>OV281293.1:52500-10052500 GCA_923062465.1 Acleris sparsana
AA
Organism: Acleris sparsana; assembly: GCA_923062465.1. Classification (NCBI taxonomy): domain Eukaryota; kingdom Metazoa; phylum Arthropoda; class Insecta; order Lepidoptera; family Tortricidae; genus Acleris; species Acleris sparsana. Next base: position 52,503 of record OV281293.1, read on the forward strand.
CCTAACCTAACCTAACCTAACCTAACCTAACCTAACCTAACCTAACCTAACCTAACCTAACCTAACCTAACCTAACCTAACCTAACCTAACCTAACCTAACCTAACCTAACCTAACCTAACCTAACCTAACCTAACCTAACCTAACCTAACCTAACCTAACCTAACCTAAACCTAACCTAACCTAACCTAACCTAACCTAACCTAACCTAACCTAACCTAACCTAACCTAACCTAACCTAACCTAACCTAACCTAACCTAACCTAACCTAACCTAACCTAACCTAACCTAACCTAACCTAACCTAACCTAACCTAACCTAACCTAACCTAACCTAACCTAACCTAACCTAACCTAACCTAACCTAACCTAACCTAACCTAACCTAACCTAACCTAACCTAACCTAACCTAACCTAACCTAACCTAACCTAACCTAACCTAACCTAACCTAACCTAACCTAACCTAACCTAACCTAACCTAACCTAACCTAACCTAACCTAACCTAACCTAACCTAACCTAACCTAACCTAACCTAACCTAACCTAACCTAACCTAACCTAACCTAACCTAACCTAACCTAACCTAACCTAACCTAACCTAACCTAACCTAACCTAACCTAACCTAACCTAACCTAACCTAACCTAACCTACCTAACCTAACCTAACCTAACCTAACCTAACCTAACCTAACCTAACCTAACCTAACCTAACCTAACCTAACCTAACCTAACCTAACCTAACCTAACCTAACCTAACCTAACCTAACCTAACCTAACCTAACCTAACCTAACCTAACCTAACCTAACCTAACCTAACCTAACCTAACCTAACCTAACCTAACCTAACCTAACCTAACCTAACCTAACCTAACCTAACCTAACCTAACCTAACCTAACCTAACCTAACCTAACCTTTTTTTTTTTTTTTTTTTGATGACGGAGTGGAAATGCATTTACGCATCCTCCCTGCCCGGGGAAGGCTGTGCAATGGGAGGTATGACGGACTCTCAAAAGAACTACCGTCTAAAACCACTCCGGCGTTTACCCCCCTGGCCAGTCGTGAGGCGCCGCGGAACCGCAATTAAGCTTTGCCCACTGACACGCCTCCTGGCCTGCTCCGAAGAGCCCCACCTTCTCCGCCAAAGGAGGAGACGGCTGCGGTCGGCAGCCCACGACCATCTCCCCAGACCGGTAAAGCCGTGCAATGTGGGCCCCCAACCCACTGGCCCTACACGGTCTGCCTGTGGTGGATGGTGCTTTCCGGATACCCAACCTCTAAGGGTCGGTCCCCATACCCTTCAAACACACCCCACCACAGCTGTCCCACCAATAACTACAGTGCCCCCCGGGATTCCGAAAGACACGTAGAAGGACCCTCGGGTGACATGGGAGTACGTCTTGAGCAGGGTCATGCTCCGGTGCAGAGCGGAACCTTCGTGCTCCGTTGCAGAGCGGAGTTAACATGCCCCAGTCTTTCGGTAAGCCCAGTCACCAACCACCAAAGTGACAGAAAGCAGCTGTCCGGTTTGGAAACGGCCTCAAAGGCACACGCAACCGCCCCTTTCAACCACCTCTGTCACGGCCCCCTCCAGGTAACTGGTTAAGCTTTCCAGGAACAGAAACGGCCTCGAAGGCACACGCAACTGACCCTTCAAGCTACCCCAGTCACCAACCGTCAATGGGCCACAGAAGGAAGCTGTCCAGGGCGGAAGCGGCCCAGCAACCGCCCCTTCCAACAACCTCTGTCGCCGCCTCCCTATGGTGACGAGGCCACTTTTCCGAAGAAAAGCTGCTCGTCACCATCCCCCCCCAGGTGACAGAAGGAAACTTTCCGGGGCAGAAGTGCCGGTACACAACCGCAACCCTTCAAGAAACCCCTGTCACCTTCCCCCCCCCCCCCCCCCCCGTGCCGGATATTAGCCATGGGCCGAAAGAATTCCCAAGGGGGAAAAGTCTCAGCCAATGCCCAGGGTGCACCAGCCCAGATGCTGCGTTCTCTCCGGATCGAGATCAAGAGAGACTGCAACACCCAAGCCAACGTGGAGGAATCCGGCCTGCACCCCAACCTAACCTAACCTAACCTAACCTAACCTAACCTAACCTAACCTAACCTAACCTAACCTAACCTAACCTAACCTAACCTAACCTAACCTAACCTAACCTAACCTAACCTAACCTAACCTAACCTAACCTAACCTAACCTAACCTAACCTAACCTAACCTAACCTAACCTAACCTAACCTAACCTAACCTAACCTAACCTAACCTAACCTAACCTAACCTAACCTAACCTAACCTAACCTAACCTAACCTAACCTAACCTAACCTAACCTAACCTAACCTAACCTAACCTAACCTAACCTAACCTAACCTTTTTTTTTTTTTTTTTTTTTTGACGGTGAGGAAACGCATTTACGCGTACCCTCCGGTCTAGGGATGACCATATTTGAGGGTTATGTGGGACTCTCAACCCCCTACCCTTCAGAGCGAAGGGGAAGGGGGAAGCCTACCCACTAAAACCTCACCGGTGTTAACCTCCACAGGCTGTTAACGGGGGCACCGTGGGCTGATGACTATTCACCACTGGGTGCCCCCCAGCCGCCCCAGCCTGTTGCTGGGGCAATTGCGCCAAAGGAGGGAGGGTTCAGTTAACACGCCGAACCCTCCCCCAGACGTGTAGGACCTTTGTGTGGGACCCTATCCCCACGGTCCTACTAGGGGTTCAGGCGGGTGGCAAACTGCCTCCGCCTTCGCCCCACACGTCTACGCCGGAGCGGGTGCGCATCCACGTCCTCCTCGCGCTCCCGCTCCGCCGCCTCCTTCTGCGAGACAATGCTCTCGCAGAAGGAGACGACCGCCAACCACGATCTCTCACTGCTCAGCATGGCCGACACGACGCTGTGCAGTGAGAGATCGGAGAGCCCTGTGTCCGCAACCAGAGCGCGGCGCTCCGGATCCCACTTCGAGCACACCTCTAGGGTGTGCTGGGCCGTGTCGTCCGGATCGCCGCACTCGTGGCAAACCGGACTGGGCTCTCTCCTAATCTTGTGCAGGTAATGGCCGAAGCACCCGTGCCCGGTCATCACCTGCACAAGACGGTACGTGGCGGTACCGTACCTCCTCTCCAACCAGTGGTCCAGCGACGGGAGGAGTGCCCCTATGGTGCGGAGTCCATAGGGGGAGTCCCCCAGGTCGCTTTTCCACCGGTCCCTCAGGCGCCGCTCCGTCATTCGACGGGCCCCCTCCACCGTCTCCGAGTCCGGGCGCTGTCTCCTCGCCCGGAACCCGGCCCTCATCCGGTATGTCTCGGCCTGCACCTGAGCATCTAGCTCCCACGGCGGGGTGCAGGCCAAGACACACGCGGCCGCATGTGCCACCGTCACATAGGCCCTCACTATTCGGAGGGCCACCACTCTTTGGGGCCTCCTTAGGAGCGCCTTATTCTTGGCCGACAGCTTGTCGGCCCAGATTGGCGCTCCGTATAGCGCCATGCTACGCACTACGCCTGCAAACAGGCGTCGGCATGGCGCTTGAGGCCCCCCCACGTTCGGCAACATGCGGCCCAGGGCCGACGCGGCGCCTACCACCCGGGGAGCAAGTTGGCGGAAATGCTCCCCGAAATCCCACCTCCGGTCCAGGATGAGGCCAAGGTACTTTATCGTACCCTTCACCTGGACCGCTTCCCCCCGCCACAGGGATGGACAATCCACAACGTGGACGCCATCCCCTCCCCCCGAAGACAATAGCGTCTGTCTTCGGGAGGGACACCTCCAGACCCAGCTGTCGGATGCGGCCGACAACCAGGTCTGCCGCCAACGACGCCCTCCGAAGGGCCTCCTCCAGCTCACGTCCCCGCACGGCCACCATTGTATCGTCGGCATAACAAAGGGTGGCCATGCGGGGAAGGAGCGCTCCGCGGATCACCCAGTCGTACCCTATGTTCCATAGCAGGGGTCCTAACACGGACCCCTGGGGAACACCGCACGACATCGGGTGAGCGATCCGCAGACCCCCACGATCGTAGAGCACTACCCTGTCGGTTAGGTAGTGCTCCACAATCCGCCGCAGAACCTAACCTAACCTAACCTAACCTAACCTAACCTAACCTAACCTAACCTAACCTAACCTAACCTAACCTAACCTAACCTAACCTAACCTAACCTAACCTAACCTAACCTAACCTAACCTAACCTAACCTAACCTAACCTAACCTAACCTAACCTAACCTAACCTAACCTAACCTAACCTAACCTAACCTAACCTAACCTAACCTAACCTAACCTAACCTAACCTAACCTAACCTAACCTAACCTAACCTAACCTAACCTAACCTAACCTAACCTAACCTAACCTAACCTAACCTAACCTAACCTAACCTAACCTAACCTAACCTAACCTAACCTAACCTAACCTAACCTAACCTAACCTAACCTAACCTAACCTAACCTAACCTAACCTAACCTAACCTAACCTAACCTTTTTTTTTTTTTTTTTTTTTGACAAGGTGAAAAATGCGTTACGCATTTCCCCCGCCATGGGAGTGGCGGGGGGGTATGTGGGACTCACATCCCCTCCCCTTCTCCGAGCGAGAAGGGATAGGGGAGTGTTACCCACTAAAAAACACCTTGGCGTACCCTCATACCGGTTTGGTTGGACGCCGTGGAACCCGCGGAAGGCATTCCCCACGACGTCTACCGGCGGCCCCAGCCATTGCTGGGGCTTCCCGCGCCAAAAGGGGAGAGGGGCCGAGCACGCGTGGCCCCCCTCCCAGACCGCTGAGTGGCTTGCCTACGGCAGGCGAGGGACTCCCATCCCCCACCCGCAGCCACTAAGGGTTAAGGCGCGCAGCAAATCGCCGCCGCCTCAACCCCTGCCGTCTGCGCCGGAGCGGATGCGCCAGAGGAGACTCCTCGCGCTCCCGCTCCGCGGCCTCCTTCTGCGAGATGATCGTTTCGCAAAAGGAGGCCACAGCCTCCCAAGACCTCTCGCTGCAGAGCATTGCCGCAACAATGCTGTAGAGCGAGAGGTCCTCCCGCTGAATAGCTAGTGCCATGGCGCCGCGCTCCGAACTCCAACGGCTGCACACCTCAAAGGTGTGCTGAGCCGTGTCGTCCGGATCCCCGCACTCATGGCACTGCGGGGTAGGCTCCCTCCCAATTTTGTGCAGGTAATGACCGAAGCACCCATGTCCGGTCATCACCTGCACAAGCCGGAACGACGTTGCGCCGACTGCCCTCTCTAACCAAAGGTCCACCGACGGGAGGATCGCCCCTATAGTACGGGTACCATAGGGGGAGTCCTCCAGGTCGGTTTTCCAGCGGTCCCGCAGTCGACGCTCCATCATTCGGCGCGTCTCCTCCACCTCCTCAGGGTCCGGGCGTTCACCCCTTGCCCGGGCCCTAGACCTAACCCTATAGGTCTCCGCCTGCACCTCTGCGTCCAGTTCCCAGGGCGGGGTGCAGGCGAGGAGGCAGGCCGCCGCGTGGGCCACAGTAACGTAGGCCCTCACTATACGGAGAGCCACTACCCTCTGCGGCCTCCGCAGCAGGGCTCTGTTGCGGGCGGACAGCTTGTCCGCCCAGATTGGGGCCCCGTATAGGGCCATGCTCCTTGTTACGCCGGCGTATAGACGCCGGCATAAGGAGCCCGGCCCACCCACATTGGGCAGTAGCCGGCCCAGCGCCGAGGCGGCGCCCACGATTCGGGGAGCAAGTCTGGTGAAGTGCTCCCCGAAGTCCCATTTGCGGTCCAGTACCAGCCCCAGATATTTGATGTGGGGCTTTATTTGGACCGCTTCTCCTCCGAGGGTAAGCGCCGCGCCCGCCGGCAGCCGCCACCCTCGCCCTCCGAAGACTATACTCTCCGTCTTCGAGAGGGCCACCTTTAGACCGAGCCGCTCAATGCGATGAATCGCCAGCTCGGCCGCCACCTCCGCCCTCCTTGAGGTCTCCCTCATGTCGCTTCCGCGCGCAGCCACCATCGTGTCGTCCGCATAACAGATGGTGAGTGTGCGCGGAAGCAGCTCCCCCCTAATGGCCCAATCGTACCCCAGGTTCCAAAGAAGTGGACCGAGTACGGAACCCTGGGGCACGCCACAGGCCATTCCCCTCTCCCCTCGTCGACCCTCCTTACCCTCATAGAGCACTACCCTCTCGGTAAGGTAGTGCTCTATGACCCGCCTTAGATAGTGAGGCACTTCGTGATACCGAAGTGCCTCTCTAATCACCTCGTAGGGGAGGGTGCCGAATGCGTTCGCGATGTCCAACGACACCGCGACGACACCCTCACCCCTGCTCGACGCGTACTCGCAGAAGTCCCTGAGGGACTTCAGCGCGTCGAGCGTTGACCGCCCCTCCCGGAACCCGAACTGTCTTTCCGAGACGTTCGGGCCGGCGGTCTCCAGGTGCTGCAGGATCCGGGAGGCCAGGATGCGTTCGAACATTTTCCCGGCCTCGTCCAGCAGCACGATGGGGCGGTATGCGGACGGGCAGTCGGGGGGTCGACCCTCTTTACGGAGGAGGCACAGCCTCCCCTCCTTCCATATCCTCGGGAACCTTCCCTCCCTCAGGCAGTCGTCCATGATCTGCCTGAGGCGGTTCCCGAGGTGCTTCAACGCTATCGGGAGGACGCGGCCTGGGACTCCGTCTGGACCCGGGGCTTTTTTGCAGCCCCGGAGTCGATCCAGCACCCGCTCGAACTCGTCATCGCTCACAGGAGCGACGACGAGTTCGTCCTCCCGTTCCTCCCGGGTCTCGGCCATTTCCGGGGGAGTGATCGAGGGGGCTGGAGGGAACAGCCCTTCGACGACCCTCTGCAGTAGGGCGGGCTCGAGGGACTCCATGGGAGGGGCGGTGCGCATCTTGTTACGCACCACCCTGTAGGGCCGTCCCCACGGGTCCCTATCGAGGGTGGCCAAGAATGAGACATGCGCCTCATCCTTGGCCTTGGCAATAGCCATATTGAGAGCCCCCTTTGCCTCTTTGAGGGTGCGGTGGAGGCCCTCTTCTTCCTCGGCAGTGTGCCGCCGGCGCCTACAGTGCTGGTAGGCCCGGCGGGCGGCGTTGCTGGTGGTACGCAGGCCCGCAATTTCTGCGGACCACCAGTACACCCTCTTGCGGGCGAAGAGGCGCTTGGTCCGGGGCATGGCCGCATCGCACACCGTCTGCAGTGCGATGCGGAACCGGACCGCCCTTTCCTCAACACCGAGGGCGGCGGGTGGGGCAGCGCACCAGGCCTCCACCATCGCCGCCTCGTCCGCCATGGCCCTGTCCAATTGGGACAGGGACCATTTTGGGAACCCTCTGCCCCCGTTCGCCCTCCTCCCCGGGATGGGCGGTGGCTGGACCCCTCCTGCGGAGACCCTCATCCTGATGTACAAATGATCGGAGAGGGTCTCCACGTCCTCCAGGACGCGCCATTCTTCCACGCGTGCGGCAATGGCAGTGGTCGCGAACGTTATGTCCACGACCGAACCCCCCTGCCGCCGCACGCATGTGTTTGCGTCGCCCTGGTTCAGGATTTCCAGTCCCGTTGCCACCACCCAATCCGTGAGAGCCGCCCCGCGCGGGTCCGTGATGGGGGAACCCCATGCCGAGCTCTTGGCATTGAGGTCCCCCAGGACCATCACCTGTCTCGGGGCAGCCCTCCTGACCACCCCCCCCAGGACCCCCAGGAACTGCTCGAACGCACGCAGTGGCCTATTGGGGGAGAAATACACCGCTACTAGAACGGTGTCGCTCCCCCACCTGGCCGCCACGAACCCCGGGCCACCCTCGATCCTCGACAGGGGGGGGGGAAGTCCCCAACCGCCGGCACCACGATGGCAACCATTTCGTCCGAAGCCCCTACCCAATTAGGTAGGGGAGGGACGAAATATGGCTCCGCGACAACCGCAACGCCAATTTCCCACTCCGCCATGGTCTGCATGAGCAGATCTTGAGCTCTGGCGGAGTGGTTGGCGTTCACCTGCAGGACCTCTAGATGTCGGTGTGCTGACATTTAGAGGTCCATGCGGTTGTCCTCTTCTTGCCGGCCGGCGGCTTCTTCTACCTGGGGGGGAGGCTGAGGACGACGGGGGGGTCGCGTCCTCAGGTCCTTGCCTCTAGTGTGAGGGGGGAAACAACTGTCCCCCCCCATGGAGTGATCAGCCGGGAGTTTGGCATGGGCGCACACCACGCACCACGCTTTCTCCTCCCAGCACTCCTTAGCCATGTGCCCCTCCCTGCTGCATCGGTAGCAAGCGTTGGACCGGTCAACGCTGGAGGGGCACGTCTCTCGTGTGTGACCAACACCCATGCATTTGTAGCAACGCAGGGGTGTTGGTCCGATCCTGTTGACCCTGGCGGAGGCCCAGCCGATCCTGACCCGCCCTTGTGCCAGGAGGGCTTTGGCCACCCGCACTGGGCACTGGATCAGGACAGATCCAGTGCCGTCATACAGGGGGCGAATGCCCCCTACCTTGATTTGGGCCTCATCACAGGCTCCCGCGGAGGCGATAGCCAGCGCCACGGACTCCTTAGTCGCCGACTCGTCCAAGCCGGCGATTTGGAGCCCGACCTTCTTGGTGACGCGGCTCACGTCAGCCACGTCGCCGACAATCTCTCGCAGTTTGTCTGCGAGATTGTCGGCCGCGTTCTCCTGGTCCTCTCCGGGGACCTCGATTATTCGGTTCCCCGTCATCGAGGACCGTACTTTTACATGCTGCAGGCCCACAGCCTCCAGGCTCAGGGCATTGATGGCCCTGGCCATGGTGGCCTGCAGCGTGGTGGTGGTGGTGGCTTCCTTCTTCAGAGAAACCACCACCGCCGCCGTCTTCGGAACGGCCAGTGCCTTCAATTTAGGCACCGCCTTCTTAGTCGTTTGGGGCGCCTGGGGCGCTTTGGACGAGGGGGCGGGCAGGGCCTTCGCCTTCCCCTTCCCCTTTGCCTTCCTCACCACGTCCACCCAGGTTTCCTGGGGTGGACGCGGCATTTTGGCGGAAGGCCCTGGTCTTTCGGCCGACGACCGAGCGGCTGTCGAAGCGGCTCGTGGGGCCGGGACTGGGGCTTGGCGGGAGGGGGCCGCTACCTTTTTGGTAGATTTGGCCTTTTGCGGCCTCCCGTCCCCCAGTCTTGCTCCTATCTCAGGCTGAGTGGTCCTCACCCTGAGGGGGGCTGGTACAGCCGTACTCGCCTTGGGGGGGGCTGTCAGAGCCGGTCCTCCTGCCCTCCTGTCAGCCGCCAGTGGGGGGCGGAGAATAGGTTCCGGCGGCAGGCGCCTGTTCACCTCCTCGATGCGGGCATTTATCATGCCGCCCAAAGAGGTGAATAGGTCCTTTTTGAGAGCCCCGATGGCCTCCGCCAGATCCGCAGCAGAAAACTGCAAGGGCGGATCCGGCAGCGAGGTCGGAGGTGCCGGAATCTCCCGCTCCGAGAAGGCGGTTCGGAGCGCCTTCAGCTCCCCCAAGCATTGAGCGAGTTGCTCCCGCATCCTCTTGTTGTCCGCCTTGAGGATGCGGATCTCCTCGCTCTCCGACTTGGCGGCCTGCACATCGTCCATTGAATCGAGGATGATTTTACACGCTCGGTTCATGTCACCCCAAATATCTCCCTTAAGGTTCCCGGAGCGCCTGGCACCCTCCAGGATGTCTCTTGCTGCTTCTCGGGTCGCCTCGATGGGATCCGTGAGGCGCAGAAACGCCGACGGGCTCATTCTGGTAGGGGAGGTCGGCGAACGCGAGCGCGAGCGCACCTTTTTCCCCCCTTTCCCCTGATTTTCCCCTCTTGGACGGAGCTCGGGGAAATCCTTCCGGTATGCTGCGGCAACGGCAGCATCCGCTTCATCCTCGAAGCGATAAGGGTCAAGGTCTTTGAGTTTGGCCCTTGCCGCAGCCAACCCCGCGTATGCCCCCTTGGGCTTACCCCTATGTGAGGAGTTGACTTTGGGCCCGAAAGCGGGCCTCAAATCATCCTCCTCGTCATCCTCGTGGTTCCGTTTGGAGGCAGGGACCCTCAAAGCTACTAGCGAGTCGTCGGACTCACAGCCAGAGCTGAAGTTTTCTCCCTCCCCCTCCGGTGGATCCCCCCATTTCTCGGTGTCCGAGGCCATAGTGGCCCCTTACACCAGCCTACAAAATTAAGTCTAAATGCGACCAGCAGGACCGAAGTTATTTCGAATTCCGAAATAAAATCGGTCAAGTGCGAGTCGGATTTAGACTTTCCTATACAAAAATGAGTTTGGCGCCTGATGGAAAAAAATAGCAACCAAACAAATTTTTCCCCCGCAGTTTTTACCCACTTCCCGGGGTCGCAGGAAGTCGGGAAAAACACTTAAAAATAGAACAAAACAAAAGCTATCCTACTAAAAAATAAAAACAAATAAAAGTTAAAAGGTTACAAAAATACAGAATTTACAAACAATTTACAAAACCTTAAGTTTGCAACCGCAAAAACCCTCTACCCCCCACTACACTTAAAGGCTAATAACTTCCGACTTTGCAGTCGGAAAATTATGAGTCCTTCAAGAAAATATACACAATTATATACACTACCGCTAATAAAAATTATACTATGATACAACAACCGTAACCTAATAAAATAATTTTTACAAACTCAAAATTGAGACTTTTATTTCGCAAATTTCGAGCAAAATACTCGAAATTTTAAAAATAAAAGATCTCGCTACTTACACTAAAAAATAAAACCAAACCAACGCTATAGTTAGCGGGACCGTTGCCGCTACCCCAACCCAAAAACTGGGCAATTAAGGCAGCTGGCAACACCGACAAAACTAAAACGAAAAAATGTAAACAAAGGAAAATATATACAGAAAATCAACGCCAAAAAACCCCGAAACCCGGAGGTCGCTAATTCCCAATCTTTCGAGAGGGAAGTAACAAGACCAACCGTACGGTCAAGACGGGGATTGCCGGTATGTTCTAGCCCTGAAAAGGGCTCGATACGATATCGGCAACAATTTTATATTTGACGAAGAAAAAGCAATAGAAACCAATGAACAAAAAACCAACCGCAAATAGAAAACTTAAAAAAATAAGGAAACTAAGCTAGCTAAGAGAGAAAGAAAGAAAGAAATAAGATGAGAAAAAAATGTAATCTTTCGTCACCAAATCACCCGCAAATCGTTCCATCAACACCCAAGATTTTACCTCAACCTAACCTAACCTAACCTAACCTAACCTAACCTAACCTAACCTAACCTAACCTAACCTAACCTAACCTAACCTAACCTAACCTAACCTAACCTAACCTAACCTAACCTAACCTAACCTAACCTAACCTAACCTAACCTAACCTAACCTAACCTAACCTAACCTAACCTAACCTAACCTAACCTAACCTAACCTAACCTAACCTAACCTAACCTAACCTAACCTAACCTAACCTAACCTAACCTAACCTAACCTAACCTAACCTAACCTAACCTAACCTAACCTAACCTAACCTAACCTAACCTAACCTAACCTAACCTAACCTAACCTAACCTAACCTAACCTAACCTAACCTAACCTAACCTAACCTAACCTAACCTAACCTAACCTAACCTAACCTAACCTAACCTAACCTAACCTAACCTAACCTAACCTAACCTAACCTAACCTAACCTAACCTAACCTAACCTAACCTAACCTAACCTAACCTAACCTAACCTAACCTAACCTAACCTAACCTAACCTAACCTAACCTTTTTTTTTTTTTTTTTTTTTTTTGATGACGGAGTGGAAATGCATTTACGCATCCTCCCTGCCCGGGGAAGGCTGTGCAATGGGAGGTATGACGGACTCTCAAAAGAACTACCGTCTAAAACCACTCCGGCGTTTACCCCCCTGGCCAGTCGCGAGGCGCCGCGGAACCGCAATTAAGCTTTGCCCACTGACACGCCTCCTGGCCTGCTCCGAAGAGCCCCACCTTCTCCGCCAAAGGAGGAGACGGCTGCGGTCAGCAGCCCACGACCATCTCCCCAGACCGGTAAAGCCGTGCAATGTGGGCCCCCAACCCACTGGCCCTACACGGTCTGCCTGTGGTGGATGGTGCTTTCCGGATACCCAACCTCTAGGGTCGGTCCCCATACCCTTCAAACACACCCCACCACAGCTGTCCCACCAATAACTACAGTGCCCCCCGGGATTCCGAAAGACACGTAGAAGGACCCTCGGGTGACATGGGAGTACGTCTTGAGCAGGGTCATGCTCCGGTGCAGAGCGGAACCTTCGTGCTCCGTTGCAGAGCGGAGTTAACATGCCCCAGTCTTTCGGTAAGCCCAGTCACCAACCACCAAAGTGACAGAAAGCAGCTGTCCGGTTTGGAAACGGCCTCAAAGGCACACGCAACCGCCCCTTTCAACCACCTCTGTCACGGCCCCCTCCAGGTAACTGGTTAAGCTTTCCAGGAACAGAAACGGCCTCGAAGGCACACGCAACTGACCCTTCAAGCTACCCCAGTCACCAACCGTCAATGGGCCACAGAAGGAAGCTGTCCAGGGCGGAAGCGGCCCAGCAACCGCCCCTTCCAACGACCTCTGTCGCCGCCTCCCTATGGTGACGAGGCCACTTTTCCGAAGAAAAGCTGCTCGTCACCATCCCCCCCCAGGTGACAGAAGGAAACTTTCCGGGGCAGAAGTGCCGGTACACAACCGCAACCCTTCAAGAAACCCCTGTCACCTTCCCCCCCCCCCCCCGTGCCGGATATTAGCCATGGGCCGAAAGAATTCCCAAGGGGGAAAAGTCTCAGCCAATGCCCAGGGTGCACCAGCCCAGATGCTGCGTTCTCTCCGGATCGAGATCAAGAGAGACTGCAACACCCAAGCCAACGTGGAGGAATCCGGCCTGCACCCCAACCTAACCTAACCTAACCTAACCTAACCTAACCTAACCTAACCTAACCTAACCTAACCTAACCTAACCTAACCTAACCTAACCTAACCTAACCTAAACTAACCTAACCTAACCTAACCTAACCTAACCTAACCTAACCTAACCTAACCTTTTTTTTTTTTTTTTTTTTTTTTTTTTGATGACGGAGTGGAAATGCATTTACGCATCCTCCCTGCCCGGGGAAGGCTGTGCAATGGGAGGTATGACGGACTCTCAAAAGAACTACCGTCTAAAACCACTCCGGCGTTTACCCCCCTGGCCAGTCGCGAGGCGCCGCGGAACCGCAATTAAGCTTTGCCCACTGACACGCCTCCTGGCCTGCTCCGAAGAGCCCCACCTTCTCCGCCAAAGGAGGAGACGGCTGCGGTCAGCAGCCCACGACCATCTCCCCAGACCGGTAAAGCCGTGCAATGTGGGCCCCCAACCCACTGGCCCTACACGGTCTGCCTGTGGTGGATGGTGCTTTCCGGATACCCAACCTCTAGGGTCGGTCCCCATACCCTTCAAACACACCCCACCACAGCTGTCCCACCAATAACTACAGTGCCCCCCGGGATTCCGAAAGACACGTAGAAGGACCCTCGGGTGACATGGGAGTACGTCTTGAGCAGGGTCATGCTCCGGTGCAGAGCGGAACCTTCGTGCTCCGTTGCAGAGCGGAGTTAACATGCCCCAGTCTTTCGGTAAGCCCAGTCACCAACCACCAAAGTGACAGAAAGCAGCTGTCCGGTTTGGAAACGGCCTCAAAGGCACACGCAACCGCCCCTTTCAACCACCTCTGTCACGGCCCCCTCCAGGTAACTGGTTAAGCTTTCCAGGAACAGAAACGGCCTCGAAGGCACACGCAACTGACCCTTCAAGCTACCCCAGTCACCAACCGTCAATGGGCCACAGAAGGAAGCTGTCCAGGGCGGAAGCGGCCCAGCAACCGCCCCTTCCAACGACCTCTGTCGCCGCCTCCCTATGGTGACATGGTGACGAGGCCACTTTTCCGAAGAAAAGCTGCTCGTCACCATCCCCCCCCAGGTGACAGAAGGAAACTTTCCGGGGCAGAAGTGCCGGTACACAACCGCAACCCTTCAAGAAACCCCTGTCACCTTCCCCCCCCCCCCCCCCCCCCCCCGTGCCGGATATTAGCCATGGGCCGAAAGAATTCCCAAGGGGGAAAAGTCTCAGCCAATGCCCAGGGTGCACCAGCCCAGATGCTGCGTTCTCTCCGGATCGAGATCAAGAGAGACTGCAACACCCAAGCCAACGTGGAGGAATCCGGCCTGCACCCCAACCTAACCTAACCTAACCTAACCTAACCTAACCTAACCTAACCTAACCTAACCTAACCTAACCTAACCTAACCTAACCTAACCTAACCTAACCTAACCTAACCTAACCTAACCTAACCTAACCTAACCTTTTTTTTTTTTTTTTTTTTTTTTTTTTTTTTGATGACGGAGTGGAAATGCATTTACGCATCCTCCCTGCCCGGGGAAGGCTGTGCAATGGGAGGTATGACGGACTCTCAAAAGAACTACCGTCTAAAACCACTCCGGCGTTTACCCCCCTGGCCAGTCGCGAGGCGCCGCGGAACCGCAATTAAGCTTTGCCCACTGACACGCCTCCTGGCCTGCTCCGAAGAGCCCCACCTTCTCCGCCAAAGGAGGAGACGGCTGCGGTCAGCAGCCCACGACCATCTCCCCAGACCGGTAAAGCCGTGCAATGTGGGCCCCCAACCCACTGGCCCTACACGGTCTGCCTGTGGTGGATGGTGCTTTCCGGATACCCAACCTCTAGGGTCGGTCCCCATACCCTTCAAACACACCCCACCACAGCTGTCCCACCAATAACTACAGTGCCCCCCGGGATTCCGAAAGACACGTAGAAGGACCCTCGGGTGACATGGGAGTACGTCTTGAGCAGGGTCATGCTCCGGTGCAGAGCGGAACCTTCGTGCTCCGTTGCAGAGCGGAGTTAACATGCCCCAGTCTTTCGGTAAGCCCAGTCACCAACCACCAAAGTGACAGAAAGCAGCTGTCCGGTTTGGAAACGGCCTCAAAGGCACACGCAACCGCCCCTTTCAACCACCTCTGTCACGGCCCCCTCCAGGTAACTGGTTAAGCTTTCCAGGAACAGAAACGGCCTCGAAGGCACACGCAACTGACCCTTCAAGCCTCCCCAGTCACCAACCGTCAATGGGCCACAGAAGGAAGCTGTCCAGGGCGGAAACGGTCCAAAGCAACCGCCCCTTCCAACGACCTCTGTCGCCGCCTCCCTATGGTGACGAGGCCTCTTTTCCGAAGAAAAGCTGCTCGTCACCATCCCCCCCCCAGGTGACAGAAGGAAACTTTCCGGGGCAGAAGTGCCGGTACACAACCGCAACCCTTCAAGAAACCCCTGTCACCTCCCCCCCCCCCCCCCCCCGTGCCGGATATTAGCCATGGACCGAAAGAATTCCCAAGGGGGAAAAGTCTCAGCCAATGCCCAGGGTGCACCAGCCCAGATGCTGCGTTCTCTCCGGATCGAGATCAAGAGAGACTGCAAAACCCAAGCCAACGTGGAGGAATCCGGCCTGCACCCCAACCTAACCTAACCTAACCTAACCTAACCTAACCTAACCTAACCTAACCTAACCTAACCTAACCTAACCTAACCTAACCTAACCTAACCTAACCTAACCTAACCTAACCTAACCTAACCTAACCTAACCTAACCTAACCTAACCTAACCTAACCTAACCTAACCTAACCTAACCTAACCTAACCTAACCTAACCTAACCTAACCTAACCTAACCTAACCTAACCTAACCTAACCTAACCTAACCTAACCTAACCTAACCTAACCTAACCTAACCTAACCTAACCTAACCTAACCTAACCTAACCTAACCTAACCTAACCTAACCTAACCTAACCTAACCTAACCTAACCTAACCTAACCTAACCTAACCTAACCTAACCTAACCTAACCTAACCTAACCTAACCTAACCTAACCTAACCTAACCTAACCTAACCTAACCTAACCTAACCTAACCTAACCTAACCTAACCTAACCTAACCTAACCTAACCTAACCTAACCTAACCTAACCTAACCTAACCTAACCTAACCTAACCTAACCTAACCTAACCTAACCTAACCTAACCTAACCTAACCTAACCTAACCTAACCTAACCTAACCTAACCTAACCTAACCTAACCTAACCTAACCTAACCTAACCTAACCTAACCTAACCTAACCTAACCTAACCTAACCTAACCTAACCTAACCTAACCTAACCTAACCTAACCTAACCTAACCTAACCTAACCTAACCTAACCTAACCTAACCTAACCTAACCTAACCTAACCTAACCTAACCTAACCTAACCTAACCTAACCTAACCTTTTTTTTTTTTTTTTTTTTTTTTTTTTTTTGTTGACGAAGTGGAAATGCATTTACGCATCCTCCCTGCCCGGGGAAGGCTGTGCAATGGGAGGTATGACGGACTCTCAAAAGAACTACCGTCTAAAACCACTCCGGCGTTTAAACCCCCTGGCCGGTAGTGAGGCACCGCGGTACCGCTAAAAGCATAGACCACTGACGCACCTCCCGGCTTGCTCCGAAGAGCCCCTCAAACCCCCGCCAGAGGAGGAGACGGCTGTGAACAGCCCGCGACCGTCTCCCCAGACCGGTTTAGCCGTGCAATGTGAGCCCCCTACCCACTGGCTTAACAAGAAGTTCGGGCGAGCAGCAAACCGAAGTTCACTGAGTTCGCCTTCCCTTCAACGGTCTGCCTGTGGTGGATGGTACTTTCCGGATACCCAAACGCGAGGTTTGGTCCCATACCCTTCAAACACACCCCACCACAGCTGTCCCACCAATAACTACAGTGCCCCCCGGGATGCGTAGAAGGACCCTCGGGTGACATGGGAGCACCTTCGGAGTGGGTTACGCCCCGTTGCGTGCCATGTCTTCCGGTAAACCCAGTCACCAACCACCAAAGTGACAGAAAGCAGCTGTCCGGTTTGGAAACGGCCTCGAAGGCACACGCAACCGCCCCTTTCAACCACCTCTGTCACGGCCCCCTCCAGGCAACTGGTTTAGCTTTCCAGGAACAGAAACGGCCTCGCAGGCACACGCAACTGACCCTTCAAGCCTCCCCAGTCACCAACCGTCAA
The DNA here is from genome assembly GCA_923062465.1 of Acleris sparsana. NCBI lineage: Eukaryota > Metazoa > Arthropoda > Insecta > Lepidoptera > Tortricidae > Acleris > Acleris sparsana. Next base: position 69,521 of record OV281293.1, read on the forward strand.
AAAGGCAACAGAGAGAAGCTGTCCAGGACGGAAGCGGCCTCGTAGGCACACGCCACCACCCCTTCCAACAACCTCTGTCGCCGCCCTCAAAAGAGGCGGGATGGTGACAAAACCACTTTTCCGAGGAAAAGCGGCTCGTCACCATCCCCCCCCTAGGTGACAGAAGGAAACTTTCCGGGGCAGAAGTGCTCTCCACACAACCGCAACCCTTCAAGAAGCCCCTGTCACCTCCCCTCCCCCCCTTGCCGGATATTAGCCATGGGCCGAAAGAATTCCCAAGTGGGAAAAGTCTCAGCCAAGCCAATGCCCAGGGTGCACCAGCCCAGATGCTGCGTTCTCCCCGGATCGAGATCAAGAGAGACTGCAACACCCAAGCCAACGTGGAGGAATCCGGCCTGCACCCCAACCTAACCTAACCTAACCTAACCTAACCTAACCTAACCTAACCTAACCTAACCTAACCTAACCTAACCTAACCTAACCTAACCTAACCTAACCTAACCTAACCTAACCTAACCTAACCTAACCTAACCTAACCTAACCTAACCTAACCTAACCTAACCTAACCTAACCTAACCTAAGCTAACCTAACCTAACCTAACCTAACCTAACCTAACCTAACCTAACCTAACCTAACCTAACCTAACCTAACCTAACCTAACCTAACCTAACCTAACCTAACCTAACCTAACCTAACCTAACCTAACCTAACCTAACCTAACCTAACCTAACCTAACCTAACCTAACCTAACCTAACCTAACCTAACCTAACCTAACCTAACCTAACCTAACCTAACCTAACCTAACCTAACCTAACCTAACCTAACCTAACCTAACCTAACCTAACCTAACCTAACCTAACCTAACCTAACCTAACCTAACCTAACCTAACCTAACCTAACCTAACCTAACCTAACCTAACCTAACCTAACCTAACCTAACCTAACCTAACCTAACCTAACCTAACCTAACCTAACCTAACCTAACCTAACCTAACCTAACCTAACCTAACCTAACCTAACCTAACCTAACCTAACCTAACCTAACCTAACCTAACCTAACCTAACCTAACCTAACCTAACCTTTTTTTTTTTTTTTTTTTTTGATGACGGAGTGGAAATGCATTTACGCATCCTCCCTGCCCGGGGAAGGCTGTGCAATGGGAGGTATGAAGGACTCTCAAAAGAACAACCGTCTAAAACCACTCCGGCGTTTACCCCCCTGGCCAGTCGCGAGGCGCCGCGGAACCGCAATTAAGCTTTGCCCACTGACACGCCTCCTGGCCTGCTCCGAAGAGCCCCACCTTCTCCGCCAAAGGAGGAGACGGCTGCGGTCAGCAGCCCACGACCATCTCCCCAGACCGGTAAAGCCGTGCAATGTGGGCCCCCAACCCACTGGCCCTACACGGTCTGCCTGTGGTGGATGGTGCTTTCCGGATACCCAACCTCTAGGGTCGGTCCCCATACCCTTCAAACACACCCCACCACAGCTGTCCCACCAATAACTACAGTGCCCCCCGGGATTCCGAAAGACACGTAGAAGGACCCTCGGGTGACATGGGAGTACGTCTTGAGCAGGGTCATGCTCCGGTGCAGAGCGGAACCTTCGTGCTCCGTTGCAGAGCGGAGTTAACATGCCCCAGTCTTTCGGTAAGCCCAGTCACCAACCACCAAAGTGACAGAAAGCAGCTGTCCGGTTTGGAAACGGCCTCAAAGGCACACGCAACCGCCCCTTTCAACCACCTCTGTCACGGCCCCCTCCAGGTAACTGGTTAAGCTTTCCAGGAACAGAAACGGCCTCGAAGGCACACGCAACTGACCCTTCAAGCTACCCCAGTCACCAACCGTCAATGGGCCACAGAAGGAAGCTGTCCAGGGCGGAAGCGGCCCAGCAACCGCCCCTTCCAACGACCTCTGTGGCCGCCTCCCTATGGTGATGAGGCCACTTTTCCGAAGAAAAGCTGCTCGTCACCATCCCCCCCCAGGTGACAGAAGGAAACTTTCCGGGGCAGAAGTGCCGGTACACAACCGCAACCCTTCAAGAAACCCCTGTCACCTTCCCCCCCCCCCCCCCGTGCCGGATATTAGCCATGGGCCGAAAGAATTCCCAAGGGGGAAAAGTCTCAGCCAATGCCCAGGGTGCACCAGCCCAGATGCTGCGTTCTCTCCGGATCGAGATCAAGAGAGACTGCAACACCCAAGCCAACGTGGAGGAATCCGGCCTGCACCCCAACCTAACCTAACCTAACCTAACCTAACCTAACCTAACCTAACCTAACCTAACCTAACCTAACCTAACCTAACCTAACCTAACCTAACCTAACCTAACCTAACCTAACCTAACCTAACCTAACCTAACCTAACCTAACCTAACCTAACCTAACCTAACCTAACCTAACCTAACCTAACCTAACCTAACCTAACCTAACCTAACCTAACCTAACCTAACCTAACCTAACCTAACCTAACCTAACCTAACCTAACCTAACCTAACCTAACCTAACCTAACCTAACCTAACCTAACCTAACCTAACCTAACCTAACCTAACCTAACCTAACCTAACCTAACCTAACCTAACCTAACCTAACCTAACCTTTTTTTTTTTTTTTTTTTTTTTTTTTGACAAGGTGAAAAATGCGTTACGCATTTCCCCCGCCATGGGAGTGGCGGGGGGGTATGTGGGACTCACATCCCCTCCCCTTCTCCGAGCGAGAAGGAGTAGGGGAGTGTTACCCACTAAAAAACACCTTGGCGTACCCTCATACCGGTTTGGTTGGACGCCGTGGAACCCGCGGAAGGCATTCCCCACGACGTCTACCGGCGGCCCCAGCCATTGCTGGGGCTTCCCGCGCCAAAAGGGGAGAGGGGCCGAGCACGCGTGGCCCCCCTCCCAGACCGCTGAGTGGCTTGCCTACGGCAGGCGGGGGACTCCCATCCCCCGCCCGCAGCCACTAAGGGTTAAGGCGCGCAGCAAATCGCCGCCGCCTCAACCCCTGCCGTCTGCGCCGGAGCGGATGCGCCAGAGGAGACTCCTCGCGCTCCCGCTCCGCGGCCTCCTTCTGCGACATGATCGTTTCGCAGAAGGAGGCCACAGCCTCCCAAGACCTCTCGCTGCAGAGCATTGCCGCAACAATGCTGTAGAGCGAGAGGTCCTCCCGCTGAATAGCGAGTGCCATGGCGCCGCGCTCCGAACTCCAACGGCTGCACACCTCGAAGGTGTGCTGAGCCGTGTCGTCCGGATCCCCGCACTCATGGCACTGCGGGGTAGGCTCCCTCCCAATTTTGTGCAGGTAATGGCCGAAACACCCATGTCCGGTCATCACCTGCACAAGCCGGAACGACGTTGCGCCGACTGCCCTCTCTAACCAAAGGTCCACCGACGGGAGGATCGCCCCTATAGTACGGGTACCATAGGGAGAGTCCTCCAGGTCGGATTTCCAGCGGTCCCGCAGTCGACGCTCCGTCATCCGGCGCGTCTCCTCTACCTCCTCAGGGTCCGGGCGTTCACCCCTTGCCCGGGCCCTAGACCTAACCCTATAGGTCTCCGCCTGCACCTCTGCGTCCAGTTCCCAGGGCGGGGTGCAGGCGAGGAGGCAGGCCGCCGCGTGGGCCACAGTAACGTAGGCCCGCACTATGCGCAGAGCCACAACCCTCTGCGGTCTCCGCAGCAGGGCCCTGTTGCGGGCGGACAGCTTGTCCGCCCAGATTGGGGCCCCGTAGAGGGCCATGCTCCTTGTTACGCCGGCGTATAGACGCCGGCATAAGGAGCCCGGCCCACCCACATTGGGCAGTAGCCGGCCCAGCGCCGAGGCGGCGCCCACGATTCGGGGAGCAAGTCTGGTGAAGTGCTCCCCGAAGTCCCATTTGCGGTCCAGAACCAGCCCCAGATATTTGATGTGGGGCTTTATCTGGACCGTTTCTCCTCCGAGGGTAAGCGCCGCGCCCGCCGGCAGCCGCCACCCTCGCCCTCCGAAGACTATACTCTCCGTCTTCGAGAGGGCCACCTTTAGGCCGAGCCGCTCAATGCGATGGATCGCCAGCTCGGCCGCCACCTCCGCCCTTCTTGAGGTCTCCCTCATGTCGCTTCCGCGCGCAGCCACCATCGTGTCGTCCGCATAACAGATGGTGAGTGTGCGCGGAAGCAGCTCCCCCCTAATGGCCCAATCGTACCCCAGGTTCCAAAGAAGTGGACCGAGTACGGAACCCTGGGGCACGCCGCAGGCCATTCCCCTCTCCCCTCGTCGACCCTCCTTACCCTCATAGAGCACTACCCTCTCGGTAAGGTAGTGCTCTATGACCCGCCTTAGATAGTGAGGCACTTCGTGATACCGAAGTGCCTCACTAATAACCTCGTAGGGTAGGGTGCCGAATGCGTTCGCGATGTCCAGCGACACCGCGACGACACCCTCACCCCTGCCCGACGCGTACTCGCAGAAGTCCCTGAGGGACTTCAACGCGTCGAGCGTTGACCGCCCCTCCCGGAACCCGAACTGTCTTTCCGAGACGTTCGGGCCGGCGGTCTCCAGGTGCTGCAGGATCCGGGAGGCCAGGATGCGTTCGAACATTTTCCCGGCCTCGTCTAGCAGCACGATGGGGCGGTATGCGGACGGGCAGTCGGGGGGTCGACCCTCTTTACGGAGGAGGCACAGCCTCCCCTCCTTCCATATCCTCGGGAACCTTCCCTCCCTCAGGCAGTCGTCCATGATCTGCCTGAGGCGGTTCCCGAGGTGCTTCAAAGCTACCGGGAGGACGCGGCCTGGGACTCCGTCTGGACCCGGGGCTTTTTTGCAGCCCCGGAGTCGATCTAGCACCCGCTCGAACTCGTCATCACTTACAGGAGCGACGACGAGTTCGTCCTCCCGTTCCTCCCGGGTCTCGGCCATTGCCGGGGGAGTGATCGAGGGGGCTGGAGGGAACAGCCCCTCGACGACCCTCTGCAGTAGGGCGGGCTCAAGGGACTCCATAGGGGGGGCGGTGCGCATCTTGTTACGCACCACCCTGTAGGGCCGTCCCCACGGGTCCCTATCGAGGGTGGCCAAGAATGAGACATGCGCCTCATCCTTGGCCTTGGCAATAGCCATATTGAGGGCCCCCTTTGCCTCTTTGAGGGTGCGGTGGAGGCCCTCTTCTTCTTCGGTAGTGTGCCGCCGGCGCCTACAGTGCTGGTAGGCCCGGCGGGCAGCGTTGCTGGTGGTTCGCAGGCCCGCAATTTCTGCGGACCACCAGTACACCCTCTTACGGGCGAAGAGGCGCTTGGTCCGGGGCATGGCCGCATCGCACACCGCCTGCAGTGCGATGCGGAACCGGACCGCCCTCTCCTCGACACCGAGGGCGGCGGGTGGGGCAGTGCACCAGGCCTCCACCATCGCCGCCTCGTCCGCCATGGCCCTGTCCAATTGGGACAGGGACCATTTTGGGAACCCTCTGCCCCTGTTTGCCCTCCTCCCCGGGATGGGCGGTGGCTGGACCCCTCCTGCGGAGACCCTCATCCTGATGTACAAATGATCGGAGAGGGTCTCCACGTCCTCCAGGACGCGCCATTCTTCCACGCGCGCGGCAATGGCAGTGGTCGCGAACGTTATGTCCACGACCGAACCCCCCTGCCGCCGCACGCATGTGTTTGCGTCGCCCTGGTTCAGGATTTCCAGTCCCGTTGCCACCACCCAATCCGTGAGAGCCACCCCGCGCGGGTCCGTGATGGGGGAACCCCATGCCGAGCTCTTGGCATTGAGGTCCCCCAGGACCATCACCTGTCTCGGGGCAGCCCTCCTGACCACCCCCCCCAGGACCCCCAGGAACTGCTCGAACGCACGCAGCGGCCTATTGGGGGAGAAATACACCGCTACTAGAACGGTGTCGCTCCCCCACCTGGCCGCCACGAACCCCGGGCCACCCTCGATCCTCGACAGGGGGGGGAAGTCCCCAACCGCCGGCACCACGATGGCAACCATTTCGTCCGAAGCCCCTACCCAATTAGGTAGGGGAGGGACGAAATATGGCTCCGCGACAACCGCAACGCCAATTTCCCACTCCGCCATGGTCTGCATGAGCAGATCTTGAGCTCTGGCGGAGTGGTTGGCGTTCACCTGCAGGACCTCTAGATGTCGGTGTGCTGACATTTAGAGGTCCATGCGGTTGTCCTCTTCGGGCCGGCCGGCGGCTTCTTCTACCTGTGGGGGAGGCTGAGGACGACGGGGGGGTCGCGTCCTCAGGTCCTTGCCTCTAGTGTGAGGCGGGAAACAACTGTCCCCCCCCATGGAGTGATCAGCCGGGAGTTTGGCATGGGCGCACACCACGCACCACGCCTTCTCCTCCCAGCACTCCTTAGCCATGTGCCCCTCCCTGCTGCACCGGTAGCAAGCGTTCGACCGGTCAACGCTGGAGGGGCACGTCTCTCTGGTGTGACCAACACCCATGCATTTGTAGCACCGCAGGGGTGTTGGCCCGATCCTGTTGACCCTGGCGGAGGCCCAACCGACTCTGACTCGCCCTTTTTCTAAGAGGGCTTTGGCCACCCGCACAGGGCACTGAATAAGGACGGATCCAGTGCCGTCATACAGGGGGCGAATGCCCCCGACCTTGATTTGGGCCTGATCACAGGCTCCCTCAGTGGCGACCGCCAGCGCCACGGATTCCTTAGTCGCCGACTCATCCAAGCCGGCGATTTGGAGCCCGACCTTCTTGGTGACGCGGCTCACGTCAGCCACGTCGCCGACAATCTCTCGCAGCTTGGCTGCGAGATTGTCGGCCGCATTTTCCTGGTCCTCTCCGGGGACCTCGATTATTCGGTTCCCCGACATCGAGGACCGTACTTTTACATGCTGCAGGCCCACAGCCTCCAGGCTCAGGGCATTGATGGCCCTGGCCATGGTGGCCTGCAGCGTGGTGGTGGTGGTGGCTTCCTTCTTCAGAGAAACCACCACCGCCGCCGTCTTCGGAACGGCCAGTGCCTTCAATTTAGGCACCGCCTTCTTAGTCGTTTGGGGCGCCTGGGGCGCTTTGGACGAGGGGGCGGGCAGGGCCTTCGCCTTCCCCTTCCCCTTTGCCTTCCTCACCACGTCCACCCAGGTTTCCTGGGGTGGACGCGGCATTTTGGCGGAAGGCCCTGGTCTTTCGGCCGACGACCGAGCGGCTGTCGAAGCGGCTCGTGGGGCCGGGACTGGGGCTTGGCGGGAGGGGGCCGCTACCTTTTTGGTAGATTTGGCCTTTTGCGGCCTCCCGTCCCCCAGTCTTGCTCCTATCTCAGGCTGAGTGGTCCTCACCCTGAGGGGGGCTGGCACAGCCGTACTCGCCTTGGGGGGGGCTGTCAGAGCCGGTCCTCCTGCCCTCCTGTCAGCCGCCAGTGGGGGGCGGAGAATAGGTTCCGGCGGCAGGCGCCTGTTCACCTCCTCGATGCGGGCATTTATCATGCCGCCCAAAGAGGTGAATAGGTCCTTTTTGAGAGCCCCGATGGCCTCCGCCAGATCCGCAGCAGAAAACTGCAAGGGCGGATCCGGCAGCGAGGTCGGAGGTGCCGGAATCTCCCGCTCCGAGAAGGCGGTTCGGAGCGCCTTCAGCTCCCCCAGGCATTGAGCGAGTTGCTCCCGCATCCTCTTGTTGTCCGCCTTGAGGATGCGGATCTCCTCGCTCTCCGACTTGGCGGCCTGCACATCGTCCATTGAATCGAGGATGATTTTACACGCTCGGTTCATGTCACCCCAAATATCTCCCTTAAGGTTCCCGGAGCGCCTGGCACCCTCCAGGATGTCTCTTGCTGCTTCTCGGGTCGCCTCGATGGGATCCGTGAGGCGCAGAAACGCCGATGGGCTCATTCTGGTAGGGGAGGTCGGCGAACGCGAGCGCGAGCGCGCCTTTTTCCCCCCTTTCCCCTGATTTTCCCCTCTTGGACGGAGCTCGGGGAAATCCTTCCGGTATGCTGCGGCAACGGCAGCATCCGCTTCATCCTCGAATCGATAAGGGTCAACGTCTTTGAGTTTGGCCCTTGCCGCAGCCAACCCCGCGTATGCCCCCTTGGGCTTACCCCTATGTGAGGAGTTGACTTTGGGCCCGAAAGCGGGCCTCAAATCATCCTCCTCGTCATCACCGTGGTTCCGTTTGGAGGCAGGGACCCTCAAAGCTACTAGCGAGTCGTCGGACTCACAGCCAGAGCTGAAGTTTTCTCCCTCCTCCTCCGGTGGATCCCCCCATTTCTCGGTGTCCGAGGCCATAGTGGCCCCTTACACCAGCCTACAAAATTAAGTCTAAATGCGACCAGCAGGACCGAAGTTATTTCGAATTCCGAAATAAAATCGGTCAAGTGCGAGTCGGATTTAGACTTTCCTATACAAAAATGAGTTTGGCGCCTGATGGAAAAAAATAGCAACCTAACAAATTTTTCCCCCGCAGTTTTTACCCACTTCCCGGGGTCGCAGGAAGTCGGGAAAAACACTTAAAAATAGAACAAAACAAAAGCTATCCTACTAAAAAATAAAAACAAATAAAAGTTAAAAGGTTACAAAAATACAGAATTTACAAAAAATTTACAAATCCTTAAGTTTGCACCCGCAAAAACTCTCTACCCCCCACTACACTAAAAGGCTAATAACTTCCGACTTTTCAGTCGGAAAATTATGAATCCTTCAAGAAAATATACACAATTATATACACTACCGCTAATAAAAATAATACTATGATACAACAACCGTAACCTAATAAAATAATTTACACAAACTCAAAATTGAGACCTTTATTTTGCCAATTTCGAGTAAAATACTCGAAATTTTAAAAATAAAGGATCTCGCGACTTACACTACAAAATAAAACCAAACCAACGCTATAGTTAGCGGGACCGTTGCCGCTACCCCCAACCCAAAAACTGGGCAATTAAGGCAGCTGGCAACACCGACAAAACTAAAACGAAAAAATGTAAACAAAGGAAAATATATACAGAAAATCAACGCCAAAAAACCCCGAAACCCGGAGGTCGCTAATTCCCAATCTTTCGAGAGGGAAGTAACGGGACCAACCGTACGGTCAAGACGGGGATTGCCGGTATGTTCTAGCCCTGAAAAGGGCTCGATACGATATCGGCAACAATTTTATATTTGACGAAGAAAAAGCAATAGAAACCAATGAACAAAAAACCAACCGCAAATAGAAAACTTTAAAAAATAAGGAAACTAAACTAGCTAAGAGAGAAAGAAAGAAAGAAATAAGATGAGAAAAAAATGTAATCTTTCGTCACCAAATCACCCGCAAATCGTTCCATCAACACCCAAGATTTTACCTCAACCTAACCTAACCTAACCTAACCTAACCTTTTTTTTTTTTTTTTTTTTTTTTTTTTTTTTTTTTTTTTTTTTTTTTTTTTTTTTTTTTTTTTTTTTTTTTTTTTTTTTTTTTAACGGTGAGGAAACGCATTTACGCGTACCCTCCGGTCTAGGGACGACCATATTGGAGGGTTATGTGGGACTCTCAACCCCCTACCCTTCAGAGCGAAGGGGAAGGGGGAAGCCTACCCACTAAAACCTCACCGGTGTTAACCTCCACAGGCTGTTAACGGGGGCACCGTGGGCTGATGACTATTCACCACTGGGTGCCCCCCAGCCGCCCCAGCCTGTTGCTGGGGCACCTGCGCCAAAGGAGGGAGGGTTCAGTTAACACGCCGAACCCTCCCCCAGACGTGTAGGACCTTTGTGTGGGACCCTATCCCCACGGTCCTACTAGGGGTTCAGGCGGGTGGCAAACTGCCTCCGCCTTCGCCCCACACGTCTACGCCGGAGCGGGTGCGCATCCACGTCCTCCTCGCGCTCCCGCTCCGCCGCCTCCTTCTGCGAGACAATGCTCTCGCAGAAGGAGACGACCGCCAACCACGATCTCTCACTGCTCAGCATGGCCGACACGACGCTGTGCAGTGAGAGATCGGAGAGCCCTGTGTCCGCAACCAGAGCGCGGCGCTCCGGATCCCACTTCGAGCACACCTCTAGGGTGTGCTGGGCCGTGTCGTCCGGATCGCCGCACTCGTGGCAAACCGGACTGGGCTCTCTCCTAATCTTGTGCAGGTAATGGCCGAAGCACCCGTGCCCGGTCATCACCTGCACAAGACGGTACGTGGCGGTACCGTACCTCCTCTCCAACCAGTGGTCCAGCGACGGGAGGAGTGCCCCTATGGTGCGGAGTCCATAGGGGGAGTCCTCCAGGTCGCTTTTCCACCGGTCCCTCAGGAACCTAACCTAACCTAACCTAACCTAACCTAACCTAACCTAACCTAACCTAACCTAACCTAACCTAACCTAACCTAACCTAACCTAACCTAACCTAACCTAACCTAACCTAACCTAACCTAACCTAACCTAACCTAACCTAACCTTTTTTTTTTTTTTTTTTTTTTTTTTTTTTTTTTTTTTTTTTTTTTTGACAAGGTGAAAAATGCGTTACGCATTTCCCCCGCCATGGGAGTGGCGGGGGGGTATGTGGGACTCACGTCCCCTCCCCTTCTCCGAGCGAGAAGGGGTAGGGGAGTGTTACCCACTAAAAAACACCTTGGCGTACCCTCATACCGGTTTGGTTGGACGCCGTGGAACCCGCGGAAGGCATTCCCCACGACGTCTACCGGCGGCCCCAACCATTGCTGGGGCTTCCCGCGCCAAAAGGGGAGAGGGGCCGAGCACGCGTGGCCCCCCTCCCAGACCGCTGAGTGGCTTGCCTACGGCAGGCGGGGGACTCCCATCCCCCGCCCGCAGCCACTAAGGGTTAAGGCGCGCAGCAAATCGCCGCCGCCTCAACCCCTGCCGTCTGCGCCGGAGCGGATGCGCCAGAGGAGACTCCTCGCGCTCCCGCTCCGCGGCCTCCTTCTGCGACATGATCGTTTCGCAGAAGGAGGCCACAGCCTCCCAAGACCTCTCGCTGCAGAGCATTGCCGCAACAATGCTGTAGAGCGAGAGGTCCTCCCGCTGAATAGCGAGTGCCATGGCGCCGCGCTCCGAACTCCAACGGCTGCACACCTCGAAGGTGTGCTGAGCCGTGTCGTCCGGATCCCCGCACTCATGGCACTGCGGGGTAGGCTCCCTCCCAATTTTGTGCAGGTAATGGCCGAAACACCCATGTCCGGTCATCACCTGCACAAGCCGGAACGACGTTGCGCCGACTGCCCTCTCTAACCAAAGGTCCACCGACGGGAGGATCGCCCCTATAGTACGGGTACCATAGGGAGAGTCCTCCAGGTCGGATTTCCAGCGGTCCCGCAGTCGACGCTCCGTCATTCGGCGCGTCTCCTCTACCTCCTCAGGGTCCGGGCGTTCACCCCTTGCCCGGGCCCTAGACCTAACCCTATAGGTCTCCGCCTGCACCTCTGCGTCCAGTTCCCAGGGCGGGGTGCAGGCGAGGAGGCAGGCCGCCGCGTGGGCCACAGTTACGTAGGCCCTCACTATACGGAGGGCTACAACCCTCTGCGGCCTCCGCAGCAGGGCCCTGTTGCGGGCGGACAGCTTGTCCGCCCAGATTGGGGCCCCGTAGAGGGCCATGCTCCTTGTTACGCCAGCGTGTAGACGCCGGCATAAGGAGCCCGGCCCACCCACATTGGGCAGTAGCCGGCCCAGCGCCGAGGCGGCGCCCACGATTCGGGGAGCAAGTCTGGTGAAGTGCTCCCCGAAGTCCCATTTGCGGTCCAGTACCAGCCCCAGATATTTGATATGGGGCTTTATCTGGACCGCTTCCCCTCCGAGGGTAAGCGCCGCGCCCGCCCGCAGCCGCCACCCACGCCCCCCGAAGACAATACCCTCCGTCTTCGAGAGGGCCACCTTTAGGCCGAGCCGCTCAATGCGATGGATCGCCAGCTCGGCCGCCACCTCCGCTCTCCTTGAGGTCTCCCTCATGTCGCTTCCGCGCGCAGCCACCATCGTGTCGTCCGCATAACAGATGGTGAGTGTGCGCGGAAGCAGCTCCCCCCTAATGGCCCAATCGTACCCCAGGTTCCAAAGAAGTGGACCGAGAACGGAACCCTGGGGCACGCCGCAGGCCATTCCTCTCTCCCCTCGTCGACCCTCCTTACCCTCATAGAGCACTACCCTCTCGGTAAGGTAGTGCTCTATGACCCGCCTTAAATAATGAGGCACTTCGTGATACCGAAGTGCCTCACTAATCACCTCGTAGGGGAGGGTGCCGAATGCGTTCGCGATGTCCAACGACACCGCGACGACACCCTCACCCCTGCTCGACGCGTACTCGCAGAAGTCCCTGAGGGACTTCAGCGCGTCGAGCGTTGACCGCCCCTCCCGGAACCCGAACTGTCTTTCCGAGACGTTCGGGCCGGCGGTCTCCAGGTGCTGCAGGATCCGGGAGGCCAGGATGCGTTCGAACATTTTCCCGGCCTCGTCCAGCAGCACGATGGGGCGGTATGCGGACGGGCAGTCGGGGGGTCGACCCTCTTTACGGAGGAGGCACAGCCTCCCCTCCTTCCATATCCTCGGGAACCTTCCCTCCCTCAGGCAGTCGTCCATGATCTGCCTGAGGCGGTTCCCGAGGTGCTTCAACGCTATCGGGAGGACGCGGCCTGGGACTCCGTCTGGACCCGGGGCTTTTTTGCAGCCCCGGAGTCGATCCAGCACCCGCTCGAACTCGTCATCGCTCACAGGAGCGACGACGAGTTCGTCCTCCCGTTCCTCCCGGGTCTCGGCCATTTCCGGGGGAGTGATCGAGGGGGCTGGAGGGAACAGCCCTTCGACGACCCTCTGCAGTAGGGCGGGCTCAAGGGACTCCATGGGAGGGGCGGTGCGCATCTTGTTACGCACCACCCTGTAGGGCCGTCCCCACGGGTCCCTATCGAGAGTGGCCAAGAATGAGACATGCGCCTCATCCTTGGCCTTGGCAATAGCCATATTGAGAGCCCCCTTTGCCTCTTTGAGGGTGCGGTGGAGGCCCTCTTCTTCCTCGGCGGTGTGCCGCCGGCGCCTACAGTGCTGGTAGGCCCGGCGGGCGGCGTTGCTGGTGGTACGCAGGCCCGCAATTTCTGCGGACCACCAGTACACCCTCTTGCGGGCGAAGAGGCGCTTGGTCCGGGGCATGGCCGCATCGCACACCGTCTGCAGTGCGATGCGGAACCGGACCGCCCTTTCCTCAACACCGAGGGCGGCGGGTGGGGCAGCGCACCAGGCCTCCACCATCGCCGCCTCGTCCGCCATGGCCCTGTCCAATTGGGACAGGGACCATTTTGGGAACCCTCTGCCCCCGTTCGCCCTCCTCCCCGGGATGGGCGGTGGCTGGACCCCTCCTGCGGAGACCCTCATCCTGATGTACAAATGATCGGAGAGGGTCTCCACGTCCTCCAGGACGCGCCATTCTTCCACGCGTGCGGCAATGGCAGTGGTCGCGAACGTTATGTCCACGACCGAACCCCCCTGCCGCCGCACGCATGTGTTTGCGTCGCCCTGGTTCAGGATTTCCAGTCCCGTTGCCACCACCCAATCCGTGAGAGCCGCCCCACGCGGGTCCGTGATGGGGGAACCCCATGCCGAGCTCTTGGCATTGAGGTCCCCCAGGACCATCACCTGTCTCGGGGCAGCCCTCCTGACCACCCCCCCCAGGACCCCCAGGAACTGCTCGAACGCACGCAGCGGCCTATTGGGGGAGAAATACACCGCTACTAGAACGGTGTCGCTCCCCCACCTGGCCGCCACGAACCCCGGGCCACCCTCGATCCTCGACAGGGGGGGGAAGTCCCCAACCGCCGGCACCACGATGGCAACCATTTCGTCCGAAGCCCCTACCCAATTAGGTAGGGGAGGGACGAAATATGGCTCCGCGACAACCACAACGCCAATTTCCCACTCCGCCATGGTCTGCATGAGCAGATCTTGAGCTCTGGCGGAGTGGTTGGCGTTCACCTGCAGGACCTCTAGATGTCGGTGTGCTGACATTTAGAGGTCCATGCGGTTGTCCTCTTCGGGCCGGCCGGCGGCTTCTTCTACCTGTGGGGGAGGCTGGGGACGACGGGGGGGTCGCGTCCTCAGGTCCTTGCCTCTAGTGTGAGGCGGGAAACAACTGTCCCCCCCCATGGAGTGATCAGCCGGGAGTTTGGCATGGGCGCACACCACGCACCACGCTTTCTCCTCCCAGCACTCCTTAGCCATGTGCCCCTCCCTGCTGCACCGGTAGCAAGCGTTGGACCGGTCAACGCTGGAGGGGCACGTCTCTCGGGTGTGACCAACACCCATGCATTTGTAGCACCGCAGGGGTGTTGGCCCGATCCTGTTGACCCTGGCGGAGGCCCAACCGACTCTGACTCGCCCTTTCTCTAAGAGGGCTTTCGCCACCCGCACAGGGCACTGAATAAGGACGGATCCAGTGCCGTCATACAGGGGGCGAATGCCCCCTACCTTGATTTGGGCCTCATCACAGGCTCCCGCGGAGGCGACAGCCAGCGCCACGGACTCCTTAGTCGCCGACTCGTCCAAGCCGGCGATTTGGAGCCCGACCTTCTTGGTGACGCGGCTCACGTCAGCCACGTCGCCGACAATCTCTCGCAGCTTGGCTGCGAGATTGTCGGCCGCATTTTCCTGGTCCTCTCCGGGGACCTCGATTATTCGGTTCCCCGTCATCGAGGACCGTACTTTTACATGCTGCAGGCCCACAGCCTCCAGGCTCAGGGCATTGATGGCCCTGGCCATGGTGGCCTGCAGCGTGGTGGTGGTGGTGGCTTCCTTCTTCAGAGAAACCACCACCGCCGCCGTCTTCGGAACGGCCAGTGCCTTCAATTTAGGCACCGCCTTCTTAGACATTTGGGGCGCCTGGGGCGCTTTGGACGAGGGGGCGGGCTGGGCCTTTCCTTTCCCCTTCCCCTTCCCCTTCCTCACCACATCCACCCAAGTTTCCTGGGGTGGACGCGGCGTTTTTGAGGAAGGCCCAGGTCTTTCGGCCGACGACCGAGCGGCTGTCGAGGCGGCTCGTGGGGCCGGGACTGGGGCTTGGCGGGAGGGGGCCGCTACCTTTTTGGTAGGTTTGGCCTTTTGCGGCCTCCCGTCCCCCAGTCTTGCTCCTACCTCAGGCTGAGTGGTCCTCACCCTGAGGGGGGCTGGCACAGCCGTACTCATCTTGGGGGGGGCTGTCAGTGCTGGTCCCCCTGCTCTCTTGTCAGCCGCCAGCGGGGGGCGGAGAATTGGTTCCGGCGGCAGGCGCCTGTTCACCTCCTCGATGCGGGCATTAATCATGCCGCCCAAAGAGGTGAACAGGTCCTTTTTGAGAACTCCGATGGCCTCCGCCAGATCCGCAGCAGAAAACTGCACGGGCGGATCCAGCAGCGAGGCCGGAGGCGCCGGAATCTCCCGCTCCGAGAAGGCAGTTCGGAGCGCCTTCAGCTCCCCCAAACATTGAGCGAGTTGCTCCCGCATCCTCTTGTTGTCCGCCTTGAGGATGCGGATCTCCTCGCTCTCCGATTTGGCGGCCTCCACATCGTCCATCGAATCGAGGATAATTTTACATGCCCGATTCATCACGCCCCAAATGTCCCCCTTCAAGTTCCCGGAGCGCCTGGCACCCTCCAGGATATCCCTTGCCGCCTCCCGGGTGGCCTCGACCGGGTCTGTTAGGCGCAGGAACGCCGTTGGGCTCATTCTGGTAGGGGAGGACGGTGATCGCGACCGCGAGCGCACTTTCTCCCCCCTTTTCCCCTGTTTTTCCCCTCTGGGACGGAGCTCGGGGAAATCCTTCCGGTATGCTGCGGCAACGGCAGCATCCGCTTCATCCTCAAAGCGATAAGGATCAACGTCTTTGAGTTTGGCCCTTGCCGCAGCCAACCCCGCGTACGCCCCCTTGGGCTTACCCCTAAGTGAGGAGCTGATTTTGGGCCCGAAAGCGGGCCTCGGATCACCCTCCTCATCGTCCTCATGGCTCCGCTTGGAGGCAAGAGGAGTCCTTACATCCACTGCTACGAGTGAGTCGTCTGACTCACAGCCAGAGCTGTAGATATCTCCCCCCCCTTCCGGTGGATCCTCCCATTTTTCGTGGTCAGAGGCCATGGTGACCCCTACCACCGGCCTACAAAATTTGGTCTAAATTCGACCAGCAGGACCGAAGTTATTTCGAAATCCGAAATAAAATCGGTCAAGTGCGAGTCGAATTTAGACTTTTCCCTATAAAAACGAGTTTTGCGCCTGTAGGAAAAAAATAGCAACGGTACTATTTTTTCCCCCGCAGTTTTTACCCACTTCCCGGGGTCGCAGGAAATCAGAAAAAACACTAAAAAATAGCACAAGACAAAACCTATCCAACTAAATAACAAAAACAAATAAAAGTTAAAAGGTTCAAAAGATACCGATTTTACAAAATTTGAACAAAACCTTAACTTTGTACCCGCAGAAACCTTCTACCCCCCACTACACTTAAAGACTGATAACTTCCGACTTTGCAGTCGGAAAGTTATAAAATCTTCAGAGATATATACACAATTAAATAAACTACCGCTCCTAAAAATATGACTATAATACAAAAAGCGCAACCTAATTAAATAATTTTTACAAACTCAAAATTGAGACCTTTATTTTGCCAATTTCGAGTAAAATACCCGAAATTTTAAAAATAAAGGATCTCGCGACTTAAA
The DNA here is from genome assembly GCA_923062465.1 of Acleris sparsana. Lineage (NCBI taxonomy): Eukaryota > Metazoa > Arthropoda > Insecta > Lepidoptera > Tortricidae > Acleris > Acleris sparsana. The sequence continues at coordinate 86,091 of OV281293.1, forward strand.
CTACAAAATAAGACAAAACCAACGCTATAGTTAGCGGGACCGATGCCGCTACCCCAACCCAAAAACTGGGCAATTAAGGCAGCTGGCAACACCGACTAAACTAAAGTGTAAAAATGTAAACAAAGGAAAATATGTACAAAAAATTCAACGTCAAAAAACCCGAAACCCGGAGGTCGATATTTCCTACTCTTTCGAGAGGGAAGTAACGGGACCAACCGTACGGTCAAGACGGGGATTGCCGGTATGTTCTAGCCCTGAAAAGGGCTCGATACGATATCGGCAACAATTTTATATTCAACGAAGAAAAAGCAATAGAAACCAATGAACAAAAAACCAACCGCAAATAGAAAACTTTAAAAAATAAGAAAACTTTACTAGCTAAGAGAGAAAGAAAGAGAGAAACAAGATGAGAAAAAAATGTAGTCTTTCGTCACCAAATCACCCGCAAATCGTTCCATCAACACCCAAGATTTTACCTCAACCTAACCTAACCTAACCTAACCTAACCTAACCTAACCTAACCTAACCTAACCTAACCTAACCTAACCTAACCTAACCTAACCTAACCTAACCTAACCTAACCTAACCTAACCTAACCTAACCTAACCTAACCTAACCTAACCTAACCTAACCTAACCTAACCTAACCTAACCTAACCTAACCTAACCTAACCTAACCTAACCTAACCTAACCTAACCTAACCTAACCTAACCTAACCTAACCTAACCTAACCTAACCTAACCTAACCTAACCTAACCTAACCTAACCTAACCTAACCTAACCTAACCTAACCTAACCTAACCTAACCTAACCTAACCTAACCTAACCTAACCTAACCTAACCTAACCTAACCTTTTTTTTTTTTTTTTTGATGACGGAGTGGAAATGCATTTACGCATCCTCCCTGCCCGGGGAAGGCTGTGCAATGGGAGGTATGACGGACTCTCAAAAGAACTACCGTCTAAAACCACTCCGGCGTTTACCCCCCTGGCCAGTCGCGAGGCGCCGCGGAACCGCAATTAAGCTTTGCCCACTGACACGCCTCCTGGCCTGCTCCGAAGAGCCCCACCTTCTCCGCCAAAGGAGGAGACGGCTGCGGTCGGCAGCCCACGACCATCTCCCCAGACCGGTAAAGCCGTGCAATGTGGGCCCCCAACCCACTGGCCCTACACGGTCTGCCTGTGGTGGATGGTGCTTTCCGGATACCCAACCTCTAAGGGTCGGTCCCCATACCCTTCAAACACACCCCACCACAGCTGTCCCACCAATAACTACAGTGCCCCCCGGGATTCCGAAAGACACGTAGAAGGACCCTCGGGTGACATGGGAGTACGTCTTGAGCAGGGTCATGCTCCGGTGCAGAGCGGAACCTTCGTGCTCCGTTGCAGAGCGGAGTTAACATGCCCCAGTCTTTCGGTAAGCCCAGTCACCAACCACCAAAGTGACAGAAAGCAGCTGTCCGGTTTGGAAACGGCCTCAAAGGCACACGCAACCGCCCCTTTCAACCACCTCTGTCACGGCCCCCTCCAGGTAACTGGTTAAGCTTTCCAGGAACAGAAACGGCCTCGAAGGCACACGCAACTGACCCTTCAAGCTACCCCAGTCACCAACCGTCAATGGGCCACAGAAGGAAGCTGTCCAGGGCGGAAGCGGCCCAGCAACCGCCCCTTCCAACGACCTCTGTCGCCGCCTCCCTATGGTGACGAGGCCACTTTTCCGAAGAAAAGCTGCTCGTCACCATCCCCCCCCAGGTGACAGAAGGAAACTTTCCGGGGCAGAAGTGCCGGTACACAACCGCAACCCTTCAAGAAACCCCTGTCACCTTCCCCCCCCCCCCCCCGTGCCGGATATTAGCCATGGGCCGAAAGAATTCCCAAGGGGGAAAAGTCTCAGCCAATGCCCAGGGTGCACCAGCCCAGATGCTGCGTTCTCTCCGGATCGAGATCAAGAGAGACTGCAACACCCAAGCCAACGTGGAGGAATCCGGCCTGCACCCCAAACCTAACCTAACCTAACCTAACCTAACCTAACCTAACCTAACCTAACCTAACCTAACCTAACCTAACCTAACCTAACCTAACCTAACCTAACCTAACCTAACCTAACCTAACCTAACCTAACCTAACCTAACCTAACCTAACCTAACCTAACCTAACCTTTTTTTTTTTTTTTTTTTTTTTTTTTTTTTTTTTTTTTTTTTTTTTTTTTTTTTTTTTTTTTGATGACGGAGTGGAAATGCATTTACGCATCCTCCCTGCCCGGGGAAGGCTGTGCAATGGGAGGTATGACGGACTCTCAAAAGAACTACCGTCTAAAACCACTCCGGCGTTTACCCCCCTGGCCAGTCGCGAGGCGCCGCGGAACCGCAATTAAGCTTTGCCCACTGACACGCCTCCTGGCCTGCTCCGAAGAGCCCCACCTTCTCCGCCAAAGGAGGAGACGGCTGCGGTCGGCAGCCCACGACCATCTCCCCAGACCGGTAAAGCCGTGCAATGTGGGCCCCCAACCCACTGGCCCTACACGGTCTGCCTGTGGTGGATGGTGCTTTCCGGATACCCAACCTCTAAGGGTCGGTCCCCATACCCTTCAAACACACCCCACCACAGCTGTCCCACCAATAACTACAGTGCCCCCCGGGATTCCGAAAGACACGTAGAAGGACCCTCGGGTGACATGGGAGTACGTCTTGAGCAGGGTCATGCTCCGGTACAGAGCGGAACCTTCGTGCTCCGTTGCAGAGCGGAGTTAACATGCCCCAGTCTTTCGGTAAGCCCAGTCACCAACCACCAAAGTGACAGAAAGCAGCTGTCCGGTTTGGAAACGGCCTCAAAGGCACACGCAACCGCCCCTTTCAACCACCTCTGTCACGGCCCCCTCCAGGTAACTGGTTAAGCTTTCCAGGAACAGAAACGGCCTCGAAGGCACACGCAACTGACCCTTCAAGCTACCCCAGTCACCAACCGTCAATGGGCCACAGAAGGAAGCTGTCCAGGGCGGAAGCGGCCCAGCAACCGCCCCTTCCAACGACCTCTGTCGCCGCCTCCCTATGGTGACGAGGCCACTTTTCCGAAGAAAAGCTGCTCGTCACCATCCCCCCCCAGGTGACAGAAGGAAACTTTCCGGGGCAGAAGTGCCGGTACACAACCGCAACCCTTCAAGAAACCCCTGTCACCTCCCCCCCCCCCCCCCCCGTGCCGGATATTAGCCATGGACCGAAAGAATTCCCAAGGGAAAAGTCTCAGCCAATGCCCAGGGTGCACCAGCCCAGATGCTGCGTTCTCTCCGGATCGAGATCAAGAGAGACTGCAACACCCAAGCCAACGTGGAGGAATCCGGCCTGCACCCCAACCTAACCTAACCTAACCTAACCTAACCTAACCTAACCTAACCTAACCTAACCTAACCTAACCTAACCTAACCTAACCTAACCTAACCTAACCTAACCTAACCTAACCTAACCTAACCTAACCTAACCTAACCTAACCTAACCTAACCTAACCTAACCTAACCTAACCTAACCTAACCTAACCTAACCTAACCTAACCTAACCTAACCTAACCTAACCTAACCTAACCTAACCTAACCTAACCTAACCTTTTTTTTTTTTTTTTTTTGATGACGGAGTGGAAATGCATTTACGCATCCTCCCTGCCCGGGGAAGGCTGTGCAATGGGAGGTATGACGGACTCTCAAAAGAACTACCGTCTAAAACCACTCCGGCGTTTACCCCCCTGGCCAGTCGCGAGGCGCCGCGGAACCGCAATTAAGCTTTGCCCACTGACACGCCTCCTGGCCTGCTCCGAAGAGCCCCACCTTCTCCGCCAAAGGAGGAGACGGCTGCGGTCAGCAGCCCACGACCATCTCCCCAGACCGGTAAAGCCGTGCAATGTGGGCCCCCAACCCACTGGCCCTACACGGTCTGCCTGTGGTGGATGGTGCTTTCCGGATACCCAACCTCTAGGGTCGGTCCCCATACCCTTCAAACACACCCCACCACAGCTGTCCCACCAATAACTACAGTGCCCCCCGGGATTCCGAAAGACACGTAGAAGGACCCTCGGGTGACATGGGAGTACGTCTTGAGCAGGGTCATGCTCCGGTGCAGAGCGGAACCTTCGTGCTCCGTTGCAGAGCGGAGTTAACATGCCCCAGTCTTTCGGTAAGCCCAGTCACCAACCACCAAAGTGACAGAAAGCAGCTGTCCGGTTTGGAAACGGCCTCAAAGGCACACGCAACCGCCCCTTTCAACCACCTCTGTCACGGCCCCCTCCAGGTAACTGGTTAAGCTTTCCAGGAACAGAAACGGCCTCGAAGGCACACGCAACTGACCCTTCAAGCTACCCCAGTCACCAACCGTCAATGGGCCACAGAAGGAAGCTGTCCAGAGCGGAAGCGGCCCAGCAACCGCCCCTTCCAACGACCTCTGTCGCCGCCTCCCTATGGTGACGAGGCCACTTTTCCGAAGAAAAGCTGCTCGTCACCATCCCCCCCCCCGAGGTGACAGAAGGAAACTTTCCGGGGCAGAAGTGCCGGTACACAACCGCAACCCTTCAAGAAACCCCTGTCACCTTCCCCCCCCCCCCCCGTGCCGGATATTAGCCATGGGCCGAAAGAATTCCCAAGGGGGAAAAGTCTCAGCCAATGCCCAGGGTGCACCAGCCCAGATGCTGCGTTCTCTCCGGATCGAGATCAAGAGAGACTGCAACACCCAAGCCAACGTGGAGGAATCCGGCCTGCACCCCAACCTAACCTAACCTAACCTAACCTAACCTAACCTAACCTAACCTAACCTAACCTAACCTAACCTAACCTAACCTAACCTAACCTAACCTAACCTAACCTAACCTAACCTAACCTAACCTAACCTAACCTAACCTAACCTAACCTAACCTAACCTAACCTAACCTAACCTAACCTAACCTAACCTAACCTAACCTAACCTAACCTAACCTAACCTAACCTAACCTAACCTAACCTAACCTAACCTAACCTAACCTAACCTAACCTAACCTAACCTTTTTTTTTTTTTTTTTTTTTTTTTTTTTTTTTTAACGGTGAGGAAACGCATTTACGCGTACCCTCCGGTCTAGGGACGACCATATTGGAGGGTTATGTGGGACTCTCAACCCCCTACCCTTCAGAGCGAAGGGGAAGGGGGAAGCCTACCCACTAAAACCTCACCGGTGTTAATCTCCACAGGCTGTTAACGGGGGCACCGTGGGCTGATGACTATTCACCACTGGGTGCCCCCCAGCCGCCCCAGTCTGTTGCTGGGGCACCTGCGCCAAAGGAGGGAGGGTTCAGTTAACACGCCGAACCCTCCCCCAGACGTGTAGGAACTTTATGTGGGACCCTATCCCCACGGTCCTACTAGGGGTTCAGGCGGGCGGCAAACTGCCTCCGCCTTCGCCCCACACGTCTACGCCGGAGCGGGTGCGCCTCCACGTCCTCCTCGCGCTCCCGCTCCGCCGCCTCCTTCTGCGAGACAATGCTCTCGCAGAAGGAGACGACCGCCAACCACGATCTCTCACTGCTCAGCATGGCCGACACGACGCTGTGCAGTGAGAGATCGGAGAGCCCTGTGTCCGCAACCAGAGCGCGGCGCTCCGGATCCCACTTCGAGCACACCTCTAGGGTGTGCTGGGCCGTGTCGTCCGGATCGCCGCACTCGTGGCAAACCGGACTGGGCTCTCTCCTAATCTTGTGCAGGTAATGACCGAAGCACCCGTGCCCGGTCATCACCTGCACAAGACGGTACGTGGCGGTACCGTACCTCCTCTCCAACCAGTGGTCCAGCGACGGGAGGAGTGCCCCCATGGTGCGGAGTCCATAGGGGGAGTCCTCCAGGTCGCTTTTCCACCGGTCCCTCAGGCGCCGCTCCGTCATTCGACGGGCCCCCTCCACCGTCTCCGAGTCCGGGCGCTGTCTCCTCGCCCGGAACCCGGCCCTCATCCGGTATGTCTCGGCCTGCACCTGAGCATCTAGCTCCCACGGCGGGGTGCATGCCAAGACACACGCGGCCGCATGTGCCACCGTCACATAGGCCCTCACTATTCGGAGGGCCACCACTCTTTGGGGCCTCCTTAGGAGCGCCTTATTCTTGGCCGACAGCTTGTCGGCCCAGATTGGCGCTCCGTATAGCGCCATGCTACGCACTACGCCTGCAAACAGGCGTCGGCATGGCGCTTGAGGCCCCCCCACGTTCGGCAACATGCGGCCCAGGGCCGACGCGGCGCCTACCACCCGGGGAGCAAGTTGGCGGAAATGCTCCCCGAAATCCCACCTCCGGTCCAGGATGAGGCCAAGGTACTTTATCGTACCCTTCACCTGGACCGCTTCCCCCGCCACAGGGATGGACAATCCACAACGTGGACGCCATCCCCTCCCCCCGAAGACAATAGCGTCTGTCTTCGGGAGGGACACCTCCAGACCCAGCTGTCGGATGCGGCCGACAACCAGGTCTGCCGCCAACGACGCCCTCCGAAGGGCCTCCTCCAGCTCACGTCCCCGCACGGCCACCATTGTATCGTCGGCATAACAAAGGGTGGCCATGCGGGGAAACCTAACCTAACCTAACCTAACCTAACCTAACCTAACCTAACCTAACCTAACCTAACCTAACCTAACCTAACCTAACCTAACCTAACCTAACCTAACCTAACCTAACCTAACCTAACCTAACCTAACCTAACCTAACCTAACCTAACCTAACCTAACCTAACCTAACCTAACCTAACCTAACCTAACCTAACCTAACCTAACCTAACCTAACCTTTTTTTTTTTTTTTTTTTTTTTGACAAGGTGAAAAATGCGTTACGCATTTCCCCCGCCATGGGAGTGACGGGGGGGTATGTGGGACTCACATCCCCTCCCCTTCTCCGAGCGAGAAGGGATAGGGGAGCGTTACCCACTAAAAAACACCTTGGCGTACCCTCATACCGGTTTGGTTGGACGCCGTGGAACCCGCGGAAGGCATTCCCCACGACGTCTACCGGCGGCCCCAGCCATCGCTGGGGCTTCCCGCGCCAAAAGGGGAGAGGGGCCGAGCACGCGTGGCCCCCCTCCCAGACCGCTGAGTGGCTTGCCTACGGCAGGCGGGGGACTCCCATCCCCCACCCGCAGCCACTAAGGGTTAAGGCGCGCAGCAAATCGCCGCCGCCTCAACCCCTGCCGTCTGCGCCGGAGCGGGTGCGCCAGAGGAGACTCCTCGCGCTCCCGCTCCGCGGCCTCCTTCTGCGAGATGATCGTTTCGCAGAAGGAGGCCACAGCCTCCCAAGACCTCTCGCTGCAGAGCATTGCCGCAACAATGCTGTAGAGCGAGAGGTCCTCCCGCTGAATAGCGAGTGCCATGGCGCCGCGCTCCGAACTCCAACGGCTGCACACCTCGAAGGTGTGCTGAGCCGTGTCGTCCGGATCCCCGCACTCATGGCACTGCGGGGTAGGCTCCCTCCCAATTTTGTGCAGGTAATGACCGAAGCACCCATGTCCGGTCATCACCTGCACAAGCCGGAACGACGTTGCGCCGACTGCCCTCTCTAACCAAAGGTCCACCGACGGGAGGATCGCCCCTATAGTACGGGTACCATAGGGGGAGTCCTCCAGGTCGGTTTTCCAGCGGTCCCGCAGTCGACGCTCCGTCATCCGGCGCGTCTCCTCTACCTCCTCAGGGTCCGGGCGTTCACCCCTTGCCCGGGCCCTAGACCTAACCCTATAGGTCTCCGCCTGCACCTCTGCGTCCAGTTCCCAGGGCGGGGTGCAGGCGAGGAGGCAGGCCGCCGCGTGGGCCACAGTAACGTAGGCCCTCACTATACGCAGAGCCACAACCCTCTGCGGTCTCCGCAGCAGGGCCCTGTTGCGGGCGGACAGCTTGTCCGCCCAGATTGGGGCCCCGTAGAGGGCCATGCTCCTTGTTACGCCGGCGTATAGACGCCGGCATAAGGAGCCCGGCCCACCCACATTGGGCAGTAGCCGGCCCAGCGCCGAGGCGGCGCCCACGATTCGGGGAGCAAGTCTGGTGAAGTGCTCCCCGAAGTCCCATTTGCGGTCCAGTACCAGCCCCAGATATTTGATATGGGGCTTTATCTGGACCGCTTCCCCTCCGAGGGTAAGCGCCGCGCCCGCGGGCAGCCGCCACCCACGCCCCCCGAAGACAATACCCTCCGTCTTCGAGAGGGCCACCTTTAGGCCGAGCCGCTCAATGCGATGGATCGCCAGCTCGGCCGCCACCTCCGCCCTCCTTGAGGTCTCCCTCATGTCGCTTCCGCGCGCAGCCACCATCGTGTCGTCCGCATAACAGATGGTGAGTGTGCGCGGAAGCAGCTCCCCCCTAATGGCCCAATCGTACCCCAGGTTCCAAAGAAGTGGACCGAGTACGGAACCCTGGGGCACGCCGCAGGCCATTCCCCTCTCCCCTCGTCGACCCTCCTTACCCTCATAGAGCACTACCCTCTCGGTAAGGTAGTGCTCTATGACCCGCCTTAGATAGTGAGGCACTTCGTGATACCGAAGTGCCTCACTAATAACCTCGTAGGGGAGGGTGCCGAATGCGTTCGCGATGTCCAGCGACACTGCGACGACACCCTCACCCCTGCCCGACGCGTACTCGCAGAAGTCCCTGAGGGACTTCAACGCGTCGAGCGTTGACCGCCCCTCCCGGAACCCGAACTGTCTTTCCGAGACGTTCGGGCCGGCGGTCTCCAGGTGCTGCAGGATCCGGGAGGCCAGGATGCGTTCGAACATTTTCCCGGCCTCGTCTAGCAGCACGATGGGGCGGTATGCGGACGGGCAGTCGGGGGGTCGACCCTCTTTACGGAGGAGGCACAGCCTCCCCTCCTTCCATATCCTCGGGAACCTTCCCTCCCTCAGGCAGTCGTCCATGATCTGCCTGAGGCGGTTCCCGAGGTGCTTCAAAGCTACCGGGAGGACGCGGCCTGGGACTCCGTCTGGACCCGGGGCTTTTTTGCAGCCCCGGAGTCGATCTAGCACCCGCTCGAACTCGTCATCACTTACAGGAGCGACGACGAGTTCGTCCTCCCGTTCCTCCCGGGTCTCGGCCATTGCCGGGGGAGTGATCGAGGGGGCTGGAGGGAACAGCCCCTCGACGACCCTCTGCAGTAGGGCGGGCTCAAGGGACTCCATAGGGGGGGCGGTGCGCATCTTGTTACGCACCACCCTGTAGGGCCGTCCCCACGGGTCCCTATCGAGGGTGGCCAAGAATGAGACATGCGCCTCATCCTTGGCCTTGGCAATAGCCATATTGAGGGCCCCCTTTGCCTCTTTGAGGGTGCGGTGGAGGCCCTCTTCTTCTTCGGTAGTGTGCCGCCGGCGCCTACAGTGCTGGTAGGCCCGGCGGGCAGCGTTGCTGGTGGTACGCAGGCCCGCAATTTCTGCGGACCACCAGTACACCCTCTTACGGGCGAAGAGGCGCTTGGTCCGGGGCATGGCCGCATCGCACACCGCCTGCAGTGCGATGCGGAACCGGACCGCCCTCTCCTCGACACCGAGGGCGGCGGGTGGGGCAGTGCACCAGGCCTCCACCATCGCCGCCTCGTCCGCCATGGCCCTGTCCAATTGGGACAGGGACCATTTTGGGAACCCTCTGCCCCTGTTTGCCCTCCTCCCCGGGATGGGCGGTGGCTGGACCCCTCCTGCGGAGACCCTCATCCTGATGTACAAATGATCGGAGAGGGTCTCCACGTCCTCCAGGACGCGCCATTCTTCCACGCGCGCGGCAATGGCAGTGGTCGCGAACGTTATGTCCACGACCGAACCCCCCTGCCGCCGCACGCATGTGTTTGCGTCGCCCTGGTTCAGGATTTCCAGTCCCGTTGCCACCACCCAATCCGTGAGAGCCACCCCGCGCGGGTCCGTGATGGGGGAACCCCATGCCGAGCTCTTGGCATTGAGGTCCCCCAGGACCATCACCTGTCTCGGGGCAGCCCTCCTGACCACCCCCCCCAGGACCCCCAGGAACTGCTCGAACGCACGCAGCGGCCTATTGGGGGAGAAATACACCGCTACTAGAACGGTGTCGCTCCCCCACCTGGCCGCCACGAACCCCGGGCCACCCTCGATCCTCGACAGGGGGGGGAAGTCCCCAACCGCCGGCACCACGATGGCAACCATTTCGTCCGAAGCCCCTACCCAATTAGGTAGGGGAGGGACGAAATATGGCTCCGCGACAACCGCAACGCCAATTTCCCACTCCGCCATGGTCTGCATGAGCAGATCTTGAGCTCTGGCGGAGTGGTTGGCGTTCACCTGCAGGACCTCTAGATGTCGGTGTGCTGACATTTAGAGGTCCATGCGGTTGTCCTCTTCGGGCCGGCCGGCGGCTTCTTCTACCTGTGGGGGAGGCTGAGGACGACGGGGGGGTCGCGTCCTCAGGTCCTTGCCTCTAGTGTGAGGCGGGAAACAACTGTCCCCCCCCATGGAGTGATCAGCCGGGAGTTTGGCATGGGCGCACACCACGCACCACGCCTTCTCCTCCCAGCACTCCTTAGCCATGTGCCCCTCCCTGCTGCACCGGTAGCAAGCGTTCGACCGGTCAACGCTGGAGGGGCACGTCTCTCTGGTGTGACCAACACCCATGCATTTGTAGCACCGCAGGGGTGTTGGCCCGATCCTGTTGACCCTGGCGGAGGCCCAACCGACTCTGACTCGCCCTTTTTCTAAGAGGGCTTTGGCCACCCGCACAGGGCACTGAATAAGGACGGATCCAGTGCCGTCATACAGGGGGCGAATGCCCCCGACCTTGATTTGGGCCTGATCACAGGCTCCCTCAGTGGCGACCGCCAGCGCCACGGATTCCTTAGTCGCCGACTCATCCAAGCCGGCGATTTGGAGCCCGACCTTCTTGGTGACGCGGCTCACGTCAGCCACGTCGCCGACAATCTCTCGCAGCTTGGCTGCGAGATTGTCGGCCGCATTTTCCTGGTCCTCTCCGGGGACCTCGATTATTCGGTTCCCCGTCATCGAGGACCGTACTTTTACATGCTGCAGGCCCACAGCCTCCAGGCTCAGGGCATTGATGGCCCTGGCCATGGTGGCCTGCAGCGTGGTGGTGGTGGTGGCTTCCTTCTTCAGAGAAACCACCACCGCCGCCGTCTTCGGAACGGCCAGTGCCTTCAATTTAGGCACCGCCTTCTTAGTCGTTTGGGGCGCCTGGGGCGCTTTGGACGAGGGGGCGGGCAGGGCCTTCGCCTTCCCCTTCCCCTTTGCCTTCCTCACCACGTCCACCCAGGTTTCCTGGGGTGGACGCGGCATTTTGGCGGAAGGCCCTGGTCTTTCGGCCGACGACCGAGCGGCTGTCGAAGCGGCTCGTGGGGCCGGGACCGGGGCTTGGCGGGAGGGGGCCGCTACCTTTTTGGTAGATTTGGCCTTTTGCGGCCTCCCGTCCCCCAGTCTTGCTCCTATCTCAGGCTGAGTGGTCCTCACCCTGAGGGGGGCTGGCACAGCCGTACTCGCCTTGGGGGGGGCTGTCAGAGCCGGTCCTCCTGCCCTCCTGTCAGCCGCCAGTGGGGGGCGGAGAATAGGTTCCGGCGGCAGGCGCCTGTTCACCTCCTCGATGCGGGCATTTATCATGCCGCCCAAAGAGGTGAATAGGTCCTTTTTGAGAGCCCCGATGGCCTCCGCCAGATCCGCAGCAGAAAACTGCAAGGGCGGATCCGGCAGCGAGGTCGGAGGTGCCGGAATCTCCCGCTCCGAGAAGGCGGTTCGGAGCGCCTTCAGCTCCCCCAAGCATTGAGCGAGTTGCTCCCGCATCCTCTTGTTGTCCGCCTTGAGGATGCGGATCTCCTCGCTCTCCGACTTGGCGGCCTGCACATCGTCCATTGAATCGAGGATGATTTTACACGCTCGGTTCATGTCACCCCAAATATCTCCCTTAAGGTTCCCGGAGCGCCTGGCACCCTCCAGGATGTCTCTTGCTGCTTCTCGGGTCGCCTCGATGGGATCCGTGAGGCGCAGAAACGCCGATGGGCTCATTCTGGTAGGGGAGGTCGGCGAACGCGAGCGCGAGCGCGCCTTTTTCCCCCCTTTCCCCTGATTTTCCCCTCTTGGACGGAGCTCGGGGAAATCCTTCCGGTATGCTGCGGCAACGGCAGCATCTGCTTCATCCTCGAAGCGATAAGGGTCAAGGTCTTTGAGTTTGGCCCTTGCCGCAGCCAACCCCGCGTATGCCCCCTTGGGCTTACCCCTATGTGAGGAGTTGACTTTGGGCCCGAAAGCGGGCCTCAAATCATCCTCCTCATCATCGTCATGGTTCCGTTTGGAGGCAGGGACCCTCAAAGCTACTAGCGAGTCATCCGACTCACAGCCAGAGCTGAAGTTTTCTCCCTCGCCCTCCGGTGGATCCCCCCATTTTTCGGTGTCCGAGGCCATAGTGGCCCCTTACACCAGACTACCAAAGTTGGTCTAAATTCGACCAGCAGGACCGAAGTTATTTCGAAAATCGAAATAAAAACGGTCAAGTGCGAGTCGAATTTAGACTTTTCCCTACTAAAGTGAGTTTTGCGCCTGATTGAAAAAAATAGCAACCACACTATTTTTTCCCGCCCGGTTTTAACCCACTTCCCGGGGTCGCAGGACAGCGAAAAAAACACTTAAAAATAGAATAAAACAAAGCCTATCCTACAAAATAACAAAAACAAATAAAAGTTAAAAGGTTCAAAAGATACCGAATTTACAAATTTTTTACAAAACCTTAAATTTGTAACCCTAAAAACCTTCTACTCCCCACTACACTTAAAGAATGATAACTTCCGACTTTGCAGTCGGAAAATTATGAATTCTTCAAGGATATGTACACAATTATATACACTAACACTCCTAAAAATAACACTATGATACAAAAACCGCAACCTAATAAAATAATTTTTACAAAATCAAAATTGAGACTTTTATTTCGCAAATTTCGAGCAAAATACTCGAAATTTTAAAAATAAAAGATCTCGCTACTTACACTAAAAAATAAAACCAAACCAACGCTATAGTTAGCGGGACCGTTGCCGCTACCCCAACCCAAAAACTGGGCAATTAAGGCAGCTGGCAACACCGACAAAACTAAAACGAAAAAATGTAAACAAAGGAAAATATATACAGAAAATCAACGCCAAAAAACCCCGAAACCCGGAGGTCGCTAATTCCCAATCTTTCGAGAGGGAAGTAACGGGACCAACCGTACGGTCAAGACGGGGATTGCCGGTATGTTCTAGCCCTGAAAAGGGCTCGATACGATATCGGCAACAATTTTATATTTGACGAAGAAAAAGCAATAGAAACCAATGAACAAAAAACCAACCGCAAATAGAAAACTTTAAAAAATAAGAAAACGTTACTAGCTAAGAGAGAAAGAAAGAGAGAAACAAGATGAGAAAAAAATGTAGTCTTTCGTCACCAAATCACCCGCAAATCGTTCCATCAACACCCAAGATTTTACCTCAACCTAACCTAACCTAACCTAACCTAACCTAACCTAACCTAACCTAACCTAACCTAACCTAACCTAACCTAACCTAACCTAACCTAACCTAACCTAACCTAACCTAACCTAACCTAACCTAACCTAACCTAACCTAACCTAACCTTTTTTTTTTTTTTTTTTTTTTGATGACGGAGTGGAAATGCATTTACGCATCCTCCCTGCCCGGGGAAGGCTGTGCAATGGGAGGTATGACGGACTCTCAAAAGAACTACCGTCTAAAACCACTCCGGCGTTTACCCCCCTGGCCAGTCGCGAGGCGCCGCGGAACCGCAATTAAGCTTTGCCCACTGACACGCCTCCTGGCCTGCTCCGAAGAGCCCCACCTTCTCCGCCAAAGGAGGAGACGGCTGCGGTCAGCAGCCCACGACCATCTCCCCAGACCGGTAAAGCCGTGCAATGTGGGCCCCCAACCCACTGGCCCTACACGGTCTGCCTGTGGTGGATGGTGCTTTCCGGATACCCAACCTCTAGGGTCGGTCCCCATACCCTTCAAACACACCCCACCACAGCTGTCCCACCAATAACTACAGTGCCCCCCGGGATTCCGAAAGACACGTAGAAGGACCCTCGGGTGACATGGGAGTACGTCTTGAGCAGGGTCATGCTCCGGTGCAGAGCGGAACCTTCGTGCTCCGTTGCAGAGCGGAGTTAACATGCCCCAGTCTTTCGGTAAGCCCAGTCACCAACCACCAAAGTGACAGAAAGCAGCTGTCCGGTTTGGAAACGGCCTCAAAGGCACACGCAACCGCCCCTTTCAACCACCTCTGTCACGGCCCCCTCCAGGTAACTGGTTAAGCTTTCCAGGAACAGAAACGGCCTCGAAGGCACACGCAACTGACCCTTCAAGCTACCCCAGTCACCAACCGTCAATGGGCCACAGAAGGAAGCTGTCCAGGGCGGAAACGGTCCAAAGCAACCGCCCCTTCCAACGACCTCTGTCGCCGCCTCCCTATGGTGACGAGGCCACTTTTCCGAAGAAAAGCTGCTCGTCACCATCCCCCCCCAGGTGACAGAAGGAAACTTTCCGGGGCAGAAGTGCCGGTACACAACCGCAACCCTTCAAGAAACCCCTGTCACCTTCCCCCCTCCCCCCCCGTGCCGGATATTAGCCATGGACCGAAAGAATTCCCAAAAGGGAAAAGTCTCAGCCAATGCCCAGGGTGCACCAGCCCAGATGCTGCGTTCTCTCCGGATCGAGATCAAGAGAGACTGCAACACCCAAGCCAACGTGGAGGAATCCGGCCTGCACCCCAACCTAACCTTTTTTTTTTTTTTTTTTTTTTTTTTTTTTTTTTTTTTTTTTTTTTGACAGGGTGGAAAATGCTTTATGCATTCCCCTCACCATGGGAGTAGTGAGGGGATATGTGGGACTCACCCCCCGCCCCCCCCTCCGAATGAGAGGGGGACAGGGAGCGCAACCCACTAAAAACCACCCTGGCGTACCCTCCTGCCGGTTAGGCAAGGCGCCGTGGAACCGCCGAAGCTCTGCCCACGACGCCTTCCGGCAGCCCCGGCCACCTGCCGGGGCTACCCGCGCCGAAGGAGAGAGAGGCCGAGCACGCCTGGCCTCTCTCCCAGACCGCCAAGTGACTAGCCTACGGCGGGCGGGGGACTCCCATCCCCCACCCGCAGTCACTAAGGGTTGAGGCGGGCGGCAAAACGCCGCCGCCTCACCCCCCGCCGTCTACGCCGGAGCGGATGCGCGAGAGGAGAATCCTCGCGCTCACGCTCCGAGGCCTCCTTCTGCGAGATGACACACTCGCAGAAGGAGGCCACAGCCCTCCAGGACCTGTCGCTGCACAGCATTGCAGACACAACGCTGTGCAGGGAGAGGTCCCGTCGACCGATGGCTAGCGCCATAGTGCGGCGCTCCGCACCCCACCGGCTGCACACCTCGAGAGTGTGCTGAGCCGTGTCGTCCGGATCGCCGCACTCATGGCACTGCGGGCCGGGCTCCCTCCCAATTTTGTGCAGGTAATGACCGAAGCATCCGTGTCCGGTCAATACCTGCACAAGCCGGTACGACGTAGCGCCGACTGCCCTCCCCAACCAGGTGTCAAACGACCCGAGGATCGCCCCTATGGTCCGAGTCCCATAGGGGGAGTCCTCCAGGTCCGCTTTCCACCTGTCCCGCAGTCGGCGCTCCGTCATCCGGCGCGTCTCCTCCACCTCCTCAGGGTCCGGGCGTTCTCCTCTCGCCCGGGCCCTGGACCTAACTGCGTAGGTCTCCGCCTGCACCTCTGCGTCCAACTCCCAGGGCGGGGTACAGGCGAGGAGGCAGGCCGCGGCGTGGGCCACCGTCATGTAGGCCCTCACAATTCGGAGGGCCACCACCCGCTGTGGCCTCTGTAGCAGGGCCCTGTTCCGGGCGGACAGCTTGTCCGCCCAGATGGGGGCCCCGTACAGAGCCATGCTCCTCGTAACGCCGGCATATAGCCGGCGGCACAAGGAACCCGGCCCACCCACGTTCGGCAGCAGCCGGCTCAGTGCCGACGCGGCGCCCACAATTCGGGGAGCTAACTGTGTAAAGTGCTCCCCGAAGTTCCATCGTCGGTCCAGAACAAGCCCCAAATATTTTATGTGGGGCTTGATCGGGACCGACTCCCCCCCCAGGGTGAGCGCCAAGCCCGCCGGCAGCCTCCACCCCCGGCCCCCGAAGACTATCGCCTCAGTCTTCGGGAGCGCCACCCTCAGGCCGAGCCGACCAATCCGGTAAATGGTCAGCTCGGCCGCCGCTTCCGCCCGGCACAGCACTTCCCTCATGTCGGTCCCACGCACGGCCACCATGGTGTCATCTGCGTAGCAGATGGTGGCCGTCCGTGGCAGCAACTCCCCCCTGATGGCCCAATCGTACCCCAGGTTCCATAAGAGCGGACCGAGCACGGAACCTTGGGGTACGCCACAGGCCATCGCCGTCGACCCCCGTCGACCGTCCCTCTGCTCATAGAGCACTACCCTCTCGGTCAGGTAGTGCTCTATGACCCGCCGCAGGTAGGGAGGCACTTGGTGGTAGATAAGTGCCTCCCTTATCACCCCATAGGGGAGAGTGCCAAACGCGTTTGCGATGTCAAGGGACACCGCGACGACACCCTCCCCTCTGCTCGACGCGTACTCACAGAAGTCCCTAAGGGACTTCAGCGCGTCGAGCGTAGACCGCCCCTCTCTGAACCCGAACTGTCTATCAGAGACGTTCGGGCCGGCGGTTTCTAGATGCTGCTGGATCCTGGAGGCCAGGATTCTCTCCATCATCTTCCCGGCCTCATCCAGCAGCACTATGGGGCGATAGGCGGAGGGACAGTCCGGGGGTCGACCCTCTTTCCGGAGGAGGCAGAGCCTCCCCTCCTTCCACACCCCAACCTAACCTAACCTAACCTAACCTAACCTAACCTAACCTAACCTAACCTAACCTAACCTAACCTAACCTAACCTAACCTAACCTAACCTAACCTAACCTAACCTAACCTAACCTAACCTAACCTAACCTAACCTAACCTAACCTAACCTAACCTAACCTAACCTAACCTAACCTAACCTAACCTAACCTAACCTAACCTAACCTAACCTAACCTAACCTAACCTAACCTAACCTAACCTAACCTAACCTACCGAAGGTAATAATTATTTCTTCATTTTACTTAACACATCTTGGCTAACAAAACGATTGTGCGAGTTAATCGACTGGTGCTGCCATCTAGTAAGTTTCAGAGTCAAGATATCGTATTATCAGGAGATAGCCACAATAATTCCGCTACTTGACGAAAGCTGGCGCTAGCTGTACTCGAAATTAAAATATTTTATATGGAAATGAGCGAGCGAGATTTGAGGTTTCTACTGTATTTTTATCTGTATAAAGGGCGTCCCACGGCCATTCCACTTGGAAGGAAAGTACCTTGAATACTGTTGATGGAACATTCTACTCAAAGAAGACATTAGAAAAAAAAAAAAAAAAAAAAAAAGATATTTAAATAATCACATGGTTTTACCGGGAATCGAACCTGTACAATGAGAAAAATAATCACTCTGTAGCTTTATCATACCGATCGCAAGGCTTCATCATAAGGATTACTTTTTGCTAAATATCACAGTGTCAGAAACAATATATATATATAAATATGTTTAAACGAATGAAATATAGAATTATGATAACGATATTTTTACATTGGCTTTTTTTTTTTTTTTTTTTTTTTTTTTTTTTTTTTTTTTTTTTTTTTTTTTTTACGTCTTGCTTCAAATTATTACATCTTGGGTAACAAAACGATTGTGCGAGTTAATCGACTGGTGCTGCCATCTAGTAAGGTTCAGAGTCAAGATATCGTATTATGAGGAGATAACCACAATAATTCCGCTACTTGACGAAAGCTGGCGCTAGCTGTACTCGAAATTTAAATATTTTATATGGAAATGAGTGAGATTTGAGGTTTCTACTGTATTTATATATATATATATACAGGACGTCCCGTGGCTATGCCACATGGAAGGAAAAAAAAAAAAAAAAAAAAAAAAAAAAAAAAAAAAAAAAACTATACTATATAAAGTCTCTTTTAATATTGTCCTTGTGTCGGCTGTGGCCAACGGTTGCGTTAGAGGCACGCCTTTCAGTTGTCGGCCAGAGCCGTCTGTAGCGTTCAAAAGGTTGAACTAATTTTGACTCTGTTGCCCGTCTCAAGATGCGTCAGAATTAAAGCGACAGTTTTCTGTGTATTGACGATTACTTTGACGTATCTTGCTAAACCAGATTCGATTAAATGCATTCGTCTTGAGTTTTAAGTATTACGAGCCCTGAGAGGGAGAAAAGTTATTCATTAAAATTCAAAGCAAAGTGTTACAGTTAATCCTTACTTGGGCGGTTACTGTTCATAGGTTGTAGAGATGCACTCTAGATGAAGCAGTAATTGATTTAGGAAAGTCACTATTCGCTAAGGGACAGTCTTATGTGGCCCTCAGCAGACTCAAGTTTTTAATTGCATCATAATTACCCAATAGCTGAGAAATCCTCGTCGCACGATCTCTTGAGGAATTGGCAAGGGTAAAAAGTCTTTCAAATTTCAAAACCAACTACCCGTCCTGACCTTATTTGGAAAAAAAAAAAAAAAAAAAACTTTACGTAACAATTTCAGATGAGAATATTTTCTTGTTTCACGGTTTTCAGTAGTCGGGTTTCATATTATTAATATTGTGGACCGATTTTGAAACATATTTTTCATTTCATAAGATATAATCCAGATGTAGTCTCACTCTCACATCACCAAATTTATATTTGGTGAGGGGGATGACATACACATAGCGATCAGCGAGCGAACAGGTCAAGGACCACAATATGATCTTACCGCCTAGGACCTTGGCCCTGACCATTTTAAAATAAACACGCACGTAAGTACTACGTTTTAGCAACTTTATTGAAAATGTATTTTGAAGTAACCAAAATTGTAATAAAATGTTTCAGAAATTGCAATCGAATTCAGAGCTTATCAATATGCTATGGGTAAGACATTAAATTGTTCGTTTGTTAGTCCTTTACATCATAAGCATAAATTCCTTGTAGCGGTTCACCGAATCGCATTTCACTTCGAACGTATATTTAATTTTCTCCATTTTCGCTTTGTATCCTAAATTCCTAATCGTCTAATTCCGTATTAGATAATATCTTTAGCCGCAATGTATTTTTTTTTATTTTATTTTTTTTATATTTTTTTTTTTTTTTTAGGCAGTTTCAAGCTCCATATTTTCGAACAAATATTGAATTATGTAATTATAATTTGTACGTCTTTACCAATCACGGGACTATGGGAGTCCCGGACCTTTGGAAGGCGTACATGGAGCCGAAGCCAACACGCAGAGGCCCTTTTCAGACAAGTTTAATTTAGTAAAGTTATGGGACTCCAACTGGCGATTGTCCCTGAGTTCAAACTAAAGAAGTATGCTTCCACGGACAACCACCGGTCAGTGTAAAGACTATTTAAGAAGGATGGGAATACTAATAATAGGTTCTATGAATGAACTGATATGGATTGGTGAACTAGGCTATTGATGAAACTACGGCGCCTGCCTGGCCAATGCTAATTACTTTGGTTTAAATGGCAGGCAGTGACTCGCCAACTCAATGGAATGGACCTTCCGAAATAGCCACATATATAATTATAATTATTATTATTGTATCTGACTTCAATGTCACTGTACTTCAATGTCGCAATGACAGAATAGTATCTAATATTTATTAGCCACAAAGATAATATTTCAGTGAGTTTGATAACATTAAAGATATAAAACTACAGGTACAAAACACGTTTTTAAAAAAAAAAAATGTTACAGAAATTTAGTGCGGACATAAATTAACGCAGCACATTAAAATAGAGTCCCAAACAAACATCGATAGAGACGAAATGCGTCCAGGGTGAAATACTACACGAAAAATTAAATGTTACAAATTAATTATATAAGCCGTCCGGACTATGAAGTTTTTCTAAAAATTGACGTCAAAAATGCTTTTAATTCGGTAGATCGTGGTGCCCTTCTAGCTGCTGTCAAAAAAGAAGTTCCAGAATTATACGGCTATTTGTGGCAATGCTATGGGGCACCATCAAAATTACTATTCGGTGACAAAATCATATCTTCATGCATGGGTTGCCAACAGGGAGACCCACTCGGGCCTGTAATTTTTAGTTTAGTCATTCATCCAATTATTTCAGATCTAAATTCCAAATTCAATCTGTGGTACCTTGATGACGGTTCCCTTGGTGGGGACGCGTCAACTGTACTACAAGACCTGCATACGATCATCACTAAATTTTCTATTATAGGCCTCTCATTAAACTTTACTAAGTGCGAAATGTATGTGCCAGATCACATTTCTTTAGAAAAAAAAAAAAAAAAAATTGACATCGTCACTAATTTTAACCCAGCTTCACCCAACATTTCGGTCCATTCAAATTCATCTATAACACTTTTAGGTTCACCGATTTTTGACGAAGCAATCAATCCCATTATAAATTGCAAATTAAATCTTTTTAAAAATACTTCTGACCTTTTGTACGAAATAAATCCCCACATGGCGCTTTTTATTATTCGTTTTCGTCTTTTCACTCCAAAGTTCATGTATTTATTACGGAGTTGTCCAATTTGGAAATTTCCAGACATCATGGCTTCTATAGATATTACCCTTCAATCAACTCTGTCTAAATTATTAAACATTCATTTTAATTTAAGGTCTTGGACTCAAGCGGTTCTCCCAATTCGTTTCGGTGGACTTGGTATTCGATGCTCTTCTAGCGTGGCACTGCCGGCTTTCCTGTCCTCCGCTTATGGTTCGTTGTCTCTCGTCAGTATTATTTTAAATCTCCCACAGATACTTGACGTTGAGATGGCGAACCTGGTGGAGGCCAGGGATGCTTGGTGTGAGTCTTGTCCCGGAGTGGATATGCCAGTTAAGAGGCATATCCAAAGAGCATGGGATACACCTCGCCTCGAATCAATTCATGCATCTCTTGTACAAAATAGTCCGGACGATTTAGATCGCGCCCGTCTCCTCGCTGTCTCAGCAGGCGAATCAGGCCACTGGCTCCACGCTCTTCCTTCCCGTAATATAGGTACAGTCTTGGACCCAAGCTGCTTGCGAATTGCAATAAGCTTACGGCTTGGAGCCAGAATCTGTGAACCTCATACTTGTACGTGCGGGAAGGAAGTGAGTGAGCTGGGACGACATGGCCTTTCATGTTTTAGAAGTGCTGGCCGTTTGTACCGCCACGGCACAATTAATGATCTGATCCGTCGTTCGCTTGCCACTGTCTCTGTGCCTGCTGTCCTGGAACCAGCAGGTTTGCATAGAGACGATGGCAAGCGACCAGACGGAGCTACGTTGGTGCCGTGGAAACTAGGTAGGGCACTGGTGTGGGACGCGACGTGTGTTGATACTTTCGCCCTTTCTCACGTCCAGACAACCCGTAATCGGGCCGGTGCAGCAGCTGAACAGGCCCAAACCAACAAGCGCCGCAAATATTCATCATTATTAAATAATTACGAATTTGTGGCGCTTGCGGTGGAAACAATGGGACCTTGGTCAGCTGACATGAAAAGTTTTATTAAGGCCCTGTCATCCCGGCTCATCGACACCTCCGGAGACCCTAGAGCTGGCGCTTACCTTTCCCAAAGGATTGGGCTAGCCATCCAGAGAGGTAATGCAGCCAGTGACTTAGGGACCATGCCGCGAGCGGACCTGCTAGAGGGGGTGTTCTTTTTATAGTGGTGTTTATGTTTAATTTTTAATATTTGAGTAGCTTAGTTTTATTTTATTTTATTTTAAATAAGTTTAGTTTTAACTTTAACTTTTAAATTTTAATGTAAAGTCCGTATTTATAGTTGTATTAAATAAATTTATATTAATGCAATTATATTAATGTAAAACCCACGCGAAAAATTGCTTCCAGTAAAAGATTCTATTGAAAATTTGTTCATTCAAGGTGAAATGTGATTCGGTGAATCACTACAGGGAATTTATGCTTTTGAGGTAAAGGACCAACAAACGAAATTTGACCATAAGTAGCAAACCAATGTACGCAATTTGCAGATTAAATGCATTTTGCTCCTGACCGAAACTGACTACTACTTTAGTCCTAAGCGGTACTGTTTGGGAAATAAAATTAATGATACTGAAATCCATAAAAATAACCTTGTGACCGCCTTGCGTAGAATACAGTCGAGAACATAAAATTGGGAACTACCTAAGGTCCAAAGTCCATCTGATATTCTACAACAATAAAGTTGAGTTTTCTAAAAGTTACAAATGACGTGGCATCTCTAATGATTGACATGGACGACTTCTAGCATAATATGTTTCTTGAAATGGGTCACAAATTAACGTTCGTGATAGTACAAAATGTGTCACTGACACGCCAAACATTTGCTATGCTATGCAAATTACACCTTATTGATACGAAACAAAATCTCTTTTAATCTTGAGCGACGACACGACACGGCGACGATGGCACGACTCTCACGGCCAGAGCCGTATAAGGCGGTCTTTGTAAAAAGAAATCGCGATCGCGATTCCCTTCTTATTTGATAAATATGAAACCAAACCTTTGTCAGATCGGGTCGTACTGAGAGCAAAACGTCCTGTTATCCACTTGGTCTGCTAGGTATAATGTCCGTTTACTGAGAAGGACCACAGGGAAGAAGGCCCAGGGAGCAAATCGTCCGCAATTAAAAATGCCCTTGAAGGAAATTATTATGAATGAAAAATGGCAAAAAAAAAAAAAAACATGTCCTTAACGCATAATACCATATTTTTAACACAGTTGCTCCAAAAATGGTTCCGTAGTCAGAGTCCGTCCATCCGTCCGTCCATCCGTCAGTCTGTCCGCAGTCTCTGAGCTCAGAGACGCTTAGTAAGTACTAGAAAGTTGTAATTTGGCATGAATAATTATACATATTAGTCACGCCAACAAAGTAATAAAATAATCTTGTGAAAAACCATTTCTTAGTGTACCTCCCCTACACGTAACGTGGGGATGTATTTTTATTCTCGTCTATCCCATATTGTGAGGTGTTTGTGGATAGGTCTTTTAAAAATATTCTGGGTTTGTGCAAACAATTTTTCGATGAAGGAATCCGTATGAAATATTAAGCTTCAAAGCGCAATTTTTTGTTAGAGTCAAGTATACCCCCCCCCCCCCCCCTACAGCCAACACTACAAGCACTTAAAAATCTGTAACTTATCTTCAATGAAAGCGCATATAACGAATTCACGAATGACTAGGAGTAAGCAGACATCATTGATTTATTTATACCTACTTAAATCATCTCATTCGGCACCAAATGACTTTAAATAGAAAATTAGTTATGACTTGTTGTTTTCATGTTTGTAGGACTTAGCGGCTTCGGAACCCTACGCTGAGCCGAGCCATGAGTTATTATTATTAAGAGCTTGATGTATCCCACTGTCTTTATGTGTGTATGTGGGAATGTAAATGTAAACGTATTAATGTCAGTTCTTTTATTTACTGTTTTATTTCTGTTTCATTGTCATTTTCTCTAAATCTATTAAGAAACGTCATTTAATACACGTCATTTTTATTCGTCCCGAGTGTTCTCCCTCGCTTGCAGCTCGGGCCGAGACACCTCGGGACGCAATGAACCAATAAATAAATTGGAAGTGAAACCTTTGCGTAGAACTTTCTAGCTAACATCAATATTCATTTTATTTGATGTAATGAATGACGAATTTCCATAAAAAAGAAACATGATATTTTTGCTTAGAGATAATTATTAGATTAGTTTAGGCAGGTACCATTTTAACTGCGGACGTTTTGCTCCCGTTGTTATTTCAATTGCGGTTGTTTGATCAATATGACATTTTGATTTATTGAAACAGTACCTTTTTAATTTGCGGACGTTTTGCTCCCATGACGTATTAGGTTACTGACTTTTTGTCGACGAGGACGTTTTGCTATGAGGACTTAACAATCCTAATTCGAAAAACCATTGTACCCAATAAAACACAGCATTATAAACAATCGATTTATTTTTCGTTTCTATCAAAAGAAATTCGACTCAATTTCGATCACGGTATCGTCGTATAAACTAATATAAGTATTTTATTATGTACAAAGAGTCGGGCAGGCGGCGCCTACCGCGGCGGCGGCGGCGGCGGCGGGCGCGGCTTGGCCGTGGCGTACGCGATCTCCGACAGGCGCACGTCGATGGGCGCGCGCTCGTCGTACAGCGTGGGCGCCTGCAGGATGATGCCGGCCGAGCCCACCAGCACGGCCAGCGTGAAGATCCACAGGAACAGCCGGTCCAGCACCATCGCCACGTACTTCCAGTCCTCCTTCACCTGCCAACGAGAAGTACACGTCAGTCGGTCGCCATCGGCCGCGCGAGGAGCGGCGGCGAGCGGCGGCGAGGGCACTCACCCGCGTGGAGTCCTCCTCCTTGTGCGTCTGTATGGCGATGTAGTTGATGCCGTCGATGGCCTTGTGCAGTTCGGGGCAGCGGTGCCAGCGGCGCAGCGCGTCGCATAGCGCGGGCTCGTCATGCAGGCGGCACGTTACAACGGGCGGCGGCGACGGCCCTTCCGCCGCGCTGCCCCAGCCTGTCTCCTGCTCCCATGGCCGGCTCTCAGTTGCGTTCACCATCTCCACGCTGAAACAGAACATAGCTACAGGCCCAGGCGGCACCAGCGGCAGGTCTGCAGTGCCTGACCGAGGCGCGGTACTCACAAGCGGCTGCTATGTGGATCGGGCCGAAAGTGCGGGCGCTGCATGACAAGCAGGCGCGGCAGCACGTGGATGAACACGCGCCGCACCCACGGGGCCATCTCGTGCGTCTGCGGCGAACGGAAGTGCACGTTGAGCACCACCACCGTCACGCAGATGCTGCGGAGAGGACGGCTCGTTAATCGCGTGGAGGTGAGGAAAGGGGGGAAGGGGAGGGGCGGGTCTCACCTGAATGTGTCGAGGATCATGGTGAATAGCACGAACTTGCCGAGCAGCGGCACCACGAGTGACGTGGGCGGGATGATCTCGGCGAGCAGCAGGAAGAACACGGTGAGAGAAAGCAGGATGGAGATGGACAGCGAAACTTTTTCGCCGCTGTCTGACGGCAGGTAGAACACCAGCACCGTGAGGAACGAGATGCCCATGCAGGGGATGATCAGGTTCACGGTGTAGAACAGCGTCTTGCGCCGCATCGTGATGTTGAACGTGATGTCCAGGTAAGGCTCGTCGCAACACGTGTAGAACTTCTCGTTCCTGTGACACACAAACTCACGGGAAATGAAGTTTAGTAAGCGAACACCTTCCCAAGGGCCGATGCGACGTGGCGCAGGCAACCGCGCTTTGTGAACTGTTCCCTCCTACGCACAGTTAATTGTAACCACAAAAAAAAGTAAACTAATCCTTATGATGTGACCAGTAGTGTATAGTGAGCCAAAATTAGCAACAAATGCACCGAGTTTGCCTCGTTATAAAATAAGATTGAAGAATTGCTTGCCTGAGCAGTCATGCTTTAGTTATGATGAATTTTATATCGGCAATGTACGAAAATGTTAAACACTTTAGTCCGTTGTCATAGTAAACTTCAAACAGAACATGACACATATGACAATGACAGTGACATTGACAATGACAAGGTTCTAAGTATGCTCACAAAATTTATACAAAATTGACTGTACAGAGTAAATTAAATATAGAAATAATTAAAATTAAATCACGCAATATTTTTAAAATTAAAGTAACCTTATATGATTAGCATTGTTAAGTACAACAATGATTTGTATTGTAAAATATGTTTACATTGTAACTTGTAATAGGTGCTATTCGTTTAATCAATAAATATTATGATTATTTTTAGTAGATATTGGAAACTATGCCGGTAAGTCAAAGTAAGATCACACCTACCAGAGATTTAACATACTTTATCGGGTCGTTGTTTGTTTTAACCGAAGATATTAGTATACTAGCGTAATAGATACAGTGACTGTGCAAGCGAGGGCGCAGCCGCTTACAGCACGAATACGAGTGCTAAAGAAAAATCCGTTAAAACCACTTTGAGCGCGGCTCGTAGAGTCACAAAGCGTCACACTGGTGACAGCGTAAGTCAGTATTTATGTCATTACTCCAAGAGTTATTTATAATTGAATAAATCGACTGACATACACTTTAACGTCGTAACGTTAAAGACATTAAGACATGTATGTTTTGGAGACGCGGGATATAGGAGCCTGTTTGTCTATTAAGCTAGTATATTAATGTCTATGGTTTTAACCTTTCGCGACGTGGCGACACGCATTCGGTTAGAAATCTAAAACGGGACTCAAACGTCTTAATTACGTCCAGATAAATACATATCTACTCGAAAATAATATAAGGAGTTTACGCGATTACGTCCCGTTTTAGATTAATCGGGTTACGTTTATTAATTATTAAATAAATAACCAAATATACCTTGTAAAAGTAAACTAAAACTATAATACATCATTTAGTTTACATCAAAATAAGGCAAAGGTGGGAATGAACGCGCTCACCGGACGGCCGGCACCTCGAGGATGTCCCACTCGACGGAGGTGTAGAACTCGGAGAGGTCGACGCCCAGCTCTACCACGTTGGTTCCGAAGGCCTCATCGATGTGCCGCAGGTCCACCTGTGCACAGGCAAACAGTCAGGGGGGGGGGGGGGCAGGCCATGATGCGCGGCCGTAGCTCACGAACGGACGAACTCTTCTGGTTACCTGGAAGCCGTCGTAGGTCCAGGAGCCGAACTTCATGACGCAGGTTTGCTGGTCGAAGGGGAAGAACTCGACGTCGATCTCGCAGGAGGACTTGTAGATGGCGGGCGGGCGCCACTCCACGCGGCCCGTGTAGTTCAGCGTCGCCTTCGTCGCCAGCGTCACCTCGAAGTTCCCGTCGGCGCTGCGGACCAGGGTTACAGGGACGTTCACGTCTTCGTCGTGTACATACTCGTACAACTATACTCGAAAATCTAATTAAACACCAAAATTCTAACCTCAACGGGCGCAGGTTCGCTGTGATTACTCCATTTAGGTTTAAGTGAAGGTATTTTTATCAATAAAACTTACCCTAATATAATATAATTATATGAGTTCTCATTCATGATTTTATCAAATAATGTAAAAATAACGAAATTATCAATATGGGAACTGTAACATTTTGGTCTTTAATTAGATTTTCGAGTATACTAAGCACGTAAGTGTTTGAAAGGGGGTTTCTTCTTTTGCCCTAGAGTCGTTTGCCCTAAATTTTCCAAAACATTTTTGACATACTGAATGTTAGCCATAACCCAACATAGTACTCATAATTTTTTATTCACATAATGTATCAATTTTACTAAAACGTTTTAATCGTAATTGTAGTTGCTCTAATTTATATTATCATATTTTGACAGTAATTAAAATGTGTTACCTAATCAATTAAAACATATATTATATAAAGGCAATTTGGTTATGTAGGACTCGCCAACCGACAGCGGAAGGAGTACCCACTAAAGGCCCAGCGACTCTAGGGAGAGCCACGCCGTTGTTGGCGAGGGCCGCCGACTGACTGTAAGGGATTAATGGAAAAATTAAAAGGTGGTCCAACTCCGATGAAAATCAGTTTAGTAGGTACATATGATAATTCGTACAAACGGTGAGTTAAGACAATCGTTGTTAGCGTATCCAAGAGACGGGTCATTATGTCAGAAACCTAATCATTACGATAATCGTTATTAGAAGCAGACACATTAAAGCAAGAGTTAAATTAAGATAACAAGCGTTTCGTCGACGTCAAATTGTTCCGAAAGTGGTGAAATTATTCCGATTACAAATGTTATTCGAATTCAAATGATGATGATATTCAAATGTTATGGCAGAAATCAGAGAGCTTCTCGTATGACTACATCTCAGTTTTATATTTACTTGATTAGATTGTAATATATGTATTTATACTTTGACTAAAATGTGTTTATTGTGCGTTTATAAATACGTAAGTGGATAGGTAATTAAATATATAAAGCTGATCAAGCTTGATCCCGCATAGATCAGTTAGTATTAGGTGAAGTTATATTGTGGGTAAGCGTTTACCTTACAGAGGTTAAAACGACTAGATGCTGAAGCTGGAGCTGGAGGGGGAGGAGGAGGGAGACTCACTTGTTGTAGAGCACGATGTCGGGGCGCCAGATGTGGTCGGAGGGCACGTGCAGCATCTCCACGCCGCCGTACTCCCGCGGCTCCCATGACAGCTTGTAGTCGTACCAGCTCTGCGGCAAACGATTGTTTCGTTCATTACGATAAAGACAATGCAGTTAAACGCAAAAAGGCCTTCCGGCAAGTATCTATGTGGTGTCTGTAACTATGTAATAATTATCCTCCACAAGTTATAGATTAAGGTAGAACCGCGGAGTCAACTCACCTGTTCCACCCAGAGGTTTGTCGTCATTATCTGATTCTTGAGGTTCTGCAAAAGACAAAGAGGAAGGTCAGCGGTCGCGACGAAGTAGGCGGGTGTCGCGGGGGACGAGGCACTCACCACGTCGATAAGCTGGCTGAGCTTGAGCTTGATGCGCACGGCGAGCGCGTCGCTGACGTTGAGCACGGGCCGCACCAGCTTGTTGTAGTTGCTGAGCAAGTCGTCGTACAGCCGCTTGGCGTCGGGGTTGCCGGCGCAGCCTGCGGGAGCGAGCGGGCAGCGTTAACTCAGTCCGGGGGGAGGCGATGTAGAGCGAGCGAGAGGGAGCGACACGCACACTCACCGGCCAGCAGCAGCGCCAGCAGCAGCAGCGGGGGGGCGGGCGCGGCGCGGGGGCGCATGGCGGCGCGCGCATGGCGTCAGCGCATTGCCGCCGCACGCCGCGGGCCCGCGCGCACTCTCCGCACGCTCGCCCTCAGCTTTGGCGCCTGCTGCACATCGCACGCGACTCGCTGCCTTAACAAAGGGTCCTTTACCATCTGGAAATATCAATCGAAACTTATAGTCCAACTTGAGTTTGATAATTATAAGGCGCTAATTATATTGCAGTGGGTTTTCGCCTTACTCCCGCAAGGCGAGCCCCTACACTGCAGGCATTTGGTAACGGAACTCGAATATTATGAATGCGACGTATGTGTACGTTTTTTACTATTCACTGCGAAACTGCCTATAACGGTTCCTAGTTCAACTACGGATTCTTTATAAGACGACTTGGTTGGCTCTCTGTCCATCTGTCTATCCAGACCCCTCTCTGAAATGACTGAAACTATCGGGCTGAAATTCAAAAAACCAAAACCAAACAAGGTTGTGGTTACTGCAGTCGGGCTTTTTAATCTTGAAATAAATTAGTTTTTTTTACACTTTTTAGTTTTAATTAATCTTAAAATTTACGTACTTTTTGGTTTTCCTGTCAAAACGTAGTCAGTGTCAAAGTACAATAAATAAAATAAATAATAATTAGCAGCGGACAATTTCACACCGTCGACCTAGTCCCGAACTAAGCTTGGCTTGTACTATGGGTACCTACTAGACAACGACACAAATACTTATATGTATAGGTAGAGAGAAATATGTATTAAAAACATAGAAAACATCCATGACTCGGAAACAAATATTCGCTCTCATCACACAAATATCTGCCCTTACCGGGTTTCGGGATATAAACCCAGGAGCACTCTAGCTTCGTAGGCAGGGTTGCCGGATGCTAGATCCCTGCGATTATTACCTATTCCCAAATCTGAAAAGATGGCTTGGAGGGCATGATGCATCGCAGGTGTAAACGCCTATTTTGAAGACCTTGACAAAACGTATTTTTTGGAGAGGATAAAAAAATGGGAAACTCGCTGGAAAAGGTGTTTGGCCCTCAAAGGAGACTCTGTTGAAAAATAAATGAAAATTGTTTTAAAAAAAAATTTTTACTTTTTAAATCGACCTATCAAACAGCGGACTTTTTCGCGGACGCCCTTTTGAAATTTTATGTACCTATGTCATTTCGACAATTAAGACGAATCGAATTACAACTCGTATGTTCGAATGCCAAGCCGTTTAGGCTGCAAGGCGTGCCCAGAGACAGACATACATATATAGGCACGAAAAACATAACCCTCCTTTTGGCAGTCGAGTAAAAAGTTATAGTATTTGAAGGGTCCACTTCAGGCCTTACCATAAGAAATGTGAAATTATTTACTTAGCAGAGATATAAAATGAGTCACCTGTTGGTGACTGGTATTTACTTAAGAATGTACTATCTCAAAAAAAGTTCTTTACTACAAAATCATCCAAGTATAAACTGCAAAAAAGGTAAAATAGTTGCTCAAACACAAATGATATTAGACAAACATCCACAGACAAAAGTTATCGCGAGGCAAACTTTGTATTGCCATTGGTAAAATAATCTATCGGCAAAGAAGTACGAGAGTCGAAATTGTCTAGTGTGTAAAGTTGAGACGTTATCGGAGCGAGTCCCGAACTGGGGTCGCCTTAAGTTGGTCAACCCTCAAGACACAAGTCCGCGCGTTTATCGCTAAGAAACAACCGTGTCTCTTACCTCCTAGTTGCGAGGGTACTCGCCTTATTGTCGCGTCTAGTGTTGGGACCCTAGCGGCTCGGATAACTGCCGCGGTCCGTGGACCTTACTTATGGTCAATAACATGTCCTGAGCTTCAGAGATTCGTCTTTAATACAAACACGACCACAAAGGGGCAAGCCGTATCACTCGTGTACTGCTGTATTATGCACACAATGAGGCATTCCGATCCCGATGCACTGGGTTTACAAATAATTAGCAAACTTATGACTATTGCAAAACTGCAAATCGTACTATTTTGATTTTGTGGTGCAGTCAGCTTTGTGTAAATGCGATAAAGTACAGAAGTGATTAGCTACTTTTGACGCTGACTGAACGGATTTAGAATTGACTTAGAAAGTATGAACACAGGAAAAGGTAAAAGTTAAATAAAACCCTGTACTAAGTAAACCTAGTGTAAATATTGTTTGTAAAAAACTGTTAAGGGTCCTCTGATGCTGCGTCTCGTATTACTTGTTAGAGTGTTCGAGCGATCGGGCTTGCAGGCGATACCGTTGACTCGACACGCGGTGAAACTCGAGAAGCCGTTATATCTTGCTTTGATCCGGGCTAAGTGGGTACCGGAATGATGCACACTGTAGGGTCCTAGAGAAATGTAAGTATTAACAACGAGCTTTATATAATTTTATAAACGTTTGTCGTATAACTACAGGGTTTGATAATTTGGAACGATATGTGAAATGATTAAGTTTAATTTGAACCTCACTATCAAAAGACGAGTCAAATAAGTGAGAACTCGACGGATCTACTGCGAGTACGAGCCGTAGAGGAGTTCAAATTCAAAATTCAAAATATTTATTCAGTATGTTGGACACATGAGGCTCTTTTAATGGCCACCTTTAATGGCC
This sequence comes from Acleris sparsana, assembly GCA_923062465.1. NCBI lineage: Eukaryota > Metazoa > Arthropoda > Insecta > Lepidoptera > Tortricidae > Acleris > Acleris sparsana. The sequence goes on from OV281293.1 coordinate 117,465, forward strand.
ACCTTCCGTATCCATCATTAAACCAGCTCGCTGGTATCATCTTATTATGTTGTCATCGGATTCGCATAAGCAGATGTTTTAAATTTCAAGTCAATCCGACAATTAGAATTGATTTCCAAGATTTGGTTACATTGTTTATTAGGTTGTTCGTGGTTCGAGCGGCTCCAACCGGGCTACATCGCGGCTCGGGCTCGCAGCGGCGGGTCAGCGGCGCGCGCTATGTTCACGCCCAATTGAATAGCGAATGGTCCGCGAGCGGCGCGCCCCGCGGCGCACACGCAAGCCTTCGTTTTCTTACAAACACCACAAGTATACATAATATTATACTTTTAATACCTATGCAATGGAAGCATAACGCTGTTTTGTTAATGACTAGGAGAGGGAGGAGGATCTACGAAATTAAATTAAATCTTTATTATGTGTTAGATTTAGGTTCATATTGTCTACAGTTATTAATTGCTCAATAAGTAGATTGGTCTTACTAAATCATACCCTGACAGGTGTAACACACAATTTTTATCCTTAATTAAGATGTATCAATAGGTAAGAAAAAACAAAAATTATAAGAGATAAGTGGCGCAAAACAGACTTAGATGGCGCAATCTGAAGGAGGCCTACACCAATATGGTAGAGAACGGCTAGGAAGAAGAAGAAGAGATAAGAGATAACATCAAATAACAAATGATGATCTATAAAATACTCAATTAGGTATAATATTCTTACCCCCTTACTAATAAACGTTGTGTAACGGTGGTATAGCTGTAGAATGTTTTATCCTTATCTTTCAGTGTGACATTTTAATTTGACAGATAAGAACAAAACATTGTATGCTATACCACCGTTACTCAAAGTTTATTAGTAAGGGGGTTAATGTTTGCCAGCGCACGTGACTCCAATATAATGATACTACAGAGCAATAGTCACGGAAGTTTTACATTAGTAAATAAAACCGGGGCACAACGCGATCGCACTCCATCAGACCTCGTCCCGAACTGAGCTCTGCGTGTACTAGGCAACGACTTACACATTTATATGTAGAAATAAAAACTTGAATACGTAGAAAATACCGAAGACTCAGAAATGACAGAGCATCGAACCTGGGACCTGCGTCTCGGAGTAACATGGAGCCCCTGCGCCCTGGAAGAATTACTCGGTAAATCCCTATTGCTTATGACATTTTATCGGATTATTTTTAACTCAGCTTGAAACTTAGATTAAAAGGAAATGCGTCGACTTGACATTATACGTAAACAAATATAACAGTTTGAAATAGTTTACCAACTTAATTAAAGTCTAAAATAGAACACATCCCATGGTGCCCATGGCAAAATTGTTCAATACCTATGTAGGTCGAAAGAAATAATGTCCATTTGTATTTAAGAAGGTACAATCGGAAATATAACCAACAGAAATACACACGTCCTGCCGGAGTCATAAAACGGCACTTTAAAGCTGCAGCTGCCGAATTTATTAATTCATTTTATACCTAAGTTATACTGGACCTAATTCCATTTGCGATAAATAATTAGGTATACCTAAACATACAGCGAAGATAATGTTGGCTATAATAAACATTTTAAGTAGAATTAACTACATTTGGACTATTCACTTTGGATACTATTCTTACACTACCTATACTTCTGATCCAACTTCAAAAAGGTCATTTCATGTGGACGATTTACCTTTTTAACAGACTTCAAAAAAACCCGGGCAAGTGCATGTCGGACCATGCTCAATGTAGGGTCCGTAACCGATTTGTAAAAATAAACTGTTTGAAAGGGTATACTTTCTCGTAGGTTCCATTGCCAACACGTCAGGAGCTGATGCCAGAATCTTGGAGAAATCTAAGGAACTCCTCAAATATTAACGGCACACTTATAGGGATTTCAGTGTTTTTCACAGTAACTCGTGGATTTTCTATTCGAAAGCACTATTTGGTGAAGTGGAAATGACGAGGAGGATCACAGATATTTTTAATCTAAACCCGAATTCGGTTGACTGACCTATCTATTGCGGGTTTTGTTCTTTAATAACATAAATAACAGAAAGTCGTAAATAAGAACGTAAAGCTACCATAACGTTGACAATACGATAACTCGTCCAAAGCAATAAGCAATAACGTTTTACCGAGTAGTATGGAGCCGCTGTACCGTCGAGGCAGCCCCGCTGAAGCCGCGCCTGCATCCTGCTTGACTACCCGCCTTCGATTGACATCACAAACACACTACACTTCAAGTGTGCCCTTAATTAGCAGTTAATGTGATGTTGTCATCTTCGACTAATCTCGTTCCCAACCCAAAGCGACGTTCGTCTCCGACTTGTTTACCTGATATCAAAGTAAGGCGTCTCTGACTAATTATTACGTTTTGAAACGATTTTAATTTGACAATTATAATTAGTTTCTAAATAGACCACTTTGCGGCGCTTGTACACGTAGATTACGTTAGGGGTGGAGTGGGTCTGCTGGCGCGGCCGCGGTCGTCCGGTGACAATGAGGGGCATCGGCCTCATCGCAAACGATTTTCATATAAGTACCTAGGTGACGTGAAGCCCTTGTTTACCTTATACCGATTGATTAGATATAAAGGCACTCGAGTATCCGGGGTTCGTATAGTAACATGTGGTTACGCTTCACAGATTAAACAAAAACTCTTATTTTGGATTCTTAAAAACCCGTTTACGTAGGAACCTGTATCACACGAAAAGTTTCGAGTGTTCGAATCCGACAGCTCCAGGCGCGTTGGCCGCGAGCCCTCCTGGGCGTGTGGGCAAAAAAAGACTCATTTTGACGGCACAAGAGTAATCGAAGCGTAGGCGTAAGCGTACTTGGTATAAAAAGTAGGTTTATTTGTATGTATGTATTTATGTTAACTCTTTATTACACAAACAGAAAATAACAAACTAAAAAAAGAATCAGAAACAAAAAAAGGTATGTATAAAGGTGAATTTATCCCTTTAAGGGATCTCTTCCAGTTAACCTTTGAGCCATTGAGAGATGAATAAAAACAACGGTTGGCTAAACGTACAACAATTAAAGAAACAGAAAATAAAAATAATAATAGCAAATAAATAAGTAGTATTATATTTATATTTATTGTTTGTTTATTTATTGCTTTTTATTTTTATTTATTGTTGGTTTGTTTGAAGATGATCGCTCGTGCTGATCGACCTTATTTATAAGAAATTAAGGGCTATCACTGGTAACTCTGGTTACACAAACCACGTGAGTAGCTATAAAGCCTTTTTCATAACAGTAAAAAAAGAATAAAATATTTTTAATAATTTCAACGACCGTCATTCGAACAGATGGAAAGACAGGTGAATGGACGAACAGGTAGACAGACACATCGACAGTATAATGGGCAGGACTGATTATTAGTTTTGGCTACATGTGATAAGGTGGCCGTCGGGCGCAGCATGCAGCTTATTGTACAATCAACGGCTGCGAGCAGTCGGCGCGGCGTCGGGGCTCGGGCGACCGCGGCGCGCGGGGCGCCGGCTCGGCTCGGGGGAGTCGGAGGTTTTAGCTACGTTAAAGGAATACCACAAACAAAAAGTACACGTTTGACTCCAGTGAGACCGCGAATAAGTTTCGGCGGTAGAGCGATAGGGGTGCACGGGCCTTGCCTGCAATTCCAAGTATCAATTCATGGTGTTCGCACAGTATGGTGTTGTACAAAGCGGTCAGGACAGCGTCGGGCGCCGGCGGCGGAGCGGGGCCGGACGATCGCGGGGCGTCACGCGCGCGACATGGTGGCGGGCGCTGCGAGCGAGGACGCGCCGACGACTGCCGTGGCCGCGCGCCGCGCCGCGCACGCCCGCGCGCCCCCCGCGACCGCCGACGTCCCGCGGGGGCGCGGGCCGCGGGCCGCGGGACGAGGCGCCACACGGAAGTGATTTTTACGTTCTGAAGGAATCCTCACCGCCACACCACGAGCGCAGCACGCGGAGCGAGGGGAACGCTGCTTGCCGCACGGAAGACACCCAGTAACGAACGGACTATTCTCATTAGGCCAGAAGTAAAGTAACAAGATTTTTAAACAAATTACAATCATTTCAAGTTCCTTTTGTTTTTAGGAAGATGTTACCGGCGATTTGGTTTTAATTGCCCCTAACCGGTAGGGTTAATCCCAGCGGTGTGCTCAGCGCCGGCCGCCGCCGAGCTCCAACTTATTTATTAGGCATTTTAACGGTCCTTTATTCCAGGCATTTACCACTTGTAACCGACTCTGTCTCACCCGCTGGTGCTCAATTATGAGATAGCAATTATATGGCTGGTCGTGTTTGTACAATGTACCGACTCGTATACGTCCGGTCACATCCCGAGCCACTATCTTCTAACGCCGCATGCATGCATTTCGCACATTGAAGTGAACTTTACTATTTGTCCAGCGCGCAGAACCCTCTCCTCGGCCCAGCCGCCGCTGCACGCGGTGCTCCCGCGCCGGCGGCCTCCCGCGCGTGTCAATCAATGAACCGCCAGAAACTTTCATATGTAATGAGATATAAATACACGGGCATTTTCGTTAGACAAATGCCTTAACTACTGTCGATCAACTAATTCCTTTTTAGGGTTTCGTGTATTCGACGGGTAGTACCGAGCGGCACCTATCACTAAGCCCACGCTCTCCGTCCGTCTGCCTGTTCAGTAGCTGTACAGTATGAACCGTAATAGACACCCGGTTGTTTTATTTACAAAATATGTATCTAAACTACGGCTTTCCTATAAACATGTAGTACCTACCTCATTAATGAAAAAACGCAACCCATTATAAGATCACTCGCGTGTCTGTCTGTTCGTCCGCCGGTCGCAGCGAATTCGTTCCCAAAGTCCTGGACCGATTGAGTTGAAAATTGGTACACATATGTTTGTCGGTGACTCAAAGATGGACGAGTAACGTAAACATAATAAATACATGGATAGTGCAAACCGTAAGAGTCTCACTTGCTAAATATCCTAAATGATGTCTTTACAAATCGACTTTACCTCGATCCTCATCCGCTACATTCTTGGCATCCATGTCGAAAAAAGGTAATTATGGCAAATGGAATCTAACCTAAAAAACTCATATTTTTTTTCTTTCTCTATTAAAATAAAAATATTTTACACAACTTTAATTTCAAATAGGTACTTTTATGTTTCTAATGTTTAATACTTAACATTACACAAATTCGAACGCTGTTTATATCTTCTAAATAAAAACAAAGTGCCTAATATTTTGGTAGGTCTATGTATTTGCAAAACCGCCTTATTTAATTTTTACCATTTAATTTTCTTAAGGTAATGTGTTCCCGCTGCTGAGGTGAAGAGATATCGCACGAAACCAAGGTTACCTATATTTGCATCCCGTGTGTTTGACTCCTCGCAGCGCCACACGAGGGCGTGATTCAATTGTATGTAAAATCCTTCGATTACTCGAGATTCAAAATCAACACTCGCAACGAAAACAAACTTTGCTCTCTTGTTGCACAAAGGTTTTCTATCACTTTACTGTTTTGGACATTTACGTAGGATGAGCAGGATTCATTAAAAAAATCCTCAAAGGGCTGATAAAGATGTCGCACCAAATTTATTTGGTCCCTGTCAAAGATGATTTAATCATCGTTACATTTTTCAACATATTTTTTTTATAATGCAATAAATGTCGCCCTTATGAACGATGGGGCCAAGGTTTCAAATCATACTGTTTTATTAAGTATCTATAACTCGTACGTCATTGGATATTTGCATTAAGAAGATAACTTCACTAATATACTAATTATTATGTTCAGTGAACGTATCTGAGGTTGTTAAAAAACCAAACTGAAACGGGATGTCACGATAAAATACATGACGTGATCGCCTCAGCACGGTCTAGTCTTATTGGCATTAAGTTAGATTGTATAGAGAACAACTGACCGGCAACGTAGTCTTTGTGTGATCTTTCTCACCCTTACCACCGTGGACCCCTTCGGTAAACTTAGAAATGTGACAATAATAATAATATGTCAACAACCTTATAATATGCAATACTTCTTCGAGGTTCGAGGGAAAGAGATTGGTAATAGCAGGTACACAACGGCGTCGCCCCGTCTGTGCGCGGCGGGTGCGGTGCGGGTGCGGGGCGGGCGCGCGCCGGTGATAAGCGGTATCTCGAGACTTCACGGGTGCAGCGCGAGTTATCGCGCGCCGCCGCCGTAAACACGGCGACTTATCGCGCCTCACCCGCCTGACGAGCCCGCGCTGGTTATGACTCTCTTGACCACGTGTCGATACGCGTATACTGCTATATAGTCTGATACAAATCTTCCCACTCCCACTTTACGTCACTTTTGTACGCTACGCGGCACCAGTAGTCTCCGCGGTCGTCTGGAGAGCGGCTCGGGCGATAGTAACGTCGTGAACAGATTAATTCGACGCTCTTGAACTAAATGAGGCGGCGGCGAACCTATCGCCCGTGATGAACCCGCAGCGAGTCGGCGCCGGAAGAATGCGTTTAGTTGCCGCCAACGGGGAAGTTCGGAGCCGCACAAGTTTTTCAATTAAAAGGTTTCCCAAATTGGGCGACGCCTTAAATTGCGCTCCTAAGTTATCTCTAGAATTACACTGTCCATATTTAATGACGTACTTAAGTAAGTTGGATGGGTTCGACTAGTCGAGGTTAGCTTGGCGTAGCGAGTAATAAGTAACAACTCCATAAACGTTCTATTTGAGGGAGCGTGTTTTGGCAACCAGTAAGGTATTTACTAGAGAAATTTATGACATCACAGAATGCAAAGCAGTCCATTTGGAGCCGGACCAGCGCTGACACCGAGCGCCGCGCACTAAATCAGGCGATCGGGCAGGCCAGGCGCAGGCTGCCCAGACACTGGCGGCGTAATATGCCGGGACTAAAACACTTCTGTAATGATTTTGCTTCAATAAATAATATCTCACATTATGTTACGAATCCACGACAAGAAGATAGGTAGTAGAATTCTAATGTTTACATGAAAACACTCGGTGAGATATTTTTATTGTAACATCAAGAATATGACATAAACAAAAACTTAAGAAACGAAAAAACAATAATTTTAGTACATAGAATATTAGCCGTATATCATTTACTAGTGATGATTATGAAAAACTACTAAATTAATTATTTCCATTCATGAAATATAACATTTTCATTGAAAAAGGAAATGTAATTTTTTATTAATGTACACTACACTCAATCAGACACGGGAAAAACTACATCGTTAATTTAATTGGTTAAGTTGGTGGTTGCTCGCGCCGCACGGCACAGTCCAGCTGCAGCGCTTGCCGCGAGTGCAGTCGTCCTTTGCTTCCGTGTCTATCTGCTCTGAAATTATTTGATTTTAGCGATAAAAGAGAAAAAAACGTCGTTCCGTTGTTCTTATTCCGATGGTTTAGTGTATTAAAAAATATTTAGGCAACCACCGAAATAACAAAAATACGCAGTAATGAAATTAAATGTATAGTCTGTCAAAAAACTCGTGAAATTAAAAAGTGGCAGCTCTGTAGTGTCATCCCTTAAATATCAATCGAAGAAAAAAGGGACGAAACTACAGTGTTGCCAGTTTTTAATTTCACCATTTTCTTGAAATACTATGGCTTTCCTTTTTTATACCAAAGTGCAAGATTTTATTTTGGTGGAGCGGGTTTAACTTTCTGGTGAGTAATTATTCCTATACGTATGGGTAAATATACCTCAATAACTATTCATGATACCATAACCCCATTTCAATGACTTAATAATTACGGTATAAGATGATTAATTAAAAAGATGAAAAATTAAAAGTAAGGAAAAATGAATACCTACCAATTAACCGCCTCTTGTCTTGATGCGACCACCTAAACATAGTCGGATGCATAAAAAAAACATCACAATACTGCAGCGAGTGCTGCTTGCACGCCCGTATTGTAATAAACAGTAGAAACGAAACTTTAGTTTCCAGGTGGGGATGTACGGGTAATTTTATATACGGATTGACGCCATTGAAGGAACTGTGCGGAGCTTATAGTATCTGCGGATGGAATCCGTTTCCGGGCGGCCGGAAGGTGCTAATGAGTGACGCTAATTACTGATTATCGCTAATTGCCCCGCGGCCCGCACGCGCCCACGTTGCGCCCGCACCGCGCCCGGTCGCGCCCGCACCGCGCCCGGTCGCGCCCGCGCCGCGCTCGCATCGCATGAATCATAAGAAGACGCGCTGATGTTAGCTTTGTAATTACGATTTTCTCGAACTACCGAGTATCTGGCATCGCTCCGTCCTTCGGGTAATGTGACGGAGCGCTGCGCGACTCAGCATGGGAATTTCGGGACGTAGCCACTCTAGTGCTGTAGATTGTAAAGTATCTTCTTTATCTATGTATAAACAAATAAGGGCTTTATTTTCCCTTACCTCATATTCTTCTTTTTTTTTCGAGGGATAATCGTTAAACAATTTTAATGCGAAAGAGGTCGCGGTCAAAATTTAGTTTATGTTACGCTACATTTTGATATTCCAGAATACATTCAACTCATATCTCTATGAATGGCGTTTTTTATGACGACTACTTAGTGCGGGATGAGCGCAGCGCCGGACGCGTCCGCATCTGACAAATAACTGTCAGCGAGTGCACTGGCAGTCGCTGGACGCTGGTTATATGGATCAGAGTAAAAGTGAATCCACGATGCGTTTTCTTTCGGTATAAAACAGCCACTACAAACCGGGTTCATCACTGTTTCAACCAATCAGATGCAGTGATGGGTGTGCTTCGTAGTTGATAGCAGCGATTTCATCGTGTGCAACTTGTCATAGTGAAATTAGATTGAGAAATGATCGATTAAATCGATTTAACAACGCATGGAAAGATCAACTCAGAGCGATAGCTTAATTGTCAAAGTTTGTTACGAGAATTAAGAGAACTACGTGGAAATAAAAATTCTGCAGAAATTAAACTGCTATAAATGAATTAACTTTACCACACTTAATGTTAGAGGATTCAAGGTACGTCGCAGTTTGAAAGGGCGTCCTGCATGTAAGTGAGCGGATGTCATGAACATTTTTCTACCTTTGTCTCTCAGTCGTCGTGGAAGGTGGGGGTATGTGTTTGGGGGGGGCGGCGAGGGTGCACGCACTAACCGCAGCTTTCCCCCCGTCCCGCGCCGCCCGCGCCCCGGCCCTGACCCACTTGGCGCGGCTCCGCTCCGACGAACGCCGCGGGCCCGCGAAGCCCCGCGAAGGCCGCACGCACTCGCGCCACACACTTTCGCCGCTGCCCCACAGACACATAAAAGCCTAAACAGTTTCACTGCGCCTCTTCCTCCTTCCTCACCACAAGTGTTAAACTAAAATATAATCAACATTCACCCAGTGGCATAAACGCTCATAACCTCTAATGCCCCATTAGGTACACCTTCTGTCACTCTCTAGTTCGCCGAGGCAGAGTGCGTGCGGGTCGCCAGTCGTCTGTTTGGTTGATGGCCGCGTACGGACCTAAATAGAGACGTCTCCATCCGTAACATCGGTTAACATAACACGAACTAATTCAATATTATTTTATACTTACTAAGTTAACAGTTATTTACTTGTACATAATACACAATTTGTATTCAATAGTTCTTATTATCATCAATTTAAATAATAAATAAGAGTAATTAAGAAACGACTGGGTAAAAAAAGATTGAGATAATTTGAGTAAAGGCGCGACCTTTCTTGACGCACTACAATACAGAACATTTGTTTCAAGCATATAAGTAGGTATATTATATATGGGAAGTCGGCAACTGTGTCAAACCAAGAAAAGGTAATAAATCCTAATGGTGTAGTATTAGGACAATGCGCTGGCACATCAGCTCCGGGATATTAATAATTTTGGTAAATCGGCCGAACCAATCTCGTACAGTAAGTAGTGAATGAGTGAAGACCTCTATTCATAAACGCACAATAAATCTATATTAGTGAACCTTTGTCACTAAAAAGGTATTGGTTATATTGCATTTCAAGCATTCTTCAGGATGTGTGTTTGTGCATGAGGACATAATTGGAAATTTAAATAAAGAAATCCGTTGCCCTTCTGCTCAGCGCACTGCGCTGCGGCACAGTTCTGCGGCGGATTCAATTATCGTTTCAGATTGTTTTAATATTTGCCTTTGTTATAGTTAACGACTCTCTATTGCATGTTCTATGGAGCACCCGCGTTACGTCGATTCGAGGCGCGACGTCGTGGATTGAAAACACGTAGTTGTGTTCATCGAGTGTCGTCATCGGGCGCGGCCCGGCATAGGCGGAGCAGCCGGCGGAGCCGGCAAAACAAAGCCATGGGCAAAACTTGATCGTTAAGAGTTAAGTGTAATTCCTACTTCAGTAAACATCTGCCTGCCTTACTTCTACGCGCCACGAAGCCGTTCCCGCTACCCAGGTCAGCATGGCACGGTTGCTTTGATATTCGTAAATTAAGTAGCGATACGTAAAAAAGACACTTGTATTTGATGGGTATCATTGAAACAGTTGGCAGAATATTATCGTTTTGGTCAGCAGTAAAATGCCTTTGGTTAGCAACTGCAGTAAATTGCTATGTTACTTGGTTACCTATCTTAAATCTGAAAAACTTAAGTCCGCTTTTCATTTGTCCAATTATCATTTTTCTCTGAAACTGTTTAACTTTGTTAGCTCGTTGTAAAACTACCCTAGCCTAACCTACAGGTTTTGTAGTTACACCTATCTCTTTAAACATTTAAAAAGTTAGTGAGTTTGGATGTTCTTGGATCCCTAAATAACGTTTAAAGTGTCGTAAATTAACTGTTATTATTATACTCAAATGCATTCCAATCAATAGCCATATAACGCCATTATGTGCTAATGACACGCGACTGCCCCCCCCCCCCCCCCTCTCCTCTCCACTTCTCGAACGTTGCCCAATTATCAACACAAACGCGGCTTAATTGATTAAATGGCTGATCATAATTATGTATTCCCTGCTGACCGATTTAACATTTCTACTGACTACTTGGATTTTACTGCGAGTGGAATCTTGCTGACCAATTTGTATCCCGATTACTTATTTAACGGGCATATAATATTGAAAGCTAACCAAATATTCAATAATTTTATTTTTTACCGACCACAATATTTAATGCTGACCAATGAATTTCATGTTGATCAAAGACATATTTTACTATTGTCTGAAACAATCATGTTGATGCCAATTGTAATTTTTAAAGACTTCTATCTAGGAATAGCTACTCGCTACGGCGTAGCACCAGTTATGCTACGAGCTACGCGTATCATCAAAGGTCCCCCCGCGCCCGCGCCCACGCCCGGCGCCCGCACCCCGCCCGCGATGGCGATGCATCGAGCAGTGACACGGTCCGCCGAATTTTTGCGTATCTTTTGATTCGCTAGTTGTTTTCGGAGTGAACATGAAATCGTTATTAGCCATTTTACAGAATTAGATTTTACTGTCTCATTTTTTTCTTCATCATGTTTTTAAAATCAATTTTGGGTATGTAAAATGAAACTAAAACCTATTTATTATAAGGTTTTAGTTTCGCTCTTCTCAGGGCCTCCAAAACAATCAAATTATCAAATAAATAGACCCATAAACGTCCTAGATCTTGGGCCTAGTGCAGTCTCACAGAACAGCCGATATCTTTTGCTGTGTGTGTGTGTGTGTGCGTTAGTTTGTAAACTCATTCACGCTGTACCAACTGGACGGGTATAAGCACACTGGATTAACACATAGGCTACTTTTTATACCGGAAAGTTTAAAAAATGGCGAGGGAATATCGATAATCGAAATCTACGTGGATGAAGTCGCAGGCAGAAGCTAGTTTTTAATAAAGGACCATGGGCAGAAATGTCCCCCCCCCCACCAACAGAAATGTAACATGTCTCATTTAATAGATCTCAGCAACATTATGTATTTTTACTATGGAGACGATCACCAGATGTATGGGGTTTTCTTGGAAAACCATAATCGTATCGTATGGAATTTGTTTGAAAATGAACACATATATGGATGATTTGCCTTATTTGGCCCTTGTTTTCATTAAAAAAATCCCATTGATTTTGCTACTAAAATAAGTATTTTGTCTTTTTTTGGGTCCTTATAAACATATAGACATGCATCCCGTTACTGTTGGTGGGGGGGGACAGTGCCCATACAAATTTGCCCATTGTCCTTTGTCCCTTAATAACCCGAGTTTACCTTCAACGACGAGTAGCGGGTACACTTTCCGTTCCTGGAGTGGGGCGTGAGACCACCAGCGGGCACCGCCAACATGCACTACGCTAAGTAGCGTTTCTATTCGTTTCGTTTTTAACCAATCGCGTCACTGGTAGATCACGTGACTTTTCGTATCACGCCGCGCCGCGCATTGACTATTGTTCCGCGAAGCCACACGGTAAGGCTTTGGTACAGCTCAAGGCCTCCATTCCACTTTAACTATACCTTATTATCTTGTATAAAAGATAGGTCTCGAAAACAACATGTCATGGAGCAAATTGGAATGCAGGCCCTGAGGTAATGTCACACAACTTTGAAAAGGGACAGATAGGTATATCTCGAGGGTTAGACACGTCAAAGTGCCTCAGTAAAGTAATCGCGCTCTAGACTCTTCCTTGGCGAGGTTGAAACGACGCACACGTGCACATACGCACACACACACGCACGTACACACACACACACACACACACACACACGCGCGCACACTCTCACGCATACACGCTCACCGCGAGGACGGGAGTCGCTCGCGGCGACGAGGGTCCACAACGGAAACTATCATTTGCCAATAATCGTTCACCTGCCTCCGAGTTACTCTTTCCCTCTATATATTTTATTAAATTCTGGAGTTTCGCCATGTCCGTCTGTCTGTCTGTATGTCACAATCCCTTTTTTTAGAAACTATCAAAGTTACAAAACTGAAATTTTGTGCACAGCTCCTGTTGCGTATGCAACATTCATTTTATTTTTTCTATTCCCCTATTTTTAATTGTTTTCTAAATACATAAATACCAAAATCATTCATCTTAATAATCTTAATCTGCTCTTCAAGCAATATCAAAACGATTATCCCCACTAAATTAATCCGTTGAGCTTAAACGCGTAAAAAATGGCAAGTCACTAGCTTTCTCAACTTCCACTACGCTGCGCATAATTTTGGCACTATTTGTGTATACCAGCAACCTATGGTAAATCTACAAACAAAACCTCTTCTTCAGCGGTGTGGTTTCGACAGCTACAGCGTCCATACAAGTAAAAAAGGTATTTTTAGTCATCTAAGACAGCTACTTCAATTAGAAAATTTGTTCATACGTCAAGTGGTTTTTTGAAATAGTTTTTTGGGTTACTCGTAAATGCTTCGGAACCTTACAGTAATTTCATTAATTAATCTAACCTCTACGGTATCATAGTTTTAATCTAATCTAATTTAAAAACTAAAGCGTTTTATATATGTTTATCAAGGTAAATTTAGTAAATCTCACGCGTCCTTAAAATTGTAATTTAATAAATCCCAAGTGTACACCTGTACGAGCACAAGCTTGCGTAGTGATAATATCAAGAGAACTAAGTTAACCGTAGATAACAATATGTTAGTTGCGGCGCTGTGAAGTATGCGCGGCGCTCGCGCGAGTTCCCTAACTTCCCAGTTTAGGATTAGTTCCGTCGCGGAGGAGTTCCCGCTAGTGGCTCATTAGGGTCGCTTCATGAGAGGAGGAAGCGGCAGTGGGGGGTCTGCCCTGGTGATGGGCTCGCCTGCTCCAAGATGACTCCGAGCTGCCATTATAAAAAAGTGTGCCCTTTTTTTTCAACCGAAGGTATTTACTAAACTATATTCGAAATAGTTGGATACTTCGAGATTGAATTTAATGACGAATAGAATAATTAATGGGTTTATGATAAAAAAATATATGTTAAAGTTTCGATCCGAAATAGATATTTTATAATAAAGCAAGGTGTAGCACAGGGGAGCATACTGGGTCCGTATTGTTCCTGGTCTTCATAAACGACCTCCCGAACCTAACCCATCATGACTGCTCAGTAACTGGCTGCGGAAAAAACTTAACAAGGTGGGTTAATGACACTGACACTTGGCAAAAGAACCTAATACAGTTTCAGGTACCATAATGCAAAACTAATGATGCTACGAGTATAATCACGTTTCATGGTCAGAAGGTTAAGAAAAACCTACCAACTTTTTAATCGTGATAATTTTCTGTCACGGTAACTGGAACGCCTATGTAGACTACTTAGTGCATAAACTAAATAGGTTTACGTTTGCCCTCCGTAGACTAAAGCGAGCAGCGAAACAAAAGCGCACTGTTGGCCTACCCCGGTTAGATAATGGCGAATTCACGTCATGGTATCATACTCTGGGGAAAGTTTTCTAGCACACAAAACATATTTGTACTACAAAAGAAATGCGTCCTGGCTATTTAGGGCGTCGGCACGATGGGTTCGACCAGGCCTCTATTAAAAGAAATATGGGAAAGAGCATGTCTGACCATGCTTAGTGTAGAGTTCCAAAGCCGTTGTTACTGAATAAATGCTGCGCGGACGCAACTGCGAGCGCAAGTTACTTATCGTTATCAACAAACGTACTTTCAATTGCATAAGGCATTCCATTGAAATCTTCATAAACAAAACTTTTTCACTGCTTGTATGTATACTTCTAAACTTTTCAAGATGCTGCACTTTGTGGTAAATAGTGGGTTACAAGTTGCGTGCTCTCGCAGCGGGAGGGAGACGGTTCGTTTTGTGAGGTTTGTAGTGTGCTGTAGTGCGTCCTCGGCACATAGAGCACAGTCCACGCTCTCCAACGGCATCCTCGTCCGCCGCGGCAGAGTCAACAAGTCCTCCTCCTCCAACAAGAGAGCCTGATTGTATCTCGACGAGCCCTCCGGCGGTGCTCCAGCGGGCTCGCTCGCCGCGCGCCGCCTCCAGACAAGCAATAATCACCCCTCGGCCTTCCACTTTCATTAAGTGGGATGCATAGACTTTAAACGTGCACTTAAATGTCAAAAACCATAGAGTGGTAGGTGGCGTTGCTGGCATATTTTGAGGTCTTAAGTTACTACTAAAGACTCTAAAGTCGCTTATTTTAAAACAATTTCATAAAAGGAGGTAGCTCTATGATCGATTGAATGTTTTTTTATATAAGTTCACTGATTTTAATTAATACCATCTGGTTTGATAGAGTATACTTTTGAGTTGGTTCCATTATCACCAAATCTAAATGTGATGAGGGGATCCGTGAGGAATTGAGGGCACTCCTCAAATATTATAAAAACATTATACAGCGATTTTAGTAATTTTAGTAATTAGTCCAGCATTTGCATTTAGAAAGTAGGTATCGTTTGGTGAAGTGGAACCGATAATGAACCCCGCGGATGGCGCCGGGCTTCGCAGCGGTACTTATTTCAAGGTCGGCGATAAGATATCGACAGTCGAGTGACCACAACAAAGAACATTTAATTGTTTAAATACGACCACGACTTTCCGTTGCTGAAATGTATTAAACTCTCATGTCAAAGCAGATCACTTCGTTTGCCCGAATTTCATTTGCCATAATTGTATCACTTGATATAATATTAATTTGCTATAAAGAATTTTTTTCTGAAACCGTAACCCTTTACCAGGTAATTTTTACATGCCATCGTATAGAGCCCAATAGGTTAGCTTAGATTTATTTTATAACAATTATGAAAAGTTCACGGTTCAGAAAAAATGCCAAACCAGTGAATAAAGAGGACACAAAATGCGAAGGTGCTACTGCGTTATTCCCGTGAAAGTTAGATTTTCGTTTATAGCTAATTTTCTTTTTGTTTGAAATATCTGTCATGGCAACATTCCGGGGCCTCTATTGTATTGGGTACTACCTACCTGTACTAATAGTATTTGGAAAAACGTGTGCTTCCGATTATAATTTGTAAAGGTTACATTACTCCTTTGTTACGGCAGCGGGCCGCTGTCCGTCCGGCTGTCACAGGGTGTAGCTTCACATTTAAAATTTCTCAGAGCGTGTATTACTGTGTCGGCTATAACAACACAAAACGTTATTCGAAAACATATTCGGGAGCCTTCGTGCGCGAGTACGACTCTAGCTTTGCCGGTTTTTTGTATGGCAGAGGATGCAGCACTATTCAGCTCTTTTCTACTCGATGAACCTTTTGCTTTCGTCATTTTATCGTTTAGTCAATATAATAAGGCAGTACTGGTAAATGACTATCAATAAAGAATTGTTTTCAAAACCTTAATAACTCCTAAACTAATTAACATATTAGACAGTTGAAACTATATTTTGGACTGGTAAAGAAAAGTCTTTCCTATTGTACTATGTACTCGTACGTTAAGGTCCAGGACGTATATTAATGTTTGTGATATGGAACTACCGTATTTGGTTTCCTGTTCAAATTATTAATTTACTTGTATATATTTGTACTCGAAAGTACCTGATGATCATACCAGGAGCAATTAGCGACGCACTGCGGGGCGAGACGCGAGGCGCGCGGGACGGGGAAGGGGGGGGCGATCACTTTGCGGCGATGTTTATTTAAAGAGGGCACTTTCTTGCAGACGGTTATTTACGAGCGCCGTGACAGAGGGGGGAGGGGGGGGGGGGGGTACCTAGGGCTGCCGGCCGGAATCATAAAGTGCTTTGAAAGCTGGAAAGGGTTTAAGGTATTTTTGAATATTGAAGGCAATCAATAACTAAGACCAAAAAGTGTCCGCCACAACTTGAACAATACGAATCTGATTTAGATCTTTTGTTTTACATTCACGTTGAAACACTGACAGGACGTCGAATATTTAGTTGTTCGTAACCTTTAAGTGCTCGTGCGAGGATGTATTACGAACCGGAATAAACGGCTTACGACTACGCGGGGGGCAGCCCTGCGAGCCCTCGGCCCGCACTCTCCCGGCGCGGCGGTGCGTCCATCCCTAAATGTTGCAGCACGGTAACTTACAGCCTCTTACAACGAAGGCAGACGTTACGGGGCGATCGCAAGGATAAGTAACTAGCTGTTTTATTTTTACGACCTATCACATAAGATATCAAATATTATTAATAGCTATACATTATGTAGGATAACCTGAATAACCAATCATGTTTTACTTTTAGATAAGTAATCGCGAGCATGCGCCAATTATGAAGTGTAATGAACACTATCATCAACCTATCAATCAGTAGCACAGCGCGCACTCCTACGAAGTTCGGAGCCATAACTGATCTTTATTAAAATATAATTATTACACCTAACCATAATCTTGAAATGCTTATATCCGACGAGTTCAATGATATTTAATTAAAACACGAGAAATGCAAAGAAAGATAATCTAAAAAATACAGAGACTATAAAAACTTTTTTTTAAGGGGTAGGGAAGGCAAACGGGCACACAGGCCACCTGATGGTAAGTCTAAACTGTGACCCATAGACATTCGCATTCACAAGACTGCAAGCCTAAGACTGAAGGATTAAGATGGAATGCCTCTATGCTAGTCATTACACCGGCTGTCTTATTATTATTATTATTTTTTATGGCATAGGGAAGGCTGACGAGCACACAGGCCACCTGATGGTAAGTGGAAACTGTGACCCATAGACATTCGCATTCACAAGACTGCAAGCCTAAGACTGCAAAAATGCGCTGCCAACCCTGAGGACTAAGATGGAATGCCTCTATGCTAGTCATTACACCGGCTGTCTTATCCCCAAACCGGAACACAACAATGCGAACACTGCTGTTTGGCGGTAGGTTAATGGATAAGATGGTGGTAGCGATCCGGACGGACCCCGCACAAGGTCCTACCACCCGCAAAATCCCCAAACCGGAACACAACAATGCGAACACTGATGTTTGGATTGCACTTACATTACTTACTACCGGCAACGGTTATCGCAAAATTGAATACACTTGATATATTGAATACAAATTATTAATTTTATTTGCCTTTATGTAAATATTACAAAGATAATCTTCATGTCACTTAAGTCCTTAAGTCTCTATCCTACTGGTAAATCCTTACGGTTTTGACGTGTTGTTATGGTGTTTTTACCTCGGCCGCCATTACTGTTAAGTAAATAAGAATTATCGTAACGTTGACATTACGATAACATGCCAAAGGCAATATGGTTTAACCCAGTAGGATGGGCACTAGTCCGCGCGGGGCGGGACAGGTAAATGCAATTAAACATTCCCTTCTCGCCAACACGACGTGTCGTGGCTTCCTTCATGGATATTAAATGTACGCATTTGTTAGATTACGTTTTTCATACAAATATATATGGCAATGATTAGATCAGCCCGCGGCATCCGCCTCGTAATGTGATAATGATAAAAAGAACAACCTCGGGTCCTCGGCGATGTTTACAACAGAGATTCAGCCGCCTCCCCACCGCCCTCGCTGCCCGCCCTCAGATCAAATTAAAATCTACTCTGAGGTATTTAAGACAGCAATAAAGCTGTTTTTATTAGACGTTATTCAAGTAAGTTGGTAGAGAATTATTCTGATGTGCGGCGTGTACGAGAATTGTGGTCGCATAAATCAGCAACAACCTATTGTAAAAAAATTATGATTTCCCACGGACATTTATTTTAAATTGTAAGTACCATCGCCAAGATTGTTTTAATATGCTACAACACAGTTTGTGTTGTCACAGTAACTCACACAAGCATGTGAGCCAAAATATGATAGGTAATTTTTTGTGTGGTCCTCTAGCTTTAAAAATTATTTTTATATAATTGATTTTGCCTATTAACTCTTCGTTCTTTGTTTGTCGAGAGATACAGCGCGCCGGGCAGCGGTGTCGCCTTTGTCGGTAACCGAATCAATCTCGTCTCCACAGACGCTTTTCCAGCACGGATATGCACCAAAAGCACCAATTTATGCTGAAAACTTAATCATTTCTTAACGAAACATCCAAATATATTCCAGCTGAATCGCACTGTGTTAGGGCGAGGCGCTCGGGCAACTGCGGCGCCGGGGGCTCGGGCGAGGCGCTCGGGCAACTGCGGCGCCGGGGGCTCGGGCGACGCGGACAGTTGTGAAACTGTTCGGGAATAATTGAGGATGGCATGTGGCTCGGCGCCGAAACTTCGGCGGTTAACTTCGAGGGCCGGGCGCCGCTGGAGGCCCCCGAGGCGCTGAGTGCTTGTCCGCAGCCGTCTCTCGAGTCTCGAGCAAGCGACCAGCGCCGGCGCCGCGCTCCGCCGACCACTTCAAAGGCAGCACTTTGACGGTCACTAAATGATTGCGACTCCGTTTGTGCATGTTACTGTGCAAAATAGCAAACACGTTGCTTTTGTAGACATGATGTGTCCATGCGATGTCGAAAACTGAAATCGGTCCCATTCCCAGTTATTGTTTTTACAGGTTAACGCAATTAATTAACACAAGATATGTATAGTGCTTAGCAAATAAATAAGTATATGACCATGTTCAACTAAAACGTCGTCGATGTAGTAATTGAAATTAGATACTTTATCACATTATAAGAGCAGGTAAACCTCGAGAAAACTACCTCTTATCCTGTGAATTTGATAAAGTTTGGTCCTTTACAATAAAATCAAGGCCAGCAGTCCCGGCGCCCGTTCGAGTAAGTGCCGCGCATTTTATGTGGTTTTTACGGTAGGCTCAACCAAATGTGCCGCGTGGGCGAAAGGCACGGCGGATCCTCGGTCTCTCTGCCAGTATACTTTTGTCCGCAAATTATTCCCAAAGCCGCGGCCGTAAGGCGGAGCCGCAGGGTGATCGTAGTGAAAGTTGAACAGCTGCGGCGGGACATCAAACGCGCGTTAATTGTGCGGCGGGAAGGGGGGTGACCTTTACTCGTCCTGCCGCCATGAGCGGTGCCGGGGTGAGTCGAACTCCGAAGTTGGGCCCTTATCTAATATTTGAATGACTCGCTCTGCACTAATTACTTCGGCAAGCACTTCCGGCGCTCGCGCGAGTTGCGGAGTCGCCGGCGCTCGCGTCCTCGCTCGTGTGTTTACGTTTACGAAGTTTGTAGTCGTACGGCGTGTGTAGCGGTCGGCCAAGAAAGTGGTCTACCAGTATTGACAAAAGTCTCTGCGAGATCTAATTATCGATAAAGTTGATACTATTGTCATATTATTGCAAGGGAAATGGCACTTGTTGTATCATGACACGCAAATGAATTTCAACCGTAGGGTGGTAGACCACATTTTTGGCCGCCTGTACTGGGAAGGAAAATGTTAGCAGGAGTTCTAAAAAGCCATTTCGTGCGTTTCGACCGATTCCTTTTATTTGGGCTACGTACTGTTAAACTTTAAAATCTTTTGGAAAATAAATGTTTATTATTCATCATCATTCATCAATCACTTCAGCCCACATCGCAGGGTAAAGCCCAAGATTTTTAATTAAGTTTTATTAATTGTTTGTTTTTCCCAATCACGGGACTATAGTAGTCCCGGATCTTTGGAAGGCATACATGAAGCTGAAGCCAACACGCAGACGCCCTTTAGACAAGTGTATCTATTTTCCACCACGAGCGAGGCTCCTCCACAGGACTCCCAAATCGCGCTATCAGCGCTAACTTTCCATGGTTCCCCGACGAGTGCAACAAGAATCAAAAAACACTTTGAGTCTTCGATTCCATTACACGAGTAGCTGAAATTGAACAGAATTATTCTATTCAAACTGGCGAAAGGACAGCCCCGGGGCTCTAAATAATAAAAAGGCATTTGCATGCATTTTTCCGAAATGTATGTTTTGCTAGACTATTTTAGATTAATAATCATAAATTTAATTGCTATTACGTTGATTTGGTTATGTTTGTTTTATAATTTATAAGAGATAATATGATAAATTAAAATCTCCTCCCAAAACATTGCATTCAGAATTATGAAAATGTAGTGTACCCAAAACATATGAAATGCACCTAGCATAAACAACAGAAATAAATAACTGTCGTGCAGCAGCCTGCTGCTCGAGCGGCGCAAAAATAGCAAACTACCCACATATCGGGTCGGCGCGCGGCGGTCGCGGGGCAATTCCGGCTGCGGTCGGCGCCGCCGCTGCCGGCATATTATCGTTTTTCCATTTGTTGTAAAGGCACAATCATTTAATTTCACGTTATTAATATACTTACTTTGTCCGTGGATTCAGTTTTACTATGAGCAGTGTGTGCTATTGTCCCCTCCTCCCCCCTCCTACGCGCGTCGGTGTCGCCGGCGATTCCCGTAAATGGTTTTGAAGCGCGCCGCGGGATTTCATTGATAACATGTCATTATGCATTTAGTAAGCAAATCAATCTGTTACAAATACACTTCATGCCGAATGTTTCTGTGCTAGTAATTTTACCGGCTGTCATTCGAGTAGTTAATTGGTACTTCTAACTACGTAGGTAGGGACTATATTTTAATTGTTGCAACGACTATATTTTTAACAGTTTTTTTAGCATGCTATTGATATTTGCACATATTTTCTAATTGCACGGCACGAGTTCGTTGTTCAACTTGGACTTATTCGAAGCCGACATTGCTCAAGTAATCCCGCAGAGTATATTGCTTCGATGCGGTGGATGTAAAACAGCTTTCTGCGATATCGAAGTAATTAAATAGAGCGGTGCGTCGCACGCGGCGAGCAACAGCTCGGCGACATCCCATCACACGTAGTCATCAATTGTTGTCTGACGGAGAGCTCGCCACAATGCGGCTCGGCCAACTACTCAATCGAGTCATTCACAGTTTCCGTCCGCCTCACGGCCCGACACGGCCGTCGGAGACAATGCCAGTGGAGCGCTGCGAGGGGATGGTCACCGTCAACGTTAATTTGTACGAAGGTTTGATTTGAATCGGCGCCGCTCCCGGCCGCGGCGCATGCGAGCAACCTAATTAGTTTCCCAACTTGTTGAAGTGGGCGGCGCGGCGGGACGCCGAAATCTTGCAATTAAAAAGTTAAGTAAATATGGAGCGTTATCGCGGCCTCGCGCGACTCCGCCGTCGACTGTTTGGGAACGGATAAACTTTTGAGAATGTGAAGGCACCTATTTTGGCTATAACAAATAATTATCTAAATAAAAGTTAAAATTCGCTTAGGTTTCATTAATAGGTACGATAATCCTGACCATAAATTAAAGTCTTGTCTTAATAATTTTGTGTGCGTGATGAACTTAGAGGAGGATAATTTTTGAAGAAGTAGAATACAAGAAGCAATTTACTAATGTAACAGTTGGGGTAACAACGTTTTCAGAGAGTTTTGACCCTGTTGAATACGTATTCACTTATCGCCATTGCGAAATTTGAACCGGAAGTACGGTATACTGAAAAATGTACCACCCTTTAAAAAAAATACATGCATTAGGTAAATCGTTGTTCAGATATCCTAAAGGAGGTCCGGTTGACATGGTTTTTTGATGTTGTAATGGACAATATATTCTTTATTTTATTGTCCTCCGGCTCTATATCTTTCTCCGCCATCATGGAAAAACAGTTAAAAAAAACAGTTTTTTGCCTGTGACAGTACTGGCAAGAGGAGTTCCGAGTTCATTCTAGTGCTAATCATGGTTCTACAATAATATCCACCACTAAACGTGCGAACGTTGCGGAGAGTTACCGTCTAAAATGATACCTTGTCTAGTTTCCCTCCCATATTGAAAATCCTCCCCCTCCCTTCCATTTACGTACTACAAGTATGTATGTTTGTGAGAGAGCACGTGCACTTTTTCCGGCAAGCTAAAGATGCTCCAAACCGCATAACAAGGCATCTGCGAGTGTGAAACACGAAAAGAAAGACCTTTGTTTAAAAATGAGCTAAAAGTACTCTTAACAATAAAAGGGTATTACTCGATTAATGAATTCTTGGACGATGCTGACTTATAAAATGCAAACACTTAATAATGGATAGACCTTACAATAACCGGATAAACTAGAACTTATAACTTAATCTAAATCTATTCGACCCAATAACAGGCTATTTTAATCAAATGACATCCTTAATATTACTTTGGGTATCCTCCTCTTATTTAGAACAAGAATTGTAATTCGACAATGTGAAATTATAATGAAAATGCGATCGCAAATATTAACACGCCACAATGCCCATATTAATCTAAATGTCAACAATGATCAACTTTAAGACCTGTTCAACTATGGTTTGCAATGACTATGACTATTTTCGTTTCTAATTCGAAAGAAAAGGTAATTTTATGAGACTTATTTCATGAATTTTGTATTTGATCCATTAGTCTTGTTTTAATGTCTTTATTTACTTAAAAACATTTTATAGATGACATGATTATTTTATATTTGGGTTGTCATTTTCTGATAAATTACAATAAATAAATTATATCTAATGATAAAAAGTGATGTAATAGTCTATTAAAACATAATGTTTCAAGCGATTTTCGCCTAACCCGTAAGATAAACCTAGAGGGGCTACCAGCCGAAAACGAAAGTCAAACAAAGGTTTAATACACTTTCGGCGAAATATCCGAAATAGATAAATATTTCAAAAACTTGATCATGCAGAACGGCTTTAAAACCCTATTCCTCGAAATGGTTTTCGAATTAGAGTAATTGTTGTAAAAATATGAACAATCCCAATTTAGTTCGGCAATATTTTAGATCACAAAATTTGATATAACTTTTCTTTTTGGATTGGCACATTTTTTCCAGTATTTTTAGGCCTCCATAGACGATTTAATTTCTTTGTTCCTAGAGGTCGTGGGAAAAATATTTCAACCCAAAAGTTATAGCAAATTTTTGTGATCTAAACTATTGCGAAACTGCAGTATGCGCTAAAATGCACTAAAACGTAAATAATTGAAGAAATCTAGAAATAAGTAGCAATTTTTAACTCTATCATTTCATAGACGATTCTATATATTCGTTCCTCGGGATCGTGGAAAAATCTTTGAAACCAAAAAAAAAATCATTTCCTTATTCTACAATATTGAAGAACCATAATTAACACGAAAATAAGTTTAACGACGGCAAAGGCTAAAAACTGAAAAAGTGCCAGTCGTTCCAAGAAGATGGTGGAAAAAAGATACAAAGTCGGAGGACCGAAAATTCAATTTGAGTTATCATGACTATATTCTTTTACAATGTACCAAAAAACCATAACAATCGGACCTTTTTTAGGGTCCCGGAACAACGATTTACTAAATGTACGACCTTTTCCGGGATACCGTACTTCCGGTTTAAATTTCGGAATGCCGACATGCAGATCCGTATTCTGCAGGGTTAAAACCCTCTGATAACGTGGTCACCCCAACTTTTACGTGATTGCATTGTTACGAGACGCCCTTCCAGTTTTGGGACTAGTCTATTTAGTTTGAAGAGCATGTGCCTAATTTATTTATCCTCATCCGTTGCAAAATCATTAGTTAGATTAGACGCTAATCATTAGAGACTTGACTTAATAGTAAGCAGGTAGAGATGTGAAGACGAGGCGGCACCAGGCAGCTCGGAGCGACGGGCGCGTCCGCTCCGGCTGGCGGTGTGGCGGCGCGCGGCGGGTGTGAATATTGTATGCGCCGGTTAGCAGCCCCAAACGACGTATTTGAAATTAATCTCGTCGTTAGCAAAACCGTCGTCCTTAAAATATGTTAATAATGCATTTGAGCGTTGCTTCAGCCTTTGTAAGTACGGCACTGATGACTGATGTTATTTCCCGCGTCGACTATAGAGTATAGCGCGCCGCCCCAGGTTTTGTCCGAAAGTTGGTGCCGGACGGAACTGTTGGCGAGTTTAGTTAAGTTTTCAGTTCCGTGCTACGGGAGCAGCGGGCGCGGCGCAGGGCGCGGGGGCCGAGGACGGTCGGCGGCGGCTGAACGGTCCTTCTGTCTATATGTCTCATTCACTTTTTGGAAACTATTAAGGCCACTTATCAGATTTTTTAACACATTCATATATGAAATGAAATGAAATGAAATAGTTTTATTCCCAAAGCAGGTTCCATAGGATGCACAAAAATTAAAAATACAATAATGGCACAATTTAAACTTCACTAATAAACTAAACTAAGGAAAACATGCTCCTGTGGCTCTACTCTGAATGTGTATGTCAGCTAAGGTTCAAGTGAAAAGGGTAAGGTCCGTATAGTATACTCTGTAGACTAAAAGTAAACCGGATAAAAAATGCATATGATGCAGGGCGTACAAAGGATGTAGGTCAACGGACTAATAAAGTTAAGAGCGGAATTTACGTCTTACGCGTACCTACGTTGATGCTGCTCACCGGCTCCACCGACTCCTCAGCGCGGGCGGCGCCGCGAGCGGCGCTAGGCTGCAGCGGAGCCACCGAACGGATAATTGGAAGGCTCTCCCAATCACAGCGGCTCGCGGTGACGGCGCCTGAATATGCATGAGCTCCGCCATGAATAGGCGCTAAATTAAATAAAGTATTCTTCCCGCGCGCTGCACTAACTGCCGAAGAATGTCTCGCGGGACGCGGCGCGGTTTCGCGACGAAAGCAAACTTATTATATTTCTCTGAGTAATTGAATTTTTCGCTGTCATCATCCGTCCTTCTGTCTCAACTTCGTTCGGAGCTAAAACAAATTGTCCAGGATTATGCGCTATTGTGCTCAGGCTCCGCCGAGCGCGGCATGATCGGGCCGTATCGCCGCAACTCCAGGAAATGAAATGTTGTTACGTTTAACGGAGCGGCGCGGGGGGAGGGGGCGATCAGGTGGAGAACAGGCGTGTTAGAGATGGGTGCCTTCTTAAAAAGACGCCCGCGTTCAGTACTCTTTCAAGTCAATCTTCCGCAGATTTCCCGAGCAGGCGATGCGGCCGCTGGCAGGGCTGCCAGTCATTGTCGACAAATTAACCAATTAACTGGCATTCGATGCGTTACGTCGTTAATAATTCAATTAGTCGCTAATTAATGTTAACGTAGAGTGTTTGTATGTACAATTGTACATACGTATATGTATTGGTGTATACTCTTCGCGATTAAGTAAGCTTCGCGATGTGCCAAGTACCGACAGTACAGACAATGTAAAAATAACTATACCGGGTGTACAATCCAAATGGGTCAGTATGGTGAAGTCTGAAACTATGAGAGATAGCGAGATCTGTTCTTAGGAACCATGACGTCGATTTTAGATTTAATAATAATTACATTCAAACTTTTTTATTAACTCTCATACATAACCGGGAATCGAACCTGGTCAATATTTTTGTAAACGCGTAAAGTAAAAAGGACCAAATTTGGCTATGAAATCTTGTGTAAACACAACTGACAGTAAATTAGACTAAAATGCCCACAGTTTTATTAATTTGCAAAAAGTCGTGAATAATATGAATCGATCATCAATTATCAATTACCTATGACACTGCAGAAGATTTAACTACAGCCTTAGAAAACATTTTAACACATGTTCACCCCATAAAAATACGAAATGCAATCTTGCGATCGTTACCCAAAAGAATTAATTATTGCATTCAACAGAATGGCTACCATTTTGAACATTTACTGAAATAAAATAATTATCTTATTGGTGGGTTTTTCTTTCAATTATTTAAACAAGATTCCATTAGTGTTGTGCTTCTTGCGACTTGCAGAATTTATACACATTGATTTTGACCAGGTTCGATTCCCGGTTATGTATGAGAGTTAATAAAAAAGTTTGAAAATCTAAAATCGACGTCATGGTTCCTAAGAACAGATCTCGCTATCTCTCATAGTTTCCGACTTCTCCATACTGACCCATTTGGATTGTACACCCTGTATAGTATTGTAAATGGAGCAAATGTTTGTTCCACGTATTTAGGTGCAATTTATTTAATAAATACTCTAGACTACTATTGTTATCTTTAACTACAGAAAACTGAAACCGAGTACTCCTGGCTACTACCCGTGGCTCCTGTTTACATTGGTCTCGGAGCCGCACATCACGCCTTGCGCCGCGAGGCTGGTTCACCAGCTTCTTGCTCGGAATCGCCGGCACCGCCTAAACGCGCGGCCTGCGGTACCTGACATCGGAAACTATAAGAACACTTTCGTAAAGTTCTTTTCATCACACTTGCTCGTAAATGGTGTTATTCCATGCCTGTATACAGAAGGACAATGGCCTAAATTGTTCCCGCGGGAATTATGGCGAGTTTGTCATCCCTAGGGAGTAATGACTTTCTTTTTAAAATTTGCAACTCTTTCGTACATCATTTCTGACTAAGGAGGTTTAATTTTCAGCCAAAAATTAAATCGGTTTCTAATTTCATCTTTAAAAATTGGCTATAGACTAACTTACATTACACAAAACCTATATGCTTCATTAAACTTCATTATTTTTATACCTATTTCAAGTTTATATCAACATTTATCATTAATTTTAGTAATTATACATTTTTATCAAATTGGCTAAATCTGGCTCGAATCCAGGTCGAAACTAAACGCAGTATCTGTGGTCACAAAAAAAATATCGTTTCCATTTACGTTCCCGTCCGTCAAAAGTTATTTCTTTATATTTTGCAGAGTTAAAGTGTTTTCTCTTTGTTTTTTTCCTCGCAAATGTGATGAAAACCATTGTGTGTATCACAGGCAGTAAGGGGATTACTAACTCGAGTAATTAAAAGTCCTCCGCCTTCGGCGTCGGGCTTCTAACACTCTCGTTAGTAATTCCCTTCATACTACCCTTGATGCACAATGTACTATTAACGTTTCAAACACTTTTGAACACTCCGATACCTTGTGTCTTACAAATTCACAGCAGATATTGGTATTCCACTTAGTTTTAACCAATCTTGCTTTGAAAAAGATTTGACGAGACTACCAAATAAATAATAGGCACTAACATTGTCTGCCATAAAACTAAAGTTCCGTTTTTTACAGAGCATAACGTTATCCATTACTTATATTTAGTGTTAGTTACAATATTGAGTTTTTTTAATTATAAAGCATAATTTGCAGTTTTGGTTTTCACGTGCCGTTATTGTCAAAAAAAGCATAACTTTCAATGTCGTAATGTATGAATTACATTTCCATATATGTAGTTAAAAGTAATAATATTACTTGTCATAGCAGTCATATGGTCTCAGGTTTAAATACATAAATTTTAAATACCTAACGTATGCTAGGATGTTATACCAGTATTATTTCTGTACGTTACTACTACTATATGTTCCGCAGTATGCGACGCTCCCGCCCAAGCTTCTGAAACTAAACTAAAACAGCTTGTCGGCGCTGCGCTCACTCACTTAACGGGAGCTTTAGGCAGTGGAATGGCACGAATAAAAACAATTATCACTTTAAGAATATACTTATACCGTTAAAAAACTGAATAATTATCAATATACCTTTGAATGTTACACATATCGAAATAATTTAGAAATATGATAATTTCATCAAGGTTAATAACATAAGAATTATTAAGCGTTATGTTTTCTATTTTCATGATTATTGATACTAATGAAAATAAATAACATGGAAATCAATTTCAGACTTTCGTAATTCAATGCAATAAGTTTATGGGTGGCAAAGAGATACCAAATAAGAGCTAACAATATGGTAAAAATATTATAACGATATGGTTTAATACCAAGTGGAATAAAGGCTATAGGTTTAAGGAATTAACTCGTAATGTCTATACAATGAGAGCGATAAGTGGTTTATGGGGTTGACATAACTATAAGGCACCAAGTGAAATGATCTCAATTGAAACCCAAGGAGTCGTCAACATACGTAGAGCTCAAATATTTAGTATTGAACTTAAGTAAGTAACTATAAGCAAGAGTACGAGTAGGTCCTCGCCGGTGCTCCGCCCGCGGCCTGAAAAGTGTTATTCGGCGGCGTGTGGGCGCGGCGGCGCAGCGGAGTGTCAACAGCGGCACTAATGCAATAGTCGTGTCGCCCCCCCCATGCCAGTCTGCCTCCCCGCACCCCCGCAGACTCGACATGAAGCGAAAGACAGCTGACAGCACTACACGCACCGCGAAACCGCCGCGCCGCACGACATTATCGGTTAACGACTTCAGTAGTGGCCCTAACGGGTGCGTCAAAGATCACATTTCCAAACCAGATTATTAAAGTTCGGAAATGTTTCACATAAAATTTTACATCATAATGATCTCTGTTTCTAACTTGTCTCTCTCGTCTCGATGGTGACTTCGAATATTCAAATTCATAATGTAAGTAAACATAAATGTCAATTATCAACAGCGACGAACCTCTACAAGCGTGTTATATACCAGTTCACCTTAAAAAAAACCCGTTGTCCATTGTACTACTACTTACTTGCATATGATGATGATGATGCTGATGCTATCCTGTTGATTTCGACCACGGCGACTGCTTCAACTCCGTGAGAGGGTGTTGGTGTGGCATGTGGCTAACTTAGTCAACCTCTTTGAAAACAACTTTCCCTCAAAGTAAGCACGTGAGCACACCATCAATATAGTTATAATTGGTTGCCGCGGGTGGTCGGGCTTTCAATTCGTCCCTTTTAGCTTCCAATTTGGAACACGAAAGGGACTCAAAACGTTGGACTCTGGTTTAAACCAGAGCTCTCCACTCGGCCCAGTTTGACGCCTGCTGCTTCCATTGCAAAGAGTCTCGGCAGCACTTTTTCCTGCCTAAAAGCATAAATCGTTCACATACATTTTGTCGCAGATTACGGCGAGAGATATTTTTGCGCTGACCTTGAACCTAACTAAATCAAAGAGCCTACCGTTGGTGCTAAAACGTATATGGATAATCTTTAGAAGTATTCTGCAATACCTCTCGGACCACGCCTGCAAAGTGTATTTTACATATAGGTACTTTGTTACTTAATTGTTTTTATTTTTATTCATTAACTGAACATCATAAACATTGATTCAGTGGAGTAATGTGAAGTTTTTGTATGCACTACAGTCTTGTGGCAACGAGCTCGCAGTCTGATTTTGCTATCGTATTTTCAATGTTTTGATAGCTCTTATTTTCTTAACAGTAATGGCAGCCGAGTGAGTAACGATTCCGTAACAGGTCAAATACGATATTGTTTTTACCGTGTTGAATAGAGGCCTCTATTCTAGGACGTATAAAGCATGTCGTATTGGATCGGTTATGGTACTGTTGTTAACTCGGCTAGGTTCGAAGGCTAGCTAATATATTAGCGTAGCATGTAGCGCAAATTACATCTACAATCTAAAAGTTGATAATAACATGTACGTAATATGTTTTAAGAGCTTTCAAATAATATTTCAATCAACGTTATGATTTAGAAAAAAATACCTTGGCTGTAGATGTACGGTACCTTTTTTTTCAAAATTATGTTATACAACTTTGTCGGTATAATCGAAGTACTAAGAGTCTCTGAGCATAACTATAAGGGTTTCTAGTTTGACCTCGGAACCCTAAAACAGGTACTCTTTATCAATTATATTAAAAACAGCAGTATGTGTACCAATGCAATTAAAATAATGCCATTATGAACCGCAATTGTCTGAATATAGTCTGTTATCAACTTCGGTAGTAGTGGTGCAAAATGTATGAACAACAAATATTATGAAGTCAACAATAAACAAATAAATAAATACCAGGGGACAATCTGCCACAGATTGACCAGCTCTACGCTTGTACTAGACACGGTCCAAGAAAAAAGTTCGTGCTCGAGATATTCGGTTGTTTGTTAAACATAATGAGCGGCGTGACACCGGAGCGGAGCCCCTGCGCCCGGTGTTCGCCGTCTCTCTGATCCAAACTGCCGAATCGGGCTGCCACAGCTCCGAGGTGGTTATGTATGTATACTCGTTATTGTACAAGAGTAAAAAAAAAGAAATACAAAATACAGGCAATATATACAAAAAACAAGTACAAAGGCGAAATTATTCGTTAAAGGGATTTCTTCTTCCTTGTTGAAAAAAGAAAAAAGGTTGTTTCATTACCCTAATTACAAACAGTCATGAATAAAAGAAAACTAATAATGATATCAAAAATAACAATAAATAAATAGATAAAATATACTATCCCAAAACAAATATTATAATATAATCCATTTATACTATAACAATAAACACATAAATAAACAAATATATACATATGTATAGACAGAAGCAAGGATCACTTACAAGCCACAATTTCTTAAGTTTCTCCCTAAGCGAAGCTACAGAAGAAGATTGTCTTACAGACAATGGCAACTCATTCCAGAGTCTGACCCGAGTGAACCGTGAAAGATATATATAGGTAGTAATATTGTCTGAGATGGTTCCGGCTAGATGGGTACTTGTAAAACAAAGTCTAGTAATGTTCATTAGATCATTAAAAGCGAGGGACAAAGTTGATGATAATAATTTATGTACCCTATTAGGATGTGGTAATGGTACAAGCTGCGCCGAGGTAACTGAGCGACGACCTTTTCTCGCTGATGGCCGGACGCTGCACTCCCTCACGCCGCGCGGGCAGATAACGTCCCCCCCCTTCCACGAAGGGCCGCGCGCGGCGGCGCCGGCGGCGATGGAGTGCCGCGGCTTCCTGTCACACACACATGTGTGTCACGTGTGCGGCGTGTGTCGGTGCCGCAGCTGTGGGCGCGCATCCGAGCGGTAATCTGAAGGAAGACGCCGGCGATTATCCCGCCGCGGCCGCTATCGGCCACGTTAGATACGACCTGATCAGCCAACACTCCCATACAAGAATATCAATGTATGTCTTACGTGAAGTTTGTTGAATAAAACAGGCCAAGTGCGAGTTTAACTCGCGTGGAGAGGGCTCCGTACATACGTTTTTTTTCAAAGAATTCTTATACGTTTTTCTGTAATCTACCAACAATGAACAATATTTTCTTTTCTTTTTAAATTTTAGCCTTATACGTTTCGGAGATCAGGGGAGGAATGGTCAATTTTCGTCTTCTTTCATGAATAAAATCAAAAATATTTATTTTATAATAATAGCAAAAATATATTTGAGATCCTCATAACGAGCCCTTTCATGTTAAGGTCACACACATACATTAAGGTTCGCAAAACTTTTTTTTTAATTTCCTAATTAGTCCCGCGAAAATGACCCTTATAAAAAATATTTATTTACTTTGCACATTTGTGTTTGAGTCATCAATTTACATATGTGTACCAAATTTCAACTGAATCGGTCTAGTAGTTTCGGAGCAAATTGAGTCTGACCGACGGACGCACGAGTGATCCTATAAGGGTTCCGTTTTTTCCTTTTTTTGTACTGAATTCTAATAAAAAAGCAGGAAAGTTTTGCATGGGTATGTTTAAAGCACCAATTCCCGCTTAAGCTGGGTACTGACCAACGTTACGAGGTGCAATGTAACATGTTACACAGCGAGCATTCATGCAGTCAGTACGTAGTGTTACGGGGGAACCAGCGAGCAATTACATACTGACTGTATGAATGCTCGCTGTGTACTATGTTACATTACACCTCGTAAAGTTGGTCAGTACCCAGCTTTACGCGTATAAGTAGCCAGTACTCCCCGATTCAGTTTTATAATGCTGTACTGTCTTCTTAAATTATTACAATCTGAGTTTCCACTTTATTTTGTTTTGCCGCTATTGCAGTCGTATTGTTTCTGGCTCAGCTTCTTTGAATGATCAGTTAATAAGAGCTATCCTTATGATGAAGATTAGGGTAAATAAGGGAGTTTAGGCACTTTCACATTACCAAAGTGTACCCGCGCTAAAAGTTGTAACGGTGGATAATGGTGAAGTAGTAACTTATCGTTTCGCATCCACAATACGAGTATTATCCGTTGGTTGGAGCGACGGCCGCTACGGCGTAGCACTTCGTAGCGGCGTAGCACTCCCTGCCGGTCCACACCGACCGGCGGGCCTCGTGCGCGATCATTAGCATTAGCAATGTAAAGCCGCTCGTGAATATTAAACGCCGCGTCTCCGCCGCTCGAGCGATAAATCACCGCGATAATACAACGCACAATGAATTACAAAGTTCAAATGAAACAGTAAAGCCCGCAGCGCCCGCCGCGCGCCGCACAGCCCGGGCGCCCGGAGATCTCTTCAACTAACGCCGCTTCCAATACATTATTATTTCTTGTTTTACGGAATTAAGTAGGAGGAAAACCGCCGATCTTGGTAATTCTGATTCTGTTAATCTAAGCAAATCTTAACTCATTTAAACAAATCGATGTATTTTTAACCGACTTCAAAAAAAGGAGGAGGTTATACGTTCCACTGTATGTATTTTTTGTAATGTAAACACGAAGCGACCTTGTTACATTTGTGAAATAATTTGTAAGGAGGTGTGTGTATTTGTGAAATAATTTGTGTGTGTGGTGGCAAGTTTTATTTGCTTCAATCATACTCGATTCGAAGCAAAATTTAAAAAATAAATGCAAACAGCATTTAATTCAACAACAAAAAATATGCCAGTACTTAATCGCTTTAGTTGTTTGATATTTATTTATTTATTTAGTGACTTTGTAATCAGATTTTATTACTGTTTAGGGGAGATTGTAGTTTTACTTTTACTTTATGTCCCAAAATGATTGAGTGAGTGACTCTCTAAGTGCGTCCCCTGCCGCACCCCTGGTGTCCGGCAGAATAGCTGCGCTGCAGCAGCAATCCCGCATCATGCATCATCATGCTGAGCCGACACCCTTTTATGAATATGTCGCTAGCATTAAATTAATTTATATTAAGTAGATTATTATACAGTTAAATTATAAGGGTACGTAATAATCGCCAGTTGGATTAAAGTATTTAAAGTTTGCAATTACTATAATGAGATAAAGAACACCATACCGGCGACATCCCGCAGTCCCCGCCGCGACATAAAATCGAGTATCGAGACAATCGAGTGAAAGCGCAACGCCATAAGTGTATCAATAAATCCGGGGCGCCATTCATCACTCCCCCCCCCCCCTCCCCCCGCGCCCCCGCGGCGCTAATCGCACCCCCGGAGCGCCCGCGGACTGTCAGCGGAGCACACGTCGCCACCTGCCTCGAGCTGATCAACCTACGCATGGCATCACTCTTTCAAGCAGTCTTCGATGTCACTTGTTTTATGGAGGATAAAATATAGAAAACCAGCAGCGGTCAAAATATTCGAAATAAGCCAGCCTCCCCCTCCTTGCGACACTACGGGAATCTATTCTACGACATACAACAATATTGCTTTTGACCTTTTAACTATTACCGTATTGTCCACGCTTTGATATCTCTCATTTACTTGACAATAATGGCGCCCGAGTTATACACAACACGACAACACGTCACCAACAATATTGTTTAACTTCGTATAATATAGA
The DNA here is from genome assembly GCA_923062465.1 of Acleris sparsana. Taxonomy (NCBI): domain Eukaryota; kingdom Metazoa; phylum Arthropoda; class Insecta; order Lepidoptera; family Tortricidae; genus Acleris; species Acleris sparsana. The sequence goes on from OV281293.1 coordinate 151,609, forward strand.
ATTCAAATTCAACACCGTAAAAATCATATCGTATTTGAGCTCTTACCGTATTGTCACCGTTTTGATAGCTTTTATTTACTTGAAGTAATGGCGGCTGACGACAAAACAATACCATAACGGTCAAAGACGTTATGTTTTGTACCGTCGAGAATAGAGGCCCGGCAATATTGTATGTTTTTACTCGTCCGCTATTCATGTCAAGGAAATAAGAGCTATCGTAACACTGACGATAAGATAACAAGTTAAAAGCAATATTGTTTGATCGTGTTGAATAGAGGTGGAACAAACAGCAGCGACCGCGCGACCGCCGCTCGCTCGAGCGAGCGCAACGCACGTGAGTGCAATTTGAAACAGCGAGTACACAACGCTCAGCAACACTAGCTACTGGGACTTCACCGGCGCACCCGTCTAACGTGTGTACGAGCCTTAACGACGTACCGCTAATGCCATTTGGGTACAGTCGAGTTCATAAATTTGTGTATCTACACTTTAATTGGTGTGGCCATTCATATATGGCAGTTTAAACATAACATAACGACGTGCGTACATGACTCGGTGTATGAATGTGGAAGAAGCGTAAGAGATTTGTCAGGATCGTAGTAGGAGGACAGAAGTGGTCTCTGTCTACCCCTCTGGGATACAGGCGTCATTTAATGTATATATGTACTAAAATATGCACATATTTATGAACTCGACTGTAGAATATGTAAACAACATCGGTCATAGCTAGACTGTTAAATATTAGTTTAAGTTATTGTCACACATTCCTTTAGGTTGAACTGCAAAAATTGCTTTCCTGTTGGGTATAAAATGTTTCTGTCTAGAATGTGTCTAATGTGCCTCGGCAAGGAGGAGACATACCGCACTAGCGGCGCGGCGGAGGCTGAGGTGTGTCGCCCGCAGCCGCGCCGGCGACCCGCTCCTGCTAGCGCAGTCCTCTTACATGGTGTCAGCAATCGTTTTAATTACTTTTAATCAGGTACCAGTTGGTCGATAGTGAAACGATCCTAAAAGACAACGTGACCGGCGAGCGCTCGCTTGCAGAATATCGTCTCTCGGCACTCCGGGGAGGAAAATACTGTTTGATTGCCTTTAAGCCGCGAGATGTGGGAGGCGCTGCGGCGAGGCCACTCGTTTATTGCATTTATTCATTGTTCGTCCGCGGGATACTACTCGCTACTAAGTATTCCGCGCGCCGCCTGAGCCAGCGGGGCTCGCGGGGCTCACGGGCGGCGCGTGCCGGAAACAAAGCGGACCTCTGCTCGGCGACCTTTTCTCGAAAATGTCGCTCTATTTGAGAGGCTTTAAGATGTAGCCTCCCCATTGTGAGAGGGCTCTGCGCCGCGACAGACAGCCGGGTAATTGTTCGCTCCGCGCCAGCTTTTGATAAATTGTGCCGCGCGCGCGACTATTGCTCCAGGTGCGTCGTGTTTCATTCGGCACGTTCAGTGCAGTAAGGCAACAAAGGAGCCAAGTAAATTTGATGGGGAGCTTAATTATCATAGGTCCCGGCCCGCGGGAGGCTCACCTTTTTGTGAAAGCGGCCGGTAGCGCTCTCCGGTCCGCTCTTGCCCACCGGATCATCTCGTATAGGATATATTACTGATTAAACCTTTTGACAGGACGGGACCTTTTGGAACGCCGGTAATAGGTCAACAGGTTCCGTGTTACTGAAGTGTCACATCCCATGTTTGTGTCATGGTTTCGTGTCGGGGTTAGTATCATCCCGTCCAAAACTCAACTGGTCTACAGCAATATGTGGTCTAAAAAGCCACTCGTCTAAACCAATATTATCAATTCGTCCAAATTGCAAATGGTCTAATCAGCAAATGGTCTAAAAGGTAGCTGGTTTAAGTAGCAAGTGGTCTAAAATGAAGCTGTTCTAAGAAACATTAAGCCTAAATTGAATGCAACAGGCCCGATGAGGAATACAAAACATACACAAATACATGGTAGGTAGGTTAGGTTCTTTAGATAGCTTTAGATGCCCGAAGGTTAAACCATCCAGAACTTAGGAGCTCCGGAGCCGTCTTCTTATTAAGGGAGGAATTTTGAAAATACATATGGCAGTTGCGAATTCAGAACACTTGCCACATAAGACCTTCTGCGTTTTATACCAGCCTTGCTTCTTAGAAGAAATACGTTTAAGACCGCTTGCTACTTACGCCAGCTGCGTTTTAGACGAGATAATACTGACCCTTTTATTATTATTACATGTAATACACTGATCCAACCAATCCCGATTCACGAAAAATAAGAGTAGTACAAGATGTAGCGATGTAAAATACGATTGTATAAACATTACAATGGAAGATTGAAGAAGGTTCAAATACGCACCTATGGCTAAACCGTGTTTGTGCCACACCAAAGACGCCATGATGCAAGGTATGTATGTATCTGCCAATAAACGCGTCAGTTGAGTAAACTGTAACTAATTGTGATTGTTCAGGAATTCATCTGGATAATATTAAGGTCAGTTTCAATGTCTGAGGAATACACGTTACGAACGTTGTTTAGTTACGCGAGAGTCGTCGCGACCGTCAGACACAAAAGACGGAATTACGAATTAAATATTCTTATTTCAATTCCATTCGCTCCGTCCGGTTCGCTCCGTCACCTCGCCAGCACCGAAAGAGATCGCGAGGGAGGCGTAATTAGCGCGGCTCGCGCAGAGCCGGCGCGGCTGCGGTCGCTGGCTCGAGCGAGTTGTGAAAAACCGTGCGGTGTGCCGCCGCAGCAGCTGCGACTTGTTTACATCGACGGCGAAAATTACCGCTTTAAAAATACACCTCCATTTAAATGAAACTTGTACATCGTTTATGATAATAAATAAAAGTAAGTCATGATTTCGTTCAGCAAAGAGGTACCTGGAAGCGCGACGTTACTCGGCGAGTGTTCCCTGTGTAATGTCAGAGACATGGTTGACGTGTTTCCACAGAATTTTCTTTTAAATGTAGTTTTTTTATGTCTCCAAGTATGCAGTGGGAAATAATTTAATTTGAGTAGGTACTTTATTTTAAGTACTTACGAGTATATTTTAAAATTTTAGATAAGAGCATCATTGCTGCAGAGGGTCGTTTTTTTGGGGCCGCAGCCTAACTCAGAGATTCTTAGTACTATTTAGAAAGCTGTTATTTGGCATGAATATACATATTAGTCACGCCAACAAAGTGGTAAAATAAAACCATGAACCCTTTTTTTTAAATGTGTCTCCCCTTCACGTAACGTTGAGATGTATTTCTTTTCTGGTCCACCCAATAGTGTGGGGTGTCGTTGGGTAGGTCTTTCGTAAATATTGCGGGTTAGTGCAATCAATGTTTCGATTAAGGGATCTGTTTAGGAAATATTAAGCTTTAAAGAGCTAATTTTTGTTAGAGTCAAGTGTGTACCCCCCCCCCCCCCCCTCTACAAACAAAACTCCAAAACTAAAAATATCTTAAAGGAAACCAGATATAATGAATTTAATAGAAAAACTATCACAATTAAGTGGACTTCATTGGTTATTGGCTTCATGGAGTTACAAACGGTTTAAATGTTTATACCTATCGAAAACTTATTTAAGGTGTTGGTAAACTGACCGCGACCTATGTCGATATGGGGATAATAGTTTTCCAACGGCAAAGGTAAGTTTGTCGCGAGGTCTTGTTTGATTGTAGTAACGGCCTCTGAACCCTACACTGAGCATGGCGCGACATGCTCTTGCCCGATTTTTCAATAATAAAATACAATGTTACTAAAAAGTAAGTTACATTACTTAGTAGTTTCTCTGTATAAGTATTCTGTAAACTGCATCCGTTCACGAGTATGACCCGTACGAGTATCTCAACCATCGCCTCCCTAAACCATAAAGATACAAAGACCTTTGAGTGAGCATGCACATGCTCATGCTGCCGGATAAAAAATTAAGTGTCTGTCCGGCGAAAAACATCACAATGTGCTCTCATTTCTAAAGAGTCTCGTGCACATAAGAACCAAAAAAAAATGCAATAAAATATCAATAAACTTAAAAAACTACTCGTATCACTAGATGCGTACAACTTTATTAGTGGGGGTGTCGTAGTACCGGGTCGCGCCCGTGACGTCACACGGCCATTAGCGCGCGCGGTGATTTACCGACCGCGCTAATTGAATCACATACATATTAAGATTTATTAGTGCTCGCCAACGACCCACGACTGTAATACACGATTGTGTTAGTTTGGTATTAGATTGTAACCGCGCGCTCCTCCGCGTCGGTACGTCCCCGGCGCGCGGCCTCGCGGCGGGGTGCGGGGGGCGCCTCACGCATAGCGGCGCTGTTTATTTCATGAGGCAATTTGGAAGAACTACGAAACTAAAATATGTTCCCTGAAAGGCCCTCGCCGTAGTAACATAAGCAATAAATTGCTCCTCGCGACAAAAGGATATAAATAGGAATGAAAATGTAAGCGTCATACGGCCGCGACCCGGACGAAATATTCATTTCCATTTATTTTTCACGACCGCTTCTAACGTTCAACGTCTTTTCAATTTAAGCTTCTTTCTAGAATTCCTTTGTAGAATGATACAACGCGATGTTTTGAAGCCTTTTACTTTTATTAGTCCATCGGATTCGAGGGCAAAATATTCCTCCAGCGGCGGGAGGGCCGCAGGGGACGGCGGGCGCGCGCGGCGCTGCGGGCGGACTAGTGGTAATGTTATGTTATGCTTTTCGTGATACATTACATCGCTGCAATAGCTCCCGGCTTGATAACGTTAAAACAACTCGGCAATGGATTGCTACAAGCATGAGGGCTATTGACTGTTGAAACTGAGCCTGTAGGCGAACTAAATTGAGTTAACCGAAGCGCGACGTTACAGCGGCAGCGCGCCGAATAAACAAAAAGCTTAATAAGAGACAATGCGGGTGGTGGGCCGAGTCCGAGCGTTTCCTGCACGGTGTAACGGTTCAATTGAATTAATGTGAAGGCTGCTACTGCCGTGATACCGCTCACTGCGAGCTGTCCACTAAAGTCTCTTTTTATTAGAGATGCGCGCCATCTCGGAACCGTATCCAAACGGACCGAAATAGCTCGCATCTTTAATGAATAGATATTTTCGTAAAGCAACATATTTGATATATAATTTATCTTCACGAAGAGTCTCGACACGCGGCCTCGCTTGTACCCGGGTAAACTATATTGCATTTGACACGGTGGACGTGTTGGTTTTTGAGCAAAAATAGACGTCAACACAAGCTTCGTCTCACTCTTATTTAAGGTATATGAGCAGTGAAGTTGATCCTTGTGACGGCATGACTGATTTTTCCTATACTGCTTCATATTTATAACGCAAAAAGGGGGTAAAAGTAGTTTGACGCGTGTATACCTCGGCGTGCCTGTCCGTGGCATTATAGAGCCCACGCACACGGAGCGTTTCAGACGCGGGTTTTAACAAAGCTAGCTCATACATAATGGTTGCTGGCTAGGTTTCATGAAACGAGGTTAACTTTTATACAGAGATCTGTTATAAGCTCTGAAGGTAAGGTTTGCCGTTACATTGATTTTTAAATCTATTTAATGTTGTAGTGTGATCTGCGGTGGGCGCTGCGTTTGGCTACTAAACTCTTACCACCAAGTACGAAATGGTTGGGAATTGTTAAAGATCCTGCTGATTCCAGTTGCTTACGGGGTCGACGCGGTGTTCATCCGAAACCAACCAGGGACCAGCACTAAATTCCCTTATTCTTTCCAGTGGAGACAGACCGCACTCACTGCGTTTTTAACTCTTTTCAGTAAGATCTTCATCAATAAAAAAATCCAACCATGTTGGTTACTATTTGATGATTAAGATCTTAATAAAAGAAGTTACTTAGTCATAGAAGTCAATTAGTCAGTGTATTTTTACAAGCTTTTGTTTAAATTGCACTGTTCGTATGTATGTACTATCAGCCCAATGGACCCTTGACATAGAACTGTGTCACAGTGACGTTATGATTCAAGTCGTAAGAAGTGGCAAACAAATTATTTTATAATATCACTGTGACGCCATTCAATAGTGCGTCAGGGTTCCATTGCGCTGCTAGTATACAGGTAAGTAACGTGACCGCTTCAAATATTGCAAGTCAATTTTAAACCAGCGCCCGTCAATGGAATGGGCTTCATTTTGGACCACATAATATGCAAAGTTTTTTTTAAACACTTCATGGTTTTCTACATTATAAAATCCCAATAAAGGCGAGAATGTGTTATTTAATTGCTGCACGTTATCTTGAGAACTACATATAACTATGCTAAAAAACGTTTACATAGTTCAACGACCGGTCACCGACGACATTCGTCTTAATATAGAACAAAGAAAACTCACTGTTCTGGTCTTATTGGACTTTAGCAGTGCTTTTAACACCGTCGACTTTGAAATCCTCCTCGGCATCCTCAAAATATTAAATCTCTCTACTACAGCTCTCTCGTGGTTCCAATCATATCTCCTTGGGAGGCGCCAGCTTGTCAAGGTAGATGATGCTGTCTCTTCTTGGAGGGATTTGTCCGCTGGTGTCCCCCAGGGAGCTGTGCTATCCCCGCTTCTGTTCTCCATATTTATTAATGGCATCACTGCTTCTCTTCAATCTTGCTATCACCTTTATGCAGACGATTTGCAGATTTACGCCTCGGCTGGTATTGATGATTTTCCCTCCTTAATAAGCCTAATAAACTCTGACCTAGCTAGTATTCGAGATTGGGCAGCTAACTACGGGCTAAAAATCAATGCGAGGAAATCGCAAGCAATTGTTGTCGGTAGTCCACATTTTATTGCAAAGTTGTCTGACCTTGTGTGTCCGGTTTTGGTATTCGACGGTACTATTATTCTTTTTTCTTCCACTGTCAAAAATTTGGGTATCAAAATGGATCAGACCCTTTCCTGGTCGGCTCAGGTTTCTGAAGTTAGTCGAAAGCTCTTTAGATCTCTCCACTCCCTTAGGCGCCTGCAGAATTTCCTGCCCCTTCGCACCAAGATTACTCTTGCACAATCTCTTCTACTCCCTTTATTCGACTATGGTGACATCGCATATATTGACGCAACTGAAGAGCTGCTCAATAAGCTGGAACGGCTTCAGAACGTGTGCATTCGGTACATATTTGGCTTGCGGAAATTTGACCATGTGTCTGATTTCCGTACTCAGCTTAAATGGTTGCCCATTAGATCGCGTAGGAATGTTCATGTCCTGTCGTTGCTATTTAATATCCTTTTCAATCCTCAATCCCCTCCTTACCTTGTCGAACGGTTCTCTTTCTTGGCTACCGGGTCCCAGAACCGCTTACGCTCGAGTGCCAACCTACTCCTGGCTTTTCCTGCTAGCAAATCCAAATCTTACTCTAAATCCTTCTCGGTACATTCTGTTCGTTTATGGAATAGCCTTCCAACTGATATCAGGCAATCACAATCTGTTGCTTCACTTAGATCTAGGCTGAAGAGGTACTGGCTTGACTCTTGTTCCTGATCTAAGACTGTATGTCCTTTCTTCCTTTCATACTTATATATATTATTTATATATGTATATATATATATATATACAATGTATATATTTATTTATTTATCCTATTTAATATATATATTTATTATACCTACATATTTATTTGGTATTATTATTTTAATCTTCTGTATCTTTAATACGTTGTACGTTTAGCCATCCGTTGTTTTTATTCTTCTCTCAATCGCTCAAAGGTTAACTGGAAGAGATCCCTTATAGGGATAAGTTCGCCTTTGTACATACCTTTTTTGTTTCTGTTTATTTTTGTTTTGTTATTTTCTGTTTGTACAATAAAGAGTTTACATACATACATACATACATTCAACGCACAATTTTTGTTTACTAAGTATGCCTATGTCAACAATGTATAAGGCCGCTAAAGTCACTCAGCCACCCCTTCGGTATGACGGCAGCGGGCGAGGAGTGAGTGTTTGTTTTTTACGCGTCGTCACGTTGAACAGTTTCGTCAGCTCCGCGGCCGCCGCCCAGAGAATACCCGATCGAAGGCCGCTCATCAATGTTGTAAAGGTTTTCTCACATTATAATACAGCGGCATCTCGTAATCGCCGGTTTGATTGACGACCCTCCCCCCGCCCCAGCGCCACGCCGGGGGCGTCTGATGGGAAAATAATTTGTGCCCAGTGACCGGTGGATTCATTCTTTTTGCGACGTTTATTAAAAGACGTGAGCGATGGCCGCGGACGGCACCAATCCATATTTCAATATCGTGATATTTAAAATCGCTTTACGATATCGACGTCTGACTGGCCTCTCGCGGAGCATTCGAACTGACATTTCCAATTAAATTCTTATTTGAAATGAATATTGATGCCCCAGGGGCGGGGCGCGCCGCTGTTGGCGCGTCTAATCGAGCGACGCGCGCGATCCGCATACTTTGTATTTCTGGATAGCAATACATCCGACTTACGGCGGTAATCGGCTTACTTTCATCATATTGTAAATTGCTTCAAGAATCGATTTGTTTGTTAATCCACCGGAGCGCGCCCCCCGTAGCCGGCGCAGAGCGTCGCCGCACCAAAGAAACATGTTATTAGGATATTACTGCTTTTATGCTCTACGAATTCTCTCGGAAAGAAATGTAAAAGTTTTCGTTTGTGAAAGACGAAAACTAAGATCGTTTCAAACAAAAATGGTTCGGATCGTAAAAACTATATCCGAATAATCGTCAGAAGTGGTTCTCGGTTACTTCAGGCGCCATAGGTGCCCACCGCAGTAACAATTTAGTTTCAAACTTGGAACTGAAAAATGCTTCCTCTCGTAATAGCGCAACCGAGCGCATGGGAGGACGCTTTAACTGGCCTGGATGAACTGGGAGAAGTTTCAATAATGTATTGTTATACTTATAGTTATTTTCAAGATTCCTTTGAGACCAGCATCACTTTTGTATCAGCCCTAGCCAATATAAGTTAACAAACTAGTGTTTGATGTGCCCGTCTGTAGGCTATTAGAGTGTCTCAAAATAGTTCCCCCGCGGGTACCCGTCTTGTCCTGGCGATGGGCCTAGTAATCGAGGACTGGTCATCCACGGTGAAACTAAGAGGAACGCGGGGCCAGCCTGAGTGGGGCGTCGGCTGGCCCATGGAGGTCGCTTCAAGGGCTCGTTTGAGCCTACTTGTGATGAGATGGGCGGACTACGAGTAAGGATTTTTTTTTCCCGTAGTTGGGGCGGGGCCGAATAGCAAGAGGATTGCTGTGTATCCTCTAGGGCCAGGATTGCGGGGTGAGGCGTGTTGGTATTGAGATTTTCCACTCTCCCTACCCTCCGAAATCTGGGGGAGCCGCAACGTTGCTCGCGGCGGCGTGGTGGGACCGCAGAGGAGTGTATTACTATGCGCCGTTCTCCATATCTTCTGCGGTCAAAACCTGTGAATCTGCGGGTCTTCTGCTTCTGTCGCCTCCCTTCGTCTACTGGACTGTGAGCGCCCTGAATTCTCTCGGGCTCGCGCCAAGCGGGCCTGCGAATGAGGGTCGTAGTCGAATGCGCGAGCGGAACCTGTGGCACTCATCAGCAACGGCGTGGAGGGAGAATGGCTAAGGTTGCCCGGGCTAAGCGCAAAAACATTTGCCCAGGGTAAAAAAAAAAGTAAGGAATCAAAATAGTTGCCTGTATGTACTTGAAATTTAATTTATGTTCAGCAAATTTAGACCTTATTATTGAAATGGTATCAAAAGTAACGAAGATATATTTTATTCTAGTTAGTTAGTTCTGCATTATGACACTAATAAGTAATTACGAGAAACGTTACGGACTGTTAATGTCGGAATTTCCATTTAATGACAGATGGTATGAATTCATGCACCACCCGTGTACGAGTACTCGTGCACAATACAGTGCCCGATCCTTCGGTTAACTTTGAAGGGGTGCTCTCCTTGAGGGCGCACTATACGTAACTGTAAGGCAACGGTTAGTGCACGGTGAGGTACGTTCAGTACCGTACCGGGGCGTGTCGATAGCCAAAGTTACGGTGTTCATTAAAGTATGGCAATATATTGGGTACCTATTTCTGGGCTGCGATTGATTTAGGCCCCGAGGGTTCTTGAAAATTGAGGACAAAATCAAGTTTGTTGTACCGCGAGCGAAGTAGTTCCTGCGGGTAGTCGGCGATCGCCGAGGCCCAGTTGTAACCCAATCAGGCGTAACGAGCGGTCGCCCCATTAACGGGATCGAGTGGCTAACTGCTCCCCCCCCCCCCCCCCCGAACCCCCGCGGCCGCACTAATCATCAGCGACCACTCCCGCCACACTATAGATGTCATCTGCGTGCGAGGCCTCTTGCGGGTCAAGTAGCTCACGTTGCGGTCTGGGATTACATACCTACTCAATTCAATTATCAATTAATCTCATTATTTATTGTACGAGTATATGCATTGATTCCTAAAAAAACATACGTAGCGTCGGTACGAGTTGGTATATTCGCACGAAGCTACCTCTAAATTGCTATCGATTTCATTAGACATGGATATTGTCCTGGTGGACTTCCCGCGGGCGCTTGGCATTCCGCGCCAACGGCAGTTTGATCCGCAATTTGTTCCGCGGATTGGTCAGGCGGCATCATTTTCATATGATAACCGGCGCGCCGGGCGGGCAGCGCCTCCGCCGGCGCCCGCCGCCGCGGCGAGTAATGAGCGCCACCGCGTGCCAACTTCCAATTGTAGCGTGACCTTTCGCTTTCCAATTTACGCCTCTTTCTTTAATTAGAGCCGTGCATCTTCGACTTTTTGCTCGTGTGCTCCGCTACTCGTGCCAAGTGATCAATAACTTCATCGGATTACGTTTTCAACCATATTTCTCATATCAATATAACGTCTTTGTCGTGTAAGTAAACGACACGTAAGTATTCGATAACAGGCCGCTCGCTCGCAGCGCGCCGGCCCGCCTGTCACGAGTGACATTTATTACGAAGCTATCTGAAGCGGTTTACTTTCACGAAAATCAGCTGCGAGAGACGATAGCTCAGAGGAGGCGGGAGCGATAAATTGGGACAAAGGCATCGTTCGCGACTCGTTTGAGAGAGCGCCTCGCTCGGAGCCAGGGGTGCCGTGTGTACTCACGGCGGCGGCGGCGGGCAGGCGCTCCGGTGCAGTTGCATATTTGATGAGGCAGCGCTGGCAGCCACCATAATCAAATGACCGGCGGGACCGCTGCCGCGCACAGCTGTTTGCATTGACTGGCATAATGTACCTTTCTACAGTATAATAATATAGTGTAGAAATAATGTCACTGTCGAATTAGTGACATTATAAGATGCCGTAATTTTATCAACGATGGCCATTGAATAACTAGACGCGCACTGACAATGAATGCAGTGGCTGGTGAGGCGAGCCCGGTCAGCTTAAGTAATATTTAGTAGCCATTTGTGGAAAAACGATTCGCAAACACGAGCTGCGACAGTAAAAGTCGGAGGCGTATCGCAATAAGTAGGCGGAAGCGTCGCGGCGCAGGCCATGAAAGCATGCCGTCCGCTATTTCCTATAACAATGCCTTATTGTGAATCTAGTGCCTTATTGTGTTAGTAGTACGACCGCTTCCAGGAAACCCAAACATCGGTCACTTCTTCCGATTTCAGAAGGTCGAAAGCGGGGCCTGTGACTAATGCGAGCACAATTTCTAACACATTTCCCGCAAGAAACACATAACTCTCGTGAATACGGAACAACCAATAAATAATAGAAAAGTCAGTGGCGAGGGCGATAAATTCGTAAGGGTTAACGTGAAATATGCGCGATTAGTTCGCGCCCGCGAGCGGACGAGCCGCCGCGCGGGCCCGCGGGCTACCTACATTTGAGATATCGTGTTGTGATACGTTAAATACACGTCGTTGCTTGACTGATTAAATCAATGTTTGAGTACGTAGGAGTACCTACATACTGGCGGCTCGTTCTATCATAGAGCTCTACCGTCACGCGCGTATCGTCCAGCTACGTACACAACCTTTGATCCCAAGCTATGATATTCCCGAACCCGAATAGAATCCATTCAGTTAATGACACGAGCACAAGCGAACATTGCGATTAAAAGATAAAAAAAGATGAAAAGATAAAAGATGTTTATTCAGTAAGTAGGCCGCACGGGCACTTTTACACGTCAAAATCTACCAGCGCTTCGCAAGAGACCACTGCTGAGAAGAAACGCCGCAAGAAACTCAACAGTCAGTCGTTTTTTAAAATAGGTACTACTTATGATATTATACAATTATAAAGCTTAACCTAGCATTATATAAAACAATGAATTTAACATAAAATAAAAATAAAAATAAAAAACATTCAAGCGTAGCTTGTGCAAGAAAATGTGTCAAAACTAAGAATTTTCATAGGGAGTAAAAAGTAGTAGTAATAAAAAAATATTCATATAAAATATGTATATATATTAAAAATATATATATATATATATATATATATATATATATATATATATATATATATATATATATATATATATATATATATATATATACTTTCCCATGACAGTGCAAGACAACCACCACATACAAAGATTGACTCAGGCCGGCAGGCCGCGGCTGCCCTACGTATCAGGCGGCCTCTGCCCACACTCTCCAGTGACAAGAGTGGTGCGCTCTAGCGAAATACGCAAGCTCCTATCAGAGCCCCTGGAATGTTGTTATTAAATTTGCGAGTCGCGGTGCCGCTTTCGTTCCGCCTTAGACAAAGGTTTTAATATGTAATGTAAGCGGAGAACTCCATTATATTTCAATATAAAGCGACGTTACTGCTGAAATATGAATTAGAATTAAGCAGATGGACCACGTTTCTGTTTCTGACCACAGTAACATTACCATTGTAATGTGTGGGTGATTGTAACAGCTTCGCCATCGTGTACGATTAAATGTCCACCGGGCATTACTGACGCGCCCGGTGGCCGCCCGATCCCGCCGGCGCGCGGGCCCTCGTCGCCGACCAGCTGCGATGCCCAATAGGGCTCAAATTGTGAAATGTTTATTGTATAACATCCGCCTTATCCATTTATCCAGTAATAAATACCGAAGAGCATAGCGACAGCCATAGCCTTAATTTATGTTTCGCGGATCGTCGTTTGTCTTCAATTTCTGTTGAAAAAGACTCGCTTCGGGCGTAAAGTAAATGGGCGAATCATTTAGGGTTCGTAGTAAATTTTCCATCAGAACACAGGGGCGGTAATAACTCATGCGTAGCATTAAGGCGAGCACTCGCCCGCGGCAGCTACTCGCCGCAACTCGCCCCGCTACTCGCGCTGCCACTCGCCTCGCTCCTCGCCCGCGCCGGCCGACCGCCATAACTCATCGCCCGCCGGAATAAAGGAACAAGCTCCTTTTAAATGACTTCACGAACATTAAACTCTATCTACCTTTTCGCTGTATCCCGACGTTTGGGATCGTCCAATTTCGTTTCGTTCACCAAAGGAGATGGTAATTTTATTATACCGGTTTTTATGTGTTACAAGTTTTTTGTTTGTTTTTCCTGAGGGCTTCGCATTGTGCAAAACGGGAACTTGTTCGGTTCGAAAGGTTTATTTTACCAGTTAGCCGTTACACCTGCGCTTTAGGTTTTCATGTGTTTAAGCAAACCTTTTTTTAAATAACAGTTTAGAGCCGGTCGTCACAGAGCTAATGAAGCATTTGACGTGAAATATAGGGATTTTATTTCAAACTATTCCATTTTTCCGAATTTCCACATGTCAGAAAACCCTTTTTGCGATAACTTTTCAGGATTTTTATATTATAGACCTAACTTAACTTATGATTTCTAAAGGTATCTTCATTCTTCAACTTGAAAAAACCGATGGGGAACCAAACTTCTAACTTGCAATAGGTTATCCGAGTATAGGCTTAAAGCTATATTTTTCATTCCCCTGCGCACTAAAATAATGAACCCGTCAAATGTACCCTAAATACCCTTAGTAAATGTATTTCTACACTCGGTAGTTTTTTTAACTTTTCCGTTAAAAGTCTATAAACAGTTGTCGGGTGATCTCCGTGGGCACTCCTTCAATGATAGCCGGCGGGGCTCGATGTTTAATGAGGAGCTTCAATCGTTGCCACTATGTTCAAGCCTCGTGAGGGAGAGGCATTGAAAGAGCACGCTAAGCGGCGGCACCGGATGTGTTGGCGTATTCTTATAGCTCTCAAATGCAGCAAAAATCCTTCGAGTCATGTCAAGACGCTGTGCAGCGTGAGAAGGGTCCAACTCCACAAGGTGGAGGGGAGGAGTTTGATGTCGGTGATCGCGACACGAGGTTAGGTAAAGAATCGCTAACAAGATCCAAAATCCGTTCTAACGCTTGTTGTTATGAATGATGAAGAGTTTCAATCATAGCGGTGACGCGGGCGGCACTCATCGTGTCGCGAGCGGGCGCAGCGTGTTCGCTCGGTCGCCGAGGCGTCTCCGTATACGTGGCATTGTTCGTAGGACCAAACGATATTACAACGAATATTGCCCCACGCTGGGCGCCAATTTATAATGGGATATTATCACGGTATTACCCCAGGGCTGGGTCGCTAGAAGTCAGTAACAGAACGTTTCCTTAAAACGCAGCGTTAATTCTCCGGATATTTTGAAAGATAAGGACGTTTATAAAGAAGTTAATAATAGAGTGAGCGCAGGTGTTCTAGCTCTAATTAACTTGGTAGTCATGGCGGCCTAGTTAAAAATTATACTTAGACAATAGGTGTAAAGACAATGTAGAATAAGGCCCCAGATGCCCCGTCGAGCAGCCACCGCACATCGGTTCTTGCCACGGCGGAGAGTACTTGAATATTTGTTTCGATATTGCCTCATGTAGTCACACGAGTAAATGCCCATGATGTTGTTCCCTCCGACGCCGGGGGTGGAGGGGGGGAGGTAATCTCGCGATTAGCATCGGGGTCGCGGGTCGTTACAATCCGCCCGCATCAAGGCCGCAAGCCGCCGAACAAGGCGCTCGGTCACTGATATCTGAATAATGACTCCGATACCGTAGCGCAAACACTTACAGGATATTTATTTAGGAAATATCTAAAACACGAATTAGCTGAATTTTAATTGGAACCGACGCTTGTAGTTATTTAAGTGTGTAAATGTCGATTTTGGCACAATATCTTGCTTCAAAACGACATTGTTTTCCTAATTTATAAAAAAGATAAAAGATAAAAGAAATTTATTCAGTAACTACTTACTGCCGCCCGGGCACTTTTACACGTCAAGAATCTACCAGCGCTTCCTGAGAGGAGACCGCTACTGAGAAGAAACGCCGCAAGAAACTCAGCCGTCAGCCATTTTTTAAACGTATTTCATATTACAATGGTACTACTTAGTATAAAGCTACAAAAATCTTACGGGAGGGATAGAGAGAGAAAAAGAAAAAAGAAAAATAGAATCAACAACTAATGTGTATATGAGATGGTGCAAGATGACCAGATAAAAGTTTCGATATGTTTTCCTGCCTCAACGGTGTCCCCTAGACAAGACAAAGTAGGGTAAAGTTTTGCATTTGAACAAATTATTATTGACTAAGTTTCGGGTTTAGGCCATGCATTTTTGTGTGTTAGATAGTCCTCGACCCTATAGCGTATTGCTTTAGACATTAACGACCTTTTCAAGTGTTTTTTAAGTGCTGGTAAGGGTAACTTTAAAACTACGTCAGGTAATTTAATATAGAAATGAATGCATTGACCAACAAATGATTTATATACTTTACGGACAGAGAATTTTCAAATAGCGATTTTATTTTTATTATTAAAAGTCAAAAGGAACCGAAAATATTTGATTCCGCGTCTGAAATATTCAATATGAGGCGGCCTGGCGAGGTGCCATCCTTTTAACAAGTAATTTGACGCATACGCGCCACTCGCGCTGCCACCGGCCTCGCCTGGTGGCTCTTCAGGGAGCCTCCGTGCCGGGCCTGCAACGACCTCATTACAACTTATTCACTTGAAGTTATTAGTATCATCACAATCTCTAGATACTCATATATAACTATTAAAAAGTTCGATTCCTCACTCTGCTAATCATAATCATTCCGAATTTTAGTTTTAAAAATCATGGAACTTGCGATTGTTTAATTTATGAATTATTTAAATTCCAAAAACACGAACCCGTGTAATCATAAGTTGTAGAAACACGGTTTATTAAATTTCTGAATACTTATTCCTTTACTGAATACTTAAAGATGTTTGTACGCATTGTAAACGCTTAACTCAGCATCGTGGGCGCGGCCTGCTCCCTCCTCGTTTCTTTATGCAAAATTATGTATTTCGAAGAGAAGCAAATTCGTACTTGTAATTGACCGCAGTCGTTGGTACAAATACTGCATAAGTTACTTCGGCGTTGTTAAAAATCTGGAATATTTTCAGGCTCAGTGGACACCGCGAAACCATCGTGTCGTGTCAAACTTCTACAGCGGCGAAATGTTTAACTTTTGTCTAGGACTGTAAGGAAAGAAGGAGGTGCCCGATTCATCTCATTTTTAGGGCTCCGAAGTCAAACTAGGAACTCTTTTAGCTTCTCCATGTCTGTCTGTCAGTCTGTCCGTCTGTCCACGGTTTAACTCAGAAACTCTTGGTACTACAAAACTGAAACTTGGCACAGTTATACAATAGAATTACGGTGACAAAGTTGTTAAATAAAATCCTGTATCTTCGAGTTGTAAAGCAAATATATATTTTTTTCCTCATTACGTCAATATAGGTGTCATTAGTTTTTATTTTGGGGGACCGTTTAGGAAATATTAGACTCAAAAAGTATAATTTTCGCTAGAGTTACGTTATCGTGTGTACCAGTTTAAAAATTAGAAAAATAACTTAGATTAAAGCAAACCTAACGAACGTAAAAGTTGAACTATTACGAGTGAGTACACTTGAGTGATTCTTGAGATCCAGACGATTTAAGTGTTAGTGTTAGTAATAGAAAATTTGTTTATATGAGAATAAGGAATAATTAAAACCTTCTAGCAAAACATGGTATCAGCCATTATCTCGCCTGTGCCCCAACTTTCAGCCGCCGTGCGTCTCTTTTTGCTCCTCACGTTAAGCTAAAAGTAACTACGGAGCAATCTTTCATAACGAATTACGTTTTTTCGGGGCGGCTCCCACTTTAAACGCCTTTCCGGCGACGTTGGTTCCTGCGAGTTTTATATGTGTGTACTTACGACTGTCGCGAAGAGAAACTGACGCAATTCATCTCATCGAGAGGACATGCTCTACGGGAAGGTGGAAAATTCCGTTCGCCAAAATAGCGGTAGAGATTTGCTCTTAATGTCGAGCAGTTTTTACACCAGTTAACCAATGATAGTCTTGATCATAGAGTTTCTCACTTTTACGCATTTCTATTGCATTTCCTTGACTTGAACTACTGGAAGATGCCACGGCTCACGGAAAATTTTTTTTCATGCCGGTTTTCAGTTTCAAAATTATATCGATAAACGTTTGATGAATCTCGTTTAAAGATGATCTGGACCGAGATGCTACGCGGTCAAAACCACTTTTTCTCCTATTTCCTTCTATCTTCTTTGACCAGGGCCTCTATTGAACACGGTAAAAACCATATCGCGTTTCATCTGTAATCGTAATGTCAACGTTTTAATATCTCTTATTTACTGACAGTAATGGCGGCCGAGTTAAAACAAAACCAAATCAGGTCAAAGACGATATGGTTTTTACCGCTTAGAATAGATTCGGTGTTCGTGTGTGGGGTGCGGGGCGCGGGCGGGCGGCGGCGCTTGAGCACACGCCCGAGGATTTATACCGGAGTTTAACAAGAAACCACTACGCAGTAGGCTCCGACGCAAATTGCCAAATCCGACCTCAAGCGCCCTCGATCTAGCTCCAGGTAACAATGAATAGCTTCTGCCATCACGTCCACTTTATTGTAAGTTATAGGTACGTATAAGAGACCCAAACACAAGTAAACTACACAATATAGATGCATGCGTCTCTATTCTACTCGGTAAAACGTTAATGCTTTTGACATTTTATCGTATTGTCAACGTTAGTCACGTGTCCCACTGCCGGTGAGGAAGCGCTTAGCTATCGACTATTTTCTCACTGGCTGTTCACTCTGCCGGCGAGAACACTCTCCACTAGTTTTTCAAAACAACAGATAGATCTCGTATCGATAAAAGAGACACATATATTATTAGTGGATCGCTGGCTGTACTCACTTCTCGCTCATCGTCGGCGGTGGGACAAGCGCCTAATAGTTCTTATTCACTCGACATTATGGCAGTGGAGTTTAAAACGATACACTAAAATGACAAAAGATTTAACGTTTTACTGAGAAGAATAGCTTCTGTGTTACTTTAATTAGTTTAGTTTAGTTTAGTTTAGTTATTTATTCATCAATGTAATGTTACAATATTAATTGCATTGCATGTCAAAAAATATGAAATTACATTGGTATCGTCAACATTAATACAAAAATAATAAAAAGGTAATAAAATAAAAATAACACACAAATAATCAAAGACACAATTAATAATTAGTCTAGTTGATTCTAAAACGGCCGCATTCACGCACATCGTCGCGAGCGCGGCCGCGCGGCTCGGGCGCGGAAGCGATCGGGCGATAGCGGCGACAGTCGTGCGACAAATTGCCGCACAAAGCGGCCACACAGCGACCACTTCTCCGTCGTTACGTGCTCAGCACTAACGGTATAGATAAATATGTGCAAACTGTCTGTGCCAACTTTGACACAATGACGAGTGAAAGTCGTTGCTTAAGTTCGGTTAAAATAAATAAAAATAAGTCAATGAGATAAAATCAAAATCAAGGCACACGGGCACGCAGGGACTCAGGCCACTTCATGGCAAGTGGGATCTAAGACCCATAGACTTCCTAAGATCTCAAATGCGTTACCAACCCTGAGGACTAAGTTGGAATGCCCCTTTGATAGTAATTTCACCAGTTGTCTCATCCCCACACCGGAACACAACAGTGCGAACACTGTTGTTTAGCGTTTTTGAGAACTTTATGCAGGATTTATAAATAACCGGGTTGACTTCAAAAATTGCCTTCAAGAGTAATTCAACTGTGGATCAATTGATTATCCATGCATGAAATAAAACGAAAAATAACTCCAGTTTCGCTAAGCGACTCGGATCCCGCACAAACACCGCCAAGACAATTGAGATCGATATGGATTAGCCGAGCCCGGTCACGGAGAGGCGCCCTACACCGCGCGGCAATAACTCGCCGCTATCGGACCCGACACCCGTAAAATTACACTCGTGAGGAATTTATTCCTGTTGAAGCTAGTGTTGGTGTTGGCGCGCAAGCCCCGTGCACCGAGCACCGTGCACCGAGCCCCGTGCATCGGCGGAGCAGCGTAATGCGCGAGTAATTGCCGCTGCGCACTAGCGCGCCAGCTGACGCGAGCGTAAATAACCTCTCGTGGCCATATTACTCAAAATAATAAAATATTGAGTGATTGGTGGGGAGAGGGGTGGTGCGGGGTGGTGCGGGGTGCGGGGCACCCGTGTTTGAAGTGGTAGCGACGAGTGCCCACAGCACTTACTTTATCTTGGTCTGTTTGTTTGTTGGTCGGTCTCCGGCCGTATTTATTCGAACGGGACCATTATTTCTTGGCCTATATTATTTTTTGATTTAGCCTGCTTCCTTCAAGGTACATAGTTTTCGTCTTGCCATGTTATCTCTTTAGTAACGCTAGTACAGATTTTTTCACAAAGTAATTCGTTTTAACATTTAATTTTATTAATTTACCCTCTCGTTCATAAATGGGCAATAGCTAAAGTGTGCTTCAAATATGTTCTGTCTCTGTATCATATCACTCGCTGTGACATTTGAATTTGACGGCAAGGGGTAAATGTTATAGTGCGTTTATAAATAAGGGGGCAGCATAGCCTTAACACTGAGCGATGGAACTTTAGACTTTAGTTAGTAGTTAGTTCGGTCTCTTTGCCAAAAAATAGCAACATTTTATTTTATTGAAATGCATAAACTGTTTTTAAGTTATTTCCAACTGTATACGCGAAATGACGTGTCTCTGAAGGTCTGCATTTACTGATGCCCGGTGCAGCTCGGACTCGGCAAGTTTGCCCATTTATAATGCAAGCTGCTGATCGCAAGCTGTCGACTGGACACTGTTGGTTATTGGGTGGCTCTTTTCACAGCTCTTAAGGCGATATACTAGCAAAATACTATTGTTATCTCGCCTTCGGCTCGTTTCATATAACCACACTCTTGTTTTAGACCTCTCATTATGTATCAGGCACATTAACTAGTATTCATTATTAAATCACGTCCCTCAAAACATCGGACCAGATATTATTCGAAGTCGGACGTATGGTGGCAGTAATGGCTCTACAACACTTCCAAGAGAATCAGTTATGTCGACGCTGTTGTGGATGTGGCGGTTATGGTTTCTGAACGCGTTAAGAAAGGATTTACGATATAGGTAAACATAAACTCCTCTAAGTTCAGTGAAGAGTGTTCCGTAACACCGGCGTACAAACAATATTACTCGTCATAGAAGTTTATGCGCGCGGGCACGGCTTCCGCCACTTTACGGGAATTATATAAGAGATGTTCCACACGGTAACTTAACATTCACGAGCGAAGCTGGTGGAGCCCCAAGGCCTCGGATATTTTATGAATTGTAAATCTCGCATCGTCTCGAGACCGTTTATTTCTGCCACCTGGCTACGAGTGAACTGCAAAATTTACACATTTATTAATACGTAATTCATACCTACATTTAAATTTGTAGAAAAAATTGGGGTAAGAATACCATATAAACCATATTTTTATATCACGAGCAAGTGCGCCTTTAGTTCGAGGGTGCAATAGATACTTTGACCTATGTTAAACATTATAATTTTCGAATTTCGATTACGAGGAAAGTAATAAACAAAAGTATCACGTTGTTGTCACGAATTTACTGCGTCTTAAACGCATTTAAAGAAACACGAATGTCACTTTATTTTTAGCACTATTTAAAAACCAGTTTAATTAACCGAGCAAGAGCGTGTCGAAGTATGCTCACTATGCGGATCCGAAGCCCAGGGCCTCTATTGTTGAGGGTGAATGCCATTAATGTCAAGTAATTAAGAGCTATCAAAACGGTGGTAATACGATAACAGACCAAACACGATATGGTTTTACCGTGTTGAAGAGAGGCCCTGAACTATCACAAATTAAAAGAAGTTTACTGAGTTAAACAGAGTCCCTGCTGTAACATGGCGCCCGTGCTACGCGGACGAGCGCTACGTGTGCTACGACTGCTAAGCGGCACGACTTACGAGCCGCTACGGAACTTACTTGAAGTTTACAAACACTCCCGGCCAAAGTTAGTTTTTCACACTCCGTGTTTTTCATTGAACAAAGTTGCATTGTAGTTGTATCCGCGGCGCGGCGCAGGGGGCGCACGGGGCGAACGGGGAGTGGGGGGTGACGCAGCCGGCGCGGCCGATGCCGGCGACGCGCGGGCGCACGTGGTGTGGACGCGCGAGCGCGCCGCTGGCGCTGAACGCGTTAATCCGCGGCGTAATTAAAACTACTCGCGCCTCTAATGGAGGCCGCGGAGTGACAGCCGCCGTAATTAACACTCCGACCACTCGCCAGCTTATGACGCTTATAACTCCTGACGAGCCGTCGCACAATAACAATATCTACACTCGTTGTTTGTTAGATATCCGAAAATGAAGGCAAAGAAGATAGTGGTTTCAGCAAATGCTTTCAAAATGGAGATCCTCGACTCACAACTCAAGAGATCATTTTACGTTACAATGCAGGACTTGACGCAGAAGACAGCTTTGCAACGCAGAATTAATATTCAAGCGCGTTGCTTTGCTCGGAGCAGACACCTATACATAGAGAGAGCCCATTTAAGTGTACATACATATACAGGGTTATTGGTAAGTCGACCTATTCCCGTTAGGAGGTGATAGGGGTGACTATTTGCGATAAGTTTGACCCCCATATGCATTATGCAAAAGTGAACCATTTTTGAGTTATCACGTTTATTAGTTTTTTTTTAAATTAGTCGGAAATTCAACTTGAAAAATTTATTACAAAAAAAGTATCAATTTAAATCTTTTTTTTCTTCTGATTTACAAAACCGATTAAACACTGGTTATTTCTCAATAATTAAACAATAATTATCGGTCCAAATTTAAAAAAGCGAGACGGAAAACGAAATTTTTTCAATATTTTTTGCGATTGCTTTCCACTAAAATGCCTTAAAAACAAAAAAAAACGTTATGAAACTTGGCTTGCAGATTATTTTAAAAACTTAACTGTTTTCTTAGCTCTCCAAAAACGCATAATAAGTAGAAAATTGTTTAAAAAAAACCTGAAAAAATAATCATTACAAAGGAAGCGGGCGGAAACAAAAGTCACAAATGCAACTTCAAAAATTGAAATTAAAAGACATACCAAATTTAAATCATACATTTTTTATTTGCTTTGGACAAGATGAATTTGTTGTTCCTATGCAAAATTAAAAAAAATATTATTTGTACACGTTTAAGAATGCGAGGCCAAAAACTAAAAAATACATGTTTTTTTAACAAACTCCAACATAAAGTACACGAAAACAGAAAAATTTACCAATACATTTGGCGTGCAGATTACACATAAAACATTGACCTTTTTCCAGCTTTCTAACGAGCTATTAAAATTAATATGAATTTTGTTAAAGATTGCTGGAAAAAATTGATCACAAAGGAAGCAACAAGGAAGTCACGTCCGAACAAAACTTAAAATTAACTAACTAAATCTATCAAAACTAACTGTTATACTCGTAAACACAAATAACAACATTAACTTATGTAAAAAGTTACATAATTAAAACTAATAAACAATTAAAATTGAAATAATCAGGATTTTTATACTTCATTTTCAAAATGGCTACCTCCATTTCTTATTCTCACATAAGTTAATGTTGTTATTTGTGTTTACGAGTATAACAGTTAGTTTTGATAAATTTAGTTGGTTAATTTTAAGTTTTGTTCGGACGTGACTTCCTTGTTGCTTCCTTTGTGATCAATTGTTTCCAGCAATCTTTAACAAAACTCATTTTAGTTTTAATAGCTCGTTAGAAAGCTGGAAAAAGGTCAATGTTTTATGTGTAATCTGCACGCCAAATGTATTGGTAAATTTTTCTGTTTTCGTGTACATTTTGTTAGAGTTTGATAAAAAAACATGCATTTCTTAGTTTTCGGCCTCGCATTCTCAAACGTGTACAGATAATATTTTTTTAATTTTGCATTGGAACAACGAATTCATCTTGTACAAAAGCAAATAAAAAATGTATGATTTAAATTTGGTATGTTTTTTAATTCTAATTTTTGAAGTTGCATTTGTGACTTTTGTTTCCGCCCGCTTCCTTTGTGATGATTATTTTTTCAGGTTTTTTTTAAACAATTTTCTACTTGTTATGCGTTTTTGGAAAGCTAATAAAACAGTTAAGTTTTTAAAATAATCTGCAAGCCAAGTTTCATAACGTTTTTTTTTGTTTTTAAGGCATTTTAGTGGAAATCGATCGCAAAAAATATTGAAAAAATTTCGTTTTCGGTCTCGCTTTTTTAAATTTGGACCGATAATTATTGTTTTAATATTGAGAAATCAGAAGAAAAAAAAAGATTTAAATTGATACCTTTTTTGTAATAAATTTTTCAAGTTGAATTTCCGACTAATTTAAAAAAAAACTAATAAATGCGATAACTCAAAAATGGTTCACTTTTGCATAATGCATATGGGGGTCAAACTTATCGCAAATAGTCACCCCTATCACCTCCTAACGGGAATAGGTCGACTTACCAATAACCCTGTATAGCCAGGTGTACGGGTGCCGGCGTCCTTGTTCTTTATCGGCGACACAGCCGGCTTACGAAAGCGCCGCCGCGGGCGGATGCCCCCTCGCGCACGTCGTGTCCGCCGCGGGCGCGCGACACGACACACCAGGCTGCTCGGGAAACCAGGGAAACATTAACCGTCTCTACATCGCTATGTTTTGTCTGTAAATGGAAATGATATAATTGAGGCAATATCTGTTGTGGCGTGGGCGGACGAGCTCGTGATTGCTCTTCTCGTATTTTTGCGCCGTCGCTGGTCCTCAGAGAATTGCAAAAATGTAAGGCAACATTCCCGGGAGGTTTCCCGCTTGCTTATTTTTGTCGTAGTCTTATTTGCTGGATAATAGTATTTTAAATTCGTGCCATTGTACTAAAATAAAACAAAGTGCTTGCTTCTCTTGCGTCACTCCGCCAAACGCGCCATTTGACGCTTTGCATTTGCAAAGCTTATTACTATAATTCTCTGTTAACTTTTTCATAATACACTATTCACAAAACTGCGATAGAGTTTGTTAGCATGAAACACTCTTATAGCATCTACTGTGTTCAGTGGCCTGACGGCTGCACACTCTAGTACTTTGTCGCTTTAACGCATTTGACAGATCCGTGCAACAGCTCAAACATGATATTATAGTGACAAATGGCAATTGGCAAATGCTACGAGATAATTGTTAGTACTGGTATATCGTAGAAGATAATACAGTATCAAGTAGGATCAAAACGAAATGGCTGCTCAAGACTAATGGATTATGAAAATAAATGAACGAGTTGTCTATTCCGTCTGTTGTGTAAAAACGCATCAGTTCAAATGATGGTTAAAGGTTACGTTCCTGAACTGGAACGTCTGTTATCTTTAACAGACAACGAGCTTGCATGGGTTACGTCACGCAAACCAAATACACCCGTTGTTAGTAAATCCTCTCGCTCTTGCTCGAGCTGAACTTTTAGACTAAACACACCTTACTCCTCCGACTCACATTAATGCAAAGACTTTTAAATTGAATGAGGCGTCCACGCGGGCCTCGAGAGCCGGCCGCGGGGGTTCTTGGCTCATTGTCGGAGGCGTCCCGCGGCGGCAACTTCCCCGTTAATAATACACGCCGATCGAGCATCGAGCCGCCACGCGCCGCCCGACTTATATACCGTTAAGTATTCATGGGGCCATAAATACTGTTTACTTTGAATTCAAAACTCACCTCGACTTTCTTACCATTAAGCAGCGAGCTTGTTGCTCCAACCCTTGTTGGGCTTTGAAGCCATTTTCATAATATTGCATTAAATATGCAGCGGCTGAGCCCGGGGCTCCGGTATGTTTCGAACACAGCCGTCGGCGGCTGGCGGCTCGCAGACTCGTGACCTCCGCCGCCACACTCGCGGCAATTAAATTTGCGCTCTCTCTAAGTCCAGTCTAGTCTAGAGATACGTAGCTGGTTGTAAATCTTGTAATTTATTTTCCCAGTCGGGATTGGCACTTCAGGTGAACCAACGAAATATTTCGTATCCAGAATAAGAATAACCCATCGGCATGAAAAATTTACATAGTTTACAGTAAACAGTTCTTTTACCATGTACCATTTATTTTTCGCTATTATTTATCAAAGGAAAGTGTCGGGAATTGTCAGAGTGTCGGAGCAGCTGCGGGCGGCTCTTCGAGGAGCCCGGGGCCCGGTGGCGCACTCCGCTAATATTTGACCTGGCGGCGCGGCGGTGTGATCGGGGCGAGGCCGCTAAATTATTCGTTTACAAACAAAATTATTCACCCGTCGTGAAAAGCGATGAATGTTTTGACTTATAGTCGCCGCGGGCCGCGCTAAGTGGAGCAGGCGGGCGGCGCGCGATTAGCGCACGACGAGTATTCTCTACCGCCGCGGCGGCGGCGCGCGATGTTGCGCCAGCTGACGCAGTGTGAACGTTCAGAACAAGCTGGGGGCAGTATGAACCACGCTACTTACTTCGAGCGCCCTCGTAAACCTGCGTATTTGATTCGAAGCGCTGGTTCATTTGCTCGTACATGGGCGACACAGAGATCACCGAACAACCTTTTACAGTTTAATTACTAGATCAGTCGCCGGTGACGGAGCCCGAGCGGGCGGCGCCGCCCCGGCCTTCAATTTAAATGCAAATGTTTTATCAAGCTAATCGGTATATCTGGGTTATAGAAAGGACTCCACATCTGCATAAAGCTCGAAACCATTCACAACGATATAAAAATGTTACTCTGTCACTAGGGGTAATCGAACTCCGTTTAATTTACTTTGGAGAAAAGCAAGTGAAAAATAAATATCTAATATACATCCCTCCTCCATCTAATTATGCACAAACGAGTCAAAATCGCCGCAACTATCGCTAAATTGGGCGGTTTCTACTCAGGCTACTCAGGTTTGTTTTCGTTTATTACTAAGTTGTGGAAATTAATAGAAAATCTTATCGTGTTGCACTTATTTTTTGACTTTCATATCCAAAGGGCAAAACGGAGCGTTGTATTCGTTCCTTTCTAAGCAGAATGAGGTTATAATGATCATCAAGACCGCCAAGACAAGTCCACTGCTAGACATCGGCCTTCCTTGACCCGAGATCAGTCCTGTGCTACTCGCTAGCTGTTTCCTGCGGCCCTTATCCGATCGTCGGCCTCCCGGCTACCAACATTGTGGTTTCCGGTACGCGGGCGCCACTTTAGAACCTTTCCGCCCCAATGGCTGTCGTTCTACGAGCGATGTGCCCAGCCCACTGCCTCTTAGGGTTTACAACTCGCAGAGTAACCTTAGCTCTTCGGCAAATCTCCTCGTTTCTGATTCGACACTGCAGATTTCTTCGTATTATTCTTTTATTTAGACTTGTTGGTAATTATGTACCTCTACCCACCCCACTAGCTGTAGGTAGGCCTCCAACAAGATGGAGTGACGACCTCGTCAGGATCGCGGGACCGCGGTCGATGCGAAAAGCACAAGACCGGTCTGAGTGGAAAGCCTTGGGGGAGGCCTATGTCCAGCAGTGGACGTCTTTCGGCTGACATGATGATGATGATGATGACCTACCCCACTCTGGGATTGAAGGCGTGAGTGTATGTATATGGATGTGTATGGCCCATTGTGAAGGACCACGTCCCAGTACCATAAGTACAGTCAAGGAATTAAATTTGTCACCCACCTTAGTTCCAAAGGCAATCTGACATTCTACAGCAATAAGGTTGAGTTTCCTATCAATTACAAATGACTTGGCACCTCTAATGACAATGACATTTTCAAGCAGCTTTTCTTTGAAATGGGTAGCAAATTAACTTCCGTGACCGGACGTCATCACTGGCAACACACACTGGTCAAAGACTTAGGTCCATATTAATAAACTGATCTCAACTCTTATGTTCGTCTCGAGATGCGTCAAAAAATGACAGTTTTCTATGGTTTGGCGTTTACTTTGACGTATCTTGTGACAGGCCTCGCGGTCGAGATGAGTTTATTATTACGGCCCTTACTCATTATCCACTAAAAAGAAGGTGAAACGAACTCGAACTCCCGGAAGATTCGAAAAAACGCAGAGTTTGACTTGTGTATAATTGCAACGGTGGTATGGGCGAGGTGTACTCGTAAGTGGTTGTTTGTTTTAAACGGATCGATCGACCCGAAGATGTGATGAGGAGTAGTTCCCCCGGGAGCGCCGTGAATAATAAACCAGCCTAATTCCCATTCGCTGTAGACTTCAGCAAAGCGTTTTTGCAATTATTAGTTGAATTATTAATACGGGTCGGACGGGCGGGCCGGCTCGCCCGGAATAGAAGAATTATGGTATTAGGACGAGATTTAAAGACTGCACTTAACGCCGGTCAGCGCATCCGGCACTTACCTAACGGAGGCAAGCCTTGTTGCATTCTATGAAAGATATCGACTTAGGAATATGTAAAATTGTATGAAATGACAGGGTGAACCTATCGGTTCACACCAAACTAATAATCTCATCAGTAATGGTCTAAGATCCGATTAGGAGAAGATTTGCACCGGGCTGTTTATTCGATGAAAAGTATTTTATATCAAATTTAATACGCGAAATAATGTGGCGAATAGGTAGGCTGAAAAAAATCAGTCCAGTACATATATCATTAAAAAAAAGAACTTTAATTTTTTAAAGCCTATAGAATATATGTATAAGCGTTAAGTTTGGTGCGAATTATTAGTACCGACTTACCCGTTTATACCTGCTTTCCCAATAGTTTGGCGGGAATAAAACAGTCAACCTATTAATTATATACTGGACTGAAAATGTTCAGCCTACCAACTGGGCTGGATAACAGGCTGATATAACAGGTTTCTGTATTGAGCGCTTGTATGTCTGGTGCTAGTGTCATATCGATTATCAAAATGACTAGGGTTATCTTTAACAAATTTGAATGCGACTCTTATATACAGGGTGTCCTGGTGCGTGTAAACGGAAACAAAAAGTCGCTTTTTAATTCGATTGTTTGATAGAATTCAATCTTTGTTGGCCAAACTTAATAATAACTTCGCTGGAGTAATCAATAAACTCGATTGTTATATCATTTTAAAATTTCCATTAACCAGGCCAATTTTTAGGAAAGCAGCACTACAAGTCTTGGTACATTTTTTTTACACCGTGCGATGTTAAACTTGCCGCAAGTTAAACTCAGATTCCTAAACTTTAAATTTGATTTGAAAAATTAAAAAAAAACTGCTAAACTTTTATTAATTCCGTTGATAAGGTCTTATAGCAAATTTAATCAGCAATCTTTCACAGCAAACGAAACTGAAAAATACTAATAAATGTGGCCACGGCATCGAAAGTGGTGGACCAGGGTACCGCATTTCCAAAATTTTGAAATGTTGAGATATCTCGTTTTTGGTGCGACTTTTACTAAACATGATTTATCATATTTTGGCCACTACTGAGCTAAGCTATCCAGCCCTGTAAGGAAGTCCACTATTTACCGGACACCCTGTATAAACATGAAAGTGGCAATATATTAATTTTAAAAAATAAAGGTTATACAGCTTTGCAGAAACCACGCATTATCTAAAGCCCTAATACACCTCTTTTGGAGTCTGAAAGCTCGGTCCAAGTCCGCAGAATTGCCAATAGGATTAGGCTATATTTAAAGACGGAGGAGACGTAGCCGTGGTAAGCCATTTGAGCCGCATCCATTGTCGCGGTTTGTCTAAGCCTTTTGAGCGCAAAGACAAATCGATCGAATTTTTTACACACTTTGTCTACATGAAGTTTAACTAAATCTAAATTCAAATTGTCATAATGAAATTGTAGTGTTTGCATTATCAGAACAAAATTGAATGGCCTTGGTTTTTGTACATACATTTTGAGATTATTACCTTCAAACCAATTAATCTTCCAATGTAATGTTCACTTGTGATCCAAAGCTAATGTGACTCTTGCCATCACCTTTTATTATGAGGGTTGTGTCATCGGCAATCTTGCAATCTTGCGAAAATGCAATCTTGTGATACGGACTTTGGGGAATACATTAATTACGATTAAAAGCATCAGTGGACCCAGAATGCTTCCTTGAGGGGCGCCGGTTTTGTTGATCAGTAAATCGAACCTATATTTTTCCTTTATGTTATTCCTTTTGCAGACAAGTTTTTAGTTTCTGAAAATTGCATTATTTCTACCAAGTTACTTTTTATCCAGTTACACGTCTGCTTTACCTCTAATCCCGCATATCTCTATTTTTTTTTAAAGTAATGTGTGGTCGACAAAAGCAAAGGCTTTACTGAAGTCTAAAAATAGGGTCATGATATTCTATAACAGTTTTTACTATATTGTAACATGTAATTTGAGAATAAAACCAGAGCATGAACGCGTACGTGAAGTTGGGCATTTTATTTTATTACAGTAAAACATTATTACTCTCCATTTATCTCTACCCAATCCGTTAAAGCTGCGAGTTTTCAAATAAGCATTGCATTCAGACAAAAAGGTTCGCGAGGAAAAGTTATCATAACAAGAAGATGAATAGGTCACGCGGGAGCTGGCTCGCCCAGACCGGCGACACGACCACGACACGACCACGACGCAGCCGCGCCGGAGACGACCGACGCGGCGCGGCGAGCGGCACATCCGCAGCGGAAATCGAACCCGACCCTTTGCATAGCAAGCAGCTCACCAGAGTGAAGGCGCGCTACGTAAATGAAGTACGTGCGCGAGACGCGGCTGCACGGCGTGTGCTCGATGCTTGGGTCTCTATTCAACACGGTAAAAACAATATTGTTTTTGATCTGCTATGGTATTTGGACCGTTTTGATCGCTCTTATTTACTTGACGGTAATGGCGACTGACGTCAGAACAATACCATAACAAATAAGATATGTTTTATACCGTCGGGAATAGAAGCCCCTGATCTGTCGTTAATACGCATTTTGAATCCGTTTCTCTAAGAGAATTTATTGAAAGATATTTTACTGTTTTGAGTCTGTCTTATCAGGTCGTACGGTCGTTTTCATGTTAACATTTTAGAACATTAAATCTCATTCCAACTCTATATTGTCAATTGAAAAAAAAACTGACGAACTAATTGATAAATAATGCACAGAATAGGTACGTGTAATGTATATTTTCATGGGAATGTTATATTTTGATCAAGAGGATTTAGGAAGATTTCACGTCTTAGAGCGGTTTCAGATCAGCGTTTTTTCTCCACATTTTACTCTCGTCTTGGAATACGCGCCTACGCGCGAATTAAGATGTGAAGATTGGGTTTGTTATTAAAAATAATTTATTTAATTGAACAGAGTAACGTCTAAGATAAGTACTAATACAATATTGACTAATTCTAGTTGGGTATTTAATATTTATCACGATTGGGTGCCCTCCGCCTAATTACCGGAGCCAATTCTTTTCTCATTTAATTGACTTAATAACATAGGTATATGAACAACAGGAAGCTAAATAATCAATATATCGAAATGGCATCAGAATATACAAATAAGTTTCCGAGTTATAAGGACTCAAATATTTCATGATAACGGTAATTTGATTTTTTGTTTGAGATATGGTTATTAGAAAATACATTTGACTAAAGAAAGTATTAGCTAATAATGTATAAATTAATAACTAACAACATGGATTTTTATTTTTTATTTCTAAATGATCGACATCGACAATTTTTTAATAATATTCATGTACATATAGTTAAAATTAACTTTTACTGTCGAAAATTAGTAATACACAACGATACACATACTGATATAGAGAAATAAATAATTAAATACGTCGAAAACATCCAAGACTCAAGAACAAATCAAATGAATAAATAATAAGTTTAAATATCAAGAGAAACAAATATCCGCGCCCATCGAACGAAGCCGGAACGATCCCGGTCGCTAGCTTCGTAGGCAGGTCACTCCCAACTCGACTAAATATAAACCTTTTGCACCCATCCAAGTCAGATTAGGATGGATGAACCTGTATATTAGAAAGAAATGTTACATTATTATTGACGTATGGTTTTACTAATCACGTGAGTTTACGGGACTAATACTGAGAGTTCAGGGGCCCGTTTCTCAAAAAGTATTAGTCTAAGGATATTAATGTACTGTCTCATTATAAAATGAGACAAAACACCAATATTATTAGACTAATTCCCTCTGAGAAATGGACCTTTAGAAGGAATACATGGAGCCAAAGTCGACACGCGGAGGCTCTTTAGGCAACTTTTATTAACTAAAGTGATGGCAAGACTAAGGTTAGATTTATTAATAGGAGTAATAAACAAAGTAAAGAGTATGGAGCTGAAATGATGTGTTTTTTTTATGCCAATAAGATTTATGCATATACCATTATGAAATACCTATGGACCATATGGCATCAGCCCTGCCAATGCTAATAACTTTGGTTTTAAAGGTCACTTGACTCGCCACTAACTACATAACTTCAATAATCTGATGATCAAATGCATGTGTTTTGGATGCAGATAAGCCGCAATTTAAGGGTTTGATTTTTTTCCTGATTTTACTGTCACGTAAATTGATTAAATAATAAGAATAATGTGAAAATCTGGTTTGGTGCTTTTTAGGCACAATATTTTGCAACATTAATTGTATTATTGCAAGTACTTGAATAATTTTATACTACGGTGATTAGTAAATCTCAGGTGATTAGCACTACGGTACTTAGAGTAATTCACATTTTCCTAAATATATCAAAAATTTAAAGTTTTAAAATTACTGCAAAATTGTTGTATACAGACTTTAGAGTTCTTTTATTGAAATAAACGACAGCGAATTTTCCTTTAAGACCAAAATTAAAAAATGTGGTATGGGAATTAGAAAATTTGTTGACCAACGTTACGGTACTTAGACACTTACTTGCCAGTGGCAAAATACGACGAACCTGATACGTTCACATAGTTTGAGTACCGAGGTACAACCCTTAGCTCGCGACTCATGCAATTTCAATGAAAAAATCGTTTGTTGCTTCGAAAAGCAATGGCTACGGTAATTATGTACTTTTTGTAATTTATTTTTAAAGAATAGTCCTAGTGAAATAAAATGGCACAAATAGAAACCGTTCCTAATTGAAATTAGAAGCAAATTTGAAAACCAAGGTAGCGGGCGGACAGGCTACGGTAATTAGAGTCAAAGGTTTTGAAAAATAAATATTTAATGATAATAAAATAACAGAGCTAATATACTCGTATTTTCAATACCTTTAGAAAAAAACATAATCTATATAAGAAAAATATATGCAGTTATTTCTGACCATGTTTAGGGATAAATATTAAGCCGGACTTGCAAACATTTGCTATAATGAGAATGGCCGTTATAATAAAATAGTTAGGAGTGAGCATTGACGTCATGGCCTAGCTTGGGGTAGTGCTGATAACTGACAATTGTAGTGGGTGGTCAACCTTAACTCGCGCGCTACATGTCGCGTTCAAGTCAGGGTTAGTTTTTTGTGGCTCATGCATCTACGATCTTATAAACACGTCTATGGTCATGCGAGCGACTAATTTGCGCGTTTACGAGCCTACAAAAACGAACCTATTTGCACTGATAATACACCATCTGTTACCGTCCGTCCCCGGCAACCTTATTGTCTTACAAATATTATAATTTCAGTTTATAACGCTGCGATAACATTAAGATGATGTTTTTAACAATCTGTACCTTCTACGATAAGTTTCCCTGTCTGCGACGCTTCGTACTAATGCACTTCGTAAGTACAATCCACTCAGTGCTATCTCGCCGGAGCCACCGTGCGGCGTCTAAAACTATTCTGTCGCTTTTAGACTGCACAGCAATATTTCCCCAGACAATCCCAAATCGTCTAATAATAGCGTATTTATAAGTGGTTCCATGTCGTCCTTTATGCGAGATGGTTTCCGTAACCTTCGGGTTTGTACTTGGACTCGCCCGTATAAGCTTTTATGGTAGTCTAACTGACTTTACCCGAACGTGAAAGACTTTTCAGGAGCTATACTCTTGCCCTGTATGTGTATTGTGCCGCGACCAAGGGCCGGCAGCGCGGGTCGGGCGCGCGTGGTTGCGTGCCGCTATCGCCACTTGACCGCGATGGCCGCCGGAGACACCGCGCGATCGATGCGCCCGCGCGGGCTTCGCCGATTGACCAGCGACACCTCCGAATACGACACGAAGGATATAACGAACGTTTGCAGGAAAAGGCAAATGAAACTGATCGTTGACGGATGTATTGACTGGCACGCACTTGCTTTTTATATTTTAATATCTGTCTGTTAGGAATTCACTGCATGTATTTGTGGTGGGTAAACCACCATGCTTTTGGCATGTTATCGTATTGTAAATTTAGAATTAAGCTTAAATATTGGAAGCCGCAGGACATGACGAACTGTAACGCAAATGAACGCTATGACTTTGACTTTGACAAGGTTATTAATTTATATTAAGGTAAAAAAAAACCGCGCATGAGCATGTCGGACCATGCTGAGTGTAGGGTTCCGAAGCCGTTACTACAAACACAAAAAAACAGAAAGTATGAAAAAAAAACTATTTAAAGTTGCTGTCTCAGGTGATTTTTAGTCGGTATAAACTCTTTAGTCACCTGTATCGCAGGAACCGATCTAGTAGGTCGTTATAGTTTTTTTTTAAAGTTCGGTGCAACCGCTTCATATTTAAGATATTTTTCTGATTTTTACGGTATTTATACGATATTTTTCAGACTACGGTGAACCGAAAAGGAGTTATTGGTACTTGTGATTTCCATAAAATGTAAAGAAAGACGTTTCTAGTTGTGACAAAAGACAATATTAGGTATAGCATAGTTTTATTATTAAAAAATGTTCTGGTACAGTCAACAGCATAAATAAGACATCATTTATGTACCTTGTCGTTTTCAATCGTTTCACAATTTTGTATGACATTTCAAACACGACGTTAAAGTGACAGGGTACATAAATGATCACTTATTTATGCTGTTGATTGTACAGCTCGCCTTCAACGATGTGCTTATCTTACGGAGACGACGGTAGCACGGCAGAACAATTTTATTTTCATTGTATCGTTGAACGTGTGAACGTCGTCGTTGTGGTGCGGGTACTTGATCAGTGTATGATGTGTTCGGTTCGCGTTCAAACGCGATATTGTTCAGTAACACTGGACGCGACTGTGAGGATATTGATTTATTTAAGAATAACTCGTGCGAGACAGAGATTATAATGAATGATCAATATGAATCTCTTTTTTTTATTTGATTTAGCTATGAAGTAATGAACAATGAATAAATTAATCATTTATTATGGCAAAATAGAGGGTGCTCTCAGGCTACCGATATTTTACTTGTTTAACAATTTTCAATTCGCTTCAGTAATACAACATAAATAGCTGCGTAACAATTAAGTGCAGACGAGTTCATAAAATGTAGTACCTAGACACTTTAATCGGTGTGACAACTCATATACGGCAGTTTATACAAGACACTAAAATATAGACAAGGTAGTAAAGTGTACACATTTTTATGAACTCGACTGTAGATTGTACGTGTAGGAGCGCTGATATGTACGAGCATGTAAGAGAGGCTGCGCGGCCTATTTGCAGACAGAGTTTTATTTTTACTTTCGTGATTCGATTGGTTGTCGGCAAAGTGGATCAGCTCGGCGGCGGCGTGCTCCCGCCGGCGTCGGCGCCGGACGCGCGCCGGCTCGGGACGCCGGACGGAAATTTGATCGCGATCCACCGATATCAATATTGCCGAGCGCGGCGCGAGTGGCGCTGATCAACGCGAGCTGTCGACGCAATTACTCACCTCCAGTGGCGTTGATTAACCCTGTTAGCGCGCAAGCTGCACGCAAAGCGACACTACACTCGCGGGCCGAAATAACGAACAACAGAGTTCGTCAGCGCAGTTGTTCTCGAGGGATTTGTAGCGGTTGTTGGGTCGAAATCCTCCGTTATATCCTTATGTAAGCCGCTTTTTTTTATGTCGTTTATTTTTTAATTACTCTGTTTCCAATCACTATTTTCGTATTGGCTAAACACTTCGAGCACAACATGGGTGCGTGTATCGGTCGTTTATTGCGGCGTGGAAAAGCTTGAGAGCCCATAAACAGGACAAGAACGTTATCGCCGTCACCCGTCACATTCACCCGCACGAGTTAAAAAGGGACGGGTCATGTATTACGGTTAGCACTAAAACTAATCAGCCCTTTGCTTGATTACGCTTCGCCAGAAGGCCGTTGATGCTTTTAGACTTTAATTGATACGTTGTTCATGATCCTAACTGTAATCAGAAATAGCAGCTGTCAAAGCAACATAGTGCTATTTTCTTACACTATTTGAAAACTAGTAAAAAATATATATATACATTCGGTCAGGCGGTTTGTGTTGAAAACATAATATTGCATCTTTACGCAACGACCGCTTTGCTGTCAAGTTATTAACATTTCGTAGCTACTTAAAGCATGATTGTAGCTTACTACATCACTAGTGAAACTAGATTGCGTAAAAAAAACCTAAAGTAAAATTTTCGCTTTCTTAGGTGTTGAATGTAGCGTGCATGTGCAGCCAGGCAGGCGACTGCCGCGATTGCTTCCCGACGCCGGCGGAGCCCGAGCTTGCCGCGCTCATCGCCGGGCTGATTGCCGCGCGGGAGCGGCGCGGGCGGCGGGCGGCGGGCCACGGGCCGCGGGCGATTGGCTGCGCCTCGGCGCGCACGCGGCGTGTGGACACGGGGAGAACCCATCTAACAAGGAGATGACCACAGTAATCTTCAGATTTGATGATAAGCATAGGTAATATAATTATGTTCCTCTTGACCATCAACAAAGACAGGCACTAATCATATACCAGTATACCCCCATATTATACATAGAGTTGCGTTTCTAAACGACTGGCAGACAACGCACAGAAACCACGAACATTTTCATTAATGTCACGTTTTCGAATCGCCTTTACTATTCGAAAACGTGTTCTGAACCTAGACCTTAAATAAAGTTACGTTGTCATAAGAGCGTGTTTGCATACATTGTTTAACATATCTATACCTACTTCACCTCTACTTTGTTGTTTGTTTGTTTTGGACCTTTGGCTACTAGGGCCACCAGCTTAGTCACGTATTAGAATTAATCACAAATAATATCCGGACATCTTTCAATCGGCCATCTCCCCCCCCGAAGGTTACCGGACTATTACGCAATTTTGATACGTAAGTCAACGTCAGTGTCAACTGGCTGTCAAAGATATAACACTAAATATGTGTATTATAATACAAGAGGGGCTGAAAGCAATCGCCATACACATGTTGTCGAAGGCGATACGCTAACGTTACTTACTCCACGGAGGGTTAAAGTTCGAGCTCGAGGTACTAAACGTAACTGCTCGTACTAAAGGCAGTAACGTGAAATTTTGAATGTTTGTTCCGTTAATCGACTTGTAACGGGATAAAAGCGGGAAACGATTCCACGAGCACAAGGCGCGGGCAATTCCAGAACATTGTTCACTTGTTATCGCGAAAAATGTAACATTCCCGAGAGACGCTCAGCCAATTGTACGCGCGTCGCGTGGAGCCGGTTTATTAGGTTTCAGCACTTGTGTGTATTATGATTCGGTTATTTTTGCGCCAT
Organism: Acleris sparsana; assembly: GCA_923062465.1. Classification (NCBI taxonomy): domain Eukaryota; kingdom Metazoa; phylum Arthropoda; class Insecta; order Lepidoptera; family Tortricidae; genus Acleris; species Acleris sparsana. Next base: position 188,454 of record OV281293.1, read on the forward strand.
AATGGTTGGCACCGTGTCTTCGTGCTACGATTTATATTATCCATAGAGCCAGGCCTGGGGAGGCCGCGGCCCGCGCCGCTGTCGCGCTGCTAATGCGTTTTTTCTGAAGCTAAGTGAGCTCCGCTCTTCCGTCCTACACCTGGATACGTTAATTTAGAGGGCAAAAAGTTTCCGCGACAAAGTTCCCGGAATGGCCGGGTGGTCCTAAATAAATGAAACCTTTTAGTAGCTCCGAGCAAATACGGGGGTTAGTTGCACAATTAAGACCGCGCCCGCGTCCGGTACTACTGGAGGGGCTGCGGGGGGGGGGGCGATACAATCAAATAGAACCTTGTTCATTGAACGATTAGCTTTTTATCTTTTATCTTTTAGAGGATGGTGAGCGGACGCTTAAATCGGGCAGCTGTCAAAAAAATCCACAGTAATTTAGCTCTGGGCCATCACGTTCCTCACCCCCTAAATCAAGTTTGATTTTCACGATATTTTTATATTAAAAACTAGGTCATATTCCATTATTTTTTTCAAGAAATATTTATTTGAAAAGAAAATGTAAAAACGTAGTTTTTCAATAAATAGAAATAGAAAACATTTATTTCGCTTAATTATAAATTATTATATTGACAAGATATTCAAAAATCGTGAGAATCGGACTAGATTTAAGGGAAGAGAAACGTTACCGCATTTGTATGAAGTGTGTAGCTTCACAATACTTCACTCTTCGTAATGGATGTTTTCTTGTTTGTTTGAATGTTTTATTTTTGTAATGAATTTGATTTGAATATTTAACAATAATGAACATTAGTAAAAATCTTTATTGTTCAAAATATACATTTGTTACAATTGGAGCCATGGAGACTGCGGCGTTAGTTTTCACTGCGTCGCAGCCAAAAACATGTACAGTGAGTTGTTAAGAACAACATACTTATGGAAATATCTTAATAAGTAAAGAAAATGTAATAAAACTATTTTCTTATTGTACTGGTACTTTAGCTGGTTTCATTTGAAAAGTGAAGCTTATAACACTACAATCTCCTGTAGATTGACGCGGTGACAAATATGACAAGGGTTCTTCATTTGAACAGCTATTTCCGATGGGCCCTTCTGACAAACGGATGGCATGCTTCATTCATTTCCGTTTTATTCTCCATGCGGAGCTGGAGGGCTCGGCCCGGCGCGGGGCGGGGCGGGGCGGGCGCGGACACTGCCCGTGCTGCGAGCGCGCGACCGCTCGCGGCGGGCACGAGCATAGCCCGCATCAGCTCCGCGCGGCTGGCTCCGGTGCAAGCACTCGCGGAGGCTTAGGGCGCGTATTTTTAACCGACTTGAAAAAAGGAGCTTTAAAATTCGTCGGGCTTTATATGTATGTTCCCCGATTACTCAAAAATAGCTAGTCTGATTTAAGAGATGGTTTTTTCAAAGGTCCCATTGTCATCACGTCAGGATCTGACGATGGGTTCTTGGGAAACGAGGGAACTCCTCAAATATTATAGGCACACCTATAGCGGTATGGGTATTTGTCAAAGTAACTCGTGTATTTGATCTTGGAAAGAACTTTTTGGTGAAGCGGAAGCAGTGGAAACTAATGATGAAGACCACGCATGGCCACCGGAACTTCTCAACGGTACCTATTACAAGGGTTGCGTTAAGATATCTCGAGTAAGATAATTGAGCGACTATGACGAATAACATTGAATTGAAATGGTTTACTTATATGCACAATGACTTTCCCTCGGCGTTCCTTGCGACGAGTTTCTTATTATTTGAGAAGTGGGACTACATGATAGCATAACATTATTATGACCACTAAAACGCATAAAATAAAATAAAAATGAGAACAAAAACACGGCTTCAATAACGCAAAAAAATACTTTATTTATAAAATCGTAAAAGGTCAGTCAATTTGAAGTCGGCGTCGCAAAATATTTCTAACCAAAAGCCGACTTCAGTTTGACTGACCTATTACCATTTTAAACGAAGTAACTTTTTTCGTTTTAGAAAGGAGGTTTTTTTTACTTTTTATTTTGACTCATATTACTTTTTTGAAACCAAGGTATTTTGTCGTAGAATATTCTTTATTCTTTATGTATTCAAGAAAGCCTTAGCAATAAACATAGGTTGCATTACTTATAAAAGAACTTGGTAAGTATTTATGACTACCACTCAAAATACTGCAATTTCCTTTTAAATCACTGCTCGGTGTTCGTGCGAGTTGCCCGACTCACCTGCACGAGCCGACGCAGCAGTGCCGCCGCGGTCGTCGCCGCTCCTCGAATGTTCTGCCTTAATAATTTAATTTCCCCGGCTGTAATCGGGCCGGTGAGCGCCGCCGCGCCGCGAGGTGACGCCGGGACGCGCCGCCTTCCGCTCCCATTTCGAAAATTACTCCGTGTGAAAAATGCCGTCATAATGAATGACAAACGTTGAAGCACTTTGTTAACGTTATTACGTTATATGGAAGAGCCTAAATAAGCTTCTTGTTTACTGCAATATACCTTAATTTGGTGCTTTATTGTTTCCATATACTTAATTGCAAGATAAACTAGTCTCAGCGTCTTTGACCAAGAACATGCAGTCTATATACATATTAACAACACCCTGCTCTTTGGCCCTACTATCCTTGCCTGGTCTCCCAGTCAGACTCGAAGGTCCTGGCGAAAGCCGCTCTTCCACCCAGCACGTGCGCGAGGGCTCCACCCATCGTTAATATTAACTATTTTATGTTCCCTATATAAGTAAACTAGCTGTTTGGTTACAAGAAAAAGAACGTCGAAATTAACACTAATAATTGGCATTGTACCACTATACATACAGATAATAGGCTTCTTAATTATTGGTGTCACCGCACTCGACGCAATGATATAATCTAAACATATACAGCTCTTCTGACTGGCTCACTAAGTGACTGACAGATTTACTGATAGACAAACAACGCTCAACTTTGGGACTTGACATTTCGAGGGAATATTCCGTCGGGAAGGATCTTCCACAATCCCTCGGCCACTATCACGCTACTATCCCTAGATTGTAGCGGAAAACTGTCTCCACGCGTATCTCCTCTGTTATACATTCATTATATTATATTATCATTTGGACGACGCGTTGGCCTCGTTGGCCTACAAAGCTAATTGTCGCAGATTCGATTCCCGGTATGGAAAATAGTTGTGATGGATTAGCACGAGTATTTTTTGTTTCTTGAGTTTCGGGTTTTTTTGTGTTTAACTATGTATTTATCATGTATAAATATTTCTATCGTTGTCTAGTAATCATAATGCTGCTGCCTTATTCCGGTCCCAGCAAAGGCTTGGTTCACGAAACGCCTGACACGGGAGCGTTCATTGCCCCCCCCTGAAGCAGATTAGCTTTGCTATGAGAGTCCTAAACTTATCGATACGTCGCTCAATTCACACTTGCCAAGCGGAGACAGACCCGCGAGCACGCGAAGCTCAGTGTGTGTCCGGAAACTTGCCTGGAGCTACGCGGCACACAACTCCACCGGTCCCGCAGTACAAAATTGAGTGGGTATCGGTAATATCCTCGCTGGTTTGTAAATATGACGCCAGTAAGGTATTTAGGGCTCCCATAAGCTCTAAATTTCGTTTAAAGGCAGCCAAGCTCGGTAGACGTGGCCTAGAATTGGGTGTGGACCGATACTGCATAATCGCGTCTTCCAAAGTCCTCCTCAATTGCTCATTTACCTGGCTGGTTACACTTACGAGTATATTCGCACAATCCTCAACGTCGATAGCGGGATCATCTTGCACTGACACCAGTGCATGTTGGGCGACTGGCATCGAAGCCGTTAACGAAGAGGATCCCGCGACAAAGCGGAGGTTGTACGAATAGGTAAAGCTGTAAAGCTCGCTATCGCCGGCTGCGGGGCCGGATGGGGCCGGCGGCCATAAACGGTTTATTTCCGTCTTAAACGAGTGCGTCAATAGTCAGCGTGGTTTTACGCCCCGGACAAACGTCAACCAAATATTTATTCTGCCAATAACCCGAGTGGCTTTAACAGCTCCAATAACACGGAAGGCAAACAATACGTTGTATTTACATTTTCGAAGATTACGAATGCTCGGGCCGGCCGAAGACGAGCCGAACTTCCTTCATTACGAGCAGTTCCAGGCACTCGCGGGTAGTTGCGGAAATATACCTCCCCCCGTTCTCCCCCCCACCCCCCTGGTAATTGCCCGACTCGTAAACTTGCCTTATGGTATGTCGTGCGATATGATATCTGCGGGAACTCTGCCCTGCGTAGTCGAGGCTCGAACGGTCGGGGCTCGCAGCCAAATTAATTGAACGCGAAGCTTTATATGCGTGACGAGTTTTGTACTGGCGTAACTACCTAGTATGCTTCTGACCTTAATGAGATCCGTGTTTTACTTTCCTTGCACCGTTTTAGACTGAGACAATAACATGTTAAAGGTCGTTGCAGTCACTTTGACAAAATGTATCAATCAAAATATGTAAATAGAAAGCGTTTAATCGGCCTGGTATCATGCCAAATAATTCATTACAATTCGAACGTAGGAAATTTCTCGTCGGCCCTTCCATTACACGTCAAAAGGCTTTATGCCCGTCACTCACTCGTAATCTGCGCCGTTTTGCTCAATTAGTTCGGTACCAGCAGTCAGTAGTTAATTGGCCGGAATAGCTCGCTGGCGTCTGGGATCACGCACGCGGAGGGCCCGTCGCGACGCGCCCATCACGCGTCACGCGCGCGTCACGCGTCACGCAGCACGGCGCACGGGGCGGCGGAGACGGGTCGCGCGCGTGACCGGCGCCCGCGGCCCGGCGCTCCGCCAATACATATAATATATACAGATTATATTACCAATTTATACCAAACCTTTAAATCCCTTAAACGTGCGGTAAATATCACTTGCTAAAATTGAATTTGGTTTAGTCACTGTTCGCAGCGCATACGAATACCGAAACTGGTTGTATAAATGGGTCTGTGACAGTTAATTTACCTTTATGCACGCTAGAGCCGGGCGGGGCGCAGCGGCGTGGACAGCTTCGTTTAAACCGTTTCCATTCGGCGGTTCCAAAAAGCGTGACAATCGGTGCTAACGCGGCCTACACTAAAAGCTCTTGTCTAACCGATTAAAAAATGCTAAAAATGCAAACCGTTTATTCGGGAAAAGCTATTTCCGGGGATTAGTGCGCTCGGGCCAGCAAAGGATTTTCCGCGCGGCTGCCCGCGCGCCGCCGCCCCCGCCCCCCGAGCCTCCCCCGCTGCGCACTCATACGGGAGCATCGCCATCACTACATCATCACTGCTGACAACAGTTCAACCATCTCACACGCTCCTAATGAAGACCAATTACGTTCAAGTCCGGCGGAGTCGCATTCAATTTTATTGTCATGTTTATTGAGCTATCGTAAGGATGAAAATATTGTACGAGTATGTATCATATCAATATTACTAAACTGGGATCCGATTCTGAAATGTTTGAGGCTATACTTTCAAGAATCTTTGAGGAATTAAGGGTACTCCAAAACATAGCTATTTTGGGATTCTCAGTTACAAGTCCAGCTGTAATGTAGCAATTGGCTACTTTTCGTATTGCACGGTGAACAATAGTTGACTGTTACGTACACGCATATCGCTTGTATCAGCGCCGACCCCGCGTGTTTATAAACTGCGACATATTAAATACTCGTCGCCTTTTATCGTACACTCACTAGTGCTGTTTCGTTGGCTCTCTTCCCCTAGACGCTGCCCAACAAATTACACCTAGTCTTGTTATCTCACAGCACTTGCATTAAGAAAGTATCATTTGAAGAAGTGGAAGCGTGGCGATAAGATATCTCGTTTAATAATGATATAATTAAATAAATTTATTTATTCAAAAATTAATGACTAGATATTCGATATAATCCTTTTATTGCGGCATAGTAGAGCTCCTAATTTGCCCCAAATGCTACCGCTAGCGCAAGGTGGACCTTTTGTCACCGTCTCTATCACTATTAATTCGAAATCGTGTAGAAAATCGAATAACCACGGTGGTGTGTTATATTGTTGTGTAGCCAGTGAACTGAGGAGCGCAGTAGAAAAAACATTATTTTTAAATATTTTAAATAATATAACGTACCGGCTACTTTGTTTGCAGCGCTAACCTGCTGGCGATGAGTCGTCGACATATACCGTTCATCGCTCGCCGCAGCAGCGCGAGGCCGCTGACACATGAACGAAGCGGACATTTGAACTAAGGAGCAATTAGGACATCTGATATCAGCATTGTCAGTGCAACAACGACGTAGAAAAGTCGAAAACCATGTCTCCTAAAAAAAATTCGTCGTGTGCGTGATGTGGAAAAAAAATATACAAAAGGTTGGCATTGCCCCACCTGCTACTGTGCGGATTGCGGAGGCCACATTTCAGACATGGATTACATCTGCTGCAGCAGCACTGAGTGCAAGAAACTCTATCATTTACCACGTGTTAATTTAACAAATGTAGGCATGGAACCTAGTAAAGCTTGGCAGTGTCCCGAAGGTTGCAGCGCCAAAAAAAAGAGCGGGGATAACTCTTCCACCCCAGTTCGCTTCTCGCAAAACGTGACCATTAGGAAGCCACGAGTCACTAGCCGGGAGTTAAGCCCTACACCGATGGGCGATGAGTCAGCCTTCATTAACCTGACCGAAGAAATAAAACTGCTAAGGGAAACAATGAAGGCTGGGCTTCTAACAGTTACCCAAGCGGTTACTCGCTATGAAAGCAGGATTCCAAATATGCTCTACGATGTTCACCTATGAAGCCCGCTTGGGCTGAAGAGAGCGTGAAGGAGATCGGTGCGCTCAAAACATTGAGCGAAGGATTTTAGACTCAAATTGCAACCCTATCCCACACTGTGTCTACGTGCGAGAATCAGTTAATCTCTATTGAAACGAGCAGTTTTGACACCACCTCCAACATTCGCAATCTTTGAGCCCGCAATAGTACAAAGCATTGTACCGGCAATCGCATAAGGATTCTTATATCTCTGCGGAACAGTCGACGCTAGAGGTTAAAGAGAGAGCAGTAAGCTATATGGGTGTCGGGGTGGAGGATAGTGAGCACGGGGCTGGACCTGACTCCTTAGGTAGTGCTCGCAGCGATGGCCACGCGGGTTGTGCTTTAGTGTTTTTTTATGCTGTAAAATTACATTGTAATTTAATGAATAAATAAAATAAATAAAGTAAAATAAAAGGATTGTATCGAATAACTAGTCACGCTGTACAGCTAAGCAACTAAGTTAAGTTTAAATATACTATATAACACACCATGACTATCCCGCAGCGTTGCTGCTTGGTAGGATAGAACCAGTCGGAAGCCCGAAGCCCCAAGCCACTACTTAGGGGGTTGACTCGTGATCGTAAGATACCGAGTTCGAGTTTTTTCTAACTTTACTTTGCTCTTACAATGAAGGAAAAACATCGTGAGGAAACTTGCACATTCGAACAGCTGAGTGTGTAAGAAGGTAATTGCACAAACGATCCTAAAGAGGTTGAAGTGTTTAACGTACCTGTAAAAATACCTGGTTAACGTACAAATAATGACTGATGCTCAAATGAAGCCTCAAAAGCCTGGTGCAAAATTAATTGACCAATAACACCCGTTAGGAGTTTGCCGGCGCCGCACGTGCCGGAGCACACGCAGCCCGCGCCCAAGAGCCTCCGACCCACTTACGACTCCGCTCCTATCACCCTAAACAAAGGTCCACGTTCACTACAAAAACGAGGCACATGCCCGACATAACTCGAGCAAGTCCGCGCCCGCCCGTAAACTATTATTTAGTTTTGAGAGGGCGGGAATTAAAGAACATCCTACGAGGCGTTTGTGCCAAATGGATATTTATGTGCACAGCGCGTGCCGCGCGCTCCATTATATACTCGTATCATATATCTGTAATACCCGTATTGCTGGCGCGGACACACCGCCGGCCCGACGCAGACGCATCGCTGTGTATCGCGCGAGTCTGAGCCGCGAGCGATGTTGGCGCAGCCACTCGAACGAAACGATGGGGGTGGAGAACATGTGCTCCAGTAAGTAGAAATATATGTTAGCAATAGAGCGGTAAATGTATTCCGTCGATCCAGTTACATAATTACGTTTTGTATTATATGGCTTGAAAATAAATTCCGACTGTTTTAGCCTACACTAATATGTATACGCAAACTGCTTAATAAATGGTTGATAAACCGATCTACCTACATGTCATCAGATCGATGCGATGATATAATACCTCACGCGGTTGTGTTTCGGACCCGAAAAAGGTGCTGCTTGGTTTGATTGGATTATTTGTTCATGGAGTGCAGCAGAGCAAATCGTTCGACACGGTGCGGGCGACATTCAGAATGGATGGGAGCGTTCGACAACCAACGATCATGAAATAATAGGTACCTACATCCGATCCGTGTTAGTACTGCTAATAATATCAATATAATGGAATGTTTAATATGAGTCATGTACAAGATGGTACAATAAGATTTTTTTTTGAAATATTATTATGATGATCAACACAATAACATAGGTAGTTTTATCTTAAGTAACGTTTTAATAGCAATACATTACGCTTGCATTATACCTAAAGTTACACGTAAACTTACCGCGTTTATTCTACTGGTTTATACTGTGTTATATACACCATTAGGAGGGACAAACCTTTCGTCGAAGCACAGCATTTTTGTAGCCAATTTTTAAGTCTATTTCAGGCCAATATATATCAGAGCGGGACAAACACTTGACAAAATGCGCCGCGGGCGCGGGCTTGTTTACTTCGCTGCAGATTGGATCAGGGCGCTGACTCCGGCTGGTCCGCGTGACAGTTTTTTACTCATTTTCTCCTTGTAGGTACTTCGTTTGTGATATTAAGGCACACATGAGATGATTCGTAGAAAGCTTATTTTTATTAAATACAGTCAGCCTTATAAGTAACAGTTACACGTTTGTACCTTGTCGCTCTAACGCCCGTGATAGATTACTTTAAAGTGACAAAGCAGTACTACTTATTAGGCCGCACCTACTAACCTGTATTAGTTTTTCCGTTACTGACTATTAAAGGCTAAGTCGTTGCTTCCGCCCCGCGCCCCCTCACCTCCCTGTTCTGGCCTGAATGATAGATGAACGATAAAAGGTTTTTGTCTGTCTGGCCTGCAGCTAATTCCGGCGTCGCTTACCTGACTTGCCTGCCATGAACCCCAGGTGTATAGATACCACGCTGTGTTATCTTCTTTCTTACGCGAAGTAATAATCCAACAAAAGAAAACATTTTTCTACTCGGTGTGGGCGGATGCATGGATTAATCCGCTCACCTTGGAGACGAGGGCTCGGCGAGGCCCTGCGATCTTACAGATGAGTGTATTTTAATCCGTAACAGGCGTATCATATCTTCATTTGCGGGGTATTCTGTGTGGAATGAGCTCTCTGCATAAAAGAATTACTTATCGTCAGTGACGTTGCTTGGAAGTTGCATTGCATCGCTTGAACGTCGTAAGTAGGTATTATTTTTACAGTCTTCAACAAAGATATGATGATGTCTTTTGGAACATTATTTTAACATACTCGTACGTTAGTACGGTTACCTGTTATTAAAATCCATTGCGGAGATTCCCACTCCTCCCAGCGATACCATTGAACCCCTGGGGGTGTAATAATATTACATCTTATTTTATTCCTTAACAACCTGAATTTAAAATGCCCTGTTGTTTGTTCCGGCGCTGGTCGAGGTTCCGGACGGTCCGGCCGCGGCGCGCCGCTCGCCACTCGCCGGTATTATCTGCGCTTTTCGCAATTACGACCGCCTTTTGCAATCAGCATCTCCCCTTGTTGGGATTCAAAGCCTAAAAATATACTCTACACTTATTAACTTCCAACAATGGCAAATAACGATGCCTCCCCAACCGACAAACACCCGCTCAAGAACCAGAAGAAGATTGCCGAAGTAAAGCGAGCGGTTTTCCAAGCCGCGTGCTGCGCCTTAATTTCGCAGCGAGCGGGGCGGGCGGGGCGGGGAGGGAGACGGGCCCGAAAGTTCGCGATTCAATTGGAAAGTGTCCCGTGACAAGGGTCGCGAACCCATTAGATAACGCGCCTAATGAAAGAATCACGCCAACTACGAGTGGAACTTCGCTTTTTGCGCGTTTCACTCGAAACTGACAAATTACAGCAGCCACTCTGCCCTTTGAGCGTCCGCGCCGCCTCGCGCGCCGCCGCGCCGCCGGCCGCCGAGCAAACGCCGCTCGTTCAGCCGACAAAGGAACTCGCGTTAAGTAGATCTGGATCAACGTAAACAATAATGTTACGAATCAGAGCAAAATGAGCTCCAATCATCATGCCAGAATAACAATGGTATCTCTCGCTCCTTTATTCGGCGCTGCGGCAATCCCGGGATATTTCTGCGCGTCATCTAACGACCCCATCGCGCGGCGTCGCTCGTAACTGGGTCGTCGCCCGTATTTATAACATTCCTCGACCGATAACGTCGCGCGCTGTCCCGCGCCGCGACGTCAATCACGACATAGGCGACAGAAGTCGATCAGTATCGAGTGTGGGCCGCAGGGGCGATCGAGTACCGGCGGCGCGTCGAGCGAGCGGCGGAGCGCGAACAAAGGGCAACAATCAAGTATTATGTTGTCAGACAACACAAAGGCGCGGTAATAGACTCGGGGCGAACACTCGCCGCGAAATTACACTTAATTAGCGCGTGACGGCCGCGCCGCTGACGTGGCTCTGACAGCGCCACAATGACAAAGTTCGTCCGCCAGAACCACTTAGATGTTGTAAAAGCCTCTGACGATCACAATAAATGTATCCCGGCCCGAAGGAACGCGGCGCGGGGCGCAGCCATCACCATTTCTCAGATGGATTTTACCCTAGATAGCGGCCGCGGCTTAGCCGCTAATTAATAAAACTTTCTCCTCGCCGGTGTAGAGCACAAATGATTACACCGCATATCTCACAAGCGCGGCCTGCGGTCGTTCGCCCGTCACAGATGGCATCGGTTATGGCGATGAAGCCATAAAGAAACGTATTAGGAAGTTGAAGTAATATCGGCGTACGTTTCATTGAGTGGCCGGCGCCAGGCCCCAGCGCCCGAACTACTTGACAATACTCTCGCTTATAACAGTCATAGATTGCTAGTCCAGTAAAGAGAAATATCAAAAGTCATGCGTTTTAATGCTCAACGTACGCTCATGCTCTGAAATTGTCGTACGACATGACGGACGAACATTTAATTAGTGCAAGCCCGGTGTAAGGACGAGTCTCGTGCGGCCGACACCTCACGCTCGGCATTACCAACCCTTTTCACACCTAGCCCTGTAATTAGTTTTCATAATTGAGCACCTTTACTCCATCCAAAGCTTCACAGAACCAGATTATCCGCCCGGCCGTGAGGACCCCGCACAACTAGTTAGGTACTGGATAAACACTTGCACAGCAAGCGGCGCTGACGCTACTCCAGCCCGCCGCCGGACGACGCTCCTCGGCCCGCGCCTACTGAATAATTCTTGTCCAAACACTCGAAACTCGTCAATTATTCCGTTGTAATATACTTCGGGAAAGTTAGTTTGAGTCATTGAATAATGAATTTAGTGCTGAATAAAGTAAATACAATGTCACTGAACCGAATAAAATCTGCCATTCGCGAAGGTGTTCGCTCCAATGTGGCCTGCGACGTTGTTGAAGAAAAGACAATTGAAAAAAAAAGGGTACCTCCATGTATAATATTTTTTGTTACGTCTAAGTGATCCCTCACTGTGCGGCCAACAGAGCAAACACTCAATTCCAGAAAAATATCTTAAATGAAAACACAATTATATGACGAATTTTAAAGGAAAACTATCACGACTAAGCAGACTTGATTAGTTCCTGAGATGCGGTGACTAAAGTGTTTATACCTACTTAAATCATTTAAGACAGCAGCAGATAGCATTAAATAGATAATTAGTCCACACGAGTTTTTTTATTTTTTTATTTGAGTTTTCGTGGCTGCGGAACCCTACACTGAACATGATCCCCACGGATCCATATTGTCATTCATAATTATTTTTACTCACAACGTATATTGTAAGTCATAATCATCGCAATTCCTTACGTATTTTCTTCAGCAACTGTTACTTTTTCAGAACTTTTGAAAAGTTTACGTTTCCAGCGGTATAGAAATTACATTATAGGAGTTCCAATAATCGGAGTTGTAATTTCACACACATTCCACACTGATCTACACTGGTCACGTGGTGGCTCTTGCCAGGTTTATTTTCAATTGTAATACGGGCAACAGAACTTGTCATCTAGTTTAACTATGACGGTTCACAGCCCGCTGATAGGCGTATAGACGCATGGACAGGCCACAGAACCCCAATAAAGCAATTATGACGTCGGCTTCAAACTTTTACAGAAAACGATCTGATGGCCTCCGTGGGGCTAGTTGACGTAGAAAGCACATTGAATATTATACGCTTTAGCGTATTGATGAAAGTTACAATTTTAACTTTGATCTTATTGATCTACGAAAGTTCTACGGAAACTATTGACTTCCTAAACGTTAACTTAACCGCTCGGGGCCCTCAAACTGTATCTGATAGATTTCTTGAGGTCTATTCTACTCGGTATATCCATATAGCTGTGGACAAGAGTAAGGACAATGTAGAATCGAGCCCCAGGACAGGCAGTAGAGTCCGTTATTTCGATTGAAGTCTCCTTCGAGTATTTCTAGCGTGGGTGTGTACTGCGCTACGTCGTAGGGCCGCTACGAGGTTTCGTAGCTCCGTCCGGCGTAGCGCTCCGCCGCGGCTCGTGGAATATTCATCCCGAACATTAGCGAGATTATCTCGGCCTCTGTTACAATTTGTGCCTTCTTATTTTTAATGATAATATTACTTTTTTACAATACGGCCGCCTTCACCGTCAAGTGAGAAGAGCCAGCGCTACGAGTGGCGTTAATGACACGATGACAATTTGGTATAGTTTCAGATAACAAGCAGACATCAGGGGCTCTAATCTATTCGGTAAAACCATATTGTTGTTGACATGTTAGGGACTGCATTGTTTCATTGTTTTTAACTAGAGCGCCATATATATATATATATATATATATATATATATATATATATATATATATATATATATATATATACAGGGTATATTTCACTTCGTTTAACTATGATCGTTATCACATTGATTGTTAAGTTTACGTGTTTATTTTACTTGACACGTTGTCAGTCTTTAAAAAGCAATTGGCTTTTAAAATCAAGTTGATGAGCAAAAACAAAGCGTATTAGAATGTATAAAAAAGATAGAAAACACGTTATCTAGATTTCCACACAGAATCAATGTATACTCATCACCTAATTAAATGAAAAGTTTAGTTCGTTATCACGTACATTTAAAAAACAGCAGAGGGTAGGAAATTCTTGTAAGCATTATTACTAATGGGCCTCTAATCAAGACGGTACAAACCATATCGTCTTTGACCAGTTATGGGATTGTTTCCAGCTCGGATTACTGTCAGGTAAATAAGAGCTATCCAACGTCGATAATACGACGACAAGTCAAAGACCACATGGTTTTTACCGCCTTCATTCTCGACCCTGTGTCAGCAGTCTTCCGCTCTATTCGCTTTTCTACCTTCAAAACAACGGTTCAATATAGCTCGGAGCACACTCGCTCTCACTATTAATGTACGCCGGGAAACATTATTCTCCTTTAAGGAAAACTCGGTTCGCCGAAGTATCAGTAGCAACCAGCGCTGTAATTTATTTTACAAGGAATCAAACATACACTCCTGGAATGTCCTCACACCGACATTTATCTACACTTAAAAGAGCATTTCTCCCCGCCGCCGCGCCGCTACCGCCGCCGCGCCGCTCCCGCCGATCGGGTCTCGCCAGAACAATGAATTTTTAACCACCGCCCTTATCGGCCCGTTCCGCAGAATTATTCAAACCCTTTCTCAGAACTTATCTGGCAGCTTTTTAAAATGTTTGTACTTGTTTATCTGAAATTGGCTAGCATTTTTACCCTTTGCTTCAAAATAAACTCAGGCGGGTAGCAAGTTTAATTGAATTTTGATGCGGGCCGTGTGTCCGCCAGCCCGCGGCCCGCCCCGCCGGCGGCGCTCGTGCTTGGCTTCGTCTAAATCGCTCCCAATTAAACTCGTACCTGCTCTAAACCGCCCTCATATAACATTCATCGCTGTACAACCCGTCCTTGCAGTTTCGTGTTGTTTGCTGCCTCGTTTTGGTTCAAAGGAGCTTTACGTATGAAACTGCTCGCTGTTACCGCTCTACTAAGAAAACAAAACATCTTTGAGTGTTGAATAGGGAATGCTAGAAAATGGTACCGACGATGCTACCGTACACGCGCATCTGTTCGTGGACACAGACCATCGAGAACACATGTTCACGATCAAAAGCACGAGATAAACACGAACAAAACTTATTCCTGGATCTTTATTGCTCAAAACTCATTTCAGAAATCTCGGGCAGTCGATTAAATAAATGTTTGCTATAAACGCGTTGGTCGCGCTGCTGTAACTGATATTGTTTCTCCGTACACGCTGCGCGCAATTTAGCAAACAATCATCTCCGGTGCGGAGCGCGGCGTTACGCAAATGTTGGCGCTTGTAATTGGGTCTCGTGTGACGCACTTGCGCGTCGTCCGCGGTCCGACAAAGCCTTTTATTTTAGGTTCGGCTCAACCCCGGCCGCTAACAAGGCTGGCCTTGCGTCAAGACCCGCGGATTAATGGGTGGTTATGCGACATCTGACATGAACCTTATGGCCCGCGCCCGGCGCTCGGCCGCCTAATGTTTTAATGTGTATTTAGGCACACATAGTGATTAATTGTAAAACCGATAGTTATAAACAACCTAAAGCTGCTACTGTAGATGAATATCTTATCCTGGTATTAACCTACTTCACTTGGCTGTTATAATTAAACGCTACTTCACCTGCTATCATGACATCCCGTTCGACTACGTGAGCTAAATGGGTGATAATCTAAGGCAAATCTAAACATAATGACTACATTCAGCATTTCAAGATCATTTACTTTTAATATACTACAGATTGAATATTCAAGTTTGTGTATAAGAGTCACACATCACTGAGCGCAGCAGCAGGCACAGCCGGCGTGTGAGCCTGCGTCGCGACGCTCGCGGCGCCGCGGGCCGGACTGAGTTTAATCAACTTGGGCTTGATTCTGTTTATTGCCACAACGATAGCACACGTCGCCATTATTCAGAATACGCTGCCCTTCAAGCGAATTGGTAACTCACTCGCTTTCTCTTGCAATAAGAGCAATAGTCACCGAGTTTCTTGTCCTTCACTCACAAAATAGGCTAGATGACAAAATGAAATGTAGGGTTTCAGTCTATCCGGTTTTTTGTAAGGATGAAATACATATATGGGACCAACTGCAATATGAGCACTGTAAAATTCAAATTCCACCATTCCTACTAAGCCTTAAACTTAAACGCCCCATAAAAATTAGCAATGTTTATTAAAACAAGTATTACTGTAATTATGGAAGTAAAAAACTGCGTTTAAGTACATACTTTTTTTTATATAACACGTTAGGGTTCTACTAATAGAAATTACAGATGGCCAAAAATGTGGTCTACCACCGTACGATTGAAGTTCATTTGGACGTCGTAATACAACAAGTTCGATTTTTCCGTGCAATAATAATTATGACAGTGACAAGTGTCAACCTTAGCGATAATTAGATCTCACAGAAACTTTTGCCAAAACTCGTACACCACTTTCTTGGCCCACCGTACCATTTAATTTATAGTTCGAAAAAGCAAGCACTAATATTTTCAAATCTTTGAGTCGCATACTCATCTCCATTTGTTTTTTGTCTTAGTCTTTACTTTGTTATGATAGTTTCCAGTTTTTCCATCAACATTATTGCAGCATATATTAAAGTCATCATATATCCGCGTCGTATCGGCTGAAGTGAACCGCTTGCGCCGAGTGAGCAGAATGTAACGCAACTACTTCGGTTCATTAATGCAGACACTAGTTAGCGACTGAAGCCGGCCGTCGCAAGCAGCCGAGCGACTTCCGCGGTCACGCTAGCCACTACAACTTCGCCGCAACACTCCCGTCTATAGTTGTCTATGTACAGCGGGGCCGGACGGGTCACGTGCGGTTTGCTCTAGATCAGGGACTCCAGCTCCGCGGAGATATAACTAGTGTATGTTTGTTTATTTGTAAGTGACGCTGTGTCGCACCCGACGGCATTGTGCCGCGGCCGCGCGCTTCACTCCCGGAACTCGCCGCGTAAATCGATTCCGGAACACTTTATAATGCTCGTTGGCTGATTAACAATTCCAATGCGAGTCTGCACTCTGCACTCAATTCCGACCCGCAACCATTAGTCACGGGGAGAGATGCGCTTTCACAATATTAACTGACAAACTGTAGTGACATATTTTACCAGAACCGCCCACTTTTATTGCGTGAAGATCGGCACATATTTTACTTTTTATTCATTTTTCGATCGCGACCATAGCGCGGGGGATGGCAGGTACCGCCGCCGACTGACAGATGTATTTTGGGGACAACCATCCGTAAACATTTATTGCGGCATAAAATAAAAAAGCCGGCCGAGCATGAAAGTATTTCATGGCCCTGAAATATTGTTGCGCGTTTTCTTATCCGTTCCGTGTAGTGGTCAGTAAAATGGTTCGCGTCAGGGGTTTTATGATGGACGGGCGTCGTTACGCGCCGGGCTTTTTGTAGAGCTCGCGCGCGCGGCCACGGGACCCGCGCTGACGCGGCGGGCTCGGCGCGCCGCTGACACGAACGCCTCTCACGCTCTGGATCGACGTCGTACATCAACATAATTTGATTTCCCCATTTAAACAGTTTTTGCAACTTCAGAAGTCGTAATACTTTGAGTAAAACGTGACGGGTCGCACTTGTCGGCGTTCAGTGCAGTAGCCAGCAGGGTGGCGTCGGAGGCGTTTAATTGGTCGCCGCGAGGTGTCAAGGCCCGGCGGAAATAGCCGCGCCAGACACTCGGCCGCGCCGCGCTAACTCTTCGTTTCCTCGATCGCGGTCATCGATCTCCGCCACCGTACTCATTGAGCGCCTTAACGTTGTCAACTGTTATCACTATTAATATGAAGACTTAAAGACCTCCAGCGAGGAGCCTACTCTTCTTTTCGTTTAATTCCTTTGTTCGTGTTGCGAGATCACCTTCCTCTCGGCGATGGCTGGCTCGCTATCCTCCTCCGTAAATATTTAACCGTGTTATATTTAACAGCATTTATTTTCCACTTTTGGTTTATAAAACATTAAACAAACGTTAAGTACGATGGTAGGGACTCCTGTTAGAGGTGGAAGGGAATATCACGAGTGACACGCGCCACCGTCTCCGCAAACGTAAAGCAGACATCTGATTTTCACTAATTTATTCAGAGCCTAATTTACAAGGCACGTATTAATGTAACTTACTTACTTCTCACTCTTTGAACCTGAGGTAGTCTAGCTCAACACACAAGTGTGACCTTTTGTGAAACCTTTTTTACTTTGTTTACCTTAACTGTTTGTCGACCGTTCTCTTTATCTTTCTCCTGTCTGTCTGTCACAAGCACAAAGGAAATCATAATAGCGTTTTATAATCCCCGGCTTGTTAGTAACGGCTTATTTACTGGATTAAAATGAATTTTTGTTCAATTTTATGACCAAACCAAATCCGGAATGCCCCAGACCACTTACGAAATAATTGCATGTCCGGCCAAAAAATGTATCTATAAGTAAAAATGTAATAAGGATTAATTTTATGTACATAATGATAATTTTGACGGATTTAAAAATAAATTTTACCACCACCAACTTATAATACCTAAAGTTGTTAAAAATAAGTTATAATTATCCTAAAAAGAGGTGGAATATTTCAGTGAAAGTGACAAACGTACAAAATGAAAGTCACTATTTTAAGGGTGAGTGTGTTGTTCGTTGACTTTTTCGCACCCAAACTCAAATTTCAAATTCCGAGTAATCACATTTCCGACTTATTAAAATAGCGAAAAATATTTTTTCGAATATCACAATCCTGACAACACGGAAAAACATTTTTTTTATTCCGAATATTCCTATACCGAATTCATTATTCCGAAATTTTAGCAGCCCGAGTTCTTTAAGATTTTTTATTTTAAATAAGCGACTGATAAAATAATTTTAATTTTAATGTTTGACATGCATAATGCTCAAACTGTAAGAAATGTCCAACAAAGTCGACGGAGCCCCGCTTCGCGGAGCTCCCGTTCCGCGTAGCTAAGGCGCTTCGCAACTCTAACCTAACCTAACCTAACCTATCGAGGTGAGATTGACCTAATTTAGTAATGTGCTCGTCATCTCTTAAGTTTTGTTTCAAGTACAATGCTTCAATTCAATTCAAGTGGTTGGTTTCATAATTCCGAATTTTACATTGCTGATCTGGTTTGTGAAGTTTCGGAATTCAAATTTTCAATAAGTAAATATAATATTCGGCAAAATATAAAATATCAGATATTTTGGTATAAAATATATATTAATGAAATTGACTGCCCTAGCCTCTTCGGGAACATTAATTTCCGTTGTCCGAACCGACTTTTCCGCCACAAGCACTTGTTCCAAATTCCGCTATTTAAAAGGAATTATGCTAAGAATTCCTTTATTCCTCGCGCTTGTTTGCATACCACATTAAGTAAATTTAAGTGAAGTTGTTAATTTGTATACCTAGTTTTATTAGAATGTTAGTTGTAGACATTATTTCTGAAGATTTATTAAGGAGGTTGATTTATTATATTTTTATTATGTCTGCTTTGAACACTGTTTGTCAATGTGTCACAGTATTGTTTTTGAATTTTCAGCGTTATGTTAATGACTGTTAGTGTTCTTTTATCTTAAATAAATAAGTAACAAATTACATTTGTCCGCACGCACAAAGCGGGAAGGGGTGCATCCGATTAGTTTCACCGGATACCGCGCCGTCATCGGAGCCGGCGCGGGCGCCGGATCAACGCTCGGCGGGATGTGGGGAACATCACTCCGCGATCTAACACCCCATCGGTCTTTTCCCAAATGGTTATATAGTCGGAGTTAATTGAGTTCTGACTCGCTTCATTTTATGAATAATATCATTACTAAAGAGTGGAGTGGGTAAGGGATATTATGTTAATTTCGAAGTTTCTATTGAGTCCGTGAATACTTATACTACAAATCTAATTTGAGTTTTAATAATGAACGCTCGTTACATGTTGATCCTAATAAATATGTACAAGAAATGCTCTTAATAAACTCAATGGCTGGAATTAATAAAAATACTATGAAATGGAGGCACATTTTACGTTTTTTATACTAAAAGTATCATTTTCAACGAAGGCACAAATGCAATAAACTGCTGTATCGGCAGAGATCATAGCAAGCGTTTATGTGATCAGCGTCCGAGAGCGCAGTGTACAATGGGACGTGACCGCCTGGCGTAAGGTGGGGGGGGGGGGGGGCAGCTGGCCAGTCTTGAGGCGCAGCCAACGTGGGCCGCTTCCACACACAACGATGGTGCTAACCTGATTCATGAATTGCTACGATCTCAGAAACGTTGCCATACGTAACAATATACAACTGCTGTAGGCACAATTTGTGAAACTATCTTATCGTATCTAGTTTTAATTAGTGATGAAATTGGTTCCTGCATTAATAACACCGCTTCAACCATCGCCATCAAATGAAATACCTACTAAATTTTTCGAGGGTACAGTCAAGCGCAGTACACTATCTATGCCGAAAAGTGTGTTATTGATGGAAGGGAACATACGTCATGAACTCATGATATATAATCGAGCAGGAGAATGGAGTGGAATAACCTGCGACCTCTTTATGAACACTACA
Organism: Acleris sparsana; assembly: GCA_923062465.1. NCBI lineage: Eukaryota > Metazoa > Arthropoda > Insecta > Lepidoptera > Tortricidae > Acleris > Acleris sparsana. The sequence continues at coordinate 208,323 of OV281293.1, forward strand.
TCTCGTGTGAAAATAGAACGCGCACAAAAATAGGACTTCACCTGCACTCTGTTGGCGGAGACGTGTAATAGACATCTAATCTGAGTCACTACAATAGATAAGAGATAAGTCCTCCTCTCCTGTTCCTGTGCACGACATTGTTCATAATGCACCTGCATTTATTTACTTGTATTCCTACCTGAACAGAAATAAACTATTGAGTAAATAGTCTGCTAGGTTGCGTAAATAAATAGTATGGGTGTTCTGAAGATAGAATTTCAATAGCTCTAAAGTTCTTTCGATGTCTAGAGACAAAATGAGACCGATAACGCCAACGAGTTGTTCTTGCACTCATCTCAAATTGCCGTAGGAACGCAATCACCGGCGCGTTTACGGCCGACGCCGGAGTTACGACAGCTCGTAATTCTCCAACTAAGCCTACAATAATGAAGCAACTTTACAATCGAAACGAATCCTTATCAAATATCCTGCCGCCGCGTTTGGTCGCAATAATAATAAATTAAGTTTATAGGGTCCGGGCGATAAGGCCATGAGATTATACCGACGGACCCGAGCTACACTCCCAAAGCCAAAGTAACCGTTCCCTTCTCTCGAATGTACGAAAATGAGGGGTGAGAGAGATAGAGTATTCGGTTGCATTTAATTTAGTGGCTGGAAGTGACCTAGGTGCCTAAGTTCGCCCTGTAAGGCGACTCGTGCCAACTCGCGTTATCGTCCCCGGGCGGCGACCGCGCGCGGCGCCGCGAGTGATGCACCTCGCCGGTGCGCGGCGCCGCTCACCTCGCTAAGCCGCCACTAGCTGCAGCCTTGGCTCACTTGGCGCCCCGGCCGCGCCGCCGCCGCCTCGCCGTGACCCGCCGTACGCTGCGTAATCGCTGCACTGCTTCATAAGATCTACGCCAACACGTACGCTCCCGCGGGGAGTGAACGCTGGACGAGGTCGCCTTTTGTTTGAGATTGTCTAACTCAACTCGGATTCAGCGTTCTACTTGTGACTTTTGTTTGGAATTCAAACAAATGCGCTAACAGACGTAAATCATACGTGTGAAACGGCAAACTGTTACGACTAAACGATATTTAATAAAACTTAATCATTTTAACGAACATAGAAAAGCCATCTCGGCTTAGGCCCGATACTGATGATGATGTCAGTCTCGTCGTTGGTCGCCAACCAACGTCTAAAACAATTAAATATTATATACAACCGTTCTATACATTCGATAAAATAAGTGACGGTGATTCAAGGCGATCCCAAAAATTACGGGTCACATTGCAACGAATTTCAATACTCGGTGACCTCGTTATTTCTTGCCCGTGAGTCTGTATACTTATGTAGATGAAGCAGATGAGCAGTCTCTTTAAAATATGCTATCGTAAATAAAGTGATTATTCATGTTTCACACCACAATATAGCAGCCGCTCGCTATCGGCCGAGTTTCGCCGCCAATCATAATTGGGAATAAAAAGCTTTCCGCGCCGCCGCTTAATTAAACTAGCGCGGCCGGGCGGATGCACTCAGCGAATAACATTTACCGTCGTATCGCTAACTCACTTAGACTTGTTCCGAGCATAATGAGCCTTTAATTTTCAGGCTCGTGGAGTCCAGACTTTAATTAATGAACTTTTGTCCATGAAGCGGCACAGGAGCACACGTCGCGCCGCCGGTCGACCAATTACGAGTTTTTGTGACGCGACACAATCCGTATTGGTTTCAGCTGCGGGACCGTCCGAGCAATAATGGTAATATTGCCACTCTCCTGGGATTGGAAACCGTCCGGGATAAGTGAATGGGTGTTTAACATTGTCATTTTTCTGGTAGATATGAACTGTGAAACAAAACAAATAAAACTGATATGTTATATTTAGAGATCTGTACATGTGTATAGACAATGTATGTTATAGATGTAGTCGGAATCGTATTTGGTCGGAAAGTTTGTATTTGTCTTGCTGTGTCAATCAGCTATAATAAGTTACTGAGAATCAAGATACATACGAAGTTTTTTGACCAAAACGATGGCGTACGTTTATTCAATCAATAAATGAATCAATCAATAATTAATTTATTTGTGTTTACAGGTCATGTGATCATTACAAAAGATAGTAAAATACTGTAAAGTGCCGGTAGGTGTACAAAACTTATAAAGAAATACAATTAATCCTATAATAAATGTAAATAACATAACAGTAATAAAAGATAAAATGACAAAGTTTAAATCTGACTACACCTAATAGATCACATTGTTTGCGCGAAACAGCTCTAGTAACTCTAATATACGGAACGATGGAAAAGGCTACTACGGAATCCAAAGGGCGGGTATTTACTCGTAGCCCTGTGAATGTATTTGTAGGCGCGACCGCACCGGCGCCCGCGCAGCGCGCCCGCCGAGACCTGCTAAGTACAAACACATTAATAATTTAGCTCGGACGCACAATCCACCCCCGCTATACTAACGACTTAAGTCACGATGTTAAAGTTGCAATTTCAACCATAATACAGTGGCCTAGTTAAGTATAAAATCGTAGTCTATTTAAGAAGATATTGGTGGTAATGACTGTAGTAACAGAAATTATAATAACTAATTCAAACCGCGCTCCCTTACAGTAAGATGCTCGCGGTTGTGTCTGTTTAAAGATGCAGCTTAGCTACAAGCGAGCAACTTGGGGCAAAGAACAAATTAGTTGTTTAACGATGAGCATTGAAAGTGGCGCTAAGCTACGAAGTTAGAACAGTATTGCGTAATGCGGTGCTATGGAGATTAAAATATGAATTACGTGGGGTAGAGACAAACGTTACACTGTACTTTCAATAAGTAATTTATACCGGACCTAACTAATCTTATTTTGGTGCCATTCAATTTTGACTTTTTAAGAAAAATTAAGACTAATGAAATCGCCCGCGCACGCGTAGCCGTATTAGGCCATCACATATTTTTTTCTCCAGTCAGTCCAGGTCTCAGGTCCAGTATCAGGTCAGGTGTAATACTGCCGCAAGAGATAAAGTTCAGGGCCTGTTTTAATACTCTTGTTAAGTCAAAGTTTATCAATAAGTCAATTCACTATTACAATCAGGCGGCATGGCAGGTATTAATTCCGAGCACGCCGCCGCCGCCGCCGCCGCCGCCTGCACGGTGCCGGGTTTGAGAGGACTCCGATCCGTTACAATAACCGCCGGGCTGGCCAGAGCACTAGACAGCGGCCGGTCGCACTACTGCAGTCACTGTAAATGCTGATCGAGTGCGATACAAATTTATGTACATTTTAAGCAAACACAGAGAGGAAATATAGCTGAGTCATTCTATGTAAAAAATGTTTATACAACCACAGTGGCAAACAAGCTTACGGCCCGCCTGATGCATTTTAAAAACCATTGCTGAAGCGTTCATACAAATTAGTAGGTATCCCAGTAGGCAAGTGTTTTTATTAAATATAAAAAAAAAACAAAAACAGCCTTCAGAAATGCAAAAAATATCTTCTTTTCAAATTTTAGTCAAACTGAAGTCGCCTTTCGGTAAATCAATAATATGGTGGGACGCTGACTTCACTTTGATTGACCTATTATCATTTAAAAAAAAGATATATTTGGTGTTTTTTGAAGGCGGTTCCTTTTTTTTTTTAATTGTTTAATACTTTTAGTGATCATAGTATTATTATGCTATTATGTAGTCCCGTTTCTGAATTAATCATAAACTGTAGGACAATAATAAGAAACTCGCCGCAACCAACGCCGCGCCGCGGGAAACTCATAGTGCCTTGTAATTAAACCATTTTAATGTGCTTCCTCATAGTCGCTCAACTATCTCAATAGAGATACCTTATTGCCACGCTTGAAATAGGAACCGTTGAGGAGTTCCGGTGACCATCTGTGATCTCCGCCACCAGTCCCACTTCACCACATGACAATATCTGAATTCAAATACTGGCCTTGTTAATGAAAATATCGAAATCGCTATATCCCTATAATATTTGAGTAGTTCCCTCAATTCCTCGCGGATCCCCTCATCCAATACCATTTTAGTGACAATGGTATGGACAAATTACTTACCTCAAAACTATACCCTATCTATTGACGGACAAATCCGTAAACATACATGAAGAAACATAGATCCTTTTCCGTTTTTGAAGGCGGTTTAAAATGCTTCTGATTTGTAGCTACTTTATTATAAGTTCGTCTTTGCTATCTGAATGATATTTTGAAATAACGAAACAAACAACCCACCCGAGGTTACATTTTAATGAGAAGAGTATGTCCGAGAAGCGCAGGTGGATTGTTTGATGTGCCATTACGCCGCTCCAGCTGTAAAAGTAAAAGCCGACAATCACCGCCGGCGCGCCTGCCCGCGCGGCGATTAGGCGCGACCCGTGTGCAGAGGAATTAATTACTCGGGTCCGCTCATTACATGCCGGCCGAGCCCTTTCCCACCTTTTAGTTTTACTCCATAACACGGCGCATTCTTGGGCTATTGGAAAACTACTCGGGGTGGAAAGCAGCCAACGGCACCGGAGCCGGGTAAAGGCCTGATCACACGGCACGCGGCGGCGAAACGGCGGCGCGGTAACATTCTACCAATAACACATTGAACCTATTTTTACAATATTTCATGGCTTGGAGAGCACAGGGCCTCTATTCCCGACGGTAAAAAACATATCGTGTTTGACCTGTTTTGGTATTGTATTGACGTCAGCCGCCATTACTGTTAATAAAATAAGAGCTATCAAAACGTTGAAAATACGATAACGGATATACTATTTTATATTGTTTTTACCGGGTTGAATAGAGGCCCAGGGCCGAAATTCTAGGCTGTAAAAATCATTATCGCCTTTAACCTTTGTCGTATTGTCAACGTTTTGATAGCTCTTATTTACCTCACAGTAATGGCGGCCGAGTACTGTTTTTAGTACCATGACAGATCAAAGATGATATTATTATGGGCTATTGCCTAACACACTCGCAATCGCCATCGTTTTCATTTTGATCGGAGGTTTGTCTGCATACAAAATGAAAACAATTGTTGCGCTTTTAAGTTGATTGCGGCTGCGAGTGTATTAGGCAATAGCGTCGCTGTTGAGGTATTGTGTTGACGCCAGTCGCCATTACTGTCAAGTAATTAAGAGCTATCAAAACGGTGACACTACGATAACAGATCAAGCACTATATAGTTTTTACCGTGTTGAATAACGGCCCTGACCACCTGATTGCAAATGTCACCCTAAGACCGACGGATGGAAACTTGCAATTACCTCGCTGGCTGATCGCTGCTTGCGTGTTCTAATTATTTTGCTAATTATTTTGATTATTATATTATTATTTTTAAAACGAGCGGCGTCGCGAGCAGTTCCGCCCGCCGTGTGCGCAGGCCTCTCTAGCCACCGCCACTCGAGTGCCGCCTGCATTCCGCCGAACCAAATACCTCTCCGCGCTGCCACCCCTGCCACCGTCCAGTGAGCGGCGCTCATAGGCGCATCTACTCCATTGCTTCTTAGTTTGTAGTGGAGATCAGTTAGTGCCGTTCCGGAGCGGCATCGGACTACGCTGCCGTGTCGGCTAGCGTCCAGAGGCGTTGGGCAGCAGTGAGTGGTCCGATGCGGCGGCCGGCGGCCGGGCCGGCACGTGACGTCACGAACACTTCACCCGGCGCGAACCCTCCATATCCCCGTCTAACTATATTATATTACCGCTTATGTACCAGATCTTAACCTAGATACGCAGATATTACAAATGAATTTCGGGATCTAGCTGGATTGTTAATAATCCGGGCCGGAATGAGCGCCCCGCGGCTCACGCGCGTTTAGTGATCTAGTTTAATGTCGAGGCGTGTTCGAGTCACGAGTCTGTCCCAATAAAGTGATTGGAATTCGTTTGTAATCGCGTGTGAGCTCGTTCGTACACCCGCAGGTTTCTGATAAACGGAGCAGAGTGCCCTCTAGCGACGCTCCGTTCCGCTCCGGAACAACTTAAAATAATGGAACGTAATAAAACTTGAACTCCCGCTTATTAAGCGGGCCGAGTTCCTGCGAGCTGTCACCGAGCAGGTGCTCAGAATTAATATTCCCCTCGGTGACGTCTTGCGAAACAAAGAATGGCGGCCGCAGGTTCTTAATTCATGAGTATCCCATTTACGCGTATTCCGTTGGCAGGAAACAAAGGCTCGCGGTCCTTTGTGCGCTAAATAACATTTGGAATGAAAGCGAGTACAAACAGCGGCGTGTAAACTCGCGGAGCGCTCGCGTTGTGGCGCGCGTGTTTGAGAACAAGTTCATTAAGCCGCTCATTGCGCCGGTAGTCCATATTTGCGGCGGAGTTGCCGCGCGCTTGGCTCGCGCCGCGCGAGTCAACAACGCCCGCGCGGCTGATAACGTTTTATGCCCCTTTGCCTCCAATCTCCCTTTATCGCAGGTGGCGTGGGCTCCTCGCGCCGCGCGTCGTCCGCCGCCGGCTTATCGCCGAGCGGCAGATGTCACTCCTCCGCCTCCATTTTTCTCACCGCATTATCATATTTTTTGTCGATATTATTGAGTAAACGTGACGGCAATTTTTCAGGCGATTCGAGCGAAAGTCGGAATATTTCCCGGACCGAAAAGTTTTTGTCAAATTGTACAAACTTTGAGAGTCATCAAAGCGTCTATTCAAATTCAACCCCTGTGATAATAACGCCATTTAGAGTTATTTCATATGGGATGTAGACGCGCACACGTTTCGGATTAATAACGTATGAGCTGGCTGGCCACGTGGCAATAAGTGCCGCTGCAAGGAATGCCACCGCCCCCCCCCCTCCCGCCCTCAGACCCGGGCGTGCAGCCTCCGTCCCACGATGAATTATTAAACAACCCTTTGCCCCTCGACTTTTTAAAACATACTTACCTCTAAAAATTTAGATCTTCAGACAAAAGGCACTTTGCATATTTATTAAGAAAAAGACAAGAAAGATCTGCCCAAATTTAAATTGAAATAAGAAACCTATTGTGCTACCCGAGGTTTGTTTACGAGACTCCGTCTGCGCGAAATGTTTGCAGCTCATAAGTCGATTTACCTCTCGTTGTTGATCGCTCCGATCAAAACACCGGCCTCGTTGCAAATATTCTAACTTTCACGAAAGAGAAAATAAGGGAGGGCGAAAACATAAAAGGTTCGTTACGGCGTCGAACATCTTTCTCGCATCACGCGTGTTCTGATAACACGCGGCGCCGTAAAAATGTGCTTTATCGGAATCAAGATCGTGTTAAAAATTTATGGACGACAACATACCGATCACCCCTCCGCGCCCCGCGCCTGCTCCTGCGATAGTCGTTACAGTGTTTCTACTAAACGTAACTTTTGAGAATTTGTCTGTCGCATCTCTTCAGCCCGGTCTGCCCCGCCGTGGGCGCGAACGGCGCGGCGCGAGGTGCTCGATCCCCGCGCCGGACTCGGGCGCGGCCTACATTCGCGCGCGTATTGACACGTCTGCGCCGCGGGGACGCATCGCGACATCTCGCTTTTAGCACAAACCATATTGGAACCACCTTCTTTTATAACTGCTTGAGTTGCTAAATTGATTTGCGGATTCCAAATGGGTCGTAAGTTGGCTAACCGCAGGAAGCGGTGTTGGCGGCTTTGCGCGGGGTGATGGAAGTTCGCAGCGGAACTGTCCTGCCTGCGGCCACCGCGAGTGCGCCGGCTAAGTTGTGTAATTGGCGAGCGCAGCCAGCCATGTACCGATATTTTCAAACAAACAATGATGTAAAGGAACCAATAAACCTTGGAATTTGTAGGTACGTCGGTCAACAGAAGTAGGCGACCCCATGAGACCTACTTCATGGTGTTACGATACTTTATGGGTGTTGCACCATTGCTGGTCACTGGGTTCGAACACGCAAAAAAATCGCCAAGAAATCTAGGAAATTATAAAATTTACCGAAGAAAAGCTATGTGGTCTGTTTATAAATCATAATACGTTTTAAAAATTGATTATACCTATGTAGGAAGACAATTATTGCTTGTATCTATAAATGTAATTTCAGATCGAAAAGCTTTAATCGAATCTTACCTTTTGAACTTGTGGTAACTTTTCCCGTATAAAATACTTTAATTCCATATCGAAAATGAGTACAGGTAGTGTCATCTGTCGTCAAGAAGGCTAGCTACATCGTTAGCGATCATGTTGTTTTGATTCACGTGATTCTTTTGTCATGTATCGTGCCAGATTAAGTTAAGATTAAGCTTAAAGCTTAACTTTACTACGTATTGTAGATGACCCAGCCGCACTCGTTCCCGTGAAAAATACAATCAGCTTCACCATCCTCTTAAGAGAGAGGGTGAAGAGTCCTGCTCACCGCGATACGTTAAACTAGTACGGCAGGCAGGGGAACGTTTACTCAAATGTTTAACTACCGTTTAATAGTTTTTTAATTAATTTAAACAGGCACACAGTAGATAGAGTAGAAATACCGTTTGTGGCCACTGTACCCTATCTGGCCCCTTACGGTTGAAATGAGTTTTAAAAATGCTGTACAATTAAAAATATTATTCTTATAGTCAAGACTAAAGACTATTATCCAACGCGTAACAAAAAATAACGCAAAACCCGAAGACTGCTAACTCTATAGGTCATACCGATCAACTTTTACTATGGGGCCAACATACAAATCGCAAAAAAAAAGAAGCTGTTCCATACATTTCGGTTCTCGAAGTTTGTATGGAACACCTGTTTTTGTTTTCGTGGTTATTTGATCAGTATGACCTACAGAGTTAGTAGTTTTGCCTTAATTTAGTTACACGTTGTATAGATAAAAATAAAAATATGTTTGTCATTTCATACGCTTTACATACTAGTTAACATTGAGAGTGGCCAAAAACGGTGAAAGGATAGCCAAAATCAGTACTTATAAAAACAGGCACACACTTTATAGGGTATCTACTGTGTGCCTGTTTTAATTAATTAAAAAACTATTAAACGGTACTAGTTAAACATTTGAGTAAACGTTCCCCTGCCTCCCGTGCTAGTTTAACGTATCGCGGTGAGCAGGACTCTTCACCCTCTCTCTTAAGAGGATGGTGAAGCTGATTGTATTTTTCACGGGAACGAGTGCGGCTGGGTCATCTACAATACGTAGTAAAGTTAAGCTTTAAGCTTAATCTTAACTTAATCTGGCACGATACATGACAAAGAATCACGTGAATCAAAACAACATGATTGTTAACCTTAAGTGTTTTTAAAATTCGCCTACAAACCAAATTACCGCAGTTTGCTGTAAAAAAAATATACTATTTTAGATAAAATAAATGGAAAAATACATACAATATATACGTACATTCACGTAGATTGCCACTATATTATGTCTGTGGTAATAAATAAAAAAATATACGTATTAATAACGACACGTGTATATTGTAATTCGATAAAAATGTTAGTCGGTAACGGAAGAGGAAGCCAGGTGCGCGGGCGACTACCCTCGCCCTCCGTGCACATACACCGCTAAAGTCGCGGATGTTAGCTACGTGTGAGCAAAAGACTAAAGCCCTCGCTCGACCGTGCGAGGAGCGGGCGGGGGCGCGCCGCAAGGATGGCGCTTCCTTAATAAATACTCCCGATAACCTGCCCGCGCCCGCCACCGTCGATGTAATCCTATTTAAGCGTTATTACATTATTATTCCAGTGCACGTAAAATCGAAGATCTATGTACATACCTACCACCTAGTGTAACGTTACAGTTCCATGATTGTATGTTACAATAAATTTTAACCTTAATTTATAATTTTTTAACAAATTAATAACAAAATCTGTAGTAAAATATATATATTATCTTAAATAATTAACTATTTTACACTGAAATATAAGTACTTATCTAATATAATATAGGTACTACAATTAAAAGTTAAAACTAAACTTATTTAAATTAAAATTAAACTTAGCTAATCAAATATTAAAGATATAGAATAATAGACTGAATGAATTAACATTTTAACATTTTATTAGTCTAGGTTACAACTAATTAATCAACTAATAGTAATTTATCAAATTATTAATTGATGTTTTAATACGGCTTTTATAATCATACGTAATTTCAATTAAAATTAATTCTAGTCATAAATTATTCAATACATTTACATTCTTAGTCATGCTAGCGTAATGTTATGAATTTAACGCATCTAACTGTACCAGTGCAGCGCTTGGGTGGTCCGCCTTTGTTCTCGCTTGCATAGCGACAGGCGGGAGTGTGCGCTGGCGTCGCCATTCCGCTTCGAGGAGCTGTTGACGCTGGACGTATGTCGGTGCGCTCGCGACTCATTTAGTTCGCGACATCTCGCGCGCTGACGTGTTGCGTGCGCTCGTTAGTCAAAGTTGTTCTAAACTAGACTTACAAATTATAATATAACAACGTTCATCTCGCACCCCGATTTGGGTAAGTGTTGGAAGTTACCCATTTATAGGAGCGTAGTTTTATATAGTGTTAATTTTAAAATGTGTTGTGAATTGGTACCTATTCCATCTTTAACTTCATAAGTTTTCCGCTTTAACGCAAGTCACTGTAGTGCTTTTGGGCCTGCTTACGATTGTCTTTCTTACATTCATAATTCTTAGTTTCCGCTTAATTTCATTGTACCTCCGTTCTGATTGTGAGCACCATCACCAACTACTGACCGGTCCCCTTTTTGCTATCGCTTCGCTGAAACCGGGTGCTCATCATCAACGGTATTAGGAGCGCACTCTAATGCGAGTCATTAATTCCCAGGGTGTTACGTTTATGCTGGAGAAGCCGCAACTGCCACCGAAATTCCCCGGAGCGGCCATTTTGTGTTCACCGTTCCGCCTGCGTCACCACCAGCTGCCAACTGCCACCGCAATCCCCGGGGGCGGCCATTTTGTGAACACCGTTCTGCCTGCGTCACCACCAGCTGCCGACCACCTTCGCAGCGATCAGCCAGCCAGGGGAGTACCGGACTGCATAGGTGGAACTAGACGGGCTATTTTATAAATCCACGCAATAAATTCGTGTCGGCAATTTTGGTTGGTTTAATTTCTGCTACTCGCAAACCCCAAAGGTCACACTGGCGCCATCAACGTGGTATTTAAGGTCTGGTTCCGCTTTTGCAGTTTAGTTGTGTGTTGTGTGTGTTTTTTTTTTTAGTTCATGTAAAACGTTTTTAAGTTGATTTTAATTTTTGGTTGCCGGTAACTGGCGTGTATCAAGCATAATTTTAGTTTTTTTTTTTTTAATAATAGTTTTTTTTTAACAACTGACATTTATATTTTAAAATTTTAATAATTTATTTTAATTTGCTTGAGACTTATATCCCCGTGCATATTGGCTTAAGTTTACCTTTTCCTCAATGACTTTTATAAATAGAATCGCTTATCGCCTTAGTTTCTTGTACAGTCAGTCGCGATAAATTGTGTGAACGTTTTATTCAATTTTATTTTATGACATTGTGTTGCAATTTATAATGGCTTGGTACGCGCTAGTTGCAATTTAACGCTTGTTTGATTTTAATTTTAAATATTGCGTTTATTATTTTTTTTTTTTTTGGAATATGATTTGATTATTAATTATTTTTAATTTTGCATCAACCATAACGTTAATCACCGTAGTTAACCTTGTAACAGACGGAGTAGTTAGCTAGTAGTTAGTCTGGAGGATTTTCAACACTACTCAACATCGGTTTTTTTTTAAATAATTATTTAAAGATATTTTATTTTGTTATATATTTCAATTAAGGCAAATGGCATTTCCAGTGAAATTTTTATCTCTCCAAAAGTCGGAGCTTGAATACGAGGTTGAGATTCGAGGATCCACACCAGCAGCTACCGTACAAGATTTACGGAAGCAAATTGCAAAGATAGGGCCCCAATTTCCCAGCATTTTTTTTTCAGCTCTCAGAAAAAAGTTTGAATTTAAATTACATATTCGGTTCAAAAATTCAGTTTATCGCACTATAGTGAAGAGCAATGAAAACGGGTCACTTTGTATTGAACTACTAGAGAAAGTGATCCGTTTTCATTGCTCCTGAGTGTATTATAAAAAATGATTTTGCACCACAACCAAAGCAGAAAAACTTGAACATAGTTAATAGTATGCAAATACGTTTTTCATAAACAAATTGATGGTCATTTACTAAATCACGATCTCCAATTCTTCTCTTTAGGGGTTCGTAACAAAAATCTTTCTAAACCTCCACATTAACCACTCATGTAGAAGAAAGTACACTTTACATTAGAAACCACAGAAAAAGAAGTTTCTAAGTTCGGCAGAAAGCAGTAATTCAAGATATTTGGTGTCAGTCAATCATTTCAGTGACTCATCGTATCACGGAAACGTCGCGGCGTAAAGCCCGCGGCCGCGAGCGGCGTCGGCTTGCCGCGCCTGCCGCACCCGCCGCGCCTGCCGCGCCCGCCGCGCCTGCCGCGCCCGCCGCGAGGCCGACGCCGCTCGCGGCCGCGTGCCTCGAATCAACTCTAATCGACCTGTCATGTCCCGAGCCGCTCCAATCTCCAACACAATCTGATCGGTATTATACGCGCCAATATTTAAGTCGATCTTAAGAGCCAACGTGACTTGCAGAAAACCTTAGAATTATTAGAAGCATAATATTAAAGTGAGAACTTTATAATGTTGTTTTAGTTACCTTTGTCCCCATGAGATAGGGAGATACTAAAGAAGATATTTTTTAAACTGTATTTTGGTGTAAAAACTTACACCTACATCGACGATTGTATGATTTTGCAACGCCCGTCACACAATAGGCTATCCCGCAGCGGCCAGTTCCGGCCTCCCCGGGTTGAATTGAATAAAATACACGAAATTTAGCCTATCGTATGTACATCTGTAATAATTATTAGGTCCAATTGTACATATAGTTTTCTATACAGTATGTTGACAATATCATATTGTAATTTGTTGGATATTTAATATATGTACCTACCCATCCATGTTACCACCTGTTGTACACGCAATAAATGTTTTGAATTTGAATTTGAATATTAAAACTGATAATAAGTTAAGGCTCAAGGCTTTAGTGACAATAAAGGAGATCGGCGAACATCCATAGAGTCTTGGGCCCAACCGTTACACTAATGATTTTTAGGCCGTATTGTAGATCACTATGTAGGATATTTACAGGATAAAAATTATGGGCCTGGTCTTTGGGAAAGCAGAGATATGGACGGTTCTCCATATGAACCAAAGTGAGTAGTTAAAAAAGACTTCGATGAATACTTCTGATAAGTTACATTTAAAAAAACATCAAATAATCATGGTATAGATGTTAAGCATATGCAACATGATATTATTATAAGAACATGAATAAAAATTCCAAGGGCTACAATATGGTTCAGTATGCATTTGGTCTGTGAAACAATGGATAGCGTAGAAGGCCACTGACATTTATAATTATTATGTTATGGAGGGTACTTATACCCTCAATTTTTTTAAATGTCCTACTACGGCGTATTACGGTAAACAGAAATCAACAATGTTATTTATTATTGTTATATTTTAAATCCCATAGAAAAAAAGTCTGATACTTCACAAAGAGTAGTTAAAAAATACATCATTAATTATTGTTTTAGTTAGATTCCTGTAACGGCTAGGCCCACTTTCGCCTATCTCCTTTGCTACCAATCTACTGCCAAATTTGGTACTTTTTTAGATAGCGCTACTTTTGGTGGCTCATTAGAACTCGGCCTATTTTTTACTTTTATGTTTTTATCATGTACACGTGACATTGTATCTCCTTTTAACAGATAACTACGTCATTCCCATGAATCTGTGTTTTCGGTTATCCGTACGAGACGTTGACGTTAACACCTGGGGCTGCCGGCTCCCTCCCCGGACACGCGCGCCCAGCTATCTTTATCGCGAGGGCAACAAGCACTTCCGCACCGAAACTGAGGTTACGTAACCCGAGTTCGTCCCGCTCGAAATAGGACCAATTAACAATATACGTACAATATTAGAACTGTAGCGCAGGTAGTTGTTTGTGAGCTTAAATATCAACGTTTAAATCACTTTTCAGATAACCATTGTTATGCTTTGATTATCTACCAGGTGACCAGGATTCATCGTTCGCTAGAGATAGGCAGATATAATTATTATAAAACGGCTTTCGGCAACCACAAAAGGGATATATCCTGAAGAAAAAGTTTTCTCAGTTATCTAGTCATCAAAGCTCGGTTACGTATATCTACTGACTTCAATTTATTCCATGATATTAGAATGAAAATAACTGTTATTTATTGATGTTTTCGCCATTAATTAAATCCGTTGAATTACACAATTCCAGTGCGTATTATGTACTTACGTCATTATAGAGAACGTGAGCATTGACCGATATTATTTCATCATCATCATCATCATTTCAGCCTATTGCAGTCCACTGCTGGACGTAAGCCTCCCCCAGGGTTCGCCACAGGGCCCGATCTCCCGTTTTCGCCATCCAGTCACCACCAGCCACTTTTTTCAGGTCATCGGTCCATCTGGCTGGAGGGCGTCCTACGCTACGCTTGCCGAGCCGTGGTCTCCACTCGAGAACCCGTCTACTCCACCGATCATCGGTTCTGCGACAGATGTGACCAGCCCACTGCCACTTCAGTCTGCTACACTTCTGAACTACGTCAGTGACCCTAGTTTTATGCCGGATCATCTCATTCCGGATTTTGTCCCGTAGCGAGATTCCGAGCATACACCTTTCCATAGCTCGCTGGGTGACGTGTAGTCGGTGGGCTAGTTTCACTGTCAGGTTCCACGTCTCGGCTCCGTATGTCATGACCGGCAGGACGCACTGATTGAATAAATCGATCGACAATATTTAAATGTAAATAAAACAGTAACCCTTCATTGATGGTATCGAGCTATCGAACCACTTCTTGGATTGTATTATTTCATCGAACGCAATTTTCTGCTGAAGCCATGATGTTCTCAGGATATCGTAAACATTCATTACTTAGGGTTAGATTAGCTTACACTTGTGATTGTGACTGCCAAAAAACATTCACTCATGCAGGGTACCGACATGAGTTTCGATAAAGTTTATAAAAGGTACCCAAATAAAACGCAGTAGGTACTTATATATACATGAGAATAAAATGGACAGCTAACATCATTAAGGTAGATTTATCCATCGCCAGCTGCAAGTACACTCAGGAGCAAAAATAACGGGTCAGAGTGCGTTTTTCATACTAAAGAGGCTATTTCGAAGCCTTCGTTCCTCGCCAGGGAATGCTTTTAGTGAAATCTGATGATGAATACCTCGAGCATCGATACAGGACTTCCAGAGTGCCTAGGATACCCAACCGAATGAATCTGCGGCTAACGCCGGATTTGTGCATGTTCAGAAAAACATCTAAAATGGCAATAAAATGTAAGGAAATCCAGTGCTGACCCAAACTCTCCCGTTGTGGTGTTAACTGATTGTGCGATCAGTTAGGTATCTTAAGAACTTTTGACCTCCTCTATTGAACTTCGCAGTATCGACCATTAAACCTCACTCAAAACAACCCCTGGCGAGGAACCAAGGCTTCGAAATAGTCTCGTTTGTATGAAAAACGCACTCTGGCCCGGTATTTTTGCTCCTGAGTGTATAACTAGATATATAACCTTCCCTCGAGTGACCGTAAGACAAAGAGCCGTTGTCAAGAGAATGCACCCTGAGTGTAGTTCGAGTTATTATGTGCTCTTAAACAAACCTCAAGCCACTAATTAAATATATAGACACTTATACATATGAAGCTGATCAAGTGCAACCATCGCAAAGCAAATAATTTATTAAATAGTTAATACCACGTTTCCGTAAAAAACACATAGAACCCAGAAATAAAAATTGTCCCATGGTGTTTAAGATACAGTCACGAAAGTTAATTGGTGACCCATTCCAACAAAAATATGCTTGAAGCCGTCGATGTCATTCGAGATACAAAGTTATTTATAATATAACTAACAGGAAACTCATCCTTATTGTTGTAGAATGTCAGATTGACTTTGGACCTAAGGTGGGTATCGAATTTAACGCTTTGACTACATAGTATAGGTATTTATATTTGAATGTTTGTAAAACTATTTTTTAGGGACTTCGACTGGTTCGATAAAAGCTGTAAATTTACAAAATGTCTCTCATCATCATCATCATTTTGCTCATCTCAAGACTCGAGATCAGCAAAAGGAAGAAATTATCTTAGCATCGGATTATCCAAACTCCGGACGATAAGGTTCGAACGTTTGAACTGGGTCAGCGGGTCAGGAGCCGGGCGAGTTAGAGATAAATCTCAGTATTTAAAACACTTGCGTCAGTTAATATTTGTTTGAAGTACATAGACCATTTTGAAACGTGCACGAAATTAATACTTATCGTGATAAGTAGATTTACATTTCTACTCGGGGGGGGGAGGAAACAGAAAACTTTGCGAAAATGTAGTTTAATATTACAGAATATGCGGCAGACTGTGGTACCGAGCCAAAAAAAATATTCAAAATTCAAAATATTTATTTAGTAATATGGCCAAATCAGGGCTCTTGTACACGTCGGTAATATAGGGTGTATCTACTAGCGCTTCGGACAAGACCATAATTGCGGAGAAGAAGCGCCGCAAGAAACTCCAGCAGAAGGTCATTTTTTCCAATAATAAAATACAATAATACTTAAAAGTAATATTACAAGGTAATAAAGTAATAAATAATTAGATTTAAAACTAACACCAACAAAATCATTATAAATGTAAGCTCAAAAACATTAAATTAAAAATAGTGACTAGTAAACCAATATGACGAGGTCTCTACGTCAGGAACGATAATCGAAATAACTAACTGAAAAACAGGTCCTTGCAAGCGTGAACAGACCGGACCCCACAGACAGCACCCGTTCACGAGTATGACGCGTATCTCAGCCACGCCTCCCTCAACCATGTGTTCGGGAAAGTGGCGACCCGATCAACGACGCCGCCGTAAGCAAAGACCTTTGAGTGAGCATGACATGCTCATGCTGCCGGACAAAATATATCAATAATAAATTAATTAAAAAAAGCTGTCCGGCGAGAAACATCACAATGTGTTCTCATTTCTAAAGCGTCTTGTGCACAAGAACCAATAAAAATTACAACAAAATAAATGATTAAACTTAAATTTAAAATGTCTACATGATTGGCTAAAAAGCATTTTGCAATAAGCGCTGCTCAGTGTTCAGCTATTATTACTATTCAAAAAAAACGGAGAAAATGAACCAGAATTTCAGTAATAGCTCACGCTACTTAAAAACGTCTTTATCTTCTATGAAGTCATTTACAGTATGATATGCCTTACCCAGCGAGCAGCACTTAATGCGAGACTTAAATTTATTGAACGGCCTATTGACAATATCAGCAGGTATCTTATTGTAGAAGCGTATACAGTTCCCCACGAACGATGTGCTACTTTACGAAGACGGTGACCTGGGACTACGAGGTTATCTTTATTTCGCGTGTGAAGCTTGTGAACGTCACGGTTATGGCTGGAGCCAGCTTCAATGTTCATCAGCAATACATTGCTAGTAGGTAACATACTCGTGATAATATCGATTCAAAAAAAGGTCATACTTGACCTTGATACCTGGTTTTTCATCACGATTTGTAATACAATCATTACCTAATTTGACGCATTTTTCAGTTTTTACGATAGGTACAGCAAAAATAAAAATACGTTGCAAAGAAACGTTTCTTGTATGGGGATTTCCTTTATTTCGGCCGGGCCAGTTTAGTCACAATATTAAAATATAGCTTTTATTTAGCTGTACTGTTAAATTTTGATAAAGAAAACCTCCTCGCTCGCGTTCGGCACGCTAACTTTGCGCAGAGGCCATATCGAAACCAATGAGGTTATTCCGAGGTGCGATTATTGGTAGTTGTAAACTTTACCAATACCCCGCCGGCGCCGTGTGGACGTGAAATACCGTCCGCTATGGCGCTATGGCAATCTTTAAACGGCTGTAAAAGCCTCAAGTTAACTATAAAAATAACATTAGGTCATGGTATCGGCCTCGAATATGGAGGCCCTGAGGTCCTCCCAAGTTGTATTACAAGAAAAAGTTCTTTATTCTTCAATTTAGACATAATATAATGCACCTATTAATGTCAAAAAGCATTACCACCGCACCGATTCGAAAAATAAAATCTTTGCCTCGAGAAGAACCGGCGTAAGAAACTCGGCTAGGTATAATTTTTTCAACAAAAAAAAACATCATACAGAAGTTTTTAATATCACAGTATTATTGCACAGTAGGTAGGTGCACCTTTTTAAGTTTAGATAGGTAGATTGAAGCGCAGATTACTTTGCTCATGCAGGATGCGCGAGTGCGCGACTCACTGCAAAACATCCCTATCCTACATAGGGACATAATAAGATTAGATTGTTTTTAAATTAGCGACACTAGTAATTATTCTCTAAAATTAAGGTCTGTCCGATGGTCGATCTCGTCACCGTGATTGCTTCGTTTTCTGATTTTTGTAAGATGATGTCTGTGACAGCTCATATCAGCTTAGAACACTTATTTCTTTAACTTCGCATAAGTACTACATCGGTTAAACCTAGCGTCGCAGCTTATATAAACCGGCTCATAATTATGTCGTCCCGTCAGAGCGTACAAAACACATTTTCATTCTCAATTAGGCAGCAGGGCTTCTGTCGAACGATCGAACGTATAAGGCGGCCTATTTGAGAATGCACCCGTTTAAAATGTGTTTTGTACGCTTTGACGGTACTACATATGGAAGTCCTGTGTAACTTCTTGAATTCTAGGGTAGCTTACGCCATCTCTCGGTGATTAGATAGTAACTTGCAAATGTTTTGTCATAATAATAACCTAATATTAGTTATAGACTGTCTTGAAATTAAAAAGTGGCAACACTGTAGTGTCGTCCCGTTTTTCTTAGATTAATTTGAAAGGGATGACACTACAGTGCTGCCCCAACAGTGCTGCCACTTTTTAATTTCAAGACTTTTTTGACAGACTATAATTGGGCTTAGAGACCCATGGACATTTGCATCTCAAGTCTACAATGTTAAGATTGCAAGTCGAAGGCCCGTTTTAATAAACTGATCTCAATGCTCGTCTCGAGATGCATCAAAAATGACAGTGTTCTATGGTTTGACGTTTACTTTGACGTATCTTGTGACGGGCCTCACATTAATAAACTTATCTTGAATATAAATATTAATACGGCCCTAAAAATTGGAAATGCGTTGCCAACCCTGAGAACTGAGGATGATGGAATGCCTGATTGCGGATGACTTGTAGTAAACACTTGTAAACGATTAATCGTTAAAAATTGTACCTAGGCCGGCAACGCACCTGTGACTCCTCTGGTGCTGCAGGTGTCTATGGGTGACGGTAATCGCTTTCCATCAGGCGATCCGTCTGCTCGTTTGCCTCCTATACTATATTAAAAAAAAAGTTGTGATTCTGAGAGTATAAGGGTACTTGTGTCGGCGTGCGGAGATGACTAGAAATCTACTTTACTCGCTGATAACAACGCCATCTACTTGTTTCAGCTCGAAGTACGTCTTAAGCTATACTATTTTTGTGACGGTTTACTACTTAGTTCCGCTCATCTACCACCGATAGCGTGGTAATTCAATATCACTCTATTCTCCCTCAGCGATTCATGGGCTGTCCCATCCACGTGGGAACGCTTTTGGAAGCTTTTGGAAAGGGAAGAAGATTTAAATCAAACACAATCTTTGATTTGGTGCCATACTTTTAATATACTAGTACAAAATGAAGCCAAATAATATTGATACTTTACGTTCCGTTGTAAATTTGCTGGATCGTTAAAATGAGGTGCATTTAAAACGTAAGAAGCAATTTTTAATGGCGTTTAAAAAACGCCAGTGTGTACGAGACGGTTGATTTGCAACATGTTTTCATTTGCAACATCCCCTCTGGTGTCCTACGCACAACATGTGTGCGTAGAGTTTTTGACATTATGTGAATTATTGGACATACCTACCCCGTTACTTATACACGTGGAATAAGCTTGGAATAGTTTCTTTTTTGCGCCGCGGCAACTTCAACAGCTACTACCGCGGGGATATGGCGTTTCCACAATGAAGTGATTTCCCCAGTGTCAAGTATATATAAGTATAAATCAATATAGCAATACAATAATACAATATAATCCAATCTTCTCTATGAAGATTGTGGGCAACGTTGTACGGTGATATGTAGGACAGAGGTCAAGATAGTTTTAACCTCTGTACCACTGCGAGTTCACTTGAAACGACAAGTAAGATGCGAGATCATCGACATACCAACTATAGACGCCGGGTTCCATACAAAATTCTCTTCGAAAAATGTCCTAGGGCGTCCTTTACAAACTTCATACTTGTATAAAATCGTTGTCAAAATAAAACATTCTAATTTAAATGGTATTGTATTAACGTAATGCTTAATTTTGCTTGAAACAAATTATCATCTTATGTGGCTTCGACTAGAGGTTATTTTTTTCACCTTATGCAACTTCTACTAGCGGAGTGCCAACGTCACCGCGAACAGAGTACAAATGGAGTAGCTTTACACTTAACATTATTTCAGCTTTGACGTCTCAGGTGGGTATGGGTTTAATATAAACAACAACTCAACGCTATTTTTTTTATTATTCAAGATATGAAGATAATATATACGATGTGCGCTCGAAAACCTTCATTTTTTTTACATAATAGCTACTTGAAAAACATATAGACTAACTTATCTCGGTGGCAAGAATCATGTGGCATTGCTATTGTGTAAGTACCACTTGACACTGGCTTGGATATATTTCATGTGGGTCCATATTGGCTTCGCTAAAGTTTATCACCCGAAATTGATTTTCCTAACGATTTGTACTCCTAATGATCACTGCTCCTAAAAAATGTTTTCCTAAAAATTTCGTTCCTACAATTTATTTTACTATTAACGTAGCTCATAAAACTCATATCTCTTAAAATTTTAAGTGCTAATGTCACTGATGTAACTTTTTGTAAACTCCTATTTTTTTTTTAAATAACATTCTTAATCATATTTTTTTTAAAGTTAAAGAATTATTATTTTAAAGTTAAAGATGATCTGCTCTTTTATAAAAAAAACTAACCTCGAAGACGAAAGCGGGAGCGAAGCTCCCGCTTTCGTCTTCTAACCTATCCGCGAGCCGAGTCGGTTTTGCCACTAAGTCCCTATTCCCTACTGCCTACGTAATGACGGACCCTTAGGATCTCAGTCACTATTAACTTTAAAGAAAAGTTTTTCAAGTAAAATGTGCTTATTTTATGAACAATAGTGTAAAAGATGGTTATGTTGAGAAAATATAGGAAAACAAATAGTAGTATGATCGATGTTTATTGCAACGGACATTATGAAGTTGAATGATTAGGAATTCAGAGCGTTAGGAACAAAGTAGTTATGAGTAGTGATTATTAGGGTGTAAATTATTAGGAACAACATTTTCGGATTTCCGATAATCGACATTAAAAATTTAGTTCAACTTTGGCGCACCCATTTCATGTACCTGTTAGGCGCCAGAAAGGCAATTTCTAAGAGACCGGTCTCCATAGTCTCTGCCTATCCCATTGAGAGATAAATGTGAAGCTATGTATGTATGTATGTTTAGTGGGTTTTAAAAGACGGTTTTTTTATTTTCCATCAGCATTAACAACATTTAGAGGCTCAAGATGGAGCGCCGTTAATCATTAAAAAGTTTTCCCGGTACTTCACCACCTACATGCATAGTAATGAATAAAAGCAGCTTCATATTTTCAATAGATAAATCTCATCACTGCCCGTTAAATAATATACGGCTATAGATTTCGGTGATGATTTTGGGTCTTCATCATCAGTTTCTCTTGACCGAGAGGTGTTTTTAGAATGCAAATCCATAATGTCTTTCAGAAAATAACAACATCGCTGTGTGTGCGTATAACTTTTGAGGGATTTCTTTGATTCGTCATGGATCCCACCATTAGATTCTAAAAAGGGTGGTCAAAAAATTTATTATGTCAAATCATTCCTCCACATAACGTATTCTGGTTTAATTTACACTTGTTAAGTGATCGTTTACTGGTCGCCCAAAATATTTATGCCTAAACAACTTTTATGCCTAAAGGATCTCACTTATCCGCATCTAAATAACTCCTGCAATATGGAATTCTATTGTCGCAAGTGAACGCACTTGCGACGATAGAATTCCATATTGCGCATTGAAATGGATCACCAGGAATACTACAAATGTATATTTATTTACGACCGCAAAAAATATTAAGTATTGAACTACTCCATAGATGCACTGTTCTGAAACAACCAATATATTGAGAATTGTTGGTCGGAAACTAAAATAAATTATTTTATTAGAAATACTTAGTTATTTATTCAGTAATTTTACGAATCGACATTTATTTACCGAAAGTATGAAATTCTGTCCGAAAGATTTTTGTTACGGTGATTAATTATTGTTGTTTCCGAAAGCGCATTGAAGCATTGTGACACGTGTCACTGTTGGCGCAGTTGACAACGAACTAAATTCAAGTAGGTAAGCTCCCAATTTAAAGTGAGTAAATAATCGCTGGGCCGTGTTTTGTTCTCTGACCCGTTATCCAGTTGTATTGTTGATCGAAGTGCGAGATACACGAAATAAGTCCAAGTCTTTTATTATTGTGCAACACAAAGGCATAAAAAGGATAAATCACTAACAGAAAAGAACTTTGAACATAAAAATACAAAACTTAAACAAATTACACATAGATCTGCCATCTTTTAACGTTGCAAATGGCCCCCTTGGAATAGTTTATGCCATGCTTTGTCACTTTCTGTCAGATGAAAATGTCACAATTACAGATAAGGACGAAGCATGGCATAAACTATTCCAAGCTTATTCCACGTTTATAAGTAAGGGGGATAAATATTAATTTTGATGTACAACAACTTTGACATATTGTTCGATATATCGCCGCGGCGCGCACGAACGGGTTTGCCGCCATCATGCTCAAGGCCGCCTCGCTGCTAAGCCGGGTGCGGGGCAGCCCGGACACTATTCTGGCAATAATTTAGAGTATTCTAGATTAAAAAAAAGTCTCAAAAATGTCTGGAAAAGTTGATATTACCATCTACATTATTTTGACGCAAAGTCCCTATACAGGGTTATTGGTAAGTCGACCTATTCCCGTTAGGAGGTGATAGGGGTGACTATTTGCGATAATTTTGACCCCCATATGCATTATGCAAAAGTGAACCATTTTTGAGTTATCGCGATTTTTAGTTTTTTTTAAATTAGTCGGAAATTCAACTTGAAAAATTTATTACAAGAAAAGTATCAATTTAAATCTTTTTTTTTCTTCTGATTTACAAAAACGAGTAAACACTGGTTATTTCTCAATATTAAAACAATAATTATCGGCCCAAATTTAAAAAAGCGAGACGGAATACGAATTTTTTTCAATATTTTTTGCCATCGCTTTCCACTAAAATGCCTTAAAAACAAAAAAAAACGTTATGAAACTTGGCTTGCAGATTCTTTTAAAAACTTAACTGTTTTCTTAGCTCTCCAAAAATGCATAACAAGTAGGAAATTATTTGGGAAAAAACTGAAAAAAAAATCATCACAAAGGAAGCGGGCGGAAACTAAAGTCACAAATGCCACTTCAAAAATAAAAATTAAAAACATACCGAATTTACATCAACTTTTTTTATTTGCTTTTGTACAAGATGAACTTGTTTTTCTTATGCAATATTAAAAAAAAATTATCTGTACACGTTTGAGAATGCGAGGCCGAAAACTAAAAAATACATGTTTTTTTATCAAACTCCAACATAAATTACACGAAAACAGAAAAATTTACCAATACATTTGGCTGACTGAAATTAGTCTAAATAACTTAAAATAAAAACTAAAAAATCGCTTACTTTTTCCATAAGTTAATGTTGTTATTTGTGTTTACGAGTATAACAGTTAGTTTTAATAGCTCGTTAGAAAGCTGGAAAAACGTCAATGTTTTATGTGTAATCTGCACGCCAAATGTATTGGTAAATTTTTCTGTTTTCGTGTAATTTATGTTGGAGTTTGATAAAAAAACATGTATTTTTTAGTTTTCGGCCTCGCATTCTCAAACGTGCACAGATAATATTTTTTTTAATATTGCATAAGAACAACAAGTTCATCTTGTACAAAAGCAAATAAAAAAAGTTGATTTAAATTAGGTATGTTTATGAATTTTTATTTTTGAAGTGGCATTTGTGACTTTAGTTTCCGCCCGCTTCCTTTGTGATGATTTTTTTTTCAGTTTTTTTCTAATAATTTCCTATTTGTTATGCATATTTGGAGAGCTAAGAAAACAGTTAAGTTTTTAAAATAATCTGCAAGCCAAGTTTCATAACGTTTTTTTTTTGTTTTTAAGGCATTTTAGTGGAAAGCGATCGCAAAAAATATTGAAAAAAATTCGTATTCCGTCTCGCTTTTTTAAATTTGGGCCGATAATTATTGTTTTAATATTGAGAAATAACCAGTGTTTAATCGTTTTTGTAAATCAGAAGAAAAAAAAAGATTTAAACTGATACTTTTTTTGTAATAAATTTTTCAAGTTGAATTTCCGACTAATTTAAAAAAAAACTAAAAATCGCGATAACTCAAAAATGGTTCACTTTTGCATAATGCATATGGGGGTCAAAATTATCGCAAATAGTCACCCCTATCACCTCCTAACGGGAATAGGTCGACTTACCAATAACCCTGTATACTTTACTGACAGTACTCATGTTTTGACTTTTGAAAGTTTTGAGTTTGAGTGAAGAACTGTTAAATAGGGCATTAATAGAGGTGTGTCCTGAGTAAAAAAAAACTAATTCCTATTAGTCCGTCAGCAAAGATTATCAAAAAATATTAAACAAGTATTTTTTGGTATTTCAAATCAATCAAAGTTGACACATAATATAACGCGCATTAAAGTTCAGGGCTTGTGACATCACAACGTGGTATAAAGTGTGACACGGCGTGACATCACTCGAAACTTCCACGGACTTTATCTTCGTTATTTTGTGTTTAATTGACTAAAGAAAAAATACGTGCTCAATTATTTTTTAGTAATGTAAAAGACGGACTGATTAGATTTTTTTAGGACACTAGCCTATTATTTAATTTATAATTATTTGCAATGGAGTGGAATAAAGAAAAGACGCTGTATTTTATTCAATTAGTAAAGGAGCGGTCACGGAGCGGCCCATAATTAGACAAATTCTACTGGGATGACATGAAAAGAAAAGTGAAATGTGACAATACATTGTTCACTCCTAAGTCGCAATGGACGTGCAGTTGTACCTAAATAATTATGTTTTGTAACATATTTTGCTAACATGTTTTGTTGGTTTTTTGGCGCAGCGGACACGCCCTACATCCATATTTTATTCGAAACGTAACTTTTTAATCTGTTTCTGGACTAGCATGTTTTTTTTAAAAAGCCAGAAGTTCTACTTTGTAAATCGAAGTTCGAAGTTATGTGAGCTCTATCCCTTTCTCTCGATTTAGTCTCGACTGACGCGTGACAGGGAATTGTACGTCAAAAGAAGTTGACCTGTGTGTAATTTAATTCTAGCCTTGTTTTATTATCAAGTGTATTGGTTCATGTTGGAAAGATTCCCTTGAAGAAATAAATAAATGGTATTTCAATACTTAACCGTTTCGGCGGATCAAAACATTGTGATCGTGTGATGTCATAATGTGATTTTTAGTAGCGGTTTTATCGCGTGCAAACTATATCTTAATGTGAACCCACCTTAACAGCTTAAACTGAACGCATGAGTAAAAGTTATTGTCTATGAGTATCTATGGCCAGCTGTCATGACCAACATAATAATATTAGTATTGTAAATGAATAAATTTCCATGTTGTGTAGACATTTTTGTTATCATTGAATAATACTTAGACTCAAATTTACGTATGATTTCGCAACCAAAGATTTTTGATTACGTTTTTGCCTTCGGTTCAATTTATACATTGAAAATAGTTTGTAAACAAAACGTTAAAAACTTTTTTGTGTTGACGTTTCTTTTCGCGGTTTTAATTGTGTTGGCCCCTTTGCAAAAATGGACGTAAATTAGTTGACGTCTTCACGTTCTTCGCTTAATAAGAACATGCGAAACCAACAAACGTCTTGAATTTGTGCTGCAAGATATTAATTGTAAGTTTAACACATGTGAATTTTCAGTCAAGCTAGATAAAGTGTTCATAGCCTAGAATCACTTCCGTTTTGACAGGAAAAGGAAGTGCATGGTTATGGCGATCGCAATGTGCACACTGCACAGCAGCGAGATTTGACATCCTTATCCTGTTAATTTTGTAGTGATACTAGTGATAGCGGCGCGAATTACTTCCTTACTTTACTACTAGTTTCCTCTATACAGATGTTATCAAAGAAACGAAAGAGACTAAACTTGAATCTTGTAAAGCTAGCCATGTTTGGTCTCAAGATAGCGATGTGCTGTCAAGGTTACCACGCTACGCAAAAGATTAATAATTACAGAATAATTTGAACAAATTTAAGAATGTTCAGTGATCTTTAGAACACAAGAAAATTTTACAAGAATGAGTAGGTATGTTATCTTACAACGTGTATAAAATTCCTGCTTGTTATACATTACATTAGCATGTAAACGCCATGGGTATTGTTGTTATTCTTTACAAATTTGACAGTCGTACACTGAAATCTTGAAGTACCGAAACAATACCCACAAACAACGGAAAACCTGATAATACAAGCAATAACTTTTATACTCATAGGCAATGCTGGAATTTGTGGTTTCACTTCCCTTACATTTGTAGGGTCCTGTAAAAAATAACTGGTGAAAATAATTATTTTGCCATGTGTTGTTTGAGTACCTGACCTTGCCTCTAATAGTGAATATAAGATAAAAGTCACAGCCCTGTTGTGATGTGTCCACAGGCTGAGAGATGGCGGAGGAGCCGGAGCCGGTGTTGGAGGAGGAGGTGGTGCTGGCCTCCATGCCACAGATCATCTCCGTAAGTGCTCATACCAACATTCTTATTCAAACACTACTGCCATGACCGGTAAAATGATTGATGTTATGTCGAAGTCAACTAATAGTCAAACAATAATAAATAGGAAACAAAATACTTTTCTGATAGAGCCATGTTTTATCACATACTCAGAAAGAACCTACACCTTTGTGGTGGCCTTGAGTCTCCTGCTGTTTTGTGCATCATCTTCAATACAGGGAAGGCAGGAAAGAACACTTGCAACCCTAATACCAAAACCTGTTCAACTAAACAGTTAAAATTTTGCGGTGTGTGGGTGTAAAAAACCAAAGGGCCCATCTTTTAACATATTCTGTGATCAATTCTTGAGAATACAGTTTTTTGATAAAACCATAGGTCCTGGAGCTCTTATTTATTTACTATGCCGGCCCTGACCCCTGGTCAAAGTAGATCAAGATTGCAAGATTATCTTATAATATTTGGTGGTTTAGCGCCTCTTGGTTGTACCGATGATGTACCTGAGCAGATGATTAGATTTTCATTCTAAAATGATATGTAAAATAATGATTTTCATCTTTCTGTTCTTGTAAGAGACTTACATTACCGAGTTGAGGTGTTAATATTTTGTTTTTGAAGCGAAACCTTCAACTTAGGTCTGAATCCAGGTTGTTTAAAGTTTGCTAGTTATAATAATGTTTAGCCCTTAATTTGATTTTGTCCGGTGGGACGGACAACTCATTTAAAAAAATCTGTCACTTTGCTACGTCATATTTCTTTCTCTTGCATGCTGAAAATCCATAGATAGATAAATGTTTTTTGGTAGAAAAATAATATTGAAGCATTAAAAACATAATCATGCGAGTTGTTCAACTGATTTGTTAGCTGTTAGGCCAATACGCTCTTCGTCCAAATTGGATTTCAACACTCATTTCATCCAACACTCCAGCACGCATTTGGTCTGAAACGTCTACCATCCAAGTCGCATTTCGTACAACTCGCATTTCGTACAACACGCAATACGTCAATACGTATTTCGTCCAAACAGGTACGCGTTTTGTCCAACAGTCAATTCGTCCAAAACGCATTTTGTCAAACTGGTCTTCCACGTAAACTATCAGCAGGCCATTATAAAAAAGTGCACATCATTAAACCTGGACCAGACTCTTGTGGGCAGAAACGTCATGAAGCTGGCTTCTTATTTGACACTATTGCCCACCAACTTTCTGATGGACGCTTGGATTGATATAAAGTCAGTTGGTCAAATATGCCAGGACTCTGCAGCGTGCGAAGAATTTTGTAACTATTTTGAAAAGCAGTGGCTCCCTTTTTTTGCAATGCTAAGCGTAGCCGATGAGAATCACCGGTCAACGAATGCAGTTGAAGGGTGGCATAGTCGAAGAAACAAGAAAATTCTTGTCAAGCCAAATTTACTCTTGCTGGTCGACATACTTAAGAAAGAAGGGCGAAACTTCAATATATTGATCAGAAGGAAAATGCCTATGAGTCGAAAGAAACTATTGCAAGATTTGAAATTCAACGATTCTTACGCAAAAAACTAAAATTGCTAGGAAAGAGTGAAATAAGTGCCATAGAATTTCTTCAAAAAGTTATTAAATCAAATAATATACAATACTCAATAAACAAATCTTTCAAAATCCTTTCTTTGCCTATGTCATAAAGCCAGTGACGTTATTTTTTTATTGCGATTACCTTCAATACAATACAAAATAATAAAAATCCTCTTTGCACACCTTACACAGAAAACAAAACAAACAAAAATTGTTTTTTCATAGCTAAGTTATGTTGTTTTTCAATTTTTCATACAAGTTATTGCCATATTGTATTAGGGACTGATTAATAATTACAGTCTAATGGCGGCGTATCGGATTAACTACATAATGGACGAATCGCGAAATGGGCGAACAGCGTAATAGACCAATTGCGAAATGGGCGAACAGCGTAATAGACCAATTGCGAAATGGGCGAACAGCGTAATAGACCAATTGCGAAATGGGCGAACAGCGTAATAGACCAGTCGCGAATGGACGAACAGCGTAATAGACCAATCGCGAAATGGGCGAACAGCGTTATAGAACTTATAGACCAATCATATCATGGACTAACTGCGTAGTAGACGATCGGCCAAACGCGATTTGGACGAAGAGCGTATTGGCCTAACATCTAACAAATCGTTCAACTAAATGACACCGGTTGTCTTCTGTTTTTTACTAGGTATAAAGGCATGTGTGTTTGTATCAAAATAATAAACAACATTATAAAATTGAAACATGAAGGTGTAATACTGATGCATTTTACTACTTTTTCTTATTTCATACGTCCACTGAATGTGTTGTCCGCCACACTGGACAACGCCATAGATTCAATTACTTATATAAATTACTGATTGTCCGCTGTGGAGGACTTCGCCAAAGTTGTAGACTGATGAGTTACAAATACGGTTTAATTTATTTTATTCAAATATGAATATTTGTATGTGTGTACTGAAATCTGCGCTTAGATTTTTCATTTCTTTTAAACCAGTGAATGGCACCATTTTGAATGTTTTTTTACACAAAAAAAAAGTCTGAGGCAGGTGAAGCCTCTGCTGATGACAATGAGTCATAGAATATCCCTCCATCAGAGTCAGTTATTTATTTATGTATGATTAACTTCTTTGGACAATACTGGCACTTTAATTATACATATAATATGTACAAACGGCGGACATAATCCTACGGTACTAACTTTCAATCAACGTTTGATCTAAAAATTTCATTGCACGTTAATTTGGTTCTTTACTAACAGCTTCTTTTGCGTCACTACTATGATACCTTGATATTTATAATAGTTCCCAACTTGATAACTAGGTACAAAATTCCAATCCGGCATGCAGTCTTGAAGTAACATGCAAGATATGGATGATTCTATGAACAAAAAAAATATTACAATATTCTGTCTATTTCATCATTTCCATGTTTACCTGCACTGACAAACACAACGAGTAAAGCTCGGTCAAGGTACCCCATCGTCATTAGCAAAACTCGTAAAAAAACAGGTGGACATGTAATAATATCCCGCATATTTGGCAATGTCCGGTGTGACGAGTGGGTGACGTGTGAACTCTAAACAACTAGCCTTTTTTCAATATTTTTTCTGTAATCCCGAAGCTTCTATTAATCAATATTTTTAATGAAATTTGTAATTTTACGGTATCGAAGTCTGTGCCAAATTAAGGGTTAACTACTCAGTATGCCTTTTTTGCGATTCTTCACAAAGGACAGCTTTTTGTATTTTCGATTAATTTTTGGGGTTTTTATATTATTATATAGAAAATAAAATTCATAATTTATTTAGGTTTTATTTGTTTGTATAGATTATAATTCAGTTTTTGATCAGGCATATGAATAGCATACTGTTACAGCAACTTTAAAATTTAATTTAGCTTTATTAATCTGGGCGGGGGTGGTTAACCTGTTAGGTCGGAGAGTAAGTTGAAGACATGTTATAATGGAGGGGGGTGTGTGCAGCCGGAGGGCGCGGCGCGCGGCGCGGGCGCGGCGGGCGCGGAGCTCGGCCGGCGCCTGCTGCTGGCGGCGCGCGCCGGCGACGCGCAGGCCGTGCTCGACCTCATGGCGCAGGGCGCGCCCTTCACCACCGACTGGGTGCGTGCACGCCAACACTCACTGTATCAACACCCGACATCTCATAAAACAACTCTAACAAAACATTTCAGCTCGATTCAGAATAAATATCAAATCATGTCATCCCTCTTTGACAGTGATTTTAACTTCGAATAAAACCATGTCCCTATTTAATTGTTTTAATGCTATTTCTAAAGTCGTAATTTCATAAATTACCTGCAATGATGAAGATTTATCATTTATTTTTAAGTACAGTCAAAGATTTATATTTGTTTATATAAGAGGTTGAGTTTTCTATCAATTACAAATGACTTGGCATCTAATGATAATGACATCTTCAAGCAGATTTTCTTTAAAATGGGTAGCAAATTAACGTCCGTGGCCGTACAGCTATAAGTAAATTAGTGCGGGTGTATGGAGGCGGGCGGGAGAGCGGGGCGTGACGTGCGAGTGTTGCAGCTGGGCACGTCGCCGCTGCACCTGGCGGCGGCGGGCGGGCACGCGGGCGCGGCGGGCGTGCTGCTGCGCGCCGGCGTGTCCCGCGACGCGCGCACCAAGGTCGAGCGCACGCCGCTGCACCTGGCCGCGCACGCCGGACACGCGCGCCTGGCCGCGCTGCTGCTCGACCACGGCGCCATGCTCGACTGCAGGTACGCTCCCTACTAACAAAACTGGGAAAGAACTTAATTATAAAGTTCGCTCTTGAACTGATGTGTCGATTCGGCCCGGACTGAGCTCCACCAGGGCCACCTAGTCAGTTTGAGTAGCATTTGATGTTAGGGTGTGGGCGTGCGCAGGGACATGCTGCGCATGACGCCGCTGCACTGGGCGTGCGCGCGCGGGCACGCGGGCCTGGCGGCGCTGCTGGCGCGGCGCGGCGCCGACGCGCGCGCGCGCTGCAAGTTCCGGCGCACGCCGCTGCAGCTGGCCGCCAAGCACCCCGCCACGCTGCGCGCGCTAAGGGAAGCGCTGCAGGACCGCGCCGCCGCAGACTCTGTCAAGGCTATCCAGGGTGAGACCCGCGTACCCGGCGGCCGAAGAGCCGTACGACCGATCTCTTTAAGCCGCTAACTCGCAGAGAGCGAAGGCGAAGCGGGGCAGGGCGAAAACAAACTCCTCCGCCTCACTCTCCGATTTAGGGCGTTTGCGGTTTTAAAAGTTTCATGTTCGCCTCTCCGTGTCGCCTCCGTCGTTTATTGACGACTGCTGTTTTCAGAGGAAATGGCGGTGGACGATGCCAACGCCGTGGAGCAGAAGCAGTTCCAGCCGGTTCAGATACAAATTCCGGGGGAGGAGAAGGCTAATAATATTAAGATATTACCAAAAATTGCTAAACCGAATATAGAAACCGAGGTAACGTTTACTCTGATTTATTCGATTTAATACTACACGATCTTATCGTTCAAAAATTTAAACGTTTTATAGAGTTAATAGAATGCGTCTGTCGGTCCAGCAGTGCCGGGGGCAGGAGCGCGCGGCGACGGGCTCGGCGGCGGCGCTGCTGCGGCAGCACGGCATCACGCTGCTGCCGGCCGACGACGGGTCCACCGTGCTGTCGGCGCTGCAGAGCGGGCGCACCGTCGTGCTGTCGGGTATGCGCGCCGGCCGGGGTCGGGGCCTGCGGCTGGCGCCCGAGTACTATAGTGTGGTTGTCGCTCGCAGACGCGGGCAAGCTGATGCTGAAGGAGAGCAGCTCGCCGCCGGGCTCGCCCGCGCCCGCGCGCGGCGTGCTGCTGCGCGCGACGCCGGCGCGCTCGCCGCCGCGGCCCGGCGTCAAGGTGTTCACGGTCAACAAGCTCGCGCGCGCCGCGCCCGCGCCCGCGCTGCTGCGCAAGGTCATCACCCCGCAGGAAATGCACAATACGCAGGTCACTGCTACATTTATTTTTACTATAATATTATCTCGACGCAATAATTTGGTCGCGTCCAGGTGTATATGTATGTATAGACCTGACCCTGACACCTGTTTCCAGATAAAGTACGTGCAGCTGCCGGCCGACGCGACCGTTCTGTCCCCCCCGAAGCCGCCCATGAAGGCCAAGACCAAGCTGGCGGGCACAGGCGCGGGTGCGGGTGCAGGCGCGGCCGCGAGTGCGGGCGCGGGCTCGAACCAGCCCGGCGTCAAGATCATCATGAACAAGGCCAGCTTCAGCAAGCTCATCGCCACCGCCACGCGCGCGCACGAAACCGGGGACAACGAGGTAACGACCGGCCCGGGGACCCTAGGGGCCCGAACCACGTTTCACCGCTCACCGATATTCAAATTCTAATTTCAAATCTGATATGAACCTTCCGAATTTATTTATTTTAAATTCGACGCGTGTTGCAGCCGCTGACGGGGCTGACGAGCGGCGGCGAGGCCGTGGTGTGCGTGCCGGAGCAGTTCGTGCGCTCCATGTCGGCGCGGTACCTGCGCGCGCAGCTGCTCGCCGCGCACGCCGCGCTCGCCGCGCTCGCCCGCGAGCTGAGGGCCGCGCGCGCGCAGCGCAGCTAGCCCGGCCACGTGGCCGACGACCCGAACGATATCCCATAGTTGTAGACGAGACCGCTACCGCAATCAGATATATGTGTATGAAATGAGCGACAAAAAGACGTCTGTGCTGCCTCATTTCATCATGGATGATGCCCGGGTCTATCTCTTCCTCCAAACCTGTGATTTGTGAACGAGTGATGTTGAAGTGTAAATTAGACTTACTATCGGTAGTTGTGCGACAGTTCTGAGTGGTTGATATGTTTTCTATTTTTATAATCAATCAAAAAGAAGAATTTATTTTCATTATACCCTAAAGCTGTAAGTAACAAATGACAAACCCACCCAGTGCATGACTTTTCATTATGTGGAAGGCAGGATGAAAGAACATGCATAGAAATATGTACAGAGTTCTCGAAAACATACTGTAAAATTAAAGAAATATTTAACTATTTTAAGTATAAAGTGAATGACCTGCGTGCGGCTGGTGCCTGTATTCTATGTATATTAAATATTAACCTTTGCAAGTCCACTGACACCATAAGATATCTCTTGAAAATCTGGAAACTGATCTCAAAGACTTGAGGACCAAAAGGTTAAATTAGCTTTGTTTTCTGGTGCACATTAGACATTAACCACGAATTTTGGCTTTTGTTCCATCAAAGTATTTCGACACTTTTTTGGTTAATATTTTTCTATTGATAATACTTTCGTCTTTCCACTGTCAAGGATTTGGTGAAAATCGACACTAGCCAATGAATAGAATTATTGTCAATAATCCATAAGCCATTACTCATAGGAGCGAGAAAACGACTGTTATTTTTTTGTTATTTTTTTAAAATAAAAACTTATTTTTAATTTGTTTTTCTTTAATTCCATAAATTTAGTAACCTTATGTTGTATAAAATTAACTTATGCATAATCTTCCTTACATCATCCATCTGGTATGAAGCTACAGTCTCTTAGCACAACCACATCGATCTTTATCTTCCACAATGAACAACAAACTGCTGAAGGATCTTCGGGTGGCACGGCTGAGAAGCTGTTCACTCACTCCCGAGTACTCCCTACAAACGCTCGTTCGATTAGTGGGTAGTACAACTTGCTGAACTCGGCAATTCTCACACTGATGATATCACCCGTGTTCCTCAAGAACTTCCACTGGTCACATCTAATTCTTGTCCGAGCTTTTTAACTCTAGCACATTTATACAGCTTTTCTATAGCTTAAATTAAGCCACCTTGTGTTTTTATAACCATGAATATTGCCGTTGACGCAGTGACATCTCGACGAGTGGCTGTCTGTCGAGGCATTTAGAGTAAGTATGAACTCTTCATAGGCTCGCCGTATGAACAAGAACATTAGTACTCGCGTCTACGTTAGGTTAACTCGTCAGCGAGTGTCTCGTAATGTTTCCTCGAGTGAATAACGTCCCAACCCCAAGCGAGCGGATGACTAGCAGCACGGCATTGAGGTCACCTGCGAGTCCTGCGACAGTGAATGTTAGAATGCGTGTTTGGCTAGGCATCGTCGCGACGCATCGTGCGCGCGCGCAGCACGCCGCGGAACTGCGCGAGGATGGCGCCCTCGCGCTTGGCGCGCTCCTCCTTGCTGAAGGCGGCCAGCGCGCGCTTCTCGTCGGCCGAGTAGATCTGGTTCTCCTTGCGGATGCGCACCGCCTCCATGCGCCGGTGTCTGCGAAAATACATGTACATAATAAATATGATAGATCGGAGAATATGATATTTGGTGTTAATGTGACTTGGAGAATGATAAAGATATGCACAGCACCAGAAATACCAAAAAGAAAATGGTTTGGGTAAAATCGGTCAGATACAATCATAATTCCTCTAAAACTATGAAAATGTAGAACTTATAAACAGAGATCGGACAAATGGGCGTCATTACTCGCAATAATGTGGACATAACTCAAAGATTTTAACTAAACAAATTAAATTATATTAATTGTTTATTATTACGGTCTCGCAAAGGATCAAAATTATGTTAAGGGTAAGTTCCTAATCAATTAATGTAATTTAATTTGTTTATTTAAAATCTTTGGACTCATGTCCACATTATTTGTTGCCCATTTTTTTATTTAATATACGGGCAT
Organism: Acleris sparsana; assembly: GCA_923062465.1. NCBI lineage: Eukaryota > Metazoa > Arthropoda > Insecta > Lepidoptera > Tortricidae > Acleris > Acleris sparsana. The sequence continues at coordinate 243,495 of OV281293.1, forward strand.
TGCAATACATTTCAAATTTAATATACATACAATAAAAAAAAACTATTATGAAATTAAATAAACAAATATCGGATACAACAAACTCAACTATGATCATGATAAAGTTGACAACTCAGTCTGTCAGTCGGAGTGTGGAAGGGCAGCACCATCATCGAAACCAAACTGCTTCGCTGCTGGCTTCCATTTGTGGCGGGTGCCTCGAATGCACATGCTGGTCGCTTTAATTATTGAAGTTATTATACGAGCTCTCAACCAGCCCAAAACGCAAGACAAGGATCTGTCCCAGCAGGATGCAAGTGCTTCCCCGAGGTGCTTAACAAAGGTAGGCAATTGTGGTGCAAAGACTACATCCACGGAGGTGACGAGGGACGTAAAAGTGGCATGACGGAACTCGCAGGCATTGGCGTATTTGTTTATCTTTTAATTATTGCGATTAGTGACCGCCCATTTGTCCGATCTCTGCTTATAAATACAAACGTTCTTGGTTCAGTTTTCGAGGAACGAGGCGAGTTACCACTCGCTTTGATATTCCCCCCTCCCCCCGTCATTACTGCCTAAATGATGCTACTGTAAGCGTCGATTGCATATACCAGAAAATAATAAAAAGTCTTGATCTAGCAAAGGGACCTGGTCCTGATGGTATCCCTCAGTCTTTCATTAGAAACTGTTGCGACGAACTTGGTCTGCCTCTTTGTATTCTATTCAACAAATCAATTCAATCTGGCGTTTTTCCTAATCTTTGGAAAATAGCAACCGTTGTGAAAATTACAGACCTATCAGTATTTTGTCTACCTTTGCGAAAATATTTGAGTCAACTCTCTATAACACATTATATTCCCACTTTTCCGTTTTGTCTCCTTTGTAACATGGCATTGTATTAAATAGATCCACTGTAAGCATCGACATACCAACTATAGACGCCGGGTTCCATACAAAATTCTCTTCGAAAAATGTCCTAGGGCGTCCTTTACAAACTTCATACTTGTATAAAATCGTTGTCAAAATAAAACATTCTAATTTAAATGGTATTGTATTAACGTAATGCTTAATTTTGCTTGAAACAAATTATCATCTTGTGGCTTCGACTAGAGGTTATTTTTTTCACCTTATGCAGCTTCTACTAGCGAAGTGCCAATGTCACCGCGAACAGAGTACAAATGGAGTAGCTTTACACTTAACATTATTGTTTTGACATCTCAGGTGGGTATGGGTTTAATATAAACAACAACTCAACGCTATTTTTTTATTATTCAAGATAATATGAAGATAATATATACAATGTGCGCTCGAAAACCTTCATTTTTTTACATAATAGCTACTTGAAAAACATATAGACTAAACTTATCTCGGTGGCAAGAATCATGTGGCATTGCTATTGTGTAAGTACCACTTGACACTGGCTTAATTGGATATATTTCATGTACCTGTTAGGCGCCAGAAAGGCAATTTCTAAGAGACCGGTCTCCATAGTCTCTGCCTATCCCATTGAGAGATAAATGTGAAGCTATGTATGTATGTATGTTAAGTGGGTTTTAAAAGACGGTTTGTTATTTTTCATCAGCATTAACAAAATTTCGAGGCTCAAGATGGAGCGCCGTTAATCATTAAAAAGTTTTCCCGGTACTTCACCACCTACATGCATAGTAATGAATAAAAGCAGCTTCATATTTTCAATCTCATCACTGCCCGTTAAATAATATACGGCTATAGATTTCGGTGATGATTTTGGGTCTTCATCATCAGTTTCTCTTGACCGAGAGGTGTTTTTAGAATGCAAATCCATAATGTCTTTCAGAAAATAACAACATCGCTGTGTGTGCGTATAACTTTTGAGGGATTTCTTTGATTCGTCATGGATCCCACCCCACCATTAGATTCTGACTGTATAAAAGGGTGGTCAAAAAAAATATTATGTCAAATCATTCCTCCACATAACTTATTCTGGTTTAATTTACACTTGTTAAGTGATCGTTTACTGGTCGCCCAAAATATTTATGCCTAAACAACTTTTATGCCTAAAGGATCTCATTTATCCGCATCTAAATAACTCCTGCAATATGGAATTCTATTGTCGCAAGTGAACGCAATTGCGACGATAGAATTTCATATTGCGCATTGAAATGGATCACCAGGAATACTACAAATGTATATTTAATTTATGACCGCAAAAAATATTAAGTATTGAACTACTCCGGTGATTAATTATTGTTGTTTCCGAAAGCGCATTGAAGCATTGTGACACGTGTCACTGTTGGCGCAGTTGACAACGAACTAAATTCAAGTAAGCTCCCAATTTAAAGTGAGTATATAATCGCTGGGCCGTGTTTTGTTCTCTGACCCGTTATCCAGTTGTATTGTTGATCGAAGACTGTAAGCGACCTATTAAAATTCAAAAACTACTTATGTGCTGCTTTTGCTAAAAGAGCGCAGATGGGTAAAATCTTACTTAGAAAATAGAAGTCAGCTTGTAGGCATAAAGGGGCATCTATCGAAACTTTTAACATTTACTTCCGGTGTACCGCAGGGGTTCCATTTGGGGCCTCTTTTATTGTAATTTTTAATAGCGACCTGGTATATGAGCTATCTTGCTCCTGTCTTTTATACGCAGATGATCTAAAAATTAACGCCATAATTAAGGACGTTAATGACTGCCTCAACTTACAGGCTAATTTATCTAAAATCGCTGAGTGGTGTACTAAAAATGGGATCTTCTTAAATGTTCACAAATGTATGGTCATTTATTTTGCTAGCTCAAAGAATAAACTTTTATTTTCATACTCACTGGGTGATTATACCCTACAGCGAAAGTCAGTTGTCAAAGATCTATAATATATTTTTCCACTCTCACTACGATCATATTATCATAAAGAGTTCCCAAATACTCGGTTTTGACTCTCGGTCCACCAAGAGGTTTAAAAAAACAACGAACCTTCACGAATCTTTATTTTTCACTAATGAGAAGTATCGTTGAATATGGCTCGGTTATTTGGTCACCGTACTAAGCAGTGCATAGTGACAGAATAGAAGGATTGCAGAAGAAATTCTTAAATATACTTTGCTGGAGACTTCATCTAGGCCGAGAGGTTCGATCGTCCACAGGTAGACTTAAAAAAAATCTATCATCATTAGCCTCACGTCGTAAATCCAATGAATTAGCCTGTCTCTTCTAAATCATACACTCCTATGTTGATTGCCCGTCGCTTCTTTCCCTTGTAAGTTTTAGAATTAAATTCAAAGCGCCTCGTCTAAAATATTCATAAAAATAACACGTCCTACGACCACCTAATAACCCGAATGTGCCGATTGTATAATTATACCGTGACCGAGCATTCTTCATTGGATATTTTTAACAGCAAATTGCCCTTTTTTAAAAACCAAATTCACAATATACAGGGTGGAAGAAATCTTTGGGCCCTAGTAGCTGGAGGGGAACTACCTTAAATCCTTTAGTTAGCTCATTTTACTGAAAGGTTCCTTTATTTAATAAAAGAAACAAAACTGCATTTAACTATTTTCTAAATTTTGCCTGTCTCACCCGGGAATCGAACCAACTAAAAATAAAAACCCAGGATAAAATTTGTCTAATAAACATTTATTTGGTCATTGAAATAGAAAAGTGAAAACTAAAATATATTTTATTTTATCACCAATAAGAAGAACATAAACATGAAACACTTAAATCAAAATCGGAAAAGTCTAGATTTTCCTGCTGCGGGCGTTCTAAACGTTTTTTGAAACTTGCAATATTCACTAAATTTTTCACCATTCGCGACAAAACTTTTCTAGATGGTATTTGTCTGTCTAGATACCTCTCACTGTACCACTGTAAAATTCTCTAAATTCTAAATTCCAATTCTTGTTGTTTGAAAACTAAACTTCTAATAAATCGAAATGTTTTTGATACGCCATTATTACAGTTTACGGAATGAAAGCAGAAAAAAAAAAAAATCGTACGATTACTTCTTGTTCATAGTTTTTAAAAATGTTATCGTTTGAAATTAAAATTTGTTGCCCCGCGTTGCAAAAAATGAATCGTGCTGTGCATAGATATTATAAGGTACTTAGATAAATAACATTAGCAAGCTTGTACTTCACGCGATGTCTTTAGATGTTACAGAGATAAGAAAATTATAACGTGTCATGTACTTGTTACAAGTGAACAGTACTAGGTATTTTTAATAAAGAACTTGTAATAAATATTATTCAATGGCATCTCGTACAACAGATGCGTGTAAGACCAAATGTTTATTACACAAATTGTATCCTGAACAATAATCCTACCGATTCGTATAGTAAAATAGGGAGGGTTTAATTTTTCATTTTTAGTAGGTTCGATTCCCAAGTGAGACAAGCAAAATTTAAAAAACCGTTAAATGCAGTTTTGTTCCGTTTTAAAAATAAAGGAACGTTTCCTTTCAGAAAAATGAGCTAACTAAAGGATTTAAGTAGTTCCCCTCCAGGGCCCATACTTTTTTCCACCCTGTATTTTGCACTTATTTTTCTAGAATATAAAGATAATTATTATAATATATATCCTCTCTGTAAAACTTGCAAATAAAATAAATCTGACTAACTTTGTATAATATGCCTAAGTAATACCACTAACCATCAAACATTTACATACATTTGAATCATTTTGTGCACACATTCTCTAGATTCATATACTTTTATCATGAATCATGATATTTGCTTTATTTCTGATTGTAACTTGTTTTGTGAGCCATGAATAAATAAATAAATAGTCGGCTGAGATATATGACAGGTACAGAATGACGCCCATCATGAGCGGCCCGCCATCCAGTCACAGAACATGACATGACTAACAAAAAATTGCATTATCACTTTAAATCTTAATAATTTACAAATGAATCCCATAACCGATTTTTTTTTTTACAATCCCGCACTATTTTTAACCTATCCAAAAAAAACATGGTTTTGTTTTACCACTTTGTCGGCGTGACTAATAATGTATATTCATATTATTCATGCCAAATAACAGCTTTCTAGAACTAAGGGTCTCTGAGCTAAATAAGCTGCGGACGGACGGAGAAACTATAAGGGTATGACTACGGAACCCTAAAAAACGTCAGTGGAAAGACAAAATTTACAAAACCGCTGATCATCCCGTATCGGTAGAGTCAGGGCGCGGTACTCACCGGCTGCCGCTCATGACGTATCCGACGCTCTCGTAGGAGGCGATCTCGTCGGAGGTGAGGCCGATCTCCCCGCGGCGCGGGATGCGCTTCCCGTCGGCCACGAAGGCGGCCATGGCGGCGCCCTCGCCCGGCAGCAGCGCGCGGCCCAGCGCCCGCAGCGCCAGCGGCCCGCCCGCCGCGCCCACGGGCGCCGGGCCCGGCCCCGGGCCCTCCCCCTCCTCCGGGCCCCAGTCCAGCGCGAACTGCTCCTCTGGGAACACTCGCAGATACATTATACGCACTGTGGACGCGACCCTCGAGGGGCGCCCTCGCTTCAGCGTCCAGTTTAAATAGGTAAGGAGAGTTACTTACTGTATGTTACGAGTTATTTTTAAACTAGAAAGCTTTTTATTTTTATCTTTGCTCCCATAATCATTTACATTATATGGCTTTACAAAACTATAATGTAACTAAGGCATGTCCTCACTTTGGTTTGTTGATGAAAATAAGATATACATAGTATTAGTCTATACTAGCGAAAGACATTTGTCAGGATCGTAGCAGGTGGAAAGAAGTCGTCTCTGCCTACCCCTCTGGGAAACAGGCGTGATTTTATGTATGTATGTATGTAGTCTATACTAGTCTGGGATAGCTTTCTACTAGCATTTTGTTAAATTGTTTTAATCATTCCAAAGATTACCTTCCACACAAACAAACAAGAGCGGTCAAATTATTCACAACCATAACTTACTTCCTTTTTCCACCCACACCTCTTCTTCGCTAGAGCTGGAGTTGCTGGAACTTTTCGATTTCTTTTTAGCTTTCTTACGTGCTTTCTTTACTTTCTTCAATTTCTTCTTTAGTTTCTTAAGCTTCTGCTTAGTGCCTTCTTTGTCTTTCTTTTTACTTTTCTTTTTGTCCTTGCCTTTCTGCTTTTTCTCTGGTTCTGACTCCACCTCTGAACTAAAATATAATACAATTCCATTTCTATCAAATAAGCAGTAACAGTGTAAACTGACATAGTCAAGTTTGCCAACTTCAAGATGCCAACTGTTAAGAGTTTGGGTGCAAAATAAAAAAGTAAAGATGTTTAATGTAAATGGATACAGAGAATAACAGAAAAATGCCCAAATAATATACAAAATGGCACATATACCAAATGTAATATTACATTATTACAGATGTAGTGAATAATCCTTTCCATTGTTTACTATCCGATAAGTTCGTATTTATCTTGCTTTCTTAGTTGGCTTATGAATGGGTACTGAAGCTAATTGACAAAACAAGATATATACGAACTTAGCAGACAAAAAGTATATTCAACTAAACATACCACAACTAAAGTATTATGTGGTGTTTCTCTTTATCTAAGACAGTCCTGTCAAAATAGCTACTACTGTCACTCTGTATTATCAACACAAAAGTTTATTGAATAAATAATAGAATTAAAAATAGCACTCACTCGGGCCTGAGAGGCGACTTGCCCCACACAGAAGCCACGCCAATTACCCCGATGCGCTCGCGCTGCTCGCGCCGCGCGTCCAAGAATTCGTCCTCCTGCGGGCGGTGCCGCCCGCGCGGGCCCGAGACGCCGCCTCCCCCAAGCCCTGTAATATCAAAAAAACAATGAGTAGAGCAACAAGTCAAAATAACAATGGTTTACTATCTATTACTATGGCAGCCAACTTTATAACAAGTCAATGCGGGACACCCACATATCGACAACAAGACTGAGGATTTGTTGGAATTGATGGTGGTGTACTTAAATTAGAAACAAATAACATTTACTGATTAAAATTTATGCGCGCGCTGCCATACACACACACACACACGCTTGGTGATATGCTACGGCGGGCGGCCACTCAGCATTTTTAAGCATACAGTATGAGACCGAGACAATGGGAAACAAGGAATGCAGGACATATGGGACGCCTTAGACGATTTGAGGGACTATTTTATTAAATATTGCAATGCAGGATTACAACTGTCATTACGGCCACCTTACATATTATTACATTACTTGAGTCTTCATGTCAGTGGCAACTGGCAACAGCATCCTTGCTGCAGGTTTTCGAATACAAAATGTGGGATGCTTCAAATCACCATTCCAGGGGTTTATATACTGACAATGACCTACAAACCTAACTTAAATTATGACTTAATTTGTTTTGCTAAGGTATCACTGTAGTCATTTGCCCCACCAATGCTGCTTAGAAAATAACGTAGGCATAAGGTAGGTAAGTTAAGCAGGGACCTCAAGTTGTGTATTATTGTGATTAAATTAGATGTACCTAATATCTCTCTTATCCTACTACTTATATGGTACCCTCTGATGAAACCACTACCATTAAATTTTTACTACAGCAACATATATGTTTTCACTCTCACCTCCTCCAAGTCCTCCTCCAAGGCCTCCTCCGAGGCCACCCCCAAGTCCTCCGCCGCCCCCAATTCCTCCGCCTCCCCCCAGTCCCCCTCCAGTGAACTCCTTATACGAGCTGCGCGCGCGATCGTCCCGTGGCCTGTGAGATCGCTCCCTGCTGCGACTGCGCTCCTTACTGGCCGGCTTGCGAGGTCTCTGCCGCTCTCTGCTACGGTCTCTGTGTCGCTCCTTGCGGTCCCCGCTATTGTCTCTATGGCGATCTTTACTTCTGTCCCGACTGCGATCCTTCTGCCAGTCCTTGCTACGTTCTCGGCGGTCCTTGTCGCGACTTCTGTGCCTCTGACGACTACGACTACGGCTGCGGTGCCGCGAACTGCTGCTATCCCGACCCATCGTTTTTATTAAAACCAAATAATAACCTTCAAGATCAAATCAGATCTTCGTTATAAATATTTAGTTGTTCATAATGCATTCGTTAATTGTTTACACGTTGCCTTTACATTCGTAATTACAAACAGTGTTTTCATTCAGAAGACGGCAAGACGGCTTTCTTTTATGGTTCTGATCTGACACTTCTGACTTATGGCTAATTGACAACTTGACAGAAGTAATGACTGACAGTGACATCATCGTTCCATTATCATTAATATGAACCATGGTTGAGCGTGATTCTATTTTAGCCCTGTAAAATTCACGTAGTTATTGGAAAACCCTAGAAATAAAATATCACTAAATATTAAATAATCAAGTTACGATTCTTGTTACAAAGAGTCCGTCAAGCTTGTTGATAGAAAGATGCAAATCTAGGTGAAAATAAAACGTTTCGTTTTAAGTACGGTAGAAAACAAAACCACAATAACTTTTAATGTTACTTACATGTAATTATAGTAGTTATTTTCATTATTTTTTACATTGTAGAACTTTGATTTAATTTAAAGAATACTTCGTTTACAAAAAAACTAATCATAAACTTTACTCCGTTCCGTTTTTATCAAAAATCAATAAGATTGCGTACGTCATAAGTCATAAATGACGTCACACGTGTTGTGATCACCTTATAATCTGTGGTTGTGATGTGCGGTCGATTCAATTGTAACAAAAACAATGGAGTTAAATTAATATTATTAGTTCATAAGGTTTAAAGTGTTTAAACATGAAGCTGTCGACGCCAAGATATACTGTTTGTTTGTTCTTCCAGCTTACGTTTTTGCTCTGTGACTTAATATTCAACTGCGTCAGTTTGTTTCCCAGAAGCCGCGATGGATTGCTTGTGTTATTTATGTAAGGAATGGAATAAATCTACATTTTTTTACCCATGTGTGCTAATATAACTAAATACATATTTTGCTTTTCAGCTTTCAGGACTTATTCCTGGTCCTCTCGATCACTCTTCTTCTGATGACCTTTTTCTCCACTTATTTATTCCAGGTATGTGAAAATTTATTGTTCAAGATTGAAGTAGATAGTCGATTTTTTAGTAACTTCTGTAAGCATATACTTACTTTAATTCTGAATTTAGATGTGAAAAAATCATTTTAACAGAACAGAATCAAATAAGACTTAAATAGCTTATGCAAAGAGTCAAAACAACTAAAAAAAAAAGAGTAACATGATTGTTGTTTATACCGGGTGAGTATATTTTTTTTACACTGACATTATATCATTTGACAAAACAAACTGTAGCAGCAGGGTTTTAAGTTTGCAGTGGATTGGCCTGTTTAGGGTAGATCTTATAAAGGGAAACTAGTAAACTATTCAAGATTTGTCACAGAAGGACTTTTGGGGGGACTGAGACCCTTGTAATGACCACTGTTTCTTAGTAAGTTGGTATCAGTAACTTAAGGCTATAGAGATGTGGCAGTAGTCATTTAGTTGACAAGCTTTGTGGTTTATAAATTTGGTTAAAATAATTAATGATATTGCAAATGTGGAAATATCTTGATTATAAAATAAGCTCTCTCATCTGATGAAAACTAGCAAAGCATCATCGGGTGGTGAAGGATTGTTCGGGTATGGGGATCAGTTGAACTGAAGTTGAGTGTCAGCAGTGGCTAAAACTATTGAAATCTAAACAATTTCGGTGTCATCTGAAGCTCTTGAAGCCAACAAATGTTTTGAATTGGGCTGGGCGGTCTGGTGGCAGGCGGGGCTGATGGAGGTGCTGGTGCGGCGGTTCCGCGCGGCGGGCGCGGCGTGCGTGGCGTACGCGGGCGTCAGCGCCGCGCTGCACGCCGCGCTGCTGCTGGCCGCGCCGCCCACCTCGCCCGCACTGCTGTTTCTCTTCACCGTGCAGCGCTGCCGTGAGTCACACCAACACCAACTCACAATACTAGTTTATACGCCAAGGGGAGTAGGCTCGGATTACTGACTAATCAAGTGTTTAGCGTCGGCCCGTAAAGCTCACGAGTTTAGTAATATGTACTTACCCTCGAGTGATATATATACTGCTTGAAGTATGCAGAAATAATATATGTAAGAACGAGCACGCTGGCAACAAAAGTTTCTTCTTTATCGTAAATTTTAGCACGGCATACAGTTTGATTGCCCAAAGAAGTTACAGAAGGTGATTAAAGGTAATAATGGATACCCTGATAATAGGACAGTTATGCAATTCCATTACCCAAGTGAAGTTCAACTACCCAGGCTTTTGGAGCTTTTAGTAAGGTAGTAATTATACACTTTGTACAATAAATAAAGTGTACTAACAACTATATTTGTAACTATAAACTGACTGGCGACGCATTGGTGACGCCATCATTATAGCTCGAAGGTGCGCGGCGTAACTCTCTCCACTCACATGAAAATTTTCACTGTTTTATATTTACTAATCAACATAAGTCCGTAACATCCGTCATTAGTATTGAATTTCTTATTCTTTTATCATAAATGTTATTGCAACTGTTGGATTTTCACAAACAAAATAGGTATGTACTTTATTAACGCTTTAGTGATTCACGGCAATATATATGCCGTCATACATCTTAATGCGTGCATGCGTGCGTGCGTGTTGTATATAGCGGTGCCCGGCCGACTCCTTGCTAACGCGCTGGTTGTCGGCAGTGTCCCCGTGGTACTACTTCGCGTACAAGCGCGCGGCGCTGCGCGTGGCCGACCCGCGCTTCTACGAGGACGTCGACTGGATCGAGCGCCAGCTGCCGCCGCGGGCCGCGCCCTGAGCCGCGACCCAACAGCCGAGGACGACGACCGCCACCCATACGTATTACTTCGGGTGTCCCCTTGTATTCACCGACACTCATTCCATAGAACAACACTTCGCAGTCTCGTTTCATACAAAGCTATTTTCCAGAGTTGATTTTAGGTTATATTAAATATTATTCACGTAGGTTAGGTTAGGTTAGACTCGTAACCATCACAAGATAACTACTGCGACTACGTTCTATGAAATGAGTGTCAATTAAACAAGAGTAAACCATTAAGTCGCCATCAATACTAAATTGTGTACAAGATATATTTGTAAATTATAACTTCACGTTGGTTTATTTATATATATATATATATATCAATCTAGATCGAAGTGTGGGATTCCTAGAGGGTTGTGAAGCGACGCTTATATCGCGGAGCTGTCAATTTTAAGTCGGGGCGATAACGTTTCACAGCCTCTAAATCAAATCCGATTTCCACGATTTTTGAATATGTTATAGCGTTATGAAAAACTGGTTGTCTTGTACGTGCCGTTATTTGTTTCATTCCCAGAAATAGTTTCTCGGAAAGAGACCTTGGTTTTTTGTACAGACCTAGTTTTTCATTATATCTATAACATATTCAAAAATCGTAGAAACCGCAGACTCGGTTTAAGGGAAGAGAAACGTTATCGCATTCTGTATGGAAATTGTCAGCTTCACAATCCTAAAATGTAGATTTCTGAACGTAGCATAAAATTCAAACGAAGCCACGCAAGACGATATTTTTTACCTAGTAAGTGTTGTATCAAAATTGACTTTAAGAAAAAATTTAATAAATTTAAAACTTGATGGTGATGGCACCACCTCTTGCAAAAACACCCTTGTTCGAGGAAAAGAAAACTGTACTCACAATAATGTCAAATAGAAATAGTAAACATATTATTTGTGGGATACGGCCCAATAGAAGTTGTTAAAATCTAGTCATAAGGATTGATCATAACATCGTGTAAGGGAAACTATTAATTTTTAGGGAATCGATCTCACTCAATGTAAGGTGTAGTGTTTCCGATCCACGTGACGCGCCCGCCGTCCCCAGTAAAACGTGACGTCACGTGGGCCCGGGACCTCGTGGATGGAAAACACTTAAATTAGGAAAATAAAGGGTTACTACTAACTAAGTGGCTATTTTGTATGGAACTTCGACTGTTTCCACAGTAATAAAATAAAGTAAGTTATTTACCGCAGTTGTTCCATTTATAATTTTACCTTTACAGAGTCCGCTGATAAAGAGGATTGTGAACCCTTAAATCTAGTCCGATATTTACAATCTTTACAAATGTTGCAGATATTGTAAAACCAGGTCTATTCCAAAAAAAAACTCACTTATGATCCTAGTTTTTCATAACAACTACAATGTATTCCAAAATCATGGAAATTCGGACTTGATTGAGCCCGATGCAAAATTTGTATAGATAAGCGATTTAAGCGTCGGATCACAACCCTCTTAGACCCGCTTGCACGAAAACCAACTCTAGGTTAAACTATTAAATCTGTCAGATTCATATCAAAACCGACAATTTTAACAAATTAACCTTTTAACCTGGGGTTAACCTAGGGTTAACTATTGGATGCCTCAGACCAGCGGAGGCATCCAATAGCCGAGAACACCGTCAGGGCGTCATCGTCGAGTACTACGAAGTGATCCAGTGGCGCCCCAACACGACGGAGACGGCATCCCGTTGGTTTTTTAGACGGTAGTCTGAGCCTTCTGCTCTGGAGTCCGTCATATCCACCCTAGCTCCCGACGAGAGATGGAATGCGTAAAGGCAATTATCCAACAAAAAAAAAGTGTTAACTACCTATTACGTGTAAGCGGGACTTATGGTGAATACACGACGGTGCGCACCCCTCGCCGCCTGCCGGGTCGTCACGGCCACAGCAGTCGGCGTGAAAGACGCGGTACTTAAAACGTAACGCAGCGGACGCGTCACAGCGGCGTACACGTATTCTAAACTTCAGATAGGTCGATCGTTTAACCTTTTGAGCGCTATAAACAACTGATAGTCGCTGACGCTACGATGGCTGCAAGTTCAAGATTAAAGGAGACTGTGTTTCGTAACAATTCAGTTAAAATTTGCTAAATAAATAGATAAATAACGTTTTGCACATATATTTATTGAATTTAAATCCGATTTATTTACAAAACTTTCAACTTATTCCATTTGCACGAGGCACGGACCACGTACACGATTCTCTTACACGTCTTCGCATGTTAGTGGTATCAACCCGCGGCGCCCGCCCGCTCCTTCGTGTTCAGCTCCGCCGGTTCACACACACTACACGTTACATACATATATTCAAATTTCATTTCTGCGCCACGTCACTAACAAAATATCATTCTTTATTGCTCAATTTAGATTTCTGATTCATAGTTCTATATAATTTAAACTTGACTTCGCACCAATATTTGTACCGACGTGTTATAAATAATGAACAGTCTCGCCTAAACCTGCCGACGCTAGATTCTCTTCAAATATCGTCATTTCCTTTCTTTTGTCTATAAATTTTAACAGTAATGTGAACAAACGGGTTATTAACTCGAATGTCTTAAAGAACCTGTGAACGGTTGCGTGTGCGCAGCGGCTCGCGACGCGCGCGGCCAGTGAGGCACACTTACAAAACGTTAGCGTAATAACTAATAACTAATTGAATACGTAAGTTACATGATTTACTAGTAATCGAATTCTTCTATTTATACATTTAAAGCTGTATTTCACTGAACCTAACAACTTTAATTTACATCTTTAAGACACTGGTCCCACCAAGGGCGAGGAAGCGATTAGCTATCGGCGCTTTTCTCGCCCAAGAAACGAACAAAAGATAAAGATCCCCTGTCAGTAAAAGCCACGTATATCAATAGTTGATCGCTGGCTGTTCACACCGCCGGCGAGAGGTCTTTCCACTAGTTTCTCGAAACAAAAAATATAGATCTCGTGTCAAGAAAACAGACATAAATATTATTAGTTGATCGCTGGCTGTACTCGCTTCTCGCTCATCGTCGGCGGTGGGACCAGTGCCTAAAGTTAAATTTATGTGAAAGTCGAGTACAAAATGTATCAAAATCTGTTTGTAGACATAATTTTTACATTGGATTGATGCAGGATATAGAAGGGAACTGCTGAGGCGGACCTGCTAACTGGTAACAATTGTGTGAAAATAGTGTCAGTGATGGGTCAGGTCCGGGGGGGGGAGGGGAGGGGGGGGCGCTAGAACGTAGCGCGGCACAGCGGGCAGTTGGACTTGCTGCTCGACGCGAACCACTTGCGCTGCGGACAACAATACGAATCACATAATGTGTATGTTCTTAAGTTCACCTGCTCTTTTAATACATCCAACATCAAGCGCTCACATTTCCTGAGTCTTGAGGGACAAGACTCGCGACGAGTCAAAATGACAGTTCCGCTGGAGTTCAAACGACGTTTTTTAATACATTGCGAAAAAATGTGTACCTGTGCGTATCTGTGTATCTGTCCTCTTCACCCCGGATCTCTGAAGTGAGCTAACGTGTGAACACAAAAATTATAACGTCAAATACTACGAGTGCATTGCCGTGACGTGTGTGTGACGTACCGTGCTACGTCATCGCCCACGATCTAAGTTGCGCTACGCACCCCCTAATTACCGCTGCGCTCCTGGTACTCTATTTAAACATGCCATCTCTTTGGTTGGATAAAACGGCTTAGTACGAAGCATATTTAAAAAAAAAAAGAATACTAAAACGCACTAGTGAGAAATATCCAACTTTCTGCACGATATACAGCTACGAAAAGTATCACTTTTTGAGCAATTGTATTAAAAAAGTCATCCCAAAGCCAACTCAACAAGTTGTTAACCGTCTGTTTACAAATACATAATAACCGTCAATGAAAATAGTGTATATGTGTGACTGACCAGGCAGTGCGCGTGGAACTTGTTCCGGCACTGATGGCACGGCACCTTGGGCAGGCGGCCCGTGGTGGGGTGCAGGCGGCAGTAGCAGATGTAGCACTGCGGGGCCGCCTCCACGCGCCGCGCGACCGTGTCCATCCACATGCGGAGCGCGTTCAGCACGGTGCCGTTCTGGGGAAACCAATTCTAATTTATATAACCACACTACCAGGACGGCCTGATTGATGACCACGTACTGAATGTTTCAAGCGAATAGAGACACGAGTGGTCGGCGGCGCACCTGGTAGGCGAGGTAGACGGCGAGCCAGTGCGTGTTGTGCGCGGGCGCGCTCAGCGCGGCCACGCGCGGCAGCGGCAGCGGGTGCGCCGCGCCCAGCGACACGCTCAGCTCCAGCGGCCGGTCCTCCACGCGGAACACGCACGTCACCTCGTTCGTCGACTGGTGGATCGTCACCTGCGACCGGCATTCGACATATCACAATACTTTGGATTGACATGCAACTACCTGTCTTTTTTTTATATCGATGTCGGTCAGTGTTTGGGAGCATATAAATCTTGATTGACTCAGGAAACACGTCAGAGTCATGTAATTTTTTAGGGTTTCGGACCCGACGGAAGCCCACCGGAAGAATATGTGTTACGGCGGATTTACTATCGAGCAAATTAAAAAGTGCTGTGTTGGTGCCGGCCGAGAATAGCACCACCCCATCTCTTCTCGTGGGTGTCGTAAATCTGTCTGTCTAAGGGATAAACCGGAGGATGGGCAGCAGCGTCCTCCGCGGACTACATGGTATAACTGCGGTCGCCAACCCGCCTGCCAAGCGTGGCGACTACGGCATTTTCCCCCCCAACGGTATGAATTTACAAAAACAGCCCAGACCCCTAGTCCCCGGCGGCCCCGCTATTCCTGGTTCCGGTAGCGGCCATGGTAACGGCGGGGCGGGGGGTGCTTTAGGTAATCTCCGGCAGAGACCCGGCTACCAGAAACGACGACCTTTGGCCCTGGCAACATACAACTGCCGAACATTGCGGACCGACGATAAGTTGCTGGAACTGGAGGAGGAATTGAGCAGGTTACGATGGGGAATCATATGGTTGTCAGAAGTCCGTAGAGAGGGGGAGGCCATGATAACCCTGAAGTCCGGTAACTTGCTCTATTTTCGGGAGGGCGACCACCAGTCCCAGGGAGGTGTCGGGTTTATCGTCCACAAGTCCCTCGTGAACAACGTGGTGAAGATCGAGAGTGTGTCGAGCAGGGTTGCGTACCTTGTACTCAGAATGACCCAACGATATTCGTTGAAGCTCATACAGGTATATGCTCCGACCGCGACATCGACACACTCCGACGATGAGGTGGAGGCTATGTATGAGGATGTTTCCAGAGCCATGCATAGCTTCAAAACTCACTTCACGGTTGTTATGGGGGACTTCAACGCAAAACTGGGCAAACGGGACGGTGAAGAGCAGAGAGTGGGGAATTTTGGAGTGGGGCGTAGGAATCACCGGGGCCACCTACTGGCCAGTTTTATGGAGAAGGAGGGACTCTATATGATGAACTCCTTCTTCAGAAAACGTGAGCATAGGAAGTGGACCTGGATGAGCCTTGATGGTGTAACGAGTAATGAGATAGACTTTATCATGTCGACGAAAAAGCACATATTCAAGGATGTCTCCGTGATCAGTGCGATAAAACCGGAAGTGATCACCGTATGGTACGAGGCTCATTGAATATCCAGTTCAAGCTTGAAAGGTCTCGACTGATGAAGTCTACGCTCCGCCCGGCACCCGCTCAGCTCCAAAACCCCGAGAGCTTTCAGCTTGAACTTCAAAATCGTTTTTAGTGCCTTGGTAGCGACGTGGACGATTACAACGACGGGTTTTTGGAAGCTGTCCAAACGGTCGGGTCTAAGTTCTTCAAGATCCGCCGTAAAAAAACCAGCAAGCTCTCGGACTCCACGCTTAGGCTCATGGAGGTGAGGCGCGAGATGATTCTGCAGTCCTCTGGTGACGCTTGTCGTTATCGGGAGCTCAACAGACAGATCTTGAAGTCTCTGAAGCGTGATATACGCCGATTCAATACTAAAAGTATTGAAGAGGCTATTGAGCGTAACAGGGGCTCTAAGGTGTTTGCCAGGGACCTGTCTGTTGGCCAAAGCCAATTGATGAAGCTGAAGACCGACGACGGCAGAGTCATTTCATCCAAACCTGAGCTATTGGCGGAAGTTGAGAAGTTTTATGGACAGCTGTATACGACAACCCTAACACCCGTCGGAAATCTACCTGAAGACCCGAGGGCTAGATTAACCCGACACTATACCGAAGATCTCCCCGACGTCAGCCTGTACGAGATCAGTATGGCCCTCAAACAGCTTATGAATGGCAAAGCCCCTGGTGAGGATGGAATTACAGCCGAACTCCTGAAGGCGGGTGGAAAACCTATCCTTAGGGGCCTTCAGACGCTGTTTAGCTCCGTCCTCCACGAAGGGAGAACGCCGAAAGCATGGAACAGAGGTGTGGTGGTTCTCTTCTTCAAGAAAGGAGATAAAACTTTGCTGAAGAATTATAGACCCATCTCACTTCTGAGCCATGTTTACAAGCTGTTTTCGAGGGTCATCACAAATCGTCTCGCGCGCAGGTTTGACGATTTCCAGCCTCCCGAACAAGCCGGTTTCCGAAAAGGCTATAGTACCGTAGACCACATACGTGCGTTGCGGCAGGTTTTATACAGAAGACCGAAGAGTATAACCTCCCCCTTTGCCTTGCATTTATGGCCTACGAGAAAGCCTTCGATTCGATCGAGACATGGGCTGTGCTCCAGTCTCTCCAGCGGTGCCAAGTTGACTACCGATATATCGAAGTGCTGAAGTGACAGTACGAAAACGCCACTATGTCCGTCCGACTACAAGACCAGAGCACGAAGCCTATTCCTCTGCAGCGGGGAGTCAGACAAGGAGATGTGATCTCTCCGAAGCTGTTCACCGCTGCATTGGAGGATGCTTTTAAGGTTCTGGACTGGAAAGGACGAGGCATCAACATAAACGGTGAGTACATCACTCACCTTCGATTCGCTGACGATATCGTAGTCATGGCTGAGACCATGGAGGACCTCAGTGCAATGCTCGCTGACCTCAGTAGAGCTTCCGACCGAGTGGGCTTGAGAATGAACATGGACAAGACGAAAGTCATGTCCAATGTCCATGTCGCGCCAACCTCTGTGATAGTCGGAGGCTCTGCGCTCGAAGTTGTTGACGACTATATTTCCCTGGGACAAACGGTCCAGTTAGGTAGGTCCAACTTTGAGAAAGAGGTCACTCGTCGTATCCGACTCGGCTGGGCAGCGTTCGGGCAGCTTTGCAGCATCTTTTCGTCCAAATTACCGCAGTGTTTGAAGTCAAAAGTCTTTGACCAGTGTGTGTTGCCAGTGATGACTTACGGTCTGAGACGTGGGCGCTAACAATGGGCCTTATAAGGAAGCTCAAAGTCACTCAGAGGCCTATGAAGAGGGCTATGCTCGGGGTTTTTCTGCGTGATAGAATCAGAAATGATGATATCCGCAGTAGAACTAAGGTTACCGACATAGCCCGAAGAATAGCTAAACTGAAGTGGCAGTGGGCGGGGCACATTGCTCGCAAGACCGATGGCCGATGGGGTCAGAAGGTTTTGGAGTGGCGTCCGCGGACCGGAAGACGAGCTGTAGGTAGGACTCCAACAAGATGGAGTGACGACCTCGTCAGGATCGCGGGACCGCGGTGGATGCGAAAAGCACAAGACCGGTCTGAATGGAAAGCCTTGGGGGAGGCTTATGTCCAGCAGTGGACGTCTTTCGGCTGACATGATGATGTAATTAAAAAGTGTCCACCGACCTCCGCGTCCTCCAGGTCGTCTGCGCCGGCGCTGACGGCGGCCAGCTGCTCGCGCACGAGCGCGGGCGACACGTAGGCGCGCAGCAGCCGCTCCAGCGCGCGCGCCGCCCGCCCGCCCGCCGCGCCCCACCAGCCGCGCGCCGCGCCGCCCGCCCAGCGCGCCGCCTGCCGCACGCCGCGGCACGCCAGCCGGCCCGGCAGCGCGCAGCACGGCTCTGCCACACGACACACGTCATCAGGAACTAGATACATGTACGACTACTGCGCCGCCGCCCGCCCAGCGCGCCGCCTGCCGCACGCCGCGGCACGCCAGCCGGCCCGGCAGCGCGCAGCACGGCTCTGCCACACGACACACGTCATCAGGAACTAGATACATGTACGACTACTGCGCCGCCGCCCGCCCAGCGCGCCGCCTGCCGCACGCCGCGGCACGCCAGCCGGCCCGGCAGCGCGCAGCACGGCTCTGCCACACGACACACGTCATCAGGAACTAGATACATGTACGACTACTGCGCCGCCGCCCGCCCAGCGCGCCGCCTGCCGCACGCCGCGGCACGCCAGCCGGCCCGGCAGCGCGCAGCACGGCTCTGCCACACGACACACGTCATCAGGAACTAGATACATGTACGACTACTGCGCCGCCGCCCGCCCAGCGCGCCGCCTGCCGCACGCCGCGGCACGCCAGCCGGCCCGGCAGCGCGCAGCACGGCTCTGCCACACGACACACGTCATCAGGAACTAGATACATGTACGACTACTGCGCCGCCGCCCGCCCAGCGCGCCGCCTGCCGCACGCCGCGGCACGCCAGCCGGCCCGGCAGCGCGCAGCACGGCTCTGCCACACGACACACGTCATCAGGAACTAGATACATGTACGACTACTGCGCCGCCGCCCGCCCAGCGCGCCGCCTGCCGCACGCCGCGGCACGCCAGCCGGCCCGGCAGCGCGCAGCACGGCTCTGCCACACGACACACGTCATCAGGAACTAGATACATGTACGACTACTGCGCCGCCGCCCGCCCAGCGCGCCGCCTGCCGCACGCCGCGGCACGCCAGCCGGCCCGGCAGCGCGCAGCACGGCTCTGCCACACGACACACGTCATCAGGAACTAGATACATGTACGACTACTGCGCCGCCGCCCGCCCAGCGCGCCGCCTGCCGCACGCCGCGGCACGCCAGCCGGCCCGGCAGCGCGCAGCACGGCTCTGCCACACGACACACGTCATCAGGAACTAGATACATGTACGACTACTGTGCCGGCTGACTCAACTACTGACCGTCCAGCGTGAGCTGAGGGGCGGTGAGGAACATGGGCGCGTACTGCGGCGGTAGCGACGGGCTGCCCGCGTCGTTGGCGGCGGCCGCGACCTCCGCCGGTAACAACCGCAACGCTGACGTAATCAGAAACTCGGCGTGCTTCGGCTCGCTGAAACAAATGAAGAAGTGTTCAGCAAACATGACAATTAAGGAAATTACTTTCTAAATAAGAAAGTCTAATTTTAAACCCTGTTTGTTCCATCCGTCATGCATCCCCCCCCTTTATACCCATCGGAACAGCTTCAGGTAGTCCACTACCTCGAACACTGCACCAGCACGAGGTCGCAGTGCGCTAGTGGAAGATAGAGAAGTCGCGACCAGGGGCAATTATCACAGCGCCACGTTTTGACTGTCGGTGAACGGAACAATATCACTTGTCCCCCCCTTCACCCACCGAAACAGCTGCAGGTAGTGGTGCACTGGTGCACGAAGTCACCGCGCGCCCGTGACAGATGGAGAAGATGGCGCGACCAGGAGCAAGTAACGCAGCGCCACGCTGTGACTGTCTGTGATTGGAACTATCTCGGCTGTCCCCCCCTTTTACTCACCGGAACAGTTCCAGGTAGTGATGCACGAGGTCACCGCGCGCTAGTTGGCAGATGGAGAAGGTGGCATCGGCCAGGAGCAAGTACCCCAGCGTCAAGCTGTGGCTGTCGGTGAAAGGAACCATCTCGCATGTTTCCTCGCCCACCCTGAAACAAACGGATCTACATTATTTAACCATTCCTAAAACGACTAAGTAATTTAACTTCAAAGCTGCACCATCAATTGTCATTGAACATGAATTGATAAATCTAACATGTTTCAAGACACAATAATCACAAATTCGTTTTATGTTTCCACATACTTGAGCGTGTGCAGCGTCATATCGACCAGCTCTTGAAGTTGTGTGAGCGCGGGCTGCAGGCCGGCCAGCGCTAGCTTAACGCGCGGCGCGTCGTCTTCATCGTTCGCGCTGTCTTCTGTCCACACCGCCAGCGTTTCCGCTGCAAACATGAATTAAAAAGGGCTTTAGGAGTTAGTTGCTACCTTACAAAAGTTTGTCAAATTCTATCAAACGAACCCAGATTGCCGGAGTCTCGTCAATATAACACGCCAGTAAAATCAGCGAACTCCAAATTATGAACTATTATTAATAAACTGAATTTGAGTAACGTGTTCGTTTCAAGTCGTGTCAAGTCATCATTATCATCAGACCTCCAATGCTAGACAGAGGCCTCCTCCAAGGTTCGCCACAAGAACCGGTCCGGCGCCGCTTGCATGCATCGATTGCTATAAGTCATAAAAAAACTGTAAGTTGTGAGATGTGTTCTCAGTGAAGTACGAGATGAACTGACCGTCGTGTAAGACGAGCGGCTTGGCGAGCGCCTCGAGCAGCGCGTGCGCCAGGTACTTGTAGGCGTGGTGCGCGGGCGCGGCGAGCGCGCGCGTGGCGGCCGCGAGCAGGCGCGCCACGGACAGCTCGGCGCGCCGCGCCGCCGGCAGCTGGTGCCAGTCCAGCCGCCGCACCGTCGGCAGCAGCGCCGAGATCAACGCGGCCTGCGGCTGCGTGCACACAGGCCCAGCAGCAGCTGCAACATTCGTTCCAGTTATCAGGCTCTAAAATGACTTGTAATAAATAAACCCAGGAATAGGCGGAATTAAGGGATACATTTTATGCCTAGAGCTTTAAGCACTTTAACTTTTTAATGAGAGCCTTCTAGCCTTAATCCCGAACACAACAAAGAGAGGGGTGGTATACGACATGAAAGTAACACCGATCTATAAAAGAGATGATGGGTTACTAACAAATTAACTTTATCGCCTAAGGACCATTTCACCTAGATGACATAAAAGTAAAATACATAGTCAGCTGAATTGACTCACAGCAAAGAGTCAATTCAGCTGGACGACATGAAAGTAGAATACTCAGTCAGCAAAATGTCAATTTAATAGGACGGCTTAGATTAAAATGCGCAAGTAGCCAAACGTTTGGAAATATAAATGGTCCGTATGATTAGAATACCTAATTAGCCGAAGTTAAATTATTTAATTTACATTAACGCAGAACGAGTAGTAGCAAGACGTCTGGAAATGAAAATAGTCCGTATAATTAGATTACCTAATTCGTCGAAAGTAAAATTAGTTGATTCTCATGACCACAGAACGAGTTAGTAGCAATAGCAGCATGATTCGGCGATAGTAAAATTAGTTGTTTTTAATTATTAAGGTGTCCTATCAACACGCCGTTTTAAGATTCAGAAGTTTTGCTAACGGCCATCTACCGTTCATGTTTATTTAGCAATTAAGACATTTGGCTTCAGGGCCATTTAGCGTTTATGTCTATTAAGTAATAAAGACATTCTAAGATTCTGAAGTTTTGCGAGAGAGACATTTAGCGTTTATGTCTATACAGGGTAATTATTTCATAGGAGCACATATTTTAATATTTGCTTCGCTTTTGTTAATCAATAACACATGTTGTGTTATGTTTACTCTAGCTTAAAAAATATTAGAGATATTGCCGATTCAATGATTCCACTAACTTAACGACATGACCCTCTAATGCAGGGGTGCGGGGAGAGGGAAGTGTTGTCAGGTAATGTATAAATGAAATTTCAAATTTAGAATATCAGTAAGAGAAGGGCTTGTTGTCTGATAGTCTGTACATGGAATTTCAAATATCGAATAGCAATACAGTGTATCGTATACCTACAGCTTGACAACACATGTCATCATTAAGTAAACTATCACTTTCGAAGACTTCGTACACACGTGTTCAACTGAATATTCTGTTGTTCAATACAAGCAAATGCAAACACAGTTAATTGTACACTTGTAACCTTATCTCCTTATAATAAAGTTCGCTAGTGGTCAGTTAACAGTGTGGGCGATATGTACATAACTGTTTATAATTTGTTTAAAATCAGCATCGAAGTTATTAAAATGTATTTAAAAAATACAAATACAAAACTAAACGTACTTTAACTAATGCTCAAAAAGACCTCCTTTATTTTGTATACAAAGCCGTGCACGTTTTAGCAAGTTGCTCTTAAAACACGAATTTCGTTTTTAATACCAACAACAACGTATCCAACCTTGTGCTTCTTAACGAGTATATCACTGGTGCAATGGATGATAACGTTCAGGTTGATATAATCTACACTGATTATAGTAAGGCTTTCGACCGAATTGACCATGCTATTTTATTATCCAAGCTGTATGATATCGGAATCAGTGGTGATCTATTGAGATTGTTTTCTTCCGACATTGACAATAGGTCCCAGGCTGTGGTTGTCAATAACTACATCTCTGGATGGGTGAAGGTGCCAAGTGGCGTCCCCCAAGGCTCTTTGCTTGGACCATTGCTTTTTAATATTTTTATAAATGACATCAGTAAATGCTTCATTTATTCTAAACTTCTTTGCTTTGCTGATGATATGAAAATCTATGGGAAGGTTGAGTCAAGATATCACTCTTCGTTGATTCAGTCTGATCTCGTGCGACTTGATGAATACTGTATGTTTAATAAGTTAGATTTGAATCCATTGAAATGTTTTTCTCTGACCTTCTCACGGAAACGTAACCTGATTCCTACTACTTACACACTTAAAGGTCAACCTCTGAATAAGGTTCAGTCTATGCGCGACCTGGGGGTAGTTCATGATTCTAAACTTCTATTTAACACCCATATTGATGGCATCATCGGTAGTGCATTGAAGACGCTAGGTTTTATAATGCGTAATTCTGTTTATTTTAGTCAGGCTAAAACACTTAAGATTCTTTTTTGTACACTAGTCCGGAGGAAACTTGAATATGCGTCTCAAGTTTGGAATCCTTGCTACAATACTTACATAGACAGGGTTGAACGTGTACAGAAAAAAAATGTTAAATTCCTGAGTTACAAACTAAAGTGTCCCTACAATTCATCTAATTACTTAAGTATTTGTAAGGGGCACCATCTGGTCCCGTTAATTAAGCGTCGTGATATAGCTGACACTATTTTCCTTCTTAAAATCACAACTGGCGCCATTGACTGTCCTGAATTGCTCCAGGAACTATCCTTCGTTACTCCCTCTCGGTCCAAAAGACACTTCCCTCCCATTGCTCTTAAGCGTACACTGTCCAAGTACAGACAGAATAGTTTTCTTAACCGTGCTAGTCGAAGAATTAATAATTTGACGAGAGAGCTTGATATTGATATATTTAACTGTGTAATTCCTTCTGTGAGGCGAAAATTAACTAAAATGTGTTTTGAATGAGCGGTTTTCAAGTTGTGAACTGATAAGCGAGCTAAGTTCTTTTAGGTGTTTTATTGTTTATTGTGCATTGTTTTATTGTTTAATGTTTATTTGGGTATGGCCCTGTTGTGCGTGGCACTAAGGTGTATATTTCCTAATTTATATCTATTTGTGAGTTCCTGTAATTGGCTCTGTACCTCTATTTAAGTTACTATAGGAATTGTTAAAGCTGTTGGTTCTCCTTAAATAAATAAATAAATAAATACCATCGAATGCTGATATTATTTTCGTTTTAAGATCGTCGAGACTCTGGGCTTCTTCGACGTACACGCGACTTTTGACTTCACCCCACAAGAAATCCTAGTCCTAATATTTTATTCCCAATAATGCCCGACCACACGTTGGTACTAAACCTTACTTGGTGGTGATTTTCTTTAACTTTATGTGGATTACTGTATAACCACTAGTGTTCGTTATGTACATTGTAAATCCCAACACGGGTGAACAGTGCTTCATCAGTCCATAAAATGTTTGATGACTAAGAAGCCACCCTTGACCCTTGACGAGCGGCTGGGTCCGGTTCATGAAGTTGTTGTACCGGTTGAAAATGATAAGGGTGGAGACCGGCAGAATGCAGCAAATTCCACATTACGACGTGCCGCTTCATACGTACTGGCTCTCGGGTCAGGTTCGAAAAAGTCGCGTTCGAAAAATTCGAAGATTTAATTGTCAAATTGTTCGCATGTTTGGTCTTGGTGGATTTACGTATCCCTGGCTATGAAGTCGAGGTAAACTTTCGTCTCGGTACATCCTCTGAGCCTGTCTTAAACTTTCACCGCTCAGAATGTACATACGGACCATTTCGTAATACTCAACATAAGAATATTTGTAAGACATCGCGAGATTTTATCCCAGTCGCTGTCAGCTGAAGTTTCGCTATTCGAAAAAACCTAGTTTAATTGTAAAAAGGGTTTAATTATTGAGGTTTGTAAAAAGTGATTTTCTAGTGTGACTTTGTGTCCACACGAGAAGGTAAAAGAGAGATTATTTGCATATTTCTTTTTTTTATTGAACTCATTTTATTCTCGTAATATATTATATTAACGATACAAAAACATACGTTAAAAATTGTGAAATGAGAAAAAAAAACCAGGCGTTTGAGCTATATTGTCTTTCGGCGATAAGGTGTAAATTAAATAAAAATTAGTAACTCGAGATAATTTATAGCCCCTATTTCAAATTTAGGCCAGTTCCAATTATACCAGGAGTGCAAAGATTTTAGAATCAATTGTTCAAAAGAAAATAACCCGGCATGGTATGGAACAACTTAACAAGGCTCAGCACGGTTTCTTACCACGTAGATCGACCACTAGCAACCAAGGTAAAGTGAATGACATTGCCGTGACACTTGATGGAGGCAAAGATGTGCACGCTATTTATAATGATTTCAGCAAGGCCTTCAAAATAAAAATCTATAGCATTCTTTTCAATAAAATTAAGCATATGGGTATTCACGGCTCCTAGCTGCGATGGTGTGAGTATTATCTCAAAAATCTCAGTTATTGGCTTTTGGTGACTAATGACTATTAATCTCGTGCTATTGACATTCTTATAGGAGTACCGCAATGATCGCACTTGTGCCACTGTTATTTTTAATGTATGTAGACGAACTTGCGAAAATACTAGATAGTAGCTTTAAGATACACGCCTTAGATGACCTTCAATTGTACCAAATTATAGAGAATTCTGAAGATTTAAGCCGCTTGCAGAATAATGTTTATAAGGTACTAAATGATATCAATTAAATTCCATATTCTTGAATAGCAGCAAATGTTATCAAATCAAATTTTACAGAATAAAGAAATTGACTCTTGCAATCTCAAGGGTATATTGTAAACAGAGGAAACTTATATTCGTGGACCTGAGAGTTCTGATTAATAGTTTTAATTTCAGATTTTAGCTTTGCTCGGGAAGTTAAACATCTCGTGTCATAATGGCCTTATTAGGTATTTCAAATTCGTAAACGTATTTGTATGAGTACATAGATTTGCATTTTAATAACATCATAGCTATTTGAACAGGTCAGGTCTCCAGAATATAATCAATAAGTAAAAGAAATACCGGACATACCCAGCACTTTGAGGACGATGGAGAAGAGGTTATGGTGCAGGTCGGGCGCGAAGATGTCCCGCCACTCGGTGGGCAGCTCGGCCACGTGCGGCGCGGGCTCGCGGCGCAGGCTCTCGCCGCGCACGGCGCCCACGAAGCGCTGCACCGCGCGGAACAGCGCCAGCACCGAGCGCGCCAGCAGCGCCATCTGGGGAACACATAACACTTCATTTGGGTACTGGAAGCTTATGAAACCTTGATAAAAATCATGGAAATAATACCGGTTATTTTTGAGTCAGAAACGCAGTGGGACGGTTCCTATAGTCCCTAAAACCCCAGCCCACGCCGTCTACCGCCTACGTAAAGAAAATCCACAATGGCAGAGTTGCTCACTCGTGCATACCTTAGGGCAGCCCCAGTCCTGGACGGAGGTGTGCAGCGCGGCGGTGAGCGAGCACAGCGTGATGGTGGTGAAGTCCCAGCGCGACGCCGGCGTCTCCCAGCCCGCGCTGTCCACCATCTCCGTCAGGAAGTCCACGATGGCCGCGTTGCTCACCACCTGCCGCCAGTCGGCGCTGGCTATGTCGCTGGGGAATTAACATGACATTTAGTATTGATAATAAGCAGGTGTTCAAGGTATCATCCAAAAGACAATAGAAAGATCTAAGCATGGAGCTTTTTTATGGCAAGGAAAACACTGCTCGGTGGTAGTTTTAATGGATAAGATGGTAGTAGGTTCCGGATGAATCCTGCAAAAGTTCCTATTACTATTAAAAGCTAATCTGCGGAATCAAATTGTGTTCAGCAAAAATCCAGGAGCATATCAGGAAACGTCATAAAATTTTCTTCAATTCTACTAGTGAAATGTCGTCTTGAGTTTCAAGAAATGGGCCCCAGTAGTGATGCACCTCTCATAGAGCATGACGTGCTGCTGGCGGTAGTACGCGTCGATGATGGCGTCGGGGTCGGGCGCGGCGCGCGCGAAGCTCGCGTCCACCGCGTCCGTGGGCGCGTGCGCCGCGTAGAAGCTGCGCAGCATCACCAGGTGCTTGGCTCTCAGCGCCGCATCGCGGTCTGCGGACGACCGCGTGTCGGCCTGGGAAATAGTAGATTGTGTCACAAGGGAGCAAAATGACATATTTAAGGCAAGGGCGTACATTGAATCCTGAACGAAGCGAAGGATTCTACAATTGAATCCCGAGCGTAGCGAGGGATTCTAAAATAGAATCCTGAGCGTAGTGAGGGATTCAAGTGTTAACGCCCAAGGTGAAAATAATTTTGCTACCGTGTGACACATACTGCTTTTCACATCACCTATGAGGAAAATAAAAGATCTTAGTGATGAAACAAATTTAATTATTCACACATTCTAGAAATGCTGAAATTATCAAATTTAACAACAGGAAATTATCGCACTTAACAACAATTATCAAATTTGGCAACAAAATGTCCTTGAACAGAAAAGTGCCACTTTGATCCCTCCTAGCAGGGAAGAAAAGTCCCCTTTCCGAGTAGGTGATATGAAAAGTATATTACTGCAGAGACCGGGAATTAAGTGGTTGCAGGACGAGTATGAGTCAGCGCGGCAGACACAGTCGAGGCCAATTTTCCCCAACAATGCGAGAGAATATATCAAAATTATTAGTAATATTAAACAGTCCCAAGAAAATACACTGCAAACACTGATCGTAAAGGTTAACCTTTTTAGACATGACATGACATTTTAATAAGAAAAATGACTGTATGGAGTTAGTCATAATAGTCCAAACATGGTAATAAAATTAAAAAACGGTATTATATATTTTCGCGGCCGCTGCCGTTGGGAAATAATAACTTTTTACTTTTATGTTGTCAAAGTCTGGAACAACTAGGCGGGCTGTTTTAACATTTCCAAGCATTTAGGGAGAAGAATCATTGATAGCTATAAAAACTATTCCGAATCGATTACTATTAGAAGTGTAACTGCACTCACTTGTAACGTGTGGAAGAATCCATTCCCAGTGACGATCTCGTCCAGTCCGCCGTCCCCTCCGCCCGCTTGCCCCGTCTCCGGAGCCGCGTGGTGCGCTCGGTCCTGCCAGTATGTCTTGGCGTAGCTCCAGTAGTAGCCGTCGGTGGCAGCGCGCTGCGCCAGGTGCGCGAGCAGCGCGGCGCGCGCGGGCGGCGGCGCGGCCGCGACCACGTCGTCCAGCGCCGCCGCTGCCAGCTGCTTGCCGCGGCTGATCACGTCGTAGTGCGGCCACTACGGGAACAATACGCACTCGGTCGGGAAGGCGTATCATATTTATACCATACATAACTACAGGGTGACAGGAAATTCGCCGTATTCCTCGAAAGGGGTTATTCTACAGCTCATTTGTAATGATTTAAGTCCAGTTAACCGGGGTCAAAACTCATTGGTTTTCGAGTTATTCACTTTTTTTTTTAAATACCCTCTTTTCAACCTAAAACTAGTAATTTTGTAAAAACTTCGTACGAAAAATATAAAAAAATTACAAAAAAATGCAAAGTTTTGCAAATAAAAGGATTTGAAGTTAGAAGTTCTAGCAATTATTTTCCAAATTTTGTGACATTTTAAAGCATAGCTAAAAAAAACTATGACACTTCGCGTACAAATTACAGGAATAATTTTCTTAATTCATAAGCATTTAAAAAGGTACCATTTATGACATTTTAATACAAAAGAAATACAATTAATAATAATAATAATAGCAGAACAGCTAGAAGAATTTACTTAGCGTACTTGACTCTAATGGGTTTGTTTGTGTCGTTTTAGATTCTCCGAGGGCTTACTTTGTCTTCTGTTTCTTATCTTAACTTATCTTCTTGATGTAGAAGGCACAGCAGATTGCCTTTGGTGACACAAACAAAGGGTCATTAGTTTAATTAATTTAATTTGTTTGTGTCTCGAATTCGTGGGGTTTTTTGCCTTCAGTTTCTGTCTTAAGTCTTAGGTGATAAAATGGGGATAAAAACAGTTTCACTATCAAATGAACTTTAATCTTAAAAACTAAAATCAATTACAACACAAATTTTGCTCGAACTGTTTGCCCTGGTTTCGAATGCAAGCACGAAGCCTTTTTCGTACTTCGGTGATTGTTACTCGCCCCGAAAGCCCATCTTTCATTGTCTGTGCCGCCTCTTAATTTTTTTGTCTTACTCTTCTACGTTACGTATCGGTTTATCGTAGACCAACGCCTTCATGTGACCCCAGATGTAGAAGTCACATGGAGTTAAATCCGGGCTTCTGGCTGGCCAAGGGGTTGGGCTGCCTCGACCAATCCATCTTCTTGGGTAGTTCTGATCCATCCACTGTCGTACGCCCCGGTAATACTGAGCAGGGCAGCCATCGTGTTGGTAAATCATATTCCTTCTTGTCGCAAGCGGCACATCTTCAAGTAGCGTCGGTAGCTCATCCCTCAAAAAAAATTCATATGCGATGCCGGTCAATCGTGCTGGCAGAAAGAAAGGTCCGATCAAATTGTCGTGCACGATTCCCATCCACACGTTCAAAGAAAATCTTTGCTGGTGAGCGGTCCTTCTCTTGTTTGGGTTTTGACCTTTGGGAGCCCAAAAGTGCAGATTGTGGTAGTTTGTTATCCCGTTACGGTCGAAATTGGATTCATCTGTCCACAAAATTCTCTTCAGGTACTCGGGATCTTCGATATCTGCATTAATTAAGAATCTGCAAAAATCTATCCTTCTCGCTGGGTCTCCCTCTTCAATAGCGTGTACTGGAGTGTAATGATACGGGTACTGCCGAGCTGAGTGCAGTGTAAACCACACCTTCCAGTGCGACATACCGAGCTGGTTAGCCACATTTCTCGTCGAAGTAGTGCCGTCTGCCTGGAAACACTGAAGGATTTCTTCAGGAAAATTTATTTAAAAATAGGACACTAAGCCCATAGCTGAATTTAAAAAAGTGAACTGTTTTCTAAATTCATTTTACTACAACGCTTCCCGTGTTTTTTGGTTGAAACGATGGAGCTTATAACCGCAAACATTTCTGCTATTATTGTTAATTGTAAAATTTTAAATAAAATTAATATTAAAATGTCATAAATTGTACCTTTTTAGAAAGCTTATGAATTAAGCAAAGTATCCCTGTAGTTTGTACATACGCGAAGTGTCATACTTTTTTTTTAAATTATGCTTTAAAATGTTACAAAATTTGGAAAATAATTACTTGAACTTTTAACTTCAAATCCTTTTATTTGCAAAATTTGGCATTTTTTTTTATTTTTCGTAATCAGTGGTTCATTGGCTATTCGACAAATCTTTTTATTTATTTCTAAAAACGAAGTTTTTACAAAATTACTATTTTAAGGTAGAAAGGCGGGTATTTAAAAAAAAACTAAAAACGTGAATAACTCGAAAACCAATGAGTTTTGACCCCTGGTTGACTGGACTTAAATAATTACAAATAAGCTGTAGAATAACCCCTTTCAAGGAATACGGCGAATTTCCTGTCACCCTATATAAAGAGATGAATATGCTACATGAGAGTGCGTTTTATAACGAAAAAAATACTCAAAAATCGAGAGCATATTGTAGTGAACAATGTAAAGTTGACAAGTCTGAGGAATTGATGGTAAATATTTTTGAATTAAAGTTATTTGAGCACATCCTATCCAGAAATTGAAAGGAAATTTGTGTTTCAGTACGATTGTATATTCTTACAATGAGGCATTACAATCAGTGGCGTGCACTCCATAAAGACAGAAAGACACTGTCTACCCTACTATAAATACAGAATGTAATGATTTTTATCTTTTATCAATCAACAAAATCAATAATTTTTAAACCTTTGATTAGCGCGATCTGTCCGCTCATCAGTGTAAAAATTTGTTAAATTAGTTTCGATTGCTCTATCGCGATGACACGGCGACGGCGCTTCACCAGCGCCGCAGCCTATCTTGCGGCGGCGAGGACACAAACTAATCATGTCTCAAAATATCCATGTATTGCCTTGTAGCGACAAGGATGAAGTAGTGTGCGCTCCTATAAACGCGCGGCACACAATAACCAAACTCACGCACACAAACGCAGCGGATAGACAGTGTCTTTCGTTGCGAGCGCCTACGAAACCTTCCGATTAAATCCGAACTGTTTACTTAGCAATTTTAAAAAGTTGCATTGCTTGAAATAATTCGTTCTAAATACGTTAAATTACGGTGTCATTTTATTTTTGCCGGATGCGTTTGAATGATAATGTTTATTTATTTTGGTTTTTTGTCGCCATTGTTTTGTTTGTTGTGAGTGTTTCACGGTGAGAGCGGAGCGGTAAATAAGAATTGAACGAGTGTTTTAGTGAAAAAATGAACAATTTCCATTGTGAAAGTTGTAGTAGTGGTGTGTGTGAGCTAAATATTAAAGATAATGCATTTTCAAA
Organism: Acleris sparsana; assembly: GCA_923062465.1. Classification (NCBI taxonomy): domain Eukaryota; kingdom Metazoa; phylum Arthropoda; class Insecta; order Lepidoptera; family Tortricidae; genus Acleris; species Acleris sparsana. The sequence continues at coordinate 275,007 of OV281293.1, forward strand.
ACTTTCTTTCGCGGACAAAACGCAACTAATCGGGAAAGGTAGGTGTACACCGGATTTGGAATTAGTGCAAAAAGGAAAAGTAAATCGCAAATTCAACACCAAACAATACAGCGCATATTCTTGGCTAACAGGTTGCATTCACAGCAATCGCTTATTCTGTTTTCCATGTTTATTGTTTGCAAACACTAAAACAGTGTGGAATGATACCACCACTTACGTTTTTGGATGTTCTTTATATTACACTCGCATCCCACACCCATCAATATCGACGCAATGCAACAGTTTTGGTAAGTTAGTACCTACCTATTTTTTTGTCTACCCTGTCTAAAATCTCTGTGCACGCGACTGATTACAATTACATAGTTATTATACTTCTTGTAAGTAAATAAGTATAAGTTGTTATTAACAAAAAAAATCAAATTCTACATGAATCATAGGTGTAAGCTTTTAGAGCAGGAGTAACAATAATATAAACACAAAAATAGTAAAACAAACAAATACTTACAAAAGCGTATCCCTCGTACAGCGAGCAGAGCACGGCAAAATCGCACAACACCTTCGCAAACTCCTCCAGAAAATAGGGTTCCTCGAAAAGCTCCCCGCACCACGCCGTCTCCTCCTCGTCTCTGTGCAGCGCGAGCGTCTTCAGGAATGAGACTCGGAACAGGACGTCGGTCACGAACGAGACGGCGTCTTCTTTCGTCATCTCCGTGACGTCAGTCCTCGAGGACTCCTCGACGACCAGTCGGACGTACTCGTTGTCGTCGTCGAAGGGGCAGTTGAGGTGCGCATACGTAGCGTCGTGGAGCAGCGCGGCGGCGCGCAGGCGCGCGGGCGCGGGCGGGAGCGAGAGCAGCGCGCGCGCGAGCGAGACGGCGTCGCCGGCCGCCGGCAGCCGCGCCTCGTCGAACGCGGGCAGCAGGTACGGGCACAGGGACACCACGTGCAAGATGTTCTCGATGTCCAGCTCCGGCCTGGGTGGACAATTTGCCGGTCAATTGGTTGTCTTTACTAAATTCGTGAATGCGAAAGAATGTTGGGTACCTTGTTTTATTTTTTAATTGCTTAGGGAACGAGAGGTAGCGACAGACGTAATTTGAATACTAAGATTTAACCCATCCCGAGGAAATAATGTTAAACAACATCGAGTAATATATTCTATTACAGCTGAAAGCGAGCACTTTATTTATTTTATAACCGATGAAGTCAATAAGGTAATAGTAGTTTACGTGACGGTTGCGTAATGACAGGCATTACAACATGAGTGTGGTTTATGAAACGAGCCGCAAGGCGAGTTTCATAATAGATGACACGAGTGTTGTAATGCCAATTACGCAGAGTCGCGTACAATACTTTATCTACACACATATTATAAGTACTCTAAGATGGGTTCAGAAGCCGAAAGGCAAATGACCTGCATTGCTACCAGCGCTACCTGTAACATATCTAAGTACCTACCAATTTCACCAAACGATGTTAAATTTAATCAATGTTAATCAATTGTTGTCTACTTGGATAAGCAGAATTTTCATGAGTGGCACAATAAACTCAACAAAGAAATGAACTAAATGAAATCATATTACGACTTACGATACGACGAATTGACAACAAAAATGGCGGCAAAAGAAACCTGTCATGTGTCACGAATATGAATGGTTTTTTTTTTAAATCATATGATAGACATACCTACTAATAAAGTCCCTATTCTCATGTCGTTCGAAATTCAAATATCCTACGATATTGTACTAAAAAATATAACGAGTTGACGTTCCAATTGATCCTAGAATTGGACCTATTTAAATTGTGTTAATTTTGGAACATGTTCCAAATTTGAAAGTCATAACCTTACCAAAATCTATACTGTTATAACCATTACAGTACAAATTTTACCTACTACCACAGACAAGAAACTTTTCATAGTAAAATTAGTTGCAATAATGCTGGTCATTTCCTACGGGTTTTGAACGCATAAAAGAGGACTTACGATATGTGCGTAGATAAAGCTCGTAAGAGTGCGTATTGTGCGCCGTAAACGGTCTCCATGACGGTACCTAATACTTTATTTTAAAAAAAAAAACACCTTTTTATTTAGAATATTTATTTCATCGAAAGGCATTTCGCGCCACATGAAGTTTTTTTTTTATGGTCGCCAGTCTCCCCTAACGTAACCCATGTAATAAATGCTCAAGATATTTTGAAAACAGCATACTCGTAGTTAGAGCAGAAAAAGAAAAGCGTGTGATGAATTGAAAGATGAAATGAAAATCGATAAAAGATGAGTTCCAAGTTAGGTTATTTCCAACTGTTTCTCTGGATTTAGTCTCGAACGCCGTACCAGGGCTGGAGCGACTCACCCCTGGAGCCGGCGGTGCGCGGCGGCGACGGCCTGCGCGCGGAAGGCGGCGGCGCGCGCGCCCGCGTCCTGCCAGGCGGCGCGCACCTCCAGCCACGTCTCGGGCCGCAGGCGCGCGCAGCCGCGCTGCACACACATACCAAGCTGTACGGCGACTCAATTTTACTACACCCATGAACACCCGTCCCGTCTCGTTTTATTTAAATATTATTTAATGGAAAAGTTATACATGAAAAGTATTTTTCTGTTGACTAATTGTGCGAATATTACAAGCGATTTTTTTTTGACGTAACCATAAATTGATCGCAGATCGACAGTTCAATTAGCCTAGCAATGACACTTTAAGATCGTTCTATTCTGCAAATATTGATAATCTTGATTTTGCGTTATGGACGAAGTGTTTCCATAGATACGAATTCAGAAGTTCAGTTAGAGACCATTGACTAGTTTACCGATACAATTTTGGGGGCTCGATCACGATTTTCAATGACAATTGAGTTGAGTTGAGAAAAGGCATTATATTAGCAAAAATAAGTGAGGATTGTTCGTCGGTGTGGTACCGGCGTGCGTAGCTGCAGGGCGTAGAGCGCGCGCGCCAGGTCGGCCGTGTCGGCGCCGCTGAGCTCGCTGCACAGCGCGACGGCCGCGCCCGCCAGCCGCTCCGGCGCAGCCGCCGCGTCCAGCGCCGCGCTCACCAGGGACACTACCCTCGACACCGAGCGAGGGGAGATCATCATCTCTGCAACAATTCGATACGAATTACTTACATCCGGACATTCCGGACGAAGCGAGTTAAATAAAACCTCGTAAACACGACACCAATGATTTTAGCTAGAGGGTAGAGAATTATGTTGAAAAAGTCAATAACTTACTTTCAATACGCGAATTAAATATATTTATTTACAAGCTACTAAAATAAGTCCAAAAGGTAAAAAACCTCCTCGCTCGTCGTTCGCTAGACACATGAGCAGCAGACTCCTGCTCTTGCTGTCGTCATCGTTGATCATCCTCTTGCAGACCGCCACCAGGCTGTCCTCCACCAGGTCGCTGCGCAGCCATCGCCGCACGGCCGGCAACAGGCAGTGCGGATGCGACAGGGACAGCGAGATACACCACTCCACCACTGACGGCGGAAACTAAAAATATTTACAACTTTTGTAAAACGTTTCATTGAGTTGAAAGTCTATTTTAGTGAATATCCTCCTAAACATTTGATTAACAAGTAAGTGCAGTGTTCACCAACAATTGAACGGACGGTTAGCGGTTTAATGGTTGTCAAATGTATTGACTAACAGCTGATTAAGACTTAGTCGTCTGTTAAATTGGTTGGTGAACTCGGCCCTAAGTAGAGAAAAGGAAAGGACAGAAGAAGTTCTTGGAAACGATAGAAAAATAAATCAGTTTATTAATTTAAAGAAATACGACACAACAATGTAAGGCGTTCCACAAGGCACGCAGTTGGGATTAGAACTATTAAGTTGATTACATACCTGTTTGAAGGAATCAAGCACGGCCTCCTGTTCTTTTTCCGTTAAATGTTTCATTAGAAGGAAGACTATATCCGCGACAGCCTTGCAACGCATCGTGTCGCCTGCCAACCAACCCCGGAGTACCTTATCGTAAAGGCTGAACACCGAGTCGGCATCGAAATGTCTCGCTAGCGCTAGGAAGAGATTCTTGTCATCGAATTCAATGAGTAAAGTGAGTAATGGAGTAAACACGAAGTTCGCAACTTGCTTTTTACTGGCGAACTCGAAGTAATGCGCGCAAAGCTTGTGCACGACTTCGTTTAAGTTATGGTTGTATCTCTCCATGGTGGACGGGTCGCATGGCTGGAGCGGCTCCGCGCTGTCGTCGACTTTCACTTCCTCATCCTCAAACTTTATGCTTTTTACTTTTTTCGTATTTTGTAAGAGCGACGTCTTTAATGATTGTAAAAGTAAAATATGTCCTTCCATGAGCCGGGTGATGTCGGCTTGATTTGTGGAGAGCTTGTCGATTTGCACAACTGTGGTGGAGCCGACGTTTTGCCAGAAGTTTCTGACGAGCTGATCGTACCTGTCATCGTTGGCTTCGTTGGACTGTTTCAGCCAATATTTGACGAGCGCGGCCATGTTGACCGCCGAGTGTCTGATAAGATTGTTGGTGGTCTGTGGATCGTGGACGTTGCTTAGTATTCTCTCGAGCCAAGTCCTGTGGACGGCCGTGGCCAATTCTACAACATACTCGTTTTTCTGTACGGTAAGATACCGAAGACATTCTGATAGACTCGTTATCCACGATTGACGTTCGCTTTTTGAACTAATCACACTTTTTTTCTCTAACCTATAGAAGGGAAAACATCACAGTTTAGGAATTAATTTAGCAAAAATAAAAAATGTCGAGAATTCAAACCCTTTTTGATTTTGAATCAGCGAAAAAATAAAAACACATTCCCATTATAGAAAGTAAACATTATGGTATGTTGACTGTGACATACATTGCCAAATTAAGGGTTAATTAGCCTAAAATAGTAGATTGATAACCAAGGGTTGAAAGTGACCCATTTCACCCGAGATATTTCTGGCGCTCGAACGAAGTGAGAGCGCCAATAGTTCGAGGGGAAATGGGTAATTTCGCCCGAGTTAGACACTCTACTTTTCATTTCGACTGTGAGGAAAATATATTTAATCTCGTTTCCCGCTTTATCTATTGAAAACTTTTTTTTCTAGATTCATAAAAAAGTTAAAATACACATGCTGCCAACATTAGAAAATTTAAATCGAGTTGGTCACGGCCAAGGAGCATGACTTCCATCTCATTCTTACCCTAACTAAAGAAAGAGATGGAATATATTCGTGACGTAATAAAGGTCAAACTTCTGGTTTCGAACGGATGTTCGGTGTTCAATAAGTTGTTGTTGTATAATGAGCTCCTTGGTCGTGTCCAACTCGATTAAACTTTTCTAATGTTGGCAGTAGTGTATTTTCTAGATGGCCATGCCGAAACGTGAAAGAAAAAGTGTCATGCTATGCTATCACGGTATTATGGCGGGCGGCAGAATAGAGAAATAATTTTTAATATTGATTTTCTGTAATTGCGAAAAAAATAGACCAGTCTTAAAATGATTTTCATATGAACCTATAGGCCGTAATAAATACATCGTTTAACGTATAGCCGAGTTTAGATATATGAAAATCTTTTATTTTAATAATATGACGAAGCTCAATTATCTTAGACTCCGTGGCCAATCGTAACTATTAAAAAAAAATTACTTTCCACCCTAGAGATGAAAACGCAATTTTCCACCCAGCTATCCACCCATTCAAATTAAACTTTCCGAACAGGAGAGATGAAAAGTACTTTCATTACCAAATCAAAAGTTGTTATCATTATGAGCATATGGCACATTTTTTTACATGCTCGCTCCTCGCTCAGTGAGTCTCTAACGATAGTCTATGTAGAAAAAGGTATCCGAGCTTCAAACAAATTACAGAAAGATTATGCTCGCCGTTGGATTGAGATACCTATTGAGAATTGGGATACGCCTATTTTTAACAATGTATGAAAATTTAAAAACTATTTCGAAGAATAAGCTCCTAAAATCAATCCCTGCAGTTAGATTTAAAAAAAAATAATAATTAAGAAATACCTTAATTACTTTCATTTGACCCCTAAATGCGGTTGTCACGTTAAGTTTATTTGTTTACAAATTGACTGTAATTCCTATGACGAAATGAATGAGACAATTTCTCTTTTAAGTTAAGTGACATACATTTTAATAATTTGTTTTGGTGTGGTTTTCCAAGAGGTTCAAAACGAAGGCACCAATATTTAACGTAGAAACTCGTGATTGGATGTATGGAATCTCTTTTCAATAAATTTAATGTGATTTACTTAAGTAAATATAGTCTAGAAACGAAGGTCATGCAGGAAGCTACAAGCAATTGTCGATTGCTTAAAATACTCTGAAATAAAGAAATATATCATATTGCGATTGTTTCTTTACTAACTTATGACTTTGGAAACAGATAATAAAAAATCGGTATTCTAAATAGCTCCGCCATTTTCGCGTAGTAAGTAAGCGAGTTTAGTTTTATTTAATAAATTATTTAAAATTAAAATAACACTTTTAATAATTTAATGCTTTAAAGCAGGCTGTCGATTAAAAATGAAAAATCGACGGTTAATTTTTAGGTGTATCCCAATTAGATTACTCGTAACTGAAGTGATTGTAACTACTAATAGATAACTTACCCCGTAAAAACTGCGTTAAAGAATGATTCATAAAACTCCTTGGTTAACAAGTGCTCCGGCAAGTTTGCCAATAGTGGCAGCAGCATGCTCGAAAGATGCTTCGCATCACCCCAACCGCCTAAAGTTAAAAGTGAGATTTTAGGAACGGGTTCAATTTGCCATTTAAATAACGAAACTAAGTAATTCTAAGGTACGAAATAATAATATACAAACCGTTTTCTAAAACATCGATTATCCTCTTCGCCAGTAGATCCTTCTTGTCTAACCATGTGTGAAAATCCTGCGAGAAATTGTGCACATAAAACCACACTGTTAAATTCTTGTAAGGCAAGGCTCGGGCGAGACAAACTGTTAAGCAGTGGACGCCTTTGGGCAGGGGCACTATACTCGTACAACATATCGATTAAAGTAAAAACAATTCGACTATGACATAAGATGGGCTTAAATAGAGGAATAGGCGTTTGCCACCCTGCCAAGGTGGGCCAGAAGGCCCGGTACCTGCACGTGGTGCATGAGCACGAGCAGGCAGCCCCAGTGCTGCGCGCCGCCGCCGCCGGCCAGCAGCAGGCGCGCCGTCTTCTGGCCGTACGCCGCGCCGAACGTGTCCGCGAAGCGCGCGATGATGCGGCCCAGCGCGCCGTACCACGCCGCTCTGCCGACAGTTACAATATTTTTCATCACACTTGCTCGTAAATGGTGTTATTCCATGCCTGTATACAGAAGGACAATGGCCTAAATTGTTCCCGCGGGAATTATGGCGAGTTTGTCATCCCTAGGGAGTAATGACTTTCTTTTTAAAATTTGCAACTCTTTCTCGTACATCATTTCTGACTAAGGAGGTTTAATTTTCAGCCAAAAATTAAATCGGTTTCTAATTTCATCTTTAAAAATTAGCTATAGACTAACTTACATTACACAAAACCTATACGCTTCATTAAACTTCATAATTTTTATACCTATTTCAAGTTTTTATCAACATTTATCATTAATTTTAGTAATTATAAATTTTTATCAAATTGGCTAAATCTGGCTCGAATCCAGGTCGAAACTAAACGCAGTTACCATGTGTGGTAGAGGTCACAAAAAAAATATCGTTTCCATTTACGTTCCCGTTCGTCAAAAGTTATTTCTTTATATTTTGCAGAGTTAAAGTGTTTTCTCTTTGTTTTTTTTCCTCGCAAATGTGATGAAAACCATTGTGTGTATCACAGGCAGTATGGGGATTACTAACTCGAGTCATTAAGAGCCCTCCGCCTTCGGCGTCGGGCTTCTAACACTCTCGTTAGTAATTCCCTTCATACTACCCTTGATGCACAATGTACTATGACTCCATTCATCTATGTATGTTGTATCTATGTTTGCCTGAATAACGACGGCCAAAAATCGTGTATTGAATAACCTAATTAAAAAAATACGCTAGCAAAGGAAAATTTTGGCGCCAGCTGCGCGGGCCCACAGCCATACGTCAGGTGCTGCGCGAAGAACTCCTGCTCCTGCAGGCTCGCCGTGACCAGCGCGAGCTGCAGGTCCTATACTCACCGGACGTGCTGCGCCTGGCTGGCGGCGTGGCGCCAGAAGCCGGGCGCCTGCAGCAGCGGCGCCAGCTGCGCCCACAGCCAGGCGTCGTGCGCGCGCGGCAGGTGCTGCGTGAAGAACTCTAGTCCCTGCAGGCTCGCTGTCACCAGCCGCGCCAGTTGTAGCTCTTTCTCCTCTGGAGCCATTATCCTGGCGTACGAGACGAAAACATGTCAGAGCAGATTCAATTTTCTCTTTGATTCGGCCGAGTAAAACCTGCCATCATCACCTTTATCATCATCGTTTTACCCAAAAGACGTTTACTGATGTCCATAATAGGCTTCCCCAAAATTCAAGGACGCTCCTCTGGTGCTGTCATTCATCAGTTTCCTGCAATTTTGGCCAGGTTCACCTTGCTGGAGGTCTACGCCGACGACGCTGCGTCTTTGATACGCGTATGCTATTCAGAAGTCCAAATGCTCTGAGGTCCTGCCAGCGATGTGCGTCGACCACGGCCACGTAAGTCTAGCAACTCTATTACGCTGTGACCATGAATTTGGTTCCAAAAATGTTAATAAACATCGGGACAGTTATTGAGCCACTAACCTGTGTGCGGGCACAGATTATAAAAAGCTTTATGTATGTCTTGTACACCATATTTTCTGTTTTGTATTATATTACTGAACAGTCGCGTAAAAGGAACTGAAAATAGTAGGAGGTCATATTGCAATTAATCACTAAACGTAAAAGAAACTATTAGGTTACTTACTTTTTACTAAGCGTAGCTTCTGCATTCCCAGTTAGGTTTTCGAGAAGATGTGCAATCACCTCATTCATACAGAATGATATGACGTCCGGTAATTTATTTTCAGGAAAGGTATTCTGGAAGATCAACATGTATTTGTTAATTTATACTTGCAAGTAACAAACAAAATGTGAATATAGCACACAAGTAATTGTTATGAGAAGGAATGAGTATGTTATGTGTAGAACATGAAGTATAACAGGGTGACGTAGCCTGTGCATGTGTCAGCGTGGCAGTTGGGCGGGTACCGTGAGCGAGGCCCGCGCGGCGGCGGCGGCGGGCGCGTACTCGTCGTACTGCGCCTGCAGCCAGGGCGGCACGAGCTGCCTGAGCTGCGGCGCGCTGCGGCGCCCGCACGCGCGCACCACCGCGCCGTGCGCCACCTGCGCACGGAACAACTCTAACGTAACTACCTATAGCATTATACTAGCGCCATAGTGTGAGTGTTCATACCACATACCTGTGCTGCCTCCCGGACTTTGTGGTCTGTGTCCGTAGTGAGTGTGCGGTAGTAGTGAGCCCAGGATGGCAGCGCAGCCACCACATCCTCCACACTGCCATTCTTCACCAGGTCGCATAGCTCTTGCAAGGCCTGCAAAAGGTGTTTTATCATATTTTAACACTTTTAATTATTTTTTAACCATAGAATCAAATTAGGTCTCAAGTGCTTGGAGAGATTCATGTTATTTTTACATTTTAGATAGACTCTGGTGATATAGACTTTAGTGACAGTTTATGTAAGTAGCAACACAAATTTCCTAAAGGTGAAACATAATTGTATATTGTATTGTATAGCTCTTACCTTATTCAAGAAATATTCTAAAAATTGGTAAAAAACCTCATCAAAATGTATTAAATAGTTTCTCTGAGATAAAGTATAATACATACCGCCAGATGCCGCAGGGAAACTCATATTTTATAGCATGCATAAACTCTACTAGCTGAACTTTACCTTAGTTTTAGTGATGGGATCCTTTTTATTGAGTTTCTTGAGGCAGAGACTGAAGTCAGGATTGAGACCAGCATCCAGTGGGGCCGCCAGGGTGGGGAACAACACCGGCAGGACCTTGCCGCTACTCGTCGTCACCAGCCCAGGGTCTATGCGGACTGCATTGTTTAGCAACTCTGCGCTGCGGCCACTGCTTGATGGCTACAAACAAATTATAATATGCTACTTGAATCTGATTCCTTTGAGTAATAGTTATGTCAATGACTGATAGAAGTTATAAGTTATAATAGAACAAAAAGTTTCATATGTTTCGTGTAATTTTGTACAGGTTACAACACAGGCAGTCAGTGTTTACAATAAACATTTTACATTTATCACCAGAAATAAATGCAGAGAGAAACCACAACTGACTCAATTTCAATCAAAACCAAATTTATTATATGAATTATTCCAGAAAGCACTTTTACTCCTTGTACTTCTTTTTAAGTGCTTCACGACCTGCACATACACTTTGTTCAATTTAGAATGATGCCGTGACAGCTCATACAAACACATATTACACTTATTTCTTTAACCTAAATACTACACAGGTATAAACCTAGCAATGCCATTCAAGAATTGTATGGTATGGTAAGTGATTGAAATTACTAATTACGGCTCTCAACTGGGATTTCCCATGATTAAACAGAGTATACACTATGATGTTGTTAGTCTTACAGTCGAGTTCATAAATATGTGTACAATTTAGTACCGTGTCACTTTAAACGCTGTGACAATTCAAATATATGGTAGTTTAAACATGACATTAAATAGACAAGGTACTATAGTGTACACATATTTATGAGCTCGACTGAACAACACAATGTGCCACGCATCAAGATTTGGTGTGAACAATTGACAAAGTAAAAATAAATATTAGACAAAAATACTAAACATAGCAGTTTCAATTTGAATTCTTAAAACGGCATTGCTGCATTGAGAAGCCAACTACTGATAACAACACTTTAATTAAATTACAACACCCACCTTGAACAATCCGGTAACTATCCAACAAATCAGGTTAAATGCGCTAAGAGATTGTAATAGTGAACTTAATTTAATAGAGCTGAATGTTGTGTGAACAAAAATTATTGGCTGATACGAATAAATTCACAAAACTAAATAAAAACGTATCCATACATACCCTAACATTATTCTTCGTCCTTTGACTCTGCTTGCTTTTTCCACCCATCGTCTAAATAACAACAGAAAAGTAGTAAACTAGGCTATTCCTAGTAGCATATTTTACACAAGTAAATTATTTTCGCACAAATACGAACAAAAATATTAAAATAATTGAAGCAGTGCTTGGAAAATGAAACGTCAATTTTATTAAAATTACATTACGTCAAAATTGACAACAATGAACTTTTTACGTCGGCGCTATTTGAGTTCATGTTTATAACATCTTCAGTTGAATCAGAAACAAACGTATTTTTCTTTTAAAAAAAATGTATGGACATTCTTTGAAGCAATTCATTTTCGATTCGATCGACAGCGATTCATTCAATCTTTGAGCAAGTGAAGTCCATTGTGCGATACAGTAGTGATACACCTACGTTGTTGTGATGGTCGTACATTTTCGTCCACCTAACAACGATTCTGTATCGCTACTAGCAGTCGCGATACACAGCCGAAAAATCTCCCACCTTCCCTTTTAGGTCCAGCGCACACCACGATTTTTGGTCATGCGATAGTGCTGTTGCAAAAATGCAACGTGTGGCCTAGCCCATACCACGATAAAAAAAAATGAGATTCGTTACATTTTGCTGCGACTGCTCGCAATCGCTCGATTGTCGCAAAATCAAATTGCAGCAAACGATGTTAGAGTCTGGCCACGCTAAGTCTGCAGAGGTCGAAAACGGTTTAAAAAGTTTTATACAGCAACACCAGGTTTTGAGGACAAATAAGTATTGATACTTGTTATTTATTATTTTACTTATTAATATGAGACATCTTTCGCTTAATACTAAATTAATTAGAAAATAAACGTATGTTGATTGTACAGTGAACTATCTTTTTCGCCGACTTCTAAAAAGGAGGAGGCTATCCTTTGCGACTGTTCATTTACGTCACAAGGTTTTTTTTTAACAGACTTGGATAATTTGTTTCTATTGGAATGGATTCGAATACTTTAAAGGTTCCATATCAATTTTTTATACCAATGTTTTCCGAACTATTATGGTCATGTTTATGGCTAGGGAAACCATAATTCATTCTTTATCTAATAAGTACATAATTGCGCTCCAAAGGTGATTTTGGAAATCCTTATAGCTAATAGCTATAATAACCTCTTTTTTTTATAGTTTAACAGTAAATTTATTAACAAAACACTACTTATTGGTATACAAAATAAAAAATTGCGCGATAGTCTAAATTGTAGAATTGGGGATTAAGATTACTCAGTTACTTACCTGTCAACGCCTTGGTAACGGCAATGGTAAGTAAACATTGCCGTTTTTGAGCTAGGCCGGAGTCCAGTGATTCATCTACATGTTGAAAACCACTCAGTATATAGGTAAAACAGTAATTGTAGCACATCACTTTTATAAGGTTTCTCCATTGTTTTTACTGACATCTGACCTACTTTTAAAAACCAGTTTCAAAACCACCAAGAATTTTGGCATATAAAGCTAGCTAATTTTACACGAGTTTGCCAGGTTATTCTAATGCAGAGTTAGCTTGGCCAGACTTTATTATGGCCCCATGCGCACTGCTATCATAAAATTGCCTCCCGGGCTCTGCGACTGGAGAAATAAATACGAAATCTTAAGAGATACAGCAAAACTTTACCTTTTTAATATGCTCACCGATTTCCCTATGTTGTCCCTGGCAATGAAAACACACTGAATTCAACCATTCCAAAAATACAGAAGTAGTCGTTTGTTTTTGTTTTAAAATTTTCTACTTAAACGATATAAAATAATCTTTTCTATTACTGAACAACACTATTCAATAATATATTTCTACCTGGTCTCTAAAATAGTTCTGAGTGTATTAGTATAAAAATCATCCAAAGCCATTGGATTATTATTTTATTACTTAGATTATGTAGAACTGGAATGCATAAGAAAAAAGAAAAAAGTTTTCCGGTTTTAGTGTGAGACGAGATAATACTACATGTAAACGTATATTAAAGCTAATAACATTCTTATTTTTACGTACCTACACGACTAAAAACTATAAACACAAACTTAACTTCAAAACATCATACAAACAAACAAAACATGACATGTAATCATCAACTGTGTAAACGATTTACATCTATATAATGTAATAAATAGCTTTTCTTTCTTATTATGAACCACTGATTAAACACAAGCTTTTCAACTGTTTTGTGGGAGCAGTTTAATCGACCACGGAATCGATGATTTGATGTGAAAAAATAATACAGAAAAATACAAATTGCGCAAAATGGTTGGAAAACCTTATACGTTAAATATTATTGAAACTTTTTAGGAATATGATGTTTTTTCAATTTCGTTTTATCATGTTAAAACAACACAGTAAAAGTCTTGAAGAACGTTCTTTCTCTCCAAAAATGATTTATTGAATGTCAAATAATCGACTGAAGCGGTAGTTTTTGTAAACGCTCAAGATTATTTTGATCTTATACCTCAGCAGAGGGGAAAGTTTGCGTAAGGTGCCTTCTGTTCTATACAGTCTAAGTTTTGTTACGATCCTGAAACAAAAGTATTAATTGTTAGCAAATTTAAAGAGGAAAAATACAGTCGTCAGAAGTCGGTTATCAAATCAAACTGTCAATTGTGACAGTCGAATAACGCGCCAAGACATACCTTAATAATCTGTGCGCGCCAACGGTAAAACTTCAATGTCGTGAAACGAGGTAGGAAAATGTCATTGTAGGTAATGATTATGAAGTACATATTTGAGATAAATATGATATATTGGTTATAGTTTGGTGGTTTATAGAAAGTGAATTTTTGGATATAACAGATTTCGCCGTTCTCGTTAACCCAGAGTAAGTAATGTAACTTAAGGAATAGATAAAGTAAAGTTCGAATTTCTTTAGAATGAGTACCTATACTTAAACGAAAGCTTCGTACTCCTTGCTTAAACATGCCGTTTTAGCTCTAAATATTAACAGCTTTGTGGCTTCTCTATTTTATTGCAAAACCTGCAAAATAATTATTGATTTAGTGAAATTTGTTTCATTGTAATTATTTATCTTTTTTATAGAATTGTATTAGAAACTTATAAGTACCGGTATTTTTTCACGATTATGATTAACAACTAAATGATATATGTTAGGTACTTATGTATGTAAGTATCTTTTTGAATTTGGCGTTTTAGGTCAAGCGTTTTCAGCCGGTTTTCCTCAAAAGTTCTGATAGACTTAAAGGTAGGCCCTCCTATACCTACACTTACAACTTGCAGGGTCAGCTCTACTGTATAACATGCGACAGGATATTTAAAACTAAGTTTGGTCTAGCGAGCCACATTAGAGCTCACGCTAGGAAAGAAATTGTATATTTAAGTATTTCATTATATATTTTAAATTTAAAAAAATAGTCTGGGTCGCCGTCATCGAAATCGATGAGGAGGACTATATATATATATGTAAGTATGTAATAACTTTACTGTACTTACTAAAACAGCTTGTGCTTATCTAAAAGTAGTTGTCATAAACATCTTGCTTTGCAGATTTGTAGGTATATCTTTACTAACCATATATTGAGCAGACAGTTACCTTTCTAAAATCTTAAATTTTTTTTATAGATATTCTGATCTGTACAAAAAATGCTTGTTTAATTAACCAACTGCCTATTTTAGGATATTTACCTTTCTAATTATTTACCTTTCAAAACTTGTTGGGACAGGAATTAATGAAATAAAACATTCCCATTGCACTGAATTGTCAATATATATAATTTTAATATTCATAAATTCAATATACATTATAATATCAAGTAAAATGAATTACTATAATTTATATAGGTAATATTTTTAACACATGTTAATCTATGGGTAATTTTAACAATCTAGAGTAGGTCTTATTATTAACAAATGATCAGCAACCATCTGGAACCTCTTGCTCGCACACTCATACAAATACAACAGACAGTATGGCAATAGGAATTCACATTGGCTTATCATTACCACTAAAACTATGTGGAGTTACGAAGGAAGAAATACTTTGTCCGCAATAATGATACTGCACCAGTAACTAAACATTGCCATAGTACATAATGCCGGTCCATGTAAAAATAAAACTTTACTTACAGGGGTATCAAATTAATTTTAAGTCTTAAATATGTTGGCACAGAACTAAAACTAAATAAAACTAAACGGTGACGGGATGCTATATGGTACAGGTTCCTCGTCAATCCAATCGTAACTAATCTTTGGTTTCCCTAGCCCACCGGTGATCTGGAGTCACTTACGGTCAAATTAAAACTATTTTATAAAACTAGATTAGGAGTAATAAAATATAAAACATTCAAACAGACTATTAATTCAATCATTAAACTCATCTTTAAGTTTTAACATTAGCCTTCACACACACACTGACCAGGCCGCTGCCTGTGTCACGGGACAATACTGTTCAATGGAACGATGTGATGGTTTCCAATTATTTAATGATTTTTTTATGGTGTTCAAATACTGAGATAAATTCTAATGTAAATACTAAAGGATAAACTATATACTGTTGGTATTCACTATGGTAATTCGTTGCATTGAAACCTTCGAGAAAGAATGTTATCTACTTACAATATTAGAAAATAATGCAGAAATAATTATTAGGTAGCTAAGTATCTCTAATTTAATGTTTTTTGCTTAGGAACTTTTTGTTCTATCATACTGCTGGAATTGAAGGAGCAATTGTTTGTGACGATGGAGTCAGTGTAACTCTCCCTTGCCGCGTGCCTGGACAAGGGACCCGGCTCCAGCGCGTGACACAGTGCCAACTACGGCTGTCAATGTGTAACGCGCTTCAGTAGGCGGTTCATTGCCTTAAAGTACTTAACCAGCGACATATAACTTAATTAAGTACATTTTAAATGGCGGATGATTCCAATTTTAAACTGTTAACAACTACATTAATCAGCATATACTTATTTATCGCAGTATTACATAAAGCAACCAATACACAAATTAAGTTTAGAATTCGTTCAGCCGTGCTTGAGTAAAAATAGTTGTCCTATTGGAGTTGAAGGGTTTTAAGGTACAATATTATACATTAACATTTAATCCTATTGCGTTTAATCGAAATTGTTAATTATTGTCACCATATTCATTGTGCCGGACCGCAGGCGAGTCCGCGGACTGCAACTAGGTAGAGAGAAAGCGTTCATATGTACAGATAACTCTTACAATATTTACAACACGAAATATTTACATTTTACATTATTGGACTAATCGAAAGAGTTTTTTAAACACAGCAGAGATCCCATAGGAGTATTATGGAATGCTTAAGACTTATGTAAGATTGAATCTATCTAACGTATTACGAGAGCCTTAACTATGGTTTATAAAATTCATTTCCGTAACAAAGGCTCCGGGCCTATTATACGAGCCGTGAAGCCTTTACTCGAATAAAGTCAGGTTATTAGGGACTTTGAAACATGAGTGTCGAAACTCCAGCGGTGCATCTTATACTCATTCCTATCGCGACCAATTAGTAAGGAGGATAGAACTAGAAGTTTCGATTCCCGTGCCGCAGAGCTACCCCAAAGCCTAAGGATCGAACAACGGCAGATGGCCGCTGCGAATACAGCCGGTGGCTGGCCGCGGCTCTACAAATATATAGGTACTCTGTTAGTACGTATATTGTTCTATTAAATACACGCTAGTGGTAGATGTACGCGCTCAATAATGAATATCAATATGTATAACTCTAGTATATTGTCATCACAATAAACGGGTGCGAGCACGATACGTCGCGGTCACACAAACAAACAAACGTCTAGCTTCTTACACGTTACACCTATACATGGCAATAATATAAAAATAATAAAACAACTTTAAATTTATCGAGTATTATACTACAGGTACCGGCCTTTGGTATTTGGCACATAAAACTATAGCTATAATTTAAATACATAAAAATGTTAACACGATAAAAATTTTGGCTTTAGCATGGCACATTCCTTTGGTATTTGGCACTACACAATATAAATAGGGAATCCGTACACTCTACCGTATAAAAATATGACGTTGAGCAATATTAATTAACTTCGAAACGAAAATACCGGGCGACGAATACTTTAGTGTCATGAGTATTATGCAGTAGAATGTTCGCGCGAACACACTATGAGGTAAACGTTTAAGTATAAGCTAAGCATCATGGTGACGGCACAGACATCGAGCTTAGCTTAGCGCGGAGCGAAGGCGGGGCTCGTAGCTCTGGAAGCGCTCAGCTCGCTGTGCACGAACCACAGGGTTGGACCGGGAGGCTGGTGGCGGGGTCCGGTTCAGTCCCTGTAGGGCTTGCAGATAGCGAACCGGTGGTTCATGTGCTGGCTGTAGGAGCCGGAATGGGAGAACTTCTTGAGGCACTTGCAGCACTGGAAGGGCTTCTCGCCCGTGTGGAGCCGCTTGTGCTCCGTGAGGTGGTGCTTGTGCTTGAAGGCCTTGGGGCATTCCACGCATTTGTAGGGCCGCTGACCTGTAACATTATTTCTGTTGTAATGATACGTTATAAGTAAAAATAAAAAACAATATACCTAAAATTCGGTAGATTTTCCGATGTATATGTTCTGTTTATAATTAATGGTACATAATTTAGTTAAAAAAATAAACTACGTGCACATGTGCCTATTTTACTAAACCAAAATTACGATTTTATATTTTTGAACCTCTTTTATTTTAGCATTGAAATGATTACAGTCATACATTATAATCGTTAACCTCCTTTCGGTGTCTTACAACTGGGGAAAATATTAGGTAAGTAACTATAAAGTAGAGCACGATTTAAGTAATTTATGTGGCGTTAATGAAGCGCTTACCCGAGTGCTCGTACTTGTGGCGCGCGAGGGAGCTCTGCTTGACAAACGTCTTGTCGCACTGGTCGCAAACGAACTGGCCCTCGCCCTCCTTCAGCTCTAGGCCTTGCTTCAGCTTGTGCTTCTTAAGTACGGGCCCTTCGTCGTCGTAGTCGTTCGGCGGCATCATGTCCTCCCCCCATGGGGGCCGCTCGTAAGACGAGGGACTCAACCGCTGCCGCCCATCGGGCAAGTGCATGTTGAGGATCGGAGACCGCGCGTGCAGGTCATTGTATTGTAACAGCTTGTCCATCGGTATTGTCGGGTTCAGTTTCTGCGTTAGCGCCCGCTTTTGGCCGCTCAAGGACTCTCCCGGTGACGGAGACATTCGAAAATCGGTAAAAGAAGATGAAGAGCAATTGGAATGTGGATACGCGTTCAAGTAGTTGTTGCGGTGAGGCGTCGTGCTGCGAGAGGACTTCTGGCTCAAGTTGACCGCTTCCTCGGAGTCGGAATGTGTGACGGAAATGCTGCAGGTCGGCGATGGCGACGGACTCGAGGTCACCGACGCGCTTGATTTTTTGGTGGACAAGTCTAAAGGCTGGTCGGACACGGCTACTATCTGTGTCATTCTCCGTACCCTAGCCCTGTGGTTTTGGAACCAGACTTGAACTACTCTATTACGAAGACCTATTTGCTGAGCGATCCTCTTAAATTCCTCGCGATCGGGCTGGGGGTTAATCGCGTAGTGTTCTTTCAGTACCGCCTGCTGCTCGTCGGTTAAAGTGGTCCGGACTCTTATTTTTCTGTCTCCATCGTGCACAGAGATCTTCTCGTCGCGATCTTCCCTGTCCTCGTCTTCGCTGGCACTGACTCCGCTTTGGATGGAAGCTCGTATTTCAGCCTCTATTCTGTTCAAAGCAACTGTTTCGGCAACTTGGGCTGCTAAACCTTCGTGTTTTCTAAATATATTGCCACACATTACTTTCTCGTGGTCCAATAAATCGCTTTTGCTTCTGAATGAGAGGTTGCATTTCAGACATTTGTGAATTTCATCAGGATCGTCCTTGATGATGACGTGCGGGGTCGGCGGCGACTCTATACTCGGACATATACTGCCGGACAAGGGTGACATTTTATCCAAATTGGCTCTAAAGAAATGTTTTGTAACCGAAGCGCTGACAGATTCTAAGATTGTGTTGAAATTTGAGTGGTTGTTGTCGGCGTTAGGGCCATTATTATTTAAGGGGACGGAATCGTAGTTACGAGCAGGTGATGTCAAATGACATTCCCGTTCTTCCTGTTCTTTTTTAATAGATATTGCTTCTTCATCCTCTATATCCATCACCAGCTCGGCGCTCCCCTCCGAGTGTTTGTCGTCCTCTTCTGTCACTTCCTCGATCATGTCCTCGGGATCTGCCGGAGGCGGGCTCTGCTTCAGACTTAAAGGGTTTTCCATTTCCATTTTTCTTTGCTGGTACTGCGTTGAAGCGATTTGTTCAAACAACTGGGTGAGCGAGGCAGGAAAGCCGTAGGGAGACATACCGTTCGCTGAGCCCATCGGCATTCCAGGAGGCATGTAAAAAGGCATTCTGCCTAGCGGAGAACGGTGAAAACTGTTCTCTTGCGACATGTTAGCGAAGAACGGCGCAGAGTCGTTGTATTTTGGCAGGATGGGTAAAAAGGAGTTTCCATTCGGCACAATGTTGTTATTGAGTTGGCTGGCGACCATGGCATTAGCGCGCTTGCGTGAGGGGCTACGGTCGGGGTTCAGCGCAGGGTTATTCGGCTTGATCCGTCCCATCTTAATGTTCATGACGAGACATTTTTTGGAGGTCATGTGGGAGGAGTAGGATCCTGAATGCGAGAACTTCTTTCCGCAGTTTGCACATTCAAATGGTTTCTCGCCGGAGTGGATCCTGAGATGCTCCTTGAGATGGTGCTTGAACTTGAAGGCTTTATCGCAGTCGTTGCATTTAAATTTGCGGAGTCCCGCGCTCTCGTCGTGGCTGATCATGTGCCGCTGCAACCGGTAGACGTTGGCGAAGCTCTTGCGGCAGATCTTGCATGTCTGCGGACAAATGCACGTTGTTACTAAGGTCCACGTTGTACTAGACACGTGGGAAAAAGGACAGAAAAATATGAGTCAAATTAAAAAAGCTGGTATCCTTCAATTTTGCCGATGTACATTTCGCATTCATTCATTCCGCAGAATATTCGTAATCTTCTTGAAAGCCGTTTCGTTTTCATCGCTTTTTTGTTGTGTTAGGTTGAAAAATTCCACGAATCAAAAACTGCAAATCGTGAATCGGCAAATCATGGAACCTAACAAGCTTGATTGAAAGGGCAGTATACTTATAACAATGAACTAACAAATCTGACGGTGTCCACCTGAGTGTTGGGCGAGTGCAGTGTCTCGTGGCGCTCGAGCTGCTCGCGCGAGGGGTAGGCGCCGCGGCACTGCGAGCAGGAGTAGGGCCCGCCGGGGCCCAGCGGCGAGCCGCCGCGGTCCTCCTCCTCCTCGGGCGGCTTGCCCTCTGACCCGCCACCCGCCAGGGGGCGGACTGTAACAACAGAACGCAATATTTAATAAAAGGATAACTAGCAAAAGGATTTCTAATACACACTTAATAACTATATTTTTATAGTTACGGTGACTTAGGTATACCTATACTTAACAGATACGAGGTAGAATTATATATTTTTTTTAAATGGCAGCGAGAGTGTTGTCTGTTTCGATGTTCTGTTAATTGGTAAACGTTGATTTACTGCATCTATCAAAAACGCAAATAGGTTTGGGCACAAACTCTAGGTTGTCACGACACAATGAATAACCACGTATAACGACTGTTTATTGCCAATTAGGGTTTATAGAACAATAACTTGTACCATTGTTAAACGCGCTTCAGTACGCGTGAAGCGATAACACGAGGTTCCTGACACATGTTTCCAATTATCGGTAATTACTACCATAAATACGAGAGCGACAGCCGATCCCCGTGTGCGAGGCGTCATAAAAGCCCAATCGGCACCGAAACGCCGATTAAAATTATCGCGGACACCTTTACTCGCGTTATAAAAACAAACACGCGCAACAATTCAATTTGGAGTTGGTTATTTCGGTAATACGGCCCATTTTCCTGCGTAATAACGTTTTTAAAGCGCTGGTAGGGCCGTAAATCAAATATAATAAAGAGCAAAACAACGTTTGGACGTATTAATTAGCGCGCGTCGCGGCGCCGCGCGGCGCCGCGCGTGTAATCCGCGATCGGACACCGGTATTGAATTTTAGAAAATACGACCTCGTATACCGGCCGTTCCCCTTTACGGGAGATAGTGAATACCTAAATAACCGCGCCGTTACCGTAAATAATAGTTCGCGCTGTCTACCGCCGGCGTTTAGCTTATTGAATGAACGGGCTATTGTTTGACTCGAGCTTGATGGGAATCGGATGCGCCGAGGTAAAGTGCTTATTTAAAAACCACACGTTATTTCGCGTGTTTGTATTTTTAATAAGTATGATATACATTTTAGAACTTGCATATTTTGTTAATTATGTGAAGATTACTTAACCAGTCACAGTTAATCCAATAGTTATGCACTCAAAAATAATTAGATAACTGAGGGATTTTCTGAAAATGGAAATATTAGTTATAGCAACCGAAGCTGATATTAACATCAGTAAGTTATTTTAGTGATACAACTAACATCTTAGTGGATGCATCTAACGTCTTGTTAGGTTCATAGGTAATCGTGTTAAATTTTTAAATTGCTATCTTATTGTTATTCTTAAACCTAGAGGTTTGTGAAATGCATAGTTCTCCTCCTCACAGAGATAAAAAAAAAGTATTATATATTATTCATTTTTTTGTAGCAATAAATACAAATTAATGATTATCTTAACACCATTTGTGATGATCTGAAATCAGTGATAATAATCACAATCCTACCAAAATTATAAAAGTGAGTGAGTGAGTGATAGAGGCTTGGGTGTTCATCTTTCTATCAGTAATGTCACACAAACGGTTCTTGATCGGGGGCTCTATTCTACTCGGTAAAACTATATTGCTTTTGACATGTTATCGGATTGTTTGTAACTCTGCCGCCATTACTGCCAAGTAAATAAGAGCTATCATATCGTATCAAAAGTATCCTGGTCTTACCGAGTACTATTATACTCCCGTGATTTCATCAAATCATTGGTAGGATTTAGGATCCTTATGTTCCTAAATATATAGTTTCCGAAAGAAAAACGATGAACGAGTTCGCGGCGGACGGAGTCGCGGGCAAAGGCTAGTTATAAAATAATATTAAATCAGAGTGTAAAGTACCTACACCAACTAATTTTATTGTGTTAAAATTACTTCTTAACCTCCGAATAGTAAGAAAATTATGCATTTAATAATATAAATTAGCTAAAGCATAACATAGCTTTCGGAAAAATCTAAGACAGACAAATTAGTGGAAAAAAAGAGTCGGAATTTTAAGGTGTTGCCTGTTAACACTAGGTACATACATAGGTTGCTCATGTATTTTTATCGTAAGTACCTGTATTTTAAATTTCTGGTAAATAAATTTAATAAATAGGGTTATTTTATTTTACTAACGAATGACTGTGGTTCTCGAGTGGTTGACAGTAGCAATACATTAAGGAACAGTTATAAACGAATAATTGGTATAATTATAATGTTATTTTATAACGTATTGTTAAATTCAATGTATATTATACTAAAAACATAACAATAATTATAACAAAGCTGCATTTATAACGATGTAAGTTGGACGAATCTAATAGCCGGCGGGGAGACGGTTTCACTACCGCAAGTTCCGCTACTCGCCAACAGATGGCGCTGGCAGTACCGTCCCGAATAAACTGCGAATGAAAATCTCATTCGACTTTGTTTATTATTTCAAATGCAAAACGACGTAAAAATGTTTCAAAATTGTATGTCGAAATCTGATTTAGTGATTTAATTAGTTACATCATATAAAACATTCTTACGGTAGGTATCTGTTAAATGACTTGAATGAAATAGGAAGAAGATATATATCAACGCTAACAGGGTATATCATCGTACCGCATAGTACGCTTTAAAATATTTACTCGAGTCATAAAAGTCCGAATTTTTAAGTTTTATCCTTAATAAAACTAGTGATATACAAAAGAATCGTAGATTCACCCAAAAGCTTGCAGCGTAGCTTAAGTTTCTACAATCTTCAGAGATACTTGACAACAACATTTTATCCGACACCACGACGATATTTATAATCAATTTCTCGGGCCTGTTTTGATTGTAATGTAGAGCATTTCAATACATAATCATAAAACATGTCAACATGTAGGTAGAGCGGATAACACCTACACACCGTAATCTGTGCGCACGGGCAGAGTGCGTCCGTTAACCGCTGATAAAAAACCTACTCACACACACACGCGTAGTCCGCTTCCTATTGCACAGTAAATAATTATCGCACTCACACTAGCGTGTAGATAAGAGCTCGATTGTTGCACACCAGCGCGGTGGTGATTGGTCGCACCTGTGTGGAAGAAAAAACTCCGCCTGCCAGCACCGTGTTGTAACGTCTCGGCCGCGTAATAGCGCTGAGAACTATCGAATTGTTTAGACGCGAGATATTTGTTCAATTGTACTGCGGTTACTGTTTTATGAGCTGCGGCCGACATTGTTTTTCGAACCCGGATTTCTTAGGATGTTCTTAAGATTTTACTCATGCGTTTACCGTCTCGATTTTTCCTAACCTCACTAAGCCTAAGTTTTCAATAGCGCAACAAGATATCACAGCTGAAAATTGTTCGAGTGTGTTGCGTTTAGGTAACTAAGTAATAATCAAATTGAACATATTAATAACAGTTTGTAAAGAGGTGTGCGCGCAGGAACACGATAAAGAGTACAAAGTTTAGATCGTTCTGTTGCCGGTGGCATTGCTCCGTGTCAATTAACCGACTGAAATAATAGAGGACGCTGATGAATCCGCTAGCTTTTAAAATGCATTACATTTTCAACAGTGACATTTGAGATTTTATAAGACGCAATTTATTCAGAACTAGCGAATAGTACAGTAAATTTCATGTTTTACCTTATTTTGAATTAAATGGGCGGAATTTTTCAAAGTTTCATTGGGTTTTACATTAGTAATAAGTAAATATAGGCTCGCTAATGATTTATCAAATCATCATTCAACAAACTTCATCATTTTCCAAAGTTTCATTTTGTTAAGAGGTACTTCCCTTTTGTGGTTAATAATCGAACCTAACCTAAGTAACTTAATTAATAATCCCATTTAAGTTATATAATAATATATTCCTATTGGTTTAAGCACAAATGCAATTTTGCGAAATGATACGTTTGTCAATACGGACCCCGTAATTATGACAAATGAAATGATTATCCAGCAGTTTTTTTTTAAATCTATTAATTTCTTAAGAGTTGGTAACAAATATGCCTTATTACAACAAATAAATACTTTTTGCATCACCCCTGATTAATAGAATTAATTCCATTATTTATGAAGCGCCGGTTTCGGTCACCTTTTGTATATGATTGATTCGTTTATAAATGCTTTCATTCGGTTTCATTCATAATTTGTGTCGATGAAAATGCTTATTTCAAATCTTCAATAAATATATTTTAAGCAAAGAACTAAAACGTAAGCCTTGTCTTCGTAAACGTTTTTTACTTATACACTTTAAATTAACAAAATCATTATTTGTCTATTGCTGGTGGTTCATGATAGCTCGCGTGGCGGTGACAGTTTGCCGACATCACCGACGTTTGCCCGTCGCCGCTAATTCGGTGTGCTTTACCCAAAGTCAGTAAACAAGTGATTAGCGGAGCACCCGCTTATTGATTCTCGGTAACTGTTTACACGGAGACAAATCATCGATAGTGCTTCTGATAAGATTTTCCTCATGCATCTTACGTCTTGTAAACCTCACTTAAATTTATTGGAGTATGAAGGCAATAGCCTGTACCTATACCTATTCTACTAATAAGTAGAATAGGTATACAAATACTATTTACGAAATTAAAAAGTTCCCTACCAAGTTTACCGTATTTTTTCAAGTTTCAATTTATCAGAATACAAGACTTAACGACACGGCTCAGGAAAACAAGGTTCATGTTTTTAGAGTTGATTAAATAAGTAGCACAAATCATTATTTGTGATAAGTGCACGGCAGCGGCGCTGCGGAGCGCACATCGGCCCGGAAACGGCGGCTCCACGGTACAGCGATAAAACGAACTTGCACTAATTTATTCATATGTTCCACGAACTTTCCCAAAACGCAACGCACTGTACCTACGTCCGAACGTATGACCGACCTAACGTATCCACTTCAGACAGGCGGCGCTCAAAGAAGAATAAAAGAAAAAGTAAGAGAAAAAGCAAAATGAATTAAAACAACATAATCATTTACGTTTAAGACGGTGAAAGCGAGCGGGTTCCCCTCGACAAACCAAACTTTCTTTCAAGTCTGTGTGTACCTGTTCCCGATTCTCAAGTGGATGAATTATATCCCGAGGGACAGGAGGGGAGATTACCGAACACGGAGGTTACTTCTAATGAAGACGTGCTCGAGTTTTATTTTTAATGCTCTGAGGTGATGTCGTTCTCACCTGATTCTTTTCAATGGGGAAAAGTTTGCCGGCCCTTAATTTTTTTGCAAATCATTTCTTATTCAAAGTTCACTAACTGAATACAAGTCGTTGGACATTCATTTTTGAAGTTTTCAGTCGTTAACTCAATTAAGATTTCTGTTTTAATTTTATAATGATTTAGATTCTTATCAAATTACTTTCACTTAAAGGGATTAAAGTATCGTAAAAAATAAAAACAAGAATAGAACAGTTTTAAATAGTGAATTAAAAAACAGGTAGAAAATGCAAATAAAAACAAAAAGAAAGGAAGCTTACTTAAGGCCGCGAGCCGCCTGGCGGAGGTGGTGGAGGTGGGGACTTGCTTACTCCTCATGTCCGCAAGCCAACCGGCCGCCAAGCATTCGTACAAACCGCCAACTCCCATAAGCGAGCTCTGCACTTTCATCGAGCACCTTGTTCTCACTCACTACCCGCGAGCACGGACTACGCGATACGCACTCCGCGGCGTGGACGATGGCACTGTGATATCTAAGACGTAAGTTCGCGGGACGGCACAGCCTCCGCTGCGTGCGGTCAGGGCTCGGTCGTGGCCGGCGGCGCGCTACTCACATCGGCAGGCGCCCCACACGTTGGCCAGGCTCCACAGGCGGTACGAGTAGCTGTCACCATAGCACCCAAACATGCTCTCATCGGTTCGTGCGACCATGGCCCGCGCGCGGTGACGTGCGAGCGGCGGCGCGGCGCGCGGCAGAATGACGGCCTGCCTCTCGCCCCGCCCTGCGCCGCCCTCGCGCCCCGCGCCGCCCCCCCTGTCCACGGCGCCCCCACCTATACTTAATTAGAGCTGTAGAGCCGCACCGTGTCGACCCATCACTACTCACTATAATGATTCGCCGATCATATTATAACACCTTGGCGATACGTACGTTCTTACAGCCAGTGCCCCGCGATTGTTTATTTACATACACACGCTCCACCTTCCCATTGATGCTCTACCTGTCTCTATCTGCCAAATACATATTATAATACGAAGCTTATTAAATGGCTGGCATCCGCGCATAGTTTACATTTATTGTAACTGACCTCTTTATATTTATATTTTTTTATCACAATATCAACTAATTACATGACAAAAAATATTTACATCAATGACTGAAACGTTGATGTTGAATGAAATCACTATCGTGGTCGGATGTCGTACCTTCCGTGCGTGGGCGATAAGCGGGCCGGGCTCGCGGGGCGCGCGCGGGCGGAGTTGCACTTTTGGTTCGGCTTTCGGTCGGCAGATGGCGCTGGCAGTCGCGTCTCGCGCTCGCGATCATCGCCGCGCCGTGTATGTATGGACGAGCGAATGTCTCTGATGCGTTGCTGCTCTGCCAAGGTGTTATAAATGCTCGTTTTGTTTACGCAAATATAATTAGGTGCATAGTACATACAAATAACTTTCAGTATTATGTTGTGACGTAATACTTTGCGTATCTTCTGTGATTATAATGTTTACACGATTGTCACTTTATGTCTCTATACTCGTAAGTAGTTAGGTATTTATAAACATAAATATTATGCGTTTGATAAGTAAGTGCGCATCTTACCAAGGCTTAATTTTCGTTCAAGACACTTATTTATTGTATTTTTCTTAAAAGGTATTTGTGAATAGTTGTATAATTAAAAAGCTTCACTGTTAAAGATGCATAGATTATTTGTGTATTACAGGTCTTTTTATATACAGTTTTTTTGATATCATGCAATAATATTTTTAGAACACATAGTAAATGTCATTTTTATGTGCCCTATCGATAGGTTTTGTGTATTACAGGTCTTTTTATATACAATTTTTTTGATATCATGCAATAATATTTTTAGAACACATAGTAAATGTCATTTTTATGTGCCCTATCGATAGGTATTTATTGAGATTAAAGTAATTTAATAATTATAGTTACCACTTGTAAACTCTATTTGGAATTTGATTGTTATTTCGGATGCTGGTGGTCTTTTTTGCGCCGAGTGCGTTTATAAATCTCTGACTAATAGAGATGTGAGTTCAAGTCGCATCGTTAGGACGTTATACCGATAATTTACCTATTTAATTTCCTTGTGAGTCCTCCTGCATAACCTATACCTATATATTATAGTATCCTGCATGCTGTTAATTACTATTTATTTCTTAAGAATCACTTCACTTATTTTACAGTATTGTTTTATTTTAGCATAAATGAACGACAAACAAACAGGCGTAAGTACCTACTAATACCTAATGTTTATGCTATTATTAGGTACATTCACGCGACGACACTAAACTGTGAACGTTAAAATCAATGTTTTTGTGTTTGTTCATGTTACCTCAAGGTATAAGTAAACGAAAAAAAAACATAATACACGGTAAAGATTCATAATAAGAAAGTCCTGCTCAATCACTCCAACGCAGGATTCATTGTAAATCTAGAGACAAAGGCTATCGAGTGGCGGTAAGGTTATACTACCCTCATAAAATTACCTCCGACCATGCAAGTCTACGCCTGCAATTTGGTCCGTATGGTCTTTAACTTTGGGATGTATTTCGAGTTAACATGAACTTTTGGTTGTAAATTATGTCGTGTAACCTTTGCGAGAGAGACAATAGCACCTTGCAACACGTGTCGCACACGTGCGCGCGCGCAGGCCACACCTCGCGCATTGTCAACCGACGCTTTGTCCCGTCTTAGCTTTATTTTAGACGCTGATATAGTGCAGTCTCTATTTATAATTTATAGAAGCATTCTTTGGTTATAGAAGGCGGTTACAGATGTTTTTGTAAGGTAGAAACAGATGTTATTTATATGGGCCTCGTAGGATTTAGTATAAGATATAATTAAGACTGTTTTTGCGCTCGGATATTATACATTAATAGGTTGAATTGTTAAAAACGCTCTTGAACTTACACGCCTTTTCTATTATTTTATTCGATAAATGGTCAAAGTCACATACGTAGGTAGGTACCAACAGTTGAGAACTTTAATTTGGGGCCAACTTTAGGTCCAAAGTCAACAATAAGGTTGAGTTTCGTATAAGTTACAAATGACGTGACATCTCTTGTGACATTGACGACTTCATGCATATTTTTCTTGAAATTGGTCACAAATTAACGTTCGTGATAGTACGTAATATTAATGTATGTAAAATATAAGGCAAACCCCTTGTAAAATTAAATAAATGTCAGGAGACCTCAATCAGGGCCGGTTTAAGTTCGTTGTAGATTGTAGTCGTAAGGAATAGATACAATAATGTTCTAGAGGGGCCACTGCATTTAAGCACTCGCCTTTTTGTAAGTAAACTGTTTGGCTTGAAACCACGTCACGGCACTTTGTTCGTGCCAAGATTTGACGTTAATTGCTGCTTTCTTTGATCATCGTGAGATGCGGAGTGGTGAATTAAGATTGTTTACGTGAGCGTGTTCCCACGCCGCCGCCGTAAACAGCCGCCACATCTGGCGACGCCCCACAGGTAACTTTTACGATGGGCTCTGACAATTCCTTTAATTTACACTAAACAACCGGAACATTATAAACGACAGATGGACTGGCCATTTGTCTCGAAACGCAATGATCTCGTCAATATACGTTGCCAAGTACTTAGTAACACGAAGCCCGACATTTGGGGTTCATTAGTTCGGTAACGTAACACTCGTGACAATGAGAGAATATTTAATACAGGTCAATTAACCCGTATCCTGCAAAATAACCTAATAATAGTGATCGATTTTTCGCCAGACCGTTGAATCGGCAAGGTCATTATATCGACTATCGTTCATCTCACCGCTTCGCACGATCGCGGTGATAACGCACCAATACCGTTTCCGATCGCCCGCATGCCGGCATCACCTATTATTAGTGCAACTATTGTTGGATCCAACGGATTTTTGTGGCTGTGGGAGTTTTGACAGCTTGAGAACTAACGCCCTGTGGGGTCATGCTACTAACATTACTTTGTAATTAAGGCGATCGGCCGTCGCCAATGCCAATTTGACGCACTCAACTATCTAGAGGTAAACGGCAGGGCATGTAACACATTGTTTAGAAAGTTTAAGTTGAAATGAGCTGAGAATATGCAAGAACTAAAAGAATGTCCCATCCCTTATCAAAACGGTGTTTACTTAGCCCCATGTGTAAAGGCAATTAAATAAAACCTGTCATTCAAGCTTATCGCAGAGGGCATTATCCATTCAAACCCTATCGACCGTTTCGAGAAATAAAAAACTGAAACTGTAATCAGCTTAGAACCCTCCGAGGTTATCGGTCGCGGGTCCCCGGTGTGGGACTGGTGCACAAAAAGTAAATCACATTAGAATATAGCAGCCAGTCATTATCTGTTTTAAACGTTATTTATGAGTTCCCTTATCTGTCGATAATAACTATGATTAGGAATTGTTTTTAGTTTTAACCTTCAAGTTATGAGACCATTTCGAAATAAGTGAAAGAAAATGAAATAAGTTATCATGTATTTGGTAAAAATATCACTCGCTAAAATTCCATGTTATTGTAGGCATTATCTTGTTTTATTTATCGTTTTAATTCCCCGAATTGGCTTCTAATGAGCAACGCAAAGAAACATGCAATATCCATTCAACATCTCGCACTGGTGTGAAACTTCTATTGCTGAGTAGGTAATGGAATAGTAAGTGTCGTGTATTTAGTTCACCTATCCATTGAGCACTATGCAGAATGGCGGCTCGTAAACAGGCGTGCCGTGTTCCGCCGGACCATTATCTACAACTTCCGCTCGGCCGTTCGCAGATAAACATGAACAAATTCCTGTATAATTGTGGTAAAAGTACTGAACTCGGCGCAGCTTCCCGTGGCGTTTTAAATGAGATGACTTGCATTATTCGCTATAAAAAATCTACGTGTAACAGATGTAGTTTGCCTAATTCAATAGTAGCTTTTGTTCTGAAAAATCTCACGTCTATGCGTTTGGTCGGGCGTCGCGGCCATGTGGCCCGCAGCCGACCCCGCGTCACGTTTGGGACCTGCCAACAGTCGCTAATTGTTCTAACTATTGCCTGCTTTGTCCTAAACAATCACAAGAGCAACGCGAACGATCTTGGCGTCCCTATCTGTGAGCACTTAGAGTAGACAATAATGGTGGTAGGTGCAAAGCTAAGTAAGTCCGGAACAAGCCGGTGCCAGATGGTCTACAGGATGCTTTGTGTTTTGTTATAAGTGTCAAAGTAATAGCTATTATACTTGACTTGTGTCACGTTGATAATGAGAGGAAACGGACCTGAAATGCTTTGTTAGATTAGAAAAAATACGAGGCAAAAAGTTAACGCGCTTTGCTTAAAATCCTGGTATACCTTAATAGTGTTATGGTATTTGCAATCAAATATCTGTTTGTAATGCAACTTTATCTTGTTTGTATCTCCAGATGAGCAGACGGCTTAGACGCGTTTTTTTTACGGGTAGGTATTTCACAAAGTGCACATGTTCGCAAGCGGTTATCCTGCTACGTTACACTTACCTACTTAATAGGGGATTTACATTTTATCTAATTAAGAAGGTACCTATGTAAGTTGGTTACTTTGAGATGTTTTACGAATGCATTTATTTAGTGTAGCTTTATTGATTCCGTTGGATTTCATCGTCGGGTAAAGACGTGATTCATTTCTATGAATAATATTACAAATGTATGAATTTAAAACGTCCCCCAACATAACTTGTATCTAAACTCAAGACGGAGTAAATAATGTAGTGCCGCGTTAATTTATATCGCATTATTAACACATCAGGTCCGCCGCGGAAGTGGGTGCATCTCCTTTGTTCCCGGCTCGTAAAAACGGGGCTTGCTATTGTTGTTATTTGTTAATTAATTAAAAGTCCGCGATGACGCGGCGGGAAGCTGCTGGGGAAAATATTCTTAGGTATTGCGCCGATATAAAATACAAGCTATTTCTGTTGGTTTCCCGCAGGTAAACCGATTTGCGGTTTTGTGTTCCGACTGCGGCATTCATTATTTAATAACTGCAGTGCGAGTGGACTCTGGCACCTAGCTTAAACTAGTTTTTTGTTTGAGAATGTGGGAAAGAGAAAAATATACAATTGCTTTTTATGCACATACTTATAGTCCTTACGTACTAATTAACTATTTATCAAAAATGCGAAGGTGTAATTGTTTATTTATTATTCTGTCTTCACGGTTTAACGACCTAACCGATTATGGTATAATTTTATAAAACGATATTATATAGCGTTTTACCCTGGAACATCGAACAGTTCCCGACAGAATAGCAATAGACAACTCATGCGTGGACGGGCATAAGCTACTGTTTTTAAAGTTTTGAAACTGCTTCTTATAGTCAACACAACGGTTTTATTCTTAGTTACTTACTTTACCTGCCCAACATGGTTATCGATATTGTGATCATATTGGACGTTATAGCAGTTCTTAATCACTAGCTGCTACCACCAAAGCGGTACGCAGGCGCAGATTAGGTGTTGTTTATTTATAAGACTGGTAGAGCGTAACAACGGTAGCTGCGCGGCAAACTTCCTAGTTTACCTCTGAGCAGTTACCTCGTGTGACTAAGAATCTGGTTTGAACTGACCTATTATCCTCACCAAATGCACCTCTGCATAGGTACCTATGTACATTGTGTAAAATATTTGCAATAATTTGTATTTTCATTTGATGCTCATAGAATTGTAATGCATAGTTCGATGCTGAATATTTGATATAGTGTAAGGCCTAAAGAAGACCCTTGTGGTACTCTAGGTTCATCACGACATTAAATTTAACTATTTATGTAATTTTTCTACCAATTGGAACCAATGACGAACTTAATGCCTAATAGCATTCTTTACCAGTGAACCAAATACTAAATCAATCGAAAATTTAAACAGGTATAATGTACAGAAATAAAAATTAAAAACCGACAAATACAGTTAGTAGTATTTTGTGGTCGGTTCTAAAAATAAACCTGGGTAAAAACCTAAAAATACTACTACTACACCTATAAAAATAATGGCGAAGTTTGCAATAATGGGTTTAATGACAACACGTTGGTCCAGTAGATTCTTCAACTTTATTCCTAAAAAATATTTATGATCACTTAAAGGTACCACCAATGGTAGATGATTAACATCAGTTCTTTGTAACATTATCTGTATTAAAAGACCCGAGGGAGAGAGAAGAGGGAGTACGGTCATACGTATAATTTCTTGTTAGTTATTCGGCAACTCTGGTCACCATTAAAAACAATGGCCCAAGAACGCAACAATAACGAAGACTTGCGAATGTTATTATGGCAAGTTTACAGCTCGTTTTTCTGTGGGCTCGGCGACGGCGGCGGCCGCCCGTTACTTAATATTCGGGCTGGAGCGCTGGCACGCGGTGAGCCGGCGACGTGGAGCGCTGGGAGTGTTGCTGGTTCCGTACGGTTTAGTTGTTTCCTTGTCACCAATTTGTAGGTTTTAGTAGGTTTTTTTTTAACAAGCTAGACATGTCATTGGCATCATGAAAGTAGGTAATTACTAGTAAATCAGGTTCACCTTATGAAATGTTTTGGCCTAAAAATTAAAAACTGTCAATTTTGAGTAAAGGCTTTAAAGTAAATGAAGATGAGAATATGCAAGTTATTTCTTTCGTGGTGCTTTTAAAATATCACGACAAAATGGACCCTGTCGATTTGGGTTTTTATTTGTAGAATATACCTACTATTATACTGGTAGAGGAATAAAAGTAATAAAAAGTAAAAGCTTGCTGATGTTTTAAAGTAGAAAATTTCGCCACTATATTGAAAATGTGGAAGTAACGCTAAACTGAATAGCAAAGGCATGTCAAGTATGCGGAACCCTCAGCGTTCGTGAGAGCAGAGGTGTGCCGGCGACAAGGCGCGAGTTGGCGCGCGCTGCTTCCGCCCGCGGCGCCCGCCGTGGCGGCCTCGCGTAAAAAACAATGCACCGACGCGAACCATTATTGCATCAGGGTTTCACTTCAAAAACGAAATTTGAAACTTAAAGGTACCATCTCCTTACAATGACATGTTCATATTCATTTATTCTTTTCAACCATGGTATTTACCAGATATTAGTTCTTAAATAACCAGTACAAAACATGGCCCCTACTAGGGTGTAGCAATATAAACTTACGAGTATAACTATATACAATTTAGCACTCATTTAGGTAGGTACCTACTTTTACTTAAACATGTTAAAATTTATATAACAAAAAAAAGGGAATTATAATAACTATATGAACTTAACTGGACATGGAGATGGCCGTGACGAGAGTATCAGGACAGGACACGTTGGTTTAGGTACCTTGTGCGCTTTGGCATTATTGTTATTTCAATCTAAATTGCCAAAAAAGGGTTTTCCGTGGTGACAGGTAAAATACAATATTTATTTCCATAAGGCGTCGATGTTGGCTATAAATTGTGTTAGGTATGTCAACAACTTTGTTCCAAACACCGCTATAATTTTTCAAACCGACTTCAAAAAAGGAGTTTTAATGTCTGGCTGTATGTATGTAACTATGATTTTTTGCTAACGGACTCGTATACCTACTCTAATAAAAAATAACGAATTTGAATTACCCTTGGAGATATATCTCCCACAAATTAATTGCCAAATGATTTCCTGTTTGCCAATTTAGTAACCTGTGGATTGGTAAATAAACCCTGCTCAAGATAAAGACCTAGCTGCTAATCTATGTAAACTTGATGTTTGTGGTCTTTGGGTATCCTGATTAAGCAGTCACGATCATGATTCACAACCAAATTTATAGATAAATGCGTGAAGTTGCTTGTGTGAGATCGAATGTTAGTTGCGGCAGGCTTAGTTACACATAATGTAAGCTAACTCAAGGTTGAAGTGCTTTAACGGTTACAAGGGTTGAGCCAGGTCTGGTTGGCAGCGGCGGTGTCGCGGCCGCTTCATGCCCCATGAATCGTTAACGCAGTTTCACTCCACCACGCGCGGCTCCCGCTCACTCCTTTGTACGTTTCTTGGGCCATGTTTATTTTTCGCTTTTCATTTCCGTTCCTCGTAGGAATTAATGTGCAAAGAATTTGGCGCGACGTGTTGTTCTAAAGTTTCAGTGTCTCTACCTATTGTTTGAGTTTTAATTGTTTTGTCGGAGATTTTGGTATGGTAACATTTTAAATGTTGCATTGCATTATGATTTGTAATTTGTTTAATGTAAACTTTGTGCGAATATTTCAAATGATAACATCGCAAAAGGTGTAACTTCGAATCAACGCAATTATGTCCATTTTATGTTGTATGCAAGATATAAATATTTTTTTGTCTCTCAGGTTACTATTTTCGTACTCGTATAGGCCGTTAATGTGCCGTAACAACGTTTTAAATGATGTAGAATAAAACAACTGATGGTGTATGCAGCATACATCGCGGACGGCGGCTGGCCGCGCGCCAACTGTGGCAAAGGTGCGAACCGACGACCTCCGCCGCGCCGCTGTTGGTAAACATAAAGCTGCGACTCTATACTGCGCAATTAATAAACGAATCTGCTTGTGCAATCTACTAACATCATTAACAAACGTAAGAGCAATCTGGGTAAACAACTTATCTGCTTTCCAGAACTATCATCGAGCAGATGCAGTCCCGATGACCCGCCTGCGCGCGGTACTGCGTCTTACCTTAGATCGCACTCGTACCTACGTATTTCTGAAAGACAAAGGGCAATCAATCAAAGGGCGATATCAGTGGCATCTTCCTAGAATACGGCGGCGGTGCGGCTTGCGTGGGCGATCCTTCACCTCCGCCCCGTTATCTCCCCGATAATACTCACAAATAGGCTACCGATTGACGTCAGAGCACCGCTCGCACCGCGCGGAGGTACTCACGCCCCGGCTTCCGACAGCCTCAACCTTATCGCGGGGCAATAACAAACAATTTAGATTACACCGGCCGCAGATATAGCATGTACCTCGCTGACACAACCTCGGCCCAGGCGCGGCCTCATTCTAACAAGGTTCACGAATTAAACTACGCAGTACCGTTAAAACACGACAGCGACTACCGCGTGATTATGAGTTGCTTGCCTACCGGCCACGTTATCTTGTCGGCGATGGCCGCTCCTTAGTCACAAACGGATTCATAGACATCGTTCAAGGTTCGTTTGCTTACCGTGTACCAAATATTTTTATAAATTGTTTTGAGCAAGTTTAATGTAGAAATAGGTTACCTAATGACTTGTTTTTCGATGAATTCCTCATTGATTGCCTCAGCAAATTCAGCGCCAATGAAACGCCTGGCGAGTTCAAATCACATACAGTTTCTAGTCAGGGGCAGCAAATGCATACCTAGTCAGAAGTGGGTCACCTCGTTCTTTACCTGCTAAATTCTCATAGATGATTAATAATTTATTTATATAGCTACAGGATTTACCTCTGTTTGCAGAATTAAATAATTGGAACAAAGGCATACGGTTTTCCTGTTACAGGTATGTATGAGTAACACCGCACTATAAAAATATAACAATTTATAATGTTATATTTGTAAGCAGCGATAAACAACTACACATTACTCATTCTTTAACATAATTATTGCTATGTTATTACAATGTTGTTGCTCGAAACGTATAATAGGTACTTGCAATAAAGGCCGTTGGAAATTGTTGGTTTGCTCGATTGCGTTTTCTTTGCCATAAAACATATGTTTAAAAGAGTCACTATAACTAAACATTACATTTTGTTAAAGCAATACTTTTCTCAAATTACCTTTTTAAAAGCTGCAAGCGTTCTATTTAATAGTTACTAGTTGCTTTTTGCAACTGCTTCACTTGGTTTCGTTTGTTACAATACAAAATAACATAAAACATGTCCCTTATTTGCGTCAATACCTGATTTTGATCGAAGGTTCGTCCCCTGCTAGAGAAGAGAATCTTTTCCACTCTTCTCCCTGTTAGTTTGTAAAAGGATCTATTTCGTTAGGTCTTACCTGGCCTTTTTATGTCATAATATATATTTGGTTTTATAACATTGACAAGAAACATCTGACCATTAAAGCATTTTACTGGTTTAATACGATATATAACTTAATAGTTGATTATTTAATTAATAGCATTGTAACAATGCAATGATTCATAATTTGAATGAAAAAACTAACAAACGGCAAACGGAGCAAACTGAAAACCAACGCTGCGCAGCAGTCCCGCAAGACTACTCCCAGCACCAGCGGAGTTCGCTCCTTTTGCTGCAGTCACATTTTTTGTACATTACATTGTGTCCAGCAGCAAAAAATATTTTTCAAATCATTTAAAAGTAATTGAAGCAATTTCTATTATTACCTTGGTGTTCGCGAAAGCTCTGGTCGCGTAATGGCCGCCGCGTCTTTCCCGCCAACTGATTGCCCACCTCGCTCCTCGGCGACGCTAATTCACAATAACTCTGCGAGACGAATGTAGTCCGCGTGAGCTACTCGTAGTTGATATACGTTTCTAGGTTGGCAGGCGGATTGGGAAACAGGTGCATTTGCACACGCGCAAATAATTAAATTCGTAGTGAGGTATTTCAATTACAATATATTACCTACCCGTGGTTACCAAGTAGGTTAGAATAGGATTTAAAATGTATTTTGCTGTGTTTCTTGTATTCTATTTATTAATACTTTGTAATCTTTATCTACTTTACGGATTACTTGTACTTAGCAATTTCATAAATAATGAGTCATCAAAATACATTTAAAATTGAATTTGAATTTGGTATTTTTCTGTTAAAATGATTGTCACGATTCGTTTGAAAACTCTAATAGCAAAAAATAATGTAAAAGTAGTTTCTAAGTAGGTAGCCTAAATTTGAAATAACTGATATGACCAAACCAGGATTCTTTGTACCATGGTTACTAAGAACCATGTGGTGGAATTCTAACTGCATCATTATTGTACCTTCAAACAACCACTTAGTTACAATTAGGTACAATATGGCTAGATACCTACAAAGTTATAACGAGAACATACAACAAGGTAATTCTTATCGGCAAAATTACCTCGAGCGAGGTTGTTGGTCTTATCGCCGGTAATCATTCATGTCCCACTCTGACCACTCTGTATGCAAGTTTTGTGTGTGTATGTAGTTGTATGTATTGCGATTATTGAGTTTATCGAACTAGTTGTAAATGACCGATGCCATTCATGTTTGAGATCCACGAGTCACATTTCAGTACCTACATTCCGTAGGTCAATTTACAAGAGTTGCCAAGACTAGATTGAATGAGAGTTTAAAATTAAGTACCTATTTTAAACACGGTTTTTAAATTCATAATTACCACCAATAATTACCACAGATGCCATAAGTTTCATTCTTTATAATCGTGGCAGCTTAGCTTTTGTTAATCGACCTTTAAAGAGATAGATACATAAGTGATTAAAAATAGGTTTCACACAATCTATGAAGACGCGTTTTTTAAGCTAGATGGTAGTGACCCTGCCTACTAGCAAGCGGTCCTGGACTCTCTGTATGGGCAAATACTTGTGTGTTGAGGGCTAGTATTTGTATCTGAGTGTTGGACCCTTTCTATTGTTTAGTAGGCTTTAGTAGGCTTGAGCTAAGTTTGGGACAAGTTCCATATGTGTGAGATAGCCCCCTGGTATTTATTTATTTATTTCTAATGCGGCTACAAATGTTGTATTATGTCAATCTCCACCTATCGTCACGTACACACTGCAATATAGTCTACCCACAGCCTTGGTGCCAAAGCCAAACCAAAGGTGTTGGTTGAGCGCCGTGTTGGTGTTGATGCGTGTTTCATATTAGATAGAAGTCAAACTTTAAAAGGGGCATTTATATATTTTATTATAGAAAGTTGTACATCTGTCGGAAAGACTACCTAGTCATATTTATTGGCTTTAAGGGAAATTCCGTGAAAAAATAAATACAAGATTCAGTTTTCACGGGAAAATCGGTAGTTACTTCGAAACGATATCTACTAATGATTTGCACATGTTCGAACACTTTTTTGTATTTTGCGTACCTAATTATGTATTTAAAAATAATAATTTATAAGTAAAAAAGGAAAACGTGGGGTGCTCAACACCCTTGGCCAAGGCTGTGGATGTAGTGTCTATAATGGCATTTAAGATATGACATTTTTTATTCTATAAGCCAAGCAGCAGAAATTGCCAAATTTTGAGAGCATTCCATTATTATTAAAATTTCTAGAATGTGACTACGTAATATTAAGAGCAAAACCTATTGACGCGCGATCCATAGATCTCCCAGTCCACGTGTAAAGTAATGCTGTCATGGCGGGCGGCGGGTGCCTCGGCCCGCACTCACGCGCACTGATAGCGCGAGCCGCCCCTCCCCCGCCCCGCGCGCCATTTCCTTCCACCTCTGATAACGGCAAACAATTGTGTTTGTCGAAACAAGCTCTCTTGTTTTGACTTTTTGTACTAAGGTAGGTAAATTAGTTCGATTTGCCGTTTCCTTAGATTTTCGTTTATAGGGTACCTTATGTTTTTAGGGTTCCGTACCAAAATGGTAAAAAAGGAACCCTTATGGTGAGACTTCGATGTCTGTCTGTCTGTATGTTACAGCAGTTTTTCTCTGAAATTATAGAATCCTAATCATCAACTTGAAATTTGGCATAGTTGTATATTAACTTGCTTGTTCGCATCTGTTTTTAGTAAAAACAATATGAAAAATACAGCTGTTTAGTTTGGTTGGTTAGGATTTGCGCTTTAGCTTTTGCGCTAAACATTTAGGTAGTGGTTGGCCTTTTAGTGCTTTGTCACTTTAATGTATGGATGAGAAAAACGGATAAATTAAGAATCAAACGAAAGCAGAAGGTTAATGAACAACAACCGCAAAATGCTTTTGGTCGTTATCTTGTGTTTATTATAAGTGTAATAATGTACATTTTCCTCAAAATATACAATAGATTGAAGTAATTTTTGCACCGATATTGTTAAGGGCCTACTGGAGAGTGATAAAAAATATACCCAAAGAAAATAACTGAAAGTTAGTAAAAATGCGTCAATGATTAAGTACCTACTTAAAAAGAAACATTACCGAGAAACTACATAATAGCACCTTTCAATCACGTCTGATTTTTAACCTTAATTAAAATACATTGAGTTCTTGCCTCAGATGTCAATGTCGCGGATTACGTTAACTGAAGCCCAAGACGTCTCAGTCATGCAAAATAAACCGTCAAATTAAATAACGTCCTTACTAGTACCTACTTTTGACTACGGGTAGTCGGGTAGGTAGGTACTAAAACACATACATACATACATAGCGCGCTCTCGCTCATCCCACTTATCTACGTATCCACTATTAAGAGAACTGTGATAACGTTTGTTACCCTTTAAACCCAGGCCGACTTTTATGTTTATCGAATATGTTGTACCTAAATTTTATCAAAAAAGGTGAGGTTAGGTCTGTACGTTTTCCTTACGAAGAAAATATTTCTTGAAATGAAACAAATAAAAAAGGGTTATTCCCACCTGTTACCACCAATTTGTTACCACTGGTAAAGTACTCGGTGGTAACAAGTGGGAATATATTTCCCATTTGTTACCACTAAAATATTTGGTGATAACTACTGGGAAAAAAAACCCAGTAGTTACTGGTAACAGCTGGGAATTTTTATTCCCAGTAGTTACCAGTAGCAACAGGTGGGAAAAAAAATCCCAGCTGTTACCAGTGGTAAAAAATTGGTGATTGGTGGGAATATCCCAAAAAACCGGGCACGAGCATATAAAAACCCGGCCTCTATTCAACATAGTAAAAACGATCTCGTTTTCGAACTGTTATCGTATTGTCCACGTTTTGATAGCTCTTATTTACATGACAGTAATGACGGCCGAGTTAAAAGAAATACCGTAACAAGTCAAGTACGATTTAAATTTTACCGCCTAAAATAGAGGCGCAGTACTATTACATGTCAAAAACAATTAGGTTTAGGAGTGAAGTGTAAGGGTGAGAGGTATAATGACAACTCAAGAGTCTGGAGAATACTAAGAGCTAATAATTAGAGAAGAGGTAGAAGCTGTATGTATCAGCTACATTAGTGACCTCACTAAAGGAGTGGAATGGAGCCCCTGTTACTCCGGGTAGAAACTGGCCACTCGCCTTACCTATACAAAGTGTGCGAAAATATTACTATTTTTTTCTTTTTTTTATTAAGTGAATTTTCAGTACCTAATCTGGAGGTCAATTTGCCTCAACGGTTTGAGATTATTCGAAAAAATACGTGTCTGTTGTTTTAGACTACTCTATATATATCAAAATCAACCAAATCGGAGCCGGACAGTCGGGTACCTTTCCTTGTTAGTAGGACAAAACAAGGGACAGATTGAATAGTATAGCAATAGGAACGGCCGTAATTAACACAACGAGCGACATTACTATCGCGAACTAGATAGCAATGTTGTTTTCCTCTGGGCGGTGGTTGACGTCAGATTTCGGCGCCCGCGCCGGTCGGAGGTCGCGATCGACAGCGACGTCACTGATTAAGCCAAATCACTACA
Organism: Acleris sparsana; assembly: GCA_923062465.1. Taxonomy (NCBI): domain Eukaryota; kingdom Metazoa; phylum Arthropoda; class Insecta; order Lepidoptera; family Tortricidae; genus Acleris; species Acleris sparsana. The sequence goes on from OV281293.1 coordinate 315,938, forward strand.
CTCGTATATTACGGGTATTTGCTAGTAGCTTCTTTTCGTGCCACACGGGGCGCTTTTTGTATTTAAAATGAAAACATCTTTCTTGTTACTTTCTACTTTATATTGTTGTTGTTTTACTTTTACGATTGATATTGATATTAGTTTTTTAATTGATGGGTATTTAAATAAAGCATATTTTTTTGTTTTTATTATTTTTAAATCTGTATAAAAAACGATGACTTAATAAAGTTTAGTTACTCGAAACTGCAATTTAATAATATTTTATGCAATGGTTTAAGTAACTGTCAACTTAATAGTAATATAAAAAATAATATAATTATTTCCGGTAGCTTTCTTTATCGCTGTGAAATCATAGCTCCTACTCATGCAAAGGAAGGAATATGAAGATAGACACGAACAAAGCGATATTTAGCAACAAAGCAATGTAAACTTAATTTGAAGTGTAATTTGATTTGATTAATAAAGAAGTATCTGGGTATTTAAAACGATCGCATCCGGTGTTTGTCCCTTAATCACGCTTGAATCAGCGGCTGAATGAATTTGGATTAGATTTGACGCATGTAGTTCATGTTAAAAAATAGTGCAAAATCATGCAACTTCATATTTATATATTTTTCTTGCTACTCGTACTAGCTTATTATGGATGTCTATGAAAGCTAGCTGAGGAAGCAAAATATACTTTTTCAAGCAAACACGTCATAAATTTTTCCACTAAATCTGTACTGGATTTAAATATTTACATTTACTTTATTAACCCTCGAAAATTTAAATACGGTTCAGGGAAACACGTTCAACGAGTTGCGGGCTAGTCACTAGTGTTCTTTCATTAAAAATAATGTTACTTAGTATGCATGTTTTTGTCCGATATATTCTTATTGGAATGGCTTAATCAGAGAATTACAAACATGTTTGGACTAGTCACGAAATAAACGTTATTCTTGTTTGGTCAAACCGAGCCTAAGACGCGGCCGTGTCCAGATAGGCGTTCGCGAGCTAAAGTAGTCGTTCTCTTGCGAGAAATCGTGTCAGTTAATTTCTAATAAGCCTTGTTGGAATAATAATTATTTCGTTCGTTAAATGCGGTCCTATAGGCGTAGCGCTGACATCTGATCTTCACACTAGGCGACTTTTTTTAATGGCTTTAAACGCGTAATTTTTGTACGTTATTTCCTTACATTAGAATATTGTTTAGAAATGAAAATGTAGGTGTTCTTGTGTGATTTCTACGAATTGAAAAAACACTTTAAAAAACCGCGCTGTGTGGTTGGCCCGGATTGTTCCAATCTGTACAGCGTCTGGTGATTCGCGTTCCACTTATTATCGTGGCGCGCCATTTGCATAAGAATAACAAGGAGGATTATTGATGTCCCCCCCCGCGCGCGCGCAGCCCCGCGCGCCGCAAGTCACGGAATACACGGAATTAAAACCTCCTTGCCGAGCTGTTGGAAAAATGTACAGAATACTTTAAATTGCCTATTCATCCGACTGCCCAACAAAACACGATGGTTTAGCTCGTATCTCTTAGATCCTCCAGTAGGTCAAAACTTGTTGGACAGGCCGTTAGAAAACTATTCATACATCATCACATCAGTACATCTAAGTGCTACTAGGGTAATACGCCTAATTACTCGCCTCTAAAATACCCGTTACTGGTACCTAGTGATTGTTGAATTATATTAAAGTTCGTGGGGCCAATAATTGGGCAGTTCACCCTAGCAGGCCCTAGACAAGAGCATTCGGCGTTCGTTATCGTTATCAAAAATGTATAGGATTGTCGTAGCGGTCAGACGGTCGCGTCGAGTCGTTGCTTTTGGTGTGAAAAGAAAAAACTCTCTTCTATACACGATAGCTGTTTGATATAGGTAACGAATGTACCGCAAACTTCTGACGATTATCTACATACATGCGTCATCATATCTTACGAGACAGAAGCTGATTAGTTGCTTATTATCTTATACTAAGCGAGTTTTTTTTTTGTATTGGATTTCGAAATTACGATATAAACATCACTGCAACGAGGTATTTAAGGGTGCTCATTCTCCTCTTTCTTTGCTGGCCTTGTAAGATCCTCTCTTACCAATTAGTAAAAATCTGATTTCTGAATTCCTACTGTACCTATAACACCCCTTAGGGTTATTTTTTTCTTTTTTGTCATAAGTTCGATAGAAAAGTAAAGGTGTTTTAGTTTTTGAAAAAGAGGGTTAAAAGGTGTGACCTAAATTTGAAGAGCTGAAAGATGACGGGAGGACCTGACAAGAAAGTCTTCGTTGGTTATCTTTAGAGGTTATAGCTAAATAAGTGGTTGAAAAAAACGAATTAATTATTTAAGTGTTTTATTTAAGTGAGCCGCCCGCGCCCGTGCCTTACGAGCGCTCGTAACGCTTAATTTTGTTCTCTTTTCATGTTTGCTCTGTATACATTTCGTCTAAAATGGAATGGAATAATTTGACGTAACGCCGCATCGACGTGGGCCGGATTGGATGCTTCACTTTTATGGCGGCCGCGCCAGTTCCATTGATATTGTATGCTAATGTTAGTTATTGTAATAAATTATGGATTATTTGTACGTGCTTAGCGATCTTTCTCTATAAAATCAGGCCCGGAATGAAAATGAAGAGATTATTTCGATGTCTCTCAGTTTATTAAGTTTTTTCTGTTGGATATTGCGAGCGGATCGTAACTCCGACTTAGGGAAATATCCAAGTAGAAACACTTGAATAATTTTCCTCGTTTCTTCCCTCAGTACATACCTAAACAGAATCGCGGGATTGAATTTTGATAGCTGACAAGGGTCAGTGTGGCCGCTTCCGGAACAAAGTTGGCAACTCCCGCAAACGGCAGTAAGTTACCTTTAGGCGCCGTGCGATTCAATTAACAGCCTCCGTAGCACGTGACGCCGTAGCGCTACGCCACTACGCTGCTACGTGGCTACGCGCTACGTGACTACGACACCGCTACGATTTACCTTTTGGCGTATTATTTCTAATGGCCGTAAGTGAATATCACACGTCGGGTTTGTTGGGAATAGAGTGATAAATTAGTAAGAAGGAATATGTTCAAGGAGAGTTGCAAGACAATCGAATCTGTTCGTATTTAAGCTACGAAGTAATTCTAATCATTCACGGAGGTAGATTCATAAAAATAAAATGTCGTTATGTGCGAATACCGATTCTAGAGTAAGTTTTTATTGTTTTAAACATTACACAAACTACCAAAACCCAAACATAACCTTTTCACTTTTCCGTATTCAAACTTATCGATGACAGATATGACAGTATTGTATGAGAGAAAAGTATATGAGAAAAGAGTATATTTGCTGAAATATCTCACAACCCGACACTAATGGGCTCCCGGTAGTTTTCATTTCCTAAAGTTGAATCGGAACATTCGGAACGTAAAGGTTAACCCCAATCGAACTGATCGCAAACTAACGCTGACCAGAATCAACTCAAATTAACCTTAAATAAACTGGGAGCAGTTGCCCATTCCCACGATTAAAATTCCAGATTCCCTTTTTGCCCTGTTCACCGTTCACCTAAATCACGGTGCAGTACAGTCAGGGAAAGTGGGGAGAGGGGTATAGTGGGGTACTTAATTCAATCACGATAACTGCGACCCGCAGACGCTAGAAATAAATTGACCAATGACCGACGCTAGGGCTGACATCCTCAGGTTCTTTAAGATGATCTTAGTAAAAGTGGTGATTTTAGGATGTCCTTTAATAACACTGTGGCTTTGTTAGGCTTAAACTCTAGGAGTGAATCGTGTGAGTTGCCTTTGCGGCTGCAAAGTATGGTGAATATTAAATACAACACTTTTGAAAGTCCTACCTTTTATCCATAGACGCGCTATTACTAAAATACCAATGCTTAAAATATTCTTTGGCGTTATTCAATGTATAAATTGAATTACACAGAAAGTGTCAAAATTCACTTGTTGTGTTCTGGTGCGGGGGACAACCGGCAATTACTAGCATTATAAGCATTCCATCGAAGTCCTCAGGCTTGGCAACATGTTTGCAGTCTTAATATGCAAGTCCTGAGAATGCAACGTACCATCAGGTGGCTTGTATGCTTGTTTGAGTCCTAAATGCCACAAAAAAACTTCAACTTAAAATTAGGGTCGTTATTTTATGGTAGGTTTATACAGACATTTAAAAAAAGTTGAGTGGTACAGAGACACAGTGTGCAGTAAAATTTGTTCCTAATTATAACTAGATATTAACATTTCAATAAAATACTAACTTTAAATTTAGTGGCAACCCTGTGTTGAAAGAAAGGGCAATAGTACCTGGCAGGCTATTCACCGGCGACCTTGCAGCGGCAGATAACAATTGGGCTCCGGCAAATTCAATATCCAGAGGTGTCCCCCTGCCTCCACCACTTTAGTACTGCCCACTGCCCACTGTAGGGATATAACCACTTAACGCGAACTGAAGTCTGGACAGAATTGAATTCCTAAACTGTCGCCCGATCTAACTACTCGTGTAACTGAATACATTACGGTTAAACCGGTGCAGTTAAACGAGTTAACGCACGCTAGTTAAAGTATTTATCTTTAATTCATATTGAAATGTGCAAACTAGGGGATGAAAATAATGACCAAAAGTCCCACGTTGGGTGCCATTTTATCCTCAAATAAGTATAACGAAGAAATTACATATAAACAAGATGAGTCTGAATCATACACCATTTTTTTTTCCTCCGTTACGTATTGGTATTGAGCCGTGTATTAGAGATACGCGTGGGTCGGCCGGCCGGCATATTAAACGCCGATTAACCCACCGGCCGCCGGACCGGTCGCACCGCTCTGATTTATGTGAACTATTAAAATCTACGAAGGCACAGAATTAATTGCACTACTTCAGTGTTGGCTGCTTTATTAATTGGGACCGAGTCGCCTGTTGTTTATGGACATTTCCCTTTCCTTGGCCCTTATCGCGACCCGGCGCTCCAATTTGTCCACTCACGTTTCTGTTCAGTTTCAATGGCTATTAAGGGCCCTACCTCCGCTTCCGACAACATAAACTACGTCACAGACCAGCCGAGGTTTCTCGTCCCAATCAAGAAGGGCGTCCAATTTCGTCGTTACGGATTCATGAAGCGGCAGAACACTTATAAAATTTAGGTTTGATCTCAAATTCAAATCACAGCAGGGGACATGTAATTTATAAGTTGAGCGAGAGAATTATGAGCGTAGGTAGGCCCGGGAAGTTTACGCATTTATATTTAAATGCGTGCGGTAAAATATCACCTTGCCGTGGGAGAACAAATTATCAACAACAGTTAGCGCGGCGGCGGCGGCCGGACACCGGAGACTACACGTGCTTTACATTATCGCGGACAAACGGAGTTGTTAGCACTCGCCAACTTAAAACGAGGTGGAATTGTAAATTGACAAAGTTTAAAACGGTTTCCTCGCTTTTGTATCGGTCAGAGTTTCCTAGTAAACTATAGAACTTTAGATAATGTATCTTGAATTGAAGAATCGTGGCCAAATGCTTAGGAGTTATAAGAAAGTTTTAACGGATTACAGGAAAACCCATTTCTGATCCTTTTCATGTCATTTCGGTATTAATCCTGAAGTTGGTCAAAACAAACAAGCTGATTCTAAAACAGAAATTCATCTAGTATTTATTTACTTTACACTATAAGTACCTACCTACTTGTACTTTTATCGTTGTCTAGTACCGTACAATTCGTTTAAAACTAGGTCGATTTGTGTGAGATTGTCCCATAATATTTATTTATGTACAAATATAAGGACAAAAAAACGAAACCAAACCCACCACGCGACAATTGTTCTCGCTGAACCTTTGCGTTACTCCTTTTGTCCGCGTGCAAATGGTTCCTTAACCCTAATTTTATTATTGGGAGTGGCAATTAGCCGCCCCGCTGACCGCGCCACCTGGCGCCCGACGTGTGCATTTATCTTCCAAGAACATTTGGATATTATCTCCTGCAAATTTATCACTCAAATTGTGGGTAGCGCTGTTTTTACGCATCCCCCTGTGAAGTACCCTTGTGTGGTGAAGTACTTGCTAATTTGTTACTATTTCTGACTTTGACTGATCATATTTGCACATTGCTCATTTGTTTTGTGTTGTTTTAATGGATGGAGTATGTTTCTTCATTGTTGAGACCATCTGCTACTTACTTAAATTATCTGATTTAACGTATACTATAAGATGAAAAGGCGGCGATAAAACTGTGTGGAAACTATTTGAAATATTCCAGCAGGCCATTCAATAACGAGCCGGCTCGGTATCGCAAGGTGAATCTCCGGCGCAATAAACGGCGTCCCCGAGGTGTCCGGCGCACCGTCGTAAAACCGAATCCGCCAATTTAGATCATCTTCGCTGTCTGTGTGTCCTTGCCTTTAAAATTTGGCCAAATCTTTTAGAACGCACATCGCAGGAATTTGGGGCTTATCCGTGATGGAATAAAATTGAACTTGTCTGCAATGTCGACGTATCAGCTAGGTAAGACAAAAACGCGATAAGTTTTATTCGCGCCGCAGGGAGGTGCGTGGACGTAAAGCCGATGCGAGGGACGCGCTCGCGGGCGGTGGCGGTGTGCAGGCGCAATAACGGGAGGAAGATTCGCCGAGGCGATACATGGAAGCCTGGGTGATGTTGCCTATATATCGCACGTAAAACGCATCCTAACATTTTAAGGTTATGTTTGCCGTGATAGTACAACGACGATCGACAACGATCTTCGGTTAAATTAGGAATCAGATTTTTATCTAATAAGCAAACAGCTTAACCGTTGTTTTGGTAAAAGCGCAGCGATGAACGCATTAGCGTGACAATGATCGAAGACATGTTCTAGCTTTTTGCGATGACAAAAATGAATTAAGTACTAGGTACTTTCTGGAGACATTATAAAGCACACTAATATTTTATTCGCATGAAGTCGCGGGTAGTAGCTAGTTGACAATTATTTGTAATTCAGTGCTGCCGATTTGAAGTGTGGTAACTTAATACTTTGAGGTACCGAGTATAAGGGTCAATCAGACATACCTACTGCTTGACGTCCATAGACGCCAAACCCGCTAAGAGTGTGTAAATAGCATTAAGAATGAACTTTACTTAGGTAAAGCCATTGACAGATATAATCGTTATCATAGAACCCGCGCCGCTGCCGCGTGGGGCCACGAACTTGACATTTACTAACAATCATACCATTTTTAACTAAGTATACGATATTTAGAAGAGAAGCCAATGTTAATCCAAAACAGTAAGTTAATTAGATACTTTTTCCTAAACTTACGTACGGGTCGGGCGTAGCATTCCATTATCGTTGTATCACCTCCAAATTCTCTTTTTAGAAGATAGCATACAGTTTGTGTTAGTTTACTCCTTACCTATTCCTTTTTATGCAGTGTTATACACCGTGGGCCCGAATAACCCGACCAATTTTAACAATCGATACTTGAGCCTATTTGTAGAATATAATGGGTATAATATGTAGTCCAATAACGCATAATTTCCGAGATTTTTATTATTTAAAAATCAATTCCATAGTTAATTAAATTTGAACTCTGTCACCTTAACCTAAAGCATTATTTACTAAGAAAGATTCATGTTGTAAGTAGCAATATCATCCACATACAACATAAATTAATTAATCAATTTCTTAGTAAATAATGCTTTAGGTTAAGGTGACAGAGTTCAAATTTAATTAACTATGGAATTGTTTTTTAAATAATGAAAATCTCGGAAATTATGCGTTATTGGACTACATATTATACCCATTATATTCTACAAATAGGCTCTAGTATCGATTGTTAAAATTGGTCGGGTTATTCGGGCCCACGGTGTATATCCATTTCCAATCTTGTACGACTCTGCAAAAAGTGTACAGGGGCTCTATTCTACACGGTAAAATAATATTGCTTTTGATGTGTTATGGTATTACTTTTAACTTGAGTGGCATTAGTGTCAAGTAAATAAGAGCGATCGTAACGTTGACAATACGATGACAGGTATCAGGTGGTTATACGGAGTTGGATAGAGGCCCAGTAAGAACAACTCTTTTTTCATAAATTAAATAAAATTATTGACTGAAACGTATTCATATAACGAAATCATGTCGATTCGTTGTTTCATTGTGGTTAGAAATATGGTAAAGAAAATGACACCTCATAATGATAATAAATGAAATCACATCAACACGTGTACTTATACCGAAGTACAAAGTCAAATAAAGGTTACAGAATACGCTTCATAGCAGAGAAGTTGGAGATAACAGTACAATCCCTATCAGTTTTAGGTACCTATTGATAAATCATTTAAGGAAGTCTATGTTCTATGAGTGATGATGAATTCATGTTTTGGAAATTGTGGTGAGACTCATTACTAATCAGAATATTATTGCCTATTTCTAATCAGATCTTTTGGTTTTGTCTTCGATGTATTATTTAGCTTTAGTTATTGGCAAAGTGTCAAAGTTTGCCTTTGAAATAAATAGTACTAATTCTCCAATAGATACTGGAGCTACCATTCATAGACGCATAATGGTAATCGAAATCAGTATTATTAAATACCTATTCAACGACTATTTCTGCGCGTCATCCGATAAACTCTCAGTACAAGTGATACGATTTTAATAAGATGCTCTATGACTTACACCTCGCAAAGGTTATCTGCAAACAACAGTTTATACTCCATTGACGCATTTCACCTAATTAATAGAGGAAAAGATCGATGTAATAAAGGTTAGTTTTCCGCTGTTAATTAGTTTTACGTCAACAGCTAACCTAACTCTTGGCGATAACCTGGGGTCGGCACACTGGAGCGTGTGGCGAGTCGTAAACTCATCATATTTGCATCTTGTTATTGGCTAAACTAAATAATTTTGTGTGACAAGGAAAGTTTCCGAGAAGGACTAGATAGCTGGCAAATATGCAAATAAAATTCTAAATTTTACTTACTATAGTGGAATCATCTACCACTGTTTGGCTGTTGTATGTTTAACTTAGTTGAACACATTTAAATATTCGTTTTTTTAAAGGTCTGTGTCTACTGGTAAATATACAATTTAAATTAAATTAAATTTGTGATACTTACTTCAATTCTTACTTAGACTACCGTACTCCCTCGGTACCTGTCTAAATGAGTATCTGCTGGAGTCTCTTGCGGCGTTTCTTCTCGGCAATGATGGTCTTGTCCGAAGCGCTGGTAGATTCTTTCCATATTACCGACCTGTAAAAGTGCATTTATATTTTTATATTTCTGAAAAAAAACCCAAATCCCCCAACCCTTTATATCTAACTTGCAAAGAAGTTATTTTATGACGAAAGCGTCAATGGGTTATTACAGCTTTTTTCAAGTTGTTTCTCGTTGTTAGGGAACATCGGTTGGCAGTTAGGTAAATATCTCATACATAATGGGAACTTTGTAAAACGCGTACGTGATGGTTGTCTGATAAGGCAGGCCCTTCCTAAACCACTGGCGATGGCGTCGCAATCTACTCTCAGTCACACTAGCACACTTATGTACTTGTAAGAAAGAGACGCTGCGCGGACGTATCGGGTGCTAGGGCCTCAGCGGTCAACACGGCCGATACGCCTAATGACCAATTGGGAAACTTCGCCGATATATCACCGCAGATAATAATCCATTGGAGATATTTGCCCCCAAATTATAGATAACGTTTCTTGAGTGCCCCTGATTTATGTGCACCCTTTAGGTACATGTTTATCTTGGAATTTGAAGATAGTACCAAATGTGGACATAAACAAGATATTGTCCTATAAACAATAGTAATTTCTAAGTAATAATTGTTAGGTTTAGAGCTGAATACAAAATGAGGATAACGTGAACAAATGCTTATACCTATGCTTGAAAAAATGTACTTGCACTTTGTCGCTTGGTGGACCTGGGGCCTTATATGGCTGCGTACATCGCGAGACATTGTTTGGACAAGGCATCCGTCACCTTCTGACACGTTAATGAGTAAGACAGTGACGGATGCTTTATCCACATTTGACATGCACACAGGCAGGATATTGTTTACATTATCTACATTTTGTATGACAGCTTTATTTATAAGAACAACATAAACTTTGACAAACAAATTATTACAACTCTAGTTTGAATTTGACTCTTAACTATTGTTGATAAAATAAGAAATCATACTTGCAAGCATATACGTTTCTTATTTGCATTAAGAAATGAGAATACATTCCGTGTTATTGACGTCGTCGAACAGACTCGTCTGATAGAGGTTTTATGGCCAGTCGGGATTGAACCGAGGCAATTTGGAAAAAACCGGTGACAGCAAAATTTTCAAATCTCCGGTAGCCCGCGGCGGACAACGCGGGGCGCGCGCGACACCAGAACTCCATCTGCACCTATTCCATATGTAGAAGCTATACAGTCAGCATCTTATACATTTCAAGATTAGATCTGGTAAGTTAGGATTTTTTAAAGAGACAAGACGAGTCGAACGAGGTACAGAAATAATAGAGCAGCAGCAAAACGTGATGAAATCGATCCACCCGTAATGTCAGTTCAGTGTTTCGATGTTCAAATGTTTTAGTGTTCTAATGAACATATAACCAAGAATCGGTTCTAATAAAACAATTAACCATTTTGATGGATGTGAGCTGCGGTTGTCATTCAGGATTTTCTTCAGGGTGTTTAGGGAAACATACATTTGTTACATTGGCTGTGGATAGGATCAAGCTTGATTAAAACACATTGCACTTGCTTGAGCATGAGAATATTACGAGAAGGATGTTCTTGTGTATTTAAACACTAGTTTAATAGCTAATATGTCTGACCATGACTCGACTGGAGACCCGTTTTCTGATTAAAACGTACGTAGAAATGTTTTGAAACTGCATTTTTCGCAGGTTTAATCCAACTTAGTAACTATCGTTTGCTTTGTTTTAGCGTTTAACGACTAACTGTTTTAAAGTGCTTTAGAAGTAAAATACCATTAGCATTAATTTTTTACGTTTTTTTGCTACCAGTGTGAATTGAGATGTTATTAGTACCTAAAAAAAAGGCTAATTACGTTCTGGGCCGTTATCCTATGCGGTAAAAACCATATCGTGTTTACCATATTATCGTATTGTCAACGTTTTAATAGCTCTTAATTACCTGACAGAAATGGCGGCCGAGTCAAAACCAATACCTTAACAGGTCAAAGACGATATGGTTTTTGCCGCTTCAATTAGAGGCTCTGGTGTTTTGAAATATTTATTTATGATAATGAAGGTACCCATTAAGGTTCAAGTTAATCGTCTTATTAACAAAACAAACAAGCTCATGTCGCAGCTCGTCGGTGACAAATGACGGCGATAGATGAGCAGTATCGATAGACGCCGCCCGCGGCGTCAGCGACAGCACTCCGGGGTCCGACCAGACCGCTATCAACTGGGTGTTATTACCTCACTCGTCGCTCCACGCTCGTCTCGTCGGCAAACATAACATGGCCCAGGCGTTTGAACGTATTGTGCGACGGTTCATTCCTCCGTTGTGAAGGACCGAGGTTTAAAACACGGTTCATACGGATCAAGTTAGACAGGTCGGTGAGTACGCCGACGATTCTCTAAAGAATAGCACCCGCGCGCAGGGTTGAAAGACAAGGTCGTAAACCGATGATATTACCTTAAAGAAAACGATTTTATCTCGATGACTCTCGTGAAAAACGGTGAGCCATTTTTCGGCGTACCAAAAAAGGTGATTTTTGAGTACGATCTTTTACAAACCCAGAGAAATTGTGAAGTGTATTTCCAAAGTCGCCGATGTCTAAGGTAATGATAATCTAAATTGTCTTCTGCACACAAACAAAAAGATCAGAGCTGATAATTCAATTGTATTGTCAATAGTTTGTTTAAAAGTCTTTGTAAGACGGACTCGAACAATATCTTGTTTTGTGAAAGTTGTCAAACAGGCCGGGGCGGATTGTAAAGAAGTCGATAAGAGAGCTGATTGAATCGAGATCTGGCTAATCTAATTACGGGCGCCCCTTTGAGCGCTCGCTACGCTCGTTCCTCTCACCGCTCGCGAAATAAATAAGCGAGCTGATATACTTTTTTAATATTTTTTCGCGTACTCCGAGCTCAAAGGCGGAGAGTTGTGAAATTGTTCAAGCGTTAATTGTAGACGTCCAGTGGCGAATATAAAAGTGGCTCGTGTGCGTCGAGCCTTACATAACTAGTTAGCGACGGGCATGACCGCAGTACTAATACCGCAACTTTCTATAAACAAAGAAAAAACGTATATTTAATTTGTGAAGTTAAGCCGGTATCGAGGGAGCTAATCTGCTTGCTCGCTACCTAACGAATTTATTTTGCGACAGACCGAGGGGCTTAATGAGCAATTTTTTGTGCGCTTCAGAGTTGTTGTTTGTTTCTCCATTGATGTTTGTAGAGTTGCGGGAAATGGCGACTGCGATTCTTTTTATCTTAACACTATTATATGATTAGAACGTCATTGTAATAGTGCAGGCTCTATACTTTATTATGGTGTTGCACAGCTCTTATCGTCTCATATGCGTTTTAATCCGAACTCAAGAATAATGGTGATACGCGGACTTATAGCCCACGTCTTTACTCACCAGAGTTACCTACTGCACATTCCTGGTACCCTCCGTATAATACAGGACAATACTGACTTTTGGGATAAGTTCAGACAAAATTGCTTCCAAAGATCTAGGAACCCCAAAAAAGTGTTTTTTTGGGGTATCGTAAGTGACTGAGGAAATCAAACGAAGTGATAATTTTTGCCATGAAAAGAGGCCCGATGACCTCTCCACCTGCGGCTGGTGGCCGCTAACGACGCTTCTCGCGCCATTACCCCGCCGATAAAAAACAAAGCGTTGCCTAATGACTTCGCCGATTACCAATCACTGGAAAAAATCGTCTTGGCTCAGAGCTGTGACGTCAGCGCGGAGTGAGGAACAAGTTGATGCGGCACATTTTTCTCCAAAAACCCTCTCTCCTAAGTTAAGTATTCATTCAAAGTCATGTAATTAGCTAAGCAGTGAGGTAACATCTGGAGTTATTTTTTACGAGCAAATGCCTACAACGTTTATTCTAATTTGAATCATTTTGGCTAAAGTGCGGATGCCAACGACGAAGAATTTCGTCCATTGATCTTTAGTAGAAAGCTGTATACTATAGGGAAAAGGTTTATAAATACCTGAGATCAAGGTCGATGTGCGAGCGCGACAGCAATCACTGCGCGAGTGACAGAGACAAGTAGGTGCCATTAGGTAAGCCAATGTATGAAATTTTCGTGTTCAAACGGTAATGGTTTCTAGCAATTTTAATAATTCGTATTTTATATTTATTCTTGAAATAATTATTCAGATTAAGTGGCGCCCAAATAGGGACCGAGTTTATTTGACCTTTAGGTAAAATTCAAGTTCCTATCTGTAATAATCGATGTCTTTGCAATATCCACCACTCGCTTTTGATCTCATTGCTTTCCCAGCTCGGTGGCGCGCGCTGTCAGAGCGCATTTTCGCCGGCGGCTTGCGTTTTATCAGCTTTTTGCCAACCTGTCGCCTCCAACCTTAAAGCTAATCATATTTAACAGCTTCAATTCTTGTCTCGTGTCATTCAAGCGTGGACCTAAATAAAAAACAAACTTTACGTCACATAAAAATTACCGCGAACCGAGACAGACACAGATTTGTCTATAGATTCAAAAGTTTTTGCACCGGGTACGTATATGTATAACAAGAAAAGAGCTAACATTTCCCTAAGTAATTGGCCAGCAAGACGATGCCGGCCGTTGATTACTTCCCATCAGGTAACCTACATGCTTGGTAGCCTCTCAATCTTATATAAAATATATATATAATAAGGCAGCCTTTGCAGGTCAAGCGCAATCTAAGTAAGGCTAATAACTTAGCGATACCTATTAAGAACAAAGTTGACCGGAGCTATAAAACGCGGCTGCGTTTGCGCCGGTCCTCAATAAAACGAATTAAAACCTAATTAGACGCGATTTTTGAACATTAAACGAGGGGCGGAATTAATTAGTGGACCAGCAATGATTCCAGTTCGGCGGGTGCCGCCAAAATAAATCAGCGTGATTAAGGCAGCGGCGGTAAGCGGCCTTACCACCCGGCAACCATCCTGGTTAAAACGAAACACTGTCAAATATAACTTCCTATAAATCAGAAACACTCAAATATATTATTTTACATTTGATAAAACTACACCATGACAGTGTACTTAAAGACGCAATGAGAAGTAAATGTATATACAAATAGACTGACGCAACAAGTTCAGGCGTATCAAGACGGGCACCGTCCGTAAACCTTCGTTTTGATATTGATTAATTTTGAGTACTAGCCATAATAATTCTAGGCGAATCAGTAATGAGATTATAGATATAAAAAACAATTTTAGAAATTTGATATTTGACGTTGTAGAATAAACCCAATACAACGATATATTTTTTCTGAATTGTCATACAAACGGGCCTATATGACATTAAAGATATGACCGTCATCTATTTGTCACCGAACCAATTTACTCATAACAGCAAAACCAATGAGCCTGGGCAAGTTTCGCGAATGTCGACTGCAAAAAGCCAGACATCAATGAACTTGTATAGGTCCGCAACGGACCGCAAAACTTAGTATCACACTTTTAAAGAAGTTTTGCGGTCCACTATATTTCGTTAGGTGTTGAGCGATCACCTGTCATTTCATACATTGTGACAGATTTATTTTGTCTCGCTTCTGTAGAATACAATTTGACTAGGCCTCCAGCCCCGCTTTCGCCTGTGGCCGAGACGGCAGGGCCGAGGGCCGGCGCCAAGGAGGGCCAAGGCTTCGACGGATGAGTTATTCAGTTTGTCCGAGTTTTTAAATGTTCCCCGTTCCCGGTAATTGTTTAAGCGGATCATTATAGTTACCTCAGCGGCGGAAGAAAGAGTTTAGAAAATATTCCGAGTTTTAGGAAAATCGGAACATGCATAAACATTTCAGGTTGCCTTTCTCTGACGTATCGCATATATTTTGAAGGTGAAAACTTACGAGCGTATTTTAATATTGGTATGTCTCTATAATTTTAATTAAATTTTTAATACTTTTAATGAAGGTAAAAAAACCTGTGCGATGATCGCGATTCGTGTATTTAAAGCATTCAGAGAGATTTCGAAACGAAACTTTCAACATCCGAGTTCTTAGCATCGAACGAAAAAAGTAGTTGTTAGTCGGCGCTGGCTGAAGGCCGCGGGAGAGCGCTGAACAGCATCTTGTTATCGTAGCTGTCAAAACAGCGCGACGCGGCGGCGGAGAGTGCGCTCGGCGATAAATCCCCGGCGGCCATATTGGAACGCCGTAAATCCCAATACTCCACAATTAACTCCACTTTCATTAATTTCCCGAAATGAAATCAACTTTCCTTCTATTATCGGCCCCTTTTCCATAAACACCTTAATTCTCATTAAAGGCCGGTCATTTGGAGGAAAACAAATTAACTGGAGACGGAGGCTTCCGGCCGCCATTTGTATAATGGCGGCGTTTCCGGAAGTTTGACAGGTCGGATGAAATGTCGCGCGATTTTTACTAATTAAGGCGAGGGTAGTCCAACCCTTCCGATTATGAGGCGATCCGCCGCGCCTGGCGACGAGCGCTACTTCCTAAGTTTCTGACAACTTTCGCTCAGACAATTATTTTTGTTCCGCGAACCAACCGATGACTTTAAATTATTAATATATTGTATGATGTTTTATAATAAATCTAATAGTTTTGATAGCTAGGATTCTATTTGATGTTGTAATCGTGGCAATTAAACTAATATTTACCAATGAAGCAATGTTTAACGTCAATTGCCAAATGGTTTACAAAGTTAACCTCATAAAACCGGTTTGACTACCTACCTAATATTATTAAACTGCACTTCGTAAATCCTTGGAATTAACCCGTCATCCCTGCTGTGGTTTTCCGGTTGCTTTTTATTGCGCAATTGTAAAAACTGCTTCGTTATTTATCTTTGGCAACTCTTTCCCTGGCCAACCCTTCGTGCCTTTGTTCCCACAATCAAACTGCTCCACTCCGCAAATTAGTTTTGATATTTAAATTAATCTCGCCGACGGCGTCCGCGGTTTTTACACCTCCCTCTATCTTCCGTTTCTTGTCTTTGATCGGAATTATTCCGAGACTAGCAACTAAATATATGCTTTTGTAATCATCAGATCAGAAAGTCAAGTACTTTATACATAGGTACATCATAATTTATTATAACTACTGAAAACGTCATCTAAAAGCTTATTTTTTCAACAACGGTAGTGAAACTCGTGCATTGCCCTCATTCAACAGATTCCTAAACGTATGTTGAAGGCATTATTTTCGATGATGGGAAAAGCTCATACTTATACACCCACCCGTTTAAATAAATGTTCCACCGCTCAGTGTCTCCGAAGTAACTTTTTTCCATTGTTTGGATTGTTCAAAAGTAACCTACGAAATTGGCATATTACGTTTCATTTGATATTATAAATTTATTATATTTGTAAGAAACCACTGTAAGATTTAAAATAAGCCCGCTGATAAGGCACGACAACCATAGCGACTGCTCTACATCGTGTGTACACAGGTTATCGTGTGGGACAATATAATAAGTACCTCCGATTCAGCAAGTTAAGTTAAGGATTGATTTCTCTCCCGCCAACTACCCCGACCCTCTTTGATCGAGCTAATTCCGCTAATTGCCTGTACACTCAGGTTGTTCATTCTATTCCCAATTATTGATCTTTCAAAGTTTTTGTACGTCTTCCGGATTGTTAAACGGTTAACAATCTTGAAACCCGAAGATGAAATAAGCCTGTCATTGTTGGGATTAATGAAAAGTTTTAGAAATTTATATTGACATTGGAACGAGATTAAAATGTAATTATTGGAAGCATGCTCCGGCGCGTGGACGCTGCACAACAAGGTGGTATAGCGAGCGTCCTTTGTGTCTTGAGAACACGAAAGGTTCGATTGTTTTGTTCTAGCGAGCATTGGGAGTATAAAGGACATTGTGTTAAGAGGTGCGGCAGAACGCTAGACACAAAAACATATTGTCTATGTATATCTTTATGGAGTACGTTACCTTCTCTAATATAAGTTTAAAAAAAAAATGAATTGCCATCGCTTTTGTAAAACAATAATAGGTTTACAAGAATTCAATTCTCTTGTAATAAATTAGGGGTTTTGGGAAACTAAACCAAAGCCTTTCTTAAGAATGTTTTATGCTCTAACTTTTCTAGCGACGTAAAGTATCCAGTCCAAATATAAAGTGTTCTGCGGTCACGTGGAAACGGGTTAAGAATCTCAAGAGATAATGCAAGCGATAACTCCATTGAGGAGCCGCGCTATCTCGGCGGTAAATCGCGCTTTTGTGCGCTAACCAATTCTTTCTCGAATGCTAATGTTGCACAAACTCCGCGCTTATTGTTCGCGTTTTATTAAATCCACGATCGGGATTATCGCGCCTTGTCGTGAATGTCGTGATTACTCTCTCTTTACTTTGATAAAATTAATTCTAACCCCATTTTAAGAATCGAATAAAGGGTGTGAAGGGACTCGGGAGGTTCGAAAGAAAAGTTATTGAATCGGTTATTCGATTAGCGTAATTTTATAACAGTTGCGGAATTATGAATCGGGGAAGGTTTTTTAGAAATGAATTAAGCCGGTTCAATTGGCTAATTCCCCTTTTCAACGGTGAAGGACGAGTACGCCAGGGAGCTGGTTGATCGTAATACTTGTGGCGTATCTGTGCGTATTTTACCCATCAAAGCCTAAGCTTTAACTGGATATTTCACAGATTACTTAATTAAAACGATAACTAATCCCTAACCTAACCGGCGTTTTGTATTGACTGAAAATTGAAAAACTTTTCTCGTTTTCAACTGATCATATCGAGCTGCGAAATCTTGGGCAAATGTTTATCGAAGGCGATTCTCTCGCTACAGAAGACGGAATAGGGTTTCTTGTTTTTAATTAATTAATTTTATTATTTTTGAGCGGGACGCCGTCTTGCCTTTATTGGCGGAGTTTGTAGTAATGAGTGTTTTATTATTATATAATCGCGGAAGGGTTGAGGTAGCCAGATGGCGGGCGGCGGCGGGCGGCGGCGGGCTGCTCGGGCGGCGGTCGAGGTGGTGTTTACGGCGGAGCAGATTATTTTCTTGATTACGGCCGAGCTCCTTTTAATGGCAAGGTGCGCGGCTTAAACACAAACGGCCAATTAGGGGGCTGGTGCTGGAGCTTAATGACTGTTGGTTGCCGAGACAAACGTTTGTTTTGAGTGTAAGTTGCAGGACACACCCGTATACTGATATTGCAGAACTACAATCAGGAGCAGAGTGCGTTTTTCATACTAAAGAGGCTATTTCGAACCGGCCTTGGTTCGAAATAGCCTCTTCTTAGCCCTTGGTTCCTCGCCAGGGAATGCTTTTAGTGAAATCTGATGATGAATACCCTGACTATCGACACAGGACTTCCAGAGGGCCTAGGATACCCAACTGAATAAATCTGCGGTTAACGCCGGAATTGTGTATGTTCAGAAAAACATCTAAAATGGCAATAAAATGTAAGAAAATCCAAATGCTGACCCAAACTCTCCCGCTGTGGTGTTAACTGGTTGTGGGATCAGTTAGGTATCTTAAGAACTTTTGACTACCTCTATTGAACCTCGCAGTATCCACCAATAAAACTCACTCAAAACAACCCCTGGCGAGGAACCAAGGCTTCGAAATAGTCTCGTTTGTATGAAAAACGCTCTCTGACCCGGTATTTTTGTTCCTGAGTGTAGTGTGTAAGTTCAGCCAATTTTTTTACTAAAAAGTAATTCAACTGAAGCGTGCACCCGAAAATATACATTGTATATCCCTTGGATTCAAAAATCGGATCTATATCTATATCTACCGTAATGCAGTAAGTTGATAATGGTTTGAATTAGACTTATTGAATATAAACAAGTTGCTTTTAAATTATTTAAAATTTAAAAGTAAATGACTCCATATAACGGCGCCCGTTTGTTTCTTGTAACATTCTGAGAGTCGCCCCTAGGCTGGCGTGCCGAGCACATCAATTGTATAGCTACAAATAAGAAGTATAAATAAAAGAACACTCTTGAAGACAGCTGTTATTTACATAGAACCCACCATTCCCTATACAACCTACTTGACTAAATCACACTTTCGAGCAGTATAATAAAAGAAAATACAATCTGCTTCCTAACTTACCCGAACATTACACAAAATACAATCAATCTATTATTAAAACACAACTTCTATTTATCAACAAAACAAATCGAATTATCGCCACCTACCTCGGCCGGTGAGGTGTCCACTTACCTTAATGTGTCCATTAAGGTGATTGCTCATTAGCACGAGATTTAATTAGCGACTTGTATTGTTAGACCCCTGTAAACGTGACTATTGTCTTTGAAATACGGTTCATTATAATCAGAGAAAAGGCTCTTTCTAGATTTGTAGTTGTTTGGTAGTAGCTTGTTGTGCCCGCACTGAAAAAAAAGATTTGCTAACAGTAGCAAATTTTTTTGCTGCTTGTAACATAACTTGAGTGACTACAAAACTAAGGCCTACTAGTAGCTAAAACCACTTCAGTAAAATAAGTTCACTTGTTATTAAGTAATCCGTTTTCTTTGATGGTGATTAAATTAATTTAGTACTATTAACAAAACCGTTTAATTTTAAGTAGTGGCACAAAATGTAGTTACTAATTCAACAGTTTTATTTATTTCCAGCAAATTACTAAGTTATTTCCAGGATTTCATTTCGTTACCACGGACAAACTGTTTAATATTAAATAATCAATTAGATTGAATGATAATAGATAAATAGATTTGCTAAATTTGTTGAAATGTTTTGTTAAGAAATTAATAAATAATGCATCCGGTAACATACCTGTTTGATTATTCGTAAACAAATTGTTTAGTTTATAGTTATTAAAGTATTAAGTTCAAAATAGATAAACCTTTATGTTACCTAATGTAAATTAGATGATCTAATAGTAGATAAACAGTTAGCGTATAGTTATTTAAAAGTTCTGCAGCTGGAAACTAATTTGTTTGATTGTTCCTAACAAGTTAATTTGGTTAAATTTAATAAATAAATAATGCACCTGGTAACGTACCCGTTTCATTATTCATAAATTACATATTTTGTTATTAGTTATTAAAATATTTATTTGAAAATAGAAAAACAGTTTGCCTGTGGTTATTTAAACGTTCTGCAGCTGGTAGCTGACTTGTTTGATTGTTCCTAATAACTTAATGTAGTTAAAAGTTACTTAACAATTTATCTATTTTACTTCACGGCGCGCCCCGAGGTTACGCCGTACGGAGGGTATATACTATCAAATATTGTAGACAGGAATTTAATTACACTATGAACAGTTTATTTTTAGATGATACCAATACTGTTGAAAAAATTGTTTAATTTCCTGTCTATACTATTTGAAAGTATTTACCTACCCTCTTTATGGCATAACCGTGGCCGCCGTGGACTTTAGGACTGCAGCAAATAGGTCGATGTTAGGCTGTAAATAAAATATGAGTAAAGTATAGTGCATTGAATATGCTCTTAATTATCTTTTACTAATAAGTAATGAAGATGAATAAAAATGACGGATAACCCATGCAGTAGCCCGTAGTGGATTGATCGCATAAATACAAAAATAAAACAAAACATAACACACACGATTCTTTATTAAAAAAATGTGCTACAAGGAATATGAATTAGTAATAAAAGCAAAGTAATAAAATTAAAATAACAAAATCAACTTGGATTTATTTGGGAACTGATTATTATGTGCCTGTATTACAGTGTGTCCCGTGTTATGGTGCACAAACCAATAGGGATGAAAATGGAATATGAAGATATTCTTTCTCATTTTTCAGGTGTTTAGGTTTATTCTTCCTCTAATACTGCTTGCTTAAATCAACTTTATATAAAATTAACATATAATAACAATAACATTTTTTAGTAATTCGTGTAATATTAATACACTCAAGCTACTATAAACCATAATATGCTATAACACAAACTCGAGCCAAAGTAACGCTAAAGCCAAAATCAATCAACTAAATACCCACTTTACCTACATTATATCGCCAATAATTGACAAACATACATTTTTGATCACTTCTTGAAACAATAAAGCAACTTATCAAGTATTTCCTTAAAATTACAGTACTTATTTCCAAAACGGAAAACAAAACTTGTCATAAGAGTAAAATAATAGGCTACCTACACTGTAGCTCATCGCCTACAAATTTCGGGCTATTGAGACTACCTAGTGCGTTTTTTAATATTTATCCGCACTACAAACAAAATATGGGATAAAAGCCCCACTAATCCACTCTAAATATTAAGTTGACATGACACTGAACCTTGAGGGTGCAAGCTAAATAATGGGATCTTTTTCCAAATTATTTAACTGAAATTGCAAATGATGTTTACAAAACAACGCAACATTTTTGGCGGATTAGAGTTATTGGTATCATAGTGTTTGTTTAAGGGAGCTACCGTTGGTGCAAAAGATATTGTCCAAAATGACCCCATTTGACCAAAATAAAAAAGAACACAAGTAACAAAGTTGTACAAAAACCGCATAACCGAAGAAACTGCATAACTAATAAAAAAAAACCTTACAAACACCACACAGGCACAAATCACTATTTTTATTTTAAATTGTGCAATATTGGCGTAGGCACTCAACACTTGTTGACCTAGTGATGGTCATAATCAAACAGGAACGAACACGTTTCTTTTTCAAACTGCGAAGGGAAAGGAGCGGGGCGGGGGGCGCGTTGAAGCGCTTTTATGTAGCTAGCAACAAACAAACTGGTGGACAAATATATTAAACTATTCATAAAATGTTTTGTAAAACGTTAAGAAATTTTAGTAAGACTCGTTATGTTTTAGGTTTTGTTACTCACACTCACATATTGTTAAACATTTGCAAACAACAAAAGCTACCCCAACATCGCAACTTAGTAATTATTTAAAAAAGTGTATAATTAATTTAGATACCTACTGATTTGGTAAAATGCTATTAAACGTATGTTTTAATAACAAACTGGTTTTGTTATTGCTTACTAAAGTGTAATTTTAGCTAATTCTTAAATGTTTTGTAAAACATTAAGAAAGTTTAGTAAGACGCGTTAGGTTTTTGGTTTGGTTACTCATTACTCTGATATTGTTAAACATTTGCAAATAAAAAAAAGCTACACCAACATCGCAACTCGGTTATTATTTGACAAAGTATGTAAAACTAAATTAGGTAACCGATTTGTTTTAATGCTACTTAACGTATGGTTTTAATAACAAGCGCATGAGTTGGTCTACTAGTAATAAAATATTGATATTAGTAAATATTAGTCGAAAAAAATGGTAACTATAAAATAACTTTCAAATAACACAACTAGTTAGTGATGTCTTCCAAAATTAGTTTTGCAATATTAACATTATTTTGGTTTCTAAGCATTAAATTTTGGCTAAACGTCGAGTAGCCCAACTAGTTCAGCTATATTTTTTTTTCAGTGCGGTGCACGCTGGACGCTGTAATTATATTTCTGTCTCTCGACTTATAACAGCTCTATTATAGCACGGAGGCAGCAAAACTTTGTATCAAATTGTATTACTCTGACTATTAGCCTTACGTAATATATTTTACTTAAAACAAAAAGGAGCTTCTGACTTTGGTATAGTCCAATTAATTTAGGAATGACCCATTGCATTTGTTTTTATAACGTGGCCGTGTAAACTTACTCAACATTATTATTATTAAGTTTGTATTTTAGGTGAATTTGGGGTTGCATAATAATTAGGGCATAACGATAAAAAAACATTAATCATGAGATTCATTAGGACAGTAGCACAAACGTTCATAAAATTGAATGTAACAGACTGCTAGAAACTGGCAGAAGCTGGCTGGCCCGGTGCTAACCAACTTTACACAACTGGCATACCTACTTAATAGCAAATATTTGCTCTACGTATTATGCGAGTTTAATTTTAATATAATATTTTGCTGTTTAGCCAGGAATAAACACATTAGAAATGGCAAGATGTTATTATTACCAAGTTCTAACATTACCTAAAATAATACCGGCGCATTTATGTTTTTGAAGTTTCCAACGTACTCGTATGTCCACGATGCGGTTACTTGAAGTCCAAAACACATAATCACTGGACATAAAACCCTTGAATGAGCTCTTCAGTGTTCAAGTCCAGTTCAATCCTCCTTGTAATTTCCACCGATAACCTGTTCAACACAGGTACCTACCTACCTGAGAGTTCTGGCTTACAGCTAAGTATCAATACCTGAAACCAAGGTAAGCCAGGTAATATATCTAGGATACCTTAAAGAATTACCCGGCGCCCTTAACTTATTAAAGGTTACATAGTGTATTCGTGGAAGGCGGTGTCGCAGGTATACCTGTACCTGGGTAGGCGTGGCCAGGTAGGGCGGGGCGGGGCGCGACACGCCCGCACCTGCCGACCTGTCCCGAGCGCGCACCTTGCGGCGAGGTGAGCCCACGTGGAGCCGTTTACCTGGGGATGGTGCCTCCGAATCGTGTGGGAGTTTGTGTAACTGTGAACTGTGCCGTTAGGTATCGTCACAGAGTTACATAGCTGAATCATTCGCTTTGTCGTAGAAATTTAAAATATATTAACCACATAAATTGGTGTAACTTTATTACGCCAGAGTTCCATGGTGGTCCTTTCCCTAAAGTCGGTCAGAAATTTAAAGCTGCTTGGGCATGAGCCACACCGCGGCCTTTTTTGTTGTGGTGTTGTTGTTAGTAGCTGTCGCAAAACAGGATAACTCTCCACAAGCGCTTTAACAATAATAATTATTATGTATTCCACGAACGTTATCGTTATTGGAAATGTAAAGGATTGGCGGGTCAAACGCTTTTGTCAATTCCCCATACAATTTGTCAGTTTTAGATAATCGTTTACGTTAGCGTCAAGCATTTTGCCTAGGGTCATACCCATACAGCCTTCTTATTATCGATATTTGGTAAGCTAAACATTAAATAGAAGTAATTTTGCAATTCATATCATACATGTAAAAGTACTACTGAACTACTGAACTTGTGTTTTTTTCTTGTTTACATAGTGTAACGTGTAACGTTATACAAAACTAAAGGTAAAGAATTACATGTTATTAAAAATCTATATCTTACAATACCTAACTAAAAATAACTGGAACAAATAAAACTAAAATTTAACTTAACAATATCCGAATAACCTTATGATGTATCTTACTTAACCAACCTTAATTATTATAGTACCCAACTTAATTAAGTGAATTTATAAAAAAAAATATAAATATTACTTCAACAAACAAACGTACGCGCAATAATATTTTTACTATATATATCACGAAACGGTCGCATGCGCCGGCCGCTGCTACCGAGGACACCCGAAGCCGCCCGAAGGTTTCCGAGCTCTCGCGGCGACCGCCGCGCCGCGCTCATTCAGCCGATAGCCTCTGGACGCACTGCCCGCGTCACTTATTCTCAGCGCTTCTCTTTGTTACGTCCGCTGCCGTGCGCACGTTAATTTAATTTCAAATATTTAAATATATGTGTGGTGTTTTATTCCCAAATTGGGTAAGTGTTGCACAAGATTAATTTTAATTGATTAGTATTAGCGTTATTGCTCATTTATTTTATCGTAGATTGTAGCTAATTTGAAAAATGACCGTTAACGGTCATTTCACCTTGCCACATCACGACCTTTCTTTGTTTGCTTACGGGTCCATTTTATTTTACCATCATGATCTCATCTCAACGTAAGTAGTTACCATCGTAATATAGCTAAGCTTAACAAAAGTGTAAAATAATATTAAAATAATCATGTTTCGTAAATTATGCTACTAATTTTATAAGAATAATTAATTGTTTTACTTTTAAGGGAAAGTATAAACTGAATTACGGTTCGACGAAGTTAATTTTGCTTGCATATTAAGCCTTACTAATATATTTTAAAGTAATTTTGAAATTTCCACCAAAACACAGAGAATAGTAATTTACCTGTTTTAATAATCTTAAATGTATTAGGAAAAGGCTTACTTAATTAAAATAATCAATGCATATTCATTAATTTAATCATTTTACCCATTTCAAATCATCCCATTATTGTACGAGGTAAGAATCACTGCAGAATCGCCCAGCCATACTACCGCTTTCCTTCGGGTTCGCTTGTGCATTTTACTTTATTATATTTTAATACCTCTTGTGTGTAGCTTCGGCACTGATTCTTCCTCCTCTTCTCTCTTCACCGCTTACTCCTCATGTACCTGGACTGCCCATCATACATGCTTGATTGCTAGTTTCACTTTATCTCCTACCCACCCCCTTGCGTAAGCGTATGATCGTCTGCAGTCCAGGCTATTTAATGAACCCTCTTCTGATGCTGGCAACATTCGACGCGTTACAGGAACCACCCTCCGGGTTGGCGAAACCGAGCCACCTGCTGAGCCTTGACCCGTGAACCGCGCACCATCACCTGCTGAGCCCTTGACTAGCCGTTGACAGCGCACCATCACCTGCCGCTGACGTTTGCCGGACACAACACAGCCGCCGTCACACCGCCACATCCCGTTGCCGTGCCACGCAACACCAAGGGGCGTTCGGGTATTCGGAGGACCTCGCCGCCACGGACAAACCACCTACCCTACCTAAGCGACTTACCCACGACCCGCTTCCTTGTAATAAACACAACCTTGAATTCTTAACTTTGTCTCATTTTCGTTGTTCCCGTGGTAGGTACCCTATTAGGGCTCACTTATTCACGTGACAAAATGGCGCCCATGTGTGTTTTTTAAATTAGGTAGTGGTTTGTCTGGATGGTGGTAAGATCTGTTTTTTTTTTTAGCATTCTTGGTGATGGTGTGTGCATGTTCCAGATCTAGCGGTTTTAGTTTGTAAGGCTGATTATTTGTAATTGTGCAACATTTACCCACTATAATTATTTTTATTCCTTGACAATTGATAGATTTTTTTTTTTTTTTGGGTTTTAAAGCTAGACCGTTTAATAATTTAACTATATTCAAATTTACCTAGGGTTGCTAATTATAGCATCGTTATGTCTAGACCAATTAAATATTTGCAGCTTACAAAGCCTGAGCTTGCTTATGAAGTTAGGATTCGTGCTGAGGAGCCTAAAGAAAGGGTCGAGGAGTTAAGGCAGCAGATTTCGAAGCTTTCAGCTAAATTTTCAGCGGAGGAGATACTTGACTCTTGCTATGAGTTTGACGATGATATGGCTGGCATTAAACATACTTTGGCAAAGGCCGCCTTGAATTTATCATCTCTTACAGAGAATCCACAGCAGAATAATTTGCTTGAGCGTACAAATACTTATCTGAACCATGTCTACCATAGGCTAAATAGAATTCCACAACCTGAGGAGGCGGCTCATTTAAACTTATGGCGAGACATTCAAACGTTGTACAATGAGCAATGGTCCAAGCTACAACAAATTAAGACAGGTTTAGGTATTTATGATAGCCACTCTTCTAACTCTGTTGCCGAGCCGTCAGCTTCTAATAGCGATTTCCCTAGTGATGCTGCAGCCGCGACTCCGGCACTTAATGATATTACCAAGCTGAATACTATGACGCAAAGTTTAAGGGTAACCTGCGATCGTGGCCTTAGTTCAGAGTTGTCAAAAATTAAATTTGATGGCAAGTCTTGCGTTAGATCTTTTATTACGCGTGTAGAGGAATTCCGGCTAGCCAAAGACGTATCGGAGTCAAAGATGCTCTCTCAAGCTACAGAGATCTTGACAGGAGACGCTTTGCACTGGTACCGCAGCATGAGGGAAGCCATTAATTCCTGGAGCGATCTCCTGGTTTTGCTTAGGGAGGATTTCGACATAGTGGACTACGATTATCGTATGCTTGCGGAAATTAGGAACCGTAGTCAGGGACCCTCAGAGAGTATAACTATTTATTTAGCTATAATGCACGGAATGTTTAGTAGGCTAACTAAGAAACTAGGCGAACAAGAGCAGCTGGAAATAGTATTGCACAATATCCGACCTTGTTACTCAAATGTTCTTGCAACCAGCCCTGGTTTGGCAACTTTATCTGAACTAAGGATATTGTGCAAAAACTACGAGCAAATAAAAGCGCGT
This sequence comes from Acleris sparsana, assembly GCA_923062465.1. Lineage (NCBI taxonomy): Eukaryota > Metazoa > Arthropoda > Insecta > Lepidoptera > Tortricidae > Acleris > Acleris sparsana. The sequence goes on from OV281293.1 coordinate 343,083, forward strand.
TCGGACGATTTTACAGAGCCTCCCTCGATTGCAAATAACACACTTGCACCTGATTATGCTTACGCTAGGAAGGACGCCAATAAACCAATTAATAAGCCAAATTTACCGAATCATCAACCACAGGCAAGTGGTAGTCACATGAGACAAGCGTTTCGGCCTAAGCCTAACTTTGCTAGACCCACTTACGTCTCAGCTGTAAAGAAAGACGATTATTGTTACCGCTGTCGCGTTAATACCCATAGTATGGGTCAATGTACTGCTGATCGTTCTATTTTTTGCTTCCGTTGTGGACTAAAGGAGTACCGTTACCCCGATTGCCCTAACTGCAAGCCTAAGGACTCTCGGCCAAAAAACTAGGTGGCGAAAATTGTTGCAAACCGAAGTTTGATGCCTCGGAATGGAATGGTTGGTTAACAACGATTAAGAACTTTTTCAGTACTTACAAGGTAGCAACAATTTTCGATACAAAGCCCTCTAATGATCCCCGTCCTTATGTCAAGGTTACGATTGAGAATATTCCAGATTTGTCCATACATGGTCTGTTGGACTCTGGCTCAGTCGCAACCATCCTCGGAAATGACTCCTATTTATATTTCAAAAAATATGGCTTCAACTTGTTTACGAACGATAACATTACCGTCGTTGCAGCCGGTGGACAACGAATAGAATCCCTAGGCTATATGTTATTGCCACTAGTTTTTGAGAATGACAAACATATTTTGAAGGTTTACGTTGTTCCGGAAATCAACACTAACCTCATTCTAGGCATTGATTTCTGGAAGGAGTTTAAAGTATGTCCCAAAATATTAAGCAGTGTAAATTATATGCCCTTGACTGAACCTTGTTTATCTCAAATTGATGCCGAACAATCGGATCATTTGCGCTCTTATGTTAACCTAGATCACTCACAAAAGCTTATTGCTGACAATATTAGGGAACAATTTAAGGACATCTCTTTCGACAGTAGAGGCCTAGGTAGAACATCACTTATTACACACCGTATTGACACGGGGGATACGGAACCTATTAAACAAAGATACTATCGATTGTCTCCAGAGAAAAAACGAATCATTACTGAACAGGTAGACGAAATGTTGTCATTAGGTGTGATTTCTCCGTGTGAGAGTCCTTGGTCTTCTCCTGTGTTAGTAGTCGGTAAAAAAGACGGGAAGCCCAGGTTTTGTCTTGACAGCCGTAAGCTAAACTCCGTAACCAAGAAAGATGCATATAGTCTTCCGTATGTATCCGAGATTCTCGACAACTTAAAGAACGCTAAGTACCTATCAAGCCTTGACTTATCGAAGGCATTTTGGCAAATACCAATTCACGAAAGCGACAGAGAAAAAACCGCATTTTATGTTCCGGGCCGCGGTACATTTATGTTTAACGTAACAGCTTTTGGTCTCACAAATGCGCCTGCCACCCAGCAGCGGTTAGTTGATTCGTTATTTATGCCAGATCTAGAACTAAATGCTTTCTGTTACCTAGATGACATTATTGTGATTAGTGAAACTTTTGATGAACATGTATCCATCCTATTACGGGTAATGGAAAAACTTAAAAAAGCTAATTTAACAATAAATTTTGATAAATGTCACTTCTTTAGAGATACTTTGAAATACCTTGGATATGTTGTTGACTGCAATGGGCTTAGAACTGACCCGGATAAGGTCCAGGCCATTTACAATTACCCGGTACCAACTACAAGGAAGGAACTGAAACGTTTTCTCGGTACGGCTTCCTGGTATAGGCGTTTCATTCCTAACTTTAGCACCATAGCAGGGCCACTTAATAAACTGACATCGACTAAGAACAAGGCATCATCTTTTACGTGGACTCCTGATGCTGATAGTGCTTTCCTCAAACTTAAATCTTGCTTGGTTCAGGCACCAGTTTTAGCTTGCCCGAACTTTGAACTGCCATTTGAAGTTCACACTGACGCGAGCGATTACGGAATCGGAGCTATGCTCTCGCAGATCGTAGACGGTGTTGAACATCCAGTGGCATTCATGAGCAAATCGCTGACTGGCCCTGAACGTAATTACAGCGTAACAGAGAGGGAAGCACTTGCTGTCTTAACTGCGTTGGAGCACTGGAGATGCTATCTTGAAAATGGTCAACAATTTACAGTCTATACGGATCACTCTGCACTCAAGTGGTTTCTGACATTGACCAATCCTACGGGCCGTTTAGCTAGGTGGGGAGTAAGGTTATCCGCATTTGATTTCATTATCAAACATCGTAAAGGAAAGGACAACGTTATACCGGATAGTCTTTCTAGGTGCGTTCCAGTCGCAGATATATCACCCAATACCCCACCAGCTACGTCTGATTCCTGGTACCTAAACATTTTTAATGGCTGCTTAAATTCTCCAACCAGCTTTCCAAATTATATCGTACAAAATAACAAACTTTACAGGCACATGAAAAATAAAAATGTTTTAACGTCAGAGTTCAGTTGGAAAGAGGTTATTAACATAGAGAATCGATCGCAAACTCTCGCTAAATGTCATTCGGAACCAATGTCAGGACATTTTGGTGTATTCAAAACTTACAAGCGGCTTGCTCTCAAATACTATTGGCCTAAAATGTACGGTGATGTAGTCAAATTTGTCTCAAAGTGTGAAAATTGCCTAGCTCATAAAGCTCCCACACATGGCACATTAGGTAAGATGGGAAGACCGAAAGACTGCAGTAGACCATTTCAAGTACTATCTATCGATCTAGTGGGACCCTTGCCCAGCAGTAGGAAGCAACACGCTTACATCTTCGTGGTAACTTGCTGTTTCTCGAAGTATTGTCTTGTCTTTCCTTTGCGTCGTGCCACGGCCGATGCTATCACTAAAATTTTAGAGGATAACGTATTCCTAGTACACGGTATACCTCAAACAATTATCTTAGATAATGGATGTCAGTTCGTTAGTCACGAGATGAACAATTTGTTCACAAAATATAGGGTTCCTAAGGTTCACTTTACCCCAAAATACACACCTCAAGTAAATACCGTCGAAAGATATAACAAAACGATTGTAACAGCTTTATCAGCTTTTATAGACGAGGATCAAAGAAACTGGGATGTGAACCTTACGAAAATTCAATTCGCGATTAACAACTCCGTTAACGAAGTAACCGGATATACTCCAGCATTCCTAGTCCATGGCCGAGAACTAGTTACATGCGGGTCTCATTACACAGATAATGATATCCCAAATGAAATAGTTTTTATGCCACGAGATGTATACGCAGAAAATTTAGGATACTTGTCTGGCGTGTTTGACAATGTCCAAGCAGCTCTTTGGCAAAGTCATAAAAAGAACTCTCAACGCTATAATACCCGGAGAAAGGAAGTCGAGTTTAACATTGGGGATGTTGTTTGGAAACGCTGTTATTTTCAAAGCGACAAAGGTGCTCATTTTAGCAAAAAGCTAGCACCCAAGTATCAAAAATGCCGTGTTAAAGAGAAACGCTCACCTTTAGTTTATGTTGTCGAAGATATGGCAGGCCGTGACCTAGGAGCTTGGCATGTCAAAGATTTTAAACTATGGAACAGTGCAAACGTCTCATAAATGCTTTAATTATATCTAAGTAATCGTTACTTAGGTGTACCCATTTTTTTTCCCCCTTTTAAGTTTTGAGCGAACGTCTCTGGTTAGTCGGATTCACATATATTTGCTCCATGCTTTACCGGTGTTGTACGTAGATCTTCCTCGTGACATTTTTATAAGCCTTCACCTGAGTCTTTTCTCCCTCGAACGAAAGGCTCAAATCGAAGCGGATGGTGACTTCGAATTCTAAAATCCTTGATTACTTCCTTTACCTTTAGAGCACCACAAGTTTTGTACATGGACGCGTGTTACACCAAATTTGTACTTGCCTCAATAGTTTTGCTGCTTGAGCATCACATTACTAAATTTATGTGATTCTCTGTATGAAATTAGTTTGTTTACATAATCTATTAGAGTACAATGTTAACAAACCAACATGAATGATAGTCAGTGTGGAAGATGAAGAATAGATGATGAAAAATATTTTAGAGTAGCGCAAAATATGTAGCTCCGCTAAAAGGATTTTTCCCCACGGAAAAATCCTTCTTCTAGGAGACGGTGTACTGTAACGTGTAACGTTATACAAAACTAAAGGTAAAGAATTACATGTTATTAAAAATCTATATCTTACAATACCTAACTAAAAATAACTGGAACAAATAAAACTAAAATTTAACTTAACAATATCCGAATAACCTTATGATGTATCTTACTTAACCAACCTTAATTATTATAGTACCCAACTTAATTAAGTGAATTTATAAAAAAAAATATAAATATTACTTCAACAAACAAACGTACGCGCAATAATATTTTTACTATATATATCACGAAACGGTCGCATGCGCCGGCCGCTGCTACCGAGGACACCCGAAGCCGCCCGAAGGTTTCCGAGCTCTCGCGGCGACCGCCGCGCCGCGCTCATTCAGCCGATAGCCTCTGGACGCACTGCCCGCGTCACTTATTCTCAGCGCTTCTCTTTGTTACGTCCGCTGCCGTGCGCACGTTAATTTAATTTCAAATATTTAAATATATGTGTGGTGTTTTATTCCCAAATTGGGTAAGTGTTGCACAAGATTAATTTTAATTGATTAGTATTAGCGTTATTGCTCATTTATTTTATCGTAGATTGTAGCTAATTTGAAAAATGACCGTTAACGGTCATTTCACCTTGCCACATCACGACCTTTCTTTGTTTGCTTACGGGTCCATTTTATTTTACCATCATGATCTCATCTCAACGTAAGTAGTTACCATCGTAATATAGCTAAGCTTAACAAAAGTGTAAAATAATATTAAAATAATCATGTTTCGTAAATTATGCTACTAATTTTATAAGAATAATTAATTGTTTTACTTTTAAGGGAAAGTATAAACTGAATTACGGTTCGACGAAGTTAATTTTGCTTGCATATTAAGCCTTACTAATATATTTTAAAGTAATTTTGAAATTTCCACCAAAACACAGAGAATAGTAATTTACCTGTTTTAATAATCTTAAATGTATTAGGAAAAGGCTTACTTAATTAAAATAATCAATGCATATTCATTAATTTAATCATTTTACCCATTTCAAATCATCCCATTATTGTACGAGGTAAGAATCACTGCAGAATCGCCCAGCCATACTACCGCTTTCCTTCGGGTTCGCTTGTGCATTTTACTTTATTATATTTTAATACCTCTTGTGTGTAGCTTCGGCACTGATTCTTCCTCCTCTTCTCTCTTCACCGCTTACTCCTCATGTACCTGGACTGCCCATCATACATGCTTGATTGCTAGTTTCACTTTATCTCCTACCCACCCCCTTGCGTAAGCGTATGATCGTCTGCAGTCCAGGCTATTTAATGAACCCTCTTCTGATGCTGGCAACATTCGACGCGTTACAGGAACCACCCTCCGGGTTGGCGAAACCGAGCCACCTGCTGAGCCTTGACCCGTGAACCGCGCACCATCACCTGCTGAGCCCTTGACTAGCCGTTGACAGCGCACCATCACCTGCCGCTGACGTTTGCCGGACACAACACAGCCGCCGTCACACCGCCACATCCCGTTGCCGTGCCACGCAACACCAAGGGGCGTTCGGGTATTCGGAGGACCTCGCCGCCACGGACAAACCACCTACCCTACCTAAGCGACTTACCCACGACCCGCTTCCTTGTAATAAACACAACCTTGAATTCTTAACTTTGTCTCATTTTCGTTGTTCCCGTGGTAGGTACCCTATTAGGGCTCACTTATTCACGTGACAATAGGTACTTATTATTTAACGTTCTTAGAAAGTTAATCAAACTCTCGTTGTGGATGGATTTTGATCATAAGCGTTTGAAAAACATTCGCAAGAACATTAAACTGTGGAGACCACAAAAAGAACACTGTGAGACATTATGCGCACGCAAAACCCCAAGCTTAGCTTAGTGTATAGCGTAGTTTTGGTAGTGTAGTTGTTGTGTTCCGGTTTGGGGATAAGACAGCCGGTGTAATGACTAGCATAGAGGCATTCCATCTTAGTCCTCAGGGTCGGCAACGCATTTGCAGTCTTATGCTAATGTCTATGGGTCACAGTTTCCACTTACCATCAGGTGGCCTGTCTGTGTGCTCGGTTGCCTTCTCTATGCCATAAAAAAAAAAAAAAAGTATAAAGGAGCGAGCGAACGTTTCTGCCGAACGTTACCAGGGAAACCTCAAGCCGACCAACCGTACTTTAGCTCATAAACGACAAAGCCAAATAAGGGAAAACAAAAACAAGTGGACCCTCAGCACCTTGCGACATAAATTTTTTGGGCACTTAGCGCTACACGGAAGAGGAGGCGCCGTCTTGGGCAGAGCAAGGGTTGACCCGCGCCGGCCCGCGCCGGGCCGCGGCGCGCTCGACCCTGCGTCACTATTAGTTAGCTAACCGAACCTGTATGTATGTGTGTACGAAAGACGAATTACAAGTGAGTGCTCAAAATGAAAATGTAAATAATGTTATACTCGTATTCTTTCGTCAATTTGGTTTTTTTACCCAATTTAGTACCTAACACAAGATGTTGCCAGCATGCTTCTATCTGACGCACTTTATGTGGTAACCGCAACGAGCTAATTTGGTGTAAACAAAACCCTTTAGTGACATCATTCCCAGCTATATTACATTTTTTATTTTAGGGCAACGTATGTGTCAAATTTTTATTTGTTTTTTTTTGACGCCGTCGTCGCTGCCCTACGCTGCAGTGCTCATATTTTCTGCCGCATTGCCTTACCGTCAACAGAATGACATTATATTAAAAAAAAACTTTTGCCAACCTGTTAAACTTCCCCTGCTGTTAGTGATGATCTTGACTAATTCTTCTTCCAATTCGAGAGCGGCTCTGGTTTGTGTAGTGTATGCAGTGTCCTACACATGTCTCTAACTAGTGCCTTTTCCTTTGCCTAGTTTACATGACGGCTATTTCCAGTTCTATTTGACTCGAGTTACTAACTAATTGTTCGACTTTCTCTTCTTCGTTTTACTTTTATCTTTCTTTAAGATACAATACAATAGAAAACACTTAAACACTTCATAAAAATGCATAACCAAAAATTATACAAAATAAAAAGATATATTTATTCACTTTTATACGTCAAGAATCTACCAGCGCTTCCCAAGAGGAGACCACTGCTCAGCTATTACACAACAGGCGATCTTATCGCTGATTAGCGATCTCTTCCAGACAACTTTATCAAACCATGTCGTATATCGTATAATATGTAGTTTACCTCTTCCGTTGTCTATCTGTCGAATTAATATTTTTCTTTCTTCATCGATATCAATTTCACGTATAGATATTCTGACAACTTGTTTTTATTTGAGGTAGAGTGGAGCACAGCCCGCGCCCGCATGTGTGCCGCCGCGAGCTTTTTGCGGCACCTCGCGCTTAGCATAAACCTCCAGGACCTTTGTTTCGCAACTCCGACGCCGATCGAAAAACCGTTCGCGGCCTAAATAGTTTGAAAGAGGACTGAAGGAATGATCCGACGGGTCGGAGCCGTTCCGTTTGTTATGGCAGGCCCTCGTCACTGTTTAACTCTTTCGGTGCCCAGAACTTAATATCGGGTCTATTTTATACGAAAATTAGCATGCTGGGTGCTCAAGGTTATTGTGTGGGTAAACATTTGCGGCATTTTTACAATCGTAGGTGCTGGTGCCTAAATTATTCCCTTCGTAATTTGAACATTAATTTGGTTTCCACCGCGGCACCGCCTAGAAGTTATACAATTTTCGGGGTAAAACAGTTTATATCGCGGCTCAGCTGATATCCTAATCGTTTTGCTAAAACTCATGGAAACTATTGCAAGTAAATATCAACGATTGTAATGTCAAAAGTGATTGTAAACGAGGAACGGTTCTCTGCCGTTTCGCCAAACAACGTTTCTCAAAATGATTAATTTCCCAACTGTTTCATTTGGGCAAAAACTGGAAATAATTCAGATTTAAAAAAAATAGCCTGTCCTAACCTATAGGTTCTAGAGTTTTGGGAAAAAAAGCATTTGCCCAAATGAAACAGTTGGGAAATGAATCAGTTTGGGAAACGTTGTTTGGCGAAATGAAAGTACACCACGAGGCAACACTTTCAGGGCAATGTGTAACCGGCCACCATGGGCGTCTTGCTCTAACTTACTAAGTAAGAGAAGGGCAGCCAGCAATAGTTGCCGGCAACATATTGCCGTGAAAAGTTGACCATGTTGATACTTAAATAAATAGAAAACTTTACTTCGGCTTTGCTTCGTAGGCAGGGTCACTAACAACTAGGCCAGCGCATCGTATACCATAAGTCAAAACATAGCGTAAGTTCTCCACTGTTCACCTACGCACCACCTACGCACGTCCGTAACGTCAGAACGCGTAAACACTAGCTCGTTAAGCGCTGCACTATCACCTTACTAACGCTATTGTGTGGCGGTCGACGAAGGTTGAGGTCGTCTGGGTCGTCACACGTGGCGGCCGTATCGAGCGAACGTAGCCGATGACGACTTTACTTAAGTATACTGTACGTGCGACTTTGAAACTTCGAGTACAAACTTTTTTCTCATATCGAGTAAATGACTTTATCGCTATTCCCTTGGGAATTATTTATTGTTCCGAAACAATAACTATTTGAGTTATTTCCGGGACTCATTCCTATCTCCATACTAAATTTCATAAAAAAAAAACTTAAAATTTTGCGTTTTGAATAAAATTGTATAATTTCCCGTATTTAAAAAATATATTAGTACCTAACTATGTGAACCGCGCACTTTAAATGTGAATGCTGTACCCCGTAGTTCCAAAGTCAATCAGACAGTCTACAGTAATAAGGTTGAGTTTCCTATCAATTACAAATGACTCGGCATCTCTAATGACAATGACATCTACAAGCAGATTTTCTTTGAAATGGGTAGCAAATTAACGTCATTACATGCCTGAAAATAGGCTTACATATAATGAATAATGTTGGAAGTTATATTATAATGTGACTGATGGATATGTATGCTGTAGGCATGTCTTTAATACATAAAAAAACAAAATCAGTTCAGTGGTTTAGCCGTGAAACCGTGGCAAACAGATAGACAGAGTGACTTTCACATTTATAGTACTTATTAGTATAGATAGATGAGACTCTGAAACGACGATCCATTGCAGAGTCGTCCATCTATACGATTTGTTTCCTTGTATCGATTATCTAACAACGTTAACGTATTGCCATCATGATAATTTGTTTGTTGACTTTCGTATCGTTATCGGCTGGTAAACGTTGAGAACCTATACGTTAAGAAATGTAAACGTGAGTCTGTTTGAGAGGGTCGTGCTAGGATAGGTTGCGTAAAAGTATAAGTCCAAGGTTTCGAATAGTAAAGTCTTGGTTTAAATGCTTGTCCTATAGCTTCTGCACTTTCGTTCGCCGCCAAAATTTGTTAGCTTGTGACATTGATAACATCTACTTACGCCTAATAATCTGCGCAAACACTAGCTTCTAAGTACACTATCACCTTACTAACACTATAGTACGACTAAGGTTGCCGACGAAGGTTGAGGGCGACGGCCGGGCGACAGGCGCCCGGGCGGCGCCGATGACAGGTTGATGACAAGTGTGTCCAGTGCAAGAGGCCTTAAAAAGTCATTTTGGTTTGGGTACACGCAACAGCATAAATAAGTGATCATTTATGTACCTTGTCACTTTAACGACGTGTTTGAAATGACATACAAAATTGTGAAACGATTGAAAGCGACAAGGTACGTAAATGATCACTTTTTTATGCTGTTGACTGTATACACGCTTACATTCGCATAAGAGTGCATGAGCCCGACCAAAAGAGAAGGTAGGTGATTATCTTGAACAGTACACTTTCAAATCGGCGAATGAATTAATAACCGGCGGATTTAAGAGGATTATGAAGCAATGCCACGATCGCATAGCTGTCAAAAATGCCCAAACAAATTTAGCTCGGTGCGATAACGTTTCTCTGCCTCTAAATTAATTCCGAATTGCATGATTTTTGAATATGTTGTAGATATGAAGATAAACTAGGTTTTTAAGTTTTGGTTGTATTTTCTATATTTGGTTTTTGTAAATATTTTGTTGGAAAAGAAACCATACAAATTTCGTTTTTTTTTAATGAAACAGATAGTCTCACATAGTTACAAGTATTATTTAAACATTAGCTTAAATAGTAGACTTACAAGGTTTTTTCAAATTGACCGTTAATAAAGTGGATTGTTTAATTATTTTACTTTATTTTATATATTTCTAGGAAATGTAACAGGTACTAATCAATAAACAATTATTTGCGTACAGTGAATATGAACGTGTCATAACATCCATAACCCATTTGAATCGAAAGGGTCGCAAATGTTATCGAAGTGCCAAGATAACACTGCACCTCGTTACCGTCTATTATAATATAATTATAATTGGCAACTCTATAACTTCTGAGGACGTTATATACTCGCTTATAATTGAAGAGCAATCGGCACGACGCAGCCAACGCGCATTCAGGCGTTTAAAAGTTGTTTTGGGTCCATCTTACTTCGACATAATAATCATTTTGACGTTATGATGTGAGCTGTCAATTACTCGTACCTACTTGACAGACACGGGCTACTATGACCGGGCACAGAAGCGTGAAAATAGAACGGCCTCTACCTTGCAGTGAGAAGACGAGGGTTGAAAATGCTGAAATGGTGACAATGCGCTACTGTAAGTTCCGCAATATGATTACGAGATAGAAGGAAGGTGGCCTAAACCAAGTGGAATAAGCACGAATTTACTTTTGTAATTTTGTATGAGTAAAGAAAATAATTGAAATAGAAACTAACATATCTATTGCAATTATTTTGCATAGATCCCCAACTTCCAAGTTTCCCTGAACAAATACACTGTATTATCCATCTCCCCACTATCAGCCTTCTAATCGCGCGATACAATGTAAACAAATTGTAAAGGTAAACACTGTGTTTTCCGTGTGTGCCACGAGTTACGGGAGAACACGTGTTTACCGCGTACAGAGCACCGAGTACCGTGTTTGCCGACTATCTCGAGAAGTAATTGGAGAGTACGGCAGGTGGGGATGTCTGCAACATGCAATTTGTTTCGTGGACTCGCGTTTGTGAGCGGGAAGAAGCAATTTAATGGGATCTTTTGTTGTCGACTCGGTTTAACTGGATATAGCTATCGCCTGCGTTAGTATCCGTGAGTGAAAGGACACTGATTCAATCAAACGCAACCATCGTGACGTTTGAGTCCAGTTTGTTTAAATACATTGTAATTTTTTTGGCATTGAGAAGGCAAACGAGCACACATGCTATCCGACGACAGGTAAATAAGTGGACTAAGCCCGTGTTCAGGTAAGAGCAGCGATCCGGACCTTGCACAAGGTTCCCCACTGCTGTGTTGGCTTTATCTCTACCCTATTGCGAATGAGTAAGAGACGATCGTATCACCAAAAAAAAGCAAGTGACTTCTGCCCGGTCTACAAGACAGTGGAATATTATAAACTGTGTCACAGTCACGTTTAAGTCTAATCGTAAGAGTGGTATGGTAGGTCGAGGTGCCACTTGGCCGATTGTACGTTGTGCGTCATCTGGTCTTAGCTTTTCACAAATTAACTATTGAAGTATTTAATTATGCATACAAATGTTATCTAATTGTTTTCTAAATACTGGGTTAAAACAATAAAACTAGGTGATCTAAAAATAGCCCCTAAAAATAGCTTGTTCTTGCTTGTATCTATCAGATTAGCTAAGAATCCTTTCTTGCCTCGATCATAGCAACAACCACCATCAAGAAGCGAGGCATATTTGCACGCGCACAGTTAATTGAGTCGCGAGGTATCTCAATCAAACAGCGGAAGTTGTAACAAAATGGCCGGCGGGCACGGACCTGGATTGAAGTGCAAATGGAGTGATTCCGCCGATCTTCGGGGGAGAACAAACATAAATTTGATTAGGGCAGGTTGGCGCAATCAACAATGCCGAGATATTTTGTTTGCACGTGGGATGGAGGGAGGAGCGGTGAAGCCGGCTAGGGATTGTTAAAAGCATCTTAGAAGTATAATGCGAGGAAACGGAGTCCTGTGGAGAAAATGAACACTTCTCGATCTAAACATGGAGACGTGTATCATATATAATGAAAACTTTGCTCTATTTATTGTTATTGTAATTGGTGTGTTGATCAAAGTTAACTACGCCAAGAGTACAAGTCTCGGGGTTCAAGATACAAGATCGTAACAAATACGAAGCATGATATGAGTGGTTTATGATAATTATGATTTTTCATAAAATATTTGTAGCAACAAAAGCATACCAACAACTTAAGTATTTAAACCATTTATAATGCTTTTTATCACATGTAATTAGGTTTTACATAATGGGGCCATGAGGTCACGAGTCAACTGATGTCTGACCCATTTATTATTATTGGGTGCTGTTATGGATAATAACCGTGATAGTTTAAAGTTTAGTATTTACTTAGTAATTTTAAAACATTAAATCATCGTGTTAAGAAAAATGAAAACAATACAAACAAAAACCCCATCTGTTTCCCAAAGAGGGTTCGTCAATCCGCGGCCCGCGATTGACGGCAGCTCCTTCGCATTTGATTCTCCCGCCGTGAATTCTGCTCGCCGTCTGTTAAACACGTCCCATGCCTCCGACTACCGGCTATATGCAGTTTTAACCTGCTAGGCGACTCGCGGGCACCGAATGTGTCTTTATCTTCAATAAGCTATCAAATGCTACACGTAAATTGAATATTTTTGTTTTGTAACTAATAAAGGAAGGCAAAGGTCTTATTATAAAGTAATAATCTCGCTTTTGTGTACCTTCGTGCATATCCTGCCCTAGTTCAGGGTTGGGATTTAATGAAGAGATTGTTTTGGAATTTGGTAATCATAGCTTTTTGAGTTTGATTCTCAGTAGGATTCTCGTTTTACCTGCCCAATGCTAATTTTTTCACGGGGCCACAACAGCTGTTACGAATACGAACATGACAAAGGTTCTCTCTCTCAGTTGCTCTTATAATACATTTATTTCTAATTGTAACTTTACAGATTCGAACCACTGATCCACAGCGCTGTATGAATGCAGATTGCACTACTACTAAACCAACAAGCCCTCCCAATTGACACCCAAACTCACAGTATCCAGCAAAAAATACGGATCTAAGTGTGCTGGTTATTTTCCCGGCGGGTCCATTTGATCTCCGCGCGCATGGCTGCAGGTACCCGATATGATTTTATTGCCCTCCTCAAATATTTGCGCCCCCTCGCGAATACACTTCGGTATTTTCATGCGTTTCCAATCGGGAATTTCCTCAGCCAATCATGTTTGCAGGTGTTCTTGTAAATTTAATAAAGAGGTTCGAAATTTGATCTGTTATTATATTCGTCATTGTTGGGTAAGTAATAATTTTAAACTGGTCATCTATTGGTTTTGGCAATCACAAAAACGGCGTTCTTTAAAGATGTCTAAAGCTGGGAAATAATTGATTCATAGCAGTTATTTCTTTGTTTTATACAAAACTATCTAAGTACCTATTAAGTATTTTACAAGTTTAGTGCTTATGATGTTTTCGAATCGTATGTTATAAAAATGGACGACGATGCACTTTATCTGTTTACACGGGTTGAGTCCAACAACATCAGTTATTGGCTCTATTTACTTGAAATAAAGTAGATGGTGCCGATTACCAGCTAGGATAGTCTTCCTTTTATTTTTTAAACTGGTAAAAATGATTGTCGACGCACTTAACACGCATCTGCAGTATTCCAACCGCAAAGGTTATTCGAAGAACCGCGAAAAATATAACAAATTTCCTATAAAAAATACAAAATATTTTTGTAATAACCACCTCGCCACCTTCACCGCGATAAGGAAGTAGTTTTTATAAATCAGCGAACAAACAACATGATCGCGGCTGTAAACCCATAACGGGCAACGGGTTGGAGGTGCGCGCGGAGCGAGCGCAATTTATTAGCATTGTTTTTTATTGGGTGTTGAAGGTTTTCCTGCTTTTAAGAAAGCGACTCCTTTAATGTGAGGGAGGATGAAGTAATTCAGAAGCCAAGCTCTCTTCAGTTCGAGATACGAACAGCCATGCTGATTAAACTACCGGTAGGTAGGTAAGTAAGGTGCGTGAAAGTTCGTGTGCCAATAATAAAATCTGGTAAGTTATCGACTTTGTCTTCTGTTTATTAAATAGTTAAAAGATACGAGTACAGGCGCGTGTTTCAATATTCGTTTATTATAGTTCTATCATATTATCGTTGTTATGGACATACTCGTAAATGGTCTTTGACCATAAATACCCATCGTTTCGGGATAATTCATCTACATCCCTAATATGCAAAGGTTTGCCATCAACTCCCGCAATCAATGCCCGCTTTTGCGGTTGTTAGGACCTTGTGTAGGGTCCGTCCTGATCGCTACCACCATCTTATCCATTAACCTACCGCCAAACAGCAGTGTTCGCATTGCTGTGTTCCGGTTTAGGGATAAGACAGCCGGTGAAATGACTAGCATAGAGGCATTCCATCTTAGTCCTCAGGGTTGGCAACGCATTTGCAGTCTTGTGAATGCGAATGTCTATGGGTCACAGCTTCCACTTACCATCAGGTGGTCTGTGTGCTCTTTTGCCTACTCTATGCCATAAAAAAAACTCCGAATATGTCTTGCTTGTTCTTTGCCAAGTGGAACAGTTCTGCAACACTAGTGATTCTTTCGAAATAGTACATTACTACAGAGGCCGAGAAGTAGGGGGATGCCGGCCAGACGGCCAAGTGAAGCCAGTCCGGATAGTTACGACGCTGGCAACCCCTTTTCTCGGCAAGGTATGTAAGTATAGTGCTTTTCTCAAACAAACAATTCATTAAAAAAAATACTACGTCGAATACTAGGAGTGCATAAACATTAAAAGTAACCTACAGTGCTTAGTCATCCGCGCTGTGTCGGGAGCGCCGCCGTCGCCGCTGCGCCGCACCGAGTTCCATCGCCTGCGACCTAAGTTGCGCTACGCACCCCTAATTACCTCTGCTCTCCTGGTACTATAATTTTTTTTTTTTGTTTTTTTTTTTGTTTTTTTTTTTTTTTGAAAATAAACTATTTAATACAACTATAAATACGGACTTTACATTTAAAATTAAAGTTAAAACTAAACTTAGTTAAAATAAAATAAAATAAAACTAAGCTACTCAAATATTAAAAATTAAACATAAACACCACTATAAAAAGAACACCCCCTCTAGCAGGTCCGCTCGTGGCATGGTCCCTATGACACTGGCTGCATTACCTCTCTGGATGGCTAGCCCAATCCTTTGGGAAAGGTAAGCGCCAGCTCTAGGGTCTCCGGAGGTGTCGATGAGCCGGGATGACAGGGCCTTAATAATACTTTTCATGTCAGCTGACCAAGGTCCCATTGTTTCCACCGCAAGCGCCACAAATTCGTAATTATTTAATAATGATGAATATTTGCGGCGCTTGTTGGTTTGGGCCTGTTCAGCTGCTGCACCGGCCCGATTACGGGTTGATTGGACGTGAGAAAGGACGAATGTATCAACACACGTCGCGTCCCACACCAGTGCCCTACTTAGTTTCCACGGCACCAATGTAGCTCCGTCTGGTCGCTTGCCATCGTCTCTATGCAAACCTGCTGGTTCCAGGACAGCAGGCACAGAGACAGTGGCAAGCGAACGACGGATCAGATCATTAATTGTGCCGTGGCGGTACAAACGGCCAGCACTTCTAAAACATGAAAGGCCATGTCGTCCCAGCTCACTCACTTGCTTAAGTTGGATGCGCGGATTAGAAAAAAAAAACCAGCTATTTAGCCTGTTCATAAACACAGCCGTCACGTTTCCATTAAAATTAGAAAATAATACCTCCCGGCCTAGGCCTTCAATTTTGTATGAAATTCCTTTAAATTTGTCTCGAGTTGTTACTCCCGCAACGTGATACTTTGAAGCATAAAATAACCAACATAACGCCAACATTCGATTGCAGGTTTGAGAAAATTCATTTTCCATGACTACCTACTAGTTTTTTCATTCATGAAAATTACCTCCATAGGTAGCACGAGTTGTATTTTCTCGCTTGTCACTCAATGCGTCTATATCGTTACTGACTAGATAGAAAAGGAGATCCGAGCAAAAAACAAGTCGCGAGCAACTTGTGCTAGCCGTCCAAATGCAGCGTTTCTTTATGAATGATCTTAAATTGAAATCAGTCAATTGATATATTTACCCGCTCAACTGTTCATTGTAACCTCAGTAACTCCGCAACTTGTCTAATTAACCAGTACCTTCGAAAGGGCAATCAGTCCGGCGAGTCAACTGCGGCCGCTGAATTAGCGACCTGCGTCCAAATCAAAGGCCCGTTCAAACAAGTCCGCACTTTGCCTAATTGCTGCCCTCTGGAGGAAGTCGTGACTTAAGTTCGGACGTTAAGAAGTGAGGGTGAGGCGGCGGGTCACAGAAACTGACGCTATCACCATATTATTGTAAGGCCATGGCACGACGTTTAGGGAAGTTTTGAATTGACAGTGTTTCTAGTAGACAGAGAGATTCTGGAGAATTCTCAAGAACCCCACGTGTTCAGGTTAGAGTCAGTAATGACAATGTGTGTTACAAACCTTGAATTAAACTCTTGTGTTGTTCCAAACTCATGAAGTTTCATATAAATATGGTCTATTTACGTGTACCCTCTAATCAACGACACCCGAATTTTCTTTTCAATGACAGGTATTTACACGTGCAGAAGTTATAACTTTTTGGTGGTCACAGGTCTTACCTAACCTAACCTAACCTAACCTACGTCGCCCATGCTTAAGATAGCCTAACTAAAACAATAAATTTCAGGAAAAACTTGCTTTCCATTAAATTATTCAATCAAACGAGTTTCTGTAAAACATGGAGACCCCGCCTCTTTACAGTATGGTCACTTAACTTGACTGTTCTTAATATGTAGTATTTTTAATCTTCCTGTATTTTAGTTTAACCGTCAGCCAGTTTGTGTGGCAACCGGTACCGAGCTGAGATCCTTATTCCACTCACTTCACCAACTCTCAAAAGTTGCATTCACCATTTGCCATGTCCAAAACTTCGTCGAATTCGACTCGATACGCATTTGTGTTAATGTATGCACGCGGATTTAATGTTGGGTTATGTACCTAATTTAATTTAGTAGAAAATATTTGTGTAGAAATGAATCTGTGACGTAAACTTGTCTTAGGTTTTCAATCTATAGTCAGATTGGTTTGACCTTACAGTGGTGGTAGGACTTTGTGCATGGTCGTCCAGATCGCTACCACTATCTTGTCCTTTTACCTATCGCCATATTAGGGTTGGCAATGCAATTTCAATATTCTGTTTGCAATGCATTTTCGAGATGATTTACTACCAGATGGTGTGCTTATTTTACTTCTCCAGGTAATAAAATATTGAGAAAAATATTTTTTTTATTGATATGTTTTTTAGTTTATTTTGTAACAATGCAGTTGTTACGCTCCTTACCTGTGTGCATTTTATAGACAAACTAGCCTTAATATCACTTTATTTTCACTTAAAATCACTTTCACATCTTGTATTTGTTTATCAACATCTGTAACTGTCAAACAGACAGCACGTCACCATAAATAAGCGATGATGTGACACTCCTATATTGACATTGTCAAATGTTAGCGACGCTTAGCCAACAGATGGCGGCACGAGCTATTCTCTATTACCTCTTGTAATTTTCAATTCTTTATTAATTATTAAATTAAAAGTCAATGTAAATGTAAATAATCTTTTAAAATCAAGTATAATAATAATTAAATCAATTAAATATTGATCATCGTTCTTTTTACTTTATTAACATTCAGCGCATGAGAAAATAATTGAGGGTAAGCTGGTGTCTTTCTACATGACCAGTTATTTTCCACTCATGACGCGCAGTAGTTTGCTAGGATTCCTTTGTTCGCCCTGCTAACATTCAAAATTAACCGAAAAGGGCGAAAGGTTATAAATAGGCCACGCTCACTTCATTCGGCCTCTTTGCTGCTCAACCTTAACGTGGAACAGTTAGTTATACACGTCATACTTTAACTATCTTTTAGAATCGGTGCAATTCCCCAAATCGGGTAAGTTAGTGCAACGAACCTATTTATCTATTTTATTTGCTATCTTGCTGTGTACCTACTGTATTTGTGTTTTACCTTTTTATAACGTGTTCTTCTAGATTCTTCCAAATTGTTCTTCCAACCTTTTTGTCCTAAATATCTGACCGTTACTTCATAACGGTCATTAGTAATTATTAAATTGTTCTTTTGGCTTCGCTTCATTTTGTAATTGTAACTCCGTTCCGATAGTTCTTGCCACCGCCAATAATTAAAAAACTACGCACTATTCCCTCGGGGCTTCACCCCTCAACGGCGGCTGGCACGGACTATCCCAATGCTGGACACCAGGCTCACACAGCCAATGCTTGGGTTTTCCAGGGTCCACCGCTAGGAGTACGAGCTACGCTAACTCCACCGCTAGGAGTACGAGCTACGCTAACTCCACCGCTAGGAGTACGAGCTACGCTAACTCCACCGCTAGGAGTACGAGCTACGCTAACTCCACCGCTAGGAGTACGAGCTACGCTAACTCCACCGCTAGGAGTACGAGCTACGCTAACTCCACCGCTAGGAGTACGAGCTACGCTAACTGCAACGCTAGGGGTACAGCTCCGCTAGGAGTTACCTTTCTGAGTCGGGTTCTACGCCCTGTCTACCTACGACACACTACTTGGCCGGAGCGGCCTCTACTCTGGTGATCAGGATCGTCGTGTGGGTTCCGGTGCTACACACCGGGTGCTACCCCCGACGCCAGGGTCCAGTCACCGCGCACCGTCGGGCTGCCGACGGTTTCCTCACTGCCGCTCCACGTCACCAAACTGCGAGGGAAGTGCTAGCTCGCTTCGCAGAACCAGACCACCCCTACGAACCTACCCTACCTCTTCTGTTCACACTACCGGCGTACTTTTAAAAATAAACCTTTTAAACCACTTAGTGTTTTTACTTGCCACCCGGTAGGACGTGACAGTGGCGCCCTTTACGTGGTCTAAGTCTGGTTCTGTGTAGTGTTTAATTGTTGGTGTGTGTGTTTTTATTGTGTTTTTTTTTTAGTATTTTTGTATTTCGTGTTTTGTTTTGCAATTCGCAGCAAGCTCTTATTACCCGTGTGGTGTCCGGGTCTAGAGTAGTGCCACCCTCTTTCTATCCGAGGTGTCGTAAAAGGCGACTAAGGAATTTTCGGGGCCGTTTCTTCTAAACGGTCCACGCTAAGCTCACATCATTACACCCGGTGTGAGCTGACGCGCCGCCTTCTGCGGAACCTTTTCTTTGGGTGTCGCCTTCCGCGCACTACTACCTACCTACCTAACGTTTTTTTTTTTTTGCCCTTCTGGTTTTTTTTTTCATTACATTACTTGCTGCGGGTTACAATTATTTTTATTCATCTGCTTATTCTTCATACTTTGTAACGGAACGGAGAGTAGTTATTCTAGTCGGTTCGTTGCACTATCTACCTACAATTTTTTTGGTTTTTTTACTATCTACCTCCATTTTTTTATTTTTTTTTGACTATCTACCCAAATTTATCCGTACAGTAAAATCATGTCTGAGGTTAAATTTCTCTCTTTACAAAAGGATGAGCTCACCTATGAGGTGATCATCCGCGGTTCTACACCGGCTGATTTTAATGTAGGTGATGTAGTCTGGAAGAGAACCTATTTCTTGAGTGACAAGTCACAACATTTTAGTAAAAAACTAGCACCAAAATTTGTAAAATGCCGTGTGATTTCTAAAAAATCACCGTTAGTCTATGTATTGCAGGATATGTCCGGCAAGGATTTAGGCACGTGGCATATCAAGGACCTAAAACTTGTAAATTCTAAATAATCTATTTCTACTATACTATTACTACATTCTAAAATGATTTCTGTGCTGGCAGAATTATTTGTGACTTGTGGATTCTTTGTTTTTTTTTTAACATAATTGTCTTTTTGTTTTTTTTAATTTGCATTACACCACCTAGTTGTTAAACTTAAAAATCTCTTTACTAGTCGAACTACAAAGCCTTTCACTCAAGCGGTTGGTAACTTGGAAAATAAGCCCTACCTTGACCACTACTTAAGATTGCAGCTATGCTTTCTTCATCTAACATACGTGCCCCGAGCGGATAGTGACTCGTTAAATAAGCCCTTGCCCTGCATGTATCGTTAGGTGATCTATATATAGGACGGGTGGTGATCCTATGACGATGTTTAGAGGAAGGTTTAACAGTTTTTCATCCAGTTCCATCTAGCCATTTTATTTTGCGTCAGGGTCAACTAAATTGCCTAAATAGTTTACTCACTTTGAAAGGATATTCTGCTAGTTATTTGTATGTGTGATGAATGAAAGAAGTTTGAATGTGTAGACGTAAAAGTTTTTCCTAGGCGGATTTTTATCTTAGGATCAAAATCCTTACTGGAGAAGGGGGGGTACTGTAACAATGCAGTTGTTACGCTCCTTACCTGTGTGCATTTTATAGACAAACTAGCCTTAATATCACTTTATTTTCACTTAAAATCACTTTCACATCTTGTATTTGTTTATCAACATCTGTAACTGTCAAACAGACAGCACGTCACCATAAATAAGCGATGATGTGACACTCCTATATTGACATTGTCAAATGTTAGCGACGCTTAGCCAACAGATGGCGGCACGAGCTATTCTCTATTACCTCTTGTAATTTTCAATTCTTTATTAATTATTAAATTAAAAGTCAATGTAAATGTAAATAATCTTTTAAAATCAAGTATAATAATAATTAAATCAATTAAATATTGATCATCGTTCTTTTTACTTTATTAACATTCAGCGCATGAGAAAATAATTGAGGGTAAGCTGGTGTCTTTCTACATGACCAGTTATTTTCCACTCATGACGCGCAGTAGTTTGCTAGGATTCCTTTGTTCGCCCTGCTAACATTCAAAATTAACCGAAAAGGGCGAAAGGTTATAAATAGGCCACGCTCACTTCATTCGGCCTCTTTGCTGCTCAACCTTAACGTGGAACAGTTAGTTATACACGTCATACTTTAACTATCTTTTAGAATCGGTGCAATTCCCCAAATCGGGTAAGTTAGTGCAACGAACCTATTTATCTATTTTATTTGCTATCTTGCTGTGTACCTACTGTATTTGTGTTTTACCTTTTTATAACGTGTTCTTCTAGATTCTTCCAAATTGTTCTTCCAACCTTTTTGTCCTAAATATCTGACCGTTACTTCATAACGGTCATTAGTAATTATTAAATTGTTCTTTTGGCTTCGCTTCATTTTGTAATTGTAACTCCGTTCCGATAGTTCTTGCCACCGCCAATAATTAAAAAACTACGCACTATTCCCTCGGGGCTTCACCCCTCAACGGCGGCTGGCACGGACTATCCCAATGCTGGACACCAGGCTCACACAGCCAATGCTTGGGTTTTCCAGGGTCCACCGCTAGGAGTACGAGCTACGCTAACTCCACCGCTAGGAGTACGAGCTACGCTAACTCCACCGCTAGGAGTACGAGCTACGCTAACTCCACCGCTAGGAGTACGAGCTACGCTAACTCCACCGCTAGGAGTACGAGCTACGCTAACTCCACCGCTAGGAGTACGAGCTACGCTAACTCCACCGCTAGGAGTACGAGCTACGCTAACTGCAACGCTAGGGGTACAGCTCCGCTAGGAGTTACCTTTCTGAGTCGGGTTCTACGCCCTGTCTACCTACGACACACTACTTGGCCGGAGCGGCCTCTACTCTGGTGATCAGGATCGTCGTGTGGGTTCCGGTGCTACACACCGGGTGCTACCCCCGACGCCAGGGTCCAGTCACCGCGCACCGTCGGGCTGCCGACGGTTTCCTCACTGCCGCTCCACGTCACCAAACTGCGAGGGAAGTGCTAGCTCGCTTCGCAGAACCAGACCACCCCTACGAACCTACCCTACCTCTTCTGTTCACACTACCGGCGTACTTTTAAAAATAAACCTTTTAAACCACTTAGTGTTTTTACTTGCCACCCGGTAGGACGTGACAATTTGCTAGTAAATAATAAAGAAGCCTCTGTTACCTTATAATATACTCATGTGTATCTATGATGGGTAAGCAATGAAATAAAATCGTCAGCAGATTAAATTTACTTCATCTTAAAAACTACTATTTCTAATGACAAAACGTACGGTACTGTATTGTTAAAACATGTCATGTAATACTTCAGTCCCTTACGGGTACTTACGTCCATCGTAATTAAAGTCAATTACGAAACGAAGATTGTTCCCTTGATGCCATAATAAAATAGCTATTATAAAACGAACACTATCAGTGACATCCACTAATTTTAATGAATAAGTTATCTCATCCAAGTGCGGAAGGTGGTCGCCCACATTAATCTCCATCCAATCAAAGTTTCCTCATCCATATGTATGGACACCGTGTGAAGCCGCCCACGAGTCGGGCGTGATAACTAACTTACAACAATTGCTAAGGTTTAGATTTTGATTAAAAATTACCTACATAAACAATCCGATCGAAGATTTTTTGGATGGTATGTGAGATAAATTACAAACAATTAGGTTTTATTTTGCGTGTAGGGAAGCCCTTCCGGAACCCATTGGCTTACAAAATATTATTTAACAGCTTTGTCCGCAGTCACCTTGAATTCGCATGTGCCGTATGGCACCCTTACTACGCCGTCCATGTCGACAGAGTGGAACGGGTACAGAAAAAATTCGTTAAATCGCTGGATTTCAGAACTGGTCGAGCTTACATAGATTATAATACCTCTTTAAGATATCACAATATGATAACATTAAGTGCTCGACGCGATTGTGTAGATGCCGTCATCCTTTATAAAATAATTCACTGCCAGCTCGATGCTCCCTCACTTCTTCATAATATCAATTTCAAGGTCCCTCGCGCTCGTCAGCGCCAGTGTCGCAAAAAGGAACTATTTGCAATACCCAAAGCCAGAACATGACTGTTATGCACGTAACAATTACCTAAGGCGTGCGTGCAGGCTTCTTAATGATAATGTTAAATTGATCGATGTTGACATTTTTAACTGTAAATTAGGTAATATTAAAAAAGCATTTACATTTTAGTTCATCTTACCTCAAACATTATAGGCGCTCGGCTTATGATGACCGTTTGTACCTTCGGTCGAGGACGGGAATATCTTTGCGCTTTAGTACCTTGTCCACCTAAGGGTATGTTTCTACTGCTATATAATGAAATTGCACACGGATTAAAGTGACGAGGGACTGGAGCGCAACTGTGTTTGTGACTTCGACTGGATCAAAATGGTCATATATTTAGTGCAAGTTTTTGTATAGTAATTATATTAGTATTCACTACACGATGAATCGTATTGTAAGAATCAATATGTTCTTTTTTCCTCAACTTTTTAGTTTATGTTTGTTAAATAGTAGGCTATAGCTGTCTTATCTATAACTAATTAAGGAAACTATAGGTTTAAGTTTACTCATATTTTGTGTAACATTAAATGTATACAACCGTTTGTTTCTTAATAAACAATAAATAAATAAATTAATTAATTTAAGACTGGTCAGTGACATAATATAACAATATACGTAGACAATTTTTCTCTCTGACAAATTGGATCTTTGGAAGCGTGAAAAAAATATGATTTACGTGTTCTAGTCATCTTTTTAAACTGAGACTCATATTGTACAGTCGCTATCAAATGTATCGAATCAGACAAGGTATTCAGAAATATCTGGCCTCATCCGTATTGCGTGATGTGATAGTCAAAATAAGGAAAGGTAAAACGGTCTAATGCAGTCGAATTATGAATTACCCTTAATATTATAAGTATAACTTGATGATATTGTTTTTTTTTGATAATTATACGTAGTTGAAACGATGTAGATACAATTTGGGACTGATAAAAGGTTTATCATCGTCCAAAATATAAGTAATATTTATACACCGAAAACGAAATAGAATCTCTTCATAACCCATATATCGCTCGCAGTAAAAATAACAGGCTCCAACATACTTAGCCTATCTCAGTCAGACATCTTAAGGCTGAGGACACATCCTCATATAATACCTCTCGAATCACCCAATAACAATTGAACCTCAGATATTCATGAACTCTTACTCCTTTATGTGAAGTCATTAGGAAGTCGATCAATCAAACATATCGACACAATGGCGGCGATCCCTCATCGGGACGTGACTCGTCAGACGCAATCTTCGGCGGATCGCGATACCAGCCGAACAACAAGGGGCCTATTTTAGATACTGACTGGGATATTGCAACAGTTTCTATAGCTTCTGTCTTAGTCTACCTGACTTAAGATGGAGAAGGGAAGAGAGGGAAAAACAGTGATAGTAGACGACTGTTGCTCTGTCTGCCGGAATCGTATTTGTGTGGTGTCATATAGGATTTGCAGCCGCGGGAATTTTTTGACCTGATTGTGTATCGGCTGGTATCAAAAAGCCGCCAGCCCCATACAGTTAGTTTCTTAATTTGCACCTTGATATTTTACCGTGCAGTTCACTTATTATGTGGTATTGCGACTCTATTAAATTCTATTTCCACGTCAAAAAACAATAAGGTTCATAAGTTTCGTCTGTCAATTATAAGGATCGACTTTAGCGACACTTTCATCTAAAAGATAGCCGTTTCAATGTTGAAAAGCCACTTATTCGGCCGATGGTTATGTACACTTAGGTATATTTTAGTCAATTACCTAATTATTCAAAATACGTTTTATCCTGATGTTCGTCATGTACCTAAACATTGTAAGTTTATGTCGGAACTCAGAAAATATCTAATATCAGCCCTCTGGTCTGCAAGAGGGCGTCACGGCGGATTACTGGCAAAAATACAGTCCCGTTTGAATGAAGCGACGTGCCAAAGGGTTCGCACCCTCGTGGGTTATCGGTGTTTTGGTGATAGTCGTGATTGTCACCAAAAATAAACTCTTAGTTGATAGGTGAATGAGCTTAGTTTGTCTATTGTAATAACTTTTTTCACTTCAGTGGACTCTGATCTGTACGCCATCGGCTTCTTGCGAATGGAGTATTCTTCATTCAGCTATGCTAAGGTTAACAGTGCTACACTCATAGTTCAAATTCTAGAGCGTTTTGTCAACCTGTTGTGTACCAACACTAATTGTGGTGACACTCCGAGTAGATAAGCTTTTGCTCGGCAGTTCTGTTGGCTAATATGATAATATTGATAACTATATTTGGTTCCGCATATTGCTATAACTTAGCATACCTTTTATACATTAAACTTCATCATCCTAGGAGCTAACCGGGTTGCAGCGAGCGATCCCGGCGTCCCGGGCTGATGAAGTCAGCGGCGGGTAAAAGGTTGTCTTGTCCCGGAGCCACACGTTTCATAATAAACGCGCCGTATTTTCCTTCACGGGCACAACCCATCGGGACAGCTGTTGTAATTTACTGGTTGCTAGAACTCAGGCTGCGTTGACGATACCTGATTTTGTTGGATATTTAATTAAAGACTAATCGTGTAAGGTTCACTTTTATAGGTTCGGGCACGCAGACTGTTTCGTATCGTGGAAGGTGTATTCGGTGCTCCAGATCAGAGCGTCGGATGGCTGATTTACTAAGGTCATTTGGTTTCGGCGTAATGATTTTCAATGCTAAAAAAATTAGGTTAGTTACAATGTGTGGTTAATTTAAATTTGAACAAAGATCCAGAATACTAGGAAATCCGAGCTGGTAAAACCACAATCGTCTTATTGAAAAGCGCCCAGCTGACACCCATGACTACTACTACCACAGATTATAAGAATGTATTAAATGTTGTATTTTGGTAAGGCTGTGTCCCGGAGCTGTCAGCGCGTCGCGTCCGGCGGGAAGCAATCAGCGCGAGTTACGGCGGGCACGGTTTTTAATCCGGCGCCGGCGCCCGGCCGGCCGCGGCGACGCGAAACTTTTTAATTCGGCCCGGTGTAGCCGCGGGACGAGGTAGCACGGGAGATGTACTTTAAAACTTGATTAAATGTGGATTTAAATAAAGTAGGTTAAATAAAAATAAACAATTACATTTGTTACACTGCGGAAACTTTCGATCGACTGACTCAGTTCTATGAGCCGTTGCAGTCGGCTCACCGAACATCGACATGAATTACCTAGTTACTATTACGTTGCCTTCTTTCATTTACAACGTCCTCAACGAATCTTTACAATTTTCTTCTTGATAATAATAATAATAATAAGTGCTACGCTCTATTGGGATCGATCTGTCATCACGGACAGGACTATTGTCGCCAATAAGCCTGATATCGTGTTGGCAGATCGATCTCAACGCCGGGCAGTGCTCGTCGACGTCACCATCCCGCATGACGAGAACCTCGTGAAGGCCGAGAAGGACAAGCTCAGCAAGTACCTTGACTTGGCTCACGAGGTGACCGCCATGTGGGATGTTGACTCGACGATCATTGTCCCGATAGTTGTTTCGGCCAACGGTCTTATAGCGAAGAGTCTCGACCAACACCTCAAGAGACTCTCGCTAGATGGCTGGATCAAGGGCCAGATACAGAAGGCAGTACTCCTTGACACGGCACGCATTGTGAGGAGGTTCCTCTCTCTGCAGCCCTAACCACCGGTAGCTTGAGCCCTGCCCCGCTGCCGGCGGCACCCGTAGGTTAGGTTTTTTATAATGTATATTTTTTGTATTAGTATTGTTATTTTACTTTTATATTTGAATGTTTATTATAAAAAACCTAATTTGCAGAAAATTTAATAAATATCTATGAATAATAATAATAATCATTTATTCGTAAAACAGCATGCTTACAAGTTTCTTAGGTAATAGAGCTTATATCATTTCACAATACATTTTTCGACCACCGCTGCCAAACTAGGTAGTAACCTGTATTTCAGCAGACAGCGCTCTTCCCCAGGGAGTTCATATGAGAGTTATATATCGAGTAGTAAGCTAGGTTAGCAGTAATATGAAAAATGACAATTTCCATAAATTAAAAATTAGAACGGATAAAAGACAAAAGTGAAAAATAATAATAATAATAATTGTATATTATATGGTGTGTGTGTGTGTGTGTGTGTGTGTGTGTGTGTGTGTGTGTGTGTGTGTGTGTGTGTGTGTGTGTGTGTGTGTGTGTGTGTGTGTGTGTGTGTGTGTGTGTGTGTGTGTGTGTGCGTGTTCGATTATTCTGGGATTTTAAGAAATTCCTCCGTTTCCTTGTAGTTAAGGTTTAGCAGCCACAGACTGATTACCTTTTTGCAAATTTCCTTTTTTAGTGGATAGACGTATTTTATTTTATTAATTTTATTGTATACATAGGGACCCAGAAAATTAAAGAATCTTTTGATGAACACTGTGTGTGGTGTATGTTTGTTAATCACTATACGATCTCTTCGTCTCCCTACATTTGCCGGTTCAAACGAAGTTAAGTTGTGCTGCCTCATTATGATAGAAAGAAGGAAAAGCTGCCGGACGGTCAAAGTTTCACAGTACTTGTAGAGTAGATTGGTAGGAAATAGTATCGGTTTGAAGGTGGACACTTTGAGAACAGCACGCTGGGCGATTTCGAGAGGTAGCAAGGTTGTCTTCGGGATGCCCCCCCAACAGGATATACAATACGCAATTACTGACTGGCAGAGAGCTAAGTAGATTTGTTTCATTAAAACTGGTTCCACACAATGCCTCAGATTTTTAAACACGTAGATGAGTTTTCTAATTTTTCCGCTGAGAGCCATTATTTGATCTTTGAAATTAAGATTTTTGTCTATTAATATGCCTAAATATTTGACTGTATTTACCTGATGCAAAACAGAACAAGTACAAATTGACACATTATTACATTCGTGAGCATAAACCTTGAGTTCTTTTGCAGGTTGACCTGAGTCTCGAATTGAAAATGCAATATATTGAGTTTTATCCTTGTTCAAAGTCAAGACGTTATCTCTTAGCCACTCTCTCACCACATCAAACCCACTCTGTGCCACCTTGAAAACCTCTTCCCAACTATTTGCACCAAACAGTAAAGCAGTATCATCTGCATAAGAAACAAGTCTGCCAGGAATATCAAGGTCTAGAAGGTCATTTATATAAGCGAGAAAGAGACTAGGACCGAGAATGCTTCCCTGTGGTACTCCGTAGGATAGGGGAAGTTCCTCACTTACGTAACTTCCCAGCTTTACACTCTGAGTCCTGTCAGAGAGGTAGCTCTCAAAAAGTTTTAACTGAGTGCCCCTCACTCCCATCTTTTCTAGCTTTGATAAAAGTAATGGTACAGAAACCGTGTCAAATGCTCTTGCCAAATCTAGGAAAATCGCTATTCATTTTTGCCCATTATCTAATCTAGTGGATATAAACTCGGTCAAGCTATGAACAGCATCATTGGTTGATTTCCCTGAACGAAAGCCATATTGATTCATAGATAAGATGTTATTAGACTCGAAAAAATTCATTAATCTAGAATTCATAATTTTCTCCAGGATTTTTGATAAAGCGGGAAGGATTGATATAGGCCTAAAGTTTTCGACACGATTTCTGTCACCTCCTTTATGAATAAGAGTGACTACCGATCTTTTTAGTTCTTTTGGGAAAACTCCAACTTCCAGGCACTGATTAAGAATAAAAGTTATAGGTGGAACAAGGAACTCTCTATAAGTTTTCAATATTTTGTTGGAGATATTATCCCATCCAGTGGAACTGTTACATTTTAGATTAATAATTATGCGATTTATTTCATTTTCGTCCGTATCAAACATTACAAAGGAGTTCCCACCCACCCTGTCTTCACGTAAACTTTGACCGGTACTCAAACTTCTAGTAGTGTTTTGTATTTTTTCAGCTAGACTTTTACCTACATTTACAAAATACTGGTTGACCAAATTTATGGAGAGTTGTGGGGTCGAGCTAAAGTTTAATAATTCATTCGGAGATGAGGGTGCCCTAGAAGTACCAGAGATATTTTTAATTGCACTCCATAGTTTTTTACTATCTTTACCCGCTTTGTTGATTAATCCCTTGTCATATGATCTTTTCACCTTTTTCAAGATAGAGTTACAGAAATTTCTATACCGGATATATGTTGATTTAATAATTAAGTTATTAGGAGAGCGTTTAGATTTCAAGTGAAGATTCCTTCCTTAAACGCCGATTGTGCTCAGTAGAAAGCTAAGCAAACTTTACAGGGTAAATAACTAAGTAGAGTAACAATAGTTTCCGAAGTAGGTATTACATTTCGTGATTTGGAGTAACTCACCCGTCACCTGCAAGGCAGTTACACCTTATTGTCATAACGATCGGCTTGTTCATTTACGCGCTTTTTAAATGATCGTTTAAAATGATTCCCAGCTCCTGTTTTCCCATGTGACACGGGACATAGGTGCGGGGCAGTCACTGTTTACGGCACACAATCGTTTTTAATCTAACACCCCCCTCCCCCCCCGCCGCCCGCGCTCGCCGCATTAGCGACAACTTTTCACTTTTTTACCGCCCCCGATTTACGAGTATTGCGCGATGCTCAACGGTTTTGATATTTGGAGTTACAGGATTATTTATTTCCGCTTTTTAGTAAGATACTTACGGGGCGTTATAAGCTCTGGTGATCTGTTCTTGGTAACCGTAGAAGCAGCTTTTACCGTGGGATCTAGAGTTGCGTGTCCTATTTAACTTGTTACTTTGTTATAGTTAATTCGGTTAATGTAAACCATTTTTTTATGCTCTAACTAAAGGTTCCCGTACCGTTTTGATACTTGGTAAAATTAAATGTCATGTTTGTAATTTTGATTTCTTGTGGTTCTGCTGCGCCCGCATTCATGCTTGGTACTTTTAAAATATTTTTTAAATAATAATAAATTTCTAACTGAATTCTTACAAAAGTCAATCTTCAATCGTATTAAGATTTTTTTAAAACGGGGTGTGTTTCTATCGATCAAACTTTTATTTACTAATTCGGATTAAAAACATGTCTTAATTAAAAAATAACATATGATGCCGTATGTTGTTTGTTGTAGGCCAGGAGGTGCCCTCTCAAAGGAGCCTTAATTCAGGCCCCGCTTCTCACGAGATTAGGGTCACGAGATCGGGACACTCTGTAGTTTGCGCCCTCCGCTAGGGGGCGCTGAGGGATTAACGTTCTGCCGCGATTTTAAACAAATTGAATGAATGGATGATGAAATTCAAGACCATCAATAAATAATCTGACATTTTGTTAATGACACCCTGTTGCAGTACCGCTACTGTCACTAGTAGATATTCATTAATATTTGGCTAGAAGGTGAGGATAAATATATCATTTTTAGGGTTCCATAAACTATACCATATTATGTCCAAAGCAATGTAGTGTCATACTTTCTCTAAGTCAACTTCAGAATAGCCACGATACGGAGTTCTTAGAACGAAGTTTATAAATTCATGTTTTTATTGAATAATAATAATATTTTATTTATTTTGCATCTACACATTGAATAAAATTAAACATTTAATAATGCCTCCTAATGAAAATAAACAAATAATTCTTTTGAAATACAAACTGGTAAATAAGTACTCCGTTTACCCTAATAAAACACATTTTTCGTAGTATTAGGTATTTATAATTAGCTTTTAATTACTATAATTAGGAAGGAAAACTAAATTAATTAATAAAACAATAAACCGGTTTGATGCGGTTTTGCGAATTGAAAAACCAGTTTAGTTGTTCGTTACGTTTTTTTTCCTAAGTAAAGGTGTATGCATACAAGTCACTAAAACGTACCTAAAAATTAAGTCTCACATCTTTTAATTTTAGGGTTCCGTACCCAAATTGTGCCATCGCCACCCTATTACTAAGCATCCTCTAACCATCTGTCTGTTTGTCAGCAGGCTGTATCTGATGAACCGTAGTAAGTAGACTCAATTCATTCCTGCCAACAAACTGTTACGCGACTTCTGTGGTCTGTGGGCAAATCATTGTATTGGATTTTGCAGGATGTACCTAATTTTTTTTCTGGTTTTTTTTTTTTATCTCAACTACTATCATCATTTATCTATAAGGTAAATTCTTGACTTACTGTGCACAGAGCTTTTGTGATCTTAATTCACTATACCTACACGACAACCGCAAGGGCTTATCTTTAATATAACGAATTATTCACTTTTCCCTGAACGGGTCGAGCTTGAATTACGAGTGGTCTCATATGCGGCAATTACCAGAACAAGGGTAACCACAGCCAAAAATTTTCGAACGATTTACAGTTTCCTCTGAACATTATTTCCTCTTAATATTACAGTTATGTAATTGCAAAATCGTGAAATTTGAGGTAAAATTGAATGGGAAAATTCGAGAGAAGTATTTATGAATGTCAATAGTTCCAGTTTAAAATGATGAAATCATTTCTTGCATAATCAGAATAACAGTAACGTGTCATTTTATTTTTAGAAAATATATACCAATGAATCTCAAATGTTGTTGACCCGTGACTAAGCGAAATATTAGCAAAGTAATCTCGGCTGAGATGATCATCTGAAGACACGTTAGACATAACAGCTTACTAAGACTAGATGTACAGTATCTGAAGGGGTTACCTTTGTTTCGGCAGGATATGTTTGCCAGATGTATCGTTTCCCAACCGTTGTATTTGCCAACCCGCTTTGTTTTCTGTAACCGTAAATATTTCAGGATTTTATAAAAACTAACGTAACCTAACCTAACCTAACCTCTCAGGTTCTCAACGATGGTACTGAAGATATTCAGTTTTATTATTAACAACTAAAACTTAAGTTAACCTAATATCCTGTAAACTAACATTGTGGAATGCAATAAATGATTGAGTCTTGGATCACATCATCATCATCATGTCAGCCGAAAGACGTCCCCTGCTGGACATAGGCCTCCCCCAGGCTTTCCACTCAGACCGGTCTTGTGCTTTTCGCATAGTATTGAGTATTGAAATAAATCCTGAAAAATGTATATAACATTGGGTTGGCAAATGAAAAAGTAGGGCAACGATACATTTGGCAAACATATTTTTGTCAAACGCTCCCTATCTGAAGATTATATAAATAACCGATAGGTACATAGTAAGTTCCATAAATGTCCCATGAGGGTTTATAATTTATAATATAATGATCTGTTCAAATAGTGTAGCTATTAATTAACCAAGACCTCTGTAACATTATGATATTGCAATAAATTGCTGATTACGAATATTGTAAACCAGCTCAATGGGTCCGAAAGTACAGGCTCAGTCTAGTCTGCTAAGTAATTATAGTATTTTCTTATTTCTCAAATAACTGTTTTAATTATTATTTTTTTGTTGACTTTTCTTGTTTTGAGATGGCTATCACTGTATTGTTAATGTTACAGCTCTTCGATGGCTCCTATTAAATTTACTTGACAGTTGACAGTAATGGCCGCCGAGTTAAAAAAAAATTGATAACAAGTCAAAGGCAAGATGAGTTTACCCTGTAGTATAGAGGCCCAGAGTTCTCATTTTGAATGTCTGTATAATTAAATTTTCTAACGTCAAACTACATTTTAGCCTTATAAGAATAGTTTGATTTGACGTTAGTAAATTGACGTTTACAAATATTAAAAATTATAGAGCACTGGCTTCGGCCCCATTGGTTGTTCAGCTTGTTTTCTCCTTCGATTGAATTGTACTTAACCTTGAGTATTTTGTGCCACGGAGAAGAAAAATATTCCACAGGCTAGCTAAATAAAATAGCAAATACATAGAATTAAATTCCCTGTGCACTGTCCACTGTAGGTGTAATGGACCCGCGGTTGCGGCAGGGCGCAGCGCTGCGTAAGTGAAGACGGTCGTAAATCACAGCTGCAGCGCGCTCTCGCCTGCGCTTAGAATTTCAGTTGTCTTTTTGGCTGCTATTTAAATAATTGGTGCAGCTTTACATTCATTTTTTTAAATGTTTTTTATAGATCAGTGTATTCTAAAGTCACTTGCTGTTCTTGATGTCCAAAATTTTAAGGTAAAGTTTTAGTTTTATAAACAGTTTTTTGTCTACTATTTGTGAATTATTTGAACGCCTGCGCGAATTCGACGACTTTGACTTACGTAATGCTTTTTACCAGGAAGTTTAAAACAATAAAAGGCTATTGCTGGACAGCTCGTACCCACCTTAACTATTCACAGTTTGGCGTAGTTGACTGCTAGAGAATGCCTTTAGGTATTAAGTCCGCTATTTGTACTTACACTTTGTACTATGCCATAAAGTTTAAATAAATAAATATTATTATTTTTTAGTTGCTTTTCACCCCACATCAGCCAACTTCAGCTAGATATCCCACTTTAAGCCAGTTCCCAAAAAAGGGTTGTCGGAAATAATACTAATTGAATGCATTTTCTTTTCAGTTCAACAATCAAAACGTTCAAAGTCCCTCATCGCAGGTGCCTGGTCAATATAGTACGACTTTTTCTCTTTACACTGTATCAGGTGTTAACCTTTCACGGCGAGTAGGTATTTCCTGCCGCGATAACCCGCCTGCGTCACGCTAACGCGCGCGAACATGTTCACCTCTGGTCCCACCTGCAATTAACATTATCACTACTGATAGGCGAGTATTTGTACACTGTAGATATTTCAAGTGCTAGACTGTAAATAGCATCCCTTCTGACCTCTCCCACCATCTACCTACAGCCTTTTAAATGGTTTATGATTGCTATATTCAAATCATGCTGTTGGAGAGTTCTTGACTTGGTTTTGACACGCCTGACTAACTTAGAAGAATCGAATCGCTATGCGATAAAACCTGTGACATGTATTTTATTTAATTCATAATGTGACAAAATAGAAAATAAATAATAGTTTCGTTTTAACACCGTTATCAAAATACATCTTTACGATTATTTCTCACAGCAAATGAACAAATTGGTTCAGCAAGTCTTTAGCAGTCAAGCAATAAATTAGAAGCAGGAAATTTAGAGTTCATGTGGGAGACTAGGATCCGATATAATCCATTAGTGCGTCTGTTCGGGCTCCCATTTACGGGAGGGAGCGGGAGCGGAGACTGCCGCAGAAAACCAAGCGTCTCTGGGCCAACAAAATGGATTCGTGTACCACCATACGATAAATGACAGGTCATATCGCTTAAATTCGAGTGCGACAGGATTCTAAGGCGGTACGGGTTAAAGCTATTAGGGTGAACAGCTGTGCTAAACGGTTTATCTAAAGCTCAAAATGCTTACTGGTAAAATTTATCAATCCATGTTTATAATATACAAAGGTAAAAGAAAACACTTTTTCCAAAAACAACTCTAAGACAATCAAATCAATAAAATAATGCAAAGCGATGTTTGTATTACCTATATACTTACTTAACATGCTATTTTTGGTTTAAAGTTTTGCATTTATGTTGCATGATCGGTTTTACTCTAGGTGATTTAATTAATGTAACAATCCGAACTGCAACGCCTCCTGGAGCACAATTTGATATTGTTCAAAAGATTACGTAAGATTGAACAGCACACACTACTGCATTGAAAGTCTATCGCTATCATTCGGTTTTCTGGATCTCTCGGCGGATGTACCTACATTCGAACTCCTGGTTTTAATATGTCGTCTCTTCACTTTCTAACTGTCGGAAAAAGGCTCTGATATTTGCAAAACTTTTATGCCTAAGCATCCGAAGAGTTCCCAACATCTCAGCACTTTTGCCCGCAGACCTGTCAGGGACCAAGTCCTCGAGTATGAGCTGTCCGCCCCGCGGCCCGCTGTATTTATGGCCCTACCCTGATTTATAGCTCTTATACAATAAGAAAAAATGTTGAATGCTATTGAATTGTGTTGTAATGAAATTGCGTAAAGGCGGGGTAATGAGGAACGGCGTGGAGAGAAATATGGAGTACTAACGGAATGAATCGAGCTCGTAAGCAGAAAATTCCGTTTAAAAGTATTTTTTCGGATGAAAAACTTACACAGTTCATTACTACTTTTGCGACCATTCATTACCCAATATAGCTCAATCCTGTCCTTAAATTGTATGCACTAATATATTTTTCGAGTCATATAAAATGAACCGCAGGCGGAATCTTGTGACATGAGAATTATGAAAGAAATATATATTATAATGCAAAGTAAATGGGGTATAAACGAGCCTGATGATTTGTCTCGGGACTCGAACCTGGGCCTGACAAGAATTATGCTAATTAATTGAGGAAAAATAAGAACCGTTCCGCCCGATCTGCGGAAAGGGGAGACTTGTTTATCCCCTGTTTATCATCCCCGCGGTATAAATTAAATTTTGTTTATGATATCTGATATTTTAGTGAAGTTTTTACTTCTTCTTTTACTTGTTTAGTTGCGGCAGTCAACTGCGCTAACGGTTATGTGAGGGCCTCAAGGGCCTCGTTTCACAAGACTACCGGTTACAACTGGTTTAAAAATTACGTTTGTTTCTCTCATAATTTATTAAGTACTGGTACGTTGTCTGGTATGCAAGCCCGGAGCCGGAGTCTTTGGATATTTGTTATTTATTGATTTTTTATGTTCCTATGGAATAAAATCGAGTTAAAGAAAGCTTTTGGATGTTATTTTATTATACTTAACTGCTTTTATAATCAACGCGAATAAGATCAAAGCAAATGAATGCAAGTAGTCGTATATTATAATTATAGTTCGTTATCAGATACTCAGATACTCAGATACTTCTTTATTGATAATGTCAAATTACACGTCAAAAGTTACATTAAGTTCAAATCAAATTACAATTTTGTATAAGTTAATTTATACATAATAATAATATAATAGATACTTTTACGTTATAACGTTATCATCATCACCATTTCAGCCGAAAAAGTAAGACGTCCACAGCTGGATTATAGGCCTCTTGGAAGATTTGCCACAAGGATCTGTCTTGCCACCTCGTCAGTCCAACTTGTTGGAGGCCTCCTCACGCTGCGTTTTCTGCTACGTGAACGCCAGAATTGTGCGTAATTGGGGTTTAAAAAATAAAGTCCTCTTCTAAAAGACGTTCAAACATTTATTTCCAACGTCTTAAATTAAAAGATGTTGTAGTTTTTATTTCTATCACTATTTGGTGCCTTAGGGTACACTTTTGAGAGTGGTCTTTATGCCTTATACTTTGATTTGAAATTAATTTATGTTTATTTATATATTTATAAAGACACACCAACAGTAACATAAACAGATTATACATAATTACGCGCAAAAGTCCATGAATAGCCTGCGCGTTCAATATAATAACGCTTTTAGGATGCTGTTGGGGTTGCCTCGCTGGTGTAGCGCGTCAGGCATGTTTCTAGAGGCTAACACGGATGGTTTTAAGGCAATAGTGCGGAAACGAGTTGCCTCGTTGATGAGTAGAGTGCGAGGCAGTTCCAACAGCCTCCTAAATGTTATACTGGATAAGTTCGATTGCCCTTTAATGAAGCACTGGAATGTCGTGCATATGGCGGACAGACCTGTCATATTTAATGTTAAATAAAAGTTAAATCTATTATCATTTGACATTATTAATCTCTTAAGTACGTATGTTTTATCGGTTTTGTGTGATTATTATTTCTTTGTAATTTTAAATTTATTGTTGACATTGTTTTGCCTTTATTTTAAATTCATGTTACTAAAACCTAGATTGTAAGATTACCTACTGTATTACTAACACTCTTATGGACCCAGAGTCTGAAATAAAAATTATATTATTATTATTATTATTTGTATGTCTTTACCAATCACGGGACTATGGGAGTCCCGGACCTTTGGAAGGCGTACATGGAGCCGAAGCCAACACGCAGAGGCCCTTTAGACAAGTTTAATTTAGTAAAGTTATGGGACACCAACCGGCGATTGTCCCTGAGTTCAAACTAAAGAAGTATGCTCCCACGGACAACCACCGGTCAGTGTAAAGACTATTTAAGAAGGATGGGAATACTAATAATAGGTTCTATGAATGAACTGATATGGATTAGTGAACTAGGCTATTGATGAAACTACGGCGCCTGCCTGGCCAGTGCTAATTACTTTGGTTTAAATGGCAGGCGGTGACTCGCCAACTCAATGGAATGGACCTCCCGAAATAGCCACATATATATAGCAGCAGGGAGGCAACAGTTCCAGAGGGGCTAAGGGTGGAGAGGTGCTTCTGGACTTTAAACGACCATAAGGTGCCAACTCACCACTTATGCAACACATCCACCCTTCGAGCATATAGCTCTTGCGACTCCACTCTGACCGGCCAATAAAGGCAAGCCAGAGGTGAGGGTCTGTTCCTCGTCATTGCACACCGCAGCCGGCCGGTGAAGGCAAGCGTGAGGTGAGGAACAGGACCTACCCTCGGGAGCACTCAGGTCCGTGGTGTCGCCACTCACCACAGCTCGCCACTAGCTGCCTTATTATTATACATTAGCAGAAATAGAAGTCACATTCCAGTTGATGCACCAATTATAGGCGTGCAGCAGCATTGGCAGAGAGACTACAAACAATTAATTAAAAACTAAAATTTCCAGACAAAAAAGAACAAGCGAAACTAAAGTACTACTCAAAAAATAAAATAAAATATAAACAGTGAGTGAGTGGGGGCGTGCCCTATGAGTTAGGGCTGAGCGGTGACGATGGTTCCAGCAGTCTACATCGCAGAACTGATATTGAACTCAGATAAATGTCAATGCAACGCGCCTTGGCTAGATCATTGTATTGTTTCTGCAAACGGTAGAGAGGCAAGGATTTATGTTATGTTATGACATTGTATATACATAATAAATTGTAGTCCTAATTTATCCAAACAGACAGCTCTGTCGCACAATCCTGTCAGAATAATTCTTAACTATAACTGTTCAACATACTATCCAATTTTAATCTTGATCAAGCACTCTAGTCTCTTTTGAGTCGGTAGGTAACGCAAGTCTGATGGGGTAAGGCCGCGACTAGCATTACCTAGTAAATCAAAGAAGCCTTCTCCACGACAATAACGGGCCGATTTGGCAGTCATGGGGCGCAATTACCCGCTGACCTAACGTTTGCTATTATTTATACCTTTCTTATCTCTTTTTATTGTACCTAACTTGGACCGCGTAATCGCAAAAAACCAAATATAAATACAAATTATTCCCAAGTAACGTCAGAAAAATATTTTTTGTTTATGTTGGGCACAGTAACCAATTACAAGCGGTAAAATAAGAATAGAACCACTAAACACAAGATAGTCGTAAGCTGGCTCGATGACAACCGTGCACAGCATTCGACTAGTACAGTCAAGTCTATAATATATGTACTCTTTAGTACCTTGTCTATTTATTGTCATGTTTAAACTGCCATATATGAATTGTCACAACGATTAAAGTGACAAGGTACTTAAGTGTATACCACATTTATGAACTCGACTGAACATTAGGTTCTTTACTTACCTAGTTAATGATAATGTTATACGTCATATTTAGAACGTGATAAAGAAAAGTTCGTGCAGTGAAACAATGAATACTCAGAACCTATATTAAAAACTATGGAGTACCTAGGTGAATTACTTCTATGGTGTGGACTGTTGAGATTGTCATCATAAGATTGTAAACTTGAGGTTTGAGAGTTCACTTTTCATCAGGTAGCCTGTGTGTGGCCTGGTACAGTCAGCTGCCACAGTCAGTCACTATCGTCTTGACAGTAATAACGGCCATGTTGTACGATTGCAGTGCAAAAACGCAGTGGAATAGACCCCCAGGGCCTGTATTCTAGGCGGTAAAAACCATTTTATCGTCTTTGACATGGTATGGTATTGATTTTAACTCTGCTGCCATTACTGTCAAGTACATAAGACCTGTCAAAATATTGACAATACGATAACAGTGGGGTTATTATGATGTATCTGTGCAATTTATTTAACGCTGTGAGAAAAGGACAGAGTTATGCAACGGCTATAGCTCCATCCTTTACGCTCACCGTAAAATGAACTGCATAGCCATGTCATAATAACCCAAAGTCAAAGAGAATATGGTTTTTACCGGCGAGAAATCCGGCGTAGTTAACACCATGGGATTTGATAGCTCTCAAATTAAATAAACTCATTTCTTCCCTGAACTCGGAAAATGACAATAAATGATCGCGTTCAAGGAAAGCCATTTCATAAGAGTTTAAGTATAAACAGGTTATGACTAACTAATTTTGTAAATTTCAACAATCATTAGTGCTTACTCATTGTACTATATTATTGCATGCTGTGGTTTTCCGTGAGTGTGCCTGCATTTAGCATTAGGTTCTGTGTAATATGGGACATAACCTACCTCAGGAATAAATGTTAGCGCCGCGGTAAACCCTAATAAATATAGGAAACACAATTAAATGTCAGTTTTATGACGTTCGATTATTTTCAGAGAAAATACAGTTCGAGAAGTGCCCGTTCGTAGGGTTCGTTTGCGTCTGCGGTTGCGTCTGCGCAAATTCTAATGATAATTTGGTACTGTCAACTTAGTCAATAATAATTTGTTCAAATGCAAAAGCTTTATCCTGCTTTTTCTTGTCTAGGGGACACCGTGGATGCAGGAAAACATATCGAAACTTTTATGTGGTCATTTTGCACCATCTCATATACACATAAGTAGTTGATTCTATTTTTTATTTTCTCTCACTAACTCTCCCGTAAGATGTTTGGCATGTTTTCCTGCTGAACTACACATGTTATTTGACATATTTAATTTAATATTTGTAGCTTTATATAATGCTAGACTATTGTAATATGAAATATGTTTAAAAAATGACTGACGGCTGAGTTTCTTGCGGCGTTTCTTCTCAGCAGTGGTCTCCTCTCGGGAAGCGCTGGTAGATTCTTGACGTGTAAAAGTGCCCGAGCGGCCTACTTACTGAATACATTTCTTTTATCATTTTTTTTTATCTGTCGTCGCCATTGCTAAAAAACCAAACCTTGTACTTTCAACGTATCAGGGCCTCTATTCGTGTTTGAGCTGTTTACTTGACAGTAATGGCGGCTGACGTCAAAACAATACCATAACAGGTCAAAGACGATATGTTTTTACCGTCGGGAATACAGGCCCTGCGCCCCGCACACACACACACACACTAAGGCTCGCTTGCACGTATATTCAACCCTAGTTTAATGCCAGGTTAAAATACTAAATAATGTGAGATTCATATAAGGCCCGCTTGCATGTAAATTGAACCCTAGGTTAACGCCAGGTTAAATGATTAAATAATGTCAGATTCATATAAGAACGGACTATTTTATCAAATTAACCTGTCAACCTGGGGTTATCCTGGGGTTACCATTAAGGTCGAAGCGGGTGTAAGAGGTAGTTTTACGCTGACCTTAGCAACGTTATAGAGAAATACATAAAACTAACCAATTAAGTAAGCAACGGAAAAATACTTTTATACATGTAGTTCGACGCAAAAAAAGCCGACCGCAGGGATGTGCATTCCTTAATCTATTAATACAAATAAAATATATAAAACCTACTGGTTGATCAGCAGCAGACAGCGTGGCAGCGCACGCTCACTAGTGCTAGTTTTATTGTAATACACACACATAGACATTTAGTTAATCGCACAACAATAAAGTCAAAACCAAACTCTTGCGCACTCAATGTTCTCTGCGGTTGGCCAATCTGGTTCCAGGACTAAATGTGGAATACGATCTGTGACAGGCTTCTTAGTTTAGTTACGAAATTGATATCTGTGGTATACATTTGGGTCCGCGCAAATTAAATTTACATCGATTGTGTTAATTAGATTTATAGTTATGTTCATTAATATATTCATCTCTATATTTTTACCGTAATATTTAGGTACCAACTGCTAAAATACGTGAAAATGTTATTTAATTTGGATGTGAACCAGGTTAAAAAAAAATGTTTTACCTTTTTTAAACTATACTGTAGCTAGCTAGATAATATTTATAAAAAAATTTTTTACACAACTTTCGTCTAATTCGTAAAATTTGGTATTTCTTTCGATGTTATCTTTTTTCAAGGTCATATAAAAGTAAATGAATTTATTTATCTGTTTTGCCATCGCTGCTTCTCTCTCCTTATAAGCCGGTGGTCGCAGCGGAGAGCACAGATAAACTCTATAATATTAGCATACCCACTGCTCATGTTTATGGCCAGCCCCCGCCATCGCGTCTGTGGCGCTACGACCACAGGCCGAGTTACGGGCATAGGTTGGAGTCAAACAAATACACAGGATATAGTGTGCAAAGCAAGGTCATGATTATTTTGGTGCCTGTAAACCTAATTTGACAAAGACTTGGTTGTACCCAGGACTTTTACAGATATTTGCGAGCGACAGTTTTTTTGAAAATGTGTTTTTTTTTTGGTAAAAATACTGACTAATATTGTCATACCTAGTAGTGGATTTATTTAAATAGCTCTACATAAACTTACACAGTGTGAGGAGATATAGATAATTTTAAAAATATCAATATTGTTCAGGATTAATACCGGGGTAAAACTATAAAGACAAGAAAAAACGTAAATCCACCATAAGTTTATATGGTTGTACATTATTGTCGACGCCAGGAAGCACGCAGTTGCTGGACATTATAAGTCAGCGTGACGAGTACGCGACGTAAGAAGCAGGTTTAATGTTAATGCTTTTGCATGCATATTTAAGGCACTCAAAAAGGGCCAGAAATGGATTTTCATACTTAGTTTGTGGACTCGTATACGAGCGCATCCTAGCCTGCGCCTTAGCGACCTACGAGTATGAATTAAGTTTCGCAAACGAGACCTACGACCCTCCTGAAGCCATACGTCTATATTAGGAACGCACAATAACCAAATAGCGCGGAGGAGTGTCCTCGCATACTGATTGCGAATATTACAGCGAGAGCACCGCGATAAACGGCTAAGAGCTTTTTATGGGGACCCGAGGAGCGTGTGGCGTTTCGCGCACTGAGGGTTGCGCAACAACAGATAAATAAACAATGAAAATTGAAGTAAAGCTTCAATGTTTCTATAATCCCCTGTTATATTTTTTATAGCATGAAGATGGCCAACTAGCACATAGAGTAGTTGACGGTAAGGACTCCGAGACTCACGGACATTTTGCAATGACGACATAATATTGGTGAATGATGTTAGTTCGACTAAGAACGACGAATACTTGGAACACCACGTAGCCGAGAACTTAAAATATTTCTCAGTTATTCAATTGGGCTTTAAGTTTCATTAATAATTGGTTCTATGACTTACTTAATAGTCACCAAAAGTGATATGATATGATATGATAACTTTATAAAAAGCAATATTTTATGTCACGTTTACAATGCTTAACTAAGTTACAGTTTTGTTTATTTTTAGTGGAATTACATTTCAAGTGACATTTATGATATTATTATTTATATACATTTGAAAATTATTATATTATTAAAACATGTTTCTTAGGTTACCTTTGATTTGCGGGTGGTAGGACTCTGTGCAGAGTCCGTCCGGATCGCTACCAACATCTTATCCATTAACCTACCGCCAAACAGCAGTATTTGCACTGTTGTGTTCCGGTTTGGGGATAAGACAGCCGGTGTAATGACTAGCATAGAGGCATTCCATCTTAGTCCTCAGGGTTGGCAACGCATTTGCAGTCTTAGTCTTGTAGTCTTGTGAATGCGAATGTCTATGGGTCACAGTTTCCGCTTACCATCAGGTGGCCTGTGTGCTCGTTTGCCTTCTCTATGTCATAAAAAAAAAAAAGATTTT
The DNA here is from genome assembly GCA_923062465.1 of Acleris sparsana. NCBI lineage: Eukaryota > Metazoa > Arthropoda > Insecta > Lepidoptera > Tortricidae > Acleris > Acleris sparsana. Next base: position 385,799 of record OV281293.1, read on the forward strand.
TTATTTACTAATAATTTAACTTTTTATTTAAATATTATTCCTAAAGTGATGTGTGATTGCGAAGTTTTTTGGATCTTAATGATTAATAATTAGGGTATATTTAATAACTACACAGTTATAAAAAAAATATCAAAAGGTTCTGTTAAAATCACACTTGATTTCCTTTAAGCTTAAAATGAGTTACAAGGACTAACAGTCTATCGTCCAATTTAAGCCTGTCAATTCTTCGTATTAGAACAGAAACGTATGTAGCTTTCTCTTTCTAACAGCTGATAGATGCGTCTCTGTCGGCCTGTCAAACCAAGGCACCTGCAATTATATTCATAATACGCTTAAAAAATTCGGAAATGCACTAGTTTCTGAATTTATATATATATATGAATTTTATGAAATATTTTGGAACTAAATGTTGGCTAATACATGAATGCTAGTGATCATATACTACGTTAAAGAAAATCATAGATTTTTAATACCTATTTCTCCTTCATTTGGAATTAGGATTGGTCATATTTTTACAACTACTCTAAATCGAAAACCATTTCGAGGAATACGGGTTTAAAGCAATTCTGAATTATTAAGTTTTTGAAATATTCATGTATTTCGGATATTTTGACAAAAGTATATTGAACCTTTGTTTGACTTTCGTTTTCGGCTTGAAGCGCTCCTAGGTATATCTTGCGGTTTAGACAAAAACCGTTTGAAATAGTAGGTTTAATGCACTATTACAATCAGTTTTTATCGTTAGATATCATTTAATTGTTGTAATTTATTAGAAAATGCCTGCAAATAAATAAAGATATTAAAACAAAGCTATTGGGTCAAATACAAAATAAATGAAATACGGGTAGGTCTCTTAAAAATACCTACTCCTATTATACCTATTATAAAGAATTAGAATGTAAAAACCTTGAGTTATTTTTATTGGTCTATCCCAATAGTCTCCGAAGTATTTTGTCTTTAATATCATCAAGTATTTCTTGGCAAATATTTATTTCCAGTAAGCAAAAGTAGGCAAACGCTATAAACATTCACATAATGTTGACGAAATAGGAAACAATCAGTTTAATGATAAACATTATATGACGTGAGATGTTTTTTAAATAATTGTAATTTAATGAAGCTTATTGCATGAGACCGCAATCTACATTTTAATTAATTTTTGATGGATGTAAGTAAATTATGAATTCGAAGATTCCTTATCAACGTTAAATTAATTATTTCTCTATACGTAGTCTTTTAAAATATATCCAGGCTGGTATTTTATGATAACGAAAATTGTTAGTGTGGGCAGGTCTACGCTATTAAAAAAATCTTACCTTATCATAGTTAGTGCTATCTCAATTTTCCTTGTGTTATCTTTTATTCTCTTTTTCACCCTTATTCCTAAAAAATGGGCAGCGTAATGATGATGCCAGAGACTGCTTGATAATGATGCTATTAATTTCACATTATGTCTTATTCCTACTCCGGAAAACAACAATGCGAACACTACAGCTTGGTGGAAAGTTAAAGAATATCATGGTGGTAGCGATCTGGACCCGGCATTATGCTCCTACCCCCTTTTTACATAAATTCAATGCGTTTAATTAGGCTGTAACTGCAAATTTTACTTTAACAATCCATTTAGAACTGTTGCAACTAACTAAATAGGATTTCTAGTATTTTTAAAGTAGCACGTATCACTTAGTTGCTGTATTGTCGAGGCAATTCCGTCAGTTGCTCTACACTTTCTTAGAACATCCACCCTTGATCATATCCTCAAGGAGCTCAAAAGGCTCATTCACTTGCAAATTTCCCCGAAGGTAATTTGGTGTAGAGGATAAAAATAAACAGTGGAGTCAATCAGACGGCGCCGGCGTCGCAATCAGGTGCTTGTTCCCACACTCACGTGCTCGGTGTGCGTGCGTGTGGCGTGTGTGCATGTAAGTGACACCCCGAGCCGAGTTACTGCGCGCTCGGCGGGCCCGCGAACCAGCGGGAACTGAGGAGCGGAGAGGCTTTGGTAGTGCTTTGATTTTAATTAGAATGTCTTCTTGGTTTGATGTTTTTACAGGTTTTTCACGCCTCTTTCCCCGGTAGGCAGAATAAAACCCCACTTGCTACGTTCTAGACAAACTTCCCTCACGTACTCCACAGTCATAAAGTCATAAGTATCTTCATACATGTGCGTCGGTTTAGGGTCAGGAGTACCCTTGGCTGCTCTCTTCTAATATTATGGTATTATTTAATCACACGCAGTTACTTACATTTCATGACAGTACTCGCAGATAATAAAATATTATTTTTAATTTAATGCTGATTAACATCGCGATTAAAGCTTTCGTCATGCGTGCGTAAAGGCATAGCGCGGTTTTAAGATGTTTTTTTTTATGTAAGACATTGATTCAGTAAGTAGACCGCGCGAGCTCTGAACACGTCAAAAATCTACCAGCGCGTCCTAAGACAAGAAAGTGCTCCCCGCTGCACGCTGGTGGCGCGGGTGCACAGCGTGTGTGGAGCGCGTCACGCGCGCCATTCCGTCAGCAATATTGTCTAAAGCAATTTGTATGTAAATCAATTGTTGTTAATACTATTTATGCCGATGGTTATTGAGCATTACTACTTACTTTTCCTCGCGAAAAACACACGCTAAACCAGCCTTTGAGAACGAGGACCAAAGAACATATTAGCGTATCGTTTTAAGGGTAGTTACGTTCGTTGGTGAAAAAATACGTTTAGAAGTTAAGGAATGTTAAGAAGCGCTTGTCTTGCCTGCGGATTATGGCGGTTGTAAATTTTATTAGATTATAAATAAGGAATTTATGAATATGGGTATTGGGATCGCTTGATTGACATGTTTCAGGTTTTATGAATGTACGTTAAGTGTAACGCGAATGCTATTTCCAGTGCGTTATTTGTTTTGGCGAATCTCCATGTTCTGATGGTCCTTAAATATGGCTATTATTGTTCGTTATAGTTCAATAAAGACACATAATTGCTTTTAAAGTTCTTGGTCTTAAATCCTCTAACAATAGACAGTCACGTCGACAAACAGAACAAAGAAACACCAAGATATGTAGAGTTAAGTGGTTTCGCTTGTTTAATGATGAGATTGATTTGATTGTAATCGAGACCAGTGCCTCATCAAGGGTGTGGTTATTTTCAATTAATTTTCCATAGATTCAAAAATTAATTAGTTTTGAGTGAAAAGTAATCACTGTACTGTGCCGTTAAACTCAAACCAATACTTTAAAACCACAATCCATTACCACAAACTGGGCCAAACGTCGGTACCGAGCATGTATCAAAACTTGTATCATTCCAGCAAGATCGACGGCTTGGGGGTAAATCAGGGTACGTAGGGGTAAATAAAGCAACAAATCTCTCGGATTAGCCATACGTTATTTATGGCGGCGACAGTGCGCGGCGGCTGAGCATCTTAGAACAAACACAATTAACACACTCAAAGCCACGTTCACTCATTTCAACACAAAACTTAACCCATGGTGAGTCTTTGGTAAGTATAACCTATTGAAAACCTTAGGAGGTAACAAGAGCAACCCTGTTTAAAAGAGCGATTGAAATGTCAACAAAAAACTAGTTTTATTCATTTCTCAAAGGAAAGCGGCGCGCTGGCGATGCCTCTGGTGTTGTCTGGGGTTCAGGATCGTATGTCGAGGTGGGCATTCAAGAGCTTGCTAAACAACATTTCACAAACGATCATTTTGCAAAATGAATCATTTTGTTAAACTTTTTAGCTAAATATTATGGTAAACCGTCGCGCTGGTCACTCACAAACAGGCGACCCGCTTGCTCGTCTACCTCTTGCAATCTTCGAATACGGAATTTACGTTTTATTCAGCATTTTGCAGTTCTTTTCACGGTTCGTGAGACGGTACTTACTTCATTAAGTACTCCTGAAATCTCGTCCCGTCGTGGAAACGTAACGCGTAGTCATGGCCGCTTTGTGTAACTCTCTTTGAAACAAATTCATTCATTTTCCTGCGAACTAATAAGATCTTTTGTATCTTTAATGTAAGTTTTAAAACTTCGATTGGAACATTTTCAGCAATGACCGCCAAAGGCATTATGTTTTTTTTTTTTATAATAAGTTCGTATTCACATCTAGCGACCCTTGGCCCACTCTTGTTTATTTCCCGAAATGTTGCTCAAGTGTACTTGATCGAGAGCGCTGCTGTGGCCGCGACGTGTCGTCGCTGAGAACACAATAAATCAGCAGATATCGGGCCGACGCGCCGATAGTTCCTACGAGCGGAGTATGTTAATTCACAATTAATTGGGTTTCCCTATTGGTACGTCACTCGAAGAACCAGGATAAGTTACGGTCTCCGGCCTGTTCTTCGAGATGATAAACTAGAATTTATTGGTTTCTGTTGTCTTAGTGGCCAGTACTTAATTGAAAATCGTATACAAATGTAGTGGATTACGATATCTGAGCAATTTTTATGTAGTATGAAAGAAAGACGCTTCAAGCTGTCTGTCCCTTTGTACGCTTAGATATTTCAACCAACGCAACGGTTTTCATCAATAGATAGAGTAATTGAAGACAAAGGGGTTTATGTATTATTAATTCTGGACTATGTTCGGGAGTTACAGAAAACACATTTAAACACTAGTAACAAATAAACTAACGAAACACTCAATGTACCATCAAGTACTTCATTTGAATGCCTATCAGTTTGACGTAATATTAGCCATGTTAACGTGTTATCCATACATTTCCTGACCTGACACGACTAATAATGTAAAATCTATTACCCGGAAAATTTACGTATGGTCTCAAATGTACACGCTATCATTATGTTGTAATTGTTTGAAACTTAATTATTTTTATCTCAATCGCCGCAGTCCATCGCTTGTATATTTTTGAGTTTGTCGCACTTATGTTGTCATACAAGAAGTGTGATGTGTACGCGTTCATTTTGTTCTGAATTATTGTTGTAGTCACGACTTTACACAAGCACTAAATGATTTCCTCCTTAATTTTTAACACATAAAAAAAGTAATAACACGTGCGCACGAAGGTGTTTTTTGATTTTAGGGCAGTAGAAAAACCGCCAAATATAAATATTATGTAATAGGCTAACGCTTAATCCAATTTGAAAACTAAACTAAGCTGAGACTGAAAGTGAAATGAGAATTCTGACTGACAACGAACTGATGATCCGAATAATGAATAACATTACTAATCCGAAACAACCTTATCTACATGATCATAAACAGAATTCATTCCGTCTGAGATAAAACGTCAGAGCAAATCATGTTAAAGAAAAAACTGCGGCCAAGCGTGAGACGGACGGGTGGAAAAAATACAATTAATTTTACCCACTTGGGTATAAAGTAAAAAAGTACAGAGATGACCCGTTAAACTAAAGCACCTGAAGTGATTGAAATTCGATTCGTTCGATGTAAGAACAGCAAGAAGGATTTAAAAATTTACTTCCAAACATGAAAAGACGTTGAACTTTTTATGATCTCAAACACCGGTTACTTAGTAATTAATCTACTGACATTTATAAACTGCCCAATCATGACGTTCATATGACTCACGAGCCCTGTTTAGTAGATACCTACTTGCCGGAAAGTTATTTCTGCTGTCTCAATATTGGCTGTAGCAAAACCTAGCAGTCTTTTGGTTTGCTTTAGTTTTTATTCTAATATATTTACTGAAGTCCATATCCACGGAACTCCAGTTCTTTAACGCAGCATGATTCGCGGATTCAATTTCATCGAATAATCAAGTACAGACAAAGAATCGCGGCCGCCATAAATCAAAACAAGGGTAAACGTCACTTTTCGGCCCTCGTAAAAAATAATCCACGTCCACAATGCGCTGCTTAAACGTACAGAGTAAAAATCTCCGAACAACATTTTGATTGAAAGAGTCAGATTATAAACGAAGTTTGAAGAAATCCAAGTGATGTGATGTTAAAGTGTTGTAGTGTGAACGGGCAGAGGTAAAAGTGCGTATTAAAAAAGAAAACAATTTGAATTGGAGAGCGGTTGGATGTAATTTGTTGATTGCTTGGACAAGGACAATACAAGTACATGATTTGATTAATCACGTTTGCTCGTTCCATCTCTATTGTTAATGTCACAATAGTTGAAGTGTCAATATACAGCAAACGAGATACTTCGTTTCGATTCCAATTCATGCATAAAAATACTTGTTATTTTGCAACTACATTTCGTAGCAAGGAACAAAGACTCCATTCTCTCTCCATTAGAGCGCAATACTTGCAAATAGAGAAGGTAAAGCGGTACAACGCGAGTTTATCTTAGGGACATTTTTACATGCACGAGCGCTCGGAAAACTGCGCTTGTTCGCTAACCGCAATCGGGACAATTAACTATTCCAGCTAAATGTAACTTTAACCAACGGATAGAACGCGGGCACATTGGATGCCGAGTTTACAGTCGGAGTTAGCTTTTATTCAGAGCGTGCAGACGCAGTTTATAAAAGGGTTTTTTGCATAATTGACTTACTTATTAAGTTAGTCATAGTATTATGCACTGCTTTGTGCATCTTACAAACAACGTTAGAGGTTGGATGATGAAGTGTTTACAAACAATAAAAGTTTGATTATAAATTCAAATTTTATCATCCCACTTTCAGTTTCATCTACTCGCACAAAAACCAATGTAAACATAAAAACAAAGAGCAGTCTGTTCTAAAATTAAATTAAAAAGACAGCCAGCCAGTACTCCGTCGGCATCGGTAATAAAAGCAGGTCGCTTTTACGGGGTCCGCTAACGTCCGCCTTAAGTTTTCAATCGGCGAGCGCCGCCCACCGCTCTCAATCGTTACTGCGCATAAACAAACAGTTTGCGCTTTTTACAGTTTACAGCGACCCTCGTAAACGCGACCAACAAGCCGCACCGAATCAGCGGTTTGCTGGGTAGTGAAGAACGTATACAGAATTTGGATATCGAAGTCGAAGACGTCATGGTTTTAGAAGTAATTCTGTTGTAATAAAATCAATGAACAGTTAGTTATATTTAAGCGTGTCTTTTAATATGCATTTTATCATTAAATATTTTTTATACGAGTCGCAAAGATAATGTTTATTTGTGAAATGTACTCAAAGTTCCTAATTTTCAAGTAGGTAAACACTAACAAACCATAATAGTTCAAGTATACATCGGCAATATTCATGTTTACCCGCCTTTGTCGATACCTACTCATCTCTACGCATTCCAAGTCATCCGCCCTGACACGACTGGCCGACAAGACAGATATTTGCATTTTATGCACCCCGGGCTGTCCGAGACTATCTCCTTCAGGTAATAACCTCTTTGACAAAACGCAACCACGTTACCCCGAGCGATCACCACGCGAAACTAAACCCTGTTTCTTAGAGTTACGCGTAGTATTAGACGCAACAGTTAAATGGTCAAGTTAAACAAGGAATGGAGATAAAAGTAAACGGATTATTGCGCTTGTATCGTTCGCTCCGGGTTTAGGAATGGCGGCGAATTGCACGCATGAGATCTTAGTTTTCAGACGGAAAGCTTTTCAGGAAATTTGTTCTATTTATGGGATTTTCTCAGAACCTATACGTAACCTATTCGTAAAGTATTAGAAGTATAATCGTTTTAAAGAAAAAACTTGAATGTGACATCATCGATAGGTCCATTAATTAAGAGACAAACAGCAGCGAATCACTTTCGCATCTTCCGTGAAAAGAACTGAAGTTTTAAATTATAGTTAACTTCAGGCTCAATTTAGAAGTAGGTATCTACTATTATGGCAAACATTTTCGTGTTAATAGCGTATGTTCGCCGCTATAAAGTTTGTTTGCTTGTTTGCAGTTTCTACATAATATAAGCAAATGTACTTTTTTTCCCAGATTTCGGGTCCAGAAGGAAGCCCAACGGTTTCTATTACGCTGCCTACGCTGTCCGTCCATCAAACCTTAAAAGATCTGTATGGTTTGGACCGTAATATATAGCGGTTTTTTTTTCAGAATATAATGTTTTTGCAGGGGATTGTTTACCCATACAAGAACATTTTTTTTTTAATTGTAGAAATGGTCAAATTCGGTATGATTATGTATGTATGTAAACACTTTTTGTGCAATCAAAAGAGATAACAATTATAAAAATGGACAAAAATATCACAGGGAAGGTTAACTTATCTCTTCCAGTTAACCTAACTACCCTGAAGTAATAATATGAAAACAACAAGGTACTAAAAACTGGTCAAGTCTGAGTTTGGCTCGCGCTGCACGGCGGTATGGAACCCTCTGTGCGCGAGTCCGACTCAAACTTGACCGTTTTCTTTTAATAAAGCTAGAATTTTCATAATTACTCACCTCTTCTCAAAGTCCCTGCCGATCACATCACCATCCCCCGCAGTAGGCAGTGCGTAGTTCGCGTCTGCGTCATAAATCGCAGACGCAATGAGCGGGAGGTATTTTTATCGCGCGCGCATGCAAATGACGCCTTACCTTGTAATTGTGGGGCGATATGCCGCGGCGCCATCTTTGACTCCGAGCTGTGCGGGGTGATGGGTTATATTGCTTTACGATGCAGTTCAATGTCTTATTGTTTGAAGACAAAGTAGGTTGTGCACGTGACAATGGTTCATATTGTAGAAAACACTTAGGTTCTCATTGACCAAAGTATGCTACGACTTAATTGAATAAAATTCAAAAAGTAAATCTGTTTAGCCATTTGAGTTTGATTGCGTCACGTCACTCAAAAAAGATTTGGCTACTTTATGATAAAATTTCACATTTGTCACATAGAAAAGCAATAGTGAATCGTGCTCTTGACCGTGACGACTGTTAATTTACGTTTGAACGAGACATGCTTCCGTGTCTAGGTTAATGAAGCTTTACACTTTACTCTTAACGTTTAAAAATAGAATAGAATGATCATAAACCGCCAGGCTGGCGCGACAGCCCTAGAAATTGGCTGGCACCCGCAGCCTCCAGAAAGCAATTATCACTGTCGCTGAGGTAATGAAACTTGATGCGTCTACTCTACCAACAACCACCTTATCAAGAACCTTCACTCCCAACCACAGCCATCAAGCCCAAGACCACAGATAAAATGGTCATGTTCACTCAACCAGTGTAGTTAGAACTCTGTCTTTTGCTGTTTAAGTTGTGGGTAAGGTTTTAGAAGTGCTGGTCGTTTCGTAAGTCGTCAGAACGGCATTTACGCGCACCTTGAGACACCTCCGTTAGTTGGCTGTGTACGTTATCTTAATTTTATGGGTGTTTGCCGGCGGAATCCCAAATTGCTGTTCACATTTGCACTCCGTTTGCAACATTCATGAAGTTAAGATTACCTTTAGTTGTGTAGGAAGTTAAACAATCTGCAGTATGTAGGTGTTTATGTAGATTTAGACATTGGTTTTTGCTGTTTTCTTTCCGTTTTAATATCAATGCATGATAAATACGCATCAACTACGCATGCATGAGCGAAATGTGTTCGGTTAATGTTACTAACAAAACCTAGTAATTAGTTAAATAATACTTTGAACTTAAATTACTCCTGCCCGCGACTGCGTTATTGCAGAAGGTTTTATCGCTATTCCACCAAGAATTGTTCGATTTTCTACAAGGAAAAAGGGCAAAGAGTAGCTTGTCTCAGAGTTATAAATAAACTGTATTTCTACTAAATTTTCACATCGATCGGATACGGTGTTCAACCTTGAAATAAACAAACATATTTTTGCAATTATAATATTATTTAGTAAGGCAAATAGAAGTTTGCTCTGAATGTACAATTTCTTCACCTTCAGCACACTAACAACCTACCTAATTTCATGAACTTTGGGATCCTCCACCACCATAATCCCACTTCAAATCATCGCTATAAACTGACCCAATGAAAAACCGTCGGAGTCCGGTCCAAAACCCGCTGCAGGCACGAGAACCCTCGCTCGGCAGAAGAGCCCTAGCGCCCGTCCGCAAAACTGGTGACGGCCCGACCTGACTAGGTATTTGAACGCGCACAACAAAGCCGTGGAGTCGACTTGGTGTTCTTATTAAATAATATAAATGTAGGGACCATCTCACATAAATAACCTTTTAAGTACTAACTAAGATCTAAATACACATAACAACGAGATGACTTTGACTAATTGATAATTTTTTTTAAGATATATAAAATCATCATGATGTTGCAGACGGAGTGCAAATGAACGTACCTATTAATGATAACACACTTTAAAAAAATGTTTGTATATACCATCTATTTGGGTTAGGTTCGTAAGGACTAGATTGCAAAAGGACTATGAAATCAAAGCGACTTTGTTTCATAAGATCTTGGTTTAAATTGTCTTAATATTAGAATGCCTGAGTTCAAAATTGGACTTGGTTCTATAACAATGTTTGTATAACACCCATCTTATCCATTACCCTACCGCCAAACAGCAATGTTCGCTGTTGTGTTCCGGATTGGGGATAAGACAGCCGGTGTAATGACTAGCATACAGGCATTCCATCTTAGTCCTCAGTGTTGGCAACGCATTTGCAGTCTTAGGCTTGCAGTCTTGTGAATGTGAATGTCTATGGGTCACAGTTTCCACTTACCACATCAATTACTAGTGGTGGCCTGTGTGCACGTTTGCCTTCACTAAGCCATAAAAAAAAATGACCCTGTTGCGAAACGCCAATGTATGCAGAACGTACTGATGGCAAAAAATTGACAACGTCTAAGTGGCAAAACGAATAGATGGTTGAAAGACAAGGAAATCATAAAGTACATACATAATGTAGTTTGAGAAGGAGCTCTTTAAAGATAAAGAAGGTGAGTATCTAGTCACTAAATATCATCTAATATAACCAAGTCGTTATGCAATCACGACGTTTTGCTACCTAGACAAACACCTTATGCTATCCAGACACTTTGCATAAGGAGTTATGACGCAACTAAGGCTATGTACAATTTGTATAAAAGTAACCGATATAGCTCACCGGATTGCAAACCTTAAGTGGCAGTGGGCGGGGCACATTGCTCGTAGAACTGATGGCCGTTGGAGCGGAAGGGTTCTAGAGTGGCGACCGCGAACCGGGAGACGAAGTGTTGGCAGACCTTCCACAAGGTGGACTGACGATCTTATAAAGGTCGCGGGAAACCGCTGGATGACAGCAGCAGAGGACCGATTGTTGTGGAAAACCTTGGGGAAGGCCTTTGTCCAGCAGTGGACGTCTGCGGCTGATAATGATGATGATGATGCTAGTTTGTCATTTTACAAACATGACGTTATGCCTAATTAGGCATAACTTACAACCTAGACATTTTGCTTACTAGGGCATTGTGCAAAAAAGGGTGTTTTGTTGTTTTGAAATCTAGTCCTTACGAACCTAACCCGTCTTTTTTAGCTTTTCCAGGGCAGGGTCTCTATTCCACACGGTAAAAACCAAATCGTTTTAGACCTGTTATCGTATTGTCAACGTTTTAATAGCTACTATTTACATGACAGTAATGGCGGCTGATTTAAAACCGATACCATAACAGGACAAATACAATTTGGATTTTATCTTCTAGAGTAGAAGCGCAATTCTGTTGTACTTTATCATAAATTAACTTTGGTTTTAAAACAAGTACACAACACATTTTACTTTTAAGTACCCAGCCGTTATATGCTGCAAGCTAAATAGTTTCGGTGCGAACGTGACACCATTATTCTGACAAGAAAGATGTTCAGAACGATGCAACAACGCTTCAATATACAACTCTTGCATTGCCGTAGCCGATGATTCGATACGAGTCCATTGCGGGTGTTAGGTCCTTGTGCAGGGTCCGTCCGGATCGCTACCACCATCTTATCCATTAACCTACCGCCAAACAGCAGTGTTCGCATTGTTGTGTTCCGGTTTGGGGATAAGACACCCGGTCTAATGACTAGCATAGAGGCATTCCATCTTAGTCCTCAGGGTTGGCAACGCGTTTGCAGTCTTGTGAATGCGAGTGTCTATGGGTCACAGTTACCACTTACCATCAGGTGGCCTGTGTGCTCGTTTGCTTTCCCTATGCCATAAAAAAAAACTAATGATAATACTAATAATTTTTATGACAAGCAATTTTGACACAACCTTTTGTTGCATGCTATACTTTTCTTTGTAGAGCTGATCAAGACCAAACTAAAGAATCCCAATTTGGTAAAGCCGCGAACCTGTAGCCACCTTCCGACTCCATCATTCCACAGCTCCCAGGTATAATAACATAGTATTGCATTAAGAACGCCTGGGTTCATTTCAACCATATTTCAGACCATTAGAATAACGGTAATTGGCTCAAAATTGACTTCTAAGATTTGAATTTGAATGGCAGACATAATAAACGAAGCAAGTTAAATAAAATAATAATAAAAAAAACTTGTAAAAAGGTCGCATGTCGTCTCCACAGCAGCGCCGGCGCCGCAGCGGCCGCGGCCGCACCTTGTCAGCTCGCAATTGACGGGGATTGTTGAGCGGATCTTTGTCACGCCATCATTGCGATCAGCGGCCGTGGCACGCGATCATCGGCCGCTGGAAGGGTGCATTAACTAGTGCATTACGTGACGTAATGCACGTAATTTACGTCACGTTCCCACATACTAACAGTTTACATGCAGTCCCAACACTGTCAGGCCGCCAGACAGTTTGAAATATGTTATGAAATGTTAGAAACTGTTAGTCTCTGTTCTAATACCATGAATTGACCGGCCAGTATTGCCCAACGGACTGTGTAATGATCTGTAAAGTTTGTTTTAGATTTTCAATTACATTTTTTTTTTGTCGTTTTAGTTTGAGTATACGTTTTAAACAACAATACGGTATTTATTGACGTTATTTTTAAAACAATAATATATAAAAATAATATTTTTGAACCCAGATAAGACCTACTAAGGAAGCTGCATGTCATCTCTGTTACCTTACATTTTAATAGATTCGTGAACTAATTAATCTCTACATTGACGCCATAATTACTTCTATTTTTGTACAAATTTTTAACATGCATTAACTTGTCTCTTTTTTCTCGATTTAATCGTAAAAAAGAGATTTAGATTAGTTTTCTTCTCTTCCCTAGTTTCTATTTCTGCAGCTCGATCTACTTATCCAATAACATGGCAAGTATGATTGTCCAAATGGCACCGTCGCTGCATGCTAGTGTCTGTTCCAGCGCTGTATGGTCAGCGGCGCACGCGGTCGATTTCCGCCTAATCCCCAATGGCGCCCGTCACATCTGCCCACTAAACACTTCGATTGTACGGCTACGTGTAATTTGCTCTCCGAATTAAACAGCGCGTCCACGCCGATCGAATTGATGACTCGTTGAGATTGACAATGTTTTAAAATGCGACCTTAAAACTGTATTTATGATTTAGCTTATTCTTTTCAGTTTCTTTCCTAAGCTATTAATCTGAATCCCACTTCTGAAAAGTGACTACAACTTCCAGAAATGTCTTGGTTTTTCACGACAGATTCTGAAACGCGGCTTCTAAAATGTCGCTTTTCTAGTTCTCTATTATGCTGTGTATCTCTTAATTCTTAGACAAGTTAAACTGCTACACTATTTTTGCGCATAAATACTAATGAGTTAAAGCTAATTAAGGAAAGGAAAATATTACCAGAACCGCCACATCACGGTCGGTGCTAATCAAAGTCACCTCTCCTGGAACGTGACGCCCTCCCGGCCGCTCAGATAAATACTATTTGCGCGGCGAATCAGCTGATAACCGCTAATTGACTAATACCTCATGCTATACACGTCAACCATGCTGCCCAGATACCTGGGCTGTACCACATAGTTACAGCTCAGAGGTTTAGTTATGCTGGTCGTCGTTAGGCTCTGTTTGGTGAAGATCAATGATATTAATTGCTCAGATGAAGGAGGGAACTTATAACGGCTCTGGCAATATTATTTTTATGACGCCAGCTACTTCTAGCGTTGGCTCTCTTGGCAGCCATTTCGATAAGGATACGTTGCCCGCTCCTCTGGTTGAACTTCTCAGAGATCTAAACCTATTGGTGATAGCATGCCTATCATATTAACGTACAATTTTACTTTATCTTGAAGGTAAAAACCATGGACCATTAAGTATAAGTTTGATAGTGGTTTGTTTTGTGGTAACTTTTTAGCGTGTGGGAAAACCCTGATAGATCATTATTTGCTTTGTAATATAATAACATGTGTATTAGATAAGTAAAAGGCAGTTGTTTATATGTATGTATATTAAATGTAAGTAAGTGTATGAATAATGGTGATAAGTGATTTTACAAAGTACATGTTTTTTTATGACAGTGAGGCATTCAATCTTTTACTGAGGTGTTGTAAAATAATAATCGTACGACCTATTTACTATGAAACCATGTAGCGATTTTGTATGTTGACATGCTTTTTCATTGGTTTTTCAATCACATAAAATGCTTGAACGGATTTGGATGAACTTTGGCACGCAGGAAGTGTTGGCATGTTCCAAAATGGTTAGTTTCGTGATAAAGCTGAACGAGTTCAAGGCGCATTACGTTATTTTTATCACTATTAGGTATTTCGTTGTTTACTTACAATTTCATGTAATTATCTCATCACATTTGTGAACTGGTCGACCTCGTAATTACACATTGTTAACCTTTAACTACCGTTTTCAGATGAACAGTTGCCGAAACGGCGCAGGATCAAGTTTCAATTTAAACTTGACGCATTAAGTCGCGCGGGATTGCCCTGAATTAACAAAAATGCGCCTCGGGGAGTCGTCCGCGGCGCCGCGGCATCGGCACGGCGGACATGATGGGGCGAACCTATTGTTGTAATTTTATTGCCCAAAAATAATTGCCAATGACAATTATTACTGCGTTCCACCCATAAACAGTTCGTCTGGGATACACCGTCAAGGCGTTTATCGCGGCTTTTGCGTGTGACTACGTCTGCGCAAAAGTGGTTTATCGTTTTCCTCAGGAAATACATTTCCAATCACAAACGGTATCCTACTTGCCGATTCAAAGAATAGACCGAGGATGGATGTGTGCTAAATTTTTGACAAGGGAACATTCCCTTTCGAAGTAATAATTATAGAAATTGACATTACCTATCAAGTAAATTTTATTATGCTAATATGTTTTTATCGTAATATTCTAGAATAACTAGAAGTCGTTAGTATTGGTGTTTGTAAATATTGACTAACTTTATTATCTAAATTTGAGGTGTCTAATCACTGGACCAGTAGTCATAGGTACGCTCTGATAAACTATACAAACAAACCGATTTGTAATGAGCTTCTACTGTTTGAACACACCATTACGAACCTTAACTGTATCAAATATAGAACCTTGTCACAATGATAAAAATAAATTCACATTATTAAAATAAGGCGAATCAGACGTTGATTTTCTGCGTCATGGTCCTATCCTAGCGCGTTATTTCAGGCCTTGAATTATACTTATACTTGGTAAGACTAATAGTATTCCTTGTAATTTAATTTGTGTGATTAACCTTTGTATTGATTTTGTTTTAGGTACTTGGTAATGAGTTCTGATCGTCTTTTCCTTGTTTGATAATAATGGTGTGTTTTAAAATGAGCATTACGAAGTATAAATATATTATTATAAATAATAGAGAGTCAAACACTTCATCAAGATATATTACGAGTTGGTATGTATACTCGTTCCAATTTTAGATCATCTGGTGACTCTTTCATGACATGGTTAAATGTCTTTAAAAAGAGAAGTTGCCCCATGTACCTACTGCATAAAATAGTATAAGCTATTTAAATGGCTTTTAAATTCAATTTTGTAACAACTCGATATTATAATTATATAATGCAACTTAACCACAGACTAACGACAAAAACGGCGTTCTCAAAATGATTTTGACCATTGAAAAAATAATATATTTAATTTTCGAAGCTAATTTAACATACACAACCCACCGAGACCAACAAAACAAACTATTCAGCCAACTGTCAAATCCTCCCCACCTTCCCTTCATTCAAAATCAGAATTAACACCATACCGGCCGTAATCCGACCGTTACAATGGCGCCGGGCGCGTGCGCACATGGTCGCGACTGCACCTTGCATTAGCATAATTTAATATGCCATTGTACGTGTCTAATGCAGTTTGGGGTGCACGGGACACCAGGCAGCGCTTTCAGGGATTTAAGCGCTGCAGTTACGATGAATAAAATTATTTCTTTTTGATTTTGCACATCGCGTAAGAGCAGAAATATTAAAGAATAGCAGTTCAATCTATGTAAGTACAATAGTGTCAAACCGTAATTCAATAAGTCACCTATAAATCCATTCGAGAACTGCAGGTTTTTATACTCATGAATGAGTAAAACCTCACATACTCTCACGTAAGCCGAGCTACAGAATTACTTAAGTACGTACAACTTTAAAAACTATTTGTAAATTCTGTAACTACATTTTGCACAAATAGGCTAAGATGTTTACCATCGTAAGAGTGACAGGTGGCAAGCCCGTCGCCTAACAGTACGAAAATACTATTTTCCCTTACTCGCCTCTTACGACATCCACGGGAAGACATGAAGTGGCACTATTCTAACACGGGACCTGATATAAAACCTTTTTATCATAAAATAATAAACGTTACTTTAAACCTTTCCTGTTTTATATTTTACCTTCCCTCTCTAAACCTACAGTTATCTAGATTTCAACGACAGCACATTTCGCTTCATAAAACCAATTTACGTCAACCCCATCCTAAAGCGCTTACTCCCCCGCGGTGTAAGGTTACCTGGGCGCCATCTGTCGGGCAATGTCGAGATTTATTGTTGCAAAATGCGCTTTGGCTGGGATTGCTTTTTTGCCGGCTATCAAGTTTCCATTAGCTAATTCCGCTTCGATTGGACCGGTGAGGTTAGGGTTGGCGAAAAACATAAAAAAGCGGCGACGTGTTTTATGAAACGAAAAAAAAAGTGAATGATGAAACGATAGTGGACTCTTTTTTGTTTTTGATTATCGATGAGCTTAGCTGCTGTAACTGTCTCGTAATAAAAAGAAAAACGTTTAGGTGTTTGAGGTAGCCCTGTGCAACTGTAATTTGCGATTGATGGATCGTTTTTATTCGATTTAAACTGCCGTTAATGAAGAAACTTTTGCGGTAATGTGATACGGCGAATTTTTATGAAGCGCTATTTTTGATGTTCCAACTTTTCAATTTATGCGATTTCAGAGTATTTAATTGTACCTTTGTTATCGTTCATTCTAAGTAATTGGATTATTAATGTTTTACAGTGCTTGTCTGTAAAGCGGCTGTTTAAAACTTCGGGAATCTTATTTATTAAGTGAGATTATAGAGATTACAATGTGAAATATAATAAATTTGTTTACTCTGATAATCAATTATTTAATACTCGAGCTCTCTCTCTTATAACCTAAATCTAAGAATTTATTCTCCTCTTTTAAAACGTCTTTACAAATTCAAGATTGATAACTCGAGTAACTCTGCATGACTGAGCGCATTCCATATCTGCACTAATAGGATAAGAACATTTGGGTAGCATCAATATTAATTGAAATCGTACGGAATTGCTTCTGTCATCAATCCGCGCCCTCCGTCCGAGGGGAACGGCACGAACATCTGCATTATCTTACCTATCCCTCGAATCAGTTGCACGGGCATTCACTAAAGTGCACTCGCCATTCCACCGTCAAACCTTACAATTACCTTCTACCAGGCTATTCTGAGTTCAACCTTATTTTTACTTCTACTAAGGTTCAACACATGCACGGTTTTTAATGCATTTTGTAAATACGCAACTCTATACGATGATAACTGACATTTGACACTCGCATCCCAAAAAGAGCTTTGTTGTAATCATACAATAGGATTGAAAATCTATTGAACGCTCTATCAAATGCGAACCGTTTAAGCTAAGAGGGTAGTTCACATGTTGGCGGCGCGATTTATCAAATTTTATACGTTGTCAGGACGCGACATGTGCGCGGCGCGCGGACAATTGGTAGGTGGGGGGACGAATTAGAATTAAATATGGAACGCGAGGTACCTAATGGATTAATGTCAGCAGCCAGGAACGTTGGCTCCGCGATAACAACTAGGGTTGCAGCCGAGGAGGGGGTCTTGTCAGGATGGCCGTGTCGGAGAACAGTAGGCAGGAGACGTGAGGTATGCGGCTGCAGATGTGGCTCTTATTCGCGATGTGATTGGATCCGCGTATTACGAGTAATCTACTTGAGGATTGGAATAGGTTTCGTTTATTGGATGCGTGAGCGGCGATGAGATATGGTGTTTGTATTTTAAGTCTGTGTTCTTTTTCAACGATATTTTGATAACGTGACTGTTCTAATACATTTCATTTATTAAAATTCCACTGCCAGGAAAACTATTAACTCTGGACTCTATTAAATGAAATTATTTTGAAGATGTTAGTTCTTAATAAAGTGTTTGATTCATTAATTAACTTAAGGCAACCTTTTTTGGTATATATCGCCTAAACTACTAATAAATAAGGCCACAAGTCTTTGGCAAAAACCAAAACATCCCACACAACTAATGTATAATTCCAAATATCGTCAATAAAGATGCCATGTTTGATATTTTGCACTAAGCGATATCTGACAGGTGACGTGATGGCCGGAGCACGTGCGGTGGGGCTGCTCGCGATCGACACCGACGGCAAAACAAGTTGCGACATACTCATGACATCTCTGGAGTCATTCATTTTGGAGAAATAGAAAAACATTGTTAATATTAGTTCAAGTTCAAAGGCGAAAGATGTTTTAGGATGTAATACTTAAAAATTTAAGTGTTTCTAAAATACTTCATTTTGAGTTCGCAAATGTCTACGGAATACAGATGGACCTCAGATACTTACCTATTAGGGCGTCTGTGTGCTGTTTGTCTACTCCATACGTTGAAAAATCAAAGCCAGTGCTACTTAATAAATGACTTACTAACATTGAATTTAGGTTTAATTTCCAGCCTACACGCATTTGCAGTCACAAGATTACCTTAAGACTGCAATCCTAAGACTGCCATTGCGTTACCTATCCTGAGGACTAAGATAGGATAAAGGATACATATAAAAATAAAAGTGAAAGAGATCCGATTGAAACCTCCTTAATTTCCCCGTCGTAATACGTGACCTTCATTTTGTTACTTTAACCCATAGTAAACTGGGGGTACTTTGATTTACGGGGTAACATTGCCCACCCCAAAAACTATCTTTAATATTTAATTATTCTATTAAATGTTTCATCAGGACTAAGCTACTCATACAGTTATATAATTACTTCAACAATTTAAGAAGATAACAACTAAAACAGTTATCGTTTTAAGGTCGGGTAATGTTACCCCGTAAATCAAAGTACCCCCAGTTTACCGGTAATAACCAAAAATCTTCGTACTGAAAATTACCTGTGAAAAACGACGTGTATTTTCCGGACGAATCACACGACTGGTCGAACCGTACTAATATCTGCAACCTGGCCGCTCGCGCCGTCGCTCCACCTATTCACGAGGTGATGGATGGCGGCGTCGATTAGGGCTGCTGACCTGTTCTTTCATATCTCACTAATGGCCGGCGGGTCCCTTGGTCCAGAACACTGGATGAGCTACGGTAAAACTGGGTTACCTTTTACACACGTTGAAATAGTCTAGGGAAAAAAATACCCTTGCATTTGATATTTACACTCACAACACAATTACATTGAAAGATAACAAATTAATCTAAGTACTTAACGATATTTTTTTATCCCACAAGCATTTTAATATTTTAAATTACGCAGGATTTAAACATGATAAACAGAAAGTACAAAACTTATCTAGACCTCAACTCTTTCATGCGGTGATACGTTATTGTTGTCTCTGGTAGCCAAACCTCGAGACAATTAGCTACCTAACTTATTTACAGTTTGGATGCGCAAATAACATGCATTACCTAAATATAAAAATCTTTGCCATGGGGAGATTGATTATTACAACATAATTATTATGATGAAGCCTCCACGCGTTACGTGCGCATTTACATAGAGGTCAAGTCAAGCTGGCTGCCATAGTCTAGAACTCGTAACGCACAGCATTCAGCCTTAAACCACCAACTTATTCTGTTATCCAAACTTAAAGCTAACCAAAAAACTCCTGTTCGCCTTTAAATGATTTCCAAAGATATGAAGACTCATCTCCCACTAATTTATCAACGTGAAAAAAGCAGCCAAGTCATTTTTCGCGGCGTTTCCAGCCGCCTACCTCGGAGAGCCAACCGTGTACCTGTCGGGGCTGTCAAACGTACAAGGGTCATTACTTAGCCCATCACCGGCCGTAATTAATACTGCGGCTGCCTTTTGGACACGATGTACGCACGGGAGGCTTTTTGGCACGTCACTTTTTGAGGTGTTGGTTTCAATATGACGTTGATTTTTTGCTCGAAAAGTGAAGTTTTTTTATGTTTTTTTTTTAATTTAAGAGATGGAGGCAAACGAGCATGCGGTAAACCGGGAATCCGGTAACTGATGGGAAGTAACCACCACGGCCCAATTAATGTAAATTATAAAGATGAAAATCATTTTGAGCCATTATTAAGACACCAAGTTTCATTGATTGATGGAAACTCTAGATTGGTGTTATTCAAGTGAGTCTTATTAGGTACGTACTGTCAGAGTTAAACTATGTTTATTTACATCAACCTATAATCCAAGTGAAGATGAAAAACCGCAAACAAATATAAACAGCCAACGTATTCCTAATGAAAATAATGACAAACCAATTAGACATCACTCAAAACAAGCTCCCTACTGGCTTCAAATGACAAATGAACTCGGCCCAGCTCTACCTAGATCTAGATCGAGCGTTCGCTCGGAGTGATCAGACCAGCGCAGCGCACTAAATCAGCCGCCGTCACCCGGTACCTGCGATCAGACTGTAATTAACACATTCGGTGCCAACTACTCGATATAGTGTCGCATTCATAGAAAAATCTGGTAGCTTGGCACTTGGACCTCCTACCCGCACTATGGCGTCGGCGTCTCGCTGGACCGTTCATTAAAATGTCACGGGCGGCGTCGTGACAGTCATGACATCTATGTAAACGTACCTAAGCAGTAGGTTTCATAGAGGCAAAGCTAATAAAGAAAGGTTCACCCGGCTTAGTAACCTATTCCATTTCAGATATGGTATAATATTCATAATCGTAATGTAAGTACTACCATCATACGATTCCCAGGCTTAAGTGAGCACACCTTTTTTTTTACATTTGAATAAAATCTTGAAGTACTAAAACCAATGCTGATAGCCAAGAATTTGATGTATGAAAAGCTATAAAGTAGGAACCCCGACTGCATAAAGATTAAGATGCACTTCATTCATTAATCCACAAAAGTCCTACTATTTCAATATTCCAAGACGCCCCTAGTCCAGTTCGTATAATCCTCGCCCACGCGTAATGTGTTGTTAAACACTCGGTCACTCGAGACCGTCCTGTTTACTGCCGCGGGGGGCAGGGGGCAGGGGGGGGGGGGGGCAGGATTAATTACAGGCCATCCCCACTGACAGAGAGGTGAGCCAGATATTTTGGAAGTTCTCAGTCGCTGTTTAATTGTAGAAATTGATTGCTGGCATTTGGTGTGGGACAACCCTAATATAGTTATATTTTGGATTTTGTAACACATCTTCAATAATTGTACAGACGAACGAGTATGCCGTTGGTTAAGAATTTTGTCTTAATTTGAACGGAGGGTGGCATTGGATTGATTCTGAATGAGATTTAGCTTATGAGGGTGTATTTGTTTGAAGCCAGCAAAATAGTATATTGCCGTGCATTCATATTAGAAAGTGATCACACTCGTCAAATGCAGTTTATGAAGACAATATAATAGAATAAAAAACAGAGTTCGCAAGCACTTATCTACTTATATTTCCCTACAAAAAAGTAATCCAAAAATTATTAGATATATAATTTGAATCATAAAATATTATTGTTTAAGAATAACTGTTTTGCCGTTTTACAAGTTGATACAATAATAAAAGTACGTTTATAAAAAACCTATTGATATCAATTTCGTGTTACCCCAGTGGAGAATGGCCCTATCCGATCTTGCTAAAAACCGTGACCAAACTGAAATTGCTCGAAAGACCTGTCTCAGCTTCTGACCCCGTATTTTCTGAGAGAAATGGATCTTTCTTATGGCACTTCCTGGAAAATGGCTTAATATTAAGAAGTGCAGCTGCGTTGGCCAATGTTGGCTGCTGTTGGTCTTCGGTGCTTAGTAGCAGATATTGGCGTATTGGCGAATGCTGGTCGCGATCAAACCGCAGTAAAACGTTTGATAATTGTCCTAAGAGTGAGGTATACAGGGAGCATTGTTATAAGTAAATCTATGAAAAAAAAACACTTTCAGAACGGGTAAGGCGATAAACAGTTTTTATGAAGATGGGGCCATCTCGTAGATTCCAATTACTGTAAAACTTATATTAATGCAATTACAAGTAAACAATGTTTTTTGTTCATTAAAAGGGTGTGTTCTAATCTTTACCATTTTAGGTAACATTATTTCTCGGTTCTGTAATAACTATTCTGTCAAGATTTTAATATCAGATTATCAAATTAAACAAAATACGGAAAACTCAATGGTAAGGATATTTCTTACAGATTGATTAAAGTGTTTGTGAATACCATGAAAAAACACTAGTACCTAATTAAACTTACAAACTACAAAAACAAGCTTTTTTTTTCTTACTAGGAAAATATATTAAGAACCCCTGTGTGCTTCAAACTTGGCAGCAAGAGCAATTTTCATATCGCTCGCCAGTGCGCGGGTGATTTATCTCGCGCGAGGTCGACATTCATATGCTCGCGCTCGGCTCCGCTCGGTGCTCTCCTCCATGCTCAATGCTCGACTCAGCGCCATCTGGCGGGCGCCTCGTGTCAACCCTATTGCTTTATTACCTTCTATGTTACATTTTATAAAGTAAAGTTTTAGTTTTCTGCTTTGCATGTCTGGATTTTAATAAAGATTTTTCGTTCAGCGACGTAGACGGGAATTTTGCTTGTCTTCCTTCAAATTAAGTTGTAAAGGAAACTATTGCTTAATAAAAAGCAAGTTTTAAAAACCTGACTGCAGTTTTGGATACCACTGTCGATAAGTATATGATAAAAGTAATAAAACCCGATTGAAAAATGTTTTCTTATGAATTTTATAAAATAAAATAATTGGTTATTATAAAGATATTACAATAAAATTGGTCATGGTCTTTATGTGTTCTATGGCCTTCATAACACCTCCATACCAAGAGTCAAGACGCGTCCTACCTTTCTTAATTAAAACCAGCGGGACCTTACAACTTCCTAGATGATCAGACCTGCTGGAACTTCAGTAAAAGTAGGTTAACCTGATGAGTTGCTTTTGCTAAAGGCTGCCATCGTTTAGGTTATGCATATCAGCCCTGACACATGCAGGCCGCGCCATCAGCCCGAGAGCCCACGGCGGCACAATTACGGGGCTGGCATACATCACCCGCCTGAGCGATGGCCCTCCTTAGGGCTGCGATGACCCAAACCACGAGCGCCAGCCTGCCAGAGCCCTGGGGCCGATGTGCAAACGCTACTAACGTTTCTATTTTCTTTCGCTCAAAGTGTATGGGATGGCAGTTGACCACGTGGTTAGTCGCTGCAAACGAGAATGTCATCCCATAGTTACATTTTGAGCGATAGAAAACAAAAACGTTAGTAGCTAGTAGTTTTGCAGGTGGTAGAACCTTGTGCAGGGTCTGTCCGTCACCATCTTATCCATTAACCTACCGCCAAACAGCAGTGTTCGCATTGTTGTGTTCCGGTTTGGGGATAAGACAGCCGGTGTAATGACTAGCATAGAGGCATTCCATCTTAGTCCTCAGGGTTGGCAACGCATTTGCAGTCTTGTGAATGCGAATGTCAATGGGTCACAGTTTCCACTTACCATCAGGTGGCCTGTGTGCTAGTTTGCCTTGTTTATGCCATAAAAAAAAAAGTTTGCGTTATGTTTAGGGCCTTTGGGATCGGCGTCTACAGTTGACTGGGGGTTCAGTTCTTTAGCCTACTTATCTTGTTTCTAAATTGTAATTTTATTGATATTGTTAAAGAAGATCTTGTTACCAAGTGGAATAAAAGCGACCATAACATCAACAATATTAAAGAAGAAAGATATAATTTAACACATGCCGTAGAATAGAGATCCTGAAGATTATTTTTGTTATTTGTCTAGGTTATGTTATTGATCAAAATATTGTGGATGTTATAACACATATCCACCGTAAAAAAAATGCTACAAGTACTTCACATCTTTGCTACAATAGGACATGTTTAATCTTGGAAAAATACAGAATATAAAGCAACGACTATGACATTTATTGACATTAAAGTGTATTAAAAAAATGATGACGCTATTTGTATGTTGTTATTTATACTAAACCCAACCAATGAGGGTGCCAGAAAGTTTTTCATCTGCTTTGCTAGACAAAAATAGTGTTGAGTATTTTTTTGTATTTTTTTAAACTAACTGTAGCTGCTTACAGCAATAAAACAA
Source organism: Acleris sparsana (assembly GCA_923062465.1). Classification (NCBI taxonomy): domain Eukaryota; kingdom Metazoa; phylum Arthropoda; class Insecta; order Lepidoptera; family Tortricidae; genus Acleris; species Acleris sparsana. The sequence goes on from OV281293.1 coordinate 410,280, forward strand.
ATTACTTACCAAACAATAAGCATAAACGCTCCAGCTCCTCCCCCGTACCACACACAAAAGTCCAAAGGGCCGGCGGAAAAAGGCCCTCTTTACCTTCCACCAAAACTAGTAAATAGTGGGATTAACTGGCTCCATAAATCAGTCCAAGACGCAGATACCGACCTGCCCAGGACTCAGCCGATAAGATTGTTCCACTTGATTAAGAAGGTAGCTTGATGTGCTTGAGACCATTATCTCAAGAGCTGATCGTGAATTATATGTTTACGGAGCAGGTGGATTAGTTGGGAACAAGTTATTAGTTAGTTTTGATGAAGTTTGCGGATGTGTAGTGCAGTTGATTCCATTTACTTGATTCCAGTATTTTGAAACCGGAGTTAAAACACAGACTCTTAAGTGACGCCCCTTTAAAAAGAAAATTTGTCTAGTATTATAATAAAAATGTTATGCCCTTAAATAGCTTTTTGTTTCTTTTAGTGTTATTACAGACTTGGATCTGATTTGGTACCTATATGCTATTTAAAAAGATGTTGCATTACATGTTCCATTTCAGTATCTTGTGATATTTCTTCTTATGTAATCTACATCTAAGCATCAAACATTGATCCAGCGCCTCTATTCAACACATCGGCACACAAACGGCATAATTATATCTAGGTAGTTCTGAGGTCTATTTGGCCAAGTTCTAAAATATAAAAGAACAACTCACACTTGTTTTAAACACGTGACATCACTACTTACAAAAAACTAAGCTCCCAATACGAGAACTGCAACTGAATTGTCTCCTTTCTTCCCCAAACACGCGAGCAGAAGTAAACGTTTATAAACCTCCCGCGCGCGCCGGCAACAAGACAATTACCGCCCTCGTGCAATTAGCGGCGATCGCTTCCATCTAAGAAGGTGATTCTTATTATTTTTCCGCCCCTCGTTAATTACAAGGAGTATTTTATTATGGCCAATTTGTCCGTACCTGCCAGATTGCAGGGGCTCCGGTTCGAAGCGATTTGTTTGAATTTTTCGCTGTCGGAGGGAAGATGTTGATGGAAGAAATTTCTTAATTAAATTGGTGGATGGGCGATTTAAAATTGATTGTTTGGAAATTGAACGGTCGGTGTGCGTGATATGGTAACACTGGTTGTAGGGAGAGTTTACTTAATATATTCGTGCGTTAAAAAGAAAAGTGGCGTTATTCAAAAAAATATCAAAAGTGTTTTATTACATAAATCAACTACTTTTTGCCTATATTTTAAGTTGGCAAAGCGGCCCTCCGCAGTTTTCTTCCTATCACTACAGATGGCACCGTTGTCATTTTTCCACTACGCTATAGTCCGCCATCTTTTTTGTAGAAGAGCGACGCTCTCGCAGTTGCGATCCAGTCACAGTGGTGAATAGACGTGTGTTTTTGTGGAAATCTGACATATCTCGGAATAGTGTGAAAATTTGATATAAACCGTTAAGTGTTATTTAATGAAAAATGACATTTTAGAAAAAACTACTCTTCAGTCTTAACTTATCAACGTAATTTAAAATACTAAAATGACACTTTTTGATTTGAGTATAGAAAGTTAGAATAAAGTTTTGTACCAAAGTGATACCTTTTGTAAGATGACGTTTTTCTTTATTTATTTATTAGAGTTACCGTGGGTTCATTGAATGTGAAGCGTCACTTTTAGAAATGAGACGTTTAAGTTCAAAATACTACTATGAAATTTTATGGTGACTAATAGAAAAATAACTGCTAGTTTTGTTTTTTCTAAATTAGGAGTATAAAATTTATTTGTTTGCGACTTTTAAATAAGTAAGATTTACTTACGTCACAATTAAGTCGGTCAATGGAAAATCAAAATAACCTAAAACCATCTTTAGTTGACCAACGTTAGTTATTAATAATGAGCTGAAATGAAAACATAAAATAGCAAAAACCACCGAAAAACAATTTAAAATGCACAGACATAAAACATAACACCATGCTTAAGCAAAAAAATACCATGAGCTGATACCCTGTCCCATACTCAAGATACCTAAACGTTTGTCAAAAAAATGTCGTTAACACACTATGATATCAAATAGAATTTTACGTGCGTCTTGTGTATAAATTTAAATAAGCTGTAAACTCGAAAAACATAATTATATTGAAATTAATCATTCGGCAACAATAAATCTAATTTATTAAACTTGAATACCCACGAGAAAGTGTCAGAGTGTCATCAAGATAGGTATATTATAGAAATGAATCGTTTGGCAACAAAAAATCTAACTTATAACACTTGAATACCTACGAGAAAGTGTCAGTCTAATCAGGATAGGTATAATATATACATTTACTTACACAGACTTGTGGTTATCTAAATTCAAAGCGTTGTTCACTATACGCTTAGTGCGACTACTTATTTTATTGATTTTCGTAGCCAAATCACACCACTTAACCAAAATTTTAACATAACACGTGCAGGCTAACTCGACATTTGGCTGGCGACTGCGCGTTTGATTCAAACGCGCAGTCGCCAGCCAAATGCCGTGCGCCGGAGCCGTTCGAACTCATTCAAACCGTTTGAATGAGTTCGAACGGCTCCGGCGCACGGCAATGGCATGAAGTTGGTGGGGGAACAGGTACTACCAACCTAAACGCGTCAAATGAAACGAACAAAGACTAACGTCTATGAATATAACACTTGACTTACAAAAACTAGTAACTTCAAGTAAAAAAACACATACTACATTTAAAAAGTTATGATTAAACTCGTTCGACCACATCAAAACCTAGTAAGCCTCTATGACTTTTTGAATACCTAGTAAGTGCATGTCATATACTAGGTATTTGAAATAGTTTTGTGACATACTGGATTTTGAAATGGTCAAGCCCGTTTGTTTCTGTAGGTACTTAGTAGGTTTCGGGGTACTCATATCTGTGAACCTGACCGAGATAGGTCTCTAAATGATTTTGCATCCGGTAGGGACTTACTAGGAACCACGTTTTATGCAAGAAATACAAAATTGAATTTTTGAGACCTGCTAGGTTTTGAAATGGCGCAGCCGAAAGCGCTGCGAATTATTGAGTATAAGTTTATGTTTTCTTTTTTATTTCTTTAAAAAGTACCCACTTTTATCCTACTTGAATCGATATAAAAAAAAAAAAAAATTATGTCGAGTTTCGAAAAAATCTACCTGTTTGATTTGGTTGTTTCGCCAAAAATATTACTTATTTCGCATCATGTACCTTGCTATTGGCAATATTTTTAACACTTCAGTGTAATTTCATTTGCTTTTTATATTCAATAAACAAAGTTTTCTTCCACAATTTGTATTTTATTTCATAAAAGGTCACCGTAAAAGGTTAACTATTTTTATGGAAAAGTGGCATTTATTAGGCTAACAAGGCTTTATTTCTACTTTTCACATTACATTTTTATAAAAAGAAATAGAAAAAAATAATACGAAGAAAGTGATATATAATACTTAGTTACTTGTTCTATACCATCTTCAAGATATTGAAATAAGCGTGCCCGAAACTTTTAACTCTCGTCCTGTAAATTTTGATGATTTTGAATAACGTCATTTTTCTTTTTAACGCACGAATGTCTTCCTTGTTTTGGTCGCAGGATATAATATAACACCCTGTGAAACGTGTTTTCAGAATCTAATGTAAGTAAGTCAACTTAATTTATTTACATGCTACTAACTTTAATGCAAAAATATTATAATTTCCTTGAATCACTTAGTCTTTTGAAGGGATAAGTTCACCTTTGTACTTGATTTTATTTATGCCGCATCTTTTGTATACATACTAAGATAAGTAAGATTGTTATCTTGAGAATGTGGGCTCAGATTCCACTTAACATGAGGTGGCCTGTGTGCTCGATTGCCTTCTCTTTAGGACAAAAAAACTAACCTACTGTCCCACAACAATGTAAAAAGATCTAATAATGAGAATACCAAATTAGATGTAAAAACAAACATAAAATAAATACAGTTGCTTTGTACAGACAAGCCACAATACGAGTCCTGGTATTACAAACAGGTATAACAAACGCTAGACTGAAACAGTCATTAAAAAACACCAATATATCAACAACTTGAACTGTCAAACATATCAATTTAGAGCTCAAGTGGTCCGAGGTATCATCGCGGCTAATCATAAGCTCCTCGGCGGCTCGGTAATAGGTGAGTCAGTTTGTTCCCACGTCGCAATTGGAGAATTGGACGGCATGCGTGCGGGGTTGACCCTTGGCTCTCTTAATTGTCCTCCACGTAAGGACAAAGAAAGACAAGGAGACGATGATGGGTTAGGAAACAGATCTTACAAGAAATACAAATCAACGATCCGGAGCCCTTCATCAACCATGGAGGTTTGATTTTCATGTAACGATGGCTGTTTTCTTCCTTCAACTAAGTGACAAGAGAATATAAAGATTTGGATTATCCTAACATACTTTGTGATAAATTTATTATTAATAATGGTAAGAGTGTCTTGTTTTTGCTTCAGCGTTTAAAGTCAATGTCTTGAAATGTCAAGTGCTTAAATTATATCAAGATGGGATGACATCAAAATCTTGAAACGTCCTTGTCGTGTAGTGTCAAGGTCTTACAACGTCAAGCTTACTACTCTGATATTCTACGATCTAGGCAGCTTGACATTTCAAGACTTTGACTTTAAAAGATGATCTAGTATCACATTCTAAGATGGTGACGTTTCACTACCTGGTCATTCTGAGACTTTGACATATTACTACTATGACATTCTGCGATCTAGACAGCTTGACATTTCAATACTTTGACTTAAAACGCCGAAGCGCTTGTTTTAATGGGCCTCCCGTCACCCTATTCCCCTTAAAATTGCCTCATTGCATCGGTAGAAATATGGGCGCTTTAATATGCCAACGTCAAAAATTCATTTTTTTCAAATATCCGATTTCTATTAATAACAGTACGTATATACTGTGAACACTAATAATACTAGTATGTACATGTCAAAATTAGATGAGTGTTACGCAGCATGTTGACCATAATACATAAATTAAAATCTATTTAAGCTTTGCTCCTCGGCTCCCCTGTGCAGTGTTGATGAAGTGGCGTGCCAGATAGGTCCATGTTGCAATAACAGGAGCACTGACTCACGCGGCAACGAGCTCGAGTGCCTACAGCGGCGCAGGAGCAACAACCAATCTAGAGAAGAGGTACCAGCCGTGACATTCTCCGTGGTTTCTTCACTCGTGGCGGCGCGCACGTCAACGAAGGCCACGATCGTGACTATATTCATGAAAGGAATAGCAAACTTGTAAAAACTATATTGTATATGTCTGATAAGAATTATACCTTCTTTGTTACTGTCTTATATGCTCAAATTTGTTAAATTGATTGTAAAAATAAATGTATCTTCGTCTTTCTTTCTTTCTGTTTCTATCATAATTGCAGTTAGTATTTCTACTTTTATGAATAGTGGCTTAACCTTAAATCACCACTCTGAAGAAACGAGGAAAGAAGAAGGTAAAGAATTTACACGTTTCAGTTTCCAACAGTTTTATGCTATGGAGCACAAGGGATAGAGGAAATAAATAACACAAACCAATACTAAAAACAAGTTGTCTCTTTTTTAAATGTGTCAGGGCTCAAAATCGTGGCTTATTAATATACAGTATATGTAGTATGGTACAGAAGACTAAACTTTCTCATTAAGCCGCAGCAATCGAGTCAAGATTGGTTAACGCTGCCAAAATATTTTCTCTTTTTCACTCATGTTTCCAAGCTTATATGCGGCTGAAAACTCTGGAAAAATCTACTAGCAATATACTCGTATCACAGTAAAATATTTACAAGTGGCCGAGGTGCGCGGGCAATGGCCGTCAATTGCTTAGAGTGGGACGCTAAGTGGCGTCTCTATCTATCACCATTGCGCGCACGCATCTAACACTATCCATATAAAACCACTATAACAACACCAACGACGTAGCCCTTATCTGAACGAAAGATGGTCTATTATTGCTTGTATTACATGTAAATAAGGGTTTAGCTGCACCTATTTATTAAATGCTTTTATGAGTATGCTGGTCCATTAAGATGGGTATCGAACCTGCGACACTGTCCTAAAGAGCTGTTGACTGGTACATCAGTTCGTGAAGTGGTTAAGTGACTTTAAATTGATATGACGGGCTTAATAGATCACTTTTGTCCTGCTCTGTAATGCAGAAAAACGGTAAGGAAGAACGAAATAGATTTTGGGTGGTCCGATTTCACTTTTTGCATATTTGTAAGGATACCCTACTCTGTACTGCTATAATAGATGTGTTCTGCGAAAGTTAGTTGTTGTTTAAATTCTGCCAAAATGTTAGTCACTGTCAAAAGCATACGAACAAAATGTACATTGTGTACAATATTTTTAAAACAGTCGTTACAGTCGTAAGTAGATAACCAGGTAAAGATAATGTGAAGTTTTCCAGTATAAACTAGTTATAATCTAATCTCTAAAATGAGTCGGAGCAGTGGCATATTCAGATTTGAATAAACCAAATGTAAATGGAAAAAATATTTAAGATTGCTTAAGAGATAATTATGATAACAGATTAATTTACTTCAGATGTATCATCGCTATGACTTTTATAAAACTTCATCATCATCATCATCATGTCAGCCGAAAGACGTCCACTGCTGGACATAGGCCTCCCCCAAGGCTTTCCACTCAGACCGGTCTTGTGCTTTTCGCATCCACCGCGGTCCCGCGATCCTGACGAGGTCGTCACTCCATCTTGCCTACCTACAGCTCGTCTTCCAGTCCGCGGACGCCACTACAGAACCTTCTGGTCCTGCGAGCAATGTGCCCCGCCCACTGCCACTTCAGTATAGCTATTATAAAACTTAATTTGATAATATAATATAACGTAACATAGAAACTACAATAATGATGAAAATTTAAAAACCTATCTTGTGATTTTTCAAAGTTTGACACACCTTTTAAAGCTTTTGTTTAATCTATACTTACTCGCATTCCTATTTTTCTTAACCGTTCTGAGATCTGTTTGTCTTCCAATATAAAGATTCTTCTAGCCAAGGCTAGAGAAGGCACGATTGTCCTATTTTTATGATTAATCTCTCGGTATCTCTGCCATCTTGTTCTCTACATGATTGTTGGATGCCTTCCTGTTAACAAGGTGCCAACAAGCCACGGGTTCATTAGTGCGGCCAATAAAAGGAGTGTGTACCACGCACATGCGCGCCGTTCTCACGGAGATGAGCACTACAGACGGACAGACGCGACCGTTGCGTTGTAATTAAAACAGAAAGAAAGTGGGGTAATGTCTTAATAAGGTGCAAACAGAAAAAACCTTTCAGCAGCTCGAGAACGTAAATTTAAATTAAACGTCACGTTTCCAAATCACCTTCACTATTCAAAAACGTATTCTGTACCATTACCATAAGTTACATTTACTGTACTCACAGTATTTTTAGTAGTAGAGCATTCGACTCGCTAGCGAGTAGGTACATTGTAACTCATGGTAAGGGTTCTGAATCTATCCGTAGCAGGAACCGCTAGGTTTAAATAAATTAAAAAATAACTATTCCCGGACAATACAAAAGACAACGTCAATCTCAAGTTGCTATCAATTTATTGTACTAAATACAGACACGGGAAGCTGATTCCAATTTTCTTATACCTTTTCTCGATAGCGATAAGTTGACGTTACTTACTCGACAGGAGGTTAAAATTTGTGTTTGGGGTTCAGAAAAATAGAATGCAGGTACCTAATTTATGAAGAAGGACAAACCTACTTCATAAAGGTTGGTCCGGCTAAGCGGAACCTGGCAGGAAAAATCATTTAATAAACCTATTTGGTTATTAAATGAGTGTTCCTTCCAGATTCCGAAGTCCAAATTCCAGAATCAAAAGGTATAACCAGCTTTTTGGTCTTCAATGATGTCCAGTGAAAAGCAACTAATTTCTCGTAACACATAGTGAAATAGACTCGTACGTACGGCATCGTATTTATCGGATAAGTTATATTTTGCTTTCCCAGATATTATACTTATCTGATAAAGTACAATGTCGTTTGATTATTTTCTACTTCGTACATCACACACCATCATTTCAAACAAAATGAGGCAAACCTCTTATTCTGTTTCGAAGGGAAACCAATATTTACTTCTGCAACAGGGGAAGTCGACCGCTGTAAAGCCGCTGTAATGTAATACGCCTACATATTATAATAGACCCAGTCTGAAAGTTCCAGGCCTTTGCCCTCGGTGTGTCGCGGCCGCATGTGTCTGTGATTCACATCGCACCGCTCTCATTAGATCGCGGTGATTATACGTATACCTCGCACATCTGTGTTTTGGAGATCCGCAGTCGGATGTGGTCCCCTGAATAGATTTATTTAGCATCGTAGATCTTACTTATGTAAAGTTATTATCATAGTATCGAATTCTACGAAATTAATCATTACATTCATTCTTAAATAAATCTATGATCGGATTGATCGGTTACAGACATTATTATGTTCAGAAGTATTGAATAATCGAATATGGTGTTTACAAAACGGAAAAATCGACATTCTATCGATAAATAAAAAAAGTATCTCCTGGAGTTTCTAGCAGCGCTAAATAGATGCACTCCATATTATTGACGCGTAAAACAGCTGATGTAGCCTTTTACTGAATATCTTGACTATAGCGTTACCTACGTCTCACCTCGAGTCCGACGGCACCCAACACACACAGGCACTTCGCGCTTGTCCAGTGCCCAGCCGCACTGGGAAGGCGCGCAGCACTCCGTCCCACGGCTGTTAAAGATATCGCGTTAGGTAGGCGAACTGAATCATAATCAGGACGGAGGTGACCGAACATCTGGCTTTTAATGTCAATATCGCTTCCAGCGCCAGGCCAGATGATTTCAATACAAAATTGACCTAATCGGGAGGTCATGACGTTGGAAATGTTAAGAGGAACGAAATTTTTTATCACGCGCATATTTGTTGTAAATTGTTTTAGTAACGGTTTATAATTTTAATGACCATTGTTGCAGAAGAGTCAAAAGTACAATACGTTAGTACATTAATTAAATAGTCTGGTCATTCATAAACTTAAACATAAAGTACACTTAACATTTTGCAATACATCTTCATGCTTATTTATAAACCTAAAAGTTTCTAATTTATTTTTAACATTACTTGGCCGTATGTTTTTGCAAAATTGATTGGAACGTTTGTGCATAATTAGTACGCCTATTTAAAATACATTAAAAACAAAGCAAAGCCAATGATACAGAAACAATACCTATGAGGAAAACAACCAAAACAAATGTAATCGTTGAGTCACTTTGATCATTCTAATTGTTTCTTGGAATTACAAAAACTTAATTTAAAATGTACATTAGACCCGTGTAAATAAAATTATCATTATGAGTAACAATAGGTGGGTAAATAGCTATTTATAGCCCTAGGTGACAAACAAACTGCAGATATTAATGTATGTGTGTGTGTTTTTTTTTTTTTTTTTTATCAGGAGCATAGGTATTGTTTATTCTTTGACATTCTTATGTCTTAAGTATACTTACCTCGGTTTAAAACAAGGCTGGTAAGCGGTTTCTTGAGCAGTAAAGTTGTTCTTTAGTTACGACTAATTTATTAATAGAAGTGTATTATAATGTAACTGCTATGTAATTTGGTCATCACGCTTTTTTTAATTTTTGTCGTAACTTTGTTATTATTGACGTTAATTAGTTACAATAATGACTTTATATGTAGTAAGATTTACTTTTATATTTTGGTTTCATTTCAATTTCTTATGTTTTACATAGTGTTGTAATATTATGTTTAGACCACAAAGTGTTCTAAAAATTTGAAGTTTAGCTAATTGTCAAGTATTTCAAATAATTTGGCATAACTGCTAATTTTAATAGTGTGTGCAATGTAACAGGTGGTTGTTGGTTTGTGATAGTAGGACCTTATATAGAATCCGTCCGGATTGCCGTTTCCATCTTACCCTTTACCTGCCGCCGAACAGTAGTATTCACCTTTTTGTGTTCCGGTGTGGGGATAAGACAGAAATATTATATGCATTCCGTTTTAGTTGCAATATTAAATGCCCATGAGCCTAAAAGCCCTTATTTTCACCAGGGCGGCCTGTGTGCTCGTTTGCCTACTATGCCTTAGAAAAAAAAAAGTATATACACGCTGTTTTTACCTCCTAGGAACAATATCCATCTGGCATGAGTATGACAAGGCTCGTCATCGCGGCGCCAGGAGCTAGGTATTGCTGTCAACGTATTCTTTGTTTGCCATGATGTCATCCTGTTGCCGAATACGTCGCGCCTAATAGCCGCTTAAAAAAGTAGCACGGTTATAACGATGTGGCTAGCGAGGAAACTATGTCGCTAGTTGAAATGTTACAACGGTATGAAGAGAGGATAAGTATACAAACACGCAATATAGGCAAGATTAAAAAAGTTGCAATTGTTTTTTTTTTTTTGTAATTTTTATCACTCAGCGGTCATAAGGTACTTTGCACGGTTTCCAATAATCTCTTCTTACACAATAACTCGGCCTTTATCCTACCTTGGGTTTACCCCTATTGCAATCGAATTATTCAGAACTCGGCCGTCTTAAATGTCAAGTAAATAGAGTGAACATAATGTTAACAAAACGATAAAAACTGAGCTGAAGTGAATGTTGATTAAATTAAAGGTCCCTGGTTAAAGCTTCTGTTCTTACCATCTACATCAGATGTTAGGCTCTATTCTATTTGGTCAAGCCATATAGCTTGTGATATGTTATCCTATTGTCAGCAATTTGTTTGAAATAAATGGCGGCAAAGTATAAAAAACAATACGATGACATGACAAAAGATCTTCCCGTAACCTTCCTACTTAAGGGCGGGAAGATGGCTGATTGAAAGATGTCCGTCTTTTACTGTTGATTTATTCTGTTTACTTATTAACTCTAATTACTTGGCATTGGCGAAACCACAATCAAGGAATGTCAAAAGCTCCTGCCTATTGTTTGTGGACCTAGGTACTTAATGCTCCCACCATTTCAGTCTCTGAAACTAGGCCAATAAAACTGACGTACTTAATAACATAATAGGACTTCATTAAACAATTATTAGACTCCTTGCAACAGCAGTAGCAGCAAAAGCATGGTAATAAATCAGTATTGCTCGCTGCGCGCGCGCCGGTCGCCGTGGGCGACGGACGCAATCTCGACTACCCGCATAAATCTACATCTTACGGACGGCGCGAGGTGTAATGGGCTATTACACGAATGGGAGTCGCTGTGTTACGTCAGACTACTGTGTACAGTCCAAACAAAGATCCGATTTTGTAAAAAACTGCACTCGCAACCTCCCACCCATTTTAAAGTCTCTTTAACCTCAATAAGTAAAGAGTTTGACAAGAAAATAAAATTAGGATGTGAAGCAGGGTCTCAAAGCACAAAAAAGGGAAATACCCAGTTAGCTGCTGGAAACGCTGAGGTCCAAATGGTTAGACACTTGCAATGAGCTGGGGTTATCATCACAGACCCTTAACGGTAACTATTGCACGTAACATCGTAATGTGTGCTCTCCAGCCTGTTCTCCACTAGAAGCTCGTTGTGTTCAGCTTGCTTGAGTACCCGGTTTTAGAGACGCTACGTAAAGGCCAGGTTAAACTTAAATCTGCCCGACCTTAGCCGCGCATCCAGGGTATCACTCGCACTGGCTCAAGACAGCCTGTATATACTTTAAAAGAGTGACAGACTTTCTTTTAGCTTTAAGTGGAAACTGTGGATAGTTTTTTTTTTTTTTTATGGCACAGAGTTGGCAAACGAGCACACAGGCCACCTGATGGTTAGTGGAAACTATGACCCATAGACATTCGCATTCACAAGACTGCAAGCCTAAGACTGCAAATGCGTTGCCTACCCAGAGGACTAAGATGGAATGCCTCTATGCTAGTCATTACACCGGCTGTCTTATCCCCAAACCGGAACACAACAATGCGAACACTGCTGTTTGGCGGTAGGTTAATGGATAAGATGGTGGTAGCGATCCGGACGGACCCTGTACGAGGTCCTACCACCCGCGAAACCCGCGAGTGACATCTAAAAGCCTTAATGGCAAAGCCAGGGTGAAATTATTACCTTTTGGTGTTTTGGGGTCGATTCAGAGCAGTGTTCTCTAATTTTATTCTCAGCTTAGATTTAAATAGACACTTACTTAAATTCAGTTATTAATATTTTAATCTTATTCGTGTGCTAAACCAGTGCCATCTTTTTATTCACTCATCTACCAATGTCATGTCCGGCCATATGGTTCATGTCTGGGATTTTGACCTAAATAGACACTTTGCTCGGAGTGATACCGCAGACCAAACGTTTCAGTTGAAGATGTCTTTGTTGTTTTAATTTTGTACGTAGTGTACGCTTAAAAATTGTACTTAAATTAGGAGTGCATAATGTTAAATTACATTTAATCACTTATTTTGGGCAATGACTTGTACTTTTCAAAATTTGTTCATTACTCAAGATACAGGATGCGCCTCGTTTGTACACCCTTATTTATATTCGTTTCGTTACCGTTAGAAGTAAAGAAAAGTATATGAGCAGTCTGAATCTTATCCCTTAATATTATTTCACTAAGTTCCGCCCCACTACTTAACTTTAATTACATTGACGCAACCGTCGTCGTACTGTCAGCCCAACGGAACCCTGACCCACCATAGAACTTTGTCACAGTGACATTAAAAAACAATTTGCTTGGCACTTCTTACTACTTGAATCATAACGTCGTCACTGTGAAACAGTTCTATAGTACATCAAGATTAGTAGCCGGGCTTCCCTACGTGGATTGCAAGTCCTTTTTGTTTTCCAACTGTTTCATTGGTCCAAAAATTATTACTCACAAGTTTTTGCTGCGCCCATTAACTTTTGATGTTTAACCTACAAAACCTTTAGTGATCCTTGAAAGTGACTTCTTACTTATGAACATTAGGACGAAAGAAACTGGTGGGGACGAAAATTTAGACTTGAGATGTAACCATTCAAACCGCTGAACCACTGTTAATTGATATTATATTTAATTTAATACTTGTAGCTTTATATAATGCTAGACTAAGTTGTACCATTGTAATATTAAATATGAAATATGTTTAAAAAATGACTGACTGCTGAGTTTCTTGCGGCGTTTCTTCTCAGCAGTGGTCTCGTTGGGAAGCGCTGGTAGTATCTTGACGTGTAAAAGTGCCCGAGCGGCCTACTTACTGAATAAATTTCTTTTATCTTTTAACCATTGAAAACACTATATTTACGGGTCACCTACGAGTAACACTACAGAGTTGGCAACGCATTTCTAACAATGAGATAACTTGCCTGTGTTCGTTTGCCCCCCCCCTTACCATACAAAACCTTGCTTGTAAAATCATGACTTATTGAAAACAGAAGCAAACCAGGGCCTCTATTGTACAGGGCAAAAGCTATGTTGCCTTTGGCGTGTTATAGTGTTTTTAACACGGCCACCATTACTGTCAATTTAATAAGAGCTATCAAAACGTAGACGAAACGAATTCTTACAAACGGAACATCAACTCATACATAAAAGTAATAAATTAGACACCTAATCAGAAAATGTATATTTATAATGTAAACATTGACCTACTTTCAAGTGCTATTGTTTTATATAAAAACAAAATTAACTATAAAATTGAAATTATATAATATTAAAGTGTTTAAATCACAAATTAACTATATTACGTAGATTAATTGTTAAAGTTAGTAACCTAGTATTATGTAGACATAAATAATGTACCCATGAAAAATGACTTGTAAAAACGTGTTTTTACCAATAAATATCTGAATCTGAATCTGAATCTGAAAAGACAATACGGAACCACGTCAAAAGCCGTTTTTTTTTTATGTCATGGAGAAGGCAAGCACGCACACAGGCCACCTGATGATAAGTGGAAACTGTGACCCATGGACATTCACATTCACAAGACTGCAAGCCTAAGACTGCAAATGCGTTGCCAACCCTGAGGACTAAGATGGAATGCCTCTGGAATGCTCGGCTAGTCATTACACCGGCTGTCTTATCCCCAAACCGGAACACAACAACGCTAACACTGCTGTTTGGCGGTATGTTAATGGATAAGATGGTGGCCTTTTACCGGGTTTTACCGTTTCGAGTCTCAGCCCCGCTCCAATTGATCTCTCGCAATCTTAAAATACTTTCCCCACTTCGAAACAAGAACAGCCCCTGTATTGGCATCTCATCAATAATTACCGCGGCCGCTCCACTCGCCTCGCCACTGGCCAACTTGCTACTCGCTACTCGCTAACTTGCCGGCGAACTTGCCTGTATTTGCGTCTCTCTAATCCGGCTGCGGCTGAGTTTACAATTTGCTATTTAATCTATTTTAGATCTTCGATGCTTAGTTTGCATGCAAGGTATAGGGACGACCGGGTTAGTGCAAGTTATTGGGTAAAGTTTGGGATTCTTAACTCCAAGTTTAAGGTTAGGTTTCTCTGAAAACGGATTTGTACTTTGACGGTAATTGGTTTGGGAGAATGCAAATGGGGCGCTAGCTTAATTATGACAGCTTCAAAAAACATATTGATAAATTATATGCGTTTTATATTAATACCCAAAACTATCAAAATTTAATAACATTTTTTTTTGTTTCTCCCTCGCACAAACTTCAACTGGAAGAAATCCCTTAAATGTCCAAGTTCGCCTTAGTACTACTTTTATTTCTGTAATTTATATTTGTGTAATGTATTTTTTTTAGTAAAATAAAGCGTGTAAGTCGAGTCTTGCAATTGCAACTATCTGGCTAATTGCAACTGACTTGAATAACTCGCATTGGGATCACTGTTTTGAACAACGGCAGGCGCGATATTGTTCTTGTATATTAAGAATTACAATATCGCGCCTGCCGTTGTTCAAAACAGTGATCCTACTGCGAGTTATTCAAGTCAGTTGCAATTAACCAGATAGTTGCAATTGCAAGACTCGACCTAAAATTGTTATAGAAAAAAGAACTAGATTCTAATCTTTGTAAATACTCTGATCTGCGGCCAGACTTGAATTTGAAGCTTCCTTAAACCTTTTCAAGTCTGCAGTCAAAGTTAAAACCGCGCGCTCGGGCCGCTCCCGGACTCTCGTCCAGTAACCCGCTCTTATTAATGAACGAGTTATCCCCGTTAATCCCACCTTCGCCTTGAAAGCGCGCAGTTTAATTCAATTCAAATTTTAATCACAACACTTGCCTCGGACAATCGCCGGTCCGAATTGTAAAGTTGACGCGTACGTAAGGGACGATTCCCAATGTACAAGTAGTAACGGGGTTTAAAAAATTAACTTGTGTAGTTCACTTTTTTTTGGAAACAAAGAGCATTGGTGGCCTAGTTGCTCAGGGTGGTTGACTCGTGATCGTAAAGTACCATCATAGAACCATGAGAGCCATGACAAAATGAAATCAACATCAAATAACACGACAGAAATCACAACGTCAACCGGTAAATTAGAAGTCTAAGGGACTGTATTAAGTTCTAACTGCAGGGATCCCAATGTTCTAAAGATATTGTTTATCTAAAATGATGTCGTATTTAAACCTGCACATTCAGCTAACTGAATGAGTAACCATGAACCAATAAGTCTAGCTTCCCCAGTATCTTAATAACCTGACCTGCCAATACAAAACAAATAGCTCAAATCAACGCTTAGATAAGAGAAATCTTAGTAAAACGAGGAAAATGAGCACTAGCTAGGTGATGCTCTTTGCACTTTGCAAGCACTTGCGTGCGTACGAAATAAAAATAAAAATATTTATAAGTAGGCCCTGTAGGTACTTTTACATGTCTGAGGCTGTGGCCCGTACAATGGGAATCCCCCATAAGTCTATACAAGCGCACCGAGTTATGGGCTATTAAGAAATTGTTCTCACTCGGACCGGGGGAAGTTATTTGCGTTAAGTTTCAAGCGCCGTGTGTGCCCCTTAAGGGGATTGCTTATACAGGACGAGCTGTGGATTCATTTAGTAATTAAGATGTTACTTTTGATATTCGTTTTGTATCATATCATACAGTTACAGGGAAAATAAAGCAATGCGAAGATAACAACTCATTCTAATAACAAAACCACTATAATAAAAAATAAAAATAAAATACATTTATTCGTGACAAACAGACGAACAAAATTTCACATCAATATATAGCAATCCATTATTTCTGTTAATACTGAAACGCGTAAATTTCACCAGATTTTTCTTAGTAACAACTCTGTCTTAATGCTTTGGGTTCGTATCGTGTAAAAGTTTAAAAAAAACTATCAATTTACGATACCGCATAGCAAAGCTTTCATAGTATTTTAAATTAAACTTTTGTTTTGTAACACTCTGTATAGTCAGGATGTGAAGTCGTAGTACAAAGTCAGGGGTTGGCAACTACGAGGTGTTTAGAGCCGCGGCGTCTTAGGTAAACTGACCGAAGGTCCGCCACCCCTGCCCGAGCGTGTTTTACTTTAGTATCGTCCACTAATCTTATAACTTTACAAGCAGGGGTATGTAACCTTTGGTCAGCGGATTTATACAACAAAATGTACTGAATATGTTTTTGTCTTTAATCTTGAGGTTTGATTTGAATTACAGGTGTAAACCTCAGGTCAGTCAATGTTTTGTATCCGTTAAAATATCCTGCCTTTTGGCCGAATGTATGCGTGAGTATGATTAAATATTTTCATTTTCTTTTTCTTTTTTTTTATCGTTGTCGAACTGTTTCATTTGGCAACCCACTTTTTTCTGTAAATATTAGTTTCGATTAGGTTCGATTAGTTTTTATGAAAATCATGAAATATTTACAGTTACAGTAATAAAAGCGGGTTGGCAAATACAACGGTTGGGAAACGATACATTCGGCCAAACATATTTCTGCCAAAAGGCAGAGAACCATCAGTTGTGCCTTATTATTTTAGTTATAGACTGGTGGTACAAGAAGTGCCTACAGAGCCTACCTAGTGGGCCATTTGCAACGTTAAAAGATGGTTGTTGTGTAAGTAATTTGTTTCAGTTTTGTATTTTTGTGTATTTAGGTGTTCAAAGTTCTTTTCTGATAGTGATTTGGGCTTTTTATGCCTTTCTGTTGCACAGTAATAGAAGACTTGAACTTAGTTCGTGTATCTGGCATCTTACTTCTCGTTTCAAGTGGACTCGCAGTGGTGCAGAGGTTAAAACTATTTTGACCTCAATCCAATCTTCCTGGAGAAGATTGGATTGTATTTTATTGCTATATTGCTTTATACTTATATATACTTGACACTCGTGAAATCACTTCATTGTGGAAACGCCATATCCCCGCGGTAGTAGATGTTGAAGTCGCCGCGGGGCAAAGAAGAAGAAGAGCCTACCTACACGCAGTTCTAAGATTTTCTTTTTTCATAGCGTACAAGTGAACAATGTTATGCAATTGTATTTAAGTAACAGACATCCTAAAAATCGTAAATTTACCTTCCAAATGCATGTGTATGTTAGTTCTGTTTTCGCGGTTTAACAACTCCACCGATCAACGATGTAGGTTTATAGCTCGGAAATATGGTCACTTTTCTAGGGAATAGCTATAATGGACAGAGTCACGGGTAAAGGCTAGTTTTTAAATTATAATTAAGAAATATTTTAGTTTACAGACTACGGACCAGCCCAAGTTCAGAAGCCTGAAGGCAAGTCGACTGTCCACCCCGTGCGAGGCAGAAAGGACTCAAACGGTGGCGGCATCCGGTCGCGCAAGACGCCGGCGAGCACTTCCGCCCCTTTGACCTGCCTTTTGTCACCCCCAACTAATTACAACACCACACTACCCTCAAAAACACCTACACTCCATCAACCTTAAAGACATCGGGTTAAAGCTGAGATTGGAGTGGCTGGAGGGGAGCCTGAGGCGATATGGTCAGTGCCGGAAATAGTCTAAGAAGCATTCGGATGTTGGCGAATGTTTGATAAGCGAGTTTAAAGGATTCGTGGTTTTATGCTGCATATAACTAGAACGTAATGGAAAAAAAACCGGAAATAACATATAAATGGTGAATCTCATACTTAAACTGTAGTTCACCAGACAACAGTTTTAAAATATATTTTTTATATACTTCTAAGAAAAAGGTTTTTTTAGGTCGAAAAATAAATCAAAACCTACTAAGACATTTATTTTCTCTATGAAATTAGCAAACAAGTCAAACTTCAATTCATTCCTGTAATTCGTCTAATAGAAAGCGAAAGGCCATATCGAAGTGAAAATTGGAACGTAGGCGTACACGCGGTCTTAAGAGCTAAGATGAATGTTCTCCACGAGGCTAGGTCTCGCGTGGGCTGCGAGATAGCTTTGCCTAGCTTTAGACTTTGTATCGAGCCAGTTTGACATTGGCGACGATTATTGGCAGATACCAAAATAGTTAAAAATTAACCCTTATGTCTACATAAGGGTAAACTGCTAAACTGTTTTTCTCTGAAAGTATAGAAGCTTTCACCTTGAAATTTAGCAAAGTTGTATAACATGGTTGCGTGTATCTGTTTTTAGTAAAACCTTTTTTTTTTCTAAATATTTGAAAACGGGTCTAAAATGATTTGATTACAGCAAACACATGAACGGACTCAGGCCAAGGGATCTGCAAATTTCAAAACAATTTTTTTATAATTTCCAGCGATTTACTTTTTGATATATTATGTACAGTATTAATCACCGCCCGCACCTTGTATCTCCGAAGTTCCGAAGAAAAATTTATATTTGAAAAACTTTAAAAATCTATTTTAAAATGAAGGCTAGTCATAATGGACCTTATTGCATAAAAAATAATGTTAAGAACAAAATGAGTATTTTCTTTTCCGTTTTCCAACCATATTATCTTAAATACGGAACCCTCGGTGCGCGGGTCTAACTCGCACTTGACCGATATTTTTGAATGGACGAAGCCAAAAGAATGGTATTAAGTTTGACAGTACACATAGGTATTACGTATGTATTCATTGTTTATGTAGGTATGTGATCAAAATCTTTTGTTCCGCTATAGATCCGGAACTACTAGAGACAAAATCCCAGTTGCACAAACATTCATTAGCATTAACATCCCATTAAAACACGTTCTGTCACTTTCACAGCACGCAACTTCGGCGAAATTTAATTGTCTAACTCAACTAGGCTATGTTAATAGGCATGTGTCGTACTTAAATACATGATTATAAAATATCTTAAAAAACAAACCAAAGGTTTTTCAAAACTGCATACCTCCACATTTGACTTGATAAATAAATTAAAAAATGAATCTCTTTTCACAGTCATTCCGAAAGTAAACAATTTGTACGGCTCTAAAGAGTCTCCAGGTCTAGGGCACTCAGCGCAAGAGGGCAGGAGCTCTGATGAAATAATCAGCGTCTCTCGTCGTCGCAGGTGAGTGCGAGATCAAAGGGATGCGCCGGATAATTGGCTTGACCGGTCGGAGGGGAAGATGGCGGCGCCGATGTGAGGATCATTTTAATTTTTGCTGATGTTTTTAAGAACTGAACCCCTTGTAGGTTTTAGTTCGTAAAAACAAATATAATTGTGAATTTGAGAACTAATCGGTTTATTTCTTTTCAGTTTTAAATTAAATTAGCTTGGTAATAAGGTTAAGTGTTGACAATTTTGAAAATAATATTCATATCTGGACCGAAAATCAATGCCGATACTGAAAATAATGACCGTTTACGAACAATTATTCAAATAAATAAGTCAATAAATATTTTCTGGTATCGCTGCAAAATACGAAAATAGTTGAGTTAAAAAAAATATCTAATTTACGTGAACATTTTTTTCGTTTTTTTGTGTGTGTGTCAAGGTTCCTAGGTGAAATTAGGTCTTACCAATCGTCTGTGATGCAGTATTTGATAATTATTTACAGCATTTATTTCAATGGTTGAAAAACAATCACGGCCTATCGTGACTGTTGTCTTAACCAAATATAACACAAGTTTTTTTGTTTGACAATGTCGTCGACGGCGCAGATTCTTTGGACACAACATGTTCCGCAGCGAGCCAGTAAGATGATATATTTGTTTGCTACCTCGGCGAGGGAAACTTTGATTGACCGTATCAATAATACATGGCGCGGGTACAGAGCGGCCCGCGAGACTTGGCTCGCTGGCTCACAAACCTGACGTGTTAGGTAGGAGAGAATTCAGCGTACATGGCTTAGTCTATTTGAAACCGTGTGAACTAAGGGCTCGTTGACTTTGCAATGTATAGCTTTCACCTGTCATTAGAAAGTAGTGCATGCTTATTTTGTTTAGCCTCCCTTTTTGTAAATGCACTTATTTTTTTTGACGTTGCTATTGTAACATATCTCTACCTCTTACTTTCTATGGTTAATAATAAGTTTGTTATGTCACGCAACAAGACCTTACAGACATTATTATCATACATAGCCATATGAAACTTGAAACGTACGTTGAGGACAGAACAGCGTAGTCCTGCTTTACAGTTGTTTAGTGGTGCTATTTTATAGTGTGAAAATATCGTATAATATCGTGTGTGTGTGTTTGTCTTTTAATATTATTTAGTTTTAATTACGAAAAAAAAATTGTACTTAGCAGTTTTAAGGTTAAGGTTTGCCAGAGAGCCATGGAGCGTAGTATTCTGAGCGTTAAGCTTACAGATCGCGTCCGAAACACAATACTACGCTCCAAAACCCGAATTTCTGACGTAGCTCAAACAGCCGCCAGACTCAAGTGGGACTGGGCCGGTCATATTTGTCGCATGCCAGATACCCATTGGGCAAAAACCACCATGAACTGGATCCCACACGACGGAATTCGGCGTCGCGGCAGACCTAGGCGCAGATGGCGAGATCAGCTCGACGCTTTTAGAAGGGACTGGCAGGAGGTTGCACAAGACAGGGATGCGTGGAAGGACGAGAGGGAGGCCTTTGCCCAGCAGTGGGACACCGTAGGCTAACAAATAATAATAATAATAATAATAGCAGTTTTTGCAAATGTCTTTCTGTTATAATTAATTCGTAGTATAAAAAAAATATGTAAATATTGTATATTGTCTAGGGGACACGGTTTCTGTAGGAGAATGTATCGAAACTTTGTATGTAGTTCTCTTGCACTTTCATAGGTACGTGATTTTTTATTACTACTACTTATTACTCCCTATGAACATTCTGAGTCTTGACACATTTTCCAGCTCAAGCTACGGTTGAATATATATTTTATTTTAATTTTAGGTTAGATTCATTGTTTTATATAATGCTAGGTTAAGCTTTATAATTGTATGATATCATAAGAAGTATTTAAAAATCGACTGACTGTTGAGTTTGCGGCGTTTCTTCTCAGCAGTGGTCTCTTGCGAAGGGCTGGTAGATTTTTGACGTGTAAAAGTGCCCGTGCGGCCTACTTACTGAATAAACATCTTTTATCTTTTATCTTTTCCTCGCCTATACCCGGTTTGGGGCACTAGTAAGTAATAAATAGGGTTCAAGCATCGAATCTTCAATGCGTATTGTCAAAAAAGCATGTACCAATGTAAGTCGTGAGTAGTATCCTATCGGCGATTTATCCGCCGGACGCGAGAGATATGGCTGAGAATATGCTATGTAAATAACTCATGACTTACGGCGCCATCGCGCGGCGCGGGCTTCGGCGGTATCGATTTGTTGATGATTTCGTACAGTCGTCCATCAATGATAGATATCTACCCTTGAAGAGTCGCTTGCGCGAACCTTACGCTGTTATTTCCTTGGGGATCACATGCTCAACGGATTGTTTTGGTCAAGCTCGTAAATAACTTGCCAGAGAGATGGTTAATAGATAGAAACTCTTGACACGTCAGTGCGTATTAATTACCTCTTTTGACGTAGTTCGGTCAATCGCAGTTCGTCGCACCGCGTGTAGCATAATAAAATAGTTACATCCCTGGGTCCATCCTACCAAAAAACATTTTTTTTACCACTTTATAAACTATCAAAATAGGGGGTACTTTTTTGGAATCAATTTTAGAAACTTTAAGATGACATTGTTCGAGGATTAGATTGCTTTGTTTCTTATATCCTTGCCAGAGGAAGGATGTAGACACAAGGATAGAATTCCTGATATATCAGAATTAAAAACTAACAGATTTTCAATATATTGGAATTCCAAGACAACATTAAAAATTGGAAATCTAATATGAATGACAAAACACACGAAGTCGGGATTTAAGGCTTCTATTTTGTAAGTCTTATGTCATACCAAAGTCAAACTAACATAATGAAGCAAAATTATCTGTAAATCTTTCTAGACGACCTTCACGAAGATACCGCCTCAATGGAGGGCGGCTGCCATTAAAGCATTTCTATTAACCTGGGGTCGTTTCACTTTGTAAGTATTACCTTTTGTCGGCCAGTATGAATAATGCAACTCCGGCGCAGCGGTGCTCAGCGCGGCCACTCGAGCGTTCATCATCAAACAATAAGATATTTTGGGAATAGCAATGGTCTATGTCATAATCAGTTAGACAGGTAGTATATACTTCGGTAACTTTGTTGCTGAATCGCCTGCTACCTAGTTAAAAATATCTTCACTAAAACATGCTTTGATTGGACAGGTTTATTATGGATCAATAATTTGTCGAAGAATTGAAAGGCATCGCTTTAGAAAATCGAATGTATGTTATGTAAGTCGCTGTTACGCTGTCAAATGTGCGAATGAGGTGTCGATCGTGGTGAACCTACGTTGACATCAGTCTTACCTGATGTTAAGTGAAGATGAGGTCAAAGGTGGTGTACTGGTGTAATGCTCGTCTCTTGAAATTTTCCGACACCAAACTTTCCTTTTAGCGTTTTTTGTACAAAGTCCCTGCGCTGTTGTACTCTGTGGTTTTTCGTGAACGCTCCAGCTGCTCTGAATACAGCTTTTTCTTTTGAGTTTTCTTTGTACGTATCGCGAGGCTTGATACAATATAAATGTCCGTAACTTATACGAATTTCAACATAATTATTCCGGCGAAAAGTGATAAATCTTCACGCTGCTTAGGCTTAAAAACACTGCGATACTAGAAACTGAAGTTAAAGCAGGTCGCTTATCATTCAGTGCGTTCTAGGGCTTTATTCTGCTTTGTCTGTACACGTATTACTATACTATTGTTTTGAATTCGGCCATCATTACTATCAAGTAAGTAAGAGCAATGATAATGTTGGCAATTCGATAGCAAATAGGTGTAAAGCCAATATAGGCCGGTTTTATTCGAGAATCAGTCATTGTTTCAGTGGAAAAGTCCAGAACACAACAATGCGAATACTGTTTTCTTACACTTTGAAAATTCATTTACACATGGTATCACCAACCGAGAGCGCCCGGAATACCTACCCACTAAACACCAAGCGGTAAATTAATTAATTAATTGGTTTTTTATACATATAAAGACATACCAACAGCATCATTCAATTTTGTAAGATTTATTTGATTTGATAGTGAACTAGAGAGACGCTTCACTTCGATTTTTGTAAGTTTTCTGCAACACCCGTTCTAATCTATATTATTAATACCTTTAAACGAGCAATTCTTGTTTATATATGTAGAATCTGAACCTCTGATACGGCTCCAACGATTTCAATTAAATTTGAAATATAGGGGATTACAAAGGCGAAAAATCTGTCAAAGTGTCATCTTCGGGAAATTTCGTTTTCAACCCGAGCGACGCTCGGTCTTTCAGGTACTATATATACAAGGCAAACCTGACTCACTGACTTATATGTCAACGTACAGCCGAAGCTACTGTACCTAAAAAGGTATAGGAGTTCCTTTCATGATGTAAATGAGTACTAAGAAAGGATTTTTGGAAATTCACCCCGTAAGGCGATAATAGGGGGAGAAGTGGGAAACTAATTGTACACGTACGAAGTCGCGGGCGTCGTCTAGTTATATATACAAACCTTCCTCTTGAATCACTTTATCTATTGATGAAAACCGAATTAAAAGCCGTTGCGACTTTGTTTTATACTATTTAAAGATTTGGCCGCAACGGACTGTATCAATGTCCCCGGCCCGCCCCGGCGACGCTGGTCGTGGTGGTGAGCCTGGCGAGTCAGGCCCAGCCTGCGCAAACAACCCGCACTTGTTTATTGTTGCGCATGCGCACTCGCTACACGAATGAGGTTCCATTTTTTTCGCCACCAAATGTTTCTCTTTCAAACAACTTCATAAAGGATTGAACAGATCTACGTAATCGGTAGACATGAGCATTTATTTTTAATGATGTAAAGAGGTATAGTGTGAAAATAAATTCCATCATGTCATTCTATTAATTTGCAGTCTTAGGCTTGCAGTCTTGTGAATGCGAATGTCTATGGGTCACAGTTTCCACTTACCATCAGGTGGCCTGTGTGCTCTTTTGCCTTCTCTATGCCATAAAAAATAATAAAATAAAATAAACGTTAAATTTTGTAAGTAAGTTAAGAAGTTTCCATGTTTATAACTCAAATGATAAACAAGTAGGTCATATCACGGCCTTTATTATTTTTGGTAAAACTATGTCGCCTTTAGTTAACGTAATTGTTATTAACTCGGCAGCCATTACTATCAAGTAAATAAACGCTGTACATAATGTTGACAATACGATAACATGTCAAAGGCAATATGGCTTTACCTAGTGGAATAGAGGCCTTGTAATATTTCAACTCTGAAAATGAACAAGTTCTAAGACAGCGTGAAACATTTACGACTCCAGTGCAAACCTTCGTGTTTATCACATAAAGTTTGCCCCTAGGTAAGATTAGAACCCAGATTCAAATTCAGCACAGTAAGTAACTGATTATCTTCACTGAATTACTTTATCCAATGGCAGTTAAAATATAGAAAAATGAAACTTGCCGCCTCTAGTAGCTGTTGAGGCTGCGCGCGCGCACCGGTTCGCACGGCTATTTCCAGAAGGGACCCGAGGTGTGCGAGGACTCCGACTGTTTACTCGTTTTTTACATCGTTTACAATATTATAAGCCAACGCTTTGCTTTGTTTGCTTCAGGTTTAGGTATGAGATGATCCACCTGTAAGGAAAAATAAGTTTTATTGGTCCAAATTGTATTTATAAAAAGGTTAAAGTTTTTAGGTCCCTGCGAATAATAAAATATACCGCAATAATGGCATTTTAGGAAATTCGCGTTGGTAATAATATATTTTTAACTGAACTTTTTGGTAATTATTATAATATATTAATCGACAGTGACCCTATCTCTCATTCAAAAAAAAAATCGAAACACAGAATTTAAATATCAGGTAAACAGTTATTCAACGAGTCATCGAGTAGATTGAAAATCAGCTTTTTATTTCATTAATGAGCAGATTAATATCAATTACATATTTATAATTTATCTATCAAATCAAATCAGATGATTAAATTAAATTATTAGTTGTACTGGGTATTTCTTTACAATAAACCGAATCGATTTTTGAATATATTTCTTTAAAATTTTAAAGTGAACTAGGTACCCAAGCAGTTGTTATTTGGAAAACACCATAAATTTAATAGACCTATTACAACCGTGGTTGAACACAACCCACCTGCACGAGCTCGGTAAACAGCTACATGTCAACATTTGAACTCCAGTCCATCTTCAAAGCGGAGTACATCAGCGGACCGCCACGCGCACCTCGGCCAGGTGGCCGCAGCGGGCGGAACCGGCTGTTTACGCTAGTTTTACTACCCAAGCGATGCTTTGGCTTGTAGGTAAGAATAAAACCCTCGCTAGGTGCGGGGCTGTACGAGGTGTGGATACTTTGAATAGATGCACACTGCTTGGATATTCTTTGTGAGTTCTAAAGTCTTAATAAGTCGTAATAACATAGTTAAACTGTATTTAAAAAAACGACTGGCTGTTGAGTTTTTCGCGGTGCGAAGCGCTGGTAGATTTTTGACGTGTAAAAGAGCCCGTGCGGCCTACTTACTGAATAAACATATTTTTTTTTAAATCTTATAAATAATAATAAAAATAAAAAATATTTTCAATCCTTTGACGTGGTTTTACGTAAGCACAGCTACATATATATTTTTTATTATAGGGTAGTGGAATAAATTATAATAAAAATTCTTGGTGTGATACATTACTTTAGAGCTGAAGTAGATAAGCAAGTATTAATATATACCTAAAAACGTTTTTTAACACTAAATTAAATACCAATGACTTTTAAAAACATAAGCTAACCAATTAGTTATAAACTGGTTTATTCAAAAGTTGCAGAGATGCCTGCCTGTAACTAATCATACTGATACAGTTAGTGGATACTAGGTAATTATAATGCAAAACTTCTACAAAGGGCCTCTTAAAATATTCCACTTTGTCCTAAACCACATCGGTATCTTATTGTTTATGTTATGATACCTCTTAATAATATGCCTCCAAAAGTGACTGTAACGTTACAATACCACAATATTACGATAAAGCTGAGTTGAAGACAGCGTGGACCAGAGATTCTGGCTTAAGTTTCGTTTCAAAGTACCTACCAATATTTTTCGCAAAAACACGAAACAAATCATAATCCTGTCACAATTTTATTCCCAAAGTTGTCCTTTTATATCCCATTTAAAAGTTCCCGGGATAAGGTGCGATCCGGGTGTTTGTCGCGCGACAAAGCCGCGGCATTTGCATGCGCGCGGCGCGGCGGTAAGCCCGGCGCGCCGCGCGGCAAACTGATATTTATGGCGCGCGCGCCGCGGTATGAGCCTGAAAAAATAACGACAAGTTTTTATTGAGATGTTTCTGAGCAAAAAATAGTCGTCTAAAGACGAGTTCCTATATTCAAAACCGTTTGTAGATTTGTGACGTCTCGTTTAAATCTGACACATTTTGTACGTAGCAAACGTCATAACGCTACTGCCCGTAAGGAAAACGATTCGCTTCTTGAATATAGAAACCGGCCATAAGAAATAGCTTACAATTGTTTTGCCATTGCGCAGGTTTATATAGTCTGTATTTAATTTGGAATTAATTGTGACTTTCTAGTATCGTTGTATGAATTAATATCCAAACCCAATCCCATATAACTATAAACAAAAAAAAACCACACATAATGTACTTAGGTAATCCCAAATTAAGCTCTAGCTTTGTACTCTACTTTGTTGTAGAGAAATACAAATATATGTTCATTTAGAAAACAAATAAACCATACCAATTCAAGCAATTATAAAGAGTTAGTAAAGCACAAATTCAGCGTATACATATTTTCATCACTAGCTCAGTTGGTAACCCTAACTCTAACCCTTGTTGCACTTACGTAGGCAAGTGTAACATGAAAAAACCTCAAGACTTCATTAACCACGAATTTCTTCCCCAAAACATCATGGTGGCCATTACAGTGGAATCGAAGCGTTTAGTCATAAATCCGCTAGGTGCCGCCCTTCACGACTCATTAGCGCCGCGCTGAAAAATGCGCACTAAAACAGACATTACGTAGAGTGGCACAATTACCGCCGCGCGGCTGACGGCAGGGCTGCGGCGCGGGATCAGACGGAAGACTGTTCGAAAAGCAAGTGAGGTTACGTTACAAGTGCCTACGGTTACTTTCAAAATTACATGTTAACTGATTTACTCTGCCCGTGGAGGTTAAAAATATGTGTTACCTAAGCTTCACTACGTAGGTAGGTAATTAATGTTTAGCATATTCTAAAATCAGTGAGACTTTAGCGAAAAATAGATAGAATAAAACTTAATAAAATTTGTAGTTACCAAAATTATTTTTCGTTAGTGTTATTATTTTTATCACACAAATTACTCACGTAGAGAAATGGGTGACTTTGTAAAAAAATAAAAAATAAAGTAACTAACTCCCCTAATTTAATCATTTTTATGACCGTCTCATTAAAGTACCTATAAAAAAAAACAAGCTTTGATTATAAGGGTACAGGTAAGTGGTACCTACGTAGGTGTTTAGTTAAGTTTTTTATTTATTTAAGTAAGTAAATTTTAAAGGACAGTTTCACAAATTAGATCCAAACTCAGCTCTATTTATTTCTTTTATTTTATACTATAATTATAATATAATATAAATAAGCAAAAGCTAGTAAGTTATGTTGTAATAAAGCTAGTAAGATAGCTCTAACTTAACTTTTTATATATTTTTATGCTTGAGGCAACCCTACGCCCGACGTAAGTAAAAAGGTGCCGGGACCACGTAAGACGTCATTTAGCCTGAGAATTAACATAAATAATAACGTCATTTCTCAGCCGTCTCGCTCGCTCCCCTGCTCGTTACTGCCCTTTATAGCCAGCACAACACTTAACTCCAAATAAAAAATATATTATAAATTCCCGCGAAAAATCGTCGATTACATGCCCCCTTTGGGTTCCGTGAGTGAGGTAGATAAATAATATAAATGGCAGATTCAAATCTAAAATATATCAGATATCAGGTAGGTACATTTACTTTCTCATTTGTACAATCCGTTAAAATGTAGTACAGAAATTTATGTGTATTCAGTTACTGTGATATGGGTCACAAAATGTAACTTATGAGTACATACAATATGGCGAGTCCAAGCGTCGTAATATTTTTCCTAACACGAAGGATTTTATTAAACTACCTACATATTTAACATTAATGTGACGATAAATATTACGCTAGACCTGTTAAATTGTAATGGACCTTTTTTGTAAAGTTAATTCTGCTTTTCTAGTACGGTTTTAAAATATATGCCACATTTATACATATTGAAAAAAAATCATATAAATAAGACAATAAATAAAAAGGCACACAAACCAAAAAATACTAAAAATGGGGGTATTTGTGTTAATTAATGGGGTGACCAATTTATTTCTTCAGTGTGACATATTATTTGTGTTTTTTTTTTCAGTTAATAATGCCTTAATGCCAGCATGGCGCTGAGTTGGGACCATTTCGTTAATACATTATTTTTGTGTGTATTTCATTATGCTTTGTTGTTGTTTCTCATGAACAAATGATTTTACTTTCTTTTATTCCAAGTTAACCAAGGTCCAGCTAGTCTGTCCCTACGGAACCCTCGTTGTTTCTGGCGGGAGGTGTTTGAATCTGCATAACAATGGCACAGGACCGAGTCTGGTTTTAATTCACAAATAACAGTTAACTGCGGATTTCTAACACTTATAAAAAAAACAGTTAAAAACGTAGCGCGAGAGATGACGGGTTCATATTGTTTTAATTAAGTTTTGTTTACACTTATAAAATGATTCAAAAAACAGAAACGAAGCGAGGGTTGAATTAGATAATAGTAGTAAAACCAATGAGCAAATAAATCATAGAAAATAACTTGCTCCACAGTTTTTGAATATAATCGATGCCTTTACTTACTCGACTTTGATTGTTTTATGATTCTATGGTGCATATTAATATATGAATTAAATATTTCGCGTCGCGGAACGATGACATTTTCGTTTAAACTTACAGTATAAAAATCGTTTTTCAAAAACACTTCCAATTTTCTTCTCTGCTCCACCTAGGGCTGGCGCGTCAGCCGCAGGTTGGTCGTAAATACAAGGTGCAACCGCACAAGTGAGTTATGGCGCCAGCCCTACGTGTTGCCAGCTTATGAAATCAGCTACATTTTGGTAGGATTTACATTTTAATCTGACTCGGTGTAGCCAGGTATGTGTTGAAATATTCCGGAAGCGTATTTTGTAGTGGAAATTAAAACAACATAAGTTTTATTGGTTAAATTTATCGCAAAAGGGAACATTTTTACTTTCTAACTATATCCAAGTGCAATGTAGGAAAGTAGGTACCTACGTAACTACAAATTTTCAATATTAAAGGGAGGCACCTTTAAATAGCCCTTTCGTGTATTATGAGTATTTTTTTTGGGTATTATTATTAATATTAAAAATCGTTGATTTAAATTGCTAGTCAACATTAATGTAAAAAGAACGGTATTTACTTGTATCCCCCGAAGTAGTGAGGATAGTGTGATCCTGCGGGTTTGCCGCTAATTGGTGCGAAGCCGAATAAATCTTGCCGTTTTGTCACTTCCCAGCTGAGGCACAAGTTATAAGATTTAAGAGGGAATTTTTGCATGGCACAGTCTAGGACTAGGGTTACACCGAGGCGTGTTAGAAATATGTCTCCGGACATCTACGTCAATAATGACGACGCTGTTGGCATTTTTCCATGAAGGATAAGAGACTGTGCGTTTGGTTTTTTTTGACCAAAAATTACTTAGGTATTTTAAGTATTTTTTTTTTTTTTTACTATATCGAAAGGTTACAAACCGATTACACGAATTAATTAGTGACATTTTACCATAATTCAGTGTAACTCGGCCGTCATTACTGTCAAAATATTGTTTTACCGAGAAGAATTTTATTAGAGCCCCTTGGACCAATCTGGCTAAAGTTTTTCTAGCGGTTCGACTACAGTTTGATACCTCTCTTTTTAAATTCATTTATTTTAGGTACATTCTTTCTTATTGAAATTTACTCTTACCTTTTTTAATCTCAAGTCTTTTGTACAAATTGTAGTATCGCAGGGAAGTTTTCTAACATTGTTGACTACATTTTTGCTATTAGCTTTTTTTTTGGTATCTGTCCTCTAGCCTCACTCGCTTACGCCCGTGGCTTGCTCCGC
The DNA here is from genome assembly GCA_923062465.1 of Acleris sparsana. Taxonomy (NCBI): domain Eukaryota; kingdom Metazoa; phylum Arthropoda; class Insecta; order Lepidoptera; family Tortricidae; genus Acleris; species Acleris sparsana. The sequence continues at coordinate 440,821 of OV281293.1, forward strand.
TCGGCGGCTCGTCGTTGTAAATCAGAACGCGCTGCATCTCATGAACATATTTTCCACGTCTCCTCTTTTCAAAATTCGCCTACGTTACTCCCTAAACCCGCTGTAGGTGCGGAGGGGAAGCGTGTACAAGATTATTGTGATATATCGCCGAAACAACATAAGGTAAATTTAAAAAAATATGTATCCGGCATGTTGATGTTACACTAAAAGTATGTGAAATAATTTTTGTTAGATTTTTCTAAAAAAAAGTGTTTGCGTCAAAAAGTATTATTATTATTTATTATAAGTATAAGACGTGCTTGTGGTTCTATTCTAGCCGGTAAAACCTAGTTGCTTTTGAAATGATTACGTATTGTTTTTAAATAGCTCTAATGGATTAGTGACAAGTAAATAACAGGTATCATAACATAACGTTGATAATACGATGACATTTCGAAAGTCATTAGGTTTTACAGTCAGCCCCAGAGAAAGTAAACGAAGAAGTTTCCTAGCACGAGGGTTTCTTCTGCAGCTGACTATACAAGCAGTAATTCTTAAATGATTTACAACAGATAACAATACTAATTAAACGCATGCTCACTAAGACAACAAAAAATATATGATATTATTCGATCTTCCTATCTGCTGATTAAATAAAAATAAGGAAACTACTACCGCGCTCAGTTTTTTTAATTTATAACAAAAAACCTATTTTATAATTAGTGCGTAGGTATATTGTGACTAAGGGCCGTATTAATTAACTCATGTTGACTGAGATGCCGTCACAAGATACGTCAAAGTAAACGCCAAACCATAGAACACTCTCATATTGACGCATCTCGAGAGGAGCATTAGAGTGAGAAAGTCCAACTCAATCATACAGATATCAAACTTAAACTCACAAAATTTATTTGACTAAAACACACTCATCATCATCATCATCATGTCAGCCGAAGCCCTCCCCCAAGGCTTTTCACTCAGACCGGTCTTATGCTTTTCGCATCCACCGCGGTCCCGCGATCCTGACGACGTCGTCACTCCATCTTGTTGGAGGCCTACCTACAGCTCGTCTTCCGGTCCGCGGACGCCATTCCAGAACCTTCTGACCTGAGTCCTGCGAGCAATGAGCCCCGCCCACTGCCACTTCAGTTTAGCTATTCTTCGGGCTATGTCGGTATCCTTAAACACACTGCAACACGACAAACATAAATAGAATATAAAACATTGACGTTGCGCTGTAGGGTGACGTCAAAAAGGACTCAGCTCCGCATGCGCTGCAGCCGGAGCCGCAGCGCTGGTTTTCAGCCAAACCCAATCTCAATCATACACTAAATTTAACCCCTGAAGTTATTTCTATTGACTTGTTTTCTGTGTAGAGCAGCCGTGAAACTTGTCACAGACCTCCCAACTTGACTGCCTACAGCCGTGGAGGTGCCGACGTCAGCCCGCAGTCGCAGGTTAAGACGGGCCCCGGCTAAGTGGGGGCGCTGAATTATTCCCCTTAATTATGCAATGCCCGCTTAACACGTGGCCAGTGGGTTGTTGTTCCTATTAGTGGACAAAACAAAACATTTTTTTTTGCATTGCCCATTTTATAAGTTACTAGACAAAAATACTTACAAAGAACATGCTGTTTAATTTTGATTAACTGTGTTAAATATCCATTTATTTATTTTTTGTCCTGATGATCCTAATGAAGTATGCTTGTAGTAATACCTATTTGGTGTTTCTTGAAATCCTTTTGACGATTTGTATTTTTTGAAGCTTTAATAAGCTTATTTCTTTTTATAGTGGTGTTTATGTTTAATTTTTAATATTTGAGTAGCTTAGTTTTATTTTATTTTATTTTAAATAAGTTTAGTTTTAACTTTAACTTTTAAATTTTAATGTAAAGTCCGTATTTATAGTTGAATGAAATAAAATAAAGTTAGTAACAAATTAAAATTCAGAAATAACCGTTGGTATTAAACCAGAATCACTCATAACGGCGTTTACCATGATAGTCAATCAATGGTTCAATATATTTTAATTTCCTCTCAATATCATAGTCCCCTGTTCTGAGCACGGGGACCGGCGTAAGAAGCGAAACTCCTTGGATTAAATTAACATTAGGTAGAACTATGCGGCCGGACCCGCTGCCCGCGGAATCCTAATTAAAATTACACCGTGTAAATCGTCCGAGACGTCTTGGACCGTTTGTTTTGGGGGTTGTGGAATGTTCTATTGAAAAAATTTATGATAACGATCGCAAGTATTTTGAGAACCAACGTTTTATTTAAGAAAAAAATAAATAGAAGGAAAAGAAAAAAGTATTGTCTGTATTGATTTTATAAATCAAGCTTTCTGTGCTGTCTATTTAATTAGTGAATTTCTGATACAAAATAGTGCACAGTCGAATTCATAAATATGTGTACACTTTTTACTACCTTGTCTATTTAATGTCATGTTTAAAATGCCATACATTAATTGACACAGCGTTTAAAGTGACAACGTACTAAAGTGTACACAATATTTATTTATGAACTCAACTGTACGTGTATTATGAATATTATTACAAAAATTTCTAGCACCTGCACTGTGGTATAAATGGCAAATTTATATATTAGAAGAATATAAATTATGGTTTTCTTTTTCATTTTGTAGTGAATCAATTATAATAGTAAACACAAAACCTTGAGTAATTCCAATTAAATTCCGTATGTAGTGACAACATTAGGACATGTCGGGCCCTCGGCGTGGGCAAGTTCTTGTAACTGTTTACCTACAAGTTGGCAAGTTTAGGGTCCGCGCTGACCTCCAAGTTTGTCACAATGCCCGCCATTTGAATAGGGCCCCATTTAAATAATGGAGTTGCTATTTCGCATTTGCTTTACAATTTTGCTAAGACGCTCGGAATTAAGGAGCAGGTGGTTTTAATTAAACAAAAGGTCAGAAGCTAGTTCGTTAGCTATGTGGCGGTGACTTTGTACTAACAATATAATGTAGTAGCACGAATAGAAGTCAATTTTCAGGTTTAGACATTAAAAACAAAATAGAAACTTGAAGAACCTGAATAAATTGTAGAGACTATTTATTGGCCATGCATGTTTTCCCTCATTTTTCGCGCATGTAATATCAATAAATTATTCAATAAATTTCACTTATACTCTCTTTAGGGTTTCGTTTTTTACCGTCTAAATCATGTACAATCAAAGCATGACTAAAAATGTATGTTTCCGCACGTGACAACATGACTCCCGACCGTATTTGTGCAAGCGACGGACACCTATTAGCGCGAGCACGCATCCCGTCCATCAGAGAGCACCTCCGTAATCTGCGCGCCCGCAAATTAATTATTTACTACAACCAGAACACGAGCCCCGTATTAGCGCCGGACCTCTGTACATAGTGCCCTTAATTTAATAATTTCCGACCATTTAGTGCGAAGCTGCCATATTTGTCTTGGTCTGAAATCCGGGTGTAGATTAATCCGGAATTTTGTTAACCGGCCCTTACCCGGGTTGGGGTGGTCACCGCTGGGGTGACCACGCGCCGTGCAAACACTTAGACATGGGTGCTGCTCAAAGAGCGGGTAGCGCAGATGTTAATAATGAATGCGGTGACAAAGAGGGCTGTTGCCATCACTTATGTCTATTAATTGTAACCTTAATAGGTATGGGATACCTTACCCATTCATATTTGAATGTTACAAGCTGTATCATTATAACATACATGAGATCAGATACTGTCGTTATTTGGCAGCTGTATAATAATGCAGCAACATTTTTTGATCCTTATAATACTCGTTAGTAAATAAAGAAAGTATTTTTAAAAAAAGTCGATTTTATCAATTAAATAAACGATTATTATGAATCTAACACTTCTGTGCAATTTAATCTTTGCAACATCTCAAACAAACACTCAAGTAAAGTCCGTCGTAGACAACACTGGTGCCATCTGCAACCAACAAGCCGACCCTCGCTTATACATATACCTGATTCAACAACAGAACAAAACGAAAAACAAAAACTGAAATATCATTAAATCACTACCTTTGTTTTCCAGAGTCGTTGGGGAAGTTGGAACTAGAAGTCACTTAGCATAAGTAGTGCCCGCTACCTGCAAACTGTCGTTACATAAATAATAATCTGAGAGGCCGACCAACAAAACACCATTATTGTTCTGGGAAAAATACAGTAGGTATTGCGTGTTTTTGAAAAGTCACCACTGAGAATATTTTGGATTTATCAATTTCTCTATGAAGATAATAAATTAACGTGGGTAAATAAGTGTTTAAGTGTAATAAAATTAAGTGTTTTTATTTTAATGTTACTTTTATTGTTAGGACATTTCAGTCGGAAACGGAAATAATGCTTGTGACAATAACAATTTTGGTCATGAATGCAAATCATATTTCGAATGAGTCCAATTGCATGATGTTTTAATTGTTAATAAGTAATATTACTTTACTTTATTACTTGATTTAATAAAAATAAAATAACTCCTGTCAAGCCAGAGCCAAATTATTGTGACCGTACGCGAACCCACAGTGCATGTAAAAAAAAACTTGTCATTCTACTGTAAGTGTCTCCGCTATGCGATGTTTACCTCGCAACAGAACGTAAAAATATGAAGAACACGCATTACTCAAGCTGCGGTCACATCGGAACTTGCGACTGTTCCCGCGCTAAGCGAGCCCTGATCCACCTTGTTTATGGCGCTTGTTACGAATGTGCCGTGTTGTTGTTTTATCGCTGGCTTCATGGCTGGCTTCAATTTACTTGATGTGGCTGGGAAATAAAAATATGAAATGGCTATTTCTTGACAGGTTTTTTATTTTTGTGCAAAATTTTGCTGATTGGAATTTGTTGGATGTTCAGGTTCTTGCAAGATTGTTGTCGAATAGAGTCCATTGCAATTTTTTGACTTGTTATTGAATTGAAAACTTTACAATGTGAAAATTAATGGTTTGTTTTTGATTTCAAGAAGCAATGTACTCTGTTTAATAAATTAAAGTTTTATTTTATTTTAATTAGAAGTTTTTATTGTTCCAAGCTTATATTATTGATCCGTAAAGTTACGGAAATCTCACGCAAACAGTTCCTCTGCAACCAAAGATACTCGTCATCATGGCAGCCGAAAGCCATCCACTTTTAGACATAGGCCTCCCCCAAGGCTTTCCACTCAAACCGGTCTTGTGCTTTTCGCATCCACCGCGGTCCCGCGATCCTGACGAGGTCGTCACTGCATCTTGTTGCACCTCCACCTACAACTCGTCTTCCGGTCCGCGGCGCCACTTCAGAACCTTCTAACCCCATCGGCCATCAATTCTGCGAGCAATGTGCCCCACAAACTGCCACTTCAGTTTAGCTATTCTTCGGGTTATGTCGGTAACCTTAGTTCTACTGCGGATATCATCATTTCTGATTCTAACAAGCAGAGAAACCCCGAGCATAGCCCTCTCCATAGCCCTCTGAGTGACTTTGAACTTAGTAAAGATACTCGTAAAGTAAAATTATTTTCTAAGTATATTTAAACACAGTCCGAAAAACAGTATTTTGAATGCCAATCATAGCAAGATTTTGTAAAGAAAATGTCAAGAACGCATCGCAAATTGACCGGTCATCGAACCCTATATCGTCAGTCGGAGATTTAGTGGGGCCGGAGCTCAACTATGTAGAAAATTTTTAATCAATACAAATTAGGTTGAGGCACGCCGGCCTCGGGCGCCACCGGATATGCACAGTGGTACCGTTTGAATAATGCGAACAAAAATATTTTAAAATATGTTGATTTAAAGTAATATTGAGAAGTATTGAACTAGTCAAGTAATTGATTAATTTAGTATTTGAATATAGGCAATATACGATTCATTTTACTATCGGTTTAGTATTGGGCTCATGATTACTTGTATGTACCGACTTTGTCAACGGCCTTCAATGTAATATTCTGTAAGTAAATATATTCATGTAACATGTTTGAGTCGTAATCAAATTAAAAAGAAACGTTTTGTACCCTTTTATTCGTTATTTTTTAAACATGTTCACTTCAATAAATGACGGTATTATATAATAGGTAGAAATAATAAGATCATTTTAAACTAATTAAACATATAAGTATTTTTTGTCCAGAAAATAATCAGACGACGCCACCGTGCTCTCAGCGATGTGCATACGCTGTCGGAGCGTCTCGGGATAAACTTGCTTAACAAGCTTCAGATATTGATCTATCGAGAGCAGGTACCCTCTATTTAGCTATGCGCTTCCAAGATGGGCGAATCTACCAACTTTTCCGACATACCCACTGGTTTCTTTTGAGGACTCATAGTCAAAAGTTATATTTTCTGTGATATTTGTGAGCGTGGTTGTGATTTTAGTTGTTAACTAAAATACATATGTAAAATTACGAGGTTGTTATGTTTTCGTTACAGTTGCGGTAGGTGGTAATTGAAATTGTGTAGATTCACCCGGTGGAGAGATTTCTGCCTGCCAACGATGTTTGCTCGAAGTCTATTCGCGGATGTTTGCTCTTGGGGGATTTTATTGTTTTAATTTTGTTATTGGATAGGTTCGTAGATTACTCGCCGCTCGGTATGCGAAAGGGAGCAATATTTGAGTGGTGTACCAAGTTTATTTTACCTTTGAAAACTAAGAGCAATATCTTAGTTTACGATTCATAAGATTTACTTTTTAACAACTTGGTTGGTTATTTTGACAGACGCATTAATGAATGCTTTGTAACAACTTGTTGCTGTAAAAAAATGACTCGTTATCGTCATTTTTTTGTTGGTTGTACCAAGGCTTTATAGTTTTGAGTGTACGTAAAAATAGATCCGTTTTTTTTACAAAAAAAGTGATTTGAGAGCTTCTTCAAATGGCCGTTCGGTGTTGCGGCCGGTGGAACTTTTTACCGCGGCCGAGACTTGTTGCACTTTTCATTTCTTTTGTAGGTAGGTACATAACGTACGTAAGTATTGTGTCTTACTTCTTTTTAAGTTTAGTATGACAAACGCCGAGACATCTCAAGCTCTCCTAATGTTTTTCTACAGTGTAGGTACTGCGTTGCGGATGTAAGGATATTTTTACAGCTGAGTTATGGGGATAAAGTCAAGATGTTTTCAACAATTTCTATTGGTTTTAACGTCTAATTAATAAACACCATACGTAATCTTTCTCATGCTGGAAATAAAATGTAAAAGAGTAAATGAAAAAATCAAAATACCTGAGGGATGTGATTCTCTTAAGCGTATCACTTTTGAATTCGAAACAGCTAATACTAACCGGCGAGTATTAGCTGTCCCGTCAGAGCGTACGAAACACATTTAAAGAGACCCCTCACCCTCTCGTTTCAGAGCTGATAACTTTTGTTATCTGAATCGATTTTCATAAAATCTTGCATCTACTACTTAACGAAATAAACAAGCTTTTAAATAAAGTACTGTATAGAAATCGGTTCACCATTTTTCGCCTATGACATGGCAGATAGACACAGACACAGTTGAAGGAAGAACAATAATAACCCTCTATAGTTTTTTTTCCGACGTTGTTATTATCAATAAAGTTATCCGTATTCGTGCATTTGGACAAAAGAAAGGTAAAGAAAGGTTAAGTTAACTTTTCTCGACATTTCGTCTACACACAACCATGTATGTAGACGACATGTCGGTACCGACCACGGTTGAACCAATCGCCGCTCTAACCGTATGCAGTCGTGTTGAGATGCTCTAATTCGAACTTGTCCGTGTACCGACAGCCGAGGAGCTGGGAAAGTTAGAGGAGGTATCAAGACTTTTGATTTGGTTGTGGCTTTTATTCGTGAGTTTAACCGCTTTGATTTTGTTGAAGAAGTAGATTACGGAGATCTCTTGGAATTTGTAAAGTTTCCAAGAGAAAGAATTACTTTATGTACAATGTACATTTAATAAAACAGAGCTAACTACGAGTATGTCACTATGTTACAACTAATGTCAGGAAATGGATTGTTATGTTTTAGACTCGTTATGTGGGTAATTTTAAGATTAAAATTATTGCTTTAAAGATACAATTTTGTTGCTCCGTTGGTCCATTTTATTAAGAAACTGGAAAAACGAAATAATAATTTGTCTTATTTATAATTCGATGTCCTTACTAAAATCATTTTCAAAATCCTAAAAGCGACATTCATTTTAGAAAAAGATATTGTTTTTTTGTTTGTAGGCTTATTCATTAATTCCTGGATGTAACAACAGCACTTACTTTCGCAAACCGCATTATCTAGTAATTTAAAAATTAGGCTCTACTCAATTCAAACTTTTAAATTGTATTATTTACTTGCCTCCTCCAAAACGTCTCTTCATAGCCACAATTTCTTCGAATGCCTAAGGCTGAGACGGTCAGCACTTGGACATCGTCGATGCGACAGTGCTCGTACACATATTCTCTACCACCGTCACAGTTTGAAGTATCTCCAACATGATCATTTATAATCTGGTCATTCCTGTTAGTGTTTAACGTTAATATTTTAAGCTGTGGTTGTATGGATAGTATTATGTACATACACGATGGCCTCTTAAATAATGTACTTAGTCGCTTGTTAGAGGAAAGTTTATTAGAGGCGCCTTTATGTAGGAGTTCCCGGTCTAAGTGAGATGTTAAGTTTAACTCGGATTAAGTTAAGGGCCCCGGGCATTCTTAAAGTTATAGTCCGATAGATCTGCCCAATTTAGCGGGGACAAGATTTTTATTTTAGCTCGTTTTAGCTTTGGCAACAGTACCTCGGAAACTGGGAACATTTTAGCTTTCTTTAGAAACACGATACTGTAAGTGGTTAGGTACTAAATTTGAAAATTAACGTCTTACTAAATTTTACCCGTGACAGCGCTGCTTAAAATTTGGTTTATTTTTGTTTTCTGGTGAATTTTATACTTACATGCATAGTTTTGAACCTTTCAAATTATGTTTAAGTACAAAAAAGATCCACGATCGTGTATTCGCTTAGACCCAAACCTAACAAGATAAGATAATGTGACCTTAAGTAGCAGGCTGTCGCTTTATACTTGGGCAAATTATAGAGTAAAAGAAGATGGTCTAATGAGACATTAGTGCTCACAAACGTTTGTACAACTGTTTATCTGACTATTGTCCAACATATTTTTGCAAAATCATGTGAATACATTGATCGGTATTAATGATTAAGATATAAGGACATTATAGCACCTTTAGTTGAGCAAAAATAAATTTAACAAAATGCGTATTACATTCTATTTAAATAAAGGCGCGGGTTTTTTTTGTCTCTTTTTACATCTTAGCCCGTCAAACGCTTCAAAAACAATAGACAACTAAGCCAAACTAATGACAAGAAGTGTCATTAGCAAACAAAAATGCACCGAAGGAGTAACCACTCAGGCAGTTAGACAATTTTTCAAAGGCAGCCTTTGTTGACGCCCTCCGAGGGTAATAAATTTGTTAGAAACCGTGAGGGAGAAAAGAACAAGTCATTTCAATGTTCTTCGCGGGGGTTAGAGGAGAAACGGCGTAAGTGTTTCGAGTGTGATTTGCATGCTTCTTTCAATAAATTGGGGTGTGTTCCTTCCCAAAGTGTGCCAGATATAAGATCATAACAATTGTTTCGATTCTTGCAACATATTGGCTTTATGTTCAAACCTACATTGAATATTCGTTTTTAGTTCACCAAAGAAAAGTCTCGCCACACCCATTGGTGTTAGGTACCTAAAGTTGTTGCATAAGATACCGATATGATATTCAAGAAATGTTGATGTTTTAGATCTCCTATGAGAAGAGCAAAAATAATTCAATTCATTCTCAATTCCATTATTTTATTGAAATGACATTACGCCACGTAACGAAACGAAAAACACTGGTTATTACTCAAAGAAGGATGATTGTAAAAATCAGCACCAGTGTTAAATTAAAGTTTTGACTAATTTAAACGTTTCTTTCCTTAATTATTGTAATCTATGCGTTAGTCATCGCCGGCCCAGAACAAGTGTTAACCCCGAAGTTTCCCAGCGCCATGACACTTGTCCATAATTACCTGAGCCCAGCGCTGGGACTCCCCCCCTCCGCCGCGGGCTAACGGCGCAACTTACACAATAACGGGGAGATTACACCGAACCCGGCGCAGCGGAGAACAGTTCAGTAGGTAAGGATCAATACAGAGCTGAAATAGGGACAAAGTCCAAGATTTAAAAAACAGATCAATTTTTATATTACATGTTTGTAAATTTTTGGAATTTTCCTTTACTTGGTCTCGTTATGTTTTTATAGACTTCCCTCTTTTTCCTCCTGCTTTTCCCTTTTTATATTACTTATATTAACACCATATTAGCCGTTCTTAAAAAATATATTAGGGTAAAGTCACCAGTGATCAGCCAGAGACCAGTAGTCGACCTTATATGAGTGCGAAGAGTACGAAATATATTTTTCGTACTCTTCCCACTCATACAAAGTATAGGCAGAGGCCGACTACAGGTCTTCTGGCTCACTACTCGTGACTTTACCCTATTTGCCATTCCGTTTTATGATTAACATTACGTATATTAATTGAAATTAGACAAAGTGTCGCAATAAGACAATTCCAATTTACTTTATTATTATTAACGTATGAGTATGTACAGTTGTTTTATCTTACGGAAGCGTATGGGCCATATTTATAATTTATTGTAACTCGTAGCGACACGCACACTGCGAGAACATGCACGTGCATCTACACCAACATGTATGGCGCACCCGCTTTCGTGGGATAAAACAAGTGTAAAGCCGGGGTCAATAGGTATGACAAAAGATGTAAACAAAACCAAACGGACCTATTTACCATTATTAAACCATAATGTCGTACTTACATTCTGTTTTAGATTATATAACTATAAACTATACGTGTTTTTAAATCGAAACTCGTTTTGCATAAATATTGAGGTTATGTGCCAAACAGTACTTTGTTTACATCTTTTGTCATTTCTATTTCACCGACTCTACCTAATTTAATTGTGTCCCATAATTCAATTGATATAAAAAATCTTGGCGTTGTTATCCATTATACACTCAGGAGCAAAAATACCGGGTCAGAGTGCGTTTTCATGCAAACGAGACTATTTCGAAGCCTTGGTTCCTTGCCAGGGGTTGTTTCGAGTGAGGTTTAATGGTGGATACTCCGAGGTTCAATAGAGGAGATCAAAAGTTCTTAAGATACCTAACTGATCGGACAATCAGTTAACACCACAGCCGGGCAGTTTGGGTCAGCATTTGGATTTTCTTACATTTTATTGCCACTTTAGATGTTTTTCTGAACATGCACAATTCTGGTTTTAGCCGCAGATTCATTCAGTTGGGTATCCTTGGCACTCTGGGAGTCCTGTATCGATGCTCGCGCTATTCATCATCAGAATTCCCTAAAAGCGTTCCCTGGCGAGGAAGGACTTCAAAATAGCCTCTTTAGTATGAAAAACGCACTCAGACCCGTTATTTTTGCTCCTGAGTGTAGTACAAATTGTCTTTCGAACATGTTCCATCTCCCTCAGGGTTCGTAATCGCGTTAGAGCCGTCCTGCTGCGTCGTGCCCGCTGTGAAGGTGAGCCGGGTTACACAGTAAACAATAGTAGCTCTTAATGGCGGAATTGAATATTAAGATAGGTAGCGAGTACACCGGGAACTTCCCGAATAGTTACACGACTCGGGTAATGAGGCGGGGGAGTCATATTTACACTTGGAATGGAAATGTATGCTGTCTTGATATGAGGTTGTCAACAGTGAAGGTTTCGTACCTCCTTAGACAAGATACTTCGACAAAACTGGGCAAGAGCATGTCGGACCAAGCACACTGTAGGGTTCTGACTACATTACTGCTAGTGTTGCCAGGTCTAATAATCGAGACCTGGGTTTTCAAATCTTGACTGTACATATAAATACATTTGAAATATCGCGCGTGTTACAGCTGTCTCACAATGACCAATGTGGCATGTGGCGTCCCGGTAATGACTTCCGGTTGTTATCTTATACATATACTAGAGGACGCCCGCGACTTCGTACGCGTAGACTTAATTTCCCGCAACTCCCCCATTGCTTCCAATAATCCTTTCGTAGTGCTCACTTACATCATCTAAGTTTCTAGACGGTACAGTAGTTTCGGCTGTGCGTTGATATCTAAGTCAGTCAGGTTTGCGTTTTATATATATAGATGATCGCTTTAGTGACGTGCTGAAAATCGGGTTAGATGGCGTCCCGATCAAGGATAAATCGAGACGTGTCTATAGACTCCTGAAAGTCGGGACGCCCCGCGTAAATCGGGACGTCTGGCAACACTTCAGAACAACTTTCTCCAAAAACCTTAGGTGATTTTTATTAGCCACCTCCAACTCAAGAGCCAATGAAATCTACCTATGGCGGATTCCACCATACGAGATTAAGGTATTATACCTACATTGAATGCCAAATTTGTATACACTAATCTCGGAGTAACTCTTATTCCAGGATGGTAAAATCGGGCCTTTGTCTTGATAATTTAATTCATTATAATATTATGTGCTTTTAATTACGATATTTACCAACTGATTTTAAGCTACATCTTTAGCGGAATTAACGCATTTAGAGTTCAATATATTTTACACTGCCCTAAAATCTACATGCTGACAATTATTTATTGCTATTTACAATATACTAGCTGTTTCTGTTGGGCATATTTTTTCGGTTAGTATATAGACTATGACACTCACAAGTAACGTGGCTTTCTATTGGTAAAAGAATTTTCAAAATCGGTTCAGAAGAGCCAGAGATATCTCTTACAACGTCACAAACTTTACCTCTTTATAATATTAGTATAGATTATTATATTAGTATAGATTATTATATTAGTATAGATACCCAACATCCCAGCAAAACTACCGTAGCAAGGATTGAATTGAAATGCAGCGAAGACAAGTACATTTTATCAAAGAATCTAACTGGAATAACTCTCATATGAAGCACTGACGTGAGCCTTGAGCTCTTTTTTAAACTTAGCTATACCTATGACAGCCGAAACGGTGCCAAAGTTTCCGCCGCGAGTTACGGGCCGGCAGCCCCGCGGAGTTACGGCCACTCCGGCTCAGGCGTTTGTTAACATTTTACTGCTGAGATATTTGCGCCGCTAACACTATTTCTAGCATTTCGGGATTTGCCTAGTTAGTGCAAGAAGCATTTTTGCAGTTTACGAGGGAAGGGAGTTCTTGGGACTTTGTTCGCAAAAAAGGGTTTCGTTAAAAGTGTTGGCGTTTGTGAAAGTTATACGTATTGTTTTTAGGTTAGCGCCTTTTTATAAATGGACCTATAAAAAATACATTCAATATTCTAAATTCTAAATATTTATTCAGTAAATTGGCCACATGAGGGCTCTTTTACACGTCGTTAATATAGAGTGAATCTACTAGCGCTTCGGACAAGACCATCATTGCGGAGCAGAAGCGCCGCAAGAAACTCCAGTGGACGTCATTTTTTGCCATAATAAAATACAATAATACTTCAAGGTAACATTACAAGGTAATAAATAATTATTTTAAAACTAACACCAAACTAAAATCATTACAAATGTAAGCTCAATATCATTACATTAAAAATAGTGAGTAGGAGAACAACATGACGAGGTCTCTACGTCAGGAACGATAACCGAAATAACTAACTGAAAAACAGGTCCTGGCAAGCGTGAACAGACCGGACCCCACAGACAGCACCCGTTCACGAGTATGACGCGTATTATAATTACATTATAGTTTGTTAATTATTCTAATTCTGTTAGGCAATATATTTACAAGAAATACTTTCTGGAAGTATTTTTTGAAACCTCAATGTTTAATAACTCCGCTCCAAAATTATATAACGCCGTCAATTATTTACCAATGTGTTTTATAGCATTAAAAAAAACTGCATTTGCTGGAAATAACAGACAATTAGTTTTTACTAACTAACGTAATGCCCTTCGGGTATGGCAGCAAAGTAAAATAACTTATGCATGTCATTTAAACATAATAATGATTATAAAAATAAGTATCTGTTATCATGGTGGTTTATTCAACACTATGTTTGTCATTTATTTAATAAACTAATGCCTTACGAGTAATTATCTCTTTTCAATAATCTAATCACAAATTGACGTCATCATAATCTACAGTGTGTCCCAAGAAATACGTCAGTCATCCATAAGTTGAGTTGTTTTGAGACCTCCGCTACAGCGAAGGTACCTCAACAGATGAATTTCTAAACCAACAGCGCCTCGCGGCAACTGGGCGAGCAGGCGGAACAATAAAAACTGGCGGCCATTCAAAGGAACCATTAATAAAATTCTCACCGAGCGATTACCCGATAGCCATTCTTTCAGGCAAGCGTCTTAGGCAGAAATACTGCGCTTTAATAAATCTACCAATTTAAATTAAACTGCAAAACTAGGTAAGTATCAATTAACAAAATAAAAGATTAAAGATAAAAAAGAGATTTATTCAGTAAGTTGGCCGCATGGGCACTTTTACACGCCATGAATCTACCAGCGCTTCCCAAGAGGAGACCACTGTTGACAAGAAACGCCGCAAAAAACTCGTTATCAGTCATTTTTTAAAAACATATTTTACAATGGTTACTACTTAGTCTAGAATCACCTATATAAAAGTAAAAATATTAAATTTAATATAATAATTAAACGTTAATTGTAATAAAATAAGTAATAATGATAGCGATAAATTGAGTATATTAAGTTAATTAAACGATGCTAAAGAAAAAAAAAGAAAAATGTTTATTACATAAAACCTTATAAATCAAAACAGAGGCTCTGGGGACTAAGCTAGGATACTGTAACACAGGGCTTACAGGCCGCAGGAGTGCCCTGGCTTCATTTATTTCACATTATCTAATATGAATGGCAAACGCTTTAAATAAAATCCGAGTTAATATCAACATTTTAATTATAAAACACACAGCATAATTATTGGTTTCAAAATAAAAATAAACTAAACTGAATAATTGAATTGAAAAGAGCTGAATAGTATTTTTTTATATATTTTGTTTGCAACCGGCTGCGAATATCTCAGCCTATTTGTGCAAAATAACTGATGGTTACTTTTTTTTTTTAGTCAGCCTGTTGAGTGTCCCACTGCTGGGCAAAGGCCTCCCCCCTTAATTTCCACAAATCCCTATCAGTGGCAACGTCCGGCCAGTTGTCAAGAAATGCGTCCAGGTCGTCCCGCCATCTCCGCCTGTTCCTGCCTCGTCTTCGCCACCCGTCTTGCGGCATCCATTTGGTGACAACGGTAGCCCACCTGTCCGGGTGCATGCGGCTGATGTGGCCAGCCCAGTCCCATTTAATTCTGGCAGTTGTTTTACCAACATCAGTAATCCCGGTTCTGGAGCGAAGCGTAGTATTCCGAACGCGATCCGTTCTTTTAAAACCTAAAATGCTTCGCTCCATAGCCCGTTGGCAAACCTTCAGTTTGAGCTTCTGATTTTCGGTGAGTGACCAGGTTTGGGCACCGTAGGTTAGGACAGGCAGGATAACATGGTTACTGAATTAACAAAAAGTTTTTGAAGTTGGATTAAAGGCATGAAGTTATGTACGTAAGTATTCCCCAATAAAACGAAGTCACTGCTACCTTTGCGACTAGCTGTCGCCGAGATTTTTTCTTATCTGTTTGTTTCTTGTTTGCGCGCTAATCCTTTAAGCCGCGACATTTTTCACAAGAATATTGGCAACAATGGCGGTGCACTGCTCCGCGACCACGCGGGACTCGGGGCAACCTTGATGGGTTCTGAAAAAAAAAGGTAATATTGTCAGAGTTATTTTTATTTACACAAGGAAACACTAAATAAGAACATCTATCCTTGGCCTAGTTTAAATTTTACTCTAAAATACCCTCATGTTTTTCTTGAAACCGCTAATCAAAACTCCCGAAGGACATGTCATTCATATGCAGGATCATGAATCATGACATTCCGTAGACCACGGTCTACGTATAATGCCTTACTAGCGCCTTGCTACGCCGTAACGCCCAAGCGCTACGAAATGCGTAGCAGTAAAAATGAATCAAGAAAAAACTAGGTCAGAAAATAATATTGTATTGTTAGGCATAAGAAGTCTCTAGATAAGAAACAAATGACGGTCTCCTATCCGGTGTAAATTAGAGTATGAAAATCGACGACGAAGCGGCTGAGTCCTACAAAGCCTGAAGGTATTACGGTGCACCGTCCAACAACATAGGCCATTTCAAAAAACAAAAAATACGACAATCTCACGCAACCTGCTCCCAAACAAATCTCTAAGTTTTTCCAACGAGTACCTAGACAACGATTAACATAATTAAATACGAAATACTTTCTAAAATACATGAAAAAATATTAAAGATTAAATAAAGAACGTTGCGTTCATTATACAACCATACATATTATGAAACCGGGACCGTTAGCTTCGAAGGCAGGGTCACTACCAACTAGGTTAACTGGGGAACTAACAACAAAGAAAAATGTCGCGGATCTCTAAAAAAACAGCAATTAGCAGTGTTTTGTTTGCGACTAGTGGCGCGATTTTTCACTCGTAATCTTGCGATTGTCGCGGCGCTATGGGGCGGCGCTGACAGGGCTGCGAACAAAGGGGACTTCAATTGGCTTACCATTATTACTCATGTTTTCATTATTTAGCATTGAATAGAGTTTAATTAAACACTAATTAATATTGATTGTTTAATATACTTACACTGTACCTACTGTCTGTCTATGGGCACTTGAAAACGTTGCACGTTACTGACGGATTTTAATACTCATTCAATGCAAAAGTTTATTACTAACTTAAATATCTGTGTGGAGTTAGACGACATACAACGAGGATCCAACCAGAGATGTCTCATCACAATGATCATGTCACAGTAAATTATAGAGTGATTGTATATACTTACGTTAAATACATATTGAAATATGCACCATATGCTAATACATGATGCTGTTTTGTTTCCTAAAACTTTTAAATTATAAATAGGTACATTTACAAAAATGAAAAGCTTGAACAGTTTTCCAGTGTACCTATGGACTTAATATAGTTTCAAAGTTAGTTACACGGTGTATTATCATTTACAAATTTGTTCTGAAACATGATTGTGTTGGATTTAACACACCAAAAAAGAAAGAAAAAATGGCTTAAATGGTTTACCTTTATAATAAATTGTAATAAAGAACATCTTTCTTTCTAAATTCTACATTATAAATACTAAACAACCGTTTTAATGTTTCTGTCTGTAAATTATTCTGTTGAAAGTAAAAGCCATGAATGTTACCTAAAACAATAAAAATATCTGCCGCCATAGTGTGGGCCGGTTGACGTCAAATTGCTGAATACAAATGGATTCATTAGCGCTTCCGCGAAATATTACAATAACATTCTGCTCCATTTTATTGTTTTGGACTGAATTTAAATCTCTAAAATGCGGTTATACCTAATGAATTTATAGTTCACTCCTGGTTGGCTTTAAAAGAGTAACATTGTTGTTTTTTATTAACAGTGGAGCATATTAATTGAGTGACGATGAGGTTGAAAATGAATCATGCTGTAGGTATTATGTACCTGGTATGCGAGTGTAAAAATTTATTTTACGTGCCTTTTAAATAAAACTCATGATTAGGATCTTTATAGTTTGGAATTCGTCAAAAAATAACGTCCTTATCAACATATTGTATGCATGCAGCTTAAACGTGCCACTAAACTTACAATTTTAAACTGCGACACCAAACCCCATGAACTACGTAACGTGAACACGAGGGCCATTTCCACGTCGTTCCCGAAGCGCTATAAATCCCGGGACGGTGACAATTGTGTACCGGTACCATTTAGGGCACAGCCAGCGCTACCGGGACATCGGAAACCGGGACTTGTCGCAGGTAGTATTGAATTGTTACGTGTGTTCTGCAATCGTTTTGTTACGTTCTCTCGATTTAGTAGTTTAGTCGTTTAAGGTGTTAAGCTTTTGTAGGAAAATATTTTGTATATTTGTAGTTTGGCATGTCTCTTAGAGCAGTATTGTTTCTTTTAGTAGGATAGACACACTTGCTGAACTGGATCAGGATAAATGAAATTGTAACGGTTTATTCTTTTGTTTTCGTCATCATCGCGTAAAGACTAAACTCTGCTAAATTACAACACCCAAGCCCACTAATGGTAAGTGCGATCTAAGACACATTGATGTTTTCAATCGTATCGTGCCGTTTGGAAAAGATATATTTGCAAAATGTATCGTTTCCCAACTCTTTCTCATTTGCCAACCCAATTTTATATAAATATTTCAGGATTCATTTCAGTACCATCGTGTAGAACCCTATAGGTTAAATTAGGTTAGTTTTTATGAAATCCTGAAATATTTACGGTTACAGAAAATGAAGCGGGTTGGGAAATGAAACGGTTGAGAAACGATACATTTTGCAAACGTACGGTAATCCGACTGCAAATACGTTGTCAAACCTAAGGATACTAGCACGTAATTCCCTTTTTATATAGAAACGAAAACGCACACGAGCACACACGAGGCTCTGAGGCCCACTGATATTTGAATTTTCAAGACTATAATCTCAAGACTCTTCCTTAGGGCGGTATTAATAAACTCATCTTGACTGTGAGGCCCCTCACAAGATACGTGAAAGTAAACGCCAAACCAAAGAACACTGGCAAGTTTGACGCATCTTGAAACGAGCATTAGAGTTGAGATCAGTTTATTAATACGGGCCTTAGACCTCAAACGCGTTGTCAACCCTGAGAGAAGACTATAATGGCACGCTTACTTTATCCCATCTTGGTTTTATCTTATCCATATTGAACCCATATTGTTGACGATTATTAGCTCTTACCATCAAGTAAATAGCAGCAGTCTTACCATCCGTCAGGAAGGAATTCCATCTTTGTCCCTAAGAACTTTTAAAAGTTATCAACGCATTTGCAGTCTTAGGGCATGTCAATGAGGTCAGATCCCACTTACCATTAAATAGTTGGCTTCTGTGCTCGGTTGGCTACTCCATTAAAAGCCAACAGCGGTAGTTCAAGGCAGAATCCCGTCAAGGTTGATTACTCACCATCCCCCCCCCCCCTCCGCTCTCATTACACCAAATAAATCCTCCAAAATTATAGCATTACTGCACCATAAATAAACGGACTCTTTGTCGCCGCGGCGATAAATCGCGGCGCGACGCGGCTCACGGCTGCAAATATCAAATGTAAAATGTAAATTTAACAACCTAATACGGCCGTAAGCACTGCTCGTGTATTCGCGTTTTTATGCGCCGGAGTGAAATAAAAACGTCTGCTCGAACGCTAGTTATGAATGACCTATGTCCCGATGCGGCAAAGAGTAGGATTCGAGATGACCAGAAGCGCCTTACGTTTAATGGTGTCTTAAAATGAAAGAGAAAAGAAAGTCAAAGACAAAGACAGCATTTCATTATGGTCTTTGTAAAAAAGAGTTTGTCATGTTTAGAACAGCTTTAAGTAATTATTTGTTTAGATGATTTACTAACTTTTAATACATTGATCGCGTGAGTTAAACACTTTTGAAATGTCACGATAAACAAACCATAAAGCACACCACCATATACTTCTAATTCATGTCTTGTAATTCATGAATAAAATAACTATAAAACATGCTTACATTTTTCTGCCTAATATTGTTGTGCAATAATTATTATCTCCGGTGCCCGAAAAGCAACGACCATTTACCGTTAATTATTGACTTTTTTTTACCATTATTGCAAAACAACATAAAAGTTATGTAAACTTCCTTTTGCCCAATACACTTTTAAACTCGCAAGAATCTTACCTGACGCGTCTACATGTCCACTACTCTCCCTCCACTACATCGTAGGTGGCGGTGCATCGAGGCAGTTTGCTTGATATAATGCAAGTCGCCTCCGCTATTGCTGCAGCCTACTTATTTATAATTGTTACATCAAACACCACTCTAACCTGGCCTTCCGCGCGTCCCTGAAATCTTCCAATTTCATTGGATTTAGGTATCTCTCTTCCCGGATCAGAGGTCTTTTTAGGGTGGTGAAGTATGCTTTCAAGAGAAGCCAGAGGTCGGCACGGGCAATTTAGTTTTCTTTCATGGCAGCAGTTATCAACCTTTATTGCGTTTAACATGTCGCTAAGGGCTGTTTGTGCGATTCATTCCGGCTTTATGGCTTATTGTCGCGATTTGAATTTTTAATGTTTCTAGGTTTAGTCTAGGCGGACTGTTAGTGCTTACACACGTGTGTGTGCGAATAAATATAGACAGATGGTAAGATGTTGCTGAGATTATTGTATGAGCTGTAAGAAAGTGTACTTAAGTACTATAGTTCGGTAGTCATAAATCTGTACCTGTAAAATCCTTCAATCACACAGCCTTATTTGATAAATTAGGGACTTGAAATTTGGACGGAATATTCCGTACTGAAAAGGTGCACTGGAAATAGGAGGAAACACGGGAAACCAATTCTACGTACGCGTATGAATCGCGGTGGATGCGAAAAGCACAAGACCGGTCTGAGTGGAAAGCTTTGGGGAAGGCCTATATCCAGCAGTGGACTTCTTTCGGCTGACATGATGATGATGATGATGTATGAATCCGCTAGTAATAGGATATCAATTCGAGCTTGTTTTATTATTGTGTCATGCAGGCAGGTTTTGCAAATAAGATCTTAGTAAGCGTTTTGACCGCGGGCGTGTTGCTTTGTCTCTGCTAAGATGAACCGCGCTTGGGAATAACTATAGCCTGGTACGGGTCAAACTTTACCAACAAAATTTTGCAACCTGGGAGAAAAGCTAATATTACTACCGACATGAAAACAAAAAAAACAGACACGTGCGAGTCGACTTCAACTTGTTGGTAAGTAAAAAATAGTTCACTTATCAAAACTATGAACGCACAGAATATCTAGTAAAAAGGTAAACTGGATTAAGGGACAAATTGAACTATGCCGTTGAGTAACCGTTGTCCCCATACATCGACTTAGGATTCAGTCAGTTTACCAACTAAAAAAACCTTCGAAATCGCTATTTTTTTTTAACTACAAATTTACGGTTTTTTCCCTTTTCTTCTGCTATAAGACATTTCTTGTCGCCAAATTTCATGTTCAACATGAAGCATGCTATACCTAGGATATTTTGATTGTGTTATAACAAGTTTGATTTTTACTAACGTCCGTGCGTTCCTGAGAAAAACCGGTCTTTATAGAAAGATAGACAGTTGGTAAATGAAGTGATCTTATAAGGTTTCCTTTTTATTTTTGGTAAAACCAGATTATAGAGCACACACACGTTAGTAACCAAGTAAGTAAGAATTTATTAATTATCAACTGTGTACGAAATTGCTTGCTCCTATAGAACCTAGAAACATCTTTCTTTGTTTTATCTAATTGCAATTAGATTAGACGTAGGTATCATCTGTTGGATATAAAAATATGGTAGGATTCTTATCTTCACCATGTATATTCTGAAATAACATTACTGACGTAAACAGGCGGACTCTTTACTTCGAAACACAAGCGAATTTTAATAATAACAGAATTTCCAATATGATAAAATTAAAGAAAA
This sequence comes from Acleris sparsana, assembly GCA_923062465.1. Lineage (NCBI taxonomy): Eukaryota > Metazoa > Arthropoda > Insecta > Lepidoptera > Tortricidae > Acleris > Acleris sparsana. The sequence continues at coordinate 462,334 of OV281293.1, forward strand.
GCAAATCGAGGTACAACGCCGTCCTCCACAGTTACGTGCCGGTTCTTATTTTCCACGGCATCAAACACCGCCTTCGACACGCTCGAAATTAAAAATAAATGACTCCGAAAATACACCGGAGTGATTTGATTAAATTATAGGGAAAAATACTCCTCTCCGGCAGTGTTCTCCTTCATGGAAGCCATTTGTTTGCGTCCACGACTTTATTTTGCAAATTCGTTTATTTGCATGAGTTTATTTCGCTTGAACGACTTTTAATCATATTTGAATATATTTAATGTTCAATTTGGTTTTTTATTAGCTTTTTGCTTTAGTAGTTTATTTGACAATTATAAAAATCGGTTAAGTTAATTACAATTTTAACTGTTTGTAAATTAAGGCGGATGACACGACAAAATAAGGTGGGTAGAATATTTGCTATTTCATTAAGAAATAACTCAGTGTAATTATATACATATTTATTGACTTTGTGTACTTAAAATAAATCATGCAACAGCATATGGAGAGTAATCGACTAATCGTAGATGCGTTGCCATCTTTAAAAAAAACAGAACGTTCGTTTACTCGTCTTCGAAAGGTCTTAAAGAGTCATAGCGGTGCCAAAATATTAGTGCAATAAGTTTTGAAACGTGTTCTGACGATAATACTGACTTTGACAAGGAAAGTTCACTGCAACTTGAATGCTACTCACTAAATATCAAGTATCACTAGTTAATGAAATTTAATCCTTAAATGCATGACGTAGTATGCATCCTACGACACAAAAAATATTACCTATAATCAACACACTATTACGAGTATCTAACGGCACTATATACGAGGAGGGACAGGCGTTTAGTAACATTCTTGGTGCTGGTACACCTGGACACTTACTTCAGCGTTATCTAGAATGATTGACGAAATGCCCGTACCGATAGGAGGTTCAGTTCAAACTAGTTGACAGTTTTGCCACCTTAATATGTGATAGAACTCTTAATAGAACTACATAGTTGTAGAAGCGAAAAACCAACGCTATGGCTCTGGCTGCAGCACACGCTGAGTAAGTCCTTTTTAACTTTACATTACAGCACAGCGTTTCTAAACTTGCTCTTATCTTGCTTTATTGTACTATGTTTTTTGTGTATTTCTAAACAAAAACTCGTACTCGTATGACTCCACTGTCCGTCTGTCCCTCTGTCACCAGGCTGTATCTCATGAACCGTGATAGACAGTTGAAATTTTCACAGATGATGTATTTCTGTTGCCGCTATAACAACAAATACTTAGATCAGAATAAAATAAATATTAAACTGGGGCTCCCGTACAACAAACGTGATTTTTTTGGTCGATATTAGTAACGGCAACTGGTATAATGTCTAATATTGTTTAGATAATGGTACGGGACCCTTCATGCGCGAGTCCGACTCGCACTTGGCCAGTTTTTATTTTATTTTTGCCACAAGGACTCAGACTACTTCCAATGAAAACAAACAATTAATTGGCATCTTGTTACTTGCAATAGGAGCCACGATAACTCATGCGCACGAGCATATGGGCTTAAAGTTAAACGATAACCGGACTGGCCGGCAGCGGACCGGCCGTAAAACGTCGTTAACGGTTCATTTGAGACGGACATGCGATTTATAACACAATTAACCGTAAGATGCTAGGGACGGTGCCGTAGTGGCGATAGATACAGTAGGACCAGTAGACGGATACGGCACATTGGACTTAACCAGCCTGCATAAAGAGTATCCCACTGTTAAGTCAGGGGTTTTCTTTCAAAATGAGAAACATTGGACAATCAATTGGTTTTGTATCCACTGGAGGTACTTAACTGTTACACTGTGACTTAAGTCATGGTGATAGTCATAGTCATATCGTTTATTGCATTTATGTGTTACAATGGTGTTACAATTATTTAAATAATCCAACATAAACCCTGTAAGGGCACAGCAATTTACATGTTTATTAATTTACACAAACTGAACTTTATTAGGTTTGTACCCAATTTATCCCAATAAGAAGAAGAATGCCTTTCAATATCTTTCTATTTTAATCCGTTTTGAGAAAGTGGTGTAATCTAGAGCACTTACTGTCTATCTTACATTAAAAAACGTCGTTTTTATTTTGCGTTACAAGTAAGTAAGTGGAGATACGCTAAAACGTCACAAATATATCAAGTATTTTAAAATAGACACAGCAATCCACTTTTGCCTTTCTCTCGTCATCTTGTTCCTCAATCTCAAAGCTAACTTTATCTAGTGGTTTCCCTCTCCTCGTCCGTTCTCACCTACTGTCGCATGTCGCAGGGTCCCTGTTCGGTCGCGGCCGCGATCGGCTGATAAGCGCCCTCCAGGGACCCACTAAGAGCTGGTCAGTGGCTACGTGACTCTCTTCATTAGACCCCCCTATTTATGACCGGCTCTAATCCTAGTGGTCAATAATATAGAACAATTAAGCATGAAACTGCGATACGTAATACAATACAATCATTATATTTACCAATGTAATGAAGTAATAAATGCAAAGACATAATCCAACACCCACGTAAATAATTCTGCGAACATCTTAGCTAATTCACGATTTTTTAATGCTTTGTATTAATCGTTAGTAATTTAATTATACTATTTTGTGTTTTTTAATACCTTCCTTCAGGTTTTGTTGTTCGTCTTTTGTATAAACGGAGAAACTGACGAAGGTTTTTATAAGCACTCAGCGAAAACCGCTGAAGCTAGAAGTTTCTCTAGTAAATTGTTTCTCTAGTAAGAAGTTCTCTGTTATTAATTTCTGCTATTGTTGCTGTGCCCAACAGGGTCCACATACATATCATCATGTACATGTATACCTATGATTACAACAACATCTGTAAAATGTATGTGGAATGCAATAAATGTATTGAGTATTGAGTAACATACAGAAAACACAGATTTCTAGATGTTTCAGGAGATTTTTTTTTATACCACGACGGTGACAAACAGGGGTGTCCTGGGTAAAAATAAATAAATCTAATTAGTCTATCAGCAAGATTATCAAATAATATTAAACACTTATTTTTTGCTTTCTCAAATCAATCAAAATTGACGAATATAACGCGTATCAAAGTTCGGGAGTGGGGGCTCGTGACGTCACAACGTGGTATAAAGTGCGCCACGGCGTGACGTCACGCGAAACTTCAACGCACTTTATCTTCGTCATTTTGAGTTTAATTGACAAAAGAAAAAAAAGACGGACTAATTAGAATTTCTTAGAACACTAGCCTATTCGCATATATTTATGCTCGTTTTCGTTATTCCTCTCATATACAACATATATTATGTAAATAAATATTAATTATTGAAAACTATATTTCACCCCGCATGTTTTTAGCAATCCATTGACGAGTTGTTTTAACACTTTTGAGTCCGGAGCTATTGCAGCGGAGCAATGTATCACGAAAAGCATGGAGGCTATCAACCAATGAAACTGAGCTTTTACTGATAGCCCCCATTTCAGTTCAAAAAAAACCGCACCGTCATGGATTGTTAACACGAATTGTCCGAACCTAAAATCTCGGACGAATATTTTTTTTGCTCCCGACTCTACTCCTCGCAGCACAAAATCGTCTCCACGTATCCCTTACGCGCTGATTACACAAGTAAAATCCGATATCGTAACAAGATCGCGCAGTCGGTAAATCACGCGATAGCATCGCGTCTCGCGGGATACGGCATCTGTTGATTCTGGGCAAATACGTATCTGAGGCGATACGTGTGCGCTGAAATATTTTGTTCTCAATAATGTTCTGAATTAGATTGTTAGATGTCTATTGCTGGTTTAGTTCTATGAACTTTTGACAGAACATCCAGGAGAGAAATACAATGCTATTATGCTATTGTTCAAAAACTGTAAGGGAATTATAAAAATAATTATGTAAATTAAGGGTTTGGTCACGGTTTTTAGGCTTCTTACTATTTTTTTGCGGCCCTATTCTACTCGGCCTAAAGCTTTTTTGATTTTGAAGTGTTCTCGTATTGTCAACGCCTTTTTTTTATTGACAGTAATGGCGGCCTAGTTAAACAATGAGGTTTAGCCCGAGGAGAATAGAGCCCCTGAGAACTATCATAACTATCTTGTCCATCATACTAAGTTTATCAAAATCAGTTCAGCGGTATTATAGCCATGAAAGGCGTAACGAACAGACGGACATACGATCTAACGTAGGTAAGCGTTATTAATATAAGGTGGGAAAACGGGATGCGATCTTACGATGTAGTGACTTGCGGGTGGTAGGACCTCCTGCAGGGTCCGTCCGGATCGCTACCTCCATCCATTAACCTACCGCCAAACAGCAGTGTTCGCATTGTTGTGTTCCGGTTTGATGATAAGACAGCCGGTGTAATGACTAGCATAGAGGCATTCCATCTTAGTCTTAGTATTGTGTATGCGAATGTCTATGGGTTACAGTTTTCACTTACCATCAGGTGGCCTGTGTGCTCATTTGCCTTCTCTATACCATAAAAAAAGTGATTGACAAGCAACACAGCAAAGATTCAGGAACTACTTTGAAACTCGACGTTCGAAGTTACATTAAGTAGTTCCTTTTGTTTCCACCGATTCAGTCGTGAATGATGAGTGAAAGGGTCGGGGCATCTGAAGTTTCGAATTGATTTCTTCATAGTTACCATCCAGAACAAAATGTATGCTCAATTTCAATATCATCGTACTTCGTTACGTAAGAGCACGAAACGGTCACAGTCGAATCAATTCAATTGTACTACCTATAAGTAAAGAAGAGACCACGTTCGAAATTTAAAAACCCTCGCAAAGACTATTCTGCAACTTTTTCCGTGCGTTTGTATTAAACTTCCCGCGCTGTTCGAGACAATGGGCGAGCCGCTGCAGATCGTCCGCTCGCCGTGAAATCAATTAGCACGCTTCGCGGCGAGACACGCCGTCAGGGTGGATACGGCCGTCTAAAAACGTGCCTGGATGAATTAAAACGGAAAATGTTACCAATTAATATAGTTTCTTACATGGTTTTTGCGGTGCAAAATTGCGCGTGGTTTTAAATAAGATTGTAACAGTGACTCATGAAAGTTGGTGTGTGTGTGTTGGTGTTGGTGTTGGTGTGGTGTGTGTTGGTGGTCGAATGTATAAAATTAGTTTAAACTTAACGCATAAGTAATTTTAAAATGACGATGTATATTTCTTACTAATAAATATTCTATTCTATTCTATTCTATTCTATGAATGTTAAAATATCTGCAAATTATTTTTGCTTTTTACATCTTGGAATCTTTGTTTTTTTTTTTTAATACATCAAGTTTGGCAAGGTAGGATAAGGAAGTAAAAGAACATGTGATCAATCACTAAGCGCTGATTTGGGGGCCAATTTTGTCCGGTGAAACCGGTGGCGCTTATTTAATCCTAACTTGAGATTAGCTTAAAATACTAAACACGCCACAATGGCGACTTTAATATAAAAGAGTTCATAAATAGGAAGCCAAAGTAATTAAATAATTGGAAAATAAAGAGCATGCTTTTAATTAACAATTAATCACGAATCTAGTCCTCTGATTACATCCCGATCGTGCTTCGTTTCCTTCCTTTGTTTGCCGTCACACTTTGAGAATTTTCTTGAGCAGTGATAGATCGTATTTTTAGGGAAATAAATTATAAGCTGCTCTTTTGTTTCCATGTTTAAATCTCCTAACAGACTCATCTGTTTTCTCAAAATCTTAGTTTACCCACCTATAAAATCGACATTAGTTTCATTTCACCAAACACGGATATGCTTAACGATTTGTTTATCATGTAGATAAAGTAAATACTTGCAAGTGCGGCCATTTTGTAAAGGTCCTTTGTGACGTTTACGACTCCATCTTGAGGAAGCAATTAAAGTTGCCAGTAAAAATTTAATTTGTTCAGAAGTAAATCAACGGGCGATCGCATAACGTGTGACTGGCAGCTATTAAATGCAGCGTCTTAGAAAAAAGTAAAACAATCGTTAAGTTTCGAACGGAAATTTTAAACTTGGAATTATGGTTTTAGTTGTTGTGTGAGGTTTTTTTCCAATTTGAAACTATTGTCTCTAAAATTCTGTCAAATTAAAATTTAAAAATTCGATATCGAATTCAAATTCAAATTCAAATGGTATTGATATGAGTGTAACACGAGTAGAGTTTGTAATTTTTTTAACTGATAATAATTTTACTGGTTTTTTTTTACGGTTATTGTTATTATATCATCCAAATAAATCTACAATAGTTCAATCTACTCAGTGAAAATTACGCGTTTGGAGTTTTGTATTTTACTAGGACTTCAAATGTCTAAATGTAGGCTACGAGGTACACCTGATCGTTTTTTTTTGTAAGGTAGACCACCTAGCAGTAAACTTAAGTTTCTTACCGTCTTCATATTCCAATTTCTTCAACCTAATGTTTATTTTGTACAACCGATCACGGGAAATCTTCAAAAACTCTTAAGCTAGGACTCCAAGTTCGGATCCCGGCTTATCCGATCCAGTTAATTAAATACAAAATTCAATTAATACAGGACTAGAGTTATCGCGTAAGGAATAAAGGGCAGATCCTTCCTCCTAATTAAAATGTATTGCTTTATTTAACTCATTTTCCACTTACAATGACATCGCGCGACCGACTCCAACTTTTTAATCTGCTCGCTGTCTTCTTTTACCGTAACCACCATGTTTCTTGCACTCTAAAACCAACCATAAGCATTCCAAATTAAAGTTTCCAATCAAATCACCTCTGGGTTGTTCGGCAAAATTAAGTATAGCCAGGTTTCAGACCGAAGGCGGCGGCGCGCTCTCGGAGTCGCAAAGAGGTATTTGAGCGTCTTAACACTTTCAGCGCCGATGACACCCTCTGGTGTTCAAATTGTATAGAATCGGTAGTGCGTGGTTCGGAACGTCTTAAGACTCAACATTAGTTTTTAAAGGTCTTATTTGGCGCTATTAAGGCGGCGGGTCTTTGACGGAATTAGCGGGGGCAATGAAATTAATCGTGGAGTGAACGGAAATAAATGAGAGTTTAGACAATGGTTTTTTATGCGGGATGCTCGTTGAAGTTATTGTTACGGTACATAAACATAAAAAAGTCCAATACAAAAACCGTACAGCGTTCCTATTGGAACTTAGTTTATTAGCATCTGGTATGACATGCCGCTATATATTGATCTTTTAAATAAAATAAAGCGGTAAAATCTTCGCCCTCCAGGGGCACGAGTTAAGCAAGAGCAAACATATTATAATCTATAAAAAAAATGGTTATTAGATTCAAGTAATGTCTAAGTCAAGCCTAATTGGTGTACTTTGGATGTTTCCTTGTATATGACGCTGACTGTGCATGGAAAGGGTGGTTCCCCAACGGGACAAATTAAGAAAATTCAAACGTTAGTCCTAAACTGGTCTCCATCTAGTTCTGATTTTTTTCAAAAATACCTGCGGTTATGATAGGTGCAAAAAGGTTAGGGGTGCATTATACACTAAAAAGTTCTAAAATTCAAGCAGTAATGGCTTAAGAATGAACGAAAATACAGGCAAACGATGCATTGGGACACATGAGATTAGTGACTCCAATGTTTATTTCAAAATATTTTGTGATAGATGATATTTTTTCGTCGATTAACTTTATGCTCAATCAATCTGGATCGTGATCATTGGTTTGATCTTGGATTACGATACAGATTGACCGTCTACCACGGCCTTATCTCGTACTATAAATAATTATCACCTTAAATAATTCATGTTTATCTAATTTTGATAACCAACCTTTCATTGGTTCAGTTAGATACAAATTTCTTACACTCCTGAAAAGGATTTTAAAGTCCCAATGACTTAGAAACAAAGCCATAACCAAGAGCTGGTGTAGTAACTGTGTGAGAGTTGATCAATTAGTACAAGAGTCACCTTAAACACTACGCGTAATCAGTGGCGCCCCCTAGCGTCGTTAGCCGCAATCAACAGTGATCGCAGGGGACTTAATGATGCTTTATGTCCTGATATATCATGATTGTTAGTGGGAAGGTACCGCTCCAAGAGTGAAAATATTAGGACTAAATTTCTTATTAATTATTTTGATCAGCTGGGTGAGAATGCCATAACACATCAAGTCTGCTATTAGTACCTACTTGCTATGTGGTCTACGATCAAAAAAAAAAACAAAATGCCTGCTAAAAATAATGGAAATATTTGGTAAATCTTTCATAATTTTCAGTGTTTTTCTTAATGTCCGATTTTTTCTCGACGTTTTGGACACTGGATAGCGTACAATACGTAAATAACCTTTTGCTGTTAATATACTCAGAAACTCAGTCACACGTCTGCCATTTAAATATAATTATAATGCAAAAACAAACACTGGAACATAAAACCTACTCAATAAATACTCGTACCTACCTTGAATTGATTTCTATAATTATCATACGACCTGGCGACCTCGGTACGAGTATGTTTAATCTATACAACGTGGATTTACTTTCACTGCGCTGCGCGTACGCTATCTAGAGCGTATAAATAGACTGCCCGAGTCACATGTGCAATTTGGCCAATTGCTTGTATGGTTTCCGTGGTGTAGCGGTTATCACATCTGCCTAACACGCAGAAGGCCCCCGGTTCGATCCCGGGCGGAAACATAGTTTTTGGAAACTTTTTTTAACAAAAATTTAATTACTTTTACAAAATGCTTATATTTATGTCCAATTGTTTTAATCGTTTTAAATTTGATCTATGGTGTGAAGGTATGTATGCATGTGTATGTACAAATCGAAGCTTTATTGCACTTTAGTAAAACTAAGTAAAAATTTAATAGCATATTTAGAATATCTCTCAGTTAAAGTTATTAATAACTCTTTGAAAGAAAAGGATTGATCAAATATAGATCTGTCACATACTGTTACGGGCAACATGCCAGGCCTGTGATTGTAGGTTATATAAACTGGATAAATCAGCAAGGAAAGGTGATCATTTAAGTACAACCTGGGCCTCTAATCTACTCAGTAAAACCTGACCGCCATTACTGTCAAGTAGGTACCTAAATAAGAGCTATTGTAACATTAACAGCGGAGGCCATTTGCAACGTCAAAAGATGGCGGATGTGTAATTTGTTTTCGTTTTTATTTTTGTGTATTTAGGTGTTCAAAGTTCTTTTTTGTTAGTGATTTGTACTTATAATGCCTTTGTGTTGCACAGTGATAGAAGACTTGGACTTATTTCGTGTATCCTGGCATCTTACTTCTCGTTTCAAGTGGACTCGCAGTGGTACAGAGGTTAAAACTACCTTGGCCTCTGTCCTACATCACCGTACAACGTTGCCACCAATCTTCCTAGAGAAGATTGGATTGTGTTTTATGACTATATTGATTTATACTTATATATACTTGACACTGGCGAAATCACTTCATAGTGGAAACGCCATATTCTCGCGGTAGTAGCTGTTCAAGTCGCCGCGGGGCAAAAAAAAACAAAACATTAACAGTTCGATAACATGTCAAGAGCAACATTGTTTTACCGGTAGCTCGCTTGCATTTACTTATTTATATCGGAGCTAGTCGTAGTTTTGGCTTACTCACGGCTAATTCGTAATCACTTATCTCCAAATACGTCCCAAGTTCCATTTGTAACGGGCCGGTCGCCGGTTCAGGTGAACCGGCGATATATCAAAGTTTACAACTTAACCGCGCGAGGTGCTCTATGAGTTATGCACGCCGCATGTCCCTTACGGGCTGAGGGGCAAGGGAGAGGAGGGCGCGGGTAATGTACCTTAAAGCTAAGAATTAGTAAAGAATATGACAGCAATTCATTTAGTTGTTGTTTGTCTAATATTTTCATTTCATCTCTATCATTCATTATGTCAAATGTGTATGATGTGAGATTAGTATTAGGAAGATTTTATTTCTCTCAAACTCCCTTTATGGGTATAAATATTTCTCTACCTGCTACTTGGAGCAGAATGCGCAATCCGGCAATAATGAGGTTGGTCATTACATGCATTGTAATTACGTCTTTTAAGAAAATCCTGGTCAAACAAATGTTTCGACTGCCAACAGAACAGAACAGCAAGGAAAAGGAACAGAACTTTAAAGAAGAATCCTTTTTCTTCATTCACATACCTTCGTTTTTAGGTAAAAGCCGACATTCAACAATAATATTATATTTCTTATAAAATATGATTATAAACGTCTTTATTAAAATCCGCGTAACAAAACGAAGTGTAGGGTTCCGGGTGACCAGGTAAAGCAAAACCTTACCTACGCAGAGTAATTTTGGCAGTGACTGGAGGAGAAAAACCAACGGGTAGTCTAAATGGCACAGAGAGGCCTGGGTCTTCAATATATTGACGAAAATGATAATAACTACCAGCAACTTTTAATGTCAAAATCAGAGGACCCGGGAGTAGTATCCATTCCATTTAAAAGGACAAGGAAGTTATTAAGTTTATCTTGACTAACATTCGAAAACAATGATGACGGCGGTTGTAACGCCGAATACTCACCCGCCTATGTCCAGCAGTATCCTCCAAGAATATTCTAAGACTTTCGCTCATGCCCGGGGTATGTCTGTGCGCGCATTTATCGCGGGCAGACCTGTCGCGAGTAATTGAGTTACCGCCAGCGAACGGCTCGCCCGAGGATCCAAGTTGAGGCCGTTCCGCCGATACTACTTAAACAAACTAACCGAGTATCTTGGAACAGAACAGGAAATGTTCCGCGCCGGAAATGTACAGCTAAGAGTAAAATAGAACCGATATAAGGTCAGCTGCACTAATATTAAATGATTGCTTTTACCGAGTTCTGTTCGAATATAAACAAGTTAATGTTGACAAGTTTTTATTTTGATGTGAAATTGTAGAAAGCGCTACAATTTCACATCAATCCAGAAACTTATATTTTTATTGACATCTGTTTTATAAACTTGCCATGACTTGAGACCCTTGAAGTCAAGACTTTGGCACCCTATGCTTTTCATTGTATTGAATTCATAATTACCTTTGAAAACGATACAGCTTTGGCTGTCATGTTAATAGGAGCTATCACATCGTAGCAAATCAATTTGCGGCATCGTCAAGTCATTGCTAAAATATAATCCAGTCGAAGAAATCAACTGTCAAAGGAAGACGTCTACATAAAGATCAAATAAGAGTCCGGGGACTATTGCTGTCTTTCTTCTACACTTATTGCGATATAACAGTAGTAAAACAACATTGCTTTCCAAGCCTGCCCATCAGAATCAATGTAAACAAAGGTGCCCCCCGCGGCGGATGGACGGCGGTTATCAATTCGGCTTATCCGCCTGGAGCTACCTACGCGTGACGACGCAACTTTCGACGTGTTTAGGAAGCACAGTTTCGTAGTTTTTTACGGTGTCGATGAGCAGGGAAGGGAGGGCGATGATGAAGGTGGAAACAAATATAATAAAAGGAAGTATCTGGGATTAGAACACTGAATACTGTTACGTGTGAACTGAGTGGGTGAAAGCTAATAATACAAGCAATGAGGAACAGTAATCTTATGAAAACTATTAAAATACAGCACTTGATTTCGATTTCCAAACCTGTTTAGATATTCCATTTTTTATAGAAGATTTTGTTCGTATAAAGTCTTCCTACAGCTCTTTTGTTTATATTTACTTAACTCTAAGTAAATTACTTACTCAAATATTAAAAAACACAATATTTCGATTTTATATTTTATTTACAAACTCTTTATATCTTTCAATCAAACTTCTTCTGACAAATTTTATTCTAAACTTTTGCTATTACCTAAGCATAAATGCCTGGAATGTTCTGCCGCGCCAATCCTCAATGGTACCATCAGACCAATTTGCCGATTACCATTAAGGTGTACAGTACTCCTCATATCTGGCCGTTAAGCAGCCCCTCTTAAGCAGCCATAAGCAAACAGTCCTCCCTTTACGAGCGCCATTAACCGGCTCATTTACGACTGTAGTCCACACTTCGGCACTTGATTGATTTGTTTGTACGACAGTTTGCAGTTCATTGATTCTTGATTCTGAAGGTTCCTTCTTGAAAATACTATTGAGAGTCTTAAGTAGGTATATTAGCCTGCCAGAAAACCTAACCAGAATACTACGAGATCCAAAATTTAAGCCAGTGCCGCGCCACTTTATTATTAGGTACTTTAAACAATACAGGAACATTATTTTGCTGATTTATTATTATAAGAATTTCAAACCTAGCTACATTATTGTGGCGAAGCAATATTTTTTTACGCCCACCGCTGTGATGTCTACTGACGTAAGCAAAAACTACCCAGTTAAAGCAAATTGACTGAGACATAGACATATATTGCGGGTGTATACCCCTTAACCTTTCACCCGATTGGTCACTAATTTTAGTGACAAATTCTCGTAGCCATACTAAACATCCCAGGACATTATCCTGGACATTTCTGTTAATTGCTCATCAAAACCGCTCGGATGGCGACAGCTTATGGCCGGAGTAAAAACTTGCTTTAATGTACCGATGGCGCCTTATAATTTAGCTGATTGATCTGTTCATGATCTTGGTGGTGATACTTTGGCTCTTTACTGACGCTTGTGGTACGGGTTTAGGCTACATAATTTAGCACTGATGTTTGTTCATATTATTCTACATATTTTTTCTGTATGAGCGGTAAAGTTAAATCATTAATTATAATTATCATATTTGTGCAAAAAAATGGTGTGAAAGTCAAGATATACAGCACTTTTATATATTAATTGCTTCGTAATTGCGATAATCTCCTTGCAACAGTTTACGCAGATTCAATAGGTACAATAAACCAATCAGCTGCAGTCTCAAGTGGCCGCACTCTGATCAATCGCAGCCTCTTCCTGCCCACTGTCGCTAATGACTAATTACGCTTGCACAATCCCTCCTCTACACAATACTACAAGCACCTACTACTCCAACCGCAACGCAGGCGAATACCAACCCTAAACACTCTCGTCTTAGTTTGTATTGGACTGTAAGTACAGGAATTGAGACATTTCCTATTCGAGCGGCTAGGAGCGCGCTCATTAGATATTTAGTGTCATTGTTGTCTCTGAGCAGAGTATTTTGAACTGTAACGTTGAGGCTTAGAGTTTAAGTTTTAAGAGAGGTTTGGATATCAAAGTTTGTCTGGAAACCCAAGGCAGGCTTCCTGAGGAAAGATATCGGCCCGTAATGAGTTGAGTGTCATTCAAAACATCATTAACTTTGTGGAACCTTCCGCTCTCGTTTGTTCAGTTATTTTGCTCTTACAGCTCTGCATTATACCCGACTGAGGTAGAACTTAGGTGCGATTGGGGAGAAATGCCTTCTCATTTGTTTTACTTGTATGTTGAAATTATTTTTGTGTTATTACAAAAAAACGTATGGAATTTAAGTATATGCTTTATAATTAAACTCTTATTGTGTGTGGGTTTTAATGGTATTATTATGTGTTATACACAATATCAAAATTACCCATCTAAATTCGTAGAGCTAAACGATGTTCCATGTTAGTGCATGGTAATTGGATCGCCGGCCGGTTACCTAAACTTTAATGAAAACTGAGTTTATACTCGTACTACAATCAGTTCAACTTCAGAAGCACAATCATTGACCAGCTAAAAAAAAAGGAGTATTTAAACACCACAAAGTACGAATTGAGAAAGCAGACCTACCTATAAACTGTTTCACTAAGAAGACCATCTAACTTATTTTTATTACTTGGACTAATTATGAATAGGATGTTAACAAAGATTAGTGTACCTACAGTTAAAGATTACAAGTAGGTATATTCCGAAAATACCGACATGGTCTCACAAAAGACATTTCCCAATCACGTCCTCATCATTCATTAGATAGATGAAGCATAATCTAATGATCCTCATTAAGGGGGCACTGTAAAAAGTTTACAGCCTCCATAACTGAGCCGTCCACAATTACAGCTAATTGATTATCAGCGGCGATTGCTTATAAAACGTTATGGCAGAATAATGGAGATGCCCCGTTAGTATAATTAGTTTTTTTTTTTTTTGTATAGAGAAGGCAAAAGAGCGTACAGGCCACCTGATAGCAAGTAGAATCTGTGACCCATACTTATTCGCATTCTCAAGACTACGATGTTAAGACCCTGAGTACTGCTCAAAAAGAAATACCTTTATGCACAGGTTGTCTTATCCCCACACCGGTATACAACCATGCGAACACTGCTGCTTGAGGGTAAATGAAAGGATAAAATAAGATAACATAGTGGTGGCAATTCAGACGGACTCTGCACAAGATCCTTCCACCACTTCACATAATTCTATACTGAAGAAATGTAAAAAAAACTAAAGATGATTATAAAGAACCGGTATCAAGTATACAACTCTTAAAGATAGAGATAACAGATCTCGAATAAATAATTATACGGGTTTGAATTCAAGAGTTTGCAAACTAAATGTATTTATAGCTTGAAGAAAATAATGGAGCAAACGATGGATAAGTGAGATACAAGTATAAGGCCCAATGAAATTTTCAATCTCAAGACTACAATATCAAGATGACAATCCTAAAATTGCAAAGGCATTGCTAACCCTGAAGATTATGCTAATAAGTAGTGAATTAAGTAAAGGTTGAGTCATAATGATCATCAAAAAAATCTAAAAGCAACTCGTTAGAACTGTTATCATCAGTCAACTTTAAAGTAAGTGTCAATGTCAACCAGTCTATACATAATATTAGGAGACAAAGGCAACAAAATACACGACGTACAGCTGCCAGAGATTATGTTATTCATTGACTTAAGATCGTGCCTGTCTTAAGGCACCTATAACTGGTTTAGCGGACCGAGTCGCTCTTGAGTTAGCGATCGCTATAACTCAATTACACAGCCTTGATTTTCAAAGGTACTGGCACAAAGGTGGCTTAAGAGGATCTGCATCGTCTATGCAGACTTTGAGTCAATGGACGCTGTAAGTGTTCATCAATGTGTTACAGTAATTACATTACTTACCCCTTACAGCCCTTTATTTCTTAATGCATGTAATAAATCAGAAATATAAATCGATTATTGGCATCCATCATTATTGAGAAGAAAACTTTCATAATTCCCATACTACAAGATCTTAAAAAAATAAAAAGAAGGAAAATAAGCTTATACCTTTTATAAAATTAAGTTAATATTGCCAAGGCAAAGGCGTTCTTCCTAAGATAAACTTCGAATATGCCTTGTCTTTCTCGATTCACAGTCACAAATAAGGCTAGTGAAAGAAATAAGTCACCCGATATTTAGAAATTAGTGCTGCAGAGTCCGTCAGAATAAATACCTACTGCTTACTTTTATTTAATATTCCATTACTGCTGATTTACCTAAGCCACGTCTGAGGGCGTCAATAAACCGCGCAATATCGCATGCCGGCGGAGCCGTCTGCGTGACGCGCGTGCCACGGTTATGAGATCTGGCGGACTCCATAAACGGGTCAATTAAACTAGAATTTATATAAACTTTATTCCAAGTACCTACACAGTAGATTAAATGCTTCTTTTGTAGCCGGTGTTCTCTGGTTTGGTGTACATTAGGGGTCAATATTTGAGTATTGGACATAGAAATTCTGCATATAAGTTCATTATTTGGTATGTATGTCGTTTTCTACTAAACTAGAGGTTACTCGAAGGGTGAGTATGCACCAGAGCTGTGTAAATTAGCGGAGCAGTGTGTGAGGAAAAAATGCACCAATAGTAGAGCTGCTACCTGAGCGAGTCTAGGAAAATGAAGCATTGCTATTGGTGGATTGTTCGGGTGTAAGGGGTCTATATTGTCTGCCATAATTATTTTTCGTCATAATATGTTTTAGGTCATAATAATTGCATGTCATAACATACATTTAAGAAACTGTTTGATATTTGAAAATATCGTTATCTACTAACTCCTAAAAGTCCATTTACAATCTGACAATAACATAGTTAAAAGCAAAATCTTCAAAAAACAAACAATAAACTCTCATAAACAAATACAAATTCAATAAAACACGAAACAACCTCCAACAATTTCGTCGCATACCAACAAAGTACGCGTAATACCGGAAGAAATGTAAAATAGTAATTGTCAATAAAAATGCACGTATCTCGACACTCGACGAACTCGTCGACGACAATAATTCCTCGTAAATAACGCCGAGTATCGCGCATCGTTTACGCCCCGTAATATGCTAGTGTGCGTCTTCATAGCACATTAAAAGGCCTATTAGGTATCCTGTTATAGGTATTTTTTATTCATACTGCCAATGGATGGGTCATATCTATGATGGTGCGATTTCGTTGGCGTTTAATGGAGTTATCAATATTCAAAATATTGTAAGTACCTTTGCAAATCGTGGATAATTCTTGTGTATTTCTTAGTAGAGGCTAATTTGAAAACCGCCATTCAGATGAATTACTAAACTAACCATTTTGAAATTTCTTATTGTTTGAATTGTGAAACAGTGTTCTTCCTTTCCTGACATCATTGCAAAACTTGTTCAAAATTAAACAATGTAAAACCTATTTAGTTAATGTAAATGTTAGTTAAGTATTCACCTTTAAGTAAAGCATGAAGGCTTAGAAACTTGCCTTTCTCCAATTGTTTACAAAGAAAAGAAATTAAAGTCTCCTGGGTTTCCAGAGGATTAGGTAGCTATCCGCTGAGCAGCGTACCCGACGCACAATTACCTTAAGTAAGCAATAGCCGAAAGCGGTCTCACTCAAGAGCTCAGCCAAGGTACATTCCGCTGATACCCAATACTCCTAAATCAGCGACTTATTTATTTACTCACACGCTTCAATTTACATACGACCAATCCAATTCCGACTCACGGCATTTCCACAGATTACCCCCCCTCCCCCCGAAGGCCATTTCCCACATAATCCCTATAAATCCACTTTATATTCATCCACCTTAAAGGGCAATAAAAGTGTCTGGTGTATATTTTTTGTACGTGCTCGAGCGAGAATTTTGATCAACAGCGGACTTCAACTCGTGTAATTTTTATAGTGTTTTGTGATGCCGCGTCAATGTTATCAAACAAATTTGTGAATTTAGCCTTAACTGCAGATGTTTGAAGTGCACTATTTATTATAATGGTGAAATAATCAGTACTGTTAAGTGATCTTAGTGCAAATAAACATAATAAATAAATAAATAAATAATAAATATCAGGGGACAATGTCACACCAATTGACCTAGTCCCAAACTAAGCTCTAGGCTTGTGCTATGGGTACTAGAGAACGATATAAATACTTATATAGAGAAATATATACTTAAATACATAGAAAACATCCATGACTCAGAAACAAATATTCTTGCTCATCACACAAATATCTGCCCTTACCGGGATTTGAACCCAGGACCGCTAGCTTCGTAGGCAGGGTCACTACCAACTAGGCCAGCGCGTCGTAATAAAGTAGGTACTTTAGAACTAGGTACACCGAATTGCTTATTAGGTATTGTTAGATTTATAATTATCTATCTGTTAGTATTATTTCCCCTTCTAATTCTAAACTTAACTCAAAATAGGAAGCAAACCGTAACCGTTTGGCTATACGCCGTTAAATTATATACCTCAAAATACCAACCCGAAAACATGATCTGAGTTCTAACCATGTACTCGTATGAGCATAATAGGGCAGCGCAGGTGCGTCCAGGCCCACCGAGGTACTTTCGTATGCAGCAATATTTTGTTGTACTAAATATTGCAAACGTTTCTTCGGTTAAATTTTTCATGAGACATTAAGCAATCTTCGCGCCCTACTCCTAACCTTGGAAGAGAGCCAGATGAAATAAATTTTAACACCGTACTAACATACGATTTTGGTCACAGGACTTAAAATTTACAGTGAGTGCAGATTGTTAAGTAAAATGGGGTTTGTGGAAAGAACATTCATTCATGGCATTCTCTAGGGTTACGCTTGAACTTGAGCAGAAAAAAATATTTCCCTAAAATACCGGCAACGGGCCGACAGCATTTTTTTACTGGCCAGTCTTCATGAGCAGCAGTGATAACTTCCCATCAGATAAACCTGCATATTTGTTTGCTTCCCTCTATAATATTAAAAAAACAAACACCATATAACATTTTTATCGCATAATGAGATGATCGATTTTTGTTGAGCTCAGTTTTTATGTTATTTATTCTTTCGGTCGAGTTTTTTAAATAATCGGTAAAACTTACGACAAAATGAATAGGTACTTGTTTTAAAATATTTAACGAAAACTAAAAATGTATGTAGGTACATAAACACTTTATTGTACAAAATCAATACAACGAAGATAGAAATAGTAATATACATTTAAATCGTAAATTGCATCCATTTGTCACGTTATAGGTATATCATATTTACCCCCGGTTCTTCAAGCAAAATGCACACATAAAAACAAATTCAATTACTCTAAAATGTCCATACATTACGGCGAAATGGTGAGGTGACATAAAGTGCAATGTTATAAATCATAGCGGCAAATACGCCGTAAGTGAGGGTAGGTGAGTGTGGGGTCCGCTGCCCGATATGAGGGACTACGTGGTTTATTATATTGATGGCGATTTAGGAAGGAAGCTCGAAGAAGTAACATTTTAAGGACAACAAAATCAAGTTAAAGCAATAACTTTACTCAAACACCAATTCGTTGGCATTTGTTTTTATCCCAAATGTCTACGAAATGAGATTAACATTATAAAGATGCATTTTACGTAATCTGAAATACAATTTCTTCAAGGAACTTTTGACCATGGAAACAATACTATTAAAATATATTAGTTACCTCTCTTACACTCAGGAGCAAAAATACCGGGTTAGAGTGCGTTTTTCATACAAACGAGACTAACTCGAAGCCTTGGTTCCTCGCCAGGGGTTGTTTTGAGTGAGGTTTAATGATAGATAGTCCAAGGTTCAATAGAGGAGGTCAAAAGTACTTAAGATACCTAACTGATCGCAAAATCAGTTTACACCACAGCGGGAGAGTTCGGGTCAACATTTGGATTTCCTTAAATTTTATTGCCATTTTTGATGTTTTTCTGAACAGGCCCTATTTCGGCGTTACCCGCATATTCATTCAGTTGGGTATCCTAGGCACTCTGGAAGTCCTGTATCGATGCTCGGGGTATTCAGCATCAGATTTCACTAAAAACATTCCCTGGCGAGGAACCAAGGCTTCGAAATAGCCTCTTTAGTATTAAAAAACGCACTCTGACCCGTTATTTTTGCTCCTGAGTGTATTATTATTTTAAAGAAGAAATACTGTGTCATCAGAGTCACTCGCAAAAAAAACAGAGCCACTTAAAAGAAACCTTTACACATAATGCGGTCACTAATGTGCTACGCTTTCTACTTCTACCCTCACTTTGCTCCGTCAAATTCTAAAGAATATTAAGCAAGAGCATTCTTAAATATCAAGTAATGCGCAGTTTGTATTCATGCGGCTGGGACAACAATCGCTCTGTCATCGCTTTACTGCGAGCTAGAGTTTATGGAATCCACGGGTTGGACCTCTAGTAGGATCGAATCCAGCTACCTGTAGGATACATTTAGTTTAGTCAAGTGTAATTTCAGTATTATGTTAAGTTTTGTTTGTCTGTTAGTCAGGTTTTTTTATTTTTTTTATTTTAGGGTGACCAATAATTTTATCGAATTTTACTTCATCACTTGTATATAGAATTTAATTTTATCGAACACTACATATATTCTGCTGGAACTATGATGTTTTCAGAATATCTTAAACGTTAATTAGGTAGATTAGGTTAGGTTAGACATGTAACTACCGAAAAAAAAAACATCCAGCGAGAAATTCTTTTTGGTGTTTTTTTTTTGAAATAAATGAAATAATTAGGTACCCGTATTTTAGAGATGTTACCTCAGAAACGGTGGCTAGCCAGCTTTAGCCTATTACATGATGATAGTTTTTTGTAGTGAATTTCGTTTCAGTCTAGCAACAAACTAGCGGCTTGCTTGACTTGGTCTGTTATGAAATGTCCTCATTATAATAAGGCAATGAAAACTGAAATGAAAGGTTATCGTACCACTTGTGATTATACAGCGAGTTGAAATAAAGTCGTCTCATTTTACAATAAATTCAGTACTAAGTTATACATTTTCTTCAAGTTTTTTCAACAAAGCTAAGACAGATGGTACAGCGGACGCTGACGCGGGCTGACGCTTAGGTACGCGTTGAACCTAGATCGCTGATACGCAGGGTCGTGCCTGAACTTGTATTACCCTCTTTTACGACGCTGCTCTAGCAATGTTGTTTGTCTCAAAGTTATCTTTCAAATAAATCTCCAAAATATGCTCTACAAATTTACACATCAAGATTTAAGTTCAGATTTCTCTTCTTCAATTTATAGTTTGTCTACAGTGCAGAAAATATTGTACCGATGTTTGCAAGGTAACTTTGAGAGTTTGAGGGTATAAGGTTTTTACGTAGGGGTTATTGATATTTCCAAAATCTAATAATTTCAAAAATATGTTTTCGACTTGCTGGGAAATTGTGAAATAGAGAGAGAGATATTAAATAATCGTACCTAGGAACCGCTCATTAGTTTTATAGTTACATCAATTATGTTCACTTTAGTGCATAATGCGTGTTTACGCAATAACGGTAAGACCAAGCCCTTAATAAAAGCCGATTTCACCACACATACTTATACAAGTACTACACAGTACGCAGTACACAGTACAGTTAATACTAACTGGAGTCCAAAGGAACATACAAAACAAAACAATTTTGGAATGGTGCAATAAAAGAGGACTTATCTGTGGCCAGTAATGTAAGATAATCCGGGCCTAGCCTAAATACCAAGCAGAAGGTCATACAATAAGATACTTCCAAGCACGCGCCATATCCAAAATTGGCAATATTTTACTAGCAACATTCGTAAGCAAATATCACGTGGACATAACATGTCTGTCATACATAGCAATCAGGTCGCTACAAGCTCCATATATTTACATAAATAATAAAAAATATCCGTGTCCAAGCGGGGAGTCCAGTGTTATCGTCCCCCCGCTATTAACTTATGAAAATAAGCTGCAATAACACTATGTTTATTTTGCGTTATTCCTTGCCAGGGAAATTCGCTGTGGACGAAGGATTCGCTCAGTGATTGCCAAAGTTTGAATCTTCTAACATTAAATCTCTCATTTTTATATGAATTTTTAGATGATATTTTAGTCATTCAATCAACGTCACGTATTAAAATATCTGCTATTTACGAAACATCACAGACATCATGACTTTTTTAAACAGGAAAATTGCTATTACCAGTGCCTATCTTTCTTAGTCTTAAATATAGTATCACAAAAATAATTTATTGTAGAAGTCAATTAAATACCTCATAATAATTTAACTACAGTTTGAGAGTCTCTCAGTAGCAAAGAGGCATGTTCTAGCCCCACGGTGGGCGCCACTCAAGATGGACAGTGGGCAGACATTCCTCTAATGGATGTTGTCACTATAAACAACAGTTTATGGTGAATCCGTTACATAACATACGGAACGCCTCGTTTGCTATTCTATTGTCGGTGCTTGAATAAAAAATAACGGTATGGTAATTTTAATAGTAAAAGAGTTTAGTGCTTAGGATCGACAACTATGTAAGTGAAAGATTTAGGATTCTGTTGTACGTTTGTATAATAGTAATAGCTGCAATAAACTATTAAATGCTATTTATTTGTTTTCATTTGTTTTAGAATTGTCTTTTTTATTCTGTAACAAATGTTTTCATGTAACTTTGCATCAAACGTCTATTAATTTGACCCTACGCGCAGCAAGGTTAAACAGAATCCAAAAAACATGCAAATTCTTTACCAATAAGTCAAGAGTTTTGTCCTATAAATAAGAGATCTCAGCGGGCGCGGATTACTCGAACATTCTCCCTCAAATAAACACGATTCTAAAGGAAACACTCAAAAACGGCAGAGCCCCGTGAAATCTCGACCCACCTCATAAAACACGTGAAACAATATCTCGAACGCACCGACACCACGCCACGTTACAACTCCATCAACCAACATTCTTATATCGTCTACGC
This sequence comes from Acleris sparsana, assembly GCA_923062465.1. Classification (NCBI taxonomy): domain Eukaryota; kingdom Metazoa; phylum Arthropoda; class Insecta; order Lepidoptera; family Tortricidae; genus Acleris; species Acleris sparsana. The sequence continues at coordinate 484,325 of OV281293.1, forward strand.
AGAGTCCACTTTCACCAGTGCTTGATGCACGTGTTTCGTTGTAAAGATTCGGCTTTTCCTGAGCCATAAAAGTATATTGTGCGTTTGTAAATGCGTACGGCTGTTTGTCACCATTTGCATATAGATGCCTGGGCCTAGGTTTGGGGCGCTCGATGATAACACATTAACCTTTGATTGTACCTTTGTCAGATCTCCCCTCTCAATGGCTGCTCCTTCAACTTGAAGATCTTATTTTTCGTTGTATCATGAATGTTAATGTAGCCATATACATTCTTTGACATTTGCATGTTTATGTTTGTGAAATAAATCATTTTGGTTCAGTATGAATTGAATGAGAGAGTGTAAAAAAAAGATGTTACAGAAAAACTTAAATTTAAATACGGTGTTAAAAATACTTAGGCAGTATTTGATTATATATCATATCATTTGATGATAGTAATATTAGCAAAACTTGGTGCTTACAAGTGAAAAAATAAAAAACGGAATCAACTAAGCCTATTTTTCCCTTGGCTTTCGTGTTGACAAAATGGGTTACCCCATGTTTCTCTTTATGCACTTCACGTCTCTGTGTGAATCATAGACAATTACTGTAGATTATGGGTTTGCTTGTGTAAGTGCGGATTTCTTAATCTAGTTAATGGAACTAGGCCGTTTTCTCGGCCTAATGGTCAAAGATGTTTGGATTTTCAACATGAAGTGTCAGTAAACTATAGCTTCTTAGGATTATGGAAATGTAATGTTTAGATTTCTAAACAATATTTGTTGGAAAGTAGGTGAAACTAGAGTTATTTTTCTTTATTTTTAAGAATACCATCTTAAGTAGGTATAGTTAGATAGATACTATTAAATATATCAGAGGACAATCTCACACAAATCGACCTGGACGGAAAGAGATGGTGATTGGCCTCTAAGAATTTTTAAAAGCTTCGTATTTATAATACAATTAAGGAAGTAAGGATATTAAGTTACAGGTGGAATACCAGATAACAGCTAGAAATAAAACATTTATTCATCAAACACGGTGTATGTATCTCACCCGTCCTTGACCGTCTACAACCTCTCCGTAATGTAACCTCATTACAGCCAAAACCAATATCTAAACCAAATCTATGAACAGCCTCAAATGGTGTTTCCTAATCACTATAAAGTATCCTCCTTAAAAAAATACTAAAAGAATAATTCACCCAAAGGTAAATACTTTATTCTTTTTCTTCTTTATTTTCTTTACTCGTCGTTCGAAGTCTATTAGTGACGGTAGGCTGTTTCTAACAGGCGGTCCATCGGCTTGTTTACAGTTTATGGCTATAAAAAAGTCTATCGCAATAAACCCGGAGGTCAGCTGTTCCAACCTAACCTGCCAGCCGCAAACGCCGAATGCACGTCGGAGCATTCGGACGGAAGCTGAAAGGTCAGTCCGCGGCAGCGCCGGAAAGTTGGGCCTGCCGGCCGCTGAGCGCTAGAAAAGAAACAGACCCGGCACTTTTTATTAGACAGGTGACATTCTCAAGTGAGCTTTGTAAAATATTTAGTTTGTAAGATCTTTGTCACAACGTATTTAACATTTATGGCAATTTCGATGATTTTGATATGAGCATTAAGATAACACCGTTGCGGTAAGAAGAGTGACAGGCTAAGGAGATGGAATAAAGAAGATTCCACTTTTATTAACAGGTACTTAAATGAAACCAAGTTTTGATTTCTAGTATTTACTCTCCGACTAATTCCTAACAAGATTATTACGTTCGATTCGTGAAAACATCGTCTTTTGAAACCAGTTTGCTTGCTTTTTATTATCAATGTCCCAAACTCCATATTATCTACGTACGCATTCGAAGTCTTAGGATTGCAGTTTTGAGATTTCAAATGTGTATGGGTCTCAGATCCCACTTACCATCAAGTGGCCTGAGTGCTTGGGAGCCATTACATTGCCATAAAAAAAAAACTACGAAGTTGTCAAAAACGTCGAAACTGTCTAATATTCATTTGCACCATTATAGTTAAAACGACAAATTTTATTAAGTTCGGATGAGAGGTGGAACACATATGCCCAATTCTAAGAACAAAACGCTATAAAATTACTTTTTAATGACTTTTACAGCAGTTAAAAATTGATTCCTATACAAAAGGGCCGAACTGATTTTTTATAGCTAAAACAAACTCTACTCTGTTTTGTTAAACCTAAGGTCTTAAATGTGACGAAAGTTACCAATAAATATATTTTTATGCTTTAAAGAGACAGTATTTATGATCTCATTAAATAAAGATGTATCGTTTCAACGGCCGACTTCAAAGAATGAACTTAAATGAAAAATGGCGAATTGAATTATCTTGTGTCAAATATGTTAACTATTAATTAATTGCAAGAATCAGCAATATACCTTCATTTCCCTCCAGGTGCTGCAGGTGTCCATTGGTCACACTTGGCCACATTGGATTATTTGCCTCTGCTAGGATCAAACACTTCTGCGCAGTATTTATTTATTTATTCGGTTTATTCATAGTATCTATTTGGCGCGATGATTTGACGATATTAAACAGCATGCTGACCCACGATGGACCAGACTAACTTATAGGGTAATTGGAAGAAGCTCGGAGAGGAATGCGCCTAACAATGGGCATTCAAATAAAACATTGTCGAAGAAGAAAAAAAGAAGAGTGTCATCATCAGAGAGATATTTGTAGTCACCAGCTCACTTTGGAAGAAAGGAATTCTCATTGCTGCTCTAAAGCTGGTCCCCTTCTTGGGCGGTTTGGGTCTTATTGTTCAAATATCCTAGCGTTAAAATCCAATTTGAATCACATTTCCCTTCCCGCCAGTTCTATGAATTAGTTACTCTTCGTGAATGATTAGATTCAGCTGGGCGCAGCGGGCAGGGCAGTGGGCTGCAAAGCTCCGATGTCAACGTGCGATGGACACTCCTGCTTCCGCGTCAATGGTTGTTTACTTGACTCATGTCGTGATCTACTTATTGGTTTTGTTTTAGTTCATTTACAATTTTTGTAAGGTAAGATGATCAAGGGACAAACGATTTACTAACGTTTTACCTACATTTGAAAAACCTTTACCTCAGAAAACACCGATTAAAAACAAATATTTTGTGTTTCAGCTCTATATTTATAAAAGATAAGTTATTTACTTAAGGGTATTAATTAATAAACATTGCCTGGAGTTACACAAGCATATTGTTTTGTAGTATGTAAATAATTATAAACACGCGTGTCTGTATATTTTTATGATGACATTTCAATACACAATGCTTGCTAAATGTTTATTTAATCTCTCACACTTAACATAAGTAATGTAAAATATTATTATATAATCAAAACATTACACAGAAAACACCAAAGTGTAATACCGCCATTAGTGAGCAAACTTTTTGCACTTGGCCACCTATTTTAATTAATACGTCAAAACAAAGTAACTGTCACCGTCCTCCGGACTAGTGACGCGCCCCGGCGTCACGCGGCAGGATTAACACCCAGTGGTCCGGAAACGTCACTGCTGTCCGGGCCACTCGTCCGCGTAGAGTTAGGGACGCAAGTTACGAGTAGGTACATGAGTGATTGGGTTGTGGGTAGACGTGGGGCCGTTGTGTTCTTTGGGGTCTTCTGGCGAGATTAGTGAGTGATCCACTGTAAAGACAAAACGTTGTGCGATCAGTACGATTGTTGGCTCTTGGATGTTTTTTATTCACTTAATTGTATAAAAATACAATACAAATCAATGATATACTCGTATTTTATCTATGTAAGTACAGTCAAGTAAATGGATATTACAATCGGACTACTGCCACTAAACAGTTGCACTATACTCGAAAATCTAATTAAAGCCCAAAATCGGACAGTTCCCATCTTGATTATTACGATATTTTAACATTATTTCATAAAATCATGAATGAGAACTCGTGTATTTAGTAATATTAGGTTAACTTTTATTGATAAAACTTTTAATAATACCTACACTTAAACCAAAATGCAGTAATCACAGCGAATGTGCGCCCGTTGAGGTTAGAATTTTGGTCTTGAATTAGATTTCCGAGTATAGTTCAGTCAACCGGTTTCAAAACTGGACTACTTCTACTAGAGGATGGATTCTAACCCACTAACTACACTATGGAAGTACGTCAAAGTGAAGCAGTAAGTCAAATCCTAAAAAGTTTCTGATCATTTGACTTCACTTTAACATATAGTGGCTCAGAAATGCCTGCGTGACGTTGTCCAGAACCTAAAGTAAAACCCTATCTAGCTTCTGCCCGCGACTTTGTTCAGGTAGATATCGTTATCCCCCCTGGAACTTTTAAATTTTCCGGGAAGAAAAGAACAACAATACCAAATGTCAAAATCCCCCAGCCGTTGCAGCGTGAAAGAGTAACAAACAACCATACAACCTTTCGGTTTTATATTAATATTTTGCGAAAATACAATTGAGCTACCAGGTGTTTTTTTATGGGAATTTTTGTTTGTGATTGACGTTATGACTTATGACCTTAACCACCACGTATAAACCTGGATGGAAATTGAAGCACAGATTTGTTACAATTTTACTTCAAAACATTAATCCTTATTTCTAATTTGATATCCACTATAAACATTGATCACTGTGTTCACATGCAAGGGGTCCTCGTCGTTCGACTTCAGGATAAAGGATCCGGCGCCGGGTGCTGACGTGTTAAATGGCGAAGAAATTATTTTTATGCTTATTGATTTCGTTATGCGCGGGGATGCTGTCATGCTAATGGATAATATTTGGAGGAAGGGTCGTTTTCGTGGGAGTGGAAGGGATAGTCAACCACTTAACGGCTGTACTTTTTTTATTTTATTTAAAATTTACTTCATCTCACGCTCGTAGCAAAATATAATTTTGCTCACTGTCTTTAGTAAACAAGTATCTTATTTCAAAATGTTAACTATACGTCACTATTACTGTCTTGTTCAGTTACTATGTCGTTTATTGTTTGGGCACGTTGTGTTCCGGTGTATGGGGTAAGGGAGCACTAATGATATGACTATCTTAGTACTAATGTTCCACTTAAAAGTGGAACAATTGTTTTCACTTTGAATAAAGACTCGCCTTTGGACTGTCAAGATGGAAACGATTGGGATTGCGAGTGCGTTAGGCAATAGCCTGTAGGTTTTAAAACGATTACTATGTTTTAAGGGCGACTCTGGTTAAAGGTAAGAAGAAGTCTTTAAAGTAAACATTTCTTTCCTCATAAAACGATAGTAATATTTGCACCAACTAACTTAATTAAACGTATAACGAGGCCATTAATAATTGGGCTGATTATCTCGAGAGGTTATGCAGTTAATCCGTGGCCACACCAGTCTGAATACTAACGCCAATAACTCTCGCCGTCACAAGCAGAGCTGGCCGGATGCACGGCGGCTCGTCACTCGCATTTGCGCTGATTTTGAGCGGAAAAGCGATTAGTTTCACGGTGGGTATGGTGATGAAGATACATTTGAATAAATATTTATCAAAAAAAACTTTGCCATCGAGGCGAGACTAGGTGAGTCGAGACTAGTTGAGGCGAAATGAGGTGAGGCGAGAATTTAAATCGCGAAATGGCTATTATTTACCAGAATGACTATCGCGAGCCACAAATCAATATTACAACAACCAATATTTCAATTCTCGTCTCACACATCCACGCCAATCCAAACGATATTAGAACTTATTAATTTGATATATTGCCTTGAACTTTTCAATTAGGTACTCCCATACGCTGACGTTAAGATTAGCGGTTCCAAAAAACACGTAAGTTTTGTTATTTTTTATATATTTCTCACCTAATACGCGTATTTTTTTGGCGACATCAATAAAATTAATAAATCTATCCCCCGGGGGGCTAATTGTCGTAGGCACGTGTCCAGGCGGCTCTTCCGGCGGACGGAGTGACTTATGCGCCGCTTCCGGTCCCCGCGGTGCCCTTGGCTCTATTTTTTACGTGCATCGTGGGAAATGGGAAAATTTTAGCTTTCCCTAAAAAAAACAGCCTGTACATCACGGCACTGAAGAATACCGCACGCAGCTTAAATTTTCTGCTAAAAAATGCGTGTTTGTTTTTGTTAATACGAGGAAACTTTGTCCACTGAATCAGAAATTGCATTGAGATTTGTAGAATAAACTTGTCTCAATTTGCCATTTTTTGTAATGTGTGGTGAAAAAAAAAGATGCTGCCGTGATCCGTATTTTGATTGCAATTAAGCTGCATTTAACTATTTTCATTTTACCGCTTCTTATTTAACTTTTTAATAATTGTACCATGTAACACATACCTACATAAATGCCTGCCATATAAAAGCAGAGCACCCTGTGTGTAAAATTTCGTCATTATGACGTCATCGGCATCAAAAGTACGCCCCTGCAGAAAACAAAGCACCACAGAAACCCTCCTTCACCTAAAAGATATTTTGATTTGAATACCTGCAAACCCCAGAAATCTTCAACAAAAGAGCCAGTAACACTATACCTAACTTCGGTTTAATATTAAATTCCCAAAACAATGTCGCCGTAACAAAAGCGAACTATCGCGCGTTGTCGGCGGCTGCTGACTGGCTGACTGGCTGACTGGCTGACTTGGCACACAATAAACACGTCTCCGGCATCGTTAATCAACGACACTCACCTTCAGCCCGGTGGCACCGGGGAATACTGTGGGGGTGCGCTAACGGGTGGTTAGTTACGTCAAACGAGATACGTTCGCAGATTGAAAGTTTTTTTGTGGCGTGAATATTGTAATACTCTGAGTCAAAAGAACGAATTAAGTTAACGTACCCGTGATCAGGTGAAAGCAGAGGCCATAACGCGCTGGTCAGATTTTAAGATTAAAAATTACAGGCCTATTTTTATTATTATAACCATGTTACTAAGATTTTTGTTCTACCATGATGATACTTCTTCTCTGACGGAATCTATTGCGCTGCCACAAATATGAGCCAGCTACGTGGCTATTTCATTCGAATAATATTTTACTCTTCCCTTAAAGAAGATGTTCATGTTATAAGAGCAAGTAATATTAGGGTTTATAATCCACGACGTACGGCGTACAACGTATTAGTTAATTTTTATACGTTGACGCAACCATGCAACCGGTTAATTTACTATCATAGACGCATTCTATCTCAGTTCTCTAGGTACGTATCGCATTTGCAGTCTTGAGATAGTAGTCTTATGCAAATATCTAGGTTTCAGATCTAACTTACCATCGGGTGGCCTGCGTACTCGTTTGCATTCTCCTTGCCGTAGAAAAAAATGACAATTTAACTGACAGAGTGGGCCGACGTAAATTGAAAAGACTGTACTTGTTTTTTTCTATTTCACGCATAACTATGTTGCATGTGTTTGCCGGTCTTCGCCAGATCTAGAGATCTGTTATTAGTCAGTCAACTTCCAGCCAGACCAGTGCCACCAGCCCCCTGAAACAATAGGCTCACCTTGACACGCGCGGGCGCCCGTAATTAATAACGTTGGCAGGTGCGGGGCGACGCTGACGAGGCGGGTTTTTTGCGACACTTCCAAAATGGCCGCCCAGATCGATGTGTGGGAACTTTGGTGACTTTCATTTTCAATTAGGCTTTGTCTAAAGAGGAGTTTATTTTTATACTAAATATTTTGTCTATGCTGAATAAGGTGTAATAAGTAACATCACTCTCTAGCTGTTTACGTTCAAACGTTCTTGATTATTAGTGTACAGCTTTTTTTTTGGCATTGTATGTAGTTCTATTCTGAAACTCAGCAAAAGTTTTTCTATTCGATAAAAACCATATCGCCTTTGACTTGTTATGGTATTGTCTTTGACTCGGCCGCCATTACTGTCAAGAAAATAAGAGCTATCAAAACGTAATAATTATGAAAACAAGTCAAAGACGATATGGGTTTTACCGTAGTAATGAGCTAACATACATACATAAACTTACGCCTTCATTGCCAGAGTGGGGTAGGCAGAGCTACAGACTTACCAACAACTCCAAAAAACTTGTTGATAATTCATTTTGCACAACCAGGCTAAGATGTTAGTGACAGTGAAAAGTAAGTGTATTAGTGACAGGTTGCAAGCCCATCGCCTGTCAGTTCTACACAGCCTTTATTCCCTTAGTCATCTCTTACGAGATCCACGGGAAGCCAAGCAGCCACACGCCTCACGGATATGAGCTAACAAAATAATACATTTACAAAAACAGTTGTAACAGTGTTGAAAACAGTAATTGAGGGATTCCAAATTCAAAATCAAAACGTGCGAACGTCAGTTGATCATTTGAATTTAGCATAATAACTTTGTGTTGATACAATACCCACATTCCATCGTCAAAATTCCCTCCAAATAAGCATTTCAGCGTATCAACGCGCGCCATACTGTGGATGCCCGAACACAATGCCCGTCGGCAATACGTTACCTGAAGCCGAATTATTCGTTCACAATGGTGCAGACCTGTCCGCGGTTTCACACATGTATTCAACTTGCAAAAGTCAACCACTAACCTAAAACACACTCTAACATTTAACATTTAAAGTTGATATTTGGATAACTGGGAGTAGAGGCTTTTAATACTGGCCAGCGATGATCACCCAACTGTTTCGTAAATGGAACGCAATTCAAACTGTCACCTGAATTACGGCGATAATGTAATTTAAACCTTGTTACTGCTACTATTGACTCAATTTACGTTGGATTTGAGTGGATGGATGATTGTCGGCTTATCTTTGTTATTAAGTCAATGTACGTCTTGTTTGTTTGAGTTACGGTTGGTTTTTGGTTGTTGTTGTAAATTGTAATGAGAGGGTATTCGCAGGTGCAACAGAGCGGAAGGCTCGACAAGCGTCCGATTTCGCATACAATATGGCGGACTTTCCGTTTCCGGGAGCGATTACGTGACGTGTGCATTTCAGTATTTGCGGCGGCGATAAGGGGTTTATGATGCTGTTTCGACTGTTTGGCTTAACTCGGCTTATTAACACTTCCTTTTTAAATTTGTTGAAAGGGGCAGTTTTACAATATATTTACTATAGGGTATAAAGATGAACAGGGGGATCGTCCCATTACATACAATAAGAAAAAAATATTTAGCAAATCATTGGCCATAACCGCATAATTAAACCAAACTGCCAGCCTACGAAGCCACCGGTCAAGAAGAAAATCCCTAAATAAATCCTGACATAATATGACTGACGTCTTTGGGCAACAGTAATAGTTTCTTACAACATAAAAAGTAGCTGAACTAATTTGATAATTATTCGTCGTTAACATATTCGAATGTAAAAGACCCGGCAAGAGCATGTCGGAGCATGCTCAGTGTAGGGTTCCGAAGCCGCTAAGTACTGCAAACATAAAAACAACAAGCAATAACGAATTTTCTATTTAAATTCATTTGGTGCGGTTTTAGATGATTTTAGTATAACCAGTTTAATCGCCTGTAGCTAAAAAAAACAATAATGCCTACTGACTCGTTGTCGTGATAGTTTTTATTTTAAATTCATTGTTTTGGCTGTAGGGGGGGGAAACGAACAAAAAATAGCGCTTTAAACCTTAATATTAAACTTATTATTATTATGATATGATATTACATCCCTACGTTACGTGTTGGGGAGGTTCAGTAAAAAAATGTTTTTTAAGATTTTAGTTTGTTGGCGTGAATTATATGTATATTCATGCCAAATAACAGCTTTCTAGTACTAAGAGTCTGAGCTAGGCTGTGGACGGACGGACGGATGGACATGGCGTAACTATAGGGTTCCTAGTTTGACTAGGGAACCCTTAAAACAGTAGGTACCTTCTCAATGTTACATCAAGATTATTTCTTGAAAAGTTACTTCTAGATTTTGGTGTTGCGGGAATACGCCAGGAGATAAGGTCTCATGTAGGTCTTACCTCACTCTCATCTAGCTCAAAAGCAATACACATACTAACCCTGGGTGAAACTGATGAAAGCTGGAAATGATATATTTATGAAGGCACTTCTTCATTACGACATCATTCGTCACAGCAGTTCACAGGTGAGAGAGTTTGAACTTTCCAACGACTGTAAGTCAATCACGCGCACATTAACTTGCTATTTCAAGTGGCGGTGGTGACAAACGAAAAGTAGATGTAAGCACTTTAGTGCGTTGTCATAGTAAACTTAAAACAGAAGATCAAATGAAACAGATGACAATGATAATGACATTCACAATGATATGGTTCTAAGTATGCTCAACATTTTTATTGGGTGACTTTGTTAGAATCTACTTACCGTGCGCCTAGTTCCAGGTAAACACAATAATTGTGAAGTATCTCTGGCGTGAAAACTGTAAAAAAATATCCTTATTTCCTGCTTTATAATTTGTAACAACTAAAACAATTATTTTTCCATTTTAATAGATCCTTTTTTGTATATTAAACATAACGAGTATCACTCATACACTTTAGCTAGATAAAATCCATTCTGGGACGAAGAACCTTGTAAAAAAATATTACGTCGCATTGTCGTATACATAATTGATTTGTACCTCTTAGATTTTATTCTTTTTATAAATATTTTGTTTAAGTAAACAAAAAAAAAGTAACTATGTACTAGCATCTAGAAGTTATTTAATAGTATTTGCATGCATTTATTAATTTAATAGATCTATTTCCAGAGTACTCAATTTCTATAGAATGCAACACGTTAACTCTACATGCTGACATTATCAAATAAAACCCCGCTGCGCAGGAGTCGAGTCTCGTTGAACGGCCATTAGTTCGACGAGAGGCAGTAGTTCAATCACGACGGCAGTTAGCTCGTTGTAAATGGCAGCGGTGATGGATGCGTGGACGCAGGGCTACAGGCAGATTCGTTTGTGTTAAGTATGGAATCTTATGAATAATAAATGAATTAAAGATTATGTGAAATATCGAATAATGATAACCATCAAATATAAAAAAAAAATCAATTTTTCATTTTTTTTATTACTTTTTAATTGTAGTTGACACACAGAGGATTCGTAACGAGCGTTAACCTTCTTAAATGATCTTCTAGATGATGTCCAGGATTCATAATTCATAACTCATTTATTTGCATTTTATGGGTTTTACAAGTTCTTAACTGTTATTATACAATGATCCAGCATAAATCCCGTTAGAGCACAGCAATATACTTAATACATAAAAAACTAATTCTAATTTTAGCAGGCTGCTTAGTATTATTGTATTTATTTTATTATATTCTTATACATAACTATCTTGTTAGCTTTTATTTGTTACCAAAAAAAAAACTCATCTAAGTTATAAAAACTAACTTAGTTTATTACAAAATCATATACCTTTACTAATTTCCCTTAGGATACTGCTATCTTGCAGATAAATGGTATACATGTGTCTCTAAGTAAACCCATTTTTTTTAATTTTAAGGCTGACGGAGCCACATATTGATCCGAGTTTAATAGATAAAGAGACATAAACAAATCTAAAAAAATGTAAATAGTGAAACTACGTTCAAGAATGGAAATACATGATAAACTAACCCCATCTCCTTCCGAAATATCTTCATAGGCAAGGCTGACAATCAAAAACTTTCTCCACTTCCTCCCGTCGTCCGGGATTCCCCCGCCACGCACCTGACGCGCGGTTCGGTCGGAGTTTAATGAGGCGCACTCGCTTCCGAGCTTGCGGTGGACAGACAGACAGCCTTATTAATATGCATGCGATAGGTGTAACTTAACTCCTGTAGGTACATTTGATTACGTATCCTTTATTGCTAGTTTTCATTTAGAAAAATAACTTGTGTAACTAGTGAATTAAGTAACGCTAACTTACATAGACCGTGAATCTGCCGTCTAAGTCGCAGCCAAGTGCAAGAATGAGATGGTTTAATTTTCATTTATTCGTCAAAATTTAAAATTACTTAGCTGTGTTTTAGTTTAAAGACGGCAGCAATATTAAAATATTTAATATTTCTCTCTTATAAAAAGTGGGTAAAAGATAAGATAAAAGATGTTTATTCAGTAAGTAGGCCGCACGGGCACTTTTACACGTCAAAATCTACCAGCGCTTCGCAAGAGACCACTGCTGAGAAGAAACGCCGCAAGAAACTCAACAGTCAGTCGTTTTTTTTAAATACTACTTATCATATTATACAATTATAAAGCTTAACTTAGCATGATATAAAACAATGAATTTAACATAAAATAAAAATAAAAATAAAAAACAGTCAAGCGTAGCTTGAGCAGGAAAATGTGTCAAAACTAAGAACTTTCATAGGGAGTAATAAGTAGTAGTAAAAAATATATATATAAAATATATATATTTAAAAAAAATATATACTTTCCTATGACAGTGCAAGACAACTACCACATACAAAGTTTCGATACACTCTCCTACAGAAACCGTCGTAAAATTATGACATCATTGCGTAACTACGTAGGTATAACAATTTATTTTCAAGTTGGAACGCGAGGGCACAGCTAGGAAAAGCGTGGACTATGTAAATCTTAAAAGAGAATACTCAACTGTCACACACAATAATCCAACTTATTTCAAAGATACGTGGCAAGTGTCGCAACCCTAAGGGCCAAAGGGTCCCAAACTTTCTCTAAGAATAAATTAATCTCAACTAAAACTACGGTCGAGTGGTAGGAACTCCAAGTATGTCGCACCTACCCGCGAGGCGTAAGGCGTAAACTCAGGCGAAAGCGTAAGATCTGGCGTACAGGAAAGGTTGAGCGTTACAATTAAACACAAGTTGCGAACTATGTGTAGAGGCCGACCTTTGGAGTGAGGCCATTCAAATAGCGGGTTTGAATACTGACAGCATTTTTTTTTTGTGTACGTACATTATGTTGAAGGTAGCACTAGCATCTTAAGCTGGTTTCCCTATGCTGCAAAAGTAAAGAAGGCTTATTAAGGCTGTCAAATGCATAGATAAAGCATTAGTTTGCACAAGGCAGACAAATCCCTATGTTACAGGCGCAAAGTAATCAGTAAAGGGCGGGTCGCATGAATCGCAAAACCAGTGACTGCTCAAACAAGAAGGTGTTAAAATGGAGATCAAGGACCGGGATCAGGAGCATTAGCCGCCAGAAGGCCAGATGGGCCGACAAAATTGCGATGTTATTGCAGAAAATTTGATGAAGATAACACAACATAGACGAGTGTGGCGTGCAATTGAAGTGGCTTGCTTAAGGCTAAAGAAAAAATAAAATAGACTCCTAGTTTTAGCGGGTAGCCTTGCTGATATCTTACATAACTTGGATTTGTCTCCTAACAAAGCTGATTTCCTTGTGGCGTAACGTCAAAAATCATTAAGAAGTATTACGCACTATTAAGACTATACTAAAAACCAGTAATATCCCCGTGACTCGCCATCCTGGTGGCTCCACAAGTGTAGATATCCTCGAGATATTAACTTTTGTCAAGGTATTCGCATCTCGAGGGATCCGCGCAACTAATGGAGACATTCGGCGAACTAAGAAGGTAACTTCGCCCATTTGTCACGCACAAAGGTATAATATCAACAATAGTCGTTTTGGTGAGAAATGACGCCGAATCACGGGCCATTAATAATGAATTTAGGTAATGTTATGTCGGTAAGTAGAAGCAGTAGCGTCGGGTAATTATGACAACATACTTAAAAATTATAGTAATACTGATGTAGTGAATAATCAAATATCGTATTTATTTTGCTTCAGCCGTAAGTAATCTTTTTGATTGGTACTGAATTTTAATTTTTAAAGCAATAGTTTGATTATATTATATTAGTTACAATTTCTTACCTCCTTTTTGAGTATGTATAATTTATTTTAAAATTTACTGGTTTATTTATTAGTACCTATATGAACTTTATATAACCTGATTATTGCCTGAGAAAACAAACCATCCCAGTTTAGGCACAAGTAAAAATTCAAGTTGTGTATCATTTTTTTTTTTATGCCATAGGGAAGGCTGACGAGCACACAGGCCACCTGATGGTAAGTGGAAACTGTGACCCATAGACATTCGCATTCACAAGACTGCAAGCCTAAGAATGCAAATGCGCTGCCAACCGTGAGGACTAAGTTGGAATGCCTCTATGCTAGTCATTACACCGGCTGTCTTATCCCCAAACCGAAATACAACAATGCGAACACTGCTGTTTGGCGGTAGGTTAATGGATAAGATGGTGGTAGCGATCCGGACGGACCCCGCACAAGGTTCTACCACCCGCAAAATTATTATTCTATCATTATTATTCTAAATGTAACTGCTCCCATTTTCCTAAAGGCTGGTTACAGATTGTATACAAGTGACTACTATACATGGGGTGCAGCTGAATCAAGGAATATTTTACAAAAGTCTAACGCAGGGACTTTACGAATACCGTTCTTGTTAACCCCTTCCTGGTCTATAGACAACCCTCAGGTACGATATGAATCGACACGCGGTTTAATATCGCGCGCAGCCAGCGCCATCTGCACCGCGTTAATTCAGGTAGCTTGTTTATATCTCCGCGGTTAGAGTGCGTGGTTTGGTTACTGCCGTCTTTAGGAGGGAAATTGGAAATTTGAATATACGAGATGGAGTCTCTAGAAGCTGTAAAGTGAAGATACTGATAATAATATTTAAAAAATTACTAATTAGTACCTGATAGGTAATTCTTATACATTTAGAGATTATAAAAATTTCTACTCAATATCAGGATAGGTATCATGGACATCCAATAACATGAAAATCATAAGTAGCCTTCAAGAAATGAGTAAAAAATAGTAGAATTGTGTCAACGAAAATGGTTATACAGGTATCATCACAGTTTATAATTCAATTAAGCGAATATAGAACCCTGCCGTAATAAAGGAACGTCAAGTAACGGACATAGCAACGAGTATCAAGCCCCAGAATTAAAAAGTCGTGACGGTGCAACTTTACTCCGGTCAAGCTATTGTATTCTACCATACCTAAATTTACAAGAGGTGCCACGAACGGTTCAAATGGGTAAATGAAGGTATAAATAACAATTAGTATGCAAAATATTATACAGATTTTGGGTAAGAAGCTCTTACTTCCACAATCACATGCCATTAATTGCATGTGTCATGTAGCATACGTTTCGTCTGTTCCATCTATGGCGCTCTCGTGGATCGATCAGAGGCTCCTATTTTTTCTACACTATCTTGCTTTTTTTTATAATATTGACTTTAAAGTAGGTTCTTACGTCTTAGGTTTGCGGGTAGTAGGACCTTGTACAGGGTCCGTCCGGATTGCTACCACCATCTTATCCATTAATCTATCGCAAAACAGCAGTGTTCGCATTGTTGTGTTCCAGTTTGGGGATAAGACAGTCAGAATAATGACTAGCATAGAGGCATTCCATCTTAGTCCTCAGGGTTGGCAACGCATTTGCAGTCTTAGGATTGCAGTCTTGTGAATGCGAATGTCTATGGATCACTGTTTCCACTTATCATCAGGTGGCCTGTGTGCTCGTTTGCCTTTTCTATGCCATAAAAAAAAACTGTCAAGTGAATAAGAACTTCAACGATATCCTAACTATATGGTAGTGGCCAATATAAAATGGATTAAAGGCCCTGTACAACTACCTCTATCACTATTAATGCATGTAACTGTATTAAATAACGTATGAATGTTATTATACCGATATTGGTAGACGCTGGCGCCCTCACCTCGCAGCCGGTGTACAAGTGATCCTTTGTCTACATTGATTGAACCCGCTCCTTTGGGACTGGATGCAGGAATATTCTGCAACGAAATATCAAATAGGCGGTGGTCTCTGTGAAAACACACAGTTCATTTTATAATATAGGGGTTGTTATTATGACATTGAATAGACAAACAAGCACACAGGTGACCTGGTGGTAAGTGGGATCTGTGACCCATAGACAAATACATTCTCAAAACTACAACTAAAGACTGAAATCCTAAGAACGCAAACGCGTTACCAACGCTAAGGACTAAGATTGCCACGTCCGATTCGTGGTAGGTTAAAAAACCCATAGATATACAGTACAACCAGTTTCTTAAGATCAGTAGTCTTCTTTGTTGTATTAAACCCGAGTGACAGACATACTGTCACTTGCAAGTGCAAGGGTGATAGCGATAGCCAGCCGAACTCTATTAAGGAGCTGGGAGTACTGTACTTCTGTGCTCTGTTATGACATAATATATTTTATATCACAATAGATTATATTGGTCAATGTATAGCTAAAAATATTACCTACCTAGGACCTACGACATTGAAAATAAAGATTATACAAAAGCGTCCATAACGTTATCATAATCCCGCGGATCCAGAATAATCTCTCGTATTAATTCCTCCGAGCGCACCCTTGCACATTGAATTAAGCAAAGTCCTGGAGAAAAATCACACCGGCGCGGGACAGTAAGTGAACACAAATATGATTACTGGGCCGCTGTTAGTTCTGCTCTGCTCCACTCTGTGCACCAGATGGCGCTGTTCTGAGAAGTCGATAAATGTTATAGGTATCTTGTACCTAACTGCCCAGAAATACGGATAACGTTTAAAGGCGGTTGTTTTACGAACAAAAAAAATGATGAAAAATATCAGAGCCAAACGTAATGGAATAGAAACTGTAGTTTATGTTTTTGTTTATTTTTTTAACTGTAGTGTGTTTTAATTTGATTATTTGGTGTGGTGGCTATCGGACTCAGCCGAGTTTTTTTTCACAAATAACTTTATGACGAGTTAGTTAGCGTATAACTAGTGTAGTTTTACTTTTAATTATAAACTTTATTTCCACTGTGAGTACAGTTTTTTTTTTAATTATAGATTCCAAAAAATACATCAACTTTTGAGGCCTCGTTGATTGTATATTTAGCTCTAACCCAGACAGACCCCCCACGACTCCCCACCACGAGCCTTAGGCCTTTCCACGTACAATCGCCGCCATAAATGCTACATTATTGTGCGAACATGTGCCGCGAATAGCGCGATGAATTTCCAATAGCCCATGTATGGAATAATTTGTGCCGAGTGTACCTTGCTGCTGAATACTGATTAGCATTCGGCTTGGTTTCTTACCAGGTTTTTGATGTTACTTAAAAGATAAAAAAAGATAAAAGATGTTTATTCAGTAATTAGGCCGCACGGGCACTTTTACACGTCAAAATCTACCAGCGCTTCGCAAGAGACCACTGCTGAGAAGAAACGCCGCAAGAAACTCAACAGTCAGTCGTTTTTTAAAACTTATGATATTATACAATTATAAAGCTTAACCTAGCATGATATAAAACAATGAATTTAACATAAAATAAAAATAAAAATAAAAAACATTCAAGCGTAGCTTGTGCAAGAAAATGTGTCAAAACTAAGAATTTTCATAGGGAGTAATAAGAAGTAGTAATAAAAAAAAAAATATATATTTATATAAAATATGTATATATATTAAAAAATATATATATACTTTCCTATGACAGTGCAAGACAACCACCACATACAAAGTTTCGATACATTCTCCTACAGAAACCGTGTCCCCTAGACAATATACAATATTTACATATTTTTATGCCTATTTTATTAATCAGTTATTTAGGTGTTTAGTTAAGTTTAGGCCAAGCATTTTTATCTGTTAGATAGTCCTCGACCCTATAGTAAGCCTTAGACATCAACGACTTTTTCAAGTAACTTTTAAGTACTGGAAATGGTAACTTTAAAACTGAGTCAGGTAATTTATTATAGAAAATAATGCATTGACCTACAAATGATTTATAAACCTTACGGACACGAAATTTTTTAATAGCAATTTTATTTTTATTTCTTGTATTCAAATTATGTATATCACAATTCTTAACAAAAGAGTCTTGATTTTTAATGACATAAATTATATTCTCATAAATAAATTGTGACGCTACTGTTAAGATACAAATTTCTTTAAATACTAATCTTAAGGAATCACGGGAGTTAAGGTTATATATAGAACGAATGGCTCTTTTTTGTAACACGAATATAGTCTGTATGTCAGCAGCTTTTCCCCAAACCAGAATACCGTACGACATAACACTATGAAAATAACTATAATAAACTAAGCGAGCTGTCTCAACATTGGTAAGTTGCCTGATTTTTCTAACAGCATAAGCTGCCGAACTTAATTTGCCTGCTAGTACTGCTATATGGGGACTCCATTGTAAGTTTTTATCTATAGTTATCCCTAAGAAAAGCGCCTTATCTACCATTTCCAAACACTCATCATTTAGAAATAAACTGGATTCTACTGGTCTAACATTAGGCAAAGCGAACCTAACACATTTAGTTTTTTTAGCATTGAGTAGCAAATTGTTACTAGTAAACCAATTAAGTACTTTACCTAGCGTGGCATTTATCCTACTGTAATCGACGGATTTTCGTTCTACCTTGAAAATTAATGATGTATCATCAGCAAATAGCACAATATCACAAAGGTTATCTACCGTGCGTGGTAAGTCATTAATATAAACCAAAAATAAGAAAGGACCTAATATAGAGCCCTGAGGCACACCTAGTTTAATAGCTGCTCCCATGGACTGTGTTTTGTTTACCACAACCGTTTGTGTTCTATCACTAAGATATGAAGACATAAGATTTAGAGAATTACTTGACAGACCATAATGTTCTAATTTTAATATAAGAGTCTCATGATCTACGCAATCGAAAGCTTTGGAAAGGTCACAAAAAATTCCTATTGCATCACAAGATTTCTCCCAAATATTATATATATATTTAATGAGTACAGATGCTGCGTCAGTTGTGGATCGTCCTCTGGTGAAGCCGAACTGATTACTGTTAAGCAGTTTATTTCTATTGAAATGACCTAACATATCTTTTAACATTAACTTTTCAAAAACTTTACTTAAAACAGGTAGAATAGAAATGGGACGGAAATTCGTTAAATCACTCATCTCGCCCGATTTAAAAAGTGGTATGACTTTACTATATTTCATAAGATTTGGAAAGACCCCCTCTGAAATGCAATTATTGTAGATTAAAGCTAAGTGTGGTGCAATTATATCTATGATATGATGGATGACTTTAACTGACGTTCCCCATAAATCCTCGGTTTTTTTTAAACTGAGTGATTTAAATACCTTTACGACTGAAAATGAGTCTACATGGCTAAAATCAAAACTTAAATTACATTTAGTAACCTTACCACAAAGTAATTTTTGAGCTCCAATCGCAGATGATTGAAGACATTTCGTGGTATTAATGGCTATGGTGGAGAAATAATCTTCGAACGCTAAGGCCACGTCTTTGTTTGATATGATTTGTTTGTCACCCTTGTTTATGGTGATTTGATTATCGCGAGTTTTTGATTTACCCGTTTCTCTATTTATTATTTTCCACACAGTTTTTACTTTATTGTCAGAAGCTTTGAGCTTAAGACCTAAAAAATTTGACTTAGCAGTCAAGCAAACTTGCTTAAAGGTCCTAGAGTAATTCTTAACATAAACTAAGAAGTCAGCATTCTTGTTCTCCTCCCTCTCTTTATATAGTTCATATAGCCTATTTCTACTTCTATGAATGCCTACAGTAGCCCATTCACTAAACTTAGTTTTTGACCCAGAAATAGTTTTCATCTTAAAATTATTATTAAATTGATGAAGAATTACACCAAACAAATCATTATAAATACTATTAGAATCATTATGTGAAAAGGATAACCCACAAAGGTTACTCTGAACTTCATTTTTGAATAAATCCAAACGATTGCTAGTTATGGGCCTGTATGTTATTGTCTGTGGTTCTTGATGAAAATCATTTAAAAAAGAAGCCTTTTGACCACTGTGGTCAGAATTAAAGCAGTTAAATATTTCCTTATCCAACCATTCGCAATTACAAAAAATATTGTCTAAACAAGTAGCACTTGAAACACCTATCCGTGTAGGTTCAAGGAATAAATTATCTAAATTAAAAGATTTAAATACACTTAAGATCTTAATAGTATTATTTGACGGTTCCAGTAAGTTAACATTAAAGTCTCCACAGACAATAACACTTCGGACTAATATTTTGTGTGATGAGTGATGAGCACCGATATTGGTTCAAGTTTGATTATGTAGGTGTTTCACTACAGTATTCGGGAGAATATAGATACTGTAGTTCATAATCAGACATAGGAATCTACGGGGCAGCATTTAATGACAGGGATTGCCTTTCCCACATTCATGCTTTTCCCACATACTAGAGATCTTTTTTTTTTATTGAAAGTATGCAAAATGATACAAAATAGCAACATAAGTTATCATCATCATATTTTTTCCTCATTATTTCAGAATTAGCGCCCCATTTCTTTCGTTTAACTTCTCCGTCTCGACTGATGAATCCATTTCAGGTGGCTAAAAGACTTCAATTTCTGTGGAAGTAGTAGGGGCAAACCAAAAAAAAATACACGAAAAAACAACGCTGGGGGCAATCACTAGTGCATGGGAAAAGCATCGATAGTTCCGTTTATCAATATAGGCCATCCCTAGCTGTCATTAAATTATGCCCTGTAGATTCCTGTCTGTTTATAATGAATCAATTACTTTATAGAACTGTGACACTTTTACAGAGATTGTTGTGCCTAAACAGATTATTATTAACAGTATACAAATTATAGTGACACCTGCAACCGTTTCAATATACAGATGCTCAGTGACCGCAGAGACTTAACTGATGCCGTTCTACTTTTTAAAATAATTCACTCTCATTTGGATGCCCCGAACCTATTACACAAAATCAACTTCAGAGTTCCTCGTAAACGACAGCGCCAGTGTCGTAGAAAAGATCTTTTTTCTATACCTCGGAGTAGGACATGTTATGCTAGAAATATGTTTATTAGGCGTGCATGTAACATCTTTAACAATAATTTGAAATTAACGGACGTTGATATTTTTAATTGTTCACTTGCAACATTGAAGAACGTTTTTAAGAAAACATCCAAAAAATAGGTTACTGTCACTTAGGACCCTTTTCTTGTTCAAGATTGTTAAAGATGAAACTAAATTTCTGCATCTCAGCGAAGGAATTGTAATCGGTCGCTTAAATACTAAACAACTGACTAGTGGTTATTATTTTATATAATTTAATAGGGTAAGATAGTTTTACTTTTGATTATATTCTTACTTTCTTTGGATAAGCCACGTTTTTCTGCTAAGATTATCTTTAAGGAAACTATAGGTCTATATTGTGTTATTTAAGTTTGTAAATTGATGTATATGACTGTTTGTTTAACTGTTTGTTGTGCAATAAATAAAAAAAAAATATATATATATTATGTTTCATCACACTTGCTCGTAAATAGTATCTAAACATACAGGTTAACTGGGCCGTAAGCCCCATATAAAACCCTCGACCTTTTTTTTTCATGAAAACCTAGGTCGGTAAGTAATTTTTTTTTAATTTATAGCGCAGCACACCGTTCATGCAAGTTCAAGCAAGGAGTTTACACGAAATTGAATAAGTTTTTTCTGCCCTATAATTTCATTTATTTACTCGCAAATGTGATGAAAAACATTGTATGTTTCACGGGCGGTACGGGAATTACGAACCTCGACTCAGAAAGCCCTCAGTCTTCGAATTCGGGCTTCTACTAGAGCCTCGGTCGTAATTCCTTACTTACCGCCCTTAATACACAATGTACTATTGTAAAACATTGACTTTTACGAAAGGCATCCATTATTATTTATTTATTTATTTATTTATTATTAGATCAAGAGATCACCACGATTTTGAAACACTTTACTTTTACAAGTCTTGGTCACTCGCTTGGTGTTCGTTACGGATTTTTTTTCCAACGTACTTAATACAAAATAATGCATTTAGAAGCCTAACACGGCTTGATATATTTTATAATACCTACTGGTAATCGTTGAAGTGTCAGAGGCTATATTTTTTGCTAATATCCTGCACTATTCTCCGGTAAATGTCACAAACAGTCAGTCTGGGTTTTAAGCTTGCCTTTCGATACTCTAAAATTACAGTTAAACTATCTTGCAAAATTAAACCATAAAACCACCAACAAACCACCACTACTTTGAGGTAACAATTATACTATAGCTATATGCTATATGGCCCCCGAGAGGGGTTAATAACAATCTACTGTTTGAGGCAAACAACCGTCCCTCAGGTGAACTAATAACTTGCACTCAAATCGAAATGGATGTTTGCATTTAATATACTATTATTATTTTCCAAGCTACTTTACCATACGGCAATAA
The DNA here is from genome assembly GCA_923062465.1 of Acleris sparsana. Lineage (NCBI taxonomy): Eukaryota > Metazoa > Arthropoda > Insecta > Lepidoptera > Tortricidae > Acleris > Acleris sparsana. Next base: position 506,461 of record OV281293.1, read on the forward strand.
TGGCTGTCTATAGTAAATGCATATGAATACAAGGTAATAATAGAGAATGTTAGATTTGAACACCGATCATTAGTTTTTAAACTTGGTGGAACTCAAAATTAACTATTGGAGCTGAACATTAAAGTTCCTTTAAAAAATAAAATTAGATATTTAACAGACACATACGCAATTTCAGTCTTAGGATTGCAGTCTTAAGATTGTAGTCAATCTCAGAAACGAAATCCTAAGACCGTCGATGTGTATGTGTATATTATTTCTAAGAAGAATCACTAAGAATCCTTATATTCGGAGTCCATTTGCAACGTTAAAAGATGGCGGATGTGTTTGTTTTAGTTTTGTATTTTTGTGTATTTAGGTGTTCATTACTTTGTGTTGCCCAGTGATAGAACACTTGAACTTATTTCGTGTATCTGGCATCTTACTTCTCGTTTCAAGTGGACTCGCAGTGGTGCAGAGGTTAAAACTATCTTGACCTCTGTCCTACATATCACCGAACAACCTTGCCCCCAATGTTCCTAGAGAAGATTGGATTGTATTGTTTTGCTATATTGATTTATACTTATATATACTTGACACTGGCGAAATTACTTCATTGTGGAAACGCCATATCCCGCGGTAGTAGCTGTTGAAGATGATATTCGACCAAATATACATCATACCGGTTAGGCATTTATTACGTAGGCATACATAAAACATTTGCTACAATGCATATTACAAGAATTACTATGGTTATTTGCACCTTTACTAGACGACAAGGAAACTAATCAGCGCACGCGCACGCCCCCACACTTCCTTACTCTACTTTAGATTTGTTATACCTATCTATGTTATCAGTCTATACTTTACCTACTCGACAATATACCGATTTCAACACGAGCCACTGCTTTTAAATTCAATTTTAAAGCGTTAATTAATTCTTTATAACATCTATAACGCTTGACAATTTTATACGCAATGATTAGAGTAGCTTTCAATGCAAGCGCAAAAACCAGTATTAAAGCTTTATTCCACGCAGCAAATTGTACAACCGCACAAAAGACAGCCGCAGTATCAAATGTACATTTAAAATATATTCCGTGGAGCTGACTCCAGTTTCATTGTCCACATTTTTATTAAAATCACAGAACGGGTTAACCCAACGTACATTGTCATATCCCCTGTAATTTCATCCTTTTTGCCCCCAGGTGCTAAGGGATATTATTATCTACATACGGGTGGGGGCGAATTCAGAGACAATAGGGTGTTTTTTTACAAATAAAAACATAACTTCACCATCTTTTGGATGTCAGGGTCCTAAATAAACCCATTTAACCGTAATAATTAAATTAAATCAGCATAAAACATTTAATAACCTATTTACAAAACCTTAATCCTCGTGGGCTCCGGTAGCAGCGAAACTGTTAACTCAAACACGGGTTAAATTTATACCGGCCTGCCGGCGCGCAAACAGCCCAGTTCCGGCGCAGTACACCGGTGAAGAGCAGTAAGGAGAAGTAAGTCAATAATACACGTTATTCTACGGAGATAACCTCGTAGACCCAAACAGGATCAATACGTGTTTGGTACTTAAGATCCAACTCTACAAACAAGACACTACAATGCCAATTTAAATTAATAATTGTGAAGTATAACTACATTTACAGTCAATTATCATTTTCAATTCAACAGTAAACTTCACACTTTTGCCAGGAAATAACTATTTTATCTGGTGATTTGAGAACAAATTATTAAATATAACTTAGTAAGTATCTTTTGTACAGGTCACTTAGTGTTCCAAACCAGAATAAGTTAATAGTACATTATGATACAAGTGTGCTAAGTTGACCATTGTATACAAGGCGCTATTGTGTGCGCACGAGCGATAGCGAGTGCGCCATAAGAAAGCCGCGTATATTATGGTCACAGGCACACGTGTTACATACGACGTTTTTCAACACACTTGCGAAAAAAAAACAAAACTTCATTTTCTTTACTTAAAGAAGACATTTTCGTTAATATTAAACTTCACAATAATTAATCGTCACAACCGTCAATTATTGACGAAAAATGGCGGCTGGCGCGTTGTTTTTTTTTGTTGCCGCGATACCGATGCGCGCGCAAGGCTAAGGCGCGAACGAGATCGGCCAACAGCCAAATTTAAAATGTAATAATTCATGTTTAAAATACAAATTACAGAAAAAATTAAATGATTTTAATGAAATTGAGTTATTTTTTAGTAATAAAGCTGATTTCACCAATTTATTGAAATAAATATGTAGATAATGTTATTTGCCGCATAAAAACTGTTTGTTGCTAAGAAAAAAAAAGGTATTTAACCCGACTAAATTATATCGCTTCTTCTTCGTACTTACAACTTGGTACTAGGCTACAAATGTAAATTGTTTGGGTTAATAAACTAAAGGCACTTGTGCGTAATATACTGAAAAAGCACGCGTGTTTAATATCTAGGTTTATGAGCCAAAAATCGGTGGAATAAAAAGGTCGTTTTGAGCAAGTGTGTTGAAAAGAACCTTTTTTCAATATCCAACCAGAAATTACCCATGTCAAGGGTCAAAAAATATAAATATCCAATATTTTACCTATTACATACATACATACATAATTATCCGTCAGAACTGCATTGCCTTACTGTTTCCTGGGCGTGACTGCGTCCCAGCTTAAGTAATTAACGTCATGTCGAACCTCGATGTTTTAATAACTCGACGTGTGCAGGTTTGTCCGTAATTTCCTCGCTGTACCGGCTGATGGGGATTAGCAGGTTATCGATTGACTTTGTTTTGCAATCTTCGATATTAGGTTGATGCAGATTTTATTCTAAAAAACTGGAAAAATGTGGTTGTGGGTAGTTTTTGACGCGTTAGCAGAATTAATGATGAGGGCAATTTAAAGGTCTGCATTTTATACCACTCTTTAAATATCTGACATAAGTATTAGATGATAATTATGAGGACGAAACAAAACGATGGTAGGAATTTAATGTACTATCATGAACGTTAATTTGTGACCTAATTCAAGAAAAATATACCTATTTGAAGTCGTCAATGTCGCTAGAGATGTCAAGTGGCGGGTGGTAGGAGCTTGTGCAGGGTCCGTCCGGTTCGGTACCACCATCTCATCCAGTAACCTACCGCCAAACAGTAGTGTTCGCATTGTTGTGTTCCGGTTTGGGGATAAGACAGCCGGTGTAATGCCTAGCATAGAGGCATTCCATCTTAGTCCTCAGGGTTAGCAACGCATTAGCAGTCTTAGGCTTGCAGTCTTGTGAATGCCTATGGGTCATGGAATGTTTATGGGTCACAGTTTCCACTAACTATCAGGTGGCCTGTGTGCTCGTTTGCCTTCTCTAAGCCATAAAAAACTTATAGGAAACTCAACCTTATTGTTGTAGAATGTAAGATGGACTTTGGGTCCCAAAGGACGATGGGTAAAAATGTCCCCACCCACCAACAGTGATGAAACATGTGCCAGTTTATAGATCTTGGCAATATGATGTATTTTTTCTATGGCGACGATCACCATATGTATGGGGTTTTCTTGAAAAATCATAATCTTATCGTATGGAACTATGGAATTTGTTTGAAAATGAACACGTATGTAGATGATTTGCCTTGCCTGGCCCTTTGTTTTCATTAAAAATATTCCCATTGATTTTGCTACGAAGATAAGTATTTTGTCTTTTATTGGGTCCTAATGAACATATAGACCTGCAGCCCGTTACTGTTTTAGGGGGGGGACGGGGTCCATACAAAATTGCCCATCACCTTTAAGTTCTCGACTGTACTTTTACCTACGTTAATTGTCATGCATAGACTTTAAAGAAGAGGATGCTGCCCAGTTGTCTGTGCCCGGTACAATTATATTGTTTTATGTTATTGTTATGAACTTAAAACCCTTTGATGCCAATGAAAAAAGAACATGTTACCATTTTCGTCTGTTTTATTTGATCAGGTTAAGCGGAGCAATTAACGAGAACTCCAGTTATTAATATTTTGTTCTGCGGGTATCATTACCAGTCTTACCGCGTTATCTTTCGATCTGTAACGCGTGGTTCTGCGCAACCCGCATGCCAATTGCACCAAACTAACCTTTCTGTATAAAAGGAAATAAATTCCAAAATAATCAAGTTTCATTTCAAACTCTCTTGCTTTGCCGTATAGACTCACATTTGAAGGCATTTTTGATTGGAGTTACTGGTTTGTGCTTTGAAGTGCGCCAATGAGTCTGCCAGACAGAAGGTACGAGGAATTAAGGGGAATTCAAGGTTATAAGGGTTCCGTCGTGTTACAAATGTGAAATTAGAATTAGAGTGATGTCATGCTCGTTTCCGTCGTCAAACTCTATATTAGCAATGTTTCTTGTTATTAAACTTATGTGTGTTCAACTTTTAGGTGCACGGGCAGGCAGAAAATGATGCTTTGGTTGACTTTGATCGCTAGGCTAGAAGAGGGTGAAGAAAGTCATCACCAAGCAGCAGTGTTCGTGTTCCGGTGTGCGGATAAGACAACCAGTGAAGTTACTAGCATACCTAGACACTTTCCATCTTAGTCTCCGGGTTTGCAACGCATTTGCGGTCTTAGAATTTTAGTCTTCAGATTGCAGTCTTAAGATTGGAGTCTTGAGAATGCAATGGTCACAGTCACAGATGTGTGTACGTAAATATGTAGATATTGCTTTAAAATAAGTAATGTTAAGCTTAATCTGTACAGTTCCACGTCTCATCCTTAGCAACGTTACCTAAATAGCAGCAAGGTCATTACATCAGTTTGGATGATGGGTCGGATGACAGCGGGGAGCGCTGAACCCGCCCAATTGAAGGTGGTCGGTGGTCGCTGACCGCCCGCCAGGTGGCGAGTGACTCACGCAATTTAGTCGATGATCACGTAAGACACGGAATGCAGTGGAGTGGCCAAGGTAGTTTATTATCTTATTTTAATTCTTCTGCTATATTCCGTTTTTCTAATTGTGGGACCAACTGCCTTTTGGGCTAATTTTCAAAAAAGTTTGACATAGTGCCTTCAATTTTTTTTAACCTTAATTTTTCTAATATGTCAGCAATCAGTTAAGTTAAAAAAAGCTTATAGTCAAGTGCGGCGGTGATAACTTCCCTTCAAGTGACCCGCATGCATGAATGCTTCCGTCTCATACAAAAATGCATAAAGGCAAACTTGAATTGATGTTATCTAACAGGTTCCCTGCATGAGGCACATGCCCAGAGATAAAGATAATGCATATACCTATCTATGGATTACTATGACACAAAGTATCATGAAATACTTGAAGGCAATGACGTGTCTTGTACTAACAAATACTAAATTAAATTATATTGTTACTATGAGGACGCGCCGAAAGCACGCTGCACTCTGCTTGGGGACAGGGATCCTGTTAAAGTACTTACAAGATTTAATGAGTCATTGTGTATCCTTGCAAGAGCCATTTGCTGTAGCAGCGTGAGTGGTAGGCTCAAAGTGGGTGATACCAGTATCGTGTATGTAAACTCTTTATTGCACATCTCACAAATTATGAACGTATAACGGCGGTGGTCTTACGCGTTGCGTGTTGAGCGGTTGTAGTAAATAGTAAAAGAGATATATCGAAATATTATATTCCGGAACATTGAACAGCGATAAACGAATACGCAGATAGTCCCGGGCAAAGGCTAGTTTAGGAAAATTCCTAAAGATGAAGTCTCTTCGTATCCCCTGTTCGAGTGACCCACATGGCTGCCAATTGAGGAGTTGATCGGCGCAGGTGCGGCGTAGGTGCCAGACCACTTACGGGACTATTGTTCCATTCAGCCAAATCACCCTGCGACTCCTGGGTGACGCGACGCAGTGACGAGCGGAATTTTTTATACCAATAGTTTATGCTCCTAGTTGTTCATGCTTTGTACTTTGGGAACTGTAGTTTTGCAAGGTAAAAATTACTATTATTTCTGTACCACATTATAGTTGTGGCGTTAAATAGCGAGCAAAAAAGAATCCAGTCTAGACATGCGGGTGGTAGGACCTTGTGCAGGGTCCGTCCGGATCACTACAACCATCTTATCCGTTAACGTACCGCCAAACAGCAGTGTTTGCATTGTTGTGTTCCAGTTTGGTGATAAGACAGCCGGGGTAATGACTAGCATAGAGGCATTCCATCTTAGTCCTCAGAGTAGGCAGCGCATTTGCAGTCTTAGGCTTGCAGTCTTGTGAATGCGAATGTCTATGGGCACAGTTTCCACTTACCATCACGTGGCCCGTGTGCTCGTTTGCCTTCTAGTGAAGGCATAAAAAAAGAAAAAAAAAGAAAATCCATGTACAGTAAAACTTAAATAAAACCTATACTCATTGTTCCCGCCAGCAGCAAGCTGAAAGGGCGGCCTTTGTCCTAAACTACGTAAATTAAACAAGGCGAGGTGTCGCCCGCACGGGTGCCTCTCAAAGGGCCCGCATGGGTTTAAAAAGGTGAGCTTTTGATAGTTGTTATGTGAGCTCTGGTCTATAGGGCACTCAGTGGAGACAGCAATTGTACAAAACATGAGAGTTGTCAGGGTTCGGTGCCCGAACGGCAAAGCGGAGTCTTGCGCTGCTCTGCTCTCTGTGTGATCGACTTCGTATCTAGTTTGTTAACGAAATGCGATGCATACAGAACTGAAATAGATACCGCATCTAGTTTGAAATTTGAAAAAGGCACAGACAAACGACCGTTTTTGTTTGTGGTATGGATAAGGCCACTTTATACCAAGTAACATCACAGAAGACAAAGCAAAAATGTAAATTCATAAAATATATGTTAAAGTTATTTGGTTTTATCTTTATAATCATAGTCATTTTTTCATAATTTATTTTGTTTTCACTTAAAATTACAACAAATAATTTACTGCTTTAACGTGTCGGTAGAATCCCACATTCTCGCTTGTAATTCACACCACAAAACAATCAATTCCGGGCCCAAAATGGCCGACAATAAGTGAAAATGGCCAATTAAGACACAAAGGGCAGCTCATGCGGGCAGGAAATATTAAATTAGAGTGAACGATACCTCCAGCGAAGGTCCCCCACCTTTACCTTTTTATTAATGAACGAGTGTCTTTGACGGCGGTAGTTAGTTTTATAGCTACCGCCGTTATGAATTGGGGTATGATTATCTTTGAATGGATAAATAGGTGGAGTGAAACCTTGTTGAATTGTTGATCAGTCTCCGTGTCGCTATTTTGTCTTGTTCGCTGAGACAAACAAAGGGGTAACCGGATAGACCAGGGGGTCTATTCTACTGTGCCAATTCATATTGCCTTTGACATGTCATCGCAGAGTGAGAGAGAGAGAGTGAGAGTGAGCGGAGATGTCGGTAGGGTACGTCCTAGACAGACGTACGGTGATCAGATTCGCGATGTGCTGATTAAGGGCCAAATCAAAAGCACCCGAAACCGACGTACGTGCATGAAAAGATTTTTGAATGTAGAGGAAGCGAATTATATACCTATGTTTGGACCGATACACCTGGCGTTCCATAATCTCTGCCTACCCCATTGGGAGACAGGCGTGAAGATATGTATGTATGTATGTATGTATGTCATCGCATTGTAAACCGTGCGATAGCTCTTATTTACTTGGCAGTATGGTGGCCTAGTTTAAAACAATACTGTAACATGTCGAACGCATTTTTATTTACCGCGTAAAATAGAGCCCCTGATAATAGAGTCAGAACTACAAGGTATGAAAACACTTCATGAGGTTTACTTTTATTATTACTGACCAAACCAGATAAACAGGCCAGCGCTCCATATTAAAGAAAATGGTTCAGTAGGTAATTTGCCTGCTTATATAATAAACCCTTTAAAATTGTAACCTATATTGTACTAAGTTGTAAAAAGCTAGACGGAACATCAAACATCTAAAGAAAATTAATTCATATCTTGACTTTTTTGTATACTCTATTACAATAATTAGGAGATTCATTTCCATTAAATGAAATGAAAATGAAATGAAAATGAAATGAAAATGAAATGAAAATGAAATGAAAATGAAATGAAAATGAAATGAAAATGAAATGAAAATGAAATGAAAATGAAATGAAAATGAAATGAAAATGAAATGAAAATGAAATGAAAATGAAATGAAAATGAAATGAAATTAAATGAAAAATAATTTATTCGGCACATAAATAAAAAACAGTTTACAAGGAAAATGTTTTAACCTATTTTTTTTTATTATGGCCAAAATGGTCTCCGCTCAGCTTTATGCCTCTGAATGTTGGTAATACATCCACAGGCGCTGGTTTTCAGTGAGACCAGGGAGAGTAGATATGGCAATCGAAGGCGTTAAAGTTTAAAAAATAAAAAAAAAGATATCAAATACCTAAAATAATATCGTTACTATTTTGAGATCATTTTAGAGAGATCAAATTAAACATACAACAACAAAAAATTAAATAATCCTTGTAATATCTGTGTGTATGTGTGTAAGTTTGAGTGTGTGTGTGTGTGTGTGTGTGTGCGTTTGAGTGTGCTTGCGTGTGCATGTGCGTATGTGTATAACTGCGTATGATCCAGATAATATTTGAGAAGCTAATAAATAGTTCTTGAAATGCTTTGTAAAGGTAGCTACTGATTACCGATAACCATGTTACATAGCTTTCCGTAAAACACGCTAAGTATCCCATACTGCAAAATTATATCAGTTTTGGTCGAATACATCTTAGTGCCAAGCTTACAATTTTCTATATAAAGTGGACTCAATATGTAGTTTGTGGTGCCGACGCGACAGCCAACCAACGTTTTTCTCCATGTGTCACCAAACCTTTCACCTACATACACCCATTAATGAGTAAAAAATCCGCGCCACTTATAGCCGTGCGCGGGATTAGCGAGTAGGGCGACCACGAGGGGACGGGACAAAGGACACGCGCCGGGGCCGAGGTAGGGTAACGCAATATTTGTCCGGCGAGCACGGCGACACGCGTGCAACGTGCATTGTGCACCTAGTCAGAGGAGCGCAACCGTTGACGCTGGGATAAAAAAAAGAAAAAAAATACCATTTTAAACGTTTCTTTTTTGATTTTTAGAGGAGTACCTACGTTATCAGAAGTATAAAAAGGAATTATTCGTTAACATGACTGTGACTTCACGCTGTCTTCATGATAAAATTCTACGGTAGATCAATAATGAATGGCCATGATTAGTCAAGTATTTTTTACCTTACCAATGTGCTACAAAAATGATAATGTTTTAATAGTTTGCCTTCTCTTACCGTTTATATTTTTATTTAGTTTGCAACCCCTGCCTTACTAATCCCGCATGGGGCGACGATAAAAAGATAATGCGGGAAGTCGCGTGCGCACAAAAAAATCGCTCTAACGACGCACCTATACTGCGCACTATGGGCTTATCGCGCCTGCGCACTGCAAATGAGCTTAATTGTAATACCTCGGGGGACGTGTGACTAAATAAACATGCTGGCAGGAGGTCTGCGCTCTTTTTTATTGCCAGTAATGAAGGGGTACGTTTCAAAGTAAATGTATGTGTAAGTTTGAGAAGACAAATGAAATTACTTGTAGTTGTGTCGTGATATTAATTGTAGATCCATCATTGCTCTTGGTGCCTAGGCAAAGAGTAAGAAGGATAAAAAATAAAATCATGCGCAAGATTTTTGGTAAATAAGATTTTTGGGACAATACTTTAGGTATAGGTTAGTGAATTGATTATGAAAATCAACGCAGTAGCTATAAACGTTATTGTAATTAGTGCATTTAAGCTTTTAGAGTGGCATAACGCATAGCTTATTAGGGACTTGCGATGGTAGTTCGTAAACATACCTATCTTTGATTTTGTTGAAACATTTTTTTTTAATTATTGTTATCTTCGGACATTCATTTTTAAGACGAATCATGTCGAAATAAGTTTGAAAGTGATGTTAATTAAAAGAAACTAAGTATTCAAGATGTAGTTTTATTTATAACACATATCACTGACACCGCTCAGTACAGAACACCATTAACGGATACAGTGTAGCCAACTTATAAATTGAATATGACGTGCTACCAACTTAATAAATGTTATTACATTGCCAGTTTCTAACACCCCTTCTCAATGTAAATAAGGACCTTTTTTTTTTTTAAAGAAATAGCAAACCAAAGCAGTCTTAATTCAACATAAATTAGGTTTGTTTATAACACCGCATTTATTTAAGTGTCTTACAATTAACTCTTTACTTAAAGACTTTGTTAACATGTCTGCCGGTTGCTCACTAGTATTAACATAATTAATACAAATTTTATTCTCTTTGACCAGGTCTTTTACGAAATGGTAGCGAATATCTACATGTTTTAATCGTTTCATATTATCTGTCTTTGCATTTATTATGGCTGATTGATTGTCACAAAATATTCTAACTGGACACACATTTTCAAAATTAAAATCAGTTAGTAAATTTATAAGCCAAGATGCATCACTAGCAGTCATGCTCATTGATACATATTCGGATTCTGTAGAAGAAAGACTCACAGAAGCTTGCTTCTTAGAGCACCACACAACTAGACAATTTGACAGTATAAACATGTAACCAGAGGTGGACTTCCTGTCCTCGAGATCACCTCCCCAATCAGCATCACAATACCCTTCTAATGCAATATCTTTACACTTGTAAAGTAACTTATAATTTAAACTATACTTAACATACCTTAACACCCTCTTTAGTGCACTTAGTAACTCATTATTTGCATATGTTTGGTACCTGCTCAACATGGAAACTGGATAACATAAATCAGGCCTAGTACCACATGCAGCGTACATTAAACATCCTATGATTTGCCTGCACAGCTTCTCAATATTGTTATCTGCTGGAACAGTATTGTTTGCAACTATTTTAGTATTAAAATTAAGATCCATAGGAGTTAACATTTCCTTACAATTTTCCATATTGAACTTTTTGAGAACATTTTCCAAATAACTTCTTTGATCTAGTTCGGTAATTCCAGTTTCCAAATTTTGCTTTACATTTATGCCTAAAAAATTAGCTATTAGTCCCATGTCTTTCATTTTAAATTCTCTATTTAGTACAGCTTTAAGTTGTGAAATATGTTTTTCATTTGACCCAAAAATCAAAATGTCGTCGACATATAGTAAAATATACATTTTGTCTTTGCCATTGCACCTTGTAAACAAGCATGAGTCACACCTTGACCTCATAAAACCCTCTCTAGCTATTACAGAATTGAATTTCATGTTCCAACACTTTGGTGAACTTTTTAATCCATATAAAGACTTATTTAGTTTTACAATATTATTCTCACCTGAGTAAGCCCCTTCTGGCAATCTAATATAGATATCTTTATCTATATCTCCATACAAAAACGCCCCGGTAACGTCCATTTGAAATATGGGCAGATTTAATTTAGTGGCTACAGCTACAAACACTCTGAAGGTTGATAACCTTGCTACAGGCGCATAAATATCACTTAAATCAAAGTCACTATTCTCCTCGAACCCCCTAGCAACTAGCCTAGCTTTATACTGCTTACTATCATCACTTCCTTTTAATTTAAAGACCCACTTGCTACTAATTACTTTTTCACTTACCTGTGTATTACAAAAGTCCCAAGTATTATTGTCCATCAAGGTTTGCAATTCAGTGTTAATTGCGTCCCTCCACTTACTTGCATCCGTTCTTTTCATGGCTTCATTGTATGTAACTGGCTCACTCTCTTCACTTACAACATTATGACATTCATAGAATGATGTTTGTTTTCTCACTCGTTTGGGTCTTTCCTTTCGAGCTTGGAATGTGTCATCTACCTCTGACGATCCATCATCGGAGGGTTGATATTCACTTTGGCTGCTTTGCGACTCACTTTCACTCAAAGGTAGGTCTATATTTATATGAGTATCACTTAAGGTATTTTGAGCTTCTTCACTTTGAGCTACTTCCTCCACTGTCACTGTTTCTGGACAACCATCTTGTTTAGATTCGCCTTCCAAATCCAACCTAACTGTTGAATCATTTACTTCATTCCCCTCTTTGTTTAAGAAAACAACATCTCTTTTTGTGTCCACACAATTCTTATCCGAAAAGTACACTCTGTAGCCTTTGGTGTTTTCACCATAACCAACCATCAATCCTTTTTCACCCTTCATATCCCATTTCCTACGTTTTTCTTTTGGAATATGTACATACACTTGAGAACCAAAAGCCCTCAGTTGATGAATGTTGAAGCTTTTATTTGTCCACATTTCATAAGGCGATTTTCCTTCTTTGCCTTTTCCTGTCCCGTTTAACACAAATGCGGCTGTGTTAACCGCTTCAGCCCATAGTTTCTTGGGTAGGTTTTTAGCATGTAACATTGTCCTTGCAGCTTCCACAAGAGTTCTATTTTCCCTTTCAGCTTTTCCGTTTTGTTCAGGTGTATAGGTTACAGTTGTTTGATGAACTATCCCTCGTTTAGAACACATCTCCCTTACTTCTTTGTTTACAAATTCCAGTCCGTTATCAGTCCTAAATGTCTTGACCTTGTTTCCAGTAATATTTTCCGCTTTATTCAGAAAATCCTCCAAACAATGCTTGATTTCGTGTTTGGCTTTGACGAAATACACTGTTCTAAAGTTTGAGTAATCATCCTTCAGAATGACGAAATATCTCGACCCACCGATCGATTCTTCTTCCATGGGCCCGCAGGTATCCCCATGTATTATTTCACACGTCCTTGTGCTTACATTTTCGCTTTTCACGAATGGTAATCGGTGTATTTTTGCTTTTAAGCAGCTTTCGCATTGGGGCGCATAAATCTGTTTTATTTCAATGTTATTTTTCTCCAACACTTTCTTCACTTGATCAAAATGTTGATGTGCTAGTTTTTCATGCCACTCGTTTAGATCGTTTTTTACTACTTTCGCAATACTCGCAACCTCGCATTTAAAGCGAAACTCCAAGTAATAAGAGTTCTCAAATCTATTCGCGATAGCACAAACAACACCGTTTTTATAAAATTTGCATGAGTTTTCGTCTGTCATTATGACATATCCCCGGTCAGCAGCGCGGTTCACAGAAAACAAATTTGTCTTTAGGTCAGGAACGAACAACACATTATCTATGGTCGTGTTTATCCATTCACTCCCGTTATTGACTTGTACCGCCATCTGTCCAACTCCCAACACACTAATGACAGCCCCGTTACCAACTATTACTGATTTTGGCGAGACACTCGACAATGATGAAAACAATGAACGATCGCAACACATATGCTCACTAGCACCTGAATCAACTAGCCACTTTGACTCTTCATATTGTTTAAGACCAGAGTTCGATACTACAAACGCGTTACTCATCTTCTTTTCCTTTGACCTTCTAAAACGACACTGCGCCTTGTAATGTCCGACTTTTCCGCAATAAAAGCACTTGTTATCGTTCACCTTTTTGTCACTGTCTTTATTACTTCTACACTCTGTTTGAAAATGTCCAAATTTACCACACGTAAAACATTTTACGTTTCTTTTTGCTACAAACGCTGACGAGGACGAAGTTTCTTGGGTTTCTATTGACTTCTCCTTCACCCTCTCCTCCTCGACTAGTAACCTGGCTATTAAATTGTCGAATGTTTGTTTGTCGTCGGGTGCAGACTCCCACGCCGACACGAAATGCTTATACTCGTCCGGTAAACTCATTAAGACCTTGGTTATGACCAACTTATCTGAAATTTTCTCGCCCATTTGTTTTAATTGGTTCTGCATTTCTTGAATTCTTGACAAGAACACCGACATTTCACTTCCTTTGTCATATTTATACTGGAAGAATCGCTGTTGTATAATATGTATACTGGTTTCTGACTTTTGTTCATATACACTTAAAAGTTTTCGCCACATTTCTGCAGAAGTTGTGCATGATATGAGATGTAACATGACGTCTTCCGACATTCTCGTAACCAGTAACGTCTGTGCCTTAGCATCTTTAGTCTCCCAGGAGACTTTTGCAGTTGTTTCTTCGGGTTTTACTGTCTTCCCTTCTACAATATCCAGCCATCCTTGACCCCTCAATAGTACTGTAATTTGAAACTTCCATATGTTCCAATTCCTGGTACCTTCCAGTTTCATTACATTATTAGTGTTATTTACTTCCATCTTGCCTTCCTGCCTTGCTTTGCTTTAAGCAAGTATTATCCTTCTCGACGAAAATTTTACTGTCCACGCGCCGGTTAGACTTAACCTTACTTTTCGCCGATATTGAAAACGCTTTGTTTCTTTTGCTTGCGCACTTCAACTTCAACCTTTCTTATTTTTGTTACTATCAGGTTGGCGTTTCTGGGCCCATAACCTGATGTTAATTAAAAGAAACTAAGTATTCAAGATGTAGTTTTATTTATAACACATATCACTGACACCGCTCAGTACAGAACACCATTAACGGATACAGTGTAGCCAACTTATAAATTGAATATGACGTGCTACCAACTTAATAAATGTTATTACATTGCCAGTTTCTAACAGAAAGGAACTAATACAGACACTCACTTTTTATTCCGGAACTAGTTTTAGTCCTAAAAATGCTATTAAACTATAAACGCACTCAACCTAACAGAGGGTATGTAAAAGCTTGTTCAATAACAATACCTAAACAAATGTATTATTATTTGGCACGCGTCAAAAGCCAAACCGTCGTCCACACCGTGGACGCACCGCGTTGCACCGGGAGACAATGCCGTGGCCCGGCACCCCGGTGCACCGTGACCGGTTTTTGTCCGGGCGATAAATCATACGTGCCACGTGGGAAGCGAGGTTCCGTGGACTAAAAACTAGGGTCACTGGCGCGCAGAGGCTTTTTAAATGTGTCAACTGTTTTTGACAAAATTAAACTTTAAATGCGTGATGTATGTATAAGTAATGTTGGTGACATTATAGATCCTTGCCTAAAACTAGGCTCATGTAGTGCATTGTGGAGATTAAGATTAAGAGAAGAAAAAGAACACGACGTGTTCATAATTCGCTGCCTAAATATTATAGGGTTCTATGTTGCACTTTAATGAACTTGAAATTTGAAGTTTGTCAGAGTGACACTAAGTCTAAATTGAAGTACCCCGACAAGTTAACGTAGAACCTTTTTATATTGGGGCAGCGAATTATGAAGTAAAGTGAATGCCTAACTCAAGAACTGGAGCAGATTCAGCCTAGTCTTTGGTAGACTTTTACGAAATAAGCAACTGCGGTTATTAACAGAATTTTTAGCACGATCCACGTTTCATGGTTCGCACCACTACAGTAGCATTAAAATAAATAATTACGTCATATACTATTATAAATAATGGTGTAGTTTGATACCAAATTTACCAAAGAGAAAACAAGTATTGACAACGAGATGTAAAGATTAAAAAATTATATTACAATAATTGTATTTTAAGATTTTTTAACAAACTTCTATCGTTCTTTTTGGGATTCAAAGCTTTAATGCCACGGAACCCAAAAATAATTGCAAGGAGGGGAAGGTGAACACTGTAACGGTTGCCGCTTTATCCTCCCCCTGCGCCCGCGCTGCCGATTGATTCCGCGATCAGATGCGGCGGACTTGGCTTACTCACTGAATTTAGATGAAGGGTGCTATTTTGATTGTCAGGAGTTGCTTTTACCTTTTGAAACAGTGAATAGGCTTAATAAATGTGATGCTAAATTTATTTTAATTTTGATTACAAATAAATATTTAAAATAACATGCTTTCATTTGTTACAAAAAAAATATGTCTGAATAGAGCATTTATGGTTTACTATTAGCTTGATACCTACTAAATACTGATGTGGTAGTAGTTGCTTCTCACATTATAAGCAATAATAAAAACTGAACTTAAAGTGTGCTAAGTCGGTCATTAAGTACTACGTTTGAGGTGGGACTGGGCCCGAGCCGTAGCAGGTGAGGGCGTAACGAAGCCAAGGTTGTAACGACCCATGCACAAGCATACTTGCCAGTAAAAATACAATAATTTGACTGTACTGTGTGCATAAATTAGTTTCCTTTGCATTCGAGCACTAGGGCATTCTTACATTTTGTTTCAAAATTAATTGGAATTATTTTAATTTACATTAAATAGTTTATTTCATAGCACCTATTTTAGAGATATGAAAACGCAGTAATACTAGTGCGCTAATGTAGAGCACATAGGA
Source organism: Acleris sparsana (assembly GCA_923062465.1). Classification (NCBI taxonomy): domain Eukaryota; kingdom Metazoa; phylum Arthropoda; class Insecta; order Lepidoptera; family Tortricidae; genus Acleris; species Acleris sparsana. Next base: position 522,577 of record OV281293.1, read on the forward strand.
CAAAAACGCAGGAATAGCTTTTTATTTATCACAGAAGTAATTTTTGTCAGTAGGTATCAAGGTTGTTTTTAATATTTTTCGAATTTGCTCATAATGATAACATAGACCTGATACAACGCATATAAATTAAGTATCTCATATGTGACAACAATCCCTGCGCGATTTTTGCGATTCCCGCTTTCAGGTTAGGGTGACAATCTAATAAACTGCCCAGCGCCCTGCTGAGACTATCCGATTACGGCCGGAAACCTCGTTACCCTACTCTGATTAATACTTATGGCTATGGCACGGCGCTATGAAATAGAAGTTTAATAAAATTTGTATTAGCGAACCCTTTTGTTGTTGGTAATAAAAAGAAAATTATGGATCATATTGAATTACACATGATATGTATAGGATTGTATGAAATATGACATGTGAATATGAAATATGATTACAATTATGCCTATGCCTGAACTTTTGCATTAATCAGAATAAAAGATCGAGTGTTCATCGAAAAATATGTATCGCACAGACCCTGTATGTATTGCAAATATTGCAATACGATTTCTTAGCTTTCACACGGCCGCCGGCCGTCTTAACTGTCAAGTTATGATAACGATATGGTAAAACTAATAATAATAGTAAGTTTTATTTTTTTAAAGATCATAGTGATGGCAAAAACCATTGACAACGGAATAATTACTAAAGTTACTAAGTTCCCCCATAACAGTGATAAATTAACGCGTCTGACGCGCATTTACCTACAGCTATACTAAACAACACATTTGAATAATTTTCTAAATAGAGACGAGAACTCCAATATCGAAAATTATGTCGTTTGTTTATCATATGTATATGACTTAATGTGGTTGCATTTTATTTTGATTTCTAAATGTTTCTGAAATATTGAACTAGGCTGGAGATACCACCTGTACGACCTGTAATTTGAGGCTTCACAAATACTCAGAATTTCAAAGATTAGCTTTTAGTTTGAATTATCAGTGATTTTTTTACTCAATGTCTATAGGTCTCATAGCAACTAAACAAATACATTTTATCCAAAGTCTGTGGATTAATTTGTTTGTAGAGAGCAAAATATAGCAACTATATTTTACACACGAGAACAAATAAAACAAATAATATGTAACACGCATGGGCGAAATCTAACTCTTCACGTTCCAATGCACAATGTTACACTAAAGTGCGCCTAAGTCGAAAAGCATAACCCATCTGTCACAGGTATTAAAAACCGAACATCGATATTGCATGCCCCATCCTTAGCGTGCCGGTGACAGGCCGGTTTGCATAAAACCGTCATTTGTCACAGCACTAATGCACCGTTGTGGGCATGCGCGGTGGTGCTGAAGATGTTTCAGGGCTATAGGTGTCATTTAAAGTTATAACGGATAACGAGTTGACAATGACGATGTAAAATTATGTAAACTAAAAACGTGCCCATGTCTTATTCTGATGTATATTCAGAAATATAAGAATGGTATATAAAAGGAGTGCAATGAAAACATTTTTTTTTACTTATTAAATTTCTTTAATCGCCAACCAGCACCCGCCGGTAAGATTACTGGCATACCTACTCGTAGAGGCATCCCATTTGAGTCCACAGGGTCGAAACACGCTTGGAATCTTAGGATTGTAGTCTTGAGAATCCTATGTCTATGGGTCTCAGTGCCACTTCATCAGTTTAGCCATTGGATTTGCTAATACTCGTACCTACACTCAAAGATGAAGATTAATTTTTAATTAATCTTCATCTTTGAGTGTAGGTAGTAGCAAATCATTGACTGACACTATGATTGACACTGCTTGTGTATCAGTGTGTTGACTTTCAGTTGATATATATCATCAAAAGGAAGTATTACCTGGGTTCTAGATATTTCATTAATTAGTAATTAAAAATTAAAAATGTTCGGAACACATACATAAATCATAAAATATATTTTGGTTTGGTGATATACTCGTACACACACAACTAAAACGCGCGTCTTATATCACTAAATAGGCCATAAACTAAGTTGTGCAATCACTATAATTTTCAAGTAACCAGATTACCGAAACAAACTTGAACCCCGAACCCATTAATTAAACACCTAAAAGCGACTCTGCAGCGACCTCTACATAAACACTTCAATAAATGCACATTAAAGGATATTGTCTCTAATTTAACTACCATTTATGGTCACCGTAGTCCCTGTACAACAAAACAAATCAACCAAAACGGTGATACACTACATTGCTTATACATTACTTGCTCACTGCAGACTTTGTTTTTGCATTGAAAGTTAAAGCAGTAATGTGTGATACAGTGGTGTATTAGTCCGTAATTATATAGGATGTATTACTTATAATGAATATGATGGGGTAGGTGCCCTTACCCCCGTGAGTGCTTGCCCCATAAACTTTACGAAATGTCCCGTTTATACTTCATAAAATTTATATGCAGTTTTATTTCGCCAATAAAGTTCGATTTGACTATGTTGTCTGTTGCACTTGGAGGCGTTTTAGCTTGATTAGAAAGTAAATGTGCCTTAATTCCGTATTCTGTTTCTTAGTGGTCATGCACCGTTATATTATGTTTTAGGCAGAATGGACTGGAGAGCATTTTAAGACTACCCGATTGCCTAGATAGGAACAAAGCCCGATTTCGGGGGTATGTATGTATCCATATTATGTGTATGTACAACAGGGTCAACTGGAGGTATTCTTGAATAGGTATATATCACAAGGGTAAGATTAACGTATTATGTAATTGCTTAAACCCACCTATATCCTTAATTCGGTATGTATTTTTTATGACAAACCACTTAATAAATAACGACTGGCGGTGGAAATTGAACGCGGCCACAAAACGATCGTTTCGTGATACTAATGAAATTTTTATTAATCGTCCCCTAGTTAATGTTATGAAGGTAGTGCCGCTTTTTATCGCTGCAAAACATAAGTATAAAACAGAAAGGTGACGTAATGACATGGCGTCTATAAACAATAATTTCGCGGGTGGTAGGACCTTGTGCAGGGTCCGTCCGGATCGCTACCACCATCTTATCCATTAACCTACCGCCAAACAGCAGTGTTCGCTTTGTCGTGTTCCGGTTTGGGGATAAGACAGCCGGTGAAATGACTAGCGTAGAGGCATTCCATCTTAGTCCTTAGGGTTGGCAACGCATTTGCAGTCTTAGGCTTGCAGTCTTGTGAATGTGAATGTCTCACAGTCACAGTTTCCACTTACCATCTGGTGGCCTGTGCGCTCGTTTGCCTACTCAATGACATAAAAATAATAATAATAATAATAATCGATACTTAATCATGACAATGTGCCGATAAAAACTTATTAATAATTTTGTAGAAAAAATTGCATCAAATATGTAATCGTCAAATCAAAATGATTTCAAACATGATTATAATAAAAAATATTGTTTAGTGTCTTAACAGATAGTAAAGTATATAAAAATTATGAAAGTAGTAAAAACCTATTTTCAGCTCCGCATTAAATGGACTCTTTTTCATGTAAAGACAAACAATCACACAAGCCTGGTTCAAGAAATTGGCCTAAGAAGCAAATGGCTACTGATAACCCCAAAATAGCAATTTCATGACTGCAAATTGCCATCCCTAAGAGCTAAGATGAAATGCGTCTATGCTAGTAATTTTACTGGCAAATGTAAGAATATATAATAAAAACAAAACAACCATAGATAAGTACAATTTGGTTTCGCAGTTTTAACCGAGCAACGTTACGTACGTCATCATGAGAATCCCCTCTGCAACTTAATAATTTAATAATAGCAGTTTATTTAGATTCGCTTTGAATCAAAATTTATGTTCCTCATTTAATTATGGTCATAAAGAAATGTGTGGAAACATAAAGTACCATAACGGGACACTTGCTGCGTCACTATTGCTGTTATTTTGACATTGTACAACATTGGATTCGTAACGAAAACTTTAAAGACATAACATAAAAAAAATGTTTTGTGGGTGTCTAGAACTTGCCACTTAATATGACACATAGCTAATAAATAGCTAAGGAAATGTTCTGCTTTGACATATGTAACCAATAACGCCCTTATTCAGCGTGGTTTTTATCGCTATTTTTATTGCGTTGTTTTCAATTTGGCCACCATTACTGTCTAGTTAATAAGAGCTACCATATCATTAACAATACGGTAAGAATAGGTGATAAAACCTTAAGAAAAACGTATGTGGTCAAAATCTGCACTTAATAAAACCACTCTAAGAATATTCCTCTTGTCAGTATTGGCATAAATTACTTGAAAAAATTAAACCAAGTAAATTACGGTAATAAAACATCAAGCAGTCCGTTCGGATTGTTCGGAATTTAACTGCCTATTTTTTCTTGGTCTTAAATTTTCAGTTTTGAGTACTTATTTTCGATTTTAAATACAAAAATGTCCACTGGACTCGGACACTTACGATCAAGTGTAATAGTTTCCCTTCCCTATGCCATAGAAATGAAATAGACTTAGATACTCGAATAATATTCGGGTGTTAGTCAAAATTATAAGCACATTTATAATAGAATATCCATTAACGACTTCCATTTCGCTTTTACTTGCATTAAACAAACCCATCCATCAAAACATTCACCTGACTAAATACCTCCCCAAAATATCAAATTAACATAAACAGTGGAATCAAATCGAGAAGACGAATCTCTGGCTAGTCGTTAATTCGAGCCTTATCATTAAAAATTTCACATCACCAACTCAATAGCCAAAACAATTAACATTCTCCATGGCTTTCATAAAGACGTAAATACAATACAGTTGCTTCAACAGATAGGTTGTTTTGGTTGAGAAGGGCAGGTTTCGTAGCCCTTTGAATACACCCTTTTGAATGCTCCGGTAAATGTGTTAGGATCTTGGATTGAATTTGGAGGTGATCTCAAGTGTGAATGTAATTGTTAGAGGTGAGATATCGGCGGAGAGAGTCGGGTTCACTTCGTGTAAGGCGGAGGGAGACAAGAAGAGCTCGAGACAGTTTTAAACAAGTTAGTATTTACGAGTTTTATGACTCAGAAAAGCATGTGAAGTTCGTATTCAGGTATGAACTTTGTTACTTAGGACAGGTCTCTGTTTTTTTTTTTAGCCACTTGCTTACATACCAAACTAAACCATAAAGGTTTTAATTTAAGTCTTTTTAATCTATTAATTTTCAAAACCATAATTTTAACTGCTTGGTCTCCGTTGTAGTTTCATTCTCAGTTTTAAATTAATACTTGTTTTATCGTAAAAAAGTCACATAGTTACTTATCTAATAAGTCTTAAACTAAAAAAGTAGGTATCTGTCTATCACTTTACCATTCACTTTAAAAAGTAATGACTTACTTCTCTGTATAAAAAAAACTTTAACATCATCACTGCATAATGAAACATAACAATCGTCATTATTGAAAGTCACTCAAAATCCCGTCCGCTTCAACTGTTCGGGATAAAAATTACATACGCTACCCCTTGCCCAGGGGTGGCGGCGCACGCGCCGGGCCGACCCCGCGCTCGTTACCAGTTATGAGTATGGGCGACAGTTCTGGACGAAGACTACAATATTGATTGCAAGATTAATTATGGTATGTATTATAACGGCAGGTAATAAATCATTGCAAACTATTTATAATTAATGTTAAGATATACACAGTTCATAGTATAGTTACTTAATTGGGACAATGTTTCATTAACAAAAACAATCTGCGCCTCTTTTCTTGACGGTAAAAAACATATCTTTAATCTGTTATGGTATTGTTTTGACGTCATTCGCTATTACTGTCAAGTAAATAAAAGCTTTTAAAACGGTTACAATACGATAACATATCAAAAACGATAGTGTTTTTACCGTGTTGAATAGAGGCCTTTGCTAGGTGATATAGTATTGTTTCACGGCCGTCATGCATTACTGTCACGTAAATAAGAGCTCTCAAAACGGTGACGATACGGAAACACGTCAAATGCAACATGGTTTTACTGAGTTCATTAGTAGCTGTGTTCGACCGAGTCGGCAAAATTAAATTAAAAAAAAACAGAAAAACAAACAAACTCGTACCTAACATTTATTTGACCAAATCACGTAACAACACAACAGCCATGGTAAGTACACAAAGATAGGAACAAGATAAGAGCAGAATTAGAAATTATTTTCTTAACTTAATATCAAAACGCAACAAAACATTTATGTTCATTTCATCCTTAATATCAAAGCAGTGCATCACACATCAGCCTTATTAATAAATTTATAATTTTAATAACAACTGCCAATCAAAATTTGTGACACAAAAAAAACAGTTCAAACACTCTATCATAAAGCCGCTCGCAAACAATACCTAAATCAAAACCCAGACCTCACCGTCCCCACACCTCGCCCCGCCACGAGGGAGAATACAATAGCAAGGTGAACGTCGCACGCGCCGATCCGAACAGCATTTCAAAACGTCGTAAGTCTTACAGTTTATGCTGTGCATTTATGCTTTTTTGAAATGCAATATCGTCTTTTATGCGAGCGAGTCAAATATTATTATTAGATGATATATCGCGTGGAAAATTGCGACCATTGTCAGATACGACGGCGATATTTCATGTGATTATGCGTTCTCTCGTTTAATAATGGATGGGGTAGTTTTACCGTTACGAACGGTAGTTCTCACGGAGGATCGCGAAACGTCAGACGCATGTGCGATTAATTTTAACATTAAAATTTGAATAAATTTTAAAAGAATAACACCCCTGAAGAACTGCATGGCCAGTGGCGTCATATAGGTCCAGCCGCGTGCTAAGGTCGAGGCACGCCGGACAGTGCAGGAGTTGCGCCATGAACTTGCAGTGGTCCTCAGCTGTGAAACCCCACTTTTCCAAAAAAATAGGCATCTACCGACCTTAGGGTAGTTATACATCTCTTTATACACTCAGGAGCAAAAATAACGGGTCAGAGTGCGTTTTTAATACTAAAGAGGCTATTTCGAAGCCTTGGTTCCTCGCCAGGGAATACTTTTAGTGAAATCTGATGATGAATACCCTGAGCATCGATACAGGACTTCCAGAGTGCCTAGGATACCCAACTGAATGAATCTGCGGTTAACGCCGGAATTTAGCATGTTCAGAAAAACACCAAAAATCCAAGTGCTGACCCAAACTCTCCCGCTGCGGTGTTAACTGATTGTGCGATCAGTTAGGTATCTTAAGAACTTTTGACCTCCTCTATTGAACCTCGCAGTATCCACTATTAAACCTCACTCAAAACAACCCCTGGCGAGGAACGAAGGCTTCGAAATAGTCTCGTTTGTATGAAACACGCACTCTGACCCGGTATTTTTGCTCCTGAGTTTACATCTTTTTCTAGTCGATTGTAATATTGATCTATATATCGGTCGCAAACATACGTCTCTTAGTTTCCCAGCCATAAGCTCTAAGGGATAAATAGTGCCTGAAAACAATAGAGGGGTCTGCCCACGGCTGGGGACGGGACAATAGGTGGGGACGGTAATCTGTGACGCGCGACGCAAACGCACCGCGCACGCATTGTGAACGCATTACGCACGCTTTTATTAACTATTTGTTAGCGTTTTTCTCATGACTTCTCTACTGTTACTGGTTCGTTTTAGTGTTTGGGTAACACATTGAGTGAGATTGGGTTTATGGAAACTGATAATGAAATTATGAGCGTATTGCAACAGTTAATTTAAAGATTGAAGTATAAAACATGAATTTATAAGCACTGTCATCGTTTTCAGCGGTTTTGTTTACAAAGGAACACTATTTTGTCAAATTGTAGCACATGTCATGTACTGCGTAATTCTACCAACCCAAAGCGGGTTACTGTATGGTCGAAAAAAAATCGTCTCAATATTTTTCCCCAATTTCTACATCGTTTACTTTCTTAGAGTAAAACTTGTTGTGTCATTCTCTCATTATTTTAACCCATCCTTACATTGTTCACTATGCGACCTAAAAAAACTAGAAAGTATAATGCATGGATGTACCTACATTAAACTTTAATTATATCTTCGTCTTTATTACTTCACATCTGCCAGTTCTAACCTTCTAAACAAAATCAAAACACTATTGTCTCCCTCACCCACTCGTACGTGTATAACGTCACATCGTGAGTCACTTAAATAAAAAAAGTATAAACAGGGGCCAATTCAAATTCAAATTCAAATTGTTTATTTCAGAAATACTTTCCATATTGCACTTAACAGTTAGGCCCAAATTTACATACATGACACGAAAAAATACCTTAAAAAAAACTAAAAAAAAAAAAAAAACTACAGAATCTCCTATTTGGCAGACCTGTGGAGTTTGTTCCAATGGTTCTGGAAGGAGCCATGAAACCTCTCTGCAATAGAACATAGCATGGTGTGCAATGCCACACAAATTTACCAGTTCCATCCTGACCTTTAGGCTTGTACTGTGGATAGTAGACCACGATAACCATACTTATAAAGAGAACTACATGCTTCAAGTCAAAGTATCTTTATTCCTTAATTAAGGCATAATAATAACGCACCTATGAATATCAAAAAGCTACCACCTAAAATACATAATATATAAAAAAAAAAACAGGACGTATGAACAAATATTCGTGCTGATCACACACATAACTGCCCTCACACCTTAGTTAAAGCGACATGGTCCTTCCCCGATGTCCCTGCTATTATATCGATGGATGTCTTATCGATAGTGAGGATCTTTCATTACACTTATCGTCCATCGGCACGTGTGCGCGCGCGCAGCTTCTGTGGGATTGAAAATAGTCTGCGAAAGATAGGTAAATAACACCATAGGTATCTAACCTAAGTTCTTATCCATTCCACGTATAACGGACACGGACAATGGTGATGGTAAGATGAACTGGATCAGTTCTGTAGAAACTAGGCGAAGAAGTCACGGAGGCCTACTTTGAAAATCGAAGTTCGAATTTATGTCGTTGTAGGTAACTCTTATTTAATCTGTGGTTATGTTAGCTCCATCCATTTCTCTCGATTTAGTATCAAATGACGAGTGACAGACGCCTCGGATAGGGATTCTAACGAGGCATGTATGAATGAGAAGAAAATTACTTGCTTCAGGGGTGAGTCAAATCAAAAATTGACAAAGCCAGGGCTTTTATTCAAGGCAGTAAAAACCATATCGTCTTTGACCTGTTATGGTATTGTTTTGACGTCAGCCGCCATTACTGTCACGTTAATAAGAGCTATCAAAACGATGACAAGACGAAAACAGGTCAAAACTTTCAGGTTATAACTTTCTTGAATAGAAGCCCTGTTCGTTAATAGCCTACCTACAGCTGGGCTAGTAAGTATCGGCTTCAGAGAAGCTGTATATTTTAGTACCTTATCGCATTAAAGTATTACACTGAAAGTAGTTTCAATTTAGTAAATCGATAGCTGCGAAATGGTACGTACTAACAAGGGAAGGTACCCAACTCCGGCTTCGATTTATTTGGTTTATTTTGAGCTACTTCTGATTTCGACTGTACTCGTATGTAGTGGCAAAAATAGTAACTATTATCATTGGGTTAGATTTAAAAACTCTTGGGCGGACGACCTATGATGTGTAATTATTCAAATATCTACCAAATTACATTAATTTCACTATAACGCCGGGTGCAACAGTGCGTTCAGATAACCGCATTGGATTTAGGAATCCCCCATCCACCCCTGTACCTTTAGAAACGTCCAACACTTGCAACAACAAAACGCAGATTAAAGCACAATGAGCATCAACTCAACCAACTCAATACAACGCCCTAACTCACAATCAACTTTAATCAAAATAGATTCAAACCGTTCTGAGTTCACAATTGAATTTCGAACGGTAATTTTATTAAAGTTATAACGGTCTTTTTACTCATTCGAAATTTGAATCCTTTCTCACGGAAGCAGGGTAAATGCGCCTGTAGTGGGCAACTAATGACGTTTGCGCAGAAAGGTTTTTAATTTGCGCGCCACGTGCGCACGCGTGCGGCGGATTGGAATACGGAATAGATTTCAGTCTCTGTGGACCTAATTTATTGTTTATTGTTCTGGGTGTAAATAAACTTGAGGTAAGTTTGTTTGTGGTTTAATGTAGCGAATAATAAACTTTAGTATACAAGCAAAAATATTATTGTATTAAGTATGGAAAATGACAATTTAATATTATTCATCATACATGGGTACGATTAATAGTATGCAAAAAAACGTAATAATTTACAACAAACGTAGGTACAAAGCCATAATATGCTTGTACTTAACAAAGAAATAAAAATTAGTACAGAGAAATTGCTCGTAGAACTGATGGCCGTTGGAGCGGAAAGGTTCTAGAGTGGCGACCGCGAACCGGGAGACGAAGTGTTGGCAGACCTTCCACAAGGTGGACTGACGATCTGATAAAGGTCGCGGGAAACCGCTGGATGACAGCAGCAGAGGACCGATCGTTGTGGAAAACCTTGGGGAAGGCCTTTGTCCAGCAGTGGACGTCTTGCGGCTGATAATGATGATGATGATGAAAGAGAAATTAATACTTATATAAATAAAAAACATTCAATAGTTAGACAAAAATACCTACTCGCACTCATCACACAAAATATTTTCCGATAAGGAGAATCAAACCCGGGACCGGTAGGCAGGGTCACTACTAACTAACGTGTCATCAAAATCAACATCGTTATAAATTTTGTTCCATAAGTAAGTAGGTATACGAAATTGAATCACATATTTATTTTTTATAACATGTTAATTAAATGACTATGAGAAAATTGGCATAAATCTTAAAAACCTCCTAGAGTAGATTCGATAAAAATAGAAAACAGACAAAATAACAAACCCCTGGTCGCTTAGCACATTTTCACCGAAAAACCTCGGCCATCACAATCAACTGACCATGAGGCGTCACGTAAACACTTTTTTCCCAAACTGGCCGGTTGACGCAGTTTTCCCGCCAATGGAGCCGCTTCCGGCGGAAACGCGTCCGGCCAACAACAGGAGCGCTTACCTTAGTTTTTTATTTGTGGCCAGTGATTTATGCCTGTTTTGAATTTGTCGACCATCGCGCCAAGCGTTCGACGCTTTCAGGAAATGTATTTTTTCGTTTGGATAAAGTTAGGATTTGTTGTTTTGATCATGGATGTATGTTAGCAGTTCACTGGATAGTTGCGGACGGGGATTGTGTACAATTGCACAGGCGGATGTAAAAAAAATACACACAGCTAAAATATACTTTAAAGTTTGCATTATAAATAGGTAGTAGAATAATGTATACTTCTTACACCCAGTATACGGATTATTTCGACAGAATAATTGGTTGAATAGCGTATAATAAAATAAAAAAACCGGGCAAGAGCATGTCGGACCATGCTCAGTGTAGGGTCCCGAAGAAGCTACTACAATCAAATTAGACCTCGCGACAAACTTAACTTCGCCGTTGGAAAAGTGTTATCCTCACACATCGATATAGGTCGCAGTCAGTTTACCAACACACCGCAAATAAGTTTTCGATAGGTATAAACATTTAAACCGTTTGTAACTCAAGAACCAATGAAGTCTACTAATGCCCGCATTAATAAACTGATCTCAACTCTAATGCTCGTCTCGAGATGCGTCAAAAATGACAGTGTTCTATCGTTTGGCGTTTACTTTGACGTATCTTGTGACGGCCTCACAGTCAAGATGAGTTTATTTAAGTAATATTTCCACCAAACGGCCCGCATCGGATCGGATCGGAAAGAATTTTATAGTCTTTAAACGATACTGAATCTCTGAAGTCTACATTAGCAAGTTGCGCACAACAGCTCGACCGCGAGCGTCTTCCGCGACACGCGTACGTAGCCGTAAGTATGCCGCGACGCGCGATCGGCTCCGTCATAAATAGACAATAATAATTTCAATAGAGCCGTACGGCTGCCGCGGCATCCGTACGTATCCTTTCCGATCCGATGCGATGCGAGCCGTTTGGTGGAAATCATCCTTAATACGGCCATTAGTCGTTTGTGATAGTTTTCCTATTAAATTCATTATACGTATTTGTAGTTTTAGCTGTAGTTGGGGACACTTTAAACACACTACAAAAATTAGCGGTTTAAACCTTAATATTTCATAAACGGATCCCTTAATCGAAAAAATGATTTCACTCACCAACAATATTTTCAAAAGACCAATCCAACAACACCCCACACATTGGGTAGACGAGAAAAAAAATACATCCCCACGTTACGTGTAGGGGAGGTACACTAAAAAAAAATCTTTTTTAATATTATATATTCCCACTTTGTTGGCGTGACTAATATGTATATTCATACCAAATTACAGCTTTCCAGTAATAAGAGTGGCCAAACTATAAGGGTTACTAGTTTGACTACGGAACCCTGATGATCAAAATTTCTTTTAAGATGAAAAGACACACCACCTACCTATCTATTTTATAAGTAGGTAAATATTCAAATTTAAAATTGGGTATTTTAAATAAACAAATATATGCAAAAAACCCCATCCCTAAACAAACGACCTTCTAACAACCGAAACGTAACATTAAAAGACATCGCACAACAAAAACGAACAAGAAAAAATATTTTCATTAAAGCACCCAAACAATGACAATTGAATTGCTCCTCGCAATACCTTGCCGGATTACGACGGACTTATTGCGCCCCGGCAATATCCACCACTCCGCTCAAAAGAATAATATGTCTTTATAAAGGCTCCGAAGCTTTCCCTGCCTTACTTCTTACACATTCTTCAGTAAAATGTGAAAGCTCTTTTAGCTTTCAAAGCTCTACAACATCCCAATTCAAACCTTATCATTGCTTACTTATAGTTTACTTTTCAGTGAAGTGTCACTTTCAAGAATAGATTGCATTGTCTACTAACGTAAATCATTCTGGAATAAGAAACTGTGTTGTGCATCGGAATATAAACTCAAATATTTTAATCATATAGTTCATAATGCATTGTGTCTGTTACATCTATAAAACTTTTTACATCGCTTGACTTAATCCCACGTGGTTAAAGGTTATGTACATTTGACAGATGAATTAAATGTTAGTAATTCAATCTTGAAGAAAAACGCACGAAATGAAGCAAGAAAATACAAGACCCAAACTAAATGCAACTAGAAGTTATCTCCTACTGAGGGATAAAAACCAAATTTTATCACGACACAAAAACACCTCGGCCCGATAAACATAATCTTTCATTTGGGATTCTTTACGACACAGCCCTGAATCCGTCCTTTTCTCTCATTATCTATTTATATATATTCGTCCCGTTCTAAAAGGTGCGTTCCACTTGGTGTTGGTGGAATAGGTCTCGGTTTTTATCGCAGGGTTGGCAGTAATGATGATTGGTCCTGGCGGTAAATTGAAGGTGGCGGCGACACACGAATTCACTTAGCAACCATCGTTTTGAATCGTCACTTACGGTTATAGCCATGTCGGGCATTAATAACGGCTCGGCTCTTTTCGTTAGCTTATTGGATTGGATGGTCATTAGCTTATTGTTATAAATGAGAGGACCTCGAAAGCGTTGGACCGGCTTTTTCGAGGTGAATGTTGATTTAACTGCCGTTCATTTACCATACAATTTTGAATTTGTTGTGCAAATAATAAATATTTTATGCTAGTTAAATAGGTAACTTGATGGTCTTTATTGCCTCAAACTCATCGTTGATGTTTAACAAAGGTAACGTTCAAATAATCACACAATGGTTATGTCTCGCTTTATATGTCAAATTAAACTTTCTTAACAGGTTTCCCTGTAGCATATTAGCTCTATAAACACAGACGAACAAAGATTTTAAAAACAATAAATAGGATAGAAACGTACCAAGAACGTCTCTCTACGTCTACGTGGTCAACCAGTGTTTAGGTGGGCACCTACATACTTACGAGTATTATTTTAATACTAATCTTTAGACAAAGCCGTCTCCGTAATTTAGCTCGAAAAAAACGCTTTGATTTTCAACCTATGCATATTTAACAATGAAAATATCTTATAAAATCGTGTGTCATGAAGAAAGTGTAAAAAAAACAAAATTAGTAAAGTAAAAAAAATATCCTGCTTTTTCTTGTCTAGGGGTCACCGTTGATGCAGGAATACATATCGAAACTTTTATGTGGTCATCTTGCACCATCTTATAAACACATAAGTTGATTCAATTTTTTCTTTTTCTCTATCTCTCCCGTAAGATTTTTGGCATGTTTTCCTCCTGAACTACCTACACATGTTATTTGATATTATATTTAATTTAATATTTGTAGCTTTATATAATGCTAGACTAAGTAGTACCATTGTAATATGAAATATCAAATAAGTTTAAAATATGACTGACTGCTGAGTTTCTTGCGGCGTTTCTTCTCAGCAGTCTCCTCGGAAGCGCTGGTAGATTCTTGACGTGTAAAAGTGCCCGTGCGGCCTACTTACCTACTGAATAAATTTATTTTATATTTTTTATATTTTATCTTTACCTTTAATTTTTTGAAGCCGATTTACTTTTACAATAAAAAGCCTACATCACGTCGTTTTAAGACATTACACGTTCGGATCGATTAACACTTCGTCGGCGTCCTCGTCAACCCTCTCGCGCGTCATTGCGTTTCTTTGGCGAGAGCTCGGCGATGAATATTTATTATTATGCCGCGCTAATAGTGCGCGTCGATTTACAGACGGGCATACATTTGTAGTGGTAGCAGAGATGGGCGGGGATGGCCGAATTAGTCGACGTTGATATCGCCGAATACGTTTGATTGATTCGGCGACAAACTGAAGTCTAATGCATTCACTGCTGCTGTTCCTATGCCTAAGGTCTTCGTTATTCTTCAGGTGCCGAATTTTACACTGTCAAAGTATATTAGATAAAATTCAGGAAAAGACTTTTGACTTCTGTGCCGTGTGGTTGCCGGCTTAGAATAGTTCCACTCCATGCCTTTCTGTGGAAGTCGTAAGAGACGACTAAGAGATTAAAGGCTTGTAGTATTGTTAGGCGATGGGCTTGCAACCTGTCACTAATATACACTGGCAAACAACTTGGCCTGTTTTTGCATAATATGGTCATAGAATTAACAACAAGTTGTTAGAGTTGTTGGTAATTCTGAGCTCTGCCTACCCCACTCTGGGATGAAGGCGCGACGGTATGTATGGTATGTCAGGAAAAGAGTATTCGTTTATGAATGTCAATGCATTAAATCACTCCAGCACTGCGCTCGTTCAATATTTCTTTAAAAGGTAAGTATAAGTGGTTTTATTTCACAAAAGTGTGTTTTACTTGTGTATGTAGATGCACGTTGTCGACTTTAGGCCGCCGTAGTGTGGGTTACAACTACAACTACCTAAAGCAAACAAAGCAACGCTTTCGTGAGATAAAACAAATGTACCATAAATATGCTTCTTGGTAATTTTATTTATATCGTGCCGTCAAGTAGATTGATCCATTACAAACATGATCGCCGAAATTCACCAATTGCTTTCGGCGATTATTCCACTCATTTCTAATTGATCGTTTAGGTCGGACGAGCTCGCGCATCATTACCTCCCTATAGATTTGTTTTTGGCCTCTCAATGGAAACAGTTCAAAAGGTTAGCTGATTTACTTCTTTGTTTGGGCCTATTCTAAATACATGTAAGAGACAAATTGAGCAATAAAAGGATGAAACATTTGTAATTTAGCTGACAAATTTTAAGCATTAATAGTAGGTAATAATCAAGTTGTTAACGTTTGAAATGAAATTAAATAATTTATTCCGTAAGTTGGGCACATCAGGGCTCTATTACTTAATTTATGTCAGTAAGTAAATCTACTAGCGCTTCGATCGAGCAAGAGCACGATAGCAGAGTAGAAGCGCCGCAAGAAACTCCAGCAGAAGGACGTTATTTTCATACGATAAAATTATATCATACTTAAAAGTAAGTACAAGATAAAAAAGTTTTATTACAACACACATTAATAAAAAGCAATGGATTGTTTATTTAATAAATTACGTGGGATGATAATTACTAAATTAAAATTTTATTTATAAAACTTATTCTATTTTAAAATGAAAAAGCTATATTCGTGGGGTCCTAGCGCTTAAAGCCTCTTTCGAAGAGGCTCAATGACGTCACGGGAGACCGAAGAGCTGGCAGTTTCCTCACTCAACGCATAAGGTTAACTATCCAGCGAGGAAACGCTGCCAGCATCTTCGGGACAATGCCACAGGGCCCCTTTTTAGATATAGCTTTTTAATTTTAAAATAGAATAAGATTAAAAATAATCAATAAACAAATAAATAGAAGCTCGATGAAGCATCAACAAAAAATTTAGACATTGAATAATAAAATAATGCTACTCAGAAACTATTTGTGAAATCTTTGACTGGTTTTGTATTTCCTATTCTTGTCACATAGTTAAATTGTTGTTATTATAACTGTTGGATTTCCTAGAAATAAATAAATAAATTAGTAATGGATCTGATTGAAAATAACCAGGAGAACTATACAATCTCTACGTTGAGAACGAGACGTAAAATAACTAACTGTGTCTTGGCAAACGTTTCGCATACAACTTTATGTAAAACATAAAAGTAACAATAACAAACAGTAACAATATATTTACATACAAAAACACACACTCATACAAAGCCATTGTCAATTAATGTCTGTAAAAGCGTAAACGTCATTCGCATAGCTCCAAAATCATGCGTATACGCTTCAAAGATACTCATTCATTTGTCACAGTTTCCTTGCATCTCCTCCTTAACTAACGTCGTAACTCCATTTTCAAACTTTACAAATTCCAACCATATCTAAACGAAACAAAATCCAAAACAGATCAACAATTTTTGATTCGTTAATTCAAATTTGGAATGTATCTATAAAGCGCATCGCTCACGGCACGTGCCGTACGCATTGCAATTAGGCCCGCCATTCACTGCGCATCTTACGGAACGGAAGGTGAACGCGTGGCTATTGGCGAGCGCTCGAGTGGAAATGAATGGGAGAATTAATTGTTGGAAGGACCGTGTGAGAACTTTTGACGTCGCGGACGGGGGGCGGAACATGAAATTAATTAAAAAAAATCATTAGTGCCATAAAAGTAATGATGATAAATGTGGTTTAAGCGATTAAATTTTTTTATAACATTTAAGTAAAATATATATAATTTAGACAAAATTGTTGAGACATAATTACTACATATTAAGTAAAATGTACAAAAAAAGCAAATTAAATTATCAAAATGTAATAGAACGGGGCCTTGAAAATGTTCTCATAAAGATGAACGTCTTAAAATCTTGCTAACATTATAATTTTATCTTTTTTTAATGCTATAGTTTGGATGCTTGTTACTCAATCACGCCGTTCGGCTGAACGTGTCTGAATGAAATTTGGCAGAGAGATAGACTTAGATAGTCTGAAATAGCATATGGGCTAAGTTTTATTCCTGAAAATTGGACTGTTCTCGGAATAGCCAAAAATGACTTCCACGCGGACGGAGTCGCTCGCAAAAGCTAGTAAACCATTAAAATAAAATTGTCATTCCCTTCATTTTTGTAAATGTTTATTGTGAAACTATAAAAATCGTTTATTAGAATCCCAAAACTATAATAACTTTATTAACAGTATCAAATAACACAGCCAAATACTTGCCTCGTTTAATGAAAAAGAACCGCAAAAACTTGTTCGACATATGCAATGTTTTCAGACGCATTCACAGTCGAACATAAACTCATAAAGAACCAAACCCCTTTGAAACGGACGTCGTGCATAATGACCACCATTCATCTACATACGGTCAAATTAAAAAATATTTACCTGTCGTCATCCAGGGCGCGCCGAGGCGAGCAATATCCACACATTAAAAAAGGAATTTCCATCATAGTCCACCTATTCAGGGCTTTTGATGTATTCCATTAAGCCCCAGCGCAAATTATTCCATGGTTAAATAGGTTTAGAGTCTGTTTCAGTGTACGACGACCCTTAGCATCGGTAGGAAAACCGAACCGTTAGAATTTGAATTTTAGCTTCCAGTATTATGGTTGCTTTTGAAATGGAGAGGCGAGAAAGTGGACATGTAATAAAAGCTTGGCCCAGCAAAATGAACTACGGAAGATGTATGAGAGAGCGGATTAAAAATATTTGTACGAGCCATTATACAGCGTGTAATGAAACCCTAAACGCGCTCTTTATTAAGCACAGGGTGATGTTAATTGAACCCAGGGTGATATTGAATCTTTTCAGCGGTGACGGAGGTTTGACGGTGGGTTTAACTACTTTTTGGTCACTGATAATCATAATACTGGCCAGTGAGGTATAACAAAACTTGCGTGTAGAGATAATTTAACGCTTTTGTGTACTTGCAAGGTAGAAATAGAATTTGGCCAGCTGACATTGGTAGTGATTTTAAAATCGTTCGTTTACTGTTGTTTTCTACTTGATTTCTATATTCTATGCACTTTCTTTGATTTGAAAGTACGCTTAATATTCAGTAGAATACAGCGCTTGTTTTACGAATAAATAATATGACTGGATCATTAATAAAATATCCTAGTTTAGTTAAAAAATGATTATGATCATGTTTACGGAGTTAGTCAGGGTATGACAGGGTGACACAAGCCACTATTTAACCAAACCGGCAAACAAACTATGCGAATGGAGTCAGGGGCGACGCTAGTATTTTGGTCAAACAGTAAAATGCGTATTTGGCAAGAGACGTCGTTAC
The DNA here is from genome assembly GCA_923062465.1 of Acleris sparsana. Lineage (NCBI taxonomy): Eukaryota > Metazoa > Arthropoda > Insecta > Lepidoptera > Tortricidae > Acleris > Acleris sparsana. The sequence continues at coordinate 541,248 of OV281293.1, forward strand.
AGCTGGGACACGTGCGGTATGACGTCATTTTCTAGGTCATTAGGATGTCTAGGTATTTGGATATTGTTTAGGTTATATAACTATTTAGACTGTGGCGAGTTCTAGTTAACGCGATAAAAAATAATATCGCGGAGGCAGACGAGCCCGCCAGGCATGGATACCAACCATGCCAACCCAGACTAAGATGGAATGGTCATTCTAACGGCTGTATTACCCCAAACGAAAACGATGAGAACAACACCTACTAATAAAAGATCATATCGAGTCTGAGGAACCCTGCTGCTGCGCACAAGATCTAACCGCTACATATATTTTTTTTGCCGGGCTCCCCTCTTTTTCACCACTTGTCCCTATCCAGAGCGTACTCCTGCCAATTCTCCGCAAACGACTCTAGGTCGTCTCGCCATCTCCTTCTGGGTCTACCTCTGCTACGATGTCCGTCGCGTGGAAGCGAATGGGTGGTTGTTTTGACCCATCTCCCATCATGCATGCAGCAGATATGGCCAGCTCAGTCCCACTTCAACCTTGCGGTCTTCACCCCAACATCAGCAATACCAGTTCTGAAGCGCATCTCTGTGTTCCTCACCCTATCGGATCTTGGGCAAACCTTGAGTTTGGACTTTTGACCCTCAGTCAATGACGACGCTTAGGCACCGCCACTATATATTTTTTAATAAATATCATGTTTAGAAATAAACCAAAAACAAGCAACTGAAAACATTCAAACAAGAGTCAGTAAACAAAATGATCTATTCCCGTAACAAGGTCACCTGATCAGCTGTTTCCGCCATATTAGATTATATGTTACTAATAAAATGTTCCACGTTTGCTATCAACCTATCGTGACATATAAAATATAGTATCCGCTCCTTTGAACGCTACAAAACTATGTTTTTTATTTGAATGAAAGATTTATGAGTTTCACCTCCGCACAGTTTGTTAATGGTATGTGCCCTTCCGCTCAGGACTTGCCAAATATTTAATACAATTTGATCATAAATTATGCTTAGAAATGTTAATCTAACTACCAATTAAATTTTATGAATAATTTTGTATAATTTTTTTTTTTAATGATATATCATCATCGTAATATCGGCCAAAGGACGTCCTCTGGTGGACATAATACGGAGGATCGAAATAATGATCGTTCGTGTGCCCCCAACCAAGTCGCCACCAAGTGGTTCGTTTATTTTATGGGGTAAATATTGGTTTATAATTTTACTTGTTTTTTAATGGCATGAAGAAACAATCGCATAGGACACCAGCCCCTACTTCACCATCTTTACTATGATAGGTGAACAGGTTACAATACGGTATAAATTACAAAGTTTTCACATCACTGGGATTCATCAAAGCTACCTGTCACCTGTCATTGTCAGGATGGTGAAATAGTAGACATTTGAAACGTCCGTTCCAAATGCATTGCTAACCGTAAGCATTAAGATGCAATACCTCCCTGCTAGTCTTATTGTTATCATAAGGAAAGAAATTGATTTTTTATTTAAATTTGGTTTAAAAAAAAACATGATCGGTTTTTTTTAATATCCAGGATTAAACAAGAGAATCTTGTTCGCGATTTAGTAAGTAGGTAAGTAAGTATATGTACATGTAGCACAAGCAAACACGGTCGGTTTCCGTGGAGGTAGTCTCATTTGGGCGTGCGCCGGCATTCATTACCACCGCGTAATGAGCCGCGCCCGCTCGAGAGCAGACCCGCCAAAGACTATTCAAGAAGATAAGACACTCGGATGATACATACACTAGATTTTGCTGCAATTTTTTTCCGCATAGAATTCGTATATCGGTATCCCTCAAACTGCATGTCCACTTTGAAGAAATAATAAAGTGCATATAAGACTTCCTTCCCTAAGTTTAGCGAAAATTTAACATAAAGACCGACAAAGGAACTGACTTTTGTATTACTTAGTCTTAGGAAGTATTGTAAAATATGCAGAAAATAACACACAGCAGAGTTAATTCATGAGCAGAGAACACTCCAACCAAACAACGTTGAAAACACTTTATCAAAAACTATTTTTGGAGATATTTCAATTATTCTTTTGTTTTTTGATATCCTTTCACAAACCTTTAAATGATAACTGATTTACAAATTTTAATATTTCGTAAAAACACTGTATTGTTTTCTATTTAAATAAAATATTAATGGTGGTGTTTGTTTACTCCTGTACAAGACGATGTATTGTGCTATTTTATTATGCAAATGCAATCAATATGGTCGTTTCATTCAATTTCGTTACGTTAGGCCCCTGGCGGTTTACTATCCACATCCTCTGAGCCGCACTCGTATAAATGTTACTTACTTATCTTAGAGCAATAATAACCTTACTCCTCTCTTGCATCTTAACCACATAATCTTTGCCCTTCTCGTACGGTACCTTTTAAAGGCTTTTAAAAGGCTCTCAGGGCTAATCAGGCGGCGGGATTACCATGCACAGCGCGTGCCGTTGGTCTATTTGTGCTAGTCCTTCTAGTTTACAGGCTTCACTAGCACGTTCCAAGCGCCAGGCAATCTAGTACATTATTAGTTGAACTACTAAATAAACCTTTCACATTGAGAATGGAATCTACTTGCGACGTTTTTATTCAAAAAAGAGTTTTCTCAAAGCATAGCATCGATTCTTCTGGTACCTACTGAAGGTGTTTTTTGGTAGCGGTGATCACTTACAATCAGGTGACCCACATGCCCCTACCTTTTTTTTTTCATAAAATGACCTTAAGGAGCACTATGAGAAACCTTTTGGTATTGATATTTGAACAAGAAGATTTTGGCGTCTCAAAACACGTAGAATTCGCTTCTCTCTTCTCTTTCTAGTGTAAGTAAAGTGTAAAGTTTTATTTTACTTACATTCACCTTCAATGTTCTTCAAGGAATCAATAAGGTTTATAAGTTTTATAACTCTTTCGTCTTGTGTTTTTTTCAGTCTAATATGTTTTTCATAAAATGTATCCCAGTTTATGTAAAAGTTTAAACCCTTTTCTGGATGCAACAAATCAAAGTCAATATTTATCTGAAAATAAAATAATCTAGTTGAGTTAGGTAATAACGGTACTCGCTGACAGACTAAAATCACTGAAAAAACACGTTCCTTGTATAGGGACCCCATTTAACATTTAACTCTATTGTTATTATATTTTTTTCTTATAGCAGTAATAGAAATAATCATTTTGTAAATATTTCAACTAGGATCCGTACCGGCTTAGATATAAACCGGGTGCAGCGACAGAGGTAGCTACTTTTGACCTAGTATTTGATGGCAACTGTACTATAGATGTATTATAAAATTCTTTCTCGCTATCACCCATGTTCTCCGTCAGGGGTTGATTTTTGAAAATCCTTCTAAGTGCACCTCTAAAATATCACTTTGAAGAGTTTTTGTTTGATAGAAAGCTATTTTTTGCCGAACCCTTGTTGATTTCAGGATATATTGTGATTCTTACGAGTCTAACCTAACCTAACCTACGTGAATCATATTATTACTTAAGATGTTTTCTTTGAAAGGTGTATCGGTGTCACAAGAGGACACCACACCTCTACGATTTTTACTGCAGGGTTTTAAAACCAAGTTTCGACGTTAATTAATTTAGACTGCATTAACACCAGTCGGTCAGTAACGGAACAGTTTCACTTCAACCAACCCTTAAATATGCAACCACTTTGCGCTTGCTCTTCGACTCGCAAGAACTGGTCCCTAACGACCTCTCCAGCACCTCTCCTGGTAAGATGTAGCCGGTTTCCTTGACGATAATGGCTGCTACCGGTTTTGCTCAGCTAATTACTGTATAATAAAGAGATAATCGCTCCATTTTTCTGTTAATGTGTGGCTGATGATAGTGGGGAGAGTAGTTAATGTAGGGAAAAAGTAAATGTGTGTTTTCTTGGTTGTCGTACTGGGTTACTTGATAAATTAAGTCGCGGATCGATACGACCTAATTTTTGTCAAAGATTACGAAAAGGCTTTTTTAAAACAACACATAACCAGTTTTCTAGTCGAGCTTATAGTATGATTTTCACATGGCAGAAACACATAAAAATAATTCAGTATTGAGTATGTTTCAAAGCGCCTTGACTACAACAGAAACTTATACCTTCTTCAACACAAATTAAAATAATTAAAAACATTATGAGACTTATGCTAGCCACAGTTTGTAGCTTCAAGATGTCATTTAAATCACAAGCTTTTGTAATAGGTACTTAGTTCCCTCCCTAGGACCCTCTAACATTTCGCTATTAAGAGCACACTGCCAAACTCATCTAGGTAGTGAACGTAGCGAACATGAAATACATATTGACATTTTAAAAGTAATGAACGTTTAAACGAAAACATGAGCACACCGTTCAAACCCTCGGTAGGTCAGTGGAGGGCCTTAGACAAACATTTTAGCAGCGCAAACAGCGACCTCAAACACGAGGTGACGCCATGGGGTGATGCGTTTTAAAAACTCCGACGCTCTATGTTAGGATGTGGGCCAAATGTATCAATAGCCTTACGAGTTTAGCAACACCATTTGTACAATGAAGAATTTACATATATTCCTACATGCTGTATATACAAATGTATTGCACATACTTAATTGTAAACATGGTATTGTTAAAATCATCAATTCATTAAACTAAGCGTCCATCTTTGCAACAACAAATTAAACTTTATCAACGATAGGATTATGCAAATTATTGATAGTAATTTTTTAATATACGTCACATTTTTCAATCTAAAATACTCAAACAATTGTATAGCACAGAAAATGCCTCTAAATAAATAAAAAAGAAACACTCGCCAGTAATTCACCTTCAAATCGTCAGACTGACGAGGCAGTTCAGCCCGTCGATATGTCGAACACGGTTCCATCAGTGTAACGCACACCTTTCCCCGCCTGTGTTTGCCTGCGTCGCTTGGGACAGGGCCAAGTTACTAGCGAAGTTAAATAATTAAACTAAACAGTCATTGCAATGATCCATAATTAACAAAAAGTGTTACTCACTGACACAATGTTTGTAAATACGAATGTAAAAGGAACGTTAGCAACGTCAAGATTCATTACTTTGTAAATGGGTAACAATGGGATTATTTTTTTAAGACTTCTTCTCTCGCATCTGGGTGCTCGTAGTTAGTCTCTTCCCTGACTTTTAAAGAAAAAAATACACTTTTGATTCAGATTTTTTTTTAAGAATAAGGATACAACATGATCTTTCTGGGAAGCTGACCGGGCCTGTATATTTTTTCTTGTTTCGATCTTCGTGTTTAAAATAAAAATACAATTTCGTTGGCTTTCCTTTATTCGCTTGAGACTTAGATACCATTATTGTCCACCACAAACACTGTTGACGGCGGAGAGGCTCGATAAACAAGCGAACCGACAGGGGACCTGCCCTCTGCCCGCCGAGATTGCGGAGATGTATTAATATAAATAAAACCTTAATATATCAAAACCATAGAGGGAATGCGAGGGCAGTCTTTCTCATTTAAAATCTGTGACTTTTGAAGGATAAAGAGAAAACTTTGCCTAGTTCCAGCTCTGATTTTAATAACCATAACACAAAGATTTGAAACGTGAAAAAATTAAACTTCAAGTAGTGATTTTTAAAATCGACCAACTGAGAGATTTGAAAGCATGTTTAAATTAAAACGACTCATTAATTCACATACGAAGCATTTGTTTCACGAAGAACGTTTTTCAACTCAAAAATTGGTGTTCAAAAATCTTCATAACTCATTACGTTTTAAGTATACATAATTATGTATATTGTGTAGAACAGCTTCACGTAGCATTTTTAACTGTTAAAAACGAACTAACCTTTAAATATTCTGGTAGATTCCGAGCAGCGAGACTGACGCAAATTGCGAGTATTCAGCAGAGCAACCGAGTTACGGAGTTCAGCCGCAGCGAGTTAGACGCGTGTAATAGACGGATACTGACGAACGGTAAGTTTAAAAATGTTGGGTGAAAATTGGTCCCACGTTGGGCGCCATTAAGACATATTAAGCCTAGCTAGACATACTAGCCTCCTGATTGCTGTTGACTCAATTTTTAAAGACTGATTTTGATTTCGATTTCAATGATCTATGGATGAGATATTCAGACCTTATTAGCATTCAACTAAGTATATGAACGATGTTATGAGTCTACGATACTAGAAATTTAAAGTCAAATAAATTATATTTTTTTAAAGACATACCGAATAACCGAATAATGGAATGATACGTTTAAAACGTTTGATAAAAATTGGATCCTTGTTGGGCGCCATTTAAACTTTTGATTGCCTAGATTCCTGAGTTCCTTATTGAGTTGACCCAATTTCAAGTTCGAGGCTGGATGCGATGGCTTAGTTTTGGCTCTACGACATTAGGTAGAAACAAATAGATGAAATTTAGTCTTTTGAGTGTTTAACATACCGACCGAGTAACGTAGTTTAGCCGCAGCGAGTAAGACGTATGACGTACGTATGTCGTGTAATGAGTAAAACTATAAAAACGATAAGTTTAAAAAGGATGGGTTTCAAAAATTCCTGTCTTTAGCAAACATTATGCCTGACTTTAGGTTTTCCTTGAAAAAATCGACTTCATTTCAAATCCTTAAAACGATATACTAAAGCAAGGCTAGTTCGGTCCTGACAAGCGACTGATATTCTTGGTCTAATCATCAATATGTATATTTAAGAAGTAGGGTAAAACCAAAAGATGAACGATTAAGCGACTACACCAACTTTAGACAGTTTATATTCAGTGAAAGTAACAAATTTCACCCTATTTAATTTTTTTATATGGTACAGTATATGGTCTAGATTGAAAATGACTATTATAAAGCCTGTTATTATATCTCCGCATTTTTCTAAAAATCATTGAAACCAAAAATGTACCGATTTGCCCAAAAGATGAACAGCGTGCCCTAATTCTGAACGGTTGGGGCCCAAAAGTTGAACTAACATAATAAAATACCTATGTCATTTTAATTCTCTTCACTTTTAGCAATAAAATGCGAGTTAACGAAATATTCTTTATTTTTTAATTGTTTACATTTATTTAATATTACTTACGTACATAAGGTTCCTATTTTTTATGTTATTTGTGTCATAAAAACAACGAATTAGTATTTTTTATCAATAATCATTAGCAAAACTACTTAGTTACTTATCTTTTTAAACAGATAAACCGACAAAAAGTGTTACTTTAACATTTATAATATTAGTAAACATTTCCATAAATACTATTAGTATACTACTACTAGTGTTCATATTATAAAACTATACCTAAAAGTTGAACGACTGAATTTACTTAGTTCAATTTTAGGACACAGAATTTATGAAATGAACAAACAAAATCAATTAGGTGTTCACATATTGGAATAGAATCCAAAACATGAACTAGTAAATTTAATTCGTTCAAGTATTAGGCACACATTTTTTATTGAACAGTGATAATTTTCATAGTATTTAAAACTCCAAAATCATTGGATTAGACATCAAAAGCTATGTTCATCTTTTGGTTTAAAGATACAAGAGCATTTAACGATCATTTTAAAATCTAAATTTTCTATCTGTCATTTCAGTACGATTTATTAAGAAGCTTTAAAAAAAGTACGCCCTGCCTAGTAGCTGAACACCGTTCAAGTATTGGCTTAGGTATATATTTTTGAAACCATTACTTGAACGGCATATTTCTCGTTAACTAACAAGAAAAAAGAAATATCGTATAACTCCAATAAAAGAGTGATTAATCAAGAATACATACCAAGCAAATCCTTCTAAGACTGACAATTATTGAATTTTATACGTAATTAAAAGCTTAAATTTGGAGAGCACTGTCCTTATCTATTTTCCCATACTATCGACGTTTTCGGCGGGAAGCTCCACAACGACGACCGATCACGGCCAAAAACAATATAATACTATGTTAAGATTTAATGGAGGTGTAAGCAAAGAGTTGCTGTTTAAGAAAAATAAATTCCGAACTATGTAATATTTGTCACGATTTAGTTATGTGATTATTTCGATCGAGTGTTCAGCTTTTGGGTGTCGTTCATCTTTTGGTGCCCCTACCCTATATTTAACATTTTGGTTTAACACCAACTAATGTATAAATTACTGGACTTTTCTTGTGTATTTTTTTGGGGAAATATTGGCCCCCTGTTGTGCGCCGTTTGACAAAACTTAACGCCAAGCTCTGATTTGACAATGCTATCGACCAAAGTACTTTCTTTATATTGAGATCTAATCCCCGTTTTCTTAATAGATTTCAAAATATGATTACTAATAGGTACCATTGTAATAAGCAGACATACAAAGATAGTAAAATATTTCGCCTTTACATTTTGCATACCTCCTTAAAATGTTCAGAATTCACGATGTCTTTTCAAATGAAAGTGGCTACTCCGAAACACTCGCATCGAGTCAACTCATTTTTAAAACAGTCGCAAAGATAAATTTACAATTCTACTGCTACCCAAACTAAATTATTCATTCGCCACATTCAATCCTACTCTAAACTGAACGACATAAAACTTTAGAATGTATGAATCGTCTGTATAGCGCTACCTTGTGGTTTTATGTGCCTCGGTAACCATAAATTACGTCTAGTGTGAAAGTTGCGAGACTTAGGTGCGAGACTTTTATGGCGCTCGCAACTGTGTAGCCTGTTTGCGACTGCGAACTGATTTTTGAGTTATGAGATCCGATTTCCAATTAAACCGTGCACCAATGCTACGATGGAGAAATAAATTCTGGTCGATACAAAAAAAAATACACTCAGTTTTAGATATTCATTTGATACCTATTTTTGACTCAAACATATTATTTCCCCAGCTCTTATTACTTAGTCATCAACTAAGAAATGGAAATTAAAACGAATTCCTTGCGATTCTTTTTGATAACATCATACGGTGTGACAACGAAAATAAAAAATATGGTTTTCTCTACACTCTGCAGGGGACACCATCTTATTTAACGAATTATATGAGATTAAGACGACTTTTCCACACCATGACCACGTTATATTACTTTTTAATAGTTCCTTTCAACAAAAGCAATTCTCATTATTAGATCCTACCGAACTTGTAAAAGCCGCCTTAGTTCTAAAAGCATTTTCCATTTTAGGTCTCACCACAAAATATTAACTTTATACCGTAGATACCTCTCAAAAGCATTATATCGCTACTCAATCTTCTTTCATAATTAGAGTGGCTTTTACCTCCAACCCTCCCACTTTCACCCCCATCCCCCTGTCCTTTGAGCACGGGCTCATTACCTAGGTATATAAGCTGGTATATAGGTGCCCTGGGAATAACTAGACTTGTAGTTTTATCTAGGTTTGAATCTGTAGGATTTGAATTTAATTTTGACCTTTTCACTCAAAGGATAAGTTTAAATGAAAATGTTAATTATTTGCGCGTATCTGAGAGACATTTTCAAGTTTAATAACTAAATTTTATCTGCTAAGTTAAATTACAAGATGACTGTATTGAGATGTTATAATTCGATGTTTGCGATGCTTTTGAATGTGCCAATTAGCTTATGAGACATATTGCATTGAAAATCCATTGCTTATTTAAACATAATTATTTTGTTTTGCTTGTATGATTCTTTTAGACCCTTGCTTCTACGTTACGTTTCAAAACAAAGACATTTCAACAATAGCAAGAGTATAAAACATCAGCCTTCCCATGCTCAAAGCAGGTGTCCCCCCAGGCACTGCGCTAGGTACCGAACATTACCTAGACTCAGTAATTAGCTGGAGCTAGCGCGTAATGGGTTCATTGCCGTCGCTGAAATTATACCCCAAGCTCCAGGGATTTCATATTTACTGTTTTAATTTAAGTTTTATTTTCAAAGAGCTCTGCGACAGTCTCTTGCTAAATGCATGAAATAAAACCTGGGGAAATAGCTGGCTTTTTTTTGGTTAGAATTACACAAAAGCATCATACTCGTAAGAGAGATCTGTGCCTCCAGTGTAAAAGGGTTACCTAAACTCAAAAAGTGTAATATCCACCATAACCATCAAAGTGATATTAAGCAAGGAAAAGATTCAGATCGGGAGATTTTTGATTATAGAAATGTGGATTTACCACGTTTAATGAAGTGTCACATTGTCAGATACCATCCTAATACTGTTTTTTTAACGTCATAAGGTTTGAGCCAATCCGGGTTTGGATTTTTGTGTGCTTTTGGGACTGTTTCATAATAAATCTCTTTACCTGTCCATAACCCTATACTGTCAACCTCTTTAAAAAAGCTACAATAACCATAGGGCAATGTCTTTATCAGCTTACCTACTACACGTGAGTCTATCTTAAACATACAGAATGTATTAAAAGCGTTGTTAAAGTAAGTAGGTAGGTACCTTAACATTATACACTCATACCTTTACACGAGTGTCTATCGAGCCGGTTATTTAAAGGTATGACCCAATACATAACATAATTTTTTCGGTGATTATTTTTAATGTTAGAAAAATGACATACTTCCGTACACACATGGTTTTGCTGGGACCTTGCCAAGTTTTCCTTACGCTTTGGATAATAAACTGAATATGCAGCTTTTTGCTTATACGAGACTGCAAAACTCAGGTAGAAAAGTTGTCATTATAATAAAATTATTCAAGAGCCACATTCGAGAACATACTGTATAAAGTCTTACTAAATATAACATGCCACCCACCTCCTTGACCTTTCCAAGGACGCGCCCACCTACAATCCAGCACACCTCAAGAAAACATCAATCGCACCGACACATGCGCACTACCCGGCACACCTTATACCTCAACCGACCTCACGGCAACACTGGTAGCACACCACTAAGACTCAAACGTGCTTCACCTAAGCCACACCTGTTACGATTGGCAGGTATACCTGCCGTTACCTTGCCTCGACCAATCAGCGCGCATCTTACCTGCGCAGCTCGATAAAAAGGGGGCGTGGTGCGCGGAGGCGGCGTGATATAGCACACCTGTATACAGGTGCGACGGTTTTCTCAGGTGGCGAGCGGCGGTTGGTTGTCTTGGGATGGGTGGTACCTGTACCTGGCAGGTGAAGTCAGGTACGCGCGCAGGTATTGGTTGTGCGAAGTGGGTCGCGGATGTAGGTCAACGCTCTCCGGCCGCGGGTATGTACGGGCGCCCAGCGAGCCGCTTTTATGTGTAGGTTTTACTTGGATTTCATTTCGTAGGTGTTTGTTTTAAATGTTACAATAATGTGTGCTTTATAATGTGTTGTTTTGCTAGTGATGCTCAAGCTTAACTTATCTTTGCAACTAGCCATGTCTTTATTTAACAGTCATGTAGTTTCCATCTTTGATACAGCGCAGAATTAGATTTCTGGCAAAGTGTAAATAGATGCATCGAATTTCTAGGTTTTCTGCACTGCTGTAATGTTTGATTTGTGTTGATTATGTCCGCGCAACCTTCAAATGCACCCAACATTTCGGGTATATAGTATCTCAAATAACATTTACCTTTTTAAAATTTTATATAAACCTCTAACACCTAGGGCCGTACATAAGCGCCCCCCTCGCCTGATTACGGGGAGGTAGGGGGCGCAGGTCGCGGCAAGTTTGAAGACAAATTGTGTAGGAGGGGGTGGAAAAAATGGCGGCGAGATGACGTCTTCGGTCAGGTTTATTTTTTAATAAAGCTTGGGACTTTAAGCTTTTATGAGACAAAGGCTTGTGGAATGTTTGTTTATCAAAGAAAGCTGTTATAGCACTTTGGTACCTACTTGAAGAAACGAAGCAAGTACCTACTTCTACACCCACACAGTTACACTATGCATAGGGAGGTGTACCTACTTGTACGCGTCGAATAGGGTTTTGCCACGTATCCCTATAAATAACGTGGGATCATGACGAATCTTTTTATTTTATTTTACTATTAGGAATGGTGTACTTTCAGAATAGAGCATGAACTGAAACGGGCTAAGGAAAGGTAGACTATCAGATGCACAAGTCTGTAAAACATTGACTTTGCATTTACGCACATTTCATTTAGATTTTATGCCCAATTAATCTATTTGGTACATACATTTCGCGGGTGGTAGAACCTTATGCAGGGTCTGTCCGGATCGCTACCACCATCTTACCCATTAACCTACCGCAGTTTTCGCATTGTTGTATTCCGGTTTGGGGATAAGACAGCCGGTGTACCTAATGACTAGCATAGAGGCATTTCATCTTAGTCCTCAGGGTTGGCAACGCATTTGCAGTCTTAGGCTTGCAGTCTTGTGAATGCAAAAGTCTATGGGTCATAGTTTCCACTTACCATCAGGTGGCCTGTGTGCTCATTTGCCTTCCCAATGCCTTAAAAAAAGAAACAGTTATTCTGCTCTACATTTCATAAATGTACAACTACTTATATCACAAACATATAACATTTTAAAATATTTCCGTAACGTTACATACAAGGTAATAAAATCCATTCATTCATTTGCATGACGTGTTTTTGTTGCAAGAATATACCTACTCGGAGTTCGTTCCTGTCAGCTTATTTCCAGAAATTTATAGCGATGGGCTTATATTTTTCATATTATTTATCTTATCGTTAAAAGCGATATGAGTAATTTTTAACAAAAATAACTCGCCCAGCTTCTTCGTCACTCAGGGCAAACACTCACTCACTCACTTCACTCACTCACTCACACTCACTCTTCACTCTTCTTCACTTTGTACAGAATTTCAGTATAACAAGACTCCGTTACTTTGGTTCGGTTGGTACGGTCGCGATAGTGCATATGTGACCTATTTAAAAAAAAACTTGAAGTCGTCAACGTCATTAAAGATGCAAAATCATTTTGTAACTGAAACTTATTGTTTTAGAACGTCAGATTGAATTTGGACCTTAGGTGGGTCCCAGAGTTTTTGACTGTACCTACGCTCCTTCCCAAATAATATAATTTTAAAATACCGCATTCTCAATACACACTGCCTGGGATCCCAAAACCTGACATGCAAAATAAGGCATGCTTTTGGGAATCTGCTATAAAACTTAATGTGGTACCTATATTGAAACACTGGTATTTTGGGAAGAAGCGATAACTAAAATTCAATATTGAAAGCAACGCAACGCCACCTCATTATAAACCGTGTTCTAGACTGCAAAAATGTTTTACTTTACTAGCTGGTTGTATCGGGGTTGGCGGGGAACTTTGTATTTTCGCTTCGCCTGCCGCCTCGCTCCGAAGGCTTTGTTGGCGGTAACTTCGCCTGCTCTGTTTAGATACCTACCTTGGTAAGATTTACTTGGTTAAAGTTATCTGTAATTGGCTTTAGCTTCTCGCCTAGTTACTGGTTCCTACTTGCGGTTTCATTAAAACTGCCCTTTTAAAGGAACATAAGTATGAAGTAAGAACATAATCAGTTTTTCTTTTACAATTTTAATTGCATTACCTTACGCTACCAAGACCTTTATTTAATAATGATTTTATTGATTGCAAAATTTATAGTCCATTCCTACGTCAGGAACACGGTGCATGTCATCATTAAAAATTATGAATTTTCGACTTAAATAAAGTAGTGAAGTAAATAAAATAACATGGTCGCTTCTAAAATTGTGATTGTTGTGAATAAGCGTCTTGCTTGATTCCATCGGTCCAGTCAAGGACTCTAATTGTTGAGTCACCATGGATCCCTGTCGCACAACGTTAACCATTAATTTTAGCGTAATTTTCTTCACGTAACTTGAAGCTGTCATTATGACAGGGTGCCATAGTGGCTCAACATTTAAAATCCTTGACGATACGAGCCCAACAAGAGTCAAATCCTCAAACAGTTAGTTGAATCACTGAATAACTTGTTATGGTTACTATCAGCGTTGGTTGACATATATGTCAATATACGGCCAATATACTTATAGCAATATACGGCCGCATTCGACCAAACCGAAATAAGGTCTTATGCCCGGTTCCAATATTCAAGAAACGAATCGTGTTCCTTACGTCTCGTTATAATTTGACATTTGCTACGTACAAAATGTGTCAAATTTTAACGAGTCGTAAGGAAAACCATTCGTTTCTTAAATATTGGAACCGAGCACACAGTTGTTTTATTTTTTATTTACCTGATCATTAATAAAATCTTGTTTCAAATGATGAGTGAGTATTTTTTAATTTTTTTTCTTTCCCACTTTTTAACCCTAATATGAAACGAGCTTTATAAAAAAAAACGTTACTTTTGAGTTACATTTACGTTACGGTGACACAAAAGTTTTTGTGTTACTTCTGTGTTATAAATGGCAATTTTGGCGGCCTTACCCATAGCTAATATTATTATTTTATGTTTTATTTGTCAACCAAGAGAACATCTCTCTTAGTTGGCTCTTATTTTATTAAGCCTACCTTACCTTGAGGTTTTAAGGTAGCGTTTGTACTTTCCACCCCGTGAAGAGGTTAATAATTCTACCACCTTGTCTGATTCACACGTTCTCACGTTTAACTAACAAGACTGGTTCAACTCAACTTCGTCTAGATATGGACCTATTCCGCAGATTGTTTATGCTAATACCACGTCGCGCCTCGGAGTAAACACGCCTGTCTAGATATTTACGCAATACCTAGCATAAACAACGTGTATAGGTAGAGAAATAAGTGGCTTGGCAAGTTTATTGACGTGTAAAATGAGGTTGGTTTGAAAGATATTTTTCGTCTTAATGAGATTATTTTATTTCTAAAAGATACCTAATATCAGGTTGTATATTATGAATGGATAAGACAACGTTCAATTGGCTTTGTTTATTTCTAACAAATTATGTTTTTGTATCAAAATTGAATCTAGAGAGTGTGTTGGATAGCAGGCGCTTAATTTGCGTAATAATTTTAGACAATTGCGAAAGGATGGTTAAATAAAAATGTGCGTGCAGCATATATTGTAGCGAACGTTCTTGTACAAAAGTTCTAGGAGAGGGGTATGTATGGAACAAATGTGACGTAGAGTGTGACGATGTGTGGCTGCTTTTTGTAAGTATATTAATGAAGGTAAACATTAACACATGCCACCTTACAATTTTAAACCAAGCAACACTACAAAAGTAATTAGTTGCCTCCAACAAGATTTTAATTGTTGTGAATAAAAGCGTCCGGAATCAATACGAACCCAACAAGACGTTTAGAGTGCCTACACCAACTATTTATTATGTTAGTGGATTCTTATTTTCTTGCACACCAAAGACTGCATTGCGAACACTGCTCGCTGACAGGATTATGGTAGTGAAGGGTACAAAGACCCGTAAACTAACATCCTTAATTAGCATCATCATCACCACCAAAACTATCATCACCGCCGTCATCAGCATCATCATCGTCATCACCAGCATCATCATCAGTAACGTCATCATCACCAGCATCATCATCAGTAACGTCATCATCATCGTCATCACCAGCATCATTATCATCTTTATAATCATTACGATGATGATAATATTCAAAGTGAATACTGTTATTTTTGCAAAAAAAGCCAAAGCGAACAATAACAAAAGCTTTACGTACTAAATGTTATTTCAGCCCTAAAGCTACCTTGGAGCTTGCGCGACCGGCTGCCGAATTCATTCCAACTTGTTGACAAAAACGGAAAAAAGCGCAACTTTTCCGGGTGAATATGAAACACGGCGGGAAGTTACGGTGCAGCTTGCGAGCTTCGGGGGAGCTTTTGGTTTTGTACTGACCGGGATAACTATGCTCGTTTGTGTCCTATAGGTCGAGGTAGAGAAGTTTAGTGGTAAATTGAAGTCTGATAAAATCTTTATTTTGTTTAAAAGTCCCTGCATGTTAGAAATAATAAAATTTGAAATACAGAAATACCAAAATATGTCAAAATCGTTTTTTTAGCTGATGTAGGTACAGCTAGTGTTCAAAATTGATAGTCAATGGCATCGTATTTTTTAAGGTCCTTAAAGCAACTTTAAAAGTTGGTGCGTTTTTAAAATGTAACTGTCTATTTAATGTCACGTTGAGTCGTCGATCGAGTTTTTGTACACGCAAGTATCCTAAATTAATTGATTGTAGGTATGCGTTTTGTTTATTTATAAATATCAAATGTAAGATTCAGTTTATAAACCTTGTAAAAATCCACCTTCATTTAAAATAATCAAAAACCGCCAATTAATGTGGCCCGGTGGCGTACAGTGTCGTGCATTATTGCGGCGCGGGCAGTGAGCAATGTCTAATTTTCCGGTCTCGCCCGCGCAGATTGCACGCGGCCCGTGGGACGCTGCACGACAGTGTACGTGGGGGTGTAAGGCGGCAGCTCTACAAATGTAGTTTAATTTGTGTAAAAAAATAGTAAACTCGTTCAAGGTCGGCTTCGTAAAAAATCTGTAATACTCTTTACGCTGAACTCTTTACCCGACCAATTTCTTATAAATGAATGAAATGTAGTAACAAATTATAAGAAATCATAAGGTTTTAGCTTGTACCTACTTTGGGTACTTACTAGACATACATATACATAGAAAAGTAAACACATATTAGGGAAGTTCTTGCTTTCATGACTCAAATATTTGCAAGGATAGAATTAAGTATCCTTAGTTAAGAAATAGGAATCGAACTGCAGACCGCTAACTTCGTAGGCAGGGTAACTAGGCAAACCGCAGTTTCAAACAATGACATTCAAATAATTAGCAAAATTCCCTTAAAAGTTTTTTTTTTTCGGCTCCTACAACTTTTTGAATAGAATTTACTTATGCAAGTATATAAAAAGTTGTATAGCACAGCGATATTGACCGCGGCCTGCGGCGTGTGCACGACAGTGTAGCGTGCACTGGGGTCTTTATTTTGCATATTTCATCTCGCCTGCACATACTAAGACCGGTAATGTAGCAGAAAACGTTACCTTTTTGAGTTTTATAGCGTACACATGTCAGTGTCTGGACCTCGATATTGGCTCGAGTTTTTATTATTATGTACTCAGAATGGCAAACATTGTGGTTTAGAGTGGAATAAGGTACATTAAATAAGGCAGGAAGAGAGTATAAGTATTACCGTAAACGAAATAGGCACGTACAGTCAAAGAATTTAATTCCTTTACCACTTTGGACTATGTCAAAGTGTGGTACCTAATCAATCAAAACGTAAGAGACTTCCACGGAGAAGAAGAGTTCTTATGATTTTATTTACAGTATCACTTTGACATAGTCCGTCTTTTTCTAGAGTAGTGAAAACTAGAAAGTAGACTTATCAACTTTTTAGAGTTGTTAGTAGGTAATTCTGTAGTTCTGCCTATCCCACTCTGGGAATGGAGACGTAAAGGTATGTATGTATGTCAAGGCAAACCTCTTAGTTTGCCGAAGGAATTTGAAGTCGTAAAACTGCAAGTGACTTCGCAGAATTAATGTTTTTTATCGTTTATTTTGCAATAATAATAAAATTAAAGACCCATAAACTGGGTCACACAAATAATGAAACGTAAAGTTTGATACGTTTCTAACTCTAATAAACGACCTACCAATCAAAGGTGGAACAAATCCAAAGTTGCCAACTTCCGACCATAAACCGATAGTGCAAGTTTTCCAATCTCCCGCCGCCTCGTATCATTTCCTATTTTATTACTGGCAACCCGACTTTGTCACGGCAACTTTGGACCATAAAATACCTTTTTGGTTCGATATTTGAATTTAAATTTAGAAATTCAGTTATTTGACTTTGACAGTGTCATAATTTAAAAGACAATGTAGGATACTACTGATAGATATAAATAATTAATCAAGTTTGTTTGTAAGAGGTACTTTCTACTTTCTAGAATTACCTAATATTTTGATTCCGTATTGTTTTTAATTTCATTGATTGAAAACAATATTAAATTCCTCAGTAACATGGCTTATTTTACCCTAGGGTTATTCAATGCGGAAATACCTGCTATTTTTAATGCTATTTAAAAAAACATTGTATAAGGTTACGCTTATTAAGGGGTTAGCGACGGAATATAAGATGCCAAATGTAGAACAAAAAAAACATGGCGGCCTAAGTTAATGTCGACTGAACGAAATGATGTTTTAGAGTGAGTGGCATTCGTATGTTTGTTTGTTTATTCGACGATAACTTGGGTCTTTATGAAATTTGGTAGAAGAATTGTTGAGGCGAATACAATTCTGCTTGAAAACATGAATAGGATCGGTTAAAAAGTTACTGAGTTTTAGTGTATTTGTGAGGTATTAGTAATTTTCTACTCGTAGCACTGAAAACTACATTTTTTTTACAGTTTTTGGATGGTTAATTTTGTCCTTTTATTTCCTAATTAACTACCTACGAATAAAGATTAAATTAAATGATATCCAAGTGCATAAGACAAAGCGAGAGGTATAAAACCGTTCACACAGCGAGGTGCGGTATGGCGAGCACGTGTGGGCGCAAAAAACGCAACGAGGTGCCGCGGGGGTCGGCCCAGGGCTGGGCTGGCTATCGAGAAGCTGGAAACTATCGATAGATGATCCTAGTATGTTTTTGAGTGACTATCACGTTTTGTGCGTTGAGTATGATTAGTTATATAATTAAATATATACTGTTTTACCTAAATTGTCAAGACGTTTTGCACCGCGTTGATAACAAACCGAGAAAACGGTATCTCGAGAGAACCGGGAGATTGCTATGATTGTCTAAACTTAAGGACTCAGTGGTAACAGAGTTATTGGATCCGACGATACGATTACCCTAGTATGAGTTTGTAGTGCAGGACACTTGCTACAAAACTAGTGGTCCAGGGTTCGACTTCCGGCGAGGGCAAATATTCGTATGATAAACATGAGTAAAATAATAAACTATGACTATTGACTATATTTGCTAAGGACACAAGCCACCTATGATAAGTGGCATCTGAGACCTAAATTCTCAGACACATTTAAAATTAATATTCTCAAGACTGCAATCCTAGGACTCCAAAGGAATGGCCAAACCTGAGAATTACAATGGAATTCCTCAATACCAGTAATTTCACCGATTGTGTAAATCTTACACTGGAACACAGCGATGCGAACACTGCTGCTTGGTGGTAGGTTAAAGAATAAGATGGTGAAAATCTTTAAGTTTTTTGACAAGCCCACCGATGTTGTAAATAATAATAAAATGTATCGATATATCATCTCGGGTCACATCCCTGGACCGGGTTTAATTACACGCGCGGGCGACAGGTTGTCGCGTGACGTCATCGCTGCACATTACTATAGCCAGAGGTGCTATAACGGGCAGCGCCCCCTTACAGCTTAGCTGTGTAGTCGTTGTCTGAGCAGTGCTGGAATTACGTGTTAGTTTGTGATTAAGAGGTGTCCAACTAACGTTAGTAATTGTTAAACTTTCATAATTGGAGACAAAGTACCTACAGGAGAAATGTAGGTAGGTGAAAAATAAGAAAAGGATAAAAGTTAAAAAAAAAATGGTCTACGAGTAGGTACAGTCAAAAGCACAAAAGCAAAAGCAAATTGCACACCTATATTGCGTCAAATAATTATGTCTTTACAAAAAATATTGTAAGTGGCATAGAAGTGTAAGTATACATATTTTTGACGTCTTGGGAATATAAATAGGTACGTTGACGACTTTGATTGTATCTTAAATTATTGACTAATTAAAGTTTAAAACCTAATGCTTTGTTAAATTTGGGTCACAGTCACAAGGAGATTCTACCAAATACATGACGTCATCCTAAATCTCGCAAGCAAGTCTGAGGTGATGTCACCAACAACAAATTTAAAAACAGTTAGAAAAACCATAAAGATAATAGAATCTAAAGCCAACAAAGTTAGTTTATTTCACTTAACTAATAGAACATTAAATGAGCTCTCAACTGCTGAGAATACTGTTTCACCGCTACTTTTATGTCGTTCAAGCTCTATAGGCGGCTATACAGCGGTTATACAGCGGTTATACGGTCTTCTTGCTGGTTGGTGACAAAGTATGGCTTCCATCCAATCAATCAGTTACCTTGTAAGGTTATTATACGGCTGCAGAGCTTATACGGTTGCATTGGTAATTACTTAGACTTAGATAAAAAAACAATTGAAAAAATATGATTTAACGATTGCCTAATAATAGAGCAGTGATACAAGTTTTAAATAATGAAAATAATTTAGCAGATAGAGATTAAGATTTTTAGAAGTAATTTGAAAAAAATATACTTTAGTACTGACCGTAACTTATAATGACACTCACCGGATACAAAATGGTAGTGTAGGTAAATTATTACGGTATGAAAAGAACAGAAAGCGCAAAAAATACACCATTTTTAATTCATTATCGTTTCTAAGAATAAGATTAGTACGTTTCATTATAATGTTGACACTATCATTATAATGTTGAGAGTGTATTTTAAGCTACTTTAACAATTAGTCAGACTGGAAATTTAGCAGTTATTCAGAAATTTTAAATTTCGAGTTAGGTCTCTATAAACATAGGACTAAATTTAGGACTTGAAGTTTGTAAACTGAAATTTTGAATTAGGTCACTATTGTTCTGAAGGTGCGATATGCTTCCAACAAGCTGTCGAAATGATAGAGACGGAAGGTGGCCGTAGAAACTCCTCAATAGCAAATAGAAGATCCTTTGATTTTGACCTCGTTTGATTGGTCTTTTAGTAGCGGGTGAGTTATCACTTTATCGGTTTATAAGTACACGGTAGTTGTCAAAATGTAACAGCTCTAAGTATTTATTCAAATTGAGATTGTGTTTATTGGTCGAACTGGAAATATTTGGTGTTTCTACAAAGCGGGCGGGTCGGGTGTGGCTGGCCGATAAGAAGGTCATTGATAAGCACCTTTATTAATTGGGTAGTTCTACTTCTTGTTGATAAGACTATATTCAAATGTGTTACTAAGGTTGATGTGTTTTTATCTAATATTTGATGTAACCAACGCAATTTATAGTTAGTGGTGATTCGTTGGAATTTATAACACGTTAATCATAGTTAATTATAGATGCATTGTTATTCAATTATTACTTTTAAGTTTTTAAAAGTGTTATAAAGCATTTTTGAAATAATGAAAGAAACGGCTAATAACCACAATTTTCAAAAAAAAAATGCAATGTGGTTGAACTCGGTTAGTCAAATTTAGACTCATTTCAAAACGCCCTCGCAAACTGTGGTCAATTTGCCGAACATTTTGGTTGAAAGAACTTGAGTTTACATTTGTATTTCATATTTTTACATATTTGTGAGACTGTAATTTTTTAACCAGGACATAATAATAATATGGTATAAAGTGAACTCCCAAATTTTCTAAAATGCCTACTTAATACTAGCACAATAAAAATCCTACCTTTTTACTTCTTATTTTTAGAGCCTTGTTTACGTTTGAATGGAATTTAAGTGTCTGTCTACTTCTCTATTACCTTCAAAAGACACATGAAAACTAGTTTGGCTTTTTAAAATTCTCTTTTGTATTCAAAACCGTATCTAATCGCAATCGCAATTGTACTAAAATAATAACTCGTTTGCTTGTGAAATACAAGTACAAGTAGAAAGTACCTGATTAAACTTGAAAAACTAAATGAGATTTTAATTATCATCAAAATGTCAAAGTGTCATCTGATCACATACTGAAATTAATATTTATTTTTGTGTAAAACCAAGCAACAAAATTACGATCTGCATTTTGTTATAAAAAGCCATCCCTCCATTCCAATTTTAAAATTCGAACCACACGTAACAAACATGGCGGCTACTATTATGACAGTAACCCAATCCACAGAGAACACACATGGCCACACCTTACCGACCTTGCGCAGGTAAAGCGGCGACTTTAAAAGACCTCTTCCTTTTTGAATTTTACAAAATGAAATTTCTCGACATTTTGACTCTTAACTTGTTAGAACAAGGTTGATTGCCGATTGTTCAAGATGTAAAGATAATATAGTTTTTAGTATAAAAACTGTATAAAAAGCGACCTTTGTCCTGGCACACATGTGTTTCTGGGAACTGGATAATTAGCGATTGAGGATTTCACAGAATTCATTCTTCGTATAAGGTGAGACAGAGTTGACTGATATGGGTATCTGATGATTAATTAAAAAACGTGTTACAGGATATCATTAGGAATAAGTAACATTCTAAGGTACTGTCTCCGTGAAACACATAATTATTTACCTACTTTACTTCATTATTTTTGTGTTATGTAAACTAATGTTAGTAATACCTACCTACTTATTAAAATCATAATCAGTTTTTTCCTAAGTATGGCACCAACGAGGTAAATTACTAATTAGTCAGGTTTAGGTTAACTAAAATATTTTACTAAATTTTAAATGTAAAAAACAAGGAAGGTGATTTTACGTCGCAAACGATACCGTAGTGTTGCTCTTGTAGATACCACTAGCGCCATCTGTTGTCAAGTAGGAGAACTAAACGACCGGGAGCCGAGAAAGACGGGCTATTTTCTTCGCTTGCAGGTAAATGTTTTGCATTTGTAAATGAAAACATTCAATTTAATTTTTAAATCGGATTTAAAAAAAAAGTAACTTAGTCTTCTATGTGTGCTTAGAAGATGAATTTGTGCTCACGGTGAGCAACTTTTATTTAATTTTCCCGCAGTTGTGCTTCTTTTGGAAAGCACTGGTTTTTCACATGTAAAAAAGCACATGGTTATTTTTATCTTAATCAATTTTGAGGTGGCTGATTAAAGTATTTTTTTATTATTTTCTCAGCATTAATTCTACTGAAAATAATAATTGCAACTAGTAACAATTTGTAACAATGTACTCGTAAGTGCGTAACGTTGATTTAGTGTAATAAATCACTTTTTCTTCTTTTGGGGATGGTGATCTAATATAAATCTAGTTGTCTCTGTCTGTCTCGCTACAAGTATTGACGTATTGTATTATACAAACAACGCTTTCAAATTTTGTAATCATGAGTTATTCTCGCGCTATTCTTGAAAATCCGTGTTTGATAGCTCAGTACACCTAAAACGTGTTTGGGGCATGTTTGAGGTTATATCTTGTACAGAAACAAGTCATTATAATTCCTACCGTTCATTATTTTTTTCCATAATGGCGTCTGATTCACTCATAAAATCGTGGACCGATGTAGGCATAAATACTCGTCCCTGTAAACTTTATTATTCCCTAGCTCTACGTGAACAAAATGGCGGTCAAATCTAGTTAATCATAGATAAGAAGCCCCTTCAGCGAGTTCTTAATCCCGATAAAACAAATTTATTAAGGAAGAAGATGAAACGGCTGAGAATAAACAGATCTATGGCGGCTAGTTAGCGATATAGCTACAGTGTGGTATAGTGGCTAGGTAATCCACCTCGCCTCGTCAAATATTTGGAACGGTTGGCATAGAGTAATAGAGGTAGAAGGGACAAGTTTTTGAACAGATTATAGTAAAATTGATAATTCACAGTGTTGATTGATATGAATGGATTTGGTTATTACATTTCGTTTTGTTTTTTTTTATCAGAAGATTGTAAGTATATCAGTATTTATGTACCTATGCGATTAAATTTTATACTAATTTCGTCATTATTATAAGCCTAAGTAATAAACTTGTATGGCGTGCCTTGTGTCGCAGAAGCTACATACAGAAAATCAGGGATGTAGATGTGTGACACCTCAGCATAAATGCTGAGCCTCTGTTCGTTTCCATGCCGCAAGGAAATACTTTCCGTGGATTTCGCACCTTTGATCCTACCATTTTGTTATTACAAGTATTTGCACAAAGTTAAATGTGTAAAGCTCTAAATTGGCATACTTGCTAACGGTTATGTCTATTTTCAGATATTTTGCGTTGGTAATTTGTTTTTGCCAGTGCCTGCATTTGCTCCGAGCCTCGCAAAAACCGGAAACCTTTAAAGAAACCATACAGTGTCTATGGTTTCTAATGTTTGTTGCAATAATGGAGATTATGGATCCATTAGAGCGTTTACGCTGGGAAAATAACAGTGAACGTAAAGGATCGCGGTATTTAAAAAAAAACAGTCAAGTGCGAGACAGACCGGCGCACCGAGGGTGCTAACCGCCGTTATCAAACGAAAAACGTTTTTTTTTCACGAACTGTCTGTGTCTATAGTCCTTAATCTTTGTCAGAGCGTGTCGATCACTTCCGGCCGCCAATTCCCGCGCTAGTGTGCGTGTCCCTGTTGCTAAATACTGTTTACGTGAGTTTTCGATTTTTGTTACCAGTTGTTGATATTCTACATCGACATTATGTTCTGTTACTTATGTTTAACATTTTAGACATAGCCGATAACGTAAGGACTTTCTTACATTGTGTCTTTTCAGATATCTATGTAAATGTTTATCCACATAGTAATATTTTAATTGAAAGAGCAATGCAATTTATATTATTTTGTTTATTTATTGAATAAGAAAGAAAGCTCTACACCAATGTTTTGTTATTGTTGAGTCAACACTAAAATCATATCGCAACGACAGTGTCAAGTCGCGAAAAAGAAAATATGTACGCCAAAATTAATCATTGATTTACTACCGCAGGGTTATGCAGTGATTCAACAATAAAAAGTAATGACGAACCTTTAATTATGATGAAGCATTATCTGCTAAAGTTTTGTTGTTTAAAAGAAGTCAGTTTCGTAAAACAGTGTTATATCCAAGTATCGTGTGATACGTCTTGACGGCTAAGCTGACGAACACCTTATCAAGTTACCTCGTCCGCTGACATCATAAGATGGCGGCCCATCATGTGACGTCACAAGATGGCGGACAAGGCGCCTTGTTGTGCGTGCGCCGGACGCGCATCCGCAGCTAATGTTACTTTGGGCTAATACCTAGCCTAATGTCTCGATTCAAGCTTCTTAATTAAGGCAGTCAAAGGTTCGTTGTTCAGATTGCCAAGGTTAAAATTAGGGACGTAGGACGGCCATCTTTTTTGATTTGCCATGTGTGACTAAAAGAGAAGTAAATCAAATGTGGTATAAAGCTTTAAGTTCTGAATTTTTAAAGCAGAGCTTCTACTTTTTCTTTTACGTTAGTTTTTATTTTCCTCATGATAAAGTGGCCGCCTGTATTTTCTGCTGATTACTTGAAGGAAAAAATATGGAGACCAAGTGCAATGTGGTAATTTTGAAGACAAATTGTATTTTAAACGGTGAAACAGCAATACTTTTCCTGAATGCAAAATCCAGAAACTGCAATGAAACACGTTTATACCTTTTGCGCTCTTGTCAGTATATGAATAGAATAGAATAGAATAGAATAGTTTATTCGTCAATTCTTGGATAAATACATTTAAGATTAACATAAACATAAAGTACACTAGAAGACATGCATACGACATAAAAAGTTTCCTATACTGTACAGTCAAATTGCTGGAAAATCTGTTGAAAATTGTACATAATGCCATTGATGAAGCTTTTCCCGGTATAGTCTCCTTTTTAAGCGATGAACTCACGATACAAAAGCTATTTGATTGAAACTACTTAAAATTCCTGTCAGCCAATTATGAATTCTAAGAAAACCTTCCGTCTAGTTAACGTCACAGACTAAGATGATAGAGCGCTACACATTAGTATAATGGATAGTTTCTGCGCGTCGACTAATACAACGCCATTTATCTGTGGCAGACGATCGCTGATCACACGAGGGCTCCAGGACTGATATTAACTGAGGCTTCTTCAGTCTTTTTCTTGACGTAATAATTTACTCACTGCTGCACCTGAGTTACGTATATAAAGACTTTATTGTACAAAAAGAAAATCGATATAGTGAATCATATTTTCTTTTAACAAAGGTGAACTTATCCCTTGATCTCTTCTAGTTAAACCTTAAGACTTCGTTTCTCCTTGTTTTTTCGGGAATTGATAGGTAATGTTAAGAATGGCCTCTATTCTAGATGGTAAAAAACATATTGTCTTTGATTTGTCATCGTAATATCAACGTTTTGATAGCTTTTATTTACTTGAAAATAATGACAAAGACGATATGTTTTTACCGACTAGAATAGAGGCCAAGGTTAAGGTCTCTTTTTGTAAGTATGGGAATGCCTGTTTCAGGAGACCCCTTTCTCCAGACACTGTATTCTCTTATTGTTCGGGATAAATTATAGTTTCCTTTACGAAGTGTATCAAAATCGCTGGGTTAAAACGGCAATACGTTGCGTACAAAAGAAATAATATCAAATGTTGAATATTGTGTAAAGTCATATCATAACAAATAGCACAGAGTAAATGCTGCCCCACGCTATCAGTATTCTCTAAACACATTCGAACGTGTACTGTGCTGGATTATAAGTGAACGTTTTTTACGGCATAATGTTCAGGTTTGACTAAAGGTTCAGAACTATTTAGTGATAAGAACTGTTATTTACGTAGTTTCAAATGTTTCGTTATTTTGCAAAAAGCAATTACAAATATCCAGCGTCTTAATAAAAACTTCCGTAAGTCAAGTACGAGTATTTGAATATGCATGTATACTACGAGTATTTGGATTTGATACCAACTTAAACATTTCTATGTTTTATTTCTTCTATTTTTTTGAAGACTGACGTAGGTGTACCTAAATGTCGTAAGACTTTTATAAATGAGCCTTTTATTTACCTAAGCGTTTCTAATGTAGAGTCCATTACCGTCATTTGTCCTGTAAAGTGGCTCGACAGCCACGTGGAATATTAATCTCGCCTGTGACATGTCAGGGTAATGTAGCATGGGATCGAAATGTACAGTAAAAGTGAGGATATTTTGGGATGCAAAAGAGTTGGCATAAATGATCTATGAAACTTTTTCAGTTTATTGTAGGTATAGCGAGCAGCAATATTAATATCCTTGTAAGCCACATAAGTTAGACGTTATTGCGATCCTGTGGAACTCATGTGTACCAACAGTGTAAATATTGTAATGTAAAACTAAAAATCTTTTTCATAAACGCGAAATAGCTAAAGTGTGCTTTAAATATGCTCTGTCTATTCTGTCATTATGGCATTTACTTTTGACAGAAAGGAAAAAGAATAGGTATTAATAATTAAATAGAAGTAGTAGGTTTTAGTGGTTGTAGGACCTTGTGCAGGGTCCGGCGGGTCGCTACCGCCGTTAACCCACGGCCAAGCAGCAGTGTTGGCATTGCTGTGTTCCGGTGTGGGGATAAGACAACTCAATTACCATCAGGTGGCCTGAGCGCTCGCGTGCCTTCTCATTTCCGTAAAAAAAAACTAAAATAGATATGTTGTATATTTACGAATATGGGGGTAATTGCATAATGTCCTTTTGCAATTCTTTGGCCTTTAAGAAAAACCTAAAGAGTCAAGGGGTTTAACTTACTGACTTCTGACTTTAGCCTTTAAATAAAAGAATTAACGGCATTAATGTTAAATTACAGCTTAGTCACGAAGAAAGACTACTAAAAGGCTAATGATAAAAAAATACAAAAATTACTAACGTCAAATTCCAAAAGCTTTTTGTAAAACCTATAGAATCCTATTAAAATAAATGAAATAAACAACATCAAAGTATTGAAATAAACGAGACTTGAGCAACATGCGAATATTCTCAGGCTATAACTTGTTTGATGAGCTTGTATCATCTCCTCAATCCCTCTGCTATGTCACGTAGATTTTTTAGTTGAGCTTATCCTTGATTTTTTTACCTTGAAACGTGTGAGTTGTCAGTTTCCTAGGCGTCGTCTCAGATGTTAACCAGCGAACACTTACCGCGGCGACAGTGGGTTCTATTCCCGGCCCGTAATGGACGCACTGAGGTGTGCGCGGGACTTTGATTAATCCGTCTGTCTGTATGTGGCCGCTAAAACCGCGAGAGGCGATACAAATATCAGTACTTTTCAAGATTATTTTTGAACGAGGCAAGTTTGTCCATTAAAGACAAGAAAAAGAGTCAGGATAAAGCTGATGATTGAGCGATTACCATTGTTCCTATTTTGGCCGTGTAATGCAAATGAAGTTTAGTCAGTTACACTAGTATATCCAATATACATACATACATACAGTCACGCCTTCACCCCAGAGTGGGGTAGGCAGAGCTACAGAATTACCAACAACTCTAACAACTTGTTGTTAATTCTTTAACCACATTATGCACAAACAGACTAAGATGTTTACCAGTGTATATTAGTGACAGGTTGCAAGCCGTCGCTTAGTCGTCTCTTACGACTTCCATAGGAAGGCATGTAGTGGCACTTTTCTAAGCCGGCAACCACACGGCACCCAATATAACTCGACAAAATTTTAAGTGAATTAATATTCCCGTATTTAGACTGTTTATTAATGGCTTTTTTAACAGCACCAGGTCGTAACCACCTGGAATTACAGACTTCGTTGGCAGGATTGGCTATGCACATTAGAAAAATTGACGTTATGGTGGCTCCTTCGCAAATAAACCCATTTACAGAAACAGAAAATGTTGCACATTTAATTTATATCCGTTTAAATACTTTAACGCAAGAAAGAGGACCATACCTATAATATTTAAAATATGCCTACGTTTTTTTAATTTGTATTCTTCCTAACACTGCTTAAATTCACATTCTCCGCGATTGTCGTGGCCCACCCATGGCGCTATTCAAATATTTTTTCACATTAGCTCAAAGATTTTCGGCGATTTAAATTAATCATTAGATTTACGAGCTAGTCTAGACACCTAGGTGCTCCGGGAACAAACACCGTAATATATCACGCCTGGCAAATTACTGCCAACAAAACAATTTAAGAAACGCATAAAAATCTACAACACGTAAAACACACATTAGACTAATCTTTCAGCCATTTGAAATTTTACCAGGTTTGGATGGTTGAGGGCCGGGCTTAATAAAGATGACCTCAAAGACACAATTATATAATCATCTTTATACATGGCGTAGGCATGAAGAGGTTAACCTAGTTGGTAGAGACACTGTCGCGAAGCTAGCGGCTACGGGTTCGATCCCCGTTGAGGTATATTGTTTGAGATCTACAAACATGTTCGTATGTATGTCAGCCAGTAATTAAACAGTGATGAATATGATAACATTCAGATGTGCATTAACTAAATCATTAAATAAATGAAATAATAAAAATATCAGTTACGTAAATCTTACTACATTAAAAACAAACTACCATTTAACCACCCTCCCATCGGTAATACTTGGCACATCCCCCAAAACATCGGCATCTGAAACATTCCCAAGTATCCGTGGAACAGAAAAACTCTGTCGTCTACAAATGATAACACTTCCATAATGACAGACGGCCATTTAGAACAAACTTCACCTCGGATATTTTTAAAATATAAATCCTGAACACTTTCCTACATGTTTGATAGATGGTAGAGATCTCTAACGACTGAAGACAGCTAGATCGTGTATGCCTTTCGTTGGTTTGTGTATGTGTAATCGTGTATGAATATATGACAGTCGCCAACTTACGCATCCACTGCACCGTGTGTGCGTCAATTTTAGTATGAATCATTGATGTTTTGGCTTACCTACTACACTTAAAAACCGCATCCTTTTAAAGATTTTGATTTGTTGCGTGGATTTGTTTTATTTGATATGACGTATTGAAAAGGTTGCTTGCGTCAATGATGACGTTATAATAAAATTAAATAAGAAATGTGTCACAAATTTAAAATCAACATTTACTTTAATTGACGTAATAAATTGTGGTTCTAAAATTAAAGAGCTTAGAGAACTTTTCTAATAAACTATGTCAGCTTTTTATCTAACGTAATAATATTTACGTTTAATTATTTCTTTTTGATAGAGTTAAATATTTTCTAACCATTTTAAAAGCCTTATAGCTACTTACAATGTATTTTAAGTTTGTTGGTTTAAGTTGTTTCTGTGGCTTGAAATAATTAAAGGTTAATTAATGTAAGTGTTATACGTGTGCTGTTTTTTTTTTTAATCCAATATTATTCTTGATTCTTGATTGGCATCGATTATAATCGGCTCAAATTTTTATATGATTTTAAAACGTGTGTTTGCTATTAACATGACTGTCCTTATGTTCATCCACCAACAAGACATGCGCGTGGGCCGATCCATTGTAAATACAAAACTACAATAGCCGTATTTCACCAGCATAAATCTGCCAGGGCTATATATTATATATTTTTACCCGCTATTCCGCGCTAAGAAGATTTACAAGCTATTTTATTATCTCAGCGTTTATTAGCTTTGATATTTATCAGCTATACTTAAAGATATTGCTTAGATCCGAAAAAAGCAGAATAAATCTCCCGGGAAATTGGTGCGAAGTAACGCCTTGCCCCAGTTCCTTGGTGATAATTCATTTCCTGTACAGATATCAGAAACGTAAATGTACATAACTGAATGTAAATGTTTTACTTTTGAAACACCCGTTACATAATCAATAACAACGAATTACGTTTAAAAAAATAAAAAGAACAGCAGACGATCTTAAATTGAGGTGGAGTGAAATAGGTTGCAGAATTGAAGGACAGTTCCACAACCTAGATGTAAAAGCACAAACCGCGTGAAGGCTTAATTATAAAAAATACAAGTCTAACAAAAAGTAAGCTTTAAAAACTCAACTGCTGTTTGGATAATTTCATCAATATTGGGTTAGTTATTATGTAAATATTTTTTATTCTGCCTTTTTCACATTTAGAACAGTAGGTACCAAGTGAAACATGCGAAGCTAAAGGAGCATCCTCACTAAAAGCATTCACTTGTAATTGTTGGATATGTAAAAAGCAGGTAGGCCGATTAAACGCCTACCCCGAATATCATGTTTTTGGAGTAGCGAATTATACGTTGCATCATCCACAGTGCCGTGTTTGAATTAAGCCTATAACCCAGTAATGAGCATTCGTCGCGAACATAAAGTGGTGTGTAAGCATTATGCATTATAACGCTCAGTTCAACGTCCACACCATTCGAATATTCACGCGAATGCTCTCAGTGAGACTTTAAAACAAATCTAAAGATACTTTACTTGCTTTGCCTCGCAAGGGAACAAAGAACCATACATGCACTCATACATACTGAGGGGCTATTGCTTAAAGCACTCGCAATCGTGATCGCTTTCATTTTGAAAATCGAATGCTTGTCTACATATAAAATGAAAACAATTGTTCCGCTTTGAAGTCGATTGCGATTGCAAGTGCGTTAAGCAATAGCCCCTCAGGTCAAAACATTGCCCTGATGGGGGACTGCAGTCGCGTAAAACATTAATCTCCTTCTTCTGCAGTCAAACGTCATATTTATAAGCTACCGTAAAATGTGCCCACTTTGCTCCCCCATGGGTAACTATGCTCTATAGTGACTATTTCGTTTGTAACTTATAAGTCAAGGTGGGTGTCAAATTTTCTAAAAATAATCGATGTACACATTCTGCCGCGCAGTGAATGAAAGCAATAGAATGATTTACAATACAGATTACCACAATATAACGATGGTAAATTAAACTGCTGACGAAAGTCACGTGGTTGCTTTGGTGAGTACGAGTATATAAGGTAGGAAAAGGTAAGGGTTTAATGTGTTCTTATAGCACTAAACAAGCAGGATTACCGTGGGATAAATGTGAGCCACTTTAATATTGATAACACCGTAATTCTACGAGTATTGTAAGTACTTTTTTTACTTGCACACGATGTCCACGGTACAACAAACTGACCATAGAGAAAGAGAGGAGGGGCATAACTGCGTTCCGTTTCATACATAACAAAAGTTAAATGTGTATTTTAATAAAAACTAATTGATTGAGTGGTGGTGTTAAAAAAAAAATTTAATCCTCGAAGGATATGCTAACAAAGTCTGCTGAGACAAACTAACAGACAAGAGCTAGTTTGTGAGACTGTCGTGATTGATGGCGGTGATTAGACCGCGTCTTCACCGCCGCGAGGTGATGACGGGTTAATGCGAGCCGTTGATCACCAGCGTCGCGAGGGTTAACCGATATACAGTATGTAAACTTACTAAAACCATCTCTTTCAACCAGTTGATAGCCTAGTTGAGTTAAGTGTTTTACCACATTTTGTGCTAGTGTGTGTCGGATATTCTTAATTTTAGCATTGCATAAAAATTATAAAATCTTACCTTTTTCAAAGTCGGTTAACCCTAAAAGTATCATCCTGTGTGTAATGTTTACATCGTCGTCTAGTGCCCATGACACGACCCGTATGTAATGTTTACATCGTAACCGATTATTGAACTTGCGTTCAGTGCATTATTTGTTGATTAAAATAACTTCTTTTTTCATACCTGTTTTACGCTTTTGTTAAAGTCAGTCAAATAAATAAAAAAGCAGCCAAATTATTTTCAATTTATCATAAACATTATCAATCCATGCCATTACTTCAATTTCACTGATGTCACTTTATTGTCAATAGTTTTTTTCTTAATCATCAAAAAAGTTTGGACAGCAATCAAATGACAAGACGACAATCAATGTGACGTTTCTTTATTACAAACAAAACATTGTAGTTCATGATGCCGCTGATTTTTAGTGCTGCGGAGATAGTAGATATGATTCTTATTTACGGGGAGTGCAGAAATAATGGTGCGGCATCTCTTCGATTGTACGCCGAAAGATTTCCGCAGCGAAGACAGCCTACGGACTCGCGTGTAATTATAAGGGCGATTACCAGACTGCGTAACAACGAGAGAGCGGTTCCGGTTAGTACTGGTGGCCCTCGTCCTCGTATTGACGTCAGAACGGAAGAAATGATCTTAAACCATTTTGCAGAAAATCCTGGATCCAGCACTAGAAAAGCAGGGGGGTTGTATGATATTAGTCATACAGCCGTCCACAAAATTTTAAAACGGGACCAACAGCATCCATTTTCGGTGATCAAGGTACATGCGTTGAAACAAGATGATTTTTTACGGCGGGTCGACTATGCAAATTGGGCTTTAAGTAAGATTGCAGATGATGCTCATTTTATCAAAAAAATAATATGGACAGATGAAAGTTTGTTCACAAGAAACGCGATGTGGAATCGTAGGGTTATCCACCACTGGGCACCAAAAAATCAAAACCCTCATGTCGGCCGCGAACTGGCCCATCAGACTCGTTGGTCATTAAATGTTTGGGCGGGAATAAGAGGTAACGACATCATTGGACCCGTATTTATTAACGGGTCGAATAACGGGCAAAGATACCTGGAAGTACTGAACCAGTCAGTAAGCTGCTATGTGGACAATTTACCACTGGCCCAATTGAGAGAAACATGGTACCAGCATGATGGAGCACCGCCCCATGTTGCTATTCAAGTGAGGCAAAGGCTGAACCAAATCTTCGGACGTCAGTGGATTGGCCGCTTCTCTTCGGATACTCCATGGCCGGCTCGCTCGCCGGACCTCACGCCTCTGGACTATTTTTTTTGGGGTTGGGTCAAGCAGTTAGTATTTAAAAAAGAATCTAGGACGGAGGAAGAAATGAGGATGCGAATTGTACAAGCTTTCAACATAATCAAGCGACGTGCCCGGCAAAATCCAGATTTGATGCGTAGTGTTCACGAAAACAACCGCCGTCGCTTGGTTCAAATAACGGCTAATGGCGGACGCCACATTGAACTACGTCGCATTTAATCGTAAGTGTGCACATAGCTTTACTTACTTGAAATGACATTGCATGTGTTTGACACATTTGACCTTGACTTGATAACCGGGTAACAAATGTCACCATTGTAAACAAATAAAGGATGTTATAGGAACATGAATTAATTAAATTTTAATTTTCGTATTTTAATTGTAAATCTGAAAAAGCGTTAAGATTTCAATAATTTATATACCCTTACCTTATCTATCGCCTAGACATGCCCGGGTTCAAATAAATGGTTTTAGTAGGTTTACATACTGTATAGAGTACATAATTACGAGTATGTAGGTATTTTTTAATGCATGATTTTGATGTTTAACTTTAGGTACAGTCACCTTGTCACTTTAACGTCGTGTTAGAAAAGTTATACGAAATTGTCAAACGATTAAAAGCGGCAAGGTACAGAAATCATCACTTATTTATGACGATGACTGCACCAGCAAAAGCTTTATTTGGTTATTTAGGTAGGTAATAACGAAATGGAAAGTGCTTTTTAGGGCTCATGGACATTTTAAATCAAGGAAATAAAACCCAAATCGATACAAAAAATATAGCTTGTACATTTTTAACTTATCTCAGTAACGCAAATGCATTGATAACCAGAGGGCTAAGAGCCTAAGATGTAATTAATCTGCGCTAATTATATCGGGTACCTATTCATTTAACGAAACCACATTCATAGAAAGGAAAGTAACGCAAAATTTCCATTCTATCAAAAAGCATTTCCCGCTGCATGAGTGAATTTTTTTCGGAAGTCAAATGTCTAACTTAACCTCACCTAACCTGCATAATTAACGTGTAAGATATACTTAAACTATCATGATTCCAGCAGAAAATGGTAGGTATTATACCTCTCACCGTCTGTCTTAAGCCTAAAGCATAACCAACTATTTTCCATTATATATTTAGAATGAAAATGAATCAATTTGTTTCTGCAATAATCATAAATCAATGAAATCTTAAAAACAGTATATATAGTAATTGGGCCATTCTAATTTTCAGTGTACATTTTTATTATCGTCCTATAAAAAGTATACCAAGTTATGAATCCGCGTCTAAATAAATAACATAAACTTAGAATGTTTAAGTTTAACGGTTTCCAAAAAAATAACTCTTAAATTACTCAATTATCGTTGAAAAATCTTGGTAACTCAGTGGTAAATTGCACTTTTTCCATAGAAAAGGCGGGGACATCAACATCCACTGCGTTACTCACTTTATAGTTATTACAAATAACTTTTTATGAATAAGGATAATTCTAAGTTTAAGTCCCTTTTCGAGTGTCCAGTTAGAAAACGCTGCACTTTACCGTTTTTTTAAATTAATAATAGTTTCTCATAGTTTAGTGAAACTATGCCAAAAACTTATGTACAATGAAAAGTAGAATGACCCAATTGCTTTAAAATAGAACAGAAAAGTGAAATAATGTTAAATAAAATTAACAAGAATTAGGCCATTATAATAATACTCTGCAACCATTGTTAAATTACCCGAATAATGCAAAATGTTCGTTTAAGAAAAAGTATTTTTTTAAAGTCTTACCTGAGCAACTGAAATGTTTTTCTTCTATAAGTGGAAACTGTGTTGGCTAATGTATTTTTAAGCTATGATTGTATCTCAATGTGTTATATTTTGCTGTTTGTTTCCCTAATAAATAAATAAATAAATAAACTGGAACATAACAATTCGAAATCTGCTATTTAGCGGCTGGTGGGTGATGGCATGGTGGTGGCAAAGGCCCTACCACCACTAAACCTATCCATCCTTCCAGTTTTTGACCTAAGCCAATACTTTTCCACTGCCGTCATTTCAATCAACACACACATATTTCAAGCCAATCTTTCATTTTTTCTAATCCCTCATCTAACGTACTCTAAAATGTTTGTTTACGAGTTATCAATCTGTGTGAGTGATCCTTGATGGCTGGAGCGGCGCCAGCGCACGTCGGAAAACAATCGATCGCGGTCGCTTCGCTCAAGACACCATATTGTGTCGGTTTTGTATGATAGCAGAAATACCGGGCATTGACTTAATTTAGAGGTCTTGGTCGCGTGTGTTTGTATTAAATATGGGGAAATCCAAAGCGGTAGTCTCTAATTCCTGTCAGTATTTTCTAATTTGGAGGCAATGGACTTATATAAACCGCTTTTTTATAGTTTCACTTAATTTTAAAATGTGTGATTAAAGAAAAAAAACACGAATACATTATCATTATTGAGTCGCGTGGTCCTTGCCACTTGTAAAGTTAAAAATATTGATACCCCATTTCGTAACTTCAACACCTTAATCACTAAAAAAACACCCTCTCAAACCGGCTCATGCAACTCCATTTAAAACTAATGTTTACATTAAAAATCTTGTCTATAGCACGGTGGCACTGACATAGACAAATGCTGCGTTTAAATCCAAAATAAAACAATTCACATTTAATTGTCCTTGTATTTTAAACTTTGTTAACACGTTCCAAGGTTTAAATCAGCTTGTAGCTATGCTTGCACTTATGTCTGTTTATTGTACAACGTGCAAATGTATACGAAACGGCGGCGACGTCGCAGGCGCACCTGTTAGGCACGCATGAACTAAAATAGTTCTTTTTTCAGATTAATGAGTGGACATAGCTGAAAAAATAGTTAATGCTGATTGACTTCTCGTTTCGCCTGTTATTTTTTGTGACACGCATTGGCGTTTATATATAGTTGCAAAATTAGCCAAGTCGCTTATTTTAGTTTGTCACTATCAGGTTTGTCCGTTAACCCAGGTTTAACCAAAGTCAGCGGAACGATTGGCTACATAGGATGTGAAAATTATCATTATCTCTGGGGGTAGCGAATCCACTACGATCAATAAAAAACTTTTAGAGGATCCAGAATGGTGGATTTTAGAGTATATCGAAACCTGGGCGTAAAACAATAAATATTGCTTTTGACATGTCATTGTATCGTCAACGTTATGATGAGTCTTATTTACTTGAAGGTACCTAATGGCGACTGAGTAAAGAACGATACGATAACATGTGAAAAGCAATATTTTTTAACCGCATAGAATAGACGCCTTGTAGAATGCTGCCGGCATCCGAAAACTCCTAAACGTGCATATTCGGATTTTAAAATATTTTTTATAAATTTCGTCGTATTGTTTAGTTTTACCTGTAAACTTTAAACTGGACTAATCGTTCGTTTGTTTATCCTTCTAGTTTAGCTACAGTCCATAAATCACCAGTGACAGCGTGCTAATGACTTTCGCAGGCGGAGTCGGCTGAAAAAACAATATGTGTCGCCATACAAACATGTTAGCATCGCACTGTTTGGAAACTTTACTGTGACGTTGATAAATCTGTTAAGAACAGTCGTGGGAAGCATTTTCACTGAAAATTAAAGGTTAAACGTTTTTTAACCGTTACCTCGTAAAGTTCGATTCATTGAAAAGCAGCTGAGCTAGCTGCTAGATTACAATTTCAAGACTAAAATTTATTTTGTTTTTTTTCTTAGAAACTGAACTGTAAATTCGTCAAACATGCACTAACTCATATATTTTATATGTACCTACAATAATTTACCCGTTTTCTATCTGATGGACAAGCCAACATCTCATCACAGTCATACGCATTGCCAACCCTGAGAACTAAGATGAAATACGTTCATGGTAATAATTTTACTGGTTGTCTTATTCCTTCAAAACAACAACCTAATGTGAACACTACTACTTGGCAGTGGATGAAATGGCGGTGTAACGATGCGGCTGGACCCAGCACAAGGTTCTACCACCACTAATAATAGCTCATAGTAAGATCGTCGCTCAATGCATTCCTGATATCTTCTGACAGTCATAATTTGACGCCAAAGCTGACTAATATGCTCTGCAAAAAAACAGAAGTTAACTGCTATCTTGCTGTCATCTCTGTGCTTTTTAAGCTTAAAAGGAAAAGCAAAAGTAAAAGAGCAATCAACTCCTGCAATACTTATTACTAGTCAGTTTAGTAAATGCCCATTTTACAGAAACTACCGCAAGAAACTTTAGAAAAAATACCAATTACCTAAATATCTTATCTCTTTATTTTCTTATAATTTTACCCTTGAATTTGCACGTGGATTTCAATTCCAATTAACCAAAACGTCACTGTCAGACGCACAAATTTGTCTTATTCTTAACGATTCACGAATAACAATCCTAAACAATGCAGACAAATAAATCATGCGTCTGTTATTCGTGTAAATGTGACTGAAATATGTTTTCGCAGAAGTTTAATAAAAACATTGGAACTCCAGGTGTTCCCAACATTTGGCTGTAAACGTGTCTGCACCTAGCTTTTGTACATTTAACGGTGTAAAAAAAAACAAGCGCTACCACCGTTAAACCAACCGTATACTAAAAATATACAGTTGTTTTTTGAATGGTGTTTATATCTGGCCAGTGAACGGTATCCTTTCTAACGAAAATTAAGTTTTATTAGAGCTAATTAGAGTTGGTTTTCGCTTGGAATTTTGGAGTAAAGGTGACGTGGGAAGGGTAGAGGCGCCACGTGTGGACCGCCTGCGAAATTAAAAAAAAATGATTTTTGGGTACCGTTTGCTTGTTGACAATTGAATTTTTAATTTGTATTTGAGTAATTATTAAGTAAATTTCTTTCGGTTAATCTGAGCAATAACCTGAATGACATGTCGGTCTCTCTCTTGTTTATATAAAAAACAGAGTTAGTAAAATGCTATTTAAGTCATTGTTCCGTCTTGAGCTTATTACGTAATAACGACTAATTGTAACGTTTTTTATTTTAATCAATGGCTTTTACACCTTTTGATTTCTTATTACATTTTATTCTAAAACCTATCTTCTTTTAAAACCATATTGCATTTCAGTTGTTTTTTTTACTTTTGTGACGGTTATCAAACTGCCTTGTGTCCGAATGTCTGATGAATTTCTTGTTTTGTAAAACCAGCCTAGAATGGATAACCGTTTATGAATACTGTACGGAACCTGATTCTAAATTATTCTTACAAGTAACTCGATAAGTCGTTAAGAAGTATAGAGGTGAATGCACGCCACTGCTGTAGTGCTACTTGTTGTTAGTGACACTAAACAGTAATTAAAATGCTTACTGTAGCTTAAAAAATCGTCCGAAAAGATATTTATGTATTTTTAGAAGGCAATTTTAATACATACAATTCTTGCCCGCTCTGAGCAGGTTACGCACAATATGACTTTGTTATGTAGGGCCGGTTACATGGGTACCATTTTCATGGCAAAAAATGATTTATTTTAATTTATTGCTCATTTAAAAATAATAGACCTAGTAAATTAATTGACCCCTTACGCCACACAGGGTTTGTGGCCGGAAACTGTTGGCGTTTTGCTCTAACATACGACATAACCGCGGCCAAATTTACAAAAGTAGCAAAAATGTATACACCTACTTCTAACACAATCACCTTCCACAAGAGAGAAACATTAATCAACCAAATCACTCACCTCAAAAATACAACATTAGCGTGTACATAACTATAGCTAAACTTAAGTGGCGTAATTCCTTCGTCATTCATTAAACCAAAAATAACGTAAGTCCACAATTGAAGACATTTTAAATTATGGTCGTAACGCAAGTTACTTTAAGTTAAAAATGCTGCACAAAAGTTCGAGATAAGTTTTAATAGAAGTGAAGTAGCTACTTTTGTTTTTAATGGGCAAGTGTGAGTGACAGACGTGTGAACCCGGGAGGAACGGTTTCACAGAGTGATTAAACTCTCAATCAAGGGCTGGAAATAGTGTAAGGGACATTTGGTTTTAATATTAGAAAAGGATAAGATTGAGTGATGTAACGCTTGGATAATGTTTGCTGGGGAGAAGATTGGAGGTTGTGGGTACACTGAGTAGTAAAGACCAAAGTATACATTTTACAACATTAAAATATTGAACAAAGTAGGATTTCCATTTTTACATGGTTTTTATTAACTTTTTTTTATTTTTGTTTATGGCACAGAGAAGGCAAACGAGCACACAGGCCACCTGATGGTAAGTGGAAACTGTGACCCATAGACTTGCAATGTTTGTTGGCTAGCGCTCCCGATAAGGGCAGCTATTTGTGTGATGAGCGCGATTATTAGTTCCTGAGTAGGTAATGGATGTTTTCTATGTGTATATTTCTCCATTTAAGTATTTATATCGTTGTCTAGTTCCCATAGTACAAGCCTAGAGCTTAATTTGGGACCAGGTCTATTGGTGTGAAATTGTCTTCTGATATTTATTATTATTATTTATTTTGTTAGGTCAAATGAAAAAGATTAATGGTGAGTGATAGTTTTAAGTTTACAATATTACTACTTCCTGTCAATTTCGACCTCTAGACTCGACATCTATAAAAACTTTATTATTCAAATAACCGTCTCAAACGCGCTCCACTGCAACATGGCCGACTAAACGTATGCAAATTTTATTTTTAAAAAATTCAAGTGGCCGGCCGCATGTCGCCGGACCCTTTATTGCTTTTATTGGGTTGTCCACTCCTGCCCACCTTCCTTCCAGGCTTCGCTTTACCGGGTTTTGCTGACAGCTAGGAGCCTTTTTTACGTATAAATGCATGGGTAGCCAACCAGTGGTATTCGTGTTTTATAGAGATATTTTGCGCTTAATATATTTTAGAGTTTTTGAGGATTTTAAAGGAGTTTATTTAAATGTTGATCTGGGTAAAACACAGGCTAAGGAATTCTAGTACAATGATAAGTATATTTTTTAGCCTTTCCTTGCGTAAGTATTTTTTTTCATCTATTTCGAAACTTTTTTTTTAACTATGGTCTTAAAAAGTTTTCTAAAAATATGTAATAACAGTGAGATATGGAATATCCGATTTGTAATCACATAATATACTTAAATGGAATGTTAAACTCATTACCCTTCAATTTAACCGATAAAATACCAAATTAAAATAAAATTAATGCAATATTATTTAATCTCCTCAGTATAAAAACTCAGTGAAATAAGGTATGTAGTTACCTCCTTACCATAGGTCAATATGCCATAAAAAAGTAAAAAAAATGATATAACTGAAGTTACAGGTTTCTTTTTACGTCATCGGTTGTTAAAACTATACAGATTTTTAAAACGCAAATAACTTCGATACGGCACAAGTTTTAAAATCCAATCTACCAACACTTAAACTGCTGCAGAGCTTACAGCTTACAGCTGCACATATCCCAAGACTGACGTATGAAATAATGAATATTTGAGAAGACAGTCCACATTTACGAGGTTCACCACGTGACGTTTTTATTAAGAAAGGTGGTTCGGATTACGGCCGTCGTAAAAGTGACCCCTGGCTCGTCATTACGGCTGGAGGGCCGGCGCATGATTGGCCGGAATTACTTGCAGTTGATTTGATACGTGTATTATTAATAAATATTGACGATGGATTTTTTATCTTATTATTTACCTATAAATGAAATGAAATGAAATGAAAAATAATTTATTCGGCACATAAATAAAAAACAGTTTACAAGGAAAATGTCTTAACCTATTTTTATTTTATTTTTTATTATGGCCAAAATGGTCTCCGCTCAGCTTTATGCCTCTGAATGTTGGTAAAACATACACAGGCGCTGGTTTTCAGTGAGACCAGTACACAGTACAGTAGGACGTTTTTACTTATTAAAAAAAACGCACATGAAGGGTTGCGTACCACTGTATAATATTTAACATAACATACATAATACGCAATTTCCCGAAAATAACACGTTTCTTGTATGAGGAACACTTTAATTTTTTTTTTTTGTAGCAGTGTTAGTGATAATTACGAATTGAAAATTTCACGTGTCTTATGATTGAAAAGATACAGGTCTGTGACAGACGGACGGACAGCGGAGCCTTACTATTATGTGAAAAAACAACAGTACTTTGTTTGTGTAACAAAAACAGTGCCGAATTGTTTGTATAAGTTAGTTATATGTTTTGTAATAGTTCAAAAATATTGTATCGTATTTTCAAACAACAAA
The DNA here is from genome assembly GCA_923062465.1 of Acleris sparsana. Taxonomy (NCBI): domain Eukaryota; kingdom Metazoa; phylum Arthropoda; class Insecta; order Lepidoptera; family Tortricidae; genus Acleris; species Acleris sparsana. The sequence continues at coordinate 582,648 of OV281293.1, forward strand.
GGAGATCTGAAATAAATGTCGTTTCGCCAATATATTCAATGAACAGTACCTAGTTACTAGAATAGTACTTGAATCGATCGATATTGCTAGATTTTGTCAGGTTTTCCTTGTGCAGAAAAGTTAATAAGTGACTTTAATCGTAAAATTAATGCGTGAAAAGCAATTTTTGACATTTATAAATATCACGTGCAATTAAAAAAAAAACAATTTTTATAAACTTAAACTTCAATCATTTTTTTATCTGCCAGTCTCACTATACTTAAACATCATATGAAAAAGGAATCTTAAAGCAATATTAAATTTCTTCATTGTTTTCATAACATGCTTACCTCTTTGGGTAATATTTTTTTAAAGCGAGGGAGGTTGGGGCGGGTTGGCATAATAAATGCGGCTCCCGAGAAACATATGAAATATATAAAGTTTGACCGGACACTGACGCCGCGGCCACCTACGGGTTGCGGTCGGGTTATATGGGTTTGTTTATATAATGGTTTTTTATAACCTTTTAAATTATGGGAGAAATCTTTGTGCAGTTACTTATTGGGCTTTGTGTTGGTAGTATAAAAAATAATGTGTCAAGGTTTCGTTTATTGAGTGATAAAAAAGAACAAGACAATTTTCAAATTGGAAATTACTATTATTATTAAAGCTTAATGGATGTAATTTCTAATCTGCTTCTATGTCACGCAAATAAAACCGTGAATTCTCTTAAATGTGTTATTAAGGTTCCTTATAATAATACATCTCTATCAATGAACCAATCAACTGACGGTTTTTTTTTACGAGAAATGTCTTTTCTTGACACCTTCTCTTTTTTTTGTACTCTTTTTTGATTGCAGTTCATTTGAAATTTCGTCAATTGTGGACCGGCATTATTTTTAGCAGCGTCAGACCAATGCAATGCGTCATTAGATCATTTATTTAAGCACTTCTTCAGAAGTTATTTTATTGTGTTATACTTTTACACTAAAACTCACTGTAACACAAAACAAATTGCCACAGAAATAAACTAGCATCCATGTAAGCCCTCCGCTCCTGTAGCAATATTGTATCTAGTAGAAGTGTCCACGTACAGAAGTGTTTGTATGAAAAATATTCCAATATCGGCCCTCCCCCTCCCGTGGAGGGCCATGAGGGGGGAGACTGATGGAGCGGCACTGGAAAATATAAGGTGATCGTAAGATAGCCATCTTATTTGAGGGACGAAATTGTATGTCTCTTTATTGTAGGTAACCGAGATCGTCTGACGTGATGACTTCTTTCATGTTCTAGACACAGATTTGATTTGGATAAAAAAAAACCAAGTTCTTCTGTCTTGTTTATTTTGTGAAAAGTTTCAGTTTTGTTATCCGTGCCATGATCATTTTAAGTATACTCCAAACGTATTAGAGATTTGCAAAAGTCAAAATTTAATCGTTTGTCCTCGTAGTACTTTTCCGATGCCATAGTCTTCAATGCAGTTTGCTTTGTGGGGTGGGGTAATTGGTTTGAATCAACCTCCTCGTGGTCCACCCTGGGCAACGTCTTCCCAAGAGCAACCTGCACAAAGCAAACTGCATTGAAGACGGCTAATCGATTCTAACCTACATCGGCCCGCTGGATCTGCTCCTTCAGAGACTCCCAGCGTATCCTGCGATTAAATTAAATTAAACAAAAGTTATGCAAGCAAACGGACCTTCTAAGGACCACCTGACGAGGACTGTCGGACCTTCTGTCCGCATTCTCCAATTAAACATTGAGGGTTCTTCAAGACCCAAATGTGACTACTTGGCCAGACTGGCAAGCGACAATGACATCGATGTGATAGTTCTCCAAGAACATCACATCGATAATATTAGTAAGTTGGATCACCGGGCGTCCATACCCGGATTCAATCTCTTGGCATACACACTGTCGCCTATTTATGGGTCGGCAGTTTATTCAAAATCGACTCTAGCTGACTTCTCAGTTATTGATATTAGTAATACTGATAATTTAGAAGTAATTACGTTTAAAATTTCTACTTTTATAAGGAGCGCAGGACTTTCACTCGCAAGGCCGTACGATAATAATAATAATGATGCCATAGTGTCGTATTCTTTTTGACAATTGCTATAATACTTCTCATTCCTGTTCAAAGTTATGGTACGCGCTAAACAAGCGCCTAACACCACTATAATATTATTTTAAACAATATACGCAATTCTTCCACTGGTGTTACGGTTGTTCATGGCCAGGGTCAGGGTCCTCTAAAAATAGAAAGTCAAAGCAAATCTAAACCAAATTAGTTCTGCATTTACGACTCATTTTTATGCCATAAATTAACACTGAAATAGTATACCAAAATGCTTGGATACGAAACATTATTCGAAAGTGACTCAAAATTACGATACGTAAATACGGGTCGAAGCAGCCAAAAAACCAGCGCATCATTCACGAATCACAGCAATTCTCGCCATAAATTCACTTGACCGAAACCTCCCCCACCCTCGGATAGACTTTGAAATATGATAATGATTATTTACCCCGGCCCACGGCTAAGGTGATGTCCGACCGGAAACGGAAGGGAAGCTGCCCTGCTCTTAATTTCCGGTGGCACGCATCAGATCTCCTTACGATTATGAGATCGTGGAGGGATTCGAATAAATCAATGGAAATAAGAGATTTTGCCGAGTTTTTGGACTGTGCGGGAACACTTACTAGTGTTGTAATAGCGTTAAATTATACTCAACTTTGGATTATGACAGGTTTTAAAAAAAGGTATTGTTTCTCCCACAAGCTAATCTATTACATATTTCATATAACTGCAGTTTTGTTTAATGTTTATTTAAAACGTATTGATATTTCACATACAAAATCGTTTTCCTTTGCCCTAAAGTTTTTTGCGAATTCCGTGTAAGCATAGCATTTGTAAAGGATAAGCAAATTAAGATTATAATTATGATGATGATGATGATGAAACTATGGTTTAATGTGGAGGTTTTATCTTGATGTTTTGAGTGAAAAAAGACCGGAGCTGAAGTTTAAACAGAATAATTTACCTAATGTTATTGTTATTTAATTTGAATCTAGCTAATCGATTCACACTCACTAGCTCAAATTTGCTTCTTTCGAAGTAAACTCCCTTGTGAGTAAATACGTGGCGATCGCCTATCTTATCTTAGATCGCTTAACTTAGTTCTACGTTTGTTTAACTTTTATAAAGTGAAAAAATAGAGAAAAAATAATTCACGATCCTAACAACGCAAACAATGTGTTATGACCAACAAAAGCTGAAACTGCCCCAGTATAAATCTACAAAAACTTGGTAATGTGGTCACTTTAATTCATACATCAAACGCATTAGCTCGACATGAAAAACTAACTTTACCTATTACCGACCTATAGCCATTTTAGCCCGACTTCCCTCAAACTCTCATCACCTTTGCTGTGATAGTTTTTTAATTTTAGCTTCCAATGCTGCTTAAGTAAGTTGTTTTATTTTATTGTTTCTTTCATAAGCGGTATTGTATGGTGTATGTAGGGAAGTTTTAGTGATATTTATTGGATCGCTAATGTTATCTTTTTGGTCAGTCGAAATTGTAAAAGTTTCGCGGTGTATGACATTGGACGATGTTTATGAGCCCTTGATGAGGTTGGAAAGAAGTATATTGGGGTACATATTGAATAATAAATAAAGTTTACTTAAGTTGGGCACATTTCATATTTAAAAAGTAGATTTTTATAAAATTAACGTCTATTATTTCTTACATAATAAAAGTATACACTTCGATTCCTGATTTTTTCATCGTTTTAAACATTTATACTTAATTTATTTAAAACAGGATATATTTAGTTATATGAGAAGATTCTTGTGCGATCTTTGTAATCGTTTAATATTACTAAATAATACTATTAATACACAACGTCTATGGCAACTTCACTCCGCTTGTGTGCACAATGTTGTGCTCGTCACCGCTGCCAGTGTGGCACTAGTGTCGATCGGCTTGGTCACCACGGTTTATGCTGTACGCAAAGTGCTGGTAGATTTTCCCGTCACTCCAGCCTTAATGATGTCATCCGCCGAGGTTTTACCAGCGCCAATTGCGCGCTCGATGGTGGACCTGATGGGATGACTCTTGTTCCGTGGAAGTTGGGCCGGCCGTTGGTTTGGGAGGCCACTTGCGTGGACACCCTTGCGCCGCCACACCTTTCCGGAACATATACTAAGGATGGTTTTGCGGCGGAATCAGCGGAGACCCTCAAAAGGCGCAAATACAGTAAACTTGATAGAAGTTACATATTTGAGCCTTTTGGGGTCGAAACTTAAGACTCGTGGGGACCAGGAGTACACCGTACTTTTAAGGATTTATCAAAGCGCCTGATCAACACAACTCGTGAGCAAAATGCTGGCCTGTACTTGGCACAAAGATTAAGCATTGCCATTCAACGTGGCAAAGCTGCCAGCATTTTGGGAAAGAAAAAAAACCGTGTGTTAGATTAGTGTAGTTTTAAGTAACTGTGTAAGTTATTTCATTTTTTTTTGTAAAATTTTAATGTATTTTTACCAATAAATGAAGTCACTCTTAAAGTGCAATTGACAGTATTTTTTACATCAGTAACGGTGCAACTAAACACCACGTAAAACAAACCAAACCAAAACAAATGTAGTTTCCAATTAACAACACAAAACAATAACACTTACCATACCAAACCCACCAAAGAAAAACTATCTCAACCACCATCAAACACGACACAAATCTTCTAAAACCGATTCTGCATAAGACCTTATTCTTCTTTCCTAAACTTCCCCAATTCAAAAACTACCTTTGTCCTTTACAACTAGATTGGATTTGATTTTACGCTAGTGGGATATAAGACTGTTTGGAGCCTGGAGGCAATCAATTGTACCGTACAGATAGCAACCGGACACCGGGTGAAGATATGAAAACGACAATAAAAGGTGGTAGACCTGCCTCGTTGATTGGTACCGCCGGGCACACAAGCGTTAGAAGAAAAGAAAACTGCAAAAATGGTACCGGAAAAAATTGGAAACATTTAGGTTGTACGTTCAACATTATTTTGACACTGTATATTTTTCTTTGTCCCTTAATTTACTGCAGTAAAAAATACGTATATGATGTTATAATAAATTACTAACACAATAAAAATTTGTATATTCAATTACCTACTCGTGAACGATACTCCTGTCCTGTGTTATATTGTCACCGTAGATGGCTGGAGACACTTTGAACTTAATTATTTAAAAGACGTAGACTAATAGTTAATGGAAACATGTCTCCACTAGCATTCTTTATTTTCTATCAAGGTGGGTAAGAGTTTTTAATTTCCGAAAAACATAAAAAATGCTATAAATAATACTAGAAATATTTTACAAAACTAAAGGTAAGTACTTAAATATAGATCATAGTAAAATCTAAAATGAACTTACTTATAATAATATTCCATCATCTTCAAACTTATAATTGTTCAATCCGACAAAAAACTATTTATATTAATCTTTTAAAACTCTAAATTTAACATACATTAATTTCTTGTTCGAGGCTAAGCCTATCCTCAAACTCCCCCCACCAGGCCATAGCCGAGCCCATGACATTAGCACATGACGTCCATTAGCTGCAGGTCGAAGACCCGCCAGGATGCGGCCAATAACGACCAATAAAGGTGCGTTTACCTCGGGACTGCCTTGAACCTGGGCGACACACCTACGGGCAGCTTATAGTGAGGTCATTGACTTGGGACATTAAGATAGACTGGGTGATATGGCAGCCATTTTGAGGATGGTAGAAATGAAAGATTTTGGTAATAAATAGGGTCCGATGGTTTGAAGATGTGTCATAGACACAAGATAATTAGGAATTCAAGCCCTTGTCATTGACCTTAACGATCCTATCAGTTGGTTGGGTCAATTGAAAATAGGCCCCTAAAATTAGTATTCGCCGAATAAATTATTAATACTGTTTTTGAGAATTCGTTAGTTTATACCAATCACAATAAATATACCAATCACAAGTCGGTTATTATCAGAAAGATTTTTTAACTAATTCAGTCAACTTTTATAATATTTAAAGGGATATTTAATGGAAATTTGAAATCAAATCAAACATTTTAAGACTTAAAATGAACAATAATTGTATCACAGGTAACAGAATAAATAAAACACTGACAAACCTACGAATACACGTAGTGTTGATATTACTAGGTCAATGATTTGGGTTTTTTCGGCTAGAGTACCTAGTCGGTCTAAATTTTTAAGTTCATGTGGAAATGGAAATATACCTACTTAACTATATTTTCTCTCTTTCGGGGGATATAACCTTACACAGATTACATTTAGTTCCAAACTATTCAGCGGGGCTACACAAGTTGCCATGGAATACGAACGCTAGCGTTTCGTGATCACCTGTCACGATTGACGTAAGTCACGTGATATATCACTCGTTACAACTGACACGCTGTAATGTGAACACCATCACTCGCGCTAATCGAATAGTGATAGTTTTGACGTTTCGTCCGTCGCTACGCGGTACTATTTTGACAGGTTGAATTCAACACGAGCACTATCACGATATAAACGTCGGTATCTAAGGGCGACTTGGCTAGCTTTTTCATTGTTGACAACGCAAAGCGATAGGTGATCACAAAACGCTAGCGTTTGTATTCAATGGCAACTTGTCTAGAGCTACAAGGATTGTTTTGTTAAAATTTAAAATAGTATTTCCTTTTGCTGCTTTGATTATAATTTAACGGGATCTTGTCCTACATAATATTTACATGTATGTTTTTTAATATGCTGCTGGATGAGATTTAATATGCTTTTAACCAGTAGTTGCTTCTTGAGGTGGGTTCAAAACTTCAAAACTATATTGATGTTCCTCCCATGCAAAGCCAACGCCAGGAGATATTAAATTTTGTAAAATAATCAATTGGATGAACGTCGCGGTATGACTGCCACCATACAAAGGTACTGGCCGCCTATTCCACGTAAAGCCATTAAGCGATGCGCCCGCGCTCGATTGCGAGCAATTGTAGCCAATCAGCGTCAATTGCTTCCCCCTCCCTGTGCTGGCTTTCACTTCTCACCGGTACTCCCGGCGGCAGAAGTGTTAACCGTCAGAATTACTTTTCTTCTCTTTGCAGTGGCAGTATTTCCTGCAAAATCTCGGAGAAGGTATGGGCAGACTTTAAAAATTATCTTTTTTTGGAAACATGTGTGATAATTATTGTATATTGAGTCATCAATTGAAGTTAGTAATGTTCATTTGTTTATATCAATAGGTACTTTTATTGGACTTAGCTTTGAGTACAAACAGTGAACTTAATACAAGTACGTAAACGTAAAAGGCTTCGCCCACTAAGGATGATATGGAAATAAAACCAATTCATTCAATCTAGAATTTAGTATAGTGAAAAAATATTTATACAGACACATATCAAAAAAATAAATACAAACCAATAATTATAAATAAATAAATATCAGGGGACAATGTCACACCAATTAACCTAGTCCCAAACTACGCTCTAGGCTTGTACTATGGGTACCAGACAACGATATAAATTCTGATAGATAGAAAAATATATACATAGAAAACATCCATGACTCAGGAACCAATATTCGCGCTCATCACACAAACATCTGCACTTACCAGGATTTGAACCCAGGACTTCCAGCTTCGTATGCAGGGTCACATCACAAGAAAATCAAGAATCAGGGTGTCAAGAATTTCTGTAAGATATAACTTGGAATAAACTGTTTATTTTCTTCCAAAACACAGACTTCCAAAGTCACAGGTGAATCTCATAGTCAATTCTAAAGAATAATCATAAGAAAATACCCCAGCGTCTGAAGGTTTCACAGTCAATATACTTGCAGTTTGATAGGTTTATACAGATGTGAGGGAACAACAATGGAAGAAGGGACGGCGGCCGGTGGTCGAAACAACCGGCCTTTGTTGCGAGCTCTCGCTCAAGAGTAGCCGCGGGAAATTATCAGAGGGGACACTGAAAAATAAGTAATAAAAGGTTTATAAAGGTTACTAGTAAAAACAAAAACAAAAATCAAAAAGCGGTCTCTTTTCTGTCCGGCTTTATAAGAAAATATTTTACTAAATAACTTAATATAGTACTTTTTGTATTACTACTCGGGGAGTTTTATGACAAAGCTTGTAGTTCAGTTTATGCTCGCCGTACGATCTCAGTAAGTTTACCATTTTTGCACTTTGAAAAGATAGGCAAGCGTCATTCGTTCGTGCTTTTTAGTCGATTATGGGCTGAACTAGGATAAAAAATACGACACTCAAAGTTATCGTTTTCTTTTTATCTATCATGTGAAAGTACAGGATAGAACGAAAAATGCATCAGATAGATTATCGTAACGAGTATTTGAAAAGTTTCGATTATTCTCAGTGAGGCTCATTGTTTGTGGGCAATAAAGAATCGTCAAGAAAAATAACGTTATTAATAATCTATGTCATTTAGACAGAAACGGATAAAAGGTGCCGCGGTGCGAATCAAATCTACCTTTCAGGGCACAATACAATGCTTTCATACATATTAAGATTTGGGGATTCCCTTGTATCCCGTAGCTGTACGGAGGGTAAGCCCCTTAAATTTATAAAGGGGCTCATCACTTTCAAAATGTGTGTGTGGATGAGATTTCGGATTTTGGTTTTTATGATGAGAGTGATTTAAGTGACCGAATAGTTTATTTCTGCAAAAACCAGTTAACGATATTTTTAAAATGCGTTTTTAATCAATTACGAATACTTACCTATTATTATTTTAGCAGTAATATTGGTATATTTACGTACCTACGTACGTTAAACACTTTTATTAATCATGTTCAAATTAACAGGAAGAGATTTCTTAGCGGGATAAGTTCGCCGTTATACACGTTAATCTTATGTTACATTTGTCACAAATACTTGTAAAATTAATCACTTTTTTTTGTACAAATATTGAGTTTACATGGTACTTACAGCGTAAGGTATCCATCTTATACCTTTAAACGAGCAATTCTTGTATAAACATATATATATATAATAATCCGAAATTAAAATGAAATGTTAAATATAGGGGTTTACGGGAGCGAAAAATTGATCTGTCAAGTTGTCATCTTCGGGAAATTTCGTTTTCAACCCGAGCGACGCTCGGTCTTCCAGGTAAAAAATATTGTTAGGTAGGTATATAATGTTTTATATCGCTTGATTTTTTACTTTCAGGTCACGATGTCGAGGTTTATAATATAAAGAATATTCTTATTCCGCTGTCCACACTTCCGTTGTTTGATAATTTTATTACTTTATTTTGACAAATATTAATACTGCCATTTATCAAACGATGACGGCTTACAAATTTCGCAAACAATTTCTAACCTCTAAAATGAACGTTTTCATCGCGCACGCGTTAGAAATAAAGCAAAAGTAAATAAATAAGTCGCCGGGGCGGCTCTGTTTATTATGAGAAAGTCGAATTACGACCATGTAATATTACTACATTCATAACACGGGGATATTTTAGTTATTACATCATGAAGATCATCGTGATACAGATATAGGTGGGTTTTACGAAGACACGGTTAATCTGGTTAGGTGACCCTGGCTACGTAGTCAGCGGACCCGGTTTTAAGTCTCGGTAAGGTTTAATATTTGTGTGCTAAGTTACTATTTGTTTCTAAGTCTTGGATTTTTTCTACGTATTTAGGTATGTTATTGTCTAAGCCTTAGTTTAGTTACTAAGTCAAGGATTATCCATTACGCAGTGTAGGCAACTGCCTAAGGGCACCGGATTTTTTTTTATTTTAGGAATCAATCAAAGTTAAAGGGAACTCCAGAATTGCATTGTCTACGGGCCCTGACATGGTTAATCCGACACTGGAATAACTCGAGTTATTTGAGGGTTTCCACTAAAATATAAATATTAATCATATTTCACTAGTAAACAAACGCCGACTTAAGCATGTAATACGAGACGGTATTTACTCACAAGTTGCGCAATATTTACGGTGCGCAAGCGCCAGGTGCGAGTCGTTCTGCGCAGGATTCAATTCGCCGCAGCTAAGCCCTATTTAGAACTGTTTCGCGACATTACTCATGCGCAGGAAGATGTATGTGCGTGGATGATAGGTTGAATTATTAACTGAGGAGTAAGAAGTACTTCATGGATTTTATGGATCAAGTGAAAACCTCACGAGAAAGTGGAGACTCATGTCTGGTAGTAAACTTGAAGGCTTAGGGAACTACGAGTTTACTAAACTTCATTTTTATTTACTTAACAAAGTCGCGCTCGTCACATTAGAATTTGCCCTTACCAGGAATGAAACCAGAGACCGGTAGCTTCGGAGGCAGGGTCACTACCAACTAGGGTAACTGCTTCATCAAAGAAGTCTTCTTCTTCTTCTTCTATCTGGTTTACATAGCGTACTATTAGATTTTGTTGCTCACTTTGATTGCTGAATGTCTTTATTTTAAAATTAAATCGTATCTAGACTACTTCTCTACTCTAATTTTTTCGTCCTAATCAATATCTAAATAAATTTCTAACTGTTTATTCAGTAAATTGGCCTCTTTTACACGTCGGTAATATGGATCACTCCATATGGCCAACTGTGTACCATCACCAGAGATAAGAAGCATGAAACTGTATACAATCCTTTTTAATTCATTATTTGAATTTTGTTTAAAAAAAATAATGAGAGAGTGTCAAACGAACATGTGAGTTACCTGATGAAGTCATTAACGTTATCCATGAACACCCGAACCTCGAGAGTGACAGCTCTTTTCATGAAGACTCGTATGCCATAACAGAGGTTGGAAGTAGTTTTATTAGCTGACAAAAACATACAAGAGAAAGACGTAGTTAAAGGTTTCCTAAGCTCTATTTCTTACTGACTGCAACTTGGGAGGTTTTTAAGTGCTGACACTGGCTGTTGGTTCTATAGTCTGATACAGTCTTTGCGGGTGGTAGGACTCTGTGCAGAGTCCGTCCGGATCGCTACCACCATCTTATCCATTAACCTACCGCCAAACAGCAGTGTTCGCACTGTTGTGTTCCGGTTTGGGGATAAGACAGCCGGTGTAATGACTAGCATAGAGGCATTCCATCTTAGTCCTCAGGGTTGGCAACGCATTTGCAGTCTTAGTCTTATAGTCTTGTGAATGCGAATGTCTATGGGTCACAGTTTACGCTTACCATTAGGTGGCCTGTGTGCTCGTTTGCCTTCTCTATGTCATAAAAAAAAATACAAATCGTAGAAAAAAATCATTTAACATGGTAATGTTGATTCTACATAGCGGTAGTAGCTAACACATTCATTGTTTACATTGGCTTAGGTACATAAGTAGTCATTTGTTCCAATTTAGTAATGCGAGAATCTAAACCTTCATCTTCATCTTCAGCAGTTGATAAAAATAATAAAGGTACTCAACAGGTCATAGACAGGGTGTTCTCTAACAAATGATTAAAATAAACGTTTTATTACCAGCACTTAACATTTCTAGACAAAACAAACCCACCTCCCCACCTGCCAACTTCGTATTAAACGCTCCACTAAATCAACCAGCAACAAAGTCTACGTTTAAATAAGCACTTGCTTTGAAGTGACTGACACTCGCGTCTTTACTCGCCTATCCACTCGCACGTTTAGTTTCGAGTCACTTGAAAGAGCGGTTTACTGCTGGGTAATTTATAGCGAAGAAAAAACTATTTTTGTGCGCAGGTGATTGTCGGATCGAGTGAGGAGATTGGAGGGTAAAGGTCCCAATTATGGATTCTTAAAAACCATTTTTTTACGACATAGTGCGTCTTGTGCGTAGTAATCCTGCCTGGGTGATTATTCGGCGTTTTAACCGCCGTCATTATTGTCTTCGCATATTATTCAAGATAAACTTTTTAATTGTCTTATGATTTTAAATGGAATTAATACTACCCCCGGGTCCGTTGACTTTGACATCAAAAGTTGCTGGTAATTATCATTGTTTTCGTCAGTATATTCAAGGCAACAATGACGGCGGTTGAAACGCCCAAATATTCACCCGCCTACGGAGAAAGAGGTTCTGGGTTCGATCCCTCGTGAGAACAAATATTTGCGCGATAAGCGTGAATATTTGGTTCCCGAGCCTTGGAGGTTGTAAACTCTTTATTACTCATAAACAATTACATAACATTTTGAGTCACTATACATAATGTACATGTACTGTGAACTTAAGTATGTATTTCTTGTTGTCTAGTACTAAGTATCTAGTACAAGCTGAGAGCTTTGTACGGAATAACATCAATTTGTCTGAGATTGTCCTTTGATATTAACTTCAGGTTCTTATAAACACTTTTTATTTCCGTTTTATTACGTTACAATCGGTCTTAAATCCACGATTCGTATTTACATGTTAGAAAATTAAAAAACCTATTCTTTCTTAATTATCTCCTCTCACAAGCAAAGCATGTTTATAACTCGACACGCTTCAAAGACCTTAGCTAACCTAAACTAAACTAAGCGGTAAGAAACGTCCGCTGACTAGCGTGTTTACCCTAGTCGCTATTTCGATTTGACGTTTACGAGTTAGATTTGTGTTAAACGTTGATCCAGATCAAATGTTTGTTGCAGATATTCGGAAACGGCGGTGTTCGCGGTGATCGCTGACGCCGAGCCAAACAAACCTATCTATAGGCCACAACACGGGAATGTTCAGCCACTTGCTACTCTGATCTTCGTAATTTAGGCGATTAATACATACAGCGGGTATAAGTAGCCATCGAATACGAACGCTAGCGTTTGGTGATCACCTGTCACTTACAAAAATGTATGTAATTGACGTAAGTCACGTGATGTATCACTCGTTACAACTGACACGCTGTAATGTGATCACTATCACTCGCGCTAATCGAATAGTAATAGTATTGACGTTTCGTCCGTCGTTACGCGGTACTATTTTGACAGGTTGAATTCAACACGAGCACTATCACGATATAAACGTCGGTATCTAAAGACGGCATCGAATTTTTCATTTTTGTCAACGAAAAGCGATAGGTGATCATCGAACGCTAGCGTTTATATTCGATGGCATCTTGTCTAACTAACCCCGCTGGATACACGAGTTTAACCGACTAAACCAGATTTGCACTACACGGCCGAAATACCATCAGTGGCAAGTGGCTCAACCTTCTCGTGTTGTGACTGTACATAGTATAAAACAAAGTCAAAGTCAAATTCAAAGTCAAATTTATTTATTTGCATAAAATGTGGTACATAATCTGGTTAATAATTATATGTTTGTAGTCCCACACGTTTTGCCAACAACTGGCCTGAAGACAAGATGTATTAAATACAAATATATAATACTAACTTATTAAAATCTTATTCATTTAGATTACCAATATTACTAATGTAACTAATGTTACTACCAAAATTAAATTAACATCACTTACAATCATTTCCTAATAGTAGAATAAATGATCCTTGCAAAATAGTAATTACAAAATATTTCAGGGTCAGTAATAAGGAATATAATTATTTTATACAATAAAACATACATGAATATTACAGTCTAATAATGGAATAAAAACATTACTCAACTTACCACTTTTTCAGTTTACGCTTAAACAAAGTAAGTGGCAAATCTTTAATACTGGTATCCTGCCTTTTGGCCGAAATACGTTTGGTCAAATGTATCGTTTCCCAACTGTTTCATTTGCCAACTCACTTTTATTTATATAACTGTTAATATTTCAGGATTTATTTCTGTACCTTGGTGTAGACCCTACAGGTTAGGTTAGGTTAGTTTTTATAAAAAATCTGAAATATTTACAGTTACAGAAATAAAATTGGGTTGGCAAATGAAACAGTTGGGAAACGAGACTATCGACTAAATGTATTTCGGCCAAAAGGCAGAGAACCTTTAATACTACTATGTCAAAAAGTACTTGTAACAAAGTCTCTTTCCGTCGTCCTTCTGTATGTACGGTCAGCCTCATAAGTAGCTGCACACTTTAATACTTTGTCACATTAACGTCATGTTTGAACTGCTGCACTAATCTGTGAAAGGCGTTAGAGCGACAAGGTACAAAAGTGTGCAGCTACTTATGAGGCTGACTGTACTATCGAACCAACGGAACCCTGACCCACCATGGAACCTTGTCACAATGATTGACGTACGATTGTCGTATAGCTTCGTATGACAGTCCTAACGTCAATCACTGTGACAAGGTTCTATGGTGGGTCAGGGTTCCGTTGGTTCGATAGTACGCTTACATCATTCAAACTATATAGATAGATGTTAATGCTTTTTTCATCAATAGATAGACTGATTCAAGAGAAAGATTTTTATTGGTGTTACAGAAAACTCACATAAACCGAAGCGAAGCGAGGGCGGGTCGCTAGTCGTGAATTAAATGAGAAGAATGTTTAAAGTCCGCAGCCATTGCGTATTGAACGTAATATTTTGTTTATAAAAATAAGAGTTGTGCTTATTAAGGTTATTTATCTTATCTTTGGTGGAAAGAAGTCACAAGCAGACTGGAATAGATGGTGTTTTTTATAGCGAGGAGAAGGCACACAAACTCGCAATCACGGGCCGTATGTAATAAACGGTTCAATCCGGAAAATTAAAATAAGGTAACATTACTGTTAAATCTTACACTTTAAAACGTTAATGTAGGTGTAATATTTATTAAATAAATGGTAAGAGGGCTTGAAAGGTTTTACAATTATTATTTTCTATTCAAACTGTAATACAAAATACGCAAAGTAAGCAAAAATGGCGAAAATAATGCCTTGAGGCATTCACTACCAGTCAACCATTTACATATTGCGTAGGTTTTAACTTTGATAAAACGTTTAATTAAGAAACATAGTTTAATAAAGAACTAAATAATTAAGAAAATGGACATTGCGTTCAGTGCAAACTTTTCACGTTAAAATAAAATAAATTGTTGCTAGTAATTTTGCAGGTTATCTGCTATAAAACTTATTTTCTCCAAAGCGGTACAAGGCCCGCACCCGTTGGACTCCCACAGTTGAAATCGAACATCGGCCCTTTTTAAAGTAAGGTCACCCTTGGTTTACCGAACTGGGTTCTCTGCCTTTTTTTTGAATGTATCGTTTCCCAACCGTTTCATTTGTCAACCCACGTTTATTTCTGTAACTGTAAATATTTCAGGATTTTTATAACAACTAACCTAACCTAACCTATAGGGTCTACACGAAGGCACAGAAATAAATCCTACAGAAAAATAGGCAGTACACCACCGGACCGTCATCATAGTATCACTAAAGTTAAGGAATGACTCAAAATAAAACTAGAACACGTGGCCAAAGCAATTCTAATAATACTTGATACTTTAGTAATCCCTTATAACTCATAGATGTAGACGATAACAATCGCCTCTATTTAAAACCACATGATGTATAACCCTGGGCTATTCTAAAACATATTGGCGACATAATAACGCGTAAATCAGGCGAGTCGCGGCGACACCGAGCGACAATGTTGCCACGCGGAATAGCCCCCGTGATAAATGTCGCGCGACAGGTAATAGTCGCCGTGGATTTGGAATTAGTTCAAGCGATGTTTAATTGGTACGAAATTCGTGGTATACACATTATTTATCAAATTTACAGAACTGGCTCATAACATGTTCGTAATGATGAAATAATAGATACTTACTGAAAGGGTTTTCAAGGAAATAACTGAACAGTTGCGGGTCTCCACGACGACGGTCAGTTTTAAACTATTACAGATATTTAATATATTGACTCCGCCCCTTCTTCTAGCAGTCGTACCAACACTTCATTATCAGGCCCACAGTCGCAACTCTGGTACCTTCCTGCCCCAACAGGATTCAGTTCTAAAAAACAATATTTATACTTATAAAGACAATCAGATTCCAGTTACTTCCATTTACTTACGAATACATTGCAGCATTTTTAAATTTAAATAGACCGTGAAAAAAATCCCACACAGCCATTTTCATAAAAGGTGGTTGCTGCGTTGGGTGGTCATCTTAATCCACGGCTATTACGTTTTTTTTTTAAAGATTAGATTCTCTCTTAATTCGTTGAAATCTTATTCACAAGTACTAACATTATTATTTGTACCTATTATTTCCTCACTTGCTTGAGAAAAGCATTATAATTATATGTTTCTGCAAAAACGGGATATCCAGACTTGTATTTCGTATTTCAGCAGGCCACGCCAAAGTTCGACCCGCTAACCACCTCGTCAGGCAATAAAAAATTGTATAGGCAACAATTTTGAATATTAAACCATATTACAAGTAATGCTGTTTTCAGAACTCGATAACCTTTTCATATAAGGTGATATTAATTTACCTACGACTGAGTCAGGGGAGAACACTCACTCAGATACGCGTTGACTCATGGTTACTCACCTGATCCCCAATTCGCGAGTGACTCATCCCACGTTTGTGGCTTGTTAACTCCGATTGACTTCGATTATATTCTAAAGAAATATTAAATCACCTTGTATTTTACGCTTTTTTTTGGCGTAATTGAACAGTGTGGGATTATTCTCCTGGGTAAAACCATATGACCCTATCGATGCGTTAAAGAGAAGGCTCGGAATAGGAAATAATCGAAGTTACTCCACTGACAAGCGCATAGCTCATTAGTCAAAGATAATGATAAAAACATTAAGTAATTTGACGTGGTATCGTATTGTTTTTGACTTGATCGTTATTATCGTCAGATGAATAAAAGCTATCGTTCGTTCGTACATCGTTTTACTTAGGAGAATAGACCCTGATGCAATAACTTTATACAGGGTGGGCCAATTTTTTTTGCAAAGTAGCAAGAGTAAAAGCTAATCCAATTGCTGAAAAAATATCGTACTGTAGTTAATTATTGTTGGTGTAGAGACTAGAGATACATTAAATTTGAATTCTAGCAGTCACCATTAAGAGTTTAACCTAACTAAATGAAATTAAAATTTAATTCCTTCCTACACTATCATGTTGTCCAACATACAAGTGATCCTACATCTTTTCCCAAAACTCAATTTGTCAATATGCAATTCGATAGCCTTTAAAATGAAAACACGTCTACCACGTACTTCAAATAAGGCACGACCGTAAATGCAAAGTGCACTAGCGAGGTAGCTCCTAACAAAATAAATGCATGTATCCCCTAAAAGTGCTCGCACAGCTGTTGCTTCCTCCGCAAGGTGAGCTATTTGCGCCGCGGTGATTTAGCACCATAAGCGGCGGAAATCCATAGCGATGAGTGTCGTGGTTCCACGTACCGTATTTATAGTTGGGTTTAATCGAGGTGTCTGAGCGGCGCGGGTCGGGGCGAACTCTACTGATTAGTTGCTTTTTTATGGCAAGGCGAAGCCATACTAGCACTCAGGCCACCCTATGGTAAGTGGGAGCTGAGACCCATAGACATTTGAATTCTCAAGGCTACAATCTCAAGCCCTCTCACGTATTTCAATACAAGTTTGAACACCAATCCCATTATTGGAATATACATATTCATGATAACGCAATATTGTGGAGTTAGAAGTTAATCTGATGATGGAACCAGAAGGTACAATACCCACAGATATGTTCCGACTAAAAAAAACTGCATATACTGCATTGGTGTAATAGTTTTTATCTGTAAGGTTATTTAAAGTACTTAGTATTTATTTTGAATCTGTTTTCAGCTTTCGGCTGCTGGAAATTGGCAGAAATCACGTATGCGTGCATCCACCAATTTATTTGCTAATAAGTTCACGTTTGACTACCGTTCCTACCCAATAACAAACATAATTTGAGTATGGGTAGAGTCCGCCCAGGCCCCAGGGCGGGCGGGCGGCGTGTAATTAAGGTGCAGGTTGGCAGATGACAAATTGCCGGTGGGCGGCCGTACGGTTTGACGGATATTGTATTTAAATACACGAACCGCCGGACGCGCTGCCAAGGTATATCGACTGTCAAGAGAGGTTGAAAGGAATTGCTCGTCGTTTTTGTGTAACGAGGATGTTATAATGATTGATTGGTGTCTTAATGAACTAATTAGATAAAGTATATAAGTAGTTTGTTATTCGCTAGCCTTAAGTGTCCCACTGCTTTGCAAAAGGTTCCCCTCATCCTTCCACGCATGAAAGTTCTTATATTAATAATATAGTTAGAGATTAAAGAACATGCCCATTATGTACCAGACTGACTCAAGATCCTGGTCTGTATTTTACAACGTCAAACAATATTTCTTTTTACTGGTTATCGTTTTGTTTTCTTTTTGATGTAAAATTGCAAATTACAAACTTCTAGGTGATAGAAAAATATTTAGAGGTTGCACCAATTTGCCACTTTTTTCTTTTTTCTCCAAAAACAACAAACAATAACCAACTTGACAACTGACGTCAAACACAAATAATATCGACCACCATCGTCATATTTTTCGCTTGATCCAGCTTCGATGAATTGCGTAATACACGAAAATTTATTCAAAAACTGGTCTTAGTGTGCAACGTATAAATGCCAAGGTCCCAGGTCTTTAAAATAAATAGCACCAAGGATTATTTTGGTGGCCAATCGTGGTTCCAGAATCCATGGAGTCGCTATTTCCTAATTATTATAATACATAACACTTTGATTTTGACCTTCAGTATTTTAATATTTCAAAATTCATTTATTCTTTATTCGGCCGCACCAATTTAAATTAATTTTGGTATTGAGGATATCTATGATGTGAAAGCGTTACAAACAAGCAAATATTAATAGGTATGAAATAACCGAACTAAATATGTATTTAGTTCATCTTTGAATATGATAATACCGAAGGTCAAAATCAATGTGTTATGTATTATAATAATCAGGAAATATCGACTCCATGGATTCTAGAACCACGAAATGCCACCAAAATCCTAACCCTAGTCATTAAATATAGAAATATTCAAATGAGCATCAGGGCAAAGAAATCAATAGGTTGCTCAGTCTCTATTCCCGACGGTAAAAAACACATCGTCTTTGACCTGTTATGGTATTGTTCTGACGTCAGCCGCCATTACTTCAAGTAAATAAGAGCTATCAAAACAGTGACAATACGATAACAGCTCAAACACGATATTGTTGGGCGGCCATTGTTAAAAGATGGCGAATGTGTAATTTGGTTTAGATTTTTATTTTTGTGTATTTAGGTGTTCAAAGTTATTTTCTGTGATTTGTCCTTTTTATGCCTTTGTGTTGCACAGTCATAGAAGACTCGGACTTATTTCGTGTATCTGGCATCTCAGTTCTCGTTTCAAGTGGACTCGCAGTGGTACAGAGGTTAAAAGTATCTTAACCTCTGTCCTACATATCACCGTACAACGTTGCCCCCATCTTCTTAGAGAAGATTGGAGTGTATTTTATAGCTATAATATATTATACATATATACTTCATTGTGGAAACGCGATATCCCCGCGATAGTAGATCTTGAAGTCGCCATGGGCAAAAAAAAAACTATATTGTTTTTACTGTGTTGAGTAGACGCCCTGTGCCGCATGTTGTCTAGTATATTATTTTAATCAATCGGTTTATTATTCCTCTCTAAAAATTGCTAGTTACAAAATTGAAACACAAAACTATTTAGGCTTTTCACAGCTTTCCTTACCGGCCATTTTAAACCCAATTAGCCCACAAATAAACGCGACACCAAACCGTCAATACAGCCGTCCAGTTTAAGCCGGCCTATAAATTCGGCTGGAGATATAAAAATATAATAAAACCGGCTTGTCAGACTATTTGTCACACAGACGGACGCTTCCTAGTCGTGTTCGGTGGTTGATTTACACACGCGCCTGCGCAGCTTGGAGTTTAGAGTTCTCTGGAATATTAGCAAAAGCCATGAAATATGTGTGATTTCAAATTGAGATGACATTACTTTTAAAAATTCCCTTTATTTATAATCCTATTTAAATTTACCACTTGTGACATGTTCTTAAATGGAATTTTTGTTATTGTCTCCTTCTCAGCACCAACCTTGAATTGTTTCTGCTTAGTCCATTGGTTGACTGGTAGAGAATCGTTGAAGCATCAAGTCCGCCATACGCAAAAGCGGTCACCACCTCCAGGACGTAGGATGAATGGCTGATAGGGTCATAGTGTTATCGAATGATCTATATCTATATTATAAACCAATAACCTAACCTAGCTTAACTAATCTACACATCCCTTTTACTTTTAAACAGTTATTAATATCATCTTAAACATGCCGCGGAACCCAATCGGTTATTAATTTAAAAATAATAATAATAATGATGTCGTTAATTATTAAAAACGCATCATTAGGACAGTTAACAATATCAACAAGTCGTTTCAGTAACAGTCTTATTAGTGGGACCCAATAATTTGCCCGTATGTTATGAAACTCTAACGTTTATATTAAAACTATTTTAAATTAATAATGTTTTTCTCTAAAAAGTCGATCAATTTATTTTTTGTAATTTTAAGTTCCAAACTAAAGCTGGCAGATTTATCCATGGAATAAAATATAACAAGTAGATAAGTAAGTATTCTAGTCGCCCCAGCCTATATCGGCATTAGAACTCTCACGGATATAATTTAGCTGTACAGAAGCCCTAACCATCATGCACACGCGAGTAATATTTTTCTTTTCTATCACTAAAGATATATGGGATGACAGGTGGGCCATTTGCTTTATCGCAACGAACGAGTGATAAGGAAGAAGAAGAGAAGGGTCCTAGCATCTTGGCTAGGGCCTCTGTTGATACTATGGTCTGTGTCAATCGAATTTGGCCAACAAAGCCAAACAAACCAATTTACTATATTACTCGATTATCACCTACTTTTAAAGATCAAGGAAGGTCTTTGCAATGATTTTGCCACTTGATCAATAGTTTTATATTTCGTATTAGAGTAAATAACTACTAATTATGAGTTATTTTTATTAAAAACAAGCTCTGTTAATATTTGAGGTTATCAAATCAATAAAAATATTTGCTGAATACAGTTTCTGAAGTGGTAGTAAACTTTATTATAAACGTCCAGGGTATTCAGCCTGCAGGCAATTCAAAGACATAAATATAAAATTGTAAAATAATAAAAATAAAAGTCAACTATAATCTAATTTCAACAAAAATTCAATTACAAATTAACATCAAAATCCTTAACACTATAATAGCACTTATCAAAAAGCCAGTTTGTCAACTTATTTCTAAAGATAATGTGTCAAACAGTACTAATTTCTTTACATATTTTCCAATTTCAATTAACTCAGACTATAGTATCAATAGATATAGTATACTAGTAAATATTCAAATAAGCACCTTTATAAAGGCTCAATCCTAGTTCATGCAAAGTATAGGGACAGTTGCAGGGAATATTTTAAAGATCTACGAATACTAACATCTGTGTCAACTTACATATTGGAAATAGTTGTATACGTAAAAAACAATCCAAGCCTATTTAAAAGAATGAAGGATAATTGTAACCGACCAACGAGAAACCCTGATAACATAAGACCAATGGAACATAGATTGAACATAGCGAAAAAGAGTCCGAAATGTATGGGTCGGCAATTATTTAACAAACTGCCTAGAGCAATCAAAGCCCAAAACAATGCTAATACTTTTTACAGAAAAGTCAAAGAGCTGCTCCTTGCACAAACAGTATACAGCATAAAGGAATACATGAATAATGATTATTAAAACAAAATGTGTAATTTAATATTTAGTACAATTATTATAAGGTAAAACGTTAATTTTAAGCTGACGATCTCAGTATTTATATATATAATTTGACCTGTGTTAAACTTATGGAATATTATCGAGAAATAAATGATTTATCTTATCTTATCTTTATCATTTGATCAACTCTATAACATGTTTGGTGAGAATGATTAAACTGCACAAATAATAATTCGATTAGTCAAAGAGAAAAACCAGACGCATAAAAATGTATCCATAGATATAATAGAATAACACCAAGTGCACACAAAAAATAACCTAAGCACATATTTAATGTCTTTATAATCAGGTCGCATATTACGTGCAAGAGCAGACGGACGCGAGCCATAAACCAGATGTCATTATTGTCGCTTTGATGTCTCTAACACTCCGCCAACTTACTCTTGCATGTGTCACCTTCCTTATCTCGTTGATGTAGAGTATAGTTTTGAAAATTTCGTAGTGTTTTCCTTGGTAAATATTATATGTAATATGGTGAAGAGCTTTGATTTATAGTTTTATGTAAACAGTGCGTTGAGTGAACCGCGTCAACTGAGCCGGTGTTGCAATGGCGCATTTTTAAGAGAAATATAGCGTTTTTATTGACTACGTGAGGCAATCCGTATAAAAACATTACAAAGCTAAGGAATCGTGATAATACATTTCGCTTCTTAAATACAAAAACGCCGCAAATCAAAAACATACTTACTTATATAGTTTGATTTAAAACTTAAAGTAAATAGCATTTCGAATTTAAATGGAACACAAACATATTTTGATTTGTGTCTCTTTGTGTATGTGTATGTAGCTAGTAATTACATATGTTAACAAGTTTAAGCGGTTTTGAATTATGTGGTCCGCCCAAAAGAATCCAAATATCTCGTATTTATTTATTTATTTATTTAAAAAGTTTTGTAAGTAGGCCCTGTAGGCACTTTTACAAGTCTGAGTCTACCAGCGCTTCCAAAGAGACCACTGTTGAGAAGAAGCGCCGCAAGAAACTCAACAGTAAGCCGTTTTTTCCAAATAAATCACATTACAATACTAAACTTAAGCTACACAATTTAAATGTCACAGGGACGTACAGGTCCCAGTAGTAATAATAATTAAATTGTCGGATTAAAATAAATAATACAATTTCGGAGATGTAAACAGTCTCCAAATGTCAAATTAAAATTAAGAATTAAATATAATTTAAAAAAAACACAAAACAAGGGAGATGTCGTATGCAGAATATAAAAAGTATTATTAAAGACTAAGTAATTATAGTAAACATATAAATATCCTCGTAAAGCCACTCCCAGTGCTGTATTTATGGTGTTCTGAAACCCCTTTATACTCGATTGGACTAATTTTCAAGATACTTAGTTCTCCTGTGATCACAATGCATTAAAAACTGTGTGCCATAAAAAAAATGTTCGTCTGCACGGTCGGAACGTTGATTTGTTAGATCATTCTCCCGAACTCATTATTTCTTCGTAGAGGTTAATTGAGCTCCTGATGTCAAACGACAAGCAAATAGTGTCATAACTGTCAAATATTAAGATTTGTGACCTCATTATGTACTACTAGCGATTCACCCAGACTTTAAGCGGATTTAACACCAGTGTTCTACAGTTCTAAACTTTCCTTTTAAAACAGTCTGATTGGTGGTGTAAAGCGTTTTAAAATCCATTCAGTACTTTCTGAGATTAAATGTTTTAGTGGTGGTAGGTTATGCAAGGTCCATCCGGATCTCTACCATCTTATCTTTTAATCTACCACCAAGCAGCTGTACTCGCATTGTTGTGTTCCGGTGTGGGGATTAGACAACCGGTGAAATTACTAGCATAGAAGCATTCCATCTAAGTCCTCAGGGTTGGCAACGCATTTGCGGTCTAAATATTGTAGTCTTAAGAATTTAAATATCTATCGGTTACAGATCTCACCTAACATTAGGTGGCTTGTATGCACGCTCGCATACTTCGTCTAAAAACAAGTGAATTTTGTATTACACAATATTTGACATAACTTTTGTAAATAATAACTAAACATAAGCCGCTATCAAAACGTCCCCCGAGATTTAAAACATGTTCAGTTGATTATGTTTACACATAGCACGGGGCTGTAGCAGGTCCGCTTCCCGGTCATAACTTTAGTTAAAGAGCCGATTCGCACTCAACTATTTTAGTAAATTGGGCAATTGGATTAGAGATGGCTAAATGCTGATATAACTTTTTACGAGTGCATAAGTAGGGCAGAAGGATCAACGGAAGGTGCTTCTCGGGTTTAATGTCCACCATTTTGAAAGCATACCTTGCATTCTTGCTATAAGGCGCTTTTAGAGAA
The DNA here is from genome assembly GCA_923062465.1 of Acleris sparsana. NCBI lineage: Eukaryota > Metazoa > Arthropoda > Insecta > Lepidoptera > Tortricidae > Acleris > Acleris sparsana. The sequence continues at coordinate 606,618 of OV281293.1, forward strand.
GTAAGATCAAAATTAGACAAGACCTTTTTACTCGGATACGCCAGAAGGGTTAAGTTTCTCAAGTGTGCATAAAAACGATTCGTACGAAATAAATACTTGTATGGAGAAATCCATGATAATGAAACAAATATTCGCGCTCATCACACAAATATCTGCGCTTGCTGGGATTTGAACCCAGGATCGCTAGCTTCGTAGGCAGGGTCACTGCCAACTACCAACTTGACCAACGCATGGTCAAAAACATTGAACCATTTATTTATCTTCAACGTGTGTAGTATTGGATGTAAGTACACAAGCTAAGCATATAGCAATCGGTAAAAAAACATTATTTAATAGTCATTTTGATACAAACTTTTTTCATGGTATATAGATAGATAGATAGACTCATTTATTCAGCCATTAAATAAAATAAAAAAAACATATGCATTTGACAAAACAAAAACAAAAGTAACTTATAGAAAGCAAACGGCCACACAAGCCAACTGATGTTCCGTGGGAACTTGGACATTTGCATTCTCAAGACTGCAATCTTAAGACTAATTTGTTCCCAACCCGGAGACTAAGATGGAATGCCTCTATGCTAGTAATTCCACCGGTGACAACACTTGTACCTAATAAACATAGACATTAAAAGAACTACTTTGTCTAAGGCTTTTACAAACTTGACAGGAACATTTACCGTGCTGTTAAATCCAATGACGTCATCAAAAACAGCTTAAGACCTAACGGCTGAACCGTTTTAAGTGCGGTCAGTCCTAAACTACAGGCGGCACGCGAACCGAGGTGATCAGGCCGGGGCGGCTTCCGGTGGGCCTGGGTTCATTTCCGGTCAGGTTTCTTGATGCTTTGATGTTTGATGGGCGATGGTGAGTGAATTATGGGTACAGATAGAGTATTGTCTTGATTGTATATGTATGCTGCTTTTAGAGTAATAAGTGAATTAAAAAGAAAATAAGATAGAACGGACTCTTGCGAAAAACCTTAATTATTCCTAAATTATGTTGTAACTTGTTTTATTTATAAGTAGACCAAAGAATCATTGGTACATATAGATAGGTATGTAGGTATACATATGAGTCTATTATGTGGAGTCCCCGCGTTACGATAACATGTCAAAAACCATTACGAGTATGTTTTCACCATGTTGAATATAACCTAAGAACATAGCGGGGTCCTGGTGAAAAATGGTGTAAGTCTCCTGAAGATCAAGTTAAAATGGTTTAAGTCAAGTATAGGTACTCCGTTTATGTATACTATACCTTTTTGTAGAACAAGTTAAGTCGACTTATGCCCTTTTATCACTAGGTCCCCAGTGCACCGCATCTGGGATTCCTCTCCTGGTATTACAAGTGTTCAGTGTCCACCAGGTGACTCTCTCGCTCAGCTGGTTCCTCTAGCAAAGGGTTCCGTACCGCCGTACAATGAGTAATATTATATTCCAATTTACGTTCTAACTTACGTTATACTTATAATACGTTGAAAAAACATGTGTTGTATGGGGACGCCCTGTGTTTTTAACTTTCTTTATCTACGCACATATCGTAAGTCCTCTTTTATGCGTTCAAAACCCGTAGGAAATGACCAGCATTATTGCAACTAATTTTACTATGAAAAGTTTCTTGTCTGTGGTAGTAGGTAAAATTTGTACTGTAGGTAATGGTTATAACAGTATAGATTTTGGTAAGGTTATGAGTTTCAAATTTGGAACATGTTCCAAAATTAACACAATTGAAATAGGTCCAATTCTAGGATCAATTGGAACGTCAACTCGTTATATTTTTTAGTACAATATCGTAGGATATTTGAATTTCGAACGACATGAGAATAGGGACTTTATTAGTAGGTATGTCTATCATATAATTAAAAAAAAAACCATTCATATTCGTGACACATGACAGGTTTCTTTAGCCGCCATTTTTGTTGTCAATTCGTCGTATCGTAAGTCGTAATTTGATTTCATTTAGTTCATTTCTTTGTTGAGTTTATTGTGCCACTTATGAAAATTCGTTTGGTGAAATTGGTAGGTACTTAGATATGTTACAGGTAGCGCTGGTAGCAATGCAGGTCATTTGCCTTTCGGCTTCTGAACCCATCTTAGAGTACTTATAATATGTGTGTAGATAAAGTATTGTACGCGACTCTGCGTAATTGGCATTACGCAACCGTCACGTAAACTACTATTATAAATTTTGGTTCGTTAAGCAATCTGTCACATATTCTGAAATAAAAACCGCTACGGTCAGGGCTATTCAGACAGAGGGTTTAATTTTTTCAAGGGTGTGCGACGACACAAAACTATTTTTGCGACCTGATACTTTAAGTGCCTAAACTTATTTATTCCTTTATAATCTTTCAGGCTTTAACCCTCTGACGAAATAGTCCTGCCTGAACTTATCCATTACGATTTATAAGATACTGCTCTTTAAAGTTAAGACGAACGAACAGACGGACGGAGCGTAAGTTTAGTAATAGGGTCCTGTTTGACACTCTTTGCGTGTCAAAAACGTGCTTAATTCACGGACTTCACAATGACCCTTTTGTTTGTTTTTAGTGGAAAAATCTTGATACCTAATTTATCCTCACACAATTATCCATCTTCCTAGAACCGTTGACATAAACTGTTCTCTCGGCGCATTAACGTGCGAATTTTTAATAAAACAAAGGTATTTTAGGAGCAGTAAATATGTTGTTCTCACCACAATAAAACGTGCCGATTGCTGCGGCACATAAAGAAACACGGTATTATCTCGTTGACAACCCAATTTATACAAGCGGTAGACTATGTTTTTATTAGAAGAAAAATTTTTAGCAAGAATTAGTGAAATTATGCAGATTAAATGGACGAAAAGTTGGACCACAGTTAAGCGTACACAACACAGATGACGAAAGAAAGTTCCGTTGTAACACGAAAATGATCCTTACAATTGTAGGACTAATTTTCGTGTCACAACAGAAAAGTTTTATAGCGTGAGTGATCATACCCAACTTTTTGGACCTTACTTAAATGCAGTTTTGTTGATGCGCTGGCCTAGTTGGTACTGACCCTGCCTACGAAGCTAGCGGACCTGGGTTCAAATCCCTGTAAGGGCAGATATTATTAGTGTGATGAGCGCGAATATTTGTTCCAGAGTCATGGATGTTCTCTATGTGTTTACTTATATATTTCTCTATATAAGTATTTATATCGTTGTCTAGTACCCACAGTACAAGCCTAGAGCTTAGTTTGAAGTCAATTGGTGTGACATTGTCCCCTGATATTTATTTATTTATCTTGTTTAATTATCGCTCAAAACTGCTTGCGGCAGTAAGTAAGTACTAAAGGGACCAAGTCTGTTCTTCTAAATGTATGTTTATAAATATGCAAGCTTTTGGCAAGAAATAGAAAAAAATGATCGGAATACCCATTCGGCTTAAAGCTCGCTAATTAATAGCCCAAATAAAAATATTTATCGAGTTAAACGACATATACGAAGGTAATAAAAATTTCAAAACACCAACACGTGTATAGAATTTAAAATAAACAATTAATTCAGTGCGGGTGAGGTGGGATAAATCAATACAGAAATAGTTTTTTTATTATTGTAACCGTCTTAGACAAAACATGTGGACGCCATAAATATTTAGATAATGTCAAGACGAGTGCGAATTGTTAGTGTGAATGGGATCTACGCACGCAATAACAAGGTAACTAGATCTCTGTACTGAACGTTTTATATCTTAATTTTAAATACGGCCATCTGTTTGCATTCGAAACAGAAATAGTTATAATTATATTATACCTAGCCATTATTTTAAGGTTTGATCTCTTTTTGCAAAAATATACACTCATGAGCTAACGGGTCACGAAATAACGGGTCAGAGTGCGTTTTTCATACTAAAGAGGCTATTTCGAAGCCTTGGTTCCTCGCCACTACTCGCCAGGGAATGCTTTTAGTGAAATCTGATGATGAATACCTCGAGCATCGATACAGGACTTCCAGAGTGCCTAGGATTTGCATTGAGCATGTTCAGAAAAACATCTAAAACGGCAATAAAATGTAAGGAAATCCAATTGCTGACCCAAACTCTCCCGCTGTGGTGTTAACTGATTGTGCGATCAGTTAGGTATCTTAAGAACTTTTGACCTCCTCTATTGAACCTCGCAGTATCCACCATTAAACCTCACTCAAAGCAACCCCTGGCAAGGAACCAAGGCTTCATAATAGTCTCATTTGCATGAAAAACGCAGTCTGACCCGGTATTTTTGCTCTTGAGTGTATTAAAAGATGAAATTCAAACGCCGCGGTCAGTTTAGCTGATAAGATGACCTTGCATATGTACACAACTGTACAATAATTATATGGAATTTACGTCAAATTTCAAATATGGAATGTCTAACGGTCTATACCAATACATATGTTAAACTACATGAAACACATAATTTATTTAAGTTTTTCATTTCGTGACCCTGCCTTTGAAACACGGGGTCGGGGTTCCGTTTTTAGTATAGGCACAGATATATATATAAAATATAAGTTAGTACAAGTAGTATGGGCAAGTTTTTGTATAATGAGCGTAATTTATTTCTGAGGTTTTTTTTATTTGAATACATTTTACAAGCTTTTATTGAACTTGCAATTTATGTTTGTAGGTATCTTGGAAATTAAATTTGAGCCACTTCCCGTCATTGGAATGAGAAATTTGGAGCACAATAATGTAAACCCAATGACTATGCAATATTATGGTATCTAAGAGGTGATCTGATGATGGAGTCCGAAGGTGGCGACAGGATATCTGCTATACTAAACGTAGACCCACCTTGTTAGAACTCAATAGCATGATAAGCAGATAAAGACTTAGCAAGAAAAAAGTACTGTTGGCCCAAAAATGAAATTGTCTTCAGAAACTTACTTATTTCTATATTTAGGTATGTTGATCAATTTGTGTTAGATTATCCCTTGACATAATTTATTGAATGATCCGCCAATAGAAAAAAACAAATAAGAAAAATCATTTTAAATTAATCAAAACCAGAAAAAATTAAAACTGTCACCCTAAAAGCCATAAAAACCTTAAAATTACACAATAAAATTCCAAGACTCTTCTAATCTCAACCTTTTTAATTCATTAAGACCCCAGTCCTCAGAGTGTTACCATCCGATTACCATATAAAACGCAGTATTGTCGCAAATAGGTAAATAAAAAGGCAATCGGTCTCGCCCCGGTATTGCCTGGTATCGCCCGGTATCACCCCGTGGGGACCGGGGTGATTGACACGTGTTTATTTTACCCCACCGTGTAAGATTTGAGGGTATTTTTATTACATTTGTCAAGACGTGGGAAAATAAGAGGTGTTTGGGTGAGTTGGTGTTCGGAGCACTTTCGGTGCTTTTAATGTTTTTTATTGCAATAGTTGCGAAGTTATCCGTCATAATAAACGTAAATAAAATTAACAAGAATTAGGCCATGATAATAATACTCTGCAACCATTGTTAAATTACCCGAAAAATGCAAAAAATAATTTAAGTCTTACTGAAATGTTCTTCTTCTATAAGTGGAAACTGTGTTGGCTAATGTATTTTTAAGCTATGATTGTATCTCAATGTGTTATATTTTGCTGTTTGTTTCCCTAATAAATAAATTCCATTACAAATATAAAAGTTTTTATATGTTACCCTGTTAAAGTATGACCGCATCTTTCGTGCATTTGTATAATTTAAATTGGAATGCAAATTATGTAGGTACCCGCATTTTGTCGATGTCATGGTATTTATACACACTTCCATATACCTTATAGAGAAAAATATTTACGCAAGAATAATTTGCGGGTGGTAGGACCTTGTGCAGGGTCCGTCCGGATCGCTACCACCATCTTATCCATTAACCTACCTCCAAACAGCAGTGTTCGTATTGTTGTGTTCTGGTTTGGGGATAAGACAGCCGGTGTTAATGACTAGCAAAGAGGCATTCCATCTTAGTCCTCAGGGTTGGCAAGGCATTTGCAGTCTTAGACTTGCAGTCTTGTGAATGCGAATGTCTATGGGTCACAGTTTCCATTTACCATCAGGTGGCCTGTGTGCTCGTTTGCCTTCTATATGCCATAAAAAAAACGGAAAAAGTGTTTTCACTAAAAATATGCATATGGGGTTGGTTAGCATCACGCGCTTATATCAAGTCCCATACATTATTTTTACGTAGGTATACTTCAGCTTAGGATCTGAGACGTGGGCGCTAACAATGGGCCTCATAAGGAAGCTCAAAGTCACTCCGAGGGCTATGGAGAGGGCTATGCTCGGGAATTCTCTGCGTGATAGAATCATAAATGATGATATCCGCAGTAGAACTAAGGTTACCGACATAGCCCGAAGAATAGCTAAACTGAAGTGGCAGTGGGCGGGGCACATTGCTCGCAGGGCTGATGGCCGATAGGGTCTTCTGACGTGGCGTTAGGTTCTGGAGTGACATCCGCGGACCGGAAGACGAGCTGTAGGTAGGCCTCCAACAAGATGGAGTGACGACCTCGTAAGGATCGCGGGACCGCGGTGAATGCGAAAAGTACAAGACCGGTCTGAGTGGAAAGCCTTGGGGGAGGCCTATGTCCAGCAGTGGACGTCTTTCGGCTGACATGATGATGATAATGACTTCACCTTTACTCTATGACGATACGAAAGTAAACGTCAATATTGATTTGCTTTACATTTAAGTTCTCAATACAGACTAGAGGGTGCTGATATCAATCACCACACACGTTTTCTCGATAACGTTACTTTTTACTCGATAGAAAATAAAACGCTCTTGAACTCATTGTTGACATAAAAAAAGTAAGCAAACACAATAAGTTTACTCAAAGAATCCGTTACGTAAATTGAGCAGGTTCATCATCCGCCCCTGTGGCCTAATGGATAAGGCATCGGCCTCCTAAGCCGGGGATTGTGGGTTCGAGTCCCACCAGGGGTACTTGAGTTTTTGCAATAATTAATTATTTTTGCATTTTTCAATTTATTTTTAATTCTACAAAAAAACTTATGTTTGTGAAAACAGAAAACCGTTTTAAAAACGCAAAAAATAACTTAATTTAAAATAGGTCAGTCAAACTGAAGACAGCTTTTATTTGAAAAATATTGGCAGTCTAAGTAATTCTTTGTGTTATTTATTTGATACCTACTTTTTAGTGATCATAGTTATTATGCTATTATGTTGTTCCATTACTCAATTAATAAGAAGCTGCAGGACATTAATTAGAAACTCAACGCAAGCAAAGCCGCGCCGCAGTGCATAATATCTTATCGCTACCCACAAAATAGGTACCGTTGAGGAGTTCCGGTGGCCATCTCTCTGTGGTCTTCATAATCAGTTCCATTTCACCCCAAGAGCTAATACACGAGTTACCATATAAATGCCGAAATCACTATAGATGTGACCTACATATAATACTTGAATAGTTCCCTCGATTTCTCCAAGATCCCACCATCAGATCCTGATCTGTTGACAATGAGACCAACCAGAAAGTATACCCTTGCAAACAAACAATTATTTTTTTAATCGGTCCAGCGAGCGGTATTTTAGTAATCAGGAAACATAAGAGAACCTCCTCCGTATGTTTGTCTGTGTAGGCGTATGGATACACAGTGTAGCTCCTAAACCAATAGACCAATTTGGGCGGGTTTTTTTTAATCAAAAGCTAGTTAAATCGGGGTTGTATATTGATAGATTTTATGAAAATCGGTTCAGCCGTTTATAAGATATCAGCACACAAAAAGGTGTCGGCATTACATCGGAGATTTTTATCTACCATTACATTGTTATTTACTTTTTAAATCTAATAATGGTACATTGTTGCCTAGGCGCGGAAAGTAAGGGTTTTCCTGACGAGGTGGTTAGCAGACCGAGCAATAGCGAGGACTGCTAAAATACGAGTCAGGAAATCCTCGTTTCCGCCGAGGCATAGGTACATAGTGCTTTTCTCAAACATGTAAGGAAATAATACAAATACATTTTTAAAAAGCAAGTAATTGAATTATGCAGCATGAACGAATGTTACCGACTGTCAATTGTTTTTAAATACTAACCATAGAAATTGGAATGCAAATTCAAAAAGAAACACACGCACTGTGCTAAAAAAGCGAGCAGTTACCTTCGCTGTTTGGAATTTTTGTCTTGGTCCTTTTGATTTTGTATGCAAATTGACAGAATTTTTAAGAAAAATATAGACATGGACGGAAAGTGTTTTAATATGGTTTTTTTACTCCTAGGAGTAAAATGAGGCTCTTTCCGTCCTTGTCTTTCAATCGGAAAACCGTTTTTTCCGAGAATGTTTGAGAAAAAATAGTACTTAATAACACTTTACGACGCCGTATGAGATTAACCGCCCAAACAAAAAAGCGAAAACACCCGCGCAGTTCCTCATTTCATACCTTATACAACAAATACAAATAGTATTCAGCTCATAAATAACGAGCGAAGCGAGCAAACTTAATACTTAATAATTACATGCGGTATAGGACATTATTTATGCCACGTATTTATCGCCCAGAACTAATAAAATACACAGTTCAAAAGCATTCTAAGTAGTTTACGACGTGTCCTGAACTACTAAATACTCGACACTTACTAGGTGATATTAGATCTTAGGTGATTCTTGGTATACCTTTGGCGTGCGTGCTTAATGGAGAGTAGGCAGCGTGAAGTATTTGGCTTGCGTCGGTAAGTTATTCAGAATGTGTTTAGTGGTAATACTCTAAAAACAAGGATTCGGAACAAATGGAACGGATTACTTATGATTTAAGACATTGTTATTTTTGTGTGACTGCAAAACGCCTGAATATTTCTTTAAAGCTACAAATTTTACCTAACATGACAGCCTTATAAGGAGCTGCAAACTTTTGTACCTTGTCTCTTTAACGTTTTTTACAGATAAGTGCAGCAGTTTCAACGAGACGTGAAAGTGACAAAGCACCAAAGTGTAAAGCTACTTACAACGCAAGGCCGAAGCAATTAAGCCTTCATACTTAAATGCATTATAAATCGGTCAGTCAACTACAAAGAGTATCCAGTTTTTATTACACGTCTGCCCATAAAAAGGAGTATAATGTTTTCAGGGTTCATGTACCTATGTACGATTCTTAATTCCACCATAACTTCTAAACGCCTGAGCTGATTTAGATGTGTGTTCACACCTAATACCTAAAGTGGTTAAAATTGAAATAACAACAATTGCAAAATGTCAATTATTAACATAGGTAGGTATATCGACGACGCTTTTGATTTAGTTATTCATCTTATGGCATCGTAATAAGGTTCGAAAGTGGATACTTCAATCTCTTTATATTACGTACCAAAGTCGTTTGTCCCTTTGGCTTTGGGAACATATACATTTTTCGGGATATTAAATAAAACTTCCTAAACCTTACTCCTACTCAAGAATTTAAAACCGAAACAGCATAACCTCTTAATCTTATCTCTCGATCGTACTTACATAGTGACCTTACATACTTTAAACCATACCGTTTTTCTATTGGTCGATAACCGCAAGCCACGTGTCTTACCTGGGCTCTCGACCAATCAGCGCGCGGCGCACCTGTGGGTCGATGTTGAGGCGGCACCTGCGTTAAACCGGTGCTTTCAATGATAAATGTTGTACGAGCCGGTGTGGGAACAGCAATTGGGTCTTTTAAAATGACATCATATCACAAAACATCTTTACACTACTGGAAAAGGACCGAATCTTATGAACTAGAAACCGTGCATGCACGCTTCATGTATGATTGTGGAAGAAGCGAAAAAGATTTTTCAGGTTCGTAGTTGGCAGGTTGAATGAAGTGGTCTATGCCTAAGGCCCTCGAAAAAAGCACGGCGGAGGATTTCCTACTAGAAATGCAGTTTTTGTCAACAGATAGAATGATTCAAGTGGCAGGTTTTTTATATATCTAAAAAAACTCGTGTCACATTTATTCTGTTCTAAACATGAACATATTGAAAATCATTTAAAAAGCTATATAGTGTTGTTCTATTTTATAGTCTTCATGAGAATGTTAAGAAATATATAATGATAAACAAAAAAGTAAGTACTATATTCCTAATAATTACGACGGTCAACGAAATAACAGAAGGTATACAAGAACGTCGACGGCATTTCAAAAAAGATATGTAAAACACCTCTTGGAATAACACGTCCTATAAATAACTATTCACAGCGAGAGGTTCTCTTTAAAACAGTTTCGTTATCTTAATTTCAAATTACACGGTATTTTAGCAGGCAACTTCGGCGGAAATCCGGGGGGTAATGAGTGGTAACGATGTGTGGACGTCTCACCTGGATGTGGCTGGATGACCGCCGGTGGTCATTAGTGGTGAGGGTAGGGACACTATCGATTATGTCGATATCGATAAACTGGTAGGTAATGGTAGTGACGGTGTGTGGACGTCTCACCTGCATATGGCTGGATGACCGTCGGTGGTCATTAGTGGTGAAAGCTGGGATGCTATCGATGATGTCGACATCAATAAACTGGTACCTAGGTAATAGTGGTGACGGTATGTGTACGTCGCACATGGATGAAGCTATGACGCTGGTGTTCATTAGTAAGACATGGGACATTGTCAATAATGGGATAATTCGTTGACGTCAATAGGGAAGAATTGGTAGAATAATTGCAGTACTCAAAACTACTTGTGGAAGCCTATTTGTGGTTGGATAACCATCAAGGATGTAAATTTAAACATCTTGTTATTTAAGAATAATAAGTAGTTACTGTATGTCATAAAGTGCCACCAATTTATGTCACCTGGCGCCCTAAATCAGTTTTTATCATTTTACGATCTCAAAGTAACATTTAGAAAACCACCAATGAATAAAAAATAAGCCGAAACTTCATCGTATATTTCTTTTTTTAAGTATGTACGTAGTAATTAAACTTCAAAGACGTCAACCCACATTTTTTATTACCTTAATTTTAAACTAGGACTGAAAAAAATACCGCAAAATTATCATCGACACTAGTAACGCGGCCAACACTATTAGCCAGTTTGTAGGTAGGCGCCAACTCCGCCCAAACAAATCAAAAACAACTCGACTATTGAAAGGTGTCTCTGACAACTTGGCGGGAAACAGAGTTGCATTTTCTACTTTTACGCTTTTAGACTTGGCACATTCTCGGTTGGGACATTTTTTTATTAAAAATTTAAAACAAATGAAGATGAAAATCATCAATTGATATCCTTGCTGTTATAAATGTAAATCGAAACTTAATCGCGTAAATACAGTATGTATACCTCGACGTTTCGATCGTGTTGCAACGGTCGTGGGCACGAGCTGACACTAGGGCGGTTACCACGACCACTCAATTCGAAACTTCGTGTGCCGAGTCCCTGTCACTCCTCACTCGAGACTTAATCAAGAGAAAGCGATAGATCTAACCTAACTTCAAACTTCTATTTTTAAAGTAGGGCATTTATCCTACGACGTTAAATGGTATTGCTTTTGACGTGTTCTGCATAGTTTTTTTAACTCGGCCACTATTATTGACGGCACGCGCTGGCCTAGTTGGTAGTGACCCTGCCTACGAAGCTAGCGGTCCTGGGTTCAACTCCGGATTGCTCGCAGGACTGATGGCCGATGGGGTCAGAAGGTTCTGGAGTGGCGTCCGCGGACCGGAAGACGAGCTGTAGGTAGGCCTCCAACAAGATGGAGTGACGACCTGGTCAGGATCGCGGAACCGCGGTGGATGCGAAAAGCACAAGACCGGTCTGAGTGAAAAGCCTATGTCCAGCAGTAGACGTCTTTCGGCTGACATGATGATGATTAAGCCTAGAGCTTAGTTCGGGACTATTGGTGTGACATTTTCCCGTGATATTTTATTTATTTATTTATGAATTGTCAAATAAAAGAGCTATCCTAACGTTGACAATACAATAGCAGGTCAAAAGCAATATTTGTTGACGTCCTAGAATAGAGGCTCAGGGGTGATTCTCTTAAAAACGGCCTTCAGTCGGTCGAACGACCGCGTTCACTCACTCACTCGTTCGACCGAACGAACGCCGTTTTTAAAAGAATAACACCCCTGTAGGTGGTACACAAACACAGCACACATCCTCACGCACTGTCTTTTGCACTCACCGTACACTGATCTGCATAACAATGTCATGGTAACCCCCGAGACTTATTACTAATAATACCAAAATCGCTATGTACGCCAGAACGCCCATAATATTTGCGGACTTCCCTTAATTCCTCACGGATCTCCCCATCAGATACTGACTTGATGACAATTCTAATATCGGAATCCATAATGTTTTTTTCGCATAATGTATCATATGGCATAAAATCGTTTAACCTAAACTAACCTAACGTAACCTAGCCTAATCTATACAATAGTCGTTTATTAAATTCTGTTTTATGCGAAAAAAATACATGCTAAAAAATCATTATGTGAAAAAAAAAGTGCGTTTCCAATGCCACCCGACAATAGGACCACCTCGGGGATAATACTCCTTTTTTGAGCACTATTTGTTAATATACAGTCTTCACTTCATCTTTGTCAAAAGTAACACTCACTTTTGAGCATTGACGTTACCGTTTATCCTTTAGTTGACAGAAATAGATCGCGTAGTCGGAAAATGAAAATGTTACCCTAAATGATAACTCACTCACTGTGATAAAAAAAAACAGCACTGATTTTAGTTATAAAATACTATAACTAAAATAATGTGGGACACTTGCGAGAGTTTTACACGTGATAATTCACTTTATAATATGCTATAAAGAATGTTTAGAGTAGTTTCTCAGCAATTAATGTGTCGTGTGTCTTGGTGAGCCCGCCAGTGACATCTAGCGACAATAAAAACTTCAATTATGGTTGACATACTATTTTAATATTAACTTTGTCATCGACGTATTTATTGTTAAAACAGAGCACGCTGTGTAGGACTACCTTGTTCCTGATTTTATGACTGCGTTGTTGATTCAGATATTAATGATTATATAGATTTTAATTATTATTATTTTTAATATTAATTAGGACGTACCCAATAGATAGTAAGTTTGCACAGTATGAGGAACGGACTAAACCAGCACTGTGAGAGTCCGATCCAGCCGGAGCCGCCTACTGCAAATGGTTAATGAAAAAACATGAAAAAATATAGGTATTTGTCTAGTTAACTAAGTGTAGAACTCCGTATTTTTTGACAGCTGTCCTATTTTTTGTGGCACTAGATTAGCTTGTTTTCTCAATTTTTCAAACCTTGTCAATTTTGTAAGCGATTCAACAGCTCAATCGATGCCATCGTTGGTAACATTATAATTCAAATTTGTTTTCTTCTTTGTCATTTTAAATACAATACACATTTATAAAGCAGATTTTACACATTATCTTGCATTTGAGCTTGTATATTAATTACCAAACAAAATTGAAATCACGAAATTAAACATTCATAAAATTAAAATAAAAACATCCAATCTGGTTAGATCCGGGATAATATTACATGTTAATAAAAAGTCGTATTAAATAAGACCCCCGCCACACGGCGCGACCTCATTAGGGCGTGCGCCCACGACGCAACCTGCTGCTATCTGATGCTGCACCGGCGCGCGGGAAAAATATTCTTCCCTCGGGAATCAGTTTGTTAAGGATAAGGACACACTGGAATTAGCAAGCTTAGACGCAGTTTTTTGCCACCTGATTGTAAGCGGCATCTGAAACAAATACATTTTGCAATCCTAAGATGCGTTGCCAATTCTGAGGACTCAAATCGGATTTTATGCTAGTAATTTCACCGGTTGTCTTATCACACCGGAACACTACAATGCATACAGACTTTCTAGTGTATTTTAACATACACAAAAATATCTCGATTGCGATATGCGTTTCTCGTATAAATAACATGTACCCTTACCAGGAGTTACAATGGCCGTACTCTCTAGCGAGTCGAACACTCTGTCCCTCGCACTCTATAAGAATAGTTGCGAGGTCTGCGAGGGATAGAGCTTCCACTCGCTAGCAAGTAGGTTAATTGTAACTCATGGTAAGGGGTCACATGTTTGAGACGGTTTACCGCGTGAAGAGTAACTTACACTCGAGTCACGGTGTTGTTTGGCGGCAGGTTAAAGGATAAGATGGTGGTAGATAAGATGGTAGGACGGACCCTGCACCAGGCAGCAAGACCACCGCAAACAGGTAAAATTTCCGAAAGCTGTGTTATATTGAAGATATTTTAGAATTAGTTGTAATTTAATTGCTATACGTAGGTTAAGTTAGGTTTGATGCATAGCGTTATATCGGAATTATGACAATTCGGGGTTTTTATCCATTCGGAATTATGATCCTGTGGAATAATGTACTACCGTACCGCCATGCGCCACTAGAACACTACTTCAGTGCAAGGTGTGAGTACAAAATTGACTATTATGACATTATGCTTGTGCTCTTAGCTATAATATTTTATGCAACTACTTGCTAGGTACTAAGAATATATGAGGTGTGGCACCTTAACTTTGTTCTCCAATTTTTGCTTGTGCCTATCGATCAAAAAATTTGTCAATGAATGGTGCTACGCATTTGATCCAGAAACTATTTAAAAAAATCAGCTTAACCGTTTCATTTTCCCATTTTTGGATTCTTACAAGAGGATGGAAAGTATGGAAAGTATTTTTTATTATGTAATATAGTTTAGACGCCTTATCGGCCCCCGGTACGGAAACAGAGCCCTTTACTCCCTCTGGACGCCGCGGCCGTGTGTCGCGGACATAATTCGATATCTTTTTTAGCTGACGTGGGTCCAATAACAGTGGCTATTACCCACGTGTTCTAGGGGTGGCGAGATTGAGCAATTTTCTATGAGCGATATTGCTTTTTTACCTTGCTCGGGAACAAACGTAGCATTACGGTTATTCCGAGATGGCCGTTTAATAGCGAAGACAGATGGATGTACCGTCGTCGAAGACATAAAAGCATTATGAGTTTGCCTGTTCTCAGCAAAATTCTATTAGATTCTCAAATAATGCGTAGAATTGATGGCTTTTATGTTACTAAAGGTTGTCTCGATTTAAAGTTAATTTTAATTTGAGATTCTTGGAATCTTGCAAAGATTCTCTTATGTTTTAAAGAGATGATATCATCTTGAGTTTATAGTTCTATTTATATCATGTGAAAAAAATGAGATTGTTTTATAATATTAATATATATAAAAAACTACTACTTTACTTCTTTGGTGAAGATAATTTTAAAATCGGTTTCGCTGAAACGTAGCCGGTAAAAAAAAAGAATTAAAGTGAAGTTAACAAAAATTCCATACATTGACAGCAACGTGCACTTTCAAATTTAATTCGCACAACATTCGTATAATGTCACAAGTCTTTTTATTGAATGTTGCCAGCTCCGCAGAGTCATTATAAACCAACTGCACTATTATAATAACAAATTACCGTCAAAATACGAAATGAGCACGTTCGCGTCCCATCAGAAAACCACCGGAATAATTGACACTTCGCAGCGCATCGACACTTGTTTTACATTTTTCTTTCCACAAACAGCTTTTAATAGCATTCCTTGCATTCTAATATATTATTAAATAATAATGGTTTAAAACAGCTGTTGTCTACCGTTATATTTACGAGAGATTACCTGAGCAATGTGGCTTAAAAAACTAATTTCGGTGCCAAAAAATGCTTGGCAGCGCGCCACCAAGGTGGACGGAGAGATTTACGTCAAAATATAAATTAGCTTTGGACTAGATTTGTCTTTGGTGTAAGTGATTGTGCTCGCCACATTATAGACGAACGATTTTAAAGGCTAATGCTTGTAGTAAAAAAGATTATTGATAATGTTGTGTCATGCTTGTAATGGGATCTTTATTTTTCAAGGAAATTATCTAATTAGATAAAAGAAAATAAATCGCTTTCATTTTGGCGGTCAAAATACATTTTTGAAAGGAATCAAATCTCTTCTTTGGCGTAAGACTCTTGCCAGAGTGGTCGTGGTCGTCACGTTGATTTTGTGGCCTGCTTCACAAAGCAAATTATTCTTTTTATTATAAATGAAAAAATGTATTTATTTCTTTGTTTACTATTACTATGTTTTTCCACCCAAACATTTAGTACAAACTAGTTTTTGTCCACGACTTCATCCGCGTAAGTCTCCGTGGCTTTGGCTGTCTTTATACTAAAATTAATTAAATCGGAAATCTAAGAAACATAACTAATAACGTTCGCATTTGTATGTACTATTAATATGGATAAAATGGATGAAGTCGTATTCTATAGTTACGACTTAAAACAGACAGGTTTTTGTAGCAGCGTTTAAGCTATTCCCGAGATAACCACGGTACATTTTATCTACACGGATAAAAAGTTCCTTCAAAAATTAGGTATATTTAATGACACTATAGTCCGTGAGCTCTTAAAAAAACCTTCGGATTTGAGAAGCATACTTCGGGTACTGACGATGACACGCGATCGTGATATGCGGCCCTTTTCTGTTAACAACTTGCAAAACTTTTCGAAGCTACAGTAAAAAGTTATGTAGGTAAATAATAACCATCAGTACAAAATAAACCCTACTGTAATAATATTTCGCTTATTTTTCTAATTTTAATGCAATATGACTTGTCATGACATGATACAAATAAAACAAAATCATCATTTTCGAATTCTTCCATCGCTAATTTAAATAGAGAATGTGGATAACAAGAATCCACACCAAACTACATTTATATATTATGTTTTTTAATGGAATAATCGAAATCCCCTTTGCTTCTATAACTCGATCTTGAACATTATTAAAATATTTACAATCAACACTTTTCTTAAAACTTTTAGCTGCTTTAAAAATATATTTGTATACATTATACAAACCCGTGATTAGCTATCTACCGAAATACACTGTTTAAGTTGACTCCCCATGGTAATACAGATACCTACATACATACATAAACGCACGCCTTCGTTCCCAGAGTGGGGTAGGCATGGCTACAGAATTACCTACAACTTTAAAAAACTTGTTGATAATTCTGTAACTACCTATATTTTGTGCAGTTATTCTAAGATATTTAACAGCGTATTAGTGACAGAAATCGATTTCCGAAAAATAACAACCTCAATAAATAAGTGAGTGGTGCTTTTAATTGCTCTAATAATACAATGAAAACACAACAAGTGCACTGTCATTTTCTACTACATAAAGCTCGAAGGTTTTTCTAAGAGCTCACGGACTGTACTTTTTGAACTGTACTACCCACGTGTTTTGTGTTCATCTGTTTATCGGTCTTATGTCGTCAGTCAACGTGTTTGCGAGCACTTAAACAAGGTTTTAAGGACATAACAATTACAAAAGTGCTGCGAGTGAGTTACGGAACGGCCTTTTTCTTGTTTTAATGGCGTCCTGCATCAGTGCGATTGTTTGTTACGTTGAGAAATGGGTCTTTGTCGGTAATTATGTCTTCGGCAACGTGTGCCAAAATTACCTTTGGGATTTGTTTATTTTCGGGAATTAGTGAATAACGAAGTATTTTGGCAGTGGTTGTATTATCGAGGTTTTAGTAATGGGTAGTTTTTAATAATTATCCCAAATGAATTAGTCTATAAACTCCTTTATGATTTTCATTTATTTAATTTTTTTTGCGTATGAGCTCAGTCTGACCTGATGACCAGTGAGGCCTTGAAAACTCCAATGTTATACGATTCCTATAACCAAACCATTTATTTCATTCACATAAAACTCAGAAAATACAGGTTGATTTGAATTATATTCCCGTCCCAAAAAATATTCTCCAAATATGAAACTACAAATTAAACAAAAGCCGAGTTCCTTAACTCACCCAAACTCTGCCACAATATTTCCTGCCACTCTTTTTTCTCGTTTCCAAAGAGTAACAGCCAGGTGTAATCACCGGCGGGCGGCCGGTGTGGTTGTCACGCGCGACAGGCGACGCCGCGACAGCGACAGGCGACAGCCGTGACAGATTGAGGCGCTGGTATTGTCGCACCTTCCTTTGTCTATTTAAATGAGCATTTGTTTGGAAATGGCGCGAGTTTTTTCCGCTCTTTTTGATGTTTGATTTCGGTAGCGGTTCGTTTGTTTTTGTTTGTGTACTGAGCAGGATGACCCTCTTTGTGTATAGGAATTTGAATAGGACGTTACATATGTTAATGTGTTAAGAATAGCAGAAGATACTTTTACACTATAACTTCCTTCTCCTTTTTCTTTCTACCTTCTGGGTAACTTAACGTCATTGTCAACTTTGACCAAGATTCTCTTCCCATATGAAAAAATATCCTAAAATTACATAACAAAGCGTTATCCAATGGTGAAAAAAAGGTTCATTTTTGATGCGGAAGTTTAGCTTAGCTTAGATTAGCTTTAGCAAAAGTTGGATTAAAATATTCAAATCCTCATAGGTAATTAAAATCGTTACAAAAATGAAAACCGAACCGCAAAACGAAAAAAAAATCATCTAAACAAGGCAATTATATTTCTGACGAAGCACCCTTTAGCCTTCCAATTCTGCAACGAATTATTTTCCATCAGCATCCTAATTTGACGTTGTAAAGGGCCCGTCTGACCGTAATACCTGGCTGTCGCCTTAATTAAGGGCAAATACTTATTAATGGGGTGCTTCGGGACTTTGCTACTAATTCTAATTATGAAGAGTCAATTTCGATGGGAGGTCGCGGTTTTAATCTGTCGTCTGCAATGTTCATGACATTTTTTGATGATTTTTTTAGTACGTATGTATATGTATAATTTTTGTTGTACAAGAATAGAAAAAAATACAAAACAGGAAATATAACAAAAAAACAAGTACAAAGGCAAAATGATCCCTTCAAGGGATTTCTTCCAGATAACCCTTGCTGAAAAAGATAATGGTTTAACCAATTACCCTATCTTTTTGAAAGGTAAGGGTGAAAAGTCCTTACCAATATAGTTTGTAGGCCGTATTAATAAACTCATCTTGACTGTGAGGCCCGTCACAAGATACGTCAAAACAAACGCCAAACAATAGAACACTGTCATTTTTGACGCATCTCGAGACGAGCTTAAGAGTTGAGATCACTTTATTAATACTGGCCTTAATCAAGATGCGAGGAAAACCTCATATAAAAACGTGTAACATTATGTTTTTAGCACCTAACCAACTAATATTCATGAAATATTGTAAAAAAACACGTTCGGGTGACATAATAATTATCAGGTTCATCAGTCCAGGCCAATGGTCTCATTCACATGAAAAATATAAAAAAGTCCCTCTTTTAATGTCAAGATTGGTTTCCAAATATTTACAAAAAAAAAATTGTTTCAAAATTCAAAAGCTTTACCTTACGCCACCTGAATGAAACGTCACTTACTCAACTCCAAAATGCTTAATATAAATATTTACCAACACATGATCTTATTGTCACAATATCCGGTCACTTCAAACGTTATTACAAACTAATATTACACCAAGATCCTAACACCGTTTGATCTTCTCTGCCATAAACTGTATTGATCTAAAGTTACCGGCCATTTTGTCCAGGAATTATTATGTTATTAATGCTGAATTTCCATTGGTTAATTTATATTTGCCATTATTTGTATGTTGGCAGGTGTTCAGACATTAATAAATCATGTCATTATTTTAATGAACTTCTTTATTCGTTTCGCAACACTAGTCAGGTAAAATTTGGCGAGCGGTTTTGTCAGCGTCATTTAGATCACCGAAGCATAAACATGTATGTCAACATAGAAAAAAGTGACTTCAAGCTCTATATCTTCATGCTAAAATGTTCAAAATAGTACATTTTGAAATTTAATTTATGTCATTGTGTTTTTGCGGTTACATGTTTAATTAGTACTTGTTTTAAACGTGTAACAAGTTGAAATTGAACTATCTTCAAGGTGGTAGAACAAAAGAGATGCCAAAATACAGGTAGGTACATTTTAGTACCATGTCTCAGATAATTCAAGCTTTTCTCACTCTCTCGCAAAAGTGCTTTGTCAAAACAAATTTCATATTAAAACTAAGGCAACCAAGCATGATTTCATTAATGACGTTAAAAGTGACAAGGTTTTAAGCTGGTTCACCATATTTATTGGGGAACTGTACTCATATTAAAATACCCTGTCAGGCTAAATAAGATGCTTAGATTTTCGAAAACTTTCAATAAGCAAGTATGGAATTGACGTAAGAGCTCGATGAGACCGTCTGACCGCTACGACAATCCTATTTATTTTTGATAACGATAACGAACGCCGAATGCTCTTGTCTAGGTCTAATAACTACTGTTATTTGATATTATATTTAATTTAATACTTGTAGCTTTATATAATGCTAGATTAAGTTGTACATACCATTGTGATATGAAATATGTAATAAGTTTAAAAAATGACTGACTGCTGAGTTTCTTGCGGCGTTTCTTCTCAGCAGTGGTCTCCTCTTGGGAAGCGCTGGTAGTATCTTGACGTGTAAAAGTGCCCGTGCGGCCTACTTACTGAATAAATTTCTTTTATCTTTTATCTTTTTATCTTTAGGGCTACTGAGCTAATATACTCGTGAACTCTGAAGAATCCCCAGAACATGTCGTCCACGTAAACCTTTAGTTTTTCGGCGGGTTATCACTCGCGCCATCTTTGAAACGTTGGACCGGAAATTAGGTCAGAGCGGGCACTTATCTGGCGGAAATGCCCTGGGCGCTCCTGCCGCCGACACCGGCATAACCAGGGAGATTAGGGTTCCAAGGTTCAGCTTAAGGTTTACGTTAAGAAGGACTTTTTTTTGACGAAGCTTCGATTCCCGGTCAGGGTGAATATTTGTGATATGAGCTCTTGTAATTGTTTCTGAATCTTGAGTGTTTTAGTATGTTTATCATTACTTAGTAACCCATAGATCTTATTCATTACTTTGTGTTCGCACTGCTGTGTTCCGGTGTGAGTATAAGACAACCGGTGAAATTATTAGCATAGAGGCATCAGGGTTGGCAACGCATTTGAAGTCTTAGGATTGCCGTTTTGAGATAGTAGTCTTGAGATTTCAAATGTCTATGGGTCTCTCATCCCACTTACCATCAGGTGGCCAGAGTGCTCGCGTGCCTTCTAAAAAAAAGATCCCCCGATATTTCGTTATTTTAATTTATTTTCTTGTCATTGCTCACTTTTTGCTTCCTTTCCCCTTTGTTGACACCAAAGGTGGGATAACAAGGATAGTTGTGTATTTTTAAGACAAATTTTGCATTTTTAGTGTCGGTAGGTCCTTGTGCAGGGTCCGTCCTGATTGCTAACACCATCTTATTCATTAACGTACCATCAAGCAACAACGAACTAGGCAATCCATCTTGGTCCTCAACGCTGGCAACGCATTTGTACCTACCTAGTCTCAGTATTGGCATAGACGAAAAAAAAAGTCGCGGTTTTTACATTCTAATTCGAAAGAATAGGTTATTTTAAGAGACCAGTTTTGTTAATTTTGTATTTGACCCAATAGTTTTGTTTTAATATCCTTATTTATTTACCAGACATTATATGGACGACATTATTATTTTAAAATTGGAATGGAATTTTCTAGTAAATAAATGATATCTAATGATAAAAAGTGATTGTAATAGAGCATTAAAACGTACTATTTCAAGCGGTTTTCGCCTAGCCCGAAAGATACACCTAGAAGGGCTTCAATACAAAAACGAAAGTCAAACAAATGTTAAATATAAAGTGTCGAAATATCCGAAATAGATAAATATTACAAAAACTTAATAATGCAGAACGGGTTTAAAACCCTATTTCTCGAAATGGTTTTCGAATGTAATTGTAAGAAAATGAACCATCCCAATTGCAGTTCTGAAATCGAAAATGTCTACTGGTCACAGATAAAACATACTATCAGGTGCCGGCATGTGTGCTAATTTGTCTTCTCAATGCCTTAATTCAAATTTCAAATTTCAAAATATTTATTTTATAAATTGGCCACATGAGGGCTCTTTTACACGTCGGTAATATAGAGTGAATCTACTAGCGCTTCCGACAAGACTATCATTGCGGAGAAGAAGCGCCGCAAGAAACTCCAGCAGAAAGGAAGGACTTAAAAATATTGCTAGTAGTCAACTAGAAAAATCTGGTAAATACCGGTTTTGGACGGGGCCATTAGGACTGCATATCCTATCTTTAACGCGTCGCAATATAGAATCATCATGTCAGCCGAAAGATGTCCACTGCTGGACATAGGCCTCCCCCAAGGCTTTCCACTCAGACCGGTCTTGTGCTTTTCGCATCCACCGCGGTCCCGCGATCTTGACGAGGTCATCACTCCATCTTGTTGGAGGCCTACCTATAGCTCGTCTTCCGGTCCGCGGACGCCACTCCAGAACCTTCTGACCCCATCGGCCATCAGTCCTGCGAGCAATGTGCCCCGCCCACTGCCACTTCAGTTTAGCTATTCTTAGGGCTATGTCGGTAACCTTAGTTCTAACAATGGGCCTCATAAGGAAGCTCAAAGTCACTCAGAGGGCTATGGAAAGGGCTATGCTCGGGGTTTCTCTACGTGATAGAATCAGAAATTATGATATCCGCAGTAGAACTAAGCCAATATAGAATAGTAAAACTTATTTACCTATACTGTCAGTACATATAATATAGATTTTATTATAATCTTGCTTGCATTGTTAGTACTAATTGAAGCCCTGATGTAAACACTTCTACTTCATAAAGCCATAACCTGTAATACAGTAATAACCTGGGTGGGCAAGCCCTGATGCTATTCTCTACCAAGTTCTCTATTCTACTTGGAAAAACCATATTATTTTTGACATCGTGTGGTATGGTTATGAACTCGGCTGCCGTTACTGTCAAGTAAATAAGAGCTATGATAACGTTAGCAATACGATGACATGTCAAAAGCAATATTATTTTACCTAGTGGAATAGAGCCCAAAAACAGCTGAGTAAGACGCTACATTCTATTTTACCATCTGGATCTGAATAAATGAGTTGAGTGAAGATCTAGTATAGTATGGTAAAGAGGCGAAATTTTAACTTTTTTAGGGTTCCGTACCCAAAGGGTAAACACGGGACCCTGTTGCTAAGACTCCACTGTCTGTCTGTCACCAGGCAGTATCTAATAAACCGTGATAGCTACAGTTGAAATTGTTACCAAAATTAAAAACAGAATAAAATAAAGATTTAGGTTTGGCTTCCAACGTGGCAGATAATGGTACGGAACCCTCCGTGATGTCCAACCAAATACGTCAAAGGGAACCTCAAGCCATAGTAACTGTCAATTTTGACGCATTTTGCGATGAGAATTACAGTCTAAATCAGTTTATAAATACGGCCCTGACACTAACTTCTTAATCCCCCACAAAAAAGGGGGCTCCCAGTTTAACGGGTTTCTCTTTGTATCTCTGTATCTGTATTTTTGTGTGTCTGTCTGTGTTTTCGTAGCTCTCAAACGAGCTCCTTTTTTTTAAAGAGAGTTTTGTACCATCCCTGTTTAACGTACTACAGTTGCCATAACATACTAAAGCAGTTCACTTTAGGTTGAAAGAAAGGGACAGAGCTATAGCAGTTATGAAGCTCTGTCCCTTTCTTTCAACCTAAACTAAACTGCTTTAGTATGTTATGGAAACTCCTCTACGCGGGTAGCACAAGTGATATTGTCTCGCTTGTCGCTCAGTGCGTCTCTATCTTTACTGACTAGATAGAAAGGGAGATCCGTGCGACAACCAAGGCGTAGGCAACTGTGCTAGGCGTAGCCGTGTATTCTTATAAGTTTTTAATAATAATATTGTGCTACCACGAGGAAAAAATAGACTTGTCGACATCGACCTTACCTTAATACTGACGCGGTCCGGAATAGCACCGCGCGCCAAAATTATAACTTTAAGAGCTCCGCGAACCCCCGGAAGCCGCTTGATAGTAAACAGTTTACGATTACGTATGTCCGTCTGTCTGTCCGCTCGTAAACTCGGAGCAAATCTATCGCGCGAGTGCTTGGATTGATGGTGTTATTATTGGATGGAAATTAAATTGGTCCGTGCAATCGAGTCACGTGTGTAAGTAATTTAAATCAATAAATAAAAGTTTAATTTAAGTAGGTAAAAAGTTTATGTTGATGAAACTAGATGAGAAACTAGAATTTATATTATATTTAAAGCTGTATCCTTTGTACATACAATTTTAAATAAAAAAAAAAAAAGTTGCTGGCTCTCCACAAAAGTTAACCGCGTCCTAACATATGTAAAATAACGTAGGTAATGACAGTATTCAGAAGTGCTTAATTATTTTTTTAGTTCTTGTTACAAAACGATCTATCTCAAAGCCGAGGCATACAATCATAGCTCATAATCATACACATTTATTACTAATATTATAACTCAATTACATGTCAACATGGATTACGAAGCAATAACGGACATTACAGTACACAAACACATAAACGTTTCATCATATAAGAACAGTGTAATGGCTCTAAAAAAACCTCATCGACTCTATTCTACAGGGTAAAATCATATTGCCTTTGACATGATATCGTATTGTCAACGAAACGATAGCTCTTACCTACTTGAAAGTAAAGGTGACTAAGTACAAACAAGACGATAACACGTCAAAGGCTAAATAACCTAGTAGGATAAAGGGCTGTATTACTGTTACAATGGCTCTCATACGCTCTTATGCTAGTCTATCCGACTTAAACCCCAATCCAGAAAGACTTTTTAACATCTATTTGCGCTACAATTAAATTTAAGATTAACAGGCGCAAGGGCTCCTAAGGCCCAAGGTCCTACCCATAGTACTTATTAACTTTGTCATTCAGACCCGGCTCTTTCGACAGTTGTGTAGTCATAGCGTACCACGGTCCTACCAGTAGGACTTAATAGACAACCCACCAATAGCGTACCACGGTCCTACCAGTAGGACTTAATAGAAAACCCACCAACAGCGTACACGGTCCTACCAGTAGGACTTAATAGAAAACCCGCCAAGAGCGTACCACGGTCCTACCAGTAGGACTTAATAGACAACCCGCCAATAGCGTACCACGGTCCTACCAGTACGACTTAATAGACAACCCGCCAATAGCGTACCACGGTCCTACCAGTAGAACTTAATAGACAACCCACCAATAGCGTACCACGGTCCTACCAGTAGGACTTAATAGAAACCCACCAATAGCGTACCACGGTCCTACCAGTAGGACTTAATAGACAACCCGCCAATAGCGTATCACGGTCCTACCAGTACGACTTAATAGACAACCCGCCAATAGCGTACCACGGTCCTACCAGTAGAACTTAATAGACAACCCACCAATAGCGTACCACGGTCCTACCAGTAGGACTTAATAGAAACCCACCAATAGCGTACCACGGTCCTACCAGTAGGACTTAATAGAAAACCCGCTATTCTGTCTTCTAAGTACTTGGGTCTGAATGAGTATAAAACAATAGTACTACTGGTAGGACTACGGGCCGTAGTGACTACATGCTGAAGTTTTCGTTGGGCCTTAGAAGGATATTATAAATTACAAAAATAAATAAGAAACAAATGAAGTATCACATCAACAAAGCTCTATAAAAATACCTCTAGCACCTGACGCCGTCTAAAGCAAGTAAACAAGAAGTCAATTTAAATGTCATTAAAACTAGATCCGGGATGAGACGGGCTCATTATCCCGGCCCGCGGGACCCCGGGATTGAGTGCGGGATTTTTAATGCCTACTACCTGTTTAATTACAATCCGTGGGGTAATTTGCAGTTTACGGGATGTTGGGATGTTTAGTCGGAGTTGTAGCCTTTTTATTTAAAAAAATACCTTGTTGCTTGTTGTGTATGATTGGACTAAGGGTTTTCTCATAAGTATAGACAGATATATTTAGTGAATAATCTAAAGATATCGAGTTGTGTCGAATAACATCGTATTATCCAGCTTTATACCTCTATTAGAATAGATATGCAATATGGTTTTAACATGTATAATAGAGGTCCAGTTAGCTGCAGTTCTCATCGATAAGCTGAAGAGGTAAGAGACTTAACACGAAGTTATCAAAACAAAATACGATGCCGTTTTGTTACTAAACGCCCATGATCATAGGGGTTTGTCACGATCACGAGATTTGTCTCATTATTTCTGCTAATGGCTAAAGAGCTTAAACGCCATATGGTCGCGGTTAGAATCAAAATGACGTCATTCCGACCACAACAACAGTAGCAAACACTGTTTTTTTTCCTCAGTAAATAATTAAAAAATATATGAAAAAAGTATCCTTTTTAAACAATCGTCAAGAAGCATGATTTCTTTCAGAGCACTTTTTAATATAGTCCCTGTCGTAGGTAAAAAAAAAAAACATGATTATTAATTCAAACATTTGTTTTTTTTTAATATATTATTATTTTAGGTACCTCAACAATAAAATTACAAAGAAAAACTAGTACAAGACAAGAAGTACAAAAACAACAAGATACAAAGTGTCAATTTTGACATCATGCCAAATATTTATAATATATCCGCGTATTCAAAAATATTCGTTATCCACACACCTCAGAACAGTAGGTACGGATTGAACAGATAAAACTGAAAACACAGAGCTGTAAAAGTCTCCCCGGTGGTTATTTATTTGCATCAGTAAATACCCTTTAGTTACCTATTTATTAAAAGTACGATAAAGTCCGTTTGATGAGTCGTAAGTGTCACGTACCGGGTTATTGATCGCGGCAAGTGCCGACGGCAAAGAAGTTCACCATCAGTGTAAAATATGTAAAATATCGATGTTACGAGGTATTTTTGGATGGTCAAAGAATATTACGCAGACAGGCTAGTCATAATTACGATTTTTGTAAGGTGGATATATTATTTTCTGCTCAAGGCTCCATTTCACTCGGTAAAAGCATTATGCTCTTGACAGTAATGGTGGTCGATTAAAAAAATATCATGTCAAAAGCGATATGGTTTCTCCGAGTAGAGGGCTCCAGGAACTTAACTTTGAATCGGAAAATATAATATATATAAAGGACAGAATTTCGAAATTGTTTTTCTATCAAGTACTAAACAACAACGAAATAAATTAAGATTAAGCCTTATTATAGCACTTTAAAAAAAACTTTTCTCTTAGATGCAATGGTCACATTTATTCTAGGAAGAGAAGTGTTGGTATGCCACCAGATGGTGAACTTCTTCGTACGGAATCAAAATTAGTGGCGAATACAAGAAGAGATCATAATCTAGCAGTTGCAAGTAACTAGACCCGTTACAGTTAATAATCTAACCGAATATAATAATATAGTAAGTACCTAAGAAAAATAAACTGACTTGTAAATATATACTTTTATGAAATTCTGAATGGAATGGAATAAAAAATTACCCTCAGAGATGCACCATCTTCGTAGGCAACAACCTCCCCCCAAAATCCCCTGTCTTTGCCCACCACGACGGTTACGAGCGGAAGTGTTGCATTTCAAAGGGCATTCTTGTTACCTGTGCCCTAAAAATAGCCGCAAGCGCCGTCACTTTGATCTGCGCGGCTCTTGTGTTTTCTCAGGGTGCCTCTATCGTTCCAAACTGGTTAGAAAGGGATATCCGAGCGACCAAAATCTTGTGCTAGCCATCCTGACGAGGTGGGCGGATGCCGGGCGATCGGCGAGGCATGAGTTGTGAGGACATTTGGACATATGCAGCTGGGATATGAAACTTGAATCTTATGACCCTCTATTAGCTTAAAGAAGGGGGAATATGAAAACGACAAGGAGTGGCATGTAATATAGCAGCATTGTAAAAAGTTTGTAAGTTGACAATATTCCATGTTTTTTTGTAAATATTTGATTGATAATCGTTGTTATTTGGCAGGACAAGTTGAAATTGAAAGTAAGCATGTGGCTTAAAAGCAAAACCGACTATAGACAAGATCCTTGGGGAAAAATAAATAAATTAATGATAATTTCAAAATGAAACATTATTAGTGTTGTAGTGAAACACTAAAGTCTAAAATCTAGTTTTCAATAATTTATTGGTCTTATCACATTCTTCGACAGTACATTTAGTTATTTAACTTGAAATCATGATATTTAGTCGAACGAATTAATCAACAACTCTTCCTAATTACAACATAAACTAGATATCCAGGTTTAAAATAAATTGACCGTGGCAAAAGATCCGGAACTGAAATCAGCACGCCGTCACCACCGCCGACGGACGTGCGAAAACTTACACCTTACACTAATGCAACTCTAAAACATTGCAACCACCAAGAACTTTTAAGGAAAACCACCAGGAACAAAAATACAGATCTAATACTCCCTGACGATGAAGCTCTAACAGTATCAGTGAAGGAATGCAATCAATGGATGGCCAAACTAGATATAAGGCAGATGTTGTGCAAATAGTACGATGTCTTGGTAGGTAAGTGTGACATACATAATGACAGGTGGACATTAGTTGAAGTCAAACTAGAATGTCAACACCGTTTTGTATTAATTTTCAATTTACAACATTAGCATCCGATTACATCCGGTGTGGTACATGGATTTACGCAAACAATGATTAGAGGTAAAACTCAAAGACCATGTTTTTGGGTCTTCATTTGTCCCCTGGACACTGCTTACATTCAAAATTAACACGTTCTCCATTTTGAATTCTTCAAGACAAGTTATTTTAAAGCGCTGGTCATTGCTTAGAATTAAGGCTGCTATCTTTAACCAGTAACAGTTTTAGCATTCAGTTCTTTTTCGAGGACTTTGTGGATAAGTCAAATACATCATCATTTAGGCTCATACGTAGATAGTGCATTCTTGACTGAGTAGGCCCTTCGTTTCCTTCCCTTGTCCTTTGATGTCTTAGACCCATCGGTGGTGTGGTCTTCTGGTGCTTCCGGGATTGTATTTCTGTATAATCGATATAAGGGTTATTTGCAAACCTGTTTTTTTTTGGTATAAGTACTTACAATAAAGAATACAACATATACATCATAAACGTATCAACACTGACATCAATATGTCTACCACTTTAGCATCGTTAAAACACATCACCACAATCCCTTACCAAATACAAATGAACATCAAAAAGATTCATTGCACCTCCAACCATTACTCAGGTGCACTGTTGAACAACCCCGCACTGCAATAAATAACCTGCACAAACACAGCAGTGTAGTCCTGAGATATACATCTGAAAATAACCACAAGCATCAAAGGACGGTATTGTCGATTAGAGCATGTACTTTCAAACAAAGAAAAATATTTCCTCAATTGTTTATGAGTGATACCATGTTTGAAATTAAAAAAAATCTCGGCATTTGCTCGTGACAGTCTTGAAGGAAAGTATAAGTAATCATTTCAGTTCATCCCTATATGAAATTTAATAAAAATGTTACTGTAGCAATAATGCAATACAGATTCAAATAAATAACACATTACATATATGAAATAAAAAAAAATCTCGGCATTTGCTCGTGACAGTCTTGAAGGCAAGTATAAGTAATCATTTCAGTTCATCCATATATTAAATTTAAAAAAAATGTTACTGTAGCAATAATGCAATACAGATTCAAATAAATAACACTTTTTTTTTTTTTACTATTTTGCACAATTATTCTGAATTCACCCTATCCTTTGTGTGAATTTCTGAAGTCGTGAGTCGTGCCTCAAAAAAGAAAGCCTAACTTACTGTAATTTGTTTCTTAAATTTCGTTCTCAAAATAAATTTTGAAGTAAAGATTTTCATCTTTCGTCGAAAACCACCCCACTTCTGCTTTGTCCCAAAACGGAATGCGTCACATTCCTTTACATCTTCATTTTTTAGTCTCTTATTCCATTAAACGCCAAACTTTCTGAAAATCATACAAAGTCGACCCAAAATCGAGTTCCTGGTACTGAATCTTTATAACCTGCGCACGCGTTCAAATCCGTACAAAGAACACCTAAACAGGCAAAGACCAAAATATCCCATGAGTCGACAGTTGCGATGCGACATACATACACACATACCTGCGATCAGAAATAATCACAAAGGATGGGACAAAGAAACTGAATCATGCAAGGTAAGGACAGGCATGTGTGAAATGTTTTGTTGTATTTAGTTTGAATGGAGTACTAACGAGGACTGTCTCTGGGTTTGTGTGATGTTTTGAGAGTTATTTTGTTTTGGCTGAGTTTTCATCGTTAACAACAGAACAGAATAAGTTTAATTGTGATGAATTTATTGGTTTGCTTGAAGGGGTGGAAATCAAAGTATATATCTCTTTCATGTTTGGTGCTTATGTCCAAAGCAAGAGCAAAAAAAACATAGCTAAAGTAGGAAATGGCTTTGCTGGATTATAGACACTTTTTTTTTACAAAGTGTTTTCATCAATATATTAACTCTTTCAAAACTCGCCTCGTCAAGGTCACGTGCGCTGGCGCACGCTGCGCATAAATCTCTGGAGGCGTTCAGGAACCGCGCCGGATGCGCGGGGAAATATTAACCAGCGCATTAATTTACGTGAGACTGTAACTGCGAGCTTCCTTCCCTACGACTAAGACTGGATGGAGAAGACAGTGGGTGAAAGATAATTAACTACAATAATTGTTTTTTTTTTTGGTAGCGATGATTGCAATGGGCTGGTAAGTTAAAATTAGCATCAGACTTTTATTTACTATTATCATATGCCTTTTCCCCTAAGAAGAACTTTTCCCCGTAGTTTTGATATCTGGTAAGAAACCACAGCAACCATATTTTTATAATATAATATTGATAGATCTGTACGAGGGTCTTAAGCTTAGTCGCACTTAACGTTAATTGAGGTTGAGAATTGAGCCACGCACAAACATATATCAAGTTTGTACGCATTCAAATAAAAGAAATAAATATCTGAAGATAATATTACACAAACATTCCCTAGTCCCAAACTTAGCTCTAGGCTTGTCTATTGGGTACTAGACAACAAGACACACAGAAATGATCCAAGACTCCGACACAATATTTTCTCAAACTGGGGATCAACTCTGGGTCGCTGCTAACTTCATTCACATATGTCAATTCGAGAATGAGCCCACCGAAGATTCATTTCAGAGAATGCTACCTTTCTACTGTATTTTAATCACGCTGTTGACAATTTTGAATCGAAAACAAAACTACATTAAGCTCAATAACGACTACAACAGTTAAAACTTGGTAAACTTCTGCATCATCACGACCTGGGTAACTGGTGACATTCTGCACGTCACCATTCACCCTACTTCTGTCACAAGACCTGTAAATACTTATAATTTACAGCGAACCGCCCACAAAGATAATGTCAATTCCTGTGAAACGTTGCCTTTGTGAATGGACTGAACGGAGCGGTTGTGTGGCGACACACTTCTTAATGAACCGAGGCTATTTTGGAGTAAGTATTGACAGTGCAATCTGTTATTGATGACTTTGTTTAGAAAGTAGCGAGAAAAAGTTTTTCACAATCAAATCGTACATTTTCATCTACTTATTCACAAAAAGCGAGCAACGTTTTGGAACTTATTTGTGGAGATATAGTTGGTAAAATAGTATAAACTATACAGTTTTTACCTTTAAAAAATAACACCGTCAATGATGACCAGAGCACACCAGTGGTGACGGGATCACGACCACGATTGTGGATAGGCTCATGAGAGCAGAAAACGAGCCTACATTAGTTTACTTATTTTATTTTACATGAAGCATTATTTGTAATTTTTATTATGAAACTGAGCATAATTCTTGTAACTCTAAAATGTTGCCTTTCAAATTGTCCAGAGCTTTTAGACTTTGCCATTTTAATAAATGCGCTTAGAGGTACTATACCGATTCGAACCAAATCCGTGCTAACATTAAAACTAGAATTAGTCGCCATATTTGTGCGATCTCCAGCTGGCATAGAACAGCGAGCACTGTCGATTGCCGCACGCGCATCATTTAATCGATGGGACCACCCGCGCAAGTTTAATAGCGAACTGATTTTATGGATCAATGGGTTGGCTGTTTACAACACTGGATCAGGAAACCGGCGGTTGCGGGTTTGATTCCTGTCAGTATGAAGGCGCGATCTTGAATAGATTTGTAGCAAAAACATGGTTTAAGTACTTCATCAGTATCTTCAGGGAAAACTGGCTGAGAGCATGTTGGTCCAGGCTCAGTGCATGGGTTATGGTGCGAGTTTTGTCGCCGTACTACAATTACAAAACTTTGCCGCATAAAAGCATTAGGATTTTTCAGTCAAATCAGGTAGTTTTTGACACAATATTGACTTTGAACGCTCTGGTGTCAAAGTACAACGGGTAAAATAATTTTCACAGAGGCGCACTAAGTCCTCAGCGTTGGCAATGCATTTAATCTTCAGATTTCAAATGTCTATGGGCCTCAGAACTCATCAGATCACCTTTTGTGTGTAATTGCTCCACTCCTTCAACATAGTTAATAAGGCATCCTCAATTTCCCTGCATTTACATCCATAACAGCATTTCCTACAGCAATAACACACACACGCATATCGGTCGTAAAACGAGATTGGCAATACACGCACTACATGTTTACGCATGTGTGTTTGTTTACCGAGCCGGAATCGACTCCACTTCGTAGGTGATGTTGACTCTAGTCGTGATTAAGTGGTTACAGACGTTCCTGTAACGGGATTAGGTTTTAAAATAAGACCTAGTCAACAAGCTAGAAGTTATTGCCGTTACGTAAACATTGTTGATTGGGAAGAAACTGAATTGGTAGGCAATGTTAAATGTATAAGTACTTCTTATGAGTTCTGTGCTGCTCATACTAATGCTCGTAAATTAGCGTTGTCTTGAGAGAAGCTAACTAATGGTGTCTTATCAAATAACTTACATTATAATGATGAATAGAAACAATTTCAAACACAGTACCATCTACCATTAAAGTTTCAATGTTTTAATGTTTTTTGTTTTGCGGGTGGTAGGACCCTGTGCAGGGTCCGTCCGGATCGCTACCACCATCTTATCCATTAACCTACCGCCAAACAGCAGTGTTCGCATTGTTGTGTTCCGGTTTGGGGATAAGACAGCCGGTGTAATGACTAGCATAGAGGCATTCCATCTTAGTCCTCAGGGTTGGCAACGCATTTGCAGTCTTATGCTAATGTCTATGGGTCACAGTTTCAACTTACCATCAGGTGGCCTGTGTGCTCGGTTGCCTTCGCTATGCCATAAAAAAAAATCGTAGTTAAATTATGAATATTCAACGTAACGGTTTGTTTTTGAAATAATTTAGAAAACTCTTAGGCACGTATTAATAAATTGATCTCAACTCTAATGCTCGTCTCGAGATGCGTCGAAAATGACAGTGCTCTATGGTTTGGCGTTTACTTTGACGTATCATGTGACGGGCCTCACAGTCAAGATGAGTTTATTAATACGGTCCTTAGTTTATTTAAATAGGCATTTGACGAAACAGATGGAAATATGCACATGTAATAACAAGAGTCACCTTTTTTCAAATAATGCGGAACAAAGAAAACGGCAGCGGGAGTATTTTCCAATAAGCTCCTGATGTTACGGGCAGTGTTGAGCATATGACTTCTTGCAGAATGTCTAAAGAGCTAAATAATAAATGCTGCAAAAACTAAAAAGTCAGAGTTTATTTCTATTGAGTATGATTATTTTTATTCTTCTAGTTTTCGGTTTATTTGATTTTATAACAGACGTATTTGTATATTCAAAATACTTTTCTAAAAAGACCCAATTCAAAAAACACACATATCAAACTTGTTTTATTTCATAAAATATTTTCTCTAAATTAATATTATCGTAATACTATGATATTTAAAAGGCTACTCTGATGTTTTTTTAAAGTCAGAATATAATAAAAGCTTGTAAAATAAGAGAGTCGGCAAATGACAACGATATTTGTAAACTTCTGCAAGATAAATATGATGTTAGTTTTAAGACAAAGTCAATCAGATTCAAAAATAAGTCATCTGTATTAGCTATTCTATCGTTTGTTGAAATTAAAGTTTAGTTATTTATTTATTATATGTCATGGAGAAGGCAAACGAGCACACAGAACGCCTGATGGTAAGTGTGGTCTGTGACCCATAGACAGCAATCCTAAGACTGCAAATGCGCTGTAAACCCTGACCACTGAAATGGACTGCCAGATAGTAATTTCACCTGTTGTCTTATCCCCACACCGGAACACAACAACGCGAATAATGCTGTTTGGCAGTAGGTTAAAGGATAAGATGGCGGTAACGATCCGGAACTTGCACAAGGTTGTACAACGACTACGTTTAAAGAGATATTTCCCAATTACTACAACAACAAAAAGAAAGTCAATTTTATTAAAATCTGATTCCCCCATTTCACGGTTGCGGAAACAAGGCCAGTCTGTTCGTTATATTAAAGTATTCCGCCGTGATTGCGTCTTTTGAATTAGTCTGACTATTTTTATTTATACGCGCTTTGAACAGCGCTCGTAAATTGTCCATTTAGCCCACTTTTTGTGTTTTGATGTTACATTAACAATAAAATGTTGGAGGATATAGCCTTTTGTCCTAATAGATAATATAATTATGAGGTTCTTAGATCTATGCATATACAATGCTTTGTCGTAAATGACTGACTGACGGATCAACGCCCAGCCTAAACCGCTGACCGTAGAGACCTGAAATTTGGAGGGTGTTATCTTTGTAGTATGACGTAGGCATCCTATAAGAAAGGATTTTTCGAAATTTAAACCCGAAAGGGGTGAAATAGGGGGGCAAAGTTTGTATGGAACAACGTGATTCCTTGGTCCAATTTACTTCAAATTTGGCATAAACATTCTTTAACAGAATTGATGGAAGACGTGTTTCGTATTTTATTGAAATTCATCCCCTAAGGGGGTGAAAGTTATTTGGGGGCTTATTTGATTCGAAGTTGATATCAAAACTCCTTAGTGCTTTTGATTTACAATACATTTTATTTTGACACATGTTTAAAAACTCGGTCTTATTGAAAAAAGGTTGAACTCTCATAAAAGCTTGGTGCTATGCAAATGCCCAAACCACTGAGTCTAAAGATTCCAAGTTTGGTACGTAGGTTCCTTATGAGATCTAGGGGTGCAGTAAGAAAGGATTTCCCGAAAATCGACTCCCAAGAGAAGAAGTGGGAGGAGTAGCGGGAATTACAATATGCCTCAACCCGTGTATGCTCCGTGTCCAGTAAGGTATTTAAATATTGTTTTTTTTTAGCTTGTTAATGCCTACAGAGCTTAGTTTGGGGCTAAGTCAATTGTTGTAAGAATGTCCTTTGATAATAATTTATTTATTTATTTATCCAAATTTAACTTTATCTCTTCCAACGTCCCTCCCCCAAAATACTCTAATAGTAATATCAATAAAGTGCCACGATGGCTTGCATTAGCGCAGTACCTGCAGTTCGTGGCAAGTGCAGCTGGAGTGCCAATAATTAGTGCTCCATTAAACCGCCGTGGTACTAATTGCCACGTGCGTTGGTGATTTAATGACGGGACCACCGCATTCGTTAACTACACTCAAATATTGGCTATACCTTTTCATATTAACGACGTAGTCTTCAGATATGAGTAGTTTGAAGTCGCCATCAAAACATAATATGAGCATAAAGTAGATGTAAATTTTAGAACCTTGTCGCAGTAACGTATTAATGTGAGATACTGAGAATGGTTTGTTTGAAAGTCCAAGGTGCGTTAAAATATGCGAACACGCTCTGAATAAAACCTGTAATGATTTTTTATGTCCTCTTCGATAAGTAAGTTTTTTTCCATATCTCAGTAAGTGATTTTTGTCTCTACTAGACCATAAAAGAATCATTCAGTCGTCGTCGTGTTTCAATTGTTTCAAGGTTAAATAGACACTTGTAAGTTTGTATGACAATACCTAATTACGCGTACCTACAACATTCTTATTCACTTTCCTCTCAGTCTGATTGAAAAGTAGTGTTCAACTCGGGTGCAAGAATCAATGCACCCTCGATGTACAGGCATGCAATTGATCACTTTCATCCCTTGGTTAGCAATCTACTATTTTTACTTACACCTGCAGACTGTTTTGCGATAGGAGTAAATGGTTCAATTTCTAGCGAGATCTAATATAAATGTTAGAAACAAACATTTACATCATCAACACACAGTGAAGCAATAACTGTAAGCGTGGCGTTAAGAGCAATACACACGTGAGCGGGCCGCGGTGACTCTGCTCCGAGCGGGTGTAAGTACAGGTCGGTACGAAAAAGTTCGTTACTTTTGGTCCGTATCAGCATTGAAATAGAGTCGAAAAGTCACGAGCCTTTTCATACCGCGACTGTAGGTACACAACATCACCTGGGAATCTATGGCCGGACCAAAATTTTCGTGGGCTTAGGGTGACCATCTTTGAAGGAACGCTACAGAATATTTAATTTTCGCAATGTGTTTGTATTACTAATACTAACTTCTGTCCGTGACTTTGTCCGCGTTGACAATCCCATGAGTACAGCCATATTTCGGGATAGAATTAGTCTATAAGTAGTGCTTATAAACTGTGTAAGCTACTTCCTTTATAAATTTCATTCGAATTCCTATTGGTTTTTAGGGTAAAAACGGGACCTATTACTAAGACTCCACTGTCCGTCCGTAGCCAGGCTGTATCTCATGAATCGTGATAGCTAGAGAGTTGAATTTTTTACACAAGATGTATTTCTGTTGCCGCTATAACTAATTACTAAAAACAGAATAAATTCAATATTTAAGTGGAGCTCCCTAATAACAAACGTGTTTTTTTTGCCGTTTTACGGCACGGAACCCTTCGTGCGTGATTCCGACTCGCACTTGGCCGGTTTTTTTATACCTATCAGTGTGATACAATAAATCGTTGGTTTGATGTTAAAAAAATTCAAATTAATTCCGATTTTGAAATCAGTTTTTTATTGCACACCTACATAATCTTTTCTCAACGGCTGGCAAGGCATCTGTGATTTTCCTCTTGTTGCCGAATTATTAGGTGACACTCTGGCTCTTTCGTCTTCTCTAGCATCAAACCACTAGTTTTTTTTTTCATGGGTTTCTTTTTATGACAGCAAGTGGGGATGGTCACCCCACACATTGGCACGTCCCCTGGCTCTCCGCCAAGCTGCCCGATATTTGCTTATAATTCGGAATCAATATGCCAGCACACGTGCGTACGCTATTTAGCGCTAAACGCTGTAATCACGACTCTAATTCAGCTCGAATGCGCCAGTGGACGGCACAAGGGCTTTTCGTGCGTGACATAAGGCCAAAGCCAGAACGACGCCTAACTATTAATCGGGACTTCATCGTGTAGTAAAATAAGCATTTACCTCGACTGTGTTACTACAGCCGTGGTCACGAGAAGACTGAAGTGAAGGGCGTTCGTCTGATTGTCGTGCGAATATTTCAACCTGCTGTGCTTTTTTTCTTTACCCACTGATGACTGGATTCCACGAAGTCGATAGCCTTTACCCATTTCCCATGTTTCCTGTGGTTGTCATTGCGTTCTGTTCATAGGTGATGGTAACCACTTACCGTATGCCTGTTTACTAAACTTTGGAAATACTTTAAAAGAAAAACCTATTGTGCATGTGGTATTATTATCCCCTGAGCCTAATAATTATATTTCAGTACCTGTTTTGTGATTTTGATTGCATATTTTGGCTAAAGTCGGCGACCTTCACGACGTTCGGTTTTGTGCCATGGATGGATGTGTCCATCATTTTCTCGAGAACTTCATTAAAATCTATCCATTATGCGGGAGGCCTACCAACATTAGTCACTGATTTGTCACGGGACATCTAAATCTTGCCGGTTTGTAATTTACCGACGAGATCGCCGAACCGTACAAAATGTACTCGTTTAAAATGCTCTGTTAAAACGTCAACAAGTACGCTTCGTTCATAATTTGTTGTCCCTAACGCTGGCTTACAAAGTTGCAGTTCCCCGTACACAGCGGTCATTGAATGTCAATTGGTTACAGGTTCTACAGTAGTTTCACTTTCATACCGTATACTACGATCACGCCTGACGAAATGGATTTTATCGACTGCAGTGAGGTAGGTCTTAGAGTCAACTGGGACAAGTTAATCCGACGATATCTTGAGAATTGTAGATTCGATATTTATTAAATTTAATACAAAATTATTGAGGTAAATAATGATAAATAGTTATTCTAGCAGTTCTACCGATCAGAGGCCTCGCGATTCCGGTGCCGTAATCCCCAGACCGATCCCCTTTTTTGCAAACTTAAAGGTGGTATTTGGTGATGATCAGATTAATAATACTGAAATTATTGTCAACAAATGAGACTGTTTGAGATACTTAGATATATTTAGGTATAGTAAAAAGGATAGTTACTGAGGTAACGACAAACAAGTTGCATGCGTTCGACGAAGATTTTCTATACAAGTTACTGCTACGGCGTAAATTGACTTCAGAGAGCAAGATGACGAAATAATAGTTCCGATAGAGCGGGTTCTATTCCCGGCTCGTCACACCTGTCGTGGCGAGATTGAACGTGAGTATTTCGTATTGTTAGCTGCATTGGGTTAGATGCCAAGAACTCCCTATTACCTCCACTTTTTATGACTTTTGGGGAGCAAGGCGCTGATTAAACTTGAGCTATTTAAAAACAGATAGAGTTTAATTTAGAAAATAATTCGGTGTGGACATGGACACGAAAAGAAAAATAATTGTAAAATAATTGTATAGGAATTCTTTATATTCACTTTGTTTATTTTGGGAACGAAAATAAATAATGTGCGAGTTGTATATCTGTCTTATCTTTGCAGCCAATGAACAGCGGCAATCAAAGATGTCATCCGTTCTTTACTGGCTTTTGAACAAAAATAATTGTAAAGGTCGTTAATAAACGCGTTAATATGATTGAAACTTTATCATAGGTCTGAATTAAAATGCATCAGAAGCGTAATTTTATATTGCGACTGTATCATGTGGAAGTGCCTACAGGGCCTAAGTATTTACAACATCATAATTTTGACTTTTATTATTTTATCATTAAAAAAAGCCTTGACTAGATAAAAATACTTGCGGTAAGGGCGTACAATTTTGAGTAAACTTGCATAAACAACTGAACAATCCATACTATAGATAATAATTTATTAGGAAAGTCGAACTCAGATGTAGTTCTACATTTTAGAATGTTGTCGTATTACCGCTTTACAATGAGAGTGGTTTGTATGAAGTGTGGTTTATAGCTGCGAAAAGGTTCCAAAAAGGACAACTACTTTGAAATCTTACCAATAGAGCATGAAATAATAATAGTAATACACAGGTTCACAGCAAGTCTTATATTTTGAGATATCTTAAACCACACGTAAGGAAGTTTATCCCGGATTTTTTTTACATTTTGCGAGGGCTATGCGGACAGCAGTGCCCTATACCACAAAACTTACAATTACAATTTGACAAGTGTCAAGTTACAAATTTGTCATAATACAAATGTGTGTACCACAAAATTTGCAAGTTACATATTTGTACTGGAAAATTCCTACAAATATGTAAATTGTAGCAATAACCTACAATTTATCGTATCACAAAACTTTACATAAGTTACATATCTTTTCCGGAAAATGTACAAATTTGTAGCTGACAATTGTTCTGTGCTACATTAAATTGTAGTAACAATTATACACATATGTAGAATTGTACCTACAAGTTAACAATTCTCTCAACGCTTGTCACACCCTCTTACAACTGCACTAGTCATTAATTGCAATATAATTAAATTATAATAATTTATCATAATATTTAGCG
The DNA here is from genome assembly GCA_923062465.1 of Acleris sparsana. Lineage (NCBI taxonomy): Eukaryota > Metazoa > Arthropoda > Insecta > Lepidoptera > Tortricidae > Acleris > Acleris sparsana. Next base: position 646,282 of record OV281293.1, read on the forward strand.
ACCAACTCTTTGTACTACGAAATGTTTAGTTCGAGTAGCAGTGATAGTGAAGAAGAACTAATTGTGAGACGTCCTAGAACATATCAAGAATATATAATGTCCGTGGATACTCGTATATCGGTACCTATTTCACTATATATGTACCTACAATTATAATTTAATGCAATTCTTTTGTGTTGCGAATAAGGTGAAACTACCTTCAAACTCAGAGGCGAAATAAGTTATGACATAATTGTAGTTGTAACATTACAATTTTTCACCTGTATATTTACAAGTTAACAATCCTACAAATATGTAGCTGTCGTGACATACCTTTATTCTTTGTGGTACGCTTTAAAAAAAGTGACATATTTGTGTACCGCAAATTGTAACGAAAACATATTTGTAATGATTGTGGTACATTTTTTTGTTTACAATTTAACAATTTTGTAGAATTGTGCACTTGTAAAGTTTTTTGGTATAGGGCACAGCTAGTTTAAAACAATTGTATATTTACATAATTGTTTATTCTTTAATACAACCACTCACTAGCTTTATTGCATAATTATGGCTTCCCAACGCGTAAGTGTCGTTTGATACTTGAAACAAATTCGGTATCCTAAATAAATGGGGACACGGTTTCTGTAGGAGAATGTATCGAAACTTTGTATGTGGTGGTTGTCTTGCACTGTCATGGGAAAGTATATATTTTTTTATCTTTTTTATTACTACTACTTGTATGAAAATAGCCCCTATGAAAATTCTTAGTTTTGACACATTTTCCTGCTCAAGCTACGCTTGAATATTTATTATTTTTTGTTTCATGTTAAATTCATTGTTTTATATAATGCTAGGTTAAGCTTTATAATTGTATAATATCATAAGTAGTATTTAAAAAAAACGACTGACTGTTGAGTTTCTTGCGGCGTTTCTTCTCAGCAGTGGTCTCTTGCGAAGCGCTGGTAGATTTTTGACGTGTAAAAGTGCCCGTGCGGCCTACTTAATGAATAAACATCTTTTATCTTTTTTTAAATCTAAATAAGTGTGTTATCCAACAGTGCCGTGGTATTATTTAATTACCCCAACTGACGGTTCTCCCAATATACGATAAAAATAATCTCAGAGAGATAGGTAAATACATACGTGTATATGCACGTACGATCACAACACGGTAATCTAGCGGAGGCAATAAACCTTGTTCTAAATACTAGAACAATGCTGAAAAACTTGCAACAAACGGACGGAAACTGCGGGCCCCCTCGTTTATAGGGGACGGTACGACGTTTCAAAAAGACATTTTTGAATTAGATAGGTTCAGGTTGAAATATGTAATAGCATGTTTTTTTAACTGAATTTTACGTTTCAATTATTATGAAATAATAAATCAAGAACGAATTAGGTTTAAAGAATCAAGAACGAGCCTTGCACACGAAAAGTGTAGCAGGCTGGCAACGCATTAGCCATTTCCATGTTGTGTTGCAGATGTTAGGGCGCGGTGATCACTTGATGATGATGATGATGATGATGACGATGATGATGACGATTAGGAGATTTTGTTGAGCTCCTTTTTATTTTGGCAACATTTTTCTTTCGCAAGAACACAAATTTGTGTGATTTATCGACTTAATTTTCTTCAAACTTCAACAGTATTGCAACATAACCAAAATGTGTGTTTGCTTTTGTCTTCAGGTTAGAGTGGACGTTGAAATCCCGACGATTAGTATCCGACATGATCACAATAGTCGTAACATATAAAGACTCCCGCGCAGATCAATTGAGAGCGTGCCAAAAGATTAGGGATCTATCGGTGCGCGTGGGCGGAATGGATCGCTAAAAAACTCCGCGGGACTCAACTACGAATATTCAGAAATAATACCGATAAAGTGGTTAGGAGGGCGTTGCTCCGGTATTAGTGATGAACGCGGTGTTATTTTTTTTATTTTTTTTATTATAATCAACTCTTCGGGTATTTTTGCCGATGTGTCAACATTCGGATTTAATGATTTTGATGACGTGAATTTTAAATGGCAGATGAAAAAGATTTATTTCTCGTAGGCATTGACATTTACTTATCTCTATTTATGCACTTTAAGCACATTATTGTAGTGTTTTCAATAAACGGCGACGCACTCCGCTACATCACTTTTCATACATTGACGCATCAGCGTACTGAAACATGACTAGCCCTTTATTCTTCTCGGTAAAACCATATCGCTTTTGACATTGTTATCGCATCGTCAACGGTATGATAGCTCTTATTTTTTTTTACCCTAATATGTAGTGATATTTGCAAAATTCTCAAATAGGAAACCTACCTAATACGAAAATTTCTACAAGATATTCATTACCTTTTTACTACGATAAAATATAGCGAACGTTTTTAAAAAGAATTCAAAACATTCTAAAGGAAACTGCTTAAAACAACTATAATCTCTGATTTCCTGTGTACATGATCATTATTTTCTTTTTATTTATGATGTCTTTTGAAAGTTAAAATTGTGATTGGATCAAAAATCTTTATCAATGTTTCATTGACGTAAAATATTCACGTAGGTAATGTAATATTCTTTACGAATTACAGAAGGTTTAAGTTCAAAAAGTAATATAATAACCTGTAAAACACAATTTTTGGGCAAAATTTTCTCTCGGTCGTCGGTTGATTTGTTATAATTATGAGACGTTCATGACGAAATAATTTAAAATTAACTCACAAAATATTGCAATTTCCAACGATTTATTTAACCGTCATAAAGCATAATCCCACCGATACCTCAGCGGTCGTTTTAAATTTGAATTCACGCAACGTCGTCATATTAATTACTTTTCACCCAATTTCGCGGACTGTCAAACAGACTAACAAGTCAAAAGAGTTGGATACGTGGGTTGAATAAAGTATTACCTTTGCTACAAAAATAACGTTAAGAAGAAAAATTAAATGTGCTGCCAATCCATAACTGCGTTTGTTGGTGCTTGCAAAATTAAATGCGAAGGAAAACTGACGGTGAACAGTAAAGTTTTAGAGTGTCGTCCGTTTTCCACGTTCGAATTTTGAAATCATGTGCTGGCGAGATGTTTACATTTTTTTGTTTTTTAATTCGAATAGACGTAGGTAAATGTCCGTTGCTCCACGGCCATTCGTTATGCGTCGTTCTATTTTCAATTTCGAATCCGTTCGGAACGCTTATGGCACCGGAAATGATTGGATAGTGAAACTTACCGGTGTGTTTATTTTTAATTCGTTTTGTTGCCAGTTTTAAACAAGGTAATTTATTATTGTGTTGTAAGATTGTAAGAAGAATATTCATATTGGGTTCGAGAACTTGTTTAAAATTTCGTTAAAATAACAAATAAAACATATTTCTAAACATTTTCGTTAAACTATAGTGCGACACAAAAGAGTAGAAATTAAATGAGGGCGCCACTTTCTTCGTAACTGTCACATTTTTGACGTGAAATGCTTAAACATGGCAACAATTTACTAAAGTGTTTTATTAGTTCCATTATATTTCATTTCTGCTCTTTTGTGTCGCACTGTAAACCACTGTAATTGTGACTTATGTATAAAATCAGTCTCTTATTGTCCAAACAACCAGTCGAGGCATCATTAGCAATTTTCTTGCTTTACGGCATTTTGCAAATTTAATTTACTTTATCATTTAAAACCACATAAAAATACTTCCTTGACACATGGGAATAAATTTATCATATAGTGTACTTATAGATAAACATCTCCCTGCGGGCCCCTAAACCTGGAACGCAATAATCTCGTGTCTGGCGACGTCGCGCGCACTGCGACATCTAAACGAGATCGCTTGTCCGTCAACCTGCTAGCGTCTTAACTACGTGTTTTTTTTTTAAACTACGTGGTTATTCCACCTGACGGGGGATATTTTTGGCACAGGAAATAGTTGTTTATAATTTGTAGATTTTTTCTGAAAATTTAGTATGAGCTTACTATATTTTGAATTAGTATCTGAATGGTATCATCAGTTTGCGAAGTTTCGGCATACGTATTTCGTTTTTATTTATTTATTCTACCATAGTTTTAACCAACTATAACAAATAAATAAAAAGTGTTTCTTGATGTTTGCGTGTTGGTCTTATTTTACAGCAATTATTTATCATTAACATTTATCATTTTTTAAGGCTAGCAACCCTGGTTGTTATATGTCTATCACCGCTAAATCTATTCCCATCTTTAAATGGTGACCGGTGATTTAATACTTTAAATAATAACTCATATCCTTAGACACATTGGTTAAATGATTTAGAGTACCTACGATTAGAGTGGCAAGCAATAAATGCGCGCGCGCACTAAATCATGCGGCACACCTGCGCGGGAGACTACATAATGTACCGGCGTTTTAACGATCATTCCACTATATAAAACTACAAACAAAATAACCTAACTCTAAAATAACCGTCACTCTAAATTGAATCTTGACAACAGCGCCATCTAGTTTTATTTTCTAAAGTGATGATTGGAGTTCGGTTTTTATTGAGAAGGAAATGGAAGGAAATATTTAAATTGATCCTCTTTGAACTTTTTAAAATGGCGGTATTAACGTCAAATAAGTTTGTTGTCCGGGTTTATGGAATGGGAGTCTCATTTACTTTGACCCTGGTATTATTTTGGGTAGCTAAACAGACAACGACACTAAAGAAATTCTGGCTGCACGCGAGTAAGTGTTTGGATCTGTTAAAAATCCGTATTGCTTTTGAGAAAATAATAATTGCGTCGCATCTTTATACACTCATCAAAAATGTCGAAGGACCAAGTAATGCAGGGATATTATTAACCTGGAGACATTTTTGGTATTTTATAAGTCTAGTTTTAGCCAGCTTGGCTGTTTCAAAAACTTTATGCTGGGCCAACAAATCAGCCAACTGTAAAGGGACTTAAATCGCAGACTTATTTATTGAAAGCTGCTTATTTGCACTAAAAAACTTATTTACGTAAATCCATAGCTCGCGGCAATTACTGGGAGTTTAAAAAAGGGAATAAAAACGAACGCTATTCGTTCAAATTAGGAATGCATGGCCACGAATAGAAGTCAGGTATAAGGCATAAATCGTGGGAGCCGTTACCCACATTCCCGTCTAAATTTAACCACGTTCCAAATTTAAAAACGGCTTTGTTCATTATGTTGCAGTGTTTTAGTTGCACCTTGTTTGTGCGTCTTTGGAGCCATAAGGCAACAAAGTTTGCTTGTAAATGATTTAAAATTAGAATTTGTATTCAAATCAAAGAACAATGGCCGATACACGAAACATTTGGAACTTTTTTCTTTACGCTGAAGGAGTGACTAAGTAGTGATTAAGCATTGATTTTTTTCTCAAAGTTAGGTGTTATCAATTTAATTTCATTCGAGTATTCTATTTAAAAGCAAAAAAAAAATCTATAAGCTAAAAAGAACTTTATATTTAGTAGGTATGTTAATTTGTGCAATAGTTTACGTTTATATATTTAAAAGGTCGTAGATCCTACATACCATCGTGGCTGGTGTGCTCGTTTGGCTTCTCCAAGCCATTTATTCTTATATTTCCGATAACACTTATTAAACCAAATGACACTATTGTTTTTAGAAAATCTCACTTAAATACTGTAACAAGGTGATGTTTCTCTTTTTTATTTTAATATTATAATGTCAAAACCACCCAGTTTCCGTTACACTAACATTCTTGCCGTTACATTAACACCTTTATTTACACCATAAATAAGGCTCATTAAATTTATCGCGGTGCTAGAAGCGTGTTTATCGCGTTTATCCAGCTTTACGCGCCAGGTGCTATTGAGGTGTTTTAATGGTCGTATACCGGCGTTCGTGGAATTCGCGTGTGATGGTAATTTGGGTTTATTGGTTTTATAGAAGCTGTTTTAAACAACGTTTAGGTAAATACGTGTACATAATCACAACGACGTAATATTATGTTTCCGTTGATAACTTTATACGATTTTTTATGTTTTTATTAGCGACGGTATCAAGCGCTTTAGAAGGCTATGTCTTTTTCTACAATAATGAAATCTAAAATAAATTATATTTTATGTAGCAATTTTCCTTTTTCATTATTACTAGGTCAAAAACATAAATGTCCCTTTGGATTTGCTACAGTCGGATATAAAAAATAGTAGTATTAAGTTTTAAGCCCTTGCGCAGTCCGTCCGGATCGCTTCCATCGGCTTACCCTATAACCTACCGCTAGACAACAGTGTTCGCATTGTTGTGTTCTAGTGCAGGCATAAGACAACCGTTGAAATGATTAGCATTGGGGGCATTTCATTCAAGTCTCAGGGTTACCCAGTCTCGAGATTATTATCGTAAGATTACATTCCTAAGATGACAGATTACTTTGGGCTTCAGAAAGAGCTAGTTTCCCTTCCACGTAGTAAAAAAATATATCTTTAAACCAAGTAATCTTCCTAGAATATACAAGTAAAATCTCATTGCACAGTTCCAGAGTCTTACGCAACTTTCTGAAATAGAGTCGGAAGTCGGTAGGTAGGTATCTGTGTAAACCAAACAGCCGAATATGAAAGGTGCATTTGTGAGGTGAATTAAAACGCGCGAATCGGATTCATAAACACACTGTGATTACCGACGCGTTCGGTCTACAGTGGGTGAGGTTTGGAATTGTTCTTGGATACTGGAAAAAACCTAAATCCTCTGTAATGTTTTGTTTGGGGTTCAATTAAAAATGTTTTTTATTGTATTGTACGATGTTGCAATGAGTTCTTTTTTACAATATATTATAAAAATAAAATATAAGATATGACCTATGAAAACACTCCCATTGGTAAATAATACGGGCCGGCTTTTTTTTTTGACGGCAAATGCGAGGCAGTTTCAGCAACCTGCTAAACAAGATTCTTGACTGGTTTGACCGTACTCTAGATTAACATTAAAACTCTGTCCACTTGGAGTGCATGGGCGCAATAATCCTAATTTAATATTTAGCAAACTTACTTACTTAGTTTAAGGATTAATCTGAGACTAAGTATCTTACGGAGTGTATGACGAATTAAATTAATAAATAATAAAGCAAGGAATTGTCACAATATATTCTGCTGTGCTGTAAAATGCTTTAGTAGGACAATTTTGATAGGAATATCAACTCACAATCAACTAAAAGCAGTGTCTTAAAATTTCAAAGCTCCTCTAACCGTCAAAACAAACAACTAGGATTACACTTATAAATATGAGTCAGAGGAAACTCATTAAAAAGCTGTCATAAAATGGAATTGTTTAATACTATTTCGTAAAATCTTGCGCCCACTGTAACTCGCCCACCTTTACGTTTAGTCCACGTATATCCGGTGGCGTTAAAAACGCCGACAGATGAGTGACGTGACGGCTGTTTACCTCCGCGCAACCGGCGCGCGTACATTTAAACAAACGTGGAAATAGGTCCTGAATCAGGGGCTGTATAGGTAAAGTGTCGTTGCCCAAAAAACGTAGGTAGCGTCAAAGAATACCAAAGACTAGTAAGAAAAGAAGCGACACTTTTACTATAATGGGCGCAGTTAGTTTAAAATTTAAAAAAACTTAATTTCGTATGTCTTGTGTATGGGACTATTTATATTTTTTCTGGATAAACAAAAAATAAAGAGAGAGTTTTGAAAATATTATAAACTACTCTTTTTGTTAAAAAAACAGTTGTCGAAAAGTATTTAAACCCTTAATCCAAGAACGTTTCCAAATTGAAAATGTCATAAGTCAGTTTATTTTTATTAAACCGACTACATTTTTAATCAAAACTAAAATTAAAACTTTATTTTTACACGATCATCATCGAAACACATCATCCAACAATGTTACAAAACAACCAACAAACACTTCTAAATTCGAAACGTCCAACTATTTCCAGCCGTGACCCGTAATCCCGCGATGTTTTCTTTTTTCCATAATGTTGTTAGTTTTGGCGAGTACGTAGAAAACTGCGCACTGATAGATGGCGCTTTAAGTGTTTTATTTTAAGTGTTGACGAGGTTGTTTTGTCTACCATGGCGCCAGCGGAGCGAAGGTGTAGAAAACTAACTTATGCACTTTTGCTGGTTAGCGATGATGGAAATCTCTTCGCCTTTTGAAGTCGCACGCTAAATTTATTGGGTTTATAAATGCGTTGTTTATAAACGGCCGTTATAGAGTATTATAGTGTAAATTGTTTGTCTAAGTGAAACGTTGTTTGGCCGATTATCTTTGTTTCATTAGGGTAATATAAACGGTAATACTTACATAACTGTATTTCACTGTTCCTGTGGTTATTTTGACTACCGGTAGTATCTCAGGAATTCCATATTAGTAACTTAATCATGTACAAAAGAAATAAGATTCTTTTAAACACAAAAAAGACAGAAAAAATACGATTTACCTTGAAAATAAAAGACATTGAATTTGAACATTGAAAAACAAGCGAACCATATACGTCGTGTTGTTTTCGTGATTAATATTTTAATAATTTTTATACATGGGTAAATCTGTTGAATCTCATGCAGATATTTTCTTTTATTTTACTTGCATTATTTTGTTGGATAATAACTGTAAATTAATTGTTTTAATACTTATAATAATTTTTTAAAACTTTCCAATGCTTTTGCTAGAAATGCCGGCTTTTCTCAGCAAAGATAGTTTAGTCAGACGCGTAAGTACTTTCCATATTACCAAACTTGTTAAAGAACCAGACAAATCTGCTACATCATTCTGTATGTAAAACAATGAATGACGTTAACTCCAGGATAGATAAAAGTAGGTAATTGAGATTGTTCATATTTTTACAATTACTCTAATTTCAAAAGCATTTCAAGGAATAGGGTTTTAAAGCCGTTCTGCATTGTAATCACTTTTTATCGTTAGATATCATTTAATTGTTGTAATTTATTAGAAAATGCTATCCCCAATTTAAAATAATCATGTCATCAAAAATAAATAAAGATATTAAAACCGAACTATTGGGTCATATACAAAATTAATGAAATCAGTCTGATAAAATTACCTATTCTTTTGAATTAAAATGTAAAAATCGTGAGTATTTTTTTTGGTCTAACCCAATTGTGACATCATTTTCTAACTCCCAGAGGATTGAAAAATACTAGTATTTAAAGTCCAACAGCGCGTTATCATTAAATTATTCGATGCACTTAATTACATTACAGCTATTACAAGAGAGAAGTGTCAAAAGAATAGCTAAACGTAATAGTACAATACAGGCTACGTTAGTGAATTCCAATACGGCAAACAATCATAAATAAAAAATCTATTACCTGAACAACAAAGTGCCCACATTCCGAGGAAATATACGCGCTTTTACTGTAATATATGTTAAAATGACGCTATAAAATATCAAAGCGAGTGTTTTACGATACACCGAAGTGCCAAACGGCGACCATTTGACTGTAACGAACGTAGTTAGAGCTTGTTATTTGTTTACAGATCGTAAGAAAATTGGTGACATCAATTGAAAGAAGGACGAGGACAGTTCTAAATTAATGTTTAATTTATATAAACTGTGGATAGTTTAATGAGATGAAACAACTATAGTGATACCTGCTTTGCCCTGGACTTGGTCAGAGGTACAGGCGTTTATAGCCTTTCCTTCGCGAAACTAGGAATTTTAATTTCTGGGACAAAATAAATCGTATATGTTAATCAGAGACGTAAATATATATTTTTCCTATTTATTTATTCTGTGGTTCAGTTATTTATTTATTAGAAGCATTCGCTATCAGTCAACTAACGGTCAAAACTGAAACAACTGAAGTTTGGTGCAGAGAAGGGAATGATAAAAAATATATCAGTTAAAGTAATAATAAATACGAAAAAAACTGAATGACATAAAGTAATTCAGATAATTATATAATCATAAATAAATAGTCTTTAATACAAATATAATAAATAATATATACATACCAACATACCCAATGTAGAAACACAATGCAGAAACGAATTAATAAAGTAATCAAGAATTTTGCAAAAGTATTCCTTTCGCTCTAGTAGGGCGTTTTGTGATGTCTTGAACAACATATCATAGTAGGGCAGCCCTACTTTGTTATGCTGTTCAAGACATCACAAAACATGAAGGTCCCAACCCTATCCTTATTGTAAACACACTGATTGTGAACAATAAACGATTTTCAATTTTCAATTTTCAATCACAAAACATTATTTACCCTTTATACAATCCACAACAGTATCCCTAATCCGCCATTTTTACCAAGCAATATCCCTGAGTTTTTATTAAACCGCTCTCAACACGCAGTACCTTAGTCGCATCGTTAATAAATAGCGGCAGGGCAGCAAGCCAAGCCTTTACGAGCGCCCCCTGTGGTCAGAAATATGAAACCTATCAAACGGAACACAGACGTTTTATGAAATGACCGAATTTGTTTATGTACCGCAACACATTTTGCATTTGGAACGCCATTTTTGTAATTTATTTTTGGTTGCAACCATAAGTTTTGTAATGCGGGTTTATGTTCTATGGTGAACGTGAATGTGGGGTTTGGAATGTAAATTTTGCCAAATATATTATACCTACCATTATATTTTTGATCACCCCGCTCGCGTTCGTCCGTTCGGAGGCGAAAAATTACACAAGAACATTACATATATAAATAATATGTGTCAGCGAAACAAATGAAAAATAATTTTAATTCCAATATTTGGAAGAAATATTGTACCGAGAACTTTACATAAAATAATTACCAGTGGGGCTAGACAAGTTGCCATCGAATACAAATGCTAGCGTTTGGTGATCACCTATCACTTTGCGTTGTCAAAAATTAAAAAGCTAGCCAATTTGCAAGTTGTGATAGTGCTCGTGTTGAATTCAACCTGTCAAATTAATACCGCGTAACGACGGACAAAACGTCAAAGCTATCACCATTCGACTAGCGCGAGTGATAGTGATCACAGTACAGTTGTAACGAGTGATATATCACGTGACTTACGTCAATTCCATACATTTTTGGGTAATTCTAATAAAAGTGGCACAGACATACAAAAGTTTCTCCAAAAAAAATATGTGTTTTTTTACCTCCTTTGCTTAAAATAAGCTTCTTTGTGTTCCAATTGTTATATATTTATAAAAGGGAATGGAATATTCATGAAATTATAAAAATTATGGGTCGCTGAATATTGGAGATGCAGGTGAAAGTTTCTTTAGACAGATTAGAAGAGAAAAAGTTCCAGATTAAAGAGAGTTATATTAAAATACAAAGTACTATAAAAAAACAATTCCCTATATTTACTTTGGTAGAGCACTGTTAATGGATACAGCTTAATAAAGCCTCTGTAAAGTTTTTCTGGGAAATTATATAAGAGTTATTAAATTTAATTTAATAAATTATTTTAATAGATTAAATTATTGTAATAGTGTTTCACTCTAGCTCGCCAACAGTCACACTAACCTGCACAGTAGTGCACATTGTCTCTGTAACCTGCTTACAGTTGCATTAACCTGTGCCTAACCTAACCTAAGCTAGTTACAGGTTAAAGTTAAAAGTAGATTTACAAGACATTGACTCCTAAACCTTTGAAAAAATGAATTTTCCACTCTAAGTAAAATAAGTAGATATATCAGAATACCATGTTGAAATAATTACATCCCATACCGATAATATTAAATAATCAAGACAAGATAAAGTTAACATAACCGTTACAAACTCCAGATTACCGCATTTGATCACTCATCTCCACAAAAGTATGACAGATCGTCTCCAACTCCTAGTGGTGAGCCAAACACTGGCTCAATGTTTATCGAGACTTATGGTGTGCCTATTACACTCTGTATGTGAGTGAGATACAATTTCACGGACACGCAGGTTACAGTAAAAATATCACTAAACAAAGTCGCGTGTAAATTGATGTATATGCATATATTTTTAAAACCATATCATAATTAATTGAACGTCATAATATTGTTCTTGCAATATCTTATAAAATATATATATTAAAATATTCACAAATAGTTCTAAGACCTAAAACATTGAAGAAGAATTTTGCATTTGGACAAGACAGGTTATAGTAAAAATGGTACCTACAATATTTTTTTTACAAATTTAATAATAATGAATAAATAAAATGGCTTGCCGTCGATGTAAAAGATCTGTGCTTATCTATGAACATTTTTACTTTATCTGAAAAACAAACATTAAACACACTTTGTATTCAAAAACTCATTGACATGTTACGGTGCTATTTTTTTAGAACTAGTCTTTTGTAAGTGACAGGTGATCACCAAACGCTAGCGTTCGTATTCGATGGCAACTTGTCTAGCCCCACAGTTTCTTATTCTGTGAAACATGCGGTGACAGGCGATACCCGACTTACTAATAACAAGCTGAAAGTACGTTCATGTCATATTTTAATTTATTAACTGTGTGACAAATGAAAAAAAAAAATTGAACTGCATTGAGACTGAATACAATTAATGTTAGAATTGTACCCAATGACGCTTAAGTAATTAAAAGGAACTGTACAATAATTTATTCGGAATTTTAAAATTCATAAACTTCAATATTTTGCAGACGTTTCTCAGTTCGTTATCCGATTGTCCATTAATTTAATCGAGCTTTATAATTATATATTAAACAAAAGGTACATTAGTGCCCCGGGTGACCAGTGGCACAGCGGCGCAGCGGGCGCCCGCTCGCCGCGCGGCGGGGTTCGGTCCTGAGCGCCATTGTGTGTTCCGTAAGTGATGTAAATTGATCTAAAGAGGGCCAATTTAATTTACTTTAAATGGAGCGAGACATGTTGATTGAAAGAGGAATTAATAATGACCTATTATAGTGTGTAGGTTAATTACTAAAGAGCTTTGGATTTTAGATGTGATAGTAAAGTCAACAGAAAAATTAGTCATCTATATAATGAAGAACTTTTCTTTACCCGACTGCCAAAGGAGGGTAATGATTTGACCTGTATGTATGTATGTATGTATGTATGTGTATTTGTATGTATGTATGTATATATGTATGGTACTTTGTACTGAACGGATGACCCGATTTCGACAAGCGAGGTGTCGTTAGATCGTCCTAGCGTCTCGGGGCCACTGGGTTTTAAAAAAAATGTAAAATTAGTGAAATAAAAAATAAATTTTATCCGTTTGGTGCTGTTTAGCAGTTGTGTTTTTAAACCTTGCATTTTGTTCGACTTGTTGTTTCTTTTTTATATTAAGGTGCTAGTGACCCGCCCTTGGTTTACATAATTTAAATTTAACATTTCTGATTTGTCCCTGAAATTTTCATTGAAATCCGTTAAGTCGTTTTGAAGCCTCTTCAAGAGTATTTTCAGATATGCAGAGAGACGATAGTTCTAAAAACGGTCATTCATGATTAAGCTTCGTATTAATAGCGGTTTTTTTTTTTAAACACAGACAAGCACTTCAACTATATTTATTGATATAGAGGTTATCGTCGTTAGAATACTGTTTGCACACTTCTTTGTTTTTACTTTTAAAAGTACGAACGGTAAGGAAATTAAATACTTCTCTTCTCTTCTTTCTATTTTATATATGTGTCAGTATCGCTAAAATAAACCGCAACAGTCTTTGTTACATCTATTCGTGTCTTTGCTTGTGTCAGATTGTTTTATCTTCTTTCTTTCTTTGTTTCTTTCTTTATTGAGAGATAATGCCTGTCGTTTAAGGCAAAAATGAAGAGTTTAGTTATCATAGTCATAAACCTTTCAAGGAAATAAATCTTACCCCTTCTCTTCTTCCTTCTTTCTTTCTTTCTTTATTTTTTCTATTAAGAGATACTATGAGATAATAATTTTACTATCATTTAACGCAAGGCATAATTTAAGCATTTAATTTAGAATTTCTAGTTGAATTTAAGAGTAAAGACGCCATTTTATAAACAGTGTTGTTATAATTGAGGTATTAGAGCTTCGCGTAATCTTTACTAATGGCTGCTGTTCGCGCGAGCTTACGTCGATGTGCTTTTAATGGTCGATTTAAAGAAAAACGATAAATATTTATTACTGATAAAAAACTAACTTTTCCTTGGAAATAAGATCTATTTTTCCCATTTACCCACTTTTTTTTATGTCATATAGAAGGCAAACGAGCACCCAGGCCACCTGACGGTAAGTGGAAACTGTGACCCATAGACATTCGCATTCACAAGACTGCAAGCCTAAGACTGAGGACTAAGATGGAATGCCTCTATGCTAGTCGTTACACCGGCTGTCTTATCCCCGAACCGGAACACAACAATGCGAACACTGCTCAGCTGTTTGGCGGTAGGTTAATGGATAAGATGGTGGTAGCGGTCCGGACGGACCCTGCACAAGGTCCTACCACCCGCAAATATTATTATTTGGTAGGTATGTTGATTTAAAATATTTGTCACGTATTCTAGAGAAAAGCTTTAATATTTGAAATATATGAATAACGAGAGACTATTCTTATAAAACCAGCTATTGATGAACTTATTTTGAAGTTTCAAGCACATATTTAACTTACAATCTAAGTTTAGTCCAAAGGTTAACTGAGAAAAAATAGGTCCCCAACGGCATTAGGTTCGCCTTTTGTACATTTTTTAAAATTTTAACTTAGAATTTTAGGCAAATATTGAACAAAGAGTGAGAAAGAAAGATTAAGAACACTAATACCGAAACTAAATGCATTTTACCGCCTTAATTCTATTAAAACATTTATTCAACAGAATGTTAATTTACGAACCTCTTTTACCTACTGAGGCAATATTTACCGTTTCGTCTTTGAATCAGTAAGTAATGAAAAACTTGCATCCAAAAAGCATTAACTTTCTTCCAAGCTTCAATTACATACGCCTTTTTAAACTTAAATTGTAGGAATGTCTGTAACAGGAAGCGTTGTAAAAGACTATGAAATTTGGAAGACTTGAGATGTTTTCAACTTGAGCTGGTAGAACCACCTTAAGAAACCGGGGGTTTTAATTGAATGTTTGTACAACGATGTTTAACTTTAACGGGATGAGGTGTACCGTTAACTGGAGGTTAAATTATAGTTAAAAAGAAGTATAATGAAATTGCATTGTGTTAATAAAAACCATAAACAGATAAAATAGTTTCAACGAGGTAAATAATGTTTCAAAAAACCTAAAAATCACCGTAGGTGCTTACGTTACGTTAGCTGACTTCGATTGGTTCTTCTTATAGTTTTATTAAGAAGTAAATTAAGTTATTTTAGAAAAATATTAAATATTTCATTTAAATTGTAGGTTGTAATTGGACAAAATCTCAACAATACAGATTCATAACTGCAGATTATTGCAAGTTTTCTTAAATAGTATATTTTGCATTAAATAAAAGTGACTGCCAGTTCTTATGTGACTACAATACAGTACAGTAGAATGAAATTATCTTACTTGAAATTTACACCTTTAGACATAATTAACTAAACTAAGTAGGTACCACCAGCCCCAACTCACCGAGCCCCGAACGGGGAAAAGAACAAGATAAGACTAACTGGAAGTTAAATCTCGCGGTCGCGCTATAAATTCAGTTAAGCCCAGTTTAATTCCGCTTTAACTGGGACTTGAGGAACCGGCCCATGTTTTTGAAATTGTATCTTAAAGGTACTTATCTGAACAAGGAGTAATCAGAAGATTTATTTTCTATTTTGTTCAATTAATTTATTTTGGGAGGAGGAGAAGTATTTGTTGTTAAGCGTTGATAACTTACAGCGTAGAATAATTGACTATTTGCTTTATTGTGCTGAGATGAGGTAATAGCACAATATATAAAAAAACCGATGTTGTAATTTGTAGTCATTCGACAAGCTCTCCATTAAGGTCAAGGTAATAGTCTTGATCATGACCAGGGCCTCTCTTCAACACGGTTAAAACCATATCCTGTTTGAGCTGTTACCGTATTGTCACCGTTTTGATAGCACTTATTTACTTGACAGTAATGGCGGCTGACGTCAGAACAATACCATAACAGGTCAAAGACGATATGCTTTTTAACGTCCATATTTAAAAAAAAGCTAAGACAATAAAATTCTAACACCAGCTACTGTTCGTTTTTTTTTTTGTGATAGCACCTGTAGGGCAAGTTGCATTCTACAGAACCTTACGACTGTAAAAATCTATCAATCTAGCAAAAAATTACCAAGACGCACGCGCGATCCTTATTCTTCAGTCATTAACGTTTGCACTTTGCAGATAGCAACTTATCCCATCTGTCAATGGAAAGCATTAATTCCTCAAAACAAGTTTATATAATAAAAAAATCAAAATTCCTGTTTACGTGTAGAAAAACACACCTGTAACACTCCTCCTGTCACCACCGGCGAGCGCCGCAGGAAACGTGGCAGAATAAATAAAATACCATGATCAAAGTGTTTAAATTAAGAACGTTATATTTTACGCGCTGTCAAACTGCCGCGTTCCGATTTCAAAAAGAATATGAGTCTCAGGTGACTATTTTGTGACGCATGCTTTTATATCACATCGTGATGACCAATTTTTTATTTACAGTTATGAGAAAATACCTGTAGCTTTTATGCAATGGATTTAAGGTATGTTTTACTAAATTATTGGGTTTTTAAAAGGTAGATTGTAACGTGGTCCAGTCAGAATTAGAGGTGTATCATTCGTTATAAGAGTTTAGATGAATGCTGAGGTGTGTTTGGTTTATTAATAAAACCAGCGACACGTCTAAAAATAAATAAACATAGACATAGCATTATGGAAGCTGAGCAAGAAGGTAAGATCGAGGATCTGCTGAAGATCGCAGAAAGCCAATGTAGGAGAGTAGGTAGCACAAAACCGATACTTACTAGTAGTAGTGAAGATACCTACTTGGAGAAGACCTCTTAGGGAGGACGTCTTTGAGTTGATAGGATGATGATGATGATGATGAAGTTCAGTAAACAGCAATAGAATCAGCACTTCCTTATCTACTAGACTCAAAAGATGACACGTTAGCCTAGTTGGTAGTGACCCTGCCTTCAACGCTAGCGGTCCCGGGTTCAAATCCCGGTAAAGGCAGATATTTGTGTGATGAGCGCGAGTATTTGATACTGAGTTTTGGATGTTTTCTATGTATTTAAATATGTATTTATCTATAAAAGTAAGTTTATTATTGTCTGTTACCCATAGTACAAGCTTACAGCTTATTTGGGACTAGTTCAATTTATGTGAGGTTTGTCCCCCTGATATATTTATTCATTATTATATATTTGAGAGGGTTGCTTGTGACTGTACCTACAGCCAAAACCTTTTTTTTAAATATTTTTTGGTTCTTATATACGGTCTTTTCGTTATTAGATTTACATCAAAGAAATAATATTGTTTGTACTTTTTCATAATGATTAAACATAATATTTTTGAAATATATTAGGCATCTCATTGCCTCAGCAAACATCATTATTAATTTTCCACTTCATTTCCTCACGGTCGTTGAAAATAAACGGTAAAATTTGAAGAAAAATCAACTATCAGTGTTTGAAGACACCTCGTCATTAGTTGGAGCCGGCCATTAGTTTCACAGCCATGGTAAAGGTAAGTTATTAATACGTGAGACGAGAAACAACACACAATAAATTGACTTGAAAGATAGCACGTTTGAAAGAGTAACATATATTTTTTTACTTTTTACTATTTACCCCAATGTTAACACAGAAAAGACTAAGGACCAATTAATTTTTACATCCAAATTAAGTTAATACATGCAAAGTAATTCTAAATACGCCAGTTTGGCGGCAAATTATGTGCTTCAATGAAACTTTGTTTATAAATTTGTCTTGCCAATTGAAATGAGGACCTGCCGAGTCCTATCAAAATTTAGGGGTCCTACCCCCATTGGGAAATTTGACTACGCAAGTGAAGTGTTATTTTCCATGTATTTTTTCGCGTTGAATCGAATGAAAATATACTATTTTTACTGTATTAAAAGTTAAAACAATATCGGCTTGCATCTCGTCTTGTCTTGTCTTACAGATGGGCCCTTTCGGGTACAGTTCGACCCTTTAGGATATTTTGTGCAGTTACCCTCTTACGCACTCAGCTGTTCGAATGTGCAGGTTTCGTCATGATGGTTTCCTTCACCGTAAGAGCATCGGGTAATGCACTTAAGTTAGAAAAACTTATTGGTACATGGTGACCGCGGGGGTTCGAACTCGCTACGTTATGATTACGAGTCGACCACATAAGCCACTAGGCCACCGACGCTCTGGCTTGCAACCCTTGGTGGATGGACTGACTGTGTTAATAAATACAAATTAATTATGCGAAGGAAAAGAGAAACATGAAGTCGAAACGTTAGACCAAATGTTTATTTCTCAAACATGCTCGGAAAAAACGGTTTTCCAATTGAAAGACAAGGACGGAAAGAGCCTCATTTTACTCCTAGGAGTAAAAAAAACATATGAAAACACTTTCCGTCCCTGTCTATATTTTTCTTAAAAATGCTGTCAATTTGCATACAAAATCAAAAGGACCAAGATAAAAATTCCAAACAGCCAAGGTAACTGCTCGCTTTTTTAGCACAGTGCGTGTGTTTCTTTTTGAATTTGCATTCCAATTTCTATGGTTAGTATTTAAAAACAATTGACAGTCGGTAACATTCGTTCATTCTGCATAATGAAATAACTTGCTTTTTTAAAATGTATTGTATTATTTCCTCACATGTTTGAGAAAAGCATTATGTATGCCTCGGCAGAAACGAGGATTTCCTGACTCGTATTTTAACAGGCCTCGCTATTGCTCGGCTTCTTCAGGAAAACCCTTACTTTCCGCGCCTAGGCAATAATGTACTATTTATTATTTACCTAATTACACTTTACTCATTTAGGAAGAGCACCTTCTGTATGATATTTAAAAACGTGAAACGGTTTAAAGGGTGTGTGCCACAAATACGTTCAGAGCCCTTAAATATTATAACTTGCTAAAGCAAACACTCGTCGCGAATGCGTTTGCATTCTTCGTATAGGTAAATGGCTTGAACATCAACTTACACTCCTTAAAAACACCAAGAAAGTACAAAACCCAGTTATATTTCACTGTAGTCGAGAATAAAGAACCTCGAAATTCGTCTAATTAAATCACAATCAAATCAAGTCTACCCTAAATCCAAAAATCAGGGGGTTTATTAAGAGCTGCGTGAAATATTCATTAATCGATCCCCCTTGAGGTCCTTATTCCGAAGAACCTGGATACGTGGGGAATGGGGCGTTTATAACACACGACATGGAGAGGATTTTATAGCTTGGTGGAAAAGATGTTGGGATAAATGTGTGCGCTAAACGGAGCGTAAATGAGAACATGAACCAGTTTTTACTCTTACTTCATGTTTAGCTGGCCTCGGAAACGTTTCTCTTAATTGCCTTAAATTACATCTATTGCAGACTCATTTAAATTAGAATAAACAAAATTCTCAACATAATACCAGTGTAGAATATTTCTTAAGTTAAACAAAACTGGTATACCTTTCTAGAAATGTAAAAAAAAAACGAAATAAGGATTATTTGGGGCAAGAAACCGTCTGTTAATTTCAGCAAAACTCGGTTCAAAGTCGAGTGACGCTCGGGTTCCGGATACAGGATTATGAATAAGGGTAGGTAAGTAGTCGTGTCATGTAAAGAAGATCCAAGTCACGGGGGCGGCCGCGGCGTCTAATGGGTTGATGTCACTGCGGCCTACGGGAGCTGTGGAGTCGCGGGGTTCAAGTTGGTTGAGAAATATTAGCGTAAAGTGTACGCACGAAGTTTGCGAAGTGATCTTGTCGTGTAAAGATGGTCCAAGTCATCAGTCTACAGGATCCATTGAGTCACGCGGTTCGTGCCACTCCAAGAAGGCACGTGCTCTTGTTAACAATCATCGATACTGTTGTGTGAACATTGAACCACGAAAACCATAAATACATTTCACATGCCAATAAACAGATGTTTTTAAATTAGTGTTCAATATCTCGTTTTTACAGTGTGAATTAGTACAGCAATAGTACACGATAGCGGTATATGTAGTTTCAAACCTGGAAAGTCAAACTGATCCAGAGAGAATGATTATAGCGCTAAACATTTTTTTTCTTAGACTGAGTCACAGGTTAGAGTTTGTACCCACGGTTATAAAGTTACCTTCTCTTTTTCCGTGGATCTTATTTATAGCATATTATTATCTTCTTATAAAGCTATAAAAATCAATTGCTTAAAAAACGAAAACGGCTCAACCGATTTGTTTTTTTTTTAAAAGTGTTTGTAATGGTAAGGACAAGGTTTGTATGAAAACAAATACCCAGGCGATGCCGGGAACAGTTACTTTATACTTTATTTATCAACAATAAATATTCCAAATTATTCTCTAAGCATGCCCCTGTGCGCGCAGGCATACTAATTAGAGGTGAACAAGCCTTCTCGAACGATAACAATCGTCGAGTCGCGGCGGCACCGGCGGGGTCCCTCGTACCTCATTCGCTTTTTTTTTGATATGTATGCAAATACTTTGGTTGAAATGTAACATAGGTAAGAACTATTGTGTGATGAGGAACAAAACATAATTATGCAAGATTGTAAGGCTGCGGCTCCGCTGAGGCGGAGATGAGCGGAGTGGAGCGGAGCTGTGCCAATATTAACCACTACAATCTAAACTAACGTGCGCAAAGCGCGCTCAACGTGACCGCATGCGCCTCCTATTGGTTAATATTGGCACAGCTCCGCTCCGCTCGTCTCCGCCTTAGTGGAGCCGCAGCCTGAACTGTGTTTGTGTGACGAAGTATTTGTTTCAGTGTCTTGGATGTTTCGTATGTATTTTAGTGTGTGTTTTCTCTTTATTAGAATGTTTATGGTTGTTTATATTTATGTTGTAAAAAATAAATACATTTTATACAATATAATAAAATACCAAACTCATACTAAATACTCATTGAATACCAAAAATCGAAAACATAAAAAAGTGCAATTTATCTTTGTGAAAAACGAGATTGAGATAGATTAAACAAGAGCCAAATGTTTCTTTTATAATTGTCACATGTTATCGTGGAATCAGATAAGGATAATGAGACAGTGATGTTTGTTAGCGACTTATTAAAGAACTTGTAGCCATCTTTTTAACCAAGATTATCTCTTTTAATCCCTGGCGCAGAAAAAGGTCAGTTATTATTGTTATATCTTTAACGTATTGACCTGTGTGTCTGTATGTGGCAACGTAGCTCTCAATACGATAGACTGGATTTTAAAACAATGCTAGATTAATCAGGATTGATCCTTTTTAGCTTTAAAAGTAGGCGACGCCATTATACCAGGGATCATGTCTTTTTAATGATTATACAGGCTCCCTTGTCATATTTAAAATAAATCCGTTATCTTATAAAGTTTCAATAATTCAAGGTAAGTATTAAGATTGACGACTGGGTCCCGTAAACCCGCTCGATCCATCTTAATCACGCCGCGACTAATTAGCAGCGCTGCCTCCCTTAATGCAATACTTATTAGTTAACAACGATGCGTGCTTTATTAACTAGGTAGTAAACTACTTACAAAGTTACTACCTATAGGAAGGTGCCTGTAGGTAGTTATATTTATGTAAACGAAAAATGAATCTTGCACACTTCTAAATAAGCTCGAAAATTAAAAGTTGTTTCCTTCTTTTTTAAATGCAATAAAAAAATCTCAATCTTCATTAATACTAACCTCTTCTACACCTGGATTATTTCCAATTTAAAAGGGTTTAAAACACTTGATTCAATCTTAAGGTGAAATAGTAAAGACCAAACTAAAATATTTTAAATATTAGTTGCCGTTACATGTCATCTACCTATAAGTTTATAGGTATTATACATCAGCAAAAGCAACGAACGCTTCATCATTAGGGATGTTACAGAGGTGGCTTTGCCGGACCCGGAGCCGCATCCGGAGTTTAAATTTTTTGTTTAACGGAGTCGGATCCGGAGCCGGAGGCGAAGTTGGAGGTTTATCGGAGGCGGAGCCGGAGCCGGGTACGATCGAATCGATTTATTTGTAAGACAAAATGCGGGCGATCGTGAGTGATAGGTAAGTAATTACTGAATATGTCATAACTTGTAGGCGTGCGCCGCGCCTCCTGTAATAACTTAGGTAAAAAAATAAAGAAGGTGGAAGTGGGAAATAAAAAATAGCGAAGGCGGAGGCGGATCCGAAGGTGTAAAACGAAACGGAAGTTCTGTCTTAACTATGCGGATGACGGATGCGGACGCGGAGCCCCGTAACATCCCTATTGATAATAATAATATTCTGTAACTAAATAAGATACATTAAATTTAAATGTAACCATAATGCAATCCAAACCTGTAATCCAAAAAACTCACGTTAGAAATCAATAAAGATCCGGTCTTAATATGCCGCGATCTCGATTTTATTTGCGAACGCCAGCGCCCCTAGCGGTGAGTAGCGGCACTTTTGGATTTGTTTTAGAGTAAAGCGCGCCGTGCGGAACGTTAAGAGCGCTGAAACTGTTTTGGAAACTTGTAATGTTAAACTGATCAAATCAGATTTACATTCAAACTATGCGTATTCAATATTACTTTTTAATGCTTGGTTTCATCATTGTCATATAACCTATTTGATATACGAGCGACGCTAGGCTAGGCAAATAACCCAAACCAGGCTTGCGGAATATTAGACAACTAATTGCAGACTTATCCCAATAGAAAATCGCTTATACAGGATGGTTGGATAGTTTTAACTCTAGAAAAAGTTTAGTTAAGGGGTAGGTCATATTGAATAGGTCTGTGTGGACAATGGAATCTGCAATACAATGCCATGTACTGACAAGTCTGGTTTTATTTTGAATTTAATAACTGCATGGGACTGTTACTGATTTAAATAAATCCAACTTCTCTTTTACTACTTAAATAAACACAAAAAAATAAATCCGCCATTAAAACTCGAAATAAAATCGTTTTGATAATCCACATCTGCCACCGATATTATTTACATTCACCTTTATTACTCTGTAATCCCTCAAATGAAATAAATAAAAAAAACTCATAACTGGCCGTTACGCCACGGGCTCTGTTTTATTTGTCGAATAAAATAAATAAACCGCATGTAGGTAGGTTGAAATTAAAAGGTTCAAGAGGGAACTATACCTGATGAGGCTTATGCAGTTCAGGTTAGTGAAACTCAACCTTATTGCTGAGTTATTATGATAGTTTAAAGGTGTATAGTTTATTGGTTTGTGTTATAGTTGGGCCCCCTATGGCCGCGAGCCGTAATAATAAGAGTGAATGAATGGAGGGAGCGATTGAGTGAATGGAGATCGATTTTGGCTTCAAGTTGGTAATTACGAGTGAAGCTGTTCGAGATACAACATGTTTAATTGTTCGATATAGTTGAAGTTAATAGCGTATATTTTTAAATGGGTAGGTAAGTTTTTTTAGGTTTTTGGCTTTGTTATTAGAATGCAATGTTAAATGAAGATTAAAATTATACGTAATAGTAAAAAATGTAGAGATTAAAACTTAAATAAAAAATCTTTTCATTCTAAATTATTACCTTCCAGCAATACAAATGCATGCAAATATTAATTTTCATATTTTTTTATAACTCAATAGCTTGTATAATCACAAGTCATGTTATTAATGTTTAACAATAAGACTACCTCATGTGCAAAATTCTTTGTCTCAACCCTTCCGAAGTACTTACAGCTGGACACAGGGGGTTGTAATTATTCACCCCTCGCCATTAATAATATTTAGCCCACCCTTGCTCACCTACGGCGTGAGTGATAGACGCATGTTCTAATAAATTATCGGTTAAAGTCGGGTGAAAAACATATATCGTAGGAAACTTGCTATAGTGAACTGTCTGGTTGTGGCTGTAGCGAACTTTGGTTTTTGGGTTTTGAATATTTGAGGAATTTGTGAATCAATTTATTTTATTTAGGTGGCAGGTAAGTAAGTGTTATTTTTGAAAGGGTGTCCTAATTATTTGATGTTTTGTTTCCGTTAATATAAAGGTATGAAGCTCAAAAGACCTTTAAATTTTTAGGATTCTACATATTAACATTTAGTACATAACTACTTTTATCGTAACTACAAGCATTTTCAAAGTTATTTTAAAATGGGCATGTTTGTCGCTCTTTATCTACATCGTTTGTGTTTTGTTTAAAAGAAAGTTTTATCATACGGAGTGTTTCAGTATTTCGCGACAATTTTAAAGCACATTTAAAAATTAAATCAAATATCGTAAAATAAACGGGTCACTCCACAATTCTTTATAATATTGATCGTGTAGGTTATTAGACAAATGTTTGCTTTATCCATTTGTGATGATGATGCTTCATTGGATCTCAATTAAAATAGCACGTGCGTGTGGTCCCTCACCCACCGGGCCCGAGAGTCAATCTCCACAATGCGTTCCATCGATCGGCTCTATTATCTCTAATCTCTGAGTCCCCTTGCAAACGCATTGTAGGTATAAAGTACCAACTGCCGTATTCCGGACGCGATACTTTTCCCATTAAAATAGTTTGATATTTTGTTCGTTTCTACTATTAAGGTATTTACAAAAACATGCTATTGACAATAAATAAACATAGTAGGGTGCTTTATATTGGTCGCAATTCTTATATTATACTTATTTTTATTTTGTACAAAATTGTAGTTTGAAGCAATATTATTCAAATGTATTACTTACTCGGTATTATTGTCGACAAAATGGTCGAAACCTAGCAAACCACAGGGTCACTTTTGACTTAATCAAATGGTTATGAAACCATTATCACAAAAAAAACATTTACCACGTCATAGTGACCAAAACAAACTGCAGCAATTCTAGAATCAGCCTCCCCATAATCCCGTACCTGGTCAGTAACAGGATTTGGCTTCACGCGCGATTGCCGCGGACTGATTGAGCCGACGCGATTATCTGTGTAAGCTTATTGTGTACCAAAACTGTATCATGCTGTAGATATTGGCGTAAAACAAAGACCAATTACTTATACCTATAGTGCGCCCCGTCTGTCTACTAACTTTGAAAGGTTGTTTTAATGTACGTAAACTTATAATTGATTAGTTAGAGCTAGTTATCTTCTGTTCGATACGAAAACAAAGCTAAATTTACGTTAGTTTAAAGGAGATAACTAACTATATTTATAGTATGCTGTGGTTTTAAAAAAAAAAGATAAAAGATGTTTATTCAGTAAGTAGGCTGCACGGGCACTTTTACACGTCAAAAATCTACCAGCGCTTCGCAAGAGACCACTGCTGAGAAGAAACGCCGCAAGAAACTCAACAGTCAGTCGTTTTTTTTAAATACTTACTACTTATGATATTATAAAATTATAGAGCTTAACCTAGCATTATATAAAACATAGTTTGAGCAGGAAAATGTGTCAAAACTAAGAATTTTCATAGGGAGTAATAAGTAGTAGTAATAACCTATATATTCCTATGACAGTGCAAGACAACCACCACATACAAAGTTTCGATACATTCTCCTACAGAAACCGTGTCCCCTAGACAATATACAATATTAACATATTTTTCATGCCTATTTTATTATTCAGTTATTTAGGTGTTTAGTTAAGTTTAGGCCAAGCATTTTTATCTGTTAGATAGTCCTCGACCCTATAGTAAGCCTTTTTTAACTATACTGATTAATAGGCTACAAAAAAGTCCGTGCGTCCACAGAGAACCAGCGTCGTCAGGAGTTGTGACACAGAGTGGATACTATTATCGCAGCACTACTTATTGACACAATGTAAAAGTATGTAAAAATTAAACGAAATAAATGTTTGCTATTGTATTCTATTCTAATACTGTGTCAGTACTAAAAACTCTTCTTATTGTTGTATAAAATTAGTCAAGGAAGTCTCGGAGCCGCCCGACGTAATGCTACCCCCTGTATCCTGATCTGATCTGCGGCTCCACAAATCAAACGGCGGCGACGCTATCATCAAACAGGTATTATTAGCGCAATAAAGGTGGCTAATGATGGATCAGGGCCGGCGCACGCGCAAAACGAACCCATTGACACCGCGTAGGGCGGGGCTCGTATCGATTAAAGTATCGATATATCTAGGATTTATTGACAGTTTTAGGTTATCACTGTGATCAGACGTCATGAGTTGCCAATTTTAACATGGGTTTTTCAAGTGACGATTTATTTAGTTTAGTTCGTAGTAACCCTCCTTACGGAGGTGGCCGTCATGGTGGAATGTTATTCAGAACGTATGATTGTTGTATAAATATATTGATTTGCTATAATAAGAAGTCTACATAGTCTTTAACTAGTTGCACGTAGTGGCTCTACGTATTTGTGAATCTAGGAATAAAGTAAGACCAAATTCAAGCTTTTGCGTTGATTCGGAAAACAGCAATTAATTCATCGAATCATATATATATTTTTAATATTCCTTGATTTAGATTCAATTATTTTAAAAATAAAATTATGATTTCTGGTAAAGTGTAATGTGGTTGCAACTGCGTTAACTATTAAAAAGAATGTCCATGCGTGTATGGGACGCGGGCATAATTCAATTAGGTAATTCAAAGACATTATTGACGTCAGATATTATGAACATTCTTTTACAGAAATATTTTAATCTAACAGCATCCTTGGGCGATGTCTAAACATAAACCCAAATTGAGCAAATCCCTGCCAAAGCAAAGTTTTAAAAGTAGTGGACCTATCGACATCCATATCGCGCCCATCACTACCCAATCCGCGCACTTTATATCGACGTCGCGCTTCATCGGTGATGTATACCAGCGCGCGCGCACACTCGTTACTGTGTCCTCCGAAACGCAGGCGCATTCGTTAAAAGCTATTCTCGGTGAAGCCATTTGTTTCTGTATAGAATAGGTAATACGTTCATTGATAATGTTATTTGAAACAATTCTGTCTCTATATATGTTTGTGCTTGCAAAACTCAAGTAGTACTTACTGTAGTCAATTGAACTGATATTTTAATACAATTCTAACATTCACTAATAATTTTATGATACTAATGTTTTCAGAATATTTCTGAGCCACAGCAACGTGTGGCCGGGTTTAGCTAGTTTTATGTCGTTTATTATCATCATCATCATCATCATCATGTCAGCCGAAAGACGTCCACTGCTGGACATAGGCCGCCCCCAAGGTTTTCCACTCAGACCGGTCTTGTGCTTTTCGCATCCACCGCGGTCCCTTGATCCTGATGAGGTCGTCACTCCATCTTGATGGAGGCCTACCTACAGCTCGTCTTCCGGTCCGCGGCCGCCACTCCAGAACCTTCTGACCCCATCGGCCATCAGTCCTGCGAGCAATGTGCCCCGCCCACTGCCACTTCAGCTTAGCTATACCGATATTATACCGATTTTTAATTGTTCTTTCATAGTTAGGTATGTTTTGAAGTTTAGACCTAATAAATTTGAGACAAAACATATTTCAACGTAAAAATAATGGAATTCAGTAATTTTTTGACCTTAAAAAAGACTCAAAATATAATGAAAATAGTAGAACAAAGACGCTTTTAGTTAAAAAAGATAAAGCGTGCCGAACACATAGATGGGTCAGGGTAGAAGTCAGGCGTATGAAAGATCTTTTGGGCAATAGTGGAATAATCAATTGTAGGATTCTAGTTCTAGTATATAATTAAATAATTAAAATGTTACCAAGTTAATATTTTGTATTTGAATTTATTTCTCAGGTACTTGATCGTGCAAAAACTTAACTAAAACACTGATCAATCATAATAATACACTTAACGTTATATCCTAGAAAATTATTTTTTCAAAAGTTAAACATAAATATATACCATTAGCTAATACCAAATGAGTTTCGTAAACAATAGTTCACAATGAGGTAGGTAGTGCTTGAAACTATTCTACGTATTTTTATTATAATAGCTTTGTTCTAAGATTATTTAACTGCACCAGCGCCGCTCCAGTTACTTTGTAGGTTGCCTCTCGCTTTTCGCACTGCAGCCATGCAACCCATAAATTGCTCACGTCCCCGCGTTGCAGCTTAATTTTAAATAACACGGAGCGAATTAAACTCACGCATTTGGGTTTTAAAAGAGTTACGTTATTTGCTTGTAAAGTTAAACGTTACGGATATTATACTTAAAGTATTTATTTAAAAAAACAAGGATGTATCGCCAGAAAATATTGAGAGACTTTAATGTTTAATGTTGCTTGACGATGTTTGATGATTCAATACTGACTTACTTTAATTTATGACTGTAGCCTTGTTTTTTTACTGTTTTATTTTGTTACATTATTATTATTACTGTTTGCATTGACATTATTTGAGTTGTTTTTTTTATTTTTACACTGACGATCTTATTGTGAATTTATTAAAACTATGCGACACATAATGATGTTATTTCCAATATCAAATTAATGACTACTACTACTAAATAAGATGAACAAACTTCTTTTAAACACAACAAACAGTGAACAAAAAAGTTACTAATAAGTAACTAATTCGCATCAACTAACCTAGTAGGTATGATTGAAAACATAAATATTATATTGAATCTGGAGCCGGCGTTAGTTGGATTTGGAGTTTATCAAAATATTGTTAATGTTTTAATAAATGTTGACCATTATACCAAATGTTGAGAGGATAAAAGCCATATACAAACAGGCCGGTTAGTCATAAGTGTCAAATCAAATGATATAACTGACAAATATAATTTAACATCAGCCTGTACCTAAACGATGCGAAAAGCACAAGACCGGTCTGAGTGGAGAGCCTTGGAGGTCTATGTCCAGCAGTGGACGTCTTTCGGCTGACATGATGTATCTAAACGATGATGTTTTTAGAATTCCTACCGAAAATTTAAAAAAAAACCCTCGCGTTGAGACTTCTTTGTCTGTCTAACTGACTGTCTATTATTTACAGTCTATATCTGATATTTATTTATTTTATTACTAGAATCTATTTTTTTTTACAATTGCACGTATTACCAACTGATACTGGCAATGTCTCAGGATTAAGGATCTCCATTACCGTCTGAATGTCACAGCAGATTGTTATAAAGTACTTGTACTATTTTGAAGTGACATAAAAGAGTCGAAACGTTTTTTTTCGATATTTGAAATTCGAGTGACAAATATACTGTCGGTTGCGCGTGCAAGTGTGATAGCGATAGCCAGCTGAACGCTATTAGGAAGCTGGGAATTCTGTATATGCAATAATAGTGCAATCCCATTCTTATTATGCTCATACAACCTTAACACAACCTTTCCAAGAAATACCCCATAAATCTGCATAAATAATTCTTATCCTAAAAAACATACTCACAAGTTAATCCGGCGAGAACTATCAAAACACGGGTAGGGTGACCCTCCTTTCATGTCGGGACAGTCCCGTAATAAACTGTCCGGCATTTGTCAGCGATACCTTTGCCTTCCCGACTTCTGAAAAACAAAATTTTACGCAACACATATCATAGTGGACAGGGGTATCGGCGTACGCACTGCGCGGCCCTTTCTTCGAATAATATTTTGTTGGTTGGTTTTTGTGCGAGAAAATTTTATGTGATGTAATATGTTTTATTCATTTTGTGTTGTTCATTTTGTGACTTACTTTACATGTTAAATTTGTTTTATACTAAATTATTAAAAATGGTTATTTGTTATTTTCTCGTTTGTAAAACATCAAAAAAATATTATTGTTCTTCCATTAATAATATTCAACACAAAACTTGTATTCTATTGCAACCTAATATAATATAATATAATACATGTTGTTTGAATTCGCTTGTAATTCTATAGGCTCTTTGTATCAACCAAGATGGAATTCTGAAACTAAGAAATTTACCAAATTTTATTAATACACACTTTTATCGAAAACACAGTGCGTATGGAAACCTAGGGTGGCCAAGGGAGAGGCGAGCCGTGGACACGGTCGGTGCGCGCGCTCTAAAGAAGTGAATAAATCTGCCGCGACAAGGTGAATATAAATATAAAGAATCCGCGGACAAACTTCCGGATATTTCTAGGGTTGCCTTCTTGTAACATACTTAAAGAAAGTCCTGATAAAGGACACTTGATTCGCTGAATTAATTCTGTTTATATTTTGTTAGCCTGACGTATTGATGGAATTAATCTTGAGTTCTTACGTCAGTCAGGAGTGTTATTGACATAAAAAGTCAGTGTTTATTAAGGGTAAAGTTGTTAATAAAATGGCACATTGATCGCCAGGAACATTCTTACAGAGAAATTAAAATTTGATGTGTAATTATTATCCATTTAACGAACAACTTCCACGACGATGTCAACAAATCATTGTAAACCATTTTATCCAGTCAACAAAATATTTTTTTTCAGTGTCAACCCTACGCAGCGGTCACCGGCGAGGTGATCGTAAACCCTGTGCATGTTCTTACATAATCATATTCTTGAAATATTCCCCCGGCGGCAGCGACAGGGTTATGTGGCATTATGAGCTATAGAAAATGTTGCCACAGTTCAACTCAGTTTGCCATGGAAAATTGAGGGTTTGAGAATGTGATTGTTAAGGTTGGAATGGTATAGTGTTGTGCTTTTGTAGTCATGTTTACTTTGTAACTTATGTATTATTTTATTTATACAAGATGTATGTGAATGCATTTATGACAAAAAAAAATACATAACTAGCATAAATACTATACAAGATACATTTTGTTTTAATGAGTAGGTTCCTTTGTAGCCCCAAGGAAGGCAACACATTTGCTGCTTCAACATTGCAAATATCCGCGGGCGTGAAGGTTTTTTTCCACTGGCAAGGCAAAGCGAGACGAGGTGAGACTAGATGTAAAAATTATTTTGAAAAATTTCAATCCTCTCATGGTGCATCCTTGGAGGAAAATGGTATTTAGTATAAATGAAAAAATCTCACGCTGCCTCATCTCGCCTCGCCGATTAAATGTACCTCTACAAGTCTACAGTCCACTTGCCATCAGGTAACTTACGTGTGCTGGTTTACCTTCTACATGCTTTAAAAAAACGCACGATATGACTGCACTACTACTAAAACAATCACAAAGTCAATGTTTGTTGGTTTGTCTATTATGTACGCAGCAATGCAGCATAATAAAAATTATCCAGTGAAACTACAGTTTTCTACGCAGCCGAAGTCGCGTGCACAAGCGAGTGACCAAATATTGCAATAACATAAGACAGTCCACAGCCCCCGAGTCGGAAACGGGCAACGGGACAAACTACCCAACACGCGTCATAACGCGCGGGCAGCTCACGGCCCCCTGCCCACCGACCAGAGTGACCTCTGTGAAATACAACTCACTTATTTAAATCTCAAATAGCTGAGACGCTGAGATTAAACAAGCTAACAGACAAACAGGCTAGCAAACATTTATTTATTTATTTATTTATTTTGTTTGGTCTCATCGGCTCTTTGACTTTTCGGTAATCGGGCGTAAATTTACTATGCCCCTACACGAACCTACAAAAAATACGGACGTAACGTTGCACTTAAAAGGTGTGAAACATACAAGGTCGGCGTTTTCGTTCGTTATACATGACTTATCAAACGCACACAGATACATTATGTAAGACAACGCGCCGAGCCACAGCAGCACGAGTGACAGTTAACGTGTGTGCGTGCGCACGCACACAAACAGCCATTTTGCGTGCTTCACTCATGTTAGACTACGTTACGCCCATATTTTTTTAGGTCTGTGTGCCCTTACTAATAATTGTAGAGTAATATAATGGGAC
Organism: Acleris sparsana; assembly: GCA_923062465.1. Lineage (NCBI taxonomy): Eukaryota > Metazoa > Arthropoda > Insecta > Lepidoptera > Tortricidae > Acleris > Acleris sparsana. The sequence goes on from OV281293.1 coordinate 677,874, forward strand.
AGATAAGGACAAAGCATGGCTTAGCTACTCTTAGTCCTCAGGTTTGGCACCGCATTTGCAGTCCTATAGCAGTCTTAAGATTGAAGTCTTGAAAATGTAAATGTCTGGAACCCTATGTGTTCATTTTTAGTAAACAAAACCAAAGTTCTATCAAAACCTAAATCGAAATCAGATTTCCACGAACAAGCGCACCTGACACAGCTCTAATTAGGTTGCCAATACTAAATTAGCTTACTACACAGGTATACAGCTTCCCACCACCCTATTCAAATACAATAAAGTTCAAAATAGATTATCAATCAGTATAAAGGTTGCCACACACGTCGTGCATGCCTCATTGCGCGCGAGACGCATCTAGTCGTTCGACCGTTGGATTCAAAATTCGAACAACATAGTTGTTGACAGCCAGTTCTTTATTCAACCGTTATAGTTTAAAATAGACCAATTGGAAAGAAAATAATGAGGTCGGGCTGGAAAAAGGAATCTAAACCTCCCAAGAAGATTTTAAGTAGTTTTATATTAAAGTATTTCCAAATATTTAATTTCATGAACTTACCCTAAGGCATGAAAAAAAAAAATGGCAAGACAAAAACGGGTTTCATGGTTATCACAATCATATTACGGAAATCTCTTGTTTATGGAAATAAAGAAACACTGATAAGAATATTAATCTATACTATTGCTTGACTTGCTGAAAAAAATACCCTATGGCCATAGTGCCAAGTAAGCAAATATAAACAAATGAAAATAATCACAAAATAATTTCCTACTACACGCAGTACACAGAGAAAAAACTCTTAGCTTGCATTTGACCAAACTGGAATTAGGTTACCTGGCTATTAAAGGCCGAATTTGTATAGACTAATCTCGGAGAAAGTCTTTTTCCAAGTTTGGTGAAATGAAACGTTAGAGTAACTGATCACGACAGGTTGTAACACACAGCCTAACCTAAACTAAACCGAAACGACACGAGCCTAACCTGAACCTGTCTATCTAGTCTGGTACACGTCTTCTAATCAAGAAATCTAGTCTCTCCAAATGAATCCAAAGGCCTGCGAGATCGTATAGTAAAATTGGTAGGTCTACGTTGTACCCATAGGTAACCTAAGTTCTAATGATTAGCAATGTAATGAGTTAAGTGTGCCCTTCGAAAAGGAGATGTGGCACCGCCACCGCCACATCTTATGTGCTTCGTCTCCTGACGGGGCGGCACTCTAGCACATTGATTCTAAAGAAGGCAAAAGAATGATCTACCTCGATAAAGTCAGCAAGTTAGTCAAGTCTATGTCTACTAGGGGACAAGAGGGATCCCTAAACAGAGAGCCTATCCTACATCTTTAAATAAAATATGAATTTACGTAAGGCTCTCTTAGCGGGATTTTTACAGAATAAACAAATTCATGAAATGAAGGTCATGAAAGATGCTGAAGTAGCTGATCTAGGAAGTCTTTGGATTCCATTCCTGCTTCCAGATCTTAGCACGAATCTCCAAGTGCTATTCCCTAAATTTGGGCTCTCATCCGCCTCTTTCACTATCTATCCCATAAGATGAGAAGGTTTTATAAGATTCAGTCCAGGTTTTAGATTAGAGCATGATATGCTAGACTCCGTGGAGTCTGTGAAGGAACTCAGAGGCAACGTCCAGCGAGACCTTGGTCTACATCAGGACTCCGAAGCATAATTCGGTGCTTAAGAACTCTCCACTCGAAGAATCATCAACCTTAGGACTTTCTATGTTAATAGTAAATTGGTAGTCGGGTATGGCACTGGGAGGTCACGCACTACAATCGGGGTGAACAACAGCAAACACTAAACATTTTATTTATAGTATAATTTTGTTAAGAAGACGAAGTCCTTCCCGAAGCTCGGGCCGAAGAACAATTCTGAGAATAAATTTTATTAATATATTATTGGTTGAGATTTGTGAAGACGTAGCTCCGAAGCTCTGGAGACTTTCCTAGACATTTTGTTTAAACACTTACGTTAGGGTTCAACTCTTATCAGAGTTCTAGATTACCTCGGACAGTAACCAAGTCTAGGTTACTAGATTTCAATACTTCACTTTTATTATCTAACACTCGAACATATTACGGCCCTTTAATAAAATCAAAGATTGTAATAAATTTAGGGTTCTTGTTAGGGCTTTACTGACTGCCTCCTACTTCTAAGCTGGTCTAGATTCATCTGCCGATTCCTAGATTGTTTACGTTTCGAATCCCTTGCTGCAATATTTAAAATTATTTATTTTTCTAGTTTAAACCTCTATCATCTACCTCCTTGGATTAGCTAAGTACCTTTTTATTACGACTAAAGAAAAGGACAAACTACTCTGAGAATGTCGTCTCGAATTTTAAGCTGGTTTCACAAATTCCTAAAATCTAGAGAAAGAGACAAACGGCTCCTATCTAACTATCGTGACTTTTAAGGCCGGCTACACAAGCTTAGTGTTGCAAGGTGAAACCTCTTGTCTCAAACAACCTAAAGTCGTCGTTACACCACTCAACTACACTATCAAACACTTCTACATCGTCCAGCTTATATTTGTGAGAAGGACAGACGACTCAGATAGGGTCGTCGTGTCACAAGGTATCATCAAGTGCTTGAACGAAAGATAAAACATTCACGTTTACTGATTGAACATTACTATTTCATTAATTTACAATATTTACAATAACTGTCAAGTTAATGTCAAGACGGTAAAATTTGTCAGCAAACTTAAACCGTTTAAAAAAAAAACTGTTTATTTCAGAAACAATAATTGAATACAAACATTTTGTCTTAGCTAAAGTAATATTTACATTTTTAAGATTTAATTTTTGCTTAGCTAAGGAGCGCGGAGGGGGGTGCCCCCTGCGATCAGATCATCTATAATAATAAGTAACTATATATTTAATTAACATTACTGTACATAAATATTACATGCTGTTTATTTATTATAATTGTATTTGAGCTATATCAATGAGTGCCTTCCTTGTGATATTTTAAACCAGTAACAATTACTTACCAATTTCTTTTAGGTTCGTGGCCGAATCTGACAATATAACCTATCATTATAAAACACCCAAAATGTTTTTTTAAAAACCCCGCAGTATTTTATACGAGTGTATTTACAATGCGCCAAAAACGTTACGTCATAAGTTATTTTTACATGCAAATTATTCTAAACTCTTCTTTAAATGAGTAAGGGTTGAAAATACATTAGTAGAAACTCCGTAAAAACCTTCACCTCGGAATGAAAGCAATCACGCACGTATTCAAACATGCGTTTTTGATGCGCTTTTTGCAAAGGTCTGCCGCAAAAGAGCGGATTTCAAAGGAACACGAAGTGATGTTTTTGCTGTTGTGGTGTAATGTGCGGGGTTTATTAAAATTTTGACAAATAGGGTAAAAGGCATTGAAACGGTACAAACACACATTTTTCATTGAATTCTCGTTTTTATTTTTATTTTCGTTATCTTCCATGTTATGTAATAAAACAGACTTCATTAAACATTGACTAAATAACAATCAAAAGTGTCATTAAAGTACACAATTTTAACTTTTATTTTACATACTCGGACTATACTGCTGTCATACTTAGGATTCAGATTCAGATATGTAATAAAAAAACACCTGAAAAAAAACATTATTACATTATAAAATAAAAATAAAATACGCACACCCAAATCACTAACACCCATTAAACAATCCACTTAATCAAAGCTGCAATAAAAATTATAAGCAACCAGAAATCTTTTCCACAAAATTAACTCTCGCTCATTTGCATCGCCCCAAACTTCTTAATTACCTGAACAGTAATTATTTTACCAAACAGACTTTTACCTAAAACTCATTAGAAGAAGCGACAATCTTCATTATTTACCTTGAGCTCTAATTAATTCCTTGTCATGGTTTTTGCTTCAGCGTCTGAGTTATATCTTCAGTGACAGAAGATTTGGCGAGACAGAGGATACGGGAACACCCTAGTTGGAGCACGACGGTTGTATGTCTCCGTTACCTGATTAACATCTTTTGGCAATTAGTAAAACACACAAAACTCCACCCTGGCCGTGTTCTGTCCCCCTGGTAGGTGATGCTTAATATTCACTCGTAAATTACTTGAAAACTTACTGCGAAGGTAGTCCTAGATTTAAATTTAAATGCACTTGGACTTGCGGAGAAGAGATAAGGTGCTCGGTTAATTAATGTATCAAGTTGGGATGAAAAATTAACTTTAATAATTAAGAGCTGTTCACTGGGAATTAGTTTCAGATTGAGTTGTGCGTATACGTATGTTTTATGTGAAGTAGGAAACATCACGACTTATGATATTAAAGATGCTGTCTTTTGTAGTTTCGATGCGTTTTGAAAGAGAATAAATTGATGTAACAAATAAATACATTATGTTGAAAACCACACAACAGCAAGATGTGGTTTTTTTTAAATACACAATATATGGTCCAGATGTCTTCTGGACCTTAGAAAGAAGATGTCTACGTATCTAAATAAACCAAAAAAACAGTTTAACCAAATTACCGCTAAAATCATAAAAGCTTACATTTAAATAATGAAAAAAGTTAAACCGTTATTTTTAAAATGAAAATAGCGTTGTTACAATATATTATTTACACCACATACTCGTAATTAACTATTCATGACTTTTCAAACAATAATTCCAGTATCTAAACGTCGAACCAACTTTTTGAACGAGATTTATTTTTAAATCACAAATCAAAATGGAATTTAAACTTTATTTTAATTTCCTAAGCGGTTTTAATTAAACGGTCCGAACCGCACGAAACAGCCGATTTTACACGAAAAAACCTTTTTATAACCAATTGGAGATTTTCCACGCGGTCAAATGCGAAAAAGTTGGACGAATTACATTCAAAAAGAGGATGGAATTAATTTAAAATTACAGTAACGTCGGTTCACCGGGCGCGGAATCCGTTTGCGATTCGCATTGACAAGGACACCTTCAGCGAAAATGGGAATTTACTTTTCAATTGTTTTATAGACAATATCAGGGCATTTAGATCGTCCCTGAATTGGAATAAAGAAAAATAAATGTCTTAGAGAACTAGAATATTAGTAAGATCACTAAGCATTTTGATTACATTGGTTTTTTTTTTAAAATATCAGCATCGTACTCGTATCGGCCTATATAATCAACTGCCGGCTGGACATATTATTATAAATTTCCTTAGTTTTATTAAAAAATATTTAATGCCTGTGACTTGACTTCATCCACTCCGAAGTTGTTTAGTGCTATTCCTTCGGAACTGTTAAGAGGAAAACAAACACGTATTTTAATATAAGTAATGGCAGATAACAGACATATTGGTACTAAACCAGTAGCTTCGTAACAATGCCATGCAAATAATGTTTAATGAAATATAAAATGTTTAAATTTAAATTCGCCCTTACCCAAATACACCTCAGGACAGATGGTCCTCTTCAAACTGGAGTGGATTCTGAATACACCTTTGTCCACTTTGATTATACAGGGGGTTACTGGTACAATAACCTGGCCTGAGGGCCGGCATGGCGCGTGGCGTGGCGTGGCGCGGCGTGGCGTGGCGTGGGTATAAAGTACGGCAAGACTTAAGGACGGTCCTTGTGGGGTAATGCATTGAACGGTGGTTGGGATGTGTAAGCGTTGGATGAGGCATTTTGTGTGCCTCACAACTCCGTCCAAAAGCGAATAGTAGAACACTCAGTGTTATGATGTAAGCATGTCAGACATACCGTTTTTGCTTATCTTAGGCTGAGGAATTTAAGACGGATTACTCTTAGGTAAAGAAAAAGGATTTGATTTGATTATTTTATTTATATTGCAATTGCATTCAGCAACCTGGGACTCCAAGAGCCTATACTTCAACATTGACTTTTTTACTTTTGTTGTCTTCTTTTTTTCCTATATCACTAATTTTTGTTTAACTTTAGGTTTGCCAGGAAAGGAAAAGTTAAAAATAAACTTTAGGTATATAAAACACAATTCGTTACGATATTTGAAAAGTTGTTATTAAAAATAACAGAAATCTCATTTTTGAGGTTTTACGCAATGTTGGTTTTGAAATGTTAATTGAATAATTAAAAGCAATTAATTTAAATACATCCAGCTTTATCGAAATACTTGCACATTTTGGTGCTACATAATAGTAGGCACTAATTTAAATTTCTTTAAATATACTTCTTTAAATTTCTTTGAAATGATATAGTGAAGCGATGACATAAGTACACTAATAACTTATCTTAACGCTGTTCCCTCTACTATCCTTTACGTATGTTATTGACATTGAACTACAATTCAACAGATGCCTCATCCACGTTCCCCACTTCCTCGTCATTTTTTTACCTTTTTATCTCCAACAATGGCACTCGATATGATTGCCCGCGGGTAAACGCTCGTAGCGGCGCAGGGGTTGATTGGGCTTGTACGCGGCAGGCGAGGTGTTGATAGCTCGATTTTAGCTATTGGCTGAGAAATGGTAAAAACCTTTTACGAAATCTTTTTGAGTTTGTGCTTTTTTGATGTTACGTATTATACAGTATTTTATACATTAGGGGACAGTGTCACACAGGTTAACTCAATCTTAAATTTTAGGCTTGTACTGTGAGTAACTAGGTAAATAAAATTTAATGCTAAAGAACTAATTATTCCTCTCACACAAATTAATTAGCCCATGCCAGGAACTGAACCCGGAACTCCAAGGTTCGTAATCAGGGTCAATACTGCCTAGGCTAATCTCGTCATCAATATTATATTGCATTAATATTATAGTTATAACCTATTTACGTCCCTAGTGATTAAAACTAGCACTTTAATCTCCCGCTAGATCCAGCCAACAAATCGGTTCTATCTCCAATGACAGATCATCGATAGGTGCAAAACATCAAAGCTGCTCCCTCAAACGGATCCCCAGCCATATCTCGCCGGTTTAAAGCCGAAAATCATTCCAACAGGCTATTCAGAAGTATAATGACAGATTAGAAAAGTAAGAACAATGTCAAAGATATATTGTGCAGCCGCTTTAGTGGTTCCTGCGAGGGGTTAAGGTTGGTTTTGTGTTAGTCTGGCGGTGGGAACGTTGGTCTCGTTTGACCAGGGAGACCATCAATCTCCTCGGACAGTGATGGAGGCGTGTAATCTAGTTTGCTGTCTGTACCTCGGTAAACACCTCCTGATGTTATTTTGAGCAGGTGCCTTTTAGAAGGGTCCTGCTGAAAAGTTTACAAATTGAATGCAAAAAGGGCGCTATTCTAAATATAAATTATATTTCTCCATTTTACGGAGGTTTTTTATCACTATTGTCATATAATGAGAGACAATGTCCCTTTCTTATTAAAAGCGATGTGAATTTAAATTTAATGAATGAATCTATTTGATTTCAATGATTTATTCATAGTACAGTCGAGTTCAAAAATATAGTACCTCGTCTATTTAATGTCATTTTCTAACTGCCATATACGAATTATCACAGCGATTAAAGTGACAGGTTACTTAAGTGTAGGTATACATATTAATGAACTCGACCGTACATCAAATTTAAAAAGTGCAAGCAGGTATTAAAAAAAAACAATGTAGTGTTTAAGTGAAAATTAAAGCATGAAGTAAACTTTACCTAGCGTAAAATTGCAATGTCTAAATGTTTTTTAGTGTACATCTTAACTAAATATTTTACAAACCAACAACCAACAAATATACAGGCAAAACAATACCTATTGATTATTTGTAATTTTTGTTTGACAGACTAGGTCTGTTAATATTGCCTAGTGCCTCAAGTACAAGCCTAGAGCTTAGTTAAGGAGTACGTCAATTTGTGTGAGATTCTCCCGTGATATTGATTACTCATATATTTAATTAACTTTATCATAATTGCTCATTTATTTTGAAATTGTTTAAAGAATATAAATGATTTACTCTAGCTTCAATTTGTGTTAATTCCTCAGAGACAAGGAGGAAGTCAAAAGCAAACAAGCAAAAAAGCATTCTCTTAGCCATAATAAAACTAAATGCTTTCAGTTAATTCTTCGAGAAGTCATTATCTTACCTCAGTAGCTACAGCGTGACGTCTAGACGCATCTAAACAACCTTTTATATCGCGATTACTCCTATAACTGCGTTAAAATGGTAATAGGACGACAGTAGGGGCATTAGACAATTACACACAAAAACAAACTTAAATATGCCATTTACAAAACAAAAAACAATCAATATTACCCTGTGTTTAAAATAGCGTAAGGTTTTTCTGTGGTTTCGGTGAGGGTAGTGGTAAGTTGGTAGTTTTGGTCGTTGTAAAAACGATACTTCTGCCGAAAAACGATTTGGTTCCTGATACAATCGAAGTTAGGGTGTGTTTCATAAATATTATATTGCCCGTATGTATTTGTGACATAAATATATTACTTACGGGGTGTTTTGGTTTTTATTGCTTTTGTATGAATCGATTGACATTCATAAACAGTTATGTTATGCTACTGAAATCGATTTATTACTTGTTTAAACTAAAACCCATAGCTAAGGTACAGTCAACAGCATAAATAAGTGATCATTTATGTACCTTGTCACTTTAACGTCGTGTTTGAAAAGTCAAACAAAATTGTGACACGATTGAAAGTGACTTATGCTGTTGACTGTACCATAAATTAATTGACCAAGTACAATTCAGCTTCGCTTTTTAATACGCTATGCTATAACTATTTCTAAAATATAAATAATCACAAATACTTTGCACGCGCATCCAAAAAAATTAAGTAGAGAATAATTTAATACTTGATTTGACTGTGATGAAAGCTGAAATTGTGGAAAAAGTGAACTTACCCAATACTATTAGCAGCATGTGCATAGCATAGTATAATGGCGGTTTACCCTTGAAACATCGAAAGTCATTTCATAGAATGTTTCACTTCGCCGAATTTTCATTTCATCGACAGCCATTTCCAGGTGCAGGAGCTTTATTTTTTATGTGGTCACATGTCTAACCTAACCTAACCTACGTAACGAATGCCTGATAACCTGAAAACTATAAAGTTTCGGTAGAAATTAGCTTCGGTGAAATGACACATTCGATGAAACATCTGTCGATATTTCAAGGGGATCCCATATAATGGCATATAATAGAACACACCTAATTACTAACCCTAACATTGCAATTAATTGTAACGCACTCGCACTACACGTTGCACACTGCGCTAACTTACTAACAAACGACACGAAAACAATATATTTAAACTAAGCGTTGCCGATTGCTGTCCCGTGTACCACAATGCTGGATCCACGGAAGACCAGCGTCGTGACACTCCCGAGTGCCGCGACACCATGCTGAGTGGGTTCAGTTTTCGCAATTTGTTAGGTACATTAAATAAATAATATAATGCCTGCTTATTTGCTAAGTTACCTTAAGCTTAAGTTTTAAATGTTCTACCCTAATTAGGTACAGAATGTTAGCTTTAAGAAAAATGTATCATTTTGCAGGAATAAAATTATTTTCTTTCATTCTGTCTTTCAATCGACCACTGGCGGCAAAAATACTGTGGTAAGACAAAAGTATTTTGGTTGTAACTTATTGACGTTTGAGGGTTCACCCGGATGGCTCCATCGTTTCACCGGCCGCCAAGCACCAGTCATACTGTGTTCCGGTGTGGGAAAAACAGCCGGTAAATAACTAGCATGCAGTAATTCTGTGGTAGTCGGCAATGTTGAGATGTCAAATGTATTTACTTTCCATGATTGACTGATGACCGCATTAAAAAAGGATCTTCGAAAATCGAACCTAATTCTGCCCGTACGAAGTTGCGGGGTGTACTCGTAATCTAGTTTTTTTTTTGCGTAGGCAAACAAGCACACAGGCAACCTGATGGTAAGTGGAAACAGTTAAAGCGATTTATTTCATTGCAATTAGAAGGCTTTTGAAACGTTTGTTATGCGGTTGCGTCGGTATTTAGGATGATGGACGTTGAGGAGTGAAATAATAATAATAATGAAAGCTTTGTCCTGTATGACTGCCTGACTGATTGACTGACTAACGGATCAAGGCACAGCTTCAGCCAATGATCGTAGAGACCTGAAACTTAGAGAATGTGTTCTTTGTTTGACGTAGGCATCTAATAAGAAAGGATTTTCCGAAAAAATAATAATAAGGGGGTGAAAAAGGGGGGCGGAGTTTTTTTTTTTTCATGGCATAGGGAAGGCTTACGAGCACACAGGCCACCTGATGGTAAGTGGAAACTGTGACCCATAGACATTCGCATTTATAAAAACTGCAAGCCTAAGACTGCAAATGCGTTACCAACCCTGAGGACTAAGATGGAATGCCTCTATGCTAGTCATTACACCGACTGTCTTATCCCCAAACCGGAATACTACAATGCGAACACTGCTGTTGGCGGTAGGTTAATAGATAAGATGGTGGTAGCGATCCGGACGGACCCTGCACAAGGTCCTACCACACGCAAAACTACTAGTAAACAATAATAAAATTATAAATATAACGCTCGCTACCACAAAAAAAAGTTACTGAAACGTTATTGAATGACACTTACAAATACAATAATTGATGTGAATGATGTGATATATACAGTGCTTGCGCCCGCGCAGCTCAGCCGACGCGGCGCCATTCGTCTTCGGTGAGGTTAGACAATGGTTCTAATTGGAACCTAATACTAAGACCTCGTTCACACTCAGATCAATATTCCCATTTTTTTATCTGTTACATATTTTTTTAATTCTTTAACTATAATATAGGAAGAGGCCGTTAAGAAGTCTTTATGGTTAGCAACGCATTTGCGGCCTGAGGGTTGCAGTTTTAAGACTAGTCTTAAAAGGTCTATAGGTCACAGAATCCACTTAACTACAATCAGGTGATCTCTGTGCTTAGTCACTAATAAGCTTAAAGGAGAGATAGCCATTTTTTTTTTGTGTTTTTTTTATTTTGCTTTTATGCGCGCCTGACATGAAAGTATATCTTGAATAGGATCCAAAACAGCTCAACAGATTTCAAGCAGAATTTTTACAGAATTTTATAAGCTATGTTACTGGGAAAACGAAGCAAGAATGGATCGCTTGTCTTTCTACTATTATAAATGCGCAAGTTTGAATGTATGAATGTTTGTTGCTCAGTCGAACGGATCTGGACATGAAATTTGGCATGGAGATAGATTATACTCTGGAATGGCACATTGGCTTCTTTTTATATCAGAAAATTACCCAATAAAAACGTTGAGCATACTTAAAACCTTGTCATTGTGAATGCCATTGTCATTGTCATTTGATGTCCTGCCTAAACTTTACTATGACAACGCACTAAAGTGCTTAAACGTGGATGGAGTGGCCGGCAACAGTAAAAAGATATTTAGAAACTCAGGTGAAACAGCAAAGGCAACAGGTGAAAATTAACAAATTTGACTTATAAATTGAAATGTTGCGTATGGTATGGACTTAGGTCTGTTTTCCTTGAACGCGCGACGGTTGTCGCACGGTCGCGGCATTTCGTCGGCGATTAATCCCGCGCCGGCGATTTGTCTCCTTAATTAGCGATCGCGGCGGCGCTGCGCTTGCGCATAGTGAAATAAATGGCGTTTGATATTTAGCGCTCGAAGAGACCGATGACAAAGTACTGTAACATACACACTCACGCCTTCATTCCCGGTTTAGGGTAGGCGGAGCAGCAGAATTACCAACAAATGGAAAAAAACTGCAAAACTGTAAAATTGGTGCTTTTAAACAATTTCTTACACAAAAAAAGATTACTTTATAGGTAATTATTAAGTTTTTTTTTCTACGAAGCGGAAAGTGACTTAAGAATTTTTTTGTTCAGATGTCTTGATTTTTAAAAGATTTATTTATTTTTTGTAACTAAAATTATTAATTTGAATTCGAATTCAAAGCTAACTAGTAACATTAGTAACATTAGTAACATTAGTAACATTAGTAACATTATTAGTAACATTAGTAACATTAGTAACATTATTTAGCTAAGCTAGCTAGTTAATGATTTTCGAAAACTGACAAATTGTGTGGGATTAACGTTAAAATACTGCATGTGTATACAAATGCACAATCAAACACACATCAACACATCTCAAAATAGATTTATTTTAAACTATTTTGAGTAAGATACCGTTCTTAATGAGTGCTGTGTTTTCACAGTCAAATAAACGGTTAAAACCTTTTCAAAAGTCAACTGTACCATAACATACTTACATTATTATTGTTTGATATATTCTATACACTATAATGAAACTATATAGGTATGTTACGATTCAGTTCCCATTGCCATTCCTAAAAACCAGAACTATAAAATTTCAATGAAAACCACCCTAGAAAGACGAATTTATCTTCAAATTTCAGTTACGTCTGTTTATCCCAAAACGGCATTACAGATCATAAACATAGGTGCATCGCACACGTGCGGATGGTACCGGGTGTCCAGTAATTAGAGCGGGCATTAATCAAGCCGCAAGTGTGCCGGCGGCCTAATTACCGCAGCGTATGCGACCGGACTTATCTATTGATGCGTATTTTGCCTAATATTATTATACATTGCTAAGAATCTCGTAGATTTATTTCGTAGCGTTGTGCTACGCGAAAAAAAGGCTGTGCTACGATACCGTAGCACAGGTAGCAAACATATTTTTTTCATCTTACTAATTTGGAAAGCCGTTTTTGTTTGTTTGATATCTGTTGAGAAAATCGCTTTATATCCACATGAGAAGAAAGAGTTTTGACATTTGAAGGCAGCTTAAGTGATATTGGACAGCTAACAAAATGTAAAACGTTAAAAGTGCTGAATTTTGAACATCACAATTAATGAATTGCATCGATTAGAAAACACTGAATACAGTCTTATAACTTTATTTTAATTCATAAATATCAGCGTTCATCATTAACTTTCATTCTTGTTGTAAAAACGGATAAAATGTTCTGACAGTACAAGTAAGTACATGTGCGAACAAAATATTTTTTTCCTCGCTGTAGTGAGGTGAAAAGTTTTGTGTTATACACAGGTGAGAAGTTATTTTACGTCTCGTGTGTTGAAACACTCGCTCAGGATTCTATTATTTATTTATTTTTCAATCATAGAATCCTTTCGCTAGCTCTTATTTCAAATAAACACTTGCAGGTAAAATACAACTTTCCCCCCTTGTATAACAAATAACTATTGTTTGCCAGTATGATTTGTCTATGGTTAATTTTAAATAGACTGAAATTTCTGTTAAAGAATGTTTATATATGCCAAATTTAAAGTAGATTGGACCAAATAATCACGTTGTCCCATATATATATTTACGGGTGGTAGGACCTTGTGCGGGGTCCGTCCGGATCGCTACCACCACCTTATCCATTAACCTACCACCAAACAGCAGTGTTCGCATTGTTGTGTTCCGGTTTGGGGATAAGACAGCCGGTGTAATGACTAGCATAGAGGCATTCCATCTTAGTCCTCAGGGTTGGCAATGCTTTTGCAGTCTTAGACTTGCAGTCTTGTGAATGCGAATGTCTATGGGTCACAGTTTCCACTTACCATCAGGTGGTCTGTGTGCTCGTCAGCCTTCCCTATGACATAAAAAAAAAAAACTCCGCCCCCCTTTTTCACCCCCTTATTATTATTTTTTCGGAAAATCCTTTCTTATTAGATGCTTACGTCAAACAAAGAACACATTCTCTAAGTTTCAGGTCTCTACGATCATTGGCTGAAGCTGTGCCTTGATCCGTTAGTCAGTCAATCAGTCAGGCAGTCATACAGGACAAAGCTTTCATTATTATTATTATTTCACTCCTCAACGTCCATCATCCTAAATACCGACGCAACCGCATAACAAACGTTTCAAAAGCCTTCTAATTGCAATGAAATAAATCGCTTTAACATTTTCACGGTCGAGGTTAGATCAAAGAGTTCCTGCGTACAACCGTCCACAAAATCCATTACCTGTACCAATTTTTGTTTTGAACAAATTTAGTCCCTGTTTGGTTAGACGTAAGGGTGGTAATCGTTTCAGGTGTAGTGATTAAAGGTGAGAGTGTAGGTGATGCTGTGTATTAACGCCAGAGGGCGCAGGGACCCTCTGGACTGTCCACCCTTGTTTATTGGTTGAAGTATGTTCGCGGAATTAGAGTGCGCGTATTTGTAAGTCGTGTATGACTACAAATATGTTTGTCTATCATGAGATAGGTTATGAGATTTTATTACGTAAAACTGTTAAATAATTATATAGCCCGGCCAATCTCAGATATGTTTGTAAATATCTCTATAAATAATAAGTAACTTTAAATCAGTTTTTTTTTAATAATTCAGTTAAATTATTATAAAAAAAAAAAAACAATAAACTCTTTACTGGAGACTAGTTTAGATAAATATGTTTATTTAATCTTTACTGCACAAAATAATAGACATAATATACAAAAGGCGAACTTACTACCGTAAGCCATTCTCTACCAGTTAACCTTTGGGCAAAGCAGAGATTGTGGTGGCGGCTATGATGCACTTATACATACATACATAGGTACACATTCTACTTATAAATTATATTCTCAGAGTGGGTTAGGCAGAGCTACAGAATTACCAACAAGTCTATTTTTTTTATTATACTGTAACATTGTGGGCCGTATGTTCGTGGATTTAAACACTGAAGGAAATAGGTCCGTACGTCAACACGGCGTATTTAGAAGACGGTTTTCACATACAGAAAGAACATTTTTAGGTTGAGATCGTCTCATTTAGAACGAGACACTGCAGAGTAAGTAAACACGTGGCATTCAGTTTAATACTTTACAATCTCTATCTCTACGGAGTTATATAGCTACGGCAAAAAAACACATTTATTATACATATAAACAAAAATATCCACGAAAAAATACTTCAGCTGGGTTGCCACTAGCAGCGGTCAAGCTGCTGGTGGTTAGAGCTGCAGTAACGAACCGTGGTAAGAAGTTGGAACTGCTTTCTGTATTGGCCATTTATCATTTTATTTATGGTTACTAAAGCTGCTCTAAAACGGCGCAATCTCTTTCCACGCATGTAGTGTACGCAGTGCGATGCACGCAGATTCCCGATACGACACCTGAGTACACTGCACCCCTGCGTCGCTGTGGGGGAGCCGGTGGCGGGTGCGGAGACGGCTTCTGCAAAGATATTAACACAAAGTGTCTACTTTTTGTGACAGTCAAAATGCGTGTATAGTGAGGCTTCTATTTGCTTTTTTCATGACAGTTTTCTTTTAGATTGCAATTATATTGTTATTTTTATACAACAGTTGGCAAAAAATCACTGACGCTGACTATTGTTAGTAGGCTAAAAGTACAGGTTTTGGCCATCTTTACATTATTTTTGGCCACTCTAAATGTTTATCTAAATTAGTCATAAAAAATATCTAAATATGATGTCTAGGGGACACGGTTTCTGTAGGAGAATGTATCGAAACTTTGTATGTGGTTTGCACTGTCATATTTTTATTTTTATTACTACTACTAATTACTCCCTATGAAAATTCTGAGTTTTGATAAATTTTCCTGCTCAAGCTACGCTTGAATATATTTATTTATTTAATTTATGTTAGATACATTGTTTTAAATAATGCTAGGTTAAGCTTTATAATTGTATAATATCATAAGCAGTATTAAAAAAAACGACTGACTGTTGAGTTTCTTGCGGCGTTTCCTCTCAGCAGTGGTCTCTTGCGAAGCGCTGGTAGATTTTAGACGTAAAAGTGCCCGTGTGGCCTACTTACTGAATAAGCATCTTTTATCTTTTTGTATCTTAAAGAATTATGAACATACACAAATGTTTTTAAATCTTACCTTTTTATTAATCTTCAGTTTTACCTATTTATAAACAATATTTTTATACAGTATTTTTGATACTTATTTTGACCTAAAGTGGCCAAAACGGCTACAGTGGCCACAAAGGGTACTTCTACTCTACAAAAAAGCAAGATGAGCTAAAATATTGGGAATAGTATAGGGTTACCCAGGGTTTATTGCACTTGCCATTGACTAAATAATATTTAGTTTGATTTTAATAAGGCTGCCTCTTAAATTAAAACACAGTGCATTGCTATATTTAATACCTACATGTCGTTTAAATGTCGTTGCTTATATTTAAAATAATTCATGCTAACGGAACTTAACAAGTTTTGTCATAATCTAGGTTACACCACTTTATGAATAAAAAAGTGTAGATCCACTTTATTTATTTCCAAGTTTCTTCTTTCGTTTCACATGTTATTCGAATAAAATTAAAACTTAATTCGCAAAAGCAATTTGTATTCCATTGTGCTCAATCAACTTCCAATCAGATTACTATTAATCCACGATTTCACGCATCAACAAACCCTTTTAAAAAAAACCTTCCTCCATACTAACTCGCACCTTTTAACATATTCGATCATACATTAGGGGTGGGCAGCGAAAAAATTGTCGCAGGAACAATTACGTGGCATCTGGCAACCCTGAATAGCTTCACCCGCCGGCGGAGAAAATGTGCATTCCAAGATTAGACTTTAAGTATAAAGTCCTAAGGTTAGTATTGCTTTGTCGTGTTGACGTCTTGTAAATTATCAGTAGGTATGTTGAATTGGACTTTGTGTGTCGGTGCTAGGGTTGGTAATGTTGTGGGGTAAGGGATCTTGTGAATAATCAGTCGATATGCTGATTGGATTTACGCGACATGAGCGGAATAAATTAACAGTGCACACACGGGGCACTAATGGGTTTTTTGTTTCAAATTACACGCACATGTGTTAGAATTTAATTGTGTGCTCAAAAATGTTTAAGGTTTGTCAACGTTACAAATGTTACAAGGGACTGTATTCCACTTCCGTGTCGCCCATTTTGCTTCGATATCCTAATCATATTGTTGACGTTATACAGGGGTGTTATTCTCGAACGAGTGAACGAGAGAACGCGCCACACCGGTGAGTTTAAGTAGTCCCGTCAGAACGCACAAAACATATTTTAGCGCATGCATTCTCAATTTGACAGCCTAAGACCTAAGAGACTAACCACTACAAGACCACCAGCAACCAGAACATCAACAATGCGATTTTAACCCTTAAATTGGCGGTGCAGATTACATCACAGACGTAGCTAAAAAAAAAACCTAAAAGCTTTAAACACTTTTTAATTTGTTTAGAAATCAAAAGGGGGAGATTAAATTATTTTTGTCAATGTAAACTTACTAGCTAATCGACGCACGTGACTTTGTACGCGTAAAATTCGTTGTTATTCACCTTTTTCTACGGGCCTTACCTTAGTATTAGGTACCCAATAAATATTCTTTCAAAATGTCAAGTCCCGAGGTCCAGCGGTGGAGGCTGTGCGGTGTGCGCCGGACAGTCAGTTTTATTATTTACTAGCTTCTGCCTACGACTTCGTCCGCTTAGATATCGATTATCGTTATTCCCTCTGGAACTTTTAAATTTTCCGGGATAAAAAAACTATGTTTTAAACCAGTGTATCAGCTATATTCATCCAATTCCGTCCAACTGTTGCAGTGTGAAACAGTAAAAAACATCCATACATACAAACTTTTGCGTTTTTAATATTAAGTAAGGACACTGTAGCGATCAACCAATCTGTTGTCAACCATTTTTTAATATCGTAACAACTCAGTTCAAATTAAGCATGATAAGATATCTTGCGTAATGAAACTTTCATAAGTTTACCTCTCTTTCTTTCATAAGTGTCATCCAATAAAGATAGAAAGATAAAAGATAAAAGAAATTTATTCAGTAAGTAGACCTCTCGTGCACTTTTACACGTCAAGAATCTACCAGTGCTTCCCAAGAGGAGACCACTGCTGACAAGAAACGCCGCAAGAAACTCAGCCGTCAGTCATTTTTTAAACATATTTCATATTACAATGGTACTACTTCACACATCATCACGTCAGCCGAAAGACGTCCACTGCTGGACATAGGCCTCCCCCAAGGCTTTCCACTCAAACTCATACCATTGGGGGGAAAAATGCCGTAGTCGCCACGCTTGGCAGGCGGGTTGGCGACCGCAGTTATACCATGTAGTCCGCGGAGGACGCTGCTGCCCATCCTCCGGTTTATCCCTTAGTCGCCTCTTACGACACCCACGGGAAGAGATGGGGTGGTGTTATTCTCGGCCGGCACCAACACAGCAAACTACTACTACGTACTACTTAGTCTAGCATTATATATACATACAAATATTAAATTAAATATAATATCAAATAACATGTGCATCAATATTTAACACAGTAAAAAAAAAACACCAAAGCCTAGTACTGTCACAAACCACTAATGAACACTAGCTTTACTAGCACTAGTTACCGCTAGTTAATGGCTTAATGCTAAGCCCACAGTTAGGGCGGCATCGACGCGACAAGGGCCGCAGCTCATAAATACCTGCGTTTTATCGCACTTGACTAGCACGTTGGACTTCGTTTAGTACTGGAGCCAGCACTAGTTAGGCCTTTTGCAGTTAACTTTCCACTAACTCGTACGACTTTGTACTCGAAAGGCCCAATTTCACAGCTGTCAATTCAATACGAAACGCATGATTGACGTTTTATTTTGTACTGCGTTGACATGATCTGTTATTTGCAAGTTTAACTCTAACGCCCGATTTACATTGGTTAGAGACAATGGACTGTGGACAGTACCTTCGTGTTAACCGATCGGACAGTAGCGAGTCAAGTTCCCTTGCCAGTGGATCCATATAAAATCGCTTTCTATTTTTTCAGTGTCCTTAACCAATGCAAATCGCGGTTAAAGCAGAAACTTTCAACTGAGGCTAACGTTTTCCCCACTGAAACGCAAAGTTTATTGGACTTGTATAGACTAAACGAGGCACAGCACGGTCACCGCACTACCTGGCTACTGGAACACCGAAGTTTGGCGGCCGGCCAGCGCCACGTGGGCACACTCGATAATAACAGCGTAGAATACCCCGGAGTTGTGAAAAAATGGCGCTATCGACGAATGATTGATGTTATTGGTTAGCTTTAACGTTAGTTTTCTGTTTCACTTTGATAGCTCCATGTACCGTAGCACAAACATGACACACATTATTTTATTTATAATTCTATCTTTACTACTCGAGGACAATACGAGTACAAAAAGTCCACTTGAAAATTAGTGCTGAAAAATTAGTATTTAACTTATTGTACAATATAAAAAGAGTGTATAAAAGGCAAGCTCAATGCTTCAAGCATTCTATACCAGTCAACTTGAAGGCGAAACAGAAATCAAAAAGTACACAGTTTTTAATTTTATTTTAAATTACTTGGGATAAAGTTAGAGAAACTTGTTCGTAACTAAGAATATTTTAAAATAATTTATCTTTCGTTTTAAATATAAATTACGTAAACTCTACTAACGATAAATTTACATGCCAAAGCGTACGCACATAAGAGTGATTTTTTAAAATATTATTTATTAACAATGTCGCATTATTCAGAATCATAATTTGTTTATTTACTTTTTCTTCTGAAAACAAAACTACAAAAAAAGGGTAAAGGGTCTATACAATTAATGAATATATTAATAAGCTATAATATTAATTTAATTCACGGAAGTACTAAAAATATCCCTAACTAGATTCACAAATAAACCACGCTTACCCATAATTAACTACTGAATTAATGCTTCTAATAAATTTAATTCGTAAATCAATTATATAAATTATACGCTATAATACGTCTGACGCTTTTTACTGGTCCCATAAACTAGGTAAGTAATAGTAGTGCGAAAAGTACATATTACTGGCCTAATAGCGGAGCGTAAAATTGTCTATTTCTATTAAGCTGTTTAGTGTTTACATTTCGAAATGTTCGTTGAAACCCTGAATTAGTGTAAGCCGTAAAATTGTAGCATGTACTAAACTAGTAATTTAGTAGAAAATCAATGGTGACACTCCAATATTTATTGAATATAAGTTATGATTTAAGTACTTGGTATAAGTTTATAATATTGTGTATTGATTTCTTCTTACATAGATCTAGAATTTCTTAAATAAATATAATAAATAAGCATTTTCATGGAGCTCTATTCACATAAATAAAGTGTTGTTTTTAATGCATAAAAAAGATTAACGCATGATTTCTTTTAACTTCCAAAACCATAAATTACTGACACTTACTAGCATTTACATTTTGGAAGCCTGTAAGTTTGTACGCAAACGACGAATTCTTTAACAAACGAGACGATCTGCCCACAAATTATATTTATATTAAAACACAAATTATTATTGCCCTCTCGCTTAAAAATCCATTCGAAAATTAAAACGTTTCCATTAAAACGCGCTATTATGTAAAAGCGGCATCACTGTTAACTGACCACCAAGTGAGCCTTTTGTAAGGGGACAATATTCAGAAAAGGTCAGGTAGGCAATTGGGTTGCTGATGCCTATCTGTGTCATCATCACCACCAGCATCCTTAGCGCACAGTCCTCTGCTGGACATAGGCCTCTTCCATAGCACACCACTGAGCACGGTCTTCACCTTTCGAATATCATCGCTCCACAGAGGGGCCCTACTTCACGTTTTCCAATCGTGGTCTCTACTCTAGAACTCGCTACCACCATCTTATCCATTAACCTACCGCCAAACAGCAGTGTTCGCATTGCTGTGTTCCGGTTTGGGGATAAGACAGCCGGTGTAATGACTAGCATAGAGGCATTCCATCTTAGTCCTCAGGGTTGGCAACGCATTTGCAGTCCTAGGCTTGCAGTCTTGTGAATGCGAATGTCTATGGGTCACAGTTTCCACTTACCATCAGGTGGCCTGTGTGCTGGTTTGCCATATCTATGACATAAAAAAAAAAAAAAAAAAACTCGTCTTCCCCAACGGCCATCAGTTCTGCAACAAATATGACCAGCTTATTGCCATTTCAGCTTGCTGAAAGAGATATCTGTGTACGTTAATGTAATAAATATTTTAAATTAAATAACTCCAAAAATTAGCCAAGTTTAAAAGTAACCTCAGCAGTTCCTTATAATCTTAACCGTTCCCCACAATAACTCTGGCCAAATAAAAATGCCATTAAACGTCCAAATATACACTCGGCCAATAAAAACGGGCGGGCTAATAATGTTGGTACACCGGGCGAATTTTACACTGGCGAGAAAGAAGTTAGCGTGCAGTTTCTCGGTAAGAGCACCAGAATAAATACAGTTTAGGAATGTTTCGATTGGATTATATAGAGCTGTTTTTACTCATACAACATATTATTTTATGTAATGCTGGCAGCGATAGCTTGCTAACTGATAAGCGTATTGCGTAAGCGAGTTGCGTATTCACCTGCCCATGTATAAGAAAAATACCGTATTTTTTAATAGAAAACGAACTCTTGCAATTAATTTTCATGCCATTTTAAAAGTTCCATTTTTTTGAAAGGCATTCGATTTTTTTTGCTAAACAGAGGTAAGGTCAACGTCAATAGAACTTGCAAAAGATGTAAACAAAACCAAACGAACCAATTCACAGTGATTACTCGATAATCACGTACTTTTAAAGATCAAGTGAAGTCTTTGCAACGATTTATTCACTAGATCATTATTTTCATATTAAGTTTAAGATGAAACCACTATTAATTATACGTTATTTTTAATATAAACACGCTTCGTGAATATTTGAGGTTATGTGTCAAACAGTACTAGTATGTTTACATCGTTCAAAAGTTCTATTGACGGCGACTTTAAGGGCTAATGGTATCACCATTGATGATACTTTGCTTTAAACTATCACGACTTTCACATACTAAAACTGTAAATCGGGATTTAATCGTGTAATACAATAAACATTTACCTCGACGAATCGACTGTGTTACAACAACAGGTCACGAGAAGACTGAAGTGGAGGGTGTTCGTCTGCTTGCCGTGCGAATTTTTCGACATACCGACGACACACAACACTCACAACCGAAAACGTTATCCGACGACTTATCCGAAGACGCACTCCCTCGCTTACATTTACTGATGACTGGATTAATTACACTATTGATGATGATCGATAGTTTTAAGGAGAACTTTGCTCAGCAGTGATTATGGATTTAGAAGGAAAACACCGGTTTACTCTAAGACTTTGGCCACTTAGAGCTTTTATCCGAAATTGTCCATCAGTTTTTGCGTGATTCAAAGATTAACCTTGAGACACAGAAAATATAAGTGAGTTGTCCTTTTTGAATGATATAAATGAAAGAATGCACATAACAAAAAAGTTCAAACCTTATTTCCATGATGTTGTACCTAACAACTCTATATATTAGGATGAAGTACAGTCAAGCACGAGCGAAGCGGGCCGGCGCCAGGTGTTCAAACCACGAGCTAAATTTATCGTCTTTATTTGTCGACTGTACCTTCCCGCTGCAAACTCACTCAAAACTAAAAGACATTACATTTATAGAAACTCTGTACACACTTACGACTTTTTAGTTTGGACTGGTGTTATTGGGAACTGATTTTTAACTGTGTTGTATTGCTTCGTTTTGTGAGAGTATGAATCACACCTGGTTATTTTGGATTTAAATAGTAACTCTTATTTTTAATGTATGTTTGGCAGGATGTGGGCTTAAAATACGAAAGGAATAAAAAGTTCTGAACGCCCACTGAACGTATTACAAACGTATTTCATTGCTGATTTAAAAAGGGAAGTTGATATTCATCTTGTAATTAGCGGGCCAATAGATGAGATAGCCTAAAAATAAAGCAATAGGAGATAATAAAAAGCAGAGTCACCAATTAACAAGCTCTAGGCTTTTTTTTCGTATAATGATCTTTTCATATATTTTTTTTGGCATAACACCCTTTTAGGCTGACGTTGCAGAATTTAATAAACGTCTATTGTGTAGATTAGGGTAGGTTAGTTTTTTTCAAAATAAAAATAACACCCTTTCGATTGTAAAATCGTTTTAGGTCAAACGATTTTATGCCATAGGATACATTATGCGAAAAAACCACTATGGATTCCGATATAAACCGCTTTTTTAAACTATGAACAGTAGACAGGGGACAATCCCTACTTTATAAAAAGTCTAATACTCAGGCAAGAATATTTGTAAAACTTCTCACTGCGTTTTTTGAAACCGGATTGGTGGGAATTTGTCAAAAATACATAGGTACGTATGCTTCTAATGTACAAACACGTCAGAGGTAGGATGTGCAGCTTTTTATACAGTGGGGTACTTTTTTTTAATTTTGAAGACCCTGTTGACATCCACAGCATTTCCCCAAAGCTCCTGTGAAATATAAGGTCCGTTTTAACAGTGGTTAGTTTAAACCTTAGTTGATGAGTATTATATTATGATCACCACGTGTAGGTATGTTGCATTTCGGTAGACAAGAGAGTGGTAGTAAAATAATAATTTGGTACCAATATATCGATGACGCGTTGGCCTAGTTGGTAGTGACCCTGCCTACAAAGCTAGGGGTCCCGGGTTCGATTCCTGGTCAGGACAAATATTTGAGTTATGAGCGTGAGTATTTTTTTCTTAAATTTGGGTTTTTTCTATGTATATAAGGATTTTTTTTCTCCATATAAGTATATTTATCGTTTTCTAGTATTAGTCGGGTTCATAAATATGTGTACACTTTAGTACCTTGTCACCTTAGACGCTGAGAAAATTATTGTATGGCAGTTTCAACATGACATTAAATAGACGAGGTATACTAAAGTGTACACATATTTTTGAACTCGACTGTACCGATACTAGATACAAGCCTGAATCTTATTGGGACAAGGTACATTTGTTTGTGAACTGTGAATGTCCCCCAATATTCATGTATTTACATTATTACCTACGTTATCGATTTGCGAATAACGAATCCCCTAACTTTAAATATCACTTTGAAAATTCTCGATTTCCGACTCGGTAATAAAACCCCATTAATATCTGATAACACAATTAATTCTGAACCTTCTGAATTTTCAATTTGCCAAGTTTTACCTGTTTCGAGTTAGCAATTTCAAAGATAAGGCAATCTAGCCGGGGGTCCCCAATTACAATGTTGTAAGTGAATTTTCCGCGGGTGGTTTAACTTTTATCAAGATGGTGGACGCGGTTAATTTGCAAAGTTACGGTATCTTTTGGAAAGGTACGATTTTAACTTATACTAAGTTATGTGATTATGTTTTTCAGCAGATGCATTGGTTATTTGGATACCAAAAAGAAAAACTATAGAGATAAACAAATAATTTCTTTTGGTTGAATTTTAAAAGTATTGTAAAGTTATTATTACTTCGGACTATGACAAAGTGACATTGTAAATAAAATCATAAAATTTATTTTACGTTACGTGACTTTGACGTAGTCGAAAGTGGTCAAGGAATAATTTTCCTTTACTGTACGGTCGGCCAAGAAAGTGGTCTACCAGTTTTGACAAAAGTTTCTGTGACATCTAATTGTCGCTAAGTTTGACACTTGTCACTGTCATAATATTATTGTAAGGGAAAACCGAACTTGTTGTATAACGACGTGCAAATAAACATAAACTTGGTGGTAGACCACCCTTTTTGCTGACTCTACATCGGAACGAGCATGATATTTGACGGGATTATTCTGTAGGTACCCTAGAGGCAATAAGCAAGGGTTTTTCGAAAATGTACCCCCAACGGAAAAAGGGGAGAAACGAAATATCTATATATGTATATTAGTAGTAGTAGTAATTTACGCAAAATATGCCTGCGGGCATACCCTACAGCGAGCATATAAATTGCATGACGATTTTTTGAGTCGTACAACGAACGATTTAATTCTTATAATTAATACAATTTTCTAAAATTATTCCGTTTCTATCGTGTTGTTTAAATAATTAATTTTAATTCTTAATATTTTCTAGAATAATTTACTGACTCCACTTTAGAGCCTTAATAAAGTAAAAAAAAAGTTAAAGCCCTCTTAGGCTCATTCTTAAACAATAACATTCTAAAATAACTTCTCTCAAAAACTCAAAACAATATTTTCGCTAACCATATCCGCAGAGTAGTTATTACCGTGCCCAATGAAGGTTCTAAATACAACCCCATGGGGACTGAAAGCAGCTCAACATTACAAACGTGCCCGAGCCGCGGTGAGCGGAATCTGGATGGAAATAGCTCCCACCTGCCAGGGAACGAATAAAAACAATTAAAATGCAGCAGGATATTTGTATACGAAATTATAATTGTGTAAACTGAAACCGCTAAAGCTGCTCGTTCCAGAATACAAAGTAAATATTAATGCAAAGAGTGTAATCTATGAAATACATGCCTTAATATTGTAGTAAACATACATAAAGTCAGTGGTCTCCATTAATTTCGCCAAACAACGTTTCCCACACTGATTAATTTCCCAACTGTTTCAATTGGGCAAATGCATTTTTTCTGCAAAACTGTAAATATTTCAGGATTTATTTCAGGAGCATCGTTAGAGAACCCTATAGGTTAGGTTAGGTAACGTTTTAAAAAAAACCTGAAATATTTATAGTTTTAGAAAAATAAAGCATTTGCCCAAATGAAACAATTGGGAAATGAATCGGTTTGGGAAACGTTGTTTGGCAAAACGGCACAGTACCAAAGTCAGTATTTGTCGGTTTGTCACTGTAAAGATTCGACGTTTAAAAGGAAATATTTTGATATGTACATTACAAATAGGGCCTCTATTTACTTGACAGACGACGGCCGAGTAAAAACAATACCACAACAGATCAAAAATACGATTTGGATTTTACTGCCTAAGATAGAAGCGCTGGTAGTTTGGAGTGGTTCTGACGCCCTTGAACATGAAATAAACCTAGTGTCGTGAGAACTAAGATGGCATGTGTATATGCTATAATATAAGTAGTCATTAGTGGACTTACCTACAAAGCAAAACACAAGAGACCCTAGGCTAGGGTCACACAAGTCATACGAACGTGCTAGAACCTCTTTCAGGGTCTCTTGTGTTTCGCTTTGTACGGAGAATAGGATGCAAACAATGAATTGTAGGTATAAAAAATATTTTCAACAATAAACAAAAACATAATACTTTCAATACTCTTCAAGAAAGAGAGTAATTGCCCAAACGATTTGAAAATAACTTGTGTAACTCTGTTTGTTACGCTTTCACAACTAAATTGCTCAGCCGATTTTGATAAACATTGACATCGAGATAGCTTTATACCAAAAAAAGACAGAGTACTTTTTGTCGCAAGTAGCGATAAAAGATGTCTACGCGGACAGAGTCACAGGCAACAGCTAGTAGTATATAAACTTCTTGGACGACACGCACACAGACTTGAATAAAATTAGACATTGGAACGTTCCGATTGTTATCTCTGTGTCGTTACACTCACATATGTAAACGCGAGGTCGGTTGGAGCGACTGAGCTACACCTTCGGGGCGTTAGCATTCCTAACCTGTCCATTAATTCGTTCTGCAACGGTAAATCAATCGTCCTAACCACCTAGCTCCAATTCTCCAGCTAATTTAGAGACTCACCTTTACAAAACAATGTGATCGATAAATCCCTATCACCTCGCGCTGTCGTCAGCGCGCGCGCACGCCGCGCACCCGCAGCGTGCCGGCGGCGTGCCGGTGGCGTGCCAAGCGCGTGCTTTGGGCGCGTAGCGTACTGAAGTGTTGCTAGGGGTGGTCGATTTGGTTTTGGTGTCATTGGAAATGCTTCAGGGTTAGCCAGTTAGAGTTGTACACTTAAAATAGGACATGGAGACTTTAAAATATTAAGTATTCTTATTCCAAACAGCGTGTACAGTTATATTATCCCTCAAAAACAAATGGGCCATACTTGTAAACGACGCCGTAGTGCCTTAAACCCGCTTTCGTGATATAAAACTACTGTAACATGTACTTAACACATTTTCTTTAAGTTCTGCTCCCCAACAAATCATATTATATTATCGAAAAAATGTTTCAAGATGGTATGATCTAACAAGATCCATCTAATCCTGCAGCTAACCAACAGCGTGCGCACTGTTGTGTTGCAAAGTAATCAATCAGGGTTAGTAATCCATTTCAAAAACCAGGTAATTTCCATCGGCATCAGAACTCGCTTACCATCAGGTCCTCACTATCTCGTGTAGTGCTCTCACACCCTTCCGTAAGGGTTCAACATGCTCGGAAAAAACGGTTTTCCGATTGAAAGACAAGGACGGAAAGAGCCTCATTTTACTCCTAGGAGTAAAAAAACCATATGAGTTTTCATATGGTTACTATCCGTCCATGTCTATATTTTTCTTAAAAATGCTGTCAATTTGCATACAAAATCAAAAGGACCAAGACAAAAATTCCAAACAGCCAAGGTAACTGCTCGCTTTTTTAGCGTGTGTTCTTTTTGAATTTGCATTCCAATTTCTATGGTTAGTATTTAAAAACAATTGACAGTCGGTAACATTCGTTCATTCTACATAACTAAATTACTTGCTTTTTAAAAATGTATTTGTATTATTTCCTCACATGTTTGAGAAAAGCATTATGTATGCCTCGGCGGAAACGAGGATTTCCTGACTCGTATTTTAGCAGGCCTCGCTATTGCTCGGCCTGCTAACCACCTCGTCAGGAAAACCCTTACTTTCCGCGCCTAGGCAACAATGTACTTTTCCAGCCTTCAAACTAAGTATCTATGAAAAAAATCCCATCGATCCGTGGCTGAGTATTGTAGTCTAACTGTTCATTAGATTAGAGCTTGCGATAAATTTGCAACCACTACCTACTTAGGTGATAACTTTAAATCTGAATCAATTTAAACATATATTTTGGAATTATAACCATTACTTCAGTTATTTATTGATCTAAAAATTGGCCCTAAGTACCAATTAAATAAGCATTCAATTAAAAAAAAACGTGTTCAAAACGGTCCATTCATTCCCTCCCTATGATTTCACAGACCGAATCACAGATCTAGAGATACGCATGTTAAGCAACCTCATTTTAAACATTTTAGTGTGAACAATTCAGCACCCTGAGCCAAAATATTCAGCGGTTGGCAACCCTGCGAGGTGCGCCAGCGCCGCCAGTAAACGCCGGGTCGTGAGTGATCGGTGTCGAATCACGCGCAATTATGGCGCGATAAAGGTGAGCCATTTGGACATGGTATCGGGAAATGATCTATATTTATACAGCTTTCATTCATTACATCCACTGCATTTTAAATAAATAAATGTATTGTGGGACCTCACACAGATTGATCTGGTCCCAAAGTAAACTATAGGTTTGTGCTGTGGGAACTATGCAATGAGAAACTTAGATATAATGAGAAACCTACACCTAAATACGAAGAAAATACCCAACACTCAGAAATAAATACCCGCGCTCATCTCACAAATATTTCACCTTACCTGCTGGGCCTTTTAGTTGTGGTAACTATCAAAATATATACATATAACCCTGTCGTTGTTTTGATAAATATTGGATGATTATTAAGGCACTGATTTCCCCTTGGTTCCACAGTTGCTTCTTATAACATTATCATTGTTGATTCTAGTCGAACGCAATACGTCATGAGACGGTAACTCTACATTTTATAAATGGTTTTTTTCATCGATTTTTTTTTATCGAACGTTATTTTCTACTGAAACCTTAATGTTTTCAGGATGTCTTAAACATTGATTACGTAACGTTAAGCAAGAGTTGTGACTTCCAAAATAAAACCCGCAATGAAGCAATACGTGGGGCACTGCGAGAGGCCCTGTACGGACATAGCATACATATTGGTAACTTCAAGTATTACCACTGCAAGCTAACCTTTTGAAGACACCATTCTATGCTAAACAAAGTCCGTACGGACACGTCAACTAACATGTTGGTTGAATCACAAAATAAATAAAATAATGTAAGTCCTTCAGTAACTCATTTCTTCACCGATTGAGACAAGTACATATGTACGTATGTATGTAAATACTTAACACAGAAATTCAAACACAATATTTACAGACTAGATATGTAGATAGGCGAAAGAAGTAGGCGTAGACAAGATGACGTTATAGTCATCGAAAATGTACATTATGAAACCGCGATTAGTTTGGGATTGGAATAGCTGTCAATGCATATGCACTTTGACGTCACTGTCATGGTACAACTGTCACCTCAAATTCCTTTCTAATTGGCTAGATAATACGACTGTCGCCGGACGGTCGCGTCGAGAGCTTAAGCCAATACCATACATTGATGGTTTTCTAAAAGACTTTGGATTTAAAATAAAATAAAAGAGAATATTATATTATAATTATTTTCCCTTCCTCTTTTAGGAGTCAACTTGTTGGATTATGCTCCATGCATCTGACTGATCTTTTGCTCTCTATGCCACAATGTTTAAAAAAAAATTGTATACGAGTGTTCTCGTGAGGTTTGTTTGTTTGGTCTCTCGCTTTGTTTACCTTTCTTTAGGACAAAACTTAACAATGTAAGAGTCCATCAAGAGTTGGAAAGTGATAAATAATGAAATTCACGCGCTAAAATGTGTTTTTTACGCTTTGACAGGACTATTTAAACTCGCAGGTTAATATGAGCTGCGTCGAGTTATTAAGATTCAGATTTAGATTTTATTAATCAATATAACACAGTATAAATTACATGATATGTCAAACTATAATTATGCTGTTACATTGATGTGAACAAGTGATACGCTTATGAGAATCACATTCCAGGGCTCTATGGCATTATATTTTCTTTCTGTATAGATTCGAGCATCTAAATTCATATTCAGGCTCCCAGTTTTACAGCCCCGGTCAGTACACCTTTCAGAAAAAATATTTCTGAACGTGAACAATTTAAACAGCTTTAAACGGTATCGAGAGCGCAGGCGTACGAATAGCGCGTAAAAATATCCGGGCAGGTAATGGTGATTGCGGGATGCGCACGCGACGAGAAACACATGGCCCGCCGCCGGACCTAATGGTTTTGATACTTGGATGAACTCTTACTAATGTTATATACGAAAGTTTGGATGTTTGTCACGGTGGACGTTGTGGACGAAATTTGGCACAGAGACAGATTATAATCTGGAAACGAATGTGCTATTTTTATTCTGGAAAATTGGACAATCATGAAGGAATAGCGATTAATGACTTCTACGTGGACGGAGTCGTACGCAAAGGTTAGTATAGAATATAATATACTTTTTAAATACTAATTTGTAGGAGAATTAAACGTTGTAGGATCGTCCGAAGCACGCGGACTCGTCGATTCCCTGTTGGCTTGGTGTTGCAATGCTGCGTTTTAGTGAGGAACACACTTTTAAAACTACTTTTAAGCCACTAGTAAGTATTAAAAACCAAACAAAATAATGCACATGCATTTTTATTTCGCCTTTTGTAGGTAATCATTTTGTTTTTTTTTTTATTAAGTGGGCGGTGTGATTTATAACATCAGTTCTCAAAACATTTTTAAGCTTGCTTGATATTCAACCTTGTATGATATCGTATTTCTTCAATCTCTAGGGTCTGTAGAAATCCTAATTAAGTAGATTAATTTAATACGTTGACTCTGTCATATTCAAGATAATTTTGCTAGCCAAATCTTTCTTTAAAGTATCAAACCGTTTCACCCACATCTGTCGATCAGCGAGCATCAGTAAAACCAACAGGTAATTTACAGCCGGCGGCTGTTTATTTTCGAACGCTATTTATTTCTCTAGCAGCGATACTGATTAGATTTTATTGCGCATCGCGTTTATGGGATTATGAAAATATTGAGAAATTTTAAAGTGAAACCCTTTTATAACCTAAGAGACTTGTAAGGGTATCAGTTATAACTGTGAATAAATTTACTTCTAGTTATTTATAACTTGTCTTTGCTTACGTATTCAGAGGGACACGTCGTTTGTAGAGGAAGGGAGGAATTGAAAATTCGAATACCCATAACGAAACCTAAAACGATTTAATAGGCATTTTTCGTCAGTTACTGTTTTTTTTGTGGAGGTATAACTCTACACAATTTACTGGGCTACGCATAATAGTGGGTGGGATCAGGGATGAAGTGGACATTCAATTATTTTTCAAAAATAATCTGCTGAAGATGCCAAGAGAAACTGTTATTGAATACAAAATGTTGTAGAGTTTTTTTTAAAACACCGCTTATTTCGTTTTTTATTAAATTAATTACAAAGAATCTTATTTCTAACAAATATAAACGACCCTGTTCGAAGCTTATAGGAAGTCGTTCTCCTATTTCTGTAAGTGTAGAAGAAGAAAAGAGAAAGAAGAAGTACAATTATTCTCCAACCATAAGACACGCATAATAAAGATATGATTAAAGAAAACGGTGAAGGTAAGTTGAATATCAATGCTTAATCTTTGTGCCAAGTACCTTACAGGCCAGCATTTTAGTCACGTGTTGTATCGAGCAGAGTAATTGTTAAAGTATGAACAATCCCGATTATATTAGCTCGAGGACGTAGGGACCACCATTAGTTACATCGACGTTTTTTTATCTTTATTTTCGTACCAGCTTCCTGCTTGACGACCAATGCAGCATTAAATCTTACTTGACTTTTGCCATACGAGGAACCCCAATTCATTATTGATTTTCGTAACAATATATATTAACAGCAGTTCGGTAAAAGCATTATAATTGCTTTTCAAATATCCTTACAAGACTTATTGCGAATTCCGAAACCTTTTCAAGATTTATACAAGATCTGTAGCATTACGAGTATAAACTTAAAAGCCTTTTGCTGACTTGATTCTGAAGTTACTAGTTAATAAGTATTATCTCAACTTGGTATAGATAAGTCGGCGAGTCTTAGAATAACGTTTACCTGCAGATGTAAGAAACAAGCCACGAGTAATGTGAGCCACTCTGAGCCCCAGCATTTGCCGTTAATGAACTGTGCATAGTGATGTGGGCATGTTTATCGATAGAAACGTGGATCGATACTTCAAAATTACTCCCCGAGGGTGGCCACAAGGACAGGTCAGGCACCCATCGGTTTCCCACAACTTTAGCCACGTTGTCGGTCCATCTTGTTGGAGGTCTATCCACGCGGTACGCAGACGCAACTCGAGAACTCTTTGACCCAATCGGCCATCTGTTCTTCGAACGATGTGTCACACCACTGTCTTATGTTTACGGTTATGAATTCCTAGGGCTATGTTGGTAGGTACTTAGGTAGAGTTGTTGAAAAGTAATGAACAATTCGTTCATAATATGTTTCTCTGCTTTAAATTTGGCCATTAGACACAAAAGTCATATAATATCAGTGAAACATAAAATGACGATTACATAAAAAAACAATCAAAAGAAATGACTGATGATGAAAAGAGAGGTACGTGACGTTTCTTACTATTATAAAAGTGGACACAGTTTTAAACTTAAGGAGCACTGGTTTTAATTATATAATATATTGGGGCAACTTTATCTTTAGTTAAGTAAGTACTTTGTTTAGGTACCAAACCTATAAATTATGCCTATTATGTGCCACGACCACCAAAGATCACTTTTCTAATTTACCTTAATTTAGCAAATTTTATTAGATATGAAACAGTAAGAGTGAAAGTTGGTACACAGTTTGTAAAATATTAATGAACGTACACAGTCACCCAATAAAAATGTTGAACATACTTAGAGCCTTGTCTTTGTCATGTCTGTAATTTGAAATTCCGTTTGAAGTCTACTATGACAATGCAATAAAGTGCTTAACATTTTCTTTGTATATACCTCATATCACCTTCAAAACATGAAAACACCGCGGCCTCATAACCTAGATATTTAGAAAAAAAACGAACAAGCTTGTATTAATAACTCAAATTGTTTGTGTAAAGCCCTATATATCTAAATAACTTAACTTATTTTGAATCAAGAATATATACAAGAATATTTTCCTTAACAAACATTTCATATAAATATTCTCAACACAATTTTACATCGATAACAATTACCAATCATCGACCACCCAAACCCTACAAACCATCAGGGTTGTCACAAAATGAAATTATACAACGATCCGCAAACACACTCTTGCAATACACTCAACTGTTTATTCTTTGTCTCGAGTCCCTCCCTCAAAGCATACCCAACTCTATCCTTCACCATTAAGGGTACACGACATGTACAGGCTGATTGTTTTGGTAAACTCAAGACAACCTGTTTCGCGGGTGAGTAAGCCCTTTTATCTCAAGGTGACACAGTGCGGTTTATTATTTCTGTTGAGATATGAGCGCTGGTAAACTTAGATACGCGAAATTGTTTGGTTTATTTGGACAAAGACGTACTAAAGCTATGCTTGTGGTGGTTTGGATTAAAATAGTCGTATAAGGTAGACTGTGGTTACAATAATCATTCAGACCCAGAGGGTATTTATTATTGAGTCATCTTGCAGTTTTAATTCGTATGATAAAGTCGTATGTACGTACCTACGAATTTTACATGATCGAATAGAAATAAACCTGCCAAGCTAAGGGCCAGTAACCCAAGAATTAAACTTACAGTTAACGAAGAACTACTTAAATGATTAACAGATAATTTATTAAGATAGATTCGCATCATAATATTTAGCCATGTAATTAACAGTCGAGTTCACATTCCAGTAATAAATTACTCTATGGTCGGTCTTACTGTCATTAGTCTTTACCTTTAATTCGTTCCGCGTCCTGACAAAACTCATGCATCATTGGCTAAAGATCATAATTATTAATAGTGTTGTTATTAATAGTGCGCAATGCGTATGCGACTATGCGTAAGTCATAGATTAACGATTAAATCTAGGTACAGTTGCGATCAAAAAGTTCAAAAATATTTGACATGCTTTAACATTGAGTTGAGTACAGTTTTTGAATACCTCTTATATTTTAATAAATTGAATGGCAAATTATGGCTATTAAAATACCTAATATTTAGTTCATCACAAGCCCGTTATTATCAATCAAACAGCTCAATGTTGAAAAACAAGTGTTTTTTTGAAGATAAATAATAATAAACTTAATTTTATAACTACGACTACACAGAAACTTTTAAGACTAGACCACGATACTTGTACAAACAAACACTCTTGGAACGAAATAGTCCATTTCGGTGTAAAAAAAGAGCATCCTGAGATTAATTTCATTTGACTACATTTACATGTCCGTACGGACACGAGTTATATTAATTATGTCTAAATAAATCCCAAGACAATGAACACAGCCAGGCGATGACTTACGCGAATGTTTCTTGGAAACGGTTCACTTATAGAAATAACAGTTTTATCAGCAATAAATTTGAATTGCTTTAAATTAAAATAAATAAAATAAAATAAACTAAATGGTTTGACCGCTTACCTTGATGGCATCAAAAAATATGATGTTTAATAATACAGAAGGTTATCATAAAAAATCTGGAAACTTCAACTACAGAAATAAAAGTGATTTTTTTACCCCTTTATCAAAAAAATCATCGATGAAAGTTAAGTTAAATAACTTATAAATGCTCGCACTGAAAAATGTAGCAGGTACCAAAAAAAAACTCAGAATTGAAAACTTACAGACGCTGTTTTTTCTCGCATTGCCAACCCTAATTAAACTAAGAAATCAAATTAACTGCAATTCTTCACTTACGAAGTCCTTCCTTTTAACACCAAATCCTAAGTAAATCTGCAGAGCGTTAACCTGTTGAATTAATCGTCGATTAGTCTTCATTACGCGGCTTTCGCTAACTAATAGTTACTAATAGCGTAGTTCTACCAGGCTCTACCTAAGTACCAATGACATGTACCTTCACACTACAAATATTAGGTTTAAATTGGCTCGAATTAACAGTAAATGAGGAGCTAACGTGTAACTGATGTAGTGCCTAGGCGACAACAGCTGGATTAGGGTTGTCAACTGATAGTAATTGCTACATGGTGCGACAGCCCTGCAGGTGCGGTTGTGCTTTGTTATTGGCATATAATCCGAAAACAAAACAGTAGATGGATAGGGATAGTTAAAACATTGTCTATCGCTTGATATTATTATATTGTAAATGTTTTACTCTGAAATGTGTCGATTATTCTGTTAAAAGCTACATATTTCCAATCAACCTGTATTATATGCAGTGTGATTTTAACTTCAGCTTAATATAACCGTCCATAATATATATTATACTTTTTATACATTTTCTGCATTAGTTTAGGAGCCATTAAAAATTGGCATTTGCGTACGTTGGATACGACGCTGAAATTATTTGAACAAGTAATGCTTCAGTGGATAATTATAATAATTTACTTGTGTAATGTACTTTTGTAAAGCAATTAATAAATGTGAATTAAAACGAATGCCATGTTATAAATACACTCAAGAGCAAAAATACCGGGTCAGACTGCGTTTTTCATACAAACGAGACTATTTCGAAGCCTTGGTTCCTCGCCTGGGGTTGTTTCGAGTGACGTTTAATGGTGGATACGTACTCTGACCCGTTCTTTTTGCTCCTGAGTGTATATAACCAGTCAATACGATTTTCCCGCGTAGAATAGAGGCCCTGAATACCGGCAACACCAGTAGAGGAACCGCAGACAAGTTACCGAAATTTAAAAAAAAAGTATGCTCGGCTGTTGTCCTATGTTTAAGGCTGGTTTCATAAAAATTGCACAGTAGTAGACTGCCATCCATTTTGAAAGAGGTTACATTGGTACTTACAAGTGTAACGAAAAGCAAGCTTTAAAAAAACCAACTGCCGTTTGGATAATGTCGTCAAAGTAATGTTACTTATCATGTATTTATTTTTTATTTCGACAATTTCACATTTAAAGGGTGATGGGCAATTTTGTATGGACCCCCCCCTCCCCCCTCAAACAGTAACGGGCTGCAGGTCTATATGTTCATTAGGACCCAATAAAAGACAAAATACTTATCTTCGTAGCAAAATCAATGGGAATTTTTTAATGAAAATAAAGGGCCAGGCAAGGCAAATCATCTACATACGTGTTCATTTTCAAACAAATTCCATAGTTCCATACGATAAGATTATGATTTTTCAAGAAAACCCCATACATAATTATGGTGATCGTCGCCATAGAAAAAATACATCATATTGCCAAGATCTATAAACTGGCACATGTTTCATCACTGTTGGTGGGTGGGGACATTTTTACCCATCGTCCTTTTCTTTTTCTTATTAACTATTATCTAACCACGTATAATTTATTAAAATTGGTTTATTCGTCAAGCGGACATTGAGTCGGACATATCTACAACCCAAACACATAACACTCCTTTTGGGCTTTCCCACAGTCGGGTAAAAAGTTAATATGTCATATAATATGGAGTATATTATATTTATATTTAACAGTGTCAAAAAACACGGAACACCACCTATTTCTTCTCAAGTTAAAATAGTTGCGCATTTGCTTGCCCAAGGAACTTGAACAGACAAAACCAAATTCCTAAAATTTCCATTACGTTTATCTGATTATACCTAAAGCCATAGCCACACGTCGCGACAGGTGCGGCTATAAGCAGCGCCGACTTAGCAGTCGTGTGTTAAGGGTTTTATGGTTATGGCAAGAGCTAATTAGACCTAATAATTTTATACGAACGACCGCGTTTAGCGGAAAGTGTGGAAATTTAATGTTTAACTCCTGATTATAAATCTTAGTAATTTACGCAAGTATGAGTATGAGACACTTCCCGTCCATGTCTATATTTTTCTTAAAAATGCTGTCAATTTGCATACAAAATCAAAAGGACCAAGACAAAAATTCCAAACAGCCAAGGCTCGCTTTTTTAGCACAGTGCGTGTGTTTCTTTTTGAATTTGCATTCCAATTTCTATGGTTAGTATTTAAAAACAATTGACAGTCGGTAACATTCGTTCATTCTGCATAATTAAATTACTAGTTTTATATTATACACCGTGTTTTTTTTGATTTACGATAACTTTAAGGGAACGTTCTTTAGGTCAAACAAAGTTAATTTCCCGAAGACAGACAAATGATAAGTCTAACGGTTTTAAAGATATTTAATTTTTAAATTTAATCAGTTAATCACGTTAAACTAGTGTAAAAGGCTTTTGAAATTGATAACAACAATTTTCTTTTAATACTTATGAGTAAAGAGTTTCCAATTGTTAGGTTTGTATACGCGTCAATCTAAAGTGACTTGTACCTGTCAAGTGTTATCTTTACTTGTGTGTGTATGTCACGCCAACATAGACGTATTTGACACTGATTATTAGCTAGGTAACTCTAAAGGCCCTTTTAGAATGACCAAAGATAAAAGATTTCATTATTTTGTTCTAAACTGAAAAAAAAATTTTTTTTGCAATATTTAAAAATCTAATCTACCAATTAGTTTCTATAGATATACCTAGTAATATGCCGAAGTTATCGTAAATCAAAAAAACACGGTGTATTACCTAAATGACGAGATACATATAAAATAATATAAAAATTGTGATACTCATCTTATAACAGTTTTAGATTTAATTAGACAAAACAAATATAATTACTTAATTAAATACAACTATAAATACGGACTTTACATTTAAAAGTTAAAGCTAAAACTAAACTTATTTAACATAAAATAAAATAAAACTAAGCTACTCAAATATTAAAAATTAAACATAAACACCACTATAAATTTAATTTAATTACTTGCTTTTTAAAAATGTATTTGTATTATTTCCTCACATGTTTGAGAAAAGCATTATGTAATGCTTTGGCGGAATCGAGGATTTCCCTTACTTTCCGCGCCTAGGAAAAAATGTACTATTTTTAACTGATACAGGCTTGTAATATAGTTAGGCAATGTGCTCGCAACCTGTCACTTATAAACACCTGATTGTGCAAAATGTTTACAGAATTGACACTACAGGTTGACAACTAGTTTTTAGCCTGCTCTCTGGGAATGAAGGAGTCAGTGTAACTATGTATGTATGTTTTTGCCTATGAGATAAGCTTAGATTAGACACATAATTCGTTTTACAATCCACTCTTTCTTCTTCTTTTATCTTTTTTATCTTATCTTTTATCCACTACGGCGCCCCTCCATTTAAATTGACGCTGCACGGTTGCGCTGGTGGGGATTTTAAACCACTTTAACGCCCTAAGTTCGTAATTTAATTGTGCAAAGTGTATACAAAACGTAAAATTAATACGCAGCGTAAAGGTGCACCAATTTTAATAACAGTAACAATTAAAATAACTGAGTTTGCTTTACGTTGTTGCGCGATTACGATGTTAGTAAATACTAACTCTACCAAGATTTGGTCGTTTAGATAAAGGTACACTCTAATCGGCCGACGCATGCGTCGACGTTGATCGGTCGTCGATTCACGTCGACCACTGTTAATTTCAACTGATCAATCGATGATCGATCCATCGACCATTGGTAACAACCTAAATCATTCAAGAGGTGCAGCCTGTAAGTGAAGTGGCTAATCACAACGATAGTTTACAACACAATTAAACCACCACCACTATATTCAGTGTATATGTAGTGAATTTTATCTATGTTAAAATCCCCATTATAATAAATCCTTATTAGTACGTATATTTAGGCCTTCTGTTGCACGACCACAACAATATTTAATTATTTATTTATTTAAACTTTATTGCACAATACACAAAGTAAGTACAAATGGCGGACTTAATACCTCTAGGCATTCTCCAACAGTTAACCATCTACTTTCCCATCTGCTTCTTTCTGCTGCTGCTCATTTCTTTCTTATCTGCTTTCCCAAAGCATAACTAGTAGATCATGTTTTAAGAAATATTTTCTTCTTAGTTAAATAAAAATAAAATATCAGGGGACAATGTCACACCAATCGACCTAGTCCCAAACTAAGCTCTAGGCTTGTACTATGGGAACTAGACAACGATAATTATAAATACTTCAACAGAGAAATACATACATAAATACATAGATGACATCCATGACTCAGGAACAGATATTCATGCTCATCACACAAATATTTGAACCCAGGACCGCCAGCTTCGTAGCAAAGTTTTTTGTAATGGTTCAGATAATGTTGTTATCATTTAAAAATAAACACTTCGAATGATTTTTACGACATTCCTGGATAACAGCTACTTGTAATAACAATGTTTATTAACATTATGAATGATAAAAAATACGCTCATTGGTAAACTCCGGTGATGTAATGATTATTCCCAGAAAACCGCATAAAGACAATCATTAAAACAAAAAACTATTTATGGATAGTCTAGTCTACGGTGTCCTGCCGTTTGACCAAAAGTCATTTGGCAAAATTACACTTGACAAACAACGTTTTGCAAAAAAATGTTTCGCCAATTGATCATTTTACTAGTTGTCATTTTAAAAATGGCTCACTTATTCAAATGATCAACAGTTAAATTTACATTTTATAAGTAATTATTTGACAAAATGAACATTTAGCAACGGAGTTATCAGACAAAATTTTAAATGCAACGAGCAAGACGAATCCGGGCAGAACTGACTCGGATAGGTTAGGTTAGGTTAGGTTAGGTTAGCTTGGCCTTCGAGGTTATTTTTTTCTGCCCAGAAATAGGTAAACTACAGGAAATAATATTTGGTGAAATGGAAAACTGTCAATTGACATTTTATTATTTAACACATTTACCAAGTGTAGTGTTTGCTATTTGATCATTTGCTAATTGAGTTTTTGCAAAATGATACTTTTGTCAAATGTCACGTTTGCCAAATGATTATTTGGTGAAACGTTGTTTGTCAAATGATCATTTGTCAATATTTTTTTGGTCAAACATTAGTGAACCCTAGTCTACATATACAATTATAATAGCAGCTTTTTTTAGCCTCGCTCCACTAAACCAAAATTTATTTAAATGATGGTGAAAACCGCATCAAAATCCGTTGCCTGGTTTAGGAGACAGACTGACCGGCCGTCGTGGAGAGCGACTTTGTTTTATACTTTATAAAGATAATTAACCTTACTACTATAGCTTTAGTGCCAAAGTTTGGATGGATGGATTTACTTTTTTTTATCTTGCACTGTTCGCACGTTTGTCTGTGGTCCATCAAAATTTACAAGTCACTTTTGAACCAGTAAATGGAATGGGCTGAACTTTGGACCACATTATCCGATGACAATGAAATATTATTGTATCTAACAGCTGATCTGATGATGGAGTCGGAAGGTGGCGACAGGAGCTCCGCTATATTTAACATAGACCTATTAGTTTTGTCTTGATAAGCAGATAACGACTTTGCGAGAACTACAGTTGACAGCAAAAAGTTGTCCAAAAATATATTTTTTACAGAAACTTTTTCTCTGCATTGGTAGAACTCATCGGGCGTCAATTCTATACAGATGTATTTTTCAGTATCTTGTTTTTATAATAAAATATTTTAACTGTTTTGTAAATCACCCATACAATGTCCGAGAAGCTAAATCTCTCTGTCTGCTTATAAACTACAATATTCATGTTACCAGTAAAACTGTTTGTTACATACTCACACACAAAGTTGTTTATGATAATTTAGCTTTGCTTTTAAACGCCTATTAACTAAACGTTGGTTTAAAACCATCAGGGATAGAGTTGTTTTAGCGTTTTACCGTTTCAAATTTCTTGACATTTCATTTGAATGAAATTATTTACAGGCTGTTTCAAAACTTAAATATGCAATCTGCACTGATCAAATCAAATTATGACGTCAACTCACATTGTTTAAAATGTACTTATAAATCCAAACTTTATATCTCATGACATTATGACAGTTATTCTTTATAATATTCCACTGTCTTTTCTTTTTCTTTTGTATCCTGAAATAATGATTCATTCCCTTTTGAAAAAATAAATATTTATGTGTACTTACGTCTTATTATAACATATCGTCGGCTTAGTGCAAGAAGTCATTAAAGGCATAAAGTTACTAAGTACAGGTACAAACACAGGCGGATTCGCCACGACTTACTCTTTCTAACGCACTGACCCATTTCTTATTACGTTTAGTAATTTCGATGTTACAGCAATGATATTAAGTCATTAATTTCAATTTTTGCTTTATTGATTTGACGGAAATGGTTTATGACCATTAGTTAATTTAATCAAAACATCTTTTTTTATTTTTACACATTTTATTACGTTTGAATATTCACTAATGTTACTTATTAACTTTAAAAAATAAAATAATATGAATATCGCTCTGAAAGTATTTGAGCTAGAATTCATTATATGCATATAGTTACTTTTAGCAAACAGTAACACGAAAAAAAAAGTTATTATAACGCTTTAATGATTTTTAACAAAATAAGCATTGGATGCATATTACTACTTTTACTTAAGTATAAAATAACTAAAGTACATTATACAGTTTAAAAAAAATAGGAAACAGCATTAATGGCAGCCAGAATGATTTTTTAAAGTAATCAATGATAGTTATCGATTTTAGTTGTGTCCAAAGATACGTAATTCAAGTGATTAAATTATGGTTAATGACTTTTGACAAATAAGTTGTTTCAACTTGAACACCTTTAGTGAAATTATTCTTGCTCTGATAAGTTCATATTTCAACTCTTTTATGCCTACCTACGAGTACGTCTTGCTCTCGCGGTAACCCGCCACTAGTTCGGTCATCGCGATCGAAGTCATACCGTTGCAGCTGCGACCAGGGATGGACGTTATGCGAGATGGTAGTGACTTCTTACAAAATGAAGCGAAATAATATTAACATTAGGGCAGGACGAGGATCTTTGATGCTAGAAAAGATTCTAAATAAAGCGAATGAAGAGCGTTTGTACCTATTGTCATTAAATTATAATAAGATACGTTCAAATTGCTTATGCTGTTAAGTCATAGTGTAGGGAAGTAAGTACTTAGTTAAGTATTTCATTTGCAAAAGACTGATTTTACACGATGGGCGAGATTTTGTATAGGTACCTAGGTTTTGTTTTGACCATCACCTGAGGCGAATAGTGTTTATTTATATCTGATAATAAAGATCACAAATGCGGATTTAATTACTTAAAAAATATGTCCTCTAGTAAATGTCGTCCCCCTACACGTGCACATTCATCAAAACGGAGCCTCGCGTTTTGTACCACTCGCAGCATATTCTGCGTAATGTTGTTGATTTCGATAGCAATATTTTTTTGGAAATCACCTATATTTAGACCGTGGGTTGTTATTAAAAGCTCTGGTTTTGAGATACCCCCATCGAAACAAATCCATAGGGGTCAAATCGGGCAATCTCAGCGGCCACGGATTTCTCCAAAGCGGTTTATCAATTTTCGAGGGAAATGTTCGCGAAGCACGTTCATCGACACTGTGGCCATGTGTGGTGTAGCACCATCCTGCTGAAGCCAGGCGTGTGATGAATAGGATGGATGTACAAGCAATTTAGGCAAAAATTAATCAGCTATCATTTTCCTATAGTTTTCACTACTTATTTACATTTTACTGCTAGGCATTTTCAAAAAAATAACCCCCAATAATTCTATTCAAGGATGAGGTAGACCAAAGAGTAACTGTTAGACAATGCAAAGGTCTTTGGTGTTTTAACCGTGGATTAGACGATCGCGGGCCCCAGTAGCGACAATTTTGCTTTACTACATGCTTGTTGACATGAGTACTCATGTGAAAATGGGCCTTGTCACTACAAAAAATGCAATTTATGGTACGAAATCTGTGCAACATTGTGTCACAAAAAACTTTGTATTTGGTTAAATCACTTTCATTAATTTCTTGAACCAGTTGAATCCTATAGAGATGAAACTTCAATTATTTTTTCAATATTTCATGCCCTGAGAACTTTAGGAGTCTTAACGAGAGCTGCTCTCTTCCGCACTGAAAGTCGTGGATTTTCCTGAAAACTCCATTGCACACTCAATATGTGTTCCGGCGTCCGTGTGTGCTGCGGCCTGATCTCGGTATATTATGTGCCGAAGAAGTTTCTCGGAACCTTTGCACCCATGACCGAATAAATTTTACACTCGGCCCGTCTCATAACGAAGTTATATAGCGTGCAAACGCTTCAACTGCATAAGAATGACGGCGTTCTGACCATTGAAACAAGATGAAAATAAAATTCACAATATTGAACCGTGTAATCCCGCCAAATGTCAAAACCCATTTTTTTTAATTATAAAAATGACTTCTTGAAAATATAAAAAATTTGCCACCTGCCACCCTGTATAAAATGTATTTTACTTTTGATCTTAATGGGTGACAATCAGAATGCTGATTTGAAACTACAGTCTTTGTCGGATATTAAAAATGGCTTAGAGTCACCTAGACACATTCAAGCACAGAAAGATACGCCGCCAGTCCTTCTTACGAATATTAAGGAAGTAGAACAGTTTACGGTTTGCTAAAAATGTGCAATGAAAAAATAATACCCGCGGAACTTCACCACTGGTACCGGAACTTGCCAGCCAAAGAGTGTCGTGATTATGTCCCTGAAGAAATGTCTTCTAACTCAGAAGACGTAGAGTAAAAAAGATGGACGTCAAGGGTTCTTTTTTACTCTTTTTCGTACCTACTGTATTAGTTCAATCAAAAGCTGATGTCTTTATTTACGTTTTACCTATACTAATAGTGCTTGCTGTTGTCTGGAATTATTATAATATTAAGTTCGTCTATCAACAATGAATATTTCATTATTATTTTAGTTTGAACTTAAAAATAACGTCATTACGAGAATTTTGTGTTTTTTTTGTGGTCTTGCAGACTTTATAATCTGTGAAGTAGAATTAAATAAATCTGTTTATTCGTTGTTGATTAATAAGTAATATTTATAATGCTTCTAAGTTAATAATTACGACTGATTAAACCAATTTTGTTATAGAAAACTATGTTTCCCGATTTATTTGTAATGACAATAAAAAATAACTAATTGTAAGTTCCCTTAAGAGCGAGAAAGACCAAAAGTCACTAAATACATATTTAGGCTTTTAAAAAAGTTATTTGACTTTATTGTACAAAGTTTTTAATTGGATTTAATAGTAAATACATTTAGCTAACCATTGATGTTTAATTTTTAAATCTAGAACCGAACCTATTACAGTTATGGTCATTTGACTGTGTCAAAACTTTGAGCCCGTTTTTCTCCGACTTGACTTTTTGTTAGTTAATGACTTCTTGCACTAAGCCGACGATATATTCTACTTATGAATTCAATTAATTACACACAGGTGTACGTCATTTTATATTGTACATCTTTATACATTTATAATTGTATATTTATACATCGTATGTAAATAATAACATGGCCACTAAAGTTGGCTTGAATAAATAGATTAGTGAACTTTTTTAACAGTTTATTTAAGTTTGATTGTATAAGTAGTTATATAGGAATTGATCTGCAATATCCGCAATTGAACTGTGCCTGTTGGAACCGATTATAATCGGGCCCTGCAGCACAGGGGATCCTAGCGCAGGACCCAAAACCATTGTTGTCTTAAGTTAAGTGTTTCTGAATAAATAATTATCAATTTTATCATTATCATAATCACTGTGGCGGATACATGCTTCTTGTCATATAACGATGGCCCGACAGTGTCTTCTCGCAGAACCATTACAGGGACAACCGTAATAGAATGGTAT
This sequence comes from Acleris sparsana, assembly GCA_923062465.1. Classification (NCBI taxonomy): domain Eukaryota; kingdom Metazoa; phylum Arthropoda; class Insecta; order Lepidoptera; family Tortricidae; genus Acleris; species Acleris sparsana. The sequence continues at coordinate 722,250 of OV281293.1, forward strand.
AAATAAATGTCTTCAAACTATCTTTATATTAACGATGTTACCATAAAGCCATTTTAGCTGATACCTCAAATAAATATTTTGATTCGAGAATATACAAACGGACAGACCGACGGACCTTCCTGAAAAATATTTTGTAAAATAACTTTAATTTGTTCAATGGTATAACAGCCGTTATAACTGGGAGCCTTTTGTTTCCCATAATTTTATTGGTCATTGTTGACATAATTATTGTTAGTCATAATATTTATATCGCTGAATTTATAAATATTTTCATTTCTGAAATATTTAATGTGTAGACAAGACTAAGTTAGAATAGGTTTGATTTGTAATAATCCTGAACAAGTAGCAGTTTTTCAAAATAATACTTTATGACTTGCGATGATTATGGCTAGAAACCGGTCAACTCTGATCTGCGAGGAAAAAAAAATATGTATTGTACAGATGGTTTTACATACCATGGATTCATACATTAGGCTTAAGACTTCCAGATATTTTCTGAAAAATATAATTCAGCGCTGCAAAAACCTTAAACTATACAATCTTAGGCGCCTACAATAAATCGTGTGGGGCCATAAAGTATGCTTAATAAATCGCTTGCACGCGTTAAACACAGCCCCTTGCAGCGGCGTGATGAATGGGCGCTGGTCGTCATTAAGCGGTCTAAATTATATCGCGCAAGGAGCGGCGATAGTCAAAATATTGAAAATTTTAGTAGTTGGGTAATTGTTGTATTTTTGCTAAAAAGATTTGTGACATTTATCATCATCATATCAGCTGAAACACGTTTACTACAGGACAAAAGCCTTCTCCAAAGATCTCCACGATGCTAGGTTGTAGGCTGCTTGTAAACATTTAGTTTTGTTACTCACGAATAAATGTTTTTTCTTCATATTTTTTTTGCTTTGCTTAGTTCCTTTATGTGTGCAGTTTTAGAAATTTGGTTCATATTTAAAAAACGATAAGGGTTATTTATTTTGTAACGAACCATTTCCAACCATAATTATAATCTTTTAATAAGAGTCAAGTGTCCATTACAGTCCTAGACAACTCAAATCAGAAGAACAAAAAAGGGTTGCAAAATAAGACTAGACAAAAAAGAAGTGGTGCCAAATAATAGAATGGTGGCAAAAAGTGTTGCGAGTGTAAAAAAACGTCAGATTCTTCCTTTAATTTGATATATTAAAAACCGACTAAAAACACAAGTACTAAGATTTTTCTAATAAATATCTCGCTACCACTTGACCAGTTTAGTCCACTGCCCCAGTTGCGGCAGACGCGATTCGTCGCGCGTCGTCGCGTCGCGCCGCGGCAAGGACGGAGTACATCATAATTAGACGATTTCACGCGTCGTATTGAAGCGCTACGGAAATATCGCGTGGTTTTAGTTAACACGATATAGAAACGATATAACAATAACAACCAAACGATTTTATCATATTTTTATTACCCATCAATTAGTAGAAAATGTAGGGAGAAGATTGGCAATTACCTATTTTTTAAAAGTCAGGGAAGATGTTTAGTAATGACAACTGGTAGTGTAGCATGTGCAATGTAAATTTTTGTCAATACTATTTATTATTATACAGGCAATATTTATAAAATTTAATTTCTTTTTCTATATCCGTACCGAGAAAACCCATACGACGCACCAAAGGCGAGTTTGCGAACGAAGTTTGTATCGAACTGACCTAACTTGACATCTGAGTGGTCTAAAAACTCGTGGCGACTCGTGTCTGCTACACTGGTTTGCTGCAGCTGAACCACGACACTGATCTAGTGCAGTAGTCGTAAACGGATTATTTATTAGCAACAACATTGAGACAATATCCCAATTATACCGTTCCTCAAAATAAACACGTCGCGCGTCATAAAGCTCATAACAAATTTATAGTGTCCTCTTTCTGAATGAAAAATGGTAAATTTGCTAGTTTCTTGACAAAAGTAACATTTATTACGACTTCCTCCGGATGATTTGTAGCGTTCTAACATTTCATAACTAGACGAGGTGTCATAACTTTTATAAATTTGAATTTATTTAAAATTACTACCAATAAAAATTAAGGAGTTTTTACCTGCAATACAGAGGTGTATTGGTAGAATTCGATCTAGTTATTATAACTTGCATATCGTCGTTGGATACTGCAATACCGCGTAACTATCAAATAATATAGTTGCAAAATGTACAGTCACCAGCAGTCATAATTATATCCAAGATTGGGCGCAAAAATATCTGACACATCTTTATTACTAGAAGTATAAGAGCGTGTCAGATATTTTTACGCACAATGTTGGTTAATATTATAATTGCTGGTGACTGTACCTTACTGACTTGCTTACTAACATGGGATGTAAACTCACTTTTCAGAACTTTGGAGGTGTATTTCTCCCAACAGGTTGAGTTAGTCCCTTAACTCCATTATATTTTTATCAAAACAATAAAATGATTACAAGAAAACAATAATAATTAAAATATTTTTGTAATAACGATAATTTCTATAAAAAGCCTTATTAACAAATTCGGCACAAAGCACACCGCGATCCCAGACAAAAATGTACACATCGTTTCTAATCCCCACAGTTAAGAGAAAAGCCTCTTAAAATGGGAAAGCAATACAATGTACTCATAGAAGTTGGCGTAAAAAACTAAAAGTAGGGATTAAGCGACACCCAGAGAGTTAAGGTGGGTGTACACGTGAAACCACTCAGTGGTTGCCATTAGCTACACGCTGCGCAGGCTTTTTAAACTGCCGTATAACATGTGAAGAATAGTGGTAAAATGGCACTTTTAAAAGTAGGGGATTTTATAAAAAATTGGAAAGTGAAGAAAATATTCAATGAAATGTGACTTTTTAAAACGTACTTTATGCATTATGATTTTAATAAATACAAAAAAATAGCTCTAGGTGTTTATCAGAGCATTGATTAGCAGTTTCTTAGTTTTATACTTGTTTTTATAGCGGTATTAGAGATCATTATTATATATAGTAAAATAGATCAAAACGCCACATTTAAAGTGTAGGTATATGTGTTAAAATATAAATGAACACTTTTGATGACGCTTTAGATCTGTATCATAAAATACGGCTTTTGTAATATACAACCAGATCGATTCCATGTTAAGAAAGAGGTTTTTTTTTAAATTCATTAATGCTGCATTTATGGTTTTCAAAAATATTTAAAGTAGTTGCCATCCACGTGGCATCCGTTTTTTCCAACCTGTGTGTCTCATCTATTCATATTATGTTATGTATGTATGATAACTGGAAAAAAGACAAAAGAAAAAAAAAAACCTAATACCTATACTGCGACCATTAAACTTTTAAAAATAAATTGATTTAATTCTCAAAATGGTCGTTTTGGACAGGGTTGTGCACATTGCTTGATGAACTCTCGTATACCCTCTTAAAATTATTTTAAGCATTATCCCTATCACGCAGTAAAAAAACACTAAAATTTATAAAGTTTAAAAAACACATTTTTTCACTTCGCATACCATTTAACACATTGTCGTTATCCGAGCAAGTAATGATAATATTTATTCACATAAATTCCTCTCGCCGGATATCTCCCTCGCCGCCTGTCACGACCCAAAGGTGTTCACATAATAATCATTGTCCTAATTATTCGAGCTCGCAGATATAAACAAGTCGCCAGGCTTCTTATAAATTTGTTTACTAAAAAGCTTATCTTTGTCACGGTGTCCTCGGTTCGTACACTGGATGCCAATTAAGGGAGAGGAGTACATTGTACCGTTTTGTAACAATACGTCAGACGGTTAGGAATCGTCCAGACAAATATATTTAAAAAAAAAACATTATTTTAGAGACTGGGGTTAATTCCAACAAGAACACATATCCAAATTGATCCAACGATTCGTGAAACCTAATTTCATTGATAATTTTGGCAATGAAATACATTTATTTTAGTAATTATGAGTTCATTTTTTAAGAGGGATGCTAAGTCAAAAAAATATACTCGTATCCTGACATGTAATAATAGAAACTTATCCTGAATAACGGTTTATTCAATTTCTCATACAAAATAATACTTAAAACAATGAAAATTGAAAAATCTTTTTTTTGTAGCAATTTTACTTCTTTGTTCTAAAGACTTGGAGGTGTTGTTTTTGAAGATGAAATGAATGAATTTAGTGAAGACGTTAAAGTCTCGAATCCACTGTCAAAGTGCTTATGATATATAATCATTATTGATTGATCATTATCATTCACTCAAGAGCTATGCTCTTGCCACTAGAGTACCTATTCCAAGCCTTCTCCTTTATGTACTACTGTTAGTACTGATAAGGCATGATGCCTACTTTTTCTTTTTTGGTGTAGGTAAGTTCTTGGTCTCCCTCTTTTCCTTTTTCCTTGAATTATCATCTTAATGTAGCCGTGCTGTAAAAGGTGACCAAACATATTTCCTCGTCTATCGATACATAGAAAGATCTGTTATCTCAATGTTAGATCAAAAAGTTTCTGTTAAAAATTTGTAGTTCATTTTTGAGACAAGCGTTTGTAGCCGACTGTACTTTTTTTTCAGAATCATTATCTGCTTATTCTGCCCAATCAAATGAGTCCCGACACGGTGAGTCTACGTTAAGTATAGCGGGGATTCTGTCGCCACCTTCTGACTCCGTCATCAGATCAGCTCCATATTATAATAGTGTTGCATTGTCATCCAATTTACACATGTGTACAAATTTTCAGCTTTATCGGAAACCGGGAAGTGGGTCAAATTTAACTTTCAAGATTTGACACGTACATACATACATACAGACTTACATATATATATATATATATAGATTGCAAATTAAATAAAAGGTTGTAAAATAAACATTTGAAAATGTTATTGTGCAAGACCATTCTCCATAAAATTATACCCTAAAAAGTGCCATTTGCAGTGTTAGTTAAAACTGCACTTTACCTCTCTTCAGATATTGAAATAACTCGCGCATTAAACGCTGACGCACAAGCGGAGGCCATTACTCGCACGTTTTATGGCCACACACGCATTATTATTTATTTTAGTAAGACTAATTTGGTCAAACACTTTTACTTTTTTGAATAAACTTAAGCATTTTATTTTCATTGAGTAATTTAAACTTTTAAATAACTGTTACTGAAATGTGAATATTCTTGAAACCTTGATTATTTGACGTAGCTCTGCCCACGCGGCTCAAGATATGATGGCCAGTGCAGTAGGTCAAATCGGTAAAACCATATCACCTTAGACGTGTTTAGTTATTGTTTTCGACTCGGCTGCCATTGTCAACTAAATAAGAGCTAAGACACGTTGACAATTTTATAACATGACAAAAACAATAAGGTTTAACAGTGTAGAATCTCAGCCCTGTGCAGGATCCAGGGATCCCTATCTCCATCTCATCTTTAACCTACCTAAACAAAAGTGTCCGCATGGTTATGTACCGGAGCGGGGATAAGACAACCGATCATTACTAGCCAGCTCAGTCATTAAGGTTGGCAACGCATATAGAGTCTTAAGGTCGTATTAATAATACTCATCATGACGGTGAGGCCCGTTACAAGATACGTCAAAGTAAACGCCAAACCATAGAACACTGTCATTTTTGACGCATCTCGAGACGAGCATTAGAGTTGAGAACACATCACAGGTTATTCCGCTGCCGACCCGCGCCGTTTGTTAAAGCCTTATGTTGGTAGCACCGATTGGCGCTTCTACCCCTCTCCACTTCCTTGTCTCCTGTGCTCAGTTGCCTTCCTTTTTTTATTATTTGTATGAATATTATGAATATTTATATTTTACTCCTCTATTCCATTTTTCTACTATATATTGTATTCTCTTATTAGTTATTATTTAAATCAGTGTATATGTGGGCAACCGCTGTCTCTTCGTTCGTGTGTCACGTTGGCGCCACTGAAAATCAGCGTCGCGGTTCAGGCCGTGACATAGTGCTGAGTGGTGTCAATTTCGACGACAGGAATCACCCATGGCAACATTATGCTAAAATTTCTAAATTCCTTTTCCTTATTGTTTAATTTTTTTTTTCTGTGTTGCCATTCTTTTTCTCAATGTTAAATTTAATCTGTGTTTTATTTGTTTTTTCTGTGATCGTCGAATAAATATTTTCTATTTCTATTTTCTTTCTATTTCATAGATTGCAGTCTTGAGAACTCAAATGTCTTAGGGTCTTAGATTCAGGACATGTCTATACCATCCAAAAATCCCAACACGGCCTTACTCGAATTTATACATCGATAACTATAACTGGGTTCGTCCACAACTACTAATTTTAACCAGCTCCAGCCATTGCCTACATGTTTGTTTGTTTACAAATTAAACCTCGCACCATTGGTTTGATTGGTCCGGGGTTCGATTCCCAGTTAATTTCACGCGCTCATTGCGAGCAAATACGGCGGTCATTTCGTCAGTGCAGCGGTAAACGGTTAATAGGTATTGCATTTTGCAGAGGAGGGGTTAAGTAGAGACGAACAAATGGGGATTCTGTCGTCACTGTGTAAAGCTGTTTCAAATACGCAGTCAATTAGTTAGTCATTAAAAGCAGTGATTGGATTTGTTTGATCTTTTCGTGAATATGAATACCGCCGTTGTTATACCAAAGAAGGCGGATTTTGACGACGTGTTGTCCTAGTTGGTAGTGAGTCTGGCAAGAAAGCTAGCGATCCTGGGTTCAAATCCTGGTAAGGGCAGATATTTGTGTGATGAGGGCGAATTTGTTCGAGTCGTTTTGGGCTCTCTTTGTACTATGGATGGGAACGCGCCGCAACGCGCCGCCGCCCCACACAGTGCGTTTGAAAATTTAGTATATTTTAGCTATTGTGCGTTTATGAATGAGAGGGTCAGTATTTAAGTTGGAAAATCTCATTTGTACATGGCGAAAGCTAGAGATCGAAGTGTTCTGTAAAGGTCACTACAGACTAACAGTCCGTTAGCTGATATCGTATTAGAGGACATACTGTCAGTTTCTCTGAAGGCGCTACACATATGGTTGCTATCGCAAATATAAGTACCAAAAGTGATTAAATAGTTCGATTCTCTTTCGTAAGATTACACATACAACAGATGTGTCGTAGAAGATGCCGCTTTTTCTTTGAAGGTATAAATGTTTTCATAAACCCTCCATGATGCGTTCAAGAACCGCACATTGCGACCACCATTAAAATAAACTGTTATAACAAATTTCTTATCTGTTAAAATGATATTAATGCTAAATAATAACATCGATTCCGATGGTATTATTTCATTCAAATTTCGAACATCTCTGAAAAACAAAGAAATTTTATTTGACCTCTATTCTAATATCAGTCGAGTGACCTTTAGTTCGAAATGAATCATCAATTTGCATACAGATTTGACAAATGTTCCACGTAAGTAAGATATCGAACGATATGATAGTTGGAGCGGACAGTAGTTTCACAATGAATTTAAAAAAAGAATTTTACAACTGCCAGAAAACTTTTCAATCTTTTCATTACCGCCATTACCGGTTAAACTTTATTTTGTTGTATAAAATTGTTCGATGTGTTGAATTTAAATGATGAAGATATTTCGGCGACGCCTCCTGATATCCGTGACAAAGCAACTAACGTCATAAAATAGTTACTGTTAGTGAATGCATCATGGAGGCTTATGATATGTGGGTAGATAAAGTAGTGTATGTAACTGTACATAATTAGGCATTAAAACACTTGTGGGATGTTATTATGAAACTCGCCTGTGACTCAGTTCATAAACGCACACTCGTGTTTAATGCCCTTCATCATTCTGAAGCTGTGAAAAAATCAAACTTCTACATTAACGTAAAAAAAGATACGGCATAAAGCCGCAAAAAACGTGTATTTCGACACTCTTGTGGGAATCAAAATGTTACGGGTATTTCCCGTTGACCTAAAACTATGAAATTTGAAGTAACAAGAAAAATCTGATCTGTACCTTTTTATTTAAATCACAAAAAAACAGGGTCTTTATGCACAGAACGGCAGCTTAAATTTTTAATTGAGTTAACCGTGTCATGTGGGGAACCCTCGGTGGGCGAGCCGCGACTCGCACTTGTCCGGTTTGTTACAACTAGTTCTTATAGTTAACTGATGTTAATTCCAGCGAAAAGAGCCTAGCTCTTTAGTTGAATGATAATAAAGTATTCAACAACATTAATCCTTTTTACACGCTATTAAAACATTACCAATCGTTTTCCCGCTCACGAATGGCGGCTGGATCGAGTCATCCATGCGTTTGTCCTGAACCTCCCAACCGTGCGCCGGACGTCCGCGGATTTTCGCGGATTTCGCCGGATTGTCGCGGATTTCGGTATGACGCGTGTTTGCGGTGTGCACGCGGAATTGCTTTTTAAAGAGGTGTTGATAATGTTCGGCTTTAGTTTGTTCACGGCGTGTTTGTTTGCTGGAGGATTATACCAGCGGACTTTTTCACAATGCATTTTGTGTTAACAAACACTGATATCAAAGCAAATATTAAAGGACTTAGCTTACCGCTACTCCTTTACTTATTTATTCTCGCTGCGGGTCGAATAAAAAAGAAACCCTTTCTTTGGCTGCATTTACACATGCAAGTTATTTCTGTGTGTTTTGAGACGCAACTATGGGTAAAAGTGAGTGGCAAATACGTGCATCTTTGTCTTGCATATAGCTGTGTTTCAAAACTTACAGCAATAACGTGTAAAGTGTAAATGCGGTCATAGTGCACCCCTGTGCTACCTGAGCAATATTTCCTCCAAATGTCAAGTCTCCATAAGTCGAGTGGTTGAGGCCGTGCGTTAATGTTAATTCTGTACATTTGGAAGGTACTTGAAAGACGTTAACTGTCATAGGATGCAACTAGGGCCGGTGAAAAAATAGAGATTTCTTGTCTATTTTCTAAATTTAATTTTACTTAATAAAATATTATATTTATTCTTAAGCTGAGTGCAAATAGATGTCCAGCCTGAGAATAGATTTCAGTAGCATCGTGTGGAATCCTAAAGGTTAGGTTAGGTTAGTTTTTTTGAAAATCCTGAAATATTTACAGTTACATAAAAAGCGGGTAAAAGATAAAGATAAAAGATAGAAGAAATTTATTCAGTAAGTAGGCCGCTCGGGCACTTTTACAAGTCAAGATACTACCAGCGCTTCCCAAGAGGAGACCACTGCTCTGAGAAGAAACGCCGCAAGAAACTCAGCAGTCAGTCATTTTTTAAACATATTTCATATTACAATGGTACTACTTAGTCTAGCATTATATAAAGCTACAAGTATTAAATTAAATATAATATCAAATAACAGTAGTTCAGCAGGAAAACATGCCAAAAATCTTACGGGAGAGAAAGATAGAAAAGAATAAAATAAAATAAAATAGAATCAACTACTTATATATGTGTATATGAGGTGGTTGGCAAATTAAACTCTTGGGAAGCGATACATTTTGCCCAAAGGCAGAGAGCCGGTAAAAACCATATCCTTTTTGACCTATTATCGTATTGTCAACGTTTTGATAGCTCTTAGAGCCTGTTGTTTGATTAGAAGTTAAACTAACTAATCGGTAAAATTCGTAACTAATTTTTAAATCTCAAGGGAAGGGGTCAATTTTTCATTCCTTTTTGGAATTTTAACAACTAGTTGAGTTTACTACTGATCTTAGTTACTTGGCAGTAATGGCGTCCAAGTTAAAAATAATACCATAACGGGTCAAATACAATTGTATTTTAGATCTACAATAGAGGCGAGTGGCGTGTACAAACAGCGACACTCTTAACTGTACATCGGTGGACCTTATTACAAAAGGCACAAGGTCTACCTATGGACAGTTAACGGTGTGGACGTTTGCCCTTCTCCATGCCAGAACATTTTGCCCATTTTGAACATTTTGCCCAAGCCTAATGGCGGACTAGGGTAGACGGCACTAATTGCAACGCATTTTTAAAGCATTATACAGACCAATTTGAGCCAGTTCGACGCAATTACACCGATATCAAGAATAACATTGTTCAAAAAATAATAAATTACATCATAATAGAACTTGGAATATAACAACCCCATAAAACGCTTACCGCCGATGCCACCTTGTTATTTACCCCACCTTGGAGATTGCCAGATAAAAACTCCCTGATTTATGGGAAATTTCCCGATAAATAGTGGTTCTAGGCCGGAGGGCGTGCGTACCTCATTTTTCTGAAGGTGGATATTGCCCTTTTTGTGATAAAGAAATGACGGATGCGAAGGTGGATGACCTGTTTTATGGAAGCGGTAGATTTATGATAACGCATAAGGGTGTTATTGCGAAAGTTCATTTTTTATTATATTTAACCTAAATGTTGATACTTTAACTGTTTTTAGGTTTAAGATTATTATTATTTTACTTTTCATGTGTCTTACAAAAAAAACTTATCGATTTACAATCGGACTTTTTTATGTAAAAAGGATTCCTCGAACAACAGTTTAATTTTTTTCTAGTAGCTATTTTAAGAAAATACCCGAAAGCCAAATAAATTAAGTAATTTTGTAATGTCCTTTTAATATTTTTTTTAATCTGATTAACGAATGAGAGACTCAATAAACCTATTCTTTCTATCCCACTGCTAGGAAAAATTAAGCCTTGTTCAGGCCTAAGTATGTACAATACCTTATCCATTGACTCCTGAGCCTAGTCCATCCATACAGAACTGGTCCAATTCAACCTGTTCCCTCCTTTTTGGCCCGCCTCATCTTTTCTTGTGGCTTGGACACAAAATTTTGGACCAAAGCTGATAGAAACTGTTATAAATGACCATAGTAAAAATGCGTTCCACATACATATACATATACATCCCAAGGCTGGTGACAAAAGAACACCAAAACTCAGCGTTTACAATGTTTTTTTTTATATGAAAATGTAGGCAGACGAGCAAGGAAGTCACCTGATGGTAAGTGATCATGGCGATCCATAAACACCCGCAACACCAGAGGAATCGCAGGTGCACTGCCAACCTTTGAGAAAAGAGTAGGTTCCTTCTTTGAAGGCCCCCAAATCGTATTATTTCGGAAATACAGATGCCGAGAGCTGATTTCACATAGATCGTGGCAAGAAGGCAGTCGAAAAACGCACGCTCGTTTCCAACTACCAACATGGTTTTGATAAAATGACAGTTTGGTGCGAGTTGTGTGTTGTGGGTGAAAACAAAAACAATTTCATGTTATTATCACAAGTTTATTATAATAGTATATAGTAATACAAGTTTATAGGTCAGAGAAGCGTAACTGTTACTTTTTACTTAGTCGATTACGTGGCAAGCCTGAACACCTCGTCGTAGTAAAACGTGACCATTATAACCTCGCTAAGATACTTCTTCAACGGTCTGTGAGCTGCTATCAAGCACGCGTTCACATCAAAAGCCCAGTAGTTTAAACTTTTGGGTGCTTCAGGGTAGCTACACGCTACTGCGCCATGTACACTCAATTGGTATTTAATTTCAATCTCCAATACCATTTCTTTAACATGCATTGCAGCTTCCTTCCCATAAAACGAGATGTCAGAACGTATCCCTGAGCCAATTTTTACACCCGAGTTCCACTCAAGTCTTTTACCGAATTCGCCTGTGTAAGACGCATTTTTATGTTTGAAATTTAGGTCCTGATTTCCTTGGTCTAAAACGAAATAGTAAAAGATCGTTTCATTAGACATATATTGCCCTGGTTGCCATTGACTAGATATCATCAGGTCATTATTACTAAAGGGGTGATAATCACAAGCTGGGTACAGCACGGGGCCCGCTACGAGTTCTCGCGTTTCTTTCTTTTTTATTTTATATTCAATTGGCACGACTTTTCTACGAACAATATTCCAAGAAAATCCCGAGTGCATATGGTTACTATAGGGATGGCCGACTTCGACGTAATTGGGCAGCGCATCGGTTAACAGATAGATACTCTGATTCAGTTCATGATCTCGGATCTGGAACAGCTCTCTATCCTTATCGGTTAAATATTCGTCGCTCGAACCTAATAGACTCACATACACCGTTTGATTTTTGTCAACATTTATTATGACTGCCATGGTTGAGAAAACGCAAGCTGGCAGCATAAGAAGAATGATGAGCTTGAATGCCGCCATTTTGATATCTGTAACGTCAAAAATGAAATGGTTCAGATTAAATTGTACGATTTTTGCAATAAACTTCAATGTTTACCCGACTTAAAAAAAGGATGAGGTTTTTAATTCGGTTATATTTCTTATTCATGTTTGTTATCACCGAACTCCGTCGTTTATAATGATTTTATTAAATGGATTTATTGATATTATTTTCAAAAAAATCTAGTTCTGATGCTGAAACCATATTTTTTCATTAAAACGACCTGATAATTGCGAACACAACAAAAATGACATTATTCAAAACGGTCGAGCCATTTTCGGTTTATTTTCACACTATATACACAGATTACACACTATCCCCCTTAATCATAAACGTAAAACGTTTTTTAGTTAAACTAATCTCTTTTTTTTTTTGCCCCGCGGCGACTTGAACAGCTACTATCGCGGGGATATGGCGTTTCCACAATGAAGTGATTTCGCCAGTGTCAAGTATATATAAGTATAAATCAATATACCAATAAAACACAATCCAATCTTCTCTAGGAAGATTGGTGGCAATGTTGTACGGTGATATGTAGGACAGAGGCCAAGATAGTTTTAACCTCTGTACCACTGCGAGTCCACTTGAAACGAGAAGTAAGATGCCAGGATACAGGAAATAAGGCCAAGTCTTCTATCACTGTGCAACACAAAGGCATTAAAAGTACAAATCACTAACAAAAAAGAACTTTGAACACCTAAATACACGAAAATAAAAACTAAAACTAATTACACATCCGCCATCTTTTGACGTTGCAAATGGCCCCCCTCATTCATATTTGTTCGGACTCTGACTAAAAGTAATCTTTATCTTTTTCTGTTAAATTCAAGTGAAAGATAAGGAGAAACAATATTTAAATCATTCTTTAGTTATTATGCGTTTATATAGGTAAGTGTGACTTGAAATTAGAGTTTTTTTATTGATTGATTACGACATAATTATAAGCATTTTATGTTCACTAGGTAGAAGTACTTACCCATAAAATTAAAATTGACTTCAGGTCAAAATTATCATAATGCTTAAGTAAGGGGTTTTTAATTCAATATCAACGGATATGTTGGATCCTTTGATATTTTTGATGGGTAGGTACCGTGTGTCTATCATCATTTCAAAAGGACATTTTACTTTTCAGCGGTGGATCATTGTTTTTTTAATTATAAATGTTAGTTTTTATTGTTGGACAGCTTAGGACTTCATTATAATTATTTGGGATAATTGGATGTGTTTATTTTTTATTAGAACGTATATTGATTTTACTTAATTCTTCAAATACAAACTAACATAGCTACTTAAGCACTGTTTGTCTGCTAACCAACTATGGATAAGTTGTCTGAAAACAAAGTTTTTTTATTATTATCATTATAACATCATCGTACATCATTATTATATTCCACTATCCTCAAATGTAATACACCCCTAGAGTTTTTATATTCTTATTCATAAACGCGCAAATAGCTAAAACATGCTTAAAACATGAATTGTCCTTATCTGTCATCGTGATATTTGGATCTGATAGAAAGTGAGAAAGCATACCATAACTAAAATAGGTTTTTAGGGTGTTTATAAATAAAGGGGTTAGACCAAGCTCTAGGTTGGTTCAAAATGAAAACATTCTAGTACTAAAATACTTTTAAAAAAAGATTTATAATTATAGCCTTAAATTACTACACATTAACAAATAAATTTAAGAATGAAAAAATCTCATATCTTGATTGTATTACGTAAAATACATTGAATTTATTTTTCATATATCCATTTCAAAAGTAGTTAGCGAATCTATTCCATTTGGGCGAAGTGCGTTTTTGGCGGATGCGTCATTTCCCAAATTATTATTAAAATATAAATATTAGGGGACAGTCTCACACCAATTGACCTTGTCCGAAGCTCTAAGCTCTAAGGCTTGTACTTTGGGTACCATCTAGACAACGAGTTGCCAAAAAGTTATTTCGCGACGCAGTTGATTTATTTCTGTTTGATTTAGTCAAAACTTAACCTATCAGACTTAACAAGCGGTCTCGTTATCTGGAATATGAAACAAACATACAAATAGCTGTTCGTGAAACGATGCGTTCGGCCAACCGCACAGTGGGCTGAAAATCGGCTTTCATAGAAATAGAAACCGAAGTCGTAAATGTACTTTTCTCTCTCTTGAAATAGGTTCTTTGCCATCCTCATATTAGGAAATGAGCCTGAGATCATTTGGATCGATATAATTATAATTAATAATAAATATATTTAAAAAATCTTGTATGGAGAATATAAGAAAAACAGGTATTTCTCTGAAAATACTCGTCAAACCGTAATATCCTCGCAGATGGTTATAGTTACAATTTTTTCAGATTTTTCGACATATCCGAAATTTCTCCACCAGGCGCACTTTTTTTTTAAATCTCCGAAATTTTAAATTAAAAAAAAATTTTTTTTTGCTCGTATTGGCTAACGTTTGTAATTTTAAACATGGACAATTATTTTCAGTCAATACGATTGAAAAACTGATGAGTTAATGATACTTTATTGAAATCTTTGTGTGGAGCCAATATGAATAATCCATATTTCTCGTAAACTAATTAAAATACCGTTATATTGTTGTTGAACCGGCACGCTCCCAAATCATCATTAAAAATACAACAAGAAAATATTTAAAAAAAAAACCGCACTATAAAATTAATAATTATTTTACGTACCTTATCAAAGTTGTAAATCCCCGGGGAAACTAACTTTTTTTTATCTTTAAAAACATTCGGCTTGTCCTCGAGACCGAAAGTGACAATGAAACAAGACGCTGCGTATGCGCTTAAATACTCTTGTTATCTCAACTACACTCGCGGACAATGAATACACCCGTATTCATTGTCCGCACGAAAAAAATAATTTATTCTAAAAATAATAGAGTTAGCTACATGATTGAAACTGTATGGTGTAGATAATTTGCGGGTGGTAGGACCTTGTGCAGGGTCCTACCATGTCCATTAACCTACCGCCAAACAGCAGTGTTCGCATTGTTGTGTTTCGGTTTGGGGATAAGACAGCTGGTGTAATGAGTAGCATACAGGCATTCCATCTTAGTCCTCAGGGTTGGCAATGCATTTGCAGTCTTAGGCTTGCAGTTTTGTGAATGCGAATGTCTATGGGTCACAGTTTCCACTTACCATCAGGTGGCCTGTGTGCTCGTTTGCCACAAGTTTGCAAAATTAATAAAAAAACCAGTTAATAAAACATCACCAAATATTGGAAACATTACGAGAGTGACACTGAAAGTTTTTAGATCTGGCCATTTGTATACAATATAATAAAAAAATAAGTTTAAATTTTGAAAATGGAACTTTTTGCCAATATTATTGAATATGTATTTTATTCATTTGTGATTTGTTTTACGATTTGGCGGCATATTGAAAGTTGTCTGTGTCACGTCAGCATGAATTTAACGCGAGAAAATTTTCGTGCAATGATTTTTTATGACTTTCGATGTCATTTAAGTCAACAAGAAAGTTATGATAGACTACGATTGGCCTTTCACGATGAAGCCCCATCTCGTGCCACTGTTTACAATTGGTTTAATGAGTTTAAACGTGGTCGCAATAATCTCACCGATGATCCGAGTGAGGGCCGGCCTTCTACGGCAACGACTGAAGATAATGTCACCATTCATGACCGTACACACATGGGGAAATGTTTGTAGCCACTGTAGATGTCGCGATATTTTGTACATACATAGTTAGGGTTTAACCTTAACGTTAGAGTCGTCAACAGCAATCGATCAAGGCGGTCTAATCAGAACTGAGATCTGCACGAGAGCCAAAGTCACCGACATAGCTATACTAGAATTCCTAGACTTAAGTAGCAGTGGGCGGGCACATCGCTCGCAGAACAGATGGCCGATGGGATCGAAGAGTTCTGCAGTGGCGTTCCGGAAAGCTTATTTTTTTATGGCAATGAGCACGCGAGCTCTCAGGCCACCTGATGGTAAATGGGATCTGAGACCCATTGAAATTTTAAATCTCAAAACTGCAATCCTAAGACTTCAAATGCGTTGGCAACCCTGAGGACTGAAATGGAATGCCTCTATGCTAGTGATTTCACCGGTTGTTTTATCCCCACACCGGAACAAAGCAATGTGAACACTGCTGCTTGGCGATGGGTTAATGGTAGCGATCCGGACGTGGCTAAGGTGGCAGGAAACTGACTTTAATATACTCTCTCGTAAATGACAACGGGTTTTTTCTGTGAGTAATATTTTATCAGACTTAACATAATTCACTGAATTGGTGTTTACAAACATCGTGTTTTAAAAAGTTCGTGGAATCGAGATTATAAATATTTGCAATCTACGTTCGACCTTGTAAGTAGCTAGCTGCGCATTTTAGTGTTTTGTCACTTTAACTTGATGTATCAACTGCTGCTCTAATCTATCAAAGTCGTTATAGTGACAAGGTACTAAAGTGGGCAGTTACTTAAGAGGATTGTGAAGCTAAAAATTTCCCTACAAAATGCGATAACGTTTCTCTCCCAGAGCACACAGGCCACCTGATGGTGTGTGTGTGCAAAGGCTGCTAAGAGACCCCTTTTTCTAGTCTCGCTGTCTGTCTATCTGTCAGTGGAATGTATCTCATGAACCGTTATTACGAACTTAAATTTCAACTGCTTACCAATAATTTTTACAGAGTATTTCTATTGTGGCTATGATAAAAAAAAACTGGCCCTTAGGGTCGCAGTCCGCATGTAATTTTTTTTTTTTTATTGGATTGAGAAGACAAACGAGCCCACAGGCCACCTGATGGTAAGTGGAAACTGTGACTCATAGACATTCGCATTCACTAGACTGCAAGCCTAAAACTGCAAATGCGTTGCCAACCCTGAGGACTAAGATGGAATGCCTCTATGCTAGTCATTGCACGAGCTGTCTTATCCCCAAACCGGAACACAACAATGCGAACACTGTTGTTTGGCTGTAGGTTAATGCATAAGATGGTCATAGAGATCCGGACAGACCCTGCACAATGTCCTACCCCCCGCTAATAGCACTTTGATGAAAAATTCAATTAGTTAAACATTAGCAAATTAAGGATCATACAAAACATTTTCATATACAGCGAGTAAAAAACCCCGCTTCATAAAATCCGTTTGGAGGGTGCGTATATAATGTAATGTGTTTTAATTTTATTTTGTCTTATCTTCAGAATAAAAATCTACGAATGAACTTGTTACCTTTGTTTGTTCATGAGTTTATTTTTACATGATCAGAACAAAGTTCAGTATACTGTTTTTGTGGTTTTTTGTAACAATTTTGACATGTTTCCCTGCAGAACTACGCATGATAATTTGGTTCCCACGAGATAGGCTTAGCCTAGAGTGGGGACCGTAGAATATATCGAATTATTGTGTCTACTGGTGATGGCAAATTTTACTTCATATTTCATTTTATATACACTCAAGAGCAAAAATACCGGGTCAGAGTGCGTTTTTCATACTAAAGAGGCTATTTCGAAGCCTTGGTTCCTCGGCAGGGGATGCTTTTAGTGAAATCTGATGATGAATACCCCGAGCTTCGATACAGGACTTCCAGAGTGCCTAGGATACCCAACTGAATGATTCCGCGGTTAACGCCGTAATAGTTCATGTTCAGAAAAACATCTAAAATGGCCATAAAATGTAAAGAAATCCAAATGTTGACCCAAACTCTCCCGCTGTGGTGTAAACTGATTGTGCGATCAGTTAGGTATCTTAAGAACTTTTGACCTCCTCTATTGAACCTCGGACTATCCACCATTAAAACTCACTCAAAACAACCCCTGGCGAGGAACCAAGGCTTAGAAAAAGTCTCGTTTGTATGAAAAACGCACTCTGACCCGGTATTTTTGCTCCTGAGTGTACTTGAGTTTAATAATAATAATCTTTTAAAAATATCTGACTGTTTAGTGTTTTACTGCGCTCCATTTCAGCCGAGACCTCCTCCCTTTACCCCTGATAGATGTCGCCGTGTAGAAGTGGCTGCTACAGACTTAATACATACCTTTATCTTATTCATTTCAGCTTAAAATCAATAGCGACATCGTTACACTTCAGAAAATCGTTGTTAAAGCCATCCCGAAACTTGACAATGGGAGCTTCCTGTCACTCTCTGGCGTTTGATGTTGAAGGGGAGACGAGATTTAACTACGAGACAAAACATGCTTACTTAACGTCGTTACCTCGTTAGATACAGGGTGGTTTAATTTTCATGTCATGCTATATCACAGGCACTTAGGAGCGTTTCAGATCATGGGTTTTGAAGTTTTATTTTTAATGCGTTTGTTATTATACTTACTACACTTTCTGAGGTGAATCATTGCGTTCAGTGCTGGATGTTAACGTATATCAAACCGCAGTAGGTTATATAATATGTCTATAAACCCACCACTACAACCAGTATTCAGTTAAGTTTCTTCTTTAGGGTTCCGAACCACATAAGGAAAGAAGGAACCCTTATAGAATCAGTTCGTTATATTCGTATATCAGTCTAACTGTTGATTTTACTGGAGGTATCATGTTGAATAAAAATGTAATACTTAAGTCCGAAATTCGTTGGAACGTAGCACTTTATATCACAATTAAATCATAAATAGAATTTTCTGATTTATCATCCCGACTGATCTTCTTTAAGCTGGAACAATCTTCGATACTCAATTTCCGTGATGCACTATCTAATTAAATACCTAAAGGTTTGTACGTAACTCTCGGTGCGCGAGTTTGACTTAGGGGATATTTTTATATTAAGCTTAAATTAGGTTCTTTATTATTTTAGCCTTCATATTTTATTATTCAACAAAAAATGTCTTAACATATATTTTTTTATTCAAACACCCTGTATATTTTACCTATTGTCTGCAACTTTATAACGAGTGTTCGCGTTACCAACTCCGCGGTATTTGTAGGTGAAGAGGCAATTGGCTTTGTGGTAGCTTTATCTGTAGTTTTGGTACCGGCCTCTATGAATTGCATGCTATAACGACCCGATGCGGAGTCATGGGCACTGACGTCGTCCTAATTTATTTAGGGTGGTTGATTATGATGATGAGGTTATGTAGATTATTGAATCGATACGATGTAAATAAGGTATTCCAATTTGTAAAAAGACAGGGTGTAATTTTTACTGCGTTTTTACTAAGTATGTTGTTTTTTGTTTGTCTAGTCTGTCAGAGCAAGTAGGTACGACAAATAATAAAACCGGCAACAAATGTATATACAAACTTTTTTTGTTGATTTTTATCTTGCCATGACTATATGGATGGCAACGGTAAAAAAATGATAACAACGTATTTACCTAATTTGGTGATTTTAACTTGTAATATATAAATTATTACATTATGAACACAATACAAAAGTAATAAGGAAAGCTTTTGATCAAGATTCTACATTTTATTAACTGCTTGAAGATTTAACATTACTTCGCCTTCCTCTAGGCCCCGCAACATGAAACAGCAGAAGATCAAAGACGCCATTCAAAATTAAATGACTCCTGAAATTAACAAAACAAACTCACCTTGTACATTAAAACCGCGTGTGAGAGACAACCACCACCCCTAGCACAGGGCTGGCTACACACGAACAAGAGTCACTTAATACGCGCATTATATTTTTACAAAAAATAATAATATGCGCGGGCAAAGACGATCGTAAAAGCTTGAATTTAAACCTATAAAACAAAATCAAATTCAGCTCTTATGAATAGTGATTTACGTAAGTTTTCTGATGACGGATCATAGACCGTGCCAAGAGAAAATAAGCGAGTCAGCAATAAAATTACCATGAATGAGACGATTATTATTTAAAAAAAACTGACAATTCATTCATAGTTTGGTTAATAACAAACAATGAGGAATTTTAACTTGGAATTTTTTAAATCTAAACTACCATTTTATATTAAATTTATAAATATCTTTAAAAACAAAGTTATATTCGAGCTTTATTTAATTAATTTTACTGGTCCGATGATTAGTAGGCTTACGCATTAACATTAACATAATTTACTGAGTTTATTTCTACAATCTACGCAACATGTAGCAAGATACGAGAAAGATACAAAAGAAGATTTGTAACGTCATTGAAATTCAAATGGGTCCCGAAATTAACAATACAAACTCACCTTGGGTGAGATTAGTGCCACCCCTATGGTAGGGCTGCCTCACGCAAGCCACTTGATGCCCGCAATTAAAATCTTAACGTATAAGGTTAATAAACACCTTAATAGAGATGGGAATCAGTCATATATCGATGTAAAAGCTGGTTTTCTTTAACTATTTGGAAACTACATAGTACTTAAGTAGGTTAACAGAATTTGTTGAAAATATTTATGCATCAGATCGTTATGTAATTGTTAGGGTACCGTACAAAAAATGAAAAAACGGAACCGTAAAAGGATCGGTCGTGCGTTTGTCTGTCCGTCCGTCTGTCACAGCCAATTTGCTCCGAAACTACTGGACCGATTGAGTTGAAATTTGGTACACATATGTAAATTGATGTCCCAAACACAGATCTGCAAAGTTTCTTTATTTTTAATATGAATTATTTTTGGGGGACCAATGAAATTAAAACCTTACTGTGTTATGAATTAAATGAAAGGGCTCGTTATAAGGATCTCAGATATATCTCAGAGGTCTAAATAACACGCGTGCATGTGCCTAATACAATATTTTAAAAGGCAGTGTTGTACCCCACATAGTGCATATTAATCGACTTTTCCCCACACTCGCAGAGGTAGAGCAGAATTAAATTACCTCGGCATTGCGACTAACTCCCGACAATAATCTTTAGCGTTGCCCTCCACCATCTCAAGGGTTGCTCCGCGGCGAACCTTCAAGTTTCATCTCTGAAAATATTTTAACACTTTCAGCGGGCGTTCGGCAGGTTTTCTGCTCGTTGGCAGAAGCAGAAATCTGTGACGTGGTAGCGAATATGTTAAGTGATATCTTGACTCTTTCACATTAAGAGCTGATTCACAAAATAATATATAGGATGCCAAAAAAAATACTATACGTTACGATTTCGATTATACACTGGATCATGTTGCCAACTTCCCAAACAGCGCCTTCATATTTTTCAAACGAATTTTTCTCAAGCTGTATTTAATTGCAAAAGAAATTGTTCTTAATTCTCACGCATTTTGTGACCTTAAACACTATGGTTTTTAATTTAATTTGATAACCAACCCTTTCTTTTTTGTCAATATAAGTAATTTCATTAATGTAATCTAGTCTAATGTACACATATCAACACGAATGTCGTCAAAAAAATAATTTTATAATATTGAAAATAGTACGGATTCAGGTTTCTTACAGGACTAACCTCGCCTCCCCCATACTCAGTCAGATCCTCTAAGACCTTTATATCGGCGTGTTGCCTTGCCGACTGCAGATAAGTCGGTTATGTGTTGGCGGCCATTCCGTCTACTCTTAGTTTATAAACTATTTCATGCACGAGCTGATTTTCTTATGATCCTAATTGGGGGTCGATACTTAAATATATAACTTTAGTGAAGGTGAAATTATTTGAATTACTTAAGCGATGTATTTCAGAATGCCCACGTCTTTATTGCATCCATTTATTATATCTTAGTTCGGTTTTACATCATAAAAGGTTTTAAAATAACGAACACACATGAATTTTGTTCTTAGGGTTGTCTACTAGCCATCATAGACACAGTTATTTTTCAAGTTTACTGTTCAAGTCACGGCATAGGAAAATATTTGAGAGTGAGAATTTATTTCTGAGAAGTGAATTTTTTCTTTCAGTAAAAACCAATGGTTATTGATAATAAATTCATACTATTCTTAACTCGTCTGACACTACTGTCAAGTAAACAGAGCTATCATTACGATAACAAGTCAGAACCAATTAGGTTTTTCCGAGCAGATTACAGCCCCGGGACTACCATCACCACTTACAACCTCGTTAACAACACCTTCCATGACCCATATTAACCCGTCCACAGCCCAAGCATTATAAGGCGCTGTTTAATTGGCCCTAGCGACCCGGCTCTCAATTATCGGAGGTTAAGGTTGACTTACGACGTGCTAATGCGCCCGACGTTGCCAATTACGACCCTGAATTAAATTTACCTGAAACTATTATCGTTTAGGCTGTCGCAGCCGGCGGGTTAAGGTATCTTGTTTATGGAGCGTTTAGTTTAGGGTTGCCCTAAAATTGTTGTACTTGGTGATTATAAAGGTGATACAGTAAAATTGTATTTAGAAATGCCAAAACATTAGTCGGTATTTTGAAACACAATAATGTAACGTGAATAAAGTCATCGACATAATTGTACTTCTAAATATCTAACGATTTATCTTTTGTTAAAAACAATTTTACCATGAAACTGAGAAGGTGACGAGAAATACCGTTTGACTGTGTACAACCGCATAATAGCTGTGTGTGCTGGGTAATAGTACATTGTGCATCAAGGGTAGTATGAAGGGAATTACTAACGAGAGTGTTAGAAGCCCGACGCCGAAGGCGGAGGGCTTTTAATGACTCGAGTTAGTAATCCCCTTACTGCCTGTGATACACACAATGGTTTTCATCACATTTGCGAGGAAAAAAAAACAAAGAGAAAACACTTTAACTCTGCAAAATATAAAGAAATAACTTTTGACGCACGGGAACGTAAATGGTAACGATTTTTTTTTTGTGACCTCTACCACAGATAATAACTGCGTTTAGTTTCGACCTGGATTCGAGCCAGATTTAGCCAATTTGATAAAAATCTATAATTACTAAAATTAATGATAAATGTTGATATAAACTTGAAATAGGTATAAAAATAATGAAGTTTAATGAAGCGTATAGGTTTTGTGTAATGTAAGTTAGTCTATAGCTAATTTTTAAAGATGAAATTAGAAACCGATTTAATTTTTGGCTGAAAATTAAACCTCCTTAGTCAGAAATGATGTACGAAAGAGTTGCAAATTTTAAAAAGAAAGTCATTACTCCCTAGGGATGACAAACTCGCCATAATTCCCGCGGGAACAATTTAGGCCATTGTCCTTCTGTATACAGGCATGGAATAACACCATTTACGAGCAAATGTGATGAAAAAAAATATATCTAATTAGTCCGTCAGTAAAATTATTAAAAAATATTGAAAACGTTTTTATTGTTTTATCAAATCCATCAAAATTGGCAAATATAACGTGCGTCAAAGTTCGGGTACCAAGTATGCCACGGCGTGACGTCACGCGCAAGCTCAACGCACTTTATCAGCTTCGTAATTTTTTGTTTACTTGACAAAAGAAAAAATAGGTAATATTTTTTGATAATATAAATGACGCAGTAATTAGATTTTTTTAGGACACTAGCCTACACAATCGATGAGATCACCAGTATAGAGCTTTCAGTTGGATGCGTAGATTTGCAACGCATTTGCAGTCTTCAGATCACCGTGTTAAGATTGCAAATGGTAATAGGTCTCATATACGACCTTCCGTCAAAGGGTCTGTGTAACCTTCTTTATTAAAACTGCCCAGATGTTCAAAAACCAATTATATTTAGTGCCAAACAAAGTCTAGGTCTTGGTGATAGCATCATGCGTGTAGAATACCAGTCGCAGCGTGAGGAAGTAGACGATCTCCATGAAACTGAGCACGCTGCAGCCCAGGAACAGCCCCGCCATGCTGCCGACCGCCACTGGAGAAGAATAAGTTAAAAAAATATAGGACAAGCTTTTGTAGGTGACTGTACTCTTTTTCAATGATATTATCTGCTTATAAAGTCCAAACTAATAAGTCCAAACAATGGGTTTACGTTTATAGCGGACATCCTGTCACCACCTTCCGACTCCATCCTCAGATCATCTCTTTATGACAAAATTCGCGATACACCATTTTGAATTCTCATCGGGTTTACATACTGGTTCAAAATTGACTTGCAAATTATATCTGACAACTTACAAACTTACATACGACTTGCGTCGCTATTGCCTAACGTACTCGTAATCGCTATCGGCTTCAAAGTGGAACAATTGTTTTCATTTTGTATGCAGACAAGCCTTCAGGCAGGCCGCCTTATGGTTTTTGGAAACTGTGACCCATAGACATTCGCATTCACAAGACTGCAATCCTAAGACTGCAAATGCGTTGCCAACCCTGAGGACTAATATGGAATGCCTCTATGCTCGTCATTACACAGGCTGTCTTATCCCCAAACCGGAACACAACAATGCGAACACTGCTGTTTGGCGGTAGGTTAATGGATAAGATGGTGGTAGCGATCCGGACGGACCCTGTACAAGGTACTACCAACAGCGAAAAAAAAAATTTAAATAAAAGCTTGTAAAAATTATCCTTTTGGGCCGTATTAAAAACTGATCTACGCCTTGATTCTACTTTGATATCGTATCACACAAGATGGAGTGATGACCTCGTCAGGATCGCGGGAGCGCGGTGGATGAGAAAAGCACAAGACCGGTCTGAGTGGAAAGCCTATGTCCAGCAGTGGACGTCTTTCGGCTGACATGATGATGATGATGATGATCGTATCACACTGTTAAAGTTATGACATTTCCGAATGCCAAGTGAATACAAGTTGTCATCATTAATATTATAACGATATCGTATCAAATAAGTCAATCAAATTGGAATAAAGGCACTTGAGAGAGTCGCCTATGTGTTTTAAGACATCTCAAAATTGATATCAATTCATAGAATGATGTTTCTAAAGCGTCTCAAAAAAAGCGGCTAACTGCCGTGTAGTTTTCAAATTATTCTGTACTCTATTGGTAACCACATTCAAATTAAAATGTATTACTACCGCAGCATATCACATGGATGAATTTTTCATTTGGTCGTTTACTAATTCAATATGGTCGACCATTTACAAGTTGGCGGCAGCGATTGTGTAAACAAATACTCAATATAAATACTTACCTAGCACGTCAGTGAAGCCGAAAATGATGTCCCTTCTGTACCTCATCCTGGGATAAGTCACGATCCCCCACTGTAGATTCGTCCCGAGGAACCACGGTTGTAACACCTATAACATTTTTAATTATTTAACAATTTCGAACTAAGTACCTACGAAACACCTACCTAACCTACCTACCTGAGTACCTTCGATCAGTACTTTCGAAGTAAGTACTGATGCGATGGAGAAGGCAAACGAGCACACAGACCACCTGATGGTAAAGTGGGATATGTGACCCATAGACAATCCTAAAACCGCAAATGCGTTGCCAACCTAGAAGAATAACGTAGAATGTCTCTATGCTAGTGTAACGGTTTTCTTATCACGACACAGGAACAAAATAAAGTGAACACTGCTTTTTGGCGGTAGGTTAAAGAGTAAGATAGTGGACCACTTATAATATTAAAACATGAACAAACTTGGCAAATAAAGTTCAAAAAAATTCAGCGTAATGATAATGTGTATGCTAAGACATAGAACCGTGAGAAAATACCGTCAATAGTTATACTTGATTGGGTAAGCTCATGACGAATTTGGATGTTCATACACAATCTGCCAAGCAGACCAAATTATTATTATCTTGTCTTGCTACGAACTTATACCACCTTCGGTGAATACTAAATATTTCCAAAACCCAAACCGGGTTTTTTTTTATGGCATAGAGAAGGCAAACGAGCACATAGGCCCCCTGATGGTATGTGGAAATTGTGACCCATAGACATTCTAAAACTGCAAATGCGTTGTCACTGAGGACTAAGATGGAATACCTCTATGCTCGTCATTACACCGGCTGTCTTATCCCCAAACCGGAACACAACAGTGCGAACACTGCTGTTTTGGCGGTAGGTTAATGAATAAGATGGTGGTAGCGATCCGGGCGGACCCTGCACAAGGTCCTAGCACCCGCAATGTTGGTCAATATATTAGATTGTTTCCTTAAAATCAACACGTTAAGTTCGCCTATGTGTTAACCAATTCGATTTCTAGGCCACTTTGGACCTTGTCAATGTGACGTTATTAACCAAATAATAGGAAGTCTCTTATGTTTTGGTTGTCAACGTCGCTTTAACATAGTTCATAGTGGCCTAGGAATCAAATTGGTTGACTCTACGAATACATTAGCTATATTGATGCAAACATGTCATGTTATTTTTTACTTACTGTACAATAAAGAGTGCGTTGTTACATACAAACAGTTTATTTTATTTTATAAAGATGCATGTTTAACACTTACCGAAGACTGAATGACGTAGTTCACGTCCTCACAGATCGGGAAGCAGCCGCAGTTGATTTTCTTGTCTTTCCCTATCTCTAACTTATAAAGTTCGTCTAAAAAAAAATATTCCACAAATAATCAGTATTTAACTTGTGATGTATTGCCATAAATGGTAATACCTGAGGCGCCTTAGCGTCGAATAAT
This sequence comes from Acleris sparsana, assembly GCA_923062465.1. Lineage (NCBI taxonomy): Eukaryota > Metazoa > Arthropoda > Insecta > Lepidoptera > Tortricidae > Acleris > Acleris sparsana. The sequence continues at coordinate 748,706 of OV281293.1, forward strand.
TGAAAGATTATATTAGTCTCTATTCTATTCGGTAAAACAATATTGCCTTCCAGTTAAAAACGATACGAATACAATAACACGTCAAAGCCGATATGATTGCACCCAGTACAAAAGGTGCCCTGATTTGTACGAAGTGTATGAACAACATCTAATCAATGACGTCACAAAACTATGCTGTTAAATACCATCTTCTTGTCGTGTCTTGCGAGGACTGAATAACAATTAAGTTTTTTCTTACTAGGATAACTTAGAATGGTGAAAAGTTAATTTGACAGCTGTAAATACCGGTATGGTTAGCGAGACATCGCATTCCCGTGACGTTGCATATTTTCTCATCGCCTGAAACAAATGAATAGCAATGTAATGCAAAGAGCAGTCTTGTAAAGGTAAAACTTCAAAGTCTGAAGATCAGAGGGCCCTATCAAGATCCACTACGCTAACTAGCATTTTGTTTTTAACCAATCGCGTCACTGGTAGATCACGTGACTTTTCGTATCACGTCATCTCCCAGTGGTGCATCTTGGCAGGGCCCTCAGGGGGGGGATATTATGACATCGCTATGCAATTCTGTTTACGGTGAGAGAAAAAGACAGAGCTATATAGCTGCTATAGCTCTGTCCTTTACGCTCGCCTAGTTATATGAAATAATAAGAAGCGCTCTGAAAAATGATGAAATCTTAAGTTTCAGTTTCAATAGTCAATAACCCGCATGGAAAAAAATCGATAGTCGCGTCTGTCTGTAGTATTTTCGCGATGATCTCAAAAACTTACCGAAAAATCACATAAAACGATAGCAAAACGGGGGAGGGAGGAACAGGGGGTATAAATAAAAATAAAATTAAACATTTCTTTTTAAATCACAAAGCCATGACTGGATTAAAGTGAGTAACTATTTATTTTATGCGAGAGAATCCGAAAGTGAGTCTTTAAAATGTATTACTGTTGTGATAATCTAACTATGTCTCACCTATCCTTCTGTAGAAGTACGGTATACACCCGCAGTATTTCAGGCACAGTCGGATCCGACACTCCATCCGACACATCGTGTATGTATAGATGGTGTTGTGCTTCAAGATGTTCTCGTATTGGAACCGGCAGCGGCGTTGAGCTACTTTCAACCTTGATACAGTAATAATAAATACACTCGCGTAAATTATAAGTTATATTATTTTGTGAAAAAATATTTTAGCCAGCTATTTATTTAAAATGTTCCATAATAGACTTAAACTGTTAAGTCAACGTAGATTGAAGCTGTAATCTAGAAATTACACGAAATTACACAGGAACGATCATCACACACTTCGACATATAAACTACATTACAAAAACAACAACACTAGATTACAACTATAATTACTAGTTAGCTGAAAGAGATCCCTTTTTATATTCCAATTCTGTAATTATAGTATTTGAATACATACATAAAATACATAATAGTATCTAGACTAAGAAAGAAAAATAAATTCATACATCTAACAAAAGGACAACTAAGTAAACAAAAGAGACAAACTACATATTTATGGCTGATTAAATAATGCCAGATGACGTGAAACGATCCCAGCTCAGCATGTTGGTTGAAAAGGAATTACAAATTTTTATTGGCAACGTTCTCCAATTTCTGTCTATGACATGCTTACCAAAACTATGTAAAGAACCGAAAAAAAGAAATAAAACAAAAAACAGAAACACAGTTATTAAAATGGATATATAAATAAGTGAACTTCTTGAATTACGTACTTGGCTGCCTCAGGGGAGGTGTAGACGGTGAGGGCAGTCACGTACATCTTCATGTAGAAGTCCTGCCCCGAGTGCTGGAACTTGGTCGAAATGTCAGGGACTTCCAGGGGTCCATGTATGTACACCTAAAAGATTATTCATTCCAGACGAGACTTATCTGATACTAACATTTTGTTTATGTCGATGAAAATATGGTTGTTTGTCATTAAGTGAGGTGACTTCTACATCAAAAAATCTACATACAAAAAACTTACATCATAAGCAGTAGATAAGTTTATAACTTGCGCAAAAACTTCACCATCCAACGGATGAACGAATAATGTATCGCTTGGAGTTTTGATCACATCCCATCTATTAGCATCTCTGTATCTAGAAACAGAAAATACTTAATTATCAACATCCAACAACCAATTACTTCAGAGAATTGTAAAAGAGCCATGATCGTCATCTTTGTCCTTTTTGTCAAATTAAACAATATTGATGACGGCCCGTCATTTTAACTAACTAAACCTTCAAATCGTCGCCAAAAGTAAAAATCTAGAAGCCACCTGAACCAGAAAGGACATTACACTTGTTTAAAATTGTTAATAGCTTGATAATCAAGATACTCAAATTTTACTTACTTAGGTGAATTATACTCTGCGACTTTCGAGTTTATGGTATAACACAGCCCCATCTCCGTGATGGTTGGCTGGACCTTCAGGTTGATTCCTGAAGCTCCAATGGTCAGTGTGGGGCCAAAAGGAGCAGCTAGTTTTACCAGCAGCGGCAGATACTCATCAGGAGAAATCGGATCGAATGACTCTGTTATATTTTCGAAAGTCTTGTATGTGGAGTTGGCCAGGGTCCTTATGAAAGATTTCAGGGCTTTTTTGTCCTCAACGGGTGATGTCCTGGAAATTTTGAGTTTTGTGTGAGGAAAGTTTTTGCTTAGTTGAAGAAAAAAAATAAGTAAAGATTTAGATAAGATAGATTAGATTAGATTTATTTATTTCATTTTGAAAATTTACATGTCATTTTTAAATTAAAATACCATGAATTCACAAAAAGATCGTCAAAGTGTATAAGAATAACAATAAAAAATAAATAATAGTCAAATCAAAATACAATGCGAAATTAAAATAAAGAAATATTAAGGAACAATTTCAAATAATATTACAATGCTGCAATGTCAACGGAGTACAATAGGTATGTTTAAAATGTCAAATAATTTATAAAAGCTAGGGTATCCTAGATATACTTACGTTGTGAAAAAGTCAAAATATAATATAATATACAATATTTATCTTAAGGTATAAATGTAATTATAATGTTTTTTCGTTGTATTCCTTTACAGAATACAACGGGTTTGACAGTAATAGTTCCTTTAGTCGGCGTTCAAATGTGTCGTTTGAAGTTTCATTTTTAATAGTGGCGGGTAGGCGCTCGTACATCGAGGGGCCTATCACGCGCGGGCTCTTGTCGAGCAGCGCGAGTCGCCGCGAAACAGGCAGTAGTCGCCCCGTCTGACGGGTGATTTTGCCGGTAACATTCGCTCGCATAAATAAGTGAATGTTTCGACGCGTGAACACAATTACTTCAAATACATACAGTGAATAATGAGTCATCATCTTGTACTGTTTGAAGAGTTCTCTACACGAGTGCCTCGGATTTACCCCTGCCAATACACGTAGGGCTCGTTTCTGCAATTTGAATACTCTGTCAGAGTTCGCTGAGTTCCCGTACAAGAGAATACCGTACGACATTACCGAAAAGAAGTATGCGTAATAAATCTGAAGTAGTGCGTCACATGAGACAATTGGCTTTAGTTTACGCAGTGCAAATACAGCACTGCCCAACCTTTCACACAAATTGTCTACGTGTTGTTTCCACTTCAGACTGGCGTCTATAGTAAATCCGAGGAACCTGCAAGAGTCACAGCGCGGTATCGGACCCTGTACTAGTGGGATGTGTGTAGTGTTTCCGGCTGCAAACAACATGACGTTGGACTTTGACACATTTAGAATGAGGCCGTTCGCTGAGAACCACTCGTGAAGTTGGGTACACGTTTTTGCTATCTTTTGCTCGAGTTGTGAGTACGTGTGAGCGGTTTCTACAACGGTGGTGTCATCAGCAAACAACACCATAGTACCTTCGGCTACAGAGGAAGGGAGATCATTGACAAATATTAAAAACAGGGTATTTCCAAGCGATGAACCCTGTGGAATGCCATGCCTGAGCACACCCGCCTCAGATTTAAAGCTTTTGCCCTCCATTTTGACTTCAACCGTCTGCCGCCTATTTTTTAGGAACGATGTGAGTAATCTTTGAGTGTTTTCATTTATTCCGTAATGCCCTATCTTTTCTAATAATAGCTCATGATTTATCACATCGAACGCTTTCGACAAGTCGCAGAATACCCCCGCAGCCTTATGTTTCGCATCCAACGCCGTTGTTACGCAATCGTATATCTGATATGCAGCTGTTGTTGTGCATCTATTTTTCCTATAGGCAAACTGTCTGTCCGTAAGTAAGTTGTTTGTCTCAAGATGGTGCATTAAGGAGTTTGACACAATAGATTCGATAATCTTAGAGATATTTGGCACGATAGTGATTGGCCTATAATTGTCAACAGAACTTTTTTCACCCTTGCCCTTATATACTGGACACACTCGAGTGCTTTTTAGTACGTCGGGATACACACCGCAAGCGAACACGGTGTTTATGAGTTCCACGAGTAGTCCAGCGACGACCGGCCACACACACTCAAGTATGTTCAGTGATATATCATAAATGTCGAGGGTCCCGCGTGTTTTTTTCATTGAACTTAACGTACGATTGAGGTCCGTGAGTGTAACTGTGGGCAGAGCATGTTGAGGTATGTCAGTGTTGTGTAAGTGATGTGTGAGATACTGTAAAGAGTCCGATTTGTTTATATTTGGTGTATATGTTGAAGCTACTGTGATAAAGATAGGTGTGAACACGCATCATACCCGTGAACGTCCGCTCCGTTCACGTTTGCAAGGACCTGTTTTTCCAGTTAGTTATTTTAGTTATTGTTCCTGACAAGGAGACTTGGTCGTGTTGGTGTTCTAGTCATTATTATTAATTTTATTTTATTGATCAACCGTACATTTGTAATGATTTTATTTGTGCTAGTTTTTGTATGGTGTATGGGTAATTAATGTGAATTTCTCATTTATTAGTTTAGGTATTACCTACCTTAAAATGTCACTTACTTGTTAGTATTATTGTATTTTATGATTGAAAAAATGACAACCTTATGCACGAGTTTCTTGCGGCGCCTCTTCGTTTGCAAATCATTATATTTATTGACATCTCATTAAGGTTAAAGACGCAATACAACTTGGACAACCTACAAATCAATAAAAACCCTAATATCTGTGATGTAAAGTCATCAACACATGCAAAAATTAGCACAAATTTTCTTAAGACTCATTAAAATTACTAACTGCATAATATGAAGACATGTGTCACTTAGCCTACAGCTCAGCTTGGAACTAGGTCAATTTGTGTCAGATTGTCATCCGACATTTACTTTTTTACTTACTGCACATACAAGTCCAGTTTCTTCTCATCAAGCCTGGTGTGCGGGCAAATTGTGACGCAAGGGAAGGTGGTGTTCCACGCGAACATGTCTCGGTCCATGGAGACCACGGTGGGCGAGGACTGGTAGCGGAGCCAGGTGGTGCGAGAGAGAGACACGGACCCGTAGACGGAGAGGATAACCATGGTCAACCATAGGAGGCTGGAGAGGAATTAGATGAAGATGATGAAGGATCTAATCGAAATGATATAACAAGAGGTTGAGACGAATTTTGGAACTTAATAATGATATTGATAATAAATATTTACTAATAAGAGTATTAAGAGATAAGAGAAAGAATTCGAAGGTTTTTTTATAAGGAAATAATTACAACTGCCTCGTGGTCCCATTAATTTTTGTCCCTCTGCTATTCGCTTTCGTCAGAAATCATTTATTCTGAAAAACTAGGTAGGTAGGTTAGGTTTGTCAGGTATCTCAAGATAAACCTACGGCGATGCAGGGCTATGTCGAATCGCAGTGGGAACACAAGTTATGTATGTGAAAATATGAGAAATGCTAAAAATGAAAATGATGAAAAATCAAATAGTACTATTTAAAACAAATTTATTAATTAAGTCGAGCAAAAGTTTATTCTTAATAACTTTGAAAATGTTACTTTTGAAGCCAATTAATCTATGTGATGCGCATAATCGTTGTGTTTGTAAATTATTTAAATTAATAATGCAGAGAGTTATGCAAACTTACATTTCGAAGACATGTCTCCCGGTAGCAACCAAATGATTCAAGCCATGTATTGAAGACGTCTCCAAGAACACGACCAGGTATGCTATGGCCTTGCTTCTCAGGATGTGGAGAACACCGTTGGGCTTTCGTTCAACCAAACCTGGTTTCCCTGGTCCGTTAAGGTCATCCTGAATTATGCGGGACTGTATGGTGCGTTCGAAAAACATGGCATTTTTCGATAAAGTAGAATTTAAGGAATAGTTTTATTTTGTTTTACAGTTGCTTTTCGTTTTTAAGATACCTATATTAGGTGTTAAGAATTGATGGAAAATCACTGCTTAATGTATTTAGTTAAATGTTCACGCGATTATACATAGATACTGAGACATGTATTTTTTATATCGTCATAAAGAATGATATCCTTACGCTTAAGCTTTAATGAGAGTTTTAATGAAAATGCACGTATTCAGCGATCCACATACCACAACATGGCAGGCTGAATAGAGGAACTAAGACTAAACTGACACACTGTTACTATTCTGAGAAATATAATCACAAAAGTGACAAATCGTGACTACAATTCATTACCCAATCAGATAATATCACTTAATACGTTGACTGCCAAAAACTCAATGTGTGGTTCAATTTGTATGAAATAAGCGTGTCTCGTATTGAATGGGTTAATGAATGGATAATTATTCGGTTAATATTAATGAGTTTCCACTCCGGTGATGTTATCCGTTCTGTCGTGATTGCGTTTGACACGACACGTGAAATCACGTAATTATAATATAATTTCGTGTAATTACTAGCGACTAAATCTGTAGATAGCATTCCTATTAAATCATGACCTCATGAAACCAAACTCCTGTTGTATTAAATTTAAAAAAAACATTGATGTGTGAGTCATACTCGCCTACCAAGGGTTCTGTAACGCGGCACAGTAAATAGATCCCAATGTGAATTTGAATTCGAGTCAGCGCGAGGCCACCTGACACTTGACAATTTTTTTGTATTTATGATTTTTCTTCAGGGTTTGTAATAATAATATTATCATACCAAATTAGACGTGCGTATTTTTACCGTAAAAAAATATTTTGAAAGTGAATAGTCTTAATTTAATTCAACAAATTGGCTTGCACGCTTTGTTTGTTTGTACATATGGATACAGTCACTAGAAATATTATAGTATCGAACATTGAGCTTATAAATATCTGAGACGTCTCATCTGATAAATGCATATCAATAATTCGCAAAAATATTCTGCTTCAATTATTTTACTTATATTCGAGTAAAGCAAAACTTTACTTTTTAAACGTTGAAAAGTGCCTGAACAATACGTAAAGCAATTTCACAGAGCCGTTAAATGTGTAATTATATTTATTCCGTGTTAAGATTAAGATCAAAGATTCTTCGTACAGGAAAAGTTATATTTTAGCTAATAATTAATGATTTTTAATTAAAAGACATTATGATCAAATTAGTAGTTATGTAAGTACGCAGTACAAAATTCATTAACATTAACGTTTATGCACTGCAAACAGACTGTACTGAAAAACCCTCATGTATACCGTAATTTGGACTACCTATACATGGTACAATATGGGAAAAAAAACTTTATTAAGTTCTATAGTTCGTGCTATAAATGTATTTGACATTGACACCATGCACTTAAAACGCTTTACTCAATAAACATTCCCAATATTTCCTGATAAAAATAGAAAAAATATGTATGTACAAGAGCATTTTCCGTGAAAGATGTTCAACAAACAAAATTAATAGGCATTATGACAGAAGCGATCAGAATCACTTTCGCTTAAAAAAAAGACTACAATTTTAACTCGTAGCTCGCGGAAAGAAAAGTGATCTCTAAACCATTGTAATAAAGAGTTAGTTGAGTGTTTTTTTTTTGTAAATTGTTTTAGAAAAATCGCCTCACGTCATCGCGTTGACGGTGCACCAACAAAGTTCAGTTTAATAAATTCGTAGTTAAGACACGTTTAACACGGGTTAGCTGATGATTAATGGTTCCTAAACTGACGCAGACGCTTTAGATCTTCAGTGTTAAGGAAATAAATGATTTGGTGCGAAAGAGTTATATTCGTGGCAAGGCAAAAAAGGATACAAGGATGTGGTGACAGGTGGCCACGTAAAGTTTAAGCAGTAAAGAATAGTAAAGAGATGGAGTACTTAACTGTTGCCTTAGACGAGATGCGAGAACAAGGCGAGAACGTAATCGCTATCGAAAATGTATTGGATACTGCCAGACGGTCGCAAATACGTTTTGATATGTGTTTTTGTTTTCTCAAAAGTCTCTTTTACCAATCTATCGTTATGTTATTTCCTCACTCCAGGAGTGTACGACTACAATATTTATAACGATAATGATGGAAAAGTCAAACCCTGACAAAGTAATTATTTAATATAAGATAATAAATTATTATCTTATATTGTCCCCTAAATTCACACAAATGACCTCGATAGTCACACTTTTGATATAGAGCTTTTTTTTTATGGCAATCGAGCACACAGGCCACCTGATGGTAAGTGGAAACTCTGACCCATAGAAATTCGCATTCACAAGACTGCAAGTCTAAGACTGCAAATGCGTTGCCAACCCTGAGGACTAAGATGGAATGCCTCTATGCTAGTCATTATCTCTTATCTCCATCCGTCTTATCCCCAAACTGGAACACAACAATGCGAACAGCTGCTATTTGGCGGTAGGATAATAGATAAGATGGTGGTAGCGATCCGGTCGGACCCTGCACAAGGTCCTACCACCCGCAATACATAGAAAACAACTATACATAAATACTATTTACGTCATGAAAATAATTTGAAAGGTCAAACAACACGTACAGGCGCCATCAAACATATTACTATTGGCGTGAACAAAGTGTTACAAAATATCTATATACGTTATGATTTAAACAAGAGAGTTAAATTCAGATATTTTTTAACAGTTTGTCTTCGTGAACTTTATTAATCCTGTTAAATATTGGTATATTTTTTTATTTACTTATTCGACAGGAATTCGGCGTCTTATTGCCTTTAAAAAATAAAAGCCAAGCACACCCTAAAGCGGGAGGAAGCTAGGTAAACACGATACACCTCCGGCGTGATAATTTCCGAAGTGTCATGTCGCTGCGAAACAAATGAACTGAGCAAAATAAATTCCATTAAGAGCTGGCTTCATCATAGAAAAAAGTTGAGGGTTCCGTTAAAAGGATTATAAAAAATATTTGGCCCTGTTCTAGCATTTACCCGGAGTCACTTTTGATTTTAAAACTATATATTAATGTATAAAGCGAGAGCAACTTATCAAGAAATATGATAAAGTTTTGGAATGCTATAAAACAGTTTTCTCTACTAAACCTATTGGTACTGTCTTTTGTATATTTATTCTTTATTCACTTGTTCTCAAACGTGTTTAGGAATAAACCTTAATTAATTATTGATATATTTGATGGAAATACCAATATATCATTTATATTTAATTTAAATTCAAGACTTAAACCGCTAAGGATAATCATCACCCATGACTCATTTTTTCAGGTCTTTATCAATTATGATAGTTTATTTATTTTTAATTTGGGTCTCACTGTTACTTTTTTTTGTAATATTTCAGTAGGAATATTTGTTTATACGGAACCCTAAAAATCACAACGCTTCATTATTCCCGTGGCTCCCCTAATTAATTTCACGTCAGCAGCGCCGGTGACAGTTGCGATGACAGAGAGGCGCTTATATAACCGCTGTAAGCGCGAACAGGACAGCATGCAATTCATTAGCATCTTAAAAGAATTGGAGGAAATTCCATTTATAGTTGCTTTAAAAGAGGTAAATGGGTTTTATTTTAGAGACTATCTTTTTTTTAAAACCAATTTTTTGTCAAATTTTACTCTCACATTGATACGAGGGCGGGATGATAAGTAACTGGCCTTAGCTATTTAAAAAGGTTGTATTTAAAAATAAACTAGCGTAATTTAAAATGTGTGTCTCTGGCTATCTGTGTTCGAAATTTGAAATTCATGGCTTAAAAAAATATTGATTTTTCTGTCATTTGAAAATTTATTGCGACGATTGTTTTAAAAATGGATAAAATTGAACAAAGAGCGGTGATAAAGTTTCTTTACATGAAGGGTATGAAGGGAAAAGATATTTATGATGAGTTAAAGAATGTTTTGGGGGAATGTGCTCTATCATACGCCACGGTAAAAAACTGGGTGGCTGAATTTAAACGAGGCCGTACAAGTGTCCAAGACGAAGCTCGCCCTGGACGTCCAAAAAGCGTCACGACTCCAGAAATGGTCTGCAAAGTCCATGATATGGTTTTGGCTGATCGACGATTGAAGTTATCAGAAATAGCTGAGACTACAGGGATCTCAAAGGAACGGGTACATCATATTCTAGATGAAGAATTAAATATGAAAAAGTTATCCGCCCGTTGGGTGCCGCGATTGCTTACGCCCGATCAAAAAATAATCCGCGTGCAATATTCGAAGGAATGTTTGGATCGTTTTCAGAAAAATAAAGCTGATTTTTTGCGTCGTTTTGTAACAACAGATGAAACATGGGTTCACCACTACACGCCAGAATCAAAAATTCAATCAAAGCAGTGGACTGAATCTGGATGTTCGGGCCCCAAAAAAGCTATGGCTGTAAAGTCGGCTGGAAAAGTTATGGCTTCCGTCTTTTGGGATGCTAGTGGATTTTTAATGATCGATTACCTTCCTAAAGGTGAAACCATTAATGGAGAATACTATGCTAACCTTTTAGATAAGCTACATCAATGTATTCAGCAAAAACGACCAGGCATAGCAAAAAAAAAATCATATTCCATCAAGACAATGCCAGGGTTCACACATGTGTTAAAGCCATGGCGAAAATCGGCGAATTGAAGTACGATTTGCTGCCCCACCCACCTTATTCGCCTGATCTGGCACCATCCGACTTCCATCTGTTCCCGAAGCTTAAAACTTTTTTGGGTGGACAGAAATTTGCCACTAATGATGCCGTCATAGCCGCTGTAGAGGACTATTTTGGAGGCCTCGAAAGGAATCATTTTATGGAAGGCATCACAGCTTTAGAGCGAAGATGGAATAAGTGTATAGACCTAGACGGAGATTATGTCGAAAAATAAAATTAGTTTTAAAACAAAATTCAAGTTTTTTTTTACTTAGGCTAGGTACTTATCATCCCACCCTCGTAGATTGACAAATCATAGCTTAGCTATTACACTAAATTTGACAGATCCCGTGGACATTTTAAACAATTGTTATGCCTACGTACTCGTCAACCTCTAATATTAAAGTATAAATGAATATTCACCCAGTAATAAAGAACATAATAAAACATGATAATAATTAATTCAGCACACGGCACCCAATTAACCAAAGGGCTGAGAACAGGCATAATTCGAGACGTCACGGAAAGTCCGCGCAAACAGCGCGAAGAGGTGAATCTTAGCACCCGCTAACGTGGCAGAGGACTTTTTAACATATACAATAAAAATATGAAAAAGATAAAACTTGAAGAGATTCAGCAAATAGGCGGCATGGGAACTTTTACACGTCAAAAATTTACCAGTTCTTCCCAAGAGGAGACAACTGCTAAGAAGATACGCCGCAAAAAACTCGGCAGTCCGTCACTTTTTAACATATTTCATATAACAATGATACTACTTCTAATCTAGCATTATATTAAGCTACCTCTACCACCGCCATCACCACTTGCGGATGTGTACTTCTCTCTAACACGCTCTCATACCTCTTATGGTATTTTAATATAATAAATCATATTGGAACGAGAAAATGATAAGATACACGTATCATTAGTTTTGCATGTTTCATATACATATTTATTGATACATATTGGCCTAATTCTTACCAATGACTTGGTTAGCGTAAAATATACTTTAATAATCGGTGTCTGAATCCAAAAGAAACACATTCGCCTTCTCTTTTTAAAAAGTTAGGCACAAGCAATTCGAAACATACACGATACCTACAAAAAAATAAATCAATATTTTCAGTCGTATTTTTATGCCATATAAAAATCAACGGAGCAAGACAGCCGCCTGACCAATACCGTGCCCTAATAACCCTGAGAAGTTAAATGGGATATCTTTATGCACACAATCTTTACAAACACAACGGTAAATAAGATATTTGTTGAAAATAAGGCAATATAAATCAACCAATTGTGATAGTTTATAAAAATGTAGCCCAATTCAAACGGCAAATATAATAAAAACCGAACGCTCTCTCCACCCCCCGCTACCCTCAACACCGCCACTTAATTTGAACATCCGAATGTTTAATAAAACATCTCGTTTGATTAACATCTGAACAAATCCGTACCTTTTGCGCTTGTTTAGTGTAAACACGCCCTTACCAGCTTTATTCGCTACTAAGCAATTTGAATTCTGAATTTTCAGTATAATTTTCTTCGTCGGGCATGTTTGTTGAGGTTGTTTTACGTTGTTTGGCTTTGTACTAATGACTTAGCTATCTATCTTATAATAATCTTAATTATTATTAGATTAATTATCGTTACCGTTATAATATGTTTTAATCATAGTAAAACGAAGATAAGAAGTCATTCCCGACTCCTGTCATTCTAGTACAAATTGATTCCTAAAACCCACGGATCTTAATTATATCAATATTATATTTATATTGTGTATTTACAGAATTCAACAAAATCATCTGTCATCCCGACGCATAGACACCTCCGCAGATCCTAGAGCTGGTGCTGACCTCTCCCAAAGGATTGGACTAGCTATCCAGAGAGGTAATGCAGCCAGTATCATAGGGACCATGCCGCGAGCGGACCTGCTAGAGGGGTTTTTTTTTTATACTCGTAGCTGTGATTTTTATTTATAAATAATTTAATTATACTGCGATGACATATGTCAGAGTTGAAATCTCATATTCCATTCACTATAGACAATAATACACTTATTTGATAAGTTCCAAACCACTGGCCGGAAAGAAAATTCAAATAAAAACACATTCTATATAAATAATTCGGTGTTAACTTAAGCCCGTCCCTCTAAGGCGTTGACACACGAACGAATAAAACGCAGCAAATTGCCTCCTGGATGTAACACCTCCTAATAAAAATTCCTGCAAATCAATAGGTTTTTTACGCCTTCCGTGTTGTATTTTATTTTGCCGTACGCTTTCGTATTAAAGGGACAATTCTGGATCGTCGTGAAAACATAGCGCGATTAGACAATATTGATCATTGTGGAGGATATTTCAGATTAAGTGCCCCAGTTCATTCTTCTAATAACCCCTTTTAAGTGAGATAAGTACTTAAGCAAGTACTTATCTCACGTAGCACGTCACGCATTTCTTTAAAAAATCTATTTTTTTTATGACGACTTGGTTAGTTTGTATTGATCCTGGCTACGAAGATGAATTCTAGTACCTATTTGTACCTATACAATTATGTTTATAATAGTTTGGGACTTAGTCTTTTTCTTTTAGTTCGCCCCTGATTAAAAACTATAAATATCTGCTTGCGTTGTAACACTTTTAACAAATTACTTGACTTATCATTTAAAATGGTTAATTTCAATTATGGTTCATAATCCTAACTTATTGTTATGTTAGGACCCGCTGTAACTGCTGGCAGCTGCAAAATTAAGTTATTTTATTACAAAAGCCTTAAATAACTAAATTGTATAAAATTTATTGCAAATAACTCATGCAATTGCTACATAAGTGTGATGTTCGCTTGTTTATCAATATTTGGCAACGTACCTAGGCATCATTTGTGTAATGACACTCTATGCTTACTAATTCACTGATTATTATTAACTCTGAAGTTTACTTTACGACATAAGTAATTACTACTTACATCTTGAAATAGGAACAATTCATTTCATTCGTACCCAACACAGCATAATTTAAAACCGATCGTGTTCATTTTAGTAGTAAAAATTTTTTAGGATATTGGCAATTATTATATTTCATTAAATGGTCACACCAACGAAACACACATACATAAAAACACACATATAAAATGCTTTGTCCTGAATGACTGAATGACGGATCAACGCACAGCCTAAACCGCTGATCGTAGAGACTTGAAACTTGGTGCATGTATTCATTGTATGACATAAGCATCCGATATGAAAGGATTTTCCGGTCTTCTATCCGTGAGGGGGGGAAAAGGGGGGACAACTTGATTCCTTGATCCAATCTACTTCAAATTAGGTATAAACATTCTTTAACAGAATTTATGGAAGACATATTTCGTATTTTATTGAAATCCGTCCCTTAACGGGGTTAAAAAGGGGTAGAAAGTTATTTTGGGGGTGATTTGCTTCAAAGTTGATATCAATACTCATTAGTACTTTTGATTTAAATTACATTTTATTTTGACACATGTTTGAAAACACTTTGAAAACATACATTTTACATTATAATGTAATATTTTCCTATAAACCATAAGTTGTGATTTTTTAGGAAATACTCTGCGTTTTTGATTGAAATTGGTGCACAAACCGTGCACATAACAGTTCTTCCCTTCAACTCTTTCGAACGTCATCTATGTATAATAACCCTCCCTTTAACCATAACTTACAACGACCTTGACTTGCAACTATCAAGACCGATCCCTCCACACATACAGTAAATAGAAACACGGCTACCGTATTGCAATTTGCATGTGTGCGTGCCGATTGACGCTAAATGCTGGGGCTCCAGTATTTATTGGCACGTACACGATAGGGAAAAATTCCAATAAAAGTGCTATCTCCTCACGGAATTCGGATGGGAAAAGAATAATGTTTAATTTGTCCTCAGGATTTATGTCGGAATTAGCTTTGTGCTAAGTGTTTTGCTCTTGAATTAGTTGCTTTAGTAACAAGGTGTTTTATTTTATTGCTTCTGTTAGAATTATAACTGGTTTGAGATTTAATTCACCATCTATGGGGTGTTATTTGCGAGGAATGCATCGGCTACTTAGAATACATGAACATTTACTACATACTTACTCGTACTTTTTTTTCAAACTCTCAGCCCGAATTCGCCAACCACACTGGAGACTTCTCCCTGTCTCAGTTTAGCGATCATCACCCATGACCACATTAAATTCGTAGCTCTTTGTGATATCAAGCAGTTGTTCCACGTACTTATAGAAGTCAGCAATATCCTCTGCTGAACCATCCGTTGTGGGAGCGTAGAGTTGAATAACGTTAATGTTTCTTGGTTTTGCTTGTACCTGAAGTATCATGACTGGATTGGATATTGGTACAAAACTCAGAGATTAATTAAAAGTTTTAGTATTTACCAAAACTCCTACTCCATGTTCGTTGGATGACGCACTAGAGCCGGAGTAGTATAAAACATGGCATTCATTTATTCTCTCCACCTCGCTACGTACCTCGTACTTCCATTTGAAATCACTCAGACCAGAATATGTATTTTCAATCGCGTGATAACCGACCAAAGATTATGGTTTTTTTCAGGACTTTTCAAACTCATTACATTCCAGGTTCCTAATTTTAATTGGATAGTGTTTTCCGCTCGGGGATTCTTAGCACCCCTTCATTTTCTGATTGTTTTGGTCAAGATATTCGTACCTCGATTAAGTCCCATCTTGACGAACGCTGGAGTGAAGAATGGAACATCTCTTGTTGCTCCAAAGACAAGTATTACGGCGGTATTAATCCCGATTTGCCAGTAAAACCATGGTTCTGCAAATATCGTGATGCCAGCAAGCGTGCAGTCTCGACGATCATACGATTGCGATTGACTTGCGATTGGATATGCAGTGCCATTCAATTATTATCGACTATTTTATATTACTTAAGAACTTTCATAATATTATTTAACATTGTTTAAAATTTTGCTTCGTATTTTTTGTAATTTTATTATACTTTCATGTCCATGGCATACTTATTAAGGTGAATAAAGTTTTTTCTATTCTATTGTGACTCGGTCACATTTGCTCACCTTCCTTTTTAGCCAAGATTCGAGTCCGCGATCATTCATCATGTGAGTGCGATCTAGAAGATGGAGCGCCAGATCATATATTTTTTAATTGCCCTAGGAATTCGGTATCCTTGTACGACATCATCCTAAGTGAGTTCCGCGTCCAGTCAATGTTAGCTTTCTACTAACCTGTGTGAACTCGTCTTTCGTGTATGTCCTTGCATAATTTATTACAGTTATTTTAATATAAAATTATGAATAATATTACCCTTCTCCGTTGTAGTCGGGTGATTACAACGTCGTAGTAATGTAATAATGTGTATTTTAGATGTAAGTAAGTAGTTAATTAACATTGTGCCGTCTCGTAGTTTCATATAAACCACTAGAGATCAGAATCCAGAAATCCAGCCAACTCGTGGAAAGTGATAGACCGATCACGTATACCTTCCAACCTTGACAAAGTGATCCCAGTAGACAGAAGCCCCTATAAAAAAAAAAAGTGGTATGTTTATAAAATGCAAACAGGTAAGTAGCGTATCAACTGCATTGTTAATTGTTACAAGCTGAACAAAGGTATTTTTACAGCTTTGTGTGCCGTTGAATTTGTCCCTGAGTGCACTAATAAACCAAGTACCTCAACCGATCCAGTTAGTGACTTCTCAACCGCCGAGCACTCCAGACCTTGATGCAGTACTTCTACTTTCTACTTCTCATGGCCATGTGCCAAGGCCAGGCGGCTAGCAAGACGAACAATGAACCTGTTCTGCCCAAACCTAAACTCCTGGACCTTGTTGCCCTGACTCCAACATCGTTGCAGGTGGAATGGGAGCTAGTGGATGACGTACCTGGTTTAGACCCTATTAAGGGATATAAGGTACATTTTAACTTTATTCTGCTTCATATTTTTAAATACAATGTATCATTTCAATTTTTATTCAGATATTTATTTAATTTTCCGTAAATTAGGTTTTTTATAGTAAATATTCAAATATAAAAGTAAAATAACAATAGAACCGCGGGCCGGGAGACGAGCTGTAGGTAGGCCTCCAACAAGATGGAGTGATGACCTCGTCAGGATCGCGGGACCGCGGTGGATGCGAAAAGCACAAGACCGGTCTGAGTAGAAAGCCTTGGGGGAGGCCTATGTCCAGCAGTGGACGTCTTTCGGCTGACATGATGAACAATAGAACAAAAAATAAACATTATAGAAACTTTACCTACGAGTGCCGCCGGCAGCGCGGCAGGGATCGAGACACACACAATGCGTGCTATGTCGACGAGTACTGCTTTATATTTTTAAATACCTTGTACTATTTTGATATTTTTTTTCATTACTTAGTTTAATTGAATAAATAATAACACATTTTCAGGAAACAATCTCACATAATATCCCCGGGGACAATGTCACACCAATTGACCTAGTCCCAAACTAAGCTCTAGACTTGTGTACTATGGGTACAGACAACGATATAAATACTTATATAGAGAAATATATACTTAAATACATAGAAAACATCCATGACTTAGGAACAAATATTCGCGCTTTCATAAAAATATTCACCCGTACCGGGAATCTAACCAGATTTACCTAAGTTCATCTACGAGTAAGTTGAACTAAGCTAGACGCATCCGTAAATTGTTTCTGTTTTCCTGAGGGAGAAAGGCTTCAAGCATAACGTCTGCCATTTATAACTACTCAGTACTGAATATATTAATTTCATTCAACATTTTACTACAATTTATGTTTAATATTGTGCAATAAAAAATGGTATTTATTTGTCGGCTTTTTTATCGAATCTTAAGATTCAAGAGATTCACTTTTCACTGAAAAAACCTTAAAACTGTTTGTTAGTACAGGCTGTATCCACAACTGCATTTACATTCACTCATTCATTTCATTCATTGTTTTGCAATCAGATTTCATGTAGCTGTGTGTATAATCATTCTCTCGTGGCTCTTCCTATAATTACGTCGTAATCAATTTCTTAAATAATTTCCACATAGCAGCTTTATTTAAAGTTAGCGTTTATTTGAATCGCTAAAATTAACAGTAGATTATTTTCATAATCCCGTTTCAATAATCTAATTTGTTGTTTTGTTATATCGGCTAAAACTCATATATAACAAAAAATACCATCGAAGATACACTTTCTTTGGTAATTTTTTTAAATATTAGTTTAGCCGATATAACAAAACACGTGCTCATTATGTTTTTCATCTTCTTAAACATTTATAATCAAACCACTATGAAACTTGAATGTTTAAAAAAAAATAACTCCATATATAAGTTGGAGGGTTTCGTCACTTTTCAGTACTTGGGAGGTCAATTTCTCACAACAGGTTGAGTTTGGGCCGCTAAAAAAAAATACGTGTCTGTTATTTTAAACTACTCTCTAACATATATCAAAATCAACAAAATCGGAGCCGGCCAGTTGGGTACCTTTCCTTGATAGTCGACGGAGCTCTGCCCATTTTTAGGTTATTTTGACTCTCCGGGCCTGATATGAAAACAAACCTAACCTAACCTACCTACGTATTATGAAGTATTTTTTATTGAATTTGCAATTGGGAAAAAATAGGAACGGATAAATTGCGAATAGTAAATACCTATAACCGAACGCGCCGTAGCTACATGAAAAAAAGCGATTAAGAAAATTATTTATTTGCTGAAACACGGTTACAGAGATCTTAAATCTATTTAGTACAGTTCATGCATATTCAACCTGCGTGCAGGTGTGCAAATTTTTCCAGATTAGTCTAATAATGTAGTAGACATATTATTATCATTTAATTGGATCGAAGTAAAGTGTACTTATCTACAATGTCAAATGTTCAATTTATTATACAAGTAGCGCGATTATGGGGACATTTGCAACGTCAAAAGATGGCGGATGTGTAATTTGTATTATTTTTTATTTTTGTGTATTTAGGTGTTCAAAGTTCTTTTCTGTTAGTGATTTGTACTTTTAATGCCTTTGTGTTGCACAGTGATAGAAGACTTGAACTTATTTCGTGTATCTGGCATCTTACTTCTCGTTTCAAGTGGACTCACAGTGGTACAGAGGTTAAAACTATCTTGGCCTCTATCCTACGAGTACATAATCACCGTACACCGTTGCCCCCAATCTTCCTAGAGAAGATTGGATTGTGTTTTAGTGCTATATTGATTTATACTTTTATATACTTGACACTGGCGAAATCACTTCATTGTGGAAGCGCCATATTCCCGCGGTAGTAGCTGTTCAAGTCGCCGCGGGGTAAAAGAAAATAAATAAAATAAATAGCGTGATTATGAAAAAATTCTGTGTGATAATTAGCTGATATGAAAAACGCTTGTTGTGAAAATGTTCTAACAAACCCTTCTATAGCGGAGCTCGGTCGAAACTGTAAATCAGATTTTTAGAATGGGAAAAACAACTGTCATAATAAACTGCCGGAAAAAGGCGACTGGTAATATCGTGTTCG
Source organism: Acleris sparsana (assembly GCA_923062465.1). Lineage (NCBI taxonomy): Eukaryota > Metazoa > Arthropoda > Insecta > Lepidoptera > Tortricidae > Acleris > Acleris sparsana. The sequence continues at coordinate 768,130 of OV281293.1, forward strand.
AGAAAGAGTCATGTTTGGGAAGGTCAGCCAACAAATCTGCTAACGTTTAATTTTATTATCGACTCGTAAGGAGTTGACATCAATCCTATATTTAGACTTGAGCCTAAAAACAACTTATCCTCTTGTATGGTATGTACAGTAGTCGAATAAAAAAGAAATGAATCCACTTTTGGATCTTATTACAATGCGGATAGGGTCTAAAAGTAGATATATTTCTTTGTAAATGACTGTACAATATGCAAAATAAAGCCATAGCCGATTTCATAAGAAATTCATTGTGACACAGTTCTATGGTGAGTCGGGATTTTAAAAACTGTAACTACTTACTTATGTACATCTACGTATTTATATTTATACATAAATATTTAGTTTAATTAACAATTTGTATAGATAAAAGTGACATTTAAATTTTTGTTTTTTTTAATTTGATTTTATGTGTTATTGAAATGTGAAATTATTGTTGTAATAAGTAGCGAATATTTTATATTATTTTATTTTTATGATTACTTTAGTGTTTATTTAATTTAACTTGAATTAATGGCTATGACTATGAATACGTGCAAGTGTCTGTTTTTAGGTCAAATGAATATTTCACCCGTTCCGGCGTGAGTCAGGGGAGCAACCTGGGCCCGACGCAATTTTTAATAATGATCAACGATTTAATGCATTGTATCGATGGAGCCCTTCCCTTGATGTTTGCTGATGATTTAAAAATTATGCAGCCTATAAACAAAAGCTCTGATTGCGAGGTGCTTCAACATGCGGTTGACTCAGTTGTGCAGTGGAGTGCTACCAACAAATTGCAGCTGAACAAACTTAAATGCAGGGCCATTACGTTTACCCGTTCTAATAATCCAGTCAATGGGAGCTACCACCTCTCCAACACACAGCTTGAACGGGTTAACACGATTCAGGATTTAGGTCTTACGTTGGACACTAGATTAGATATGCGTGATCACATGCGTAATATTTGCAAAAGCGCTAGTAGGGTACTGGGCCTTATAATTAGGACAGCGTCCCAGTTCCGTGACGATAGAGTTGCCATATTGTTATACAATACCTACGTTCGGAGTAAGCTCGAGTACAATGCAGTAGCTTGGGATCCACGGGAGGAGAAATATAGCCTAATGATAGAGCGTGTCCAACGCAAATTTGCAAGATACCTATATAAAAGGCGTTATCATTGCTACCCCTTCCTCTACCCATCTTTATTTGTCAGTGGAATGGTTGGGTTAGAATCCCTTAACTTAAGGCGGAAGTTTATAACGCTTGTCCACTACTGCCTATTATTGCGCCATAAGGTGGATAATCCTTCCGTCTTAGAAAAGTTTTGTTTGTTTGTGCCGGATCGTTATTTAAGCGCCGCGGACCGCTGCGCACGGCGCGCACGCAACTTGTTTGCTTTGCCAGATAGGATGCGCACCCAGCACGCCTGCAACGCTCCCACCACCAGAGCCATCGCGCTACTTAACGAGTTCCTTGCGCGGATGCGGGAGGCCGACGTGTTTGCGGACAAGTGGCCTGTCCTTATAGTGGCCTTAAGTCGCTTCTTAAATTTAAATAAACTCTAGGGTTATGTCTAGCTTTAATTTTCCTCATTGTTTTGTTATGTTATGTAGAGTTCTTGACATTGTGTTAAATTTGTACCTAGCTTTTAAGTTTCTATCTTGTTGGGCGCTTTGGCTGACGCTGTAAGTCCTCAAGACATTGTTTTTATAAATAAATAAATAAATAAATAAATAAATAAATATGACTATTAATTTAGATTCCTATTTTTAACCCCCGACGCAAAAAGAGGGGTGTTATATGTTTGACCACTGTGTGTGTGTGTCTGTGGCACCGTAGCTCTTTAACAAGTGAACCGATTTGGATGTTTTTTTTTTCATTTCAAAACAGGTTTTCTAGCGATGGTTCATAGGTTACATAAAAACCGGTTGGGCCGTTATTAAGATATCAGCTTAAAAAGAAAATGTCACCATTATATTGGGTTTCTATCTATCTAATAGTTATACTTCTTTACTTCTTGGACACCGAGTACGAAAAGGCAACATGAAATAAGAACTTATCAATAACCAAAAACTCAAAGTTCTTCTTTTTTTTGACAGGCAACACAACAGACATGTTAGGTACAAAAAAAACCGGTCACGTGCGAGTTGGAATCTTATGAAAATCTTAAATACGACACCCCACATGACACGGTTAACTTAATTCAAAATTTGTCCCACCGTTCGTTACACAAAGACCCTGTTTTTGGTGATTTAATTAAAATGTATAGTTTTAATATTTTTATACATATTTCTAGTATAAGACGGTATTACTTGCCAAATTTCATAGTTCTAGGTCAACGGAAAGTACCCTATATTCATTACGTGAGTGAGAGTGTCGAAATAGACGTTTTTTGCTGCATCATCATCATCATCATCATCATCATCATCATCAGCCCGGAGGCGTCCACTGCTGGACAAAAGCCTATCCCCCAAAGAGCGCCACAAGTCACGGTCTTGAGCCGCTTGCATCCAGCGGCTCCCCGCGATCCTAACCAGGTCGTCAGACCACCGGGTGGGAGGCCGTCCAACACTCCGTCCACCGGTGCGGGGCCGCCACTCGAGAACTGCATAAACGGCCGTATCTTTTTTATACATTATCTTAGAAGTTTGATTTTATCACAGCTTCAAGAAACTGTAGAGTTGAATATTTATGGTTTTAATTTCAACTCGAATGCCAACGCGTTCCCAAGATAAAGGTTCTATTTTTAGAGTTCTTTGTATATTTCAGATCTTGGTGTGGGAATTGCATCCAGTGAATGTGTCAGAGATTGAATCAGTAAATGGCGTCCAAAAATTGGTGCCACGGTTTAGATCACCCAAAGTAAGTAGCTCAAACTAGGTATTCCCTTGAACTTCTTGCCTACTTTAACTTTTCCTAACCAAGTTACGCATATTTAACTAATAAATAATCTTATCCTGCTTTGTCTTGTCTAGGGGACACCGTTGATGCAGGAAAACATATCGAAACTTGTGGTCATCTTGCACCATCTTATATACACATAAGTAGTTAATTCTATTTTTTCTTTTTTCTTTTTTCTCTCTCTATCTCTCCCGTAAGATTTTTGGCATGTTTTCCTGCTGAACTACGTATGTTATTTGATATTATATTTAATTTAATATTTGTAGCTTTATATAATGTTAGACTAGTAATACCATTGTAATATGAAATATGTTTAAAAAATGACTGACTGCTGAGTTTCTTGCGGCGTTTCTTCTCAGCAGTGGTCTCCTCTTGGGAAGCGCTGGTAGATTCTTGACGTGTTAAAGTTCCCGTGCGGCCTACTTACTGTTTTTTTTTTATCTTGTCTCACTTTTAATATTTTTAATTTTGTATAATAATTATTTAATCCAAATACGTTTAATCTTATCAACATTTTTCATCATATTTGTATATTTTGTGATACCGAATGATCTTGTTGCCTTAATTCTTGTTTAATAATGTTTATTAGATATAACATTGAGTAAATAACCAAATTACATCTAATTAAGTGAAGGGGAGGACGAGCGAAGCACAAAGAAGCGTTATGTTCGGGTGCCCCTTGTTTTGCCGACAAACTTTTCATCGAATATCATTCCATTGACAACGTTTCAACGAACAGTTAGTGCTCATATTGTCATTTTGTCTTGTTTAATCGACAATTAATTTTCATTTTTATTAATTCTTACACAACTGTTCAAGCAATGATTTGTTTCGTACATATTTTAAATGGAGGAATTACAAAACATCGCTATTCATTTATTCGACGGTTTATTACAAATATTACCAGAAAAGTTTGTTAGGTTAGAACTGCGATCCTTACAAAACCTAACCGCTACCAGAAAAATAGGTTAGGTTAGGTTAGGATAGGTTAGGTTAGGTTTCCAGACTTTTTTAAATCGCATTTCTCAACAAAATATGATACCTAGTACCGTAAAAGGAATTACCAAAAGCGAAATAAAATTACGAACGGCCTAGAAATACGGAAGATACAAGCATTTAATACCGGTAATTAGACAACGATTAGACAGAGAGATCCGATATGCATTGTAATGCCATGCAACACTTGATCTCGATGTTAAATTCTGTTTTGCTAGAAAGATATAGCAACAAATATTTGTTGGCTCATATCTTGTTTATTTTTATAGCTATTCAAAATATGATTTTTCTCGACTGTTTGTTACATGTTTAGTTTAGTTTAGTTTAGTTTATTTATTTATCAATGTAATGTTACAATATAGATTGCATTGCATGTCAAAAAATACGAAGTTACATTGATATCGTCAACAAAACATTAATACAAAATGATAAAATAATATTACAATAATACAATAATATAATAACACTCAAATAATCAAAAACAACAATGATAAACACGTAATAAATGGTCAGTTTCCGATGTCAATACACAAAACTAATAAAGGTCAAATATCAATAATAATTTTACAATTTAAGTTGCATATATTCGTCGACAGAGTATAATGGATTATCCAATAAAAGGTTTCTCAGCTGATGTTTGAATGCTTCGTCGGATGTTACAGCATGTCGGATGTATATGCATGAATCAGCGTTCTTACACTACAGCCCTAAAAATGGAGTGTAACTTTTTCAGGTTTCATGTCTGTATGTATGTAATGTTTCTGAATTCCACCATACCTTCTAAACGGCTGAGTCGATTTAATTGTGTGTGGTATTGTTGGAATCCTTTTACCATCCCGGGAGACATAGAACAACAATGTTTTAATTACTAATGTCAACAAAAAATAATATGGGTATCATTTTGAAAGGTCTTAACATGATCATCTCTAACATATATGAATATAGCAGCAAATAAACGGGTTTAGTGATCATAATCAAAAAATGCAGTTGGGTTTTTAAAGGTTGCATTTAGATATTTGAAACTGTGAAAAAAAAAAAAAACTCTTTTACTGTCATAGAGGCACCTTATCTTCGGCCATTTGCAATCTCACAATTGCAAGTGCCTATGGTCTTTAAAGCTTAAAGTTGTTGATAGCACGCATGCTTGTAGAAATCCATTGACGAGTTGTTTTAATATTATTGCGTTGAAAGGTATTGCGGTGACGCAATGTATCATGAAAAGCATGGGAGCTATTGCCTAATAAAAATGAGCCTTTGCTGACCATCTGCTGGCATGTAGGCCCATCTTTATAATAATAGAAAGTATTTTTTTTAGGGGGATTTCAGAATATTCAAAGATTTAAAAAAATCGGGGGACAATCTCACACGAATTGACCTAGTCCCAAACTAAGCACTATGCTTGTACTATGGGTACTAGGCAACCATAAGCATAATTATACATATAGAGGAATATTTACTTACTTAGTGGTCCCTCCTACCCCTCTGGGACACAGGCGTGATTTAATGTACGTACTTACTTAGGAAGAAATTTATCCATTCGTAGGCAGGGACCTTCTACTACAGTAGGGTTTTTTATGGCAATGAGAACGCACGCGAGCACTCAGGCCACCTGATGGTAAGTGGGATCAGAGACCCAAAGACTACATTCTCAAAACTGCAATCCTAAGACTTCAAATGCGTTGCCAACGCTGAGGACTAAGATGGAATGCTACTTTGCTAGTAGTTTCACTGGTCGTCTTATCCCCATACCGGAACACAGCAATGCAAACACTGCTGCTTGGTGGTGGGTTAATGGATGGAATGGAGCCTCAGCTTTGACGAAAATCAGAAATGTTTGTACCAAAATGACTTACTGCTATTATTCTGGCACACATTGACATTTTGTTGTCAACGTTCTGATAACTCTTATTTATGTGACAGTAAAACGATATACATTCAGGAGCAAAAATAAAGGGTCAGAGTGCGTTTTTCATACTAAAGAGGCTATTTCGAAGCCTTGACACCTCCCCAGGGAATGCTTTTAGTGAAATCTGATGATGAATACCCCTAGCATCAATACAGGACTTCCAGAGTGCCTAGGATACCCAACTGAATGAATCTGCGGTTAACGCCTGAATTGTGCATGTTCAGAAAAACATCTAAAATGGTAATTAAATGTAAGGAAATCCAAGTGCTGGCCCAAACTCTCCCGCTGTGGTGTTAACTGATTGTGCGATGAGTTAGGTATCTTAAGAACTTTTGACCTCCTCTATTGAACCTCGCAGTATCCACCATTAAACCTCACTCAAAACAACCCCTGGCGAGGAATTAAGGATTCGTAATAGTCTCGTTTGTATAAAAAACGCACTCTGACCCGGTATTTTTGCTCTTGAGTGTAAAAATATGTCAAAAGCAATATTAGAATGCCTGACTGCCATCATTAATACATCATCTTCCCTTTCAGCTTTCATACCCTTCAGGAATCCTTCCTGAAATAGATGCCGAGAAGGTCGTTGTGTCTGATCCCCGGATCAACAAGGCTGAAGTCCCGAACGTCAAGCCTCAGACCATCTACGAGGTCAGGGTACGAGCCTTCACTGAATCTGAGGATGGGCCACTGTCGACCCATTTGAGCATCCAAATCTGGGAGTAGAAATATACAAAATTTTGAATTAGGACTGTCCAACCGCATTGTAGGACAAGCCAATGTTTCGTTCACCAAGACGATAATCTCATATTATATCTGATTATTATTTCCTTAACGTAGGTTTGTAACGTTTAAAAAACCAATAGTTGTAAGATCAATATTTATTCACATATGTAGTTTGCCAAGGCGCGCTAGATGTCGCTTTACGGGAGCGGCGTGAATCCTAGATCGCGCTATTAAGATTTCCCCTGAGATCATGACCTTCCATGTACAAATTTGAAATGAGTGAACGAATATATCGCTTTGGGATTTGAAGCCTGTGTTTTATTCAGGACCATGGAACGCGCATTCTAATTCAAACATGAAGATGAAAGCTGCGGTATTATTTTAATAAATCTCTTTTTAGCAAATTTCGAATCGTATGTTTTAATATTCGCGTTTAAAATATGAACGCACAAAAACTACCCTGTCCTGACCCTGGATTAGAACTGACAAGGATAGTGCGACACGTCACCTGACATTCTGCGCCGTAGTATTAAAATGTCTGTTCGTTCATAATCCCGTGATCGAGGAACTAACACATACATACTCGCATTAGTTAATATGTTACGGTTTACCTCGGAGTAATGTTGTATTAAGGTTTGCAATCCGGTGAGCTATATCGGTTACTTTAGTACCGGATTGCAAACCTTAAGTGGCAGTGGGCGGGGCACATTGCTCGTAGAACTGATGGCCGTTGGAGCGGAAAGGTTCTAGAGTGGCGACCGCGAACCGGGAGACGAAGTGTTGGCAGACCTTCCACAAGGTGGACTGACGATCTGATAAAGGTCGCGGGAAACCGCTGGATGACAGCAGCAGATGACCGATCGTTGTGGAAAACCTTGGGGAAGGCCTTTGTCCAGCAGTGGACGTCTTGCGGCTGATAATGATGATGATGATGAATGTTGTATTACAAATAGTTAGACATACTAGCAGAGAGGAGCGCTAGCTGTCCTTACACTATCAGAAAACGCAAATAATATGTACTTTAAACAAAACATAAAAAGAAAACAAAAAGAGAAATTCAGAGAAAATATATTTTAGTACCACGTCGCTCGCACAAGACGTAAACACGACAGAATACTGTCGTGTATGGATAGCTAGTATTCTGATTATACAGGGTGGAAAAAACGAACGAAATAGCAAATTCTACGAAAACAAAAATCAATAAATAATATTTTTGGCCTAAAATTATGAAAAGTTTAACGTAAAATAACATAAAACACATTTATAAAAAAAATCTGCCTTAACCGTTAATCGAACTGCGATCGAATATGAAAAAACAATAGAATCGTAATCGACTATACAAAACTACATGGAAGCATAATATCCAGAATACGCCAGATGCCTTTTTTATACTGCCAATCCATTTTCCCGTCTTTTTTTAACTTAAAAGGTAGAGTAAGACAGCAAGAAACTTCTGCAATTTTGTTCTTCTGTAAACCTCGCCTTAGACCGCAAATGCGTTGCCAACCCTGAGAACTAAGATTGAATGCCTTTATGCTAGTATTTTCACCAATTGTTTTATTCTCACTGGAACAATTAAAATTAATTAATAAATGGCTGGATGTGTGCGTATAAAAGGCTTTCTATAATAAAACTAACGATACCTCACCATTCTTCTCAAACTGTGTTATGCAAATATCTATAAGAGAATGGCTGCGCTAATTAAATTTCGCCGTCGGCATTACAATGTATTTATACATATAGATGAGTACATATAGGTTTCATTACCCGAGTAAACCTAGGAATCCGGTACTTTGAGAAAAAAAACAAATTGGTGTAGTTAACAAAATATAATCTGCATCGATTCGACTTAGTTCTTCTAATGGTGCTGACGGACTTGAGCATATTTGCATAAAAAAATACATCGAGTATATGCTTAAGTCTTTCAGCACTATAAAACGGATCCGTACAGATTATATTGTTTCATCAACTATACAATTTATTTATTTTCTTCAAAATACTGGGTTCCTGATCTGACTATAAAACAAGAAATCGGGTTCACATAAATTTACTTGCGTTGCTTACCGTACCCGTCGATGCCGTCAACAACGAAAACATGGACAGTTCCATTTTCAAATATCTTACACTAACCTGCCTTTAGAACGGTGTATTTATAACTTGCCAGTACGCAACTAATGAGTAAGGAGTATCTAATTTTTTTCGGTCGGTATCACACTCCAATGTAAAAAAGTTTACAAGAAATAGCTTCTATCTAAGTTGCTATTTGCATGCCATATGTTGGATGCAAGTTCCTGACTGACTCTTTTAATGACAAATGTATAATTAGGTACAGTCGAACTCATAAGTAGCTCCAGTAGTAGTAGTATTTTAGTTCCTTATCAAGAAAGCCCTAAATACCTTTTTACTCAAAAATCTAACTGTAAAAGAAAGATCTCTTAGGTTGGCCTTGGCTTCTAACACCAGATTACGTCACATCCTATGATTAAACCCTAGTTACTTTTTCCGTAAATGTTATAATAAATTTTGCGCCTGCAAAAACATAAAAAGCAAAAACTCCGCGACAAAGCTGCCAGCAAGTATTATGCAGGCGATTTAAATATCTATTGTTTTCGCGAGGTATCGGTCCGCCGGGGCGGTAAAAACTGCGCGTGCACAGTTGCACACCTCAGCGAAACGCAATTAGATACGTCTCGGGAGACTGACGCGAGCAGGCACAGACTAGGAGCTAGATGCGTCCAAGTTGGCAACATAAAAACACAAATTTGGGTTGCACCTAGTCCTTTATTTTGTGAGTTTACTTATAGCACGTTCGGAATAAACGTTGTATTATTAAATTGTAAATATAATAATGTGTGGTTGTGGTTTTAATTTGTATAAAAAAATCTAAGAGTGTCGACGGCTTGTTAGATTAGTTAGATGCGAGCTTACCAAAATTATGCCACGCGAACAATTTTTCTAGTGGCATCATTATCAGGCAGGTACGCAGGGCAGTGCAGGAGATGTGCCATTAGCTGTAGTGAAGCGCCGCAGCTGCTGTGGTCCTGAGCGCGCATTTTGATTAATTTTAATAAGCGCCTACAATTATATAAATGTAAAAACATAAATAAATATATGACCAATAACGAAAAACTTCGAATTACCCAAGTCTTAAAAAAATGACTAGTGGTAAAAAACTGTAAAGGTACTTACAATTTAATTTAACTTCCCTCTGTTTCTGCAGCTAGCTCTTCGCCTATTCCTACCCTAGCAGATTTACATATAAATTGTAGCTAACTCACGTGACGTCTTTTAACTGCCCTAACCGCACTGCCGCGACCTCTCCGAACCAATCTACGGCTGACTGTACTTTTAAAATGGAAATTAGATGCGATTATTTTTAAGTGTTCGGTTAGTGGTGCTTTTGTGGCAATAGTCATTTTTACATTTGTTACGTTATTACTTTACATGGTTAAATCGTTGTTATTTAATGTAATTAAAATTAAATAAATTATTATTAATTACATTTGTTGTTGTGTTGTTTAGTGAGGTCAATAAATGGTCCCTGCGAAAGACCAGCGCTGATTTTACTACCGGCAACATACTGAGCTGGTATCATTTATTGACATCTGACATTAGGTCATCCATATGTTTTTTGTCTCTTTTTGATTCATCATGTCAGCCGAAAGACGTCCACTGCTGGACATAGGCCTCCCCCAAGGCTTTCCACTCAGACCGGTCTTGTGCTTTTCGCATCCACCGTGTCCCTTTTTGATTAGTAAGTACTTATTTTGTACGTTTGTTAGATGTCTGAATGTTTTTTTTGTTTCTCTATTTTTCTTAAATATAAAGGGATATATACTATACTAAACTCACTTTAGTACGTCCGCGTTTATTATTTTTGAAAATGTTAGATATTTTGCTTTGTACTACATTACGATACATTGCAACAATTTTGATTCTTCTTTCTTTCTTTATTTTTATACCTAAGTAAAGTCAAAACCTTTTTCACAACATATACAGTGGTGGTCATATAATTAAGAACGCTTATTTAAAGGAAAGTTTTTTTCCAACTAACAAGTATAACTAACTGCATGTATTTTTTTGTATTTCTCTCTGTATCGCAAAACTTTTGCATACTACCGGTTCATTAGCTGATACAAATGATTGGCTAAAAAATAAATAGATAAACTTTTTACATTAGATCTGAACCTAGTATTACTTCTTACTGGCTGGTCACATAATTAAGAACGCTGAATGGTTTATTTTTTTATTCAAATTTAAATAGAGAACACTCTGTGGCTCTGTGGTGGTAGGTCACTATTTGTATGATTTTGGCGCTATTTAGTGCTGTAAGAGTTTAAAAGGTGATTGCTTCGTGTAAAAACAACGGGGAAAAATAAAAGTTGCAATAAATCTACAAGGGAAGTAATAATAAAACTTCGCGAGAAGAATTGGTCGTATAAAAAGATAGCCGACCATCTGCAATGCTCAAAAACAATGGTTTTCCACGCTGTGAAGCACTTTGCGACGTATCAAACTACTTCAAATGTTCCGCGTGAACCTAAACAGAGGAAGTCATGTCGTCGAGATGATCGAAATATCATTCGTTTGGCAAAACAAAATCCTTTTAAAGGGTCTAATGAGCTGAGAAAAGAATATTTTGGTGAAAACAATCCTTCAGCAATCTCGGCACGCACTATTCGAAGGCGTTTAGTAGAAGAAAAGTTGCACGGGAGGATAGCAAGGAAGGTGCCCATGTTGAAACGGTGTCATAGGCAAGCCCGGCTTGCATTTGCAAGAAGGTATGTAAACTGGACAGTTAGACAGTGGAAAAATGTTCTTTTTTCTGACGAGACAAAAATAAACAGGGTATGTTCTGATGGAAAACGATATGTACGACGACCTCCGAATAAAGCATTCGACCCTAAGTACACAAAAGTGACATTAAAGCATGGTGGGGGAAATGTAAAAAATTGGGGGTGCTTTTCTGGACATGGTGTTGGACCTGTTAAGTTGATAGAAGGAAACATGGATCAATTCCAATACAAAAATATACTGGAAGAAACAATGTTACCGTATGCTGAAGACGTGCTTCCGGTTATTTGGACATTCCAGCACGACAATGATCCAAAGCATACTGCACGTACCGTTAAGGAATTTCTCACATCGCAATCAGTTTCTGTCTTAGATTGGCCCGCTAACAGCCCAGATCTAAACCCAATAGAGCATCTTTGGTGTGAAGTCAAGAAAAAGGTTTCAAATCGACAGTGTGGCAATTTAAAAGAGCTGTACGACGTTTTCTTAGAAGAATGGAAGTCTATCTCTCTTGCGAAATGTCAAAAATTGATAGAGTCTATGCCTCGCCGGTGTAAAGCAGTAATTAAAAGCCGTGGACACGCTACTAACTATTAGTTTTTGTTTAAAATGTATTAAATATCTTTTTTTCCTTTACGCACTTCACATTAATGTGATTTATTTAGTCTTAAGTTTCATATAATACAACTCTCGAGCAGTTCAATAAATCGTTCTTAATTATTTGTCCAGCTTTATTACTATTTGAATTTGTTACTATAGAGAAAAAATACAATTTGTAAAAGAAATAGTTAGCGATTTTATTTTATATTCCTAATCCCGTTTGCTCTATTCATGTGGCTATTTCAAAACATAACTAGTTACTTTTAAGAAGGAACATTATAACTACACATGTCATGATTTAGATAAATATATTCTGCAACTTCAAATCGTTCTTAATTATATGACCACAACTGTATATACACACATATATATATATATATATATATATATATATATATTTATATATTTTAAGTTATCCGCGAACAAACATAAAATATACATATGTAATATATATATATATGTGTATATTTTATGTTTGTTCGCGGATAACTTCGTCGTTTATGAATCGATTTTGATCATTATTTTTTTGTTGGAAAAATATATTCCAAGGGATTGTACCATGATAAGGAGACCAGGATTTGATGAAGGAAAAGTGAGGGATTGAGAGAACTCCTCAAATATTGTAGGCAAACATCATTTTTTATATTTTTAGTGATGACTCCAGCATTTGAATTCAGAAAGTATCATTCGCTGAAGCGGAACTGATGATGAAGACCACAGATGGCCGCCGGAACTCCTCAACGGTACCGATTTAAAGGGTGGCGATAAGATATCTCGATTAAGATAGTTGAGCGACTACAACAAAGAACATACAATTGTTTAAAAATTACTATAATTTTCCCGCTTGCTTGCAGCGAGCTTGAAATGTCTTGAAGTTTCATATCCACTACGAAGTGGGACTAGATAACAGCTTATTATTATCACTAAAAAGTTGAAAATAAAATAAATATTTTATTTAAAAAAACAACCTTTAAAACCACATAAAAAAGTTCTTTTAAAATGATACTAGGTACCCTATAGGTCAGTCAAACTGAAGTCGGCGCCTCACAATATTAACCAAAAGCCGACTTCACTTCACGACAGCATCGGTCGATAGACTGTTTGTCTATGGTGCCATGTATTCCGCCGGGTTGGCAATGCATTGTAGTCTTCAGATCTCACTTGCCATCAGGTGGTTCTTGTGGTCGTTTGTTTTATCCGTGACATTTTTATTGATTTTCAGTGTCTTCAGCCATACAACTCATAAGAGTCAATTGTTTTTTTGTTTGTGGTTTTTATCTCAGTACCAGACGGCAAATTTCGCACTTTTAAGTATTTGAATAAACGTAAAATAAATCTCCATCACTTTGTTTTGTTTAAGTCGCAGCGGTTATTAATTTAAATAAAACGGTATATTCGCTGTTCGCTCGAAAATGTAGCATTTTATAATGCAATCACCCCATAAAGCAACTCCGGGCCACCTCAACTGAACCAAAAACAGTATTAAGTATAATGCTAAATACCATGTCGCAATCCCATTGGTCCGTTTAGCCACGCGTTCTAAAAATAAAAACGCTGTTTGAATCTTCTGTAAAATAACCAGGATAAGTTACGTTATTTTGACTTTTTTTCTTTCGAAGAGAATAGTCTCCAAAGTCGTCGCCGTGGTCAATGAGGTGGCGAAAGATCCCGTGCAGCGAATGCCCCTTAGTCCCGCACAAAAGGCTCCGCAAGGTAAATTCATCGATAGTCAATTGGGCTTACAAATCGCCGGCCTGCCCTTAAACGGCTTTTAGCCGCGTAGGGTTCGCACATGGTTTCCTTTCTTTTTTTTTTTCTAGTGTAGTGTGTGTTATGCGGTTCGGTATTTTGGATAAATAATTACAGATACAAATAGAAAAGTAGCACTTAATAAACAGTAGAAAAAGAAAGCTATATAATTTATGTATGATTATTAAAATTTATATACGTATAAGTACTGGTATCAGGAAGGAAGGACCAAAATTTGTTTTAATTAGTTAACCTATTCTATATTGAAACGCGTTTTCCACAGGTTTATCTGAACTAGGGATATAATTCAAAGCGCACAAGTTAGTAATTATGCACACGTCATAGTGTTAGAGTTACAAATGACACAAATAATATCAATTTTATTTAATAAAAACAAAAGCAAACAACAAAAAGAATAGTAGTCCAAACAAGATTGTGAGGTGTTGCACAGTTATTAGAAATACACTATTACAACTTATTTAAGTTTGAACAGTCAACCCTGCCGCTGTTGGTCGTAAAGTGCGGCGAGGGACGTAACGTCCCACGTGCCCGCAGCAACTCACCGGTTGGACAGGAACGAGGTTGATACCGATGGCCGTACACATTACTTTTATGCTACATTTACGTCACGCTGGCTCCTAGACTATATGTAAAGTTATAAGCTACGTTAATTAAAGTTAAGATAAAATAATAAACTTCTTTTGTGACATTGAAAAGGTAGAAGAGTAGCGTTTAAGCATAAAGTTTCCATTTAATTTACTATTGGGTAAAAAAAACACGCATTATTCAAAAGTATGAGGTCTCATGGATGACAAACAAGAAGTTTTCACTTTGTACAATAAATAATAATAATATCAAGGAACGACATCACACAAATTAAGCTCAAGGCTTGTACTATTGGGTATCCTGACTTTTGACCAAATCACTTTTGACAATTTAAACTTTTAAGTATTTCGCAAAAACGTGTAGGTGTTTAAACCATTACATAAATGACGTAGGTTACATGAACTTTTTAAATAAGTTAGGTTAGGTTAGGTTAGGTTAGAGTATTGTCCATAAAAAAATGTTAAATGATGCGGCTGGAAGTATCTCTTTGCGAAATAAAAGTTTGTAAAATTATAGTTTGTTGAATGATGATTTGGTAAAACATTAGTGAACCGAAATATATACTTAAATAATATATATGCCCATACCGGGGATCGGACTCGGGACCGTTAGCTTCAGACCGTTAGGCAGGGTCACTACGACCCAGGCTATCGCGTCGTCAACTAATAATTTATAATAATTTTAACTTTTTCAAATCGTCATCATCATCCTATTTATAAGATAAACAACGTTAGTAGATGTTTATATGGCATTGAGAAGGCATCGTTACAGAAAGTTCAATTTCATTAAATTCTTTAAACGACGCATTTACCTGTCGGATCACTACCTTATTCGAAACAAGGAATCCGATTTTTAAAATCCATTCACTGAGAAAGCTGAAAGCAAAAAGCCGAAGTCATAAAGCAAAAGCTAGTTTTTAAAAACCCTATCAATTTTAACAAGTGACTATAAAATCATAAGTAAAAGCCACATCGTCGCCAACACGATTGGACCTCTTTCCACCGTTAAGTTAAGGTGTGGTTCCGCAGGCACGTACGGAACCCTAATGGCGGATTATGGCAGGTAATCCGCCGCACTTAAGGAAGAGAAATATTGAGAGCCATTTGGGGTATAGTTACAGTTACAGAATTGAAAAGTCAAGGGTGGAAAAGTAACGAACGTAAAGATTATGTTTTTTTTTCAGGACTTTTCAAACTCCTTACATTCCAGGTTCCTTTTTTAATTGTATAGTGTTTTCTGCTCGGGGATTCTTAGCACCCCTTCATATTCTGATTGTTTTGGTCAAGATATTCGTACCTCGGTTAAGTCCCATCTTGACGAACGCTGGAGTGAAGAATGGAACATCTCTCGTTGCTCCAAAGACAAGTATTACGGCGGTATTAAACCCGATTTGCCAGTAAAACCCTGGTTCTTCAAATATCGTGATGCCAGCAAGCGTGCAGTCTCGACGATCATACGATTGCGATTGACTTGCGATTGGATATGCCGTGCCATTCAATTATTATCGACTATTTTATATTACTTAAGAACTTTCACAATATTATTTAACATTGCGTCGGCTTAGTGCAAGAAGTCATTAACTAACAAAAAGTCAAGTCGGAGAAAAACGGGCTCAAAGTTTTGACACAGTCAAATGACCATAATTGTAATAGATTAGGTTCTAGATTTAAAAATTAAACATCAATGGTTAGCTAAATGTATTTACTATTAAATCCAATTAAAAACTTTGTACAATAAAGTCAAATAACTTTTTTATATGTAGTTAGTGACTTTTGGTCTTTCTCGCTCTTAAGGGAACTTACAATTAGTTATTTTTTATTTTCATTACAAATAAATCAGGAAACATAGTTTTCTATAACAAAATTGGTTTAATCAGTCGTAATTATTAACTTAGAAGCATTATAAATATTACTTATTAATCAACAACGAATAAACAGATTTATTTAATTCTACTTCACAGATTATAAAGTCTGCAAGACCACAAAAATAACACAAAATTCTCGTAATGACGTTATTTTTAACTTCAAACTAAAATAATAATGAAATATTCATTGTTGATAGACGAACTTAATATTATAATAATTCCAGACAACAGCAAGCACTATTAGTATAGGTAAAACGTTAAAACTTCTAAAAATTTAAATAAAGACATCAGTTTTTGATTAAACGAATACAGTAGGTACGAAAAAGAGTAAAAAAAACCCTTGACGTCCATCTTTTTTACTCTACGTCTTCTGAGTTAGAAGACATTTCTTCAGGGACATAATCACGACACTCTTTGGCTGGCAAGTTCCGGTACCAGTGGTGAAGTTCCGCGGGTATTATTTTTTCATTGCACATTTTTAGCAAACCGTAAACTGTTCTACTTCCTTAATATTCGTAAGAAGGACTGGCGGCGTATCTTTCTGTGCTTGAATGTGTCTAGGTGACTCTAAGCCATTTTTAATATCCGACAAAGACTGTAGTTTCAAATCAGCATTCTGATTGTCACCCATTAAGATCAAAAGTAAAATAAATTTTATACAGGGTGGCCGGTGGCAGATTTTTTATATTTTCAAAAAGTCATTTTTATAATTAAAAAAAATGGGTTTTGACATTTGGCGGGATTACACGGTTCAATATTGCTAATTTTATTTTCATCTTGTTTCAATGGTCAGAACGCCGTCATTCTTATGCAGTTGAAGCGTTTGCACGCTATAATATAATTTCGTTAAGAGACGGGCCGAGTGTAAAATTTATTCGGTCATGGGTGCAAAGGTTCCGAGAAACTTCTTTGGCACATAATATACCGAGATCAGGCCCCAGCACACACGGACGCCGGAACACATATTGAGTTCAGTGTGCAACGGAGTTTACAGGAAAATCCACGACTTTCAGTGCGGAAGAGAGCAGCTCTCTTTAAGACTCCTAAAGTTATCAGTGCATGAAATATTGAAAAAATAATTGAAGTTTCATCTCTATAGGATTCAACTGGTTCAAGAAATTAATGAAAGTGATTTAACCAAACACAAAGTTTTTTGTGACACAATGTTGTACAGATTTCGTACCATATTGCATTTTTTGTAGTGACAAGGCCCATTTTCACATGAGTACTCATGTCAACAAGCATGTAAGTAGTAAAGCAAAATTGTCGCTACTGGGGCCCGCGATCGTCTAATCCACGGCTAAAACACCAAAGACCTTTGCATTGTCTAACAGTTACTGTTTGGTCTACCTCATCCTTGAATAGAATTATTGGGGGTTATTTTTTTGAAAATGCCTAGCAGTAAAATGTAAATAGGTAGTGAAAACTATAGGAAAATGATAGCTGATTAATTTTTGCCTAAATTGCTTGTACATCCGTCCTTTTCATCACACGCCTGGCTTCAGCAGGATGGTGCTACACCACACATGGCCACAGTGTCGATGAACGTGCTTCGCGAACATTTCCCTCGAAAATTGATAAACCGCTTTGGAGAAATCCGTGGCCGCTGAGATTGCCCGATTTGACCCCTATGGATTTGTTTCGATGGGGGTATCTCAAAACCAGAGCTTTTAATAACAACCCACGGTCTAAATATAGGTGATTTCCAAAAAAATATTGCTATCGAAATCAACAACATTACGCAGAATATGCTGCGAGTGGTACAAAACGCGAGGCTCCGTTTTGATGAATGTGCACGTGTAGGGGGACGACATTTAGAGGACATATGTTTTAAGTAATTAAATCCGCATTATTGATCTTTGTTATGAGATATAAATAAACACTATTCGCCTCAGGTGATGGTCAAAACAAAACCTAGGTACCTATACAAAATCTCGCCCACCGTGTAAAATCAGTCTTTTGCAAATGAAATACTTAACTAAGTACTTACTTACCTACACTATAACTTAACAGCATAAGCAAATTGAACGTATCTTATTATAATTTAATGACAATAATTACAAAAGCTCTTCATTCGCTTTATTTAGAATCTTTTCTAGCATCAAAGATCCTCGTCCTGCCTTAATGTTAATATTATTTCGCTTCATTTTGTAAGAAGTCACTACCATCTCGCATAAAGTCCATCCCTGGTCGCAGCTGCAACGGTATGACTTCGATCGCGATGACCGAACGAGTGGCGGGTTACCGCGAGAGCAAGATGTACTCGTAGGTAGGCATAAAAGAGTTGAAATATGAACTTATCAGAGCAAGAATAATTTCACTAAAGGTGTTCAAATTGAAACAACTTATTTGTCAAAAGTCATTAACCATAATTTAATCACTTGAATTACGTATCTTTGGACACAACTAAAATCGATAACTATCATTGATTACTTTAAAAAATCATTCTGGCTGCCATTAATGCTGTTTCCTATTTTTTTTAAACTGTATAATGTACTTTAGTTATTTTATACTTAAGTAAAAGTAGTAATATGCATCCAATGCTTATTTTGTTAAAAATAATTAAAGCGTTATAATAACATTTTTTTTCGTTTTACTGTTTGCTAAAAGTAACTGTATGCATATAATGAATTCTAGCTCAAATACTTTCAGAGCGATATTCATATTATTTTATTTTTTAAAGTTAACAAGTAACATTAGTGAATATTCAAACGTAATAAAATGTGTAAAAATAAAAAAAGATGTTTTGATTAAAGTAACTAATGGTCATAAACCATTTCCGTCAAATCAATAAAGCAAAAATTGAAATTAATGACTTCATGTCATTGCTGTAACATCGAAATTACTAAACGTAAAAAGAAATGGGTCAGTGCGTTAGAAAGAGTAAGTTGTGGCAAATCCGCCTGTGTTTGTACCTGTACTTAGTAACTTTATGCCTTTAATGACTTCTTGCACTAAGCCGACGATTGTTTAAAATTATGCTTCGTATTTTTTGTAATTTTATTATATTTTCATGTCCATGGCATACTTATTAAGGTGAATAAAGTTTTTTTCTATTCTCTCACCTTCCTTTTTAGCCAAGATTCGAGTCCGCGATCATTCATCATGTGAGTGCGATCTAGAAGATGGAGCGCCAGATCATATATTTTTTAATTGCCCTAGGAATCCGGTATCCTTGTACGACATCATCCTAAGTGAGTTCCGCGTCCAGTCAATGTTAGCTTTCTACTAACCTGTGTGAACTCGTCTTTCGTGTATGTCCTTGCATAATTTATTACAGTTATTTTAATATAAAATTATGAATAATATTACCCTTCTCCGTTGTAGTCGGGTGATTACAACGTCGTAGTAATGTAATAATGTGTATTTTAGATGTAAGTAAGTAGTTAATTAACATTGTGCCGTCTCGTAGTTTCATATAAACCACTAGAGATCAGAATCCAGAAATCCAGCCAACTCGTGGAAAGTGATAGACCGATCACGTATACCTTCC
Source organism: Acleris sparsana (assembly GCA_923062465.1). Classification (NCBI taxonomy): domain Eukaryota; kingdom Metazoa; phylum Arthropoda; class Insecta; order Lepidoptera; family Tortricidae; genus Acleris; species Acleris sparsana. The sequence continues at coordinate 787,771 of OV281293.1, forward strand.
AACCTTGACAAAGTGATCCCAGTAGACAGAAGCCCCTATAAAAAAAAAGTGGTATGTTTATAAAATGCAAACAGGTAAGTAGCGTATCAACTGCATTGTTAATTGTTACAAGCTGAACAAAGGTATTTTTACAGCTTTGTGTGGCGCTGAATTTGTCCCTGAGTGCACTAATAAACCAAGTACCTCAACCGATCCAGTTAGTGACTTCTCAACCGCCGAGCACTCCAGACCTTGATGCAGTACTTCTACTTTCTACTTCTCATGGCCATGTGCCAAGGCCAGGCGGCTAGCAAGACGAACAATGAACCTGTTCTGCCCAAACCTAAACTCCTGGACCTTGTTGCCCTGACTCCAACATCGTTGCAGGTGGAATGGGAGCTAGTGGATGACGTACCTGGTTTAGACCCTATTAAGGGATATAAGGTACATTTTAACTTTATTCTGCTTCATATTTTTAAATACAATGTATCATTTCAATTTTTATTCAGATATTTATTTAATTTTCCGTACATTAGGTTTTTTATAGTAAATATTCAAATATAAAAGTAAAATAACAATAGAACCGCGGGCCGGGAGACGAGCTGTAGGTAGGCCTCCAACAAGATGGAGTGATGACCTCGTCAGGATCGCGGGACCGCGGTGGATGCGAAAAGCACAAGACCGGTCTGAGTAGAAAGCCTTGGGGGAGGCCTATGTCCAGCAGTGGACGTCTTTCGGCTGACATGATGAACAATAGAACAAAAAATAAACATTATAGAAACTACCTACGAGTGCCGCCGGCAGCGCGGCAGGGATCGAGACAACACACAATGCGTGCTATGTCGACGAGTACTGCTTTATATTTTTAAATACCTTGTACTACATATTTTGATATTTTTTTCATTACTTAGTTTAATTGAATAAATAATAACACATTTTCAGGTAACAATCTCACATAATATCCCGGGGACAATGTCACACCAATTGACCTAGTCCCAAACTAAGCTCTAGACTTGTGTACTATGGGTACAGACAACAATATAAATACTTAAATAGAGAAATATATATATAAATACATAGAAAACATCCATGACTTAGGAACAAATATTCGCGCTTTCACAAAAATATTCACCCGTACCGGGAATCTAACCAGATTTACCTAAGTTCATCTACGAGTAAGTTGAACTAAGCTAGACGCATCCGTAAATTGTTTCTGCTTTCCTGAGGGAGAAAGGCTTCAAGCATAACGTCTGCCATTTATAACTACTCAGTACTGAATATATTAATTTCATTCAACATTTTACTACAATTTATGTTTAATATTGTGCAATAAAAAATGGTATTTATTTGTCGGCTTTTTTATCGAATCTTAAGATTCAAGAGATTCACTTTTCACTCAAAAAACCTTAAAACTGTTTCACTGTTAAAACTCATTCATTTCATTCATTGTTTTGCAATCAGATTTCATGTAGCTGTGTGTATAATCATTCTCTCGTAGCTCTTCCTATAATTACGTCGTAATCAATTTCTTAAATAATTTCCACATAGCAGATTTATTTAAAGTTAGCGTTTATTTGAATCGCTAAAATTAACAGTAGATTATTTTCATAATCCCGTTTCAATAATCTAATTTGTTGTTTTGTTATATCGGCTAAAACTCATATATAACAAAAAATACCATCGAAGATACACTTTCTTTGGTATTTTTTTTAAATATTAGTTTAGCCGATATAACAAAACACGTGCTCATTATGTTTTTCATCTTCTTAAACATTTATAATCAAACCACTATGAAACTTGAATGTTTAAAAAAAAATAACTCCATATATAAGTTGGAGGGTTTCGTCACTTTTCAGTACTTGGGAGGTCAATTTCTCAAAACAGGTTGAGTTTGGGCCGCTAAAAAAAAATACGTGTCTGTTATTTTAAACTACTCTCTAACATAATATCAAAATCAACAAAATCGGAGCCGGCCAGTTGGGTACCTTTCCTTGATAGTCGACGGAGCTCTGCCCATTTTTAGGTTATTTTGACTCTCCGGGCCTGATATGAAAACAAACCTAACCTAACCTACCTACGTATTATGAAGTATTTTTTATTGAATTTGCAATTGGGAAAAAATAGGAACGGATAAATTGCGAATAGTAAATACCTATAACCGAACGCGCCGTAGCTACATGAAAAAAAGCGATTAAGAAAATTAACTATCAAAGCAAATCAATAATCAAAATTATTTATTTGCTGAAACACGGTTACAGAGATCTTAAATCTATTTAGTACAGTTCATGCATATTCAACCTGCGTGCAGGTGTGCAAATTTTTCCAGATTAGTCTAATAATGTAGTAGACATATTATTATCATTTAATTGGATCGAAGTAAAGTGTACTTATCTACAATGTCAAATGTTCAATTTATTATACAAGTAGCGCGATTATGGGCGATTATGGATCATTTGCAACGTCAAAAGATGGCGGATGTGTAATTTGTTTTATTTTTTATTTTTGTGTATTTAGGTGTTCAAAGTTCTTTTCTGTTAGTGATTTGTACTTTTAATGCCTTTGTGTTGCACAGTGATAGAAGACTTGAACTTATTTCGTGTATCTGGCATCTTACTTCTCGTTTCAAGTGGACTCACAGTGGTACAGAGGTTAAAACTATCTTGGCCTCTATCCTACGAGTACATATCACCGTACACCGTTGCCCACAATCTAGAGAAGATTGGATTGTGTTTTAGTGCTATATTGATTTATACTAATATATACTTGACACTGGCGAAATCACTTCATTGTGGAAGCGCCACATTCCCGCGGTAGTAGCTGTTCAACCCGCCGCGGAGTAAAAAAATAAAAATAAAATAAATAGCGTGATTATGAAAAAATGCTGTGTGATAATTAGCTGATATGAAAAACGCTTGTTGTAAAAATGATCTAACAAACCCTTCTATAGCGGAGCTCCGTCGAAACTGTAAATCAGATTTTTAGAATGGGAAAAACAACTGTCATAATAAACTGCCGGAAAAAGGCGACTGATAATATCGTGTTCGAGAAAGAGTCATGTTTTGGAAGGTCAGCTAATAAATCTGCTAACGTTTAATTTTATTATCGACTAGACTTGAGCCTAAAAACAACTTATCCTCTTGTATGGTATGTACAGTAGTCGAATAAAAAAGAAATGAATCCACTTTTGGATCTTATAACATGCGGATAAGGTCAAAAAGTAGATATATTTCTTTGTAATTGACTGTACAATATGCAAAATAGAGCCATAGCCGATTTATTAAAAAAATCACTGTGACACAGATCTATGGTGAGTCGGGATTTTAAAAATTGTAACTACTTACTAATGTACATCTACGTATTTATATTTATACATAAATATTTTATTTTATTAACAATTTGGATAGATTAGAACTTACATTGAAATTTTTCTTTATGTTTTTTTAATTTGATTTTATGTGTTATTGAAATGTGAAGTAAATGTAGTAATAAGTAGCGATTATTTATTTTATTTTATTTTTACGATTATTTGTGTTTAATTAATTTACCTTGATAAAAGGCTATGACTATGAATATGACTATTTATTTTGATTCCTATTTTCAACCCCCGACGGGAAGAGGGGTATTATAAGTTTTACCGCTATGTGTGTGTCTGTCTGTGGTGCCGTAGCTCTTTAACAGGTGAACCGATTTGGATGCATATTTTTTCATTTCAAAGCAGGTTTTCTAGCGATGGTTCATAGGTTACATGAAAACCGGTTGGGCCGTTATTAAGATATCAGCTTAGAAAGAAATGGTCACCATTATATTGGGTTTCTATCTATCTAATAGTTATACTTCTTTACTTCTTGGACACCGATTACGAAAAGGCAACATGAAATAAGAACTTATCAATAACCAAAAACTCAAAGTTCTTCTTTTTTTTGACAGGCAACACAACAGACATGTTAGGTACAAAAAAAACCGGTCACGTGCGAGTTGGAATCTTATGAAAATCTTAAATACGATACCCCACATGACACGGTTGACTTAATTCAAAATTTGTCCCACCGTTCGTTACACAAAGACCCTGTTTTTGGTGATTTAATTAAAATGTATAGTTTTAATATTTTTATACATATTTCTAGTATAAGACGGTATTAATTGCCAAATTTCATAGTTCTAGGTCAACGGAAAGTACCCTATATTCATTACGTGAGTGAGAGTGTCGAAATAGACGTTTTTTGCTGCATCATCATCATCATCATCATCATCATCATCATCAGCCCGGAGGCGTCCACTGCTGGACAAAAGCCTCCCCCAAAGAGCGCCACAAGTCACGGTCTTGAGCCGCTTGCATCCAGCGGCTCCCCGCGATCCTAACCAGGTCGTCAGACCACCGGGTGGGAGGCCGTCCAACACTCCGTCCACCGGTGCGGGGCCGCCACTCGAGAACTGCATAAACGGCCGTATCTTTTTTATACGTTATCTTAGAAGTTTGATTTTATCACAGCTTCAAGAAACTGTAGAGTTGAATATTTATGGTTTTAATTTCAACTCGAATGCCAACGCGTTCCCAAGATAAAGGTTCTATTTTTAGAGTTCTTTGTATATTTCAGATCTTGGTGTGGGAATTGCATCCAGTGAATGTGTCAGAGATTGAATCAGTAAATGGCGTCCAAAAATTGGTGCCACGGTTTAGATCACCCAAAGTAAGTAGCTCAAACTAGGTATTCCCTTGAACTTCTTGCCTACTTTAACTTTTCCTAACCAAGTTACGCATATTTAACTAATAAATAATGTTCTCTTCCTTTGTCTTGTCTAGGGGACACCGTTGATGCAGGAAAACATATCGAAACTTGTGGTCATCTTGCACCATCTTATATACACATAAGTAGTTGATTCTATTTTTTCTTTTTTCTTTTTTCTCTCTATCTCTCTCGTAAGATTTTTGGCATGTTTTCCTGCTGAACTACGTATGTTATTTGATATTATATTTAATTTAATATGTGTAGCTTTATATAATGCTAGACTAGTAATACCATTGTAATATGAAATATGTTTAAAAAATGACTGACTGCTGAGTTTCTTGCGGCGTTTCTTCTCAGCAGTGGTCTCCTCTTGGGAAGCGCTGGTAGATTCTTGACGTGTTAAAGTTCCCGTGCGGCCTAGTTACTGTTTTTTTCTTATCTTGTCTCACTTTTAATATTTTTAATTTTGTATAATAATTATTTAATCCAAATACGTTTAATCTTATCAACATTTTTCATCATATTTGTATATTTTGTGATACCGAATGATCTTGTTGCCTTAATTCTTGTTTAATAATGTTTATTAGATATAACATTGAGTAAATAACCAAATTACATCTAATTAAGTGAAGGGGAGGACGAGCGAAGCACAAAGAAACGTTATGTTCGGGTGCCCCTTGTTTAGCCGACAAACTTTTCATCGAATATCATTCCATTGACAACGTTTCAACGAACAGTTAGTGCTCGTATTGTCATTTTGTCTTGTTTAATCGATAATTCATTGACGTTTTTATTAATTCTTATACAACTGTTCAAGCAATGATTTGTTTCGTACATATTTTAAATGGAGGAATTACAAAACATCGCTATTCATTTATTCGACGGTTTATTACAAATATTGCTACCAGAAAAGTATGTTAGGTTAGAACTGCGATCCTTACAAAACCTAACCGCTGGTAATTAGACAACGATTAGACAGAGAGATCCGATATGCATTGTAATGTCATGCAACACCTTGATCTCGATGTTAAATTATATTTTGCTAGATAGATATAGGAACAAATCTTTGTTGGCTCATGTCTCGTTTATTGTTATAGCTATTCAAGATATGATTTGTCTCGACTGTTTGTTACATGAATCAGTGTTCTTACACTACAGCCCAAAAAATGGAGTGTAATGTTTTCAGGGTTCATGTGTATATATGTATATAATGTTTCTGAATTCCACCATACCTTCTAAACGGCTGAGTCGATTTAATTGTGTGTGGTATTGTTGGAATCCTTTTACCATCCCGGGTGACATAGAACAACAATGTTTTAATTACTAATGTCAACAAAAAATAATATGGGTATCATTTTGAAAGGTCTTAACATGATCATCTCTAACATATATGAATATAGCAGCAAATAAACGGGTTTAGTGATCATAATCAAAAAATGCAGTTGGGTTTTTAAAGGTTGCATTTATACCCTGTCTATTTAACAGAGTTAACAAAGCGTTGTCTCTGTTGCACTTTTGTATGAAAATGAAAGGGACAAGAAACTGCCAGTGGGCGTCAACAAACGCACGTCGATGGCGGGCTCGGTTTACATGCCGCCTGTTGTTAAAATATTCGTAATATTTCTCGTTATTTTTGTTTGTAGTTAGAGGCACCTCAAATAATTAACTTACTGATAACATGACATTGTCAACAAGCCGAGTCACAGGTTAAACGGGAAACAGACCAATAAACGAGCCAGGTAAAAATTTGTAACCAAAGATAAGCACTTGAAAGCGTCCGCACCGTACGAGCGACAGATGTTGACTAAACTTTGACAGGCATGTAAACCTACCTTGTGCCTGTGCATCGTCCTTATCGCTGACCAATCACGTGCATTCTCTGTTATCTAGTATTAACTCTGTTAAATAGACAAGGTATATATATTTGAAACTGTGAAAAAAAAAACTCTTTTACTGTCATAGAGGCACCTTATCTTCGGCCATTTGCAATCTCACAATTGCAAGTGCCTATGGCCTTTAAAGCTTAAAGTGGTTGATAGCACGCATGCTTGTAGAAATCCATTGACGAGTTGTTTTAATGTTATTGCGTTGGAAGGTATTGCGGCGACGCAATGTATCATGAAAAGCATGAGAGCTATTGCCTGATAATAAAAATGAGCCTTTGCTCACCATCTGCTGGCATGTAGGCGCATCTTTATAATATTAGAAAATATGTGTTTTTTAGGGGATTTCAGAATATTCAAAGATTTAAAAAAATCGGGGGACAATCTTACACGAATTGATCTAGTCCCAAACTAAGCACTATGCTTGTACTATGGGTACTAGGCAACCATAAGCATAATTATACATATAGAGGAATATTTACTTACTTAGTGGTCTCCTCCTACCCCTCTGGGACACAGGCGTGATTTAATGTACGTACTTACTTAGGAAGAAATGTATCCAATACGAAACGAAGGAAAAACTCGCACTCGTCACACTAATATTTACCCTGAGAAGAGAACCTAGGACCGCTAGCGTCGTAGGCAGGGACCTTCTACTACAGTAGGGTTTTTTTATGGCAATGAGAACGCACGCGAGCACTCAGGCCACCTGATGGTAAGTGGGATCAGAGACCCAAAGACATTTGAAATCTCAAGACTACAATCTCAAACCTGCAATCCTAAGACTTCAAATGCGTTGCCAACTCTGCGGACTAAGATGGAATGCTACTTTGCTAGTAGTTTCACTGGTCGTCTTATCCCCATACCGGAACACAGCAATGCGAACACTGCTGCTTGGTGGTGGGTTAATGGATGGAATGGAGCCTCAGCTTTGACGAAAATCAGAAATGTTTGTACCAAAATGACTTACTGCTATTATTCTGGCACACATTGACATTTTGTTGTCAACGTTCTGATAACTCTTATTTATGTGACAGTAAAACGATATACATTCAGGAGCAAAAATAACGGGTCAGAGTCCGTTTTTCATACTAAAGAGGCTATTTCGAAGCCTTGACACCTCCCCAGGGAGTGCTTTTAGTGAAATCTGATGATGAATACCCCTAGCATCAATACAGGACTTCCAGAGAGCCTAGGATACCCAACTGAATGAATCTGCGGTTAACGCCTGAATTGTGCATGTTCAGAAAAACATCTAAAATGGCAATTAAATGTAAGGAAATCCAAGTGCTGACCCAAACTCTCCCGCTGTGGTGTTAACTGATTGTGCGATGAGTTAGGTATCTTAAGAACTTTTGACCTCCTCTATTGAACCTCGCAGTATCCACCATTAAATATGTGTAAATCTATAACATTGTAGGCGCCTTGGTCCATACTGTAAGCCTATACTTGTAATTATAATAATAAATAAATAAATAAATAAATAAATAAATAAATAAATAAATAAATAAATAAATAAATAAATAAATAAATAAATAAATAAGTAAATAAATAAATAAATAAACCTCACTCAAAACAACCCCTGGCGAGGAACCAAGGCTTCGTAATAGTCTCGTTTGTATAAAAAACGCACTCTGACCCGGTATTTTTGCTCTTGAGTGTAAAAATATGTCAAAAGCAATATTAGAATACCTGACTGCCATCATTAATACATCATCTTCCCTTTCAGCTTTCATACCCTTCAGGAATCCTTCCTGAAATAGATGCCGAGAAGGTCGTTGTGTCTGATCCCCGGATCAACAAGGCTGAAGTCCCGAACGTCAAGCCTCAGACCATCTACGAGGTCAGGGTACGAGCCTTCACTGAATCTGAGGATGGGCCACTGTCGACCCATTTGAGCATCCAAATCTGGGAGTAGAAATATACAAAATTTTGAATTAGGACTGTCCAACCGCATTGTAGGACAAGCCAATGTTTCGTTCACCAAGACGATAATCTCATATTATATCTGATTATTATTTCCTTAACGTAGGTTTGTAACGTTTAAAAAACCAATAGTTGTAAGATCAATATTTATTCACATATGTAGTTTGCCAAGGCGCGCTAGATGTCGCTTTACGGGAGCGGCGTGAATCCTAGATCGCGCTATTAAGATTTCCCCTGAGATCATGACCTTCCATGTACAAATTTGAAATGAGTGAACGAATATATCGCTTTGGGATTTGAAGCCTGTGTTTTATTCAGGACCATGGAACGCGCATTCTTTTTCAAACATGAAGATGAAAGCTGCGGTATTACTTTATTAAATCTCTTTTTAGCAAATTTCGAATCGTATGTTTTAATATTCGCGTTTAAAATATGAACGCACAAAAACTACCCTGTCCTGACCCTGGATTAGAACTGACAAGGATAGTGCGACACGTCACCTGACATTCTGCGCCGTAGTATTAAAATGTCTGTTCGTTCATAATCCCGTGATCGAGGAACTAACACATACATACTCGCATTAGTTAATATGTTACGGTTTACCTCGGAGTGATGTTGTATTACAAATAGTTAGACATACTAGCACAGAGGAGCGCTAGCTGTCCTTACACTATCAGAAAACGCAAATAATAATGTACTTTAAACAAAATATAAAAAGAAAACAAAAAGAGAAATTCAGAGAAAATATATTTTAGTACCACGTCGCTCGCACAAGACGTAAACACGACAGAATACTGTCGTGTATGGATAGCTAGTATTCTGATTATACAGGGTGGAAAAAACGAACGAAATAGCAAATTCTACGAAAACAAAAATCAATAAATAATATTTTTGGCCTAAAATTATGAAACGTTTAACGTAAAATAACATAAAACACATTTATAAAAAAAATCTGTCTTAACCGTTAATCGAACTGCGATCGAATATGAAAAAACAATAGAATCGTAATCGACTATACAAAACTACATGGAAGCATAATATCCAGAATACGCCAGATGCCTTTTTTATACTGCCAATCCATTGTCCCGTCTTTTTTTAACTTCTGCAATTTTGTTCTTCTGTAAACCTCGCCTTAGACCGCAAATGCGTTGCCAACCCTGAGAACTAAGATTGAATGCCTTTATGCTAGTATTTTCACCAATTGTTTTATTCTCCCTGGAACAATTAAAATTAATTAATAAATGGCTGGATGTGTGCGTATAAAAGGCTTTCTATAATAAAACTAACGATACCTCACCATTCTTCTCAAACTGTGTTATGCAAATATCTATAAGAGAATGGCTGCGCTAATTAAATTTCGCCGTCGGCATTACAATGTATTTATACATATAGATGAGTAGGTTTCATTACCCGAGTATACCTAGGAATCCGGTATTTTGAGAAAAAAAACAAATTGGTGTAGTTAACAAAATATAATCTGCATCGATTCGACTTAGTTCTACTAATGGTGCTGACGGACTTGAGCATATTCGCATAAAAAATACATCGAGTATATACTCGACGCTTAAGTCTTTCAGCACTATAAAACGGATCCATACAGATTATATTGTTTCATCAACTATACAATTTATTTATTTTCTTCAAAATACTGGGTTCCTGATCTGACTATAAAACAAGAAATCGGGTTCACATAAATTTACTTGCGTTGCTTACCGTACCCGTCGATGCCGTCAACAATGAAAACATGGACAGTTCCATTTTCAAATATCTTACACTAACCTGCCTTTAGAACGGTGTATTTATAACTTGCCAGTAGGTACGCAACTAATGAGTAAGGAGTATCTAATTTTTTTCGGTCGGTATCACACTCCAATGTAAAAAAGTTTACAAGAAATAGCTTCTATCTAAGTTGCTATTTGCATGCCATATGTTGGATGCAAGTTCCTGACTGACTATTTTAATGACAAATGTATAATTAGGTACCTACAGTCGAACTCATAAGTAGCTGTACTTACATTTTAGTTCCTTATCAAGAAAGCCCTAAATACCTTTTTACTCAAAAATCTAACTGTAAAAGAAAAATCTCTTAGAGTTGTTGGCTTTGGCTTCTAACACCAGATTACGTCACATCCTATGATTAAACCCTAGTTACTTTTTCCGTAAATGTTATAATAAATTTTGCGCCTGCAAAAACATAAAAAGCAAAAACTCCGCGACAAAGCTGCCAGCAAGTATTATGCAGGCGATTTAAATATCTATTGTTTTCGCGAGGTATCGGTCCGCCGGGGCGGTAAAAACTGCGCGTGCACAGTTGCACACCTCAGCGAAACGCAATTAGATACGTCTCGGGAGACTGACGCGAGCAGGCAGAGACTAGGAGCTAGACGCCTCAAAGTTGGCAACATAAAAACACAAATTTGGGTTGCAGTAGTACTTTATTTTGTGAGGTGACTTATAGCACCTTCGGAATAAACGTTGTATCATTAAATTTTGGTTGTGCTTTTAATTTGTATAAAAAAATCTAAGAGTGTCGACGGCTTGTTAGATTAGTTAGAAGCGAGCTTACCAAAATTATGCCACGCGAACAATTTTTCTAGTGGCATCATTATCAGGCAGGTACGCAGGGCAGTGCAGGAGATGTGCCATTAGCTGTAGTGAAGCGCCGCAGCTGCTGTGGTCCTCAGCGGTGTAACCCCACTTTATCGGCATCTACCAACTTGAGCGCGCATTTTGATTAATTTTAATAAGCGCCTACAATTATATAAATGTAAAAACATAAATAAATATATGACCAATAACGAAAAACTTCGAATTAACTAAGTCTTAAAAAAATGATTTGACCTATATTGCAATGTAGTGGGAGTGGTGACAGGACCTTGCCCAGGGTCCGTCCGGATCGCTACTACCATCTTATCCATTAACCCACCGCCAAGCAGTGTTTGCATAGCATAGAGGCATTCCATCTTGGGTGGCAACGCATTTGAAGTCTTAGGATTGCAGTTTTGAGATTGTAGTCTTGAGATTTCAAATTTATATGGGTCACAGATCCTACTTACCATCAGGTGGTCTGAGCTCACGTGCTAAAAAACTGTAAAGGTAATTACAATTTAATTTAACTTCCCTCTGTTTCTGCAGCTAGCTCTTCGCCTATTCCTACCCTAGCAGATTTACATATAAATTGTAGCTAACTCACGTGACGTCTTTTAACTGCCCTAACCGCACTGCCGCGACCTCTCCGAACCAATCTACGGCTGACTGTACTTTTAAAATGGAAATTAGATGCGATTATGTTTAAGTGTTCGGTTAGTGGTGCTGTGGCAACAGTCATTTTTACATTTGTTACGTTATTACTTTACATGCTTAAACCGTTGTTATTTAATGTAATTAAAATTAAATAAATTATTATTAATTACATTTGTTGTTATGTGTTGTTTAGTGAGGTCACTAAATGGTCCCTGCGGAAGACCAGCGCTGATTTTACTACCGGCAACATACTGAGCTGGTACCATTTCATGACATCTGACATTAGGTCATCCATATGTTTTTTGTCTCTTTTTGATTCATCATGTCAGCCAAAACACGTCCAAGGCTTTCCACTCAGACCGGTCTTGTGCTTTTCGCATCCACCGTGTCCCTTTTTGATTAGTAAGTACTTATTTTGTTCGTTTGTTAGATGTCTGAATGTTTTATTTTTTATTTTCTCTATTTTTCTTTAATACAAAGGGATATTATACTATACTATACTCACTAGTACGTCCGCGTTTATTATTTTTGAAAATGTTAGATATTTTGCTTTGTACTGCATTACGATAAATTGCAACAATTTTGATTCTTCTTTCTTTCTCTATTGTTATACCTAAGTAAAGTCAAAACCTTTTTCTGTGTATACCTAATACAATCAAAGAGGAACGCTACGCTCCATGACAATCAAATCTAATAAAAAAAACTATTTGTATTGTTATATTTACCTTCATTCCAAGAATTTCACAAATGGCGACCAAAGCTTAAAACCTGCCACCCTAGCTATCTTTAGACAGCCCATAATTTCATATTTTCCCATTGTCCACGAGGAGACGTCGTCGCTTGACCCCACTTGTAGCAATCTAATTTGGCCCCTCCGTCGCCATGTTGGCCAAATATTGCCAAATATTACACTTGACAAACATGTATTACTATTATACCTAAAGAGACTTTTAAACCGACATCAAGAAATATGAACTTACTAGAGAGCCTATCTTTTTCTCTCTGCAAGCTCTTTAATTATCGTGTTACAGTTAAAGATGCACGTTTTTTTAAATTATAAATATATATAAGTTTTTCTTGGCCTAACATAGGTATTCCTTATTTCCTTTATTTCTTTCTACAATTTCCCTTGTTGAGTAGTTTTAATAATATAAAAAAACCACTAACTTTATTTGACTCGTTTGACTCGTAAATACGCGTCAGATATGTAACAAAAAAAAAACTGGACTATAGCACGTACACTAATTCCAACACACGTCACACTACCGAACATTTGTCCAAACGTTGGCCAGTAATATCTTTCATCCTAACATCACATGATATTTGGAGGGGCGAAGACGCAGGTAACTCGTCGGAAAATCTAATTTACTAAATTGAATTACACTGTCCACTAACTCCCGGATATATTTCTTGCCGGCCGCCTCTTGACGTGTTATTGTATGAAATGTATGATGATGGACAAAGAAACTCCGCCGTGGTGCTTATGGATAGGGATTATGGAGACATTGTTAAGTTATGGTTCTGTATTGAGGTAGGGGGTTCTGGTTTACGTTGTTGGTGACCATTAACGTGTAGATATTAGGAAATATATCTAACTGCTATGTTGTCAATGGTATTATTTTGAGTTACATAGGGTCAATTTTTTTTTTTATAATGATAATGAAAGTTTGTGTATGTTTTTGAAAGTTTCTTACCTATCTTCCTGATTGTTCACATAAGCTAAGATTTTTTTTACGATGTTATTGGCATAGTATTTATCAATTTATTTAAGCCATTATGAAACCTACCATAAATGTCATAATGACATGTATTATAACATCAATATAACGACCATTAAAGCCATATTTAGATATTAATGTTTTTGCTATCGCAAAAGAAATCACCAGCATTATATTATTAAAGATACTCCTAGTTAAAGACAACAACGTCAACATAATCGCATTTTCCCGCACTCCGCACCGCAGTTTCTCGGAGCATTTCTAAATCAAAGCACGGCCCGTTACCCTGGAGAGTGACTTGCGGAAAATTGGAAAGCGAAACAAGGTGAAAAATATTATTAAGCGGAGCCCGGGGCCCGCGGGAGCGGACACAATCACACCGGTTTGTTTAAAGCTTTATAATGTTGCGGGGTATGGCTGGAGCGGGTTGTAAGAACGTTGCTGGTGTACAAATCTGGGGAGCTGGCATGCTATTACATTATTGTGTATGGTTTAGTCAAGCTAACGGTAGGATGACGGTCGCAATTTACGTTTAAGGGAGGGACTAACCATTTAGTACCAATTATTATTAAACGACTTCAAAAAAGTCGTTTATGAATCGACTTTGATCATTATTTTATTGTTGGAAAAAATATATTCCAAGGGGTTGTGCCATGATAAGGAAACCAGGGTCTGATGAAGAAATCAGTGAGGAATTAAGAGAACTCCTCAAAATTTGTAGGCAAACATCAATTTTTATACTTTTAGTGATGACTCCAGTATTTTCATTCAGAAAGTATCATTTGCTGAAGCAGAACTGATGTTGAAGACCACAGATGGCCGCTGGAACTCATCAACGGTCCCGATTTAAGGGTGGCGGTAAGATAGTTGAGCGACTACAACGAAGAACATTTAATTGTTTAAAAATGACTATGATTTTCCCAATTGCTTGCGGCGAGCTTGAAATGTCTTGAAGTTTCATATCAACTAAGAAGTGGGACTAGATAACAGCTTATTATTATCACTAAAAAGTTGAAAATAAAATAAATATTTTATTTAAAAAAACAACCTTTATAACCACGTAAAAAAGTTCTTTTAAAATGATACTAGGTACCCTATAGGTCAGTCAAACTGAAGTCGGCGCCTCACAATATTAACCGAAAGCCGACTTCACTTCACGACAGTATCGGTCGATAGACTGTTTGTCTATGGTGCCATGTAGGCCGCTGGGTTGGCAATGCATTTGTAGTCTTCAGATCTCACTTGCCATCAGGTGGTTCTTGTGGTCGTTTGTTTTATCCGTGACATATATATTTATTTATTTTTCAGTGTCTTTAACTCTTAAGAGTCAATTGATTTTTTGTTTGTGGTTTTTATTTCAGTACCAGACGGCAAATTTCGCACTTTAAAGTATTTGAATAAACGTGAAATAAATCTCCATCACTTTGTTTTGTTTAAGTCGCAGCGATTATTAATTTAAATAAAAAGGTATATTCGCTGTTCGCTCGAAAATGTAGCATTTTATAATGCAATAACCCCGTAAAGCAACTCCGGGCCACCTCAACTGAACCAAAAACAGTATAAAGTATAATGCTAAATACCATGTCGCTATCCCATTGGCCCGTTTAGCCACGCGTTCTAAAAATAAAAACGCTGTTTGAATCTTCTGTAAAATAACCAGGATAAGTTACGTTATTTTGACTTTTTTTCTTTCGAAGAGAATAGTCTCCAAAGTCGTCGCCGTAGTCAATGAGGTGGCGAAAGATCCCATGCAGCGAATGCTCCTTAATCCCGCACAAAAGGCTCCGCAAGGTAAATTCATCGATAGTCAATTGGGCTTACAAATCGCCGGCCTGCCCTTAAACGGCTTTTAGCCGCGTAGGGTTCGCACATGGTTTCTTTTCTTTTTTTTTTCGAGTGTAGTGTATGTTATGCGGTTCGGTATTTTGGAAAAATAATTACAGATACAATAGAAAAGTAGCACTTAATAAACAGTAGAAAAAGAATGCTATATATAATTTACGTATGATTATTGAAATTTATATATCTACGGATAAGTACTGGTATCAGGAAGGAAGGACCAAAATTTGTTTTCATTAGTTAACAAATTCTATATTGAAACGCTTTTTCCACAGCTTTATCTGAACTAGGGATATAATTCAAAGCGCACAAGTTAGTAATAATGCACACGTCATAGTGTTAGAGTTACAAATGACACAAATAATATCAATTTTATTTAATAAAAACAAAAGCAAACAACAAAAAGAATAGTAGTCCAAACAAGATTGTGAGGTGTTGCACAGTTATTAGAAATACACTATTGCAGCTTATATTTAAGTTTGAACAGTCAACCCTGCCGCTGTTGGTCGTAAAGTGCGGCGAGGGACGTAACGTCCCACGTGCCCGCAGCAACTCACCGGTTGGACAGGAACGAGGTTGATACCGATGGCCGTACACATTACTTTTATGCTACATTTACGTCACGCTGGCTCCTAGACTACGTAAAGTTATAAGTTACGGTAATTAAAGTTAAGATTTTTTTTTTTTTTATGACATCGAAAAGGCAGAAGAGTAGCGTTTAAGCATAAAGTTTCCATTTAATTTACTATTGGGTAAAAAAACACGCATTATTCAAGAGTTTTCACTTTGTACAATAAATAATAATAATATCAAGGGACGATCTCACACGAATTGTCCTAGTCCCAAACTAAGATATAGGCATGTACTCCTGACTTTTTACCAAATCATTGTTAGACAATCTATATAATTTTACAAACTTTCATTTCGCAAAAACTTTTCGTTTCGGGTGGTAGGACTTTGTGCAGGGTCCGTCCGGATCGCTACCACCATCTTATCCATTAACCTACCGCCAAACAGCAGTGTTCGCATTGTTGTGTTCCGGTTTGGGGATAAGACAGCCGGTGTAATGACTAGCATAGAGTCATTCCATCTTAGTCCTCCGGGCTGGCAACGCATTTGCAGTCTTAGGCTTGTAGTCTTGTGAATGCGAATGTCTATGGGTCACAGTTTCCACTTACCATCAGGTGGCCTGTGTGCTCGTTTGCCTTCTATATGCAATAAAAAAATGGTTTAAACCATTACATTTGACATAGGTTACATGGGCTTGTTAAATAAGTTAGGTTAGGTTAAACTTTTGTCCATAAAAAATGTTAATTAATGCGTCGGGAAGCATCTCTTTGCGAAATAAAAGTTTGTAAAATTATAGTTTGTTGAATGATGATTTGGTAAAACATTAGTGAACCGAAATAAATACTTAAATAATATACATATATGCCCATACCGGGGATCGGACTCGGGACCGTTAGCTTCAGACCGTTAGGCAGGGTCACTACGACCCAGGCTATCGCGTCGTCAACTAATAATTTATAATAATGTTAACTTTTTCAAATCGTCATCATCATCCTATTTATAAGATAAACAACGTAACTAAGTAGATGTTTATATGGCATTGAGAAGGCATCGTTATAGAAAGTTCAATTTCATTAAATTCTTTAAACGACACATTTGCCTGTCGGACCTTATTCGAAACAACGAATCCGATTTTCAAAATCCATTCACTGATAGAAAGCTGAAAGCAAAAAGCCGAAGTCATAAAGCAAAAGCTAGTTTTTAAAAACCCTATCAATTTTAACAAGTGACTATAAAAACATAAGTAAAAGCCACATCGTCGCCAACACGATTGGACTCTTTCCACCGTTAAGTTAAGGTGTGGTTCCGCAGTCACGTACGGAACCCTAATGGCGGATTATGGCAGGTAATCCGGCGCACTTAAGGAAGAGAAATATTGAGAGCCATTTGGGGTATAGTTACAGTTACAGAATTGAAAAGTCAAGGGTGGAAAAGTAAGGTGTAGAAAAGGTTTTCAAATATTGTTGTACAAAAATATATCCAAGTAGATTCTTACAACAATGTGACTAATATTTTGATATAGATTTGTAACTCGTTAGCTTAGTTGGTAGCGGCGGTGCCTACGAAGCTAGCGGTCTCGGGGTCTAATTCAGGGGCAGGCTAGGGTAGATCTCCTTCTCTTGCGATCCACTCTAGTATAACCAGTTGAAGTAGTATTTTCCTGCGGTAAAAAATTGGAGACATCAAAAGGTCCAACACAGATTTGTCGGTTGCCCACGTTATATAAAGCATATAGTACAGTCAACGTCATAAATAACTGATCACCCTTGTCACTTTAACGTCATGTTTGAAATGTCATACAAAATTGTGAAACGATTAAAAGCGACAAGGTACATAAATGATCACTTTTTTTTATGGTATAGGAGGCAAACGAGCAGACGGATCGCCTGATGGAAAGCGATTACCGTCACCCATAGACACCTGCAGCACCAGAGGAGTCACAGGTGCGTTGCCGGCCTTTCAAATGAGAGTACGCTCTTATTTATTTATGACGTTGACTGTACAACAATCAAGTAAACAAACAGCCTTTCTCTTGGTCAAGGCTCTAACCCAGATAATTAACTTCTACTACCAGAATCAGGTGCCACAGAGTGCCTAAATGATACAAAAACATGAGGTTTGAAAAAATAAGAGGTAAATTGAGTTGCAACTGGCCACTTATTGCCAGTTTTTTTCATCAAAATTAATTTTGTACTGCCATCGCTTTAGCGCAAAATTATAACTATTCGTATTAAAATTGCAGTGGCTAATAGGGGTCCTACCTACCTATTAGAGTGCCGCTAGATTCTTCTATCTTATGGCCCTAGAAGAGATGCATTCGGCGTTCGTTATCGTAATCTAAACTACCTTAAACTTAGGTTTTGAAGTAAGCTGTCAAACGTTTGCGTCGAGCGCCTACGTCGATTCCATACAATTTTGTCAGTTTTCAAAAATCGTCGTCACCATCTGGAGTAAAGACCGAATGTAAGACAAGCTGTATTTTTTACTTTTTCGATAGGTGTAAATAAACGTTCTCCTTTCTTTCTTTCAAATACGTTACCTCTCCCTAACCGATGAAGACTTCACGCTCCAACAGAACACGTAGGTACCTATACCTAAAGAGAGTAAGAGTAATAGCCTAAAGAACGTATAGTGCGGTTTCCAAGCAATTTCCCGGCGAGGTAACAAAGTCTAAGGGAGTGACCGCCCTCGATATAGCGAAGCGAAACGAAAGAGTGGTGAGGATACGACCGGAACCGTTATTTGTTTTATTACGGACGAAAAATAAACAACGTAAAACCGATATCCATTCCGACTCTTGTTAGTGTTTTGAACAGTAAATATTTCGACAAACAAACCAACAACGTTCGTGTTAAATTTCTTAACAACCATTTTATAAAACAAACATTTTTTTATGGCTTGGAGAAGGACACACAGGCAGGAGCACAAAGGCCACCTGATAATAAGTGGAAACTGTGACCCATAGACATTCGCATTCACAAGACTGCCATCCTAAAACTGCAAATGCGTTGCCAACCCTGAGGACTAAGATGGAATGCCTCTCATTACACCGGCTGTCTTATCCCCAAACCGGAACACAACAATGTGAACACTGCTGTTTAATGGATAAGATGGTGGCAGCGATCCGGACGGACCCTGCACAAGGTTCTACCACCCGCTAAATACACATAAAAACATCCATGACTCAAAATCAAATATTCGCGATCGTGACACTAATACCTTACCGGAATTTGAACCCAGGACCACTAGCTTCGTAGGCAGGGTTACTAGAACTAGGCCAACGCATCGACAAATTCCCGTCATGGTATACAGAGCCCAGACCTGAACGCTTACTAAACAGACGATAATAAAATTAAGTAAGCTTCAATTTTGCTCTGGCATTTTTCTTCGCGACCATGTTACAAATATAGAAATCCGAAGAAGAACGAAGCTACTATACATTGCCTTAGTGGAACGTTAGAGGAAACTGGAGGTGGGCCACATAAGTCGTGATATGGATGACGCACAGGCCGAAGAAACGTGAGAGGAAACCAATGAGAGGGACTGACGATCTCGTTAATATGGGATCTCCGATTAGAAGATGAAAGATCAAGATCTAAACAGAATGATTCGCGGGCGGATCATCGCTAGTATCAACTGAGATACTAACACCGACAAATTGATTATTGATCTTACTTGATGTTTGTAGACATCTTCAAGCACGTATGGAATCAAGACAATAATTTACTACGATCATAATCTTGTTAGAAGTAAGTTTTTTTTTGTAGTTTTCCCAGGGTATCTCCTAGCCTCTGTCCCGGCTGGGCAGTAATTGGAGCTATCAGCAGCCCCCGCTCGTAAAGAGGTGAGCGAGGTGCGCATCGACCGGCCGCGGTCCGGTTAACTGTTTCTGGAAAAATGCTTTGATTGTCTTACGAGAGAAACTTTGTCGAAGTTAAATCTTCTTCAGGAACGGAGATTGATTCTATGAGAGGGTTTTTGTGCACGAGAGATTATACTATAATATAACTTTAATACACTCAGGCAAAAATAACGGGTCAGAGTGCGTTTTTCATACTAAAGAGGCTATTTCGAAGCCTTGGTTCCTCGCCAGGGAATGCTTTTAGTGAAATCTGATGATGAATACCCCGACTATCGATACAGGACTTCCAGAGTGCCTAGGACACCCAAATGAATAAATCTGCGGTTAACGCCGGAATTGTGCATGTTCAGAAAAACATCTAAAATGGTTATAAAATGTAAGGAAATCCAAGTGCTGACCCAAACTCTCCCGCTGTGGTGTTAACTGATTGTGCGATCACAACCTATTGTGCGATACCTATCTTAAGAACTTTTGACCTCCTCTATTGAACCTCGCAGTACCCACCATTAAAACTCACTCAAAACAACCCCTGGCGAGGAACAAAGGCTTCGAAATAGTCTCGTTTGTATGAAAAACGCACTCTGACCCGTTATTTTTGCCCATACCCATCTTCATACATTTGATTTGGAGCCAAAAAAAAAAAAACTTTTTTTTATGCTGAATAATAATGCTAGCTAGTAACAGGAAGATCATTGCGTTGATTTAAAATACTTGCTAACTGCCATGTAGAAGGCAAACTAAAACACAGGCCATTGTGAGTGGGATTTAAGGCCTATAAATAGAATAGACATTTGCGATACAAGATTTGAGAGCTTAGTTTGGGCTTGTGTAACAATGGAATTTGTGTAAGATTATTTCTAGAATATATTTATTTATTTATCTCCTAGGCTCGTTATAAATTCCAAAATAACTAAAATAAAATAAATATAACGATATAAATACTTATATATATAAACATGTACATACCTAAATACAGACTCAGGAACAAATATTCGCGCTCATCACGCAAATATCTGACCTTACCAGTATTTAAACCCAGGACCGCTAGCTTCGTAGGCAGGGTCACCACCAACTAGGATGGCGCGTCGTCAAAATAAAAACACACAGAAAAACAATCATGCATTTTATCATGGTGTTTCCTAAAATCTTGTTGTTTTCTTTATATTTATTTTGTTGGGCATTTTGTTTTATCTGTGAGGTTGTTTCAATAAATAAATCATTCCACTCAACTCTAGGAATCGCTCACTCAAAACAGCCCCAGTTACAGAAAGTTGATATTCCAAATCCGACCTGCCCCCATCCCCCGAACACCTGAGCCCGTATTTGCCGGCGGTAAAAGGTGCTATCCGGTTCCCTTCTCGACTTACTGTTAAACGCTGCTTTGCTCCTGTTGGAGCTTGTTTATTTCTATTCAAAAACATAGCTGTTATCTGATAACAGACAGCCAATTAATAATATTAATAAATATCGGAAGACAATAACACAAATGGAACTAATCCCAACCTAAGCTCTAAGTTCGTGGAACCCTGTCATAATGACAGCGTCAAGTGACGACATAGAAATTAGTAGGTTCTATACGACAAGGCTCCATAGAGGTATGCAACGATAAATATACCTATATAGAGAAATAAGCACCTACATTCATAGAACACCCAGGACTCGGATACAAATACTCGTGCTCATCATACAAACATTTGACTGGGAATCGAACCGGGGACCGCTAGCTTAGTAGGTACTTTACAGCTTATTTACCAGAGTATATCTTACTGTTTGTACTAACCTAACCTATCCTAACCTTACCAGCAAGATTTACAAACTATAATTTTTAATTTTGATAAAGTATCCACGTGGTTATGCGAAAATCCGTGCTTATAGAAAAGTTTCGTCGGCGACATTATACTTAATTGTTAAACTTTATGGCTCTGAAACTTTTTCTTTATTTATTACGTGAAATATATATACTTAAGACATAAAAGATCACCGAAAATTATCACATCTAAAATTCAACACACTAAAACTTTTATGCTCTCCCGCCAATTTCACTTTTTTTTAACGGTACCGTTCTTAGTGGCCAGTCATTCAAAGGCGTCTCTTGAACTAACGAATCTGACCGTGACAGGTTTATAATTCAGATAATTAAAAACAGACATATATGGCTGTATGGAATCTGATTCCTTTGCCTATCCGTGAAGGGATGAATATTATTAAAAAATAAAATGACTTCTCACTGGCCAATTTAATTTCATATGCAGCACAAGTCGTGTTTTGATTGGTCGAATCAGTGATCAGCAGACCGATGTGATTGGTCGACTTGCTCAATGGAACAGACCAACAATGTTATGTTTGACCAGTTTAAATTCATAGAAGGCCTGCTCTTTCAATGTACAACTATTGATTGTTTTGGGGAAAAAGAACAGACCATCTTTTGCCACATTTCCGAGCAGTGGTCGGGAAAGGTGACTTTTTATACTAATCAAATAACCTAGGCTCCTATGTCATGACCTTCAAAATGACAGGTAACATGTGATAATTCGGAACTCCAACATTGCAAAAGCGGACTAGTTTCTTTGTCACTAGGTTACAGACATTGTTAATCTTATACCTTTGGACCTCTTAAATATGCTGTAGTAGTATTGCCTCTTCATAGTTTTTAATAATCGTATCCTTATCAACAAATTATGAAATATAACCTCATACACATATTTTGTATCGTGTTGACAGCTGTCAAATCGGCCTTTTAAAATGGCGTGACTATAGGTAAGGTAGTACTAAATACGGGTTACAATGGGAGCAGTCCAATCGTGACAATAGACGCAAATGTAGGAATCAATTACGTCACGCACAGGAGTACGCATGCACCCAATCCAGCTGTCAATCAAAATGGCTGACTAATAAAGATTATTATTAAACGTTGTGTTTAAAATTCTATTTAAAAAAAAAGCTAGATATCTATTGAAAGTAATGGCAGGAATTTATTTTTATTTATTTATTTATTTATTTATTAAGGATATCAACAGCACATTACAATTCATAAAAGCAGTAAATTAACAAGATAACAGTGCCAATTACAGACATCCACCTATGAGCAATACATCAAGAACAACAACTACAGATTATATACATGCAAGTAGTTTAGTTGTAAGTAAATAAAGACATCGTAACAGCTACGTACAGGTATGTGTGTGTGTGTGTGTGTGTGTGTGTGTGTGTGTGTGTGTGTGTGTGTGTGTGTGTGTGTGTGTGTGAGGCTCACGAACGGAAACTATTAATAACTGCTGATTTAAAATATGTTTTTGACAGGAAAAATAGATTTAAATGGTTAAACTTTTTGTTATATAAATTAGCTAAACGTAACATGGGGGAATTTTGGGCGTATTTGGTGTGGACAAAAGGAACGTGAAACAGAATACTGTTAGAGTGACGAGTACGAAAGAATGGCGTATTAAAAGTAAGTTCCGCAGTAAGCGCTGGATTGTCTAACCGGGCATTGGCAATGTCATGCAGCAGACTCATGTCCGATAGTTGCCGACGCTCGTGTAAGCTAAGCAGGCCATACCGCTTACAGGCAGACTCATAACTGACGTTCCTCGCTCTTGATATAAAATTAAGATGTCTAATAAAAATTCGTTGAATACGTTCGACCATTTCAACATATGTAATGTATTGAGGTGACCAGATTGTGCTGGCATACTCTAGAGTGCTACGAACGTAAGCAGCATAAACCACTTTTAAACAAGAGACGTCCTTGAATGGTTTACATACACGCATGACAAAACCCAAGCTTCTGTATGCACGGTTAACTACATTTTCAACATGCTTCGAATCGTAAAGAGATTGGATCTAGTCATGTTAATATGAAAGTATTTGGTAAAGTTATCCGTCATTTGGTGGACATTGTCATAGATTTTTACCTTGTTGAATTTAGTCTTTATTTTAATAATTTAGCAAAAAAAACCCTGCCTTTAAAGTGCTTTAAAAAAAGTATTTTTGATTAACCAAATAAATTTCACTACGCCTAATAAATGACATAGAGGCGTTGCTTTTTTCACACAATTCCCGTAGGAAAGATAATGAGACATTTAATAATTAAAGTCATCGATCACCGTGACGTTGATCGAACTGTTTGTCTGTCCACGCTGATTTCGTTAGAGGCCAATGTTCCTTGACGACATGAATATAAATATCAGAGTAAGACTGAGGTGCATGATATGGCAGTTTTCTCACGATTAGTTTCACCATCAATAGTAAATTCATGTGAGGTATCATTACGTAGATGACTTTAAAAACCTAAAGAGGTACTTACTAAAGTTAGCATTGCGATTTTACAACTGCAATAAATCGGTATAATAAGTCAATAAGTAAACAAAAGAAAGTAATTTATTCCAAACAATCATGAAATCTATCGATACATTTGATTGAAATTAAAAAAAACATACGGTAAAGACTGACCTGCTCTGCTATTGCCTAGCGCACTTGCAATCAGAATCGGCTTCAAAGTGGAACAATTGTTTTCATTTTGTATGCAGACAAGCCTTCTATTTTCAAAATGAAAACGATAGCGATTGCTAGTGCGTTAGGCAATAGTCCCTCTGTATCGCGTCAAGACCATCGTGTACGATTTTACTTCTACTAAAAAAAATGTTTACATTTAATAAAACACATAGGTACAACACTAGCACCTTAAGTCAATAATTGTTATTAAAACCATATAAGCTCCACCCGGCCACATAAACGTTCCAATATATAACCAGCTCACTTTTATCGTCCGGGAAACTGCCCTAAAACTCACGTATACCATTACCTCCAAACTAAACGATAGCCGGACCTCATTACCGTCTTACCCCCAACACTTGCCCCTTACCACCCCCCTCTCCCGGGGGGTAAGTGACTCCGAACGGAAATAAAGGTGCATGCGACTGGAGGTAATGTTAATTGAATTTCTGCAGACGCTTGTGGTTAGGGATGTAGCTCTGCTGTGAAGCAGCATTTTTATATGTTACGAGAGTCATAGTTTTCAGAGAATAATAATATTGAAAGTGTACCTAAGGAATATAAGCTTTTTTGTGACTAGCTACCTTATCAGGCTTCGCACGGGACATAGGGTATCAATGTTATAAGTAAACTTCTAAAAAATATATAATTATGTTCAGATTACAGCGCATGGGTGAAGAGTAAAAATGCTTCAAATTAGGGAATTAAAGTTAGTTCTTTTTTGTTTTTCGAATCAACTGAATCAGCGCCTCTATACAACGCGTTAAAACAATATGGCGGCTGAGTAAAAACAATACCATAACCGATCAAATACGATTTTAATTTTACCGCCTAGAAAGAGGCTCTAAAGTATTACAAACTCAGTTATTCCTGTGGTTTAACTAGTATGCTATTAAGCTAAAAGTTAAATTTACTTTGTCGAAACAAAATTGTCAAGTAAACTTTATTGTACACTTAATCTGGTTAACAACAAAAATTGGATACTCGAGTATCAATAATGTCCACCGTAATTAACTAGTTATCGATACAACTGCACGTCACTAGCGCCAGGCGGCAAGTGATACCCGCGGCCGACGCGTTGTACGCAAGATTAAACGTCACAAACCTTCGGATATTTCTACCAGGGAACTAAAATACCACCTTACCTATGCACTTGAACTTCCCTTATCACAAAACACTAAAGTTCAAAGTCGTTTATATCTAGGAAAGAAGTCAAAGGTTGCGTCAAAGTCACTTAACACTCTCAGCGCCAACGACACGCTTGGCGAGTTCAAATTTCTTACAATTTCCAATAGAAGGCAGTGAATGTGTTGAGCACCTAGACTGGTTGTTATTACAAATGTAGTAAGGTTTGTATTTGTCTGGAATAGATGTAATGTGACATTGGTACGTAAGAAGTCACCCACAGCGAACGACTTATGGCATCGCCTGTAATTTTTAAAGACTCGGAGGTAATTTCTTGTCTGTAATTGTTATTGTTAATTGAATTTATTTCCCGAAGAATTTACCTCCCGTTGGTTCTTTCAGGAACAGATTACGGTCTTTAATGCTTTTCTTTTACTTTTTGGGGATCTGAATTAACGTAAAAATATAATATTCAGCTGAGTTATTAACCGCAGGTTTAAGTTATCAAGTTACGCTGTTAAACTTTGCATCAAAGTTTTGATATGTATATGCTGGATTCATATTTTCCCTATCTATGAAAAAATGCCTCTTAACTTAAAAAAATATATTTTTCCGTTGTATCAGAGTATATTGCAGAAAGATTGCATATCTTGGCCATGTACTACGGCATGATAGATACAACCTCTTACAGCTGATAATGATGGGAAAGGTCGCTGGCAAAAGACATGTAGGCCGCCGGAAGAAGTCATGGCTGAGGAATCTTCGGGAGTGGACTGGTGTCACGAGTGCTGCCCATCTGTTTCGCCTCGCGAGAGACAGAGAAAAGTTTTCAGAGCTGACTGCCAACCTTCGCTAGTCGGAGAGGCACATTAAGAAGAAGAAGAAGAGTATATTGTATTTCCTTTAATAACATATTTTTTGCTATGACACGTTACGCTATACAACATTTCGAACTAACCCTACTCTGTATCAACTTAACATCAGTCACAGCGACTTCCTGACTAAACTTACACCGATATTCTCCAATCTCGTAATCTCATTTTAGCAACATCTATCATCCCACCTTCGCGTCAAAACAAGCCCCATCGCGGCAGGATCAGCGATTCCATTACGGGGTCCTTCATCAGATAACGGTATCTGCCATCGTCCATCCGTCTCCGTCGGTTCACCTTGGTGCTTTCTTTTAAGGTTTTACGGAAATTGGAAACTTTGAAGTTTTTGTTACAGATGGATATTGGGTTGGATTGAGGTGGTAGACAGTTTGACGGTTTAATAATGATGTTGATTTTACTGTCACGATAGAAAAGGATGTTGGTAAAATGTATAATTGACTCTACGATAAAAATAAATTTGGCACAAAATTTAAAAACAAATGATTAATTCACATCAATATCAATAAATTAAAGTCTCGCATTAAGTGCTGCTTGCTGGGTAAGGCATATTATACTGTAAATGACTCCCTAGATGATAAAGACGTTTTTAAGTAGTGTGAGTTATTACTGAAATTGTTTCCTTTTTTTTTAATAGTAATAATAGCTGAGCACTGAGCAGCGCTTATTGCAAAATGCCTTCAAGCCAATAATGTAGATATTTTAAATTTAAGTTTTTTTTTTGTAAATTTTATTGGTTCTTGTGCACAAGACACTTTAGAAATGAGAACACATTGTGATGTTTCTCGCTGGATAGCTATATACAGTGTGTGGCCCAAAACCGGGGATGATATTAAAAACACTCTATAGATCACCGGTAATTACATTATAATGGTCTTACCTAATTAAAATCAAAACTTAACTTTCAGTTTTTTTCTAACAAACTTAATCGCAAATTCAATGTAATGCAAACACCGCTAAATCTACCGCGTGTTGTCAATGGCACCCTGTACTCAGACATACCGCGTACCAAGTGACCAAGCGATGATATCGCGACGGGAAAATACATTACCTACGATTTTTAACTTTGTAGGCTGTTTTCTCCAAAATTATAGACTTTGTAATATTAGATTCTTGTGATAGTTAATTGAAATGTTCTAAAGAATTTACTTTTTTCGCCCCGGTTTTGGGCCACACACTGTATTTTTTAAATGAATATATGTTGTCCAGCAGCATGAGCATGTCATGCTCACTCAAAGGTTTACGGCGGCGTCGTTGATCTGGTCGCCACCTTCCCGAACACATGCTTGAGGGAGGCGATGGCTGAGATACGCGTCATATTCGTGAACGGGTGCTGTCTTTGGGGTGCGATCTGTTCACGCTTGCAAGGACAAGAGACCTCGTCCTATTGTTTTCCTATAACTATTTTTAATTGAATGCTATTGAGCTTACATTTGTAATGATTTTATTTGTGTTAGTTTCAAAATAATCATTTATTACTTTATTACCTTTTTTTAACATCTAAAAATATTTATTTAAACTATTTAATACAACTATAAATACGGACTTTACATTTAAAAGTTAAAGTATTTTATTACCTTGTAATGTTACTTTTAAGTATTATTGTATTTTATTCCTGCACTGATATCAAATGCCTACCTCACCCAGATACGTTGTTTTAAAATGTCTATGATATAATTCCTGATAAGACAAATCAGTTTGATGACTCAAATGTACAAGATGTGGCCGGTGTATGGGGTGTTCTGTTTGTATTGATAGTTAAAAATATTTAAAACTTGGGATACGTTAAGCTACTCTAATTTATTTATTTTTTAAGGATCATTGTCATTATTTAAGACTTGATAGACCATGTACGTCAAGTCGATACTAAATTATCGATATTTCCACATCACTATACAATTTCATAAGTACATATCTGGCAACATGTTCTGTCTGGTTAGTTCGTCTGATTATATAATTATTATTAATGTGTCGTTATTAGTAACTGCATTCTCAGTCAATATTGCATAAACACTAAATCATATTCTACTCCCATTTCGAAACCGATCATAATGCTTTGGCAATAAATGTTCCGCTCAGGTGATCACGGGAAAACCCGCATATTTCAGGCTCCCGGCAAAGCTAGTGATGTAATGTAAATAGCCCAATAATTCATCGATATTCGCCAGACGGCAGACTGCATAACTCAACGTGTCGCTAGTGCTGGGTAGAGGTCGATAAAATACCTTAAGGCATCATTGACAAAGAAACAAATCAATTCAAATGTTCTTTCTAACTCGTCCCTTGTAACTATGAAATGAACTTTCCTCCACGATGCTTCCTTAGCACTATGACACAACCTCTTTTAAACGCGGTTTTAAAGAGTTTTCATTGAAAGGCAATAACTCCGCTTGACCCCTGGAACTACTGATGTTTATGGGTAACGGTAATTAATTACCATCAGATGATCCGTCTGACTGTTCCCCTTTTGTAGCTATAAAAAAAACCCAATGCAATGGGTAAGAAGATGGACATCTCTTTGTAGTTGACTTTACTATAAATACTCTAGTTTTGCTGTACGACAAATAAAAATATTAATGTCCCGTATCGATATTCCCATCCCTACGGAATGTGACAAATGCCCCGAGTGACTCGCTCGTCTAAACACACAATTTCACTCTTATTTCACGAACTGCTGCTCTGACTGCAGCTATTTTTACGTGAAACTGAGCTTCTAAGGTATTAAAGCATTTTCCACATGTATTGATATATCTCTCTGCACGATGTTAACAGAGTTTTTAATGTATTTACAAGTGCCTCGCATTTTGGTTTGATTTCAAATACGTTACTGGTAAAATAAATGGATTTGAGTTTGAAGTTTCTCAATCTGATTCATTATAAAAATAAAGTGTTTAATTTGTACGCCTTATCTACACATTTTTTATTTTGTACAATAAAGCAAATATAAGTTTAGTTATCAGTACTTCATTTTAACGTGCGACGTCACAAAGAAGCAAACAATTCAAACTTCGCGTAATCAGTCTTAAAGAGACACGCATTCAAAACAAACAACGGGGTGTCCTAAAATATTCATAGCAATGTTTTAATCTCCAAGTTCCGGAAAGTTTCGCAGAGTTCCGGAACAGGTGTTAATCCGCGGAACAAGTTGCAGTCGCCCCGGGCTGATGGATGGTGTCCGGGATAACTCAGGTGAACTTTGGTACACGGAGAGATATGATGGAAATTGTTGGAAAGTATATTAACATGTCGTTTGAGGGTCGTGTTGGTAAATAACTTTAAGGATTATGTCTTTTTGGCGTTACCTAGTGTTCTCATCCAAACGTTAGTTAACTTTCTCGATTCAGAATTTTAAAATTGCTAGTCTGACTCGCGCACGGTGGGCATTTTAATATTTCAAGTTAGATTTTTTTTTTCCAAAAAAGGAATGTTTTTAAGTGTTTTTTACTCTAATCATTAATCATATCAAAGACGCTAGTATGTTTTATTGTTTTTTTGGACAGCCTTGATTTTTTAACTTTCTTTGCATTTAACTTTTTCTTTTTTCTAGTTTCTTAGAAAATTTCGATCAGAGGGACATGCAAAGCTCAATGCAAAGTACCTTCCTATCATTGACACCTTCCTAAAATATAACTTATTAAATACTTAGTCAAATGGCCCGTTGAATGGAACATAATCTTTGTAATTATTTTTGGCCTGTCATAATGTCAACTAACTTTTTTCAAACAACGACAAATTACATTTTTTTCACTCTAACGGCCGCATCATCGTCAGTTAATGACAATTTTTCATGCACAACATTAAAAAGGAATGATCAAGTTCTAAAATATCTCTTAGTACGGGGGGATTACACGATCAAATAAAAAACAGTCCTTATAGCATAGTTTGAATGAGGCAATTAACCTTAAAGGCTGTCATTACTGCCCCTTGCCAGCCAATCAATAAGATCTAATTCCCCAAATATCTCAACATTTGATCCCCCTCAAAGTTCTCCGTAAGTCTGAAACCGTGTTTGATCCGGTTACGGCGGCTGCGATCCGGATTAGTCCGGTCCACCTGATCCGGGCCCGTCCGGTGCGTCCGGAGCGCAGGTTAAGCAGCGAGATTTATAGCGATGTGTGCTTAGGGTGATCTATTCCGATGTGCAAAGTTTTAATACCCATGCGACAGGTATGGGGCAATTGCCTTAGTTGAGCCTTGGGGGATGTAGGTAATTGATAATCTTAGTTTCGCTTCGCTGTAAGCTCCAATGGATTAACCATACTGAGTCTGTTCTAAGAGAAAACTAGCCTACGTAAATCTAACTTTATTTTAGTTTTGACGTCTGTAAACGTCAATTAGCTACATAAAAGAAGGGTGAAAAACAAAAATACTTCACATTTATAGTAATTCTTCAGCACGATGTCGAAGAAATGTTTTTTTTAAATCCTACTACAAAGGTAAACAAGGGGGAGCCGTAAACGAAAATTATTAATAATGCAGCTTAATAATAAAACACATACAATAGTCAATGTATACATATTTTTTGTAAGAAGCGAAGCATTTTTATTTGATTAATCTTTAAAAAATCTAGATTTATTTATATTTTGTACAATTAATTCAAAGTCAATCTACTGGCCTCTATTACATTTTTAGCCCATCTGGCTTCTGAATTGTAATCATATTGTTAAGGTTAGGGCCAGTACAGACGGACAGTATTTAAACTGCAACCCAACTGCAAAATGTCTGTTCGAGTGCAGTTAACGTACTTACGTTTTGGTACAGTTACAACTGCATCAGAACTGCAGTCGAAATGCCATTTTGCAGTCCCTCTGTTCCGGCCCTTACAGTAACTCTTATTGACTTGAGAGTATCTACTGTAGAAAGCCTCCGGTGCAGGCTGTCTTTCCTGCTATCTCGACATACTAAGATGAACACCGATAACTTTTAAACAGTTTCTTTATTTCTTATTTACAACATTTCAGGACTTCTCGATGATCCGACACGACATGATCCGACACCCCTATAACAAAAACCTATTCTTATTCTCGTCTTCCGGTCCGCGGACGCCACTCCAGAACCTTCTGACCCCATCGGCCATCCAACAAGATGGAGTGACGACCTCGTCAGGATCGCGGGACCGCGGTGGATGCGAAAAGCACAAGACTGGTCTGAGTGGAAAGCCTTGGGGAGGCCTATGTCCAGCAGTGGACGTCTCTCGGCTGACATGATGATGGTTCTTATTCTATCGAACAATTCAGTTCAATTATTACTGACGTAATCAGCCAGAACCATCAGGGACTTTAAATGTTGATCCACCATAGAACCTTGTCATAATGAGAACGTCAAGTGACGAGATAGAAAAATCATTAGAATTAATCGTTGGTTTTATGCTACAAGGTTCTACGAGTATAGTGGTTCATCAATTAAAGTCCGTGACCGTACAACTAAGATGCATCCAGCATGCTACAAGCGGCGAACCTTCACAACCTTCAAAAAAATACAATAAAACAATAGCTTAGTACTATCTACTGCGCGGCATCTGCCAAGTTAGCCCTTTCGTCAGCGGATTGAGGAAAGGGTGCGTACCTGAGTAATTCATGCAAACGAATGCAAGCCAATTAATTAGAGACTGCGCTCAAATCTGCCGCCGTCAGAGCGGGGAAAGGTCTCGACACAAGACGCGCGGTGCGTTTTTGGTATATTACTGTAAAAGATCCAAAAAATCTCGAAGCTTATTTTAAGGTATTTAAAATAGAAAAAGGTAATAATATGGGTAACAAATTGTTTAAATAGTATTGAGTCTTACCGTCAACACTTTTACTTTTTAAATCGATATACTTATCTACTTAAAACCTCCTTCATTCCCAAAGTCTATCCAAAGTTGTTGAGGAAAAGGTTATTTATATTACGAATATTGTTACTGTTTTTAAACTACATATATTGCGCAGGGAGTTTTATTAAGAAAATCACAAAATGTTATCTTCCGCTTCAGCAAAAAACAAAGAATTTTAGTTCCTTATAATGGTCTGAAACTACAATTACAGTTTTCGATGGACCGCACATCTCTTGTAGGAGAATGCTCGAGAATACTCGAGAATCCCAAGTGAAGAAAATCTTTAGTTAAGTAATATAGAGGAGAAAACTAATTATTATTATTATAACGTTTTTGCAGCGGATTTACTGCGTTTGCGGCGTGTGGTCTGACTTTTATCAGAATAATTAATTTCACAAAGCGCTTCCACAATTAGATCTTTAAAGATTAAGGTGTTTCATTAAAACATTTAAAATGAAAAAGTACTCGTCGACTTTTGCCGGAACGGCCGTTTTTAACTTGGAAGATTATTTCATTTTCCAGCATCTCTGCTTAATTTAATAACGTTGGGATTCACTTCAATCATACACCAAATAATAAAGAGAATACAGCGGTAACCTTAATTGCTATGGGTAATTTTGTCTGGTCATATTACATCAGTAACAAAATTAAATATTGAAGTAAGAAGTCAATACACGTGCATAAAAATATACTTTACAATGTATTGCACCCCGTTGCGATATACTACATAGCAAAATATCAACGTAATATAAGGATACTTTTATCCTTGCACATTTTTGAAGTGTGTAAATAAGTAATATAGTATATAAAAACAAAAAAACTAAAATTAATCAGTAAAAAGTCCACATGAGGGCTCTTTTACGCGTCGGCAATGTTAGTAAATCAACCAGTAGGCTATTAAGGTCCACTCCTTCAATGAATAGTTATTGTAGAACATCCTGTTACCCATTCTAAATTTGCAACACCCTGTGGCACTACAATATTAAAAACACACTAAGCATTCAGGGCTGTCACCTTCATAAAAATTTATTCATCACCACGATAAGAACTTCGCCCGGAAAATTACAGAAGCGCCGAGCGAAGTACAAAGGAGAATGTTTAGAAGTGCCGTTTGCTCAAATATGCGAAGGTAATGATCTTAAGGGGCCGAGTCCCCCCGACTTCTGCCGAACCCCCCCGAAGTCTCAAATTGAAATTATTTTTTCATTAAAACTGCGAACTTGGAGTTTTCAGGTGAAGTTTTGCGGTTTAGTTTAACTTTTTAAAAGATGGATGGCGGGGTTTTGAGCATAGACTTTAGTTATGTAGACGGTGTAGACAGGGAGATGTCCCGGGAATATGTTCTTGGAAAAAGTTGAATTAGTTTTCATATACGGACATTAATTGTTGAGACATCATAGAACCTGTGTCACAGAGAGTTATGAATATTTGTTTAGTGTGTTTTCGAACAAATTATAATAATGACTTGTACCTCTATAATGTATCTCCATGTTCAGAGCCGATACACTCAAATCTGGTGAATTAATATAAGAGAATGACCGAAAGAGAATGTTCGACTGAAAGATATAAATGAAATAAATAAATACTATATTTAAAAATGTAAGCCAATGACAATTAATCAATAATATTGGGTCGACCACTCGAGCTAAACAGCGGTTCTATACTCATCCAATAAAATGGATGTTGATAAGTAAGTATATTTTTTTTTTTTTTATTACTGTTTTAAAACAACAGTGAAGTGAATTCATTTATACCGCTTATTTTCCCTAACTCCAGAACATACTTAAAACAGCAATCTACACGCACGAGCGCCCTAATCCGGCCGACGCGGCCCGACACATGTCGAATGCACCAGGGTCCATAATACATCAAGATGGCCGTCACGACAACATGGCCGCCGGTAATCCCTCACCTGGCCGCGACAATCTGGGACGGGACGTTTGATATCGGGAATTAGGATTTGATACAGAGGGATATTGACAAGGAGATAAATACGAGTAGTTTAAAGAATAGCTCCTTATTTACAAACGCACTATAAATCCATTAAAAGATAAAAAGATAAAAGATGTTTATTCAGTAAGTAGGCCGCACGGGCACTTTTACACGTCTCAAAATCTACCAGCGCTTCGCAAGAGACCACTGCTGAGAAGAAACGCCGTAAGAAACTCAACAGTCAGTCGTTTTTTAAAATAGGTACTACTTATGATATTATACAATTATAAAGCTTAACCTAGCATGATATAAAACAATGAATTTAACAAAAAAAAGGAAAATGTGTCAAAACTAAGAATTTTCATAGGGAGTAATAAGTAGTAGTAATAAAAATATATATATATAAAATATGTATATATACTTAAAAAAAAAAATACTTTCCTATGACAGTGCAAGACAACCACCACATACAAAGTTTCGATACATTCTCCTACAGAAACCGTGTCCCCGTGTATTTTAGTTAAAGTATACGTCAAAAGGAAATGTCCTACTGACGGATAAAGACAAAGCACGTTATAAGCACACTTTAGCTATTGTTGGGTAAGAAGGGTACTTATTATTTTGGCGAAGGGAGTAGCCTAGTTAGGAGAGACCTTGCCTACGAAGCTAACGGTTTCATGTTCGATTCCCGGCACGTATGTAAACCTAAAGCTTGGTTTATGACTAGGCCAATTTGTGTGAGATTTTCCACCAAAATTTAATTAATAAATATCAGATACTACACAACGATACAAGTACTTATTAAATACTTAAATACATAGAAAACATACAAGACTCAGAAACGAATACTAGCGCTCTTTATACAAATATTTACCCATACCGGGAATCGAGCCCGGGACCGCTACCTTCGTAGAAAGGGTCACTACCAACTATGAAAACGCGTCGTCGTAGGCTCATGCCCAGCAGTACAGGTTTTTTGACTGATAATGCTGCTGATGATGAAAAGACAAGTGTGAGTTCAAAAATGAAAATTTATTTACTGGTTTAATTATTGGTAATTTACTCTAATAGGTAAAAAAATAAACTATATAAACTGTACAGTAATAATAATTAGAATAAATAAAAACTAGTGTAACCTATTATCTACTTAAAAATAAAATTACAAAAAGAATACCCCCTCTAATAAATCTGTTCGCAGCATTGTACCCATGATGCTGGCTGCGTTACCTCTCTGGATAGTTAAACCTATCCTTTGGGAGAGGTAAGCGCCAGCTCTGGGATCCCCGGAGGCGTCGATAAGCTTGGCAGACAGGGTCTTTATAAAAAGTTTCATGT
Source organism: Acleris sparsana (assembly GCA_923062465.1). Classification (NCBI taxonomy): domain Eukaryota; kingdom Metazoa; phylum Arthropoda; class Insecta; order Lepidoptera; family Tortricidae; genus Acleris; species Acleris sparsana. Next base: position 823,103 of record OV281293.1, read on the forward strand.
CAGTAGACCAAGGTCCCAGAGTCTCCACTGCAAGCGCCGCGAATTCGTAATCATTAATTAATGACGAATATTTGCGACGCTTGAGGGTCTGTGATAGGGCAAAAGTATCGACACAAGTTGCGTAATAACTTACTGGATATATTTCATGTGCAAATGCGATTCTCATTATACCCTTTCCATTACCCACCCAGACATAGTAAGATCCACCCGACTTATGCAAGACCGTTGTACTTATATTTGCAGACCGTAATTAAGTTGGAGTTTCTTTGTAAATAAGGCGCGTTCGTTACGGCGGGACAGGTAAGGCCGTGAATATACAATTAATTTTATTTGCTCCGCTCTACCGACAGCAGAAAAAGCCTTAGAATATCACAGTAAAATAAAATGGTCAATAATGAACTTTTAATTGTTGGTAGGACGTTTTACAGGGTCCATCCGGATGGCTAAGACCATCTTACCCTAAAACTACAACTTTACCGACATACAGGGTGTCCAGTAAATAATGGATAATCTTCTACCCATCCATGGGGCACCTCAGGCTGGTCCCTAAAAAGGACTTACAGGTTTGGTAAAACTTGCATGGTTTTCGAGATAATCGAACTTTTCTATTTTCTTAATAATTAGCACCTTGCTTCACTGTAATGACTGCCAAGGTCACAAATAAAGAGATTTTGTCGTTCTGTTTGCTGTTAAATATTCTTTAACAGTGATGCTAACGGATGTGTCTTAGAGCATTATGGTAGCGACACTAATTTCTTGTTAAACATATCTTAATTTATAACTTCACATTTTGCTTTAAAGTTTGCAACAACTTTGACTGCTTGTGGAAAAAAAAATGTATGAAGACCAGAGTGGCCAATATGTTGAAAAATAGTGTATCTAATACTGATTCTAAACTGGTATAACACATGGTGTTTACGTCTTTACAGATAAAGTTATTGCTGTTAGTATTCACTAAGAGCGAATTTTACCAAAACACCAAGTTATCGATAAGTAACTCTTTACTTGATTGGGTTAGTCATATCATAAAAAACGCTTCTCTTATGAAAACCAACGTCTAATTACTGCAAAATAATGAATCACAGAATACTTGAAACCTACATCAACAATAATATTTGTAAATAAAAACCGAATCTGTTTTTACGATTACATTGACGACGTTATCTAAATTCGGTTTTTATTTACAAATATTATTGTTGATGTAGGTTTCAAGTGTGTTATACCAGTTTAGAATCAGTATTAGATACACTATTTTTCAACATATTGGCCAGACTCTGGTCTTCATACAATTTTTTTTCACCACAAGCAGTCAAAGTTGTTGCAAACTTTAAAGCAAAATGTGAAGTTATAAATTAAGATATGTTTAACAAGAAATTAGTGTCGCTACCATAATGCTCTAAGACACATCCGTTAGCATCACTATTAAAGAATATTTAACAGCAAACAGAACGACAAAATCTCTTTATTTGTGACCTTGGCAGTCATTACAGTGAAGCAAGGTGCTAATTATTAAGAAAATAGAAAAGTTCGATTATCTCGAAAACCATGCAACTTTTACCAAACCTGTAAGTAATTTTTAGGGACCAGCCTGAGGTGCCCCATGGATGGGTAGAAGGTTATCCATTATTTACTGGACACCCTGTATATACCGTCACGCCTTCATCCCAGAGTGGGGTAGGCAGACCTGCAGCATTACCAATAACTCTTAACAACTTGTTGTTAATTCTATAACCATATTTTGCACAAACAAGCCAAGATGTTTATCAGTGTATATTAGTGACAGGTTGCAAGCCCGTCGCCTAACACGGTTCTTTCTCAAATATAACAAATGTAAAACTGTGTTTGTTTGCTCTATCGGTCGACTTTGAATTTTACCCGGAGTAAGGTGGCCAATGCTAGTTCAGAAAATGACCAGTTCCCGAGTGAATAAATATAAACGAGGACCTAACTATTTCATAAAAGTAAAAATAAACCCCTTTAAGGTAACAATTAGTGGTAGTAATAGTGATAGATCTCGTTCTTTACATTTTGCCCGCACTTAAATCACTTCAACGAATGTGTATTTTCCGAAACAACGACAAAATAATAAAACTAAATGTTTTGCAGACGCTACTTGTTCCAAGTGTCGGAGGGAATCGCAAATAGACTGTTAAAATTCTTCATTTGAGTTCGACGGTCTCGTTGTGGTCTCGAGTTGCCTAAAACGTTTTTATCGCTATTTTGTTACGGTAAATAACTTAATACTTCTATCATTATATTTTTTACTACCAATAAAAAGTTCGTCCACGTTCCAAGAATTATATCTATGTTCGAAAAAAAATTGAGTGTGCACAAATTGTTTCATTATTATTTGGCTACAGCTAAATATTATTATAAATAATAAATCAATATCAGGGGACAATCTAACACGAATTGACCTTGTCCCAAACTAAGTAAGTTCTAGAGCTTGAACTGTGAGTACTAAGCAACAATATACATAATTATACAGAGAGAGTGAGAGGTATTCATAGAAGACACCCAAGATAGAAATAAATACTTGCGCTCTTCACACTAATATTGATTTGCCCTGATCGGGAATTGAACCCGGGACCGCTATCTTCATAGTAAAGGAAACCAACTATAAGGGTATCGTATCTGCATTATATTGGATTTAAGATCTGCATGATAAGAAAAACGTTGGCATGATTTTTGCATAAGACGAAGCATACTCGTAAGTACAATTGTAAATTGATAATAAAGGTTTCCCCTACTTTACGCCGCGAAATATAGTGTTCTTAAATCTTCTGGAAGTGTGAAGGAATCAATCGTTAGCCTTTGCTCGTTTGTACGTGTGTTTAGTCATTTAACTTAATTAATTAATTAATGATTTTGCATTGCTTTTAGTTATAAACATACGACACATCTTAAATAGTATCTGTCTCTCTCTCAATCGTTCTACGAGTACGAGTCTAGCCGATTAGTCCCGAGAGTCGTTGAACATATGTGAAACAAAGATTAATTCACAGTTAGTTGACTAAGCATTTTGTGATACAACTGACTAATTAATTAGTAATTAGTTTAGTTTTGCGGGTGGTAGGACCTTGTGCAGGGTCGCTGTCCGAATTGCTACCACCATCTTATTCATTAACCTACCGCCAAACAGCAGTGTTTGCATTGTTGTGTTCCGGTTTAAGGATAGGATAGCCGGTGTAATGACTAGCATAGAGGCATTCCATCTTAGTCCTCAGGGTTGGCAACGCATTTGCAGTCTTAGGCTTGCAGTCTTGTGAATGCGAATGTCTATGGGTCACAGTTACCACTTACCATCAGGTGGCCTGTGTGCTCGATGGCCTTCTCTATGCCATAAAAAAAATTTACTTTAACGGCCCAACCTGGCTAAGAACCATTCCGGTTAAACTAGTTTTCAATTTCAAAAAACCGCATCTGAATCGGTTCATCCATTTGGGAGAGTTCAACTTAATACCATTCCTCTGTTTGATTTAGGGGTAGGAAATACAACTTAATTAAGAATAAGTCATATCTGCAATAACTACAATAAAAATAAGTATTATAAAACAATATTTTTTTACACTAAATCACCTCTACAAAACTATACCAAATTCATAAAGTACACTCCACGTGATTTACTACAAATAACACATGTAAACAAGCAAAGAACAGAAGAGAGAAATGCAAATGCTATGGCGAGAATAATTTCCGAGTGCACCGGTACATAAATAGTGCATTTCCGCCGGACGCGTTGCATTTGGGCTGTTACACGTTGTTGCATATTACTGCACTTCTTTATGAGTATCTTTGTTTATAATAATACTAGAGGACGCCCGCGACTTTGGACACGTAGAATTAATTTCCCACTACTTACCCCTTAGGGGATGAATTTCCAAAAATACTTTCATAGTGCAGCCCCTAGAATATCCTAGGAATATTGTCTTCAAAACTCGAGTCTCTATAATCTGTATTTTTTTATATACTCACTTAAATAACCTAAACACTAACTAATCACATGCCCTAATTGCAGTAAAAGATAAAATTTAATAAAGTTTTTGACAGTATTTGGGTCTTAGGTAGTTATCTAATTTTAAAACTAAATACCAATAGGTATAATACCGTTTTGACAAGAGTATTTAGTCCTATCTTAACTTTGGCAAACATCGGATGTTTATCAAATTATTATTAATTAAAACCTATTTTATTGCAACCTCAATAGATAATATGAATTTATATCGTCTGTCACGGAAAATAATAATAAAAAGTGTATTGAAAAATACCTCAGTTATAATCATAACACCGTTTCACTTCGCCCCTGGCTACACGCTCCCGCTCACACTCCAATAAACTTCCCAACAATTTAAATCCGAATCGATGGTCCATAGCAATCCATCAATGCTGGCCTGTAAAAAATTATATCCCGTACTCAACGAAATGAGCCAGTCGTTGAGGCGAGTTAACAGCGGCATTATTCCCGCGTTTGCGACGACGGCCGCCATTAGTCATCCTGTTGTATTAATGACGGACATCTTGCCTGACTTACCTTGTGTTAGGGGACGGGCGGCAGCGGGGCGATAGGCGGAGCGAGAAACGAGTGGTGGCCGCGCGCTGTGACCGTTAATGACGATTTAGTCATTGATTATTGATGATTTTTTATTCACTAGTTTGAAAAAGGAACTAGTCAGTTGTCTTTAAACATTTCTCTGTGTACGGTTGTAAGTTCATGTTGTTGTCTTTTGGATGTAATGTGTGACATATGATGTTTATTGGCATTTTCTTAGAAAAGTTCTGAAGTTAATTTGATTGAGTGTTAAGCTGTTGTGTGTGTTGCGCTTCCCATAGCATCAAAATGCAACTTTCAGTTGTAGTGGATTATCAAACTTAGTTATGAAAATTGGCGCATATATGAATTTTACAAAAGGATTCAGAATAGAGAAATGTATAAATAGTTGGACTAAAACTAAAACTCTACTAATGGCACCGTTAATTTTAATAATGTCCCTGATTATACTCCTGTCGCTTTTAACTTAACCCTCAAGGTGCTAAAACACAAATATACAGGACTTTCAATCCTGTTACCCACAGAACAACGTCAACAATTCTCAGGCAGCTCATAACAGCTTCTAAGCAGGTTGTTGGTCCATTCGTCGCCATTTTTCTTTGTCACAAAGAGCCGGATTTGGGCGGAATTAATTTAGAGAGAGTTTGAGTTATTAAGAGCACTCACAGGTGTTTACTCGCCGAAGGGCGGGCGGGATTACAGGGCTTAAGGATTCTTTTATCCCGTTTACGAATGGAAGTGTGATAAATGGAATTCCCTTTTTTGCTTGCATTGTTATCGTGTCAGCGGAATACTGGGAAAATGGGTATTGTGGCAACTTTACCTAGCCGTATCAACTGCTAGACCGTAAGACTATGTGTCCACGTGACACAGGCCACGTGATGGTAAGTGGAAACTGTGACCCATAGACATTCGCATTCACTAGACTGCAAGCCTAAGACTGCAAATGCGTTGCCAACCCTGAGGACTAAGATGGAATGCCTCTATGCTAGTCATTACACCGGCTGTCTTATCCCCAAACCGGAACACAACAATGCGATCACTGCTGTTTTGTGCTGGATTTTATCAGAATACGTTTAGCTAAACTTCCAAAACATTTATTTTAATTTTAAATGAATGAATATCAGAGGAAAGTCACATAAATTGTCCTAGTCCCAAACTAAGTTCAAGGTTTATGCTACGGTAACTAGACAACGATGAACTTACTTGTCTGAGAAATGTATACTTACCTATAACCAACATAAACCTAACATATCGTTTACTGTACTAAAAAAATGGACATTCATTATTATTATTGGAATTATTATTAACTTTAAAATAAATGTTTTGGACATGTGAGTAAACTTAAGGTACAAGTTGATTTTCCTTTCATTATCTAAATTATGATAAAATTAAAAGACTGTCCCATTTGTATCCCTTAAATAACTAATACGCAACTTTTCTTTATGTGTCAGTATGAATGAATAACAAATTGGCAAAAAGGAGTTAAACGTATACACGAGACAACCACCATATTAAAAAAAACACCATTTTATGAATTGTACAAAAAGGTAAGTTTGTTAATACATATGTACTTATATCCCGCACCGCCATTTTTACATTTTTTTCAAGGTTAGTTCTACTAATTAAGGCATCTTATTATGAGTGTCGAACAACGTAACTAATATCTAAATGTCGTCCAAAATCGTCATAAAATATGCGCAACAACACATCACAAAATAACTTCCAAGCATATACTTAGAGGCATTTTACGAACTCCAAAACAGATCGAATAACGTTCCCCATAACACAATCGTTCGATTGCGAACACTCCTTCATTTCGGCGTTTTTAATATGGCTACAAGGGAGTAATCACGACACTTGCAACTACGTACCTACCTTTGTTTCATTTCCTGATACTCTGCCTTTTTTCAAACGGTTCAATCGATTGCATAGGCTCGGTTGTGTGGAGTCGAACTCTAAAAAATAAAGCAGGCCATGTTGGAAATAAAGATCATGGCAATCTTTAGACAATACTTAATTATTCACGTCTTTTATCTGAAACACAATTAAACTAGGATTTACAAACATAGGTAATAAATAAAATATTTCACAGATTTTCTAGCTGTAGCCATTTTATCTGTAGGTTTACAGGTGAAAATTGAATCGGGACCACGTAAGTAAACATGCTTTATTTTTAACCTTCTCGTCTAGAAGGCAAATGCGACCCCAAGCCACCTGATGACTCTTAATATACATATTACAAATCTTGAAATTTCAATCTCTACTGCAGATACGTTGCCAACCTTTTATTGGTTGCATTTATCTAAAAGCAAGTTTTAAAAACCAGACTGCATTATTTGATAGTATTGTAAATAAACACGTTGATACACGTTAAAAACAAATTAATTCACAACTAAGACAAAATGTAACGGCATCTCATAATATGTTAAAACCCATCAAATATTTACGGCTACAGAAAAAGACATATCTGATGCAGTAGGGTAAAAAATAAAAAATAGGCCCCTAGGCAAAGTTACACGTAAACGGACACGTCGCGATAAAACAACAATTTTTTTTTACGTATCAAAGCCCCCTCCACACCGCTAACCAGATCTCGTTATTAGGTATGATCGGGCCGGCACCGAACTGGGATTTCAATAAAGGCAGCCCTTTTGTTCCTGCGCCCAATATTTGAGCTCGGCTTATACGCCGATATTAAAAGATTCATCTCAGATGCAACCACCTTGCGTGTGTCGATAACTCTGCCACTGTTAATGTTTCAGCCCAGATTGGGTATTTAACATGTAGGTTTGGGTTTATGTTGGACTTGTCCTGTCCTAGTTTGTAACTGAGTGGACTATTTTATGTTAATAAGTAGAAGAAGAATAAATCTAAAAACAATGGTTTACAAACAAAGTAAAATATCCTGTGGACTCCGAACTTGGCTGAGGCTGTATCTTGGGACCCTTTGAATCTGTTTACATTTAACAAAGATGTAATCCTTATTCTAATGTCAATGCCATTTCAGGTTTCCTAATAGGACAATTAAAGATTAACAGTTTTTTTTGGTTTAATATTTCTATACAAAAGTTCAGTGATAAAATTGAAAACGCATGTTTAAGATACAAGAAGCCTATTTTGATCAATTTCCGTTTTGTCATTTGGTAGAATAGGTATTTTACGAGGTTGTTTTTTTATTATTACACTGGCCACCCGACAAACTTAGTCATCACACTTTAGAAAACAATTATTAACTTGTTTTATAAAACCGGACGTGACTTTAAAACAAAAATACACTCAATTTTATTAAATGCCGGCACTCAAATTCTAATTTCAAACAAACCAAAACGTACAATTCTTTTAAACATCGAACAACTCCAAACTTCGTAAGCATCTGTTTCCTTTAAAATTAAATAAGCATCGCCACAGACAATGCATAGGTAATGCGGAAACTTCGTTGTATAAAAATCATGGAAACTGACTAACTTCGCGGTGTATAAAGAATTCATTGTAATTGGAGAGAAGTTGGAACGGGGCAGGTGGGAGATGCTTTTAAATTTGGAACTTTATGACATTTTGAATCTGTTGGGTTTTGTTGTTGACTTAATTTTCTGTAACATTAGGGAGAGCTTCTGTGGTATGTAGCTTAGGAGTCGACTCGTGATCGTAAGGTACCGAGTTCGAACCGCCGCGGTTGCCATGTACCAATCAGTTTTTCTGCTTAAATACATTAGCCAATTATCTTACGGTGAAGGAAAACATCGTGAGGAAACCTGCAAATTCGAACAGTTGAGTGTGTAAGCGGGTAATTGCATAAAAGATCCTAGAGAGATCGTAGTGTCTCAGAAAGAGCTCATCTGTAAAATAAGATAAGATAACAATTTTAGGAATATTAAAAAGATTTTGTTCGTAATTTGGGACCAGTCTGGCGGTGACCAATTTGAAGCAATTTGTGCCCCGTGAGTAACTTTTTCTAAAGCTTTTGAAAAGGCATTATTATTAAGTACAGCTTTTATATACTGTTATATTAATGTTTTATCGAGGTAAATGATTTCTGAGTTTTTTTGCATGACCTTTAAAGCTGCTGGTCTGGTGATTATCGAGTGATATATGTATAAAATTAATAATGAACAAAATAAGAACAAAAGTCAGTGTGGTGAAGGGTTTGTCCGAATTACTACCACCATTCTACTGACTAACCAGCCGCCAAGCATCAGGTTTCGCATTGTTGTGTTGACAGTGTGTCTTCATAAAGGTGTTCATCCTAGTTCTCTGGGTAGTCATCTCGTTTATTATCTTGAGATTGCAATGCCACTTATTATCAGGTGATCTGTGTGCTCGTTTACCTTCTTATTCATAAACGCGCAATAGCTAAAGATGCTTAAAGTCATTCTGAGATTTGAATTTACAAGAAAGTGACACAGCATACTTTAACTAAAAAAGATTACTGTAGGATTAATAACGGGCTTAACGTGTTACCTAAACTCATCTATGAGCTGTGAGCTTATCGGCGAGGTTGACCTCAAGAGAATGCTGTAAGTAAAAGTTTTTCGTTTCCACCAAGCTTTAAAAATAAGATAAAACCACTAACGCCTATATCAAGGACTATCGAAAAGTCACGTCCAAATCCTCAATCGGGATGAAATATTCAGTTTGACGTGCAGGTGCGGCGACGGCGCGGGCGCGGTGCGGGCGCGGTGCGGGAGCGGTGCGGTCGCGGGCGCCACTTCTTTATGCATGAGGGCTCTTGTGATGCCGAACGCACGACGCCGATATGTGAGGGTAGAGTAAAGACCGAGGAATGTCTTAAGAGGAGGCATGAAGGTATTAACGCAGACCAATTGGCTATTGGAAAATGCGTATGACGCCATCTTTTATTTTTCTGCTAGGCTGGCTAGGTAAAACTAATTCTACATAAACAAGATGACAATTGCTTCGGTCGCTGGTTTAATTTAGGACTTGGACAGTGTGGGATTTAGTCATATCGGAAATTGGTCTAAATGGGAATTAGTCAATATGGGAATTCGGACAATGTGGGAATGCGTCATTCTGAGAATTTGATGACCTGCCAAAACGCAAATACAAAGCAACGCTGTACAAGAAACTGTCACTTGTGATTGAGAGGTTAATGGAGCGTTATTGGTCCGTTGCGTCGTGGCAAAGCTGTGATTTGAATATAAAACGACGCAAGCTTTTCTACTTATCGTGTGGCATGTTATTTGAACTTATATGTCGACGACGCAACGCACAGGGGACGCGCTTGTGGCATAGTTCTACTATCTAAAATAAGGTCCAAAACCAGTTTTCAACCACATTGCCTGTCTGTAAATGTGTAGTCTATGCCGCGATGTGGCCAGCGGGTCCATTTCCATTTATATTGGCTGGCGCACCTCAAGCCAACTTTCTTCGTTTCAATCGAGTGCCATTGTCAGCCGATGGCCAGATGTTTCGACCGTTCAAACATATAATGGAACTTTCTAGACGTGAGTACAAATAAAAACGTTTTTTTGGTTATATGTTGTTTTAACCGTCGAGTTACTTAGTGTGAATTCAATTATTAGAATATTTTGAAAAACGCATTGGTGCCGTAGTTCAACACGGATTAAACTACCTTTTTTCGCGACTCCGTCCGTGAGAGTATACACTATGCCCGCCCGTCTCCGGGCCTTGCATATTTTTTCGCATCACAACTATTTTGTAGATTAGGGTAGGTTATTTTTTTTATAATAATTCAAATAAAACCGTTTCCATTATAAAAACCGTTTTCAGTCAAACAATTTTATGCGCAAAAAAATATGCGGTCCAACAGTGAGGCTTGTACCAATGGGGTATTGGTAAAAGTTTTGTCATTTGTAAGCCCATACATTTTAAAGGTATGATCAAAATAAATGTATCTTATTATCTTATTGAATACTCAAATTCCAATTCAAATTCGAATGGTTTATTGCATGTCACATTACAAGTATTCAAAGATGGAATTACAAAAAGGTATTCATGTGACGCCCTGCAAGGGCATAGCAACATGAGACAGCAGGGCTTATTGTTAACATGATACATTACAATTGTACTTAACTTAAATATTGCACGGAGAATTAACTATTACAGGAGTTTGAATTAAAATAATTTTACTCGTTATGTCATCGGAGCTGAGATGTTCAAACAATTTTATCTGACCGTACTTTCATACGAAACACCTAATGCTTAAATCTTTAATATCTTCGCTCCTATATTCAATACGAATCAAAGTTCATACAAATACAGATGGGACTATGTTGTTTGTCAAAAGCTTAGCAAATTTATTTATAATGCATGCCTATCAGTCGCTTAATTCGAAAATATACATTAAAAACTTGAATGTAAATTAAATCGTTGCTCGATGTAGGTTTCAATGAAAGCTTTCCATTTTAAGATTAACTATTATTAATTGTTATAATTATTTTAAAACCATTTACAACATAATGTTTCTTTATTCATTAGCCAAAGTTACCTGCACTGAATAATTCTTACCTCGAACAGCGCGGGAAGCGTCGGAGACTCGAACAATCCGATTAATTGAAACGAAAACAAAAACAATAGCGTTAACAATGTAAGTACAACAAGGAAAGGTAAGTATTTGTTATTCAAAACGATTATTACTGATTTTGTGCCAGAGTATATATATACATTGATGATTTAATACGTACCATTTTAGTTACGGAATGCTACAACATACGTGCTACGACGTAGCACTCTGCTACGAATGTGATTCGGTTTCTACATCTCCTGAAACATAAATTAACATCATTTCCACAGATGTTATTCTATTGGTTTTGAAGCCACGTATTTCAAATTCATTGAAATGGTGATGAATCAAATATCAGTTTAAAATAAACTAATGTAACCTTAATTTTCGTGGAAACGATATTCATAAACGTACAAATAGCTAACGTTTGCTTATACTATTTTATAGAGGTAGTTAATAAATGTTTGTGCAAAATATGGCTACATGTTAACAACAAGTTTTTAGAGTTGTTGGTAATCCTGTAGCTCTGCCTCCCCCACCCACTTTAGGAATGAAGGGGTGAGTGTATGTATGTATGTACCTATGTATGTATGTTATTGAATGTTTATCGAATTATTTAGTTTAACAATGACTTCACCCGTTTAGTAACATCACAATAATTAACGGCGTGTTATTCGATACTCGACCAATAATTTGAGTTAGGTATGTGCCAAATATAATGTAAACCTACAAACAGTCAAATGACCAGATATCAAAGTTTATAATAATTTTTAACTTAGAACGTCTTCCTGTAAGCCACATATTTACAGATTACCAAAGCTCTAAAATAACCATTACATTGTTCACCAAGTTTCAGTAACATTTTTATTATATAACTAAAAAAAAACACATTTAAAATAACCACAAAGATAATAAAAGACATCTCTATTCTACACCCCAAATCAAACACACAAAAAACATGAAAAGGCCCTGCCTTAACACGCGATCCTTCAAATTTAATCACGCATCGATTATCGTACCTTAGGATGAGGATTACTCGTACCCGGCATGAAGGATTGTGGGATACACTCCTGACAGTGATGGATGCACCTTCGCCCTGCACGTCCAATTGTATCGACGTCTGAGCTGTCTAACACGTCTAAGACATCTTCTACACCTCGCCAATCACCCGCTTTAGTCAAAATTGTAAAAATGTACCGTGTGTGTTTGAGTTAAGGTTGAGGGTAGCGTGTGTAAAGTAATGGTCCTTCGAACCGGACAGAAATGGATTGATATCAGTATTATAAAGGTGTGTTTAAAATGAAATTATACCATGAATGATTAGAAATATCGTCAGGAAGATAAGCATTACATTTTAATCCGTGTTGAGTCTTTGTTTGTTTGTTCGTTTCGCTGTAACAGTCTAACGTTTCTGCCTTTAGCCTATGGATGAACACATGCAACTTTTACTTCAGAAAATTGGTCAGTTCCCGAGAGGACAGTTAGTTATATTTATTAAATTAGGATAATAATCAAATTAAAATTAAAATTATTTATTTTCAACAAAGTTTTTTACACAGGTGTCGAATCCTCCTTTTAAGCTAATTAAATAATAATTAAAAAGTAAAATAAACTCATATTTAAACAAGCCTATTATTTAAAAATGAAAATATCGCTACTTACCAAAAATTGGTACAAAAAATATTAAATAACACCCTTTAGTAGGGTGCAGCCTCACCTGCCAGGGGACCAAACCTTAATTAACGAAGCCAGGGTTGAGCCGAGGCACCCCGGCCTACCCTGGGCTAATTAAAATACACGAAAATGATTTTTCATCGTTAATTGTTACAACAAAACACATGCTATTTTTGCGTTCTACCAAAATTAAAAAACTCGCTGTGTTTTTTTCTATAAGGAGCATTTTGTTTTTGAGATAGTTTAGTCAAAGTTCGAAATCCGATATTACGTGAAAACAAATACAAAGCGATTTTTGCTAGCGCAGTGACTTCATGCTATTATCGCATTATTTACTGTCCCTTCAAAGTTATTTGGAGTCTCTAAACCGGTTATGTTTAGATAACCAACAGATAAAACAATAATCTTACACTTAAATGGTGGTAGAGGACATTGTGTCGTTCACCTGGATCACTACCAACTACTTATTCTTTAACCTACCGATAAGCAGAAGTGTTCGCATTGTTGTGTTCTAATGTAAGGGCAACAGGAGAAATAACTAAGCCTATAGGCATTTCATATTAGTCCTCAGGATTGGCAACGTACTCGTATCTGCAGTCTTAGGATTGCAGTCCTTGAGATTGGCAAATATCTATGGGTCTCAAATTGCCATCATGTGGCCCGTGTACTAATTTGCCTTGTTATTGCCATGAAAACATTAAATTTAAAGTTAATAGCTCCATGAATCAGAAAAATGAGCTTTTTCAGCAAATATTTTTTATATGATATTAATTAAAAACCCTCCACCGCGCCCGCATTGGCATGCGACTGGTTAACCCGCTAATTGCCGCCGGACACAATAACACTCAGTTTATTTCCAAATCCCTCTATACATTTTTATTGGGCTCCACCTTCTGACGGGACGTGACGAGAATTTTGGTGTTCAGTCAGTTTACAGCAAGCGGTCTAAACGCGACGTTTTGTTTTCATAGTAGGCTGTTAGAAAATTATGCATTGAACTGATATTAGAGTTGATTTTTTAGGGTTGCAACAGATTGAATGCCTGTGGAAAATTTACTGTGAAATAGAGACCGACGACAGACGAACAGACAGCTCGAGCTACATGGCGTAATTATATGACTCCCTAAAAATAAGGGCACTGGTTGAATGGAAAATTATTAGTTAAATGAACCAATTTTTAGCTAACTACGATGCTTATTATATGGTAGTTGCCTCTTAAGAATGTACCACCCTAATACTACCTATCACTAACAATATTGGCGCAGTTTTATTGGTGCTAATAATGCCTGCAGCTGAGTAACGCATTTTTTAAGCACGGGACGTCAACATGTCCATGGTCCTTTTAAATAGCAAAAAAATCCTACAGTTTAAACGTTGTTACTGAAATGAAGTGTCTGAATATGGATACTTTTGAAAGTAGTAAAAAATACTAAGCTTATTTGATGCGCATGCAGAAAGAGTAATTTAATAGCTTTGTTTTACTACTGTCATCATTATCAATATTCAGGAACTTCATGCTTATGCAAAATATTGACTTCTAATCTACCTAATATCCTAATAGTCGTACCTAATCATATAATTATTTCATTACAGCAGCGTTTTTTAATCCGCTTCGTGTATTCCAACCCTGCGTGCGGTGATTCGTGTGATTTGTTTTTGATGCCTTCCGATGCAGGTAGACCGATGCTTGTTTTACAATATGTTGTTTTTTTTACTGTTACTATCTACTAGATTTTTCCGTGTCATTGTGTTTTATTTATTTATTTATTGCTCTTATTTTTAAGTTTGTATTTTAATTTCCAAGTCAACATCTCTTTGTAGATTTTAACTAACGAGTTTAAACTCACTGAGTTAAGTACATTATTAATTTTATTGCCACCTTCCAACGCCATCATCAGATCAGCTGTTAGACACCATAATATTGCATTTTAATTAGGTTTACATAATGTATTTTAATCTAAGCACATGTATTCCAAATTCCAGACGCACGACTAAACTAGAGATTGATTGACTTGTCTTGAAAGATAATGCCAAATCAACTCAATTTCTACGCAATCTTTCTTTACGAATGTTATTCGTATTTTTACAAGTATTGCAGTTTCTAAGAAATGTAATCTGAATGGAAACTGGAGAGCTGTCCCAGAAGCATTGCTCACTGGACTCTCGGGATTCTAATCAAAGTTTCCATTTTCAATCTCCGAACTTTGCAATATCCAGTCAGGCCGTTCACCTAAAACCTCTATTCTAGTATGAACAACTTTAAAACTTTGGCTGCTTTTTTATTTTAATACTGGTTTAGTTAAATAATCAGTCCCAATTATATAACGACAGATGTTTTTTAACAGGGCCCTATCTCATGCAGTGTTGATAATTAAGTTGCAAAAACTATAATGTAATTGGATGTTCCCTTAGGTCGGGTGTTGTCACTTTCTGCCTTGGCATTGGAAACTGACAAGAAGTGTCCTAAGATGAAGACATTAATAAGATCAATTAACATTTGTGCAAATGGGTGTAAACTATTTTAGAATTGCCAATTATTGGTTTCTACATTAATACCTTATTTAACCATCATCTGTATTCAAGAAACAAAGAATGCTAAAACAATTTAAAATATAGACAAATTTGTATTCTGTCTTCTAGAGAGTCGGAAACTAAGCTGAAATGAACTTAATGTTCCCCAAAGCGACAATAAATACTAAAAACGCATCTAATTAATTTCAAATACAAAGCAGGTAAGCTACAAATGCAAAAGCTACACTTCCTTGCAAATTTAAAGGCCGTCAAAATTTAAAAACTTATCTCACCTTCTCTTCTTACTTATATCACCTTATTTTTATCAAATTGTATTTGGTGCCGACTGGCAGCGTGTCTTTCGCCTGCAGAAGCGCGCCGTGCGCGCCGTCGCGCGTGTGCCAAGTGACACCCCTGTTCAGCCGATTTTCAGAACCCTAGGCATACTCACCCTGCCGTCTTTGCTGGTCTTCCAGGTGGCGGTATACGTGCGTATAAATCTAAATTCGTACCGCACACGGGGCGAAACTCATGGCTATTCCACTCGCAACGCAAACAAGCTCCTATCGCTCCCTGGGAGACTGACAAAGACGCGTAGACATACTCGAGTGCTGGGACCCGCGGTGTACAACCGATTGCCCGAGACGATTACAACGACGCCTAGTAACGCTGTCTTTAAAATTAGATTAAAAAAATGGTTGATCGAGCGAGCATTTTACAGTCTTGACGAATTTATGACTTTCGAATGACGTTATAACGTAAATGTATCTATTATATTATTATTATGTATAAATTAACTTATACAAAATTGTAATTTGATTTGACCTTAATGTAACTTTTGACGTGTAATTTGACATTATCAATAAAGAAGTATCTGAGTATCTGAGTATCTGAGTATTTCAGGTAAATAATTTAAAAAAAAACGGCTTAGCAATGACGAATGTGTAACAGATCTTTTAATTGATATTATACTATTTTCGTTTCGTTATGTTGCTTGTTGGGTGGCTGCTGCTATATACGAGTCAAGCACATTACTTTTTTCTTTTTTATTTGTAAAATTAGTTACTTTTTTACTGTTAAATCTGGGAATGTTGCGTATATCATTTTTTGGAATATATGAAACTGGTAATATGCGTAATCCATACCTTTGAAATTGAAACTGGCCGTCACTTGCAACGATCCAACAGGAAATGGTTGTGTTGTTCTGGTGTTGTCACACAAAAACTTTATTAGTACCTATTTTTTTAAGGGTTTTAAGCTTAAAGCAAACATTAATTTATTATATTTTTATTTATTCATCTATGTATAAAATTGTCGCTAGTGTTTGTAATGTTACCTGTTACCTGTTTACTGTTACCCGTTTTTTTTTGTCTAATTTAGGTTAGTTTTAAGTCAGGGTCCCTCTGAAAATCAGCGCCGCAGTTTAACTGCGGCACAATGCTGAGAGGGATCCTATTCATCATATTATTATTGTCCTTTAATTTTTTCCATTGTTTTCTTTTGTGTGTTGAATAAATATTTTCTATTCTATTCTATTCTATTCTATTTTTACAAGTAAATCACATGTGTGTATCTACATTGCAATTACTTCCAATTCTGTAGGTAGACAAATGCAATACACATAGTGGCAAATAAAAGCAACATTTTTTCCGCCGGCCGCACGTGAGCGGCATGCGATCATTTTTTCTTATTTCCTCGATTGATTGGGCGGTTATTTTGCTCGTGCCCAAACATTGTGGGCAGGTGGGCTTTGCGCTTCCGTTGTTCCGTGAAATATTTGTAAACGACTTTTGTTTTTGCGGTTTACGATCATGGATTTGTTGCTGCTGCGTGGGTGTTTTATTTTTTACACAATCTTATTGTAAGTCGAAACCAAAATAGCTGATACAGTAATTCTTTCTTTTGTCGATTTTTACCATTATCTCAGAGACTGAAATTATGGGTAACAGCTTAGTTTGATTCCAGAAGAAAAGAACGGTTTATCTTAACCATCAAACAGGAAAAGGGTTCATAACTACAGTGGGCCAAAAATGTGGCCTACCACCCTACGGTTGAAGTTCATTTGCACGTCATGATACAACAAGTTCGATTTTCCCTTGCAATTAAATTATAACAAATGTCAACCTTAGCGATAATTAGATCTCTCAGAAACTTTTGTCAAAACTGGCAGACCACTTTCGTGGCCGACCGTGCTTCATATGTTACGCCATGATACTAATTGTTGAAATAGGGGTGGTAGAAGGAAGATGCGTTAACTAGAAAAATTGAAGAATGAACCGGTATCAAAACCGTAGAAGAACGATTTACGCCGTCTCTGGACAACCAGAAAAAAAAAACAGGAGTATGACTGCCTCAGAGTTGTTAAGGCACTTAAACAATAATTTTGTTATTATTAAAGTGTAACGTTTTTTTGTCCTCCTATGTACTTAGTGCAGTGTCACCAGTAAGTCAGTTGCGTGCCACGACTGCAGACTGCACTGCACTTGGACTTCTTAGAGGTTCGCCTAGAATTTTAATTACTCAGTTTCATTAAGGTAAGACGGTATTTGTGTGTCTGGGTTAATTAACTTTCGAAATTAGATTTTTAGAACTTTCGATTATTTTTTTCTACTGAGCAGCCACTTATTATGTTTACTGTATGTGAAAAACAATGAGTTCATTTGAGTAGAGACTAAGTAGGTAGGTACATACGATAAGCAATTTTTTTATTATACTTATCAATGTTTTGAACAACATTGGTAAGTTGCGGGTGGTAGGACCCTGTGCAGGGTCCGTCCGAATCGCTACCACCATCTTATCCATTAACCTACCGCCAAACAACAGTGTTCGCATTGTTGTATTCCGGTTTGGGGATAAGACAGCCGGTGTAATGACTAGCATAGAGGCATTCCATCTTAGTCCTCAGGGTTGGCAACGCATTTGCAGTCTTATGCTAATGTCTATGGGTCACAGTTTCCACTTACCATCAGGTGGCCTGTATGCTCGGTTGCCTTCTCTATGCCATAAAAAAAAAAAAAAAAATTGCTCAAGTTAAACAGAAAAAAAATATGATGTTGAATTATGATTATATACTTTAGACGGACCAAGGCCCTGCCACCAACCACTACATTAGCATTCGTTAATTCCCTTCATTTTTTAATTAAATTATTAGTGTTCAATACAACTTGTATCGCCCGCTTGACGTCGCTAAATATTGACCTAAACAAGCCAATTCCTGAGAGTGCAATGAAATAAAAATTAAATCCATCAACATCCCACGAGCAGCGAAGCACGAAATGGCGCAGAAGTTTCAATACAGGAAGGGGTGAGCAAGGGGTTATTGGGGCAGGTGCTCCCAACTTTTATCTGGGGAAGTTATTGAATCGGTAATCCCCTTTTATTGGCCGTAGTTTCAGCATAAAACCGGTAATTGTCGGTACGTTATCGGTTTTCTTTCAGTGAGGTGAAGTTTTAAATTGGTTCGAATTGAATGGCGAGATTTTAAGGTGTTTTCGTTTGAACATCTTTTGATAAGTGTTATGGCTACTTGTTGCTTTTCGAACTTGTCTATAGTTTCTTTCGTACGTTTGAATTGCAGTTAAATTTAATGAACGTCTTGAAAATTTAAGAATGTACAATTTAAATTAGAATGTTTTTTTGTATCTTACTATAACATTCATTCGCAAACTCGCTTTTAGGTCAATTCAGTTTGTATGTTGCCCTGAAAATAACTTTTAAAAACTTAGGTTCAGAGAAAATATTTGTAAGGTACACGAAAAAAGCATGTCTAGACACCTTAGTTATTTTTTGAAATACCGCAATTTAAAAGTTAGAAACCATTATTATTTCGGACATAATTTTCTTCTACGTAAGCCTTTTTAACACGGAAAAAAATTAAGAAATATTAATATATGAGTTGATATTATATATCAAACTCCAATGATGTCCATGCAATTTGGCATACGAATTTAAATCTTATTGTGTTCGAATTAAGTTTTAAATTCGTATACCAAATCTCATGGACAATATTGGAGTTTGATATTTATCGACTCATTAATTTATATCTGTAACTTTAGCTAATTGAACACCATACATTTTGAGATTAAAATCGAATTAAAATAAATTACTCGTACTACCTCTAGACATGTGCTTTCCATGTTTATCATTTACACGTCCATGAAGAAACGATTAATATATTAAGGATTTTGATTGGTGCTTATTTTAAAACTAGATCGAAGGTTTTATAAAAAAATGTAACAAGAAACAACAGACAAACATTTAGAATTACGTGTTTATTTGTAACAACACATCATTTTTCCTAGTAATAAAATAAACGATTCCATCTACTTAACCATATACCGCAGAATTTTCTCCAGTCGCAGGTATGCAAACTCTTTCAGAAATGAAGTACTAAGACGGTTTTTTCTCGCATTCCGCCATCTTGCTTTTCGGTAAAAAAACCGGTGTTTACCCGCTCTTGTCAGCGCAGACAGGTTTTTAATTAACAAACCCCAAACACTTCGCCTTAACGAGTTTGCCGACGCGTGGAAATTTCTAAAAGTATTCGCCTTAATCTGCCCAGTAATTAGTGATAAAAAAACTATAAGGATGACAATGACACTAAATACTAACACTTTTCTTTCTTTTTTGTTAGTCGTTTTACCATTCCTTGTGTGTAGTTAAAATACGCTTTATCACTCTCTTTCAAATTCAAATGTCATAATGAATGATAAAGCCTGCAGCACGCCTTAAAAGCATACTTTTGCTATTGTGCGTTTATGAATAAAGGGGTTACAATTAAAAAGGGCTATTAAAATACAGTATTAGTTGATCAATAAGATAAATCTAGTAAAACTATTTATTATTAAGAAGTAATTTTGTGCGTAATGGTCCTGTTAGTTATTATACTCTTTAAATCCCCGATTTGTTAGTTGTGAACTCAGTTCAATGTAAGTGTCTGAGGTTTTTTTTATTTTTTCCCGCGGTAGTAGCCCTTGAAGTCGCGCGGGGAAAAGAAAAAAAAACCTCAATCACTATAATATGGCGTTTCCACAATGAAGTGATTTCGCCAGTGTCAAGTGTAAATACATACATACATACATAAAATCACGCCTGTTTCCCAGAGGGGTAGGCAGAGACGACTTCTTTCCACCTGCTACGATCCTGACAAATGTCTTTCGCTTCATCCACATTCATACATCGAGTCATGCACGCACGTCGGTTTCGGGTACTTAAGATTAATATATAAGTATAAATCAATATAGCAGTACAATACAATACAATCTACTCCAGGAAAATTGGGGGCAACGTTGTACGGTGATTTGTAAGGCCGAGGTCAAGATAGTTTTAACCTCTGCACCACTAAACAAGAAGAAAGATGCCAGATACACGTAATAAGTCCAAGTCTTCTATTACTGTGAATACAAAGGCATAAAAAGGACAAATCACTATCAGAAAAGTACTTTGAACACCTAAATACACAAAAATGAAAAACTAAAACAAATTACACGTCCGCCATCTTTTAACGTTGCAAATGGACGTGTTTGAGGTTATAATCTTGTACTAAGTTGACAGCTGTCAAATCGGCGCTGTTGAAGGGCGGGAGTAGACAAGTTAGCAAAACCAACTATACATGTTAAAAATCGTTGATTTCTTAAACTGTCGGAATGAAAAAGATCAAAGAATTATTTTCACCTACGTTTATTAAATCTTTTTTCCAAGTTCCTTCTAGCCACTTTTAAAAACTTTCTAACACTATCACCATAAACCGGCTCAGTCACCCTCAGTCATACTATCTTTAAAAACTTTTAACAAAAATCCCGTCTTTTAGTTGGAGAAAAACGCTATCTCTTTCACTCGGCTGGGTCTCTTCCGCTCACCTGCCCCGAGTCGCAAACGTTGATTAATAATGTGAGAAACTATTTGGGGTTGCCGTGCTAGTTGGGAATGAACTTGATGCAGATTTAATGGTACGGTTTTCAGGGACTTTGATGGATGGTGCCACGGTTTGGTTAGGTAAGTAAAGTGGTTTTTGTGGAATATTTGCCATAGTTTATTGTAATATTTTTGCTGTGAAAATTACTGCGAATTTCTATGGGTCACAGTTTCCACTTACCATCAGGTGGCCTGTGTGCTCGTTGGCCTTCCATATGCCATAAAAAAAATGACAATGTTTGTAAAACAATTTTGCTACAGTAAAACTCTTTTGCGTTTTGATCTGAGCATCCTTCAGTTTTCTTAATGGTTTTATTCATTTATTTATGGATCCATGGGAAACCAACAGCTTTACATATTTTTTTATTATGGCTAACAACACATAGTCAATTACAGGTTCTCAAATTTAGCAAATAAGTATATTGTAAATGAATGAGCCTTAGGTACTTACATATAACGATTAAACAGTGCAAATATGTTACTACTACTACCACCAAATATTTACTGTAAACAATAATTATGCTAACCAACATCACAACCCCGCACACGAAAGATCTATCTTGCATAAGGATTGTTTACAAAATATTGAATTGATTTAGTCAAACATATTATTATTGGTGGATGCGAAAAGCACAAGACCGGTCTGAGTGGAAAGCCTTGGGGGAGGCCTATGTCCAGCAGTGGACGTCTTTCGGCTGACATGATGATGATGATGATGATGAAACATATTATTCGTAACTAGCCCTGAACAAAAAACTACTTTGCCTATAATTAGTTGAAGCTCGGGACATCGAAATAGGACGATAATTCCGCACACTCCTAGAGGGAATATCAATTAAAGATGATATTACAGAATACATCCGGATTTTAATACTACCGTAATTTTAATTACTTCCCCGCTACTTCAGATAAATCCTTTCTTAGTACTCTAGGCCATCCGAGGCATAAGTCATGTAATATTCGTCTATGACATGCATCGATATTGTGATCTGCATTATTAAGTTTTTGAAATATTTATATAATTTCGGATATTTCGACAAAAGTATATTTAACCTTTGTTAGACTTTCGTTTTCGGCTTGAAGCCCTCCTAGTTGTATCTTACGGGTTGAGCGAAATCCGCTTGAAATAATATGTTTTAATGCACTATTACAATCACTTTTCATCATTAAATATGATTTAATTGTATGTTTATATTTACTAGAAAATGCCATTCCAAATTTAAAATAATCATGTCATCCATAAAATGTCTGCTAAATAAATGAAGATATTAAAACAAAACTATTGGGTCATATACAAATTTAACGAAATTTGTCTCTTATTTTTTTTGGTCATAGCCAGTTCGTTTATCTCACGAAAGTACGGCCCGTACTTGTGTGTGTAGAATGTAGATACACGTGTACGCTGTCTCTGTGTAAGTAGCTGTCGCTGAGCGTCGCCGTAGTGTGCGTGTCTATACTCGTTACAATACAAGTCGAGTGAGAATGAAGTGAGATAAAACCACTTTATTCATTACTCGCCACAGACAAAACTAGTAGTATATAGTCCTCATTGGTGAGCGTACCGACCAAAGATCTGTAGACCTTTTTAAATGACGAATTCTGGCCGAGGTGTGTTTACCATGCATATCGTGAAAGTCTTTAGTTATGTTAATTTTAATAAATATGGTATGTTAGTCTGTAAGTTACTTGTAAATTGTCTTGTTGCGTATCTGTCGGCCTTTTTAAAGGAGGAATTCTGGCCGAGGTGTGTGATGTTTCGTTGTTTTTGTGGCAGCTGGCTCGCTCATACCGTCATGTTAATTTTAGTTAATATATTGTTGTGTTTGTTGAAATAAAGCTGAAATAAAGTTATTACAATTTTTAAACAAACAAAATGCAAAAAGAAATCAATCAAGCCATGCAAGTTCCGGCAGACTCGTCGGCTCCATTACTCGCGGCACCTCTGGAGCGATTCGTCTCTAAACCTTTAGACGCTTCCTTTTATTTTCAATCGCTCGGTGTTATCGCGATAAACGCTTTTGTTAGGATGCCTTTGGATATTTTCTGAGAGCTGATATTACCACGTAGGTTAAAAACTATTGTCAAAATGTTTTAAGGAAGAAAATAGTTCATTGACCTGGACATGATGCTTAATTCTAACGTTAGCGCTTGTTGAAAGCTGAGAAAATTCAGGGCTTATTTACAACACAGTAAAAACCAAATCGTTTTGACCTGTTATCGTATAGTCAAAGTTATGTAAGCTTGACAGTAATGGCATGCGAGTTAAAAGCAATACCATTACAGGTCAAATACGATATCGTTTGTACTGCCTAGAATATCGGCCCTGGAACTACGTAAGCTCAATCTGTCGCGTCGGGCGCTTATGTGAGCTCTCATGATGTAGTAAAGCATCGTAAGGAAACCTGCACATTTAAACTGCTGAGTTTGTTAGAGGAGTAAGTGCAATATCCTACAAGGTAGAAATGCGCTGGTTCACACACTTTCAGCTAAAATCAACAATAAAAATATCATCTGCTTAAATACACAAACCATCTAGCTTGTAGCGTTAGAACCGAGCTAAGCAGTTATACAGACTTGTATACGTTCTATAGTTTTATCCCTTTCTCTCAACTTAAACTGAACTGCTTTAGTATGTCATGGTCAGCTTCTCTCAACCCATTCCGCACCTGTAAACAGAAAATTATGCTCAACGTGCAGACGTTTTATTTTAAAGAAGGTCTATCTATATAATATCTGCTAGAAGCTGGGTGTCGTACCCCCTCTGGGCGCGTCTGAGCTGGCATGAAGCGTTGAGCCGTCCAGACAGGTGAATGGATGCCTCGGCCCGTCCGCCGCGCTCAGACTCTGCAAGTCACAGCCGGAAGCGGACGAGAGTAATAGACATGGAAATATACCAACTTAATTTATAAACTTTTCAAATACAGTCATCTTCTCTGTGTCTCAGTCCTTCAACACGTACTGATGCTGCTATGATATTCTTTAAAGCAACCGCTGAAAGTCGAGTGCGTTTGTTTCTTGGACGATTTTTTTTTTTATAATTGTGTGCGATGTAAGTGTAACTTGTTGTATAAAATAAATGATTCTCGATTAAATCCGAAGTATTGCTGATCATTTCACCGTCACTTAAAATTTGCATTAAGTATGTCTCTGGAGAAAACAAGACAGACAGCTTTGAGTGGACACAAAAAAAAAACACTTAAAGTAAACATTGTGCGCGCAGTATTAATTTAAAAAAAATTGGAGTATAACGCTCAAAACAGATAAAGTAAACCAAATAAGTAATACTGTCTACATGTACATAGAGTCACGTTGCAGTAACATAATTAAAAATTGAGCACACTTTCGTTCATTCACTCACTCATTCACTCACTCTTCAAATTATCACAGTACGCAGACTCTTCAGGACCGCCGTGACTGTGTTGACTCAGTTTTACTACACAAAATTCTTCACACCAATATATAAGTATAGATATCCCCTCTCTACTCAAAGAAATTCAGTTCAGAGTTCCGTGCAGACGTGAACGTCGATGTAGGGAAAACAAAACATTTGCAGTTTCTCTGTCCAGGACGTGCTATGCACGTAACAGTTTTATAAAGCGCACTGTCATATTATTTAATAAAAATATTAAACTCACCAATCTAGATATATTTTTATGTACTTTAGGATCTTTAAAGCATGCTTTCGAAAACTTCTCTCCTATACAGCAGAATCACTCCTATTACCAAATAACACTATTGCTTGGTTCTTAATGTATTTAAGTATGCATTTCTCTATGTAAATATTTATATCGTTGTCTAGTACCCATAGTACAAGACTCGAGCTTAATTTGGCACTAGGTCAAATTGGTGTGACATTGTCCCCTGATATTTATTTACTAATTTATTTTAATGTTCTTATAACTTCTTGTAAGTAGTCTCTCTTTCCTGGTTTTCTCTATACTGTTATGTTTTTTTGTGTTATCTCATAAGGGATGGCTTTTTGTGATTGCTATAACGCATTTCCTATCTCTAATTATATACTGCTTTTTAATTAAGGAAACTATAGGTCTGTTTATTAATATCTCATCACCCATGTACACTTTTTAAAGTAAGACTGTGTTTCTTAGTAAATAAATAAATAATGTGTCTAGTGTAATATCAAATGTAGATGATGTGCTTAGATGCCGCAACACATTGTAAGTATAAACGTTTAAGATCAAACTAAGAAATCGCCTCCTCCCCTCCCTTGCCCCCTATTCTTCTTCCTATTAATCAACGCTGATGCTTACCCTTCGTAATTGAATGCTCGGCTCGAACTCATCGCATCATCAATACTCACTCTCAGATTCCTTTTTTAATGATGCAACTTCGATTGGCATTTGTCTAAGTAATTTGGTGATTTTTTAACGGTTTTTGTACCGGGGTGGTGGAGGTGCTGGGATTTACGATCATGCGTCAATCACCACACCTATGTAAATGGTTAGTAGTATAGAACACGTTTGAAAAAAAAGTTATAATTCAGATTTATACTCTAAAAAGTTTTTAATAATAACGTAAACGGTATAGCACTTTACCTGCAGATTTTAAGACTTACCGTAGGTACTTTGCTGACGTTTTCCTAGTGTCATAGGTTACTTATAACTTAATTAATCTAAAAACTTAATTGATTTTTAAACTGTCATTTTCAACTCACAGAACCCGATTAATTGTACAACTAAAAAACGAATATTCTAAGCGAAACAAACGTAATAACGAAACTCCATGCACGTTCAAATCACTCGCGTTCCAAAATTAAATTCTAAACCAATAAAACTGACCTTTCCGCTGCCGTTTAAAAATCAACATCAAATAAATTAAAGGCATACATCACACTGGCTGAATAAAACGGCTGACACACACTTCATCGGCATCAATGCATAGAATCAATCACTCACACCATAGAGCCTAGAGGCGGGTGCAATAAATTCAGCCGCTTTCAACCGATTTTCCAGCTGTTTACACCTCAACCGCTTTTCGGCCGTTCCATTTTCGAATTTTGTAAATGTCATTGCGATTTTCGCTCCTTTGTTTTTTAAATTGATGTTACCGGGTTAACGAGTTTGTAATTTATTTAAGATCAAACTAAGAAATCGCCTCCTCCCCTCCCTTGCCCCCTATTCTTCTTCCTATTAATCAACGCTGATGCTTACCCTTCGTAATTGAATGCTCGGCTCGAACTCATCGCATCATCAATACTCACTCTCAGATTCCTTTTTTAATGATGCAACTTCGATTGGCATTTGTCTAAGTAATTTGGTGATTTTTTAACGGTTTTTGTACCGGGGTGGTGGAGGTGCTGGGATTTACGATCATGCGTCAATCACCACACCTATGTAAATGGTTAGTAGTATAGAACACGTTTGAAAAAAAAGTTATAATTCAGATTTATACTCTAAAAAGTTTTTAATAATAACGTAAACGGTATAGCACTTTACCTGCAGATTTTAAGACTTACCGTAGGTACTTTGCTGACGTTTTCCTAGTGTCATAGGTTACTTATAACTTAATTAATCTAAAAACTTAATTGATTTTTAAACTGTCATTTTCAACTCACAGAACCCGATTAATTGTACAACTAAAAAACGAATATTCTAAGCGAAACAAACGTAATAACGAAACTCCATGCACGTTCAAATCACTCGCGTTCCAAAATTAAATTCTAAACCAATAAAACTGACCTTTCCGCTGCCGTTTAAAAATCAACATCAAATAAATTAAAGGCATACATCACACTGGCTGAATAAAACGGCTGACACACACTTCATCGGCATCAATGCATAGAATCAATCACTCACACCATAGAGCCTAGAGGCGGGTGCAATAAATTCAGCCGCTTTCAACCGATTTTCCAGCTGTTTACACCTCAACCGCTTTTCGGCCGTTCCATTTTCGAATTTTGTAAATGTCATTGCGATTTTCGCTCCTTTGTTTTTTAAATTGATGTTACCGGGTTAACGAGTTTGTAATTTATTTTATTTCGAAATGTTGTAGGGTTGTTCAATTTAATTCTAATTTATTTCTATTTATATTATTTAACTACTGAGACATAAAACCGTGACAAATTAATTATCATGTTATTGTTACGTGGCAAGTCACGATGTCTTGTAACATTTCAACTGAATCATTGGTACTTCGGTAGATGATGTTAACTATAAATCTACTTTATAAAAGTAATAAAAATAGTTCACTTTAATTGATTTTAAGTTTATTAGTGAGCTTTTACACTTCGGATAAAATTTATTATTAATGTACTCTGGAACCACTTAGGTTCCTGTAAGTAATTCTTTTGCAAAGCAATGTATCGCTAAAAAGCATAAATTGTAATTTTCTTAGTAAATTGTGTGAGAGAACTTGTCTCTTTCTCCGAAACTATATTTACTGCCCACAATCACAAAGCTTGCCCCCACCATATCAGGGCACCTAATACAACAATCAGTCCATAAATTCCCTTCAGGTGTAGGCTTACAATGATTTACGACCGACCCGTCACCGGTTCGATTCCCACGTACTAACACTTTGTATCTACTCGTAATAGGTATTGACTGCATTTACTTTTTCAAACTTATTCGAACATTTCAGGACAAATTTATGTCGGGACTAAAAGAGTTATTTTGATTGTATTTTGAATTTGGAAATTAACCACAGCTGACTCGTTTTTTTTCCACTGATTTGTAGGATTTCGGTAAGTTTTGTTAATATATGTAGATTTTGACGAATTTTAAGAATACGGTTATAAAGGATTTTCCTCCGACAGAACCATATCTATATAATAATAGTAGATTGTACAACAAGGGCATAAAACAAATCATAATATCCGAGCCGGCAGGCCAGGTTGGATAATTAAAATGAGGATAAAATGGGTTTTAAGACCGAGTTATGGACTCTGCTTTTCACTTCGATTACGAGGAAATAAAACAGTGATAATGTAAATAAACTTAAATTAATGAGAACGTACTGACTTGTTTCCCGCTTCTCCAGAATTTGAAATTTTTATACGTTTTAAAATAAATTATCTTGGATTTAGGTGGCAATGTCTGTGCGTTTTTTCTATTCTGTTAGGTGTGGGCATTATTTCCTCTTCACTAAATTCCGTAAAATCACAAGTTTTGCAAAGAAAACAACTACCTAACGAATAGTCCAAAACTATAGACAAAAACATCATTCCCGCCACTGTATTTCTTAAAAAAAAACTGCGTGGGATTTTTGACTTAGGTCGAACGCAATACTGCCAACACTTTATGCACTAGTGCATAAAATTCGATTTTATGCACCCTATACCTAGCATGAAGAAGAACTTTACTTTAATGTACATTTACCACCTACAATTATAACACTTTAAAATAAATATTAAGATTTAGGTAGGAACGATTCGCATGACCAAAACCAAAAAGTACCAAAATTTCCGGATAAATACAGAAAAACTGCAATTCCTAGTTGCGATTTGTATCACAAATCACAGACCCTAAAATTACTAAGTTAATCTAGTTCTATTGTAGCACAAAACGCTAGCTATACTATAAGCTAATCACACACGAGTCCCACCTGAACTGAGCACGGTCCAGGTTAACAGCAGGCTATAAACGAGCCCGTCCTGTCCAGTCCCCTGGGCACCGTATACCTCCTCGTGTAAACCTGCATTTGTTTTGTTATTGTTCTGAACTTTTCCGTTTTACTGTCTGTTGACTTATAGTGTTTGCTGAAATTTCAATTAAACATTTTGCTAACAAATGTTGTGAGGTTTTCAGAAAATCAACTGATCAGATGAAAATATTTTTGAAGTGTAAGTGATGTGCCTATATCGAGTATACCTTACGAGCGAAATTTGTTAGTTTTGTATCAATTACCTATATTTTTCATAGGGTATCACAAAAAATAGCATACCTATCCAATTATGATTGTAATGTAATAACCCAACGAAAACTGTGGAACTATTGTAATAATAATATAGGAAAACTAAGGGAAGTTTAATTTTAAACCAGACCAAGGTTCTGATCTATATGTACGTACCTATATACCGACTCGTTGTTACTTTTCATGGCTTTATTTATTTCACTAATTATTTGACTTCGGTGCTCCGACCCACCTTATGGTATATTATCCGACACAGCCTTTTCAAGTTTTCAACATCAGAGCTCTGACAAAACTTCTCTCAGTTTACTTACAAAAACCAACAAATTCTCATTAACAAAATCCTTTGAACCTTCACTTTCCAATATTACTATAGTCAACTTGGTAACGGGATCCGTCCATTCCTGACCACTTAGTTAAAGAGGGAGCAGCAAACATGCATTTTACGGAGCAAACAAGGTTACTGCCAAATATCTGAAGATACCTCGGGACGCTGGTAAAAAGTTCTGTTGTTGGTCCGAAGACAAGTGGATTGATTCACTAGAGTTAATATTAGCTGAGAACTGTTTTATTTCAAGTTGTTTTAGTTTTGGGGAAGATAGACGGCAAAGCAACACAGAGACATTATATTTGTATCTATGTGATGTAATTTTGTATTGGTGTGAATAAATGTTTATTAAAAACAACAACACAGAGACATTTCATTTCAGTCCTTAGTTTCAGACTTGAGACTTAAGATTGTACCTAGTCTTAAGGAAGCAAATGTTCAAGCACTCAACATTATGCTAGTGCTGGTTTCGAGAGGAACCCTGACTAAGAGCTAACTTGAAAACTAGAACAAAAATATGTAGACCAAAGGAGCATTACATTAATAATTACAAATATCTACATTTAAATACACATGAAATAAAAGCACGCACGGCCATTATGCAAAGTTTGCCCTTGGAATAGAACCCACAACCCCCAAGTGGGCAGGCTGGGTATTGAAACTCAACCTACCTACTTGAGCAATGCTTCCACAGAGTAACACTTTTATCTATATAATCGTCACGTCATTATGAAAGACGTCTCATAAAACTCTGTTCTTAAGATTCAATACAATGATGCTACCACTGTGCACTATTAGAAATACCGATGGCCTTTACCGAATCTTTCTTTTGCTAATATTATCTATTTTATTATATGTATCCGGCAAGCATTAATAATAACAAATAAATAAATGTCAGAGGACAATGTCACACCAAGTGACCTAGTCCCAAACTAAGCTTTAACAAATACTTGTTTGCTTGCTTGTTTGTGTACTAGACAACGATATAAATAGTTAGCTTTGTATATAAATATATACTTAAATTCATAGAAAACACCCATGAACGAATATTCGTGCTCATCACACAAATATCTTGGATTTATCGGTTTTTTTCATCTTTGACTCAAAGATCTGCTATCGCATCAATATTCACTGTTTTCCCTCAAAATGATTCTTCATACAGTCCACTTTCTACTATTCATATCTTTATCTTTCCCTAACCTTACAGCTTTGCATTTTCATCAACTTTACTTGTAATTTTTCTTTTTATTAATCAAACAATCACAAAATTAAACCAGAAAGGCTTAAATAATACTCGTCGCAACTAGCGATGAAGACAATACAAACACGCAAGTTCAACATGTAACTCACAAGACGGAAGTAAAACTCATTACTAACTTTTCCCAGTTCACCTCAGGTTAAGTTATAGGACAAACTTGGCGCGGCTGAAGCCAAGAAATCCCTCTAGCAGCGTAAACGCCTAATTGACTAGGTATCCTAAAGTTTTTAACAAAATCTCATAAAGTTTTCATATTTCAGATTTTCTTTTTCAACCGTGTTTGAACTTTGGACTTGTTAGCCAATAAGTGCTTGTAAGTTTTTGTTCATAATATGATACGGTCTTGAGGAAGATTATTTATTTGTGGGTGGTAGGACCTTATGCAAGGTCCGTTCGGATCGCTACCACCATCTTATCCATTAACCTACCGCCAAACAGCAGTGTTCGCATTGTTGTGTTCCGGTTTGGGGATAAGACAGCCGGTGTAATGACTAGCATAGAGGCATTCCATCTTGGTCCTTAGGGTTGGCAACGCATTTGCAGTCTTAGGATTGCAATCTTGTGAATGCGAATGTCTATGGGTCACAGTTTCCACTTACCATCAGGTGGCCTGTGTCCTCGCTTGCCTTCTCTATGGCATAAAAAACTTCATTATACCTTATAAAATTAACTAAATGATGCGTGTGAGATATAGATAATTTGTGTAACATTTTGTGCAACACATTGGATATCGACATGAGCACTCTTGCTTATGGGGCCCACACGCCATGACTTCATATCAAGTCGAGGATTACAGTGCTAAATACACCTGAGTATTTGTGAAGTAAGGTTGAAATTAGCTCTGGTTTTCAGCTGTCAATGTCATGTGACGACGACTTTTGTATCAAATCAATGGCGGCAAAAAGGCTAAAGAATACCTACCGGTGTGTAAGGTGGGCAGCTAAAACGGGTGAAGTTTTCTAACGTATTGATCTGTCGTCCAAAAGGCTACACTAGTAATAGAGTTCTAATGAACGTGTTAAGAGTATTAACATTCCGAACGGTTGGCACCGTCTGGCGACACCATTTGTACCTTAATAATATTAGATAAGTATTTACTTTACTCTCAACATTATGCAGTAGGTTTATCTATGAAACAGTCAACTGTTTATCCTTCCTATTTCTAAAAAACATGATAGCTATTAATAAACCGTAGACAGGGTATAGGATAGGCATATCCAGTATTAAAAATTAAACGTATTAGCAGAAAAAGCCATTAAAACTTTAGGTTCCAAATATTAAGTTTCACTTTAACACGCATATTGGAAATTCAATCATTTACACAAACAATTCGTTGCTCTACACAAAATAATTTGAATAAGCTTTCAAAATAAGTCAGCTGTCACGTTGTGTTTCTGATTAACGCAATTAAAGAAAAATTATATTGAAAACTTCTATAGATCCTGAACTTCCTGTAAATTAAAAAAACTCTCCTATTCACTCGTCAGTAATGGCGTCCGAGCTAAAAACGATACCAGTACTTTTTTTTTTATTCTAATGTTTTCATTGAAATAAAAAAGTCAAGTTACATCAACTATTTATTTTTCCCTCCTCTGAACGCAATAAATTTATCGCAAACTAACTATCAGCCAATCGCATCCGTCCAAAATCCAGGTCTCGGCAACCTTTAAATCACGCCGTCATTAACAAGCGGACTTAGGCCGAGTCAATAGTTCAATATTTATGAGTGCAGGGGGCGCCACCGGGAGATTTATGCCCGAGACAAGTGCCTTCGGTCAGGTGCGTGATTTACTGGGCCTGATGATGCGGGGTTCAGATATATACGACCTTTTATTGGGGTGTAATGGGGCTAAACAACTGTGATGTGGAAGATGCGGCTTAGAGTAAGCCGCATTTTGAAATTTTTAGCAAAGTTTTTAATAAAATGTTCAGGATTTGACTTGTTTTAAAATGCTTTTTTACCGATAATAATAATAAGATATAACATTATGAATCATCATTGTTTTATTGTTTAATGGTCCAAGTCTAAATATGTATAAGACCTTATAACAAAAAAAAATTACCTCAATACATTTCACTTAACTAATAATCATAACATTTGAATTCATAACCATACATAATCAAATCATACTAAAGCACTAATAAATATTACAGCGACATTACCTCGCTTCGCCCCTGTTTAACTAAATAAAATCGTCATCAGAATCATGTCAATAAAATCATTTTCAAAATAGGTTAAGTCGTTTCAGAGCTTACTTACAGAGATTACCATACCAACCAAAATTTTAGTTTTAATTATAGTATAGACAACAGTATGGTTATTTCCACACAACTACTCTCCATTCAACATTCCCTAACCAGACATTAACACCCCGACACCTCACCCAAGCATCAACATAACCTCGCATAAAAACCGCCGCCCAAATGCAAAGAGCCAAAGAATGCCGAAGACAGCCTGTCCCCAATAACCGTATTAGTCTGAGGAGGGTCGTAATGAGCCTCATCTAATTACAGCCGCTACGTGAGCTCGGTGCTAACACCTGCATAATGCAGACGTCTGTTACTTGCGAATAATGAAAGGTTGCCGAGCGCTGACAAATGTTTGCGCTGTTGGTCGATGTTTGGCTGGGTTGGTGTCACTTCAAACACATATTATAAATGTGAAAATTTGTATATATGCGTGAGTAAGTATGTTCTTTACTCCTTCGCGCTAAAACTGTTAGTAGGACCTTGATAACATTTGGAATGAAGATAGCTAATACCTGAAATAACACGTGCGTGAGCTACGATTAATTATTTCAGTAGGATGATCAACGCGAACGAAATTGCAAGCAGAAGCTAATCATAGTTTCGAAGCAACACATTGTGCTAAAAAATATTTATTTCTTTATTTATTTTTTTATTATTATAAATCAGACAACATAATGTCCAAAAAAAATATTTTCTTTAAATACGTTAATTAGGTTTAGGGATAAGTTCGCCTTTGTACATTAGTTTAACATAAATATTAAACTTATATGTTTGTGCAATAAATAAATAGTTTATATACATATAGACAAATAAACGCGTGTTATTATTAAATTTAATAATTCATATAAACGTAAAACAGTCTGAAAGTTAATGAAAAACTGTATCGGTTCCAAAATAACTGTAAAAAACTATTTTCCAGCCCCCCGAATGTTCAATACCAAACAAAATGGACGTGTTAACAAACTAACAAAACCCATAAACCTAAAGTAAGGTAAGTACAAAATTCAAATTTTATGAGTTGTTCAAAATAAAACATGGCGTCGCCCGTCGGCTGTCAGGCGGTGACGTGACGAATTGTAGATAATAAAAATTACCGCCACTCGAGGGTTGAGAGGTAAATCGACACGACGTAAATTACTTTCAGGCGTTTTAACTTGTCATTTTTAAACCTGTCTGCGATGATAAATGTTTGCGGGGTTCTTTATTATGGTATGTAAGGTTATAAATTGATTTCGTCGTGCCATGTGACGGGAATAGATTAAATAAACGTTGCTTAAATCTTGTTTTTATTAATTTAATCTTATTTTAGTGAGTAGCATTTTTATTGATTTATTTCTTCATAACCTATATTCAAGTCCGGTCTATACTCAGAAATTTAAGTAATACAATTATATACTTTCAGACCAACTTTACTCAAAAAACGAATACGAAGTGCCTTTTTAATTATTTCACATAATTTATAAAAATTGGGAAAAATAACGGCAAAAATCTATCGCCGTACCAAATAAAAATTGCCGTGAAGGTGTAACAAATAGACAGCCTGACTTATTGTGATAGCACTGTACTGACAAGTAACGTCTCAAATTGTGTATGGTTCGATCGAGAAATTTTCGGAAACTCCTAAAAATAGTTTTACTTTTGTATAGAATGAGAACATTCTCAATGCTCTCAAATGTTTCCGATAAATTTCTCAGTAATTTATTGATTGATTGTATTTATTATTTACTTAACGACTGAGAATGTTCTGCAATATGTACAGTTCTAATTGTGACATATTTACTATAATATTAGTAGAGACTCTCAGGGATATCACCACTTAGCTTACAAAAGTTACCAAAAGCACATTCACCGTTCCCGTTTCACGAATTTATTTTCCCAATGGCCAGCACCAACAGCCCCTAAAACAGCGTGAAAAACACTACAAAATTTCCATTTAAAGCAACACGTCACGCGTCACGTGCGCGACAGGTAACGTCGTTCCGCCAATTTTTAACGCGGCAACATTTAAATTAAATTCCGCCTAAGCGCCACGCCACGTGCGCCACGCCATCCCCCGCCACGTTCATTTAAGCAATTTCAGATAAAACGCTTATCGTACTTATGCTACTTTGCCATACGGCGTTTAATCCTTTTTGCGATCGCATAAATAACAACTTTTTTCTGCGTAGGTAAGTTTTCTGCTGACGCGGAGGTGTTTTTTCTTAGTTAAGCTTATCCCTTGTTTGTTTGAGCCTATCCATCTTAAAGTTGTTTTTCTTACCAATTACCTATACGAGAAATAATGGGGTGTTCGATAGAAAAGTTTTGCGTACGACAAAATGGCTTGAGCCTATTTCGTCCTACAGATTCTGTAACGAATGTGTTTTAATCTGCTTTGCTTTTGTAAAATTTGCCAAGACTAACCTCAACTAATTAGCAAACAAGCAAATATTTATTGATTTAAAACCACATAAAATCCAACTGTGTGTTCTACATAGCTCTGTCATGCCACAGTCAGAGGCCTCCTTTTAGCAGGGGGGTATAACACCTGTCTATATTTTATTTGTAGAGTCTACATGAAAATTAGTCGATCTTTGGTATTGTCATCTTTACTAGTTAGACTGTCTTAACTAAGTCAAAGTGACAAAGTACAAAAGCAATCACTTAATTAGTTTATTGAATCTTAACTCTGCTTTTTGTAAAGACATTTAACAGCCAAAGTTAATTGATTTCGCAGCTAGCTCTCCTTAATCCGAGATAAGAACTTTTCCAATATCATCCTAGGTCTGGTCCTGAATTATCTCCAGGCTGGTGACTCCTGTGGGCAGTTAAATCATACCTGGCAGGTAACGGCGAGGGGGCTCGGTCGACTGTGAACAGATAATTCTGAGGGTAGTCTGGGATAGTAGCCCAATGAGGCATGGCGTGGAACCGGGTATTGAGAACCTTTGGTGGATTCTTTGGTTATTTCATAAAATGATTCGCTTATCTGCAAAGTAAATGTCCTGTTTTTCAGTACCCTTACCATGAGTTACAATTTACATACTCGCTTGCAAGTCGAATGCTCTGTCTCTCGCAGAGCTCGCAGAACACTTATAGAGTGCGAGGGACAGAGCATTCGACTCGGTAGCGAGTACGGTAGTTGTAACTACTGGTAAGGGATCGTCAAACATTCAAAATTATTTATACCTAACGTGGCCGATGGCTACAGTGGCGTTGCAAAATAAATCTCGCTATAAAATGGCAGACATGAAATTATTATTTAATAAAAACCGGCCAATTGCGAGTCCGAATCGTGCATCGAGTGTTTGTACCGGGAGCCTGCCGTTTGGCAAAAATATGTTCGCCAAATGTATCATTTCCCAACTTTTTCATTTGCCAACCCAATGTTATATACATTTTTCAGAATTTAATAATAATAAAATAAAATAATTGGTTAGTCTTTATAAAATCCTGAAATATTAACGGTTACAGATAACAAAGCTGGTTGGCAAATGAAACGGTTGGGAAACGATACATTTGGCAATCATATTTCGCCGAAGCAAAGGTAACCCGTTTGTACCGCCATATCTTCTATGTTAAGTATTATATTCCGATTGGAATTGGACTTCAAATCGCATCAGCGAGCACCGAACTCACACTTGATATTTTTTTAGTATTTGTTGTATGTCCTCAAGGTTTGTACTACGAATATACATGTGATTTCATATTGCATTGCAGTGCTCGTGGCACCTGCTTGTACAAGACAAGTATAGCCAAATGTTTGTTTGAAGCCAGCAATGCACCTGCATTGCGTGTCCATGGGAGACGGTGATTTACTTTCCAACACGATTAACTGCCTCTTTTAGCTTTAACGAAAGGTTACTTTTATCCAAATAAAAGAGCAACTTACGCATATTGAGTAGATTATGCAATTTTGTCTGAAATAGTCTTTTTCAAGCGAAAACATGTACCTACAGTCGAGTTCATAAATACAGACGTGTACCAGTACCTTGTCTATTTAATGTCATGTTTAAACTGCTGCCATATATGAATTGTCACCGTGATTAAAGTATGAACTCGACTGTACCTACGTACGGACAGATTTTGACAATTAATCTCTTAGCATGCCACTTCGCTGCATTTGCACAAACCTGACTATGACAGCTGATATGTGCTAGTTCGGCAAACACTGCAAAGTCGATGAGTTCCTACATCACTGGGCTTAATACAAGAAACGCAATGTACAGCCATTTATATCACGTGTTATTGTCTTACTTGAGGGGGGCAGGTGTAAACCTGAGCAGCTTTAAACAACCAGGAAAAAGGTTTCCAAAGAAAAATGAACCAACCTACAAACAAATCAATTACACAAAGTCTCATCTGCTAAAAACACCTCGTATGTAAACTTCAAAGGGCAGGATAAGGTTGAAATATGATGTTTTCTCACACCCGCATACTTCGCCCATACAGCTAAGCTACGCTATTTTAAACCCTAAGTAGACCGCAGAAGAAATACTGGAGGGAAAACCGGTTTAGTACTTGTGGTCTAGACGCATTTTCATCTGAGCTATGGGGTTATTCCGGTGATAGGTGCGGCGTTGTTTGAGCTGACACGGGAAGAGGATGGGGACTTGTGAGATGAGGGTCCAGCGCGGACGCTACCTGCTACACAAATAACAAATTAGGTAATAAGTCTGGGATGCATTGTTTAGTTTCCTATTTTTACGTTTATTTACGTGTGTACTGTATTTATAAACTTTTTCATTTTTGGTTATGATTGTTTCAACTTTGCGAAAATTGGGAGTTATAATAAACCTAAAATCCAACTCGATTTTAAGGAGTGTTTTATGAAAAACCACGTCGATTTAGTTCCAGCCATCGATCTTGATAGATTCGACTTAGATAAGTATAAATTCGTCTTTTGTTTGTTACTTTGTTAGGTACATCTTAGAAGGAAAGGTACCCAACTGTCTGGCTCCGATGTTGTTAGAGAGTAGTTTAAAATAACAGACGCGTATTTTTTTTTAGCGGCCCTTACTCAACCTGTTGGGAGAAATTGGCCTCCAAAGTACTGAAAAGTGACTAAACCCTCTAACTTATAGAGAGACATTTTAAAATATTGCATGTTTCATAGTGGTTTGATTATAAATGTTTAAAATAATGAGCACGTGTTTTGTTATATCGGCTAAAACGAATGATGATATTAAAATATGAGTTTTAGCCGATGTACCAAAACATGTGCTCATTAGTTTTTCATCTTCTTAATTATTTATAATCAAACCACTATGAAACTTGCAATAATAATGAAAAAAACTCTATATAAGTCAGAGGCGAATAAAGACGTGTTGGAAAAGTTATCCAAAACTCACAACTTTAATTTAGAAAAAAAAAACGCATTTAAATTACGACCACGCAGCAGTGTTCGCGTTATGTTCTCTTGTGGGAGAAATAAATGACTAGCAAAAAGGTTTTCTATCCAGTCCTATTAAAATTAAATTAGTCGTTAGTTCATTTCTTTTAGACATCGTAATTTGCCTATAACATTACGTTTAGAAATACAATTTGTGATTCCAACCTTTTCAAGTCTCGATGTAGCAACTTCACCATCAACTATATTTATTATATTACAAACGGCTACTTCAAATAGCCATTGCGCCCCATACCTGTGGCCCGCCGTCACGGCAGCCTGCCAAACTGCCTGGACACTGCCAAATTAGATCGTAAAGGTTAATATGTGAGCCTGTGTAATGGAATCTTATGTGTTTTGCCAGACAGGAATGAGGTGGACCGGCTCGTGTCTCTGAGTATGTTTTGGAATTATAGAATTGGAGACCTTTATTGTTATACTTGGAACAGTGATAGGTTACCGTGTAAACAATAGTATTTTGGCATTTTTATAATACGAATATGAAAAAATACGAATCTTGCCGCATTTGTTTTTTGTAATGCGATTCGAAGGTTTCAAATGAACAATATTAAGTAGTTTGCTGAAATATACACGTGTCAGACGCAGATAGATTGACATATGGAGTCATGTCACAAGGATTCATACAAGGAATCCTTACTCCAACTTTAGGTTGGATACAATATTTTTATTGAATTAGGAATATATAAGAATACATTTTCAAATTCCATTTTCTCGAATTCGAATCAGAAGTGAGCGACAAAAACGCATGAAGCCAAGAATTCTGTACAAATGGACCCGAATTTCGTATCTGGTGCGAATGGGCTTCTAATAAGTTGAGTATTTTTGCCCTATATGTACAGAACCCCAACGAAAATGTTAAGCACTTTATTGCGTTGTCATAGTAAACCTGAAACAGAACAGAACATCAAATGACACACTTTCTGCAGTAGTCGAGTTTCCAAAGGTTGCTTTTCGTTTCTTTCCTTCAGCCCCCGTATATATGGTCGCCTTTATCGTAGTGGATAAAGCATCCTTCACTCTCGCACTTACATACTGGCCAGAAAGTTTTATCCAAGTTTATCCTCGGTCGATGAACACGACCGTAAGGCACTTGTCCCTCCGCCGGCGAGGATATTATCTATCGAATATTTTCTCGCTCAAGATACGAACAAAATATATAGATCCCGTGTCAAGACAGAGACATTATGTTATTAATTCATCGCTGGCTCTACTCGCTTCCCGCTCATCGTCAGCGGTGGGACAAGGCCTACAGGCCCGCAGTCACTATCAAAGCAAGGGTTAGTTTAGTTAGGTTACGTTAGCATCTAAAGCCGGTAGGTAGTCAGAGTCTGTCTTACGGCTAGTAAGACAAATTCGTCCTCATTACTAACGATATCCACCTAATCCGGAGACGGCACGGCGCCAAGCGACAGATAACTCCGTCGCACCTCCCGAGCACTCAGCACGACTTGATGCTTACACTATCTGATCTGTAAGACATAATAGAACATACAGTGGTAGCGAGTTCCTAATAGATAAAGATAATAGATAAAAAAGATAAAATAAAATAACTTTTACACGTCGAGAATCTACCAGCGCTTCCCAAGAGGAGACAACTGCTGAAAAGAAACGCCGCAAGAAACTCAGCAGTCAGTCATTTTAAAACATATTTCATATTACAATGGTACTACTTAGTCTAGCATTATATAAAGCTACAAATATTAAATTAAATATAATATCAAATAACATGTGTAGTTCAGCAGGAAAACATGCCAAAAATCTTACAGGAGAGACAGACAGAGAAAAAGAAAAAAGAAAAAATAGAATCAACTACATGTGTATATAAGATGGTGCAAAATGACCACATAAAAGTTTCGATATGTTTTCCTGCATCAACGGTGTCCCCTAGACAAGACAAAGCAGGATAAAGCTTTTGCATTTGAACAAATTATTATTGACTAAGTTTCGGGTTTGTCTTAAATAGCAATCGACAATCTTCGTTTTTCTATGACACACGAGTGAAAAAAATACAATCAGTTGCAAATGCAAGCGTGAATACTGTACAATGAATGGATTTCGTAATTCCCTTTTTATTTTAAACTCCTGCTCAAATTATATATGCAATTACATATAATATCTGATGCTATGTATTAGAAGGTTTGGGTAGGTAAGGTTGAAATCAAGCCCGCTTGCCAGACAGTAACGTACTCTTGAATTGGAAACATGAAAATGATATCAAAATTAAAAATGTATATTTGATTCAGTATTGAGATGAAGATCAAAGTAATACTTGTATTAGTATCTCATACTGTAAGTAGGGGCTAAACGCTTCCTACAAGTTGATAAAACTTCCAAAATAAGTTATCAAATAATAAAAAAACTAAATAGGTTGTTAAAACTTTAAAGTCTCTTGCTACTTTAATAAAACAAAATGAACAATGCCATATTTACAGTCTGTCAAATAATTGCAACACAATGGTGAAACAACACAGAATTGCACACGGCCGGATTTTTAACAATGCCTTTTTTCGCGTATCCTCGGCCAACCATCGGATGCAACTTGCAACATGCAGACATCGTATGGTAATTGATCTCGCGGTATAATGGTGGGCCGACAGGACATGCCTTAAATGGAAAGATGCGCCTTTAAAAGGAAAGAGCCGATCGCTACCTTCAACACGCAATTAATTCAAATAAATTTCCTTTTTATGTCGTTAATTTTGGATGTCATAATTCACCTCTCGGAGTTATTTTGGTGTTTTGGGACGCAATCTTATTGATTTTGTAATTGTTATTAATGATTCCTTAAAATTTTATTTGTAAGATTTATTTCAAGTTTGGCAGCGTATTTTTCTTTTCATCACACTTGCTCGTAAATGGTGTTATTCCATGCCTGTATACAGAAGGACAATGGCCTAAATTGTTCCCGCGGGAATTATGGCGAGTTTGTCATCCCTAGGAGGTAATGACTTTCTTTTTAAAATTTGCAACTCTTTCGTACATCATTTCTGACTAAGGGGGTTTCATTTTCAGCCAAAAATTAAATCGGTTTCTAATTTCATCTTTAAAAATGAGCTATAGACTAACTTACATTACACAAAACCTATACGCTTCATTAAACTTCATTATTTTTATACCTATTTCAAGTTTATATCAACATTTATCATTAATTTTAGTAATTATACATTTTTATCAAATTGGCTAAATCTGGCTCGAATCCAGGTCGAAACTAAACGCAGTTATTAGCTGTCACAAAAAAAATATCGTTTCC
This sequence comes from Acleris sparsana, assembly GCA_923062465.1. Lineage (NCBI taxonomy): Eukaryota > Metazoa > Arthropoda > Insecta > Lepidoptera > Tortricidae > Acleris > Acleris sparsana. The sequence goes on from OV281293.1 coordinate 864,575, forward strand.
ATTTACGTTCCCGTTGGTCAAAAGTTATTTCTTTATATTTTGCAGAGTTAAGTGTTTTCTCTTTGTTTTTTTTCCTCGCAAATATGATGAAAACCATTGTGTGTATCACAGGCAGTAAGGGGATTACTACCTCGAGTCATTAAAAGCCCTCCGCCTTCGGCGTCGGGCTTCTAACACTCTCGTTAGTAATTCCCTCCATACTACCCTTGATGCACAATGTACTATTGTATCTTTAACTTGTTTAATCATGTAAGTGACGTATAATGCATACATACCCTCACGCCTGTCTCCCAATAGGGAAGGCAGAGACTATGGAATGCTAGATGCACCGGTCTATACACACAATTTTTCGCTTCCTCTACATTAATCAACGTCTTTATACACTTACGTCGGTTTCAGTTGCTTTTTTATTTGGGCCTTATTCATATATTCAGTTCATCTTGAATCTGATCGCTGTATGTGAGTGTAGGTTGTCCCCTACCGACATCTCCACTCTCTCTCTCTTCTTTTATCTATCCTTCTAAATGACGAAACCACTTTATTATATGTAATAGTTGCTGCTAGGTGATGGTTTAGTGGATAAGATCGTGGTAGGGTTTCGTTTGGGGTGGCGGTACAAAAGGCCCATTCCACCATTAAACTTATGTTAACCCTGCGTACCTCTAACTACCTCTTTATCATTAACTGTTCAACGTATTCTCTCGTCAGAGCACGTCTCCTAGGTATCCAGTCTCTCTTGATTCTGTTTTATTCAATTTTTGTCTTTCTTGACTTCCGAAATATTTCTCACCTACTGTAGCGTCGCATAAATCAACCAGGAACACTATAATAAAAGCTTTACAAACAATCCAAATTTTCTTCACTAGCGAACATTACGGGACAATTCCGGGAGAGATAAATTTAAGAGAAATTTCTTTATTTGGTCGCAAGACGGTCCGACGGCGCGGCGCTGTACTGTAACACGACACAGCGAATCCACTTGCCTCTTTTAACCTCCGGCCTAAAACCAGTGGTGTTATGTTTAGTGGTGGTAGGCTACCACCATCTTATCCTTTGACCTACAGCCACCAGTCGAATTGTTGTGACATTATATTAGTCCTCAGGATTCGTAATGCATTTGCGGTCTTTAGATTGCAGTCTTGAGGATGAAAATGTCTATGGGTCACAGATCCCCACTTACCGTCCGGTAGTCTGTGTGCTCGATTGCCTTCTCTTTTTTTGTATGTATTTTTGTATCCGTGTTCTGTGTATCTGTATGTGGCACCGTAACTCCCAAACGTATGGACCGACTTTATACCTATAAAGAAATAAATAAATTTAATCGGCCAAGTCCTCAGAAACAAATCACTGTATAATTCGTTATTGAATCACTAACCAGTATCCCCAGGTGGTCCTGCAGAGCGTTATTAACATTTTAATGCTATATTTTTCATTTGATCATTACTTTTGTTGAAGAAGCAGCTCGCCCAAGGCGGTAGGTATCTCTCTACCTTACATGCCTACTACGGCGCAGGGCAGATTTATTTCATCGGTTAATACTTCGTGGACGAATTTAATTGTAGATTGTTTACCAAGGGATGCAAGGCACCTAAATACTTCACACGAGATATTTAGGAGCACGAGCAAAGCGAGAGTGCCATTATTTCGAGAGTAAAATAAATGAATTAACAACAAGTTGTTAGAGTTGTTATTAATTCTGTAGCTCTGGCTACCTTTTAAAGCTAGGGATGAAGGCGTGATGGTATGTATATATGTATGTATGTATGTATGTATGTATGTATGTAAAATAAATGGTGACTTGCCCCTGAATTAAACACTCTACTTTTCATCTCGACCATGAGGAAACTTGATAGTAAAACTTAGAAAAGTAATTCTCAGTATAGTTTTATCAAAGAGACAGGTTTAGGTTGGTTGTTAACAATCTTACTACAGAAAGGCTGTATAGGTTCGTACTACTGCACAAGTCCATTAGAATTATTTTTTTAAATAACTTTTTAAAAATTATCTTACTACAGACATTTTGTATAAATTACTTTTATTCCTTAGGGTTGATATGCATAACTTTCAACCCGCTTCTAAGATTAACGATAGCCTACCTTCAGAGTATGAGACATAAAAAGCGTTTTATCTAACTGTAACTTGTCTGTTTCTCTGTAAGCTGCGGCTGGAATGGCGCACCTATCACACGTGGCACGGCGCCAAAGTAACCTGCCACGTTGATACGCTGCGTACTCGCGTCGCCGACTGTACGTTACGCCACCGTACGCTCGAGAAATCTTCATGGCCTGCAAAAGATTATATCTCTGAGAACGATCGTTTAGCGACGTTTATTAAAAAAAGCAAAACTTCCAGACGCTTAAATTTAAGAAGAATGAAGCAATTGGAGAACACTTGAAGTTGAAATAGTTGGTATGTTCTAAATGATTGCCAATCAATTCTATAATTATTTACCATACATGCAACTTGGTTTTCCTTCTGATACCTCTCAAATTAAGTACTGATTTGCCATCAACTCTGAAATGGTCATTGGTATCTAAATATATAAAAGGTGAAACTGACTGACTGACTGACTGACATATCAACGCACAGCCTAAACGGCTAAACGTAGGCACTTGAAATTTGGAAGGGACGTAGCTTAGGTACCGTAGAGGTGCACTAAGAAAGGAATTCCCAAAATTTCTACGGGAACGGGAATTAGCGGGAAAATCCTTTTGTATGAAAAATCTAAACCGCGTAAGATAGATGATTGAAATTTGGCGTGCAGGTACCCAAATGAACGTAAAGCTTACTTGCAACGCGATATTGCAAAATTCCCACGGGAACGGGAGTTATTGGGAAAAAACTTTTGTATGTAAAAATCTAAATCACGTAAGATAGATGTTTTCAATCTAGCATGCATGCATACCTTAGTAAATATAAAGTTTAGTTATAGCTGTATTTTGAAAAATTAAGTTAGCGGGAAAAAAATCCGCGGGAAAATATTTATACCGTTAATTCCAAATTATCTTCCTTTCGGAGACTACAATTTCCATTGAAGGTATGTTTCGCCATGACCATTAATAAGTCGCAGGGTCAAACACTCGCGCTAGCAGGAGTTGATTTAAGACAGCCCTGCTTCTCCCATGGTCAGTTATATGTGGCGTGCTCCCGCGTAAGTTCGCCATCCAGTCTGGTCATTCTCGCACCACCCTCCAGAAAGACCAGAAACGTTGTTTATAAGGAAATTTTATAAATAATATGAAACATATTATTTATAAAATTAATACATTTCCCATATCCCGGTTGCACCAGCCATCCACCAACCAAACCATTCTTTTTAGGGTTCCGTATCCAAAGGGTGAAAACGGGACCCTATTACTGAGACTTCGTTGTCTGTCTGTCAGTTGAAATTTTCACAGAATATGTATATCTATTGTCGCTATAACAACCAATACAGAAAATAAGAATAAAATAAAAAAAAAGGGGGCCCTCTTCGCGCGCGAGTCCGACTCGCACTTGGCCGTTTTTTAGTTTTCATGTGGTCAAACTTTTACTTCCATACCGACTTTCGTCTGGAATTCAGAGGTGAGAATGTGAATGTCACATTCTCACCTCTGAATTCCAGACGAAAGCCTATAGGTAGGTACTTTAGGGTTAGCCTCCACTGATCGCATTTTCCTAAATTTATATCAAACCAAATTATCATAAACTAATAATCTAAAAATTAATAACAATTCATTATTCAACTGAGCTACTTATACTATAACCTCATTTAAAAATAATAAAATTAAGCATTTTTTAACCTTTCTCCCACACACACAAAGATCTCTCTTTTATAACACGCCACGCGGACGAAGTCGCGGGCAAAAGCTAGTCATTAATATGACGCAGGAGGGTTTTAAAAAAATGCACATATATGGTTACTTTCTCATTACGTCACTAACATTACATATTTATACATGTGCTAAGGGACACCCACGACTTTGTACGCATAGAATTAGTTTCCCGCTACACCTTTCGGAAATCTTTTTATACTGCACCGCTACACCTCATAAGGAACCTTTGTACCAAATTTGGAATCTTTACACTCAGCGGTTTGGGTATTTGCATTGCACCAAGCTTTTATGCGAGTTCAACCTTTTTTGAATAAAATCGGATTGCGTTTTCTAACATGTCACAATAAAATGTTATGTAAATCAAAAGCACTAAGGCGTATTGATATCAACTTCGAAGCAAAGCACCCCCAAAATAACTTTCTACCCCTATTTCACCCCCTTAGGAGATGAATTACAATAAAATACGAAACACATCTTCCATCAATTTTGTTAAGGAATGTTTATTCAAAATTTGAAGAAGTTTTTTTTTTTTTTATGGCATAGAGAAGGCAACCGAGCACACAGGCCACCTGATGGTAAGTGGAAACTGTGACCCATAGACATTAGCATAAGACTGCAAATGCGTTGCCAACCCAGAGGACTAAGATGGAATGCCTCTATGCTAGTCATTACACCGGCTGTCTTATCCCCAAACCGGAACACAACAATGCGAACACTGCTGTTTGGCGGTAGGTTAATGGATAAGATGGTGGTAGCGATCCGGACGGACCCTGCACAAGGTCCTACCACCCCAAGGAATCACGTTGTCCCATACAAACATTGCCCCCTTTTTCACCCCCTTAAGGGTAGAATTTCTGAACATCCTTTCTTATCGGATGCCTACGTCATACAAAGAAGACACCCACCAAGTTTTAGGTCTCTACGATCAGCGGTTTAGGCTGTGCGCTGATCCGTCAGTCAGACAGTCATTCAGGACAAAGCATTTTATATGTATAGAGAAGACAATGAATAGTAATGACTAGCATAGAGGCATTCCATCTTAGTCCTCAGGGTTGGCAACGCATTTGCAGTCTTAGGCTTGCAGTCTTATGAATGCGAATGTCTATGGGTCACAGTTTACACTTACCATCAGGTGGCCTGTGTGCTCGGTTGCCTTCTCCATGCCATACAAAAAAAAAAAAAAGACAAATGGTGGTTCTCAGACCAAACTCCTGTAGCAAGTGCGACCATGATTATACTATACTAGACCACGCCCCCGACTTCGTTCCCGTAGAATTACTTTCCCGCTACTCCCTCATTGTTCCCTTAGGGGGTAAAGTACCAAAAAACATTTCTTAGTGCTCACTAACATCATGAAAGAAACTCCTGTACCAAACTTCAAGTTTCTAGGTACTGTAGTTTCGGCTGTGCGTTGATATATAAGTCAATCAGTTTTGCCTTTTTTATATACAGTGTGTAAATGGTATACGGGCGTTTATTAAAACTGGACATAGATTAAGACTCTACTAATCATTAACATTAAAGAATTATTTTGATTACGCTAACGTATACACCGTTATTAATTTTTGAACATACTATCGACCCGCAATGTACATCGAAGTCCATCTGTCAGGTAAGTACGTAATGTTTAATTAATTTCATTTTTCGTTTTACATTACGTGTTAAATTATTTTGTATGGTTATTTTTTTAAATTTAATTTTAACAAAAGCTGCCTAAATGTGCTGAGTAGGGGTTATACTAACCACAGTTAAAAAGAACGCCCGTATACCATTTACACACTGTATAGACTAACGGCTGAGGACTGAATGAATCTGCTTCGTTTATTGAATTTGAGATACCGTCTATAAGTGTATGAGGAGAGTATACAAAAATATCACTTAATTTCGTAAAGTAATGGAAAAGTTACCGTTGTTAATCAATATTTATCCTCCTTAACTATGTACATATATGTGCATATTTTTTGATAACAGCTCAGTATAACAATGGAAAAAAGTGGTATTCAATCACCTTTCATCACGTGATTTTATAGAAATAAGTATCTCGATAAACCCATTTTATTAAATACATTCAAACAATCTAAAAATAACCTAACCCCCATTCTATCCTCTAAACAGTTTACCTATCGGTTCAACCCTAAACTTTCCTATTCGCCAGCAAATAGAATAGATATGGGCGATTAGAAAACTTCTCGAGTCAATAACCGCCGAAAGTTTTTCGATTAGCACCTGAGTGTTGCCACACTAGCTACCCTATGGGGGGGAGGTAGAGTGTTAATGGGGGGTAAGGTTGTTTAGTGTTAATTTATGTTTCTCTAATGGTCTATTTACACATCGTGATAACTTAGACACCGTAGAAGCCTTGAACTTCAAGTGATAATGCCTTTAGAAACTTAAAAGAAGGCAGCAACTGTAAAAGCGAGTTATATTTGTACATGTTTTAATTTTACTTCATAAGCAAACGCAAACTGTTTTTGTTTGGTTTTAATCTTGTAAAACAATTGAGTTCCGTTATTAAAATGCACTGAAAATTAAAGTGTTAAAAAAACCTTACAAAGTTCCTGACATAAGTACATTCGACTACAAAGAGGTGGACCCTCTTTAAACCTTATTGAATTGTAATAAGGTCCAAAAGTGGATAAATCTCTCTATCTACGCACTAGAGGACGCCCGCGACTTCGTACGCGTTGAATTTGTTTCCAGGTACTCCCCCTATTTTAACCCCTTAGGGGGTTAATTTTCAAAAATTATTTCTTAGCGCTCACTTACATCATGTAACTTGTCTTACAAATGTACAGTAGTTCCGGCTGTGCCAGTCAGGTTTGCCTTTTATATATATATATAGATATAATCATAGCCCTCTATTCTATATGCGTTCAGAAACCGCATTACCACCACCACCACCACTATATTACAACCAATTTTCTATATGATTTTTCTTGTCTGTGGTAATTTGTAAAATCTGTACTGTAATATTATAGTGATTACACAGTATCGATTTTTGTAAGGTTAGTTTGAATTTGGAACAGCTATCCATAGATATGAAAACAGATATCGATACGAATCGTAAATTTAGTAATATAAACCGTACGATATTTGATCTCGAGGGACATGAGAATAGGGACTTCATTCGTTTGTAGTTGTTGTAAGATTTAAAAAAACCTTTCACATTCGTGACACTGACACAGCAGAAGTCTGTTTTGCCGCCATTTTTGTCGTCAAGTCGTCGGCTTCTGAACCAATCTTAAAGTACTTAAGTATATGTGTGTAGATAAAGTAGTGTATGCCACTGTACATAATTAAGCCTTGAACACTCGTGTGATCCTATTATGAAAAACCACACTCATATTTTAAGGCATTTCATTATGCATCATTTGCTTAAACTATCTGAGACGTGGGCGCTAATAGTGAGATCCATAAGGAAGCTCAAAGTCACTCAGAGGGCTATGGAGAGGGCTATGCTCGTGGTTTATCTGAGTGATAGACTCAGAAATGATGATATCCGCAGTAGAACTAAGGTTACCGACATAGCCCGAAGAATAGCTAAACTGAAGTGGCAGTGGTCGGGGCACATTTCTTGCAGGACTGATGGCCGATGGGGTCAGAAGGTTCTGGAGTGGCGTCCGCGGACCGGAAGACGAGCTGTAGGTAGGCCTCCAACAAGATGGAGTGACGACCTCGTCAGGATCGCGGGACCGCGGTGGATGCGAAAAGCACAAGACCAGTCTGAGTGGAAAGCCTTGGGGGAGGCCTATGTCCAGCAGCGGACGTCTTTCGGCTGACATGATGAAGAAAAGTAACACTGAAAGATTACTCTGAACTTTATTTTTGAATCAGAAGGTTCTGGAGTGGCGTCCGCGGACCGAAAGACAACAAGATGGAGTGACGACCTCGTAAGGATCGCGGGAGCGCAGTGGATGTGAAAAGCACAAGACCGGTCTGAGTGCAGAGCCTTGGGGGAGGCCTATGTCCAGCGGTGGACGTCTTTCGGCTGACATGATGATGATGATGTATAAACTATACTATTGTAGTCCACTGTACATACAAGTAATTGTTTGGGTATTGTAGAAAAATACTAGTTTATTAACAAACGATAAGCACTACATGTTTGTGTATAGAAACTTTGAAAAGAGCATCAATTTTAAAGCCTGTACAAAAATTGCGAAACAAAATTTAACTTACTTAACTTGAGTATATTTTTTTACCCGCGCACCTTCGGAAGTACAAGAGTAAAACCCAAAATTGCTCTTCTTGTCATATCGTACATTGTGCCTTTGTTCTACCAAACCACAGATCTAAAAAAAGAATAGTTAACTTATGTACTATGTATTAAATAACTCCAGCACTTCTGCCTAAAAGCGTTACACTATTCCTGTTGGCGACAATATTCATGTTGATAATAAAACCCGACGAGGTAAACAACGAACCTCTTTACGCGAACAATTCCTAGAAAAAACACTGGCCATTACCATGCTTATCTAGGGTAAGTCAATTTACCCCACTACCTTCAAATAACATGGAGTAAGAACCCGTGGGTAAGCCAAAATGAAACTTAATGTGATAGTTATAGTGACGTTGACAGGTATCTTACGATTTACTCGCAAGCAAACTTACAACATTTCTTATTTAGGCGAATTTAAGTCTTAGTGGTTAAGGCTTAAGGGTGGTGTTAGACACAAGAGCTAGTTGTGAGTGACTTTGGCTGACCGGTATAGGTTGACAAGGTGGAGGCAGATCGTATAATCCTCATAAAATAAGGTAGCGAAAGAAATTCGGAGCACAACGGGAGCAACATTTAAACAGTGTAGATATCTAGTTTTTTTTACATTGCTTAAATAAGCAGATTGAAGTAAGAATTAAAAAAAAGGGCTTAGTAGTTAGACTCACACACGAAGTGCTCCGTACCAGTAATGTACGGGGCCCCCTTTAAGGACAGATGGACAGACATATTCATATCCAGATGTTACTACTCAATCTATTTACTTAATAATATTGAATAACTTCTTAAGTTAATAGCTATTCCGTTTTCTGTTGTTAATTTTTAAATTTTATTTTCTCTGAGAGTTTCTTTAACAATAAAACCCTCCTTGAATAATAAAATATTAAAAGAATGATTTAAAAACAAGTCACCTCTTCGTCCCCAGTGCACCTCCAGTTAAAATAATCCGGACGATATCTCGTTCCGGGCGGCCGGTCCGGCATCACTTTCCTTATACGGCGCCGGAGCCGTGGAAATGAGGAGATAGGGGCTTCATGGTAGGGTGCCTTAAAGGTGCTTAAATTGGGCGGTCTTGCTATTTCATTTTTTTCTTTGCATGGAAAAGGAACATAGTCATCTAGATATTTCAAATGTTCAAACGTAGAAAGACAATACTGACAGTGAGAATCATAATAACAAGGTTCCAAGCTACACTCAAAAACTGGCCAACTGTGGTCAAAAAATGTGTACGCGTACTACCGTCGTAACGTAATATATACTCATTCCAAAAGTCCAAGTATCAAAACCAAAATCATGCAGGGATATTATTGATCCACGGACAGTTTTGATGTGTGTACATCATCGTAATGAGGTGATATTTTAATGCCATATTACTAATATGTTACATACTAGTTTTAGGTCTGTCATCCAGACAGGTTTTAACCACAGGGTTAACTGTGGTAGGTAAGTGAAGAATTCCTTAACAGAATACTCCTTCGTCCCTACATTTAGCACACCGAGGAATCAGTTTAATTGTAAAATCAATACGATACGTTAACGCGGGAAAGTTCGGGAGCGAGTCAATCGCGGCGTAATGGCGGTCCGAAGATTGCCCCGAGATTCATTGCGAGCGTTCCCCACTGCTGCCGACTTTTACTGAAGACACATGCAGAAAAACTTGCCTGAAGCTACATTGGTTAAAGACGAAAGTAAAGAAGCGTGTCTCGTCGTCTCGTACTGCAAGAAGTACACATTAAGTTATTAAAAAAAAAATGTTCTGCTAGGAGTATGTCATTGTTAACTCGACGGACGAATGATTAACTGGCATGTTTGCGTAAACGATATTAACGTTAACAATATTTTAGGGTGTGCATAGTAGCTTAAGTATGAGATCGCTCGCTCGGTCGATCGATCGATTTTAAAAGAATATCACCTCGTAGTTATGATCTGAGTTCATCTAAGGCGCACAGCCTACTCTGAGCGCTACTTATGAAATATTTATATGCTATTTTTTTCACTGGCTATCTTACCATTTATACTAGAACACAAAAATGCACACATGTAATCTGGTCAGCGACAGACATTGTAATGACACTTTACGCTATAGATCTTAATATCATTTTACGTGTTGCATCCAAAGAATTGGAACAGATGACGTATCAACAGCAAAACGTCAAAGATGTCGGTAGATACATATGCACTTTGCTTGCTTAAATGTTGACCATCTGCGTCAGAATACAATTGTTTCGACACCAGTGGCAAACGCTCGGCAACAGTGGTGCTGTGAATTCTGCCTCGGGCTAATCTCGGCTGTGCACCTCTGCGCGGCCACTAGAACTGCTACTGAAGCTAATGAACCTTTAAAAACATAATAAACGCCGTAGTTTCCAGCCATAAAGGTTCTTGTTTTTTTGGCTCTATCATACCAATTGTTCAGTATTAATAAACATCTCCATTGATTAAGCCGTCTTAAGACAGATCCAAGTAAACTTCAAGTAAGTGAATACTGTTGTACAGATATTTCACCTTTGATTCATTTGGACCCGGTCTTAAGATTGGTTTGTCGCCTAACGTCATGCCGATTAAAATGTTATAAACTGATAAAAGCACCAAAATTATCCATTAGTCGTTCGATTTGCCAAAGGCAACTCCAGCTACAAGGTTCAACAATAAAGTAACTGTTTTATAACATATTTAAGTACATTATTTTGTGATGGTTATAAAAGAGGACGTAACAGTAGGCAAACGAGCCTGCCAAAATGGCAAGAGAAATCGCAGATACCTTTCCAACATTTAGGAATAGAGTATGCTTCATCTCTTTAAAGGTTCGTAAGTCGTAGCAGTCCGCAAATACCACCGCAATAACCTAAAAATACGTAGAGATTGTCAAATATTCAGGACGCTATTATAAAATAATATTTTCCTCAATATGTTATAACGCTATGATTGTCTATCACAAAGCCACCCTGTAATCTATTTCCTTAGTAGGTATTTTTGTAACTCGCCGTTTCCATGGCCCGCTCTCCACCATTTGCACTATCTTAAGAGACGAAGGGATGTAGGTTTGATTCCGCGTCCCTTCGGCTCGGCACTTGCCGCACTCACGCGAATAATGGTCAGGTGCATTACCAGTGTAATGGCTAATGTAGGCTTTGTTCTGCCACTTAAATGGGGGACAGGGAATATGGGGATAGGTGGGGTCTGGTACTTTGATAATAATAATACAATACAGTTAAAAGAGGATATGAAGACAATCAAAAAGGATTACACCCTGGCAAGCAATGTCTCTACAACATCAGAATAAGAGCATCAAAGTCTAATACGAACTCGCCACGAGATAGACATAGTGTAATTGTACTATACCAGCTAATTGTATTCACTGATATATATGTACCTATATAGTATTGTTATTTAACTTAATGCCACTACCCAGCTTTTCTTGTAGGGCAAAAGTTCGGGAGTTATTTATTACTTGAAAATATACAGGGTGTCCCAAAATCAACAAAAGAAAACATTGTATAAATTGCGTCAAACCAGTAGTCTGAATAAATTATTTGAATTTGAATTTGATAAACTATTTTAACTAATAATTTATAACAAAAACGAAACGAATGAGTTGTGACCTTTTGCAGAATAGATTGGTAGAATATTTATTAGTCTTTATTGTATGAACCTCGTATTGCGTCCAAAACAATTTGCCATTCCCGGTATGCTCGCGTCCAAAAATCTACGCAATCTCCCCCAATACAGGTGAACGTAAATCACTTGTCTAGACGACTTTACGGCCTCTACGCATCATAATATTACGTATTTATACGGCTACATCGCTGTTGTATCGCTCCAAGAATGCTGGATCAAATTTTTGATCTAGTTTACGGTCTGGTTTATATTTACGATGTTTGGAATTTATTACGGTTATTAGAGTTAAACTAGTTTTAAGCTTAAATTTTATCAAGCAAATGCTAAAAATAAAACCTAACTCTAAAACGATTTGAACAGATATTTTTAGAAACACGCAAAGCAATCTCATGGGTTGTATCCCACTAAGACCTCTATATGTGGCCTGCTTTCTGATGGTATAGTACATATAAATTAATACATCTTACATATTCTAACTCAAGTTATCTAAGAAAGATAAAAGATAAAAGATGTTTATTCAGTAAATAGGCCGCACGGGCACTTTTACACGTCAAAAATCTACCAGCGCTTCCCAAGAGACCAGTGACTGTGCTGAGAAGAAACGCCGCAAGAAACTCAACAGTCAGTCGTTTTTAGGGTTCCGTAGCCAAATGGCAAAAAACGGAACCCTTATAGATTCGTCATGTCTGTCCGTCTGTCCGTCCGTATGTCACAGCCACTTTATTCCGTAACTATAAGAGCTATACTGTGGAAACTTGGTAAGTAGATGTATTCGGTGAACCGCATTAAGATTTTCATACAAAAATAGAAAAAAAACAATAAATTTTTGGGGTTCCCCATACTTAGAACTGAAACTCAAAAAATTTTTTTTCATCAAACTCATACGTGTGGGGTATCTATGGATAGGTATTCAAAAATGATATTGAGGTTTCTATTATAATTTTTTTCTAAACTGAATAGTTTGCGCGAGAGACGCTTCCAAAGTGGAAAAATGTGTGTCCCCCCCCCCGTAACTTCTAAAATAAGGGAATGATAAATGTAAAAATAATATATGATGTACATTACCATGCAAACTTCCACCGAAAATTGGTTTGAACGAGATCTAATAATTAGTTTTTTTTTAATACGTTATAAATCGTAAACCGCATTTTACCTTTCATTCAATCAACTCAAATATAATAAAGAATTAAGAAAAACAGTTATTTAGATGTATAGTGGTACGGAACCCTACGTGCGCGAGTCCGACTCGCACTTGGCCGGTTTTTTAAATACTACTTATGATATTATAAAATTATAAAGCTTAACCTAGCATTATATAAAACAATGAATCTAACATAAAATAAAATAATATATATATTCAATTTAAAAAAAATACTTACCTATGACAGTGCGAGACTACCACCACAAACAAAGCTTCGATACATTCTCCTACAGAAACCGTGTCTAATATTTACATATTTATTGTGCCTCTTTTATTATTCAGTTATTTAGGTGTTTAGTTAAGTTTAACTGTAAGTCTAAGTGCGTGTATCATCTATAAATCAGTTAAATAAACTGCCATCGTGACCTAACTTTACATAAATATACAACAAGAACCCTTACACCTTCCCAAACAGCAATAATTCCACATCATCAAATTCCATCAGCAAACCGCTCACGCAACCAAAGCGCATGAAACTCGCCGCAATTTTTTATTCATAAAACCCCGCGAATAGCCAAAACAAAAGGCAGGCGTCGCGAACCTTTTTCTCATTTCCATTCTCAAATTCAGAACACACGGCCGGCATAAACATGGCGGACGTCACAAGGTGTGCTTTATAAAAATAAAGCGCGATTTATTAAAGGGCGTCCCGATTCGTGCCCCGGTCACGTACGTCCGGCCAGATTTGAGTCCCTGCAAAGGTACGCCACTAGCTCCTTTGATATAAACTTTTTCTATGCCTTTTCTTTCTATATTGAAATCGGGGAAACTATTGAGCATGTGATTTGGATGGTATTCGTTTTTATTGCGTTTGTCCGGTGAAATGAGAGTCCGTTTGAGATATTGAGCTGGGGTGGGAAATTATGATATTGGTGTAAGTGGAAAAACATTTTGAGCCGGCTGTTGAACGAAATGTTTATTTTTGTGGCGCACCAAAGTAAATAGTACGGCAATTCATGTTTTTCTTGCTTTATAATTTCTCAAAATGAATACTTTAAATACGTTTACACACAGAGATAGACAGACAGACGGAGATATCTGTTGAGCAAGAGTATGACATAGGCTTCACCGCTCTTGAGGGATGAGTCAAAAACAAATTTGGCTAGGACAAAGTGGCAGTTCAAAGCTGTTAAAATAATAAAGAAACAAAGACAACCGACCAAATTGTATATATAACCATGCATCCAACTCACTACAAACACTTCCACAAAACCCAAACAAAACGTAATAAATTGATTTCCACAATCGAATCCCACACTATCTGTCAACAGCATTATATTAACCCGTATACTTACGGGTCGACTCATCCCCGTACCTGATGTGGCGTCACGTCGCACTTTGAATGGCAAATCACAGAACCTTCTGGGCCTCTGGGCCCGGTATGAAAATAAAATGATTGCAAAGGGTTCGGTGTATTAAAATATTCCCAAAGGTTGGGGATCGCTGCCCGCACCTGATGTAGGGGTTTATTCTGATTCCGCGATATATTGTCGAGTGATTTAACGGCGAAAACGCGCGCGTCCAGTTTATAATGGCGCCGTGATATACGACCCGTGGCATATTGGTAGTTGTGAAATATTGGATAGAGCTTCCGTGATGGTGTTTTTTTAACTCTCCAATACTAAAACATGAAATAATTTTAATGTTATTAACGATATTTTAATTATTTTCTTGATAACACAACAATATTCTCCTTTGAGCAGTAAACGAATTGTGCTCGAATTTAATATAGCCATATTTTTTTTAAATAAATTTGGCTACTTACATTGTGTTATGTCAATCAAATTGTTTTTTACTTCACTTTTTTTCTTTCTATCAAACTGAAATTATCATAAGAATAAACAAAAACAAAAACACCCTGTGCTTAACAGTAGTTAGCTACTTAAGTACTTCACAGGGGCTACATTTTAAAAATACACACGTAATGGGTTAATATCTAACAAGTTTAAGGTCAATATCTACCTACAATAATGCTAATCCCGGCACGAGATAAGCGGAAGACGCTGCACTCAGGTGCCGAAGGGTTGGCATTAGTTAGCATGAATTAAGATAGCAGATTAATGAAGATATCTCTGCACTCTTCCTTCCGCTACAGGGTGATTGCGTTAACGGTGCTTATTGATGAGTTTACTTAAGTGATTTAATTTGAGATGTCGTTAAACTAACAAATAGAAAATTTTAACATAACTTCTATTACGAATCAGACAATGTTATAATTGACATAATTCTCACTTATATTTTAAACGTGAAAGTGTGTTTGTTTATTTGTTTTATCGTTCCGTTTTCAAGATTCGACGCCTCAACCGGTTGATGTTAGGTTCGGATATAGTTTGGGTCTATATTGGAATCCATAATATCGTTTGTTCTAATCGTCACTTGTCCTAATTCATCGGTTGTCCTAAAAGCCATTTCCGCCAGATGTTTAAAACTTTTTAGTGTTGTTATAACAACTCTAACGAAACCTATCCTCAACTGTTTTTGAAAAATTGGTCTGACTCAGCTGAAAACCAGTTTAGGACAAGCGATAAATTAGGACAAATGACATTCATAAGAATCAAAATAAACGATATTATGGATCGCGAATAACAGCCAGTTTTTAGGTAGTTAAATACTTTATATCTCGGAATAATGAAAATTGAAAAATGATGAAACCTGAGTCGCGAGCAAATCCTTACAACAACGCAATAAGAAAAAAAAAGTTGCAATACCGCAAAACCGCATGCCTAAATAAGTAAATCGAATGTGCAAACTGAATCACCCTGTTTACCTCGGAGGTACAGGAGGCGAATAAATTACTCCAAATAATTCCGGAATTAACATTTTTAATCTCCGACAAGATGTTACCCGAATAAATTACCTCCAGACAGATAAGACTTAACTGCACTTCAGGGCTCAAACTAGCTTACTTTGCTTGAGCTCTTTGATGGAAGTTGAGAGTCAAGTTTGCGTTGATTGGCTACTTTCTTTGACTTTCATATTTTAACCAATCATTATAATTGTGTAAAAAAAGAGTAACTTCTCAGTTTAAAAAACGCATTCCAGTGTAGTTACAAAAATTATCCGCACAAATCGACATAAAGGGTGATTTGTATTCTTTATATTTTTAATCACACTCTACAAAGTTAAACAAAGACGGCTTGTGTATCAATAATTAGGCATGTCGTCATAACTTTGCACCTTTATCCAATAGTAACTGTGGTACTTACTACATTTAAAATTAAACGATTGAAGGATTACCCTAACAAAAACTATTGGACTGCAGCGTTCGCCGCGCGGCTAACGGACGGCGACCGCGGCGGCCATTACCGTATTTCAGCGCGCCGTGCGTCACTCACCTGCGTGACGCATGGCCGACGCACGGCGCCTATTCCGAGGGATTCACGTGAATTGTTTAGAGGTGTTATTTTTATTTAATTGTTAGCTACAACCTAATATGGTTTATGCCTTGTAATGTCGAACATATACGTACATTTTAGTACCCTTTCGCAGCTATTGACATACTTCATTCAAACCACTCTCACTTTAATACGTTATTAGGACAAGGTTCTAAAATGTACACGTAACCTATAACCGTTTTTGGTATCGTATTTAGGGTAAGAATCATTTTTTTTGTCACTGACATAAGCGCTCGACGCGACCGTTGAAAGTCCACGTCTATGGCCCTCTACACGTCGGCGGATCATGGGCGAGCGTAAAGGACAGAGCAATATGTAAGAGTGATATGCAAGAATATGTTGCTCAGTCTAAGGTGCTCACCGCCGGGAATAGTGGGGCCATGTTCCTTATTTTTGTTAACGATCACGTTCTCACAATGTATCTTGTCAAAGGACACGGAGCAGAGGGCTTGGTCTTTAAATTAAAACGGTTAGTGTAGACTAGTTGCTCGCTCGAGCGAGCTCATATACGAGCGACGACGGCTAAGCTAACTAATTGAAAATACACGCCTTAAAATTTTGTTCGCTGTATAAAGCACGGTTTGTAAAGCGAGTTGGTTACGAGAAACACCTACGAGGCACAAACTAGAGTAGCTACTCCGTCAATACTCCCACCATTGAAATAAACCGTAGACGTTCGTGACTCAGTGCCGTGTTTACTTACAACGTCACTTGGTAATGACGCATCACCCACTCGCAATAACTGTTAGACAGGTCAAGAACGTGATTTGTGCGTCATTTTCTCTCACATTTCCACCGTTGCAAAATACTAGTAGATCTATATAGAGATGTGTAGGTAATTTACTTAGTTTTTTTTGTTGTTGTAAAGCCGCAATTCTCTGTGAATATGTTTCAATATCAGTGGCAATTGTCGTTATATCCAACTTGTGATAATAATAATATCAAAGGATCGCTTAAATTTTCCTAGTCTAAAACTATCTTTTACCACGATAATAGACAATGATATAAATACTACACATAATTAAATGCTTATAGAAAACATCTATCCAACATGACTTTGGAACACGTCATTCTCGCGCTCCCTTAAAGAAGACACCTTGCCGCTAGCTTGGTACATTTCTTTACCAGTATCAAATATTTTGTGCATTCTGTATGTCAAATGTATAAGATATAAACCAGCCTCTTTATTCTCTTAACGTGCCACTTTACAACTCGACGGACTTATTATTAACCGGCGAGTTGAAGTTGTCCAAAGTAAAAACTCGCTTGTATGAGTTTTACTCCATCGACCGTTCTACTCATATTTGAGAAAAAGTTGTTTTTACCTCAATACGTATTTGGTAGAAACTGACAAGTAAATGTCGCCATTTTATATTATCAAGCTAGGCACTCAAACTATCCCCTGAATAAGGCTCGTGCACACAACATGTACACGAGATAATGGCCGCTTTATAGCTCGCTTGACAATTGCGCGGGTAACTGCGTGGGGAATTAGTTGTTATTGCTGATGGATTGAACCGGGAGCGCCGGCAGGCCACTGCTCAGTCGCTCAGGGGTTAGCCAACATTATATTCTAACTTTTTTTTATTTAGGTGAACTAGTTTGACATGTAAAGGTGTCGTAGTCTTACTGTCCAATCTGATTTCTATTATAATTATTATTATCGTATTATTTTAAGTTAAGATAAATATTTCCTTACTAAAGCCACAATATATTTTACGAAAACTAGTGACTGTAAGTCGGTCAAAATACATTGAATCTATCAATCATCAAATTCAATCCTAATACAAACTCTTTGATTTTTCCAGTTGTTCACGTTCGCCTGTGAGATAGTCTAGACCCATAGGGCCACTATCGAGGTAAAGCTGCGCTAAAGCCATACCTAATTTATTTAACGTGTATTTTTTTGACAAGTTTCCGTTCAGTTAGTTCCAATCTTGCTTATTGTTACCAATCAATGTCAACGGTTAAATTTTATTAGCAGCCTTTGAATGCCGCATTGAAGTATACGAGTCAGTTTCCCCAATTTACATTTAAGCAAGTCTCATTTCATTTTGTTTTATTTGTGTAGACCAGCTTTTGCCTGTGACTTCTACGCAGTACACATTCTACTACCTTCAGAAACCATAATTACGTTTTTCTGTAATTAAAAGTTTATAAAATCTTTCCTGAGGTTCAAACCGAATTTCATTACAATTAGTTCATCGGTACAGTTGCGAAGGCGTAACAAACCAACTTAGTCTCGACAAATATACTTGTCTTAGTAAAAGGTAAAATATACTGTTAATATCTTTCCAGATCTCATGAAATATAGTAAAGTCATACCTCTTTTTAAATCAGGCGAGATGAGTGATATAACGAACTTCCGTCCCATTTCCATACTACCAGTTTTAAGTAAAGTCTTTGAGAAACTAATGCTGAAGGATATGTTAGGTCACTTTAACAGAAATAAACTACTTAGCAATAACCAGTTTGGCTTTACAAGAGGTCGATCAACAATTGATGCGGCATCTGTACTCATTAAATATATATATAACAGTTGGGAAAAATATTGCGACGCAATAGGAATATTTTGTGATCTTTCTAAAGCTTTTGATTGCGTGGAACATATGACCCTTATTTTAAAATTAGAACATTATGGATTGTCCAATAAAGCTTTAAGCCTTATGTCTTCTTATCTAAGTGATAGAACTCAAACAGTTGTTGTAAACAAAACGCAATCTGTTGGAGCCACAGTGAAAATAGGTGTGCCTCAAGGCTCTATTTTAGGTCCTTTTTTATTTTTGGTCTACATAAATGACTTACCACCAATAGTAGATGAACTTTGCGATATTGTACTTTTTGCTGATGATACTTCACTAATTTTCAAGGTAGATAGAAAAACCGTAGACTACAGTAGGATAAACGCCACTCTAGTTAAAGTACATAATTGGTTTATTAGTAACAACTTGCTACTAAATGCCAAGAAAACTAAATGTGTTAGGTTCGCTTTGCCTAATGTTAAACCGGTAGATTCTAGTATTTTTCTAAATAACGAGTGTTTGCTAATGGTAGATAGGGCGGTTTTCCTAGGCATAGCAATAGATAAAAATTTGCAATGGAGTCCCCACATAGCTGCACTGGCAGGTAAACTAAGTTCGGCAGCTTACGCCGTTAGGAAAATTAGACAACTAACTAATGTTGAGACAGCTCGCTTAGTTTATTATAGTTATTTTCATAGTGTTATGTCTTATGGTATTCTGGTTTGGGGTAAGGCAGCTGACATACAAACTATATTTGTGTTACAAAAAAGGGCCATTCGTTCTATTTATAATTTAAATTCCCGTGACTCCTTAAGAGAACTTTTTAAAGAAATTAATATCTTAACTGTAGCGTCTCAATTTATTTACGAGAATATTATTTATGTTATTAAGAATTTAGATTCTTTCACCAAAAACTCAGATATACATAATTTAAATACTAGAAATAAAAATAAAATAGCTATTCGAAAATTCCGTGTCCGTAAAGTATATAAATGTCAAATGGTCAATGCATTCATTTCTATAATAAATTACCTGAAGTAGTTTTAAAGTTACCCTTTCCAGCACTTAAAAAATATTTGAAAAGGTCGTTAATGTCTAAAGCGTATTATAGGGTCGAGGACTATCTAACAGACAAAAATGCATGGCCTACACCCGAAACTTAGTCAATAGTAATTTGTTCAAATGCAAAGGCTTTATCCTGCTTTTTCTTGTCTGGGGGACACCGTTGATGCAGGAAAACATATCGAAACTTTTATGTCGTCATCTTGCACCATCTCATATACACATATATAAGTAGGTAGATAGTTGTAGTTATTTTATTTTATTCTTTTCTATCTTTCTCTCCCGTAAGATTTTTGGCATGTTTTCCTGCTGAACTACTGTTATTTGATATTCTATTTAATTTAATACTTGTAGCTTTATATAATGCTAGATTAAGTTGTACATACCATTGTAATATGAAATATGAAATAAGTTTAAAAAATGACTGACTTACTGAATAAATTTCTTTTATCTTTTTTATCTTTATCTTTTAATAAAGAGTTCAACACACGTATCTACAGGCAAGTACATGTAAATATCATTAAATTCAAAAGACAGCAATATAAAGTCCATTGTCACGTAACACGGCGATAAATACGGAATTTGTTCGGGATCGGCCGTCGCCGGAGTAACGCGCTGCGAACGCGCGAACTGCCGCCAAGGTGGACTTAGTGCGAGGAAGCGATAACGGGATGCCGGGGTACGGCTGGGATGCTTCTATCGAGATACCTATTTTTAGGTTTCGGTTAATACTTTAAACATATAAAATGAATATGTTGTTATATGGTAGAAGTACGTGGGGATACATGTTACCTAATATCATGAACAATTTTCCTGACGACGTACAAACAAGGATTATAAATAGTAACAACAAAAACTTATGTAAGAACGCAGTCAAGCAGTGCTACCAGACGGTGTTCCACGAGGATGGGTGATTGCTGGTATTGGTTGCAATAAGTATAACACCTAAGTACTAGTTATTGTTATAATAATGTATACTTTGCTGTGAGCGAGGCGAATTCATTAGTGCTACATATTAACCTCTCACAGGTTTCCGAAGCTCGTCTTAAAGTAAGAAAATGTAATAGCTGTGTATATAGTAAATAATAAAAAAAAGAAGTGCATCGTAAGTTTTTAGAGTAGGTAATTATTATTTTTTCGTCCGCGTAGATTTCTATTATTGTTTTTGTATGAGGATTTTTTTTAATTTTCCCTAATGTAAAATAACCTACGTGTTAATCCAGGGTATAAGCAATTTTCATTCCAAATTTTATCCAAATTCGTTTACCCGTTGCAGCTTGAAAGAGCAACAAACCGACACACAACATAACATTCGCATTTATAATATTAGTAGGATTTTTTGATTAGGCTTCTTTAAATTTGAATATGTTACGTGAGGTGAGAAGGCAGTCGAGTTCTATTTGGTATCAAACAACTTAATTGAGAATGCACGCCCTGAAATTTGTTTTGTAAGCTCTGACGGGACAACTTAAAATCGCCGGTTAATATTACCTGCGTCGAGTTGGAAAGTGATACGTTTATAGTACATTGTGCATCAAGGGTAGTATGAAGGGAATTACTAACGAGAGTGTTAGAAGCCCGACGCCGAAGGCGGAGGGCTTTTAATGACTCGTGTTAGTAATCCCCTTACTGCCTGTGATACACACAATGGTTTTCATCACATTTGCGAGGAAAAAAACAAAGAGAAAACACTTTAACTCTGCAAAATATAAAGAAATAACTTTTGACGGACGGGAACGTCAATGGAAACGATATTTTTTTTGTGACCACAGACACTGCGTTTAGTTTCGACCTGGATTCGAGCCAGATTTAGCCAATTTGATAAAAATGTATAATTACTAAAATTAATGATAAATGTTGATATAAACTTGAAATAGGTATAAAAATAATGAAGTTTAATGAAGCATATAGGTTTTGTGTAATGTAAGTTAGTCTATAGCTATTTTTTAAAGATGAAATTAGAAACCGATTTAATTTTTGGCTGAAAATTAAACCTCCTTAGTCAGAAATTATGTACGAAAGAGTTGCAAATTTTAAAAAGAAAGTCATTACTCCCTAGGGATGACCAACTCGCCATAATTCCCGCGGGAACAATTTAGGCCATTGTCCTTCTGTATACAGACATGGAATAACACCATTTACGAGCAAGTGTGATGAAAAGACAATTACATCCCTAATTATATGATTTTAAGCAAAAAAAAAGTACATTAACCCAGTTCATGTCACAAATAAAAAATATAACTGACTTATTTCTAAGACTGCTACACATAGAATTCGATGTCGATTAGTCTAAAACGTGCTTAAGGTAATTGGAAACGAGGCTCTATACTACTCAGTAAAATCTTATTGCTTTTGACAACTTATCGAATTGTTTTTAACTTGTTAAAATTGTATGGTATCGACAATCTGGTACCAATAAACACCGCTCGCCCCTAGCGATAAGGGAAGCGAAGTGAATTTCTTTCACCTGATAGCTCAGTTATTAGCCAATTCCAGCAGTTCGATGCCCGGCCCGTGCCTAATAGAGGCGTAATAAAAGGGTCCTCTCTATTTTTCCTCCTTTTATTTCCTGAAGGTAAAAATTTTCTTATTCAATTTGTTGGAAACGAGTTTTTTACCTGTTTTTATTTGTCTTTCGCCGTTCTCCTTAACTTGTTTATTTTTATTGGCTCCAATCATTTTGGGATAAACTAAATAAATCTAATCGTTGGACACGATAAAGTCTTACGATGGCCGATAAGATTTATCATATAAATAACGTGATGATAAAAAGACATTAGTTAGTTTCTGGTTTCGATTATTCCGCAAATAATTAATTGCATATTGCATGTCAATTCCTGAATTTGATCACGACAACAAGATGCATTCGGCGTTCGTTATCGTTATCCAAAATGTATACGATTGACGTAAGCTGTCAGACGGTCGTGTCGAGCGCCTGCGTCAATTCCATACATATTGTCAGGTTTCGAAAATCGTTTATTTCGCGTTAAGCAACTCATCTTGCTTCGAAAATCAAAATGCCGAATGATTATTATAAAGCATATTTAAGTACAAAATTTAAAATACTTACACCGTTCACCGTTTGCACTGTTATGTTTCACATCATCATCACGGTCATGCTTGTCTAATCTTCAGTTGGTAAGAACGTGACAATGCACTAAAGCGCTTATCTACCATTTTCGTTAGGGTACTCTCATAAATATGTTAGAAAGTTACATTGGAATAAGGTACGAACTCCCATATTTTTACTACTATAACCTTACCTTATAACCTTTTGAAATGAAATGAAATGAAATGAAATGAAATGTTTATTTTGCAAGAACATACACAGGTGTTTTAAATATATATACATGTCAGTAGGATGACAAAGATGGTAGGATGTTTCGGAATCTATACCTACCTACTTAGCACGAATCCCTAAAAATCATATTTACATATCGATATATAATTTTAAGTATGCTGCACCTTTACTCAATAATGATACAAAGGCCAATGTCATTAACAAATACACAATTTTCTCGATGACTACGTTAACGCGACTTAATTACTCCATGGAAGGAAAATGTTCGTGCTACTAAAGCCTGTATGCCCATTTTTCTATTCAATGCTGTAAAAAATATCAATGCCATAAATATCCTTGTGCTGTAATGATTATTTAACGCATTTACCTTTCACTTTAACTGTCATTAAAGCTGTTTTTCCCTCATCACGCCCCCAGCGAAGTTTTTGCCCGACGTTAACTTTCAATTTTCCTGCCATTAGAACGTCTAAACGTGTGGCGAAACGGGGACAATCAAAAATACGTTTCGGTTGATTGAGGGGTGATTCTGAGGACGATTTTTTTAATGTTGCCAGTTTTAAACGCTGGAGTTTGAAGTTTTTTAGAGGACGATTTGTGAAATGGGGAGAATGAATAATATAATTTAAGAGAGCTAACATTACAATGTCTATAAATGGGTAACATACACTCAGGAGCAAAAATACCGGGTCAGAGTGCGTTTTTATACAAACGAGACTAATTCGAAGCCTTGGTTCCTCGCCAGGGGTGGTTTTGAGTGAGATTTAATGGTAGATAGTCCAAGGTTCAATAGAGGAGGTCAAAAGTTCTTAAGATACCTGGGTTTTATTGCCATTTGAGATGTTTTTCTGAACATGCACAATTCCGTCGTTAACCGCAGATTCATTCAGTTGGGTATCCTAGGCACTCTGGAAGTCCTGTATCGATGCTCGGGTATTCAGCATCAGATTTCACTAAAAGCATTCCCTGGCGAGGAACCAAGGCTTCGAAATAGCCACTTTAGTATGAAAAACGCACTCTGACCCGGTACTTTCGCTCCTGAGTGCATATTGCAAGTCAGGAGTTTTGTTTCCCAATTGTTGCATTTGTCCGACCGTCAATCAGTCACAAATGCATTTTTTCCTGAATCCATATTAACTTTACAATTTTTCCACAGAGATCAAACTAAAGACCCTATAAGTAAAGTTCGGTGTTTTATATCAAACAATCCTAAAAAGTTTTTAGAAAAAAAAAATTGAACTTAACAAAAATTTGGGCTTTGCATTCTCAAGACCGCAATCTAAAGACTGCAATCCTTAAATGACCAACAAGCTAATTTGCCTCCTCAAAAAAAGGAATGCCTCTATGTTAGTAATTTCACCGGCCCAGTATATCATGAAATTTTAAACTCGTCTTGAAATCTCGCTTCAGTTCGATCTTCTACATCACCTAACCAACGAGAATGGCCTCTAAACAGTATCAGCCAACTCACATTTGAATAGATTGTCACCTGCAGTGTTACTACGATATTGGAACTCGTAAATCACTCGGCGCAATAACAGGACATAACGCGTTCGAGCGAGTTGTTTTACAAATCTTTCGCCTGTTCTTTCTAACACGTGTGTGTGCGTGGCGTAAGGCAAAGGCGGTGGCGTAAATACTTACAATACTAAACATATTAGGTTCGTTGAGCAGTTTAAACTAGAGTCATTGTTTACAATTTTCTGATTTGCATAAAAGTCAAGTGGTAGATAATGCCATTAGGCATTAACTTCACCTTTTGTACTCAAATTTAAACTTATTTCCCAAACTCGATTAGACCGCGTAGCAAATTTTTCCCATCCATGATTTTATCAAATCCCAATTTTTCCCATTTTTTTTTTTCCTGTCGTATTTTTACCATTCAAAGTTTTTCCTGTTAACAAATTAGGTTTGTTTTATAATAATAAAGGAAAGTTAAACGCTTCGAAAATTCGGACAAACGAAATAGTTGGTAACTGAAATTCGACCTAGTTATAGGTGATCAAGTCTCCCGCTATCCGCTCACACCCTGCGCGGACGCACGTACGGGCTATAGATCACCGACACCTGTAATATTAACGCCGACCATCGCCCGCAGATGGCGCCACGGTACACGGAAACAAAAAGTATTTGTCAAAAATGAAAGGAGAGCCTAATGTTTACACCTTGTCCTGGCGGATTTTATTTAGTTTAAGAGTAGTAATAATCAGGAGATCAAATTAAAAATGAAACTACAGTCAACTTCAAGGAGATGTATCCACTATTACAATGCACTAAGGTGAACACATCTCCCGTTTAGTGCTCCTCTACCCCAACACAAAAAGAGGGAGTTTAAGCCTTTATAATATGTATTATCTTATTCACATGGGCCCTATCGGATACACATCGACTCCTTAGGATCTATGGTGCATGTTTCCTGACGATGTTTTCGGTCCGATACATTACGACAAAGCTTCGACACCCAAAGCCTCTACGGCACCGACACTCCATGTGTCTTGTAGTTTTAGTCCGTCGACTTTCAGTTTTCATGCAGTTTTATTAATGTATTTAAGAAGCTAGTGGTGCTGATACCGAGTCTGAATTTTTGTGTTTTTAAATACTTACTTATGTATGTATTTCTCTAAATCAGTATGTTTATCGTTGAATAGTTCCCAAAGTACGGTCACTGACGTTAATTTGTTACACATTTCAAAGAAAATCTGCTTGAAGATGTCATTGTCGTTAGAGATGCCAAGGCATTTGTAATTGATAGGAAACTCAACCTAAATGCTGTAGAATGTCAGATTGACTTTGGAACTAAGGTGACAAATTTAATTATTTGACTGTACAAGCTTAGTTTAGAACTAGCTCAATTTGTATGAGACTGTCCCCAAATATTTATTAATTTATTTTATCAGGATACAAACAACGTAATCGATTCTGTAGTTTCTTTTGATTTGGAAACACATATACCACTGCATTAACACCTTTGAGAGCGTCAAAGCGTCTTTGTACCGCGATGTAATCTCTGCGCTGGTTAACTGTAGTCGAGCACCACTGTTACTCTACTTGCTTTTGTAATGGCCGCCGACCAGACCTTTAAATAAGGCTATTTTAACGTTATACAACTCGAAACTATAGCGGTATTCAAAATAACGATATAAACTACATATTAGTTATGATGGTAGTACTGTATTTATTAACTAGTTGTACCCGTTGTACCTAAATCAAAACTTTTATCATTAATTCGCATCTGTGGAAACATAGCTCTCTTGCATTATCATTGCCTCTCAAACAACATGGCGTCTGCAAGGTGTGATTTAAATGCTTTGTAATATTAAACCAGTTCATCTAGAAAATAATTATTTATCTTGAATTCATTAATCTCACCACACAAATAACAATATCCATATATTAACGTTATTTCCATAAAGTAACGATATACTAACGTTATACCTATGTTACCTCTTTTACGGCACTAAATTTCGCTGATATGTACGATACCGTGATGGCCGTCATTACCGCCCAATGAATAATAAATTCAAAATTCAAATTCAAAATATGTATTCAGTAAATTGGCCACTAGACGGCTCTTTTACACGTCGGTAATATAGAGTAAATCTACTAGCGCTTCGGACAAGACCATCATTGCGGAGAAGAAGCGCCGCAAGAAAATCCAGCAGAATTAAGAGTCGCCAGCGGCACAATTTTTTACGATATCGTTTTTGTTGTAATTTAGCATAACGTTATAAAAAATATCGCTATATTTAATTATTTTTTTAATACTTACGATAATACTTACGATATATTATAAAGGTCTGTTCCAGACATTTTAACCATAATTTCATCATTCTAGAGTCGAAAACATAATCCGCGAGACCACTTCAACAACTCAGCTCTCACTTCACGTTAGTAAATGACTAGTGATTTAATTGCTTAAAAAAAGTTAGCTCGTAGGGGCTATTGCCTAACGCACTAGCTATGGCAATCGTTCATTTCGAAGGCTTGTCTGGATACAAAATGCAAACAATTGTTCCACGTTGACGTCGACTTCGATAGCGAGTACGTTAAGCGATAGGCCAGCTGGTAACCCTATCTGTCAAAGTTGTCTCACGGATTAAAGTTTCGAATTTAGCAGAGCATCTTTCCGCACCGCCTCCGCCGCCACAATAGGACTCCTTTCCCGTTCTTTCGTGGCTCCCTCTGATTAACTTTGATCTCGACGAGGTGCCTCTGATACCGCTAATGGATTGTAAGGATACCTGAAACGTATTCGGGAAATGGCTGTTTGTGGGGTGTATCTTTACACGCACCGGGTCTGTTGAGACTAAAAGCAGCACATTTTTTTCAGTTTTTGAAGTAGCTTTGAAGTTTAGTTATTTGTCGACGAAATTCAAACTAGATATTTTCGATTTTAATTTCATTTAGTAAATAGTCATCCGTTTGTACTGCTGTCATCATGCCTAATGTTGCGGGTAGCTCTATCAAGAGTATAAAAAATCGGACAAATGAGAGTCGAACTCGCGCACGAAGGGTTCCGTAACATTATCTATAAAAATGCATGTTTGTTGTATAGGAGCCCCCCTTAAATACGTATTTTAATTCAATTTAATTATTTATTTTTAAGTTTTAGGTCAACTAAATATTATGTGAATATTTCAATCGTATACCTATTGCCGTTATTAATATCGAACCAAAAAAAGCCAAAAAAAAACACGTTTGTTGTTTGGGAGCCCCCTCAATCATTTATTTTATTTGGTTTAAGTATTTGTTGTTATAGCGGACAGACGAACAGTGGAGTCTTATTAATAGGGTCCCGTTTTTACTCTTTCGGTACGGAGCCCTAAAAACACGCACACGTGCAATCCGCGCGGTGTAACTTTGAAGACGAACAACTGGATATACTTTATATGTATTATGCCTTCGTTACCGACGTTGAGCAGTGTATCATGTGCTGTACCTTACATGCCTGTTAACAGTGTGTTAAGGCCTTCCGCACACATTAACACTGTCTAATCATTAATACCTTATTCTGAATTCAGGTGAAGGAAAATATATCAAAATTAGTTGCTATGCGGATTCGAGGTTTCCGTTGAAACTCCTGTGTGATTAAGTAAAAAAATTGCTGTCCCTAAGCAAATCCTACGAAAGGAAACTGCGGAACTAAATTGCTTAAGTAGTATCTTTATAAATTTGTGTAAACTATTCATTGCCTCAAGTAATAGTATTCAACCAGATTATTGCAGAAATTATTGCAGCCAGGATTTTAACAAAAATGACAGTATTAAAATGAGTAACATTTATTCAGCCGTTGGTCGTGAATTAGATCTATTTGGGGAGGTGAGCGCCCTCGGGGTGGAATCCGTTCTGGTCGGCGGTCCAGTTGACGGTGTAGACCTGGCCGTCGGGTCCGGGGTAGGAGTACGACCCTCGGGTTATCAACGCGAGATCCCCTTCGTTGGTAATCTTTTCCAGCGTGCCTTCTGATTCACTGATGATGCCATTAGAAGTCTTCACTCTATTGAGAAGAAAATAATCAAACATTTAAATAACTGTGGCATAAACTCTATATTAATTTTATTTTACCCCTAATTTATTGTTTATGACTCGGTTGTCTGTAATGACAATTCAAGTGCTATCATAACGATGACAATATGACAGCGTAAGGAGTATAGTAGTTTATGTAACTGATACGTTATGAGAGTCCTTAAAACACGAGTGTGGTTTTATGAAACGAGCCAAAGGTGAGTTTTATAATAAGATCACACGAGTGTTTTAAGGCTTAATTATGTACACTTGCATACATTACTTTATCTACACACATATTATAAGTACTCTAAGATGGGTTCACTCAAAATGGCGGCAAAACAAATGTGCTGTGTCAGTGTCACCAATATGAATAGTTTTTTTTAATCATAGACAAACTAATAAAGTCCCTATGTATAAAAATACCATGTTGACGTTTCAATTGATACTAGAATGGGGCATATATTTAAATTGTGTTGGTTTTCGGAAGATGTTAAAAATTACTAAATTACGTTATAGTTTCATTGCTGTCACCTACTATCACAGGTAATGCTGGTCATTACTAACAGGTTTTGAGCGTATAATAGAGTATTTATGATATTGATTATGTGTGAAGATAAAATATATTGCCGATTAAGGCTTATTGTACACCGACGCGTATATGTAGAAGCATTGTTAGTTTAGTGATGGTAGGATCTTGTGCAGGGTCCGTCTGGCTACCACCATCTAACCTTTAAACCTGCAAGGAAGTAACAGTGTTTGCATCGTTGTTTTTAGGTAAGAAGACAACCGGTGAATTGACTAGAGGCATTTCTTTTTGGTCATAAAGGTTGGAATAAATATGCATTCGAAAGATAGGTTAACTTTGCAAATCACTATGAGCCTGAGTTTTGCCCTGTTTGTGCCATAAAAATATGTTACTTACTGGTTTTTATATCCGTCTACACCAATGTTGTCGTTAACGTACAGTTCCACCACAGCATCTTTTTCGTTGCCGGAGTACTGGGCAGGAGGGGGGGCGGCGAGCGCGGCGGCGGCGAGCAGGGCGAATACGATGAACTGCAAGACATACAATCATAAATAAAAAGACACTAATGATAAGTGTTGCCAGCGATGACTTATGGTACCGCGGTTAAAATTAAACGTAAATTTTGGTGAGTTCCCGATATTTCAACGTTGGTGCGATGTGAGCGCGACGGTGTCATGAACACGGAATAACTGAAGTCAAAGTCAAAAAACATTACAAATAACCTAACAAAAAGGGTCGAGAGGGATGCGGCTATTTGATAGAATGAGAAAGTTAAATACGTATCTCATTCTAACATATAGCTGCGTCCCTCTAGGCTTGTCAGTCCGACTGATCGTCTGTGGCAGCCCTTAGACCGGGCGGCACGCTCACGCCTCCGACAGGTTATTTCTACGTGATCATGACCTTCCTATTCCACTAACGTATTATTATAAATGTGAAACTTTGTAAGTGTGTTCGTTTGTTACTCCGTCACGCTGCAAGGGAATAACGGATTTTGATGACATTTGGAAAGGAGATAGCTTATATCCTAAACGAACACATAGGCTACTTTTCATGATGAAAAATTTAATTGAAATATACACTGAATAAGTCGCGGGCAGAAACTAGTAATTAATAAAAATCTAAAAGTATGTAACATTTAAGTACCTAAATATTCAGACCATCTGAGGCCGTATTATTCCAGTCGGAGAAAGAGATAAAGCTATTACTGTCCCTTTCATATTCACATTTCACAGAAAAACAGCCAGGTCAACCGCTGTATAATTACCTTATGTTTTAGGTAAATACTGTAAGAACGTAGATCAAGCCATACTGGTTATTGATCCTAAAATTAAAACTAGCGTAACTTGAACTTTGGCATCAAACAGTTGCTATAAGTCCAGGGGTCAGCATAGTAATAGGTTAGCATTATGAATGTCACTCAGTTGCCTCACAACTATTTACCTAATTAATCAATATTGATTTCTAGATAACATTGATTTTGGGAATACGACGCCTTTTTTAGGTAAATATTAATGATTACCGAAATGGACTTTGCTAATTATGCAGCTCGAATTCCATCATAATATAAAAATAAAAACTGTGAAGCACTAAAAAAATAGTCTGAAAAGTCGACTAATAATTACTAATAACATTGCCTTGAATCATGGTCAAAATATTTGAAGTAGCCTTTAAATTATGTTAACCACATTGAGCGCTCGACGCCGCGGATTCTTTATAACACTGACCCCGAATAGAGTTTTCGGCACTGGCTGTAATCGCTAACAAATGACCTATGACATAATCAAAAAGCACTTACGGATTTCATTTTGAGGTGGGACGGTGTCTGGGGGCGAGCGGAGACTGTGCTAGGTACATACATTCGCACATCTTATATACCCACCCGGTTACTACTTTGCATAATATAATGATTATTTAAACACTATTACTAAATGTTATTATTTAATTTTTAATTTATAACTTGTTTTTGCTTAGTAACATGTGAAGTCTTCAGATGAGAGATTTATAGAGGTAGACGACAAATTGAAAATATTAAGTTTTTTTTTTACATTGCTACATTTTGACGACGCGCTGGCTTAGTTGGTAGTGACCCTGCCTACGAAGCAAGTGGTCCTGGGTTCAAATCTCAGTTTGTGCAGATATTTTTGTGATGAGCACGAATATTTGTTTCTGAGTCATGGATGTTTTCTATGTATCTATATATATAAAACGCAAAGGTGACTGACTGATTGACTGACTGATCTATCAACGCACAGCCCAAACTACTGGACCGATCGGGCTGAAATTTGGCATGCTGATAGCCACTATGATGTAGGCATCCGCTAAGAAAGGAATTCCCGAAATTCCCACGGGAACGGGAATTAGCGGGAAAATCCTTTTGTACGAAAAATCTAAACCACGTAAGATAGATGATTGAAATTTGGCATGCAGGTACCCTAATGAATCTAAAGCTTACTTGCAACGCGATATTGCAAAATTCCCATGGGAACGGGAGTTATTGGGAAAAAACTTTTGTATGTAAAAATCTAAACCGCGTAAGATAGATGATTGAAATTTGGCATGCAGGTACCCTAATGAACGTAAAGCTTACTTGCAACGCGATAGTGCAAAATTCCCACAGGAACGGGAGTTATTGGGAAAAAACTTTCGTATGTAAAAATCTAAACCGCGTAAGATAGATAATTGAAATTTGGCATGAAGGTACCCTAATAAACGTAAAGCTTACTTGCAACGCGATATTGCAAAAGTCTTACGGGAACGGGAGTTATTGGGAAAAAACTTTTGTATGTAAAAATCTAAACCGCGTAAGATAGATGATTGAAATTTGGCATGAAGGTACCCTAATGAACGTAAAGCTTACTTGCAACGCGATATTGCAAAATTCTTACGGAAACGGGAATTAGCGGGAAAATCCTTTTGTATGAAAAATCTAAACCGCGTAAGATAGATGATTGAAATTTGGCATGCAGGTACCCTAATAAACGTTAAGCTTACTTGCAACGCGATATTGCAAAATTCCTACGGAAACGGGAGTTATTGGGAAAAAACTTTTGTATGTAAACATCTAAACCGCGTAAGATAGATGATTGAAATTTGGCATGCAGATACCCTAATAAACGTAAAGCTTACTTGCAACGCGATATTGCAAAATTCCCACGGAAACGGGAATTAGCGGGAAAATCCTTTTGTATGTAAACATCTAAACCGCGTAAGATAGATGATTGAAATTTGGCATGCAGATACCCTAATAAACGTAAAGCTTACTTGCAACGCGATATTGCAAAATTCCCACGGAAACGGGAATTAGCGGGAAAATCCTTTTGTATGAAAAATCTAAACCGCGTAAGATAGATGATTGAAATTTAGCATGCAGGTACCCTAATAAACGTAAAGCTTACTTGCAAAGCGATATTGCAAAATTCTTACGGGAACGGGAGTTATTGGGAAAAAACTTTTGTATGTAAAAATCTAAATCACGTAAGATAGATGTTTTCAATCTAGCATGCATGCATACCTTAGTAAATATAAAGTTTAGTTATGGATGTATTTTGAAAAATTAAGTTAGCGAGAAAAAAATGTTGTATGTTCGAATTTCGGAGACTACGATTTCCATTGAAGGTATGTTTCGCCATGACCATTAATAAGTCGCAGGGTCAAACACTCGCGCTAGCAGGAGTTGATTTAAGACAGCCCTGCTTCTCCCATGGTCAGTTATATGTGGCGTGCTCCCGCGTAAGTTCACCATCCAGTCTGGTCATTCTCGCACCACCCTCCAGAAAGACCAGAAACGTTGTTTATAAGGAAATTTTATAAATAATATGTTTCCTAAATACATTTCCCATATCCCGGTTGCACCAGCCACCCACCAACCGAACCACTCTTCCATGCTACTCTTTTTAGGGTTCCGTATCCAAAGGGTGAAAACGGGACCCTATTACTGAGACTTCGTTGTCTGTCTGTCAGTTGAATTTTTCACAGAATATGTATATCTATTGTCGCTATATCAACCAATACTGAAAATAAGAATAAAATAAAAAATAGGGGGGTCCCCATACAACAAACGAGTTTTTTTTTGTTAATTTTGTACGGAACTCTCCGCGCGCGAGTCCGACTCGCACTTGGCCGGTTTTTAGTTTTCATGTGGTCAAACTTTTACTTTCATACCGACTGACATCCACATTCTCACCTCTGAATTCCAGACGAAACCCTATAGGTACTTTAGGGTTAGCCTCCACTG
Organism: Acleris sparsana; assembly: GCA_923062465.1. NCBI lineage: Eukaryota > Metazoa > Arthropoda > Insecta > Lepidoptera > Tortricidae > Acleris > Acleris sparsana. The sequence continues at coordinate 897,973 of OV281293.1, forward strand.
ATCGTATTTTCCTAAATTTATATCAAACCAAATTATCATAAAATAATAATCTAAAAATTAATAACAATTCATTATTCAACTGAGCTTTTTATACTATAACCTCATTTAAAAATAATAAAATTAAGCATTTTTTAACCTTTCTCCCACACACACAAAGATCTCTCTTTTATAACACGCCACGCGGACGAAGTCGCGGGCAAAAGCTAGTTTTAGTATATATTTCTCTATATAAGTATTTATGTCGTCTTCTAGTACCCATAGTACAAGCCTAGAGCTTAGTTTGGGACTAGGGTAGTTGGTGTGACATTGTACCCAGATTTTTTTTCATTTTTTTTTATGGTAAAATATTGTGATAATTTGGAAATATTGCCGGACATAAACAACATTTTTTTTAGATTTAAAGACATTATTTAGATAATGAAATTAAAATATGCTATACATCTTTGTACGGAGCAACAGACATACACACACTCGCACACACTGTCAATCACGCGATCACTTACATTAACATTTTTTCATTACTTATTTGTACTTATAATACAATATTATTCTTTTTTCACCCATTAGTCCATCCCGTGTAAATTTTTAACTTGTATTTTGTTTTAACAGCAGAATCCCAGCCTATGAATTTATTACACTTATTATGGTTTGTAAACATTCTTATTCTTATTATTCTAACATTCTAACATTATTCTAACATAACTCCAAGTTAAGCTACAAATTGTATACATACAAACTATACTATTATTACCCGAAACCGACGTGCGTCATGACTCGAAGTATGAATGTGGAAGAAGGAAAAGAGATTTGTCAGGATCGTAGCAGGTGGAAAGAAGTATCTGCCTACCCCTCTGGGAAACATGCGTGATTTAATGTACGTACGTATACTATTATTTGTAGATATCGTTATAGAAGAGGAATAATACCTTAGGTATACCTCTTTTTGTATCTTTTTGTGGTTTTTTTTGGATGCAGTTAACTTGGTAGGTGATTCTTTTAACCAACTTGATTTACTACCTGAAGGACGAATTTTAGTGATTCGTCCACCAAGTTTTTAAGTAGTCCGTTAGAGCATAGGTACAATAACATTTTAGTTTGTGCATTCTTGATTAGCTATCTTTAAGCTCGCAAGATTTCGCTCGCTCGATCGACCGTTTCAGTGGCACTTAATTTGGTTGTTATTTGTCGAATATCTTCGCTGCCTCTCTTTCATTCCGTATTTCCAATGTAAGAGATGTAGATCAATATTTGGCAATCATGGCTAAGTGAAGTGATACCATTTATTTTAACAAGAAGTTTTTAAGACACAAAGTGCCATACAAATGTTGAACGACCACGTCTTGGATGAAGGAGACAAAAAACTGACTGACTGGCTGACCGACTGACTGACTGACTGGCTGGATGGCTGGCTGGCTGGCAGGATGGATGGAACGTGAAGTTTGAAATAAGGACCTTCTTCAACCTTATTTCTTGAGCGAACGCAGAAGACTGTGATAGTGTCACCTTACCTTCTAAATAAGTAAATGTAGTATTAGGTACAGTCACGAGATTAAATTTGGGACCCACCTTAGGTCCAAAGTCAATCTGACATTCTACAACAATAAGGTTGAGTTTCTTAGAAGTTACAAATGTCTTGACATCTCTAATGACATTGACGTCTTCATGCATATTTTTCTTAAAATGGGTCCCAAATTAACGCTCGTGACCGTACATGTGCACTTGAAAGTGAATTTTCATCACTCCTGTTCAGAAAGTAAGGATTTCCATATCTCATCCACGGACTGAAAATGGCATTTCTATCCAGAGGCGGAAAGTGATTTTAAAAATAGAATTATCATACACTCGCCCATTTTAGTGTGTTTTCTAGACCATGAAAGAATCTTACGCCGCCATGTCGAAAAATCTCGGACTATTTTAAGAAACAGGTATTAAAATTGAATTGAAACACTTATTTTTTGTAAGATAGTAAGTTTTTCATACATCATTTTGGTTTACTTTAAAAGTAGAGTGTTCCACTCGCGTGCAAGTATCAATTGAACGCTCGAACTTTAGGCGCACTCGGTAGCGCTCGTGCGGCTAAATATCTGTGAACGTCACTTTCATCCCTTGGTTACCAATTAACTATTTCATTACCTTTCTAGCAGTAAGAAGTACAAATTACTTAATTCTACGCGGACCAAGATGCCGCGTTCTCTACTCAGAGATATTTTATTTAACTTTACTTTTATATCCTGGAATTTTGCAAGTCAATTTTGAACCAGTTCTCGTTAATGGAAAGGGCTAAAATTTGGAATACATGTGTAAACCCGATGACAATGCAATATTATGGTACCATCGAGCTGATCTGATGATGGAGTCGGAAGGTGACGACGGGATTCGTGCTGTTCTTAATAATACCCGTCGAGTTGGGGCTCGTTAGTTTCATCTTGATAAGCAAATGGTGTATGAGAGTGAAAAAGTATAGTCGGCAGCATAAGCATCTACCAAAAATTTATTTTTTGGCAGAAACTTGTTATTGATATCAATTTTAGTACCGTAACCTTTTGCTTCGATGTTAACAATCTTGTTTTAAATATGAATCTTCAACCCATTTTGTTCTTATTAATGATGTCACCTTCTCAAGGACACGCAACAGGTTCAAACAAAAATAAAAGTAAGGCTAGACTACATTATACAAGCCAGGCGTTCTTTTTGCATTCCATTTCAGACTTATTGGGCGAGATACTGATTTTATTTGTGTCTTTAAAAAAGTCATAAGTAATGTGTCGAATGGCCAAGTGCGAATCGGATTCGCAGACAGTGTTCTATGGGAGCCATCTTTTATATTATTATTTGTTGTTATAGCCGCCATAGTATTTGTTTAGGAGTTACAATGCTATAGACAGACGCATGGATGATTCAGCCACACGGACACACAGACACTTACGTTAAGAATATAAACCCTCTGTCAACGTTGGAAGTTGAAAAGAAAGAAATAAAAATAACCACGAATAACTACGGAACAATTTCAAGAAAATCTAAGCTAACGAGAGAAAGCCATTAAAAAAACCAAGTTTTCTTTTTAAGGTTGCAACGTACCTATATTAAATATGTGGACTCTGATCAAGAAGAAGTTACACAGGGATACGCTGGAGTTACGCTGTTACCCGCGACTCTCGACTCGGGAGTTTAAAAAAATACCCTAAGTCCTTCCTCGGGATTCAAGCTGTCTCCATACCAAATCCCATACTATTAAGGATTAAGTATTTACTATAAACTGTATAAAATGTTGCTATGACAAAAAATGACTTGTAAAAATGTGTTTTTATTTATTTAATTAATCATTCTTTTACGGATAACCAACAGCTATAAAACAAAACAATAAGTTAAAGGTACATACTAAGAGATAATTACAGGTTCTCAGCGATAATTAAAAGGTACACAGTAAGGTTACTTGTTACACTGCTATTAGTGGTTTACACTACACAGCAATTTTTAGGGTTCCGTAGTCAAACTAGGGACCCTTATAGTTTCGCCATGTCCGTCCGTCCGTCCGTCCGCAGCGTAGCTCAGAGACTGTTTGTGCTAGAAAGCTGTAATTTGGCATGAATATACATATTAGTCACTCCAACAAAGTGGTAAAATAAAATCTTAAAAAAAATATATTTTTGTGTTCCTCCCCTACATGTAACGTGTATGAATTTTTTTTCGTCTACCCCATAGTGAATGATATCATGGGATAGGTCTTTCAAAAATATTGTGGGTTTGTTGAAACTATCTTTCGATTAAGGGTTCCGTTTATGAAATATTAAGCTTTCAAGCGCCAACAGAAGTCAAGTAATCAGTGCCCCCCCCCCCCCCCCCCTAACGCCAAAATTACAAATACTAAAAAACTGAAAAATATCTTCAACGAAAGTGCATATAAGGAATTTTGTAGAGAAACTATCTCGACTAAGTAGACATCATAGGTTTTTGAGATACAGGCGATTGAAGTGGTTATACTAAAATCATCTAAAACCGCACCAAATGACTTTAAATAGAAAATTAGTTATGACTTGTTGTTTTTAAGTGTGTAGTACTTAGCAGCGGCTTTGGAACCCTACATTAGGCATGGTCCGACATGCTCTTGCCCAGTTTTTTGGCTATGGTCTGTGCCTTATGGATAGTATGTGTGTATTAAATATACCAATACATAAATATACAATTCAACAAGATAGACCCAAGCCCTCCTATACCTACACTTACAACTTGCAGGGTCAGCTGTACTGTATAACATGCGACAGGATATTTAAAACTAAGTTTGGTCTAGCGAGCCACATTAGAGCTCACGCTACGAAATAAATTGTATATTTAAGTATTTAATTATTTATTTTAAATTTAAAAAAATAGTCTGGGTCGCCGTCATCGAAATCGATGAGGAGGACTATACCAATACATATTTGAATATGAATCTGTAATGTGAGTTTGTCCACCGATAATTATTTATTGAGTTTTCTTCCCCCTTGTAAACGGTGCCTTACCACTCGCGATCGTTAGACGGTCGATCATATTCTCCATAACCGTCCTTGACATTCGAAAGACTGGTCGAGCGAGATGCGTACGAGTTTTCGCGGACTAGGTATGCGGTGACAGACCGGAGCGGAATAAAACCGGTCACGTGCGAGTCGGACTGGCGTCCTGAGGGCTCCGTACCGCCGGTTTTATTATGTATTGCTTTCCTTAAGGATGTGCACAAACAAGGGTAAAAATATATATAGGTACGCAAAAAGTTGCTAAAATATACACATAGACCTTATTGCCATAGTAATGCCAGTTTGTGGTGTTTACATATTGATGGCCTTGGTGTTACCGTTTTGGAAAAAATGCGTTTAAACAACGTTTTCTTATATGTGGACACACCCTTATATTTTTTTATTTTTAGGGTTCCATATCAAATAGTGAAAAACAGAACCCTTAAGTATAAGATGACATACTTGTGTGTCTGCCTGTCAAGACCATTTTTCTCTAAAATGGCTAAAGTTATCGAGCTGACAATTGGAATGCATAGCATGAAGTGGTCCAAACAAAGTCGATTAGAAATTAAAAAAAAATAGATTTTATTTTTTTGCTGTAGTATAACCGAGTTGTCAAAAAAAATGCTTTTGACATGTCTTGTGATATATCATTTCAAAGCTCTTACGTTAAACAAGATAATCATTTTAGACTTTTATTTTAGAATGTCTAATTTTCGAGCCACTTCCGACTTAACTTTAAAATACAACCTAAACCTAACATAGCCGCAGGTATTTTTGGAAAACTTAGAAGTTAGACTGAGCTGAGAACCAGTTTCGGATAATTTACAAGCAACGCGAGAAAAATTCAGTCACAACTATAATTAATTATAATTGGTTTACGAACTTATTTTTTTCTTGATTGCAGATTTTAATAATACTTGGTACATTTATAAAAACCTAGTTAATCCAAAACATCCAAATACCTGTAACAGTGATTTACCTACTTCTTTTTTTATTGATTAGTTTTTTTTGTGTAGATAAATATCCACTAGATACTTAATCATGATCAATTTCTATCAATATAGAGAACATTATGACGGCACGTGTTAAATTTATTGTTTTAATTTAAAATGGATGCCATGGTTGGCCATCCTCGGGTTATTTGCATACTGGTCGAGATGTCACCTGGACTGGGCGAGTCTGCCGAAATGTCACTTACGTCATCGTCTAGGTGCAGCTCGGATCAGGGAAAACAAATAAGTATGTAAGTAAAACTAATTACTGCCTTTTTATTTAGAAAGAAAGATAAATATATAGATAGAAAGAAAGATACTCAATACTAAATACTCAATCGTTTATTGTTTTCCATAATATTTATACAGATGTTACTTAAACTAACTTAACAGTTGTAGGATCATTATGGACCCTGTAGGGCACAACAATACTTAGATGTGAGGGCAACTCTTAACATAATTATTTAGTTAGAATTTCCTTATTACAGAACTACTTATATTATTCATATTTATGGCACATTTAAATGATAAGTTATTACTATTATTTTGTAGTTATACATTTAAAGGCATAATGTATTACTAAGTTTTTTTTAAATAATCTATCGTCTGAATATTAATAGTAATATTAATATTAATAGGTATTAGTTACTGGACCATACGCTGAGCCTGTAAAGCACAGCAATATATATACATACTTACATAATATTGATAGGAGGGCAACTAACTAGTATTTGCTTAATATTACAATAATAATTTATATTTTCGGCACATTTCAATTACATTGTAGTATTAAATATTATTATTTTGACTTACATTCAGATAGTTATATAATATAATCTATACAATTTATTACTTATTTCTATCAAACTCATCGTTCAAGTATTTAGCGATAGAATAATAACACTTTTCTATCATTACTAACTGTTTAACCTTGTTAATAAAACGTTTTTCATTAATTTTAATTTTGTATTACTTTCGGTAATTTGTTATTATTTTTTATAGACATGAGATATGTGCTGTCAGAGTGGAGCTTCAATCTGGATGAAGGCAAAATCAGGTTATTTTTGTTTCTTAAGTAAAATGTTACTGGCAGGTCTTTTCTATTCGTTTAGAAGTTTGGGTATTTCCGAACAAATTTGCAAATTTCCATTAAGTATATACATGGTAGGGTAGGTATTTTTAACTTTTAAAAGTGGGGTTTACAACTGTCCGTGTTATTTATATATACTAGTATACGGATAAGCTTTTTTTGTTGGGTAAAGAGAGACTGCGCATCTGTGGTATTGCCCCACAGAATGACACCGTAGGACAGCCAAGCGTGCGCATACGCATCGTAGGCACCGAGTGCAGTTTGTAAATCTGTGGTTTTCTTTGTTTCGTATAGGGCATAAACAAACTTTGATCATTTTGTTTTTATTTTAAGATAGAAGAGTAAATATTAAAACAGTAATGACTCACAATATTCTACTTGGTAAAACCACACTGCTTTCGATATGTAAGTAATTACTTACTTACATATCGAAAGCAGTGTGAGTTTACACTCTTTATTACACAAAAACCAGTCAAGTGTGAGTCGCACTCGTACACCGAGGGTCCCGTGCCGCCTCACAGTAGGTAAGATATTCCAATTTGAATCCGATTTGAAATAAAATCAGCGCGAGACCAATTCACACTTGTTTTTTTTTAGTATTTGTTGGTATTTTTACATGGGTTTGTAAAATAATCATCCCAAATATGACGCTTGTACGTTTTTACGATACAACAAAAATAAAAATATGTTGAAAAAATCTTTCTTATATGGGGATGCCCTATACATACATTTCACTATATATATTTTTATATTTGTTTTGACTTGAAATATATTTTGACCTTGGTTGACCTATTAGCTTTTAATATAGAACCAAATATATACAGTAGTGCCTAGCGCCAGCAAGCCAATATTGGCAATAATGCCTCACCTAGTGATTTAAACTAAATTATAGGACAGCGGAAACACGCTTGAGTATAAATTTAATTCACCAATATATTCAAGGTTTTTCCGGCAAAGAACTAGGAATAGGGTTGTTCTTAGATAATGAAAATGTACAAATAATGTGCATTACTGAACATTGGCTTAGACAAGATCAATTAATTTTTGAATTTTTGAATTTTAAATTAAAGTAACTAATTTAAAATTAATAAAATCAAAAATTAATTTTGTCAGAAAATGTGCCATTCATGGTGGCTCTTTTATAATAGTTAAAAGTATTCTTAAATCCAAAGAAAGAAAGGACATTGTTAAGCTATCGATAGAAAGGATTGCAGAAATTTCTTGGGCAGAACTAGATAGTTATATAATAATATGTGTTTACAGACCACCCTTCCCCCTTCCCTTCCTTCCTTTCCTTCCTTTCCTTCTCCTTTTTGGCTGATTTTTGCGCATTTGAATCTACAATGGAACATGTGTTAAAATTATCATGTAATAGCCAGAAGCATGTTACGAAGATTTCAATATTAACTTATTCGAAACGTCAAATAATACCACTAATTATATAAGTTACTAAGTTTATTTAAATCTTTTAATGTAGTTAATCTGTTCTTTGAACCTACACGGATAGGTGTCAGAAGGGCGACCTGCTTATATAATATTTTTTTGTAATTGCGAATATTTGTATAATGAAATATTTAATACTTTAAATTCTGACCATAGTGGTCAAAAGACATCTTTCGTTAATGATTTTTATCAAAAATCTCAGACGATAAATAACATACACCAACGTATAACTAGTAATCGTTTGGAATCATTCAAAAATAAAGTTCAGAGTAATCTTTCAGTGTTACCTTTCTTACATGAATATAAATAGTATTTATAAAGACCTATTAAGTTATTTCCATAGTGTTATGTCTTACGGTATTCTGGTTTGGGGTAAGGCAGCTGACATACAAATTATATTTGTGTTACAAAAAAGGGCCATTCGTTCTACTTACATCTTAAATTTCCGTGACTCCTTAAGTGAACCTTTTATATTACTAAGAATATAGATTCTTTCACCAAAAAATCTGATATATATATTTTAAAATCTAGAAATAAGAATAAAAACGCTATTCGCAAATTCCTCGTTTGTAAAGTATATAGTTTAGTTTAGTTTAGTTTAGTTTATTTATTTATCAATGTAATGTTACAATATAGGTTGCATTGCATGTCAAAAAATACGAAATTACATTGATATCGTCAACAAAACATTAATACAAAATGATAAAATAATATTACAATAATACAATAATATAATAACACTCAAATAATCAAAAACAACAATGATAAACAAGCAATAAATGGTCAGTTTCCGATGTCAATACACAAAACTAATAAAGGTCAAATATCAATAATAATAATTTTACAATTTAAGTTGCATATATTCGTCGACAGAGTATAATGGATTATCCAATAAAAGGTTTCTCAGCTGATGTTTGAATGCTTCGTCGGATGTTACATTTTTAAGTTTAGCGGGTAGACGCTCATAGAATGTGGGACCGATGACACGCGGGTTCTTAGCCGCAAGTGCCATGCGACGGGGAACTGTTCTCAAACGCCCGGTGTGGCGGAGCTCCTTGCCAGGAATATTGACCCGTGCGAAGGATGAAATATTATTTCTGACGAACATTATTGTTTGAAATAAGTAAACCGAGTAGTGCTTCAATATGCGGTACGTTACGAAAAGGCCCCTGCAAGAGTGCCTAGGTTACACCCCGGCTATAAATCATTTGTCTGGTCAATGCATTCATTTCTATAATAAATTACCTGACGTATTTTTTAAAATAACCCTTTCCAGCACTTAAAAATTACTTGAAAAAGTTAAGGTTGAGTTTAGTCAAGGTTAGTCAAAGTTAATGTCTATAGGGTCGAGAATTATCTCACTAAACCCGAAACTAAGTCAATAATCATGTATTCAAATTCAAAGCTGTATCTTGTCTAGGGGACACCGTTGATTTAGGAAAACATATCGAAACTTTTTCGTGGTCGTCTATTACCGACTTATATGCACATAAGTAGGTTTTTTTTCCTGATCTTCCTTTCCCTCTATCTCTCTCTTAAGATTTTTGGCATGTTTTCCTGCTGAACTACGCATTTTATTTGATATTGTATTAAATTTAATATTTTTAATTTTATATAGGTAATGCTAGACTTAAGTGTAACTATTGTAATATGTTTCAAAAATGACTGTCTGCCGAGTTTCTTGCGGCGTTTCTTCGCAGCAGTGGTCTCCTCTTGGGAAGCGCTGGTAGATTCTTGACGTGTAAAAGTGCCCGTGCGGCCTACTTACTAAATAAATGTCTTTTATCTTTAATCTTTATAAAAAAACAGTTTTTATTGGGAATTACTAACGCATACTTCTATGGGTTTTCTTCTGACTATGCTAGAAGTATATATTATTTAAAAAAACTAAGAAATTCTATCGCTGTTGTCTCCTGGCTCATGGGACAGAATAACAACAACAAAAAGTTGATTGATCCAATTACAGTGCAACAAAAACTATTAGAAATTAAACAAAATGGAACTAAAAAAAACATACTAAATTGTTGCCATGTTTAGGCATTTTACGTCAAAAATGTGACAGTGACGTAGAAAGCGGCGTCCTCATTTAATTTCTACTCTTTTTTGTCACAGGGTAATAAAATTGGGGAGTAGGTAACCTAAAAAGTTGATTCATCTAACAGCGGTGCATCAGTATCTTGCGCGTCGTGGGAAGTCAGTTGAACTTTCGATAGCATATGAAGTATTGAAGATGCGCTCGCGCCGCCGGCCGGTCGGCTTACGTAACAAGGTGAATGTCATCGGGTTAGCGCGTAAAGGTTACGACGATTTTCAAAAGATGAATTGTTTTAACATATTTTATGTTAAGGAATGATCTTGGCGTGCTGGCGAGGTTGATCGTCATTTAAAAATAACGCAAGTTGAAAACACGACCGGCTAAATTAAAAAAAAAACTCAGAAATTAATAGCTAGTAAATGGGTTAACGTTATGTATAGGTACGTTTACAATCCAACAATACGTATCTAAAAAAAATTGTAATACGCAAAAATATCAAGTTTAAATAATACAGTCAGTATTAACTTTGATTTTTTTGTGTGTCAAATATTTCGTCAATATTTTTTCGTGTATTTGGCATTCGCATAATTTTATATATCATCTAAAAAAGAAAATGAAGGGATTTTTTTTTATCCTGTACTAGCCCTCCAGAGTCTCCAGAGACTTCAAAAGGCGACCACTGATGAGAAAAAAGGCCATAATAAACTAAACTATAAACAGCCAGTTATTTATCAATGAATCGATAATGTTTAAAAAAATATATATATATCGATGAGCTATTGATAAGTGGAGTATCATTGACTAGGTACTTTACTATACATATACATCTTTTGATTTCATTCATAATGTTTTATTTTGAATGATCATTTAGGCAACAGTCGGGTTTTTAAGCTTGCTTTTTATCCATGGAAAATGGATAGTTCCCGGACTTGATCGCGGACGAAGTATACTATAATAATATAACACACAAACACAAGACACCCTAGATATAAATTTCAATGTCGACGTGCTAAATTTGTAACTTAAACGATTTTATCTAAAATTGTCAAATGTCATATTATAATTTCAAGGATAGAATTACATTATGTTAATGTAGCGTCTGCCTATAAAGGCTAATAATATATTAACATGTTTATTACAATGTGGGATTTAGCCTGGTTCTCAAATATAATTGAGATCCTGTTTTTGGCCTTAATTAGTCATCAATTTTAAAGTTTACGTCATTTTGACATCGAGGTATTTTAATGAGGTTGACCCTTTAAAGCGAGACCATTGTACTCGGTTATTTAATGACTGAAACGCCATCGTGTTTCGTATTATTGAACTGAAATACTTTGTATAGTTATAAATAGTGGCAATCCTTATGGGAGGCATAATGTCCAGCACCCTCTTAGGCCTTTTTTGGCGTTATCTGGTGAATGATCAGGTTTATATTTTAATGGTTTCGGTGTGTTTGAGATACAACTTACTTGACTACTTAAAAAAACATAAAATAAGAACAAAAACTAAAACTTTATTAACAACCGGATTGGTATCACAGCATTGCTTGGACGGACGGGTGGGGGACTAGGTTATTGTACTTGGGGGAGGTGGGCGCCCTGGGGCTGGAAGCCGTTCTCGTCGGCGATGTAGGTGACGGTGTAGACTACTCCATCAGGGCCGGTGTAGGAGTACTGCCCACGGACTTGGATAGCCTCGTTCTCGGTGCCGGCGTCCTTTAGAGAACCCTCCTCTTGTTGGGCGATGCCGTTGGATGTCTCAACCCTGTTGAGAAGAAGAAAGATTCAGTCTGAGTAAATGCTGTTCAGAGTGAGGGCGGTGGTGAAGTGAGATTGTTTGATGATACTGTTGTTGTATGCTGATGTGCAAATAATATTTTAGAGGCTGGTAGAGCCTTCAGTAAAACCAGCACCAGAGGGGCTATTGTCTACCGCAGTTGCAATCACAATCGTTTGCATTTTGAAAATCGAACGCATGTCTGCATACAAAATGAAAACAACTGTTACACTTTGAAGCCGATTGTGATTGCGATTGCGTTAGGCAATAGCGACGCTGGCTTCATCGCTACTCCTCTATTTCAAGTGTATGTTTTTCTAACTCATTAAATAATAACGTCTTTAAATCCAGCAGTAACCTACTTAAGAGTTTTTATTTCTGACTTTCGACATAGTCCTAATGTCGGCTTAATGCTCTACTCAAGACGAGTCAGAAATAATAGTTTACTATGGCTTGACATTTACTTTGACGTATTATGTATCGGCCATCAAGCCCAAGATGAGTTTATGAACACAGCCTAAGCCTCAGAATATTGTTTTAAAAGATAGTTTTATTTTACTTACTGAGTAGAGGACTTTTATCTTTTTATCTTTTTATCAACAATTTGACCGTTGTCTGTTGTTAACTTACGCAAATCTGTAGCCGTCTACACCGATGTTGTCGGATTCGTACTTGAGGACCTGGGCATCAGCGTCAGGTCCGCGCTGCTGGGGAGCGGCGGCGACGGCCGCGACGAGCAGAACGAGTACGATGAACTGAAAGGAAACCAACTTGTTAGAAAGAAGAAATAAAGAAAAAAAAAGAATTATTCGTGACCAATAGACATCCAAAAAGGAACAAAATACTATTGTAGGAAAATGGTTCCGACTCAGCGTTATCCCGCCATTAAAGCCAGCGCGGAACCATTATTACATACACATAGCTCACTCACTGAACTAAACAAAACATAATATAGAGAACTAACATGGGAAAACAATACATGGGCCCTACTTTGGAAGTCGAAGCCCGAAATTACGTTAGCTCCATCTCTTTCTCTCGAGCTTAGCCAAGAATCACCAATGAAAGAGACGAAATATTGGTCCTTTCGAGATTCGCACTCCAAAGCAGCATCCCAATGCTTTATCCCTTTCTCCTATTCCTGTCACGCATGTCGCATGCAAGAGATATAGCTTCCAAATCAATCCTGTGCAAACAAGTGCCCACGATGGTCAAGCTGCCACTTACAACGGCTTAAAGAATAGCAATTAATATTTAAGATAATACTGACACTTAATACAAGAGGTGTTGATAAAGTTTACTTTGTTATATCGTTTGTTACGCTGCTTTGTAGCGATGCGATACAGAAGGTGATCGCCCGAGTCTCCAGATTTGCTCCAACTACACAATACGTCACTGGCAAAATAGCATTTTTAGTGCGCACTATCCCGAGAAAAAATGCACGTTTTTAAACACGATGCGCAAATCGATTTAAAGCAAAGTAATTATATAGCACAAGCGAATTGATAAAATTTCTAACACGACAATATCGTATGTCCACATAATAATCAAAAGCTTCTTTTTACGATGTGACTGTTTGTAAAATATTGCACAGTCAAGAACAAAGTCACTATGCTAATGACTTGTGAACCACATCTATGATAAACAAACGAACAAATTTAACCCAATTTACAAACTGAATGCGATTTATGTTTTATCAGACAAATTAACGATTGATCAGGCAAACGCTAATTGATAATGATCGATGGGAAACGTACCGATTTCATTTTGGATTGGTTTGTGTGGTCTTGTCGTGGAGGCGAGTGAGACTGATGCTGTGTCTCGGCGGGACGCGGTATTTATACGCGTGTGCGCCGGCGCAAGGACGCGTGTTGACATTTGAACTTAGATCCTCTGCTTTAAAGGTTCTGCGACATGTCCGGTTGTGTGGCCGCAGCTTTAGCTGCCCTGTGGAAAACTACCGATTTGTTTTAATTAGTGATTAAAGTCAAGCTTGTTAAAATCCAGTGTTCGTTTTATTTGTTTGTTTTAAACGTTATGACATGATAAAAATTAACGTGGAAACTGATTTAGTTTTTTTTTTCTTTGAGTTATCAACATCATATAAAAAATACAGGAAAATAAAAAAATTAGATACGTTCTATGCTCTGAAACCCATACATAATTAAAGTGTATTGCCACCGTATTAGTGACAGGTTGCAAGTCCATTGCGTAGCAGTACTAACAAGACTTTATTCCCTCGCCACTTACGACATCCTCGGGAAGACATGGACTCGCACTATTTTAACCCGGCAACCGCATGGGTTTATTTTATTACAAAATGTGACAAAATATGAATTCCCCGTCATATCTCCGTCACCCATTAGTCACGTGGTTGCGTCACAGCCCATCGTTGGACAGAATGTGGGCGCTGACACAGTTCTTCCAAGTTATGGGACAGGTGCTTTGCGACACAGTCTCCGATGTTTCAGAGAATCGTAATTTCATTTTCAAGACCTTGTGCTTTTAAATATTTTTAATGGCTGATGTCATGTGATAACATCAAGTTTATTCCAAAATTGGGGAAACAAAGAACGTGAGGATGAGGTGATTGGTGTTACTTAAATATTGTTATTTTTTAATGAATTATTATGTTATTATTATGATAATATTGCGGATGACGAATTTTATTGACGATAATGATGATGGGTAATATTATCTCCCCCCCCCCCCCCAAGTATTTGTAACTTACAGGAAACTCAACCATATTGCCTGTACAATGTCAGATTGATTTTGGACCTGATGCAAGATGAGTTAGATGAGACACAAAAGTCTTTGACTGTACTAAGAGCACGATAGACATCATAAAATACTCGGAAACTAAAACTAATACTCATCACAGAAATACTTTGCCTTACCGGGAATCGAACCAGCGAGGCTAGACAAGTTGCCTAACGCTAACGTAAACGATTTTCGGAAACTGACAATATGTATGGAATTGACGTAGGCTCGATGCGACCGTCTGACAGCTTACGTCAATGCTATACAGTTTGGAGAACGATAACGAACTCGTGCATCTTGTCTAGGGCCTCAGAGGCCGCTAAATTATACTTACTTACGTCATCAAAGATATTAATTACTATATATGTTTTAATTGGTCAAAAAAAATGCTTAAATTTATATGCAACGCATTTTAATGCGGTTTATATAGAGCATCATTAGATAGTGATTCAGTTCGACCACCTGCGGTCACCATGTAACATCACCCGATGCTCTGAAGTTGAAGAAAAAACATCGTTAGGAAACCTGCGAATTCGAACAGCTGAGTGTTAGTTAAGAGGGTAATTGCACAAAAGATATTAAAAGGGGTCGAAGTATATCCAAATAGAGTGATCAAGAAGAAGGTTAAACATAAACAGAAGCGAAGCGAGGGTGGGTCACTACTTATATAATAATAAACTGGCGACCCGCCCTTACTTCGCTTCGGTTAGTGTGAGTTTCTGTCACATACGCACATAATCCAGAATTTAATTCCTTTGCATAGTTTGAAAAACCCGAACACACACTACATACAGGACAGACGCCGACGGACTTTATTTTATACTATGTAAAAATAACACAAAACCGGCCTCAATAAAAAAGGAATATTCATATGATATATCACATTGCTCGTAGAACTGATGGCCGTTGGAGCGGAAAGGTTCTAGAGTGGCGACCGCGAACCGGGAGACGAAGTGTTGGCAGACCTTCCACAAGGTGGACTGACGATCTGATAAAGGTCGCAGGAAACCGCTGGATGACAGCAGCAGAGGACCGATCGTTGTGGAAAACCTTGGGGAAGGCCTTTGTCCAGCAGTGGACGTCTTGCGGCTGATAATGATGATGATGATGATTCATATGATTTGAAAACGAAAAAGACATTTTAACTTCGGATGTATCACCTGTCAAAATTGGTGAACTTTAAACATGTCAAATTGAGAACATCGATCATATCAGAGGTGAGCCGATCAAGGGCCTCAACTTATGTATTGACCTTTATTCTGATCAATAAAATATCTTCTTCGTACCTACTAACCCACAATGTTTATGGAACTTCATTATTATAACCTTTTGAAGATAACTTCTGGTATTTAAAATTGTTGAATGGTTAGTGTTAAAAATAAGAACAAACAAGCACGATGTACATAAACTTCGTACTTTGTACGTCTCAAATTATCAACAATATAATTAATTACATAATTTTCTAAGCTTACGTTTGGCTGCTGAACCACAGATGATATTTTTATTTTTATATCAATTAAATAAAATAAATAAATAAATATCAGGGGACAATGTCACACCAATTGACCTAGTCCCAAACTAAGCTCTAGGCTTGTACTATGGGTACTAGACAACGATATAAATACTTATATAGAGAAATATATACTTAAATACATAGAAAACATCCATGACTCAGGAACAAATATTTGCGCTCATCACACAAACATCTGCCCTTACCGGGATTTGAACCCAGGACCGCTAGCTTCGTAGGCAGGGTCACTACCAACTAGGCCAGCGCGTCGTCAAATTGTTTTATAATGCTAGGTTAAGTATCATTAACATAAGTATTATGTTGAAAAAATGTCTGATGGCGTTTCTTATCAGCAGTGGTATTTTCTTGGGAAGCGCTGGTAGATTTTAGAACTGGAAAAGTGCCCTGGCGGCCTACTTACTGAATAAACATTTTTTTATTTATTCAACCGTTATTTTTAATTATTTTTATAAGCCTATAAGGGTAAAAAAATAAAAAAGAACGTAAAAATTAATTGTGTGGTATTTGGGTCGGGTAATATGTACATAGATGCTTTGTAAATTCAAAATCAAAAATCAAAATAGTTTTATTACGAAAACACAAATTACATGGCAAAAGTTTTCCGGCGGCCCCACACTAGGCTATGCCTGTAACGTGGCGGCCTGATTCAGGTACCGTCAAAAGACAATGGTATTTTGCATGTGGTTATCAGACAAAAACGAAAGGCAAAAATAAAAGAAGAATTTATTGGAATAAGTAAGTAGTTTCACCTAATTCTATCATTCAGTTGTACCATCACACGGATTAATTCATACATACCGTCACGCCTTCATCAGAGTGGGGTAGGCAGAGCTCAGAATTACCAACAACTCTAACAACTGGTTGTTAATTATATAACTACATTTTGCACAAACAGGCTAATTAATTCAGTTTGTGAAAAAGCTAACTTTCATGAATTCACAAACAGTTAATTAATTTCTAAATAGGTATATTTGATTTAAATCATAGACAAGCATAGTATTGCTGGAAAATGTGCCTCTTGATTTATGATGAAAAGATCTAGTCTATGGGGATCACTGACCAAACTAATGAGTTCCAACACAAGGGTAGACCCACCCGTTACGTAGGTACATCGGATATTCTGTCATCACCCTCTAACTTCATCATCAGATCAGCTCTTGGATACTATAAGATTGCATTGTCATCAGGTTTATACAATGTGGTCATCTTTTTTTTCTTCATTCACGGGAACTGGTACATAATTAACTTGCTAAATTTGACCTAATCTGTCATAAATATAGGTATGTAAACATTGCAAGTTAATAAAATAATTGTATAAACACGCCACAGTACAGTATCCAATGATCTTGCACCCCAGTTTGACAATATCGATAACTCCCGGCGTAAATCCTTGTATTTTTGGTGCTAAGCCGATTAACTTGCGCAGCGCTTGTCAAGGGCGCACAACATCCGGTGCCGTGGTCTCACAAATGTATGTAACTTGGACACTCCTGGGCGTCGCCGGCTCTGGACGCGTTAGCCAAAATCAGTGATTTATGTGCGCGATCCAAACGTGCGCAAGAGATGTTACGCGTGTAATTGGTTCAAGGATACCTGGTTAAGGTTGCTTTAGCTTTTGTCCACAACGAAAGAGCCGTTAGAGTCTTGATTTAACATGGTTCGAATGGTCAAGCTGATTCTTTAGACCAAAGATACCTTAGGCCCTTGTCAAAATGCAAACATACTCACGTTTTTCTTTTCTATCACTCAAAATGAATATACGACATTATAGTGTGTGTACCGATACACCACGTGGTCAACTATCACCCAATACATATTGAGTGATAGAAAAGATAAAAGTTAATATGTTTGCATCTTGGGTAGAGCCTCTGGCATTTCAAAATGCGTTACGCCGTTTCGTCTATAGGGGATCACAAAGAATAACACATACACTCCATCATAAGTACATTTATACATAGTCACCAGCAATAGGGGACACGGTTTCTGTAGGAGAATGGTTTGTCTTGCACTGTCATAGGAAAGTATTTTTTTTAAATATATATATATATATATATATATATTTTATTACTACTACTTATTACTCCCTATGAAAATTCTTAGTTTTAACACATTTTCCTGCTCAAGCTACGCTTGAATGTTTTTTGTTTATATATTTATTTTATGTTAAATTCATTGTTTTATATCATGCTAGGTTAAGCTTTATAATTGTATAATATCATAAGTAGTATTTAAAAAAAACGACTGACTGTTGAGTTTCTTGCGGCGTTTCTTCTCAGCAGTGGTCTCTTGCGAAGCGCTGGTAGATTTTGACGTGTAAAAGTGCCCGTGCGGCCTACTTACTGAATAAACATCTTTTATCTTTTTATTTTTTAATAATCCAATCCAAAAATGGGCGCAAAAAAATCTGACACGCTCTGGTGACTGTACAGTTACCCGGTAAACATTACCCTTCTTCTTGGGCAGTCGAATCCTTGCTACAGACAATCTTACTTCTTACTTCTTGCTAATCCTACGAGTACTAATATTCTTAAATATGAAACTTTGTGTGTTAGTTTGTTACTCCTTCTCGCTGCAACGACTGGACGGATTTGGATGAAATTTGGAATGGAGATATTTTATACACTGGATAAACTGAGATTGCGGACAAAGTCACGGGCAGAAGCTAGTTATCAAATAAGTTTTAACATCGTATGATTTATTTGGCTTTTCTAATTGCAGTTAAAACTATGGGAACCACTTGTCTCTTCTATTCACTTGAAAGTCTTCCACGGCTGTCTGAAAGACAAAGGTTAGCCTAAACCGCTGAACCTAGAGACTTGAAATCTGGAAAGAATATTCCTAGGGTACCTATCCTAGGGGTTCACTATAAGGACGATATTTTTATACATCGTCTCCCAACGGGAATAGACGAATTCTATGCGTATGAAGTCGCTGTCGTCCTCTAGTAGGTACAGTCAACTACAAAGATACGCACTGCTAGATCAAAAAAGTATCAACTCTAAATCCTTGCCAGTTTGGTTTCAAGTTCATAGAAGTTGTAATACAGTTATATTTTGAGTTACTACTGTTTTGATCTAGCAATGCGACATGTAAGTATCCGGTTATGGACCTTATTAAAACGTAGGTAATAAGCATAGCTTGGACAGGTCATCGCAAAACAATCGCAACACGGGAATGGAACAAGATCAATAGAGTCGTATTATGTACAGTATTATTTAATTATATTTTTTCAATATATATTTATAACGGTAACCAAAAATTACCCATATGTTTTGAAGGTTTCATTAACATTATTTTTTAAATATTATCTTTGTTAACTATTTGCTCGGGAAAGTTAAGAAGTAAGGTGATAGAGTGTTTTTTTCTTGTCGACTGTACATTATGAAACTTTACACTGATGAGAAACATAGGTCTCATAAATTATGCGAATATGCGAGCCATTTGCGATGATCTTTACACGCAGCTCTGACAGTCGCTTGACAAACTAGGATTAACGGTTATAATTTAGGATCTACTAGTTTAGATTACAACCAACAGAAATGTCACTGCAGTCGCGAGTAGCCAGTTAAAACCAGACTACATATTTAAAAAATAAAAACTTCCAAGATAACATGCCTCAACCGCAACATAACATGCCTAATCCGCAATTTAGACATTATTAGTATTATTGTATAAAATACTTTTTTTTTCTCTTATTGACAGTGTTTTATCGCTATTTTGAATTACCTAATTACCTAATTTTAATATTATAATTAAATGTTGTATTACATGTACCTACATGTCACATATTTGCATGCTGTTTGTAAACGGCTGAAAAGGAGGAATAACTTTTATGTAACACCGATTACTAACCCTTTTTAGCAAATAAATCATTATGAATTATGAATTATGAATTATGAAATTATGAATTATGAAATTATGAATTATGAACCGTTTTTCATGAAATCGGATATGATTCTTATCTAGGTTTCATAAACTCGGTTTGGTCGCTTAATGTATTATCAGCACTAAAATAAGGAGCTGCCAATATACCGGGCGGGGGTTATATCTCTTTTAAGCTATTTGATTTGGTTTTTGGAGATTGTTTGTAGGGTTCCTTACGATAGATAGATAGATAACTTTTTTGTGCGTCCGTCCGTCCGTCTATCTGTAAAGACAATTAAACCTGCCTCGGGTCCATTGATGCTGTGAAAAAAAGAAACTACTAAGTTAACGTAAAATACAGATACGGCAGTTTATTTCTTTTACAACTAACTTGACCCCACACTGCGTCATGTTGCTGAGGAGCAGGGTTCTGCTAATAGTGTACTGTGTATATTTAGTACGGAACCCTCAGTTTGCGAGTACGACTCGCACTTGGACGGTTTTTTGTTTGCAGTAACTCCCGGTTTTCTTTTAATTGGCTCTTTTATATTTATTTATTTTCTAGAGTTACGGCGATTATTTTACGTTGCTAGATAAATCTACCACAAGGATAAACACTCCGAGAGGTCTTAAAAGTATCTTCTATTTCGTGTTAACGTGGTTAGGCTAATATGAGAGCGAGCGAGAAATCATTATAAATTCGAAGGTCCTTTTTAATGATCTCGCAGAGTGTATAACTGGTTTGGAGGATGTCATCAACTTCTATTTTGTAATATATGCACGAAAAGAATAAAAAACAAAGCTTTGTCATATAATTTTAGGGTTTTATAATTCTATTACTAAGCTTCCGCTATCCGTCCGTCTGTCAGCGGACTGTATCTCATTAACCATTAACAACATACACCATTAACACATTTTCACAAATCAATTCTATTAAATAGAATAAAATAGAAGAATAGAAATAATACAGTAGTATACACTTTGGATACAATACGACCCTTTAGGATCGTTTGTTCAATTAACCTCTTTCACTCAGCTGTTCGAAAGTGCAGGCTTCGACATTCTTCCTTCACCGTAAGAGCACCAAATAATGAACTTAAATTAGAGGAACTCATTTGATTAGGTACTCTCAGCCCAAGGAACCCTGACCTACCTAGAACTGTGTGACAGAGACGTTAAGATCCAAATAAAACGAGGTGTCAAACAATTATTTTTCACTTCTCATGCTCTTAAAATGCTACTTAAATCTCTGCGAATCGGGACTAAAGCTCCTTAATAATCTCTAGGGATTAAAGATTTTTTTTAATTTACTTTGGAAACCCCTAAAAAACCAATCACGGTGTTTGTGAATGGAGGATTATCGCCATTTTCAGTGATTGTGTATGGACCATATTTTTGGGTGTCGAAATAACCACAAAATGACAACTGTGCAAATATATTAAAAAAAAGGATTTAATTTCGAGAAACACGATTAATTATTACGAATATGAATCTATTTAATCATATTAAGGTCGAACTCTTTTATTATGCGTGATCCAATAAAATTGTTAGTTTTAATTGTTAGACACTTTTTTATAATGAATGTTGTAATTTTGTTTAGAACGTCGTTTTTTTCCTCGCATTCAAAGTGAAAAGTAGTGTGTTTAACGCGAGACTAAACAACCATAATGACACTCGAACTACAGCCAAAACATCTCGTGTCATTATGGCTTGTTTTAGTCCCTTGTTGAACAATCTACTATTATAATGTGCAGCGGCACGAGTTGAGCCTCGAAGCCACGGTCACCGACGCTCTAACTTATGCCCCTACGCAAGTGAATATCGGTTAGACAGTGAAATGTATTCGTTGACTCTTATTGTATAACAGGTAGGTAGCGAGAGGAAATTGATTCAATAAACTTGTTGATTATGGTCATCATTCACCGGTGTTTTATTAATAAATTCGCTAATTTAATTGATTGACTATTGTTCTATTCTAGTGATTGTTGAAATCGCATTTGCCCGTTATTAGGGTTCCGTAGTCAACAAGGAACCCTTATAGTTTCGCCATACCTGTCTGTCAGCGGTTTAACTCCGACACTCAGGTACTACCAAGCTGTTATTTGGCAAAGTTATAATTTTACATTTCGCCGACAAAGTTGTATTTTTTTTGACATTGTTTAAGATATTATATAAAAAGCATCATGTATATGATATTATCAATTTTTAGGAACTAGTTAGGAAATTTTGAACTGTAAAAGTGAAAATTTCACTAGAGTTGCGCGTTCCCCCCATACAGCCAAAACTACAAATATGACAAATATGAAAATTATCTAAAATTAAAAATTATAAATATCAATGTCACACCAATTGACCTAGTCCCAAACTAAGCTCTAGGCTTGTACTATGGGTACCAGACAACGATATCTTATACTTAAATATATAGCAAACATCCATGACTCAGGACCAAATATCCGCGTTCATCACACAAATATCTGCCTCGGGATTAGAACCCAAGACCGCTAGCTTCGTAGGCAGGGTCACTACCAACCAGGCCAACGCGTCGTCAAATAAAATAAATAAATACAAGTAACGAATTTAAAAGAAAAACTATCACGACTAAGTTGATTTGGTTCGTGACTTGGTTGACAGGCGACTAAAGTGCTAAAACTTATCTAAGACCAAATAACTGTAAATAGAAAAAAAAACATACATGTGGTATTTGAGATATTTGTGTTTGTAGTAACGACTTTGGGACCCCACACTGAGCAGGGTGCGACATGCTCTTGCCCGCTAAATACATTTTTCCTGTTCCTTTTTCATACTTGTACGTGTTTAAAAAAGGAACACAAAGGAACGACTTTATCGTTACTAAATCTGAGTGAGACTGTTATAAAGTAAGTTACAGCTGTTACAAATCAAGTTAAAATACCTACCTATTAGTCGTGTGTTAAAAAAATATCTATAAAATGTTGACATTGTGTTCCTCGGACATACTAATGAACATAATCCTCACACCCCACTTAACAACCTTAATTTTGACAAAACAAGATAAACGCCGACGACAACATATCTATATTAATGAACGATCCATAAATTACAGACGGCCGGTAAGTGTTGCATCACACCAGTCAAGGCCAGCGATGAGCTGAGAACGGTGTGGCACCTGCTTTACGATCAAAAGAAAACATTGAAATAAATCGATAATCAATGATAATTGATACTCAATTGATTAAGTGATGGATTCATGTTTTCGTGATTTTATACTTAATTTAATACGCGAAAGAAACAAGTATTACTTGAAAATAATAATTTAAAACATGTTTACTGAAACATTATGGGCTGAAGCCTCCTAATTATATGCCTTCAGCTCGATATCATGATTATTAAGAAAAAGTTAACATCGCTGTGGCCAGATCTGAGATAAATTGAGGCTGGTTAATCCAGGAGCACTTAACGTAATTCGACATCTAAACGTATAAAATGTAGGTACAAAAGATTAGTCCTGATTAGCTGAGTACTTTCCAAAAGTAGGAAAAAGCTATATATTTAGATAAAAAATACATGTATATGTTAGGAAACTTATGGGTGAGGACATTGACCCTAAACCGGAATGGATTGCGGTTTAGGTTGCAGTTACCGGCGTTGAACCATTTTTTTAAACTTTATCTTTGCCTTGTACCTTTAATTTAAAGCAGTTTTGAAATACCGGTTACACTCAGGAGCAAAAATACCGGGGCAGGGTGCGCTTTTCATACAAACGAGACTATTTCGAAGCCTTCGTTCCTCGCCAGGATTTGTTTTGAGTGAGGTTTAATGGTGGATACTGCGAGGTTCAATAGAGGAGGTCAAAAGTTCTTAAGATACCTAACTGATCGCACAATCAGTTCACACCACAGCGGGAGAGGTTGGGTCAGCACTTGGATTTCCTTACATTTTATTGCCATTCTAGATGTTTTTCTGAACATGCACAATTCCGGCGTTAACCACAGATTCATTCAGTTGGGTACCCTAAGCACTCTGGAAGTCCTGTATCGATGCTGGGGGTATTCATCATCAGATTTCACTAAAAGCATTCCCTGGCGAGGAACCAAGGCTTCGAAATAGCCTCTTTGGTATGAAAAACGCACTCTGACCCGTTTTTTTGCTCCTGAGTGTACATTCAGGAATAATTTTATTACCATTTAAGTGGTTTTTATTTTGTCTGTTCATTAAAAATCGGGTGCACTAACGTATAATAATGTAATGCCAGCATATCATGCAATGGTAAGAGGATACTAGACCAAAGGCGTAGCCAACGTGAACACTGAGATGGAATGCGTCCATGCCAGTTATTTCATCTGTCGCTATCCCCCTACTAGAACACGAGCATAGAACCAATCTATCTTAGTCGTCAGAGTTGGTAACGCATTTCTAGTCTCAGGATTGCAGTCTTGAGAATGCAATAATGATGCGGAAGACCAGCGCTGGTTTAACTATACTATCGGCAACAAGCTGAGAGAAGACACAAGTTTTTGGTCTCTTTTTGTTAAGTACGTGTTCTTTTGTTAGATGTCTGTTTTTTATTTATTTATTTCTTTCTTTCAAATGTGTTAGACGCTCAGATACTACTTGCCGTCAGGTGGTCTCTGTGCCTTCTTTCAACACCGCTGCTTAGAGGCAATTTTCTTTTTATTATTTTTAATTGGGTGTCGCGGAATTGGAGCCAATGTTACTCTATAAAAAATAGTCCATCGAACCTAAAATGACCGGCTTTATTACATAGTAACTTAGTTACTGCGTATTTTATAAGCCAATAAAATATTTAATACCTGTTTATTACCGCTTCTCAGGTATGTCCTATTTATATCTTAGGTAAACTTTAAAATAAAATGCAATTAACGATTTGGTTACCCTTTTTTGCAATGAAGAATTATGATCGGTCAATTTAAGTCAATAAATATGTCTTAATATCGATAAGCTGCCGACAAAACAAATAAAACATATTATAAATTGATTTCGTAAAAAAATAACAAGAGTTCGTATTTATAATAGCCATAAGAATATGTAATTTGCAGCCTCCGATTTCAGCAAATTATATGAGGATCCTGTCCGATCTCAATTAAAATAATTATATTTTTTTTAACCGAGACGGTTGCTTGTGATACATTCCGCTTATAGAGTTAATAATCTTGACTAAATTTAAGACTCAAATGAAGCTTGTTTAGGAATTACGTGTAAAATTAATTCTAATTTTGTAGTGTAAAGTCAGGTCCAGTAAAACGGTGTCATAAGAATATTTTAGCATTAATATAGACTTAAATGCTTTATACGTATTCAAATAACGCCTTTTAGCTTTTATGTACACCTAGATGAAGATATTTAAAATTAACATATCCAATATACCCTTACATAATAAAAATTATGTTCTTAATAAATAATTGTAATTTGAGCATAGGACATTAGATTTAGGTTTGTATATTTTACATGTCTTGATATTGCCAAGTTTTTTTTAAAATAGTTTTCCGCCAAACATGGATAATTGGGATACCATGGGAACCTGGGACAGTGTTGATTTAGAATTTAAGCCGGCTACACTGAGCTCCAGTCTATGGTCCATCTGTCACTGAAATGCATTGGGGCTAATTGGGGTGTGATTTCTTAAAATAACCTACGTTTTAGCCACGTTTGACAGTTGTTAGAGTTTTAAAACCGGCCAAAAGTGAGTCGAAATCGCAGAAGAAGGGTTCCGTACCATATTTACTATGATTAGCGCGAATTTAAATAGTCACTGTATTTTTTACTGTGTTAGATACACAGGTTATGGTTAATAGATGGGATACAACCTGCTGAAAATAGACAGACGGACAATCATCATTATCAGCCGCAAGACGTCCACTGCTGGACAAAGGCCTTCCCCAAGGTTTTCCACAACGATCGGTCCTCTGCTGCTGTCATCCAGCGGTTTCCCGCGACCTTTATCAGATCGTCAGTCCACCTTGTGGAAGGTCTGCCAACACTTCGTCTCCCGGTTCGCGGTCCCCACTCTAGAACCTTTCCGCTCCAACGGCCATCAGTTCTACGAGCAATGTGCCCCGCCCACTGCCACTTAAGGTTTGCAATCCGGTGAGCTATATCGGTTACTTTAGTTCTCCTGCGAATCTCCTCATTCCTGATTCGATCTCGCAAGGAGACACCCAGCATAGCTCTTTCTATCGCCCTTTGAGTGACCTTGAGCCTTCTTATGAGGCCCATTGTAAGCGACCATGTCTCGGATCCATACGACATCACTGGCAACACACACTGATCAAAGACTTTTGTCTTGAGGCACTGTGGTATTTGGGACGAGAAGATAGTGCGTAGCTTACCGAACGCTGCCCATCCGAGTTGGATTCGACGATTGACCTCTTTTTCGAAGTTGGACTTACCTAACTGGATTTTTTGTCCTAGGTATACATAGTCGTCAACAACTTCGAGAGTAGAGTCACCAACTTTGACAGGAGTGGGTACGACATGGACATTTGACATGATTTTCGTCTTGTCCATGTTCATTTTAAGACCCACTTGTTGAGAGACTCTACTGAGGCCATCGAGCATTGTACCAAGGTCCTCCAGGGTCTCAGCCATGATGACAATATCGTCGGCGAATCGAAGGTGAGTGATGTATTCGCCATTTATGCTGATGCCAAAACCACCCCAGTCCAGAAGCTTGAAAGCGTCTTCCAATGCAGCAGTAAACAGTTTCGGAGATATTACATCTCCCTGTCTTACTCCTCGCTGCAATTGGATAGGCTTCGAGTTCCGGTCCTGAAGGCGAACTGACATAGTGGCGTTTCTATACAAACACTTTAACACCTCGATGTACCGATAGTCGATTTGGCACCGCTGAAGAGACTGCAGCACAGCCCATGTTTCGATCGAATCGAAGGCCTTCTCATAGTCCACAAACGCTAAGCATAGTGGCTGATTATACTCCTCGGTCTTCTGTATAACCTGCCGCAGCGTGTGGATGTGGTCTATGGTGCTAAAGCCTTTTCGGAAACCGGCTTGTTCGGTAGGCTGAAAGTCGTCAAACCTGCGAGCGAGACGATTCGTAATGACTCTAGAGAACAGCTTATAAACATGACTCAGGAGCGTGATGGGTCTATAATTCTTCAGCTGGGTATTATCACCCTTTTTGAAGAAAAGAACCACCACGCCCGCGTGCCATGCTTGCGGCGTTTTACCCTGGGCTATGACGGAATCAAATAGCTTCTGAAGAGCTTTTAAAACCGGTGATCCACCTGCTTTCAGAAGCTCAGCCGTAATTCCGTCATCACCCGGTGCCTTGCTGTTCTTAAGCTGTTTTAGAGCCACTCTAATCTCGTACAGGCTAACGTCCGGGATATCTTCGGTGTAGTGTCGGGACAACCTAGCTCTTGGGTCTTCTGCTAGGTTGCTGACAGGTGGGCATGTTGTCGTGTACAGCTGTCCGTAGAACTTCTCTATCTCTCCCAAAAGCTCAGGTTTAGACGATATGATCCTGCCGTCATCGGTCTTCAGCCTCATCAGCTGGCTCTGCCCAATAGACAAATCTTTTTTAAACACTTTAGAGCCTTTGTTTCGCTCAATAGCCTCTTCAATACTATTAGTATTAAATTGGCGTATGTCGCGGGTCAAAGACTTAGAGATCTGTCTATTGAGCTGCCTGTACTGAGAAGCATCTTGTGATGACTGCAGAACCATAGCACGTCTGTTCTCCATTAACTTTTGGGTAGAATCAGAGATTTTCTTGGTTCCTTTTGAACGGCGAGTCTTGAAAAACTTAGACCCGACCGTTTGGACAGTTTCCACAAACCTGTTGCAGTAATCATCCACATCTACGCATTCACCTAGGCTTTCGAAGCGGTTTTTGAGTTCGAGCTGAAAGTTCTCGGGGTTTTGGATATGAATCGGTGCTGGACGGAGCGTTGATTTCATCAGGCGTGACCTTTCCAAGCGTACGTCGATATTCAATGTGCCTCTGACCATTCGATGATCGCTCCCGGTTTTGACCGCATTGATCACGGAGACATCATTGAATATTTGCCTTCTGGTCGACATGATGAAATCTATCTCATTTCTGGTCGCACCGTCGGGACTCACCCATGTCCATTTGCGGCATTCACTCTTCTTGAAGAAAGAGTTCATCATAAAGAGTCCCTCTTTCTCCATGAAGCCCGCCAGCAGCTGGCCACGGGAATTCCGACTTCCAATTCCAAATTGCCCCACTCTCAGCTCATTTCCGCTTCGTTTACCCAGCTTTGCGTTAAAGTCTCCCATGACAACGTTGTAGTGAGTTTTGGTGGAATGTATGGCTCTGGAAATATCCTCATACATTACCTCCACCTCATCATCGGAGTGTGTCGAAGTTGGAGCGTATACCTGTATGACCTTCAGCGAATACCGTTTGGTGATTCTGAGTATAAGGTAAGCTACTCTTGACGACACACTCTCGATCTTGACAACGTTGTTCACAAGAGACCTGTGGACGATAAACCCGACACCTCCCTGGGACAGTTTGTCGCCTTCCCGGAAAAAGAACAGGTTACCCGACTTAAGAGTTATCGTGTCCTCCCCCTGTCTTCGGACTTCTGATAAACCCACTATGTCCCAGCGTAACCTGCTCAATTCTTCCTCAAGTTCCACGATCTTCTCGTCAGCCCTCAACGTGCGTGTGTTATAAGTTGCCAGGGCCAGGGGTCGTCGGTGGTGGTAGCCAAATCTCTGCCGGAGATTCTTAGCACCCCCCGCCCCGCCGTTACCGCGACCGCTACCGTAGCCAGGAATAGCGGGGCCGCCGGGGACTGGGGGCCGATTTATTGGTTGTGCAATATCCATGGTTGTTTTTGTTTTTTCTCTTGGGGAGAAAATTACCATAATCGCCACGCTTGGCAGGCGGGTTGGCGATCGCAGTATTTCACCGTGTTCTGAGAGGACGCTGCTGCCCATCCTCCGGTGGTTCTGGGCGTAGTTTAAGGACATACACGGACAATAGTGGCTTTTTATAGGGTCCCAAGAATATGATGTCATTTTTAAGATTAACGTTAGGTTCGAAAAGGATGTATTAAGGTATTTAATACACCACTTCAGGGCTCTATTCTACCCGGTAAAACCAAATTGTTTTTGATATGACATCGTAATTATTTTCATCATTAATATAGCTGCTCTCATTTACTTTGACAGTAAAGACAGGTGTTAAAACAACACAACAACATGTCAAAAACAATGTGGTTTTACCTAGTGGAATACAGCCCCCGCTTGAGGGTACAGTCCAGTTTATAAATATGTGTGGGTACACTTTAGTACCTTGTCACTTCAATCGCTGTGACAATTCATATATGACAGTTCAAACATGACATTAAAAAGACAAGGTACTAAAGTGTACATTTATTTATGAACTCAACTATACAAGAGTACATTACAATATGACCTCGATGGTATGTATTCGCATACAAATTGACATTTTGCGTTCAGCTAAAAAGCGTGGGTTTGGGATGAGCCCGATTATTACCGAAACCAGTCCAGTTTTGAGCGCACCATCAATCCAGTGTTTTACTGCACATGATGCCAAAATGGCTAAAGGAACGAGTTTTACATGTTTCTGCAATAACATATCCACGGTTGAAAATACTAGATGCAATCAAACGATACTATTTGTATGCAATGCAGTTTATATTGTAATATTTCAATGATGAATAAATAAACTAAACTTAACTATATCAAACCGTCTAAGCCGAATTGTTCTTAATCGTTTCTATACTGATATATTTTACACTATTCTTCTATCCGAATTAGGCAAAATTGGCTGAGCAAAAGTTTTTTTTTAATACATACATACATACCCTCGCGCTTTCATCAAAGAGTGGGGCAGGCAGAGCTGCAGAATTACCCACAACTAAGATTTTTACCATTATTTTGTATATTAGTGATAAGTTGCAAGCCCAGTTGTTAAGGGTGTCACTTTCCGTCTCTTCACCTAGCGGTTCCAACGGAAGATCAGTGCTGGCTTTACGGCTAGCAAATGCTGAGTTGGGACCGTTTCGCAACAATATCTCTGTCATGTTCTTTTTGTATTTATGTGATGTAATTTTGTATTGTTGCGAATAAATCTCTGTTTATCGTATCTTTATCTTATCTTACTTAACTCTGAAATCAAAGGTCATAAGGTTATAAATTGACTGTCTCAAAATAAATTAGTAGGTAACCCTTAACTTCTGTATCATAAGAATCAAGTGTCCATTATTGGTCCTTGTTCATTACTGGTACCTATAATGATGAGCAATTATTACCAAAAAGTTGCCCATGTAACTGCACCTTAAAGTGCAAAGCTGCGCAGCGGGACGCTCAGTGGCGCAATTCGGCGCAAGCGATGACTCTTTGACACTGCAGTGGCGCGCGCGCCGGTCAAAGCGCACGTAACACGTACACACCGCAAAAAAAAGCATTTAGCCTCACATCTATTATACAATTAATTACTTTGTTCAGGCCCAGTTTTTTTTAATAGTAATAATAGCTGAGCACTGAGCAGTGCTTATTACAAAATGCCTTTTATTCAATAATGTAGACATTATTAATTTAAGTACAATTTTTTATTTTTGTATTTTTATTGTTTCTTGTGCACAAGACACTTTAGAAACGTGGGTGCGGGTGTTAGGACCTTGTGCAGGGTCCGTCCGGATCGCTACCGCCATCTTATCCATTAACGTACCGCCAAACAGCAGTGTTTGCATTGTTGTGTTCCGGTTTGGGGATAAGACTGCCGGTGTAATGACTAGCAGAGAGGCATTCCATCTTAGTCCTCAGGGTTGCCAACGCATTTGCAGTCTTAGGCTTGCAGTCTTGTGAATGCGAATGTCTATGGGTCACAGTTTCCACTTACCATCAGGTGGCCTGTGTTCTCGTTTGCCTTCCCTATGCCAAAAAAATAAAAATAATAATAATGAGAACACATTGTGATGTTTCTCGTCGGACAGCTATTTTTTTTAAATTATTATTTATATATTTTGTCCGGCAGCATGAGCATGTCATGCTCACTCAAAGGTCTTTGCTTACGGCGGCGTCGTTGAACGGGTCGCCACCTTCCCGAACACATGGTTGAGGGAGGCGATGGCTGAGATACGCGTCACACTCGATTATCATTCCTGACGTAGAGACCTCGTAATGTTGTTCCCCTAGTCACTATTTTTAATTTAATGATATTGAACTTACATTTGTAATGATTTTATTGGTGTTAGTTTTAAAATAATTATTTATTACTTTATTACCTTGTTATATTACTTTTAAGTATTATTGTATTTTATTATGGGAAAAAATGACCTTCAGCTGGAGTTTCTTGCGGCGCTTCTCCGCAATGATGGTCTTGTCGGACGCGCTAGTTGATTCACTCGTGCGATGATCTAGTGTATTACCAGCAACAACTAGCCTTTCCAGAGTTTTCATTCCTTCTTCTCATTATATGCCCAAAATAACCCAAAATACGCTGCTGGCAGATAGTAAATATTCGCGTTTTGACCTGGAGTTCAGAAAGTATAGACTCATTGGTGCGCCCAGCCTTCCAAAAGATTCTAAGCATTCTTGCTCTCAACACATTGCAGATAAATATATCGATCAGTTACTCATAAGTCTTCTTTTCTTTGGTATGTGATAGAACAGGATGGAAAAAACGTTTTTTCGTTATATTCTGAGATGGATAAATCAGCTCTCCCTCGAGGTGCACTTGCACGATCAACTTTTAACGGTTATTTATAACTATTAACAATAGTATTGCTTTAATTCTGCACGCACTCAAAATGTATGTACGCTCTGCTGACACAACTTAAACTTAGTAATTGGGCAAGTTGGAAACTGAGTTACATGACATGGCTAATAATAAGTGGGTTCTAATAGCCGTATTAATAAACTCATCTTGACTAAAATATCCGTCTCAAGATACGTCAAAGTAAACGTCAAGCCAAAAATACACCATCATTTTTGACGCATCTTAAGACGAGCATTACAGTCGAAATCAGTTTATTAATACGACCCTTGCTCCCGTGGACTTTAAGATTGAAAATGCTTTACCAGTCTTGAGGACTAAGATCAAATGTCGACATAAAACCCGATACCGAAACCGGCAGATAGGGTTTCGATGTCGGGGTAAGACAATCCGTGAATAATTTTTCATGTTGATATGAGACATTCATGACTTGAACACAAACGGCCGTGCTCGTTGGCCACATTTTTGTATAATCCCAGTGTAAATACTCGATTTCACCTTCTTGGTTCTTTGCTCTGGAACCAAGATAATTAATAAAAAATTAATAGATAACAAACCCCCATTTTCAGAACTAATAAAAAAAAAAACAAATTAAAAAACGCGTTCAAATCATCTATTTGAAAGATACGATACCATACATACACAGAAACAAAGATACACAGAAACACTAATACACAGACACCAAATTACATAGATACACAGGTTCACAGACACTAAGTTACATAGATACCTCACGTTAAACTTAAAAGACTCTTCTAGAGTTAGGTTCCTAATAATCTTCACTCGTTGATATATCTTGATTTTGTCACTTGTTTTGCTGACGCTGCATTGCAGCCCACGGGTCGCATGCGCATAGCTCCTGAGTCACGCCACGCGTCCACTCGGATCGGGATCTTGGTAAATATCTGCATGTCAATAAGGGTGATATTGTTCCACATCTGTCAAAAAAAAACACAGGGACAATCTCACAAAAAATTCACCTACCTCTAGGCTTGTAGTAAAGGTACTAGGCAACGATTAACTTACTTATATAGATAAATACATACTCAAATAAATAGAAAACACCCAAGATTCAGGAACACTCTCGCTTATCACACAAATATTTGCCCGTACCGGGGATCGAACCCAGGACCGCTAGTTTCGTAGGCAGGGTTACTACCGACTAGGCTACCGCGTCGTCAAAATGGTGTAAACTCCCGACATATTAAATAGCGACTATCAGAGCTGTTATGGTGGTACAACCGGGTTTTATCAAACCAAGCTAAAGACCACCCTCTCGAATCCAAAGGTCTGATGGACGATGCTCCAGATAGACAGGATAAGGCCCACATTGGATCCGACACGGCTGTGATAAGCGTTTACACACGATTTTAGATTGGTGAAAGAGGACAGGATCC
Source organism: Acleris sparsana (assembly GCA_923062465.1). NCBI lineage: Eukaryota > Metazoa > Arthropoda > Insecta > Lepidoptera > Tortricidae > Acleris > Acleris sparsana. Next base: position 931,085 of record OV281293.1, read on the forward strand.
AAAAAAGAAGAATCTATCATTCATATTTTAAACGTTTTGATAGCTCTTATTTACCTACTTGACAGCAATAATTGTGGCCGAGATAAAAACAATTGGTACCATATCAACGCCACTATTCTAGGCGGTATAATCCAAATTGTATTTGACCTGTGACGGTAATGTTTTTATGTCGGCCGCCATTACTGTCAAGAAAGGAAGAGCTATCAAAACGTTGACAATACGATAACTTACAGATTAAAAACGATATTGTTTTTACCGTGTTGAACAGAGGCGTTGGTCTTAAGGAGGTAAATTTGTCGCAGATATTTTCTAAGGAAATAAAACAATCTTTAAAAACTAACGTAACATTTCCTCTCCCGTAAGATTTTTGACATGTTTTCCTGCTGAACTACGCATGTTATTTGATATTATATTTAATTTAATATTTGTTGCTTTATATAATGCTAGACTAAGTAGTACCATTGTAATATGAAATATGTTTAAAAAATGTCTGACTGCTGAGTTTCTTGCGGCGTTTCTTCTGAGCAGTGGTCTCCTTTTGGGAAGCGCTGGTAGATTCTTCACGTGTAAAAGTGCCCGAGCGGCCTACTTACTGAATAAATTTCTTTTATCTTTTTATCTTTTACATATAGATAATGCAAGGTAAATATTAACATGAACGCTTTTACGAAAACATTACAACACATGAGATGATTCCGCGGATCGGTACTTGTTAACGCATAATTTATTACAACTCGTGAGAAGACTTAAATAATGTCGATCACACCATAAAAATACAAATATTGCAGTGAATAAAATACACTGAAGGATATAATTAAATCATTTAAATCAATGTTTTCTCTCTCGATAGTAGCCGACGTATAATTATAGCGTTCGTTTCACAAGCTGGCTCAGTTTCGGAGCCTTCGGTGTTTCGTCAATAATTTTCGCAAAACAATCAATAACAGATTTATTCAACATTTTGTTCACGACTTCGATGTCGAAATAGATATATTCGAATGTTTATTTAACGCTCGTTCTTAGAGTTTGAATTAGTTTCCTTGAAAGTTATGTTTTTGCGAATGATTTGATCTTGTTATCGTGACTCCAAAAAAAACACTCGAAGAATTACGGGTAGTTTTGACGAAGCTAACAGTCCCGGGTTCGATTCCCGGTGTGAGCAAATGCAAGTTTGATGAGCGCGAGTAAGTATTTATTTCTAAGCTTTCGAGATTTACTGTGCCTGTGCCAAATTAGTAAGTTTATCGTTGTCTGGTATCCATACACACGCACACGCACACGTACACGCACACGCACACGCACACGCACACACATGCTAGATATTTTCAGATTTTATGTTGGTATTTCCCAGCCCGCTATGACTAAGAGACCTTCAAAAGATTCTTTCTCAAACGCCAGTAACGTATCTGCGATCTCTGTCATGTAATTGTGTTAATAAATAATACATATTTGGGAACGATCTCACACAAATTCACTTCATCCAAAACTAAGCTCTAGGTCTATTTAGTCGACAAAAAACACCTCTACCACTTTTAGACTATAAGGCGTTGTTACAAATAGAGTCGAATATTCCTTTACCACTGTGATACCTGTGATAACAGGAGTTTTTAGTCGCCTACACTATGGATAATAGACAACGATAAATATAGTTACTTAATTATATATACGTAGAAAACACCAAAACCCAGGAACAAAATAGTTGCGCTCATCACACAAATATTGCATATACCGGGAATCGAACCCGGGATCGCTAGCTTCGTAGGCAGGACCTACTTTCCAGAGCTGCTACCTCAAATTCTTTTTACTAATCTTAAGAACCATCAAACTAGTTTGTTTATATTATACAGAAGGCAAACGAGCGCAAAGGCTATGGATGGAAAGTGGGATATGAGACCCATAGACATTTTCTTTCTCAAGACAATCTTAAGACCGCATGCGTTACCAACCCTGACGACTAAGATGGAATGCCTCTATGCTAGTCATTGTATCGATTGTCATATCCCCCACTCTGGAACACAACAATGCGAACACTGCTCCTTGTTGGTAACGATCCAAACGGACCCAGTGCAAGGTCCTATCAATACAAGCTTTTTAATTCTTAATTCAAATTTATTTATTACCTTACCCTCTTTTATAAACACGCAATAGCTAAACTGCTAAAGTATGCTTCAAATATGATTTAAGTATCCTTTTGTGACATTTGATTTTGAAAAAGAAGACAAAGCAAGCAGCAACTAAAATAGGTTAATTGTTCGTTTATGAATAAGGAGGTTAGTATTTAACAATACACCTGATCATATCTAAGAACGTACCGATCTGCAGCTTGATCAAACCGCATGCGCATCCGGATTGCGCCGGCGCAGTCACCGAGAAAGTGATCAGTCATCGCGATGCGCGGTCAAGGCCGCTCGGGCCGGTTCGTAAAATTGAAAGTCATCATCAAGAATGGCTTTCTGGAATTCCGTTGCGGATAATGTCAAGTATTACGTCAAAATTCTAGGCGGTAAGAACCACATCGCCTTTGACCTGGACCTCTATGCGACACGGTAAAACCATATCGTCTTTGGCCTGTTACCGTGTAGTCCGTGTGTGAAAAGCGGCCAGCACTTCTCTGGCAAGACAGTCCGTGATAGCGAGCCGATCTACGTCGCTTGCGCAGGAGTACCGATGTGGAGCGCAGACCGGGACCCCAAGGCGAAGGCAAACTGAAAGTCGGAGTGTGTTAGACTCTACAAATAGATCCCTTTAACAAACATTAAAAAATGTATTTTAAAGACTAAGACCTTAAGCCCCGCATACATTACAGCAAATCCAACGGACGATCCAACCGGTCCTTAACTATTAAAAACAAGATAAATATCGCCTTAACAGGTTCGTCTATAAATTAAAACTAATATTTTTACTAAACATATTTCACGCGTCGCAGTGTAAAATATTGTTTTTATTTCACACGTGTATCAATTATATTTCCGTGTGATAATGGAAGACTAATAAAAGTTACATTAGAATATACGATAGAACTAATTACACCAGTTTTAAAAATGTTGGAAAATAAACCATTTCATGTAGATGAATAATCTTATTCATTTTTGATTTCAAAATCAATCTTGTTTTCCTGGTTACACCAAGCAACATTTGTATTATCTAGCCGCGATTAGAAAGGGATCATAGGTGACAGTTGTACCATAATTATACTGACGTCAAAGTGCATATGAATTGACAGCTATTCCAATCCCAAACTGATTGCGGTTTCATAATATGCATTGATGTCTTTTGTATAAAAATAAGAGTCAAATACTAGTAAATGAGTAGAAGCATTTTTTAAATTGCCCTCTGGGTCGGCAACACATTTGCTGTCTTGAGGTTGTAGTCTTGAGCTCGCAAATATCTATGGGTACCATATCCCTAAACAGCCAGGTGGACAGTAGCTAGTCAGACTTATCTTTATCATAAATAACTATTATTTATCAATAAGTTAATTCTTTAAAATTATTTTTGGTACACTGCACAGAATAAAAATATGGTATAGATCACAAGAAGAAAATGTCTAAGACAATACCTTATCTTACTTATAATCCTTCCTTATCACGGTGAAAAGTGAGAAAAATACAGTCCCAGGGCCTCTATTCAACACGCAACAAACACAATAAAACAATATTTTGACATATAATCGTGTCGTTTTTTTTCTTTGCCCCGCGGCGACTTGAATAGCTACTACCGCGGGAATATGGCGTTTCCACAATGAAGTGATTTCGCCAGTGTCAAGTATATATAAGTAAAAATCAATATAGCAATAAAACACAATCCAATCTTCTCCAGGAAGATTGGGGGCAACGTTGTACGGTGATATGTAGGACAGAGGCCAAGATAGTTTTAACCTCTGTACCACTGCGAGTCCACTTGAAACGAGAAGTAAGATGCCACGAAACACGAGATAATTCCCAGTCTTCAATCACTGTACAACACAAAGGCATTAAAAGTACAAATCACTAACAGAAAAGAACTTTGAACCCCTAAATACACAAAAATAAAAACTAAAACAAATTACACATCCGCCATCTTTTGAGGTTGCAAATGGCCTCTATCGTATCGTTAATGTTTGTTTAATTGACAGTAATGGCGGTTAAAAATAATATCATCACACGTCAAAAGACATTGTTTTACCGTCTTGAATAGAGTCCCAGTGGGCCTATTATGGTCGTACTTAAGTATTTACGTGTCAGTAGGTGACGGATGCCTTATCTAAACTTTGTCACGCGATAATCGCAGCCATGTTAGCCCTGGGGCAAACAACTGTGGATAAAACATCTGTCACTTTCTGACACGTATACGAGACGACGAGAGCGACGTGAAGGTTGCTTTATACACATTTTATCAAGCGATAAACGCAAGTATCATACTAGGCCGGAATGGCGGTCAGTGGCTGGGTAGACAAGATTACTGCACTACTAATTCTACAATCGTTAAATCAGCAGATGCATCGCATTATACTTAATTCGTGGTAATAAATCATCTCGTGGTAATCAGGCAGCGCTTTAATTCGATACAAATATCTAAACGTTTAAGGTGAACGAGAATCGAAGAAACAGCGCTCAGGGTCCGTTCACATTTTCAGCTCGCTGCATCTTATTGATAAACTACTGTTGCACTTTTACTGTAGCTTGTTTGCAAAATACGTTTCGGGTGGCAGGACCTTGTGCAGGGTCCGTCCAGATCGCCACCACCATCTTATCCATTAACCTACGGCCAAACAGCAGTGTTCGCATTATTGTGTTCCGATTTGGGGATAAAACAGCCGGTGTAATGACTAGCTTAGAGGCATTCCATCTCAGTCCTCAGGGTTGGCAACGCATTTGCAGTCTTAGGCTTGCAGTCTTGTGATGCTAATGTCTATGGGTCACAGATTCCACTTACCATCAGGTGGCCTGTGAGCTCGTTTGCCTTCTCTATGCCATAAAATAAACGTAAGTTTTTTAAGTTTCGTTGACGAAATATCTGGTAACATGCTTTTTTTTTGCATAACATCAAATGCGTCTACAGAGAAATATAATTTGACAAAATGTACTAGCACTAAGTTATTGCCTCATGGGATTCATATTCATTGAAACAACTGTCACCTTTTTTTAAGAGAAAGTTTTCCTTTTTGTGGGCACTACCTTACAAGTTATATGGTAGTGCCCGAACCTCCCGACTGCCCGATGGTCCCCTACCTCCCCTATATTTATATACATAATATAAAAACATAAGACAGGAAACTCTTGGATATATTACTAGCATGTCGAGAATATAATCTCTATAAGTGTATTAATTAACCATATCTATTGGTAATTGCTTCTGCCCATGGGGTCCATTCCCCTTCCGAAGTTTCTCACACAAAAAACAGGCAAACAATATTTACATTTCCGAAGCAAGATAATGCGTCCTGACCCTCCGAATGATATTTGTGTCGGGTCAATTAGGATGAGCGCAATATATTTGTCAAAAGGTCATTTCCTACATAATTCTCTTCGAGTTCACTAAGTGCCAAGGTTGAGCCGTTCACACGATCATTATAAATTTGGGTGTAACTGCTGTAGCAGTAGTGTTCACATTGTTATATTCCTGTGTTTTGTAAAAGCACACAGGCAATTTAATGGTAAGTGGAATCTGCGACCTATAGACATTTGCATTCCCAAGATTACAATCTCAAGACTGCAATCTTAAGACGTTGTCAACCCTGAGGAGATGGAATGCCTCTATGCCAGTTTCACCGGTTGTCTTATCCCCACATCGGAACACACACAACACGACCAGAATAAAATAGGTATAAGATGATGGTAGAAACTGCAATTTGTTGCAACGGAACAGTACCTTCAACCTTATAAGTAGCTGCACACTTTAGAACTTTGTCACTTTAAGACTGCGAGCGGAGCGAGGCAGCGTAGCGGTGAGCGAGGAAAACATCCACCAATAGGAATACTTTAATTTCCTAGCGTCACTCAGCGGAGCTCTCCTATTGGTGGACTTTTTCCTCGCTAACCGCTCCGCTGTCTCGCTTCGCTCCGGTGGACAGGCAGCTTTTCACCATGTATTGAATTGCTGTATTAATCTGTCAAGGGCGTCAAAGTGACAAGGTACTAAAGTGAGCAGCCACAAGGTCGACATTGCAGGTTATAATTCCAAAATGTAGGCTTAGGTTTCAGTACCAGATTATATTCAGCACTAGTTTATTACTCATAAAGCGTAAAGTTACTATAATAATCAATTTAAGCATGAATCTGCGTGTAACCTGTTAAACCGACTTAAACGGTCAAACGGTCAATCGGAAAAGGTCGAGCTATCATTCGGCCATAACCATATTTTGCAACAAAACTATTTCGCATACGGACACAATCAATCTTGATTGACAATCATTTGCTCATCCTGAATGAAGTAAAGGCCATTTTGCGGTTAAGTGTCATTATATTTAATTGGAACGGCATAATAAATATTGCAAGTGGAATATAAAAACACACAATCATAGAAACAAAAGTTAAAGATGTCGACACCTTATTCTTGATTTTGTATAACCTAAACGTATTATCACGCAGAGAAAAAAATCAGAAATGATGATATCCGCAGTTAGAACTAAGGTTACCGACATAGCCCGAAGAATAGCTAAACTGAAGTGGCAGTGGGCGGGGCACATTGCTCGCAGGACTGATGGCCGATGGGGTCAGAGGTTCTGGAGTGGCGTCCGCGGACCGGTAGACGAGCTGTTAGTAGGCCTCCAACAAGATGGAGTGACGACCTCGTCAGGATCGCGGGACCGCGGTGGATGCGAAAAGCACAAGACCGGTCTGAGTGGAAAGCCTTGGGGGAGGCCTATGTCCAGCAGTGAACGTCTTTCGGCTGACATGATGATGATGATAATGAAACGTATAAACGTAGGGGAACCCGGGGCAATACGGGTCCTTTAAGGATACATCGTAATTACATGAGATCACAATAAAATACAAAATTGCTTAAGTAATCATTTATTGTAATAATCATCAGTCTTTAATTTTAACAGCAAATAATTAGCTCAGTCTACCATATCTTTGGACCATAAACATTTAACAAAAAAATACAAATTGCTCATATTGCCCCTGGTCATACCTGGGGCATTATGGGCTGGGGCACTATGGGCATAACCAAATAATTGATATATATATCAGATCTAAAATCTAGCACAAAAAGAACAAATATGCAAAGATTCGTCGTCATTATCATCTTCACCTGCGCATGAGCAGTGAGCCCATCTTTTACATGCACGGCAAGAAACCCAGCCTTCTTTAGACTGGGTGTAGGTACGTAAAAGTTCGGAACTTACACCCGTAACTAACAATCTAATTGCCATTCGTACAATCACGGACTTTAATTGTTACCACTTTGTTACCGTATCGTAATGACAGCGTCAAGTGACGAGATAGAAATTACATGGGAATTAATCTTAGATTTTATACGACAAGGTTCTATAGTGGTATATCAATTAAAAGTCCGTGACCGTACGAGTATAGAGAGAAATAATTTGTTAGGGACAACTTACAAAGGTTTTTTTTGCTTTTAAAAGTGGTTTTGAAGAAACGAAAAGGTAATAAGGGAAAACGTACAAAGTCCAGATTACCACCGTAGGATAAAAAAAGTATCCTTTCAACTTTAAAAGGATATAAAATATCTCGTTATCAAATTTTTCGTTGATTCGTTAAGACGTAACCGTAAGGATGAAACAAACAAACAAACACTTAAACATCTATGATACGTAAATGCATATCCCTAGTTTAATCGGTTTACGTTTGATGTATAATTTAGTGATTTTATTAATATTTTATAAATAACCTCTCTGACATCTCCCTTCTTTTTTTTATTTTTTTTTATTTATATTTATATTAATAGATATCGGCAATTACTTATACATCATTATTATAAGTAGGTAAATTTTAACGTTTTTATTCTAATATTTTCACGAATAATTTAAAATAATCAGCATCATATTGAATATTTAAATTTTTAGTTGTTAGTTAGCTGTAATTATCATGATATTTTTAAACTAAATTAGTAGCATGGTAGTTTTATTGATTGATTGCAGCGCCCTTAGAGGGTTTATGTTTGAACTAAATATATCTTTAAGATCATGTAATGCAATAAACCAATTAATATAAGTATGAGTAAATTAATATAGTAATATCAGGCTAGACGCAGCCTTACCACATGAAAGCTTGACATTTACTCAAGCCGGCGCACGCGCAACTGGCACGTTACAACAGTATAACACGTGGACACCATCAACATTAACAAAACAACCGTAACAACATGCAATTAGAAACCTATTTCCATTGACTAGCATAAAATATTCTGCCAATACTGCTGACCAAAGCTAAAAGGTAGTATGCGCATATGGAGTATTAGTTTTATATCATCTTTAGCTTCTGAACGGTAGAATAGACATCACTTATACAAATATTAACCGTTGAACTTTGTAATCATGGTCCAAATTCGAGCGTCATATTGCCATGCATCTTACTAATACTAAAAACAGCTTGCAATGCAATTAGAAACGTACTCACTGCTTGATAAAGTGTATTTGAGGTTGGTCAGAGAATAGTAATAGTTTTGCCCATATGTCGTAAAACACCTGTTGGTATTTCACTTCTTCAAATAAGGCTAAGTGCATAATTAAGGATTAGTTTCGCGATTAGTCAGATACTCATTTTCGTAAGATACTCATGCAATTTTATAATTGGTTTATCACATTTAATACACATACATAATAATAAAAAACTCTATGTTTGCAATTTTACACTAAAATGTAGTTACAGATATCAATTTTTTACAGATTTTTGAGAAATATAACTTATATTGTAAAACGATTATTTTTAGATCCATAAAATGCTGTTGAAACATACGCAAATACACGCAGGAGCAAAAATAACGGGTCAGAGTGCGTTTTTCATACTAAAGAGGCTATTTCTTGCCTTGGTTCCTCGCCAGGGAATGCTTTTAGTGAAATCTGATGATGAATACCCCCAGCATCGATACAGGACTTCCAGAGTGCCTAGGATACCCAACTGAATGAATCTGCGGTTAACGCCGGAATTGTGCATGTTCAGAAAAACATCTAAAATGGCAATAAAATGTAAGGAAATCCAAGTGCAGACCCAAAACTCTCCCGCTGTGGTGTTAACTGATTGTGCGATCAGTTAGGTATCTTAAGAACTTTTGACCTCTATTGAACCTCGCAGTATCCATCATTAAACCTCACTCAAAATAACCCCAGGCGAGGAACGAAGGCTTCGATATATGTAGTCTCGTTTGTATGAAAAACGCACTCTGACCCGGTATTTTTGCTCTCGAGTGTAGATTAAAAATATCAATATCGTACTTTTAAAGTCGATTAGTAGTCAAATAATTATTTAGTTCAAAACATTAAGAAGGATTTTAATCTTTTCAAATACACATTAACATACGTTTCTATTCAAAATTTACAAATTAAAATATAATAACGGACCTTGAAAATCGACTCAACAAATGCATTTGTGTTGCACAAAGCAAAATAATCCGAACAAAAGCTTTATTGATATCTTCGAAAGCGTCTATAAAAGCACGTAACCTTTAGCATCATGGCGCTAAGTGGAAAAGAATACCTCGTTTATAACTAAAGCTGGGCATTCACGACCACTATTACAAGCCGATAAGAGCAGCGCCGCGCCAAAATCGATCCGTGAAATTGAACCCAAACTGTAGCGTTTAAAATTACTTGGCGCGGTCCGTTAGATTTTCAAATGGACGGAAAGCCAGCGCGAAGCGCCAAACGTGCCTTCCAAAATGGAACTGTCGTGAATGTCGAAATTCAACGTTAGAACACGCCACGCCACCGGGCCAAGCCAAATGGCATTGTCATGAATAAGATCTCAGGCTGCCATTTTATAATCAGTCTGCTCGATGATCTAGCACCATTGAGGCGTGACGTGGCGCAGCCGTGAAAATACAATACTTCTTAGGGTTCCACACCCGAGTGAACCCCAACGGGATCCAGTTGATATGCCCACGTGGTCCGTCCGCCCGTCCGTCCTAACTTTAAAGAGCTGTATCTTTTGAACCGTATTAAATAACGGGTTGTTTTTTTTCCGTATACATTTGTTAATACGGCGGCTTTAAAGTGATATAATAACGGACCACGCAAAAAACTGATTTATTCAAAGTATTTTTATTTTGTATCGTCAAAACGGCACATACAAGGGTCAAATTTGGTACGTATGATTATAGTACAAACCATTAAAAAAAAACTAACCAAGCATGAGTTCGACATGCAGTGATGCTATTCGAAATCTAATTCTAAATGGATGCGCGAGTACGACTTTCACCTTCTGCAACATTAGGACTAGTGATTTAAGCTTGAAATTAAAAGCAAGTCTTGGCTGATATATTAACACCAAATGAATAAGAAACCCTCAGTTGAAGAAGGGAGTACAAAAGTACTTGTACTGTTGCTGTAAAACCGAATCAGTTTTATTTTTAAATCTATATCGACGACCCTTTAGCTTTGTTGGTAGTGACCCTGCCTACGAAGCTAGCGGTCCCGAGTTCGATTCCCGGTATGGGCAAATATTTACTGTGATGATCGCGAGTACTGGCTTCTGAGTCTTGGATGTTTTTTATGTATTACGAATTTATTTCTATATATAAGTATTTGGGTTCTGGAGTGGCGTCCGCGGACCGGAAGACGAGGTGTAGGTAGGCCTCCAACAAGATGGAGTGACGACCTCGTCAGGATCGCGGGACCGCGGTGGATGCGAAAAGCACAAGACCGGTCTGAGTGGAAAGCCTTGGGGGAGGCCTATGTCCAGCAGTGGACGTCTTTCGGCTGACATGATAATGATGATGATGATGATATAAGTATTTATATCGTTGTCTAGTACCCATAGTACAAACCTAGAGCTTAGTTTGGGACTAGCTCAATTTATAATTTGTTATCATTGCAGTCTTGAGATTGTAGTCTTGAGAATGCATCGATGGATCTCAGATCCTACGTACCATTACTGTGTTCGTGTGGCTTCTCGTTGCCATAAAAATAAATCAAAATATTCGTTTTGTGAAGCTTCAAAATAACACCAATCACGTTAAAGCCATATAGTTGAGTTAAACGACCTTATTCGATCAAGGCTATGAATTAACATTAATTTTATCGCGTCGCTTAAGGCCCGTAAACATTTTATTAGCCAAGAAATAGACTTAGCTTGATACTATCCGAAGTAGGCTAAATCATTAATAAACCAATTATACCCATTATAATGTGAAGAAGTAATAATTAATTTATAGAAAGTCTGTAATATAAAAGCTAAAAACAAAGAAATAGGTGGTTGCAGAGAGGTAATGTAGCCAGTGTCATAGGGTACATGCCTATAGTGCTGATTATTATGACATGTATATATTAAATATTTGAGTAGCTTAGTTTTATTTTAATTTCCAGACGGTCAGTTTTAATTTTTAATTGTATTATTGTTGAATTAAAACATAAGGAATAGGTATGTTTTATTACAAGTCAAAAAAAAACACAGCGCGTTTAAATTCCGAATGTTAAATAAAAAAAACGGAGCAAAACCAATTCAACGTCACTCTACACTTTATTTAAAACCGATAAAGCGCAGGCTGCCACAGATAATCAGTCTTGGATACATACATACGTGCACCCGAAACTCTAAACCCTCGAAAACTGGCAGTCTAGAAAAAAATGGTGTATACGTACGAGGACTTAACTCAATACATACACAAGACGGCATAATAAGGCTGATAGGGCAAAGGAAAAAAACACCCAAAGAAGGTATAAGTACAACTCTCTTTAATAGAACACGCGACACATGGCGACCACAGTAAAACGGTGACGAGTAGTCTCTTGTTTTATACGTACTTCAAAAACTACCATAGAGACGCATAGACAATATTTTATTGCTCACAGCAAAGGCCCACCGGCAATCAGAATCTCCAAATTCTAGCATTTGTTTTGGGGGGTTCACTAATGTTGGACCAAATCATCATTTGACAAACGTATCATTTTACAAGCTTTCATTTCACAAAGAGATACTTCCCGCCGTATTATTTTTAAGTTTTTGGTGGTCGATATTGTAACCTAACCTAACTTATTTATAAGCTCATTTAACCTATGCAATATGTAATGGTTTAAGCACAAACACGTTTTTGCGAAATGAAAGTTTGTAAAATGATACGTTTGTCAAACGTACTTTTGGTCAAATGAACAGACCCCGCTTTGAGGCCAGGGGTCAAAATATCATCGTTTGTCAAACTTTGGAACTTTCGGCTCTATTCCAACTTGTATTAGACCCTCACGCTTCAATTATGCCATGGAGAATTTTAAAACAGCAAACGTTTTTCCGTTCCTTGTCAGATTTTTTTGAAAAAACGTTCCTTTTTCTTTCTTTTTGAAAAACACCCTATCATTTTGAACCTTGATTGTTTTATGTTCATAGTTTTCTCTATTATTTTACTGTAAGTGGTCCATGTGTTAATAAATTATATTACATTTGCGGGTGGTAGAACCTTGTGCGAGGTCCGTCCGGATCGCTACCACCATCTTATCCATTAACCTACCGCCAAACTACAGTATTCGCATTGTTGTGTTCCGGTTTGGGGATAACACAGCCGGTGTAATGACTAGCATAGAGGCATTCCATCTTAGTCCTTAGGGTTGGCAACGCATTTGCAGTCTTAGGCTTGCAGTCTTGTGAATGCGAATGTCTATGGGTCACAGTTTCCACTTACCATCAGGAGGCCTGTGTGTTCGTTTGCCTTCTACATGCCATAAAAAAAAGTACAGCTTGATTACCATATAACGTGTACACGCTTACTCAATAGAGTCATCACTTATTTTAACGTATAATTAGTGACATATTAAACCAATAATTAAAACACCTCTTTAGTTTATTTTCATCGACACACGTAACTTATTAGAGATATTATCCATTAGCGATGATTCGATGATGACATTTGCTTCAAATTAACATTTTTAATTAACCTTTGGCTGAAGTCAGAGGTCAGGTCGCGCCGTATCAATAATTTAATCAATATTAGATCCACCATTCAAGTTTTTGCAAACATGTTATATTTGGTAAGAAAGTCATAGATATTTCAAATTTGCAATTGATGAAGGCCTTTGTTATAAGCCATATCGTAATCATATTGATAATGTTGTGGGAGTAGTCCGTGTAGGTACAGTTTGAATAGCGCGGTGTGAAAAGTTAATCAAGCTCTACTGCTAGGGGCTACTTAAGCTCGCCGGTTAATATTAGCTGCGTCGAGTTGAAAATAAATGTTTCTATGTTCTTTTCTTTTACCTTTTTCCTGCCAAAATGCTTGATCATGTTAATTTCTAGTGTTGCAATCTGAGTCTAAGTCTAAAAAGTGATACGCTTAAGAGAATCTCATCCCAGTTCACAACTGTAATTGTTGACCCAGATAGAACCCTATCGCAGTCGCAAGTAACAAACAAGTAAGGAGACATAATAACATCAAGGACCTGTCATCAAAAAATATCTTGACATTTTCCACCCCGGGTCATCAAAAGGCCTCCGTTAGTCGAGTGACAAACACACACACCTGCGCATACCCTTGACCTGGGATGCGCATAATTTAATAATTAATATAAAAGCAAATCCGTGAAGTGGCTCGTCTTTGTGTGACGAGAACCGTTTCCATTGTAACACGAGACGGATGCTTGTGTTTATGACTTTTAAATTAACTCAATAAAAATTTAGAAGGCCAATCAACAACGTTTGTACATACTTTATTGCATCATAGAATCTTTTTATTTGTAAGCTTTACTCATGTACTGACTAAATACCATATATATATATATCCTAAGGATTACATTGGAGGAAAATTACGAGTACACAGATACAGTTACAAATTTTCGAATCATCTATAAAAAGCTCAATTAATTATAATAATCAGATTCCTTTCTTATCCTGACATTTTCAATTAATAAATATTACCACAACCGAGTTCATCTCGTACCGTACTAAGTTCTAACTTTGTCATAAAAAATAAGTACGACAAAGATCATCATTAACTTTCTGCGAAACTGCTTACAATAGCAGAAGCTCTCGTGGTCAAGATATATAATAGCCTGAGTGCAATGCGCACGCGCACCCTGTTTGACATTGGTGCGATATGGCCGGTCCAGTTGCGACACCACTCCGCTCACGCGTGGCGCAGAGTTCGGTGGCATTTTAATGTCAGTATGGTCGATTAACAACTAAGGTGATTTAATTAGAGATAGATCATTTATTAAAGCGTCGGTGGCTTTGTAGTTTATTTTAGTCTTATGATAGAGTTTTTAGTCTTGAGATTGACGTCTCAGAACCCCTTTTCAGACGATATGGTAAGCTTAGTTGGTAGTGACCCTGCCTACGAAGCTAGCCGTCCTAGGCTCGATTCCTGGTATAGGTATTTTATTTTTTATTTATAAAGTTTTGTAAGTAGGCCCTGTAGGCACTTTTACAAGTCTGAGTCTACCAGCGCTTCCAAAGAGACCACTGTTGAGAAGAAGCGCCGCAAGAAACTCAACAGTAAGGTTAATCTATCTATCTAATACCTTTTAAACAAGCAATTCTTGTAAATATATAATCTGAATCTCGGAAACGGCTCCAACGATTTCTATGAAACACGAGGGCTACATATCGATCTGTCAAGTTGTCATCTTCGGGAAATTTCGTTTTCAACCCGAGCGACGCTCGGTCTTCCAGGTACTTTGTAATAATAAGCTTTTTAACATCAAGCTCACAGCCCACGTGTGTTCATTTGCCTTCAACTGAATTTGTGTGTATACCTACAGAAACTTGAACTTTGATACAGTGACGGAGATGGTCGTGGTGGTACAAAATATCGATCGAATTGATTTGATCCCGTATCTCAGAGATATAGGAAGTATGTGCCATCTTATCCATTAGCCTACCGCCAAACAGCAGTGTTCGCATTGTTGTGTTCCGGTTCGGGGATAAGACAGCCGGTGTAATAAATAGCATAGAGGCATTCCATCCTGATTATCAGGGTTGGCAACGCATTTGCAGTCTTGTGAATGCGAATGTCTATGGGTCACAGTTTCCACTTGCCATCTGGTGGCCTGTGTATTCGTTTGCCTTCTCTATGACATAAAAAATTTTTTTTGCGCAAATCTATGTTTTGGATTGGGTAATTTCATCACGTAATTATAATTCAAGTGGAGTTGGAGAGGGCACTAACCTCTGAAGTACAGGTGTCTCCTGGCTCAGGGAAGACACATCATACATTATTTCCCTACCGAATTCTTATGTAAATAATATGGGTTTGCTTCGGCGAAATATGATTGCCAAAAGTATCGTTTCCCAACTGTTTCATTTGCCAACCAGCTTTGTTATCTGTAACCGTTAATATTTCAGGATTTTATAAAGACTAACCAAACCTAACCTCTAGGGTTCTACACGATATTACGAAAGTAAACTCTGAAAAATGAATATAACATTGGGTTGGCAAATGAAAAAGTTGGGAAATGATACATTTGGCAAACATATTTTTGCCAAACGGCAGGCTCCCAAATAACTAATATACAATCAATATTTTCTTATTCTTTCTGTGTTCTCCAGACAAAAGCTATAAAACTCGCCTTCTTTGTGTTAAATACTACCTCCGCACGATTTAAGCTTTAACGAGCTATTCTGATTTTAATATGCAAGTTACATAATTTTAAGTAATATTATTTTAAAGAACGAAATGTCAATCGCGACGACACCATCTCCTATCATAATCGCCAAATAAACCAGCATTGTTGGTCTTGCGCAAGTTAACACGTCAAATAAATCTCAGCCCACATGCGCTCGCGCATGTTATACGGAATTCAACCAAAACTGAATGAAATAAGGCCGATTTTGGATTACAGAGGAGACGTAAGGTATTTTACAAATTGCCTGTGCCTAAATTCACTTCATTATTTATGGAGTAACCGGAGACTTGATGTCATTTAAATATTTCTGCAATTTAAGATTGATCGACGGCTAAGAATGTTGCGGGAAGTGAGTTTCATAATAAGGCTATAATTAACTTTTATGACCAGGGCCCGTATGGTTCCATATCAGAACGCCTAATATTAATAAGCCTAATGTATCATAATCCCTAAAGTTCATAATACCTAATGGTATTTTTTTCCTAAACATTTTAGTATTGTTGTAAAAAAAAATTAACCTTAGCTAATGAGTTCTATATACAATTGTTTTGTTTTGTTGTTTTACCTCCATAAGCCACCGAACTAAAGTTGACAAGAATTACTTTATTAAACTTGCGCCATTCTAACAGGCCCGATTGACAGCTGTCAAGTTATCGCAGTACAAAACATAACCTCAAACACGCCTCAAACACCTATTTTGTACTCAGTTCACAACTGTCAAACATGTTTTGAACTGACTTGACAGCTGTCAAATTGACATTTTTGGAACGGCGCGAGTATAGAGAAAGCTGGCAACAATTAGTTATTTACTAGAAACACTCCAAATACCTTTCCAATGAGAACCCCTATTTTTTATCATCCACTTAAAACTCGGAACGAGAAAGTAAGTTGACAACTTTCCCCGATTTTTCATTAATTCTTGCGTTTCGCTCGAACTAATTAATTTTTCAACTCGCTTTAAGAAAAAGGTTAAAAGCACTTTTAATTTTCTTGAAGGTTTAGGAGGTAGGGGTTATTAGACTAGCATTCGTAGGTAGCTTTGCCGTCGTTATTCAAAGGCATTTTTACATCAGCTTGCTAAAACCAAAATGACTGAGATAATAATTTCTAAATTTCATTTATTATTATTATGAAGTAGACACTTTCTACTTTCTAAACTCAAGGTAACCACTCTGCAGTTAGAGGGTCTATTGGTGAGGTTCCCTAGCCGAAGGATGACAATCGGGACTCTATTTCTAAGATTACTCGGTCTGTTCGTCCGTCCGTCCGTCTGTCCTAACTATAAAGAGCTGTATCTTTCAAACCGTAGAAGATAGCGAATAAATAATTTTTCAGAATGTGTTTTTACGGTGTATTAGAAACATCCTTTAAAAATCCTGTATGTATGTATGTGCGGTCATTTGTTCCCGTAGAGGCTGGAAGCTAAATTGGATGGCCCGATTTTAACAGAACATATGTTTTGTATTTAAAACGAGTTTTTTTTTTTAAATGATCCGTAGCAACATATAGACGACAACAACAAAGCAGTCAGGTTTTTTGTTAAACTTGTATCTTTATTAAATGGTAATTGTCTTGTTACAAAACTAATTGCCGCGCTCTATCCCACAAAAACAACTGCCCAGCCCTGGCGGCTAATTTCCTGTGAAGGGCAAAAATATTCGGCGGCCATTACGCAATCCGTATCGCGGCGCCCGCGGCGTAATGTGGGCACGCGCAGACTGTATACTTTACGTTCTCTCTTTCTGCGCACTCTCCTGTGGTTTTTGGTGGTATTTTTGCGGTTGATTGAACAGTCATGACTACTTAGAGTAGCTAGGAAAAGAGGAGGGAGGATGAGGAGGTGGGGTGGTCAGAATAATTTTATTTTTTGTTCACATTGCATTATTTCTGTAATGTACTTATTTTAGTAAAATATTGTTTACATACATACCTACATAAGACTAAAAAAACGGAACATGAACAAAAACAATCAAAAATGATATCGTTTAAACAACGTCGAATCATCAAATTATATGTATACTTAGATAAATCTGAGTTTGGATCGACTACCAGAAAATCTAATAATAAGCTTGTACTTACTCAACGCAGCAAGTTCTAGATAAACATCTCCTGGACCACTCCCAAACTAGCCTCACGCCCTCGCGAGTCTTGCGACATGATGCGATTATTCAGTCGCATGAAAGTCGCCGGTCTGCGCTCCCCGGCTCAGATTGTATTATTTACGCTGCAGGTAGTTTGGCCGGCCGCCAGCGATGGCAAGATTTCACCTCGCTCTCGTATTTCAACCCCATAATGGCTTAAGCGATACAGAGGTTTCGCATATTTTTCACTGATTTTCTTTTTAAAATAGCGCGTCTGTTATTTACGATGTAGTCTTAAATTTTATGGGATCTTGCGGGTACGTTGTAAATTTAAAGGAACTATATGTTTATCGTCGTTTTTGGATAAATTTATTTTTCGACGTTGGTCACGGTACTCATAAAAACCGCAATCTTGTGGTATGATTTTATTAATTCTTGCCTCAGGAACCACTAACCATCAGAGAGCCTATTAAGCATTCAATCCTGACACCTGTCATTCAAGTACAATTTATAACATAACCTCAAACCTAAGAACAGGTTAAATTGTACCTATTGTGATGACAGGTGACAGCCGAGCACCATAGTCAGCATGCATAATGTTACGTAACCGATTTTCGAAAATCGACCAACGCAATTATCGATGGTTTTTCCATATACTAGTGATAGCCCCCACAAAAAGCTATGCCTCCACAGAAATTGAAGTCATTTAGCCACCTGAAATGGGTTTTTTAGCCAAGACGGAGAAGTAACGCCCGAAAATTTGGAACAGATTCTGATTGTTTATTTTAACAATAGCAGATGGGATAGTAATGAAGAAAAACATAATGATGAGTAAAGTTTGAAAGTGGTTTTGAAAAAAAGAAGAGAATTACGTGAATATTTTGTTTAATTTTTACAATCAAATTATTTTTACAATCAAAACTTGTAGTGATTAATCGATAATGGAGTTTATCAATACAGGAACTCCATGCCTGACGTAAAATGTTGCCCCCTGGATCCCTATGTTTGCAGATCATAGATTGCGCCCACCGCTTATTATTACTGTCTCATGTTGCTTCGTCCTTGCAGGGCGTCACATGAATACCTTTTTGTAATTCCATCTTTGAATACTTGTAATGTGACATGCAATAAACCATTTGAATTTGAATTTGAATTACTTATGTCAATTCCATACATTTCGACTCGTAAGAAAGCAGAAATTATAGTGGCATTTACATCTTGGCTAAGCCTACACGTGTGTTCAGGGGTTCTATTCTACTCTGTAAAACAATAAAACTTTTGACATGTTATAATATTGTCAATGTTATCATTACTCTTATTTATTCGAACATAATGGTCCCTGGCGCTTCTAAACCACTGCCTTGACAGTCCAAGATGCTGATGTGTTTAGGATCCACTAGGACCATTGCAGCTGAAAATCATGTACTTCTTAAGTTCCTTTTTGTAATATAGTGTTTGCGATGTGTATACACTGAATAATATTGTGTTGCTTATTTTTAAGTATTTGTTTGTGTTATTCCGTGTCAGACGCTTCGGCATCAAGCTTTTATTCAGATATGTTATTTGAATAATAAAAATAAAATAGCCGGCGAGTAAAAACTTATACGTTAACATGCCAAAAGCCCATTTTTGCAAGTCTGCTCATCATCAATTGAACGTTGCACGTTACCCTCAATGGGCTCGCAGGCTCCTTCCTCATTGCACTGAGCTATCTTAGAATTGGCTGATTATTTGCGCATTTAAGTCCCGTACTAAAAATATGTGTGAATATTTCCGAAGCTTGAGACAAGCATGTCTTTTGACGGCTACATGTGTATCTGTAATTTTATAGTTATGGCATAGGGAAGGCTGACGAGCACACAGGCCACCTGATGGTAAGTGGAAACTGTGACCCATAGACATTCGCATTCACAAGACTGCAAGCCTAAGACTGCAAATGCGCTGCCAACCCTGAGGACTAAGATGGAATGCTTCTATGCTAGTCATTACACCGGCTGTCTTATCCCCAAACCGGAACACAACAATGCGAACACTGCTGTTTGGCGGTAGGTTAATGGATAAGATGGTGGTAGCGATCCGGACAGACCCCGCACAAGGTCCTACCACCCGTAAAAGTGTTGTGTCAATACACAACAATAAAATTGATTGCAAACATAATGTTCTTATCTAACTTGCTAGCTTACAAGTTAACTAGAATAGCTCATTATGAACCCTGATAAGCAACGCAAAAAGTAGTAGTAGGTACTTAAATGATTACAATAATATGTTTTGATTGTATTCTAGTTTGTCCAAGGTAAATCTTAAGTAAGTTTGAGCTGAAAAAATTCCAGAGAAAAATTTAAGAGTTATCAAGTCTGAAAGTAGAGGCAGCATCGAGATTTTGAATACATTTCATTTAAAATTAAAAAAACGTTGCTTTCAAAGATATTTTTTTTAAAAGGTAGATTGAAGACACGATGTACTACGTCCATACCACGTTATTAGAACATAGCAGTTATTGCGTCACATTATTGCGACATGGTCCTTTGGTGGATGAATACATTTCACTGTACGATAACAGTTTGCAAGTGCCCAGTCACCTGTTAGCCGCTGTTAACCGCCGCCGTTCCCTGCCGCCCACGATGTTATTCCAACGAGGAGCGCTGTGTGCAACATGGAACCAACAAAATGTATGTGTATAAAATACAGTTTTTATGAGTGAAATATACCTACTAGCAATCGTCTGTGTATGTTCCGAATGCCAAGTAATTTTCATTATGAAGGGGTGATTGTGTGTGAGATCATTCAATAGAATCTTTTTCGGAAATGTCGAGCCATACAATATACACTAAACTTGAATACCTTCAAAGTATGTATTTGTGTTTTTGCTCCTCATCTGTTTTAGATTTGATAACATAAACAGTCCGAAATTTCATTTCAAATACAAATAAACCTTATGCGATAAGAAAAAAGGTTTAATAAAAGATTAAAAAATCGAAACTTGTCTTATAAATAATGAATTACATGTTTAGTTTAATGTAATAAGCTAATTAGTCAATATTATGTAAATTTGACTTTACTGTTATTTTCATGTTTGATTTTAATCCTAAATGAAATAAATAATAATGTAACTTCAACTATCTGATAATGTTGATTGCCTACGAAGCTTCCCGGTTATTTTTTCGATTCCGCGTAAAGGCAAATTTCGGGCTAGTTTAGAATTTATAGAGCCTAGTTTAGTATTTAATATTTCTTGTTCATATTGCATAGCGCCGTCCGCGCAACAAACAAGCCCAGTACGCCCAATAAAGACACGGCGGGGCGCTTTAAGCCAGTCATCTTGTTTTTGTAAACAACCCCTACGCCGTAGAGCCGCTACGGCGTAGGCTACTACGTTAACAAGCCAGGAAAATGTTAAATAGGACACCTTTATAAATCAATGTTGGGTTGAAGATTACTCTGACTTGCTACTTTTTGCTGTGGATATTGTTCATGGTGATACTTTTGTGAATGTGAAACGTAAAACAGTGTGCCGATTTAATATTCAACTTTACGTAGCCAATGAAACCAGTTAGGGTTTATTTTTTTCAATAATCTTAACACATTCATGCTAACCAACTAGTCTAAAAGCGTCGTCGAATTGGTCAAAATAGTTTAATTTAAAAAAAAACTCGCTCTTCCATGCCAAGTTCCAAACCGATGTAACTTTTGCTCGTGAGATAATAAAAAAAAAGTCAAAGTGACATGCGCTATTTTAACATAAACCTGATTAAGGATTGTTCTTAAAATAATAGTAAGGAAAAATTGTAAGCTAACAAAATTAACGATAAAAAAAATACGTAATAAACATACATTTTTAACTTATAAATATAAATATTTGCTAATGCAGATCACACAACGTTTCGGTGCCGCGACCAGGAAGCATTTATTTTTATTTACTTAGTTCGCAAGGCGGTCAGGAGAGGGTTTATTTTTCCGTCGTTAATTATTTCCAGTTAACAAGGTGTTGTCTCTTTCCTTATTTATTGCTTTCACAGTGAGTTAAAGCTGTGAATACAGTGTAGGCCATACTTAATAAACTATCCGCAAATAAAAGTCTTAGTCTTTTTTTTTATTACAGCTTGACCGTGATAATTATAAGATGAGATTAAGTTTTCAAATATGAAGGAAACGTGTTAATTTAATGAACCCCAGTGGTGATGAGCGTTACATTTTGAAATACAACATTATGTGGTTAATTTTGCATTACTTTATATTAAATGCTTGTAAAATATATTAACCTAATTATTTACATAAAACTACTTTAATAACAATTTGATGATAATTTTGAAATATCTTTGTTATTTTATTTACCCAAGTTTGTATTTTGTAATAGATGATTTTAGTACTAAGACAATTATAGCATTAGCTTAGCTCTCATTGCTCCACAGCCCCGGCGTGTTTTATAGAGCAGCTCGTTAGTCAGAGCACCTCGCGAAAGAATTAACTGCTGTATTTTGACACTTATTACCGACTTGTAGCGGGAGATTTGTAGCGCCGTGTGCAGCAAGCCTTATAATTAATGGACAATAGTTAACGGTTTATTTTTTTAATGGTTATTTTTAACTCATAAACATGAAATAACGCATCGTTTTGCCAATTAATAATATACTGTAGTCGGTCTAGTCACCTTCCTTAGTAACTCTTCGAAATATCGGGATTTGAAAGGTTTTTTAATAGTTAAAAACAAAAGTTTTATTGAGATTCACATCTGTAACCGATGTAAGTAATATTAATGGCAAATTCAATATTTTTAATGTAAAACCTCTTATTTTAAAGTGACTATCATCTTCCTTCCGCGAACAGTCAGCAGTAAATATAGTACTATTTTACTGTCACGAGAATAAAAACGCGTGTACATAATTTTGAGCTCGATTGTTCTCATTTCCTGCTGACTGTACCTTTCAATATTTAATGTTAGAACTTGAACTACTCGATGAGAATAACTAAATCCCCGTGCAAACTCACATTTATTAAAATGGACGCTCCATAAAGGTTGATAAATGAACTCACTCAACGAATTATTGCAGCTCTAGCTTTTCACGCAGCTATGTTTGAATACATTTATTATTGTAACAAAATTGGTGCAGTTTTAAGACTTAAAGGTTTATACGAAAGGTTGATCTGGTTATTGGTTTTGATTTCGTATCGGCAACATTGTCATAGCCGGGGCCCGTACTTTTCATGCCGTTGACGCGAAAATGACGTTACACAACACAGAGTATGATTCCGAATGGTTTTGAGGAGTCGTCAATCATTAAAATTTAATCTATTGACGCGTAGAAAAATAAGTACCTACTTCATACGTGTTACGTAAATTAAAGTATTTGTTTTGTATTTTCTGTCGTAATGTCATCATTTAAAAAAACGCTTTTTGGTTGTAATAAAAATAAATATGGTTAAATAGTCATAAACCATTAATGCATGGTCATTCGTTAAAGAAAATTGACTCAATTTGCCATTTTTAGTAATAAATGGCGAAAAAAAATGATGCTGCCGTGATCCGTATTTTGATTGCGATTAAGGTGTACTTAACAATAATCATGCTACCTATTCTTATTTTTTTTTTATTTATTGTATTTATTGACTGGTCAGTTAATACATACCTAAACATCTGCCAATTGAAATCTGAGCCCCTGTGTGTAAAATTTCGTCTGTATGACGTCATCGGCATCAAAAGTACGACCCCTGGTAATAGCTCTTATTTACTTGACAATACGAGCCGAGTTAAAATCAATACCATAACACGTCAAAGAGAATATGGTATTACCGAGTTGAACAGAGGCCGTGATTGAGATTATCTTTGTGTGATATAGCGTAGTAGAATGTCAGAGGTTCAAACAAGTGAATCGCGAACTAGATTATGAATGATAAATAATAAAATCATATTAATATATCGTATTTTTTGATTACATTGATAAATTGGCAATTTATTCTAATATAAGTAAATAATTTAAGTTGAAGTTTTTACATCATGAAGAGTTTAATATTTATAAATTAAAAATTAATTGATAGCCTAGCAAATCTGCCGCCAAATACCAGTGTTTGAATTGTTGTGTTTAAAGATAACCGGTGAAATGACTAGCATAGGGGCATACCATCTGTCTTCAGGGTTGGCAAAGCATTCGCAGTCTTGAGATTGGCATCGTAAGATTGTGTATGGGCTTCAGATCCTACCTACCATCAGGACCTCTATTCCCGACGATAAAAAACATATCGTCTTTGTCCTGCGGGCCAATTATGCGTGGCACCTTTTTATCGTGTGGATATGTATAAATTTTTAACAAAGTCGTCTATTTTATCTAAATCCCTAATATGGTTGACAATGTCGATAAAGTTATTGCGCCGATATAGCGACGGCTATTGTGTTTAAGCCCAGTGTGACAAGAATCACATGAGATTACTACCAATTTGCAAAAAAGTTGCTAGTGTCACGAAATCAATACATTTTTGCACATGTTGGATGTTGAATGGCGGACTTTATATAATGCTTCTAAAATGGGAAGTTATAAATTAGTCATCGAAAGAAGCCGGACGCCATACTATTAAAAATATATGGGTTATGTTGACATCTTGATTCGGTAGTTCTATATTCTATGGTTATTAGTTTATGGTTAGTAGTTTAGTACCTACGACAGTTTAAAGTTTGTACTGGTTTGTTATGGTATTGTTCTGACGTCAGTCGCCATTACTGTCAAGTAAATAAGAGATATCAAAACGGAGACAATACGATAACAGATCAAACACGATATGGATTTTACAAAATAACACAAAACAAAACAAAATCAACTTAAAAAGCAGTTTTAAATACAACACAATATATATTTCAGCTTCTGCTCGCGACTTCGTCCGCGCAGATTTCGATTTTCGTTATTCCCTCGGGAACTTTTAAAAAGTAGCCTATGCGATAATCCAGTGTATAAGCTATCTCCGTTTCAAATTTCATTCAAATCCGTCCAACTGTTGCAGCTTCCAAACCTCCGCATTTATAATATTAGTAGGATAATAACGTAACTCAATTTTGTATTTTCACAAAATCCCAGCGTTAGGGTGCAAAATCTCGTTTTCACGTCGGAAAAAACTCCCATCATAGACAATCAAATGGCTTACGTGTTTTTTCCCCATAAATTCATAAGTTTTACGAGTCCGATGTCGTGGAGGCCCCTCAGGCCTCTCCCTCCCCCGGTCCCCTCGGGCCGATTATGACGCTTAAGGACGGGACAGGTGATGTAACGGGATTTGAACGATGTATTGCAATCTATTTGATAGGTATTTTTTTTATCGGATTGTGATATATTTTTCTTACGGGCCTAATCCGTTTAAACGATATAGTTAGGACATTTTTGTTGCTTCCGTCCCTTTCTATATTTATTTTTATTGTATGTTATGCAGGTGATTTACTATTGGACAAAGAATATTGTTAATTTTTGAGTAGATAAGTTGTCAAAATAATTTAATAAGTAAGTAAAGAAGAATTAAGTTGAAACAGGGACTTTGTAAACCTTCACAGTAAATTTCAAAAATAGAATCATTATTATCTTTTTACTCGACTGTACTTTCTCTAATACAAAAGTAAAGCGAGGGTGTGTGGGTGGTAGCACCTTGTGCAGGGTCCGTCCGGATCGCTACCACCATCTAATCCGTTAACCTACCTTCAAACAGTAGTGTTCGCATTGTTGTGTTCCGGTTTGAGGATAAGACAGCCGGTGTAATGACTAGCATAGAGGCACTCCATCATAGTCCTCACGGTTGCCTTCTCTATGCCATAAAAAAAAAGTATATAAATTATTTGTGGTGCAGCAGGTACATCCCTAAAATATTACAAATTTATTACTTATTTCATCCAAGTGTTATCAATTTTTTTTTAATGTTATCTTTTAATCACAATGCGTTATTCCATCAAATGATAGCGACAAAAAACAACATCACTATGTATACATTTTTGTTTGTTATATTATAAACATAAACACCCTCTATCTATTAACAAATAAAACTATTAATGAATTAAATTTCTCAAACTTTCCACGTAAAAAGCCCACATCAGGACTTTTCCACCTTTGATAAAAACGTTTCATAACGTCCGACCACGTTGCTCCAACTTACCCGGACGGGTAGTTTTTGCCCGGAACTTCCGTCTAATAAGATACACCTGCGCGGGCAAAAACTCGGGACAAACCGAAATTACAGCCACTGTGTAGGTACAGGGTGGTATGTCTCAAACAATGTGATGTTTAATTTACTATTATTAATAAAGCAACGTATTTATTAAATTAGTATTTTGGTATAATTTTATATTCATACCGTTGGGGGGGAAATGTGTGTGTGTTGCCAGTGATGACTTACGGATCTGAGACGTGGGCGCTAACAATGGGCCTCATAAGGAAGCTCAAAGTCACTCAGAGGGCTATGCTTGGGGTTTCTCTCCGTGATAGAATCAGAAATGATGATATCCGCAGTAGAACTAAGGTTACCGACATAGCTAGAATAATAGCTAAACTGAAGTGGCAGTGGCGGGGCACATTGCTCGCAGGACTAATGGCCGATGGGGTCAGAAGGTTCTGGAGTGGTGTCCGCGGACTGGAAGACGAGCTGTAGGCTTCCAACAAGATGGAGTGACGACCTCGTCAGGATCGCGGGACCGCGGTGGATGCGAAAAGCACAAGACCGGTCTGAGTAGAAAGCCTTGGGGGAGGCCTATCAGCCTATAAGCCTCCAGCAGTGGACATCTTTCGGCTGATATGATGATGATGGATATAATTTTATATTTTTCAAAATTCACTCATGCACTTTAGTAAGAACTTTTGAATTGATGTTTGGATGTTTTGTGTTTCAATCACGGCTAAACGGCAGAACAGTTTTGGTTAAATACTATATCCCCTAGTCTTTATCCTAGATTTAAACCAATAATACTTACTTTCACAAGTACATAAACTCACTCCTCCTTTCCCTGACTAGGGTAGGCAGAGCTACAGAATTACCAGCAACGCTAAAAACTTGTTGTAACCATTATTTTGCACAATCAGGCTAAGATGTTCACCAGTGTATTAGTGACAGGTGGCAAGCCCATCGCCTAACAGTACTACAAACCTTTATTCCCTCGCCTCTTACGACATCCACGGGAAATTGGATTAATACTGATATATAGATTTAAAACAACATTTGAAAAATATAATTCAAATCCGACCACGACTAGTATGACGCTCTTATATTTGTTTGAAATGAGGTTGTAGGCCGCTGACCATTTTTGTCTATGGACTCATTGACAATGTATTTCTAACTTTGAATTTAATTCTTTGTTACTGTCAAGAGCGTATTGGAGAAAATAGAATCAGTCTGTTGTTATTCCTATTATATTGTAATATGGTTATAATATATTTATTATAATTATAAAGATATTTCTATGTGTAAACGATTTAAATACCAGCAGACTTTAGACTCTATTTTATTTTAAAGTAATTGACTCAAATCAGGTTAGTATAATTTAGTTGGTAATAGTTAGATCTCTCTTTTAAAATTCAGGAGGCAAGCCGCCGCGCCCGTCGGTCCTTGTTATTTTTCTGACACCTCGTTGCGCGGTAACGGCCGTTCAAACAGGCAAGTTTCATGAAATGCCATCAGGGGGCGTCTCGTGTTGCTAACACGGCCATGCTGCTTCGTGCCTGCCCTCAGACACGACTGAATCTATAACACACAACAAAAATATATTCGAAGTATTTCAGTTTGTATCCTTATTTACATAACTATCCCTGATCAAACGCCTCGGTCATCATATTAAGAAATTTGTTTGATTTTAGTTTTACTCACATATCACCGCGCCTTTAGTCTTAGGTTCGTGTGGATACGTGAAGAAAACCTGTTAAATAGTTTTAGGCCTGGGTTCACCTTTAGACTTAGGATAAACCACACTAACTTTTAGCACCGTCCCTTTAGACTTAGGAAACGTCTAATAGTTAGTTTAATTTAGGTCTAAAACAACAAACTATCAAACTTTATCATAATTCAAGCTGTAAAATGAAAAATGCAACTTGTTACGGTTTTACTCGACTTTACCGTGAATGACTTACACGCTTCACTAACGGTAAATTTAAACAAAGGTCAACTAAAATGTCTATGTAGGTGCATACATACCCTATTGCTAACACGGTTCGTCGTCGAGGTCCAAATCGTGGATTTTAATCCAAGGTTTCATGTTTTCGGCCGCAGCGTTACCTGTGTATAGCTTAGACGTCCTCTCACTGCCTCTTAGGTCAGATATTTGGTATCTGTCATTTCCTAAAATCTTTTTCACTTGGAATGGCCCCTTGAATACTGGCATTAGTTTTCTGCTTCTGCCATCATTGGATTGGCTAGTAATTTTGACCAATACTAAGTCACCTTCCTGGTACTGCTTGGCTTTTATTCGAGTACAGTCAAACCTCTGCTTTTGGTACTCCGCACTGGCTAGTATGTTTTCTTTCATCTTTCTACGCAATTCTGTGACATCTGTATGATCCGTGTCGCTCTCTACTGCTAATCCATCACTATCTGTTCTCAACCTATACCCAAACAAAGCTTCGCTCGGCACAGCCTTAATAGTCTTATGATAGGTACTGTTAAGCGCCTGTTGTAAGTATTTAACACAATGATCCCATCTATCTTCGTCCAAATTTGCACCCATAGTTTTCATAGCGTCTAAAATGGTACGGTTAAAGCGTTCTACTTGGCCGTTTGAGCGCGGCATACCGGTAGCGATAAAATGCAATCGAATGTTTCTACTTCCACAATACTCTTTGAAATTGCTAGACGTGAAAGCAGACCCTGCATCAGCTATTATTCGACGTGGATTTCCAAAGACCTTCGTTATACTTTCTAATTCCTGGATAACGTTGGTACTGTCATTGTTTCGCACTGCGCAAACAAACACAAATTTTGTAAACGAGTCTACAGCGACAAACATGTATTTGTTGTTTTTCTTAGTTTTGACAAATGGACCCAAATGGTCCACATGTAGTGTATGGAAGGGTTGTGCGTGTTTGGGCAGTGGATACAGTTCTCCTTCCTTAGGGCCACCTTTGCATTTATAGTACGCGCAATTGAGGCAATTTTTAATATATTTTTTTACTGTTCTTCGCATCTTAGGAAACCAATAACGATATGCAATCCGTTCTAAAGTTTTATCGAGAGCAAAGTGACCTAAATCGTCGTGATTACTCCTAATGACCTGCCAAATACATTGTTTTGGTACCACCCAACGACGACCTTGAGTCGTTTGCCTATAAACTTTATTTCCTAATAACTCATATTGGTTAAATATCTGTTTATGTTTATCGCTTTCACCAGATTCTAGAGCTGCCCTAATCTCAACTAATTTCGGGTCCTGAACTTGGACAGAGAGGAGCCAGTCAGCTTCCGTTATTGACAAAACGATTTCGGCTTCAGTCTGCTCCCCATTATGTACGGGGTTTCGACTAAGAGCGTCCACGTGTTGCATACGCGTGCCTTCTCTATGCATGATGTCGAACACGAACTCTTGGGTCGAGAGTACCCAACGTGCAATCCGTGGGATTATTTCTTTTTTTGTAAGTGCAAACCTAACAGCACTACAATCAGTCACAATGGTAAATTTACTTCCTAACAAATAAAGCCTAAACTTTTGCAGGGATGTGACGATAGCCAAGAGTTCGAGTTCGAATGAATGATACCTTTTCTCGTCCGCAGTTGTTTGACGACTATAATAGTATACGGGTTTCTCACCCTCGTCAGACAACTGCATCAGAATCCCGGCTAAACCGTCCCGACTCGCGTCCGTGTATAGAATACATTCCTTATTCGGATCAAAAATACTCAATACGTTATCCGAAGTTAGTGTATTTTTCAGAGTTTGGAATGTCTGTTCGTGTTTGGGTTCCCATGCCCATGCGCTATCCTTTTTCAACAAATGTGTGAGCGGACTCGACAAAACAGCACAATTGCGAATAAATTTTCGGAAATAACTTATTAGCCCCAAGAATTGACGAAGCTGATGGATATTTGTTGGGGTAGGGAAGTCTTTCACTGCTTGTACCTTGAGTTCACTAGGCATTATACTGTTTTCCTTAACCCTGTATCCAAGAAACTCTATTTCATGTTTTAAAAAATGGCATTTTTTTAAATTAAGCGTCAGGCCATTGTTTTTGAATATTTTGAGGACCTGTTCTAAAATTTGCAAGTTTTCTTCTACCGTTTCACTCACAATCAATACATCGTCTAAGTAAATAATGGCTTTGCCAAATCGTAGATTGCCTAGAACTTTATGCATCATTTGTTGAAAACAAGATGGGGCATTAGTCAGGCCAAATGGGAGTCGTAGGAACTCAAAATGTCCATCTTCCGTAATAAATGCAGTTTTGGAAATGGAGTCATCTACTTCGCTCATCTTTATTTGATAATAACCGCTCTTGAGATCAAGGCTCGTGAACACTTTACAACCCTGCAGTCTATCTATAAGATCTTCAATGCGCGGCATTGGGTATTTATCCTTCACTGTCACTTTATTAAGGGCCCTATAGTCTATACACAGACGCTTTTCCCCGTTTTTCTTGTTCACTAAAAGAGCTGGGCTAGAATAAGGGGAATTGCTTTCCCGAATTATCCCGCTATCCAAAAGTTCCTCTACCATCTCCCGTATTTTCATCCTATCTGCTGGCGCAGCTCTGTACGGTCTACATTGAACAGGCTTGGAGTCACTCAGTTTAATTGTCATCTCATGAGAGTTTACCTTTCCCAACTCTTTAACATTTAACGCAATACATTCTCGATACGTATTAAATAATGTCAACAACTCACTGTGATGAGAGTCGGAATCGAACTGCAAACCTGAATCAGCGATGACAGTACAGAACTCGTCATATGTTGTAGCGTACTCAAATCTTAACGCATTACCTACCCTGGAGTACATGAGATCCGCGCGTTCCGTGACATTGCGGCCAATCAATATGTCGCTTCCAGATAGTTCATTTAACACGTACATCTCAACATCCTTCAAACAAACTGAATCTAGTTTAATATTTACTTTAACCATGTTATGTACGGTTTTCACACTGTCATTCGAAAAGCCTTGCAAATTCACGGGACTCGGGAGAGGAATGGTTGTTAACGAGTACTTTTTGACTAAATCTTGGTTCATAATGGAACAGCTACTGCCCATATCTATGAACGCGTCATGAGTGAAATCGTGAATATTTATAGCTTTGCAAAACTTGTCTCTAGAATCTGGGAAAGATACCCGTTTTGTTTCTTGTTTTTCACTGTTATTCATGTTTGCATTCATTGACGCGTTCGCATTCTTTTTATAACAGATTGATTCAGAATGCCCTCTTTTCCCGCAAAATTCGCACTTAACGCTACATTGAAATCGTTTATGATTACCCCCGCAATTAAAGCACTCAAGAGGCTTGCGTTGTTGTGACGATGTCGCGTTTTGCTGATTGGAGTTAGATGGTAACGACATTGCATTGGCAGAAAGAGTTACGGTCTGAGATGACGATTGATTCGATGACGACAGTCTAGTAGAATTTTCGCGATTTATATTATGTTGTGATGTGACAACCTTTGTTGTTTTTGAACGGTATGTGCGACTATGCAAAAACCCTGCTAAACTGTCACACGATCGAAAATTCCCTGCTTCTACCGACGCGCTGATGTTACTGTCTCCTATGTTTCCAATAATAATCGAAATTATGTCACAATCCGAGAAATTTAGACGTAAATTATCAATTTTCGCTTTTTGCTCAAAGAAAAACGCGTACAATGACTCATTCTCTACTGGTTTTCGTTCCACAATTTCTTTAAGCAAGTCGAACATGTTCCGTCTTACTTGAAAAGTTGACCTAATTTTTTCTTTCCAGTCTACCCACACCCACGTAGTCCAACTATGGTCGTTACGTAATAATGAATCGTACCAAGTTTTTGACGAACCCTTCAACTTATTTAGAGCTTGATAACGTATCATACTTTCAGTCCAAGAGAATGTACTCGCATAAGATTCTATTACGTTTAGCCAGGCGGTTACATTATCACGCAGGGGGTCAAATTCCGGTATCATATTATGCAAAGTGATAGAGGTTGTACTCACAGTTTCCGCGGCAACGTTTTTTGATACCTTGCTTGATTTCTTTTTGGATCTCTTCCGTGATGGAGGCGAGGGCGTGCGCCCGTCACGGCTCGAACTACTGGACCGGGAGTTCGAGCTAGGGCTCCGTCGCGACCGCGCCCGTTTCTTGTTCCCCATTATTAGTGGGCCTATCTAACGTCCATCCCACTTCTGATGTAAACGATTTAAATACCAGCAGACTTTAGACTCTATTTTATTTTAAAGTAATTGACTCAAATCAGGTTAGTATAATTTAGTTGGTAATAGTTAGATCTCTCTTTTAAAATTCAGGAGGCAAGCCGCCGCGCCCGTCGGTCCTTGTTATTTTTCTGACACCTCGTTGCGCGGTAACGGCCGTTCAAACAGGCAAGTTTCATGAAATGCCATCAGGGGGCGTCTCGTGTTGCTAACATATGTTTATCCGTTGTGTTAATTCGTGTCACTGCCCCCTCTGCTATGCCTTCATTAACAGGGTTATGGGCGAACTAAATTAATCAGCTCGAACATGAAAAATGCCAACGGATTCTGGAGATTATTTTAGCAACGCGGATAATAACCAAGGTACTGGAATTATGAATAGTACTATACTTTTCGATAAACTGGATGGCTGCTCGAACTATTCAACATGGAAGTTCCAGATGGAACTATTTCTAGTAGATACAGACTTGTGGGAATACACGAGTGTAACTCCCGAGGCTACCGATACTGCAGGTACGAGAAAGGATCAAAAAGCAAAAGCTAAGATATGCTTAATGGTCAAACCGCATTGCCTGGTACACGTCAAACACGTTAAAACAGCTAAACAGGCATGGCATGCGTTGAAAGAAGCTTTTGAAGATAAAGGATTGAATAATCGCTGTAGAAAACTTTCCAGTTTAGTGAGCTATAAACTAGAACAGTTTACAACAGTAAGAGAATATGTAACAGCGATAATAGCGACATCGCAGGAGCTGTCAGATCTTGGGAAGGAAGTAGACGATGAGCTGTTAGCTGCTTTGATGCTTCAAGGTCTTACGAGTGATTTTCAACCCATGCGACTGGCTGTAGAAAACAGCAACATAACGTTGACAACTGATTATGTCAAATCGAAACTTTTTCAAATGGAAGAAGTGTATACGTCACCGAGTACGAGTGGAACATCAACAACTTCTGCATTGTTTTCAAAGCAAAAAGGCAAGAAACCGCTGAAATCAAAACAGAAGAAGATAAAATGCTTTATCTGTGATGGCCCACACAAGGCATCAGTATGCCCAGAGAAACCAAAAAAGCAGAAAGAGGCTTTTAGTACTTTTGCATTTGCCATGACTGGAAACCGTGAAGAGGAATGGGTCCTGGATTCCGGAGCGTCCACGAACATGACAAATAGAAGACAGTGGTTTAGAGACTATAAGATTACAGATCGTGTTTCTGTAACATGTGCTAATGGTGACAAGGTATACGGAGAAGGACGAGGTACGGTGCTGTGTGAGTCAAATGGAATGACTGTAAGTAACGTAATGTATGTCCCTAAGTTATCAGCTAATTTGATGAGTGTGAGTACTATTGCAAGAAAGAATAAGAATAAGAATAAGAATAATTTATTTACCAAAAGAATACATGTTCCTTAATCCAATTACATCGGATCCCAAACTAGGCCGAGCCTGTATCTTGGGCATCCCAGGAGTGAAGCTATCATGTAGGCGTTAAACATTTTACATTGTACTAATAGCTTTTTAGAAATATAAAATACAATAAACCATGCAAAAATTAACTGTGTGTGTGTGTGTGTGTGTGTGTGTGTGTGTGTGTGTGTGTGTGTGTGTGTGTGTGTGTGTGTGTGTGTGTGTGCGCGTGTGTGTGTCGGTTTGTGAGTGATTTGATTATGTGGGTGAAGGAACTGAGGGAGTGTGTGCGTTTGTTAGAGTGAAGCCCCTAAGAGGAAACCTCTAGCAGACACTCAGTTTCAGCGTAAGTTAGAGTGGTGAACCATTTCTCCACTACGCTTTTCACCTTTCCTACAGTTAAGTATTTAATATCGCATGCTCTGTTAATTGCATTATAAACATAAGGGTGTGAAAATGCGGGTGAGCGTCTGAAGAACGGCGACCTGAATGCGGGCAAAGGAGCTCTGTACGTGCGCTTGCTCAACAGGTTAGCTTGGCAAGGTTTCCTTCCCAGGATGCGGTGCGTGCGAATGGTTGCTCTTAACATAAACAGCTGCCTCACTCGCAACAGACCCGTCTCCTTATACAGCGTGTCAGTGGGGAAGCGGAAAGGCCTTTTGAGCATTACCTTTATTACGGCTCGTTGGGCGCGCTCCAGCTGCAGCAGCAAGCCCTTCCCTGCTGCACCCCAGACGGCGGCACAGTATTGGATGATAGAGGCACATAAGCCGCGGTAAACCAGGTGAAGTACGTCAGGAGGAGAACAATCGCGCAATCTTTTAAAAACGTAAATGAGTTTTCTTACTCTTTTGGAGAGGGCCGAGATGTGTTCCCTGAACGAGAGATGCTGGTCAATGGTGAGCCCCAAATATTTTGTCGATTCGCATCTTTTAATTTCTATACAAGAGCAGGTTTTGACGCGGTTACCGAGTGTGGATGCTGGTATTCTTACACATGAGTGGATTTGCAGCTTTAGATTAGTCGGAGGGGACGTTACAGGTGTTTTGGTGAATGCTATGTAATTTGTCTTATTGACATTTAACGTGAGAAGATTGAAGTCGAGCCAATGGGCGACCCGAGAGATACCATATTCAGCAGCTTGGTACGCATCATCCCAGCTTTCACCGTGAAAGAGAATAGCCGTATCGTCTGCGTAACAAATTATGTCAGAGTTGGGGATGTCGAGCATATTAATGTCATTTAGGTATATCAAGAACAGTGTTGGGCCGATAATACTCCCTTGAGGGACCCCGAATTCTATGGGAAGTGGGGTGCTCAGGTGACAGTCAATTTTAGTCCTCTGATGGCGATTTGTCAAATAGCTACTAAACCATTCCAGTGCTATTCCTCTTATGCCTAGGGCCTCTAACTTCTTAAGAAGGATGCAAGTCGAAACAGTATCAAAGGCCTTTGCCAGATCTAGGAAGATACCCAGACATTTAGCACTCTTGTCAAGATGTTCAAAGATTTTGTCTGTGAGGCAAATTGCTGCATCTTCCGTAGATTTATTTAATCTAAACCCGAACTGATTTTTTGATAGAAGACCATTTGATTCAATAAAATTTATAATCCGAGAGTTAACTATCTTCTCTAGAATTTTAGAGAATACCGATAATAGTGAAATTGGACGATAATTGCTAGGGGCATTTTTTGGGCCGTTTTTGTAGATAGGACACACTGTGGCCAATTTCCAACAGTCAGGAAAGCAGCCACTCTCCATACTGAGATTGCAAACGTAGGTGAATGTTTGGAGAATTTCTTTTCTTATGGTCTTAAGAAGCAGAGGTTTGCAGCCGTCTGACCCAGGGGCGCTATCCGATTTTAATTGCAAAATGAGCTTTTCTACCTCGTAAATGTCCGTCGGTTGCAAGAAAAATGATTTTAAAGGCGTTACGGGAGATTTAAATTTTGAAGCGAGAGTAAATTCGGTTTCAGATATTTTGGTAAGGATGCTGTCAGCTAGAGTTTTACCAATAGAAGAAAAGAACTGATTACAGCTATTCAGTGACTCTCGGATCGAGTTGTGTGACTTTGTCAATTCGATAGAATCATTGGGTTTAGGGGTGGTTTCACATATTTTCTTTACTGATTTCCATAAATTTTTCGGATTATTTCTGTTGTCTGCTATTTGTTTCCTTTCGTACTCTGATTTTAAAGTAAAAAGGATATTATCAAAGAAGTTACGATAACGTGTGTAAATTTTTCGTAAAGTTAGGTCCTTTGGTGACGCCCTCGATCGACTATGGAGCCTATCCCTGTGCCTCATGCACCTTAGCAGTCCTGGTGTAATCCAGGGTTTAAAAATGTACTGCGTGCGACTTACTTTAACATTTATGGTGTTCCTACTTATCGCCGATGTTACTGTATCAGAAAGCACTGCCGCGGCTACATTAACGTCTTTGACATCCGTGACAATGGACCAATCAGTAGATTCGAGCTCCCTGCGGACAGCTTGATAGTCAGTTCTGGAATTCCACCGATTGCGATGTACAGCGTCAGGGCCCGGGTTGATGATTCCAACCAGAGCCATGTCATGGTCAGTGACTGAGCACTTGCAGACCATCCCCACGGAGACTGAGTTAGTTTTAATAAACACGTGATCGAGACACGCATCGTTCCTGGTTGGCCTGGTGATCGCTGGGAGGAAGCCGTGAGCATTCATTAAGCTAAGGTACTCGGAGCACTGATCTGTCGCAGGTTCCTTAAGAATATCGATATTTATGTCTCCCGCTATTAATATTTGCTTACATTGTATATGGGTCAACACCAAATCAAGTGAGTTTGTGAATCTACTAGTTTGCGTAACGGAAGGGGATCGATAAATACCGATAACTGTGAGTTGATCTGAAACTTTAATCGATAGGCAGTTGGCATCATCCAAGGGCAACTCCTCTGCAGAAGATCTCATGGAGCTCTTAACGTAAGTAACTACTCCACCTGATTTATTAATATGCTTGGTGGTACAGAATACGTCATAACCTGGGAGCTGATCCAAGAGTAGCCCCTCGTTCAACCAACATTCTGTCAGAACTATGACGTCAAAATCCACATTTATACGTTTTAGGACAACTATAAAAGAGTTAAAGTTTTTCTGTATGCTTCTAATATTAAAGGTCAGCATCTTAAAAGTATGACTTGGGGTCAAGTGTTTTTTGCAACATTCCACACTCTCCAGCTGATGGCATTCGATAGCGATCGCGTTGTCTATATCATCTATGACGTCAAGTAAAGCCATTGAAAAAGATTAAAAGACTGTCAGCCTTACATTTAAACAATATCAAGCTTGTTCTGATTAATGACCGCGTAGTATAAAAGCGCCAGATTATTATTTCATTTGTCTGTTTATTTTTTGTGTACGTGTATTTTTTGTGTGAGTGTAACGTGTGTTTGTGTGAATTAACTAAGTAAGTGTTTGTAAATAAGAAGTAAATCGAGAAGCGAAATGAAAGGGTTAGAAAATAACAAAAAATAATATCCAAAACCATAAGACAAGATACGATATTGTTCTTATAACTGAATCTTAACGGCATCACCGGAGACTGGGGCGGAGTCCCCGGGCTGCAAGGCAACTGGTTCACCTCCAAAGCATCTTCTGAGGTCCGCGGAGCACCGGATGGCGATCGCCGCGGCACCCTCTCTCTTACGCAGGAGAATAGCTCCATTGTGAGTCCAGCAATATTTAAACCCGGCGTTGTTTTTCTGTGACCTTGCCTCACGAAATAAAGTCCGGTTCTGTTTAGTTAAACGGTCATTAAAGAAGAGTTTGTTTGCTAGGCCAGACCCCACAATGTCGTCCGATGTCAAGTTACGACGTGACTTGGCTGTCTTTAAAAATTCATTGCGTTTCGCAAGGCGCAAAAATCTGACCACCAGGGGCCGCGGCTTCGAAGGTCCGTCTGTCGAAGGATTGTTTCTATTCTGACGCGGGCCCACTCGAGTCACGACGTCTACATCTTCCTCTTTGAGATTTATGCCAATCTTTAGAGCTATGGTGTGCACAATATGCTGGGAACTTTCGTTAGGCGACTCAGAAACGCCCATTATTTCGATTTCGTTTCGAAGCGCATACTGCGATTGAGCATTCAATTCCTCTTCCAGTTGGCTAACCCTTGTCATGAGGAACGCATTGTCTGTGGCCTGCGCCTCGAGCTCAATAATTTTGGCGTCCGCTTGCGACAGTCTTGACTCGCAGCTGTCAAGGCGCGAGGAGCATGAGGCAAAGCAAGTGGTTAAGTTTTTAAGCTGATCCTTAATCTCACTCATATCATTACGCAGTAACCTAATTTCATTTGTTAGGACAGAAAGAGATTCGCTGTCGGGGCTAATCATTTGCGGCGTAACCGGCAATCCCTGTTTACGAGTAGGCGCCCGTAACGTGACATTAGCGCTTGAGACGTCACTGATAGCAGTCGACCGCACCGGGGTGTTTGAATTGCCATTTTTCGGTTCGTTACTGAGGCAACCCGGGCACGTCCAATTATGTTTTTGAGCTTCCGTTAATTTCTTAAAATCGGAGACATTTACGCAGAGAGGATGGTACTTATCGGGGCATTTTAAGCAGGTTAAACATTGTAATTTAGTTAGTGGCTTGCAGCATGCCGCGCAGCTATTCATAGTAATCGATAAGCGATAAGCTTAACTCTCGGCAAATACTTGAAACAAAGGCGGTAGATTGTTAACGCTTACGCGCAGCTGACGAAGTGCGGACGCTTTCGGGTTTCTTCGGCGGCGCTCGGTGACACTCGGCAGGTCTCGGTGATTGAGTGACGCAGAATTCGCGTGCGCACGGCGATGTTCGGGTGCTGTTCGTATGTCGACACTAGAGAGCGGGATGAATTATTTCAGCTATCTCTTTTCCCCGAGGTGAGGAGGAGCCGCTCCCGCGAGTGAACAGAATTAATAATCCGCAAAATGTCCTTAAATACCGCACAGCACAAAAACCCGTAATAACACACGCCTTAAGCGCTTGTTTGCTATGAGCTTTTACGA
Source organism: Acleris sparsana (assembly GCA_923062465.1). Taxonomy (NCBI): domain Eukaryota; kingdom Metazoa; phylum Arthropoda; class Insecta; order Lepidoptera; family Tortricidae; genus Acleris; species Acleris sparsana. Next base: position 969,635 of record OV281293.1, read on the forward strand.
GCAATTTAAGCACGACACGAAATAGCGTCCGACCTTAAAGAGGAAGGGGTATGTAATAGTATTTGGTCACAACAGGTGTGACATTTATAGTCGTGATGATTGTAAGATAAGTGGTACGGTTCTTGTCAAAGGTATAGAAGATAGAGGTGTATACAAACTAAATGAGTTTTGTTTACAGAATACGGCTCTAAATACTACGTCGGAACGCAGTGATACACTGGAATTATGGCACCGCCGTATGGGGCACTTAGGTATTCGGAATCTTCTTCTTCTGAAAAACAAGATGGCGACTGGGGTAAGTTTTTCTAACAGTAATTCTAACCTGGAATGTGTATCCTGCCTGAAGGGAAAACAAACCAAGCAACCGATGAAGAAAAATCGTGTAACACGAGCAACGGAAGTACTGAGTCTAGTACACTCTGATGTGTGTGGTCCCATTAACGTAAAATCGTTTGATAAATGTCTGTACTTTCTAACATTTATTGATGACTATACGCGTAAAACTTTTGTTTATTTCTTAAAACACAAAAATGAAGTTTTTAAGTATTTTGTTGAATTCAAAGCATTAGTTGAAACGCAAACCGGTCATAAATTGAAGGCGTTAAGAACAGATAACGGGAAAGAGTATGTTAACAAGCAGATGGGCGATTTTCTAAAACGAAATGGCATTAAGCACCAGCTCACGGTTGAATACACCCCAGAACAAAACGGAGTCGCAGAGAGAGCGAATCGTACGATCTGCGAAAAGAGCAGATCGATGTTACAAGAATCAGGCCTGGACAAGTGTTTTTGGGCCGAAGGCGTACATCACGCGGTGTTCCTCAAGAATAGATCACCAACGATTGCAGTCAAAGACAAAACGCCAGAAGAGGCATGGACGGGGAAGAAATGTAATTTAGACAAAATAAAAGTGTTTGGATGCAGAGCTTTTATGCATATTCCTGACCAGAAACGGACAAAGTTTGATCCCAAAAGTGTGGAACTCGTCTACACAGGTTTTGCGGATGATGCAAAAGCATACAGACTGGTAGATCCAAAGACTGGTAGAGCATACAAAGCAAAGGATGTGGTATTTTTTGAAAACCAGATGTATCAATCCCATAGTCAAGAAACAATGACCAAAGAATCCAAAGTTATCCAAATTTTACAAAATGAGGAAGGTCGAACAGAAGTTGATGCAAGAGCTGAGCAATCAGAAGTCGAATTTCTACCCGATGTTAAGGAAAGTCAACCTTTCTGTATAGAAACAGAACAAAGGGTAGAAGAACCCAAAGATAACATAGAAGAATCGGCAGTGGATCCTATCATGGAAGGAGTTCAATTTCCTAGAGTGGAGATTGAAGTGGTTGCTCATGAATCTGACGATTTCATGTCGGCGGATGATGAAGATATAGAAGAAACTGAACAAGCGAGAAGGTATCCCCTAAGAATCAGAAAACCCAAGCAGTTTCCGGACTATATACTATATCAGACAACTGAGCATGACAAGGATCCAACGACCATTCAAGAAGCTCTGTCAGGTAAAAATGCTGACGAATGGAGAGCTGCGATTCAGGAGGAGTTAGACGCTCTCAAGAAAAACAACACATGGACTCTTGTGAAGCCTCCCAAAAAATGTAACGTCGTTGATTCAAAATGGATATTTAAAATCAAAGAACAGGCGGGAAAAAGGTGTAGATTCAAGGCTCGACTGGTGGCAAGAGGCTTCAGTCAAAGATGGGGCATTGATTATAATGAGACATTCTCACCTGTTGTACGTCATAGTTCACTGAGAATGCTAATGGCTTTAGCAAGCAAGATTGGACTGAACATAGACCAGATGGATGTTAAGACTGCCTTCTTAAACGGGAACCTAAATGAAACTGTTTACATGAAGCAACCTGAAGGTTATGAGATCAAAGAGAAGAGGGATTATGTATGTCAGCTCAATCGTTCGCTTTATGGGCTAAAGCAAGCACCTCGAGAGTGGAACAACAAGCTTGACGGGGAACTGAAGAAACTTCAATTTCTACAATCCAAAAATGAACCATGCATTTATACAAGATCAAAAGGAAACAAGATCATCATAATAGCAGTCTATGTCGATGATTTATTGATTTTTTGGAATGATGAAGCTGAGCTTCGGACGGTCAAGAGTGATTTAATGTCCAAATTTGAAATGAAGGATCTTGGGAAAGCTGAACTTATTTTAGGGTTGCAAATAACTCAGACAAAGGATGTGATCAAAGTTGATCAGGAGAGATATATCGAGAAACTCCTCAAGACCTTTGGAATGGAGGATTGCAAGACAGCAGCTACTCCGGCTGCTGCTGGCTGTCACTTAAAGAAGTCAGAGCACAAGCCTGATGATAGGATCCCGTATCAGAGTCTTATTGGATCTCTAATGTATTTATCAGTGTGTACGAGGCCAGACATAACTCATGCAGTCAGTACTCTAAGTCAATTTAACACCTGTTATGCAGAAGAACACTGGGTAGCAGCCAAGCGTGTGCTCCGCTATCTCAAAGGAACCAAATCTCGTGGAATGGTGTATTCTAAAGGATGCAGTTCTGACAAATTTTTTCAAGGATATTCAGATGCAAGTCACGGAGGTGATGAAGACAGAAAATCCTGGACTGGCTATGCATTTACAGCTCAAGGAGCAGCTGTCTGCTGGCAAAGTATTAAGCAGAGGACAATAGAACTATCTACCGCTGAAGCAGAATACGTAGCTATGTCAGAAGCTGCAAGAGAGGCAATATTCCTCAAGAGATTAATTGCAGAGATTACTGGGAAGAAAGAGGAACTGATCCTCATTCTTAGTGATAGCCAATCTGCAATAGCAATTGCAGAAAATCCAGTACATCATCAGAGAACGAAGCATATCGATGTACGCTATCATTTTGTGCGAGAAGCAATTACGAATGGACAGATAGTTGTTTCGTATGTTGAGACAGATCGTATGATAGCTGATGTATTAACAAAACCTTTGCCAAAAGGAAAGTTTGTATGGTGTACAAGTAGGTTGATGGGCATGTAAGATGACTGAATTTTATTAATGCTCGCGTATTCAAAGTTAAGGAGGAGTGTTTGAAATGAGGTTGTAGGCCGCTGACCATTTTTGTCTATGGACTCATTGACAATGTATTTCTAACTTTGAATTTAATTCTTTGTTACTGTCAAGAGCGTATTGGAGAAAATAGAATCAGTCTGTTGTTATTCCTATTATGTTGTAATATGGTTATAATATATTTATTATAATTATAAAGATATTTCTATGTTTATCCGTTGTGTTAATTCGTGTCACTGCCCCCTCTGCTATGCCTTCATTAACAATATTTTTTATAGCCTACGCGCACATTCACTTGCAAACATACTGTTAAAATAATTCCTAGTGGGAATAAAAATAATAAAGATATCAAACCATATACTTTTCATATACAGCCAAACTTAACCTTAAGCCTTTTATTTACAAATCCCACTGTATTTAATCCAATATGAATGTGTGCCAGCTTCCACCACTACCTATGAGCACCCTCAGATTCATTCCAAAGAAGCAACAATCTCAATTATCCGCGTCGGCGTGATCAAAGGGCGCGCGTGACTCGCTCAAAGGGTTCCGCAGGCGTAATGGTGCTCTTTTTGCTATTAAAAATAATGGCAGCTGTCATAGGGTTCATAGAGATTGAGAGATGGGTTTATTGTAGCTTTGTGTCATAAGATCAAGGTCGAAATTGTATAAAAAAGAGATTTAAAATAATAAGAAAATATGTAGCAAAAAGCTCTTGTCAATCGTCCATTTATTAGTCAGAAAGATGAATCAGTTTCCACTTTTGAAGTTCCAGTCAACATAATACATAAAATATATAATTAGTAATCATAAACATTCTTACTACACCAAATCAAAGAAACATACCAAACCCTACCTCTTCAAGAAACATTAAACTTATCTAAAGCGCTTGTCTGTACCGGAAACGCGGCGTCATTTGGCACGGCATTCGCCACATTCGCCACATTCGCCGCGTTCGCCACGTTCGCCACGTTTGCCGCGCTCCCACCGGCCCGCAATCTGTACCCGGTCAGGTGTGAAAAGGTTTCCAAGTGTCGCAATTTAGAATTGACTTTTTAAAATAATCCAGCCGTGGTTCCTGTTGCTTCTATATAGGGGATTGAGAATGGCGCTCGGTTCGTTTCTTGATATAATTCGAAATAACTTTAAAAGCAATGCAATGGCTTCGTTTATCTCAGTCACAAGTTATTTTTGATCTTGATATTTGTAGTCACAATGTAATGAACAGAGATTGATAGGTTACTTCTGTCAATTGTCTTGACACTTGAAAAAAGTTTTGTTGTAGTGTAAGGTTTCACTTAATAAAATTGGGTTTGTATGAAAACTCTGACTTTCTTCTAGTTAATTTAAAGTAAGTAAACTCTTTCTAACTATACCTACGCAAAAATGCGTACCATCAGCTGTACCATTATTAGAAAAAAAAATGTTACATACATTTTAATTATATAATATTTATTCCTTAAAAAAGCCAATATTTCGCATGGTTACGAACACCAATAGCAATATCTTTAAAAGATCAGACCAAAAACTATTCCAACATTTTGGCACTATTTTAAAAGCCATGTTAAAACTTAAAATAAATCTTACTTAACGACTATACTAAAAATTTTACGCGAAAAAGCACCTCCAAAAATTTATCACCTATCTCCGGTAAAACAATATATTTGGAGTGCACACCAAAAAACGGCCAAGTCTAAATTGAAAACACGTGTACATGCACGCAGTAAATCACCTCGATCGCTTTGGTCTAGACGGGTAATTTAGGTACCTGACTCATGCCTAGGTCTTGCTCCTTGACCTGAAAGCTAAGACAATACAATCCCCCTGTACCGTGAAATTTATTTTGATTGTACACTTGCAATTCGGCAATTTATTTCTAGAGGAATCTGATTAGAAAGCGTATAAAATACTGTTGTTTATAGATGCTTTTAAAACGTACGACATTTAATAATGAGATATTCGTTTGGTATACAGATGCTTTAAAAAATAAGATATCTTTTGACTTTTGTTGACACAGGCCTCCTAGTTTGTAGTGGAAGTAGCTAGTCCCGGAGTCTCGCATATTTTTCATGTATTTAAGTATGTATGTCTCTATATATGTATGTTTATCATTGTCTAGTAGAACACACCTAGAACTTAGTTTAAGATACGGTCAATTTGTGTAAAATAGTTCTGATCATAATTAATAATTATTTATTTTAAAATTTGGACATTGCTTAATTTGCGAAACAACATTTTCTTCTTAATATAGGTTGCTCGTAGTTTCCTCTTTTTTTGGACTCAGCTTTTGTTTAGCTAACTACACCTCTGGACTAATGAACTTACTTTGGCCTTTTACCTGTATGGATATGTTACATACTGGTCCGGGATTCTATGCCAAGGCCGCACTCGCGTCTATTGTCCTTTGAAGATGATCCGTGCCCTTTATTGGTCCGGCCGGGATCGATCCCACGACCTCGCACTCACGACTCCATTATTTTACTGATGAGCACCTTTAATGGCATTTTGTGGAGGTTTTATTGCTTGTTAATTTTGCTATATTCTTGGATTATAGGTTCACTATTAAGTTCACAATGAATGGGTCTAATTTGAGATTGAAGCAGCGAGATTGTTAATGGTTTCTGTACTGTGATAATCTTGTTATAACTTATTTTGTACAATGTATTGATTTAATTGTATTGAAATTACAACTCTTACCTACTCAAACAATAAGATATCAGCCGAGATTAGTTTTCAGTAAAATAAAATTAATTGAAATGGTACATTATATTGGTTGGTATGGTATTTTATTACCTATGGATTTTTTTTTAATGACTGTTTTTTAGATGTATGTACCGTTTTTCTTTCTTCTTTTATCTGATATTTTGTAAATTTGCCTATCCTCTTGCATTATCCTGGCTTATTCTACTCCAAGGTTAACTGGAAGAGATCCCATATGGGATAAGTTCGCCTATGTACATTATCTATAGTGATGCAAAATGTATTGTAATTGTTTATATGCAATAAAGAGTTTACATACATACATACATACATTAAACGTTTGCCGGTAATCCAAACGGGCTCAGTGTTACTTTTTTTCTAGCTTTTGCGTAAAAGATTACCACTGGTTTTCCCCCGGTCTTCTTTCTCGAAATATCAGTACTTTTTTCGAAATATAAAAATAATATGTCCGTCTCCTCATGTATACTGTAATATTAGTAAGGAAAGGATAAGCATTCTTTCTCTCCCGACAAAGGATAATGAACAAAACCGGACAAGAGCATGTCGGACCATGCTCAGTGTAGGGTTCCGAAGGCGTTACTACAAACAAGTTAGAGCTCGCGACAAACTTAACTATGCCGTTGGAAAACTGTTATCCCCATACATCGACATAGGTCGCGGTCAGTTTACTAACACTGCAAATAAGTTTCCGGTAGATATAAACATTAAACCGTTTGTATGTCAAGAACCAATGAAGTCTACTTATTCGTGATAGTTTTCCTATTTAAATAATTATATATATGCTTTCATTTAAGATATTGTTCGGATTTCTAGTGTTTGTAGTTTTGGCTGTAGGGGGGGGGGGGGGGGGGGGGACCACTTGACTTTAACAAAAATTAGCGCTTTAGAGCTTAATATTTCAAAAACGGATCACTTAATCGAAAAATTGTTTCCACAAGCCCGCAATATTTTTGAAAGACCTATCCAACGACACACCACAATATTGGGTAGACGAGAAAAAAAATACATTCCCACGTTAAGTCTAGGCGAGGAACACTAAAAAAAAAGATGTCAAAATTTTATTTTGTCACTTTTTTGGCGTGACTTGTATGTATGTTCATGCCAAATTACCCAATTCTAGTACTAAGCGTAGCCACTTACACTCTTTTTCACCTAATATGAGTTTTTTTTCTATTATTTGGCTGTGTAGTTGGTGGGTGTAACTGTGCCCCATGACTACTTTACTTGGAGTGTGGTGGCGTGCCTCAAGCAGGAAGAACGCCGAACCTATCCTAAGATGAGTCCGGTGACAGCTCATATAAACACGTATTACACTTGTTTCTTTAACTGTACATAACAAATACACTGGTACACACCTAGCGACGCCGTTCAGAAACTTAAATAATTAATTTCTTATTATTATGTGGATTAAAATTACGAAATACAGCTGCCACTCTCAACTTAGGTGAAAAAGAGCGTAACATCAGATCATTAACCGTCGAATAAACGCATTTTATTGCCCAAACGATAGTAGAAAGCGATAGATGGCATAATTTATGTCTTAGCGAGAGCACACATCTGTATACATCGAGTACGGTCAGCTGCAGAGAAATGTAACCCCCTTTGCAAGGCAACTTGTATGCAGGGGGGGTTAGTTTTCTCTGCAGCTGACTGTACCTTCCGAGGTTGTCCCAAACGTGTGAAATCTCAAACCCACTCGCTCTTAATAACTACGTGGCCACGAAATGCGGCGTTTAACGCATTCAGTGCCAATAAACTGATTTCCCATTACAATGGAGCTGATTTTCAGCGCTGTATGTTAAAAGGGGTTAAAGGGGTTATCCAGCCGCGAAAGGTTGGCCACGTATCCCGGACACCCAGTACGAGTATATTGTCTAATTCGATGATCGGGTTATGTTTATTCATTGACAAAAAATGTAAGTAAAATGAAAAGACTTAATCGTAACTAACCTTCTCTTAGTCCGCTGATTTCGCAGCCCTCCACTCGTGCGCAGACCGGAAGCAGCGCGTCTAGTGCGACCGGAAGCGCCGCCATCCCCCCACCTGTCGCCTCGCTGACTTCCGCCCCGATCCTTGACCAGCCGAGGAGCTTTGGGACCCATTTGTTTTTTATACTTTCTGTTCTTTGTTCTTAGCCATTAAAAGTTATATTTAACTTATGTTTTTCTAAGAAAGGTGCAATAAATTTAATAGCTGCTACTTCAAAGCTGGTGCTGCTGCTGCTGCATTCAAACTAATGTTATAATTGTAAAGGAAACTTTCTGTGGCTGTTTGTTACGCTTTCACGGGTATCCCGGACAAGAGGGAAGACCGATAAACGACTTCTACTTGGATTGAACCAACGATATTAGGAATTTACGCGGACGAAGACGGGCGGAAGCTAGTTACATATATAGTGTTACTAGATTCTGTACGCGACTTTGTTCGCGTAGATTTTGAATATCGTTATTTCCTCGGGAAATTTTAAATTTTCCGGAATGAAATGTAGCCTGTGTGTTAATCCAGGGTATAAGCTATTTCCATGTCGAATTACATCCAAATCCGTCCAGCCGTTGCAGCGTGAAAGAGTACCAAACATAAACTGAAGTGGCAGTGGGCGGGGCACATTGCTCGCAGGACTGATGGCCGATGGGGTCAGAAGGTTCTGGAGTGGCGTCCGCGGACCGGAAGACGGGCTGTAGGTAGGCCACCAACAAGATGGAGTGACGACCTCGTCAGGTTCGCGGGACCGCGGTGGGTGCGAAAAGCACAAGACCGGTCTGAGTGGAAAGCCTTGAGGGAGGCCTATGTCCAGCAGTGGACGTCTTTCGGCTGACATGATGATGATGAAGGATATGTAGTAACAGGACATCTGCTAAGATAAGGATCCTACTTTCGCAATTGAATTTAGTCCCAAAACAAAACTTGGTCCTCTTTCCTTCTCTATTTAGCCGGCTGCCCAAGAAAGAGGGCAATATGTTCAACCTGTGTGTACCTTTGTATAAGTAAATAAATATCAGGGGAAATTCTATCACAAATTGGCCTACTCCCAAACTAAGCTCTATATATGGTTCCTTGCGACCTTGAAGAGGCTGAGCTGATGGCCTGTTAACAAGCGAGCTGTCGCATGTCGGTAGTTTCGGCGTAGCGACGCGAGTGTTACATTAATACTGTATTTAAAATATGACGAACATGAGAGATTATGTAAGTACTTTATTTTTCTCAACGAAACTATGCTAATATAATATTGTTATTATTGTTATATGTTTTGTAGCCTTAATCCCATGCGGTTTTTATTTGATGTTTAGTGTTTGGTTTGTTTATGGTTTGTTTTCTGTTCTGTTTCGTTGTGATCCCGCTGGCGCTAGTAGTTAACAGTTGTGTGTGGGCTGCGTTCACTGTTACCGTAAAGGCCCATACACACGTAGTGCGGGATGCAACTTTTCGATGTTTGTATTTTTGTTCATTATTTCCTTCTAATTTTTTTTTTTTTTTTTTGATTATTATGTGTGTAGTTTAGTATTTTAGTTATATTATTTCTTAGTCCTTGTCATTTGTGTATCTGTTGTTGTTGCCCACCGTGCTCTCACCGAATGGGTCCTGCGGAAGACCAGCGCTGGCTGTAAAGCTAGCAACATGCTGAGCAGGGTCCGTTTCGTGACAAAGTGTGTTTTTTTATTTATTAGTTTTTTTTTATTTTTGTATGTGTTATTTTTTGTCACGAATAAAGACTTGAACTTGAACTTGAAATATCTGTAACCGTTTTTGAGTAATAGCTTGTTAAAGTTTAATGCAAAAACTAATGACAGGGTCAATGGCCGAAATTCGACTTAAGAACCTAAATAAAAAATTTACCGGGCATCATTAATTTAAAAAAAAAACGTTTTTGTTTCTAACCTTGAATAATCCATTTATTTATCATATAATAAGTGACAAATAATGGAAAACGTCTTAGTCCCCATACACCCTCTATCTAGATGTAATTTAAAAAAAAGCAGACTACTTTTAACCTTTTTGTTGTTTGCTACTTAGATTTTGAGTAGCTTAATTATACAATAAACTCCCACTGGTATTCCCATCATTCAACTAAAAAGCCAAACCAAAGTAAGTCACCGAGAAGTTTAAAAATACAAGGTTTAACGTATACGGCTGCCTTTTACACATCTGGCGGAATGCCAAGCCCGCCTTCACCAAGCATACCTGTAACAATGCAGTTGTTACGCTCCTTACCTGTGTGCATTTTATAGACAAACTAGCCTTAATATCACTTTATTTTCACTTAAAATCACTTTCACATCTTGTATTTGTTTATCAACATCTGTAACTGTCAAACAGACAGCACGTCACCATAGATAAGCGATGATGTGACACTCCTATATTGACATTGTCAAATGTTAGCGACGCTTAGCCAACAGATGGCGGCACGAGCTATTCTCTATTACCTCTTGTAATTTTCAATTCTTTATTAATTATTAAATTAAAAGTCAATGTAAATGTAAATAATCTTTTAAAATCAAGTATAATAATAATTAAATCAATTAAATATTGATCATCGTTCTTTTTACTTTATTAACATTCAGCGCATGAGAAAATAATTGAGGGTAAGCTGGTGTCTTTCTACATGACCAGTTATTTTCCACTCATGACGCGCAGTAGTTTGCTAGGATTCCTTTGTTCGCCCTGCTAACATTCAAAATTAACCGAAAAGGGCGAAAGGTTATAAATAGGCCACGCTCACTTCATTCGGCCTCTTTGCTGCTCAACCTTAACGTGAAACAGTTAGTTATACACGTCATACCTTTAACTATCTTTTAGAATCGGTGCAATTCCCCAAATCGGGTAAGTCAGTGCAACGAACCTATTTATCTATTTTATTTGCTATCTTGCTGTGTACCTACTGTATTTGTGTTTTACCTTTTTATAACGTGTTCTTCTAGATTCTTCCAAATTGTTCTTCCAACCTTTTTGTCCTAAATATCTGACCGTTACTTCATAACGGTCATTAGTAATTATTAAATTGTTCTTTTGGCTTCGCTTCATTTTGTAATTGTAACTCCGTTCCGATAGTTCTTGCCACCGCCAATAATTAAAAAACTACGCACTATTCCCCCGGGGCTCCACCCCTCAACGGCGGCTGGCACGGACTATCCCAATGCTGGACACCAGGCTCACACAGCCAATGCTTGGATTTTCCAGGGTCCACCGCTAGGAGTACGAGCTACGCTAACTCCACCGCTAGGAGTACGAGCTACGCTAACTCCACCGCTAGGAGTACGAGCTACGCTAACACCACCGCTAGGAGTACGAGCTACGCTAACTGCAACGCTAGGGGTACAGCTCCGCTAGGAGTTACCTTTCAGAGTCGGGTTCTACGCCCTGTCTACCTACGACACACTACTTGGCCGGAGCGGCCTCTACTCTGGTGATCAGGATCGTCGTGTGGGTTCCGGTGCTACACACCGGGTGCTACCCCCGACGCCAGGGTCCAGTCACCGCGCACCGTCGGGCTGCCGACGGTTTCCTCACTGCCGCTCCACGTCACCAAACTGCGAGGGAAGTGCTAGCTCGCTTCGCAGAACCAGACCACCCCTACGAACCTACCCTACCTCTTCTGTTCACACTACCGGCGTACTTACAAAATAAACCTTTTAAACCACTTAGTGTTTTTACTTGCCACCCGGTAGGACGTGACATACCTGTTTTTCTTTTAATTTCGTACGTCTTGCTTCTTTTAACGATCGTAAATTGTTTCAGTTGAGTTAGCACCTTGTACTGACTCATTAGTTACTGTTTTAAGATACAGGATTGTACATTCAACTTCATAAGTTTTTTTTTTTATGGCATAGGGAAGGCTGACGAGCACCTGTGTGCTCGTCAGCCTGTGCCACCTGATGGTAAGTGGAAACTGTGACCCATAGACATTCGCATTCACAAGACTGCAAGCCTAAGACTGCAAATGCGCTGCCAACCCTGAGGACTAAGATGGAATGCCTCTATGCTAGTCATTACACCGGCTAAGTAGATTTGTATCTTAGCTTGTTTGGTAATTTCGTGTTTTTTTTTGTTTTCCGATTGAGATCAGTGAGTAAACGGTACCGTATCTTAAATAATAATGCTAACACCTTTACCGACCTTTGACGACGCGTTGCCCTGGTTGGTAGTGAGCCTGCCTACGAAGCTAGCGGTCCTGGGTTCAAATCCCGGTAAAGGCAGTTATTTGTGTGATGAGCACGAATATTTGTTCCTGAGTCATGGATGTTTTCTATGTATGTATTTTTCTCTAAATAACTTGTATTTATATCGTTGTTTAGTACCCATAGTACAAGCCTAGGGCCTAGTTTTGGACTAGGTCAATTGGTGTGACTCTGTCCCCTGTACCGCCCGCTTTGGTACTAAATTATGCATTAAATCGAACATGTTTTTAATAATAAATAAATATATAGTATAACATTTACATACATATCGCATTATTACGCCCGTTTTATTGAAAATTATCTTTTATTATATATCCATAAAAAACCCAGTAATTTTGGTGCACATCCGTGATTCTGCATGTTATGTTAACCAAATCACATTTCTACGCATTAATTTAAATATTTTATTATATTTCAAGACCAAAACAATATAATTATCATAAGCCTGAATTAAGGAACGTTTTATTGTTGTGGTGACCTCGAGGATTAGAAGTGACCATAGAAGTTATCAGGAACAAAACAAAAGTTTCGAAGGTGAAGGATAAGCAATACACAAACATAATGTTGGTTTTTTTTAATGCTCAATTAACGAAATTAATTTATTGTTTTTGCAGTGTTACTAGCTCTTACTGATGCTAATTGCAAAAAAAAATGGCGCACCCTCTAAAATAATTAATAACATGGTAGTAAATTCTAATTAATATTTTAACCCATAAAATCAACTAAGTGTTGACAGTTTCTGAGCCAGCACCATAATTTAACACGCCACATGTATTCCAAAGCCAAGACTACATAAGAGCTCTGCGTAAAAGCTGATTATTCTTGATATATTTATCAATTTTTATTTTCCTTACATTTTACCTGGACTTGATGTGCGTACAACTCCTCTCAAGACCCTTCTTAATTAGTTAATTTTGTTTCCTGGAGTTTTTATAAAATAAATAGTGTTACTGTTCTCCTATCCCACTATGCATCTATGAAAAAAAGCCAACGGCGCCAGTGTAACTAAAAGCCAGTATCTAATTAAGATAAAATGAAAAACGCCTTTTCCCGATTAGCGGACGATACCCGATTCTCCTTTCTAACCGTGCTAGCCTTTAACCTCACAGGTCCAATTACTTAACACAAAGCTAAAGACAGAAAAAACGCCGTCTAGACGAAGTTAATACCCCATACCTGCGAACAATACTTCGAGAAAACTCCGCATTTTACCGCTCCTTACGGCGTTCCTTTCTATTCCGCACAATGGCGGCCATTCAGTGGTATTTAAGTTATTGGTTCTGGGCAAACAGGTGGGCAAGCGGGCGTCGAGGGCTTTGTGACCCTTTGACAAGGGACGATCTTTAATGCGGTTGAATGTGAAGAAATTATGGGGTTTTATTGATGGAGAAGGCAGACGAGCACACAGACCACCCAGGGCCTTTATTCAACACGATAAAAAACATATCGTGTTTGATCTGTTATCGTATTGTCACCGTTTTGATAGCTCTTATTTACTTGACAGTAATGGCAACGTCAAAACAATACCATAACAGATCAAAGACTATATGTTTTTTACCGTGTTGAACAGAGGCCCTGGTGGTAAGCGGCTCTGAGACTTTGCAATGTTAAAGGTGCGATCGCACCGCTGCTTAACGGTGCGTATATTACGGTGCGTCAAAAACGGCGCCATGTTGTTACTACGATCCCGTCTTTTAAGATGATTGTATCGATCCGGACTGTCCCTGAACAAAAGTCCTACCGCTGCTGCTGGGCTGTAGGTTGAAAGATAAGATGGTTGTAGCGATCCGGAGTTCCGGACTGTCCCTGTACAAAAGTCCTACCACTGCTGCTGGGCTGTAGGTTGAAAGATAAGATGGTTGTAGCGATCCGGACTGTCCCTGAACAAAAGTCCTACCACTGCTGCTGGGCTGTAGGTTGAAAGATAAGATGGTTGTAGCGATCCGGACTGTCCCTGAACAAAAGTCCTACCACTGCTGCTGGGCTGTAGGTTGAAAGATAAGATGGTTGTAGTGATCCGGGTTGTCCCTGAACAAAAGTCCTACTACTGCTGCTGGGCTGTAGGTTGAAAGATAAGATGGTTGTAGTGATCCGGGTTCTCCTGAACAAAAGTCCTACCGCTGCTGCTGGGCTGTAGGTTGAAAAATAAGATGGTTGTATCGATCTGGACTGTCCCTGAACAAAATTCCTACCACTGCTGCTGGGCTATAGGTTGAAAGATAAGATGGTTGTAGCGATCCGGACTGTCCCTGAACAAAAGTCCTACCACTGCTGCTGGGTTGTAGGTTGAAAGATAAGATGGTTGTAGCGATCCGGACTGTCCCTGAACAAAAGTCCTACCACTGCTGCTGGGCTGTAGGTTGAAAGATAAGATGGTTGTAGCGATCCGGACTGTCCCTGAACAAAAGTCCTACCACTGCTGTTGGACGGTAGGTTGAAAGATAAGATGGTTGTAGCAATCCGGACTGTCCCTGAACAAAAGTCCTACCAGTACTGTATTATATAACTAGCGACCCGCCCTCGCTTTGCTTCAGTTTATGTAAGTTTTCTGTAACACCCGTACACAAACCAGAATTCCTTTTGATTCACTCTATCTATTGATGAAATTTGCATTAAAATCTGTTCAGTAGTTTAAAAGATCTAAGTGACCAGACAGCGGCAGCGACTTCGTTTAATACTATGTAAAGATATCGAATACTATCCAAGTATCCAGACGTCAATATACGCGTAATCAATTAACATGTTAAATAAAATGCCACTTAATAGTTGCTCTTTTCATTACATTTTATAGTTCATTTTATATCGTATCTGAAATAGATAATTGCATCTGTAACTTACGCAACAAAAAACGCTCAATGTTAAAAATCCACGCCAAGCCCACAAAATCCCGCCGCCGTTTCTCAAAGTTTATTGAAGGCCGTAATTTCTCCACAAACACAGTATCTACTCGTGACTCTTGACTGCCACCTCAATTGAAGGTGGATTTAATTGTCCGGCAGTGTAATGGCGTCTTAAGTTTGCTGCCATTCTGCACGAAGACCTCTGATGGTTTCCCAATGGAGTCGACTCGTTTTTATTTGAGTACTGATTTAGGTATTTCATAGAATTATCATGTTGCTTTGAGATAAGACGAGATTGGAGACAATCATGTACTTTTTTATTTTTTTATGGCATAGAGAAGGCAAACGAGCACACAGGCCACCTGATGGTAAGTGGAAACTGTGACCCATAGACATTCGCATTCACAAAACTTCAAGCCTAAGACTGCAAATGCGTTGCCAACCCTGAGGACTAAGATGGAATGCCTCTATGTTAGTCATTGCACTGGCTGTCTTATCCCCAAACCGAAACACAACAATACGAACACTGCTTTTTGGCGGTAGGTTAATGGATAAGATGGTGGTAGCGATCCGGACGGTTAAGAATTACTAATTAATGGAATCATATTGAAAACTGACATTATTGTTTAAGAAATTATGGCATGGTCATAATGTCGGCCAAATTATACCTATTCTCCGAACTTTAACAAACCTTTCGGTGTGAAGCAAAGCTTAATGACCGCTTTGGGTTTGCGCTGCTTTCTCGCTTGCTCTTAATTGACTGACTTATATCCGTTCTGCCCGCGACTCTGTCTGTGTACAAGTCTTTAGGAATCCATTTGGGCTACAAACTGTCTTTACGCCAATTTTAACGTCAGTTGCTTGAGCCGTTAAATCGTGAAAGCGAAACAAGCATTTAGTAATTTCATAGTTATTTTTTTTAAATATAAACATCTAAAAAATCACTCAGCGAGTCGGCATCAGTGGCAAACCGCTCGTCTCCCCAGATCGGCTGTAAGTGCGCTAATAAAGTCGTCTCGTTACTCGCGGCTAATCTCTCCCGCCGTGAGGATACACCTTAATGGCCGCCGCAAGTTTATAACGGGCTTATAACAAGGAAAAACACTACAACGTTGCGCTTTCAGGCTTTTAGATACAGCACTAGTTACTAAGTTGTGTATAGTTTTAAGGAGCTTAAATCTTTTTTTATAAATATTCGTACTATAGTTGAGTTAATGAAGAATTATCCTTGTGATAGTTCATTTAAACATGTATTATACCAGTATCTTTGACTTTTCATAAATACTGCATTGACATATCAAAATAAGCACTTGTTTTAAATATGCCTTGCTTATGCGTTGTGAGTATATTAAGTATTAGAAGTTAAGAACTACGGCTGTCATAGGACAGTAAGCTGCGTTAAGGTGGGCCACACTGTAGGCCTCCATCGGTGATAAATCTACAGGACTTGTTACGCTACATGTGGACAGTTTAAATCATGCGCTCGTGATGGGTCACCTCGAGACAGTAGGTCGTAACATGACCAATACCGCCGCCCTCATAAAGGGCACTAACACACGTTACTTACACGTTCATGGGACCATGTAACAATGAAATGTCACTAATGTGTTCCAACTTTAGAAAGAAACGTAGAAACAAATGAATTACTAACTTTGAATTGAATATTTTCAAGAGAACGCACTAATAAGGCTGTAAAATGCCTAAATACTATCCCGTAGACATGTCCTTTTGAAGTGTAGTATCTTTATCCAAATTAGCTAAACAATCCTGTGATTCCAAGTCCGCTCCGCCACACTCGAGCACGGCCACGCGAGCCAGACGGAGGGCTTTAACTAATCTTATTACGCTCGAGCGTTTAAAGGATCATTGCGGACAATCTGTGGCCTGCATTATCTGTGACGCCACGTTTAGGAGTGACGTTAGGAGGTGACCGAGTACGTAATGTTTGTAAAGTTTTTGATTGTAATGATGTTACAGTAAGATTAATGAACAATTGAATTTGTGAAATGTATTGTTGTAAGCTAGTTTATAAGTGATATTATATTGCAGTGCCCTAACAGGGTTTCATGTATCTACTTCCGACCAAGAATCCTATAATTAAGAACTCTATGTAAACACGTATGACTATGATGACAATAAATTAATTAATTAATTTTGAACAATCGTCGTAAAAGAGGATACCTATACAAGTTTAACTGTGTATCTACGTGTGTGTATCTCTGTGTCTATACATATAGAATGCAACGTTTAAAAAACTAGAACAAAATGCAAATATAAATTGCTATAATCTCTAGAAGGGTGACAAGTTTGACGTTAATTGTTATAGGCCAATAACGATAGTTCCCACAGTTTCCAAAATGGTTGAATCCATCCTATCGTCTCACATAATGGGCCACCTTGAAGGCAACGACTTGCTGACGGACCACCAATTTGCATACAGGCAAAAGATGTCCACTACTGCAGCGGCGCGCCAAGTATTCGACTGTATCGTTTCCGGTCTCGACGATAAAAATAAGATGGCAGGTATATTTTGTGACTTATCCAAAGCCTTTGACGTAATAAACCACGAGCTGCTTTTGGATAAGTTGCACTATTATGGTATACAAGACACCTCCCACCGCCTACTTACGTCATTTCTGTGCGACCGGAAACAAGTTGTCAAATTGTCTGCGGGCGGCAAGAGACTCGAATCTGATGTTGGCACCGTGAGAATAGGGATCCCTCAAGGATCCGCGTTAGGAAACACCCTTTTTCTGGCTTACGTCAATGATCTTCCTACCAGCATCACGACCGGCGTTTCTGTGCAGTTCGCAGACGACACAACGGTCATAGTTGGCGCGCGCACGTATGACCAGCTCGCTGGGAAAATTCATGATGCGTGTGATCAACTGCAGAAGTGGTTTTCGTGTAACGGCTTGCTCCTGAATGTCACAAAATCAAGCGTCATGATTTTCTCGGCGCGTAGTGTTCCTGTTCCTCCGTGCGTTGCAAACAGTCCAATGCCTGTATGCGATCAGTGTAGGTTTCTCGGCTTCACCTTGGACTCGAATCTTAATTGGAAGTGCCATGTTGACCTTTTGTGTGGTAGATTGAGTAGTGCAGTCTTTGCGTTGCGTAAGCTTAAATTTCTTATATCTGATGACGCTCTAAGACAGGTTTATTATGCACATTTTCACTCACTGATGTCGTACGGCACACTCTTATGGGGAAACTCTACGGATGCCAACAGGGTAATGCTGATGCAGAAACGTGCCGTACGTACGTTGGTTGGGGCGAAGCCAAGACATACTTGTCGGGGCTTTTTCACGACACACCGCATAATGACGCACTACTCACTTTACATATTCACAATTATTATGTTTGTCCGATCAAATATTTCTTCATTTGCAACAGTACACGTCGTCGGCAAACAACTCCGCCACACAGGGCGTTTGAGAACTGTCCCTCGTCGCATGGCACTTGCAGGTAAGAACCCGCGCGTCATCGGTCCCACCTACTACGAGCGTCTACCCGCCGAACTTAAACGCGAACCATCTGACGAAATGTTTAGGCGCCGGCTTAAAAATCTTTTGTTGGATAACCCATTATACTCGGTAAATGAGTATATGGAACTTGACTTGTAAATTAGTTTGACTTTTAATTATTATTATTTTATTTTATTTTATTCTATTTTATTCAATTTTGTAATGTACTTTGTTTTTGTGTTGACTTTTACTATTTTTACTATTATAATTTAATTCTATTTCTGACGATCTCAATGTAACTGCATATAATTTGACATGTAATTTAATTTATACTGTGTTATATTGAGTAATAAAATCTGAATCTGAATCTGAATCTAAAACCGTGAGACTTTACTAACCCACGTTAGATTGTTTAGACTGATTGTTTAGACTGATTTGCCGAGTTTCTCACGCCGGTTCTTCTCGGGGCAAAGGTTTTATTTTTCGAACCGGTGGTAATGCTTTTTGACATTCATAGGTGCATTATATTATGCCTAAATTGAAGAATAAAGAACTTTGACTTTGACTTTGACTTTGATAGATCAAGGGCTCTAAATACAGGACATCCTGTATATTCTCTAGAACCAATACAATAACCATTATTTTAATGCGATTCGTTGAAAGTAACCTTTAAAAGTGGACGATAAATACTAAATAGCTACACGCTCGACTTAGACATGACCTAGACTTTACGCACGACCTTGCTTTCCAATAGAACATTGAACTTATACTCTAGAGACATCAATTTCATGAATTTATACGATATAATTATTAAATAAATAATAACCTGTGTATAGTAAGTTAGCCAACACTTTTCTGCCATAAAGTATGTATAAATTCGAAGTTATTCCGGTAAGGGATCTCTTCTGGAAAACCTTGGAATGACTGGATGAGGACAGCGTATACATTTGTTTGTACCCGACTGTACAAATCCATTTTGTACACAGTTGAAGTCAAAGACATGTATGCATTTTTTACACCTTATTACAATGGGATAAGGTGCAAAAGTTTTTACATATCTTTGATCTCGACTGTACATCGATTGTCAAGCGATTTTCAAAACACTGTTTTCAATTCAGCTTCGATTTATTATCTGGCAATCCTATGTTGGATAACTTTTGATTGCTTTGAACGCAGGTTTCATTGACGAATCAGTTCGGCCAAAGTGGTAAGTACAAAATAGTAGAGGAGCCAAGATGCAGACGTTGCTAATGGTTCTATTATCTAAAGACTCGAAATGTATGGAGTTGACATAAGCGTTCAACGCCATCTGTCATCAGCTTCCGTCAACCCTATACATTTTGTCAACTTTCGATCATCACTTGCCCTTGGGTGGGCCATAGATTATAGAAACGTTAGCCGCGTTTGCATCTAAGCTAGGCCTACTGAACTACATACCTACGACTGTGTGGGACCACTTTAGCTAGCCGTTTTACATTTCACCGGAATGAGAACCAAATTTTTACCCCAGCATTAGAATCCCACGCTCGGATTCACAAGCAGAGTGTCTCTAGGCATGATATAAATAGAAAAGTAGTTCGTTTCCGGCCCTTTAGGAGTTTCTGTTACCTATTGCCGCTCAGGCGCTAGGGTTGCATCGAGGCGCATTGCTCGATACTTAATAATCACGCCACCAAACCGGCTTGGCCGTCCTATTGAGTTTGCTTGTGGTTACTCGCGGCGCGTACCGTCGACACACGCACACATGCAAGCAAGCGATGCACCCTTGTTTGAAGACGATCTACTGTTTATACTGTGCTCTAGGTAAACCTGTCCATAATAGTTAACGTAATCCTGATGGATAGCCCCTTCCGAGGGGAATCGATTACTTACCTACCTCGGGCGGAAAGGGCCGTATTAACAAAGTTCCGCGGGGACAAAGGGCATAAGCCTCGGGCTATTTGGACATATCCTTACAGATCGCAAAGTGATTATTTTCTAAGGATTTTGATGTAATAAATTTTAAGAAAAGATATGTAAGTGACATTTTGGAATAGGCGCTAGGAAAACAATGAATAAAATTAAAGTTATTCATGTAATTATTTATTTATTATTTATTTGTTCCTTGATAAAACAGAGTTTTACATGTCAAAAGTTCAAAACACAATAAGTTACACTAATTTCTATAAATATTAACTTAAATTATCTATACCAAGTATGTCAATATAATATTATGTACCTAATCAATTGTTTGGGTAGCAAACCAGTAACCAGTGAGTTAGCCATTGAGAAAGTCGTCGATAGTGTAATATGCGTCAGATACAAGTTTAGCCTTTAATTTATTAACAAAACGCCTCATATTTGGTGCATTTTTAATTTCTAGGGGTATTTTGTTGTATATCATAGGCCCTATCGAGTGGAGACATTTTTTTGACTTTAATACGACGATTTCCTGAGCGAAATTTTATAGACCTATCTAAAGACGAAGTCAACGTTTCTTAACCTTATCATAATAAGAGCTACCGTAACGTTACATTATAATAACAATAAGGTAAAATCTTCAAATACGTTTTCCCGAGTAGATACGCCCGCTACCAACAAACGCAAAATATTAGCTAATATCATCCATTATAAAAGTTCAATACCCTCTATTATTAAACCTCTCGAAAGGTTCGCTAAGCCGATACGCCAATAACTTAATATCCAAAGGTGAAGTTTGATCATGTCGTAAAGAGCCATCTTGCGATCTCGTAAACCCGTGCGCCGAATAATCCCGACAATAAAGAAAAATTTCACCCTCTTTATGAAGAGGTAAGTCTTTGGCAAATTGTTGGTGACGAAAACTGTGGAGTCGCTTTGTAAACATGTTTGAATAAAGTTAACTGAAATTCCAGTCAGCGTTTATTTTAATTTCTATTTCTTTAAATACACGATACAATGACATGTTGCACATACAAATGGCGGGAAAGGAAAAAGTGGCGATATAGCAATAAATCAGTCAAGTGCTAGTCGACCCCTTTTGTTGTTTTTGTTTGGGATCGCTACCACCATCTGTTCCATTAACCTACCGCCAAACAGCAGTGTTCGCATTGTTGTGTTCCGGTTTGGGGATAAGACAGCCGGTGTAATGACTAGCATAGAGGCATTTCATCTTAGTCCTCAGGGTTGCCAACGCATTTGCAGTCTTAGGCTTGCAGGCTTGTGAATGCGAATGTTTTTGGGTCACAGTTTCCATCTACCATCAGGTGGCCTGAGTGCGCGTTTGCCTTCTCAAAGCCATAAAAAATAACTACTGCGATAATTTTGATGATAGTAATACCTATGTATTAGCGATTTAAATGTTGGCGACAAAAACAAAAGAAGTTGCAAAGAAACGTTTCTCGTACCCATGATACTTTTGGATTTTATATTTATCTTCTTTCTTTTCCACTGAAATTACACTTATTTTGACGCTTAAATATGTACTTATATGTTGTGACGTAATGTTTTGACGCTAGAAGTTAGCAAACAATTCGTTAAAGAGAAACTTATAGTATGAGCACCAACTTTATTATTTTACTCGTTTTTATATTTTGTACGAAATAAAAAACGCCTGTTTACTATTGTTTGGCATCCTTTCAAAATGGAGCCCCAAAAATGATTGCAGTGGTTTTCCATCGGGTTTAATTTATAAAATCTCGTGTTTGTCGTCTCCACCCCTCCCCCAGGCCCGTGCATGTAACGACGCAGGTAACAGAGACGGCATAAGTGGATTGCTTCCTGCTTTACATACAGATATTGTGAGCAAGCTCTCTGCAGGTTATGGCTGCGATACCGCCGTGTCGCCGGCAGTTTGAGAACAATGTTGTCTGATTTCGGCGTTTACGCTGTTTATTGTTTTATTACTTTGTTATTTATTTAATTATATTTCAAGTACGAGTCGGACATGGAGCGTTTTGTGCTATCACAAGTATTGTCGTTGTAAAAAAAAAGACTCGAATTAATCGTTTTATTGCTTTGTAGTTATATAGGTAATTATTATAAAAACCGGTAAAGTGCATAATTAGCAAAGACAAGTAAAGACAAGTTGTGTGACGAAAAGTATTCTCACAATTTGTATGTCTAATTTCTGTTGCACGACTGAAAAACGTATCAAACGGTTTTTCTTATTAATAGATTTACAGTTAATTGGTATTTTTTGTTGTGTTTAGAAAAATATAATTGTTTGTGTTTTAGTTTTGGTTTTATTTCTTATACCTTACCAATGCACTTTAAACGTTACCGCGCAGAAAATCATACGTATAAATAAAAAAAAAAAAACGTTTTTTTTTACCCTAAAATACACTCACCCTTCGCGTAATTCCATATCGCATGGCAATCGCCGTCTCAAGGCTGGTACACACACCGTGCTCTGCACATTCATCTTGTTATTGCCGATTCTCAGGCGATACGTTGATCTCTTAGGGTTGCCAGAAGTGGTACTAGACGTAGTCATTTATTTCATTTTAGAAATGACATTACCATATGTCGCATTGTTATAATTCACAATTAGATTCTAGAGCTAGAGCTAACATCTAATTATGTTAATGTGTACGAAAGTAGTAATAATAATAATTAAACAAAATATAAACAGTACAGATAAGAACAATAGAATATTTTATGCTTTAATATTTTTATTTATAGTTCCGATATTTCAATGTAATTTAAGATTTAATTAGACATGCTGTACCATTGACGCTACATAACATTACATTCAACAATTATTTAATATTTTTATTTTTATTTATAATCTAATCTAATCCAATTTTTAAATGGGGTAAGCGTACGACATCTCGGGCACCAATAGACATTTTATAAATTGAACGAAACCTTAAAATTAAACATTTGTTCTTGATTGTAGGTATGGGGTGCCTTTATTACGTACACATACATACATAAACTCACGCCTTCATTCCCAGAGTGGGGTAGGCAGAGCTACAGAATTTCCAACAACCCTAAAAAACTTGTTGATAATTCTGTAACCACATTTTGCACAATCAGGCTATGATGTTTACCAGTGTATTAGTGACAGGTTGCAAGCCCATCGCCTAACAGTACTGCAAGCCTTTATTCCCTTAGTCGTTCCCTTTATTACGTGTGACTTACTATCTATGTCTACTTCTATTCGTACAGTTTCAGTATCTCCACTAATATTTTAAATACTACTTTCTTTGATAAGCCTTCACTTACAGATAGAAAATACTAAATACCGATAAACGAGTTCTACACGATGGAAGTCGCGGGCTAAATTTAACCTTAAAAAATATTGACAACCCTACCTTGCCCCTGACACGTGTGCGATGCGCTTTATAAGCGGGTATGGACTCCGATTGCGCAGTGGTAAATGAATTCGTCATTGCCGTAAAACTGACATGTTTTTTTTTTATTTCCTCCTTTTGTCATGGAGGGTTTATATTTGGTATTATTTTCGGTTTAGATATGTAATAAAGGAAATAGGTATGAGTATTGTTAAGTTTTGTAAATGGAAGTACTCTTAGAAAATTTCGGTGCTGACTTTAGAAAAACTGCCTTCGTTCACAACTTAGTAATATTATGAATGTTTGGATAATTTAAACACAATTCGATGTATTTTCTTACTGAAACGATACTTGAATATTTTTCATTGTTATATTTAGTAAAAGTAGAATAAAAACGCTTAATTTCATACTAACTAGAGTTTAGAGAAATTGATTATATTTAATGACTTTGTAAACGTTCTTCTGCCCCCTTTAACTGTTTATAGATGACCGATAGAGGATAAACAAAGGCTTTCGTTCAGGCGGTTCGATTCTTTGTCACCAAATAATTCCTGTGGAAGAGGAGCTCTGGCCTAAAAACCAGATGTTTTTTGTATTTGTATATTTGTTTTGGTTTGTTAATTTATTTTTCTCGACTTGTGATTTTTTTTCTTTCTTTTTTGTTGGTTTTTTATAGTTTACGATACGTTACGCGAACTAGTCACGGTTGAATACTAGTAGATATGAAATTTGTCTTTTGTCATAAGCTATTGCATAGGCATCGAACCTTCGCGATCGTTTTCATTTTGAAAATCGAAGGCTTGTCTGCATACAAAATGAACACAATTGTTCCACTTTGAAGTCGATTGCGATGGCGAGTGCGATAGGCAATAGGCCACCAGGGTCCGTTAGGTTCGTACGCCGGGTCACCAACAAAGGGCTTATTTATTATTTTTTGTACTCGTCGATTAAAATCTGTGTATTAAGATTTTATAGAGAATACTGCAACGTCACTCTTTTCATCGTTGACACTTCCGAAACAACCGAAATAACCATTTCGATACGCTCAAGAGAACTGAAAAAAATTGAAAATATAGGTCTACCAGAATCTCATGAAAAAAAGGGAAACTAAAATTTGTAGCTAGCAACTCTGGGGAAATAGGATTAAAAGGTCGTGATACTTGAATTCTCCCCAATTAAATACATACATACCTTCACGCCTAAAATCCCAGAGTGGGGTAGGCAGAACTACGTGTATGCTCGGTGCAGTTTTAAAAAAAATAAAAGAATCACATGTCATGCCATAACATTATTATAATATTATATAAGAAGAGATCGAGAGAGAAGAGATTAAAAAGTGGTCCTGGCCTAACCCTCTGGGAAACCGGCGTGATTTAATGTATGATGTATAAGAAGAGAGTTGTAGCTAGGTGTCGCTCGAATATAACGCTAAATACTCCTCCTGAATTTTTGGCTCTTCTTCAGATGAAGAGGATGATGAGGGCTACAGGTTTACTATAAATCTTTCTTCCATTACATCGATAATTTTATCCTGGTGCATGAAATCACTTTCAATTTTTTCTACGTGTTGACAGCATCTGTGCCATTCATTTTCACCAATTTCTAAGAAAGCTATTTACATTTTTATCTGCAACTTTTTGCTTCATGATACCCCAAAGCAGCTCGATTGGATTTAAAGTACAGTGATAAGGAGGAAGCCTCAAAACTTCATGACCACGCGACTTTAATATTTCATCTATTTCATAGATGGGATCTGATCTATTTTGTTTTACTGCTTCGAGTAATTCACATTTACGCCAGCGATCATCGTAATTTATATTATTTGTACTGAGCCATTCTTTGATATCAGAGACTCGGTTGGCCTGAGTAGGTGGTTTATTCAACCTCACAGAATGGTAACTTGCATTATCCATGACTATGAGGGAAGGTTTTGTCAGATTTGGTATGAGCTTATCTGTGATCCATTTGGTAAAGTTATCTTTATTCATATATTATCGCGATGGTAGTCAGCAGATAAACTTTTTGTTTTGTACACCAAACCGCAGTTTGGTACAAAACCGTGCTGCCCACCAGCGTGTACAATAATCCATCGCGATCCAGGTGAAATTTCCTTTGATGGACCACGTATAGTTTGGCTTTGCCAACACTTTTGGACGGAGCACGAAGAGTGAATATATGTTTCATCTACATCTAATTTATTATTTTCCTCAGCGTCACGGTTTTGCTTCATACGCTCTAAGTATTTGTGTCTTTGAATTTTTATATCATGGCGTTCCATCAAAAGTGTCCTTTTCGACTGGCATTTTACTTATTCGAAACCAATTTTTGTAAGTATGACCCTGAAAAAATATTTAAAAGTAACTAAATACAATTTATCTATAAAAACTTAATTTAAAAGACGTCCGTGATTAACTGAATGACAAAACAACGCACAGCACAGCCCGCTGGAAATGCAGGGATGCACTAAGCAGGATCGTCTCCTAGCCCCATATCTCATTACATTATTTAAATAACTTAATGCTGTTTCTCTAACCTTAAAGACTCTCTCCCTCCTTTAAAATCAATGTCCTCTTGCAAAACTTTTAATAATTTTGCGACTGTTGAAATTTTTTTTCGAACAGTGTAAAATTCTTTCATTTTATTCCTAATCACTTCTAAATCGAAATTGTCCAAATTAATTATTTTACATCCTCCTTTCCTATTTTTCCCTGATGTTGAAAATACACCATCATGCGTCGTGCCTTCTTCCACTATTCGTCTTACCGTGGAACGAGATACTCCTGTAATTATATGATACAATATTAATATAAATAAGTAACATCGTCTATCTGTAACTGAAGTATCAATATTATTTGGCTACGCTACCGGTCAATTGAAAAACACGATTAAATATTGCAGATTGTGTTTCACTAACACCTCCTTCCTCACATATTTTATTGTAAACATGGTAATCAATATTTCTGGCTTGCGATCGTAATGGTTTTTTAGACATTTCTCGAATATAAGCACTTTATTTCGGTAAAAATAAACAAACCGTTCATTCTGCGAAATTTGAAATGACAAGTGACAAGACTGGCAAGGCAACATTGCCATATCAAAATCCTTTTCTTTTTACTTATAAATTTTTCATGAGATTCTGGTAGACCTATAGAACTTCGTATTTCAATAATGTGTCCTTGTTTAAGGAGACTCGATCCGATACCAAATTGCCAATCTATGGCGTTTCGGAACGTAGCAGCGTCGCGTCATCTGTCAAAAATCTATTTAAACCTGCTTCTGTATCCAGGGCATAAAAAAATAAAAAAACTACGGTTTGCGATTGGCTAGTTTTTAGCCAACAGAACAGCACAGTACTGCAACAATTACGGACGCCGTGGTTTAATACAAATGTCGATGTGGTGGTGATTGTATTAATGACTTAAATTATTAATTTTAATGAACTCGTACAAAAAGTATTGTTCACAATAGTGTCATAATCAAGCTTTTTAATCTCGTACCTTACTTAGGCCACTCAGCAAGCTTCGTGGCCTAAACACGGTACTCGACTAAAAAGCTCTCTATTATAACACGATTATGAAAATAAATATTTTCTAGTACCATCAAAAACTTGTCATAGGTTCTATTTTACGCGGTAAAACCGTGGAATTGATTTTCACTCGGCCACCATTACTGTCAAGTAATTAACAGCTGTCGTAGCGTTGGAAATACGATAACAATGACATGTCAAAAGCAATATGGTTTAACAGAGTAGAATAGAGACCCAGTTACTATTAAATGCTTTAACAATGCAATAATCCAACTCAAAATGTGCGTTGAAAGCTCCTTGAAATATTTAAAGTCCTTTGTCTACAATAATGTACAGTTGTAAATTTCAAATGAGCGCACATTTGTTATAGTGTCCTCGGCGCGGACGGACGGACAGAGAGATATATTATCATTAGTGCGCTTGCACTTTGCGACGCATCGGACATTTTATATTAAAAGCACGTAAATTCAGATGCACGTAGAGTTTTTTGTTGCGAAAATGTTGTATAAAAGTTAGTTTGTACGGATTTTATAAATAAATATCAAAGGTCACTGGTACCGTTTACTAAAGTAAGCCCTAGAATTGTGCTATGGTTACTTGTGGTATGAACATCAATATATAGACATCCAAGTTTTAGGAACAATATTTTGCCTCAATAGGAATCGAACCCGAGACTGTTTCAAAATGTTTCTACTTAGTGTTACTTTCCCATTGCAATCACTCTATTATGCATTCGCAATAATTAATAAATACTTGTTTGGTAGTGACTCTTAGGCTATATTTCACCAAACTGGAATAAGATTTACTCCGAAATTAGTGTTTACAAATTCGGCGTTTAATCTAGGAATAAGATCTCATTCCAGTTTGGTAGAATGCAATCTAAAACACATACAAATAAATTAAAAAATATGTACCATAAGAAAAATACTGCTTAGTCGGCTAACACTGAGGTCCTGATTGTATCCTGATATGTTTTATTTTATTTTATTTATAATTAAAAACTCCCGATATGCACTAATGTACAGATTTTCACATAATGTTTACCCGCAACAAAAGCGAGGGAAAGTTGTGAACAAGTTAATTCATAAAAAAAAAAAGATTTAAAGAGATAAAATAAAAAAATCGAAAACAAAACTAAAAACATTAGAACATGTTACAACGTATTCAAACCTTGTAATTTTCCCCAAACATCGAGTTGTAAAAGCGCGTAACCCCGATTCTACAAAATCCATTCATTATTCAGCTTTTCTTTCCGAGCCAAGTTTCAGGTGCGTTTTTTATCTGAAGTAATCGACAGAAAGAAATTAATGTGGCGTCACAAACCGGCTCGCCGGCTGACACTTTAAAAATCTCTTTCTTAATTTTTACATCTTTGCAAGGTGTTTGCAGGGTAGTGATTGAAGCTAAAAATATATCGATACTTTAACATTGAGAAAAAAAACTCTTTGTTTTTCGCAAAAATAATCAACATTGTACCTATTATTAATTATTTTATTTTGGGTTAATTATTGTTAACACTATAGTAAAATTAGCAAATAAAATGCTAGATTCGAAGTATACGACAAATGCTAAATCTAATCTCACACCAATAATACCTACTATAAATGTGAAAGGAAGTTTGTATGTGTTAAATCAACCGATTTATGTAATTAGAATGGAGATTCGAGTGGTTTACGCCCTGGCAAAGGACATATAATGTAAACTATATCAATAAGAGAATCACTATAAACTAACGATCTGCGGGATCGAATCGCGGGCAAAAGCTTTAGATATATATCAGTGATCGTTATAATTTTTTTATATCCTAAATTAATATAAATTTCATTATTTTATCTACGAGTATATGACGACGTATTTTGCCTTAGGAACCCTAAATACCTTCTGCTGGAGTTTCTTGCGGCGCTTCATGTCCGAAATGATGGTCTTGTCCGAAGCGCTAGTAGATTCACTCTATATTACCGACATGTAAAAGAGCCCACATGTGGCCAATTTACTGAATAAATATTTTGAATTTTGACCTATTGATCTATAGGTCCACACTCACTAATTAATTAATAATAATACTTTAAAAACGGTTGGCCTGCAGTTATTTTAACCTATCGATATGATTCCAAACTCAGAACACGGCGCATCTCTCGCCGTCTACGTAGAAACCTATTAATAATTTGCGGGTGGCAAACTTTTTTAAAGTGTTTCCGAGCCCCCCCGAGCGCCGCCGGTGTTCCGCGAACCATTAATTACTGACCTCTTGTTGATGATATTGTTGAATTTTTTATGAGCACAGATTTGGGGGAAAACTGCGAAAACATTATTATGAGGTTACCGCACTTTACCCGGTGGCGGAACTTTATGAATTTTGTTATAATTTTTTGAATGTTGTAATTTATTTTTCATTCGTTTAGGGTATTAAAATGATTTTTGGTTTGATTTTTTTGAATAAAGATCCAGGTTTATCACAAGAAATGATTCTGATTTACAATAGAACCACTCCTAGTCCTCGTTTGAAAGCCATCTTTAGGAAAATCCAAGACATTTGCAGGAGGCATGTGAGTGGAACATTATACACTGTGACCGCCATCCTCCCTGTTAGGAAGCTGTTCAAACTGTTGTTCGTAGTCGGAGGCCAGGATTATTATAGCAACGTGAATCGCGGTATGACCTTCGTAAATAGTGTAAAACATTACACAGGTCCAAACTTGTTTCGATCTTTTTTGTAGTTTTTATTTTGTCCTACTGTGTAGTCACATGACTGTCACGGTCACTTTATTTCAAACATTTCAATACCTGAAAACAAGAACTGGCAATCTGTTCAAGACATGCCTAAACCAGTTGTGAAATTAATTTCGTCATCAAAAAATTCTAAACAAAACCGTTTAAAGAAATAACGAAGGTGCCAACTCCCAGGTACCCCCCCCCCCCCCCCCTATTTCCTTAACGTCAGACGCATCCGCAAATTCACTTGGAGCAAAAATTAAACGCATAATTACCACCAACCCACGCCAATCAAAAACCACCCTTAACTTAGAAATGTAAGGATCCATACGTATGCAAAATTAAATTTGTAATTGGATAATAGTGGTGTGAATGTGACAGTTCCAAGTGACTTTTCGTTTAGACCGTTGAGTGCCCTAACATTAACAATGACGCTAGGTTTGGCTCCGTTTTGTATCGCAATATGATGGCTTGGCACTGATTTGGGTTGTAAGGTGAGCCTCATTTGAATTCTGTTCAATTTTGTTTACGAGGTGGGAATTGCTTTGTGAATATCATGAATGGCTGCGGGGAATTTGCGAGTGTTTTCCCATTTCTTTGGCATACCTATGTAATCAGGTATTGTTAAATTGTGATATTGAAAAGAAATTAAGCCAAAAACAGTCATCGTGTAAAAAATTGCATTCATTTTGTGTGTGGAAATATGACACATAAACCGCTGATCGTAGAGACCTGAAACTTGTAGGGTATGTTCTTAGTATGACGTAGGCATCCGATAAGAAAGGATTTTCCGAAATTGTACCTTCTTCTTCTTCTTAATGTGCCTCTCCGACTAGCGAAGGTTGGCAGTCAGCTCTGAAAACTTTTCTCTGTCTCTCGCGAGGCGAAACAGATGGGCAGCACTCGTGACACCAGTCCACTCCCGGAGATTCCAAGTTCCTATTTTAATGATTTTTTTGCGATTTCCGCTCAGAGATTCTTAGCACCCCTGTCCCATCCATCTGTACCCCTAAGGGGGTGAAAAAGGGGGGCAAAGTTTGTATGGGACAACGTGATTCCTTAGTCCAATCTACCTCTTGCATAACCATTCTTTAACAGAATTGATGGATGGATTGGTGAAAAAGAGATAGAAAGTTATTTTGGAGGTGATTTGCTTAAAATTAGTTCTTTTGATTTACATTACATTTTATTTTGACACATGTTTTAAAAACTCAATTCGATTTTATTCAAATAAGGTTGAACCATGGTTGAACTCATAGAAGCTTGGTGCAATGCAAATACCCAAATCGCTGAGTCTAAAGATTCCATATTTGGTACAAAGGTTCCTTATGAAGTCTAGGGGTGCCGTAAGAAAGGATTTCAAACCAAAATCGAAGAAGGAAGAAGTAGGAGGAGTAGCGGGCGTCCTCTAGTATGTGATGTAAGTAGTTAATCATGTTTATTGTATTTAATATCCTATTAATTAACCATCAGAAAGTAAGTCTGAACTCTGAACGTCTTGTCGC
Source organism: Acleris sparsana (assembly GCA_923062465.1). Lineage (NCBI taxonomy): Eukaryota > Metazoa > Arthropoda > Insecta > Lepidoptera > Tortricidae > Acleris > Acleris sparsana. Next base: position 1,000,880 of record OV281293.1, read on the forward strand.
AAATCTAACCAAACTTCTGCGAATTAGCTCGAATTGATAACGTACCTATTTTTTTTTTTAAGTATTATAATGAAAGTGTTTCATTAATACTCATCAATTGAGCCGTTGACGAAATCCTCCACGTCATCTAACAACTCAGAAGAACAATATTTCATCTTCCTGAACCTCAAAAGCCGCTGGCGAAGCAATAAAACTTCCTCACGATCTTAACACTCAATAATTTCGCCACCTAAGAGGTAAAAAATTACTTAAAAACTTTTTTATCAGACGTCGGCGGTCATTTTTCAACGGCGAGAGCCCCGGGCTCCGAGCGGCGCTTGGGTGTCGGGGGGGACTTGAGTTGGTACTTGAGTACTGGCCCGGGGTGCTTTCACACCGGATTGGAAGGTAACACTGCCCTTTTAGCGAAAAGGTACATCTTCAATTCAATAGCGGTACTCGTATGGCATTTACACGAGGCCATTAAAATTTGACGAGCTATTTCACTAAGCAAGACCTTTATTTAGGACGCCCGCTGATTTTCCCCTACTCTCCCGATTTTTGCCCTAGGAATATTTCCTCCAAATTTGTAGTCTCTACGTGCAACGGTAAATGATGTGCATTGTCCATCGTACGGTAATAAACCCTTAGGGGATGGATTTCCAAAAATCCCTTTTTAGCATCTCTAGGATGTCCAAGGAATATTATATAGGTATGAAACAGCAATTAACTCCATTGTTTGGGGCCTTTACTGGTGACAGACAAGTCGGTTTTGAAAAAAACCGTATACGCGGAGTGAGATAGAAAGTAAACATGCCTTTTTCCTCATTTATATATATTTCCGTATAAATGCTTCTCTTTTACTCATATAATTTTTTCGCTTCCCGGCTAAGTAATATTACGTCTACGCCATCAAAGCACGTAGTAAAATACTGTCATTTCCAAAGCATCTTGAGACATTCACCTCTCCTAAGGTCAGTTATTAAGCCGCCTTGCTTAAGGTATTAGGCGGCCTTTCGTTTTTAAGTCTCTCTGCAGACCAACATCGCGGATCCTAGACAAATACACATTTAAACTTAAATGTTTGTCTTTCAATAATTTATGAATGTTGAAACGGATTTAGGCTCTAACTATTAACGTAACTCTGAATATTATGTAAGATACATTTTGTGCCAAAAATGTTATAGCGTGAAGAAGCATAAATGCATCTAGCTATAGGTGTGGTATAAAAGAATATCAAAGGACAATCTCATACAAAGTGAACCACTTAGTCCCAACTGAGCTATCGGCTTGTACAGTCAGCGTCATATAGTTGGTAGCATCCAAAGTAGCCAAATAGTTCGTTACACGCCCTTGTTACTACGGTAATAATGACGTGTAACGAACTATTTGGCTACTTTGGATGCTACCAACTATATGACGCTGACTGTACCTACTGTGGATACTGGACAACCGTTAACTTTCTTATGGTATAGAGAAATACAAGACTCAAAAACAAATATTCGCCCTCATCACATGAAATTATTAGCCCATTCCGGGAATTGAACCCGGGACCGCTAGCTTCGAATGCATGGTTATTATATTACCAACTAGCCTAGCATATCGTCCACATAGTTGACAGATTTACACTGTAAAACGTTACTGTAATGTTTTTTTTATTTCGTTAATAAGAACGATCACCAACCATCTGTAAAGGTGTTCATATAAACATTAACAGCGAAACTTAAACTCTTAAAGAAAGCTCGAAGACTGTCGTTTTTTCACGTCCGTCAAAACAGGAAGTTGCCTAAAGCGCTTCCGGCCGATAACAACATCCGGTGAAGTTTCTTGAAACTTCGAAAGCTCCAAAGTTTTGGAACAGGTGCCGGTTTCGGATAAAAATTTCCACCTCTTGTTGGCAGTTGGAGATCTTTTTATGAGGATAAGTTTGGAAAGATACAATGCGGGGTGTATCATAAATTTATAGACGTGGAACTTGAACTCGACGTCTCTGCGCGGTTTAAAAGTTTCGGATGGACCGTGCAAGTTCTTAAACCATATTCTTAATTGAATGCCATCTTAAATAATGGATGATTTTAATACGATTCCGTAACATTAGATACACAGTATATTTGATGTTCCGGAATCGTATTAAAATCATCCATTATTATTGAATTTTCGTTTTATTCAATATTTGCCTGGTTTTCACAAAAACTTACATCATACACTCAGGAGCAAAAATACCGGGTCAGAGTGCGTTTTTCATACAAACGAGACTATTTCGAAGCCTTGGTTCCTTGCCAGGGGTTGTTTCGAGCGAGGTTTAATGGTGGATTCTCCGAGGTTCAATAGAGGAGATCAAAAGTTCTTAAGATACCTAACTGATCGCACAATCAGTTAACACCACAGCCGGACTCCACAGTTTGGGTCAGCTTTGGGGTCAGCATTTGGATTTCCTTACATTTTATTGCCATTTTATATGTTTTTCTGAACATGCACAATTTCAGCGTTAACCGCAGATTCATTTAGTTGGGTATCCTAGGCACTTTGGAAGTCCTGTATCGATGCTCGCGGTATTCATCATCAGAATTCACTAAAAGCATTCCCTGGCGAGGAACCAAGGCTTCGAAATAGCCTCTTTAGTATGAAAAACGCACTCTGACCCGTTATTTTTGCTCCTGAGTATATTTAGGTATATTTTGAGGTTTAATTTTGTTACATTGGCCTCGTTTGACTGTAATTTTGTTTAAGTACAGCTATTTAAACAATCTATGATAATAATTTAAGAACTTTGTAGTTTTTTAAATATATAAAGTGCAATGTAGATAAGGCTGGGTTACGTTAGGTTTGATATATAAACATCCTGATCAGATATGACCTTTAAGTCCTTATGACTAAAAATAATTATTACAGACAATATCCTCCGAGTATAAGAATCGTATGTAGACCCACATATTGAAGTTAGAAGTGAAATAAGGAGCCGCCTACAAACGTTACTTATTGTAGCCACCTAAAGTACTTCTCTAAAGGGTTTAAGGCTCGTATTTACTACAATCTACCCTTCCGTCCGTCCGTCCGATCAAACCGTCTGCACCTAATCTAATAACTCTACATTAAACAACAATTTAAACACAGGTATAATAATAAATCTTCCAAATTGCCCCCAGCTTACCCACTCAATACTGCCCACCATAATACCCATACTACCAAATCAAACCAATCTAAACTTTAATACGTTACTAATAAGATAGTCGCGAAGGACTTGGGTTAGTGTTGTAATGGAGTTCAAAATGGCGACGGATTAGAGTAGACACGGCAGATAGGAGATATTAATCCGTCAGATCGAGATAATATTCAGTGGCACGGAACTAGGTAATATATTCGCTAAGGTGTCATGAAGGGAGGGGGTGTTGTCGATAGTTTGTGGATATCGATATCTACAAACTATTGAAGGGTGGCAATTTAGCCTTTTTGGTTTAATTGATTTTCCCTTTGAATTATGTCCTTTGGTAACATCTATGATGAAACGTTCCAACACTTCCAACTGTATTTCTATTACACTCTTGCAATTTATTGTTTTGACTATAACATCCTGGTTAAGGAATATCCGCAAATGGACCGGAGTCACAAGCTCGAAAAAAAATAAAAAAATCAGAGTTGATGGCCAACCTTCTGTAATTGGAGAGATGGAGAGGATACTCAAACTAAAATAGTACATGTATCAGCAGATGCTAGTAAATAATACTTTGCTTATTAGGATATTTTCCCATCATTTATGAAACCATTTGAACTAAACTTTTCAACATCGACTGTATTCAAATGATAGTTTTAGTTAGTCAACCTTACTGCGTCTCTAGTTTAAATAACATTATAGGAAATGTATAACCTTAAAACATAATTGCACGATCACAAAAAAATACTAACTAATAGCGATCTTAATGCCCAATGGCATTCTCTCTCGATTGCAAATCAAATCGAACACAAAATACAGCAAACTATCGATACCATAAACCGATGTTACGGCAGCAAAGATCACACTGCGTCGTGTCGATACGCGGCGCGTGCCTCGGCAAGCGCGCCGCGTCTTAGCCGAGGTGGGCACCTCCGACATCGATAACTAGGTGCAGCTCTAGCTGTTTTCTTACGTGCTGTGCCGATATCCGCCGGCCATTTTGAAATTAACGCAATTTGAAACTAGCGAAGAGGAATCGAGGCTAGTTTTCTAATTTCAAGCAAAAAGCATCTATCTATTCTATTGAAGTGATAACTTTTTATGAGAGGGTAAACCGCTTCGTTACGTAACGCGTTACGGCGCCAGTCTGCCTGGCTTCCCTTTCTCTCACGCATTCGGCAGCCGTAGGCAGGCTCCTCCTCTCTCACCCACAGGTCTAGCCGTATTTTTGACAGACGCTTCCCCCTCTCTCTACTCAGTGTTTAGTGTGCGATAGACATATACTGTTGACAGGTAAGTTAAACAATTTAAATACATATTAAATAGTTCAACTTACATTAGTTCAAGTCATCACTTCTGTCGGGCGTCCCGAGAAGCAAACGTTTTTTTTTTTTTTTTATTCACACGATGAACTGATGTTATAAAAATATTTATTGGTTTATAAGAACTGGCTACATTATTATCCTTTTGTAATCATACTCGTATTAAGGTTTAAATTATTACTTTTTGCTATTTTCGAGTCACGGAAAAAAGGTTCATTATCACTGAAATTTCACCTGCACGATCGCATCATTCTGTGCGAGTACGTCACGTGACCTCTTTGTTAACGCTTTTATCCCAATTAAAAAAACGAAGAATTGTAAAGCCAACGCGTATACGAACTAACTACATGAATAAATGAATAAGAAGACTTAGCCTTGTACTAACATTTAGTTTTTTATAGTGCGTCGCTTTAATAAAAATCAAACCCAAACATCAACAAATAATAATTCAAAGGTCAATATCACGAGCCAGCGATCGTCAACAATTTTCAATTTATTCTCAAAAGGCGAATTTCCCAAATGACAAGGTAGCACAATGTTATATCGCGAGCCCTGTGATTTGCAATCAACTGATCACAGAGGTAATTATATGATAAAGGATGCTTTAGGTATTCGGATAGGGTGTTTGGGAATGAAGGGGTGGATTATCAACCCTATACTTAGGTGAGCTCATGTTTTATTTGAAAGGTAAAATAAATTTTTACTTGTTCAATTATAATTGCAAGGAGAAAACGTTTATAGACCTTTTTGTTTATTAAAAAAAAAACTTTAGCCGTTAAGTTAAAATAATAAGTGTCATTATGAAACTTTGTTTATTCTGGCAAGTAATTGAACTTTAAATTAACTTATATCGTAATTTTAAGGGACAGAAGAAAAGTGTAAGATAAAATACGTTGGTCTTAGAGCTTTTCTATGATTTAAATTGGGTGGGTATGTATGTCTATATAGGTACATTTATCGTACCTACCCATATCACAAGCCTTAGAGATTGGGACAAGGTTTGGTTTTTCTTAAAATACACCAGTTACATTCCTGATCTTCGTCAAATTGCGGGTCAGTGTACTGGCAAACAATTATCCTTTGATATTTATTTATTTATAGATTTATGTAAGTATATGAAAATAAATTTGTAATAAATTTTATTTTTTAAATTTTATTAATTCGTTACCCTTTTACACCCGAACGATTCAGACACTGTTTTTTTTGAGTAAATCAATTACTTAATTATTTTTTAATAACTTTTTTTACACGCTTCATATTGTAGTTGGAAAAAAAACCTCACAATCGTATCACTTTTTATTTTATTTTACATGGTTCATATTCATTTAGAAAAAAAGCCTCACATTCGTATCAGCTCGGGTGTAAAGGGAATAGTCATACGGTGAACAAGAATGGAAAACATCGAACATCATACTTAACCCTCCCTATAAGTATATTAAATTCAAAACTTTTCAAGAGAACAACTTTCCGATTTTCTTCTCCACCGCATCAAAAACAGCAGTGATAATAAACATTTCAATTCATTGTTTATTCAACGCGCCCCGGGGCAGGGGTAGTAAACCTGATTGCCTGTTTACGACACCTGCACCTGCAGTGCTCTCCGGAGTGCCGTCGCGCTGACTCGCTTTTAAAGGGAAAGGTTGTGCGCCGCTGGACAATAGAACTAAAATGGCGGCGAATATAAAATGACGGTAAGAGGGCTCGAGGAAAAAGGTGAGATTTTCTTCGATTGCTTTGCGGTAAGGTTTTATGAGTCGTAAAATTTAATTGATCTAACGGAATTGCCATGTCTGTGGGCCTTGACGAGAAGTGGTTTTCTGCCGAAACCTTTGAGAGTATTTATAATAAAATATTTATATCTTAACTAATTCATTGCTTTAACGGAAATTTCTTTGCAACAGCAATTAATAAATAGACTTACAATAATGTTTATTTCTTGCTTTCTCGAAAGCGACTCTTATATCGGAAGAATTGAGATTACTCGTAGCGTAGCCAAGCAAAGTATCACCATAGGAAAACGTATATTATTCATCGTCTACTAGACACTATGTGCTTGCGTCTATTAAACGAGTGATTTACATTTATTTATTACCTATTTGTTTCTTATAGCTTTCTCGTGAACAACTCTAAATGGATGTCTCTAGATTGTTTAAATAGGTTAACCTATGCTATTATCATAAAAAAATTCAATGTTCATTTGCTTTTGAAGGAGTACCGACTTGAGAGGAGATATGTAAATGCATCCCCGAGACAATTCCGTACTTGCATAATTATCTTACGCACCACCTCCTAGAGCGGGTATATCGAAACGACATCGTCCTGTCACAATTCTTTAAACACCTCGACGAGCTACTCCGCAATATTACTCACGTTTCACTTAAATTCCAGACGTGGAGACAAAATTACTCACCCTGTAACAATTTTCCAGCAGCTTACTGCATCAAATTGCAAAATTCCGAAGCCTTCGAAAACAAAATGCCCGCCGACGTCGGTAATCGGCTCAACGCAGACAGGTGGACGGCGCATTTTAATTCCAACTTATTTCGGCGCTTAACTCCTAAAGCGGATTGCCAACTTGATAATTGCGGCAAAGTTTCTACCAGGCCAATCTAAAACGACGGAATTGTACACCTTTTAGATAGACTTTAGACGTTTTAGAGTGAAGGTTAACGCTGCGGTGCTCAAAAAGTTTTTATTGCAATGGTTGCACAGAAGGGCGGAATTGTAGAACAAGTTGATAGACATGTGACCTTTTGCATAAGACGATGAGGCTTTGCGTTGCGTTTATTTTGTGTAGGCATTGAGATGAAAAGAAATCCTACAGGGGTGCTAGGTATTTCGATTTTGAATTATCTACTCATTTGAAATGTTCTTTAGCTAAATTAATTTGGGCCATAGGGTTAATTTCTCTTCAGTAAGTGGTCAACTAATAGTTTTAAATTCACCATGTCAATATCATATATTTTGACATTTAATTTCTACAGGCGCTGACGTACGCCAACTGCGTCTTTGCTGGCTCTTTGTTTTCCAGAGTGGAGTCATCTACTTAAAAGCACTTTGGACAACGGGCGAAAAACCGGCGTAAGAAAGTCCATATTATAAATTATTAATGATAGAACCTTCATCAGGGTCAGCCCGGATGGCTACCACCATACCTTTTTAATCTACCACTAAGGATAGAATTATTGTTGTTGAATTACAAGCATAGATGCATTCTATCTTAAACTTCAGAGTTGCCAGCGCATTAGCAGTCTTCTATTGTTGAGAATTAGAATCAGGGCCTAAATACGACATTGACACTGACCTGACATATTGTCAACGTTACGATAGGTCACATTTAACATTTTAGTACCTTGTCACAACAACATATTAAACTGAGAGTGTTGTGAATTTAATATGTCAATAAATGTGACAAGGAACTAAAGTGTTCAGCTACTTATGAGTGCGACTGTACCCTTAAATCTAATAACTGTTATAAATCATCAACATACGTGTACACCCTTCAGTATAAAAGCTTCCAACCTTGACCTGAAGCACTGCGGGCTTTTAAAAGCTCCCCCGCTGCAGTTAAGTCGTCGGGCGTAAGCACCTGCGCTCAACCCGTTGAATCGCTGACTCTCTGCCCCTTGAAGGTAAGTGCGATACTGTAGGGTTGGGGTTAAACGGTTGTCGATAGCATTCGTTGCTCGATAAGAGATGGCGGACATTTTGTATCATCGGGGTTAAGTGAGGTGATATGTCTCTATTATAAACCGTTTAACCATCATTTTAATAATAATGTTTATATTACAAATGCATCTTTAAATACTAACATTAAAATTTAAAAGTTAAAGTTAAAACTAAACTTATTTAAAATAAAATAAAATAAAACTAAGCTACTCAAATATTAAAAATTAAACATAAACACCACTATAAAAAGTTTATTGTGTAAAACTAAATTACAGGATCTGACATTACATTCTTTTATTTGCATTCATTTGAGTGGCGGTAGGGCCTTGTGCAAGATCCGTCCGGATCGCTACCACCATCTTATAAATATTATAATGATCAATATCTCTGAAACAAGTAAAAATCGCTGAGCATACATATGTAAGGTGAAATGGAACGCAAGTGTATGAAAGAGGCAGAATGCTTGATATGCTGATGAGTGAATGAGAAGCAACGAAGACTTGATGAAAGAGATGGATGTACGGTATTTAGGATGTTAGAATAAGATGGAAAAATAAATAATATGGCGAGAATCCTTGTTTCAATCTTACACATAGGGGTTAAATCGATAGCTTTTTAGCTACTCTACCCTGTATATTTCTTTACTTTACCTAAACCATACATCATTTCTCAGACGCTTCTAATGTGCCCGCCATATATTACAAAGGACTGCCAATTTTAACGTGTTTTTCACTGATGCAAACAGTCGGGCTTATGAGTAGCTGCATTATTTAAATCCTTGTCTGTTTAACGTTTTTGACAGGTTAACGCAGTTCAAACATGACGTTCAAGTGACAAAGTGCTAAAGTGTCCAGCTACTTATAAAACCGTCGTACCTACTTTGTTTCTTGATGATGGTATAAAATTCTTACGGCGGGATTGCTTACCTATTTTCTTTAATATACTTAATGTATCTCCTATGCAGGCAATCAGATATTTGCATAAAATACCCCTGTTAACCCCTGTTGACTCGTAGGATATTCCCTAGGTAAGGTATTAATTAGACTTGTACTATTATACTTTAAAAAAATCAGTTTCATGTCGATCAACACTAAAGTATCGACATGAAAACATTCGTCGTCAGTCCCACCCCTAGCCCATCGTCGGCGGAGAGGCCGGTTGACCTAAAACGTCGACACATCGGCCATCGAGCACGTTCCTCTCTAGGTTACTGGAGCAGGTGCTGAACCTTGTCTCACGCTTACGTGATACCCTAATGGAGGCTGGGACTTGGGAAAGGAAGGTAATAGGTATTTAAAAGAAGCGGCTACAATCACCCCAATTTGTGAGAAGTTGATGTTTAGTTACATTCACGACTCACGACCATAAATAACAGGAACTCTATTATTTTATATGGTTTTAGCGCCTACAATAGAGGTCCTGCGTTTCTATTGTAGGCGCTAAAATCCAAATTGTATTCGCCCCTTTTTTTTTTCTTTGCCCCGCGGCGACTTTAACAGCTACTACCGCGGGAATATGGCGTTCCCACTATGAAGTGATTTCGCCAGTGTCAAGTATATATAAGTATAAATCAATATAGTCATAAAACACAATCCAATCTTCTCTAGGTAGATTGGTGGCAACGTTGTACGGTGATATGTAGGACAGAGGCCAAGATAGTTTTAACCTCTGTACCACTGCGAGTCCACTTGAAACGAGAAGTAAGATGCCAGGATACAGGAAATAAGTCCAAGTCTACTATCACTGTGCAACACAAAGGCATTAAAAGTACAAATCACTAACAAACAATAACTTTGAACACCTAAATACACAAAAATAAAAACTAAAACAAATTACACCTCCGCCATTTTTTGACGTTGCAAATGGCCTCCATTCGCCCCTTTATGGTAGTTTTTAACTCGGCCTCCATTACTGTCAAGTAAATAAGAGCTATCAAAACGGTGACAATACGATAACAGATCAAACACGATTTAGTTTTTACCGTGTTGAACAGATGCTCAGGTTGGTAGTGGCCCTGCCTACGAGGCTAGCGAGCCCGGGTCCTATTCCTGGTATGGACAAATGTTATTGTGGTGAACACGGTTTCGGACTCGGGTGTTTTTTTTATGTATTTAAGTATTTGTATCATTGTCTTGTTCTTCTGCGCGCTGTCGAGTGTAGTGCAAAATAGATAATAGTAGTCTTTGATGTCAAATGCAAAAGATGACACTTAGGGCCCGTTGTTAGACCAGTTGTTAAATCAATTAATTGTTAAAATTCGAAAGAGGAATCGAAAATTTGACCCATTTCCTTGAGATTTAACCATTGGTTACGATTTTATACAATTACTGACTACTGATCAAAAAAAAATGAATATGAGTCCAATGACAGCTTTAAGCCAGTGCGAATGTTCACCATGCCTCATATACACTCAGGTCTATCTTGCGCTGGCAACCATGACGAATATATTCGTCAATGGCATTGAAAAAGATCATGCTATTTTAAAACGTGATTGAAACCATTTTTAAATTTGTTGTTGTCATTTGTTTTTTTTTGTTTTATAAGCGAGAATCGAACCTTAAACCTTCTTAGTCTTAATACAGGGTAAAAAAAACATTTTGACAGTTCAAAAGCGAGTCTGCATACAAAATGAAAAAAAAAAACACTTTGAAGTCGATTGCTATTGGAAGTGCGTTAGGCTTAGGGCAGCCGTTTGGCGTATGTCAGGAGCTATTCTGGAACTAAGGATAAGGTGTCGGTGCCGACAAATTTCGCGTGTTTACATATTACGGACCGACAGATGTGAACAGCCTAATGTAAAATGTATTGCCACCAGAACATCCGACATTTTATCGGATCCGACCACCTACAAGTGGGAATTCGTAGTACCAAATTACTACCGAAACATGACAAGGGCTTTACTAGGATAAGGTGCGTCCCCACTCATGATTACACTTCTAAAGGTAATTTAGGTGCAGCTGCTGACCAGGTTCTGGTGTTATATTAGAGGCAGACGAAATAAATAAAACGTCAAGTATTCGTGGAGACTTTATTGCGAATAAAGTACTAAAATAAAAACTCTACCAAACACTACGTGACGTTACACTACGCGCCTGCGGCTTAAGGCACGACACCCGTGACGGCTCGGCCACACAACAAACAATCATTTATAAAGCGTAATTCTTCCCCATAGACCAACTAGCAAGCACAACTGACCAATGATCAAAATCAACAGCGTCGCGGGGCTCCTATTTCTGAGTATTATGGCCCTTCGGGCTATCTGAAGCTCTAACGTAACTTAACCTCCTTCATATTTATGAGAGGTTTGATCAGTTGAGCAGTTTAGTTGAGCAGTGGGGAGTCAAAAGCTTACTTCATTATATTCTAAACATAAGTTATGTAGTCGACTACAAAGATGTATCCACTTTTTCACCGAAATGCATTGTAATAAGGTCCAAAATTGGATACTCTTTGTGACTACAAACTGTGACCGTCTAAGAACTTTTTCCTTCTAAAGTTAAGGTATCGCCATCGAACAAATTTAGTATGGTGATTGGAATCAATATCAATATATATGTCGTATCTGTATCTATCAGTCAAAATTTCTAGCACGTTGATATTGATGGTGAATATCGTATCGTAAAGGTGAAGTCTTTAACTATAGATACAAAAATAATCACTATGATTTTAATTTTAGTCCATACTAAAATGTGTTATTGCGATAAGCTGCCAAATTATTATTTTATCGTAAAAGTGTACCGAGCCCGCTCTATATGACATACAAAATGTACAATACATGTAACAATACAAACTTTGCTTGACTTAAGTAAAACATATTACTGGTAAGTGTTCGAGGTGCGACATTCTGATACTTATTACAATAGAAATAAACGTGTAGACATTAAATCAATATTATTTTAATAATTCATTATAATTTATAGATGCCTGTTTTATGAGCGAATTATAAAATAAAAATCCAAGATCATACTTCAAGAGATGAGTAATAAAAAATCACACGAAATTAAAAATAAAATCTGGACGGTAATCATTTAAAAAATCTGTAAAAACTAATTACAAGCTTTATAAAACATTTTAAATATAAAAATATTAAAGAGATTCCAAATTCAACTTATACAACTAAATCTTACAACTAATTTGTATTTTGTCACAATTTAAAATTTTCACAGATGGAATGGAGTTTCATAAAAAAATATTGTCATATCATAATTATTATTTATGTATCAGATTCAATCTCCATTTTTTATGATGATTTTATAGTGTAGCAGAAGCAGTGATTACAAAATATGTTTTACGATTGATACGCGTCTATAAAATGTAGTAACTTACGAAAAGCTAAATATTTGAATACCAAAGATCTGAAAAACACTATAATCCCGCGAGATGTCAAGTAAATCCCGACAGATGTCATCACAGTATGAATTGGACGTAGTTAAACGAAAAAGACTCAATCCACGAAATAATCGGAAATGGAGTTAAGTACGGCACGATGGTCTTTAGGGTCTAGAATATCAATCAGCAAAAAGGATACGGAAAATTATTGCGGCAAGTTATTTTAAAATCACACAGGAGACCAACCCACATCGATGGCAGGGATGTATTTATAAATCAGAAAAAAGATCCAATCCACAGGGATACTGGATAATTGGATCCTTACTGCTGCAAACAAGCTAGAACCATTTCTCAAAACGGATCCAATCCACTTAAGTAACCACCATCTCGAAAAGTAATGAAAACCTGCGAATTACTTTTAAATGTATTTAAATTAATTTCATTATGTTCCTATGATTTTATAATTGAATGTTTGATTTGTTAGCAAGTATTTGATGCATACCGTAGTTCAATTTGTATATTTATCGGCGTAAGATGTGGTTCCCTACAATTGGTGAAGCATCCATTTAGATGTTAAAATATAATAAGCATAAGTCGGATGTATTATCTGTTGGGAACCCTCGATAAATAAATTGCAAATTACTCGAGTGCAAGTCACGGTCCATTGATGCCTTTTCGTTTAACTATGTCAAATTCTAAATTACTATTTTTTTAAATACTAAATTTAAAAAAAATACGGCATTGATTTCTTAGCTCTTAAGTTATAGTATTGCTGGCGATATTTTTCTAAGGTCGCCACGTATTATTTTGAAAATAGACAACGGTAGATAACTATTGCTTAAGGAATACCGTGTCCAAAATGTCATCCTGTTTCCCAATAGAAAACGAACTATTATAACCGCAGTACCTATGTATCAATCTTGACCTTTTCAAACGCTTATTTTACAGGTTTAAGGAATTAATAGTCATTATACTATCTTGGACGTGGCGGATATGTTGCGAACGGTTTTTTATTACATAACCTTACACGTTAGTGAAGTCAACAAGACTTTTTACATTCTAATGTATTGGCTTTATTTTCATGTAGTTATATCTACCCAATGATGATAAGAGATTCGTGAATTGCATTTACGATATCCAATATTTATTGGATGGTATAATTATGTATAACACTATGAGTGACTTTATAGAAGTATGATTTTATAAAAGAAATTATATAAAAGCCAAATGGCACACTGGGAGAGTTAAGTTTAGAATGAACAAAAGTAAAAGAAGAAGTAAAGTTAATATATTTTTGTACTCTGGCAGTGGTACAGAAAGCAAATATTGCATTTTAAGTGCGTAGGACATTATATTATTAAAATCATCATGATAAGGTAATTTAAATTAATAGTCATGTAGCAAGTTTTTAGGACAAATAATTCATGGGTTATTTAATTTATGAGTTACATTATGATAAAGGGTTTTTTTAAATAAAAATCGAGCGCAAGGTCTACATACAAGTAGGCCTTTCTTACATTTCGTAATTTTAATGTTTATAACATTAAAATTACTTGTTTGGCAAGCAAATATGATTGTGATTTAGCGTTTAAAAGAATTATAGACACTGGTTCACCGTAAAGGGCTAAGATAGGAGTTATTGAAGATAGTATTTAAGGTAGACGATCGGGAAATCCTGTTAAGTTGGCACCATACAGCGCCGCATAAAATAAAAATAAGCTATCGCAGAGTTCTTGTTATACATTATTTTCTTAAGTTAAAATAGATGGTATAAATGTGTGTAAAAATGTTTGTAATAAAACAAAAATAGTAAAAATGTGCTTGATAAGTAGGTAAATTATGGCGTAAAAAAACCAATATTTTGTACGAAAACATCAATTGAAAATAAAACTGTTCATGCGTCAGAAAGCAATATTATAAGTATAATATGACTATTTAGTTCGGCTATATCATCTGAATCGAGTCAATGAACAGTTTTTAAAGTCGTAGATTATGTTTTCAAGTCTCATTCCCCTAGTGCAAGCTTAACGTTTTTTGGAACGCGTCGATTTCCATGCTCCAGTGAATTACGTCACATTTGTTACAAATTGTGACATTCGATTACGAATTCGATCGAGACAATATTTTTTCTGTATTTTTCTTTCTATCCCGTTATTCGTATCGATTTACACGCAACCTAAGGCACTGAAGACTCGGAAAGACGCATCATGAATTTGCAAAATGTAAATCTGACCTGTTAGAACTATGTCACGGTGTTTAAGTTTGTCAGTTACGTATTGATTTATAACGCCACTGTGACACGGTCCAATGCTGGATCAGGGTTAAATTCTGTCTACACACTTGGTGTTTCGCGTTAGCAGTGATGCCACACAAGCGGTACCGGTGCGGTGCGTCGTCGCAACGCTGTGACTTCAACATAGCGCGATGCAAGTTTTTCAACGCATCGGGCATCGTGTGGGATGTCGTATTCATATGTAGAACAACGCAGCGGCGACGACGTAACGCACAGGCAACGCCCGTGTGGTACCGCAGAAGCTTACTTTAGGGGTAGAGGTATAACGAGTGAGGTGATGGTGACGTCCGCTAGATGAAGAACTCGCGGCGCTTGGTGACGCGCGGGCCCGTGGCCGCCGCCAGCGCCGCCGCGTCCGGGTCCGCCGCGCCCGCCGCGCCGCGCTCCTCCTGGGGGGGGGGGACACGTGAACATAATACAATCATTGCAATCAGTTGAGAGGATTATCGACAGTGGCTCATCGGCATGAACGGGCGAGCCGGTGGAGGAGCTGACGCTCCTGGGATGACTAGCCCGAGGGTCGCCCGATTCAGTGTGCAATTCTAATAATTAATCGGGTGACCCTCGGGTTAGTCATCCCAGGAGCGGCCTCCAGCCTCGTTCGCACTGGTGACCCACTCTCAGTCTCCACTGAGCCACCAGTCTGCGTTCCTGGGAACTCGCATCCCGCCACGGAACAGATACAGGATTGGTCTTACCTTGTAGCGAAAATGTCTACAACCAACTATTTAAGGGCTTGAGTTTGAATCTGTTTTGTTTAAATATTAAATATTATGACAGCTCCACTATTCAGCATTAGGTTATATAGAAACAATTGTTGAATATAAAGGCACCATGTGGAAACTAGACTTGTATATTATAAATAAGGGTACATCAAATCTATCAGGCCAATTAGGGTACCATATAATTCATCAAAAAGTTACTACGCTAACGATCGAAAAGAGGACAGTACTACAACCAATGTAATTAATAAAATAATTTGTTGGCATCAAACATTGTTTGACGGCAAATTGGAGAGATACACGTCGTCGGTGCGCGGTGCCCGTGTTCGGTCGCGCGCGACCGCCGCCGTACACGCTGCGCGAGCGTGTCGACGCCGAGCTCGCGGCAGGCGCGCCGGCGGCATCGAGCCCGTGGACCACTCCGACTGGGCTGCGCCTCTCGTTGCGGTACGCAAGGCTGACGGCGGCTTAAGAATATGTGCCGATTACAACGTAACCCTCAAGCGTGCCTTAGCAAACGACAGATACCCGGTTCCCAAAATGGAGGAGTTATTCAGTAATCTCAGTGGGAATATTTTTTTCACAAAACTCAATTTGTCACAAGCATATAATCAGATAGTAGATAGCATTATGCGAGCAGTCGAGGCAGCTTATCGTTATTAACACACATAACGTAGGGGGATATTTAACTATGCGCGACTAGTATTTGGGCTATCATCTAGCCCTGGCATTTACCAGAACATAATGGCAAATATGTTTAAGAACATGCCTAGTATAGTAGTGTTTTTCGGTGACATTCTTATTAACAATAAAAACTTAGAAAGCCATATAAATTCAATCGAGAAATCGGCATAAGGTATTCTAGAGACAAACGGATTGAAAATTTAAAACAGCAAGTGCGAGTTCTTATGTAGAGAAGTGAAATATTTAGGGTTTATTATTAATGAGCAGGGGGTCCGAGTGGACCCAGAAAAAGTATCGGCAATCACAACGATGCCCCATCCAAATAGTGTTGGGTGAATATTTGGGCGTTTCAACCGCCGTCATTGTTGTCTTCAATATATTGACGAAAACAATGATAATTACCAGCAACTTTTGATATCAAAGTCAACGGACCCGGGGGTAGTCTTAATTCCATTTAAAATCATAAGACAATTAAAAAGTTTATCTTGAATAATATGCGAAGACAATAATGACGGCGGTTAAAACGCCGAATAATCACCCTGTTTCTGAATTGAAATCGTTTATAGGGATGGTTAATATTTATGGTAAATTTATCAAAAATTTGAGTACTATACGACCTTTTAAAGAAAGGTAGACATTGGAATTGGGGCAAGGAACAAAATTACGCTTTTATTCGTATTCAACAAATGTTGTGCAGTACCAAAGTTTTGGTACATTTAGATATGGCAGCAGAATCGGTCCTTACCGTAGACGCGAGCGCGGGGGCCGGCGGCGCGCGCTCCACGCCCGCGACGTGCATTATACTCAGATCCACAAACAAGCGTTAGCAAATTGTTTTTGGGGTAGAAAACTTCCACCAGTACCTATATGGGAGGGAGTTTGTCCTACGTACCGACCATAAAATACTAGTTAGTATTTACCCAACATAGGTATTCCGAGTGCGGCAGCTAGCCGTCTTCAGCGCTGGGCTATTAAATTATCAGCACGACTTTGAAATTGAGTACATAAGGACCGATCAAAACACGGCCGATGTTCTTTCTCGTTTGATTAGAATCGCAAAAGAGTGAAGTAGTATCAGAGGAGAAAGAACTACCGGAACAAACATATTTACATTTTTCGTCGGATGCAATGTTATTGGATTATAAAGTTCTTAAGAAAGAAACCCGGGCGGATCCAATTTTAAGTAGGGTTTTAACTTACATATCGATGAGTGGCCAACGAATGTCGAAATAAGAGAATTGATCTCGTACCTTACTAGGAAAAGTGAATTGTATTGTGAGTTGGGCTGCATCGTGTGAGGACATCGGGTGGTCGTACAGTCAACAGCATAAATAAGTGATCATTTATGTACCTTGTCACTTTAACTTCGTACTTCAAATGTCATACCAAATTGACAATCGATTGAAAGCGACAAGGTACATCAATGATGACTTATTTATGCCGTTGACTGTACCAGTACCGTGCAGAAGTAAAGTAATATCGGAATTGCATGACCCACACATGGGGCTAGTTAAAACGAAATGCCTCGCTCGTAGTTGTGTGGTGGCCGGGCGTTGACGAAGCCGTGGAGGCGGAGCGCAGCGCCGTCCTCATGGCCTTGGCGTTCACGACCATACTCTAGGCTCCATTTACATTAACTGGGGCCTATAGAGGGTATTTGGTCGTCGTAGACTCGTGTTCAAAGTGGTTAGAAGCAATTAGAATGAAAAGGACCACTAGTCAGGCGGTTATAACCGTTTTAAGGGATATGTGAGCAAAATTTGGTCTGTCCAAACAAATCGTTAGTGACAACGGGCCACCGTTTTCGAGCTCGGAGTTCAAACATTTCCTGTCACATAATGGCATAATGTAAGTTTTCGCGGCACCGTATCACCCGGATTCCAATGATGCCGCGGAAAAGCATTAAACCTAAACTTAGACGTAGATACAGCTTTATGCAGGTTTTTATTAGCATACAGGAATACCGAGCACGCCACTACGGGTGAAAGTCCAGCCAAAGTTTTACAGGGTCGGAGTCTCCGAATGAGATTAGACAATTTAAAATCGAACAGAGAGGCGCGAGTTGTTGAGCGCCCGGCCGTTAGGGAGCGGGCAGCGGGCGGGGTGCGCCGGGGGCTCCGGTACAGTACCGCGAGTACAGAGGTTCCGGTAAATGGGTAGCGGGGTCACTTATCAAACCGATAGGTTATACCGATTACAACATAAGGTCTCCATTAGGACATAAAAAGCATAGACATGTCGATCAGCTAAGACCGAGGTTTACAAGCAACACTGATTCACAAGGTTAGCCGCCAATAGGTCAAGAATCTCGTAAGTTTTCCGTGGAGGGAGGTGAGTTCCTCGGGACTCCGGCTGGTGGCTCAGTGCAGGCTGAGTGGGTCACCCGCGGCCGGCTGGCGGGGCGGCCGGCGCTGCGGCGGCTGGCGCGCGGGCCGCCGACACACGGCGCCTTCTAGTAACGGGGCGGCCGCGGGTGTAAATACTCGGTCTGTTAGGAATCCTAAACCACCCGTGCGATACGGATTTGAGGATTTTGATAGTTAAGTACTCGTACTAAATTAATAATAAGTGTTCATTTTAATTTCCATTATACATGTGTTATTATTACCTACTATGTTAAGTACCAATGTGCCAATTTCACAAAACGCTGCTCCACAATTTAATATTACTAAAGTCTATTCAGAGTATGAAAACCTAAGTTACCTGCGTGAGGTACTCTCCCTTGTGTCTCGAGAGCGCGCGCACCAAGATAACCGCCACGACAATCAACAGGAGAAAGATGAATACAAGCACAGCTGCAAGAAAACAGATTACCACTGTAAAATATTTGATAAATAAACACTAGATATAGAAGCTATAGGCCCACATCTCGTTAAAATTAAGTAACAAATACGACTGAAATGATCTGTGTCTACATCACATTGCAACTACATCTCAGAAAGTCAGAGTTGCAAAATTACCCCTTCGTTTGCGTTACTAGGTAGGTTAGGTTCATCAAGTAACTTCAAATACTCGAAGGGCAAATTGCCCAGAGATAGGAGTTCCGCTATGCGGAGCTCCGTCGACATTGCTAAGACAGACATAAGATGAAGAAATGTAATCGTAAAGCGATCTGATCGTATTGCGATCTAGGTACAAAGCTATGTAGTTATAATCGAGATGTGGATGGCAAGCTTCTATCCCATTCACTACACATTAATTACCGAGGCGGAAACTCTTTTACACTAGTCTTAATATGGTCAATTGACTAAATAGATTGTGAATATTTTAATTATAATGGTATAGTAGGAGATAGAGGCGTGAGTGTATGTATGTATGGTATACGGACTGCCGAGTATGGCCTCGTCGGCGGTGTGCGTGTCGATGAACCCGGGGTCCTGCGGCGGCGGCGGCCGCGTCTCCAGCGGCTCGGGCGGGTGCGTGACCGGCTCCACGCCGCAGAAGTCCTCGTGCAGCACGCCGCCTGCCGGGACATAAACAAAATTCAAACACTGATTCGTGATTACTTTCCAAAATTGTAGTCATAAGCTTTCAAAAAAATAGAAGGGCAACTGAACTGAAAGCTGTATTTGTAACAAAACAAATATTAATATTTGTCTTAATATGTTTTTTTTGGAGTAATAAACTAAATTTTAACTTACCGATTACATTAGTAAGTAAGTCATTTAAGTGACAAGTATGAATGAAGATTTAAAAATAATTCACACCATAGTAGTCACGCCGTTCTAAATGGTCCTATTTGACAGCTGTCAGTTCAGTATGATATATATGTTTGAGGTTATATTTTGTACTGAGTTGACAGCTGTCAAATTGGTCCTCTGAAAATGGCGTGACTATACTCATTTAAACTTAAAATATGCATCAAACTGTACATGGCTTAATATAAAATAGGGGTTATTGAATGGATAATTTGTTTACCTAAAAGTTTAAAAGTGAAAGTGTCTCACCTAAGCTGCGCACGTTGGGCGGCGGGTCCTGCTGGAACATGAGCTTGAGCGGGTAGATGTCGTCGAACTCGACGCGGCTCACGCAGCCCACGAACCCTTCCGACATGGACTCGTTGCGTCCGATGTACATGTACTGGATGTTGTTGAACTGCGCGTCCGCCGATTGCTTTATATTGAAGTTATACTCTTGGGTTTCGTAGTTGTCCACCTGTTGAAGGAGATTTCAAGAGTTTTAAACATGATTAAAAGTCGAATAGCAGACCACGTAAGTAGTCCATATTAGCAGCATTAATAAACTCATCTGAGCTGAGATGTCCGTCAGAAGTTACGTTAGAGTAAACGTCAAGCCATAGAACACGTCATTTTTGTTTCTCCCAACCTTAAAGATTTCATAGCCTCATATTCTCAGCTACCAGTACCAGTAGGTTATGTTATGTTCGTATTGTAACATGCTCGGAAGGCTAAAGTACCTAGAAATAGGAGCTCCGCCAGCGAGAATATACCTACCAAATATACCTTGCCGAGTTTCTTACGCCGGTTCTTCTCGGGGCAAAGGTTTTATTTTTCGAACCGGTGGTAATGCTTTTTGACATTCATAGGTGCATTATATTATGCCTAAATTGAAGAATAAAGAACTTTGACTTTGACTTTGACTTAGAATCTCCGTCGACACTATTAAATTCATTTCTGGAATTGGACAAAGTGGGACAGGAAAAATGCATCAGGGGAAAGGTAGAGAACCGGCGTCCGTACCGTACCTCACAACCTTGGATAGATAACCTTATATCTTATCTTTTTTTTTTTGTGGAGTCCTTACGGATACACTTCGACCCTGTGGGCTCTTTTGTGTAATTACCCCTCTTTTAGCACTTAATCCAATGCAGCCTCCACCCCTTCCAAAAAGCGGATAGTGGAATGCAATGGCAGTGCCTTGAAATCGTTCGGTTCTGGGTATCCACAACCGAGGATTTTCATTCTTACTCCTTATATGAATCTTTAATCGTTTTCTGGCCTTTCTGAGGTTTTCTAATGTATATAGTTACCTGCAGCACCATGGTAGCGCCTCCGTTCTTCCTCGAGAGCCTCACGTCGTGGTACTGCCCCAGGCCGAAGTGTTTCCCCTGGAAGATGATCTCCTGCCGCTCGAAGCCGAAGTCGAACACCACCCGCAAATGACCTGGTTAAATAAATATTAAGGGACAATCGCACACAAGTTGAACTGGTGCTGAAGTATAATAATAGGAAGGGGTGCCTATTATTTTATCAAAACGTCTACCACCAAAAGTATTATTACGCAGAATTTTCATCTCATCTAAAGGCATCTCTCGCTTCATGAGTAAAACATTTATGCATGTGAACGAATAGTTATTGGTTGGATTGAACGTGAAAATATTAGTACACAATGCACTCACCAGAATTAGAGACCATGAGCGTGAGGTACTCGGAAGAGATGTTGGAGTGGAACCCGAGCAGGAAGCCCTTGGGGTTGGTGGTGGTGAAGCCGACGCGGATGCTCTCGGCGATGGTGGAGCGCCAGGACCCGAAGAAGTCGTACTTCACCATCGAGTTGGGCCGCAGGTTCACGCCGATTTCTGGTAGTCAGTTCAGTTCACTTTCAATGTTCGGAGAATAAGACATTCTGGCGTTAGAAGTAGCTTGGCTTGACTTGTCAAAGTCAAACATACGTTCTCGATTCACGCAGACGCATCCCACCACTTAATTTAACGTAGGGCAATTGCGTAATCGCGTCTCCGTAGTAAGAGAACACTATACAGAGTTAGAGACAATCTTGGAAAAAATCAGGTTACCCAAGTCCTATCGATGCTAAGGCCAGGATTATTTTTTATCAGATTCATTAAACTGGGTATAGCTTACGCTAGATTTTCCTAAATCCGATTTAGACTGAGCCCCAACTTAAGGTAACACTTAAATCAAAAAAGAGTTATCTTTACATTCATATTTTACGAGTAGCTTAAGCTAAGCATAGCTTGAACTACTCTTAACTTAAGATGCATAGAGCCTAAACTTGATTTACTTAGTTGTATTTACACTTCGCTTAATGTACACTAAGATTAAGCTACTATTACCTTAAGCTACACATACAAATAGCTTAAGCTACGCACATCTTGAACTACTCTTAGCTGTAAGATCCATATAGCGTAAACTTGATTTAGTTGTATTAACACTTCGCTTAAGCTACACTTAGGTTAAGCTACTATTAGCTTAAGCTACACTAAGCCTGGACTCACCATCAGCGCAGATAGGTCCCTTGAAGGCAGTCCAGCGGCAGTCGCACGAGTAAGAATCATATCCCTCCAGGCACGTGCCGTTGTTGAGGCAGGGGGAAGACAGGCACTTGCCCACGCAGCCTTCCGACACGCCGTATAGCCCTGGCGACGTATAATAGTGGTTAGTCAAAAGTTAGTGAGCTTTCATAGAAGTGGGATATAGACGCTTTTATAGCTTAGAATAAAACAAATAAAATGTTTGAATAAACAAAGCAATAGTCTTTTTTGGACTTGGCTGTGCTTTTGGCATTGCTGACGTCTTTGGGCGATGGTGAACGACTACATGATATCCTCATGATATAGTCAAACCTTCGTGTGGCAAAGTCCGGGAGCCGGGCCCCTCCTGAAGTGGCAGGGTCCGGGAGCCGCACCTGACATAACAAGCTCTTGAGTGGCAGGCTCCGGCCCCCGGACCCTCTGCGATGACTATGATTGGCTTGGTCACACTTGCAAGATGCATTCGTCAATAGACAGGTATGGCATTCAACAACGGTCGAATTGCCGCGCTAAGTAAAGTTCGTTAGAAATTGCGTCATCTTCCCGCGGTTCCCGCCCCACCATGACCGGACCCTGCCACTTAGCGGTATATTTTCCAAAATGGCCGTGCCACTTCTCCCGTACCGTTAAAGTCGAAATGGCAGCCGGTGGGAAGGTTGGTCGCTACAAGTAGACTGGGACTCTATTCTACTCGGAAAAACAATATTACTTATAACATGTTATGGTATTATTTTTGACACGGCCGCCATTACTGTCAAGTAAACAAGAGTTGTCATAACGTTGACAATAGGATAAGATATCAAAAGCAATATTGTTTTACAGAGTAGAATAAATATTTGACACCTGTCAACTTTTTGAAAGCTTTGGAGGTTTGTCTGCTTGTTTGCCTATGACTACAATCAGTTGTAACGTACCTCGTCTCGCATGCGACACCAGGTCCACCGGTCTACCATTCAGCAGCAGGGCTCTGACGCAGCCCACGAAGCCGTCCTTCCTGTCCAAGGCGGCTCCTATGATGAGCGGCGTCGTCAGCTGCAAAGCGCGCACCGGCTCTTTGGCTGTTCGGATCTCGTTCTTAAGAGCACCGTCTACGACTACTCTTGCTTCTTTCCTGTGAAAGGAAATGTATTGGTAATATTGAAAGACTGAGCCACAAGGAGGCAAAACAAATTTCCGGAGAGGCGGTATAATGATTCCAGAGCGAATCGAATGCGAAATTCTTCAGTAGTGCACTTACCAGTTTCAAGCAATACCGCTCAAGATGAAAATATGTTTTTTTTTTTTTTTTTTTTTTTTTTTATTTATTATAAGTATATATTTTTTACATAGTACCATACTCTAAATGTCGCCAAACTGTGTGTCAGTTTGTTGGCGACTGATGCGCTCAATAATCTAATACTACTTGGGAGGTACATAGATACTAGTGATTACTTACTTACTAACTCAATTTACGTTTACATTTGGAGTGCCAGCATGGTTATGAGTTTCATCTGCATTTTATAACTTTATTCAATTAATTTTAAAAACCACCTAACAGAACTTATCAGACCATAAAATTTGTTTCATTTTTGATTTCAAGAAGCCTATTTTTAATTTTTTTTCATCCAGTAGTAGGGGGTATTTGTTATAAATTTTGGGAATCAAATATTCTTTAGTTCTTTGTCCATAATAGTTTTTAGCTGGTGGTTGGAACAGTTCTCCCCTCCTAATAGACCTAGTACAATGACTACTTTGCTTTTTTACTTTAAAATTATCGGTATAATAACTATCTAATATATTTAGGTAAACAACTTTAGAATGCACGGGTAGAATCTTGCAGATCGAAAATAATCTATCATAGCTATGTTTATACTTATCCCTAGTTTTTTTGGGTACTAAATATTTAATTAACCTTACTTGTAATTGTCTCACTTGGTCCAGATACGTTTTAAAGGTAAGCCCATAGCAGCTCAATCCATAGCTCAGCAATGAGTCAGCGAGCGCATGGTAAACAATGTGCAGGGTGCGCTTGTTAACTATTCTACTTAAGTGATAGAACTGACCTAGTATCGCTCTTAACCTGTTACAGACTTGAATAATATGAAGTTTCCAATTAAAGTGATTATCAATTAACAATCCTAAATATTTAAATTTATCAACTACCTCTAATGTGTTACAATTACATTTTACTTTGTTGCCGTGTAGGCATTGGTATGTATGTCCTATTAAGTTAATGTCAACAGGGCCTATATATTTTGCTTTCTTATTGTACGGAGAAAAAATATGCATACATTTAGTTTTACTTATGTTTAAGACTATTCCATTATCATGCGCCCACTTTGTGATGTTTTCGAAGTCCTCCTGCACGTTGTTCACCATGTCTGCGATATCCTTGCCAGCGAACAGCAGGCACATGTCATCCGCGTACATGCATACTTGACACTTTTTAACCACATTCGACACACTGTTCACATGCATGATGTAGCCAACTGGCCCATAGACCGATCCAGTTGGCACACCCAAACTAACGCTGGCTTCGGATCCAGCTGTCCCATTGATGACAGTGCGTAAAGTTCTGTTCGTCAGATATTCACGAAACCACTGGTTTGTGGGTCCGCTAACGCCACATTCGTCCATAGCCTGCAACAACTGTTCATGGTCCAGTGTGTCGAATGCTTTCTTGAAGTCTATGAACAACGCAATGACCTGCTGTCCGCCACCAAGACTCTAATTTACATAATTCGAGAAGTGGGTCAAGGCCGTAGCCGTGCTGCGCCCTCTACGGAACCCGTGCTGCGCCGGCGATAACACACTGTTATGCTCCAGGAAAGTACTCACTTGGCCGATTATGACCTTCTCAACAATTTTATTTATTACTGGCAAAATGGCTATTGGCCTATAATTTGAATAATCAAAATGGCTACCCTGTTTAAATATTGGTCTAATTAGGGATTTTTTTAATTCATCTGGGTAGACACCGTTTGTTACGCACATATTAATGAAGTCTGCTAATATTTTACTGAGATCTTTCTTTATATATTTTACATCTTGAACCCTTATTTTATCAATACCAGGTGCTTTGCCACAGCTTAATTTATCAATAATTTTTTCTACATTAGTCGCATTTACTTTTCTAAACCTAAAAGAAATATGACTTGTTTTGACATATGAATTTCTGTCTAAAAAAGTAAAAAGTTTAAGTCTAAGTAAGTTGGTAAGTACCTATCCAAATTCTCTAGCGCCACCAGCTCTCCTTAAAATGTAGACGGATTAAGTTCCTTAGATAAAATTATCTTTTCCGAAAAGATGGATAAAAAAATACTGAACTTATTTCTCCCTACGGCGTGCTCAACAGAGTGCTATTTTGTCCTTGCTGAGCTGGAACTGCACCTGGTCCACGATGATGAACAGCTGGATGTAGCCCTGACCCTGGTGATTGTTACCTGTTCCTCTCGACAGATACGGAGTGCCATTTATTATCAGCAAGCCGGTTGCTGGTCTCGACTGAGACGCCGAGCGGCGTGTCGCCCACTTGGAACTGGAACTGCAGCTGATCCCCGCCAATGATTGATAGCTTGATGTAGTCTTGGGGTCCCTGAGAATAAAGTGAGTAATTAAAAAGGGACCCTCTGTAAAAAATGTACGAACTTGTACTTTGTTTTAGCCATTTTGTTTTTTTATAGTAATGATATCGTTGACTACATGAAAGCGCTTTTTCACTATGATATAGAAGCAAGTTAGTCTAAAACAGATTGAAATGGTGGAACCTTCGTTATCATTAGTCTTAGATTATGTAGTTGGGAATGCCTGCCTCTGTCAACGTCACTACACTACAATTGTCAAAATACGGTTAATTTATGTTGTATCTAGTTTTCTTCAACCACAACGCATGTGTGTGTAAGTTAGTATGGTGGTTACTCCTTCACGCTATAACATCTGTACAAAATTATATGAAATTCGGAATGGAGCTAGCTTAAATATGGCCTGAATTGACATATAGTCTACCTTCTATTCCAAAAAAAAACAGTGATTCCGTAGGTAACCTGTGAATGCTGTTTACCTTGGAGTGCAGCAGCACGGCGTTCTCCCGGGTGGTGCGGAACTCGAAGTAGATGTCCCCGCTGTGGCCCAGGTCGAACGTGGGCAGCGCGATCACCGCGTCCGCGATGCGGAACGTCACCGCGTTGCTGAACAGGTCTGTCGGGAAACATATCTTCCTGTACCACAACTTGTATTTCCCCCTTATCGCTCAGTCCGTCTCTATAGTTACAGACTAGATAGAAAGGGAGATACGACCGACCAACAAGTCACGGACACGTGTGCTAGCGCTTCTGAGCATCGCGGGATTTAGGGTGGAGTCACATCTATCAGCACCGATTCGCATTTTGTCTATAGAAATATCGGTGCTGATAGATGTGACTCCACCCTTAAAGACTCGAGAGGCAAATAATTGTAGTGCCGTGCGAAACGCACAACTTTGTACAGTTGTTGTATTTTACGAAAGCGGATGGGCCTTGTCGGTGTAATGCGTATAGACACGCACACTACGGCGACGCCTGGCAGCGATAGCTATGCATTTAGAGACAACATGCACGTGCATCTACACTCACACAAGTATGACCCACCCGCTTTTGTGAGATAAAAACATTGTACCTCACTGGTTTGCACTACAGTACAAAATCGAAAATAGAAATAAGAAAATGAAGTTATTTTCTGTATATCCCTCCGGAAAAAATACCATCCGAAACATTCATTTTATTTTATTTTAAATGTATTAAGTTTTAACTACTCCGTGGCATTAGGAGGGAGTAAGCGGCACATTTAAAAGGTTGGTTTAACAAGCGGCACTCACCGTCTCCCTCACACAGCAGCGGACCAAGAGTGTACCGTCCCTGTTTCTCGTCAAGATGGTTGCCCGTGTCACCAAAGTGGAGCGCCTTTACCGGCAGATAATCTTTCTCGGTTATATCGCCTCCGTCCGTTTGGAACTCTATAGGAAAAAACGTTAATGTTATTACTTTATTAAATACACAATAACTTTTCATCATCATCATCATCATCATCATCATCATCATCATCATGTCAGCCGAAAGGCGTCCACTGCTGGACATAGGCCTCCCCCAAGGCTTTCCACTCAGACCGGTCTTGTGCTTTTCGCATCCACCGCGGTCCCGCGATCCTGACGAGGTCGTCACTCCATCTTGTTGGAGGCCTACCTACAGCTCGCCTTCCGGTCCGCGGACGCCACTCCAGAACCTTCTGACCCCGCCCACTGCCACTTTTAAATAGGTAAAAACCGCCGTTTTATGGATAAGGCAAACGAGCACACAGGCCACCTGATGGTAAGTGGAAACTGTGACCTATAGACATTCACATTCACAAGACTGCAAGCCCAAGACTGCAAATGCGTTGCCAACTCTGAGGAATAAGATGAAATGCCTCTATGCTAGTCATTACACCGGCTGTCTTATCCCCAAACCGGAACACAATAATGCAAACAGTGCTGTTTGGCGGTAGGTTAATGGATAAGATGGTGGTAGCGATCCGAACGGACCCTGCACAAGATCCTACCACCCGCAAAACCCCTTGTGTATAGAAGGTCATTGGTATAGCGTGACCCACCAGTAGTGTGTGTATAGCGCGACTGACCGTTGGCCCTTGGCTGCGAGTACTCGGCGTCGCAGTTGCACCACTTGGTGGGGTCCTGGCAGGAGCCGAGCACGCCGCACGCGCACATGCGGCTGCCGGGCGACGCGCCGGCCCAGTAGTCCATGCGCTGCCCGGACCGGGAAACCCACCAGGCGAACGGGTGGAAGTTCGCCTCGTCGCCTGAAACAATACAATCATTACGCATTAGACATACTCCATTTTTCATTGTTCAATATCCGTTCAATGTTCAATGTGTATAATGTGTATAACGTTCAATATTCAATGTTAATTGTTCGTTATTCAATGTTCAACATTTAATGTTCGTTTTTGAGCGTTCAATATTCAATGTTCAAAGTTCGTTATTCAATATTCAATGTGTGTAATATTCAATATTCAATGATCAATGTTCGTTATTCAATGTTCTTTATACAATGTTCAATGTGTATAATCTTCAATATTCTAAGTTTGATATGCAATGTTCAATATTCAATGATTGTTATTTAATGTCTAATATGCAATGTTCAATGTTCTATATTCGTCATTCAATGTGTATAATGTTCAATATTCAATATTCAATATGCAATGTTCAATGCTCAATATGTATAATGTTTAATATTTAATGTGTATAACGTTCAATATTCAATGTTCAATTGAACATTAATGATCGTTATTCAATGTCCAATGTTAAATGTCCGTTATTCAATGTGCAATGTTTGTTATTGAATGTTCATTATTCAACGTTCAATATTCATTGTTGGCTATTCAATGTTTAATATTCAATTTTCATTATTCATTGTTCAATATTCAATGTTTAATGTTCGTTATTAAATGTTCAATGTGTATAATGTTCAATATTCAACATTCGTTATTAAATGTTTAAACATTATTATTTATATTCAATATGCTATTTTTAATGCACGTTATTAATTATTTTTCCATTAATAGTTTTGACCTATGCCAAATTTTTGACACATCTAAAATGGAATGAACATCTCTTACTTGGCGAGTTGAGCAGCCGCGAGTGGCGGCACATGTACTCCAGTCGCTGGCTGCAGGACTCCGAGCGGTTCAGCAGAGCCTCGAGCTGGCCGCGCGACGCGTCGTATGTTATGTCCTAGGGACCAAGAGATTTTGTACGTTTGAGAAAGGAAACGAGGCACAGTAAATGTGAAGTGATAAAAAAGACTGCAATCTAATGAGGCCACATAAGTTAAATCTGTAATCCTCCGCGATCTGGATCAAAATAATCATAACGCCTTTGTGTCTGTTCTTTGCATATATTAAACTTGATCATATTTCCTTGAGATGGTTAAACGTGAAAACATTATCAAAAACCAAAACCCCGATAGTTTTATTTGTCCGTGGAGATCCTCGTCTTGGCCTATGTCGAGCATTCGACGTTTTTTATCTGAAATGTCGTATGCCACCCTTTTTTTTTGTAGCTGGCTTTACAAATCTGCAAGTTTAAGAGCTCCAGGGTTCATATTTATTGAGTGGTTACCTGTCGGAAGCTGCCCGGCTCCTGGTACCCGTCGATGACGGTGCTCTGCGGCGACGCGGCCGAGTGCTGCACCGTGGTCAGCACGCGCCCGTCCGCTGTGCACAACACACATTCACAGTTACATCCAACTGCTGCGCATTTACGTGAGAGTTTGTGATCCCACACAGTTAGAAAGAAAACATTGAGCACCTTAAAAGAGCGACCACACCAGAGCTTAACGGTGCGTAAAAAAACGCCATGTAAATACTATGACCCATCTTTTGTTCACGCAACGTCACCG
The DNA here is from genome assembly GCA_923062465.1 of Acleris sparsana. Classification (NCBI taxonomy): domain Eukaryota; kingdom Metazoa; phylum Arthropoda; class Insecta; order Lepidoptera; family Tortricidae; genus Acleris; species Acleris sparsana. The sequence continues at coordinate 1,030,670 of OV281293.1, forward strand.
TATATAACGCGTCGGTGTGGCTGATAGTTAATGCGTAGTCATAACCCTTTAACTAGAACGAGAACTAGGATTCGCCAATGTTTTTTTTTAAATTATGATATATAGAAGGCACACAAGCACACAGGCCACCGTATTGTAAGTGTGCGAGACTCATATGAATTATAAATATTACAATCACAAGACTGCAATCCTTAGGGCCATATTAATAAACTCAAGTTCAAGTTCAATTCTTTGTTAAATGGCTACTGTCCAGTGGGACAATTCTGCCAGTGGCAAGGTTGGAAGTTACACGTGATCGGTGAAAATGCTTTTCCAGAAACAGATGCTGATTCATCAGTTGGGGAATCTAAAAATAAAATAAATTATGTACATTAACTACAACTACATAATACTAAAACTAAAATGACAACTTACAACTTAATATTAAAATCGTTAATAAACTTGGCTAAAATATATACAAATGAAGTATTTACAAAAGTAAGGACATAACTAAAGCTAGCTGGGCGAAAGATGAAATCAGGAAGAAAGTTATATAAAGAAACTGGAATTTTGGGACAATTGAATAAAATGTGATCTGGGGTTCTCTCCTCGAGACCACACTCGCAGAATGATCCCGAACTCGGATCTTCGCCAGAAAAGAGGGCGAACAGATGTGACCAAGTCGCAGTCGAATTATTGTGGAGGTGGCAGATTTATTAATTTTATTAAATTTAAAAAACCAAGGTTTTACAGGCGGACTAGGTTGAATACAACCATAATGTCTACCCTTGGAGAGGCGAGAACAATTCCACAGATCAGTCCAGTGATCAACCAGATGGGACCTCGCAGTAGCACGCCAATTCGAGTGGTCTTGACTGTGAGGCCCGTCACAAGATACGTCAAAGTAAACGCCAAACCATATAACACTGACATTTTTGACGCGTCTCGAGACGAGCATTAGGGTTGAGATCAGTTTATTAATACGGGCCTAAGACTCCGTATGCTGCTAACTTCAATATGATGGAATGCGTCTATGATAGTAATTTTATTTATAATTCCGAGGTTCAAACATGCTATGATAACATATGAAATAGACAACATACGATGTTCGCAACATGCTGGCACCGTCACTTGTGTGCATCTTGAATTGCCTGTCAAATAAAGTTATCGTCTCTCTTTTTTTCTGTCGTTATAACGGTTTTCAATAACTGCCTCATCTCCACTAACGACTCTCCCGTGGTGCGATCATAGACTTACATGTCACTTACGTTCACTGCCACCAACTTATGATCAAATGCAATTTGAACGTGCAAAGCGCTCACTGGCACTGTAGTACTCACAGTAGAACTGGCAGGTGACGGGGAACGGGGACAGCGGCCCGGAGCCATCCACGTCGATGTGGATTTCGGCCTCGCGAGACACGGCTTGCACGTTCTTGTACGCTTGGCAGGATAACGGGTGCACCGCTGCAATTAAAAGAAATACTTTAGACACGTCAAAATTAATGTCAATTAAGTCCAAGAAAACTGCCATATCTGGCGCGACTCGATACCTTGGTACCTCAAGATCCGTTTGAGTGATATTCCCGATTCGTTGTTTTGAATAAAAAGCAGGTGAATAAATGTCAATGTCGGTTTTGAATTCGCTCTTATTCGCTCTAATACTTGCGAAAACGTAGATGAAATGAAATATTTATTTGCCAGAATACTTATGATATGAATAATGTACAAGGCGCTATGGTAGTTTGGTGTCAAGCATTCGGCCGAAAACAATCGACATGCAAACATGTTAGGAGAGCACAAACACTTCTTTAGTAACAATAATATTAATTTATCGATGGTGCATGTTTTCCGATTCTTGAAACTCTTTCACACTATAAAAGCAATGGGCAAATAATATGTAAGGTTTCTTCTTAAATTCTAAGCCGTTTGACAATTTGATTTCATCTGGAAGACAATTAATATGTATATTGCAGGCATTTTTGCTATAACTTGCACTGCGACAAGGAGGTTGATGCAAGAGGTTTTTCTATTGCACCCTCTGCCTGCCAGTAAAAACCTCGTAATATTAGTAATGACGTAAGTTATTTAACTTACAAGTGTGACAGACGGCGCCGGCGTACCCGGTGCTCTGGCAGTTGCAGTTGAACTCCTCCGAGGTCTGCGAGCACTCGCCCCCATGCTCGCACGGGTTCGGGTTGCACCTGAACACATAATAATACATTGGTCGTTTAAAGTACCGAAGCACCTCTCCACCCTTAAGCCCCTGTGGAACTGTTGCCTCCTTGCAGCTATGAATGTGCGGCTATTTTGGGAGGCCCATTCTATTTAGTTGGCGAGTCACCGCCTGCCATTTCAACCAAAGTAATTAGCATTGGCCAGGCAGGCGGCGTAGTTTCATCAAGAGCCTAGTTCACCAATCACGGGCAGTTCATTCGTAGACCCTATTATTGTTCCCATCCTTCGTAAAGTCTTAAAATAACCGCTGGTTGTCTTTAGGAGCATACTTCTATAGTTTGAACTCAGGGACTAACGCTGGTTGGTGGCCCATTACTTCAAATTAAACTTGTCTAAAGGGCCTCTGCGTGTTGGCTTCGGCTCCATGTACGCCTTCCAAAGGTCTAGGGGGCTGGTGCATGTGGCAAACCCTAAGGGGAGGCCTAAATCCAGCAGTGGAGGTTCCTCGTGGTGGTACCTGTCGATCATCTGGCAGGCGTCGAAGACGACGTCGTTGGGGCAGCAGTAGTCCTCCTTGCGCCAGTCGGAGGGCCGCTGGTAGTTCCCGTCCACGGCGATGCGCCGCATGCAGCCCACGAACCCGCGCGGCGGGCCCTTGCCTCCTACGGTAAACATCCTTATGTGACAGATATTTTGATTGCATCTCTTTTCTTCGGTATAACAAATGTGAGAGATATATGATTTTTTATACATGTCGTTATTTTTTTATGATAACTGAAGGCAAACGAGTCCACATTCCACCTGATGGTATGTTGGACCTGGGACCCATAGAATAGACATTTCGTCGGTAATAATGAAAAACATAATCTGCCTTACTAACTTACTTACTAAGGTGTATTTTGCACCTTATTTAATTTGTTACTTACGCGGTATTGCAATATCACCGCGGATTTTAATTTTGAAGACTGCAAATGCGTTGGCGATTTGAAGATAGAATGCCTTTATGCTAGTGTTTTCACCGGTTGTCTTATTTCCCAATTGGTACACAACAATGCGAAATCTCATTCCCAAAATACCAGAACTTCAAAATACTAGACTACACTCTTTACCAGATTCCCAAAACTCCAGCTTCAAAATATTAGGTAATGATGAACAATACCTGGAAATGTTAAATTTAAGAATTCCAGTATACTGCAGACATTAAAATTCTGGTATTTCGGCACTGAGCCGCTGCTGCTGCTGCTACTTGGGCCAGTACGGACGGACTGCAAAATGGCAGTTCGAGTGCAGTTCTGATGCAGTTAACGTAAATGCATCAAAACGTACGTACGTCAACTGTACTCGAAGTACCATTTTGCAGCTTGATGTAGTTTAAATGCTGTCCGTCCGTGCTAGCCCTAAGTTAAAGGAAGTATAGAGAACTGTAGCTGATTCAAACAATTCCTGGTATTACGAACCCAGTGAATGCGTGGTGATACTATTTCTGAACTCTTCAGAGCTTCAAACCATAACTCACCCGCGATATAATAAGTACTGCCCGTGAGGAACCTCAGCTTCTTGGTGGTCTTCACGGGGCGGTAGTCCACAGCCAGGGTCAGGCTGTCCGTGGCCATGGTCAGCATGAGCGCATGCCAGCGCCCGTCGTTGAACTGCTCCGCATAGTTGTCGAGCTTCACCTTCGGGGAGCCCTCCGTGAACAGCTCCACTCTCACCTTGCCTTCGTCAAGGTACACCTGGGTAATACAGGAAAAGTAAGACTAAATATGACAGTTGGGTATTTGTTTAACAATGCCACGTGGTTTGGTTTGTTCACATTTATTTAACTACCTAAACAGATGGAGTATAGTAATCTCCCCAAAATACCTTCACCCAGCCTTCGCTCTTGAACTTGTGGTAGATGAGTAGACCGTGGTTCTCGTAGGTGCGGAAGTCCAGCGAGATGTTGAGGGTGTTCCCGCCGGAGTAGCCGCGCAGCTTCGCGTACGAGCCTTCCTTCAGGAATGTTATCGGGACCACCTCCGGTTCCTGGCCGACAAGGAACATCGTAATACGTCATCTTGCCATCGCAATACTTTCAATTAAGACAGTGCTGCATATATTTTTATGGATCCGTTCCCGAAGGGTGTCAGACTTTAAAGAGTCCTAACGGGAAGTGTGTTATGCTATGTTATATATTTTGTAATTGTGTATGTGCGTCGTCTGTCAGTCAGTTATGGAATACAATACTTCTATATGTACAGAAGAGTAAGACAAGACTCCAACCAACAATACTTACAGGGCAATCATAGAGCGTGTTGACTTTCTGGTACTTGAACGGCTCCCCCGTCTCGTATCCCTGCTTGAGCTCGTAGATGACGTTGGTGGCGTTCAGGTAGAGGTTCTCGATGCAGCCCGTGAAGTTCTGGCTCACCACCAGACCCTCTTGGAAGTTGGGGACGCCGCCGATGTATAACTAAAAAATTTATTGAAAGTGAAGATCAAATGTCAACATCACTTGGTCTTTAAAACTGCGTGATTATCAAGTAATAATTGTAAATGGGTTCGTTAGGTTTTGTTTACATCTTTGCCCTTTTCAATTGATACAGAATATACTGCGAAACATTCAGATTTACAAAAATACATGCATAAAAAAGAACAGACCGCTCGGTTGAGGTTGAGCCTTGAGAACTCCCCCTTGATGCGCCCCTGCACCAGCACGCGGTCCACGCTGATGAGCAGGTCGCGCCGCGTGCGGGACACCAGCACGTCGTGCCACATGTTGTCGTCCAGCAAGCTGCCCACCGACAGGGAAGTGGCTGTGCCAGATCCTGTCAGACCAATAGACGGGCATATTCAAGTTACGGTATTGACGACGGCGAACGTAACAAATGTTAGAGATACGCATATTTTAGCAAGTCATTAAACTCATTAATCATTGATAATCAAATGGATGATTCTTTCCGACGGAAATCGCAAAATATATGAGCACACGACGGCGCCAATGCCAGAGGTAGCGGTAGCAGTATCATCAGTATGTATGCTTCCGGCCGGATCACGCTCGCAAAAATATACACATTAATTATATTTTCAAAACATTCGTTGGTTTTGCTACAAAAGGCTTCCATATGATTATTTCTAATATTTTCATGTACATCCTGTTGGAAATCCAAACCAATCTATCATTTTTACTACAGCGACTTGCTTTATCTTCGCTCTCTTCCGCAATCTACCACCGTGTAGCAAACATGTAATGAATGTGAGAACGACCATAAAATATGCCTTCTTGCCATTTAATTCAGGGCCATTCTAATCTCCAGATAATTCACAACGTTTCATTTTCTATCCCACATGAAAGAAAAGGATAAAACTAATATTTATCGTACATATAGCGTTATCAGAACATTGAAAAACCAGCCCGAAGTATCCCGATTTTCCGTTACCATAGCAACCGCATCCCAACTTACCCAGGTCAATGTTGTACACCAGCCGATTATCCCTCAGCTGCAGCGCGATGTAGTCGCCCTGGGTGCCGCGCGAGTACAGCAGCGCCCCGGACGCCGCGCTGGTCTTGAACCGGAACCGGATGGTCTCCCGGGACGCGGACACCGGGTCCCGGAGCAGGTCCATATTGATGAGGGAGGAGCCGTTGAACGACATGGTGTTCGCCTCTGATGGGAGGTAGATGACATGAGGTCAAAGATCGAAAGGGAAGACTCGCGATTGATCTACACTAATATTATAACATTCTAAAACAAATGAGAGAATTTCAAAATCGAAGGAAGGTACAACGAAACTAGAACGGGTCGCTATTTCAAATACAATTAAAAGGCACACAAATATAACAAGAGCTTAGTGTTTTACATTCATTGACCATCCACCCAAAAAAACTATGTTAAAGCGGAAAAAATCTGGCTACCGGGGCCGATACAGGCGCATTACCACTTATGCCACCAAGACCCTACTTAAGCTCCGCGAAATTAATGATCCATAATAATTTCAAATGAAACCTATTTAGTATAGTCTGACAATCAATTCATACATTTGCGGGTGGTAGGACCTTGTGCGGGGTCCGTCCGGATCGCTACCACCATCTTATCCATTAACCTACCGCCAAACAGCAGTGTTCGCATTGTTGTGTCTGGTTAATCTGGGGATAAGACAGCCGGTGTAATGACTAGCATAGAGGCATTCCATCTTAGTCCACAGGGTTGGCAACGCATTTGCAGTCTTATGCTAATGTCTATGGGTCACAGTTTCCACTTACCATCAGGTGGCCTGTGTGATCGGTTGCCTTCACTATGCCATAAAAAAAAAAAAACAATGTCTTCTTAATTTTGAACCAGGCTCAAACCCTTCTGAATCAGTAATTATTTCTCTGCCTTGCTCTTCGTTTTTAGGACTAGGAGCTCTCTTAAGACAGGCGTTGGCGCCAACTTGTAGACCAAGACTCACTTCGGGTTGCTATGTAAGTACAGTGAGCGTGCGAGTTGAATGCAGATCTCAGGAGCCCTGCCCAAGAAGCACACTCTACTAAAGTTTCTCTTATCTATCACCCAAAATGTATGGGATGACCACGTGGTCAACTGTCATTTCATACATTTTGAGCAATAAAAAAAGAACTTTTGTAGCGTATGCATCTTTGGCAGGGTCCCAGGAAAGTGATAGTGCTGTTGCATAAACAAGGACAACACGACACTGCAGGCGCGTGAGGCGAGGCCTGCGGGGGGCAGGGGGCTATTCACCTCAGACCCCGACCGCATTCAACTAGCGAGCTGGAGGTAAGTGAGACATACGTACCGTAATCGCATCCGAAGAGCTCCACTCGCATGGATATCTTGTCTCTCCATCGCATGGGATTGATGCGGATGAACTGTGCTATGATAGGCACTTCGAACTCGTTCTTTTTGACGTTGTTCCCGTCATGGTTGCCGTCGAATGTCTGCAAAATAGTTCCCGCAGATTAGCTTGAGGATTTATGTCCACAAAAATCTGTTAATATTTTACATACATTGGCTAAAAATGATTCTTTTTTTTTTGGAGAACGCTACAATTAAGTTTTGGGAATTTCAAATTATAAATATTGCATGGATCAATTGGGAATTACGGACAAAAAACATTAATCAAAATAGGTAAACAAGAAGAGTACTGATTTCAAGAACATAGTTAAGTAAAAGCATAACATAATTTTTACATTATTAACTGTTAGTATTTTAGATAGTAACAAAATCCATTTCCTCTACTTATTCAAATAATAATTAATAAACCCTTTATAATTGATCAATGCCTAGTTGCACAAAAGTTCATCAAGTGTAATGTCGTATAGTCACATGCTGTCAATTTCTACCTTGGAAAATTAAAAAGTGACAGAAGGTGTCCTATTGTACATTCCAGATAATGAACGTGCGTATAGGTGAAAAACTTAAATAAATCACATTTTAACATGTCTGTACCATTTGACAATCTATATTTGAAATTTGACGGAAATTCCATATTAGTTTTGTGCACAACTACGCAACAGGTGATTTACTTAAGTTTTTCACCTATAATATGGTATTAAGTTTACTCACCTTGCTTAGATACCTACTATTCGCTTTTTGTTCATTGAAAGTTAAAGGGTACCAGTAACTAATGACCAAGCTAGAGGGATGCCACACGAGCGTTGCCTGTGCGTTGTCGCTGTTACGTTGTTAAACATACAAATTAGAACGACATGGCAAACGATGCGTTGACACACGTGCGTCGCTTTATGTTGAAATCACAGCGTTGCGACGACGCAACGCACCGGCAACGCCCGTGTGGCATCGCTATTAGCGTTAGAATCACTCTAATGGTATGTCGGTCAGTGGACAAACACCCAGAAGATACCATTAGCTTATCCCTCACGGAACGTATGAACAAGGATGTAAGATGGAGGAAATTACGTATTACAACAAAACCTCTACTCTCTCTCTAGTCTTTGTAAATACCTACACTAGTTTTGGCCCGCGACTCCGTATGCAAGCTCGTTACCGCTGTTCCCTGGGGAAATGATTAGTTTTCCGGGCTAAAGAGTAACCATTTATCCGTGTTTCGGGTCACAAACAGTCTCTGTACTTCTACTTTACATCAATCGGTAGTAGTTGAGCGAAAAAACACAAATTCGCATTTATAATCTTAATAAGAATTCTGCTCTTCCTTATACACTCAGGAGCAAAAATGCCGGGTCAGAGTGCGTTTTTCATACAAACAAGTCTATTTTGAAGCCTTGGTTCTTCGCTAGGAGTTGTTTTGAGTGAGATTTAATGGTGGATACTCCGAGGATCAATAGAGGAGGTCAAAGTTCTTAAGATACCCAACTGATCGCACAATCAGTTAACACCACAGCGGGAGAGTTTGGGTCAGCATTTGGATTTCCTAACATTTTATTGCCATTTTAGATGTTTTTCTGAACATACACAACTCCGGCGTTAACCGCAGATTCATTCAGTTGGGTATCCTAGGCACTCTGGAAGTGCTGTATCAATGCTCGGGGTATTCATCATCAGATTTCACGAAAAGCATTCCCTGGCGAGGAACCATGGCTTCGAAATAGCCTCTTTATTATGAAAAACGCACTCTGAGCTGTTTTTTTTGCTCCTGAGAGTATATAAAGTATAATGTAGACAAGGCTGGGTTAGGTTAGGTTAGGTTAGGTTAGTTTATTCATTCAGTTGGGTACTTTCTTAGGGTCGCAGGGTACCGAGTTGTAACCTACTAATGACTGTTTTTAACATTATTTACCGTAAAGGAAAAAACCCGAGGAAACTTGCGTATTCGATTAGCTGAGAGTGTAAGAGAGTAATTGCACAAAAGATCTCAAAGGCTCGATCCAGACCAACAGGACTTGTTTGATGACGCGCGATATATATATATACCGGGTGTACAATCCAAATGGGTCAGTATGGAGAAGTCGGAAACTATGATAGATAGCGAGATCTGTTCTTAGGAACCATGACGTCGATTTTAGATTTAATAATAATTACATTCAAACTTTTTTATTAACTCTCATACTTTAAGCAAGATTCCATTAGTGTTGTGCTTCTTGCGAGTTGCAGAATTTATACACATTGGTTTTGACCAGGTTCGATTCCCGGTTATGTATGAGAGTTAATAAAAAAGTTTGAATGTAATTATTATTAAATCTAAAATCGACGTCATGGTTCCTAAGAACAGATCTCGCTATCTCTCATAGTTTCCGACTTCTCCATACTGACCCATTTGGATTGTACACCCGGTATATATATAAATACTTATCTTTATAAGTATGTTAATCATTACCCCGTACCCATAGTTCAAATCTAGAGCAAACTTTGGGTTGGGAGTGTTGGGACTAAGCTAATTTGTATTGAGATTGTCCCCTGATATTTATTGATCTGTTCAAAGGTAAGGTAAAGAAGGCTTTATTAAAGATAACAGCAAAGAAAACTGTTTGAACTATCCAACAGCATTTCCCAGCTGATCCAGATTACCTGCGTAAGCGCATCGGCGGCGGCGACCGTCCGCCAGCTCTCCCCATCATCAGAGTACTGCAGAATGTACTCAGACACGTATTCATCGGTCGCGTAGCGTCCTCTAGTGGCGATGGCTCGCAGTTCCTTCCGCGCCCGAAGGTTGATCGTCAAGTGCTGGTTGTACGAGCTTTCCGTGGCTGTCCATGCCCCCGTGCCTTCCCAATCAACGTGCCCGTTAGTATGCGAGGAGTAGTGTACAGTGGCCAGAGGTTTGTGGAGGTTTCAATGACAAAAACAAAGATGAAATTATGCCACCATAATGCGTTTAAATGTTGTAAACTCAGTCCAATATTGAATTTCTGTATTAGACTGCACATGATTGTACTATTTATATTGTTGATTAGTCCAGTTACTTTTAAAATGTTTCAAACAATATTAAAGCTTTTTCTGTGTAGAAATTTGTGGTTTAGAAAAAAACCTCTTAAAGAATTTGGTATAATATTACTACAATTTTTTTTAGAACCCAGACGTCTGGCCAAACAGTAATTAATTTTCACCAAATAGAAATAGTGCTGTAAATATATTTGTGCTGAAGCAACCATGCAAACTAAATAACCACATGCAAACACCATGCAACATGAAATAATATGAAGGTGCCATACTCAAAATGCCAATTACAATTTTTTATTTACTTTTTACTAACAAAATAATGTTTTGCATGTTACATAACTCTGGCTAACCTCCGCTATTACATCTCTAGCTAGCTACAGGGCTTTCAAACAGAATGGCACCTTCACAATTGTTGACAAAGTAGATATTCCTCCCCTAACATTAGAGTTATAATGGTTAGTCCTTGATTTAGTCTTTCGTTAGTGAATCCTGCCTGCCCACTTTACCTTGACCTCGCCTCCTGCAGCCTTATAGCGGACGTAATCAAGTCCATTGGTGCCATAGCTGATGTGGTACTCCTGAACGTATTCGCGGGAGTGGGCACGTCCCTGGGTAGCCACGCGGGTAATATTCTTCACGGAACCCAGGTCGATTAAGAGCTGCTGATCGAAATCATTCTCCGAGGCAGTCCAAGCGTTGACACCTTGACGGTGGACAATTTTAATTTTAAGGCTGGCAAGCAATGAACGGTGTTGGTAGATTTTTACTATAATGCTGGCAGGTATGTCTTTTTGAAAGAAATACTTTTTTTAAATACATGGATAGGCAATGAAATGGATTTTAAAACTGTTATTGTAGATGTGACAATTATAATGAGTTTTTAAGACAGCCATATCTCATACACTGGTGTGGTAATTAAATAAAACTTAATGAGAAAATTAATTTATTGCTAACATCAAACATGTAAAGCATAACACACAATCCCTGAATACATTCAAATCTAAAAACTTAAAACTCTAAATAATTAAACTTATGTCAAATACATAGTATAATACAATATTGATTGAGAAACATTGCCACAATTCTCTCACTTAGCTAATGATGAGCAATGATCAACCTCATATGGTAGGCCTAATGGCCTGCACAAGCCGGTGGATTGCAGGGGAGATCATCGAAGAGGATTTCCTCCGCCACAGCGCACACTGAAGAGGATAAATCCCTCACGCTACCGCGAGCGTCCGCCAGCGCCGGGTCAGTGCCCAGGACTGTAGAGTGCACCGCTGATTGTGCTCCGGCCGGTTTGCACAGGCCATAATAAATTGTATAACTACGATTGTATAGCTAAGAGTTATCTTTTTTGTAAAAACAATCAAAACAAACTATGTAACTTTGCACCTTATGCCTATTCTCTAAAGTTTATCTTGAAGACTAAATTTTAAAAAGGTTTAACATCTTTTTTCATAAAGTTATTTGTGAATGCTGCATCCTGCGAGAACATGGGCTTAGCATCTTTAACAAGTTCTTCAAAATTCAAACAGGAAAAAGAGGCAGGTGCTATCTCTTTTGCATCTCGGATAGCCACAGCCACAGAGTGTTTCGCATCCAGTAGTGTTTCTTCAAACACCCAATCATGTATCAAAACGCCATCTACATACAATTGTGTATCAGTCACGATTTGACCCACTTTCAAATCAAAAGTGTGAATAGAAAAACTTATTTTATCCAGCGCAATTGTAATTCCAACCCCGACATTCTTAACATAAGCCTCCTTTAAACACCAGAATCGGTAAAAACATGCCATTTGCTGAGACTCGTTCTTGAATTTGCCGATGGTCTCCCATTCATGGGTTGAGAACTGTCTCTTCATGAGTCTGAAGTACTCCACAACATTCTTTTTCACTGGAGGCTCTATCTTCATCACATCAATCCCTACATACCTCTCTTTGTTGCCAGCTAACACAACAAAATCACCTTGATGGGAAACATTGAAATTTATTGGAACATCTCCAATTCCTATTAAATAAGGTTTTCCACGTTCATCTCTCCCAAATTCGATTTCGTTATAAGGAATTCCGGTAGATAAGTGAGCAAATTTTCTCATCAACAAACGTCCTACCAGAGAAGACTTAGCATCATCTTGGTAGACAAACTTGTCTATTCTTTCCTTCTCTTCTTTCTGAATGTAGCTAGTAGCTGCCATTATTTCTTCATAATTAGGAGACCAGGCTTTTATACTGAACGCCCATCTTACATTGAGATTTGCCATCTTTAGCTTGAGTGAAATAGGGTTTAATTCCTGCACAGTATTAACTTTGGTCCTTATATTGTACTTAGTGAAATTGCGGACCTGCAGATGAAGAACTGTTACTTTAGATTTCTCTTCAAGTTAATTGTTTGAGACTTTCTTGTGGTGTAAACAGAACGAAAACTCAGTTCTATTTTTGGTCACACATAAATAAGGTTACTACAACAAGCCAAAACTGCTGCACCCAAAATAAATATTGGTGTCACACTAAATAAACCGCTTGTATATAGATGCAATAACTGATTTCTTTTAAAGAGAACCTGGCAATATTTTAAAACAAAACTAATATCAAAATACAAAAATAATTAAACCAGGAAATAACACTGCAACAAAAATCTCCACTACAATGGAGAAGCAAATGCCAACTATCAAAAGTAAGAATATAATAATATTGTATTTAAATTAGGCAACTTTATAGTGAGTGGTGTGTAGCATAAACTTACCATATAATTGAGCATTATAAGGTCCCCGTTCCCTCAGACTGGAGGTGGCAGTCAACTTAGCACCAGCAACGAGAGGTTCGTTGCATTCGTAGTCAAAGTAATATCTAGCATATTCTGAAAAAAGAAAAAAAAAAAAACACCATTATTTTTAGGTTAGTATTAAATCATCCAGATTTGCGTCTTTGTTTTAAGTAGTAATCTTAAGACAAGCTTTAAGTGAGAACGTTTTTAATAAAGTTTTATACGGTGTTGTATTTAGCCCAAATATCAAAAACACTTCTCCAATCAGAACTGTATTGAAGTAAATTTCATAATATACCATTATGCTAACGTGTTTCAAACAATATTTACAATGAGCCCTTATAACAGAATGCCACGGTTTTTAAACGACGACGACAAAAACAGGAAATTAAAACAAAATTCCGTTGGATAATAGACTCACCTGCTTCAGACTTTGTAATGCTATAGCAAAGCAACACAACGAAATAATATACAAAATTACTCATCATAATTTCATACTGAGTTGTAATTTATACTTAAATTAGGATTCGGCGATTTAAGTGTAGTTTGTTAGTCAGAAAAGTTGATGAATTTGTTTGATCATTACGCTAGCGTTGTCAAGATCATCAATTCATTCATCACATAAAATCAAGTCAAGCCGGACAACACCCTTCGCAAGCGTGTTTTACGTGTATTAAAGAACGTTACACTCCAAACTTCACTCTATATATGCCCTGTAATTGGTCCTTATGTTTCTAATTTAACTGCCGACATTATTTAAGCCAACAGTATTGCAGCAAATTTGTTAATGTCCAATTGGTTCGTAAATGAAAACTTACCGTTTCAAGCAGTTCAAATACCTTACTTGCGTTTTTAAAATCTTCCGTATAAGTACTTGTTTTTCCTTGGATATTTTACCAACATACAGTTGTAATTAGTTAATTATTATAATTTCGTTGTTTACTCTGTATTTGTTTCTTATTATTAACACAAATAACTTACTTTAACAACATCAGTGGAAAATATAAAAATGTTATCATTTTTGAAAGTTAATGATTTCAGAACGTTAAGAAAATGATAGTATTGCCAGTAAAATAAAAAAGGTTTCAAAATAAGGTAAATAATTTAAATACAAGAAGTTGTCAAGTTTGTTTCTTAATCGAAATGGCTTAATTTAGTATGAATAACTTGAGAAAATTGTTCGTGTTGGACAGTTTTGTGTATTGAACTCCTGAATTTTATTCAGAAAATGTGACTTTTCTGGTTATAGTGGGAAAGTTATTAATTGTAGTAGAAACATTTAGTATACTCCCAAATGTGAAGACGAATAGCTGTCGATTGATTATCCGCTTATTTTTATCGTCGTTATCAAAATAATAAGTCGAGAAGCGTAGTAATTGAAGAAATTTACACTCTTATACTATTGTGAGTTTCCAGATTCAATTACTAGAAAAGCTACTTCAAGCTTTTGTATGGTTCCCGTTATCCCTTCTATGCCACGTTTTTGAGGCTTTATGATTATTTAGATTAATTTAAAATGATGTACATGGTCTAAGCAACGGATTACTTATAAGGTAAGACACTTACTCGTGTGCTTTATATTCTAATATAAGTGAGTCACGGTCCAATACGTTAATGCAGGTAAAAGGTGACATCAGAGTAGCTGTCAAATTATTGATATATTTAGTCGAGTTACGCCGCTAAGTAATTATGTTTATAACAACATATTTTACTGATTCGTATTGGCATTAGTGTCCATCGGTCGTTTCCTGCCTGGGTAACTAAGTACGACTCCATAAAGGTCTCATATTCGCTTGGTAATCCAAATGGCCGTGTGAAAATTTCTCCGTTGTTTGTGATGATCGGTAGTATAAAATGTGAAAGTTTGTGTAGACTTGTTTGTCTAAATTTATTTTTGTGTTTTGTTAGTAAATAATCTGCCTAACTCATTCCACTGCTGTGTAACTGCTGTGTGCTGATAATAGGAAATTCTTTAAAACTTGTATCAACTTATCAATAAGATGTATTTTTTGTGTATAACAGTGCTCATAGATAGCCAAGATACAGGCTCAACCTAGTTTGGAATCTGCCGGAAAGTGATGTGTTTTTATATAGTGTCATTTTATATACCTTATAAATTGAAGCTGCTATTCTAAGCTGCAAGAAACAATTACTTAAATCTCGGAAATAATGTAGACTCATATCAAATGAACCTTTACCTAACGGTATCCTATCAATCATCATTTAACAAACTTTCATTTTGCAAAAACGTGTTTCGGCTTAAACCATTACATATTACAAAGGGCACATGGGCTTCTTAACCCGTCAAGTGATATGTCAAAGTTGTTGTACATCAAAATTAAACTGTACGTCAAATTAATAAGTCACGAAATACCAAAAAATCTGCGCACACATGTTGTGCGTAGGACACCTGATAAATAAGTTTGGTAAGTTTAGACTTTTGACCACATGAATTTGTAAAATAATGCGGTGGTAAGCAAGGTTTATACGGATAGTTATCGTAATAATAACAGAATGATAATAAACAAAAATTTGTGCTTGTAAAAGAGAGAGAAGATTTGTGTTGGAATAATATTTAAAAAAAATATTATTTATTTATTTTTGTTTTGTTACAATTTGTTATGAACAGGGATCGGATATTCGGATCGATATTTACCTATACTTTAGCGGCGTGAATGGTATGGAGACGGACTCAGCTTTATTTTCGTAATAAAATTCCCGGGATTACTTAACTAAGTAACAACCTAACAACGCAGTAAAAGCTCATATTTGAGAGTTTAAATACGCTTATTTTTTATGTATTTAATGTAATTTTCTATGGGAAAATATTAAATCTAATTTACCTGAGTTTTATTCAACTAGGGAAACATCATTATCATTACTTAGTTTATCGGAACTTGCCGTGAGTACTAGTACTTTTAAACTACTAGTATCCCTGGTTATGAAATAATGTAACAAATAAATTTCTCATTATCTGATACTTATCAAGAAACATAATTATCTTGATAATTTCGAACCCTGGATGGAAGTATCTCTTGCAGAAATGAAACTTTGTAAAATGATATAGTTTGGCAAATGGAGATTTGGTTAAAAGGCAGGATACCATTAGGTACGTGAGGTTCACTAAAGTTTTACCAAATCATCATTTGGCAAACTATATACTGGTAAATAAAACTTTAACATTATGATGATAACAAAATGTGTCCAAATAAGAATGTGTCAAAACAAGAATGCATCTCAGGATTATGTCAAAAAAGTATTGGTCCCTATTTCACCCTATTAGATGAAAAAATTACATTAGGAGTATTGAAAATTTTCTTGATTTGATAAATGTAAAAATGCTTATTTATTTGTTTACATGTTAAGGAATAGATTTGAAATTTGGTACAAAGATAATTTATATCCGGCAAACAGGGGTTACCTTTGTTTCGTCAAAATATTATTGGTCAAATATATAATTTCCCACATTTTCATTGGCCAAACCACCTTTTTTTTTTGTAACTAAATATTTCAGGATTTTAAAAAAACCTAACCTAACCTATAGGGTTCTATGTGATGGTTTTAACACAAATTCTGAAAAAATCATATAACATTGGTTTGGCAAATAAAAAAATTGGGAAATGAAACTGCAGGCTCCCGGCAAACAGTCATATGGTTTTCTATCATGTTTAATTTTGGGCAGACTATATTCTGTAAAGATAACCCAGGCAGAGTTGCAGGTACTGTCAGTACAATGGAACTCCCCCCAACCCACCATAGAACAATGGTGTCACAGTGACATTAGAAAACAATTTGTTTGACACTTTTTATGAATTCAATCATAACATCACTGTGTCACAGTTCTATGATTGTTTAGGTTTCCATTGAGCTGATAGTTCTTACTTTTCTTCACATGCAACAAAGGCAAGATAAAGTCAATAATAATATAATATATTTCCAGACTGCCATCATGTCGAGCATGTCAGACCGCAAGGCGGAACTGGAGCGGAAGAAGGCAAAGCTTCAGGCGCTTCGCGACGAAAAGGACCGCCGCCGCCGCGAGAAAGAGCAAAAAGATGCTGACGAGGCTATGGTAATAAAAAGAATATTAACAATAACAACATTATTAATAGAGAGAATCTGTAAAATTTATTTTTCACGATGTGTCCCAAAATGCAACTGGACACGGCGACAGTTGTAATGTGACTTTACTTTGGTTATTTATTTGATGACGGGTAATAACTAATCATTGTCATTTGACAGAATAAAATACAAGACCGATTAGTCCCAGCCCATACCTTGTAGCTTCTGCTTTACCATTAGCAAGTGCTTGGAAATAATAGTTTCTTTTGCCAAAAAAAATACACCAACATTCATGGTTGGAACAACAACAACCACTACCTACTATGTCTCCATCTCCTTCTGCCATCAGTGGTCTTCTCTTAGGAAGCACTACTAGAATAAACATCTTATTATATCTTTTTAGCAACGAGCGTCCACCGCGTCAAGCATCGATAGCCGGCGTGACCTGGACGAGATGCTCTCATCCCTCGGAGTGGCTCCGGTCAAGGATGTGCTCTCTTCGCTGTCCTCCATGCAGTCGTTGACTCCACCTCAAACGGCTTCGCCGGACGCCAGTCTCCCGCATGACAGAGGCAGTCTCCCGACGCAGGGGTTTGTACCGCTTGGTTTTATTTTAGGTCTTGAAAGTCTGGGCATGGCGACACCACCTCCTGACAGGCCACGTGATGGTTAATGCCATCATTGTTATCATCATATCAGCCAAAAGATGTCCACTGCAGGATATAGGCCATTGTTTAGCGTTATTTGCATTCATCCAGAACAAGGAGTCTTAATAATTTATAGGTTCTCCATGACGCAGACTAACATTCTGATGAAGATCACTGGCTGGGGATGTTTGCAGCACAAAATTGGCAATGTGATCACTGTCGCTTATCGGCAGGTTAAAGGGTAAAGTGTTGGTCGCAATCTTTGTAAACCCTGAAGCCCTACTTTGAAATTCAGTTCTAAGTTGTTGGCTCCATCCCTTTCTCTCAGTTTAGTCTCGGATGACGAGTGACAGCGACCCGAAGTTTCGAGTTTAATGTTTCGTGGTAACTATCCTGCACAAGGCCCTGTTCCTACCGGCGATGTTAATAATTTCCTCAATTAGTTGGAAACCCTTTTGTATTAAAATTAATATATTTATTTTATTTTATTTCACTACTTAACACTTGGACGTAAAATACTTAAAACACATTCTCGTCCATTTTATTGTGTCACTAACAACACACATTATATTCGGTCCCTGAAATTCCCAGGATAACAAAGAAACCGCCGCAACTCCAGATCATATCAGTACAGTCCACTGATATTCCCCCCAAGGAGAACGTGACCTACGCCAAACAAACTCAAACCACCACCGGTGGTATCACTGAAATCAGAGATGGTAAGTGTCTGTTTACAACTACGGGTTGATTCTTTGTTTGGGGTATAGGGTGTGTAGGTATAGGGTACCTATATGTCTTTTCAATGTTACCTGTGTAGAAAAATTTGTGGCGTGATAAAATAAAGTTGGACATAAAAGTTATGAAAACTATTTTCTCATTCCACATTTATGGACATTCCATTGAATATTATAGAGACAAAAGTTAATAATTCGTATTGTTAATTTTTAAAACAATAGGTGTAACTTGGCCTTGTTATTTGGATTTGTGGCTTTACCGAAATATTTAGATTTGATGAGAAAGCATTTTAAGGGGTTTTATGAATTGTACAAAGTTCTTGTATTTTAAAACATCAACATTAACGTCACTTAATAAGGATTTAATTTTTGTGACCTCATTTTCTTTACTCTTTATTTACAAACCTGCATTTACTTAATGATTAACTGTGATGTCTGGGTGTTGGTATTAACTAGGCCATTTGCAAATATTCTTTTGAACTCTAATTTGTATTAATTAATGATTAATTTTACCATTTCGTGTTTTATTAACCCTTACACTACACACTGCATGATTCATCAAGATTTTAAATGTAGTAAGTATAATGATTTCATTTGTGGATATGGACATTCCATCTATGTGTAAGCGACTACTATACTACACTAGTTTTTGTCGGTAGTTTTTATTTACCTTTTTTTTAGCAGTTATAACATGTAAAAAGTCTTGATTTGTGTTGCAAGTGTGTTGTCAACTTAACCCCAATAATTCCTCTCATAGTATTTGCAAATGACTCCACCTTCATAACCAATGACATCTGTAATTCGACAGTATTTACTTTTCATTTTCACTCACCCTTTACTGTTTTGGTTTTCGCTTGCTGTCTGAAACTTGTAGTCTTCAGTTGTTTTTAACATATTTAATCATGTTTTTTTTTGGCTACACCCTGTAGATACAATTTTGTACTCATTAAAATAAATTAATGTTATTCAGACAGCAATAATTTAAAAATACTTTGTCTCTGCTTGTTGACATTATTGTACGTTAATAAAAGTAAATACTGTATGAGTGTTTGCCATGTTTGTGTTCGTGCTACCGTAAAACAAGGCTCTTCCAATGCGTCACCGCTTGCAGGATACATGGAGGACTGGTGGCGGCCGCGCAAAGGTAAACACAACTTTATAACATTGGAATAGAAAACAATTTTCCGTCAACATGAAGTTTTGAGGTTTTCCGTGAGCATGAAGTTAAGGTAGAGGGTGATCTAAAATTGTAATTCTTACTTTTTATTGGGCTACGAGACGTTACGTTCGTCTATGTTAAAATACAAGTTTGTTTGTTGTATGAAGCAAATCGAAATCACCCATTTTAAATTTCACGCGTTTTACTTAAACCTAAGGTTTTTTTAAACGTGTTTATGGGAAATTGTATTACAAAATTTGTAAGAAAAAAAACCTAAAATTATTGATTTTATTTTACACGAAAAAAATAATAATAAGAAAAATATGTGCTAAGTGTAAAGAAAATCATGCTGCATGATTTTGTGATAATTAACGCGATTTGTGAATTAATGGGTTTAATATTTGGGATAAAACATGTGTCACTACGCATGTCTCACTGCATGGGCTCATAACATGAAATTAACCAATTAATTAACACAAAGGTCGAAAGTTTACGACTCTCTAAAAAAATATATCGAATTTTGCATTATCTATTGCTCGTTTTCCTGGAAAACACATTTCTAATATTATTTTAGGGAGCCGTTATTAAATCATTGTGAATATCACCTCATTTTGCAAAACAACTTTATATTTATGTAAATATCTATGGGGAATTGCATTTTTATTAATATTGCGTATCGAAACACGCCGTATTGACTGACGAATTGTTTTTATTTTTTGTCTCGTTCTAGCACACGCAACCGACTACTACGGTAAGTCATTATTCCTCCCGTTTGCCGTTAACATTTTACCTCTACCTCTGTCCAATAACTTGGTGTCGGTTGTAATTTACCTAATAGTTTTCATCTCGATAGTTTATTGTAAATAGAGTCTTTACCACGCTTCTAGTTATTTCCTACTAACATGGTTTAGGTGCGATCGTTTCAGATTACTCGATAATTTATTAAAAACATCTAGATATAATATGCACGAAATAGTTATATGGATCAAGGAATCTGAAATAGTCTAAGGGCAGGGTTCGAGCGCCGGTCGGAGCGTCGTGTGATGCCTTCATGTCGCAATGTGGCCTTCCAGAGTTCTCCACGTGTCCCAGGACACCAGTATATATCACGGCCGCAAACGTATATGTGTATCTCGTATGGTGGTAGTATGGGACGCCGTATCATGCCACGCTGACTCCACTAACTTGCACAGGTCTAACTGTTAGGTCATGCTGTAAAATAGAGCACTGTTTGCTAATCTATGTATAGTGTTTTTTTTATAATGGTCGAAAGATACTGACATTTTTTTTGTTTTTCCTCCCTTTTTCAAGATGAGTACAATCTAAACCCGGGTTTAGAGTGGGAGGACGAGTTCACAGGTAGGTTTCAAATCGGATCATAAAAAGTCTTTGTGATACTAATCTTGCCCTTGGTAGTGCCTGTCACACTCGCATGTTTGTGTTGTAACCTACATTATTTATATATTTAACGCTATGTATTACTTTAGTCGCTAACAAAAACATTTAACTTGGCACATGATACATGTAGGTTGTATACTGGATATATTTTGGCATACGATACAGGTGGCTTTTTAGTTTTATTTGATTTTGTGAGCTTTTTGAATTATTTGAATAAAAATAAGTACATTTAATGACTGAACACCCTGTATGCATGCAAGTTTATTTTGGCAAGATCATATTGTTTCATGATGTTGTCAGCCAGTTATATATTTTTGAACAAAGGCAGAGATTATATATTTTGCATGTGACAGAACATATATTCTGTGTTGCATGACTTGAGTCATATCTAGATAAGATATAATGATATTTATATTTTATATATTAAACCATGTATCTCTCTAGTGGAGAGCTCGGGAAGTTTGTTTTCGCATTATAGTTAATTTGAGCTATCTGTCACAGTGTTGCTTTTACGATTTGTGCTCTAATGCCGTTGCACATGATCCAGTTTTGTTTGCTCTTGAACTGTGTTATGTACAAGGTTTATCGGTTGAGAAAGTGGAAATATAGCTAGTATCCTTCCTGCTTTAGAGTTCCTCGACATTTTATAAATAATTCTAGTTTGTCAAATCATAAACATGCTGCATGTAAAACGGTTAAAAATTACAGTGAAAGGGAGATAAGTAAATCCTGACATCCTTCATCGTAGTACAATTTATAACCTGTTCTTGGATTTGAGTTTATAATCTGTGCTGGAATGACAGATGTCAGAATTGACCTCTTATCCTCCTTTTACTGTACGAATGGTAAAGTAACTCAGCTTTTGACAAACTGGAAACAACTTAAGTATAGTTACAGCAATTTGTTCACTTAAGGCACTTTCTTGAAGTGTTCTGCTGAGAATGCAACTCGCCTTGATTATTATTATTATTTAATTTTAATGATGATTTACAAATCGCTGGAACTATAATCATTAGTTATCACCAGAGCCCGGATTTTTCATGGCAAAACAAAACTATCGTAATCTGGCTAGTAATAGAAACATCATTTTATCGTAACGTAATAGAATAAAAAACGTGACCAAGTAAAATAACATAACTATACAACAAAAAAACATACATAGTTTGGATGAAGTTATATAGAAACATATTCAATTTCTTCGTCGTAATCCACGTTAGTACACACAGCAGCATATGGCGTTTTATTCGTGTAATGGTGATAGGAGTAGATAATCATTCGTTTTTCAACATTCTCTGGGAGCAAACAGATTCGTTTATCACTATAACGCCATTTATATATACTAAATGTACGTTCAACTTCACTTGACGTCAAGGGAGCAAATTTATAAAATTCATTGTAATTGGTATAATTTTCAGTTTGAGTACAATTCTCAGATATATCTCGTTAACTTTCATATTCAGGATTGCGTTCGAGCACAGCTTTTATAAATAATACTCGATATCGATGAAATGATGTTTCTATCACTAGCCAGATTACGATAGTGTTTTGTTTTGCCATGAAAAATCCGGGCTCTGGTTATCATAAAAGACATGAAGGATTGGGACTCGTGGAAATAACATCTCTCAAAAAGTTGATACGACTGGTTTCAAAAAGAGGCAGAATATTCTGGTCTAAATCTATAAGTCCTCTCTTTTAACAAGTTGAGTAGTCGCCAAAATTATGGTTCCGACAACAAATCGTGACGCGATATAATTCAACAAAAATGCTTTTAATGAAAGATGTAATTTTTACCAAGTTCCATTTGTGCTAACACTCATCACGTACGTTTAATTCAGTTAGAAACACATTCAATTAGAATCACGTAGGTACAAGCTAATGCCTATGGTAGTGAGAAATTTGTCAGCAGAAATAAACAAAACTTCAAAGAGTATCAATTCCAGCTCTATCAAAAAGGGTAACGACTAAATATTATGATATTCTTGCTTAATAATTTCGATAAGATTCTAACACAAATAGGGGAAGAAAGAGGCCATTACCAAAAGTAGTTAATTTATGAAGTGGGAGGCGGCTCGTGCCTTGCAATAACGCGTGGGCGACATGGACCACCGCCTACAGACCTAGCCATTTTTTAAAAATTAAGTTCATCTTTGTGCCACCAGAAGGCCTCGCAAAATGTACCTCGCCCACAAGAAAATTAGGTCTTGTTCCTCCACTGAATAAAGTTGATCCATCAAAAATAAAGTTATTTCAACATTCGATTCGTCATGTACCATGTTAATATGCCAATTTGTTACATAGTCACAAGACTTTTCTGCTTACATATTTCTGCAACACTTTTCCAAGAGTAGTTCCTTCAGTTCACAGTAGAGTTGATTCATCCATTACATTCATGAATTACAAAACACACTAAACAGTAATACTTTCGTGAAGTTTCGTAACAATTTCTGTTTGACATGTGAAGCCAAAACAGTACAAGCGTGATCAAAAATGAAAACTTCATGAAATTATTAAACCAACGGCTGATTTATAACCAAATAAAATTGATAAAAAGCTTGCCAAATATCGCAAAAAAATAACAAAATAAAACTACGTGTCCGCGTTAATATTTCTACATTACATTAATAAATATCTACATTATATGTGTATGAGGTATAACTCGCGTATAAATCAGCCGTGACGCACACGCCTCCCACCCGGCAAGGGCCATTCTTATTCACCGTCCAGTGCTTACATTCGACGGCGACGGTGCTCGACAAGGCGACGACGACGACGCCTTCCACGGGAAGCTGCCGCCGGGCATCCTGCCGCACGGCCTGCCCACCGTCAAGGAGGTGCAGCCCGCCGTCACCGCCGCGCCGCCAGAGAAGAAGGAGGAGGAAAAGGAGAAGAAGGGTGAGTTGCTTAGGTTCATATGACTATTGTAGCCCAAACTGAATTGGTGTAGCCAACACGTGGCAGTCAAGGAAGTCTAGTTGATTGCAAAAGATAAGAATAATAGCTAGATGAATCTCTGTATGTTACCTAACTATAGCCATAACTTTGTTTTTGCGATAGTCGCTGTTAAAGAAAACAGAGAAGTATGTATTTTTTTCCGTAGGGCGACCTAAAAGTTCAGATTATTGTTAACTGTAATTTTAACACAGATAAGTATTTGATTTTTATTGCAGTTTGGTACTAAATCTATAATAAGCGTCTTTTGAAAGCTTAAAACATAGAGTTGTTTCTGATAATTATATGGTCAACTGAACTTACTGAACCTGAAGGCTGCCTTAGACAGTTTACCTGTAGTCCGAAGTCTGTAGAGAATGTATGAAACCTTAAGAACTGATGGAGGCGTTAACGGTGCGGGGTTGAGGTGAGATAAAGCTACTACGGTACTTTACCGATGACCTCTCCCCGCACCGCACGCATACCCAGCTCTCAGTTAAGTTTTATGCTGATGATTTTGTCTGTGCTGTAATACGATGAACTGATAGGCCAATATCTATTGACAGACTGTTACTTTGTAGTGCCCTTTTCGTTTTTACGTGCTTCGTTACCTGTTCCTTGTAAATAATCTTAATTAGTGTTCTAATTTGTCATTGTTTCGTAGTCCGCGAGCTGAGCGCCGACGAGAAGCACACAATCATGCTGTCGGCGGAGTTCCAGCGGTTCGTGACGAAGGCGGGGCGCGTCATCGAGCGCGCGCTCGGCGAGGCCGTCGACATCTACACCGACTACACCGGCGGCGGCGACGGCGAGAACGCGCTGTGAGCACACACACCTACCTACTGATAGGCAGGGAAACACACAAACTTACACACACATATTAGGTGGAAAAACCAATCTTCTATGTATTTAAGTATGTATTTCGTAAGTATGAATTGTGTGATTTATTTACTGTCACACACATATAAACTCACGCCGTCATTCCCAGACTGGGGTAGGCAGAGCTACGGAATCACCAACAACTCTAAAAACTTGTTGATAATTCTGTAACCACATTTCGCACTATCAGGCAAAGATGTTAACCAGTGTAGGTATTAGTTTCGGGTTGCAAGCCCATCGCCTAACAAGCCTACAAGCCTTTATTCCCTTAGTCGCTTCTTACGACATCCCCGGGGGTTTATTCTATTTATTTATTTATTTTTTAAGGATTACCAACAGATAACACATCGTACAAATTCTTAATTCTATATCATATACATCTCAGGTTGATGCTTATCTACTTATAGGTAACCACAACTTACACATGTGGCTAGAAACCTACGAAAACGAATACAAACATAACATAAAAACATAAAACTCGTAGAATGTTTAAAATGGTGAGGACCTGAGATACTTCGATACTTTCCTATTGAAATTATTAAGATTACCGTGAAATATGTCAGCTTCCACCGAGCCTGTGGTTATACAACTTCATCATTCTTGACAGTGGTGAATTACGGCCTAAATTAGTTTTATTAAGCTTATCTCTAAATAATTTATAAGTACCAGGACGAGGCAATCTTGCTGGCACCGCTATTCTGACCTTACTCAAAAGCTCTGGGCAGTCTAATCCCTTGGAGTTGACTAGCTTCATAGCTTGTGAATAAATGTTAGATCCAGAGATTTACGTCTGCTGCTGAGAGAAGCAAATCGGAAGAACTAAGTCTCTCCTCATATGAGTGAAGTTTATTAGCATTGTGTGAATCAAATCCCAAGTATATTAGAAAGCGTTTTTGCAATCTTTCAATGCGGCTTTTGTGAACATCATAGTAAGGTGACCAAACTTGAGAGCAATATTCGAGATTGCTTCTCACTAATGTACATATATACACATATTTATTCTATACATATAAAACTCTTTCATGACTTAACTGACTGACAGACTTGCAATTTGAAGGGAATTTTCGTAGAGTACCCAAGTACTAAGAACGAAAAAATAATTCAATAGATAGAAGATTCATCTTGAATGAAGTGTCCACTTAGATGGTAGAAGTGGAAGAGACTCAAAGGTGGTGGTTTCGATCAGCCTTATAAAAAAACTGCACACTTTAGTGCTTTGTCACTTTCACTAGGCTTGTGTAGTACCTACATGTAGTAAGATCTAAAAAATAATGAATTCCCGTCACTCTACTAGATGTTTAGTGCACGCCTAGCACGAACCGAACAGAGCTGGCGAAGCAGTAAATTACACTGACAGAAAAAATGTTCCGAATAGATAACCGAGCATCCATTCATTTGGTTAAAGGAACACAAATAAGAAGCATGAACATACCAGTTTCTTTCAGTATACAAGTGTACTACAAGAACTTAAAGAACGAACTAGTAGCTCAGTGAACGAGCGCGTACAACTCTAGCGTTATGTTTGAACTGCTGCACTAATCTGTCGTGTGCAGATGCCTAAATGATCGACAGTAACTTAAAATTTCCCTTGCCAGTGACGACAAATCCGATGCGCGCCTGTCGCTCGTCCGAACATTCTACGACGAGCGCTGGTCCCGTGGCCGCTGCGTCACCTGCCTGGACTGGTCTACCGCACACCCTGAACTGCTCCTGGCTTCATACCACAACAGCGATGACGCGCCGCATGACCCTGATGGGGTCTGCCTGGTGTGGAACACCAAGTTCAAGAAGAACACCCCGGAGGATGTGTTCCATTGCCAGAGTCCAGTGATGAGCGCTACCTTTGCTAGGTAAGTGAGTTTTGCAGTTTTCTAGACAACAGAACTGCTTTTCACCTTTAACTTTTAAAATTTCAAGATCTTATCCAGTTCGGTCTTCGTTCTAACTAATGTATGGTTCTGGAGTGATCTAATTGGTCTATCATTTGTCTCAGATTCCATCCAAACCTGATCCTCGGAGGGACGTACTCAGGACAGATAGTGCTATGGGACAACCGCGTACCGAAGCGCACCCCTATACAACGCACGCCTCTATCATCTGTCGCCCATACGGTAAGCTTCATATCGTTCAATTCCGCTAATATTAATAACCGAAGCGTGTAAACAGTGCTATAATAAACTTTTCAACACACTTGCTCAAAACGACCTTTTTATTCCACCGATTTTTGGCTCATAAACCTAGATATTAAACACGCGTGCTTTTTCAGTATATTACGCACAAGTGCCTTTAGTATATTAACCCAAACAATTTACATTTGTAGCCTAGTACCAAGTTTTAAGTACGAAGAAGAAGCGATATAATTTAGTCGGGTTATACCTTTTTTTTTCTTAGCAACAAACAGTTTTTATGCGGCAAATAACATTATCTACATATTTATTTCAATAAATTGGTGAAATCAGCTTTATTACTAAAAAATAACTCAATTTCATTAAAATCATTAAATTTTTCTGTAATTTGTATTTTAAACATGAATTATTACATTTTAAATTTGGCTGTTGGCCGATCTCGTTCGCGCCTTAGCCTTGCGCGCGCATCGGTATCGCGGCAGGAAAAAAAAACAACGCGCCAGCCGCCATTATTCGTAAATAATTGACGGCTGTGACGAAGATAGTTTGGATTAATTATTGTGAAGTTTAATATTAACGAAAATGTCTTCTTTAAGTAAAGAAAATGAAGAAATTGTAATTTTACCAACTGTTTTAATAATTAATTAAAATTTGACTAAATGAAGAGTCTTGTTTTTTTTTCGCAAGTGTGTTGAAAAACGTCGTATGTAACACGTGTGCCTGTGACCATAATATACGCGGCTTTCTTGTGGCGCACTCGCTTCCGTCGTGCGCACACAATAGCGCCTTGTATACAATGGTCAACTTAGCACACTTGTATCATAATGTACTATTGCCATGGTAATAACAGTTCTTTTATAATTATTATAGCATTGTTTGTTATTACCATGGTTACGCGCATGGACAATGCCAGTGCTGGTGTTTGGTGATCAACTGATATCTCAATTTCATATGCACCAATGATTTAACGTCGTAAGGCCTAACATACTGGAAACGGTTTTTTTTTTGTGAGTTGTACTTTGAATCTATCAGCAAGGCAATAAAGTTCAATTACGTTTGTTCGATAATGCCATTTTTAGTTTATCAAGGTGAAAAAATAAACTTTATGTCTTTTGCAATACAGTTGAAATTTATTTGCCTTGATTATGTATATCCTATTGCACAATAGGCCTGGGACTTGCAAGAAAAAAATGCTCCTGGTCGTTCTACTACAGGTTAAAACTAGTATAGCTGGGATGGTTCTTATTTACGGTTGATAAAATCGGTTGAGGTTTAAAAGTATTCATCTATTTATTCAAGTTATTTTCTTACAGCATCCAGTATACTGCCTCTCAGTGGTCGGTAGCCAGAACGCGCACAATCTCATCTCGGTATCCTCCGACGGGCGCATGTGCTCCTGGTCGCTGGACATGCTGTCGCAGCCCCAGGAGACGCTGGAGCTGCAGCACCGGCAGAGCAAGGCGGTGGCCGTCACGGCGATGGCGTTCCCCCACGGGGACGTCAACAACTTCGTGCTGGGCGGGGAGGACGGGAATATTTATACCGGTCAGTGTGCTGCTAGCTGATGTGGTCCTGGTTGAGACTGGAAGCTCATTGGAAAGGGTATTCTTGACAGGGATTGGTGACAAGAGACAATTTTATATATATAGCTAAGCAAATGACTTCTTATCACTGGACTCATTCTTATCATTCTTATAGGATATACGAATTGTACAATAAATTTTCACCTGTCAAGGAAGCAGATCATACCACCAAATTTTTTATCCGCTCTATGGTTTAATAGTTTTTCAGCCAATCCAGAGGCACACCGAAGTTACTTGCTTTGCTAAAACTCCTTTTAAGCTGCGTTTAATGGAGGGCAGGTATTGCACTGAGGAAAGGCGTGAAGTATTTAAACATTTCGCATTAGCCTTCCAGTCTTTTCACGAAAACTGCATTCACTGCTACACGTTTCTTATACAGCTGACCGGGCATGACATTGTATTTTGTTAATAGGTTGTCGTCACGGCAACCGCGCCGGCGTGACGGAGTGCATCGAAGGGCACGCGGGGCCCATCACGGGCGTCGCCTGCCACGCCGTGGGCGGCGCCGTGGACCTGTCGCACCTGTTCCTCACCTCCAGCATGGACTGGAGCGTCAAGCTGTGGAGCCTCAAGGTCAGTGCCCACGGCAGGACAGCTAACTGGAACTGCGAATGGGCTCTTACAATTGGTTTGGGAACAAAGATGATAATAGAGTCACACCACTGTGTGGGATGCATTGTGATGTGGTTGCAGTAGACAGGAGCCTCGAGCGTCTCTCCTTTGCAAACGAGAACTGGCGCAGACCAACGGTGAGCACTGAAGACCGCAAGAACGTATGGAAGATCAAGGAGCTACACGGACGCATCTACCGGGCCCTAACAAGGCCCGACGTAGACTTTTTAGTGTCCGTGAACTGCCTACGGTTTGGTGACCTCTCTGAACCGAACCTGACGAGGTCATGCAATTGCTGGCGAGGTCATAATGAAGAACAATTACCGTAATTATATATTCTGAGGGATGGCACGGTTGGCATTTGTCGAGCGTGCCGTTGCCCCGGCGAGTCCCTCAGACACATAATGTCCGGTTGTTCGCATTTGGCTAACGGCGAGTACTTGAACAGACATAACTTTGTGGCCAGGATCATCCATCAGCAACTTGCTCTTCAATGTGGCCTTGTCGCGTCTTAAGTGCCGTACTATAAGTACACACCGGCGCCAGTTCTCGAAAATGGTTGTAATACGACTCTATTGGGATCGATCTGTCATCACGGACAAGACTGTGGTCGCCAATAAGCCTGATATCGTGTTGACAGATCGATCTCAACTTCGGGCAGTGCTCGTCGACGTCACCATCCCGCATGTCGAGAACCTCGTGAAGGCCGAGAAGGAAAAGCTCAGCACATACCTTGACTTGACTCACGAGGTGACCGCCATGTGGGATGCTGACTCGACGATCATTGTCCCGATAGTTGTTTCGGCCAACGTTCTTATAGCGAAGAGTCTCGACCAACACCTTAAGAGACTCTCGCTAGATGGCTGGGTCAAGGGCCCGATACAGAAGGCAGTACTCCTCGACACGGCACGTATTGTGAGGAGGTTCCTCTCTCTGCAGCCCTAACCACCGATAGCTTGAGCCACTCGTAGGTTACATATTTTATAATGTTTAATTTTTGTATTATTATTGTTTTTTTTATGATTATTTTACTTTTATACATGGTGTAACGCGAGAAAACCGAATAATTTTAACAGTGTGTTCCTAAGGCCGTAAGAAACAAAAAAGATTATATGAACCCAGGTCGAAATATGATTTTAATTTTTGTTATGTTTTCATACATAATAAATTAATTATTTTTCCTACACCAGTAAATCAACACCTTAGGATAAGCTGGCAACGTTTCTTATTGTTATCTCTTTTCATTAGAAGAGGCAGACATACTCATAGAGCAATTTCCTTGTAAAACAAATCGTTTCAAAGCAGGATTTACGTACAAATGCAAACGAAACTTCTTACTACGTTTGCAATTGTTATCTCTTTCCATTAGAAGAGTTAAGTAACACTTGGAGTCAGGCATTATTGTTTTAAAGCAGGATCTACGTAAAAGTGCAATCGGAACTATTTACTAATAATTTACCTATTTAGACATGCTTCAGACTATCGCAGAGAGATTTACACTTTCGCAAAGTTAAAAATATTGTAACAGCCTCATTCGATTAAATTGGTGGTTATTTTTGCCCCAAACACTACGAGGACCAGGCAATTCTAGCTGTTTATTTAATCAAATAGTTCTAGGGCCTTATGAATAGGCCAAGAACTAGGGTTCATTTACTATTCGCTCTTGGATTCTCCAATGGTTGCGACAAGGAGTTGGGTACAAAATTAATTATGAAATGAACAAGTGGCCATGGCCTACCAGCAGTAAGCCAGTAAAAGTAAGCAAAATATTACTGAGACTAAATAAATTAAATGGATTTTTTAAAGCAAAGTCTACAAAAAGTAGCCCAGAAACAGTTATTTTGAACTGTCATGGGTACTCCTTACATCAAACTGAAAACTACTGGCCACTTCATTCCGCGACCATAATGACATTAATGACTTACATTGCGTCATTGACATTGTTGTTATTGATATAAGATTTGTACGACGTACATTTTGATTTTCACAACGTAACTTTTATTATCTTGTACTGGTATTTATTATCTTGTCAGCCTAATCTAGTTGTTAAACTAGGCATAAGACGTTACAAAGTGTCTTCAGAAATAATGAATGTTAAATTGAAGGATTGACTTATGGAACGGAGACGTGGTCCCTCACAGTGAGCCTTTTAAATAAGCTCAGAGTTACTCAGCGTGCTATGGAGAGAGCTGCTCGGAGTTTCTCTACGGGATAGAATCAAAAATGAAGAAATCCGTAGAAGAACCAAAGTCACCGACATAGTTCTCAGAGTCTGCAAGCTGAAGTGGCAATGGGCTGGACACATTGCTCGTAGAACTGATGGCCGGTGGGGTGTTAAGGTTCTCGATTCTCGAGTGCAGACCACGGACCGGGAGACGCGGTGTCGGTAGGCCCCCTACTAGATGGACCGACGACCTGGTGAAAGTCGCCGGACACCGGTAGATGCAGAAGGGCGTGTGACCGTTCGTGGTGGAAGTCTTTGGGGGAGACCTACGTCCAAAAGAGGACGTCCCCGGGTTGAAAAAATGCAAATAATAGTATCTATGGTATGCTTTTACTTAATAAATAAAATAAAAGAATTTTGTGTATTATTTCGTATAATTTGTGGATAACATGAATTGCATAAGTAAGATTAATTAGTAATTACAATAATAAAACGAAATGTTTACAAAATTAACTCGCAACAAGACTAGTACTACTCCTGTCGACAGTATTCATTCATAAACAAATAAAAATAAACTGCATATCATAAAAATATTACATCCATTAAGATTCCGTTAAGTACTTACCATCTGAGGCCCGTGGCAAATTCATTGGATGGGGCCCTCTCAGTAAAATCGTCATGTTACTCCTGAGCTCGCAGCCTCTCGGGCCGGAAGGCCGTCTCGGGCCGAGGGGCCTCTCGGGCTGGGGGCCCGTGGCATTTTGCCGACTTGCCACCCTGTAGTTACGCCACTGGTATGTACCCAGTGCGTTGCTGTCGGTGTCTTTCTTACACTTTGCTACTTGATACTCCAACGAACTGGTAATAGCACGAATACTTTTAATCCGTCGGCTTCATCATTATCACCATTTCTTCAGCCTGTTACCGCCACTGGTGAGCACTCGAGTACGCCATTCATCCCGAATCCCGATCATATGCTGTTCCAAATCTCCATCTAATCCAAAATTGATGCGGCTTGCTTTCAGTAATTACAATGTTCCAAGATTTGTGAAAGTTTCTTCATATTTGTTTTTTTTTGTCATAACATTCAATTGAATATTGGATTATTATTATTAATTTATCGATATTTTTACGTTTTTGGAGAAAAAATATTAAGCTGACGTTGACATGTAAACATACTAATGACGGTTCTGAATGAAAGTCAATTTACAGTCAACTTAGACGTGGCGGGCTCGCAACGTCGCAATTGTAAGGGTGTTTTGTACTGGAGATTTCATTACGACTTTTTTAAACATAAACGCAAATATCTCAAAAACCAAGCTGAATGTAGCAAACCTTATACGACAATTTTAACTCCAAATAATGTCTGGAATACGCTGTTAAAATTATTCGGTTTCCTCGTGTAACACCGTGTATTTGAATATTTATTCTAAAAACCTAACTTATAGAAATTTGAAAAATTATGAGAATAATATTCATTTGCATAAAACATCTTTATCAAAGGTACTTACAGGTAACTTTACTCCCAAAATAGGTAAAACCTGTGCTTATTCGCTTACTTGCCTATTCTTTTTGTTTAAAGATCTATTGTGTCGTCTTTTGGTCTTGCCCAGTATATAGTTTGGAGCTCCTGCAGAACGTTCACCTCATTGGGGTATTGGAGTTTCGGCGACCATATATAGTACATTTTCAAGTTAAAGGTGTGTCGGTCCTGCAGGAGAACAAGCCGCTGTACTCGTTCGAGAACAGCGGCGACTACGTGGTGGACGCGCGCTGGTCGCCCGAGCACCCCGCGCTGTTCGCGGCCGCCGACGCCGCGCGGCTCGACCTCTGGAACCTCAACCGGGACACCGAGGTGCGCCCACACACACACACACTCACACTCAACCTCCAACTTATTGTTACATCCGCATTTTTTGTCCACTTGAAATGAAAATAATAAAGACTTAAAGTCATAAATACTCGCATTCAAGTACGCACTGGCTTTTACGCTCATATTCATGTTTACCACCGCCATCAGCTCTTGCATCGACACCTTTCTGAATGATAAAGCCTTGTACTTACCTATCAACCCTGGCATCAAACAACAGTCTTTGCTGTAATTTAGCTTTAAGTAAAGGTGCGACCCCATCGCTGCTTAAAATACGGCTACGCTACGGAATCGCAGTGACGCATCGTATCCGTACCGTTTTTATTGCATGCCCTCCATACCGCTGCTTAAAATACGGTGTCTTTGCGTAAACAAAAGACGGGGTCATAGTAATAACATAGCGCTGTTTTTGACGCAACGTAATATACGCATCGCTAAGCAGCGGTGTGGAGGACATGCGATAAAAGCGGTACGGATACGATGCGTCTCTACAATGCTGTATCGCCGCCGTATTGCAGTGGTCGACTCGCACCCTAATACAGCCAGTTAAATGTCTAGTATACAACTATTTCATCGATATAAATACCGAGGATAAACTCACTAAGTTATTAGTAAATTATATGTATTTATACTCGCGCCGTTCTAAGAGGTCAATTTTGGCAGTTGTCAACACAGTACGAAATATAACCTCAAACACATTTTGTACTCAAATATAATCTTGAAGAACAGCGCGACTATAGTGAGCTTTTCCTCTTTGTTGACGATTTCATCTTTACTCTAGGGACCTAACTCTTAAAGACCATAAAGGTAGCGGTAAGTGTAACGCTCTCATGTCTTTTACTTAAATTTAGAGACCTTACTGATGACGTCCATGCTATTAAAGTTGTGTCGACCAAAGTGCTGTAGTGAATGTTCCCCAGTTTTCGGGTAGAATGATGTATGTATGTACTGGCGTCGGCAGGTGCCGGTCGCGTCGGTGCAGTCGGAGGGCGGCGCCTTCAACCGCGTGTCGTGGACGCCGAGCGGCGCGCACCTCACGGCCGGGGACGACGCCGGCCGCATCAGCGTCTACGAGCTGGCCGAGGTCGCGCACTCCTCACGCACGGCCCTCACACCACTCACCATACATACCACTGACAACTGTTTTGACACTCAAATTCAACATTGACCTTTTTGTATTCTTATGGTCGTTCCCAATATTACGAGTCCAACTCGAGACAAGATTCCTCAGAGTTAGAATTTGACATTTGCCATTTACATAATATGAAGAAGAAAAAAGCGGGTGACAATGCCTTTTATCTACAGAATCAGCGCCCTCTTGAGACTACATTACGAACTAGTTTAACTTATTCTAAGTTAGGAACGTAGTTCATTACAATTTCAACAGATGGAGCTGCAGTTAAATCTTTAATAATTACTCTTAGAAACACTTCGACTTATAGAACTCAGACCGAAATAAAAGTGTACTTGTACCCGATGAATGGTGTCCTGTAGGTCTATAATTATTATTTCCCATAATTATTCCAGAGCGAGTACCAGCCCCGGCACGACGAGTGGAGCAAGTTCGTGTACACGCTGCAGGAGCTGCGCAACAACCAGGCCGACGAAGAGTGCGACCGGCTCAGCCTGGCCAGCGGCCCGCCCTCACTCACCAGCCTCACCAGCCTGGCCAGCAACCCGTTGCGATAACTTAACCCTTAACCAGGCAAACGGATTCATGTTTCCTACATTAAATTACTCGATAATACCCACTTGTATGTTAGTAAGGCTAAAACTCTACTGTGACGTGTGCTCTGTCAGCCTCATCGTCATCATCATGTCAGCCGAAAGACGTCCACTGCTGGACATAGGCCTCCCCCAAGGCTTTCCACTCAGACCGGTCTTGTGCTTTTCGCATCCACCGCGGTCCCGCGATCCTGACGAGGTCGTCACTCCATCTTGTTGGAGGCCTACCTACAGCTCGTCTCCCGGTCCGTGGACGCCACTCCAGAACCTTCTGACCCCATCGGCCATCAGTCCTGCCTGGTTAAGGGTTACCTACAATAAAAGGATAGATAAGTACTCGATCCCGACACCTAGCTAGAGTGAATAGGCATCTTCTGGATGCTCGCTTCATCGTCGCAGTCTCCAAGGGCAACAGTTCGTTAAGAGCAAACCCATTATCAATCAAAAAAAAACTTGTCATCTCGATACAATCTTGGATTTGAGGTTATAATTAGTACTGGAACGACAGGTGTCAGAATTTACTTCTTATCTTCCTTTTACTATGGAAAGTCATAAAAAACAATACAGATTGAGCTAGATCGCGATCCCTACGTAAGGGATTCACACGCGAACGTGAAGCGACGCGATGGAAAGATCTACGTGACTTACGTAGGACAGTTCTGAGACGCGCAGATGTATGTTTTTTTTGGGAACGTATCAGAACGCCTAAAATTAATAAGCCTAATGTATATAAATACCTAAAAGTTCATAATACCTAATGATTTTTTTTTGAAACCGTTAACTTCTCAGGATTTTTACAAAATAAACCTAATCTAACCTAATGAACTCTAAACAATGACCTTTTAAAAAAAACCTGAAATGATTACAGCGTTATGATACGTTCCCGTTTTTTTTCGCGTTCGCGTAGAGTCAGCCAAAAATGTGGTCTACCACCTAGGGTTGAAGTTCATTTGCAATCATACAACAAGTTCGATTTTCCCTTGCAATCATTTTGTGACATTGACGAGTGTCCTTGGCGATAATTAGATCTCACAGAAACTTTTGTCAAACTAGTAGAACACTTTCTTGGCCGACCGTACAAACATGCATAGTGATGTATGAAGCATGCAAGAGTACCAGCGGCCATGATGTGATTTCCACCGCTTACCACCGCAGCGCAATCTCGTAGCCAAAAAATATTAAAGACGCATATTGAAAATTCCCTTTGTGTAAATGTAATGGAAGAAAATCATGCTATTAAAAAAAATCAGCAAGCTTATGATAACTAAGTGTAATAATGTTGGTTTAAATAATTTCTCAATGGTTAATGGAAAATTCTAACGCAATTTGAACATCTATTGATAGGAAAGGACTGATAGATTATTTTGAATATGGAATGGAATAAGCCTGTCATTGCGTGAAGGAGTAAAATATAAATAGAAATAGTTAAATACCCTTTGAAGTCTATAAATGTTCTACCCATATGTAGACTAGGCCTTGTAGACGTTTTATATTGCAGCTAAAATACATTTAAAAATATATATATAAAATTATGAACTTAGGAACGCATAAAATATTTTTAAATAGCTTACAATGTGATAATATTGAATTGTTTCTTGGAGCAATGTTGTACATAATTTGCTTTTAAAATATAAGCAAGATGCATTTAAGTTATTTTTTTCCATTTCAATGCCTTCTGCTTAGTGTATAAACATCAGGCCTTCTTAGGCATAGACATATACATTAAAAGTATACTTCTCACTAATTAAAGTAACTTTTTAAATTTCTTACTTGGGCCTATAAGCCGGAATGAAACTTGTTTCATATTATCAGTATGTTTAGTTTTAGAATATAATAGTGTTATTTATCAAAATGTTTACTAAAAGACAACTCAAATTTAGGTGTAATATTTTCTAGAAGCAGGTACTTGTATTACGCTTTAACAGTTGATCGTATAAAATAAATTATTAACATTTTACCATGTTTTATTTTGATGACGTTAAGAAAGACACTGTTTGCTAAAGATTTCATCTAAGTGACAACCATTGCAAGCGACGAGCCACACTTTCCGGCGCTGCATATTGAAAGCAGAAAAGAACGAATAAACACTGCAAGAATTGCCACATGTCTGTATGCAACAGCATTGAACCATAAAGACAAACTAACAAACACTTGCATTTATAATTTTAGTAACATAAAGGATAATTAAATGAAATCTCTATGAATAATCTTTATTCAGGACTAAATGGAATGGTAACCTTGCCCTGTGAGAGGTTCACTTCCTCCCAACAAGTACAACCCAGGGTCTTCCGATCCATGAGATCTGTGTACATCTTGCCTTCCAAGTGGTCCAGCTCATGTTGAGCTATCCTGGCTGCCCAGCCTTTGAACGTTGGTGAGTGTGGCAAGCCTTCTGCATCAAAACCTAGAAGAATCAACCAGTTGTTATGAATGAGATACTCTTTCTGTTAACACCATGCACACTTGATGCCATATTGAACTTTAATTATTGAATGGCAGCAATCATTTGCAGGTGGTGACGGGTAGAGATGACCTTTATAAATATAAGTGGGGTATAGATGAGCAATACCTAAATAAGGTTTAAAGTGTTAAACTGGAAAAATACTCTGCAACCAAAATTGACAATAAAAATATTTGTATTTTCTAATTTACTTTACAAGAGATAATGGTTCCTTTGTTTGGCCAACTGGATGACTAATAGAAAAGGTCATTGGACAGAAAGTCATTTGTATTTTATTGTGTAAAAGTACAATTAACCCTTTAACCGTAGGTACCGTCAAGGCCATAAATATACATAAATATACACATATATATATGTTTCCAAGATGTCAAAAATATCTATACACCTTTATGCCACTAGCAATAAAGTCCATGTGTACATATATTTGACGCAATAACTGTATAGATATTAATGGCCTTGACTGTACATGTTTAGGTACAGTGGGCATAGTATGGTTGCATTTATCGCGTGACATAATGTGGATATAGCATCCATCACTCTCATATTTATATAAGTGATGGATGTTTTATCAACATTTTGTCACACAATAGATGCAGACATGTTAGGCCCCCAGGACAGGACACTTTCTTCTAATGTATGGTTGCAATAAATAACAATCACACAAAAAGCTAGCAGTGTTTTGGGCATTAATAGGTGAAAAATAAAAATAATAAAGCAAAAAGGAGGAAGATTACAGAGCATGGAATGTGATAATGTCAATCAATAAAATATTTTGATTGATTTTACCATTAATTTCCACCTCTTTGAATCGCGGAACATCAGCAGCGAACCCTCGTACACTCTCGCAGCCCTCAGCATGGGAGACCTTCTGATAATCAACTACTTTTAACTTAGGGTTGATGAACACCTGGAACAAATTATTAAGTATATGAATCAGTTGCACTTCTCAGCTTTTTCTTATAATCCTGTCGGCAGTGGCATTGTTTACTTACTCACAGTGAACGGTACTACAGCCATACCACGAGATTTGATTATTTCTGGGCCAATTGACTTCAACTGACTAGCTGTCAGTTGCATAGCAAATATCCTCAAGTTAACGCCGATTTGCGGCGCCGACATACCTAAACTTCCATACTTATTTATGACATATTCTAGTTTTTTTAATATTGATTGGATTCGCTCAGTTTTTATTGCTTCTAAAGGTACCGGTTCGGAGACTTTACGTAACCTAGGGTCTCCTATCTGCACAACGTGACTGTAAGGCGGCGTGACATGACCACGGCTAGGAGACAATCTGGCGTACCAGTTAAGTACTTTCCTTGATACGGTCATTTCAATTTTAGGACTAACTCGTCGGTTTCGCGTAAAAAATTAAATATTAAATAAATAACCTGGTCCCTAAAATTCTTAACTGTTGTGACAGTTGCGTCCCGTCTCACTGAGTGAACGCCCTAAATTGTTCAAAATATTGACCGTAAACATATAATTAAGGTACACAAACTTGAAATTTAAAACTTCAGATAAACTGATGCTTATAATATATTCAATTACAGCACATTGAAATTGATGTTGTTTAAATAAATACAAAGAATATTTGTTTTAAAAATATGTTATATGAAAACAACGGAGCGTTTACATTTCATAAAAAATACTTCTGATCTTTTGACAGATATTCCGTTTTATTGAGCCAAATTGTAAATGACTTCTGTGCAAATTGGAGCACACGTTCATTTTATTACAGCCCTACCAAATTATAAATTCTTGTATATTCAATAACATACGCTTGATTTTGAGTTTTTTTTTTGTGAGCATAATACGCAAATATAAATGTCATGTCATGTCAATTCCATGCCGACTTGCTGAAACTACTGTGCGGCGAGATAATTTTTGAAGGTCAATTTAAATAGTTTAATCCTGTTTTGCTTATTATTTTATATTATAAATATCTTATTTGTCATAGAGTGGGGCGGTTTACCTTATTTGGTATACAACTATATTATTTGTTGTTGTCTTGGACTTCGAAACTCCGTAGCCTCGCCATACCAACAAACTTTTAATTTGTGTTAACACTTACTGATAAGGCATTGTTGGCAAAGTTCAAGGCAAGTCTTACATAATTATTTATCTTTCACTAACTATGACCAGCCCCCTTGTGCGATTTGTTTTCCCTCGACCCATTGTTTATTGGCGTGGGACGAACACCCAAATAAAGGAAATGAGTATTAACTTTTCCCAATTAATATTTATGAGTTCCGGTCCGACTCATTGTACAATTGTATCGAAACTATGAAATAGATGGTTACGAAGTTTGGGTAGACTAATATATATATCACTTGTAAAATAAATTATAAATTGGTGTTAGTTTTAAATTAGTTGTTTATTACTTTGTAATGTTACTTTTAAGTATTATTGTATTTTATTATGGGAAAAAATGACCTTCTGGTGGCGCATCTTCGCAATGATGGTCTTGTCCGAAGCACTAGTAGATTAACTCTACATTACCGATGTGTAAAAGTTCTCATGTGGTCATTTTACTGAATAAATATTTCGAATTTTGATTCTAATATACTATGAAGTATATTTGGAGTCATCTCCACAACATGTAACAAAATAAGTAGTAGTTTACACTATCAAGCTTATTTTTGAAACCTTTTTTGTTATTTGTTATTGTGATATTTTATTATGATAAGTGTTTATATTGCAGATGTTAAAATTAAGAATCAAGCTAACAAACGCATTGGCTTTTAAGCGCATGATGTCAACACAAGAGCCAGATGTGTTGTTTCAAACATTAAATAATGCAGGCATAGTCACCCTGAACCGGCCCAAAGCCCTGAACGCCTTGAACACCTCAATGGTGACAAAACTTCTCCCGCAACTTCAGGAATGGGAGACCAATAAGACCTGTGTAATTGTGAAGGGTGCTGGAGATAAGGCGTTTTGTGCTGGAGGAGACGTAAAAGCAGCTAAGGACAAAATTGAAGGACCCATTTTCTTTCACACAGAGTACAACGTAAACTATTTAATTGGGAAATACAAGATTCCGTACATAGCTATTATCAATGGTATTACTATGGGAGGAGGCCTGGGCCTGTCCGTGCACGGACGGTACAGAGTAGCAACTGAGAAGACTATGATAGCTATGCCTGAGACTAAAATTGGTTTGTTCCCGGATGTAGGAGGCTCGTATTTCCTGCCACGGCTGCAGGTCAACTTGGGATTGTATTTGGGATTGACTGGTAAGAATTTTACCAAGAATTGTCTATTTAAATTCTGATCCACATAAAAAACAGGGTTTTTTTGCTGTAAGATTTTAATCAATTCAAATGAATTGTGATAATATGTGCCTAAATATTTCCAAAGTAAGGTATTTGAAGCAAGTTATATTCTTGTTGACCTTTGCCAGAAGGCACACAGAAATATAAACATGCGGTTACGTAGTTTTAAGATTTTTTGTATATAAATATTTTTTCTGAATAAAAATAAATACAAAATATAAATAAATAAATAAATAAAAATATTCTTGTTACCTACTGAGACAACTGATAAAATAGAGAGAATCAATTATTTTATTAATCATTTGGTCAGGTATCTGGTTTTCGTGTAAAAAATGTACTTGAGGTAAACATTATTTTTTCCAGTAGTTTCGCCATTACAGTTTCACATTACTAACATGTTTTCAGGTGACAGGCTGAAGGGCAAAGATGTAGTAAAGTCTGGTATTGCCACACACTTTGTTCCAAGTTCACGCCTTTACGAACTAGAGACCCTACTCTCTCGGTGCTCCAACGAAATAGAGATACAAGGGCTCCTGAACAAATTCAACGAACCAGCAGAAGAGTTCTCGTTGGCTGATAACATTAAACACATTAATTACTGCTTCGCTGCTGGTACCATTGAGGAGATAATTGAAAGACTGCTGAAAGTGAAGAATGAATGGTCTATTAAGACGCTGGAGGTATGGTTAGGTTAGGTTTAGTTAGTGGGTTTTTTTATGAAATAGACATTTATGTATGTATTTCATAAATAAATAAATGTCCGTTTCATATTGTATCACAAAATATTATTTTTAAACTTGATATGCTTAGTTAAAAGTACCAAAACTCACCTTAGAAGTAGAATAAAACTACTTTCTGCATTTTCATGTCCCAGACAGAATTACAAACTACACATAATATATTTCTTTTAGAAATAATTGTGACTAAAGTAACACATGACCATATTTCTTTTAATTGCCATTTTAATAAATAATAAATAAATAAATATCAGGGGAGACAGCAATTGATCTAGTCCCGAACTAAGCTCTTGTACCATGGATACGTAATTACGTATATAGAGAAATATATACATAGAAAACATCCATGACTCAGGCACATAATTATATTCGTGCTCATCACAAATTCTGTGAAATGATTATATTGTAACGCTTGTTAAATATGTTAGACGCTGCACAGCATGTGCCCGGGCTCGCTGAAGATCACGCTGCGCGCGCTGCAGCGCGGCGCGCAGCTGGAGCTGGCGCAGTGCCTGCGCATGGAGTACCGCGTCGCCTGCCGCTGCACCGAGGCGCACGACTTCCCTGAAGGTAAGCCCCGTTATACAGGATAGAGAACCAAACGCCACATGGACAGCAACTATCATAAATATTGGAAATAGCAAATTCTATGCATAGGATACTTACTTTTATTTTAAAAAAAATGCATTATTGGGTTTTTGAACAAAATCCTCTTCCATAAGCGGGAATCGAACTGGTCGAATATGACAAAACAATAAATTTGTGTTAGTTAAATTTATATCGACATACATTTTTAAATTAAATAAACACTGTAAACTTCCTTATTATTTTGTGATATTCGACCAGTTCGATTCCAGGTTAAGGCAGACTAATTTTGAAAAATCCATAAATGAAGTATTTACTGATTTCAAAAATAAAAGTAATTCTCCTTTGCGTAGAACTTGCTATTTTCAAAATTTAAGGTAGTTGCCGCCCATGTGACGTTCGTTTTTTCCAGCCTGTATACGCACTGCTAGATCAAAACAGGAG
The DNA here is from genome assembly GCA_923062465.1 of Acleris sparsana. Lineage (NCBI taxonomy): Eukaryota > Metazoa > Arthropoda > Insecta > Lepidoptera > Tortricidae > Acleris > Acleris sparsana. The sequence goes on from OV281293.1 coordinate 1,072,825, forward strand.
TAACTCAAAATACAACTGTTTTATAAAATCAACTTTATTACAAATCCTATGAACTTGAAACAAAACTAGCAAGGATTTTGAGTTGATACTGTTTTGATCTAGCAGTGCGTATGTTTTAGGCTATAAATTGTGGCCGGCTCATTCCCGCAACTCGAAGACTCATATAAGTATGCGCCTAGTTTTCGTGTGGTGGAATTACTCCTGCCAACCCAGTTCCACCAGCCTCCACCACCTTGTCACGCGATAAAAGCAGCCAGACGCCGACGACATTGCAGCGTGGCTTTCTGGGGCGTGATAAAATGTGGATAAAGCATCCGTCACTCTCGTACTTAGATACGTGTTAGAAAGTGACGGATGTTTTATCCCCATTTTATCACGCCCCAGAAAGCCACGCTGCAATGTCGTCGGCGTCTGGCTGCTTTTATCGCGTGACAAGGTTTGGATAAGACATACGTCTCCTTCTGACTCGTACGACAGACGACAGTGACGGATGCTTTTTCCACATTTGACACGCGACATAAAAAGATAAATGATAAAGATAAAAGAAATTTATTCAGTAAGTGGGCCGCTCGGGCACTTTTACACTTCAAGATACTACCAGCGCTTCCCAAGAGAAGACCACTGCTGAGAAGAAACGCCGCAAGAAACTCAGCAGTCAGTCATTTTTTAAACTTATTTCATATTTCATATTAGAAGCAGCCATACTTGGCCTACAGATAAAAAATATTACATAGATACCAACCCGATATAATAGTGACTCATATTCATCAAGCCTAGCTAAGAAACAACTCTAGAAAACCTGCTACGATATATAAAAAAAGTAAAAAAACCACAATCAGATCGGTTTACACACACACACACACATAGCATTCAAACTTTGTATATTATATATTACAAGTTGTCTAATTGCACATGCCCAGATTTAATAAATTACACTTGAAAAATTCACTCAATAACATCTCAATGATCAAGAAAAACGTACAAAATGTGACGTTATCAGTTGTGTAAGAACCTTAACCAATGTCAAATAAATTGAGACGCCAGACTAATACATACCCACTGCCAACATGGAGTTATTAAAATACACACTGAATTTTCTAGAACAACTGTCTGTATTTGCCCAGGTGTTCGCGCTCTGCTCGTCGACAAGGACAACAATCCAAAATGGAAGCCCGCGACACTCGCAGAGGTCACCGACGATTATGTGGAGAGTTTTTTCACTAAGCTGCCTGAAGATAGGGAGCTCAAATTCTTTGATTCCAAACTATAAAAATTTAATGCGCTGATTGAAGGACCTCTGATTAGCTAATGAGTTTTACGTGGCGTAAAAAAAGTCAGTTTACGATTAAAAGCCTCAACTCAACTAATTGTTAAAATTCTAAAAAGGAATCGAAAATATGACACATTTTTTGATATTTAGTACAAATTTAAACACCAAACGATGTTATAAATTTAAACAACGTTAATCGACTGGTACATTTCGAGTCTCTGAGTTCGACGGTGTATAGATTTTACACTGACTATGAACGCAATAATGAGATGCTAGTTGAATAAATAACAGCTAAATCGTCATCCCGTTTCCATCTCGATTGTAAGGCCTAATAAGATCTCAGCCTTACGTATATACCATATTACTAAGGATGAACACGTCTTTATTGTCATTCATAAGAATAACCCGCGCTTCCAAATTATTCAATAAAACATGCTTCAAAAATATGTTTAGAATTTACGGGAGCTGGAAATCGGATTTCTTAGTTAGGTACGTTAGCTCCATCCCTTTCTTTCTATTTAGTCTTGAATGATGAGTGAAAGAAACTTCGGATTTAGTGTTGTCTTGGTACAGTCATTACCAATCGTAGGATGCGAGTGGAAATAACCATATAGAAATCGCCACATGTGGCACGCTTTGTACATCTCGATGTATTTGCTTTTCCCGCTCGCCGCCAGCGCCCCGCTGCCGCTGTAGCAGTTCGGCTTTCAAAGGCAGTTGAAGACGAATCCAAAACGCTCAAATCTTTAATTTGTCCGAGCCTTTAAATCAGATATTTTTTATCATTTTTTTTTTATGTTGCAAAAGTGTTTTTCCTTCGATTTATAAATGTAAGTACAAGATGTGCAATCAAACATCGTTTGCCAAATTCGTATTTGTCTTGCTGTCTCACTTAGCTTTTCGATGGGTAGGGTACTGAATTTGACTGAGAGAGCAAGATAAATACGAACCTTTCCGACCAAGTATGATGTATAAATATTCGCAACATACGAGTAGTCTATGTTGAAATAATCATTTTGTTATGAAGCAGGGTTTTGATAAGAATTTATTACATGATGTCATTAAAATATTGTTAAACAAACGAAACTCGCAGCTCTAAGGCTCTCTTTCATGTTATTAAATCGAAATAAAACTTAACAACATCTATACCTTGACCAACGCTCCTTTGAGGACGAGAGGGATAATTTACACGCCCAGTTGCGAAAACGTTCATTAAATTTAAGGGGCCGCATATGCTAAAGTAGGTACTGGTTTGTGATCTAGATATCAATAACCATAACGTGTATGTGTCTGTTCTTTAAAACGGTTAAACATGAAAACACGACAAAAAACAATACTGGATACTTTAATTTTTCATACACAACTTTTTCGTATTTTTTTGGTTGAATATTGAAACCGAGCTATAACGATGATTTTTGATTTAATTATTGAGTTCCTAATTAATCTTCTTAATAGTGTTATAGTAAACAGCAATTACTATCTCCATCTCACGTTCTTCGCGCGGAAGCATATAAAGCCAACCCTTTTGATTCTTGTGTGGACGTGGCGGCATATGGAGCCTCTTAACTCGGGAGCTGTCACTGAATACTTTGGCGAAGTAACACGTGACAATGTCCTAACGTTTGAGCAACTGCGTGTTGGAGCCCAGACTGCAGCAAATAAAAATCAATCTCCTATTATTTTATTATATAAGCAATTATTTTGTATTTTTTTTACTTCATCTCTTTGTCCCTACTATAAAGGTTCTTACGACATAACAGAGATATCGTGTAACTAAAGTCGTTGTCAAATGAAATTGGGAGAAATATGTAAACAAAACCAATTGACTAATTTACTATTGTACTTCATAATCACGTACTTTTGATAATCAAGTTGGGTCTTATTAAATAATTTATACAACTTGATTATTTACTACTTTGATAATAAGTGGGTAGTGAGGAACATTGCATACGAAATACGACGTTCCCCTTCAACCTTGTCCATGTTGTAGATATTATGAAAACTAAGTCGGTACGTTTTCCTTTCCAAGAGCGAAAAAAAAAAACAAAAATCGTAGAAATCAAACTTGATGAGAGACGTTATCGCCCGTAGCACAGATCCCGTAGCTACCTTTGTATGGAAAAAAAACGCGATTAAAGCGTCGGTTTACGATCCTCTTACGTTAAAGATTAAATTGGTATACAGTGTACTTAAATAAAAGTACGGTCGATGTAAATTTGAGATTATGTAAGTACTTATTTGTTTACATAGCCTGTTTCAACTGACACAGAATTTTTTTTAAAGTGCCACTTACTAATTTTAAGTATTAAGTGCTTATATACGAAGTACGGTTTGATATATTTCAAGTAATATTAGCTCCATATTCCGAAGGTCACTGCGGACTGTAAGCGCATTTGTATCTATTCTACTTATATGGTGCGTCCACGCATATGTTGAGACTGTGAAAATATATCGATAAAAGTTTAAAGTTGTTTTTTATTTTATAGGAATCAAATTTATTTCCTTATTACTTTAATTTCACAAATAACCTTCATCTTTTTTTTTTTTTTTTCAAGAGGGAATGTTTATGCTATATTGACGACGTAATTAATACAACTATAAATACGGACTTTACATTAAAATTTAAAAGTTAAAGTTAAAACTAAACTTATTTAAAATAAAATAAAATAAAACTAAGCTACTCAAATATTAAAAATTAAACATAAACACCACTATAAAAAGAACACCCCCTCTAGCAGGTCCGCTCGCGGCATGGTCCCTAAGACACTGGCTGCATTACCTCTCTGGATGGCTAGCCCAATCCTTTGGGAAAGGTAAGCGCCAGCTCTTGAATCACTATTGAAAACCGCATTAAAATCCGTTGTGGAGTTCGAAAGATCTAAGGGTACATAGAGAGGGACAGACGACGGAAAGCGACTTTGATTCATGATACCTATTCTTTTTTTTTTTTTTTTTGAAAAAGGAGGACGAGCAAGCGAGCCACCTGTTGGTAAGTGATCATCGCGACCCATAAACACCCGCAACACCAGAGGAATCGCAGGTGCGCTGCCGGCCTTTGAGAAAAGAGTAGGCTCGTTTTTAGAATGCCCCCAAGTCGTATTGGTTCGGAAATACAGACGCCGAAAGCTGATTCCACATAGGTAAGGTGCGTGGCAAGAAAGCCCTCAAAAACGCACGGTAGTGGATTTCCAACTATCAAAATGGTGTTCATGAAATGATAGTTTGGTGCGAGTTAATATGTAAAGATAATATTTGTATATAATTTTAAATGAAAGTTAAGACGAAATATAAATAAAAAATATCTTAAATAAGGGTGTTAATAATGCTTAACACAGTCGGTGACACAGTGTTACTGGTATAAGTAAAACGTTTATTCCTACTGAAAATCATCTATGATCTCCAGAGATCAGACAAATGGGCGTCATTACTTGCAATAATGTGGACATGAGTCCAAAGATTTTAATTAAACAAATTAAATTATATTAATAATAAATAAATAATAAAACGTGAGGAGTGGCCATTAATATTAATATTTTTAAGTTTGATTCATTAACATCCGTGGATTGCGAAAGGAGTTTTTCACCTCATTTCAGTTTATTTTAGCCATGAAAAGGAATAAACTAACCACGGAAAATTTATATTAATTACTGTTTATTTGCTTTAATAAAAGTACACAATAACAAGTCTTTGTATTATTTATTTATTAATGTCTTCCAAATGATCAAAATTAGTTTTAGGGTAAGTAATCAATGAATGCCCACATTATTGCAAATAATGAAGCCCATTTGTCTGATCGCACCAGATCTTGAATACACTCATAGGTACCTACGTGTGTCTTTTTTGTGTCATCTAGGTAAAATAAAATAAATATCAGGGGACAATGTCAAACCAATTGGCCTAGTCCCAAACTAAGCTCTAGGCTTGTGCTATGGGTACTAGACGACGATATAAATACTTATATATACAATACATAGAAAACACCCATGACTCAGGAACAATAAATATTCGCGCTCATCACACTAATATCTGCCCTTACCGGGATTTGAACACAGGGCCGCTAGCTTCGCAGGCAGGGTCCCTACCAACTAAGCCAGCGCGCCGTCAAATGTAATTAAGGGGACAGAACACCACCCACCATGGTCTGACATGTTCGTGCGAGGTTTTTCTTATACCTATCTGAAGGTATCTCTCTCAAGGTCGAAAATCCTTTTTCCCTGAAACCGTTTAACGTTCCTGGATTGTTATAAGCCTAACCTAACCTAACCTACATGCTCTGTAGGTATATCTCTTTAAACATTTTGAAAAGTTAATGGGTTAATTGAGAGAGAAAATTTCGGATTAACGAAATAGCGGACAAAAGTTTTTCAAAACATCGATAGGTCTTCTTTTTAACCTATTTAAGAAAATATGCATTTCGTTGTTATGCATAATCATTATTATATCGTTGGTTTATTATGCAACATGTGTTATTTTAAATTTAAATTAGAACATTCGTTATTATGCAATTAATTACGACACCCCGGCCTTGTTGTTTTTTTAAAAGAATAATTACTGTGAGCGTACGTACGTCACACAGCTGTTGAGATACTTTAGTCATATCGCTTTTAATAACCAATTATTTATACAAATATTCGTATAGGGAGCTCTATATTAGTCGCGCGCGCAGACACACGAACTTCGCCCGCTTACTAAACGGGTTTTGTTCCGGTTTGTATTACACTACTAACGACCCGCCCTCGCTTCGCTTCGGTTCATGTGAGTTTTCGGCAACACACGTAAATAATTCAGAATGTATTATACTGCCCTCCTAAGCGAATAAGCAGTATCCCAAATTCAACAGCCAAAGCAGTTTTAATTCTATACAGTTAGTAATAAGGTTGATATTGCTACGGGAGTTTTATCTGACATACCGCCTATTGGCTTAGGACGGCAGTATACATAAAAACCTTCCTCTTCAATCATTTTATATATTACTGAAAACCTCCTGCATTCAAATCTGTTGAGTATTTTAAAAGATCTAAGCGAATCTAATTAAAGACCAAAAATCTGACAGTTCCCATCTTGATTATTCAATTATTTTAAAATTATTTCATAAAAACATGAATGAGAACTCGTGTAACCAGTAATATTAGGGTAAGTTTTATTGATAAAAATACCTACAGATCAACCAAAATGCAGTAATCACAGCGGACCTGCGCTCGTTGAGATTAGGATTTTTGTCTTGAATTAGATTTTCTCAAACATGCTCGGAAAAAACGGTTTTCCGATTGAAAGACAAGGACGGAAAGAGCCTCATTTTACTCCTAGGAGTAAAAAAACCATATGAAAACACTTTCCGTCCATGTCTATATTTTTCTTAAAAATGCTGTCAATTTGCATACTAAATCAAAAGGACCAAGACAAAAATTCCAAACAGCCAAGGTAACTGCTCGCTTTTTTAGCACAGTGCGTGTGTTTCTTTTTGAATTTGCATTCCAATTTCTATGGTTAGTATTTAAAACAATTGACAGTCGGTAAAATTCGTTCATTCTGCATAATTAAATTACTTGCTTTTTAAAAATGTATTTGTATTATTTCCTCACATGTTTGAGAAAAGCATTATGTATGCCTCGGCGGAAATGAGGATTTCCTTACTCGTATTTTAGCAGGCCTCGCTATTGCTCGGCCTGCTAACCACCTCGTCAGGAAAACCCTTACTTTCCGCGCCTAGGCAACAATGTACTATTCCGAGTATATGTACTGATAAAAATAAGTAACACATCTTTATTAACGTGGAATTTCAGTGGTGTTCCAAAGTGAATAGTTAGATAGATAAGGTAATATCTTGTAAACAATGGGGCAAGACAAGTTGCCATCGAATACAAACGCTAGCATTTGGAGATCTCTGTCGCTTTGCCTTTGTCACTCGTTACAACTGACATTTTTCATTTTTGACAACGCATGTCGATATATCACGTCACTTACGTCAATCCCATACATTTTTCTAATACAACGCAAAGCGACAGCGATCACCAAACGCTAGCGTTTGAATTCGATGGCAACTTGTCTAGCCCAGGTATGTTATGTATGGAACAATGGAAGACCAGTGCTGGCCTTGCAATGCTGAGTTAGGACTGTTTCGCAACAATTTCCCTAACTTGTTTTTTGTAGGTACCTAACTATGTAACGTAATTTTATATGGTTGCGAATAAATGTCTATTTATCTCTTTGTTTATTCAGTAAGTAGGCCGCACGGGCTGTAATGTTGGCCTTATATCTGGGTCTCTTATGGTGGTTTTTAGTCCGTAAGTGCAAGAGTGACGTATGCTTTATCCACCGCGATAAAAGTGACCATAATACGGACCCAGCAAACTTATTTTATACCTTGTCTCTTTAACGTCCTTGACAGATTAGTGCAGCAGTTCATACATGATCTTAGTTAAAGTGACAAAGGACTAAATCGTGCAGCTACTTATAAGGGCGGCCGTACAGTCGAGTTTATAAATATGTGTACACTTTAGTACCTTGTCACTTTAATAGCTGTGACACTTCATATATGGCAGTTTAAACATGACATAAAATAGACAAGGTACTAAAGTATACACATATTTAACACTCGTCTTTACCGTCTATCTTACATGGTTTCAATCACGGAATTGAAAAAACAGCGGAAGTGGCATGAGCTTCGCTAAGTATCAGACTGTTGTCGCCAATACTTAAACTATAATTTAAAAAAAACGGTCAAGCGGGCTACTTCCGGTCGTATTTGCTCATTTTAAATTTCACCATTGTATATTTTCGTTTTCTCTCTCACAAATATGGTTTGATGTTGTTTTATTTACCTATTCAGAACGATCATGACGGAGGAAAACGACGTGCTATTCGAAAGTGTAAACAATGCCGGTGTTGCCATACTGAACCGGCCTAAATCCTTAAACGCATTGAGTTACTCTATGATCACCAAAATTATATCAAAATTAAAAGAGTGGGAAAGGACCAAGACCTGCGTGATCATCAAAGGTGCAGGGGACAAGGCGTTTTGCGCTGGAGGAGATGTCAAAGCAGAAACAGAACAAATTGCAAACAAGCCACGGGATGTATCTTTTGCGATTATAGAATACAACATGAATTATCAAATAGGACATTATAAAATTCCTTATATAGCTCTGATCAACGGCATCGCATTCGGTGCGGGCCTTGGCTTGTCCATCCATGGCCAATATAGAGTGGCCACTGAGAAAGCAGTCGTGGCCATGCCGGAAACACTTATCGGCTTGATGCCAGACGTCGGAGCCACATATTTTTTGCCACGATTGCAAAACCATATAGGATTCTACATGGGGTTGACTGGTAAGTTGTTTTGTACAAGGCTTTATTGGTGGTGTCACTATTAAACTAATCATCAATAATCATATTAAGAAATAAGAATATATAAGAAATATTTGACTGTGACAAAGTTCTACGGTGTCTACTCTTATCTGTCACGTCACACCAAGCAATCTCACGTATCTTAAAATGCAGCAGCCTGGAGTATAGGAGCTTATTTGAATGGTCCACTGCCTGCTGTTTTTACAACATACAAGATTGTACTCTATTTTTGAATTATTTCGTATAAGTAAATCCACTGTTCAAACTTCTGTGAAAATGAGTAACTGGATACTTACAACTCTTACAAGTAAGTGACACTCATCTAGATGTGAAAGAAGAAGGAAAGTATAGTCTGTCAAGAAAGTCATGAAATGAAAATGATTTTATAATTGATCCAAAGAGTTAAATGCAACCATTTGTACTAAGTTCCTGTTACTTATTCTGTGGTACAAGCGAAGCGAGGAGTGTTAGATTGAACCGTACCTATCCCTATAGCAAGCGACGGGAGCAAAGCTAGCTTATAGCGATCGTGGCGGAGCAATCCAGCTGAGCAGGTTAAAATCGATTTGGCTGAATAGGGTCTGGCTGGTTAGAAAATAATAATTATGCCGCCTGATAATCCCGGCGTAGACACATAAAACCAAATCTGCAGTTTGCTGGGCGACGGTTCGACGTCAACAACAGTCTGCCGTCCTAAGCCAATAGGCAGTATGTCAGATAAAACTCCCGTAGCAATATCAACCTTATTACTAACGTAATAGAATTAAAACTGCTTTGGCTGTTGAATTTGGGATACTGCTTATTGGCTTAGGAGGTCTGAACTGTACTACGAGTGTCTCATCTGTGAACATGAACGAACATAATTAGCATAGGGCCACATAAGAGAGTTTGCACATTTGATTTGAGTTTTATAGGTGCTACGCTTCTTTTGGGTCAAATCCAATATTCAGAACATAATATGCTTTTGTGCGGAACAAACTTCACTCAACTGACTGTTTTTTTTTAATATTATTTAAGGAAAAAGGCTAAAAGGCAAGGATGTAGTAATATCAGGACTGGGCACGCATTATGTACCAAGTGCTCGCCTGAATGACCTCGAAAATCAACTCGCACTGTGTTCCAACGGAGCTGAAATACAGCGGACTTTGGACTCGTTCAGCGAAAATCCTGGGAAGTTCTCACTGGCTGCTTATATGCAAGATATTAACTATTGTTTCTCTGGTAGCACTGTTGAAGAAATTATTCAAAGGCTCTCGGAAGTAAATAATGAATGGGCCAAAGATACCCTGGAGGTGAGCATTATGATTAGTCAAGAGCTCTAGATTTTGAGACTAGTCATTTGTATGAGATTCCCTTTTCCCTGGTTCACATCACATACCTATGATTCATAAACGCAGTTTTGTCCCTGGTACATTAAAAGATAAAGATAAAAGAAATTTATTCAGTAAGTTCAGTAGAAATTTATACAGTATAGTTCATTCATGAATCAGATGTGATCTTTGGATATAATCTTTACGTACAGACATCCAATGCTTTCTATTGGACGTACGATGAAGAAAATGCACTCTTGTATGGGGACAGGGAACCTGATAATAAAGTAAGGTCAGTAAGGACATCAAGTCAAATGCCAGATTTTTACTGACTGAATTTTGAGCGCTTGTTATAGGTACTAAGTTATAATAATGAGCCGCGGGTCGAATTTTGAAAATCGAATACTCGACCATTTCATACGATAATTATCGTGAAACGGTAGAATCGTAATTTTTAATGCAAGTGGTTTATTTTCTACTCTTGAGCGCTCGATTTCCCAGAGAAGCTGTAGGTACTTACATTGATAGTCATACCTTCCAAAATATTGTTTATTTACCTATTTTTTATATTGTGTATCTACAGAATAATTACATTGTTTGATTAACGATGTCTAATATTCGTTATTCATTATGTTCTGTTCAAGATTATATCGCGCATGTGCCCAACCTCGCTGAAGGTGACACTGCGCGCGCTGCGCCGTGGCCGAGAGCTGGACCTGGGCCGGTGTCTGCAGATGGAGTACCGCGTCATCAAACGCTTTACTAACTACAACTTCAGAGAAGGTAGCTTAGGGCCTAATCACCACCGCGAGGCGCTATTTTTTTTGGGTAGTCGTGTAAAAATAGTCTCTATATCTAAGTAGGCACGTGCAATTCATGCAATTATGACACACATGAAAGAGTAGTGACAATTGGCACTTAAAATAAAGGCCAAAAGTAAAAAGAATCACCGGCGAAATATCGCATGGCAACATTGTAAATACTTCGGTGAAAAGACAGGAGTAAACACCAGGAAATATTATATAAATAACTATAATCAGGAAAAAAAATCAAGTTTTTTAGTGGTTGTTTGAAGTACTTTGAAAACAGTTTTGTTTTTCAACAGGTGTCCGAGCCCTTCTCGTAGACAAAGACAATAAACCACAATGGCGGCCGGCGACGCTTGGCGAGGTGACCGAAGAAGATGTCGAGGATGTCCTGAAGAGGCTACCAGAAGACAAGGAACTGAAATTCATCATTTCTCATCTTTAACTATAGCAATAGATTTTAAAGTTATTAGTCATCTAGAAATTCAGTGCGTTTTGACGTGTTAAGTAAGTTAGTCTCTTGTATCTTGTAGTATATAGTATGTTTGAGAAATTCTCATGTTTTTGTACGCCATTTGGCAAAACATAGTGTTCCGCCAAGAAAAAAAAATCCACCACTATTTTAGTTTTACATATGTTTACAAATAAACACTTTGACTTTGACTTTGACTTTAGTCCCAGTGAAATGACTAGCATAGAGGCATCTCCTTCTTTTTCAGGGTTGTATTCTTACATATTGTAAATGTGTGCCTATGGGTTGGAGATCCCACCTAACCCGGGCCTGTGTACTCCTTTAACCTGGCTATAAAAAGTAAAACGATACATTTCAAGGTCACTGTACCTTGGTTATTCCCTTAATAAAAGCAATAGGAAATACGTATTTCTTCAGTGTTTGCTGAAATGATGATGAAAACGTTTACGTGTAATTTTTTTGTTTATTTTTTATTTAATACATTGTTTTGTTGTTTATTTATTTCCACAATTCAATAAAATACTTTTACCTCTTTCACTTTTGTATCATCTATTTCGAGTTAATACAGGACTGATAATATTGAGTACGATGTCTTCACGATCTGAAAAGATAGGGATGAATTTGAATTTAAAATTACTTATTATAGTTGAAGAGTGAGCGACTCAAGTACAGTCGACTGTATTTTGCGCCTCTTGAGGGTCTCCGCTGATTCCGCCGCGAAACCAGCCTTAATGCTGTCTTGTTCCGGGAAGGTATGACGGCCCAAGGGTGTCGACGCAAGTGGCATCCCAAAGCAACGGCTGACCCAACTTACACGGAACGAGAGTCATCCCATCAGGTCTTTTACGATCGTTGCGCCTGAGACTATTTTGGTTCCAAAATGTACAGTTCTAAACATTGAAGAGTTAAGTTCCAGTGTTAAGCGATGAGACCGTCTGTCTGTAGCCAGCCACCAAACCGATTAACGATTTTAATTACGAGTACTTACGTGGGTATCTAAACTACTTCGACTGCAACAGTCTGTCGGTCAAATTAAAATAATGTGAATTAATACATTCTATGAAATGATGCAAGAAATTTTAAAAATAAATTTTAGAATATCAAACAAAAAAAAAAAAACATTTAAATATACATGAAAAATTGGATAATGTCATAAATTGAATATTATTATTGTTCTTTGAATCTTTTTTTAATCACGAAATTATATTACCATTGATAATGAACTGTCAAATAAAATAATTAACATTATAGGTATCTTAAATGTAAAACTGAAATATGTCAAAATGTATGTATTCTTTAACAGCATTTACGTAATTTAATTTAATTTTGGAATGCGAGAAATAAAAGGCTTTTTTATTTTATTTATTTATTTTATTTTATGAAATGACTGTCAAGAGAACAAGAGTATACCCGAATAAACAGATCACAGCACTTAGCTCCACAAACAGACATATTTTGTGTTTTATAATTTGTGCCTATACTTTAACAAAATTCTTATAGAATACCCTATTCACACAAATGAGGAATTCCATTGGATAGTTTTCAGATTTTCTCTAATGACTAATTAATCTAAATGATAGGGTGTTTCGTCTTCCTCACTAAGTAATGGGTAGTTAAGTAAAAATCGTTTCACCGGTCATTTAATTACCACTATTGCGAATTATGGATTTGAATTAGTAATGGCTCTAAGGTAAAGGCATCTATTACCTAGATTGGTACTTTCAACTGTGCGATTTTTTATTTTAGAAACACTGAGAAATGAGACCGCTGAGAATATAATTTTTACACGAACGAAGCGTAGTTTGTTGACTATCGGGTTTATTGGCGTTCGTGGATATGCATCAAGCAAACAGGGCCTCTTTTCTACAGGGTAAAAACTACATTGGAGTTGACTTGCTATCGTTTTGTCAACGTTTCGATAGCTCTTATTAATTTGACAGTAATGGCGGCCGTGTTGCAAACAATACCATAACAGGTAAGTTACGATTTGGATTTTACCGCGTAGAATAGAGGCGCAGGGCCTCATTTTTACTGGGTAAAAACCATAGCCTTAGTTTAGTTTAGTTTAGTTATTTATTCATCAATGTAATGTTACAATATTAATTGCATTGCATGTCAAAAAAATATGAAATTACATTGGTATCGTCAACATTAATACAAAAATAATAAAATGTTAATAAAATAAAAATAACACACAAATAATCAAAGACAACATTAATAAGTACATAATCAACTAATAAATAAATGGTCAGTTTCCGAAGTCAATATGCAAGAAGTAAAGGTCAAACAAACAATAATAATTTTACAATATAAGTGTCATAAATTCATCGACGGAGTATAATGGATGATCCAATAAAAGGTTTCTAAGCTGATGTTTAAATGCTTCGTCGGATGTTACATTTTTAAGTTTAGCGTAAGTTTGACTTGTTATCGTATTGTCAACGTTTCGATAGCTCATATTTATTTGACAGTATTGGTGGCCGTGTTAAGAACAATACCATAGCACTTCAAAAGCAATATGGTTCTACCGTGATGTACAGCGAGGCCCATAGTAGTACCAGTGCAGGAGCAGGTTTTGCCATACATAATTGTGATGACTAACCTAATGTTAGATCTTAAAATGATACTTTATATCCTATTGTAACTTTTATGTGGAAGAACGTTAAATATTGATTTATTATTTATTTTACTTTCTGGAAACAAAAAAAACACCCATAAATATATAAGTTAAAAGGTTTACCACGATTATAGCTATAATGGTACAATAGGAACATGAAATTAAATGTGATTTATTTTTTATATTTGCGGTCGGAATTATATTAAAATCTCCATAGGTGTATTCTGTTAAAGAGCTATAGCTGTGGTTTGAAATATTAAAGATAAACCTTGATTCAAAATGAAATCTCGAGCACTCTGTATACAGGTGCCGTTACCTTACGACGTACCATCCAGGGCTACACTCCCAACATGAAAGTTTAAATTCCATTGACTCTGACTTTGTTGCACAATTCAGTGGCACCAGAGGAGTGATAGGAATAGCTCTTACTGAGTTCCGATCTTTTATCTGGACACATTATTTCCGATTTCTCTTCTGCAGTCGTCAAGCCTTGAGTCCAAAAAAATCTTGTATCATGGATATATCAGCCACATACAAGAACAGTGAAACGATCTATCTTTTTCGTAAAATATGCAAAATCATATACCTGAGCTGCGCTACCAATTTCTGGTTCGAAGACCCGAACCTGCCCCCGGCTTTTCTTAAAACCTACAACAATGTATCAAAAGTTATTGAAGTAATTGTACTTCTTTTTATCGCTTTAGAATGGGGCTCTTTCTTTACGCAACATAATCTGACAGAGAAGCAGGGATATGACATGGTTCTTTTCGCAGTTTCGCATGTCATTATCTACGTCGTATATGCTAGTTTTCTGAACTACAGAGACCGGATTCGGAAGCTTGTATTTACTCTGGCAGTAACTTTGAAGGAGATGTGTAATGACGCGGCCGTTGAGAAGCTGATGATTAAGAAGACCTGGCTGTACATGATGGCGCTGGTTTTTATTTGCAGCGGGAACCTTGTTTCATACGGGATTGATGGATGTGTTCGGGCTCTGACATCGAGTAGGTATACAAGTAGTAATGTTAATAAAGTTTTACCTTACTAATAGCGTTCAAATTGTGTGTGGTGGTAGGATCTTTAGCGGTGGTAGGACCTTTGTGCAGGGTCCGTCCAGATCGCTACCACCATTTTATCAATTGAACCCATCCCCAAGCAGCATTGTTCGCATTGTTGTGATCCGGTGTGGGGATAAGACAGCCGGTGAAATTACTAGCACGGAGTCATTCCATCTTAGTCCTCAGGTTTGGCAACGCATTTGAAGTCTTAGGATTGCAGTCTTAAGAATTCAAATGTCTAGGGTCTCAGATCGCATTTACCATTCGCCTGATGCTCGTGTGCCTTCTCCTTGCCATTAAAAGTATGAATTAACAAGTAGGTTAAGATAGTGAGAGTGAGAGGCAAGCTGAACTTAGAACATAGTACTTTTGCTTAAATCATCAGGAGAAACAGATTCTATGAACGCAAATCTCTTACATTTTTTAGACGCAACGTTTACAACAGTGATTCCCACGTGGCCTGACGTTGAGGACCGACGGGTGATCAGCGGGCTCGCTCGAGTACTCTGGTACATCATCTGGTGGATCTTCATCGTCCGCGTCATCTCGGTGTACGTCATCGTCCTGACCATATCAATCAGTCTAGGACATCAGTTCACCATCCTGTATCAGTACTTCTTAGACTTAAACGGCATCTTTGACGGAGAAGAGAGCCAGGATGTAAAAGATAAAAGATATGAAGATGGTTTTAAAGTTGGAATTAAGATGCACGCTCTTACTTTATGGTGAGTAGAGTCCGGGGTGGGTAAACTTAGTAGCCTTTATAATTTGCCTTTACAGGGTGGCCGCGAGGAACCGGCAGGATTTTAACCATCGATTCTAAACCCTATTTGGAGTGTATAATGTGGTATAACATGTAGTCCAATAACGCATAATTTCCGAGATTTTTATTATTTAAAAAACCATTTCATAGTTAATTTAATTTGAACTCTGTCACCTTAAACTAAAGCATTATTTACTAAGAAAGATTCATGTTGTAGTAGCAATATCATCAACGTACAACATAAATTAATTTAATATATTTTGTAAGTAAATAATGCTTTAGTTTAAGGTGACAGAGTTCAAATTAAATTAACTATGAAATTGTTTTTTAAATAATAAAAATCTCGGAAATTATGCGTTATTGGACTACATATTATACCACATTATACACTCCAAATAGGGTTTAGAATCGATGGTTAAAATCCTGCCGGTTCCTCGCGGGCACCCTGTATAATCGGGCTTAATTTTGGTTTCCTGTTTTATCTTGCTGTTGCCACTTTGCGTGCACATTAGGGAATGCAAACCGGTAAACCGTTTTACCGGTTTACCGGTAAACCGGCCCTTTTTAGAGCCGGTAAAATACCGGTAATTTAAAGCTATTACCGGTAATTTACCGAACCGTGAAAAACTAAAAATAAACGCGAAATAATATGATTTTAAGTGCAATATACTTTCAGACACTCCTTAAAAATGTATTTGATTGAAATTGACTTTTAAATTATGAATAAAACTGATAATTAGTTGTAAACTTATGTTACTAATACTATTACGAAGCAAGCAAGTAACGCTACGTATTCCAAAGCCAGCCGAAGATGTACCTTATTCCTATTAGTTTACTGTTCCTTTATTTTACTATCCCTTCCCTTACAACCTAAGGGTCTTATCTTATCTTATCTTATGGTGGGGTCCTTACGGATACACTTCGACCCTGTGGGATCTTTTGTGTAATTACCCCTCTTTTAGCACTTAATCCAATGCAGCCTCCACCCCTTCCAAAAAGCGGATAGTGGAGTGCAATGGCAATGGCAGTGCCTTGAAATCGTTCGGTTCTGGGTATCCACAACCGAGGATTTTCATTCTTACTCCGGCGAGGGCATCACATTCACACAATAGGTGTTTCATTGTCTCAGCCTCTTCGCCGCACATTCTACAATCTGTGTTGTCATAAAGGCCCATCTTTGCTAGGAGATATTTAACCCTAAAGTGCCCGGTAAACACTCCGATAATGTATCGAAGTTGTCTTCTGCTGAGTTTCCAAAGTTTCTTGGTCCAGCTCTGGTCAACTCTTCCTATGAAGAGCTTTGCATGCCCTAAGCCTACCGTAGTTTTCCACTCTTTTTGGTGGTTTTCTAGGGCGTTGTTGTTCAGGGCTGCTTTTATAGTGCCCGGTGAGGGTGCCACAAATGGTTCAGGTCCGACGTATGCGCCCTTGGACCCTTCCCTTGCCAGCTCGTCCGCGGCTTCATTTCCGGGATAGCCTTCGTGTCCTGGAATCCACATCAGTTTCACTTTCAAGTCTGTTTAAGGCTTGGATTCCATTGTAGACTAGCTTCGAGTCTACTTTAGGCCTTGAGTGCCGCTTGGCTGTCGCTTAGGATATAGATAGTTCTCTCCTGTAGAGTCCTATCAATGTGCAACCCATCCTTCCATTCATCCCTTGTCGGAATGTGGACATTGAAGTTCCTCCGGAATACATACTTGAGCTGCATTTTATCGCAGCCCATCGTCAGTATTCTGTCTGGAGCAACATTGTGTGCCATTTTAGTGTGTCTGGTTCTAGGCGCTGTGTCGTTCCACAGGCCAGCCTCTTTCAGCCTTCGCAGTGACTTGCACGCCTCAGACTGTATGGCGATATGTAGTGGTGGGAGGTTTAGTAAGACCTCCATTGCCACCGTCGGCGTCGTTCTGAACCTAAGGGTAACCATGTAAGCCTATTGTTTTAGTTTGCTACCTGCTAAATGACTATTAATCATTAAAATTATTTGTTTAATTTTAAGACTGATTGATATTTTTTCGTAGATCAAAGTTTCCAATTATTACTTTAAGTTGTCATCATTATTTTTAAATTACTTTTTAAACTTAAATAAACGATTTTCAATAATTTTAATGGCTTTTATTTAAAAACCACAAAAACCGGTAATTTACCGGTTTACCGGTTTTGCCGGATCGAGGTCGGTAATTTACCGGTTTTCAAATTTGGCCGGTAATTGCATTCCCTAGTGCACATACTTTACTTTTCTGAACCGTGGGCAGGTGCGTCAGGCAGGCACAGGTGGTCGGCAACGTGGCGTACAGCGCTCAGATCATCCTGAACATCAGCGTCCTCGTGCTGACCATGTTCCAGATGATGGTAAGTAGGGCGTCTCCCGTCTAGGTCTCCAACCCTTATTTATTTATTTATTTATTTATTTATTATGAATGAAATTCTAAAGGGCTTTTCTCTATGATTAACTTTTAAGTTTCTTACGTCGCATCTTTTCAACAGTAGTGCTCTCTTCATGAAGTACTCGTTCGGCCTACATGCAAATTATATTATTTTGAACTGAAGGCATAAAACTTACGTAGATCGTATTGTTGCGGTACGGCCCGGGTGTTACTACCTGTGTTTAGTGTTACAGAGCTCATCCGCATATTGGGGCAGCATTTACCCATTTGGTCTTCATAAAGTCATCTACATAATGGTTGAAGATTATAGAACCGAGAGTTGAGCCCTAGGTCACTCCGTGGGGTACAAATGTTTCTTTATATTTTCAATTTTTAATTGTCGTTCTGAATTTACACCATGATTTTCATGACATTATTTTGCATATTGGTTATAAGTAGGTAACAGGAGCTTGTGCGTTAGACGTTGGGATATATCATTAGTAAGTATCAAATGCCTTGCTTAAACCAATTGATATTATCGCCAGATATTTTTAAATGTGTTGCAGAATGCTGAGCGTACCCTGGCAGGGGTGGCTCCCATCGCCTTGATGGCGGGCAGCGTGCTCATCGCTACAGGAGTATTCATGTGGAGCGCAGGCGACATTACCATCGAGGCAAGTTACGCCATCATAGTCACAAAATATATGACAGTAAAAGTACAGAAGGCGCAATTCCTAAAAAAAACGTTTGTATGTCTTATATCGCAGGGTTGGGTTTAGAGGTGTGGAGGCCCTGAGGCAACAAAGGAGTAGAGTCCCCTTTTTTTTCGTATAGGTTACCTACAATTTATGTCTCTCTCTTGTGGAGGCCCCAGGCAGTTGCCCTGCTCGCTCTCTCTTAGGTAAAACCAGCTCTGTACTTCCCTTTGGCATCGCATGAACATTCGCACGTTTGGAATTTATCGCACACAAGCCAGCTCATTTAAAAATCAAACCAGATATGAAAGCTGAGGAACTTGTAGTTTTGCGTCTAAAATGCGGAGTGCGCGTTAAGACAAATACAAAACAAGCTTTTATAACCAGACTGCATTTTTTATGTTGTCATCAGGTATGTATTTTGTAAAATAAAACCCTCACAACTTTGACTAAAAGAAGTCCATGTAACGCTTACAAGTCTCACAACGAAGACGAATCTAACGACACCTCATTTGTTATAGACGTTATAGTATACCTAGTCCATCAAGCCGTTTAGGCTGCAGAGATAGACGTACATACATACACTCGAAAGACACAGTTCATTTAAATATTGTGCAGACAGAGTTGTATTACGAGTTATACTACGCGACGACCCTCCAGACCCCACCCGCGAAACTGGCGCCCAACGTGGAGTTCAGCACAGGGAGGAGGAAAAGAGAAGTCACCAGGGCAAATGGTTATAGTTCTTAAATTACTAGTACAAAATAAAGCACCTGCGAACAATGCAGAAAGAAAACTGAGGATATAATAAATATGTTATGCTAATTTAAATAACATAAAAGGAAACTAAAGGTCTAACTTAAAATATTAATAAACTTCCAGCCTTAGTTGGTAAGAATTAATAAATAGGTAAGGGTTATCGTTGGTATTGTGCTTCACTATTAAAAGTATACATCTAAAAATTTGTTTATCACCATTACAAATTTTCACTCATGTTACTAACAGATTGAGAGCTGGTCATCAACTGTCGAGCGTTAAATTTTAATAATCTCATATTTAGGATCTAGAACAAAACAGCCAGTTTTTTTTACCAGAATGGTTTTATTCAATATGGTGTAACTTACATACACCTTATTACAACCCTCCTTCTGACGCAGTCTGGTAAAAAGAAAGTACACACTATACTCCATTTGTTTAGGTAATTAACTAAATGTAAACAAAGAAACCACATGGTATAGTTCGTCAGCCAAAGCAGAGCACTGATACGTTAAAGCTCAACTAAATCGTTTTAATTGGCTGTGTACCACTACTACATGACTACTAAATGAATGAAATATACATGTATTTACTCGTAAATAGTTGTTGACTGACAGGCATCTCGTCTGCCGACGGCGGTGTTCCAGTCCGGCTGGCACAACTGCCGCGGGCAGTCGTCAAAGCGGGTGCGCAAGCTGGTCACCATCGCGATGACTCAGGCGCAGGTGGGTCAGTTAAAAACTACTAAGTAGATAGGGTAGTTCGAACAATACATGCAGGGTGGAAAAATAGCATGGAGAGCAACTGAACAGTGTTGGCATATTCCGAGGATAACACAACCGGTGAAATTACAAGCATGACATTCTATTCCATTACAGGAGTTGGCAATCCATTTGCAGTCTTAGATTTACATACTATAAGTGACCGTTACTTTGCACACATTTCCGACTTTAATGAAATCAAAATTAAAAAACCGGGCAGTGTAGGGTTCTGAAGCCAAACACTTTTTTTTTCAATTTTTTTTTTTACTATATGGCAAAACTATAAAATTATAACATAGTAGGTCGCAAGTCAGCTAAATTCTGCATGATGAAAATCGTATCCTTAGTATTCGCAAAATCTTGAAAAGGGCTTATTATTAATAAATATTAACTATTTCGTTAATTCGAAACCACTACCTACTTAATTTGTCAACGGTCCTCTACATGAATATACCGGAGGGTTGCAGTTCGCGTCGTATGTGAAGCAGGCCACAAAATCAACGTGACGATTACGACCACTCTCACAAGAGTGTTACGCCAAAGAAGAAGAAGACCTAATTAATAGAGATTTCCCAATTGATCTCTTCTCCGTCACTTTGCTATTATTTTGAAAACGTTCAACAAATTTCTTTTTTTAGGAGCCGGTCGTATTAAAAGTGCTTGGAGTCATCGAACTTTCGTACCAGTCATACGTTTCGGTTGGTATTACTTAGTTTTATAATATTTATCGCAAACAACAATTTAATCCCCCATATAATGGCGACGACTTTTTTCAGAGCTGACATCTTTTAATCGGCCCAACCGTATTTCATAAAACGTAGCTAAACCATTCCGACTAGCTTGCTGAGAAGAACGTGGAGTAACCTAGCGGGTCTAGTATGGTCGCGTTTATCGCGTGACAAAATATAGATACAGCATCCGTCACTCTCGCAATATTCGTGTCAAAAAGTGACGGATTAGGCCCTCTGGAGTACCTTTAGTTGAGACATACTTTGTCCTTAGGCATCTGTCATCGGCAGATAAGGGCAGAGCATGGCTTAGCTACTCTACTACACATCTTTGTCGATGCAGCACTGCGAGTAGAAGAACATCGGTAGGCCTTTGTGTAAGAGGGAAGCCACACGAGGGTTGACTGTGCGCCGCCGCTGCGTTGCTACATGTAAAAATAAAAGGACAAGCCACACTCAGCGTTGAAACAGCGTCGTTCTAGTTGAAATCACAGCGTTGCGACACACCGGCAACGCTCGTGTGGTGATCCAAGCAGCGTCTCGTAGTGCAGTCGACTTCAGTATGTGTACACTTTAGTACCTTGTCAGTTTAATCGCTTTGACAATTCATACATGACATTAAATAGACAAGGTGCTAAAATGTACCGACACATAATTATGAACTCGACTGTGTAAGTCTGCGAGCAAAAGAGCGAGTGAGAGACAAGTACAAACCCGAAGCACCTTTTAAGAGGAATCACACAGTAGGTACAGTCGAGAACTTTAATTTGGGACCCACCTTAGGTCCAAATTCAATTTGACATCCTACAACAATAAGTTTGAGTTTCCTCTAACAAGCAAAGGTACCCAACTGTCCGGCTCCGATTTTGTTGATTTTGATATATCTTAGAGAGTAGTTTAAAATAACAGACACGTTTTTTTTTTACCGGCCCAAACTCAATCTGTTGGGAGAAATTGACCTCCAAAGTACTGAGAAGTGACTAAACCCACACACTTATATAGATTTAAAAAAAACGGCTAAAATTAATATTTAAAAAAAATACCAAAGAAAGTCTATCTTGGATGATCTTTGAAGGGTATTTTTTTTTAAATATGAGTTTTAGCCGATATACCAAAACACGTGCTCATTATTTTTTCATCTTTTTAAAAATGTATAATCAAACCACTATGAAAAGTGCAATAAAAAAAAACTATATAAGTTAGAGTTAGTTAGAGTAAAAATACATGTCTGCTATTTTAAACTACTCTCTAACATATATCAAAATCAACAAAATCGGAGCCGGACAGTTTTGTACCTTGTTACAAATGACTTTAACATTGACGATTTCAAGCACATTTTTCTTGAAATGGGTCACATATTAACGCTCGTGATAGTTCGTAAATAGTGACGTTTCGTTTTTTTTTTCAGATCGTCAAGTCGTCCTACTCCTTGTTTTCGGTTATCTACTGAACAATTACATTTGTAGCGTACACTTATCTAATGTTTTTTTGCAATCCTTAGTAGTACCTAGTAGTAGTAGCAGCTAGTAGTATTGTAATTAATTACCTATCTGTACTAACTAAAATTGGAAACAATGTAACTAAAAATACAAATAAAATAGTGAGAAGGGGTTTCGATTCATTTATTCGCCGTTCTTCCAATTCCTTCTCGGGACAGCCGGCGGCAGGGTGCCGCTGTGGCCATGAGTTGCGAACTGCGAGAACATCAAGATGTGAAGGTGGTTTTCCACAGGCGAGGCGAGGCGAGCAATTGAAATTTATATATACATTTTGTTACAGCCAATTTGCTCCGAAACTACTGGACCGATTAAGCTGAAATTAGGTACCTACACATATGTAAATTGTTGACCTAAATACAGATATGCAAAGTAATTTTTTTTTTTTAATAAAGGTCATTTCCAGGGGACTAACTAGGCAATTAAAAAAAATGAAAAGAATTGAAAGGGCTCATTAGGATCTCAAATATATTTTAGATATTATTGTAAAATAAATAGTTTAGATTTTATTCATTAAAGAAGACGAAGATTGATCTCCAAAACTACCTAGTGAGCCTGAAATTTAAAAAAATACAAAATAGTTAGTTGCTTGTAGATTACAGGAAAACCTATAAGAATTCTATCAAAAACACTTTTTTTACGTATGTACGGAACCCTCTCCCCGCGAGTTCAACTCCCACTTGGTTGGTTTTAACCTATCTCCCTAGGCATCACACCAGAACACGACGATGTCATTTGGCGGCGGGGCGGCGTGGCCTAGGTGGTGGTAACTCGCCACGGCCGAAGCCTCTCACCAGAAAGTATTGTTCATTTAGCACTGCCCAGAGGTCACCGGTAGGTTATCTAGCTAGAGTCATGAATCCTAAGAGGCTTCGCTTACGGACGCGAACAATAATAACCTCAAAAAGATATCGAAAATATGAAATTTGTGTTAATGTAACATTAAAATGTGTACATTCCTTTTTATTAAATTCATTACACACCCCTTGCCTTTTTGTTTCTAAAAGAAAACTTAACAACTGTGAGCGTATGACACATCACATCACACAACGCTGTTGTGATAAGTCATATCGCTTCTAATAACGGCACTAAGCCACTTATCACAATATCTTAGCCAAGTATTGGTATAGCTTTACATTAGTCGTGTGCGCAGCCACACGGACTTCGCTCGCTTGGTAAACGGGTTTTGTTCCGGTTTGTATCTATAAGGTATTCTTTTATCTGTGCTATAAGTAACACGCATATCGTTTATCAACGCGGAATTTCGGTTGCGTGCGTGGCGTCGACGACCCAAAGTGACTAGATAAGATAAGGTAATATATAGTAAATAGATATGTTTATTTAATATTAACGCTTTGACGCCTTTGACAGATTAGTGACATTACGAGTATATTGACAAAGGACCATAGTGTGCAACCAATTACAAGTTATAAGACCGACCGTACTACTAACTTACATGGTTTCAATTGTGGCGCTACTTTTGACTCTACTTAATGCCTTTCAGTTTTTTTTACCTAAGTAACATAATCATTTATTAGAATCAAAGTTTAAGAAAGCAGACACGACTTTTTCAAAACGTCCGATTATGTCCGATTATAAACCTAAGCTACTTTATCTGCGTTTAATCGTAACGTCATACCTATAGTCTTTGGTTTTCTGCCAAGATGCATTACGCTAAGGAAAACATGGAAACAAAGTTACGTCACTTGCAAAGTGACATTTCAGGGAATTAAAGGTAAACTTTGCGCCAGCAAGAAATATAATATTAATTTATCATTTCGCTCATACAGTGATATAAAACTTTAGAGAAATTAAAATCTCACAAATGAGTCACTGGAAAGCGAATACGACGGGAGCACGAGGTGTGAAGCGAGGCAAGTGAAATGACGTCTCACATCAATCAAGCGGCCCTCAACATCTTGCCATGTGTGTATCGAGTCAATGATACCGGTGCAATAAATAAATTATACATACAAAAGCAGTATTCTCGTTTTAAATTAATAGAACAAAGAGTTTATATCAAAATAAAGTTTGCCACCAACAAATTTTTCTTCTTGATCAATACATATAGTTTTTTTTATAAAAAACCGACTTTTTATAAATGTGGAATGTATAAATATTTTGAATGCTGCAAATGTTTTTCGTTAACGGCAACACCTTTGTTTACATTTATACTTACTGTGGAAATAAAAATCCGACTTTAGCATCACAGACATCGAAATATAATAAGTATGGAAGAGTAACGTCTAACAAAAACGACTGCAAAATCCGCTCCAAACCGCCCACTTTTTGAAATGAAAAGATCTTATGTATCGAGTGGTTTCAATAATCAACTAAATATTAATTGGGTTAAGGTATGAAGTCATTTATGTCAGATGCTGATATAACGTTTGAGTAGACAGTAATTTCAGTAAGGTTTTATACCGTTTGAAAGACAAAAATCTGCAATTGGTTACAAGCTCTCTGACAGAAGATTTCCATTTGTCAATATATTTTTTCATAAGGGTTATTTGAACGCGGCCATGTCTTTCAACATTTGACGTGGATGGTTTAATACAAAAACAACACAGTAATTGAATAATGAATTTTATTAATATTTTTTTATAGTAGTGTTTTGACAAACTTACTGATTGTTCCCCTTGAATCATTTAACATACTTGTGTTACACTATTATAAAGTTGTAAAATAGTATATCAGAAGATATTATGTTGTAAGAGTAGTCAGCGTCAAATAGTCTTTAGCATCTAAAGTGCGAAATATATTGTAACCCCTTTTTTATTCTTATAGGCATAAAGATACGTGACAGTATAATACCTATATATAGTCGCTTTGGATGGGACAGCCTATTTGATGCTGCCGAAAAAACATGACAAAAATTAAACGAGTAGTAAGACGAAAACATTACAAATAATCCATTTGGCACTGTTTCTATTCTACAGTTAGAGATAGCTAAGAGCTAACTCTTAAGTTAGATCATATACAATAGAGTATAATTTATATTTACAATTTTAGCTTTACCAACTCCATTTTTGTACAAATATCAATTAATTAAGCCTATTGCTTTTTAGGGTTAGGGTACGATAGTAAAGATGACAAAATTTAATATCCTATTCATTCGAAGTAGTTGCTTGTAATTCACATTTTTCAAAGATATATTGCATAACATCGGCCATGACATTTTGGTATGGTAATATTAAAAATTCAATAACTTACTAATGAAAATAAATATCGCTTTGTTTTGCATCTGTGTGGGTCCTGCACCAATTTACAATGCAACTTCGCATGGTTGCAGCATCATTTAAATTCGGTAATCTTTAATATCGTTATTTTCTTTTGTGTTTGTAAACAACTGTTTGACACTACGTCAGAAAGTCGACTGATAGACAGTTCGGCACTCATTAATAGCTCCACCCCCGCCGGCACTAAGTCAGTGGGGCAGATTTTGAGCGTCGATTACTCTTCCATACTTATTATATTTCGATGATCACAGATTATTAAGTTTAGCATTTCTATTCATGGTGGTGCGATAGCTCGCTGTTGTCCGTAGGGAGCTGCTGTCTTCCTCTCGATCCTTTGCTTCGTTATGCCCTTTTTCATGCCTATAGTAAGTTCTGTGCAACTCGGAGAAAATGAAAGATTGACTTCTTGAAATTAACAGCTAGAGTCTGGCCATCGAAACGTGATACTGAAAATGACCGCGAAATTTAAAAATGTAGCTATAGTATGTCTGAATGAGCTACAATTAAACAATTGTAATGCTTTTGTCATTAACTTATAACTTAATACTTAATGACAAAAGCATCAACATTGTTTAATTGTAGCTCATTCAGACATACTATAGCTACATTTTTAAATTTCGCGGTCATTTTCAGTATCACGTTTCGATGGCCAGACTCTATAGTTACGTAGCTCAGCGCTGTCGCGGTTTCCGCTGCGCCTCAATAGAGGGCGTTAAGATGGCCTTAACAATTGGTTTCGTTTTTAAACCAACGCGTCACTGGTCACGTGATCTACCAGCGATGCGATTGGTTTAAAAACAAAAGGAATAGAAACGCTAGTTAGCGTAATGCACCTTGGCTAGGGCCTCTGATAAGCCAGTAGGTAGTATCTCAGATCAAACTCCTGTAACTCAGCCTTATTTTATTACTAACGGAACAGAGTTACTTGTACTAAATGGTACATAATACGGACATTGAAATAAAGATCTAGTGTAAAGGTAGTAGAGTGGAATTTCCTTTGTTTTTATGATTAAGTAATGAACAAATTAGAAAATTGACTTTATTTCATTAATAGTAGATAGAGTCTGTCTAATGAAAGCTGAACCTGGATTTTTCTTGGCTGACGAGTCTGGCAACACTATTTAATATGTCGTTTGGACTTTGTTGTTGTTAGAAACTTGACAATTCGAGATCTAAATTGATAAAAATACGGAGTAATCATGCCGTCGACGATAAGCGGCGGTGTCCGGGAGATTCTGTATACTATTATACAGAAGTACAAAGAAAAACAAGAAGAAAGAAAAGCATTATTGATGCAAAAAATTAATTGTTTAGTTACGGTGACCAAATTTATAGGTTAGTACGGCTTTAGTACGGCATGTTCATTTTGATACTTCTTATTTCTCTATGTGCAATCCTAAGTTTAATTTACCTTTTTCTGTCTATTATACGATGAGATTAAGAAATTAAACGAAATTAAATTCGTTTCAGAAAACCTGGACGTGCACGTTGACAAAAGTGTGCTGGAAAACGTAAAGCAGCTGAAAGAGGTTGAGGAAACTGAGTTAGCCTGCCAGACTCAGACGAAATATTTGGAAGAAGTATCTTCAATGACCGGTAATTACTAAAATTATCATTGTCTTTCCCTATATAATAGGTGTAGGTACCTATTGTCTGTCCCTATATCATGTTGAATCTCTTAGCATTCACAATTTTATTAAATTAATTTAATAGACAGATGATTAATGTAACTGACACTCATAGTTTCAATAAAACAATAAGGAGGTGTTTAGTTAAAAGATATCATAAACATATTATTTGATATGTATTTTCTGTGTGCGGAGCAAACAGCATTTTGTTGTTTATGAACCAAATGTACACTGTACAGTCGATTTCATAAATATGTGTACACTTTAGTACCTTATCTATTTATTTAATATCATTTTTGATCGGCCAGATATAAAAGATGTTCGGGTTATATGAGTCTTCCTTGTTCTTAAACCGTTGCGATTAGAACCTCACCGATGCAATTTCATTTCACCTAAACCCAAATGTTTTTAGGGCTGTCGGACTGTACAATGGGGCTGTACTGCGCAACCACACAATGTATTTCTAAATGGTGTTCTGTTTATTTAACACTTTCTTTCTTCTTACAGATATCAGTGTTTCATCTTTAAAAAGAATAAGTAATGAGGGAAAATTAAACAACGGTGTCTTTAGTACTCCCGGAAAAAAGCGACCTCACAAGGCCACGGTGTCTAATTTGGATAGCTTTGACATCCAAGCTATCCGAAATAAAATAAATGAATCGCTTCATACCAGGAGTGCTAAAGATTCCGTTGTTTTATTAGCCCTCATTAATTATTCTTTTCAAACACATGGTTGAGGAGGCGATGGCTGAGATCAGCGTCATACTCGTGAACGGGTGTTGTCAGTGGGGTCCTGTCTGTTCACGCTTGCAAGAACCTGTTTTCCAGTTAGTTATTTTAGTTATCGTTCCTGACGTAGAGACCTCGTCATGTTGTTCTCCTAGTCACTATTTTTAATTTACTCAATGTTATTGAGCGTACATTTGTAACGACTAAGTTTGTGTTGTTAGAAATAATTATTAATTACTTTACTACCTTGTAATGTTACTTTTAAGAATAATTGTATTTTATGATTGGAAAAAATGATCTGCTGGAGTTTCTTGCGGCGCTTCTTCTCCAAGATATAATTGTCGTTAGATAGAGGTGTAAGGGTGATGAGAATAATGTTACCTCTAATTACTTTATTAAAAAGGTTGAATATAATATTCCTCATCATCATTGTTTTATTATGCTGTGTGCGACACAGACGAAAACCTCTCGTATCAATGAAATCTATCAACAGCACGACTAGCACAAGTTGCTCGTGACTTGTTTGTCGCTCGGATCTCCCTTACTATCTAGTCTGTTACGATAGAGACGCACAGAGCGACAAGCGAGAAAATACAACTTGTGCTACACGTGCAGATCACTATATTTTCATGTCAAATATATTTCGAAAAACCAAATGTGCTCCAGTCACTGTCATCGTATTTTACCTAAAGTGCTTTTCATCAAAATATAGCGCTCGTAATAATATATATGAAAATATAGTACGCGTTTCCTCTTCCTTTGTGCCCACCAAAATAAATAAAATAATAAAAGTATCAATATCGTTTATTCCTTCATTGATCGGTAATACCATATCAAGATTTTTTGAATTTGCCGCTTTTTCCCAGGTTCAGCTTTCATTAGACAGACTTCTACATAATCCATTGACAAATCCTATAATTTGTAACATTATTCCTATTGCTAAGAGATGATTGAAAACGGGAAAATATCTTCTTGGCTTCGCTATCCTCATGTCTAATGCTATATCACGATTTGACAAAGTCAAAGTCAAAAAGTATCAGAAATGTCGACTCCGGGTATGTTTCGTTTTTAAATTTCTTGATTGTTTTATTTATTTTCAAGCTTACAAATAATTCAATGTAATATGTTATTTTGTGTTTTATTCCACTCAGAACAATCATGACGGAGGAAAACGACGTGCTATTCGAAAATGTAAACAATGCCGGTGTTGCCATACTGAACCGGCCTAAATCCTTAAACGCATTGAATCACTCAATGATCACCAAACTTTTACCAAAATTAATAGAGTGGGAAAGGACCAAGACCTGCGTGATCATTAAAAGTGCAGGGGACAAGGCGTTTTGCGCGGGAGGAGATGTCAGAGCGTTAACAGAAGAAGGAGCAATTCAGCCACAAGGGCTACCTTTTGCGTTTATAGAATACAACGCGAATTATCTGATAGGACATTATAAAATTCCTTACATAGCTCTGATCAACGGCATCGCATTCGGTGGGGGCCTTGGCTTGTCCATCCATGGCCAATATAGAGTGGCCACTGAGAAAGCAGTGGTGGCCATGCCGGAAACACTTATCGGCTTGTTGCCAGACGTCGGGGCCACATATTTTTTGCCACGATTGCAAAACCATATAGGATTCTACATGGGGTTGACTGGTAAGTTGTTTTGTACAATCTCGGGCTTTATTTGGTGTGTCACCATCAAACTAATCATCAATAAACATGTGTACGAAAGTAATTATATCATATTAATATTTGACCGCCACTCTTACCCCGTGTGGCTGCTGGATTAGTACAGTGCCACTCCATGTGTTCCGTGGATGTCGTAAGAGGCGACTAAGGGAATACAGGCTTGTAGTTTGTTACAGAATCTTCAAAAAGTTTTTTAGAGTTGTTGGTAATTCTATAGCTCTGCCTTCCCCACTCTGGGAATGAAGAAGGGAGGAATATTTTTGCATTTTCACATCTTTTGACAATTCTTAATGACAAAATAATTGCACATGCAAAAATGAACCTTATTACAGTGGTGCAAATCTCTGTTTCCAACGTGATAAAAATCTGCTCTATTCTCCGAGCCGGTCTGTGTGAACGAACCCTTATAGGTATAGCTACAGTCGGCAAAAATGTGGTCTATCACTCTACGGTTGAAGTATGTTGCTCGTCATGATACAACAAGTTCGATTTTTCCCTTGAAATAATATTATGACAGCGACAAGTGTCAACCTTAGCGATAATTAGATCTCACAGAAACTTTTATCAAAACTGGTAGACCACTTTCTTGGCCGACCATACTTACGTTTCATTTAGGTTAAATCCAATTTTCAGAGCGGGACAAACTTCACTCAACTGAACGTTTTTGTTTTTTATTAATTAAGGAAAAAGGCTAAAAGGCAAGGATGTAGTAATATCAGGACTGGGCACGCATTATGTACCAAGTGCCCGCCTGAATGACCTCGAAAATCAACTCGCTCTGTGTTCCAACGGAGCTGAAATACAGCGGACTTTGGACTCGTTCAGCGAAAATCCTGGGAAGTTCTCACTGGCTGCTTATATGCAAGATATTAACTATTGTTTCTCTGGTAGCACTGTTGAAGAAATTATTCAAAGGCTCTCGGAAGTAAATAATGAATGGGCCAAAGATACTCTGGAGGTGAGCATTATGATTAACTGAGCTCTTGTTTTGGCACTAGGTTAATTTGTTTGTGATTGTCTCCTGGTAATTATTAACAGTTTAGCTGTTCAGTGGTTATGTTCCTGAGGGGCTATTGTCAAACGCCCTCGCAATCACGATCGTTTTCGTAATCAAACGTGTGTCTGCATACAAAATGAAAACAATTATTACACATTGAAGCCGATTGTCATTGCGAGTGCGTTAGCCAATAGCGACGCTGGTCTGATACATTCATGAATCAAATGTAAATCAACTTTGGATATCTTTACACACAGAAGAAAGCATTGAACGTACAGTCAAGTTCATAAATATGCGTATACTTTAGTACTTTGTCTATTTAATTTTTAGACTGCCATATATGAATTATCACAGCGATTAAAGTGACAAGGTACTAAAGTGTACCTACACATATTTATGAATTCGACTGTGAGAGCCATCTCAATACGCAGCACTGTAGGTAGATACCGCTTAAATTGGGTCCTCTTTAGGAATTTTGCTAACTGAAATTTGACCACTTGTTATGCCTCGTAATAATAATAAGGAGCCGTTGGTCGAATTTTAAGAATCGAACAGTTCACTATTTCATTTGAAAATTATAGTAAAACGGTAAAATCGTATTTTTTACAGTTCAGGGTGGGTGTTAAAAAGGGTGGTTTATTTTCTACTCTCGAGCGCTCGATTTCTCAAAAATCGAGCAGCTACATAGATAGTCATACCTTTGTTTTAAATGTATTTACGTATTTATTATTGTGTACTTACAGAATAATTACATTCTTTGATTAACAATGTCTAAATACTTACCCCCTTACTAATAAACGTTGAGTAACGGTGGTATAGCTATACAATGTGTTGTCCTTATCTGTCAAATTCAAATGTCACAATGACAGATAAGGACAAAACATTGTATAGCTATACCACCGTTACTCAACGTTTATTAGTAAGGGGGTTAGTCATTATGTTTCAGATTATATCGCGCATGTGCCCAACCTCGCTGAAGGTGACACTGCTCGCGCTGCGCCATGGCCGTCAGCTGGACCTGGGCCGGTGTCTGCAGATGGAATACCGCGTCGTCAAACGCTTTAACGAAAGCTACAACTTCAAAGAAGGTAGCTTAGGGCTATCCAAATCACCGCGGCGCGGCGAACTGCGTCTTCAAGAGGCACATTGCCGTGTTCGTGCAGATGCATGGCGCAGTGTCGCGTCGAGCCATGGCATGGCACACATGGCACTTCGCCGTGTTGATGTGTTCGCCGCTTAATAGGGCGTTAGTATTAGTAATTAGTTAGTATAGTGGTTTCGAGTTGCATCGAAATAGCGGAATCTCAAACCTAAAGTAAGAACCTAAATATTCTTGCGGCGCGATCACGATCAAATTTAGTAACGTTATTAAAAGTAACAAGAAAATCGAGCGCAAATCCTTTACGACTAAGCATCGATATAATTAGTAGCTGGTATGTACCTACTGGGGCACGTTTTATAAAGATACAAGTTACATTTTTACATGTCTAAACTGGCAACACTGCTCAAATAGCTGGTCGTCATTGGTCGAGGTTCTGTCAAATGGAAACTTGTAACCTGTAAATTGTAATTTGTAGCTTTATTAAACAGGCTGGCTGGTAGGTTTCTGTGGAGCACTCACTGGAGTCGCTGTGTAATGTTTAATATTCTCCAGGGTTTCCCCAATCGAAACAAGTGACTTTTATCCAGGCTGGTTTATTGAATCCAGCCCTTAATTTATAATAATGTCAGTAACACAATTTAGTTGCATTTTTGAGTACTTATCTTGCGAATGGTTTATCGATAAACAATTCGCTAATATAACGGTTCTTAAGATACTCGTACAGCCCGTAACAGACGGAAGGACAGTGCTGTAGTTCCATAAAGAGAAGTAAGAACTGCGGAGTGACTTCGAATCAGTCGGTTCTTTTCGGCGGCGGTGAATGTAGAGTAAAACTAAATTAAATCTAAGTAGGTCCCCCGTGGCATAGAGCAAATATGAATATGCGTTTCCTCGATGAATAGCAATGCTAAGATGCTGTCGAGCGAGGAAGTTGCCAGCTCCTCGGTCACACGTCTCGTGCTCTGCTGCCGCACCAGAGCTTTTGGTCGCCCCGGGAAGTTGTGATGGGGTTAAACGTACCCACGCAGGTGGCATCCCAAACAAGAACCTGTCCAATTCCCATAGAACCAAGGTCATGCCGTCCGGCCTTTTTACTTGACACCGGCTTAGACACGTAAGCATACAATAGTATTTTGTAAACTAAATAATACATGAACAAGTTGTATTGGAAGATGCAAGCACCGAGTAGGCAACCCCAAGGAGACCAGTTCATCATTACCAAGTCTTGTTAGTGGATGTTTGAAGATACTTTTTTTTCAATAGGTGTCCGAGCCCGTCTCATAGACAGAGACAATAAACCACAATGGCGGCCGGCGACGCTTGGCGAGGTGACCGAAGAAGAAGTCGAGAGTGTCCTGAAAAGGATACCAGAAAACGAGGAACTGAAATTTATAATTTCTCATCTTTAAGCACAGCCAATGATTTTAAAATTATTAATTAGCTTGAAATTCAATGTTATTTGACGTGTTAAGTTAGACGGCTTGGAGTCAGTGAAATGACTAGCAGGGTCAATTTTCAAACATGTGTTTTTTGCGGTCCCAGAGCTATAATTCTAAGTATATTTAACATTGAGTATAGTTACATATATATTTGCATTTTGTGCATTTTAATCTACTTAAAAATATATATTGCAGTTTACTAAATATTAATGGATTCCGAAAGAATCGAATTCGAAATCCTAAAAACAGCAAAATTTACCGCTTTTCGCGTGTCCCACTTCCGGTTTTGCTTAAATAAAAATTCATAACTTTGGACGTAGACAACGTATTAATATACAACATATATCGTTGTAAAGAGCTGTTATTGGCAAACTGATTAAAATAATTAAAAAAAAAAAAACATTAATAATTAAAACCTGGAAAGTCTTTTCGTGGATGTCCCGCGTGCGACCGTTTTTATGATGACTCAAGGAAACCCCCTGAATCTGGTTTGTCTAATGGCCTACCTTCATATTTACGTTAGGATACCAAAGTACGTTAGTTGGGCTTAGACCGCCAACGAGAGTGGACGCAGAGCCAGTGTTTTTGATGGAGGAAACAGGATAAGTCTTTTAAAGATGTATTTTGGTACGGTTATCACGACATTTGTATGGGCGTTTATTTATTGACATACGAATGAAATAAAAATGTGTGTTTCATAAAAATTGTTAGCAATATGGGTAAGTAAGAATTTCGTATTAGTAAATAAGTGAATAGAGTAAGTAGTGTAAGAAAGATCGGTGAAAAACGTTTTTGTCGACATTTGTATGGCGACATTTGTACGGTTATTTTGTCCATACAAATGTCGAATGTGGCATACAAATGTCGGTTAAAATCAAAATCTAAATAAAATCGAAATATATCATTTCCATGTCCAATAATATCAACTTTTATGTTAAGTTTCATTATTGTAATTTTTTTGTGATCTATCGTATAAAAATAGAGTACTTATAAGCAGGGCTCTGATTTTACACACGCACTATTTTTCGCACGGTAAGATGAAAGAAAACTATGGAGTCGATATTAAAATGCAAACTTGAGTAGTATCCATACTCATACTCATTCATATTGTTGGTCCCGTATTTTTTTTATATTTATCATGCTGTAACTAGGTACTTCAACGTAATTACGTACCTAGTTTTACAGACTATATGGTTGCGGTAGACCTTTATCAAACTGGCCGCTTTATCAAATTTTATCGTGTGCGTCATGTCAATCATTAACGACTTTCGACGTGTCAATTATTTATATTTGCAGTCTGTGCCCATGGCGTCAATTATTAGGTGAACATTTTATTATGTCTGCAAGTTTGTGCCATTTTTTACTGGATTGAGCCTTACAAGGATCTGAAATACGATTATGAATAATGTGCTGTGTTGTGACTTAACCTTGAAAATTTTTATTATTTATTATTTAAATACGAATTTTAAAATTCCGAATGTGTAAACTTCAAAATGTCATCGCTATTCCGAGTTAGGTTTCCGAAGTATCATAGCATGTTTAATTAATATCCGAATATCCGATTAAAACTAGGTACGTAATTAAGTTGAATTCGTTACAGCATGATAAATATAAAAGACGGTACTAAGAATATGAATGAGTATGAGTATGAATATGACTTAAAGTTTTAATTTTAGTATCGACTCTTTAGTTTTCTTTCATCTTACCGTGCGATGAAAAATCCGAGCCCTGCTTATAAGCGAAGGTTTTCATATTTAATTATAAGTAACTGAAGTGAATTACGGCACACGGGTGAGACTTTACATATAAATGATATAGATACTTAATCCACCCCCAAGTATCAAGCTAAAGGTTAATAAAAACCGCATCAAAATCGGTCAAGTACTTTTCGAGTTTATCCCAGACTGACAGACATACGCGGCTGAGGAGTTTGTTTTGAAGGTTACACTGACGGTATATTATCATCATTTGGTAAAAAACGTTTCACAAACTGATTCATTTCACAAACTTATAATTTTGCATATAATTGCTTATAATTTCGATATAATAATCAGTGAGTTTGTTCCAAATGGTATTCATGCCAGTAAATACGACTTTTCGACATTTGTATGGCAGTATCGACATTTTTATGGCACTATATCGACATTTGTATGGCGTTGTCGACATTTGTATGCCACCGTTTTTTTTGCGTCAATATCTAGCTAACTATTAGAAACAGAGTGGTGCCTCATACACCATATTTTTTCTTGTTAAGAACCTCACCTGATGACGTCACTAAGAACCAAATAAAATAAAATAAAAAAATTGCCATACAAATGTCGAAAAAACACACTCTTCAAAAATTGACCCAGCATAGAGGCATTTCCTTCTTTTTCAGGGTAGGCTAGGCATGGAGGACGCCACGACTTTGTACGCATAGATTTAGTTTCCCGCTACTTCCCCTTTATTCTTCCTGTTGGGGGTCAACTGTCGGAAAATCCTTTCGTAGCTCACCTCATAAGGAATTAACCTACGTGCCTTTGGAATCTCTAGACCCAGCGGTTGGGGCTGTGTACTACCCTTGTTATTTATTATCTTTAAAACAAAAGTTAAAAGGTATTTCTTGAGAGTGTGCTAAAATGATAATAAAAAACATTACGGGTCAAGTTTTTTGTTTATTTTTTAGTTAATATTCAGGGTGTAGGTACTTGGAAGTGTAGATCAAATCGAACAGGAACATAGAGGCAGTCATTTCCAATCATTTTAACCGATATCTGCTGATTCGATTCTTGACGTTTAAATGTTATGAGTTTTTAATTAAAAAATCATTACATTTCTATCTACCCGACCCGTACAAAAAAATATATGTACCCCAATCTGCTTATTTAAAAAAAAAATTGTATTGGGATAATTTACTTCCCTTAAAAAAAATGGTTACCTGCATATAAAAACTTCTGTCGAACATAATCTTTGCTCGATTTATTAAAAATTGTCTTTAAAAAAAATACTCTATCAAAAGTTAACCACATATTATAGTAAGAACTTCTCCGTTTAACAACATCTAATTTATGGTATTATTGTTATTAATCCAGTAGTTTTTTTTTAATCGAGCATGTCGAGTTTTCTTAATCGCTTTATCTACACACATATCATGAACCCTCTATGATGCGTTCAAAAACCGCAAATTACGACTATTCTAGCATAAAGATAAACTGTTTTGTTACAGCAAGTTTCTTATCTGTGAAACATTACCTTCTATTTAATTATTACATTCAAATTTCGATCATCTCTGAAAAACAAAACAAAATCGATGTGACATTTTACTCGAAATGAAATGTCGAAAAATAAATCGAACGATAATATTATAGATTAAAGTAAAAGGCCGACTCATATCAAATACCTATCCCGACGTGTCTCAATTTCGAGGCTTAAGTACTTCTTCCAGCAAGCTGTTCAGATCTTGCTGTAAAAATCTGAAATTCTCTGGACCATTGAATCTAGCAGGTAGCTCGCTGGAACCAATTTAGTTGCCCTTCCCCAATTCCAGCCTACATATTCATTCCTAATTCGTTTTGGAAGTGATCTTTCCGCACGATTCGTGGATTAACGAACGCGTTATAATGCAAATAAAATATCCCGACTCTTCGAAAACTAGTTCCGTCACTCCATAAGATGTTGTTGAAGAACAGGAACTTCACGAAATGTAAACACACTTTACTTTATTGTTGCTAAACTGTACCGCCATATAATATTTAAATAACAAAAACGAACAGTTAATGTAGAACGAACCGGGACCTTTTCCCCGGTTTGGTAATTTTACGCATTTAAATATGATGATTTAACTATCGTAGCACATATAATTGCCTAATTATAATTAACAGTGAAATATTAAATACAATATTGGAAAATTGAGGACGTTTTTAATAACCAAAAATGAATGGCCAGTCCTACGATTATGTACGACACTCATAAGTGATCGTTTTACAACAACCCTGTCGCTTTAAATGTCAGCTCAGAGCGTTCAAACTTCCATAGGAAATCGTGAAGCGAGTGAAAGAGGCAAAGTTCAAAACTCACATTCTTATTAGGCTATTAGGGACATTGTTATTCATGTTAACTTGACGATCCCAGCAATAATACCAAATTGTGATTTAATTGTAATTTTCCAGCGATTGTCAATTATCTGTGATTACGAATACTAATTATACAGCGGTTTAACTCTTTCGTAAGTAAATTTATAAAAGACTTTAACAGGGCTGTACTTATTTAAAATTCTACGTCAGCTTTGCTTTTACTTTACCTCATGGTTTAAATACCTAATATTTGTAGCCAACTGTCTGCTTCGTCCAAGTTGTTTTTCCCATCTAGTTATTTTTAAACAGCAGATCAGGTGACTTGGACTAAGGGTTCAAAGCTAGTGATTGCCTAAAAAAGTGTAATGAGCAATAAATATTTACAACAATATTTTTTTATTGTGTGTTGAATCCGTTTCTGACTTGCAATTATGTAATACTCCTTAACATGTACGAGTAACAGCCTCACAATAGTCATTACAAACTTTGCTTTCCTGTCAATATTACGTAACATCGTTAGCCCCTCCTAAAAAAATGCTGAAACTCCAACAGCATCAAAGAAACAGAACAACTGAATTATTCCACAAGCTGAACCGGGCGGTCTTTTACTGCAGCTCTATAAACTTCTGGGTTGAAGATCTCGACGTACCCAAGTTTCTCGTGAAACCCTACAGAGTCCTAGCAAAGCTTATTAACGTAGCCATGTGTGTTTTCTTATCATTTGAATGGGGAGCGTTTTATACGCAACACAATTTGTCACAGAAACAAAAGGCTGACCGGTTTCTGATGTCATTTTCGCACACGATTCTTTACTCATTCACTTTTGTGATTGCCCACCATAGAGACAGAGTTAGAGAGCTCTTGTTCACCTTGTCGGTTGTGCTGAAGGAAAACTTCAATGACCAAGAAGTGGAAAGGCTGATGCTGAAGCGGGTCAAGTTCTACGCGGTCGCTTTCGTCATTATCTGCGGCAACGCTTTAGTGTTTTATGGAATTGACGGATTAATCCAGTTTTATTCAGGTAGGCCACTGAGACTTTTAAAAAGTTCTGTAAAAAGGAGATAAGTATGACGCCAATGCCTGCCTTCTTCATAACTTCTGAACGGATCCCACGAAATATATTACTAAGAATATTTAAAAACACATTTCAGGTAGGTAGGTACGCAGGCAGCTCCTCCAGCAGTTTTTTCTGGATTACTTGCTTCTGTCCGTTTCTGGATTCCTTATTTCGGAATCATCAATTAGCATTTCATTGACAGCATTTTCCCACTAAGTACTGGGATTTTTAATTTAAAGATAAAGATAAAGATAAAGATAATTTAATGGTAGGGTAGTGACAAGTCTAATATAACTATCTTTATGTTTAGGATTTTCTGAAAGTAACAACAATGCAGCAGAATAAAGCATTCGGTATGAGATGTTTCTTGATATCTCGAGCAGTCTCCCGATAATGGTAATGTCAGTCATGAGGTACCATGTTCAAGATACTTCTTTCGATGGTAGTACAAACCAATACGATATCGGCAAGGCTTTCACATCCACATAAAATGTGGTAGCTATTAGGCTTATTGGGTTTTTTGCAGGCGGAACATTTGTCACACTAATAACGTTTTGGCCAGACGTGGGCGATAAGCGCGTTGCCGCCGAAATCGCTCGCATCGCTACTTACATCTTCTGGTGGATCTTCATGTCCCGCATCACGGCGGTGTATCTCCTAGTCCTGGCCATCAGCATCTGCCTCAGCCACCAGTACACCAACCTGCAGATGTATTTCAAGAGCCTTGATGACATCTTTCACCCTCGTAATGTCAGCCAGAGTATAAAAGAAGCGAGATACGAACGGGCTCTCAGAGTTGGAATTAAATTGCATGCTAATACAATATGGTAGGTACAACATACTCTAGAAGAAGTGTCTTTAATTATTTTACCGCTTCATTAAAAGTTTTAAAAATATGCTAATCATTGCCACGTCGTCTCGAGAAAATGGCACAGCGCACATAGAAATTGCAATCCGGATTTCTGTTGCCAATGAACGTAAAGATGAAATGGTTTTATGTTATGTATACGATTCCTATTCGATTTGAATCATTATTAATAATCATTATTAATATGTTTTACTTTATTTTATTGAGTTGGTAATTAGTACCCCCCATCCACACCTTGTCTTTCAAAGCACTCTATTAGGTAACCTTCTTGTTCTGTTCCATATTTGAAACAAAAAAAAAGAATTATCAAAATCTGGATTTAATCTGGATTCCGGATTTGTGGGCTAGTCATCGTCAGTTCGCATTATCAACATTTTCGCAAACATTTTGTCCCTATTTAACTATCGGTCAACTCTGTGGTATGCCAACGAACACGCGGTAGGTACTAATATAAGTTCGCTGGTCAAAAAGCCCGGCCAGCTAATTAAAGGGCTGCTCGCTATTTTGTAAACCTAGGTTTAGACGAGAAATAAAAGTTGACTGCTGTCTTATTCTAACTTTTAAGTGAAGTTGAAGTAAACAATCAACTG
This sequence comes from Acleris sparsana, assembly GCA_923062465.1. Classification (NCBI taxonomy): domain Eukaryota; kingdom Metazoa; phylum Arthropoda; class Insecta; order Lepidoptera; family Tortricidae; genus Acleris; species Acleris sparsana. The sequence continues at coordinate 1,112,655 of OV281293.1, forward strand.
CAATTTGTACTGCTATTCTGATTCGCGCATTATGTCTTGGTTCACTTTATGTAAATATCCGTGATTAGGCTAGCCTACCGCGGCTTACCATGGAGGATACCTTAAGGCCTAGAATACGAAGCTTGACCTTGACTTGGCCTGGGTTTGGTCATAGCCCTACTTGAATTGATGCAACCGCTATAATGGTTGAATGTCCAGGTGCACGCAGCAAGTGGAGAAGACCTGCGGAATGGTGTTCAGCGGGCATATCATCGTGAACATCGCCGTGCTGGTGCTGCTCATGTCGCAGATGGTGGTCAGTAGACAGTTTACTCTTTTCAGACATTATTTATGGTCAAGAGAAGGCAAGCCCACAGATTAAATAAATAAGTAAACGAAATACCATCAACATCATCAAATATCATCATCATCATAGATTACTAGTTCACTGTTGGACACGACGCGCTCGCTCCTCGGCAATTCTCATACAGCCCGTGCCAGCTACCTTGCGAAAATCGTCATCACTCCTAGGCTAGGCTGGTTTGCCGATCCGGGCTCTCCACTCATTATATGGACGACTTTGTATTTGGTCGGTAAAGCTCGCATTTATCTTGTTTTCTCAGTCGACTTCAGTATCTATTATTACATTAACACGAACTTATCCAACCAAATGTTTTAAAAAACAAAAAACGGCCTCCTAAAACGCCAAAACTATCTACTTTTAAAATGGTTGGTATAGATCCCGGTTAGTCCAACTGAAGTCAACTTTGGTTAGAAAATATTATGTGGGACTGACTGAACGTAGGTACGTAATATATACGCATGCCACCAGACGTGGCGTTGCCGCCGGCTTGGTGCGTCCAATTGGTTGCTTGTGGTGGCTCGCGGAAGGGAGTCGAGGCACACATAAATGTATGCAAGCCACGCAAATCTTTATTCGAAGACGAACTACTGTTTATACTGTGTCTAAACCTTAACTGTTGCAGAATAATGACCGCACGATTAGTAACACGCTGCCGATCACCGCGACCATCGCCAGCATGCTGTTCAGCACCGGGCTCATCATGTGGAACGTCGGCGATGTCACCGTCGAGGTACTAACGAACTCATAAGGTGTAAATTTTAGTACCTTGTCGCCGCTATTAATTTCAGGTCAGAAACATCAATTTCTGGTGAGGTACCTATCAAATACTTAATATGAACTTTGTACGGTCCAGGCTGCCCATTTGCCGACGGCCATGTTTCTGTCGGGCTGGCAGAACTGCCAGGACGAGGCCTCGCACCGCATCAGGCGTCTGCTCCTCATTGCCATCACTCAGAGCCAGGTATTGCCGATTCTTGTACGTTACGTATAAGGGTACAACCCCCAATTTTTGGCATCCATAACCCCGATATAGTGACCGCTACAATCAAAGCTGATCCCTTACATTAGATAGATATGTTTAGATTTATTTATTTCATAATAAAAGTTAAACAGTTATAGTTATTGCCGGAATTATTTATTTATTTATTTCAACTTTATTGCACAATACATAAATTAGGTATAAATGGCGTACTTAATGTCTTAAGGTATTCTATACAAGTCAACCAACGGGATAAACAGAAACAATTTTAGGTTGGTGCTGAGAAGAAAATAATAAAAATGAAATTTCAGTCAAAAAAAAACTAATAATAGAAAAAAAACTTAGGTTAGGGTGGTATCATATGGTATGTCAATCTTAAAGACTTAATTCACTCTCTTGATTTGATTTTATTCTCGTGTGTAATGATAATAAAATATCGAATATTTTATTATCATTGTGCGTAGTCCTAAACTACTTATGTTGGCTCAACTATTTCCTTGAGAAATGAGATAGTTACGTAAAACGACACAGAGGGTAAAAAGCTTAAAATCTTTTGGTATTTTTTGCAGAAACCAGTGGTGATTAAATGCTTAGGATTCATAACGCTGTCTTACCAGTCGTACTTATCGGTAAATATTTTACAAATACAATGCAATAGCTTTTAGTTAAAAGGACTTTTGTGTTCGTTCTTCCTACTTATTCGCTCTCATTCTATTTATATGCTAGTTAATACCAACTCTATCCGAACCCGAGAGACGTTTTAAGCGCTGACTACTGTACTGGAGTAGGTACCGAGCGGATTCTTCACTTGTAATAAGTATTTTTTTAATCAAATTCATCCTTATGTTTTCAGATCGTCAAGACATCGTACTCAATATTTTCAGTCCTGTTTTAATGGCACAGTAGATTGTAAGCTCGACTGAGGTCAAAGAAGCACGCGTAAACTAGTGTGTAGTGTCACTGTATGTAGGAATTGAAGACGAGTAGAGTGGAGTAACCACTCCAGTGTTTTACCCAATATTGTAGGAAGCCAATACCTGCTGACGCAAAAGTTGAAACAGTTGAATATTTTATTAAATTGTGGAAATAAAAAATTAAACAAAACAATATCTTTAAATTGACCTTTAAATTATCGTGTCCAAACTCCACTCAAAATACTAACGTAAACGTTTTTATATAAATTAGCTATTTATAGCTACACTTGCTTTAAAGATAAGATATAACAAGGTAGGTAGTAATGTAAAATAGGTACCTAACGTTAAAATGTACCTATGGGTTATTTTTTTCATAAAAAGGTTTAAGCAATTGAACACAAAGGCCACCTGATTATTATGTAAACCCAAAGACATTTACAATCACTGCCAAATTTACTATGCTAATATTTTAATCCTAAGACTGCTAATGCGCTGCCAACCCTTAGGAATAAGGAAGGCTAAGAATGGCTCTACGCTAATCATTTCACCGTTTAACTTAACATTTAGAAGCTCTCACAATTTAAAGATAATCAGAAAATTTCAAAGATGGAAGTGATAGGTTTCACTTCCTCGTCTTCTGATGCTTCTTCAGGTAACCCTCAACTCGCCTTCTTCTTCGGTCACCTCATCAAGCGTCGCCGGCCGCCATTGTCTTTGTCTATGAGACGAGCTTAGACACCATAAGTATTTAAAAAAAGTATTCGGACAATCACGAAAAAAAAATTTTTTTTTTATTGTACTACTGTGATATCTACTCGATGTGTGAATACATCCATCAATGCAGCCTCCTTTTCAACGGCCTCGTCACTCCACATCTCCCTCAAAAACGTTACTGCCAGCGTCAACAGCAAGTCAACACAAGCTCCCTAATCATGTCTCTGTAGTAGCCACCGCAAAGAAAACCATCTCATATTCCTGCTTTTCTGAAAGATTCATTTGCGTAAAGAAAGGACCCCATGGAAAAGCGATAAAAAGTACTACATTTTGATATCATTTTGTAGGTTTAATAAAAATGGCGGGAAGGTTCGTTTATTCAAACCAGAAATTAGCAGCGGAGCTCAGGTATACATATAACTTTGCATATTTTACGAAAAAGAAGGTGTTTGAGAGCTCCATCATGGCACAAGACAAATTTGTTTAATTTCGTAAATCGATCAGGTAAAACATCAAGCTCGAAGTGTGCAGAAGACAAATCGGAATCCTTGTATCGTTGCGTTTCATATCTCCACTCCGTATCTATCTACCTAGCTGTAGCAACGCAGTCAGGGCTATAATGCAATTTGAACTTCGATTTTGGGAGTGAAGTGCAGCCACAGAATCACAGAATGTATCTACTTCATAATATGAGTATTAGTAGGTACTAATTCAAATACGTAATTCGCAATAGTGGGAAATTGGGTGGGATGATCGACGAAGCAATTATAATTTATAGCCTAGTGAGGAAAGCCTATAATTTACTTAATTGATTCTTGCTGAACCGATGGCTTTCGTGCCGAGCTGCAGGGGTAATAAAGCATAGTTCATATAGAATTGGAACGCGATGAAAGGCATATAATTTTTAAATGAAAAGAAAATCAATGTTTTAAATTAAACAATATAAAAGATTACTTCTTTATTTATGGCGTGTCACATAAATTTCAATCATTCACTACGGTTATGCACAAAATTACGGACTCTTCTGGAAATAGTATTCATCATCCTCTGAACAAGACCTCCGTCCACCTTTTTTGCCTGTTGCTTCCATGTGGACCGCAACGAGTTGATGTCTTGGACTATTTTTCCAGTTTTATTTAACTTTCCTTTCATTATTGCCCAGTAGTTTTCAATTGGCCGAAACTGGGGACAATTAGGTGGGTTCATCTCTTTTGGTATGAAATCAATGTGATTTGCAGCATACCACTCCAAAACCTTTTTTGAATAATGGCAGCTAGCCAAATCGGGCCAAAATTTGACAGGACCATTGTGGCTTCGAATGAAAGGCAAAATTCGTTTCTGCAGACACTCTTTCGTATAAACATCTGATGTCATTGTTGCCGTAGTCACGAAAACTTTAGTCTTAAGACCGCAACTACATATACCCTGCCAAATCATATGTTTTTTTGCAAATTTCTCGAGTTTGTGAAACTTGTATTTTTCGTCAACATTCCCTCTAGCGTCGGCCTTGTAAAATTTTGAACCTGGTAGTTGGTTAAAGTCGAGCTTTACGTATGTCTCATCATCCAACAAGAGGCCTTTGAATTTAGTAAGAACTTGGTCATACAGCAGACGAGCTCGTGTTTTAGCTGTTTTGTTTTGTTTGACGATTCGATTTGGCTGCTTAATGGCTCTATAGCTCTTATACCCTGCTCGAAGGCGAATCCGTCTTATAGTGCTGCGGTTTTTTTTTAATTTTCGAGCTAAATCATAATCCGACAGCCCTGGATTCTGTGCCACTGACCTTAAAACTTTCTTCTCCAAAGTTTTATCCGTTGTACCAGACCGTCGGTTGATTTGAGGCTTCCTATCGAAGGCCAGAGTTTTTATGACCCTACAAACAGTAGTTTTCGGGAAATTTAATGATTTAGCAATCATTGACCCAGACCAAGAGGGATTTTCCACGTATTTGTTCACAATACATTTTCGCCGTTCAACTTCCATCACCAATGATATATAAACGCAAAAAGTCAGATCAACCGAATTTCTAGCATTGACTCTTCAACATATTGACATTGAGTTGTGATTGTCAGTTTTTTATTTTTTGAATCATTTTTATTTTTTATTTTATGATAAACGCGTGCCAGTTCTAAGTGAACTATGCTTTATACATAATCAATGTACGAGTAATATACTACCCCCGCGGCTTCACTCGTGACTATTATACTACTACGACTATTATAACCTATAAAAGGTACCTATGACGATAGGTACACCCTATGACATCTAAGTATACTAAAACTATAGATCTGGACCACGGGCGTCGCCAGCCGATCCCCAGCTGAGGGGGGGGCTAGAAATATAGACGATGGTATAGTATAGCGACACTTGGACTTGGATTATCAAGGGGGACCCCCTTGGTGACGCCCATGATCAAGACTCAATATCGTATTAATTAAATAAAAATTTACCTGGACGTTCCGACTGTGTGACCACAGCCAAATGCAGGGCTAATCCTTTGGCCAAAGTAGCGGCCTGCCCTCTGGTCACCCGAAAAGTTATTGATCAGGCGTCATATAATTTTTCATAGATTCAGTAACGCAATAAATCAATAAGGACCAAGTTTAAAGGTGAGTTAAATAAAAACTAAGAATTTTAATTAAAAATACCTTACTGCCTTACGGTAAGTGTACACGGATTCCTAACCTAAAACCCTGGCAACTTTTATGACATCTGTCATGACTGTCATCCATCATAATTGAAAATGTCAAATCTGTCAAACAAAACATCGCAGACGCTTTTCATTTTCATGCGCTTTTCTCGTTATTATTCCGAATTTATGTTACAAACTTCCGAAAGCTTTGATCGAAAAACAAACATAACTTCATCCTTTACGTCATTATTAACTAGCGAATCACACCAACATTTAAACACAAAAGTTTGAAGCGAGCGTAATGAACGTACGCATACAGAGGACATTCGTTATTAATTCCCGTGTTTTCTGACTTTGGTCATGATCCGCACATATTCGCGGAAGCCGCAGGCATGCCGGTACATCGAAGGCGTATTAACGCTGTGCCGCCTGTGCCTGGGGCAGGCTAAGGATCCCGTGGCCATCTTCACGGACCCTGCCGACATCTGCTCGACCCTGGCTATGAGGATCATGATTTGTGTTGGTCTAGAGGTAAATGAAATATGGTGAGGAGGTACGACGCCAAATACATAGAACAGCAACCTCGTCGCTGAATGTTTTCTGAAGCTGCATACTCAAGGAGGCGGCAGAGCGATGCGAATTAGTACTAAAACCCAGATTACATATTTACGAGGATTCAGCCCTAGTGTTTTTACCATTAAAATTACGGAAAATTAATTACCACATGTTTTCGCTTTTAATGAAGTAAAAAATAGTAATTAACAAAAAAGAAAATATTCTGTACGTAATCCATAACAAGAACATGAATATTTGCATTTATTTTTAATTTCCTGGTGTGAAGTGCTATGCGCTACACTCCGCTTTGAAATGTGTCTGTACAATGCAGGGATGTTAGACGGCCACTCGGAAATCCTTGTACCGAGCTGGCTGAAAGCTGGTATTGAAAACGAAAAACTAGTACCCCTATGCTCCGCTGCGGCGCTGCTATAAACTGTGTCGGAAATTGCATCCTAGTGAAAAAAATTAATATTTTGATTTTGTGTACCGTTAATAGAGGGCAGTAATTATCGTACGCACCGAAGAAATATCACTTTAAACCTTTTATTTTTGATATTATATTGCATTTCGGATTAAAATCTAGTCAGTCTATTGACAAAAAATGGTAAGCATTTATCGAGACTGCTGCTATAATAAAGTTTTATATCATAAAGGAAATCTGATTTCTGATTGGAATAAAAAAAATTATTTGCATCACTAAAATTTGTCGGTTTTCTGTAATATCGGTGTATTTTTGTTGGTCAACGGCCAATCTTGGTATTTTTGCATACAAGAACGAGTAGTGTTGGTACATGGTATGTGACACTAAAAACTGGTATGTGTACCAACAAGTTGGTACGTCTGACATCCCTGGTACAATGCTGCCAAATGATATATAGTACCCATGGTATGAGCCTGAGGCATATTTTAAGAGTAGGTTAATGTGTTTAAAAATATCCCCATCATTACAATATAAATATGAGGTTTATTCTCGAAAGGCACACGTCAAAAAACTACCAGATATCAATTTATGTACTATTATTACTCCTGCCTTCAACTAAACCCACACCCTACAATGTCCTTAATTAATAAAGCATGTCATTTTTGATCAAATTTCAGGTAAAACGGGAAGAGTCGCTTCCAAACCAAGTTTGCGCAGCCTGTTACAGAGAGTTAGAACAATACTATACATTCCGCAAGAAATGTGAAGTGTCATACCAGAAATTGAAGTCTCACCTTCAAGCATCAAGGAGCCGAGAAGCGTTGGAAGCAATTTCATCAGGCACTGATGTGATAAAGGATATTATAAATGAGGATGAAAACATGATTGTCAGCAATTTGGATTTAATTATGGAGAGCGAGGAGACTTATAGCAAAGTTTTGGAGTTGGAAGCAGAACCTGAAGAAAATATTGTAAGTTCTATTTTTCAGTAATCTCCTTGAGTTTTGAAAAGGTACATATGTTGCTGTAGGGTCTTCTCCACCTGCTACCACCATCTTGTTTCATTCTAACCCTTGCCTTTTTTCGTATGGGTTTCAATGGCAGAGCAGGGGTAGGTAGTGCTAAAACCGACATTGCTAAGGATTGCAGTCTTAATATTATAGTCTTGAGAATGCAAATATCTATAGGTCACAGATCCCACTTACTATCAGGTAAAAGAAGGTAGAGAAGATAGAAGTTGAAGCTCTGGCAAACACTTTCATAACATTACAGTCACAAGTACCTAAAAATCTAGTTTTAGATTTTAATAAAGTTATTAAGTTTAATTGTTCGTTTGTATTCCAGATACAGGAGACCTCGCCTGTTAAATTAGAGCAGAATGAAGTTGTTGAGGTAAGAAAGTTTTCAAACAGTACAGTTCAAATCCCTGCCAATCATATCATAGCCAGACCACTTGCCAGATGATTTGACGATGCTAAAAGATGGCAGGGCAGATTTGGACCAAAACTGCCCTGTCTAAATTCCTTTGGGAAGATACAAATCATAATGTCTAACGCTCAGATCCCGTCAGGTAAAAACTGTTTGCGCATGAGTACAGTCGCCAATCGATAGTGTAAGCGTACGTGTATAAGCATACCGGCGGAGGGTTCCCCCGCCCCCTTCATATCACCAATTTCGTCGATAAATGTGTGGCCCTTTAGGTGACGGGAACTATGTACAACTATTTGTATTTATTATGTGCAAACTTTTAAGTGGGTTTTTCCTCATGGATAACATCATGTGGCAATAGCGGAATAGATACCTTGGCAACCAATCCAGCTTTGGTGCACGATCTGGTCATCTGTCCCTGGTTGAACTTGGTTAAACTGCCATCGCGGTGCAATCCTAGCTGGCGCACGGTTCAAGTTAAGCCTAGGTGGAGTTTGAGGCCATGGACAATTGACATCTAAAGATTAATGCATTCTCAAGACGCATTTGCATGCGTTGCTAATCCTGAGGACTAAGGTGGAACGCTTCTATGCTAGTCATTTCACGGATTTTCAGAATGTAATGTTTTAATAATGGTAAGAATACTTTTTCTGCTGCAGAATGCTATAAATCCATTAGTATATTATAAATGCGAAAATAACTCGGTTTGTTTGATACTTTTTCAAGACAGAAGGCCTTTTACAAGGAGAAGGCAGGCAACCTGATGGCAATTAGGATCTGAGACCCATAGACATATTTAAAGAAATTTTCAAGATCACAATCCTCCAAATGCATTGCCAACCCTGAGGAGGTGAATGCCTCTATGCTAGTAATCACACCGGTTGTCTTATCCCCTCGCTGGTATACAACAATGCAGATACTGGTGCTTGGCGGTAGGTTGGATAAGATGGATGGATGGATGGTGGTGGCGATCCGGACGGACCCTTCACAAGACCTACCAACACTAAAACGCTGATTGGATCTTAATGACATTAGATAAGGGGTTCTTCCCCAGGGTACAATCTTCGTGGATATCGTAAAAGACTTCTACGCGGACGAAGTTGCGGGCAAAAGGTAGTAGTTTTTTGTTTTATAAGTAATCCTTCTCATATCCCCGTTATTACAACTTTAACCGCGAATTATATACAATTTGTTGACAGGAAATTCGGCATACTATGGAGCCTGAAGAGCTGTCCTCCTTGATATCATCGGTACTGATGAAGATTGGGATCCTGAGCCAGCAGAACGGGCAGTTCAGCGTGATCAACGAGGACATGACCCGGATCCAGCTGGAGACGGGGGACGGCTGCGTCTTTCGGATGGAGTTGGTGGAGGAAGATGAGGTCAGGCTCTTATTGTTTTATAGTTAATAAAAGATGGTTTGTGAGATCTTCTAGTGTTTATTTATAATAATCACATGGTACTTAATATTAAAATATGTAGGCTACAAAAGGACCCAACTAACCAGCTTGATGGCAACTAGGGAGAGAGAGAGGCGGGGTGCGAGAGGGTTGGCGATAGCCAAGACTAGGATTGCCAGCCTAAGGCTGCGTTCCGTTACACTTATAAGTTGTTTCAGAATCAAACTGCCGCAAACTCTTTTGTCTCACGAGGCCACACATTTTAGAGAAGATGGAGCATATGGCTTAGCCGCTTGTTGCCATGTTACGGTGATACGATGTTGATAAATTAATTCGGCAAATAAGTCGTGTATAGTTTATTTATTTATTTAATCTTTATTACCCAAAATAAGTACCTACAAATTGCGGACTTCATGACTAGACAATATTTGCCAAATAATTTACATTAAGAGAGTTAGCTGCAACACTATACCTTGTCTATTTAACAGAGTTAATACTAGAAAACAGAGAATGCACGTAATTGGTCAGCGATAAGGACGATGCACAGGCACAAGGTAGGTTTACATGCCTGTCAAAGTTTAGTCAACATCTGTCGCTCGTACGGTGCGGACGCTTTCAAGTGCTTATCTTTGGTTACAAATTTAATTTATTTTATTTAATAATTTGTTTCTATGTATATATATACCTACTACTCCTCTTTCTCATCATCACCCATACTTGTACTTGTATGGCCTGTACTATACGTCCCACTGCACTGCAGGGCACATATTTAAATATTATTATCTACTACTTTAAATTACGTAATTAGGATTTATAGATGAATTAACATGACATGATGATGTCATGTTATCAGTAAGTTAATTATTTGAGGTGCCTCTAACTACAAACAAAAATAACGAGAAATATTACGAATATTTTAACAACAGGCGGCATGTAAGCCGAGCCCGCCATCGACGTGCGTTTGTTGACGCCCACTGGCAGTTTCTTGTCCCTTTCATTTTCATACAAAAGTGCAACAGAGACAACGCTTTGTTAACTCTGTTAAATAGACAGGGTATAGTAGATTGTGAACGAAGGGAAAGTGATCAATCAATTGCCGCCTAGATATTTAAGCTGCATGAAAGTGTGCCTATAGGTACTTCGAGAGTGCAATAGACCAACCTCTTCAATCGCTACACTTTTTATTTGGACAGAGAAAAGAAAACTAGAATTTTCTTTTACTTGTCACGGATTAACTTTTTAATAATATGTATGTAAGGAAATACCCTAGAAGAGAGGAGAAAAGTGTTATTTGATTTTGCAGCATTCACCAGAGAGCCAAGACACACAGTACTTGGATATGATGGCGCAACCCGAGGCTCCCGCGCCCGCGCCGGCCCCCAGCGCGGCGCCGAAGGCTGCCTTCAGCGAACCGAAGACCAAGAAACAGCCGAGTAAAGGGTAACATTATTAATAACAACTAAAAGATCATGAACTCTGGTCCAAAATACACTCTGACTGGTGTCAGGTCATTAAATAGGTCTTCATATCATGGTCCTGTCAACTTAATTGCATCTTTTGCTTTATTTTTTTCTATTGTTTTTGTTCTGTTTGCGCTGGATAAATATTTTCTATTCTTTCTTTCTTTGATTTCTTTTATAACTAACTATATTCTCTCTGGTAGGTTAAGGTCATGAATACAAACATGTATTTAGCCTAATCAGTATTAATAGATAGTAAGTTGGTGTTCAGAGATTCAAACATTACCAGAATAAATATGAGTTGCATCATCTTCAATAGATATAATTCTGTCTTTTGTCAAATTCAATTTGCATAGGTCATTTCATTTAGAAACATTAAATATTGTTGGACCTAACGCGCTACCCTGCGGTATTCCGGCACCAATCACAACTTATTTATATTTACAGTAAGAACATATTTCTGTTAAAAATAAAAAGTGTGCGTGTCGGGAGTGATTACTTTAACTAATCTAAGTTGAACTATTTAATATTGCAATTGTTTAACTGACTGCAAACTTACGTACACTAATGCAGAGTGACACACACTAACAAACCTAAAAAGTGGTACAAATATAGTGCATAATTGTTTTCCTTCGTATTTTCACGGAAACGTACGAACGCGTCTTGCTATTTCGGTCGGTCACAGTACAAAAAGTACTGAGGTTGACTGAAGTAGCATGACACTTTCGTACGTTTCCGCGACAATACGAAGGAAAGCAATTATGCAGTACACCTGTACACTGTTGAAAGAGGTCATATGTAGACGTCTTTTACGAAGGGCATTTGTAACAGGTGCTAAGGGGACTACTCTATTAGCTGTTTTTCTACTCCCTATGGTTTCCTACCTCTATGCTGGCGGTTTACGCTCCTATAAGTTGTCACTTCCAAAAGTTCAAAATAGCATCCGATTTCTATTTGTAGTCCCTCAGATATCGATTTTCAGGGCAATCGATCCAGTAACAAAAAACGTTCAAAATGGCGTCCGCTTTTTCAATTCTGATTACAGAACCGTATTTGAAGTCTCCAGGGGCCCTCAGATATCGATTTTCAATTCGATCGGACCAGTAACAAAAAAGCTCAAAATGGCGTCCACTTGTTTAAATTCTGATTACGGGTCCGTATTTGTAGTCACCAGAGACCCTCAGATATCGATTTTTAGGGCGATCGGAGTAGTAACAAAAATGTTCAAAATGGCGTCCACATCTTTAAATTCTGATTATTGTTCCGTATTTGTAGTCCCCCAGGGACAGGGAGCCAGCAGCCCTTCCTTGACGACCTTTTTACAGGCATATTTTCAGGACTCGTGAACCATATCGTAATAAATACGTCGTTTAACGTATAGCCGAGTTTAGATATATGACAAGCTTTTATTTTAAAAATATGAAGCAGCTCAATTAACTTCGACTTCGACTTCCGTGTCAAATCGTAAAGATAAAAAAAAAAACACTCTTTAGGTGAAGATGCAATTTTCCACCTGGCTATCTACCCATTCAAATTAAACTTTCCGAACAGGAGGGATGAAATAGTAGATTGTGTGACAAGGGAGCAAAATGACATATTTAAGGCGAGGGCGTACATTGAATCCTGAACGAAGCGAAGGATTCTACAATTGAATCCCGAGCGTAGCGAGGTATTCTAAAATAGAATCCTGAGCGTAGTGAGGGATTCAAGTGTTAACGCCCAAGGTGGAAATAATTTTGCTACCGTGTGACACATACTGCTTTTCACATCACCTATGAGGAATATAAAAGATCTTAGTGATGAAACAATAGTACATTGTGCATCAAGGGTAGTATGAAGGGAATTACTAACGAGAGTGTTAGAAGCCCGACGCCGAAGGCGGAGGGCTTTTAATGACTCGAGTTAGTAATCCCCTTACTGCCTGTGATACACACAATGGTTTTCATCACATTTGCGAGGAAAAAAACAAAGAGAAAACACTTTAACTCTGCAAAATATAAAGAAATAACTTTTGACGGACGGGAACGTAAATGGAAACGATATTTTTTTTGTGACCATAGATACTGCGTTTAGTTTCGACCTGGATTCGAGCCAGATTTAGCCAATTTGATAAAAATGTATAATTACTAAAATTAATGATAAATGTTGATATAAACTTGAAATAGGTATAAAAATAATGAAGTTTAATGAAGCATATAGGTTTTGTGTAATGTAAGTTAGTCTATAGCTAATTTTTAAAGATGAAATTAGAAACCGATTTAATTTTTGGCTGAAAATTAAACCTCCTTAGTCAGAAATTATGTACGAAAGAGTTGCAAATTTTAAAAAGAAAGTCATTACTCCCTAGGTATGACAAACTCGCCATAATTCCCGCGGGAACAATTTAGGCCATTGTCCTTCTGTATACAGGCATGGAATAACACCATTTACGAGCAAGTGTGATGAAAATTTAATTATTCACACATTCTAGAAATGCTGAAATTATCAAATTTAACAACAGGAAATTATCGCACTTAACAACAATTATCAAATTTGGCAACAAAATGTCCTTGAACAGAAAAGTGCCACTTTGATCCCACCTAGCAGGGAAGAAAAGTCCCCTTTCCGAGTAGGTGATATGAAAAGTAAAATTCGTCGTGCCTTGCCTTCATTGCTTGAAAACACTTTCATTTCAGAATGTTCGGCTCAAATCTTACAAATAAAATACAAAAGTGTAAATTATTTTATTTAACCGATGTAATAAGAGAATACACGGTTTTTGTAGTTTAAATTTATCTATCCTTTAGAAACTAGATCGTTTCTGTACAGTATTAATAATAAAAAATCAATAACCGACAAATTGAAAATTGAAATGATTTTTTGAAATTTTTGAAAAAATCAAACTGCGTCGCATCGCATCGCATGCATCCGCGATCGGCCACGTAGGACACTAATGTGAGACTCCCTATTTTTCGCGTCGCATCGCGTTCGCGTGCGAATCGCTTTCATTGGAGCGTAAATGTATGTGTGCAGTGGGTTGGCGTGGCGCTGCGGGTCGTGCGCGCGGCGGCTGGCCTCGCGCTCGGCGCTGCGGCGGCATGCGCGCGTGCACTCGGGCGAGCGGCCCTTCGCCTGCCCTACCTGCGCGCGCGCCTTCGCGCAGAAGGAGGTCATGCGCCGCCACATGCTCGTGCACGCAGGTCAGGGGTACACTCCACACTCCACCTTATAACTGGGCTCGCGCTCGGCGCTGCGGCGGCATGCGCGCGTGCACTCGGGCGAGCGGCCCTTCGCCTGCCCTACCTGCGCGCGCGCCTTCGCGCAGAAGGAGGTCATGCGCCGCCACATGCTCGTGCACGCAGGTCAGGGGTACACTCCACACTCCACCTTATAACTGGGCTCGCGCTCGGCGCTGCGGCGGCATGCGCGCGTGCACTCGGGCGAGCGGCCCTTCGCCTGCCCTACCTGCGCGCGCGCCTTCGCGCAGAAGGAGGTCATGCGCCGCCACATGCTCGTGCACGCAGGTCAGGGGTACACTCCACACTCCACCTTATAACTGGGCTCGCGCTCGGCGCTGCGGCGGCATGCGCGCGTGCACTCGGGCGAGCGGCCCTTCGCCTGCCCTACCTGCGCGCGCGCCTTCGCGCAGAAGGAGGTCATGCGCCGCCACATGCTCGTGCACGCAGGTCAGGGGTACACTCCACACTCCACCTTATAACTGGGCTCGCGCTCGGCGCTGCGGCGGCATGCGCGCGTGCACTCGGGCGAGCGGCCCTTCGCCTGCCCTACCTGCGCGCGCGCCTTCGCGCAGAAGGAGGTCATGCGCCGCCACATGCTCGTGCACGCAGGTCAGGGGTACACTCCACACTCCACCTTATAACTGGGCTCGCGCTCGGCGCTGCGGCGGCATGCGCGCGTGCACTCGGGCGAGCGGCCCTTCGCCTGCCCTACCTGCGCGCGCGCCTTCGCGCAGAAGGAGGTCATGCGCCGCCACATGCTCGTGCACGCAGGTCAGGGGTACACTCCACACTCCACCTTATAACTGGGCTCGCGCTCGGCGCTGCGGCGGCATGCGCGCGTGCACTCGGGCGAGCGGCCCTTCGCCTGCCCTACCTGCGCGCGCGCCTTCGCGCAGAAGGAGGTCATGCGCCGCCACATGCTCGTGCACGCAGGTCAGGGGTACACTCCACACTCCACCTTATAACTGGGCTCGCGCTCGGCGCTGCGGCGGCATGCGCGCGTGCACTCGGGCGAGCGGCCCTTCGCCTGCCCTACCTGCGCGCGCGCCTTCGCGCAGAAGGAGGTCATGCGCCGCCACATGCTCGTGCACGCAGGTCAGGGGTACACTCCACACTCCACCTTATAACTGGGCTCGCGCTCGGCGCTGCGGCGGCATGCGCGCGTGCACTCGGGCGAGCGGCCCTTCGCCTGCCCTACCTGCGCGCGCGCCTTCGCGCAGAAGGAGGTCATGCGCCGCCACATGCTCGTGCACGCAGGTCAGGGGTACACTCCACACTCCACCTTATAACTGGGCTCGCGCTCGGCGCTGCGGCGGCATGCGCGCGTGCACTCGGGCGAGCGGCCCTTCGCCTGCCCTACCTGCGCGCGCGCCTTCGCGCAGAAGGAGGTCATGCGCCGCCACATGCTCGTGCACGCAGGTCAGGGGTACACTCCACACTCCACCTTATAACTGGGCTCGCGCTCGGCGCTGCGGCGGCATGCGCGCGTGCACTCGGGCGAGCGGCCCTTCGCCTGCCCTACCTGCGCGCGCGCCTTCGCGCAGAAGGAGGTCATGCGCCGCCACATGCTCGTGCACGCAGGTCAGGGGTACACTCCACACTCCACCTTATAACTGGGCTCGCGCTCGGCGCTGCGGCGGCATGCGCGCGTGCACTCGGGCGAGCGGCCCTTCGCCTGCCCTACCTGCGCGCGCGCCTTCGCGCAGAAGGAGGTCATGCGCCGCCACATGCTCGTGCACGCAGGTCAGGGGTACACTCCACACTCCACCTTATAACTGGGCTCGCGCTCGGCGCTGCGGCGGCATGCGCGCGTGCACTCGGGCGAGCGGCCCTTCGCCTGCCCTACCTGCGCGCGCGCCTTCGCGCAGAAGGAGGTCATGCGCCGCCACATGCTCGTGCACGCAGGTCAGGGGTACACTCCACACTCCACCTTATAACTGGGCTCGCGCTCGGCGCTGCGGCGGCATGCGCGCGTGCACTCGGGCGAGCGGCCCTTCGCCTGCCCTACCTGCGCGCGCGCCTTCGCGCAGAAGGAGGTCATGCGCCGCCACATGCTCGTGCACGCAGGTCAGGGGTACACTCCACACTCCACCTTATAACTGGGCTCGCGCTCGGCGCTGCGGCGGCATGCGCGCGTGCACTCGGGCGAGCGGCCCTTCGCCTGCCCTACCTGCGCGCGCGCCTTCGCGCAGAAGGAGGTCATGCGCCGCCACATGCTCGTGCACGCAGGTCAGGGGTACACTCCACACTCCACCTTATAACTGGGCTCGCGCTCGGCGCTGCGGCGGCATGCGCGCGTGCACTCGGGCGAGCGGCCCTTCGCCTGCCCTACCTGCGCGCGCGCCTTCGCGCAGAAGGAGGTCATGCGCCGCCACATGCTCGTGCACGCAGGTCAGGGGTACACTCCACACTCCACCTTATAACTGGGCTCGCGCTCGGCGCTGCGGCGGCATGCGCGCGTGCACTCGGGCGAGCGGCCCTTCGCCTGCCCTACCTGCGCGCGCGCCTTCGCGCAGAAGGAGGTCATGCGCCGCCACATGCTCGTGCACGCAGGTCAGGGGTACACTCCACACTCCACCTTATAACTGGGCTCGCGCTCGGCGCTGCGGCGGCATGCGCGCGTGCACTCGGGCGAGCGGCCCTTCGCCTGCCCTACCTGCGCGCGCGCCTTCGCGCAGAAGGAGGTCATGCGCCGCCACATGCTCGTGCACGCAGGTCAGGGGTACACTGTAGTGAGGTCACCAATGTAACAGCTGATACATACAGCTGATACCTACCTCTTCTCTAATTATTAGTTTAACGATGCTATAAAACTTTATAGCCTCTATTAAGTTTTATAGTTTAAATCCGCTGACAATGCATAATCATAAGTTCCACACCATTAACCCTAGACCTTGATATATTTACTTGTAATTCTTCTTACGATGCATTAACGTTACTTCCACACCATTTACCCTAAGCCTAGATAATGACTAGGAACCATAGTATATAAGCTGTACAATTTTACCAATAAAGAACAGTATTCCTCCAGACTCTTGAGTTGTCATTATACCTCTCACCCTACACTTCATGGCGACCTTGCCAGTCGGGCTGCTCGAAGCAGCCTCAGCTTCAGTCAGCACGCCGCCGCTTGGACCAAACAAGTAGCCAGCTCCAGCCAGCAAAGGCCAGCAAAAGCCAGCTCCAGCCAGCAAAAGCCAGCTACAGCCAGCAAAAACCAGCTCCAGCCAGCTCCAAGGGACCAGCTGAAAAACCGATCCGCCGCAGCTCCAAGCACGACATGGGACATCAATGCACAAAAGAAATCAAAAAAGAAGAGGTCATCATCGCTCAAAACGGACAGTCCAACGACGCAACCACGAGCCAAACTTACAGAGGCGAAATAACAATTTATTTGACAACGACACTACTCATTGCCATCAGCATCATCTTAATCTATGCATTGTGGAAGAAGATCCACGAATGTTTAACTAAAAAGATCGAGCGCCAAGCAGTAGCAGCAACGATGCGGAACCGGCCAGAGCAGATCGTCTAGCAACAAGTCTACGCAGCCGCAGCCACCCAGCAACAGCAGCACACCAACGTTATGAAGGTATCAATTTAAGAAAGCCGTAACCATAACTATTGTAAATTTATTGTTCGTTTAAACCATAAAAATTATTACTTCAAACTAAATGATACTAAAAGTTATTAATGACTTCCATTCCGGAGTTATATAATCAAATAAAATCACTCCAGGAGGATATTAGAAAATTAGGACCAAAACGCCGAACTGAGGCAATTGGTCAAAATAAAATTCAGCAAGTAAAAAAATTATATAAACAGTACGAAATATATATAGAGCAATATAGCTCCAAATTAGAAAAATCAGAACTATCTGTAAAAGACAGTGAATTAATTCAGTCTTACTTTCTAAAAATAGAGGAAGTTTATAGTAAAATTTTAACAACATACGAACAAGACAACAAAAATTTAATCACAATGACGTCGAACGACAGTTTTGACCTAAAAACAGCTGTATCACTGTTACCAGCCATGGACGGTTCGGAATCCGTCACTAAACAACTTATAGATGCCATTGATTTATATTCCACAATGATAAAAGAGGCAGACTATACTTTATTAATTAATTTTGTAATCAAAACAAGACTAACGCAAAATGCCAAACTTAGAATATCCAGTAACCATACCAAAATAAGCGATTTAATTGATGAAATGAAGCTCCATCTCTTACCCATTAAATCAGCAACCGCGATACAAGCCAAACAAAACGAATGAAAGAGCAAAACATAAACAATGACTCAAGAAATAATAAG
This sequence comes from Acleris sparsana, assembly GCA_923062465.1. NCBI lineage: Eukaryota > Metazoa > Arthropoda > Insecta > Lepidoptera > Tortricidae > Acleris > Acleris sparsana. The sequence continues at coordinate 1,131,038 of OV281293.1, forward strand.
GACTACCACCGTGATGGGTCTGATCAACCAAGAATAGTGGAACTCCTTAAAAAAAAAACAGAAAATTTACCAGAATTAAGTTTCAATGAGCATGACTATTGCAAAATACTCGAACAAAATGATTACGTTACGAGTCAAAATAATGAAATCGTGTACTCGCCATCCTTGGCGACATTGTGTGTCAAGCCTAGTATTCAATCGCGTACGAAACGAGCTTTTCTCGCGAGGGCATTAGGTGCATTTTGCAAGGCACAACAAATAAAGGAAGTATGCATACTATATAACAATGACACCGCGTGTACAATAACAGAGCTAGCTCAATATATAAACAAATATGGTACAGGGTCCGGACCCCGATTATGTATCATTAAAGGTGTCACAAAAATAAACAATAAAGATGACAGACGTGTCATATTGAACGATTTTCATTTATTACCCACAAGCGGTCATGCGGGGATTCGAAGAATGACTAATAACGTGAAGCGTTACTACTACTGGCCAGGAATGGATAATGACATTGTGATATTCGTAAAAACATGTCATAATTGCCAAACACAAAAATATCATAAAAATGTAAAACAACCACTTTGTATTACTAGTACGGCCACAGCTTCTTTCGATAAGGTATTCTTAGATTTATGCGGACCCCTAACTAAAGATACCAACGGATATTGCTATATACTTACGTTACAGTGCGAGCTCACAAAATACGTAGAGGCATATCCACTTCTAAATAAGGAAACCGACACAGTCGCGAGAGCATTAGTTGATAATTTCATATTGCGATATGGAATTCCAAAAGAAATTGGAACAGATAAGGGAAGTGAATTCATTTCATCAACTATGCGCGAAATATGTAATATTTTAGGAATAAAACAATTGCAATCAACCGCTTACCACCACGAAAGCCTAGGTTCTTTAGAAAATTCACATAAAGCTTTAGGAGCATTTTTAAGGATACAAACAAATAACCAAGCTCATCAGTGGTCAGATTGGTTGCAATATTGGTGTTTTTCATATAATACGACAATGCATTCAGCAACTAAATATACACCATATGAATTAGTATTTGGAAAGTTATGTCGTATACCAAATAATATTATAACTCAAGTAGAGCCAATGTATAATTATGAATCATATCCTATAGAATTTAAGTATAGATTACAAAAATCCCAAGAGGATGCTAGAAATAATTTAATTAAGTCAAAAATAGATAGAAAAGTAAGTTATGATTTAAAAACTAATCCCATTAATTATGCAATAGGAGATTTAATATTAGTTAAAAAAGAAGATAGAAATAAAATGGACCCAGTGTATAAAGGACCATATACTGTACTTGAAGATCAAGGTACGAATGTTAAAATATTAGTTTTAGGTAAAGAATACATTGTGCATAAAAATAGAACGAAACCTTACAGCATAAAGTAAATGCAACAATGTACTTCATAGCCATATAAGAAACATGTAACATAGACGTAAAATAAACTGTAAACGGATTACATTAAGATAGTTTAAGAATTTATAATGTATACCATAGCCATAAGTAAATTAAGTAAACCCAAGCCAAAAATTGTTTTGTTACAATTTTTGTCTCAAAAAAAAAGGGGAAAGCTGTAGTGAGGTCACCAATGTAACAGCTGATACATACAGCTGATACCTACCTCTTCTCTAATTATTAGTTTAACGATGCTATAAAACTTTATAGCCTCTATTAAGTTTTATAGTTTAAATCCGCTGACAATGCATAATCATAAGTTCCACACCATTAACCCTAGACCTTGATATATTTACTTGTAATTCTGCTTACGATGCATTAACGTTACTTCCACACCATTTACCCTAAGCCTAGATAATGACTAGGAACCATAGTATATAAGCTGTACAATTTTACCAATAAAGAACAGTATTCCTCCAGACTCTTGAGTTGTCATTATACCTCTCACCCTACACTTCAACACTCCACACTCCACCTTATAACTGGGCTCGCGCTCGGCGCTGCGGCGGCATGCGCGCGTGCACTCGGGCGAGCGGCCCTTCGCCTGCCCTACCTGCGCGCGCGCCTTCGCGCAGAAGGAGGTCATGCGCCGCCACATGCTCGTGCACGCAGGTCAGGGGTACACTCCACACTCCACCTTATAACTGGGCTCGCGCTCGGCGCTGCGGCGGCATGCGCGCGTGCACTCGGGCGAGCGGCCCTTCGCCTGCCCTACCTGCGCGCGCGCCTTCGCGCAGAAGGAGGTCATGCGCCGCCACATGCTCGTGCACGCAGGTCAGGGGTACACTCCACACTCCACCTTATAACTGGGCTCGCGCTCGGCGCTGCGGCGGCATGCGCGCGTGCACTCGGGCGAGCGGCCCTTCGCCTGCCCTACCTGCGCGCGCGCCTTCGCGCAGAAGGAGGTCATGCGCCGCCACATGCTCGTGCACGCAGGTCAGGGGTACACTCCACACTCCACCTTATAACTGGGCTCGCGCTCGGCGCTGCGGCGGCATGCGCGCGTGCACTCGGGCGAGCGGCCCTTCGCCTGCCCTACCTGCGCGCGCGCCTTCGCGCAGAAGGAGGTCATGCGCCGCCACATGCTCGTGCACGCAGGTCAGGGGTACACTCCACACTCCACCTTATAACTGGGCTCGCGCTCGGCGCTGCGGCGGCATGCGCGCGTGCACTCGGGCGAGCGGCCCTTCGCCTGCCCTACCTGCGCGCGCGCCTTCGCGCAGAAGGAGGTCATGCGCCGCCACATGCTCGTGCACGCAGGTCAGGGGTACACTCCACACTCCACCTTATAACTGGGCTCGCGCTCGGCGCTGCGGCGGCATGCGCGCGTGCACTCGGGCGAGCGGCCCTTCGCCTGCCCTACCTGCGCGCGCGCCTTCGCGCAGAAGGAGGTCATGCGCCGCCACATGCTCGTGCACGCAGGTCAGGGGTACACTCCACACTCCACCTTATAACTGGGCTCGCGCTCGGCGCTGCGGCGGCATGCGCGCGTGCACTCGGGCGAGCGGCCCTTCGCCTGCCCTACCTGCGCGCGCGCCTTCGCGCAGAAGGAGGTCATGCGCCGCCACATGCTCGTGCACGCAGGTCAGGGGTACACTCCACACTCCACCTTATAACTGGGCTCGCGCTCGGCGCTGCGGCGGCATGCGCGCGTGCACTCGGGCGAGCGGCCCTTCGCCTGCCCTACCTGCGCGCGCGCCTTCGCGCAGAAGGAGGTCATGCGCCGCCACATGCTCGTGCACGCAGGTCAGGGGTACACTCCACACTCCACCTTATAACTGGGCTCGCGCTCGGCGCTGCGGCGGCATGCGCGCGTGCACTCGGGCGAGCGGCCCTTCGCCTGCCCTACCTGCGCGCGCGCCTTCGCGCAGAAGGAGGTCATGCGCCGCCACATGCTCGTGCACGCAGGTCAGGGGTACACTCCACACTCCACCTTATAACTGGGCTCGCGCTCGGCGCTGCGGCGGCATGCGCGCGTGCACTCGGGCGAGCGGCCCTTCGCCTGCCCTACCTGCGCGCGCGCCTTCGCGCAGAAGGAGGTCATGCGCCGCCACATGCTCGTGCACGCAGGTCAGGGGTACACTCCACACTCCACCTTATAACTGGGCTCGCGCTCGGCGCTGCGGCGGCATGCGCGCGTGCACTCGGGCGAGCGGCCCTTCGCCTGCCCTACCTGCGCGCGCGCCTTCGCGCAGAAGGAGGTCATGCGCCGCCACATGCTCGTGCACGCAGGTCAGGGGTACACTCCACACTCCACCTTATAACTGGGCTCGCGCTCGGCGCTGCGGCGGCATGCGCGCGTGCACTCGGGCGAGCGGCCCTTCGCCTACCCTACCTGCGCGCGCGCCTTCGCGCAGAAGGAGGTCATGCGCCGCCACATGCTCGTGCACGCAGGTCAGGGGTACACTCCACACTCCACCTTATAACTGGGCTCGCGCTCGGCGCTGCGGCGGCATGCGCGCGTGCACTCGGGCGAGCGGCCCTTCGCCTGCCCTACCTGCGCGCGCGCCTTCGCGCAGAAGGAGGTCATGCGCCGCCACATGCTCGTGCACGCAGGTCAGGGGTACACTCCACACTCCACCTTATAACTGGGCTCGCGCTCGGCGCTGCGGCGGCATGCGCGCGTGCACTCGGGCGAGCGGCCCTTCGCCTGCCCTACCTGCGCGCGCGCCTTCGCGCAGAAGGAGGTCATGCGCCGCCACATGCTCGTGCACGCAGGTCAGGGGTACACTCCACACTCCACCTTATAACTGGGCTCGCGCTCGGCGCTGCGGCGGCATGCGCGCGTGCACTCGGGCGAGCGGCCCTTCGCCTGCCCTACCTGCGCGCGCGCCTTCGCGCAGAAGGAGGTCATGCGCCGCCACATGCTCGTGCACGCAGGTCAGGGGTACACTCCACACTCCACCTTGATAATATGTTCTGTAAAAATATACTCTTTAGAGTTAGGACACGGACAGTAACGAAGACTTAACTTTGCTCATATCATAACACTTATTTCTATAAATGTTTTTTCTCGGAACCGCTTTTCACATTTCTCTTTTAACATTTCACTACAGAAGAACGACCGCACAAATGCACGCAGTGCCCCAAGAGCTTCACGCAGCGGAATGCACTGCAACTGCACCAGCGCTCGCACTTGCCGCCGCACGAGCGGGCGCTGGCGCTGCACAGCTGCCCGCACTGCCCCAAGCTGTTCCTCTACTCGTCAGGTTAGTACAGTCGTATTAATGATAGAAGCTCTACGTCCAATCTGGAGCTGTAGTTGATGTGATTGCGTTGACGGCAGGCTTGTCCCGGCACCTGATGGCGCACGCGGGCCGCGTGTTCGAGTGCGGCGCGTGCCAGCGGCAGTTCGCCGACCGCAGCTCCGTGCTGCGTCACGTGCGCCGCGCGCAGCACGCGCCCGCGCCCGCCGCGCGCGCCTAGCGCCGTCACCGCCGGCCCTGACTCGGGCACGGAACTATGGGACCCACCTGTAGCGGCAGTTCGCCGACCGCAGCTCCGTGCTGCGTCACGTGCGCCGCGCGCAGCACGCGCCCGCGCCCGCCGCGCGCGCCTAGCGCCGTCACCGCCGGCCCTGACTCGGGCACGGAACTATGGGACCCACCTGTAGCGGCAGTTCGCCGACCGCAGCTCCGTGCTGCGTCACGTGCGCCGCGCGCAGCACGCGCCCGCGCCCGCCGCGCGCGCCTAGCGCCGTCACCGCCGGCCCTGACTCGGGCACGGAACTATGGGACCCACCTGTAGCGGCAGTTCGCCGACCGCAGCTCCGTGCTGCGTCACGTGCGCCGCGCGCAGCACGCGCCCGCGCCCGCCGCGCGCGCCTAGCGCCGTCACCGCCGGCCCTGACTCGGGCACGGAACTATGGGACCCACCTGTAGCGGCAGTTCGCCGACCGCAGCTCCGTGCTGCGTCACGTGCGCCGCGCGCAGCACGCGCCCGCGCCCGCCGCGCGCGCCTAGCGCCGTCACCGCCGGCCCTGACTCGGGCACGGAACTATGGGACCCACCTGTAGCGGCAGTTCGCCGACCGCAGCTCCGTGCTGCGTCACGTGCGCCGCGCGCAGCACGCGCCCGCGCCCGCCGCGCGCGCCTAGCGCCGTCACCGCCGGCCCTGACTCGGGCACGGAACTATGGGACCCACCTGTAGCGGCTAATCGCCGAGCCGCGAACGTAAGCGGGCGAGAAGGTACAATCAAGAACTCACATTTGGGACCCACCTTAGGTCCTCAGTCAATCTGATATTCTACTACAATAAGGCTGAGTTTCCTATAAAATGATTAGGCATCTCTAACGACATCGACGACTTCAAGCCCATTTTTTAAATGGGTCACAAATTAACGTTTGTGACTGTACTAATCATTTAGCAAATACCATTTAACATTTTTATTCGCAGAAGGGTAATTTCAGCCATAACAATTTTTTGAGGTTACAAATTCTAACCTAACCTATTATGTAATTACTCTAGTAGTTAATGGTACCATTATGTTTGCGGAATGCAATGCCCCAGTCTACATCCATTAGCTATTATTACAAATCTAGTCTGATTCATCGACTATCTGTAGAAAGTCAGGGATAGTGTAATATTATGAACATAAGCGTGGCAGCGTAGCGTCGTGGGAGGCGGCGCCCCGAGCCCGGTGATACCGCCGACGGGGCGCTTACCGCAATTAGAGCAGTTAATTATTTTTATATTGATTGTATTATTGCTAATAGTAAATTATAATTGTAATGGCACAACAGTGGTATTTGAAATTAGGAACTTTAATGGTACATTGCATAATATTATCAGCGTATATAGCATGATTGCAGACTAATACTGTTTACGAGTACATACAGTACTAATACTGTTCAATAGTGCCGGATATTCGACGGGTATTACTTATATCTTGAGATCTTATTAAAAATGCAATGGTTGTGTTTAAAGTTAGATCGAATAAGATTGTGCTTTTTACGATATCTGCTGTAAATATCTAAAATGAACAAAAACGGGCGAACTAGTTTGACAGACATCAGGTAAAGGTCCCGCGTTAGATTTTCGTTCAGAGCAAAATTTATTAAGACTTTGTTGTTTTCTTTTTATATAGGTATTCATTACTTATATACACCCTACATAGTTATGTTTATCGTTACCCATAGTTCAAGCCTAAAGCTTATAGTTAGTTTGTTTAGGTACTTAAAAAAATGTAAACAAGCCAAACCACGTGGCATTGTTAAACAGCCAATCAAAACTGTTTTATCGCACTTTGACGTATCAGTGTTCTGCTTCTATTGGCTGACGAACTATAAAACGTGGTTCTTTTGTTTACATTTTTTTAAGTACCTAAACAAACGGAGTATAGTTTGGGACTAGGTAAAAATTGTGTGGTAAGAATTTAAATAAAGTGCTCACAGATATTTATGTAAGAAAATTAATAGTGATGTGATGAGGAAATGTCGATGTTTGAGATAACATATCGACTCGACCTACATGGTCTGTCAAGTCTTGGATAAACGAATATCCTATACTGTGACTATTAATGTCAGACTAAAAAGTTATAAAACATTTCAATTTATTTAACTGTAAATAACAGTAACGAACAGGTTAACCCTTTGAGTGGCAAGCAGCCGTATAATGGCTGCTGTCAAAAAATAATTAGTACTTTATGACATTAACTCAAAATTGTAACTGTAGTTTTCTTGTCACTTGAAGGGTTATATAGGTCTCTCACACCGTAGTTTTTTAAATAAGCACTTTGAAGTTTTTGCACTTGAGTTGTCAAACCGGTTCGCCTAAATCGGATTCTATCATAAAATAAACAATAGTCAGATACAAATAAGCTAGCAAATGTTTAAGGAATGTTGTAATTTGAAACATAAGGGAAAACATGATTTATGCTATTCAGCAAAGTTTTGTTAAAATTGTGGATAAGATGTGAAGTTCCTTTTAATACAATCCGACAGTCAGGTAAACAAAACAATTCATCACTTACTCTTTGATAATTTACATTTGAATATATCAATTCTGTTCGTACGCTGATTTTTATGAATAAATCATTGTTTTCGAAATAATTTGTAAAGTAATGTGACTGTCTAAAGTTAATTAAAATATTTTGTACAGTCAAGGAATTAAATTTGTCACCCACCTTAGTTGCAAAGTCAATCTGACATTCTACAGCAATAAGGTTGAGTTTCCTATCAATTACAAATGACTTGGCATCTCTAATGACAGTGACATCTTCAAGCAGATTTTCTTTGAAATGGGTAACAAATTAACTTCCGTGACCGTACATGAAAAATGACAGTGTTATCATGTATTGACACGTATACGTTTTACTTTTTTAAATTGGGTTGTCTATTGAAAGTTCTTGCTGTTCAGATTTCATTCTATAGGCAGGCCTAGACTCCGGTGTTAATGTTAGGCGGCCATGTTTGTTTATATGATTGTCCAATTCTATTGAAAGGAACTGTACAAAAATGTACAATGAAATATTAAACAAGATACTATATTCTAAAATTACGTTTCGACGATATTATTGTGCTATGTGATAAAGTGATAAATTAATATATGCAATTATCTTTATAAGGTTAGAAATAAGGATGACAGCGTCAGTCTTAGGCGCTTATTACACCTTCCTAAATTAGTCACTAACAAGAGGGACGCAGCAATGGATTGGATCGAGATGGAGACATCTCCATACGTATCTAACGTATTGCGGCACCCCTCTTGTTAGCGACTTATTTACGAAGGTGTAAAAAGCCCTAGATGAGTGTAATTATGCGTTATAGCAGTATCCCACTGGTAGGGTAAGGCGTCTCCCATGGATTTCCAAATCTACCTATAATTATTATTTTTTGACCATACCAATAGTAAATAATCAAATGTTAGGGTTTCGTACGTACAAATGAAGAAATGGAACCCGCATAGGATTACTCGTGTCTGTCACAGCTTTGTTGAATCTACTGGGCCGATTGAGTTGAAATTGGGTTCACATAATGAATTTCTGTTACCCAAACACGTAACGTAAGTTAATGGTTATATCCAGGTCACTTTTTGGGGGTAGATATGAAAATAAAATAAACCTACGAACTTTACCTTGTGTTACCTACGAAATTATACAATCGATGATGTGAAATTCATGGCGAAGATATTGTGGGTGCACAGAACGCACGTGGCCAGCCCAATCCTCCTTTTATAATTGCCGTCAAACTTCTTGAACATTAGGCGAGGTAGTGGGGGAAAGTTCGCGCATCGTACACATACGCGCAGGGAGGCAGAGGGACGGGGACGCGGTGCGGGACGCAAACGTCAACTGATTGACCAATGGGTGCGAACGACGCGTGCTCCCCCGCCGCCCGCTCCCAACGACACCTAAAAATCGCTTCTGCGCAAGCAAGGTTACGTGTTCAAGAAGTTTGCCGGCAACTATACCTACCGTAGTGTTGGAGCGCAGTGTGGTGTTCCGGATCCGTCCTTTTAACACCTAAAATATTACGTTATGTGGTGTTCTTACAATAAATAATAATAATAATTAATAGCCCCTACAGCTAAATTATAATAAGTTTATTTTTCTGTGTCTGCTTCTACTGACCTATCGTGTAACAATACCGTTTTTTTAAATTGTGGTTACATTGTATTTGCAACAGTATTTAATTAATCAATCAATTATTTAATGAACCTAATGTAGCGGTTGGCATTCTAAAATGTTGTAGTTCCAACAGTCGAACTTTGTTTTAAAAAGTTCCCTACGGAGAGGGACGCAGCTATTCCTTAGAATGGGGAAGTTATATACATTCTGAGTCTTGGGTGTTATCTATTTATTTAAGTATTGTATTGTATTGTTTAAGCATGATTATCATTGTTTAGTATTCATAGTACAGTCAGCGTCATATAGTTGGTAGCATCCAAAGTAGCCAAATAGTTCGTTACACGCCCTTGTTACTACGGTAATAATGACGTGTAACGTACTATTTGGCTACTTTGGATGCTACCAACTATATGACGCTGACTGTACAAGCCTAGAGATTTGTTTGGGATCAGGTTTTGTTTGAAATTTATCTCCCGATATTAATTAATTAATTAATCTCTCATTCTATCATGTAGTCTCTCTCGGCTTGTCGGTATGACTGTTGGTCTGTGAGTCTTTAGAGCGGCGTAAATGTTTTTTTTGCCACAGTATAAATAGAAAAGTACTTCACTCGACGACTGCTACCGGCCGGTCCGTACTGTGAAGTTAGCTCGTGGCTCAAGCCAGCGATATACCTTTGCTTGAAGACAGACTACTGTGCTTCGGCTTTAAATTTGTCATTTTACCGACGAAGTCTTGGTCTCAAGGGCCTAGTGTCAAATAAGGCGCCTTTTAAACATTCCACGTCATTGTACACAATTGTAATCATGGAAATTGGTTGTAATTATATTATTTATTTGAACATAGTAATAAACAATAATGCAGATCGTTCATTCACTGTACCGGTTGCGTTCAGATAAAACCAACCTATTTTATTTCCTTTCGAAAAATTTCGTACATTGACCTTTACTGTAGGGCGCCGTATTGCTATAGGTTTAAAATCCAAGATGCCGGCAGTCAATGACGCTGTGCGACTGCGACGACATCATTGTGCGCGAGTGACAACAAGGGCGGGTCAACGTACGAAATTCTTCCTGTTTGGCGGACGTGCTTTACGTCTAAACACATAGATTTATTTTTTCCACCTTTTTCTGTAGTTTCTCTTAAGTTGTCACGGGATTATGATTGATAGGGATATTTTGTAAATGTTTTATGAAAAGTAAGACGATCATTGTCCATTTTTGTTTATTTTGCGAATTATTTCTTCAAACCTATTGCATGTTTTTATTATCTAGTCAATTATATAAATTCCCTTGGTTCCAATATTTATACGGATTGTATTAATAATTAAATTAACTAAAGATTAATTAACATTTAAGTGTCACTTAAAAGAATTGTATATGATTATGAAAATAAAACACAACTTTTACTTAAACTTTTTATTGGAAAAAATTCACAGTAGTTGAAAGGCAACATAGTATTGTATAATTTTAGAAAATAATGACAAGATATAAATAGATACCGGCATTGCTGGCTAGCACGTGCTCGCCGGTTGTCGCTCGGTGTGTCCCGCTCTAACTAGTGAAAAACGAGCAAGACGCACCGAGCGACGCGCGAGCAGCGGGGCCAGCGACGCCGGCCAGACTCGGAATATGCGACGGATGGCACTTACAAACAAAACGCGGACGAACGCTTTTAAATATAAAATTTCGAAATAGAATGTTCACGCCAACCGTATTGTAACTTATGGAATGCCTTTTATACACTTACACTATAAAAAATACGCTTCCTATAAGCATACAATTAAATATGAAGCTTTTCGAATTTCGTTAGGAATCCGGCCGCGCCGGCTAATATCAGGGATGCAGCGAGGAAACTCAACGGACGACAATTACACTTGAACCGCTAACTCGACTCCTACAGCTAAATATAAATGATTATAAAAATAAATAAGGGGTCGCGCCCCGCCCGCTCCCTTGAGCAACACTCCACGTTAAGTATCTCCAACTATCGCGGCGGACACTCGGCGCGACGCACGCGACGCATGCGACGCATAGTACGTATGGCACGCACGCGACGCACGCGACGCACCGGGCGCGACCGACTCGCACACAGCTATCTATGACTCACATAATTTCCCAATATAACTTATCAGTTAGAATAAAAATCCAAATTATTTTAATAATAATAATTAATTAATAAAAACGAGCCAGTGCGCCGCGGCCTCGTTTAAAAATATGGTTAAAACGTGATCTCCAAGTACGATGTATACATATTCGGTTATAGCACATTATGGTCTAAAATAACATTACTATTAAGTAATAATCAATATTTACACAGAGCCCGGCCGCGGTGCGGGCAGGACGGGCGCGGCCGGGCGCGATAACATTACTCGTGTACTTAACAACCGATGATCCAATCAACAGCTTCGGAATCCGCGCAGTTTACTAAACAATAAACACTATTATTGCGTTTTTAACGATTACACGGACATTATGTCCAAATGTCTAAAAATACGTTGAAATACGAGAATAAAATTCTCTAAAAATACATACGGACCTTTTTGGACCTCGATAAAAAATTATAGAGTCCCGTCTAGCGGAACTGTATTTATATTTTACTCGAAATTGGCAGCATTAGGGAAACTGAAGCGCTGCGTTCCGCCGGTCGCGCTTAACATTAACGTCTTTCTTATGATATGTTCGAAGTAATTAACTTGGTCCAAATAGACGTTTGGTGGGATTTAAACCGAAGTTCACAGTAAGAAGTGTTACAACTGTGACGTTGGGACATTTACTAACTTTTGAGGGTAAAGGCACTTTGTACGTCACAATTATCGACTACCCACGAACAGCGGAACTCAGCGCTGCGCCGCCTCGCGGACCCATGTATATCCATATACAAGTCACTTAGTATAGCATACCAATACCAACATCTTAATTTGAGGTTGTATTCGACCTGTCATATACGCAATAAGGCAAGCCGAGCACAACCTCTGCGTCTACTGGCAGACTTGAGCTAAGGGGTATCTTTGACGTACACGAAATAGTATTTACGTAAATAAAAAGCAAGTTGTACATACAAGTTTTCGTGGTGGGCAGTGATTTTTTGAGTTTCATTCGAAAGCGGTGAGTGAAAATTATAAAAAAGAAGGTTCTGGACACTTATAATATATATTTAATAGTTTTGGTTAATGCAGTTGGACCGTTGCTAGGAAATATATCGAAACAGACAATACATTCTTTATTTCCCACAGGCTAACAGCTAGACCCACTTGAAGAAAAATCCAATGAATAGTAGCAAAGCGAAACTCATGCGTCTCGAAGCAATTTAAAGATTCTATTAAAACAAACCCCATATCTCAACTCTGTTCTCAAAGACGTAAGGCCTGAAAAACCTCGTCTGCTCAGATATATTTTCTTGAATTCTCAAGTAACTTGATATTCTAACATCTAAAAACAAAATCTTTTCACCACTCAAGAGTGACCTCCCTAAAATCACTACCCCTGAAATTTCCCACAACATTGGTCATCAGTCATGACCCCCCCTGGTCCCCCCCCGGTTACATGTTCTCGAACTGGTCGACGCGGCGCTTGGTGTTGCCCTTGCGGATCTCGCGCAGGGTCTTGTATTTGTCGCGCCCTTGGCGGACGTTCTCGCGGTGGATCTTGTCCATTGCCGTTTCCTTGGTCTCGTCGCGGGACTGCGCCAGGTCTTGCTTGAGGGCCTGTGGGGAAATGTCAGTAATGAGTATTTGTTATAGTGGTTGTAATACACGAAGGAACGCCCCACAATTTAATTTAAGCACGGAAAGAGGTTATTCCTGACCGTATTGAAGTAAAAACATGATGAGTCAGTTGTTGTGTGTGTCATATTGAACTGTTGTTGTCGTTGTTGTGTATTGTCTTGGGCTGCTTTTGTAGTTTGAGTTTGTGTGTGTCATATCGGGGTCTTTTTTGTTTTTAGCCAGGTCATAATTGTTGCAGTTCACAATGTATTTTTAACACTGTGAAGTACTTTTTGAGCGAATTATATAAATCAAAATTAACCTTATTAATCGTTATCTACACGTTAGATTATTATTATAAATTAATATGAATTCAGCGGTATCAAAATATGGTTATCAATTATTATGTAGATCTGAAATTATCAAAAGTAAACAATAGGCTCCCGTCATATTGAAATATTGTTGTGTGTGTAAGGTTAAGCTGATAATGAAGCGAGTGTCACATTGAATTGTAGTTGCTGTGTGTATCAGATTAAGTTGATAGTGAAGTGAGTGTCACACTGAATTGTTTTGTTGTGTGTATCAGGTTGTATTGGTGGATTGCATGTGTCACATTGGACTGCTGTGTGTGATATGTTTTAATTGTTGTTGATGTGTGTGTCATCGAGCTGGAAGCTGTTGTTGCGTATGATGTGTGTGTGTGCGTGCCGGGCTGACCTTGAGCTGGTTGTGCAGGCGCTCGTTCCGCTCGGCGAGCGTGCGGCGGTCCTCGACGGGGTCGACGAGGTCGTCGGGCGCGCCGGCCAGCTCGCCGCCGCCCGCGTCCGAGCCGCCGTCGGAGCCGGCGTCCTCGCGCCCCCCCTCCGACACGTGGTGGTGCTGCGGCGTCGTCGCCGCCGCCAGCAGCGCGGCTGCCTCGTCCTGGGGGGGGGACACGTTACATTACACAAGAGGTCACGTACAAGGAAGATTGAGAGAATTGGCTCAGTCACGTTCCCCTGACTTAACTCCTATAGAGTTTTATGTTTGGGGGCGTGCTACAGAACTCGTATACCGGATATTTATTTGATTATAAAAGCGAGATGCAGTTTCGTACCACCACCGTAGAAATACAAAATGCAACAAGATCTAGGACTTGTATTAAATAGACAAACAGGTGCACATCATCGCAATTACTCTTGAGCCAATATGAATCCTGTATTTCTTTATTTATATAATTCAGTTCTTGATTAATAAAAAACTTACTAATTAGAAAACAATGAAAATTGTATGCAACATCATTAGTTTTGAGGGTAGCGAGCCCGCGAGGTTATTTTAAATTTGAGATCATCCATACCATAAAATTATACATTTTGGTTCTTATGTAATTAAACATGTTAATTTTCAAGAAAATAGTTTCGTAACAATTTCTGATTTCTGACAGCGAATATTTTTAAATGTGGGGTACCATTGTAATGAGCATTACTTAAATGTTTTTTTAAAAGCATTAGAACTTCGCATTATTCATCGCATGTTTTTTGTAAAAATACGGATGGAAACTTGATCTTCACAATTGTTTTTAACTGTTTTTAGAAATTTGAGCGCTCATAACTTTTGCAAGTAGGTATTGGTTCTCTTTTCAGAACAAACAGCATTATTAAAAAATATTGGATGTTTAAATATAAGTACATGTTGGGCAGGAGAATGATGATAAAAAACATTATGAAGGTCACGGTTATCTGAAAATTTATCAGCCATTTAAAGTTGGCTTCTCCTTGTCTGTTTTCAAGTGCATGAAAGAGAAAGGGCTAAATTCATGTATCAAATATGCTTACTTGTCGATTGTGAAACAGGCGATAAATGCAATATACCTACTTATAGAAATTATAATTATTATTTACGAAGTATGCTTTACCAATGGTTAATGTGGAGTCATTTGTTTTATCAAGAAATATTAATATAATATTTGACAAACGTGACATTATTTTTCATTTTTTATTCACGTTAACGAATCGCTATACCTATGAAAAAATAGATTTTTATAAAATATGGCTCGTATTAAAGTATATACATTTGTAATACTTATCATAAAGAATATTTTTTGGTGGTATTTGTAAAAGTAAGAAAAGTATTGTCATTAGTGTTCCCAGTGACCAGCGACCAGTGTGGGCAGCGGCGAGCGGCGCGTACCTGCTGGCGGCGCGCGAGCTCGACCTCCTCCTGCAGGCGGCGCGTCTCGGAGTCCTTCTCCTCCACCTCCTGCTGTATGCGCGACACTTCCTCCTGCTTGCTGCGGATCTCCTCCTCCAGCTTGGCGCGCTCGACTGCTTCCATGTTCTGGAAATACAAAACAGATTCTATGCTATCAACTTATCAATAACCATAAACGGCCCCTGTAAAACTATATTGTCTTTGACGTGTTGTGGCATATTTTTTAACTCGGCCGCCACTACTGTCAAGTAAATAAGAGCTGACGTTGACAATACGATGACACTGCAAAGAAGATATGGTTTTAACGCCAAGAATAGAGGTTTACCGCCTGTTTCACAATCGGCAAGTAAAGCGTATTTGACAGATAAATTTAGCCCTTTCTCTTTCTTACACTTGAAAATAGACAAAGAGAGAGCTAACTTTATGTGGCAGATAAATTTACTTGTCGATTGTGAAACAGGCCCTAAGTATAAGAGCGTGGAGTCCTATAGAGATTTACTTCCTCGAGTTGAAAAATTGGCCAAACGCACATAAAACAGTCGAGACATTCTCATGTTTTTGTGACAAATCACGTTTTGATTAAATACACAGATATATCGTTTTGTATTAACAAAAAATACGTATGTAGGAACAATAAGACCAAAGTTTTAATAGTCCTCGGCTATTCACACTGGCATAACAAGTATACTGAAAGATGCCGTGTAACAGCGATAGACCGATTTCAATTTGTGATTTACTTACACTATTATTATTAAAAGGTTTACTTTATTTGTTAAAGTTATAGTTTTGATTTTGAAAGATTGATTCGATTGGCAAATGTTTAGGCATAGAGACAGGTAAGGCAATAGTTAGTCAGTTAAGAAGTAAGAGAAGAGGCGTGTGTACCTTAGTCTCCTCGAGGCGCGTCATCATGGCCTGCAGCTCGTTCTGGCGCTGCTCCAGCTCCTCCTTGGCGGCCTGCAGCTGCCGCAGCTGCTCCTCCAGCCGCCGGATCATGTCCTGCGCCTCCACCAGGTTCGCCTGGAAACAACACCGTCCTCATTAGACATATCTCTTTAGGGGTAGCCTATCGTAAACTTGTGTCTGCTGTTTCTTTTATCCGAAAATAATTTTATCTGATCCCAAAATGCTTAAAGAGATTCAAAGAAAGATCTACAGAACCTTTAGCTTAGGTTAGGTTAGGTTAGTTTTATAACAAATCAGGAAAGTTAAACGATTTCAGAGATTTTTTTTTAGGAGTAATGAAAATATCGGACAAACGAACAGCGGACAAAAATTATTAGTTACCAAAGACGGTTACCTATCTTAAGTTGGAAAAACTTTTGTCCACCGTTTCGGTGATGGCTGACGGAACTGAACAGACGTGCAGGTCCTACCAGGGGATAGAGGAGACAGCATTTCCTCTGCTCATACGGACCATGCGCAACAGAAGTATCTCCCTAGGACGACATATCATGGACCCACAAGAAATACAACTTCTCAACGCTAAAAATCTGGAAATTCCTGGACGCAATGGGCCAAAGGTGAGCTCTAAATAAAGGGCTGCCACAAAAGATCAGCAATGGTCGAAGCGGCACACAAGGTCCATTCCAACCCTAAATAATAATAATAATAGGTGATGGCATTACGAACGAAGCAACCTGAACCAGAACGTGTAACTAGCTTAATTCCAAAAATATAATTAAATATCTGCGCTAGTAAGGTTGGCGCAGGCATAACCGATTGGCCCAAAGTGAGACATCATCATCATCGTCTGTTCTCCATAGAGCTAAGAGAAACTCCCATAAAGGAATATTTTACAAGAGTCGGATATGCAAATAAAACCAGTGCCGTGGGTGTACGGCCAAAGACACATTTGTGACCAACCTTCGGTCCAAACTCAATTCGACATTCTACGGCAATAGGTAGAGTTTTCTATAAGTGAAAAATGACTTGGCATCTCGAAGGACATTGACGACTTAAAGCACTTTTTTTTAATGCATCCTAATCATTCGTTACCGTACCTGCGAGCGCTCCATCTCCTCCTGCATGTGTTTGAGCCGGTCCTCGTACTCTTGCTGTTTCTTTTCGGCGCGCTCGCGGGCCGCGATTTCCAGTTGCAGCTTCTCTCTGCGAATAAATACATTATATTACTACAGAATTTTTCATCAGGGGAACTACAAAAAAAATATGTATTACGCCTTGTTTATACACTTTTGTCGTAAAGTCAATTGTTGAGTTAATTAAAAATGAACTAATACTGGCATCTTCAAACCTTTTTAAGTCTCTTTAGACTGAACTATAATTTGGCCGGGACTTGTATATGGTTATGATATAAATATGACCCAAAGCTTTGTTTGGAACTGAGTAAATGTATGCAAGATTATCCGCTAATATGAGTATTACCTCTGCGCCTGCTTGGCGAGCTTCTCCTCCCTCGCCTGCGCCTTCATCTGCTGCACGTCGATGGTGTCGGGCTTGCGCCGGCGCATGTACAGCTCGTGGTTGCCCATGCACAGCGCCAGGATGCGCTTGTTGACGCGCACGCGCGGCGCGAAGAACACGAAGTCCGGCGCCTTCTTGTCGATCGGCTTGATGATGAACTTGCGGTCGTTGAACGAGATGTTGCGGATCTCCGACCAGGGGAAGCCGATCTTGGGGGTCAGTCTGGAAAAGGAACGATCTCCGATCAAGAACAACACATTTAAAAATCCTTATATGTAAATCTATCAAGGTTATTGGATGCCGTGCAATTTAGTAATAAAATGTCAATATCAATATCCATTATTATACGTTAACAAATATTTCTAATTATTATTATTTTTGTAGGTGTATAATGCAATAAAATATTTGCACGCTTGCATGCGGGCTGAATACACTGTAAAAAAAATATGTAACTCCTTAATTACTGTATTCTAGTAAATAAACTAATATGATTTGATTTGATTTGATTTGAAATAATATTATGATTTATTCAATGGGTAACCGACACAAATTTAATTAACCCACTCAACCTCAACTACATTTCAATCGGTATCCTGCTTAACAAAATTTTAATTCTTTCATGTGACCCTACCAGGTTTATTGTACCTACAGAGTTATCTCTATATTATTATTTTTGTAACACGATAGGTATCGTCTTGGGTCGTCCCATTCGTTTTTTGTCAAGTTCGTCTCATTCTGCTACCGTCACCCATTTTTCATTCGTCACTTTTTTTGGTAGTCTGTCGTCTGTGGTCATATTTGGTATTAGTCGTATGCTGATTAGTCTCATTCGTTATTCGTCCTATCGTCTTTCGTCTTATTCTTAGTTCGTACTTTTCTTATCTAACCTCTTTTGAAATTGATCTCATTCCTTATTGGACACATTCACTATTTATCCCGTTCGATATTCGTCTTGGTGTTTTAGTTATTAACTTGTAAATTACAGGAAAATTTATGTGATATAGTTGGTTTTATTTTGTTTCGTTTCAACGTCCAATACAAGCCGACACTCGCTAAGTAACCAACCGCATAGTTAGTGCGAGTCAGATTATACTAGAAATTTTAACAACCCAAACATACGAACGAATGAATTTGAGATTCTTGGTCTATTTGTTCTATAAGTATAGTTCGTCTTATCGGTCAATATATAATACATTCAAATTCTTTTAGTAAACAATCCCTCCTTATTGAAGTCATAAAAATCCTAAAATTCTAATAAGGATAAAGTGAAATGGAAATTGAGACGAAAAAAGAACAAGACCCAGTGGATCGAGCTAAAAACGAAAGTGACTTATTGATAATGGGACCAACAACGAAGGAGCCGTAATAAGAAAAAGACAGACTACAAATATGACTAAAGATGACCAAGAATACCAACGAAAGTGACGAATGAAGAATGGATGACGAAAGCAGAATGAGACGAGTTAAGAACTTGACATAAAACGAATGGGACGACTCAAGACGGTACGACACGAAATACCTATATATCGAGAGCCCTCCGTGGTTGAATATCATGTTCGCAAAACATAATATCATAAAAGCAAGACATCCCCAAATTCCCAAATCACATCACATCACATTAGACAGTGTCGATGGAGCTATTTCTGGGTAGTTGAGTCCTCCGGGCCTACTGTAGATCTAACATAACCTCAACCTACCTACGATTCTATAACCAAACCAGACTATTTGTAAATATCATGTTTTGTGAATATCATGTTTTGCTATTATGATATTATGCGTTTATGATGTTTTTGCTAGTATGATGTTATGCGTATATGTTTTGCGAACGTGATATTCTGTGTAGTAACGCGTAAACAAAATACAATACGAATGCTTTTGACGATGAAGTCATTTGTAGTTCATTCTGCAATCTGTCTTATCTAAGGCTAGAACTAAAATCATCTGCGGGCCTATTATGTTCGTCTTTATCGATGTGTGTAAACGTGGATAAAGCATCTCTCACTTTCTGACCAATATGTTAGTGCAAGAGTGACGGTTCCACCGCGACCATAAAACCTTGAAATAAATAGACAAAATGTTCCCAATAAAAACGTGTTCTCACTTGTCATCTTTCTCGTATATGTTGAGCCCGAGCGCGTCGACTCCGAGCCAGAGCTCGGTGGTCTTCTTGTTCCGGATCTCGAAGTAGTTGACGCCGTACATCTCGAGGTCCTGCGCGATCTTGAGGTACTCCATCATGGCGTCCTCGCGTAGCATGCCGCGGTGCTCCTGCCACCAGTTCGTTATGCTCTGCTCCCACTCGTCGCGGGACATCTGCGGGAGATACGTTCTTTAGGAATATTCCTTTTTGGATAGCATTAGGAACGCGCAGGTCGTGTGATGGTAAAGGTTCCTAGGTCCATGGACGTTCGTAATCCTAGGATTCTAGATCTAGATTCAGAAATAAATACTCGCACTCATCGCTTGCATTGTCCCTTTCTGTCCAATTCAAATGTCATAACGACAGATAAGGACAGAGCCAATTGCACTTTAGCTATTGCGCGTTTATGATTAAAAGGGTAAGTAACCCTGAAAGGATTTTTCGATACTGCAAACTGATCGTGAAACAGGTCCTAGCCGAAGACCAGCATTAGCTTCACGGCATTACCACTGTGTCTGTGCGTCTGTTGTCTCTTTTGTTTTATTTTTATCTCAGTGTTTATATTATTGTGTACAATTGCTTTTTTTTTATTTCTTTGATTGTTTAACGATGTTATATCTCACCTTGTGCTGGTCGGTGACGCGCTGCGGCAGCAGGCGGTCATTGACGAGGAACCCAGGCCCGTGCAGGCCGGGGTTGTGGTCGCCGTGTCTCGCTTGCACCGCGTACGACGCGAGCAGGACGGACGTCTCCGGCGGGCAGTAGATCTCGTCTGACAGGATTGCGTTCTTCACCTAAATAAAAGGAAACAAGAGAGTCAATTTGGAACTAGACTAGTCTTAGTCAATAAATTTATTCGTTCTACACCACCACCACAAACTCCTGCCCAAAGCATCTGGACGCAACGGGCCTTCGCGGTGAGCTCTAAACGTGCTGCCAAAAGATCAGCAATGGTCGATAAACGATTTCTGGCAGAGAACAGAGAAAAGCGTAGTCTACAATTATAAAGAGGAAATAATAATATTAAAAATTCAAAAAACACTGGACCGTTTTCAAAAAATATTTCAGCCCCAGGAAGAAAGCTACATTATCCCTGAGTAACATAGGTTGCTTTATTTTCCGCGGTCAGAGTCATAGGCAACAGCTAGTTCTGAAATAAACTAGTGTAACTTCGAAGATTTGCGGGGGAAGCCATTTTTAGATGAAACCATGGCCTAGTATGTACCTGAAGGTAGAAGAGCTTAAGTGTGATCTCCTGTATGAGCTCGTCGGCGACATCCTCCGGGTAGAACTTGGCGCGGAACTTGAACTGCAGCGGGTTCTCCTTCTTGACGTCTTGCTGCATCACCTGCAACGAGACACGCAACCATTTAGAAATGCTGTTACAGACTTCCAGTTCCAAGTAATAATTTAAACTTTTCAGAGATCGTATTATGTGTGTTCTTTTCTTGCATGGAACTGGGCAGGTTTTAACGCTATACACGCCCTCAAGACAGTGTAACAAGAGGGAACAACTGTAGTTATTGGATTATGGTTTTGAAATGAAATTACTACTATGGAGTTTTGGAGAAGTGCTTGTGTAGCAGAGCTTTAATTTTTATGTTTTAACACATTTTATATTATTATTAGCTGGATAGCAACAAGTATCGAAAAACCGTTATAAAAGCTAATGCGTAATGGATATTTTAACTATGCCTTTTTTATTATGCTTGGTAAAACCGTTTGACATAATTGCTACTTTAGGGATCGTTTTGGTAGGAACGAAACAAATTACCTGCTATTAGCATTCAGCAAATAAAAATATAAATAAGTCAACATACAATAAAAATAAAAAGTCCGGGAAGCCTACAATAATAAAAACATCAAACATCAAAAAAAGGTAAGCATGTACAGATGTAGTGCATAATTGTTTTCCTTCGTATTTTCACGGAAACGTACGAACGCGTCTTGCTATTTCAGTCGGTCACAGTACAAAAAGTACTGAGGTTGACTGAAGTAGCATGACACGTTCGTACATTTCCGTGAAAATACGAAGGAAAGCAATTATGCACTACACCTGTAACCACACAATTGAAAAGTGATCCAAAACCACACTATGTTCTAAAACAACAAAAAAAAACATGCGGCATAAAGAATCTTTACAGATGCCTCGCTAACAACACATGGCTCCAATACAGCGTCTGGTGTCCTTGGAGGTCGGTTTGCTTATTTTTAGCAAATAAAATACAAAGGGCCGATTTTTTCAATCAAAAAAGTTAGCACCTTGTTTTTCTTTTATTTAAAGAGAAGGACAGAACTATAACTTATTTTACAGACTTTACCTGAAGCTCGAAAAATCAACCCTTAATGATTTATTTAACTAGTCTACAATGCAGCAGTGATACCAGCTTACATAATCCTTACCCATCTGGAGAAGGGAAGCGACCCTGACTTCGTTGCGTGCCATAGAAGTCCAGTGAGAGCGTTAAAAAGGCAACAATTAATTACAATTCAGCGCCAGTAGCATTCGCGCATATTTAAAAACACTTATGAAATACAGCTTCATAAAATCTAGACATAACTTACAGGTTCGCACAAGATTACATTAAAGAAAAACTAGCATGCCGCAAAATTTGTTTTAGCCATCGACCATACAGAGGATTAAAATATTCTGAAGCTGCTTAAAAGGGATTGTAATACGACGTTAAAACGCGCAGCTGTCAAAAAAAATATGGCGATAACGTTTCTCACTCTCTAAATCTTGTTCATCACCATCATCATCAGCCCGGGGGCGTCCACTGCTGGACAAAGGCCTCCCCCAAAGAGCGCAACAAGTCACGGTCTTGAGCCGCTCGCATCCAGCGGCTCCCCGCGATCCTAACCAGGTCGTCAGACCACCGGGTGGGAGGCCGTCCAACACTCCGTCCACCGGTGCGGGGCCGCCACTCGAGAACTTTGAATCTAGTTCGATTTGCAAAATTTTTGAATGCTCGTATGTCGTAGTTATTATGAAAAACTAATTCTGGAAGTTTCCGTTTTTGTTTTTTAAATTATTTCCTTTCAAAGAAATGAAAACGTACAGGCCTAAATTGTCTACAAAATATTTAAAAATCGTAAAGATCTGACAACATTCAAAGGGAGAGAAACGTTATCGCATTATGTATTGAAAATTTCAGGTTTGCAATCCAACATGCCAACATGAAATTATTTTGGACGTGACCGGTCGGAGTAGAAGCCGCGTCAAATTCGTGACGCAGACGCGTAACCGTTGCGTCAGCGTATTTTAAGCATTAGTGTGGTCAATGCTTAAGTTTTCAATGCGTATCTAATGATTTGAGATGACGTGTTTGTGTAATCACTTAAATTATACTCGATGCTTGAGACAAGCGCTAGCATCTACGTAATAGCGAAATAACCGTTTACAGGCAGATGAATAGCCTATGCTCAAACCAACGATAGTTTTCCGTCCATCAATTTTTAATAGCGCCGTTTTGTTGTGATGCAATCAGACAGGGTTATCAGAGAAAGCGGGTAACGCTTACGTCAGGCATTCGCGACCCGACGAGAGTCAGGTGCCATCGCGTCTGTGAGCCGTAAAAGAGGTTTCGGCATGTCTTGGCCGGTATCGAAGTTTATACGGATCAGGAGAGCCATCTTTGTTGACATTGTTGACATTTGCGAGAACTGATAACCGTAATTCTCCATCGAGATTGTTATACGAGTACTAATATACAGCAAATCCATACTAATATTATTAACGTGAAAGTAACAAAGTCTGGTACGTTTTCACGGTTAAACTGATGAACCAATTTGGTATGGAGATACCTTGAACCCCGAGGATATAGGGTACTTTTTTTACCCGCGAGTCACGATATACGATTTCTACGCGGATGGAGTCGCGGGCAGTAGCTAGTACCTAGTATGTTTATTCCAATGAATAATTGATTGAATAGAAACTTCACTTCATTCGTCTATTAAACTCATCATACCTGAGACGTTCATCAATCAATCAATCAATTTCTGACCAGTCTCGAGATAGCCATCTTAACCAAGATCAGTTTATTTACGGCACTAAATGTGTAACGGCGGATAATGAATAATTCTACCGTTTGACATGTAATTCCACATCTATCTAACGACGCTGATGCGCTACAATATGTGCTTATTAAGTACGAGCTTAACGAGAACATCACAGGATCATAGCTTGTTAAGATTGGTTTAAATACTTAGACCGAATTCAGTAGCCCCTACTGCTCATTGAACTAATTGTCCAAATGCCACATTGGACAAGTGATCTCACCCGGTGAACAACCTCTGTTGAAGAGTCGTTAAAACAAAACATCTTTGCACTCTAGTTGACACGGTATTAACTCGATGAATTGATACAATACAAGAAACAAGGATCTCCCGTTTGAACGAATGTATAATTTATCAAATTTAAATTTGCCAGTATCTATTTCCCGTCGACTATTTATTTATTTTGTCACAGGTTTCCTAACCTCACTGACTGGACAAGCGGCTTGGGTGTGACGAAAGCCAAAATAATACGAATAGCTTTCTGAGTAATGAAAATTTTGGAAAAGATAATATTCGCCCAAAAATATTTCAGAAAACAGCGGGAGCCTGCTTTAATATCATTTCTTTTGACGGTATTAACGGAGCACTAGCATATAAAGCACGACACACTTCATTTTGTGTTTTATTCAACTGCTAATGAAAAATTGGAACAAACCAAAATGGCGTCTGTACTATTTTCTGAGAAAATTACGATGTTGGAACAATTAAAGTTCCATACAGTTATCTGGTATCAACTACTATTCGGTAGGTACTAATAAGCTTCAGTAAACAATGTATTTAATTAAACAACAGACTACTAATTTTACTGATTGTGAGTTACATTCTGAGTCATAAAACCAATACGTACAGTGTATCAACATGCCTAAATTAAACTACATTTCAAATTTAAACTTATTTAACTGGTTGTGTGATATAAATATGTTTAGCAGCAGCGATAGCGGGTATCGCTGTTCCGTGCGTAATGCAGCCGAGAGTTGATAAGATAAGGTTATACTCCCAAAAACGAAGATTGCCCTACTCCTCTCGCAACTGCAAAATAACTGAAGAGTAAAAGGGACAGGTTCAGAATTTCTGTATTTCCTTAGGAGTAATAATGAGGTGACGATTCGTCAACGTTTTGGCAACTGCCAGTGTAACTGGAAACATTCCAAATGGCTGCAATTTGGGTTGCCCCAAAACTGTTTTGCGACGGACAGATTGAGGGGACAATGAAGGTATATTCGGAGTTCTATCTCGAATCGGTATGGCTGCGAATTACAGAGATTCCTAAATTGTACTCAGCATTGAGAACGCCTCCACTAGAGTTCTATTCGAGTAGTTTTCCCTCCCAAATCTAGTCAATATCTAAAACATTAACAAACACTTCAACAGAGCTGGTCACTAGCATACAAGGTCTAGCGTTTCTACATGATACCAGGCTCGCCCGGTCTTACCAGGTCGTCCGCCCTATCATAAGCCGCCTCTTCATCGTCTTCTTCAGGAGACACCAGTTTCTTCACGCCTGTTGAGATGTATCGAGCCGTCTTCTCGGCCACCGATTCCGGCTTGCGAAATACTTTCAAGGTTAGCTT
This sequence comes from Acleris sparsana, assembly GCA_923062465.1. NCBI lineage: Eukaryota > Metazoa > Arthropoda > Insecta > Lepidoptera > Tortricidae > Acleris > Acleris sparsana. Next base: position 1,156,187 of record OV281293.1, read on the forward strand.
TATTCAGTATCCCTTTGGAATTTTGTTCTTATTTGTATAAATTATATAAAAAGTAAGGAGCACATAAAGCAAATCTCTGTTAATTTAGGTCGGATTTTACTATCAATTAAGGTAAACAATTGTACTTATCCAAGTGCTTAGAAAGACCTTTATACGACCAGCTATTGTAGTAGGTACCATAATTAGCTAGTTAAATAATTAAAAAGACATTTACAGCAGAGGTATTTCAGTTTTATGACGTGAAACGTCTCGCCATTTCACTCATTTAAATAGGCTGCATACATCTGAGCTTCTCGGTCGAGGCGAATTAGGGCCGGTAAAACATACGACATTAGAAGAATTCATTCATCGAGATAAATCGACGAGAACAGGTGTGGGCCCCGCTGGTGGCATTGGCGTAGCACTGAGTAGGTGCTAAACGGGGGAGCGCTAAAATGCTCGCCTTGACGTCACCCGTGCACTCTCCAGCCTTAGATGCGAGACAATAATTAGCGACGTCTTAGAGGCCCCGCTCAAGATTGAGCAACGCAGCAGTCAGCCGTGGGAGCGGCGAAAGTACGGTCAACGACCCGACCGCGATCGCTCACAATCAGCTGTTCACGTGCATGCTCAAAATGATGCATTTCTTTGATTTGAACTGACGTCATTCGAGCCTAAGATTCACTTCTTAAGCAAGTGCTGGACTATGAATTTTAGGTAGTATGTAATTCAATTGGAGGTGAAGCCAGCGAGGAGACATTTCTCCTCGGCTCATTCGCACACGCGCGCGATAGAGATGACCGGTGCCTTCTCTCTCGGCAACTTAGTTGGTAGTCGCGCCCTTCTCTTAACAGCGCAAATTACGATAGTGAATCATTAACACCAGTTAAAGCGCGCACGGGGAAAACATGCCTTATTTTCCCGTATCTATCAGAGTATTCAGAGTTAATCAAGCATAGCGATCGAGATACGATCGTTAGCCGAGCTAGGAATTTAGTAAGAACCAGTTCGCAACGCCGGAGTCTAAGCTTTGTGGAATTCGTGGGGGATATCCGAGGTTCGGATACGAAAGGAGGTCAGCAAGGTCGTCTCCAGGCGGCGCGCGGCGCGGTACTTTCACCCGCGTCTGCAAAGCCACTCCTAGACGCTTACGGCCAAGCTTGGAACCCAATTCAATTGAAACTTTAGTGGGGTAACGTCCGATTGTTTTAGAGCGTGGATGACGCACGATTGACGTCATGCGACCCTCTTTAGAGTCATGACTTGGCAGCGCTCGTGCAGTGACGTTGAACTATCGATTGGATGGTAGATTACACCTGTGTCGGAGGATCGGAGCTGGTCAAGGACGTGGTGGGTGCCGGGCAGAGGTCGTGGCAGCACCTGGCGCGGCGGCCCGTGGGAACGGGGTCACGCGGGCGCATCGTCGCGGCTCGCTGCTCGCGCTTCCTCTGCCCAATGGCCGAACCCGACGAGTGCGAATAACATCAATTGTAAACAGATATGGCATTGTCAAACACAACAGCAAGTCTTCAGAATTGAAGTGTAATATCAGGGTAGATTGTTGTCTGAGGGCGGAGTTTACGGCGTTGTCTGAACAATCTACTAGCTCGTCGCTTAGTGCATCGCTGGCACATAGCCACAACAGGACTTAAAGGGTCGAGAATGCTGTCCAAAACTGGGTCAGTATCAGCCATTAGTGAAGAAGCACGCTAATGCCCTCAATATAATCAAGTAAAGGTAGTATCTAAATAGAAGATAACGCCTAAGTCGTACGTGACGCAACGTCGCGTCACCGTATCGGGGCCGTGCCGCGATAGGCGCAATTATCGCGACAAAAACCGACATTCCGATAGAACAGAACGAGATCGCGTGCGTTACATAGGAGATATAGCTGGAACAAAAACAAATTCGCAGTAGTTATGACACAGGTTATGTGAAAACTGTAATTATTTGATTGCTGGTTGAACTGAGATTGCTCGGAGCGAGAACATTCAATGTGCAAGAGTGCAATTAAATGATCGTAAATGTGAATTGGTTGAGTATTGACGAGGAAAACCATTCGATATTTACCAAACTGCAGTGAAGCAAAACGATTTGAAGTTGAATAATGATTCACAACGTGTGACACTAAAGTGACACAATCCAAATGCACAGCAATCGGTAGCGCGCTTAAGCGTGTTACTTTAAGAAAGACTAAGGATTCTTAAGGGCCCACACAATGACCCAATGCCACCGACTCATTTATTGCTTTCTTATCATTGTTTTGATATACGTAGCTGCAAATAAGAAAGCACAGGAGCTACAAACGACACTTCATTCAATATAAGATATTCAGCATCATTGACAAGGTCGGTATAAAGGCAGATCGGAAGGGAAACCGCAGCGTTTCCTAGTAAACAGGTAGCATACAGGTAGTGCTTGCATCCCGCGATCGGAATGGCGTGGAAAGTCGTACGTTACGACATCCCACTCAAACCAGACGACGACGAAACAGCTCCATCACGCAACACGTGGGGCATTTAAAATAATAACATGAGAACATTGATTTGAACTAAAACCACCTTGTTTAACTTGTGAAATTGACAAACTTCAAAGTAAAATCGCTTAGATTCTTTAATTCCAACGGTTCATTGAGATTTCTTTGAGAGAGTTATCACAACCGTATGGTAAGTTTCAATCATACTCGAGTTTTGACGATAGTAACCTATCGCTAAATCTTGAGCATGAAAAAGTAAAATGGTAGAAAGTAAATCGCTTTCGTTTACTAAAATGGATTTCGAAAATACTCTTATCGACTCGACATGAATCCTATCCCTATAAACTCAATAACCATAAACACATTATCTACGAGTATGAGTACCTTATAAGGCAAAAGCAACTTGCAAAGGTCAGTTTAAAAACTCCTACAATAGCAACTAAGTTATTTCAGTTCAACGATATTTAATAAGATCATAAAATGAAAATTGCTGTGACATTGCAGAGCATCAGTTAGTAACAATGCGGGGCAAAAAGTGGCGAGATGATCTCACCGGCATGTGGGCCAGGCATGAGACACATCGCAAACCAATTTGTTAAAATAAACATCACCATACTTGGAATTTGCATGAAAAACTGTTCTTGGTAATAGTTATGGCAAATGTGAGTTTATAATAAGACTTGACATTTATTTCAAAACTAGAGGAAGACTGTAATTTTGTACGCGTAGAATTAATTTGCCTTGATTGTCTTCATTTCCACTTTATGGGGGCTGATTCACGAAGAATCCTTTTTTACCCCTAGGGTATCCAAGTAATATTCCGTCCATATTTAAAGTTCCTTCGTCCCGCGGTTTAGCCTCTGCGTTGTCTGTGAGTCGGTAAGTCAGTCAGTCACAAAAGAGTTTTTCCCTCCAAAAAATAACTTGATCTTGTTTAGCAGTTACGTGAGTTTCAAAACCAACGCTCAAGCTAGTATTAAAACTCTTTTTAAGCTCCTTAATAATCTCCACATAAACATCGTAATCTATAACATTCTTCACGCTATTTAACCTGATAAAATAAAGGAAATATCATAGTAATAACACGCTCTATTGAGTACAATATACTTACCATAATATAATTAAGACTATCGCATATAATACACTATAAAATGCGAGAACTTCACTAAATCAAGAAAGTGCACTTGGAATATCCAAGTTTTAAAAATAGTATTGCTAAATTGACTTCATAATGCAAATGAAATGGATGACTAATGCAAGATAAGTCTGAGATATCGCCAATATAGTAACGAAATGAATATCTGGTCATATGAATAATCTACATACAAGAGAGAACATGAACGGTGTGCTTCTATCAATATCATGTTGGAATTGAGAGGAAATCCTGAAAAGGAAAAACTTTGCACAGGCAACATAAATTATTAAATGTGCCAGTAAATTTTAGAGCTAAACAATGTGCCTTCGGTTTAGCTATTCACTTTTTCAGACTTGTTCATTGTTGTAACTTGATAAATCTAGAGAATATATATATTTTGCTAGTTCTGTTCAAGTACGATGCGCATGACCATGACATTTTACTGCTATTGAGGTGCGATGGGATGAGAATTATAAAGACATCATTTATTACGCCAACAACTAATGTTAGATTCAACACGCTAAAAATGTTTAAAGCGTGTTATGTGAAACAAAGGAAAAGGGGAAAGAGGGAGACCAAGAAGAACTTACCCAGACCAATTAAAAGAAGGAGTTGTGCCGTATCAGTGTTAAAGAGAAGGAATAGGATAGATTGGAAATTACTCAACCGACAAGAGCATCTCAAGATGATTGGGAACCGCCGTTAAAATCGCGCAGCTGTCAAAACAATTTCATACAAATTTAGTTCCGGGCGAAAACATTTGTCACCCCCTAAATCAAGTCCGATTTCCACGATGTTTGATTATGTTGTAGGTACACTTAGGAGCAAAAATACCGGGTCAGAGTGCGTTTTTCATACAGACGAGACTATTTCGAAGCCTTGGTTCCTCGCCAGGGGTTGTTTTGAGTGAGGTTTAATGGGGGAAACTACAAGGTTCAATAGAGGAGGTCAAAAGTTCTTAAGATACCTAACTGATCGCACAATCAGTTAACACCACAGCGGGAGAGTTTTAGATTTGGCATTTTAGATGTGTTTCTGAACATGCACAATTCCGGCGTTAACCGCAGATTCATTCAGTTGGGTATCCTAGGCACTCTGGGAGTCCTTTATCGATGCTCGGGGTATTCATCATCAGATTTCACTAAAAGCATTCCCTGGCGAGGAACCAAGGCTTCGAAATAGCCTCTTTAGTACGAAAAACGCACTCTGACCCGTTCTTTTTGCTCCTGAGTGTATTATAAAGAACTAGGTCTGTACGTTTCCGATTAACTTTTAATAAATTTGTTTCATTATAATATTATAAACGTACAGACATAGTTCTTCATGATATCTGCAACATATTCAAAAATCGAAAAAATCGGACGATGTTTAAGGGGAGAGAAGCATTTTGTATGAAGATTTTTAGCTTCACAATCCTCTTAAATAATCGATGATGATATGAAGTACGAGTGAGTAAAATATTCCAATAGAATTAATAAGATATACCAATGATTCACACGTAGAAAATAGAAATGTCTCATTGGTTGAACTGTTATTTGCCCTATTCGTGGAATTGTTAATTAAATGAACACGACCAAGCTTATCAATTCTGTTCTTTATTTCCTAGTAAATAAAATGGAAAAAATAACCGGATATTAAAGCACAGGATGCTGCAGTGACATCATCGAAGAGTCTTAAAACATAACGTCACGGCGCTGTAAGACTGGTTGGAAGTGAGTACCGATTTATTTATCTATATAAGTATGCTTACAGTAAAGTTGTCTAATAGCCATAATGCTTAGTTTGGAACCAGCTCAATTTGTGTAAGATTTTCCCCTGATATTTGTTATTTATTTAAAAATAAAGTTGGTAAACACTGACTGAAACTTGATAGTAATTTATTCAAAAAGCCGTTCAGCGCATAAGATCACCTTGCCCGGATCAAAGTTACAAGTATAAATTAAGTATGAAGGTGAAACCACAGTTGACTACCAGGTTTACATTTCATATTTAAATTCTATAAGTTATATAGTCTTTATTTGTAGGACTATGTACAAAAGTGTTAAACGGATTTTTTGACTATAAGTACATAAAATAGTACGCAAGTTTAACTCCAGGAATGTTGCAGATGTGAAAGAATGATTCAGTGGTGGTCCTTTAAACTACCGCGAAGCAGCAGTGTTCGCATTTTTGGGGTCCGGTGTGGGGATAAGACAACCGGTGAAATGATTAGCATAGGTACCTTCCATCTTAGACCTCAGGGTTGGCAACGGATTTGCGGTCTTAAAATTGTAATCTTGACAATGCAAAATGTCTATGGGTCTCAGATCCCACTTACCATCAACCTTCTCCATGCCATAAAAATGATGTCCTATTAGGAAGTATCCGACTGAGTCAAACTACAAGAATTCATTAAATCAGCAACAATTCTCAGTAAAACGGCAACCATTGGCTTTATTTAGTCATGCCGGAAATTATGACTTAACACAACAGCTGCACTTTCACTACAACGTCTTTAAAATAACATTTCATTGGCAGTTAAACAACTAAAAGATAGTAATTACAAGCAACGTGGGTAATAAAATATTCAACAGACCTATACATTACCTACGAGATCTTGGACACAATTCTGATAAAGAAGTGACGTCCGTGTTAGTTCTTGCATTCTTCCAAAATGATTAACGCTCTGATCGTAGGAAGTTGCCTCATAGAATATTTATAAAGAAACTATCTAGTTATCGAAGACCTATAAACGATAGTCATCAAGGGAAACGTCGGAACGCACACATCATTACATACATTCAATTATCATACAGCGCACGAGGCCGATTACGCAATCGACATGCCTGTCAGTTGTCACCTACGCAACGTATCCCTACTTGATAAAGTGAAACTCGTACTAAGCATAAGATAAGAGTTTCGCGAAGTACTCGACTCCAATGAACTTGAATTTTATACGAGAGAAGATATGAAAAAGGCAATACTAGTAAAGTAAAGAACTATACTTACATATATAAAGCTATCGTGACTGGCTGACTGATAGGCAACGCACAGCCTAAACTGCAGAATCTAGGAACTTGAAATTTCGAGAGAGTATTCCTTGGGAAGAAATAGGGGAATTAGCGGGAAAATTATTCTACGCATACGAAGCCCCTGGCGTCCTATAGTAAGAACTATGCATCAGTTTAGATTTAGATTAAGAACTGGCAGAAGACTGCTATCAGGCCATCAAAGCCATATTAGTCTAGAATAGTGGGGCAGTAGTAAATCATGTTATCGTGCGAGTTAATATCGATCACCTTAATCGCTTCATAATCCCATTCCGTAGTAATGTGTCGCCGACATACACACTTGAATGGAATGGCGACGATGTCATTTGTATTCCCCGGTTTTTAATTACACCGGGGAAGGTTCATAACGGCATTAATTATGTTTGTGACGAATTGTTAATAAAGGCATGCTTAATATTAAACATTTTATTTAAACAGTATACATTAGGCTAACTATTCATATTGACTCAACTGTTGCTAGCGTCTGAATCGTCAAGGAGTCTTTACTCAGTAGACGTAAAAAGTAGTTTTGGATTTTAAACTAATACAAAAACAGTAGGTAACTAGTGTGTTAAAGGTAAAAACTATAGCAAAACATTTAAGGATATAATCAGTTTAGACTACAGTTTTTCTTAAACGCAAGCTACGTACTGACAAATCTTCTAGGCAAGCGTTTGGACATGGATCCAGTCTATGCAGAAATTAATGTGTCAAACCAACAACTTCATTCATCAGACATCAACGAACCGAACGTAGAATACACAAGCGGAAAACACATGATAAAAGAGACTTTACTTTGCAACCCACACAATGAAGCTTGGCTTTCAAACAATACGGGAGGAAATGTGCCCACGTGCCCGAATGTAAACACAATCGTCGATCTCTCACAACCACCAGTGATGCTATTGGTAAATAATCCACGTTTCTGATCCCTTTGAATAGTTGATCAAAGAGAAGTGACCAAGAAATGATAACTTTAACATCTAAAGTTATTCACTTGACTTTGACGTGCCATCATCAAGCTGGTATGATATTCAAAAAACAAGTGCAATTAATAGTTTAAATCATTCAGCTATTAATTTTAATACACCGATTACCTTTAACAGCTTTTTATTTTAATAACCATGACTGTTTGCGCTCCGTACTGCGCAGTGCGCACTCTATTCTCAAAATTTGCCCCACACCCCGTGCGCGGTTTAATGCTGAATCACTTGACACAATTTCAGGTTCTTTAAAATGAAAAAAATTACCCAAATCTACCACTTATTAACAATGAGTGTTAAAAGTGGGTCATTTTTTTGCTACAAGCAATTTATTTCATTTTACTTAATCTGCAATCGTTTAGTCAATATATTATTTTTCGACGAGTTAATATCAGACTATTGTAATCTTAATCAAGATAGGCTTTCTCGCCTGCCACAATAGGTGGCGATAGTCGTCGAGTTCATTAAAACTAAATAAAAAAGTATTGCATGTTCATAATTTCAACAAGATATGCATGAGATCATGTACGGCCTTGAGGCACGACCAAGACAAACATTTCAGATTTATGATGCAGATTATTAACGTAAACAATGAGTAGCGCAAGTACGGGTTAATCATGCTCTTACTTTCTGAACTAAAGTTGTTTTGAATAACCACAATGGTTTGGATCGTGCATCGGTATTTGAACCGGAAGACAAAATAGGTAGATCGTCCCCTGCCTTTTATTGCACAAGACATGACATAAAAACTCGGCATACATTGCAAAGTCTACAAGTTCCTACATCCCCGGGCTATATCTAAGTTACGCAGTGTACGACGAATTGACCCTTGTCTGCTGTGTTTCTGGTTAAGGTCATGGGAATACGGGAACCTTGGCGGAGCCTCTGTACAGCAGTGGACGATGCTGATGAGGATTATAATGATCCAGTGGACAAGCAAGATGACAAGAATTATCAAAGCAAGACATCCATTAATGAAATAGTCGTGGATTTTTAATGGCATAAAAGGTATTTGTCATGTCGGTATGTCATCGCTACATGAACACGTTCAACAGAGGAACCGCTTTACGTCAGGACTTCTAAATATTAAAAACACATTTTACTTCTGTGTCCTTTATAGATGAATATGAGTCATCTTGTTTTATCAGATGATTTATTCAAATTTTCAAGCTTGAAATTTCACCCGAGACGTTAAATAATTCAAGGTTCATAGAAAACTTTAACAATTCAATGAAGATACAACTCGTAGGAATCTTATCTCGGTCATGTTAATAACTAATGGCTGATAACTAGCACTCCTAAATCCGGTTACACCGCTTTTGATGTGGACTTAACTTTGTCTAGCTAAAGTAGAGCAAAGACCACCCAATATATCAACTATAGAATTAAGAAGATTAGGTACAACTCTGTCATGTTGTTGAAGAAGAAGAGTTCATCCGATACCTACTTAAACGCCGCAAACGAGGCAAAAGCTTAAGTCCGAATGTATAAAATGTGGAATGAAAACATAAAAAGATCCACTAAAACATACCACGAAGATTGGTGGCATACCGGCGGCGTATACTTAAATCAGAACAGGTTTGAAACCGAAAAAGAAATCCATCAGCACCTGTGCCTTCACATTCGGCATCGTGAAACTGGCTGTCCTCATTGATAAGGCTCGGGTTATACATTAAAGAATGTAATGACATGCAGCAGACACGTTGGCATTGAAGTATTGGGTCAATGTCGGAGGAAAAATTAACATTGTTCAGGGGAAATTTAAAACTTTGTTGACTGCTCTTCAATTGTTTTAGGTTCAGGAAAATGATGCCCATATCTTTTGTGAGTCAGAAATTCATTATTTATATCGGTTCGCTATACCGATCGGCTGCTAAACCGGCTAGGATGCGTCATTGAAGAACGAGGTTTTTAGAGTACAGTTCATGTTGTTTTGATGAAAATCTTATTAGGTTGGTGTATATTACATTAAAGATATTTGCCAATAAACACGATTTGATGGCTTTGGAATTTGTCTGTCTGTCATTGATACAAATACGATATAGTGATAACAGTAAGTGAAGTAACATACGATGTGGTAACACTGCTAAAGTAAGAAGATTAATGTGTTTATTTGTCGCCAGATACAATAAATATTGTAACGCGAGCAAAAACTTAATAAACCAATGTTTTCGAGATAAGTTCAAATAATAAAAACATTGCACGGGTTCAAGAACCCAGCCACTATTGCTCCCCCCCCTATACTAGTAAAATACTGACCGATTATCTTTACAAGAGCAAGTGTCATCTCATTTATGAACTTTGTTCAGTTAATTAGTTACATAACAGGATAGCGGCGATTCAAGATGAAATTTAGCCTGGCACGACTTCTTTACATATCTTAATGTCTTGTAACAGTAGGTTAAGTATACTATCATTGTAACAATTGGTTTAAAAAAACCTCCGTAAAAAGTTTCTCGCGGCGCTGTTTATTACAGTTGTGCTGGAAAGTGCTGGTAGTCTAGTCTCAAACATGTAAAAGTGCTCTACTTACAGAATGCTTCTTGCGACTTTACAAAGACTATAAATCATTTCGAAAACGTATGTACTGCAATGCTACGAAATAACTTTCACAGATTGACAAATCTACATCGTGCCGATCGAAGTGAGAGTGGAACCGAGCGTTTTGTTGGTAGAAGCGGACGCGTAAAGCAGGCGAGCACTCTGCTCGGCCCATAAAAGAGGAAATTGGTACAAACAAACTTGAACTTCATGGGCGGTGGCCACGCTTAAAATACACTGAGTATGGTCGACTACGCGAGGTAATATGAGTTTTTGTTCATGCTATTCAATATAAAGCAGAAATAAATAGCGTGATAGACAGTAGGTAGATAGTGTTGCTGTAAAAAGTGCCTAGAGAGGCATACAAAGTAGGAATGCAATAACGCTAATGGAACGTGATATTCTTAAACAAATAGCTAACTTTAATTGTTGAAGTTGGCCTTGCTTTAGGATTAGTTTAAAGGCTGGTCTTATCGGTGTCGTAGTGTTTTTTATTTCATAATTATGCTGATAAATTTCACACAATCATCATTATTATCAATTTGAAAAACCAATTCGGTTTCATCATTTTATGTACAAATGACTTAGCACGAATCAACATCATTAAATACATACAATTTAAACGGGACAAATTGCCATTTTCATTCATTTTTAATTTGCAACATGGTGATATAAAATTGTTAAACTGCGAATTAGGTCACTACCATAAAAATCGTTCAGTCACTACCGATGAGGATGACACAGTCCTTGAAAATTATCCATGACATAATGTTAATGACTACTCGCTAAACTTACTAGGTACGTCACGACTAACAATAGCGTTCTGGCAAAAAACCAGAACCAGATGGATCAGGTTTAATACTAATACTTCGGTCTAAGCTAATGATTCAGAAGTTTCCAACCGGTCACCCTATTAGGTTTTTCATTACATGACAGTAATACTAGTTTTAATATTTAATGGTCCGTAAAAAAACAGGAGTACTGTTTCTAAGGTTATATTTTCTACGAGCAAAAGATAACGTTTTAGAACTTAAGAAATCCCTGCAGTCGATGAGATTTACCGTCAATAATTCATTCACTAGCTGACGCGCCGCCCTTGTGTTGTTGTTAGTAAGACAACGTCATTCTATAGTGGCTAAAGTATTGTATTACTGGTGATTCTGCGTGAGACATAACACCATTGTGAGATTTGTGAGCATTGTTCATCAACTTTCATAACGTAGTCCACTATTCGGGAACTTCCTTTTTTATCTTTCGGAGAGACATTATTTTCTTACACGAGTGGTTTCTAAAAGGCAAACTTGACCCAAAAGAGCATCGGAATTATGCAGACGTAGATTTCTTTGGCCTTGGCATATAAGAACGTCGGCACGAATCCAATTGGTTCATTCTAGTTCTAAGGTCCACGAACGTAGACGATGTGTTCCTGAAGATTAACATCAAAAGTTTTCTAAGCTAAAGTTCAAACATTGTGACTTACCTTCTTGTACAGTTTGATCCAGGTGAGGTCTCCTTTGGAGTCAGTGTACTGGAGGCCGAAGAACCAGACCTCGCGGAGGCCGATGGTCTTGACCACCTGGTCGAACAGCTGCTTGCCGGTCGTCGTTTGTTGGATCGCGAACTCCAACTCCGCGTCCATCGTCGTCACGCGGACGTTCATCTGTAAGGAGAACATCCATGTAATCGGTCCTAGGTTAGAAATGATTGATTTATGTGTGTGGTTGGTTATATCAAATCGAGAAACAAAAAAATAATATATATATAATCGATTTTAGGTTCGCTAGGATCAGTTTTGTTTAAGACTACTTTTGTTATTAATAACACCACGTAATAATAAATTAGATTTAATTTGGTTTTACTTTCATTGATGTCATGTGGACGTTGAACTAGAATCAAAATCCAGATCATATATTATCTGTTCTTGGTACGATCGGGACAGTTAAAAGTTTGGGAAGCAAAAAGATCTATGTATCTATCCTTAGTTTTTTCTACTTCTACCATGGACACGTTAATACGCTTATTAAGAATAAATTATCAATTAAATCACAAGATCAAAATTCAATATAATCCATACAATTGAGAGACTAAGTAAGTTAATGTGATTATAAATGAATATAAACGCATTTTTTATGAACTGGCATACTACCACAATTGAGAATCGGGGCTAATGCACGCTAATGAGTCGTAATGTTATGGGTTTTAATCACTTTTGCCCCACTTTTGAGACGCCACTAGTGCGATGTCTCGGCCAGGCTTGATTAGAAACCCACGATAAAATTAGTAGGTTGACGGAAAGTGGTCAACTACGTGACTCAACTCGTTAGAAAAACCTCGTGCTTTTTTAGGTATGCTTAGAATAAAACAATCTTGGTTAAGTTCCCGCCCTGCTGCTTCATCTTATTATTTTTCAAGTGTTTTATGCCATAAAATATAAGGAAATAATGTATGATACGCATTACTTTATCAGTTTTCCTCCACAACTTCCGCACTTTACAGGATAATCGTAAACCAGGATAGAACATTCTAATTTATGTGCGTTATGCAACAAACATGAAAACATCTCGCATATTTACAACATAATCGAATTATCGCGTGAATGAGTTTAAAGCATAAATTCGTTCAGTACAGTGATTGTGAAAGTAGTACAAGAAGAACGTTGCCCAATACACAATCAATCAAATATTATGAAGCGCATCCCAATACCAATGATAAGGATGACTATAGACCAGATTCAACTGAACTTTACAACGTTGCATAAAAACACATTGAAGCTGATGATGGATAGCCGTCAAGGAGTGGGTAATTGACTACATGAAATACGACTTGGCTGATACATCGACTGCGCGCATAAGATGCAGGTGGAAATACAACCAATAAACTTGATCGTAACTTCTAGCTATACTTAGACGATGGTAGTCTCTTTTGCGAACATGAAGAACGAAGAGGACGGTTGCTGCGGTCTAGGAGATAAACCCTTTTATGATGGTTAGTGGTCCCGTTTGCCTAATGGGCCGTCACATAAACGTAGAAAATAATTTACACAACACTGCAACGTTGACCTCAGTGTCAGCTAATATGGTGGGTAGAGGCTAGAAATAGCATTGAATGGTTCGTACGAACATAAACAGCTAAATTGATTTTATCGACATACGACCAAGCGACTTCAGAAAGGTCAAAATGGAATATCAGAAAACCTTGATAAGCAGGTACTCGTTAAACTAAACATTTACTAGAAATGTAAAACATGGCTTTGGTTTTGTATGAAAACACGATATAACATAAAATATTGGTTTGCGAGGCGTTATTCAAAGACACAATAAAATAAACACTAAAACCAAACAAGAAACAACTGCAAATAGAAAGCGAGATGGTAATAACAAAAGGAGAAATGTAGTAAAAATAGACGCGAGTAAATCTGAATCGTTGTTAATTTTAGTAGTTGAAGCCGTGCCAAGCGGATGCTGTGTTCCGGGGATGTTATGTCATCGTTATTTACTACTGGGTGATCGTAGTCACGGCTAAGGGCGACCTAACTCTCGAAGGATTTGATATTATTGCGCTAAGACCACATTCGGAGAAAATGGGTAACTTTTTGAAGTATCGACTTATTCTAAAACACTCTACATACCATAATAATAATTATTATATTCAAGAGACAAGACGATTAAAGCCTTAAATTACTACGTTTGTTTTAATAAATGCCTCGTAATTTCTTCAATGAATACATGAATTTTATTTTGCAACCGAGAGTAAATGACAGTAACAGAAAATAACAACAATTATCAACAAGAGCCGCTAGTTAGTGATTTTATCAGTAAGACGAACAATGGTGAACGACGGGCCATAATTCAACAGGCTGTTAACAGTATCGAAGCATTCGAAAATAAGTCTTACTCTCCAGATTTAAAGTGTAGATGGTGATTTATCTCATAATCCATTGTACACTGCAGCGATGCGTTCATTCATACCAATTTCGAGGCCGCGTTTCAACCTTGATTCCTCCCCTATTGTTCGACATCTATCCACTTACAGCCCGCATCAGTCGCAGCCTTTGGTATTAAAATACTCAACGATCAATTACTTAGCGGGATAACATTGGATGTAAATGCGTGCAAATTAACATTGAGAGGAGTTTTGGAATTAGTGTCATCATTAGACCCGAATCTTTGTGAGTCATTCGGTATAGCGGAAGTGTTAGCCTAGAAATTGCTCAACATGCATTATCATTTGTCAGTGTTCAAAATTATTTAACAAGTTTTGTACTAATTTAGATGGTCAAAGCGTTAACAAGCGGAAGAATTTAGAGAAATAATGTAGAAAGCGCCCGAACCCAAAAGTATGTATGTATTTTAATCAAGAATTAAATATGCAGTGGCTAACACGATGTTAATGATATCGCGTAACAGCGAGTTAGCAATCAGATTGTTCCTAATCTGAACGATGGCGGTGAATCAGTATATTGAGAAACGGTAATTGGAGATAAGCGCGCCATACCTGTTATCGCGGAGAACACGGCGGATGTTTGCGTAACACCTATATGAGCCGGAGAAAAATGTAAAAGAAACAGGCCAACATCATAACAACGACAATGCTCAGAAACGTAGGCTTTCTAGATCAATTGGTGATGATAAAGAAATGGTCACTGAAGTTATTGTTGTTAATGTACAAACACATTTTTTCCAACAATGTAACCAAGCAAGAAGAATTAAAAAGTCCAAAATATAAAACGGTTATTTATATCCGGTTTTAAAACGCAAGACAACTTACAATGAAAGTAGTGAAAAACCCAGAGTTACATTGGGCGACCAAAAACGTACTTCAAAGTTCAAACAAAACGATCACAATCGATCTGTTTCCAAGTGAAATGATATATGCTGCACGTGCTCCATGTCAAGGGGACGAGTTAATAACATTATGTCAACAGCGGCCTAAAGTGTACCGTGTCAAGGTACCGACAAAGGCGAGGCTTTTATATTGACAGGTGGAAAATTGGTATTTACTATTCAATCTGTGATCTCTGTTGCGTTTTTCCTCGAATTTCTTGGGCTTTCCAAAACTTCGAAGATGTTGATTCTTTCTTTAGGTAATGCGAGTATAAGATTCTTGAACACTCTTAATGTTTAGTTTAATTAGTAAGCAATTTTACGTTATACCATTCAAAATGAATTTGTCTCTTTTTGGTAAAGTTGTCTGGAAGAAGACTGCTTGTGGACCCACCATATAATATATTCATTGTAATATACTTTTCCTTGTTATGTGCAGTGTTTATTGATGCTGGAAAAGCGTGGCCTCCTGCCACAAGTGCCAATGTATTTTAAATTTTGTGATCACCACGAAATATTTTTTCATTTTTATTTTCATTGTAGACTCCGTTCAAGTGTTGGTATTAAGGCCAGTTAAAGCGTTAAGATATTTCAGCTACTGGCCATTTAAAGTAATCCGTTTAATGAACATAAATGCTGACGATAAAATTGATAAGACTAACGTAAAAGGTCTGCGCTGCACCTCGTTATATCAACCGCAAACAGAGACGCATGACATCATTTGCTATATGTTCTGCGATATGGCAGGGAAACTGCTTTTTGATCACGGTTCTATTTATAACTTGGTGTAAAGTGATTCAATTCACACAATGTAGATGAAAACCCCTAAATGTATAAATATTATAGTCATGGCAGTGAGATTGGAAACGATATTATTAGATGTCAGATGAACTACGCTTGTGAATCGTTTATGCTAAGATGCTTTAAATTAATAGCATCATTCTAATTATACTCAATAACCAAAACGATACTAAATAAGCAACACCGTTTAACGACTGTTTTGAGATAATTAATGAAAATCTAGTGGAACGTTTAGAGCAAAAGGCCTTGCGCGCGGTACTTACAATTCGATACGGGTTTACTCGGAAATGGGGTTGCGTGGACAATAATGACAATGGGCAAGGACTTGGCCAAGTTTGTGGTTAAGTAAGTGTTGCCTCAAGTCAAATACATGACGGTTTTCAAAGTTGCCAAAAACGGATGGTTTAACAAGCTTGTTTTTCCTTAATAGCGCAAGTCCAACAGATATACTCACACGGGACAATTGATAGACATATTATGCGATGAAAACGTAACCGTTGCAGAAACAATTATGCCATAAAACAACGGAAACTTCAAAGGTAAAATCAATCAACCAGCTTGTCAAAACACCTCTTTAAAAGTGCTAACATGATAACGATGAAGTGTTACATAGTAACTAATGGCATAATGATCACAATCCTGCTAAGAAGCGACTTGAAGATTACAACCAAGGTGAGCACCACAATTACATCACTCTTGTAATACTGTAATATAATATTACAGGCAACTTTTGAAATACGTCTAAAGGTACTGTAATCTGTTCAGTACCTAATTGCAGTAAATGCTAAAGGTTGGTTGGAAAAGACGAGTTATTATAATACGTATTTCCTTATTGTATGTGAAGGCTAACGTAAGCTACTCATACACGTAATTTATTATCTAGTTACGTGAGAGTCACTGAAGAAGCAAACTCGATTTTAGTTGTATTTTGACGTCATTCATCCATCGCTAAATATAATGCACCTTATTTGGGATAGAGGGGCACCGGAGACGTCATCACTGCACCTAAAATTACGAATTTTGCACTTCTATTTTACGTTCTATTTTCTATATTTAAGATGGATTTCGGATTAGCAGAGACAAGGGGTTGGGTGGAGACAGGTGCGGAGCGGCAGATGGTACGCGCGTGGTTGTACCTGCTTCTAATGGACACCTGCTAATCGAAAAGGTCTAATGGTTTTTGGAATACTAAAATACATACCACCTTTTGCTTCTACTACGAGCTGGACAAAGGAAATGAAATGCAACTGGTTGGAATAGGACGAAATGTTTTTTTAGGACATATGCTTGATTCTTATCCGATAGTTATTGAAGATAAATGGTTAAAGTAAAATAACCTAGGGATTTAGAATCCAAAATATTTAGAGTCAAAGAACAGGAACTAGTAACAGGGCTAGATCGTTTTATAGATCGAAATAAATAGAGATCAAGAAACAAAGAGCTTGCAAATGCAGTTAGCTGACGCATAAGTGTTATTGTTAGGCGTAGATTAAAGTTCGATATGGAATGTATTGATTCATACCGAGGCATTTATTACCAGCCGTGGAGAATCGCCTGCTACGTCGTTTTAGAGGGTACTTGCGAGAATTTCGTGATTTGAATCATTCATTCAATCATGCGTTACTTGTTTAGATAGTATTTATACTAGAAACGTCTTTTTATGTAGCCGCATTTGTGGATTGTTCAATTAAAATAGTAGTACGTTCAAAATAATAGTAGTAAATTATTAAGTGGTATGGGCATAATATCATTTAATAAAACGTGGCAGTACATCATTTCTAGAATTGACAAATATATACTATAGAGATTAAATCAAAAAAATATGAAGAATGACCAAATCTTTATTTGACATTACACAATTGAGCATGGTCTCATACAATAGCGACTTAATAGGTAACAGAATATTGAGAAGACGGTGCCGGAAAAGAGACAGCAATTTGCTTTAAACAGCCAAACCGTTACTAGATATAGCTATACAGGTATTTGTTCAAAGGTCGTCTTTTAAAATAACCAACAGCATCAGCATGCTCATTTAAATAATAAGTAGAGAAAAAAATACATTAGGACCTTTAGTTAGTAACAAATGTGGTTTTTTTTTTCATTCCGAGGTTTTATCGTCTTATTGTGATTTCGTGGAAACGGAAGACTCGAGTGTCGGAGTTCAAACAAAAGTGAGGTCGCAAGTCATGTCATATTTATGAATATGTTTTTAGTTATTTTAAATTCAAGTTAAATAATAACGATCAAGATACCCATGAAGGATGAACCGCCCTAAAAATAGCTTGCGTGCACATACAGCGGGTAAACCGGCGATCCTTGACTTCCATCTCCCATCCTCCTTAAATGAATCGTACCTTCGTACCACAGGATAAGGTGAATATACACTTGAACTTTGCGTTAGACATACTGGAATATCTTCTGCTTGAAGTTTATTTTCGTTTCGAGATTGGTATGTTTTTTAGATTAGCAATCGATTACTACGAGGAGATCAAATTGTAATAATCAATACTATAAAACTGATAATATGTTCCATACAAAGAGACTTCCAACCAAGAGTTGCACGACACCTGTAAATCTGCAACAAGACGACCAGTGTCAATTGAATTTCCAAACCCAAAATGGTGGTTCTAAAATAATTAGTAAGAGCCGGCAACGGAACCTTGGCCAAGGCAGAGAAAGAGCGTAGAAATCGCGATGTGTAAGTGAAACGGAGTGAGACGGCATGGTCACCGAGCATATCGACCGTCAAATTAGCTCCAAGTACACCACGTGTGTGACGGACTGACGAGCGAGTGAGATCACTAGGGACTGTCATTGGTATTGGACGATTTCATACTTAATGGGCTATTGTCATTTCATTTGGTAAACACAAGAAGCGGTGAGTACATGACAGACGAAAAGAGAGAGTTCTTTTAATTTCTGAATCCAAATTGCAAACTAGATTAGGGTTAGGAACGCCAAATATGCCAAAAATAATGGAAATAGAAGAACAATAATCAAATATGCAAGAGCAAGGCTTCTTCGCTTGCCACATATAGTGAAGATCATGAAAAATAATCTAAAGGTACTTTCACTTTTACGAAACAAGCGCGTAGAGTTGTATGACGCAGGTACAGATTACCGCGAGAAACTTTTGACTTTACTCGAGGTATTTGACGACTGTAATGGCATAAGGAAATCGTAAAATCCGTGAAGTGTGGGGTTCCCTCTATAAACCGCAGCATTGTTTAGAGTTTTTTGTAAAGCTGTATTGAGTATGCATTTTAACAAAGATACCAGACTCTTAACTATGTACTTCTTTTGAATTAGATAATGATAGATGAATAGAATCATCGCCGCTAGAATTAGCATCTGCTGATGATTTAGAACATGGAGATAAGAAAAATATAAGAATCATCCCTGCCAGGGATGCTTGCGAAGAGAATTGACTTCAAACTTCAGTGTAATTCATTAGACAACCGGATAGATTTAATTGAAGTCGAAAATTGGTAGCGTCATTGTCATTTCTAACAAAAACAATTAACCATCGTGAATTAACTACAGGTACCATTAGAACTGTTAGGAATTGTAGAGTGGTACGTGTAGTCGTTATCGGCTAATGAGGCCCTTTCATCTGACCGTCTAGACAAACGGCAAAAACTAGAAAACAAGTACAAGTTGTAGAACGAAAGACACGTGACGTAGGATCTTAATGTACAAGCAATAGAGTCCGAAATGTGTAGCATGTTAAGACGCATCATGCAAGCGTAATGATGAATGGCATTACGTTCGATAGATGTTACTGCAACTTCTTTATATTTAAATTTCGCCGAGGTGTTGGAATGTTTATTGCGTTCCGTTTCATTGCCAGGTACTAAGTCATTAACGTGCTCCTTTTCTTGACCATATTCGATGCCGGTGACACATCTCCCGTGCTAAATGTTCATACAATTGCCAGTTGTTGGTAGTGGATATGTTAGGTCGTATTTCCTTTAGCTCGTACATAAATCGCAGAGTTATAGTAATTATTGACACGTGAAGACAATGAACGTGTCTCCAATTAGAGTCGAAGCACGTATTAATTGGTCTCTAGCAGTAATGCTCTTTACTGACTGTAGCCACCGGAATCGTCAATGTTTTGTGGTTTTTGCTTCAGTATCGGACCTTGAGGCAATGACGCAAGAGATCAAAGTTAAATGATGAGTTAAATTATTACTAACGATACAATAGATACGGTTATGGTTTTTCAGAAGGTCGCTTCTGTTGCCAGCTGTCATTCAGGTGGTAATGTATTCTGCATTCTGTTGTCTCTTATCGAGTGTGTCCACGAATATTGAAAATTAAGCGACGGTCGCCTTGCGAGCGAGATAAGATTAGATTCCCGAAACTCTACATATTTTAATCGATAAAATCGTGACTTACAATTCCAAACGACATTTAAGTGTAATAGAAATGCGGCTATAAAAGGGGCCGAGGCGATAACGGCCAAGTAACAACTCTATGTAAATCCATTACATCACAATGAGTATGTATACACCGCAGTGTACGTACAACAAAATACGAAACTGAAGCCGCCCGGATCACCAGGCCTGTTCCCGTCCCGCTCCCGTGCCCGGGCGCGACAGGGACGGGGAACAAAAAGACGGTTACGACCGTTTGCACCATGCAAAGTAAATAATAAAACATCGGACCGACCCCATCTTGGATCCGCGAGCTTGTGTCTTGATGACATCACCGTAACTTATGATTTGAGTCAACATAATGCTCGGAAACCTGTACAACTAATGTATTCGGTTGACGGAGCGTTTAGCGATGATACTGACGGCTGTTACCTGTTGCTAAGTTGAAATTACATGCACGTAATGTGTGATGGGTATCGTACAAGGACAATGACAAGGTACCTAAGTACTGCGGCACGGGTACGGCCTGGTAGCGGAGGCGGGTCGGTCGGGGCCGATACTAAAGCAATTTGTGGACAACCGATGCGAGAAATGACCACATCGTTCAGTCACAAAAAGCTAGAATTAGGGAGTGAAGAGCAAAAAAACATGTATTGCAGAAAGTAACAGGCGGCGCGCTCTAGTTGGTCGAAAGGCATGAAAGAAAGTCTCGGATATTTTTTCGCACCACAACAGAAAAAGGCTTTGATTATCCTTAGGTTACGTAATTACCTGTTTACCGCCGGCAACCATGGTGTCGGCTTTAGTCACACGCACAGGTACTGAACTAAGTTAGGAAACTGAGTCAAGTCTGAATCACACAACACAGAGGTACGAGGTGAAGGGTAGGGGGTGAGACGGCACAGTAGCCGCGTCTGGTTGACGCGGCGGTTGAGTTTGAACTGAGCGGCCATTTGGATGCGCAGGCGCTGCGGCGCCTGGCTCAAGGCCGCACATGAGCAGGGTTGGCACAGGATCTCAGGTGCCACAATCAACTTTACTATACCCGCCTTATATCGTTGTTTTGAAGTGGGATGGATCGGGTTGATGTGGCTGTGGTTCTGCTGCCCGATGCACTTAATCTTAAATATATTTTTTCCATTATAAACATTTTACTTAAACACCTGATTTTTTTTTTTTTCAATGGCATGTTTATTTTTCCTAGGCTAATATTTCTCATTACTGGAACAGTCTTTTTATTTTTATTTTGTACGCACGGGCATTTTGCGATTATCCTACTTAATTTTTGCAGAGAAATATATTACGAAATGTACCTACTATCACAGAATGAAAGTCCAATAAAACATTTCATTCATTCGTACATTCTGATTATCAAACAGTTTTTTAAGATCATTCATGCTGAATGTACTAATAAAAGTCAATCCAGAGAGCCTAAAACATTTGGAACTTGATCAATTAATAATGAAAGCGCATACACTAATTGAAAAAATGTCGAACGCCAACCACAAAGTGATTACGAGGGATGATCTAAGTCTAAGCTATACTTGGCACGCAGGCGCAGCTTAAGCCGTTCTCAGACGTGTTAGGTTACTTGGCCACATTTCAGCTTTCACACTCGGCCGCATCTCGGGCAAACTTAGCGTGTGACAATTTACATCAATGGCCGACATTGTCAACAACCAGACGTAAATTTTTAATAACCGGTAAAGGTAAAGTGGTGTTATTGATGCCCCGTCCCTTTCATTAGCCATTCATGGCTAAATCGAGAGAAACGAAATGGAGCTAGAGTAAGTTAGAGGTTCGATTTTTAAAATTTAATGTAGGGTATGTTACTTTTTTTTTACTTGTATAGTTTAATCTGCTGTGGTTTCACTGGATGGTTCTAACGGCCAACCAGACCTGGCTTTAATGCCAGCATAACGCTGAGTTGGAACCATTTCGTGACAACAGGTCTTTTGTTTATGTCAGTATTTTGTGCCTTGTTGTTTGTCTGTGACGAATAAACGTTTTTTTCTTTCTTTCTTTATTAGGGCACTGGTCTGGATAAGTTTCCCACGAGGTGGACCTACGATCTGGTGAACAATGAAGGTAGCCGGTCTGGTGAGGATGAGAATGGCACAAAATCAAGTCTTTTATCGTTCCCCTTTTTTCCGATTTAGTCTCTTAAGTGAGCTACGGGCAATATATGGTCTTTTCTTTTTAAGGCCACGTTTAATGCACTAGGGAGGACTAAGGGAACTTCATGGAGAGAGTTCCTCATAGTTTTAAAATGTGAGTAAGAAAAGTTCTCTTTATGGTAAACATTACATTGAACCGTGTTAGTGTCTTAAGATTTTCTCCGTAAAGGTAATTAAACGTAAATAGGCATGTAAAGTAGAAGTATTTGCTAGTACGTCAGTCAGTAGGCAAATTATTTAAACTTAATATTGTTAAAGCACAATGTTTTCAACATCGATCATTTACAACAGCGATCATAGAATAAAATTAGAAAATTTCAAAATGTCTAGTGCGGCAACCCTGACCCACCGGCCGCGATTTTGACGTTTTTTCAAATTCAGCCAGTCCGAATTGAATCGTGATCCAATCGCGCGCTTACAGTTTTTTCCTCAGTGTGTGACGCGAGGCATTGTGACTTGTCTCATACAGCCAGCTATTGTTAACGTTATATTGGTTTTTTTAATCGTGTACGCAAGTAGTTATGACTTTAACGTGTCTGTTTTTATTCGTAGGTAACACAATGATATGTGACGAAGTTAAACAGAGTACGTAGGAAATATTTTAAAACATTATTTTTTATTTGGTAACGGTTTTATTTTCTTAGCTTTTTTCGAAACGTAAGAAAACATAATTTAGATATTCGTGCTAAAGGATAATCAATGATATTCAGTGATCGTTGTTTCAGATTATTTAATTTTCCGTTGAACTTGTAGAACAGCTATTGGTACTCAAGTACCCACCTGGAAATCCTAGATGAGCTACATAAATTCTCAACTTTTTCAAATTTGTGCATATTGTATAGTCTGCGGTCTTGAATATCCATTACAAATCTCTAAGCAATAATTTCGGAAATAACAAGTATCATAAATTTAAACCAATAAACTAACCGGTTCGTCATTATTAACACGACTTCGCAAAATCAAAGATAAAGCCGACCTTTGGCAATCGATAATATCAATTACGGCATGATAATACACAAAAATGTTAATTGATAGGCCCGATAATGTACACACTTCTAACGCGTGTACTACTTACAAGTACAACTGGTCGGTACTCGTAGTACAGTCAGCGGCGAAAGTAATTGAAAACAACTGAAACTGATTTTTGTCTCAAAAAATAACTAGTATTTTTTGTTCATTATTTTCTCAGCAAAATATGAAAATAACGTAAAAGACGGCCAAGAAATACGGATGATATAAGCATTTTAAACTGCTGATTAGACAGAGAGATCCGATATGCACGTGAAGTCATGTTAAAGGTCGGCCATATAAAGTCCATGTTATATTCTGTTTTGTAAGAAAGAGATAGGAAAAATGATTTTTTTTTCAACTGTTTTATTACGTGAATCAGCTTTTATTAAAACTGTGAAAAAAGTCATAAGTTTTCCCTGGTCTCTGCCTACCCCTCTGGGAAACAGGCGTGATTGAATGTATGTATGTATGTATGTATTTCCTATCGGGTAGTGCGGCAGCATGGGAACCACATCAAAGAATACCCGATAGTCGGGTACTTGGTGGTGAATGTGTTAATCAGGGAGCTGAGAAGACACATTTTACTAAGGGTTTAAAATATGGCTATAAATTGCCCAAGTATGCTGTCCCAAGAGCGAGCGTCAGTGGTCCAGTGGCTTGGCATGTTGACTCGTGACGGTAAGGCACCGAATTCGAGCCCCAGCGGTTACCATGTTCCAATGACTTTTTCTTAAGTGTGACGCAAAAACATCGTGAGGAAACCTGCACATTCGAACCACGACTAACAAGAGGGGTGGGTAATTGTATCAAAGATCAAGGCCTCTATTATACTCGTTAAAACCATATTGCCTTGGCCATGTTATCGTATTTTTTTTTATCTCAGCCGCCATTACTGTCAAGTAATGAACTATCGTAACGTTGGCAATACGATTACATGTCAAAGGCACTACAATACATTAATTGTCACAGCGATTTAAGTGACAAGGTACAGTCAGCGTCATATAGTTGGTAGCATCCAAAGTAGCCAAATAGTTCGTTACACGCCCTTGTTACTACGGTAATGATGACGTGTAACGAACTATTTGGCTACTTTGGATGCTACCAACTATATGACGCTGACTGTACTAAAGTGTACACATATTTATGAACTAGACTGTACAAAAAAAGGTTGAAGTTAGGCCTTTCGCCAGGTATGAATCCTTATCCTTATCTTACTATTACAAATTCGAAACTTTGGAAGGATGGTTGTTTGTTACTCAATCACGCTAGAACGGCTGAACGGAATGGATGAAATTTGTCACAGAGATAGATTATAGTCTAGGAAAGCACATAGGCCACTTTTTATCCCGAAAAATTGAATGATTTCCGACTGATAAAAGACTTTTACAGGCACGGAGTCGCGGGCAGCAGCTAGTCATATTATAAATGAAAAAAAGTGTTTGTTTGTTCCGTCTTCATCCTTAAACGCCTCAACCAATCAGCGTCAATATTGGTACCGAGGTAGTGTAGTGTAGAGCTTAAAAAAACCGGGCAAGAGAATGTTTGACCATGCTCAGCGTAGGGTTCCGAAGCCGTTACAACACAAAAACTATCTCAAAAGCAACAAGAATAAACGAATTCTCTATTAAAAGTTATTTGGTGCTGTGATTTTAGTAGGCATAAACAAAACACTTAGGCCCGTATTAACAAACTGATCTCAACTATTAATGCTCGTCTCGAGATGCGTCAAAAATGACAGTGTTCCATGGTTTGGCCGTATTAATAAACTCATCTTGACTTGTGAGGCCGTCACAAGATACGTCAAAGTAAACGCCAAACCATAGAACACTGTCATTTTTGACGCATCTCGAGACGAGCATTAGAGTTGAGATCAGTTTGTTAATACGGGCGTTAGTCGCTTGTATCTCAGAAACCAATGAAGTCTACTTAGTAGTGATATTTTTTCAAGATTTTATTGTACCACTTTGTTACTAATATGTATATTCATGCCAAAACAGCTTTCTAGTACTAAGACACTATTAGCTAGGCTGCGGACGGACGGACGGACATGGCGAAGCTATAAGTGTTACTAGTTTGACTAGGGACCCCTAAAAAACAATATAGCGGCGGTGATCCTGCAATACCGCGTAACTAAATATTAAATAAGGTGCAAAATACACCTTAGCGAACAAGTCAGTAATGTTCATTTTGCAACTTATTGATTTTGATAGTTACGCGTTATTGCGGTATCACGGACGATAGGGTACATTTCATTCTGAGGCCCTACTTTGGAAATCGAAGTTCGAAGTTACGTTAGCTCCATCCCTGTCATTTGTCACTAGAAACTAAAGTGAGAGAGGGATGGCGCTTACGTAACTTTGAACTAAGATTTTCAAAGTGGGTCCTCCGGAAAACTGGACCGTTGAATAACCGACTTCTACGCGGATAAAACATCTGTCACACAAGCCACGCAAGTGAGAGAGTGACGGGTGCTTTATAATCTGCGATAAAGGCGACCATAATACGGACCTTGCTGACGTTTCCAAGAAGCCCTTAGGTTTCGCGGAACCCATTTTGGGAATCGTTGTTAGACTTAGTATATCTCACGAGAGTCCAAGTGAATGTATGACCGCGTCGAACGGTCAGATGTTTTGCCGACGGTACGTGTCCCAGTTAATGGACTTACACAGGGCGGCCACTAACCAGATAACAAATGTCCCACTTTCCCACTTCCTTCCTATGACACACCGAGCCACGTTAATTACAATGTCGTTAAAAAAAAACACTAATTAACATTACGACCTGTTTAGCGTATTTGGTGACCCTGCCTGTGAAGCTAGCGCTCCCGGGTTCGAAATTATTATGGGGAAATATCTGTCTGACGAGCACGTGTATTTCTGAGATTTAGATGTTCTCTATGTATTTGTGTGTATATAAGTATCACAAATATATGTACGCTTTAGTATCTTGTCTATTTAATGTCATGTATAAACTGCCATACGTGAATTGTCACAGTGATCAGAGTGACAAGGTACTAAAGTGTTCACATACTCATAGTACAAGTCCAGAGCTTACTTTGGGACTAGATGAATCAGTGTGAGATTGTCTATCCCTACTGTGGGTACGATAAATATAGCTAATAAATACTTAAATAAATAGAAAACATCCAAAAGTCAGGAACAATTCCCCCCGCCCAACATGTATGACACACATACCTTTTTGACAAACGATATAGCCATCCAAATTATTAAAATCGGTTCAATAATTTAGGAGCTACGGCCAGAGACAACATCCGATTTTATATCTGGTTTTAAAAATAGAAATTAATGTGACAATTGATAATAACGATGTATTCCTGCATACACTGTTTGTATGTGTAATTGATCAGACATGAAACATGAATAAACTGGATGAAATTATGAAGATTAGTAAAGTAAAAAACTGAATATGTTCGTCCATGACTCAATAGTCAGGTGTGTTTGAGAACTGAGTCAGTAGTCTAGACTGTACTTCATAAACACTTTTGAATAATATAGATATCTGGGTCTCGCAGAATATTAAATTCCGTTTCGCCAAAATATCAAACCCATGCAAAAAAAACAGCGAGTCCACTATTAATTTTGCTTTGTCACAAATAAAATAAAACTACTTACGCACATTCAATAGCTAAAGTAAAATTGCCAATCAAACCAAAATAGGAGAAAATAACTAAAATAAAAATTGAATGATTACTACTTACTAGTTAAAAAAACAAACAAGCTAATTATCACTACTGCATAAACAAAATTACTACGAAATAGGAAGTATTTCATAATTCAATGATGGATGAAACTTTATGGCATTTGCCAAAAACATTAGACTTAATTGAAGTTCTACGCAAGTACTAAGTAGTAGATTTTATTTAGACTGGCATATTGAAATAGAGACTGACAACTTTTTAACCACTACATATCCCCATGGGCCTATTGGACATACCGCTAAATGCGAGAGAAACTGATGCTTTATCCACAGCCATGTACCCAATCGTTGGCTTTCCGATATTTATTAATTAATTTATATGACTTATACTTCTCATGAAATATCATAAAGCTACAAACTACACTCTAAAATCACAAGGCTACAAACTTCACGCTCAAATCAAAACTAGGCATGCTAATATCTAAAATAAAACAAAAAATGCTACGGCACATCCCAAACTGACTAACCAACACATTTTCATTTCCGCTTAGATCAAGCGCGTTGCTTATATAACCAAGGATCTGAAAATACATTAATAAATAATATTGTGTGAGATATAATGTCAACCTTTTGTAAGGCATAATGTTACAAGCTGTTGCTTTTCTACATAATTTTAAAGAGATAAAGTCTATTACGATGTGGAAAAATAATTACTAATGCCTTATAAAAGGTCCAAAAAATTAAAGCTCTCGACAATATATTGCCAGTGATAATTCAATACCAGGTAAATACGAAAGCAAATAAGGGGTAATAAATACCATATGACTTCACTTAAATAAGTTCATATGTTTGTTATATTGGAGTATCATTGACAATGTGCATAGTTTTTAAAAAGGTTATGAATAAAATGGGTTAGATAAAAGAGGTATGAAGTTTGAACACGAAAGAATAGGACACAGACAGGAATTTATAGTTGTATACAACTATATCACAAGGTCTTTCTTTTACTAAAGTGATACCTTTATGATTTTGTTCAATACTTTTATGATTATGACAAAGTTCTGCACTGGTTAGCAAAATGCAAATCATTCATAACTTTTTTCTATAAACAGAAGCAATACCATAACGATACAGGCTTTTTAGAATTATAATCCCTCATTAAACATTGCAAAATCCTGAGAAATAACATACTTACACTTTGGAGTGAGATAACAAACTCCAGTGAAAACCAGCTTATTGTCATTTTTTATATTAGAAAAGTTACCCAAACCTAAATTAAGTATATTTTTTCTAATTTAGGTTCTAATTAAGTATATCAGAAAAATAATAGCCAAATAAGGGTTTTTGCTTTGAAATATACTCTCCTACAATGGTGACTCACTGCTGTATGACAAATTTGTATGCATTTAATTTGACTACCTCATAATTCTGCAAAATAATGACTAGAACTTAATTCATCATTTTTTAACTATGAGTAATGGAAATAAGTATTGATAAAAATGTTCAACACCAAGTAAGTTCAATAAGTGTATTTTTTTCACATTTACCAATCAGTTGGACACAATTATATGCCATCTTGGTGTTTGATTCATCATCATTAGTAATTTCAACCATTCTGAGTTATATCAATGTCACTGCCATACAGGACGCACTGATAAAGAGCTATAATTGTGTGACTCATGATTTGAATTCAAATTAAAGCACATTATTAACTGCTTATATTTCTCAGTGAAGTACCAGAATGTTTGGCATAGCACAACATAATAATCTTGATCTTATCTTGTCTAGAGACAGATAACCTAAAATATACCTAGTTACAACATTTGTTATCATCCATAAACTTTTACTTTTAACACTTCTTTAGAACCATTTACAATTCAAGCAAAAACATCGAGATTTACAGTTATTAGAACTTGTTTACATTCGGAATTTATGTGTATTCGTCGACGTACTGTCGCCCGATCACATAGCGATGGTGAAATCACGAATATATGCAGCCACCGCTCAGCGCTCGGTTATACTACTCTAGTAACCTAACTTAGAAAACAATCAACTTTAAAAGCGACACTTACCGATTTCGGCATCTTGGCTGTTTAGGATCACTATCTGCAACGACACAGAACACACGTTAGAGAAACTAAACCGTCTAAACTGCACCACAAATAATGCAAACTAAGCAGTCGACATGTACCTCACCGCGTGACATATACTCGCTAAATTGTGAATAAGTTAGCGCCTATGAGAGCGCGCGGCACTCGGTACCCGCTGCAATATGATCTATTCTATGCATTTTCTCAGAATATACTCGCACTGATGCGATGACAATAAAATTATAGTCGCCGGCGGTCGTGTAATGTGCACAGAAAAACTATCAGAATCTAGGGTAACTAAGTGGAACTCCAAACTAGCTTTTCTTATTAACATTAAACAGGGGAATTTTTGTACTTACCCGGGAAAAGGAAGAATATCACCTAATTTTCCACATAAGTAGCACAACACATAAAGAATGCACACACCCTAAACGTAAAAGAGCCACAAAAATATCGCGATGTGACAGACAAGACAACTGCGTGACGTGGTAACCGGTGTTGTCATGCCAAGCTGTCAACTGGCAGAATTTCGTTAATTTGGTTCGGTTCATGATTTGGGTTGCTATTTGTATAAATATTGTTTTTCTTAATTGAACAAACTTGTGTTTTGATTATTACCATTACAACTCTTGTAATACAAAGAAAATATCACATCATTGAAAATGCACTTGATCAAGAGTTGGTGATTCAGAAATCAATTCAAGCTTTCGAGCGTAAGAATATTTCATGGCGCACATGCCTTAAATGCTTTATCTGTGACGATATCAAAGTTGCCAATTTGCACTCACTTTAGATTAGCTTTTCCGTATATGTTATAAAGGTATTAAAATATATGTAAGCACACTTAATAAGTACCTCTATACTTATACCATACATATTTTCTAATTATCTGACTAATTTAAGCTTTTAGAAGTATCAATTTTATTTTAATGGTGATTTCAGTTTGGGGTAAAATTATCCTTTTTCTGGCAACTTGTCACAGCAGTCATGTCATGTCATCTGTGCTGTGCTTCTGTCATCGTGACAATGTCATGTCAACCGGTCGGCGATCATTCCCAGATCCCAGCTTTGTATTCCGTGTAGTTTTTTCGTATCTAATGCGTTTTTATTAGTTTTTATATGAGGTCGTAATTATGCTAATGCAGTGTATATTTTTTCTATAAGGAGTTTTTAAGAGTTTAAAGACTGTAATAATATTAAGATGATAGCTTCCGTAAAACGGGTCCTGCATTGGGGTCCCCTCTCTGTACTAGGTACGTAAAATCCATTTTTACTTCTTTTTTAACTTAAATTTATCAGCTGTACTTGATTACCTTTCAGAGCTTGGATAAAACAAGATTCCTGATAACCATCCAGCGAAAAATCTTAATTTTTATACACAACCGCTCATAATGCATGTGCTTCAATAAATTACCTCCTTGAGGTTTTCTGGACTTTTAATATACCACTAACTACAATGCTGTATAGGAGTTATCACTAATTTAGTACGTGATCTATTGTTATTGGGTTTTTAATCTGATCCATCAATCAAAACATTTTTTAACATAACATTGTCTTGATATCATAGATCAGATGTAAAAGCCAAATAAAAAAAAATTGAATGTTATGTTTTTTTTCTAGGTATAATAAAGCTGGTGACATGGTGCATGATGCACCTGATCGGCATGTGGTGGCCGCCGCAGGTGTCATGGGGCGCATTTGTGCATGCAGGAGGGTTCCTGTTCCTAGCTGCTGGCACCTTGTACTTCTTCCTGCAGTCCATGCTAGAAGGACCAGGCTTTGTGCCACTAGGTTGGCAACCCGTAAGTTTAGTGTTGTTTATTGAAAATCATTATTATGATCAAGTGGCAATATAATTATATGACAATGACAATGTTAAATCAGGGCTATTTTCGAGGAATCATCTTTAAAGAGGAATGATAGCAATTAAAAAAACACATTAATGACAGTTTTATCAAATAAATTGATAAAAAGGATCAATGGCGTAAGTATACCAAGTGAGGTCCGTGGCAAATTCGCCAGATAGCGCCTTTCCTTACACTTTCATTAAAATGAAATAAATATAAGATTCCTCCTGTGCTTTCGCCTTGCGCACTGGGAGCCAAGGCCAGCTCATTTTGCCTGCTCTGCCACCCTATAGTTATGCCTCTGAATAGGATTGTTTGTATGAAAAACTTGAGAGCTCTTTATGGCTACACGTGATCTGATGTATTGTGGCTTGGGTGTTAGTGACAACGGCGTCTGTGCCGCATGCTCTATAGTTCCATACAACATATGAAAGTATGCCCATGCTGCAGGGGTTAAATAACAAGCACTCCATTGTACAATCACCAGCAATAATACATTATCCAGAATTAGGCTCCAAAATATCTGACACATCTTTATTGCTAGGGGTATAAGAGCATAGACTGTACAAAGAAAAAAACTAATTGTAGAATATTGTCACTAATTGTAAATAGGTGATGTTTGGTTTCTTTGTTATTCTATGGTTTGACTTCGTCCCATGTGTACTGC
This sequence comes from Acleris sparsana, assembly GCA_923062465.1. Classification (NCBI taxonomy): domain Eukaryota; kingdom Metazoa; phylum Arthropoda; class Insecta; order Lepidoptera; family Tortricidae; genus Acleris; species Acleris sparsana. The sequence continues at coordinate 1,187,782 of OV281293.1, forward strand.
GAGTAATAGAGATTAACGTTGCTGTCAGATGATATCAGGTCAGACTGAGGTCAAACGCAAACCCATTTTTGTATAAACAGCAAGCACTTACATTTGTCTACTCTTTGTTTCAGCCTAAGAAAGAAGACACATTGCATTTACAATTTTGTACTATTTGTGAAGGATTCAAAGCACCACGATCACATCACTGCAAAAAATGTATGTATCTAACAATCAGTTTCTTTAGTATTCCATAACAAAACGCAAAAAATGGCTCTTATACTGAGATTTGAAATGAAATTTATTTGCTCTAGACATGGTATGGGAGGTCTTAAAATAAAACACTAGTTGAAACACATATATAACCGTAATTGACATGCCAAAGTTTGGCATCTGTGTTACGTCTAACTGTATGTTTGCGACATTCGTTTTTCTCAGCAACAGAAGCTAACTTGAAATTTGGCATTATTGTAAAACTTGCTTGTCCGCATCTATTATTGAGGAAAAAACCATGAAAAGCATTTTATATAAATTGAAAAAGGGGTCTAAAATGGGGAGTTGGAAAATTAAAGTGACTGACATCAAATGCGGTGTCATATAAATGGGATCAATCTGCGCACTCCAAAACTTTTTATTGTCAAATGTGTACATAAAATGACATTTGTTAGTTTTACTTAAATAACTCATTCACTGAAGGGTGATTATTCGGCGTTTTAACCGCCGTCATTATTGTCTTCGCATATTATTCAAGATAAACTTTTTAATTGTCTTTTGATTTTAAATGGAATTAATACTACCCCCGGGTCCGTTGACTTTGACATCAAAAGTTGCTGGTAATTATCATTGTTTTCTTCAATATATTGAAGACAACAATGACGGCGGTTGAAACGCCCAAATATTCACCCTGAAGTCAATTCACACAAGCATTATACTGACCCTTACCTTACATTGAACGCATACGAGAGTCTATACAGTATGCGAGCTTCATATAAAAATTATAGCTAGCAGCACCTGTGAAAACACCTATTTTTTTAAATTACTAATTAGATTGTGAAGCGTGTTTATCCATTAAAAAAAAAAGTGGATATGAAAAACTAGGACTGTACTGTACGTTTTCCTTTCCAAGAACGTTCAAAACTGGAAAACTAGCCTAGGTTTAACGGGAGAGAAATGATAGCGTCATTTAGTATGGACATTTTTAGCTTCACAGGCCTTTTAACTGTAATGAGCTATTGACTGTACTTTTCCCTATTCAGCTAGCTAGAGATAAATAATATTTAGGTTCGTTTGTCAGGTGGCCGCTGTGTGATGAAAATGGACCACCACTGTCCGTGGATCAACTGTTGCGTGGGCCACGCCAACCACGGCTACTTCACCATCTTCCTCGTCTTCGCCGTGCTGGGTTGTCTGCAGGCCGCTGTCGTGAGTTAATGTAGACCTTGGTCTAGTATTGCTGGTGGTCAGTAGATTTCTCAAGAGCATTTGATAAAATCTCACACTCTAAACTTGTTAAAAAGCTGGAAACCTTTGACTTCTTACCTTCGTGGTAGAACCCAAGCAGTGACAGTCAAAGGTTATACTTTTACGTTTATTTGTATCTCATCCGGCGTCCCTCAAGGCTCTTATTTAGGTCCCTTGTTATTCAAAACCTCACGTTCCGCGGACCCATTTTGGGAATCACTGCTTTAGATGATGATTATCACTCTTAATGTTTTTTATTTTTATTTTATGTTAAATTCATTGTTTTATATCATGCTAGGTTAAGCTTTATAATTGTATAATATCATAAGTAGTATTTTAAAAAAATGACTGACTGTTGAGTTTCTTGCGGCGTTTCTTCTCAGCAGTGGTCTCTTGCCAAGCGCTGGTAGATTTTGACGTGTAAAAGTGCCCGTGCGGCCTACTTACTGAATAAACACCTTCTATCTTTTTTTTTTATCTTAGATAACAAAAAGCAAGCTTTAAACAACGCGACTGATGCTAACCAACTTGAAATAGTTATAAATACCAAATGATCACTCAAAATGAAAAGTGATGATAGAAACCTTAATATTATTTTAAAATATATATTCAACGATACCCCACTGGTCACTATTCGTTCGTTTTTTTTTCTCTTTTACAATATTTCGTTTGGTTGCCGCCATATTTTTTTTTATTGTTATATCTCTAGTGACACTCACAATCATCATCATTATCAGCCGCAAGACGTCCACTGCTGGACAAAGGCTGTTGGATAGCAGGCGCTTAATTTGCGTAATAATTTTAGGCAATTGCGAAAGGATGGTTAAATAAAAATCCAAGAGCTTAACGTGCGTGCAGCTTATATTGTAGCGAACGTTCTTGTACAAAAGTTTTAGGAGAGGGGTATGTATGGAACAAATGTGTGACGTAGAGTGTGACGATGTGTGGCTGCTTCATGTAGGTTGCTCACAGGTGTCGCTATGTGTCCGAACATGCCCCCGGCCTTGAAAGCACTGACTTTCAAAACTATTGAGTCGCGTTGTTAGTCTGGGAAATCAACGGACAGATTTTGGTGTATGCGCGCCTCACGATGCCAGATGCGGTTTTAATTTCTGCGACCCTTGATACGCCGTCCTTGCCGGGAAAACTTTTGACGACTCGCCCTAGGTGCCACTTTAAAGGGGGGAGATTGTCGTCCTTTATGACGACGAGTGAGTTAGGTTGCAGGTCTTCGGTAATCGTCCTCCATTTGGATCGCTCCTGTAGTTCGGAGACGTACTCCTTCGCCCAACGCTCCCAAAAATGTTGCCGTATCTTCTCCACCATCTGGTACCGGTCGAGTCGATGCGAGTTGACATCTCGGAGGTCTTCGCTAGCGGGTGACGTTAAGGATCGGCCAACCAAGAAGTGTGCAGGGCTCAGCGGAGCATAATCCTGCGGATCCGAAGACATGGGGGACAAGGGACGTGAATTTAGGACAGCCTCAATTTGCGTTAGCACCGTACTGAATTCCTCGAAAGTGAGGTGAGCGTTTCCTACCACGCGACGTAGGTGGTGCTTGCATGATTTCACCCCAGCCTCCCATAGACCACCAAAATGAGCAGCGTAAGGTACAATAAACCTAAATTTAATTTGTTGACTGGTTGCGTAATCAACAATGTCCGAACTGCATCTGGATAGAAAGTTGCGGAAATCGTTCATTAGACCCACAAAGTTTCTACCATTGTCGGAGAAAATATCCGAAGGCTTGCCGCGGCGCGATATAAACCGTTTAAGAGCTAGGAGATATGCGTTAGCTGTGAGGTCACTCACAAGCTCCAGGTGAATAGCTCGAGTCACAAAGCAGACGAACAAACAAATATAGGCTTTAACCGTTTGCGCGCCTCTGCCTTTGCGGTTCAGTATAAAAACTGGTCCAGCATAATCTACTCCACATTTGAGAAAAGGGTAGGTAGGAGTTATTCTCGCTGCGGGGAGGTTGCCCATCAGAGGCGTAAGGGTTTTTCCTCTTAATCGTTTGCAAATAACACAATCATGAACCACTTTACGTGCAAGGTTTCTACCCCCGATAGACCACCACCTGTCGTGTAAGTTAAACAATAGTGCTTGAGGCGGAGCATGAAGAAGTTTATTGTGCTCGCTGCGAAATAATAATATTGAAAAATAATGTTTGCTGGCGATCAGCATTGGGTGTTTTTTCTCGAAAGAAAAGTGTGGAGAATTTTTAATGCGACCACCGACACGTATAACTTTATCTTCGCCCATAAACAAACTTAATTTACTTAAATTGTGTTTAGATTTCAATGATTGCTTATTAGCCAATAACTTGTACACATCTGGAAAGGATTCCAGTTGCGACAGTCTGGCCAATAACGTCAATGATTCTCCAAGTTCTTCAACGCTGATACTGCCCTTACGTTTATTATTTTTATTGCGTGAATTGAAAATAAATCGTAATATGTATGCAGCGGCATGTATCATGCGAGAAAACTGAGAGAACCTTTTGAATGGGAACCACGTTTCGTCAGCCACCGAAGTTAGCGCAAAATTTACATTTGATTTTACCTCTGGCAAAACATGCACGTCATTAGAATTAGGAATCAATAATAAAGATGCGCAATCAAATTGACTATCGTGCAAGAAACTTGGTCCGGTCCACCAGATACCCGAATCAACCAAATGCTCCAGGTCAACACCGCGCGATACTAAGTCAGCTGGGTTTTGTTTCCCGCTAACATGTCGCCATGGAAGGTCCTTAGTTAATTCGTGTATCTCGGCAACACGATTTTGCACGAAAGTTTTAAGCATATTGGGAGGCATGCGTAACCATCCCAAAACGATCGTCGAGTCCGTCCAAAATAAAATGTCGTTAAACTGACAGTGCAAACTTTTGACAACCTTGTCGTACAACCTAGCCCCTAAAAGTGCTCCCATCAATTCCAAACGTGGAATGCTTAAGGGTTTTAAAGGCGCAACTTTCCCTTTAGAACATAACAGGCGTACTGATATTTCGAGGTCATCATTTACCGTGCGAATATAGATGCAAGTCCCATAAGCCTCCTGAGAAGCATCCACAAATATATGTAATTCTATGCGAGTATAGTTGCTGCTACTGCCCATTACGTAACGCGGTACACGAATGGTATTTAAAACAGCTGATAACGACTTAGCAAACTGGTTCCAAGAGCGCGTGACGTCACTGGGTACTTCATCATCCCAGTTCAATTTTATTAACCACAAACGTTGTAATAAGACCTTAGCCAGCATTATCGTAGGACTCAGTAAACCTAAAGGGTCGAATATTTGCGACACATGGGACAAAATAGTGCGTTTAGTGACCTTGTCATTGTTAACGAAATCAAATTGAGAATTAAAGTAAAACATATCATCAACATTGTTCCATCCTATTCCTAACGTTTTAGAGCTGCAGTTGCTGTCGAGCGTCAGCTGTTTTTGTGCGTCAAGTGAGTCGCCCGGGTTCGGACCGATTGATGACTCATTAAAGTTGAATATCCACTTTCTTAGCGGAAAACAACCTAACTGCAGTGTTTGCGCGGTCTCCTTGCAAACGCGTAATAGATTTTGCCTATCGTCTGACCCGGTGATCATATCATCGACATAAAAATCTTCCGTAATGATTCGTTGGACATCGGGATTAGTACACTCAGCGGCTAATTGTTTTAGGCAACGTACGCTTAAAAACGGGGCGGACGCGGTTCCGTATGTGACAGTGTTTAGCCGGTACACGCTGAGAGGCAGCGCAGGACTATCGCGCCAGAGAATCAACTGAAGGTCACGTTGCTGGTCTGTCACTAAACACTGTCGATACATCTTCTCAACGTCGGCGCAGGCTACGAACTGGTGCTGCCTAAAACGAAGCAAAATGGAGATGAGGTCGCCTTGTATCGCTGGACCAACCATTTGGAGATCGTTTAATGACTTGCCCGAGGTAGAAGCGGCACTGGCGTCATAAACGACACGCAATTTAGTGGTGGTGCTGTGTTCGCGGAAGACACCGTGATGTGGCAAGAAATAGTGTGGTGAACCGTGGGATGTAACTTTGGTCATGTGTCCTAAATCCTCATATTCATGGATGAAGTTACTATACATTTTTTTATAACTTTCTGATCGCTCTAATCGTTTTTCAAGCGACAGAAAACGACGTTCCGCTTGAGAATAAGTATCTCCCAACAGTTCGGGTGAGTATTTAAATGGCAAACTAACACAGAACCTTCCTTCGCTATTGCGCGTAGTGGTGCGAAGGAAGTGCTCCTCGCAAGCCTTCTCCTCGTCGGTATACACGTCCCGAGCCGCGGGTAGCTCCTCAATCTCCCAAAACTGTCGTAACAAAGTGTCAATCGAATGCGTTAAATTACACTGGATATGGCCGTCAATGCGTGCGTTTAAATGAACGGGACCCGAAATTATCCAGCCTAATTTAGTATTTAATAAGTAAGGTCCGTTACGTAACCTTATCTTACCCTGCGTAAGTAGATCCCAAAACTTATCGGCGCCTATTAAGATGTCAATATTTTGGAAATCTAGAAAATGCGGATCGGCCAGTTGTACATTATCTGGAATACAGAAATTAGCGCGATTTTCATGTACAACTGGCATAGTAGAAGTTATTTGCGGTAGTACAAAACAATTTAAATTGGTGGTGTAGGTATTAATGCGCGACTTAATCGTTACATAGCAGGTCTGCGTGCACTGCGTAACTGAGTTACCTACTCCGCGAATTTCGTGAGTGGACTGTATCAATGGCGTGTCTAATAATTCCGTTAATGATTTAGTGATGAAACATCTTTGACTGCCATTGTCGAGTAATACGCGAGCGGTGTGACAAATATTATTTATGTCCGTCACATCAACAAGGGCGGTGGACAATAATACCGGTTTAGATGCATATCGGTGTGCGGATTGCAAAGCAATCTGTGTATGGGCATTGAACGACATATCAGTGTAGGACGTTGCGGGGACGGGAGGTCCGGCGGGGGCAAAGCTGGAATAGTCATCGCTCGGAGGATGAATTAGCGAATTATGCTTCTTATTGCACCTCCGGCACGGCCCGAACAAGCATGTCTCAACCTTATGCCCCGCGCGCAAGCAATTCTCGCACAGATTGTTATCTTTAACTAATTTTAATTTTGAATCGTAATCAGTCTCAAGAAACTTAACGCAGGAATAAAGTGGATGATTCATTTTGCACGTCGAACACGTAAACTTAGGTACAGCGTGTGATTTTTGCGGTTTATTAGTGGAAACGTTACAGTGAACTTTGTGATTGAAGTTAGAAGTATTTTGTTTTTTGTTAACTTCGTGTTTATCGCGCGTAGTGTGTGACGTCTGTAATGTCTCCAACATGTCCGCTCGGTTCTTTAAGAACTGCATTAAATCATCCAATTTAAGCCTGATTTGAGAATCGTGACAAGTAAAACTGCCTTTGTACTGTTCCCACTCGCGTTCAGTAGTTTTATCAAGCTTCGATACGATTATAAAAATAATTAAAGTGTCCCAAGACGACGTAGGTTCTCCTAATATCTTTAAAGCACGTAGATTTTTGTGTGTAGTATCGATTAACTTTCTAATAAACATATGCGATTCCTTGCTAAGTGGTTCTAATGTAAATAATGCCTTGACGTGATTGTGAACTAGCAAGCGGCTATTGTTGTAGCGATTAAGAAGAAGCTCCCAAGCTACTGCATAGTTGGTCGCCGTGAGCTCGAGCGAGTCTATCACTAGTATAGCACTGCCTTTTAGCGAAGACTTTAGGTAGTGAAACTTTTGAACGTCACAAAGGTCTGTAGATTCATGAACTAGCGATAGAAAAGTGTCTCTGAACTCGAGCCAGTTATCGTATGATCCGTCAAAGGTAGGCATAGGTATAGTTGGTAATTTAATTGATTTTAAATTTAATGTATTGTGTGAACTCGTGGAACTCTCCGGTGTGGCATTACTGTTAAGCATAGTCTCGGCCAAAGCAAGTGCACCGTAGTAACCATCTTCAAACTGCTCTCGATTCGTCAGCTGATCTTCGAGGTTAGAATCGACCACGTTAGATTCAATTTTACTTTGAAGATCGTTAAATTCGGTGTACAAGCTTGCGGCACCCTGAACGCGTAATTTTAAGTCTATGCGGCATTGAGCACTTAAATTAGGATTCTCATTAACATTATTTAGGTAGGTTATAAACTTTGTGAGCCTAGACTTAACGATTCCGCGCTTTTTAACAAGGTCGCGGATTAACGGCTCATTATTGTCATCGCAAATAGTTCGGTAAGGAGATTTATCGCGTGGTTTTTCTAAGCTCATTTTGGTAGTCAGTGAAATGTGGAGTACTCACGTGTGAACCCTGTAGCGGCTGGGAACGGAACACACTCGAGAACTGATTGCGGAGCTCACTGAAATGATATTAAGCACGATGGTAAGCAAAAGAAGACTAGGGTTTTGGAGTAGGAAGGCTGGCCGTCCGTACCGAGATTTGTGCGTATACTCTCGTGCCGACGTCCAGTTCTTGTCCGAGATCCGAACTCTCCCAAATTTGCGTGTCCTTGGGTGTCTTCAGAGTACAGCAAACGCGCCCATCAACCAACACGTGTAGTCAAAGCGTATTTTTTTAAATTCCAAAGGTACCGTTTCTTGTAGATCGGCGAAGAAGGATCAATATGTTGGATAGCAGGCGCTTAATTTGCTTAATAATTTTAGGCAATTGCGAAAGGATGGTTAAATAAAAATCCAAGAGCTTAACGTGCGTGCAGCTTATATTGTAGCGAACGTTCTTGTACAAAAGTTTTAGGAGAGGGGTATGTATGGAACAAATGTGTGACGTAGAGTGTGACGATGTGTGGCTGCTTCATGTAGGTTGCTCACAGGTGTCGCTATGTGTCCGAACAAAGGCCTTCCCCAAGGTTTTCCACAACGATCGGTCCTCTGCTGCTGTCATCCAGCGGTTTCCCGCGACCTTTATCAGATCGTCAGTCCTCCTTGTGGAAGGTCTGCCAACACTTCGTCTCCCGGTTCGCGGTCAACACTCACAAGATTAAAACAAATAGATTGACATAAAAATCATCAAAATCAGTCAACGCGTTTAGTTTCTAGAAAGCCACAAAGGAATAGGCTGATTAAGGGTCTCCCCACATCTATCGACGCGGAATCGGCGTTAGCTGATCACAAAACTCTTTATGTCCGTTGTGGAGACACCCTAATACATTACACTCCTTTGCGTCGCGTGGTCTTGAAAATAATACAGCCTATTGAGTGAGTGGTCTCCCCAGGTCCTCTCGATCTGCATGTACCACGCGCTGCACCGCTCGTGGTACCTGCAGACGGGGCTGCGCGCGCCCGTGGCGCTGTCGCTGGCGTCGCTGCTGGCCACGCTGCTGGCCGTCGGGCTCTGCATCGGCGTCGTGCTGGCCGTCGGCGCGCTGCTCTTCTTCCAGGTGAGACACGTAGTAACGTATTTCATAGACCATCGACAGCGATGATATTACTCCATAACCGCCTGATCTACGTATATATGTTAGAATACAAAAAACCGGTCAAGTTCGAGTCGTACCGAGAGTTCCGTAATGCCCGGCACAATTTTGGCTTGGTTTGGTTGGTTTTTCTTTATTTATTTATTTATTTATTTTAAAAAGTTTTGTAAGTAGGCCCTGTAGGCACTTTTACAAGTCTGAGTCTACCAGCGCTTCCAAAGAGACCACTGTTGAGAAGAAGCGCCGCAAGAAACTCAACAGTAAGCCGTTTTTTCCAAATAAATCACTTATTACAATACTAAACTTAAGCTACACAATTTAAATGTCACAGGGATGTACAGGTCCCAGTAGTAATAGTAATTAAATATATCAAAATGTCGGATTTAAATAAACAATTGCTTTAGGGTTGTAATGCACCAAATTTAACGTTACTATAGTATTTTCCAATTGAAATTGCCACTAATGTAAACAAACACACGAACCACGTGCTTATCACGTGCTTTTATAGATAAAGCGAGGTCTTAGCAATGATCTTGATATTTACTTTCATATTAAGTTGAAGATTAAATAACTATTAATTATACGTAATTTTTAATGAAAACCAGCTTGATGAATATTTTAGGTTACGTGGCAAATAGTACTAATTTGTTAACATCTTTATTATTACCATACCACTATTACCATTTTTACAAAAGAACAAAGTTGTCAAACAAAATATTCTTTTGGTTTTTTATTCTTTTTCGTATGCGCCGTTTTAATTATTAAAAAAAACTGTTAATTAATAACCGGCAATCTATTACGGTTCAAAAGAGACAGATATTTAAAGTTAGGACGGACGGAACTCTAATAATTATATTTCTACCAAATTTTATGAACACCAGGCCATCAAAACTCCAGTCATCATCGAACAAACATACAAATGCCATCTTAATTGTCTTTTAGAGCTCGCTTTGCTCACTATCAAATCAAGTTATTAATGAAGTAGGTAAGGGAAGGTTAGGTGACTAAGAGTTTTCAACCCACGCTTGTTTCACTACTTAACTTAATAATTAAAACTTAAGTGGCAGGTCGCGTCATGGTGGATCCATAATATGTGACGCATAACCTCTGCTCGTGTTATGTTGGTTACTAGCTCATGTCCAAAAAGTTACTGGCCATTGTCGGAACTTAATGAATCGTGGGAACAGATAGATGGCTGTGAATCTGTAGGTAGCTATAGATGGACATTAGATATTTTAATGTCCGTGATCAAATTCGAGATCAAAGATGTAAACATACAATAATTGTCAATGTCAAAGTGACATTCCAGGGGTATACAATCATGTTTATCAAATGTAATTTTTTAACTGTATGAATTTTAATCAGTAAATATAAATACCGAAACCCACATGCTTTTCAGTAAGATATTGACTGTAAGTTTTTTGGATACCTAAAGTTAGTCTGTTCATATTATGTAATTATTATTACAGGGAGGGTGGAAATTAAACATTTAAATTATTTTTTAAATTAATTGACTCTTAATTGCCGACGCTGTTGTAGTGTCGAATCGTAATTTGTAACATTAATATTAAATCTATCTTTAACAATAAGAAACATTAACATAACAACAGAAAGCAACGATACCAAAGGATAAACGAAAAGAAGCACATTCATTAGAAATATGTCAGAAAACGAATGCCGAATGTCCGTACTGCATCTTAGAAATATAAAAAAAAACTATTAATGACTGACATTAGACAATAGCATTACAATTATTATAATTACGAACCAAATGTTTAAAACTTCTTACAATCGCCAGTATCATAAATTAACACTCCATATATTTGATTCAAACATCATAAATATGGAATTTAATAAAGTATACTTACTGTTTACTTAAGTGTAATATTTTTAACTTTTCACACAATATTATATAACTCTGATTTTTATATATTTTATTTTTATTTTTATGATTTTAAACTAACCTTCACTCAGATTTGTTTTTTTATGATGGCAAGTTTGGAAGTTTGTTAACAGTTTTGATCTCGAATTCGTTCACAGACTGTAGCGAGTCTAGCTAACGTCCTGTAAACTGATGTCCTGTAAGTGCTCAAAGATGGATGGTTATGATATGATATGGATATTCTGCTAGCTTACGACTAGTAAGCTGATGACCTGTAAGTTACTACCTCATGTGCTTGTAGATAACTAATGAACACTGGATATTCTACCAGTCAAAGTCCTGTAACTTAACAACGGTCATCTGCTGCTGCCTAATTTAATGGCCTCGGTTCTTAATATTAGCTAAAGTTCTCCTAATCGTCCAGATCCGCAGCATCATCCACAACTGCACCACCATCGAGGAGTGGATCGTGGAGAAGGCGGTGGGGCGGCGCGCCGAGTGCGGGCTGCCCCCCTTCGTGTTCCCCTACCACCTGGGCTGGAGGAGGAACGCCGAGCTCGTGCTGTGGGGCGGCCGGTACGACGGGCTCAGCTGGCCCGTTAGAGATGGGTGCCACGAGTATGATCTTACTGTGAGTCTTTTATCGTTTTATAGCTAAAGCGTTGGCATTTGGTAAGACTATGCCGAGCGTCCAGTGGTGTTGTTGTGTATTTTTGTTTTTTCTTATTGCCTTCAAACTCGGTCAGCTGTTGCAGCGTCAAGGAGTAACTAACCAACTGTGTGTTAGTACACAATCTTTCACCTTTATAATATTAGTACGGGATTAACTGTGTGTTGATTCCTTAATTCTTATTGCGTTTAGTTAATATCAGCAACCAAACGTAACAGCTGAGCGAAACGATGTCCTCGTTATATGTGACAGCGCGAGCAGCAGGCGCAGAAGGCGGACAAGCGGCTGCGCTCGCGGCTGTACACGGCGACGGCGCCGTACTCGGGCCGCTGGCTGCCGCTGCGCGCGCACCCGCGCGCCGCCGCCCACTACGTCTGCAGCGACGAGCCGCGCCTGCCGCTCCGGGTCGGCGACGTCGTGCGGGCCACCAGGCAGAAGAAGTGAGCACACCAACCACACGGGATGATTCTTGAGACAGCTTTATATCGCGACCAAAGCTGAGATTTACATAAATCGATCAAGTACTACTAGTGTGAGCTCAAAATAAACATCAAGAGATGCTTGTGTCCAATAGTATTCAGGCTAATTGTGCAATATCCATCCGGATCGCATTTACCGTCTTATTCTTGTTCGTCCTGTCGTTTACTGCTTGTTATGCAGCTTCTCTTCAGGAGTTTAAACGAGTTGAGTTGAGTTGAATTGTGTCGAAGGAGTTTCTTAGTCAGCTCTATATATTATATGGTAAAGTAGACGCTTCATGTTGAAAAAAAATTAATATATATTTGCAATAATGAGAAACTTGTGTTGCAGGCACTGGCTGTTCGGCGAGCGCCTGGCGGGCGGCGGGCGCGGGCCGCGCGGCTGGTTCCCGCGCGCCGCCGCCGTGCCCACCGACCTGCTGCACGCCAAGCCCGACTAGGAACCCGCACTACCCCGCAATGCGGGGCACCATTCATCTCGCCCCCGGCTGACGATACCAGAGCGGTCGCATTTATACGTACGTCGCGCTCCTTAGTTGCCTTATGTTGTTGACAAGAGTTTGACTTGGATTTGACAACTCAAGCAATTGCCTATAAAAGTTAGAATGAAAAGGTTACAAATGTAAGGAAGCTTCTGTGAGAACGGTCCGACAGTAACTTGCACATCACTTGCAAGCCAGTGTAAACTGCCAGTAGCAGTAATCAGACATTTGCCAGAAGATTTTTTGCCGGTAGAATAGCGATGTTTTTTTACTTTAACTATGTCAACTTCAAGGTTGGCAACTTTGCCAGATAAGACAGAGAACAGATTAGACAACAAGCTATGGGTGACTATTTACTTGCGTTGCGCCAAAATAAGTGCCAACACACACGAAGTGTAACTGGAATGAGACCGTCTTCTAAAAGCCCCAATTACCTCTAATAAAATGTATTATGTTTGTGCAAAGTGATACTATTCGGAGAATGTTCACTCCTTCACATAATTATATCAGCGACGAGGTAAACATTTTGTAAAATAGTCGCAACAGAAAATTGATTTCAGAATAAATCATTATTATGCCAAAAAACGATTATGTCCAACGTTAGATTATGCTCAAAAATGTGATCCGATTGATACCCGTATTCCATTTCCGTTACTAGAACATGTAAGAAAAACGCAGGTTGTGTTTGAATTTAACGATTTTTTAACGTACATACTTCATCTACCTCGTAGCTGGAAAAGACGTAATCAGACACACCTCCCTGGCGTTTTTATCTTATTACTGCCGTTGCTTATAATATAATCTTAACTAAACAAAAGCAGTAGGTACTTTAAAGTTTTACCTTCACAACTAATACAATACACGCAATCTTTACTAATACAGTAGGACTATTTATATTCGCCATTGCGAGTTTGAGAATTCGAGTAATTTTATATCGACACCGAGATTTTTTTAAATATACGTATCACTCGCTATAGATAATAGAATAACTATTTAGGTCGAAGCTACGTTTTGAATTTAGAATTGACTGAAAAATTCGGTCATTAGTAAAATGTATGGCTATGTAATACAGTCAACAAAGGTTGGAGTTTAGACCTTCAGGAAAAAGTAGTGCATAATCATACGAATAATTAGCTTATCGATGGGTAGTAAACCTGACTGACAAGGAAAGGTACCCAACTGTCCGGCTCCGATTTTGTTGATTTTGATATATGTTAGAGAGTAGTTTAAAATAACAGACACGTATTTTTTTTTACCGGCCCAAACTCAACCCGTTGGGAGAAATTGACCTCCAAAGTACTGAAAAGTGACTAAACCCTCTAACTTATATAGAGATATTGTTTATAAATGTTTAAGAAGATGAAAAAATAATAAGCACGTGTTTTGTTATATCGGCTAAAACTAATATTTAAAAAAAATACCCTTCAAAGATCATCGAAGATACACATTCTTTCGTAATTTTTTTTTAATCAACAAAATCGGAGCTGGACAGTTGGGTACCTTTCCTTGTAAGGAAGCGACATAAATATCAAATGGACCGACAAAAACGATGTTATATATTCAATGTCACATTTGTACTTGGTTGTAATGCTATACATTGTGATGCGATCTCAATTTGTTCCAGCTGTTTTACCTCAAGAAAGCGGGTCGGCCATGCTTGTAGTTGTAACACGTATAGACACGCACACTACGGCGTCGCTCAGTGCACGTGCATCTACACACACAAGCATAGCCCGCTTTTGTGAGATAAAACAACTGTAATATCTCTGTATATTTATAGGTTAAGTATGTCCTTCGATATTTTCATAAATCATAAATAATCGGCTAATGGTTTCTACTTTGCAACTACTCCACTTCAAAAGGAGATATGAAAACATATATTAACCCCTATATTTTAGAAAACTATTTTCATATTTTTTTACTACTAATAAATATTTTGTAATGGTTTGCCTGATTTTCTTTGTACCTTAAAGATTCAACAAGTGTCAAATAGGTACCCAATACGAATAATTTAATAAAAATCTTCAATCTTTACAAGTGTAAATCTATTCCTGTTCCTGGCTATTCCTGGGCACAGTTTATAGTTAAATAGGTTATTTAACTATTTGTAAGAAAACTTAAAGAAATAACTATTGTATTGTGAATTACATTGCTAAGTTTATTTGATAGTTGTGTACATTTATTTATATTAATAAATACTTTTTTTGAGTGGTAAGTTTATTATTAAAATATTTTATACTTACCAACTACTTTATTCCACCGACTGTGTACATTTCGGTTGGTTTAATAAAATATAACACGATTAATGTGTAATTTTTTATTGTGCATTAAAATATACGTAAATCTAAGTACAAAATCGCTTCGTTACAAAGCACAATGGAAACAGAACTCTAAATTAAATTCTCGTCAAGCATAAAACTATATTAATTTCAATTAAACGTTATTTAATTATCACGGGCTTAATTATAATTAATAAATGCAGTTAAATCTCCCATACACACAAACTTTCATTTGTAGACTTTTTTAGGTTTGTACTGCAATCTCATTCAAGCTCACTTTTGTCCCTATATAATAATAATTTAAAAACGCCAAATAAACACTTCACTTTGAACTCTATAAATTGACCAACAACAACTTTAAAAACATTGTTACAAAACTTCATAGTTATTAAGGCATCGGACATATTATTATATGTTATTCCTTAAAAAGAATCACACCTAATTTAAATGCACCCTTTGTTCACTTACAAAGCCGCCGCACACGGGGCCTCCAGTGACGACCACAATTACTGAAGCCCCTGGGCACCTAGTTGCCACAAGTTGCCAATAATGGCGAGTTTCAATTTAATATTATTTCAGCGATAATACTCCATCATTGTAAACCGGGTTAGATTTAGGACCACTGTAAAAAAATCTTTTGCCATGGCGAATGTGCGGCAGCTTTTCAAGCGGTATTAACAAAATGATTCTAAATGAGATGCGCATCTCAAGAGGAGTCAGACATAGTTTACATAAGATTAATACCGGTCTTAGGCAAGCGAGCTAAGATCTAATACTCGTTATCGTCGTCAAGCTCCCCCTCGGTGGAGTCCACCCCCACTTCTTCGTAGTCTTTCTCCAGCGCGGCGAGGTCCTCGCGAGCCTCCGAGAACTCCCCCTCCTCCATACCCTCGCCGACGTACCAGTGCACGAACGCGCGCTTGGCGTACATCAGGTCGAACTTGTGGTCAAGTCTGGGGATTAAGGGGTTTAGTTCAGTTGGGGTAACCCTTGATACATCGACTTTATTAAAATGTCAATATAGGTCAATAGTCAAAATAATGGTAATAAAATCCGTTTAAGAGTGTCACACATTTTAAGGTAGGTACCTAACATACATATAGTCAGTCGCGGTTGGGGACTTTAATCGACCTAACGAAGTAAGGTCTCAGAGTCAACTCAGTGAACATCCGTACTTAACGTTCGACGATAATTTGAGTGTTGATGATCTGATCTTTACGAAATTTGGGAGAAGCTTAATCGAAGCAACTACAAGTGCCTGACCTGGCCCAAGCCTCGGCGATGGCGGTGGTGTTGGACAGCATGCAGACGGCGCGCTGCACCTTGGCCAGGTCGCCGCCCGGGACCACCGTCGGTGGCTGGTAGTTGATGCCCACCTGTGGGACACAGACATCTGTTAGCTTGAAACTGTATTTTCTAGGAACATGTATCTACAGTTCCGTAGGTCGTTTTTTTCATAACTTAACTCTTTAGCTTTCTTCTCCCCACTACAATTACTAGACAAAGACCGAGTAGACCTATTCATGGCAGTCAACTCTCATGCCAAGCATCATTCGAAAGCTCATTGCAAAGCTGTTCCTTTGACAACTATACTAATATAGCCTAACCTAATTCTAACTCGGTGACGTTGCAGGTACAACAACTCTTGACTACTAGGTAATAGTTACCTGTCATTGGTGTTCAACAAGCTACTTACTCAAACTCGACTTTCATACAAGTCCTAACCTAACGGCTTCATGGCACGGAAGACAGACCGTAACCGGAATAAATGCAGTGATATCACAATAATATGGTCTAAAGAGAATAAGAGTATTGATGATTATACCCCTTCTTGTTATTCCTCTACAGGACATATTATTTTGAAGACGTTCTCTCTTCTATGCCAAAGATATACCCCTTCTGCCATTCCTTTCCTGGTTATTTCTCTCGTAAATTACTCTCTAATTGATCGTTTACCTTGAATCCCGTGGGGCACCAGTCCACGAACTGGATGGTCCGCTTGGTCTTGATGGTGGCAATAGCGGCATTCACGTCTTTCGGAACCACGTCTCCTCTGAACAGAAAAAAACATTTATGGTCCTTCAAGACTTATTTATTTTGTAAAGGAAATCTATGGACGTGATTATACTTTACCTGTACAACATGCAGCAAGCCATGTATTTTCCGTGTCGGGGGTCGCATTTCACCATCTGAAATTAAAAAATCATGAAAAGGACCCAATCATGAGTCATGACTTGCTTTTTGCGATAATATGGCAAATCGCGAGAAGATTAATTGTATCCATTTCAACTAAGATAATTGTATTGTATGCCTTTTGAAAAATAATTAAGTCATGGTCAACTGTAGAAAAAAAAGATTCCAGAAAAAGAAAATGTATCGATTTTAAGACCCAGGTACGGTCACGGAAGTTAATTTGCTTCCCATTTCAAAGAAAATCTGCTGGAAGATGTCATTGTCATTAGAGATGCCAAGTCATTTGTAGTTGATAGGAAACTCAACCTTATTGCTTTAGAATTTCAGATTGACTTTGGAACTAAGGTGGGTGACAAATGTAATATCTTGACTGTACGTAGGTATTATAAGCAGATACATTTAACTCGCATCCGAGGCATTTGGTAGTATCGTTATTATTCGTATCTATTTTTTAATTTCGTATTTATTTATTTATTTATTTATTTATTTATTTACAGTGACAGTAACAGGCTTACAGTAAAAACCAAGGCGCCTTTTACGTTAACTTATTTTAACACAAACAAAGAAAAAAGAAAAATATATATATATATACATCTAAAACCATATAAAATATAGAAAAAAAACAAAAAAAAAAGTAAATAAGTAGGTACCTATCTCAACTACTAAAAAGAATATAAAAACTATGTGGCTAAAAATAAATCAATTTTAGATAAAAGCGAGTGCCAATTGCCAGCTAGCACGTCGGTATCCCGCAGCTGGTGCAGAAGCTCGTTTAGCAGCTGTAACGCCCTCGCGGTCGGGGCGTTCCTAGCGCGGCGCGTGCTGAATCCCTCCAGCGCCGCAAACAGCGGGTGTCGACGGCGTTCCCCAGCTCTTATGTACTGGTCAGGGACAAACAAGCGGACCCGCTCGAGTGTGGTCTGATTTTGCACCTTGTTACGCAGAAGCTAGCAATAATGCACCAATAGATGCTCCTTACGTCTGCAACTCAGTGTGCGCAATCCTACCATACCCAGCACAAATAGAGAGGGATATAAAAATGGATAATATCCATATATCCTCTTATATAGATATCTGGCAAACCTCCGCTGAACCCTTTCCAAAAGCAGTGTGTACTTGGCTTCAATTGGATCCCAGATAACGCAGTTGAACTCAAGCTTGCTCCTGACGAATGCATTGAATAAAATAATTGCAACCTTCACATTTTTAAATTGAGCCGCTGTTCGCATTATGAAACCTAGAGCTTTACTCGCGTCTTTACATCTCGAGATGATGTGCTGATGAAAATCAAACTTTGGGTCAAGATACAGGTATACCTACCTGTAAATTACTTGCCAAATTCCATGCAGTGAAAGGGACAGCGCTTAAGCAGATAATCTCCTACCACTGCGCGGAAAAGCAGGTTTTGCCACATAAGTAAAACAGTCATGAAGCCTCAACAGACTAACAGTTTACCTGCAGTTCCAGATCTGTCAGGCGGCCTGACATTCCAAAATTTGTGCGAAAAAAGAACCCGAGCCTGTATTCGAATACGATGAACTGACAGGCCATTATCAGCAGGTGTACTGTCAGTCTGTGTTGCCTTTTGGTATCCTAAAACTGTACCTGGTTCGCGGGCTCGAAGCACGCGTTGGTGATCTCCGCCACAGTCAGCTGCTCGTGGTAAGCCTTCTCCGCGGAGATGACGGGCGCGTAAGTGGCCAGGGGGAAGTGGATGCGAGGGTATGGCACCAGGTTGGTCTGGAACTCCGTCAGGTCCACATTCAGCGCGCCGTCGAAGCGGAGCGACGCCGTGATTGAGGACACAATCTGGAAGTAATTTTTGGTAATTTAATGAGGAAACTCAAGAGTACCAGTTTTACTATGTTCTTTATTGCTATTTTTCAAGGACAAATTGTAAAACAAGATTTTTAAGATATAAGTACGACGAGATATCGGCGCTTCGCATCACCATAACCCCATGTCAAGAAAGGCTTGAACACAAAATAACAACTTCTAGTGAGTTCGTAGTTAATATCACCAATAAATAGGTATATCAATTGCATTGGTCCAAGTAAATTAAAGCGTATCATTACGTGGCCTGATTATATTTTCTTATTCCTTGCCTCAGCGATATGGCGTTGCATGTCGTCAACATATTATTAGAAAACTTGCTAAACTATAAAAAAAAACAACGCTACCTGTCCAATAAGTCTGTTGAGGTTGGTATAAGTGGGGCGTTCAATATCCAGGTTCCGCCGGCAGATATCATAGATGGCTTCATTGTCCACCATGAAGGCACAGTCGGAGTGCTCCAGGGTCGTGTGGGTCGTCAGGATCGAGTTGTAAGGCTCCACCACTGCTGTCGACACCTGGTAACGCAGAATTTGGGTAAATGTGCTAGATCGGTCTAGGGATTTTATTGCCTTCCAAAGAAAAGGATTGGAAAGTTTATTCGGTACACATTCGGACAGGTTAACTTGAACAGTTGATCAAACGCAACACAAATGCCGAACTGTGCGTAGCTTACAAAATAATTGAGATAAGCAATTTCAGAGTAATACAGAAAAAAATTTAGAGAGTACCAAATCATAATTTACCGATAGGTTAATTTTTAACAATTTGGGACCTTCAAGACTTTGTGTGTTGTCGGTATAGGTGTTCTATCAGGGAACTTCATGGTGGTGCAAACTGTTAAATTCGTTAATATAATATATCAATAATATGTTCAGCCCTAAGACATTATATTCATGTATCTGCTAGTTGTGCGTTCGTAACACAATTTTCTTTTGTGATTCAGTAGTCAAAACCTGAGGCGCGGGGTAGATGGAGAACTCCAGCTTGGACTTCTTGCCGTAGTCAACGGAGAGGCGCTCCATCAGCAGTGACGTGAAGCCGGAGCCAGTGCCGCCGCCGAACGAGTGGAACACCAGGAAACCCTGGAACGAACCGCATCATCGAGTCAAAAGACGTCAGGTGCTTGACATAGGTAAATCCTTTAAGTTTCACCAAATGACTGGTCCTGTCCTGTGATGTCTAACATGCGTCTTAACTAGGTAAATATTGAGATAGGTACTTAGATTACTTTGTTATAATTATTCTCTTGAGAACCGCCGCTTGTTAGTCTTGTGGTTCTACAAAAACTTGATAACTAATGTTATGTGTTGAACTAGATCTAGGTTAAAATAGGTTCCCATATAATGATTATTAAGAAATTAGGTATGGCTATTTTAAGGTTTTCATGAAAAACTGTCAGTTAAGTTATTCATACATGAAGTTTTTTTATGACTAATTTATGTGGGTGGACTATTTTTAAACTAACCTCGAGGGTTGCCAGTCTGCCTTAGACATCGTAGAACCAGAACGAATGGATTCTAATATTTATAATACGTAATTTTTTCACCAGCAAAAATGGCGCCATTGGTTCATACAATTGTTATACTTAATTAACTCTTATAACTTCTTAAATGAGAGAATAAAACACTACAATTTACTTTTTTTTTAGATACTCTTTGGTTTAAGAATTTACATTTGTAAACAGTTGTGTAAACCAAAGACGGTAGGCGGCTTTTTGCCAGTGAGTGTAGATTTCATGGAAACCAGTTAAACCGTCCAGGGGCCATCCGCTCTTTAAGTAGATCTCATTAATAACGTCGCGAGGTTTTAAAAAGGTTTCGTCTCATCTCTCCCCATACTCACCTGAAGCCCAGTGCACTGGTCAGCCAACTTCCTCAGCCTATCGAGGACTACGTCGACGATCTCTTTGCCGATGGTGTAGTGCCCACGCGCATAGTTATTGGCGGCGTCCTCCTTACCAGTGATAAGCTGTTCTGGATGAAACAACTGCCGGTATGTGCCGGTGCGGACCTCGTCTGAAAAAAGGAAGGCGAGTTTTGATTATACCTACTAACTTAATCGAAGAGTGGAAGAAACGGGGACAATAGGGAATAGGTACAAAAAGGTAGATCCATTTAGAATTATAAAATTGTAAATTCCATGAGCTACAGAGCTCGTTCATATTCTCCGTGCCTTAAAAGCTTTAACTGTTTTTTTTTTGTTTTTTTTTTTAAATTTGCTTTTGATTGATGCGTGTGCGATCGTGGCGTCATTGCGCTGTGTCTTCACCAAATGGTCACAACAGAAGAACAGCCCCGGCTCTGCCAACCTCACGCTGAGTTGTGACCCTTTCGTGAGAAATCATGGAATTGTGTCCAAAATTCTATTCCTTGTTAATTAAGTATGTTTGTCACGAATAAACAAATTGTTTTCTTTTTCTTCCTTTTCTTTTCTCCAAAGCTTAGAGTACAGTGCATTAGCTCTTAAAAGGCCTTCGGGTTTGTATTTCTGTTTTACTTGCTCCCATGATGATGATGATGCTATAATATTCAAACCGTTTTTACCCAATTCTGAAAGACCTTACTTGTATTTTTTAAACTTAATTTCAGTACGAGTGAACACAGTAAAGTACAAGGTGGATGAGATTATGACTCACGTAAGTAACTTTATAGCTCGAAAACGTCAATAAGCATTAAGTACTTCAATTGAAAGCAACGTCTAAATCCGGCGAGGAAATACGATATTAAGTTTATTAAAACAAGAGATTAAGATCTTTATTTGAGAAAGCACTCAGTCACGAGTAGCGTCGACGAGTTGATTAAACGCATTCAGTTACGTTACAGCGTCTGCGCAGCTTAATGTGGACTCGTGGTCCGTTTAGCAATCTTTTTTTTTATGATTTAATACAATCATTTTAAAATTAAAGGAACCCTTTTCCATCCATTGAGTTACCTTGTAAAAGGTTTTTTCCAGAATTGACCCCTTAAGTCGTCAGTTTGCCGTCATACTAATTAAAAATCAACGTTGCCATCACACGTGTGATAAAGATAAAGAGGTTTATTCAGTAAGTAGGCCTCGCGAGCACTTTTACACGTCACTTAAAGAGTCCACTATTGAGAAGAAGCGCCGCAAGAAACTCGGTAGTCAGACTAGGGAGTCATACTATAAATACTAAGGCGTTTTCAGCCTTAAAATTTACCTGTATCACTAACCGTATCAAATCACGCTTATTGGTGGCTGCAGTTTTACGAATTACGAATTACGAATCCAAACTCTACTAGTATTTAAAATGCTTTGAGCAAAGTTTGGATATGTTTTTTTAAGAACGACGTGGTACCCTTTGAATATAATCGATTATAGCGATTTTCGTTAATCGACCAAATGTGGTTTGACGTGATGATACATTTCGAGTCGAAAACAGAAACGTTAGTAGCGATTGCATCTCGGCTAGACTCAAGTACTGCCACAGCCGAAAAAGCTTTCAATCAAAGCGATGACAGCAGTCTCCAGTTACCATGAAGCGGTTTAGTACAGTCTCGGCCTTATTTTTTGCTGGAAACTATGACTAATAGGGTAAAGTCACCAGTGGTCAGCCAGAGACCTGTTGTCGGCCTCTGCCTATACTTTGTATGAGTGGGGAGAGTACATAAGATATATTTTCCACTCTTCGCACTCATATAAGGTTGACTACTGGTCTCTTGCTGACAACTGGTGCCTTTACCCTATCTAAATTGTTATCTGAATCAAGATCGTTACCCAGTCTTTAATTTTACCCCAAGTAAAATATGTTCTGAGCATATCGCATCGTGCTCAGTGTAGGGTTCCATCGTTGTTAGGTACCTTATACAAAGACGAATACAAAAAAACGGGCAAGAGCATGTCGGATCATGCTCAATGAAGGGTTCCGAAGCCGTAATAAACATTTTATTCGCCTATAACTCAATAAGCAATAAAGTCAACGTAGTCGTGATTGTTTTCCTTTTGAGTATAGATACCTTTTATTGTATATACATACAATTAAGTATACTACAACCGGTTTTTTTTTCGCAAAGCCAAAAACAACGGATTAACCTGGGGAGTTAACCCTTGACTCATAACAGCTTTTTTTTTATTTACTTTTTTTTATGGCAACGGGAAGGCAAACTGGAACACCTGATGGTAAGTGGAAACTGTGACCCATAGTCATTCGAATTCACAAGACTGCAAATGCGTTGCCAACCCTGAGGACTAAGACGAAATGCCTCTATGCTCCACACAAGAATGCTAACACTGCTATTTGGCGGTAGTTTAATGGATAAGATGGTGGTAGCGATCGGGTCGGACCCTGTAGTTACTCTAAAGCTTAAAATATCAAAAATGGATAACTGACTTGATAAAAGTTCTTGACAAACCGTCAATATTTTCAAAAACCTATCTAATGTCATCCCACACTATCATATAGACGAGTTAAACAAATCACTATCGCTTTACGTGTATAATAACGTAAACGAAAACGAAACGTAAGGGTAAACGAAAAAAAGTTTCAAGGTTTTATTTAATAACTTTATCGGCGTGATTAATGTGTAAGTATACCACGCTAAGTTGATTTTTTTTCAGTAGTTACCAATTAAGAGACTTTGAGTTAATCTGCGGACAGACGGACATTGTGAAACTATAAGAATTCCTTATAGGCGACGAACCTCTAAATACAGGCAAAAAAAAATTTATCCTTGTTTCTTAGTATTACATCGATCGTTACCATCAAATAAAAAAACCTACTCAAAAAAATTGGATCAGCTTTAAAAAAGACTAAGACATCAATCAAAATGCCATTAATACGCTTTCTTCATGCATTATAGACGCAAACCATGCAAAACGGTGGGAAAAAAGACATATGCAAAGTTGCTTACAAGACATATT
Source organism: Acleris sparsana (assembly GCA_923062465.1). NCBI lineage: Eukaryota > Metazoa > Arthropoda > Insecta > Lepidoptera > Tortricidae > Acleris > Acleris sparsana. The sequence continues at coordinate 1,211,396 of OV281293.1, forward strand.
TATAGCCGAAGGCGCGACGTGGTAACTTCGTTCGGGTGTGACACGTGACGATGCGTGACGCTTAAGTTTCTAGTGTCTCTACAAGGCAGCCACACATAATAGCTAACTACGGTCAAACATAGGTAGCTGTACATTTTAATACCATGTCGCAGATAATGATACACTAAACCTTTAAACGGCTTAACCACTCTCACCTTAATACGTGATTGCGACAAGGTTCTAAAATGCACAGCTTATGCTACGCATGGCGGGGCTCCTATCCTTGGGCAATTTGCCCTTCGGGCATATGAACCGATCCAAACGAACTGATCATTTTGCGAATTATGCATGTTGAGAGATGTAGGCTATGACTTTGATACGTGAGCAAGCTGTAGAAGGCAGTGTGCCGTAGCCTGTTTTATTATAATCGTTTAATAGTATTATTTATTATTGAGGTTCAAATCACGTCGTTATTAATCGTGACTTTGATGTAGAAGCGGAGTCAAGTAAATGTAATCGTCAGGCTTCATTAACCGTTACCCATTTCCGTTAGCTCTTTTAAAGTGTTATAAACAAATGAACCTATTGATTTGACTCTTATAATTTATAATTATAACTATTGGTTTCCGTTGATAGCAAAGTACATCCCGTTTACAATCTTTTGCCTTCCCTAAGTCGTTAAAACGTTTGTAACATCCATGCTAAAACTACGTTGCAATTCTAATGGCCATCAAACAAATTGCGACCACGAGTTGTTTCGAGGTAACGGGTATTTTTCAAGCTGTAATGACAGGCTGCAGTAATGGCGGGTTCGATGCCCGGCTACTGTTTTAGGCATTCAGTTTAGTTTTTAATTTGGTTTTAGTCTAGACAATTTAAGTTATTGATTGGCGGTAGGACCTTGTGCAGGGTGCGTCCGGATCAATATTACCGTCATTATGCCTTAATGTACACCAAGCTGCAGTTTTCCGGCACTCTATCTTAGTACTCATAATAGACATAGCATTGTCAGTCAGGGATTAGTCTTAGTATGCCTTCTCTATGTCATGAAAGAAATGAGTATATGTATCTTGCCAGATACCTACGAGTATACTTGGTTTGGTGTTCATTACCCCCTGCTGAAGAAGTCATCGCAACTTTTTCCTTGTATAATAAATAGATATTATTACTGCCAACCTTTCAGTGTTCGTCATAGTATCAGACAAATCAGTATAGCAGCACAAAGTGACCTGGAACAGCAGACACGAGTCACCAACTTGTAAAATTGGGCTGGTTCAACACCTAACCCTATTCCTTATTCGCCTTTTGCCTAAAAGAACCACCAAGTAACCGCTTATACCTTATAGGTATAGGTATCCATATAATCGCAGTGTAGAACGACGTCAGACTAAGTGGAGCGACGATCTGCAAGGTGGCTGGCAAGAGCTGGAAGAGAGTGGCCGCAGATCGTGCTCAGTGTCGTGCAATGGGAGAGGCCTACGTCTAGTAGTGGACTGGTATAGGCTGATAATGATGATACTCATACATGTAATTAGATACTCACCAACAACAGTAGGCTCAAGGTCCACGAACACCGCCCGCGGCACATGCTTCCCAGCGCCAGTTTCGCTGAAGAATGTGTTGAAGGAGTCGTCTCCGCCGCCCAGGGTCTTGTCTGACGGCATCTGCCCATCGGGCTGGATGCCGTGCTCGAGGCAGTAAAGCTCCCAGCAGGCATTGCCGATCTGCACTCCTGCTTGGCCGATGTGGACTGAGATGCATTCCCTCTGGAAAGAGAGGAGCAGTTAGAGTATGTTACATGTGAAAAGATGGATTGGCACGTGGATTGGAGAAAGACGGATTTGATAATCCCACTCTGTGTAATTTCTTCTTTCTGTGCCTCTCCAACTAGTGAAGGATAATTCTCCCGGACTTTTTGTATTACTAACCGAATTCAAAAAAGAAGGAGGTTTCTCAATTATCTGTATCTTTTTTTCTTGTGTGTTTCTCGATTTCTCTGCCAATTGACAACTTTAATTGGTTTTTAATGAGTTCCTAGGGGGTTTTCCCCTTTTAAATTTCTTCAAGATCGGGATCCATGGGATCCATGGAAAGTCAACTGAACTCCTCAATAATGGTTCTTTATACAATTAATAATATAGTGTGCCATTTTGCAGTAACGCATTAATCATCAATCAAAGATTATTTTTAGATTGACTCAATTATAGTAAAGTTGTAACTTTCTTATTGACATCTATCCTTTAGGGGTGGGTTTAGGTAATTCTAATTTTAAACAGTTAAGTATGAATGTTACGATAAAAAAAAATTAACGCCTGTCTGAAATGTTCGCATATTATGTTTCTTTTTTTAAAGCAACTTTGCTCTGTTACCGAAATTCCAATTTACTCAGTTTTCGTTTAACTCCAATTCTCGAATAAAAAGAACCAATCTAACTTGATTACCTACCTCTCTTTTATTTAGAACATTAGCCCAAAAACGGTATATTGTAAAAATTCTAAAAGTTTTACGAGAAGCACAATTTACAACCACTATTCAAAACTAATGAAGTTTTAACACTTGAAACATGACTTGCGGTTACTTCTTGAATGTGAAAGAAACAGTTCGGAACCTAACAGCGAACCCACGAGTCATGCTGGAAGCATTTAGCTTAACAAAGCAGCAAAAGGTGGAACCATTGGAATTTTGATTTCTTTTGTTAATTAATGATTATGGTAGAGCTAGTTCGAATTTATCGATCTTATGTCAAGCGGTTACCAGTATGAATTTGTGTGTATATAACATGATGGAGAAGATAGCCAGGAAGAGAAAAGTTGGAGGACGTAAGATGTCATGACTCCGGGACATCTCAGAGTAAACAGTAGGTAGATATAAAGATATAAGAGATAAACATGTTTTAATTATTATCTATAGCCTACAAACAAGGTTGAGGTCTCTTTATAAGTATAATCAGGAGACCCCGCTCTCCCATGATTAGATAAACGTAAATTTTAGAAACTAAACTAGAAAATTAAAAAACTAACTGTCATTAATATGATGTAGGCTCTTTAGCTATTTAGTTATTTTTATTTTTTCGAAATAATTAGAAATGTATAAATACCATAAGCGCGCGCGCGAATTGACGCGATTGGTCAATTTTCGAAAACCGCTAACTTATCGTTATTCATCTTGACGACGCCCATTAATTAAAACAGTTGAACAATTGTTCAGAATCGCTCTGGACAGGACTTATATAAAGAGCTGACTGCTAATCTTCAAGTAAAGAGTGAAGTGAAGAGGCACCAAAAAAGAAGTGTAGATTAAACTTTATCATTGAGACTCAGATGCAAGATCGATTCTCTCAAGAGTGTTTTTGTACACGTTTGTTTCGGTAAACTAAGTAACTTTTTTTAAACTAAGTATTAGAGACGTAGGTAAAGGTATATGGTATGTATGGTTTCTTTGAGATGACCAGATTACGAATTCTGCATAGACCCATCGCTGGCAAAAGCTGGTGTAACATAAAACATGGCATAAAAGCACGTCGATGTAAGTATATGATGCTGGTTATACTAAAAGAACTACTTAGTCTAGGTTGAACTGGATCTAACTTAACCTTAAATTCACCTTGATACCCGAGTAACTTAAGGTTAATTTCGTTTGATAATGTTAAACACAAGTTGCAAACTAACTTAAATTAAAACTTCTATCATTTCTAACTCCCCATAATATACAGAAAGCTATACTTAGGAGATTGTAATGGCCGTAATAAAGACAAATGATTTAGAATCGTGCGCTTCTTTAGATAAATCGTAATAGTTTTCGATGCGCACGAGTGGCAATAGGAGCTACGGTCTGTAAGTGGATTAGTATGAATGATTGGACTACTTGGACATTAATCCTAGTGTAAGGAAATTATTCCTCATATATTTTAATAGTTATGCCCTTAGGAAATTTTAAATTTTCCGGTATATAATACCCATGTGTTAATCCAGGGTAAAGCTAAGCAACTCTCCATTCCAAAATTCATCTATTCCCTTCACAAACACAAACTTCCGCATTTATAATATGGCATTATTAAAACATACGAGAGACCATAACACGAATTCGTTACACTGGGGAAACTTTTAAGGCTGCAGTACCTAACATTATAACACACCTTTCTAGGTCGAGGCGAAGGTTGGCAAAATCACATGCATGGATTTTCCGATATTTTTGGACTCCAAAAGCAACCAATGGGTGCATTATGCATTCGCTAACGATTGTAGAAATGTAAGAAAATATATGGAGTTCATATAGACTGATAAGCGACCAAACGGTAGCTTATGTCAGTTCTACACTTTTTATTTTTATTTTGAGTCGATTGCAGAATGTATCTTGTTAAGGCGCGTGAAGTCCCTTCTTCTCTAGTGGCAGTTTCGAGAGAGTTCACTTCGAAATATGTCATTTCAGAAAAGACACATAGAACAAAAATGTTTTTACGCACTTTAACTGGATGATTGGCTCTAGGCACGACATTCTCGTTTATGTCATTATTCTACTTTTATGATAGAAAAATACAGCCTTCGATAATCCAGGAAAGGGGTTGCTTCCGTGCCGGTATGTTAATGGGAAAACGATGGAGATATTATACCTACCGTTGAAAAAACGTCATTTTTATGTGAACTTTTAGATATACCTACACTAGCAGAATTTTAACAAGCCGTTTTATTGTCACTTTCTCGTCTGTATAAAGTTCGGTACAAAACTAGCAATCAATTTAAAACTATGTTTCCAATGAGCTAGAGAAAATACTTTTATAGCATTATACGAGTTGATTTCTTTCGTTCGAAACAGCTTAATATACCTATATCTACTAATAAAACATGCCTATTTATCAGCAAACATTGATCTTAGATTAGGACATACAATCTCTTAAAGCGCGGGGGTCTAATTTAAATGGTACTTTTCTGATTGCGTTTTCTTTTATTTTAATCAAGTATATGCTTATCGTTACTATTAATTTAAAGATGAAAGTGAATTGTCCGTTGGTTATACCTTCAAAATTCAACGATACATCATGTTGACGTGATATTTGAGACAGAAATAGGTAGGTATCTACCTGGTTTATAACTTATAACCTTAAAACGGCTTTAGTTATTTCGTAAAATAGAACATCCCGAGGAAATAGCGGTACTCTACTTTGACGTGAACGGAGTCGCGGACAAAAGTTGGTTGGTAAAAAAAAGGTTATTTACTAAACGGAACCCTAACAGTGCGTAGTCCGCCTCGCACTTGACCGGGTTGCCTACTGTTTTTGGCCACAATTCGCCACTGCTATGTAGACTACAAAAGTGGCTGGTGGTCACTGGATGGCGATAACGGGAGATCGGGCCTTGTGGCAAACCCTTGGGGAGGCTTACGTCCAGCAGTGGACTGCAATAGGCTGAAATGATGATGATGATGATGTAGACTACATACCTTATCGCCTTCATTTCCAAAAAGCTTAAATGTCATATAAAAGTCAAAGAGCAAGATACGATTAAAATCTGGGAACGAAACATATTAAAACTGACTAATAAATAACCTAATCCTAGATGGTTTCTTAGTAATCGTACGTTGTAATTAAAAACAATGAACCAACTCCGAGTTATCAAGGAGTTCCGTTGACTTTCCTTGACCAAATCTTGACTACATTTACACGAGACTACCCCTAAGAACCTACGTACGTATTAAAAAGGAAGCATTGAAATACACAAAAAATACCAGTATTCCCACTAGTTCTATTGTCCGTAGGTACCATATAGCTATCGGTTCAAACTGAACTCAGTCTTTATTGGTCGTTACAATAGGGTTGCTATGGTCACGTTTAAACAACAGCCACTATTGGTTCAAACTGATTTCAGGCTTGTTTTAGTTTGATAGATCTAGTTGGGATAGATCCTTTTATAAGTCGGTTGAAATCTTTGGTGTATGAACTAACGAGTTTAACAACTAATTTCCACAACCTCATCAATCAGGCTATTTATTCCATCCAGGTGATTGCTACCGATCGCTTTCCCTTTGAAACTGGTGGTATTCTTTGTCTTTATTACTTTTAATTCCAATACCAATTCCTATAAGAGGTAAAGCTGAAAATTTCTATACAAAATGCGATATGGTTTCTCTCCCCTTAAAGCTAGTGCGATTATTGCTAATTTTTAAATTTGTTTTAGATATTATGAATTACTAGGCCAGCGTTTATTCCCGACGGTAAAAAACATATCGTCTTTGATCTGTTAAGGTATTGTTTTGACGACAGTGACAATACGATAACAGGTCAAACACAATTAATGGTTTTTACCGTATTGAATAGAGGCCCTGTACGTTTTCCTTACGATGAAAAATATTTCCGTATTTTCATAGACAAACCCAGTTTTCATACGAGGAATAACACAACATATTAAAAAATCGTGGAAATCGGACTGGATGTAGGGGGTGCGAAACGTTATCGCCCGGAGCTAATTAAAGATCTACTCTACGACTAAACAAGAAAGAGAATTAGGTAATGCCTGAATGGCCGGGAGAGAATAACCAAGGTTGAAGGCTTCATACATAGCTGCAAGTTCTGATAAACGATGGCTCATTAAGTATAGCGTGGCAGGCCGTGCCAGGCCCCGGGTTTTTCAGTTTTCGTGCTTTCATATCGTACCTTCCTACTATTTCATTAGTTAGCTATATAGGCTTTAGTTAAAATGGAAACGTACTTAGATGAATTTGAGTACACAAGCTTGAAATATTCTTCTATCTCAAATATCAAACCTCTCTTCAAATAAATTTTAAAAACGAGTGCCGGGTAAAACTTTTTTAAAACCATCCATCATCACGGTCGTTAATTTGAGCTATAATATTTTTTTGTATTTTTGTTTATGGCATAGATAAAGCTAACGATCACACAGGCCACCTGATAGTAAGTGGAGACTGTGACCCATAGACATTCGCATCACAAGACTGCAAGCCTAAGACTGCAAATGCGTTGCCAACCCTGAGGACTAAGATGGAACGCCTCTATGCTAGTCATTACACCGGCTGTCTTATCCCCAAACCGCACACATCAATGCGAACACTGCTGTTTGGCGGTAGTTTATAATGGATAAGATATTGGTAGCGATCCGGACTGACCCTGGACAGGGTCCTACCAGCCGCAATAATAATTATAATTTCCATCTTACTCTATTGCGCGCCTTCTCTTTGACACGCTGTTATGGCACCATGCCTATTTTTTCTTAACTTGATCCAGATGTATTCAAAAGAATTTAATTCAGTTATTACAAATTAAGCGCTTTTAAATTAAACAACAATTCAGGCTGTCAGAATCATTACAACATTAATCTTATTCAAGTAACTCAGTTTAAAATCTTAATCTTACAACGCATCATTAGTTCATCCGATATCCTGAGTCGAGTCATTGTCTATGGCTCCTCGACTGGAACGACCAGCTGTTTCCACTCGATAATAGCTTCCATTTGACTCGACGGCAATTGGAGACGACAGTTAAATTGTATTTAAGAGAAGTTTCTAGTACAGTCAGTAAATGTTTTACGAAACTTGTGGGCGAATAACGCACCTATGCATACGTTACATGCATCGCACTTGAATGTAAAACGTGTACTATCAGAAAATATAGATGAATAGTAACTACTTAAGATCATTATATGGCGATATTGCGTGCGTCACAATTTTAAGTAACCCGTGGAAGCAGAAGTGGTCTCAACTAAGATTTTTTTCATTTCAACTATGCTTTTATAATTACTGTTATAACAACCAAAATGTAACTGTTCAGATTACTTACCCAAGGTGAAAGTTGACAGTAGTTAGTTGTAATTTTAGTTCCAGTTTTTCCAAACGAAACGATAAAGTTTGTAGGTCCATAGTAATTATCCACCCACAGTACATCCGACTACGCAGTCAGGGTAATGTCAGCCCAAGTTTAGACACAATTTATTGTCCGTCTTTATTGGAGTAATTTATTTGAAACCGATCTCCATTGACGCATTTTACTGATTGAAATAAATGGGCGTATTAGCTTTAAACTGAAGTCATTTTGTAATTTGGGGCTGAATTTGACTTGACAAAAAAGGAAGTGACTGCTATTTGGTAGTTTATTTGATTTACAGAAGGCTCTCGTGCAACGCAAATCGTGTTCCTGATAAGGCAATTGGTCTTTTTAGGACTAATTTTACGCCCCCTTGGTGCTGATGATATGTCTACTTAACGAGACGAGATGTGTTAAAAAGATTTCAGTCCACAAAGCTTTAAAAACATATCGAAACTTTTATGTGGTCATCTTGCACCATCTCATATACACATATATAAGTAGGTAGTTGTAGTTATTTTATTTTATTCTTTTCTATCTTTCTCTCCCGTAAGATTTTTGGCATGTTTTCCTGCTGAACTACTGTTATTTGATATTATATTTAATTTAATACTTGTAGCTTTATATAATGCTAGATTAAGTTGTACATACCATTGTAATATGAAATATGAAATAAGTTTAAAAAATGACTGACTGCTGAGTTTCTTGCGGCGTTTCTTCTCAGCAGAGTGGTCTCCTCTTGGGAAGCGCTGGTAGTATCTTGACGTGTAAAAGTGCCCGTGCGGCCTACTTACTGAATAAATTTCTTTTATCTTTTATCTTTAATTTTGTAAAACTTGGTTGTAAAATTAAAAGGCACTTTTACATGATAGAAATCTACCAGCGGTTCCCAAAACGAAACCACTTCTCCAAAGAACCTTTTTTACATCCATAAGCCCTTCTCATGCTTCTATTTAATTGCCTTCCTGCCCGACCCCTTGGTTCCTGCTTCCGTGATATTGTGGTTTCCGCCAACTTCCGCTATGTAGCGAAGTGTTAGGTTAATTACTCTGTTGAATCGCTATTTAGACCTGCATGTAAGGTGGCATATGGTACTGTATTCAGACTTGGCTTAAACATGAGCTACGATGGATGTCAGCTCTGCCGGCATACGGGTGACGATTTATATAAAAGTCTTTCTGGTTTCTGATTTGAGAATTGCACAGAGAACTGAGGCTGAACAGAGGAAGTCAGGGCTTATAAAAGCACTCCAGGTTCCCGTGGATGTCGTAAGAGGCGACTAAGGGAATAAGGGCTTGTAAAACTGTTAGGCGATGGGTTTGCAACCTGTCACTAATAGGTACACTGGTATTCATCTTAGCTTGAATGTGCAAAATGTGGTTACAGAATTATCAACAAGTTTTTAGAGTTGTTGATCCGTAGCTCTGCCTGCCCCACTATGGGAATGAAGGCGTAAGTTTATGTATGTATGGAAATGTACTAGATAAAATGAAAATATATGAGATAGTATATTAGAAGAAGAATAATATTTACACCCAAAAATCGTGGTAATTAGATCAGACAACGACCGGGCAGCCATTTATTACGCGATTGCATGCAAGAGGTCGTTGACCGCGGCGCTGTTCGACACCGCACAAAAAAACGCTGTAAAAACCTTCTCCCGCAGTTTAGAGGCAGCGGGTTCAGTAGGAGTTCAGATTAAAAGGCGTTAAGTTTGGCAAGAGTAGCGCCAACAACCCGGTACGCAAAAAAGGCGCATAAATTGAGTCTTTGAGTTGCGGAAAATGAGCCCCGTTCTAACCTATAACCTATAAGGCGTTAAGTTGCACTTACAATGAGGTAGCACGCGCCGAAATACTTAAACTTCTACTTTTTGTATGACCTTTTCGGCCCACTGGAAGCATTGATATGATATACTTACATATATTGTTTTTTTTTACCGCGTCCTTTCCCCATTGTGAACTTATTTAGGTATAAGTATCAGTGTTCATAAAACCTGCATTTGGTCTATGTTTCCGTTCCTAACTAGCTACCAGAACTTGTTAAGGTTAATTGTAAAAAGGGCAACGTGTATTCTTTCAAGCCTGATTTACTTGCGGAATCCAAACACCTTTAGTCATTAAAAACTTTTAAAAAAAATGTATTATAAAATAGCTTCCCTTATATTGCTGTAACTATTTACTCTTATCGATATCATGAATTTATAAAGTAGTGTCAGTTGAATAATTAAAAATGCTTGTTATAGTTACACCTGACTGGATGAGCAGCGGAACTCTAAAATTATATAAAAAAGTGATGATGCTGCACCAGCATTGTTAGAGTTACGGTCACCACAGATTACTACTTATACCTACCGGCTAGCACTTAAACCGGAATATGGCAGCAATAACGTAACGTTGTTTTTTTCGAGTTCCGTACACAAAGGGTAAAAACGGGACCCTATTGCTAAGACTCCACCTTCCGTCCGTCTGTCTGTCAGTCACCAAGCTGTAACTCATGAACCGTGATAGCGTGGCAGTTGAAATTTTTATAAATGCTATATTTCTGCTGCTGCTATGGTAACAAACACTAAAAACCAAATAAAATAAATATTTAAGGCAACATGCACCAAACGCGACTTTTTTGCCGCTTTTTTATTAATAACGGCAACGGGTAGACGCTTTAAATATTAACAGAATATTTAGTTGTATATTCACTTAAAAATAAATTATTAAATTACTATAAAATAAATATTTGGGCTGAGCGTAGTGAGATTCAAGTGTTATCGCCCAAGGTGGAAATAATTTTGCTACCGTGTGACACAAACTGCTTTTCACATCACCTATAAGGAAAATAAATGATGAAGAAGTGATGAAGCAAATTTAATTATGCACACTCTCTAAAAGTGCTAAAACTATCAAATTCTACTAAAATCAACTATTGGTACTACTATTGGTATGCTGTCAAATGCAAAATCAAACAGGATACAAGACTTATCGCTGCTACCAAAGACCTTCATAATAGACGAACAGTGTGTGGAAGCGAGAGTGCAGCCTCTTTATGCACGAATACGAGTGCGACAGTGACAGCGAAACACGTTGACGTTGTAACCATTTTGAAAGCTAATGGTAGCCCACGGTAGCCCACTGGCGACAGCGTGTTTTAGTTTTTATTAAAATATTCAGGATAATTGTATAAACGTGGTGTCAAAACCGTTAAAAACAACAATGGTGGGCTGTGCAGTACCTGATTGCGAAGTCAATCATAGGAATAATCCAAACAATGAGTCATTTCACAGGTAATTATGATCCACACATAGTCATTTTTGAACTCATATTTTCAAGGATTCCTAGGTCCAAGGAATACGGTTAGTGGTCTAATAAGTACGATATATCATGTAGTTTTGTGTTTTATGCATATTTTTAATTTTTATATGTAAAATGAAAAGATGTTGTGTCCGTGAAAATTTCCATTTTTTAGGTAGTGATTGAATGTTTGAATCTCACTCATCTATCGATAAGTTATCAATATGTCGATATTTCTTCATTGTTCTCATAAACATTATTCCGAGCGATTATAAAACGCAGCTAGGTAAATTGATCACAGTTTATTATTTATCATTAAATGCAGTGGTCCAGCCTACGACAGGACTTCAAATTTTTTTTTTATGTTTTTTGTGTATGTTTTAATTAAATCATGTAGAAAATGCTAAAATAAGCATCTTCTCTTGTTTAAACTTTTTCTCTCAGGTTGATAATTACCGAGATATGGGGGGTCCGAAAGTTAGTAAATTCGGTACCTACAAGGCGTTTGAGAAATTTCAATGGGGTGAAAACTATGTCTGTATAACATTCGGTTAGTTACCTATACGTTAGTTACCTTGGGCTTGGGAATGTACATGAAAATTGTCATTTACGTGACGTCCGTCTTAAAGTTGATAAGGATACACAGATCTCAACAAGCCAAAGAATCCTCTACTGAGCGTGACGTTCGGCTTATAGGCGACAGGGATAGACACATCTGAGAGAGCCAGAGAATCTTCTACTGAACATGAAAGTAGGTCCGAACGTAAGTCCACAAGAACTTCTAAGTTGTGGCCAAATAAAGTGAATACTTCCACCGTTTGAAAAGTATATTATTCCAGATGAACTTGGGTTATTTTTTATTTATATTAACCGAAGCGAAGCGGGGGCGGGTCGCTAGTTTCTCTATATAAGTAACTTTATTGTTGCCTAGTGCCCATATTAAAAGCCTAGAATTTGTGTAAGACTGAAATTTATTAATTATTTACATTAAAAATTGATTGTATGATATGTGTGTGGTAATTACCATGAAAAAAGTATTATTATAGATAATGAAAGAATCTTGTGTTTTATTAGTGAAGAATGCTAGTTTTAAGTTCCACGCAAGATACAAACAAGTCTTATATAAGCGAGTCTTTTTCATCGATATTTTTTCGATATAACGTACGGACATCACTAAAATTACTCACACACTTGTAAAATCACGCACACGTTGACATTTCCGTTTTGGTAACGCGGGAAAAAGGGAGTCTGTTGGTCTATTACGTTAGTTATATAAAGGTCTTTGGCTGCTACAGAATTGTGTATCCAATCTTTTTGCACCACGAACGATGTTACTGTCAAGATCTTTTGATTCCGGTAGAAGACAGATTGCGCCGGAGATTGTCTATTGTGCTTCTGTCCGCCTTTAAAATGTTTCAGCCATCGATTTTCGATAGTGATTGATCTCGTCAGTCAATGACGCCATGTATGATAGGTTTAACGATGGTAAGAAATAGAAACGTTATATTTTATTGCTGATTTAAGTTCACAAAAAGTTATATCACCTAGTTAAATCAAGTCCACGAATTAATGAATGTTTTCAAAAAGTACCTGTCTATGTCACCCAATACAAATGTTGAGCATCCTTATAACCTTGTCATTGTGTATGTCATTTTCATTGTCATGTGTGTCATTTGATATTCTGTTTGATGTTTTACTGTGACAACGCACTAAAATGCTTAAAATTTTCTCTGGGGTACTGTACAAGCCTATTGATTATGGCAGTTTCCAGTTGATACGAGGATATGTTTAAGGTCCAAATATTAAGAAAAACAATACAATTCATTAATTAAAAAGAATATCTACAAATCACCACCCGCCGCCACAGCCCCGGTAGATCAACTCTATATTACCGACGCGTAAAAGAGCCCTCGTGCTGGCTATTTACTGAATAAATATTTTGAATTTTGAATTTTGAATCCACCAGCAACGTGAACGTGATACATAGATATGATACATAGATGACGGCATCAGAACTCCTTTTATTTGACAATTTTGATTGTGTATAATCCAGAAGTATTTTTTTGATACGATAAAAATACTAACTATATAAAAGATACGTTGTTAAGTTAAACTTGAACAATTATAATTCCGAATATTGAGATTTACTGTTTAATAATGAATACCAAAGTATGTAGGAAACAATTCTCAGAATATATCATATGGTTTACGTAAGTTAATTTTACTAAAACCCTCTTTCTGCTTAATTCTTCTTTAGTATACATATGTTGAAAATTCATTAATCACGTAATTTGGGAAAGTTTAGACTTGTAACTACAAAAAAATGTTAACGTAGAAAACGTCTGTTAGCGAAATGAGAATCCTACGAAGTAAGCCTCCCTGCTGTGAAATGTGTCAAAGAAACTTGTTTCTTTGTTTGTCCTTGGACAAACCACACACATGCTGAATACTTCTAATCATTAAAAACAGTCTTATAATCTAAATTGGTAATAGTTTTTTACATTTGCAACCAATTTTAAGCCTTTAAATTTAATCGAGGGCGCAATACACTCCAGGTAAAAAAAACTTGGTTCCAAGATATCCAATTTGCTGTCGCTGTCCAGGAGAGTCAGCGCTCTATGCAGTCGAGAGTGGGTTAGCGCTCGAGTTCGCTACGAGTGACGGAGCAAAAAACGCGTGGTTTTACAAACATCATATTATGTTGGTATGACAGACGGTCCTGGCCAAACAAACAATAGGCCGGGACTCAGGGAGGCGCCGGTGACGCCATGCGCCCCTCCCGTCATGACTCAACCGCAGACGTAATGACTAAAGCAAAAAGACCTCGAAAGTTCCTCAAGTTAAGTTAGACTTTAATAAACAATGTGTTAAGTTACAATTAGAAATAGCTTACGTTTAGCCCATGACTTCGTCCACGGAGAAGTCGTCGTATCTTTAAGAGGTATAGGTACAGGTCGATTCACGAGAGTTGGCACGAATGAATTGACCGAAAGTAATGTCACTTGTCACTATGTGAGTGCCGTCCTTTGAACCGATGTTCGAATTTCAAACCGAAAATCTGTTATTATTCTACACACTTGAATACTTTCGTTCACTCATTCAATCCATTCGTGCCAACTCTCGTCAAATGTATCCTAATATTGTAGTTAAGACTAGAATATAATGATTTTCTCGCGTCCGCAGGAAGTTTACCCCTTTGTCACCCTGCCTCCCCTGGGTGGTGACAAAGAGTGTTTAACATTAGCTGCTTGCTGCACTGCTCGATTACGATCCTAGAGCCTCACAGTGATATAGAGGAAATTCTGCCATACGATTACATAAATAAGTTCAGGCTATCTATATTACCATCCCCATCATTTATGGGTGGTAGGACCTTATGCAGGGTCCGTTCGGAAGTTCGGATCGCTACCACCATGTTATCCATTAATCTACCGCCAAACAGCAGTGTTGACAGCCGGTGTAATGACTATATATTCCATCTTAGTCCTCAGGGTTGGCAACGCATTTGCAGTCTTAGGCTTGCAGTCTTGTGAATGCTAATGTCTATGGGTCACAGTTCCCACTTACCATCAGGTGACCTGTGTGCTCGTTTGCCTTCTCTATGCCATAAAAAATAAACAACGTTTGCTAAATTTAATTCAAGTTAGTTTAGCCTGTTTTGTATTTTATTATCAAATATCCAACATTCCATTAAGTACGTACGTACCTTTACGTTAAATGTTTGCATTAATAACATAAATGTTTTTTTACGTGAGCGCACGTAATGAGTTCACTATAAATCCCGATTTAAGTATTAAGGTAACCACTGATTGAATTACCTAATTCAAGTCAGCGACGAATCATTCCAAAAGACTCCCTTTCGTGTCATATGTGTAAAAACCCTAGTAAACCGGGCACTGACCGTATCAACACATTCACTGCCCCTAAATAGCGATTATATTCAATTAGTACACGCAAGTCGTGTCGCTGGCATCGAAACAGTGTTGTAATCGCCACGAAGCGTGAAGGAACTGACACGTGTTTTGCTTTTTGTGCTAAAAGATAAACCGTAACGCTTTTAAAAAGGCTGAGTCACAAAAATGGGTGCTTTGGACTTTTCCGTCACCTTTTGGATCCAAGTTTAGTTAGATTGACTTTGATTGTCACTCACGTTCAATCATTGTCGTTGACCAGTATTAAAAAAAATTAGACCGGGTATATCGTTATCACCCTATGGTCGCCTTTATCACGGTGGATAAATCATCCTAGACACTCGCACTTTTTTTTAAATAATAGTGGGAGGCAAATGAGCATGTAGGTTACCTCATGGGAAGTAATCACCACCGCCCATAAACACCAGCAACTCAAGAAGAGTAATCATTCAAATCACATCAAACCAAATTAGTTATTTACTAGAATACAGTAATTAAGGTGTTACAAAATAATGTTCATAGTGTACGAGTATTCAGCCCGCATGCAAGCGTGCAAATATTTTGTTGATTATACATCTACTTAAAATGTCTAAAATAATAATAATAGTATGTGTTATAATACATCTACATTAAATTTTAAATAATCTTGAACACTATAAATACATTTATCCATGAGCCATTTTGTCAATATTCGCTTGAAAAGGTTTCCTGTAAGCGACTTCATATTTTCTGGTAAATGACTATAGATTTCTATACACATGTTGTACACATTCCTACCATACATCGCCTTGTTTTTCGAAACAGGGTTGGTGGGTTATCGGTGCGTTGCCGGCCGATAAACCTACATACTGGTCCAAAAGTGACAGATGTTTTGTTTTATCCACGTTTAAGTATCTGTATCGATAAACACGGGCATTTACCCCGTTGATCCTTTTGTCTACTTTGGGGCGTAATTTTCTCTATGATCCTTAGATTGGAAAGTATACCGTGGAATGACTGTGAACGTTGTAACGGGAATTGACAACATTTAAAAAAAAAAGCATTTCTGTTTTTTCGCGTTTATAATAGCTGATTAAAAATTAGACTACCCGTGTTTCTCGGTTTTCCTTTATTTTACTTAAATTCGTCGTTAATAATTTATTAAATAAATAGTCATTAAAAAGACCGTACCTATATCTTAGCATGATATAAAATAAAAAAAGTAACAGAACTGACTGTCATGTCATGTCACTTGTCAACCATTAGTTGCCGTTCGCTCCAATGTTATTATGTAGATTCCATTAAATAAATAAATAATTTCGCTCCAAAGACTACTATTGTACACGTTCACAAAGTTATTTCGCGTTTACTGCTTTGAATCTCTTTCTATAATAATGACGACATGACAATGACACTTGCGTATTTTTTCTATTCCTATGGTAATAAATGAACTAAGGGCTCTATAAGTGTATTCCTAACATTCACAATCCAACTTTTTTTTACTGTTGTTCCTAAATATAAAAAAAACTACTGAATAAAAAAATCCAATTTTATTTTTATTGTAATCAGCAGTGTAAAATCTACAAACAGTATTTTTATTTTACGGCCATAGCACATATGAATTGTTGTCAACTGGAAATAAGATTTTCAAAACATCTTTACTAAGATAAAGCGCGGATTCTATTTTAAAACCACAAATATTTTTACGAATTTATGAATAAATGCATAGAGAACACGTTTTTTCTTGTAAACTTTATTGGATTGTTCTTTCTTGCAACTGAAGTAAGTATATCCTTAATCCAAGTAACAATTTAATTAAATGGGACATCCAAATAAAAAGTGTATAATAATATTCATAATACAATCGTCTTTATAAATACTATGTCAAATTATGAAAGCCATGCATTTAAAATTTAAAAACAGACACGATTCTTTGAACCATGATTCACTAAATGAATAACATGATGAGTTATTCGTGTTTTTATTTTAAACGTAGCTCTGACTACATTTCTGGAAATGGCAATCATTAAAATGTTTTCAGACAATATTTGAGGATTTTAATGGAGCCGTGTTTGGAGCTAACGTTAAACTTGAACGTTAAAAAATAATTAAAGTTGAATTAAGATAATCAACAACAGCATTTCATCAACTGGAAGGACATAAGTATTAGTTGATTTAGTTGATTTCCAAACTTTTCTTGGCAATGTTTGCCAAATAATGTTACATCTAACATTTGACATAACGAATAAAGGAAAGGCAACGAAAATATTTGACAAATAATGACTCTGCCAACAATACGAGAACGTGTTTGCTAAATTTTATTAAAGTCTTCAGTTGGATTTAGGCAACGAATGTTTTTCTAACTAGATATCAATACTTTACAAATCTTTTTAACTTGTGGACCACGCGTGTGACACAATCCCTGTTTTAAAAAGTTTAACTTAGTTCTAGGTAAACCGATATTTGTATCAACGGCAGTGCAACCACCTCTGAATGTGTAATAATTCCAGTCGATATTGTGCCACACGGGCTTGGCGAACGCTTTTGAATTAAAGTAATTGCCTTCATGACACTAATTTGTCAACCACTACACGGAACTTGGAACAAAACTATTAATAAGAGGGTAATTTTATAGTTTTGAAATAGACGATCTTTTGAGCGAGTCATCTCAATTTCAGTTGAGGTTGCCGCTGCTTTACATAGCCTGAAATAAAAGATTTGATCACACTCTTTACTCGAGATTCTATAGTAGTTAACTTTCCAGACTCATGTTCTAAATTATTTTCTGCATTTGGGAGGGGGGCCCCTGGATCCTCTAATGGATATAGCGATCCCTCTGCCAAAAAGAACAAGTTGCCGATCCCATCGCAGCTTAGTGAAGCACAAGCAGCTTTAGCCTAAATAGAGTTTTTTTTTTACTTAGCATAGAAAAGGCAAACGAGCACACAGGCCACCTGATGTTAAGTGGAAACTGTGACCCATAATAATAATAATAAATAATAATAATAAATAACTTTATTTTCAGGCTACTAGGCCCATAGATAAATACCTTACTGACTAAAATACATATATTTATAAACTTAACAATATTCTAAAATTATCTTATAGACATTCACATTCACTGCAAATGCGTTGCCAACCCTGAGGACTGAGATGGAATGCCTCTATGCTAGTCATTACACCGGCTCTTATCCCCAAAAGGGAACACAACAATGCAAACACTGCTGATTGGCGGTAGGTTAATGGATAAGATGGTGGTAGCGATACGGACGGACCCTGCACAAGGTCCTACCACCCGCAAGCACAGCACGCACAGCTAATAAAAAATCGAAAGGTAATAAATCAGGTATCTTTTGCATCTCATTCACCAGGAAGAAAGAAAAGAAACAGTAACATCTTACATTATGTCCTTTGTTCATTCTTGTTAAGGAAAGTGACATAATTTAAGGTTATTATTTTCTAGCTTCACTTCAAAGTTTGCTTTGGTTTGTCTATACGTATAAGCTTCTTAGTGAAGCCTCAACCTAAATAAAGTACTCTGTGACCTGACTGCGATGCAGCCTACTCAAACGTAATTACAGACGATCTAAGATATCAGACTGATCTCACAAGCCTATATTTTAGCTTTCATCGTCTTGAATAGCATGAATCACCGCGATGGGATCTCAATTCTGCCCACTTGATCGTAAGCATGGTACACTTAAGAATTAACGATGAACTGGCCTGGCTATTGAATAATTGGGATCGTTCGTATATATTTTTATAATTACTCTAATTCGAAAACATTAGTAAGTTTTTAAAATAATTAAAATATTTAGTAGTCGACCTTATATGAGTGCGAAGAGTGGGAAATATATCTTTCGTACTCCTCCCACTTATACAAAATATAGGCAGAGGTCGACTACAGGTCTCTGGTTGACCACTGGTGACTTTACCCTATTTCGGATATGTCGACATAAGTAGATTTAACCTTTGTTTGACTTTCTTTTTCGGCGTGAAGCCCTACTAGACACCTAGGGTTAGGCAAAAACCGCTTGAAATAGTATGTTTTAATACACTATTACAATCACTTTTTATTATTAGGTATCATTTAACTGCTGTAATTTATAAGAAAATGCCAACCCAATTTTAAAATAATGATGCCATCCATAAAATGTCTGCTAGATAAATAAAGATATGAAAACAAAAATTGGGTCAAACACAAAATTAATGAAATTGGCCTCTTAAAATTACCTATTCCTTCGAAATAGAATGTAAAAGCCGTGAGTTATTTTTTTTATCTATCCCAATAATGTTTATATTAAAGATACTTGAGAATATCAGCAAAAAATAAGCCTCTAGGTGTTATAGAAAACCCAGAGCAATATTCCTTGACACAAATGTACTCCACAGCTCATCATCATTAAATGTCGAATTGAAACCGTTAACGCTTTTCTATCGTGGCTTACATGCTAAAAATAACGTATGATGCGCGCATACAGCCCGAACATTCGACTTTATGTACTAAATAATAATTTACAAAATGGAAATAACCGTTTAAATTTCTCCATGGAAACTCAGGCGGTGAGCTAATGACATGCAATCACGGCGTGAATAGGAAAGCATATCTTCGCCTTCCGATTGGTTATGCTCCGGTGGCGTGCTGAAGCCAGGGTCGTGCGGCCACTGATGCCCTGAAGGTATTATTATGAAGACATAATTAAAGGGGTTCACTGACAAACATCTAAGCCAGTTTGTGCAAAATGTTGTCATAGAATTAACAACAAGTTGTTAAGAGTTGTTGGTAATTACCAACAAGATACAGAATTCTGTAGCTCTGCCTACCCCACTCTGGTATGAAAGCGTGACGGTATGTATGTATAATTAAAGGGATATCTTAGGGCCGAATTTAATGAACTCATCTTGACTGTGAGGCCCGTCACAAATACGTCAAAGAAAACGCCAAACCATAGAACACTGACAGATTTGACGCATCTCGAGACGAGCTTGAGTTGAGATCAGTTTATTAATACGGGCCTTAAAGTTCTGAGTTGTGTTTTTAAAATATTAATTTAGCTTTTAAAAGTCTAGATATTAAATGCAAATGCTTTCAGTAGGTTAGATTAGATTTAATTATAAGCGATATCAAAAATGAAACCCCTTTATTCATAAAAGCACAATAAACCAATTTAAAGTTAGTTAGTTAAAGTAGTCGCTGTCCCTCTCTGTCAAATTCAAATGTCATAATGACATAAGGACAGAGCATATTTGACGCGCACTTTAGCTATACCACGTTTATGAATATGGAAGACTTCAATAATAAAAAGGTTGTTTGTAATGATAACAATTGAGGTGTTTACCTGGGTGATATCAACAACATGCAGTCATTTCGCGTGGGACGATAAGATTGACATTTCGGAGGGTACTAACCGAAGGGCTACTGAAGTGGTAGATAGTGGTGACATGCTCTAATGAAGGAAATGGGGTCAGTTTAGTGACGACGAGAGACGAAAATAACGGATAATTATGTACAGAGTTTATAAGAGACGACTTCTGCTCGTGGGTGGAACATCTACGTTGACGATGCTATCAGCCTACCCTACTGACCCTGCCTACGAATATAGCTGTCCCGGGTTCGATTCCCGGTCAGGGCAAATATTTTTGTGATGAGCACGATTGTTGGTTTTTGTGTCTCGCGTGTTTTGTATGTTTAAAAGTATTTTTTCTCTATATAAGAGTTAAAAGAATAGTAGCCAAAGTACAACCCTTGAGTTAAGTTCGGGGCTAGGTCAATTTGTGTAAGATTTTCAACCGTTTTTTTTTAATTGTTCTAATCCACCAATTAATAGTAAATAGGTTCGTTCAGGAAATATGATTTGGCCGTCTTTTATCTACTTTGCGATCTTTTTTTCTGTTTCAAGACTACTAAATATCTGGAAAATTATTTAATTGAAAGCACATAAACCGAACTAAGGAAATTAAATACTATTGTACTAAATATACGTAGGTTTTAAATAGCAATCGATTCTAAACTTAATGTTCAATACGATTGTGTTTCCCACGGGAAATACAAAGGCTCTTGAATCCTTTTGCGCAACTATTCAAATCTGAATTATCGTGTAAAGCTTCTCCTATAAATATTAATGAGTTAGCTTAGCCTACACTCACCATATCTAATTACGCAAATACACTCAGGAGCAAAAATACCGGGTCAGAATGCGTTATTCATACAAACGAGACTATTTCGAAGCCTTGGTTCCTCGCCACGGGTTGTTTTGAGTGAGTTTTAATGGTGGATACTGCGAGGTTCAATAGAGGAGGTCAAAAGTTATTAAGATACCTAACTGATCGCACAATCAGTTAAGACTACAGCGGGAGAGTTTGGGTCAGCACTTGGATTTTATTGCCATTTTAGATGTTTTTCTGAACATGCACAATTCCGGCGTTAACCGCAAATTCATTCAGTTGGGTATCCTAGGCACTTTGGAAGTCCTGTATCGGTGCTCGGGGTATTCATCATCAGATTTCACTAGAAGCATTTCCTGGCGAGGAACCAAGGCTTCGAAATATTCTCGTTTGTATGAAAAACGCACTCTGACCCGGTATTTTTGCTCCTGAGTGTAGTTAGTATGTTTGTTTTGATTTCAAGTTTAAATGAGATTAGCATGCGTGAGTTGCACTTGCATGGTAATCTGCACGAGTTGTGTTTTAATTACACCTAACTTACTTATAACGCTACCTTAAATGGGCTTTTAGCTAAGCTCAAGCTTTTTCGAGGTGAAAATGGCGCCGGTCGCCACCGAAACAACATTAATAAGGTTTGCGTGACGATGTTAATGTTCGCGATAAAGCCATAATTATTTACGCACAAAATAGATTAGCATTTGTTTACTGGATGGCCTAGGTAGTTTAAATATTTTCACAGTTGATAAGTTAAAAAAATACAGTCATTTCTTTGGAGTAATTATTGATTTTAAAGGCTGGCTGATATTCAGCAGTGAATGCGGTTTTTTAACCGACTTTAAATAAAAGTAGGTGCTCAATTCATCTGTATTTTTAACTGATATTACGATGAGTTTAAATGTTTGTTACTCAATAACGCCAGAATGGCTGAACGTGTATGGATGAAATTTGGCACAGACATAGAATAATAGTCTAGAATATCACATAGGCTACTTTCTATCCCGGAAAATTGTAGCTACTTCAGCTATTTCGGCGAATCTCTCCCAAATGAGTTTACTCCCCATCTTCTCTTAGTTTTACCTCTACGCTGATTTCGATCTAAAAGGGACTCTATTTCACCATATTAAACCTTATTGCTTTTGACATGTTATCGTATTGTTTATAAATCGCCTTCCATTACTGTCATGTAAATAAGAGCTATCAATACGATAAAGTGTCAAAAGCAATATGGTTTTACACAGTAGAATAGAGTCTGAAAATGTGTATAAAACATTTTGACTCTCGTGCTTATTTACGGGATAGAAGGTGCCAGTGGTAGGGCCCCTGGATGCCCTTTAATCGTATTATAAACAACATGAAATAATTTGATTGAACTTTAAACCAGGACAATAGCATAACGTGAACTCATGTTAATAGGTATGGAAATGTAGTACGATCCGGTCGCGATCATTATCAACGTTTTAGCCATCGCCTTCGCCCCATACGTCTAATTTACATAAATTACGTATTATGTACAAAGGTATGAAATGGATACAATTTTCCGATGTAACTTCGTTGGTTACTTTGGGGTTGAAGTAAAAAGGAAATGGAACACTTTAGCTAAAGTCTAAGAAATGGTTTTAAGCTACCGGTAACTTCAGATTCATCTAATGTGCGCTATAGTTAGTGGCCTGAACGTATTCAAAGAGGAATATCTTTATTTTGTTCGGGTTACATACCCAAAGGGTGAGGCCGCTTCCTGACTTGGCGGTATGCTTGCAGTAAAACACAGAATCGGTAAGGGTTGCTAGGCAACTAGTGGCATCCACCAATCAACGCGCAGCATTTATGCCGACAGTATGTTTTACTGCAAGCATACCGCCAAGTCAGGAAGCGGCCAAACGGTATCATATTACTACCTATTACTAAGCCTACGTTGTCCACCCTTTTATCCGTCCTAATTTTAAAGAGCTATATCTTTTCTAAAATTCAAAATTCAGAATATTTATTCAGTAAATTGGCCATATGAGGGCTCTTTTACACATCGGTAATATATGTAGAGTCAATCTACTAGCGCCGCAAGCAACTCCAGCAGAAGGTCAGGATTCCCCATGATAAAATACAATAGTACTTAAAAGTAAAATTACAAGGAGTAAATAAATATTTTGAAACTAACACCAACAAAAATATGATTATCAAACGACTCCAAATAAAAAAGAAGTTTCTCAATTCGACCGTATGTATTTTTTTATGTGTGTTCGCGGATAACTTCGTCGTTTATGAACCGATTTTGATAATAAGCCCAGGGGTGGTACCATGATAAGGAAAGCAGGGTCTGATGAGGGGATCAGTAAGGAAATGAGGGAACTCCTCAAATATTGTAGGCAAACATATAGCGATTTTAGTATTTTTAGTGACAACTTCAGCATTTGCATTTAGAAAGTATCATTTGCTGAAGCGGAGCTGATGAAGACCAAAGATGGCCACCGGAACTCCTCAACGGTACCGATTTCAAGAGTGGTAAAAAGATATTTCGATTAAGATAGTTGAGGCACCACAACGAAGAACATTTAATTGTATAAAAATGACGGCGTTGCTTGCGGCGAGCTAGAAATGTGTTAAAGTTTCATGTATCAACTAAGAAGTGGGACTACATAAGGTTATTATGATCACTAAAAAGTGTAACATAAAATAAATGATTTGAAAAACAAAAAACCGCCTTCAATAAGGCAATTAATAACTTCTGTTAAAATTATAGGTTAGACCAACAAAAGTTGGCTTTTGGTTGCTTTTTTTTTGTTTTTGAAGGCGGTGTTTTACAATACAGGGTTATTGGTAAGTCGACCTATTCCCGTTAGGAGGTGATAGGGGTGACTATTTGCAATAATTTTGACCCCCATATGCATTATGCAAAAGTGAACCATTTTTGAGTTATCGCGATTTTTAGTTTTTTTTTAAATTAGTCGGAAATTCAACTTGAAAAATTTATTACAAGAAAAGTATCAATTTAAATCTTTTTTTTTCTTCTGATTTACAAAAACGATTAAACACTGGTTATTTCTCAATATTAAAACAATAATTATCGGCCCAAATTTAAAAAAGCGAGACGGAATACGAAATTTTTTCAATATTTTTTGCGATCGCTTTCCACTAAAATGCCTTAAAAACAAAAAAAAACGTTATGAAACTTGGCTTGCAGATTATTTTAAAAACTTAACTGTTTTCTTAGCTCTCCAAAAATGCATAACAAGTAGGAAATTATTAGAAAAAAACTGAAAAAAAGATCATCACAAAGGAAGCGGGCGGAAACTAAAGTCACAAATGCCACTTCAAAAATAAAAATTAAAAACATACCGAATTTGAGAATGCGAGGCCGAAAACTTAAAAATACATGTTTTTGTATCAAACTCCAACATAAATTACACGAAAACAGAAAAATTTACCAATACATTTGGCGGGCAGATTACACATAAAACATTGACGTTTTTCCAGCTTTCTAACGAGCTATTAAAACAAACTGTTATACTCGTAAACACAAATAACAACATTAACTTATGGAAAAAGTAAGCGATTTTTAGTTTTATTTTAAGTTAGTCGGACTAATTTCAAGCCTTGGTAAATTTTCTGTTTTCGTGTAATTTATGTTGGAGTTTGATAAAAAAACATGTATTTTTTAGTTTTCGGCCTCGCATTCTCAAACGTGTACAGATTTTTTTTTTTTAATATTGCATAAGAAAAACAAGCAAATAAAAAAAGTTGATGTAAATTCGGTATGTTTTTAATTTTTATTTTTGAAGTGGCATTTGTAACTTTAGTTTCCGCCCGCTTCCTTTGTGATGTTTTTTTTTCAGTTTTTTCCCAAATAATTTTCTACTTGTTATGCATTTTTGGAGAGCTAAAAAAACAGTTAAGTTTTTAAAATAATCTGCAAGCCAAGTTTCATAACGTTTTTTTTTGTTTTTAAGGCAATTTAGTGGAAAGCGATCGCAAAAAATATTGAAAAAATTTCGTATTCCGTCTCGCTTTTTTAAATTTGGGCCGATAATTATTGTTTTAATATTGAGAAATAACCAGTGTTTAATCGTTTTTGTAAATCAGAAGAAAAAAAAAGATTTAAATTGACACTTTTCTTGTAATAAATTTTTCAAGTTGAATTTCCGACTAATTTAAAAAAAAACTAAAAATCGCGATAACTCAAAAATGGTTCACTTTTGCATAATGCATATGGGGGTCAAAATTATCGCAAATAGTCACCCCTATCACCTCCTAACGGGAATAGGTCGACTTACCAATAACCCTGTATATTTGTGTGTTCTTCTTAGTCTGCAACCACATAGAACCAACTCAACTCAGTGAGGACTCCACACATAGAATACGATCCCGAATTAGGTACCAGTCGCGAGGCGTTCGTACAAGCCGATTATTTACGGCTTTACCTCCGGCTTGTCTATTTATTTACGTGACGCTTCGCCACTGTTAGGTACATGATATTTAATTAAAAACTAAGAAGTCTATGCGAAGATATGCAAAGATAGATGACTCACGAAGTTATTAAGTTTATAAGTTACGGCACTTTGACTATTAATAATGCAGTACACATAGATGCAAATAAATATTAATCAATTTAACGAAAATAATTTAATATATTTATGATTTTAGGAATCAATAGACCTAAATTAGTCGTACAAAATCTTTATTTTTATGTGGTTTAAGAATAATATTTTTTCCCAAAATACATCGCTTTTTTTTAATACTTGTTCGGTACTTTACACCGTGCACGTCCAAAAAAAATGTTAATAAAAAAAGCACTTACCATTATGTCGTCAAACAGCTGCTACGAATAGGGAACAAGGGTGTGTTTGGCGTGGCGAGCTCGCTATGCAACGCACCGGGCCGGACTGTGCGCGGCGCGGCGCCCGCACGCTTATATTGCCAAGCGCTGCCTTATTCTGGACCATTATGCGATATCTAAACTAACTTATAAGTGTTAAACTAGTAGCACGTGCGATTTCTTCCACGTGATTCCCGTGACTCCATCGAAAACCTTCGCCAGCGGATGCTGTATAGTGTACCTATAGTCGACTAGGACACGGCATTACCACTTTTCGACTCTATTTGTATGTTTTTAAGGTCCAAACGTGGTACTCGTAAATGACTTTATTGGTCGAGTTACCACCACTGTTAATCGGAATTGGATAAATGGCATAGGATGGATCATACAGGATAAAGATGCATAGTAATTCTTCCCTCTTCCCCTATTGTTTTTGGCATTATTTATAGGATGTCCCCATCTCACCGAATATTTTTAATGAAAACCTCGAGTTACCCTGTTTACGTGGACCCCAGCGCGAGTGCGTCTGCGTCAATAAAGAGGTGTCTTAAGATTATTTGTGCCCGATGCAATTATAAATAAGTTCATTCCCTTTTTAAATTACACTTAACATTCACATTCATCACATTTTTTTTGCGATCATCCAACAAAAAAATCCATAATGGTAAGGCTAGCATGTTATGGTAGTTCATACAACTCAATGTCAGCCGAAAGACGTCCACTGCTGGACATAAGCCTCCCCCAAGGCTTTCCACTCAGACCGGTCTTGTGCTTTTCGCATCCACCGCAGTCCCGCGATCCTGACGAGGTCGTCACTCCATCTTGTTGGAGGCCTACCTACAGCTCGTTCATACAACTATCTATAGGCAATTTCTTAGTCACCCTGTTCACAGCCCTGTTGCTATTTTATTAAATCTTCGACCGTATTATACGCTTAATATCTTACCTCCCAGAATAAGCCCGCTGAATCACACCATCGCCGCCGTACCACTCCGAGCTTTTCAGTTTAGGCAGTTAGACTAGACTAGGTGACTAATATAAAACCAATACTAAAATTAGGTTCATATAGTCATCTGTAATTGAGACGTTCTTTATGTCTTAAGACGAGAGATTCAATTAGGCATAATTAAATTAATTGCATTTCGTTCGATCGTGGTTCTCTATGATGAATTCTATTTTCAGGGTTTCGTACCCAAGGGGTACCAACAGGACCCGTCCATCATACTTAGTAAAATAATGGTATGGAAACCTTTGTGTGCGAGTGCTCCTCGCATTTGTCCGGGATTTTTTCATACCATCATCACTTTCAGCGGCAGTGATGTCAAAAACACCGTTTCTGGGCTTATTGACCATAGCGGTTTGCAAAAGGGATAATTTCAAAATCGAATATAAATCAGAGGCCGGTAAGCTGTACATTAATATTTTATAACCGTACAAAACACCACACAAGAACCTTTTTTTTAACTTACAAGGAAATGTACCTAACTGTCCGGCTCCAATTTGCTTTATTTTGATATTTTGATATACCTATGTTAGAGAGTGATCTAAAATATCACACTTTTTTTTAGCCGCCCAATCTCAACCTTTTGGGAGAAATTATCCTCCAAAGTACTGAAAAGTGACTAAACTTTGGAGGAGTATATCTACCAACAGGTTGAGATTCGGCGGCTAAAAAGAATACATGTCTGTTATTTTAGAATACGTACTCTCTTCGCGCCACATCGCGCTAGCAACGTTTCGCCAGTCAGTTATTACTTATTGCACAGAATCGGTTTACTTCGGCGATTTCATAAATACAAAGTACAAAGTCGAATGGGTGAAAACTTTAGGAATAGAATAGAATCATTTATTCGGCTATTAAATATAAAAAAAGTACCTGACCTATTTAAGTAACTCTGCTAAGCTTACCGTGGTGCTGTGGCACGGAGCCGCAGCGCTGATTTTCAGCTGGACCCGTAGGAGATAAGTAGAAGGCGAAAACAACGAAGGAAAATATCACTTAAAAAAAAATGGTCTAGATATCATCGCTAACAATGGGCCTCATAAGGAAGCTCAAAGTCACTCAGAGGGCTATGGAGAGGGCTATGCTCGGGGTTTCTTTGCGTGATAGAATCAGAAATGATGATATCCGCAGTAGAACTAAGGTTACCGACATAGCCCTAAGAATAGCTAAACTGAAGTGGCAGTGGGCGGGGCACATTGCTCGCAGGACTGATGGCCGATGGGGTAAGAAGGTTCTGGAGTGGCGTCCGCGGACCGGAAGACGAGCTGTAGGTAGGCCTCCAACAAGATGGAGTGACGACCTCGTCAGGATCGCGGGACCGCGGTGGATGCGAAAAGCACAAGACCGGTCTGAGTGGAAAGCCTTGGGGGAGGCCTATGTCCAGCAGTGGACGTCTTTCGGCTGACATGATGATGATGATGAGATATCATCTTATCTTATCTTATCTTATCAAGTCATGGATGTGTATCTGTATGTGTGTATTATATAAAAGTAGTTAATTGGTTTGAAAGGTTTCTCTAGACATCTACATGCTCGGATTAAAAACACTAATAGTATAATCCAGTCGCCTGAAACTAAGTTCATACATTCACAAACCACTTAATTAAGCACAATACACTAATAACACCCTATACATCAAATGCTAGAAACACAGTACGTAGTCCAGAACTAGCATAACTCCACACAGTAATTTAAAACAACTTAAACATAAGCTATAAAGTATTATGATTGAAATTTGAATAAGTTTGCGTTTCAACTTAGGTTCGTTTTGTTCTGGGACTTTATTAGGGTTGTCACGCACAGGCAACGACCGGGGGTGACTCGGTTAGGGCTAAAACTGGACATTAGCTTCAGCTATGCTACTAAATATACAGTTTGTTGACCGATACGGAATTAACGTTTATGTTTTATATGATCTGTGAGGTGGAAATAGGTTGAATAAGTCCATATTGGAAATTATACAAAACAAATTAAAAAAAATGATAAAACCCACGACGGTTAAAACGTAATCGAAAAAGGATAAAATAATTTTAAAACTTCGCTACAAACCTATTTGGTTCTCGAAGATGTAGATGTCGCAATAACATATTCAACTACATATAATAATCATCATCATCATCATGTCAGCCGAAAGACGTCCGGACATAGGCCTCCCCCAAGGCTTTCCACTCAGACCGGTCTTGTGCTTTTCGCATCCACCGCGGTCCCGCGATCCTGACGAGGTCGTCACTCGATCTTGTTGGAGGCCTACCTACAGCTCGTCTTCCGCTCTGCGGACGCCACTCCAGAACCTTCTGACCCCATCGGCCATTAGTCCTGCGAGCAATGTGCATGTAATAATAAATAATAATAATAATAAATAACAGGGGACAATGTCACACCAATTGACCTAGTCCCAAACTAAGCTCTAGGCTTGTGCTATGGGTACTAGACAACGATATAAATACTTATATAGAGAAATATATACTAAAATACATAGAAAACATCCATGACCCAGGAACAAATATTCGCGCTCATCACACAAATTACTGCCCTTACCGGGATTTGAACCCAGGACCGCTAGCTTCGTAGGCAGGGTCACTACCAACTAGGCCAGCACGTCGTCAATATGAACTTAATAAAAAAGCCAAGAATATCCATCGGGGGCTGCCATGAACTGAACTAGTTTTTTTTGCAGTTTTATAGTTACGTGAATAATTAGAGTTATTTTATTGCAAAACTTATTTATATTTAGGTTGAAATTTAAAGTAGTAAAGGCAGTGATCTAGATCAAAGAAAACGTTTCAACAATCCACATAATTGCAAAGCGGCGGAAGAATTACAGCGATTGAGAAGCACTTTACGCCGGTCGCAAACCGAGGAAACAGAAGAAAGGCCATAAAGTTGTCTTCGGCTTACTACACTGAAAACCCCTTCAAAATCGGAATTGCATTTTTGGAGATAAATGGAGAAAAACAAACAAACAAACATCCTCTCACCCCAAACGCATATACCGTCTCCGTGCCGTCGTGGGTAAAAATATAAAATAACAAAAAGATATGTAGGTGCTTGTTATAAGTCTAATTTAAGTTATTTTTGCAGTAGGCTCGGAGTTTCAAAATTGCACCTAGAAAAGGGGTAGGTTATCTATATATATAAAAATGAATTGCTGTTCGTTAGTCTCACTAAAACTTGAGAACGGCTGAACCGATTTGGCTGATTCCTTTTTTCGGTTGTATTCGTTATTGTCAGGGCAAGGTTTGTATGAAAGAAAAAAAAACCACCGGGAATGTCGGAAATTTGCAGCGGGCGAAGCCGCTGGCGGGTCACTAGTATGAAATAATTTTATAACAATAATTAAATTTTGAATCCTATACGTAGATTCTATATGCTAGTGATTTTGATATAAATACAATATGATAGAGATAAGTTTAGAGCATACGAATGAATATAGCATGTAGTGTGTGTGTGTGTATATTATATTAGGCTAAACAATAAAATAGGCAGGTAACAGTGCCTGAGCAAAATGAACTACATATTGTATTTATTTCAAGGTTAATATTGATCAAGTCGACCGAGCATGTCTGGCGCGCCTTATATAGCAGTAGCCCATGAAATATTGGCTAGAAATCACCGACATTTTCCTTTGACCCAACCTACATTGTGACCCTGTCTCCTACTGAACAATTTTTCGGTCTCAGGGCCAAAGCCCTCTGGAGCCCTGTTAAGCCGCCACTGGGTCAGCCTCTTATTGTTCCTTGAAAAGAAAACCATTTTTTTGGTGTGTTTAATCAGATTTAGGACGTGTACTACTTTTACAATTAATTTAAATATTATTAAGCTTAGATTCGAAAGATATAAGGAAATTGTAAATTATTTTAAGCGATTGGCAAACGGTTGCTTAACGCCGACGATTTTCCAAAACTGATAAAATGTGTGGAATTGACGCAGGCGCTCGACGCGACCGTCTGACTGCTTACGTTAATCCTATACATTTTGGATAATGATAACGAACGCCGTATACTCTTGTCTGGGGCCTCAGATATGGATAAGACTTCGTTCGGTTGCTTTATGTAATAATGCCTACAAAAATAGTTCGACTTTGATGTAAAATTATTATCTATGACTTTGCTCAGTCATTTATTTTAGGCGCTTTGAAAGTAGCGCCAGTGCTGCAATGCATAGGGTTTATTATTATTAAATAAATACACTTAATCAATTCACTCAATTATTTTATTAATATTTTCACTCTGTGTACATAATGTTGTAACTTGATATTCGATGGCACTTTAACAAGTTTCACTGATTTATTTACAAGTCCGTAAACCTAGATAGTAAGTATACTTAAAAATACGGCGTAAAATACAGCATTTTTGCGCCTTTTGGTATACCAGTAACGACAGTTATTTAAATATTATTCCTCATCATCAATTTACGTTAAAGTATTTGGTAACAGCAAACCTTTCAGTTTACTTTGTTGCGTTTAACTTTTTTTTACTTAACGGTGATTTAAAAACTAGTATAAGTACACGACACGCAACTGATAACAAATATCTGTGTTCAAATATATTTTATAAAATATAATTTTTAACTAAAAATCTTGTCACTTAAAAACATGAGATATTTAGATCTAAGTACAGTCGCCATCAGATATATCGGAGCGGCCGAGGTACTCAAATATTTCTGAGCAGCAATAAATTTCAATAAATTCTTTACGGTAAATAAGGTCAATAACATCTGAACATCCAATTCGCCACAAATATATGAGCAGTGGTTTTTCAATTAAATCTGAACACACAACGAGACAATAATATCTGAAAGCACAACTCGTCAAAGTTATCTGCACAGACAGGGTGATCATAAATATCTGAACATTTAAGGAAAATATACCTTAAATCACTAGGCATACAGATTAAATGTAATCGTACAGGTGTAATGAATTTTCCTTTTAAAAATAAGTAGGTGTACACAAAATATAAATCTGCGAAAAGCAACTTCACGGTCTTGTTACAAGAGAAGACACACATTTGAATAAAATATTTTTCTCAAAAATGACAGGATAAGTTGACATTACTATCTATATATTGGGATGCGAAGTACATAGTTTACTGACAGATCTCAAATTAAAAAAAAAAAACATTGCGTGCTCGCTACACAAGCACGCAATGTTGCATACAAATTTCATTACCATCTAGTATCTAACTTTTTAAAAAGTGAAAACGGCCTTAATAAAATGAGGGCACAAGTCTTATTACATCCAAATTTTGTTCGGAATATAACTTTTTTATCTGTATCTCGAATAGCTTGCGTAGTTTTAAAAAAAAAGCTTGCGTTTCTCCTTGTCATAAACAAAAGACGGTAAAGAGTAGGTAATAATATTGTCTGTATAGATTGTGTGGTATTTCTTTCCTTAATAAAGTACTTTACTCCAACATCATTTTATTCTTGCGATTTTTGAGAAAAGCACTATATATGCCTCGGCAGGAACGGCAATTGCGGGCCTCGTATTTTTAAACGGACTCGCAAGCTCGTCCGTTTAAACCAATCCTCGCCCCGCAATTGCCTACTTCCGTGCCTAGGCAATAATGTACTATGGCAATTCACAAAAACCGTAACATAACTGTCATTGCATATAATTCACTGCGTGTATTTATCAAATGTAAATATGTAATATTCAATCTGCCAAATTAAAATAGGTACGAATGCTTTGCAATATTTCATCCACTATTGTGTCAGTCACCATGGCCTAGCGGTTTAGTAATTAGAAATCATAATTATTTATACCGTTGCGTCAGGGTTCAAATCCTCAATTGTGCTTATTTTTTGTATTTTATTAAGAATGTATTCCAGCGTAGTACGTTAAAGAATTTTAAACTGTATGCTAAGTGATTTAAGGTATATTTTCCCTAAATGTTCAGATGTTTATGATCACCCTGTCTGTGCAGATAACTTTGACGAGTTGTGCTTGCAGATATTATTGTCTCGTTGTGTGTTCAGATTTAATTGAAAAACCACTGCTCATATATATATGGCGAATTAGATGTTCAGATGTTATTGACCTTATTTACCGTAAAGAATTTATTGAAATTTATTGCTGCTCAGAAATATTTGAGTACCTTGGCCGCTCCGATATATCTGATGGCGACTGTACCTACCTCTACTCTTTCTACTACATAAATCATAGTCTTCATAGAAAAGATGCACTCAAATACTTTCTTAGGCTTTAAAGCGTCAAATATTTTAGGTACTTACTATACTTCATTTAATTTAGAATGAGAAACCACAACAACATTATATTGCGGCTCGTGAACTGTAACCTCTTTACAATTTGAACTAGAGTAACAATTGACAACACGCAAATAAAGTGACATTAAAACAATTTTATTTTGCGGCCCCCAGACTATTGTACTGTACTATTTGCTAAGTAATAAATAGTTGACCAGACGCAATATAATGTTATTGTGGTTTCTCATTCTAAATTAAATGAAGTATAGTAAATCCACGAAGCAACAGATTGTCAACTCTATACGATAATAAATAAAGTTTACAGCAGCCGTCGTTTTTTTTAAATAACCCACCTTTTCAGGTCTTCAAGAACACAGCACTGTACTGAATTGTCTATTTTACATACTAGTCCATATTAATCTAGATCCGACGGCGTGTGTCATAACTCTTCGGCTCCATCTTGCCGGCCAGTCTCCAGGTAAGTCCTGGAGTTGTTCTTGGTGAAGATGAAGGGAGCCTCCTTGGAGGGACACTTGAAGTTCTGCAGGAGAATCGGCTCAGCGTTGTCGGTCTTGTTACCGACAGGCTCTAGGAGGTTGTTCCAGAGGAGGTTTGCAGCTGAAACGGTAAGGAATAAGTTTATTAAAAGTAAAATAGTAACCCCCGGGGAACTTCAACGCGTTTAGGCTTTGATGCTCTTAATCTATTATTCTTGTGACAGCATTAAAAATCTAAATATTTATTGCATAATACATCACAAATAAGTAACAGAAGGAATTACACATGTCCTGCAAGAGCACAGCAACATGAGACTTAAGAGCATGCACTTAAGCTTCTGTAGGAACATATCAAAGTATTCATTGGAAGTCACAACATGCATACAATTTATGTGCTGTTTTTGCAGTGAACAGGCGGTTGAAGACCTCATAAATTATAAAAAAAACACTTGGTCCAGTTGCGCAATCCGGTTTAAAGAACCAGGAATAAATGACAAGATGGCTTTGTCAGTTTTTGAAACATATTCCAGAAGTGTAAGTCCCATAATTATATTGATTTGCATTTATTAATGTAGACGTTTACCTAACCTATCCTATAAGTTTTACACCTGGGGTAGGGTAAAGTCACCAGTGTTCAGCCAGAGACCTATAGTCAGCCTCTGCCTATATTTTGTATGAGTGGGATGAGTACGAAATATATATTTCCCACTCTTCGCACTCATATAAGGTCGACTACTGGCCTCTGGCTGATCACTGGGAACTTTACCCTACGGCATCCTAGGGTTAGAGCATTGGTTTCTCTGTGTCCCCACTTAGATGTATCCCACTCACCCAGCGCGTGTCCCTTCTGCGAGAAGTGGAAGCAGTCGTGCGTGATGTAGGACTGGTGGATGACGAGCGGCAGCGGCGCGGGCGGCGCGGGCGGCGGCCACGGCGCGTTGAACAGCCGCATGAAGGGCTGCACCACCACCGTGAAGTCCGGCCGCGAGTCGTAGCGCCCGCTGTCCACCTGGGGACATCGCAACTTTAGCGGTAGAGTCCAACCAGCGAATGGTGAAGATTTTTTCTCAAATTCTTCATATGGCCACAGTTTTAGCCATGAAACAAGTTGTGACATTATGAGTACCTATCCAGTGTATACATATCGTGTTACCAGCTAGTGATATTTTGAATTTGCCACCTTTTTTGTGTCACGCCAGCAGGACTCTAGGACCTTGTGCAGGGCCCGTCCGGATCGCTAGCTTATCCTTAAACCACCACCGACAAGCGGGTTCATTCACTTGTTGTGCTTCAGTGAGGGATAAGACCTCCTAAATGATTACCTAGCATACCTTTAGGAAATATCACTTTGTCATCAGGGTTCGTAATGCTTTGGAGTCTCGAGAATATCTTGAGATTGAAAATGGCGATGGATCTCAGATCCCCGTTACGATATAAAATAATAACATAGGAGACAAAAGGGAATATACATGAAGTTTTCAAATCGCATTCCTCAAAAAAAATGAAATTAAAATTATCGGCCAAGAAATTCGATTCTAGTGGCTCAACAAATCAAAGTACGAAAAATAGATCTACCTAACCTGAATTTTCCTTCTTGACCAAATAAATCAAAATTTTGGAACCTGCCTCTACCTAACAGTATTGATATTCTTGATATAGCGAGGCTTAATTTATTTCTTCGTGTTACATGTTCGTCATTTGGAAAACTATATCATTTTACAAACTTTAATTTCGCAAAGAGATCCTCGTACTTCCTGCCGCATTATTTAACAATTTTATCCACTCAATGATCACCTAGCCTAACTTATTTAATAAGCCCATGTTTAACCTACATAGGCTATATGTGATCGTTTAAGCACCAACACACGTTTGCCAATCGAACTTTTGGTCATATGAACGAACCCGTTCTGTCATCATTATTTTTTACCAAAAAGAAAATATACCATAAATTCGAAAGGTATATTCGTGTAGGCGCAATGCGTAATAAGCTCAAATTCGCAACACGCGAGTCAGGACCTCTTGTCCTAAATCCCCGGTTTCCTCATGCTATCGTATTATAACGTTTAGAGTCCGCTCACGTCACGATGCCTATCGCGGACCTTTGCAACATCCACGAGTCGTTTCATAATGTTTCCATTTTGCGACCGTTGCGAAGGACATCACCCGAATTTACTTATTACAGAAATTATTTACAAATTTTCGAAACGACGTACCTACCAATATCTAACATATTATTCTAGTAGTATATAGTTGACCGAGATACTCTTTGTCTGTCCACTTTCTCACTGTGTGTTCCAACAAGGCTAAGGGCTAATAGTGGCAAAGAAGGGCTAAAAGGGCTAATACTGTTTAGTTGACTAAACTATCTAAATCATCTAGGGTTAGAATACCATTTTGTAGAGTCAAATTAATTCTTAGTAGTGAGCATTCATTTGCCGGTACCAATATGTCACACACAGCAAATATAGATGCAGTCTGACCTCCATTATATTGCCATGTTACTTCTAAGCTACTTATCAGCGAAGACTTGACTTAGGCAAGTCTGTTAATGCACCAGCTCTTTCCATGCATGACTCTAGGTTGTCATAACATCGGTTGCATCGTCTACGTACAAGCCGGATCTTCCATACATCAAATGGCTACTACTTATAGGACTTCCACTTTAGTCCTCAGGCTTGGCAACACTATTATAATTTTTAGATTATGTATATTTATATAAGCCAAAAAGCACACTTACATCTGTGTGATCGTTTGCCTTCTCGAAGGTATTAAAATGTAAAAGAAAATACCTATATTTTACTGTGGCTCTGCTGTTTCTTATACCAAAAGTTACCAGAACGTATGGTATTCCTCCAACCTAGCCTCCTAAGCTATATAGTCCTGGTACTCACCAGCATGGTCTCGGCCTTCTGGTACAGACGCGTCATGGCGACGAGCGCGCGCAGCTCGCCGCCGCCGCGGTGGAAGCACGTGCAGAACAGCGAGTGCATCAGGCGGCACATCGGCGGCCGCCGGACCCGGATCGACACCGACACGTCTGCGACACGACACGTGCTCAAGGGGAGACGACCACAACAACAATGGTACAGCTACAGCGAGAACGTGCGGGAAAGGTAGCAGTTTGAACACGGATTGTAGGTTAGGAGATTACAAATCAGATAAGCATTTTAAGTAGACTAGCGAGTCGCGACACAAGCATTTTTTTTCTAATTCTTTACATTGCAACGATTTTACATATGAAACAAGCTGGCACATTATGCGTACCTATCCAGTCATTGTGCATTTCATGTTTTCAGCTATTGATAATTTAAATTTTCCCCCATTTTTTTGTGTCACCGCTCTCTGGTCAGACTCTATATGCTGCGTTTGTTTCAGTTAGCAGCAAAGAGCAATAGGGTGAATGTCAGAATGTTCTTAGTGAAAACCTAAAAAAAATACTACGTATTTTAAAATGATTCAGTCAGTTAGCGACTTGTTTTTTGCATTGAACAATTTTTGATAGGTGTATGTTTCATCTCTAGATTTCTAAGAAGTATATCATACAAAAGAAGCTCGGTAGTCCCACATTTTTCTCCCAAGATTGAATTTTGAAAAACCTTCTTATTGCACGTGTACTTACATGTATTATTTTCTAGTCTGTCTAAGTGCAATCATAACTTCAACGGAGCGTCAGGTCATACATGGAAGTCTTTTATATTGTCCATAGGTAGACTTACTCCTTTGTTTATAAACTTGTAATTCATTACGAGTATTTTATTATTATTGTGTTTGTTATTATGTTGGTTACCGAATGGTGGCCCAAGGGATTCAAAAACCCCTGCCCTTTGTTGCTATGCCCTGCTATATGGTGGACGACATCCATTAAGTGGCAGAGAGACAATGAATGCCATGGCGAGGTAAAGAAGAGGTGTAACAGTAGGTGGATACACGCTCATTCGATGGATGGATGGATTTTATTGTCACTACATCGTACAAGTATCCTACTGCGTCTTACCCAGAACCGGCACTAGATTTACAATAGTCCTTGGAAGATGCGAGTGCAGGTAGTCTAGAGCCCTCGCCAGCTTGCGTGCGTGCGCCAACGGTGACCACTCCACCGGGTTCAGGCAGGACGCCGAGCACAGGTCGTTGGCGCCCATGAAGATGGTCACCATCTTCCAGTGGCGGGCCACGTCGATGTCTGGGGACGCGCGCATGCGGGCTACCAGGATCTGGAAACGAGAAATAATTAGTAGTAGTAGATGGTTTGGTCATTATTTAGAAAGGATTGATGAGTTACGTGAGAGTGAGTGGAGATGTCGGTAAGGGAAGTACATACAGTGATTAGATTCGCGATGTTTTTTTTTTTTTTTATGGCATAGGGAAGGCTGACGAGCACACAGGCCACCTGATGGTAAGTGGAAACTGTGACCCATAGACATTCGCATTCACAAGACTGCAAGCCTAAGACTGCAAATGCGCTGCCAACCCTGAGGACTAAGATGGAATGCCTCTATGCTAGTCATTACACCGGCTGTCTTATCCCCAAACCGGAACACAACAATGCGAACACTGCTGCTTGGCGGTAGGTTAATGGATAAGATGGTGGTAGCGATCCGGACGGACCCCGCACAAGGTCCTACCACCCGCCAAAACGGAATAAGAGCCAAGTCAAAAGCACCTAAAACCGACGTACGTGCGTGAAGAGGTTGATGAATGTAGAGAAAGCGACAGCTGTATGTTTAGACCGAAGCACCTGGCGTTCCATGTAGTCTCTGCCTACCCCATATGAATACAGGCGTATGTATGGGAGACAACCGTGAAGGTATGTATGTACTATCGAACCAACGGAACCCTGACCCACCATGGAACCTTGTCACAATGATTGACGTACGATTGTCGTATAGCTTTGTATGACAGTCCTAACGTCAATCACTGTGACAAGGTTCTATGGTGGGTCAGGGTTCCGTTGGTTCGATAGTACGTACATAAAGCATGGATAGGCGTTTAAAAAAAAAGAGTCAAGGTCGTTGCCGATGGTGCTTTATTGCACAGTCGCATAGTCGTGCTTATCGAGACCAACATTTACTAATTAGTTCCAGTACTTCTAAAACCGCTACACTCTTGAACTATCACGAGTAAACTTATATATGTAATTTATAAACAACATTTTACTATTGATTATGTCATACATAATTATCTACCTAATAAATCTATCTATCAAAGCGCAACGTTCTACAAATGATTTCCTCATATTGAACTGATGAACTAATTTACTATCGGATAGTGATCGAGCGCATCACGAATCGTAACTAGTTTTTCTGCAATGCATTCGACCAAGTGTTGCGGCCTTGTGCTTATTGGTTATGAAGGAATGACTCATCAGCTGTTGCATTTAGTGTATTTACTGAAAACATGTAGCTTCTAATATAGTAAACGGAAATATACGAGTACCTACGTATATCACTTAGATGTTTCTCGTTGGACTCTTAGAGAATGTTATGGCTATATTTCGGTGTGGATTAGATAACCGGTGAAATTACTATTAGGGTGGCAACGCATTTGCGGGATTGCAGTCTTAAGATTGGGCCGAAAGAATGGGCTTATACTATCTTCGTCCCCTTACACAAGAAAGGTTCCACCAAACCGAGCAGTAATTGCTCTTATATCCGAAGCAAGCAAGATTTTACTGCACGTACAATACGAGCGCCTAAAGTCTTACCTGAGCAAGAAAAGCTCCTGAGCAAGCTGGGTTTGTTAAAGGAAAAAGGGACGTGAGAGCAAATCTTAACGGTTCGTCAGAATATAGAGAAAGCCAGGGAATTTAACAAACCTATATCTATACCTAGACCTATATCTTCTTTGTGTACTTCTCCAAGGCTTTTGAGTCGGTGAAGTGGCCAAAGCTCTGGAACACATTAACGGCAATGGGTACTCCATAACATCTGGTGCACCTCCTCCGGAGACTTTATGAAGATGGCACAGCCTCAGTCCGAGCAGAGGACATTCTATCAAACCTCATTCACACCAGCGCCGGAGTCGGTCAGGGACGTATTATTTCCCCGCTTCTGTTCAATGTCTATACAGAGCTCATAATGAGAATTACACTTGAAGATTGGACAGACGGCATATCGATCGGTGGTTTGAAGATATCCTATATATAACTTGCTATATATGGACAACACCACCCTGTTTGCTACTAGCGCTCGCAACATGGAAGAACTTCTCGGTAAGATGGAAAGCGTCATTTCGGACTTAAGATCAATCGGAATAAGACAAAAATGATGACGGTCGATCGCATGAATAACAATGCACCAGTAATAATACGAATCGTTAATTGTGATGTGGTTCAGTCATATGTTTATCTAGGAGCCTTAACCACGAAAAAAGGTGGATGCGTTGATGAGGAGAGACGTATGGCGAATGCACGATCTGCAATGGACAGGCTGAAGAAAATATGGAGGAACCGTAACATGTACAAGGCCACAAAAAATCGGTAAGTTCGAGCACTTGTGTTCCCCATATTCCACTATGCCGCAGAAACGTGGACCCTGCAGGAAGTTCAGAGGAAGAAGATAGACGCTCTAGAAATACGGTGCTGGAGGAGAATTCTGGGGGTCTCATGGACTGAATTCCGTACCAACGAGTCAATAGTCCAAGAACACAGCATCAAGCCGCGTCTATCATCTATAGTAAAGTCTCGCATCCTCACATTTTTTGGCCACGTAAGCTAAAGGGGGGAGGTATCCATTGAGTGACTTGTGGTCCAAGGAAGACCAATTCACGAGGAAGGCAGCTGTCAGAGAAGAGTGGCGGCGAGTTGTGAAGCTTGCCACCAGCGCCTGATATGATGACCGCGACCACTCTGTCAAGAGTGAAAACGTCGAAGAAGAAGAGTCTTCAGATTGTCGTCTTGGGAATGCAAATGTCTATCTCTGTAGGGTTTCAGAATCCTACCATCAGGGCCAATACGTTAAGCAATATTGCTTTTGACGTGTTATCGTATTGTTTTTAACTTTACAGTCAACTAAATAAGAGCTATCGTTACGTCGACGTCACGAGAAACACCAAAAGTCCAAAGCCCTAAATGCCTGCGGCTCCATTCTGATCCTTACAACCATATAAACCATAAATAATCTTCAGAGTCGTTCTCAATCGAAAACACAAATAAAATGTAAGAAGTTCGTCGGCATATCGTAAAAACAAAAACGTAAACGAATGTCATACATACTATTACTATTCTTCAATGACCTAGGATTGTCTCGTAATTGTATGACTTGCGTCGACACTTAGCCGTGACCCATTAACCAAAAGTACACATAATCAATATTAATATTCGCCTATTCATTATTTTCGGTAAACGCTACTCTTTGTGGATAAGCGGAACGTGAGAATTCAATGGCGTTCTTTGGCAGTAATGGCCGACCTAGATGGCACAATACGAGGAGGTTTTTATTAGGCAAGTGCTTTATTCCACAAACTTTCGTGCGAGACATTCTTAGAGGGAGACATATGGCACCCTTAAGAACATACAGTTTGGTCGTTCTAAGAAGGCCGATTTGACAGCTGCCAAATCCTAGCGTCTAGGAATAAGAAAAAAAAAGTCTCGCAGTACATAACATTGTAATGGCGTCCTGCCAAATTATGAATCTATGGTAAATTTCTGGGTGTATTTTAACAACATAATGTTACAGTTGTTCCTTCAAAATAATATTTAGTATTTGTAATGTATAGGTAACATTGTAAGTAATTCAAATTTTGAATTAAATTTAATTGACGTTCGAACAATACTATCGCGGTATGAAAACCAACAAACGTCAAGTCGGCCTACTTAGAACGACTAATAATTTAAAAAAATGTAATCGATAGGTAACCTGGAGACAAAATATAAAACTAGGATCTGTTATGGACGTAGAAGGATTCAGAATGGATAGGTATGAACTTATCGAAACATCTTTCAACGAATGTATTACGCAGAATTTTCATTTCATCGAAAGGCATTTCTCACAAGTCTAACCTAACCTAACCTACATCACTAATGTTTAAGATATCCTTAAAACAGCAACGTTTCAACAGAAAACAGCGTTCGATGATATAAAATTCGATGAATTATGCAATCGATGAAGTGGAATTCGATAAAATTATAGGTTATCATTCAACATGTAACAAATCTTGTTTTTGATTGAGGGATATACTTAGATTATACTATTTTGGGGTTCCGTACCCAAAAGGGCGTCCAACGGAACCCTATAACTAAGTCAACGCTGTCAGTCTGTCCGTCTATCTGCCTGTCTATCCTAATTTTAAAGAGCTCTATGTTTTGAACCGTAGTAGACAGCGGGTTGTTTTTTTTGTCTTTCAGAATATGTGTTATTACAGTGAATTTAGCCGCTTTCTTACGAGCCATAGACAAGATGCAATCGCTACAACGTTTTTATTTTCAATCTAAAATGTCATTCGGGTCAGCACATACATTTTGAGTTATAGAATGTATGTACTGACCCGAATGACATTTTCAACTGTCATTCCATACATTTTGAGTGATAGAAAATAAAAACGTATGAAAACGAATGAAACGTATTAAAACGTATGAAACGCAACGTACGAAAATGTCATTCGGGTTAGGACATACATTCTATCACTTAAAATGTATGTGCTGACCCGAACGACATTTTCGTACGTTGCGATAAACCACGTTGTCAACTGTCATTCCATACATTTTAAGTGATAGAAAATAAAAACGTATGAAAACGAATGAAACGTATTAAAACGTATGAAACGCAACGTACGAAAATGTCATTCGGGTTAGCACATACATTCTATCACTTAAAATGTATGTGCTGACCCGAATGACAATTTCGTACGTTGCGATGAACCACGTGGTCAACTGTCATTCCATACATTTTGAGTGATAGAAGGGCCATTTGCAACGTCAAAAGATGGCGTTCAAGTCACCGCGGGGCAAAAAAAAAACGAGTGATAGAAAAGAAGAACTTTAGAATCGTCGGCGTCTTGGCTAGGGCGTCAATGGAGGACCGAATCATCGCCCATCATCGCTCGCTGTCATATGTCTCTCTTATTTCTTACTCTTACTGCTCCTCCCTTCCACCTGGAGTTAATATTTACCGTGGTATATTTTTTTAAAGGTCAGACAGCCCAGTAATTGACTAGAATAGAAGAATGGCAGTCCCTAACGTCATCAACGCATTTCTAATCTTTAGATCGTATATGACCGGGCCTGAGGCCAGATTTATATTTGTCTGACGTGTTGTGTCGTGCGTGACGCGTCGTGACGGTATCGGTATCATACATCATACACAAGCCATCACCATTGCGACACGTTAATTTAAAGTCGCAAACGCTTTGAGCTCACGAAGGTGAAGCGCGGGTCGTACTCGCGCACCGAGGGTTCCGTATTTAAGATAATAATGCTTGTTAACCGCAAAAGAAAATACTAATTTTGTTATAAGTTTTATTCTCTATGCAATAAGGTCCGTTTTGAATAGCCTATGCAGATTTTCAACGATTTTTGGTTATTTTTCAAAAACTGTAAATAATTAACGCTTCATTTTATTTTTCCCTTAAATTATTGTTCATATTTCTACAATTACTCTAAATCTAAAACCATTTCAAGGAATAGGGTTTTAAAGCCGTTCTTCATAATTAGGTACGTTTTTGAAATGTTTATGTATTTCGGATATTTCGACAAAAGTATATTTAACCTTTGTTTGACTTTCGTTTTCGGCTTGAAGCCCCCCTATCTGTATCTTACGGGTTAGGCGAAAACCGCTTGAAATAGTATATTTTAATGCACTATCATTTAATTGTTGTAATTGAACGTTGTTGAACATGCCTTGCCAACCCAATTTTAAAATAATTAATTCATCTATAAAAAGTCTGCTAAATAAATAAACATATTAAAACAAAACTAAATATTAAGTCAAATACAAAATTTAATAAATAGATCTCTTAAAATTACCTATTCTGTCGAATTAGAATGTAAACACCCTAAGTTTTTTTTTGGTCCCCTTTTTGGAACTCTGAAAACGCCTCCAACACGCTTTGGAAACGCTTTTTAGTATGGGGACGCACCGCATCGCTCCGACTCCGCTATAAGTGAATTGCGGTTTAAAGTTTGCATTTCTCCCGGCATTTATCATCTTTATAGTCAGCAAGTTTAGTGGTGGTGGTAGCTTGGACAGAGTCCGTCCGGATCATTATACCACCATCTTATCCTTTTACCTACCGCCAAGCAGTCCTACTCTGCGCATTGTTTTCTTCCCATGTTGTAATACCTGTACAAAAACCTGTGAACCTCTAGTAGGTTCAGTATACAGGCATCATTAGTCCTCAGGGTTTTCAACGCAATTCCAGTCTTACGATTTTACTCTTGAGAGTTCAAATGTCTATGAGTCTTAGATCCCATTTACCATCAGGTGGTCTAGGTGGTCACTTATCATCGTTTACCTTCCCTATGCCGTATTTATTTTTACCATCAGTCAGTTTGCCTGTAAGCTTGTTTGCTTTCTCCAGGTGCCTCGAAAAAAGATACTACTGGTTACAATGCTGATTACCTTGGCTTGCTTCAGAGCGTCCTGGTCGGAGGCGACGGGGAAGGCCACGTTCATGCGCGCAGTCTTCTCGAGCCACTCGCCGGTGCCGGTCGAGTAGCCTCGCAGCCCGGGGTTGTACTCCTTCAGGATGTTGGGCAGCGTGAGGAACTCCCGCCAGCTGCTCTCGCCACCTAAAACAGGAATGTTAGTCTACGTCTGTCGTAAGGCGACTAAGGAAATAAAGGCTTGTACGGCTTGTAGTACTGTTAGTCGATGGGCTTGCAACCTGTCACTAATGTAAAC
The DNA here is from genome assembly GCA_923062465.1 of Acleris sparsana. NCBI lineage: Eukaryota > Metazoa > Arthropoda > Insecta > Lepidoptera > Tortricidae > Acleris > Acleris sparsana. The sequence goes on from OV281293.1 coordinate 1,255,870, forward strand.
AACTTAGCCTAATTGTGCCAAATTTGGTTACGGAATTATCAACAAGTTTTTAGAGTTGATTGTTATTCTGTTAGCACTGCCTACTCCACTCTGCCACGGTCACGTTAATTTGCTACCCATTTCAAAGAAAATCTGCTTGAAGATGTCATTGTCATTAGATATGCTAATTCATTTGTAATTGATAGGAAAATCAACCTAATTGCTGTAGAATGTCAGATTAACTTTGGAACTAAGGTGGGTAACAAATTTAATTCCTTGACTGTATGTAGGTACTCCTGGGTTCGACTTTACCCGGATGCGATACACTCGTAGACCGTTGTTGTCTGGTAATTTATGGGTAATTATCTCAACCACATTTTTTGAGCGGCGGACGTGATAATTGGGGTGTAAAGTACATGTATTGGAAAACTATTTATTTTATAAATAATCTTACTCAAGGTACCATATTGGGCCGAAGTTAAAATTATTATTAACTTATTATATTTATCGTAAAAAAATATTTTCAATCCAAAATCAATTTTGGTGTCGTGTCCTGTACTTCCCGCATATACTGATATGTCGTGGTACAAACTTATTAAGCCTCAACTAGACTTATATTTTAGTTATCTGTATTCCTTATTAGTTGAGGTATTTTAAAATGTATCAATTATTGCATTTGCTAGTAAAAGGAAACTGGGAGCAGTGTAAATAAAACTGTCCAAGCGAAATAGTTAATTTTGGTGGTGAATATTGAAATTGATTTTATTATCGAACGAAACGTGATTAAACAAACAAATATAGCGTCAGATGTTCGTTCAGTTTCACTCCAGCAATACACGGTGAAATATTTGTACCATCTTTCTGCGTCTTCCCGCTAAGCACATAAGTATCTAATTTTGGTGGTATGAAATACACTTTATTAATCGTGATAACTTAAATAAGTCATTATTTCGCAAAAAGTTTTGTCGTGTGATAGTTTTTTCAAGTATGTTTATGGTGTATTTTTAACTGTAACGAGTTAAGTTTTTGTTAAACTAAAACATTTGTTTTTAATTTAAAAAAAATGTTAATTTTTTTAATTTTGGTTGTACAATTTTGGTGGCTTTTGCGAAACACCAAAATTAACAAAATTTCTGGTCTCCACCAAAATTATTTAAACAACAAATAATCATTATTTATTATATTAGAAACTTATGTTTTGGATTTTCAAAAATAACAAGGAAGATTCCCTAACGATTATATTTTAATTAGCCCGATATGTTATTATTGATCGTGAGTTTTTCTAAGAAAAGTAATTTTGGTGGATAATAATAATTTTGGTGGTACATAATTAGTAAAATCGTTATATCTTAAAAAACACTTGGTATAATAAAGGGCCATTTTATCACTGTTTTTATAATGACTAATGACGTCACTTAAACGTTTAATTGTAAACCCTACTAAGAAAATAAAAAATACCACCAAAATTAGGATAATTTGACGCTTGTTGAAATTCACCCTTATAGAACCCTGACATAATAAGTGTCAAGACACAAAAAAGAAACTTCGTGCGGATAATAATAGTCAGTAATTAAAGTTTATGGGCCTCATAAGGAAGCTCAAAGTCACTCAGAGGGCTATGGAGAGGGCTATGCTCGGGGTTTCTCTGCGTGATAGAATCAGATAAGATGATATCCGCAGTAGAACTAAGGTTACCGACATAGCCAGAAGAATAGCTAAACTGAAGTGGCAGTGGGCGGGGCACATTGCTCGTAGCACTGATGGCCGATGGGGTCAGAAGGTTCTGGAGTGGCGTCCGCGGACCGGAAGACGAGCTGTAGGTAGGCCTCCAACAAGATGGAGTGACGACCTCGTCAGGATCGCGGGACCGCGGTGGATGCGAAAAGCACAAGACCGGTCTGAGTGGAAAGCCTTGGGGGAGGCCTATGTCCAGCTGTGGACGTCTTTCGGCGGACATGATGATGATGATGATGAATTAAAGTTTGTGACGGCATTAAAAATTTGACTAACCCTTGAAAGTGAACCGACTAACTGGCAAGTTACAGAGAAATCCTCTGAATGCCGACTGCGTGAAAGCTAATATGGTAATGATTCATGTTGAATCAATCTTTAGGAATTCATTTGGCTCAGCGTTAAAAGTAAAACTAAGAAATTGCAAGGAACACAAATTACTTACAGGGAATACCTACCTGCTTGCTGATTGGCGGTTCTCCTATTTTAGCCCGAATAAATTAACCCTAATTTCACTCCCACTCCTCCTTCATTAGCCGTAAAATAAAAAACCCGATTTATTATTTTCCCTAATTTGAACATTCCGAATTTACGTTATACCTATATTTTATGGCTGATTTTGAATAGCCCTAAGTTTAGCTCTCATGACATTAGGGCTCATGAAAATAATATCAAACGTTGGTATACCAAATGAATGAAATTAGCTTTTATGATATTCGGTCTGACCCTGTCTGGCGCTCTTTGGAATAGGATATCTTTATTTAACGATAAGATTTTAAAACGAATGACAATTGAATTTGGTTGTAATCTTATGTTGCCTACGTACCATACCCACTTATTATGTATTTATGAAGTGGTGTCTCGTATTCTGTATCATATCTTTACGAAAGTGCCACAGGCGGCAAGTGAACTATCACCTCTCAATAATCCTCCCTTCGGAATGTCAGTATCGTGACAGATGGGATTCACGGACAAAGCCTGAGGGTCTGTAAAGGCGGAAAACTTTTACTTTGTTGTAAGATAAAACTTGTAAGTAGACCAGATGCTTTTGTTCCCATGTATACATTTTTGAGGTGACTTTAAGATATGAAGAGGAAGTGACCGAAGGAAAAATTGCAAATGGAAATTAAAAACCAATCTCCGTTGGCTGTCTGATATTATTTTCTATGAACACAAAAGAACCATGGCTTGAAATTCGTACTTATCTCAATTTTCTAGACCACTATGAAACAAATTGTAAGTCAAAGTGACGCGGTTAGTCGAATCCTAGAAAGTTTCTTAGGATTTGATTGAGTACCATCATAACTAAAAGTGAATACTTGGGGCAGTGTCGGTTACTTTTAGAAATTACGCGAGTAACACTGACCGCATTCCAGTTGGATCATAGACTAAAGAGCTCAGTATTGTCATCGTAACTTCTAAACCCAAACTATCCCAAGTACCCATGGTGTCCCACAAGTATTCTCGTCTGATGGTACGTCACTTTGACATATGTAGTGCCACACCGGCTTTACAGCAAAACAGTTTTTTGTACTTTCATACACTACAAACAAAACACCAAGCGCGAATGAGGAGTTAAAAGATGAGAAGAAAAGGAGATGGAATGGAATCATATAACCCTGGTGTTTTCAAGGCAAGGGTGAATAGGCTTTTTTCTGCGTAAGCATGCGCCACCCTTGACCTCGTTGTCACGAACACAAACCCATTTTTGTAAAAAAAAAAACTTACCAGCACACCAAGAAACTCCCCTATACTCCACAAAGGCTCCCAAAGCAAACTCCTCGAGCGCCCCACTGCCGGCCACCAAGGAGTCCCCTATGGCGGCCACCACGTCGATGTCTCCTGGTCGCAGCCGGTGCACCGACGTGGGCGGCTCCCGGCTACGGCCGAAGGCTAGGGAGTCCTGGCAGAAGAACGGGGTGGAGGGGGGGAGCGTGCGCTGGCGACGGACGTATGACTTGCGCGGGGGGTAGCGGAGTGACAACTGGAATAAATAATAAATTAACATTATACTTGTAACTTACAACTTAGTCGAAAAGTACCCTCCATTCAGAAGACTCCTTAAAGAAGACTATGGGTAGCTAGAACATAATAATATTTTCTAATATGTACCTACTTAATTACATGTCTCAAAATATCTTTGGACTTGTAATTTCGCAACGGTTACCCCAGGAAAAAAAATCAGGTGGTTACAAATAGGTATGTATAATTAAAAAGCATTCAGCATAATTAAATGTATTTTTTAACGCAAGCTTGTTGCCGGTTTACATTGCCGTTAAAAAATATCTAAACAGCCGTAACTGCCATAATGTCAAATATTCGTAACCTACATAACCTTTACTAATGCTATGTAGTTACAAATATTTTATGGATGTGTAAATATTTTTAATATTTAACTAATATGGTCGCCATTCAAAACATCGAATAGGTGGGTACCTATAAAGTGATCAAAAATATAACTACTGTAGTCTTAGCGAAGATGCATTTGACAAACGTTTACGGCGTAAGCATAAACTTTACGCTATCGAAAATGGATTGACGTAAGTTGCCGAACTGGTCACTTCTATCTCTTGTCTAGGGCCACCCGACGCTATCAATCGTTATGTTATACAAGTATATAAAGCAAGCGTGTTCAGTCAGGTCTTCGTATTTAATGAACTTCCATGAGTTCCACTTTACATAGCATAAAACCAAATCGCTTCGCGCCGTCTGTCCCTCCATTTGGACGCTTTTATCTTTCAAACTTCGCAACGGATTATATTGCAGCTTTTATAAATATAAAGAGGACGGTTTTTATGTTAAAAACTGGATTATGTACCGGTGATACAGAAAACTCGCGTTTGCGGGTGGTAGGACCTTGTGCAGGGTCCGTCCGGATCGCTACCACCATCTTATCCATTAACCTACCGCCAAACAGCAGTGTTCGCATTGTTGTGTTCCGGTTTGGGGATAAGACAGCCGGTGTAATGACTAGCATAGAGGCATTCCATCTTAGTCCTCAGGGTTGGCAACGCATTTGTAGTATTAGGCTTGCAGTCTTGTGAATGCGAATGTCTATGGGTCACAGTTTCCACTTACCATCAGGTGGCCTGTGTGCTCGTTTGCCTTCTCTATGACATAAAAAAAAAAAAAAAAAACATAAACCGAAGAGAAGCGAGAGCGGGTCGCTAAGTATATTATATTTATGACGTCGACGCTTACGCCTCAACGATAGTTTGATGGTATGTAAGAACATACTAACCGGACATCGTCAGGTCAAGGTTATTGTTATATCATCAATGGGCACCGGAAAGCCGTCAAAATTTCACTTGTCTAATTTTCGATTAACTCAATCGCATAACAGAATGTGGGTCACCGTACAACACGTTGACTGACTGCTGAGTTTCTTGCGGCGTTTCTTCTCAGCAGTGGTCTCCTCTTGGGAAGCGCTGGTAGATTCTTGACGTGTAAAAGTGCCCGAGCGGCCTATTTACTGTTTTTTTTTTACATTTATTTATATTAGTAAGAGGCTCTTAATATAAGGTTCAATTTAACTTTTGTAGTTAAAACTTAGGTTATAAATAAATAGCTCTGTAGTGTGTCGACAAATGAATTGAATTAACTTCGTAAAATGATAAAAAAGTAGTTTTTAGGTTAGTTTTGATTTGGTTTTTAACTGTCTATAATCGTTGTTAGGTATATCGCAAATAGATAGTTAGATACTGTATGTAATTTTATGTGTATAATTGATTAATAGAATATTGATGAAGCAGGTGAAGTCGCGTGTGATTATTAGTATAAATAAATAATAAAAATCCCATGTTAAGCATAGAAGACTACTAGTGTAGATTACCGATCAGTTTCTACACCTTTCTATCTTAAACCTCAAGCATGCATAAAAACTTGAAACAGTTAAGCCACGTACTTGGCCCTGTGTGCGAGTCAGAGTCGCACACGCAGGGTTCCGAACCACCGTACAGGATTAAGATAGAGTAAAAAATAAGTTTCTTATGTTTCTATCCGTCCTGCCCCCCTTTAAGTTTTAACTTCATTTTATTATTATTATTATTCATTTAATTTTCTGAAAATTATTGATTGCTAAGCAACCATAATAATAAACACCCTGTTGAAATTTTAAACGTTTATAGATAGGCAGCGGACGGACAGACGGGCAGACAGCGGAGCCTTATAATCGTGCCGTTCTGAGAGGCAAGATTTGACAGCTGTCAACTCAGTGACAGGGACTTGACAGAAGCGCGTGGAGCTAACCCCATGACCTTTTGTTCAGTCCATTAGAGAACATACTCTTTTACCGAACAATAAATTGTCTTCGCGTGTGATATCCATGGACTTCTCTTTCTTTACATAGTATAAAAACAAACTCGCTCCCGCTGTCTGTGCGCTTAGATCTATTAAACTACGCAACGGATTTGAATGCAGTTGTCATCAATAGATAAAGTGATTCAAGAGGAAGTTTTTTATTTAGATATAATAAATTCTGGATTATGAACGGGTAGCGCGAGTAGCTAGTTTAGTTTGTCCATGGGAGTGTCTATAAATAACTCGACATTGTCGAAATACACCTTAAAAGGAGTGAAAGCCATTGATTCAAATTAGAATTAGATACCTACTTTAGTATTAGCGTCCCTTTGGCACCCTTTCGGTGCGGAACCCTAAAAAAGACAGGTCACGGAAATGTAATGTCTAAACATACTCTATCACAAACCTAACAAACTCGTTTTATAAATCTTCCTGTCAGCAATGACATAACGCCGCCATTTTATTGCTGTTAATGTTGCGAGCGTGGCCGCCGCGGTGTCTGGCCGAAACACGGTAACCCACTAGTAGCGAATTCCGTGCCAGTCTTCCTAATTAACATTCAACACCGACCCGATAAGGTGTTTTTGGCGCTTAAATCTGTTGATACAATCCTTAATCAGTGCCAGATTTGTTGATTTTGATACAAGATTGACACATTTTAGAGTCAGTGAGCTTGGTAAATTATTCGGCTATCGATAAATCAATTAAGATACACGGTGTTTGTGTGTAGTTGTAAATCCAGTTAATGATTGTGATAGAATGAGTGTCAGTTGCCATTGCCATACATTAGCTTGCACCTGTATCTACTTGTGTGGCCAAATTATAAGAGATAGTGATCATCCTTTTTAATTTTCATTTTTGAAAACTCTTGTTTATAGGGTTTGTAAGAGTTAATCTTAAAAACCTGTTAAAAAAATATTGCGAATGAATGTTTTTGGTCCGATTTCTGATTGTTGTGATAGTATAATTATCTGAATGAAAATAATTATTTGAAAAAGATACACTTTCTGAGTCTTTAGGATAACTAAAACAAGACGAGAAACTTCATAAAACCGTATAAAAATAAAATATTTCAAAAAGCGATTTTTTTTTACTGATTTTATTTATACATTTAATCAACAACAAAAAAATTGGGCCTCAGACATTTGTGTTTCGGGTACTTTGCTACGGCTTTTACTACTGTCCCTAATACGTCCACCGATGGTAAGTTTGTACGAGATCAAAGCGATCAAGGCAAGATCTCACGCGCAATCAAAACAAACACCAAATGGCTCGTGACCGTTGCATGTATTCCTAACCTCAGGAGTTTCGCAAACTATCTTTACTTAGTTTTTATGATTCTGTACAAACAATATGTTGAGTTAAACGGTCATAAACAAGTTAACACAAGTTTAAGCTTTGTTTTCTGACAAGTTTATGTTTAACGTTCTATTCACGTAACTGAGACTCGGTACAACTTACGACTTGGAAGGCATTGGGTGACTTATGAATACATTTTGTTTGCGTAAAGTTTTAACACGAACGTTAAATAAGTAAATAATAATATTTAGGTAAACAAACTCAGAGGGCTATGGAGAGGGCTATGCTCGTGGTTTCTCTGCGTAATAGAATCAGAAATGATGATAGGTATCCGCAGTAGAACTAAGGTTACCGACATAGCCCGAAGACTAAACTGAAGTGGCATATGGCAGTGGGCGGGGCACATTGCTCGCAGGACTGATGGCCGTTGGGGTCAGAAGGTTCTGGAGTGGCGTCCGCGAACTGGAAGACGAGCTGTAGGTAGGCCTCCAACAAGATGGAGTGACGAGCTCGTCAGTATCGCGGGACCGCGGTGGATGCGAAAAGCACAAGACCAGTCTGAGTGGAAAGCCTTGGGGGAGGCCTATGTCCAGCAGTGGACGTCTTTCGGCTGACATGATGAAAGAAACTTTTGTAGTTGCATAATTTTAACAGATCGGAATCAAAACAGGAAGTATCTAACATCCAACAAATACTAGTATTGTTCAATTAAAATGTGAGTAGCCACCAAAGTATGTACACAAAAGGCAATAATTTTGCCAGTCTATACCTATTAATACTCAATTATTTATTGCATTCTATAAAGTATATACTCGTACAGTTGGTACTTAAATTAACTCGAAAGTTAGGAGATCATTATGGACCCTGTACGGCATAGCAATTTATAAACTATTATAACACCTGCGCAGGCACTGTGCCAGCCTTAATAAGACCTTTTTACACGTTTTTCTTTGCAAACCTTCATCTCTTCTCGACCTCTGAACCACAACGTTGTTTTACTAAGGAAGACCCTATCCCTGTGAAGTCCCGCTAGTGCTGTGCCAGCCTTTTTATGACATTTTTTCTTTGCAAAACCATTTCTCTTCTTTTTTTAGAATATTGTTTCTTAATTTTACTTTCAAACATTTCATCAGACATTCTCTTCTTGACCTCTGAACCATAACGTTGTTTTATTAGGGAAGACTCTACCCCTGTGGAGTCCCACTATACTATTATTTATGCAGATAAAACGGCGTTTAAAACAACCGTTACTCATTTCTAAACCTTAATAAATAATTTATGACATTAACTACGGTATGAAATAAGGTCCCACTAACCTCACCATTTTTCTACTTTTTTATCAAGCTATCATGTAATCGTCAAAATTATAATTATTCGTATTATATCATTTTATTTAAACCGTTAGACCCCTTTTGGTTAGGACGGCCACGTAATGCAATTAAAAAAATACTTTAAAAATAATTAATTATTATGTATTCTAATTGGGCGTCTAAACTTGCATCCAAACACAATACACTTACTTCACGCCATTCCCAATCACCGACGTTTTATACAATCAATCTTCACCTTTTACCAAATTCTAACAATAAACAAAAGTTATGCAACCTTAATTATCATTCGTTGCACGAGCATTTGGCTGTGCACGATTGCAAAGCACACATTACACTGAGCACGTTTGATTACACCTTTATACAACTGTCACCCCTTTAATGCGCGCTATAGGAGTTATTATAGCTTAAGTTGTTATTGGTTATGGCAGTGAACATTCGGCCTTGTTAGGCGTTGGTTCGGTAAGGGTTAGATTAGGCTAATGTGCGACTTCTGAGCTGGAAGGCCCCGGCTATTTTCCAGGTTGCCTTCAGTGGCGGGTGCGAGGGGGCTTGTAAAGGTTTCCCACCTGAAGGCGAGCTTACAAGGTAACTGCTATTGGGGGGAATGACAATGTTTTGGCAATATAGCGGTCCCGTAGCCTCCTCTTAAAGCGATTGGTAGAACAACCCTGGTGTTTTAGTTCGTGCAAAGCGGATATAACCCTCTGTGGCCCACATCGGGGTGGGCATGCATAATAATTTCCCGGGGTCAAAAAAAAACTATTGTGGAACCCATTGCAGGCATTGCAGCGTGCCGATTGAGACTGCGTGCCAAGCAATAGAGAAGTCCCCGGCCTAGGTTCAACAGCGGCAAGGCAAGACTTAAAAGCCGTAGGTAAGTACTTGGCTGGTGTCCATTGTTGAAGCGATGGTTCAAAGCAAAACATGCTGAAACGCGATGACCTCCTTGTGATTTATTTTGCAGAAGGAGCATGAAAAGCGAAAACGTGAATGATATTGTCATCCTGCTTCGCTATGCAGGAGAACGCAGGCAGAACAGGGGAAACGGCGACAGCTGGTCAAGCTCAACCTCTGTAATGGGCCCCTATAGTTTTCCTATAAGTACATGGATCTTTAAAGGATAATACAAAGTCACTAAAGTTTTGGTATCAATTAAGACTCTTCAAGGTTCGCTGGAAAAAAGCCCATATGAGAAAAGTGATCGTCCGACTCAGCGGTCACCACTACCACACCAAACTCGGCCCCCGCTATTTGGGCACACCACCATGTCATGGTGAACCGGTTACGGTACCATTAACAAATGCAAGGGTCCGTCATAAAAATAAATATCATCGAAAAGTTCGCCATCTACGTTCACTTACTTATTGTGTTTGGCAAGATCAAGAGACATACTATGAAAATCGAATATTGAAGTTACGTTATTTTTATTAATTTCTCTCCATTTAGGCACGAATGACAAAAGTGGGATCAGGCATCCTAAGTTTCAAATTTGATCCTTCAACCAGTGGGGCCCTAGTGTAAAAGGGTATAACTCATCTGAACATCAATTGAAAAAGGGTTTAAGTCGTCTAGTATACCCCGTTTATGTATATACCCTTTATCACTATGCTCTCAGCATTAACCATTGAAAATTCCCGCCGAAATCCATATTCAACACATCTAATTACCATCCCAACCGTGTTACCCAACAGCGATAGCACTCATTACGTGTAATCAATCGCCATTCAACTGTCACCGGCTGTCAACACCTCGCGGAATAACAATTAGCTCAGGCATCTGCTCTCGTAATGAGGCTTCGTGTCTCTTCACAAATTTCACTTGATTATGCGTTGCCAAATTAAACAAGAGATTGACGTGAACTACATCGCAATAAAACCTTCTGGGTTATATTGCTTGTTTAAGACGAGTACCTAAGGGGTAAAGGGTGGGTTTTTCCCCCTATTTCTTAGCAGGGTAAACGGCGTGACGGGTTCTCTATTAAAATTAATTAATAGGTTGTTAGCAGGTCCGATAATTTTTAATTGTAGTGTGTATTGTTGTTGTTCGATGTTGCGATTTTAATAAGTATAACCAAACTACCGACCGATCGGCCGTACTTGCATCAGATCATAGCTATTTTCACATTTAAACGTCTCAAATTAATGTCAATAACGAGAATCATTTATATATATATAGATAGAATCATAATTAATTATTTGTAAAAATATAGGTCTTCTTATAATGCGTCGATTATACATAATTCATCACGTATATTATAAAATATGAAAAATACCAGTCGTATGGTAATACATAAATCACGTGTTCGTTACTATAATAAATTAACTTAAGAAAAGAACAGGTTATGCCACCTAACTAAACTTAATTTCACCTCTATTGATTAATTAATAATTTGGGAATACTCCCAAGCGATATTTCACACGACCATAAATAGGTGTTAAGTACCTATGGGAAAATATCAGTCTTATTATATACCTCGTTTAAGTTAACCTGTTTCACACTATTCTAAAATGGTTCTCAGTGCTTTCAAATAAGGTAACTATTTATTGACGTATCTTGAATGGGAATATTTCCGATGCATGCAATCGATGCAAATCAGATATTATGGGAACTAAGCGCTAAAAATATCTAAGAAGATAAATTGAAGTACTTAAGTGTTTTTATAATCTTTGCAAAATATTATGAACGTGTTAGCATATGAGAAGAGTGTTATTTTCTCACGGATTATCAAACGTTACGTACTTTTTTTAATGAATTTTATACTGCCAGAAATTTAAACCGTCACTGTGTATATGTATAGTCACCATCAAATATATGTATAGGAACATACAAGGTGATCAAAAATCGATGATATCGACTCGAGACAATTTATTCTATACCAGGGCTTCCCAAGCAACGCCGCGGAAACTGAGAAGTCAGTCATTTTTTAACCATATTTCATACTACAACTACTACTTAGTCCAGCATTATGTAAAGCTATAAATATTAAATAAATAAATAAATAAAAATTGTTTAAAATTAAATTGGGCTAATATCAAATATCATGCATATTTCAGTAGTAAAACATGTGTGTTACGAGAGAGATAGAGGGCGTACATTAACGGTGTTTTTGACAACCTTGTAGGCATGTTATGTGGCCCAAGACCTCCCAAGACAAGATGCATTCTAAAAATATTATCATGATTGACGTGCGCTTTTTTCTTAATTAATGACTCTCACTCGCCGGGCGGTCGCGACGTTACCACCATAGAATGAAGTCGCTACTTTGACATCTTGTTTACCACCATTATGGTGTTAAAGTAGGTGCAGTCACCCAATAAAAAAATGTTGGACATACTTAGAGCTTTGTCATTGTGACGGCCATTGTTATTGACATAACATGTATCATCATAAAGAAACCAGATATTTAAAAAAATGCTCGAATCTCGACGTTAAAGTGTCGATAATTGGGTGTTTTACCTTACCTGTCATTTTTGTAGTTTTGAAGTTTATTATGACAGTGCACTAAAGTGCTTAACATTTCGTTGGGGTACTGTACCTACCAAACCCAATTGTACTTTTTGCGATAGACTTTACGATTATTAACACGCTTGCTTGATATTTAAAACTTCGACTGTGCTGTGACCCGGATTCAACGCTCTTGACTTCTTGAGCGTAATATATTTATATTTGAAGGCTCCATGCATCGCCGCCATACAAATAACGAACAAAATAAGTATACATAACCCAGTTGATTCAACCGGATATATTGAGCCATAGTGTCAAAACATTTTGTTTTACATTTAACTTCAATGACTAACGACAGTCTCATAATTAAAAAAAAAACATTGGTACATCCGTGGTTACCGCACCCAAGCCACAACCACAACCTATACAGCCTTTTGTGTCAAGCCAACGATTACAGATGCAAAAAACCGCAAATATTTAAAAAATGAAAATGTCAATGAAGTAACTAGCAATTATTCAGGACGGGTAATAAATAAAAACAATTAGCCTAGTTACGGGCCATTTTGCATTATGCACAGATAGCTTTATTTACGTTGTTCATGAATAATTGATAGTCGTCTGTAGGTCACAAAACTCACGTTATTCGAGCCATTATTGTTCAAAACATAAGACGGTGTGGTAATGTAATGAGGTTCTAATTATAAAATTAGGCAATGGATGCTGGCTGGAAACATTTGAAATTGACGACTCGTTTTGAAATAGATTTAGGGCAAAGTTCACCGGCAATTTGGCAGACCTAAAAAGACGTTAATTATGAGTTGTGTTCATTACTTACAATTAGTTACTAGTGGTTGAATAACCTAGCAATGTTGATTCTGTACGCAATAGTTAACGGTCTGTGTGTTTTATGCGTTTTATGTGCATTTTTTTTTCTAGTTACCTACTTGCAGATAAATTTTTATCATTCATCACATGACAGTCATCACATAATTTGTTTTAGCGTATTTTGCACTCTTCCACACCCTGCTTAAGATTCTCCGCAATTTTTGTATGTCCGACAAAGTAAGAAATCTCCCGAAAAACCACTCATTTTATAAAACAATAATTTTATGTCCCGAATTTTCGTCAAGCGAATCTTTAATCTCTCCGCTCCGATATTATTTAACGCCATAAATTATATACATCTAAGTGTATTTAGAGGACCTCTAAATAGCTATCTAAAAACCACCCGTTTATTTTTAAGTGACCAATGAGTGACAAGTATCTACTAGTACTTAGTACTTATTACGTAGTAGTACTACTCTTATACTAGGTACGAAAAATGATTACCTATCTCGAGTTCGAAAAACGTTTCGAATGTCCGAAATTTTATTTGTCCGCAAAATCATTTTTCACTGAAACCGATTAACTTTCCTGGATTTTTATAAAACTAACCTAACCTAATCTACACGTTCTGTACGTATATCTCTTTAAACATTCAAAAATTTGAAAGAAAAAATATTTTAGAATAAATGAAAATTTCGTACTAACGAAACAGCGGAAGGAAGGAAGAAAAGTTTTTCGAAACATCGAAAAATATATTCATACATACATAAACTCACGTCTTCATTCCCAGCGTGGGGTCGGCAAAGAATTAATAACAACTCTAAAAAATAGTTGATAATTAACCACATTTTGTACAATCAGGCTAAGATGTTTACCAGTTTATTAGTGACCGGTTGCAACTACAAGCCCTTACTACGAATACTACGTTCTTATACTACGAATGTTCTATTTCTATATATTTCATAAACTTACAATATACACGGGAATAGAAATAATTGTTAAGGAAGTTTTTAACTCCGCGTGTATCGATTTTAAAATCATTTAACCATCTGTAAAATTGTAGGTTATGTCAGCCATTAAATGTATAAACACGAGCATGAGTAATCCAACATCATAATTTGATAACGCACTGTTATTAAAAAAACCGGTAAAGAGCATGTCGGAACATGAAGAATGTAGGGTTCCGTAAACTACACAAGAATCACTATTAACTATTTATACCCAGGGCTAACCAAGACCAATCAGAGATTGCTTTTCAGTCGGTACCGGTACTCAGGAACCTAAAAACAGGTAAGTATCCAACAAAAGGTTATTTCGTTACTTGTTTATTTGGTGAGTCAACTGGCTGTTTTGTATAGTGAACAGTAGTTATTTATTAAACCAGCTTCTGCCGACTTCGTCCGCATAGATTTCAATTATGGTTATTCCCTCGGGAACTTTTAAATATTTCTGGATGAAAGGTAGAGGTAGCCTATGTGTTAATCCAGGGTATAAGCTATCTGCACCCCAGATTTCATCCAGATCCATCCATCCGTAGCAGCTTGAAGGAGTAACAAAGTAACACACACACCCACACACACTCTGGCATTTATAATATTAGTGGGATTAACGTGTTCTCGGTGACTTCACTAACTGATTGAAGCTTGTATTATTGTGTTATTTTTTTGTGATGGTTATTGTTTTCGTGCAGCCTATCGCCAGTTCCATAGCGCTACTCTCCCCGTAAATCTAACAGTTTTGCCCTTTAGAATTAGAAACCCATAAAACCGGTATTAATTTGGCCAGCCCTAGTGATGGAGTCTCTATCGGCAAACGGGGCTAAGGAGAGAAACGCAGCTCTCAACGTAATCACGGCTTCTGTTTTAATAGAAAACGTTTATTTTTCCACTTATCTATCATAATTCCATCTTTAAACTACGTGGGTATTTTCTTTAATTATTCAGTACTTTTATTGCGTGCGTGCGTGTGCGCTGCGTGTGGATGTGTTGGTCAGACGTTAAATGCAAATTTAAACTCTCGTTAACATGTAGGGTGTCTAAGCCAAGTGTTGGTTTGATAATAGCCCGAAGATCGTCATACATCATACATACATAGTAGATGACGACTACTTATGCAGTGAAAATATTACAACAACAAAAGATGAGGCAAACGTAGAAATTTAAAGATAAAGATAAAGATTATAAAGAGACATTTATTCGCAACAAAACAAAACCACATTACAAAGATACAAATATAGACACAGAAAAATTGTTGCGAAACGGTCCCAACTCAGCATTTACAAATAGTTACTATATTCTACAAAATAAAGTGCTCCTTAGTCGAAAACACAACCCATTTTCATGTGTTTAGACAAGGATAATCATTAAATATAAGTTAGTTCCCACACGATTACACCTTAACTTGATTCTCAGTTCTACCTACGTGGACGACATACTTACTTGAATATTTCCGATTGCATGGCAACCAGTTTGATAAACCGTGAGATGGACGGAAGACGTTAGTTACGCCATTTGCCCTTATTTTGTGTACTATTAAGTCTGTTGTAATTTAATTTTTAAACAGTACTGTCGACCCTACAGCATAAGTAGCATACAAAGAAGAACTCATCCAGAGAACCTTTGAGCGATTGAGAGATAAATAAAAACAATGTTTGGATGAACGTCTATAAAGAGACAGGAGATAAAGATAAAAATAGCAAATAATACGTAGAAATGTATACATGTTAAATAGGACAAATGAACAATTATATACTACTGTAATTATAGTTATGTACATTATTAAATAAATAAACATAATATAAGTATAAAAAGTAGAAAGGAAAAGTTATAGATCTTCTGCAGACTAGATTTAAGTGAAGCAACAGAAGACCGTCTAATATCAGTTGGTAAGACTATTCCATAAACGAACAGAATGTATGATTCAAGACGTAAATAGTGTCGAACGAATTGTTTTATAATGTCACTGTGACACCGTTCTACAGGGTGTCCCAAAAGTACCACGCCACAGGGACACCGGAGGTAGGTCAGCTCAAGAGGAACCTAACCAGCCTAACATGACCTCAGTAAAAGTTGCACGGTTTTCGAGTTATTAGCGAAATGAAGATTTTTAAGAATTTTCCCCTTTGCTTTTACATTTTTAGTACCAGTATCGACTTGGACAACTTTTAATAACAGTTTTTTATGTGTATGAAATCACGAATAGCTAATTTAGAAGTCTGAAGTGTTATTTTGTCAATAACTACTACAAGAATCTAAAAAAAGTTCGATTTATCTCGATTTAAATTGTCACAAAAACATTAATTTCAACTTTGATCATCTGCCACAAAAAAAAACAAACAAGTAACGCCAATAAATTAGATACATTATTCAGATTCAGAAATGGTATAACACATGTATCTTACTACGAAAACGATAAGCATTTTTGTCATTTTAGTGATGCCTCATGGAACTAACCTAAAACTTGAGCTTCGAAAGCAGTCACTAAGTGCTACAAAAATGTTGTGGACAGCGGTTTTGCAAAACATCATGAGGGCTAATTTGTCACTCTTTTGCAAGTTAACTTATTTTAATTTCAATGGGCCGGATAAAATGGCAATGAAAATAAAAACATATTTTTTTTTCATTCATTTATTGTAAACTTAATTAGGTTACATTACAATTGTCTCCCATGGACTCGAATGCACAAAAAACATCGTTTTATAAAATTTCGGCTCAATTTCCGTAAACTGACTCAAATACTCGTTGCCGCAATTCTTCCTCAGAACGTATTGGTTTTGCGTAAACTTTGTCCTTCAAGCAGCCCCAATAAAAAAAAACCATGATCAAAGTTGAAATTAATGTTTTTGTGACAATTTAAATCGAGATAAATCGAACTTTCTTGTAGTAGTTATTGACAAAATAACACTTTAGACTTCTAAATTAGCTATTCGTGATTTGATACACATAAAAAACTGTTATTAAAAGCTGTCCAAGTCGATACTGGTACTAAAAATGTAAAAGCAAAGGGGAAAATTCTTAAAAATCTTCATTTCGCTAATAACTCGAAAACCGTGCAACTTTTACTGAGGTCATGTTAGGCTGGTTAGGTTCCTCTTGAGGTGACCTACCTCCAGTGTCACTGTGGCGTGGTACTTTTGGGACACCCTGTATATTGGATCATGGTTACATTAGGCCGATCGTACCGAGAAAGGATTTAGAATACTTTTTGGATTTTCTAGCAGGAGTAAGTAAAGAAGCAATTACGCTAAACGCCTAAATTTTAATGTTGGAAGCTCCTTGACCTCAAACGTCAGTTTTGACTCACTTATCGAGAGCCGTTCTTTACAAATTTACTTAACCTACTAACGATTACTTCAGGCACTTAGCTCGCAATTTTTTTTGCAAGATCACGTTCATCTTCTACTAATGAAAAGCGGTTTCTTCATTACTACTTTACTTCATTTAGTGTTAAAACTTCTTTTTAAAAGTAACCTTGAAACGCTTAGGAAAAATTAGCTTGCGAAAGAGTTATGATGTTTACCACAGCACGAATGCTTTTAAAGTTAGTAAATGAGGAACGTCTTATGAAGAAATGATGAACGAAATCGTACAAATTCTAAATGTTTAATGTTCTACAGGCTTTTAAATCAATAACATCGTAAAATTAGCTTATATTTAACCATGGAGATTTTCAACGATTGTTGAATAACTACGTATCTGATTTGATCAGGGAATTATGAGATTCGTGGACTAGGACAGCATTCTGCACCAAGAGTAGCAAGATATTGCGAATTAGCAAAATATAGTTCGAGTGGTATTGTATGTAAGGTATGAATGGTAGATGAGTTTTTTCAATGCTTGAAGGTTAAGTTAAAGATAAAATATGTTTATTCAGTATTAGGAGGCACTAAAATAAGCGGCGTAATCAACCAGCGTGCATGCAGCACTTCCACAAGAGGATGGAGGCCACGTGTGGTATAGGGGCTTGGAATATGCTGGTCGGGAAGTTAGGAAAGCCAGTTTAATTGAGCTACGGTTTCGAATGGCTGGTTTGAGTCTATGGTTTTTTGTTTAATGGTCTAAGTTCGACGGCTAAATCGACGTTGAAATCAAAGCTCTTGTGTTAGAGAGGGAATAATATAGTGCTGAGAAATTACTTTTGAGTGCATGCAGCACTTCCACAAGAGGATCGAGGCCACTGCTGTGAAGCTCCCTTGCAAGAATATGCTAGACTGTATTTGTTTTCTTGATTTTATTGTGTATTTGTTTTGTTATTTAAATCACAATACCTACACCCCGAACAGCGCTTGTGACATAAATGTCATCAAGATTAAGGTGCATAAAATAATAATGGTACGACATGAATGATTTCATACTAAAAAAAAATTCAGTCTTCATGGGCTGTATATAAGTAATCTACTATAAAACTACATTACTTTTGACATGTTATCGTATTGCCAACGTTACAATAGCTCTTATTTACTTGCCAGCGACAGCAGCCTAGTTAACAACAATACTTTACCGAGTAGAATACAGCCTCAGTCGGATTTTAGTTCATAACCTTTTGCCAAACTCTTTTGTTGATCTCAGCCGCTCGTCATAGCCGTGCAAATTGATGACTAAAATGTTGTGTGAAAAGCTATCTACATTATCGTTTACCTTTCTTTCTCGAGTGCCGTAATGTGGTAGAGCCATCTCTGTCGGACGCAAATGGCGGCTATTAGTGCGTTATCATTATGCATACGATTATTTAGGTCAGTGCTTTTGAAATATGCCTATGAATTTACATATGATTCGTCATACTGTGAGAAAAAATGCCTCTGCGGCGAAATGGTTATGTTCCTTTCCGTAACGAGTTAGATTATGTATATATTAGTGTAAATTACCATTTTTAGATAAAAACCGTTTATGAGAAGGTAATGTGGTGTAGTTTTTTTTATACTTAGTTATAAAATAATTCTTTACAGTTACGATTGGCTAAGTTCATAATAATATGCGTCCTTAAAATCCATTTTCTTTTTCATTGCGGGCATTTAATAAAAAGTATTCACATCATTTTAGTTGCCCTATTTTGCTACCTCTCTTTTCTACATATAACTTTATATCTTCTTTATCTATTTTATTTTGTAGTTAAAGTTCTATTAAGCGTATTCTTGTTTAATGATAATAATGATCAATAATAAGAAATATAATTTGGTACCATCGAGCTGATCATGATGGAGACTGAAGGTGACCATCCAAGAAATCTTCATCGGCTCATTGTAGATCCGTCAAATTTGGATTTATTGGACTGGTCTAATGATAGTAAATTTATTGTTAGTGTTACGAGTACAGTTTTAGAGAAATTTCATAAACTCAATGATGAAAAAAAAAAAGTTATAAATGAAAGAGGTTTGCATTTATGTTTTTTGCCGAGTAAAAGTATAGAATTTGGTAAGTAACGCAAGTCGATCCACCGTAAATAATTGTTAGATACGTTCTTTATAGATACCATGTACAGTCAAGGATTTAAATTTGTCACCCACCTTAGTTCCAAAGTCCATCTGACATTCTGCAGCAATAAGGTTGAGTCTCCTATCAATTACAAATGACTTGGAACCGCTAATGACGATGACATCTTCAAGCAGATTTTCTTTAAAATGGGCAGCAAATTAACTTCCGTGACCGTATGTATCTATTTTAACCGGTACCTTATAATTTAATCGAATTTCTTTTCATCGATCGCAATTTTCTGCTGAAACCGTGATGTTTTCAAGATATTTACGTTAGCTTAGACTTGTGACTGCCAAAAAAACCCTCATGTAGCGAGAAATGACTTTCTGCGTACTCATACGTTGGTTGAAAGGTGTGTATCGATACTTTCAATAGAGTAATCGGTAGCCATTTTTACCTAATGTATTAGAGAATACATTGTTCATGTCTACCCGCATTATATCAATGCGTGTGGGTTTGTTACCGCCTCGCTAGGTTTAGCAGGAACATACATAACTGACCACCAACCTGTTCATATAACAGCTGTAAGCAGAATGGCCATAAGCTCAAGCTATAGACCGGCCGCTGACCCAAATAGCGATGTAGGAAGCGAACGCGCAAGGTTTTTATATGAGACAGTGGTATAATAACGCATGATGACGTTATGACATATCTTATGAACCTATTGCAAAAATAAGGTAACCTCCGAAAGGGGTCGAAATTTTAATTTCGAAAATCATTTTTCTCTGATCCTATTAACTTATTAAAATGTTAAAAGAGATATACCTAGAGACCAGTACGTTTTAGGCTAGTTTTATAACCAATTAACAATCCAGGAAAGTTAAACGGTTTAAGAGAAAACAGATTTTCGGACAAAAGATAGATAGGCTTATTTTTAACATTCGAGAAATAAAAAGTTCTTTATAAGTTTTAAAGCATTGTGATAATAAAAAAATCCTTACACAATATAACGTTTCCCTCAATCTTCTTAAACCTCCTTCTCTCCCCTTTTCTCTCCTTAGTCTGATTATAACATTTTTTCAGTATGTTGGAGATTCTATGAAAAACTAGTCTTAGCATATGGAGAGAAATGTTAAATACTGAAATAAATTGTATAACGACTGTAATAAATAATTAGCCATATTCATCTATTCCAGATGATTTTGGTAGTACTATGAATGAAGACATTTGCGCTCGTGGTTTAAAAGGATTGTGAGGCTGGCAATTTCTATACAAAATTTGATAATGTTTACTCCAAACCCCAATGCATGAAGAAAAATTGCCGCTTGTTAAGATCTGCTCACATTAGCCCTGGCTAAAGATCTTACCTGGTTGCAAATTTCATCTGCAATTTTGATCAGTTCATCCCAGGATTCTTATTGGAGAAGGATCAATAAAGTGAAATTAACAAGCGCAAATGCACAATCGCACAAATCTATCTGTGTACTGGAACACTATCACAATGATGTGAAGCTCAGTGTAGCTTCACATCATTGTGTTTAATGGACATCGAGTTATTGCCACAGGGTTCTTCGATGATGCACGAATCTATAGTTTAGATACTTAAACTGTTTAAAGTCTGGCCGAGGTAACTGATATAACAAGTCGATTGGTTGATGGCCGTAAAGCGCCGTAGTAGCATTAAATATTAAATATAGAAGGAGCTGTGCACTTTGCAACAACCGTATCGATACGCCTATTATTTATTTATTTTGATGTTGTCATATTTATTTATTTATTGGTAGGACCTTGTGCAGGGTCCGTCCGGATCGCTACCACCATCTTATCCATTAACCTACCGCCAAACAGCAGTGTTCGCATTGTTGTGTTCCGGTTCGGGGATAAAACAGCCGGTGTAGTGCCTCTCTCTGCTAGCAATTTCACCGGTTGTTCCATCCCCTCACTGCAACACAACGATCCGCACACTGCTGTTTTGCAGCAAGTTAAAGGATTAGCGGTAGCACCGGTAGCGATTCAGATGGACACTGCACAAAGTTCTATCACCACTGAAATTATATAAAATCTTAGAGACTATTGATTGCTTGGCCTTTTGTATATTAATAATTATTATAATAATTATTGAGACTAAAAGTACTTAAAGGCCGATTTCCATTTATTTCCTAAAAATTAAGAAGATCAATATTTCCATAAATTCGCCATAAAATTAGAAATACCTCTAATCCGTATTTTATAAAGGTTTCTCATCAAAAAAACGAGGTTATCAAACCTTTAATAACTCCTTACATAACTAAACTTGTTATGTGTGTAAACAGAGGCTTTACCTGCCGCCATATACACCAGTACCCTTACCACGTTACAATTACCGTACTCGATAGCGAGTTGAATGCTCTGTCCCTCGCAGACCTCGCAGTATTCTTATAGAGTGCGAGGGACAGAGCATTCGACTCGCTATCGAGTACGGTAATTGTAACTCATGGTAAGGGTACAGGTGACCATCTTACAAGGCGTGTAGTAACTAGTAGCTAAGATCTTGTAGCAGTTATGACGTCACTTCTTGTTTGTCTAGTTATGTACTAGCAGAGATGCTATTAATCCAGTGACACTGATGTTATTCTCAACGCAGCACCAGAACGTGTCGACCTCCTAACTGGTAACTGGTATGCTGGTCGGGAAGTTAGGAAAGCCAGTGTAATTGAGCTACGGTTTCGAATGGCTGGTTTGAGTCTATGGTTTTTTGTTTAATGGTCTAAGTTCGACGGCTAAATCGACGTTGAAATCAAAGCTCTTGTGTTAGAGAGGGAATAATATACCTAGTGCTGAGAAATTACTTTTGATTTGATTTCGATCGTTTAAGAGAGTCAAATAAATAGCAATGTTGTGGAGTTGAGGATTTCAAATTGGTGGATAGATTAACATTTAAAAATCAAGTTATAATTGTTAATCAAACATCTTATTACTTTTGGAAGGTATATTTATATATATTGTAATAACAAAGAATAGTTAACGTATCATAATTAATATTAGTTTTGACGTTTAATTTTAATAAAAAGGAATGTGGTTGACTCATATTGTGACAAGCAAATGTCAAATTACTTCCATTTGACATGCCGCATGACCGGAAAGGAGGACATAGAAGTTAGAACGGATAAAAGAGTTGTATTGGAAATGTAGAGTCGGATTTGACAGGAATTATGCGCTTTTACGCTATACTTGATGGAATAAAAATATGCTAGAGCTATTAAGGAGTTTCTTTTACTTTTTACACTTTTGCATTACCCATCTTTATTTAGGTACTTAAATTATTTTATCTATTAAGACGTTTTGGAAGATTATTGAATTTCGCCTGCGGTTGCGACAGTCGAAACTGGTAACAGAATTCCCACCTATTTTCTGTTAAATAATCGATATTACAACACAAATGCATTTCTAGGGATAACGCAATAGTCCTATGAATAGATCTAAAGCTGCAGCTAAGATATCCGGCACACTATCCAAACACTCGTAAGCGACCGCAGCTTTACTTCTGTTATGCGGAAAATTTATTCATCGCCATTTGTAAGGAGACAATTTAGTTTTCCGGGACGAGAAGTAGTAAGTTTACAAGATAAAAATCTAGATAAATAAAAGTCACCAAAATGTACGTACGTATAAGTGCGACTGGCCCAAATTGTTTATTTTATTTTATTGTGTTATTTATTGTCAGCACAAGGTTTGTATGATAGAGAAAAAAAAACCAGCGGCATTTCGGAAATTTGCAGCGGGGCGAACCGCTGCTAGTCAGCTGATAGTAAAATTAATCCCAGTTTTTTTAACTGATACGCTTTAAATTTAAGGGTGTTTCACACTCACCCCATCGCCAAGCACTGTGCTACTGACATTGAAGGCAGCGCACGCCTCACTCAGGAGAAACAAAATTCCGAGCAACATCGTTGCTTCATCACGACACTGCACTATAAACACATTTTATTTTTTAACAATACCTTATCAAAAAAAGTAAAATTGTTTTGATTTTCGAACGCGTCCGGGCGCGCTCGGCGTTTGGCGGGAAAATGCCCGCGCATGCGTGTCTGCGCCCATGCCGCCATATTGCACAATAACGTGTGCCCCGACCTCTAGCCGTTTTGCCCCCGCATAGGCGACCACTAGTAACTTTCGCAAGCTCACTAATCACTTTTACTTTGCTGTAAAATTTAAACTCTAGGCAGTTTTAATAAGGATAGTTTTCTTAGTAATTTACGGATTTATGTGTGCTTTGTAGAAAGAAAATTGGCTTTTATTTTGTGTAGAATCTACAAGTCACTGTAGATCATTAGGATAGTTAATAGTTGACCATTGGTAGTAAATGTTCAATGAGCGTGAAAAAGAGGGCTAGGCTTCGCTTGACAGCGCTTAGTGTGAAATAAAATTGCTAATTAGTTACACATCCTAATGCTAATTGATATAATTATGTTGATGACTCTTTTCAGGTGAGGTCCGGTGACTCAATGAACCTTAGCGGAAGCCTATATCCTGCTGTGGAAGACTTTCTTTCTACTGCCATGATGCTATTAAAGTTTGGAACTGCAACCGTAAAAACTGAAACTTGGTGCAACTACGCAGTTTTCCTCATGCGGCCAGATTGGGAACATTCAATTGCTCAATGTTAACGCTGATGTGTGTACCTACGTCAATTTCCTTTGCGGATTTCGCAGTGGCCGCTGACCAATGGATGTGTGACATCAATTCCCAAAATCAATAATTCTTGGTAACCTCGAAGGTGTTTCAGTTGCGTGTTCCTCGTATTCATTTAATGTTCTTCAATTTTGTATAATTCCCGTCGCTTGCGAATATGACCTACCTAGTTGAGTAAATGGTGCTATTTCTCGGTGATTCGGGTTTTTGGCTTTTATATTTTTATTTGGCCTTATAAACTATTGTTACAACAATATAAACTATTGTTTATATTGTTTGCTTTTGTTGTGTCATGAAAAATACATTTACGCGTATATACATTTCCATCCTCTTGTATTTAAAGAAGTTACGAACGGCATGAAAAAACTTCAAAAATGTCTAACGAGCGTCAAAAAAGGCGGAATCGCGAGATCATATTGAGATCCTAAGGCAGGTGTACATGTTACACAACAGTAAATTATAAAGTATGTAACACACGAAACGCCGGAATCCGCGGATAGTGTAGGATGTATAATTAATTTGTAATACGGGCTCGCACATCTGACGTAACTAGTATCTAGTCACAATTACACACATCCTCGTCAGTTTAACGAGAGCTTTATTAAGGGAGTGGTATGGGGATAAGACCACCGGTGAAATTGCTAGCATAGGGGCATTGCAATCAGGCTTGCAGACTAAAGATTGAAGTCTTGAGAATGCAAATGTCTATGGGTCTCATGGGTATTATGAGACAATTGTAACGCACTCGCACGACACATTACACACTGCGCTAACTTACTAACAAACGACACGAAAACATTATATTTAAACTACGCGTTGCCGATTGCTGTCCCGTGTACCACAATGCTGGATCCACGGAAGACCAGCGTCGTGACACTCCCGAGTGCCGCGACACCATGCTGAGTGGGTTCAGTTTTCGCAAATTGTTTCATTAAATAAATAATATAATGCATGCTTATTTGCTAAGTTACCTTAAGCTTAACTTTTAAATGTTCTACCATAACTCTTTCTTTCTTAGATAGCTATGCAGTTCAATTAACGCTGAGAGAAAAGGACAGCTATATAACTGCTTTAGCTCTGTCCTTTACGCTCACCGTAAAATTAACTATATAGCTATCTCATAATAACCCCCCAGATCCCACTTGTCGTTAGATTCGTTTAAGCGTTCGTATGGCTATTTTAGTTTAAAAAATATGCCAAAATGATGGATTTAGAAGAATAACCGCGGGTTACTTTTGTAGACGACAATATCTACTAAACATACGGTGGGTTTTTTAAAGCCTGCTTTTTGTTCTATCCATACTTAATACCTACAACAAATGTGGAAGTAACTCGGTCTATCTGTTTGATTGTTACGCTTTCACGGCTGAACCGCTTTTAACGGATACGACTGTTTATCCTAAAAAATTGTCAGTTCCCGAGGGAATATCTATAAACGACCTTAACAACTCTAATATTATTTATTCGATTAGGATTTGAAATCTGTTAAAATGCCTCCTCCCCCTCCCCCCCAGATTTACCACCAGCTTACCTGAAAAAGTGTATATAATTTACTTACGCTCTAAGTAATTAGCAAGGATCGGAAAAACGCCTGTCATTTTGAAAACATAACCCTGTTCCGTACAGCAGAGACTTCCTTGATGTCAAATAAAAATATTACTAGTTATTTTATACATTGATTATACAATAATTCGTATGTATTCAGAGACGATTTAATTAATGACACCGGAATGGTAATGGAAAGACACAAACACACACACAAATAGGAAACCAATGTCAACGATTAAATATGCCCCAATGAGGTCCGTAGTCTGTGAACGAAATTTTTTCGACTCATAAATAGGTCCTTAATTCACTTCGTTTCGGGCACAGTTTAAAAAATATGATTATTTTTGATTGGCGAAAGTGGTCTTTTCCCCATAACCATTCCGGTGTTATTCATTAAAAATATTGTCGCTGAATATACATAAATTATGGTATAATAATTGTAAAACACCTTATAATATTTTCAATTAACAACATAATTAAGTCTCAGCTGTATGGAACAGGGTTATGTTTTCAAAATGACGGACGTTTTTCCGATCCTTAGTAATTAGTACACATCGTTGCACTTAAACAATAATTTTCAGCATCATGTTATGATATTGCAAATCTGCATGTAACTTTAACCAGTTTTAATTGCTTCTACATTTGTATCGGTACATCCTACTCATGCGTGAGTTACATCTATTATTTATGAAATCACTAGCCTCTGCTCGCGACTTCGTCCGCGTAAATTTTGATTACCGTTACTAGGTTTAAGCTATCTACATTCCAAATTTCTTCCAATCCGTCGATCCGTTGCACCGTGGAGGAGTAACAAAGTAACACACACACAAACATCCACATTTATAATATACCTAAGTAGGATTAGGAAGTAGTCTTTCGGCAAATTATTTAATTTATCTATTTCGATTTGTTAAATATATCATATCATAGGTTCCGTAACCAAACGGTGCCAACGGGCCCCTATTACCTACTAATGAAGCCTACTCCACTGTCCGTCTGTCTGTGAAGTACCTACATTGCGTCGTTACACACTACACATCACATCATCATGTCACTACGCATGTTATTTGATATTATATTTAATTTAATATTTATGGCTTTATATAATGCTTAGACTAAGTAGTATGAAATATGAAATATGTTTAAAAAATGACTGACTGCTGAGTTTCTTGCGGCGTTTCTTCTCAGCATGGGTCTCCTCTTGGGAAGCGCTGGTAAATTCTTGACGAGTTAAAGTGCCCGTGCGGCCTACTTACTGTATAAATGACTTTTATGTTTTTATCTTTTACAATAGCTCTCGCCTCAAACGTGAAAAACAGCTCTTCAATCAATGTACTTCTTGTGGCTGCTATTGCTGGACCAATGTAAATCATGGGAATCATGGCAAAAGACGTTCGGGAAAATGAGATTATTGCATATGGAATTCGGGGAAACGGCAGAGAACCGTTTGTTACTTCTTCACCCTGAAACGACTGGGCTAGCAATTGTTGTCCCTGAATGAAAACTGGCTACCTTTAATCCCAAAAATAAAACACTGTTTCTGTGGCAGTGTTAACGAAATAGGAGATGCATTACTAATTTTACGCAGACGAATTCGCGGGCAGATGCTGGTATTGTGGCAGTAGTCGTATAAGACCAACAAAAGAGCAATAAAGCTCAGCTTCTAATAGTTAACGATGGATCTTTTGACGTAGAATTACTAGCAATTACAAAGAGATTTCATTGCCTTTAATCTAAACCTAATTGCCGTTTAAATATGGAATATTTAGCGGAGTTTATAACGTAATATAATGTTACGCGCAACTGCGTTGCCTTTTTTTTGGTTTGGAGTAGGACAAGCACACAGGCCACCTAGATGGGAAGTGAGTGAGTGGTCTGTGGAAGTGGATTCCAACGGAAGACCAGTGCTGGCTTTATGGCTAGCGAATGTTGAGTTGGGACCGTTTCACAACAATTTTTCTGTCTTGATATTTTTGTATCTATGTACCTATTGTGGTTTTGTTTTGTTGCGAATAAATGACTCTTTATCTTTATCTTTATCTTTAAGGGTACTTTGAAAAAAAAAACATTTTCCGTTAAGTTTACTACACATTGTGTAAATTCATCTGTACAACAAAAACCCATCCTACGATTTCAAGACCATAGTAGTACCTAGTTTAAAGAGGGCGCTACTAACGCTTGTTGCCGTCTTATGGCCCCTTTGGAGGATGTCCCATTATGGGCGAGCATAGAGACGCATATACACCTTAAAAGCGAGCAAGTCGAGCAACATATACTTGTATCTCACTCGCATTACTCCGTCTTTACGGGCCATCGATGAGTGGGGCCTGAATAGGTACGCTATAGGTATATTTGCGGGTGGCCGGCGGCCTAACGAAAGTCGTCACATTTTCTTAGCATTGATCTCGAACTGTCAAACTCGTTAAATTGTTTATGTATGCAAATATTGCCTGCAGGCATAAATCGTATAATATGTGAGCTCCATTGATTTTGGATTGTCAAGCCTATTAGACTTGGGACTGCGTGTAATCCAGATCTAGTGCCCCACCTTCCGTGGGAGCTCAAGTACCCCTCTTCTTCTTTCTCCTTGGTGCACTCTTGATAGAGTGATCGTGTACGTCAATTGTTATTACTCCCCTACCAAAGCAAACAAACATTGATTAATTGATAGTTCAAATAAAAATAAAAAATATGTTTTTTCATTAAGTAGGCCGCAGTAGTAGTAAGCACTTTTTACACTTCAAAAATCTACCAGCGCTTCCCAAGAGAAGACCGCTGCTGGGAAGAAACACCGCAAGAAACTCAACTGTGAGACATTTTTTAACTTACTTAACTACCTAATTACCATGCGAACTTGAACAGGAAAAAGTTTTAGTATTTACCCTGATAAAACTTACCTCAGCTTGGTCAAGACCGCCAATCCAAAATCCTGAGTCCACTACTGAGGTAATCTGTTAGAATGTGGTGCCCTACAAAATACGCTCGTTCCAAATAGTTTCTAATAGTATAATAACGAGTTTAAGTAATCGTTCAGACTACTCGGTAATCTCGCTATTATAAAGCAATTTTGTTTCCATCATAAGATCAGGGTCGTTTAAAAAATCGCTCGTCTAAAAACGTGAGTTGATAATGTTTTGTAAAGCACCGATTATCAATTAATTAATAATTAGCAATAATTGGACTTATTAAAAATCGGGAAGGAGAGGATGTGGGACCATGTTCAGGGCCTCGGATCTATTCTAGGACGTTAAACGATACAGATTTTTGCTTTTGACGTGATATGGTATTGTTTTTGACTCGCCGTCATTAGGTTATTATTATTACTATCTCGTAAATAAGACCAATCAAAACGTTGACAACGCGATAACCGGCCAAAAGCAATCGTTTAACGTCGTAGACATAGACAACAAAAATAGTCTTAGACCGTTTTGGGCACTCTAAATTTTAACTAATATCTATAATGAAATTACAAAAATATTTTCATATTTTATCTTAATATTAATCTTCAGTGTTAACTATTTATGAATATTGTTTTGAATTATACAGTATTTTTGATACTCATTTCAACCTTAAGTGGCCAAAAAGGGTACAGGGGCCACAAGCGGTACTTCTACCCTAAACTACGAAACCTAAACTATTTCTTTATCAATTCCGAACCATTTCGGTACTTGGTGAAAAAACTTTACTTACTGATGATAATGTATTTGTTTTAGTGGTGTTAGGACCTTGTGCAGGTCCGGTTGTGTTCCGGTGAGAGCAGGAAAAAAAACAACGGTGAAAATACTAGCATAGAGACAATCCACCTGAAGGATACGTTACTTTACACGTTATTTTACAGACTGAATTTGTTTAGAATTTCATTTCATATATTTTTTTTCTCGTATTATCATTTCATAGAATAATCAATATGTAGAATAATTACTTTGAAGACATTTAAATCATCGTTTTTTATTTCAAATAAAAATCAATGTTTCTTTTTTCATATCATAGAATAGCAAATTAAATATTCTTTGTTCTAATATTATTTATTTAAAATATAACTTTATAACAATAAAATCAACTTTCGCATAGCTTATTCAAGGGATATAAAAAATAACCTCGAAGACTAAGGCGGGAGCTTGCTTCGCTTCGCTCCCGCCATAGCCTTCTAACCTAACCTATTCAAGTCGGTTCTGCCCAGAGAGGTCTTGGTCGCTCGCTTCGCTCTCTCGCTCACTCATATTTATATCATAATATAGTATTTATCATATAACCCTTATACTTAAAGATAATATGGGTTGTACGTTATTTTACAGAAAGAAGTTTTATAGAATGTATCACTTCGCAGAATTTTCATTTCTTAGAATATTGAGTTTCCCACGACTTTGAATACTTACTGTTGTCGTTAAAATGAAATGCTATGAAAAAATACACTGACCAAACAATATTCGCTAAAAAACAAATATTTTGTTTGATAAGTTTGTGTAATGAAAAAATAAAATTATAAAATTCATTGAATTGATTTTCTGTGGAATGTGTTTCTTTCAAGTAAATAGTTTAAAAAATAATAATATTCGAAGCAAAAATACAAGGACCAAATAGTATATGAAACATTTTCTGTGAAACAAAATTCTGTAATTTTTCTGTCTGTAAAACAAGGGGACACCAATTACATGGCCTCCATTTTCACAGGCCATAATTTACGCTCCGTTAAGCTGCTCTGGTGTGGTCGCTCGCTTAGGTTTGGCAACGCATTTGAAGTCTTAAGGATTGCAGTCTTGAGATTGTAGTCTTGAGAATTCAAATGTCTATGGGCCTTAGATCCCACTTAAGTAGGTAGGTAAGGTTCACATTTCTCGCAGCATGATTGAATTTTTTGTGGTATATATACACCGTGTTTTTTTTGATTTACGATAACTTCGGCATATTACTAGGTATATCTATAGAAACTAATTGGTAGATTAGATTTTTAAATACTGCAAAAAAAAATTTTTTTTCAGTTTAGAACAAAATAATGAAATCTTTTATCTTTGGTCATTCTAAAAGGGCCTTTAGAGTTACCTAGCTAATAATCAGTGTCAAATACGTCTATGTTAGCGTGACATACACACACAAGTAAAGATAACACTTGACAGGTACAAGTCACTTTAGATTGACGCGTATACAAACCTAACAACTGGGAAACTCTTTACTCATACGTATTAAAAGAAAATTGTTGTTATCAATTAAGAGCCTTTTACACTAGTTTAACGTGATTAACTGATTGAATTTAAAAATTAAATATCTTTAAAACCGTTAGACTTATCATTTGTCTGTCTTCGGGAAATTAACTTTGTTTGACCTAAAGAACGTTCCCTTAAAGTTATCGTAAATCAAAAAAAACACGGTGTATAAGTCTATAACCTAAACTAACCTACTTAGGTACCTAATAAATGTTTAGGATATCCTAGCGTTTGATGAAATTAAATTCGATAAAATGAAATGAAATTCGATAACTTTATGCAAGTTAAGAAACGAGATTCTTATTAAAAACTATTCTAACAAAAACAAATGAAATTAAAAAAACCTTCCAAGTGCGAGTCGGACTCGTACACAAAGAGTTCCATAGCATTTTTGTAAGGAGGCCACTTTATTTTTTAATAGTAGGTTTTTTTATTTTATTATTTGTTACAGTGCCAATAAAAAGTGCCAGTGAAAATTTCAACTGTCTTTCAATTACGGTTAATGATATACAGTCAGATAGACAGACGGACGAACGGACGGACTGACATCGGAAGCTTAGTAATTAGGGTTACATTGCAAGCTTTGGGGACTGATCCCTAAAAACAAGCAGTTTTATAGGTTTAAGTACCTATTCCAAATTCTTCTACCCACCCATTCGAGTTATCTAAGTTACATTCCGCAGCTTTTCAAATAAGGAAACATCGTTTAAACCCGTAGTTTGTGATAATTTCTTAGCATTACTGCGCAGGCATTAGATTATGCATCAAATATAGGTTAGGTTGGTAATAGTGAGTTGATGCTGGCCGGTTAGAAACCGCTTCGGGCTAGGGATGTGACACAGACTGTGGTTATCTCACTCTATGGTTTGTGATTAAACGCCTCGAAACCGGCAAGAGCGTAGGCCTAGGCCTTTATATTGTTTATAGCGTAGACTGAGTTGGTATTACCTAGACTTGACACAAAAAATTATACGAGTAAAAGAGAAGCATATATAAACAAAGACATATAAGTAAAGAAGACGGTATCTTTACTTCCTATCTCACTCCGCGTATACGTTTTATTAACGGTGAGTTTGAAACTTTTCAACATTTGTTTTTACAAAAAATTGTCGGCGTAACTTAAATTACAAATTACAGCTTTATATTACGGGTACCTACCAAGAGTAGGTATTATCTGAATTAAACCGCGAACAGATGGGTAGATGGACAGACGGACAAGGCGAAACTATAAGCGTTCGCTATCTAATTATATACGGTTCAAAAGATACAGCTCTTTAAAGTTAGGATCGACGGACAGCGCTGGCATATTAAAAGGGTCCCGTTGGGCTCCTCCTCCTCCTCCTCCTCTTCCTCCTCTCCTATGACCCTTTTTTTTTAATAAGTGTGTCAAATGATTATTTAGGGCGTTTGAGTTTCGTACTCGTAATCTTACTCTAATATTATAAACGCGAAAGTTTGTATGGATGTACATGGATGTTTGTTACTCTTTCACGCTGCAACGGTTGGACGGGATTGGATGAAATGGAGATAGCTTATACCCTGGATTAACACATATAGGCCACATTTCATTCCGAAAAATTTAAAAGTTCCCGCGAGGGGATAACGATATTCGAAATCTACTCGGACGAAGTCGCGGGCAGAAGCTATAGATTATAAACATTATTACTTATAAGGGTGCGTCGTACAGGTTAAAAATCGGGTTTCAGTATTTAACTATTATTCCCTTTTGTTTTTATATAAGTTAAACTACACGTATAAAATACGCCCGGAGCATATGCTGCTTAACGAATTTATTATGTACCTAGTACCTACTTAGTTTCTTACAGCCTCTAGCCACGCAACATTCCTGAACCTAAATTAGACGAAAAACCGATTCCTAACATTGTGCAGTAATTAATACAGTGACATAACGACCCCTCGATCCGTTTCGCAATACATTACAGCATTAGAAAGCGGCATGTTCCTGTTGGCATGCCTTAAAGGTTCGTTAGTATGCGCACGGCGCGCTGCGTGAGAAGAATCGCGTCGTTAATCATGATTGTCGCAAAATTAGGTGGATACGATTGCTTGTAAATGCTGGGTATGAATGCTAAAAAGATATTTTTATACTATGTCAGTAAATTACCAGACGGTAAGTTACGCAGATGTAAAGCTGAAGGTTGCAATACCAACAAAAGTATCACCTGCGCTTTGCATTTTGTCAATGTTCTATAAGATTGGTAGGTACTTATTTTAGAATTTGGTTCAGGGGAAGACATAGCCTGTCACATAGGCCAGACCCCCAAAACAAAAAAAAAATGTTGAGCATAGATAGGATAAACTTATTATAATGTGTTTTAAAACTTATAACAAAGCTCAGGGGAATCTTGACCCGCATGGCACCAAAGTTCTGCTCTAGCCCCTAGGCTGATTCCTTAAATGTGGCATGAATGGAGAATTACGTGCTAAAGTTTAGTACATAAAGATAGAAAAAGCAACTGAGTTTCGTTACAATCGTTACCAGAGTAATTTTACGCTGTAAAGAAGAGAGATTAGTTCTATAGTAATTTTCTGATTTATACTTTATGTTCTTTCGACTAGTGAATTAGCTTAGCATAATAGTGTAGCAGTAGTGAATTAGATAGGGGTTAAGATAATTTCGCAATGATTTAAACAGTTTATTTAATTATTTTTAAACTTTTTGGCTTAACCCTTTTTACACGCACAGATTTCCAGAAGAAGGCAGTTTTACAAAGGTCTCAAACAGTTGATGATGTCACCTGTCAATGTCAAAATTATGACAGCTGTTTCTATAATACAGTTTCGTTTTCGTTTTTCGTGTGTACTGTGTGGTGTGGGTTTTCGGTTTTGTATCTCATTTAATAGTTTTCACAAACGATAATCTAATAAGATTACGACGCCTTAAACCATGGCCTACTTAACGCAGCCCGATTATGTGAAATACATGTGTTCCTGCGGTCAACTCAAGCCGATTACGAGCTTGTACTTCTGTCGGCATTGCTTGAAAATTCGCTGCGGATTTTGTATTTGTCATGAGGTAAGGTAATCAAACATTAGAAATATAAGAGCAGAGTATCTTAGTACCTTTGTGTTTTCCAATTTTTGTTTTATAGCCAGTGATTGGCCCCTTGCCGTGGACTTATTTAAATCGAGTGAAAATTGTGTCAACCTTTTTGTTGTTAAGCCTTGGGCACACCTATGCTTTTATGGTGCGGTGACTACTCATTGCGTTCCATTTTCAAGCAATAATAGTATGATCACTGTGTATATAGCGGAATTTGTAGCATCGTAAATGGAAGATTACATAAAATAACTAAAAAAATATCTGACTTGTCTCTATTGCTAGAGGTATAAGAGTGTATCAGATATTTTTGTGACTGTACACAGACTACACCTTTCCTTATAGTGGAACGTAAATAAATGGAAATATTACCCTTTATGGGTGGTGGCTGCTTGGGCAGATAGTTGAAAACCAAGTTAAAGTTAATGTCATTGCTATTATTATGAATATTGTCCAGATCCTTTTTACACAAATGAGTTCCAGAAAATGTTATATAAATAATCTAAGATTAACACTTAATCAATGCCAAGCGCTCTGGTTTCCATAAAAAAAAGACCCAACTAGCTAATCATTGGCACTTTATGTTAAAGTTGTTAAATTTAGCTAATTTGTGTCAGTGATTTAATAAATAGGATTTCTGCAATTGATACCAGGGTGGTCTGTTATAAATCCTGAGTTTATAGCTAAAGGCTGCATTATTTACTATAGTGTATTCAATCCAGAAGGACCACCAGTCCAACTTGCATCTTCTTTGTCTACAACATTTTATTTAAATTTTGCTGTTGGGTTTATGTCGCTGCAGGCTTCTTCCAATTTCCTCTTTTATGTGTAAGACTGGTCTATTGTGGGCTCTATCATTCTCTTTAATATTTTTAGACCATAGCAGTGGTTGTGTGTCAACACTTCTCTTCCTATCTAGACTATGGTTGCATGAATTTTCGTAAATTTTACCGTGGATTAAAAAAACACCTTTATAAGTACCCTGAAACAGGTTGCTAGTCAGTTTACTGTTCTCTCGATAAAGCAGTCATTAGATTGACTACCAGCTTTTTTCCTGTTTGAACAAGTTGGTAATCTATACAATCCAATATTTTCATTGTCACAGGTGGACTCTCACTACTGCGCAAACTGCCTAGAAAACATGCCTTCTTCTGAGGCTCGACTGAAGAAAAACCGTTGCAGCAGCTGTTTTGACTGCCCCAGCTGTTTCCACACGCTGTCCACGCGAGCCACGCTGGCACAGCCCCGGCAGACCCCAGAGACGGGAGGGGGGGATACCAAAGTAGAGAATAAACAGCCTAAGAAGATGTACTATTTATCATGCTTTAATTGTAGGTGGACTTCTAGAGATGTTGGGATACCTGATCAACCAGTTGGTAAGTGTTTTAAATCGAATTTACTTCAGTTTAAAGCTCACTTTACACTACTAGATAGATGGGCCCAATGGACTTCATTTTGCTTACTATGGTGACTTCAAGGGACTTGCTTGCTAAGCAGAAGCTAAATGAATTCTATATTGGGCCCGTTCTGCCTGCAGTGGAAAGCCCACTTATGGCCCTGTCCGTAGTTGTGTAAGAAATATGAATAGCACTTATTGTTGAGACTTATAAATATGTACCGGGATAATCCATCTATTTTAAATTTTGAAGTAACCTATAGATGTAATCATACGAGTGAGATGAAGAGATAACCTTAATTTCCTTAACATTACCAATTTTATTGTTGTTACAACTGTTTCTGTTCATCTTCCGCCTTTTGACCTGGACCTTCTACAGCATCAGGCGGCTGGCCGGAGAGAACCAACCCTCACGCGACGCGCGTGAACCAGCTCCTGGAGTACTACAAGGGGATCCTGCAGCAGGAGAAGCAGGAGAAACTGGAGAGGGAACGGAAGAAGTACACCATCAGGGGGAAATACATCACTTTGACTGTACGCAACTTGACGCTAAAATAAAAAAATACATTGAAACTTTCATTCAATCAATCAATCAATAGCCTTTTTATTCAAAATTAAGAAGTTTTACATATTTTTTTTAAGTTAGATAAGTTTGTATTAAATTAAATCTCTTAATTCCGCGTGCCTCATGGCAAAGGCCTCCTCTAACGATTTCCATTGCTGTCTATCCTTAGCGACTCTCCTCCAATTGGGGCCAGCCGTAAGTTTGATTTCGTCCTCCCATCTTTTGTTTTGTCTTCCTCTGCTCCTTTTTACTTTTCTCGGGTACCATTCTATCACAGTTTTGCTCCATTTGTCCTGTTTGCTTCGCACGGTCACATGTTGCGAAGCAAACAGGAAACTTTCATTAACCACTAAAAAAAATGATTTTAAGTTAATAAAATGGTGGCATACTTTTTAAGTCAACAAAGAAGTAAAAGGCATCTAAAAACGAACTACAAATGGCTAACAAGTCTTAGGATACAAGTCATATTATAACTATTTACATAAGGTCTTTAGTAAATAAATACAACACTCAATAACACTTACTTAATACTCTAACGGCTATTGCATCTTAACCTTTTTTAACGACGTTCAAAAACAAGTTCAAGATTAAAAGAGGCTTTGTTTCGTATCAGTAAGGTGTAATTTTGTATTCAACGTAAGGCATTCAAAAGATTAACTGTCAACAAAACACACATAAAGCGATACACACTCATATTATTCAAACAATTTTATTGCTAATTTGTTTATTTTCTTGCCAGGATAAGACGGGGCTGACAGGAGCGATGGCGAGGAACCTCGCCGGTCTGCCGAGCGCCGAGGGTACTGCGGCTAGCCCGTCAGGGTTCTCGCCCAGTGTGGCCAAGGAAGAGGTCGAGGAGTTGCCGGAAGATGCCTTTACAAAGGAGGTCAACTTGAAGCAGAGTGAGTGGAGACATGTCACCTTAATTATATCTAGTCGGTTTAATTTCAATATGTATAAAAATTAAAAGCTTAATTAATGTACAATTTGCAGAACAAATAGTCATTGACTCATTGTATATAGTCGCCGCAATTTCCGAAAAGATATTTTAACATTCACAGTTGGCATTGATAAAATTACGCACGACTTTTCCGTAAATATCAGTTTTTTTTTTGTTGAATAATATAAAACTTCCTGTCTCAGTGTATGTTTGGAGACCTGCATAGCGAGACTTATTTCCAGCTTATGAACCAAGGGATTTTATGTGTTTTCGTATTGCTGTAAATTTAAGTGAAACCGTGATGTCGATTTAATGAGACATCAAGATTGACCATTATACACGCAGATCTTTAGTTGTTTGAAATACATTTGTATCAGAATTTATAGCTAAAAGTAAAGAAAGAAAGAAAGAAAATTTCACTCGTGACAAATATAACCAAGAACAGATAAAAACGTACAAGGAGTATGTTGCCACAAAATGGTCCCAACTCAGCGTAATGCTGTCATTTAAGTCACCGCTGGTCTTTCGTTGGTACCATCAGGCGAAACCACGGAAGGTTACACACGTGATATTATTTGGACACAAAACATAAATAATATAATAAGAAAAAAAAAAAATTTTAGACATTCTAAAAAGTTTCCATGACTGTCCATATATGAGTCTGTGCAATATGTCACGCAAATTTGAACTCACTACAAGAACGCTTCCAAAAGGTGACGCCGTTATCAATATGATCGTCGTGCGTGATTTGAACTATGATTTTCTAGTCTTAAATGGGAATACTTCAAGCTCGTACATCAAATAATTGAAATAGTTTAGAAAACATTTTGTAATAGGTACTAAAAGACAAAAAGTGGCATAAGTATGAAACTCAATCAAATCAAATCAAAAACATTTATTTCGGACATAATCCATAGTTTGTTAGTAAGCAACACATACAAAAATAAAAACTTAATTCTAAGGTTAGGTAAAATAAAACACAAAAAACAACAAAAAAAAAAACCCTCACATCAAAAGCGACGGGGCATCGCCGTTACTGGAACGTGCAGGCTTACCCAGTGCTGCAGCAGCGGCGAGTCCCAGCGCTGGGCCAGAGTGCTCAGGACGCTATTCGGGCTGGAGCGAACCCTATTTAAAAGGGAAGCACATCGCTTCCTGATAATTGAGTGGAAGCTATCAACCTGCGCCTCGGCGAACATAGCGGAAGCGCTGCACCACCGCGGCAGCCCGAACAGCAACCGGAACGCATCGTTATACTGAACGCGCAAAGCGCTGTAAGCACGCCGCGTATACTTAACCCACAGACTGCAAGTGTAGAAGGTCTGGCAAAATGATTTAAATAATGCTATTTTGACTTCCCCACTACAATGTCGAAATCTGCGAGCCAGCATATTGCACCGCACACACAACGCCCTGCGTTCCCTTTCAATATCCTCATCATCAGACATCGTATCCGTCACCCAATGACCCAGGTACTTAAATTTATTCACCCTCTTTAGAGGGATCCCACAGAGACTGACGGGTGGCATCCTATATAACTTGCTGCCAGCCTTAAACTGCAAGATCTATGCATCGGTCCCAATGATGAGCTCATTATTTTATATTGATTCGCCTTCCTAACAAACGTCATGTCTACGAATACGATGATATTTATAAATAAAGACGGTATCTTTCGTAGTAACGAGCATGCCGATGCGTCTAGCGGCACCTGAATGGCAGCCGGTCAGCGTATCGCGCTTGCACCCGCTGGCCCGTCTCCTCAGCGTCAAGCGCTCGCAGCGCTGCCGGGCCTGCGACCACAACCTGACCAAGCCGGAGTACAACCCCGGCTCCATCAAGTTCAAGATCGAGCTGCTCGCCTAGTGAGTACATAACTGACAGGACCAGAGTATTTAGAAGTGTCAACTAGGGAACTATTAGGATTCAGCGTAGTGTTGTCAGTCGTCCTGGTCGGGACTTCAATTTGTTCCGATTTTCAGCACATCGCTAGAGTGATCATGAATTTTTAACTGTTGTAAGAGGGTTGTAAGTCGGGCGATTTTTATTGTCCCGATTTTTATTAGCACGGTCCCGATTTTTGTGGCCTTGACCTGGCAACACTAGTTCAGCGACACTGGATCCAAGAGTTCGCTATGCAAGTGTATTATAAGATTTATAAGTTATAAGACACGTTAGCCTAGTTGTTAGTGGCGCTGCCTACGATGCTAGTGGTCTCGATTTTAAATTCCAGTATGGGCAGCTATTTGTGTGATGAGCACGAGCATTTGTTCCTGAGTCTGGAATGTTTTCTATCTATTTTCCTTTTGTATGTTCATCATAGAACCTAGAGCATCAATCTGTGTGACAATGTCCCATGATATTTATTACACGAATCTCATTATGGTGTCACAGTTTAAAGTAATATTTCCCATCCTCAGCTACCACGTCCCCGAAGTGAAGATAATCTCGTGCGAGATGATCCGCCCGGGCGGCAAGTCCACGCTGCTCCTCAAGTTAGCCAACCCCACGGGCCACGAGATGACTCTCAAGATCATTCAGCCATCTCAAGTGCCTGAGCCGATCGAGGAGAAAGACACCAAGGAGAGTTTGGAGAAGAGTTTGGATAGGAGCTTGAAGATTGAGAAGGTAGGTGTAGCAGTAGTAGTTACGAAGCAAGCGTTCTTGGAGTCGATACCTGGTCAAGGCAAACATTTGTACGTTGAGTACGACACCTGACTATTTACACACGTAGCATAGTAGTATCATTATAGAGTAAAAGCTTCAAACAAATGATGTAAAATTTGATAAAGTAGCCTATAGACAAATGTTGAGTACTTTTTTCTGGGAAAATGAATCAGATCCCGTAAGAAATAAATAACTTCTTGGC
The DNA here is from genome assembly GCA_923062465.1 of Acleris sparsana. NCBI lineage: Eukaryota > Metazoa > Arthropoda > Insecta > Lepidoptera > Tortricidae > Acleris > Acleris sparsana. The sequence goes on from OV281293.1 coordinate 1,295,436, forward strand.
TTCTTGCATAGGAGGAAACGCGGGGAAAAGCTAGTTTGACCATAATCTATTGAATCTGAAGCGTCACAATATATGTAGGTCCCGAAATTATAAGGTAAAGATAAAAAAACGTTGTTTTGTCCCTAGGAGCCCTCCTGGTCGTCTCCGAAGCCCCCAGCGGTCCTGACACAGGTGACTCCGCCGTCCGTCGCGCTCACCCTCGCGCCGCGCGACGACGCCGCCGAGTACGACGAGGACGCGCGCCACGAGCCCAGCCAGTACGTACTACTAGCGAGTACAGCGTGTACAGTGTGTACTACAGTACTGACTTGTTTTGTTACATTCGACCAGTTCAATTGCGGGTTAAGGAAAAGGTTTTTTTTTAAATCTAATGACGCAGTATTTTTTATTTAAAAAAATAAAAGTAAGAATTCGTATTTCCATTTTATTTAAATTTAACCATATAATTTTCCAGCATAATTCTCTGGCGGAAATCCAACAAGCTGGCGCTCCGTCTCGAGCTGACGACGGAGCCCGCGGCGGCGGAGGGCTCCGCGGCGCAGACGGCGCTGGCGCTGGAGTACTCCTACCACAACACGGTGCCGCAGACCCTCGCCTCCTCGCAGACCCGGGACCACACGCTCCACACCACCATCTACCTCGACCTCGGCACTGTGGGCTCTGCTGGCCTTTAGAACTAAATGTTTTATATAAGAGAAAATCATGTGCCGAGTTACTTTGTGTAAATGAGGTCGAATTTCAGTTAGCAACTGTTTCGTTTGCAATAAATTTTCGACTTTTAACTTTCCTGGATTGTTATAAAACAAACCTACAGGTAAAAGGTGTTAGGTTAGGTGTTAGGAAACAAAACTTCGGACTTTCGATAGGACACCTTTCACACTACATATTAAAACAATATAATAAAGGTAAATAAACGTTTACCTCGACGTTTTTGTAAATCTTGTGCGTATGAAGACATTTTTAATGAAGGAAAACAAGACATAGTGCGTTTAAATTGAAAAAACTCGCACGACAAGTAAGCAGTGTAACGCCTTCCACTTCAGTCATAATATAAATAGAAAAGTAGTTCGTCGCCGGCCCCTTAAGAGTTTCTGTTACCTATTGCCGCTCGGGCGCGAGACTGGCGTCGAAACGCGTCGCTCTATACTCGATAAGTACGCAGCCCACGCGTCGACGGCGCAGCCCGGACTAAATCAGCTTGGTGCGTTTTGTTGAGTTTGCTTGTAGTAGCTCGTGGCGCGTACGGTCGAGGCACGCACATATGCACGCCGCACGATATACCTTTGTTTGAAGACGAACTACTGTTTACACAACACTCAGGTGTCGAGGTAAATGTCTATTTGCAAGTTGAGTTGTGTTCGACTTTCGAATCTGCAACTTTATAGTGGTCATTTTGCCCCACTAATGTATTTTACGTGCAACTTCATTTAAGAAGTCTTTATCAACATGGGATGATACTTACTGGTGTGATATGAAACTCTTCTCAACGCAATTGACGGATATATCCGCACGGATAAATCCGTCAAGGTTTGATAAAATATAATACATTTGACATTGTGTTGAAAGAGTTAATAAAAACCAATTGTAAACAATGGAATGAAATAGATGTTTATGTTCAATGTAAAAGTTGTCATAAGAATATATTCAATTACACAATTGTGCAATATCGAAGTAAACAGTGGAGCGCGTCAATGAACTAAAAGCCTTAGTTCAAATGATCGTCTATCCAAGAGTGATATATCCCTAACAAAAACGTGAATATAAAAATAACTGTATTATTTTTACAATGTAACTTAATTATATTATCATAATAATATGGCATAGCTAATATGCTTGCAGCTGTTTTTATGCTTTAAGTACTTAGGAGCGAGGAGTCGATCTATAAATACTCGATGTTTTATCCGATATAATCTAAGGTTAGGTTTAAATACGGATAAAGCTCAACTGCAACTAATAGTGCCTACAATATAAAATAAAAATAATTAACTTACTTGTTTGCTTTTTTATGTCTGTCATTCCGGAACTTGCTTCATTTTGTATGACTGTTAATTGAAAGCCATTTTCCGTTATCGTAATGTGTGCCCACTTTAAATACATAAGTAAACCAGAAAGCAATGTAATATTTTGGTATCTAGGAACAGATTTGTTCGTACTTGACGCAGACCTACCAAATTGGGCTTCGTTAGTTTTGACTGGATAAGCTGATGACTGAAAAAAATGACAGTTGACAGCAATTTTTTTACATAATATTTTATTGGCAGAGAGAAGACTGTATGAACTCAACTGTTTATCTCATTTATACCTGAGTTGATTACGGATGATACATGTGACAGACGTATTAATTTAAAATAATTGCTTTTTTTGCAAGCTACAATATACTAGAAATTTATTAATTCAATTACTGAACGTCGTTGCAAAATTTGTATCAGTGTGTTTGGTGCATTCTCACAGTCATAAATATTTAAGGAAAGTGTATACGTTCCTAAAAAACAAAAAATATCTACACGCCCCTATGGCACTGGCATTACCTGACGGCGACACTATTTGATGCGATGGCGTAAATATAAATGCTTTTGACTGTACTTATTTATAAAAAGATTAAGTTTATTTTAAAAGGCTTAACTTCCGATTGTGGACGGAAACTGTATGTGCTTTTTTAACCGGATATCGCTCGGATTAATAGATAGAAACTTGTGGAAATGTAATATAACTCATAAATCATAAAGTGCTTAAAGCTTTACGAGAGAATTTAGTTCATAAATTATTTATTTTTGTAGCGTTTTAACATTATCATTAAGAAATTAGATAGTTTAAGCAAATAAGTCTCATATTATTTAAAGAGTTTAGGTAAAGTAAAATTATAAGGATAATGTGTTTCAGTATAATGTCGATTTAACACGTTCACGTTTAGTTAACGAATATTAGTACCAAGAACTTCTTTATCTCTAAGAATGAGGAATGTAGTGAAAAAAACTTTATTTTAACATTTTCAACGCCAATAACGGATATATCCGCACCAACGACGGATTAATCCGTCACGTAAATTGTGATCTCTTTATGAAGGTTCAATTTTACGCTGCTTTCTTGAAAAAGTTGAATTTCAGGCAGTGGTGAAATACCAATTATGAATACGTAGTAAGTGTAATATTATTGCCTTTATTATCTTCAAATTATAGGCTATGGTGTCAATAATTGGTATGGTTGCCAACAGGGCAGCTTGTCCTAGTTATTCCCAGTTTCTACGTTAATTTGCTGCCAAGTGAGAACTACTAAGGCCCGTATTAATAAACGAATCTCGTCTCGAGATGCGTCAAAAATGACAGTGTTCTATGGTTTGGCGTTTACTTTGACGTATCTTGTGACGGGCCTCATAGTTAAGATGAGTTTATTAATACGGCCACAAGACTCTTTAGAACTGAATATTTTTGTTGAATCAAATACACTAAGGATAATTATTATTAGATATTGCTTAGAATGCGTTGTTTGTAGTATTTTGCAAGTTTTATAAGCACCTAATACAGGCATAATATTGTAACAGTTTCTACTGTCACCAAATAAAAGTTTACATCTCATTACAACGTGTTTTGTTTTATTAATTAATATTAAAAATATAAAAAACCTCGATAATATACGACTGGTATAAGGCTTCTGAAGTTGACCAAAGCTGGACCAAGAAACTTTGAAAACTCAGCAGAAGACAACTTCGATACATTATCGGAGTGTTTACCGGGCACTTCGGGGTTAAATATCTCCTAGCAAAGATGGGCCTTTCTGACAACACAGATTGTAGAATGTGCGGCGAAGAGGCTTGAGACAATGAAACACCTATTGTGTGAATGTGATGCCCTCGCTGGAGTAAGAATGAAAATCCTCGGTTGTGGATACCGAGAACCGAACGATTTCAAGGCACTGCCATTGCACTCCACTATCTGCATTGGATTAAGCGCTAAAAGAGGGGTAATTACACAAAAGATCCCACAGGGTCGAAGTGTATCCGTAAGGACCCCACCATAAAGATAAGATAAGATAAGCCTTCTGAAGATTAAGTGAAAAGGGGTTTATTCTAGTATACTTCGTTCATGTATATAGGTACCTACCCTCGTTTACACGAGTTTAGTTGACTTGTACCCTGCTTCCCTAGGACCCCAATGGACCCCTACGATCCCTACATAAAGACCTGATATTTCATAAACGGTCCAAGTGGTCCAACCGATTTTCATGGATGTCTAAGAACCAACCATATAGGTTTAAGGTTTTTTTTTAAACGCCATATCCGTAACATCGCTAACTATGTACATACGGGTGCTCGACCCAATCAATCTACTCGGAGTAAACCTAAATGAGTGTAGCGATATTTTCCAAAAAAAATATTTTTGGCATTTATTTTATTTTTATCATTAGCTTATTTTGTCGATTTTTTTTTTCTTATCACTTGTTATATCACTATCATAATTTCCCAATCTGTATTTATCTGAATAGTTATTATCTCCACAGAGTCCGACGCGCTGGCCTAGTTGGTAGTGACCCTGCCTACGAAGCTAGCGGTCCTGGGTTCAAATCCCGGTAAGGGCAGATATTTGTGTGATGAGCGCGAATATATGTTCCCGAGTCATGGATGTTTTCTATGTATTTAAGTATATATTTCTCTATATAAGTATTTATATCGTTGTCTAGTACCCATAATACAAGCCTAGAGCTTAGTTTGGGACTAGGTCAATTGGTGTGACATTGTCCCCTGATATTTATTTATTATTTATTATTTTATTAGAGTCGACGGAACTCCGCTGGTGCGGGGCTTCTACTTCTGGGTGGTTTGACCCTTCGGGTCTGCTACAAAGCTAACATAACCTAAACCTCGAATGGAAAATATGCGGCCACCCGTTTCTCAAAAAGTTTGCTCTAATAATATTAGTGTTTAGTCTCATTTTGTAGTTTTATTTACGAGACTAAACACTATTATTATTAGACTAATATGCCTTGAGAAATGGGCCACGGATTAAGCATGGGTAAAATTGCAATTTGGTAAACTCTCGAAAGGGAAAAATAGCGACTGGAAAAATTGCTACGCGGAATAATCGAGTTTGGGAAACAGGTACCCACCTAAATGCTTTCGACATGTTATCTTGTGTCGACGTTATGATAGCACTTATTTAATTGACAGTAATGTGTGCCTGGGGCTCTAACATGGCTGCGTTTATCGAGTGACAAACTTTAGATAAGGCATCCGTCACCTTCTGACACGTAAATACTTAAGTATGAGAGTGACTGATGCTTTATCGGTTTATCCACATATGACACGCGAGATAGACTTAACCGTACCTACTAGGCAAACTGGTACTGCAGGGCAAATTTTGTACTACATTCGAGTTCTTAAATGTGTACACTTTAGTACCTTGTCCATTTAATGTGTAGCGTGTATGTTTAGCGTATGCATTGTCACAGCGATTAATGTGTACACATGTTTATGAACTCTACTGTGGAATAACATATATTTTAGCTTCTGCCCGCGACTCCGTCCGCGTATCAATCGTAATTTTACCATCCAACTGTAATTAGTTCAGGATTAAAGGTAGCCTATCTCTGCTCAATTTAATCCAGATTTCATTCGTTTGATGGAACGGGATGTTGTTTCGCCGGGTTATTTTTTATTTAAGATTAAACTACAAAGGAGATATGAGCAGAGGGAGGCACGGGCAGGCCTTCATAAGCTTAACTATATTAGTTATCAATGGTTAATTTTTAGGAGATTTTAAATAATCTATTGGTATGTACAGAGGGCTAAAAAAGTCCAGCCACACAATTTAAAACCTTATTAATGTCAAACGAGTTGAAGAAATAAAAGGTAGCACTTTGTATCCCATTTTATTAATAAAGTAATGAAAAACTTAATCTTTAAATATCTATTATACTTTAAAACTTTACACACAAAACAATCTCGTCACCAATTTCCTTTAATTTTGGGCAAATAAAATACAAATCTAATGATTGGCCTTAGAAAATGTTCAGGCAATTTGTGTCCCAACAATCCAATTTGCTAGCCAATCTTGTGCGTTGATCGTACATAACCAAATAGATATGGCTGCATCGCAGATAATCAATCAAATTCTTTTAGTACTACGTAACATCATTTAGGAAGAGAAAAATTGCATAAGTTTGCACCCCCTCTCCCACACTTACACTTTGAAATTACGTCTTTTTTTTTATATATTTGTATTTTCTTAGCTTCAGTTTTTCTAAACTCAGTCTCCGACCTGATGTTTAGCAGAGAATATAACGTCATTGATGCCAACACCATCATAGCTGCTGCCAATCAGAGAGATGGGCAAATTGTTCTCCTGAATGTACTCCCTTATATCATCTACCCTCTCATAGTGGCCGACCACGTACTGAGGAATGCAATTTTCCAAAATTCTCACATTAGACTCAGTTGGCTTGGTGGAAATGTTCAGAATGTCAGTTATTTCCTTCAATGCTATATCCAATAGCTTTTGCCTCGTAATGTTATCCCCAAATTTCTCTTTAAACCATCTCCCACCAAGCATCACAGTCAACACTGTTCCTTTCTGATCTGGGATGCAACATGAGTCGAACACAACCCCTAGAATTGGTGAGTTCTCAATAGGAGGCACTAGGAACCCAAATGCCGGAGTGATATCTTGCCGAGCTGCGAAAAACAAGTTAACAATACCAACAGTGACAAACGGAATCTCATTTAACCTATCTGCTAGTATTGGGTGCTGTTTCAGAACAAGCTTGGCTAAGGATGGTGCTGGTATCGATGAGTAGATATGATTCACCTCAAGATCTTCTCCTGTTGCAGTTTTTAACACTGCAGTACTAGCATCTTTAAAGTCTATTTCATCTATTCTATGGTTCAGCTTTATATCAACATTACTAAGTTTCAGATGATCGCAGAGAGCGGCTGGGAATATATCAAGACCACCCTTTAAAGAGTAAACATTCCATTTCTCCTCTTGAGCCCTTTTGGCCAAGTCACTCACTTCTATAGAACCATCGGATTTTGACCTAAACATAGATTTCATGAATCCTTTGATAACTCCCCCATGGCTCTGCTCCCATTCAAAAAGAGTTCTCATCAAAAACTTTACAGATATTTCTTTAGCATCTCCAGCACATATGCCGCAGATCATCGGAGAAATTGCATAGTCTGCTATCTCCTTTCCAAACCGCCTTTCAACAAAGTTATAAATAGAATCATCCTTCATCTCTTTTTGAGGCTGTCTTAAGTCATTCAAAGCAGAGTAGATAAGAGGTTTAGAAAATGGTTGGTTAGTTTTAAACATGCCTGTTATATTAGATGGTAATGTGTATAGGCATTGTTTGACATAGATCATTCTGTTTTTAGCGGCGGGGTGGTCTGGGGTTATCGGGGAGACGTGCTCACTCAGCCCGAGGTCTTGAATCATGTTTAATGTATTTAGCCCGGTTTGTCCCTTCGGTCGAATAGTTCGCGGCCCCTGCTCGAAAATGTAGTCCTTGGTCTTAATAGTCTTTATCCAGCCACCACAGTTATTAGTGGCTTCTAGAAGATACAACTTTAAGTTGTTGTTAACTTTCAAATTATTTTTTATCAAATAATAACCAGCGGACAGGCCTCCTAAGCCGCCCCCGAGAATTGCTGCCATACTTGTAACTTGGAAGTAAATAAATGTAAGTTAATGCTGAAATCGATATTTTTACACAACGATCAATCAAAAAAGATTTTTCTTACTAGTTTACTTTCTTTTTCTTTATGTTTGCAATGTTCGATTACATTTTTGTTTGCAATATTTGTCAATTTTGACAGCGGTTTGACGTGAATTTGACAAACAGATGATATGATTTTGTCAAGGATTTTGTTATAATGTTGCCTCGCTCTTGGAATTAATCTCCCTGATTTAATAGAAGTTTCAGCGGATTATAATAGTTAATTATGTAACTGGCATAATGAAGCTTCTTAAGGTACGAGGCACGAGTACCTTAAAAGCTAATTATGTAGCGTTGCATACATAACTTCTTCTACAAGCTTAAAATAATAATGACAAAAATAAACAATCGCTAACTTTTCTCTTATACTTTCCTTTCGATTTTTCTGCTAACAAATTACTTGTCAGCAAATTCATTTTCATTATTCTGATTGGCGTTGATAGTATGTGAATTTCATTGTTAAATGTTAACAAACTTCATAGAAATTTTAATAGGTACTGAAACAGTTCAATCAATTTATAATAAAAGTTGGAATGCCAAACGAAACGCCATTTTGTTGATATCCATATTGAACGTAACCATGGTAACCAAATTGGATGGATATAAACCATCTATTTTGAATATTACCTATATTTTTTTCAATATTTCTAAACTCGGAATTAGTTTCAAAATTAATTTTGTTTTTAATATACGTAATTTTAATTGGATTTAAAATATTTTTAACGGGTTATTATTTATTTATTTATTTATTGATAAAAACGTTTACATGACATTACAGTATAACCAATGCGTCACTAAACTTAAATTAACAAAAAAAAGAAAAAATTACAAATTAGGATTCCAGCTCTTCACTAAACGCCAACACTGATATCCGGAATGACCGTAACCAAGGTAATAACAAAGCCATAATATTTTTTATAGAACTGTTATTACCATGGCAACGCTCATTATAGAATTGTTTTTAAGGTGGTATTCTGACACCGTAAATGATATCAATATTAGCGGTTTTTAGAACGAGGTTGGAAGAAATATATTATGATTTCTTGGCCATAACAATAAATAACTAGGTATTTATTCTTATGGCTTGGCAAAGAAAGTTTGGAAAAAAATAGGGCCATTATGATAAGAAAGAAAGTCCTATGTGCCTTAGAATATTTAGTCGCCATAAAATATATCTGAAGATCAAAATTATCAAAAGGTAATCAAAATTATCTGAACTCGATTAATTACAAAGGCGTCAAATGACGGTTCATATATTTTTGAGCACCTTGTATGTTCCAATATATTTGACGGTGGCTGTACATAATATGTCATTACGATCCGTACAATTTGGGTTATTGAATACAGAGCCCATTCACTACATTCAAGTATTAACTTGTTTTTGATTTACATAGCCATTTAAAATCCAACTGTCTTTTTTAAGGTGTTTCTTACATCTATGTAACAAGTACTTTCAAAAAGATGGTTACATATAAAACCCATTTCTAGACCCCGTTATCTTGTCGCACTGTCATTACTTTTCAGTGGAGCGGGAATGTTTTTTTTATCGACCATCTAAATGTCGATAATGTATGTCACTGATCATTTCAAAGAAGAGTCACTAGGTTCTATTAATTTGTATAAAAAATATCCTACTAATATTACAAACGCGAAAGTTTGTGAGTATGTATGTATACGGATGTTTGTTACTCTTTAACGCACAAACTAACGGATAGATTTTGGTGAAATTTGGAATGCAGACAGCTTATACCTTGGATTAACACATAGGCTACCTTTCATGTTAATGTAACTTAAAAGGGGGTCTACCCATTTCTTTGTATGGTTGGGCTTTTGCGAAGATACACGGATATGTAAAGTAAGATACACATATCTTACTAGATAGATAGGTACAATGTTAAGCTTATTGCATTATCGCTGGCCGCAGATGTGGGTGTCGCGAGCCGATAACCATTCCAATTTCACACCCAACGCGTCTATTTGCTGCATGGGGCAACGTAATAGTACTTAGATAGGGGTGGGACACGGGGTGAAAAAAATATCTAAAAAAGGTTGGATGGCAAACAGTTTCCTAATGGTTTCTAAAACGAAAGTAAAGGATTTGAAACTTATTGTATGATGTGCTTTGTTGATCGTTCAGGACAGGGTAGTTCAGATAACTGATGTTTTATATTTTACAAAAAAAGTATATATTATTATTATTACCCCTAATCTGTATAATACGTAGCACCTGCTGGACATATCGACGGTTCTGTGACCCAACCTCGTATATTGAATATTGTCAAGTATAAACTGACATTCACTAAGTAGGTACGCGATTGCATACTTAGTGCGTGTCAGTTTATACTGGACAATATTCTATATAAGAGGTTGAGTCACAGAACCGTCGATATACAACCCTTCATATTCCATATATGATGAAAAGGAGAGTCTAGTGCGCTTTAGGAGCTCTGGCCTAGACCCCATTAGTATTGTTGCCATGTTTTATGGCCCAGCTCCTTTTATTTGCAACCATTAATTATGTTTGTTACGTATTTTCATACTGTTTTCCTTCTTATTTGTTTAAATAGGTTAGTAAACGGGATTTTAAAGCTGTGTAAAAAAATATCTACACTGCTGAGTCGCCGCTTCACTACTAGCTTCATCAAACGCGCCAATTGATGGAAAATGTGTGTACTGTTGCGTTTAAACTCATTTCCCGCACGTATATAACCTTTGAGTAACGGCCAACCCTTTTCAGTCTAAAACTTGCCGCAAGATGAGCCAAACCGGACCGAAGACGTGTGACAAAAAAATAAAAACCGCCGAATTAAAAATAACAAGAATTCTTGGCAAAATAAATACGTTGAAATTAGATGATTCTTATATTTCACGCTTAGATGTGTGTGAGAAAAAAATAGGCGGGAAAATTGTAGAGGGAGTTTTAAAATGGCGGGTCATGTTTCCGATGGTGATTTTAGTTTCCGTGTCCGCCGTATGGTGGATCTGGTCAGAGTTATCTACTAAGGTAAGAAGATATTTAATTTGTTAGATAAATATCTTATTGTATAGTGATTTGCCCTCATTTGGTTTCCTTAGCTTGAAAACGCAAGGAGTAAACAGAACGCAGTTTCTTTTTGATGCACCTTCGCCTTATGTCTATTTCATGTGATTTTACGCCTACAGTCTGTTTGTCAATAAAATAAAAGGTGATGTATTTAAGATCCTATCTTTCCATCGTTTATCGCGATTCTTCTTATTCGCATATGGAGCTATATTATATATATATATATACATAAATAAAGATACCATTAAACAAATACTTAGAGTTGGTGGCAAAATATATACAAAATCTACATGCAAATACAATACATAAACATATTTAAAGTAGAAATACGAGTAAGTACGTACTTAGCCAGTATACAGCATCGACAATTTGGCACAATTAACAAAAACAAAAGAAAAGAAAATATCGGAAACATATAAACCTAGTTTTTCATAATTACTATATTCTATCCAAAAATCGTGGAAATCAGACTTGATGTAAGAGGTGAGAAATGCTATCGCCCAGAGCTAATTTTGTACGGAAAAAAGAAGAAAATATTCTTCTTTATGCATGCGAAGCTAAATATGATCCACAATCGTTTTGCTTGAATACATAAGAAGCCAATATGACATTTACAAAAAAGCGCTCCAAAACGTTATCAATACTCAATATTTATTATTATAAATAGGTACTTAATATATGTAAAGGAAGTTTCAAATAATGTGTTTATACTTTATTTGGAGTTATAACTTCCCTTTTTGGATTTATAATGGAGTCGAGATACTTAATCTGCACTCCATCGGTAAAAAAATTTCGCACTTACCCTAATTTTTTTTTAATAAAAATCGCATGTTATGACAAATAAAAAATTGCGTTCTGCTTAACGAAAGTGTGTTTCTTACAAACAACTATATTTTATTGATAAATAACATTAGCATAAACTACAAAAAATAAATTAACATGGCAGGTCAAAGATGGCCTTGTATGCGGTAAGGGGTTAAATACAGCCTCTGTTATGATGTGACAAAACCGGTTTCTGTAACAATAGAGGCTGCTGGAGTCCGAGCAAAAAAGACGATAATTACACAGGTCAATTCATTTCTCAGTGCGTTATTTATTTTCCTTTAAATATGATTTCCCTCGTTTTCTCTCTTAGAACTCTTTATAATTGAGATGTGCAAGAAGATACGGTATCGGTAACGTATTTATAATATATCAACTGCGGCGTCCGCTACATAACTTATATTCCTCAGAGTTGCCTGCTATCCTTGCCATCGAGCTCCAAGACTCTTTTCCGCCCGCCGGAAGACTGCTCCATGTGCGCAGGAATCGAGAGCGTGACGCGCGTCTCAAACATCACTGCGCTAGAGTTCGAACAATTGTACGCGTACAACACCGTACCGGTTATAGTTACCGATGCCACAGTGGATTGGAAGGCTATTAAGGTATTCTAGGTATATCAGACCCATACATTGCATGCATTAGACTAGTGGTTCTTAACCGGTGGTTCGCGGACCACTAGTGGTCTTTGGAAGCATCTCAAGTGGTCCGCAAGCCTTGCCAATAAATAAGCGACAAGAGTCGACATAACATTACCTGTGCATTACCCATTACCTCCAAATCAATAAACCAACTGGGTGGTCCACGACATAACGGAAATTTTGTTAAATAGTCCCCCAGGACTAAAAGGTTAAGAACCACTGCATTAGACTAACGGATAACGGGATATTGATTGCAACCTGTAACTGCGTTCAAATACGAGTATTATCGGGAGCTTATCATTGAATTAGAAGATAATCACGATCAATACCCTAATGTTTTAAATAGAAAATCATTAGAAACTACATTATGCGAAAATGTTTTTTCCAGGAGTTCGACTTTAACTTCTTTCGCAAGTTCTACCAATCGCGGTCGCTGGGCCGGCAGACCAACGAGTGCTCCTTCTTCGCGTACAACTCCGGCTTGCGCTCCCTTAGCGAGGTGTTCTCCATGGACGAGCAGCGGGCCAACCTGTCTGGAGACCCTTGGTACGGTAGTTTTCAGGGACCCCGCTGTAAGTATCTAAGTTCGAGTTGTAATTGTCCCTTTCTGTTGACGGGGCATCCGAATTTTCACCCGGTGTTTAGCATTTCTTCTACAAAGAACAAACTTTTCTCTACAGGCCAAGGGTAATTTGAGATAATGAGTTGATAGTTGGCAAACTTATTGTCAATTCATACAGTCTCAATGCCTTTACTTATTTTATATCTTTTAGACCTAATTAGAAGAAAAATATGAAGATTACATATCTTCTATCTTCGGTTTTGAACTCTCCGAAATACTACTTCGTAATATATATAGTGTAAAACTGTAAATTGAACGATGACACTTTCACTCCTGTTGTAAGGTATGTGGGCTGGAGCACCTGCTTCGAGGCAGAGACGGCCGCGCTGCGCGGCTACTACTCTCGGCCGTACTTCCTGCCAGCTGCTGCCGAGAGCGACGCGGTGGACTGGCTGTTCATGGGCGGGCCTGGCCAGGGCGCGCACATGCATGTGTGTACAGCGACTATACTTTATTTTTAATAAGTACATAATTATCGCGAGCCTACTCTACTATTCATAAACTATTTATATCATTATCATTTCAACCGATCAAAGTACAAAGGCTCCTGAAGATCTCCACTTCGTGATCGGTCCTGTGCTACTCGCATGCAGGTGTTAAGTATCTGTAACCTTTACCCGAGCTTTAATAAAGCTCTGCTAAAAAAGTAACATAGTGATAGGTTGAACTTCAATACTATCAATTGGTAACCACCACAATAAACAGTTTAAAACAGAAGAGCCAGCTCCCGTTTTATTTTTGTCAAGCTATATATTTTATTTTGTGAGTGGAAGGGTCGGAAGAGGCCGGCCTAGGCGTACTTTTTCGAATCAAATCGGAGAAATACTGGAAAAGGGCCGAATCTTAAGTACCCGAAGCCGACGTGCGTGCATGACTCGATGTATGAATGTGGAAGAAGCGAAAGACATTTGTCAGGATCGTAGCAGGTGGAAAGAAGTCGTCTCTGCCTACCCCTCTGGGAAACAGGCGTGATTTTATGTATGTATGTATGTATGTATATATTTTATTTATTTATCTAACTATACCTATGTGTTGTATGGAAGGTGGACTCGGTGCGGCACGTGTCGTGGCAGGCGCAGGTGCGCGGGCGCAAGCGCTGGCAGCTCGCGCCGCCGCCCGAGTGCCTCTACTACTGCCGCTGGATCAGCTTCACAGTCGCGCCCGCTGAGATACGTGAGTGTCAATCAGCTGTGTTATAGTTAAGGGCTCATTTATGTAGACGCGGTGCAATCTACAGTACGTAAATACAAACAAAGTTGTGGCAATGTACATGAGGCTTCATTTAGAAGTGTAAGCGTTCATGTAACGACGTCCGTGTCTCTATTAATGAACCTAATATTATTTCAGCCTTGGGTTGGCACTTATATTCATATTGATTACACGGTCATAGACAGAAAAGATTACAATCGCAACTGAAATTCAATCTTACACAAGCACTTAGAAGTTAACCCAAAGGATTTGTACCTCTCTCTCTCTTTCTTTCTTTCTCTCTCTCTCTCTCTCTCTCTCTCTCTCTCTCTCTCTCTCTCTCTCTCTCTCACACTCGTTCTTAATAAGAGCGTATTAGATTAGAGTGCGGGTGCTCATCGAAGCACCTTCTAAGAGCTTTCGCACTGTACCGTTTGTTTTTGCGTAGCATTGATGTGTTGGCTTTACCACTACACCCGCAGACCGCAACCTATAAGTGATTTATTTACAATTATCTCTTTACTGCTAAAAAGATTAAGATCTAGAATAAACATACAATATCGTTTTTGGTCGGAAAAACTTGTTTTCATCTAGCTTACTCCATCAGTTTTGGTACCCATTTGCGCGAATAGGGAAAGCAAGACGAAAATGAACTTATCCGACAAAATACGAAGTCATAATTCTGCACTAAGTCTGTAATATAATATCATTGACGAGCTCTACAAAGCCTACCCTATGATTAATCTCACCATGTTGGCATTTACAACTCACCACGCGTTACTTGCGTGTTCAGGGTTCAGGTATGACGAATATAAATAATGTACAGTTCGTTCGATGATGTTGTAGAATAAAAGAGCAACTTTGAACAGTTACGTCATATACGTCGTGCTCAACAACGCCCGCATCAAATTTTAAGAAATTTGTATGTTTTCCAGTGGTGGTGGACACGAATCGTTGGTACCACCGCACGACCGTGCTGCCGGGAGACATAAGCATCACTATAGGAGCGGAATACGATTAAATTGGATATTGTGCTTGGCAAAAAACTGTTTACTGTTTTACGTTGAAATATTGAAATATATCTAACACCTTTTTACTTTTTACGTCCATACTTATTTCCCGAATGTTGGGTAAATATTTAAATAGGCAACACTAGAAGAAAGTTGACACAAACTTGTTTTAGTTGCACAAAAATGGCGGGAAATTAAATAATTTTCATTACATTTTTTTAATAGCTTTACAGAGTTGGTAGTTGTGAATTACTCCGGTAAGGTTAAGTCATCAACTGTGAAATAAATCATTTATCAAAACGGGTAAGCAATAACTTATTTGATTTTTCCTAATTAATCGGAAACATGGCTGCGGCAAACATTGTAAACGTTGAACTACGATAGCTATTTACTTGACAGTAATGGCGATAACATGGCACTTTACCGATTAGAATATAGCCCCGGAGAGGGTGTTGTTCGCGGAACAGGGATACTAAAATGTTAAATTTTATTTTGAGTCTCTTTAAAACACTAATTTATAAAACCCGCGTTTGCCGCTGGTTAAGTTGTTGGATGGTATGCGGATAGATGGTAGCATAATATGCAGACACGAAAATTCAATATTTACTGAATGTTATCGATTCTTAGGTACATATTTTGTATCATTGCGGGAAGGAACAGCAATAAAATCAAATCTTCAATCAATGTTATCATAGATCGAGTTTTATTGAGAAAAACTAGGAAATGCCATGTCCATTCCTCCTCGCGAGCGACTCGACTCGTCATGAACAATATAACTTAACTTGCGAGTGAATTTTAGGGCTAAGTTTTGATCAGTAACTAGTTAACTGAACATTCGAATCTAAAATGCATCACATTTGGTTCAGATTTAATAATTGGTTACTATTTTTAACCCTATCCAGAGCGCACTATTGCCGGTTCCGGTTCTACCTCTGCTACGATGTCCGTCGAGTGGCAGCAAATGTGTGTTATTTTTTGCCCATCTCCCATCGTGCATGCGGCAGATATGGCAAGCCCAGTCCCACTTTAACCTTGCGGTCTTCAACCCAACATCAACAATACCAGTTCTGGAGCGTAGGTCTGTGTTCAAACCCTACCCAAAAAGAGGGGAGGCCTTTGTTCAGCAGTAGGACACAGAAACAGGCTAGCAAGAAATAATATTAATGAACCTTTAACCGAATCCGATCCGTATTAAATGAACATTAATACGAATCAAACAATATGGGTCCTAATGACTTGTACAGACTATATTACTAATTCAGTCATCATCATGTCAGCCGAAAGACGTCCACTGCTGGACATAGGCCTCCCCAAGGCTCTCCACTCAGACCGGTTTTGTGCTTTTAGCATCCACCGCGCTCCCGCGATCCTGACGAGGTCGTCACTCCGTCTTGTTGGAGGCCTACCTACAGCTCGTCTTCCGGTCCGCGGACGCCACTCCAGAACCTTCTGACCCCATCGGCCATCAGTCCTGCGAGCAATGTGCCCCGCCCACTGCCACTTCAGTTTAGCTATTCTTCAGTCTATGTCAGTAACTTTAGTTCTACTGTGGATATCATTTCTGATTCTATCACGCAGAGAAACCCCGAGCATAGCCCTCTCCAATGTGTCTGTACAACGGAAATTGTCGGGTTGTAATTTTTCTCGAGTAAATTACAACTAAAATGCTCTAGCCCTTTTTGGACGAGTGTGATGACGCGTGGATTGATATGAATTTAATTATTCATCAATTTGCACGATCGGGTAGGCTCGGGCGGAAAGGGGTACTTAACTAAATTATGAATGTAGTCTATACTAGACTTAAGAGCAACGAAGTACAAAAGCAACCAACTAACTTATTGTGTTGACGCTGTTGATCAACTTGTTTTCTTAGCATTCGTTATCATTATTTATACAGTAAAGAGGAACAATAAAACTATATTCTGCATACTACACAAACGTTTATTATATTATGAACATCATCTAACTACTCAACATGTGTATCTTTTGGAAATACTGGAATGACAACATCGCCTAAGTGCATCAAATTCTATAAAATAAACTGAGAGAGCCTCTTAAATAAACCAATTATAAAAAATTAAGTACACACGAAGGGGTTGCAAGAATACAAAATGATAAATTCACACATTTATTGCCTATTAAAAAACTCAAATAAAAAACACATGTACACCATAAAAAAAAACTGTTGCATTTTGTACCTTCAGTCGAGTAAATTATTGGCAAATACAAAATTATTTCAAAATTGTTGCTAACATCTTTGAATTATTGATCTTCATTTAATTTCACTTAGCACATTTAAGAGAAATAACGTTTTAATAAATATTTCATAAATTATTAAATATAAATGAGCAACAATTAGTCGCAAGTTAAATAAAATAAGACCTATTCATAGACAATAAGTAGATTTAAGCTTTAAAACATGTACTTACCACGTCTACAATCGAATGAAGGATACATTATAATCCATACGCGATATTATTCCTCGCATCTTTAGATACCAGACCAAAAAATATATCAGAACTAACCGCCTTTTTTAAACAATATTTTCATGCTTATACTCTGACCCATATCATTCAAGATACAAAACAAAATTATGACAACATTATAAAACAAAGTCTCTCCCCGCCGTCTCTCTGAATGTACGCTGGGATCTTTCAAGCTCCGCAACGGATTTTAATGCGGTTGTCATCATTTGATGGAGTGCTTCAAAAGCAAAGTTATTATGTATGTATAGAAAACTCAAAGAAACTGATGCAAGGCGAGGGCGAGCCGCTAGTCTTGTAATAAAATTAACTCGTGATGCCTCGATCTTTTAACAATACTTAAGAAGCATAAAATATGAAATAATTTACAAATTAACTCAAAAACATCTAGCATATGAGTCCTCTTCTATTTAGAATAAGTACCAAGGTTAGGAGCCAGCTGTCCTGATTAACGCTAAGGTCTCTATCGGTGACACGTATGGAGTTTGAAGGTTTACTCGTCTCCCTGGCTTGCGGAGTCCAGGATGACCTCGAAGGAGAAAGGCTGGAACAGGTAACCCTCACCACCGTAGAACTTGCTCTGGAACTCAACCCTGGAACAGAATGAACATGTCAGTAAAAAATTCCAGCTGCCACGATTTTGAAATGGAATGGATTTTTAGTCGTTTACTGGAAAAAAGGGACGCCAGTCTTAATTGATGGTAATTAATTCTTAACATCGGTTGAATATAAGAGATGGGTTTTAATTTTATAGATACAAGCTAAAGCTAGAGCGTCAGTGGCTTAGTGGACCGAGGTGCCGACTAGCAGGCTACAGAGTTCGATCCTCAATGTTTCCTGCATACCAAAGAGATTGAAGGACTTTCGAACTAAGTTTATAATATGAATGGGCACAAAACTCATGTTTGTTGTTGTATCCTTCAAAATCATAGTTTAGAAATGGACCCAAAAGATAGCAACGAAGTACAACAAAAATTTGATATACGAACTTAAAAATAGGGTTTTAATTTGATTCAAAAAAAGTTGAATAAAAAAAAAGGACGAAACTTGAATTCACTAGACACGTAGGAGCGTTCACGCGGTCACGTGACTACAATGACGTCACAGCCCGGCGCTCGATGGTAACAAACGCGCGAGCCTCTCAAGCGCTCCAAGGGTTAATAAACAAGGGCAAGACTCACCAGTGCAAACGCAGCGTGTGCAGGAAGGCCGAGAGCCCCTCCATCAGCACCAGGATGGAGACGGAGATGCCGGCCCAGCCCGCGAACACCACGTACAGGAAGATACCGCCCGAGAACCCGGTCGACATCAGACCTGCAAACAAAGCAGATTAGACAACGTGCACAGATGGTTCACTTCCTAGGAGACTGGAAAATTTGGTGCGGAAATATAGGGTAAAGTCACCAGTAAGAGTGCGAGGAGTAGGAAATATATCTTTCGTTCTCTTCCAACTCATACAAAGGATAGGCAGAGACCGACTACAGGTCTCTGGCTGACCACTGGTGACTTTACCCTACCTACAACTACGAACAACAGTCCAGGGCCGAGATTCTAGGCGGTAAAAACGGTATCGTATTTGATCTGTTACGGTGGCAGTAATAGCGGCCTAGTTGTAAACAATACGATAACACGTCAAAAGCAAAATTGTGTTTCCTTGTTGAATAGAGCCCCTGGGCCGAGATTCTAGGCGGTAAAAAGCGGTTTAACCTTGTTTTATAGACACTAATTTCATAGAACGTATCACTTCGCAGAACTTCACTAGGGTGACGGCACCAATGATGGACACTTTTAGCTGACAGGCACCAGTAATGGACACTTCACTCTTAATTCAAATTTCATACGATCCTAAATGGATTGTTGCAAAACCAAAAAAAATAACCCTTATCTTCTGTAAAATAAAAGAATCAGGTGTCCATTATTGGTGCCTTTTCTATTACTGGTTCCATCAGCCTAGGATGGAAAGAAAATTGCATTTATGTTGATAATGCAAGAAAACCAGGAGCAGTGCCGGATCCGGGGGAAGGGTTTCTTGGTCCCCCTGCCTGAGCTTTATTTGTATTTTTTAGACTGTATTGTGTGTGCTTGTTTCTTATGTATTTCCTTATGCAAGTATATTTATCGTTGTGTCATGTATTCACTTTTGCTACTTATTTCAATGGAAAACAAGTAGAGCATAGTTTGATATTGTCTCCAATTTCTATTTAAAATACTTTGTTACAAGCCAAATATACCCTCCTGCATACAAGTTTCCTATGCAGGGGGGTATACTTATCTATGCAGCTGACTGTACTGTGCTGTTGTTACCCTTCCGCAGCAGCATGTTCCAGGCGACCTCGGCGAGCTGCGCGTGCGCCAGCGAGAGCGCCCACAGTCGCAGGTACGACGCCGTGTGCGAGATGCTGCCCAGCACGTACTCGATCGTGTGGATCGCCTGCACAATAATGTAATGAATAACAAAATCCAAAAATATTTAATATCATTACAACAGTTCCCGCCAGCCATTAGAAGGCAACTAGTAGAAATGACAGAGTTTAATAATGTACATTACTGCAGAGATCGGGAAAAAGGCCGTTGCGGGACGAGTATAAGTTAGCGCGGCCGAGACGCAGTCAAGACCGCGGTGTATACGAGTCCAGCAACCGCCCTTCCCGGCCGAGGCTATTGTGCTTTTCTTCCACAATGCAAGAAATTATAACACAATTGTTAGTAATATTAAACACCACGGTATAGAAAAAATAGTGGAAGTGGCATGAGCTTCGCTTAGTGTCTGACCTGTTGTCTCCAAGACTCAAATTATCATAAAAACAACACGCCACCATGGAACATGTTTTCGGTGCGGCTATCGTTTTTCCATTCCAAAAAAATAAATCTCTTTTCAACGTCATGGCAATCTGTTGAACACAACAATAAGCCATTTCTCTATTTGATATATTGTATCTGTTTGGGTTCTTGAGCTTGGTGAGACACTACTCAGTTGGGTGTCTCATTCCATCCTGATAAATCTATTCGTGTTTGAACACTGTCTTTCCAATCTCCTATAACGTGTGCTGTTGTCTCCCTACAGTCCAAGGGCAAGTTCATTTTTATGATTCGCAAGTCTTTTCTGATAGTTATTGCTATTTTTCATGATCTCCTGTTTGAGTTGGTAGTTTCAGGTCGAGGTATATGATTCTATTACTGATGTTCTGCGGTATGTGGAATATACCTCAATATTGCTATTGCTGGCTGTGCCCCAGAGCTGGATACCATAAGTCCAAATTGGTTTTAAAATGGCTTTATAAACTGTCATCTTGCTGTGAGTGCTCATTTGCGAGTGGCGTCCTATTAACCAGTACATACTGCGCAGTTTTAAATCAAGTTGCTTCTTCTTGGTCCATATGTGTTTTTGCCATGTTAGCCTTCTGTCTAAGTGCATGCCCAGATATTTTGCATGGTCGTCTTGCGGAATTTCATCGTTGTTTACTGTCACAGGAGGACAGGTGTCTCTCCTGAGTGTTATGTTATGTGTGTTGACTTGCTTTAATTGGCGTGCATTTTCCAGATTTTAAGCCATTCCTCAATTTTGTCAATGTGGTGTTGTAGGTGTTGAGATGCAGTAATTGGATTTGAATGTGTGGAGAGTAAAGCCGTGTCGTCTGCATATGTTGCAATAATGGTGCTGTCTGTTGTTGGTATGTCAGCCGTAAATATGGTGTAAAATAGTGGTCCCAGTATACTTCTTTGGGGCACTCCTGATTTGATCTCGTTCAAGTCTGAAAGTTCGTCTTGGAACTTAAATTCGAAGCATGGCCTATTGAGATACGAGTGCAGTATGTGGTAAAAAGAGTGTGGTAGCATCTTTTTGACTTTATTTAACAGGCCCTCGTGCCAGACTTTGTCAAAGGCCTGGCTAATGTCCAAAAAGACTGCGGAACAATACTTTTTTTCTTCGAGCGACCTGCTTATTACGTCAACGATACGGTGGATTTGCCCGATTGTTCCGTGGTTTTCCCTAAAGCCTATGATTTGGAATTACATCATTTAGGTGTACCTTCATCCTGTTCAGCAGTACCTTTTCGAAGAGTTTACCTTTTACGGGCAGAAGACTAATAGCTCGGTATGAGTCTACTTCATTAGGTGGCTTACCGGGTTTGGGTAACATTATCACCTGAACTATCTTCCACTGTCCTGGGAAGTGGCAAAGTCGTAAGCAGGTATTGAAGATCCTGGCTATTGCAATAATTCCCTATTTTTGAAGATTTTTCACATTCCAAAATAGCACAATAAGCCATGCTTCTGGATTTATTTCCTTATTTAGAAATATCGAAATATATAAATAAGCTTTTGCGGCAAAAGTAAGGTAGGTAGCGCGGAACTCCGCATAACCGTGCCACACGTTACACGCCCACTTGACACCTCTACTGTTATTTTCTGTTCTGTGGTTTAACACAGAGTCACAAAATTGATAAAAAACATAATCGAATAAATTCATAATTCCATATACATTCGAAACAGGTACGCATAATATATAATTGAATATACCATTAAATAAAATCACAAATTTAAACATAATAGATCCTCATATTCATACGGCAACAGCCTTTTTCCCGGACTCTGCAGTAATGTACTATTAGAATAGAATCATTCATTTCAGGTCATTGCCCATATTGTTGGTTTATTACATGTTACTTAAAATAGGTTATCGAAAATTTACTACGCTGCAATTGCGCGCGATATGTTGAAATGCTGGTAGAAGAAACAAGCAAGGTGTGTTACCTGGTGGATGAAGACCTCGGTGATGTCCTCGTCGTGGTGCGCGGCGGGCGGCAGCGCCCCGCCCGCGGCGCCGTTCTCGGCCGCGCCCTCGATGCTCACGTGCCCCGCGCGCTGGGGGGGACCAATACATATGTACTTCAAAACCACGATATGGTAAAAGCCCCAATCGATTTTTATGAAACCTAACCATAGGCACCGTTGAAGAGCCTGCTTTCAAATAAAAAAAGTGCATCCAAATCGGTTCACTCAATTACGAGCTACGGTGCCCCAGACAGACACAAAAATATCAAACACATAATTAGAACCACTTGCGTTTTGTCTATACAATTGCCTACAAATATCACCCTAATTTGACCATCAATCAAAGAGTAATTGAACAATATTGCTGCGAGTTACGATTTACTTTAACTCATTAATCACCCCCCCCCCCCCCCCCCCCCCCCCCTTAGTTAACTAAGGTCTAAACTAATGGACCCACCATCAGCCTCTGTCAAAATAGACTTTATATTTTGTAGGTATTTAAAAATCCAAGAGCTGACGCTTCCATACAAAATTTTACAGATAAACGTTAAAAGTACTTAACGGTAGTAAGACTTTAAATTTTTAAGTATAATTAATTATTATTGTTACTAACACCTATGGATGCATTCTGAAATAAATAAACTTCCATTTAATTTAATTTATAATAATTACAATCCGCGTAATCCCGCCCCACTATTATATTTTACGTAATTGCAAGGAAACCCTTAAGTTACTTAAAATGTAATATTAAATTGAATAACGATACCCAGATCGGATGAAACTTACCTCCAACTATCAGAAGGCAAGGAAAAAAACAACAAAAGCGATTACAGCACAATTCACAACATCGTAAATCTAATACAATACTGAAAATAGCTATATTCGTCTTAGACCATTGTTAACAAAGTTTTTATCTAATATAATAGATAATTATTTATCTATTTATTTATAATATCGTTACTACTTTAGAAAAACCTCGTATCTGATATTTTGTGACGTAAAATTTTAAACTTAATTCTCTTCACGTTTAAGTTTAAAATCTTACGTCACGAATTATAAGATACGAGGTTTTTGGAAAGCAATGACGATATGCATTAAAACATAAACATAAGACACATAAAGCCAATAACAGATTTTCACTGATAGTGATAGAATATTATGTAAGGAACTAAAAACTTTTCCTAAAACTTGAAGAAACTTGTATTACATGCGAGAAATCACTCCATTGGACCTACACAATAAAAATCAACCATATTCCAAAACACGATCTAGGGACAGTAACTATTCAATAGATCAAACGCCGGAAATTATAGAGATGAAGCTATTGTCAAGATAAACTCTGATATACATAATTTAAATACTAGAAATAAAAATAAACTCGCTATTCGAAAACTCCATGTCCGTAAAGTATATAAATCATTTGTTGGTCAATGGATTCATTTCTATAATAAATTACCTGACGTAGTTTTAAATTTACCCTTTCCAGCACTTAAAAATTACATGAAAAAGTCGTTAATGTCTAAAGCGTATTATAGGGTCGAGGATTATCTAAACCCGAAACTTAAACAATAATATTTTTTTCAAATGCAAAAATACTTCTTGTCCCGGGGACACCGTTGATGTAGAAAAAACATATTGAAACTTTTATTTGGTCGTCTTGCACCGTCTTATATACACAAGTAGGTGTTTAATGCGCCCGTGCGGCCTACTTACTGTTTTTTTTTTTTCTTTTATGTTATTACTCTTAACGACATGTTGAATCACAAGCCACGAAACAAAGTTCTCGTAGACTAAAAACCTAAGACCGGGCACATTATAGCCAATATTACGATTTTTAAATGAACAAGACTATAAATAGAAGGATATATAACAGTACCAAAACGTGACGTCACGGTTGAGTATCTACTTACTATGGTACAGTCGAGTTCATAATTATGTGTACACTTTAGTACCTACTCAGTTTAATCGCTGTGACAAATCAGATATGGCAGTTTAAACATGACATTAAATAGACAAGTTACTAAAGTGTATACATATTTATGAACTCGACTGTACAAAAATAAAATTAACTGATAGATGAAGGTACTCACGGCGCGTTTCTTCTGCTCCTGCATGAGGTAGTAGGGCTTGCCCAGCAGCATCACTGGCACGCACATGAGAGCCAGAATCACGAATGTCTGTGAAAAAACAACACGTTTAAATGTTACGTTGTAAACGGCCACAAGTCTTAAATAGTAAATTATTAACCAAGGGATTGAAGTGACGAGCGCTGGCGAGGGCACCTAAAGTAGTGTCCTCTCCTCACAGAAAGCTTTCGCGGGCATATTCGAGTGGTGTGGACGTTAAGCCGAGCGTTACGATGCTTACTGGTGTGTACCACTCCATGTTCGCGCCGAATGTTCATTACACGCGAATGCTCTGAGTAAGGACGCTCCTTATAGTTCGAGCGTGCAATTGATACTTTCACACTTCATTCTTCATTTCGACTGAGAGGAAAGTATACATAAATGTATGTTACTGTCACGAACTTAATTTCAATTAGCAAACAGTATTTCTTTTAAAGTTTTTTTTGAAACCAGCGAGATGAAATAGTTATTTGTGCAACAAGAGAGCAATGTTGGTTTTAAATATGATATCTATAATTGAATCACGAGCGTAACGAGTCATTCTAGGTTCGATTAGGTTAGTTAGGGATGCGAATTGGTCTCGTGCTCACGCCACTGTTCTCCTCAGCAGCAAACACATAATACCTACAAAAACCTATCTAAAAATTGACCCACCACTATTCTTCGCATTTTTTTAAATTTACGAGTAGCTTTGTCTACCGCGGGCAGCAAAATTTTGCTCACTGTTTTACGCTCGCCGCAAAACGTGCCTTTTGGAAGTGCTGGAGTCAAGTTTCTTGGGTTAGGGTCGATTGGTTAGACGAGAGAAGAGCGTATAAGACAGAGTAAAGAGAAAGGATTTAAGGGGAAAAGGGTCTTGAAAGATTAACAGATGACGGACGATAATGTGATCCTATAAGATAAGCGTTCCTCTGGGTTTCGTAGTCAAACCAGGTATCCCTGGTCTGTACGTCACACTCCCATTTTCTCGGAGACTATCAAATTTGAAAACTAAAATTTTGTACACGTATGGATATTAATACCACGCACTAAGACCAATGCTGACCGTACTTGTATACCAACCCAAAATCCAAAAAAGTTTCATTTTATCTTAACATATGGTGTAAGGTATGGTAAAGCATAATCAAACGATATCGAATTTTATAGAATAAGTTCGTTTTCTCAAACATGCTCGGAAATGAATGCGTTAATGTCACGAAATGAACACATGAAGTTTCTTGTTTATATCCTACTGGCCTAAGGCCAAGAAGTCATGTACGAAAAAAAACATTATTGTCCGCTGCTTTAACTTTTTAAAATTGCCTTACTAACATTAAACTGAAAAATAAAAAATTACATACTGCCAACCACTACTACTCTGTAATACTAGCGACATTAAAAAAAACAAATCAATCTTTTTCAAATAGCATGTTTAAGAAATAAAAAAGCGGCCTAGTAAACAGTTTTTACTGGATTACCTGGTAGTTAATTTAATTGTATTTTTTTCTCGCATTGCTTGAGAAAAGCACTATACAATCCTCGGCCGGAACAGAGATTGCAGGACTCGTTTAATCCTCTACCTCAAACTCGTCCAGCAATCCCTTGCTTCGCGGCATCCGCAGTAATGTACTTTTATCTTGCTTTCTCAAACAGCTTATCGATGGCGACTAAAGCTGGCTGAGGAAGCTAGACAAATACGAACTTAACCAAACGAACGAGGTTTATTTACTAATTCTGCATGTTATTATATTAACTTTAAGATTTGTTGGACCTTTCAGAAAAATCTTGCCCGAATTTCCGTTCCGAGGTAAGAAACCTTAAAAACGTTGGAAAGGATGAAAGAGGGTATGTGGGTACCTTCTGCAGCCCCTCCTGCCCGGGGTACATGCTGGTCGCGCAGCCGGGCCGCGGGTTGTCGTCGGATTTGAACAGCATCATGTTGATGAACGTGATCAGGATGGACGGCGCGCAGTACGAGCTCTGTTCCACGTGCTCTGTGGAACATTATGTTGGTTAGTCTGGTCGGAAAACACGCATTAAGAGGCCACCTATGTTGCCACGCCCCCACAAGAATGAAAAGGGATGGCTTTATGTGCTTCCACGAGAAGAATGTGAGATGGAGATAGTTCGCGCGCGCCTACTACTACTACTACTACTACTTTAAAACTACATTTATTGAAAAAATGTTTTGTCAGGATTAAGAACTTACATACATACATACATATACTCAACTATTGAATCGAAAATCATCGTTAAATTTGATAAATATAATTCGAAGATAACCATAAACATGCAAAAAAAAGTGTCATGTTTGACAAATAAAACTATGGAGTACTTTTTTTCGAATCGTGTTTTCATGATTGCCAGTCTCAAGCAAATATGACTAAGTTTAAATATCCAAAGAACAGATACAAAGGCGTTATGGTTACTGTGATCCAGATCTCGGAACACTACAGACTTTAGCATAGGTGGCCTCTTAAGTTCACCTTTTGAACTCAAATTTGTATTTTTGTACGATAAAGATTATTTATATAAATAAAATACTGTCTAATATACTGCCGTCCTAAGCCAATAGGCAGTATGTCAGATAAAACTTCCGTAGCAATATCAACCTTATTACTAACCGGATAGAATTAAAACTGCTTTGGCTGTTGAATTTGGGATACTGCTTATTAGCTTAGGAAGGCAATATAGCCCTCATAGAGGGTCACCCCTTCCTAGCATTAATTAGAAAAACGGAATTAATCGTTCTACACGCATCTTCCACTGACGTTGAATGATTAGAGATCTCAAACGATGTTTTTTTTAAAGGCTTTTTTTTAAATACGTTTAAAACCCGATAAATATAACATTCAGTAGCAATAAATCGTGAAGTGAGAAGAGAGAATGATTATTTATGATCGTTTTACTCAATTTTTCTAAATTCACGTTTTAGTATGAACGCGTCGGCAATGGTTTTACTACTATACATACAAACATTTATTTTATATCATTTTGAACCTTATTTAATCAGCTAAATAATTGAATAACAGCAATACAATTGGTCAACTAGCTCTTGATTGGTTATATTTGTAGCTTATCGTATGAGATGTAAGCACAGTCACGGAATATGGACACATTTAAACTTTCAAAAATATGTAAACACGACTCTACTGCAAGGGAATAAGTTTGTATATTTCTGAAACCTTGTTAATGTATACATATTTATGATGCTGACTGTACAAAGGTGATAGATATATTATTGCCCGGCGCTGTAAAACACTGCAAGAGATTAGTAGTAGCGTAGACGAATAAATGGAGGTGTTACAAGTTTAACGTGCGTGTGCATGCGTGTGTATCTATGGGCTCGAAACTCCCAAACGGATAGACCGACTTGTACGCGGGTATTTTTTTTCGTTCTGGCAAAATCGTACACAAAATCTACATCTTCTACTTATTTTAGTCCACATGTCTCTGACCTTTTCATTCCTTACTCTATCAATCAGTTTCACACCACACATACGCAAAGCGCATTTAAACATAATTTATACGACTTTCATGTTTGCTCTGCCACACAGAGTATTTATTAGTTATTCCATAAAATTATGTTACCAGCCAACTGGCTGCCGAAGTAGGGTGGGTTGGGCCCGTAGTGCGTCCACTTGATGAACATCAGCAGCACCATGTAGAAGAACAGCAGGAGGAGGAACGCGATCTGAGGGATGAACTCGACGTAGATGCTGATGCGGCGCTTGAAGTAACTGCGCGAAAAAAATACGTACAATCATAAACAATACTTATATTATAAACGCGAAAGGAGATAGGCGAAAGTGGGCCTAGCCGTTACAGGAATCTAACTAAAACAATAATTAATGATGTATTTTTTAACTACTCTTTGTGAAGTATCAGACTTTTTTTCTATGGGATTTAAAATATAACAATAATAAATAACATTGTTGATTTCTGTTTACCGTAATACGCCGTAGTAGGACATTTAAAAAAATTGAGGGTAGAAGTACCCTCCATAACATAATAATTCTGCCTTCTACGCTATCCATTGTTTCACAGACCAAATGCATACTGAACCATATTGTAGCCCTTGGAATTTTTATTCATGTTCTTATAATAACATCATGTTGCATATGCTTAACATCTATACCATGATTATTTGATGCCTTTTTAAATATAACTTATCAGAAGTATTCATCGAAGTCTTTTTTAACTACTTACTTTGGTTCATATGGAGAACCGTCCATATCTCTGCTTTTCCAAAGACCAGGCCCATAATTTTTATCCTGTAAATATCCTACATAGTGATCTACAATACGGCCTAAAAATCATTAGTGTAACGGTTGGGCCCAGGACTCTATGGATGTTCGCCGATCTCCTTTGCGTGTACATGAAACCGCTAGATTTTGAATGACATTTGGAATGTAGACAAGTTATACTTTGGCATTAACACATAGGCTGCTTTTTATCCTGGAACATTTAAAAGTTCTCGAAGGAACAACGATAATCGAATTCCCCCGCAACATGGGACGGCCAAATAACTAATTGGACGCGGGCGAAGTCGCGGGGAGAAGCTAGTAATACATATCGGGACAATTTCACACAATTTGACCTAGTCCCAAACTAAGCGCTAAGCTTGTACTATGGGTACTAGAAAAAGATAAACATGTTTTTAAATACATACTATACTAAACTTGCGATCATCACACAAATACACTCAGGAGCAAAAATATCGGGTCAGAGTGCGTTTTTCATACTAACGAGGCTATTTCGAAGCCTTGGTTCCTCGCCAGGGAATGCTTTTAGTGAAATCTGATGATGAATACCCAGAGCATCGATACAGGACTTCCAGAGTGCCTAGGAAACCCAACTGAATGAATCTGCGGTTAACGCCGGAATTGTGCATGTTCAGAAAAACATCTAAAATGGCAATATAATGTAAGGAAATCCAAGTGCTGACCCAAACTCTCCCGCTGTTTTGTTAACTGATTGTGCGATCAGTTAGGTATCTTGAAAAAAATTGATCTCCTCTATTGAACCTTGGAGTATCCACTATTAAACCTCACTCAAAACAACCCCTGGCGAGGAACCAAGGCTTCGAAATAGTCTCGTTTGTATGAAAAAAGCACTCTGACCCTGTATTTTTGCTTCTGAGTGTAATTGTCCTTACCAGGATTTGATTTCGGCATCGCTTGCTTCGTAAGCTAGGCTTAGAATATTCTCATCATATTGCCATGGAATTCGATGCAAAAGTAATCGACTGTACCTGGGCAGGTGATCCTCTCCGTGAACCTCAAGAACCAATGTAATGATTGGGCAAAGTGATTTCAAACCCTAGCTGACTGAGACAAGATTCGTAATTCGAAGCGCTCACGCTCATGGGACCTAACGACTTACATGTAGTTCCAGAGAGACATGCAGACGCCGAACAACATGTGGAACACGCCGATGATGATGGAGATCTTCATCTTGTACCCGTTCATGAAGATAATCTTGTTAGAGTTCGCGAGCTGAGGACAAACCATGTTACAAATTAACAGGAACACTTTTTAATAGGTGTTAGAAAAAAAAGATGTTTAAAGAGGCGCTTCCTCTCTACATGTGTTTTTTTATGTTATATGAATTAAATTTAAAATCAAATCGCTAACGAAGTTTTGGACACTGGCTCCCTCGGTAGTCACCAGGTGCCAAAAAACCTTGTTTATATTTCTGTATTGTTTTTTATCGATATGTATAACGGAAGTCGATAACGATAAGTTACTAGAGTAATTGAAAAAAGCCACTAAAATTCCGGACTCTGCTTATGACATAACCTTATGGCCTAAAAAGAAAATAGCGTATTCAAAATTTCTGTATTATCTACAGAGTAAGTTGCTATCGCGCGGTTGCAAAATGTGCAAAAAAAAACCTTGCCATTATTCTATTATGTACTCTATTGTCTAAAGAAATAAGAGTCGATAATCCATGTAAACCTTCGAAGGCGGTTATAATCTGCTTTGACTGCGAGCTCGTTACTCTGATTTGTGTTTAACTACACAATGGCTTTAACTACACTCAGGAGCAAAAATATACGGGTCAGAGTGCGTTTTTCATACTAAAGAGGCTATTTCGAAGCCTTGGTTCCTCGCCAGGGAATGCTTTTAGTTAAATCTGATGATGAATACCTCGAGCTCATTCATCCTGAATAATCTGCGGTTAACGCCAGAATTGTGCATGTTCAGAAAAACATTTAAAATGGGAATAAAATGTAAGGAAATCCAAGTGCTGACGCAAACTCTCCCGCTGTGGTGTTAACTGATTGTGCGATCAGTTAGGTATCTTAAGAACTTTTGACCTCCTCTATTGAACCTCGCAGTATCCACCATTAAAACTCACTCAAAACAACCCCTGGCGAGGAACGAAGGCTTCGAAATAGTCTCATTTGTATGGAAAACGCACTCTGACCCGGTATTTTTGCTCCTGAGTGTATAATTCAATACAAAGTGTCCCGTTTTCATGGCTCTTGACTAGTATGACTGACCTGCCACACTGGGTCGATGCCAAACGGATAGGGCTGCTGCAAGTAGTCCGGGGAGTCCGGGTTAAGCTGCAACGCCGCATTGGACTGTAGCGTCGACTGATCATAGTTGCTTCGCCAAGCGGAGCCGAAGATGTTCAGTGACTTGGAGAAGATGTCGTTGTAGATCAGCCCCGTGTACATCGAGAACAGCCCCATCAGGAGGATGATGTACCGGCCGCCGAAGAAGATCGTCCAGATCTGGAATAATTAAGGTAATTTAAGGTTCTTTTGGCATTGAGAAGGCAAACGAGCACACAGGCCACCTGATGGTAAGTGGAAACTGTGACCCATGGACATCCGTATTCACAAGACTGCAAACGAGTTGCCAACCCTAACAACTAAGATGGAATGCCTCTATGATAGTCACTACACCGGCTGTCTTATCCCCAAACCAGAACACAACAATGCGCCAAAGTTTAGGTAAATATCTATCTGATTTTCCGATCCCTGGTACAAGAGGTAATAGGGATGTTGACAGTTGTATCACGAAGGCTCACGAAGGCTCACGAAGGCTCACGCTTGCGAGCCTGTTCTTAACTAGAAGCTCGTCACTGTAACTGCCAAGGCTACAGTTACAGTAACAGTTCGCTAGTGAGTACCCGGCATAGGATACACGAGAACATCAATTGATAATTGGAAACTACCTTTAACACAGTGGTATTTCACAATACAGACTTGTGGTGTGCGGTCCGGGACAGTATTTATATTTTAAAAAAGCTTTCGTTTGACTAGTCAATTAACATCTTGCTTGTTGGAAGCACGAGCAATTTGAATGCTGTTTTACTTCGAATAAGTAGTAGTTTTTACTGAACTAATGAGTAAAAATCATTGTTTCATTTGAAAAAAAACCTTCATCTAAAGATTTGTATTTAGGTTAAGAACATCAATAGCACCACAGTAATTTTTGTTTTATGATTTGTCTATTTTATGTTTTGATTATTTTTATTTTATTCGTACTTTCGCATTAAACTCGCTCATTTCGCACACCACAGTGGTCGCGCTATAAATCTAATCTAACGTAACCCACCTCGCTGTCGATCTTCTTTGCCTGCAGCGGCTTCTCCTTGTAGCACATCCAGAAGCCGAACGCGGCCATTATAGCGCCGTGCCCTAGATCTCCGAACATGACCGCGAACAGGAACGGGAACGTGATGATTGTGTATGGAGCTGCAATACAAAAGTATTAATTTTGGTAGAAATTTACAGTTAACCTAATATGAAGAAAATAGTTAAGGCTTCATAGTAATCGGCAGAGTATAGGGAAGCATCGACTTACCAGGATTGACCTCCCGGTAGGTGGCGACGCCGTACGCGTAGATGAGGTGCTGGAAGGCGGACGTGAACTTGTTGGTGCGGTTGTAGGTGGGCGGGTCCTCCAGCGTCTCCATGCGGTTGAGGATCGGCGGCACGCTGCTGCCGCTGCGCTCCTGCACACGATACCACTGGCTTTACAACAATTCTCGAACAACTTTGGAAGGGTTGCTAGTGGGAATGTAGATAGACATAAATTTTGGAACTGGGTTCAAACCCAGTAAAGTCAAAATATTTGTGTGACGCGCACGAAACATCCATGAGTCTTGAATGTTTCTATGCCTTAGAGTTTTTAGATCTCTATGGAATCTTATCGTCGTCTAGTACCCATAGTACAAGCCCAGAGCTTAGCTTGGGACTGGGTCTATTTGGGTAAGGTTACCCCGAGATGTTTTCTTTATAGAAAACACATAGAGCTTGACTTCTAGACTTAGGGGTAATATCATGTAAAGATAAACATGGTCCTAGAATATTTCCCTGTGGCACACCATAAGTTACGAGTCCTCTCATAATTATATCAATCAGTACTGTACTACTGACTAAGGTACGGTTGATAAAAGTACCTATCTAAAAAGTGATCTTACATGGTCCCGTTTTGCTTTTAAAGTTAGGTATCCTAAAAATGGTAATAAATTAGAAAAGGGGTCAACTTTTGAAGCTTACGAATAGTTTTACAGTATTCAGTATTCAAAAAAACATCGTTTACGTGAACAATGTGTCACGAGACTCAAGTCATGGGCAATAAAAGTGGTATTTTAACACACCATAACACAGGCGTTCATTCGATTGTAAAATTTATTGAATCCTATTTAAAATAACAATAAATTTTAACAGAAATATGCTCTAACTCAGATAAAAACGATTTATTGATAATAATAATAACACAAAGAAAAAAACTTTAATACTTAAACTATTAGAAATTTTCTATATTTGCTATCGACTTACGACTGTTTGCAGTTTTCACTACAAATACTTATTTCGTTGTTATATAGAGAACATTATCCGTGATATTTTTCAGTGATTTATCCAGTTTTTTTTGTTGTTTCTTGACCTTACATTTTCATTTGCACTGCCTCTCTCTCAGAGTTAAAAAACTCTGATTACTAAGATGGAATGCCCCTACGCTAGTAATTTCACCAGTTGTCTTATCTCCACGTTGGAACACAACAATGCCAATGCTCCTTGGCGGTAGGTTAAAGGATAAGATAGTGGTAGCGATCCGGACGGTCCCTGCACAAGGTCATACCACCACCAAAACTACAAGTAAGCTCACCGTCCCCCTCCGCAGCGCTAGCTGAATGGTCTCCATATCCAGTGCAGGCACCCAGCACTCGGCGATGAGGCACTTCTGCGTGACGTCCAGGTTGAACAGGTTCAGGGTGTGATAGATCGCCTTGATCTTGCGCACCTTCACGAACCAGTTCTTGATGTTTTTGGCCGCGGCCACAAGCACGCGGTGACGGTGGTCTTGGGTTTGGCCGAGGACCTGGGAAAGGAATTGAAATTGTTGAAAAAACTTTTGAAATGGAGGTTTAAAAAGGTTGATGATAAGGATGCCTTTCCACTGAGGCGCAACCCAGCCGCGTTGACGAGCAGAGGGGACCTACCTCTTTTCATAGCTTCGCTCGGCCTATCTTTCATCCAGTACCTTGAATGTGTATGTGCGTTCTTACAGTATGCGAGCGAGCTTCGTGTAAAACAAAAGACGGCGAAAGTTCTTATAACAATGTCGTGACTAGTCGGCAGTGAATGCGTTAAAAATCGTAATTTTGCCGTCTCTAACTTCTGTTATTCCATTGATGAGTACGAAGTTCTACCATGACTGTAACTCATATAAATTACTATACAAATTACATAACAGAACCCAAAACCGGTGTGTATAATGACCCACGGCTCGCGTATAATCAGCGGCAATCATGTCAAAGTCACGTCTATTTTATAATATCGTTGGACAAGGCTTCTTGTAGTATATCATTTGTTTACGACCATTATGACACGACCCCAATAGGGAGGTAGTCATTTTAATGATGAAGTATGGCTTTAGAAGTGTGTCAGGTGTAGATTTTACAATATTAATATTCATCGTGTTATCTTGCTAGACAGCCTCAATCTTGTAAGGAGAGGAAGATATTTAAATGACCTAGTTGAGAAGTTTTCAATGTTTTTAGATGCGAATATGGACCTAAAATTTCCCTTGATCCGATAACAATAATAATGAATATCCATTACAACGTCACACGTCGTTACTTGGCCTACTACCAGTAATGTGAAATGACTGTCAAGCCTGTTCTCGGGTCTCTTCTGTCAGAACTTATAGACGTTCCCGGCAATTTGTACCACAGATGCAAGGACATTACGGTTTGGTTTAAAAAAAAATGATTATTAGTGCTAC
Source organism: Acleris sparsana (assembly GCA_923062465.1). Taxonomy (NCBI): domain Eukaryota; kingdom Metazoa; phylum Arthropoda; class Insecta; order Lepidoptera; family Tortricidae; genus Acleris; species Acleris sparsana. The sequence goes on from OV281293.1 coordinate 1,330,080, forward strand.
AACTAACCGTGTTCAGGTCCTCAATACGGGTCATGACTCCCATAGCCATCTCGCGTCGGTCGGCCGGCGCCTCGGGACACGGGTACAGGGTGGCGCGAAAACCCTCGCATATCTTCTTCACGCGGGTCTTGAGCTGGTCTCCTTGGAAGAAGATGATGAACACCGACTTGTAGACCTGGTCGGACTGAGGGAGGAAACCGAGGGTTACTGCTATCCAAGAAGCAACATGTACTTGGGTAATGGTAGATATTGTAGAGCAAAATTGATCAAAGGTGCTCTCAAAAGATATTTTACTATTCAAAAATTACGCTCTGTCTCTGTCTGTCTGTCAGTGCAAACTGTTTATTCCACTAGAGTCTTTATTCTACTTCGTCTAAGCCCATTTCGCTTCTATATGGTAATTAATGTAATTATAATGTCGACGATATTATAGCATTAATTAACTTGACAGTAAGAGCTATCAATAACGTCAACAATATAATTAAAACATAGAAGCAAAAAAGGCAACAACAAATTTTAAAAGACCTGCCCTGCAGCATGTCGTCGTTCGGCGTTCATTACCGCGAATGTTATATTGATTTACAATTTGACATTCGCGGTATTGAACGCCGAACGACGATGTGCAAATCAGTCAATCAAATAAAGCGATCGCATGACGCAGTCGCAATAATTCAAAGCCAAGTTCAAGGACAATATTTATGCCAGTGAGACAAACTAGTTTACGTTCAAGGTCATCAAGGTCAGCAAGTTCAAGGTCACTACTTACAGATGCGGGGTCCTCGAGCGGCGTGTCGATCTCGGCCTGTCGTAGGAACACATTGCCTCGGCACGCGCGCCACAGCATCCGCTCAAAGGCGGGGATGCGCTCGCGGAGGATCACTCCCGCGACGAAACTATACGGGTTACACAGTTTTAGTATATCGGAATGGGAACGCTGCAGTTGGTGATTTAGTAGCGAGACTTGGTTGCTAGAGGCTTGGAGAATTCACGAACGAATTATACAATGTTAACTTGACTACTAGGAAGGCGAAGGATGACGCGAGTGACGACTGTAGAACTAGTGTTTTAGATATAAGTCGTAATGCGTCCAGGAGCCAAGTTACGCTGTTATAACGCTAAACTCGTCAAAGAATTCGCCATTCCCGTTTTAAAGCACAAAGTAAGTCTAGCGACCAAATCGCCAAGTTACACCAGTGTAGGGTGACATGACGGTGAAATAGATACAATAACTATCAACATGGACATACCAAAGTTATATAAGTTTTCCCGTTTCATCTTTGATAATACTCGTAGGTCTATTTCAATTTATATTCATTTCTAAGAATTATTCAACCGCATTCCTATTGTCAGAATACAATAGAACAAAAGCGGTGCGTTTTCTGAACGCATATTACGCATTGACTAAAAATCCGTAAGTATACTTATTATTTCAAGACAAAAGTAAATTACTTCAGTACACATAATGGCATACAAATAACGTACTAATTTATTTCAATGTTGCCTGTATCTTTGACAAGGCCAAAAATATAGTAGCGTCCAAACTATGATCTCACGACTCTTTTCTCAATCATTAAGGAAAGTAAGTATACATATTTTTGAGAGCGTTGTCCGCTGCCATTATTTGTCATTGACTCTTCATCCTTGGTAGGTCCATGAGAAAGCCAATAAAACGATACCATTCATGCTTCAATAAGTAAAAAATGTGGTGCTGTATATCCATATATGTTGATACATACATGATGAAAAACCAAAATAAAAAATACTATTCTATAAAAACAATCGTAAATAAACGCAGACATTCCCATATAATGGTCAAATAAATGGCGATATCTACTAAAACTAAACATTCTTGAATAATTCACGTCTGTAGAAGAATGCTTTAGGTCTGTGTGAAAAGAAGGCGTTTTTTATAGGTACAGAAAGCACAAGAAATCGTCAATTTCACTAGGTTGTGCCGTAGGTAAGTTGAGCCGTTACGGACTTAATTCTGAATAGCTTTCCACTTTCAGTGAGGACCCACGCATTTGGACTTAGATGTATCCTATTAGGATAGTCTGAACGGCTCAGGGCGACTTTGTCAACAGTCCTATTTCGTCACCTTCCTAACTCGTCCACAATGCCATGTCGTCAGCATGTAATTCCTAAATTGTCACCTTCCTATATCGTCAATTTCCTATCTTGTCCACATTCCTATATTGTCCATAGTGCTAAGTCATCCACAAACAAACAAACTGAAGTTAGCCACACAATATTGAAGAAGTTGACCACACAATAGAAATGTGGACTATATAGGAATGTGGACGAGTTAGGAAGGCGACAATATAGGAAAGTAGACAAGTTAGGAAGGTGACAATATAGGAATGCCGACGAATTTGAATAGTGGGCAATATGGCATTGTGGACGGGTTAAGAACGTGACGAATTAGGACTGTGGACGAAGTCGCCCTGAGCCGTCTAAACAGCTTACTATTAAGGGATATTAAGCGTGTTTGCACATTGTACATCGGTAATGACTTCAAAGTCATATAAGGCCTACTTAAGTTAGATATTTCTCTGACAAAGACATAAAAACTCTACCGCAGTGAGAGTTAATTGGAGAGTAGTTGCAATTGTCATGACGGGATAACGCGATTTGCTATCATTACTGTCATGAAAAATAACCGCGGCAGTTTAAACTGTATAATAAAACTCGTTTAATCTCTATCATAAACCATCTCGGTAGTTTTTCTATATTGTATTAAACTTCCGCCTCTGCACGGTCGCGACTTAATTCCATGTTGTCACAATGTTTCCATTGTAAATTTTAAACGATACCTTAAATAATCTAATTGTAATTTCTATCTTATTGTATTTGATAACGGTTATCAGCTCGTACGGTTTCACGCAGATGATTCAAACTTATACAATACCGTGAAATGAAATTATCGTAGGACTGACAAGTGCTGTGGAATTCCACTATTTTAGCGAATGGAAAGTTGTATATACTTAACACTACCTACTGTCACAGATCTTGGTTGAATCTTCTGATCGGCGGGAGATAAAAGATATTATTTCAGTAATAAAGATGCACGGGCACTTTTACACGTTAAAAATCTACCAACGCTTCCCAAGAGGAGACCACTGCTGAGAAGAAACGCCGGGAAAAACTCAACGGCAACGATAATATTTCAGAAGACATTAGGAAAAAATTCTATTTATGTTAATAGGTCAGACAGAACTTTTTACTTATATTTCGATCTGGTAAAACTTTGCCTTACAGATCTAAAAACAGAAACTTTGAACCAAGTCATCACGAGAGATCATAAGAAATCCTGTCACTACCCTCATCAAGTTTTAGATTAGATTTATTGCTAAAGCCCCTATAATCATATCGCTACAATGGCCGCAACTACCATTGATGTGCCGGTAATCGCTGTAACAACAAACAGATAACAAGGACACGCATAAAATGTATCATATAACTTAACCACCATTTAATCCTATTAGACAGTACCCTCAATTTCTTTAAGAAAACGAAAACTGAAGATTTTTGCAAGTCATTGTCGATAGAACAAAAATGGGCTCATAAACTATCGTCAGTCGCCCGAAAATGTGGTATCAGTATTAAAGCTATACAGTTATTGCAGGCAGTTAGACACACTCAATGAAAAAACTTTCCAACACAATCACGAGGCGGTTAGCCTACCTAGTAGTGACCTTACTTACTAAGCTAGCAAACACAGGTTTTTATCCCGGTAAGGGCATATATTTTTGATGAGCATGAGTAAATTGGTTTCCGCGTCTTCCATGTATTTAAGTTAGCAAGTATATTTTTATCTGTATAAGTAGACAACCGAACCGAACCGAACCGAACTGATAACCGTGTGGGAAGAAAAGTTCTCGAGTGGCGGCCCCGCACCGGTGGACGGAGTGTTGGACGGCCTCCCACCCGGTGGTCTGACGACCTGGTTAGGATCGCGGGGAGCCGCTGGATGCGAGCGGCTCAAGACCGTGACTTGTGGCGCTCTTTGGGGGAGGCCTTTGTCCAGCAGTGGACGCCCCCGGGCTGATGATGATGATGATAAGTAGACAAAGAATAACACAGGATAAACTTATCGTTATTCTTTGTCTATTAATAGTACAAGCCTAGAACTTAGTTTGGGGCTAGGTCAATTTGTTAGTGATTGTCTCCTGATATTAAATTAACACGTTTTTAGAACACGGACTGAAGATAAACTGTAAATAGTTTGATCGCTTCAATGTCATTGCACGTCAAGTCGACCCCAATGGCTAAGATCATGGATTATTAGAGGGTTTTACCTTCCATTACACAAGAAACAGCTAACAACTTCCATTATCATACTTGAGTTTAGTGACTTTTACAACAATCAGCATTATTCGAGACTATCACTAAGGTGTTTATCACTTATCAGGTTATTTAAGATGCTCTTGAAACAAGTCTCATTGCCATGTAGGCTCACTTGTAACTCAAGATCAAAGATTAAACCTATTTATATCAAGCCTATCCACTTGTATGCTTGATTATTTTAATTTTATTACAGACCTAAGACAATATTGAAGAGAGGGATTATACTGTCTTTAAACTCAAAGCGATGTCAAAAATATCAGGGGATAATTTTACAAAACAAATACTTGCTTAAGACTAAGCTCTAGGATTATTTAGTACTATTGGTACTAAACAACGTTAAACATCACTTAGATAGAAAACTACATACTTAAATTATACACCGTGGGCCCGAATAACCCGACCAATTTTAACAATCGATACTAGAGCCTATTTGTAGAATATAATGGGTATAATATGTAGTCCAATAACGCATAATTTCCGAGATTTTCATTATTTAAAAAACAATTCCATAGTTAATTTAATTTGAACTCTGTCACCTTAACCTAAAGCATTATTTAATAAGAAATTGATTAATTAATTTATGTTGTATGTGGATGATATTGCTACTTACAACATGAATCTTTCTTAGTAAATAATGCTTTAGGTTAAGGTGACAGAGTTCAAATTTAATTAACTATGGAATTGATTTTTAAATAATAAAAATCTCGGAAATTATGCGTTATTGGACTACATATTATACCCATTATATTCTACAAATAGGCTCTAGTATCGATTGTTAAAATTGGTCGGGTTATTCGGGCCCACGGTGTATAGAAAACATCCAAGCTTTAGGGACCAATACCTGAGCTCATAAATCGTCATTACACCAAGTCACCAACATATTTTTTTTATCTATATTTAAAAAAAAAACCAATATTTCTATGTGTCAAAACCAACAAAAACAAATCAATTTAAGGTCGCGGAGTAATAATCGCGAACACAGTGGCAGTAATTCAAAGACAAGTACATGGAGAGATATGCCAATTAGTTACGATATAATATTTTAATTATGGATTTTAATTTCTACAATAATACTGTTTGCTGACTCTGCCCAAGTCAGCATCGTATCATACAATACAAAATATATCAACAATAAGCTCCAATGGCCGCGGCCGGTTTTTTTTTTATATAACATGCCTAAACCGTAGTCTGTACAAAAATACATGACGATACTTGTAAGCAAACAACCAATTCCTAAGAATTCAAGATCCTTAAAAGTTAAGTAACGCCAGCTCTTCCTCAATTTGTACAAACCAATTCTCACAGCCGAAATTGGAATCATCGCCATGCATGAGTAAGGTGTTGATATTAAAAATTACCACATAACATACTGAAATTCACACCTAAACCTGTGATTCACATAAATGGTCGTGTGAACTAACTACGGCCACGCTGTTATAAAAACGATGGCGCCTTGTAAATATTGAAGTATTTTTGACAACAGTATCGGTTGTGCTTACATACACTGGCTCTTCCGATGATGTCATGTGAACATGACAATTTGACACGTTTAGAACCAACGAGCCCATAGCCATTTGCATGGTGCATTTCGTGTAGAAGGTTTATTTGTATAAGCTATCATGAAATGGGCCGGCCCTGAAAAAGTTGGTTTGGCTGAAATGAACATTAGATGCCATGCCATCATTTGAGATAGAAAAGTAAATCAATAACTAGACATGTCAGTCACATGAAGAAAAGTAACCTATAAATCCAAAAAAGGTATTAAGTTCGTTAACTTTCTTATTATTTTTCACGTGTCCAAAGGTTACATAATATAGATGTCGCGGAATCAAAAAACATTACGAGAAATCTAAATCTCGAGACCAAAATAATCCCACACCTTGAGTTGTCGGTCTAAAAATTGTATTAGTCTTGTGACCGTCTGGTGGAGAAACTGATCTGTCGCACTGATTTAAACTCAATTCCCAAGTGTATAGCACCGTTTTGGTGTAGCTGTGCCCTTCGTGACGTTAGACTGTGATGCTCACCTTGGCATCGCACCAAGTGGTCGCAACGTAAAAATGTAAATTTTTGAATTGCGGCTGGAACGTGTCTGGATTTTTTTTATGGCTTGGAGAGAAGACAAACAAATCCACAGTTCACCTGATGGTACCTTTTCTTAATATCATAACGTGATTGCTCTTGGCTAACTTTTGCCCTTGGAGGATGAAGATTTTGTCGACGTTGAAGCGAGCTCACCCAAAAGAGGGCTATTCACCCTAGCTTTCAATTGGTTTGGATTGTCTGCACTCGGAAATACAGACGCCGGAAGCGCATTCTACGCTTTTGCAGTACTCATTATGAAGGATGTTGCAAAGCGCTTCGTTCGGGTAGGCGGAATTTCCACCAGCATTTGGTATCCTGCGGTGCGTCTGGAAGTATATAGGGGATAGCAGTATTAGTTCGCTTAGCTCTTGTGCACACTCTCCGAAGTTACAGTCTGTAGAATACCGATAAGCAGGCAACTTTTCGACGATCTTGTCTTGTCTTACCTTCACATTCTGCGCAAGTTCCAATCCAATACAGTCTGTGGTACTGAGAAGCAGCTATACAACGATGTTATCCTTATCAAGAGCGTAAAAAGTTTGAATACTTATTTTTTATGCTGTACACAAAACGGGGTGTTGTTAAAACCTTATTCAGTGACCGAGGACTTCAACCGATGAAAGGATTTTGGGTTTGTTTTTCATTAAAAGATGTTCTTTGGAAATGATTCGTAGGTATAATCATAAAAATCTTTGGGGTCATTCAACAGTAAACAATCAACTCTGAAACCAGCTTTATAAAGGGAGATTTAAAGCTAGGATTTTAGGGGATTTTAAATAGTTAGTCATTTTGTCTAATTAGCTTTTTATACCCGTCACTTATCATCAACATATACTGTCACGTGTCTTACGGACTCACGTGTGTCGAGAACTTCGAGCGTCAATTTTCTGCCCCACTGCCCACCACATAAAGTTGACAATCTATTGACTTTAATTTATAAGACGGGATATTTAGCTCAACTTTCACATTGACTGCAATGAGAAATGCACCTAAAGCACTGTAGGTTAAGTCCGAAATAAGATTGATTCACCAGAATGGTTTTATAAACTAGTTTGCATTCGTATATTGTCTTATCTCCCGCTTTGAAGAAAGTTGTGTCCGTCAGTTTCATTCGTTATGAAGCTAACAGAGTCAATGCATATCCAGCCAAAGAAGAGAATACAAGGAAAATCATTGCTTTTCGCAAGATATCGAAAAACAAAGTTCAAGACGGTACTACAACGGGAAAAAACAAGCCATTTAAAAACCTGCTACGACTTCTCAACAACAATATCATACCTATTTCATAAACCGCAACTCTTTGATTGTTTTACCACAGCCAATTCTACAAAACTAAACCAGTCTTAAGCGCATATTGATATTACTAAATGTGTACCAAGAATATATCTATAATAAATGTCTCCCGTTGAAACTACGTAACGCCGTTTAAAAAAGTATTATTGACGCTTAGGTTTTTTGCCGTTCGGACTATATTAATATCAGCCCATAAACTTCTATAACTTCGCCCGTCTGTGTATGCCTATAAACATTCAGAGAGAAAATACAATGATTTTGGCTTCTTGACAAAGCCATAAAATACATGATATATTGTTCTCAATAATTAAGGGTAAAGATAGCACTTTTAAGGTGCAGAGAGTGGACGGTACTCAATACTCAATACTCAATGTATGCTATTAAGGAAGAAATAAGTACACTTCTAACCTAACATCGCATAGATTTCACCTCGGACGCATATACAAAGGTATTGTGAATGTACAGATATATAAAAACAATGCGTTTCCATCCGTCCATAACGAACAATGCAACACTTACTTCATATCGCGTCCAACAATAAGGAATTATCTTTAAGAGCCAATAAAGCAACGCCTCCTTTTCATAGACATATAAAATATACAAACATGTTCGTGTTATTTATTCAAATGACCCATAAAATAATAAAATATTGCAAGGCATGTACCACTTCGTCTTTAAAATGCATCGGAACAAAAAGAAGCATACTCTTCGTTCATGTTTTGTTGTGGTTTTCAAAGCTTAAACAAAAGGCACTGCTGATATATATAGATAAATTTGAAGGCTGATGTATCCTTGGGTATGGAATGCGTAGTGTTTCGTTATATTTTATTTATTTTCCTTTATCAAGACGTTCTATCATTTAACGAGTACATGTCATAACTCTTCATAAAATAAGATCTTTATTAAAAATCACTTTGTAGCATAAAACCTCATTTTCTTACAGTATAATTAAAGTACTTGAAAAAATCGAAAGCGCCCATTTTTACGCTACATAATCTATCGCTTATCGCTACATAATCTAGAAAAATTTAGCAGTCATTACACATACACGACAATTGACGATTTTTAAAACTTCGGGAAGTTTCAGGGTTCTACAGCAGACGCAAACTCAACTGCAGATAAGTTGCTGTCAGAATTAAATGTTGGTAAAGTGATTAAAACTATGCAAATTAAATAGCAGGAAAGGTCATCAAAGATAACACCAGATAGTTTAAACGGAAAATTATTTCAGATAAGTAACTTATAGAATTTTATAGCAGAGTAATTGCACAACGATTGTAAAAAACTCGATGAGAAAAGCTTTAGATAAATAGTGTTATGAGGTAAGTTCAGTATGTAGTTTAGCAAACGGCTGAATGAAAATTCAGAGACTATTCTGAGGATTTAAAACATGCCAAGCACCAGGCAGTGAAGGGGACGGAGATATGTATCTATTGCTAGTTATTATAGGTCCGATACCAGACGGATTGATTGGATTTCTTATGGCACGGAAAGTTTAGTCATCCCGCCAACTTTTTTATGAAGGAATACCGACGGCCGTTTGTTTTCGATCAAATATAGAACAATAATTTAAAAAATGAGTTTTTCTGTGAGCGCTACTTCCCCTCAAACATGCCCAAAATTGCCTATTTAGACATGTACAGTCAGCAGAGGCCTAGTGTTCCATTTTTCAGAGCAACAGCAAGTCTTTCAATTGCCTATTCTTCAAAAGTCTCTTCGCTTGTGGTTCCCAATCTCTTAATACTACAACATAACATTGGGAACTGCTAAGCAGCAGGTTTCGTGGTTTAATAGGAAAAGCCATAAAAGGAAAAAAAACATGTGCCCTAAAATCCCTCACCAACTAACCTAAGATATTTACCGCCTGTTTCACAATCGACAAGTAAAGCGTATTTGACAGATAAATTTAGCCCTTTCTCTTTCTTACACTTGAAAATAGACAAAGAGAGAGCTAACTTTATATGGCAGATAAATTTACTTGTCGATTGTGAAACAGGCCCTTAAACTCATAACGGCAGTAAAATACAATAAGTACAAGTTTTATCTTTTCACTAAGAACACTAGGAAAATCATGATGGTAATATTAATCGTAAAAATATAAAGCAAACGTGCTCAAAACAAGAGCCAACCTATTACGGGTATCAAGTCACTTCGTCACAGTAAACATCTGTATAGCACTTTGGCGGACATCATTGTGAACAGTATTTCAAAGAAACTGCAGTTCTGATCGATTTCATGGAAAACAGGGCGCTGAATAGTTTGCTATAGCAGTTATTACGTGTTATAAAAGTTGATATTTCCTGTGCTGTAATACAAGGCATAAAAGCAAGACTTCTTCCTCATATTTTTATTTAGCGGGAAAAACCTTTCTCAACAAGCAATTTATTTGGAACTGCACTCAGATCATTACCCATCAAATGCTAAAAACTTAACCACATACGATCAGTAAATATTTTCATCACTTTTACAATTAGGACTATATTCGTAACGCGCGAGTCACGAGCTCAAGTTGAATGGACGGGTGCCGTTATGTGTAACAGAATCCCGCCATCATACTTAACTCTAAGTAGTTCGAACGGACCCTGGACGATTACGTATGCGTTCGCGTTACACGTAACCTTCTGAAAACTACTTCATTTTCGAGATAAGAATGACGCGTGATGTCATTACAGCTTGAAACTGTTCACGTATGTTTCACATGTATACAAATACTACTACGAATTCCGTAAATACTTTCGCAGGAATCATCTTTGGTCATTTTATTCGTGTTCTGCCTCTTCATTTGCAACATTTGTACGTATTATGTTTTGTTGATCCTTAGTATTTCTTAATATGTAAAAAATTGTCCTTTAAGGAGAGTTCTCACAATTAAAGGTTACGTATTTTGCACGTTCATCGTGTTACCTACTTTTTGTTATTGCCCATAACAAAAAAACAAGCAAGAAAATACAAACATGTACTCGTACAGACACACTCCCTTTCGCTTTAGTTATGCACTTGTTAACGAGAAGTGCGCCGCCACAGCATTCGACCGATAAAAGATAAATTCGCGTCTAGACAACTGCTTCGATCTGATGTCGCCAAACGAAATCAATCATCTGATCGATACTCAGAAATGAAGATAACTCTTTTGTTTATTTGTTTATAAGTTTTATAACGCATGAGGATTGTAGTGGCTGTATATTTCTGCGAACTTAAAAAGGATATGAGTTAAGCGATGATATATTTTCTGCGTAATCTTTTACGATCGGTATTCGATGGTTAGACAAATGTAAAGTTAAGTTGTTTCAAAAATAAGACAGCGTCTATTATTTAGTCTCTTTTCCTGACCTTTTTTTATATTGTGTTTTATAACGTGCCCTTAATTTCATGTTTCATTTTAATTTCCTTTCCACACTCCAAAAAAAAGCCCGGATTATTTCGGCGACAAATGAGAACGGGTCACTGTTTGTTTGTACATTTGTACGTACATTGTAAGTACGTTTTTACTGCACATGTAAATTTTAATTGGCAAAGTATCAATAAGTTTAACTAAGCGGTTTTCCTTTGCTGTTGCGAGCTTGGATTTTTTATGATTGTTGAATGATAATTTAAATGGCAATTGTTTTTGAATTTTGCAAGGCTTAGGTACTCTTGCAGAAACTGAAGCATAAAACCCAGTCCTTTTACAAAAATACACCTTCCTACCCATATTTGAAGTTCGAAATCGAGTGGTAGATTTTTGTCTTATATTGCTGTTAGTTTCTTTGGAGCCAGCAGTAACGTTGGGTACGTCTCCCTCTCTCGATTTAGCTACGAACGACGCCTATAAGAGACAGTATCCGAAGTTTCGAATTTATTACTTTGGAGTTACCCGAACGGCATGTGAATCAGATTTATTTCTAAAGGGGGAATTCCATGCGTTTGTTACAACGCAGTCACGAGATTATGACGTCATAATTATTATACACGGACATATAATAGTTATATGTATGCGTGTAAGGTCAAACACGAACGTTCAACTTACCAACCGTTGTGAAATCATTGCCTGTTTCGTATAAATTGCTGTGATTACCACTTTCCAGTGCCAAAAACTACATACTCGTAAAGGGTCGCTTAAGTATGAAAAACAAACGAATCGGTAATAAACGCGTAAAGTGCGAAAACTCTACCAAAAACGGATATCTTTACTTTTTGTAAACTAGCAAACAATTTTATGTTGCATTGTTACTGTATACAATCAAACATTCTGAAGACGTCCACTGCTGGACATAGGCCTGCAGATGTACTGCATAATTTTTTCCTTCGTATTTTCACGGAAACGTACTAATGTGTCATGCTACTTCAGTCATGCTACTGTGACCAACTGATATAGCTAGACACGTTCATAGAGGTAATTACACAAAAGATCCCATAGGGTCGAAGTGTATCCGTAAGGACCCCACCAAAAAGATAAGATAAGATAAGACGTTTCCGTGAAAATACGAAGGAAAACAATTATGCACTACATCTGTACCTATAGTTGACCACAGGAACCGGTCCTATGCGCGAAACTGCGATCTGATAAATGTAAAAAAAAACGTAGTATATCATACCATGTATGTGTACCTAATGTTTTAAAATCATATCCCAGAGGTTTCACGTGTTTTGGGCCTCATATTTACAAGAAGATTAAGATGTTATGAAAACTTAAGACAAACTAGAAATGCCAGGAGTAAAATTCAACGGCAAATCTCTTGAAGGTATTTTCATTATAACCATAAAAGGCCTGAACAAAAATGTTGTTTGAAAAACCTGTTCCGACGTTTTGTATGTTGATGACATCATACATATGATATTAGATTAATGTCATGACACACATCACTGCGACGTATCCGGAGCTATTGTCATGTAGAACGTTTCAATAAAAGACGTGCATAGCAACGCCATACTATTCAATGTAGTACCGACAAATACGCACAAATATATAAGATTAACGACTCTTACAATACCAATATGTGTATAAAAACTTACTTCAAAGCGCTTACCAGCCCATACTTCAAAAACCCAAGGTAACCAACATCAGCCTTAAAGTACCCTCATTAAAATCAAATCAGAAGTGGGACTGCATGAATAAATAACACGAATAAACTGAAAAACAAAATACACAAAAATGTATACAAAAACATATTAATAGCTAAGGCACTCGTACCAAGACGCTGTTAGAACCGTTTGCGCTCATATCTCGTGACATAAATAACATATACATAATATATGCCATGAAATAATGAGTTTTATCAAAATTTACAGCATTTAGAATATCGCACCTATGATCCACATCTATTCTTGAAGTCCAAGTAACCTTCCGCACATATAAACGTATATACATATAGTGAAGTGAAATGTTAGTAAGCGAAGTGAGTTAACACGTCTAATGATACGATACCTGTGACAAAATTGAGTTTTTTTTCTAAAAACAATAGTAAAATGTCGTAAGTAACATTTGTTACAACTTTTTACTATTGACCCATCTACATGTATGATATGTTTCTCAATTATGCCATAACCCAAATAAACGTGACCTTCATACATTACCCAACTACTATAAAAATGTTTGTTACTAACCAAGGCAGGAATTCCAACGACTCCTGTTTATCCCGTAAACTAGAGATCAAGCAGAATACAATTTTAGCAAGCTTCGTAGCAACACGTCATTATCTACACGATTTATTTCAAAGTATCCGAATAACTAGTTGATTCTTTATTTACAGCAAATTTTACGGGGGGAAATTTACATGCAATTAATCTCTTAGTTTTTTCCAACTCTAAAGTCTTAAGACATTTGTTAAAGCACAAAGAACTTTCTTCCGATGACGCCTCGTCGTTCACACAAATTTGCACACGTGGTTTAGTTAAGTAAACCAAATATTAGCACAGGACGTGTGTGCGGCCTCAAGAAATAATCAAAGCGTCAAGTTTATGTGAACGTTTTGATTGATTGGCGATCTACACGTCACACGATCCACCACTGTCAAAGATGTCGTATGTACATTGATTTTTCAACATGCATACGTCTATTTGAAGTAGCGTGATGGATAGGTTTACTGACGTCAGTGATACTGATGCAGCATTGATGCGCAAACCACAATCAAATTCACGAGGCGTTCCTAACCACAAACCATCGCAACTTTCAAGACTATTAAGTTACTTAAATTTGGTAGTTCGCCAAGAAAGAAACCACATTGGAATGAATATTCAGCGACTTCGAGCGAAACTTGGCAAAACAATTTGGAAATATTGAGGTCTCTGTTCGGAGCGTAGTGGTAGTGTAACATAATATTGTAGACGTAGATAATAAAGAAATGACGGCATATTTTGTCGGATAAGTTCGTATTAAGATTGCTGTTTCCATTAGCTTTAGTATCCATCGATATGCTTACTAGAAAGCAGGATAATTAAGGACGTCTCCGACGAAATACGATGTTGTTCAATCATTGACTACGTCTGTACTTTCTCTCTCGAACTGTCACCACGTCAAACTAATTTTTGCCATTTTGCCAAGTTATAAAATGACCCATTTCCCGCGGACTCAGACATTTTAGAGACAGTAAACTCGTTCCTTTTTCAAACTTGTGTATCAAAATCGTTACTAAAGAACGATCTAATCGTCATTAACCTACTCCGAGAGCGGTAGTTAAACAGTTACCAAGTCTTGGAAGCCACGTTGGTTGGTATTCGAGTGGAATTAGATCAGTGAGTGCACAGGTGCCGTATGTACACACGCATACGTACCCTAGCTGGACATGCCCAGCATGCCTGCTCTGGTCATCGGAAATCAGCGCGCGCGTCATCGACTCAGTGGTACTCGCCCCACCCTCGTGCTAGCGGACAAACATAAACATATACAAACGGACAACATGGCCCCACAATGCGAACGCTCACAATTGTCTGAACACTGCCCGGTGTTCTCCAAATCTGTTGTAGTAAAAAAAGTAGCGCCTCGTCTGCAAGATCCGCGGTGCGGTACCTAAAGCTTTGTTAATTTGTGTCTACTTCGTACAATCGTGATAAATACAGCGTGAAGTAACTAAGCTAAACGTAATTGCTTCCTCGTATTCTCTGTGACTATTCTACGACATGAATAAAATAAATGACATGCACAAATAACAATACAGAAAGCATGACGATATGAAAATAAAGTAATAAGAAGTATCGTACGCAATTTTGCCCTTTCACGAACACCGATGGACTTCAAAAATAAATTATGTTCGTCAAGTTGTTAGTAAAAAAACTCACTCAGGCAGCAGTTGGTTAGCAAGTCTCTAGGGGTTCGTATCACTATCGTAAGCTCGCCGTTAGGACTCGAGCAGGTTCCTGCGCTACTAAGCTCATTCCATCACACAAGATCAAAGAGTGTTATGTTGATGATATAGGTACTATAAACGCGCCGACTCCAATGCTTGCCTGAGTGGTGATTGGTAGACTCCCGTATCAGCGTCACAGTACAAGCGCTGCAAAAATAACATCGCTCTTTCATATGCCTTGACCTCCGCAATCTTCCGTACACAATGACACCTTAATTGCTTTTATGATTGACCAACTTTGTAGAATTAATTGTTTGACGATAGTGGAAAGTACTAGGAGCAAATGACAGTGTGAGAGGTGGAAGTCAACGCGCACTTGAGAGCGGACAAAGTTAATTTGGCATACCCTAGTTTGAGCGCTTGCCCGCCCGCCATGAGCCCTTCCTCCCCCAGTAGGGTCACTTGTTCTTCCTCGCGCGACGGGTCCGCCATCTTGTGCACACAAACGCCAAAATGGCGTCAAGGTCAATGACATCCAAACAATCAATGTCACATCGAGCGCGTGAAATCTTTGATTGATCGTTTAAGAGACGCTTAAACTGATCACTTATATTAGTAGAAGTCTCAGCGCACGGCCTTCGTTTTGAAATTGATTTCATGCCTTTTCTCAGCGTGTTGTTTGACAAATCAACAACAATAGAAACGGTGGCGTTATCAATTGCCTGACGAAAATGGATACACAAGAATGTGACATTGACTGCGTGATGTCGGTAAGTAACCGTGAATTGTAGAGTACAATTCACCTTAACATAATAAATTGGATTTTTTACTTTTTGAAGCCCAATTTTGGTGTTCCTAACACACACCGATCTCGAAGGGCCGAATTATTGTTAAACCACAACCTTTATTGGAAGGAATATGTTAGAAATTATCAGAATATAAAAGTGTAAGAGTGATATTAAAGTTTACATTTTGTTTGTCAGATGTAACAACGACTGTGACAAAGCGAACTTTGTATTGAAAAGCCGCGTGGAGATTGTCTTTGCGAACAAAAAATATGTCGCTAGTTAGTATTTATTAGAACATAGCGTGTAAAAAGTGTTTAACAATTAATTAGTACAAAAAAAACTGCTTGAAGTGCTCGTTACACCTACGCGCAAATTTAAAAAGGATTCATGAGACACTGACCAACAAAAATAAAACCAAAAATAAACAATGGTGAACAAAATAATACATAAAACTGTTAAGCTGTACGTGGAGCTAGTTTTTTTCTACAACAGCAAGCCGACCTTGGCTTCTAAAGGTTCCCCTTTGCCGTTCTCTTGACGATCATGAGCTCATCTCCTGATTTTTTTGATGCCGTTAAATCTGCATTAGTAGCGAACTAACTGACATTAAGAATACTTTGCTAGAAAAAAGTCGTATCCAAGGACGATAATGCTATTATATTGTATTAAACGTACGACAGACATTATCTATAGGGTAATTAGTTGTGTGGACTCATCGTCGGCATCATATCTGTGTGTGTATCTTATCAAAACCTAATAAATTCGTTGTCGTACTGAAATCAGCTGCCGCGTTGCGTTTCGTAATCGATGAAAAAAACGTCAGCCACGTAGTTAATGGATGTTTTTGTACGTATCATGTGATTTAGAAAAAACATGATTGCTGCCACTATCATAGCATAGCGTGATCTTACCTCGTCGAAGAAGACTTGGGTTTTTCTGAGGATGTGCTTGAGCTCAGTCAATTCGAGATAGTTCCTCTTGAGAGCCTCGGCGTTCTGGTTGACTTCGCGGAGTTCGTTTTCTAACTTCTCGAAGGTTGCCTAGGAAGAGAGACAAGTTAGTCGTTGGCAAAAAAAGACTACACTAGTTCTCTGCTATAGGATTCCAGACAAGGAGGCTAACGGTTTAGTAGAAAGACTGAAGGCATTTCACAATTTATTTGAACGAAATTTGTCTCCTCCGAAACAAAATAACCAAATATGACATACTTATATACGTTTTTCATTATTTTCCATTTCACATTGTTGTGTTGAAACCCTCCGTAATTACCATTTTAAAGTTTTAATAAGTTAGTTTAAGTATAAGTCCATCATCAAGATTTTAAGAGCTCAGGAAACATAAAATCGTATGGGTTGAGAAGATTATGATCATCACGTACATAAATTACACGCACAACAACAAAGATGCAATATTTCACACATTATCAATGATTTATGACTAGTTTGTAAGGAAGTCTTTAAATTTGTTACCTGACTAAAACTGCATGGCAAAGACGAGCTTATCCAAGAACGGAGACATTAATTTATGGCATTTGAACTTTACTACGCTAGCCCAGTCAAGGTCAACCTTTCAGGCAAGGTTTGTGACTAAATTATGTGGATTGAAACGTAACATTTTCTGCCTGGAACCTTAATTATTAGCTTTTTATTGGTAGTTTAGGGATAGAACTCTCATATCGTCATTATTCACCACCAGAGCCAAAATTTACATACCTTTGAAGGGTACGGAAAGAACAGGTCTAGTCACTTTAAAAAAGTGTTTTTAATTACGAAATGCAGCGTTCGCCATGACTTATTCATTACCTAGCATTATAGATCTCAATATAACATGGCTTTTTTACCTTTAACCTTTTAAAAGTCGTGCCACTGACACCAACTGCTACAGCCGTCTCAAGTTCAAGATTAAATGATGTTTCGTACCAATTAAGTTTTGCAATTTGCATAGCATAGCAAACGTGTTGTGCGTGTGAGTGTTACATTTTGTATTCGACGTAAGGCATTCAATAGGATAAAAAAACCTCTATCTACACGAAATTTACGTTCGAAATAACATGGTTCCTAAATTTGAATTCACTAAATCTCAAAGTTACTAAGCCGAGTAGACATGTTATTTCCTACCTACTTAGCTCTGAAACCGGTCTGAATCATTCGGGCATATAAACCAACAAAATTATAAAGGAATCAAGCAGCTGTTTACAGAGTACATCCAACAGGGACAATACTAAGAATGCCATTGTTGGGTGACGTCACGACACTTAAGGACGCCGCGTAAATGCGGTAATTATAGAGTAATTAATGTCGTTATGTGTTTTCGTGGGCAAATTGATACTTGCGTGCTGTATAAAAGTAATTAAGTTGTTAAGTGGAACCAACGTGTTTAAACAATATTAAGATGTCCCACTCGAATTTATTAGACCGCGTCATAAAGAGAGAATAAAACGAAATAAAGAGTCAGACAGTAGAAATACCGAAAAACAGAATACCATACTGTACCTGCAATACGCTTAAGTAATTGTCTTCTCTAAATCGTTAGAGAAGACAGTTTGACATTTTTTACTTAAAACAGACATCTTAGTCTAGCCCTTAATTCCTTACATTAGTTTGTTGTAAACAAGCTCGTTTATAAATTCTAGAAAATTAAAAAATAACATTTTGAAATGTTGAAGGTGAGGTCTCGAAATGTTCAAGACTGCCATATTCACGACTGTTGCGATTGCAACATTAGAGCAACAGACAGTTCGTCGGTCAACACTGTGAGGAGCTCAATGTCATTTGTAAACACGGATGTTATAGTATTTTCAGCGCATTCATTGTCTAAACAAACACGGCAAAGTGAAGTATGCAAACGCATTTTATGAGTGCCTGAATTTAACTGTTTAGTGCCAAAATGTTCTAGAGAATCAGACACTAATTTTAAGTCAGTAATTCAGTATGCATAGTGCATACAGCAAATAAGGAAACAGAAAGAACGATGCAATTGGTTTATGGTTGACTAGCTACTCTCACAGTTTCCGTGTCTGGCAGATCCAACTGTCAGGCCGAAAGATAAAGAAGTGACAATTAGAATCATGTACCGGAAGGAGCAACGTTAGCAGGCCTTCCACGAGTCGACATCTCAGTAGAATCTGATAAAGGTAGCGGAAAGCTGCAGGATGCTGCTGTAGAGAGGTACCGAACGTGGTAAGTGGTATCATTATGACTTAATTACACAATGCCTTTATATTTAGCTGACCCAAATCTCAAATTGACTTAGTACTACCTTTGTTTCGGCAAAATATGTTTGCCAAATGTATAGTTTCTCAACCGTTTCGTTAGCCAACCAACTTTGTTTACTGTAACCGTAAATATTTCAAGATTTTATAAAAACTAACCTATAGGTGTCTACACTATCGTACTGAAATAAGTCCTGAAACATTTGCAATTACAGGAAAACAGTTATTTGGGTAAATAAAAAGTTGGGAAACGATACATTTGGCAAACATATTTCGGCCAAACGGCGGGCTCCCACCATAATGCCTAAAATTTCAAATGCCTCTATCTTAATATCCGAAATTTCATAATGACTTTGATCCAAAACGACTGAATCTTAGAATGATTGAAATCTAAAACATGTGAAAGGCAAAATGTCCGTCTCAAAATGTGAAATAAATAGATAATAAGAGGCTGAAGGTTAAGCAGTCATGGAAGAAGGTCAATAACCTTCCTCAAGTTTCAGGTGTTTTGGGATGAAGGTGTTACGGATTTTATTTAGGCATTATGATACAGTCTTTTTAAGACCGACGCTTACTGGTAACAGAGTATTATGAAATTAAATCGAAAAGACACCTACTTCCTGGTAAAAGCCCAACATTTACCGAAAAAAAAAAAGCTTTTATTTTGGGTACAATCTAGCAGTTCCTCACCTCAAGATCAATCATCTCCCTGGGCTGAGGCGCCTCCGGGCACTCCCCGGGGATCTCCAGCATGGGGATGCCGTCCTTCCGGATCTCCTTCTCCAGGTACCGCAGCTTGCGCTCCATCTCATCGCAACGGCGGACCTCATTAACGAACTTGCGTTGGAAGGCGTTCACGTCTGGGTTCAACTGAGGAACAATCGTGGAGTTAGAATTTGTTTCATTCATTGTATTTAAGTATAGGTAAGGTAGGTAAGGTATTAAACTTAAGTAAACCCCTCATTCCCTGGCCCTAAAAAAGATGCATTCGGCGTTCGGTATCGTTATCCAAAATAGGATTGACATAAGCTGCCAGACGGTCGCGTCGAGCTCCTACGTCAATTCGATACATTTTGTCAGTTTTCGATAATCGTTTACGTTAGCGTTAAGAAAATTATCTAGCGTCACTGTATAGTTACACCGTTCGACATTCTACATTTGAAATTTTGCATAAATTCTATATTCGTTTTCCATACAACTTCATGCTAGAAGGGCTTCATTGTTTCGTACGCATAAAAGCCTATATAGAGCTTAGTTTGGGACTAGGCTAATTTGTGTGAGATTATCCCCACATTCATTCATTCAACGCAATCAATGGGCATTGTATATGACCTGTCAGTATTTTCAATTTTAACATGTATATAGATGCCCATAAAATCTGACTAATCGGAATATACGGTTGATCAATTTAGTTAAGATCGAAAAGGGTATGCTAAGATGGTTTGGTCATTTAGAAAGGATGGATGACAGAAGAGTTACGAAAGAGATATGGCGAGCGAGAGTGAGCGGAGATGTCGGTAGGGGACGTCCTGGACGGACGTACGGTGATCAGATTCGCGATGTGCTGATTAAGGGCCAAATCAAAAGCACCCGAAACCGACGTACGTGCATGAAAAGATTGATGAATGTAGAGGAAGCGAAGTGTATATGTTTGGACCGATGCACCTGGCGTTCCATAATCTCTGCCTACCCCATTGGGAGACAGGCGTGAAGATATGTATGTATGTATGTATGTCAATTTAGTTATTTAAACTTTATTATAAATATTAGTATAAAAGGCCAACTTAGATCGAGACGTATGTATAATTAAAGGTTGACTTTTGCGACATTTTCATTCGCTAGGAAATTGTGTTAAAAAAAACACTTTCTTAGACAATCGTATTTAAGGCATCAAGTGTCTAAATACCTCAAATATGAAAAAGTTTTGTAATCTGAACTGAAATCTCAAGTGGAAAATACATGACACTTGACTTCTTTCACCAAAAATATGTAGGGCAATGATAAGAGATTATCTTAAGATGATCACAGTCTAGTACTATCTCTATTTATTTGCAGACTATATATTTTATCTATAGAAGTTTTCCCAACATTCTGTGTATGTCTGTGGCTTCGTAGCTCCAAAACCATTAAACCGATTCGGGTGTGGTTTACTTTAAAATACAGCTAGTTGTGATGGTTGTAGTAAGATTCATGAAATTTGGTTAATTTGTTTAAGAGATATCCACTCTGAAAGTAGGAGTTTTTTTTATAAGAGAGGGAGTCAACAGAGCTTGTGGGTGTCCTTTTGGGAAGTAATCACCAAGTAATAAGTAGTTGCCATTATATTGGGCCTTTTTATCTATTTCATAGTAATTAACTTGACGCTAAGCTAAGTCTTGAGATTTTGATGGCTGATAAGGAAATTATAGCAAAGACAAAAGCCGAATCTAATCCCGATGTCATCTCTATACAATGGGTATATTTTGAAGATTTCCTATTCCGAAAAACGATATTTTGGGATTTGGTGAACGCATCTTAGCACTGCACTGTGTCTTGTGAATTTTTGGAGTCATACTTTTCATTTGGCATTTCGATATCCAGGCTCCCAAGATACAGGCACAGACTAGTTTGAGGTCCGCCAGATATGTGTTTTATGTATACTTGTGTGTTATTAAAAAAATAAAGGTTTTTGTGAAAAGAAATGTATATCGTAATTACACATACACATACATACATTTATTATTTATATACTGGAAATACAACATTACTAATGAAGCATTTATCACTCATTTCCTGTGTGGCATAGCAATCTGTTGTGATATAAAAATATTATTGCCAATTGTGTGCCAATATTTAAGAATTTGTGATAAGTTACAAGAATTAAATAAATTTGTTTATTCATTTAAATGTATCCTAGGTTGAGAGTAAATGTTTAAGTAAACAAAATAATACACAATCAAATCAAATGTAACAACATATGGCATGTTTCATGAATCACATGATTAATTAATTAATTATTTTGGGTTGGCAATAAGTCACATGCTTTCTACAGCAAGTATTTAATCTTATCAAATATTGATTAATTATATCATTTTATATTTGATAAGACAGGATTACTAAAGATAGCTCCGAATTTCAATCAAATCTCAATGATAAAATAAGGGAGCAGCATAAAAAATATACCTAAAATATTATAGAATTATCACAATTTTATTCAATTCAATTTGATTTTATTTATTTTAATTATAAGTAATAAATTGATACTTTTTATTTTATTTTATTTTAAATAAGTTTAGTTTTAACTTTAACTTTTAAATTTTAATGTAAAGTCCGTATTTATCATTTATATCATTTGATCTATTACTTATAGAATTGTATAATCTAAAAATTAAAAATAATCCTAAAAAATGTTATGTTTTTCTAGTTTGCATGGCTTCATTTGTTTGTTAAAATTTGTATGAAGTTTGGTTAAAACTTAAAACGTAAGGCATCCCTCCAACATTCTGTAAATTATATTTCCACACTCCACAGGGATGATCATTAGAAAAGCAGAGGTAATATACCTAACTCATGAGTATTCAAATATGCAACTAAATCTGATGGTCTCTAAATCATTGTACCTTGTTAAACAAGCAAGATAATAAGATCTAATTTGTAACATAACTTAACTGGTACATGTAAGGTTCTTTAAACAATAAAAAGAAACAACAGAAGCTATCATAATTTGTCCTTATACATATTAAAATACTCACAAACTACTCCTTTAAAGGTATGTCATCACCATATCCATTACTGAGATTACTGAAATCTATTTAAGGGAGAAGAATCTCTACATGGTAGCAGTGATAACTCATTCCGTTTATGTTCAGTTTAGACAAAAGGTAGGTGTGGTTGTTTTTGAAGTTGGTACAAGGTATAGACTGATCTAAAAATGTCCCACTAGTATTATTTTAGAAGTTTGTTATTTTTACACAACTGCCCCAAAAAAAGGAGTGAAATGTTTTATCAAATACAGTACTAACAGCGACATATATTTATATTTTTTGCCTTGTCTAGATTGGCCGATCAACCGGTTGGCCACCCCTGGGCTATACGATAGCACATGTAGCATTGCTGGCACAGAATGTGTTAACAGTAGTCATTAATTGTTCAAAACCATCCTGAACTCCATTATTGTCAGTGATTTTTGTCATCCCAAGTATTTAGTATGAAAACATGCGGCATGGACATTGTTCCTGAATCAACTGAGGGGCGAAACAGGTAGAGCGAATACTTGTTATCCCAAATAGTTATAGAATGAATATGTTTTGCTAAGCAGTGCAAGTTTGTATGTAAATCACCAAACCCAATAGAAATAAATACAATGAAGTTCTTTTTATCATTAAATTAATAAATTGCATGGGACAATCTAACTCAAATTGTCCTAGTCACAAATAAAGCTCTAAGATTGTACTTTCTGTACTAGACAAAGATAAACATACATATATAAAGAATAGCATACTTATGTCTCACACTGATACCACTCATCATTAAAATATTTGCCCTTACTGGAATGAAACCCGGTTCCGATAGCTTTGTAGGCATGGTTACTACCAACCAGGTAAAGACTTTGTCTAAATAGAAATCTAACTCTAATTGAATTACAAAAACATGATAGTATACAAAAACTTTCTCATTTTTCTTATATAATATAACCATGCAATAAAAAAATGAACTAGGCATATCCCAGGTAAAAGTCCATGGCGTGGGAAATACGAAAAGCCGAGTACATATCAGATACGGATACGGTGGGCATATCTATGCCTAGTCGTCAGTGTGAAACTCTGGAAAGTGGGTCAAAGATTAGCAAGTCTTTGTTATTTTTTAACGCGTAATGAAGGGGGCGTTGGTAATCAATGACAAATCCATAATACTCACGTCGCGGAATTGCACCAGGCCCAACTCCCCCAATTCGGACACGCAAGCATACGCAGCTTCACTTTGTAGGAAGAGCTGACATAATGTCATCTCCTCACTCCTAAACAACGACCCCATCTTGCACGGTTGTCACCACACACGAAAACTAAACTAATTAACTACACGCAGGGCTCCGTCGCATCAGTCCGCGACTGACTTCTGCGGCGACGAAATTAACGTGAACAAAAATCAATCGATATGTTTCCAGCGCGCACGTCATCCATGCGCTATGCGACAGCTGTTTTGGAATGCCAGCGCAAATGTTTGTTTTCCGTTGTGCTCAGAGTGTTTACTAGTTACTCTCGCAGTTGTATTGTATTATGATAATAAAACATAAAACAAAATTAAGTAATAAAATTCGTGCTTGTAGACATCTAAAATAATTATTAGTATTATTAGGCTGAGATAATAATTGAATTTAAAATGTTTTTTATTTCAATGATGAAAAAACTTAAATGAACACTTGAAGATTTGCATAAATAACAAAACTATAACTTGAAAACTTCTTAAAAAGTTAATAAAATAATGACTAAACCTCCATTCATTGAAATTTCCCAACCAACCAACCAATTTACCATATTACACGAAATTTTATAATTATGATGGAAAAATACGATCGAGTTTTTAATTCTATTTGGAAAACTAATTGTATTTTTGACATAAAAATCAACTTTCGAATGAAACACATTTTTGGTAAACTTACGGGGAAAGATTTTAATCTGGTAACATTATATTAGCCACCTCATTCTTTATTATGCTATTTCGCTCGCACATTTAAATTTGTTTGCGTTTAGAAAGTATGCTATCTTCAAAAATAATTACCAATTAACTATTTAATTTGTTTAAATATACATTATATTTAAACAAGTATATTCTGGAAATATCTTGTTTTTTGCCATCAACCTCATATTATTTATATTATCCAGGTTTTAGGTACAATACATTAAAAAATATAGCTATATTTGTAAAAACTTTTAAATGTAATCGTACTAAATTAAGAAGACACATTAACGTCAGTTACAATAGTAGTTTGTCTCTTTCTTACTATAAAGATACGTATATAGCTTGCTTCTCCTTCAAGGAACTTTCTGAAACTATTTCAGTTGGTGGAATTACATGAGTGGGAGTACGAAATTGAGGTTATAGCGAATTGAATCAAAAATAATTTATTAAATATAGCCCCAGTAAATTTCTACTCAATGAAAATCCACTCAAAATGGTCAGTATAAATGGTTAATTGCATCGCGTTACTCAGCTCTGACGATATAACAATGTTTTACGTATATTTTTAGGCCCTCCTCGGCGCTCAACTGGTTATAACTCTGATCATGGTATCAGTGATCCAGAAACTTGGTAACTACTCTTTCGCAAGATGGTTACTATGTTCCCGAGGGTTATATCGATACTTGTACCCTGACAATAATGAATTGAAGGCTTTAGCTGGAGTGCCCAAAGATAAGCCAAAGAATAAGAAAGGGGGTAAACATGACACCAATGGTAAAGTTGAGACGTTCCATGTCCCTCGCAGCTTGGATATACAGCTTGAGACAGCCCCTGTGTCTCCTCTTGATGTGATACATTTGAGGTATTATACCGAGTACCAATGGATAGTTGACTTCTCACTTTACACTAGTTTAGTGTATATTTTATCAGAGGTGAGGGAGGTTTACCTTTTAAATGCTAGATTAAAAAGAAATACAAAATGTTATAGCTACAAAAAATTGGTACAAGTTGAGACTTAAAAAAATCTTATAGTTAACACATTCAGCTCCAACAACCCGCTAGTCTGGTCCATTTTATATGAAAGTGCTTGGCATTGAATGTGTTAAGTAATAAGATCAGGTTCAAAATATATTTATGTAAACTTGTTGTGTTTTTCAGATATATTCTTCATTCTTTCCACTAAAAGACGAGTTCAACTTAAGTATGGTATGGTGCTTCTTGGTCCTTTTATTCTCATTGTATCCTTTTGAATATGAAATACCATATCTAACATCTGTGGTAGAGAGCAGTGATGTAGGTTAGTTTTCTCTGCAATTTTTAGGCATCTGGTAGGGGATGAAACCCTGGGATTGGTTTGTTCACAAACAGACTGACCAGTAATCAAGGTAATGAAACCTTGGTAAAAATTGCTAAATGTCAGTATTAAGATGTATGTAAATCACTTGAGAAAGACCATCAGGACTGCAGATTGCCAGAGTTTGGTATACTCTGAACATGATTTGTTGACTTGTACATTTACACTATTGCTGCATATAGAATACTAACTTTATAAGTGTAACAGACAGACACAGTTACTGTCACATTTATATTATTAGTATGGATTTGATACATTTCTGCGAGAGATCAAGTACCTTTGTAGTACAGTGCTATAATACAATATTGGAGATGCCATTTATCTTATCCTAACTATTCCTTGACTCCGCACCAGTAATATCCTGATCAGCCTCACCAAGCAATATTTTACCAGTGAAGAGTCCATCGGAGAACGTTCCACATGCATCGTAGCCTTCTGCGTGTTCCTCCTCATTGCCATGATGGTGCTCATTGTCGATGAGAAAAACCTGGAGGTTGGAGTGGATCCAGCTTATGACAGCTTTTATGAGAATGCTTCCAAATTTCTAGAAAATCAAGGATTGTCTTCTGTGTAAGTTGATTTGTGGTAAAACATGATCATTGGTAAATTATAGGGAAGGGAGGCTGAAAGTGTGACAAGGGGGGCTCATTATGAGTTGATCAAAGTCACATCTAGCTCAAAACAGACACATTGAAAAGCTGTCATTGGTCTATTGCAGTTCCTAATGTTTTACGATTCTTTAAATAAATACATGTGATGAGAGAAAATGTGTCAGTATGTGATATTCTGATATTATATATGGGTGGTTCCTTTTCTTGTCTTGGCTACTGGTCATGACATGATTCTCATGATCATAGCTAAATAAACCCCTACGTCTCTGCTGCACTATGTCCTTATGTGTGTGGTGGGGAAAGGCGGTAAAGGAATGAACTGTCCATAGCAAAATTGTAATGCATTTTTAATGCAGATTTATGTTCATCTTTTTATTCAGGTATACTATTTCTATAGTCCTATTTTCTAGGTTAAAATTGTAATTTAACTAAGCCCTTCTTTCTTTTCTAGAGGTCCAGCTTCGAAGTTGATATTGAAGTTCTTCATGGCTGTTTGGGCTGCTATTATTGGTACATTGTTCACTTTCCCTGGACTCAGGGTCGCGCGAATGCACTGGGATTCACTTAGGTAACCTTTGATGTACATCACATTTTTGAAGTATATTGCGGGCAGCAAAATTTAGTCTTAGTACTCGTACACAACTGGAATAAATATCAATGCAGAAAATTGCTACCAGTAGTGTTCAAGAGTTCAAGACCATATTTAATGCATTTTCCACGAATTATTACACGAAATTGAGAATGTTGGTTAACTTTCTCTTACATCTTCTTATGCATTTTATTTAATTGAAACCCAAATAAATAAATAAATATCAGAGACAACCTCACACAAATTGATCTAGTCTAGACCCAAACTAGGCTTATACTATGGGTCCTAGAAAATGATTAAATGCTTTATACAGGAGAAATAAATACTTACTTAGAAAACATCCAAAACTGGGAATCAAATACTGCGAATCTAGGACTGCTAGCTTCGTTATCAATGTCACTACCAACTAGACCAAACGCCTTGTTGTAATGAATGTTTATCTGTTCCTATTTCCAGATACTACGGCGACAGCAAAGCCAAGGGCTTCCTGCTGAACGCCAACTTCGCGATGCCGTTTGTCCTGGCGCTGCTCTGGATCCGGCCCGTCACCCGGCACTACCTCACCGTGCGGGTGTTCAGTGGGATGGAGAAGCCAATGTTAGTAGACATCCAGGGCAGGGCATATTTCTGGGATCCTTGTGAAAAAGGTTTTAAGTCTGGTATACTCCGTTATGGATATGCCCTTTTTTTACGAGTAAAATCGACTTGTATCCTTTTTCAGTAGGACCCCAGAAGTATAGGGTGTCGGAGCAGGCAAAATGCCACGGGCCCCTGGCCTGGGGAACCTAACATTTATTACTTTTTTTTTACATTATCCAATAAGTTAGCCACGGGCCTCATGTGGTATTATTAAGCCTCTGATCGAAGGAGATGTGCTAGTTAATTGTTACAGAAACTTCTGGTGATGAATAGTTTTAATTGGTACCACCTTAGTCCTTCTTTAATTTTACGTATAGTAAAGTTTGCTATGAAATCTTCAATTTCTGATGTTTTTTAACCATACACCTACTACCTACAGACAGTACAGACCGACAGACTGCTACATCAAACTGACCACGGTATCATTGCTACTGTGCTACTTTCCTTTATAGAACTATATCGAGACATTATTTATACAAGATAAAGTATAGGGTTCCACTCAGTTTCAAAGAAAGCACATCCACATCTAAAATTAGACGCCCCCCAAGTCAAGTCATCATCGCTTTTATTGCCAGGAATCTCACTTCCACAATCATCATCAGCCTATACTGGTCACTACTGCTGAACTGACTTCCAGAATGACTCTTAATAAACTTCAGATAACCGAATCCTGTCAATTTACAGCATGTCTTCCCACGCGTACGACTCGCTCCGGCTGGCCCTGGTGGTGGCTACCATCGCGCTGCGCCTAGCGCTGATGCCGCGGCAGCTGCAGGCCTACCTCGACATGGCTCAGCGCCGGCTCGACGTCCAGAGGAAGGAGGCTGGTCGGATCACTAACATTGACCTGCAGAAGAAGGTAGGACCTCCATAGATAACCATCTGGATCTTATCATAGTATATAACAACTCTTTCTTATATATATATTCGAAGACAAGGCAGCCTCGGCTATACGTGCAGAAGAAGGACGCTGGTCGGATAGCTAACATTGATCTGCAGAAGAAGTTAGTTCTGGGAGTTCAGGGGCTGGAGAGCAGAACCTTCTCCAACATTGTTAGGAGGCGCACCATGATCAAACTAGATATGTTAAGGAAAGAAAATGGATAGATGAATGCACAAGAGTTGCAATGACAGGGCTTTTATGTTCTAAAGTACTATGGGAGATAGTGTTGTCGGAGGGAACATGCAGCAGTAAATTAGCGTATGTCTTGTAAAAATATTTCAGCATAGTTTACTAGATTCTGCCCGCGTCTTGTGTACGTAGATTTAGATTATCTTTATTCTCTTGGGAACTCATATTTTCCAAGTTAAAAGCTGGCCTGTGTGTTAATCCAGGGTATAAGCTATCTCCATTTCAAATGCGTGAAGAAGTAATAAACTTAACACTCATTTCTTCATTCATCTCTATGCCACAAAAAAAAATAAAAAAAAATACAAACTTTCGCATTTATAATATCGAGTAAGAAGGATTCTGAGGAGACTGCTTGAATTAAAAACGAAATTTCAATTTATTTTTTATTTTATGACTATCTTGTGCTGAAGTCTTGTTGTTACCAGAAAACCCTGAAGATTTATTAGTTAAGATTAGGATAGACTGACTACTTTAAAGTTTAAACTGGGGTTTAAACTGGGAAATGTCTATTGATAAAAGGAAATATTACAATATATAAATTGAGTGCCTATAAAATTTGTGTTGATGTAACAAGAGTAAAATCCTAAACTAATATTTTTATGTATGACATGTAGACAAAACGAGTTCTTATTGCGGTTAAGATTAAATTGTGAGTTCCTGAAATTTACATTGACTGTTTCAGGTCGCCTCAGTATTCTACTACCTCTGCGTGGTAGCCCTCCAGTACCTCTGCCCGATCATCATGTGCCTGTACTTCGCGCTGATGTACAAGACCCTGGGAGGTTACTCCTGGGCCGACCTGGTGTACGAGCGAGAGGAAATATGCTTGCCGCGGGAGCAGGTCACGCCCAGGGACGCGGCGGATGAGGTGGAACAGTTCCAGATGGCTTGGGAGAACCTGAAGATGGTGAGTATACTCCGTTACTGCATAGAGACAAGATATTTTTGGTCAGCCACCTATCTTTTTCGTTTATTACGAACGTTTCTTTTGTCATTGTTTTTTTCTGCCTACTGCTGGCCAGCAGCCTCGCCTAGGCTGAGTGAGTCCTTATTTGATGCCTTTTCCCATCGCTAGTGATTCCGCCATCTCTGTCCAAGCCCGCCTTAACGGCGTCGTCTAGTCGCCACAATAGCTTGCAATATCCCATTTAAGCCATGCGATTTAAAATTTGTAATTTTAAATGGCTTTAAAAGTTCATTATTGCAGATATTTGGTGTGGTTTAATTACTACTTCAGAACTCTTATTATGCCCTATTCAAACCGCTGTGACTTTGAATTAATAATCGACATTTACCAATTGCCACATACAAAAAGTGTCAAACTTCAATTTGAACGGGTTTAGAAGATAAGATGGGTTTAACAAGGGCATAAGACCTTAATACCGTGTTCCCCCCACAGGTATTCACCGAGGAAGTGTACCGCGGTGTGTTCGGCTTCGCGACCTGGTGGTGCCTGTTCTCCTGGTTCATCACCACCTCGCTCGGCATGGCGTACCAGACCTACTTCAGGATATCGTGATACCCACCGGCGCTCCGGTCACACGCTACAGTAAGCTGTACTGTCTTTGGAACAACGTTGATAATGGTTCGCCTGTGAATTTACTAGGGTTGACGACTGTTTTGAAAAGATCTAACTTGCAATTACATTGAAGAAATATTTCGCCCTCGTTTAGTTAGTTCTGTATGCTTTTTTTTCATTCAGTCGCCTACCCTAATCATTCACACCAATGATTGGGTGCCATTATTGACAGTTCTATAGAAAAGGCTCAACGTGTCAACTGTCCTATTATACTAAGTGATTGAAACGTGTTGTGATTGGTTGTTTTATAGTTTTATTGTTTCTTCTTGACCTTTCACCCAATTAGGATACATTTCAACCGATGGAAACAGCAAATTTGGGCAGGATTATAAAACAGTGTATATGCCGTAGAATCTCTAGTCATAGTTTGTAGAGTTTCATTATATTACTTTGTAAATTTAAGTACAATTTGTGAATGTGTGAGTTTTGAGGTATAAAATCACCTTCAAATTTATGACAAAAGTCACTAAAAAGAACAAATAAATAAGAAAAAGTTTAGGCCTTATTTATAATTATAATTTGTTTGCAGGTGTATGAAATGATACAGTATACCATAAACATAGAAAATGGACATTTTCGATGATGTAAAACATGTACGTTTCGAATTTTAAATGTTAAAGCCACTAGAACGTTGTTGCAGAAACAGCATGATCAAATTTTGATCAAGGTTTTAAGGAGGCTCAATATTTAATAGTCTTACAGATGGAAGATGGTATAAATCTTAAGTACAAATTTCACCATACGATGTTAACAACTTAACAGACGATTAGCGCATTAACAGCTGTCAAAATATATGAACTAACAGTCGATTAACATTGATTAAATTTAACATCGTTCGCACTGCTAGATCGAAACAGGAGTAACTCAAAATACAACTGTTTTATAAAATCAACTTTATTACAAATCCTATGAACTTGAAACAAAACTAGCAAGGATTTTGAGTTGATACTGTTTTGATCTAGCAGTGCGGTATGGTGAAATTGGTACTAAATCTTAAATCCAACTTGAAACAAAATTTACTATGTTATTTAAACATATTTAAATTTTATCCCCGTCAAGCTAAAAGGCTAAATTTGACAGCTGTCAAGAATACAAGAAATTTTAGCGGTAAAAAATTTGACAGTGCCAAATAGGACATTGTTTTAGAGCGATGGGAGAATGTATATTTTTTTCCAAAATGTTGGTGTTTTATGGAATGTTTTGTAATTTAATTTGGTGAAGGTATAATTTGTTTCAAATGAGCACATCATAGGCGTATATAAATGTATATGATACAATGTGTTTTCCAACGGTATTGTGTCTCACAGACAAGTTGTATGATTTCCACTGCTTTTTCTGTTGTATGGCAGACAGCACAACTTAACCCTGCTTTATAGTTATCGCAGCAGAATTATCTACAATTATTGTAAACGGTACCTAGATTCCTGCATTTTTTATTTGACCAGACCATTGTAACGTTTGTTTTCCCTATCCTTCTAAAAGTTGTTAAAAGAGTGGAAGTAGCCAGAACGGTGTTTACCCAAAAGTGAGTGTTGGTTAGGCAAAAATTCAATGTTACTCGAATCATTTTAGTATTATGTGGATATTTATTACACTACCAATTTATATGAACCTAAATAGGATCATAAATTCGATCCTATCTGCGATTACATCTTTCTAAATTCTTA
Source organism: Acleris sparsana (assembly GCA_923062465.1). Classification (NCBI taxonomy): domain Eukaryota; kingdom Metazoa; phylum Arthropoda; class Insecta; order Lepidoptera; family Tortricidae; genus Acleris; species Acleris sparsana. Next base: position 1,362,295 of record OV281293.1, read on the forward strand.
TAAATAATCCTAACATTTTAATGTTCAATAAATAATTACGTGTAAACCTAAATACATCATGTTCTGCATATTGCCAGAGGCTCTATTCTACACTGTAAAACCATGTTGCTTTTGACATGTTATTGTATTGTACTCGGCTGCCATTACTGTAAAGTAAATTAGAGCTTGGGGTCCTAGTGAAAATGGTACAAGTCCACTTAACTCGTTAAAAAAGGGTATATACAAGAACGGAGTATACTTAGACTTGAATCCTTTTTCACTTGGTATTCAGAAGAAATGCACCATTTTTCACTAAGACCCCAGTTATAACGTTGACAATACGATAACAATTGTGGTTTTACCTTGAAAAATAGAGCCCTAGAACGTTCCTTATTCCCGTGTTGTGTCGTCATTAGCGACATTTATACCATGTTTTTATCTCAGGATCAACCCAATCATATTTAATCTATGACGTTGAATATCACCTTTTATACCTACTTCTTTGATTGCACAATAATGTTCTAAAGTTACGCGGTTGCGGTCCACTGCCTTCCATGTAATGTATCATGACGCATCAGATCTATATAGTTGTAAGAATTTGTATTTATTTATTTATACTGGACTGTTTTAAATAAATAATTGAGTTTGTACTTTGTTTTATTCGCAATCTCCTTTTAAAGTACGTGCATTTTTTCTCTTGAGGTATGATGATTAAACGGGGATGAGTAGAATTATAGAAGTTAATTCGTGTGTTTATTTGTAGAGCCAAGAGCCAAATGAAAATTGAAAAAAAACCGTGTAACAAAATCATTGAACTTTGTCCTATATCGAAAGTGCCATCTTTCGGCTATGACCTGAATTCGAAGCTTAGACGCGCTTCCAGTTCCGGCGTTTTAGACGTTGTATCGTGTGTTGCCATAAATTATTAAATTTTACCCTGAAGCTCAATAAAACAAATATTGAACGCTAGAAATGAAACTTAGTGATCGAATTTCTGGAACTAAGTATTTTAGTTTTCAGATTGTAATTCAGTTTAACCTTTGTTTTTCTCACTGTGTCGTTAATTTAAATCAAGTTTGCATTAATGAATTTAACATATAAAGCCATGAATGAACTGCAACGAATATTGACAGGAATCTTTGCAAACATGGAAAAAGGAATCAGACATGCCAGAAACATTACTCTGTTGTAATGACCGTTATTTTGCACACGATTGGCACAGTCTTAAGACACAATAAGAAAGTAAATGCAATTGTATCTTCTAATTTATTAATGAAAAACATGAATCTGAAATTTATTGAAAGGTTGGCAAATTTAACGATTATTATTTTGTTTAAAAAAAACGAAGTATTAAATGTAACTATGAAAGATAAGGGTAACAAAAGAGAACCTACTGTCCGTGTCACCTATTGTAGTTTTTTTAAGCGGTAGCTATTGAGTAGGTACCTTTGCATAAAAGGGAGCAGATGTTCCTATTGTTAGACATAACGGTCTTACATTCCTATCCATCCCTAATTAAAAACGCTCTTCTACGCTTTGATATTTGATAGACAAAATTTACTAGCATCTGCCTTGACTCACTCCACTTGTCTGACTAGATGATTTGGTAGATGGGTGCCTCGAAATAACTTTAACGTCGGGTTTTTGTATTGATGTGTGAAACTTAGGTACATTAAATAGTCGATTTTTCAGTGGCTAGTAGAGAAGAATTTAAACATCTGTTTAGAAAACTCCGCAAAATAAATCCTGTTACCTGTACGAAACGCACATTGAAATTAAATACCTTTAAATTTCGCTGACGATTCAAGCCGCATTACCTACCGCTGGATCCGGTTCAATGGAAAAAGGTTATGGGGTGCCGCAGCTATAATTTTTAGTAGTTACCTACTAGCAGAACTGAGAAGAAAACTATATGTATTATGTATAGCTGGAAGCAGAAGTACGCTGTGAAGTTTCATCTCGCTCGCATAACCACGCCAAGCTTAAAGTAATGAGAAGATTATGATAATTAGAGTTAAGCATTTTCAGTTTAGGTAAATTTATTCATGTTGGTTATTTTTATTAAGCGTTTGCATTGTTCTTCTCATTCGGTATTATTTATGGCGGTTTCATTGTGATTTCGCCAATATCGAGTGAATGAGAGTATAATCAGTAAATAATATAAATCAAAAGTGAGCGCCGGACATTTTTCAATCAGCCATCTTCTCTCCAAGGCGGAACGGTATCTGGATCCCCCTACGTTTTCCTTGTTATTTACGTTGCGGTTAAAGTATGAATCGAAATGTAATTTATGTAGCACGGGGTAAATTCGACTAGGTAGAGTATTAGGGAATATTCATTAAAAACTAATTCATGTAACAAACTGGTGAGAAAAAACATTATTTGGGTGTTCTGCCTTTTCGCCGAAGTTTTTTTGGTCGAATTTCATTTGCCAACCAACATTTCCCCGAATGTTTTTTTACGTGATTTTTTTTTTTTTTTTTTAATTTTTTTAACAACTACTTATTGGCAAATTTTTGTATGTCAACCTCTCATTTGGCCGAATTATTATGAAGACGAATATCATTTTCTTTATACTTTTGGAATATCTTTCACATGGCAAATGTAACACTAGGCCGAAAAACTCTTAGACGAATAACGTTTCGTCAGTTTATCACTTTCCTTTTCTTACAGGCAACTTTTCAATGTAACGAGTACGGAAATAAAAATAAAAAATAAAAAAAATATTTTTAGACAGATTTATTTATCAATCGTCACATATCCACTGAGACCAGTTAGGTACGACGACGAGCATAGCGAGAATAGGAGGAGTGTTAGGTAGAACTGCCACGCTACAGCGCGCGAGCCGAGTGAGCGAAGCGAGCGTGCCGCGGCAGCGGCCGGCGAAGCGCCAGAACCGCCTTTTTTGATATACTACTACTGTACTGTACTGTACTGTGATGTACTTAATGTTACTGGTTGCTAAATAAAACGTTGTTAAATAAACATTAGGTTAACGATACACCGCGAAATATATATTATTCCAATTGAACCATTTGGCTATATGAAAAATGTAATTTTAATAAATTTCAATATCAAAAAAACCAAAGGTTAGGGCAATAGTGAGGTTGGGATATGAAACTAATCATTTTAACAAGTTGCCATGTGATGATTCGGCAAAATGATATTCGGCCAAACGTTGGTTGGGAAGTGAAATTCAGCAATAAAATTTTCGGCGATACAATAGAGAACCCATTTTTTGAATAGCTACAAAAATAACCAAGATATAAGCCAACATAGATTTGCTCCTATCTCTTTCTGGCAAAAGATAATTTTACGTGGAGTTTGTATGGCCGAACTGCACAATGATGTCACCGGTTTACTACGGATTTCTCTGACTAATTAGCAGTTTGGAAATGCTTGTATCATCCATATTTCTACCCCTATATTATTTTTAATTTCACTTTAGGTGATGTCTTTTACGGTATTTTAATATTTTGTTGAGAAATGCGATTTAAAAAATCTATGCATACTCCCTTTTGTCTGTGTTGCAAACCATTTTTAGACTTTTACTAAAAGCATGATGAACTTTATAATGAGATACCTCCGTTGAATTTTTAGAAACACGTTTTTTAATTAAATATGGGTAAATTCATCAACCGGCAACACAATATTTTCCAGCTACGCCCCATACCAGAACCATCCGGAACGTTCGTATTGTTCATGATGTTAAGTCGGGTCAATAGTGAAGTTCGTACGCGGTAGCATGGCAAGTCGATAAAATAGTGAATGTTACAGATTGCTCAAATAATTATAAGCTTTTTTAAATATTTAAATAGATTTGTGCAACTACCCTTTTTTTCCTTATAAGCGAAATTGGTCTATTTGTTACCTCATTACAGCTAAACAAAAAATATATATCATAAAATTTGGTACGGGAGCTTAAACCAGGAACCGGTCCGCTATCCCCTTCAGGGGGTTTTGAATAGGTTCTGCGAAAGGCATTGATTTTTAAGGGGTGATTTATATGGATTAATGAATAGAATTTGACCAGTGAGTGATGACACAAAAAAATGGTGGCAAATTTAAAATATCACAAGCGGGTATGGTAACACGAAATGCATAGTGAATGGATAGGTACTCATAATGTCTCCGCTTGTATTCATAGGTTAAATTGTAGCCATGTGAGGAGTTATAAAAACTGCTTGTGTCAAACTTCGCCAGACTCAAACCGAAACCTCTATAAACGGTTGTTAAAACCTCTTCGAGAGGATAATCAGATGAAGAGGTTATCCGTTCAATGCATACGTTTTTTTTTATCCTGCGAGTTAATTAAACTCGAATAAAGTATCCTTGATCCTTCCCTAGGACATTACTTTAAATCCCGATTTTTCTTTTAGTTTTCGAGATAAAGACGGCACAGGCGAACGGCATTTCCGCGTGCTGGTGTCCGGGCACGTGGGTAGTGCAGGAAATGCGCCATGAACTGTTATGAAGGGCCGTCACTGGATACCATCAAAAGTACTATGCACCCTCATCTTCAGACGCAGCCTCTGCAAGTGGGACCCTGGAGCTAAACATTTATGATGTAGATGAGTTTTTGAATCTTCCGACGAATTAGGTCGAAAAGATGTACGCAATGGCTTTTTAGTTTTTGAAGTACGCTGTAAAGAAAACAATGATTTTAGTAATTTTATTATATATTATAGCTGGATCTTCTGTGAAATTATTATAAAAAACCTGGAATGCCTAGAATTTGGGCAAGATTGAATCATAATTATAACGTCAATCAAATATTGTTCATAGCAAAATCGTTAACCTAGACATCCATCGACATGTCGACACGATGTGCAACGTGCAACACTATTGAATTCACCGGCATGCGGCAAATTTTCGGTTGACTCATAGTCGACGTAAAGTTTTAACCAATAGGAGAGCAGCGCGTCAGAAGGGAGTTCTTGCTATTGGTTCTTTGCGCAGAATATTCCAGAATATCCTAGTGACGTTCGGTGGAGTGGTGCTCGCATATATATTGTGTCGTCGCGCTCGACGCCATTTTATTAATACGCGAGAAGTTCTCAACAATCGCGCACGCTTTGCTAAGCTGTTCATACTAGAGATAAGTCAATTAGTTCAATTTACACGAAGTGAGTATTTCCTTTTGCTTTTTATACGTTATTTCTACTGTTTTTAATGTATATTTATTCGTGTTATGCATATTTTTTGATATACACTTTTTTCGTTGTCCGTGTTTCCTAGTTCGTCTTTATGAATCATTGGTGTTTTATCTCATATCTTGCTAATTTTCCTTGGACTTGTGTAACGCCCGTGTAATAATAGGTTTGAATTTAATAATATTGTATATATTGTACGTTAAAGATTTCCTTTGTCAAGAGGGGACGCCATCTGCGCTCCGACTTAGCACGTGGTGTCTCTTCCAGCTTAGAGCCTTGAACGGTCCAATATTAATTAAGTTCAACAATCTATTCGGGATATCTAGTTGCTAAACGTTTTTTAAGATATTTTTTCCTAGTGAAAACGTCGAGAACGTTCTCACACGGGCGATCGATTTTCGCACGGCGGCTGCGCGCGTGGGGCGTTTTCTATTTCCATCGTCCTCCATAGATAACCGTTTATTCTGGAAGTGTGGCGACTAATTATAAATTTATTCTAATTCTCAGATGGCGGCCAAGGCACCAGCAGTAGGTATTGACTTGGGGACCACGTATTCTTGCGTGGGTGTGTTCCAACACGGGAAAGTGGAGATCATCGCGAACGACCAGGGCAACAGAACTACGCCCTCCTATGTCGCGTTCACCGACACCGAGCGTCTCATCGGAGATGCCGCCAAGAACCAGGTGGCGATGAACCCCAACAACACCATTTTCGGTAAGTTTTTTTGGCCGTTTTAGGTTATGTGCGGCGATCTACCGTTATCCCACACGGGGTCAGCTCAAATCGATGTGATATCGTTTTAAAACTTCAATTATAGCTTTCTTCTGTATGCTGCTTTGAATCAAGACTTTGTGGTATTTAACTAGCAGGAAATAGCGCCTTCGGTTTTATTTAAAATGCTAGGAAAGGATTGCTGTTAAAATCAAGCGGGGTCGAGCACGTGGTTAAAACCAGGTTAGAACTCTCAATGAAACTTAAAACATGGATTAAACACGTGGGTTTCACGCATATGCTACAACGGCTTTTATCTTCTTAAAAAATAACTTTATCATGAGTACTATCATGGTAATTTAGTAAGTACATCCTTCCTTTGTGCACCGCGAACCGCAGCTATACAATTAGCATACTGATAAATATGATAATGCTATCAGTAACATGTTAAAGGCACATGCTTAAAAATTAACTCTACGCAAACCAGTCTAGCCACACACCGAATTTTAAAAGCATTACATGATGCACTCTCGGCCTCTCGGGTATAATTACCAGCTATTGTAACCAATAAAATCTAGTTTAAACCAGGTGGGCCTTACTTTTGGAAAAAAATTAGTCATGATGTCATGATTCATGAGATATTTTACTTGTGATTTATTATCGAAGGTAACCTTGAATTTTGTTTCATTATGACTAATCGGATGATGCAATTTTTTTGCCGTTTCGATGTTATATTTCCTGCTAGTTAAAGTAGGTACTTGTTCTGTTTATAGGGGCTTTTAGTTTGGCCTTAAAATCATTTGCCCTAAATTCACATTATATAACTGCCAGTCTTTAAAGAATATATAATAATCTTATCCCTCTTAAAACCATCTGTCTGTCTGTATATCCACTAGCTGCTTGTAAACATGCGAAGGATTTTGGTCCAGTTTTCATGATAAATAATCAATTAGCTCTTGCAAAACAAAGCGCATTGAATGCCGGTTCCTAGTTAAACAACTCACTTTCTTTATTAAAACGAATGTTTATCTATAATTATTATAATCAATAAATGTTGTTGTTGGTCATCACAACCTCAAAGATGATGTCATAAAATCCTTTGATATGCGAGTTACTAAAATTATAAATATAAAGGTAGCCTTCCGAAATGGGCTGCAGACTGCAACCGCAGGCGACACTGCGGCTGGCGGCAGTACTCACTACTGCAGGCTCGCTTGTAGTTTGCTGTTGCAGTTTACAGTCTGCAGCCCATCTCGGAAGCCTAGCTTATTATAGCTTCATGTAAAGTTTGAAACACCTAATAACCAAATTTTAGAGAGCTACTAAAAAACCAGCAAATTATTGGTATATCTTGGTTTTTATTTTTTGGGATGCTTAGATAGTTTAAAAGAGATAGTTTACATTATAACATTGAGTGCGTGCAATTCTATGCTGTAGCCCGTAGCAGCATTTTTCATTACTTTGTAGTGAGAGCTACTAATAGTTGCCTAAAGTGTTAAATGAGCATTTTAGATTTTTATGGCAGTGGGTTTCCCTTTTTTTAATTTCTTTTTACATTACCATTTTTTTCTACGGAGACCTTGCGGGAACACCAGGGCTCAGGGGAGCACACTTTAAGAAAAGCTGGTTTGTGGTTTTAGAGCATGTGACAGTTATAGGAATTGAAATAAGAGGTTACAAATAGTTGGCAATTTGATTTTAGGTCAAACATGGGTTTACCATTATTGGCAGCTGCTCCTGGGAGCTATGATACTTTAACATAGAACCTTTTCATGATGATACCCAATATACTAGACTAGAGTCTCTGAACATAGTGAATGATAATTGTATTCTGAGGATTTTACCAAAGAGATTTATTAGTTAACTTTGAGGAACATAGTCTAAAAGTCTTTCTATTGTTACAGATGCAAAACGTCTTATCGGCCGTAAATTCGAAGATGCTACTGTACAATCAGACATGAAGCACTGGCCTTTCGAGGTTGTCAGTGATGGTGGCAAGCCAAAGATTCAAGTAGCCTACAAGGGCGAAAATAAGACTTTCTTCCCTGAAGAGGTGAGCTCGATGGTGCTCACCAAAATGAAGGAAACAGCCGAGGCATACCTTGGCAAAACGGTGCAAAATGCAGTAATCACGGTTCCGGCGTACTTCAATGACTCCCAAAGACAGGCCACAAAAGATGCGGGTACCATCTCAGGTCTGAACGTGCTCCGAATCATCAACGAACCGACTGCTGCTGCGATTGCGTATGGACTTGACAAGAAGGGCGGTGGCGAACGCAACGTCCTTATTTTCGATCTGGGCGGCGGCACCTTTGACGTGTCCATCCTTACCATCGAGGACGGCATCTTTGAGGTGAAGTCCACTGCTGGAGATACTCACTTGGGAGGGGAGGACTTTGACAACCGTATGGTCACACACTTTGTACAGGAGTTCAAGAGGAAATACAAGAAGGATCTCACGACCAACAAGAGGGCGCTCAGACGGCTGCGTACAGCTTGCGAGCGCGCGAAGAGAACCCTGTCATCTTCCACCCAGGCTAGCATTGAAATCGATTCTCTTTTCGAGGGTATCGACTTCTACACTTCCATTACCCGCGCGCGTTTTGAGGAGCTCAACGCGGACCTGTTCCGTTCCACCATGGAGCCCGTGGAGAAGTCTCTGCGCGACGCCAAGATGGATAAGTCACAAATTCACGACATTGTCCTCGTCGGAGGCTCCACCCGTATCCCTAAGGTGCAGAAGCTGTTGCAAGACTTCTTCAACGGCAAGGAGCTGAACAAGTCAATCAACCCCGATGAGGCCGTCGCGTACGGCGCTGCCGTGCAGGCTGCCATCCTGCACGGAGACAAGTCCGAGGAGGTCCAGGATCTGCTTCTGCTCGACGTGACTCCGCTGTCTCTCGGTATTGAAACCGCTGGTGGAGTCATGACCACCCTCATCAAGCGCAACACCACCATCCCCACCAAGCAGACTCAGACTTTCACCACCTACTCTGACAACCAACCTGGAGTACTCATCCAAGTGTTCGAGGGTGAGCGCGCCATGACCAAGGACAACAACCTGCTCGGCAAGTTCGAGCTGACCGGCATCCCACCCGCGCCCCGCGGCGTCCCCCAGATCGAGGTCACCTTCGACATCGACGCCAACGGCATCCTGAACGTCTCCGCCATCGAGAAGACCACCAACAAGGAAAACAAGATCACCATCACCAACGACAAGGGCCGTCTGTCCAAGGAGGAGATCGAGCGCATGGTCAACGAAGCCGAGCGTTACCGCAACGAGGACGACAAGCAGAAGGAGACCATCCAGGCCAAGAACGCTCTCGAGTCTTACTGCTTCAACATGAAGTCCACCATGGAAGACGAGAAGCTGAAGGAAAAACTGGCTGACTCCGACAAGACCATCATCCTCGACAAGTGCAACGACACTATCAAGTGGCTCGACTCCAACCAGCTCGCTGATAAGGAGGAATATGAGCACAAGCAGAAGGAACTCGAGGGTGTGTGCAACCCGATCATCACCAAACTGTACCAGGGAGCCGGCGGCGCGCCCGGAGGCATGCCTGGCGGTATGCCCGGGTTCCCCGGCGGAGCTCCCGGCGCCGGCGGAGCCGCCCCCGGTGGCGGTGCCGGACCCACCATCGAAGAGGTCGACTAAACACATTCCACAAACGACTACTCCTTTGCGTAATGCAGCGTGAAACTATCTCAAATAAATAATTGAAATTTATTGCTTTCTTTTAAATGAAACCCGTAAATGTCCCTGTGTTTTATGTCACGAGTCCCAGTGCCGGCGAGAAAGAGAGTAGCCATTTACTGGTTCAAAAGACAAATAGTTGGGCGCTGGCTCCTACTCGTTTCCCGCTCATCGTCGGCGGTGGGATTAGTGCCTGACACTAATATTAAAATAATGCCTTTCTTGCCCGTGGTACTACTCCGTGGCACAACTGACCAATGATTTCTATTTCAAAATCAAATTTAATAGAGTCGACGGAGCTCTGCTGTCGCAGAGCTCCTATTTCTGGGTAGTTTGGCCCTCCGGGCCTGCTAAAGAACTAACATAACCTAAACCTACCTCCTATTAATGATACTAATATTGACCAGTAGTGCCAAATAGTTGTGCCACGGGGAATACACTAAATAATGGTCTCACCCACCATAGACAGGGGTGGTATTAAGCACTAATTAGTTCTACTCCGTCTAGTTCCGTTATTATTATTATTAGTCGGTTCCATTGTTTTTCCTAGCAGTTACATTAAACAAAGGGTTTCCGTAACGGAACTACCTGGACTTTTTTTTCCCATGTAGAGCCATTAATATTGCAGAGTTAATTTAATGGAACTAAATAGCTGTATCACAGCTATCACTTGGTGCATTTGCATGGTGATGTTTCAATTGGACGTATTATGGCATTGTATTTTAAAACCGGTAAAACGCCTAGTTCAATAGGCCATGGAATGAATTGTACAGTCCATTTAATTGCATTAAATTAAACAATACATTATCAATGTAACTACCCTGAAAAAAAGTCCAATGATTTCTATTTGAATATCAAATTAACAGGGTCGACGGAGCTCCTACTTCTGAACGTTTTAGCCCTCCCACGGCCCTCCGGTCCAGCTGCAGAACTGACATAACCTAAACTGTATTCTTTGATCTGTGCCTTTTCGGTTATGGAAATTTTCGTCCTTTATTTCGACGTAGGTATATGTAAAGAATAGGTTGGTAAACTTGAAACCATATCGTCTGACTTTTTATGGTATTGTTTTTAAATTGGCCGCCATTAGGTACCTTTAACCCTTAACCCTTAATTTGGCAGTGTATGACATACCATACATACCATAAGGTTCACATTTTTTGTGTGATGGGTTAATTTGGCAAAAATAAAAAAAGTCGGGAATTCAAACCCTTTTTGATTTTGAATCAGAAAAAAAATAAAAACACAAATCAAACAAAAAATGTGAACCTTATGGTATGTATGGTATATGTCATACACTGCCAAATTAAGGGTTAAGCAGGGTCCGTACTTTTTAAGCCGATGACGTCAAAATGACGAAATTTGACACGGGGTGCTGTTTTCATTTGGCAAGTGTTTAGGCATGTAATAACTGGTTCAAATAAAAAAATGTATAAAATAAGAAGCGGTAAAATGATTAAAGTCATATACAGCTTAATCGCAATCAAAAATACGGATCACGGCAGCATATTTATTTTTTAATTAAGTACTCATGATTACTAAAAATGGCAAATTAAGACAATTTTCTTTTATGAATGTCATTTCCATAATTGTATTTAAGACTACTTTAATCATAATAATTTTGATTACAACATAAAACAGGTGATGATTTTTGCCACCGTCCTTTACGTTTTAGGTATGAAGGAGGTATTTATTTTTCTACGTGTCCATGGATTACTTAACTTATTTTTACATGATTGAATGATTGACGACTAAAGGTTAATACCTAATTACAATAAAATCGTTTGGGATTATCAACTCTATGTAGCGTGACGGAAAAGTGCATAGGTATAATATAGGTTATAGGTACTAAAATGACGGGTACCTAAATATTATACACCGTGTTTTTTTTGATTTACGATAACTTTAAGGGAACGTTCTTTAGGTCAAACAAAGTTAATTTCCCGAAGACAGACAAATGATAAGTCTAACGGTTTTAAAGATATTTAATTTTTAAATTTAATCAGTTAATCACGTTAAACTAGTGTAAATGGCTCTTAATTGATAACACCAATTTTCTTTTAATACGTATGAGTAAAGAGTTTCCAATTGTTAGGTTTGTATACGCGTCAATCTAAAGTGACTTGTACCTGTCAAGTGTTATCTTTACTAGTGTGTGTATGTCACGCCAACATAGACGTATTTGACACTGATTATTAGCTAGGTAACTCTAAAGGCCCTTTTAGAATGACCAAAGATAAAAGATTTCATTATTTTGTTCTAAACTGAAAAAAAATTTTTTTTTGCGATATTTAAAAATCTAATCTACCAATTACTTTCTATAGATATACCTAGTAATATGCCGAAGTTATCGTAAATCAAAAAAAACACGGTGTATATACTAGCTAGCCTATACTATATATTAGTATCTTGACGGTCTAGCACGTTTACTATAGCTTTGTAACGTAAGGCCGACCATACAACAAAAGGAGTTTTTGTGAGTGGAACTTTGAATCTACCATAAAGGCAATAAAGTTCAAAAGGTTTGCTCGATAATGCCATTTTCAGTTTAAGATAGGAAAATAGGCGTTATTCTCATTGCAACACAGTTAAAATTAAATTGCCTTGGTTATGTACTTACATCCTATGGTTAGTTTAGTTTGTATGCTATTAGGTTGTGGAACTCTCTTCCCTTAGAATTAAGGGCCGTATTAATTAACTCAAGTTGGCCGAGATGTCCGTCACTAGATACGTCAAAGTAAACGTCAATCCATAGAAAACTGTGTTTGTGACGCATCTCGAGACGAGCATCACAGGTGGTATTAGTTTATTAGTACGGGTCTAAGACGCGGGAAATCTCTTTCTATTTTAAAAACCGGGCAAGGTCATGTCGGACCAATCTCAGTCCTCCTACCTATAGTTCCTAGTTTGACTACGGAACCCTAAAAATCTTAAAAGTGTTCCTGTTATCTGCCCAAAGCAACTCTTCCCTTTCTTTTCGTTTTCTCCTGCGCCTCCTATTCCTGGACCTCCTATTTCTGAGTGATTTTGGCCCTCCGGGCCTACTGCAAAACTAACATGACCTAAACCTACTTCATGTTTATGATAGTTGAGCAGTGGGAAAGAACCCAATTGAAAAATAAATATAGTGGGAAAATTTGCGAATGGTTAGAAATCCCTTCGGGAAAAGTAGCTATTGAGAAAAAATAAAGCAGTAATTTTCTGAATAAACATTACACACACTCCGTAAGCGTCATGCCTGGATATAGAACATGGCCGAGACCTAGAACGGATATGTTCCGGCAAGGCACACAATACCCCATTTACTGCAGGCTGAGAATAGTTCTGCCAAAGTGGGAGTTCGCCTTACACGGCAGGCGTTTACCAAGGCTAGACAATGATATGTCATGTCTCGCTCATCACGCAAATATTTGCATCATACTGGGGATCCAACCCAGGACCGCTAGGCGCTAGCTTAGTAGGCAGGATCGCAGGATCACTAACAACTATGCTTAACTCGTTACAAATAGGATAGAATAGCATCCTAGGAATATTCAGTTGTCATAAAGAAGCGTAGGTATCAAACGTTGACACCCAAAAGCGCAAGATATTTAGTTGTACGTCAAGTGTAAACATATGCGAGAAAGCACCCTTTTAAAAATATGTCCCAAAGCACCTTATTTCAGTGTATCTAATAAGAACTTCATAACATATTTATGAGAGGATTCTTTCCATATATATTTTTGCACTTGACTGTACATTCCAGGAATATGATACCCATTATAATTGGAAGGCATATTATTTAAAAAGACATAAATGTATTTCTAATAACTGCTTTGACTTTATTGTCTGTAGATTGTTCTGAAAACATTAGTAGAAATGCGTACACTTTGTAAACGTAACCATTGTTAACTTACGGTATTGTTTGCTGGGGAAACTGCAACTGCCCGGTTGTCATTTTTGCTACAAAGAAGATGTGCTGATTTACCGCTTTCTCGATGCACAATAACTTCGAAGTATATAACCTTTAACAGCGATCGAGCAATACAAGACCAACATCTACTAGATTTAGTGTCACAAGGTACAAATGGAAAATCGTCCACTTGAAATTATTCGTCAAATTAGACAAATTACAATTTGAAATACATCCACAAGGAAAATTGTCCTAGCAGAATAATGTTGAAAATAGAATTATATCCCATAGTAAAAAGTCAAATATAATATGGGTCGAAAAATATATGTCCATTTGTATTTACGTACACTCAGAAATTTGACCAATTGTAAATACGCCCTACCTGAAATATATACAATTTATATTATGTTAGCCGACCCGGTGAACTTATATAGCGATTTTAGATATTCTGCTATTTGGGTCAAAGACAAATGCAACAAATCAAAGATTATAAAAATCTATCCAGCCATTCTTCTGTTATAAGTGGTCTTAATTCATATTAGACAACATTCACTTAGTGCGTTTGTAATTTTGCCCATAATTTATAATGGACAACATTCCATTCGGCCTTAATTAATTTAACCCGTCAAGTGATATGTCAAAGTTGTTGTACATCAAAATTAAAATTCATGTCAAATTAATAAGTCACATTATGTCAAAAAATCTACGCACACATGTTGTGCGTAGGACACCTGACGGGACGAAAATAAATTGGGGTACATTTTAACTAATTTCACTTTGGATACTATTAGTTATGAAGTTATATATGACCCAACTTCAGAATCGTTATTTCTCATGGACGATTTTCCATTTGTACCTAATGACATGGCACTAAATCTACTAGACTGTTTATTGTCGGATGCAAAATAAATTCGTCTAGGGTGTCCCAAATCAAAAAACACAATTTACAGCAAGAGTGCATTTATTATGCGGTACGTATCTTTAATAGTCTTGATCAAGAATTAAAAATGCTGGAATTGGCTGTAAAAAAATGTTGTTGATACTTTTAATTGTATGTTAACAATCATAGTCGCTTCCACTTTATGTTGATTCATAACTTCATAATATTTAACTATAAACCTAAGCCATAATGATTTTCTATGCCTGGAAGAAGCAACTGTTTAAATTATTGTATTTCTTGTAAACCACCCATTTGAACATAGTTAACAATAAATATTTGCTCCTTCTTATTTTGATCTCTACAAGTTCATGTTAAAAATATTCAACCATGACTCTATTTTAAGCATACCAGCTACCACTAAACATATCAACGTGATGTTAAAATATCATTTTATCTCAGAAACTTTGAATAAAAAGATAAAATTAGTGGAAAACAGCTGGAATTCTTGTGTAGAACGTTCTATTTCCAGTATACACGTCAGTGCTACGATGTCTGATATCCTCATAAAACTGGCCCCTTAAGGAGTTCATGGCATTAAACTAATGTATCATTTAAATCTTCAGGGAATCTTCTAGAATATTTATCGTTTACGAGTATTTCTGGCTGTGGTTATTCGTAAGCAAAGCCTTGAGCTCAATGTCGTTTCAAGAGGCCAAATAATGCTGACGTGTCGATATTGTTTCAAGATCGGGATCCAATAACCATAAAGGCTCAAATCTTTGAGAGTTTTATCGTCAAACATGACACCTTTTTCGTATGATCTTGGTTGAATCTTCGAAACCTTAAGATCTTTGACGGTCATTTTTGACTTAATATTTGAGTAATGCTTCTCCATCTCCATCTTACGTTGTCCCTGTTTTTTAAATCTTAATAATAACATTTGCGCCTTTAACTTTTGCTCCATAACAATTGGAACCCCCGAAGTCTCTGTAGTTGCTAGAAATAGGCTATCAATCTTGTCGCTATTAAAAACACTAAACTAAACGGAGTAACCAGGAACAGATTTTGTGCAAAGTTGTATTACCTATGAGCATTTGACATGTTCAATTTTTTTTATGTTAACCTCTTAAAGGACGATAGGCAAAAATGTCCCCACCCACCAACAGAGTTGAAACATGTGCCAGTTTATAGATCTTGGCAACATGATGTATTTTTACTATGGCGACGATCATATGTATGGGGGTTTTCTTGGAAAATCATAATCGTACGTATGGAATTTGTTTGAAAATCAACACATATATGGATGATGCTTGGCCCTTGTTTTTATTAAAAAATCCCATTGATTTTGCTACTAAAATTTTGTCTTTTTTCCTAATAAACATATAGACATGCATCCCGCTACTGTTGAAGGGTGGGGACGGGGTCCATACAAAATTGCCCATCACTCTTTGTAGGGACAACTTATAGCTTGAACAGAAAAATAAAAAAACACCGCCATATTGCGCAAATTTGTGCATTTATTTAGACGTACCTACTGTATAGGGTTTGCAGTATCCGCCCAGTTTTTTAATATTCGGATAATTGAATACTTCAATATTTATTATCCGAATATTCGGATATTTGAATAATTTCGGATAATTTTGGTATTTTATAAAATATTTAAAACAAAATTAGCGTATTTAAAGGTGTGTAATGCATAAAATCAACAAGTCAAGTAACAAAAAACCTGAAAATTAAAAATACAACATGCTTTTATAATCATTATATGAGTTGTCATTATCGCACCACGTAATTTGTAATTTTTATAATAAAATAAAATTGCAAATCACATTTTTTTAAATACCACGCGTGACGCGACGCGAAACAATACAATAACACACAACCTACCTTCGTACGTTATAGATACAGACTGACTGACTGACTGAGCGAATGGGTTCGTTGTTCGGTCGGTTCAGAGTAGGTAGGTAAATACCAATAATTATTTTAGTGACAGGTAGAAAATCCGCCTTATCTGCAAGTGTTTTCGTTGCTCATTTAAATACCTAATAATAGTAACATTTGTAACAAACAACAGTTAGTTAGTAACAATTCGTGTCTGCTAGATTTAATCAATATATAATGTAATTTATGTAAGTTGGTATTCAGATACTTATTTCATAAAATATAATACTTAATATGGAACATTTGTCTAAACACCTTATTTGGGCAATACAGATGGACATAAAACGTCATTAGTCATTAGTGTTTTTTCTCGTATTTTTTTGAATTTTTCCTGCTTATAAATGATTTTATTAGTGTTTTCAAAATATCCGTTTATTCGGATAATTCGCGGTTTAGTATTCGGATAATTTTGAATATGATTTTCGGCGGATATTCGGATAATTGAATATTCGGATTATTCGGATTGCAAAGCCTACTACTGTAGAAATGCGTTTTGTGAAGTTTTAATACATAGGTACTTTGCCATTTTGATTTTATCAGGTACTGATACCTTCTAGTATATAACTAAGCTGTACCGTTGATCACATATAACATTACCAAAACAGACAACGGATACATTTTGTTGTTTGCGAGCCCAGATGTCCACCCTGTCTACTAAGCTGTGGCAGCTGAATATTTTGGGAAACTACCATCCATGAAAATACGTGTTAATTAAAATTTAAATAGAAAAACTTTTGGTTGGTAGAAAAACTCCATAATAATTAAAACATTTTATTCATACATAATTTGTGCTATAACAAACCAACGGGACATCTCGAACGTACTACAAAATATCACGATTACATAAATCGATTTTTAATCAATAACTAAAGATAATTAAACTAACCCGTTTCCAGCAAGCGTTTTGGTGCAGGGATTTGATGACGTCACTACTACGAAAATAGCTCATTTAAAAATCAGCTCATTCTTTAAATATTTTGTTTCAAGCCAAATCATCACAAATTGCGATAGTGTCACTATCAATCTTCCTTGCACTCTGTGCGCTGTGAGGTTAATCAGGAAGTACAAATATTTTTTATATTGACATGACAGCGTCTGCTGTTTTATAAGGATACAGTTCTGTATGAATATTGTAAAAATGTAGTGAATAATGTTAGAACATAGTATTTGGTCCGTTAAGTTAGTATTTATCGTGCTTTCTTAGTTGAGCATAAGCTAATAAGGAAGCAAGACGAAAACCAACAGTGATAGGTACTATGGAAAAGGAATTAATTTAAGAGTTTTTTAACTACAAAAATGTCACTATTCAAATAGTTTTTTTCGAAATATAGTTTCACTATTCGTTTTAACGTGTGACTACGTCATATCGCTGCCCCAATATATAGGTTGCAATGCAATTTGAAGTTTGTCAGAGTGACACTAGTTAGGTCTAAATGGAAGTACCCCGACAATGTAACATAGGGAGGCCATTTGCAACGTTAAAAGATGTGTAATTTGTTTTAGTTTTTATTTTTGTGTATTTAGGTGTTCAAAGTTCTTTTCTGTTAGTGATTTGTACTTTTAATGCCTTTCTGTTGCACAGTGATAGAAGACTTGGACTTATTTCGTGTATCCTGGCATCTTACTTCTCGTTTCAAGTGGACTCGCAGTGGTACAGAGGTTAAAACTATCTTGGCCTGCGTCCTACATATCACCGTACAACGTTGCCCCCAATCTTCCTAGAGAAGATTGGATATTGATTTATACTAATATATACTTGACACTGGCGAAATCACTTCATTGTGGAAACGCCATATTCCCGCGGTAGTAGCTGTTCAAGTCGCCGCGGGGCAAAGAAAAAACTGTAACATAGAACTCTATAATATTGGGGGCAGCGATATGTTAAGTACTCGGTAAGTCAATACCGACGCATAAAGTTTCTACTTCATTGTCAATTTGTAAGATAATTTCGTCAAGACGTCACCAAACCCCCCCTCAGCTCCTCTAACTATTTATTATTAACTATTTACTAGAGTACAAAATGAGTTAATGCTCTATACTTCTATTCTGCTCGCATGCCCAGGTCACCCCCGAACTATAAGGCCTGGCCTAAGCCACTTTGCATCCGACTTACATGATTTTAAATATTATGAAGACGATATACAACATTGTTGAAACGTTCGAGGTTGTTGCCTAGGTTCCATAGATACTATATTGACAGGACTTTCCTAATCGTGCATCGTGTTACTGTTCCAGGGGTTTTGCGAACTTGTAGGTACCTATATATGGTCACATCACTGGCACGCGACGTAAGGACTACACGGGGATATCTCTTAAAAAAAAATGTAAAGAGATTCGCAGTATAAAAAAGATTGGGAGCCCTCCATCATTGGATATCATATTCGCAAAACATGACATTCGCAAATCATCATAGTAGCAAAACATCACATTAGCAGAGAGGAGCTCCTATTTCTAGGTGGTTTGGCCCTCCGGGCCTACTGTAAATCTAACATAACCTAAACCTACCTACGATTCTATAACCAAACCCGACTATTTGTAAATATCATGTTTTGCGATTATCGTGTATCGCTGGTGTAATGTTATGCTTATATGATGTTTTGCGAATGTGATATTCTGTGATGTACAGATTGGGAGCCCTGGTCAAAGAGATATCGCACTAAAACAGGTGTTATATCACTATTACATCGTTTTTCTTATAAAAATATCACATACGCGGTAAAAAACTTACCAAAGCAATGTTAATCACCATTGACCATCTGTTGGGAATCTAGATTAAGGACACGTCTTGGCAGCATTTGTAGATGACACGAGTGAGATCTTCATGATAAATACAATTTTCTGCATACATCAAAAGTATTTCTATTCCTACATCCGCCAGTATTTCTTTAAAACGACGCGCAAATTGAATTTAAAACATTTTAAGAAACCTTGAAATGTTCATGTTAACATAGTACTCTGTCGTGTTTTTATTTATTGTATCTATTTACACGTTTGAAATAATGTTGTATATCATCTTACAGATGAAGGTCAGTTTCATGAAAGTCCATTTAGATCATAGACAACAAAGTTAAATATATCACTAATGGAAATACTAAATGGAAAAGCAAAGGTGATAAATATTTAACCTCGTTGTTTACTGATTCTATAAATATTACATCTAACCTTATGTTGTACCCAAGCAGTATTACATCCATATATACACGACCATCTGGTCAATCAAGGTGTTTTGTTAGACCGCCACAAAACTTTGTATTACTCGTATTTGCTAGATACCTATAGATATCTCATAAAGGCGTTTGCCTGAATGGTGGAAATCTATGTTTTATTAAAAAAACACAGAACCGGCTCCAAATATATTATAGAGTTCCGCTACTACAGCGGTAACAGGAACAATATTTTTTTCAATTGCAACACTGCATTTAGCACTTACTACAATGCTGGCAACACGGTTTGGAAAACGCTCTCATTTTTCCAAAACCATTTTTACCAAGTAAAAGTCATTATTCTTCATAGTTAAGAATCACACTGCAGAACGCGTCCTTTGGTGACTCTAGTTAGGTCAATTCCTGTTATGCTTTAACAAGGTTTTGTGATGGTTTACAGTCTTCCGTGACCGTAGATCGATCCACCAAGGTAATGGACAGTCATGCAACTTGTTATTTTACTTACTATGCATATAGGGGAACAGTTAAGGACTAGAAAAAAAGAACACTACACTAACTACTAAAATATTTGATACTACATTACAGAAATGTAGTCTCCAAAATATCCGAGAAGACTATTTAAGCAAGACTAGTAAGATAATCCAATATGGATTATCAAAATCTGTCATTGATGTTTGGAAATAACTTTGACTTAAATCGTTCTTATTAATGAGAAGAAGGTCGCATTACGTAGATGATTTCATTGTTACGTCGACATTTGAAGGGTCCACGGAAAGAACATGTCTAGTCACATTAGTAACTTTTTGAGATATCGCGATTTGAAAGTTAGGAACCGTGTCATTTTGTACGTAATTTTCGTGTAGAGGTGTTTTTAAGAGTGAAAAAATACAAGTTATATGAAGATTTATATCTGAAACTGAGTGGTAGGTAATAGTTCATTTCGTCCTCTACATTTTGGGATTAAAAACTAATTTTCAAAAAAAAGTGACTAGACATGTTCTTTCCGTGGACCCTTCATTTACTCTGGCCCTAAAAGGTTGTCTAATCCATTAGTTACGTGATAAAAGGGGAGAATCTTGAGTTAGGAATAACAGTGTTATGCTTTTGAGGTTCATTTAGTCCATAAACCATTCCCCTAAAACTTTACAAACATTATTTAATACGGAATATACTGAGACT
Organism: Acleris sparsana; assembly: GCA_923062465.1. NCBI lineage: Eukaryota > Metazoa > Arthropoda > Insecta > Lepidoptera > Tortricidae > Acleris > Acleris sparsana. Next base: position 1,382,892 of record OV281293.1, read on the forward strand.
GTCAGAAGAGTCCCGCCATGCCGAGTCGTTGGTTGGTTGTCAGCACAACTATTATAATTATTTGGTACTTTATAGCCCCGAATTCAGTCTTTTAAGCTCATTGGTTGCAGCAGGACTCTCCTGAAGGCGTGGAGGTTTATTCAGAATGTTTACCATTTCAGGTTGTTTTGTGATTCGAGTAGAGTGAATGATGAACACACTTGATTCTTATTTTACAGAAGATAAGGGTTATTCATTTGTTTTGCAACAATCAATTTAGGACCGTATGAGATTTTGAATTAAGAGTGAAGTGTCCATTACTGGTGCCGTAATCCTACAGGATCTTTAAAAACTAATGTATTTTTGGGTGATATAACGATAGAGGGCCCTTCTTTCACTTCAAGGTCTAAGAATTATTTCAGTCGCTAAATGACATCACTGATAATTGTAATTCTGGTTTACGCCCAAGCCATATCATATTCACATTTATTCATTAATAAGAAAAGGGCTCTTTAAGGAACTAAGACGCAAGATATATGTTGTTTATTGTGTTTGATCCTTGATGTTTTTCTTTTAGCGTTGTTTTGTGTTAAATGTGTCACTTTCCGTTTTTTCACCAAGCGGTTCCAACGGAAGACCAGTGCTGGCTTTACGGCTAGCGAATGCTGAGTTGGGACCGTTTCGTAACAATTTTTCTGTGACTTGATATTGTTTTATCTGTGCAATGTGGTTTTGTTTTGTTGCGAATAAATGTCTCTTTATCTTTATCTGTAAGATTAAATTATTAATTAAAAAAAACGTTCTCTTCTATGACAAATGCTTTGCTATATAGGTTATAAAAGAGCGTTTAGTCATTTCACTTCTTCTGAGCCGCTAGAATTGTCTTCCTGGTTTGAAGCAATTAAATAGTGGGCTTCTTGTGGTGTTACAGATTTAAAGTATAGGTTAATTACGGATAATTGTCTGACTGAATCATTCTGAACAAGACCTTCAGTTTTCTTAAATTACATTTATAGTAATACTTAGGCAAAGCTTTTACAGATATACTAAAGCCATTTTGAAATTGTAAAGCCGAGATAGTCGAAGGTTTGTGGAAGTCTAGACTATTTAAGGGCTCGCTTATATTTTAAGTGGTCACTACAGGTAAAGGCAGGAGGTATGAATTTAATACTAAAATAACAAATCATTGGCTGTGTATCGAACTGGTTAAGGATAAATAATTATTGTTATCGGTTACAAAAGAACACATTGATATAATGGGATTTTTGGATCAACTTGCGTTTCGTAGGATTTTTGGAAAGTGGTTCGTTTTGGATTCACGAATGTTTTAGTACTGTCCGAATTACTGTATAAAATAAGTGCGTAAACGCAAATTCAAATAGAAATGGTAAGTAGGTACCACGGTAATTTCGGATTCGGTACCAACGCAGTGTGAAAAACGGGTACCTCCCAATTTTTTTGTCGAAACACCTCTCAACGAACGTAACATTGCGCAGAATTTACACTTCATCGAATGGCATTTTTTACAGCAAGAGTAAATTTCTTTTTGCTAGTCACAAGTCTAATCAAACCTAACCTGCGTAATTAATGTTTCAGATATCCTGAAAACATCATGGTTTCGCAGAAAATACCGTTCGATGAAATAAAATACAATCGATGAAGGGAAATTCGATCAAATGATGGGTTACCATGAAAAGCCCTAAGGCTTGTTGATGTAAAATGTGGGGGAAGGAAGATTAAGGTTTTTGTACTGGATTAAGATCTAAGTTAGTGTGCTATAGATTCTAGAATTTGCTCTAGAAAGAAGTCTATTTCAAACAATTTCGAAATTGTAGTGGACTAATTGTCAGTGCGGTGGAGAATCAATTGAATACTTCAAACTATACATTCGCAGCTTGTTTTCAAAGAAACACAAAATATAATATGAATATATTGCATTTTTAAAAAAGGTCATGTTGTGTTATTTATAAAGAAAAAGCGATAACAGAAATGGGCAATCACACACATCCAAATGAAAAGAGCTTTGCTCTTGTGCGTCGAAATAAATAAAGGCCGCCGTATTGGTTTCTTTATCTTAAGCTTCTTAAGCTCTTGCCTTGTTTCGATTGAATTTCCAACGATTGACTCTGAAAATATTAATATTTTGAGGTAAATCTAATTATTTCCGTTTTTTTTACTTTCAAATACATTTAAAGTTATAACCATCACGTTACCTAATTTATCCACGTTTTGCATTTCGGAATATAATGTTTTTTTAACTGTACCGTAGAGCAAATAACATTTGTAAGTCTGCTCTATGTTCCATACATTGATTTACTAATTACTCTGCCAATTTTTATTAATGCCGCCCTAAAAGTTGGTGTGGAGGCCCCAATATTTAAAATAAATTGCAAGGTTCTTTGTCATCTTTTATGACTCCCCACCGCACTGCTTGTCGAGTAGAGAGAATCTATTCAGATTTGTTAATTATCTAAAATTCGTTTCAACTGCCTATTACTTAACTATTGTTATACATTACTCGTTAGTACGGGGTTGTGCTTATATTTAAATCTTTCCATTTGGAAATAACATAGGCTTTTTCGCAGTATGTAACACTTCTTTCTGATTGCTATTACGATGTGCAAGGTATGCCCGCACTATTTATCAGTAGGATATACTCTCTCTCGCTCTAGCAAATGTTGCTTCTATGCGATTAATGAGACAACCACTGGTGAATTAGTGCAGATGTTTAACCCGGTGCTATGAGAATTACGTCATCTATGTATAAACCACTTTTTGAGCCAGTTAACACTAACACTGCAATAGCAACTTGAAAGCAATCATTTAACATTGATTGTAAACTCGGATACACGTAGGGTACACTTTACACACAATGTCTTTTTACACATTTCATAGACAACAACACATGTCAGTAGTCTGACTTATCCTATGCTTGGTAAATTTCTTTTCAAAATCTTACACGACCCAGTCGCTTGTCAAAAAACTTCACAATTCAGCCTGGTCACTGAAAGTTATCAATTCCTTTTTCAAATTTGAACCTCACGGGTGCGTTCCAATTGTATATAATCTACATCCAAGCATAAGCAGGCGCACCGTCAGACGACAGCGAGTCGAGGGACCGGCGCGCCGCATTGGAGCGTTGCTGTCAGTAAAGCGAGGAGCTGGAACAGGGTCCATCCACTCCCTGGAGTTGCTGGTCTGGGTTCGTGGAGAGCTGGAACATAGTCGCATATTAACTTAATGGAGCTGACGGAGTCATCGTAGTATAAATAAGGGAAGGAGTTTGATAGGATTTCAGCAGTGGTCAAATTCACGCGATGCCTCTTAGGGTAACTATTCTTACAAAGTTATATCTATCTTCACATACTAGGAACTCTTATGTCATGGAATCAAAGGCAGAAGTGGTACTTAGTCATGTGGCCGATTGCTAGATCAGCACATGCGAGTAGATATTAGTACCTAATATAAATCCCTGTTGACTGCAAGATGGATTTTTAAGACCACGTTGCAGAATCACGTGAGTTGGACCAAAAGTGGCAGTACGACATGGTCACAGAGCATGCAACAACGCAATATACAAACAGAAGGCAAAATGACATCAACCCAACTTAATTTATTTTGCAGCCATCCATCTTTGTCAAATCTATGTAATGAAGTAGATACTCCTTTCGCATAGACTTAGCAAGAGTTGGTTTTCAAAAGTTGACGTCATTGAAAGGATCAGGAACAACATCCATACTTCTCTTATTTCACATACAGAAGGCAGCAGCCCATCCGTAGAGTTGTTAGGAGAGCGCGGAGACGGAGTCGGCGCGTGCTTAGGCATGTCTCTCCCTGTTGCCATTTTGTCGTGCAACTGAGCGAGACGCATGCTCATCTGCCGCCTCTCTTTCTGCTCTCTTTCCCTCTCCCACCGCTTAGCGCTGTAGCTCCTTACAGAAGATGAGCTGCTTTGGACTGAACTTATACTTGGACGTCGTGAACCTGTTTTAAACATAATAATTATAGTCACAATTTGACGAGTTATAGAGATTTAATGATGCGTGCTATGCGCTGCAGTGTTTGAATGCATAGCTTGATGTTATAAGTGTGAAGCGAGTTTTTCTTTGTTGCAATTGAGCAGAATGATCAGATGCCGTAGTATTAACTCAAAACTGGTCTAGTTTCAGGCAGTATAAGGACAAAGTCATAGTACTCGTAAAACCATGTCCCCGTACTCTACCTGACACCTGGAAGGTTGTAACAGTTCATAATATGGCCTCTGCAGCTCTGCTGTAAAAGCTTTTTGAAGTATTTTGAAGATTAGTGAGTATACAGATTGAATTTCCTAAAAGAAATATGTGTGGTTAGTGTGACTTACATGCTAAAGTCTATTAAATTTGATTGAATCTTTGTAATCTTGAGCAATATTTTGGGGTTTATAAGTATAAATCCAGTCTTAATTAAGAACAAATCTAAATACATTATGAGATGTAAAACACAGTAAACAGTGAGACACATACATGGCAACCAAAGCCATCCGACATGCAGCCAACACTTAGTGTAGAGACGTCAAGCATCAAGCTGGGTGCTGGTGAAACTGAAGCTTAGCTCACCTTGAATATTTCCCCTTTGGAATTGCCCGTGTTTAGAAATTATGATCACAATGATTTTGGAGATTGAAGACAAAACGCTAGGGACCTTATAGGGTAAATTAGCGGGGTGTGCGCACAGGTGATTCCAAAGGGAGAACTTTTGTTTCGCATGTGTGATTTGTGTTGAATTTTGTAACCATTATGTGTTCCAATTCCAAATTAAGCCAATCAGATGAGCCGATTATGTGTTCTTGTGTAAGGTCAACGTTACCTTCAGTTTCGTTATAACTACAAATCTATCTGATCTAATGACTGAGGAGTAAGTTAATTTTCACTTCTAATCTGTTGACAGTAATGTATGACGCTGGGTATTAAGAAGATCAGGTAAATTTGTCGTTTATAACAAATACAGAGTGTAAGAAAAGATAGAAGGAAGGACCAAGGCCATCTTGCTCGCGCCACGGAGAGGCGCGAAGGTCTCGCGACTGACACCATGATAGATCTGAAGATATGTCTGCCCCCTGAGTATTACGTCTAACGAGGAAAGCTTCAATAATGGCGTCACACTTACAAATAAAGCACATGTAAGGGACCTTTTTTATTTTTTTAAAGATGAGTCCAAATAACCTGATGAAGTCTGGAGGAAAAGGGAAAAGGAAGTAAGTAATTAGGGCGAGTAGTCTGCAAGACTGCTACTTCTAGGGCCAATTTTTTATTTTATTGCAATCCTAATGGGAAGAAAACGTAAACTTTGCGTTTAAACAATGAGTAAGGTTATTTTAGGTATTTTTTAATCGACATAATTTTTAAATATTATACGTATAAGAAATCTGAAACACTTACGGATGAAAATTAAAACTAAAATTAAAACAAAGCTAAAAAGGCTACTGTGTCATTGTTCCTTAAGGATATTGAGAAACATAGGAATAGGACTGTTATACTGTTGAATAAGACCCGCGCTAAGAGTTTCCTCTCACCCATCTACAGAATACCAGTGCTATTTCTGACAAAATCATTAATGCAAGACGGCTTTTTAAAATTTTAAAATTCAGCAATCAGAAGTAGACAGAAGGATGTAGGAGACATTAAAATTAAAGAAGTTTCATCAAAACTTAATCAAATCAGATGAGCCGATTACGTGTTTTTGTGTAACGTCAACGTTGATGGTGATGATAAAAATGACACAAGGGCAGATTTGGATCAATCAGAAGAATTTGTCTGAATTGGGGAAAAAAAGGAAGGAGTTTTAGAGATCGCTTTATAAACCAACAGCGGAATGGAAGATATAAAGGGTATGAGAAACGATCAGTATATTTGGAGCATCGTCGGTACGGTCGATCGAGACTGCGCCGTCGGCTAACACCAACGCAACAACTAACAGGGTCGCCGGTCCATGCGAATCCCGCGGCCAGCCGGACGCCTGACTGGACTCTCGAGGTTTCCTTTTTAATGATTATGCTACTTTATTTAATGATAATGATGGAGATGAAGATGATGGTGAAGATGTAGGTATTGTTGATAATGAGGAACGTTTGACCGGACGAAGGCAGGATATTAATCTTTCAAATATTAGAGGGGTCTTGGTGTAGTTAGTCTTCTAGTCAGGGTTCTATTAAAAAATAAAGAAGAAAAAACCACCAACGAAGTACTTACTAAGAGGCTTGCGGCGCTTAGTTTTCAACTGCAAATATCAGAAGTAATCTATCCGATGTTCCGTTTACTGTGCTGCAGCACATGATCATCACAAATTGTAATACCACTATTTTGACTGCGCTTGAGGAGCAATTTAATTCCTAATAATGATATGAAGCAATGTCTGCCTATAAACCCGACTTACTTTTATTTAGAGTTTTCGATGAGGTATACATTGGAGTCCAATAATTGCTAGGCGTTACCGAAAATCGAAAGGCGGACTTTGAATGACAGATGAGTAACTTCAGTTGTCTATAGTAACTGCTAGTAATTTTGGACTTCCATTTGCATTATGTGGGGTATGGGGTATGGGGTTTACTGCATATGTTTTAGTCGTATTCGCTGTATTGCGTTGAGTTGATTAATATGTGTGTTTCACAGTATACAACAACTTCATGCTACACAACTAATGAATATGAGTCTATGATCCTTAAACACAGAAAGTTACAGTGCGATGGCATTATTGTCTGGAAATCCGAGAGTCGCTGCTATGTAGTTGTAACCGTTCATATTCCTATTAACGACGACATTTCACAACGGACGGGATAAAATTTCGGCAGGTTTTTGTGAAATTTCTTGGAATATAGCTGAATCTATTAATGCTCTTTGCATCAATAGTGATTTTGATTTTAAAGTTGCTGAATTTTCATATTGTTGGTTCGTCTTTGAAAGCTGATAAAGTTGTCCAGAATTTTAATCTCCGAAATATAAATGGTGCAAGATTGAAACAACTGGCAGCATTGTAATAGAAGCATTTGAAGATATCAGTTTTGTGGAATGCCGCTGTTTGTGTACAATTACATCAATTACAAAAACCCAGATCTGACAGACTGAAAATACTAATAGAACAACATCAGGTTAACCTATTAAATTTCGTCAAATTGATGATTGACACAGTGCGGACTAAGCTGCTCTTTACTTCCTGATTATATGTTGGCTTTATTTGGGATTATGATTAGGAGCTGGCTCGAGGCAGGGCGGGATAATCCATTAGGCAGTGTAGTCAACTATCTAGGGGCCCCGCATCGGCTAGGGGCCCTGCATCACCTAGGGGCCCAGCCCACGGGAAAGAAAATGTGTTTTAGCAAGTAAGTTAAAGGATCCCCCAGGACTGCATTGCCTATGGGCCCCAACATGGTTAGTCCGGCTCTGCCTCAAGGTTTGGAGGCCGCTCAGACTCAGAGGCCCAGGGCCTTTCTTAATTCGCCACTGGGCACCAATCAACAAACAATGGAAGCTGTTGATTATGTTGCTGCTGTTGTGTATTCCCAGATGCAAAAGACACGAGATTCCGTTGCGAAATGCCGTCGCACCAGCCAGGCGCCCGACCCCCGCGACCGACCTGCCACCACGTGCATTATGGAATGGCGGGCTGCATACATTATCCATATCACCTTTGGCGGCGCACTTGGGCGGGTGCGCGCCGCCGTCCCGCCTTACGGCCTTGAGGTGGCGCGAGATTAGCAAGATGGCCGCGGTGCGGGCGGCACCTGCGCGGGACGCCGACACCGGCACGCCGCGCCGCGACGCGCGCCGCGAGCTGCCCGACTCCAGCGTCGCGCCCGTGCCGCCGCTGCGCGACGACGCGCGGGACGACGCGCGCGTCGCGCTCAGCGTGCCTCCTGGGGACAACGGGCGGAGTTACTATCTTTGGATAGATCCTGTCTAACAAGCTTCGATCCGATCAGGAGCGACGATCTTGTCAAGACTTTATCGACGTTGTCGTCGAGCTCTTTGAAGAAGGCCTATGTGCAGCACAAGACATCTTTAGGGCCTTCCGGCTGTTAGGATGAGTACAGGCGGCTCCTAAAAACCGGCCATTTTAAGGTTATTATCCTTTAAGCTACTACTAGCAGTGTTCGCATTGTTAACTCCTATTGGGATAAGAAAGCCAGTGAAATGACTAGCAAAGGCTTTCCATATTAGTCTTTGAGGTTGGAACCGCACTCGCAGTATTGAGATTGCATTCTAAAACTGTAGCCTTGAGATCGCAAATGGCAACATAGTTCAAGAAGATATATTTTATCTGGACTATGCGTCCCAAATCACAATTATTATCAGGTGACGTGCGTGCTATCTTCACAAAGCGCCAAAGCAGCGTCGGGAAGTCGGCCGTCAGCACGATCAAACATACAGACACACAGCTACACAGATTCAGAGATACACAAAACACCCCTCTATTGACAAGCTATTATTTAACTTGTACAGTTTGTATTTATGAATAGCCTGACCGGATATGTAATATAATTTCCGCAATATGGCGATGTTTTTTTATTTTTCTGTTCAAGCTATAAGGTGTTCGTCATTTAGATCATATATAAGTACTTATGTAAACCCGATGACAATACAATATTATGTTATCAAAGAGCTGGTCAGATGATGGAGTCGGAAGGTGGCGAGAGGATTTCTGCTATAGGTACCTACTTAACGTAGACCACCGACAAGCTTGTCCCAAAATGAAATTTAACCAGGTACCAGTGTCGTTGAGCGAGTAGAGAGGAGGCGTGAGGCGCGCGTCGGCGAGGTGCGCGGGGAAGAGACGCGCGCGCGTGTACAGGTGCAGCACCATGCACAGCAGCCCCGCCAGCACGAAGATGCCCGTCGCCACGCCGAGCAGCGTCGGCAAGTCGGCCGTCAGCAGCACCAGGTCTGGAAGGACGGGGACACTTTAGACAAGCGCTACAGACAGAGACTTGTTAGACATCTCTTCAGGATTTCATTGATTCAATTTTGGATATGATGTTCTGTCGAGGTAATTAAATGTTTAACGTACGTTTTATATGTTGCGTTATACATTTATTATTTATTTATTTAATCTTAATTGCACAAAGAAGCATAAATGGTGGACTTAATGTCTACTGGCATTATCTACCAGTCCACTAAATAATTATACGAAGACAGAAAAAGAAAGGCAGGAAACAAAGAAAAGAACATAGTTGTAAAATAGTAATAATTAACTATTCGTGTCACGTCGGGAAATGTATAACACGGCTAATTTACGTATTATGTCAAACGGCTAAACTTTCAATAACTTGATGGTACTAGAGGACGTTTTCCGGACGAAGTTTCTTGCTAATCCTATATCTTCTCGTTGGGGTGCACCTCTAAGGATACCCAACCCAAGGGATGTTCCTCTTCAAATTTCAAGTGCTTGATTCAGTAGGTTAGGCATTGCGTTGTCAGTCAATCAGTTAAAGAAGAGTTATTTAGGTGTAGATTATTGTTGGGAAGAAAAACAGTAGGCTAAAGTTGCATAATGTGAACCTTAACGGTGATAACTCTAGTTTTGTATTGTTATTTTTATTTTTATTTTGACCTCTTATTTATATTTTTGATGATATTAGATTTGTGTATATTTTTTGACGATTCCAATGAAATTTCTTGTACTTTTGACATACTAACATGCAATGTATATTGTGACTTACTTTGGAAAATAAATATCATTCATTCATTCATTCATTCTTAATGTCTACCGAAATCAAGAAAAATGTATAGGCGACTAATAAGAAATGGCCGGGGACCCGCAGTCGACAAATCCAGACATATCGGTAATACACGATACGATAAAGTACCTGAGCATGAACAATTCAATCATAAATCAAGGTTCAATATTTTACGTATACGTCACCTTTACTCTCGATGAGACATTACGAAGGCCAACGTCAATGTCAAATTAATATCATATTTACATACTAGAGGGCGCTGATAACAATCGACATAAATATTTTCTCGATGATGATATACGTTAACGTTACTTATTTGATAAGTAGAAGGTTCTTGCTTGGGGTTCAGATGTTGTATTGTATCGTTCTCGTAAGGACCGATGAGAAAGATCCCAACCAGAACAAGCAGGACCTCACCTTCGGTGCAGAATACCCGCTGTGTGGGTCTAGTGTGGCTGGTGCTGTGGAACCCAGGATCACACTGGCAGAACGCGTTGTGGTTGACCTGAACGCAGGACGCGTGCGGGTCGAAGGCGCGGCAAGTTTGCAGGTAGAAGCATTGCTCGCCGAGCTTCTTCGCTGGAATCACAAGAATTGCAAGGAGTTACAGGTTTGGTATGTATGTATGTATGTATGTATCTCTTTACTGTAAACACAGGCAATATAAAAAAAAAGTACAAGGGCAGAAATCCCTTAAAGGGAAGGGAAGGGTAATAAATAGATAAATACACTATCCCAAAACCAACATTATAAATATTCACATAAGTTAAGGATCACTGAAACCACAATTTCTTAAGTTTCTCCCCCAAGTGAAGCTACAGAAGAAGATTGTCTTTCAGACAATGGTAACTCATTCCAGAGTCTGACTTGAGTCTGAGTCTGTATGGTTATTGAAACTCTGATAAAACAGCTAAAGTGACGTATTAATAAACTAACCTTGGCGGAGATACCCATTTCAAAACACGTCAAGACAAACGTGTTCTATGACTTGACATTTACTTTGATTAATTTTGAGACGGATGTCTTAGGCCCGTATTAATAAACTGATCTCAACTCTAATGCTCGTCTCGAGATGCGTCAAAAATGACAGTGTTCTATGGTTTGGCATTTACTTTGACGTATCTTGTGACGAGCCACACAGTCAAGATGAGTTTATTAATACGGCCCTTAAAGTCTTAAGAGGTTTGTTTGTCGAAGCTTAAAGCACGCAGTGTGTGTAGTGTGTAAAGGGAACTTTGGCGTGTACTGGTTCCGCGGCAGAAAAAGCCGCCAGGTTGAAGCATACCAAATACTCGGCGCTGGAATTGGCGTATGAGTTCTTGCCAGTCGCGGTGGAAATGGCGCGGCCCTGGTGCTCTGAAGGTCTTAAGCTCTTTAAGGAATTGGGTCGTCAGTTGAGAGACAGGGGCTGCGAGTTGCGACCCTCGTTCTAGGTCTTTCTTGGTTCAGCAGGTATCTATTGCCATTCGGGGAAACGCTGCTGGGATTATGGGGGCGTGTTTTAAGGAGGTGACGTGTGTTTGTTTCCGTTTCGTTTTATTTTATAAACGTTCATTAGTATCTAGTTTTTAAGATAATTATTGTATTTATAATAACTTAATAATAATCGAAAAATAATCGATAATAAATATATTAAGCATTAATGGATCGAAAGAAGTTACAAGATAGATAACAGTCAAATTATGTGCTGCATTGTAGAAATAATAACTGGTGTTTCACTGACAGTCGATGGATAACCGAGATTCATATCGGGGTAATACGTAGCAATTAGATTGCCAGAACAAAATCATTAACTGCCGTTATCGGAGTTTTTATTTAAAGAGCACATGGCGCACACTACACGCCGATGGTTGGAAAGATTGTTACAAATGTAAAATCGAATAGTAATCTAACCAAAGTAGTTGATTGACTTTTTAGTTACAAAATGGAAACATTACTCACTGAAGAGGATTGTGAAGCGCAGCTAAAATGACGTAGCTGTCAAAAAAGGTCCATACAAATTTAGCTCAGGGCGAAGACGTTTCTCACTCTCCTAAATCAAGTCCGTTTTTTTACGATTTTTGAATATGCTGTAGTTTTTATAAAGATGTGTACGTTTAGGTCTGTACGTTCTTACAACATATCCAAAAATCGTAAAAATCGGACGAGATTTAAGGGGAGGGAAACGTTTTCGCATTCTCTATGGAGATTTTTGTTCCACACTCCTCTAAAGTGAGTAACCAAAACTCCGGATCCTAGTTGCAGGCCAATGTGTTTTTAGATAAATGAGAAGTTAATATAGATTACTTAAATGCTTAATTGATTTTACTTAATATGCAGTTTTATTACTGATATTCCATTTAATTAAAAATAATCGGGACAAATTAAAGAGCCAGACAAAGTCCAGATATGTCCGGCCAATAATTCGGGCGTCTCATTCTATTAAGTACACTAAAGAGTAAGACAGCTTTTGATGACGAGGAATTATTGCTTATAAAATCCGTGTGAGTGCACAATCTAGTCAGTATCATTTAAGAACTGAGCTCTTCATCGGAATGCTACTTAACTCTTGATAATCTCTCAGCCGAGAGCGCTCGTCTCGCTCGAACCTCGATTGGCTCTTATGATGCAAAAGGCCAATCGAGATGCTTCATTAGAACAAGCGGATATTGATTTTGCGTGATCTTTGTTATTCATGTTTTGTGTAGAAACAATAACTGTTTCTATTATTTGAATTCCAGTTCAAAAAAAAAGCTGTGGTGATGTGGTACGTTTGATAGAATCTGTGTTTCGATTTCAGAAAATAGTTCGAGTTAAGTTCTTGTATGATTAGCATTTGTTATTAATAACACATTTCAAACAGACTTTTTCATTCTACTTTAGCACTAAGAAGAGCTTCGGTCTTAATGTCTATCTAATAACAAGATCCCTCTTATTAAGTTTAATTTTGATATAAAAATCAAGGAACACGAAACTACTCTTTTTAGGGTTCCGTGCCTGAAGGGACTGGTGCTGTCCGTCCGTCCGAACTTTAAAGAGCTACAGCTCTCTTGCTTCTTTTTGAACCGTAATAGGCGGGTCAAACTTCGTATGATTATAGTATAGAAACCCTGAAGAAAAACATTAAATACTAAAATATTGTCAAGTGTGCATTGGGTTTCCACTAATTCGATTCGAAATGGAATTCAAATTGGACTCTAACAATACCTTCGGTGCTGGGGTACGGAACACTCGGTGCGCGAGTCCGACTCGCACTTGACCGGTTTATTTTTCTTTGTATAATTTTAACATGGTAAAGACCAATTCTTTTTCAGGTCTACATCACTACAATGTAGAAAGCAACAGACACTAGCAAATCTGTTAGTGTACCCTACCGGCTTACCTTTAGCGCAGCCGTGGGCGACGCCGAGCGACACGGGGTGCTTGGAGTCGCACTGACACGAAGCGCTGGTGGGGTCACAGACAACGTGCAGCAGGCGCGAGTTGCAGCCGATGGTGCATGGCGACCCCAGGTACATGCCCGGCTCTGCAACAGACCAAGTGGTGAAGCTATTAGGAAGGGTTTGCTTTTTTTACAGTTACCTAATAAGGAAGTATTCGTTGTGGTAGGACCTTGTGCAGGGTCCGTCTGGATCACGTGCAGCAACTAAGCCAAGCTTTGTCCTATATAATCTAATTTAAGAGCATAGAGGCATCCCAGCTTAGTCAATATATGCCCTGCTCTGGAACAGAAAACGGTGACGACAGATCTGGTGAGGCTAGATAAGTTAACGCTAACGTAAAACATTTTCGAAAATTCACAATATCCATGGAATTGACGTAGGCGCTCTATGCGCCCGTCTGACAGCTTACGTCAATCTTTTACATTTTGGATAACGATAAAGAACGCCGAGTGCATCTTGTCTAGAGCCTCTCATATCAGCGTGTGCTCTATTGTGAATGGTAAGACAGCGTGCAGTGTTCTGATGTGGAGTATAATGCAGCTAATAAAAATGATGATAATGGTGATGTTAGGTCTTCTATTGAACACTTTTTCAGTTTTAGGGCCTTTATGTAATGGCTATATGATGACAACTATGTTCAAATCCCTCAAGTTACCTACCCCTTAACTTGAATACACATGTATACAATACCAATAAAGTCTGCAACGGCTGACATTTTAATTACCAATATTCAATTTTTTCTTTTATTTTTCTCTCTCTATCTCTTCCGTAAGATTTTTGACATGTTTTCCTGCTGAACTACACATTTAATATTTGTAGCTTTATATAATGCTAAACTAAGTAGTACCATGTAATATGAAATATGTTTAAAAAATGACTGACTGCTGAGTTTCTTGCGGCGTTTCTTCTCAGCAGCGGTCTCCTCTTGGGAAGCGCTGGTAGATTCTTGACGTGTAAAAGCGCCCGAGCGGCCTACTTCCTAAATATATTTTTTAATCTTTTATCTTAATAACATTTGACGCGTTTGACCTACTATTTATCCGGGAACTTAATTGACTTTAAAACACTTTGAAGACTACTTCCGACCAATTCAATTGAACCTTTGAATAGCTCGGTGTTGAAGACATTCAACATGTTTCACTTTGAAGTAGACCCCTGCGGGGTTGATTAGTCCCTTCCGACCTATAAAGACCTTTCGGAAATTACTTGAGCAAATAAAAAAATCGCGTCCGTGAGGTACTTGATGTTGTTGGTAAATAAAATCAATATTTTTTTTATTTTTTTTAGGAATAGGAGCATGTTTTTTATTCACTGCCCTAAACGGGTAAGTTAAACGTTAATTATATTACATGGTACATGTCATTTTAGGAGTATGTCGCATCCTTTCCTTATATATCGTAAGCTAGTTCCTCTGGTTGCCACCTGAGCGCTGCCTGTTCTAAATAACCACGACACACTCGTTAAGAATTCTTTTTTTTTTGTTTTGTTTGTACTTGTAAATGTTGTAATGTCTGTATCACCTTCCGTATTTTCACCGAGCGGTCCCAACGAAAGACCAGCGTTGGATTTACAGCCAGCACATGCTGAGTTGGGACCATTTCGCAACAATTTCTCTGTGTCTTGTTCTTTTTGTATCTATGTAATGTAATTTTTTGTATTGCTGTGAATAAATTTCTCTTTATCTTTATATAGTGTAAAACAAAGACGCGTCCCGCGTCCGTACGCTAAGATCTTTCAAACTCGGCAACAGGTTTCATTAATAGACAGAGTGAATTATTTCCTCGGGCCGGGGAATATCCGGATTCTGGAATTGCTGTAGTCCGAGCCTAACCCAGTTATTGGTCAGAGCTTCCGCATCAATATTTCTGTTAATGAACGCTCTAGCTTTCGGTAGACACAAATTCACGCCTCGTTGACTTCGGTAGCTTATTCTAGGAACTGGGTCCGTGGCTTAGATTCAAATAACTCGGCTTATTCGAGTTAATTCTAGTTTGGTAACGTAGGCAAATTATAATTAGGTTATCTGGACCCTTCTGTTTTTTAAGCCCTCAGTAAAAACGAAACTAAGGTTGAGGTTTTTGTTTTCTATCGGGTTGAAACCTATGAAGTTGTCATTGCGGTAGTACTAACCAACGAATGTACTGTGCCAAGTACATTCGACTACAAAAAGATGTATCTACTTCCACCTGATCATAATGAAATAATGTGAAAAATGTAGTCGACTGTACCTACATACTAAGAAAATGGCTTCAGCCGAGAGTTTT
The DNA here is from genome assembly GCA_923062465.1 of Acleris sparsana. Taxonomy (NCBI): domain Eukaryota; kingdom Metazoa; phylum Arthropoda; class Insecta; order Lepidoptera; family Tortricidae; genus Acleris; species Acleris sparsana. The sequence continues at coordinate 1,398,266 of OV281293.1, forward strand.
AAATTTTTGAAATTTTAATGCGATACCTTTTTTTTCTGTATGTTTTACGACTTTAATGTCAAACCTCATTAACAACGATATTATTAAAATTATTTTTAACCAAAGTGGTCAGGGTCTGAGCTACTATCATTAATACGTACTTGTAGGTACAAGTACGCAGGCACTTACAAGGTTAAACTCAAAAGAATAACACCCATTTTCCCTTCCATTTGGCCTACTTCTTCCTCCAAAAATAGCATCATTCCTTGATCGCTACAAGTTATCTACTTCAACTTATAAATGGGTAACTTTAATTTCCTCCTCGAGTTGGCGTTTGCAGCGGAAGCGGATGCATCGAAGGCCGTCCAAGTTCCCGCTAATGGAGTTGCATTGTTCCTGCGTTTTATTTGTTCTGAGATAAAACTGGGATGGGGACGTGTGGCTACGACTGGATGGTTTTTAGGATTCCGTTTTGAAAGTGTGCTAGAAGGATGCTTGTTGTGGATGGTTAATTTATAGTAGTTCATGTAACTGGTGCGTAATGAGAGGCACAAGTGTGGTTTTATGAAACGAGCCGAAAGGTGTTTTAATGCCTAATTATGTGTTCAGTCGCATACATAACTTTATCTAATGCATATCATAAGTTTTCTACAATATGCGAGTAACCTGTATCTGTGGTGGCCCTGTATCTTAATGTCTTTATTAAAGCATCGGTGACCGATACTTTAATATGAAATGACATGTGACAACTACTCGGAAAACATAGCCATTTACTTTTAACATGGTACATAAGAGCACACTGCACACCTTGTTAATCATGTTGTAGTTTTTATATTTTGTTTTTAATTGTTTTTGTTCGAGTCCGACTTCCATGTATAATTATGTCATCTAGCTCCATCTCAGGGTCCAACTGAAAACCAGCGCTAAGACTCTGCTCAGCTCCAAGCTGGGCTGGTTAGCCTTTTGCGGCTTTAGTACAGCTATATAAACCAGCGTCGCGGTCTATGCCGTGACATAGTGCTGACTGGTGTTAATTTCGACGTCACAGAATCACCCATGGCAACATTGTCCTACTTTTTCTTCTTTCCTTTTTTTATTGTCTTTGTTTTGATTTCTGAGTTGCCATCCTTTGTTCTTGAGGTTTTTTTTTTCTGTGTCCGTCGAATAAATGCTTCTATTTCTAAATGTTTCTATTTCTATTTCTATTTCTATAGCAGATTTTTATTTGTTTTTGTTTCAGTACTAGTTTACAGTTTCAGTTCATTGTTGTTTTTTATTTAATTGTATTTGTATGTTATATCATAGCCGAACAAATGTTTCTTTCTTTCTCTCTTAGCTGCGACAGATGCTAACCTTTATAGCTACTTCTGAATTCCAACCTATTACAGTGAATTGACTAACTAAACCTTTGCAATTGTGCGTATTGTAGTATGAATATCAGGAATTTATGTAAGTTATCTATCATTTATTAACAATAATGCCAGCGCCTTCAACATTGGTGCCGCTATCGCTTCAAATTCATTGTTATTGTTAAAGTGACTCAGGAATTATTGTTTTCGAGAAGTCTGTGTTCCCCATATTATGTGTAACGAGCAATTATAAATTTATACCAATTATTGAACTGCGTATTAAAGTCGTAAACAAATTCCCTTAGTAACAGAATTAAGTATTCTTTAACGTCCTGAAATAGCCTTGTTCCTCGGTCGACAAATCATTCAAAACATTGAACATACAGTTAACTATGAAAGAAGTCACGTCATAATTTTAAACGTTCATCAATTCACCAGTTGGTTTTTAGTGTTCGTCAGTATAAGCAGCGCAATTTAATCAGCTAATAAAAAAAATCTTAATTAAAAGTCTTCACAAATTTCAAGTCAAAGGCTCAGATGAAAAATTTCTAACATACATGAGGTAACAAGACGTCACGTCTCAAGCAATATCAGAGTTTATCTCCAAGACGACGGGAGGAAATTAATTACAACACCCTGTATAGCTGCCAGTTTGCTTAATTTTGAACCGTGACACATTGAAATTACGTTGTAAATTTCTTTAGGCGTAGGCTTTCATTTCAACGAGAGTGACGAGTGGCCTTTGTTTGTGAACTGAAAAAGGCTTGACGGAGTCTTCAGTACTGAGAACCATAATGTCGAAAGACACATTGTCAGTTAAGATAGACATGACTTTATATGTAAGACTTCAAGCACGAATGTAATTTGTCGAGTGGTAAACATTTGTTAAATGTTAGGGACATGTTTCAAAGCGTTTAGGTAATACTTTCGAGTTCTGTGGAATAATGGCAGTCTGGATGTTATGGTCTACATTCTTGTTCGTAAAGACTGGTTCGTTACTGAGAAATAATTTAACTCTAAAAGAGAAGGTTATTTTGGGACCAGTTTTGTGCCCAAGTGTTTGAAAGTAAACGGGTAAAACCAGTCTGCACTGTCTTCTTTTTAATTAATTACTCAATTTACCATACAAGTAGCTACAGTTTGTCTATAGATCTAACCTAAATGAACAGATCGACCAAATGTGTCTATTGCGTGTCTTTTAATTAACGAGAGTGCTCCAAAGTCTTAGATAGTTAGCCTACCAATCTTTATCTATCCAACCTTTTAAGGTTTCGTTCCAATTATTTTGTAGTCGTTGGCTACCCATCGCTATTGAAAACGTAAACATATTGGCAGAATTACAGAACCCTTACTCATTATCGCTTTCGCACTGCAAAAATAAATTTTACTGGATTTTCCTTATTTACAAACCATTCTGTAGACTTTATTTTATCACAAAAGGTTTCTAAGAGTACATGCCGCGTTAAGCGCCTATTTTAAATGCAACGGCAATCACGCCTTAATTATGAAGAACAGTATTTATACAGGCGCTTTGTAAACTGCTTAAATTTATTCAGACAATGTGGTTTTGAAAAAAGGACAGCCTGTGTTTAACACGAGCAAATTTTTTGTAGCAGTCCTGAACGGAGCAATAAAGGACGCTTTAATTTTTTATTATTATTTATTTATTTATTAAAAATATGAAATAACATCATAAATAGGAACATATGTCCCACAAAACCGTTTGCACAGTTTGACTGTGGGATCGAGCAGTCTCTACTCTCTTATTATTAAGAATATAAATCACATATCACACATACATTTTTAATGATGGCGGTCACTCACGATCAGGTTTAACTGACAGTTTTTACTGAAATGTTTGAACTGTCATTGTTTTAACGGTGCGTGTGGAAGAAAAATCGTAAGATTTCATCATACAAACGCTCAGTTACAACTGACATTGAAACAGTTCCGGTAAAATGTACAGTAAACTCATCGTGGGCAAGTTTCTGTGTCAATAGCTCGACCGATTTGAATGAAATTTGGAATGGCGATAGTTCTTCCTGGAATGTACATATATACTTTCAATCCAGGATTTTTTATAGTTCTATAGGGAAAAGCGATTAATTATTTCTCCGCTTACAAAGTCACGGGAAATAATACAGAGGTTGGGACTATCTTATGGTAACAAGTAAGACGTAACCGGGAACGCCCAAGAAGTCGTCAGTCTGTTGTTGACTCTCTTCTTAAAGACATTCAAGTTATTATTGTTTAGTGAAACAGAGGCTTGGATTTAACTCCACAAATTTATAGTACAGTTAACTTCAACTGTTCAGCCACTATAGAACCTTTGTTAATATCATAATTGATAGTTGTCTGTGAGATTAAAGTTGATCTAATTGCTCTGAAGTGACCCAAAAGCGGGAATAGCGTAGGTTTTACCAGAACTTAGTAGAGATAACCTCATACATTTTTATTGCCAACAATAAATAGGCTTTAAAGGCCACATTGTCACAATAAACTGTAAGTATTACCAATATGACAACTGCTTGGCTTGTGGCCAACGGAGCCTTGGCACACTTCGTAGTTGTGTCGTGACTCCAGTTTATTTTATACGTCCATGAAGAATTTAGAGTGCCTGCTAGAATATTAAGGCAACCGTAATAACCTAGTTTGTGCTCAGAGGCGATTAAAGAAGAAAAACTACGGGATAAAGTAAAGGTCAGGTGTGGTTTTTTCAACCACTTTTAAAACTGGGAATGTTTTGCAATTTATGCTGTAGTTTATTGTAGAAAGAGCACGCTAATTATATACAGATGATCTAAAACAACTCAATTTTCAAAAGTAAAAATGAAATTTTGCTCATTATAAATGCCATAGTTTTCTAAAGACTGGACACTTTTACTGATCAAGAAACATAGCATAAAGGGGCAATATCTTTGATAATGCGAGTATGGCATATTATTCGGCAGTTCTTTACTTTAATGTTTACAAGCCATCGCCGAATTAAACCAACTTTTTGTAAATCAATGATTAGGTAATAGGAACACTGGTCCTTAATCAAAGCCCTTGGCGTCTAAACCTAAACCAAAGATTTGCGGATGTCTGGGTTGATGACTTTTACCCAATCATGCGCAAGAATCTGCATCCATTTGGGTCGCGATTCCTCAAGAAAATTAATTATCCTTCTTTTTTGCTTTGCCATAGTCTGGTAAAAATGAAACCAAAGGTGCTGTTTGAATCCTGCCATATCTCAATATCTACTCATTTTTCAACTCGACGAATGAAGTATTTAACGGCGTTTATTCTCAATTAGGTTGTTGAGTTACGACACCCTGTGTTACAGGTTGTTGAGTTAGGACACACAGGTTGTGAGACCCAATCACTTATCAATGATTACATTGAAGCGTTCACTTTATGTTACTTACATATACTATACTATATTAATTGCAGCTTTAATGTGCATACGTCATGCAACATGCAACGACGATGCAGTCGGAAAGCTGATAAGTTAGCATTAACAGGGCCCGTATTATGGTCGCCTTTATCGCGGTGGATAAAGCATCTGTCACTCTCGCACTTACCCATTGGTCAGAAAGTGACAGATCCACTTTTATCCATATCGATAAACACAACCATAATCGACCAGCAGGATTCGATAAACTGAGGAACAAGTAAATACATTTGTACTAAATACAAGTAGGAAGTGATTCAATAATTAGAATAGATATAATGAAGTCGATTTATTATTTATATTTATAATTAGACGAAACTGTCAATGCTACCACACCTTTATTTTCCCTGAGCAAAAACGAATATTTATTTAGCCCAAGCAGATGTTCAACCGAGTCAGTATTTTCTCCTCCCTCCTAATTCCTCTCCTCTGCATTTGAAAGTGCGACGGGACCGACGATACATATTAAAACTGTTTAATGAAGAATCTCAATTAAGACCCCTATGCCTTAACCCTGTAAAAAGATTTAAAAAAAAAACTGCCTATACCTATGGTTGTGTCTTCGGTAATTTGTACTTTATCAAGTACGTGAAGATTAACGAGGTTACATCGTAGAATTGCTGACAAAAATCCCGCCAAATCCTGGCAATAATATGTTGTGTTCCTATTTATTATTTTAACAATGCAGGTACCATTTATGAGCGTAACCTCCGTGACCAACAATGGCCAAAAGCAGCGCAAGCGATGTTTTGCATTGTGCTTTATATTCCGTGAAGTCAAGCGCTGAAAGTTTTTGAATGCCGCTTTAAAGTGCGAAGCTCCAGTTGTCACACGCTTTTGTTGGCTCGCAATTCTCCTGCTTTATTTTCAAATGACAAATAAAATATTCAGTGTGTGCATTTGAATTGTACGTCAAGCACGAAAGTTAGAGCCTTTTTTTAGAATTGCTTGTCACAGAATTATGGCGTGGAAAATTTGTAGCTAGGAAAGCATTTTTTTTCTTCAGTTCCTGTAGGAATATAGGAGTAGGTTGTTTTTTTATGATATTTAACGTTGCAACGCCCACTACTGACGACGCAGTTTGCCTAGTTAAAACCATCCAGGTTCACTCTGCCTAAGAAGCTAATAGCGGTCCCGGGTAAGATTTTTTTTCCCGGTATAGGCAAAAACTACGGGTCACTTTCTTTGGTAATTCAATACAAAGTGAACCGTCTTAATTGCTTTTGTATCTATATACGTATTTATAAGTATATATATTACTGCCCATAGCTAAAGCTTAGTCATGTACTACGAGTAGGTAAATTTGTGTGAGATTGTCCCAAGGCATTTTTTTTTTCCAAATAGGAATATAGGTACTTGTCATATGAAGTTTATAGTTCAAAAAGGGTTTTAAAGCTTATATAAATGCCACAGAACCGTAAGCATTCTATGACGTAACAGCTCAAAATCAAATCAAATTAAAATAAGTTTATTTGCTAGAATACAGTAGGTAATGAAATAAGGTGTTACAAAATAATGTTCCAGTGTATTCAGCCCGCATGCAAGCGTGCAAACATGTCAAAACATAATAATAATAATAAATAATTCTAATAATAATATGGGTTATATTATAATACATTTACATACAATTTTAAATAATCTTGAACACTATAAAAACATTTATCCATGAGCCATTTAGTCAATATGCGCTTGAAAAGGCTTCCTGTAAGTGACTTCATACTTTCTGGTAAATGGCTATAAATTTCTATCCACATACGGTTCATCCTTGTTTTGTAGACTCTCCTTTCATAGAACGTATCACTTCATTGAATTATAGTTTCATAGAATGCTATGAAACTAATGCTGGTTAGGATTGCGGGGAGCCGCTGGATGCGAGCGGCTCAAGACCGTGACTTGTAGCGCTCTTTGGGGGAGGCCCCCGGGCTGATGATGATGATGATGATGAATGCTATTTCTGCTGAACCAGTGTTGATTCAGGTTATCTTGTGATACAAGTCTAACCTAACCTAACCTGACGTGAATCATATTTAAGATACTTACCTGAAATCAACACGGGTTCAGCAGAAAACAGCTTTCTAAGAAACGAAAATTCTGCGAAGTGATTTTCTATGAAATGAGTGTCGGTGAAATCTCATAAACACAATGAACTATTTAAGCCAATATTCCTGCAATAACTCAAAGTATCATTTGCCCTTTGGCATTTATCTTCAAGAGACTTCGATAGTGTTAACTATAGGGTGTAGTTTTGTTTGGGAAGTATTTAACTCAGTGCTCGTAGTTGTCTTTTAATTCATGCACGTTTCATAATAACTTTTACCCCCCACTTAAGCACAGGTGCCTCCAAAAATATGGGAAGTAATATGGATGTTAAAAAAGGAACGGACAAGGTGTGTCGTTGGACTTAAAAAGATTTATCGATAACAGTATTGATTTATAAATAAATACAGTTTGTCATGCATGGGGGATCTCAGTCAAAACGTTAAAGTAGTATTGGTTATACATACACGTATTGGTATTGGTTTTTGGTGGTTATGCAAAAAAATGAGATTGGCAAGGTTTCCACAAGCACTATAAGAGTAGGTAGTAATTCTATTAGATCAAAATAAAATCTCTAAATTAATTAATGAACTTGTATATGGATAAAATTACTAAGGACAAATGTTTTAATGCTTTGATTATACTTTGCGATACTTGAAATACCCTAACAGGGTTGTACTTAGAAGTAATTAAGTTTCTTTGTATAAATACCTATAATAAACAAATAAATAGAATTTATAATAAATTACACTAGAATAATCAATGCAGCTCAGCACTAGGTATCTATGTGGATAACTTAAACGTAAGTAAACCACCCTATAAATATCCACATATAATTTTCAAGCAACCTGTACATCATTAAATTTTCTAATAAAAATGTTACACGCTGTATCGTAACAATGCAATTTTCACCCAAGATCCCACACATAATCCTCTGACCAAATTGCCTCGGACCTCTGAGACACGACCATCCCTTTCACGCAAATGCTCGGCTACTTTAGAGCAACAGGGACACTTTTCGACTGTTTTTATAGGTCATGTCGGTTGCAATTTTTACACAAGTCAGATAAGCCGTCTATTAGGGCCGCCGTATCTTATCGGCGGGTCAGTGCTTCCCCTTCGTTACTGGAGCCCATTTCGTTAGTTATTTATGGAATTCGGGGATTCTATCTATTTGGGGTTTACTTTGCTTTGTTTTAATGTGGTGCAGACATCTTTGAAACAATTTAGTCAAGCTTAAGGTAAAAATGTGAAAACTATCTGGTACTCTCTTATTATGTGGTTGTGGTTATAGAATTAACAATATCTTGTTGGAGTTGTTGGTAATTTTGTGGCTCTGCCTACCCCACTCTGGGATGAAGGCGTGACGGTATGTATGTGTATATGTCTGCTACTCGTTTTTACACGAAGTAAGTAACTTCGTCTGTAAGTTTGTTATGAAAAAAGTTTTTCTAGATAGGGTTGCCAGTGTTGCCACGTTTCCACCAGACACGCTGTAGTCATTTGCCATCACTTTATTGTATTTTATTGAGAAAATAAATGAGATGTTTTTGTTTTTTCTGCAGTAGGTACTACGTTTTTTTTTTGTAGCCGTAAAAAGCCAACGAGCAGACGGGATGGTAAGCAGTCACCGCTGCCCATGGATATCAGCAATGGCAAGGGCACAGCGAAGTGGTTGCCTTTCAGTGAATACTCTTTTTAAGCCGCGTTTAAAGGAGGACGTCGTGGTGCTGAGGAAACACCGTGGAGGGAAGCTCATTGCTGATGATGAATTTTACTCCGGTGGCTAGAGATCCTATAATAGAATAGCGCTGTAAGCACTCAACAATTCCTTAGAGCACTCCCCGTGATAGAGCCTATAGAATACGTAAAGAGATCCAAAGTCCCTTCACAGCTCCAACCTTAGGCAAAACCTTAAATGTAGAAATGAAAAAATGACCTTTACTTTTTTTTTCGATGGAGCCCTCGCGGTGTCCCAGGGCTTTACGGAGTACACTTTGAGGATAGATGCCCCAAAACTACCGTTATCAATTTAAGTTATTTTCGGCTCACTTAATCTATGGGTGTCTATCCGCTACATGTTTTTTATTTACGTACGTAGTCAATGCAGAAATATTGTTATAATTGTATAAATATAATTGCCGCGCTCGTATTAAGGAACCGCTGGGAAATTTAGACAGTCAGTGCGGTATATACAACAGAATAATGTTCTTAATACTTTCACAGTTTCCTTGATTAATTTCTAATGAGTACCTAAGGTTGAAAATGTTCAACAGATTAACTAGTTGAAAAGTTGTGAAGGTTCTCCTATGTTTTACAAAAAAATATGTCGCGACACTTCTCGCCCGCGGGCTAACTTGCTTCTAAGTTTTGAGAAACAGTATAAAAGGAAAGTTTTGACGTCTCTTTTTTGCTCTAGAGGGCGGACTGTCCGATAAAGGATATATTTTTTACAAAATAACCCCTTTTTTAAAGTGAGCAAAGACATAACAGCTGTAAAGAGATGTTTGAAAATATGTAGGAAATGATGATTAAAATATTATCCTCTTTTGCATACACCCTGTATATTAAGAAAATTGACAGCGTTATGCACATATTTCAACGGATTAAATTTATCAATCTTATTGTGATTTTTTAATTTCCACATAAGAACCAATGTAATGTATAAAACTGCTAAGGGTTTTAAAATCTTATCCTTTTTCAGTCAATTACTATTAACCAACAACCACAATCATCCCTGCTTTAAGTGTATGGAAAATACCCAGATTTTTTTTTTTGAAAATTTTATTTTGCAACTTTGTCCGCATTATGGCAAATTACACTTTTTTAATATCAGGAGTCTCTGAATTAAACCACAGACAGACGGACAGACGGACATAACGAAACTATATATAATCCCTTGTCGAATAGGGAACCTTAAAAAGCCTTCAACTCCAAAAATAGAAACCCGATCGATGTGACAAACAATGAACTTAGAAACACCCTGTGGCTGGCCAGAGTTTTCAATCTGGCTGTTTCATTAAAGATGATTGCGCACTGTTCGCCGGGTGGTGGCAAGGAGCCAAGACCTTGATCGATCCAACCGGCTGCGCTTTGGCATGCGGTTATTGCTGCATTATATGGCCTATGTCAGCATTCAAATAAGGCTGGTCTGCGTGGTTGCGGCACATGGACATACAAGGTTTATGTTCATCCAGTTTTGAAGAGCGAAGACCACAAACACTCCCACTTAAAACGTGATCAATTTGGAATTACTCCGTTATCTGTTTCTTGATGGACTCACACACCGTGGTTCTTTTCATAGCTTATTATTATTAACGATTTGATGATGAGCAGCGTTGGACTTGAGACCTTGTATAAGCTTGGCTGTTTTATGCAAAGACCCTTAGCTGTCCTGCGGCAAGGACGGTCTTTTTTGGATCCCTTAGAGAACCGGAGGTGGATACATTTTATTTCTATGAGGGACAGGAGAGAAGGGCGTTGGTCTCTAAATCCGCTCATATCAGGTCTCGTTTCCTTTATTAGTGTTAGCCTTGGTCTATATGCATCATCGCCCCGGATCCTCCGATGAGCCTTGAGTTGGAGGACTGACGGCATCTCGGTTTCTTGGCTGCACTCCCAGGTTAGCCGCAATAAGGAAACTTTGTGAAATGGGATACACGGGGTGTGTATGCGGGACTACTCTCTTAACTATGGCGCATATGATGGCTTGTCCAGCGTGCCCGTACACCAGCTCCGACCAAGATGTCCGTGTTGCGACAGACAGAGCGTTGGCTATCGTAAGTTTCTGGTCCCGCACAGTTTTTTTTATATAGAAAAGGGTTTGCTCTTGACAAACACTTGCCCCTGGAGGACGAAGATTTTATTGACGATGAAGCGCGTTCACCCAGAAGACGCCTATTCACCACAGCTTTAAAGTGGTTCGGATTGTATGCACTCGGAAATACAGACGCCGGAGGCACATTGAACTCTCTTGTGGTACGCAGAGGCGGAATTTCAAAAAGGTACAGATGGAATCCCGCAGTGCGTCTAGAAGTCCGATGGTAGAAAGGAGACGGTGGTAGTCTGATGGAAGAAGGAACGATCGTCACGAGAACAAGGCTGCACTGACCTGATATGTTGATCTTCTCCTCATCATAGTAGTCGAGTCGGTCTTCCTCCTCGGGCAGCTCGCGGCGGCGCGTCCCGTTGGGGGCGCCGCTCACGGCCAGCACGCACACCACCGCCAGCGGCAGCACCACCTCCATGCCGACATCACCGCGCGACACGCCCAAAGCGCTAGGACACACAAACGCATCAGGATAGGACAGACCAGATACTTGGCACCTTAAGCGCCAAGCACGTACTTATACGGTCTTTTGTACAGAGTTAAAAAAATACCAAATAAAAATAAATTTTAAGAAAAACATTGTGTGGAATTACAAAACTCGAATCATGAAGATTCAGGAAAAAACACCAATAGAACTCCCCGCTGTGATATGCTAGAAGAATCCAGCTTGTGTAAATTGCTAGACCTATAATTTGTATTTTATTACCTTTAATACACAATATACCTACTTTTTAAAATTATCAACCTCTTTACCTTAATATTTTTAAAACGAATTGAAGATTTCAACGCAAGTTTTTAACTGAAACCGTACTCCAGCGTTACTGAAAGTTCGGGCCTATCATTATATTTCAAAGTACCCAAAAAGTATTATCCATCTTTTGTTAACTCATTAGGAACTTTCGAACAAAATGTATAGTCATCGTAGGTAAAAGATGGATCATTAAGCGGTGTTTGAAAACTTAACAACCTGTATAGCTCAGGCTACAGGGTTGACGCAATAAATAATGATTAAAAATATAAAAAACCGAGTAAAAATGGTGTAGGCATTGTAACTTATTTAATCTGTGGTGGAGGTAAAGAGCCCTTGAATGGCGACCGCGTGGTGAAAGATATTAATAAGAATTAGGGTAGCAAGGCACTCGACAAACTATCTTAAACAGTTGACAACAGTTCCTATAAGATCTTAGACATAACCACCACTGTGAAAACAGTTGGTTAAAAACCTTTTTGAAGGGTAGCACTGCTTTTTTACCATATGGCTGAGTTTATCACGTGACAAAATGTGGATACATCATCCATCTCTTTTTGATACGTGTATATATGTTTAACCTACAAGTATCCACAACTTTAAATAAAGTCTCACGCGCCAACTGTGAACAGTTTCGGCAAAAAGCGCCCAAGAAAACAGAAATTAATGGATAATCAAATTACACATGTGGAATACAGGCCATAAAAGAGCTATTTCCCGCCCTGTCAGTTTCCTGAACCTGTCACTGTCTCGATAACGCGTTTCTAGCTCGCCGCGTTTTATATCACAATGGGAGGTAAAATCGATGACCTGTCTACATGATAATAAGTGCCACCGCGCGCTTATTCGCATTAGTTCCTTTAGTGGTATGAAAATATTGATCATATTTCTTTCAAAAAGTAATGCAAAAACGAATTGCTTTTAACTTGTTATCATAATCATCAACGTTACGAAACTGTTCTGATATAAGGTAGGTACAGTCAACTACAAAGAGATGTTTCCACTTTTGGACCTTTTTACACTGCTATAAGGTGAAAAAGTGTATATATCTCTTTGTTGACGACTGTACTTGTACGAGTATAACGCCTCTTTATGGCCGGGATACACGAGGCTAGTTTATCAAGTCAGGATAGCAAGCTAGAGCTTGGTAGTGAGCTAGTAGTACTGCCCTCACTTGTACATATGCTAGTGCTGTCTACATGAACACCAGTAATTTTAAGCCAGTCAGGTACCATTGTGGTTACAGTAAGAACATGTTTGTAAAAAAAAAAACACCAATCCCTCAGTAACATGAACGGTGGGGGGTGCTACTACCTCAAAAAATAGAACGGCTAGCTATTAAAAACCATCCTGGCTTCAGCAATAACTTACTAGCCTGCAAGTAGGGTAGTTTTGTACTCACGAAGATAGACGCACTAGTTTGCTAGCTTACTAGCTATCCTAGCGAAAAACTAGCCTTGTGTATCCCGGCCATTATTCGCTAACTAAATGTGGAAAGATCAGTCTGTCTATGGAATCGTAGCGCCCAAAAAGATGCACCGATTTGGAACCGTTTTTTTTAAATGCTTGTTTGTTCTGGATGGATTTAAGTTAAATTTCATAAAAATCGGATGGACCATTTAAGAGATGTCCGCTCTGATAGAAGTGGTCGTAATTTTTCAATTGAGTAACAATTAGACAATTGAACATCAAAGAGCTCGTTCCAAAGTTAATGAGTTAAAAGCTCTGGATTAATCTTGATTACCTACCCAAAATTGTGTGACCAGTGTGTGTTGCCAGTAATGACTTACGGATCTGAAACGTGGGCGCTAACAGTGGGCCTCATAAGGAAGCTCAAAGTCACTCAGAGGGCTATGGAGAGGGCTATGCTCGGGGTTTCTCTGCGTGATAGAATCAGAGATGATGATATCCGCAGTAGAACTAAGGTTACCGACATAGCCCGAAGAATAGCTAAACTGAAGTGGCAGTGGGCGGGGCACATTGCTCGCAGGACTGATGGCCGATGGGGTCAGAAGGTTCTGGAGTGGCGTCCGCGGACCGGAAGACGAGCTGTAGGTAGGCCTCCAACAAGATGGAGTGACGACCTCGTCAGGATCGCGGGACCGCGGTGGATGCGAAAAGCAGAAGACCGGTCTGAGTGGAAAGCCTTGGGGGAGGCCTATGTCCAGCAGTGGACGTCTTTCGGCTGACATGATGATGATGATGACCCAAAATTACTTTAGTGCAACTTAGGTAGGCACCATGCAAGCTGCATTAAACCGGCCAAGTGCAAAGCAGACACGCACACGAAGGGTTTCGAACCAAGCCGAAAAAAACACGTTTCTTATATGCCTTTAATTTTTAACGGTTTGTATTATTGTTTGTTGTTATAGTGGCATGTGAACACACTTTGTGTTTTTTTTTACTGTCTACCTGTTAGAGCAGTACACACAAGCGTTGCTGGTGCGTTCAACATAACTTCAACATAGAGATCTTTATTTATATGTAGAACAACGCAGAGGCGACGACGAACTCAACACTCGTGTGGCATGGCTCTAAAGCCCGATTTACATTGGTCAAGGACAGTGGACAGTGATAGAGGAAAGTACAGTAGTGTAAACTCATCGGACAGTGGCGAGTCAAGTTGCCTTGCTAGTGTAGGCAATGAGAATCGTTTTCTATTTTGTTCACTCCACTATCCTTGTTTCACTTGCCACTGTTTTTGATCAATCTCAATCTAGTCAATGATGTAAGTGTACAGACAGACAACTAGCGTGCAACCAATATGCAGCCATTTCTTAGAACACACGCCGACTTTAAGTGGACTGCATAATAGTGCAGTTTCGATGCCTCTATGCCAACCACACAAAGACTGCAGCCAAACTGCAATTATGCAGCTGGCTGGCAGTTTAAATGCAGACCTTCAGTAATAGCTATATGATTATATTATTGCTGTAAAACACTGATAAGAGTTATAGTTACATAATTTAGGTGAAAATTACTTTTGGTTTGGTTGATAAAATTTATTGATGTGTAGGTTTCCTCACGATGTTTTACCGTAAGACCATCGAATAATGTAGTATAGTATAGAAAGAAAAACTTATTGGTACCGTCACGTTTAATAACATGGACACAGTTAAACTTTCAAAAATTAGTAAACACGACTCTACTTCAAGGGAATAAGATTGTATAATATATTTTTGAAACCTTGCTAATGTATAAATATTATATTTATGATGCTGACTGTAAGTACATGGTACTGGCGGGGGTTCGAACTCGGTACCTTACGACCACGAGTCAACCCCCTAAGCCACTAGACCACCAACGGTTTTAAAATTGGGTCGAAAATAATAAGGGTATTTGACAAGAATAAATCACCGAGCCATATTCCAATAATAAATTTAGTACTTTATTGGCTTGCAATCACAGCGATGCGAACATAATAGCTTAACCATTCGGCATAGAAACGGCTTCGAGGAAGCCAATCGAATCCAATGGGTAAAGTATAAACAGAAAAGTAATTCAACTCCGGCCCTTTGGGAGTCCGAGTTAAGTACAGTCACGGACTTTAATTGATATACACCGTGATTTTTTTGATTTACGATAACTTTAAGGGAACGTTCTTTAGGTCAAACAAAGTTAATTTCCCGAAGACAGACAAATGATAAGTCTAACGGTTTTAAAGATATTTAATTTTTAAATTTAATCAGGTAATCACGTTAAACTAGTGTAAAAGGCTCTTGATTGATAACAACAATTTTCTTTTAATACTTATGAGTAAAGAGTTTCCAATTGTTAGGTTTGTATACGCGTCAATCTAAAGTGACTTGTACCTGTCAAGTGTTATCTTTACTTGTGTGTGTATGTCACTCACGCCAACATAGACGTATTTGACACTGATTATTAGTTAACTCTAAAGGCCCTTTTAGAATGACCAAAGATAAAAGATTTCATTATTTTGCTATAAACTGAAAAAAATTTTTTTTTTGCAATATTTAAAAATCTAATCTACCAATTAGTTTCTATGGATATACCTAGTAATATGCCGAAGTTATCGTAAATCAAAAAAAACACGGTGTATAAGAACCTTGTCGTACAAAACCTACGATTTATAACCATGTCTATCTCGTCACTTGACGCTGTCATTATGATAGGGTTCCATAGTGGCATAACAATTAAAGTCCGTGACTGAACAGGCATGCAGCAGCTGCTAAGCATGCAGGCAGTGCAGCCATGATTCAGCGTTGATCAGCGCTATCAGACTGCAATTAATTAACATGAGGGGACAATGTGACAAAAAAAAATTAGTCCCAAAAGTCCTACACTAAGCTTCAGGCTAGTACTATTACTACCTACTAGACAACGATATAAATATCGATAATACCAAAATACATAGAAAACATTAAAAACAAAAAAAACATATACACGCGCTCATCACACCAAAATTGGCGCATATCGGGAATCGCACTTAGGAACGGTAGCCTTATAGGCACAGTTGTAGACAGTGTAAAAAAAAAGTCATGCTTCACATGCTTTTTTTTTGCTTGCGGCATCTATATGTAAATGTACAACATCAACTATTAGTCGGCTGCGCGAAATTGATCTGTCATTACATCGTATCAGAACACAAACTAACAGTTAGCCAGCCGATATTCGCCTGACGATCTCTTCGAACTGCGCCCGGCGACTTCAGCCGGTACGACGGTTCACGGCCAAATTAGCCATACTGCGTCTGACAATCGTAGTTACTTGGCGGTGGGTCGATCTCTGTTGTTTAAAAAGTGATGTCGGGAGTGTTTTTTTTTAAAACTGGCCCTTTGGGACTTTAAATACCATCGCAGCAGGCTTAAATCATTTAACTACAATGTGTGTGCTCCATTGATTGTGGATCGTCAGACAGCCTTACGCATGGAGAAACTAAGCGAACACACAGGGACACAGGGCACCTGATGGTACAGATATAGTGAATAATGCTTTGCCATCGTTTTTTAGTCTGAAAATATCGTTTTTATTTGGCTGTCTCAGTCAACTTTAGAACCCGATAAGCTAATTGAGACAGCAAGATCAATACGAACTTATCCGACAAAAAACGATGGCAAAACATTATTCACTACATCTGTATGAGTAGTTTAAAATCTCAAGATTGGAGTTTTATGATGACGACTGCAAACTGCAAATGCGTTGACGACCCTGAGAACTAAGACTGAAACTAGTAGCATTAAAGCATCTATGTTAGTTTTCTCCGGTTGTCTTAACCCCCCACCGGAATCCAATAATATGAACACTGAAAGAAAGAAAGAAGTGCAGGTGGTAGGACCCTGTGCAGGGTCCGCCCGGATCGCTACCACCATCTTATCCATTAACCTACCGCCAAACAGCAGTGTTCACATTGTTGTGTTCCGGTTTGGGGATAAGACAGCCGGTGTAATGACTAGCATAGAGGCATTCCATCTTAGTCCTCAGGGTTGGCAACGCATTTGCAGTCTTATGCTAATGTCTATGGGTCACAGTTTCCACTTACCATCAGGTGGCCTGTGTGCTCGGTTGCCTTCTCTATGACATAAAAAAAAAAGAAAAAAAAAAAAAACAAAACAAAACAACAAAAGCACCAATTAGGTTATAGTAGTATACGTGACGGTTGCGTAATGCCAATTACGCAGAGTCGCGTACAATACTTTATCTATACACATAACTATAAGTACTCTAAGATGGGTTCAAAAGCCGAAAGGCAATTACCAGCAATACCTGTGGTAGTAGGTGACAGCGATAACAGCTGTAACGAAATTACGTTATCGAATATTGTAAAGTAAAGAGATCCAAATTTGGAACATCTTCAAAAATTAACAGCTGTCATCGCTGTCACCTACTACCACAGGTATTGCTGGTAATTGCCTTTCGGCTTTTGAACCCATCTAGGAGCACTTTAAATAATGTGTGTAGATAAAAAATAAAACTTACAGAGTTGGACAGTTGTTGCACTGCTGTTTGAAACTGCAGGTGATCTGTTAGTATATGGAGTATTTAAAGCCGTACACAAGCTGCTCGACGTACCCTTGTTGGAAGATGCTTTCCTGGTTTGCGTATACTGCGACGAGGGCGGGCCAGACAATCAGTTGTTACCTGACCTCGACATGGCCACCCTTGGCTTTCCGCCCTGACTTTTACTAATGGCATCTGAGGTTTCTTGATAACGTAACTACCTTCTGTTACGATACAACTTCGACGCAGTTCTTGTAAGGTGTTTAGCTTGTTTTTATGGCAGGCAGAAGGCATACTAGCGTACAGGTCACATTATGTGGGATTTGAGAACGATAGACATTTGCAATATTAATGTATAGGGTGGAAAAAACGAACGCCAAGTGGATGGCAACTACCATATTGGAAATAGCAAGTTCTACGCAAAGGAGACTTCTTTTAATATTAAAAACAAAAAGTACTGCATATTGGATTTTTGAAAAAAAAAACCTCTTCTTTAACCGGGAATCGAACTGGTCGAATATGATGTAACAATCATTCATTCATCATTTATGTCTTTAACACATAGGTATACCGAAAAACTCTTCCTTATTATTTTGTCATTTTCGACTATTTCGATTCCCGGTTAAGGCAGACGAATTTTCAAAAATCGATATAAACAGGTTTATTTTTTTCAAAAATACAAGTAAATTCTGCTTTGCGTAGAACTTGCTATTTCCAATATGTAAGGCCGCAATCTATTTGACGTTCGTTTTTTCTACCCTGTGTAGATACAGCTGAGATACTTTTTTTTTTTTTATGACATAGAGAAGGCATACGAGCACACAGGCCACCTGATGGTAAGCGGAAACTGTGACCCATAGACATTCGCATTCACAAGACTACAAGACTAAGACTGCAAATGCGTTGCCAACCCTGAGGACTAAGATGGAATGCCTCTATGCTAGTCATTACACCGGCGTCTTAAGACATGTCAAAATGGCAGTTTTCTATGACTTGACGTATTTTCTCTCAGCCAGCCAGTGTGCAAACGCATTACCAACACTTTTCATTTCTTCCATTCACCGATTGTCTTATACTTAAATATTTGTTTCTTACTTTAGTATCGGCGAATGTAGTTCAAATCTTGTAAGTAAAAATTTGAACCAGTTCCCAATTGAAATAGGCTGTAACTTCAAATACCTACGTGTAAACTTCAAATGTAAACAATCACACTAGGCATTGAACTCGGTACGTTAGGTTCACGAGTCGAAAACTAAAACCACTAAGTCACCAAAATTCTCAGATCACATTACTCTAAACTTCTCAGTTTATTTAAAAAAAGGTTGTCTATCTATAAAACTACGCAAACTATTTGTGTTGCCGACCTCTGAACATGTATCCACAAACACTAATACTTCTATAAGTTTGAGGGTAATATCCTGTAAACGGCCGGAGGTTGCCAACCTTTTTCCGAATATCCCGGGACGTTATATCTCACTCCCGGATAATAAGATGTCTTGTACCCGGCCATAATATAGATGTTCAATGGCTCTTGTATCGTCCATGGCGTTGTCAATCTTGTAATCGTATTATTAAATTGATATTGAATTGCGTGAGAAGGATAGAAGCTAAGCTGATGAGGTTGGGATATTTCTTTGGGTTATGGAGTGTTCTGATAAAATGCTATTTGGTTTGGGATCCCCTCGTAACATCGTCTCTCGTTTGATCGAATTTATCATTTGATCGATATTAATTTCATAGAAACCTAATTTCTGCGAAATTTTGCAAATTAGCCTAATTGTGCAAATCGTGGTAACGGAATTATCAACAAGTTATTAGAATTGTTGGTAATTCTGTAGCTCTGTCTACCCCACTCTGGGAATGAAGGCGTGAGTATATGTATGTAGGTATGTAATGTTTTTAGGTTCTCTTAAGCATGGGTTACGTAGTTTAGGTTAGGTTAGGTTTCGGGTGATAGGACCTTGAGCAGGGTCCGTCCGGATCGCTACCACCATCTTATCCATTAACCATAGCAGTGTTCGCATTGTTGTGTTCCGGTTTGGGGATAAGACAGCCGGTGTAATGACTAGCATAGAGGCATTCCATCTTAGTCCTCAGGGTTGGCAATGCATTTGCAGTCTTAGGCTTGCAGTCTTGTGAATGCGAATGTCTATGGGTCGCAGTTTCCACTTACTATCAGGTGGCCTGCGTGCTCGTTTGCATTCTCGATGCCATAAAAAAAATGGTTACAGCTTTGCCTGTGAATGAAATGAAAATTCGGCGAAGGAAAACATTGTAAATGAGTTTCGGTGATTCGAGGGGAGTGGAATGGACACTGAGTAATCAACTAATACTACAGCTAAACAACTAATCGTAACTATAAACAGTATTCCAACTATTAACTACATTACCCACTAAATAATTCTTTATTATATTAGCTCACAAATAAAGATACAATCTAACATTTATGATCATTTATAATTCAGAATGAACCCACCGAATCAACAGGTTGGCGTGAGAAAACAACGTTTTTAACAAAACGAAAACACCAAATAAGGAAAGTTCTGGGAATTGAACAGGGAATTAACTGTCAAAGTTATTATTTATCCTAATAAAAAGTGTACCAAAGGTTCCTTATTATTTTTTTGCTGTCACGAATAGAGTTCAACTGTCATGTTTTTCGCGAACTTGAAGATGTGGCGTATTTGAGTTGGCATGGATAGAATTACATGTTCTCGTAAATGGTTGACTTTTCAGGCTTTGCAACTGTTTTCTAAGACGAGGGTTTGTGTTAAAAGGCCATGTAGGTACAGTCAAGAAATTGTCACCCACCTTAGTTCCAAAGTCAATCTGACATTCTACAGCAATAAGGTTGAGTTTTCTATCAATTACAAATGACTTGGCATCTCTAATGACAATGAAATCTTCAAGCAGATTTTGTTTTAAATGGGTAGCAAATTAACTTCCGTGATCGTACTAGCATTGTGCCGACATGAAACTTCTCAAATTGTGAATGTTTCTCATGGGAAAACCTCGGGATGGATGTTCCTAATTTTTGTATGGAAAAAGTACATTCTCAATTCTCTCGATCGTATCCAAAAATGTAGGTATTTTCACTTCGTGCACAATGTGTGTCTGAATAAACAGTTCGAAAAACAGTAATTACTCAGATATTTAATAATTCCCAATTATTACAAAATATAGGTATCTATGACAAATAACTTCCTGGATTTATCAGCTGTCGAATGACGTTAAACATGTAGGTGTATGAGGTAAAATAAAGTCATATAATTCATCAATATAATTTAAAACAAATGCCACGGGACAATTTATACAATTCGCCATTAACTAAGCTTAAGCTCAATGCTTGTAATAAGGGCAAGTAAACGATAAACATAGGTACTTAAAAAAATATTATTTAAAACAGGAAATTTCAACCCTACAACAAACCTATTCGTGCTTATCACTTAAATACTTCTTACTTCCATTTTTTCATTTAAATGACATCGGAAACAACTCAGCAAAAATTTACAACTACCGGATCTGACGCAGAAACCCCCTTAGAGTGCTTTCACACTGCGGTGAAAACGTTACATAACGTTATAAAACATGTTTGAACATGAAAATATTATTGTAATGGTTAGAACATTGACGTGTTTTAAGGTTTTATAACGTTAAGTATAAAAATATAACATTTTTACCGTTACCATTTCCGTAGGTACCTCAAAAGGAAAAAACGGACCTAGAACTATGAAACTTGGCAAGTAACACCGTCTTTTAGTAACAAGTATAGGGAAAAATCTATAAAAGATACATTTTAAATTTAATCACAAATAAACAGAGTCTTTATGCTCGGAACGAACTTACGAATTTGATTTGCACGTCACGATACAAGTTCGATTTTCCCTTGTAACAATATTATGTCAGGGACAAGTGTGAACTTTAGCGACAGTTAGATCTCACAGAAACTTTTGTCAAAACTGGTACACTACTTTCTTGGCCGACCGTACGTAGGTCTTCGCCGTGTGCCTAGAATATGAATTATTTATTTATTCTTAACCCTCGAAATCTACGTATGTGTATGTGTTTCAAAGCTCCCATGCAGAGGGCCCGTTTTTGACGTTTTTATTTAAAGGAAGCCTGTTCATTCTCTCTCAAAGAAGGTATTGTTAGGGGGTTTTTACCTTTTAAATTGTTATATTTCTTTTATGTATGTATGTATGTAAATACTTTATTACACAGACGGGAAAATAAACACAAAAGGTATGTACAAAGGCGAAGGGATCTCTTCCAATTAACCTTTAAGCCAAACAACAACACTAATAGCCAAACGTACAAAAGTGAAACGGACTAGATGCCTCATGAGCATGATAGCCGGTAGGATCGACTGTCTATATGTGAATCACTGTTCTATGGCTCACTTGAACAGAGAATGTCTGTATTTATTTTAAGGTTATTTATTATGTTATTGTGTTTGTTTGTTTTAAATTTTGATTTTAATTGTATTTTAATGTAGTGTTTGACCTTTATCGACTAATGTATGGACGTAAATTGTCTGAAATAAAGATTTATTATTATTTGTATGTCTTTACCAATCACGGGACTATGGAAGTCCCGGACCTTTGGAAGGCGTACATGGAGCCGAAGCCAACACGCAGAGGCCCTTTAGACAAGTTTAATTTAGTAAAGTTATGGGACACCAATTATTATTCTTAGATATTTATTATTTTTTCTGTAAGTTACGTTTTTTACAATAAATATTTAAATATAAAAGTAAAATAACAATACTAATACAAAAAATAAACATTATAAAAAACCTAACCTACGAGTGCCGCCGGCAGCGGGGCAGGGCTCAATTATTATTATTATTATTATAATTACGTTAATATGAAATTAACAATTCAAAGAAGGTACTAAGATTATATAAATATAAGCTAGATCTTAGCTAAATAATGTATGTATGTTGATGTTTATTCAATTGACCTCTAAAGGCTTATTTCTAGCGACCTTCGTAAACTGAAGAAACCCGAGCTGTAATAAGATTACCTCGAGCATTCAGGATCTTTCTTTAGCGGCTCAGTTACTTTAAATCCGGCTTAGGCTGTTGGAAAACGGTTGATATTAGGATAATGCTGTGTCTAGGGTATTCGTTGTTTTGTGTTACGTGTGTCACTTTCCGTCTCTTCACCAAGCGGTTCCAACGAGCTGGCTCTACGGCTAGCGAATGCTGAGTTGGGGCAACCATTTCTCCGTGTCTTGTTCTTTTTGTGTCCATGGGATCTTTATATTTTTACGGTTCCATGCCCAAAGGGTAACAAACGGGACCCTGTTAAACCTTCGTTGTCCGCCTGTCCGAACGTATGTGCGTCTTAACCTAACTATAAAAAGATTTATTTTTAAATTGTCGATAGACAGGGTTTTTTAAATAGAATATGTGAAAATAAAATCGACCGTATATAACGACAGATTTCCAAGCACCAAAAAAGTTGAATGATTAGAAACGTTCTTAAAAAAAACTCTAATCTGTACTAAAACAATTTGTTTGACACTTCTTACAACTTGAGTCATAACGTTACTGTGACACAGTTCCATGGTGGGTCAAGGTTCCGTCGGCCTGATAGTTGAAGCGTCAAAGGAAGGAGAATGGGCAGAAATGTATGAACACTGTCCTAGAAACCAATAACAAAAAGAAACAGACCATCGGAAATCCTTTTTAATTCTAAAACGATAATAATAGATAATAGCTGTTATAAATAAGTATTTCAAAAATCTGGAACATCGGGACGCCTACATAGACGACGTTAGCATAATTACTTTGAAACACCGCTGTCTTTGCATGGTGATAACTTTTTCACACAAAGATTCCGAACTATCTGCCAGTTTTACCTAAAACTTAGAATTACCTAACCTATGACATATCGCTTGTCATCATTGGTCATAGACGCC
This sequence comes from Acleris sparsana, assembly GCA_923062465.1. NCBI lineage: Eukaryota > Metazoa > Arthropoda > Insecta > Lepidoptera > Tortricidae > Acleris > Acleris sparsana. Next base: position 1,421,524 of record OV281293.1, read on the forward strand.
AATTAGCCCACCCTCCTTTGTTTCGTGTGATTATAGTTCAAACCCTAAAGCATAAAACAAAACACACAAACGCGGGTTTGCGGGTGGTAGGACCTTGTGCGGGGTCCGTCCGGATCGCTACCACCATCTTATCCATTAACCTACCGCCAAACAGCAGTGTTCGCATTGTTGTGTTCCGGTTTGGGGATAAGACAGCCGGTGTAATGACTAGCATAGAGGCATTCCATCTTAGTCCTCAGGGTTGGCAGCGCATTTGCAGTCTTAGGCTTGCAGTCTTGTGAATGCGAATGTCTATGGGTCACAGTTTCCACTTACCATCAGGTGGCCTGTGTGCTCGTCAGCCTTCCCTATGGCATAAAATAATAATAATAATAATTATAAAACTGGTTAAACGTGAGTGGGTACGGAGCTCTCGGTCCCAGCGTCGATTTTTTTATTCTTAAAATCTAAAGGTAAACGTTTATTACTATCGACGTACGGGGTTTTCTACGTCAATTCTAAAAAAAAAAGGATGATAAAAGTAAAGTAAAAAAAAAACAAAAAAATGAGATAACGTTTCGCTCCCTTACGGAAACGTGTAAACTTAGTTTTTCATTATAAGTACGCGGGAATTCAAATTAATGGGGCCCTGAACTCTTTTGTGGGCAGAAGGGGCGTTTCACAAAAAGCGCGACTGGCTGTTCACAATGGAGTACTGGTCCCTACTCTGATGTATGGTAGTGAATGTTGGGTGTGGCAGGACAAGCATGAAAGTCGTATAAATGCAGTTGAAATGCGCTCTTTACGTAGTATGTGTGGTGTGAAACTGATTGATAGAGTAAGGAATGAAAAGGTCAGAGAGAAATGTGGACTAAAAGAAGATGTAGTGACTAAGATTGAAAAGGGCATGCTTCGATGGTTCGGTCATTTGGAAAGGATGGATGAAAGAAGATTGACGAAAGAGATATACAGAGCGAAAGTGAGTGGAAGGGTCGGAAGAGGCCGCCCTAGGCGTACTTTTTCGAATCAAATCGGAGGAATACTGGAAAAGGTCTTAAGTACCCGAAACCGACGTGCGTGCATGACTCGTTGTATGAATGTGGAAGAAGCGAAAGAGATTTGTCAGGATCGTAGCAGGTGGAAAGAAGTCGTCTCTGCCTACCCCTCTGGGAAACAGGCGTGATTTTATGTATGTATGTATGTATTTTTTCACCCCTAGAAACGTTTTCACCCGGAGCAAAGGCTGTTTTTTTTGACATACTTATACGTGATTTAATCATCGGTTCAACATCCTCTTAACTATAAAAACCGAAAGTGTTTGATGGTTTGCGAGACTAGCTAAAACAACTTGTACGAGTTAAAAGCTAGTCTTTTATAAGCTGTTAAGCCGTTAACTTTCATATAATCAACTTGTCTAGCCGCACTAAGCGCCACCAAAGTTACTGCAAGCGCTTTCATCGTCCGAACACAACCATCACACGATCGTTACCAAACTTTTTAAAGTTATAAACGCTTTCGGGCCCGGCTTCCAGTTTATTCAGACTATAATTACTTGTTTTGTCATTCGCGACTTAATTACAGAGCTGGGACTGCGTTAAACGTAATTAATTCGGATTTAAGTTACCTAATTATTCTGTTTTTTGGACAACCTTCAATCTGAGACATTTACATAATAAGTCTAGACTTATGTTGTGTATATTTGCAAAATTGTTAGGTTAGTCGCTATTGAATGTAAAAAGTATATGCTATAAGACTATAGGAAACAACACACACCTTGAGGGCATGATCGTTGGAGTTTATCGAGTGGCATAATCAGTGTTTCTCCTAATTAATTCTTTGGCGGAATATTGTTTGATCTAAAATGGTTTGTACAATTAAAACGGGTTTTATTCATTATTATAAAAAGAAGTAACCTAACTAAGCTACACAATAGCCCCCTTACTAATAAACGTTGAGTAACGGTGGTATAGCTATACAATGTTTTGTCCTTATCTGTCATTGTGACATTTGAATTTGACAGATAAGGACAAAACATTGTATAGCTATACCACCGTTACTCAACGTTTATTAGTAAGGGGGTAGGTGTTTATTCAATTCTGTTATTCCAGCCTAGAAGGATGTTCGGTGAAGAGATTTTACGGTGAATATTTGGGCGTTTCAACCGCCGTCATTGTTGTCTTCAATATATTGACGAAAACAATGAAGACTTTAGAATGATCAATACATTTACGCCAAATAATGTTATGAATTTCTAAGGGATTTTTAGTAACTTACTATTTAGATATATATTTATTAACTTGTAATGTATATAAGTTCAATTTGACCCACTACCCGTTAACGGAATGAGCTGAAATTTGTACCACATATGTAAACCCGATGATGATGCAATATTATGGAATCGAAGAGGTCTCATGATGGAGTCTGAAGGTAGACCCACTGTGTTAGGACTCAATAGTTTTCATATTGATAAGCAGATAAAGATTATGCAAAAAAGTAGTCGGCTACAAAAGCTTTTCCCAAAAATGATTTTTATGATAGAATCTAATTTCTAATAAAATTACTTAAGACACTAATAAATACTTATAGCATTATATGAATATAATATAAAACAACATACGTAGTTAAGTAGGACAACGTATAAAAAAAAAGTTTTTGTTTGTTTTGTATGTTCTGGAAGCACAGAACCAATTTAAAATTATTACACTAATGGAAAGCCACAGTATCCCTGACTATAAAGGTTATTTATTAGAGTTAAACCGGAGCGAAGCAGCGTCTCTATTCTACAAGGTAAAATGATGTTGTTCTTTACGTGTTTTCGTATCATTTTTAAGCCGGCCGCTATTACTGTCAAGTAAATAATATTCGTAACGTTGACAATACGATAACACGTCAAAAACAATTTAGTTTATCCCCAGTAGAAAGTAGTAACTGGTATATACATTTATAATCTGTAACCTGGGCCGAGATTCTAGGCGGTAAAAGGGTGATTATTCGCCGTTTTAACCGCCGTCATTATTGTCTTCTCATATTATTCAAGATAAACATTTTAATTGTCTTATGATTTTAAATGGAATTAATACTACCCGGGTCCGTTGACTTTGACATCCAAAGTTGCTGGTAATTATCATTGTTTTCGTCAATATATTGAAGACAACAATGACAGCGGTTGAAACGGCCAAATATTCACCCAAAAACATATGGTCTTTGACCCGTTTTGATAGCTTTTATATACTTGATACTTGATACTTATTGATACTTATAATATCGGCCGAGTTAAAAAAAAATACCATAAGATGTCAAAAGTGATATGCTTTTTACATGCGGGTGGCAGGACCTCATGCAGGGTCCGTCCGGATCGCTACCACTATCTTATCCATTAACCTACCGCCAAACAGCAGTGTCCGCATTGTTGTGTTCCGGTTTTGGGATAAGACAGCCGGTGTAATGACTAGCATAGAGGCATTCCATCTTAGTCCTCAGGGTTGGCAATGCATTTGCAGTCTTAGGCTTGCAGTCTTGTGAATGCAAATGTCAATGGGTCACAGTTTCCACTTACCATCAGGTGGCCTGTGTGCTCGCTTGCCTTCTCAAAGCCATAAAAAAAAACGACCAGAATAAAGGCCCAGTTCACTTGTTATTTATAAAATCGTGACAGTCAAACACACACGATTTACAACCGCTTTAGTAAATTTAATTACTGGTTTAATTATAGATCTTGTACGATTGTGCGCACGCGACCCGCCTGTAATATTATTAATATTTTACCGTCGCGCATGTTATGGGTTTACACGCATAACTTTATTAATGTTTCTTAATTAACATTTTGCTTTGTGAGGAAGTTACGAACAGTTAAATCAACAGTTAAACGTTACACAATCGTTTACGATTTCGAAATGTATAGGGGCTCTATTCTACGCGGTGAAACCATATTGCATTGGACATGTTATTGTATTGTTAACGTGATTCGCCGACATCTGCTGAATCCTTATAGTAAGGGAGCCCACGAAACTAAACCTAGTACGGTAATACTACCGGATAATATATTTTATATTTAGTCTCGTCATTAATTGGAATTCGAAATGACGATGCTGCAATGCGAAAAACCTGGCCGCGTCAGAAATTGATGAGCTTTCAGATGAGTTTTGGTTTTTTGACGAGATTGATAATAAAAGATGCTTAAGTACAAGGCGTCGCTTATCATGCTGCTGCCACTCATTAGACCAATCAGGGGGGCTTGCAGCACTGCATTGTCGTATATTCTTACCCGTGCCGGGTTCCGAAGAATAAATGAAACTTGGGAGTCCTATTATAATACTAGACATCGAAGTTACAACGTCATCTCATTAACGACGAGACTAAATATATATGTCATCCGGTAGTCTTTTCGTACTAGGTTTAGTGTCGTGGGCTCTTAGAATATTGTTTTCAAAATATTTTGGTGGTCACTGGTCTAAACTAACCTAACCTAACCTAACCTAACCTAACCTAACCTAACCTACGTAAGCCATGCTTAAAATAATTTGAAACAATAAGGATTGAGCCGAAATCAGCTTTCTACGAAATGAAATTTCTGCGAAACGATACGTTTGCGATAATTGTCGGCGAAACAATGTCAAGGTTTTATTTACTTAGTAAAGGACGCCGGGTTATTAAACAATACAATAACATATCAAAAGCAATATAGTTTTAGCGAGTAGAATAGATTCAAAAAAATATATTAATTCGCATGTTTCATATATTTAATAGTTACTAGCGCCGCCCTCGCCTCGCTTGAGTTTATGTGAGTAGAATTAATAGTTGTTATTGTTTTAGTGGTTATGGTAATGTTTTATTTTTATGGTAGTACCTTATTGTATGGTTTTTTTAATACAATAAAAAACTAGACTATTTATAGCACTCGGCTGTCTGGCTTAGTTAAGCGATGAAACCTAAAACCTACTGCGGCTTATTTCAAACCACTGCATTATTAGTATGCCATAAATATAACATGTAATCTAGCCTCCGAAACTCGAGGCGTGGCCAACCCTGGCAACACTTACATTGTAATAACTAATACCCTACCGCACGACATAACCTATTTTCATCACTTTAACAATATAATCTACCATCAAACGATTTTGAACATTACGTGTAGCAGCTAAGGTTGTTAAGGGGCGGTTGCAGAGCGCTGCGGTATTCGCAATGCATCATGCAGGTATAGTGAGCTTGAATGGGAGTTTTGTCGCGGAAAGTGCGCTAGAATTAAGCCAATTTTCAATGGACGCTTTGGCATGTAAGAGGGTCGACATGAATGAAGCTTTGACATATTATTATGGTGGGTACATAATATATTCGTTCATCAATCATCATTCACTCTAGATAGGTAGCTAGTTGGCCGGCCATTTGCAACGTCAAAAGATGGCGGATGTGTAATTTGTTTTAGTTTTTATTTTTGTGTATTTAGGTGTTCAAAGTTCTTTTCTGTTAGTGATTTGTGCTTTTAATGCATTTGTGTTGCACAGTGATAGAAGACTTGGACTTATTTCGTGTATCTGGCGTCCTATTTCTCGTTTCAAGTGGAATCGCAGTGGTACAGAGGTTAAAACTGCCTTGGCCTCTGTCCTACATATCACCGTACAACGTTGCCCCGAATCTTCCTATAGAAGATTGGATTGTGTTTTATTACTATATCGATTTATACTTATGTATACTTGACACTGGCGAAATCACTTCATTGTGGAAACGCCATATCCCCGCGGTAGTAGATGTTCAAGTCGCCACGGGGCAAAAAAAAAAAAGTTTCGTAATTCCAAGTATAGCTATGCCTTAGATTGCGTGGAAATATACCACTGGTTTTCTCGAAAATAAAATTGAGGAACAGATATATTCCTAGTATATTTATTTGCGTTTCACGTTGTACGATTTCGGGCTTGAGACCAAATCTCTCTCGTAAATGTGCGTTCAAATTTCCCGCGCATCAACTACTGATCCGTTCTCAAACTGAATGAACGGAGTGACCGAAAGAGCTGATGCTCTCGGTCTTCTGCCGCGACAGGGCGGCCATCTTCCTCTTCTCATCTCGCGCTAATGCCGGCCGGCGCGCGTCCTCTTAATTAATCCAAAACTGTGACATTTTGGAATGGAATCCATGTGAGAGTGGTGTGAAAGTGTCCCGGGACCACAGGAGCAGTCAAAACCTATGGAAAATGTGAGTGAGATATAATTTCTTTAGCCCAAATCTGTTTTTAAATATTTCAATACTGTCGTAGTTCAACCATTTTGGTCATTCGACCGGGATTCTCCAGTTTGTAAACCAGATACACTTTTACACACTCTAAAGCATCCAATTATATATTCCTAGTACAGTTTTTAGTAAACACAAGACTTTATTTCGAGTCTAAAGTTTGTGTAACTACGTAATTAATTTCAATAATTTCAATTGTTGCAACGCGTCGCGCGTGTCTATTGTTTCAAAATGGCCGACATTCTAGAACAACTTATAGATAAAAAGGAGATGTGTTTTTTACGTATTCAAACACTATTCGAATTATCCAAAGTCGTTGTCACCGATTCAACACGTATATATCGGAATTTAATTTACGTCTTAAGGACATTCATTCAAACCGCGAAGTATTCGAGCAAACCGTATTCGAAATTAATGCTTTAAAAAAGAAAGAAAATTCCAAGTACAAGTCTAATCATCAGGAAATTCAAACTTATGACGACATGTATTATCGGATTTTAAGCGTCGCCACAACTATTAACGAAATATGGCAGTCGTGCGAGAGCGGCAGTTCGCCTTCTACCGACGCCGTACGCCGCGGCGGGCTCGGTGACACCAACAATGATTTGCGCTCAGTTAAACCGCGTTTACCTAGACTCGAATTGTTTCATTTCGATAGCAAGTTGGAGAATTGGCAAACTTTCTATGATACATTTACGAGTCTGATTCATAACAACGAAGGCATTAGTAATGTTGAAAAATACTACTATCTACTTTCTGCCGTTAGCGGTTCCGCGTTAACCGTAGTTAAAGGAATGCCAATTACATCTGATAACTATCCAATCGTATGGGCGTTGTTAGTTAAGAAATTCGAAAACAAACGCGCCTTAGCTACCAGTTATTTGGACCGGTTGTTTCAATTTAAACCATTGTTGGCGGAATCAGTCTCTGGGCTTAACACCTTTTTGCAAACCTATCAGGAATGTGTCAAAGCGTTAACACATTTAAATATCGACAATTTATCGAGCTTCATATTGTTCTACATGGGGTTGCGTAACTTAGACACCGTTACTAGACGAGAGTTCGAACAAACTGTGGAACAAACTCAAATACCTACTTACGATCAGCTGATCGCCTTTGTAGAAAAGCAAGCGCGTGTTTTAGAAATGTCCGAAGTTAAAAATTGTGTACAGAAGGGTCAGTTTACACCGAGGGCTGTTACTAACGTCGTATCAAAACCGAACGTATTGCGATCGAATAATAATAACTTCTATACCGGCGCAAACAAACCTACAACGAAACCGTGCTTGTCAGCTGTTAGTAAGGGGAGCTATGACCGATCAAACAAGTGTTTATTCTGTGACAAAACGCATTCAACGTACCGATGTTACGAATTTTTAGATTTATCACCAGCACAGCGTCTTGACAAAGTGAAACAGCTTCAATTATGTGAAAATTGCTTACGTCAGCATCAGCTGTCAGAGTGTACTTCAAAGATTAGATGTGTTTTGTGTAAACAACCGCACCATCATAGTCTACACTTAGATACAGTTTCAAGTGTACAAAATTCTAGTGGTAGTCAAGGTCCGTCTAGAGGTCAAGGTCAACTTCCTAACGTCGTCGGCTTGACTTGTTCGTCAAATTCCACCGTGTTGTTAGGCACTGCCGTGGTGCACGTCGCAGATCGATGGGGAACTTACCACGCCGTGCGTGCAGTAATAGACAGCGGTGCCATGTCCGGTTATATGACAAATGAATGTGCTCAGCGCCTAGGTCTGTCGCGACGCCAGTGTCCGTTTGAACCCATGGGTCTGGGAGGTGCACCAGTGCAAGATTTCGGTTTGGTTACATGTTCAATTAAGCCACGAAACTCAACTGGTCCAGTTCTGAGTACTGAGACTGTGGTTGTAGGTAATATTACAAGTAGTTTACCAACAATGACGCTTTCAAATAAAATTATAAATAACTTTAAAAATCTCGAGTTAGCAGACCCTAATTACTTTTCGGCCTCTCCTGTCGAATTACTGTTGGCGGGCGACTTGTTTCCGTACATTTATGACGGTCAAAACATACTACCGCGAGAACCGGGTTTACCCGTTGCGATGCACTCGATTTTCGGTTACATCATAGCTGGCCAGACAGTGCTCGAAAGTGGTCGCGAATCGTTTAACTCTTCCCTCGGCTTGTTCTCGGCAAATAGTAGTATCGAAAAAATAATGAACTCCTTTTGGGAGACTGAAAACGTACCCTGTGATTTGATTAAAAATCCAGATCGTGTTGTGTTTGACGCCTCAAGTAAGACGTCAAATAATAATTCGTTAAATTCAATTGTTTACGCGGGTCCTAAGTTGCAAGCAGACATAAATGAAATCTTAACCAATTTTCGTATTAACGAAATTTGTTTGTCAAGTGATATTTGTAAAATGTTTCGTATGACCTGGATTGAGGAAGCTCAGCGCAAGTACCAACATATTTTATGGCGGTTTTATAAAGATCAACCTATAAAAGTCTATGCTTTAAACACCATAACTTATGGGGTAGCTAGTAGCCCTTATTTAGCGATTCGTGTCCTGCACCAGCTGGCAGACGACGACGCCGAGAAGTATCCTTTAGCGAGCAAGGTTCTAAAAAAAGGATTCTTCGTTGATGACCTTCTGTGGTCCGTAGGTACGTACGAGGAAGCAGCTCAGCTTCAAGATGAGCTGATTAATTTATTAAAAGGAGGAGGGTTCATTCTTCGGAAATGGGCGAGCAACTGTTCCCAACTTTTAGAACGTGTACCCGCTGATCATCGCGAAACGCCAGTTGCATTCGAAGATGATAAAAATCTATCATTAAAAGTTTTAGGTCTTCAGTGGCGGCCTGCTGAGGACGCGTTCTCATTTGCGACAAACTTACTTTCAGCTTCACAGGCGGTTACCAAACGCAGTGTCCTGTCACAGTTAGGTCGTCAGTTCGATCCACTAGGTTTCGTAGCGCCATGCATCTTCTACGCGAAATGCTTTATGCAGAAGCTCTGGCTCCAAAAGCTCGGATGGGACGAGAAACTTTCCCCGGAGTTGGAGCAAGAATGGCTCACCTATGTGTCTGAACTTCCACTGCTGTCAAACTTTAGGTATGATCGTCAAGTTACTGTCAACCATCACAATCACTATCAGCTGTTAGGTTTCTGCGACGCTTCTACTAAAGGAATAGCTTCGGTCATTTACTTGCGTAGCTTCAACAATCAAGCTCAAACCAAGGTCAGTCTTGTTATTGCTAAGTCTAAAGTTGCTCCCTTAAAAACCGTATCCGTGCCACGTCTTGAACTGATGGCTGCGCATTTGTTGGTCAAACTAGTCAAATACACTAAGTCAATATTACTTGGTCAAATATCGATAGATGACATATTTTTGTTCACTGACTCTTCTGTGGTGTTGAGTTGGCTAAACACACCCAGCTACACATTAAAAACCTTTGTGGCTACGCGTGTCTCCAAAATATTGGAGACCGTGTCTAGCGAAAACTGGTACCACGTGAGCGGTGCGTCCAACCCCGCCGATGTGTGTTCGCGCGGCGCGCTACCCTCCGCGCTGCTGGCAGCGCCGGAGTGGCTAGCGGGCCCGAGCTGGCTCAACACGCCGCAGGAAAGTTGGCCAATTAAATCAATTGATCAATTTAAATCTAACAATGTACCGGAATTACAAATCACTGGCAAGTCATCAGTTCAGACGCTCGTGTCTAGTAATGATAGTACAGAGTCGAATTTTCTTATCAAATTGACTGAAAAATATTCAAATTTTGTTAAACTGCAAAATGTAGTAGCACGCTGTTTTCAATTTATCAATAATTGTAAGTCAATCAGATCAAAACGCAACTTGGGACCGCCCCTTCTATCCGATTTAAGGAAAGCGCACGATATTATTATCAAGGCAGTTCAACGTCAACACTTTTTCACTGATATCGATGCACTTAAAAACGGTAAATCTTGTAGTTTGTCGATTAAAAAGCTAGCACCCTTTTTGGACCCCCTTGGTTTCCTCAGGGTGGGGGGTAGACTGTCGCTGTCGGACCTGCCATATCAAATTAAGCACCCGTTGTTGCTTCCCAAAGTGGGAAATTTCATTAAAATATTAATCGACTATTTTCATAAAATGTATTTACATGCTGGACCGCGCACGCTTCATAGTCTAATTAGTCAAAAATATTGGATTATTTCAGCAAGGAGAATTATAAGGTCGCGATTTTCTAAGTGCCTTCAATGTTTTAAAGTAAAACCGACATCTTTACAACCCATTATGGGTAACCTACCGAAATTTCGTATTCAAGATATACATGCCTTTCACACTGTGGGTGTTGATATCGGAGGCCCATTTTACACGCGAGAGAGTAACAGGCGCAACGCCAAGATTTCCAAGTCATATTTACTGCTCCTCGTCTGTTTTGCAACGCGTGCAGTGCACGCAGAGGTTCTGAGTGCGCTCACAACTGAATGTTTTTTCGCAGCCTTTGACCGCTTCACGGCTAGGCGCGGACTTTGTCACACTGTTGTGTCTGACAACGGTAAAAACTTCGTGTCTGCTGGCAAACAACTTGCTGAAGTAAATCAATTTCTTAAACAACATATGAATAATATTTCAATTGCCTTTAATAATCGATTTGTTGAGTGGAGGTATAATCCTCCCACGGGCAGCCATTTTGGTGGTATGTATGAAAGTGGTATCAAATCCGCGAAACAGATGTTGAAGCGTGTCATAGGCAACCGGACATTATCATTCGAGGAACTTAGCACCCTCTTCGCTCGTGTCGAGGCCGTGTTAAATTCCCGACCTTTAACAAATATCTCGAGCGACCCGTCAGAGTACGAGGCGCTCACACCCGGACATTTCTTAGTCGGTCGCGAACTATTAGCCGTTCCTGAGTACGACCTTTCTGACGAACCGGTTCACAGTTTGAGTCGCTGGCAACTAGTGCAGCAGGCGTCGCAACGATTTTGGAAATTGTGGAAAAACGACTACCTTCACACGCTCCAGCAGCGACAGAAGTGGCTTAGCAATTGTCGTAACGTTAACGTAGGCGAACTCGTTTTGATACATTCCGACGCTCCTCCACTTCAATGGTCCCTTGGCCGTGTGACCGAGCTTCATCCGGGCCCCGACGGGGTAGTCCGGGTAGTCAAAGTACGAACTCAAAATGGAGAGTATACGCGACCCGTTGTAAAACTTAGTCCTCTTCCAATGGAATTGGACTCAGAGTAACTTCTTTTATTTTCATATTGCATAACTGACACCAGTGTCAAGTTTATGTTATTTAGTTAAGTTTCAAGTGCCTAATTACGGTTACACATCCTTCATTATAAATATTGTTTTCTCTACATTTTTATATCTTATCATACAGTCCACTGTCATATACACTGACAACCATCCCTGGTTTATAAACTGGGGAATCTGGGGTAGATTCCCGGTGGGGGGTTTATGTACGATTTCGGGCTTGAGACCAAATCTCTCTCGTAAATGTGCGTTCAAATTTCCCGCGCATCAACTACTGATCCGTTCTCAAACTGAATGAACGGAGTGACCGAAAGAGCTGATGCTCTCGGTCTTCTGCCGCGACAGGGCGGCCATCTTCCTCTTCTCATCTCGCGCTAATGCCGGCCGGCGCGCGTCCTCTTAATTAATCCAAAACTGTGACATTTTGGAATGGAATCCATGTGAGAGTGGTGTGAAAGTGTCCCGGGACCACAGGAGCAGTCAAAACCTATGGAAAATGTGAGTGAGATATAATTTCTTTAGCCCAAATCTGTTTTTAAATATTTCAATACTGTCGTAGTTCAACCACACGTATTACCTTATTCAAGTTTGGTCCACTCCACTTTAAGTGTAATGCCCATGTAAACAAACGTTCAAAATCGCATACTGTCACTGTCTATTTCGTCTAATTGGAATGAAATTAGACAAGAGGATGGTCCCACGGAACATTAGTAGTGGTAATCAATAAATAACCATATAAAAGATGTAAAAGATATCATTGTGGCACGCATTGGTAGACCATGCCCAGTCGTACTCTGCTCTGGGCTAACTTGATGATGATGCAAATCAAAGACAGGTAAAAATACTACTAGAAAACGGTCGAAGATAGTATGTTTAGGCACTCTGAAATGAGGAGCCAGGGGATTGCCCAAGAATGTTTACGCTCAACAAAATTATTTATCCTTCTTTAAGACTAAAATTAAATGTGGAATTTGTAGTCATGTTTACCCAGTATAACTAATCACGTGTGGTGACGAGAGTTCATGCGGTCACGTATTTGTGAGCTCGGGCGGTCTCGGGTTTTATTAATGAGATGCTATAGGACCATGTCGCAAGAAATCAATGTGGTAGCGAAAAAAACTAAATGACCTTTACATAACCCTACTATTTTTAAAAGGCTACAATGACACCCAACACAATCAAATAGACGAGTAAAAAATATCTTTCTGTTTTACGTGTATAGGATACTTCCTATTTGTTTCGATTTCGGTCGACGGAACGTTATAAAAACGTTTTTGATCAAGATCAAAATTTTAATCGTTTATGATTAACAAAATGTTTTTTCCGTGTTCTGGGGTATTCAGTATGAAGCTACGAACGAATATTATAATTTCATGCTGGGATTATACCGGTTTGTGAAAACGTTCCTGTACGTTTTCGTAATAAAATTTGTTTATTATTTTAAAAAAAACGAATGTTTAAAAGATCAAATTGTGGTATAAAGAACTGGTCGAAACGTTATAAAAACGTTATTTTAAAAATGTCTCCAAGCCCTGGCCAAGAGTCTCTGAGTTGAACAGAAGACCGATGGAGGGATGACGGACGGACAGCTGTACATGGTGAAACTATTAGGGTTCTTTGTGGACTAAAGAACCCTAAAAAAGGGGCTAAGTTCCTTTGGTACCAACTTCACCAGTAAAATCATTATTTTCTAAGGGGTTGTTATGATAGGGTAAAATACTTACCTCTATCGCTTGAAGCAGTTTAAAGGATTAAGCGTAAAACATGTACGTACACTCAGGAGCAAAAATAACGGGTCAGAGTGCGTTTTTCATACTAAAGAGGCTATTTCGAAGCCTTGGTTCCTCGCCAGGGAATGCTTTTAGTGAAATCTGATGATGAATACCTCGAGCATCGATACAGGACTCCCAGAGTGCCTGGGATACCCGACTGAATGAATCTGCGGTTAACGCCGGAATTGAGCATGTTCAGAAAAACATCTAAAATGGCTATAAAATGTAAGGAAATACAAATGCTGACCCAAACTCTCCCGCTGTGGTGTTAACTGATTGTGCGATCAGTCAGGTATCTTAAGAACTTTTGACCTCCTCTATTGAACCTCGCAGTATCCACCATTAAACCTCACTCCAAACATCCCCTGGCGAGGAACGAAGGCTTCGAAATAGTCTCGTTTGTATGAAAAACGCACTCTGACCCGGTATTTTTGCTCCTGAGTGTATTTTATGCAACAAGGACGGAATACAACAAAAGCAATAAATATACGTCACACACATACATACATTCTCGTAATACTCGCTAATTTGAAAATACTTTTCCTCATAAGTACGAGTGATTGCTATTTTATAATTTATAATAAACATAAACCGTTCCGTGACTGATGATAGAACGCATAGCCTAAACATTGAAGTTTATAGGAAATATTCCTTCAAGGTGCACTTAAATTTGCTTTTTTTATATCGACCCCCAACAACGGGGAGATATAAAGAGGTAGCGTTCGCGTTTTAAACTCGCGTCTCAGTACCCTTACCATTAGTTACAATTAACGTACACGAATGCTCTGTCCCTCGCAACCTCGCATTCTTATAGAGTGCGAGGGACGGAGCATTTGAGGTAGTAGGGTACAGTCAGTCTAAACTTTTGGTAGTTGCGATACTGACAGACCGGCATACAGATACACAGACACACACTAGTGGTGTTAGGCCACCATCGTTGTGTTCCGGCGGCGTGGTGATAAGATACCCGGCGAAATTTCTAGCATAGCATCCCATCTTAGTTCTCGGGGTTAGCAACGCATTTCAAGTCTTCGGACTGCAGTCTTGAGATTGTACTCTTGAGAATTCAAATGTCTGTCTCAGCTCCCACTTACCATCAGGTGGCCTGAACCACAGATAAACACTGCTGGTTAATAATGGCGTTTCTCGTTGTTTTTTTTTTCGGAGTAACTATCCGTTTGATTGGAGAGATGAAGTGAGTAGAACGGATAGGATGAGTGAATGAATGAATGAGCTCTAATTATCTGTATGAGTGGTTTGGTTTACACACACGATAAACTTGTGATATAATAGCAAGATATCGGACAAAAGGAGGTCATTACTCGCAATAATGACATAACATGAGTCCAAAGATTTTAATAAAAAAAATTAACTTACATTAATTGATTACTTACCCTGAAAATAATTTTGATCCTTTGCAAGACAGTAATAAATAAATGATACAAAGACATGAGGAGTGGCCATTAACATTAATCTACTTAAGTTTTCTTCATTAACATCCGTGGATTGCGAAAGAAGATTTTCACCTAATAAGTTTATTTTAGCCGTTGAAAGGAATAAAGTAACCACGAAAAATTTATATAAATTACTGTTATAACAAGTCTTTGTATTATTTATTTATTACGCAAATACAAAAATCTTGCAAAGGATCAAAATTATTTTTAGGGTATGTAATCAACTAATGTAATTTAAATTGTTTAATTATAATCTTTGACTCATGTCTACATTATTGCGACTATTGACGCCCATTTGTCCGATCTCTGATAATAACCCCTTTTTTCTATAAAATCGTTCAAATTATTAATTGGCTCTCTGCGGTTAAACTCCCGTGGCAGTACAAACAAGCGGGTCAGCTCGAATTATTAATGAGCACGAATTCCATTAAGGTTGTAGTGTAATTATTATTTTTGATCAAGTATCAAGGAGAAGTGTTCCGCGGGATCCGGAATGACGTGGTCCGGTACGTAACGTTACTACCTGTCCGGAGGGAAATCTACGGGAACGTGTGGAAATTTAACCTTTTGATTAGCTTCCACATATTTCCATACTAATTCGATAGTTTGTTTTGCGCAAGCGCTACCTTGATAACCTCTAGGAATAAGGTAGTGTGCTATTTTATAGGCAGGCACGACTAAACAAATATGTGTACACATGTAGTGCATAATTGTTTTCCTTCGTAGGTTCACGGAAACGTACGAACGTGTCATGCTACTTCAGTCAACCTCAGTACTTTTTGTACTGTGACCGACTGAAATAGCAAGACACGTTCGTACGTTTCCGTGAACATACGAAGGGAAACAATTATGCACTACATTTGTATGTATATGTAAAGGGACTTGTCAAAACCTGAAAAGTTCCACGCACTCTAATCTTCCTGGTACGGTCATGGACTTTAATAAATGAACCACTAGAACCTTGTCGGTTAAACCAACGCTGTCATTATGAAAATGTTGTATGTTGTTAGTT
This sequence comes from Acleris sparsana, assembly GCA_923062465.1. Classification (NCBI taxonomy): domain Eukaryota; kingdom Metazoa; phylum Arthropoda; class Insecta; order Lepidoptera; family Tortricidae; genus Acleris; species Acleris sparsana. The sequence continues at coordinate 1,437,192 of OV281293.1, forward strand.
GTGTGTTGTGTGTTGTTGTTGTTGTTGTTGTTGTTGTTGTTGTTGTTGTTGTTGTTGTTTGTTGTAGGTGGATAAACATTTAAAATATTTGATGGTACAACATTGCTTTCGCATTGTCAATTTTACGATAGCTCTTTTTTATTTAACAGTAATGACGGCCGAGTTAAAATCGATACAATAGCACGTGAAAGGTAATATCGCTTTACCGAGTAGAATGGAGGGCCTGGAAGTAGATGACTTGTATAACTCTAGCATTTTCTTGACTTGAACAAGAACTGTGCAGGTGTTAGGTATAATATACGGTCTCTGAAAACAAGTATACATACACACATGCATACATATGGTAACACTTCTATAATAAGGCCCACGGAATTGTTATTCGTTATGAGTAGGATAGTTTAATAGGTTGTTGTAAGTAGCAGTTTGGCGGGAATATAAATGTATAGTATTGAAGTTGTAATTTGAATAGTAAAAAATAAAAATAAATTAATTGAGGGTGACATAAATAAAGAACCGAAACTTAAATAACCGATAACAAATTAAAATAAAAGAATAATCCGTGACTTGTCCGACATTAATAAATGAAGAATGACCCTACCGCCCTTTGACATTTGATACCAGGCTTGCATCAACGTGATGGAGCTCAACTATAAATAGAACCACACTACACGGATGAAACAAAACAATTAAACAAATAAAGAACCCCGATGTAATGGCGAATCCTACTTTCAGAGCTTATATATCTATGGCTAGACTAATTTTCATAAAAACTAGTAAAAAACTATCCTAACGAAGCTGTCTTTAAAAAAAAGACAATTCGGCTCGGTCCTTTTTTTGAGAGCCATAGACAGACATGTAATACAAATACCACCCCTCTATTTTGCGTCAGGGGTTAAAATGACTTTGCCGCCCTTTAATACTAAACACCAGGCTCGCAGCAGTATGATAGAGTTTCTACAAATACATCTGCTGACCTAAATGAAAAAACAATATGCGCATTTGGATTTCATACTCTTATTATCTTTTTCTTGTGGACGTCAGTGAAGCCGTTAACTTTAATCCCCTAGGGATTTAGAAAGTTATTACGCTAAGGTTAAACGCTTGCAAGGATCTGTTTTTCAGTTAGTTATTTCGATTATCGTTCCTGACGTAGAGACCTCGTCATGTTGTTCTCCTAGTCACTATTTTTAATTTAATGTTATTTGAGATTAAATTTTTAATGATTTTATTGGAGTTAGTTTTAAAAGAATTATTTAATACTTTATTACCTTGTAATTTTACTTTTAAGTATTATTGTTTTTTATTAAGAAAAGAGAGAACAGTTTCTTGCGGCGCTTTTTCTCCGCAATAATGGTCTTGTCCGAAGCGCTTGAAGATTCATTCCATATTACCGACGTGTAAAAGAGCCCTCATAAGGCCAATTTACTGAACAATTATAATATCACTAGTAGCACTAGTAGTTCTTTTATTAATACTTAGGTATTTGAAGTCAGTGGGGAGACTAAGCAGTGTCATATGATTTGGAAAACAAGAAAATTTACAACAACTTTTTTGTAAAGTGTTCTGATGAAAATCATGTCAATCACTCCTATGGTTATCTTATAGTTTTAACTCGTTCACCTTATTGTCAATACGTTACTATACGATAACAATAATAGGGAAACATACTGTGAAGAATAGAACCATCAAGCACCAAGTGTCATCGTCTACTGACGAAGGTTGGCGATCGCGATTGCTGACTACCATCCTACCAAAGAAGGCGCTAACTGCTTAGTAATTAGCATTTTGAATTTAATAAAGCTATCAATAGAGTATAAAATGGGTGACTACTTCATCCCCCCCTAACTTCCCCCTTTGTGTTAGGACGGCAATGTCTCAACCTTGTCTGCAGCCGGTCTACGTAACGACCTCGAGCTCATTCCGCTCCACTCCTGAGGTTTTGAGCCAATTACGTCTGCCTGGTTGTCGGCGTCCTTGGATTTATTCCTAATAGGTTGCAGAGGTAGATAATTTACCGCATTATGTGTCAAAATTAAATTTGCAAAACTGTCTTCAGAATCCAATGCATCAACAATCAACATCCGTCAAGGGCTTCTATTCAACACGTTTAAAACAATATCGTTTTTGTACTCGTCGATTAAAATCTGTGTATTAAGATTTCATAGAGAATACTGCAACGTCACTCTTTTCATCGTTGACACTTCCGAAACAACCGAAATAACCATTTCCATACGCTCAAGACAACTGAAAAAAATTTGAAAATAGAACTTCGTATTTCAATAATATGTGTCCTCGTTTAAGGAGACTCGATCCGATACAAAATTGCCTATCTATGGCGTTTCGGAACGTAGCAGCGTCGCGTCATCTGTCAAAAATCTATTTAAACCTGCTTCTGTATCCAGGGCATAAAAAATAAAAAAAACGACGGTTTGTGATTGGCTAGTTTTTAGCCAACAGAACAGCACAGTACTGCAACAATTACGGACGCCGTGGTTTGATACAAATGTCGATGTGGCGGTGATTGTATTAATGACTTAAATTATTAATTTTAATGAACTCGTACAAAAAGTATTGTTCACAATAGTGTCATAATCGAGCTTTATAATCTCGTACCTTACTTAGGCCACTCAGCCAGCTTCGTGGCCTAAACACGGTACTCGACTAAAAAGCTCTCTATTATAACACGATTATGAAAATAACTATTTTGATCTGTTATCGTATTGTCAACGTTTTGATAGCTCTTATTTACTTGACAGTAATGGCGACCGAGCTAAAAACATTACCGTAACTGATCAAATACGATTATGCTTTTTACGTCCTAGAATAGAGGCCCAGTACTTTTTTTTTTTTTTTTTTTATGGCAGAGAAGGCATCCGAGCACACAGGCCACCTGATGGTAAGTGGAAACTGTGACCCATAGACATTAGCATAAGACTGCAAATGCGTTGCCAACCCTGCGGACTAAGATGTAATGCCTCTATGCTAGTCATTACACCGGCTGTCTTATCCCCAAACCGGAACACAACAATGCGAACACTGCTGTTTGGCGGTAGGTTAATGGATAAGATGGTGGTAGCGATCCGGACGGACCCTGCACAGGGTCCTACCACCCGCACACTTGAGTAGATGCATGCACTTGAGTAGGTGCATGGACTATCAAACGTTTACCTTTCTTTTAATTCAGCACATTCTGGTTAAGATATGAAGCTCGTCAGCAAAGACTTTGACAATTGGGATTGTTCGTATTTTTACAAGTACTCTAATTCGAAAACCATTTCTAGGAAGGTTATAAAGCCGTTATTAAGTTTTTGAAATATTTATCGTTTTCGGATATTTGGACAAAAGTATATTTAACCTTTGTTTGACTTTCGTTTTCGGCTTGAAGCCCTCCTAGCTGTATCTTACGAGTTAGGCGAAAACCGCTTGAAATAGTATGTTTTAATGCAGTATTACAATCACTTATTATCATTAGATAACATTTAATTGTTGTTATTTACTATAAAATGCCAACCCACATTTAAAATAATGTCATCCATAAAATGTCTGCTAAATAAATAAATGTATTAAAACAAAACTATTGGGTCAAATAAGCACAAAATTTACGAAATTAGTCTCTTAAAATCAACTATTCTTTTGATTTAGAATGTAAAACCTTTGACTTATTTTTTTTTGGTCTATGCCTATTATAAAAACAAAGGATGACATAAAAGCATTTTAAAACATTCTGCGTTTTAAGTTTAGCCCTAAGTTTCCAAAAGTATTAAAATATAGGTACACTACGAAAGCGAGTGTTAACTTAGTTTTCTAACAATACTTTAACTTTTATGCCTTTTTCGTTTACTTAGGCTTCAAACCGATCGCAAAATTCGATTACGAACAACTGGTTTTCTTTTGTTTGCCTAGCTACCATCTAATATCACTATTATCAGAAATGGTCACGAAGCCTCTTAAATTTATTAGTGAAGTTTTTTTTATAAAATCTCGGTATTTATATAACTTCAAGTGAGGCCTCAAAACATTGACTAACTACTAGAAATATAGAGAACAAGGATGAAATTGTCTAAAACTGCACATTAGGCGAAATCCACCTTGTTAAAACAAGTAGTGAAACCCTTTTAAATAACCCGGCTGTTGCCAACCAACTTTGAATAGTTATAAATCCAAAATGATTTTTCAAAATGAAACATAATAAAAAACCTAAAGATGATTTTTAATTACCCATTCAACAATACCCCACATGTCATAATTCGTCTATTTTTTTTTATTTTTTTTCAATATGGCGTCCCTATGCCGCCATATTGAATGTTGATTAATGTCATATCTTAAGTGACAAGTGACACTTACAAGATTAGACAAATTGATTTGATTGATTGATTTTTGCGGGTGGTAGGACCTTGTGCGGGGTCCGTCCGGATCGCTACCACCATCTTATCCATTAACCTACCGCCAAACAGCAGTGTTCGCATTGTTGTGTTCCGGTTTGGGGATAAGACAGCCGGTGTAATGACTAGAATAGAGGCATTCCATCTTAGTCCTCAGGGTTGGCAGCGCATTTGCAGTCTTAGGCTTGCAGTCTTGTGAATGCGAATGTCTATGGGTCACAGTTTCCACTTACCATCAGGTGGCCTGTGTGCTCGTCAGCCTTCCCTATGCCATAAAAAAAGAGTTTCTTGCGGCGTTTCTTCTCAGCAGTGGTCTTTTGCGAAGCGCTGGTAGATTTTGACGTGTAAAAGTGCCCGTGCGGCCTACTTACTGAATAAACATATTTTATCTTTTTTTTTAATGATAAACACATTATCCTCCTCCTTTAGCAGTCGGGTAAAACAAATCAGCCGGCGCAGACTTGGGACCATCATGGAACTGGTAAACTGAACTTCAGTGGCACTGTTCAGCGTCGCCGAACTTCTTTAGGTATTCCATTGATCGAATCCCAAAATGTTTATGCAAATTGCAAATTGCGAACACGAAAGTACGACATGAATATTACATCTTGTCAGAGCCTACGAGCTACTCCCAGAAAGGTTCTGCTTTATAAGTAAATACAAATTAATTATTATATAAGAGTGCCGTGTGGTTGCCGGCTTGGAATAGTGCTACTCCATGCCTTCCTGTGGAAGTCGTAAGACGCGACTAAGGGATTTAATTCTTGTAGCATTGTAAGGCGATGGGCTTGCAACCTGTCACTAATATACACTGGTAAACATCTTAGCCTGTTTGTGCGAAATGTGGTTATAGAGGTAACAAGTTGTTAGAGTTGTTGGTAATTCTGTAGCTCTGCCTACCAACTCTGGGATGAAGGCGTGACGGTATGCATGTATAAGTTAGCGACTTTAAAGTTAAAAATGCCTCTTCCCTGCTTGGGAACTAGAGGTCATATGATTGATGACGAGTATTTGCTTCTGTTTTTATTTCTCTATTTAAATATGTTTATCGTTGTCTATTGCCGAGTCAAACTGTGTAAAGTTAAATAAAATATATTATAAACGTTATGACAGACATCTACAACGGTTATTTTTAAAACATGGCTAGTCCTATGATTCTATTCTACTCGGCAAAACCTAATAGTTTTTGATATGACATTGCCAGCGTTATGATACCTCTTATTTAATTGACAGTAATGGCGTCTCAGTTAAAACAATACGTTACCATGTCGAAATCAATTTGGCTTAACTGTTTTGAACAGAGCCCCTGGAATGGTTCTGCCAGGGTGATAGAGTAACATTGGCTGAAGTGCTTTTTTCACAATTTTAAGTTTTTTACAACTGTCAGTGTACAGCGGTTTGAAATGCGGCTGCGTTTTCTATTAATCTTAAATTACATTCCTATTAATGAAAATAATACAATTGATTGATAAAATACTCTAAAGTAAACACGTCAAAGTTAAATGTTTTCGAGAAAACCTGAAAGTGCTTACATAAGCCGTTGGAGGCTTTCCATTCATTCCATTTTAACAAAGCATGGGCAAGGTTTGCTTCGTAACGGGTCATTTTTTTAAATTATTAAATTGACTAGGTTAACTACATAAGTAACTAATCAAGGAAATGTATTAAAAAAAAAAAACGCTATACTTACATACATATTTTTTTAAGTTAAAACAACAATAATAAAATCTGTATTTGGATTTTAAAATCTTTGAAATTTTACCTACGTATTAGGTAATTTTTAAATAATAGACAACAAACACGTTCACAGCCAAGTGGTTCGGCTTCTAATGGTAGTCAATAGAGCTAGCAAGTATATAATTAATAATTATCGCTTACCTATTATAACGACGCGTTACGCAATCACAAACACCACATCACATAAATCACTATCATTAATCAATCAACAATAACCTCAAATCAAAAGCACATCGTTAAGAAATATAAAATTTAAAAAATCAAAATGCCAAACACACATTCCGTAGCACGCACTGGCACGTTAATTTTATGTCGTTCTTTTTTGCGTTCCGATTTTGAATTTTTGGAAATTGTTTTCGTGGAGAGGTGCGACGCGCGTCGAGCGCTCGGGGCGGGTGTCGCGGACCGCGCAGCCGCGGTGGTGCCACCCCTATCGACATGGGACTCCGTTTCTAGACTATTGCCCTACAGGTGCGTTTTTTTTAATAATAAAAAAGCAAAGGTGTAAAATTATTATTTACTTTTTACACTAGGGCTGGCAATTGTAGATTATCATATAGTTTTTTTTAATTCGAACGTATAAATTCCGGCTAGTGACTTCTTAATTTTTAATCAAGTTTTCATTGACGTCGCTTTACAATGGCAAATTAAAATAGGAAGTCATGTTTTTGTTGTATTACCAGTAGGATAAAAATGTAAAATGAAAAATGTTTTTATTGTAAATAAGTACATTTGTAATCTTTTGACGTCATTCTGAACGGATGTTAATATGTAATATCATTTTTATTGATCCGTTTACTAGAATATACTAGTATCTTGCAACGTAAAAATCAGGCCATAAATTCCACTGTATTGGTTTCTCAAAGAGAAAATAAAAACTTCGATAAGACCTGTCAAAACGTAGCACCCTTGTCTAACCACGCTACCGATACGAAATATTCCGAGCGCTCCCGAACCTGCCCGAAGCATAAAACGCTGAAGTTCCAGCGTGAACCATTTAATTTGGACCCATCCTCGTAATACCTAAACCCGTAATAGAGCGCGGCGTTCCGTTATGCTAAGGAATAAAGGGTCCTTGCTATGATGGTTCTTTGATAGAGCATGCGCGAGAAAAACCGCTTGTAGAAGACCTATTCTGAAACAAACTCTACCGTAGCGTACTGATGATTCTACAACTCTCTAGTTTTGAAATAAGAATCGTGCATTTTCTTTGCAGTTTTTGGTAGCAATTTGATGGAATACGGACAGTGTCAAGTGGTTCACCAAATTAATGATACTGAAGGGTAACCTAGATTTGGTTTTGCACCCGTTTTTGTTTCGTAACCTGGCAGGTAATGGCTCAGTTTGGTTTGTCCACATCAAGGTTAATTTGACCTAATTTTCCAATAATGTTAAAGTTAGGCGAAGGTTAGACGTAGGTACGGTCGGCCTTATAAGAAGCTGCACACTTTAGTACTCTGTCACTTTAACGTCATGTTTGAAATGATAGACTAATCTGTCAAAGGCGTTTAAGCGACAAGGTACAAAAGTGTGCACCTACTTATAAGGTTGACTGTACTATAAATACAGTGATCTGCAAAAATCGTAGTATTAATTGTATTTATCACAGAAATCTAGATTTTTGGATTCCATAATGGCAGTTTGTGATAAATGTAGATTTCCGTCAATATACTAAATTACACGATCAGTAAATACTGCGATGTCAGTATAGTTTAGTCACGTCTGAACTCTACGAAACACGTTACAGTACTGATGTGATAAATATTGAACGTGTAGCCTTACCTGCGTATATTGATGGACCAAAGTATTTATTGTACGTCTAGCCTTTGCCTGAGTAGTTGCGGCTTTGGTGCGTTGAGAGCCAGAAAATAAGTTAAAAAATGTTTTTTACGCCGGTCGACAACTGCTGAGAAGAAGCGCTGCTCAGTCATTATTTAACAATACTTACGACAGTTAATACTTAATCAAGCATTATACAAAACTATGAATATATAATAAAATATCTTGCGTAGTTGAGCAGGAAAACGTGTAAAAACTTACAAATATTACAAAAGGAAATAAATTAAATTTTAAAAGTACCTTACTTATACCTACAAACTCGTAAATATGACGGAACAGGTAAACCATATAAAAAAAACGGTTTACCCTCGAAATATCGACAAACGTTTAATCGAATTTCAGTTCAAAGTCAACGTTTCGCTTATTTTCTTTTGATCGAATATTCTTTATATCGAACAATTAAATGATGTATTTTTAAAACACCGATTTTTAATGTTTATAAATATTATTAACTAGATACTTTACGTGACAGATTTTTATTTCATACTTTTAAAACCTAGATTTCTGGCATTGTGTGTGTGTGACATATTTTGGAATAAAACAAATTGGTTCTGATGCTCGGCGGCCGCTGCCGCGGCACGCTCAATTCGCTCGCAGGGCTTAGCGCGCTATTAGGTCGCAGTTCACCTAACACACTCCTCCTCGCTTCGCTCGACGTCGCAGCTATTTGTGCTCGCTCTGTCGCATAACAAACTTCTGGTGGTTCTGTCTCTTGAATAGTTTAAGAAATGTATTTTTAAGCATTTAAAAATCCTTGTAAGTACCGTTGTTCTTATAATTGTTTTAATTTATAATGAATAGTCGATGAAGCCATAATACTCGTACTACAAGAGATAATATTTATACTAAATATTCTATGAATCGTTTTCGATGAAATGAAATTCGATGAAAAGTTTGTCGAGATTTCAAGGGGCACCCAAAAAAAACCTTACCTACATAAACCGCCTTACACACACATACGTACAATGTTAAGTACTTTAGTGCGTTGTCATAATAATCTTCAAAGCTAACATCAAATGACAATAACAATGGCAGTCACAATGACAAGGTTCTAAGTATTGTCCCTTATATTAATTTTATACTACTTAATAGTTCGGCCGAGCAGAGACCTGACAATTTCCACCCAAATTGCGTAACACCAAGACTAATCCGGCTCATAGACTTCCGCTCTACCAAATCTCATCCCACTAATATTATAAATACTAGCTTCTGCCCGCGACTTCGCTTAAATTTCGATTATCATTTTCCAGGATCAAAACTAGCCTATGTCCTATTCCTGGACTTAACCTATATGTGTGCTAAGTTTCATTCCGATCCGTCCAGTAGTTGTCCTAACACATCGTTTGTCAGAATTTTCATTTGCCCTAAACTGGTTTTCAGATGAGTCAGGCAACTTTTCAAGTTTTCCAATTGGGTAAGTAAAGTTTTTGGAAGAGATGTAAATTATATTTTTTTTCGATAGTCGTCATCCTGAAGATCATGGAACTGCGGCTCTTTTATTTTTATTTCCTCTAATATTTTAGAAACCTTTTTTTTAGTTATGAAGTTGACATTTGTAAACTTTAATGAGCGACAAACTTGTTGCCTTCGTACTTAATGAAAAAGAAAAAAAAAACTGTCACTTCTTTATCTGTCCTCTCATTGTCAGTTTCGATGGACCAATAACCTATAAAAATTGAATTGAATTGAACTTGAAATCAAAGTAAGTTGCGTTTTGGGCAATTCATCCCCAAAGCATGGCACCAAGTCGCTTGCAAAGACGGTGGTATGCTCAAGTACGCCGAGTTCGGAAAGTCTCGTCTGTATTTTTTACAAGAAGGTACGAAGCATCTGAGTAAATCTTTGTAATACTCCATTTCCAAAGTGGGATTGCCGGAATTCATCGCGTGGATTGTACGATTCAAACGTGCTCTCGTGGCTAATTATTTCTAAAACACTGATCACAACGAACGCAAGCAAACAGAAAAGAGCCGTTGAATTAAATCGTTTGTTTACTTTGATTTGACCACAGATTATAGGATAGATTTGACTTGACAATGACAGAATTATAGAAGTGACGGTTTTTTTTTCTTTTTCATTAAGTACGAAGGCCACAAGTTTGTCGGTCATTAAAGTTTACAAATGTCAACTTCATAACTAAAAAAAAGATTTCTAAAATATTAAAGGAAATAAAAATAAAAGAGCCGCAGTTCCATGATCTTCAGGATGACGACTATCGAAAAAAAAAAATTACAGCTCTTCCAAAAACTTTACTTACCCAATTATATCTGCGTTTAGAGTTGTACAGCAGTAAAAAAATTAAAAACATAAGCGGAAATGGCATTAGGATAAATGAAAATTAGGACAAACGATGCATTAGGACAAATATGATGATTAGGGATTTTATAGGGGAACCTGGTTGAAGCGTGATTGAATAACAAACACATCCAAACTTCATTTTATAATATTACTAAGAGCAAGATAAGATGCGAAAGTTTGTGTGTGAGTGTGTTAGTTTGTTACTCACGCTGCAACCGCTGCCCGGATTTGGTAGGTTGTACTCTGGATTAACACATAAACTACTTTTTCTAGATCTCGCAACAAAGGATGGCCGAATAATTAATTCAACGCGGACGAAGTCGCGGGCTAGTGTTGTGATAATCTGAATATCCACTTTATTCACTCTAAGACCTCAATTAATTCAGTCCACAAAAGTAGTAGTTCGAACCTACAGACCTCACGAATTCCCCCCAAACTCTGCAACCTCCTGACGAATCCTGTTCATATTCGAACTTAAAAAAAATATTTACCTTAATTACTTGTATACAAAATTTCGTTAAAATCGAATGAACAATAGTTGAGCTATCTATATAGCATACAGACTCTAACACATAACTTAAATTGATCCATAAGTAGGTATCTTGCTTGCTGTGACTGAAAATTTACAAGGGTATAATAACATTTTTTGTCATAATATATTATTGTACAGCGTGCGGATTGTGCCCTTGTTCTACCAAACGTTGACGTAAAACAAAGGTCATTGCTCGCTTCACAACGGATTCTTTAAAGCTAGAAGATATATATAAAGCCAGACATCGTGTTTGCACATTCCCCGCCAACCCCTCTCATTTCCATACAAAATGCGCCTGTAAGATTTTTAAGATAATAATAATATAATAGCCTACAGCAAGGGTTGAATAGGTAGAAGCTGAAGGAATAAACATCAAATAACGTACCTAAGTTAAAAAAAGGTAAGACAAAGTTACTTGTATTGAATCTTTTATTTACTATAAAAGCAATAACTTAGCATGAAGCATAAAGTATATCCAAATGAAAGTTAGCTTATATATGTTTATGTTTTATATCGAATAGCAATAACTTTACTACAATCATATTACTAACATACATAACTTAACTCTTAAATTAAGCATAATAACAATATAATATGTACTTAGCTCCGTCGGCGATCGTCTCGTATACAATGGGTACAAGACTGCCCGGTAGGTCTGTCTACAGTGAAGTCTCAACTCTGACTGCCCGTCTTGACAACCGACCTGCTTTTATAAAGCATCCCCTCTATCCCATCCGTAGCTCAGCTCGACAAACAGCACGTGGTGTTTACCAGTAAAGAACACCTGCTGTTTACAAGCAGTAGAACACCTGGGTGCTTACCAGCAAAACAACACCCGGTGCTTACCTGGCAGAATATCACGTGGTGTTTGTGTAGCGAGTACGATTTTAGATTTAGATATAAACAATTACAAGTAATTACAATAATAATACTTAATATTTTGAATAATATAACACGGCCATTCTGATATGTACTTCGTTCCCTGAAGTACCTTTCTACAATCAGAATAAATATCAAAACATTAATAAGTACTCTATGTAGCATCACAGTCTTACTTCTGACATTAAGTAGACCTTGTGAGCCTTCCAAATATTACAATTGGCATTATTGTCTCACTTCTCACATTAAGTAGACCTTTATAATGCAGTATACAATCTACAAAATCAACATACTCTGTATATCACTTATCACATTAAGCATATACATAAAAAAAAAAAAAAAATATTTCACATTCATATACTCATTGGTTAAAATTACAAAAATACTATACCTGATGGAAGAATAATATAGATTTCAGTAATTTAAAGAAATAATTTTCAATATTAAGGCAAGTTGATAAGATGTCATGTACCTCCATGAAGTATATTACAATTAAGTATAAATGCTTGGGAATTAATAATCATATTATAATTAACTTATATCCTCTACAATCGAATTATCATCCGTCCATTCTCCTGGCCATAGCCTTAATTTATCTTTAGATACAGTTATATTTCTAAGATTGCCAACTCCCCTTAGGGCGTATCTATCGTATGGAAGTATATTACTTATTTCATAGGGGCCTTTAAATCGGGGACTTAGCTTACTCTGGCGCCTATGATCCTGGTTTACGTATACTATGTTGCCTACCTCGAAACACTTATTATTTCGTCTTACGTTATCGAACCTATTTTTGAATTTTCCTGATTCACCTAATAAGCGTTGAAGCGCTAATTCTCGATCTGCTCTTAAATCAATAATTGGTTCAGAGACATTTACCTCATTCAAATGAGCTTGGATAGTTGGTATGTTAGCATTGCAACCTAAGAGCAAGCGGATCGGTGTAAAACCGGTAGATTTTTGTACGGTAGTATTTATTGACTGTTGCACCCTCCATAATTCGCTCGGCCAATCTGACGATCCAGAACAAGTGGTATTTAACATATCAGTAACCGTAGCGACATATCGTTCCACCTGACCGTTTCCCCTTGGCGTGCCTGTGGCGATCATGTGGTGTTCAATTTGTAAATCACTGAACAGAGATGTTACTTGGCGAGAACTAAAGTTAGTACCTCTGTCGGTTATTATTTTTGTAGGAGTACCAAACAAGGTAATAGTGTCTCGGATTATTGGAACTAATTCTTGAGCTGTCAGACTTCTTAAAGGTTTTAACAAAGTATATTTAGTAAAGCCATCTACTAGAAGTAATATATATTTGTATCCTTCGGATGCCTGTGAAAATGGACCGGTGCAATCTAAATGGATTGTATGGAAAGGTATTGGAACTTTTTCTATTGGGTGCAGAAAACCTTGTTTAGGACCTGAATGACTTTTTCTTTCAATACAAATTAAACAGTGTTTTAAATACTTGCGGACGTAAACAACCATTTGAGGGAACCAAAAGTATTCTCGTAGTTTCGATAATACTTTGTCGAATCCTACGTGACAGTTTTCGTCATGAAAAAGCTGTAGTAAATTAAATCTACATCCCTTGGGAACGTAAAGTTTGAATTCGTCGGGTTGAATTTTATAAAGCAACAAATTATTTTGTAACACATATCGATTTGAATCTAAATTTCCAGCTACAACTTGAGTCATCAGATGTTGTGTCTCAGGGTCAGTTTGTTGTGCTATCTCCAACCAAGATTGAGGATCATCAATGAGATTAACTAAATTTGGTGAATTATTATAAGGTCGTTTGTGGTTGTTTAACGTCGCAGTTAATACTGAAAATTCACCCACAGAATTATCTAGAACAGGTGTTTTAACAGGATTTCGACTAAGAAAGTCCACATGTCCAATATATTTTCCTTGTTTATATACAATTTCGAAGTTAAAATCCTGCATAAAGGTCCACCAACGAGCAACACGTGGGGACAAATCCCTTTTATTCATAGTAGACTTGATGGAATTGCAGTCTGTAAAAATTTTGAATTTAATGCCCAGAAGATAAACTCTAAAATGCTTCAGAGCGTTATAAATCGCCAATGTCTCCAAATCATAGGAACAGTACTTTGACTCTACGGGAGTAGTCCTCTTGCTGAAGTAGGCAACTACTTTCTTATTATTGTCAACTAATTGTATTAGCATAGCGCCATAACCCAAAGAACTGGCGTCCGTATATAGTTCTGTAGGTAGTTGATGATCAAAGACAGTTAGTAATGGTTTGCTCGATAAATGTCTAATTACAAAATTTCGTGCTTGATCTTGTTCAGGACCCCATTCCCATTTTTGAGTGATCTTTGTGAGTTTACTTATACAAGCTGTTTTAGCGGCAAAGTCTGGTATGAATTTTCGGAAATAACTAGCGAGGCCCATAAACTGCCTGACCTGTTTAACATTACATGGGGCAGGAGAATTTACCAGTGCCGCTACTTTAGAATCACTAGGCTTAACACCCTCTGGTGATATATGCCTTCCCAAATACTCAATGTCATTAACAAAAAATTTACTTTTCTTTAGGTTAATAGCAAAACCTGCAGAACAAAGCGCCTGAATAGTTCTTTCTAGATAGTCTAACCCTTCATCTATCGTCGAAAATGGAATAAGTATGTCATCTATGTATACTAAAACAAATTTTAAATGGTGCACTGCTTTTGCAATTGCTTTTTGAAAAACTGCTGGCCCGTTACAAATTCCAAACGGCATTTTAAGAAATTCGTAATGCCCATTAGGTGTTACGAAGGCAGTATATTTAATTGACTCTGTGGAAACTGGAATTTGGTAAAATCCATTTTTCATGTCTAAGGATATAAAGAATTTTGCTTTACCGAGCCTATCGATCTGATCTTCGATGAGGGGAAGCGGATATCTGTCTTTTTCTAAGTTTTTATTCAGAGCCCTAAAATCGACACACATTCTATCCGTGCCGTCCTTCTTTTTAACTAATATTACAGGACTCGCAAAAGGAGAATCACTTTCACGAATGATTGCTTTATCTAAAAGTTCCTGAATTATTTTATCTACCTTCTCTTTCTCAATCGGGGCCAATCGATAGGGTCGGTAATTGACAATCTCATTTTTCTTTAATTGCAATTTTAATTCGCCGGTTTGTACTGTACCTACCTCATTAAGAACTAAGGGGTGCCTATCAAAAATACTATTTATTTTCTCTTGTAATTCTACGGGCAAGTGTTTTATTTTTGACGCTAGTTCGCATAAATCGGTTGATGGTGTGGTTATCAAGTTGACCTCTGTTGAAACCTCACATGGCTTTCTTACTAGCCGGCAACCAGATGAATTTGTAACTATTTCTACATCAGGGTAACTAAGAGCATTTCTTCCTATGAGCAGGTCATAACGGAAAGCGTCATCTCTAACTACGTTAATATCAAGTTCTACACACATACTCTCAAATTGAACCATCACAGTAATTACGGCAAATACATGTGTCTTGTTTAATCCAATTCCATTAACATATGTAGATACAGGTAGAAGGCGACATCCTAATTTTTTTGCTTTAGATTCTTTAATGAGGCTACAATTGGCTCCTGTATCAATTAAAGAGTCAATTGTCACTCCATTAATACGAACGGGGGTGAGATTCAATTTCGCTTGGCTAAAAAATTTACTTCATTGGTAGGAACCGTGACTAAGGAGGAAGATGTTATTCGTTGCTTATGAAAGCACACTGACTCCGTATGGCCGACTTTTTTACAGTAGGTACAAATTTTCACCTGTGATTTATATGGCTTAGGAGTCGGTGTGGTTTGATTAGCTACTTGAGGTTGCTGTGATTGGGAAGAAGAAATTTTAAAGCATTGCGATTGTACATGTCCCAATTGATTACAAAGATAACATTTCTTATCAGTATTAAATCTAACTCGTTTTACCCCGCTGGGTCCTGCACCGCAGTTCGTATCTTTATCTTCTAAAGGTCGTTTATTGCATTTTGCATAAGTTGACAACAAAGTAATTAGAGCAGAAGTTGTGCTAACACCGCTATTCAAAGACGCCATCCTAACGCCAATATCCCTAATACCTCCACAAATCAATTCTATCAATTGAGCCTCGGTGAACGAGATTTTAGTGTTTCTTAATAATCTTAATTTTTCTCTTACGTATTCACTATACGATTCAGATGTATCCGATGTGTGTAGTACGGCCTTAGTTAGTTTTTCGGACAGATTTTTCTTTTCAGGGTAAGCGTCAAGAATATCTGTGCGAAAATTTTCCCAGGACCTCCCCTCTAATGGCTCCCATGACTCAAACCAGGATAAAGCAGAGCCCTTAAGGGCCTTACCTGCTTTTGCTGCAGTTTTAATGCTACTCCATTTGAGGTCCTTGGCAAGAGCTTCTATGTTATTACACCAGCCTGCTGCTCCGCAATCGTTCTTGTCAGGATCGAATACTGGTAGAGCAATGTCATCGTCGTTTGAATGTGGCTTAGCAACCGCATCCCGAATTGCCGTTAGAAGGCTCGTAATAGCCTCTGCATCCATTCTGAAACTCTTTTTTTTTGTTAGTTTTTGTGAACCCAAGTTATCCCACTTCTGATGTAAGATTTTTAAGATAATAATAATATAATAGCCTACAGCAAGGGTTGAATAGGTAGAAGCTGAAGGAATAAACATCAAATAACGTACCTAAGTTAAAAAAAGGTAAGACAAAGTTACTTGTATTGAATCTTTTATTTACTATAAAAGCAATAACTTAGCATGAAGCATAAAGTATATCCAAATGAAAGTTAGCTTATATATGTTTATGTTTTATATCGAATAGCAATAACTTTACTACAATCATATTACTAACATACATAACTTAACTCTTAAATTAAGCATAATAACAATATAATATGTACTTAGCTCCGTCGGCGATCGTCTCGTATACAATGGGTACAAGACTGCCCGGTAGGTCTGTCTACAGTGAAGTCTCAACTCTGACTGCCCGTCTTGACAACCGACCTGCTTTTATAAAGCATCCCCTCTATCCCATCCGTAGCTCAGCTCGACAAACAGCACGTGGTGTTTACCAGTAAAGAACACCTGCTGTTTACAAGCAGTAGAACACCTGGGTGCTTACCAGCAAAACAACACCCGGTGCTTACCTGGCAGAATATCACGTGGTGTTTGTGTAGCGAGTACGATTTTAGATTTAGATATAAACAATTACAAGTAATTACAATAATAATACTTAATATTTTGAATAATATAACACGCCCATAATGACAGCGAGAGCACTGAACAGGTATACGACATAAAAAGGAGTTATGGGGCTAGACACCTCACGCTTTTGCTATGTTAAAAAAAATAGATATAGGAAAAAACGGACTCATTTTCTTGAGAATTATAATGTATTTATACATCATCATCATCATGTCAGCTGAAAGACGTCCACTGCTGGACATAGGCCTCCCCCAAGGCTTTCCACTCAGACCGGTCTTCTGCTTTTCGCATCCACCGCGGTCCCGCGATCCTGACGAGGTCGTCACTCCATCTTGTTGGAGGCCTACCTACAGCTCGTCTCTCGGTCCGCGGACGCCACTCCAGAACCTTCTGTATTTATACATATACAATTTATTATTATTAATGTCAAAATTCTATTAACATCACCTCTTCCACCGTGCGTTTCTCTAAGCACTTTTCCCTCGTACGGTGAAACACAGTAGTGATTTCTCAGGTAAAACGCATGCTCGTTTCAAACACGCGCACCCATACAAATCCATATGTTTGTGAATTAGTAACGTTAGTGTCTGTCTGCACATCATTGACTCTATTAAGAAGACTGGCTCTTGAAATACAGGCACTTTGGGAATCTTTCTTTATTCCCGTTTTTTAAGGAACTTCTTTCTATTTCACTATGACTAGCCATCTTTAACTTTACAAATCACAGTTATCATGTTATTTCACATTATTTCTTGAGGTCATGCCATTTCAGGTCCTGGAAATACTGAAAAAGAGAACATTGTGATAGAAAGGTAGTATATTAGGGCCGCTTATTTTCTTAATACATTAATGAATGAGCTACCCAAAATTGTAAGCGATACGTGTGTGCTATTTGCAGAT
The DNA here is from genome assembly GCA_923062465.1 of Acleris sparsana. Taxonomy (NCBI): domain Eukaryota; kingdom Metazoa; phylum Arthropoda; class Insecta; order Lepidoptera; family Tortricidae; genus Acleris; species Acleris sparsana. The sequence goes on from OV281293.1 coordinate 1,454,963, forward strand.
GATGCCACAATCCTGTTTTCAGGTGCAAAAGCAAATGAATCACACATCAATCACACTTTAAGCAATGTTATTCTTTGGCTCAAAACACTCAACCTAAAAGTTAACATAAGTAAAACAAAACTCTTGCAGTTTAGAAATTACAGAACTCTTCCAATTGATCTACAAGTTTCAGAGGCAGGGGTCAACGTTGAGCGAGTGAATAATGCTAACTTTTTGGGGGTTAAAATAGGCTGCCACTTAAATTGGAAGTCGCATATTGTTGAATTAAACAGTAAAATTTCGAAGGCATGTTATGCTTTGTCCATTCTATCTGCAACCTGTTCTGAAGACATTACTAGAAATGCTTACTATGGTAATGTGTATTCCTTACTTACTTATGGTATCATCTTCTGGGGGGACTCTGTTGATGTCCTATCTACATTTAGACTTCAAAAAAAGTGTCTGCGCGCTATCTACCGTCTACACAGTAGACATTCTCTCCGTAATGTTTTTAAAGAAAAGCGATTGCTAACACTAACTGGTATCTACATTCTGGAGCTCTGTTTATTTGTAAAGTGTAAGGATGAGTTCTTTACTAAAAAGTCATATTTCCGAAGTAATCTGCGTAGTCACTATAAATATAATTATGTAATAAGCTTGTCTACAAAAGTACTTTTATTGCTGCTATGCGAGTTTTCAATAAGCTACCTGTATGCTTAAAAAAACTAGAGGTTAACCAATTTAAAACTTGTCTCAAGAATTGGCTCATTGAAAAAGCGTTCTATGAGGTAAAGGAATTCTTTGCCCAATGAGATATGAGAGAGATATGTTGTAACTCACTTGTGTAATTTTAGCATATCCTTATTTTTATATTGTACGTCCGAGTTGGATAAACTGTTGAGACCTATTTCTTGTTATCATCTTAGTATGTACGAGTTATACAATAAATTATATTTCTATTTCTATTTCTATTTCGAAACTTGAGTAGCTGGTGTTTATGGGTGATGGTGAGTTCTTTCAGGGCCGAGATTCTGGGTGTTTAAAACCAAATCGTCTCTGACGTGTTAAAGTATTGTAAACGTTTTCAAAGTGATGGCAACTAAGTTGAAGACAATACCATAACAAGCCAAAGACGATATGGTTAGTAAACCCGGTTGATTCAATTCATAGAATATGCTTATTCAACTTTTTTATATTCATTAAGTAGCGGGATAATATAGAACAGAAACGTTTGTATTAAGAGTAATGTTGGATCGTAAGCGCTTGAGAATTAAATCGTGAAGTCAAAGAAATGCCATACTCTTACGAATTCAATCAAAGAAACTTTGATTTATCAGTCAAAAAAAATGGAAGGAAGGATGGGTGATGATTAATCTACTCGTCTGTCTCCTAATAACACAAAACATCAATATCAAAATGTGACTAATTATTAATACTCACGGTAAGTTCCTGATTGAAAAATGGTCCTAAGTTTGTAAAATAGCAATCCAGAAGCCACGACAGCTCCTCCTACAGCCAGCGATGCCGCTAGTATTAATATGTGTGATGGTCCATTTTCCTTTGTGTGATCTGTATTCATCATCATTAATTTCTTTGCTAGAATATCTTGCAGTACATAGGCTCTTGTTTCGGGTGCTTCACACTCAATTAAAAAAGTATTATTTTTGGCTTTTGGCATATCTTCTTTGCAGTCGATATTTTCAACTTCACAGTCAATGTAAAATTTGTCAGTAATTTTAAAGTGCGTGTCAAATTCAGTTAGTGAACAATCTTCATTTATTAAAATAGCTTCTGTGAAGTTTGTTGCACTTAATAATTCATCTGTTATTACTTGCCTGAAATAATAACAAGGAATTTTAGGGGACGATCTCATACAAGTTGGCTTGTACTGTACTATAGGTACTTAACAACAATAAACATACAAATAATAAACTATAATTAAAAGTCGGGGACAGTCTAACTCATATTGACCTAAACCCCAACTAACCTTGTGGCTCGTACGCTCACGGACCACTATAGAACCTTGTCGCATAAATCCGACGATTATTTCTAAAGTAATCACTATAGAGTCACTTTACGCTTTCATTATGACAAGGTTCTATGCTGGATAAATATTTAAAATGAGGAAAACATAGTTAAGTAAATTCTTAGAAGACATCCAAGACTCAGGAATAAATATTACACAAATATTTTGCTTTTCCATGAATCGTATGCGGGACCGCTTAGCAGTAGGTATAATACCACCACCTACAGGTGTAGTGCATAATTGCTTTCCTTCGTATTTTCACGGAAACGTACGAAGGTGTCATGCTACTTCAGTCAACCTCAGTACTTTTTGTACTGTGACCGACTGAAATAGCAAGACGCGTTCGTACGTTTCCGTGAAAATACGAAGGAAAACAATTATGCACTACATCTGTACAACCCTTGAACTGCGTCATAAGATTTTTACTTGATTAAGATGTGTGCAATGAAATATGAATAGGCTTCTGAGGTGTTATTTTCGCAAAAATCTAGTTTTAACCTACCTAATTGAGAATGCATGCCATACATGTTACTTTGCACGCTATGACAGGACAACTTAAACTCACTAGTCTAAATACGTCCGTCGAGTTGTAAAGCGAGGCGGGAAGGTTAGTTGTTTTGTTGCATTTTCATCTACCAGATCTTTGCGGAAGGAAAACAAAGTCCTGTTTACTTATGTCATATTATAACATATATCCACTATGGAAAGTAGGTACATTATTATACGTCAAGACTTGTTTTTTTTTTAGGGCATAGTGAAGGCGACCCAGCACACACGCCTGTTTGATATCCATTGCAGGGTAAACTAGTTTTCATATCACAGGGATTCATATAAGCTACACTGAAATGTCACCTTGCCACCTGTCAGTATGGTGAAATACACGGTCAGCTAACGCCATGTGCTTCTGTTTACTCCGCACCAGAGTAAATAATCTTTACCCGAACAATTGGGTCTGTTCATGTGTTTACAATTACTCTAATTCGAAAATCATTTCGAGGAATACTGTTTTAAAGCCATTCTGCATTAGTAAACCCGTAATCCGACCGTTACAATATTCAACAAGGTCACTTCGAACATCTATTAAAATAAATAAAAAATATGTGAAAACAATACATTTTCTGGATTTTAGACATCATGTTTCTTAGAAACATTAACTGCTTAAGACCTACACAATCGATATCTGAATAGAAATAGTGTAAGTTTATTTTTTCAAAACAACCGGGTTCGATTCCCTAGCTGGGTACAGTTTTTTTTTCAAATGTATGAATGCAGTTTTTCTTTTTATCAAAATCGGTGACATGGTTCCTAAGAACAAATCTTCGTATGTCTTATAGTTTCAGACTTTCCCATACTGATCGATTTGAATGAGCCACCCTGTATAACTATCTATTTCTCTATATAAGTATGTTTATCATTGCTTTGCACCCATAGTACAAGCCTAGAGTTTAGTTTGGGACAAGGTCAATTTATGTGACTAAATAAATAATTTCACACAAATTGACCTTGTCCCAAACAAGCTCTAGGCTTGTACTATGGGTATAGTTGCCGGCAAACTTCTTGAACACGTAACCTTGCTTGCGCAGAAGCGATTTTTAGGTTTCGTTGGGAGGGGGGCCGCGGGAGGCGGGAGGTGGCGGCGGGGGAGCACGCGTCGTTCGCACCATTGGTCAATCAGTTGACGTTTGCGTCCCGCACCGCGTCCACGTCCCTCTGCCTCCCGAGTACACTTGCGTGCACTGATAAAGCCAATTGTTATCATTAATTTTCTTGTTATAATTTGATATTGATTTTTGAATCAATTTGAGAATGATATTCATGATATTGATGATAGTCAAGAAACAGTGACTACCTCCAGCTCCCCTGAACCAAGACCTAGTACCAGCGCTGGTATTGACTTAATGGAAGGAATATCCTTTTTAGTTCAAGACTAATCTATTTTAAATAGTTTCCTGTATTTTTTACTGTTATTCCAATAATAATATAAACATTTTTTTTTCACTTGTGTATCATTTATCCTAAGATTTGAAAATATTCTGTAAGATAAATTAGGTACTTTTTTTGCACGTATGTGTACGATGCGCGAACTTTCCCCCACTACGTCGCCTAATGTTCAAGAAGTTTGACGGCAATTATACTAGTCATCGATAACTGATTGATTCTGGTATTTTAAAGATTTTGTAGGGAGTACTCACATGGTCCTCTCTGTGGTATTGCTGGAATGGCAGTGAGTCTCTTTCACAATTAATTGTGGTTCCGAACAGGGTGAGTGGTTAGAACCATAAATTTGTATCTGAAAAAGAAATATTTGAAATTAGTCCTTTAGATCTGTTCTGTTTACATACTTAACTTTGTCTGTCTGTCTGTGGCGGCAATGGTGTGGCAGGATGGATTTTAATGTTTTTTTTTTTATGTTAGGTACGCAACAGTACATTTATGTGTTACATTACGCGGTGAAAATATTTGAAATAACACAACTTTTCAATGCAACGGTTCCGAAAAATCCAAAAAAAAAAACATTTTATTTGCGATGCTTTTTGACATTCATAGGTGCATTATATTATGCCTAAATTGAAGAATAAAGAACTTTGACTTTGACTTTTGACTTTATTTTTTATGGCAATGAGAAGGCACGCAAGCACATGGTAAGTGGGATCTGAATCTATGTTAACCCAGAGCTAGCTCTAACTTTCAGTGTATAACATACACTTAAGGTTAGAGTTAGATATATTCCTGACGCACGCACCTCCCGAACACGTAACGGGTGTCGGTAGGACGGGGGATGGGGAATCCTGCAGCCTCCTAAACGGGAGAATGACTTTCTCTCCCGGCCCTTCAGCACTGGCTGGGGTAAGGTTCCGCGCGCGATTCACTGGTCCCCCGTCAAATTGACACCGGCCCTCCCATTAAAAAATGTATAGGCTAAGTTGCAACGGAAGAGGTCACAAAAGAGGGCAGCGCAAGGAGACCCGCGCAAAAATAGTATCTCCAGGCAAAAGAGAAAGCCTCAAAAAGGGTAGCCCCACCCATAAAGATGGTATCAACAGCCACACAAGTGGTCCTAAAAGATCTCCGACCCAACCCTTCCATTGTCGGGCAAAAGAAAGGAAGCCCGTAGTCTGTAAGCATGCATGCGTCAGGATTTCCACTCCGCGACTCACATAGCTATAAGTCTCCCCCCCATCCCAACCCCCATTCCTATCTCCCCTAACCCCGCGGATAAGTAAACGGAGGAACGACTTTCTCCTCCGGCCTTTCAGCACTGGCTGGGGTAGTATCCGCGGGAGTCTAAATTCTAGTTGGTAATAGGGGCATTGGTGTTTTTAGCCGGTGCGAGCCCGGCAGTACCTGGGCCCTCCATTCCCAGGTCTCCGGAAGGGATTTTCACCTCTGCCCCTTTTCTTAAGCAAACAAAAGCAAGGACTTTTGTCTTTGGCCCCTCAGGCGATTACCAAAAAAAAAAAAAAAAAAGTGGGATCTGAAGACATTTGAAATCTCAAGACTACAATCTCAAAACTGCAATCCTAAGAGTTCAAATGCGTTGCGAACCCAGAGGACTAAGATGGAATGCCTATATGCTAGTAATGTAACCGGTTGTCTCATCCCCACACCGGAACACAGGAATCCGAACACTGCTGCTTGGCGGTGGGTTAATGGATAAATGGTGGTAGCGATCCGGACGGACCCTGCACAAGGTTCTACCACCACTACAAACTACCAGTGAAATGAGAAGATAAGCTACAGTTAAATTTTAGTATTCGGGAGACTTTCGCCCCTCACACCGCATATAGCCAAGAACATTCACATGGAAAGTGTATAAACTGGCAAATTGATGTATTATGTCTATGCCTGATATATAGTAAATTTTAAAATTTAACAACAATCAACAGCAATAATATATTATCCAATCGCTAAAATATCAGACAAGTCTGTATTACTTAGGGCCGTATAAACTCATCTTGACTGTGAGGCCCGTCACAAGATACGTCAAAACAAACGCCAAACCATAGAACACTGTCATTTTTGACGCATCTCTATCCATTAACCTACCGCGAAACAGCAGTGTTCGCATTGTTGTGTTCCGGTTTGGGGATAAGACAGCCGGTGTAATGACTAGCAAAGAGGCATTCCATCTTAGTACTGAGGGTTGGCAACGCATTTGCAGTCTTAGTCTTGCAGTCTTGTGAATGCGAATGTCTATGGGTCACAGTTTCCACTTACCATCAGGTGGCCTGTGTGCTCGTTTGCCCTCTCTATGCCATAAAATAAATAAATAAAATAAATAAATATCTCGAGACGAGCATTAGAATTGAGATCAGTTCATTAATACGGGCTTAAGAGTTATAAGAGCGTCTCAGATATTTATGCACTCAATGTTGGATAATATTATTGCTGGTGATTGTGAATGTACGTACCAGATGCATAGCTAAGTAATATACGGCGTTTTTCATACTGGCACTACTTCACTCATCTGCTTACAGATCACTACTGGTTTAAACTGTTTCAACAATAATTAATAATACGCATGGTGTCATAACGGGAAATTTACAGGTTGCTGATTTACGTCAGTTGTCCTAATGATTCAGCACAGCAGCATGATTTATAGATCTCAGCACAGTACTGCAATGTTCTATTTAAATGCTCACGGAAATATAATTTATAACTAGATTGCTACTATTATTAGAGTATTTTTTGTACAACTTACACCAAAAGGAGTGTGACGCAGTGTTTGTAACAAAACTCATTGGAAACGGTTATACGGCTAGACCAATTGGGATTGTTCATATTTTCATAATTGCTCTAATTAGAAAATCATTTCGAGGAATATGGTTTTAAAGCCGTTCTGCATTATAAAGTTCTCGATTATTTATTTATTTACAGTATAGGTATTTAACCTTTGTTTGACTTTCGTTTTCGGCTTGAAGCCCTCGTAGGTGTATCTTACGGGTTAGGCGAAAACCGCTTGAAATAGTATGTTTTAATACACTATTACAATCACTTTTTATCGTTAGATATCATTTAAGTGTTGTAATTTATTAGAAAATGCCAACACAAATTAAAAATGATCATGTCATCCATAAAATCTGTGCTAAATAAATAAAGATATTAAAACGAAACAATTAAGTCAAATACAAAATTAATGAAATTGGTCTCTTCAAATTACCTATTTTTTTGAATTAGAATGTCTAAACCGTGTTTTTTTTTTTGGTCTATCCCAATTTTATGAAATTTTGTGTTTATAATTCAGTAAGTATTCTCAGAATAGGACTTCAACTATTCCTCATAGGATAAAAAAAAATACACCCGGGCGGCGTCGGGCGCGGACAGTTATTTTATTATATTTTTAACAAATACAAAAAAATGGTCAACTGTGACTTGGGTTCTCGCTTATTCGATCCGAAATCAAACTTGAATTGGGATATAAAAATACCTAATGTGCGGCACGGGACCCTCGGTGCGCGAGTCCGACTCGCACTTGACCGATTTTGTGTGTTTGTAGTAACGGCGTCGAAACCTACTTTGAGTATACTCTTGCCCGTTTTTCTCAAATTTGGCAACCAGGACAAGACGCGTGAAAACGCAGATTTTGGATCCCAGAACCCTGATGCTGCTAGTGCCAGTGTCGGTTCGTCGGTTTAGACTTAATTTTTTTAAACCCGGACTACAAATGAAACCCCGCCCGGACGCTCCCCAGACGTCCTCTAGACTAGGACAAATCCGGGGAAACCCGTACGGATGGCCACCCTTTTATAATAAATAGAGTGTTGTGATTAGATGTTTAGTTTCCGGCTTAATTAATCGTACTATAATTTGGCGCATAGATAAAACATATCCTTGTTTACGACGTTGAATATTTTGCGTCTCCAAAACGTTAATTATCTGAGGAAATAACGAAACGATACGATAAATGGAAGTCATCCATCCTGGGGAAAAATCTTATTATTTGATAAAAGTTACGCATTACAATCTGATAAAATAATCGAATTTGTGTACCTATATAAATATTATAAATACACCGGCCAAGTACATATCGAGATCGCATTTATTTTGTATCAACTTTGGATCTTATTACAATGGAATAAGGTCGTAAAGTGGATAGTTACATGTCTTTAGTCGAACGTACAGACAAAAGCACTAATATCTAAACACTTATCGCGTTACACATGTATATACAAACCTTATTATTCCTATAGGATGACCAACTTATTCTACGAGGATGAATATTTATACAAACACAGCTACGGAACCCTCGGTGCTCTAGACGCACAGTTAACCGGATTTTTATACCAAAATAGAGTGCGTTATCGCCGCACGCGCAAACAAAGAGCTGTTGTACTGTCCTGCTAAGCCAAAAAGCATCATCTCTAATAAAACTCCTTTAGCAATCAGAACCTCATTACTACGAGAAGAAGATTGAATATACTTTGGCAATCGAATCTGGCATAATGCTTATTGGCTTAGGAGAGCAGAATACTGTTGTGTTTTTTTCTGCGATATAGTTTGGCGTTGGACGTTATTTTTAATCAATGTTATAAATACAAGAGTTTTACATTCATTTTGTCCCTTCCTTTTCCTTTCCCGGTAAATGGCTTGATTACAGAGGTTGCTACACTTTACAACGCCCCCTTTGTGTCATTGAAAAACATCTACGAATGCATATCGACGAACAGTTCGCCTTATATTATAAGGGAAGCTGTTGTACCCCGGACAGTTTACATTTCTTTGATTTTTAGAAAAAAAACGAGATGCTTCAGAATTGCCAAATGTGCAAATATGTAAAGTTGTACTATTGTACTACATTCCGGGATATGATATTAAACGATCCTTTAGTTAGTTTAGACGGGACAGGCTGATAGAAAAAAAAGGGAAAAGTGTCCATGGTACAACACCCCTGATTTACCTTGGACACTCGGTGTTGTACCTTGGGCAAATACCATTTTTGCCAAGAAAACAGAAAATAATCATCTAGTATTTAGTTATTAAGGATACAAAAGGCAACTCGGACGAAGACTTTTTATACCTTTTCATAGGTTCCTTAATAAAATTTACAAGGAAAGGCCATATTTTCCCACTCTCCTATAACAAATGGAAAATCTCCCTGAGAACAATTAAAAAAATAAACAAAAATGTAATCAACAACTAAAATAGTAAAAAATATTTAACTTGTCATAAAAAATGCAAAATAATGTAAGAATTAGAACACTTAGTACAGTAACACGTAGTCCAAGGTACAACGTAAGTTCGGTGTCCAAGGTACAACAAAGCAAGTTTTTTTTAAAGTAACCTTTATAAACGCACTTCGTCTAAAAGTTAGGATGAAACGACTGCACTATCTGATAGCTATTTAAAATAGTTTTAGCATGCATTATTCAGTTTTATCATATATATGCGAAACACTAAATAAACGAATTTGTAATAAAGTTCTAAAAACTCATTTTCTGTAACAAATTTTATATTTTTGTAATTTTCTCGACGCACACGCCGCTCTCGAGTTTCGTGCTAACTTTACTTTCATTTTAATAGATAATGGTTCAAATGACATATATATTTATTTTTGAAGAATGCGGGATACTTTAAATATTGTCAACTGTCCGAGGTAAAACTATGTCCGGGGTACAACAGTTTCCCCTAAATAAAACCGCGGGGTCGAGTAGCAACAAAGCAAACTAAAATTCAAGACACCATTAGAAACATAACGTAATAGATTTAAAAGCGTTAAGACAATTACTGTGTTTTTAATTTGGAAAAACATTCAACAAATTATTTTTCTCAAAATCATGGCCACCCTACATACTCATCTGATCGGTTGATTTTCAATTAGGTTTTAACATGAAAATGTAAGGTGACCATTTATTTTACTTCTAATTAGGATAATATAATATGATTTTAATAAAATGCTAATCTTTAATTGTTTATCAAACCACTATACCACATACATATACACATACCTTCACGCCTGTAATCCCAGAGTGGGATAATATAATCTTACACCCGTATTCAGAAACGTCTATGAGGTCTCACAGTGCTCACGAACGCACAGGGTGGTTCAAATTGTCTCATAAGCAAAAGGTCGGTCAAAAAGGACCAATCACAAAGCTGTAAAGCAGTGCGTTTACTCAGTAAATGATCCCTTAAGTATTGTTTGTGAATACGGGTGCCAATCATTTATTGAGTTGGGAAAATTAAGCTAGGATCACTACCCCGCAGTCACCCTGTATATAGTAGGTACCTTGTCACTTCAACGCCTTCGAAAAATTAGTGCAGCGGTTAAAACAGCTAAGCAGCAGCAGCAACTACGCGCCGGTTCTCTAGAACGTTTCTGCGCTTGGAATGAGCTTGCTGCTGAGACAGCTCAATGCGCTAAAATATGGGGCTTTTTAAAAGCGGTATCATTCTCGAGACCGGCAATGCGTTGGTGACGCCTCCAGTGTTGCAAATGCCCATAGGCGGCAGTGACCACTTCGCATCAGCTGGGCTGTCTGCCTGTTTGCCCGTCGACGGCAATAATAAAAAAAAATCACGTCATGTTTCAACCGCTAAAGCCGACTGTACGTACTTATGTAATAAAGTAAGATTATCATTCGTCAAAATGGGCTCACAATCATTAGGGCTGAATGGTATATGTATCGTTAAAATGGTGTTTCTACGTACATTATTTTCTATTATATGTATAAGTACCAAGTTGAAGAAGGGGTAACATCGGATAATAAGGTCTATTTTCGCAGGTGTAACCCGATTACCCGAAAAAAAAAATTGCGATGGAATTCAACTGGAATTTATTGTTGAATTCATCAATATGTACTTTAGTACCTTGTCTATTCAATGTCATGTTTAAACTGCCATATATTAATTGTCATAGCGATAAAAGTGACAAGGTACTAAAGTGTATACATAATTATAAACTCGACTGTACCTAGTTGCAATGTGATACGTTGCAAAACATCGGATTAAAGTGGGGATGTTTTTGATCCTTGGACATATTTGATTTGTGTACAAAATAAACTATAGGTACATAGAAAGATCTATGCCACGATATATCTAGTTCTGTTGGGCCAGACTTCATACAAGGTTGCCTATGTCTTTTGGCTGGGAGCCTGCCGTTTCGTCAAAATATTTTTGGTCAAATGCATCATTACCCAAATTTTTCATTTGCCAAACCAATGTTATATTGTTTTTTCAGAATTTACTTTAGTACCATCGTGTAGAACCCTATATGTTAGGTTAGGTTCGTTTTTTTAAAATCGTGAAATATTTACGGTTACAGAAAACAAGGCGGTTTGGCAAATGAAAATTTGGGAAATGATACATTTGACCAAAAATATTTTGACGAAACAAAGGTAACCCCTTTTGGCTATGTGCATATTTAGTTAGATTGACATTATATCAATCCAAACATAATACGGAAGCATACTTTTATAAATTCAAGTGCGCGCTTCACTTTGAAAACCTCTGATTTAAGATGTCTTTTAAAAGAATCTTTGTGATTCTTCTCTCTTAATCGCTCTCAATTTGTTGTATTTTAACTATAAAATATATTTTCAACTATCTGCGGTAGCCCTGCCAAGCAGCAGTGTTCGCACTGTTGTGTTTTAGTATGGAGTAGTAGTGAAACATCGTTTTTAGTCCTTAGGCTGGTAATGAAATTTCAATCTTGAGATTGGTTAATAACATTGTACCTATAAGTAATCACACGTGTAATTAGGTTTTTATTCAAGTTAATCTTGTACGAGTAATTATTAAATAACTAACAAAGGAAGCCAATTCCTAATTAGGCCGAAATAAATCTACGATGATGACCTACGGTGCCGAGACGTGGTCTCTAACCGTTGGCCTCTTGAATAGGCTCAGAGTCACTCAGTGTGCCATGGAAAGAGCTATGCTTGGTATCTCGCTACGAGATCGAATCAGGAACGAGGAACATAGCCAATCGGGTTAGCAGGCTGAAGTGGCAATGGGCAGGCCACATTGCTCGAAGGACTGATGGCCGCGGGGCAGTAGAGTTCTCGAGTGGAGACCACGTACCGGCAAGCGCAGCGTAGGGCGACCCCCCGCGAGATGGACGGACGATTTGGTCAAGTCCGCGGGGACCCGCTGGATGCAGGCCGCTTCCAACCGGGTGAGGTGGAAATCTTTGGGAGAGGCCTATGTTCAGCAGTGGACGACCTATGGCTGAAATGATGATGATGATGATGATGATGAAATCTGATTTATTCTTTGATTTCTCATGAGCTAATTAGCTAAATATCGTAATTAATTTTATAATCTACTAATTGACCGGTAGTCGCAACGTTGTCAGTTCGATTTCCGACAGGCTTAAGCTACCTACTTACTAGGTAATTAGTAATTTCTTGTAATACATTTCCAAAGATCTTTTTTTACATATTAAAAAACTTATAAATACAGACTAGGCTCTAGGCATCTACTATAGGTACTAATCAACGATATACGTATACAGTGTGGAAACTACCTTAAATATTGGGAGTAGCCCATTCTACGAACCTAAACCAGAAACGATGTTAATAATAATTTGTTCAAATGCAAAAATACTTTATCTTGTCTAGGGGACACCGTTGATGTAGGAAAACATATCGAAACTTTTATTTGGTCGTCTTGCACTGTCTTATATACACAGGTAGGTGTTTTTTTTATTCCTTTTCTCCCTCAATCTCTCTCCCAAGATTTTTGGCATGTCTTCCTGCTGAACTACGCAAGTTATTTGATATTATATTTAATTTAATATTTATAGCTTTATATAATGCTTAGACTAAGTAGTACCATTGTAATAGGATATATGTTTAAAAAATAACTGACTGCTGAGTTTCTTGCGGCGTTTCTTCTCAGCAGTGGTCTCCTCTTGGGAAGCGCTGGTAGATTCTTGACGTGTAAAAGTGGCCGTGCGGCCTACTTACTGAATAAATGACTTTTATCTTTTTTTATCTTATCATTACGCAAAGGAGATTTACTTTTCTCCGACCGCGTGTGCGTGTGTTTTTGTGTGTGTCTGTCTGTGGCACCGTAAATGTTAAACGGATGAACCGATTTGCATGCGGTTTGTTCATTTGAAAGCAGGTTTTCTAGCGGTGATTCTTAGCTAACAATAAGTTTCATGAAAATCGCTTGCTTTGCTCTGAAACAAGTGGTCACCATCATATCGGGTTTTATCTATGTAATAAACTGAAGAGCAACAAAAAACGGGTCATGTTCTATGGAAATTCTATACAAAGTGACCCGCTTTCATTGCTCTTGACTATATTTATATTCTATTAACGTTTTGAATGAGTCGATTCACGAAAGCGGTCACTCGCGACCAAACCACGCTAGTCTGAGACAAACGCATGCAAAGTTAAATATTTTGATATTCGACCGCTTGTTGTGAGAGTGACACGTAACTCTTTGCAACGGTGTCTCAGTGCTCTGTTAAAATTCGTACAACATTCAAGTTGAATTCTGTGATCCTAGTGAAAAAGGGTATAACTATACTGAAGCTCAAGTGAAAAAGGTTGTAAGTCTAGTACACTCCGTTTATGTACCTATATAACCTTTTTTAGTACGAGTTAAGTCGACTTATAATATTTTCACATGGACCCTAGAATTTGTACTAGTGTATTCAGGGAGTCTTTGTTCTCGTTAAAATCACATTGCATTTAGCATGCTATTATATTTATTTGACAGTAATGGCGGACGAGTTTAGAACAATACGATGACATGTCAAAAGCGATATGGTTTTAACAAGCAGAATAAAGCCCCTGTTGTCTATTCTATTGTGGCATTTTTTTATTTGCAGTTATTTAATCTGTCTATGATTTGACGAAACGAAACGAGTGTTGTTTCGTCAATGCGTATTAATTACATTATGTGCGTGTATTGTAACGTTTTGCCGAAATGGTTAGGCCAAAGTAAAGGTGGTGGTGCTAGTTAACTTTTAAATGCATAGTAAAATTCGAGCCTCAAATATATTTAAAAAAAAGATAATATTAAGTTGTGAAATTAAGTTTAATCTACCCAAATTATGGCAAAAAAACGATTAACTAAATGTTTAATAACTTATCAATCTAAATACGCAAAACTATTCACTTGACATCGCCTTACCGACCGGAAAAGGGCAAAACACTCGATTTCACGATAATGCTAAAGATGCTTCACACATATACAACCTTTAACATTATACGCGCAGAAGCCATAATGGTGTGGTAGCAATACGTAATGAGGGCTCCAGTTGCACATATTTAATGCTTTAGGAGATAGTGGCCCATCGTGGGTGTTGCTTGAGCCTACGGGACTTGACAGATTGGCATCAGTCGGTTAACAAACGGGGTGTGAAACGGACCTTAATTAAAAAAGTAAATTAAAAACACATTTTTGAATTTAGAACGTTCAAATTGATTTGAATAGTTTTAATTGGATAAACAATTTTGAATTTCGCGTTCGAAATATGAGTTTGGAACGATTTTCGAATTGAGGCGTTTTTGTTTGTTTTGTAAATATAATAAAAATGCGGTGTGCAGTGTTTTGTTTTCTGCTAGTGTGTGTCTCGCTTTCTCAGTATGTGGAAGGACTCAAAAAAGGGAATAAAGGAGTTTGTTCTACCAAAACAACGTAAGTTTTTTATGTTGTTTCTATTACACTAAATTAACTACTAAATTTCATTGTTTGCTGTTTCCTTGAACATACGTCAGTTTATCAGAACAAACTAGACTTAAAAACTGTAGCTTATAAAAACACATGAATGAATCGTGCGTTAGGGAAGAACTAACAGTCATTTCCGAATTTATAAATGTTATGGTCAACCATTTCCGTCAACTGCCTCCCACTGCAGGATTTAAAGGCCTCTTCATGGTCACGCCAATCCGCGCAATTTTGTGCGATGGTCATTTATCTTTTTCCAACCAAATCCCAAATTTAATGGGTTCTTTTAAACAATACCTATGAGCGGCTCCCCAATCAACAAATATGGAAAAACCTTGAGATAACTTAAAATAATCTAGCCAGAGCATTCGTTGAGAATAAGGAAGAACAACATACGAAGATCTACATGCAACGTTGTCAGTTCACCTTTGTAGCAGGCGTCTAAACGTTGTACTTATACTAAATAATTATAAATAGTAATAAATCAATAAAATAAAATAAAAACTTTGAGTATGTAATATATTTTTTTATATTTATGATTTCAATTGTTAGAGCTATCCTATTTTGTAATCCCTGCTTTATAAAGGCGCTTAAATTTATCCGTTGCCAGGGCAACCAACCAACGAGTAAAATCCAAAGCCTTACATCCGGTCCGAATTATACAAACAGGTCACGTGACCGGAAGTGTCGTAGCGTAATGTCTGCATTTAAAATTTACAATAGAATCGTATTCTTATATTTGCATTTGTATGTCTTAAATGATATGAGGTTTGCTCATTGTTGTAAGAAAAAATATTTTACACGTTAGTAAAAACAGTATCCTATGAGAAAATTTATTGTAAAGCTTTTGTTTGTTAATAACACATGTAAGAATGGCAGGCTTTAGAAACGTGGCTGCTATTTCATGTCATGTACAAATAACACAGAAAGTACACCTAAAAAAGTCTCCTTATTGGGTAGTTGTATAAAATTATACTCATTATCATATTTAAAAAAAAACTCTAAATGCTACTTACTTAATAGGTGTAATTAAATTTTAAATGGCACCAATTGTTTCTTATAGAAATTATGTAATGAGTACAGGTACAAAAAATAAATAAGTGATTTAGCCTTCAGTAACTCTAATTAATTTCTAAATAAGTACGACGATGGTTCAAAACCCGCTAAGGACAGATATTTGTGTGCTCGAATATTTGTTCCTGAGTCGTGGATATTTTGTGTGTATAAATATATATTTATCTAGCTATATTAGTATTTATATCGTTGTTTGGTACCCATAGTACAAGCCTAGAGCTTAGTTTGGGACTAGGTCAATTGGTGTGACATTGTCCCCTGATATTTATTTGTTTAATTACGCCCTTTACATCCTCCTGATAGTGTAAAATTTAAAGTAAGATAAATTACGACACAGTTACTGGAACTTTAGTAAATAAATCCACCCACACACATTCTACCACTTCAACTAGACCTACGTACATAAATTAAATTAAACGCATTTACACAACAATATAAAACAGGTGCATTAAGCCTTGAGTATTTCGTAAAATGATACATTACTACTTACGCATAGACTTCATTTTGGTAAGTGGAAACTGTGACCCATAGACATTCGCATTCACAAGACTGCAAGCCTAAGACTGCAAATGCGTTGCCAACCCTGAGGACTAAGATGGAATACCTCAATGCTAGTCATTACACCGGCTGTCTTATCCCCAAACCGGAACATAACAATGCGAACACTGCTGTTTGGCGGTAGGTTAATGGATAAGATGGTGGTAGCGATCCGGATGGACCCTTACCTTAGGTACCTTACTTTTTTAATACTTATTATGTTACTTCATATGGATGCCTCTAGGACGATGAATCTAGCCAACATCAAGGTACCTACTGCTACAAGAAAACCCGGTCAAGTGCGAGTCGGACTCGCGCACCGAGGGTTCAGTACTTAAGATTTTTTTTTGTTTTCCTATCCTGTGTCCCACTGCTGTGCAAAGGCCTCTCCCCTTGATCTCCATGAGTCCCTATTTGGAGCCTCTTATTTAAGATAATATGATTGGAAAATGAAAAACAAAGACTCATTTTCTTATGTAATTGTTTTTTCATGCAACAAGGTCCATTTCGACTAGCCTACATTTTAATACATTTTTTTTCCTAAATTGTAAAGTTTGACCACTTCATTTTATTTTTCGACTAAAATATAAATAACTTTCTTTAAATTACGATTTTTTCAAGATGAATCATAAAGAACGTCACGGAAAATAAATTAAAAATAGTTTTAACTTTGCAGATTAAGCCTTTTTATACTATACCCTGTTCTAGACCTCTTTTCAAATATTCAGATAAAATTAATCATATTGTTATTACTAAAAACAGATGCGGGCGAGCAAGTTATACTACTATGCCAAATTTCAAGTAGATTGCTTCTATATTTTCAAAGAAAAACTGCTGTGATAGACATCGAAGTCCATAAGGATTCCTTTTTTTACCACTTTAGTTCGGAACCCTAAAAAATAAACCTGCGCAAAGTATACATGAAAAGACGTTACCCTATCCGTCGTCTTAACTATTTCGGTACATTTTTTTTAATTTTCGTGTTTCGAGTTTCAATTATTTCGGTAAACAGAACCACAAATACAATGAAAAACCCCTCAATCTTTACCTTTCTATTTGGTATTTCAGTCTGTGCAAACACATATTATAAAGTGAGATATAGTGTTTAATTTAAAAGAAATGTGCTCGTCGCTACGTTCGTTTGCTCCCAGACTTATTACGTTCAGAATTAATACTGTTTCAAATTGAACATACCATCCACATTTTGCACGTTCCTTCCATCAATAGAGAGACATTTCGATGCCGAGTTTACACGGACTAAGCGCTAATCATAGCTATGTAGTTATTTTAGTAGTTTACGTGACGGTTGCGTAATGACAGGCATTACAACATAATAGATGACACGAGTGTTGTAATGCCAATTACACAGAGTCGCGTACAATACTTTATCTACACACATATTATAAGTACTCTAAGATGGGTTCAGAAGCCGAAAGGCAAATGACCTGCATTGCTACCAGCGCTACCTGTAACATATCTAAGTACCTACTAATTTCACCAAACGATGTTAAATTTAATCAATGTTAATCAATTGTTGTCTACTTGGATTAGCAGAATTTTCATAAGTGGCACAATAAACTCAACAAAGAAATGAACTAAATGAAATAAAATTACGACTTACGATACGACGAATTGACAACAAAAATGGCGGCAAAAGAAACCTGTCATGTGTCACGAATATGAATGGTTTTTTTTTAAATCATATGATAGACACACCTACTAATAAAGTCCCTATTCTCATGTCGTTCGAAATTCAAATATCCTACGATATTGTACTAAAAAATATAACGAGTTGACGTTCCAATTGATCCTAGAATTGGACCTATTTAAATTGTGTTAATTTTGGAACATGTTCCAAATTTGAAACTCATAACCTTACCAAAATCTATACTGTTATAACCATTACAGTACAAATTTTACCTACTACCACAGACAAGAAACTTTTCATAATATAATTAGTTGCAATAATGCTGGTCATTTCCTACGGGTTTTGAACGCATAAAAGAGGACTTACGATATGTGCGTAGATAAACACGTTTTCCTGCTCAACTACACTCAGGAGCAAAAATACCGGGTCAGAGTACGTTTTTCATACAAACGAGACTATTTCGAAGCCTTCGTTCCTCTCCTGGGGTTGTTTTGAGTGAGGTTTAATGGTGGATACTGCGAGGTTCAATAGAGGAGGTCAAAAGTTCTTAAGATACCTAACTGATCACACAATCAGTTAACACCACAGTGGGAGAGTTTGGGTCAGCACTTGGATTTCATTACATTTTATTGCCATTTTAGATGTTTTTCTGAACATGCTCAATTCCGGCGTTAACCGCAGATTTATTCAGTTGGGTATCCTAGGCAGATTTCACTAAAAGCATTCCCTGGCGAGGAACCAAGGCTTCGAAATAGCCTCTGTAGTATGAAAAACGCACTCTGATCCGTTATTATTGCTCCTGAGTGTAGTTACGCATGATATTTTTATTTTATATTCATCGTTTTAAACAATGCTAGGTCAAGTATTATCATAGTAGTACTTAAAAAATAGTTGAAAAGGTCGTTAATGTCTAAAGCGTATTATAGGGTCGAGGACAATCTAACAGACAAAAATGCATGGCCTAAACCCGAAATTTAGTAAATAATAATTTGTACACACCGGGACACCATTGATGCAGAAAAGCATGTCGAAACTTTTAAGTGGTCATCTTGCACCATCTTATATACACATAAGTAGTTGATTCTATTTTTTCTTTTTTCTTTTTCTGTCTCTCTCTCATAAGATTTTTGGTATGTTTTCCTGCTAAACTACACATGTTATTTGATATTATATTTAATTTAATATTTGTAGCTTTATATAATGCTAGACTAACCATTGTAATATGAACATGTTTAAAAAATAACTGACTGCTGAGTTTGTTGCGGCGTTTCTTCTCAGCAGTGGTCTCCTCTTGGGAAGCGCTGGTTGATTCTTGACGTGTAAAAGTGCCTGTGCGGCCTACTTACTGAATACATTTCTTTTATCTTTTATCTTTTTATCATTGCCATAGCAATAGATAACTGTTTAAAAAAATTTACTGACTGTTGGGACAGACACAGATACACAGATAAACTCTCGTCTTTAACTCTAGGCTAGTACTATGGGTACTAGATATCGATAAACATACTAAATAGAGTAACTACCCCAATGAGTTTAATGTGATGTGCATATACCGGATTGACGGGGGCAAACATGTACCAGTGCTAGTGATGCATTAAATGTCGACTAAGTTTATCGACATCAATACAAAGCAATTTTTAATCTTCATTATCCAAGTAATGGCCAAGTTCGAATACCTTTTAATTATGTGCAAACCTCTTTTATATATACTTATTGCAACTATAAACAATCGGTATCTGAGATTGACTCTAGACTCGAGTTACTTTTGACAACCATTCAAATTACATTGAATAACAAAGTCATTCAGTACAAAAATGTTCTTTAGCATTCCGACGAATTGAGAACCTTTTTCTTTTTAAGTCGGTTACTAATGCCTAGAAAGAATATAGATCGTTTATCTTCATGAAAAGCTGATCATTCAGATATATAAGATAAAGGTAGACTAACTTTTGCAAGAAATGTAAGATCCATATTATGTCACGAAAAAAGTTGTCGATAAACTTAGTCGATATTTAATCAATGACTAGCACTGGTACATTTTTGCCCCCGCCAATCCGGTGTATGGTGATGTGACTAGCGAGTATCAAGTACAACTCCGTATGACATTACTAAGCGCGTGTAAACCAGGCATTATCAGAGGATGGAGTGCGCTGCAATTTTGTAATTAAAGAATCCAAATTTGATCAAGTGAAAAGTGTGAATTTTGAACCTGAATTTAAAAATCTCAACATTAATACAATCCATTTTCAGTAATCTGTAAGTTCAGGCTAATGTTTAGTTTAGTTTAGTTTAGTTTATTTATTTATCAATGTAATGTTAAATATAGATTGCATTGCATGTCAAAAAATACGAAATTACATTGATATCGTCAACTAAACATGAATACAAAATGATAAAATAATATTACAATAATACAATAATATAATAACACTCAAATCAAAAATAACAATGATAAACAAGTAATAAATGGTCAGTTTCCGATGTCACAGACAAAAAGGCAATAGTATAAACTATAGAAAAATCAGTTTAACTCCAATATAACGGCACGGCTTTGAATGTTTATCTTGTCTGTATCTTGAATGTTTAATACCTAAATACAAAGAAAACATCCAAGACTCAGACACAAATACTCGCACACATCACACGAATAATCATTTGCCCTGACCCGAGTGGCTATTGCTATTGCCTAACGCACTTGCAATCGCAATTGACTTCGAAGCGGAACGTTTGCTTTCATTTTGTATGCAGACAAGTCTTCGATTTTCAAAATGAAAACGATAGCGATTGCGAGTGCGTTATTCAATAGCGACTCGGGATCCCAATATAATTACGTAATATTTAATGTGATTTTCTTTATATTTTCCAGAACTGTAAAAACAAGACCAAAGACAGTGGTGGTAACTTTGAACAAGTGGTGTGGTAAAAAGAAATGCACTGCCAGGAAGACGAGGCAAGAGGTAAAGATTGTATCATCTATGTAATCTGGAAAAAAATAGGTTACATACTAAAAAAAATCCTATTCCTAAACTATACTCTAGGTTTATGCTAGACAGCGATATATATATATATATATATATATATATATATATATATAGATATAGAAATAGTATTTCGTGACAAATATATTACACATACAGAATTTTGAACAAGAAACATAATTTGTCAAGAATTGGTCACAACTCAGCGTGATGCTGGCAGAGCCAGCGCTGGTCCTCAGTTGTGGCCATTTGGTGAAGACACGGCGCAATGATGCTTAGTTATCTTATAGCCACACAATAATCCACACTGCACCAACTTGTGCTTGTGCATGTGTTTGCACGAAAACGATGTTTGTGAAAAATGGAACGTGGAGACGTCAAGTTTGCGGTTGTCGCGAAAGTTTGTGCTTATTTGTTAAACTTGACGTCTACACGTCCCGTTTTGCGAACACGTTGCGCAAGCATAAGTTGGTGCCATGCGGACCGGCTATCACAGATGGGCCCTTTTCCGGATACACTTTGACACCTTTAAAATCTTTTGTACAATTACCCTCTTACACGCTCAGCTGTTCGAATATGCAGGATTCCTCAGGATGGTTTTCCTTCACCGTAAGATCATCGTGTGATGTATTTAAGTTCGTAAAACTCATTGGTATACGGTGACCGCCGGAGTTCGAATTCGGTACCTTACGATCACGCGTCGACCCCCTAAGCCACTGGCCTACGGACGCTCTTCAACTATAAACACTATATAGAAAAGTATACCTTTAAGGAAACCACCAAGTTTCGGTAACAAATATAATTATACTCGTGCTATTTTTGCTACAAAAAATATCAAGAACAAACACTATTTAAACTGTACTTATAGTGGCACATTTTTCTCCTTTCAGAAATACACAGTAGAAAACATCCGCTTAATGTGCTGCAGAGGTTTCATGTACAACAGCGAGGGAGAATCTTGTGACCCAGTCTGCAGCACTGGCTGCTTGAACGGTACATGCACTGACCCTGATGTTTGCCACTGCGACCCACCAGCATACCTAGACCCTACCACTAAAAATAAATGCATTACACCAACTTGCGACCACCCATGCATCAATAGCCTGTGTGCAATCAACAACACATGTGCTTGCTCGGATAATTTCACTCAATTCAACGCAACACACTGCGCTCCCAACTGTAATGTACCAGGGTATGAGCTCAACGAAGAGCTCTTATGTGTTGCAAAATGTGACAGCTGTGTGAACGGGCGTTGCGTCGCACCTAACTCATGCTTATGTGATCCTGGTTACAAATTTAACGGCACGTGTATACCTGAGTGTGATTCATGTACGAACGGAATATGTACATCTCCTAATACATGTAGATGCTTAGACGGATATGTATCTAATGGAGAAAACGATTGCATCCCGAAGTGTGATGCTTGTGACAACGGTACCGGTGTGTGTATCGCTCCAGGTATTTGTGAGTGTAAAGAAGGCTACACTAAAGTGAACGGGACTTGTGAACCGACGTGTAGAGACAATTGTGTGAACGGACTTTGTTCTGCGCCAGACGAGTGTTCGTGTGACGAGGGATTTTGGAAGAGGAACGCTACAGTCTGCTACCGCCCGACGTGTGGAGAGTGCAGAGCCAACGGAAGCTGCGCGTTGATGAGAGCGTAAGTACTTTAGTCATAAAGTTTTACGTTACTAAACGACTAATCCTGTATTGTAGAGATTCCAAGATGACATTGAACTTTTTCAATTCAATGTGTTTTTTACCGGGCCAGCGGGCGAAAATTGGAAACCATAGATGTGGTAATAAAACGGTGTTAGGCCCCATTAAGACTTTTTTATAAGTACACATACTATGTTGGGTGTCCGAATTCCTAATAATGTTTGTCCTAACTCCCTAACGCCGAATAATTGTTAGTCATAAACTGGTTTTCAGAGTTAGATACTTTTTTTAGATTCAGGTGGCCTATGTGCTCGTTTGCCTTCTCTATGCTATAAAAAAAAACACCTGCGGCATAGAGGAATATACTTTATTTATGCCTGCGGTTAGTTAAGGCATAAATACCCCCTATGGTTAAGGTTAGGGTTGTATAATAGCATCACAATCTATGCGGCTTTAGGATGAACGAAAATTAGGACAAAAAATCATTAGGTCAAATGATGGTTAGGGATTCCAATAAAGACCCCTACATAATTATATCCATTAGTCCACCTTCCGCAGTACTGTTCATGTTATGGCAGCTCTTATTCACTGTATTTGAGCTTCAAACCTCAAATGATTTAGATTAAATATATAGAAGCAAGATGGACTTAAACCAAAAGAAATAGAGCCCTTGGTTATCATCAATAATTGTAAATGTCAAATCAAAGTGGGAGATGATTCATCATAACTTTGAATCCGACGCGGGTGTCCATATACACTGACAACGGCGCCAACTGACTTTGAATTATGGTCCGATAACGTTTGTATTGTTCCGATGCATCAATCACTGCACTGGGCAGCGTCCTGCACCGATAGCTGATAACCTAACTGGTTGTACAACATAATCAGAAAATATTTATAGTGTTATTCTATTGATAGTGGTAAAAGGACCTTGTATAAGGTCCGTCCGCATCGCTAGCACCATCTTGTAATTTAACGTACCGCCAAGCATAAATGTTTGCATACACTCAGGAGCAAAAATACCGGTTCAGAGTGTGTTTTTCATACTAAGGAGACTATTTGGAAGCCTTCGTTCCTCGCCAGGGGTTGTTTTGGGTAAGGTTTAATGGTGGATACTCCAAGGTTCAATAGAGGAGGTCAAAAGTTCTTAAGATACCTAACTGATCGCACAATCAGTTAACACCACAGCGGGAGAGTTTGGGTCAGCACTTGGATTTCCTTACATTTTATTGCCATTTTAGATGTTTTTCTGAACATGCACAATTCCGGCGTTAACCGCAGATTCATTCATTTGAGTACCCTCGGCACTCTGGAAGTCCTGTATTGATGCTCAGGGTATTCATCAGATTTCACTAAAAGCATTAATTCCCTGGCGAGGAACCAAGGCTTCAAAATAGACACTCTTTCATATGAAAAACGCACTCTGACCCGTTTTTTTTGCTCCTGAGTGTAGTTTTTGACTGTGTTAGGGAAAAAGAATTGGTTAAATGACTTTATTTTCTTTTTTTATGGAAATGAGAAGGCACGCGAACACTCATTCCACCTGATGGTAAGTGGGATCCATAGACATTTGAAATCTCAAGACTACAAACTCAAAACTGCAATCCTATAACTTCAAATGCGTTGCCAACCCTGACTGAGATGGAATGCCTCTATGCTAGTAATTTCACCGTTCCGGTGTGGAGATAAGACAACCGGTGACCGGCCACCGGAAAGCAGTGAATACACACACACACACACACGTACGTACTTGAAGCACATTCTATCAAAACCCGCAGGGTTGATAGCGGGTCCTGAGATTGCAAACTCTGGGTTTCAGATCCCACTTACCATCAGGTGGTCACACCGATTTGTCTTCTAAGTGTCGTTAAAAAAGTTGTGAGAGAAAATGAAGATGTAAGCAGTATTATTTTACTATCTCTAACAGCACAAAATGATTTGATCGTGCCGGTTAAATGTCATTGAAATTAAACCTTAGCTCAGTGACTTAAAAGGAGCAAAAAATTATTTAGATTTAAACTTAAAACCAAAACAAAACGAGTCATTATTGTCTGTTAATTAGGAATATTCAATAAGATTCACTATCATTCTTGACTTGATTCTAAGGTTGGTCTGAAATGGTTAAATTACCTGTTAGAGAGATCGCCAACTTCGATGTGGCTTCGGTGAGGTATTTGAGAGCCAGCTCAGTAACCAAAGGTCCTGATTGAGCTTATTTTTTTGCCTTAAATTGACCGCATATTGCAATGTGTTTCAGGATGTAAACATTGCTCTAAGTTTATACACAGGAGAGTTTTTTCTCGGTATAATTGTAACGCGTAAAAAAATATTCGATTTTCACCCAGTTGTATTTTTTTTGATATTTAAAATTACTTTTCCGTTTGATACCCCGATCCGTGAGGAATTGATGAGATAGCATAGGCATATATAATCATGCAGCGATTTTAATATTTTCGGTAACTAGCATTTGCATTCAGTATTTTGTCTTGGTAATACGGAACTGTCGGTGAAGACTAGTGAAGACCACCAATTACCACTGGAACTCCTCAACGGCACCTATTCCAAGGGTGGTGATAAGATATCTCGATTAAGATAGTTGAGCGACTATGACGAAGCACATTTAAAAGGTTTAATAGGTATGACTTTCCCGTGGCGTTGCGAGCTTGAAATATCCTATAGTTTCTTATTGAGATATGGGATTAAATTACATGCTTTGTCACTTAAAAATGTGAAATAAAATAAATGTTTAAAAAAACGCTTTCAAAAACGCAAGAAATAACTTCTTTTGAAATGGTATTATAGGTAAAAGGTCAGCCAAAATGAAGTCGGTGTCCCACCATATTTTTTAACCATACGTCGTACATAATGTAGGTATTTTTTTAGTTTTAAAGGTTGTAAAATAGGTAATTCTTGTGAGTGTATTCAATTTTACATTGGGATATCATATCGTTCTTATGTTACTACACGGCTGTGGTTAACAATACGATAACGATATGGTTTAAAACAAAATTAACTCACGGACTTACATAGTTTACATCTGTGTTTGAACCAGCTTTGTAATACATAAAGCATTGAGATACCAGGCGTTCATAAAACACAAGTTCCTCACGCAAGTGATCAATCAAACAAAACACAAACAATTGGGACGCAAACAGCTTAAGGCGTGTCGTTAACCATTAATAATTCTAACTGTACGCGTCTACAAATAGAACTGTTTATGCTGTGGCGTCCAACAGGACTTACGATCCTCAAATCCTATGATTATAGGAGGAAAAGCTAGTTTGCCATACTACGCAGGCTATTGGAACTCATGTGGCATTGTGCGTTGTCCTTATTTAAGACAAAGCGAATGTGATGTCTATAATGTTAATTTATTTTACATTCTTTTAATTGCATTGACGTAGGCTTTTGTCATTTAAAGTTGATGCTTTTAAAATCATCCATAAAAAAACAAGAATAGAAGCAGATAGATTAAAGCAAAGGTAGTGGGGACTCAAGTTACTTAAACGACCTAGTAGTGAAAAAATGCAGCTGCATGTTATTGGCTAATGACAAGCCGCTAAAGCCGCACTCACAATGGAGCAGGTAATCAGTCGGCTCTTACATCGGTACGGTGCGGACGTGTTTGTTTCCCTTCTCGCGACTTATTGTCCATCGTTTACTGTTACTTGGGTGTTGAAACCGACAGATGTCTCCTTAATCTTTTATTTTCTAATACCATTGTGAACGAGTCGTTAAAAGATTATCGTTTGTTGCCGCCCACTTAGCTACCTGCCTGGATCTTTTGTCCTTATCATTATTTATAGGTTACTATGGGTAGATAGAGTTGTATATCCGAGGGAGAGGCCTTGGTCCAACAGTGAGACCAAATGCGGGTCGGATGCGACACGACGAAGGGTTCTGAACCACCTTACAAATAAGATCGAGGAAATAACACGTTTTTTGTACGGGGTATATCCCTCTTTCATTTTCAACTGTAAATATTTCATTTTTACTCTGGTTTACTTAATACATCTATGTATAAATGTCAAGTGTCTACCTACCTATTTTAGTTTAAGGGATTCAGCGTTTGTTAGGTTCAACTCACACCTAGACGCGACGCGACGTGACGCTACGCGCACATGCGACTGAAAATATAGTTTATTTACTGTACGAAAATCGTTGCATTAATTATATTTTAAGACGCATGTGCGCGCAGCTTCGCGTCGTGTCGCGTCCCAAAAAAACAGCTGAAAATCATGTTTTGTGTCATGATCGCCATCATGTCCTTCATACCGTGTCCAGTAACCAGTAACCGTGTCCGTGTGATGTGCTGTAATGTCACGGGCAAAACCGAAGTTCGCTTTAAAAGTGCGGTTGCAGGGTGCACAGAAGAGCTGGCCGGCCAGCTATAGGTGTAGTTGTAAAAGGGCTTAGAATCAAAATCAAAATCAAAATACGTTTATTTGCTGGAATACAGTCAAAAAGGTGTTAGGTACTATCGAACCAACGGAACCCTGACCCACCATGGAACCTTGTCACAATGATTGACGTACGATTGTCCTATAGCTTCGTATGACAGTCCTAACGTCAATCACTGTGACAAGGTTCTATGGTGGGTCAGGGTTCCGTTGGTTCGATAGTACATGTTTTGGGTACAGTGTATCCAGCCTGCATGCAGGCGTGCAATTTTTTTTATAATAACAGATTAATTTATAAAGTCAAAACTATACAATAAAAACATATAAAAACTAATTATAAAATAAAAATAAAATGTCAACTTAATTTCTATCATGCTCGAGGTACATCTTAACACTATAGAAACATTTGTCCAGAAGCCATTTTGTGAGCGAGCGCTTAAAGTCGTTAACTTCCAAAGTTTTCAGGCTTATGGGTAGTTTATTAAATATGACAATGCACATATTAAAAATATTTCTTTTATAAATGCACTAGTGGCTTGGTGGTTTATGTAAAAGGTTCATAATCTTTTCCCTAGTCCGTCTATGCAAGGTTGCACTTCGCTTCTTAAAATATGATGGGTGGACGACAAAAAGAGAGATTTCTCTTACATACAAGCAGGGCAATGGGAGAATATTTAAGCGTTTAAAAAGAGGAACGCAGCTGTCGTGGGTGCGTCACACGAGATATAACTACATAATAACTATTTTCATGTTACTAACGTTTACGAGATATAATGAACGTTAGCTATAATAACAAAATCAATATTTTTATAAGGAATAACGGTCAAGTCATATAATATTCATTTTATATAATATTTTTAATATAACACTCACAATGACTAATTTCAGTTCGTATAACATACATGACATATAGCGATCATAATACATTTTATCTTTTAGTATAAGTGTTACAAGATATAATATCGTATGATATAAATGTAAGCGAGCGAAGCGAGCGAGCAAGACCTCTCTGGACAGAACCGACTCCTTTTTTTTACATCCCTTGAAAAAACTATGCGAAACAATTTGATTGTAAAATTAAAAAGGCCACGTAATACTGAAAATAGTTATAGGCGTTTATATTATACGTGCATTATATTTTTTGATGTTAGATTTTTTGATTTATATATATTTTATATCTTAGGTGTCATGTACATTATACACTTTAATTGTTATATCAATTGATATTATATATTAATAACGTTATACTTTATGGAAATAGTTATTTTGACATTATATCTTTCGTTCATTATCTCAAGTGTTATATTAAACATATTTATACAAAGTGAGCGTATATATTGTGACTGTTATATGATAAGTTCTTATATCTCGTATTACTTACCCGCTGTCGTCCCACCATGCATTAAAAAGGACCCTAACACATTTTTTCTGGAGTTGAGTCCTACGTACATAGCGCTTTGCATCATGTTTTATGTACGTATTGTTATATCGGCAATAGAATCACTCGTACGCACTCTGTAAAAAAATTACCTACCTATTTCGGTTCATGAAACAAAGCCTACTGACAGATTGGGTATGGAATCCTAAAAAGGGAGCGCTTTGTTTCATATAAAAATATGTAGTCCAAATTTTACTTTTAATAATAGCAAGTCATAGAGTGTTTTAATGGAACGGTTTTTATGTCAGTATCTAATATATAGCTGGTAAATGAGGTTAGGTTAGGTTAGGTTTGTTTTATAAAATCCCTGGAAGAAAACAACACTTTTTGACTTGCGATAGGTAGGATAACAATACATTCGGACTAGGTAAACATTTTAAAACCATCCATGTCACGTCATGTCCAAGGCGGAAGATGTTAAGCTGCATTCGCAATATGGTTGTGTCGTGTAAAACAGAGCCCCAGTTAGTTTATCGATACTAAAATAATAATTAACTTGGTACCAGTGTTAACGTTGGTAATCTGCACCCGTGACGTCATCGGCGATATGACCCGATGTCAATGTATTGCTATGGACGCAAGTCAGGAGATAAAAGTGGTTGAAAAAACGCACATGTCGCGGGCCAATGCAGATTAAAAAATAATAATTTTGACGAATGACCAATTAAGTACCAAAATATTATTTCATCTAAATCAAAAGGTTATGGTCAGCTGGTGGTTGCGCCGTTCTTATTTAACTGTTACCGTATACACAATAACATCGGACATGGCTACGTTTGACATTTAACCTTTTACCTTAACAAATAAAAACCGTGCAGAACTGGTTCCCGAGGGATGCCACACGAGCGTTGTCTGTCCGTTGCGTCGTCGCCGCTGCGTTGTTCTACATCTAAATTAGAATGGCATGCCGCACGTTGCGTTGAAATACTTGCGTCGCTCTATGTTGAAATCGACGACGCAACGCACTGACAACGCTTGTGTGTTATTGCTCTACATCCACTTACACATATGCTTATAAACGAACCCTCTTAATAATAAGCGTACGATAGCTGAAGTGTTCTTAAAATATGCTTGGTTCTTGTCCTTCATTGTTACATTTGAATTTGACAGAAAGAGTCAAACAATACTGTCACAAAAAGCGATTTACTGTGCTTTTATGCAGAAGGGAGTATTGTCTCTACTGAATTTCGCGCTGATCAGTTGAGGCTTGAGGCGTTAAATCGAGAAGATGAAACTAAAAAACACACACGCTAATATAATTGTTAGGCCGATCAACAAAAACGCTGTCACTTCTAAAATCAGGCTGTAGCGTTTCTCCCCGCCTTATCGCTTGCACCAATCAATGTCGAGTCCTTGTGCCAGGGTATTGGCTTTACGTTTACGACATACAGCGTCCGTTACAGACAGACAGATAAACAAAGCACCCCTTGATTCAGAACCCTCTCGCCTTTCAGCACTGCCATTTTAGATTTTTAAAACACGAAGGACTTTAAAAAATGCCGGTGGTTTTTTTGTCGAAAGTTTTTTGATTAATTAAACAGTACGGTTTGTTTAGAGGATTGTGAAGTAATCCGCGTATCTGTCAAAAAATAAACTATTCAAAGGGTGATGGGCAAATTTGTATGGACCCCGTCCCCCCCCTCCAACAGTAACGGGCTGCAGGTCTATATGTTCATTAGGACCCAATAAAAGACAAAATACTTATCTTCGTAGCAAAATCAATGGGATTTTTTTTAATGAAAACAAAGGGCCAGGCAAGGCAAATCATCTACATACGTGTTCATTTTCAAACAAATTCCATAGTTCCATACGATAAGATTATGATTTTTCAAGAAAACCCCGTACATATGGTGATCGTCGCCATAGAAAAAATACATCATATTGCCAAGATCTATAAACTGGCACATGTTTCATCACTGTTGGTGGGTGGGGACATTTTTACCCATCGTCCTTTAGCTCCGGGCGACAACGTTTCACCCCCTAAAACAAGCCCGATTTTCTTAATTTTTGAATATGTTGTCGTTATTTAGGCTTAGGTGGGCGCTAACAATGGGCCTCATAAGGGAGCTCAAAGTCACTCAGAGGGCTATGGAGAGGGCTATGCTCGGGGTTTCTCTGCGTGATAGAATCAGAAATGATGATATCCGCAGTAGAACTAAGGTTACCGACATAGCCCTAACTGTAAATATTTCAGGATTTATTTCTGTACCTTCGCGAAGACCTTATAGGTTAGGTTAGGTAAGTTTTTATAAAAATCCTGAAATATTTACAGTTACAGAAATAAACGTGGGTTGCCAAATGAAACGGTTGCGAAACGATACATTCGACCAAACGTTGTTCGGTGAAACATTAGTGAACCCGCTTTGAGTGATAGAAAAGTAAAGCGTTATTAGTAGCGTTTGCATATTGGCTGACATTCTGCAAATTAAATCAACGAACGATACGATAGCTCTTATTTGACAGTAAATAGCGGTCAAGTTAAAAACCACACGTCAAAAATATATTATGTAACTTAAGTTTGCGATACGAATCACATTACGACGAAAAGTGTCAAGATTGACTTTTATTTTTCCCAACGCCAACGTAAACATTGCGAATAGCTCAGAATTTTCCATGACGATCGCTTTGCAGTTCCTAGTTCAAACTGCTAACGGAAGTTTCACAACAATGTACAGTAAATAATAACAATTATATATACTGCTTATTTTATTTAAGCTTTGGCTCCACGATGTAAGGCAGCGTTTAGAATAACATGAAACATAGTGATATTATATTTAAATGTATATTATTAATCTTTGCCTATGTAATGGTAATTATAGTCGTTTATTTTATCCTTTGTTCCTGTTGACTCGTGACAGGGAAACAAAACAAAAGAATACGATTATTATTGTCTATGAATTACCCTTTTATTTTGCGTTTATACAAATTTTCTGCCTTTTTCAAATGAGGTTTTCAAATCGTCTTTTTTTAAATATGTATGTTACTCGATTACTCGATTACGTAAATCAGAATTTATTATACATACAAACCTTCCGTAAAAAAATATCCAACTGATGGTGAAAACTGCAACAAAATCTGTTACGTGGTTTAGGAGGAGTTGGCAGATAGACAGACAGACGCACAAAGCGACATTTGATTTATATTATGTAATACTACGTAAAGATGATGAGGTAAATAAAAAAGGGTTTTCTTATCGAAAATGTGCTTTGTTTATATTTTTATGTTGGCTTTACAAACAGTTATTTATTAAAAGCGCGTATTGAGGGCGTGATACACATTTACGTTTAAAAAATGTTACTGTAGGTAAGTTACATATTTTATAACAATTATAACGGTTAAAATAACACGGCACTATCGCCAAAGTGGAACCCTGACACACCAAACAACTGTGTCACAGTCACATTTCGTTCAACAATATTTACTAATAATAAAATCATTTATCTGTGCAACATAAAAAAAAACCGGCCAAGTGCGAGTCGGACTCGCGCACGTAGGGTTACGTACCACTATACATCTAAATGAATGTTTTTCTTTATTCTTTATTATATTGGAGTTGATTTAATGAAAGGTAAAATGCGGTTTACGATTTATAACGTATTAAAAAAAAACTAATTATTAGATCTCGTTCAAACCAATTTTCGGTGGAAGTTTGCATGGTAATGTACATATATATTATTTTTACATTTATCATTCCCTTATTTCAGAAGTTACGGGGGGGGGGACACACATTTTTCCACTTTGGAAGCGTCTCTCGCGCAAACTATTCAGTTTAGAAAAAATATATATTAGAAACCTCAATATCATTTTTGAAGACCTATCCATAGATACCCCACAAGTATGGGTTTGATGAAAAAAAAATGAATTTCAGTTCTAAGTATGGGGAACCCCAAAAATTTATTGTATTTTTTCTATTTTTGTATGAAAATCTTAATGCGGTTCACCGAATACATCCACTTACAAAGTTTCCATAGTATAGCTCTTATAGTTACGGAATAAAGTGGCTGTGACATACGGACGGACAGACATGACGAATCTATAAGGGTTCCGTTTTTTGCCATTTGGCTACGGAACCCTAAAAAACATATGACGTATTTTTAAAAAATAACTGAAAATTAAAACTAAAACTAAATCTAGGATATAAAAATAATCGAATACATTAAATCCAAGAACAGCCTATGTGGCGTTGTACCAAAAATGCTGGCAGCATTTCCTCCCAGGAAAAGAGGAGAAGAGGAGGTAACTGCCAGCTCTTCGGTCACCAGTGACAAAAATAAATAAATAAATATTATAGATTCGAAAGTTTTTGTGTTACTTTGTGACTCCTTCACGCTGCAACGGCTGGACGGATTTGGATGAAATATGGAATGGACATAGCTTAAACCCTGAATTAACACAGGCAGGGCTTTCACCCGGTTTTCTTTTTTATTTGAAATAGAGAAATTGTTATTTAAAATTAGACATAGGTACTTTAAATTTAAACATTTTGATAGATGTGCAATTTTGTATATAAATTTAATGTGTATTAAATTATATCGGAATAGTAAATTTTAAATAATAACTATTATTTCTAACGTTAATTAACGGTTTTGATAAAGCTGCACCGCACTGCTTTAAATACAGAGTGTTCTCAAACATAAATCTTGTCACAATTTATTTTAACTTTAAAGGCAACCTAGTTGTTACGCTTGGCTCTGTGCACGTAGAAGTAATTTATTAACATATTTTTTATTTAAATACTTTATTGCACAAAATGAAAATAGTGTACAAAAGACGAATTTAATGCTACAAGCATTCACTACCAGTCAACCTTAAGGTTTAAATTTTTGATTTTATTATTCTACTATATAGGTAGTATAAATAAACATACATACATATTTATTAATTAAATATATACACATATATGTTATATGTTTGCAATTTAAAACCACAGACACATAACTAATAAATTGTGTCAAGCGGTCGGTAAATTCTCACGCTAAACAAACAACTAAATAATTTAAATTCTACGTGAGTAGGTCTTAGACATCTTAGTCGTATTTTACGACGTCCAACAGCGACGACGAAGATGAAAAATAATACGTTAAAGCAAATGGTCCATTCATTGTTTCAACTAAGATTGCTTTAATAATAACAACTTGACTACAAAGCTTTGACTTCAGGTGAGTAGTAAACCGAGAGTAAGTTCATAATTTTAATTTTTAATTTGACATTTGGAGACTGTTTACATCTCCGAAATTGTATTATTTATTTTAATCCGACATTTTGATATATTTAATTATTATTACAACTGGGACCTGTACATCCCTGTGACATTTAAATTGTGTAGCTTAAGTTTAGTATTGTAATAAGTGATTTATTTGGAAAAAATGGCTTAGGTACTGTTGAGTTTCTTGCGGCGCTTCTTCTCAACAGTGGTCTCTTTGGAAGCGCTGGTAGACTGGTAGACTCAGACTTGTAAAAGTGCCTACAGGGCCTACTTACAGAATAAATGATTTGAATTTTGAATTTGAATTTTTTGGATTTTAATAAATAAAATAAAAAAGTACAAAAAACACAATTATTTATATAGATCTAAAACGAAATCTAAAGTAAATTAATAACATATTATTATAATATTCTAATTTAGTTATTTTCTCGACAAACCTAATGCTGAAAAATACCTCGCAACGGTTATGTTACGTTTATTGATTGTGGTTTTAGAGGGCATCGCCCCCGTCCTGGGTTCGTTAGAAATAACAATTTGTTACGAATAACATTCATATCTCGTTCACACGCCTGTGATGCTACGGATATCCATAACATAAAACCGGCTACTGGTATTGTTTAAAGATTAAATAAATTGTAGATAAGAATTGAAATGAACACCTTGTTGTTTTCAAAAGCGCAATTCACACAGCGGGCGGGAACGGGTCGGGCGCGGAACATGGCGGGACCCGCGCGGGAGCCGCTCCGGTCGTCGTATTCACCCAGATCACCGCGGGCCCCGCGGTGGTGATCGGGATCGGACGGTAATGGCGAGTATATCACCCGCCGCACTTACAGAGCGCGTTGTTGATACTCTATATACTCGCCATTACCGTCCGATCCTGCGATCACCAGCGCGGCGCCCGACCCGCTCCCGCCCGCTGTGGGAATTGCGCTTAACTGTTGAGTTTATTGATGAGCTCTACGTGATATTAGAGTAACGTATAAGATTTCATGTTTTGTCTTTGTTTATTAATTTTTCTTTGTATGGTGTTCAATAAAGGCTATTTGTATTGTAAGTACTACAGTCGTTCGTTCAAGCTTGCATCGTAACATATAAATTGTGTAAGCCTTTCCACGTTATTGAAAAGTATTTTATTAACTAACTTAACATGATAATTGTAATGCTTTCATCATAAATTTACAAACAATAAAGAACAAACATTACTAAATCTAAAACGACGAATTTGTTTTACAATTACATTGGAGTGTCTAAAATAGTGTGTGTTCGTTTATCCGTATTCACAACATGTTTTCATTTTGCTATCTCCTCTATCCACTGTTACTTTTGCACTCGCACCTTTCTTATACATGTCATGTTGCACACAATCCATACCCTTTTCGGTCTTCCTCTACCCTTATCCACATGCATACTCATCACTCTTCCATTTATGTGCTAACACATCTAAATAATTAAATACATCGATAAGCAACCGTACCTGCAGTTCACTGCGTTCTATTTTACTGTGACCACCAAGCTTCTGAATGCAAAAGGCGAAATGCAAGAATAGGTTATTCCGCGCTCTATCATACATATTTTTTTTAAATGTCAGATAATTTATTAATTTAAAAAAATACTATCTGTGTATGATATTATGATTCTGATGAAAACTTATTTAAGTTTAAAGGTTATGGAGGAAGAAGTTGGAGCTAACTTAGGTGGAGCTAACTTGTAAAGGTCCCATTTACATTTCATTTATTTTTTATATGGATGATTTTTGATGGGAAATTTTGATATTTTGGTAAGTAGTAAGCTAATGTATGATCTATTCTGAGAAAATAATTTAGACGTGACTACTTCACAACTTCTCAACAACAATTTGGCTTTGTTGCTTAGGCTAGTATTGAATAGTAGCAGCATACTTATGAGTAAGTTACCTACAAAAAAGGGAGCTACAAAAAAAAAGGTTATTTTCGAAAAATTATGACTAATATTGATAATTTAAAATGTTATGAAGTTATGACAGAGGTATCTTTACGTAGTATAACAAGAAGTCGCTTCCGCTGTCTGTTCGCTTACATCTTTTAAACTACTGAATGGATTTTGATGCAGTTTTTTAGCAATAGATGGCGTGATTTAAGATGAAGGATTTTATGTATAATAAGCTCTGGTTTATGAGCGGGTGTTACAGAAATCTCACATAAACCGAAGCGAAGCGAGGGCGGGTAACTACTCACTATCACCACATAGTATAAAACCAAGTCGCTTCCAGCTGTCTGTCTGTCCCTATGTATGCTTAGGTCTTTAAAACTAGGCAACGGATTTGGATGCGGTTTTTTTTAATATATAGAATAATTCAAGAAGAAGTTTTATATGTATAATACATGCATAATATAGTAGAGAAACACTGATCATTTAAGAGGCTTCTAATGCAATGTCGTAAATAAACATATTTTGTTTGCGCTTACATTGCAAACGCTAGCTGAACCCTACGAGATAGATCAAAATAATGTACTACAGTATTGTACACCTTAAATAGGTCTACAAAAAAGTCCGCGATGTTATATGTCTATCTCTTATAGATAACCCACAATAACCATTTGTATCCTTTACTTTTTACGAGAAATAATGGTTTACTTACGAAGCGATTTTAAGCAATACAGCATTAATCCTTATCCAATTAAGTACCTTTAATAGATTGTGCATTTAATATAGATCAATATGACCCTTACAGCATGTGATCGAAATTAATATTTTCGAAGATATACAGATTTAAAGTGCATACATAATATTATAAAGAGGTAAAGTTTGTGAGGTTGTAGGGGGTACTCTCTGGATCTACTGAATAGATTTCGTAATAGTACATTGTGCATCAAGGGTAGTATGAAGGGAATTACTAACGAGAGTGTTAGAAGCCCGACGCCGAAGGCGGAGGGCTTTTAATGACTCGAGTTAGTAATCCCCTTACTGCCTGTGATACACACAATGGTTTTCATCACATTTGCGAGGAAAAAAAAACAAATAAAAATTAAAAATTAAAAATTAAAATTAATTTATTTCAAGTAACTGGGACTCATAATCACAAAGAGAAAACACTTTAACTCTGCAAAATATAAGGAAATAACTTTTGACGAACGGGAACGTAAATGGAAACGATATTTTTTTTGTGACCTCTACCACAGATAATAACTGCGTTTAGTTTCGACCTGGATTCGAGCCAGATTTAGCCAATTTGATAAAAATGTATAATTACTAAAATTAATGATAAATGTTGATATAAACTTGAAATAGGTATAAAAATAATGAAGTTTAATGAAGCGTATAGGTTTTGTGTAATGTAAGTTAGTCTACCTATAGCTAATTTTTAAAGATGAAATTAGAAACCGATTTAATTTTTGGCTGAAAATTAAACCTCCTTAGTCAGAAATGATGTACGAAAGAGTTGCAAATTTTAAAAAGAAAGTCATTACTCCCTAGGGATGACAAACTCGCCATAATTCCCGCGGGAACAATTTAGGCCATTGTCCTTCTGTATACAGGCATGGAATAACACCATTTACGAGCAAGTGTGATGAAAATTATTTTATTAATAGAAAGCCACGTCATTTTATTACGGTTAACCCGGAGCGAAGCAAGGGCGGGTCGCTAGTAAATATAAAGCAAAATTGTTTACTAATTGTTACTAACAGAATACTGGTAACATTTATCCGAACGTACTTCCGGCGGATTTGGTTGCTTTGGGTTTTTTTTATCACCAAATGCTTTAAATACCTCTTTCATAAACAGTTTGGTAATGATACACATTTTATTGGTTGGAAATAAAACGGGGTACACAAAAATAAGCTGAAATTACCCAATTTCAATTCTAGTTTTACTTGGGTTACACTTACACTACG
The DNA here is from genome assembly GCA_923062465.1 of Acleris sparsana. Lineage (NCBI taxonomy): Eukaryota > Metazoa > Arthropoda > Insecta > Lepidoptera > Tortricidae > Acleris > Acleris sparsana. The sequence goes on from OV281293.1 coordinate 1,492,407, forward strand.
TTATAAGTTCACATAATTTTAAAGTCGATCGGTCGATCGAGCGAGCGAGCTCACTCGACGGTTAAGCTTCCAAATTGAGAGCGCGCTGTAACGCAGTATGTCGAGGTCGATAGTGGGTATAATTACTATTATTAAAAATTTGAAATCTTAATTTACATTAAAGTGATACATTGTACTTTTGCAGAAAATTATCTCAGCCTCATTATACTCATACTCTGATTCTAATAAGGAAGAAGTAGGTACGTACCGCTTAAGCTGAGCTTTGTCATCGAGACTTGCGACTAAATTAAAAATACACGCACTAACTTTGTTAATAATGCTCTGACAGGACCACTTCAGTCCGCCGTTTAATAACTCAACAACGAATTCAAAAGTGAGTTATTTAAGAAAATCCCCTAACAGAAAACATGCTCTAAGGTTTTATCCAACATCGAGTTGGGAATAGTCCTACACTCGTAGCCAAACAGATCAAAATCGGTACCATTGTTCATATAAATTTTATATCCGCACATCCTGTAGTTAGCCTGCATCCTATTAATTCAAGCGATCGCCGCACGTTCGGTATTCCACTGCGTTCCCTCCCGCCTGCCAGTACTAAAGGAAAACAAATTGTGTCACAAAAATAAGGTTACATTTCGAATTTAATTTTAAATCATTTGTTTTTCGAATTCTTAGGTGTTTCATGTTTGTGGGCGGGAGGATGCGATAACGCCTATCGAGGCATTGGCGAGGTCGATTCAGTCATTATCAATTTGAATTCAGAACAATACAGTGATTTATGGCCAGTAATTTATTGAACTTTTTTTTTATTCAGTTTAACGGTTATATTTACGATGTGTCCTAAAGGTTGGCAAGTGTTTTGTGGCTTGTTTTTCATTTGTTTGTGTGATGCGTTATTGTATCTTGGAGAACCGCACGAACCTTGTATGAAAAATAGAAGGTAATTATAAAATTTATTAATTGCATTTTTTTAATAATGCCTGTAATTTGATAACCAGTTCATGAGGTTCAAGGAGAAAAATATGCGATGACAATAATAAATAAAGCTTTTACTAAGCAGCTGCTTTATAATTTATAATAAATGTTTCATTAATAATAATTCGGAAGCTTTAACAAGCTATTAAATCCGGACTACATGTTTTGGTAATGTCGTCTTTACAATATAAAGGTACTATGCTGTTTATATCATTAAGATACATTAAAAAAAAACTTATTTATTAAGTATACCTACTCGTACTTAGTAATAACTTACAAGGTGTAATTATTAAACGTAATTGGACGTGTCACATACTGTTGTATTTACTTGTTTTAGGAATCAAATCGTGATTTTTATTTTTATCATTTAAAAACGAATAATCTTTATGAGTCTCGAAATAAGTAGTAAATGTTATTTAGAAAAAGAAAATTCACCTCTAAACGGGTATTGAGACTTTGTTGCGCATTTAGGGTTCCATAGTCAAACTAGGAACCGTTATAGATTCGCCACGTCCGTTCGTCCGACCGTCCGCAGCATAGCTCAGAGATCCTTAATAGTAGAAAGCTGTAATTTGGCATGAATATACATATAAGTCACGCCAACAAAGTGGTACAGTAAGATATTAAAAAAAAATTACCTCCCTTACACATAACGGGGGGATGTATTTTTTTTATCTTGTCTACCCTATAGTGTGAGGTGACGTTGGATAGGTCTTTGAAAAATATTGCGGGTTTGTGAAAAAAAAAAGATTAAGGGATCGGTTTTTTTTTTTTTTTTTAGTGTGAGGTGACGTTGGCTAGGTCTTTCAAAAATATTGCGGGTTTGTGAAAAAAAAAAGATTAAGGGATCGGTTTTTTTTTTTTTTTTTTAGTGTGAGGTGACGTTGGCTAGGTCTTTCAAAAATATTGCGGGTTTGTGAAAAAAAAAAGATTAAGGGATCCGTTTATGAAATATTAAGCTTTAAAGCTGTAATTTTTGTTAGAGTGTTGTGCCCCCCCTGCTACCTACTAAACTACAAACACTAAAAATCTGAAAAATATCTTCAATGAAAGCACATTTAATTAATTTAATAGGAAAACTATCACGACTAAGTAGACTTCATTGGTTCTTGAGTTACAAACGGTTTAAATTTAAAACCCACCGAAAAAATATTTGCGGTGTTGGTTAACTGACCGCGACCTATGTCGATGTATGGGGATACCAGTTTTCAAACAGCATAGTTAAGTTTGTCGCGAGCTCTAATTTGTTTGTAGTAACGGCTTTGGAACCCTGCACTGAGTATGCTCCGACATGCTCTTGCCCGGTTTTTTGTTTTGTGTTATTTGTGTAAGATACTGAATCGTTTTGTTATTTTCCCTAATAACTATCGCAAGGCGCTTGAAATTTTTTTTTGTCAAAATTGGGAATGAAACGGAAAATGAAAAAAATAAATTGTTTATTAGTATCCGTCTGTCGACTGAAACAAATTAATGGTTATAAAAGAATCTGCCTTTTCTATTATAAACTGCTTATAGGTATTTATGGCAATATTATAGCACTTCATGATTTTCCTTGTAATTATCCTGCTTCCTATTATACGAAAACAATTGTTTCTGTAAATCATAATTTGTTTGAACTTAATGAAAAAAATAGCACCTTATTGGGTATATCGTGTCGATACTAATAAGGGTTCTGTACAAAAAATGAACAAACGGAACCCTTATAGGATCACTCGTGCGATCCGAAACTACTGGACCGGTTGAGTTTCTTTCTTTCTTCTTTTCTATTCGGAGGGCAAATAAGAGAATTTAAAATAAAAGTTATTCAAACCTTACTGTGTCATATATGAAATGAAAGGGCTCGTTGTAAGGATATTTGCAGTCTTAGGCTTGCAGTCTTGTGAATGCGAATGTCTATGGGTCACAGTTTCCACTCACCATCAGGTGGCCTGTGTGCTCGTTTGCCTTCCCTATGCCATTTTTTTTGTTATTATTGTAAAATAAATATTAGTTTTGATTTTATTCATGAAAGAACACGAAAATTGACCATTCCCCCCCACTGATCTCTGAAACTACTGAGCCTACAATATTGAAAAAAATACAAAATATAGTTAATAGCTTGTAGATTACAGGAAAACCTATAAGAATTCCTTAAAAAAAATACGTATGTACGGAACCCTCTCCACGCGAGTTCAAGTCGCATTTGGCCGGTTTTTTTTCTATTGGTATTACTTATTTCTACCCGCCGCGTTTCTTTTATTGATACTAAACTGGTGACGACGTAATTTATATAGTTTATTTGCTTTGCAATAATAGTAGGTGTTTGAAATACATCAATCAAGACGTTCCAAATTTTTTGACGTAACAAAAAATGTTACAAATTGAAGTAAAAAACAAAAAAAAAATGTTTTTACTTCAATTTGTAACATTTTTTGTTATTAAAATTCTATTTATTAAAGCTTTTTACTCGACACCTTACGATTGCGAGTCGACTCCCTAAGCCACTAGGATACAGATTCTCTCTGAGGACCCTACAAGATGCATTACGTTAGCTAGCGTTTCTATTCGTTTCGTTTTTAAACTAATCGCGTCACTGGTAGAAGACGTGATTGGTTTAAAATCGAAACGAATAGAAACGCTTGTTAGCGCAACGCATCTTTGCAGGGCTGTCAGATTGGCGGGCAAATTCGATTACGCACAAATTTTCGCATCAAGATGGCAATGCTCAATACCGGTGCTCGCCATTCCCGCCATTTTCGCACTCATGCGATATCTAAAAAGTATCTCGTGTTTCACAGGTGACAATGACGCCGAAGCAAATTAAACAAAGTATGGCGAAACTTGTAAAAATAATATTTACGGTACTGACGAATGTAATGAGACATCCTTTCTTTCACAGTTACAGTATAATTTCGACAGTCCCGAAAAACACAAGCCGGCATTTTTTATAAAATATACTTGTTACTTTTCGGTATTAAAACTTCATTGTCATTGAAAGGTAGTAAGGCAATTTACCTTCCTTTTTGAGGAACGCGTTTGCGCGCAGATGACGTATCTTAATATAAAATATCATTGGTAATAGAACAAAAACGTTCCTAATTACGTGGCCACAAATAAATCATTTTACATTGTAGCCTAGTGACGTATATATATCAGATTTATTCTGAATGATCGATGGTTTGGTTTTGTTACTACATTCATAAACCGCAACCCACAAATAATGTGGCTATTTTAAATAACTATAGTCACAGGAAATGATGTTTTTAGGGTTCCGTACCCAAAGGGTAAAGCTTTTGTTTTCCGTCCTAAAATAAATAAATGAAAAATACGCTTTAAATCAATCAAAAAGCAATTTTAACATTTCAGGTATCCTCTGTCACCCGGGATGGTGAAAGGATTCTAATGATACCACACACATCTAAATCGGCTCAGGTGTTCACAAGTTATGCTGGAATAAAAAATCATACATACATACATGAAACCTGAAAACATAACCCATACCCACACTCATCACTCCATTTAGGCGGTCGTGAAAAAAAAGGGAGGTCGCTAAACAAAACAATTTCTTTTCTATTAATAATAAACAATATAAATCACCCAAGACCAGTAAACAAACAATATTTATAAAAAAACGTGTGACAAAAAGCATAGAGTAAGCATGTGCAGCGAATATACCATTTCAAGAGGTTTTCGCCTAACCCGTAAGATACCTACACCACCTAGGAGCGCTTCAAGCCGAAAACGAAAGTCAAACAAGAACAAAATGAGTCGCGAGTGTTATTCCTTTGCTCTGTTTTAGGTTTTAATTGCTGTTAACGTATGTGGTGGTATATATTATTATATTTTATTACCCTGTATGTATTATATTAACGCAAATATTATTACTTTAATGTCTGTTCTCGGATGAATGTACTTTTTTTTCTCTGTCATTTTGTAAATTTGCCTATTCTCTTTCATTGTCCTTGCTTATTCTACTCCAAGGTTAACTGGAAGAGATCGCATATGGGATAAGTTCGCCTATGTACATTATCTATTGTGATGCAAACTGTTTTGTAATTGTTTATTTGCAATAAAGTGTTTACATACATACATACAAACAAAGGTTAAATATACTTTTGTCAAAATATCCTAAATAGATAAATATTTCAAAAACTTAATAATTAAGAACGGCTTTAAAACCCTAGTCCTCGAAATGGTTTTGGAATTAGAGTAATAAAAAAAATGAACAATCCCAATTGCGAGACCGACTAGCAGCTGTTTTTATATAGGTTTTATTCGCTCTACCGATAAAATACTCGCCGCGGATTTGGCAGCGGCGCCATTTTAAATTCAACCAGTGTCCACGTAGTAAAAACAAGAGACGGTCGTTGGAATTATTCAACAGTTTTATACAAACCATCGATCAATCACCCGTCGGCTTCCAACATCCTAATGAGGACTATCAACACTAGAGGTCACTGGTGAGGGCGGAGATAGTTTGGCAGCTGCATCTTTCATTATACAAAATCATAGTCAAAGAAAAGATCCCTTTAAAGAAAAAATAGAGTAACATTTTAATCTTTTAATGGTAAAAATACATTAACATTTTACAAAAACAAACGAAGGAACTTAAAACTACACTAATCTAACAAACCGCTACCAGTAGGCATTGTTCCCGAAATGCTGAATGGCAATGCTTAATCTTTGTGCCAAGTACAGGTCAGCATTTTGCTCACGAGTTGTGTCGGTCAGGCGCTTTGATAAATACTTAAAAATACGGTGTGCTCCTGGTCCCCACGGTCCTAAAGGTTCGACCCCAAAAGGCTCAAATATGTAACTTCTATAAAATTGACTGTATTTGCGCCTTTTGAGGGTCTCCGCTGATTCCGCCGCAAAACCAGCCTCAGTACTTGTTCCGGGAAGGTGTGGCGGCGCAAGGGTGTCCACGCAAGTGGCCTCCCAAACCAACGGCCGGCCCAACTTCCACGGAACAAGAGTCATCCCATCAGCTCCTTTACCATCCTCGCGCATGAGACTATTTGGTCCCAAAATTGCCGCACAATTGGCGCTGGTAAAACCCCGGCGGATGACATCATTAAGGCTGGAGTGACGGGAAAATCTACCAGCACTTCGCGTACAGCATAAACCGTGGTGACCAAGCCGATCGACACTAGCGCCACACTGGCAGCGGTGAGGAGCACCACGTTTTATTAATGTTAGAGTTATAAAAACGCTGATTTATAATATAATAATGGGTAACCTATACATTATGCGTACCTAATATCAATTATACGACTTTGAAATAGGACAATTTAATTTGTGATTTTATACGACGAGTTACAAAAATACCCTTTTTTAGGGTTCCGTAGCCAAATGGCAAAAAACGGAACCCTTATAGATTCGTCATGTCTGTCCGTCCGTCTGTCCGTCCGTATGTCACAGCCACTTTATTCCGTAACTATAAGAGCTATACTATGGAAACTTTGTAAGTAGATGTATTCGGTGAACCGCATTAAGATTTTCATACAAAAATAGAAAAAAAACAATAAATTTTTGGGGTTCCCCATACTTAGAACTGAAACTCAATTATTTTTTTCATCAAATCCATACGTGTGGGGTATCTATGGATAGGTCTTCAAAAATGATATTGAGGTTTCTAATATTTTATTTTTCTAAACTGAATAGTTTGCGCGAGAGACGCTTCCAAAGTGGAAAAATGTGTGTCCCCCCCCCCGTAACTTCTAAAATAAGGGAATGATAAATGTAAAAATAATATATGATGTACATTACCATGCAAACTTCCACCGAAAATTGGTTTGAACGAGATCTAATAATTCGTTTTTTTTAATACGTTATAAATCGTAAACCGCATTTTACCTTTCATTCAATCAACTCCAATATAATAAAGAATAAAGAAAAACATTTATTTAGATGTATAGTGGTACGGAACCCTACGTGCGCGAGTCCGACTCGCACTTGGCCGGTTTTTTTTATCAAAGCCATAAGTCAATTTCGATATTGAAAGTGTTCCGGTATTGCTCCGTCTAATCTCGGAATTGTAATATCTGAAAATTTGGTCCGAGATTCCGAGATTTTGAGATTCGGAGATCTCAGAATCCATGCCTTAATACCCCTCGAGTATAAAAAAGCAAGTTATCACTATATTCGTGGATCAAAGTAGGGTCTTGGCATAAGTGGTAATGCGCCTGCATTGGCCCGGATGGCTAGAGGAGATGTAGGTTCGGATCCTACCGAAGACCGATTTTTTTTCGCTTTTATAGAGTCCTTAACTCTTATATCTAAAGTTCTAAGTTCTCATTTTATTGGGTATTCTTGTAACACGTATATTGAGTCGAATACAAGGTTAAATAGGTTAATCCAGTAAGTAGGCCGCACGGTCACTATTACACGTCAAAAATAGATTTTAGACCAGCATTATGTCAAACGAAACTCATAAAATTTTCCATTATAATACTGGTCATTATTATTATGAGTCCGAGCCTTTATCATTGTTGCATGAAATAAAACAAAATTGCACGATGTTGTTCTAACTTAATGAAATAATCGGTTTATTGTTTGTTTGTCCTTCTTTTTAACCCCTGGCGTAAAAATTAGAGACAGGGATGTTTCAAAATAGCACGTAGAAGGCAAACGAGCACACCGGCATATGGTAAGTGAGATCTTTAGAGATCATAGAAATATGCATTCTCAATACTACAATCTTCAGACTGCAATCAAATGGCAAATTGCCAACCCTGAAGACTATGATGGAGTGCCACTACGCTAGTCATTTCACCGGTTGTCTTATCACACCGGAACACAACAATGTGAACACTGCTCGGTGGTAGGTTAAAGGATAAGTTGACCTAGTTCCTAACTAAGCTCTAGGCTTGTACTATGGGCACTAGACAACGATAAACTTACTTATACATATAGAAAACAAAATATTTATAGGTACATAAATAACCAACTAGGGTAACGCGTCGCCAAAGTATAGTATAGTAGTAGTATACAGTTATAATGTCCTACTTCAATAAGTAGAAGCAGTCCAAAGGCTGTAGAAAGGTAAAAGTTCTTTTTAATCTTGTAAAATCTGACTATTTTCAGAAGGTGTTTTTTTTATTGCCGGTGGTAGGACCTTGAGCAGGGTCCATCCGGATGGCTACCACCTTATCCATTAATCTACCGCCAAACACCAGTGTTCGAATTGTTGTGTTCCGGTTTGGGGATAAGACAGCCGGTGTGATGACTAGCATAGAGGCATTCCATCTTAGTCCTCAGGGTTGGCAACGCATTTGCAGTGTTGTGTATGCGAATGTCTATGGGTCACAGTTTCCACTTACCATCAGGTGGCCTGTGTGCTCGTTTGCCTTCCCTGTGCCTTAAAAAAAAGGTATATTAACGAATAATTATTTGTCCTGTACTCTAATTATTATTACTTAGTACTTTCCCCCTAACTAACCTACTGACCTGCACTATTGAAATAAAAAAATGCATTTGCCTCAATTACTTGTGCAGTACCGAAAGGCATGGGAAATGATTGTTTTTGTAAGGTTATTATTATGCTTATATACTTATTAATTTTTTCTCTGTTCTTTGTACAGTAAAGTGTTTATATACTTACATACATTGCGTAGGTAAGTTTGTTTGAACATAATTATTAAATTTTATTTCGGAGCCATTGATGCTTTATAAAAGTTTTGATGATCTCCAAATACACATAGATATATAATAATTTAAAATGTTTAATTAAAGCTTTTAGTACAAACAAATTTATTTAACTCGGCTCTAATATTTTTCGTTTGTAATTTTAATTAATAGTTATTAAGTAAATTATATAAAACGATACTATCCACAAAAATATTCATATAATAGTGTGTCTCTCACTACAATATGTTACAGCAGGAGCCTACCGTTTGGCATAATATCTTTGTCAAATATATCGTTTCCCAACTTTGTCATTTGCCAACCTAATGTTACAGGTATACGTTTTTCAAGATTTACTTCAGCACCATCGTGTATCTATATGTTAGGTTAGGTTAGTTTTTCAAAAATTCTTAAATGTTTACGGTTACAGAAAACAAAGCGGGTTGGCAGATACGGTTGGGAAACGATACATTTGGCAAACATATTTCGCCCCTCAAATTTGAAATGAACACTTTCGGCTAAAACAACAATTTTAAATAAAATACAGCAATCACAGATATACATTGGCCAAGTGATTTACGATAAAAGAGTTATTTAGCCAAAAAGGTTCATTTTGAGGTTACAAAGTTGTTTAATCAAGTAAGAATGAACACTATAGAGTCCTCTTTTTAGTATTTTTTTGTTACCTAAAGCTTTTACCCTTTTTTTTCAGGGACAGGACGGTAACAAAGGTGGTAGAGCTGGAGTACCACCCATGCGTCCGGGGATCCTCACAAATGTGTCCCAAGAACGTCACTAGAAATAAGGTCAGACAGCAAAATAAAATAAATATAAATCTATGAAATAAAGTTGACCCCTACTCCCAGAGCTGGTAAATCCTAAACGGCTGAACCGATGTTCATTCAACCTAGATAAGAAGTAGACTTAGTAAAATGGCTTTACATTTTAAAAAACCGCGTCCTATTTGGTCTATCCGTTTGGAAGCTGCGAAGTCACAAACAGACGGAGACTTGGTCTCATAATGCCTAAATACTAAAATACTAATTTTAAAACAAAACACATTGATCCTTATTTAACTAATATGTAACTCCTTTATCCCAAATCGCCTTAAATTCAAAGTGAAAACACCTTTGTTTTTGTAATTGTGTCTACACGTTACCGCATTACTATTTATTTTCCTCAATTATCCATAGGTTGTTAAATTCCTTTTCTGTAAATATTAAATTTAAATTATTATTGTATGTAAAAAAAATATTGCTGTATTTTGTACAATAAATAATTTACATACATATATTAGTACATACCTCGGACAGGTCATAGCAAAACAATCGCAATACGGTACAGATGTAGTGCATAATTGTTTTCCATCGTATTTTCACGGAGACGTACGAACGTGTCTTGCTATTTCTTATTTTAAAAAGTACTGAGGTTGACTGAAGTCAGAGCGGCCTACTTACTGAATAAATTTCTTTTATCTTTTTTTATCTTTTATATATAAAAAATATTTAGAAATAACCAGAAGTAAATAATTCTCCTAAGTTCAATTGTCACAAAACCGTTTCAGGAATGACACTTTGACAAAACTATGATTAATATTGCCATAAAAAAAAAGAAAATATCCGCTTTAGATAATCAAAATCGTAGGAATTACGACTCTATTGAATCTTTTTCTATTTCCATGTCTGTCGTTGCTATGATCTGTGCGAGCTATGACAAGTACATCACCACGGGAGCGGCGCTCCGTCGACACTGTCTAATAAAACTCATGTCTTACAAATGACGATGTTTTGCTAATGTGATCTTTTACCACTATGATGATTTGTGAATATGATGTTTGGCTTGTAGATTTTTTTTTGTTATGGCATAGAGAAGGCATACGAGCACACAGGCCACCAGATGGTAAGTGGAAACTGTGACCCATAGACATTCGCATTCACAAGACCGCAAGCCTAAGACTGCAAATGCGTTGCCAACCCTGAGGACTAAGATGGAATGCCTCTATGCTAGTCATTTCACCGGCTGTATTATCCCCAAATCGGAACACAACAATGCGAACGCTGCTGTGTGGCGGTAGGTTAATGGATATGACAGTGGTAGCGATCCGGACGGACCCTGCACAAGGTCCTACAACCCGCAAAATCTATGTTAATAACCAAATACCTATCATATTTTGCGAAAATTATGTCCAACGACGCGACGGGGGGAAATTAAAACGCCACAACTAAAACTTTAACTAAACCATGTTTAATAATTGCTCAAATCTCAGAACTGATTATGGGTTTAAATTAAAAATGTCCAAAATCGAAATGATTACTTAAACGTTACAGTTAACATGGACGATAACGGTCGGTGAGCTTGAAACAATTCGATGGCAATTTCCGTCGTTTTCATGTTAATTAGCGCTGTATTTTCGATAGCCTATCGCTAACTTCATTAAAACGTGCCGGCGGTTCAGTAAACAAACTAATAGGGAAACGGTAATTTAAATTATTTTCCTGATTGATAAGTCATATTAATCATCATGTCAGCCGAAAGACGTCCACTGATGGACATAGGCCTCCCCCAAGGCTTTCCACTCAGACCGGTCTTGTGCTTTTCGCATCCACCGCGGTCCCGCGAGGTCGTTACTCCGTCTTGTTGGAGGCCTGCCTACAGCTCGTCTTCCGGTCCCCCACCCCATCGGCCATCAGTCCTGCGAGCAATGTGCCCCGCCCACTGCCACTTCAGTTTAGCTTTCTTCGGGCTATGTCAGTAATCTTAGTTCTACTGCGGATATCATCATTTCTGATTCTATAGTCATATTAATACTGGACCGGAATTCAAAGAGGATTGAAGGAGGTGAAGCGATGCTTAAATCGCTATCTAAAACTATTAAAAAGTGACCATACGAGTTTAGCTGCTGGCGATAACGTTTCTCATTCCCTAAATCAAGTTCGATTCCCAAGATTTTTGAATATTTTGTACTTTTTATTAAAAACTGTGTTTGTACGTTGGTTTTTCTCAATTGACTTTTCAAAAAATATTCAATTATCTTCAAAAATCGTGGGAATTGAACTTGATTTAGTGAGTGGGAAACATTATCGCATTTTGTATATGTACACTTTTATTTCTGTAACTGTAAATATTTTAGGATTTATTTCTGTACCTTCGCGAAGACCCTATAGGTTAGGTTAGGTAAGTTTTTATAAAAATCCTGAAATATTTACAGTTACAGAAATAAACGTGGGTTGCCAAATGAAACGGTTGCGAAACGATACATTCGACCAAACGTTGTTCGGTGAAACATTAGTGAATCCATTTTGACACCATGTTTGAACTTCTGCACTCATCTGTCAATTGCGTTTAATCGGCAAGGTAAAAAAGTGTTCAGCTACTTAATCAAGGACTTAAAATGTTGATACACCATAGAGCCTCGTCACAATGACAGCGTGAAGTGACGAGATAGAAATTACGTAGGAAATAATCGTTGGTTTTATGCGACAGTTTCTATAGTGGTTCACCATTTAAAATCCTTGACCGTACCCACGGTACACGAGCATGAAGCATAAGGTGCGGGGCTCTCCTGGCAATGGTGCCTAATCGAGCTTTAACATAGGTATCACCCCCGCTCCTCACGCCTACCTAGTTTGGGACTTGGTAAATTAATTGAGACTGTCCTCCTATACCTATTTATTATTTAACTGTTACACTAAAAACACGTTGTTTTGAGGACTGGTATGGCCTCAATACGTATTTATAGTCCTATATCCATAATAAAGCTATTTGCTAAGCCAGCGTAAATCTCTTTTCTAGGTTGATTACGTGCAAGTACGAATAGAAGTATGCTGCACGGGTTACGACTGGAATGAGAGAGAAGACGGTACCGAAGTTTGCGTCCCCCAGTGTCGCGATAACTGCGTAGGCGGCCGCTGCATCAAACCGGGTGAATGCGTCTGTGACAAGCCGCTTGTACTTGTCAACCATGCATGCATTACCCCTGTATGCGACGAACCTTGCACAAACGGCGAATGTACAGCCCCGAACATATGTACATGCAACGACGGCTACACTCGCCAAGATACCTTCCACTGCGTTCCTCATTGTACCGACTGCAACCATGGTGACTGCACAGCACCAGACACATGCGTGTGCCACACAGGTTATACAAAGAACGAAGGCCAATGCACTCCTGAATGCAATGACTGCGTCAACGGTACATGTACTGCCCCTGATGAATGTACCTGTAATGTTGGATACAAATCTATAGATGGCATATGCAAACCGGATTGTAATGATGCTTGTGTTAATGCTACTTGCGTGGCTCCTGGTGTCTGTGAATGTTTAGACGGTTATAAACCACAAGAAGGAAATGACAAAGTTTGTGAGCCTAAATGCGCTTCGTGTGCTAATGGAGAATGCGTATCACCAAACGTATGTTCCTGTCCTAAGGACTACGTTTTAATAGATGAAGATTGCTCACCCATTTGTAATCATACGTGTGTTAATGGCTACTGTTCTGCTCCAAATGTATGTACATGCAAAGATGGGTACATGCTCAATGAACTGAATTCTTCCATCTGCTCTAAACCTTGCAGTGTTTGTATCGATGGCAAGTGCAACCATGACGGCGAGTGTATTTGCGAAGAAGAATCAGAACTGGTCAACGGTACCTGCATTTTATTGATACCGTAAGTATATTTGGTTTGGCATTTCCATAGCCTTCATGAGTTTTACAACCGACAAGTTATGAAGCAAAGCATTGTTCTTGACTGCTTTCTTCTTATGCTTTTTTATCTGTTGTTTGAAGTTTGTCACGAATCAATGTGTTTTTTCTCCCTTCATTCTCTTTTTTTACTGAAGTTTTTGTGTTTAAAGAAATGGTTTTTGTGGTAAACTATATGATAGTTTTTTTTTTCCAGAGAGAATGCGCCATCTACTACAACGGGGTAAGAGCTTTTTTAATAGTCCAAGTATCTGGGAGCCCCAGCGTCAGTCGGGTTGAAGCCGACTTTTCGCGAAGATCGACCGACAGATCTGGCCTGGAATATTTTCTGTTATTTAAAAAAATAACAACAAGTACCTACACCAAAGTATAGGATATCTGTTCATCTCTAATAAATTAATAATATAATAGGGTCATAAGTAACAAGACAGTTGTTATATTCTCGAACAAAGAACCCCACAGCCAAGGTCATTACCATTCCAAGCAGAACCCTGCTTGGAATGGTAATCCATAGAACATAGTTTATAAGTAACTGCACACTTTTGTACCTTGTCACTTTAACGCCTTTGATAAAATAGTGCACCGGCTCAAACATGACGTTAAAGTGACAAAGCACAGCTTGTGCAGCTACCTATAAGGCCGACTGTACAAGCCTGAAGCTTAGTATACACTATAATAGTATAAAAAGGGAAGATTTGATTGTTTGTTTGCATCGAATAGGCTCCGAAACGAAAGGACCGATTTGAAAAAATCAATCTCCATTAGAATCTTACATTATCCTGGAGTTAACATAGGCTATGAATTATTTTTCGAACGGAGACGCGGGCAACAGCTTGTTTAGGAATAAGTCAATTTATGTGATATAGTCCCCTGATATTTACTTGTTTTCATATTAATTTAACTAATAAAATCCGATCCTACACGGATTGGATAAAAGCCAACCTTTACTTGATCTGCGAGTAAAATGTTATATTTTTTCAAAACCGTCTAAATGGTCACGTTAAACCCCTCTTCTTTTTGGGTTGCGGTTTAATCACTTGTCACCATGGTTACAGGCTAGCTAGTCTGGAGATGTCGTGGGTGGTAGGCGGCGCCGTATGCCTGCTGTTGGTGGTGCTGGTGATCGTCTCCATTAACCGAATCTGGCGCAGACAGAAGGATTTCGGCCCGAAGGACGCTGCTGATAACGGTAAATATTAGTAGATTTTTAAAACCAGCGATTTGTTTAACTCAAATAAACTAATGATTAAAAATCGTAACCAATAGCTAAGTCTGAACCAAGTGAGTCACATTTTTGATTCGATATTTAACCATTTCATGAAGAATAATAAGGTACAGAAATACCCATTTTAATATTATTTCTAGTATTCTGTCTATTTATTGTGTTAAAGTTTGGGATTAGGAATTTCTCGATTTTTAAAAGATTTTATTTGCTTAGGTACTTACTTCACCAGAATTTTGGAATGCTTATGTAAACAATGGAGCCCATTGCCAGTGTCACACATCACTTTGTTTGCAATAATACTAAATTGTTTAATAACTTAAAGATAAAAAAAATACTTAAAAATTTAACACCTAGAAATGGCTCTAAACGGTTTTGGTTTCATTTTGTATCAGTCGGAAAACTTTTTTTTTACTTTATTTAGAAGCTTTTTATACACATATACGATATCAAGCTAGTCAAACGATTACAACAGACGCAACTAACATGTATGGCGAGATTCCCTGTTCTTAGTTTTAAATTACCATCATATTTGCTTACGGTGTGCCTCAAGGATCGAACTGAGACCCATTACTATACAGGCTGATGATATTGCTGATGGGTCAGTATGAGAACGTCCAAGAAGAAATTAGGGGAGTAACTAAGATAAAACAAAATTACATGTTAAGATTTCTAAAATTCTCATACACGATAGGGAACGAACCGGGTAGTCAGCACATACGACCTTAATTGCTATAGTTTAATGTATCTATATGTAGGAACGATTCTTTCATCACTCTATGCGCAGTTGAATGCAATTTTTATTTATTTTAAAATCAACGACCTGCTTCATAACAACAAATTATCCTATCTCTTTCAGTCAGACTTCTCCGTATATAAAATACAACGTATAAGTAAAAAAATGCCTGCACAATTTATAAATGCAAAAAGCCGTGTTCAACTTGCAACCACAAAACTAGAACGGTAACTAGCCCACGCTGGCAGACTGGCGTGACGCTGCCTGTGGCTTCAGCGAGTCGCCTAACTCAATTTAAATTAGCAGTGGTTTGTGATCGCTACTGCTAAAATATTATAGTAAATTGTTATTTGTCTATTCATGACTATAATGGATCCGCTTTAAGTTAAATTACGAGTGATTAATGGCCAGTTTTAAGGCGCTAATAGTATGGCTGCTAACCTGGTAGAATACTATTACAGCTACAATTTTCGGAAAATATTTCTTGTACAGAATCATAATAAAATATAAAATGGAAAAATACAGCTACATTTTCATAGTAACTACAACATAATTTTTCAAAGTTGATGAAAATCGGACTTGGTTTAGAGGGTGAGAAACGTTATGGCCCGGATCTCAATTAGAATTATTTGATACCATATTTAATTTAATATTTGTAGCTTTATATAATGCTAGACTAAGTAGTACTAATGTAATAAGAAATATGTTTAAAAAATGACTGACTGCTGAGTTTCTTGCGGCGTTTCTTCTCAGCGGTGGTCTCCTGTTGGGAAGCGCTTACTTACTGAATAAATTTATTTTATCTTTTTATCTTTTTTTTATGGAATTTTCGTAACAGCTACGCGAATGTGTCGATTGACAATCCTCTTAATAAAAATTTCTATATTGTAAAAATATGATGTATATCATATATACGGTTCAACTCACACATGGGCCTTTATTCATTACGGTAATACAATATTGATTTTGACTCGTTATCGTGTCATCCACGTTACGATAGCTGTTATTTACTTGAGACTTTGAGAGTAACGAATTGTAATACCAAAACACATTAAAAGCATTATTGTTTTACCATGTTGAATAGAGATTGTGCGTTTGATGATCACGATATGATGCTAAAATAACATTGTATTCCGCAGAAAACCATTATGCTGCCAGCGTGGTGTACACTCTTCCTGACACCCTCATCCGCGAAGAATACAGGAGACAAGACGACATAGAGGAGACTGAGGAGGACGGGACCACTGAGAAACTCATGCCGACGAGCAAATTATAAATTAATAATTATAAGTACTTAGATAATCATTGTAATTTATAAACTAGAGATACGGTCCAAATTTCTCAAATAAAAGACTTTGTACAAGTTATATTTATTGTTGTTTATTTTCTCCTGAAGGTACCTATAATTATTCGTTGATGGTCAAGTGGGCGTAGCAGCAAAAATCTTGACTTTTATGACTGTCAGTATAAACATCCATTTTTATCATCTGATTAAATGGGTTCTCTGCCGTTTCGCGAAACAACGTTTCCCAAACTGATTCATTTCCCAACTGTTCCATTTGGGCAAATGCTTTTTTTTCTAAAACTCTAAATATTTCAGGATTTCTTAAAAACTAACCTTACCTAACCTATAGGGTTCTTCACGATGGTCGTGAAATAAATCCTGAAATCTTTGCCCAAATGAAACAGTTGGGAAATGAATCAGTTTGGGGTTATTTGGCGAAATGAAAGGACACCGATTAAATGCGTTACAAGCCCCAACGATTAAAATTTAATGCCTCTACGCTAGCATGACTGTAGAGGTCGGGAAGTTCTCCCGGCCGAGGTTTTTATAGTGTTTTTCACAAACATGCACCAATATCGATATCTCAAAATCAATACTTAACGGTTTTTCATCCAAAAGTTGCGCCTGCGCCGGAAAGACATCGTCTAAGTAAATCGCTTGCGATGAAACTTCACACAGAACCAAGAACTTTACGATTTCAACATTTCACTTTCATTTTTCAATAAAATGAACGTCTTTTCGACACTCCAAAATTTACCCGGTCTGGTGTAGGTATTTTCGGCAGTTGCGCGAACCATACATTAAATCTCGTCTGGTTATTTTTTTGCAGATTTCCAAGCATGTTAAAAAGACGCAGATTCCGTTGGGCTCTCTACCATCATCTTATCCAAGCGGCAGTATTTATATTCTAGTTCTTCAGTGTGGGAATAAGTCATAGTTATAAATTACTTATCCTTTACGAATCGCTTTTACAGCGTATGCAAAAGTGTCTCATTTGGCTTTTTTTTTCAAGTTTTAAAAGTTAGATTTAGCAACATAAATATGAACTGTTTAATTATTTCTAAAGCAATTTTTTGACGTTCCTCAAAATATATTATCATTTTTGTTTAATTTCTCGCATTATTGGAGACAGTCCATTGGCTCCCTCTTTACGCGATAATTTCTATCGCGAAAAGACAACACATCAACTGAAAATCATTAACAATAATTGGTCCAGATGCTAGATGGCGCTAGATGTGCATTTTAGATAATATCTTAGCTGAACGTTGCGCGTTCTTGCGTGCGATTAAACATGTACAAAATAAAGCTTTTGGCGGTAGAAATACCTCGTGCAGGGTGCATCCGGGTCGCTTCCACCATCTTAATCTTTACCAAACAACAGCGTTCGCATTATTGTATCCGGGGGGGAAGGTAACTGGTACAAAGACAAGCGTTAAGGCATTCGATCTTAGTCCTCTGGGTTGGCAACGCTTTTGCAGTCTTGAGCTTATCATCGTAAGATTGTAATCTTGACATTAAAAATGTCTATGGGCTTGAGTTTACTTACCATCTGGTGGCCAGTGGGCTCATTTACCGCGACTCTATGTAAAGAAAACTGCGTGCAATAATTATTTTGTTGCTTTTACCAACATCCAAAGTCCTCAAAATTGCATTTGCTGGCGCTTTCGGATCATTGCATTGCGGGGAAGAAGCGCAAGAAACTCCAGCAGAAGGAAAGTTGTTCAATGATAAAATAGAATTACACTTAAAAGTAAGTTACATTAAAATGCAGTAAAGTACAGATGTAGTGCATAATTGTTTTCCTTCGTATTTTCACGGAAACGTACGAACGTATCTTGCTATTTCAGTCTGTCACAGTACAAAAAGTACTGAGGTTGGCTGAAGTAGCATGACAAATACGAACATTTCCGACAAAATACGAAGGAAAACAATTATGCACTACATCTGTAAGTAATAATTATTAAAACACACACAAATAACATGTAATTACAAATGTAAGGTCATTAAATTTAAAATAATGACGAGGAGACAGACACCTGATTTAACTCACCTAACCGTTCATATTTGTCGTTTCAGTGAGGCTAGACAAGTTGCTTAACGTTAACGTAAACGATTTTCGAAAACTGAACAAATGTATGGAATTGTCGTAGGCGCTCGATGCGACCGTTTGACAGTTTACGTCAAACGTATACATTTTGGATAACGATAACGAATGCTGATTGCATCTTGTCTACGGCTTTGGCAACTACAAAAGAAAGTTTTAAACGTTGAAATGCTAGTTATAGGTTCCCACTTGGTAAATTATATTAAATTTAAAATTATTATATGAAGTTTATCCTTTTTAGCACACTTTGTTCAGTTAATAACATTCCACCGATAATGATGTTTTCATTATTATTGCAGACCAACAGGATATTCATCTCACTATTGAGTTTTTCCTATAGGTACTTAGTTAATACGTTCGTTAAGCTCAATAACATATTATTCAGCCTTATTAAATTCAAAATTATTTTTTTAATCTAATTTTTACTTTTTGTTTATATACATACATACACATACAAACTGTAACCTGTGCCTTCAACCCAGAGTGGGGTAGGCAGAGCTACAGAATTACTAACAACTCTAACAACTTGTTCTATAACCACATTTTGCACAAACAGGCAAGATGTTTACCAGTGTATATTAGTGACAGGTTGCCAGCCCATCGCCTAACAATACTACAAGCCTGTAATCCCTTAGTTGTCTCTTACGATTCCCACAGGAAAGCATGGAGTAGCACTATTCTAAGCCGGCAACCACACGGCACAACACGGCCCGCACGCGCACGGTACGGAACACGGCACGGTTTTTTTTAAATATTTTACCTGTTTTTGAAGGATGTAACCTGGTTTTGTATCTTTTGCGTAAAGGCGGTTGGTCATGAGTGGCTATATATCCGGATAGGTATTTATGCGGGATTGTGTGCTAAATAATGTAATATAATATGATGTGGTGACATGGTTCCGTGACCGTGACAGTAATGTCAGTACTGGTAATGAGGATGGTATTTGTCAAATTATGATGTACTGTTGCGTTGTGATCCATCCCGAGCTCATCTTAAGCTGGGTCCACATTTGTATCATACACGCGACCATGATCATACGTCTTGTATCGATCATCCTAAGCAGTCATAGTCATGTTCGCTTATTGTTTTATGTTGTACAACGAGGTCTTACAAAATTCAGTAGGTAGCTTCAACGTAAACCCTGCAAGGGCACTGCAACAAGACACAATATAGTTTTCTCAAACATGCAATGAAATGTTGGCGTTATGTTAGTTATTTTAGGCTTTAAAGTATCACGTTGCGGGCGGAACAACTCGAGAGAACTGTAAAGGAATTCCATACAAAATTGAAGGACTAGGCCGGGAAGTAATTTTCATTTTATTTTAATGTGTTTATGTGTTAAATACTATCACCTCGGGTGTTATCTTTGTTTGGCTGATTTCTATAATTTATGAATGTGTATATTATGTTGATGTATAATAATATGTATTTAGTGTGTATTGAGTATGTATTTATTAATCTCATTTACTTTATGTATGTATGTGTATGTAGTTTATATATGTGTAAGTAGATTTTATCATAAAAGTGTTAGTTTGGGTTCTGAAGAAGGTAGTTTACACCACCTGCCATGTATCTTTGTCTTTCATGATTTCTCTGTCCAAGGTTGTCTGGAAGAGATCGCTATTTAGCGGTAAGACCGCCTGTTGTATACCTATAGTTTAAAATGTACTGTTCCGTGTTTTTTGTTTTTTGGTGTTCAATAAAGAGTATTTGTATTGTATTGTATTGTATTGTATTGTAGACATGGCGGCTGTGTTTATGAACCGGCAATAACTGTTTTTTTTTAAATTAAGCCGTGCATCCAAACAAAGCGTTTGCATTTTTATTTAAAGTACCAGGAGAGCAGAGGTAATTAGGGGTGCGTAGCGCAACGTTGATCGCAGGCGATGTAACTCGGTGTGGCGCAGCGGCGGCGGCGGCGCACCCGACACAGCGCGGGTGACTGAGCACTGTAGCTTACTTTTAATGTTTATGCACTCCTAGTATTTGACGTTGTAATTTTTATTTTTATTTATGTCCAAAAGCTAGGTTTAAGTATAGACGCTGGCTTTGGGCATACTGTATCACAAGCATCGTTGCGTGAAAAAATGCGTCCGTACTAGCCGTAGCTAACTTACGTTTACGTTACTGTAGTACGACACCGAGTCTTATGAGCCTTCCTAAGTGGTTTGCCGTGCTGCACCAATATGAATCCCTCCTCATCCACACCGGTACGAGGGAGCTCCTTCATAGAAGCTGGAGCTCCCTTCTTCGATGGCTTTACAGGCACGATAGGCCGCCGAAGTTCAGCGTTTATGGCAACGGTTATGGTGAATACTGGAAAAAAGAGAATCACCTACTAGGAGAGAACTAACTAGTAGTTCTTTTTTTGGACGTCACTAAGTCGTAGCTCATCGGACTAAGTTTCATTCCTTACTTCACTCTGATTTAGTACCGCCCCCACAGGAATAGTACATTGTTGTAGAGGTTAGAAAGTAAGCAATAGATGGACGAGTTAGTTCGAGGGCCGACGCGTAGCGGAGGCCCTCGAAAGTACGAGTCCATCTATTGCACTTTCGGCCGAGGCTTAACACAATGCTTTTCACGACTACAGCGAGGAAATAAAAAAAAATCTTATAAGGCGTTTTTTAAAATGACGACTCTCACCGTGACAAAAACTTTATTTCAGATAATTAAAAGCAGACATATACGGCTGTATGGAATCTGATTCCTTTGCCTATCCGTGAAGGGATGAATATTATTAAAAAAATAAAACGACTTCTCATTGGCCAATTTAATTTCATATGCAGCACAAAGTGTGTTCTGATTGGTCGAATTAGTGATCAGCGGACCGATGTTATTGGTCAATGGAACAGACCAACAATGTTAACATAGTTGGTCTGTTTAAATTCATAGTAGGCCTGCTCATTCAATGTACAACTATCGATTGTTTTGGGGACCAAGAACAGACCATCTTTCGCCACATTTCCGAGCAGTGGCGTGAAAATGTATTTTTCATCTCTCCTGTTCGGAAAGTTTAATTTGAATGGGTGGATAGCCGGGTGGAAAATTGCGTTTTCATCTCTAGGGTGGAAAGTAATTTTTTTTTAATAGTTACGATTGGCCACGGAGTCTAAGATAATTGAGCTACGTCATATTATTAAGTAAAAGATTTTCATATATCTAAACTCGGCTATACGTTAAACGATGTATTTATTACGGCCTATAGGTTCATATCAAAATCATTTTAAGATTGGTCTATTTTTTTGCAATTATAGAAAATCAACATTTAAAATTATTCCTCTATTCTGCTGCCCGCCATAATGCCGTGATAGCATAGCATGACACTTTTTCTTTCACGTTTCGGCATGGCCATCTAGAAAATACACTACTGCTAGGAGCTTATTATACAACAAGGAGGTTGAACACCGAACATCCGTTCGAAACAAGAAATTTGACCTTTATTACGTCTCTTTCTTTATTTAGGGTAAGAATGAGATGGAAGTCATGCTCCTTGGCCATGACCAACTCGATTTAACTTTTCTAATGTTGGCAGCATGTGTATTTTAACTTTTTTATGAATCTAGAAAAAAAAAGTTTTCAATAGATAAAGCGGGAAACGAGATTAAATTTATTTAGGTATACCGTGTCTTTTTTCCTCACAGTCGAAATGAAAAGTAGAGTGTCTAACTCGGGTAAAATTACCCATTTCCCCTCGAACTATTGGCGCTCTTACTTCGTTCGAGCGCCAGAAATATCTCGGGTGAAATGGGTCACTTTCAACCCTTGGTTATCAATCTACTAATTTTGCTTCCTGACATATGTCTTGATGTATAACTTTGTTATTATAGTTTCCTAACTGTGAAAACTGAATGAACAACTGATGAATGTAGAGGAAGCGAAAGTTGTAGTTTAGAATGCACCTGGCGTCCCTAGTCTGCCACGGAAAGTGCGTGTATTTGTATGGGAAGTTCCTTTTTAGGGATCCGTACCAAATACTGAAAAACAGAATCCTTATAGCACGATGACTTTGTTGTCTTTGATTTCCAATATTTTATACTGTAATATTATAAATGCTAAAGTTCTCGCTTCAACGGCTGGTCGGATTTGGATGTAATTGGAAATAAAGATAGCTCATACCCTGGACACATAGGCGACATGTAATCGCGAAGAATCTAAAAGTTCCCGAGGGAATAACGATAATCGAAGTCGCTGGCAGAAGATAGTATTTCGTAAAAATAAGAAGTTGGTGCTCGAACCCGATTCGTACTAAAAATTTACACGTTTTAGGTAACATACCTACCTACTTAATTGTAAATTTCCTTACACTTACACTGGCCATATTTTGAGAAATGTTTAAATCTCGAAAAGGGTATCAATTCGTTTTTTCCAATTCAATAGCCAAAAGGACACTCGGTCGATTTTTAAATCTCGTCCGGTGACAATATCTCACTACAATATGCGATTTTTACTGATTTCTAGAAGTAACATTTTTATAATTTCACTGTTAGCTTAAGTTCTCACGCCTATGATATTCCACTAAGAGAATTTAACGGTTAACGAGATCACCGCATGACATTATTTATCGAATTTCACTTCATCGAATTAATTTTCACCGAACGTTATTTTTTGCTGAAACCATGATGTTTCCAGGACATCTTAAACGCTTATTACGTAGGTTAGGTTAGACTTGTGACTACCATAAACATTTAATTCTAACGGCGATAAATGATTTGCCTTTCGATGAAATGAAAATTCTGCGTAATGATACGTTCGATGAAAGGTGTTTCGATATAATAAGAACCCCCTTACCATTGACTCGGCCTTACTTATCATCAGTAAAATAAAAAAAATCGGCCAAGTGCTAGAGGGACTTCAAAAAATGACGTTTCTTGTATGGGAGCACCGCTTGATTTTTATTTTTTTAAATTGACATAATACTAAATATTTCCGTGAATAGTTCAAGCGTCTACATGTTGCCGTTATTAATACCGAGCAAAAAACATAAATGGTTCATGAGATACGGCGATACAGGCGAGATGAGTGATATAACGAACTTCCGTCCCATTTCCATAATACCAGTTTT
Organism: Acleris sparsana; assembly: GCA_923062465.1. NCBI lineage: Eukaryota > Metazoa > Arthropoda > Insecta > Lepidoptera > Tortricidae > Acleris > Acleris sparsana. The sequence continues at coordinate 1,516,101 of OV281293.1, forward strand.
AAGTAAAGTCTTTGAGAAACTAATGCTGAAGGATATGTTAGGTCACTTTAACAGAAATAAACTACTTAGCAATAACCAGTTTGGCTTTACCAGAGGTCGATCAACAATTGATGCGGCATCTGTACTCATTAAATATATATATAACAGTTGGGAAAAATCTTGCGACGCAATAGGAATATTTTGTGATCTTTCTAAAGCTTTTGATTGCGTGGAACATAGGAACATTATGGATTGTCCAATAAAGCTTTAAGCCTTATGTCTTCTTATCTAAGTGATAGAACTCAAACAGTTGTTGTAAACAAAACGCAATCTGTTGGAGCTACAGTGAAAATAGGTGTGCCTCAAGACTCTATTTTAGGTCCTTTTTTATTTTTGGTCTACATAAATGACTTACCACCAATAGTAGATGAACTTTGCGATATTGTACTTTTTGCTGATGATACTACACTAATTTTCAAGGTAGATAGAAAAACCGTAGACTACAGTAGGATAAACGCCACTCTAGTTAAAGTACATACAGATGTAGTGCATAATTGTTTTCTTTCGTATTTTCACGGAAACGTACGAACGCGTCTTGCTATTTCAGTCGGTCACAGTACAAAAAGTACTGAGGTTGACTGAAATAGCATGACACCTTCGTACGTTTCCGTGAAAATACGAAGGAAAGCAATTATGCACTACACCTGTAATTGGTTTATTAGTGACAACTTGCTACTAAATGCCAAGAAAACTAAATGTGTTAGGTTCGCTTTGCCTAATGTTAAACCGGTAGATTCTAGTATTTTTCTAAATAACGAGTGTTTGCTAATGGTAGATAGGGCGGTTTTCCTAGGCATAACAATAGATAAAAATTTGCAATGGAGTCCCCACATAGCTGCACTGGCAGGTAAACTAAGTTCGGCAGCTTACGCCGTTAGGAAAATTAGACAACTAACTAATGTTGAGACAGCTCGCTTAGTTTATTATAGTTATTTTCATAGTGTTATGTCTTATGGTATTCTGGTTTGGGGTAAGGCAGCTGACATACAAACTATATTTGTGTTACAAAAAAGGGCCATTCGTTCTATTTATAATTTAAATTCCCGTGACTCATTAAGAGAACTTTTTAAAGAAATTAATATCTTAAACTGTAGCGTCTCAATTTATTTACGAGAATATTATTTATGTTATTAAGAATTTAGATTCGTTTACCAAAAACTCAGATATACAAAATTTAAATACTAGAAATAAAAATAAAATAGCTATTCGAAAATTCCATGTCCGTAAAGTATATAAATCATTTGTTGGTCAATGCATTCATTTCTATAATAAATTACCTGAAGTAGTTTTAAAGTTACCCTTTCCAGCACTTAAAAAATATTTGAAAAGGTCGTTAATGTTTAAAGCGTATTATAGGGTCGAGGACTTAGATAGACAGACAAAAATGCATGGCCTACACCCGAAACTTAGTCAATAGTAATTTGTTCAAATGCAAAGGCTTTATCCTGCTTTTTCTTGTCTGGGGGACACCGTTGATGCAGGAAAACATATCGAAACTTTTATGTGGTCATCTTGCACCATCTTATATACACATATATAAGTAGGTAGTTGTAGTTATTTTATTTTATTCTTTTCTATCTTTCTCTCCCGTAAGATTTTTGGCATGTTTTCCTGCTGAACTACTGTTATTTGATATTATATTTAATTTAATACTTGTAGCTTTATATAATGCTAGATTAAGTTGTACATACCATTGTAATATGAAATATGAAATAAGTTTAAAAAATGACAGACTGCTGAGTTTCTTGCGGCGTTTCTTCTCAGCAGTGGTCTCCTCTTGGGAAGCGCTGGTAGTATCTTGACGTGTAAAAGTGCCCGAGCGGCCTACTTACTGAATAAATTTCTTTTATCTTTTATCTTTTTATCTTTACGGCCTGGTGACGGCAGACAGATAGACAGTGGTGGTGGTCTTAGTAATAGGGTCCCGTTTTAACCCTTTGGTTACGGAACTCTAAAAATTGAGACACAATTTTACCAGCATATGTCATTTTGATTTCTGATTTTAGACAATCTCTGCAAGCCGTATAAGTTTGTTTCTTTAAAAATACACCTTGTGTTGTCTGAGGCACGGAACTCTGCATTGATTTGCGTACGGCACGCGCTTGACCGGTTTGAAATCATCCTTCTGGATAAACATAACAGGAAAATTAATTATTAACTGCGACACCCAGGCCACGGGAGGACGTCGCTTATTAAATACAGTTGCTATATTGATTTGCTTATCATTGTAGTAATAATATCAGTTAATCATGATTTTCGGACATTTGATTATCGTCAGTGTTGCTGTTTTGGTAAGTGTTGGTTTTGATTGAAAAAAAAAAGATTAACAGTTAATTAGTAAAAAAATAAATTCCAATGCATGTTATCATCATGTTTGTTTTGACATTGTAAGCTGTTTGGGTGAGGTCGTGGTAATTTTTCTTTAAATAGCCGTTATATATATGTGATTTTATTAAATATATTTTTCCGTTTTTTATTACTTTTAGTTCAATATTTCCTAAACAGTTTTAAGTGTTACTTACTCTATGTCATAATGTTTTTTTTTTACCTGTCCTTAACTTTTATAGAAGGTATCCGAACAAAATATTTTTTCAAGATTTTTTTTTCAACTTTGTTGAGTAATTTAATCAAAAAAAAACCTTTTTGACTAGGGAACCCTAAATAAAGAATACACCTCGTTGTACGTTGTAGCAAACTGTATTAAATGAATCTACACAAAAAATGTATTCGGTTGGATCAGGCCAACCAGATTCAATCATCATCATAAACATAGCTTTACTCTGATTTTGCGTGTAATTTAAACAGTAACCATACTTAGGTTCTTTTTAACCGGGTTGTTACAATTTCCAGTTGTCTACTGTTGCTGGCAACGACGCTGGACTTCATGAATTACCTGTAACAAATGAAAATGGGTGAGTTCCTTGTATAAAAAAAAACAGTTTTCAATCAAATTGCAAATGTCCACAGATCTAAGAGTTTAATATTAATCTGTACTAGCTTACGCACAAAGCGTATATCTTGGATTGTTACCTAGTTATTTCCTATGGTCATCATACCAAATAATGATACCACTTTCTATGATCTTTATCATTTCCAGATAATGTTACAACTTTAAATGATCTTTATCACTTCCAAATAATGTTACAACTTTTATTTACAGGTCTTTGGGTTTATATTATGACACTTTATGCAGAAATGCCGGGTATGTACAATTATTATCTAAAATTATTGGAATATTTATTGGATAAAGAAATATCTCATCTTCGGATTTGTGTTTCTCTCACTTCATACGCGCTTGTGCTAGTCTAATCCGATATTTTAGGATCTTTGGCACATTAATTTAATTTAAAAAAAAGTCATCTTTATCTAGAAGCTCGTTGGTAGAGTATAATTTATGTTATTCTCGTTGCCTAGCCTCTTTGACATTCGTAAGCGCTAGTCAATATGCATTCGTCGAATTTTATCGCTATCGCAAAAGTACAAGATTGACTTCCTCTTCCGTCGCGTCAATTGTCATGCCATTTAATCAGTTTTCGACAATCGTTTACGTAAGCCTTATGCATCTTGTCTACGGATTAGCTCTCGGCGCTCAGTTTCTCTATTAATCCTAGGTATTATTTCCCCTTGGTGACCAACTTCCTCATTACTTCTGTGTAGTTATTTGCTACAACATCGTACTGCAGCAATTAACTAAGCATCATTAACCGTCCTGTCTATCATATTTTAATTTTGCAGACCACAATGCTGTGCTCTACCAAGCCAATGTATATATTGTCCATCCCTGTCATACTCTTTCTAAGTAAAAGTAAAAGTATTTATTTGTTAACAGTGCTACAAGCCGTTAGCTTGTTATGACTTATTCAAGGCAAATTAGGGTCTCCCCACATCTATCGACGCGAAATTGGCGTTAGCTGGTCAAAAAACTCTTTACGTCTACGCAATAAGAGGCGACCCGAACGGAACGACGTCTTCGCTCTTATTGCATGGACATAAAGAGTTTTTTGATCAGCTAACGCCGATTCCGCATGTAGGGAGACCTTAACCCACTAACCATGAAACAAAGCTTACAAAACGAATTTGGACAACACATTCAACATTGGTGGTCACTAGCAAAATATCACAATAATGTAGTTTTTTTATGATCCTTGGACTTTTTTGATCTGTGTTTTAGAGACTTAAATATTATAAGTAAATAATATTTTATTTTGTTTTGTAGCTTCGTGCCTATAAAACCTAATAAAGTACCACCAACCAAGAAGAGCATGGAAGATGATAAAATGTAAGTGGATTACAGTTTTTTTACATGTATTTTCTATTTGTTTACACCAGTTTATATTATCATCCTGTGACTCCCTACAATAATGTGTATATAAAGTATCCGTTTCATTTTTAAGTTAATGGTATTTTGGTACGAGAGACGGTATTTGAATGCTTGCTTTTATAGTTATTATACTTACTTATTTCACTAGGTTCATGTTCATGGTGTGGATAATATGTATTAACTACATTATTTCATACAGGCTTCTCGCGGGAGCTGCGCAGACCATGTCAGCATCTACCATCATCCTGGTGGTCCTCTCCGTCGTCGTCGTCATAATCAGCACCATTTTCTTGGGCAACTTCTTGTACAACAAGGCGAAAGCACATGAATACACGTTATAAACTAAATCCCGTCTGTTCGACATAGTGTTTGTTCCAATCTAGCTTGTGTTGTTTATTTCTGTCGAAAGCATTTATGTTTTCAAGTCAAACAAGTATAAATAAACAGTAAATTAAGTTCTAAAACTATAAAACGAAGACTAAATGAAAGTATTTTAAAAGGCTTGCTTTGCTATTCAGATGCCCAGTGGTGTATGGTTGCGTTTATTGCGTTTAACTCTCTTACTTTACGTGTCAAAAAGAGACGGATGTTTATCCACATTTTGTCACGCGCAGCCATATTAGATTCAACACGGTAATATTACTTTTGACTTGTTTCCGTGTTGTCAACGTTTTGATAGCTCCTATTTACTTATCAGTAAGTAGGTAATGATAGCCGAGTTTAAACAAATACCATAATTCTTGGATCCTAGTGAAAAAGGTTATAAGTCTAGTGCTCCGTTTATGTATATTATACGAGTTAAGTGGACTTATACCCTTTTACATCTACCTATCACCAGAATTATGACGTCAAAAGCAATATTCTTTTACAATGGTAGATTATTGCCGAATTGCAACCTATTTGACGCCACGAGTTGATGGTGACTCATTATAGACTTGTTTTCCCGCTTCGGTTACTTAAAAAATAAAATACCTACACAACTCGTGGCGTCAAATAGTTTCCAATTCAGCAATAATCTACCATTGTAACAGAATATTGCTTTTGACGTCATAATTCTGGTGATAGGTAGATGTAAAAGGGTATAAGTCCATGGTAAAAACAGTTCTGTTATAATTTATTATCCTTTGCATATGTAAAATAAAGTCTGAACTATCATTATCCTTTGCATATATAAAACAAAGTTTCTCTGTTGGTCCACGGTAGATTAGGTACTCGTAATAATTATGCGAAGCCAACTTGTGGGTATAAAAGGCGTATAAATTAAATCAACCAATTGCGGAAAACCTGCGCGCTCTATCTCAGAATAACACGTTGGTTTAATGTCAAAAGATGGTTTTAATGAATACTTACCTATAAGGTCAAGTGGGGCTATTACGTCGAGTTCCTTTATCTCCCGTTTTGAAGTTCGTATAGAAATATTACATCTATTGACAAGTACTTTTTTTTCTTTTTTTTCACTTCACTCTTCGATACGAATTTTAGAACGGTAGTTAAAGCCACTTGACGTAATTGTCCCACTGATGTAATAGCTCCACTTCACCTTAGTTCATTTGTATTTTGTTCAAAGTAAGCTGGGGCATAGAATAGAGAAGTAGTTTATCTCCAGCCCTTTAAGAGTTTCTGATACCAGACTAAACCGGCTTGGTTTGTCCTGTTGAGTTTGCTTATGGTGGCTTGCGTACGGTCATGGTACACACACATGCAAGTCGCGTGATATACCTTTGTTTCTAGATGAAATACTGTTTATTTATACTGTGACCATGTGCTAAGGCTACATTAAACCGTTTTCAAAGCATGGCGGAGACGTTGTTAGTATGGAAACGCGACATAAGGCTGTGGCGGCGCAACTTTTGTTATCAAATATTAAATAAATAAAATCAAGTTTGACTATTATTGATGTTTTAATTTAATTACCTGGAAGACCGAGCGTCGCTCTGGTTGAAAACGATTTTTTCGCTCCCTTAAACCCGTATTTTTTAATTTTCATCGAAATCGTTGGAGCCGTTTTCGAGATTCAGATTATATACACTGGACCGCAAGACTAAACATCACTCTTTTAAAGAACACGTCATATAAAGTGTGATACTTAGTTTTGCGCTCCAGCATATTATATATATATATTTTATGGCATAGAGAAAGCAAACGAGCACACAGGCCACCTGATGGTAAGTGGAAACTGTGACCCATAGACATTCGCATTCACAAAACTGCAATCTTAAGACTGCAAATGCGTTGCCAACGCTGAGGACTAAGATGGAATGCCTCTATGCTAGTCATTACACCAGCTGTCTTATCCCCAAACCAAACACAACAATGCGAACACTGCTGTTTGGCGGTAGGTTAATGGATAAGATGGTGGTACCGATCCCGACGGACCCTGCACAAAACTACTACCTATTACTACTCTGCCTTCATGACCCAAAAGGCGATATCTCAAACTCAATAGCCAAAGCAGATACAACCCTCTCCTCTTAGTAATAAGATTGCACTTGCTACAGCAGTTTTGTCAGATATACCACCATTTGTCTTAGCAGGGCAGTACTACTACTACTACTACTGAGATATATAAGAATTGCTCGTTTAAACTTATTAGATTAGAGTACCTGGATGACCTTTAGTTTCAGCTTTACTCGGTTTTTTTTTTGGTAAGTTTTCTAACAACGATACCTAGCTAGATCGATTTATCGCCCTCGAAACCCCCTGCATACTTAATTTCATGAAAATTGTTGGAGCCGTTTTCAAGATTTGGATTGTATATATATACACTCGCGGACAAATAATACGGGTCAGAGTGCGTTTTTCATACAAACGAGGCTATTTCGAAGCCTTGGTTAATCGCCAGGGGTTGTTTTGAGTGAGTTTTAATGGTGGATACTGCGAGGTTCAATAGAGGAGGTCAAAAGTTCTTAAGATACCTAACTGATCGCACAATCAGTTAACATCACAGCGGGAGAGTTTGGGTCAGCACTTGGATTTCCTTACATTTTATTGTCATTTTAGATGTTTTTCTGAACATGCACTATTCCGGCGTTAACCGCAGATTCATTCAGTTGGGTATCCTAGGCACTCTGGAAGTCCTTTATCGATGCTCGAGGTATTCATCATCACATTTCACTAAAAGCATTCCCTGGCGAGGAACCAAGGCTTCGAAATAACCTCTTTAGTATGAAAAACTCACTCTGAGCCGTTTTATTAGTCCGCGAGTGTATATACAAGAATTGCTCGTTCAAAGGTATTAGATTAGATTAGATAGATATATAGATGGGAGCCTGCCCATTTCGTCAAAATATTTTTGGTCAAATGTATAATTCTCAAATGTTCTCAAATCAAATCAAATCAAATCAAAAAAGTTTATTTGCTGAACACAGTTTCTTAAGTGGTAGTAAACATTATTATTTAAACGTCCAGTGTATTCAGCCTGCATGCAGGCGTGCAAATATTAATAAAATGTCAAGTTAAATTCAAAGATATAAATATAAAATAGTAAAATAATAAAAATAAAATTCAGTTATAATCAAATGTCAACAAAATTAAAATAAAATTACAAATTAACATCAATATTACGCTCGAGAAAATCCTTAACACTGTAATAGCACTTATCAAAAAGCCAGTCTGTTAACTTATTCCTAAACATATTTCCCTGGAGCAACCGTATGTCCTCAGGTAGGGCATTATAGATGTTAATGCACATGTTAAACACATTTTTTGAGTAGACGGCTTTAAAGCAACGAGGTTTATACAACCGGTTCATTTGCCAAACCACTTTATTTTCTGTAACCGTAAATATTACAGGATTTTATAAAAACTAACCTAACCTAACCTACAGACCACCACGATGGTCCTGAAATACATAGATAAGATAAGATACATAGATATAATGTTACCAAATTTAACTTTTTTATTTCACCATCCCAATCTCCTTTTATGATCCTTAGTTATAACTAGTAATTAAAGACAAATAGCTTTGAAAGAAGAGATCGCTAATATGTAGGATTTTTAGGGTCCCGTAGTCAACGAGGAACCCTTATAGTTTCGCCAAGTCCGTCTGTCCGCAGTTTCACTGAGTGTTTACAATAGCTGTAATTTGGCATTGCTTAGTTTATTTTTAAATTCATCTTTCGTTTGTTGCGCTTTGTCATGCATAAAAACCCCATCTTTTCGGGTACCTACTATTCATGGGAAGTCCATTGAGTTATATCCTGCAACGGAAACGGGTATGTTTCTCTTATCTATGGTTTATAAAGCAACACCACACCATGGCATCAGGAAGTGAGCTTGCTAGCGAATTATCAGCGGGTAAAAATTATAAAACCGGCCAAATGCTAGTCGAACTCGCGCACCGAGAGTAACGTACCGCCGCGCAGTTAGGTATTATTATATTACTAGGGTTAGGATTTTGGTGGCATTTCGTGGTTCTAGAATCCATGGAGTCCATATTTCCTAATTATTATAATACATAACACATTGATTTTGACCTTCGGTATTATCGTATTCAAAAATGAACTAAATACATATTTATTTCGGTTATTTCATACCTATTAATATTTGCTTGTTTGTAACGCTTTCACATCAGAGATATCCTCAATACCAAAATTAATTTAAATTGGTGCGGCCGCATAACGAATAAATGAATTTTGAAATATTAAAATACTGAAGGTCAAAATCAAAGTGTTATGTATTATAATAATTAGGAAATAGCGACTCCATGGATTCTGGAACCACGATTTGCCACCAAAAGTCCTTACTCTATATATTACTTAATCATAAAAAAAATTACGCTTCTACGTATGTTTTCCAATTTTTACACGGAATACGTTGAAAGTGAGGACGGAAAAAAGGGGAACCTTAAGAAAGAGACACATTAACCTAGCTCCAAACTAAGCTCTAGGCTTGTACTATGGGTACTAGACAATGTGTATAGCCCTAAATTTTACCGGACCTGGAACATAACCTACCCGGGCCTAAAGCCGGGTACTCACTGGCGAGCCGTAACTGTTACTGTAGCACGTAAAATGGCGACGTGTACGCGGCTCGCGGGCCTGTTCTCCACTAGGAGCTCGTTACTGTAACTGATACGGTAACAGTTGCAGCTCGCTAGTGAGTACCCTAAATAAAACTTTCGATTTGATCTAGTCAGGCAGTCCAGCGGGACCTATTAATATGCTACGCTGTCCGTCCGTTAGATAAGAAAGAAGTGAAAAGAGTTTCTTTTAAACCGTTAGTGGGTTAATTTTTTTTAGAATAGGTACGTGTTATTACGGCGGATATGGGGGAGGTAGGGACCACTGGGCAGTCGGGAGGTTCGGGCACTACCATATAACTTGTAAGGTAGTGCCCGAACCTCTCGACTGCCCAATGGTCCCCTTCCTCCCCTATAAAGAAACAAATTTAAATCATTACGTGTTTTTATTCTATGGTAAGTCAAGTGTGAGGTACGATTATAGTTCAAACACTGAAGATAAACAACAAATACTAAAACCGGCCAAGTGCGAGTCGGATTCGCGCACGAATGGTTCAGTACCATTATCTATACAACATTAAAAAAACGGCGTGTGTTGTGTACCTACCGGTTTTGGTTATCAGTACACCGTTATTGGCCGCTCTAAATTACAAATTTTTTTTTTTTTTTTTTTTATCTTTAAATTAATCTTTAGTCTTAACTATTTATGACTATTTTTATAGGCATCTACTCATTTCAGCCTTAAATGGCCAAAAAGAGAACAGTCTCCACAAACGCTACTTCTACCCTATAGGGTAAGGGGGGGGGGATTAGGGGGTAGGTATAATATATTATACCTACTCTAATTGCCTACATTATAAATATGATAATTTTCAACGAATTAAGAGAATCATATTTATTTTTAGTCTTGGTACCGTAGAGGAAATTAATATACACCGCGGATTATCCTCACCTATACTATAATGGATATAATTGGAGGTTGAAATAAAGGCAAAACTAATTACGTTTAAAATATTTTAAACAGTAAATATTACATTTTGACGACGCAGTAAGCCTTGATACCGACTCAGCCTGCGGATGCTACGGACCCTGCGGTCCCGGGTTCGATTCACAGGAAAATATTTGTGTGCTGAGCTTAGCATTTGTTTCTTAGTGTTTGGGTGGTTTATGTGTGTCAATCAATCAATTCAGCCCACATCCACCAACTGCAGGGTAAAGACGTCTTCATGTTCACGCCATTTTGCTCGGTCTCGTTCTAACGCCATCCATCCCTTCCCAACTGTCTGCCACATGTCATCAGACCAACGAACTGATGGTCTGCCCACTGTCTGTGGTCTGTGTGTGTATAAGTATTTATTCTCTTTATAAGTAACTACCTACCTATGTTTATCATTGCCTAGTACCAATAAGCCTTAGAGATTAGTTTAGGATTAGGTCAATTTCATCATCATCATCATCATTTCAGCCATAGGTCGTCCACTGCTGAACATAGGCCTCTCCCAAAGATTTCCACCTCACCCGGTTGGAAGCGGCCTGCATCCAGCGGGTCCCCGCGGACTTGACCAAATCGTCCGTCAGGTCAATTTATGTAAGATCATTCCTTCATTAGGTATTATTTATTTAATTTTCTGTAAATTAGGTTTCTTAGGTAAGTATTGAAATTAAAATAACAACACTAATACAAAATATATAAAAAATAAAAGACCTAACCTACGAGTGCCGCCGGCAGCGGGGCAGGGCCGGTGGTTAGCGCTGCAGAGAGGAACCTGCTCACAATGCGTGCCGTGCAAGGAGTACTGCCTTCTGTATCTGGCCCTAGATCCAGCCATCTAGCGAGATTTATATACAGAAATACATACAAATCATCCAAGCTCAGGAACAAATAGTACTCTTCTAAGCTAGTATTTCACCGGTTGTCTTATCCCCATACCGGAATGTAATAATATACAAATGCGACCGCTCCATTAGTCTTTTAAACTGCGTTATTTAGGCCGCATTCAACCATACTAAGTTTGGTCGAATGTGGCCTAAATAACGTAGTTTAGTCTGATGTTCATAAAATCGGTGTTTAATCTAATTTTAAGACCTTATTCCAGTTTGGTCTAATGCGACCTTAATCTCTTTAGGAAATTCCAAGCTTCACCTTCAGACGTTTTTCGTACAAAAACAACATTATCACAACTATTAAATGTTATCACAAAAACCCCGCAAAATAACGGTGTTATTTATTTGGGGAATTCAGAGTACAATTTGTCTGTCTCTTTCGCTCGCCATAGCTTACAAACCACAACGGAGCGATAGCAATATTGCACGGTTCATACTTTCCTCGCGGACAATGTGGAAGCCATCTAGTACCAATTATGTACAGTCGGAGAAATAGAAGCGTCCCTGATGCAAAGAGAACCCTATGAGTAACTAATTAATTAGTTAATTAAGTAAAGTACCCTTAAAAAAACCTTTATTAGTGCACCCCTAGGGGACCCAAGGAACAGGGTCTATGTTGAAATCCCTGATTGTCATTGGACCTAATTATTAAATAATTTGTACGAATTTTCGTTTGTCCTGAAGCCATTGCGGCCTGAAATTAAAAACTATTTAGCGTTTAGTTAGATTAAGATTATTTATGCATCAAGACATCAAAAAAAATGACAAAAAAAATAAATTAGTCAAACATTTTTTATTACAGCCACTTCCATACTAGACATACTGAAAAGCAGATTTATTTCCAGACACAATCCTGCAGTCAAACTATTGTAACAGTTTTGCAGGGCCCGTAATATTATTGTACCGGTTGTTTGTATTTAATAAATATTATTATACAAATAATAATAATAATTGTGGCTGATTTGGGAGGTCCATTCCATTGAGTTGGCGAGTCACCGCCTGCCATTTAAACCAAAGTAATTAGCATTGGCCAGGCAGGCGCCGTAGTTTCATCAATAGCCTAGTTCACCAATCCATACCAGTTCATTCATAGAACCTATTATTAGTATTCCCATCCTTCTTAAATAGTCTTACACTAACTGGTGGTTGTCCGTGGGAGCATACTTCTTTAGTTTGAACTCAAGGACAATCGCCGGTTGGTGTCCCATAACTTTACTAAATTAAACTTGTCTAAAGGGCCTCTGCGTGTTGGCTTCGGCTCCACGTACGCCTTCCAAAGGTGGTTGGTAAAGACATACAAATAATATGTATATAAAATTATGAAGCGAAAAATTTCCTTACAAAATGCGATATTGTTTTTCTCCCATTAAACCTACGATTACGATTTTTGAATGTGTTCTAGATATCATGAAATACTATGTCTGTTCGTTTTCCTTATTAAGAAAATATTTATTAGAAGGCCAAAAACATTCGAAAATCGCGGAAATTGGACTTGTTTTAGGGGATAAGGAACATTATCTTTATTTTTTGACAGGTACCTACGCAATTTTAGCGGCGCTTCACAATCCTGTTAAATCATTAATTGACTAAAGTGATGGGACACCAACCGGCGACTGTTCAAACTATAGAAGTATGCTCCCACGGACAACCACCGGTTACTGTAAGACTATTTAAGAAGGATGGAAAAAAATATAACAGGTTTTATGAATGACCTGATATGGATTGGTGTGTTATTGATGAAACTACGGCGCCTGCCTGGCCAATGCTAATTACTTTGGTTGAAATGGCAGGCGGTGACTCGCCAACTCAATGGAATGGAACTCCCGAAATAGCCACATATATATAGCAGCAGGGAGGCAACAGTTCCAGAGGGGCTAAGGGTGGAGAGGTGCTTCTGGACTTTAGACGACCATAAGGTGCCTACTCACTACTTATGTAACACATTCGCTCTTCGAGCATATAGCTCTTGCGACTCCACTATGACTGGCCAATAAAGGCAAGCCAGAGGTGAGGGTCTGTTCCTCGTCATTGCACACCGCAGCCGGCCGGTGAGGTGAGGAACAGGACCTACCCTCCGGAGCACTCAGGTCCGTGGTGTTGCCACTCACCAACAGCTCGCCACTAGCTGCTCTGCGGCCTATTATTATTATTCAGATATTTATAATTTTTTCTATAAGTTAGGTTTTTTACAGTAAATATTTAAATATAAAAGTAAAATAACAATACTAATACAAAAAATAAACATTATAAAAACCTAACCTACGAGTGCCACCGGCAGCGGGGCAGGGCTCAAGCTACCGGTGGTTAGGGCTGCAGAGAGAGGAACCTCCTCACAATACGTGCCGTGTCGAGGAGTACTGCCTTCTGTATCGGGCCCTTGACCCAGCCATCTAGCGAGAGTCTCTTGAGGTGTTGGTCGAGACTCTTCGCTATAAGACCGTTTGCCGAAACAACTATCGGGACAATGTTCGTCGAGTTATTATTATTATAAACGAAAACAGAATTATTCGACTTCCATTTTGGAGCAAAATTTGTGCCTAGTTGACAATAAGATAAAAGCGATATGGTTTTACCGAGTAAAAAAAGGCCTAGTGTGTTCAGTCAGCCAAATATGTGGTCTGATACAAGAAGTTCGTTTTTTCTTTGCAATAATATTGCCAGTGACAACTGTCAACCTTAGCGATAATTAGATCTCACAGAAACTTTTGTCAAAACTGGTAGACCACTTTCTTGGCCGACCGTACGTGTTAAATACGTGACACTTAAACTGCTGATATTTTTTCGATTTTAACTGTACTATACACGGAAAAATTACGGGTAAATTCAACGGAAAACGATAAGCCACATATAACATGGTTCCAGGGCAGAGATGTGACATTGGCCAATGTTACAGGCATTCTGGAGTTAACCGTGGGGACGGACGGACGCCCTAACAGACCAACATGTACCGTGCAATAATAGTTTTGTGCCTGGCTGTGGTAGAAGTGAGTAGATTCATTTTAATGTTCCATCATTTTGTTAGAGCTGATAATGATAATTATTGTGATTACAGTTGTGATGATTACGTACCTGAGCGTCATAAAGCAGGGCCCCTATTATATATTTCCTTTAATATCTCTTTGACAGCTATCATAACGTTCACAATACGATAACAAGTCAAAAGCAATATGTTTTTATTGAAGAAAATAGACGCCCTGATAATGACTAGTGCAGTTAAGAGAATTTTCAAGTTGATTAGGGCTGGCTATACATTTTAAATATTAAAATAGTAAATATTGAAATATATTTTCTTAATTAAATAAAAAAATGTGTAGTGATAATATTACAATATAAAAATAGTTATTCTGAAAAAAATAATTAAAAATCTGACTATTATTATTGTTGACGAATGACCTAACACAAATTACTTTTTTTATGTTTTTTACGCAATTAGTTTGAATTATAATCTGTACGAGTACGTAGAAGGTGGTTGTGGGATTAGTTCAGTGTGTGTTTTGGCTAAGTTTTTAGGGTTCCGTAGGCAAAAGGACCCTAATACAAAGCCAAGCTTTCTAGATTTCCTAAGAAATAATAATAAATCTACTAATATAGTAAAAGCGATCCCCACACGAGAAACGCTTTTTTTCACACAGTGGAGAAAAGCAAAACAAAAGCTTCAACAAGTTTAAAAAAAAACATTTTTAATAATATAGTTTTTTACTGACTGTTCTAGTACGGACTAGTCAAGTATGTCCAAATTAGACGGATGTACTATGAGCCCTTGAGGAGTTACTATGGCCACCTTCCGTCTCCATCATCATACCAGCTAGATAGAACCTTGTAGTCTCATCAGAATTGCATAAGTTGATATGTCAAAATTTCAAGTCAAACCAACAATTAGAAGTAGTTTGTTTTGCTTCCAAAATTTCAATATACTGTTTGTTAAGCTTCGAACAGACGAGCGGGCGTTTTGCCAATGGCAGAGGCAAGTACGTGCGTCAAAACTTGTTTAGGATGTTGGCCCAATGAATAGTCCAAGTTTGTAACGTCGATTGCCGTACTTTGAATCGACATGGTTACTGGAATAATATGGTTTTATCCAGCAGAACAAAGGCTCTGGCAAACTTTGGAATGCAGGTCATCTTTTAGTGACTAAAATTTAGTCGACAAGGCTCAAAAAACCATCTTATCACAGTTCTTATTCACTTGACTGTAAGAGCTACTATAACGTCAACAATATGATAACGATGTCAAAGCAAGATGGACTAAATTAAATTGTTTGTTGCAGATAACGGCTGCCAAACAATGTAAAAATTTAACAATGACGATGTCTGCTACCGATAACGGGTAAGAGAAACTCTAGAAATAAGAAAATTTAATTTGTCAATAAATCAATACTTACCGGTTTTTTTTTCAAGTAACACTCATTGTTTTTATTTAATACCATTTTATTAAATACATTTATTCGCCGTATCCATCTGTCTGTCCGCGGTCTAGCTCAGTGGCACTATAGTTCGTTCGTTCAAATAGTTTGCATGCTTTAATGTGCCGATACAATTGCTACAAAGAAGCTACCGCCGCGCGCTAAAAGCGGTGTCGGGACTTCAAAGCACTGCACACTAGCACTTCAAGGTACTGCACACTATTGACGCATAAAACACGTAAACGCGCGCTATTTGACGTGTAAAAGTGCCCGAGCGGCCTACTTACTGAATAAATTTCTTTTATCTTTTTATTTGTACGAACGAACTGTACTACAAAGTTGTAATTTGGCATAGTTATACATATCTAAATCATCAGTTATCATTGGGTATAACTTTATGATACTACTACTTTATAACATTATGAAAGTTTTAAGATTTGGGGAACCGTCTCGAAAATATTGAAGTCGAAAAGTTTTCGCTAAAGTTACGGTTAATAATTTAATTCAGCGAGCATGATCGCGATCTTTTTACGTCCACACTAACGATCATAATACGCGTATCTGTGCAACGCGACAGAGATACGATACGGTACAATGATACTAATGTGGACCCAGCTTTAGATGTGGACGTTCTATTACAGAAGTATTAAAGTGGTTTATTTTTCAGGAAAGTATATCTGGATGTCAACGAGTTTTGCCGCTGCGCTGGGTATGTATTAAGTTTTTATAACGTAATTCTGTGGGCCAAATGAAAAAGGGTATAAGTCTCGAAGATCAGGGGAAAAAGGGTCTAAGTCCGGTATACTTCGTATGTGTATACCCTTTTTCATTACAAGTTAAGACGACTTGTAGCCTTTTTTACGTCCCCAATAATCATCATCATCAATTATCATTTCATTGAACCCTATTTCGTAATGAAACTATAATGCTTTCAGGTTATACAAATATTAATTACCTAGGTTAGGTTAGGTTAGACTTCTGACTACCAAAAAAAACCAGCCCAGTGCGAGTCGGACTCGCGCACGAAGGGTTCCGTACCTGACATATTTATTTTATTTTAATTAAAAGTTTTAATTAAAAATTCAAGTGTCCATCTGTTGCCGTTATTAATATCGAGCGATAAATCACTTTAGTTGTATGGGAGCCCTTCTTAAATATTTAATTTATTCTATTTTTAGTATTTGTTGTTATAGCGGCAACAGAAATACATCTTCTAAGAAAATTTCAACTGTCTAGCTATCACGGTTAATGAAATACAGCCTGGTGACAGACAGACAGCGGAGTCTTAGTAATACGGTCCCGTTTTTACCCATTGGCTACGGAACCCTAAAAAACCATGTGGCGACTAATGCCTGTCGATGTAATGAAAATGCTGCGTATCTAAGGTTTTTTAAAATGGGTTTCGATAAAGTTCATAGCTGCCTTTTAAACCTCAAATGATAGGGAGAGCCAAATGATATGGTTGTTTTTTTAAGTTTACTCTAATATTATCTGTAATGATCAACACTTACTCCGTAACACTATACTCTGATTTAAGATGATGCCGATGACAGCCTTATTTCGTAATTTCAATCACTTATATACTACCAATTGATGTGTTTAAAAATAAATGTATAGGCGTCGTTTTTATCTATCCAAATATCATAAACCCTCCATGATGTGTTCAAGATCGGCAAAACAGACTGTTTTGTCACAAGAAATTTCTTATCTGTAAAAACGTTATTATTATTTCATTCAAATTTCGAACATCTCTGAAAAACAAAGTTTTTTTTTATTGATGAATGGCTTTAACTTCTTGTTTTAACATGTATTTCGCCAATATCATGTCTGAGACAATCACCATGAACTTATTAGAGAAATATAGTCCATTGATACCACACGCGAGGACGGTTGTTTGGTAAAAGACGTAAAAGAGTATTTTACTCCTGGACTAAACAGAAGCACCTGGGGCCCGTTTTTCAAACCGTATTAGTCTAATAATATTAGTGTTTTGTCTCGTAAATAACACTGCAAAATGAGACAAAACACTAATATTATTAGACTAATACTTTTTGAGAAACGGGCCCCTGGGGTCAGCTCCACGCGCATTTTTTTTTGACCTTTATTCTAATATCAGTCGAGATGACGTTTAGTTCGAAATGAATTGTCAATTTGCATACAAAATCGACAAATGTCATACGTAAGTAAGATAACTAACGATACGATAGCTGGAGCCGACTCTAGTTTGTCTCTGAATAAAAAAAAACTATGACAGATACCAGAAAGGTTTTAAATCTTTTCATTACCGGTTAAAATTGGTTTTGTTGTATAAAATTGTTCGATTTCATCATCATCATCATCGACCCACATCAGTCCACTGCTAGACAAAGGCTTCTTTCTCAGCACGCCACTGAGCTCGGTCTTCAGCTCTTCTCCAGTTACCACCAGCTACCTTGCGAATATCATCGCTCCATCTAGTCGATTTGTTGAATTTAAACCATAAATTGAGCGGCCAAGACGATATAGATATTTCTATATCGTCTTCGCCTCCTGATATCCGTGACAAACCAACTAACGTCATAAAATAATTACTGTTAGTGGCCCTGAACAACGCCGCGATGTCGGTCATAATATACAGCTCCTGAATGCATCATGGAGGCTTTAGGCTTATGACATGTGGGTAGATAAAGTAGTGTAAAACACTTGTGTGATGTTATTATGAAACTCGCCTTCGGCTCGTTTCATAAACCCACACTCGTGTTTAATGCCCTTCATTATGTACAGTCACATACGAGGGCCTTCAATAAATTCTCAGTATGAGAAGGAAAACTAAAGCATACGATTAGTGTTTTATTTTTCTATTTATTGCCCCCTCTGTTTATACACTTATAAGATCTGTCAATTAGTTTTTTTAACCCCTCATAAAAATATTTTTTGTGTTTGGTGTCAAAATGCTCCACCACCGCTGCCTCACCAACGCTTCATCAATAGAAAATCGATGTCCACAAAGATCCTTTTTAAGGTTTGGAAACAAAAAGTAGTCGCTGGGGGCCACATCTGGACTATACCGCGAGTGAGTAATAGTTTTGAACCCAGATTCAAGAACAGCAGCCTTTGCAACATGAGCAGTATGCACAAGGGCATAGTCATGAAGAAGCAGCACTCCTCTGGTCAATTTTTTCCTCCTCTCCTTTTTGATTGCTTCCCGTAATTGGCGTAACATGTCAGCGTGGTACTTTCCTGTAATATTTAAACCCTTTTCTTTATAATCTATTAATAATATCCCTTCACAATCCCAGAATATTGTCGCCATGATCTTGCCAGCTGAAGGGACGACTTTGAATTTCTTGGGATGAGGTGTTCCTTTAACGTGCCACTGCATCGACTCTTGTTTGCTCTCAGGGTGGGGCAATGATGAACCCAAGTTTCATCTCCGGTAGTAATTTTTTGGAGCAAACCATCAGAGTTTTCACCACACAGCTCAATGAAGTTGGAACAACAAGCAACGCGCGTATGCTTCTGAAACGGTGTCAACATTCGTGGTACCCATACTACCCATCTCGCACTAACTTTGGACATTTTAAAATGATCGTGGATAATATCATGTATTGTACCAATATAAATATTTGTTTTTGTGCTATAGAACTAATCTTTACTCGACCATCTTCCAGTATAATTTTCTCCACTTTTTGAATGTTTTCTGGTGCAGTAGCTTCAACAGGCCGACCAGATCTAGGGCATCTTCTATACCCTCCCTCCCACGCTTAAATTCATTTGACTACTTTTGGACAGTAGATAATGCAGGAGCGGACTCACGGTAAAATAAATCCATTTCTTCTTTAATAGACTTTTTCCCTGCTTAGTCAAGAATGTTATCACTGCTCGATGCTCCAATTTAATTAACATTGTAAAATCGCTCATGGTGATCACGTTTGTTCAGCAGTAGCAGAAAAACAAATGAATGTGTGGGCTTCAAATTTGCTTTTTTTACTTTCAATGAATGACTCTTGGAGGCCAGTATTAAGAAGTTTACTAAAAAGGTTTGCAAGATATCAATATCGAGAATTTATTGAACGCCCCTGGTAAACTACTAATATGAGCTGACACAGGCATTATCTTAGAATAATCAGAGTATAGGTACTATTGTTTTATTGTATTGTTACTAACTTGACAGTAATGGCGGGGGAGTTAAAAGAATTCGTTACCATGTCAAAAGCAATATGGTGTAACCGAGTAAAATAGAGCCCTAGTTTTGCGACAAAGATTTTTGATAATAATTGTTAGTTCCGTAAGCACTCTTGATACATTTAAGTAAAAAAAGTGTAGTTTTCTAAAATAAAATGTTTTTTTATGATTACGTTCGTCTCTCTTCCCATTTTCTTGCTTTTTGGGTTCCGTAACCAAAAGGTGTTCACGGGATCCTACTATCCGCTTTCCAATCGTCAGTCCATATGCCTGTCAGTGGGGGGTGTGGATGTCGGTCTCATGAGCCGTAATAGAAAGACAACAAACACAAGGTTGACCCTCATGCAAGAATTGTATGGAACCTTCGAGTGCGTGTTCGACCCGCACTATACCAGTTTTTAATTTAGACATTATTATAACAGATACGAGAAGATAGAAATATTGGAGACAACAACGTCAGCGAGTCTTACAACCACGTTGGTAGGTTTGACAACCACGTCCAACGGTGCTATAAGCACGCCGACAGGATCGATAATCCCGGCACCTGTAGCTAAAACCGCGTCCAACGATACTACAAGCCCGTCGTTAGATTCGACAACGACGTCAAACGGTACTACAAGCCCGTCGTTAGGTTCGACAACCAAGTCCAACGGTACTATAAGCACGCCGGTAGGTTCAGTAATCCCAGCGCCTGTACCTAAAACCGCGTCCAACGGTACTACAAGCTCGTCGTTAGGTTCGACATCCACGTCAAACGGTACTATAAGCACGCCGGTAGGTTC
Organism: Acleris sparsana; assembly: GCA_923062465.1. Lineage (NCBI taxonomy): Eukaryota > Metazoa > Arthropoda > Insecta > Lepidoptera > Tortricidae > Acleris > Acleris sparsana. Next base: position 1,536,653 of record OV281293.1, read on the forward strand.
GATAATCCCGGCGCCTGTAACTAAAACCGCGTCCAACGATACTACAAGCCCGTCGTTAGGTTCGACATCCACGTCAAACGGTACTACAAGCCCGTCGTTAGGTTCGACATCCACGTCAAACGGTACTATAAGCACGCCGGTAGGTTCAGTAATCCCAGCGCCTGTAACTAAAACCGCGTCCAACGATACTACAAGCCCGTCGTCGTTAAGTTCGACATCCACGTCAAACGGTACTATAAGCACGCCGGTAGGTTCAGTAATCCCAGCGCCTGTAACTAAAACCGCGTCCAACGATACTACAAGCCCGTCGTCGTTAAGTTCGACATCCACGTCAAACGGTACTATAAGCACGCCGGTAGGTTCAGTAATCCCAGCGCCTGTAACTAAAACCGCGTCCAACGATACTACAAGCCCGTCGTCGTTAAGTTCGACATCCACGTCAAACGGTACTATAAGCACGCCGGTAGGTTCAGTAATCCCAGCGCCTGTAACTAAAACCGCGTCCAACGATACTACAAGCCCGTCGTCGTTAGGTTCGACAACCACGTCCAACGGTACTATAAGCACGCCGGTAGGTTCAGTAATCCCGGCGCCTGTAACTAAAACCGCGTCCAACGGTACTACAAGCCCGTCGTTAGGTTCGACAACCACGTTCAACGGTACTATAAGCACGCCGGTAGGTTCAGTAATCCCAGCGCCTGTAACTAAAACCGCGTCCAACGATACTACAAGCCCGTCGTCGTTAGGTTCGACAACCACGTCCAACGGTACTATAAGCACGCCGGTAGGTTCAGTAATCCCAGCGCCTGTAACTAAAACCGCGTCCAACGATACTACAAGCCCGTCGTCGTTAGGTTCGACAACCACGTCCAACGGTACTATAAGCACGCCGGTAGGTTCAGTAATCCCAGCGCCTGTAACTAAAACCGCGTCCAACGGTACTACAAGCTCGTCGTTAGGTTCGACAACCACGTACAACGGTACTATAAGCACGCCGGTAGGTTCAGTAATCCCGGCGCCTGTAACTAAAACCGCGTCCAACGATACTACAAGCCCGTCGTTAGGTTCGACATCCACGTCAAACAGTACTAAAAGTCCGTCGTTAGGTTCGACAACCACGTCCAACGGTACTATAAGCACGCCGGTAGGTTCAGTAATCCCAGCGCCTGTAACTAAAACCGCGTCCAACGGTACTACAAGCCCGTCGTCGTTAAGTTCGACATCCACGTCCAACGGTACTATAAGCACGCCGGTAGGTTCAGTAATCCCAGCGCCTGTAACTAAAACCGCGTCCAACGGTACTACAAGCCCGTCGTTAGGTTCGACAACCACGTCAAACGGTACTATAAGCAAGCCGGTAGGTTCGATAATCCCGGCTAGCGGTACTAAAACCACGTCTAACGATACTACAAGCCTGTCCTCGTTAGGTTCGATAGCCTCGTCCAACGTTACTACAAACACGTTGGTAGATCCGATAACCCTGGCGCCCGCTATTGCATCCGCGCCCGGCAGTCGTGCCGTCGACGTGCCCGCCGGGCCGATAACGCCAACGACCAGTACGGAAGCCCCCAAGATGAAGTCCACCAGCGATCCATCAGCAGTCCCCCTAATGTAAGTGTTTCTTCTTGCTAGATAATGTGTGTTTTTCGCTGATGTGTAGGTACAATCTATACTTACCTAAACCTTCCAGAAGCCATTCTCTAGATAATGGCAATCAAGTTAAATTCGTTGCTTACAAGGAAAGGTACCAAACTGTCCGACTCCGATTTTGTTGATTTTGATATATGTTAGGAAGTTTTTTTTAGCTGCCCACACTGAACCTGTTGGGAGAAAATTGACCCCCAAAGTACTGAAAAGTGACGAAACCCACTAACCTCTATAGAACTTCTTTTTTTTTAAATTGCTAGTTATCTACTGGTTTCATTATTATGTTTAAAAACATGAAAAAATAATGAGCGCGTGTTTTATTTTATCGGCTAAAACACATATTCAAAAAAATATCATAGCGGTTTTTTTTTTAATGAGTTCCAGGCGATAAGCGACCAGGTACAAAAGTGTGCATTATGGGATTCCAACCCAGTATTGATTTCAGGTCATCTGAGGGTAAACAGTATCAGAACAGCAGTTCAATTTTCGTGCTGCTGGTGGGATCTCTGGGATTGGCTGGCCTGATCATAGCCATCAGCTACACAGTCTACAAAAGACACAAGTCCAATAGCTACGGTAAGGAAATCTAACCATATCTTATTAAAATACTGTTTCTCAACCAAAATTTTGAAACGTAACTTAATCCAGTGATTAAATAAGTAATTACCGTCGACTGTAGTAGAACAGCCATCGTGCAAGTTTTTCGACCTAACCGCACTTGGTATTGTTTTTCTTTTTCCGCAATGTTATATCGACACACAACATCAGATCTGACAATTTATCCGAAGACACTTCTTCCACTTACTAATGACTGGATTACATGTAGATAGTCCTGCGATTAAAACCGTTTTATGGTTTTAGTATGTGTGAAAATCGAGTTAGTTTAACGCATTTTGCGGGTGGTAGGACCTTGTGCAGGGTCCGTCCGGATCGCTACCACCGTCTTATCCATTAATCTACCGCCAAACAGAAGTGTTCGCATGGTTGTGTTCCGGTTTGGGGATAAGACAGCCGGTGTAATGACTAGCATAGAGGCATTCCATCTTAGCCCTCAGGGTTGGCAACGCATTTGCAGTCTTAGGCTTGTAGTCTTATGAATGCGAATGTCTATGGGTCACAGTTTCCACTTACCATCAGGTGGCCCATGTGCTCGTTTGCCTTCTCTATGCCATAAGAAAATAAAAATAAAACTAAATCTTCAGGACCCCACACAACTCGCGTATCGGATTCCACTTACCAACAGGCGACCTGATGGTAAGTGGAAACTGTGTGATACCTAGTTTCCTGATACAAAGTATATACATGTACGAGTGTATATATTTAATTTAGATTTGCATGTTTTTTTTTAATTGCATAGAGAAATCCAACGAGCATACAGGCTACCTGATGGTAAGTGGAAACTGTGAGCCATAGACATTCGCATTCACAAGACTGCAAGCCTAAGACTGCAAATGCGTTGCTAACCCTGAGGACCAAGATGGAATTCCTCTATGCTAGTCATTAGTCATTACACCGGCTGTCTTATCCAAACCGGAATAAAAAAATGCGAGAACTGCTGTAGGTAGGTTAATGGATAAGATGGTGTTAGCGATCCGGAGGGACCCTGCACAAGGTCCTACCACCCGCAAAATACGACATGGATCGCGAGATATAAGATACAACGTGTTACATGATAGAGTATATTTTCGCATCCAAACTAACGTCATGATACGCATTAGCGCTACACGATGGAGATACGACACTCTATAACTCACTCTATAATTGATTGTACCTTTTTTGTACCTGCATTTACAACTTCTGCATTGTAAAGATTTTCGAGTGAATACAATAGATATGGAATACATATTTTTTCGTCTTATCAATTGTTTTGCTTTTGACACACTCCTGTTTCGAAATTCCGCGGTTGTGGCTGTAGATATGAATAGCCGCAAGCTTCTTGGATTAGATGATTAGCGATTGCATAAATAGTGATTTCTATTAATTTCCCATCTAGTCATTGTTCTAACAGAGACTTTTTGTTTCAGTTTTGCCGAATCACGGTGAAGGAACACCTCTCAACAGTATGACGTAGTAGTTAATTCAGTGTAAAATAGATTTTAAATAGAATACATTCTAACGTATGTAATTTTTTTGAGGTTATTTGCTACCGTATTTTGTCATTTAAATGATCGGTTGCAACGCTGCCGTTCCTCTTGCATGTAATTGTAGATGTTTTTTAGCAGCAGAGCCACCAAGCTGGTTTAGTCAGGGCCGCACTGTACCTGCGCATTAATACCTCGCAGCAATAGGTACCAGAAACTCCTAAAGAGCCGGAGATGAACTACTTATCTATTTATACTATGGTTTCACATTTTGTCTCAGGATTTTAGACACAGTTTTGTAACTGAAATAAATATCAAATATTATTGGTTTACTGTGCCCAATATTTCTGTGGGTTACGAATGGTAACGGTCACAGATATTTATATCTGTGGTAACGGTACACAAACTACTCCAAAAAGTTGTACACGAAAATTATTTATTTTGTCCAGGTTGTTTTTACTACCTACTAAATTTATGTGGTTTTTCATAAATTATTATATATTTTTTATGTGCAATGTGTAACTAGTTTTAAGATAAACAGGGTGAGAAATCTGTATGGGTCCGTCGTTTGAGAAAAATAAAAAATATAACAATTATGGTAATCTATTCTTTCTTAGGAACCAAGGCCTTGATTTTTGAAAGGGGAAAGACTGCATTTAAGTCTTTAAGGAAAAATCATCCTTAAGAGTAAGTACTACATTCAAGTGTCCTGTAATATTTAAATGCAGTAAATTTATTTATTTCCCTTTATAAAAATCATAGCTTAGTGAAAACTATACTGATTCTTACTTCTCCATACGGACCATTTGGCTTGCTCACCTGCAGATGTATTTGGGGTCGGAAAGGCCCCATGGAGTAGATACCTATGAGTCTTTGTACGCAATACATTGAAGGTGTAATTAGGGGTTTTAGGTGTTGATATTGGGTTTTGTATCAAAACTCAATAAATTTTCGTTCAATTTCCATTTCCATCATTTTGTTTCTCGTAACAGATTTTTTATCAATTGTTAAATCATTTTGTTAAATGATAAGGCTATAATAAGAATTAAAATATATATTTATAAATTTTAATTTATAAACAGTTTTTACCTAGTATTAATATTTTGTATTGTATTGTAAAATCTGGCGCACGCAACATGACTGGCAGAGGGCCAAAATTACTACCTATGGCATTCACGAGATAGACATCGTTGTAGAGAGACTCAACAGGGCGAGATGGGGCAATATGACCTAGATCTTTATGGTGGGATGATCTTTTAACGAGAAGGGGGCAGGAGCGCGCTCTGCATAAAGACGAGTGGGGAAGACCTATGACGCCTATCATATGCCCTGCAGTGGGAGACAACAGTTTACTTAAAAGGTCTGAGAGATAGTGAATGATCATGGCCGTGGTCTCTTATTGAATAATAAAAAGATAAAAAAGATAAAATAAATTTATTCAGTATGTAGGCCGCTCGGGCACTTTTACTCGTCAAGAATCTACCAGCGCTTCCCAAGAGGAGACCACTGCTGAGAAGAAACGCCGCAAGAAACTCAGCAGTCAGTCATTTTTTAAACATATTTCATATTACAATGTTACTACTTAGTCTAGCATTATATAAAGCTACAAATATTAAATTAAATATAATATCAAATAACATGTAGTTCGGTAGGAAAACATGCCAAAAATCTTACGGGAGAGATAGAGAGAAAAGAAAAAAGAAAAAATAGAATCAACTTCTTATGTGTATATGAGATGGTGCAAGATGACCACATAAAAATTTCGATATGTTTTCCTGCATCAACGGTGTCCCCTAGACAAGAAAAAGCAGGATAAAGGTTTTGCATTTGAACAAATTATTATTGACTAAGTTTCGGGTAATTGACTATTTAAGTTTTAACTTTGAGTTCATAAGGCAGGTTAAACTTGGCGTTTGTTGACTATTAACTGCACGACATTAATAAGACTTGCTGTCCTATATTTAATAATGTGTTTTATTTGTAACGTCATTGTTACATGATACCTACAGTTAAACTTATATATACTAAAGATTTATTTGATAGGTCAATTACTAAATTAAAATCTGTTGGAAAACAAGTTGTTATTTTGCAAAAGTTTACTATATTGAGATTGAATGCGCGTGTTTTGTATATGTTCCTTACAGTACGCGAGCGATAGACAATCAGTACTTACCATGAGTATCAATTAATGGACTCGCTAGCGAGTCGAATGCCCTGTCCCTCGCAGACCTCGCAGTGTTCGTATAGAGTAAGAGGGACAGAGCACTCGACTCGCTATCGAATACGGTAATTATAACTAATGGTAAAGCTACTGACGATTAAAGGATGTCGCAGATATAACCGTTCGGCAATGGATCAGCTCAAAGTGAGACATTGAAAAGTGAGCTTTGACTTCTGTTAATACGATACATTTTTAAAAAATAAATTGAAAACAATAGCGACGCATCGTTCATTCATCGCATCGGTCATTGAAAAATGTATCGTACTAACAGAAATCAAAACTCAATTTTCAATGTCTAACTTTGATCTGATCTGGTGCCAAGCTGATATGTCTGCTTCTACCTTAAAGGCCACCGCATAGTAGCAGTCCGTGGGCCGATATTGGCTTGTTAATTCGTCGTATGTTTTCAAAAAAAAATACACTGATTTTGGAATTGTCAGGCGGCCCGACACAGTTGGAACTGCACAGGCCCTAGGGTGATGGCATCAGTATTGGACATAACTCATAATTCAATGAACATGCGTTTATAAATTGATTGCAAAACTAATGAATAACCCTTACTTTTTGTAAAATAAGACTGAAGTCTCCACCATTGGTCCTTGTCATTACTGGTTCTATCGTCATATTTTGAAAATCGAAGTTCGAAGTAACCTACTAACGTAGGTTCATCCCTGTCATTCGAGACTAAATCGTGAGAAAGGGATGGAGCTAACGTAACTTTGAACTTCGATTTTCAAATTACGGCCTCAGATAAACTATGTCTAGAGCCCATAGTTCCCTAAAGTAGTGGTGAATTAGTATCACAGTGGTGTTGCATATTAGTGTCATTTGAACCACTGGTGTTTTATTCGCTTGCGTGCTGTAATTACCCGGTGTAATTATTGAATATTTAATACACTACTTTATCTTCTTTTTAGGTTATTATTTATTGATACATTTGTTTGCTTATCGGTTTCAATTTAAAACTTATCTGATATTAGTGTTATCTGAGTTGCGTACAATATATAATTATATTATAGTAACGTGGATATTTTTTTTAAATTATCGTTTCCGTATTTGATGTGTTGTGTGACTTGTGTTTTGTAATATTTGTAATAAATAACTAAATTTAATGTTTATTTTTATTAATTTTATCATACGTTCAGGGAGCTTAATATGGCTGCGTTTATCGCGTGACAAATCGTGGATAAGGCATTCGTCACCTTATGAGACGCAAGTACGAGAGTGACGGATGCTTTATCCACATTTATAGGCCTGTTCTCTTTAGACACATTTCCGTCAAACTGAAATAAAGACCTCCGTCTCCTAAATTCTAACATTCTAGTGTGCTTGAAATACGCTCTGCCCTTGTCATTTGACATTTGAATTTGACAAAAAGGGACTAAAGAACACTTTAACTTAAAATAGGCTTATAGTGCGTTTATGAATATGGGAATATTCTTCATGTGAGATAGTCCCTGATGCATAATGCTGCTGATGCTGAGAAGGTCCAAAAAACCTTTCTAAGAATGCTCTATCGTAAAATGTTTGGTTATTACCCTTTCCTATATCCCACAAAGTTCCTGCTTGGAACTTTGGGATTTAATTCATTAGAGGTGAGGCGCAAATACAGTTTGTTGACCTTTGTGTGTCGGGTTCTGCGGGGTGAGTCCGATTGTTTGGAGCTGGTGGAGCAGCTTGTAAGACTGCGTGTTCCTCAGGTTCCAGGATTGCCCTTAGAGCCCGTGCGCGTGCCCTGTTAGACGTGCCGGTTGCACGTACTGTGTCTCACAGGAACTCGCCGTGTCTTCGTGCCCTAACACTGCTTAATGTGCTCTTGGTGTCAGCACCTGAATGGGATGTTTTTGCGTGGCGATGGATGGCTGTGAGTCAGGAGTGCTTAAAGTTTTGCGAGAAGATGGGCGACAGGCCTTCTAGTGTTCCTCTATAAGGTACACCCTAAGTCTAGTTTTATTTTTATATTAGTTTCACAGTGTATTAGTGTTATTCTGTAATGCTGTGTAAATTTACTTTCAATAAATAAATAAATAAATAAATAATTTAAATTAACGAGTGGACCAAACACTAAAAAAAAAAAAACTTATGGTTTAGTGCAAAATACTCAGGAACGGAAGTGTTTTAAGAATGATTTTGTTATCTGCCGGTCCGTATGTCTGCTGAGCCCCTTTTTATTTGATATTTTTTCATAACAAAGAAAACAAATAAGAAAATACCCAAGCAGCAAAGTAGTCCTATAATTTTATGCTTATATGATTTGAGATCTTTTAAGAGTTCGATAACCGCAAATTACATGATTCAAGATCTTTTAAAAGTCGTATAACCGCAACTTATATAATGCTATAGTATAACAATCGTATAAAAGCGATTGTATTCCAATTAATCACATTATAGTGTTTTATCCGATCTTTAAACGACAGAACCATTAAGGCATGTAGAGAAGTTGAGTAGACGTTTACATGGTTGTTGTACATAACGATCTAGTCGTATAAGGGATAGTGACATAACTGCATTTCTAATGCTTTTAAATGACACATGTGGCATGTAAAATTCTTTAATATGGCCTTTATTCGACCAATTAAAACAAATCATATAAAAGTGTTATAGGTTGCTATTACAGGACTATGAGGTTATAAAAGCAGAACTTATACAAATACAGCAATATTATATATATAAGCATTTAACTAAGCAATAAAGGGCAATATTTTTGGTCATTTAAAATCACGAGTAAACGGCAACTCAATAATCCTTATATTATATAACGTCTAATCGATTAAACATCGCCTATATAAGAAACTCGTATACAAATCTTATTCGATTCATTGGTAGTGTAAAATTCTTTTACTAAACTTTTATATGGCAGGTCGAGTAACGGTGTTGTAGTTGTTCTTAATCGAGTATTAATATCTATTAATCGCAATTATATGACTGAAATTTCGTATTACTGTCGCCATCATTACTTTTAGTCAACTTTTTTCCTTAACTGCATGAAGCAAATCATTAAATTTATTAGTAAAAATTGAATGGGAAAAGTGGTTAAAGTTTAAAAGAAGCGGTGGTTACAGGAGGAAAGTGACAAAAAAGCATAGAAGTACAATATCTCAGGTCGAGCGAGACCATCGAATCTTCTCGCTTTGGTCCGGAAAGTCAAGTGACAAATGATATTGTGACAGAAAGGGGTTCAGTAGAAAATATTTTTTTAAATGAATTTCCATATACAAGTGAAGAACATAACGCTACTTCAAATTCTGTTACCACATCAATAGACTGATACTGATTCAGAGCATAGTGATGATTTTAATGAACATCTCAGCTACGTTGAATGCCGCACTGAAATTACAAAATGGGCTTTGGATAACAGTATTTCACATAGCGCGCTAAAAGAACTTTGCGACATATTAAATAAAAGATCTTACACACTCTTAATTCAAAATAAGTTTATTGTTCTTAGATAGTAAAAATGAGTTTTGAGCTAACCTTAGAGAACCCTAAAACGAACTATAATGGCGTCAGGTTAGCTGAATAAGTAACTATTACACAACCATTTAGATGAATAGTTGTAATGAACGAAACTTATGTGTCGAATAACAAACAATTAATTGATACCATATATTATTTTTAAATAAATAATATTTAAATTGAGAAAATAAAAGGGGGGCATTAAAATTAAACATAACACTAGTAAAACTTAGTCGATAAACTGGTAACCGTTTATGAATATGACTATGCTTCACGTTTATATGCTCTTAACATTAATTACCAAAATAATAGTAGAAAACATGAAACTTAAATACTTAATACCAGCAATTATTTCCTCCGAAGAACACAAGTAAATAAATATTTCCCCACGCGTATACTCATTTGGTTGTTCTGGCTTAAGGACACATTATCCGCTCTAATATGATCCAAAGATCATGTAATTGTCATGAAAATTGCGTCTAAGGGACTAGCTAGTCATATTAAAAGCTTCCATAGTGATATAAATCACTATTATGCGGCAATATGGTCATATTATTTGCGGTTATTCGATTCAGTAGACATGTAACAATCATATAACATGCATTAATTGAATAATCGAGTGTTATAGAAGTCAACGTTACCCCTTCTATATGACATACTGGATAGTTATATGATAATTATGCGATGTGTATACGACCAGTAAGTCGAGTAAAGTGCGCCCAAATCGCGTTATATAAACGTGTATATGACGTTTATACGACAATATTTAATCCGATAAGACTGAATAAGAAACGTTGTCTCGATCATTAAAGAACATATTTTTGCTGCTTGGGTATGTATTGAAGATTCAAAGTATATCAGTCCCCGAAAAAACCTAGTGTACTTAAACACTAAGTATGTGTATGTTTTTTTTTGTATTTGTTACCTTAAAAACTATTGTATAGGATAAAAATATATTTGGTAATAGTATTATGGCTGTAAATGCAAATATTAGATTGTATATTATCGACGGCGGTTTGTCATCAGCGGATGTGCTCTTTATTTATTTATCATTCCAGTACTGTGACAATATGTCGTAAAATCTCGGGACAGTCTATCACGAATTAAATAATTTGATACCTAGTTTCCTGATACAAAGTATATACATGTACGAGTGTATATATTTAATTTAGATTTGCATGTTTTTTTTTAATTGCATAGAGAAATCCAACGAGCATACAGGCTACCTGATGGTAAGTGGAAACTGTGAGCCATAGACATTCGCATTCACAAGACTGCAAGGCTAAGACTGCAAATGCGTTGCCAACCCTGAGGACTAAGATGGAATACCTTAATGCTAGTCATTACATCGGCTGTCTTATACCCAAACCGGAACACAACAATTCGAACACTTATTCTTGGCGGTAGGTTAATGGATAAGATGGTGGTAGCGATTCGGACGGACCCTGCACAAGGTCCTACCATCCGGATATGTGTAGTTTATACATTATTTATTGTTATAATCTGTGTGGTTGCCGGCTTAGAACAGTGCCACTCCATGCCTTCCTGTGGAAGTCGTAAGAGACGACTAAGGGATTAAAGGCTTGTAGTATTTTTAGGCGATGGGCTTGCAACCTGTCACTAATATACACTGATAAACATCTTTCACTGTTTGTGCAAAATGTGGTTATAGAATTAACAACAAGTTGTTAGAGTTGTTGGTAATCCTGAAGCTCTGCCTACCCCACTCTGGGATGAAGGCGTGACGGTATGTATGTATGTATGTGTAAATATAATGATATATTTGCTATACTTTAACAGCCTGTAATGGGCAAAGGCCTCCCTTCTTCCCACGTCACCCTATCTTGAGCAGTGTCCCATCACTCTTGATTGAGGGCATCAGCTCATCTCGCCAACATCGCCGCTTGGTCTGTGGTTTAAATGTATGTGCTTATTTATATTTATTATTCATGTTATTTTAGAAAAAAAAATGGTTTTTATTGTTTCATCTATATTTTATGGTGTACCCTTGTTTTGTCGACAACCTTTTCATCGAATATTATTTCATCGACAACGATTCATCGAAACTTTAGTACTAGTAATATTGTTTGGCGTTATCTTATTTCAACTACTATTTATTTAAATTTATCTTACTACGTGGAAATACTAATCAACGAATACTACTTAATCGCAGATTTGTTTCAAATTATCTTAATTGGTACAACTACAAAACATTGCAATTCATTTCTTCGACGTATTACTTTAATACAATTTTATATGTCCTATTGCACATTTATACATTTTTCAAATTATGTAGTGTGACATATAAATATATATAATAAAACCAAGATTTATTGGTGTATCAAAGTAGGTTAGGTTAAGTTAGGACTGCGACCCCCAAGAAAACGAACTGTTGACAGAAGTGGGTTAGGTTAGGTTAGAACAGCGACCCCCAAGAACACAAAAACATGACACATTACTATTATTACAATAACTTTTATTATTATTATCATAACATTATATGTATAAATTAGGAACATAGCTATAATCGCGCAGAGTGAGTGATTGCGTTTAGTTTTGATAGCAAAATATTACCAATTCAAATAATTTTAAGCGGAATAAATATTATTACAAGTAAAAAAATACAAATTAAAAAGACACGAAATGATTAGTCATGACATGAATTTTATTGAAATATGTGAACTACTAATTAAAAGACCTCGGTTCAAATTACCTAGTATCGAGTCCACGACGCAATGACTTGTCGATGAAATGAAAATACTTGAAACGTTGTCTTTGAAATAATATTCGATTAAAAGTCTGTCGGCAATTCAATGGTAAACCATATTTTATAGTTTAGTATTTGGTCTATTGTTTGCTACTTTTTTTTTTACTCTGTTGATTTAGTGCAATAGTGTTTACATACATACATACAAGCTTTTTTGCCAACGTTCAAGTAGATGGACTGATCGACTTATATCACGTTTAAAACGCTATAATTCTTCTTTGTTGGAGGATTTCAATAATGTACTATCGAACCAACGGAACCCTGACCCACCATAGAACCTTGTCACAGTGATTGACGTTAGGACTGTCATACGAAGCTATACGACAATCGTACGTCAATCATTGTGACAAGGTTCCATGGTGGGTCAGGGTTCCGTTGGTTCGATAGTACATGTTCAGTCGAACTCATAGGTAAGTAGCAGTATATTTTGGGATTCCTGTCTATCGCCAATTTTTTTAGCCTATTTTAATTTGGAATAAATTTTTTCGCATAATTTGTGTTGGCATAATAGTACAGTCGCATAGTCACAACGTCTACTACTTTGATTGGCATATTACGCATGCAGAATAATCGTATCTAGTTGTACTAATTTGATATGATTACGTAAAAAAGTAAGAGTCTTTTAATTTACTTAGTTTTTTTTTTTATGGCTAGCTCACGGCACGGGCACTCAGTCCACCTGATAGTGAGTGGGATCCGATACCTTTAGAGCCGTATTAATAAACTCATATTTTTATTCCACAAAACGGCACATGTAACTTCAACACGACATGAAGTTTGGCTTCGGCGAAAGTGCCGCAGACACCATGGTTAGCAGATCTTCGTGCAGCACGTGTAGATGGTGATGCATGGGCAGCATGGGCCGCAGCATCCGCCGCAGCAACCTCCACAGCAACCTCCGCACATGGTTATTGTTTGAGATGAGTACAGTAGTACACCAAAAAATTGAGAGTTTCACAAGGAGTTTCACAAGGAGTTTCCTAGCGAGACTAAGATCGTGGAATTTATATAAAATGTTTTTCCAAATTATTTGAGATTTTAAGATTTTTTTAATCTTTTTTAATATGCGTACTTAACAGACAATTAAACTCATCTTGACCGCGATGCCCGGCACAAGAAACGTCTATATCAACGTCAAGTAATAGAAAACTGTCATTTTCGACGCATCCTGAGACGAGCATCATTACAGTAAAGATCAGTTTATTGATACGAGCCTTAGATATTTTTATTCTCAAGACTATAATCCTAAGACTTTTAACACGTTGCGAACCCTGAGAACTAATACATTGGAGCGTCTTTATGCGAGTAGTTTCACCGGTTATCTTATCCCCGCACCGGAGCACAACAATGCGAACACTTTTGTGTAGGTCCTACGACCACAAAATAATTCAATAGCAGCGACAAGGTACTAAAATGTACAGCTAGTTATAATATAAGTACGACCGAACATATTTTTTCCAGTCCAATTATTCATAATTATAGAAAATTGAAGTTGATAAGAGAGTTGAGTCTGAAATAACCCCGTCGATCGTACTTGGAACCTTGTCATTGATATTCGTCGTCATTTTATGCTTGTCAATCTATGTATGTTTAGTTGGAATTATCTTATGACATACGGATGGCGTAGGGACCAGATAAAGATAAAGATTAAGAGAAATTTATTCACAACAATACATAACCACATTACATAGATACAAAAATGACAAGACACAGAGACATTGTTAGTAATAAATAAAAAAACACGTGTCATTCATAATGAGAATCATGATGTATTAGGGATACGAAGGTCACAATTCATGCCACATTTTTCAATACTTTTAAACGGGAAAATAACTGTATTTATGTGTGTATGTAAACACAGCCCAACCGATTTTAATGAAACTTACCGAGAAACCACCGCTAGAAAATTTACTTCCAATTGCTGCCATTGCACTCCACTATCCGCTTTTTGGAAGGGGTGGAGGCTGCATTGGATTAAGTGCTAAAAGAGGGGTAATTACACAAAAGATCCCACAGGGTCGAAGTGTATCCGTAACGACCCCACCATAAAGATAAGATAAGATACTTCAAATTAAAAACTGCATCCAAATCGGTTCACCCGTTTAAGAGCTACAGGGCCACAGACGCACACACACATAGCGGTAAAAAACAGACCTTTTCGAGTCGAGGATTAAAAAAAAAAACACATGACAGTTTGGACACCCTATCTGAATGGACCTACAGAATGTTGCTAATTTTATACAGTATGTTAGGATTGCGATCGCGTCATCTCTAGTAAAAGCAGTGTCAACGGAAAAGCGAAATGATCCTGAAAATATTCCTCTTGTTCCTTTTATATTTTGATTACAATGTCAAGGGCCAGTATTGTACGGAGAACAGAATGTAAGTTTAGTTTGTATAAAATATATTTTGTCTGCCGTGCAGATCTTAAAACGCAGTAAGTGCTAAATTGCTGTTTCGAGAAAAACGCAAAAAACTACTTCAAAGTTCGTTTGTTTTTGTTATTTCGATGACACTTGCAAAATTTAAACTTTAACTATAAGGTATAGGTAGCAAGTATTGATTAAAAGGAAAAAGTACATCCTCGGACTTATATTAGGCACATGAGGAGGATTTAAAGGAAACCTGAGCTGTTACCGTTGTAATATTTTCACAAAAAATCTTTCAGAATACCGAATAATATGCAGTATAAAAGCTTGATACTGCCACTATTCATTCAAGTTTGCAGAGTTAAAGACAGTATGTCATCATATTTGCTGCATCTTAGTTAGAATCTTACATTTATTAATAATGCTACGAGTATTTTTACTGCTTATTGCAAAGAAAATTAAACTAAAAGCTAGATGTGGAGATGTTGGCAAAGACTGCGGTAATATGTCTAGTGAGGGCCGTAACAAGTTGTCGACATTCGAAATTATTGAGTCACTTTGATTTATTTCAACCGGAGTAGATTGTATGAAAGTTGGAGTTACTGTTGTTAGTTCTGTGAAAACTATTGGTGAAGCTGTCATTTCCGGAGCTGGTTCTGTTACAGTAGGGTCTACTGGAGTGTGGTCGGCAATTTGTGATGTGAGAGCTGATGCTTCTAGGGCCGGTTGCGTAGAGGTTGTGGCCGTGCGTTCTTGTATTATTTTGTTGAATGTTTTCGGTTCAGGTAAAGATTTCTGTGTAGGGTGTATCGAACTATACTGTAACGGGGTACCAGATAAATCCTGAGCAAGTTGTGATAGATCGAAATCCTGAATAAAGCCTTGGGAATTGTCGTATTCAAAATTCCTGCTTTCAATTTCCGTCATTTTATCTAATGTAATAGGAAGTGACCAAATTGATGAATCATTAATATTTAACCGATTTTCTGACGTAGTTTGTTTGGGGTATTTTTCTTTTTCACGACTGTCATTTTTCTTTAATGTTTTCTGAGCCACTTGGCCAAGTTCTCTTTCGGAATCATGTAAATTATTTATAATAGCTAGAATTTTTCTTGATCTAGAATTCATTTTCTATTTTCTGTAAACAAAATGAAATCTGATGTCAAAGAATTATCGCAGAAAGAATGAGATGAAAAGATAAAATAGAATAAGTAACTAATGTACCTGCATAACCAAACAAACAAACAAGTAAACTAACACGCGCGAGAACTATGCCTCCTATTGACGTAACGAATGAGTCAGTAAATTAGTTGAATAGATTTTATTCATACGTATTTAGTCAATGTATTGGTACTAGATAAAACTGAAAAAGTTATTTAAACGTAGATAAAAGTTGATTATCTATTAATCTTGAATATCTACTACAGTGTTACAAGTAAATACACATTATTTGTTTAGTTAGAGTAAGTCAAATAAATTACACATAACTATCACAAGTGCAATTCAACCAATGATATTTAATATAAAGATACGTTATGCTCAATACTCGTACTAGACGCATTCAAAACCCGTGACCAATTACTGACAGAGACAAAGACGGCGAACGCTATTGTTAGAAATAGATAAAATATACAAAGGAAGGCAATTTGCCTTCCTTTTTGAGGAACGTTTTTGCGCGCAGATGACGTATCTTTATATAAAATATCATTGAATTCAACGCGTTAATAATTATGTAAGTAACAGACTTTCAAATAGAACTAGGTACTTACCTCGAACGCAGTCTTCGCCACAACGACACCAACCACAAAACACCACGGACCAATACTTCTCGTACGCGTCCGAGACCCCACTGGCCAATCAATTACTAAATAATACACAGCAAGTAACGCGACAAACGTAGTACAAATATTAAAAAATATTAATCTACTAACTAAAACGCAGCAAGTCGTACGTAAGCTGCGATTTAAGTGGTAAACTTACATTCGTACGATTCGGTGATTACCGACTAATGAGCAGTAAACCTAACTATCCACTGTGAAAATTGTAGTACAAAGTTTAAAAAAACGATCATTTACAAACTAAAACGCAGTTAACTAGATGTATACTGCAATTTAAATAGAATATATCATTTGTATCTTTCAATGATTACCGACTTATTAGAAGTAAGTTATCTAACCGCTGCATTTTAAATGGCCATTAAAAACGAGATTAAATTGTATCTTTACAGTTAAAATAAAGTAACTGATTTCTTACGGTGTTTTATGTAGTTTTCAAGATTTAATAAACCGTCAAATACAAAATAAAATACTTAAACTTCAGATATCACTGCACTTTATTTAGGAATAATCTACATTATTTAGGGTGGTTAACAAAGCCGTGTTATGATTTTTAAGATTTCAATTACATCCTGCGTTTAAGTTAGTCCTACAGTATACTTTTGTCTGAGCACTTTTACATACTGCTCGTAGAGGTTTCGAAGGAGGCTCCGGAGGAAAAAACCGTTTACATAAATATATGCGTTTCGACGCCCTGACTCCAAATCACTAATAAACAGAAAACACTCGAAATGTCACTTACTGCGTTTTAAGATCTGCACGGCAGAATGTGCAAAAATAAATAATTATTGCATCGACATAACAGTTATTTACTGTTAAGAGACACACACACGATGTCCTAAAATATCATGTTCAAGAATGAGAGGTAGCTACGAGAGGCGGCTGATTAGTAATCTCCTTGGTCAAAAATATATTTAAAAAAAATACTGGCTGGTATGGATTTATATTCGTTTGTTATTCTATTTTCAAAATTACATTCATTTGTTTATTGCATCACGTTTATTTGTCTTCTACAATTGTTTCGAACATGTCGATACAAAAAGTGAAATTGGTAAAATCGAGCAGCGTGCGGTGATTAAGTTTGTGACTAAAGAAGGGAATACGCCTTCGGAGATCAGACAGCGTATGTTACTTGTGTTTGGCAGTTCGTGTTCTTCCGAATTTGTTATAAAGTTTTGGTCGAGGCTGTTTAAATTAGGTCGTGAGAGCCTTGAAGATGATCCTCGTAGTGGAAGACCAGTTTTGGCTGTCACCGATGAAAATGTAGCCAGGGTGAAAAAATATATTTTAGAGGACCGACGAGTGAAGCAGTGGGAGATTGCTAGACATGGGCCTTAGTAAAGAGCGAGTCTATGAAATAATTCATGAGCATTTGAACATGTAACCTTGGACATGTGCAACAACAAGAACAAGTGCACGTTGGGTCCCCGGAATGTTGACTGCATTTGACATGGAGAGGCGTGTCAAATGTTGCGAAGAGCTTTTGGACATGAATCGAGGGAAAGAGGAAGAAACAATTTCTAGAATTGTAACATGTGATGACACTTAGATTCGATAATGGGACCCGGAAAGTAAGCAAGAGTCGTTACAGCGGAAATTTAAGGATGAGAAGTCGCCTCAGAAATTCAAGGTCTTTCCATCGGCAAGTTCTCAAGAAAGACCTCAGGGGACGAAGCTTTATGACCGATGACGAAATTAAGGCTGCGGTTTCTGACTTATTTGACGGTAAACCGTTTTTAGGGTTCCGTAGCCAAATGGCAAAAAACGGAACCCTTATAGATTCGTCATGTCTGTCCGTCCGTATGTCCGTCCGTATGTCACAGCCACTTTATTCCGTAACTATAAGAGCTATACTATGGAAACTTTGTAAGTAGATGTTAATGATAAATGTAAAAGTAATATATGATGTACATTATCATGCAAACTTCCACCGAAAATTGGTTTGAACGAGATCTAATAATTAGTTTTTTATTAATAAGTTATAAAATCGTAAACCGCATTTTACCTTTCATTCAATCAACTCCAATATAATAAAGAATAAAGAAAAACATTTATTTAGATGTATAGTGGTACGGAACCCTACGTGCGCGAGTCCGACTCGCACTTGGCCGGTTTTTTGTTATTTAATGGCTTAAATTAAATATTTGAAAAATTTAACAAGTGTTTTTTTTGGCAAGGGACTATGTTGAAAATGGAAAAAAAATAGCCACGACAATCTCTTGTTTCATAGTTAGGTAGATTACTTTTAAGCCACCCCTCGTATCATAATTGTCTTTTCTTTAGAAATATCGTATTCAAAATCCATAATAGTATTTTAAATGCGACTGGTGCATAATGAGAGGCATTAATACTCGGGTTTTATAAAACAAGCCGACAGGCGAGTTTCATAATAAGATCACACGAGTGTTTTAATGCCTAATTATGTGTAGGTACAGTCGCATACATAACTTTACCTAATGCATATCATACGTTTTCTAAAATATGTGAGAACCCCATATCTGTGGTGGCCCTCTGGCCCTGTACCTTAATATGAAAATTAAGGTATCGGTCACCGATACTTTAATGTGAACATTTAAATGAAACCACATTGATAACATTAAAATACAAACACAGATACAAGTTTCTTATCATTTGCTTATCGTTTCTGAACATATTGTAGGGAAGTTATTATGTTAGGATATAGATAAAAAGATTCTTCCCCTTAAAATCAAGCAAGCTCCGAACAAGTTTGTTCTCTTCAACGAAAAAGTTCGTGGATCTCTGTGTTATCTGTGCTTATCTTCACTTATGTATATGTTATGAGTGTTTACATTAATATAATATATTGCTCCGCCACTAAAATCTCTGCTTTTTCTAAAGGTTAACTGGTAGAGAAGCCCTACGGCATTAAGTTCGCCTTTTGAATATTACATATGTAAGCTAAACAAGAAGCTAATTGTTACATTACTTCATTTATAGAGTAATCAGAACGGCAAGAGAGTCCTATTACTACACGATTAGGGAAACTTACATGGACAAGTGTTGGTTGGGCCGAAGATGCCAGAAAACCAGGATACGCCGTATGGAGGACTTTACAATTGTTCCGGTAAGTAAATAACTTCTTCTACATTGGATTCGTTTTACTGGTCTATAAGCAAAATGATCACTACATAAAATGAACAATCGACAGCAAAAGTGTAAAAAAATATATTTCTTTCATTCTCTTTCATATCCTGAACGCCTCATTTAAAGTAACAATTTATTGTAAGTGTTCCGCCGATGATGCAAGGAGAACTTGATCATCAGTGTGAACCAGAGTTTTAAAAACTGACTCATTCCTCCTTATTCCACATTCATAATATCTCAGATCTCATAAACTACTGTCTATGAATAGGTTGAACAACCAAGGAGACGCTACACAGCCCTGTGGAACACCACGTTCGATGCTAAATCAGTTCGTGCACGTCCCATTAATCCTGACACAGGCACGGATTTGAGTGCCCGTATCAGAATAGGGTCCCCATACATAAAAAGAGGTGCCCAAGGGTCATCCCTCACAACCCTGTCATACGCTTTCTTAAAGTCAATAAGGCACAGAAAACCTTCTGATTTTTGGCTACGATTTCTCAATAGGGAAAATTCATGTTTTTTCACAGCTTCGATAAAAGCTGATGCATGTGACAAACAGTTGAGAAAAATCATTTTTTGAGTAGCTATAAAAGTAACCGAGTCATAAATCAACAACGATTTTTTCATTTCTTACTAGCTAAACAGAATTTAACATGGAGTTTATATGGCCGACCTGTTCCAGACGTCATAGTGCATATCGCATCTCTCTGTCTAACCGCTGTCTAATTATGAGTTTAAAATGCTTGTATTATCTGTATTTCTTGGCTGATTTTAATTTTAATTTTGCTTTTGGTAATTGGGTGAGTATAATTTTTTGAAGTGGTATATTTTATATTTTATTTCGATAGGAATTAATATTTAGATCTGAGAATAAAAATTCTTTTATTTTTATCATCTATAGTTTTTTAGAAATCATTTTTTAAAACACTGAGGTGACAGTTCATAACTTTCTATGCCTGTTTCCCTCTAACGCCTTAGTCTCCAATTAAAAAAAAAAGAAGTGAGAAAAAGTTTTCGTTGACAGTTCTCATTTGTCAAACAATCCGTTAAACTTATATCTGTATTGGTTATTTTGTTTTTGTTTTGTTTCAATTCTATTTTAACTTCAACTATTGCTTACACCTGGACTCTGGCTTTTCTACTTCTCTCCACGACCCTGGCACGGATTTCGGACACCGATCGATTTTTATCTCGACGATTTGCGGCACATTAATAACGATATAGCGAAGTCTTTGAGAGTTTGTGTGGATTGGAGTTGAACACTTTGGTACCTATTCCATAATGACTTCCTTCACCCGTGCAGATTCCAGAAACTTGCCAGAAATTGACACGGCAACAATTGTCGAATATCTTTCTACCAGCGATAAACACAATGTTGCTGAAATTAGAGGTGCTTAAGCATTAAAGTAAGTATTATACATACACGTAATATTTACTTTAGTTTTAAGTAAAATATTATAGTCATTGTTGTTTAATTTAAATTATAAATTTATCCCATAGCTAATATTTTATTTTAATTATTGATTGAATGTTATACTCACTTATTTTTATTTACATTTTAGGGCATCAAGAGATGGCTACCTTGAAAATGCAGTTGGTTATGTCCAAGTTAAGAGAAAATACTGAATGTATTGTGAAAGCCAAAGTTGTCCCGGAACATAAAGTGACAAAGAAATATTACCTTGTGACTGTTCATATTAATGAAAAAGAAAGCAGTGTGATTGATACAACATGTGATGGCTGTCCTGCTTTAGCAGGTAAATTGTGTGTGTAATATCAACTGTTCTAGAACTGCTGTGTTTAAAATGTAAAATGAATTTTAAACTTACATCAATGAAATTTATCATTTAGTATGTTCATGTGTGAAACTGTTCAATATAACATTTGAATGGTTATTCAAATTCAAATTCAAATTCAAAATCATTTATTGCGGTTAAAGGGGATAAAGGACAAAGCAAACTTTACAGAAGCCCTAGTTCATTTGTACTGAAATCGGTAGATTACAGTATGTGTGTGTGTGTGTGCAAGCATTTGTGGACACAAAAGCATTAGGTATATGTTATTTAGCCATTTTTTGTTTTCAGGTGGATGTAAACATACTCTTGTAGTTTTGTATTGGTTGGAGAAGAAGGCAAGGGAACCATCACCAACTGCATTAGAATGCTATTGGGCCAAACCTCGACTAGCAAGCGAAGGAACCCAACCTGTGCTTGCAAAAGATATATTTAAATCAAAAAGGAACGCAACAACGGAATTAGGTCCAAGAGACCCAGAGATACTCAAAATTTTATATGAAGAATGCAAAAAAAGGAAACTGGACAACAACTCATTAATTTTAACATTTTTAGCTGGTCCAGACACTTTATCAAAATTGTGTATGTTTGATTTAGTATTAGAATTTACCACCAAAAGTTTAAATAAAACATATGAAAACTTTAAAAGCACTACGTCAACAAAATTGAATACTAATGTAATCAATGACATAGTAAAGTCCACCACAAACCAAGCGGAATCAAAGTTCTGGCATAGCATAAGACAGGGCAGAATTACTGGGTCAAAAGTTTATGAAGCATGTCACTGTTCCACTCCTGATGGGTCTTTGGTTCAGCAAATCCTTGGTGGATATAAAGTGTACGAAACAAAAGCCATGAAGAGAGGTAAAACATTAGAAAAACATGTTGTGAGGGAAATGGAGAGAAAATTAGGATTTCAAATTAAGGAGACCAGCTTTCATTTAATAA
This sequence comes from Acleris sparsana, assembly GCA_923062465.1. NCBI lineage: Eukaryota > Metazoa > Arthropoda > Insecta > Lepidoptera > Tortricidae > Acleris > Acleris sparsana. The sequence continues at coordinate 1,558,878 of OV281293.1, forward strand.
ATTTGATAAGTGGAGCCGCACCTGATGGAGTGGCGAGTAATTTTATAATAGAGGTAAAATGTCCGAGTGAGTACTATAAAAACTGTCAGCACTTACTTGAATGGCAATATAATAAGGGAAAAATATTATGCCCAATGTCAGTTTCAAATGCTAGCAACCGGATACAACAAGTGTGCTTTTTGTGTTGCTGATTCTAATTTTGAAACTAATAAAAAAATGCAAATTATTTGGGTTGAGTTTGACTCTACATATGCAAACAATTTATTAATAAAATCGGAGAGTTTTGGAAACATAATATTTATCCAAAAATTTTAGAAAGCGCTGTCTGTTGATTCAATTTAATAGGTAACTCAAGGCACATAATTAGAATCTTCATTTTTCAAAATATGGATCAGTAACACAAAAAGCACACTTGTATGCGGTTGCTAGCCTTTCACTCTCGCTCACTCCCTCAATCAGGTGTAACTCCACTTACATCAAATTTAGAATATTAAAAAAAATCTTCAACATCCAGTTTCACAACATTTAAAAGCCAATTGCTATATGAATATATCCGTGCTGTGATTGATTTACACTTGTTTCTGTATTATTTCTAGATTATAACAAGTAACAATTATTGTTTAATTTATAAGTTGTATCCTTTGATTACACAACTTTAAATCATGATTTCGTCTTATTTCATAAAACATTCAAATTATCCAAAAAATCCGAATATTCGAATATCAAAATTGAACTATTAATATTATTCGAATTTGAAATAAGCATTGGATATTGCAAACCCTAAATATGATATAAGGATGGTCTGTTTAAGCACTATTTCCACCAAACGGCCCGCAACGGATCGGAACGGAAATAATTGTATGATCTCTAAACGATATTAAATCATGTCAAATCAGTATTTAAAGTCTATATTACCCAGCCGCGAACAGCAACTTGGCCGCGGGCGTCTTCCGCGACACGCGTACGTCGCCGTAAGTATGCTGCGACGTGCGATCGGCTCCGTCATAAACAGACAATAATAATTTCAATAGAGCCGTACGGCTGTCGCCGCATGCGTACGTATCCTTTCCGATCCGAGGCGAAGCGAGCCGTTTGTTGGAAATCATTCTTTAGTAAGTAAAACACACGAGATTATTTTATTTTTATTATGGTGGTTTGAAAGTTTGCCAATGCACATGCAATAATAACACTTTCATCTGCATATCTGACATGGTGGTGGTTAATAACTGAATGAGGTTTCAAAAAGTTAAATTCTCTCACTCTCCTTATAACGCGTTCAATATGTATTCGCAGGCTAGCTATTACTTTGGTCTGAATCACTTCCATTTTAGTAGGTGTTTCCTTTGAAGAAACGGTTGGAGGACGAAGGAGCTTAACATGTTTCTCCGCTAAGAGTGCTTCTATTCCTTTGAACCCTCTATCGGCTAAAACCACAGCTCCTGGAGGAAGAATATCCATGAAGCCACTTTGTTCTGTAATGCTCTTATCTGATATTCTTCCCCCATAACCTTTGGAAATAAAACATATAAACCCATTTGGGCAACACCCAATTAAATATTTTAGTGTATTACATGATTTGTACTGCGACCATGTTCTGGCTTGCATTAATGGATTAGAAGGCCTCTCAATTTGAATTTCAAAGCAATCCAATATGACTTGCACATTTGCATATCTTATTTTGAAAACAGAAGGCAAATTTCTTTTGATTTCTATGGGTTCTAGCAGGTATACATAATCTTGCATATAGGATTCCAGTTTAGTAATACAATTTTTTATTATTTCTTGAACTGTCATTTTGCTTAAAATAAAATGATCACTAATCCTTTCTAATGTGTCATTTTGTTTAATTTTAAATAAAGTTATGATTACATGAAAAGGGCGTAGTCCACATTCTTTTGATAATAACTCAACTAAAAAATAATATGGTTTTGGAACCCCAATGTATCTCTTAGGGAGTTCTTTGATCAGGCTCAACATATGAGTTCGACCTGATATAACCTGTCCTTCAATCATATTCTCTTTAAAACTTGTTGAACTAGAGGCTGATGAGCTAGAGGGCTCGTACAGTGATGGTGTCGACGTGCCACTTGTTGTTGGTGAAGGCTGCTGGGGGGGCTGGCTTGGCATTACATTTTGAGTCACATATGTTGTCCTAAATTTTGCTGAGCAGCAGACACTTCTAAAAGATGGTTTTGCCAAAACAGATTTATTTGTAGAACTCTTTTGGGTCTGGCTTGAAGAATCACTCTGAAAATAATTGTTAAATTAAGTTTTAAAACTCTCCCAGCTTTTAGATGAAAACAAACAAATATAAGAATATCTTCAGCAATTAGAGCCAATTTTTACCTTTGCATATGACACATTTTCTGACAGTGAAATCTTTGTGGATGTGGCTGGCAAGTCTTCGGTGGCTTCTACAACATCTTGGGTATCATTGGCTTCCAAATCCTTTTTAGTTTCCTGTGCCTGAAATGAAGAAACCAATTTTAACTCTGCCTATGATGCTGGCTACCGTGGATTTGATTTCCAGTCCTGACTTTACATAAGGTATACACAAGGCACACCTGTAAAGCACCCAGTTGGCATGTCACTTAAAACAAATAGACTTTCACCCCACAATATGTATTGTTTTATTAAATATAAACTTACCATTAATTCATACAAGTGCAAACAACTAATATGTACTTACATTTTCATAGTTAGTTCTGGTTAATATTAAATTTGCAGTCTTCTTTAAACACAACCTGCCAGATCTTTTTTTACAGCAATCTTGTTCAATCTGAAAACAGAATATTATTAGCACCCAGAATAGACTCCTTGTTTAAAATTAAAGGACTTCAAACAGCAATTTACTTACATCGATATGTTCTTCGCAGACATACAATACTCGTTTTGGGCAATTTCTCGCCACAGCTCGGCACCATGTCGCTTGTAATGAGGTCGGAATGGGGAAAAACTTTACATTCGAGTAGTCTCGTCTGAATTTATTGCACGAAGGTACAAAGCACCGTGCTATGTCCGAGTTATATGCACGATTATATAATTCTTTTTTTTCCATCGCTACAACTGTAGCTGAATCGTCCAAGAGGTTTGAACCAAGCAATTTGTGAAAGTCGTTATTAAAGTGTCGCAAATCGTCGAGATAAAAGTCGATCTCTGTCCGAAATCCGTGCCAGGGTCGTGAAGAGAAGTAGAAAAGCCAGAGTCCAGGTGTAAGCAATAGTTGTCGTTAAAATAGAATTGAAACAAAACAAAAACAAAATAACCAATACAGATATAAGTTTAACGGATTGTTTGACAAATGAGAACTGTCAACGAAAACTTTTTCTCACTTCTTTTTTTTTAATTGGAGACCAAGGCGTAAGAGGGAAACAGGCATAGAAAGTTATGAACTGTCACCTCGGTGTTTTAAAAAATGATTTCTAAAAAACTATAGAAGATAAAAATAAAAGGATTTTTATTCTCAGATCTAAATATTAATTCCTATCTAAATAAAATATAAAATACACCACTTCAAAAAACTATACTCACCCAATTTCATATTTTGTTGAGATATCCATGCATATTTCCTATTATGCATCTTAAGGAGAAAAGTCGATCTCATCCCCTTTTGGGATCCCCTTTTAAAATGTAACTTGAGATTTGATTTTTATAAATTTATTAATAGAATAAAAGGCTTTATTATTATTATTTGTGTGGGTGTAATAATAAATAGAAAATGAAATCTCTTTATAGAAGCGTGTAGTCGAACATGTCCGAGTGTGTTGCAACGGATACTTGAGCGAGGACGCGCACAATGGATCGTGAGTACTTACCTTATTTGACCGTTATGTGTGGGTGTGTGTGTGTCTGTGTGTTGTGTGTTGAACGCATGAAACGATTTGGATGCGGTTTTTTTATTTGACAGAAGGTTTTATAGCGGTGGTTGTTAGCTAAAATACATCAAAATGGTTGGGCTCTTTAAGAGAGATCGGCTCTGAAAGACGGGGTCACCATTATATCGGGGGTTTATCTATCTAATAGTTATTATACTAAGATATATTATCATAACAAAATGTATGTTTCAAAAATATTTATATCGGGAAACAAACGGTAAACATAAATTCACACATAATAAAAATACATAGGATAAGACAGTAACCAAAAGTTTAAATTCAAAATTAAATACGTTAGCACTTGCTAAGGGTTGAAAACGTGACGTAAATTAATAAACAAATTAGTCCCAAACTAAGTTCAAGGCTTGAACTACTAGACAACGATAAACTTACTTATATATAGAAAAACAGATATATATATCGATCCAGACCGATTTCGGCCACAGCGACTAGGATCCGACTATTTAGAGCGTCGTTCGTGAGCTCTGTGATGACTAGCAAAGCCGATCTTTGCATTAAAAGTTCGACCACATTCACTGCAAGTCAGCACCCCTCCGACATAATTGTACTGCATGGCCGCAGGTGTTCGGGCCTTGAGTTCGTCTCGCTTTGCATCGAGCTCCTCACGTCTCTTCGTTTCGAACTCGGACACCTTAGTGCTCACTGTATGCCTCCAAGACGGCCGGTCTGCTGCCATTGCCTCCCACTGTGACGGGTCGATGTCACACCGCTTCATGTGTCGCTTAAGCACATCTTTGTACCGCAGGAATTGGCCGCCAAGAAAGAAAAACATATAGAATATAATGGGAAACATCCAACATTCATGAACAAACACTAGTGCTCATCTCACAAATATTTGCTCGTACCGGGAATCGAGACCAGGACCGCTAGTTTCGTAGACAGGGTCGCTAACAAATAGGCCAACGTATCATGTAAAAAAAGTTTTTGATTAAGGTGAACATACAGAAAAAAGTAAAAGTAAAATTCCAAGTAACCAATCGAAGTTAAAACTCTTCAGAATATCGCAAGAAAACCAAACTAATAATATGAATTAAATTGATTTCAAATCCAAACTGAGTTATTAATGTTGAAATACGTTAACGCATTCAGATAACTGCGTTATTTATATTCTAACGGGAAAAAAACACTTGGTATATTGCTAGCAAACTAAAATAATTCTTAATTGCCGGTAAATTTTAATAACATCGGTTTTCCCTTCCTATTATTAAAATAAATACCTCATTAGGCATTACCACCGATAAAGTTTCGCGAAAGCGTATGAATTTTATAGGCTAACGACCACAATAGGCTACCAGGAGTACATACCCGAGTAGGTAGGTCACGCAAAATATTTCAACCAAATGTTGTCAAACCTGATGGAGACTCAATTTTCTGTCAGGACATATATGCCATTTAATTAACCAAAATGAAAAAATATGGTATGATAAAGTTATAACAGTTGTAGAGAAAACACAAATTACATGATTTTTTCAACCAAACTTGGCACAATTGCACTGTTAGATGTAAGGAACAGCAGGAAAAAAAATCAAGTCATAATATCAAAGAGCTTTTTTTCTTCCCTTATCTTGCTTTTCCCTAATGCATGAAACGTAACTCTAAAGGTTCTTGCTACAATAGTACAAATTTTTATACAGTAAAAAAATCTAAAAATAATCTCCCTCTATCTCTCTCCCAAGATTTTTGGCATGTTTTCCCGCTGAACTACGCATGTTATTTGATATTATATTTAATTTAACATTTATAGCTTTACATATTGCTCAGACTAAGTAGTACCATTGTAATATGAAATATGCTTAAAAATGACTAAATGCTGAGTTCCTTGCGGCGTTTCTTCAGCAGGGGTCTCCTCTTGGGAAGCGCTGGTAAATTCTTGACGTGTAAAAGTGCCCGTGCGGCCTACTTACTGAATAAATGACTTTTATCGTTTTATGTTCTAAAACGTGAAGTATCTATCAACAAAACTTAGCACAATAATACTACTAGATGTATTGTAACTATGCAGGGTGGTACTCGATAAACTGAAAAGGAAAAGGATGAAATTTTAGGTTAATTTATCGGTAAAACATTTTTTTTTAGCCATTTTATTTTTTGACAGATTTATGAACTTGCACTGCAAAATTTCATTTTGTTTTCATAAAAACACGACTTTCTCAAACTGCAAAATTTTGCGAAAGTCGTGTTTTTATGTAAATAAAATGATAGTTTTTTGTAGTAATGTTACGCAAAACAATGCAGTTACTCAGTTTTTTTTAATTGGTCTAATATTGGTACCTTTTATTATAACCCTAACTAATATCAATACCATGCATACTGTTTTTTTTTTTGGGCAACTAGATCAACTAGACAAACCAGTGGCAAAAAAATATCCCTTTCAATATGTACACTTTATCGAGTACCCTGTAGAAAAAAAAACAGCTCTTATTCATAAAAGGGCATTTTGCTGCCCTTATCCTGCTACGGCCTTTACGTATACTTCACCCGATGCTAAATAGCAAGCTGCAATTGGCAAAATATTTCCAGAAGTTTGGAAATCTGCTCAAGAAAGACTAGCAAAATAATGGAATCATTTGCGAGCACCATATACCGATCATTTGACATAAGTAACTTTCACTATTTGAGAAGTTTTCAATTTCTACCCTTTCTTTCAGAGCTTATATATTCTGAACGTTTGGGAGTTATTATGCCACAGTACACACAGATACAAATACCTAAATACACGAGTTATACTGTCACAGTGTTAAAACCCAGTATGACATGGTCTTAATCTGCCCAATCCTTGCAGGATAACCTGTACCCCTATATGCTGGCCTCGCTGCAACAACGGGCGGTGCGCTTCCCCAGGAGTCTGCGCCTGCAACCCTGGATACATCCCAGAACCTGGCGTCATCATCACCAACAACTGTGTACCGACGTGTGTTAACTGCATACACGGAACATGCACTGCACCTAATGTGTGCACATGTTCCTTTGGCTACTCTCTTCAGAATGGTATGTCTCATTCTCAATAATATAACAAACTTTTGTATAACATTCATTTCGAATAATGCTATGTTTTATAATATTCATTTGGTATAATTATTTTACTTATTTTTTTAAATAATGCTCAAGATATATATTTTTTTGTCATTGAGATGGTCCCTTTAACCTGTTTTTTATTAACGTTTGATTTTTCAAATAGCTTAATTTCAAAATTAAAATTTAAATAATTAATTTGCAGTCTTTGACACAGGTACATGTCAAGCAATTTGCACAGAACCATGCGGAAACGGTACATGCGTCGCTCCTGATACATGTCAATGCCTACCTGGCTACAGAAAATCAGAGGGTAATATCTGTACCCCTTACTGCTCTCAAGGCTGCTTGCATGGTACATGTACCGCACCTGATACTTGCGTTTGCGACATGGGATGGCGCAAAACTCTTACTGAAGGATGTGTACCCCATTGTGAAAAAGAATGCGGTAACGGTACTTGTATGACACCTAATGTTTGCGAGTGTGCACCAGGATACCAAATCGACAGGAGTAAGGTGCCTCTGTGTGTACCACAATGTAGTGTTGATTGTGGACATGGTACTTGTACAGCGCCTAATGTCTGCGAGTGTGCACCAGGATACCAAATCGACAGCAGTAAGGTGCCTCTGTGTGTACCACAATGTAACGTTGATTGTGGACATGGCACTTGTACAGCACCTAATGTTTGCGAGTGTGCACCAGGGTACCAAATCGACAGGAGTAGTGTGCCTTTGTGTGTACCACAATGTAGCGTTGATTGTGGACATGGTACTTGTGCAGCGCCTAATGTCTGCGAGTGTGCACCAGGATACCAAATCGACAGGAGTAGTGTGCCTTTGTGTGTACCACAATGTAGTGTTGATTGTGGACATGGTACTTGTGCAGCGCCTAATGTTTGCGAGTGTGCACCAGGATACCAAATCGACAGGAGTAGTGTGCCTTTGTGTGTACCACAATGTAGCGTTGATTGTGGACATGGTACTTGTGCAGCGCCTAATGTCTGCGAGTGTGCACCAGGATACCAAATCGACAGGAGTAGTGTGCCTTTGTGTGTACCACAATGTAGCGTTGATTGTGGACATGGTACTTGTGCAGCGCCTAATGTCTGCGAGTGTGCACCAGGATACCAAATCGACAGGAGTAGTGTGCCTTTGTGTGTACCACAATGTAGCGTTGATTGTGGACATGGTACTTGTGCAGCGCCTAATGTCTGCGAGTGTGCACCAGGATACCAAATCGACAGGAGTAGTGTGCCTTTGTGTGTACCACAATGTAGCGTTGATTGTGGACATGGTACTTGTGCAGCGCCTAATGTCTGCGAGTGTGCACCAGGATACCAAATCGACAGGAGTAGTGTGCCTTTGTGTGTACCACAATGTAGCGTTGATTGTGGACATGGTACTTGTACAGCGCCTAATGTCTGCGAGTGTGCACCAGGATACCAAATCGACAGGAGTAAGGTGCCTCTGTGTGTACCACAATGTAGCGTTGATTGTGGCCATGGTACTTGTACAGCGCCTAATGTCTGCGAGTGTGCACCAGGATACCAAATCGACAGGAGTAAGGTGCCTCTGTGTGTACCACAATGTAGCGTTGATTGTGGCCATGGTACTTGTACAGCGCCTAATGCTTGTACATGTAAATCAGGATACCAAATTGACGTAAGCAAATCACCTTTGTGTGTACCACTATGTGAACCTAAATGTGGTAACGGTACTTGCACAGCTCCCAATGTTTGTATCTGTGCACTAGGATACCAAATTGATCAGAGCCAAATACCTTCATGTGTACCACGTTGTGACACACATTGTGGTAACGGTTCTTGTATAGCACCAAATATTTGCTCGTGTGAAGTGGGATACCACTTTGATGTTAACAAAGTGCCCGCTTGCGCACCGTATTGTGCACTCTGTGAAGGAACATGTGTTGCCCCTGGCAATTGTGAGTGCGAAGAACCTTTAAAAGCTAGGCTTGCCACAGCTGATGGGCAAATTTGTGATAATGCCACTGATAGGAAATGTGAACGTACAGTATGTACAGTAGAAACAACAACCAGAACTGCAGATGGAAACATAACTTATGGATATGATGATATTGCACTAAATGATACGATTAAAATACATAAAAGTAAAAAAGTAAATGGGACCGGGAATATTTCCTATTTTGATTATGACTACAATGTAAATATAACTTTTGATGAAAATGTTACAGCCGCTGATGTTCTAGAACATGAACAATGGTGAGACAAATCAGAATAAATATTGAAACATTTAAGACTAAACAACAGTTTTTTGAGTGGATAGCGGACCCTCAATTCACTTATTTCTATAAATTGGTCAATAATTAAAGGTTTAATGATTTCTTATGTTTCAGGATCCGATCTAAATGGGCATACGCAGGTATATCCATGGTAGCATTAATTGTTTTGATAATTCTTGTATCGATCGCAGTTTTCTGGAGATCATTGGCAAAGTGTTGCAGTGGCGGCAGCTATGTGATTGGAGGTATGTTTGTTTTAAACTAAACGATAGTTTAGTTTATTTTATTTATTCATCTATGTAACATTACATTACGATACAAACTGCATTGTATTGTATGACAAAAAACACAAACACTCCGAGTTTTAGTATTTTTTGGAATTACATGTACTGTAATAAAATAAAATATAATATAATATAGTACATACTATTATTATGTATTTGTACACACTTTGCAAATATACACGCTGACTTTTAATTAGTATACAGAAGGCATTTTTTCTTACCCAGTAATCGATGGCATTTACATTTAAGTTAAAACTTCGTAAAACAAACATGATGCTAAGAATCCTTATTTTATCAAGGGTTTCATTTTGAACGGGAATTATTGTCACCTTATGCTTATACTAAGTTCTTTGTCTTAACTGACGTATGCACCTCAGGAAATGTCGGGTGACCATACAATTAGTGTACGTAATGTTTTATTACTATCATTTTTAATAAACTAATTCAAGGCGTAAGATAAATTGGTCCCTGTATTCATAGTCACCGTGTATAATCTATTAATTTTAGTGGTGGTAGGACCTTGTGCTGGGTCCATGCTGATCGCTACCACCTTATCCTTTAACCTACCGCCAAACAGCAGTGTTCGTATTGCTGAATTCCTGTCTGGCCTGTAAGACTGCTAATCCTCAGGATTGGCAACGCATTTGTAGTCTTAGGGCCGGCGCTGACTGCCGGCACGGCACAGGATGGCACGGTAAGTTGTGCTGCAGCATTCCGAAGGATAACACGGCCTTCCGCGGCATGCCGTGGCACCCTGCTGGCATGACACGGCAAATTATGCTGTGGCATCCCGAAGGCCGCTACGGCCTTCCGCGGCATCCCGTGGAATGCTTAGGCACGTTCTGTCCTACCGCGGCCTCCCTGGGCATCGTTGTGTCAAAATAAAGTAACATGAATTCTATACTCATGGTAATAAGATTAAAAATGGTTATATCAGTACCGAAATCCTTTGCCATGACACGCCGTGCCATGCCGGCAGTCAGCGCCGGCCCTTAGGAGTGCAGTCATGAGATTGTAGTCTCACTCTTACCGTCTTATACACTCAGCTGTTCGAATGTGCAGATTTCCTCTCGATGTTTTTCCTTCACCTGAATTACATCGGATAATAAGTTAGAAGTACTTAAGAAAGCCCCACGCTTAAGCCCTACGAAGGCTACGTAGGCTTAAGGCCTACGTCCAGCAGTGGACTAATATAGGCTGATGATGATGATGATGACTTAAGAAAGCTACTTAAGTACTTGTAACTCAGTGGTACATGGTGGCCGCGGGGGTTCGAACTCGGTCCCTTACGATCTATAGGTAGAGTCGACACCCTAAACCACTAGGTTACCGAGGCTCTCTGAATGTGGTCTTAAGAATGCAATCTCACTTACCATGAGCTAGCCGGTGGACTAATATTTTCTCCTTATCACAAAAAAATATCTTTGGCGTCGATTGCACAAGTGCCCAGCTTTTTAGGTTTCATAAAACCAAAGGTCAAAAATCCTGTTCACTGCAGTATTGTTTAATCTTTTCTGTAATTTTGTTTAAGATAACAATGGCCCAAGTGAAAAAAGCAGCGAAATGAGACTATCATCTATACTAAAGAAACGAGAAGCTGATTCTACATAAAGTGGATAAAACTGACGTTATTAAAATAAGAAATAATGAATAATCATGTTTTTAATTTTATTATTACACGATTTGCAATGGTATTGAGGCTCTAGATGAGATGCATTCGGCATTTCTTATCGTTATCAAGTATGTATAGCATTTACGTAAGCTGAAGATGGACACGTCAAGTGCCTACGTCAATTCCATACATTTTCCCAGTTTTCGAATATCGTTTACGTTTACGTTTTCGTTGGCGTTAAGCAACGTGCCTCACTATTATTAATAACAATAACACGTCACTGAATGTTCAATCACAAGAATATTTTGGATACGATGCAGTACATTATTTTTAATTTTCATTATTCACGCATATATTTTAAACAGAGCATAGAACCGAGTAATATTCTGTTTAATTTACTATAAATGGTAAGTAGTCGTGTTAAAGTAGGTTTAATACCCCGTTTAAAAGTATCTCGAACCTATAGTTAACAAAATATGGTTTCAGTAAAATGCTGTAATGTAATAAATTTAACTGAAACCACATTTACCTAACTATAGGTTCGCAGCCATTGAATACTTAGGTACATGAATCCAGAAAAAATCGTTTAAATAAAAAATCTTATTTATAAAGATTCTTATAATTAAAACTCATATTAATCTGACCAACAAGAATTACGCTGATTCTGCACAAAAAAATATAAATAATTTCCTAGTAATAGGTAAATATTTGAGATTCTTAGATCGAGTTCGCGTACCTAATCAAGTAACAGTGTATTTTTTTTATTTAAGGCGTATCACCATTATATTTATCACAGGTAGGCATCAACAGGAAACTAAATTATTATTTTTTGTGACAAAATTCTATCAAAACTTATAATTTGATACTTGTAGACAAACATAATTATTTAGTAGTCAAAAAAAAAAGTTTATTAAAGCTTAAAACTAGAACATGTTGTATTCAAGGTCTCTATTCCGGTAAATAACATTATCGTCTTTGATCTGTTATATGGTACCTATCAGTAGACATTTCGTTCGTGATCACGTTTCGTTCTCTTCCGAAATACAATATCTACTAGCCGCTTGGGGCTCTTTTTACGTGTTACTTTTTAAATGGCACCATTAAAAATAATAATAAATTGATAGTTTTCTAAGTTGTAGCTGCAGCTAATAATTATGAGTTGAGAGGTATTTTGTAAGTCAGCTCTTCGATTGACCTTCTTTCCCGCAGAACGCACGCAAATCTTCCCTTGACACCAAAGTCCCTGTAGTAACCAGTTCTACATTCACAGGAGTTGGGGGCCGAACAGTATCCGTTTTGGCAGCCTCCTGGACAGTGAGGTAGACACCTGAAATAAAAGAACAGTGAAGCTGCACTTAAGTCCATGGGGAAGTCGTTTAATGATGTCCCTAAAACTATACAACTCTAGTGAATGGTATTAAAACATTTTCCATGACAAAAGGTTACCAGAATCGCTTTTTATGTGGCGGTTTAGCTTGCAATATATCAATTGCGGTGTTGGCGAAGTCACTTAACATGCATAGGTACGCTTGTAAACTTTTTGAGCGACCTGCAGTATCGCGTTTCAACTTTGCTCTAAGATTATTCTTGTATATAGGTCATAACATAACATATGAAACGTATGTAAGCTGATAACGAAGACCTGATTCAGTTTCTTTATAATGTAAACGTTACACGTAATAAATAGTAATGCTTAATTTTAAAAGGTTCTTAATAAAAATTAAATATCACAGGTAATTAAAATATAATAAACAGCCAAATATAAAAATAATAAGATTGGAGTACAAAAAGAACGATTTGACATAGAAGTACACGTACCTGGCACCTGTGAGGTCAGTCTGGTCGTGTTTGTATCCAGGGAAACATTCACAACTGTTGGGTCCTATGCAGTTTCCATTAAGACAAGGCTGTGTACACTGGGTGCCTCGGTCAGGCCAGTTCAGGGTCTGTTCCTGACCTTGAGGCTCAAATGCCTGTCCATTAACATTTGCCTGTCCTTGAGGTACATTTTGCCCTTGGCCATACACATATTGACCTTGCCCGTACTGCCCTTGATATTGACTATCTGCGTTACGTTGCCATTGAGACGAATACTGCCCTTGACTATAGGTTTGTCCTTGTGAACCTTGTTGCGAATTGAAGGTTACGTTCGCCAAAGGATTGTATGAATTCTGGGAATACACCTGACCGGTACTTTGTTGTTGATTATTTTGGCCTTGTGTTGAGTCTATATCTCCTCTGTGTTGCCCTTGAGATGCGCCCTGACCCTGTACTTGGGAGACTCCGTATGCACCTTGATTAGAGGTAGAATTAAATCCATTCTGGTTATTTATCAGGCCGATTACACCTAGACCATATTGCCCTTGAGTTGAGTATTGACCTTCATTACGTTGCCCTTGAGAAGTATATTGGCCTTGGGTATGTGTACTACCGTGAGCACCTTGTTGCAAATTAAATGTAGTGTTCTCTAGAGGATTATAAGCATTCTGATGAAAGACTTGGCCGGTCGTTTGTCCATGAGATGAGTATTGTCCTTCATTGCTTTGACCTTGGTACGAAAACTGACCCTGTCCTTGGGTATATCCTTGCGTACCTTGTTGCAAGTTAAACGTAGTATTATCTGAACGATTTAATGAATTCTGGTAGTAAACCTGGCCGTCATTACGGTTGGTGTTATTGGGCTGATTAGGATTTGCAGGGTATTGATTCTGAGGAAGAGCAGGGTACAAATGTTGTTGACCTGGTTGCGGGTAATAACCTTGGTTAATATTGCTTGGTTGGTTGGGGTAAGTCTGGCCTGGTTGCCCCTGAGGGTACTGATTTGGTTGACCATATGGGTACTGTGGGTAAGGACTGGGGTATTGACCGTTGAGGTTTTGGCTATTTGGTGGATAAGGGTAGTTGACAATGGTCGTCGTGTTTAGAGGATGGCTGGCATTTTGGCCGTGGTTAGAAACATGGGGTTGGTTGGGGTACGTGTTCTGGTTGGTATTATTCTGCGGCTGATGAGAAGCAGGTCTTGGAGCTGAAGAGCACGTGTTGGGTGCCGCACACCATGAGTCCGGAATGCAAGGCCTGTAATCAAGTTTTGTAATAAGTTTATGCACATAGACTGTTTTTTGTTGTTGATTAGTTTTAATTTTCTTCAAGTGAAACCGCTCCGTCTTTTGATTTGAATTATAATTTTACGGTTTTGGTAGCTTCTTCATACTAAAAACATTTCACATGAACTACTCCTAATGTACAAAAATGATCGTATTGATGTATTACTTGGTTGATCATCATATCTAACCAGCATATTGGTAGGATGGTAAAATAATAGATTGACTAACACGGAAAATGACTGACTCACTCCGACTTTGACCTTGCTTAAATTAGTGGCTGTTTTAAACATATATAAAATTAAACTTTATTTGCAATCGAACATGAAAAAGGACACGATATGTTCAAAAAAGATATGATAGTTTCAGAAAAATGATTAGTTTGAAGTACCTACAGACAGATAAATGTGGTGAAATCATAAGGGATAATAAAAATTACAAATACAGATAATAATAATTAAGATTTGGACTTACGGGGTGCACAGTGGATAGCATTCTCCCTTGTAAAGGATGTAACCTGACCGGCATTGGCACACGCCGTTGATGCAATCTCCACCGATGCACTTAGTGCACGAGATAGGGGTAGGAGGGGCTGTCCCCGACTTGCAGGAACCTTCAGGAGTCGAATGGTATCCCGGATTGCAGGAGCACGTATTGGGGGCAGTGCAGTTACCTAAGGAAGGACATTTTAATTGTTTTCGATCCAGAAAATCATATAATTAAAAAAAAAATGGATTGGAACTCGAGTATTGTTATTTATTTTGAACTAAATTGACTGAATTGAACAGTAAATGATTTTAAAACAAGTGGCAGTTTATTTCATGGATAGAATGACAAATCATGGTGAAAAAAGTGTAGACTGTGTAGATTGTTTTTTGTCAAAAACACTTACCACTCCCACCACAGTTCTCCCTACACCGCGGCACACAGAACCTGCCCCCCCGATCCAATGTGAACCCTTCCTTGCACAAGCACTCGCGCCCACTATTCCCACCACAATGTCCGTTCTGGCAACCGATGGGGCAGGTGGCCATGCAAAAGCCACCTAAGTTCCTGACGTGTTCTGGGTAGCATGTGCACGTTTCTGGAGCCGTGCAGAGTCCGTTCACGCAGCCGTTGGAGCAAACGGGGTCGCAGATGCGGGAGTTGTGAATGTTGCGGAGGTAGCCGTCGCAGCAGGATTCGATGCGGCTGAGGTCCGGACGGGACTGGAACAAAAGTATTAATATTAATTGTATGTATGTATGTATGTATGTAAACTCATTATTGTACAAAAATATAAATATTACAATATTGTTACTAAACGAATGTACAAAGGCGAACTTATCCCTAAATGGGATCTCTTCCAGCTAACCCTGAAGTAGATGAGTAAGGACAATGCATAGGGTTGGACACATACAAGTTTTGCACAAAAGTAGCAAAAAGAGATGATGATACTTTAAATAAATAAATATAAAACAAATAAACTAAAATAATAATTGTTTTGGGAGAGCGACGAAGTGTAAGTATGAAAGCATAATAATATACAGGGTGTTTGGTAGGGGTTTTAAAGAATGATAGTTAGGGTCATTCTGAAAATCTTTGACCGCATTTACTATTAGGTATACAAAGTTGTACGGTGTTTTTTAAGATATTGTAATTATTTTCAATATACTTACACTAATCAATAAAATCTGGTGAAATGCATAACTCGCTGAACGTAAACGATCGATTAACCTAGTGATAACGATTGAAAACCCCATTTCGAGTAAAAAAATTCGTTGTTATTTGGCATGGTGATGTTTTGATTTGAAATACAAGGACAAAACCCTATTGTAAGGTTAAGGAATTAGTAATGAACGAGGACCAATAATGGACACTTGATTCTTATGGTACAGAAGATAAGAGTTATTATTGAAATGAATAAATAATAATATCTTTATTATAAATTTGGTTTTGAGATGCTACTTGAATTAAGTGTTACGTGTCCATTATTACTGACGTTATACATACCTACAATACTTAAAAGCCCTTTGACTATACTTGCTTTGAGAGCCTGCATGTTGGTATACGCACAAAAGGGAAAAATATGGACCGTACATTAAGGAAAAAGTGACACTTCAAAGCGTTGCAGTTGCACTGAAAACAAAGCTGCATTTTACACAACTAACTGAGTGGCACTTTCTTTGGCGCTGTTTCGCACTCGAATTGAAAATATTTATTCATTTGTATAAAAAAAAATCGTGGATAATTTTTGTGACAAGCTTTGTTAGCCGACTGTTATTTTATTCACAGTCCTACTTCAAACTGGGTGGCTTTTCGTCAAGCGCGAGTACCTACTGTACATAAAACCTAGACGAGATGAATTGCAAGTATCTACATTATCGTTATCGAAAATGCTTAGGATGGAGGTCAGTTGCGATTGTCGAGTCAATTGCATACATTTGACAGTTTTCGGTAATACGCCAGAGAACCAAGGTCACCGACATAGCTCAGAGAGTAAGCATGCTGAAGTGGCAATGGGCAGGCCACATAGCTCGGAGAACTGATAACCGTTGGGGAAGAAAAGTTCTCGAGTTCAACACCCGGTGGTCTGACGACCTGGTTAGGATCGCGGGGAGCCGCTGGATGCAAGCGGCTGAAGACTGTGACTTGTGGCGCTCTTTGGGGGAGGCCTTTGTCCAGCAGTGGACGCCCCCGGGCTGATGATGATGACAGTCTTCGAGAATCGTTTTTACGTTAGCGTTAAGAATCCGCGTCCGCGTCTGTTCTAAGACAGCATAATATTGCATTCTCATCAAGTTATCATTCGAATTAGGAGAAGTAGTAAATAAACCAGATAGTAACCCTGCGTACGAAGCTATCTGTCCCGTATTCGATATGGAGAAATATTTGTGTGATTAGGTTGAGTATTTTTCCTGAGTCTTGGATGTTTTCTATGTATTAAAATAAATAAATAAAGTTGTATGTATGTATGTTCGTATGTATGTTATACTTACTCCATTGCCCGCGGGTATGTTTGTCTGATCTCGTGCTAGACTAGCCGTTCTGGAAGTCATAACATCACAATTAGTTACTCGTGTTTATAAGGACTATTTTCCTGAAAGCAAAACCGGAAAACGGATGCATACGAGATTAACATTTCATAGGTATGAACCTAATAAGTATGTGGTTAGATAAGTATTGCGAAAACATTATTATTGATGTTATTAAAACGAACAGGTATTTAAGAGTGTTTTATACGAGCGTTTTGACTCGTTATCTTATTGTTAATGATATGGTAACTCTTATTTACTTGACAATAATGGCGACCGACTTAAGAACTAATGATAAAATGTTAAAAGCAATGTCGTTGTAACGAGAAGAAAAGATACTAATTTTTTTTTTCTTTTCAACTCCGTATTACTAGGTATAATGTTAGATTTCAATGCGCAAAAAAAAAGTTGTAACTTAACATTGGCTTTCTGCGACAGAGTTCTATAATGGACCAAAAGTTAATTTTAATGTTGGATGTAGAGACGAGAAATAATGATGATAATGATGATGATCAGAAGATGGAGACACTCACGGTACTTCCACCTCGCAAATTCCGACCCTGGAGTTGGCAGACGCCGCAAAATTACTGGATCCTTGCGTGTTATTAAAGAATCTAGAAAAAAAACCAAAGTGAAAAAAGGTAACGAAATAGTTATTAGAGAACTGTTATTACCATGGCAACGCTCATTATAGAATTGTTTTCACGCTTCGGTTACTCTATACGTGGTATTCTGATACCATTAACGATGTCAATATAAGCATAATTATTTAAAATATCGCTGTTTTTAAACTTGATAATATCCTAACCCAAGTCCCCAATGTTCTCAATGGCAAAATGCATATATTCTAATTTACGATGTTACTAAGATAGGTATCTCCTTTCTTTCGCCGGAAGACGAGCTGTAGGTAGGCCTCCAACAAGATGGAGTGACGACCTCGTCAGGATCGCGGGACCGCGGTGGATGCGAAAAGCACAAGACCGGTCTGAGTGGAAAGCCTTGGGGGAGGCCTATGTCCAGCAGTGGACGTCTTTCGGCTGACATGATGATGATGATGATGAAGATAGGTATACTCGTAGTATAGAGTGTATAAACATAAGAATCGGGTTCTTACCACGGTTTGGCCAATTCCGTGCCGTAATGTTGCGTGTTATTCAAAAAAATGCTACAAAAAAGAATAATATTTTTACACACACCACAAGTATTTTTTCTTATTTTTACATCAAAAATCATAACAATGTAAACATTTATCCTTTTGGCAAAGTGGAAAAATCTGGGGGTCTATAAGAGATACGTAAAACCTAACCATGATTGGTATTCAATATCACTTTATTAATGTTGGGTTAAACCCCAAATATACAGCTGTGGTAAATTCCTTGTCTCAAAAATAACAATGGTGTAAGGTGTTTTGCTTCTCTTGGCGAACATATGACGAATTGTGGTTCGCTTGTGGAATAGTAAATAGTATTCTTTGTTTGATGATTCATAATGTATGTGCTATATCCTGCTATATCTCTAAAAAAATAATGTTAATTCAATGAGTAACGAATGATGCCATAACATGGGGGTTTATTTAAATATTTCGGCTTGCCTTGTTCTTCATTGTTGTTTAAATTTTGAGGATTAGAATCGATATACATAAATACATATATACCGTCAGTGCTTTAAAAAAACTCGTATCTCATATTTTATGACGTACGATTTTAAACTTAAACATGAAGAAAATAAAGTTCATACTCATACATCTCGAAATATCAGATACGAGCTTTTTCTAAAGTAGTAACAACACACTCCCACCTTCATACCAGAGTGGTGTAGGCTGTGCTACATATAATTATGTATGGTGTTGGTAATCCAACAACTCTAAAAACTTGTTAAAAGCTACTTGTTACTTGTATTATAATCAAAATAATAAATTACATTCCATATTGCAAGTTCACTCAACTAATTTGATTTCTATTCCACAATAAAACTCTTTCAACGGTTACACTTAAATTCTTAACTAGGTAGTTAGTCTTTTAGTATTTAAATCATTACGTCACTTTGCTAACTTTGCCATGATTCAAATTGGTTGACCGTAGATTGCATGAAAAATACATACTTACTAAAAGTGACATAAAAAAAAACGTGACGTAATTTGACTTAAATCTCTTTGGAGAAACCGCGGCGCTGGCAGACGAACAATCCACAGATTATCCTAAACTTTAACTAATTTCAACCACCTAAATAAAACTTAGCGGACCGGAAGACGAGCTGTAGGTAGGCCTCCAACAAGATGGAGTGACGACCTCGTCAGGATCGCGGGACCGCGGTGGATGCGAAAAGCACAAGACCGGTCTGAGTGGAAAGCCTTGGGGGAGGCCTATGTCCAGCAGTGGACGTCTTGCGGCTGACATGATGATGATGATGATGAAATAAAACTTGATTACATACAATAAGAGTAGCATTACACTTGCCTGGAAAGGTTGTCAGACCCTCTGTACTGGAACTGCCCTCCTCCCCCCTTCCGCTGCTGGAGGTATTGTGCGTCGGCGTTCGGGTCCTGCGCATGACACCCGACCAGCAGGGCGCCCACCAGTAGTAGAGTGCGCATGGTCACCTGTTACATTCGATATGGATACTTAGAAAAGTCTACTAGACTACATTTGGTCTGCTCAGTGAGACATACTTTTTTTTTTCTTTTCCCCGCGGTGACTTGAACAGCTACTACCGCGGGAATATGGCGTTTCCACTATGAAGTGATTTCGCCAGTGTCAATATATAAGTATAAATCAATATAGTAATAAAACACAATCCAATCTTCTCTAGGAAGATTGGTGGCAACGTTGTACAGTGATATGTAGGACAGAGGCTAAGATAGTTTTAATTTTAACCTCTGTACCACTGCGAGTCCACTTGAAACGAGGAGAAAGATGCCAGAATACACGAAATAAGTCCAAGTCTTCTATCACTGTGCAACACACTAAGCGTACATACAAAGGAACAGACTTTGTTTTATACTATATAAAGTAGAGTTCGTAAATATGTACACACTTTAGTGCTTTGTCTATTTAATGTCATGTTTAGACTGCCATATATGAATCGTCAGAACAGACAGACAAGGTACTAACTGTATACATATTTTTGAACTGGACTGTAAATACATAATAAAGATGTTAAAGCAGATGCCAAAGAGTGAATGTTTGTTACTTATTTGGATGAAACTTAGCACAGAGATAGATTAGTCTGAAATAGTACATACCTAGTGTACTTTTTATTGCGGATAACGGGTCAGTTTCCGAGGGAATAGCGATAAACGACATTATGCGGAAGTAGTCACGCGCATAAGCTACTCAATTATGAATTCAAGGCAGTAATCATATGTTTATAACTAGCAAACGACTACTTAACCAATTACTGGTGCCGTGTGGTTGCCGGCTTAGAACAGTGCCACTCCATGCCTCCCTGTGGAAGTCGTAAGAGACGACTAAGGGATTAAAGGCTTGTATACCTTGTCCACGTGAAAGAGTTGGCAAAGCGCCGTCTCTGTTGCACTTTTGTATGCAAATGAAAGGGACAAGAAATGATCAGCGGGCGTGAACAATCACACCTCACTGGCGGGGCCGGCTTACATGGCTGGCTCGGAATATTTATTTATTTATTATTTTTTATGATTTTGGTTCGTAAGTTGATTTGGCATTCCAGGTTAAACGGAAAACAGTCCAATAAACGAGCAAGGTAAAAAGTGAAATCAACAATACAAAACAGAGGACTATAACGCGTCCGCACCGTACAAGAAACAGATGTTGACTGATTTGGGCCGACATGTAAACCAATCTTGTGCGCAAGCGGTGCTCTTATCGCTGGCCAATCACGTGCATTATAAGTTTTCTGTTACTAACTCTTTAACGTGAACAAGGTATAGTATTGTTAGGCGATGAGCTTGCAACCTGTCACTAATATACGCTGGTGAATATCTTGGCCTGTATGTGCAAAATGTGGTTATAGAATTAAAAACAAGTTGTTAGGGTTGTTGGTAATTCTGTAGCTGTGCCTACCAACTCTGGGATGAAGGCATGACGATATGTATGTATGTAAACGATTACTTAATAACACAATAATAACATTTAACTTAAAAAATAGCAAGGTTAGGTTACTTGACACTGTTTACATAGTGTTATCAGTGCATTTCAAGGAATAACTTATTGGAAGTATAGAGATAATTTACGCAATCGAATATACAAAACTGATCTAATTGTTTTGTTGTTTGTCCTAAGTTATTTTACGATGGTACAAATGGAAAATTACTTTACGATTACGGGATAGATCCGTTTCAAAGTCTAGTAAGGAATTAAAACATACATACTAATAAGTAACTTTATCTATTACTAGCGACCTGCCCTCGCTTCGCTTCGGTTTATGTGAGTTATCTGTAACACCCGTTTGTGAACCTGAATGTATTATACATAAAAACTTTCCTATTAAATCCCTCTATCTATTGATGAAAAAATAAGGAAGATGCATGCTGGCCGCAAGTTCTTGTTAGAGTCTGGATACCAGCGCTTCCCAAGAGGAAACCACTGTTCGTTAGTTTAGATTATAATTTATATTATAATTTTCTTAATAAATTGTCCCTCGTACATTCTTCTTCGTATTAAGTACATATTTTGTTACTTTTTTGATGTGCAATAAAGGCTATTATAGTTAAAGACGAACACAGAAGTAGCTGTAGTATCCGCCATCGGAATCCTGACCCACCATACAACCATAGAACTGTGTCACAGTGAGTACAGTGACGTTATGATTCAACTCGTAAGAAGTGCCAAACAAATTGTTGTATAGTGTCACTGTGACAACGTTTTATGGTGTGTCATAATGTGTTTACAATGTCATCATAATTAAATTAGATACATAAATTTGGTAAAAAACAAACTTGTAATTATAATTAAAACTTAAGAGGAAAAAGGTTTATGGTACTCACTAGGTAACATAAACACATCTATTTAAAGCTCAAAATAAATATTATGAATCAAACCGTTACTTCGTAAAGTAACTATGAATGTATTTTTAAGTTTTAAAACTAGAATAATAATGACTCAAGCAGTGTTTTTTTGTTGACATAGTGACATCAACAAACGTTTATAAGAATGACGTAATGAACTTGACTTACTTACTTGTAAATGTCCTTGTTGACTTGCCTCCTTAGCTCGTAGAACTACACTGAGACGACGCGTAAAGTGTGAGTCTACTAACCATCAGATAAGCAATGCGTGTTCTATAATAGTTTTTTGATGGTTCCGTATTACTTTTTTTGACTTTTATGTCTATTTAACTTATTCTTACAAATTAATGTTTAAGTTTTTATGGCATAGAGAAGGCAAACGAGCACACAGGCCACCTGATGGTAAGCGGAAACTGTGACCCATAGACATTCGCATTCACAAGACTGCAAGCCTAAGACTGCAAATGCGTTGCCAATGCGAGCACTGTAGTTTGTAGTTTAATGGATAGGATGGTGGTAGGGATCCGGACGGACCCTGCACAAGGTCCTACCACCCGCGTATGTTATGTATTTCATGTACTTAGATCATGTTAAATACTATTAAAAATACTAAAAAGTCAGAATGTGACAGCAGTCAGAATTCTTAAACTAAACTAAACCTAGCCAAAAACTACCGCTAGAAAACCTGCTTTCAAACGCAACGAACCGCATCCAAATCAGTGCACCCGCTTAAGAGCTAAGGTGCCACAGACAGACACACCCTGTGGTGAAACTTAGAAATCCCTATTTTTGCATCGGCGGTTAATAAATTTCCACGTAAACCTGCAGTTTTAAAGGCATACAGACATACATTCTGCTATCAGTAATTAACCATCGTTGTATTTTTCCATACGGCACTTGTGCACATCATGTGGCAAAGTTGTATAGAGATCCTAGCATTCCCCTTTGGTGTTATTCTTAGAATAAGTCATTTTGACCCGTGTTACGCATTCTTTGTTTTTACTTATGAAGTGACATCACCAACACTTGCATTAGTGACATAGTGCACTTGGCTTACTTACATGATCTAATAATACCTGCGCATATACCAATACTTAATAGTCTCCTGACCTATAGTTATAATGTTAGTGTTTCGTTGCATCATCAGATAGGTACACAATATGTTTTAACGGTTCCGTATGTACATAGCTTTGACCAAAGGTGTTGTGCACCCATGCAGTTTTCATATAAAAGTCAAGCTTTAAAGGTGAATTGAATTTGGCTCAGGGCGACTTTGTCCTCAGTCCTAATTCGTCACGTTCTTAACCCGTCCACAATTCCATATGGCCCACTATTCCAATTCGTCGGCATTCCTATATTGTCACCTTCCTAACTCGTCCACATTCCTATACCGGGTGTACAATCCAAATGGGTCAGTATGGAGAAGTCGGAAACTATGAGAGATAGCGAGATCTGTTCTTAGGAATCATGACGTCGATTTTAGATTTAATAATAATTACATTCAAACTTTTTTATTAACTCTCATACATAACCGGGAATCGAACCTGGTCAAAATCAATGTGTATAAATTCTGCAACTCGCAAGAAGCACAACACTAATGGAATCTTGTTTAAAGTATGAGAGTTAATAAAAAAGTTTGAATGTAATTATTATTAAATCTAAAATCGACGTCATGGTTCCTAAGAACAGAACTCGCTATCTCTCATAGTTTCCGATTTCTCCATACTGACCCATTTGGATTGTACACCCGGTATAGTCCACAGTGCTAACTCGTCCACATTTCTATTGTGTGGTCAACTTCATCAATATTGTGTGGCTAAATTGAGTTTGCGCTGTGGCCGATGTAGGAGTGTAGACGACTTAGCACTATGGACAATATAGGAATGTTGACAAGATAGGACATTAAAAATGTGACCGAGTTAGGAAGGTGACAATTTAGGAATTACATGCTGACGACATGACATTGTGGACGAGTTAGGAAGGTGACGAAATAGGACTGTAGACAAAGTCGCCCTGAGCCGTGTATTTATATCTTTTATTATAGAAAAATTAGTCATATTTATTGACGTTATCGAAAATACCGTGTTTTTTTTATTCCATAAAATTATTTTATTGTAAAACCTGACTTTTCCTAGCGTCAGTTACCTCACGCAAATAGCTAGGTAAGTACTGATTTGCACATGTTCGAACGCTTTTTTAATATTTTATGTCTAAGTATGTGTAATTTTTAAATTGAAAAATAATACTCTATTAAAAGTTACGAAGGATTAGTGTGGTGCTCAACGCATTTGGCCAAGGCTGTACCTGACACAGTAGCCTAGTGGTAGTGACCCTGCCTACGAAGTTAGCGGTCCCGAGTTCGATTCCCGGTACAGCCAAATATTTGTGTGAAAACACAAAGACATCTTATCCTTTAACCTACGGCCAAGCAGCAGTGTTCGCATTGTTGCAACCTTTTTACAACACGCCCCTCTGCAGCTCTGCATTAAAGGGTCCATGAATATCGTTCAGTAGCGAAGCGTTCACCATAATTATTATCATTAAGGCTATGCCGAGCGTCCTGTGGCGCCCTCATTCGTTTTTTTGTGTTTTCTAATAAAGTATTTTCTTTAAATCGAAGGATTTATTTTTGTTGTACAAAATACTCAATATATAAAATATAAGAGACTAAGTTTAATAACCTTCGGATAGTCAACTTAAGTGAAAAGTTACGTCATACATTTTTTTTTGTTGTATAGAGAAGGCAAACGAGCACACAGGCCACCTAATGGTAAGTGGAAACTGTGACCCATACACATTCGCATTCACAAGACTGCAAGCCTAAGTCTGCAAATGCGCTGCCAACCCTGAGGACTAAGATGGAATGCCTCTATAAATTGAGTATTCATTTGTTCAACCAAAATACATCCTTCGATTTCAATACAACACTTTTTTTTTTTTTTTTTTTTATTTATTGAAAGGTACACTTACAGCAAGTACAGAAAGCATTCACATCATAGTAACAGGTTTTAGGTATTATGTCTAGTGTACAAGCCAATTACAAGTATACACAGCATTTCCAGATAACTTAGCGGACTAAATAAAAACAATAGATTACACTAAACATCAGTTCGTAATAAACAGGCTAAGATTTTAGTTTTAAATTTGTTAAGCGAATCAAAAAATAAATCGAGATCAGGCAGAGTTGCACTCATGCCATTGAATGCATTACAAACACGAGGCAACGGAGAGTGTCTACCAACATTGGAACTATATGTAGGAACAAACATAATTTTACTAACAGGCTTCCTAGGTATGCGGGTTGGTACTGTAAATTTAAATAGAGGCAGAATTAACACAGACTTAATGCTTCCGTTAATACAGTTTTTGAGAAACATTAACTCCTGAAGTTTCCGGCGATTGCGAAGCGAGATGAGACTTAAAAAGCTCATACGGGCATCATAGGAACATCTGTGTGATATAGATTGGGAGACATAAGCTAGGTGTCTGGTGGCCGTCCTCTGAACTGACTCAATGCGCTGTGAATGTACGACATACGAAGGGTTCCACACAATACTAGCAAATTCGAGTTGACTCCGCACTAGGCTTTTGTAGAGTGAAAGCTTGCATGACACGTTCAATGATTGTGTGTTTCTCCTGACGAATCCCCACATCCGTGCTGCCTTGCTGGCAATAGAGTTCACATGAGATGTAAACTTGAGCTTGGCGTCGAGCAAAACCCCCAGGTCACGAATTTCATCCACTCGCACCAAATGCTCACCACCAACTGAGTAAGTAGAAACTACAGGACGCAGTTTATTTGTGAAGCTGATAGATTTGCACTTAGCAACATTTAGCGCCATACAGTTCGACTGACACCACTCATTAATACCATCCAAATCACTCTGGATGAGCTCCATATCAAAATCAGTTTTTACTGACCTGTAAATTTTCAAATCGTCAGCAAAAAGTAACACCCCGCAATGTTTGATGCAGAGGGGAATGTCGTTAATGTATATATTGAAAAGCAACGGACCGAGGTGAGAGCCCTGCGGCACGCCAGAACCGGCGATGTACAATTGTGATTCGTAGCCGTTAACGACAACTGACTGAAGTCGCTGGAACAAGTATGACGAAAACCATACCAGAAGTGAACCTCCAATGCCGTAGGCCTCCAGTTTGCGTAACAGCATGAGGTGATTCACCTTGTCGAAGGCAGAACTCAGGTCTGTGTATACCGCATCCACCCTCCCACCACCATCAATTCCCCGTGCTACATCAGATACGAAACAAAAAAGATTTGTTTCCACCGAATGTCCAGTTCTGAACCCGTGCTGATAGGGAGACAAAAGTGAATCAAAATGGCTAGATACAGCAGGGCACAGAAGTGACTCGAAGATTTTGGATGGACATGAAAGTATGGCAATTGGCCTATAATTTTTTACATTACTCCGATCGCCTTTCTTGTACACAGGCACGATTCTAGCCCTCCTCCATAAAGCGGGAAAGTCACCAGCCGACAGAGAATGATTATATATATAACACAATGGAAAAGCCAATGACGCCGCGGCTCGCTTATAAAAGACCGCGGGGACGAGGTCAGGACCCGCACTTTTATCGGGATTTAAATTCTTAAGCATATCGAGTACATTTTCCTCACGAAAATGCATGGAAGTCAACTGACTATCGTGATGACACACAGAGGGCAAATTCCCGGGAGCAGCATTCGAATACACGGAGGAGAAATGATAAGCAAAGAGGTTTGAAATACCGTTGCCATCAGAGACCATGACATCGTCACCATGATGCATGGCTGCAGGGACTGTCGCGCAGCTACCACGTTTACTATTCACATAACGCCAGAAGAATTTGCTATTCTTAATAACAGAGGCCTCAATAGACTGTTTATACTTCTGGTGATTCGTAGTGAGTAGTTTATTGCACCTGTCGCGAAGAAGTCCAAACTCAAAACCGTCGCGAGGGTTCTTGTACTTTTTGAAACGCAATCGTAGTTTATTCTTTTCATGCAACAGTTTAACCAGAGAGAACCCAAACCACGGCGGATGACTACCTTTCTTGGATTTGTGCATAGGCACGTGCTTCCGGATTACAGTGTTAAGATGCTTATAAAAGACAGATACCATATCATCAGTGGTAACGCAACCAGACAGTTCTGAACTCCAATCCATACCACCCAAATCTGATACAATAGTCTCATAATTGGCCCTATAGTAGTTATATTTAACATGTATAGGATTATTATTTTTTGATAGAGAGAGTGAAGGATCAACAGTGAACAGTAAAGGAGGATGATGAGCATCTACTCTACTAAGTACATCTAGGGCAGCAGTCACTTTACCCCCAGGCATATCACTAAGAACCAAATCCAAGATCCTGCCATTGGCATTAAGAATGTTGTTGAACTGGTTCAGATTTGCTTCACACAAAAAGTCAATCAGAGAGCTCTCCATGGTGCTGAGAGTACCAGACGAAACCATATAACCGCCATCACTTAAACCAACCCACGGGATACCTCCCAAATTAAAGTCACCAAACATAATGACATTATCAGTCTGTTCCAATACACTATCCGCATTACAAGTGAACGTTTTTAGAGTACTCAAGCTGGCTGGAGGAGGAATATAGACAGCACAGATGGCAAGCGTTCTTTTAATACCATTACTGCACAAATCTAACCTGATCCAGAGATCCTCACAATTCGTCTCCCAGCAATGGATTCTATATGAGCGAAATTTACGAGAAACCGCTATCAAGACGCCTCCTCCATCCCGCTTGGAACCAGCTCCAGTCACAAGACGATCTCTCCGGTACACTATATACCTTGAATCGAATAACTCTGAGTCAGTGATACCGCAATTCAGCCATGTTTCTGTAAACACAATTACATCGAAAGAGCTCTGCAACACATTTAGGTATACATCATTGGTTTTGGAACGTAGGCCACGAGTATTTTGATAGTAAATCGTGAATGTATAATACAATATCAAGATACGATCATTGATTAAGGAAAAAATTATGCGTTATTAACAATATTTTTTAAGGAATCTATGCTACGAACGAGTAACGCCTGGCTAGTCTCATTCTTCCGAACATATATTCGGCCATTTCGTACCCATACGTATCTAAAGTTCATCTCTTTCGCCCTTTGCCTTGTGGCCGCATGAAGGCGCTTGTTCGCAGGCGTCAGATGCTCAGCAACATAGACAGGACTCCTGACACCAGCCAACCCGAGGTGATGCGTGTTCAGCTTATTATCCTTGTTCGCCTTGTTGTACGTCTGGACAGCCGCCAAAAGAGAATCACGTTGCTGAGGAGTGCGTAGTTTGGCAACCACCAAACGAGGTCTGGGGTCATCTCTATTTATTTTAGCAACCCTTGTGACTTGGATAAAGTCATCTTCCGCGAGGGGTGCGTTAACTACTCTCGCCAGTTGCGAGAGGCAATTGGTAAGATTTTCGCTACGGTTTTCAGAGATGCCGTTAATTTCAACGTTGCACTCCCTCTGGACCTGCTCAGCGATAGCTAATCTAGACGATAAATCATTGACAGTGGATGACAGGTTTTCATTTTCTTTCTGCAACTTTACGATGGTGGCAGTGTTCGTATCATGCTGATTCTTCAGAACTTCAAAGTTATGGTTCAGGAATTGAAGAGAATCGTGGAACTCCGAAAACCGTGTGGTCAACTCACTCAGTTTATGGGACACTGCTTCAGTGACACTGAGTTTCAGCGACGTCATCATATCCAGCTTGAATTGCTCGAGAATCTCCCGCATAGCGCGCGTAGTGACAGGCGCATTGTCCTCCGAGATAACGGCAGTAGTAAGCCCACTACCCCCCGGGATATTGGAGCCCGTACGTGGTAACAAGATAGATGGTAGATTTTTTTTACCCTTGCCTCTTTGGGTAACGTTGCAGGAATCAACACTTGCAAGAGAAGGCAGCGCGTCACCAGAAGCTTGAATGTCGTCATTGTTCCGAGCGGGAGGAGGTGAGCCAGTATTGTCTAGTTTAGGCTGCTTGCTCGTGCAGGAACAGCAAATCCATGACGCTCTTTTATCGGGAAGCATTGCATTAAAACGTCTTTCACTCAAGCCCGCACAGCGAATATCGTAGGCATTCTTGCAGCGAAAACAGGTGAGGTGTAATTTGCCGCTAAAAGGAACACGGCAGCTAGCACACAGCACTGTAGACATTTCGGATTATATGCAGATGATAGTGGCCTTCAATTCATTACAGATGCGTCAGAATAAGCGACGGCTCAGCTCTCAATCCGAGCACACAGCAGTTTTAGAGGCCCGAGCGGTCCCAAAACGTCACTCGACGAAACGCATGCAACAAGTCCAAGGGCACTATATCAGTGCCTCCAGTGAATAAGGGAATAACTCAAAAACGGCACTTTTCAGGAGAGCAAAAAAACTATATTTTTGTACGAGATGTTTGGAATTTGAACTTTTTATGTTTGATTATGTTAGATATGGTGTTTAGCTTTAGTTTTATATATACATGTCTAATGAACCGACCCTATAAATATGTTTTTTTTCTGTTTTTTTGCAGTTATGCCCTTACTCACATGTACTTTATGGTAATAACTCAACTTATTCACTTAACCTTTATTGACCTGTTAGCGACAAAACGACTTATACCCTTACGCACGATATTCGTAAAGGCAGAACACGACTTATACTATACTTAAATTTTAGTCTAATAGAAATAAGACGACTTATAAGGCATGACATTTGTTACTTAAGGATTTAATTGAGGCCGTATAATAAAACAACCATGCATATAACTTGAAAAACTGTAATGTTAATGACAGTGTTGTATACTAGTGTAATAATAATTACAATCAATCGACCCTCAGAATAACCGTAACCCTCAGCCTCACTTTTTTGCAGTATATAAATCAAATAGTATTATCATCATCCTCGCGGTCTTCATCAAAATTATTGATTAATGTATTCAAATCGGGATCTTCTTCAAAGACAAAGTAAGAAATTTAAATTTTTGGGACATTATTTTTAAAAATATATATGCATCTCCATCGTTTTTACCCTCAGTTTTACCTCTTCATTTTCACATTGAGAACTTTTTTTACAAGCTTTTTTACGTATCTGATACGTATCTATCGGGCGGAATCTAATAAAAAAAACAATTCACTTTAGTCATGACACAAGTAAAATCACCAATACCTATAGTTATTATCTACCCAGGTAATTCTCTAATCTATCTCAATCTATTGACTCTCAATTGCACACAATGAGCATACCCAACAGAAAACGAGAAAAAGTAGGCAAAAACGTGTTAATACCTAATTTTATCTTACCCAAATGGTAAGGGTTAGGTATCAAGATCTGTTTACTTAACTGAGGTTTTAACCTATCCTCTTCAGAAAATACTTTGCAGATATAATAACAATCAATCTAACAAACTTTTGAGTAGGTAGGTAGTTAGTAAAACAATTCATTGCGGTCGTCGCCAATTGAAGGCCAAACAGACAAAAGATAAATAACATGAAATGCAACAGGTACTTACTTTTTTCGGTGGATTTATCACTAAGTTCGCAATTTCCTTCCGCGATTCATGTTTATATTTGTTTAAAAACACAACTAAAGTACCTATCACCTTCTTTACACCTTACGACGACAGACACTACAGTGAGTTCGAACGAAAAGTCAGTTTAATAATTATTTATTCATAATGGTCGTAAATTTAACAATTATATCTAAAACAACTTTCAAAAAAATAAAAAAATATTTGTTGTTATACAATATCGCACAAAAAATCAAAAGAAAAAGAGTATTAGATAAAAAGTAAAAAGATATAATATGAGTTGTTTCCGTGCAGCACACCCATTGACCAATAGCAACACGGCATGGATGCGAAAATATCCAATGGCGTTACTGAGAGCAACGACACTAAACGAGTTATTTCTTTATGCTCATATTAGAATAATGACATAACTCTGTTTATGTCAATAGTGGTGTTTAGGATTATTGGCACAAAATGAATTATGTCTTTACTCGAAAATATAACTATACATATGTCTTCGGGTTCGTAAGTAATTTTGATTCGAGATAACTAATGCCTTTGTAAGCATCTAAAATGATGGATAAAATAACTTATAACTTTAAGAACACCGAACTTATACCCTTTGGGTCATTGAAAAAACCAGGTTAGAAGGCAGCTAGAGATATGTCCTTTTGATATGTTGTGTAGTTTGACGAGCTGAATCCAATGGTACAATAAAAACAAAAGGGCATAACTCGTTTCATTCCGTTATTCACTGGAGGCACTGATATAGGCGTCGCACTCTAAATTACCGCTAGGGGAGCACCTTACGGTCCGACAGTGCATGCGCGACAAGGAGCCACCGATACTTTGCACTATTTCGTAGATAAAAAGATTAAGAGATAAGAACACTTCGCTAAGAGCCAATCGTGCGAGACACCGACGCGCCGCGGTAATTACCATAAGCGAAAGGTCAACGTTGACCGGTCACTCAGAGTTCCCACGCTCCACGATCCAACGGCACAAGACACGGTAGTCTAATGTAAATAACAACGAGACAGAGGTCTATCGCGAATGGTCACATGCGGAGCACAAGTGTGGTTACGTCCGTTTACAAAGCCGCTACCGACTGAACACTACACTTTAGTTTAGTAAAGACAATTATAAAGAGGGCATCATTGAATCGCCAATAATTATGTCTAATGTTTTTAGGCGAGTAAAAATAATGCATGTGTTATTAGAATTAGAATGAGAATTAGAATTATTTATTTGTAAAACATAGGTAGAGAAATACAGGTGGAGGAAAAAATACAGCGTGTATCACTATGTTTTGCCTGTTGGCATACAAATATCAATGTCACGTAGATATATGTAGTAACATTTTCTTTTTTAATAATAAAAATACAAGTGAATGAATAAATCAATCCTTATAATTAGATGAATGCATGTCAATTGGCCAATAATAATAACAAATTTATAGAGCGATGTCACTTAAAAAAAATTGCGTACTATAATAACATTTTATAATTAATAATTTGGTCAGGTATTGATTATCATTAGCGAAGCAAATATTGAAAATTGGTGCGCCTATTAAATAATTACCCTGTATATTTAGAGTACCTAATGAAGTTTCTTTTATCTAAAAACACATACAGTTTGAACTTGTTTTTTCCTGTTAGATGGCGGGGTTTTTCGAAACAAAAGACTATCACGGAACCTTAATTCCGGCGAAGCGAGATGTCGTCATATGATAGTCCAATCAGTTTTGCACACTTATTGGTTTATCTCCTTTTCGGATGCTCTCAGGCCAAGGTTCAATCCTGTGTGAACTCAGTAATAAGATTATTTCAAACTGATTTTTATACACATTGCATTCAACTCTTGCATTAGGGATTTACAATACTTACCGCCTATTTCACAAACGACAAGTGAAGCATATTTGACAGATAATTTTTGCCCTTTCTCTTTCTTACACTTAAAAATAGACAAGAAGAGAGTCAACTTTAAGTAGCAGATAAAACTAGTTGATTGTGAAACAGGCCCTTGATCTACTCGGGTCGTATTTATCGAGTGGATACACGTGGATAAAACATCCGTCACTTTTTGACCAATATGTAAGTGCGAGAGTGACGAATGCTTTATCTACCGGAATAAATGCGACCATAATACAGGCAGGGCTTCTATTCGATTCGGTATAACCACAGCTATTAAATAATTTCGTGCCCGTAAGGTTTATAAATCATTTGTAGGTCAATGCATTCATTTTTATAAAAAAATACCTGACACAGTTTTAAAGTTACCATTTCCAGTAAGTACTTAAAACTTACTTGTAAAAGTCGATGATGTCTAAAGCTTACTATAGGGTCGAGGACTATCTAACAGATAAAAATGCTTGGCCTAAACTGAACTAAACACCTAAATAACTTAATAATAAATTAGTCTTAAAAAAATATGTAAACATTGTATATTGTCTAGGGGACACGGTTTCTGTAAATGGGACTTTGTATGTGGTTGTCTTGCACTGTCATAGGTAAGCATATTTTTTTTTAAAAAAAAAATTTGTTACTATTACTTATTAGTCCCTATGAGCATTCTGAGTTTTGACTAATTTTCCTGCTCAATCTACGCTTGAATATATTTATTTTATATTTTATGTTTGATTCATTGTTTTATATAATGCTAGGTTAAGCTTTATAATTGTATAATATCATAGGTAGTATTTAAATAAACGACTGACTATGTTGAGTTTCTTGCGGCGTTTCTTCTCAGCAGTGTTCTCTTGCGAAGCGCTGGTACATTTTTGACGTGTAAAAGTGCCCATTCGGCCTACTTACTGAATAAACATCTTTTTTCTTTTTTATTTATCATATCGCTTTTCACATGTTACAGTATTGTTTTGAACACGGCTGCCATTACTGTCAAGTAAATAAGAGCTATATTACGTTGATAGATAATACGATAACATAAGCCCTAGCGTAGATGCTAACGAGAATCTCATCCCATGCACTTGAGCGATAGAAAAGAACGTCAGCGTTAGAGCGTTTACATCTTGGCTAGCCCCATGTCAAAAGCAGGGTTTTCAGGGTGGTAGGACCTTGTGCAGGGTCCGTCCGGATCGCTACCACCATCTTATCCATTAACCTACCGCCAAACAGCAGTGTTCGCATTGTTGTGTTCCGGTTTGGGGATAAGAGAGCCGGTGTAATGACTAGCATAGAGGCATTCCATCTTAGTCCTCAGGGTTGGCAACGCATTTGCAGTCTTAGGATTGCAGTCTTTTAAATGCGAATGTCTATGGGTCACAGTTTCCACTTACCATCAGGTGGCCTGTGTGCCCGTTTGCCTTCTCTATGCCATAAAAAAAAAAAAAAAATCAATATGAGTATACAGTGTGTAAATGGTATACGGGCGTTTATTAAGACTGGACATAGATTAAGACTCTACTAATCATAAACAGAAAGAATTATTTTGATTACGCTAACGTATACACCGTTATTAATTTTTGAACATACTATCGACCCGCAATGTACATCGAAGTCCATCTGTCAGGTAAGTACGTAATGTTTACTTGTGAAAATGTTAATTACATTTTTCGTTATACATTACGTGTTAAATTATTTTGTATGGATTTTTTTTTAAATTTAATTTTAACAAAAGCTGCCTAAATGTGCTCAGTAGGGGTTATACTAACCACAGTTAAAAGGAACCGAACGCCCATATACCATTTACACACTGTATAACCTATTCTTGACTTGACAGAAGCACGTGGAGCTTAACTCATGCGCTTCTGTTAAGTCCACCAGAGTTAATACTATTTAACCACAATAAAACCTCGCGTGTGATGTATATGGACTTGTTGCTTTAAAAAGTTCAGAGGGCCTAGTATGGTTGCATTTATAGCGCCATAAAATGTGGATAAAGCATCCGTCACTCTCGTACACACGTGTCAAAAAGTGATGGATGTTTTATCCACAACATGGCTGCGTTTATCGCGTGACGTGATAAAGTTTGGATAAGGCGTCCGTCACCTTCTGACACGTAAATGAGTACGACAGTGACGGATGTTTTATCCACAACATGGCTGCGTTTAACGCGTGACGTGATAAAGTTTGGATAAGGCGTCCGTCATCTTTGGACTCGTAAATTAGTACAACAGTGACGGATGTTTTATCCACATTTGACACGTGATATAGACGACTCCGTACCAGGCCCACAATGTGATTGTCTAAAACTCGACTTAGGCGAAATACGAGGGAAAGCTATTAATTAAGAAAGAGCAGGTAATTGTAAACAAGATCAGTTGTAACAAATCTTGGGATTGACTTCTTATCTGGCGGGCATTAAGAACAGCATTAACGATCATAGATCAGAAAACACATTAATTCGTTAATGAAACTGGCAGCGGGTCTTATATGGCTCCGTTTATTGCGTGATAAAATGTGAATAAAACATCTGTCACTTTCTAACACGTATATAAGTGCGAGAGTGACGGATGCTTTATCCACATTTTGCCACGCGATAATCACAACCATACTAGGCCCGCGGGAATTGATAAAATAACATGAGACATTTTTGCATTATTGATAAATTATTTAGCTTATCATTAACAAACTGCGTTTAAGGAATTTAGAGTTTTTTTTTGGAAATCACGCCGTCTGTTTATCCTGCTATGGAGCAAGACCATGCATACCTACAACATATCCTTCAACAAGGATAGGTCAGTCGCGTAAGGACTTCTAACGGTAGGGTGGTAAGTATCTGGGAGACTTAAATAAATCGCTTTCTTCAAATAGTATATTATGGAAATAGAAAGATTTACAGAATTATTTTTTAATAAAAAAATAAATAAAATATAATGAAACAGCGAGACACGGGACCCGTGTCTGCGCTTATCGAAGTTTTCTGGAGACTGAATTATACAGGGGCCTGTAACTAAAGCAAAAAATTAAAACGTTGATTCTACTCCTCAAACTAGACAACTTTTGTTTAGCAACTTTTTAAAATCATAAAGTTTTTAGATTGTTCATTTTTCAAACAAAGTAAATAGTATTTTCAATGTACTTAAAACTCCTTCTAATTGACATCGCCTGTCAGTCTAGTCACTCTGTAGTCACTCTACAGACAGAACCAATTTCATAGTACATTGCGTGTTCGAATTAACTTTATAATGTAATAAAATTCAAACCGCAGGTTTTTTTTCAAAGTCGTTAAACAAACGTTGCGTAGTTTGAGGAGAAGAATGTACGTTTTAATTTTTTGCTTTAGTTACGGGCCCCACCGTGTATATCCAAATACTAATAGATCATTGACAATTTTGAATTTGGAAAGAATTTAAACGAAATGTAAAAGTGGCCAGGAACGCCAAAAGGAGGTTGTAACAACCTCGTTACAGACTTGGTCGAGTTCTCCTGTTGCGTAAGGTAACCTATATTTAATTTTATCAAATTTTACTTCATTGGTTGTAATATTTCACCAAGCACTATTTCTGCTGAAACTATAACGTTTTCAGGATATCTTAAAACATTAATTAAGTAGGTAAGGATAGAGTTGTGACTACTACGATTCTATGAACTGAAAATTCTGCGTGTTATTATGCCTACTTAAGAGCAATCGTAAAGAGGGGTTTCGTTAAAATGGAGGAACCTGTTTCGTATAATAATAAACTATGAATCATGTTATTTCGTTTAAACAAGGATTGGAAATCCCAAAGTGCATAAGGTTAATTTTAGAGCAAAAAATAAGGAAAGTGTTTTTTTTTGCGTAACACGAACAGGAAAACGGCCGGTGCATTGGCCTGGCGGATAGGTTATCCAGGCTGAGGCCGGTGACCCACTTTTGTTTTATATTGTACATTCTCCAGCAATAATATTATCTGTCAATTTTGAGCCCTTTGATGTGTGTCATATTTTTGAGCCCAATGTTTTAGAATCTAGAGGATGACTGCGATTTTTGCGGCTTTTTGCTATTCAACATCAGGCAGTCTCCGTCCGTATATACTGAAGAACTACTGGTTTGACACTTGTTTTATTTTTTACATTATTATGGACATTTATTTATTATACTTATGAGTCTATTGTATATTGTACAGGTACATCTATTTAACATACTTTTAATTTGGTTTTGCATACATTTACTTTTTTGTGTTGATTTTAAGTATTTGACTATTCGTATTGCTTAATAATTTCTCTATCGCTCAAAGATCAGCCGGTAGAGTTCTCTTATTTTTAAACGACTCCCCAAAAAAAGGAGTGTATTATACGACTGCCCAAAAAAAGGAGTGTATTATACGACTGCCCAAAAAAAGGAGTGTATTATACGACTGCCCAAAAAAAGGAGTGTATTATACGACTGCCCAAAAAAAGGAGTGTAATGGTTTCAGGGTTTATGTATGTATGCATTGATTCTTTATTCCATAACTTCTAAACGGCTGAGCCGATTTAAATGTGTGAGGTATCGTTACCCCCATTGATACTCATTTGACAAAATCTTTTTTAAGTGCATCCTCCTTTGAATAAGACAACCGGTTCAATGACTAGTATTCTGTCTTAGTCGTTTGGAAACGCTTTTGCAGTCTTACAATTGACGTCTTGAGATTGCTAATTTCTATGGATCTGTGGTTACCTAGCGATACCTAGCGCACACTTGCATCAATAGACTCGCCAGCACCGACAGCGTTAGACAGCGGAACTAAAGTGTTCGACATCGCGCTAACAGTTTCTACGGTAGGTTCTCATAATATACCACTTCCAACTTCATCCCGATGGACTTCGGTCCCCAGGCGTAACATCCGCCTCTCTCTATGTTCCTCTCTTCCTACAGATCTTAGATCCCTTGTCATCAGGTGGCCTGTGTGCTGTTTGCCTACGCCATTCCATTAAAACCGGCCAAGTGAGAGTTTAACTCGCGCGGAGGAGGTTCCGTACATCCGTTTTTTAATCATAAAAGTCTTCTAGGTTTACCTGTAATCTACAAGCAATGAACTATTATATATATATATATATATATTACAAAGATTTTGGCTAAGATCAGGGGTGGAGGGGGGGAAGTGCTGGTCAGTATTCGTCTTCTTTCTTGAATTAAATCAACACTATCTATTTTACAAGCCCTTTCGTTTGATATATGACATAGTAAGGTATGCAAAACTTCTTTTTATAAATATTTCAGGGTTTTTATGAAAACGAACCTAACCTAACCTATAGGTTTCTCCACGATGGTACAGAAATAAATCCTGAAATATTTATAGATAAAGAAAAAATGGTGCGTCGGTAATAAAACAGTTGAGAAACGATAGGTACGTAAATTCGGCCAAACATATTTCGTCCAAAAGGCAGGCCACCAAAATATTTATTAACCTTGCATATCTGTGTATTTCAACTCAATTGGTCCAGTAGTTTCGAGCAAATTGGCTGTGACAAACAGACGGAGAGACAGACGCACCAGTGATCATATATATAACAGTTCCGTTTTTTCATTTTTTGTACGGAACCCTACAAAGGTGAACTCTTTAGGGAGATGAATTGCTAACTATAAGTAAGTAGGTACTGACATATTTATAATTATAAATATAACTTAAAAAGGGATGGAAAGTTATTTTTTGTTATCACATTGCAAAACCTACTAAGTAGGATAAAAATCTAAAAAATAATGAGAGGATTTATTCTTTGAAAAATATATATTATCTTATTTTCGAAGGATGTTAAGACCGGTGTTAAGTTATTAAAAAGCCAAGGTTCTTTTTAGGCAAGCTATTGCTATTGCTAACAATAATATAAAAATATAAATCGATATTTATTTATTCGATACTGACATACATACAAGCAGTGATATAAATAAAACACTGTACTTAGGTGCTTTGTCATACTTTTATTTACGTTACAACAAACTCCACATAATTAATCATACACTCATTATTTTCCACAAAACAATCACATAACATACACTAAATTATCCTAATCTGATTTATAATAATTATAAAACTTTGGTCAATACTTTGAATATTTGAAATCAGCGCCACCTAACGGCATTTGACCAAACTAGCTACTATCGTTGCTCACTCTAAGAACTTCATTCAGTCATAACTCGGTTACAGCTTCACCATTTAAGTTGACTACCTCGACAGCGTGCTCTGATGGTGGTCTCCAACATGGTATTTCAGCATATAATGGCTCAGACGTAGTATTATCTATAACGTCTAACTTCGCCTCACATTTTAGAGCTTCTATGGCAGACTCAGCCAAAGAGTCGGGTCGCTGTTGTAGTGGTTCATCAAAGCCGCCCAGAGATGGCGCTAAAGAACGACGCGATTGCAGAGTATGGAATTCTACACTTCTTCGAGGTAAATGGTCGTAGTGGCACTCTAAAATTCCTGAAATTATATTTTAATAATTAATATACGTAATTACGAAGAAATCAAACAAGACATTAGAAATAATTTAATTACCTCTGAAGTTTTCCAACATCATTGGAGAAATAGTTTGAACAACAACCGGCCTCATGAACTGTTTGAGGTTTCGATCCAATGTAGAAATTGGCTGATAGTGGCATTTTTCCGTACTAGGCGGTTCTGGAATAAATTTAAAAATGATTAAAAAATAAAAAACAAAAAGTATACTGGCCCATGAGGGGATCGAACCCGCGACCTTCGCGTTATTAGCACGACGCTCTAACCAACTGAGCTAATGGGCCGATATCTGTGTTGTTGAAATATTGTATCACTTGCTCAGTACAATACAAATGACATATTTTATTACGTCACATGTTTTTTTTTTGGTGAGAGTATACGTGCAGCGATTTACAGTCGAGCTCATAAATATGTGTACACTTACGTATTACGTGCAGTAAAGAAGACATTTTATTGTATTACTGTTAGGGCAGTATTTATTTATTTATTTTGGTTGAGATAAGCACTTAATCAAGACAATACAAGACAACGTCCTCTACTCAACACGGTAAAAACAATATCGTTTTTAATCTGTTATCGTATTGTCAACGTTTTGATAGCTCTTATTTTCTTGTCAGTAATGGCGCCCAATTTAAAAAAAATAACGCCTAGAATAGGAGCTGGTCTATTCTACGACGGTAAACAATATTGCTTTTGACGTGTTATGGTATTTGTTTTTATGTCAAGATTGTCAAGTAAATGAGATCTATCAAAATTTTGGCAAAATTTGGGAATAGAGGCCCGTAGAGACGTACCTAATGGTTGCATATAAAACTAAATTTATCTTTTTCATGCAAGTAGCCTTTAGCCTTAATAAAAAAAAACATTTTCAGATATTTTCTAAAACGCTGCGGCCTACAAATGCATGATTACTTCTTTAATAACAAAATTACCTGGCAAAGGAGTATTGAATATGCTCCTCACGTACGGCGGCGGACCATCATTATTGTCAATCATCACTTGCATCCTAATGTTGTTCATCTTCCCTTCCTCATACCGCGGCCTCTTGCACCTCTCCACCATCACTATCACCACAGCTACCGTGATCACCGTCATCATCACCCCTCCGGCTATACTCATCACCGATATCAAGTCAACGGACGATCGTTCTGTCCCCTTTTCACCCATCACAGCAGTAATATGCTCCGGCTCTGTCAAAATATGAAAAGTCTCTTCACCATCTGGGTCTTCTGTTACATTAGTATTAGGCCTAGGTGTTGTTATTTTAGTATCGTTAGTTCTTCCAATAACTGCTTTCATTTTTGGAATGTCTGTAACATTCTCTGCTTTTGTAGCAAAGTTTCTATTAACCGGCGTAATTTGTTTTTTTGACAGATCTGTGATTTTTGCTGGATACATTATAGTTGGGGTTGGTGTAGAAATGGCAAACAGTTTAGTAGAAGGTGTATTATACATCCATGTGCTCTGTGTTGCATTAGTTGAAGGAATAGTAGTTAAATTAGAGGAGTTCGGTTTATTAGCTCTCGTGCTCATGCTATTAGTGGTATTACTTGGTTTTGTTTCTGTGGCAAGGGGTGTAGGTGATCTGAAAGTTGTGGTTTTATGAAAAAGTTTTTCTGCGGATTTGGTGCTTGGTTTTTTTACAGGCGATGACGTTGCTTGTGATATCGACTTTGTAAATGCTTCTGTTGATGATTTTCCAGTCACGTTTTTATGCAGGAAATACGATGATGTCGTCAAAGCTATCTTTTTGAATGATGCGTAAGAAATTGATGTCGGTATAATGGAAACTATTATAGTCTTCGGAGTAGTATTTGTTGTGACTTCAGCTTTTGTCGCTGTTTTATATTTTGGCTGTTCAAAATTTGGTTTCACTTTCGTTTCATTTATTAATTCACCTTTTTGGGCTGGTCTGATCCATATTTCCTTGGGCTTAAATTTTACCGTGGTTGGATGGATTTTAACAATTGTTTCAGGCTTTCTTGTTGCTTCTTTAAACGTTGGATCGGTTATCAGATTGTCTTTACCAAATTTAAAAGTATCAGTTGATACTTCAATGTGTTTAGTTATTGTCGATGGTGGTTTATTACTTGGAACCGTCTTTGAAACTGTTACAGTAGTAGTAGGAGCTGTGGTTGTTCCAACCGCTTCCGTAGTGACCGGTATCGTCCTGTTATCACCAACAGTAGTAGTAATGATTGGTGATTCTGTTGTAACTGTAAATTTGTGCGTTGACAAGGTCCAAGGCGTGGTCAAGGTCAAATTGTTGGAATGAGACGTCAAAGATGTAGTATACGGCGTTGTATTTATCTTCTTAGCATCAAACGTGGCTACTTTGGCTGTTTGTAATGCTGTCTCCACTTGTGACTTCGGAACAGCAGTCATCAATGTCGTTAACATTGTAGTGTTTGTAGTTGAACTTGTAGGTGCAGATTTGGAAACTGTCGTCGAGATAATAGTATTAGTTATTGGAACAGCCTTTTCCGTGCTTATAGAAACAACTTTCATAGGTACAGTTGATGTAGAAGTTGTAAAATTACTGTTTAAAGATGGAAAAGCCATCGTTGAAGTTGTTGGAGTTGTAGGGTCTGTTGTTGAAGAAGTTGTAGAAGTTTTAGCAGTGCTTTTATTAACAGTGCTCGAGGTAGGCATGGTCACTGGTTCTGTGATTGTTAGGTCTTCTACTACTGAGGGAGTAGTCATGCTCATTTCGCATCTGAAAAACGAAGGTACTGGATTAAGAGTTAGGAAGCGGTTGTCCTAGCTAACTTTTAGATTAAGATATAACAGAATCTCTATTCTGCTATTTACAGCTTTTGATTCTTATCT
Source organism: Acleris sparsana (assembly GCA_923062465.1). NCBI lineage: Eukaryota > Metazoa > Arthropoda > Insecta > Lepidoptera > Tortricidae > Acleris > Acleris sparsana. The sequence goes on from OV281293.1 coordinate 1,600,778, forward strand.
ATTAAATCAGCTATGAATGGTAATCGCTTAGTCCAGTGATAAATGTTTGCCAAAAGGAGTACCTACGCATTTTATTTGTCACAAAAAACATCATCATTAAGAAAAATGGAAATTCTATTCTTCTAATACTAATAAAAATAAAATGATTGAGCTTCTACGATCATCAACAGATCGTCATTGTTGTGGAGAAATAATAAGAAAAAAAAGGAAACCTTTTATTTAAACCTAAGCAAAAACAACCAAAAAGGCTAGCTGAGCAAAAAGGCTGCAGAAGCCACAGTGCAAATTTACAGCTAGAAACAACTATTCCTGAAGGGCCTTTCCGAATTAGGTCTTTTGGTCAATACGAGAACGAAATTAGAGACATTTTAGGCAGTATTTTTGGAGTTTAAATACTTACATACTAAAGTTAGATAAATAGAAACCCACCTCTCACCTTGCCTCCCTTCCCTGCATCGGCATTCTCCCGTAACAGGAGAACAGTACCCATATTCCGAACAACTTTTGCATTCATAAACGCAATTCGGACCCCATTTGTTCTTCGGACAGTCTGGAATGTGTTAGAATTAGGAATACGTAAGATTTCTATAGGCAAAGTGGTTAGTTCAAGAAGGTTACTGTAGAAGTTAAAAGAGAAGAAGAAATCAGCTTTGTATTACTTAGGCTAGGTTGTTTTAAGACGAGTGTGAGGCTTAAAATTATGTAGGTGTCTGAAAAAATCTGTACAAAGGACGATGGGTAAAAATGTCCCCACCCACCAACAGTGATGAAACATGTGCCAGTTTATAGATCTTGGCAATATGATGTATTTTTTCTATGGCGACGATCACCATATGTATGGGGTTTTCTTGAAAAATCATATCTTATCGTATGGACTATGGAATTTGTTTGAAAATGAACACGTATGTAGATGATTTGCCTTGCCTGGCCCTTTGTTTTCATTAAAAAAATCCCATTGATTTTGCTACGAAGATAAGTATTTTGTCTTTTATTGGGTCCTAATGAACATATAGACCTGCAGCCCGTTACTGTTGGAGGGGGGGAGACGGGGTCCATACAAAATTGCCCATCACCCTTTAGCTCCGGGTGGTAACGTTAAAAATCTTAAAAAAAAAACTAAAATTAAGGAATGACACGTTATCGCATTTTGTATGGAATCCGTATGTTATCGGTTTTTTACTGGACTAAAAACATAGACTTAACGATACCGTATGCCTATAACAGCTAAATTTTGAAAAAATACTTCTTTGTAAGTTTAAAAAAACATTTCTTCTTCTTCAATGTGTAATTAATATTGCCTTTCTTAATATTTATTGAAAGTCCTTCTGTAACTTTGTTAGTACGTTAATAAAGCAAGAAAAATCCAGCAAAGCTACTAGGTTTCCATAAAATGATAAAGGTATGATTTTATTCTACCCTCAGAGCATCCGCTTCCGGTCTTTCCGGCAGGGCACACCGGGACACAGGATACGTCCTTCATCTTGTAACCGGGACAACAAACTGCCACTTCCGCTGTTCGCTCCTCAGTCTGAAAAAAATATTGAACTCTTTTTTAATACTGATAGAACATGAAATGTTAAAAGGGTTTGATTTTGTAAAAACACTTGTAAAAATATTGCTTGTTGCGTATTCTAAAGAATTTCTTATCTGAAGGGGACTAAAGATATCATTGTGTCAGGCAGGCGGTTTTTTTTTTGTGGTTTCCAAGAAATGTCTACAAATATCGCCAGTTCTACAAAATTGTTTTTGTAGAACTTTTGGCTCTATTTTATTTTTTTATTCGGCTTACTGAATAAACTTAGATGTAAAAAAAAATATAGATATAGATAAGTATTCCTGGATGAAATCGATTTACTTTTTAAATGTGACGTTCTGTAATTAAGTATGATAAATAAATACCTACCTAATATTGATTAATTAATAACAGTTTCATATAAACAAAAAATGTCTCAGGGCGACTTTGTCTACAGTCCTATTTCGTCACCTTCCTAACTCGGTCACATTTTTATATCGTCAATATCCCAACTTGTCCACATTCCTCAATTCTGCATAGTGCTAAGTCGTCCACATTCCTATATCGTCCACAGCGCAAACTCAAGTTAGCCACACAATATTGAAGAAGTTGACCACACAATAGAAATGTAGACGAGTGAGCACTGTGGACTATATAGGAATGCGGACGAGTTATGAATGTGACAATATAGGAATGCCAACGAATTGGAATACTGGGCCATATGGCATTGTGGACGGGTTAAGAACGTGATGAATTAGGACTGTGGACGAAGTCGCCCTGAGCCAAACAAAGGCTATTAGTGACAGGAATCTAGTAAGACTAAGGTCAGGCGTGACCCTAAGGTTTTAAAATGCATTTAGAAAACATAACATTAGCAATATCGTGATTTTAAAGTGATACTTTAATGACAGTCACTTGCAGTTGATCTAGGTCGCGTCAAGGATGACGACTTGACCTCAGAAACATGGTTTTTGTTATGTAATCACCATCTGTATGAAATAACCTTTGATATGGTTTAACTCTACTTCATTTCACTATTAACAGTAGTACAAATGGCGGACTTAATGGCCAATGATTGAGTAACGCTATCTTGTTAAATATCCTACCTGTCTACTGAGATTAAACATGCACTCTCATTACAAGATAATATCTATACAATTTAAATTTAAAATGTAGAACTTGCTACATTGAATATTGGTGTCAATACAAAACGCTCCTATATAATACGAGATAGTGATTATTCGTGATAAACAGACAAACAAAAAGAAACAAAATACTGACTTGGAAGTAATTGCTGTTGTCATGAATTGGTTCCAACTCACCGTTATGCTGACATTAAGGGTAGTGCTGGTCTGCCATTAGAACCATTGGTTAATGATCTTGATACTTTTAACAATAAAGATAGAAGTGATGATAGATACCTCAAGCCTAGTGAGATCTCGCATCTCGGTGCTCCACTTGGAACAGCGCGGTGGCATGGAGAGGCACCACTCGTAGGTGCGGACCGACATCGGAGCTCGGTACTTGACGCGCTTCGTGATATTATATCTGAGGAAAGTAATGGGGCTGTTAATAATGAAATGGTTATATTTCGTGGTAACGGCGCCTGATAACTTGAGAAATATTGGGGGTCAATCAGTGAGATAGCGAATTAGGCGGTTGAAATTAAGGTATTTACCAAAGACTTAGTCAAGAAATTAAATCAAATTATATCTTAATTCTTTACAGCTCTCTTTTAACTTGGAATTAATGTTCATTACTCGTTTCTGAACCGAAAACAGGCAACATGATTGATGAAAATTCTGACATGGTTACGTAACTTTTAGAAATACGTCGTAAATCATAATTAAACTTTGGAATTATCGGGTTTTGTCTTCAGTACAGAAATTTTATCAGTTCCATTACCGCTTAGACATTTTTTCTGCAAGTGGCCCTTACAAAATGATAAGTCGATTTAGATAGCATTTTCACATTGACCGACCACCCTTTTAAGTAAGTTACTGTAAGTAAACAGTCGGGGACAAAGATTTAGCATCGGACCAAGCTCTCAAAAATAATTATCTGTCGTAAAGCGCACTTAACCTGATGGCAGTAAATACATAGATAAAAGCGTATGATATGGAGGTATATCAACGTGTTATATTAACTTTTACCAAGACGTGGACATGTGTGAGAGGTGGCTTTGCCCAAAGGCTTATTTTTTTGTCCTTGACTGCTATACATACATTTACCTACAGAAATAAAGACACATATTATTATGAGACAAGTTCCTGAAAGACAGGAATCGGACCTTGTTGACAACAAATAAGACAAATCATGTTTATCATGATACAAGTGTACACAAATATTACTTCTTCACAAATGTGATTATTTTTTTAGTTTTTCCTCACCTTCTACATATCTAGGTTGTGTTTTATACTTACTTCTGCTGCACCATGCACACGTGGTCTCCATTTAAACCTGCCACTTCCACCACCGCCATCACGACCATCACTCCGACTATACACCATAGTTCTGTCCTTATCCTATCATTAACCACTGACATTGTTATTCACTGATTCCACTCCATTGTCGGTCTACATTGCCTTGTTTTTGTCATCTAGATCGTGTTTATTAAAATTACTAACATTAACATCTTTTGCTTTATTAACCTTAGAAATAGTTAAACTATTTACTTTTACAATCACTAAGAGGTCTTCAACGATTGCTATGACATCCCAGTTTCACTTGACCCTTAAATTTGCGATCATTTGGTACCGACGTATTTTAAGACTGACGGATCACCAGCAACTTTAGGTGTATGCGTTGGTTAGTTCAAGGGTCTAGGTTGGCTGGATGTTCGAAAATATCGTCTGAGATCTCGCCATCGTTCGATTTCGAAAATAACATTACACAATATTGCCATGTCACAAAATGAGTGATTACATAATTTGACCATTCGTCGTCCTTCCAACTTAATTAAAAAAAAATCTTGAGTGTTGGTTCCACTTCTACAGTTATGGAATGTAAAATAACAAAGCACTATGCTAAACTGAATGGGTTTAACAAGAATGGAGCTGCTGCGCCTGTTTTAATTATTAATTGAGGACACTTCCTTTTAAGTACTTGGTCTTACAGATTACATTAGTTGCGCAATCATAGAGCTTGTGAAGCCAGCGTTGTTCACGTCCCAAATTTTTAAGAAAAAGATAAGAAAGAAAACGAAAGAACGAACGAAAATTTAACTTATTAATACTCGTAGTCCGCCTTTGAATAAACAAATTAAAATAAAATGTGTTAGAATATAGATTATTTTTATTTTAAACACACCTATTTTGAATTGCCTTTCGACGTCAACATTTTCTACCTATTGTGAAATTGCTGTTATAATAAATCCCTCAACGAAAAATTAAGATGAATAGTGACATTAGAGACGACATAAACTTCAAATAATAACGGCTCCCCTGCAATAAAAGATATTGTCACTGCCCTCAATTAAGTCACCCCACGTCTTCCTAGTCGGCTACTTGACCCGTCATTCGTATGGTATCGCCACAGTTATAAATTTCTGTTTCATCTATGTGGCATAGACAGAGAATGATTTGCCTAATGTATTTTTAGATATTCCAGTTTAGTTTCATTTTGTAAAAGTAATCATTGGTCAGTGATGTACGTTTTTTTTTACTATTTGTACTTTAAGTAGAAAAATTAAAAAAAGCGTAAAACTAGATTTATAGTAACCAATGTATATTGACGACATTATGGAAACATCTTGGGTTTTTAAAGCTTACTTTCTGTTACACTTGTAACAATCCCAATTCACGGACAAAGCCGCGGGTACAGGCTAGCGATAGAGCGCTCGTGTGCGTGCGCCGTTTCGCATGCGTCCGCGCAGGATGCGCCGATTGACGCTATCAATCGAGGCGATGACCTCTTTCTGGATTGACGAAAGCTACTCGTAGGGCTGGCGCAAAAAATGGCTTTTGAGCTAAGGTCTAGGGGTGAGAGGATCAGATTAGGGACGTGTTAAGAAAGGGGCAGGGCAGGAGTACCCTAAACCGACGCACGTGTATGAAGACTTCGTAAGCAAGTGGAAGGAAGTGGTCTCTGCCTATCCCTACGGGAAAGAGGCGGATTGTATGAATTTGTGTATGTTGAAGTTAGGTCAATGAGTGAGTATAAAGAATTGCACGAGGGAGAACATGAATGACAAATAAGTGGACATGATTTTCAGCTTTGCATTAGTCAATCTGACTCACGCCATACCAAACCTAAAGATGACGAGAGTATTACAACAAAAGCATCTGACTTCAAGGTAGTTGAAATCATATAAGATGAGGAATCAGATATTTCAGAATTTAAGATTGCTGCTTTAACATTGTTAAATTAAGGTTCATATTGATATTTATTCTATAACAGTCAAATTAAAGAGAAAGAAGGAAGGATCTGAGGCTAAATTAAATAAAACTATACAATATTCAAGCACAAACCTTTGAAAGCCCTGCGAGGATTGTTCACATCGATCAGACATTCTAAGGGTCACTGTCGTACGAGTCTGACGAGAAGCACATCACAATGGTGATAAGAATAGACATAATATCCTTATTAATTCAACGATCTTTTACAATACAATACACAACAAATTTAATACGCTTTATTGAACATCGCACAACGAAAATGAAACGAGGAAAGGCAAATACATGAACTTCGGTAGACAGCTAAGTAACAGCTAGGTCTCAGGTAGGATCTTTTGTATATAATCTCGAGAATTTTTGAAATATGTTTTAGTTTTATTGATTCTGTTGTTGTTTTAAGGAAGAATTAGTTCAAGGCAAGAAATGTTGCTAACATTTATAACCTATTTCAATAAGACCATGAAGCATTAGATCAATTGAGTAGGTAATTATGTAAGTAAGGATGCCAACCGGATACACATGAGCAGGACTTCGAGGGAGATTCTTATTAAGAAGGACTAAGCTCTGACATAAAACTAGTTATTCGGGACATTATTATTATTATATTACATTATTACAAATTAACGAGAAAAAAACTTTTATTCACTTGAACCATAAATGATTGCTTATGACTTAATTGAGCAATTCTTAATTTTCTGTTGCCTGATTCCTATTCAGAAGTATAAATTTTAGAAATGCTATTTATTGTTAGACGTATTTCGTTTTCATCGGAATAGTAAAGTTGAATCAATCAATACTAACTGTCTATCTATTTACCAGATACTATGATGTATTTTTCAAAATCCTTTCTGGGCAAAAGAAAGTGTATCCAAACAAGAATCTGCTGAAACAAGAATTTGTCGAAATAAGAATATGGCATAGACGGTGATTCCGACCAGATTATTACTTTGAACTTCAAAAAAAATAGATTTCTGTGACAGGGCTCTATATTGGCTTAGCAAATGAAGTAGTTGACTTTTTTATTTCTGCTGTTCATAACATTTTTTTTCGTACAATCTACAGAACGATATAAGATCCTTCCATAGATATCAAAGCCCTTTTCAAACCCAATAATACCCACAATCAATCAAACCCTGCAACTACAAAGGTCCATATGTTTTGTCAGAGAGCAGTTACTGTAACTGGTGCCGAGGGGCCCAAACAACGCGCTTCCGTCCGTCTGTCACAAGTAATTGAGTGGAAACTATCATGTACCGGTCTATTTATACATAGTTTAGCGATGGGAATGCTTTTGGTGCTGTTGGAGGCTAAAATAATGGTATTTATTTCTGAAAAGCTGTTTTAGAGCTTTTCGGATTTTTTGTAATCTACGCATAAATTTACCTACGCTTAAAAAAGACTGTGCAAAAATACTGTGATATTGTAAACTATTTTTAATTATTATGTAATGATGTAAACCTTTTTATTGAAAAAAATATACCTTGCCGAGTTTCTTACGCCGGGTCTTCTCGGGGCAAAGGTTTTATTTTTCGAACCGGTGGTAATGCTTTTTGACATTCATAGGTGCATTATATTATGCCTAAATTGAAGAATAAAGAACTTTGACTTCTTTTTTGACTTTGACTTTGTCAAGTAGCAGTGTTCTCAAGATCCTAATGAAATGATCGGCCTAAGTGCATTCGACATAAGTCTTCAGGGTAAGATTTTTTTTTAAAGCGTGCAGATGGCATACGACCCAGGCCACCTGATGGTAAGTGCATGCATTCTCAAGACTACGTCTGCAATCCTTAGACCACAAATGCGTTGCCAACCCTGAGGACTAAGATGGAATGCCTCTGTGCTAGTAATTTCACCGGTAGTCGCATCCCCACAGCGGAACACAGCAATGCGAACGCTGCTTTTAAAGGTTGTTAAAGGATAAGACGGTGGTAGCGGTCCGGTCGGAACTTGCACAAGGTTCTACCGCGACTTAGTATTTGTAACGTTAATAAGATCTTGTACAACCCATCATAACTGCAATCAATAGATGTATTGAAATATTTGAAAAAAAGTCTTTCCGCCGAGGCATACATAATGCTTTTCTCAAACATGTGAGGAAATAATACAAATACATTTTTAAAAAGCAAGTAATTTAATTATGCAGAATGAACGAATGTTACCGACTGTCAATTGTTTTTAAATACTAACCATGCAAATTCAAAAAGAAACACACGCACTGTGCTAAAAAAGCGAGCAGTTACCTTGGCTGTTTGGAATTTTTGTCTTGGTCCTTTTGATTTTGTATGCAAATTGACAGCATTTTTAAGAAAAATATAGACATGGACGGAAAGTGTTTTCATACGGTTTTTTTACTCCTAAAATGAGGCTCTTTCCGTCCTTGTCTTTCAATCGGAAAACCGTTTTTTCCGAGCATGTTTGAGAAAAATATAAATTAAGGTTAATTAGTTCTTACTAACATTGTCTAAATGCCAGAGCAGTTTATATGACCTGTAAAATGCGTGAGGATGTATAAGAATTGACGTAGGCTTTATTGGCATGTGTCGCATATCAATTTTGACAGAATTCTACAGTCAATAAGTGCCAAGTTTGTTATAAATAATTTTCTTTCGCTGTTACAATGTAGAAATTAGCTCTTTGTCATTAATAAACTATTACTACAAACAAATGGTTCTGATATACAGCAGAGATAGGGCGACACTAAAGCAAAGGATGTGATCTACTTAGATATTAATTATTGTAATTAATGCGTAGTAAAGTAATTGAACTGTCTCTTTTGTATTAGATTGTGTGTTAATTGTTGTGGGTTTTGAACTAGATAATTGACCAAGAAGCTATGTATGCCTTTCTTTATCATAGCGTCAAAGTTTAATCGAGTTTCAGGTCAAAACTAAGATTGCAATTTCGACATCAAAAAAACTGTTGAAAACCGATTTTTTACAAGACCCATGTTATGTTTTGTAGATAGAGCAGAGGCTTGTCTATAGACAGATTAACGTCGACCTTTTAACACAGAATTTGTACATACACCCGAAAAGGCTTTATCTACCATTTTGGGCAGTTTTGTTGGTTGTTAATTATATTTTAGTATTAATTTTGTTCCTGACATTTAAATGTAGCTATGTGGATTGCCCGTATGCAGCTCTAATTAAGCTTATTAATGTCCATTTGTGGGCAAGTGGCCGAAAGGACAGATGTTTGAGTGTTTAACGAATCATCTGTGGGTCCGTCATCAATATTTTACACAAGAAGAATTTATTTTCAAAGTTACAGGACTGGAAGGATAAAATAAGCCCAAGTGCGGTATATTTCACCGACTTGCATACATATATTAATTTACTAATATACACCGAATATTAATTTGAGGTTTCAAAATAAAATAAGATATATAGTATCCATAGTTATTTACCTAGTTTAATCATTATTTTAAGATTTGTAAGGTAAAATTAGTGAGCGACTCTGTATACCATAATGTGCCATACGATAAATAATTAAATAAATAAATAGTCCATAGTCGACATATTTATTTCGTTTAAACCGTTTTTATGTTTATACTCGATCATTTATTGCAGCGGTTTTTGATGAAATATATATCGATATTTAAATATGTAGTAAAACGTGAGTTGTTCAAATCGCATTTTCAAGCAAAATTTGATATTGAATTTTTACACAGTTCATAGAAAATGTTATGATAAAGAAATAAAAAGAAAGAAATAACTAAAATTTAATAGAAAGATTTTCAGTTCTTGTTGCTAGGTAGCTTAAAGGTAACATAGATACGGAAAGAACGCTCTTTAAACATCCACAAGCACAAGAGTATGTTTCTACGAAGAAAATTCTTTATGGATGGATGGAAGTGTATCCACTTGAAAGGACTTCAGGAACTACTGAGCCGTTAAAAAAATTAGGGTATATTTAGAAAAGGTTGATAACAAGCAAAAACTTCGTTCAAACAATTCCTTATTATGTAAACAAATTCAAACAGGTACCTATGAACAAGGTAAGTATTAGATAGTTTTTGAAACAAATTGCATATCTTCTTTATTACTGACTTACTTTTCTGTGCAGTTGATTTTTAAAAAAGGATACTAAAAATCACGGTTTCAGATTTACATAGAACTTGTTAATATAAGTTATGAAAAGCTTGGCTATGAAAAATGATTTCTAACTTTAAAAAAAGCCGTTATTAAACGAATTTGTGTCATCCATGTAATCAATCACTTTTGTGACAAACCTATACTTTGGACAAATTACCTAAATTAGACAAAACAAAACTTACAACTCACTTCGACCTAATTAAAATCCACTGTCAAAATTAATAAACACTTGAAAATAAATAAATAAACACAAAAGCACGCACACACTCTGAGCAGATGTACCAGGGCGACAGAGAAAGGGCGGAGTTCGCCCGACTACGGCTGGGAGCCGACTGGGAGATGCGGCGGGAATTGATTGGGTCCACGAGTTTTTGGGAAGATTAGATAGTTTTTATTGGACAGTTTTTGTTTTGAAATTACTTTTACAAAGGTGAAATATTTTTGGGAGATGAATACATTGATTTGATCTTATTTTACATATTTTTACTGTCTCTAATTATTACTAATGTACTATATGTAATTTCGTCTAGGTATATTTGGTTGCACGCAATGGTATCTTAAACGAGCGGTAACAAAGGTCTCATTTTTAACTTAGTTAATCTTCGTTATTACTGTTAATTTCAATTTAAGCACATCTGGCTTATGTTTGATTCTTTTATTATTATAATAATTGTAACTATTATTATTTAAATATCGTATTGATAAGCAATTAGTCTGTTATTAGAAGTTATCCTTACTTGGGGTTTCTGATGAAGTTGTTTACACCAAAATACTTTTTGGTTGTGATTTCAGATATATCCCGTATTCGTTCAATTCGTTACGATATCAACATTTTACGTATCTTTTCACAAACAACGTTGCAAGCAAACTTTAGGAAAGTTACCAGGTTTGTCGGTAAACAGATAGTTTCCCCGATTCCCGATAGTTTTTCCCACACATGACTACCAGGACCGCAGCAATATCAGAAGCTAAACATCCTATCCAATAAAGGCGGCGACACGTTGTCGCGGAGGGGGCGCTTGCATCGAATAAACATGCGAAATACAAAGTTATTTTACCGGTGGACAAAATGGGAACTAATGTGCTTCCATATATATTCGTTGTTTAGTTTAAAATTAGCGACCTTTATAGCTGCACAAGTAATTTAGTATTGTACGAGAAATGAGTGTTGTGAGGGTGGGCTTGTATTACGCAGTTAGAAACGGAAGTGTGTTTGGGGCGTTATTTGTTGTCATAGTTACGTTTATGTGTCTATTTCAATACCAAGGAGATACCCTTTTAAATTTAAACAATGGGTCTTATTACAGTTAAATCATTAATTTAAAAATAGGTAACTGATTTTTGTAAGATAAGACTATATTATTCAGACAACTTCAGTCTTCTTTCAACATGCTTTTAGGGTGCCTCTCATAAGTTGATAAGTTTGGCGTACTTTTTTAATTAAGTCCCAATTGTTTTTTTTGTGTTCTGTATTTAGCTAAATAAATAGTTCGTTTTTAGGAATTTGTCCACATTTCTCTCTGTTTGTCTGTCCGTCCTTGGTACAACGTAGCTGACTGTTACAGGTTGGTGTTTTTTTTTATTGATTCATAATAGATTTTATCTGACCATTTTCATAACGAATTACCAAACGAAGCAGCCACGCTATCACACATACGTCCATAATCAACGCATACACACGTGAACACCCTAGCTTAAATCTACCAGGGCTCCAGAACTCGTGTGAAGTTAACTAGAAACACTTCCGCATAGGGCGGCGACACACGACCGCGTAAAGCCGGCGACACACTGGCGGGAGAAGTCGTCACCACCGTTTTATCTCGATGCGCATATTTACTTAATGTGTAATATAATATAATCAGGACCGCCTGGGGATGGAGAGTATTTATTTAATACGTCATAGTAAATATCCTTTTAGAATCAGCAGTAATGTATTTACATATTTTTTGTACAATTAGTTTCAAATCTAATCGGTTGTTATCTATTTAAAGGTAGGCTAGGAAATACTTGTAATAAAAAATAGTTATATTTCGCCATGTCCGTCTGTCCGTTCGTCCTTCTGCAGCCTAGCTCAGAGACCCTTAGTAGGTACTAGAAAGCTGTAATTTGGCATGAATGTACATAAAAGTCACGCCAATAAAGTGGTACAATAAAACATTGATTTTTTTTTAATTTAGTGTACCTCGACACGTAACGTGGGGATGTATTTTTTTTCTCGTCTACCCCATAGTGTGGGGTGTCGTTGGATAGGTCTTTGTAAAAACATACGTTCAACAAATCCGTTTATGAAATATTAAGCTAAAAGCGCTATTTTTTTTTAGAGTCAAGTGTCCCCCCCCCCACCTACAGCCAAAACTACAAATAATAAAAATCTGAAAAATATCTTAAATGAAAGCACATATAATGAATTTTATAGGAAAACTATAACGACTAAGCTTCATTGCTTCTAGAGTTACAAAAGGTTTAAATGTTTATACTTACCGGAAACTTATTTGCGGTGTTGGTAAACTGACCGCGACCTATGTCGATGTATGGGGATAACAGTTTTTCAACGGCATAGTTAAGTTTGTCGCGAGGTCTAGTTTGTTTGTGGTAGCGGCTTCGGAACCCTGCGCTGAGCATGGTCCGACATGCTCTTGCCCGGTTTTTTGTTCTTCATGCAGATTAAAGTAATGCATTCACGCCTATTGAGTTAATTAATTGACGTTATGCGGGTATTCTCACGGTTATTTATGTCACGTAGCTGTCAGATTACGCTCCACAGATAAACCACTTTTGCACGTTCTGCCATGTTCTTCTCTTAAGAGACTCAGTTTACAACTCGACGGACGTATTATTAACCGGCAATTTTAAATTGTCTTGTCAGAGCCTACTTAAAACCTTTTAGGACGTGCATTCTCAATAGGAAATCATGACTTTTTCAGTTTCAATAAACGCTGATTCATGTATCGAGAAAAATACACTTTTAAATAGCTACAAAAATAACCAACACTTAAGCCAACAAGGATTTGTTCCTATCTCTAGGAAAACTTAATTTAACATGGAGTTTATATGGCCGACCTTTTACATGACGTCACACGGCGTTTCGGATCTCTCTGCCTAATTGCGGTCTAATTATTAGTTTAAAATGCTTGTATCGTACGTATTTTCTTGGCCGATTTTAATTTTAATTTTACTCTTGGTCATCTCTTTTACGGTATTTTCATATTTTGTCAAGAAATGCGATTTAAAAATCTATGCAGGATAAATCGCGAATAACTGGCCACTTTTCAATAACTGGCCACCTCACACTAAAAATGAACTTTATTTACCTAGAATAGAATGCATTTTAGTATAAGGTGTTAATTACTGCCCACCCTTCAATAACTGGCCACGTTATACTAAATTGAATTCTGTTTGTAGGTAACAGAGTTCATTTTTAGTATGAGGTGGCCAGTTATGGGAGGGTGGCCAGTTATTGGAGATTTACCCCATATCCCCTATTTGGAGCTGGTATATAATTCTTAAACTTAATATTAGATCTAATAATCGTATGTAAGTGAAAATGCCTATTACATTAAAAAAAACTGTACATAAGTATCTGATAGAAAGTTAAGATAGGTTTATAGTGCGTTATACAGGGCGGTTTTTTTTACATTTATTTTATAATAATAATAATAATATGTTAACACGAATGTAATGCAATTTTAATAGTGTCTCGAAGCTTTGCGGGAGGTAGGACCTTGTGCAGGGTCCGCCCGGATCGCTACCACCATCTTATCTATTAACCTACCGCCATGTTCGCTTTGTTGTGTTCCGGTTTGGGGATAAGACAGCCATTGTAATGACCAGCATAGAGGCATTTCATCTTAGTCCTCAGGGTTGGCAACACACTTGCATTCTTAGGCTTGCAGTCTTGTGAATGCAAATGTCTAATGTCACAGTTTCCACTTACCATCGGGTGGCCTGTGTGCTCGTTCGCCTTCTCAAAGTCATAAAAAAAAACTCGAAGGAGTTAGAAGGAGATCAATGGATATTATTTGTAAGCTGCCGTTACGCCGCTGTTTGCCTGGCCCCGCGGTAATGAAAGAGAAGGTTATATTAAATGTAGTTTATTTTGGCGAGGCGTATTTACCGAGTTCGTCCGTCCGTCTGACATCTGTTTACTCTGGAAACATTTTATTAAAAGAGCAATTAGTCTTGTTTGTGTTGGATAAGCTATTGAAACGTAATAATACGATGGTTACATTTAAAGGCGCTTATACCGGAAGATTATTTATTTAAAAAAAACACAGCTTTATAAACCGGTAAGTCACAGGTATATATTTTTATTTCGCCAAAATTACATTTAAAAATAAAGATCCTAGTGACAGTTGAGATATAGGGATATTTGTGTGATGATCGCGGGTATTCTTCCTGAGTTTGGACGTATTTCTATGGTTGTACCTATGATATTTTTTTAAGTTGACCATAGTACAAGCCTAGAGCTTAGTTTGGGACTAGGTCAATTTGCGTGACTGTCCCTTGGTTTCATTTTAATACTTTGTATTTTCCGATGTATACTTAATGGTCGTGAACACACCTAAATTGTTTGGTATTGCTATTGTTTACTCGCAGCGTTATAATCCATTATACTACACGCTTTCTTATTTGTGCCTTCCTCATGTAAATAAAGATCTGTTACGCTATAATAGATAATAATTATTCAATAATTTATAACTAAATTAAACTCTTTTATCCACCCTCAAACTGTAAATAATAAAATGTTTCTAACCTCTGAACCCCGATACAACTTAAACCATTCAGTGACCCGCATCTCGCATCATTATTATTAAGCAGGGGTCGTAAACCTAATTCAATTTATTCATTCTCCCACAGTAAATTTACGGTTTAATCTCAATCGCTACTTTGTTAGAAGGCGGATAGTGTTTCAAGTTAGTAATAAGCCTATTAAATCTTGCGACACTGCTTTTAAACAGCTACTTCGTGTTAGAAATATATGTACCAAATAAACCACCTTTCTCGATGATTATTAGCTACGGATCATGTCAGACAGGGTGTAATTATGTTTATTTTTGTTATTTTACCTGCTAGTGGTTTTACTACCTAATTATGTACTTATATCATATCAGACAAGGTGGACCTTAAAATATTGCTCATAATTTTACACTATCTCGGGCATTGTTGAATTGCTCTTCATTTCAGTTTTTCAGGATGAAAAAAAACATGATATTAAAACTGAAGTTTTGTACAGGGTAATATTTAATGTCGACTAGGTAAATATTTCTGCTGAGTATGAGTGTAATACCTAAACATTCCTAACCTTATTTGGATGAATGTACTCGTCATAAAAAAAAAAACCAATATGGATTAAAATTATAAACATTTAATTAATATTACCAAATCAAATCTCATGTTAATAATTATGATATTTACAAAATCATTTTAATATTACTAAATTATTATTTACATAACTGTATAACCCTGACTACTTATGCTTATAAACATAATACGATACATAGTTGATACTTCTTATACTGCTAGCATAGTTTTTTCAAGCTACTTGTCTCTTATGATATAAAAAATTTATTTATTTTTCTTATGTAAGTTTTACAAATATTATAAACGATTGAAAAACAAAGCATACTCCATATATTTTTTAGATTTTCTGAAATGTTACTCAAAAAATATTGTTAGATTTTGTTTGCAAATAATGTCTCTTTAATCAAATATAATACGACACCTGTAAAACTGAAAACTTAACATTTGAACTTGGATAAAACAGAGTGTTTTTTATCACCATCTTAACAGTACAGTCAGGAAGAAAGAGCTCAGTAGAATAACGGCGAAATGAGTGACGTCATTCCGACTCCCCGCGTTGTAGAAGCCTCCATACACTTGCAGGCCCGCTGTTTCAATGCTGAAACAGAAAATAATAGACATGAGTATGCTGAACTGATTAGTTCAGCTGTTTAGGAAATGCTGCCAGCATCTTTAGTACAATGTCGCAGGTTAAATGTTTTAATTTATTTTTATATCTTAGATTTAATCTTATTTAAGCTTAATTTTAGTTTTCCGTTATATACCACTTGTAAATAAATCATGTCAATTGTCTAGTAAATGTAATAAGTTTACTGAAGATTTTGACTCATTGACAATGTGGTCTGTATAAACCATCTGGTCAATCAAGAGGCGTGAACCAAGAAGGGACTTCGTCGAGAAAATACTCTAACGATAAAAACATTAATATTGGAAAAAACACATTTTAGTATCGACTCTGATTTTACAATATAAACTAGTATCTTGTTAAATGCAAGTGGTTTTTATCGAGAAAACGGCAATACCTATATTATGTATGTAAGTTTCAAGTTTGGTCTGATAATAGTGCGAACCCTAAGGAGTTTTTTTTATGGCTCACCAGGCCACTTAAGTGAGATCCAAGACGCATTTGAATGTTCAAGACTAAAACGGGATGCCTCTACGCTACGCTAATCAATTTACAGATTGTGTTATCCCCACACCAGAACACAACAATGCGAACAGAGCTGCTTGGCAGTATATTAAAGGGTACCCCGCACAATGTCATACCACCATTAAATAAAAATCGATCAAATTTTACCAACTTGTCAGATTGTTTACCTGAACTTGCAGTAGTCTCCATCATAACTCCAGCCCTGGTACTCCCCAGTGCGGAGGTTCTCGCTCCGCAGCCACTCCTCCAGCGGTCTGAAGTAGTCCCTCAGAGCCTGGCCATTCAGCCTGGTCTCTCCGATGCTCTCCTGCAGGGTCTGGGACCAGGATACGGAGGAACCGCGTTCCATGAGACGTCTGGGAAAGAATGAAGAATGTTAAAGAACCTGGACGTTTTCATTCACACCCTTGTTCCCCTCCTTAAATCAATCCCAAACACGGGCCACCTGGCGGTAGTTCAGAGACCGATAGACATTCGTAATCTTAAGACTACATGCTTACCAACCCTGAGGACTAAACAAAATTAAAAGTGAAAATTATTATCCATATTTATAATTAACATTCAAACTTGCAATAGATAAACAAATGAGTATGAGTAATGAGTAAGAGTTGAATTTTAATCTTAATGTCGACTCCACGGCTCCCTTCATCTTACAGTGCTATGAAAACGCCGAGCCCTAATGATGATAATCCGATTAAAAAAAACAAGACCAAGAGAAGCAGACGAATCCTTCAGTCTTCTACTGTTGTAACACAGTCGGAACGTCAAGTCAAATGTTTATTTTATCACGCAATTGGGTCATTCTTCTTTTTTACCAACATTAAAACGTAGATTTTCTGTTTTATAGATTTTTGAACTATCAATAATTATAGTTTCAGTAACCGATTTAAAAAAAAACATTTTTTTTTAATTACGACTAATTAATGCTTCCTGCCTGCAGATAACCTTTTATTCTTAGTAACACAATGTGACAGAGTGGCCGTTTCCAGCCGAGACCAATTTTTAGATGACCACTCTGACATGGCATTCTATGAAAAACAATATTATTAAAAGTTAAAAGATTATTTAATACTAAAAGATAAATAAAAATATTGAAGTATATTAAACACGAAAAGATAATTATCAATAGTCTAATGAGAAGTTTAATAAGATGAGAGACAGGCCTTTGTCGGTAAAAAAGAAGAATGACCCAATTAAGTTTCAATTTGTTTATTGTTTCAGTATGTGTGAAAATCGTGTTTAAAGCTATGAATCCGAACGCGTCTTGTCTAACGCTACGCTATATTACGTGGGCTTTTATCAGAAATTTCCATCAAACCTGCTCCAGATAGCGAAATTATAATAACGAAGTCACGACACCAAAGTGGAACACGATATCGGATTTCTACAGACAGGAAGAGACACCATTTCAAAGTCCAGCTGTTTTAATAAACTTTTACTATGTCGTTTGAGCTGTAAACTGCCTTAAACGCCCCCTGGGGCCGTAAAGGCTGTATTACGAACTTTATACCACCCTGGTTTCAGGCAATAAGAACTTAAGAACAGTCCATAATCTGGTGTTTCGAGGCACGTTAAAGGCCTCATTGGTAGAAAAGAGCCTTATTTTTTATTTAAAATATCAAGGCTTTGGCAGTGTTAAAAAAGAATGTCCAACGGATACAAATAGCAGTACATTGTCAGGTCTGGTAAAGGTAATTTACAAATGACAGTATGCCCTCTATTCCACATTTTTTCAATAGTAATCTTATTGTTAAATAAAATGAAATAAGTACTTTATTGCAGGAACACAATTAATTATTACCAAGGACCGGAATTCTTCATAGCAAAAATCAAACTGTCAGAGGGTTTGATCAAAGTGTTTTATCGATTATCGATAAATAAATGTCACTTAATGAGTCACTAACATGACATCGGTAGATGTAGATCGGTCATTTTCCACGCATGATATCAAAAATATTATTAAATCTAGATAGAAGGTGTTTTTGAGCATTTTTCTGGCGCATGAGCTTTACTCGCTAGGTGAATTTCAACGCAATGTTTCTTTAGTCGCTTTAAATGAAGATCACCTTTAGAGCAATATATTGTGGATGAATCTTCTTTGTAACTAAGAGAAGAATCTTTCGTTATCCATTTGTTAATGGTTTTTCTTTTAGGATTAACCATTTTAGTAACACGGCACGGAAATTACTTATGACAATCAAGCGACGTAAATGACATATGTGACCTGGGCACGATTTATTTTAATATGGAGATGCAGGTTGCTTATCAAAGAGGTCAAATGTTACAGAATAATCGTATAAGTCGATATGCGATAATATTCCGTAACATCGATATGTGGAATTGTCGATAATTTGGTCATTCCCTCTGACAGTTTGATTTTTGCGATGAAGAATTCCGGTCCTTGATTATTACAAGCAAAGATAACTGTGTTTTGACATTATGGTACCCATTATTCACTAAAATGACGGTAATTACCAGGTAATGTCAATTGGATAACTATACAGGGTGTAATCGAAGTGTAGCCAGGCGATTATTCCGTAAATATAACAGATATCAGAATATTAAACTGGTATTGAAAAGTACATTATCCAACGTGTAAAACTACATCAATATTTTTAATAAATGTAGTAATATAAAATGAAAAAAAACCGCTTCCATAACCATATAGTCCGATGTTCCTTGAGGCTGTAATTTCCTTACCGTAAGAGATAAAACTATCTAAGATTTAAAATTTACACGATTACACTGTAATAAATAAAACAAAATTGATGAATCATATGATAATGGTGGAATGGCTAGGCTTTATAACTAAATGCTCTCAAGTCTTTTATGAGAGGGTTACAAGTCCTTCCCCTTCGGCCGTTAAGGAAACCGGAGTTTGGAAACCAGTTTCCTAAAAGGCTTTTTTTATACTTCTACGTAACTGGTTTCCTAGAAGTCCTTTTTTATACTTCTTCGGAACTTGTTTCCTAAAAGTCTTTTTTTACACTTCTACGCAACTAGTTTCCAAAAAGGTTTATAATTCTATGTCGCTGAATAACTAATCTCTTTTGTATGTATATCTGGCTTGTTATCGTTTTGAAAGACGTCATCTATCAGATAATTATGATGCACTTGACATTCATTAAATGTCAACAGATAATTTTCTTGTTTGACTCATGTATTGTTACTCTAGCTAATTAATGTAATATAAATATTTATTTTAAATGGATTTGAGAGATTTGGAATTCATATCAACGAAAAAAGGAGGCGTTGCCGCCCTACATGGGGGTCACAAATATCACAGAAAAAAAATATACACAAACGGTAACACGTTTTGGCTTTGTAGCAATTATAGCCGAGGATGCCATGGTAGTATAACATTCGCAACTTATAGTAAACTCAACCTTATTATTGTAGAATGAGGGATTAACTTCGGACCTAAGGCGAGTCACAAAATTTAAATCTGTGACGTACTTACCTACACTTCAGTATACAACTTATATTAACTTTAAAACAATTAGTTTTATTGTTTTCCTTTTCAAGCTATAAAGGGATTAGCCAAGCAAATGCGTTTTGTCCAAAACACCGCTTAAGGCTACCTGTATTGCAAAAATCACTGTTGCAATTTTGCTTGGTTGATTTAACGCTGTAATATGCGCAAATACAGCCGATATAATTAACAGTTAGGTTAGAAAACCGTCTAATTCAAGAAGGGCTTTACTGCGCTTTGTATTGAGACAGTTTTTGTTATTGTTGCTATATGAATACTGTAAAATAAGGACTAGAACAGCGTTAACTCCAGAGGCTTTTAGGTCGTTTTATATTTGGCCGGTATATGTTTGCATTGCTTTATATTTAATCTTTAAGCCAGAATTAAAGAAAATCTATACAAATTTTACACGATATTGCGCCATTGGCATTGAAAGCGTCATAGTTTCGGTGCCCAAAAACTCAAAATGGTGTCTTTTTTATATGGAATTATGGAATATTGGCGCAGGATTCTTGTATGAAGGTCGAGCTGTGGCTTCTCAGATTATAATGTAATTGGAGTAATAACCAGGTTAATGCTGCGATCATTAAACAGTGGCATTGATAGATCAATCATCATTAGCTTTTAGGACAAAATGTACTCATATCGAACTTTGCTTATAAACTTGAGAGGAATTAACTGGCTTGGTCGAGGCAATTTCTTTGCTGATGCGAATTTTGTATTCACATTTTGTCTCAATCTTATTTTTTCCGTTCGCATAATTTTCGAAAACGATTTGTACCGGGCGTAAATGTTCAAGGTCGAAATAGGTATTTAGGTTTAGGTTGTTAGTATTGCAGGAAGACAGAAGGACCAAAGCACCTTGATTACCTAAATTGATTTCTGGAATGAGAAATGCGATGGGAAAAAGGCGCCAGGGGAAACACGACTGAAAATGTTATTCGGAACAAAATGTGAATGAAAATTATGCTACTAAGAAACTATGATTTCAACAAACTATCCAAACATCGATAAATATAAATAGAAAATAATAAAACATCTCCAAGACTCTTCACACTACGATTATAAATGCAAAATGGATGGATGGATGGATGTTTGTTGCTCAATCACGCCAGGACGGCTGAACTAATCTGGATATTAGTCTGGAATAGTACATACGCTACTTCCACGAATTCTACGCGGACGAAGTCATGGACAACGGCTATGATACAAACTAATATAACACAAAATCATAACACATTTTTTTTTTTTTTTTTAATTTTATTAGGCATCAAACAGTCACAATGTGTTAGATGTTTACAATATTAATTAATGATAAGACCTGGAGTGCCATAACTTAAATGAAAACAACTTTTGAATTTTGAATAAAGGAACGGTAGAAGTAAATTAATAAATTGACAAGTTTGCAAGTTAGTAGTGGTAATAAAGATGACTATTAATCGACACGATTAAAACATTTTTTTGAGAAATGTTTCACAATAAGCTTTTTAAACGATAGTACGAGACAAATTCTTATTATAATAGTTGAGACAGCGATTAAAATATGAGTTTGAGTAATAATTAGTGGAAGAAAAAGGAATGACAAAAGGGTTTTTATGACGTGCAGTGCATCGTGGGACCTTAAATGAGATCCTACCAAGTGATATTGATATTGATAGTGATAGTGATATTTGCCCCAACTAAGATTCGAATCCGGGACCTCTATCTTCATGAGCACGGTCACAACCGCTTCATCAATATAATAAAGTCAATTTAACACACACTAATTTAGGGTAAGAGTTTATTAGAATAAAGTACTTAAAACACAACTGTGTCCAAACTGACGGAAGGTAATCCACCACCGCGAAACCCGAGCCAAGGAAGGCATTGGGCAAAGGCTTACATAACACATCGATACCCTAGCCTTTGTCTCGGCCTGGTGTAGATTACGTCAGAGTTATGCAACTGGAGCTTAGCTCATTTACATACGGGGCTTAATACGGATTAAGAGTGAGTTAGGAAAGCGCTGATGATGGAGTTTATTCAGCAAGTTGACGGACCTTTACATGTCTAGGTTTCGAAGATGAAAACAGGTGGTTTAAGACCAGTGACTCGACTCCGAAAACCGGGCAAGAGCATGTCGGAACATGCGCAGTGTAGGATTCCGAAGCAGCTCAGTACTACTCGTGCTAACATAAAAACAACAAGTAATAACAAATTTTCTATTTAAAGTCATCTGTTGCCGTTTTAGATGATTTTAGTAGGTACCAAAAAAAAAAACAATGATGTCTACTTAGTCGTGATAGTTTTTCTTTTAAATTCGTTATATGCGCTTTCATCAAAGGTATTTTCATATTTTTAGTATTTGTAGTTTTGGCTGTAGGTGGGGAGAGGGGGGACCACGACACCAGTATTTTTGAAATCCTGTATTACGACACCCCCCAGACTATGGGGTAGCCGAAAAAAATAATCCTCACGATGCTTGTAGGGGACGTAGAAAAAAAAAGATTTTATTTTACCACTTTGTTGGCGTGACTAACATGTATGTATATTCATGCCCAATTACACAGCTTTCTAGTACTAAGACTCTGTGAGCTAGGCTGCGGACGGACGGACATGGCGAAACTATAAGGGGTTCCTAGTTTGACTATGGAACCCTAAAAAGGAATAATAAAATGACGTCTTTGGCAAACAAAAAGTTAAATTTCAAGCATTATCATACATACATATTTCAATAAGTACACCCTGTCAATGCAACCTACACGGTTCAAGAAACACTTCTATCTCTCAATGCAAATGTCAGATTGCGTAAATGCCGCATAAAAGTACATTTTATCTGCAAACTGGTGCATTTTCGCAACTGCATCGACCCATATACAGAGCATAAGTCTTCCTATAGTTGCTCGGCATATAGTGGTATAGAGTATAGCAGTTTAGTGGTTTAGTATCGAGTAATTAGGAGCGCGGGAGTCACGTTCGCAGAATGAAATTGCTTTTTACAATAGCGTTTTAAAACTCTATTAAACACTAGATATGGAAATGTCTTAGTTTAGAACAAAAGACCAGCAATTTCAAAGTTTTTCCATTTTTCAGAAATACAGATAAGGTTGCTTTTCGATTTTGCCATTACATTCTAATGGACTTCACATGTAATGAGTTAATGACTGATATTTTGATAAATATTTTCGCATCTTTATCATTCAGTATGTCAAATGACAAATATGCTAATCAAGTATTTGGCAAATACGGCCCAGTATTTGCAAAAACGCCACTAGTAAGTACAAACATAAGGCAGTTTTTATTGTAATTAAATTTATTGTACCTATAGTCAGGGTCGTTTCACAAAATTTTAATAGCTATTTTTTTGGTGCTTTTAACCTTTTTGGGTCTTCTATTTGTAAGTCTGCCCTTTTTTTTACTTTTTTATATCTATCTCCTTTATGTATGTAAGTATGTATATACTTTAAGTTCTGAAATTGAATGTGATTTTCATTGATTAAACCAACAGATTTGTTTCAATAAGTAATTATCTAGTACCTACTTATATACTAAATCTTAGTTTGAAATATGTTTATCTTTTATGAACTAGCATGTTTATTACACCAGTTATCTAAAGTGACGTTTCGTTAGGAAATCGAATAAACTTCATAATGCGATAGGTAATAATAGTAAACTTATGCAATGTGCTTTGTAATAATTTATGGCAGTTCAAGTTATAATACTTCCTACTAGTTAACTAGTACAATCAGCGAAAGTTTGTGAGACTTGTATGTGTGTCTTCCGACGCATGAACTGTTGAACAAATTTGGATGAATTTCCGCAAATGTACAGTCTATGGTCTAAATTACGTTACAATAAGGTAAAAGTCAAAGGTCTCTGATATTTCTAAATACCAATTATAGTTCAAGATTCAAGTTTATTTATTTACCAAACAGTAAACACATTAAACACACACACACATCACACTACCTACATAAATACTCTACATTTGACGACGCGCTGGCCTAGTTGGTAGTGACCCTGCCTACGAAGCTAGCGGTCCTGGGTTCTAATCCCGGTAAATGCAGATGTTTGTGTGATGAGCGCGAATATTTGTTCTGAGCCATGGATGTTTTCTATGTATTTAAGTATTATTTCTCTATGTAAGTATTTATATCGTTGTCTAGTACCCATAGTACAAGCCTAGAGCTTAGTTTGGGACTAGGTCAATTGGTGTGACATTGTCCCCTGATATTTATTTATTTATTTGTTTATTCTTGGTGAGTATTTCTCTGGTATGTGTTGTTGTTTGTTCTTAAAACCATCCATATCCATACTAGTATTATAAATGCAAAAGAAATCTGTCCGCATCTAAGACACAAGGCGCTTTTTATTACGGAACATTGCAGAGTTCCCGAGGGCATAGCATTAAACGACGAAGTCGCGGGAAACAGTTAATTCCTTACATTAAAAGATACTCTGCACATTAACATCAAAATAATACAGTGTAGCTGACATGTACATGCTTGTTACTCAAACACGCCAGACACTTTTTGGCACAGAGACAGATTAGACTCTAGAATAGCTTACACTTTTTATCCCGCAAAATTGGACAGTTCTCAAGGTAATAGCGATAACCGAATTTAACCCCACTTACATAAATACATACACACATACATGCGGTCTAGTGAAATAAGCGTTATTTGAACGCTAGTGTGCAACTCTGCTATTATGTAAGTGATCCAGTATCGCTATCGCATCGGAGCGTCGCAGGCGCACGACGCGCTTTGCATGTCTGTTTATAGGGTTTCTTACCCGACGAGAGTCCAACTGCCTCTATCAATATGCCTACGCTGTCCGTTCGTTCTCACTTTAAGGAGCTGTATCTTGTTGATGTTTTTTTTTTTTATATTAACAGGATCGTTCTGCGCATGTGATAAGCCACCAATTGGTGATAGGTTTTCTTTTGTTGCAAATTCATTAACTAGGTCTCTGTATATCGTAAGGATCTTTGGGATTATTTTGATACATCGAATTTATCAATAATTTTCAATCAAATAAACTCTGAATAGTTAGGTATATTTAATTACAGTGCACTTAACTACGTGCTATAGTCAGCATGTGAGTAACATTAGACCTATAATAATTATCGTAAATAAAAAAAACACGGTGTATAATAATTATACACCGTGTTTTTTTTATTTACGATAACTTCGGCATATTACTAGGTATATCTATAGAAACTAATTGGTAGATTAGATTTTTAAATATTGCAAAAAAAAATTTTTTTCAGTTTAGAACAAAATAATGAAATCTTTTATCTTTGGTCATTCTAAAAGGGCCTTTAGAGTTACCTAGCTAATAATCAGTGTCAAATACGTCTATGTTGGCGTGACATACACACACAAGTAAAGATAACACTTGACAGGTACAAGTCACTTTAGATTGACGCGTATACAAACCTAACAATTGGAAACTCTTTACTCATACGTATTAAAAGAAAATTGTTGTTATCAATTAAGAGCCTTTTACACTAGTTTAACGTGATTAACTGATTAAATTTAAAAATTAAATATCTTTAAAACCGTTAGACTTATCATTTGTCTGTCTTCAGGAAATTAACTTTGTTTGACCTAAAGAACGTTCCCTTAAAGTTATCGTAAATCAAAAAAAACACGGTGTATATTATAATATTAGACCTAAGATAATATTGTACACCTCAGTGAGGTAGGATATGGAGAACTAACTGATAAACTATTTATAAGAACCTCTGTAAAACCCATAACCACGCAATAAAAAAATTTGAATGTTGAATTTGAATTTTGAACGGTGTCTATTACTATTTTAAATAATGTTACCGAAGCTTTATGTAACCTTGACGTTGAATTTATCTGAATCTGACACGGATTTAGTCAAATCGATCGATTATCGATTAGCTAAAGCTCGCCTAGATTCAAGTACTAATGCCGATACGTCGTATTCATATACTTTGGCAATTCGCTGGCATGCTTGTCAGCAAATTATAAACTGGCCTTTGTGTTGTAATTGCGTATTAATTAACATTTTTAATGGTCTCAAATCAGTGCATAAATTAAAGCAAAGCGTAGGCAAAATATTATGTGTGATAGCTAGAGTTAGGACTTTTGGTGGCAAATCGTGGTTCCAGAATCCATGGAGTCGCTATTTCCTAATTATTATAATACATAACACTTTGATTTTGACCTTCAGTATTTTAATATTTCAAAATTCATTATTCGTTATTCGGCCGCACCAATTTAAATTAATTTTGGTATTGAGGATATCTCTGATGTGAAAGTGTTACAAACAAGCAAATATTAATAGGTATGAAATAACCGAACTAAATATGTATTTACTTCATTTTTGAATATGATAATACCGAAGGTCAAAATCAATGTGTTATGTATTATAATAATTAGAAAATATCGACTCCATGGATTCTAGAACCACGAAATGCCACCAAAATCCTAACCCTAGTGATAACATTAGATCACTCTTTTTCGACATTAATTTACTGGTAAAAAGAGTAGAAGTATTCATTAGTCTGTTATAAAATAAAACAAATTCAGCGCATTTAAGTATTTGATTTTAGTATCATTTTGAATGAAATTAATTTTAAAACCTTTGAGTGATAAACCTGAGACGACTTTCTAATAAATTAAAACAAAACTATCTTTATCGACTCTAAAACAGAATACTTACCGTAATTAAAGTTCACCCGCATAATTAACTAAAGACAAAGCTATGTTTAACTAAAATAATCTGAATCGGTTATTAAATAGCTTCAAGTAGAATTTAAATGATCAGTAGGTAATTTTAATTAAAAAATGTCAAAGCCAATTTACAGAAAACGTGTACGGGAAGTTATTTAATAATAATGACGTATTAACGGACGTGAATAGTAAGTAGGTATTGAAATATTTTTTAATATTAATTGCTTTTAGCTACGCTTAATTCAACTAACCTATGTACAGACAGCTTTATAAGTTACTGCACACTTTAGTACCTTGTCGTTTTACCACCTCGGACAAATTACTGCAGAACTTGACGTTACGTTGAAATGACAAGGTACCAAAGCCGACCGTACGTTAGTTATTACGTTTGAATAAGTCTTTGCAAGTTGATTTATAATTTAAATTCGTTAGTAAACTAGTTTGATTTTAATTTGAAATCGAGCCTAAGGCGAATTAGTTATTAACGCCGGTAAAAGACAAAAAGGTTCCTGTTCATACGGTTATACGTACCTAATAATATCCAAGAGGGGTCATAATATTAATTTGGTGATTCATGGCATTCCAATCACACCTACAATTATATCCCAAACAAAGCTTAAAAAAACGCATTAATTTCAATAATCAATCAAACCAAATTAATTTCAACATGGCCGCTTAATAAAACTACAATGAAATAAAAGCGACAAAAACCCAAATAAACAGTTCCAATTACAACCCAAATACAAGTTGATAACGTTCAAAATGTCCCGCGTTCTCAATGGAGATATATCAATGATTCAAAGCTATGAAAATTTAATGGCCGACCCGTATACAGAGTGTTTGAGGCAACTACTCATTTCCGCGTAGACAGAGCCAATTGTATGCACCGTACTTTATTTTTAATTAATTTGTCAAACAAAAACGAACCTTATACTTAGTGACATAAAATTCATAAACTGTGTAGTTAAGCTTTATTTTTAAGCGTACGTGTCAAATGAAAATTAACTTTGAGTTGAAGAAAATAGGGTTATAATCGTAATGAGGGAGGATAGTTATAATTATTTTGTCCTTTGAATGGAGGAATTTTGCAGTTAGTAACGCCTAACTGCAGTTTAACTCAACTGAATCAACTAATTCGATTTAAATTTGGAACGGTATTCCTGGAATGCATATAGAGTGAAAAAACGTTGGTACTTATTTCACAATCTCTTAAGTAATTGGATTTCGGAATATTTTTGAGTTCAGATTAATATTATATACAGATGTTCAGAGTAACATCCGAAGAAGCATTCAAAACATCAGCTGAGAAACCTTTTATTGGATACTCTATTATACTCTGTCGACGAATATATGCAACTTAAATTGTAAAATTATTATTGATATTTGACCTTTATTAGTTTTGTGTATTGACATCGTAAACTGACCATTTATTACTTGTTTATCATTGATATTTTTGATTATTTGAGTGTTATTATATTATTGTATTATTGTAATATTATTTTATCATTTTGTATTAATGTTTTATTGACGATATCAATGTAATTTCGTATTTTTTGACATGCAATGCAATCTATATTGTAACATTACATTGATAAATAAATAAACTAAACTAAACTAAACTATGCGAAAGTCACTCTGGGCCTCTATTCTAGGCGGTAAAAACCATAATTATCGTCTTTGGCCTGTTATGGAACTGTTTTAAACTCCGGCGCCATTACTGTCAAGTAAATAAGAGCTATTATAACGTTGACAATACGATTTATACGCTACAGGTTCAAGACGGTATGGTTTTTATCACTTGGAATGTCGGTCCTGTTTGTTTGTTTGTTACAGCTGGCCCACTGATCCGGCTTTAATAAAATTTCAATGAAGAAAAAAAAACAGAATTTTTTACAGCGTTTGAGGGTCTGTGGGACAGAGTCGAGAGTAACACCTCCTTGTTTAAATTTTCCGTACCAACAAAGACCAACTCATATATCATCTTCTTGAGCAGCTCATTTGGAATTAAATAGGTATGTAGGTACATACTTACGTTTATTTACGCGTGTCTCCCAATGGGGTAGGCAGAGGCTATGGAACGCCGGGTCAGCCGGGTGCACCGGTCCAAACATAACTCTTTCACTTTCTGTACATTAATCAAGCTCTTCATGCACGCACGTCGGTTTCGGGTACTTTTAGGTTCACTATTTTTGACTTTATGTTCTCCATCTTTATACATAGTATATAAACAAAGTCGCTTTCCGCTTCTGTCTGTCTGTCTGTATGTCCGCTAACTCCTCCTAAATCGCGGAACGGATTTTGATGCTGTGTCAAGATCAGTAAGATATGTCACGGAAGGTGTATGTTTAATAAATTCTGGTGTATGAAACGCGTGATACAGAAACTTAAAGAAACCGAAGCGAATCGAGGGCGGGTCGCTAGTTATAACATACAAAATAACAATACAAATACTTACAAAATTTAACTATAGACAATGTAGATAAACAATAAAAATAGAGCAAAGTACGGCCTTGGTTTAACACAACGGACGCCGTAGCAAACAATTGTTATTAGAGATTAGATCTCGGTAGGAAATAAAGCGAATGGTCTGCGTGATCGATTTATCGCGAATTTAATTGTGTTTTACATCCGTTTTAAAATTCTTAATACAGAAAAATGTATGTAAAGGTCATACGTACATAGTAAAGTAATTGTTCTGATTCAAAGGTTCAGTTGTAGGTACTATTAAGCCAGAAGTTGGGTTGGAATCTTGCTAAGAACAATATTCCTTCCAGTCCAAGAGCTATGCCACGATTCTTATGGGTGAGCAATAGCCGGATAACACCTTTCTTGTACGAAACATGAGTCCTTAATCTTTTACTTTAAATACAGCCCCCAGACAGATGGACGGACGGACGGTAGCTGGACCTACATAGTAACGGGTACACTACATAATTCCGAATAAAATCTTTTAACACACAAGACTACTAATTTATGTCGCTTATAAATCAAATCAAATCTAACCTACATAAGGCAATTAAATTATGAATTTCATCTATAATATGTCCAGCATAACATAGCTTACAGAGAAATGAAAATTCGAAAGAAGAAATATTCCGAAAATAATAATTTGGAATTTTAATTTGTTCCCCCGTTCGCACCCTTTGACTGTGCTCTATGTCTATGGCGCCCTTAAAAGTACATTTGATCGTGACTCACGTAAGAATCCTTCCAGCTTCAGGGTTCCGGTATATATCGCACTTGTGCAGCGGCCTGGAGGGGTCATCAGGGATGAACTGGCCCGTCCTCTCGCAGAGGGCGCGGTGGATCTGGAACTGCAGGACTGTGCTCACGAAGTATCTGTGGACAAGGAAGACAGGATATAGAACACAATCAAATGGCTCTCAAGTGGTGGGCAGCTCTGAGACTCATAGATATGCTTACCCTGATTGCTAATAAGAAATGCAATTTTCTTTCTTTTGCTTAAGACCAAACGCGTGAGTAGTTTCCCTGATATTCTCATAGTACAATCGGCAAAATGAAATCCTTATTAAATTAACTCCCTTAACCAATCAAATCTTAAATATAACAATAATATTATGTTTCTTACGTATCTTCTCTTTCTTTTCAAACTGATACTATGAATGCGAAAGTTTGGATTTTGAATCACTCCATAATAGCTGAACGGATCTGGTTGAAATTATGGTCTGGAATGACACATTGGCCACTTTTTATCCCGCGGAAATGTGCAGTTCCTGTGGGATGTCATCATTACAAATTCTACACGGACGTCTTCGATGGCAGAAGCTAGTGACGTTATAAACCAAACAAAACTACACTGTATCACAGTTCTATGATGGATCGGGGTTTCATATAATTGCCAATTATACATAACGGCTGTAACAATTTTCAGCTTCTGCCTTTTTATCATCTTCGGCAATAATAAACGTATTATTATCATCATTCAAGCCCACATCCACCCACTACAAGATAAATACCTCTCCAAGGACATTCTTTCTCTCGCTTAATAAGAGCAAGAGGGTGACTTAATCATTATGTGAAAATGGGTGAAACACATGTCTTGCCTAAACGAAGGGAGGTGGTTAAAAGCTGTTACAGAGTGTTGGTCAATATTACATCAAATAACAGATTTTCAGGAGATGGTTACAAAAATTTTAATGAGTTTAAAATAAATTAAACCACGAAATATAAGTACTTGTGTAATAGTTTATAAAACACGCGTATAATATGAAACCGATTTAACTATCGCCCCACATGACAGACAAGCATAAAGGCATGCAACATTACAATATTTCATTTTAATTCAACCCATTGGCCATCAATCAGCCATCGATTACTTAATCAACGAGGAATCGGTGCATTGTAAACCATTTTAGACGTTAGTTATTTGGTAAACGACGTAATAGCGAGGGTGGGTTGCGAGTGTTAGCGAGTGTGTTTGGATAATAAACAACTGAACACTCTACATAGACATTGCAGTCTTAAGATTGAATATGTCTATGGGCCGTATCCATAAACTGATCTCGGCAAAGACGCCGGTCACAAGATACGTACGTCAAGCCATAGAAAACTGTCAGTTTTGACGCATCTTGAGACGGGGAATTCGGTCGAGACCTTTTTATTAATACGGTCCCATGTGTCTCAGACCTTTCACCCATTGATTCACAGGTAGATAGACAGTTTGCGCTCTTCGTCCCGTAAAAATGCATAAACAACGTAATAAGTTACGTTTTGTTCAGTAGCGGCTCGTCCCGACTTCGCCCAGGTTGAATAATATCTATCTAAAATAAATAACCTTTCAAGAGATAATAGTAGATTGTCGCAAGGGAGCAAAAAGACATATTTACGGCGAAGGCGTACGTTGAATCCTGAGCGTAGTGAGGGAATAATTTTCATCACCTATGAGGAAAATTAAAGGTCTTAGTGATGAAACAAATTATGTGCAAATAATACGCAATTAAACGAGGAAAAAAAAATTGTAGTCG
The DNA here is from genome assembly GCA_923062465.1 of Acleris sparsana. Taxonomy (NCBI): domain Eukaryota; kingdom Metazoa; phylum Arthropoda; class Insecta; order Lepidoptera; family Tortricidae; genus Acleris; species Acleris sparsana. The sequence goes on from OV281293.1 coordinate 1,632,376, forward strand.
ATTATGTGCATACTATTTTCATATTTCAATGAGTTTATATTTTATACTGGCAACAAAATGTCCTTGAACAGAAAAGTGCCACTGTGATCTCTCTTAGCAGGGAAGAAAAGTCTCCTTTCCGAATGTGAAAATATTAACAACATCCGCTCTCTACAGTACTCGTAGTTTACATAGATTGGTACATTTGCAACGATGTGTCCTTGTAATCATGCGAGTATTTTTATTTATTTAGACTACGAAAGCAACTATCATTTAATCTCACACTATAAGTAAATGAGCAAGAGGCGGCGATGACAATTATGTATTCATCATTTCAGCCGAAAGACGTCCACTGCTGGACATACGCCTCCCCCAAGGCTTTCTACTCAGACCGGTCTTGTGCTTTTCGCATCCACCGCGGTCCCGCGATCCTGACAAGGTCGTCACTCCATCTTGTTGGAGGCCTACCTACAGCTCGTCTTCCGGTCCGCGGACGCCACTCCAGAACCTTCTGACCCCATCGGCCATCAGTCCTGCGAGCAATGTGCCCCGCCCACTGCCACTTCAGTTTAGCTATTCTTCGGGCTATGTCGGTAACCTTAGTTCTACTGCGGATATCATCATTTCTCCATAGCCCTCTGAGTGACTTTGAGCTTCTTTATGAGGCCCACTGTTAGCGCCCACGTCTCAGATCCGTAAGTCATCACTGGCAACACACACTGGTCAAAGACTGTTGACTTCAAACACTGCGGTAATTTGGACGAAAAGGTGCTGCGAAGCTTCCCGAACGCTGCCCAGGATACGACGAGTGACCTGTTTCTCAAAGTTGGACCTACCTAACTGGACCGTTTGTCCCAGATAAATATAGTCGTCAACAACATGGACATTGGACATGACTTTGGTCTTGCATGAAAAATGCTTTGCTGGCTCATATGCATCTAGATAAAACGTAATGGAAGTCCTTCTACTTTACTAACGATATTCCGGTATATGCTAAGCGTGAAATTCTTTTTAACTGCAACTAATAATTGCCTATAGAATTAATCCACTACTATTCAATGAAGTGAAACAGTAAAACCAGAGTCATAAGCTCGACATGAATCTATATCTCTGGTTATTATTTGATTCAATAAAAACCAAGTAAAGTCTTGGTTAGATAAATAACAACGCTAGCACAGAGCTGGAATCCCACATGGCAAAACGCGTCGGTCTCACGCGGCGTTGATTTATCGAGACGGCTGTAATGCTGTTACGCCGGATTCGCGACCGCTCGCATTGTGGGATAAGCGCAAGCGCGCGCTGGGCCAGGTCTTCAGTTTGTGACTTCAGCCGACCAGACGTTAAACTAGCTAACTGGTTTTCGGATTTGCACCAATTACTTAATTTATCGCTGTCTGAACACATCACACTCAATCTTTTTACTTAAACGTGCCAACGGAACTCTTTTACTAAGCCTCTGCGGTCTGTTCGTCCTTCCGTCTGTCAGCGGGCTGTATCTCATGGAACGTAATAGGCAGATATTTGAATTTTTTATAGTATCTATTGCCGCTTTAAAAACAGAATTATACAAAAAATAATTAAATAACAAATTACAATGCAAATATTGTGTGAGTTCAAATATCTAACTACGAAAGGTTCCCACGATGAAGAAGTAAGTACCTCATGATTCATGAATGTTGATAAGATACTCGTATTTTGGAAAATAATTTCATATTAGCCTCTCTGCATGATTTACTTGGCCAGACTTCACGAGTCACCATTATTGACTCAATGTGTTACAAATGTTATGATCAAAGTCTGTACAAAACAAGCACCCAAACACGATACACAAGCGTCAGTACACAGTGCTGGTTCATGAAAACTACTATGATTTCCACATTTAATATCTACGCGATCACGTGCAATCGTGAAACCCATAAAGTGTATTGGTGATTTTGTAATAGGTCGTAATTTATCGATTAGTGCTGCTAAAATCTACCAAAGCTTAGAGGACCTAAATCAGGCCAATCACGATCTGATTTAGAGAGCAAATTGAATTACCTGATTACTTGGTAACCATCCAGTTAGTATGCGATCATATCCTAGCAAAACCTGCATTTAAGAAACATGAGCTCACAAACCACGAGGTAAGTGACTACAATTTTAAGACTGAAATCTTAAGATTGCGAATACGTTTTCAACCCTGAGGAGATAGATAGAATTGTCTTATCCTCACAAGATAGTGTTAGCGTTTCGGACCCTGCACAAGTTTTCTAAGCAATCAACATATATTTCTATACGTGCGTTTGCAACATTTCGTTTAGATGTTTGGTATAAGCTAGTTTTCTGTAAGATTATCGTAAGACGTAACAAGAATCTAGTGTAATTAATATCTCTAGAGATTCCTCCTCAAACATAATGTCTGTTGCAAGGACTAGACCACAACCAGGTACAGATTATATAATTTTTGAGCAAGAATGTCAACCCATTACTTGATGCGTGCGAGCTTGACGTGGAGACATGCGCCCACGCAGATAAATAATTAGATTATATAAAATGATTACCAAATAATCTTCTGTAAACCGGCCTTTTCACAGATCTTCAGAAAGTGTTACCACTATATCCGATCACGGTAAATTTTAACGGAATAAATCCCGTTTAGCTGCGCAAGAAACTTGTCAACTTCAGAGCTTAACTTTCCTAAACTGGAAACAAGTAGGCACTATCGGTTATTTTCTATTCTTATTAGCAAAATCCTCGTATCTGTGATTAAATGTGTTCCTTCACTTTTGGAAACCACATAAAAAGTACCACCACCACCACAAAAACCACGTATAAAGTAGTTTAACTAATTAACAAGTCGGCCAGTGAATGCCGCACCTAACACCCGACAGGATAATCGCCCAGATAAAAACGTGTTACTTAGCGCATTACATCTGCGATCTGTGATAGCTTGCATCATCTGTGGCGATGCTAAGGGGGCAGTTTACTGCCCGACAAGGTTGACAACAAGTTACACGGTGCAAAATAATGCCAGTGCAACGAAATAATGTGGGTAGTGGGTGAATATTCGGGCGTTTCAACTGCCGTCATTGTTGTCTTCAATATGTTATCGAAAATAATGATAAATACCAGCAACTTTTGATGTCAAAATCAACGGACCCGGGGGTAGTATCCATTCCATTTAGAAGATCAAGAAATGTATAAAGTTTACCTTGAATAATATGATAAGACAATAATGATGGAGGTTAAAACGCCGGATAATAACCCACAAGAATACCTATATGAGGATACTTAAAAAACTGTATGTTTAGTTGAATTGTGGTCTCACTGCTGGATAAAGACTTACCCTAAACGTTTACACTTTGAACCTGATCTATGTATGATGCAAATTAAATATTACTAACAATTTGTTTTCAATACTATTATAATATAGGATCCTAGGATTAAAATTTGTGTCGGGTCGGGGGCTTTGCATGTAAAAGTAACACAACGTATTAATCAAAAGTGTATACTTTCTTCTTACTATGCTCTCATATGCGAGTTTTGCAGACTTTACAGACGTATAGGCTTCTTATCTTATTATCTTACTATCCTATTAATAATATCTTACTAAATATAACATGCGAAAGTTTGGGAACAGCTGAAAGGATTTAAATGAAATTTGGCACAGAGATATTTTATAGTTTGGAATAGCACATCTATATTTCATCCCGGAAAATTAGTTAGTATCCGAGGGAATAGCGATAAACGACTTCAAGTGGACGCAGTCGTGTGCAAAACCTAGTTTAGTTATACAGCAACAAGTCTATCGATATTCTGTCTAGATGCCTGATCACCATTTAAATTTGGGCATATCCACATGCCGCAGACTAAAGGTGTCGTGGCTTCCGAAATTGCGAAAAATGCCGTCGAGATGAATGGGAAATGAGACAGACGGACGGACGGTGCATTTTAATGCGGTTTGTCTGTATACGTAAAGACTTTGAGACGTTGGTTGGTAGTTAAGTTGTTTGTAGATATGACTGTTCAGCAGTGGACGACTACGGACTGGATGAAGATGATGAAGGCTGTTTACATGAATATGGTAAGAAAACAGAGGACTATAATTTTAAATGTATAAATAAATAAATATTGGTATGAGGGTGGTAGGACCTTGTGCAGCGTCCGTCCGGATCGCTACCACCATCTTATTCATTAACCTACCGCCAAACAGCAGTGTTTGCATTGTTGTGTTCCGGTTTGGGGATAAGACAGCCGGTGTAATGACTAGCATAGAGGCATTCCATCATCAGTCCTCAGGGTTGGCAACGCGTTTGCAGTCTTAGGCTTGCAGTCTTGTGAATGCGAGTGTCTATTGGTCACAGTTACCACTTACCATCAGATGGCCTGTGTGCTCGTTTGCCTTCTCTATGCCATAAAAAAAAAACAATCTCAAACAAATTGAACTAGTCCCAAACTGAGCTCTAGGCGTTTGCAATGTCTTTAAGAATGGATCCGCCATAGAACCTTGTCATACTTGGTTTTGTGCGACAAGGTTCCATAGTGGTTCATCAATTAAGCTCCGTGACCGCACCAAGACAACGATATATAAATACTTAAATACATAGCAAACCTCCAAGACTCAGGAAACATTCTCGCGCTCATCACACAAATATTTAGCTATACCGGGAATCGAACCCTGGATCGCTAGCTTCGTAGGCAGGGTGACTATCAACCAGACTAAATGCATCGTCAATGTATGTGTGTATGCATGTCCATTCATCATGCTAGCTTTTTAGAAAATTCCGTTTTTCACCATGTTTTTTTTAAGTGAAAACTTCTTTAGGCGCGTTGAGCAAAAATCATGGAACTCGCGCCATTGTCACCGAACGCTTTCCATGAGCTATATATATACTTTGTATATATGTGCACTATTTGGGTGAACAATAATCATGGAACTCGTGTCATGGGCACCGAACGCAATGTCAAAAAGGTTTATCGCTGGTGCATAGATATATATATAGACAATACATTTCAGCTGTCTCGAGAAATGATGTATAGCGCATGCGCGCCTGCTCTTTTGCTGTCAAATCCACAAACACCAAGCTTTTGAAATCTTATTCAACTTTAAATTATATTAGCAGCATCACACTTCTTTACAAACCAAAAATAATTCAAAAATAATAATTGACGATACAATTCACAAGTTACTTAGTTTTCACTTCTACCGGCAGTCCCCAAAGACTGCACCAGTTTTTTTTATAGGCAAGGCATTAAAGCACATGCCTTCTGATGGTGACTGCCATCTTAAGACAACAACCTTGCTCCCAACCCTGCTAGTCAAATTAAAAGTTGTCTTATTCCATACCAGAAAATAAGAATACCAACACTGCTGTTTGGTGGAAGGATAAGGATGGTGGTAGCGATCTGGACGGGCCCTATGCAAGGTGCAGTGAGAACCATGAAGACTGAGAGAGCCACGAAAAAAACACAAGGACAAGGAAATTTTACGCAATAGCTTGCATAATAGAATGACTTGCACCGTCACAAAAAATACACTTAAGATTTATTCTCGATAATTGTGCATCTAGATTATTATATCACGCCAATAATAACAGTAACATTGTAGACAATTATTAATAATTATTACAATTATTGTATTGGCATTCTTCGTCGGTCGTAATGACCTTGAGGCCACCCATTCTAGTAATATGCCATGCAATACTAGTAAATACCCTTAATGTTGTTTGTAACCAATTAATTTAAAACGTATTATTAATGCATCCTGTATGATTAATAGTATCTGCATATAATTTACAAGTTTATATAGATAAATGAAATGTTAGAAATCTCAACTAATATTGTGGAGAGATAAAATTGTGTTTGGGGTTGGCGTAACATCTCATCATTTTAGCAGAAATACGTCCAATTCTGGACATAAGCCTCCCTCAAGGTTTGCCACAAGGACCGCTGCTGCTTCGCTTGAATCCAAATTGTTAGAGGTCTACCTGCGCTGCGCTACGCTGCGTCTTTCGGTGCGTGGACGCCACACGAGAACTCTTCGACTCCTTCGGCCTTCTGTCCTGAGAGCGATATGCCCTGACCACCGCCAGTTAATTCTAGCAATTCTTATAGATATGTTGGTGACTTTGGTTCTCGTGTGGTGATTAGATCACGCAAAGAAATTCCGAGCATAGCTGATGTTATATGTATTAGGTTAATCAAATGAAGGCAGGCACACTGGTCTTGTCACGAGATATTCCTGAAGTGGAATTAAATTCAATACAAAGATAAACTGGAAACAATGACGCTATAAATAATATTTAATGTATACGTTTGTGATTGGAAATGTCACTTATGCTAATAACGGCGTTTAAACAGCTAAATCATTGCGCCATTACCGTAGTCAATATTATTTATTACTAGAATTTGAATTAGAAGGTGTTGCCACTCGCTGTAAAAAGTACCGTAAACGGGGCGAGTAGGGACACGATCTAAAATGAAGCATTTTGTTACTATAAGACTGAAATTATTTCCAATACCTAGACGTGACGTTATTATAATATATGTCCATTTAATACTTGTTCTTATTTGTAACAAGTTACGACTTATTTTAGGTTGTGGACTTACTCACCCCTTTTTACGGTACCCTATATCCTTCCTCGGAGTTCAAGCTATGCCCATACCAAATTTCAAAGTTTACGAAACAGTTCCTGTTACATTTTTCATATAGTAATAGAGCTGTAGGTAGGCCTCCAACAAGATGGAGTGACGACCTCGTCAGGATCGCGGGACCGCGGTGGATGCGAAAAGCACAAGACCGGTCTGAGTGGAAAGCCTTGGGGGAGGCCTATGTCCAGCAGTGGACGTCTTTCGGCTGACATGATGATGATGATAGATAGCTTTATACTCAGATTTTAAAATGATAGAAACAGGACAATAAATAAGGTTAGGAAAGATAAGGAAAGTTTAGTATTTAACAAGTTAAAATTACGGTACGTATGTACAAAGATTTAGATAAACTCTGACCCGAATCTAAATAGAAGGATTACAAAATAAACAGTCCTGTTCGCACACTAAAACTTGACAGCTAAGCATCTATACAATAATTTAAAAATATCATGACATTTTTTAGGTTGCGCCACTATTCTCCAGAACAAGCGATTCATGTTAAAAACTTGGCGTAACCTTAAAATGTTTTACAAAACCAAAACTTACTCGAAACACGTTTGAAGTTACATGATGACATTAAGTGAAATTTAAGGCATTAAAAGAAGCCATTATGCCGGTTGTTCGAAATAACTGTAACCAGTTAGGGACCGCGTAAACGGACTTATTTGACGATAAGTCATTTTACTTGTAAAACGTAACGGCGCTTTTATTGGCTACGATTTTTTATCGATGTCACGATTTTATACAAAATCAAGTTAATGTCGATCAAACAACTTATTTAGCAGCTTAGGAGTCGAGTTCCTTGTTCTGTGTTTTAGTTTATTTATATATTCACATTGGCCTATTTCATTTGAATGCGTTTTTGTTTTATAATATTGTATTTATTTTTGTTAAAAACGCATGACAGGAATTTCAAAGTTGTTTTGTATTCCGATTTATTTTTAACGCCATCTTGTTTCACTTTGACAATCCAACAGGTAATATCTGAAGTCAAATTATTCATATTGCTTAACATAATTATTAGTAATTAATGTTATATTTCTATTCTTTTCTCTATTTAACATCATCAGATATTAATTATTTTTATTTTTGAAGATGCGATAGCCTAGGTGGTAGTGGTCCCGGATTTGATTCTCGGTATGGGTAAATATTTGTGTGGTGAGCACGAGTAGTTTCTGAGTATTCTCTATTTTAACTAAGTATTTAATTCGTTGTCTTGTACCCATAGTACAAGCCTACAGCTTAGTCTAGGACTAGGTCAAGTGTGACATCTTCCCTGATATTTATTCTATGTATTTAGCGAAATTTAATATTCAACCGAAGTCGTGTCGTACCCAAGTCGTAAGCTCTAAAAATCGCATCGGATTCCCGTTTTAATGTGGGTCGACGATTACCCCACGTTTAGTAACTTTAATTAAAGATGAAATAGCGTGGCGAAGGTCAGTGTGGCCAAAGACGTCTGGCCACACCGACACGTGTAATGCCAATGACCACACCTGTCATATTAATATTACATACATTTTCAAATTCGTGGCATGGAACGCTTAAATAGATTCAGTGCTAAGATCTACAGATCGAGTCAATTTGTAATGGAAATTGAGGAGGCTGGTATAGAATGTATAAATTACAAAATTGGGCAAAATACGACATTATCTTATGTATGTCGCTTATTCGTTTGAAAGGGCAATCGTTATTTGTAGCAATCGGTTAAAGTACACAATAGCATTTTAAATTTAATGTGGTTACTAATAGAATTTAAAATGATTCGACTACTACATTGCAGTTAGCCTTCTTTGGTAGGAGGTTGTATATCAGTTTCTGTTTATTCCTTTTTTCAAAGGGTCTATTCTAATCGGTAAAACCATAATACTTTTGATATGTTTTCGTATTGTTTTTACCTTGGCCGACGATACTGGCCACATTGATCAGATGGTTTAACAAAGTTATAAATTATAACATGTCAAGTTAATAAACTTTAAATAATACGTAGTACCATAATAGTATGTACCATGTCGCTTTAATATCGTGTTTGAAATATCGTGCGAAATCGTTAGGAGTTTTAGAGTGACAAGGTACTAAAATGTCTCAATGTTAAGTTTGGGTTCTAATCTGAGTTCAAAACAAAGGAAGTAAAAATTAAACAAACAACATAAAACAAATACAAATATTATTGTAAAACATATTGACTTTGTCATTACCATAATATATTTACAGTGTAATAAGTTACATAATTTGTGTAAGTAGTGAGCTGATAGCTCTTGGGCCACGGTTCGCACGGTCGTGGGTTCGAATCCAAACAATGCAGCAATTTAGTTTTCGCAACGAGAAATGTATACTTATTTAGTATTGCGAGTACAATATTACGATTAGAGTTAGATGTTACAACCATTTTATATTCATGTTAGTAAAATTGGTTTTCCTTTATTATTATAAAAAGTGTCGGGCCTTACTCGGGAACATGTCCATACAAAATTTTATCGAAATCAACTAAGCAGGTTTGTTGTGAAGGGATAACAAACAGATTATATCATACTAGCGACCTGCCCTCGCTTCGCTTCGGTTTATATGAGTGTGTGTAGCACCTGTACATACACTAGAATTATTATTCACTAGTTGTTGCCCGCGACTCCGTCCGCGCTGAGTATAACATAGCCTATGTTCATCAGGGATAACGCAGCGTTTTAATGTTAAAATATTTATTCAAATCGGTCTAGTAATTTCGCAGCCTATTCAATGCAAACAAACAGTCAAATATTTCCTCTTTATAATATTACTAAAGAACGCCCGCTACTTCCCCGATTTTAGCCCCTAGGGGGTGAATTTCCAAAAATCCTTTCTTAGTGCTAGTTCTTCTTAGCAAACTCAAACTTGAAAGCTCCTAATATGTACAGTCAACGTCATAAATAAGTGATCATTTATGTACCTTGTCGCTTTCAATCGTTTCACAATTTTGTATGACATTTCAAACATGACGTTAAAGTGACAAGGTACATAAATGATCACTTATTTATGCCGTTGACTGTACAAGAAAATGGTCGTATCTTCACTGGCTGAGTTATGTTACGTAATTATTTTGATCCAATCCACGTACCGTATCTACCAAAATTTAAGGTCTAAATTGCACTGTTCTTAAATGAAATCTCAAAGTCATGAGTCAAGTGACCCGCATGATGACACGTTTCGTACGAGATCGTTAGTTCAAGGTTGTTTGTAGTAAATTATCTTATGTAACTTGTAACATTTTGTTTGAGTTTAATCACGAGAACAAGTTTGCATCAGCTACTGAACTACTTTTTAGTGTAAAAAAATAAACAGCTTAGGTTATGAAAGCTTAAAACTCTGTGGAGTATTTTATTCCACAGAATTGGACAGTTCCCCGAGGGAAAGGCGGTAAATGATGACGCGGACGGAGTCGAAGACTAATAGCTAGTATAATAAAAAAACATTAAAAATAAATTTAATGAACGTTTGTGCGATTATATCCCTATACAGTTTGCTCATGTTAAGGTAATATCTCATGTGAAACGAGGAAAGTTTGATTATACTCAACTGGAATCATAAACTTTGGTAATTTCCTTCATTGCGTTGGGAAGCATTTAAAGAGCGAAGGCAAACGAGTACACAGGCCACCTGATGGTAAGTGGAAACTGTGACCCATAGACATTCGCATTCACAAGACTGCTAATGCGCTGCCAACCCTGAGGACTAAGGTGGAATGCTAGTCATTACCATCATCCCTAAGCCGGAACACAACAATGCGAACTCTGCTGTTTGGCGGTAGGTTAATGGATAAGATGGTGGTAGCGATCCGGACGGACCCTGCATAAGGTCCTATCACCAGGTACAGTCAAGGAATTTCATTCCTATAACCTGTAAATATAATCATAAGAAGTCTCTTACGTTTTCATTGATTACGTCACTTTGACACAGTCCAAAGTGGTGAATTTAATTCCTTGACTGTAGATGTATTAAATGTTTCTGAGGATGATTGGATGATTATGATAAAATGCATATAAACGTCTAAACGGATGTTAAAAGATGTAACGTATTCATTTATTGATTTATTGTTGTCACATTATGCCTCATACATTTTAGACCGGTTTTGTTGTCCTACACTAGCTAGCTCCACATGGACACCCTGCAAGGGCACCACTATATATACTTATAGTTATAAGTCTAAAATACACTAACACGCAAAAAAAGATTCCATCATGAACCGAAAAAAAAAAACTTGGCACATAATTAGTCGTATTTAATTTCCTAGATTAAGCTTAGCACAAAGGTACAACAACAAAGTATAATAATTATGTTCTTTGTCCAAAAAAATATGTTGTATTAGGTCTAGGTCAGTCAGATACTGACAAACTCCATTCATATATCTCTTTTCGTACATGAGCTTGGCAGGTTGTAGCTGTAACGAGGTTGTTACAACCTCCTTTTTGCGTTCCTGGCCACTTTTACATTTCGGTTATATTTTTTCCAAATTCAAATATGTCAATGATCTATTGGTATTTGGATCTATACTGGAGTCTAGAGAAAATTTCGATAAGCGCAGACACGGGTCCCGTGTCTCACTGTTTCATTATATTTAATTTATTTTTTTATTTTAAAATAATTCTGTAAATCTTTCTATTTCAATAATATAATATTTGAAGAATGCGATTTATTTAAGTCTCCCAGATACTTACCATCCTACCGTTAGATAGCAGCTTGGAATCCACCGTATTATTAGATTGAATATATGAAGATAGCATGGAAAATCCTGGAGAATGGGTCAGTTCTCAAGGGAAAAACGATAAACGAGTTCTACGTGGACGAAGTCGCGGGTGAACGCCAGTAGATCTATAAACTCCGGACACAATAAAATCGATTCGCATGCACTTAATGACATTTGCGCGGGCGTGTCTCGCCCAATCCTTGACATATCGTTGCACATTACCAGGTCAGTGACATTTCACAGTCATGACTGTGGCTCGGTCATAACAAAGGTAAAATTGAAAGTTCCTGCTTTTTGAAAACTGGTTCATGTTGAATTTATATAAATGACAAATGTAAGACCGAACGTCGCTCGGGTTGAAAACGAATTTTCCTGAAGATGGCCGATGACAGATCGATTTGAAAATTTCCACGAAATTGTTAGAGTCGTTTTCGAGAACGTGAGTACAAATGTACACTCAGGAGCAAAGAAAACGGGTCACGTTCTATGGTTATTCATACAAAGTGAACCGTTTTCATTGCTCTTGACTATATAATAAGAAGGCTCAAGGTCACTGAAAGGGCGATGGAAAGAGCTATGCTGGGTGTCTCCTTGCGAGATCGAATCAGGAATGAGGAGATTCGCAGGAGAACTAAAGTAACCGATATAGCTCACCGGATTGCAAATCTTAAGTGGCAGTGGGCGGGGCACATTGCTCGTAGAACTGATGGCCGTTGGAGTGGAAAGGTTCTAGAGTGGCGACCGCGAACCGGGAGACGAAGTGTTGGCAGACCTTCCACAAGGTGGACTGACGATCTGATAAAGGTCGCGGGAAACCGCTGGATGACAGCAGCAGAGGACCGATCGTTGTGGAAAACCTTGGGGAAGGCCTTTGTCCAGCAGTGGACGTCTTGCGGCTGATAATGATGATGATGATGATGATATAATAGGATAGGATAGAATAAATATCCGGGTACAATAACACACAAATTGACCTAGTCTCAAATTAAAACTCTAGGGTACAGTTAGCAGAAGAAGAAGGACGTTCGAAGAGCTCAAAACTTTTATCTTTATCGTTATAATTTACATAGTAATGAAGTCGCTTCCGCTGTCTGTTCGCTTAGATCTTTTAAAGTACTAAACGGATTTTAATGCAGTTTTCAGCAATAGATAGAGTTCAAGAGGAAGGTTAATAATAATAAGCTCTGGTTTATGTACAGGTGTTACACGAAACTTACAAACGAATCGCTAGTCACTACATAGTATAAAACAAAGTCGCTTTCTCTGTCCCTATGTCCTTTTGCTTAAATCTTTAAAACTACGCAACGGATTTTGATGCGGTTTTTAATAGATAGAGTGATTCAAGAGGAAGGTTTTTATGTAAAATAAGTTCTGGATATTGTACGGGTGTTACAGAAAACTCACATAAACCGAAGCGAAGCGAAGGCGGGTCGCTAGTTATCTATAAATGATTCTATTATCAAGAGAATAAAGTGTGTAGATAATTTTGTGCTCTTCGACTCTCTACCAACTTCTGCTATTGATTTGTACTATGTTTAGTTGACAGCAATAAACATATATGAATACAGAAAACATTCGATACTCATAAATAAACAGTTTTGCTATGACCGAGAATTGAACCCAGGATCGCTAGCTTCGTATACAGAGTCACTACCAACTAAGCTAACGCGTTTACGTTTATACGACTGAAGAAGAATGCAACAAAATGAAATTTACAACCAGGAGAAATGGTCTTAAGTTTTGGAAAAATTAAAGATACTGCTGAAGTAATAAAAGGAACAGAAGAAGAAAATATCTTGCAGATAATGTAATAAAAAAAGAGTAAATATTTATATGGCACTGGTACCTGACCGGAATCAAACTGGCAACCCTATGTATATCACTGAACTCAACGAACCAGTTAAACAGTAGCACAAAAAAAAACTCAAGAAAATCAACAACTCATATTTTTAATCAATCAAAATTGCAAACCAGTTCACACTCGACTAGAACAAGGATGTCATTAATCCCACTAAAACATTAATAATTAAACATAAGCCAAGTTCTCATGCTTTTTCTCGACAATGGTGGTTTTGTTCGACGCGCTAGTAAATTCACTCCTAAGTATTACCGACATGTAAAGAGTCCACATGCGTAGTCACATTTATTGAATAAATATTTTGAGTTTTGTATTAGTAGAAGAAGACAATATCTAAAAAGATGCCAAGTCTGGCACAAGATTGTTGACATTCGTACCGAGCTTAAATACCTAAAATAAATGATGTAAGTAATATTGAAACATACAGTGATGTAGTCCCCTGTTTTTTTAACAGCTGGGTTAGAGCTCAAAAAGCATTCAACAGCGATAAATTGGTTTGACTGTTAACAATTTTAAGCTTCAGAGTCATCTGTAAATTAGGTTACAAGCTGCACTGAAAAAAAGTTACGATGGTGGGATATAGGGTTTGAATTATCGAGTACACTGCATTGTCGTTCGGTTTTTTTTTCGAACTTGTCCGGCCACACTCCCATGCCTACAAGTAGACAACATTTCCGTTGTCAGAACCGTGACCCATATTGGAAGGAAATTTCGTCATATCGGCATATATCTATCTTGATCAATCCTATCTATGTATTTGTATATTGGTGCGAAATTAAGTATTAATTACCTCCTGTTATACGCGACATTGCTGTGTCATTCTGTGTGAACGTTGGTATAAGAATTGGTGGATGCGGTTGTTTAATATTTCTTATTTTGCATGTGATACAGACTTGTTCCACAAATGTTAAAAATAACACGAGATCAATCATTCTTGAAAATTGTTTAGGTAATTAGTCTCACAATGTTAGATTGAAGGGATCTAGAAATAATGTGTCCAGTTCTGTGATGTCATTCTTATAAGCATACTTTTAAGCATAGTTTAAGTAGTTGCGTCAGAGTGTACCCATTTTAGCGCGTGCATTCTCAATTAGGCAGCTTTATACGCAGAGAACGTACATACGTACAGTACATACATGTATATTAAATCCAAGGTAACTTTCACACAAAAGTTATTAGTAGTTTTTATTTTTCATATAGATATAACGATTGCACCATAAATACCACATCTACGGTTAATCTGCGCGTACGCATGGCTACCGGAACTCGTAGCCGGACCCGTTTGAAGGGCGTCGCGCCTCTCTCCCGCTACGTAGCTCCTTGACGATTGCTGCTAGCCTGGTACCTGGTACGGTAACCCGACAAAGTAAACCGTCGCCAAGCAGCAGTGATCACATTGTTATGTTTCGGATTAGCATAGAGGCATCTTATTTTAGTCCTAAGGGTTGGCAATGCTTTTAAAGTCTTAAGATTGCAGTCCTGAGATAGCAAATGGCTATCAGAGCCTCAGAGCCTATTTGCCGTCAGTGGCCGGTGTACTATCGAACCAACGGAACCCTGACCCACCATAGAACCTTGTCACAGTGATTGACGTTAGGACTGTCATACGACGCTATACGACAATCGTACGTCAATCATTGTGACAAGGTTCCATGGTGGGTCAGGGTTCCGTTGGTTCGATAGTACTTGCTTGCCTTCTCTTTGAAAGAATAAATGAAGAAAAATCTATCAATACGCACCAATAGGTAGAAAATATAATGAAGGGTGGATTACATAAGTTTATTTTCTTAAAAGGGTAAAGAGTAATATAAATGTACGTAAAGACACTATTTAAATGCCACTTAAATGATGTCTAACTTTCAATTTCGTTACATAAATGTATGTGTTTGACAAGACTCTTTAACTGAACATTTATTTTGGTTTCTACCCAAATTCAACTTGGGTACCAGCCAACCCCAACAAAGTTAGCACAAAGAGACACAACAGCTCTTCGTGTTTAAGCTCTGACACAAACAAAATAAATAATAAAATAAATAAATAAATAAATAAATATCAGGGGACAATGTCACGCCAATTGACCTAGTCCCAAACTAAGCTCTAGGCTTGTGCTATGGGTACTAGACAACGATATAAATACTTATATAGAGAAATATATACTTAAATACATAGAAAACATCCATGACTCAGGAACAAATATTCGCGCTCATCACACAAACATCAGCACTTACCGGGATTTGAACCCAGGACCGCTAGCTTCGTAGGCAGGGTCACTACCAACTAGGCCAGCGCGTCGTCAAAGAGGTAAGTTTAACGTGTATTTGTATAATTTATCTGTTTATTTGACAGTATTTGTATCTAATTTAATCTGGATAGCGTATAATTAGACTTTATGAAAATCGGTTGAGCCGCTTATCAGCTAACGCAACGTTAGAGTCGCTATTGTATTGGGAGATTGTATCTATTTTTTCTGCCTGATACCTCTTTGCCCTCTGACGGAGACTCGACCAGATCAAGACCATAAAAATTCCCAGGAAATGTATGGTCTAGGAAAACTCCAAGATTTGCATTTGATCTAAATTCAAAAACTTGACTTTAAAGCCTTATAAAGTCATCAAGGTAACCCATTCTGCATTCATAATCGATAAAACTGCATTTTTACCTCCATAAATTAGTTATCTGCATTCCAAGTGGTACATTCGGCCGTATAAGCTGTACACTTTAGTACTTTGTCGCTTTAACTTCATGTTTGAACCGCTGTACTGATCTTACAGAGGTGTTTAAGCGACAGGGTACTAAAGAGAGCTGCTACTTACAATGTTGACTGAACCAACTTAAAATTACACTTGAATCAAACGAATCAAAACCTTATCAATTAGAAAAAGGGATTCTGCGAACGCTAGTAGATGTAGAACGATTATACGAGAAAAGTGGTTAAGGCTAGTAATTGATTTAGAAGGTGTTGTTAAGTGTAATAAGTACTGAATAGTAATCCACATATGAATCATAACATAACGATTTAAAAATACTTAAGTAGACACATTTGTATTTCTCTATATAAGTATGTTTATCGTTGTCTCATTCATTCATGTCAGCCGAAAGACGTCCACAGCTGGACTGGACATAGGCCTCCCCCAAGGCTTTCCACTCAGACCGGTCTTGTGCTTTTCGCATCCACCGTGGTCCCGCGATCCTGACGAGGTCGTCACTCCACCTTGTTGGAGGTCTACCTACAGCTCGTCTTCCGGTCCGCGGACGCCACTCCAGAACCTTCTGACCCCATCGGCCATCAGTCCTGCGAGCAATGTGCCCCGCCCACTGCTACTTCAATTTAGCTATTCTTCGGGCTATGTCGGTAACCTTAGTTCTACTGCGGATGTCATCATTTCTGATTCTATCACGCAGAGAAACCCCGAGCGTAGCCCTCTCCATAGCCCTCTGAGTGACTTTGAGCTTCCTTATGAGGCCCATTGTTAACGCCCACGTCTCAGATCCGTAAGTGATCGTTGTCTAGTACCCATAATATAAGCTTGGAGCTTAGTTTGGAACTAGTTCAATTTGTGTGACATGATCCCTTGATATTTAATATTTATTATTTGAGCCCATACAGCCTTCGAAGAACGGACCTATTGAGTCTAACTGTAAAAATAATATACCTAGTGGTGGGTAGGACCTTGTGCGGGGTCCGTCCGGCACGCTACCACCATCTTATCCATTAACCTACCGCCAAACAGCAGTGTTCGCATTGTTGTGTTCCGGTTTGGGCATAAGACAGCCGGTGTAATGACGAGCGTTGATGCATTCCATCTTAGTCCTCAGGGTTGGCAACGCATTTGCAGTCTTAGGCTTGCAGTCTTGTGAATGCGAATGTCTATGGGTCACAGTTTCCACTTACCACCAAAAAAAAAATCGATCTCTATTTGTCTTCCATTCTTCGTGTCATATACTTATTGCAATTGGATGTGGCGGAGGGATTATAATTGCTTGCTCCTTTTACAGGGTCCCTCAAAAATGCTTCTACATCTACCGAATAGATACGTCGTATATCACACTTGCCTTACAAAACTGTATTGTCATTTAACCGTAATCAGTTTTGTAATCTTAAATCAAACTGCTACTAGGTCACTATCAGGTTAAAAGTTAAAAAGGTCGTCATTGATCAAAATCACTAGGTCACCCGATAAGTCAAATATGTTTATTATGCAACAAGAAGCTAAGAAGCCCCGTCAATTTTGAATTGAGAGCATGAGTCTCTTTGCACATTTATTTTTTATTTAACGGCTAACCCATCATTCTATCGAATTTCATTTTATCATTTGTTTCATTTCATTGAACGCTTTGTTCTTTTGAAACCATGATGTTTTCTGGATATCTTAATATCAATTACGTTGGTAGTGTTATGTTAAAAATATGATTACCAAAAAAACTCGCGAGAAATATCGTGTTAAAAGGTGTTTCGAGAAAATACAATGTTACATATTTAACGAACATGCAGGCCACCGAAACTATGTTTAGTAAGTGTAAAATATGTTTGTTTAGTAAGTATAAGCCCATTGAAACAAATTTATCTTTATCAAGAGGAAAGAACTTTGAAGAAACGAGATCTGCTAGCGCTGAAGTATTCTTCTTAGATATAATTACTTTGTGGTGATAAAGTAAACCGCCGCATTGTTGTGTTCCTGTGCGGGGGTATGTCAAGAATTGACCTATTACAACTGTAGTCAGTCTTAAGATTGTCGCGATCTTGAGATTGAAATTGTCTATGGGCTTCAGAATTCACTTACCAACAGATGGCCTGTGGGCTTGTTTACCTCTCAATGAGATAAAAAAAAGAACTTAAACATATTAACGAGATGTTCATCGCGATTAACTTAGTATTTAATGTTGGTCTAATCTAATGTACTTAGTTAACTGTCATTCATTAAAAACTGTAAGACAAACAACAATCTCCAAGTTTAACCATTTTATCAACGACTAGCTGCCCGCTATTGGCTTCGCCCCCAAAATTCTGAGTTCCCCGTATTTTTTTCTGGAAATAACGAACATAACCAAAAAATAATCATCAAAGGGTGATGGGCAATTTTGTATGGACCCCGTCCCCCCCCTCCAACAGTAACGGGCTGCAGGTCTATATGTTCATTAGGACCCAATAAAAGACAAAATACTTATCTTCGTAGCAAAATCAATGGGATTTTTTTAATGAAAACAAAGGGCCAGGCAAGGCAAATCATCTACATACGTGCTCATTTTCAAACAAATTCCATAGTTCCATACGATAAGATTATGATTTTTCAAGAAAACCCCATACATATGGTGATCGTCGCCATAGAAAAAATACATCATATTGCCAAGATCTATAAACTGGCACATGTTTCATCACTGTTGGTGGGTGGGGACATTTTTACCCATCGTCCTTTGGTGCAGTCGTTCGCGTACGCGCGTACCTACATACATTTCAGCGATTTCGAAGATTGGACCCTTAATAACCCGACAAAACCCTTTACCTATCTCAAGCCAGATAAGTACGTGACTCATACAACATTAGCCAGTAGTTCTGCAACAGCATCCGGCCCACATCTGCGTGTCCTTCAACACGACTTTTACTGACAATCTAACCCGTGAGATACTTATAGTTTATGCATTAAGCGGGTATCCAACACGAGCATATAAATGATCCAGTTGCAACATTCACTTCTGAGATATAATAGATTTATAACAACAAGCGTCGATACATATGTTATAGAATAATAACCTACGTACCTATTACCATATAATGAATTGTATTGTAAACAAAAAGCATTTGTTGTAGTATCACGTATATTTATCACGGATAAATACAATGAGTCTTGTATGCTCGTAATATATTACATATACTGTAGCATCTTCATTTGATATCATCATGAAATGAAACGGAAATACATCAAAAATAACATTTTGTGTACGGTTTCTCGTGAATGGTAAAAGGTGTAGAATCGTAATTAGAAACTTTATTTCCGTAATTCTACGACGCAATCTTTCACACGCATAGAGTGGCGCCAGGTGGCCGAAACTAGACCTAATTAACATTCGTTTGGAAACTGAAACTTTTCATAAACACAACACTCACATTTTGAAACAGTAGTATTTGCTCTTGATTTAGAATGCCCTGTGGTATGAGACCCAGTTTAATAGTAAGCAAAGTAAATTCGATAGTATCATTCAATCAGCCATAGGATTCAAATACTTCTATCCCACTATCTTTCGGCACTTCAAAATGTAAACTCCTATACTCCAAAAGACAGTTCCCATCTTGATTATTTAGTTATTTAAAAAAAAAACCTACACTTAAACCAAAATGCAGTAATCACAGCGAATGTGCGCCCGTTGAGGTTAGGAGTTTGGTCTTGAATTAGATATTCGAGTTTACTTTGTACGATAAAATTAACTATATGAGCAACAAGCTTATCTCTAAAATACCTCAAATAAATCCTTTAAAAACTTCCAGCACTCTTTAATGAGGCAATGTCACCATATTTTGCAACCACGTGGAATTCTAACGCGTAGTTTCCTCGGAATCGGTTAGGTTCCGTCGTCGTTGCGACACTGCAGCACTGGCTGACCATTAGTGACACGCACTTGATTTTGCCAGGTGCATTCAGATTAGTGTCAGCAATGTCAGTATGCAAGTCTTGCAAGGAAGACGAGTAAGGGAAAAATGTTGGGTAAGTATTAACCGATTGATGCAGCGTAAGTTTTAATGGCTCCGTGTGGTTTGTCAGCATTGAATGTATGTTTATTTTTCATTTGTTTTGTGTACTAGCTAGCACAATAACTAAGTTTAACTTCAAGGTATTGTTATTTGGAGTTTGATTGAAATAAATCATGTAAATACATACATTCCTATCATAGTCTGTGCGGAAAGAGAAGAGTCGTAGGATTTGAGGGCGTGCCAATTTATGGTTTTTGCTATGCTGACAATGTTAGTTCTCTGTTAGGTAGAGTTACCTCTTTCTATTCCTCCTTCAACAGGTTCTGTTTCTACAATCAAGACAGAACAAGAATAAACTCTTCCATCTTAAATATGTATGTATTGTCAAAGCCGTAAATATTATATACATTCCCAAGGCATGAAAAATATGTATCCGTCCCAACCTCTCATAATAAGGTCATACATTTGGGCGATGGCCGCTTTTCTATGTAAAAAAACTTATATTTTCTATCCCAGAGCTAAGGTCCAATTATGATCTTTTCCCAGTTTTTCCTGAGCAGCTAATTCCTGATTATATCGTATTCGAACTCGCAAGTTGCAACTATGCAACGTTTATTTGAACGACGGGGCACAATCGCGGTGAAAACTCTATAGATAGTAAGTAGCATCCCATCAATTTCATCATCAATACATTCAATATTCTGTCTTAACTCTCGTCCTCATTCTTCACCAAACCCATTCCTGTATAATAACAGTTCCACAATATTGTAGGAATGTTATAACGTTCGAGCGGTTTCTTAACACCCGCGGGTCGTTATTACGATCGCATAGTCGTGTCGCAAACTGAGCCTCTCATCAATTCCTCGCCAACCTGATACCCTGGTATAGGAGCTGGTGGTAAATAGTGGATTCATTTAGTTTGACTCATTTTTTTCAGACTTCAGTTTGCTTGGCCTATAGGTACCTAGTACCATTTTAAAAGAAGTTTTTTCGTTTTTTAAAACATTTATTTTATTTTATACTTTTTAGTGATCATAATAAGCTGTTATCTAGTCCCACTTCTTAGTTGATATGAAAGTTTTAAGACATTTCAAGCTCGCCGCAAGCAACGCCACGGAAACATCAAAGTGATTTTTAAACAATTAAATGTTCTTCGTTGTAGTCGCTCAACTATCTTAATCGAGATATCTAACGCCACCGTTCGGTAGGTGTATCGGTACCGTTGAGGAGTTCCGGTGGCCATCTTTGGTCTTCATCAGTTCCGCTTCAGCAAATGATACTTTCCGAATGCAAATGCTAGAATTATCACTAAAAATACTAAAATCGCTATATGTTTGCCTACAATATTTGAGGAGTTCCCTCAATTCTTCACTGATTCCCTCATGACATCCTGGTTTCCTTATTATGGTACCACACTCGGGATATCTCCCTTCCGACAAAAAATATCATCAAAATGGGCTTATAAACGAAGAAATTATCCGCGAACAAACATACGGACGAATTGAGGAACGCCTCCTTTTTTGAAGTCGTTTAAGAAGTGGAACGGAACCAAAAAAACACAAGTCTGAGCTCAGTGACGTACCATGGGAGAGGCCTATGTCCAGCAGAATACGGAAGTGGGCTGATGATGATGATGACGATGATCAATCCAGAACAACAATTGAATATTCTTTTGAGCCACTAACTCTGCGTCTAGAACCTGTATGTCAAAGATATACAATGTACGTCTACTGAAGTGTAAACTGTTACGTGTTAAACAAGTACGCAAAACTTAATTGACTTATTAGGTATTCGTAAATGAAAATTCTACATGTTGAAGAATACTAATGAAGTTTTTTTTTTGTGAGGCTATTGGAATGCTCCAATGAAGTGTGAAAACCTTTCAAAGTGTTTTATTCATCAATCTTTTGTTAGTTTAAAGCATTTAAGGTTAATAAATAATTTGTGGGTCAATGCATTCATTTCTATAATAAATTACCTGACGCAGTTTTAAAGTTACCGTTTCTAGTACTTAAAACTTACTTGAAAAACTCGTTGATGTCTAAAGCTTACTATAGGGTCGAGGACTATCTAACAGATAAAAATACTTGGCCTAAACTAAACACCTAAATAACTGAATAATGAATTAGTCATAAAAAATTATGTAAACATTGTATCTTGTCTAGGGGACACGTTTTCTGTAGGAGAATGTGTCGAAACTTTGTATGTGGTTGTCTTGGACTGTCATAGGTAAGTATAATTTTATATTATTTTTATTTTTATTACTACTAATTTTTAGTGTCTATGAACATTCTGAGTTTGACACATTTTCCTGCTCAATCTACGCCTGAATATATTTATTTTTTATTTTAAGTAGTATTTAAAAAAACGACTGACTGTTGAGTTTCTTGCGGCGTTTCTTCTCAGCAGTGTTCTCTTGTGAAGCGCTAGATTTTTGACGTGTAAAAGTGCCCGTGCGGCCTACTTACTGAATAAACATCTTTTATCTTTTTTATATCTTATCTTACAGACACTATCGGAAAAGAGGCAGCGGTATAATGCTTCTTTTCGGATAGTTTTAATTTTAATCGAAAAAAAAACTTGTTTGTAACGCTGTATATGTTTCGTTTAGTATAGGTATGTACGTTTGTATGGCATTATGTGTACCTACTCACTCTCTCACAATCTAAAAGCATATCAGAGCAAGTGAGAGACAAGTAAAAACCTGAAGCACCTTCTTAGAGCTATCGCACTTAGGGCCGTATTAATAAACTCATCTTGACTGTGAGGCCCGTCACAAGATACGTCAAAGTAAACGCCAAACCATACAACACTGTCATTTTTGACGCATCTCGAGACGAGCATTCGAGGTGAGATCAGTTTATTAATACGGGCATTAGTTAGCTACTTGACTTTGCAGAACCAAATTATATATTTTTCAATGCCAACCATTGGTTTTGGTATATGTTTTTACACCTGATCGACGCTCTCTGACAATATTCTTTTTAATAAATCAAGATAAACATCTCAGTGGTTACTATGTCAAGTAAAAAAATGGTAAATTCGTTTAATTTATGGGATATTTTAAGCTAAATTATGTTTAAGATCGTTATCAAGTTATTTTAAGAACTACCGCATTTTTGTCTATGTTTTGTTCATCCTAGACTAGTTCCTTCTTATCTTTGAAGGTTATCTTAATCCTCTATCAAGAAATATAATCTCTATTATCTATTTTGGTGATAAATATTACCCTATTAGTAAAGCTTCACTGTCGGATGTCAGTCCGATGTGAAAAAACTCACTTTAAATCTGTCATAGCAAAAAATTGCAAGAAAAAAAAGTTAATAACCGTATAATAAACGAGCTCAGTTTGTAAATAAACATTGATGTAATTTAAATGATGAGACGATTTAGAAATGCCTCATAAATTGACGAGAAAGAGCTCTCCAAGGTAATCATCCTAATAACTGTATTTTAATGACTTTTGTTTTCAAAATCTAACCTTGTCGGATGATTTGGTCAGAATCATTAATTAGATCTCGTGAATTGTTACGAAACATACGTTTTATGCCACAATGATATTAATGATAGTCGTTGAGTAAATAAATGTAACATCATTAAATGAGGGTGTTACTTAATTAGCCAGTATTGTGCACTTGTGCAGTGTGGATGGTGAAATGTAATTTAATTAATCATGAAGAAAAGCGTTATCTTAAAGATCCATCTCATGATAAATTTCTCAACATTTTAAAACTCAAATTTGCTCATTGTTCCTTAGTCATGGATGTTTTCTATGTATTTAAGTATATACTTCTCTATATAAGTATTTATGTCGTTGTCCAGTACCCATAGTACAAGCCTAGAGCTTAGTTTGGGACTAGGTCAATTGGTGTGGTGTTGTCCCGTGATATTTATTTATTGTTCCGTTTCTAAATTCAAAGATCCGATTAAAGCACGTGATGCGTGAAACAAGTGAGTATTTTTCTTCATTGGAATAAACCAAATCACTGCAACTCGATCTGAAAGACATTATTTACTATAGACAATGGCTTTCCCTTAGGATCTTAACTCAAGTTTTGTGCTACTCGCATCAATAATACTAAGAAAAAACATATAAAACGCAAATTAGGTCAGTGGAGTCAAACATTTAAAAAAACACATTGGTCTCATTTTACGTGGTGTTGCGTCTGCACACAGTGACCTAAAAATTCAAGATCAAATTTAGTCGTAATTTAAAGTGAACACATTATTCTAAAAATAATCCAAGTCGTTCTACTAAACCACTATCATTACAGCATTAAACTGGACTCCATAAATGGTAATCGATTTCATTTCCACGTGTAACTCGAGAATTACTTTTCTCATCTCCAAAGATACTTCAGCACTTGAGATTTGGACTTTAAATTGTTATCATTAAGATCATTATTAGTTACATAAAATTTTGTACTTAAAATCTTTAGTTATATATTTGTTATGTCCTAACATACGTTTGGTAATCAAAATAGTAAGTAATCGGAAAGATGGACATTAATTGGCGATATACAGTGAGATGAAATTTCACAGTTCAATAATATGTCTTCTGGTTGTGCAATTAGTAATGTTACCTTATTAGTTGGACGGTTGTAAATTAACTTAAATTTTGTGTTACTTCTTACGACATGTTTATTAAAGCTGTTTTAAACCAATGAAATTTACAGTTCACAGACATTTTTGGTAGTTGTTTTGTTTTTTAGTGTTTGAAACCAGTTCGATCTAGAAGTTTTCAGATGCTTTGGACAGTGAAGTGTTGTAACGCTTCTGTAGATATACTGCGTCTAAATCCACATGATGTAAAAGTGCCTACAGGTCCTATTTAAGTAATAAACCTTTTAATTTAATTTTTATTTTAAAACTACACTCAGGAGCAAAAATAACGGGTCAGAGTGCGTTTTTCTTACTAAAGAGGCTATTTCGAAGCCTTGGTTCCTCGCCAGGGAATGCTTTCAGTGAAATCTGATGGTGAATACCTCGAGGATTGATACAGGACTTTTAGAGTGCCTAGGATATCCAACTGAATAAATCTGCGGTTAACGCCGGAATTGAGCATGTTCAGAAAAATATCTAAAATGGCAATAAAATGTAAGGAAATCTAAGTGCTGACCCAAACTCTCCCGTTGTGGTGTTAACTGATTGTGCGATCAGTTAGGTATCTTAAGAACTTTTGACCTCCTCTATTGAACCTCGCAGTATCCACCATTAAACCTCACTCAAAACAACCCCAGGCGAGGAACGAAGGCTTCGAAATAGTCTCGTTTGTATGAAAAACGCACTCTGACCCGGTATTTTTGCTCCTGAGTGTAATTTATTATCCTCATTAAGTGATCCGCAGGACAAGAGACTGTTATCGGTAATAATATTTTTTGTCTAAATATTAAGTATTGCTGTGACATTATGAAGTGAGGGCTTATTTTGTTTAATATTGAAATTTACAGTGGAACTTAGTTTATTTATTTATAGAATTAAATGAAGTAACTTAAACCAATAAGGTGAAGGTGACTTAGTAACATTTTGATTTATTAAAAAATACGTTATTTATATCGTGATGATTGCAAAAATGTGAAAATTCGCAGGCGGTCACTAGTTCCATCTGGGTCACTTTGGAAGACGTAACTAGCGATAAAATTTGCAAAGATTCTTGTCAAGATTACGACACGAGATCAGGCCATGTTAGCATCATTAAAATATTCGCAAATTGACTTATTAAGTTCATATTAAGTATAATAAGTTAATCAGGTCGTAACATTGTTTTATTACATTTAAAAACATTTTGGAAACCATTTTTTTATTTTTTTCTTGATGAAATTCTGATGAGCCTCGGTGGAGTGAGCCTGCCTATGAAGATAGCGGTAACTGATATGGTTCAAATCCCGGTAAGGGCAGATATTTATGTGGTGAGCGCAGGTATTTTTTCCTAATGATGTTTTGTCCGTATTTAAGTATGTATTTCTCGAGATAAGTATGTTTATCTTTGTCTAGTACCCATAGAGCTTAGTGTGGGTCGATTTGTAAGAGATTGTCCACCAATATTTATTAATTTTATTTAAATTAGTACTTTAACTTATTAAATTAAGCAGGCCTTAAAACACATTGAAAACTAATGGTATTTTGTAAGAAAACGCGAATTATATCTATTTACGTAGACGATTTAGTTCTAAAAAGAGGGAAGTTTGTCTGGATCATAGCAAGTGGAAGGAAGTGGTCTCTGCCAACCCCTACGGGAAAGAGGAGTAATTGCGGGTATGTATGCATATATTTACTTACTCAATTTCGATTTAGTAATTTTCTAAAAAAGTTCGGCTCCTACTATAGAGCGTCATTTTATTCGCGAATTTTAAAGCCAATTAGTTAGAAATTATAAAAAAAAAATTGCGTGCGATGATCTAACTGAACTTGAAATTGAAAGGTAAGGTTAATGTTTATTGTTCTTAAGTTCTTGAACTTTACTTGTTAATTAATAGTCAGCTCTAATTGATAAATTGTTTTTTGTGGGAAATATTTTTACAATTAAACGGTTGTTGTAAGAATCAAACTAAGTGAGGTTAGATAAGGGACAAATACATTTATATCTTCGCAGCACCTTTACGTCCAAATTACCGCAGTGTTTGAAGTCAAAAGTCTTTGACCAGTGTGTGTTACCGGTGATGACTTACGGATCTGAGACGTGGGCGCTAACAATGGGCCTCATAAAGTGGATGCGAAAAGCACAAGACCAGTCTGAGTAGAAAGCCTTGGGGGAGGCCTGTGTCCAGCAGTGGACGTCTTTCGGCTGACATGATGATGATGACATTTATATAATCACAATTTACATAATACGGTTGTCATTTTTAGTCGGTGTCTAATTCAGTTACTTAAAAAAGTGATAGCATTACAATGATAATGCATGCATGCATGATTTAAGTCGTTTGTGGTGAGAGTGCCGACCAAAGATCTGTCGACCTCTTTTAAGAAGGAATCCTGGCCAAGGGGTATCATATTTCAGCCATTTCGTGAATTCTTTTTTAAACTAGTGGCCCGCCAGCGGCTTCGCCCCGCTGCAAATTTCCGACATACCTTGATGGTTTTTTTTTCTTTTATACAAACCTTGTCCTGACAATAACGAAAACAACAAAAAACACAGTCATATCGGTTCAGCCGTTCTCGAGTTTTGCGCTTAGCAACACATTTAGCGATTCATTGTTATTATATAGATATTGTTATGATGCTAAACTCTAATTCTATGGAACTTGCTAACTATGTAAACAAAGGACTTAACTTTGTTTTGTCACTGTTTCTCCTTGAATTTTTTCTTCACCTGATCAAACGTCATTGAAACCATACACTATTGAAACGATTGTTACTCTAAAATACAAAAATTACCTAATATATAACTGTATCTTGGATATTTCATTAAAAGTTTAAATGGTTTCATAAGTTAGGGTATTAGAACCTGATGGAATGACGTTTTTGTTTCTTTTAAATTCTACAATTGTCTATGATGGGTAGTGTTGTGGCTAAAATTGGCGATATATTAAGGCCCCTACACACTACCCAACTCACGCTCTGTAGCCAATAAACGATGATGTAACGGCACCTTTTATAATAAATACTGGTGATACATCATATTCAAGTACCGATTTTTCTTCTGATCGTGATTAAACAAATTAGAAATAAGTAACTACTTGTTTTTTACTTTAGGTATTTTATTATTCGATATGGTTTGACATAAATAAAGGAGTATTGCCCATCACTAGTAAACTCATCATTCAGAGACAATTTCAATATGGCGGTTTGTTTACATTGTTAGTAAGTTCCATAGAATTAGACTTTAGTCTGTAAGGTGTTTGTCTGTAAATATGGGCCTTGAAGCCTGAAATAAAGTTATTCTATTCTATTCTAGTAGAATAGTACCTAATATAATCTTGTGAATGCTAATATCTATGGGTCACAGTTTCCATCTTTCCATTCCAGGTGGCCTGTGTGCTCGTTTGCCTTCTCTGCGTAATGAAAAAAAAACTCGTGTTCTAGTGATTTGACATTTTATGTCAACGTTAGCGTAGCTATAGACAGACGTTAATGACATTGCATTTCCTAATTCGAAAATAACAACGTCCAT
Organism: Acleris sparsana; assembly: GCA_923062465.1. Lineage (NCBI taxonomy): Eukaryota > Metazoa > Arthropoda > Insecta > Lepidoptera > Tortricidae > Acleris > Acleris sparsana. The sequence goes on from OV281293.1 coordinate 1,660,358, forward strand.
TGCGTCATTAATTGTTACAAACCTGTCAAAACACTTTTACTGTATTTCACAGGCGTTAATATCTTCTGCTGATATTGCTTTGTTACAAGGCAAGCCAAGGTCGGTTTCGCTTGAATGGGCCATTCATGAGACATGCTATTGTTTTGATGTATAATTTCTTTATAATGTGTGGTTTAGGTTAACAAATATATTTGTAATGATTAATTTATTTTCGATTGGCATATTTACAGAAATTAAAGACGTTGACCATATATGATCTTTGATATAAATAAATACATATCAGGGTACAATGTCACACCCACAGACCAGATTAAGGTCTGTGGTCACACCAATTGACCTAGTCCCAAACTAAGCTCTAGGCTTGTACTATGGATACCAGACAACGATATAAATACTTATATAGAGAAATGTATACTTAAATACATAGAAAACATCCATGACTCATGGACAAATATTCGCGCTCATCACACAAATATCTGCCCTTACCGGGATTTGAACCCAGGACCGCTAGCTTCGTAGGCAGGGTCACTACCAACTAGGCCAGCGCGTCGTCATATATATTGGTTTTAAATGAATAAATGATTAAAACATGATTATTTTGGATGCTTGACGCCATTGTCTAGTCTTTTGTTATTATACATTGTAATCATTTTGTTGTTGTTTGATATAAATATGTAATGTGGAAGTTCTTATCAATAAAGCAATTTTAATATTATAAATGTTGTTTGATTTTTACCGCCAAATCTTGGGGGCCTTCAGAAAACGAGCCTAATCTTTTCTCGCACCAGCGATTCCTCTGTTGTTGCGGGTGTTTATGGCTCGCGATGATCACGTACCAAGTGGCTCGCATGCCCGTCTGCCTCAATTTTCACATCAAAATAAATAAATGAAATTTGTTACAGTGTATCCCCGGATTTTGTACAATTCTCGCGGGATTAGCGACTCCTACGCAGACGGAGGCGTGGGTAGTAAATAAATATAGACAAAGGTAAGATAATAACCTACACACATACACACACAGATTTACAAGATTTTTTTTTTTGTTATTGTATGCTTAATTTGATCTCTCTAAAATGATCTCAAAATAGTAGCGATATTATTTTAGGTATTTGTTTTATTTTTTTAACGCCTTCGGTTGCCGTTGCCATATCTACTCTCCCTGGTCTCACTGAAAACCAGCGCCTGTGAATGTATTAACAACATTCAGAGGTATAAAGCTGAGCGGAGACCATTTTGGCCGTAATAAAAAATAAATGTATTTAGGTTAAGACATTTTCCTTGTAAACTGTTTTTTATTTAGGTAGATATAAAGATGTTTATAAATTTAGTAGGCCGCACGGCCACTCTTGGACGACTAAACTACTTTTACCTTGATTTATCTCACTTTAAGATCAAATGCAATTTGAAATAAATTTGTAATCTCTTATCAAACCTGTCCACTGTCACATTAACATGCCTACTCAGGGCCATCAGGTGACAGTTTAGCAATCAACACTTTAACCTTGCGTGTTTTTAAGTGTGTGTGTCTTAATCAGATATACAGATATACTTACCTATGATAATCGCACCTGACTCGAGCACCGTTCTGTGTGTGCGTTACTTTTGTTCTGATATATTATTGGTTTAAATAGTTTTAAAAAAACATGTTTATAATATTATGTAAGTTCTAGGAAAGTGTTCTATCAATAAGTCTCTAAAGATACAATACAATACAATACAAGCATACGTTATTGGAGTCAACAGGCGGTCTTAGCGCTAATTAGTGATCTCTTCCAGACAAAGAAGTTAAAGATAAAAAATAAAAATAAACCCATAAAACTCGTTCAAAAAAAAGAGAATAATGATATAATGTTAGGATTCTGTGGAAATTAGTAAAATTGTTAGGTATTAGGCTTCTAATCTTCTTTATTGTCTGATAATGAAACAAAGTCGCTTTCCGAGTCTGTCAGTCTGCCTAAACCACGCAGCGGATTTTGATGCGGTTATCACCACCAGTTAGTTGATGTTTGACGAAGTGTTTTTATGAATAACTAAAGGACGTCCGCGACGTCGTACGCGAAGAATTAGCTTCCCGCTGCTCCTCCTATTTTATCTTTAGGGGGTGAAATCCTTTCTTAGTGCTCACTTTGTAACGAGGTTGTTACAACCTCCTTTATGCGTTCCTGGCCACTTTTACATTTCGTTTAAATTTTATCCAAATTCAAAATTGTCAATGATCTATTGGTATTTGGATCTATAATGGGGTCTCGAGAACATTTCGATAAGCGCAGACACGGGTCCCGTGTCTCGCTGTTTCATTATATTTAATTTTTTTTTTTATTTAAATATAATTCTGTAAATCTTTCTATTTCCAAAAATATAATATTTGAAGAAAGCGATTTATTTAAGAGTCTCCCAGATACTTACCATCCTACCGTTAGAACTTACATCATGAAAGGAACCCCTGTACCAAATTTCAAGTTTCTAGGTACAGTAGTTTCGGCTGTGGGTTGATATAATAGGTCAGTAAATCTGGTTTATGTACGGATGATGCAAAAAACGCACATAAACCGAAGCGAAGCGGGGGCTGGTCGCTAGTAAAGAAGGTTTCGATTAGTTTTTGTTTTTGTTGTTGTTTGTTAATTTTCTGATTGTTTAATAAAGTGTTTTACTTACATACATTCGTAAGGGAGTTCAGTGAATGAGATAAGTAATGCTATAAGATATAATTTGTGAAGGGTAGCAAGTTTCGTTTCCTGTGTAGAAAGTGGAATTACGTTTAATTCACACAAGGTTGACGTAGAAAATAAATTAATTAGTGACAAGTGGTAGAGTTAAGTATTAACAAGCAGCGAGGATGGAGGACGAATATCTCCCTACTACTCCCTTTTAACCGAGTTAAAAAGGGACAGGTTCTCAATTCGTAGAGTTCTTTTTTAAATGTATGTACCCCGATTACTCGATGGCCACTTGACCGATTTGAATATTTTTTTCGTTGTTTGAATGGGTATGCTTTCAAGTTGGTTCCATTGTCAACATGACAGGATCTGATGGTGGGATTTCGGAGAAATCAAGGGAACTCCTCAAATATTATAGGCACACCTATAGCGATTTCGGTATTTTTCACTGTAACTCCTGTATTTGCTTTTGAAAAGTACTATATGGTGAAGTGGAACTGATTTCTCCATTTCTTTTTAGGGTTACGTACAAAAAATAAAAAATCAAACCCTTATAGGATCACTTGTGCGTCTGTCTATCCGTTTCTTTGGTATACATATGTAAATTGATGATCCAAACACACATGTGCAAAGTAAATAAATATTTTATTGAAAGGGTAATTTTCGGGAGACGAATTAGGAAGTTTTAAAAAAAGTTTTGCAAACCTTGCTATGTTATATATCAAATGGCTTGTTATGAGGATTTCAAATATGTTTTTGTTATTATTGTAAAATAAATAGTTTTGATTTTATTCATGAAACAAGACGAAAATTTATCATCCCCCCCTGATCTCCGAAACGACTGAAGCTTAAATTTTGAAAAAAATTTACAAAATATAGTTCATTGCTTGTAGATTTCAAGGAAACCTAAAATAATTCTATCAAAAAAAATACGTATGTAGAGGGTTCTCTCCACGCAATTTCAACTCCCACTGGACCGGTTTTTATTTCCTTTTCAGGGTTTGTGTTATAATCACACCAAATTAGTTGGAAAAATATGTTAGTAAATGATAAAAAGATAAAGATAAAGATAAAGAGAAATTTATTCACAACAATACAAAAAATTACATTACATAGATACAAAAAGAACAAGACACAGAGAAATTGTTGCGAAATGCGACGTAATATTCTGAAACAAAACTTCGAACTTCGATTTTCAAAATAGGAATTAGTCCATAATTAAATTACTTGAATTTACGTTAAGTATATCCAGCAAATGAACAATTCAACACAATTGTCTGCAGTCGAAGTTATGGGCAGCAATATCCAATTCAATTATAATTTAAACTAATTATATTTCTTCTCTTGTACTTCGCTGACCTTTATTCCGGCCGCCATTGCGTTCTGTGGTCATAATAGTATTATTAACGCATATTTTATTATTATTACTTACAATTTAGGTAATTTGTGATTAAGCTCGGCCTTTGCATTGACCCAGATTTGAGAACACTACGTATGGTAAACAAACCTTAAGCATTGTGTAGCCCCTACGATATAGGGTATGATGGTCATTGCCCACGGCCATTTTGGACCCAAGTCTTGTTTAAATTTTTTAAAGAAATTAACAGTTTATTTTCTGCATAACATACATTTAAATATCAAAATCAAAATATTATATTGTTTAACTGTAGGCATACTGTAAGTATATACGAGTATCAAAGATGATTCCGCTACCTACCTAATAGCGCGGGCCAACCTTATTTCGTCGATTAATATATCTTTAACGAATTGAAAAGTCACTTGGTTAAGAAAATATCACCGCTGGAATCATCATCAAAGTATTCCCCGAGATTGTTTAGTTATCATCATCGCACATGACCTTACATTAAATAGATTTATTGTAACGCTCTAAAACTAAATAATACAACTAGTTTAGAAAGGTGTAACTCCAAGTTCAAGTTAAAACATTCAATAACCTTGTTCTTTATTTAGGTAATAAGTAAATTAGGGAGATTAATCTGAAATGTCATTGTTAACAACACCCAGTGGAAGCAATCCAAATAACGGTCATTATACGCGACGGGCGCCATTTTGAGGTTGTAAAATAGATTCGTTTGTGCAAGATTCTTTTTAAACGCAGGATATGGCGAAGTATTAGCCACGAACAAAATAATTAAATAAAATTGACTAACTTTTTGAAAACATGTTTGGATGTTGTAGCGTTCTTATGAAAACTGGACAGTTTGACGTAGTAGGACTGTTGTTTAGTTACTCTACCTACTTCAGGACACAGCAATGCAAATACTGCTGCTTGTAGGTTAATGCACGCATCCCAAGAGTGACTGTGACAAGGTAGTAAACGTGTGCAAGTGTGTTACTAGGACACAAAACCTCTCGAAGAGCAAGTCACATTTGAGCAATGTCATCCGAGAGTATGTGGTTGCCATTTCATCTTGAATTTAATCCGAATTCGGCCACTGAAGTGACGGTAAATTCCTTACGTAAGACAGAGAAGACAGCTGCAAAATCAGAGATAGTTATCATCCTGAAATCTTTCGAAGAAAGACAGATGATTACTCTTAAATTTCTTTTATTATTTCCTATCTGACTGTTTAGGTGCTAATTGGGAACACCTTAAAATTCCGAATTACTTTTTTTCGAATATTCATTTTTCCGCTAAAGCTATGTTACGCTAGAGCTATTTTAAATTGAATGCATTATTTAGGTTAGGTTTGATTTTTAAGCGCTAACAAAAACTTCTTCTATCAAAAAATTGTTTTCGGAATTTTGATCAAGTCAGAATTATGACTCTTCGGAATTATGTTATATAGAATTATGTGTTATGGTCCTTTCTTAGATTTTGATTTAGAACACTGTGAGTTTCACGTGGCGTCATGACATATCGTGACGTTCAAAAAAAAAGTTGTTTATTCAGTAAGTAGGCCGCAGGCGCACTTTAACTTTTAAAAATCTACCAGCAGTGTTTCTCAAGAGAAGAGAAGAAGCACCGTAAGAAATTCAACCGTAAGCCATAACATAATGGACGGAACATATTCCTTATACTTATGAAGATAATACTTGACCTAGCATTAACGTCAGCATATTTCTGCTCATCTTCGTCTAACGATATTTTAAACCAAATGCTGAATTTAGTTTGTCCTAAAACAATAAAAAGGAGTTTTTCGAGTCAACTTCATGGTTTTTCCGAACCTATTTTTTTTTAAATTATCGCTTAACAACGCAGTCGCACAACAAATTGGAAAGGCAGTTCCGGAGTGAACCGGTTCCGTTTGGCCTTGAACTCAGCTGAAACCGAGAGCGAACTTGAGCTTTACGTAAACGATCGGGTAGCGGTCACAATGCGTGACATAATGGATTCATTGTTATTTATTATTGTTATTTCCGTGGGCGTGCGTGTTGCAAAGTTTTATTATTGTCTATTTTAGATATTGAACTAGATTATGTCAGCCGAATTAGTGTTTTATATGTGTATCTGTGTTGTTTGTATGTTTCTTTGCGGCTTCCTGTAGACGAAACTACTTTGATTTTGAAATTTGAGTTATTTTTTAATTGATTTAAACTGCTAATTTAGTTCATTTAAATTTCGTGTATCAAATAAACTTCATCTTCTTTAAATTAATGGTTGTCCATCATGTGTTTTCGCCAGTGTTAGCGAGAGAGTATAATAAGTAAATACAAATCCTCCATGACACATCCATATATCGCTATTTTACCTAAAAGTTTTCACTCACATTACCTAAAAAGGACTAAATAAGAAACCTACGCTACGCATTCTTAACTCCAATAGTCAAATATCAAGAATAAACCCGCAAATAAATTATAAATAAACCACTATAAGTGGACATATCATTTCCGCGTGGGTCTTAATCGGCCGCAAGGACTAAAAGTACAGAATGGAGGTAAAAAAACGTTTCCTGAGTTATAAAGTTAACTTTCAATTGTACTGAAATAGCTGGTTTAAAATAAATAAAGTGGTTACTATACTATCGATTTGAAATAAGTTACACAGTGGGCGTGAGGTTTGTTCCTGCTTGCTGTATCAATGTTTCTACAGTCTTCAATTCACGACTAATTTCTCATGACGTGTTTATAAATATATGGTTTAAATCTTGCAAATTAATTTACACTCTGGATCAAAAAAACGGGTCAGAGTGCGTTTTTCATACTAAAGAGGCTATATCGAAGCCATGGTGCCAGGGAATGCTTTTAGTGGAATCTTATGATGAATACCCCGAGCATCGATACAGGACTTCCAAAGTGCCTAGGATACCCAACTGAATGAATCTGCGGCTAACGCCGGAATTGAGCATGTTCAGAAAAACATTTAAAATGGCATTAAATGTAAGGAAACCCAAGTGCTGACCCAAACTCTCCCTCTGTGGTGTTAACTGATTGTGCTTTCCTTTCTCTTTGAAACCGGATGATAATGCATGTTATGTTCAAGACTGATCTGATGATGGAGTCGGAATGTGACAAAGGGATCGCTGTAGTCACCGTCTCGTTAGTCGTAAATTTACCAAAATCTTATTTGTTTTATAAATCAATGTTACACTTAATGTTTTAATGTGATAACAAGTCAAGTATCACAGGGAAAAAGCAGCCTCAATTACAGAAAAAAAATAGGAAAAAATTCAGGAGTTTATTGTGGTGGACTTTGATCGTTGAACCTTAAGAAAACTTATCAGCATATTTCTGTTTTGAGATTGGTCCAAACAATTTCACGTGTCTCGCAAGATTACGACACACGAAACACAAGATGTATACCGATATTAAATTAATACGAATAATAGGTACCTCTTAATTTTCATTAACAGAAGCAAACAGTAACCAAACAGATTCAAGACAATAGCTGCAAAAATAATTTAATTAGCACAATACAATTGGGATTGTTCTTATTTTTACATTTACTGTAATTCGAAAACCATTTCGAGGAATAAGGTTTAAAAGCCGTTTTGCATTATTAAGATTTTGAAATATTTATCTATTTCGGATATTTTGACAACAGTATATTTAACCTTTGTTTGAGTTTCGTTTTCGTCTTGAAGCCCTCCTAGGTGTAACTTACGGGTTTGGCGAAATCCGCTTGAAATAGTATGTTTTAATGGGGTGCGTAACGATCGATATAAAAATATTTTCTATAATATCAGTCGATATAACGCTCATTTGATATAATAATTAAATCATATAACAACATTTAATATATTTTCATCTGGCATACAATCGAATAACATAACACTCATTTAGTATAACTATCATTTCCTTGTTATAATGAAGTTTTAGTCAATTTCTTCTAACTAGGTTAGGTTAGGTTAGATCTGTGACCATATTATTAGTAATGAAAGCCGTTAGAAATATTATTTTTTTGAATTTATGAGTATTATAGTATTTGAAATTATGCATTTTGATAATATACCAATCGTTTATTATATAAAATGAGTGATTATATCCTTTAAAATTATATCAAATGTTATTATATCAAATGAAATTATATGAATTATTTTTATACCGATCATTACACACCCGTTTTAATGCACTATTACAATCACTTTTTATCATTGCATATCATTTAATGGTATGATATTTACTACAAAATGCCATTCCTAATTTAAAATAATCATGTCAACCATGAAATGTCGGCTAAATAAATAAAGACATTAAAACAAAACTATTGGGTCAATACAAAATTAACGAAATTGGTCTATTAAAATTATCTATTCTTTTGAATAAAAACCGCGACTTATTTTTTTTGGTCTATGCCAATTGCCACTTTTAGTAGCTTTATATTGAAAAATTATCCGCAGAAAATATGAATTAACTGAATATCCATTTTTCAGATACTTAACCCTCCCCGTGGCGGCGTGTGTAAAACGTTTTCAGTTTTCAGACAGCAATCACTACGTATTATAAAACAAAGTTTGCGAAAATCTCATTAAAACTGAACGGATTTAAGTGCGATTTTTACCATCAGTTAGTTAATTTTGCTAATTTTTAAGTATACTAAATTATGGTTGATAAATCGAAGCGAAGCGATCGCGGGCCATTATTAAGAAATATATAATTTCTAATTTCTGTATACTTATTCTGTCAAACGTATTTAGATCTTTTGTCAGGACCGCTTGATACGCACTTAGTGTTGGACACTCTAAATTGATTGTTGCAAAACCAATGTATTCTATCTGACTCTATCTTCTTTAAAACACTTCTGTAAAATAAGGATCAGGTGCCATCACTGGCCCTCATCCATTTCTGGTTCCATCATGTTTGTCGATTACAGTTTAAAATCAGAACAGTAATTAAATTTCCATTATACAGCTTCAACTTATCACGAAGGTTTCGCAAAAGTTACCTATTCTAGTTATTTCAAACACTTAAATACAGGTTTTTAGTAGTAATTACACCGTTACTCGTTTATTTTGTGTTTTATGCGCGTAATTTACAGCTTTGTTTCAATTAACGCAACAATAATAAACTAACATTGTTTGATTAACAATTAAAATAAGAGGCTTTTAATATTTAAAGGTTTCATGTTTTAGATAATAATAAAACATTAGAACAAATTAAGCACTTCATCAATTAAATAAATAACAGTTTAGTTTTCTACATAAATAACTAACGAATAACTAAACATTTGAGCTCCATACTTATAAAACGGCTGCAGATGTAAATCGATATTAAATTGGAACCGTAAGATCTATGAGAGACATATTGATTACGATGAAATATATGATGCATTGTTACAGTCAATTTTATTTGTTTTGATTACATCACCTATTACACTTTATAGTTAAACTTAATTTGGATTTGGTACATGATAATTATTTTAGTCCCGATATTTATTTGTCTTCAAAAACTTTTCTCTGAATTCAATTAAAATGATAAACAAAAACAAATGAAGCACGACCGAGATTCTAGAACGCGATCCGAAAATTTAAAATTATATTTTTTAAACAACGCACAAGGCGTCTGCCCCCTAGCGAACTGCCGGCCAAATACAAGGACTCGCGCACACGGAGCGTGCGAGCGGCTTTTTTCCCGCCGCCCACCTTAGGGGGGCTACAGCGAAAGTGAGTCCAAATAACCAAGTATAAAAACACAGAACACTGTTCAAATTGCATCCAGTCCGCTTCCCGACTCGAACCACCGACAAGAGGCACAATGAAAAAAGCGGTGAGTGGCCAGTGTTAAGTGCTCAAAAGTGTAGTGAAGTGCTTCAAAGTGTCCCAAGGATTGTGATCGCTCAGGCAAAAGTGTGTGTGCTGAACTAAGGATGCGGTAGTTTATTAGTTCGATGGCTATTTTAAAAATCGAATGCGTAAGCTACCGTTATCTGTTAAAAAAGAAAAGACGATCAATTTCAAATTGACCGTTACACAGAAGAATGTGTGTTTCTCATTATTCTAATGTGGAACGTTCTCAATTTGCATTTGGTTCTTAAGTCAGGGTGCACGCATTTTTATTGAGTGAATATACGATGCAGCAAAAAATATAGCCCAGTTTCACAAACATACAAAATACGGGTTCATATTTTTTGGCACATCTATGAAGTCATAATTTGGGACACAATGAAGTTTACAAGTAACAAAACATAGTCATGTAACGGTTTCTATCAAAACACAGTAGCAATAAAAAAACAAATCAAAAAAATAATGAATCGGAAGGAATCAGAAAAAATAGTTATTATGGGCAAAAGATAAAAAAATACCCAAAAATCTTTGTTCCATTTTAACTCAAAATAACGAAAATCCTTTAGTTCTAACAATGATGACCTTTATACAGCCTTAACACAGCTAAATATTAGTGTACCCATTCTAATAAAGGGTCAAGTGGCATTCGCAACATATTAGCGCTATATTGCATCACAATGGACTTCTCTCTCGAACGGGTTTAGTAGGAAGCGGGTCCAGGAAAACTGGCAGAATGTGTTACATGACTAGAAGCAACTTGAGAAGCAACTATAGAGCCTTTTATTGATAGGTTAAGTAACAAGGGTGAGGTGTGCATGAGTACCAATGAGCTATGTTATGAGATGATTTGCGTTTACCTATATATACATTCTTAATAATTTCCTATTTCAAGACCTAATTTTGAACGTAATTTTGTCTAATTTTCTTACATGTAAAAACGTTTCTAAGTAAGTAATTCAATTAAAAAGAAAAATAAATAAGCGCTGAATTCTTTATTTGGCAGCGGCCGCGGAATTAATACACTTTGACGGAATTAACCCGTCAAACACTCCTTGGACATTACGCATCTGCTCCAACTGTTGAAATGATTAAAAAAAGGTTCCTCGTCGCTCGGCGGGTAGAAAATCTTAAAAGTCAACGGGGTTGTTTCATTACAGCAGAAAATGATCAGAAACTTTACTAATTGTGCTCATTCAAATAATTAAAACCCGACCTTATTGTGGAGTATAATTGAAACTAAATAAAATAATTAATACCGAGTTAAAAATAGCCACCTTAAACATAATTACGAAACACCAAATCTAAGCGATATCCTGAATCACCTCGCTCACCTTAAAAGGCTTAAGTGAGACCAGAACCAGTCAGTCTGGTGTAGCAGAGTTAGCGAGAAAAACACGCAATTTTCTTACAACTGTCAACGTTAAAATATGCTAGACGGTAAATATAACTGGCAGTCGGTAAAATAAAACCGAGAATTTGTTTAGTTTGAATTGTATTCTAGAATTGCGCACGTCTTTTGTTTTACACGCTCAAACATTCGTCTTTCTTAAAAGCGGTTTTTTAAGATAACGAGTGTATTTGTTCGTCTGTTTGTAGCACTCCCAAACAGAGTGATTTGAAAGATTTTGTTTTAAAAAATATATTAATCGGGATGCTTTTTAACTTGGTTTCATGAAAACCGTCTGGGCCATTTTAGAGATATTATCAGCTTTGAAAGGGATCGCCATTATACTGGGGGTATTTATCTATTTGATAGTGATTACAATGTCAGTAAAATATATCATAAAATATAAATAATAGTTATAGGTAAAGTAACTAATAAATTAACTTATAGGACCGAAATGTCACTATAAAATGACAAACTGCAAATGAGAATATAAATACGCCTCAATTAAAGGCAATTTATTTAAGCTCTTTTTGCCGTAATTAAAGTTGCAGATATGTAAATTTGTTACAAGTTTGTAACCTATTATCGGCTTAGGTTGTTTCCACTTAAGTAGCCGATAGGTTCTTGTATTGCGACATTCACAAGAAGTAACATTACTCGAGACCGCAATCGACCTCGTTTTGTAGGATTTCTGTATCTATGTGAATATATTGTTTTATCTGATTATTGGCTCACGTTCGAACTGACATTAAACGTGGTATGTCATTGTTGAAAGAAAATGTCTGATACAATTTTCATAATAAACTCAAATTATCAACAAAAATACGTCTCTATTTAATTTGCTGTATAAAGGAAACGTTTACTACTATGTGACCGAACGCAATTAAATTTTATTACAGTTTCATAAAGGACTCATAATCTGATGTCAACGAAACGTCTAAGGAATCCCAAGCGGTTTTCACTATCGTTAAGGATTTACGAGCGGTTTTCACTTCGAATGTGATACAAATTTAGAATTCGGAATAATGTTACAAAAGTGATACAGGCGATTACGTACGTTTGAATACGATTTAAATATTTAAGATTAAGTTTCGTAAGTTGCATTGATAATAAGTTAAAAGCTTAAACACTCAAAGAGTAGATTTAGAACATAATAAAAGCAGAAATAGACTTTTGATGTTATAAAGCTGATATAACTCCAAATTAGTGCTGTTTTACCACTTAAACAGCTTAGAAAAACTTTGAATTCACACAGATCCTATCACTCCTTAGCAAAACAAAGCGAGATAAACGGCATAATAAATGCACAGATAAAGTAAAGCTAACAATGCAGTCGTGACGGTGTCTGTGGGATAGTTGCCTAACGCGGGTCTTGTAATGTCAAGCTCTAAGTTGTCAATTCGTGAGACAATGGATACTATTGACGGGCTACGAATTTGGTTTTCAATCAAATATATATTTTCTAGTAACTGCTTAGAATTTAAAATCCTTAAAATATTTTTAAATAAATAACTATGTTTTATTAACTGTTTATTGAAAATATAAACAAGAAAGACCTAAATATTGGAAACGACAACGTAATACCTAGTGGATGATGTTATTAATTCATGTTTTTCAATGAGCTAGAATTACGAAGCCATCCAAACAGCCGACAAGGTTATCGAAACATTATGTAATACGATGCGAAACCTGATAATATACGACCAATATGTATATTAGGAAATGAAACTAGGCCACTGTCACATGACTGTCAAAATTGACACACGATTTTATGACATAGCAAAATGTATGGTTTATAAATATTACATAGTTGTTATGTCATTTAACCATTTTCTATTAGTTAAGGCCTTCAGATTCCTCGGTTCAGTTCAGTTTTAGAGTTATTCGGAGGGAATAATCAATAAGCACAAAAAAAACTTGAAATCACGTACCTAGATCACTTTAAGACGCCTTAAAACGCCTTTATACAACCTATTATATAGTTACCTAATATGTATCAATTTTCGCAACTCCTTCGCTACTTATCAATGCAACGATCGATTAATTTACAACATTACCAGTTTCAATATCGAATTTCCCTATTTTCCCCATGAGAGCGCATCGCAATGCACACGCAACTCATGACAAACTTCGCGTTGCAATCATGCGCACTGACTCACGACCGGTTGCGAATAAGCGTAAACGCACACAACACTGAACAAATAATTATATTTGTTCTGTAAATCAGGTGGAAAAATTATGACACGTTAAGCTGAATAAGAGTTGTCTAATTCACTTAACCCTGAATAGATGTGGTGTGATATTCATCTGAGTTAATTGACCATCAATGTTAAAAGTACAGAGATTTGCGATCTTATATTTAACTGTCAATTTAATAAAATTAATGATACGCGGTAAATAAATACTTCGTTAGCGGTCTTTTAGTCACGGTATGTGCGCTTTAATAATCTTTTAACAACATATTTTACACTCTTGTATCACCACCTTCGACAACGTTGTTTCATCACTTGTTTACTTTTTGAATACGTTAAACCCTGTTTTCAAGATTTAACGCGTCGTTAAATACAAGGCTCTGTACGTTTTCCAATTTAACTAACGGGTTAAGCATCTGTAACGAATGCGTACGGATTTACACATTAAGCCGTTTTTGTTGTATTTTTAACTAGGAAACTGGTTACGTAGTACACTTTCCACATTTTTTAGCTGAATGGAACGCTCATTACATGTACTAACTGTTATTTAAGTACTGATCGATTCTAACAGCGCATTAATGCAGATAATTGGATAGTTATACTACTGTTTAGAGTTCTACGGGTTGTGGTATGAAAGCGATATCAAATCTGTGCCAAAGTCGATTGTGAATCCTAATGTTGTATTTTGTTTCCAGATCTGTTTAGTTTTCCTGCTGGTAGCAGCAGCAGCTGCCAGCGAGAAGAAGACAACAGAGAAAAAGGCAGAGCCTTTGGACAAGAAGTTGGACAAACGTGGTCTCCTGAACCTCGGTTATGGATATGGTATCAGCGGCCTTGACGTAGGGTACATCGGCAACGCGCACGGTCATGGTGGCGCTTACAACTTCGTCGATGAGGGTGCCATCGCCCACCATGGATATGGAATCAACCTCGGAGAGCACCATGATGTCACCAGGACCATTACTCTGGTCAAGGGAGTGCCCGTCGCTTACCCTGTTGACAGACCAGTGCCATACACCGTCGAGAAACACGTGCCATACCCCGTCAAGGTCCCCGTGCCCCAGCCGTACGAGGTCGTTAAACACGTGCCAGTTCACGTGAAGGAGTACGTTAAAGTCCCAGTCCACGTCCCCGCTCCGTACCCAGTCGAGAAGAGGGTGCCCTACCCCGTCCACGTGCCCGTCGACAGGCCCTACCCCGTCAAGGTCCTCGTTCCCCAACCCTACCCGGTCGAGAAGCACATCCCTTACCCCGTTAAGGTGCCCGTGCCCCAGCCCTACCCCGTGGAGAAACACGTGCCATACCCCGTCGAAGTTAAAGTGCCCGTGCCCCAGCCATACCCCGTGATCAAGCACGTCGGTGTCCCCGTCAAAGTGCCCGTTGACAGGCCCTACCCCGTGCATGTGCCCGCCCCTTACCCAGTCGAAAAGCCCGTCCCATATGCCGTACCTGTTGAGAAGCCAGTCGGTTACCCCGTCCATGTTCCCGTCGACAGGCCGTACCCCGTTCCGGTTGAGAAGCCTTACCCCGTACCCGTGAAAGTCCCAGTGCCAGAGCCGTACCCAGTGTACAAGCACGTCCCTTACACCGTCGAAAGGCCCGTGGCGTACCCCGTCAAAGTGCCCGTCGACAGGCCTTACCCCGTGCATGTCGAGAAGCACATCCCAGTGGCGGTTGAGAAGCCCTACCCGGTCCCCGTGAAGGTACCCGTATACGTCAACGACCACTACGACTCTCACAGCAGTCACCTCAACTATGGAGGGTACTACGAGCACTAGATGCTTATCTTAGGCTAAGGTCACCAGCGTTTCGCCACACGGCCGGGATAGCAGCAACAAAATTTCTACGTTTTGTATATTTATATCGTCACATGGGCGTACGTGTAGCTAGTGATACAAGGTTACCATTTTTAGGTTAAGATTGTAAAATAAGAAAAATAAAAAAATAACCAATTTATCATGTTTTATTATTAGATTAAGGAAGTGAGTGTGGTGTGGCCACGGTGATTGACCTTCACGCTGCGCTGGGCTGGATAATAATTTGAATGAACAAGCGTGCTTTGTTAAACACGGTAACGACAATTTGAGAAAAGGTACATGGAATAGGAACTATTTGTAGTCGTATCCGTGAGAAAATTGGCAATTTGTACCTTGTTTCACGAGCCAAATTTAAGATTTTTATTAATTTAAAAGAGCTCTATATTTTGGACTAGATAAGAATAAAAAAAAAAATACGTTACTATGTTTTTGTAAGAAATACGTTTTAAAAGCCGCTACAAAAGTAAAAGGCCCTATTAAAGTATTAATTGCCTGTCATATTACACTAAAGTAATTTAAACCAGGAAGCGTCCAAGGACGTAGTTTCTTAAATGGTTAGGAAATAACCGTCCTTCTTAAATATATTACGTCGACTAAGGCATTCAACATTAGCCAATATCCTTCCCTTAATCTTAAATAAATCAACCAGTAGTCTGTCATTCGGCAACAAGTTGCACCAGGTTTCATAATACTGTATAATTCATGAATACAACTTATACTTGTATTCAAACAAAAAACTGATAATAACTTTTTTAAGCCACAAATAAGCATAACCAAGACTTATAACTCCTGTAAAGTCTTCTCACTTTTGCTTTTTAATCTCGCGCAATAAGGTCAGTGATGTGGAGCAACGTCTGCCGCAAGTTTAGTAACCTTGTTATGGACCTGTTATAACACTTATGGCTATTATAAGGCCATTATACAGCTAGATTGTGGAGGCATGGGAACGTTGCGGCATGCCATGTGAAAGATGACCACAGCGCTGTATAATGATATACGTGTTATATACTTGTACCTACGCTACCTTAAAAGACGCTAACTTAGAATCCGCTTTTTTTGTACTTTTGTTATCACCCCGTTATAACTACTATATGGCTTTTGATCATTATTCGATGCTTATTAATACTCTTGTATAGGCTCAGATTACCATTATTAGGAGACCATTAAAAACACTTGTATCTTAAATACATTATTTTAACGGTCAAAGTTAGGTCAAGAATTTTTTAATATTTCAAACAAATGACGTACAAGCATTGCTTCCTAATTAATCTTCGAGTTAATAAAATCTAGATGCGTTGGACTTCTCAATTACGCTATAATGATAGAGAATATACTTTTTTATTGAAATTATAAGGTAACGCAAATAAGCTTTTTTTTAATACGTTTTTTATTAATAAGAATGAATATTCGTATCTTACACATTTTTAAAGTAACCTATAAAATATAAAATAAGTTTAAAATAATGCTTTGTTTTTGTAATATTATATCCAAAATCAACTATTAAAAACCAAAAGCGAAATCTACATTTGCACGGCATATGAATTATCTAACTACTAGCAGCTGTATATGAATATCCTTTTAACCTTCATTGTATAAAATATATAATGCCACTCCACTTAAAACATACAACGGAGCCAACTCCCATCATTTAAATTTGAATACCTAGTTTATTTCCACGTCTATCATTCAATCCATCTAAACTCCAAATTAACCCATATACCTACTGTACACATTACTACATACAACACAAAGCGGTATTGTCCTATTGTTATAGGAAACTCACACGCGTGCATTTCGTACACGCGCGGACAAAAATAGCGTAGCAAAAAAAAAACGGTCATGTGCGGGACGGACTTGCGCAGTGTAAAATTAGACAAGTTTAATTGATTTTTCGCGTGAATAATAATTATATTTGAATCAGGATTTTCTTAGATTTTTTAGTCCATAAACTTCGGAGATAAGGGTGTGGGCGATAAGATTGAGCCCTTTTTAATGACACCCCGTTTGCTATAATCAAATAACTTTCATTGTTCAACCCCCTATTCTAGACCCCTTTTTAAATATTTAGAAAAATAATTTCATATTGTTTTTCCTAAAAAAGCAAGGAAGAAAACTACGACAAATTTCAAGTTGATATCTATAGTTTCAGAGAAACTGTTGTGACATAAACACCGAAGTTTCACCATAAGGGTTCCATATTTTCCATTGTCGTACTGAACCCTAAAAATAATTTTGTTACAGCTATTACGTTACACTGTTTAGAGTTTTTCTCGCGCTTGAGTGACAAGTGGCCGGGTCACACGGTTATTAATTATTGCAGTTTTTGCAGTAATGCTCAGAATATAAGATATAAGGTGCTAAAGGCATACTTGATATATATGAATGAAAAAAATATGCAGCGGTCTATTCAAGAAGTCGTATGCATCTATTCAAGAAGTCGTATGCATATTATGCAGACATGTTTTTATTTTTCCTATATTATTAGTTATGCCTCATGAAAGTACTAACAATACAAAGTAAAAGTTGCATGTGAAAAGCAATAAAAACATAACTCAGTATTTTTTTGTTTAATAATAGCATTTTTTGATTTACTTTGCACTACGGTATGTTAATTTAAAACCATCGTAAAATACTTGTCTAAAATTAATATAATCGTTTTTTATTTTATCTACGGATGTGAGTCTTGGACAATGAAAAAGGATCTTGAGAAACGTATTGAAGCTTTCGAGATGTGGGCTTATAGGCGTATGTTGAGGATAAGTTGGACGCAAAGGGTAACTAACGAGGAGGTTTTGCGTCGGGCCCAGCAGAAACGAAAGCTTTTGTCGGTCATCAAGAAGCGAAAAACCTCGTATCTCGGGCACGAGCTCAGGCATGACAGATATCATCTTTTGCAACTAATTATGATGGGCAAAGTTGCTGGTAAAAGAAGAGTTGGGCGAAGAAAAAAGTCATGGCTTCGCAACATCCGGGAGTGGGCTGGAATTACGAGCGCGTCCGAGCTATTCCGCCTCGCAAAGGATAGGGACATTCCAACAGCTGATAGCCAACCTTCACTAAGTTGGAGAGGCACTTTAAGAAGAAGAAGAAGATTGTATCTAGGTACCCAAAATCCCACAAAATTTGTCCCTAAAATATATGCGAAGCACGTAAGTTTTTATGACTAAACTGTAGATACTTATATAGACTATTATGAATACTAAAATAAGTATGATGTTGCAATATTTTTGCGTTTTGACTTATGACATTTCATTAAAGTCGCATATATTCAAAATATTTTAATATCAAGGCAATGGCCAGATGTGTACCGCAATTAACGTAGTAGGTGCTATATTTCTTAAATTCTTCTTTTTTATACGACTTAATTTACCTAAATGTTTGTTTTTAAGGTTCATAACTCTGATAAGACTGGATGAAAGTCACGGGAATCCTTTGGGTGCTGGCACGGCCAGCAGTGTCAACAATCCTTAAAAAAACCTACATTTTTGATTCAGATTTGTTACCGGAATTGTTGTAATTTTTTATATCAATACAAAAGCAGTCATAAAAGAAATACTGACACAAAATCGTTTCAATACCTTAAGGTCATTTCATTGCATTTGAACAAAACTGTATTTCTGTTTCTGAGCATAAATAAACTAAAAAAAACAATTTTAAGAAAACATTTACAAGGCAGAACATGACGTTAAGTTTAGTAAACAACAACCAACAACGCCATCTATGATACTAGAAAAACAAACTACTACAGCAACCTTAAGTGGAGCAAACGTAGACAACGTAGTGAAGGTTTAGAATGTATTGTGTTGATCAAGTTCGCGAGCGCGCCGATAGAGGGCCGACGTAAAACAATGGAAAGGAGCTCAATAAAAGCTTTAAAAAATCATAATCTATGTATACATAAATTATTTGATATTTACATAACATTGCGCATAATTAGTATAGTAGTCTCTATCGGTTTCAGATCCTAAATCCACCAAGTCAATAAAACAATAATCAATATACGATGTAATACATGGAATAAAACTAACTGTGTGCGTTCTATTGCGTTTTATCTTTTTGATTTCATGTTTAGTTTCCGGTAGTACCTAAGAGGGCGGATTTTTAGAATACCGTTGTAAAATCGTTTCAAATAGTTTTCTTGAGTAAGCAAGAGCAGGAGGACTAAATAAAGCAAATAGATAATATTTTAAAGTTAATTTTGTATATTTTTACGCATTCTATACAATTTTGGCCTTTTGTCTTATTTGGCTAAAGTGACTTTTTGACAATAAGTGGGATCTGGGACAAATACACATTTAAAATCTCACTACAATCACAAAATTGCAATCCTAAGACCCCAGATGCGTTGCCAACCCTGAGGACTGAGATGGAATGCCTCTATGCTAGTAATTTCACCGGTTGTCTTATCCCCACACCGGAACACAAAAATGCGAACACTGCTGTTTGGCGGTGGGTTAATGGGACCCCGCACAACGTCCTACCATCACTACCTACGCATAGGTCCCTCTTTCTCTTTTTCCTTGTATTTGACCCTCCAGAACATTCAAAAAGAAAAAGGCTCGTGCCCTATCAGGTGTACATCATTATACTTCTTCTACATTCTGTAATTTCTAAATATGATTTTTCTCATCCACCACCTTCCAAACCTCTTGGTTGTCTATTCAGTCCACTGAGTACACGTTCAAAATAGTAACACACTAAGTGCCAAACTCCTCAATTTCTTCATAAATACGACTCTCTTTCAAGCCCATGGCACTGAAACCAAACGAATGAAATCCCCCACAAGCGAATCTGTTTGTAACAACGGATGCGCACGAGTTAATTACCGACTTATAGCACAATTAACATGGCTCGCGTCAAAGACCTTACGCCGTTGACCAAGAGTCTAATATTGCTAATTCGCGCACTATATTATGTGGCTGAACTGCGCTATGTACTGTTAATGTTTTTTATGACCCTATAGTGATTCTAGAATGAGTTGTTAGCTCGTTGGTTATCTACATCAGTTAAGTACTAGTATGTTACGAGATCTATCTCGTTTACAATCTCTACTGTATCTATCTCATCTATTTCGTATCTGTCTCATTACGCGGGCGTCATCTAGCTGGTATATAAAAGATGACATCTGCGAATCTTTACGCGTAGAATTAGTTTCCAGGTACTCCTCCTATTTAAACCCCTTAGGGGATGAATTTCCAAAAATCCATTTTTAATACACACCTAGGATATCCAAGGAATATTTCTTTCAAATTTCAAGTCACTAGATCCAGCGGTACATAGATATATATGCTGCTGTAGCACAGCGTTCTTTACGTAAAACTAATTTAAAAACAATTATTATCAATTCTCTCTAGTATTCCTGGATAAAATAACTTCAATGTATGTATAACGGACTCACTATGACATTAATATAAGAAGGATTTAAAAAAAGTGTATTTTCATGGCAAGGAGAAGGCACACGAGCACTCAGGCCACCTGATAGTAAGAGGAATAAAAGACATCCAGAATTGAAATGCGTTGCAAATAAATAAACTTTAAACTCACGATTCTTAACATATGGCTAGTTCAAATACGTTAGTTATTCTAGAAACAGTTAATCAATTCATGGTGCTAAGTAAGCTTTAGTCTGAATCTTTAATTGTGATATGCTTGTTAACTAAAACGTTACTACTTCGCATTAGCTACACGATTCTCTTGCATCGCATGTATGGAAAAACCAAGTCCAATTAATAGGTGGCTATCTTAAATAATAGGGCTACAATAC
The DNA here is from genome assembly GCA_923062465.1 of Acleris sparsana. Classification (NCBI taxonomy): domain Eukaryota; kingdom Metazoa; phylum Arthropoda; class Insecta; order Lepidoptera; family Tortricidae; genus Acleris; species Acleris sparsana. The sequence continues at coordinate 1,681,359 of OV281293.1, forward strand.
GTTCACTATACTAGTGTGAAACTTATTTGTTTAAGTAAAGTTACGATATTACTATTAAATTTACATTCATCATGACGATTTTCAAAAAAATACACACGCTATGTTGATGATGAATGACGTACCAGAATATCAGCTGATTAAAGTGCTTTTACATTACAGTACTACGCAGACCAAAACAACAAACCAAATAAGACAAATTAACCTTCTCAAGTATGCGACTCAATGCGACCACAACATTGCGTTTGCGGTGATTCGAGTATTATTAAAACAACTGACATTTAATGTTTTTTTGCCAACTGTCGATTTAAGTTTTACAGATTTAACTCGTTCATATGATTGCTAAAGGAATTAAAAAACACATCGTGTATACAAATAAAATAAATAATAAGGGCAGATAACAGTTTGTTCTTGTGAAAATAAATCTATTTACGATGTTTAAAATCATTCATTCATCAAGTAATTTTTATAAATGAGAGTTAAAAAATACTGATGAAATTTATGCCAAAAAAATAATATTCGGTTTTTGTAAAAAACGCCGCTAAAAATCAACATTAAAAGTAGATTTATATTCCTATGAATAATTAATTATGTTGTTAATGCAAGTTTTTTTTTGATAAACGTAGAGTCGAATAACAAAGATCGACCTTAAAAACAAAGTTCCCATCGTAAGATCGACTGACCATCATAATAAAACAACTGACGCCACCAAAATGGCAAATGGCATAATTTTTTGCTCTTTTCATTTTCTCAAATTGGTTGCAAAGTGCATAACACCTTGCGCAACTAAAGATGGTCGGAACATGACGCCATGAAGTCATATTAAATTACGTTAAATCGTAAGATATTGTATTAATTTAACCTTTAAGACGAGTAAATAGCTTTTATTTAACTTAATTTTGATATGAAATCATCGTTAATCCGATTATTGTTTGTATAAATTACATCAATTTGTCCAATTCAGTGTCATCCATGTAATATTTTAATGCAAATTACATTTTGGCAACATTTACGCCACGTATTTAATTTCGACCCACATTGATGGCACAAAATTCAAGGACCATTTGCGCAATGTCCGATTTATTTACCAATATCTAATAAATTATTTTCGAAAATCTGATGCTTCTATATATTGAAAATATGTTTCTATGTATCTTGCAAAAGGATAAACCGATTCTCTCTTTTTCAAGAGAAAGTTAGTTTGATCATGGTAGGTCTTAGCTATGTTTGATAAAATTCGGTTAGGCCTTTTACGAATTATCGTTGAAAATAAAATTCACTATTATATTGAGAATGAGAATTAAATTAAATTACCTAGTGTCAAATCTATCGACATAACATCATTGCTTTGAAAAAACTTTCTACTTCGTTTCTTCCAAAGTTGTAACTATACCACTAATTAAACTGGGGTCATCCGTTCAGCCACGGCAAGGGAATTGAGAAATATACAAACAATCCACTCTAAAAACATTACACTTTATGGACACTTGTTAAAAGGTGCACTGTTATTAAATGAACGTATTTTAAGGTCTGGCGAAACATCGTTAGGTATTATGTTATTAATTATATCGCTATTCTATTGCGTGCAAGGTCGGCCATTTTGATAAACGCGAAGAAAGGAGGTTACATTAAATGTGGGTAAGTAGCGCGCCCTTGAGTGTTGGTACTTTTTTGTACCATCAACGTCGCTGTTATGAACCTTAACACCATGGCGTAAGGCTCATGGGGCGGGATGGGTAGGTAAATACTTGTTTTACGTATTAGGTCAAAGTTAGGTAAATATCAGATTTATTAGGTAACTAAATTCTAGTATTTTCGAGTATTGTATTTACGTTTGGGTGTTTATTTACAACGAGTAACAATATGCATTAAGTGATGTTCACAGTAATATTTCAATTTTTTTCGCTTTTACAGCTGAGCGGCTAAAGTGATATTAATTAAATTTGGAATGGAGATAGCTGGAAACTTAGCTATTATCGACTTCCAAGTAGACGGAGTTTTGAGAAACCTCGCTAAGAACTACTATTTTTTTTAAAAAACGCGTCTTAATGAGTTCATCTGTTGAGCAGAAGTGCCACAGACAGACAGACAGACAGCGCGCCCTTTGGGGGTTTAAATCGGGTTCAATCAATTCTATTAATAGTCCACAAGTACTACACACACATCATGTATTACTCATAATAATAATATAATAATAATAATATAATTTTTATTTCAGACTCTGGGTCCATAAGAGTGTTAGTAATACAGTAGGTAATCTTACAATCTAGGTTTTAGTAACATGAATTTAAAATAAAGGCAAAACAATGTCAACAATAAATTTAAAATTACAAAGAAATAATAATCACACAAAACCGATAAAACATACGTACTTAAGAGATTAATAATGTCAAATGATTATAGATTTAACTTTTATTTAACATTAAATATGACAGGTCTGTCCGCCATATGCACGACATTCCAGTGCTTCATTAAAGGGCAATCGAACTTATCCAGTATAACATTTAGGAGGCTGTTGGTACTGCCTCGCACTCTACTCATCAACGAGGCAACTCGTTTCCGCACTATTGCCTTAAAACCATCCGTGTTAGCCTCTAGAAACATTCCTGACGCGCTACACCAGCGAGGCAACCCCAACAGCATCCTAAAAGCGTTATTATATTGAACGCGCAGGCTATTCATGGACTTTTGCGCGTAATTGGTCCACAGGCTGCAGGTGTAGAAAGTCTGACAGTAAGCCTTAAAGAGCGTGACTTTAACATCACGTGAGCACTTAGCAAACCTGCGGACCAACATATTAGCTCTCACCGCCAGGGCCCTACGCTCTCGCTCAATGTCCAAGTCATCCGAGAGGTTCTCGGTAACCCAGTGACCAAGGTATTTAAATTCGGTGACTCTCTTCAAAGGAGCTCCCAAGAGCCTAACTGGTGGGACAGATTTCGGTTTCTTTTTTCCAGCCTTGAAAACAAGAAGCTCGCTTTTGTTAGTGTTGTACTTAAGTCCATGGGTCACCGCGTACGCCTCGCATATGCCCAGTAATTTCTCGAGAGCTCTTATCGATGGGCACAGTAGCACCATGTCGTCTGCGTAGCTTATGTTATTGACCAACTTGCCATCAATAGAGCAACCGACGCCGGCACTACTGAGCCCCTCGATAAGACCGTTTACATACAAGCTAAATAGCCGAGGCGAGGTCAGGCCCCCCTGCCTCACACCACAGTCCAACCCATACTCCCTCGAAAAAACACCAGCCCACCTAACTTGGTTGGTTTGATTGTGGTACCAAAATTTAAATAGGTTTACTATTTCTATAGGCGTACTGGTTTCGCTTTGCATTTTTGACCACAGCACATCGTATGATACCAGGTCGAATGCCTTCGACAGATCCAAAAAACATGCATAAATAGGAGTATTTCTCGTCACATAGTACTGAACGGTGTGCTTGAGACGCAGTATTGCAGTTTCAGTGGAGAGCCCAGGTCTAAAACCAAACTGGGCCTCATTCAATTTAATGTGCTTACTTATACAGCGATCAAGCAAACCGTCCAGCACCTTTGATATCACAGTAGCCAGTGAGATCGGTCTGTAGTTGTTCCTGTCGGAGGCATCCGCCGTTTTATTTTTTATGATAGGTACCACAACGGTCTTTAAAAGCTCCCTAGGAAGGTATCCGTGCCCTATACATAAGTTGAACAGCAAGGCCAACACCCTGGGCAAATGAACACCTGCGTACTGGAGGTGCTCAATGCTAAGGTCGTCACAGCCCGGCGATTTACCACGCTTCATGTTTTTTATTAGGGTTAGCACATTTTTCGCTGAGAATTGCTGTAAATCACCTTTCAAACATACCCTACCATCGGGCATCCGTATCGAGGTCGATCCGAGAGGCGACTCTACTTGAAATTGTTTACTAAACAACTCAGCTATTTTCTCTGGGTCACTCAAGCCGTCTACGTTGGAAGGAACCCGACGCGGCCCGTCCAGGTTTTTAGTGTGTTTCCAGAAGCGCTTAAAATCCTTTGCCTTATGGCGAGACGCTAAAATGTCCATTTTTATTTGTGTTTCGTTCTCTTGGCACCATTTCAGCTTGGACTTAAAGCGCCGTCTAGACTCACACATTCTAACGTAGGCTTCACCACTGGAACACTTGCCCTGTAATAGCCACATCTGGAAACAAAGTCTCGCCTCTTGGTGAGCTTCCTTAACGTGCCTATTCCACCCTAATACTTTGTTTTTAAAACGTTTCTTAAACTCATAACAACAGATTGCAGAATCCCTTAAAATATTAATAATATTACAATATAAAGTGTCAATAATTATTCTATGTTCTACACAACTACATAAAATATCAGCACAATGTCTTAATTCTGATGGGAAGTCAATGTTTTTCAGTTTATGGGTACAAACATCGTTATATTTATTTATTTGATCAGCACTCCTATCTCCCCATCTTACCTTACTATAAATAAAATCACTATTGTAATCTCGTTTAGTTGAAATCGAACTTAATTTAAAATTTACCTCTAGCGGGAAGTGATCCGACCAGTACACATCATTCCGTACATTAACACAAATAATAGACTTCCACGCTGCCTCTGTGACCAAACAGTGATCCAGCCACCGGTGACAGTTATTATGGCTATCACTTACATAAGTATGCGTGGTTGAGGACTCGCCCAGCTTGATCACGTCAGCACAACGCCATTCTCGTTCGTCACAAAAATGCATTAACTCTTTATAGAACGGTTCATTCGGATGTGCATTAAAGTCCCCTAGGACAATAGCCGAATCCGTTTCACAGCTTTCAATGACCGCCTGTATTTCACTTAACACTTCTATAAATTCCGTGAGATGCTCCGCTTTGTCCGTAGGCATGTACACTGAAAACACTAGAGAGCTCATTTCCGCCGAACGCACAACAATGGCTGCAAGTCTATTAGTTCCACACGGCACAACGTTTACCGACGAAAAAACATTTTTTCTCCACATTATTCCAACACCCCCGTATGGTCTATAATAAGATATTTATCCAATTATGTTTACATACGTCACTCACGCCTTCATTCCCAGAGCAGGGTAGGCAGAGCTACAGAATTACCAAAAAAGGTGTAGTTAGTTCTGTAATCACACTTTGCACAATCAGGCTAAGATGTTTCATCATCATCATGTCAGCCGAAAGACGTCCACTGCTGGACATAGGCCTCCCCCAAGGCTTTCCACTCAGATTGGTCTTGTGCTTTTCGCATCCACCGCGGTCCCACGATCCTGACGAGGTCGTTACTCCATCTTGTTGGAGGCCTACCTACAGCTCGTCTTCCGGTCCGCGGACGCCACTCCAGAACCTTCTGACCCCATCGGCCTGCGAGCAATGTGCCCCGGGCACTGCCACTTCAGTTTAGCTATTCTTCGGGCTATGTCGGTAACCTTAGTTCTACTGCGGATATCATCATTTCTGATTCTATCACGCAGAGAAACCCCGAGCATAGCCCTCTCCATAGCCCTCTGAGTGACTTTGAGCTTCCTTATGAGACCCATTGTTAGCGCCCACGTCTCAGATCCGTAAGTCATCACTGGCTAAGATGTTTACCAGTGTATATCAGTGACAGGTTGCAAGCCCATCGCCTAACAATACTACAAGCCTTTATTCCCTTAGTCGCCTCTAACGACTTCCACAGGAAGGCATGGAGTGGCGCTATTCGAAGCCGGCAACCACACGGCCAATTATTTTTAACTATAGGTATAAACTAAATAAATAATAATTTATTTTCGTATGAAACTAAATTAGTTTTGGTTTCTATAATTATCCGTTTCCGGTAGTTAGAGTGAAAGGGTATGTCTGCTCTTCTTACATATATAATAATATGTACATACAACTAAAATGATACAAGTGCGAAACGCATCCATTGCAAATTCAATTGTAGGCCGACGTAATAGGATTTACAGAGAAGCAAATTTAAATTGAGTTACGTTGTTTTGTGATGCGGTTTATTTTTAAAAGTGTACGTATGTGATGTAACTTGAAGACTTAGATAAATTATACAATTTCAAAGTCTCGATCAGGTGTTAATCATGAAATAAGCAATAAACATGCCGAGAGGATATTTAAAATGGTTAATTTTGTTTATTGTAATTATAACAGCATGTAATGAATTAGCTGTTGACGTAGCTATTTTTTTTAAACGTCTAGTAATTCTTGGTTTGTGGCTTGGTTTCATAAAGTTAAAGTCTTTTATTGCAATTCTTATTGAATAAAAAAGTACTCTACGTCCTAGGGTAACTATCTCTATACCTAACTTTGTTAAAAGCGTAACAAAGCAATAAAGAACGAACAGATTTTTTTTTCATTTTTTTTTATTATAATACCTAATGTATATTTAATAGTATAGTATAAATAACTATATATCATAGGAGTATGGATGGATACGTAAAATACTCCTTGCATAGTCGGGTAAAAAAAAAGTAATATTTGTATTAATACCGGCCTACGAACTAAAATCATAACGATCGTAAAACGATATCGTAAACAGCTCCCCGCAATAAAATCGTGCATTGCTTTAATGATTCAATAACTAACAGCAGTAAATTAACGGTTTGATTTTGTAACAAGAACAATTAAATTCTTCTTAAACCGTTGCTACTTGTTAACCAATCTGTTTGTTCCAAAGTAAACGCGATCGCGGGAGTAAAATGATTTGATTCACATTTTAATTTGTACCTTACTAAAATAAGATAATATAATTTTTCAACACACTTGCTCAAAACGACCTTTTTATTCCACCGATTTTTGGCTCATAAACCTAGATATTAAACACGCGTGCTTTTTCAGTATATTACGCACAAGTGCCTTTAGTTTATTAACCCAAACAATTTACATTTGTAGCCTAGTACCAAGTTGTAAGTACGAAGAAGAAGCGATATAATTTAGTCGGGTTATACCTTTTTTTTTCTTAGCAACAAACAGTTTTTATGCGGCAAATAACATTAAAATTTGACTAAATGAAGTCTTGTTTTTTTTTCGCAAGTGTGTTGAAAAACGTCGTATGTAACACGTGTGCCTGTGACCATAATATACGCGGCTTTCTTGTGGCGCACTCGATTTCGCTCGTGCGCACACAATAGCGCCTTGTATACAATGGTCAACTTAGCACACTTGTATCATAATGTACTATTATGGCATGGAGAGTGCCAACGGGCACACAGGCCACTTGATGGTAAGTGGACCCATATGCATACTTGCAAGACTACAAACTTTAGACTGGAATCGATGCGAATGCCTTGTTAACCCTGAGGACTAAGATGGAAGCATGGAGCATAGAGGCAATGCTAGTAATTTCACCGATCGTCTTATCCTCACACCGGAACATAAAAATGCGAACATTGCAGCTTAGCGGTCTGTAAATGGATAAGATGATAGTACCGATCCGGACGGATCATGCACAAGGTTCTGTCACCACTAAAAACTTTTAACAAAATCAATAGTGTAGTGTAAAGTCACGTTAAACCTAAAAGCAGATATAGATGACGTTATCTCTTTAAGGATTCAACCTCCTTAATCTAAAACCTATTTGCCATAGAAGTGAGACTAGCAAAGTCAACGTCTAAAGTGCATTTAATGCTTAGCTAAAGCGTAAGTATCAAGAAATCGCTCTCCACTCACCTCCCACAGACCCGAGCTGTAAGTCCGTTTTGCTCCACATACGCGTGTGGACATCTTGCACTGGCGACATTGCTACATTTCCTATTCATTCCTAACCACAAGGCAAAATTTCATAAGTTCTATCATAATTATTATGTACAATACCTCCAGTTACTTATAGCTCCATTTAGTATCAAGATGTAGAAACGTTGGAATGGTTAAGATAATCGATCTATTCAGCATTGTGCATTTCTTTACCTTGAAGTAAAATGAAAGCTTTTTGAACTTATCGGCCTTTTTAGTTAACTTTAGGAAGGCTTTGTGCTCATTTATCAAACCCTTTTAGACTGAAGGAAGTCAAAAAACAGTTTACGGACTTACACTTAGTTCTACAGAACTCGATTGACAGTTCTTCAAGACAAGACCGACGTATAATGGAAGCATTATGGCGGTTCGGTTGTGGTATATTTTTTTCTTACAAAATTCTGGTATGTCCAAGACTGTGCCAATGTCGTGAACATTAACCATCATTTATATTGGGTCGCTCACGGGTTAATCTCCCTAATGTGCTTACTGCTGCTAATTCTCGTAAGGAAAAGCTTTATGCAACTCATCATCATCATCATGTCAGCCGAAAGACGTCCACTGCTGGACATAGGCTTCCCCCAAGGCTTTCCACTCAGACCGGTCTTGTGCTTTTCGCATCCACCGCGGTCCCGCGATCCTGACGAGGTCGTCACTCTATCTTGTTAGAGGCCTCCCTACAGCTTGTCTCCCGGTCCGCGGACGCCACTCCAGAACCTTCTGACCCTATCGGCCATCGGTCCTGCGAGCAATGTGCCCCACTGCCACTTCAGTTTAGCTATTCTTCGGGCTATGTCGGTAACCTTAGTTCTACTGCGGATATCATCATTTATGCAACTGGGAATGCCTAATTTGCTAGATTTGGTTTTTGTCTGTTAAGACAGCAATATTAGCTGGGTCATCCACAAAGAGGAATGATGTAAGTAGAAAAACGTGTTTGTAGCTCTACAAGCACTTAAGAGCACCTTCATCTGAATTGCCTTTTTTGCTAGAACTTAGTGGTGATAACAAACTAATTTTATGGTTAAAATAGGACCTACACACGTGAGTTTGGTTGAGTTAACCACTAAAAAGGTTGAAGCAACCTTTTCAATGTGTTGTTTTTACTAAGATTAGGTGTTACCTCAACCAAACTTCATGGATAGGTCCTAAAGTTATATTTATTTATGTAAGTACTTAGTTTTTTTGAAGTTCTTATTAATATCACGGTTGATCAATACTCCATGAATACCTATTGGGTATGTACAAGGAACATTGCCAGGTATTCAGTCGTAAGATTGAGAACCCGGTAAATAACCACTTTTGGATATTTACCTAGTCATATTTACCTTGTGCAGGATCCGTCCGGAGCGCTACCACCATCTTATCCATTAACCTACTGCGAAACAGCAGTTTTCGCATTGTTGTGTTCCGGTTTGGGGATAAGACAGCCGGTGTAATGACTAGCATAGAGGCATTCCATCTTAGTCCTCAGGGTTGGCAACGCGTTTGCAGTCTTAGGCTTGCATTCTTGTGAATGCGAATGTATATGGGGCACAGTTTCCACTTACCATCAGGTGGCCTGTGTGCTCGTTTGCCTTCTCCAAGCCATAAAAAAATATATTTGGGCTATTACCAAGGTATCGATACATTCACCCAGGAAATACTCACTTGTTTGTAACTACCCTGCGGCGCTAGACAAGTTGCCATCAAATACAAACACTAGCGTTTGGTGATCACCTGTCACTTAGAAAAATGTATGGTGTTGACGTAAGTAACTTGATATATCACTCGTTACAACTGACACGCTGTAATATGATCACTATCACTCGCGCTAATCGAATAGTGATATTTTTGACGTTATGTCCATCGTTACGCGGTACTATTTTGACAGGTTGAATTCAACACGAGCACTATCACGATACAAAAGTCGGTATCTAAGGGCAACTTGGCCAGCTTTATCATTTTTGACAACGCATCACCGAACGCAAGAGTTTGTATGTGATGGCAATTTGTCTAGCCCCACAAGTACCGGTACATTCATCCGCTAAATACCTACTTTTGGGTTATTAGCAAGGTACAGGTACATGCACAATTACACACGGCAAATACCCATTTTTGAAAATAACCTGATTTATTAGACAATAAATCATCTCTAGTCCCACAGAAGGAATCAAGGTCACAGCGTAACTTGGTACTTACGGAAGAAAAATTTATAAATGTCAAACTTTCCCTTATGCCCTTCAACATAACTCTTATCTTTGGCCGCATTAATCTTTTCCGACATATTGTTTACTAATTTACTTACTACTAACGACTACTAAACTGTATTCGTGCCCATATAAATCTACCGTCAATTCGTCAGCCGCTGTTAGGTTGTGTCACCAATCCACTCCGACCTTTGCCTACGGATTCCACATAACCTGTTGGAGACCTTTCATGCCATTGCCCTTTGACTGGTGCCATTCAAGTTTAATATTTTAGTAAATTAAACACTATAAATGTACTTGGCTGTCATTAAATAATTATGTTCTTTTGGTTTACAAATTCCTTTTATCTTTTTATCTTTTATCTTATCTTTAGATAGTATTTTTTTTCTAACATAATATTATAGCACGATCGCAGTGATGTTTTCCAGGGATAAGACAATCGGTGAAATTACTAGCATAGATGAATTTCATCTTAGTGCTCAAGGTTGGCAACGCATTTGCGGTCTTAGGCCCGTATTAATAAACTGATCTCAACTCTCATGCTCGTCTCGAGATGCGTCAAAAATGACAGTGTTCTATGGTTTGGCGTTTGCTTACGTATCTTGTGACAGGCTTCACGGTCAAGATGACTTTATTAATACGGCCATTAGGATTGTAGTCTTGATAAAGTACAGGACACACGTTTAAGAGGGGAGATCGCTTTACCGCCCAAAATTTTGTTTTGAAAATAGCTTGAACTCCGGGAAAGTGACAGATTCTTTTTATTTAAGGTTATTTTATAGTTTTCAACGGACTAACACTGACTTATCTGGACAAAGTCATGAGCAAATATTACTAAATTACTACGGAGTCTCTGTTCTACTCAATAAAATCATATTGCTTTTAACATGTTATCGTAATGTTTTTAATTCAACTCAAAGACTGAGCATCGCAGTGTAGCGGGGTAACGCTACGAGTGTCCTCGGCACGATGCCGCAAGTGCATTGGAGGGCATTATTTTATAAGTTAGTTGTTGTACAGGAATGAATCTTTGATTTTTATTAAATTTTGGTTTTTAACCGATATTTTTTAGGGAAATGGTGGTCACTCGACCGCCATTACTGTCAACTAAATAAGAGTGAACCTGTGAAAACTGTTGTTTGATTTTACTACCACATTTATCTCTGTCTTCTTTTAATAAGATCTCATGGACCATAGAGACTTTGGGTGCCTAGTTTAAGCTAATTGTTAAACCAGTTTCCACCCACTGAGAATGTCCTAGGCATAATGTTCCCAGTGCCATAAACGGTACAAAGCTTGTGTTGTAACTGCGGCAAAATGGCGACTAAAGTGGACAGTTGGGACTAAGTAATGGTGGCGAGAGCTTATCGATTTGGCAAGAAAATATTGTAATGGAAATAGGATGTTAACTAGTATTTTTTAAGAACTGTAAAATTAATTCTAGTGATAAAAAGGGGTCTATAAAGCCTATTCCTCATAATTTTAAACTAAAAGTAAACTATGACTAAATATCCGTTAAACTTGATTAGGTAAGTAACAAGCTATTTCTAAAGCAAAATTACATATAACGGATTCAAAACCCTCACCCTCGAAGGTTTTGGATTGTGTTGAAATACTTATTTTATAATCACATTTCAGTAACAATAAAAATACAAAATACAGTCAAAAATATTGCCATTGTATTAAGTAAAACAATGTTGTATTGTTATTAATTGGGCCGCCATTACTGTCAAATAAATAACAGCGTAACGACAATACCATAACACATCAAATGCAATATTCTTTTACTCAGCAGAGTTACGGCTACATTGTATGTAGACAACAGGAGGACAGTATAAATAGTAGTAGAAAAAAGGTATATCGCTTGCTTGCATGTGTGCGTGCCTTACCGCACACGCCGCGAGCCACCACATGCAAACTCAACAGGACGGACCGGGCCGGTTTAGTCGGGGCCGTGGCGCCGCCGCTCTTGGTTACGAGCGTATTAAGTATCAAGCGACGCGCATCGACCCAACCCTAGCATCTGACCGGCAATAGGTAACAGAAACTCTTAAAGGGCTAGAGACGACCTAGTATTATATATTTTGTACTCTGACAGAGTGTTTTAAAAGCGAGCGGTGCCAGCCTCCGCGTTTTCACGCGGAAGCTCAGTATTAGCTGACTCCGCTCCTTTTACAACATGCAGTATTTTTCTTTTTTGTGTGTTTACATCTACTTACTAATAACTTTCGGACAATTAGCTGTAAAAAGGAATAAAGCAGCTAAAACTGATGCTGGCTCACGAAGCTTTAGGTTATCTTTCAACGGTCAAACAATATCAACCTCTTCGACGAAATGATAGCTACAAACAAACGAACACGTTTGACTAAGAGGAGAAGTCAAAGAAGCACACAGACCAACTGATAGCAAAAGAGATCTGAGACCCATAGTAATTTGCATTCTCAAGATTACAATCCCAATACTGCAATCCTAAGACTGCAAATGCGTTGCCAACCCTGAAGACTTAGGGCCGTATTAATAAACTCATCTTGACCGTGAGGCCCGTCACAAGATACGTCAAAGTAAACGGCAAACCATAGAACAATGTCATTTTTGACGCGTCTCAAGACGAGCATTAGTGTTGAGATCAGTTTATTAATACAGGCCTAAGATAGAATGCCTCTATGCTAGTAATCTCACAGGTTGTCTTCTCCCCACTGCGGAACACAACAATGCGGATGCTGCCTAGCGGTAGGTTTCAGGATAAGATGGTGGTAGCGATCCGGACGGTTCAGGCACAAGATCCTTCCACCACTAGAGTTAATACTTGGTTTTGAAATGATTATTTTCTTTGATTTATAACTCCAAGACGCAGGTGACGAAAGAATGGCGCCAAGAGAATGTTGCTAAATTATTTAAGTAGTTGAAGACAAGAAAGATTAATGGGTTGATAAGAAATAAAATTAGTTATTTTAAGTATGTATTTTTCTATTAAATTAGGTAACTAAAATTTGGTCAGAAGGGAGCTAACTTCTCGGACAAGTCGCAGAAACTGATATGGACATGGGACCAGACTATTATAGAGTCGCGACTTAAGATTATTATTTATTATTATCTAAAGCTGATTTATTATTATCGTAATTTATAATTTAAAATTTGACCTTTTTAGTCCCATATCTGTCATCGGTTTGTTCCAGACAATGCAGAAGTTAATGGTTGCGTATGTGCAATGCAACCATCAGCATTAAAAAAAATGTTAATGGAAATACCTTCACACATGTATGGTGAATTTTGGGTTGCAGTAATAAATGTCATTGAAAAATATAATTAAATAATATTGTACATAATGCGATTCTATTGATCTTGTTCTATTGCCGTCTTGCGATTGTTTTGCGATGACTTGTCCGAGCCCTGCTTATTAGTAAGGAGAGTGTAGACGCTTTATCAATGCAAAAATTGGCTATGTTACTCACCTGAAGCCAGAGTTTACCGGGCGCCGTGGCTGAAAAACTGCGGGCCTATCATTCTCTCTCTGTCGACGTGGATAAACGTAGATAAAACATCTCTTACTTTCTGACCAGTATGTACTCGTACTATCAGCCTAATGGAACCCTGGCCATAGAACCATGTCACAGTGAAATTGTGATCTTATCTTAAGTATTTGTGTGACCAACAAATTATGTTTTTTTTTTTTTTTTTGATTCATGTCGTAAGGAGCTTCAAATAAATTGTTTTATAATGTAACTATAACACCGTTATAAGGTAGGTCAGGTTTAATATAAAATTTAACGGTAAGGTAGTCGGATTAAATTGGTGGATAGACAAGATGATTAAAGTTTTTTTTCTCTATATGGCCACGGAACCCTAAAACTGGCGGATGGGTGATGATAAACGATCAATGATATTTTTAACGTTAATATATTTAAAGCTAACGAGTAAAAGCGCAAACGGCCTATTTATCAAAGTTACGTAATTTCTCACGCACTGGTCAGGCTAGTTTGCATTTCGTGTATATTGAAGCTAAGTACCGATAAGTGTTTAATTAAATGTAAACTCTAAGTACCGTGACATAAATCATAATTTTCCAAGATGCGTTGTGGTGGTTAGGTTTATTTAGCGTCTTTGAATTTAATCTAATTTGTTACGCGAAATTACACACTAAGGTCAGGGGTACTCCTCTCTATTGATCTGTCCGATCGTAGAATCAGGATACATCGGGTATGCGACCCCGAACCTCCCTAGCTACTACAGTTCCTACCCACTTCCCTTCCGCAACTGTAGTATCCTCTTCTTCCCCTAAATCCATCCAAATACCAGTTTCCCTTTACTCATCCCTTAGTCCTTTTTCCGTGTTCCTTTCCTTTCCCTTATCCGAAGAAAGAGTGGAAGTTATCATCATGATACGGGGATTAAATATTACATTACCCCAGGAGGGTACCGGCTTAGCTGGAGAATCCGTCCCTGAGTACCTTTGCTCAGGCTGCCCCATCGTATCTGGGGGGGGGGCAAAATTCCCGATGGCGACGTGTTTTGCCACACGTCACGTCTTGTCTCCCAATATTCAAAAGGCAAACAGCGGGTTGGGGAATGCCAGTTCGCAACGTTGAATGTTTGCGGAGGTGTGGATAGCAAGATTGAGGATATTTATGAGTTGATGGATGAAAGAAATATTGATGTATTAGGTGTGAGTGAAACGAAAAAGAAAGGATGTACAACAACCACTCATGACAAATATTATGGGTATTGGTCCGGAGTAGCCAACTCTGAGAGAGGTAGTCAGGGAGTGGGAGTTATTTTGTCAGAACGAATGAATTTATGCGTGAAAGAGTATGAATGTGTTAGCCCTAGACTCCTTTGGATTAGACTGAAACTTGGCTTGACCAAAATTTTTGTCCTCTGCGTGTATGCTCCGGATATGTCGAAGCCGCAGAAAGTTCGAGAGGAGTTCTGGGATAATGTGAGGGAACAACTTAATAAATGTGGTGAGAACGAGAGGATAATTCTGTTAGGTGATTTTAATGGCTGGGTGGGAGTATGTCGTGATGGATATGAAAAGATTTTAGGAAAGTTTGGAGATGAGAGAGTGAATGAGAATGGTGAAAGTTTGTTAAGTATATGTGTGGAGAAAATGCTTGCTGTGACTAACACTATGTTTAGTCACAAACGCATTCATATGTATACATGGCAGAGGCAATCAGAGAGAAGTATGATAGATTTTGTTATAGTTGATAATCGTCTGAGAGGGAAAGTAAAAGATACAAGGGTATATCGGGGTGTTGATGTCGGCACTGATCACTTTCTCGTAGTTACTAGAATAGCTGGACTGCAAAACAAATGGCGGCATCACGCACGTATTCCCATAACAAGTACAGAAAGAATAAAAGTTGAAAGGCTGAAAGAAGAGAATGTCGGTGATGGATATCGAAAAGTACTGAATGATAGATTTAGGAATGTTTTCGAAGAGGAATGTAATGATATAGAAGAATTATGGACAAACTTTAAAAATGGTGTGATTGAAACCGCGTCTGATATATGCGGCATCAGCAAGAGGAGGAATAATGGTAAGAAGATCAGGAATGAGTGGTGGGATGATGAAGTGAAAGATCTGGTGACGCAAAAGAAGAAAGTATGGAATGATCTGTTAGCTGCTAGGGCTAACAGAAGAGTACAAGGTGATATGAATAACTTTATCGAAAGTACAATAAAAGAAAAGTATGTTTTGTTAAAAAAGAAAGTTAAAGATGTAGTTAACCGAAAGAAAGAAGAACGCAAGGGCATGTATGATCGAGAATTCTCCTCAAACTTTCAAGACAATGTAAAGTTATTCTGGCATTTAGTCAGAACAGCTAGAGGTAAAGCAGGAGATTCGAAAATAGGTGTGATAAGGGATTCAAATGGGAATGTTATTAGAGATGGTGTGGAAATGTTGAAGCAGTGGAAGGGATATTTTGAGAGCTTGTTTGAGCAGAGTGGGGAAAATGGAAGTAGTTATGTTGGTGAAGAAGTATTTTGTGACAGTAGTATTAGTATGGAAGTGATAATGAATGCGCATAAAAGGTTATGAAAGTGGGTAAAGCTGCTGGGTATGATAGGATATCTGCTGAAATGATTAAAGAGGGTGGAGGCGTTGTAGCAAGCCTGCTGTTCCTCCTATTTAACCTTTGCTGGCGGGCCGGTCGAGTTCCAGCCGACTGGGGAAAGGCCGTGATTGTGCCTTTGTATAAAGGTAAAGGATCACAGCAGGAATGCAAAAGTTATCGCGGTATAAGCCTCCTCAGTGTCGTAGGCAAATTGTATGCAAAGGTATTGATTGAAAGGGTGATGTTAGCGACGGAAAGTAAGATTTGAGATGTGCAAGCGGGATTCCGAAAGGGAATGGGATGTGTGGATCAAGTCTTCTCTTTAAGGTGCATAGTTGAGAAAGCCTTAGCCAAACATCAAAAGGTTTTCTGTGCCTTTATTGACTTAGAAAAGGCGTATGATCGAGTGGTGAGGGATGAACTTTGGACAACTCTTTCCGTGTATGGGGTGGACAGTATTCTGATACGGGCTCTCAAATCATTATATGATGACTCGAGTGCCTGTGTCAGGATAAATGGGACGTGTACAGACTGGTTAAGAATCGAACGTGGTGTTCGACAGGGCTGTGTAGCGTCTCCTTGGCTGTTCAACCTATTCATGGACAGTTGTTTGTCAGATCTGAGAGAGTATGATTGTGGAATAAGGATGAATGAGTCAGTTTTTAAATCATTAGTGTATGCTGATGATCAAGTTCTCCTTGCATCATCGGCGGACCACTTACAGCAAATGGTGACTTTGATGAATAAGGCATTTAAAAGGAAAGACATGAAAGTGAATGTTAAAAAGACAAAAGTGATGGTTGTGGAAAGGGATGAAACTGTTACAGATTGTCAGATAATGATTGGAGATGAAAAAGTGGAGCAAGTGGATGAGTTTGTGTATTTAGGGTCTATGTTTACGAGAGATGGGAAATGTGACGGGGATATTGAAAGAAGAGTTAAAGCGGGAAATATGATCAATGGGGCGTTACACTCAATCTTGGCAAACAAGGTCATATCGAGCAAAGCTCGCCTTGCGATTGTTCAGGGAGTATTGACACCAACATTGATGTATGGTAGTGAATCCTGGGTATGGCAGAAGAAGAATGAAAGCAGGATTAATGCAGTTGAAATGAGAGCTCTAAGAAGTATGTGTGGGGTTAGGATAATAGATAGAGTAAGAAATAGCGAGGTCCGAGAACGATGTGGTTTGAAAGAAGATGTAGTGACTAAGATCGAAAAGGGTATGCTAAGATGGTTTGGTCATTTAGAAAGGATGGATGACAGAAGAGTTACGAAAGAGATATGGCGGGCGAGAGTGAGCGGAGATATCGGTAGGGGACGTCCTAGACGGACGTACGGTGATCAGATTCGCGATGTCCTGATTAAGGGCCGAATCAAAAGCACCCGAAACCGACGCACGTGCATGAAAAGATTGATGAATGTAGAGGAAGCGAAGTTTATATGTTTGGACCGATGCACCTGGCGTTCCATAATCTCTGCCTACCCCTTTGGGAGACAGGCGTGAAGATATGTATGTATGTATGTGTAATTTTAATTGAATCCTTTACCTGAGAACTTATGACTTACAATTAGGTCGAGACAGTTCGGATTTCACTTTCTTAAGACAATAATGTTATTTTATTTACTTTACATAGTTTATTTACGATAAAACTAGATTGTTTAGTTCATATTTTGATATTCTCCATAATCAGTCTGTAATAAAAAAAACCGCCTTCAAAAATGCATGAAATAACTTCTTATAAAATGGTAGGTAGGTCAGTCCAACTGCATTTGGCCTTTGGTTTAAATATTGTGGGACGCCCACTTCAGTTGGACTGACCTACCTACCATTTAATAAGAATTTATTTATTGCATTTTTGAAGGCGGGATTTTGTTTTTTTTCAAATATTTATTGTATTTTATACTTTTTAGTGATCCTATTTATGCTGTTATGTAGTCCCACTACTCAATTAATGAGAAACTATAGAATACTTCAAGCTCGCCGCAGGCAACGCTGCGGGAATGTCATAGTCAAATTTAAACCTAAATGTGCTCCCTCGTAGTCGCTCAAATATCTTAATCGAGATATCTTATCGCCTCCCTTCAAATAGGGACCGTTAAGGAGTTCCGGTGGCCATCTGTGGTCTTCATCATCAGTTCCACTTCACCATATAGTGCTTTTCAAAAGCAAATGCATTAGTTACAGTGAAAAATACCAAAATCGCTATAGATGTGCCTATATTATTTGAGTTCCCGACAAAATGAGAACCTCCTCCTCTTTTTGAAGTCAGTTAAAATGCCCGCCAAAGTATAAAAAAGTCTTTCGACCTCGTTTAAACATTTTATTTACAAATATCTACAATAAAATACATTTAACGTTGTATTTTAATGTAGATTTTTGTGCCTCAATTTTAATTTTAATAATAAAAATTGCAAGTTTTTTCTGTTTTTAATTTGTTAAGCTAAGCAACTGTTTTCTTGTTTCTGAATATTTGTTTTAAAGTATATATAACTGTGTTTCGCAAACTAAAGCGAATTTAAATATTCAATTAAAATTTATAGCAGGAAAATCATTAAAAGCTTAAATTATAAAGGATGCGCAGATCGTGCGCAAAATAGAATTACTAATAATCGGATGTGCATTAAAAGATAAATAACAACCAATTAAACAAATATATAATTAAAAAAACGAAGAATTACTTAAGATAAGTGGAATACATAATAATGATCGTAGATCATAGATCATGTTATGAAATAACAATACCTACTATAACACATATTTTATATCAATTGTAATCATAATTTTATTGTTTTATAGATATTTATTATTTTGATGATCCTGAATGGAGATAGAATTTATTTCATTAAATTTCTGACGACCTCAATGTAATTTGACATATAATTTGACATGTCATGCCAAATTACGCAATAATTTTGTCAAGTCAATTTATATTGTGTTGTATTGAGTAATAAAGTCTGAATCTTAAGTTTTAAGAGGATTGTGAGCCGTTGCTTAAATCGCGTAGCTGTCAAAGTTTTCCCATACAAATTGAGCTCGGGCGATAATGTTTACCACCCCCTAAATCAAGTCCGATTTTTAAGTTTTTTGAATATTATTATAGTCTAGATTTTTCTTTTATCTATTTGTTTATTTCCAAGAAATATTTTCTTGTATATGAAAACTTACAGATCTAGTTTTTCATAATATTTAGAGCATATTCAAAAGTTGAAAAAATCGGATTAAGTTTAAGGGAAGAAAAACGGCTAGCGGCTATAAAAATACTCTCTCTCTCTCTCTCTCTCTCTCTTTCTTTCTCTCTTTGAAAAAAATTGAATATCTAGCTATGAGATCTAAATCTCCCGCTGATAGACAGACGGACGGACAACGGAAGCTTAGTAATAAGGTCCCGTTGGCACCCTTTGGGTTCAGTACCTTAAAAGGGAAAAGAAGGGATATGATTGCATGAGTTTAAAAATTACTTCTAATAAAGGGTTACCATCCGCCAAGATTAGTCCGAACATATCTGGACTTTTAGACTCTAGTCCGGATTTTGTCCACTGTCTGTAACTAAAGATAAAAAATAAAAGATAAAAGAAAACCATATACTAAATGGTATAATATAATCCTATTCTAATATCATAATTTATCGTGACGTGACGTGACGTGACGATATTGCCTAGTGCGGGATCACTAGTTAAGAAGCATTTTGTGTTTTTTTTATAAATGTTTTTTTTATGGTATAGAGAAGGCAATCAAGCACACAGGCCACCTGATGGTAAGTGGAAACTGTGACCCATAGACATTCGCATTTACAAGACTGCAAGCCTAAGACTACAAATGCGATGCCAACCCTGAGGACTAAGATGGAATGCCTCTATGCTAGTCATTACACCGGCTGTCTTATCCCCAAACCGGAACATAACAAGTCAAACACTGCTATTTGGCGATAGGTAAATCGATAAAATGGTGGTAGTGATCTAATCAGTGGTGGTAGGGACCCTGCAAAGGTCGTAACACACAAAATTAAAATTATGTTTTAATGTTAATTATTAAAATAAATAATAAATGAAAAATAAAAGCATAAAATACTATATCTTAACATTCAATCTACAACTAATGGCCTCTGCTGCACCATTGTACCTACCAAAGACGCCGGCAGCGTTAATGATATCAAAATAATATATTTCATTAGTTATAAATGACTAATCATTTTGTCAGAAAGTTACACTGTCTAATAGTTGATATATTTTTACGTCGTCTTTAAATCTATGGGTTTATAAGGTATGGTATCGGTGGCCATAGGTAGGTTGGGATGTTTAAAATAAATAACCGATATTTGCCTTTAGATTTGACAAGAAAGTGTTCTAATTGGGAATTATTATTCTGGGCAGTAACAAAAATATATTTAAACTAAAATTGGTTCCCATAATATATGATTATATTCAACAGTAACAAAACTGACATTTACAAAACTTTATCGTCCCCTTTTCTACTATTACCTTTTTTATTAAAAGACTTATTAATCTTAGTTTTATAAACCCCTCTGTCTACAATATTTTAGTCAATTCGTAAGTGGAACCGACAAACATTAGCAAACAAGTACCTCATTAACAATTATATACTACATAATTCGCCGTAAATCTGATTATGATCTTAAAGGAGTGTAACTAATGATAACGAATACGTAATCAGTACAAAAAGTAGCGGTGCGGTTAAAGAGCTGACGTGACAGGACCAGACGTTTAGACCAAATAGGTAAGATTCAGTTCACCTAAGATTTATGATCAAGATCGCAACTTCGAAGAAGAATCTTACGAAACTAGTTAGAATTTGATTTAAGTGGATTATGAAAGACTGAATTCCGCATAGTAACAAAACAGGAAGACCTAGAGTCGGGTAACGGTGTCACGGTAACAAGTTGGAAATATTGTTGCCAAAAAATAATAATAAAGAGATTGACTTTTTAAATGAAAAGTCTATTTAAAAATATTAAACTCCTGTGCAATAGAAATTTAACAAAAGCTGCGTCCCTTTTTAAAGGAATACAGAAGTAGGAGGGTTGAAATTTGCGTAAACATATACACGTACACGTAGCGTTTTTTTATGGTAAGGAAGAGGCACACGAGCATTCAGGCCTGATGGTAAGTGGGATTTGAGACCCATTTTAAATCTTAAGACTGCAATCTCAAGACTGCGGTTCTAAGAAAGCAAATGTGTTGCCAATCTTGAGGACTAAGATCGAATGTCTTAAACCGGAACATAAAAATGCGAACATTGCTACTTGGCGGTGGGTTAGTGGATAAGATGGTGGTAGCGATCCGGTGTAATACACAATACTTACATAAAACACGCTTTTTTTTAAAAATTACCTGTTGTTATAAAGATAAAAAAAGGATCACAATTAAAGTCATTTTATATTTCAATTGCAGTCAATAATATCGATTTTTCGACATGTTCATCGCAAAATGATATATTGTTTGAACTTATGAAATGTCAACTTAAAGCGTTTATGAGTGTGGACATTTATGTAAGTTTACGAGTATGACTCAGCCACTTGTAATTTTAGTATCGATGTGAAAATTTTCATCATCCTTATTTAAATTTATTCAATAAATTCTAATACATCATTTGAAACGTAAACCCTTGTACTGATGTGTGTTTTTGGTCCGCGTTAAGTCCTTGACCTAGTTTTATTTATTAATAAATATGTATGGGCTTATCAACACCGAATATGCTGTAGGTAACCGGATTTTTGCAAAATTATTCAACGGTGATAATTTAACAGTAAAATTATTATAAAAGCTTTGATAATAATTCATTTTACATTAAAATAACACAATAGCGAAAAAAGTAACAAAACCTTTTTTTTTAGCAACAAAAAATCTTTAATTAAATATCAACATCTACTTTTTTCTCACATTTTTTGGATCAATTTAAATCATTATAAATGCAACTGTCGTTTTCAATTGATCAATAATTTAACATTCAATAGTATTGCACTATTATCAAGATAGAAACCTAATTAAAACCTTGTTATAATCTACCGCAAACTCTAGATATGGACCATTTCTGTCCGACGGAACCCCTCGAAAGCGAAAGTGTAATGTAGTCCTACAAACTGGCAGTATTTTTTTTATTCGCTCGGCCGCTCTTGCCGCGTATATATACCGAAGCTTCGCACAACCACGCATCATTCGCATTCAGGACTTCACTTCAGTGCAACCTAAGCGCAGGCATCATGAAGCTCATGGTGTGTTTAAAAAATATCATTCTAAATTCAAATTCAAATTTAAATAGTGACAGTTCACTTTGTGTCGAGTGCCAGTGCCAGGAAGTGTGCGGGATAGATTCCTTGTTCTACTTCTTTAGTTACGCAACGACGGCTGCGCTGCTTTGTGTCTCCATAACTGGATATCGGACCAGAATAATCAGAGCCTCTAGTACATTAATTACGCGATACTTTCAATTCTCTATTCTACACATTCACGAGCGGCCTGATTGAGTTGATTTTTATTTGTTTACGTCTGAGATGACGATGACAGTCACTTTTAGTTTCATTGGCTTACGAGTTCGAATACTCTCACGATTTGTACTCGTATAACCGCTGTCTATTGTCTATTAGTTAGTCAAACTTCGTAAAGCCCCGTTAACCGCTCGTTAATATTGTAATTATTCGCGTATTAACATAAGTGATTGTTTTTCAGCTCGTGGCCGCCAGTCTGGTGGCTCTTCTGGCCTTCTCCCACGCGGAAGAAGCAAAGAAAGCAGAAAAAGAAGTGGCAGTGACCGACAACAAGGAGGCGGCCGCCGACGACAAGAAACACGAAAAACGTGGGCTTTTTGATATTGGACTGGGCTACGGCCACGGTGGTTTCGAAGGTGGATTCGACGGTGGCTACGGACACGAGAGTTTCGGACACGGTGGCTTCGGACACGGACACGACGAAGTCCACAAGACCGTTACCGTTGTAAAGAACGTTCCTGTTCCTTACCCCGTTGAGAAACACATCCCTTACCCTGTCGAGAAGAAAATCCATGTGCCCGTTAAAGTGCACGTGCCAGCTCCTTACCCTGTAGTCAAACACGTACCTTACCCAGTCAAGGAGATCGTGAAAGTACCTTACCACGTTCCTCAACCCTACCCTGTAGAGAAGAAGGTGCCTTACCCCGTCCATGTACCCGTCGACAGGCCAGTTCCCGTCAAGGTATACGTGCCCCAACCCTACCCTGTAGAGAAACACATCCATGTACCCGTCAAGGTCCCAGTGCCAGCTCCCTACCCCGTAGAAAAGAAGGTTCCTTACCCAGTGAAGGTCCCAGTTCATGTGCCCGCTCCCTACCCAGTTGAAAAGATCGTCCACGTACCCTACAAGGTCCCCGTTGACAGGCCTTACCCCGTGCATATTTCCAAGCCAGTGCCTTATCCGGTCGAGAAACCCGTCCCTTACCCCGTGGAGAAGCACGTCCCATACCCCGTAAAGGTCCCCTTCGACCGTCCCTACCCCGTCCACGTTGAGAAGCCCGTGCCTTACCCCGTGAAGGTCCCCGTGCCAGCGCCTTACCCCGTCGAGAAACACATTCCCTACCCCGTGGAGAAGCACGTGCCTTACCCGGTGTCCGTGCCCGTTGACAGGCCGTACCCAGTCCACATCGAGAAGCACGTCCCGGTGCACATCGAGAAACACGTGCCCTACCCCGTGAAGGTGCCCGTCCCAGTCGTCGTTCATGGTCATGGCCATGAGTATGGACATCATGATAGCTATTAAAGGCTGCAGGAAGCAGAAATCTGAATGTGATATAAATATTAAGCTTAGCACTATAATACCGAGCGGGAGCCGAGGAGCGCGCCCTCAGAGGAATCCCTGAGGACATTCTTGGAGGTACCGCCCCTCGACTCGCGAACGAAACGCACTGAAAATACTCTCTTTTTTAGTCTACTTTTTATTTGTTGTGATTTTTTAAGCTTAGCCTGATCGGTGTTATGTTTTTTTAGTCCTGAGTTGATGTACCTGTTATTTTTTAGAAATTCTCCTATCTCTTTTTGTGAAGTATTTCAAATGAACTGAAGTGTAATAAAGTTTGGCTTGGCCAAAAAATAATTGTAAGTGTTGTTTCATTCTCACAGTAAAGTTAATGTTAATTAGCCGAGGCGGCGAAAACAAGCAATTAGGGGTTATAAAAATACATTATTTGCATTGTTCTGATTTACGAAACGTGGTATATTACGACCTAGATAGGTATCGCTGGATCGCCGCTGGCCGATGGCGTAAGCTCTCTTGACAATAAAGGTACTACGTGATCTTTGTTTTACGCAATATTAGCTATCTTTACATACAATTAGCTCATGCTTTAGTTTAACTACCACACTGACGATTTCACATCAAAAGTAGGTCTAATAACACATCATAATGTAAATTGTAACTTTGTAACATAGTGCCATTTAGGCGCAAATAGCACAGTTACAAAATATCAGTAGATGGTGATTTAGACGGTTTGCGACAGCGCACGGTACATACCAGGGTACTATGAGGATGTAGATTGCGAAAATGTAAAACCATAAATAACACAAGTATAGTTTAAGCTAGAGTGTAGAATTGTGGAATGAGGTAGCTGATGAAGATATAAAAACTTCATTATTCATTAGGAATAGCTAAAGAAAATTTAGGAAGTCGGCTGTGTTTTTTTTATAACTGACAAAGACAATGGTATTTTTTGTAGATGGAATATTTAGGTACATACCACCTACATAGAGAGGTATTAAAATACAGTAAAGATCAAGCTGAACAGCAAAGGAATGCGCATTTAAATGTATGTGTCGTGTTTTGTAATACTGTGGAATTTCAATGGTGCGATAGAACATTAGCATAGAAACCAATAGTCAAAATATAGGATTTTGGTAAAAAAACTTCAAAAGGGCAGACAGAAGAGTTAAGAGTTAATAAAATTGTAAAATATTAAAATGTCATAGTGAAGTAAAAGTTTCCGATGAAATGATTTTTGCTATAAAAAAACTTTAATAAATCATGAACAATGTAACTATATTTGATTGCAAAAGTGGTGAAGGTCAAACAGTTACTCTACATTCAATCAAAGATCGAATCAGAGGTATGCAAGTAACATTCCAACTTGCGCAAGGCAAAAGTAATCGAAATCTTCAATCAAACAAGGCAAAATAATCAGTACGAGTCTATCTCTATGTTTGATGTTAGGAAACCGAAGGACCAACTTGTAATGGTATGTAAAAACTGTTCTTATTTGGTGACGACATGGAACAATGGAATATTTATTTATAACATAAAGAATCTAGTAGCATGATAGTAAATTGCCTTAATACAAGGTTAATTCAAGACCAAAATCTTTTATCGTCATAATATGAAGACAATAATAGGAACCACTCTATGGTGAATAAAAAGTGTACTTATAGTAAAGAACATCATAATTGAAACAAAGTTTTTTCTTTTTATGGCATAGAGAAGGCAAACGAGCACACAGGGCACCTGATGGTAAGTGGAAACTGTGACCCATAGACATTTGCATTCACAAGACTGCAAGCCTAAGACTGCAAATGCGTTGCCAACCCTGAGGACTAAGATGGAAGCCTCTATGCTACTCATTACAACAATGCAAAGACTGCTGTTTAGTTAGTAGTATAATTCTTCTACGAATATATGTATAGCCAAAAAAATATTAAGGTAATAAAGCGGTTGCATCAAAGACAACACAAAGAGACCATAGCCAAAATAAAAACATTATAAAGGGATTGTAACTTCCAAGGCCGTAACCACCGGTAATGTCTATTGCACATATACGTGGGCGGCATTGAGGATGTACCATCAGACAGCTTGTTTACTGAACCCTTCTTTATAACCATCCTTAGCAAATAGTAAGTACTATGTGTTATATCATTTGACCTGCATGCTCACTCGTCCGCAATAAAAAACCAGTTTTGGATGAGAGGCTTTCCTGCAGACCCCTTAAACCTTACCATCTTAATGATAGTGTGTTTAGTGTTGTTAGTAAGGTTAACCTACCGCCGAGCAGCAGATTTTTTTGCCATAAAGCATTCTTAGTGCTCAGGGTTGGCAACGCCTTTGCAGTTTTGAGAATGCAAATGTCTATGGGTATTAGGTCCCAATGACCATGAAAGCCTTTGTGGTCGTTTGCATTCTCGAAGTCTAAGTTTAGATGTTGGTACTGTTTTGTCATATTGTACTCGTAGAAGATAACACAGCTAGTGATTTGACTAGCTGAGAGCCATCTTGGTTTTTAGGTGGAAGGTTGCAAATAGCCATACGCATTAGACTCTATGTGACAAGTGACGTTGCTTTGTTGTTTGACGACGCGCTGGCCAATTTGGTAGTGCCCCTGCCTACGAAGATGTTTGTGTAATGAGTGCGAATATTTATTCCTGATTCATGGATGTTTTCTATGTATTTAAGTATATATTTCTCTATATAAGTATTTATATCGTTGTCTAGTATCCATTGTACAAGGCTAGAGCTTAATTTGGGACTAGGTCAATTGGTGTGACATTGTCCCCAGTTTAAAAAAAAACCGTTTTTGATCACATACCTATAGTATTAAAAAGGTAGCTGCTCTACAAGCACGTTTTTCTACTTACATCATTCCTCTTTGTGGATGACCCAACTAATATTGCTGTCTTATCATTACGTCTTAACAGACAACACAAAATCTAGCAAATTAGGCATTCCCAGTTGCATAAATGATGATATCCGCAGTAGAACTAAGGTTACCAACATAGCCCGAAGAATAGGTAAACTGAAGTGGCAGTAGGCGGGGCACATTGCTCGCAGGACTGATGGCCGATGGGGTCATAAGGTTCTGGAGTAGCGTCCGCGGACCGGAAGACGAGCTGTTGATAGGCCTCCAACAAGATGCAGTGACGGCCTCGTCAGGATCGCGGGACCGCGGTGGATGTGAAAAGTACAAGACCGGTCTGAGTGGAAAGCCTTGGGAGAGGCCTATGTCCAGCAGTAGACCTCTTTCGGCCGACATGATGATGATAGTACAGAAAACTCATATAAACTGAAGCGGAGCTGCGGCGGGTCGCTATAGCATATTATAACAAGGATACACCCTCGAAAACCTCAACAATCGGTCTGACAGACAATCTGATAGCCGATGTCCGTCAATTAGCCGGTGTGCAACACTTTCAAGTCCGTCACACATCTGCAGCGGCGTGTGACTCCACGGTTGGCGGTGCTCAAGTGTGGGGCGAGAGGATCCGCGAGTTTGGGTAGAGGTTCGGTTTTCAATTTTCTGTACACTATTTTTACAGCGATTTCTATCGAGGTTACCTCGAGGAGATCAGTATGTAACGACTAGACCGATTTTATTGAATTGGTTCTTTGTTTTTTTATGAGTATTTGGATTGAAATGGTAATTTTTCTTTTTTTTTAAACAAAGTGCGTAGTGGAAAGAAAATGATCTTGCTTAGGCTTAGGTAAGTTTTGAGACGCGACTATGGGTAAGAGTGAGTGGCAAATATGTTTCTTACAGCAATAACTGGCAAGTGTAATTTTAGTGCTGTAGAATGAAAGATCTTGCTTTTGTTTATTATTTTTAGATCAACCATTTTCATAAGATACACTATTACAGCAAGGGCAACTGTTGGCATTATGCTTTAAAGGGCAAAAGCCATTGAAATTAAAACAGGCCTAAGTGAATAATAAAGCGAGTTGACCAGAATCGGGACTAAAATTATTGAGTATGTACGGTTTGTAGCGTGGTTTATTTAACGACACTGAGATTATTCGTTTGTTTATACTTTGGTATCTAATCGGCCGTTTTGTGGCCACACTGAAATAGCCTAGTTCAATCCTTATACAATATTCACTTACGTTAGTTATACTACAGTTTGAGTATCGATGATACACGTATTATGTTTCGGAAACGACAGAAAAAAACATGATCGGATGTCTGTTGAGGTTTTGTTTTTTATTCTATAACAATGAAGGGTGTAAAAATGTTTTTTATAATAAACATTCTATAAAAAGGCAATAAAAACGTCATTGACGACGAAGATTTTGGATTTTTACAAATTATTCAACAATTTTTAAAATAGGAATTCAAAATTCAAAGTTCGAACAATACCCGTTCCACGCCACTGACCAATAATACGCGAGCACAACAATTTCATAACAATGGCCGACCTTCGCCGGGTCAATGACATTCCAATTTCAACCGCATCGCGATCGTCAATTATTGGAAATTAATGATTTATAGTTTTAATGAACAATAGTTTGAATCATACGTAGTATGCAATATGACCGTGTATTTGTTTTTATGATTCAGTGCCGATCGATTAAGTCTTGAAGGTTGATATCGTTTGCAATATAACATCATCAGTCTATGTTTGAGTAGTAAAAAAATCTATGTCTAATGTTTTGTAATGTCCTGTGGCTTTGCATGTTAGGAAATATATGTTCTTTGCCTTATGATGACTTGGCACTTTTTTTTTGGAAAATTCATGGACGAAAAATATCGTAATATTAACCATTATTCATTAGTTTTAACGTTAATTTTAGTAAAGAAAAAGGTTTTTTTTAAATATCTCATTCCTAATCAGTCCAAATTTACTAAATTGCTTCTTCACTAAAGTCCGGTTGCACAAAACTTTCTACAAATTGCATAATAATCTAACTCAGTTTACTCTCGTTTTCATTTGGCATTACTTTCGTTATCATTTCACGTCGCAATCATCGCTTTCTCCGTTTCATTTCTTCACTTTCGTTGTGACCTTGAACGGTATTGGGTTAGTAGGCCGCTACGTTTTATTGTAAGAGGTGTTAACTTCATTCTGAATCATCTCTCAATACTAACAAACAATCTCTAAGTTTTTTTTTTTTGAAAATCATTAATAATTGCAGTTCTTAAATAAAACCTAACCTACTTACATACATACAAACATACATTCACCCCTGTCTCCCAAAGGGGTAGGCAGAGATTATGCAACGCCAGGTGCACCGGTCCAAACATATAACCTTCGCTTCCTCTACATTCATCACCCTCTTCATGCACGTACGTCGGATTCGGGTGCTTTTGATTTGGCCCTTAAGCACATCGCGAATCTGATCACCGTACGTCCATCTAGGACGTCCCCTACCGACACCTAGCCTACCTATAAAATCTAATTTTAAGAAATAAAAAAAAGGGTTAATTTGCTCTAAAATGCGTATAATACTATCTCATCAACATCATTAATATTACTGTCATTTTCAAAACGGCTCACGTAAGATGCAATGATTACTTTTATACGTTAAGGTGTTCACTGCTTACATAAAAGTTAGTTTTATGAGCCGATGTTGTACGCGTGATGTCGGTATTTTGAATGAAGATTACAGTGTGTAATATTTTCTGTTATTATATCGTTATGTTGTAACACGGCTACTGCTAATTTAAATTTAAGCAGGGCAGTTTAAATAAGTGCGAATTACATTTTAACTGTGCTATCTTGAAATTAACGTTAATTGTTTACTGTATTGTTATTACTTTGTTTACAAGGGAAGTGTTAAATATAGGTATGTATAGGATTTTGACGGTGGTTTTGGCAATTATTTTTAAGTGTTAAACCTTGATTATCACTGTAACTAGCATGTAAAATTTTACGTTATGAAACAGTCATATTATTAATTTAATGTTTATACTCGTAGTACAGTCAGCCTTACATGTAGCTGCAAACTTTAGTATCTTGTCGCTTTATCAAATTTGACAGATTGGTAGTAGGAGTAGGTAGTTCAAACATGACGTTACAGTGACACTAAGGCGTACAGCTAACATCCAACAGTAAGATAGTTAACTGACCTTTTACGAATATTGTTACCTTACTAATGTGGTATTTCGCAGTGATTTCGCCAATACCAAGTGTACCTAAATTAGTAAACAAAATGCGTCGAAAATTCAAAAGTAAAAGCCTTAATCTCTCAGGCCCGGTTCCTATATTCAAGAAACGAATATTTTTCCTTACGGGCCGTAGCGTTATGACATTTGCTACATAAAAAATGTGTCAAATTTTAACGAGGCGTAAGGAAAATGATTCGTTTCTTGAATTAGGAACCGGGCATCAATTTGCCATCTTTCCTCCCCGAAAGTTACCGGAAGCTCATATGATTAAAATTAAATTGTGCACACAACGTAAAATATCGTGACGTATTCGTTTATTTCTGTATGACGATTGATTCTGTAAATAATTCGTTTCAATGTTCGTTATGACTGACCTCATTTTGTATTAAAACATAAATGCTAACTTTTTTCCAGCGCCATCTGTGACAAACATAAGGAACTAAAACAGTTCGATGTTATGACCGTTACAAACCTTACAAAAACTGCGAAAGTGAAAGGTCCGAGCTCGGACACTCGTACGCAGCCTGACGTAGTAGTTCCGATTAATTGCACACAGCAAACGTGGCGCTAGTGAAGATTATTTCTAAACTTACCAATATTGATGACGTCATGATTATTGCACTTACCTGTGAAAATAACAAAGAAATTAAAAAATAAATTTAATGTTTTGTACAAAAAATATAAATTTGAAACATATGTATTTTTTTGTATTGCGATTACGAGCGAATGAAAAACGTAATTTTTTAAATCGCTTCGTAGAGCTGCTACGTCCGCTTCGTAGCTGGCGTAGACGCGTCTACAATCTATTTTCCAATTTGTATTGATTTTCTATGATTTTTAAACCAATTGAAGAAAACTTCAATAAAAATAAGTAGGTACATTTTTTTTTTATCAAGCGCTTTTACCCGTTGAGGTAATTCTAAAGCATTCTTTAATTAATACTTGAGTTTGACTTCGTCGCAACTTAACACTTCAAGACATATTGAGTCTAGTCGAGCAACAAAATATTTATTTTTTTAAATTTATTTTAATAAATTATACTTATAACGTATTAAAACAACAAATTTTAATTATACACATACTCCACAATTATCCAACATTATCGCCTCCAATCACGCAATACCACTTCGAGTAGCAAACAAAATTGATTTGGATCCGTTCCACATACCGGATTGCTTAATAATTAGTAATAAACCAACCAAATACTGTATTATTAGTGGAACTAAACCATGGAACGGCCGGAATACTTGAACTGGTGGGCTGTTTACGCACTAAGTTTATTGATTTAGCAATAATTAAACTAAATAGTTTACGAATTTTGTGCTTATGTGCTTTTTTTTGTCAAAATTGTCAAGAGTTTGAAGACAGAAAATTTAGGGGTCATGTCGGGAGATCGTGATGGCAACTTCTTATTTCTATATTATCAAGAATGAGTCACGACAGAGTTTTTAATGTGTATCGAAATTTGGTAATATATTCCTTTCTACTTTTTCTTTTTCTACAGAAAATAACGATTAGCAAATTCTACACGTACCTACGATGTTGTAGGGGTCTTCTAGTTATGTTTATAACTTGATTTTTTCGTAGATTTGGAAGTTTTTTTGTTGTAGCCAACGTAGACTGTCTCGGTTTTAACCCGTCAGATCATTCACCGAAATCAAACAACAAAACCACTACATAATTATCTGTATAATGCTTACACAATTCTAGGTATGGAAACGAAGAATAGAAGACATTGCTATCTGTGAGATATTGTAAGACAAGTACCTAGATGATTAAAATGCGTCTCGGGATAGTGTCATTACGTGGGTCAATTTTTACGAAAACGTAACTTCTGTGTACAATAAAAAGAACATTGTCAATGCAAGACAATCTAAACTAGATTTAAATGTAAGTAAAGTTGCGTAAAGTTGCGTAAAGTTGCTCATATTTTGTCTTAAAATTCGCAAAATAATAAATGGCATGTTAGACAACAGAAAGTGAACTTACTTGTCCCTGTAAATAGAAGGATACCCCAGGAGCATAAGGCTGCAATCCTCAAGTTATTTATGTCTTAATACGTGTTAAAGCGTTACAAGTTACAGCGGAACAGGTTTAATCAATGAGGGGCGGGCGAGCGGTTACCGCATGCAGGAAGCTGTACTACCGACAGATTACTAATGGTACGAGAAGTGTTAACGACAGATTGTTGTTAACATTTCTTTTAAATCGTGTAGACTTTAAGAACCGTTCGGAGCGCTAAACTTTAAAATATTTATTGAGCAAATTGGCAACACAACATTTTACACGTCGGTATAATAATATGGAGTGGATCTACTAGCGCTTCGGACACGACCGCCATTGCAGAGAAGAAGCGCCGCAAGTAAATCTAGGGGAAGATATTTTTTTCAACCATAAAATACAATGCAATTGGTTTTTAGTGCAATTAATTTGTTAGGTAAATAAGTTCTAAATATAACGCATAGCTTAACTATCCAGCGAGGCAATGCTGCCAGCATCTTCGAGACAATACCGCAGGGCCCTTTTTTAGATATAGCTTTTTAGTTTTAAAATACAATAAGATTTAAAATTGTAATTATCATCCCATGTAATTTATTATTTAAAAAAATCAAATTAAAACTAGAACAAGATAAAATCTTCACCTAAGATTTGCTGTATCAAAACGTTTGTCAATAACTTTAAATTAAAAATAATGACTAAGAGATCAACAAGGCATATAATTAAAGTAATTTTAATCTCACAGCATCTTACAACTACGTGCGTAATGTATAGTTAACGAACGTTGCTCTTATTGTTTTTAATCACCTAGTTACTTCAGTTAAAATCTGTTTATTTTATGTTCGTAAGTAAGTATTTATGTATTATTTACGTTTTGTTTATTTATCTCCCAACGATGTAATAAGTTAGCCAACTGTATTTATTTCATAAAAGGTACAACTGTGTCAATTCGTGTAGTAATTTCCTGTCAGTTTCAATCAACTCTAAAACTTTCGATTTATCGATTTTCTCGAGGAAATGAGAGTTGAGGAAGGAAATAATAAATAAAGAATCCTTATACCTTGTTCGTAATCATGATAAACATGGAACATTATAGAAAGTGTTTTATGTAAAAAATTGCATGCAATATGTGATTATGTTTCTCTCCCCTTGAAACCTGGTCCGATTTTTTAAGATTTTTGTATATGTTGTAGATTATAACAAGAATGATTTTTAATCTAATAGGTAAAAAAATACACTATATACACTGTACAGTAATAATAAGATAAGAATAAATAAAAACTAGTGTAACATATTATTTACTTAAAACTAGAATTATAAAAAATATTTGTGCACACAATTACAAAAAGAATACCCCCTCTAATAAATCTGTTTGCGGCATTGTACCCATGATGCTGGCTGCGTTACCTCTCTGGATAGTTAAACCTATCCTTTGGGAGAGTTTGTAGATATACCTTGTTCGTAATCATGATAAACATGGAACATTTTAGAAAATGTTTTATGTAAAAATTTGCATACAATATGTGATTACGGTTCTCTCCCCCTTGAAACATGGTCCGATTTTTTAAGATTTATGTAGTTGTAGATTATAACAAGAATGATTTTTAATCTAATAGGTAATTCAATAAATAATTCGAATAAATAAACAAGCGTAATCTAATATCTACTTAAAACTAGAATTATAAAAAAAGAATGTGCATACAATTAACAAAAATAATCCTGAAGAAGAATCCATTATTCCCATGATGCTGGCTGCGTTAACTCTGGATAGTTAAACCTATCCTTTGGGAAAGGTTGTAGATATCATGAAAAACTATACGTTTTCCTGTCCCAGAAAATATTTCTTTGAATGAACCAAATTCAAAAAACTAAAAAAAATTACTAAAATCCTGGAAATTGGAATTGCTTTAGGGGGTGAAAAATCCACAATCCTCTTAGTTATATTGGTGGTAGAATAGACCGCACTGGACCAGTGGACCAGTGATTGGTAAGATTTATCAGCTCTATAACTAGGGGTCGTGGTTCTGTCAGTGGTTTTTATCTAATAATTGTTTTTACTTCGTAAGTATTGACCAACACACCACTATTGCGTGAATTTATACCACACACGCATTTTGTTTACGTTAATAAACTTTCTGTTTCACAACTTCGCTTATTTGTCATTGAAATGTAAAAGTACAGTATTAAAATAAGCGCTGCCGTATTTAGCAATCGAATGCTTTTACTAATGGCTGCCGTTTACTTATTTGGAGCAATTCATATTGCTCTGAGTGTAACATATTTTATGTTGTCATTACTGGTATCTGTTTAAAATTATAAAGTTATCTAAAATAATCAACATAATATTTTTATTCATTTTTAAACTTAGTTTAGTTTTCTAAGCAATGATTATCAGTTTTTTAGTAATTGAAAAGTTAAACATGATTTTCATAGGTGCTAAATGTCTTCTGAAGGTTCAGGTGTTTTTTTATTCATTAATTAAATATTGTGGTTATACCCTTTTTTTATAGACATTCATTTCATAGAACGTGTCAGTTCGCAGAATTTTCGTTTCATAGAAAACTATTCTCTGCTGAACCTCTGTTGATTTCAGTTTATCTCGTGAATCATAACCCCCTTACTAATAAACGTTGAGTAACGGTGGTATAGCTATACAATGTTTTGTCCTTATCTGACAAATTCAAATGTCACAACGAGAGATAAGGACAAAACATTGTATAGCTATACCACCGTTACTCAACGTTTATTAGTAAGGGGGTAAGTATTTAAGATAACCTGAAATCAACAGAGGTTCAGCAGAGAACAGCTTTCTATGAAATGAGTTTCTATAAAACAAGGGGCACCGGCAAAAATGTATATGGTACGAATAATAAACCATATACTGTCTTTGACCCGTTACTGTAATGTTTATAACTCATGAGTTATCAAAATGTTGACAATCCGTGATACACTATACTTATAAGATTTGGAACTTTAATTTAAAAAAATAAATCTGTCAATAGTTCGTCATTATCTTGTCATTATAATAATAATATCTTTGATTTAAACCATGAACCTTTCTACATTTTATCACAAACAACGTAAACTCTAACTGGGTTACTGTATCAACACCTAACCAGGAACGAAGAAAGTGATGCAAAAAGTCGATATGTGGGAAATGTCACATCATTCAATAATCGATAAATGGTCGATAAAAACTGAGGAAGCGTGCGGCGCTGCGGCGTAGCGATTCTATTCTGCGCAGCTTATGTGAATTCGTAAAAGTCGATATCGAACCAACGTAGCGATACGAATCACCGCGCGACGTTTGTATTATTTTTAGGAAGCGCTTCGTTGGTAGAATATCTAACTTGACCTGTTAACGTATATGTATAAAAAAAGTGATTTTGTAAGTCCTTAGTTATTGGTTTACTTTGACACAACTGTGTTAAGGGGTGTTATTGTTATAAAAACGGCGTTCTGTCGGTCGAACGAGTGAACGAGTGAACGCGGCTTACAGCGAGTTTTTAAGTAATCCCGTCAGAGCGTATGAAACACATTTTCACATTGGCAGAAGCCCATCAATCTAATTGAGAATGCACGCGCAAAAATGTGTTTTGTACGCTCTGACTGGACTGTATAAACTCGCGTTCACTCGATCTACCGACAGAACCCAAGTTCGTAGGTAGGTTCCTATGGCCGGATAATTCCTACAAGTACAAGGGTGCCTATGATTAAAGTGCGAATTGCGCGTCCAGCGAAAAGTTAAAAGATATTCTCCTAGATCAATTAAAACCGGATCGACTTTAATCTCGAATATTAACACGGTTTTGTTCAGTAAGAATAACACCGCAAGAGTCGGTCCCTGACACGTATGGTTGAGAAGACAAGTGATTTGTCTGTTTTATTTCATGGTTATTAATTGTAAATAAATAAAAAAACTCAGAGGAAAATATTACTCAAATTGACCTAGTCCAAAAATAAGCTCTATGCTTGTACTATGGGTACTAGGAAACAATAAATATATTTTTATAGGGAAATAAATACGTAAACACATAGAAAACGCAAATTTATGTAGTAGGATATGTAGGATAAATGCGTCGTCAATTTATGATTTATATTAATTTGAAATGCATTGAAAGCATTCAAGACAGGAACAGCTATTGTCCTCGCCTGCCTACTACACTAAAGCGTTGTCATTTAAAATTCATGCGTACACATATTTAACAAACAAAAAAAAGAAATTCCTGTGTGCAAAATGAAAAAAACAGGTTATAATTCACAAACACTTTTATCACGCACAGTACCCTCGCTAACCAGTGCTGTGCAATTAAATCGACGGAAGACCGGCGATCACAGATTACGCAAAGCTAGTGACGTCATCATGTCGATAAGCCACGTAATTTCATTATCTGTGGTTTGTGAGATAATCATGGTTATGTGGGGTTGCAATGTACGCAGTCTGAAAATGTAGAGCGTAATGAGATTCAGTGAAGTCTAGCTTTAAAATTAAGGAGATTAGTGAGAATATGCAGTATGTGTTATTAAATTGTAATTTAATAACAATAATGCTGCACGAGCTGTAGCTCGGAGTGTACCGATATGAGTTAATAATGCAAAATGACGTTGTTTTAAGCGGATTAAATTAGATTGATGTTATTTCTAGAACAATAGGTACAAGTAGCCCTAAAACCTAAAACATAATTAATGTAGCATGAAAGGTATTTTTATATGTGTAATTACATAGTGTAAATACTCCTGAGTATCCAAAAATACACCGTTTTACGTAATTAACCGGTTTTCCCGTTATAAAGGCTACTCATAACAAAAAATGGGCAGCATACTACTTTCCAAATTCGGGCTGTTCAACCCAAGCCAGATTGTATTTTGATTACTGCACGTAGTTTTTGCTTGATATAAAACTATACTTATATTTATTTCAACTATTAACATTTCTGGTTAAAAAAATCTATCGACAGTTATTAACCTGACTGTGATGTGACATCACTAGTGATTACGTGCGTATTATTCCGATAGAGATGCACAGTGCACACGTTTTTCTCGCCACTACTACAACACGAATATTTATCGAGCATTATGTTTAAGTATTCGTTAATTCGGCTAAAACTAACGTCGGCTTTTTTAATTAATAAGGAAATCGCTAATGGATTTTTAAATAACTTAACGGGATTAAGAGCGATATTGCTTTATTTATTGAGTTTATTGCATAATCCTATTTATGTTAATGTTTAGTTAAATATAATTAAAATGATAATCTAAAACTAGTTTTAATAAATTTATTCGATAGATCAGTAATGACACGTAACTAGGATATGTTTTAAATCTGACTCCATTCGTTTTTTTTTTTAATTTCACCTCCCACTTATCAGCTAGGCTGTCTGCCAGTTGATCTTCAAAACTTTAACGAAAAAAAATGACCAAGCGCACGCAGGGTTCCGTACAATTATTGTATGGGGCTTTTTTTGTTTTTCATTGTTGTAGCTGTTTTTGAGAATTGTGTGTGTCTACCTTATACGGTTCTAGAGGCTGTATAGCCATTGTTAAGGTTAAGCGAAAATAGCAGCAGTAGAAAAACACACTCTATGAAATATGTACCCGGTCAACATATATATATATATATATATATATATATATATATATATCTCATAGATGGACAGCGACAGCTAAATAATATGGTTCCGTTGAGTAGAACATTCTAGAAATCCTTGGACATATATTTTTTTGTTCCAATTTTTCTATCTGCCTGTCTGTCTTTATGTATATCAGCTAGCTCCTGCTAAACTCGTTTCAGCATCAGTTAGATAATTTTTTAGCGAAGATTTTTTCAAATTAACAAATTCTGATTTATCTAAGAGTGTTATAGAAAACTGTTTTAAACCGAAGCGAAGTCGAAGGCGGGTCGTTAGTAATTCATAAATTATTCATAAACTATGACTAATAAGCATACTTGAAACATAATGGATCATCTCAGGTCGGTAGTCAAGTGACCTTGACTAATGAACCAGTAGTCTTATAGTTATTTCTCTACACCGTGTTTTTTTTGATTTACGATAACTTTAAGGGAACGTTCTTTAGGTCAAACAAAGTTAATTTCCCGAAGACAGACCAATGATAAGCCTAACGGTTTTAAAGATATTTATTTTTTAAATTTAATCAGTTAATCACGTTAAACTAGTGTAAAAGGCTCTTAATTGATAACAAAAAAATTATTTTAATACTTATGAGTAAAGAGTTTCCAATTGTTAGGTTTGTATACGCGTCAATCTAAAGTGACAATGTCACGGAATCTTTACTTGTGTGTGTATGTCACGCGAACATAGACGTATTTGACACTGATTATTAGTTAACTCTAAAGGCCCTTTTAGAATGACCAAAGATAAAAGATTTCATTATTTTGTTCTAAACTGAAAAAAATCCTTTTTTGCAATATTTTAAAATCGAATCTACCAATTAGTTTCTATGGATATACCTAGTAATATGCCAAAGTTATCGTAAATCAAAAAAAACACGGTGTATAGTTACTTGATTAGCTTTTTCAATAATGAAATATTAGACGTGGCAAATTGATATAAAACAGAATAATAAATAAGTACTTCATTAATTAAGTAGTAAAGTAAAATAAAAATACCACATAAACTATTATCTACTTGTGCAGCCGGCAGTGGGGCCGCGCTCGAGCTACCAGTGGTACGGGCTACAGAGAGAGAAACCTCTTTCTTTACAATACGTGCTGTGTCGAGGACTGCCCTCTATATCTGACCCTTGGTCCATCCATCGAGCAAGATCCTCTTGGGGTGTTAGTCATTATTTAGACGTAATTTATCTAGCAAATAAATGCTCTCTAAGGGCCATGTACAGCAAGAAGATAAGTCTATATTTACCCTCATTCATAAACGGTGCGGGTGGTAGGACCTTGTGCTGGGTCCGTCCGGATCGCTACCACCATCTTATCCATTAACCTACCGCCAAACAGCAGTGTTCGCATTGTTGTGTTCCAGTTTGGGGATAAGACAGCCGGTGTAATGACTAGCATAGAGGCATTCCATCTTAGTCCTCAGGGTTGGCAACGCATTTGCAGTCTTAGGCTTGCAGTCTTGTGAAGGCAAATGTCCATGGGTGACAGTTTAAAAAAAAACGCACGATAGCTAAAGTGGGCTTTAAATATGCTTTGCCCTTTTCCTTTATTGTGACATTTGAATTTAATAAAAAGTTACAATGAATACTTTAACTAAAGTAGTTTATTGCGCGTTTATGAATAACATGGTTAACATTGACAGTTATTGTTTTAATTATTATTATTTTATTGTTTTAATTTATGAATTATTATTGTATTCTATTCTTTGATTATTAATATTTATGTTTTGACGATCTCAATGTAATTTCGTATTTTTTGACATGCAATGCAACTAATATTGTAATATTACATTGACAAATAAATAAACTAAACTAAACTAAACTATTCTCTTTTCGTCAATTATTCATCTAGAAAATGGCCTTGAGTGAATTTACTGCCATACTCAGAGATATTTAAGAGACCATTACCTTGTTCCTTTTTCAAACTTGTTTATAAAAAACCGTTACTAAAGAGCGACTTGATCGTTATTACGGACTCTAAAAGCGGCTGTTACGTGAAGTTTAGAGTAGCAATAAAAAAATCAGAAGTTTACTGCTAGCTTACTCTAACTTTAAAGTGTTATTAAACGTGTATATTAACGCTACTTTATTCGTATATATTGACACTCCTTTTTTTGGCAGTCGTGTAAAAAGACAGCAAAATTGTGCTTCTTGCTCTAGAACTAAAGTTCACCTTCTGCAAGTTCTGCGTTTTTATTGTTAGTCTCATTCACCCTTCGATCTAATACCACTGACTATTAGCTGACCCTTCACACCAAATAAATTGATAGTTTAGCTAAAATATATAGCATAAACTGTGATTACACAGGTATAAATCATACCATCTAGATTATGGAATCGCAACTACATTATAAGACGTAACAGTTTATGCAAAGTGTTTGCGGTAATGATCGCTATAACCGAATCACTTTAGATTTACGCTCTTTGGTTGTGGTGTTTGACTTTAAAATTGACGCACACATGACAATGTCCTTGTGTTGGTGGAATATGATATTTATCTCTACATGAGTAGACACATATGTAGATGAAAGGTAGAAAAGATTGAGCTGTATGGATACATTTTGACAAATGCAGCCGTATTTTATCACGTGGCGTTATCGTTGAATATTTTATGTTGATTGTTTTTAATTACTATTGATTGTTCGATTTAATTACGTTTACGCAATGGAAACTATTTAAAAATTATTACAAAGTAATTAAACTCAACATAGATGAAATTAGTTTTCTGTAATAGTTTATGACACTTGGGATTGTAACAGTAGGCCGAGGTTCCAGAATGTTCCAAGTGTCAGTTCGAGACTACTCTTGGAGCATAGTATAGTTGTGCAAGAATTGTTTTGTACCTATAGTTTAAGCGTGGTCGCAGTTACAGCGTATTTTAAATAGCGTTTAAAGTACTCGTAATATTTTCAAGATTTATTGGAAGAATAATATGAACTAATTTATGAAGAGAAATAACTGTTTTAGTAAATTAGCTACATTGGGCCTCTATTCAACACGTTAAAAACCATATCGTGTTTGACCTGTTATCGTATTGTCTCCGTTTTGATAGCTCTTATTTACTTGACAGTAATGGCGGATGACGTCAGAACAATACCATAACAGGTCAAAGACGATATGTTTTTTACCGTCGGGAATAGAGGCCGAGGGCTCTTTTACGTCGGTTAAACAGAAGTAATCAAATAGCGCTTCGAAGAAAATCATCCTTGCAAGGAAGAGAATCTCGTATACCTAGGGTCTGCATCGCTATCCACTACCTTATTCTTTAACATAATGCTATGCAGCAGTGTTCGCATTGTTGAGTGTCGTTACTTACCATTAATCATTTATGGCACTTATTAACAGTTGCCGAGGTGCCACA
This sequence comes from Acleris sparsana, assembly GCA_923062465.1. Classification (NCBI taxonomy): domain Eukaryota; kingdom Metazoa; phylum Arthropoda; class Insecta; order Lepidoptera; family Tortricidae; genus Acleris; species Acleris sparsana. Next base: position 1,722,163 of record OV281293.1, read on the forward strand.
ATGTACCAAGTTTCAGATTGGGACTGTTCTCTCGAAACAGACTATAGTTGTGTGAGGTTGGTTTTATTTTATTGCTGGCATGCTATTGGTTACAGCATTTTTTGAAAGGAGATTAAAAGCTTACAATAAGACGTACATGTGTAAATATTTCTCAAATTTCAGACAAGTCGGTATCGTTGTCTGAGCCTTGTTTATTGCTTGGAAATCCGTTTCTATCTAATCTGTACCTAAAGAGATGCACTGAGCGACACCTGCTCAGAGGCCCTAGACAAGATGCATTCGGCATTCATAATCTTTACCATAAATGTATAGGATTGTCGAAGCTGTCAGACGGTCGCGTCGAGCGCCGACGTCATTTTGTCAGTTTCCGTTACGTTAGAATAAAGCCACTTATCTAACCCCAAAATTCCTCATAAGATGAATATGTCGCTAATCGCCGCCACTGCCGCCCCACCTCGCCCTGAGGCTCTCATTTTATCGGCGCTTGGGCAAATCGCTAATGTGGGACCATTAGCCTTTATGAAATAGTATCTGTTGGGACACGCCGTTTCCTCCAGCAGGCAGTCATTCCACGCAATCGAGAACTTTACGATTGTTGGGCAAAACTAAATTTCCGGGGTGTAGAGATCGTTACAAGTCAGCGCAATTTTATGAGGTGCTAACTTCCGAAAGTTCTAAGTCACTCGAAACACGCGTGATTGTGTACTGATTGCTACGCCTCCGCTATCCGTCTGTCCATGCGTCTGTCTGTCATATCCAATAAACGGTAAGTGTCCACCTAGGACAGTTGAAATTTACAAGAATGGTGCGGAACCCTTTTTTTTCCTGCTTTCTGTGATAAATTAACTAACTTTCAGTAAACATAAATTCAGTTTTGACGTCATTATATTGATCCATTTTTACAGGAATAACATCATTATCATCATCATGTCAGCCGAAAGACGTCCACTGCTGGACATAGGCGTCCCCCAAGGTTTTCCACTCAGACCGGTCATGTGCTTTTCGCATCCACCGCGGTCCCGCGATCCTGACAAGAACCTTCTGACCCCATCGGCCATCAGTCCTGCGAGCAATGTGCCCCGCCCACTGCCACTTAAGTTTAGCTATTCTGCGGGCTATGTCGGTAACCTTAGTTCTACTGCGGATATCATCATTTCTGATTCTATCTGAGACAATTGTTTTTTTCTTGCTCAATACAATATTTCCATACCTAGATAATTAATATTATTTTAAAACAATCTAAAACAACCTTTCCTTGCTTACCTAAACCTTTTTTTATTTTTAATACCCTAAATTACTATTGACTTGACAAAATAAGAATCGTCTTCAAATTACAGGGAGCCAATAAACAAACAACACACATTTAAACCACTTACATAATAACAAAACAACACTTGAAATTTTCTAGATTATTGGCGATTTCCTTTTCGCCGATACGTGACCAGTGAACAAATTTTATTAGATCCTCGAGACACAAACAAACATTGTGTGAATATAAAACCAGAACTGTAACGGTCGGTGACCGTGTGAAACGGCCTTAATGTGTAATACACTGGCGGACACCGAAACTTGCGAACAGTGATCTGTATTTTGTAAAAAAGTTATGTAAATTCTTCCACGCTATAAGTGTTACATTGTTTTAATCTTTTCTGATGTTAATGCACAATGTTTTAATATTATTTCAATCAATGTACTGTTTTAGACTATAACATTCGGGCCAAGCCCTTTGTGACCCATGTTAGGTACAAAGTCAATCTGAGGGGCTATTGGCAATCGCAATCGTTACGTACGTACGTATATTTTGAAAATCGAAGGCTTGTCTGCATACAAAATGAAAACAATTGTTCCACTTTGAAGAAGATTTCCATTGCGGGTGCGATAGGCAATAAGCCAGCTATCTTCTACGGCAATAAGGTTGAGTTTAAGTTACAAATCATTTGGCATCTCCATTTTTCATTTTCAATAGTAGATTTTTGTTTGTAACACTTAATGACATAATTTATAGTTAAATTTACAGCATTGTTATTTTTACTTATTTAATTATTACCCAAGGTTCTGAACAAAAGATTAACCTCGGTCAGTCGGATAAAATAAACGGTTTCGTTTGTAAAGCCGGGTACTCTCTAGCGAGCTGTAACTGTTACCGCAACAGTTACTGTAACGAGCTTCTAGTGGACAACAGGCTCGCGAGCCGCGTACACAATAAATCACGATGTTACGTGCAATGTTCGTGCGTTTGCCGCGCATAACCTGTACAGTTATGGCAAGCGAGTACCCGGTTTAAGGATTGCAATCATAAAATGCATCTTGTGAACGCAAATTTCTGTTTAAAAAAAATCAAGATTCAAAATATTTATTCAGTAAATTGGCCACCTTAGGGATCTTTTACACGTCGGTAATATAGAGTGAATCTACTAGAGCTTTGGACAAGACTATAATTGCGGAGAAGAAGCGCCGCAAGAAACTCCAGCAGAAGGTCTCTCAATAATACGTTAAAGTAACATTACAAGGTAATAAAGTAATAAATAATTATTTTAAAACTAACACCAATAAAATCATTACAAAAAGTGACTAGGAGAACAATATTACGAAGTCCCTACTTCAGGAGCGTTAATCAAAATAACTAACTGACAAAACAAGTCCTTGCAAGCGTGGACAGACCGGACCCCACAGCCAGCACCCGTTCACGAGTATGACGCGTATCTCAGCCATCGCCTCCCTCAAGCATGTGTTCGGGAAGGTGCACCACCACGTGTATGTCATGGATAACACTTACCATCAGGTGGCATGAGTGGTCGTGTTCCTTACCCGTAAAAAAACCTTTTTTTTATTTGATCCAAGAACACTCAGGAGCAAAAATAACGGGTCAGAGTGCGTTTTTCATACTAAAGAGGCTATTTCGAAGCCTTGGCTTCTCCCTAGAGAATGCTTTTAGTGAAATCTGATGGTGAATACTCCGAGCATCAATACAGGACTTCCAGAGTGCCTAGGAAACCCTACTGAATGAATCTGCGGTTAACGCCGGAATTGTGCATGTTCAGAAAAACATCTACAATGGCAATAAAATGTAAGGAAATCCAAGTGCTGACGCAAACTCTCCCGCTGTGGTGTTAACTGATTGTGCGATCAGTTAGGTATCTTAAGAACTTTTGACCTTCTCTATTGAACCTCGCAGTATCCACCATTAAAACTCACTCAAAACAACCCCTGGCGAGGAACGAAGGCTTCGAAATAGTCTCGTTTGTATGGAAAACGCACTCTGACCCGGTATTTTTGCTCCTGAGTGTAATAAAACGAACCATTGATATTTTTACTACTTGGATCAAACTTGCTTTTAAATCCATTAATGTGCATCCTCAAATGTACATTTTGTAGGTACTCAACTCTATTTCACCTGCATGTTACATCTGACATAATGATGTGTTCATTGGTTTTGTAACATTGACATTCAACACGCATTTGAGACGTCTGCGTTACGTTGTGGGTATTTAGATCATCGTTATTATCTTTGTGGTTTAAGTGTTCGCTTTCAAAATAATAAAATTACGTACTTTTTTGTATTATTACAAAAATGGGTAGGCTTAGAGTTGTACTTGGTTTTTTACGTGAACATTTTCAACTTTTAAGCAATGTTACACACTACTAATATAAATCACTTTTAATTCAAGTAAAATATCAAACAAAATCAATGCAATAAAAGTAATACTTGAATTTATAATCTACAAACTATTCGAAACTAGAGAACACCTGTGACTTCATACGTGTAGGATTAGTTGCCCGCTACTCCCCCTATTTCTTCCCGTTGGGGGTCGATTCTTAGAAAAATATTTATAAGGGGACCCCTAGGGTACCCAAGGAATACTTCCTCTTAACTTAAAGTCCCTAGTCGTCTGTCAGTCAGTCACGGTACTGTTTTATATATGTACATATATTTAGATAGTTACTCAATTCTACGAAATGCTCATTAATCTGCCACCAAGTATTAACTCAAACCACGTAAACTAGACCCTCGTTGTCGCCGTCATTCCACTGGCTCGAAGTTCACGTTTGCTTGGTTTTGTAAAGCGTTTAAATATTGCCTACGAGCAACACTATCATCAGTTATACTGCCATACGGCGTATTGGTCAAGTGAAATAAGGTGGAAAATACACCTTAATGATAAGTTATTAAGGTAAGTTTTTAAACTTATTGAATTTGTTAGTTGTGTCGTGTTGCAGTGTCGATGCATTACGTTGCAGATCTTGCTTGAATCTGAATAGATTACGCTATATTATGCATGAGTGTGAATAATAACGCCTTTGTTTGAAAACAGTTTATGCAAGTATACCGTATTAAAATTGTATGTTTCCATGCATTTTTGTGAAACTGCTGTTTCTACAAGCTTTTATTGCATATGGTTTGTAAGAAATAACATATTATCTCACGACGCAGTTAGCTTGGTAGTAACCCTGCTTACAAAGCTAACGGGCCCGGTTTCGATTCCCGGTGTCGGCAAATGTTTGTGTGATAACCGAGAGTATTGAAAGTTTTCTATGTATTTTTTTTGTTGTCCAGTACCCATAGTACAAACCTAGAGCTTAACTAAAAAAAGTCTTAGCGCGACTCCTATGATATTTAAATACAAACAGCGTTAATAGCGTGGTTTTGAAAATTTTAACTTTATCGTAGATTTTTATTAATAATGCAGTATCTTAAGGAATTATCACTATGAAATTTGCGGGTGGTAGGACCTTGTGCAGGGTCCGTCCGTATCGCTACCACCGTCTTATCCATTAACCTACCGCCAAACAGCAGTGTTCGCATTGTTGTGTACCGGTTTGGGGATAAGACACCCCGTGTAATGACTAGCATAGAGGCATTCCATCTTAGTCCTCGGGGTAGGCAACGCATTTGCAGTCTTAGGCTTGCAGTCTTGTGAATGCGAATGTCTATGGGTCACAGTTTCCACTAACCATCAGGTGGCCTGTGTGCTCGATTGCCTTCTCTGTGCCATAAAAAAATATATATATCACTGTAATATGCTTGTTATGTAATAAATCATTTGAAAAGGTTTTCTAAGATTATTCAAATAGCCTATTTAGTCTATGGGTCTCAGATCGCACTTCCATCCGGACAGGTGGCATGTATACCTTTCCTTTGTCATAAATAAGGTGCCGCTACCACTATGACCACCAAAACCACCGATATTTTAGACAGAGTCACAGGCAAGGAGGGAAAGCCATTAAAAAAAGAGCTAAATTAAAAAACAATGCAACCCGTCTTGCCTAGTGGCGTTACAAAATCATCTTACAGTAACGAGCAAGGTCGTTCATCTTTCACTTCAAAACACATACCCGTCCCCCTTGCTCTGCACAAAAACAAACGAGACAGATCTATTTCACACGCTTGTGGCTTAATAGCATAGGTATTATTGTTTCATTTCCAATGGCCTTCAATTTAAAAGTCAATTTCTGGGTCAAGAAAGTTATAAAAACAATGCAGCCATTTTGTTACAAATAAACGAGTAGATTATTTCGAAATAGGTCGGTAATCAGAATGCATGTGTTTCAATTGAAGCGTATAGTGGTAGAAAGCCGTGGTTTTAGAAGAGCATCTCACGAGGATTGAAGGAACATTGTAGCCTTGTAGGTTTGCAAGTATTTGCCGCAAGTGCGTAAAGCATTTTTTAAACTTATTATCACGATGCCTTAGCCTAGTTGGTATTGACCCTGTCTCCGAAGCTAGCGGTCCCGGGTTCGATTCCAGGTATGGGGAAATATTTGTGTGATAGGTCTAGGTAATTATTTATTTACTCAATATAAGTATTTATCGTGGCTTAGTGCCCATAGTACCTACTTAGGTTAATTTGTGTGAGATTTTCCCAATTGTTTATTTTTTTATTTACTACTACAAATATTAAAACCTCCATTAAAATGTATAATTGCAGCCCCTACTATTAGTGCTGTCTCTTATTCGGCTAAACTGATTTTCAATAAACTAAGTTAAACCTCTCCAGCTCAGCCATTTATGTACGTAAGAGTTATTCTTCTTCTCGTAATTATGTGATTCTTATCAATCTAAATTCTTTCTGATTGCCTTAACTTGGTTAATTAAGGAAATAGCGCTTTCCCACGTTTAATAACGCAAAGAAAAATATCTGTTCTACTTACAGGAATTAAATAAGCAAGGTCTCTCGTATTCTCTTCTCTTCAGTTATATCTACATCTAGTTATACTTCACAGCATGTATTTTTTAAATGGAATATGGAACAAAAAAAAATCTAGTCTGTTTTTGTGTACCACTGCTGGGCAAAGGCCTCCCCTCTTTTTCGCCACATGTCCCTATCCAGAGCGCACTCCTGCCAACCCTTCGCAAACAACTCTTTTAGCCTTGGTCGTCGGAATGTCAAAACAATACCAACCTAAAAACTTGCTAGTCATGTTTCAAGTTCACGGCAGTTGTATTATATTTGATTTTAAAGTGCAGTCATATTTTGAGTTGCTACTGTTTTGATCCAGCAATGCGATAGCAATGCGATATACTCGTAAAAGAAGATACTGACAAACTGATCGATCAGCGCGCAGCTGGAACCGCTGGACTAAGGGACTTGATATTTGGGAGGAATATTCCTTGGATATCTTTAGAGGGGAAGAGGAGATAATTGAAAATCCATCTCTTAAGGGATTAATGGGGGTCAATGAACAAAACTTCGGTTGTGTATACATATTGGAATTAGTGGCTGTATAACTCTGTCCTATTTAAAGGATATTGTTACAGACAATTAGAGTTCAACTAGCTTTAATTACAGGTTACTTTGCATAATGTTTGCATAACTTATTGAAAGCTAATGACTGTGTTCACTATTAAAAGATTCAGCCGTTATTCATAAACGCGCAAAGGATAAAGTGTGCATGAACTTGTCCTTATCTGTCATTGCGACATTTGGATTTGACAGAAAAAGCCAAAAAAAAGGTAGCAAATGAGGGTCTGCCGAGTCCTGGGCAGGGGGAAATTCTACTAGGCGACTGAAGTGTCATTTTCCATGTATTTTTGGTGCTGAATCGAATGAGACCATATTAAAAAAAACCGGGAATACAACAATAGTAGATTGTACAACAAGTGCATAAAACGAGCCATTTTACCCAAGATGTGCATTAATAGCCACACGAGCCGGAACGGCGAGTGTGGATAGTCACGTCGAGGGTAAAATGGGTTTTATGCTCGAATTTTACACTCTGCTTTTCACTTTGATTGCAAGGAAATAAAACAAAAAGCACATACTTACAGGATAATTTATTAAATTTTTATATTTAATGTAAGTAATTAAAATGTTATGTTTGCGCATGGCTGTAAGGCCTGATTACCATCTTAACTTTTTTTTTTAATTTTCGACTATGTGACGTTTGACAGGTTTGACTATGGCCTGATGCTTAATGCCAAGTTATTATAAATATTTGCGTTGTATTTTTTTACCGTAAACGCACGCCGTAGGTATTATTCGTAAATTTGTATTTAGATAGTTATACAAATGTCGTAATTAAATTAAGATGTAACCAAAATCTCATAAAAATATATCAATTAAATAACAGCAGCCTTCACACAATACACCTTGTATTGTGTGAAGGCTGTAAGGCCTGATTGCCTTAGTCTTAAAAGAAGAAATTACTTTATGCACTAGTGCATAAAATGCGATTTTATGCAGCCTATACCCAGCATAAAGAAGGACTTTACGAGCATGAGAAGTGAAAAACTTATTTTTGCTATTAGGCAATAACGTGTTTTAGATAATGAATTTATAATTAATCATTTATTCCTGCCAATGATGGTGACGTTAGAAAATAATTTGACAAAATGCCTAGTCCGAAAAAAGCGCCTGTTTCACAGAGGGGTAGGCAGAGACCAGTTCTTTCTTTACAGATATACAGAAATACATACATGAAATCATAGAAATCACCCACTTCTCGAGTGGGAAACTTAGAAACATATTAGCACTCTTCACACAAATATTTGCCCTGACCGGGAATCGATCCAAGGACCGCTAACTTTGTGAGCAGGGTCGCTACTTGTTTGCTACCAACTACCTAGGCTAAATGCGTCATCAAATGTTTGCATGCATAACGCGATGACGAGCTGGCCTAGTTGGTGGTGACTCTGCCTACGAAGCTAGCGGTCCAGGGTTCAAATCTCGATAAGGGCAGATATTTGTGTGATGAACGCGAATGTTATTTTCTTAGTCATGGATAAATATATATTTTTCTATATAAGTATTTATATAGTACAAGCTAGAGCTTAGTTTGGAAGTAGGTCAATTTGTGTGACATTGTCCCCTGATCTAACAGACAAAAATGCATGGTCTAAACCCGAAACTCAGTCAATAATAATTTGTTCAAATGCAAAAATACTTTATCTTGTCTAGGGGACACCGTTGATGTAACAAACAAAACATATCGAAACTTTTATTTGTTCGTCTTGCACCGTCTCATATACACAACTAGGTGTTTTTTTTTCTCTCCCTATCTCTCTCCCAAGATTTTTGGCATGTTTTCCTCTGCTGAACTACTCATGTTATTTGATATTATATTTAATTTAATATTTATAGCTTTGTATAATGCTTAGACTAAGACATTACATTGTAATATGAAATATGTTTAAAAAATGACTGACTGCTGAGTTTCTTGCGGCGTTTCTTCCCAGCAGGGGTCTCCTCTTGGGAAGCGCTGGTAAATTCTTGACGTGTAAAAGTGCCCGTGCCCTTACTGAATAAATTTAATGACTTTTATCTTTTTATCTTTTAATATTTATTTATTTATAATTTCAACTAGTAAGCACTGTCGTTCACAAATATTCAAGTGTAAAGAGCTGTATGCATCCGCTTAATAAGTAGTAATTCTAGGATATTTTTACTTTTATATTGTACGTCTCCAAAGCTGTTCACCAGTACCCTTGAACACGTCTTTCGTAAACTGGCGGCTGAATGGAAGGAAAAGGGTATTCTCGTTGGCGAGAGAAAGCTATCAAACTTGCGCTTTGCTGACGACATTGTTCTATTTTCTTCCTCAGCTACAGAGCTCAGGCTCATGCTACAAGACCTTAGCAATGCAAGCCGGGAGGTCGGACTGTCGATGAATATGTCAAAGACCAAGCTTATGACCAACAGCACCAATAATAGGATAGAGGTAGATGGGGAAGGAATTCAATATGTCCATGAGTATATCTACCTAGGCCAAATAGTCTCCTTCCAGGCTAGACAGGATAAAGAGGTCACCAGACGAACTGAAAATGCCTGGAGGAGCTACTGGGCTATGAAGGATTACATGAAGGGCAACCTTCCAATGGCGCTAAAGAAAAAGCTCATGGACATGTGCATTCTTCCGATCCTCACTTACGGTGCACAGACTTGGTCTTTGACGAACATTCAGATGTCCACCCTTAAGGTTTGCCAGAGAGCCATGGAGCGTAGTATTCTGAGCGTTAAGCTTACAGATCGCGTCCGAAACACAATACTACGCTCCAAAACCCGAATTTCTGACGTAGCTCAAACAGCCGCCAGACTCAAGTGGGACTGGGCCGGTCATATTTGTCGCATGCCAGATACCCATTGGGCAAAAACCACCACGAACTGGATCCCACACGACGGAATTCGGCGTCGCGGCAGACCTAGGCGCAGATGGCGAGATCAGCTCGACGCTTTTAGAAGGGACTGGCGGGAGGTTGCACAGGACAGGGATGCGTGGAAGGACGAGAGGGAGGCCTTTGCCCAGCAGTGGGACACCGTAGGCTAACAAATAAATAATAATTGTACGTCCGAAGCGGTTGAGATTTGCTTCTTGCTATCACCTTTGTGCGCACACAGTTATAAAATAATGAATAAAGAACAAATAATATTTCTACTTGATAGACCGCGCACTTTCTTCGTACATTGTAAACAAATTAGACTTACATGCATACACTACGTATTTAAAACAGATGTAATCACAAATTACAAGTCGCAAGCAGAATTACTGCGTAATGCAATATTCACTGGGTAATAACTTAATAGATCGGCTAACGACTCGTTGCATCGACGCTTGGTGAAATATTAGTTTTATTGAGGAAGTTTATTTCACTTTATTAACTACAACAATAACCGTTCTTGATTTATATAATTATTGTTTAATTAAATACTTACCTAAGAATACTAAATTAGATTTTGCAACGGTACCTATACTTAATAAATAATAAACTGTTTGATTTTATTTTTTTATGGCATAGGGAAGGCTGACGAGCACACAGGCCACCTGATGGTAAGTGGAAACTGTGACCCATAGACATTCGCACACAAGACTGCAAGCCTAAGACTGCAAATGCGCTGCCAACCCTGAGGACTAAGATGGAATGCCTCTATGCTAGTCATCACACCGGCTGTCTTATCCCCAAACCGGAACACAACAATGCGAACACTGCTGTTTGGCGGTAGGTTAATGGATAAGATGGTGGTAGCGATCCGGACGGACCCCGCACAAGGTCCTACCACCCGCAAAAGCTGATGATGATTCATAAGTGTAACGGTCATACTCAGAGACAATTAACTCGTTCATTTTTGTAACCAATCGCGTCACTGGCAGATTACGTGATTGATACACAAAGTCACGTGACCTGCCAGTGACGCGATTGGTTAAAAATCGGAACGAATAGAAACGCAGCGTAGTGCATCTTGGCAAGGGAATTTGTGCTTAAAAAATAAGGAACGACATGCCGGTTCCTATTTTCAAACCGCGGACCGATAAAGCTTACTTCAGATTAATATTTGGCACATTTTGTATTCATCATCATCATCATTTCAGCCTATTGCAGTCCACTGGACGTAAGCCTCCCCCAGGGTTCGCCACAAGGCCCGATCTCCCGTTTTCGCCATCCAGTCACCACCAGCCACTTTTTTCAGGTCGTCGGTCCATCCGGCTGGAGGGCGTCCTACGCTACGCTTGCCGAGCCGTGGTCTCCACTCGAGAACCCGTCTACTCCACCGATCATCGGTTCTGCGACAGATGTGACCGGCCCACTGCCACTTCAGTCTGCTACACTTCTGAACTACGTCAGTGACCCTAGTTTTATGCCGGATCATCTCATTCCTTTTCATTCATTTTTTGTATTGCTAAATGAGAAATTTTAAACCAAAGTAAGCCTTTTCTGTCTGCGGTTTGAATATACGAAATCGACACAAATTGTCATTGCCTGTCAGAGCGGCCGTAAGAATTGAAGTACTGAATTAACTGATCAATTTGACATTAAGTATGACGCGACTTAAAACAGGCGCATAACTCGAAAATAAGTAATTATTTAGCGATGTCTTTCCCTTATTTTTATGTGAATAGAGTTGTCGTGGTTTTGTTGTTAAAATTTGACACACTTTGTACGTAGCAAATATCAATTTTAACGAGTCGTCACAATCTATCTATCCACGGGTTTGAATATACACTCAGGAGCAAAAATACCGGGTCAGAGTGCGTTTTTCATACAAACGAGACTATTTCAAAGCCTTGGTTCCTCGCCAGGGGTTGTTTCGAGTGAGGTTTAATGGTGGATACTCCGAGGTTCAATAGAGGAGGACAAAAGTTCTTAAGATACCTAACTGATCGCACAATCAGTTAACACCACAGCCGGACAGTATGGGTCAGCATTTGGATTTCCTTACATTTTATTGCCATTTTAGATGTTTTTCTGAACATGCACAATTCCGGCGTTAGCCACAGATTCATTCAGTTGGGTAACCTAGGCACTCTGGAAGTCCTGTATCGATGCTCGCGGTATTCATCATCAGAATTCACCAAAAGCATTCCCTGGCGAGGAACTAAGGCTTTGAAGTAGCCTCTTTAGTATGAAAAACGCACTCTGACCCGTTATTTTTGCTCCTGAGTGTAGTAACGCACCACAAGTGTGAAAAATCATCACGAATTTAAGCTCTTTCAAAGCGTACGTCAGTGCGCTCATGAAGAATTTTACAATATACAGGACTGCTACAAATTAAGTGCAATTTGAAAACGTCATAAACTGCATATTTTATGTTCTATTTATAGATTAACCGCTTGATTACCTATCTAGTGCTAAAACACGACGTAATCTGTAATGTTGGGCACTCGACTAATAAATCCACTTATCAAGTTGAAACCTGTCTGTTACCGTATTATTTGAATACATTGCTTCAGCGTTGCATAAATGCTATTTCTATATGATATAGCATATAGCTCATTAGTCTTTGAGATTAATTGGCTTTAAGTAATTTGGGTGGCAATTAATATTAACAGTGTACTGTCCTCTGAATAGCTAAACTGTAGTGGCAGTGGGCGGGGCACATTGCTCGCAGGACTGATGGCCGATGGGGTCAGAAGGTTCTGGAGTGGCGTCAGCGGACCGGAAGACGAGCTGTAGGTAGGCCTCCACCAAGACGGAGTGACGACCTCGTCAGGATCGATGCGAAAAGCACAAGACCGGTCTGAGTGGAAAGCCTTGGGGGAGGCCTATGTCCAGCAGTGGACGTCTTTCGGCTGACATGATGATGATGATGATGACTGTCCTCTCAAGTGGCAAGAATTGTCTATGCCCTGACAAAGGAGTACGAGCTCACTGGGCTCCAGGGCCTCTATTCTACTTGGCAAAACCATATTGGCTTTGACGTGGTATCGTGTATTTTAATCTCGGCCATTACTGCCAAACGAATAACAGTAAAATCATAAAATTCATAATATACGATAACAATTCCTCTGGTATATAAAATTTAGTTAATATATATTTCTGTATCTATTTATGTAGGTACTTGAATTTATTTATTTTTATTTCATTTGTATAGGCTTTATTGGTTAGCTATGTTCTTCAAAAGTTTGTACACTTGCTTGCTTGATGCACAACCTTTCACTTTTCTTAATCTCTCAAGGGTTTGCCGGAAGAGATCCCTTTATTTTTTATATTAATTGTATAATATTGTTAACTGGTTTTTCTTTCGTACAATAAAGTTTTTACATACATACATACATACATATATACAAACAATTGAGCATAAGAGTTGGTATGACAATATAGCTCCTTCTTGGTTGCAATGCTGGCGTTTACAATATTATATCGTCTTCGTGAAGTTATAGGCAATATTGAGATACTTATTTCGTTAATTTTGTGTTTATAGATTCATTTTAATACATTAATTTATTACAGAATGAACTGTAATAATTTGTAATTAGTGAAAATTGCTAATATTTAAATTAGTTCCCTCTATGGTGTTAAAATTATAATTAATACACATATTGTCGGATCGTCTCGCGGGAAAATGCCTGTGATTTCAGTGACAAAGCCAGCAGTGTATAAGAGAACTATTTTTTTTTATGGCTTTGAGAAGGCCAACGAGCACACAGGCTACCGGATGGTAAGTGGAAACTGTGACCCATAGACATTCGTATTCACAATACCGCAAATGCGTTGCAACCCTGAGGACTAAGATGGAATGCCTCTATGCTAGTTATTACATCGGCTGTCTTATCCCCAAACCGGAACACAACAATGCGAACACTACTGTTTGGCGGTAGGTTAATGGATAAGATGGTGGTAGCGATCCGGACAGACCCTGCATAAGGTCCTACCACCCGCAAATTCTCCTTTCGCATGCGTATTTACGCATCTTCATACAAACCAGCCATTTCCTATAGATAAAATCCGACCCGGTGATGATAGATGATACTCCACCATATTCGCACTATTATTCGCACTTCGCATAATTTTGACTATTGATAGACTTTTCCATGGTATTTTTTTTTCCTTTCATTATTCTAACCTAACCTAACCTATGTAGTGATCAAATTTCTAAACATAACTGCGTCAGCAGAAAAATACTTTGGATGAAGTTGAATTCTGCGAAATGATACATGCGATGAAAAAAACATGTGATATGGTAGTGCCGAATTAAATTTATTATTCGCGTAGAATTATTGGTTACAGAGCTATTATAGCAACTATTTTTTATTTTTATTGGACAACAAACATATTGATTAAAATGCAAGATAAAAATACAAATAAGTTAGTATGCTTCATAATTAAGCTAAAGCGTTCCCGCTGATGATAAAAATCTGAGAAAATTTAATTAATCAAATTTTATCTTTAAAAAATACAATTGATAGTTACAAACACAATGTCATTTATACATTTTGATTATGATAAAGCAAAAACAAAACTAACAAAATTCTTTCAACAATACATTGACATGTGAAATTAGCAACTGTTACTTATTACAAAAAAAAAAAATGTATATATACAATACTATCGCGAAGCCGATAGCGATACCCACCCGAAAAAGCGCTTAGTACTGTAGCAGTAGTAAATACGTTTTTTTTAAATTAATATTCCGTTCGTGTAATTATCACCCGTTCTTTAAGAGCTGATTTCTCTAGAACGCTGGCACCTGTAACTTTATTATTGTCTAAGTTTACCTCAAAATTAAACCCTTTTTTATTTAATGACGCCGTACTTGGACTTTTGTCCGTAATATCCATAGTATGCATATTCCAAATTCCTACTTCTTATGGTAGTTTCGGTGAAAATAGGCTATGACAGACGGATACACCGTAGTGCAAGAGATGCTGTAAGGGTTCACATTTATATCGAATGCACGTAACCCTAAAACAGACCATTTTTATTATCTCCTTAGTCATAATTTAATGTAACATTTTTGAGGTATCGTTCTATATAGACCTTTAAAGCCTGATGTAAAATTCTACCCAACTAATTGAGATTCATTATCACCGTTGATTCAACTGACACCGTTTTACAATCTCATTAGCAATTATTTCTTAAGCATCCTCAAATCATGATTAAAAACCAGTCCGCCGAAAACCGCCCTAATATTGAAAAAAAAAACTACGCACACATGAAATCAGAATTCGTACGAGCGAAAGTGTTTTCAACATTGATCTGCGGAGTAAGTTGCACCCGGTATAAAGGCGGCTCACCGAGGAGATCGGATACATTCCACCGTGGCATTCGCTATACGACAGGCGAAGCGAACATGAGAATACTGGTTGGTAACGTTTATTACAATTTAAAAAAATAAAACAAGTGAAGTGCAGTGCTGTGACGTGTTCGATTTTTGAATTTAAAAGTGTCATTTTTAATTACTCGAAATTGGTTTTGGAAACAGTGATCGTCATTTGTTTTGGCAAAAGTGTTCCCCAATTTACTAGTATATTTTAAAATTTAATCACGATGAAAATTAGTAATCAAAAATTCATATAAGTAGTACCGAAATTCCATATTTTCTAAGGAATGCTTTGTTACTTTTTGAACACATCCTATTTTATTTTAGTTTAATAGAAACTATTACAGTTTTTTGAAATCCTAGTACAAAATATTTAACAGTACCTATTTCTTTTCAGAAATCTACCTTAATCCTGGCCGTGGCCATCAGCCTAGCCACGGCAGAGGAGAAGGCGGAGGAGAAGGCTGAGAAACCGGTAGAAGGAAGCAAGAAACAGGACAAGCGGGGGCTCTCAGACTTCGGATGGACTGACTTCACCGATGAGAGCTACGGACACGGCGGCCATGGCCACGAACACCACCACGAAGAGGTCCACAAAACTATCACTACGGTGAAGAAAGTGCCCGTTCCTTACCCCGTGGAGAAACAAATTCCCGTCCCAGTTGAGAAAACTGTCCACTACCCGGTCAAAGTACACGTACCCCAGCCGTACCCAGTCGTGAAAACTGTACACTATCCGGTCAAAGAGATCGTCAAAGTGCCCGAATACATCAAGAAACCCTACCCAGTTGAGAAAGAAGTACCTTACGCAGTCCACGTTCATGTCGACAGACCAGTTCCAGTCAAGGTATACGAGAAGGTACCCTATCCAGTTGAAAAGCACGTCCCCTACCCCGTCAAAGTACATGTGCCCCATCCGTACCCAGTTGAAAAGGAAGTCCACTACCCAGTCAAGGTACCCGTCAAGGTGAACGTACCTTACCCAGTTGAGAAGATCGTCCACTACCCAGTGAAGGTACATGTTGACAACCCAGTGCCAGTTCACGTTGACAAGCCAGTGCCCGTCCCGGTTGAGAAGAAGGTGCCTTACCCAGTTGAGAAGATCGTCCACTACCCAGTCAAAGTGCACGTCGACAACCCAGTCCCCGTGCATGTCGACAAGCCGGTACCCTACCACGTCAAGGTCCCGTACCCAGCGCCTTACCCCGTGGAGAAACTCGTCCCTTACCCAGTGGAAAAGCACGTGCATATTCCTGTCCATGTCCCAGTAGAGCGGCCTGTCCCAGTGCATCTTGAGAAGCACATTCCTCACTACGTTGAGAAGCACGTGCCTCATCCAGTTAAGGTTGGAGTTCCGGTCATCAAGGAAGAGCATTACGAGAACCACCAGGAATCTTATGGAGGCCATGAGGAATTCGGATCACAAGGAGACGGAGGTCACTACGGCTACGAAAGCCACGGTCACCACGAATAGAACTGATCTCTACGTTATATAGCTTTTAAATGTTAACTTGTTGTTTAGTTCTCAGCTAAGTATTGTGTAGTTTTTGCGTCTGGTACATGTGTATATGTAAATAGTACGGAGAGTATTAAAAACGTGATATCTTTTTAAAATTTACTTTGCATTTTATTTTCCCGTTTCGATTTATTAGGTATATTTGTGCTCATGGTTTGGTAGTTCCATTTCATTCAACGTTTGAGAACGCGCAGTTGGGCTAGCGGGCAATGACCCTGCCTACGACGATAGTAGTCTCAAGTTTATCCCGGTAAGAGCAGATATTTTTTTGACAATGATAAATATTTGTCATTTCTATATTAGTGTTTTTCGTCTCTTTTATTCCCACAGTGCAAACCAAAGAGTTTCATGAAGAGCAATTTCCATAAGGTTTATGTTTAAAAATTTCATTTATAATAATTTTAACCGACTTCGATCATGTTTAAACTTTTCCCGAAACTATTTTACGCCTAATGACCAGAGTAAAAAAGGCTTTCCACCTTTTAGCATCCTAAATTCAGTGCTTACTGTAAATTTCTACTAACTCTACAAAAAAAATATTGAAATATCAGTCCTTGCTACGCATCACGGTGTTATAAAAAAAAACATGAAATCACAACTTTTATTATGACCGCAAAAGCCGTGGGAGCAAAACAGTCGTTGCATGTTTCGAATTATGCATACATGAGTTGCACGGCTAGCCGTCAAACCTCAATATTACTAAATATAAGGACGTTATATAATTTTTACGTAATGTTTAGTGTTTCTCGTTTGCCCACAGGCTTTATAATTATCTTGTTTATGCGACTTTGATAAAGTAATGGAATCAATATTTTTAAGCATTGATTAAAAGTAATGATGCAAATTTAATTGCTTTACAAGAACCACTAAAATAAATACACAAGTACGATATGATATTAACTAAACATTGGCAAGCAATCTTTAGAAAAGGTAAACGAAACAACAGTTCCAAAGAAGACCATGCCATATTCTAAAATTTAAACAAATGCATTACAGCTTTTTTATTTTACACATAAAAACGAGTATCGTTAGAAGAAAACATAATAATTACGTTACGTATGCCCACCAGCGCTAGCGTTAACTGGTTTATCTCAATCTCATAACATTTTACTCCGTTCACACTTTAAATTACTACCGCGTTCAGTTTTTTCCTGCACCTGTTTCCAACGTTATCTATACGTGAAATGAATTCAATTGCGAAGCTACACTTTTTAAAAATGTCAATAGAACGCAACCTACAATTGATGAGGAATTAATTCATTTTTAATGTGTTTTATTTTTATACATGTTTGGTAATAGCACTTACCTGATGTAAGGAATGTTGGCTGGGATGTGGTACTTGGAACCAGGATCGAAGTCCAGCTCTGACCGGAGAACTGGAGGTTTGATGCCTTGATACTGCTCCCTAAAGAGATAGAGTTGAAATTGTAATTGATATAGAAATAACCACAAGACTAAGTCAACTGGTGGAATTATTAGCATATGCATTCCATCTTAGTTCTTAGGATTAGCAACGCCTTTCCGGTTTTTAGACTGCAGTCTTGGAGTTGTCGTTTTGAAAATGCAAATGTCTATAAGCCTCAGTTTCCCATGACTAAAAGGTGGCCTGTGGGCTTGTTGCTTTCTTCCTACCATAAAAAAGACTAGTTACATGATACACATTACTCAATGGAACCAAACCAAAGCTGTTAAAACATAAACACTTCAAGCCATCAATCACAACTTCAATTAAAGTTAATCATCCAAATAAAAAGCCATCAATCTCTAAAGAAATAACACAAACTGACCTAGAAAACGTCATATAATTAGCAGAAGCATTGAGGTATGCGCATTATGTCATATAACTCAGTACTCAGTTGGCCATTACGCGCTGGTTATCCAATGGATTATGACTTAAGTGGCCCAAGCCATCGCCCTGAGGTACGCCCGGGACTTTCAGTGAATTGATTAACGTTTGCGCTTTGATTACAACATAAGATTGATACTGCGTGATTTACGTGTAAGTTGTGATTATTGCGAATGAAAGCAGTAATTGCGAATGACTATGCATTATGGATTAATTTAACTAGTTTTAAATTGGAAATTCTAGTTTTTATAAGATGGAGATTGCGTAGGGTAAAGTCACCAGTGGTCAGCCAGAGACCTGTAGTCGACCTGTGCCTGTATTTTGTATAAGTGGGTAGAGTACGAAATATTATATTTCCCACTCTTCGCACTCAGTTCATATAAGGTCGACTACTGGTCTTTGGCTGACCACTGGTGACTTTACTCTAGCTGCTAACTGCATTGTCCAACTTTTTGATTTTCTCTAGGGTGTACCTTAAAAACGAAAGGGGTTGATAAAATAAGTCTGTCAATGCGAAGAGTCGACTTAGGTGACGTTTTAACTGAATTATTTTATTTCAAGTTATGTCAAAATTGTGAGTGATTGTGTTGTGATATTTAACTGACTACATGTGGTCAAAATGTAATAACACTAACTTAAAGCAATGTTAGATGCAGCTACTCTTGTATCTATTAGGTCTCTAATTTTATTTACGTTGGATGGAAAGTTGCCAAAAATCAAAATATTTTACATCGCATCAAGCAACGCTTTTATTACAACACGATACAAACCTCAGCCTCCACCAATGACAGTTATATTGCTCCTTCCTCACGTCTCCAGTGAACACATCCCATCGCCAGCGGTCCATGGTCAGCGCAAACGGCAGGAAAGCCAACTTGTCCATAGCCTGGGTGAAGAGGTAGTTGATGTCATGAGCAGTATCTGTCACCGAGCGTTGAATCAAGCCCAAGGTCTGGAGGTGGCGCGGGGAGGAAACTGAGAGGGCAATGGCTTCTCCGATGGCTTCGTGGAAACCTGGAAAGAAGCCAAACTTCAATTGTTGAGCTGCCATAGTACCCTGTCATAATCATAGCGTCTAGTCCCTAGATAGAAATAACGTTACAAATGATAAATGGTTTTCTGCGACAGTTTTAACTAGAATAGTGATCGTAAGTTAATAAAAAATTTGCCTCACTTCATAATCCTCAAATCATAATCACTCCTTTCAAACGTGTCATTTAGTTTATTTCAGTGTTGTGTTGTTACATTAGTTTAAATTCTGATTTTGTATTAATAGCTAATGACATTTTTTATCTAATTTAAATTTTATTTAATATTTAATAATTATTTTATCAATTTTAACTTTTAGTGTGTAAGTTATGTCATACATACTAACATAATGGATGAAAAAATAGTAGTAAATGTCCCGACTAGCGGGTTAACTAACACTTGGCCGAAAATCAATGCAATTTTGATAATTTATTTTAGTGGTGGTACTCCAAACCACATTATAGAGTTCACCAATTTTCTTTCTTTTTTAAACCACAAAGAAAGTGCGAGGTGTCAATTAAATAAAAAGCGAAATATCGAACTGTGTCGTTTTGAAATCTAGAGATAGTGCTCTATTTAAATCCATATAGTTTGTTAAATAAAATGTCATAGTGCTATTGTTGCATGAGCTAATACCGCCGTCTCCTTTCTACCACCGAACTTTGTAACCGACCTCTTTTGGGTTGGGGTTCGGTAGGACAAATATTATATTGTATTACATACTCATTAGGTAGGGAATATTATTTTATGTTACTTTATAACTACTTATATATTTGAACTACACGCACTCCGGTACACGGAGGCCCCCTAACAGCCAGTCGAAGGGTTATTGATACTCCAGTTATATTCCCGAGCGTGCAGGTATCTAAGGAGATTCTCGGTGAGTCGTATCCATTTTATAACTTCCATTTGTTTATTTTATGTTATCTTGATTGTGGTTTATTTATGTTTATTGATTGAATTAGGTTTATGTTAATTTTACACAACGTAGATGGTCCTAATTTAATTACACAACGTAGAATTTTTTATTAATTCTATGTAGCCCCGAGGTATGAGTATTACAACTTCCAGAATCACCGCGAGATACCATCCGCACCTTGTCGAACGAAACGCTTTGCATAATCCTTCATAATGCGTAGGTACTGCAAAAGAGTGAAACGCTCTTCCGGCGTCTGTATTTCCGAGGGCATAAAGTCTGGACCTATTTAAAGCTAGGGCGAAATGGCATCTTCTAGTTGAGCTCATTTCATTATCCACAGGCAGGAGTTAGTCAAGAGCAAACATATTACCAAATAAATGGTCATTTTGTACGCACGACCCTATGTAGTTGTATTTCAATGGCTTAGACATATTCACTTTTATCACAACTGCAATAAGCCCCTTTTAGTTAAATACGGCATTACACATTACGACCTAACAAACGTGACATTACGAAATGCAACGTCGTAAACTTTTAAGATAATAATTGTAACAATAAAATTGCCTCCATTGTTTTGACGCATGCGCGAAATAGCTGTTTGTTGTCACGGCCTAGTTGCGGATTATTAAGGACGTCAGTTTTTATAATTTAGTTCTAAAATAATTAAACTGCCTACAACTTAAGACTCATTAAATTCTTAATTGAAGAAAATATTCGCGCTTCATTGTATTTAAACAAAAAAAAAAGATATGAATCAAGTAAACTTTATACCTTTAAGGGAAAATAGCTAGTCTTAAAATGGTAAGACATCCCATATTAACGTGCGCGTAGCCTATAGAGCTTAGTTTGGGACTATGTCAAGATTCTACTAAATTTAACATTAAGTACATCTTTTAGTTTCCCCGCAAAGGCCTTATACGTTATTGCTTTTACATATTGCTATCACATTATCAACGATATGATAGCCCTTATTAATTTTAAAAACGATACCATAACATATCAAAATAAATAAGGTTTTATCGATCAGAATAGAGCCCGAGAGCTTTAGTAGATATATGGAGTAGATCATTTCTAGTGAGAGGTAACCTTGACCAAAATAAGAACATGTAATTCGTCGTGATATCTGGAGCAAGTAAAATACTGGTTGATGCAGCGGCTGCAATCGACGGTGATGAAATGCAACTTGTGAACACATGTACTTATTGTACTAAAGAAAACATAATATTAATCTTTACATAGTATAAAACAAAGTTGCTTTTCACCCTGACAACTCGACTGTATGCACGTTTAGATGTTTCAAACTTCTTAACGGGTTTTCGTCAATAGATAGAGTGATTCAAGAGGAAGTGGATGCTGTACAGGTGTGACAGAGAAGTCGCATAAACCGAAGCGAAGTGAAGACAGGTCGCTCGTAGACTTTAAAATGAAATAGCAACGAGTAAGAAAATATTAAGAACGATAGAATGTCATGGCTCTGGAACTTTAGCGTACTGGTATCCAAACAGTTGAACAATTGTTCAGATTCGCTCTAGAAAAAACGTCCAGAATAAATTTAAAGACCTGACTGTTAACACAACTGATTGTGTTTAAAACAAGAAGAATTCGGAATTTGAGTGCTGGCAGCTCACCCAGAACTGGGTCCACATTTGTATCATTTTGCCGATCACGATCACGCGTATCCTAAGTATGGACGCTCACTTTGGGCCCGCCGTATCACCACCTTGTCCCTTTGATGATCGGGGAAAAACCGCCTCGAGAGCAATCACAGTGTATCGCGTATCAAATCATAACTTTGTATCGTGGTACAGTATCAAAACACGTCCATACTTACCGATTTTGATACGCTTATCCGATCGCGAGTGTGCGGGGTATACATAATATATAATAAACAAAATATAAATATAAATAACATCGATCCCGAGCGATCATACACGGGGCGCTGCATGATCGCACTGTTTTTGCGTCCACACTAGCGATCTTGATACGCAACGGAGATACGATACGACGAAATGATACAAATGAGCGCCCAGCTCAAAGTGATAGAAATCTAACCATACCTACATGCCTACAACGACCGGTAAATACAAAGAAAGAAGGTAGTTTGTTTTAGAGAGAAATACTCAAGGTCTAATCGTGCTCTAAATAATTTCTTTCCAAAAGGCGTCATTAGATGCTTAGATGCCAATGAGAGAATATCTACTGGGATTACTAGCAACTAATTGAAGATCGTGGGAAGGCGATGGATGCGACTGGCACAAAGCCGGCCCTTTATGTTCAGCAGTGGACATTTTTCGGCTGATATGTTTTTTTATGACAATGAAAAAGCAAGCCAGCTCTCAGGCCACCTGATGGTAAGTGGGACCTGAGACCCGTAGAGACTTCAAATGCGTTGCTAACCCTGAGGACTGAGATGGAATGCTATGCTAGTAATATCACCGGTTGTCTTATCTCCACACTCATCATCATCATCATTATCAGCCGCAAGACGTCCACTGCTGGACAAAGGCCTTCCCCAAGGTTTTCCACAACGATCGGTCCTCTGCTGCTGTCATCCAGCGGTTTCCCGCGACCTTTATCAGATCGTCAGTCCACCACTGGAACAGAGCAATGCGAACCCAGCTGCTTGGCGGTGGGATAATGGAAAAGATGGTGGTAGCATGCCACCATGATGATGAAGTATTCCCTCATTACCATCTAAATTAGCAAATTAATAATAAATAAATACGCCCACGAGTATTCACACTCGTTTGTTATCTTAAGTACACGAACAGTATCTCTGCGCGTAAACAAAGCGGAGAAAGTCGCGCAGCCGGAAGGACCGCGTGGCGGAAACTCTAATACGGTTACTACGTTACACAATTCATCTACAGTTTACTGGTGTTTGATATTGAGACTTAATCGTAGGTTTTATATACTTCACGGGTGTAATCCTAGAATGGGGAAGACAGAGCTAAAGAACTATCTTCATCCTTAAAAACGTTGATAATTCTGTGACCACATTCTGCACTAACCACCTATTATTAACCAGCATATCAGTGACAGGTTACAAGCCTTTATCTTAAACCTATATCCACGGGAAGACAGGGAGTGGCACTCTTGTGACTCGGCAACCAAAAAATAATAAAATAATAAATAATGGCGGTCCAACTAATTATTTTTTAAACGGCTGAACCTATTTTCGCTTATAACCATCTTAGCTTACTTTAAATTCGCATTCTAATTGGTCCAATTGTTTGGCAGCTACGATGTTACAGACAAACACGCAGATACACAGACACAGACTCACAAATACACCCGTTAACTTACAAGGAAAGGTACCCAACTGTCCGGCTCCGATTTTGTTGATTTTGATATCTGTTAGAGAGTAGTTTAAAATAACAGACACGTTTTTTTTAGCGGCCCGATCTCAACCTGTTGGGAGAAATTGACCTCCAAAGTACTGAAAAGTGACTAAACCCTCAAAATCAACAAAATCGGAGCCGGACCGTTGGGTACCTTTCCTTGTAAGTAAATTAATAAATACATAGATAGTTATCACACGCGAGGAAAATTATTTGGTTAGAGAGAATTTATTCTGGAGGACTAAACAGAAGCAATAGCAGAGGTTATTTGACTAATTTTAGAAATGCTTGATTTTATTTTTGCTCAGTGATATTTCCATGAGATTCTAGTAAAAATCCATGTTAAATAACGCGGCGCTAGGACAAGTGTGACGTCACACGCAAATAAAAAATAAAAAATCATTTGAAGAGATCCGTGATCCGTGAACCCTTATGATCCGTGGTTACTTGCGTGTGACGTCACCAGCAAGTAACCACAGCTGCGAACCAATCACAGCGTTTCTGCCATTGATAAAATTCCAAATAATATTACAATTTGTTTGTATTTCTAAAAAAAAAACTTGTTTTACGCTACTATCTGATAGGATGACCACAAATTGTAGTATATTTTCAATGTTGTCAAATAGCCCACCGGGCTTAGCGGTTAGCTCGACGCGCTTCTGTCAAGCCAGAGTTGTATAATTTCCTAATAATTTTTCACCTGAGACAAATGACATATCTCCATTAAGCCAGCAGCCGCTCGATTGACTTGTACAATCATAAATGTGGCTGACAGGCCTAATTCAATCATTGAGAAATTTGGGTTGCTAGTTGGGTGATTCCATCGAATTCCAAGTTCAAACAAATTCTTTGACTGTAATTTGAATGTAATTTGAAGTTACATCGAGCAACGAATAGATAATATTCTTTGAACACGTATTTCGTTAGTAATTGAATAGCGAAATTAGCAATTAGTTATCTTCGTTTATCTCATAAAGTTGGTCTGACTTTAGTCATAACTTAAGAGGATGTAAACAGTAAACCTAGACCGATTCTTGCGATTATTGAATATGTTGTAGATATTTTGAAAAACAAAGTCTTACCCAGAGCTAAAATTGTAAGGATTATTTTCGACAGCTAGCTTGTTAAGTCACACTTCATGGTTCAACGGCAGAAAGTATCATTTAACGAGATCGACGCGAGCGCAGTCCGAAGCAAAAGCTGGTTTTAATTAAATATACGGTACAGTTTACATTTGGAAACAAGTCCTGATTTAATTTCGGACCTGGTTTTCGACCTACCTGTTTTGTAGAATATCTATCTATAGCCATAAGCAACATTAATTAACGACGTCATTTAACCATCACTGGCACCATAAAAGGTATCCTCAAGACTTGGTAACATTAGCATTAGTATTTTATGGTCCAAATAAGTGTGGTTTTGGTTCCACGACGTCGTTTATTGCTGACTAGAATAGGAAATAGAGTAAACTTTATTGTTGCATGGAAAAGCGCCTCGATTAGAAAGTGTTACGTTGCTTTAACATTAAGATCCTAATCCGAACGGAACGTGAATCCTTATTTTATTACGCTAACGTGCAATAAAACGTTCGATTTTCAACTTAAGATATTTTACTAGCGGCCTGACTTTGCCCACATAGAATACTCATAATCAGTGATCGGGGAAAACGATGCAAAACTTTAACAAAACTTACATTACAGCTATGAAACTATTAATAATCCTTATACCAAATCAGAGACTCTGATATGGAGTTAAATTGAACACTAATCTACCAATATTATTCTTATTTTTTAATAATAAAGTTGTTTTTCTTGGTTGCAAGTTCTTCTTTATGTCAGATTTACAAGTTTTGTTAAAGTTTTGCACCGTTTTCCCCGATCACTGCTCATAATATACATTATATTGAAGCAAGTTAGGTGAACTAAAAATAAAAACCCATTTACGTACCTAGTCACGTTAGTAACGTAGGTCAACTTTTTTTTCTAACGTTAATCTAGCTGTTCCGTAGATTCGGCCGGCCACTAAGCCGGTGTCAAAACACGGCCGCGGCGTGTAAGCGAACGATTGCGCTCTATGAACTTGACCGCCTTGGACAACGGATGAAGAGATAGAGTACTGGAAGTGACTTGTTTTGGTCAGTGCGCATGCGCAGCGGTGTTATTTTTGACCAAACTAGAATAATTTGTACCCGACTGCCGAAGGAGGAGGGTATTGAGTTTATCAGCCTATATGTAGGCTATATATGTTTGTTCCTTTGTGGGGCTGTAGAAACTAAACGCATGCACGCCATAATATTGTAAAAAAAAAAGTGAACAAACTATAACAAATGGGGTATCGTTGAATAGGTATTTAAAAATAATCTTTAGATTTCTTAATTTTTATTTTATTTTGAACGATCGTTTAAAGTTCATTAGCAATAACAGTCGGAATTTTTAAAATTTGCTTTTTGTTGTTATGTATAGAAACCTTAATTAAAATTTGAATGAGATAAGCTGTCCCCGCTGCGAGACATAAATAAATATTAATACCAGGGGACTATGTCACACAAATTGACCTAGTCCCAAACTAAGCTCTAGGCTTGTACTATGGGTACTAGACAACGGTAAACTTACTTATATAGAGAGATGCATACTTAAATACATAGAAATCTAAGACGCGCTTAAATACATAGAATCTAATAAAAAATTCGCGCTCATCACACAGATAACCGTTCTTACCGAGATTTGAACCCAGGCCCGCAAGCTAGGCAAAGTCACTACCAACTAGGCCAACGCGTTATCAAGATAAAACATATGTACCACTCTAATTCTGTATCCTTGTCTACCCCACTCTGGGAATGAAGGCGTGAGTTTATGTATGTATGATATGAAACATGAACGAAAGTGCAAGTGGTTCTGCCACTTCCAGGCCTGCGCTATCGGCGGCAGCGAACTTGCCGAGATGCGCGCGAGTTGCGCAACGGTATCGTAATCGTTAGTATTAATTTCCGTGAACTTTCTATACTACGCACGATGCATACAGGTGCGTTGTCACGTCTGTATAGTTTTAGTTATTATTGATTGATTTGATGATGCGCTAGCCTAGTTGGTTTTGGTAGTGACCCTGCCTACGAAGCTAGGATTGCACGGATGCTATGCACGGATTAGTACATTTAGGTTATACAACAGGCGTTCTTACCGCTAAATAGCGATCTACACAAATACAGCAGACAGTAAACTAATTTCTTTATTAAACTAACTGAAACTAAACAAACTAAACTTCAAGTTACACTTAAAGTATTACTATTATGAGTCTCAAATGTTTTCTATTTATTTAAGTATTTAGAACGCCTGTTGTTTACCTGTGTTTTTAAGGTTGAAGAAGAATACTGGGTTGGGCAGCATATGGGAAATTGCGTCGAGTCTTCGTCGACTACTCCACAGAGCCTGAAGACGAACGTCTTCAATCAGTGCGTCCTACATGTCATGACATACGGAGCCGAAACGTGGTCACTTACGATAGGGATGGGTCACAAATTTAAAGTCGCTCGGCGAGCTATGGAGAGGGCTATGTTGGGAGTTTCTCAAAATTATCGGATCCGGAATGAGGTGATCCGACAGAAAAATAAGGTTATCGACGTAGCCCATCGAATCAGCAGCTTGAAGTGCAGTGGGCCGGTCATTTGTGCCGTAGAACCGATAATCGCTGCAGTTATCGTATTCTTGAGTGGAGACCGCGAATTGGCAAATGTAGTGTAGGACGCCCTCAGACTAGGTGGAGCGACGATCTTCGCAAGGTGGCTGGCAAGAGCTGGATGAATGTGCCCACGAATCGTGCTCGTTGGCGTGCAATGGGAGAGGCCTATGACCAGCAGTGGACTAGTATAGGCTGATGATGATGATGATGATGATTTTTAACTACACTGTTTCTCTGTAATGTTTTCTTTAGATGTAAAATTAAGGTGTTTTGTTATGTATTAAATTGTTTTATATCGTTGTCGAGTAACCGTAGTAGAAGCCATATAGTTAGATCTCAATTTGTGTGAGATGGTCCCCTGATATTTACTATTTATTTTTCATCTCTCTTGTTCGGAAAGTTTAATTTAAATGGGGATTTACCGGGTGGAAAATTGCGTTTTCACTTCGAGGATGAATTTTTTTTTTTTTAATGTTACGATTGGTCACGGAGTCTAAGATTGACCTACGAAATATTGTTTGCTGCCCGCCATAATGCTATGATAGCATAGCACGACACTTTATTTTTCACGAATCGGCAAGGTCATCTAGAAAATACACTTACTGCCAACATTAGAAAAGTTGAATCGAGTTAGTCACGACCAAGGAGCTTATATACAACACTGGAGATTGAACGCCGAACATCTTTTATAAAATGTGCGTGTAGTATTTTACTTTCCTCACGGTCGAAATGAAAAGTAGAGTGTCTAACTCGGGTGAAATTACCCATTTCCCCTAGAACTAGCGCCAGAAATATCTCGGGTGAAATGGGTCACTTCCAACCCTTGGTTATCAATCTACTATTTAAACAGTGAGTTAGTGTGGTCAGGGAAACAGGTAAGAGTACATTTTAAGCGTTATAGCGGTTATAAGATCACAGTGGAGCTTGTTTTACGTAATGTAAGTACACAACGAGGAAATGGACGCGATAAAGGAGCTGGTATTAACCGTGAATAATAATCGTTTCAACCACTGAAAAGCAGCGATTTAATTTCACTCCCCATTTTCAAACCCTATTGAATAAGTGACATGATTCCGAAGAGTTGAGATTTGATCGAAATTCTGAATTTCCATAGTTCTTAAAGTACTTACCTATTTTATAAATTGATAGTAGTGGTTTGATACTGCTTAAAGTTCTAACGTAGCTTAGCTCGAAGTTATGAATTATGCATTTATTTATTTTCATGTAAAGCAGCTGCATAGATTTGGAAAAAAAAACGTTTTTTTGAAAAAATAAATTATATTAACAAATTAGATTTAAAATATTTTTCTGAAACCGCACTATAATCGAGCGTATATGCAGCACCACAAAATGGCCGCATACTGTCTCAGTTTCCTAATACGCACGCTCCACATGTCGCAACCGTTTCGGTGTGTGCGAACAGCAATACACTTTTAGATAATGGTCTATAATGTAGTCCAGCTAATAGCAAAGTGTGCTCCGCAGAGGCTGGGAATACTTAAGGCCTCTGCCAGGGCTTCGTTAAAGACTCAACCTATCCAACGACGCAGCTTCAGTCAGCACTCAAAAGCCCGGGTTTCTACTCCACACGGTAAAAACCATATCGTCTTTTACCTGTTATAGTATTGTCAACGTTTTGATACCTCTTATTTGCTTGACAGTAATGACGGCCGATTTCAAAAGATTATCACAACACGTCAAATACAATATGGTTTTACCTTGTAGAATTAAGGATGATTTCCACCAAACGGCTCGCATCGCATCGGATCGGAAGGGATACGTACAGATGCGGCGACAGCCGTACGGCTCTATTTAAATTATTATTGTCTATTTATGATCGATCGCAGCATACTTACGGCGACGTACGCGTGTCGCGGAAGACGCCCGCGGTCAAGTTGCTTTTTGTTCCGATCTGTTGCGGGCCGTTTGGTGGAAATATTGCTTTAAGAGCCCTGATATGTGATGCGACATGCAGCTCATTAAATAAATAATAATGCTACCATCTAAGCTACAAGCATTTTTATTATGTCATGGAGAATATGCCACTTGATGGTAGGTACATAAGTGGGACACACCTATTAAAATTTGAATTCTCAAGATTACGATCTGAAGACTGAAATCGTAAGACCGCCAATACGTTGCCAACCCTTAGGACCAAGATGGAATGCCACTATGCTAGTTATTTCACCGGTTGCCTTATCTTCATACCGGTACAACAATGCGAACACTGCTACTTGGCAGTAAGTTAAAGGGATAGAAGACGGTAACGCACGATTTTGTCGATTTTCACTACATCGACTGTATCCGAAACCGTGACGTTTTCAGGATATCTCAAACATTAATTACTACGCTTACTAAAAACTTACGCTGGAGAAATGCGTTTCTATGAAATAAAAAATCTGTGTAATGGTGAAGGCTGTTGAAAAATGTTTCGATAAAATAATAGATGTCCTTAAAGAGTCATATCTTGGTCTTCTTCTCTGCCTGGAACTTGTCTAGTATTGTATTGACACTTTATAATAGTGCGTTTGAGGCAAGAAATGTTAGCAATGGCTTCGCTGGCAATGGTTGACGGCCACTTTCTCTAATTAAGTTATATTTGCCCTCTGTTCTAATTCAAACAGCAGTCTAACTTAGTGGAACACGGTACAGCTGCAAGTGGAAAAGTCTTGGCAAAATGAAGTTAGTGGTCAATATGGTGATGTTGACGTTATGGTTGTTAAGCTGTTTTAAATTTGGTAAGATTTAATCATATGGTAGAATTTGGAAAAATACAATTAACGTAGCATTTTGTTTTAAGTTTAGTAAATAGTGGAGTGACACAGCTGTGTTAAAATACGTTTTCTAAGGGTCCTATTGGTCATGACTGTCAAGAGTGAGACTATACTGTCAGATCAAAGACAAAATGTAGTGGGGTCTTGAGACTGGCATCTCACGCCTATGATAATAACAGTTATCTATTAGATTGAGTTCTCGTCTGGAGATAAAACAATTACAAATACGTAATACTTACGATCAGATCCATATTTGAAAAAGCTAACAGTGACAGCTGACTAGTAACAATTTAGTGTAGTACATATTATGGCTGAAGCCCAGTGACTGAACACGTTGACGTTGCAAAGTAAACATAATTGTCATCTATCAACGCCAGCTCTGGGAAATAGGGACCTGGGCCGAGTTGCTAGGCGGTGAAAACCATATCGTCTTTGACCTGTTTTTGTATTTACTTGACAGTAGCCCTAAGAATAGCTAAACTGAAGTGGCAGTGGGCGGGGCACATTGCTCGTAGGACTGATGGCCGATGGGGTCAGAAGGTTCTGGAGTGGCGTCCGCGGACCGGGAGACGAGCTGTAGGTAGGCCTCCAACAAGATGGAGTGACGACCTCGTCAGGATCGCGGACCGCGGTGGATGCGAAAAGCACAAGACCGGTCTGAGTGGAAAGCCTTGGGGGAGGCCTATGTCCAGCAGTGGACGTCTTTCGGCTGACATGATGACAGTAAACAATTAAAAACAATGCCATAACCGCCTCTAGGCGGCAAAAACCAAATCCTGCTTGACCAGACATGGTATTGTTTTTACCTCGGCCACCATTCTGCCCTGCTAAGCCAAATAGCAGCATCTCAAATGTAACTCCTATAGCAATCAGAACCTCATTACTAAGAGGAGAGGATCGAATCTACTATGGCAATTGAATCTGAGTTACTGTTTATTAGCTTAGGAAGGCAGCATTACTGTCCAGTAAACAAGAGCTGTCAAAACGTTGAAAATACAATAATAGATCAAAGACGATATGGTTTGTTTCACCTACAATCTCGGCCCAGGTCTTTTATTATCTTATCTTTTTGGTGGGGTCCTTACGGATACACTTCGACCCTAGGGATGTTTTGAGTAATTACCCCTCCTTTAGCGCTTAATCCAATACAGCCTCCAGGTAAAAGACGATATGATTTGTATTTTATTTTTTTATGGCATAGAGAAGGCAAACGAGCACACAGCCACCTGATGGTAAGTTGAAACTGTGACCCATAGACATTCGCATTCACAAGACTGCAAGCCAAAGACTGCGAATGCGTTGTCAACCCTGAGGACTAAGATGGATTGCCTCTATGCTAGTCATTACACCGGCTGTCTTATCCCCAAACCGGTACACAACAATGCGAACACTGCTGTTTAGCGGTAGGTTAATGGATAAGATGGTGGTAGCGATCCGGACGGATCCTGCACAAGGTCCTACTACCCGCAATATTGTATTGTGTTGTATTGCATTGTACTCTCCACTGACTTGTCTATGTCGTAAAAAGAACCTCTGCTGATTTTTCGGTATTATGTCATGATGACACATGATATCGGTGACCCGATGGAAGCCCTACGTGACACAGAACCTATCGACCGTCATGCGCTGTTGAACTTGGTTCTAATACTCAAACGACACATTTCTTGGTTTAAACTATATTATAACAAGATTCTGAGGGTCAATTTTCAAACAAGCGTTTTTTGCGGTCCCAGAGCTATAATTCTAAGTATATTTAACATTGAGTATCTATATATATAAAGAGGCTTGTCCTGACTGATTCATCAACGCCCAGCCAAAACCGCTAATGCTAGAAATATGAAACTTGGACAGTACTTTCATTTTGTGACGTAAAGATCCGATAAGAAGGGCTTTTTTGAAATTCAACCCCCAAGTGGGTGAAAAGGGGTGGCAAAGTTTGTATGGAAAAAAATATTTTTATGGTCCAATTTACATGAAACTTGGTAGAAATATTCTTTAATGCAAATAATATGACACGTGTTTCAGCGATTACTAAAATTCAACCCCTAGAGGGATGAAAGAGGGTTGCAAAGTTTGTATGGGAAAGAATATTATTATGGTCAAATTTACTTGAAACTTGGTAGGAATGCTCTTCAATGCAAATAATGAGACACATATTTCAGCGATTAGTAAAATTCAACCCCTAGAGGGATGAAAGGGGGTTCCAAAGTTTGTGTGGGAAAGAATATTATTATGGTCAAATTTACTTGAAACTCATTGAAAGTGGCCGTCCGCGTCCATCGCGCCATGGATTCAATCACGCCCATTTTTTTTCGCAATATAAAAAGAACCCTTGAAATCGATTCACCAGTTAAAAAGTTATATGTGAATGTAATATCTATTAAAATATGTGAATAGATAAAACCTTTTCCTTTTTCAAAAACTCAATTAAAAATAATATCATCCAATTCGATTCATTTCACGGACATTCGAAATTCAAATTCAAACGTTGTCGCTATTTTCATCAAACCGAAGTTACTTGGTAAGGCGCATCCGTAAGTTTTAGTATCGAAATTTCACATTTTGTTGTGCTAAGTAGATAACTTTTGCGAGTACTTTCGTAAAGTGTGAATTCTTTACGTTGTCTTTCTAATAGTTTTATGGTTCTATCAGTCTGGTACAAATATTCTCTCTATTTAATTCTACTGTTAAGTACTTTTTTATTTTCTAATATAGGTAAATTCCAACTGTCATTTATTCCATTACCTATTAATATGGTGGTTGAGGTCTTAAACATAAGCGGTGCAATTGTGCCAACCGTTGTTCCGATTATCGGTGACGGTGCTTGCCTGTTTAGGGCAATATCCTACGTTTTGTATGACACTCAAGTAATGGCCAGAGAGGTACGTGAGGAGATTGTAGAACACGTGGTAAACAACTGGGATTATTTCTCCATTTTGTCTCATGACAGTGATGGGAATAACTATAGCAGCTCTGCTAACTATTTTGCCGATATGTCACGACTTTACACTTATGGTGGTTTGTGCGAATTAGTTGCAGCCGGACGAATATTTGGGACAATGTTCGAGATCTACCATAACGGAGGGTTGTACGAGAAATTTGGTTTAGAAGGGAACCCCGTACATAGACTGCGTATTACTTCTCCGCAAAATCTATCTAACGGTCATTTTGATGTCTATGTACCCGATGATGGTATAGCAAGAGCACTTCAGATTTCTCAGCCTGAAAGTATTAGTACCTCGGGAAAAACTGCTAAAAAGCGTCGAACTAGATTAACTAACACAATCAGAAAACGGCAGCTCAAAGACGCTGCAATAGCTTACCAACAAAAGAATCCCGAAGTTCACAGAAAAGCAGCAGCTATCTATCAAAAAAGTAACCCGGAGGTTCACCGAGCGGCTGTTGCGACACATGAACGAAATAATCTAGGAGCGACATCAGAAAGGCGGTCACTGCCATGGACGGAGAAAACTTCTTCTGGGATGATGTACGATCCCAACGTATCTTATGAGACCGATAAAACCGTTGCCCTGGGTACTATGAGTCATAAATGCATGTACTGTAACGCCGCCAAGTGGAAAGAAGAGGCTCCCGGTATGTGCTGCAGTGCTGGTAAGGTGCAGCTTTCAGCTTTTAAGCCTCTGCCTGAGCCACTTCATAACTTAATTTTTGGCCTTCATCCAGAGCACACACATTTTT
This sequence comes from Acleris sparsana, assembly GCA_923062465.1. Classification (NCBI taxonomy): domain Eukaryota; kingdom Metazoa; phylum Arthropoda; class Insecta; order Lepidoptera; family Tortricidae; genus Acleris; species Acleris sparsana. Next base: position 1,755,934 of record OV281293.1, read on the forward strand.
TAGACCGAATAAGAAAGTACAACAGCTGCTTTCAAATAACTTCTTTTGGAGCAAAGAAAGTTGTAAAATATGGTTTTATGCCTACTTTCAAAGTACAGGGACAGGTATACCACTTAGTTGGTAGTCTCCTGCCATTGCCTCAACAAGTGCCTCAATTTCTACAAATTTACTTTGTTGGAGAGGATGAAAGAGAGGCTAAATTGAGATGCGGTAATTTTACAGGCTTAAAACATAACTTGGTTAAACAATTGCAATCTATGTTGCACAATAATAACCCGATCATAAAAGACTTAAAAACGACTCTTGAGAAAGTACCCCCAAATTGAGAAAAGTTTGAAGTGGTTATCCACGCTGATAGAAACCCAGGGAATACTCACAGAGGACGCTTTAATGCACCATCAGCAAGTGAAGTGGCTTTGGTTATAGTTGGACAGCAATTCGAACGACGAGATATCATTTTACAGAGTCATGACAACAAGTTGCAACGGATCAGCGAGTTGCACCGTTCTTACGATTCTTTACAGTATCCTCTGCTTTTCTGTCATGGTGAGGACGGTTACTCAATTGACATACCCCAATTTGACCCTAAAATTAAACTGCCCCTTAAAAAAACGGTATCTGCGTTGAGCTTTTATTCTTACCGCATTATGTTTAGAGAAACTGATACCAACACACTCTTAACCCAGCAGGTCTACCTCCGCATAATCTCTTTCTAAAAATTGGCGCACCAGTCATGTTGCTAAGAAATATGAAACCTCCAAAGTTATGTAATGGCACCAGACTGCAAATAAAGGTTCTTCATCGAAACATTGTTGAAGCTACTGTACTCACTGGATGCGCTCAAGGGGAAACTGTATTCATACCTCGAATACCATTAATACACTCACAATATCCATTTGAGTTTAAAAGACTACAGTTTCCCATAAAAGTCTGCTTCGCAATGACTATCAATAAATCTCAAGGGCAGTCGTTGAAAGTGGCCGGAATAGATTTAAGGGATAACTGTTTTTCACACGGTCAGTTCTATGTCGCCTGTTCTAGAGTGAGTTCCGCCAGCAGTCTGGTGATTCTTGCACCGGAAGGCATCACCGCAAAATAATGTTGTATATAAAGAGGTCCTTCAGTAACTTCATTTATTTTTTAAACATCACAATCACAATATCGTACGGAGAAATTTAGTTAATCATAAAAATAAAATATAACCAATTCTTAGGCCAGGTCCAGATGAAGCGTTTTACACGTGTTTGCACTCGCGCGTAGACACTCGCGCGTTCCCGAGGAACTAGAACTCATACATCGCGTCCAGATAATGGTCTTTGTTTGGAAACGCTCGAGTGTCTACGCGCGAGTGCAAACGCACGCAAAACGCTTCATCTGGACCTGGCCTTATTCAAAAGTTGTACTTTTTAACGAAAGTACTGACTCTCCGCAGGCGAAGTCGCGGGTGGAAAGCTAGTAGTTACATATATATTTGCATTCTGTGCATTTTAATCTACTTAAAAATATATATTGCAGTTTACTAAATATTAATGGATTCCGAAAGAATCGAATTCGAAATCCGAAAAACAGCAAATTTTACCGCTTTTCGCGTGTCCCACTTCCGGTTTTGCTTAAATAAAAATTCATAACTTTGGACGTAGACAACGTATTAATATACAACATATATCGTTGTAAAGAGCTTTTATTGGCAAACTGATTAAAATAATTAAAGAAAAAAAAACATTAATAATTAAAACCTGGAAAGTCTTTTCGTGGATGTCCCGCGTGCGACCGTTTTTATGATGACTCAAGGAAACCCCCTGAATCTGGTTTGTCTAATGGCCTACCTTCATATTTACGTTAGGATACCAAAGTACGTTAGTTGGGCTTAGACCGCCAACGGGAGTGGACGCAGAGCCAGTGTTTTTGACGGAGGAAACAGGATAAGTCTTTTAAAGATGTATTTTGGTACGGTTATCACGACATTTGTATGGGCGTTTATTTATTGACATAGGAATGAAATAAAAATGTGTGTTTCATAAAAATTGTTAGCAATATGGGTAAGTAAGAATTTCGTGTTAGTAAATAAGTGAATAGAGTAAGTAGTGTAAGAAAGATCGGTGAAAAACGTTTTTGTCGACATTGTATGGCGACATTTGTACGGTTATTTTGTCCATACAAATGTCGAATGTGGCATACAAATGTCGGTTAAAATCAAAATCTAAAAAAAATCGAAATATATCATTTCCATGTCCAATAATATCAACTTTTATGTTAAGTTTTATTATTGTAATTTTTTTGTGAGCTATCGTATAAAAATAGAGTACTTATAAGCAGGGCTCTGATTTTACATCGCACGGTAAGATGAAAGAAAACTATGGAGTCGATATTAAAATGCAAACTTGAGTAGTATCCATACTCGTACTCATTCATATTCTTGGTCCCGTTTTTTTTATATTTATTATGCTGTAACTAGGTACTTCAACGTAATTACGTACCTAGTTTTACAGACTATATGGTTGCGATAGACCTTTATCAAACTGGCCGCTTTATCAAATTTTATCGTGTGCGTCATGTCAATCATTAACGACTTTCGACGTGGCATTTATTTATATTTTCAGTCTGTGCCCATGGCGTCAATTATTAGGTGAACATTTTATTATGTCTGCAAGTTTGTGGCATTTTTTACTGGATTGAGCCTTACAAGGATCTGAAATACGATTATGAAAAATGTGCTGTGTAACACTGTGTAACATAACCTTGAAGTTTTTTATTATTTATTATTTAAACACGAATTTTAAAATTCCGATTGTGAAAACTTCAAAATGTCATCGCTATTCCGAGTTAGGTTTCCGAAGTATCATAGCATGTTTAATTAATATCCGAATTTCCGATTAAAACTAGGTACGTAATTAAGTTGAATTAATTACAGCATGATAATTATAAAAGACGGTACTAAGAATATGAATGAGTATGAGTATGAATATGACTTAAAGTTTTAATTTTATCGACTCTATAGTTTTCTTTCATCTTACCGTGTGATGAAAAATCCGAGCCCTGCTTATAAGCGAAGGTTTTCATATTTAATTATAAGTAACTGAAGTGAATTACGGCACACGGGAGAGACTTTACATATAAATGATATAGATACTTAATCCACCCCCAAGTATCAAGCTAAAGGTTAATGAAAACCGCATCAAAATCGGTCAAGTACTTTTCGAGTTTATCCCAGACTGACAGACATAGCGGCTGAGGAGTTTGTTTTGAAGGTTACACTGACGGTATATTATCATCATTTGCTAAAAAACGTTTCACAAACTGATTCATTTCACAAGCTCATAATTTTGCATATAATTGCTTATAATTTCGATATAATAATCAGTGAGTTTGTTCCAAATGGTATTCATGCCAGTAAATACGACTTTTCGACATTTGTATGGCAGTATCGACATTTTTATGGCACTATATCGACAGTTGTATGGCGTTGTCGACATTTGTATGCCACCGTTTTTTTTGCGTCAATATCTAGCTAACTATTAGAAGCAGAGTGGTGCCTCATACACCATATTTTTTCTTGTTAAGAACTTCACCTGATGACGTCACTAAGAACCAAATAAAATAAAATAAAAAAATTGCCATACAAATGTCGAAAAAACACACTCTTCAAAAATTGACCCCTGAATTCTGCTTAGCGTTGCGAAGTAAGTGTTGCTTGATTCATTTAAAAGTATGTTTTAGCAAGTCATTATTTTACCGGCTTCATCATTCTAAAAATTTTCATTTCAGGAAAAGGTCTTCCTGTCGCGATATTTCAATTTATTTTTGGTCACTAGTCTAACCTTACCTCGAAGTATATAAAAGGCTAGTGTCCTAAAAAAAATCCAATTCTTTTGTCAATTAAACACAAAATGACGAAGATAAAGTGCATTGAAGTTTCGCGTGACGTCACGAGCCCCCATTTTGATTTTGTTTTGATTGAAAAAGCAAAAAATACGTGTTCAATATTTTTTGATAATCTTGCTGACGAAATAATTACAATAATATTTTTACTACCCAGGACACACCCCTATTATGGTTTATTCGTAACTAGCTTTCCACCCGCGACTTCGCCTGCGGAGAGTCAGTACTTTCGTTAAAAAGTACAACTTTTGAATAAGGCCAGGTCCAGATGAAGCGTTTTGCGTGCGTTTGCACTCGCGCGTAGACACTCGAGCGTTTCCAAACAAAGACCATTATCTGGACGCGATGTATGAGTTCTAGTTCCTCGGGAACGCGCGAGTGTCTACGCGCGAGTGCAAACACGTGTAAAACGCTTCATCTGGACCTGGCCTAAGAATTGGTTATATTTTATTTTTATGATTAACTAAATTTCTCCGTACGATATTGTGATTGTGATGTTTAAAAAATAAATGAAGTTACTGAAGGACCTCTTTATATACAACATTATTTTGCGGTGATGCCTTCCGGTGCAAGAATCACCAGACTGCTGGCGGAACTCACTCTAGAACAGGCGACATAGAACTGACCGTGTGAAAAACAGTTATCCCTTAAATCTATTCCGGCCACTTTCAACGACTGCCCTTGAGATTTATTGATAGTCATTGCGAAGCAGACTTTTATGGGAAACTGTAGTCTTTTAAACTCAAATGGATATTATGAGGGTATTAATGGTATTCGAGGTATGAATACAGTTTCCCCTTGAGCGCATCCAGTGAGTACAGTAGCTTCAACAATGTTTCGATGAAGAACCTTTATTTGCAGTCTGGTGCCATTACATAACTTTGGAGGTTTCATATTTCTTAGCAACATGACTGGTGCGCCAATTTTTAGAAAGAGATTATGCGGAGGTAGACCTGCTGGGTTAAGAGTGTGTTGGTATCAGTTTCTCTAAACATAATGCGGTAAGAATAAAAGCTCAACGCAGATACCGTTTTTTTAAGGGGCAGTTTAATTTTAGGGTCAAATTGGGGTATGTCAATTGAGTAACCGTCCTCACCATGACAGAAAAGCAGAGGATACTGTAAAGAATCGTAAGAACGGTGCAACTCGCTGATCCGTTGCAACTTGTTGTCATGACTCTGTAAAATGATATCTCGTCGTTCGAATTGCTGTCCAACTATAACCAAAGCCACTTCACTTGCTGATGGTGCATTAAAGCGTCCTCTGTGAGTATTCCCTGGGTTTCTATCAGCGTGGATAACCACTTCAAACTTTTCTCAATTTGGGGGTACTTTCTCAAGAGTCGTTTTTAAGTCTTTTATGATCGGGTTATTATTGTGCAACATAGATTGCAATTGTTTAACCAAGTTATGTTTTAAGCCTGTAAAATTACCGCATCTCAATTTAGCCTCTCTTTCATCCTCTCCAACAAAGTAAATTTGTAGAAATTGAGGCACTTGTTGAGGCAATGGCAGGAGACTACCAACTAAGTGGTATACCTGTCCCTGTACTTTGAAAGTAGGCATAAAACCATATTTTACAACTTTCTTTGCTCCAAAAGAAGTTATTTGAAAGCAGCTGTTGTACTTTCTTATTCGGTCTAAAAAATGTGTGTGCTCTGGATGAAGGCCAAAAATTAAGTTATGAAGTGGCTCAGGCAGAGGCTTAAAAGCTGAAAGCTGCACCTTACCAGCACTGCAGCACATACCGGGAGCCTCTTCTTTCCACTTGGCGGCGTTACAGTACATGCATTTATGACTCATAGTACCCAGGGCAACGGTTTTATCGGTCTCATAAGATACGTTGGGATCGTACATCATCCCAGAAGAAGTTTTCTCCGTCCATGGCAGTGACCGCCTTTCTGATGTCGCTCCTAGATTATTTCGTTCATGTGTCGCAACAGCCGCTCGGTGAACCTCCGGGTTACTTTTTTGATAGATAGCTGCTGCTTTTCTGTGAACTTCGGGATTCTTTTGTTGGTAAGCTATTGCAGCGTCTTTGAGCTGCCGTTTTCTGATTGTGTTAGTTAATCTAGTTCGACGCTTTTTAGCAGTTTTTCCCGAGGTACTAATACTTTCAGGCTGAGAAATCTGAAGTGCTCTTGCTATACCATCATCGGGTACATAGACATCAAAATGACCGTTAGATAGATTTTGCGGAGAAGTAATACGCAGTCTATGTACGGGGTTCCCTTCTAAACCAAATTTCTCGTACAACCCTCCGTTATGGTAGATCTCGAACATTGTCCCAAATATTCGTCCGGCTGCAACTAATTCGCACAAACCACCATAAGTGTAAAGTCGTGACATATCGGCAAAATAGTTAGCAGAGCTGCTATAGTTATTCCCATCACTGTCATGAGACAAAATGGAGAAATAATCCCAGTTGTTTACCACGTGTTCTACAATCTCCTCACGTACCTCTCTGGCCATTACTTGAGTGTCATACAAAACGTAGGATATTGCCCTAAACAGGCAAGCACCGTCACCGATAATCGGAACAACGGTTGGCACCATTGCACCGCTTATGTTTAAGACCTCAACCACCATATTAATAGGTAATGGAATAAATGACAGTTGGAATTTACCTATATTAGAAAATAAAAAAGTACTTAACAGTAGAATTAAATAGAGAGAATATTTGTACCAGACTGATAGAACCATAAAACTATTAGAAAGACAACGTAAAGAATTCACACTTTACGAAAGTACTCGCAAAAGTTATCTACTTAGCACAACAAAATGTGAAATTTCGATACTAAAACTTACGGATGCGCCTTACCAAGTAACTTCGGTTTGATGAAAATAGCGACAACGTTTGAATTTGAATTTCGAATGTCCGTGAAATGAATCGAATTGGATGATATTATTTTTAATTGAGTTTTTGAAAAAGGAAAAGGTTTTATCTATTCACATATTTTAATAGATATTACATTCACATATAACTTTTTAACTGGTGAATCGATTTCAAGGGTTCTTTTTATATTGCGAAAAAAAATGGGCGTGATTGAATCCATGGCGCGATGGACGCGGACGGCCACTTTCAATGAGTTTCAAGTAAATTTGACCATAATAATATTCTTTCCCACACAAACTTTGGAACCCCCTTTCATCCCTCTAGGGGTTGAATTTTACTAATCGCTGAAATATGTGTCTCATTATTTGCATTGAAGAGCATTCCTACCAAGTTTCAAGTAAATTTGACCATAATAATATTCTTTCCCATACAAACTTTGCAACCCTCTTTCATCCCTCTAGGGGTTGAATTTTAGTAATCGCTGAAACACGTGTCATATTATTTGCATTAAAGAATATTTCTACCAAGTTTCATGTAAATTGGACCATAAAAATATTTTTTTCCATACAAACTTTGCCACCCCTTTTCACCCACTTGGGGGTTGAATTTCAAAAAAGCCCTTCTTATCGGATCTTTACGTCACAAAATGAAAGTACTGTCCAAGTTTCATATTTCTAGCATTAGCGGTTTTGGCTGGGCGTTGATGAATCAGTCAGGACAAGCCTCTTTATATATATAGATAATAACTTGTAATGTGTGTGATAAGCGCGACGTATTGCCCCTGAGTCTTGGATCACATCATCATCATCATGTCAGCCGAAAGATGCCCACTGCTGGACATAGGCCTCCCCCAAGGCTTTCCACTCAGACCGGTGTGCTTTTCGCATCCACCGCGGTCCCGCGATCCTGACGAGGTCGTCACTCCATCTTGTTGGAGGCCTACCTACAGCTCGTCTTCCGGTCCGCGGACGCCACTCCAGAACCTTCTGACCCCATCGGCCATCAGTCCTGCGAGCAATGTGCCCCGCCGCCACATGCGTAATCTTGGATATTTTCTATGTATTTAATTATGTATTTCTCCATATAAGAATGTTTATCTTTGTCTAGTACTCAAAGTACAAGCCTAAAGCTTACTTTGAGACTAGGTCAATATGTTGTGTGATATTGTCCCGTGATTGTATTCATTTTATATTTATTTATCATTAGGACTCTTTTTGTCCTGAACGTTAGTTGCATTTGCAACATTAACATTGATAAGATCATGGCGTCTTCTCCTGTCTTCCTCATTTGGTAAAAGCTTTGCTTCCTTTCGTTAAACAGTTAATTTCATTTTTCAGCTTCCTCGATCTTCTGCTACGACTGCAACAGTGCCTTCGACCCTCGCTGCGGAGTGGAGTTCGACCCGTTCAGTCTGGGCGTCGTCAACTGTTCACTCCGAGATCCTCCAGACCATATTGAAGTGACCGAGCCGACCATCTGCCGGTCTATCAAGATGGAGAGTAAGTTAATAGTTAGTTAATTATAGTAGACCATTCTGTTCGGAGATATTGATCATTTTAATCAGAATTTTTGTAATTTTCACTTATGTCAATGTCACAAAAAGATATTAATTTCATGTTTTGGTTCAAAAGTTTTTCAGTCGTATCTTACATAATTAGAATCATTACGAATCAGCGCAGTTTTTTAAATCTATTTACACTTCATTTAAAAAATAATAATCTCAAACTTGGTTTCTCCATACTGTGTCTGCTTTTCATTTTATACGGAAAAAACAACTAAAGGATAACCTAAAAAATATTTAGAAAAATGACTATTTGTGTGATTAAATCGTTTGGATTATTTCCAGTAGGTACTCAAGTAGTTACAAATCCAGAGCATTAGGGACTAAAGTCTAACACATCACACATATTGGTTTAGTCACAAGATCCTGTTTTTTTGTTTCAGTATACGGCAAAGTCCGTGTAGTCAGACAATGCGGCTATATCACCGAAGCCCCTGGCGAGAAGTCCTGTCACCGCAAGCCAGGAGACGGCGACATCTTTGTCACCTACTGCTCCTGTAACACCGATCTGTGCAACGCGGCGCAGACGCATGCCGCGCCATTGTTTGTTGTTCTAGGAGCTATGGCGCTGGTTGTTAAAGTTTGAATTGTAGTTTGTGATTTAATAAATTGATAGTGTGTTGTTTTTAGCTTTGTTACTTTGAAAGCGCTGGACCTAGGGACTTGAAATTTACAGGAAATATTCCTTGGAAGTCCTTGGGGTACACTAAGAAGAGATGTTTTGGTAGTTCATCCCCTAATGGGTTAAATACGGGAAGTCGCGGCAAACTTATTTTACGACCACGAAATCGCGGGCGTCCTCTACAATATAAAAATGCGAAGATCTATGTTAAAAGCACTTTTTAGACTTTATTAACCAGCAAGGGCTGAGATAAATTCAATCACACAATGAATTATCGAAATATTTTTGTATCATTTAATTAAGAATTATAATGAGAATATTTCGTCTTGTTTATTGTGAAATCCGAAACAAAAATAGTTGCATCAGGGGTCAAACCTAACTTATCGAATTAAGAAAGGAAAACATAAAAACTGTATTTTAATTCATCATCATCATCATCATGTGGCCTCCCCCAAGGCTTTCCACTCAGACCGATCTTGTGCTTTTCGCATCCACCGCGGTCCCGCGATCCTGACGAGGTCGTCACTCCATCTTGTTGGAGGCCTACCTACAGCTCGACTTCCGGTACGCGGACGCCACTCCAGAACCTTCTGACCCTTAATTTTAATTAAAACATATTAAATATTATGATGGCCGTTGGTCAAATACGTTCGATACGATACGATATTGATCAGGCCGTGCAGGTATTGTACTTTGTCTCTACACGTATTGTTATCGTTTAGTTTTTAACTCTGTCGCTATAACTACCAATTAAATAAGAGCTATCATAACGTTACCAATAGCATCTCAACAATAGCCCTAGTAGAATTGAGCCCCTATCATCATCATTTCAGCCCACATCCACCCACTCCAGGGTAAAGGCCTCTTCATTTCTACGCCATTTTTCCCGGTCTCGTGCTAACGCCATCCATCCTTTCCCAACTGTCTGCCAAATGTCATCAGACCAACGAGCTGGTGGCCTGCCCACTGATCTGTGACCTAATCTCGGCCACCACTCTGTTAGCGCCCTCGACCATCTACCATCGTTTCGCCTAGCCAAGTGTCCCGCCCACCTCCACTTCAGTTGCGTTATGCCGTTGAGCCCCTATAAAAACTTCAATTTAAACGCCTGCGTGAATTATGTCCGCAATGTCATGAATCAGAATTATAAATCACTTCACGTAGGAGACAGATTTTTTTTATTTACTTTTATTCGTTTTTATAAAAGCAATGCATTCCTAGAAAACAACTCGGCAACTGTCGTTTAAACTCTAGATAATATAAATAGATACTTACTCTACGTGTAATAGTAATCATGACTAACCTGGATTGGCCCCGTCTCTGAATACTTTCGGCTGGTTCTTGTAGGCCAGGAAATACTGGATGTGAGCCATCTCGTGATGAGCGGTTATCAGGTCCTTCATGTCCACGTGTGTGCACATCTTGATGCTGAAGGAAGGAAATAATTAATTTTATTAAGTAGTACGGATCTTATATTTTCTTCATTTTTCCTTCGTTGTTACCGGTAACATAAGCCTGCCTTTGTGTGGATGAAATGTTGCTTTTTTATAAACCTAACTGTTCTTATTATTAGATGGCCTGTGTGCTCCTTTGCTTTCATTTTGCCATTAAAAATGTAGAGATGGGGATCAGTGGTGGTGACGAGTAGTGGATAAGATAAGGTCATAGATCAGTTCAGTAGCCAGGTCGATAGTCCAAAGATCTTTGGAGGATAATTGGAATAAGATGGATGGCAATAGCACATGTCTGGGCATATAAATTTAGCCCACATGTACCTAACCTACCTAATGTGGGCTGAAATAATGTTATTTGAAGTAGAACAAGCACATTATTCTTGACGCAGTTTTATCGAGTGGATACGAAAATTTGTTTTTCATCTAATCTGCCGGTTTTATTGGAAATCCTAGCATGTTTGGCAACATGATTGTAATCATCAAGTTATCACGTTTCACGTACGTGAATCAGTGAACTATACCAATGTGTAAATCAAAGAACATGTTGTTTTATCATTCATCGCTGTCAAAAACTGATAATATAATTTAAACTTTACCACCGTGTTAGCCTACTTTAACAGTGATCATTTATCAACAATCTCGTTTTTCAAACCGTTCATCGTGTCGATAAAAGTAATCATATTTGGCTGGTCTCCAAAGCAGTTCGTACCGGTAATCATGCCGGTTGCAGAAGTCCCAGGCCGAGGGTTGGCAGTGGATGTGGCGATCTGGAGGCTGCTCGATCACGCTGAGCCCCCAGAAGTCTGGTGGCATGGCCGACATGTTCATGGACACGAAGAATTCTTCCGCCAGTTGGAACATAGTTAGGGGGGTGTAGCCCTGGAATGGGATAAAAGGAGGGATATAACTTCTCGTATCGTGATCAATATAGATTCTAGATGTAAAAAATAAGAATATTATTTCTGGGTTACGTGAAAAGTTTGTAGTCAAAGCTAAGTTATTATTAAATTTTACGTTATACGGAAATCTATTGCAAACAATGTCGCTATAGTAGGGCTGGTAGTCTCAGACATGTCTAAGTGCCTACAAGAAAAAAAACTTGTCATCTTGATACTGCAGAACCCCCGTGACTTCTTCCGAGTATAATTCGTTTCCCACTACTACTCCTGTTTTTTCCCGTTGGGTGACGATTTTCCAATATAATTTCAAGCTTGCCCAAAAGTACCCAAGGAAAATCAGCATTCCAGTCCCTAAGTTCAGCAATGTAGGGTACGCGTTGTTTGTATTACGCCCTCCGGCAAGATGGAGTGATGATTTGCGAAACGCTGCTGGCAGATTGGTTATGCGACAGGCCAAGGACGGGGTAAAATGGTGCTCATTAGGGGAGGCCTGCGCCCGGCAGTGGACTAATATAGGCCGATGATGATAATGTTGTTTGTCAGTCTATCAGTTAGTAAGAATTGGGTGCTTTTACACAATCAATAGGCCCAACTTCACCAAGGTCCTATATCTAAAAAAGTATTTTACCTGCTGGTTCATCTCCGGAGCCACGTCCACCAGGTTCTTCCCAGGGTAGGGCAGCGTGAAGGGCACGATGCCCGCCCAGCTCTGGCCCCACATGTCCCCCAGGACGTGGGCTGGGATGGGCGCTGACCGGGAAATCCTCTCAGGACCGAAGGCTTCTCGGAGACGGCGGCGGACGTACGCGTGGAGGACTTCGTAGAGGGGTTTGATCTGGAATTATGGGTTACTCGTTTACTAAGTGAAGAAGTGAACAGAGGTTTGCCTAAAACATTTTCTTTAAATAACTAAAGGTTGCCAAAAAAATCGATTATTTTATTTTCTTAATGGCTAATATTGTAGAGGTCCACTAATAACCTGCCTTTGTACAAAAAGCTGATTAAATGTTTTTTGCTAAGAAACTGCTAGCTTTTCCGGGATAAAAATCCGAATATACAAAACTAAGACTAACTAGCAAATTTCACGTCGATTGGATGAGGCGTTAAAGAGTGAAGACGGAACTAACGAGGAAACACACATTAGTATATAATATTAGTAGGTTATTTAAGTTATTTACCTGTTCCCAAACTTCATCGACCTCCTGCCTCATATTCTGGGATTCATACGGGAACATCCAATAAGCAGAAGCGTCAGTAAAATCTGAAAATAAACAATACGTTATTAATCTACATAATTATAATATTATTTACTGGAAGTTGCAATTGACAGAGTAGTAGAAATCCAGGGAGGAGGCCTTTGCCCAGGAATGAAGTACAATAATAAATAATATAATCATCTACATATATTACCAGGAACCCGTCAAGGTTGTATGGATAAAATATAGATCCACGTGTTAATACTGCGAAAACGGACGCCTACGCAGAGGCATATAGCAATAACGTAGAATAATCACGTATTTTATTGAATAACTTAGGCTCAAACAATCTGTTTTCTTTAACGTCAATAATATGATGAACAATTCTATGATAGTATGTGATGATAACAACTTCTTAACGCTTTTGCTGCCGCTCTTTTTATCGACAACCGGTGAAATTACTATCATAGACATGCATCCCATCTTAAATTCGTCGCTAAACTCGTCTTGGCTTGACATTTTTTCAAAGTAAACGTCATAGAAAACTGTTATTTTTGACGTATCTTGAGATGAGCGGTCGAGTTGAGATCTGTTTAGCACTGCAGTTATGAGAGTGCCAATGTCTCCATCAGGAGGCTTGTGTGCTGATTTCCCTTCTACACATACATACATACACTCACGCCTTCATTCCCAGAGTGGGGTAGGCAGAGCTACAGAATTACTAACAACACTAAAATTTTGTTGATAATTCTGTACCCACATTTTGCACAATTAGACTAAGATTTTACCAGTGTAACAGTGACAGGGTGCAAGCCCATCGCCTAACAGTACTTCAAGCCTCCCCTTAGTTGCCTCTTACGATATCCACGGGAAGACATGGAGTAGCCCCTTCCTTTATTTTCCTTCTCTTGAGACTTGTTTCTTAAAAGGACTTAAGTCTTTCATCAGGGGATGAATGAATTCACGACAGCTGTTCAGTATGTATAAGCATTATATGGTATTAGTAAGATTTCACTCACTGTTAAGTCTCGCAGCCTGATTGGTCAGCTCCACCAGCTGCTCATACAGGTCACGGATCCTCCTGCCCGTGTTCCTCCTCCACTCTGTCCAGACGTGCTGCAGCTCGTCCCAGTCCCTTGAGTGGGACATGATGTGCTGGAGCTCAGGCTGCAGGTGCAGGCCACACTTGAATGGCTCGTTGTACGCACAGATCTCGGCGTTGTTGTAGACTGCTAGCATGTCGTTGATGAGGCGGTTGTACTGGAAAGTGAAACGGAAGCAATTACAAAAAGGATTTTTTTAACCATCTGAAATAAATCATGCTTGAAGAAGTTTGTACCAAAAGCATAATACAAAAATTTCATTATTTTTTTGGTGTGTACTGACAAAGCCAATAAGCTAATTTATGCTAATGGCTATTCAAGAACTTAACGCCACATGGTCTGTTCTACGTCACACCTAGTGCTAGACAAACAAAAAGCGCTTGCAAACAAAATGACGTCATTTTGACCATGAGTCCAACGCGGGCGTATAGCAAACGCTGATAATATTCAGTCTTTATTTTCAGAACATCTTTTCATTATTCCTGTAGTCAATTAACAAAGGTATTGCATTATGGCAACAACTCTATTCGCAAAGTTTTAAAATCCGACAGTCTGATACCACTTTTGAAAAGTCTTTGTAACATTATGCTCGCTCTGCATACTTTTTTGGGACATTAAATTAGGTATATTCGTAATTTTTTGGAAGGAATCTAAATTAAGACATATCCTTACCCTGTCAAGCTGGTCAGGAGGCAACGCCGCTGGTCCAATGATGGAGAGCAGCCTCAACTGTCTGTATGTAGGGAAGTCTCTGATAGCTCCACGTGGTATTTGCTGTGCTGTCTCCCATAACTGTCGCTGGAATAGCGTGTAACGTTGTTGGGCATCCAGCTGGAAAGAAAACAATCGGCTTTAAGAACCATCTGAAATACATGCTGCCCTAGCATTTACCAATCAAATTTAGTACATTTGCCAATCAAATTGCAGTGGAAGTTTCACTATGGAACTAATTCTTTGGTACAAGTCAAATTTTTTTTTTTTTTTTTTTCATTTATTTCTTTAATATCCAACATGAAACAATACAATTTAATACCTAGTGTTCGTTTAAAGTCCTAGGTTTAAATAACATGTAATTGACATGGTTACTTGAGCTATTTGACGCCCATTATAAACCTTATATAATAACAATAGATGCTTAGTATTAAGGATTAACAATAATCATACTAGTAATGTTAACTAGTAACATTAGGAGTTTTATGCTCACTTTTAAGAGATCGCATTTATAGCATGAAGTAAATTTAATTAAGTTAACCTTAGAGACTAATATACAAACTTATTTTGTAGTTAACATTATACAACAACATTGTAATTATAGTTTACTCTCAACGTCGATCTAGTTAAACTTAATAATCTAACAAGCGGGTAGATCTCTAAACGCGAGCGGCGCGGGCGGCGCAGCGCGAGCGGCCGGGACCGGTCGGCCGGCGTGTGACGTCGTCGCCGCCTTATCGGCCGTGAGCACGTAGTGATGTGGCAGCCGATATCGTTTGTACTTATCGACATATGGCAGGTCACAGAGTCGACTGCGACCAATTTTATTAATTAATCGATTTTTATTTCGAGGAATGGTAACAATATAAAATTTGTTTGTTTGTTTTAAAATGAATTGTTTTACCAAGGGAAGCTTGATTTTATTGTGTAATTTATATAAGTTAGTGTAAAAAGGTGTATTAAATGAAATTTTAAGGGCTTTGTTTTGTATCAGTTGCAGTTTATTGTAATTTGTGTCACATGTACTACTCCATACTGGGCAAGCGTATGTAATTATCGGCCTTATCAGCGTAGTATACAGTGAGAGCTTGGAGTTACTGCTTAAGCAAGACTTACGATTTAGAATAGGGGAAAGGGCACCTAAAGCTTGTATACCTTTTGAGCAGGAAGATACAATATGCGAGCTCCAATTCAATTTATTATCTAGATGAACTCCCAGATATTTTATTGAAATACTCCAAGGTATTTCAAAACCATTCAATTTAATTTTTCTTTTAGGTAGTGTTCGTCGTCTAGTAAACATAATTGCTTCTGTTTTACCTTCATTTAATTTCAATTTCCACCTGGTGAAAAAGTCATGGAGCAAGGTTATTGACAATTGAAGCCTAGAAATTACAAGTTCTAGGTCACTTGATGATGTCAGGGATGCAGTATCATCAGCGAAGCAGGCCAGGGTAGTCCTGGGTTGAATAGGAATGTCGTTCAGGTAGATAACAAATAAAAACGGGCCTAAAATGGAACCTTGTGGGACGCCCGCGGGGATATGTCGGGGTGAAGAGGCAATATCATTAACATGGACTTTAAAAGAGCGATTTTCCAAGTATGACTGGACTGTTTTTATTATTGAAATTGGTATGCGGCAAGCTAACATTTTATGAAGAAGGCCCTGATGCCAAACGGTATCAAATGCTTTTTCCAAGTCTAACAGGAACATTCCCGTCGCGTTCCCTAAATTGAGGTTGTGAGCAACATGTTCGGCTACTCTGGCCAGCTGCTGAACTGTTGAATGGCAATCACGGAAACCAAATTGTTCATTTATTAGGATGTGTTGCGTTGCTTGTTTAAGGCGATGGCAAATCACTTTTTCTAGAAGCTTTCCTAGAGCAGGGAGTAAGCTTATTGGTCGATAACTAGAGGCAATAGTTGCATCTTTACGTGGTTTCTTAATAGCTATTACTTTAGCTTTTTTCCATGTATTTGGAAAGTAACAAAGCCGTAAGCAAGCATTAAATATTTTAGTTATTTCAACAGTGACTTTTTGGGGTATATGTTTAAGAACAATGTTTTTTATATTATCGTCACCAGGAGCTTTACGAGGTTTCAGGTGGCGAATGTAATTTGATATTTCAGCTGGTCGAACGGGGTGGTTAATTTCAGTGGGTTCTGACGTATTAATGTGATCTATGGACTTCATAACAGCATTATGAGTTTCACTTTGAGACCAGTCAAGAGTTAAGCACATATTACTTCGGAACGTATTGGCTAGCTCCTCGCATTGCTCAGATGTACAGGATGTCGAGGTACCGTCAGGTCGTTTTAGAGGAGCGATATCGCTTTGACTAGGATTCAATGACTTAGCAAGTCGCCATAGACCCGTTCTGGGGTTTTCAGCCCTAGCAAGCTTAGTTTGCCAAAGTTTGTCATTTAACTGCCTGATTTTTTTGTGGATATTGTTTTGAAGGAAGTTTATTTGTGTACGGATAATTTGACGTTGCACAGGATCGGTCTGACCCTGTTGACGATTTCTAAGACGATTCTTATACTTAATAAGTCTTTTAATATTACGTGGTAGTATCGAGTCGCTAGTTTTGAGATTAGTTTTATGCATTGGGACGTATAAGTTTATACCATCCGTAAGAGTTTGCTGTAGCTTAGTTATTGCCATATCAATTTCAGGTTTAGCTTTATAGGAATTTCTCGAAAGAACCGTGCGGTGATTAAGGAACTTTTTAAATTTGTCCCAGTCAGCTTTAGAATAGTCATAGGTAGATTTGACTAACCGAGATATGCTTACTTCTTTAATATAGAGGAAGATTGGTAGATGATTAGAAGAGAGTGCTGAAAGGGTTTTTACGTCGGATACATTAGGGATATTAGAGCTTAAGACAAGATCAGGTAGGGTTGGTGTCAGATTAGAACGATAATGTATTAAAGTGGGGGTAGGTGGAGCGTTAATGGTGAATTCACGTTGCAACATATGTTCGTAAAGTGATTTGCCATGTTTATTTGTTACTGTACCATACCAGTAGGGATGACGAGCATTGAAGTCACCCATTATTAAGGCACGCTTTCCTAAGTTTAGCAATAGGTCCAGATCATTGGGGATAAATGTGAGGTTAGGTGACTGGTATATGGAAAATATTAGATACTTTTCATTTTCTACAGGTAATTCGATTCCAACTGCTTCAAGATGTTGTGTAATGGGGATATTAATACGTGAGTGTCTTAAATCAGATCGGACCAATAAAGCCACTCCTTGTCCTCTCTTAAGGGAATGTTTGTCAACGCGATGACAAGTGAAACCCGGAATACTGAAGTTTATATTGCTAGTAAGTCTCGTTTCGTTTAAAGCTACCACATCAGGCTTCGTGTCACTTACCAGAAAATCCGTCAACTCAGCGCGTTTACCGCGCACGCCGTCCGCATTCCAAGCGATTAGTTTTATATTAGATTTAAACATATTGGCCTAAGTGAGTAAGTATAAGCATGACTTTATCCATAGTGCAAGTGCACGACATAAATTTACTTTTAATCGACTTAATTACTGACAGGATGTGAATCATCTCAGCAGTAACAGCATCTTGAGGTGTTTGGTTTGGGAGCCAACATGTTTGGCTCATTTCTTGAGTTACTGAATGGCTCTTATTTTCCACCAGAGGTGGCTCCAGGTTTAGTTGCGTCTGTTGGGAGGTCACAATAGATGTCTGCTGCCGTCTTAAGTCTGCTGTTATGTTTACAGCGGGTAACGAGGGCCATGCGTTTGGCTCAGTATGATGTTGTAATACGTTGCGTCTTTTAGGTGCCGGGTTCCGTTTCTGGTTCCTCTCAAGTATCATTTTTCTCTTCTGTTCGATATACTTTAACCTCTCTTGGCAGTTTTTGTAGTTTGCAGGATGTTCCTCTTGACAGTTGCAGCATATGGCTGGTGCGGAGCGATCAATCTTAGGGCAGTCTTTAGTAGTATGGCTACCTGTACATTTGACACAACGTGGTGGAAGATTGCAATTTCGAGAAGCGTGCCCAAATCTTTGGCACCTATAGCATTGAGTTCCGGATTGTTTACTTGGGGTGAATTTCGTCATGTGAATTACGCAGTGGCACAAATACTTGATTTGCCGGAACTTGGTGATTTCCGAACCAGGTGGCAATTGTATCAGATACAGTGGTGGTCGTGGGTGGTCTGGTCCCATCTTAAGTTTAGTGACAACTAGATCCTTAAAACCTTGAGCAATCAACTCTTCTTTGAGGTCATTTTCTATATCGTGCGGAAGTCCACGTATAACCACTTTGTAAGATTTTTCATCCTTCCTGCTAAAGGTATGAAAATGTATGTTCTCACTAGTAAGTCCTTTCTTGAGTGTTTCATGATTTGCATTCGTGTTGCAGAAAACAGCAATTTTGCTGTTATTCTGGTACTTTAAATGGTATCCTTTTATGTATTTAGAGATCATGTTGTTAATGGTATTGTGCGTCCATTCAGGGAGTATGCATATCTGTATAGGTGGTACTTTGTAGCTTTTATTCGGGTTATCTGATAAAGCCAGGCTAGATGCGGTGGATTGGCCGTCGTCATCCGTACAAAGGGAGGTGAAGCGATTTGAAGTTGGAATCAGCTGTTCATTACCAGTATTCTTTGGTTTATAAGCAGGTCTCTTTGGTTTTTCCCAACTTAGATGGGCCTCTTCTGCTGACCTTTTACTAGCTGATAAGCTTTCATTGGATGAAGTCCGTAACAGAAATTTATCCATTATAACGAAGTATCGATAACAATCTATCGAACTTTTCCATCACTAATGACTGCTCGTTTATGCGTAGCGTAACTATTCGCGACGTCTTATCTCTAGCACCGGTAAGACCGAACTGGAACTGGTACAAGTCAAATGTAGGGGCCATTTGCAACGTCAAAAGATGGCGGATGTGCAATTTGTTTTAGTTTTTATTTTTGTGTATTTAGGTGTTCAAAGTTCTTTTTTGTTGGAGATTTGTACTTTTTATGCCTTTGTGTTGCACAGTGATAGAAGACTTGGACTTATTTCGTGTATTCTGGCATCTTACTTCTCGTTTCAAGTGGACTCGCAGTGGTACAGAGGTTAAAACTATCTTGGCCTCTGTCCTACATATCACCGTACAACGTTGCCACCAATCTTCCAAGAGAAGATTGGATTGTGTTTTATTGCTATATTGATTTATACTTATATATACTTGACACTGGCGAAATCACCCGCGGTAGTAGCAGTTCAAGTCGCCGCGGGGCAAAGAAAAAAAAAGAAAGGTCAAATGTAGCAGAAACTAAGCTTTTAATAACGGGGCCTCTATATTCTACTAGGTAAAACAATATTTCTTTTGACGTGTTATGATACTGTTGTTAACTCCAAACCATTAAGGAGGTACTTCCAAGTAAATAAGACCTATCGCGACGTTGACAATGGTTGTCATTTCAAAAACAAAAATTTTTGACGCGTGGAATGGAGGCCCATTGGCTTCATTCTAGTTTGTTTTAGCCCATCTCGCTTTTACATCGCTTTTATACTGTAGAATTTAATTTCCCCTCCTACTTATATCAACACATCGGTAACTCGTGGCATTTAGGTAGCACTTGACAGTTTCTAACAGACTAATGATGTCACAATTCTTCTTGTACGAGTCGAGAAAAGGAAACCAATTAGAAAAAAAAGGTTTTTCTATCATTTAATATATGACATCCGTGATAAACAATTAATATTAGTTTATTATTAGTCAGCCTGAATTCTACTTGATAAAATCCACTTTGTGTAAGAAAATCCCGACTACACTGACATAATGTCAGTGTAGTCGGGAAAAAAAGCATTCTATTGTAAAGTTGCAGCGTATTTTAATTTATGTTTTCTTTGATTTCCTCCAATAATTCCAAAAAACATATGTTTCGCAACACGTCTCGTAATAATTATTACGAGTAAATGAATGACAATATCATTGACATTGACATTGATGTTTTTAAACAAGTGATCAAACCTACTTAGTCATATGTTAAGACGATGAAGGTATTTTTTTTTCTGTTTAAAGCACTTAGAAAACTTGTCTCATCACTAATCTGTAAAGTGCTACCTAAATGCCACGAGTTACCCATGTGTACTTATATCTACTCGACAGTAAGTTTCTTGGTAAAAGTAATAATTATCTGAAATTAAGTCCTTGTTTCCACAAAGCTAAGTAATTATTTTTAGCATCCATGAACCGTGTAATATCTGTGTTTTTATATGCACCATTGCACCAGTATTACATTTTTTTAAACAAAAAAAAAACCGCCACTATGATGTCACGGTCATCCTAACAATGACTGACCGTGACGAATGACCGTTGACAGTGAGCGTACGTGCCAAATTGTAAGAAGCTCCATGACATGAAACTCTACCGAAAATGGTTCAGCTATTTATGACATCTCAATATGGTGTGAGGACAATTTGCATGACACTGTTAAGTGTAGCCGATCTTGTTTGGTTTGAGCAGAGGCGAATGAGTAAAACTTAGGTACCTACTCTGAAATACATATAAATACCCTAGCTCTTCTCACCCCACAAGCAAACAAATTGTTAATTTTAACGTGTGTGTCTGTGTGTCAGTCAAAGGCATTGTAGCTCCAAAACGGATGTGCCAACTTGGATTTAGGTTTTTTTGGGAGCCTGCCGTTTGGCAAAAATATGTTTCCCAAATGTATCGTTTCCCAACTTTTTCATTTGCCAACCCAATGCTATTTTTTTTTTCAGGATTTATTTCAGTACCATCGTATAGAATCCTACAGGTTAGGTTAGGTTAGTTTTTATAACATACTGAAATATTTACGGTTACAGAAAACAAAGCGGGTTGGCAAATGAACCGGTTGGGAAACGATACATTTGGCAAACATATTTCGCCGAAACAAAGGTAACCCGTTTTTTTTATACAAGGATAGTTTAATCTAGGTGGTTCTTAGCTCCAAAAGTGGGGGTCTATTATAATGTGCTTTTCAATTATTTAAGAGGGTCTATAATCAATTAGTTAAAGGCATATGAAGGGTCCACGGAAAGAACATGTCTAGTCACTTTTTTTTGAAAATTAGTTTTTGATCTCCAAATGTAGAGGACAAAATGAACTATCACCTACCACTCATTTTCAGATATAAATCTTCATATAACTTGTATTTTTTCACTCTTAAAAACACCTCTACACGAAAATTACGTACAAAATGACAAGGTTTCTAACTTTCAAATCGCGATATCTCAAAAAGTTACTAATGTGACTAGACATGTTCTTTCCGTGGACCCTTCATATTGTCTTTGACGTGTTATGGTATTGTTTTTAACTGAGTCGGTAAATAAGTGCTACCGAACGTTGACAATACGGAAACACGTTAAAAAAAATTAAGGTTTTGCTATTTCTGTGTCCATAGTTGTCTGAAAGAGATCGCTATTTAGAGGTAAGACTGCCGGTTGAGTAACTATAATTTAAACTTGCAGTTTCTTGTTTTTTTTTGTATATTATCGAGAATATTTGTATTGTACTGTATTGTTATATGGCGTGGAATCTCAGCCCTGTTATACTGTTTACCATATGATTTTTAAAAGAGGCAGGAAGAGCTACTAAATCTTGACTGTACGTTGATATGTTATTCGAAAAAGGAATAATCAAAGAAAAAAAAATATTCTCAGTAAAATACAGTCATTTTAATGATTATTGATTA
Organism: Acleris sparsana; assembly: GCA_923062465.1. Lineage (NCBI taxonomy): Eukaryota > Metazoa > Arthropoda > Insecta > Lepidoptera > Tortricidae > Acleris > Acleris sparsana. The sequence goes on from OV281293.1 coordinate 1,777,890, forward strand.
CAAATTGTTGTGAAATGGTCCCATCTCAACATGTGTTTGTCTTGACTGCTCGGTAAAAAACACGCAAGGTGAAATAATGAAATAATAAGGATTCATGATATTAAATAAGATAAAATAATCGAAGTTATAAATGTAGTAGAAATAAGAAATGAAGAAAAGAAACAAAGGGTAGATCTTACTTCAAAGTAGAAAGAGAAGGCGGTTTAAAACGTGTGACCAACAACAACATTAGCAGATTACTTTTGACTGATGAGAAAATTATAATATATTTTAGCGAAAGATACCTTAGTGGTGGTAAGATTGTTTAGGGTCCGTCAGCATCGCTACCACCATCTTAGCACAGAAGCATTCCATCTCAGTCCTCAGGGTTGGCAATGCATTTGTCATAGGATTGAATATAATTATCTATGGGTCACAGGTTCTACTTACCATAGCTGGTTTGTGTGCTCGTTTGCCTAACCTTTGTAAAAAAAAAATGATTTATGAAACCTCGGAAACCCTGATGATTAATGATGATGGTCAGACCATAAACAAGACAGAATCATTTCAAGCCGGATTAATGAAATGACGTCATCTAAGATGGATAGCACTGCATCAAACAATGCAATTAAGTTTTTCAATGATTAAATTGTCTTGTTTGCTGGTGAGTCAGGAGTCGAAGTAATCAAAGTATTACGTGGTTACAGTGAATCATCCTTGGTACCTACTGTACAATGTAATTACTTTTAGAACTGTGGAAAAGAAAAGTTATATAAAGAAACTAGCGGACGCCTGCGACTTCGTACGCGTAGAATTAGTTTCCCAGTACTCCCCCTTTTTTCCCGTTGGGGGTCGATTTTCGGAAAATCCTTTCTTAGTGCTCACTTACATCATGAAAGAAACACCTGTACCAAATTTCAAGTTTCTAGGTACAGTAGTTTCGGCTGTGCGTTGAAATGTCAGTCAGTCAGTCAGTCAGTTTCTCCTTTTATATATTTAGATAAAAACCCTTTGAAGGATAGCATGACAAATATACTGACAGATCTCGTAGAATACTTGTGTTTTTCTGTTAAACGGTTGAAGATCTTGAAATTATTAGCGGATAGAATTGACAGTCCTGATGTGGAAAATTATTAAAAGTACTTACTGCCGCACTCAGAGACGTCATTTTATTTTAATGTTTGATTAAACTTGCTGCTGTCACTTTCTTTGCTATAGAAATAGAATAAGATAACACGTCACTAAACACGCATTAAATTTAATTGACGTCTCTGAGTGCGGCAATAAGTCTGTGTTAGTAAATATTAACCTAGCCCAAGTTTACGAGTACTAACAATATATGGAACTCTTAGTCATATGAAAATATAAAGTTGAGTTTTGATATATGAAATGATTACTGAGTCGGATAGCTGACATTAAAGATCTAAAATAAGATCTAACAGGGTTTCTAGACAGAATTCTATTTTTTAACGTAAATGGTTTATAAAAACTGTCAAAATGGATCTAATTGAAAATGCTGAACTAGAAAACGAATTTTCAGGAACAGAACAACAAGAAGTACTATCCTCTAGTTATAAAAAAGAAGCGAACGGGGCCAAAGCTTACAAGTTATTTTCCATTGTTTTCAGTAGATAAATTATGGTACAAAAACTTAGAGATCCGGCTAATTCTAACTTAAACTTAAAATTAGTTAAGATTATCAGTTAAATGGTAACTTAAATACCGGATTGACCATACAAATAGCTTCCCAAAGCATTAAATTATCAATTATAAGTTAATGCCTCGCGTAAAATCCGTAAAGTTGATTATCTCAAAGCGTGACGGGGACAAAAACTGTAATTAACAGATTAATTAGGAATTTAATATCGAAGCTAAATTCACAGAGTAAGTATGGTATGTTTAATCCCCGATAAAACGAGCGGCTCTAGTATGGTCGCGTTTATCGCGTGACAAATTGTGGATAAAGCATCCGTCACTTTCTGACACGTATAATATACTAGCGAACCGATTTCGCTTCGCTCCGGGATAAACGTAATAAAATATAGCCTAACTGACACTCGCAAATAACGTGGCTTTCTGTGGGTAAAATGTTTTTCAAAATCGTTCCAGTACCAGCGACCCGCCCCGGGCTGTTATGTCCCTGCATTTTAAATCCGTAATATCTTCGAAAATATTCATTGAAATCCATGCAGTAAGAGTCATATTGATCTATATTAAATGCACAATCTATTAAAGGTACTTAATTGTATAAGAATTAATGCTGTATTACTCAAAATTGATTGATAAATAAGACATTATTTCTGATGAAAAGTAAAGATAAAAAAGATAAAAGAAATTTATTCAATAAGAAGCCCCACAGGTACTTTTACACGTCAAGAATCTACCAGCGCTTCCCAAGAGGAGACCACTGCTGAGAAGAAACGCCGCAAGAAACTCAGCAGTCAGTCATTTTTAAAACTTATTTCATAAGGATAAAAAATGGTTATTATGGGTTATCTCTAAGAGATAGACATATACCATTGCGGACTTTTCTGTAGACTTGAGTGTACAATACTATAGTATGTTTATTATTCAGTCATAATAAAGTCACTCACTCACTCACTCACTCATTCTCGCTCTTGTCCGTCCAGCCATGCAACTGTCAATACGTGTTTTCTATGTGCTCCGTATTTTATAAAGTTGTGCAGTTCACAGTAATAAACGTGAGATTAAAATCAGTGTGTTATAATTTATACAGTCCTCTCCATCACATCAAGAACATTCAGTCAATTTCATACATAAATTTGGTCCTTTTCGAGCCTTAAAAACAGTGCGTCGTCGTGTTACAAGATCGCCATTTTTCTTCGAGGAGGTCGTCGCGTCGGCACAAGACAAGTAACTCATTCATTCTCATTCATACGTTCACTCTGTGATGCACTCTGGCGGGCGGGCAGAAGCAATCTACAAGAGATTCTACTCAACAGCGACATCTATATCTATATTTCATCCAATCAATACACTGCATCAGGGCGCATACGCCAATCGCAATTGCTACAACTACGGCGCACACGCCAACTGTCCAATCGCAAACAAGAGCGATACTGTTTCACCGACATACGTCAAAGCTGTTACCTACCAATCAAGTTACCGAACTAGACCCTTGAGTCATTTTCTACCAATCACGAGCGAGAACTATCGACGGCGTTCACGCAAGCCTACCAATCTAGTTCAATCTTCTACCATTCAATCTTTTCAATCATCAATCTCAATGTGAAATGGTGGATTGTTCAACCCACGTTTTTCTCAGCGCACACGCTAAACTACAAAGTCATTAACAATGGCGGAATCCAATACAGTGGAATATTACAAGATGCAACGAAGTACAATCAAAGGGAAGCTTACTCGCATCGTAAACTTCATTAAAACCTGCGATGCCGACGCCGATTCGGACAGATTGAAAATTCATGAAGTGAAGGCACGTTATAGTGAAATAGAAAGAATTTATCATAGGTTCGACGAGATACAGAGCGCAATCGAAGCTTTCGACTATGATGACCCGGACAAGGCCGCCGCGCATGACCAGGAACGAGACCAATTCGAGGAGAAATACTTTTTCACTAAGGCGCAAATGGATGCCCTGATAGCTGCAAGCTCTACAACGTCCGACTACGGGGAATCTAGCCCAATGAAGAATAACCATGATGGCTACAAGAAACCATGTGTCAAGTTGCCCCAACTCGAACTTCCCAAGTTTGACGGTGACATCAAACAATGGCCGGCGTTTAAAAATATATTCATGGCGTCTGTGGATGGTACCGACTTACCGGTTGTCAACAAGCTACAATATCTCAAGTCTGCGCTGACGGGAGAAGCTGCAGGTCTCATTTCCTCCTTGCTCATTACCGAGGAAAACTACGTCAAAGCGTTAGACATATTAAGTAAAAGGTATGAGAATAAAACTATCATTGTGAATTCCCATTTAAAAGCGATTACTAATTTTGCTACCATCTCTAGATATAACCTTAAAGACTTCTTGGTTACTTTTCAACAAAGTTTAGATTCACTTGGAGCCATAAACTTGCCAGTTGACAGTTGGGATGCATTATTAGTGTTTTTAATCTCTCAAAAACTGGATAGTTCATTGCGTGCAGCTTGGGAGCTTAACCGCAAAGAAAATACTATTGCTACATTGTGTGAATTGCTTGATTTTCTAAATGCACGTCGAACTGCATTTGAAATGCTGAATGATAAGACTAACATTGATAAACCTAGTGTGAAAATCTCCCATGTTGCATCTGCTGAAACAAATGTAAATTGCATATTGTGTCAAAACAAACATCCCTTACACAAATGTCCAAACTATCTAGAGCTGTCAATTAATGATCGTGTAAATTTAGTCAAAGCTAAATCTTTGTGTTACAATTGCTTACAGCCTTTTAGAGCAAATCATAAATGCTCTAAATACAAATGCCTAACCTGCCGAGGTAGACATCACACAAGTATACATGTGGATCGACCTCAACAACAGGTTAACTTTGTTTCATCTGATTATCAGTATGGTCAAACTCAGTCACTACCTATAGTGACTTCTAATAATACTAATTCTATAGGTATACCTACCCCTACTACTAATAACATTCAATCGCAGCTACATGCGCCACTTGCTAACACTCAATCTCAACTAAATGTGCCACTCGCTCAAATGCAACTACATGCACCTACCTCTCAAATGCAACAACATGCACCTCTAAGCACCCCTTCCACTGTGCTAATGGCTAATACTAACAATCAGCAAATATTGCTTTCCACAGCTATCATACAAATTCAGGATGCGACAGGAAAATGGGTGAACGCTCGAGCACTTCTGGATGCAGGCAGCGAAGTCAATATTGTTACCCACAGACTAGCCTCCTCACTACAGCTTGATTTTAAAAATGATGCTTGCCTCATACGAGGTATTGGTAATAGCCAAAAACAAACACGAGTGAGTATTCACACCAAGGTTTCATCTCGCTACAGTGACTACACAGCGGATCTCACATTCATAGTAATGGATAATATAGCCGTGCCACTACCACATAACTATATATCTACTCACACTTGGCATATACCTGCTAAACAAGGACAAACTCTTGCCGACCCAACTTTTTTCATACCTAGCACAATTGATCTACTCATTGGGGCTGAACTCTTCTATTCTATTTTACAAACGGGTCGCATTAAGCTTGGTCCATGTTTGCCTTTCTTGATTGAAACTACATTCGGATGGGTTGTATCTGGTTCTTTTATCCCAGACACATATGAGCCTATATCTAACAGCACTACACATGTTAGCATGCACTTGTCATCTACTTCCACGGATAACATTCTTCAATCTTTCTGGAACCAAGAGGAACCTCAACTACCTGAAAAATTACTACTTTCCCCAGAAGATAAATACTGTGAAGACTTGTACACATCAACTACCACACATGATAACACAGGTAGATACATAGTAAACTTGCCTATACAGTCAGACAAACTTGACGAACTAGGTAATTCATTTAATACTGCCTATCATTGCCTACTTAAATTAGAGTCAAGATTTACCAAAGATTCCCACTTATATGCCCAGTATAAATCATTTATTAATGAGTTTGTAGAGCTTGGTCATGCTCACTATGTCACAAACTTCTCTCCTACAGACCCGCATGTTTATTACATGCCCCATTTGCCAGTAATTAGGCCTGATAGTGTCACTACAAAATTACGTACTGTTTTCAATGCTAGTGCGAAAACATCCAGTGGTTTATCCCTTAATGATCTACTTTATGAAGGTCCTAACATTTACAATGACATTTTCGATATAATTCTGAGATTCAGACTATATAAATATGCTTTTTCATGTGACATTATTAAGATGTACCGTAATATTTGGATTAACCCTCAACAGACACCTCTACAAAGGGTTCTATGGCGAGATTCTAAATCAGAGCCACTTAAATGCTTAGAATTAGATACTGTCACTTATGGCACTAAAAGTGCACCTTACCTTGCTTGTCGTACAATGCTAGATTTAGCGGACAAATATGCTGATACTCACCCAAAAGCCGCAGAATGTATAAAGTCAAATAGTTACATGGATGACTATTTATGTGGAGCTCATTCGTTAGAGCAGTGTATTCAATTATGCACTGAACTGACTAGCTTGTTGAGTAAAGCAGGATTTCAGCTACACAAATGGTCAGCCAATCACTCAGATATCCATGCACATATATTGCATTTAGATGCTTCAAGACAAAATCATACCTTGCAAGAGGAAAACAACACATATAATTTTACACTACATGAATTTGTGAAAACTCTGGGTTTACAGTGGCTACCTACCCATGATACACTTAATATTTATATCCCAAATGTGAAAGAAAAAACTCCTTGTACTAAAAGAAGCATTTTGTCCCAAATAGCACAAATATTTGACCCAATGGGTATATTAGCTCCCACTACTATCCTAGCAAAAATACTAATGCAGGATATTTGGAAAAAGAACCTTGACTGGGATTCTCTAATTCCCAATGATTTGTTAGTAATTTGGCAAAAATTCCTTTCTCAATTACACGCTTTAAAATCTATAAATATTCCCAGGTATTATTTCTCGGAAATACCTAATCTTATTATTTTATTAGGCTTTAGTGATGCCTCCCACAAAGCCTATGGTGCTTGCTTATACCTAAAAGCAACATACCCTAATAAAGACCCTACTTGCACACTTGTGACTGCAAAATCTAAAGTTGCACCAATTAAAAAACAACAGTCTATCCCTAGATTAGAACTGTGTGGTACACTACTTTTATCAAAATTAGTAAACAAATTTAAAGATGCAACTTCCAATAAAATTAATATCCAACATACATATTTATTTACAGACTCTTCTATTGTACTAAGTTGGATCAAATCACCATACAAACACAAACATGACACATATGTCACACATCGGTTAATGCTCATCATAGACTTGACTAGCAGTAAGGATTGGCAGTATGTGAATACAAAACACAACCCAGCGGATTTGATCACGCGTGGAGTCATGCCCAATGTGTTACCGTCATGCTCTCTATGGTGGCAAGGTCCCTTGTGGCTGAAACAAGACCCAGTTCTATGGCCACTTTCTATGCCACAGGAACAGCATACAGCTGATATAACACAGCTCACTGAGGACATACCAATTGCTAAAATGGTTAATATTTGTTTAAATGTAGGTATTGACTATTCATTTTTCTATAACAGTTTTTGCAATAACTCTAATTTTACTAGTTTGATTAGATCAGTGGCATACCTATTCAGATTCCTACATAATATAAAAAATGAAAATAACAGACGTACTTCTCATCTTACAATGTCAGAGCTCAAGTATTCCCATGATTTTATAATACAAACAACTCAATATAATTCATTTTCTAAAGAAATTCAAGAGCTCAAAAATATTCAACAACCTCCCACAACTTCAAAGTTATACACTTTTACTTCTAGCCCTCTTAAAAAATTAAATCCTTTCTTAGATGAAAGTAATATTCTACGAGTTGGGGGTCGCATTCAGCATTCAGACATACCATACAATCAAGCACACCCTATTATACTCCCAAGCAAAGACCACATAACTACATTGATAACGCATCATTATCATCTCAAATTACTACATGCAGGATTACAAAACACACTATACAACATAAGACTTAAATATTGGCCCATCAACGGTAGAAGTGAAGTAAAAAAGTGTATTCACTCCTGTCCTAGATGCATTAGGTACCGAGGAACGGTCTGTGTGTAACGTGGGTCGTTACTACTGTGCCTGAGTGAGCAATTTTGTCGAATACTTATATTATATCCAACTTTAAATAAGTTAATCTCAAGATTAACTCAACTATTATGTATCGGAGCCTGAATCAATGTAAGTAATTAACGTTGTTAATTTAAATCACTAGGCGCTTTACTGCGTGGACGCGTTCTTATCTCAACGGCAAGTCATGTTCAAGGTGAATCGCCGCTCCCCGCTAGGGCGACGGCGGGGGTTCTGCTCGAGATTCGCACGGCAGCGACAGCGCGACATCACGTACGATGGGTCGCTAACCATATTAATTTATTATGATATAAGTAATCTATAATTATTTTAAATAATCTGTGCTGTGCTGGATCACAGTATTCATTACTAATGTTATTTTAATGCTTCAATAATTTAAATACGCGAGTGGTTGTTATCCCCGGTCGGGTGAGTGTTGCAAATCATTACTTACTAATGTAAATCAGTAGAATATTCTAGTGTGCCTAATATTGCTTTATGTTTTCATGTAGCTGGCTTTATTTCATTAAGTAATTGTAAGTATTTAAAGGTTGGATCTTTCGAGAAACGGAATCTCTTTGTTCTACAAATCTACTTCTACCCGCTTACCAGAAATGTATTAGCCGATTTTCGTAATAATTGTAAATTTAAATATTTTATCGGTTAATATTAAACTCCAGTTGCTTTAATTGTTTTATCTTACTATTTGCTGTAAATTTCAAACAGACCGAATAATGTAATTTTGTACTTTCACCATAACCTTCTAAATTAACCTCACTGCTGCAACATCATTGATAACTATTTAATGCTTTTGGTGGCCTTCCTGCTAGTAGCGCTTATATCACCACCATTCTCCGGATGTTGCAGTCAGAAACATAAAATCAGACTTTCCGCTAAGTGGCCAAATGCTCAATTCCAGGGATTTTTGTTACGGGCTACAACTCAAGCCTGATGAGGAACTACTTCCCGGACTGCTGACCTGCCCTCCCTCCGGAACTACCCGTGACGTCACTGGCCGCGCACCTCCATCTGCCGCACTACAGGGAAGTGGTAGCCATATCAGGCTGTGTTAAGTGAACACGGTCTCTTTTCTCTACATAGTAGAATGAAATAACGGACTCATACCCTGGGACTACCTGCCTGATATTTTCTGTGTTTGTTTAATTTATTAATTTGTTAATTTGAATTTCAATTAATTTTATAATTTGTAATTAATATTAGATTCGAGATTTAATTAAATTCATATTTGTAAACACTGTCTAATTTCTACCTCAAGTAACGCCTAACGCGACAGTGGCGCCCACTATAGGATATTTCACAGAGCCGTGTTCACTTACACAAGTTTGTAGTATTATCTAGGAATCATTGGTGCTGGTAGCTTTAGTTCTAAGCCTATCAATTGGTCATTGAAGGTGTGAGGGTATCTACTACTTAATGAATAACTTTATTGCATTTGTATTTTTATTGTGTCTACTCACAATATTTTTTTTTTAAAACTAAACTATTTTTATATCATACTACACTCACATTTTCGGTGACTTCTTCATATTAACAATAAGTCGATTATTGCGCTGGGTATTGTTTTGCTTTTCTGCTATTTTTAGTTACCATTGTTGATTATTGTAAATTGCAACACACGCCTACTGGTAAGGATGTCATACCAAATTAAATTTCTTTCGCTGCAAAAAGCAGAGCTGGAGTATGAGGTTGGTGTCCGTGGCGGTACTACGGGAGAATCTGTTCAGGAACTTCGTAAGCAGATTGTAAAATTAGCTCCAATATTGCCATCGGAGGATATTCTAGAGTCTCATTTGGAGCCGGTTCTTGATTTGGCACAGGTTAAGGATACTTTAATCAAAATTAGAGATAATTTAGCTTCTATAAAAAATAAATTCGATAAAAGTGTTTACTCTCGCACAGAAACGATGCTGAATCACGTTTATTACAGACTAATTAGGATAAATCGGCTGCAAACTATTGAAACTCAATACGTGGATTATTCACAAAAATTAAAGCAGTACATGGGGGAACTGAAACAATTAAAATCAGAGGCACCGTCAGTTACAACAAACCCAGAACCTTTGTCTGAGCTTATATCGGTTAATTGCGAGAAGAGGCTGGTGTCTGATGTGGTTGGCAAGCTCAAATTTAATGGTAAGACATGTGTTAGGTCTTTTATACAGAAAGCTGAAGAGCTCGTATTCTCGAGAAGTATGTCTAAGGACAAGTTGTTGACTTATGCGTATGAGATTTTTACTGATGATGCCTTGCATTGGTACAGGTGTATCAAGGACAAGGTGGAATCGTGGGATGATCTTGTCGCACTTTTAAAACAGGACTTTTGCCAAAGCGATTATGACTACCGTCTTTTGTCAGAGATTAGGTCGCGTACGCAGGGAGATCGGGAGAATATCTCTATTTACATTTCCATAATGCATGGCATGTTTTCGCGCCTTAGCAAGCAGCTTTCTGAGGAGGACAAGTTAGAGATTCTCCTACATAATATACGTCCTATTTATGCTAGCACGCTAGCAGCTTCGCCTAACATATCTAGCATCGACGCTCTCAGGGAGTTGTGCCGCAGCTATGAAAATATCCAGGCTCGCATGGCTCAATTTCATGAACCACCCAGAGTAAATTCGGAGACACTAGCTCGCGAATTTGCATACAACTATCAATCAACTAGCACATGTAATAAAGGCGTTAATAATTCAAACTACAATACCTACAAACAAGACTACAATAACAGTAAATATAAAAATTACAGGCCCTATCAGAAACCATACGGTAATTTCAATAGGCAAAATACAGAGCAGTTTCAAAATCCCAATATAAATTCCTTAAGTACTACGATGACATCTACTAACACTAAACGGCTATATTGCCCGAGATGCCGTGTGGACTCTCATTCCTTAGGGCAGTGTCAGCAACCACACTTTCCGATTTGTTTCAAATGTGGCAAGAGAGGGGTTCGCTTCCCGGACTGTCCACTTTGTAAATCTGACCAAAAAAACTGAATGCTGTGGGTTGTGGTGATGGCAAGTGCGAAAACGCTGCTACAACTAAATTAGATTACTCGGAGTGGTCCGATTGGCTTAAATTTATCACGCAATTCTTTTCGTGCTATGCTGTCTCTTCAATCCACAATTTAGTATCCGATTTCTCTCGACCACATGTCTCCGTCGAATTACACGATAAACCACTAATTGGTTTACTAGATACAGGTTCTGCTGTGTCTATTCTAGGTAACAACACTTATAAGCACTTTACTGCAAGGGGTTATGTTCTACACCAAAGTCAACCATTACAATTTGTTGCCGCTGGTGGTCAGAAATTGGAACGTATTGGTGTAATGTATCTACCGGTTACGTTTTTAAACCAAACACACATATTAGAAATAAACATTGTGCCTACAATACAAAATTCGTTAATCCTGGGAATGGATTTCTGGAATGATTTTGGGCTGTTTCCAAAGCACTTGGCTTCAGTAATTATGCGCTCTGAAACTGAGGTCGCTCTTGCTGGTCTGGCTGTAGACGGCGACGTAAGTATCTGTAGTTACGATCACCTAACTGAAGAGCAGAAGATCACAGCTGACCACATAATTTCTCAGTTCCGTAATATATCCAACGAGGAACGCGGTTTAGGTAGGACTTCTCTAATTACACATTCCATTGACACTGGGAATGCTGCTCCCATTCGTCAACGCTACTATAGAATGCCCCTAGAGAAACAGAGAGTCTTGATCGAACAACTGAACGAGATGCTCAAAGAGGACGTAGTCGAACCTTGTGAGAGTGCATGGTCTTCACCTGTACTACTAACCCCTAAAAAGGATGGTCAATTAAGATTTTGTCTAGACAGTCGTAAACTCAATGCCATAACTAAAAAGGACGCTTACAGCCTACCGTACATATCCGAGATTTTGGACAATCTGCGCGACGCTAAATATCTCACTAGCTTAGACTTGTCAAAGAGTTTCTGGCAAATACTGATTAGGGAAGAAGACAAATGTAAGACCGCTTTCTATATACCAACTCGCGGAACCTTCCAATTTAAATCAATGCCCTTTGGCTTGACTAACGCGCCGGCTACACAACAACGCTTGGTTGATCAATTGTTTTGCGGGCCTGAGTTTGAATACAAGGTCTTCGTGTATATTGACGACATTGTAATAGTGTCTCCTACTTACGATCAACATATATCGCTTCTAGTGCGCGTTATGGAGAAACTTACTTCCGCAAATTTGACGATCAATTTCAAAAAGAGTCAGTTCTTTAGGAAACAACTTAAGTATTTGGGGTTCGTCGTCGATTCTAATGGCTTGCATGCGGACCCAGATAAGGTAGAAGCTATTGTGAGCTATCCAACACCTAAGAATCGTAAAGAGGTGCGTAGATTTCTTGGTACGTCCTCATGGTATCGTCGATTTATACCACATTTTAGCTCTCTAGCTTCTCCCCTAAATAAACTAACGTCACAAGCTAAAACTGCGGCCCCCTTCAAATGGTCCACGGAAGCTGATGAGGCTTTTAAAGCATTAAAAAAATGTCTGGTCTCTACGCCTGTTCTATCCTGTCCGGACTACTCAGGGCCTTTTGAAGTGCATACTGATGCGAGCGATGTGGGCATTGGTGCGGTTCTTACACAGACTTCAGAGGGTGTTGAGCGAGTGATAGCGTATATGAGCAAGTCATTATCTAAACAGGAACAAAATTTTAGCGCTACTGAGCGAGAGGCCTTGGCAGTCCTGACAGCGGTTGAACATTGGCGATGCTACCTTGAAAACGGTAAAAAAATAACTATTTACACAGACCACGCAGCGTTAAAATGGTTTTTAAACTTAAACAACCCTACAGGTCGGTTAGCTAGATGGGGTGTAAGACTCTCTGCCTTCAACTGCGAAATCAAACATCGTCGCGGCTCTGATAATGTTGTTCCAGATTGCCTTTCACGACTACCAGTATCAGTTATAAATTCATCTACACCTAATCTTACGCAGAATATCGCGGATTCTTGGTATTTAAATATCTATAATGGTTGCTTAAACGCACCTGCTTCGTTTCTGGATTACCAAGTCAAAGATAGCAAACTTTACCGTTTCAAAAAAACCTTAAATCCTCTAACTAGGGAGTTCGAGTGGAAGGAGGTCGTCCCTCTCGAAAATCGGCTGCAGGTACTTAACCAAAATCACTCTTGCCCTACTGCTGGTCATTTCGGGGTTCTAAAGACCTACAAACGGTTATGTCTTAGATATTTTTGGCCTGACATGCACCGCGATGTGACTAAGTTCGTGGCTGACTGTGATGTATGCAAATCCTACAAGCATGCTAACCATGCAACGCTAGGTACTATGGGACGCCCAAAGAAATGCTCTAGACCCTTTCAAATGATTAGCATGGATTTAGTGGGACCTTTACCACCTTCTAAAAACCAGAACACCTTCCTGTTCGTTGTCACATGCTGCTTCACTAAGTACTGCCTTCTATTTCCCATAAGACGTGCTACTGCGGAAATAATAACGCGAATTCTGGAAGACGAAGTATTTCTTGTGCATGGAATTCCTAGAACTGTCTTAATGGACAATGGAAGGCAGTTCGTGAGCAATATCCTTAAATCCCTATTTAATAAGTATAAAGTTCCCGACGTTCAATATACCCCTAAGTATACTCCTCAAGTTAATAGTGTTGAACGCTACAATAAAACCATAGTAACCGCAATTTCTTCTTTTATCGAAAATAATGATCATAGATCCTGGGATTCTAACATCACTAAGGTACAGTTTGCTATAAATTCATCAACTAATGAAGTAACTGGTTTTACTCCATCTTTCTTAGTCTATGCTCGAGAACTGGTTACCTGTGGTTCCCATTATCTGGATCCAGATAATGTCTCTGATCTGGTGTTTTCGCCAAGAGAAGAGTACGCGGAAAATCTGGGCGTGCTTCGGAAAGTTTTTGAGGAAATACAGGCTTCTTTAATAAAGGCACATTCTAAAAATTGTGGCCACTATAATTTGCGTAGGAGACAAGCTGATTTTAATGTGGGAGATTGTGTTTGGAAGCGAACTTACTACCAAAGCGACAAAGTTGATCAGTTTGCAAAAAAAATCCCACCTAAGTTTATAAAATGTCGCATTCTAGCAAAAAAATCACCGTTGGTTTTTGTTCTAGAAGATATGCATGGTAATAATTTGGGGGATTGGCATATCAAGGACATAAAACTAACGAACTATAAGGTATAAATCTCTTACTAACTGAACGACTGTCGTTTTATATTTAACTTAGATTCCAAATTTCTACTTATTAAGTAAAAGTTATCTTGTGTCTACCCACAATATAACGAGTTTCAGTTATCCTCTACCGGATATACCGGAATACTTGTCATCAACGTTAAAATACTACCTAAATTAATAAATGAATTCATAAACGCTATCTAAACTGACATTTGGAATCAACATTAAAAAAAAACGCTATCGCTAAGAACCTTCTAAAGCTGTTGGAGAGTTTTTGTCGGCTGAAACAAAAACTCAGTGTGATAGAACGGCTGTAACACATAGCTAAATGTGTTAAGGCAACTCCGAGAGATGATGAATGAGAGTATAGCGTGAGTGAGTGAAGTATGTAGACGATGACTGACTGTGAACCTGATAGCTTCTGAGTTAGTCTAGTAAAAGGGAATTTTTCTTAGCCAAAATTCTACCCAAAAAGAGGGGGTATGTAACGTGGGTCGTTACTACTGTGCCTGAGTGAGCAATTTTGTCGAATACTTATATTATATCCAACTTTAAATAAGTTAATCTCAAGATTAACTCAACTATTATGTATCGGAGCCTGAATCAATGTAAGTAATTAACGTTGTTAATTTAAATCACTAGGCGCTTTACTGCGTGGACGCGTTCTTATCTCAACGGCAAGTCATGTTCAAGGTGAATCGCCGCTCCCCGCTAGGGCGACGGCGGGGGTTCTGCTCGAGATTCGCACGGCAGCGACAGCGCGACATCACGTACGATGGGTCGCTAACCATATTAATTTATTATGATATAAGTAATCTATAATTATTTTAAATAATCTGTGCTGTGCTGGATCACAGTATTCATTACTAATGTTATTTTAATGCTTCAATAATTTAAATACGCGAGTGGTTGTTATCCCCGGTCGGGTGAGTGTTGCAAATCATTACTTACTAATGTAAATCAGTAGAATATTCTAGTGTGCCTAATATTGCTTTATGTTTTCATGTAGCTGGCTTTATTTCATTAAGTAATTGTAAGTATTTAAAGGTTGGATCTTTCGAGAAACGGAATCTCTTTGTTCTACAAATCTACTTCTACCCGCTTACCAGAAATGTATTAGCCGATTTTCGTAATAATTGTAAATTTAAATATTTTATCGGTTAATATTAAACTCCAGTTGCTTTAATTGTTTTATCTTACTATTTGCTGTAAATTTCAAACAGACCGAATAATGTAATTTTGTACTTTCACCATAACCTTCTAAATTAACCTCACTGCTGCAACATCATTGATAACTATTTAATGCTTTTGGTGGCCTTCCTGCTAGTAGCGCTTATATCACCACCATTCTCCGGATGTTGCAGTCAGAAACATAAAATCAGACTTTCCGCTAAGTGGCCAAATGCTCAATTCCAGGGATTTTTGTTACGGGCTACAACTCAAGCCTGATGAGGAACTACTTCCCGGACTGCTGACCTGCCCTCCCTCCGGAACTACCCGTGACGTCACTGGCCGCGCACCTCCATCTGCCGCACTACAGGGAAGTGGTAGCCATATCAGGCTGTGTTAAGTGAACACGGTCTCTTTTCTCTACATAGTAGAATGAAATAACGGACTCATACCCTGGGACTACCTGCCTGATATTTTCTGTGTTTGTTTAATTTATTAATTTGTTAATTTGAATTTCAATTAATTTTATAATTTGTAATTAATATTAGATTCGAGATTTAATTAAATTCATATTTGTAAACACTGTCTAATTTCTACCTCAAGTAACGCCTAACGCGACATGTGGACAACAAATGTCTAGCCTGCCAGCACCCAGGGTCACATTGACTCGTGCATTTACCCATGTAGGGATGGATTTCAGTGGTGCCATAGCTATAAGAAATTCCATGACTAGAAACTGTAGGTATTCAAAGGGATACATATGTCTATTTGTGTGTATGGCTACTCGTGCACTTCATTTAGAGTTGGTCACTGACCTCTCCACTCAGGCTTTTATATGTGCTCTAAAAAGATTTATATCTAGAAGAGGTATTCCTACTTGTTTTTACTCTGATAACGCTACTAATTTTAAAGGTACAAAATCTGAGCTTTATGAGCTATACAAAATGTTTAAGAATGAAAAATGTTACAGCGAGATAATTGATTTTTGTACCTCAAATTACATAGAGTTCAAATTTACTACACCTTTGGCAAGCCATATGGGTGGCATCTACGAGGCAGGTATAAAATCATTTAAATCGCTGCTTAAGAGATTCCTTTTCAGCACTAAGTTAACCTACGAGTTATTATACACTGTGTTAGTACAGATAGAAGGGATACTGAACTCCAGACCCTTATACCCTATCACTGATTTACCGAATGACATAACTTGCTTAACTCCTGCACATTTCATTATAGGTGCAACTTTAACAGACTTACCTGAACCTAATCAACTTGATGTAAATGAATCTAGACTAAATGTTTATAAGAGAATCATTCTTATTAAACAAAGATTTTGGAAACAATTTTACTTCAGTTACTTGTCAGAACTACAAACTAGGAATAAATGGCTAAATATTCATAAAAATTTAAACTGTGGGGACTTAGTCATAATAAAAGATGAGGCTACCCCTCCTACTTTTTGGCCTTTGGGCAGAATTATTTCTACGAATATTAATAAGAGTGATGGCCTTATAAGATCAGTAGTAGTTCGTACTTCCAAAGGGGATTATACTAGACCTATCCATAAATTGATTTTATTGCCAAGTAAAGATGAGTAATATTAATTACTTACTTAATGTAACAATTTTGCTATGTTATACACTAGCTAACTATTAATTTACTTACTAAGAGTTACCTATCAAATCTGTTAATTATATAGTCTATACTAAATTACTATTTTACCTACTTAAACAGCCTAAGATAATATGGTTATCATAATCTTTGCTAAGCTAGCACCTACATTGTTACTTACCATAGTTACCATATGTTGTAGTTACCTACATACTAAAACTTAAACCTAAAATTATTTAGGTACCTACCATTTTGTTATTGTTACCAGTCTACTTACATACTATAACTTAAACCTAAAATTACTTACCTGTGCCTTAATTAACTTTAAGATTTATTTGCCTTTATAGTACTCTAAATGTAGGTAGAGTTCTGTACTTTTAGTGCTTATGTATATATTGTGTGACTTATTAATTGTGATACAGGTTCTACATGCTACTTGAATAAAACTCAGGACTCTTAAAGTCAACATTTATTTTTATGTAAACTTAGTTAATAAGTTTTGCACTTTAAAAAAAGAGTGAGAATGTTTATTATTCAGTCATAATAAAGTCACTCACTCACTCACTCACTCATTCTCGCTCTTGTCCGTCCAGCCATGCAACTGTCAATACGTGTTTTCTATGTGCTCCGTATTTTATAAAGTTGTGCAGTTCACAGTAATAAACGTGAGATTAAAATCAGTGTGTTATAATTTATACAGTCCTCTCCATCACATCAAGAACATTCAGTCAATTTCATACATAGTACACTATTTTATTCTATCTCATAGGGTCAGCCAGCGTTGGCAGTATAAGCGCAAAAAATCCTCTAAAATTTTCAGTGTTTCTCTACTATATTTTGCATGTATTTATTATGCACAAAACTTCCCCTTGAATCACTCTATCTATTAAAAAAACCGCATCAAAATCCGTTGCGTAGTTACAGACAGACAGCGGGGAGCGATTTTGTTTTATACTATGTAGTGAAGTGATAGTGATAGTGAAGTGCGAGAGTGACGGATGCTTTATCCACATTTTGTCACGCGATAAACGCAGCCATATTAGGCCCCCAGGAGTATTATAAGTTTCACGTGTATCTGTATATCGATTTCAATGTAGCATCTTAACTCCAAACGAATGGACCGATTTCAACGTGGTTTTTAAAGCTACTAAAACTGCAAACTGCTGATTGCAACTGCTGTCAAATGCAAATTTCACAATGACAGATAAGGACAAAGCATGTTTCAATGATGAAAGCGGTGAAGGTATTTAAACAGACAAGTCTTAAAACAGTATGTACAATAAAATATTATCGTCAATTACTAAAAATGTCTTCAACAATGTCTTGGCAATTTGCAGTCGATGAAATAACTTGCATAGAGGCATTACATATTATTCCTCAAGGTTGTCAACGCATCTGCAGGTCTTAAGTTTATAGTCTTGAGATTGCAAATGTACTTGGGTTTTATTTCACACTTATAATCAAGTTAAGTCCTGTATGCTCGTTTGCCTTTCTACCCATAAAACATAAACCCTTTTACAGGAGGGGTAACTACCTAAAGTTTAAATGCAAAATTGTTTTTAAAATACTCATGTAACCAGCAAACACCAAACCTATCAATTTCATCATTATCATCATTAAATCCACCACGAGACGTAAGAAACTCCAAGGCTCTCATATCAATTTACTTGCAAACAGCGACCTTTTCCAAAAGTACGGAAGCCAATTCCACACAATACAGAAAAATTATCCTATTGACACAAAAAGTGTTACCATTGTGACACATTACCTTGCGTCGTGACAAGAAAACATTACGCAGTTTAATAATATTAATGATATAAACAGCGTCCGAGCCGTGAGAATGCGTTATATAATAAGTGTGAACTACTAGAGTTACTGAGTTACTGAAGGTTAGTCTTTAACGAGATAATTGGTAAAGCTGATGCTGTTTTGTTTGTGATGCATTTAAAAATGGATTCCATCGAGTTTTGACGTTACCTATCATTTCTGAGTTTCTACCAGATCTGTGCGAGCGCAAGCAAAGTGGTGTGCGAGGTCCATAATCCACTAATAAGGCTGCATTTCCACTCAGGTGGAGACGAGCGGAGCGGAGCCGAGCTGTGCCAATATTGACCAATAGAAGGAGCATGCGGTCCTTTTTTGAAGTCGGTTAAAAAGTAAGTTAGGTTAGGTTTGGACTGTAACCCCACCAGAAAACACGTCCTTGCATAAAAATGTATTCTTGGTATAAGTTTTACATCAATTTAATACTTAACAGGCACTTGCATCAAAATGTACTGTTCTTGATTAATAAGTTTTACATCAACTTAATAATATGAGGATCAAAAATATTTGTTTCCATATCCTTTTTTGTGTAATGTATTTAAATATCTTCTATGATAAACATTTTCTATGAACAGAAATTCTATACAAAAGTTGTCTATAAGTAAAACAGTGTACAATCATGAAATTGAATTTCATTTCATAGAACGCTGACATTATGGTGTGTTCATCTTAAACGTTAATGACGTAGGTAAGGTAATTAATATTAGACTTGTGACTACCAAAAAAAAAATCACTCATGCGGCGAGAAATGACTTTTTTTATTACTATCTAAAATTGCGTTTGACCAACATGGCTGCATTTATTTCGTGACGAAATGTAGCCGTCACTTTCTGACACGTACGAGAGAGACAGATGCTTTATATACAATTTTGTCACGCGATAAACGCAGCCATATTAGGACCGCTGATGTTATGTGTGGATAAGGTCGGGGCTGGTACACTTTCGAAGAAATGAAAATTCCTCGTAATGCTACGGTGGATGAAAGGTAGACCCTGCTTACCTCGCTGACATTCCAAGTGCAGTCAAATTATCTAAAACCACACAAACAGGTAAAATCCATCCTTCAATGCCGCATAACGAAGTTGCTATTAATTCTCATAAGTCGCCATTGTCGCTGTAAGGACGTTCCCACGACGTGGCGCAACCGCGACGCGGGATGTGTGTACGCGACTTCAGCACGTTATGTCAGCGATAGTTTTGGTAGGGGTGACGAAATTTTGGTGAAGATGTCAACTATGGAAGCTCTATTAAATAGAACAATTAGTATATAGCCATTTCGTAGATAACATCTCACATCTGAAGTAGGAAGGACCTACAGTTTTTTGCTACGATGAGTTCTGTGACAGCTCATGCAAACACGTATTACACTTGTTTCTTCAACTTTACATAAACACTACACTGGTACACTCCTGGCGACGCCGTTCAGAAACACGCTGTTACCCGTGGACCCATTTCTTTGTCCCAGCGCAGAAAAAGTTGCACCCAGGTTTTGCCATCCAATTTTAATTGTGATACCAAAACTGGGTAGGTTAGGTTCGTTAGGTATCTATAAATGCCCGAAGGGCAAACAGGCCTGGAATAGGAGCCCTGCTGTGAAGCAGGGCTCCGTCGAAAAGAGCAGTGGGACGAAGTAGTGGGACCACGGGTAAGCGTCCTCAGAAACTTGAATAATAAATCAATTTAGTTTAAGTTTCTTATTATCTTACTTGTTAATTAACTACTATTTATTATATTCTTTAATTAAACGGTGTCTCTCTTCGTTCGTGTGTCACGTTGGCGCCACTGAAAACAAGCCTCGCGGTGTATGCCGTGACATAGGGCTGAGTGGTGTCAATTTCGACGTCACAGAATCACCCATGGCAATATTATCCTAGATTTTTATTGTCTTTGTTTCGATTTCTGTGTTGCCATCCTTTGTTCGTCTAATAAATGTTTTTATTTCTATTTCATTTTCTAAATCATCTATTTTATACTTCGCATGTGAGTAAGTGATTGAAATTACGAAATACAGGTGTCACAGAACTCATCGTTGCTGAAAAACACTGTAGGTAGACGCATTTGTATCAGCAGTAATCGGAATTAGGTGAGCCTAAATACCTCTATTCTTAGCAAGAGGACTAATATAGACAAGTTACAACCGGGTAGGATTTTGTTTTTCTTGAATTCCGGGTCCGTATTTACCCGGATATAATGTTAAACATACATGTTCTTACTTACAGTACGGGATGTTTTATGTTGTAACTATTTCTAGTTGTTTTTTAAACTTTAAAGGTGGTCAGTTCAGGTCATTTTCGTTATGTTTCGTCCTTCGGTAACATCACCTACCGCTGTGCCATGTGAAAATAATTAACACACTAATTATACCTCGAGACGTTTTCCTTGATCCTTATAAACCTTATGTCTAGCCCTTTTTACTACAAACTAACATAAAACATCCCGTACTGTAAGTAAAAACATGTAGGTATGTTTAACATTATGACTTTTTTTTACCCGGTTGTAACGACTCTATATTATGTCCTCCTGCGAAGAATAGGTATTTTGACTCTTCGACCCGCCTCAAGGTCCCTTGTATTTTTGAAAATATAGAGATGATAAATGTGAATTAAGTATATAATCAAAGAAAATATAAAAAAATTAAAAATTACACAGTTTTATCAAATTAAGATTTGGTAAAACATTAGTAAACCCTATCCTACATCTAAGCTATAAAATATACTCGACCGTTTTTCTATATATATTTAATCATTTTGCATAAAAAATATAGTAACTCGGCGTACAAAAGATTATGATTGATATTCACCAAAAAAACAAAGGTAAAAAACACGAACAACTGCAATAAACTACAATGGTCAACAACTAACAAAAAAAACAAACAATATCGCGCACAAAAGTGCTAACCAATTCATAGCACGTAAAGAGTTCAAGTTTACGAACAAAGGTACAGTCGCGCACAGCGCCATTCATCCGAAACCTGTCAATGAATGGCACAATTGTTACAGTAAACATCTCATTTGCAGTTCAACACAACTTTACAGATGAAATCGCGACCATTTATCATTCAATTTTGTATTGTATTCAATTGAAATAAAGATGGTATTGAACGCATTGTAAAGTTGGTTAGCGTGACAAATTTACCAATTTATTCTGCAGTCCGCGCAATCTATTTAAAACCTTAAGTTGATCAAATAAGGATGGGAGTTTGTGTGTTACAAATTGGCGTGATGGACAGGTAAAGGTCAGGAGCGGCTTTCGTAATGGCTATCAATTAGTAGGAACAGTGTGTGGGCTAAATGCATAGACTCGACAGTCGTAAATAGATGGGTATTGTTTTGCAATGATAATTATTAACAGTGAGGCCGTGAGGGGTTTAAATGTAATTGACTAAGTGTTAGATAATACGAATTGTTTTAGTAGCAATTCTTAAATTTGTTTGGTCTTTAATGATGGTTATAAAGGTTTTTATTATTTAAGTATTTATTTTATGAAAACAGTTTGAGACGTTAATTTTGCTATTAATTTTTGTAGGTAAATTCTTCATAGCACATAAACAATTACAATAAAAACATATTAATATCGTTGTTTATTGTTTAATATTTTTTATGTGTAATAACGAGTTTACACACATACATACAATACATTTTGCATCACTATAGATAATGTACATAGGCGAACTTATCCCATATGGATCTCTTCCAGTTAACCTTGGAATGTACAAAATAACAGAAAGAAAGTTACATTGTATACATAAGAAAAACAGACACATGAAAAAAAAAAATGCGTACCTACAAACAAATATTTTAACCAAATAAAACATTCGTAAATAATAAATATCCTTGCAGTTCATGCATATCAACAAATGTAAGACTTTTATGCCTCACGCTACTATGGTTACTATCATTGAGTCACAGTAAAGCAGGTCGAGTTATGAGCAAAAAGTGAATTTTGACAACATCTTGACCCTGATATGTTAAGTAGCTTCAAGTTTATGAGTAGATTATATGTACATATACATGAGTCAAACAGACAGAAAAAAAAATGTTTCCTACTAGTTCAGAAATAAATAGCTAAAGGTCAAAAGGATTAAAAGGGAAAGGTACCAATTCAAAGCGTGCTTTTACC
The DNA here is from genome assembly GCA_923062465.1 of Acleris sparsana. Taxonomy (NCBI): domain Eukaryota; kingdom Metazoa; phylum Arthropoda; class Insecta; order Lepidoptera; family Tortricidae; genus Acleris; species Acleris sparsana. The sequence goes on from OV281293.1 coordinate 1,800,623, forward strand.
CGACTGCGGCAAAGCCCAGGGGGTTATGTGTTTGACTTGTATGTATGTCCGACTCAATGTCCGCTCGTAACTACTAAACGGCTAAATCGATTTTAATATATTAAAATTATTTAAATTTAAAAATTGGAAATAAAAAATAAATACATTATTACTTTGACGACATTATCCATACAGCAGTTTGGTTTTTAAAAAGCTTGCTTTTTGTTGGACTAGTTTAACATTTTAAAGCTAATATTATTATTATTATTGTGATGTGACGTGATGGTAAGTGGAAACGGTGACCCATAGACACTCGCATTCACAAGACTGCAAGCCTAAGACTGCAAATGCGTTGCCAACCCTGAGGACTAAGATGGAATGCCTCTATGCTAGTCATTACACCGGCTGCCTTATCCCCAAACCGGAACACAACAATGCGAAAACTGCTATTTGGCGGTAGGCTAATGGTGGACGGACCCTGCACAAGTTCCTACCATCCACCACCACCTACCATTTTTGTAGATATAAATTTAAACACGTATATAGGGCTAAATGAATTCTTTCATTTTGCAATATTCATAAAAAAACTAGCAGATTGCTAGGAATTAGTAACTTACGTTACTATGTGCCATGGAATTGCCTAAAATCTGATAAGTTTCCAACTAACCAATGATTAAAAGTAGGTTGTTTAAACCATAGCTAATACTCGTCTTAACAGCACTTTATCGAATTCCACTTAATCGATTGTGTCATGTCGTCAAACTTCATTTCATCGAACTCTATTTTCTGTTGGAACCATGATGTTTACAGGATAACTTAATCATCAACAACGTTAGGTTAGGTTAGGTTAGACTTTTGACAACCAAAACAAAGTGTGACAGGAAATGAAAATTGCGTAACGAGTCATTACCCTATAAAATCTCAAAAGTAGACAAGCATATATTGCAATCATCATCATCATGATGTCGGCCGAAAGAGGTCTACTGCTGGACATAGGCCTCCCCCAAGGCTTTCCACTCAGACCGGTCTTGTGCTTTTCGCATCCACCGCGGTCCCGCGATCCTGACGAGGCCGTCACTCCATCTTGTTGCAGGCCTACCTACAGCTCGTCTTTCGGTCCGCGGACGCCACTCCAGAACCTTCTGACCCTATCGGTCCTGCGAGCAATGTGCCCCGCCGACTGCCACTTCAGTTTACCTATTCTTCGGGCTATGTCGGTAACCTTAGTTCTATTGCGGATATCATCATTTCTGACTCTATCACACAGAGAAACCCCGAGCATAGCCCTCTCCCTCTGAGTGACTTTGAGCTTCCTTTTGGGGCCCATTGTTAGCGCCCATATAATGAAATAAACACGATAAATAAATTCAAGTGTGTTCTTTGGTCTTACGCTTGGATTTATCTGTCTATAATCGATTCAATTGCAAAAAAGATCCAGTCACCACCATTAAATACAATTTCCATATAGCTTTTAAACCATGTTTGTAGTCACACAAAACTGTCAAAGCGATAAGATGTTATGACTATACTTTTAGCAAAATACCTGTCTCAAACCTATAATTTCCAAAATGGCGTAAGCAAGATGACTAATGAAGTACAGAACAAAAAAAATTGCGTGTCAACCTGACTACACCACATGAATCATGTAATGGATCACATTATGTCATAGACAATAGCTCTATTATTCTTAGTATTGTGCATTAAGACTAGAAGTGAACTCTGGTGACTTGTAACTAGTACCTTAGCGACTATAGATAATAAGTAATGTTTATCCCTAGGCTAGCCTAGGAATATTTCAAGGTCTAGTAGTTTATACGGTGCATTTCCGTCTACCAATCAATTTTTTTATGTATTCGATTATGATATTGTATCTTCACTCTCAGCTTAGCAAGACTATACAAGTCATTCTGATATAGAAAACAATCACCATTTTAAAAAAAATATGCACATGTTGAATTGATCTCAAGCTAAGTTCTAACCTTATAGTACGTGTTAGTAAAACATCAGACTCTAAAAGAAATTATATTCTTCTTCATCACACAAAATATTCAATTAAAATTACGAATCAAACCAGGGTTCGCTTTTTTTTACAATATTTCATTACTAGTTCAACTAAAGATCTAATTAGCTATCGATTCAAAAAATACCTCGAAAAACTTCCATGCTACTTACAATACAAACCACGGTAAATAGGTGATAAAAACTAATGTATTGTCATCGCGTATTAAGCGAACTACGTAGTAACTTATCATGTTTTTTTATTTAATCTTTTGCTCAAGTGTTTTTTGGACAGCATGATTTTTAAATACCATATTACAGTTTCCTCATCCGCTATTGAACAGAAGTCATGCCCGAAATGAATTTTGAATACTAATTTAAATTATTTAAATTAATGCATATTTTTTAAGTATCCGTAATTGTCTTTATGAGAAGGGTCACCTTTTAATCAAAGCTAAGTATTTGTCTACGGAAAGTTTTTTTTTTCCTTTCTGGATTCGCACGAATGCTTAGCCATTAGTCAAGTTTTGTTTTGCATTTTTTTTATTTTTTAACAAAAATTAGGGAAACTATCGCAATAAAAAAAAATACAATAAACGGGAAGGATAAGGAACTATGGATCAGTACCTATAGAAAGTTAAACAGTTTGACAGTTCTTTTGATAAGATTCTTATCGCTGACGAAAACGGCTATTCAAAACTGTCAAAATGTATGGAATTGAGTGCGCTCGACACAAACTTCCGGTGGTTTACGTCAATCCCATGATAACGTGGATTTCGCAATGCATCATGTCTGCGGCCACGGGGCGATACGAGATCCATTCAAATATTTTTCACGATGCTTTCTTTAATATTGTGAACAAAAATAAAATGTAAGTAAACTATTTTTATTCGGTCATTTAAAAAAGTTTTAGTTTCGGTTCTTTATTAAAAATCCATCTTTTTAAGAGCCCTTATGTATAGTTAGTCCGAACCATCGTTTATTTAAATCAATTTAATTTAAATACCATTTCAGTTTGAACTTTGTACTTTTAATAGCGAAGCAGGAAACTTATCGACATTCATTGTAATACTCTGACGGCATCCCAAAATTAATAGGACCACCAAGAGCAAAGTAACCATTAAAATCATTATGGTCACTAACCAATTAAAATGCGTGTTTATCCTCACCTTAATGGCCCATACAATAACCACAATACTCAGCCTTGGTTAATGAAATATCTCATTGTTCTTTACAAGCCGAGAACCCTATGCGACAAAATGGCCGAGGGCAGTTCCGCCATCTTGAATGGTCCACCATTTTGAATAAACTGTCATTTTGTTTTGTAAATTGATTGACGGGCTGTCATTTTGAAAAGACAGTGGGATGAACAGTGGGATGATGCGGTTCAGTGGATCGTATTCTGAATGTTTGAGTAACAATATGTGACTGATGTGACATAATTGTTAGTACTTGAAATGAATGACAGCTAGGAAGGTAAAAAAGTCATTGTGGAATTTTAAATAAAAAGTGCAAAAAACTCTTGAAAATATTTGATTAGAGAAATAAATTAAATTCAGTATAAAATATCAATCTGATAATATCGGCGGAAACGAAACTGAAGCCACTTGAGTTGAAAACAGAAATGATAATGAAAATTGGTAATGGACATGATTATCATTGACAACCCCAATATGAATTGATCCTCCTGAACCCCAATTGTTAAATTGATCCTCCGTAAGATTCAGATGGCCTAGTCTTAAATAGGAAGAATTAGAGATTGGCCAAGCGCCAATTTTGTGGCAAGGGCAAGGGGGAACAGTTTCGAAGCCGTCTAAAAAACCACAAGATCACAAAAATCTTCCTGCTGACCTCATTAACTTGACGAATACCTACGGTTCATGATTATTTCCGTCCTCTTTCGAAATCCAGCATACGAGTTAAATTCTGTTTAGAAATGTTGACTACAGAATTAAAACCACTGAGCGCACCCTGAATATAATATATACCCGCATAAAGCTATTACAAAGAGACAAGAATAAAATAATGATAAAAAAGAAGTGGACACAACACATCACCCTGCGGAACACCGGCCAGCCTACTGCATCACGAAAATCAAAAAGCTTCCACCTTTATACGCTGCCAATAAACTATGTACTAGATAGATCATTTATTTACCCCAGGAAATAATATGATAAGAGAGTGCCTAATTCTAAGCATTACATCCAAATCAACAGTATTAAACGCATCGCTGAAGTCTAGCAACGGTACTAAATTTAACTTCCTGTTATCAAACCCAATCATGTCAACATCGCACGTTTTAGCCAATCACGTGACAAATAAGGTTCATACCTATTGTTTTCTGTCACCTTGTTACAAAAGCCTGATTCGAACGACACCTATTGATCGCTACTAACGAGCGTATGTCCGTAGTTACAACAATGGATACAAACAAAACCGCGGATATTCGGTAAGCCTACAAAACTAATCATTTTGCATTGATTTTGATGTTACAAAATACGGAGATTGCTCTATAGGTTAAGGCCCTGCATTAACACGCATCAATTGACTAATAAAAATCTCTATAAGAGTAGAATAAAAACACATCATGGCAACCTTCTGCTGCTAGAAAGGACCATTTTTGAAATGGGAATGGAAATTTCTGAGGCACTGGTTACATACAGAAGTTTGCTATAACAGCACTTAAAGTAAGTTAGTGGCGATTCAGTCGTTCCTTAGTAACGAATTTCCTTAAAGAAATTTGAAAAAAGAACGAGTCAATTGTCTCTTAGTACGGCGTTGAGTATCTATTTTGCAGGTGTTCTATTTTTAAATCTCAACGGTAATACAGTTTTTGAGTTTTTGCTTGAGTTCGTTTAATCTTAAACTGAATTTCCAAGGAGTTAACGCTCACATGTGGCTGTACTTTTCTTTAGTTGGTTATTGTGGGGGCCGATAGACTTAGGTAAATTAAATTACTATTATTGATATTAGAAATGTAAAAGGCTGTTTCTAAGGCTGTTAAGAAGTTTGATCCTCAATCACAGCAGCTGAACGGATTTATATGAAATTTGGCAAATTTTGGCTAGTAACTACATATTTTATGACTAGCTTTTGTCCACGATATTGTTCATCAGGGATGATGTTGGTTTCTAATAGTGGTATATTTTTTCAAATCGTTTCTGTAGTTTCGGAGCATATTCAATGCAAACCAACAGACAAGCTATCAAATCTTTCCTCTTTATAACATTGGTGTAGTCAACACATTTAAACCTTTTCTCGCAGAACTGTTTTTATTTCGCAACAGAAAAGCGATAATCGAGTTCTACGCGGTTAAAATCGGCAAAGCACTGATGATGACTATTTACTTATCTACGTCACATGTGACAGATCTTATAGGTATCATTAGATGGAATAGATATCAATCCTCTATTCTAATGCTACAATTTACCTGGCAATTACGTTTTCCATACCATAAACCCAGTAATCTGTATAACAACTACCTAACTGCATCACACAGTACACAAATACCTACAATAGGTAACTAGGTGCACATCATGAGTCCGCAAGATTATTATCAGAATTAATTGGTTTCTTATGAGCGACTTACCGTGAGAACTAATACGAGTATAGGTTATGGGTCGTGAATATTATATGTCCGTAGCTTTTTTTTGTCAAAGTGACCTTTATTTTTTGTCCGTGTGTTTGTGTGAGCTAATTAGACGTAATTTATATCATCATTGTGTATAAACTAGTTGTCATCGTTAATTATTTTTGGGAAAACTCCGACCAGCCACGACCTTAGTGTCACCCCAAAAATTTATAATAATTTGAATGCTATTTTAACCTCTGACGCAACAGGAATCCAAAGTTGTATTTATGAGTCTGTCTGAGGCAGCGTAGGTCCCAAACAGATGAATCGTTTTTTTAAGGGTTCCGTAGTCAACAAGGAGTTTCGCTATGTCCGTCTGTCCGTCTCCCCGCGGTCGAACTTAGAGACTCTTGGTTCAAAGCTGTTATTTGGCATGGTCATACATTTAACATACGCTGACAAAGTCGTAAAATAAAATCTCGAAAAAAATTATTCTCGGGTTCACGTATGTAAAGCGAAGGTAATAATTATAAGATAGCTAAAGCTATAGTGCCACAGACGGACACACAGACAACAACACACACACACATAGCGGTCAAACTAATAACACCCTTCTTTTTGAAACGGGAGTTAAAAACCATATTGCCACGATAACGTAACGTAACGTTTTGCGGGTGGTAGGACTCTGTGCAGAGTCCGTCCGGATCGCTACCACCATCTTATCCATTAACCTACCGCCAAACAGCAGTGTCCGCACTGTTGTGTTCCGGTTTGGGGATAAGACAGCCGGTGTAATGATTAGCATAGAGGCATTCCATCTTAGTCCTCAGGGTTGGCAACGCATTTGCAGTCTTAGTCTTCTAGTCTTGTGAAAGCGAGTGTCTATGGGTCACAGTTTCCGCTTACCATCAGGTGGCCTGTGTGCTCGTTTGCCTTCTCTATGTCAAAAAAAAAAAAAACCTCCATAATGGCATTTGCCATTGACGTGCTAGAGTATTATATTGTCAACGTTAGGATATTTTTTATTTACTTGGCAGTAATGAGGGCCGATATAAAAACAATACCATAAGACATCAAAGACAATGTGGCTTAACCCTCTATCACAGCGGCCCAGGGCCGAGATTCTAGCCGGTAAAACCATATCGTCTTTGACCTGCTATCGTATTGTTACCGTTTTGATAGCTCTTATTTACCTTGACAGTAATGGCTGCCGATCATGTGTTGTATATCATTGTCTTTAATGTCACAAACATTACAAACCAAATTGGTGTTATTAGTACGATTTCTTGTTCAATAAGATAAAGTTAATTGTAGACTCTGAAGACACGGAGTGACTTTCACGCGTCGTTGCTTGTGGAATTCTAGAATCAAGTTAACTTAAGCATATTTTCATGACGTATTTTTTGACGGATTAATTAATTCAAAGTAAAAGCTATTTTAGCGTGAAGGAGTATGAAACTTAACAACTCATACACAAACATTCGCAATTATAATACTTATACTAGCTTCTGCCTAAAATTCGTAACTTTTGTCATGCCATGGCAACTGTGGGGCTAGACAAGTTGCCATCGAATTCAAACGCTAGCGTTTGGTGAACACCTATCGCTTTGCGTTGTCAAAAATGAAAGGGCTAGCCAAGATGCCCTTAGATACCGATGTTTATATCGTGATAGTGCTCGTGTTGTATTCAACCTGTCAAAATGGTTTTTTTTTATAGCTATGAGTAGGCACGCGAGCACTCAGGCCACTTGATGGTAAGTGGGATCTGAGACCCATAGACATTTGAAATCTCAAGACTACATTCTCAAGACCTCAAATGCGTTGCCAACCCTGAGGACTAAGATGGAATGCCTCTATGCTAGTAATTTCATCCGTTATTTATCGCCACACCGGAACACAGCAATGCGAACACTGCTGTTTGGCGGTGGGTAGAGTGGATAAGATGGTGGTAGCGATCCGGACGGACCCTGCACAAGGTCCTACCACCACTGTACCGCGTAACGACGCACAAAACGTCAAAACTATCACTAATCAGCTTGTCAGTTGTAACGAGTGATATATCACGTGACTACGTCAATTCCATACATTTTTGTAAGTGACAGGTGATCACCAAACGCTAGCGTCCGTATTCTATGGCAACTTGTCTAACCCCGCTGTTTATTTTTCCGGGATAAAAAGTAGTTTATGTGATATTATTTTTCAGATTTAGTATGTATGTATGTATGTAAACTCTTTATTGCACATAAACAATTACAAAACATTTTGCATCACTATAGATAATGTACATAAGCAAACTTATCCCATATGGGATCTGGGATCAGATTTAGTGTGATTGAGTAACAAATATCCAAACTTTTGCAATTTATTGTAATATTAGTAAAGATTATGTCTGATACGCGCAAAATATTTAAACAGACTAAGAAAACATGAGACTGCAGAAAACTCTAACAGTCTTAAGAATGTAATAATTAATAAGCTCGTTAAACCACAGTGCACTGACACCTTTTTCATCAACTAACCTACAAAATAACAATTTCAAAAACCAACTTAATAGCTACTTAGATATAGTCGCAATTAGTTCAATCGATCGCATATGCGCGTACGCAATTATGTAGACAATAAAGCACTCTCTTATCAGAAAAACGGGTGAAGATAAAATAACGTGAGGAAACCCAACCGATAGAGATATCGCGACCATTGTGGTGTGGGAAACGCAATGGGACCCGGAAACTTTCCACTTACTCTATGGTTTGTACTTTGTATGGTATGTAATTGGTTTAGTTCTTCTGTTATTTAACGTTATAACACATAACTTATGAGTTGATATAACTTGACGAAGAATTTAACTACACAAAGTATAGGCTGATGGTCGTACTCTGAGTCAGTTAATGATGATCAAGTTGTTTTTTTTAGATTTTTCAAACGTTTTAAATTTGAAAAAGGAACGAGGTAATTATCTCTAAAATGTGTCGAAGTAGGTACGGCGGTTAGAGTATAGTTCAGAATATAAATGTTCAAATTGTAAAACATCCCCTTCACTCAAAAACATTTGACATAATTCAGAGTTTTTTGTTTACACAAAAATAATAGATATTATTAAGTTTCCGAAAATAAGTACCCAAAGCTGTAATTTTTGTCTGGATGCCATTTAATTTTGACAAGATGATAATTTTGTTTGTGATTTATTGTAAGTATTTTTTTGTGAGATAGTTATGATATTTATTTAGATCATTAGCAGTAATGTAAAATTTTACAATATTTAACGTATTCATGTAATAAAAAGTACTAAATTGTAGTTTTTATTCTTCCTGCGATACTGTTAAACAATCCAATAAATTTTAACAAAATTTAAGCAAGTAAAAAGGTAACATTTAGATATCATTAGAAGACGACTTTCTTCAGCATTTATAATCATTACTAATGATTAATGAATCTTAATTTGAGGCAGAAGAATTACGTGAATATTGTACTTCTAATGGACAAACCAACTAAAATAAATTGCCTAGTTTTTTTTTGAAATTATGGGATAAGTGTCTCAATAATCCAGAATTTTGTAGGCAATTCCTATTAATAAAAACAAAATTGATTGTTATTTATATAAAACAATAAATTTGGTTTTCATTATCGAAGTACGTCACGCCTACGAAAATAGTTTTTATTCAACTGTCACATAATAAACCCTCTTAAGATTTAAGTCTGATTATAGAATGCGAGTCCAGCAGATCCAATTACGAATATCTACCGCTAGGTACATACCTACAGTGCAACCATTTTCTGTGACACACGAGTGACAAAATAATATTCTGTCAGTTTCGAGCGCAAGTGAGACAGCGTAGCCAGCCGAACTCTAGTAAGAAAACTGGGATTTTATTTATAATTATAATGTAATGATGTAAACCTTTTTCTTGAAAAAAATATACCTTGCCGAGTTTCTTACGCCGGTTCTTCTCGGGGCAAAGGTTTTATTTTTCGAACCGGTGGTAATGCTTTTTGACATTCATAGGTGCATTATATTATGCCTAAATTGAAGAATAAAGAACTTTGACTTTGACTTTGGGAGTACTGTTATTTACTACAAAGTAAATACTAAGAAACGTAAGATTACCAAATATATTTCTCGTCCACTTCCATGATTATTTTACTCACAAGTTACCTATAAAATAATTTCCATTACCTGGACTTTATTCAATATAAGAGGTTGAGGCACAGAACCGTCGAATTTACCCTCCACTTTTTTTGAAAGCATGTATACAATACGAATATATTTCATGATCAGTTTTATGAAATAAGTCAGTCAAGAGATCTCAGTTTCACCGCCACACAATCATTTCAATGAAATCGTTCGTTGGTTTGAATTGTATGTTGGGAAATGGGGAATTCTCATGATGCATAAGTTTACTCTTTTTTTTTTTTTTTTTTATTGCATAGGGAAGGCTGACGAGCACACAGGCCACCTGATGGTAAGTGGAAACTGTGACCCATAGACATTGGCATTCACAAGACTGCAAGCCTAAGACTGCAAATGCGCTGCCAACCCTGAGGACTAAGATGGAATGCCTCTATGCTAGTCATTACACCGGCTGTCTTATCCCCAAACCGGAACACAACAATGCGAACACTGCTGTTTGGCGGTAGGTTAATGGATAAGATGGTGGTAGTGATCCGGACGGACCCTGCACAAGGTCCTACCACCCGCAAAATCACTCCGCACTCTACAGGTAAATAGATTTTTTCTAAATAAACACCAGTTATTAAGAAAATATCTACGCAATTTTATAAAACGTTCCAACAATGCGAGTTAGCATTTTCTCAGGCCCACATTTAAACGACAAGTCATTCAGGCACCGCCACATTGTTTATTTGATGATAATCTCTAAACAAAAAGTCGTTAGTGTTAATGACGGAAACCCTATAAACATGGCTTCTAAATTTTTTATATTGTTAGAAACCTTGTTAATAAATAAATTTTTAATAGTGACCCTACGTCGATTCCAAATGAAAGAAAAAAATGTGATGACGGCGAGTATCTTTTAATGAGTCTTGAATGTTTTCCAGGTACGCTCAACCAATTTGATTCATAAACCACTATGGAACTATATCAAAATGACGTTTTAATTCAATTCTTACGAAGTCCCGCACTATTTGAATCATTACGTGACGATGACAGTGGCCTAGGATTCAAATTGGTTGACTGTACAAGCATAAAATTGTTATAGACTAGGTCAATTAGTGTGAAGTTGTCCCCTGATATATTTTATTTGTTTACCAAAGACAATCCTCATTTAAGGAATAGTGGAAGCAAAATTGCAGAATGACACGAAAAAACAAATTAAACACCTTTTGCACATAATTTGACATCTAAAATTTGAGTTGATTTATGAAAACTTTTATTAGTAACCTATAATTTTAATCACAGTGATCATTAACTCTAGCCCTAACAAGAACAAAACAACAAACAGTGTACTCACGGCAGCGTGTTGCGTTGCATCACTGACTTCAGTCTCAAAGTTCCACTGAGCAGCAACATTGTTCGTACACTCTTTCGACGCCTGATCATCAGCTTGCGCCAAAAACTCTCTCACTTTCTGCAAATTCACACGATCCACCCTCTCATCTATACCATTGTTTCTATTAAAATCATAAGGATTAGCTCCTACATAATTAGGATCATTTCTCACAAAATTAGGATCATTCCTCCTAAAATTAAGATCATTGTTTACATCAATCCTATCATCATTATCGTATGGACGCGAAGTAGAACTAGGATTCCTTCCATTCCCATGATCTAAATTTGGATAGCCGTTGTTATTAATATCAGGGCTTATTCTTGGATTATCATAAGGAGTAGAAGATACTGGATATACTCCTGTGCTGGATACCGGTCTAGCTGAACTGAATTGAAAGTTAGATGGAGTACTTGAGAATCCATAGCCAAAATTCCGTTGAGTCGAGACTTGAGGTAGCGGTGGTAAATCCAACTGTGGAGTCCCTGCGGTTAATTGTATCAGGAGGAAGACCAGTTTAGCTTGGAACCACGTTGTGGTTAGTTTCCTCTGGGCACAGGCCATGGTTGGTTGGCGCCAACGCGTGGTGCTGTGGTGGAGTCGCGACAATAACTGCGTCTGCGCATGCCGTGTGAACCGCGACTTGAGTTTGAGTTTGCACCTGAGTGAAGGACGAGGCCGATAACTTGAGTTAATTATTAGGAGGGGACTATTTTAAGTGAAGCTATGACACTCGTTGCTTTTTGTTTAATATTAGTTTTGTATGTTTATGCATCGAATTTATATGAAATATTATTTCTAGGGTTTGATGATGCCTTTTTGGTTTTATTGCAAAAAACGAACCATGCAAAAAAAAAATATATTAAATAAAAAATCTTACACATTCATAATATTTGAATTCAATAAACTTTGACCTATCTAAAAAAACCAACATCACCTCCTGTGTTTCATCGACATAGTGCAAAAAAAAAGAATACATTCCAAAACATTGTCAAGTAGCTTTTGACACAAAATTAATGTCTTCAAATTCTGGGGCAAAGCATTACGTCGTCTGCAACTAACATTGAAAACGACTTCAATGTTACTATGTGAGCAACATAATTACGTAGCACAAAGCGAGGAAAATCGCTAATTAATAAGTAACATCCTTGGAATTTGTGCTTAATTATAATGTTCATTGGTATTTTGAAGATTATTTAATGGATTATCAGGTGTGAAATAAGCTGATAATTAATTGTACGGAAGAATAGGTACTTAAGGTATATATTAAAAGGCAAAGCCGCGAATATAAAATTTCGTGATAATAATTTTGAATTGGTTCCTACCTACAATAATTCATATGCAAATTAAGCATTAGCCTGTAAGGATAGTAAGACTACTATGTATATGTTTTTTTACTTCCTTCCACGTACAGTCAGCATCATAGATAATTTTTGAGCTGTACTATACTTTCGAAATAAAGTTCAGCTGTTTTAAGTGTTCCAAATTTTTGGATATTTCGAATACTAACATACCAGTGGCATTGTGGTTGTTGCGGTACTAAAAACGACTTGAATGTTACCAAGTAGTAAGATTTTGTATTGCAAAAAATCAATTCCGTCGAATCCTTGTGCATCTTTGGAAGAAATGGTTTTTTAATACAAATGCTGCCTCGTCTCCCCTCGCCTTGCCAGTGGAAAAGCAGCTTTAGGCATTGTACGTGCTTCGGTATATTAGCACAAGGCGGATGGCCTGGTTTTTTGTTAATGACCGTATTGGAAATGGCTGTTTACTTGGATATGATCGTCACTACCTATATGATGCTGACTGTACCACCACGTTCCACGTCGACGTGGTTTCCCTAGTTGGTTGTGACCCTGCTTACTAACATAGCTGGTCCCGGTAAGGACAAATATATGTGAGATGAGCACTAGCATTACTTTTAAGTCTTAGATGTTTTCTTTGAATTCAAGTATCTGTTTCTCTATACGTATAAGTATATGTATTGATGTTTAGTACGCATAGTACAAGACTAGAGCTCAGTTTGCTTTCCTTTGACATTAATTCAAGTGTTTTTAACCGCCGATGCAAAAATAGTGGTGTTATAAGTATGTCTGTGTATGTGTGTCTATGTATATGTATGCTTGTGTGGGTAGGGAACGATTTCGAAGGGTTTATTACTAAAGAAAAACTGTTAAATCGGGAAACTTCTTGGCTAGTTTTCCCATATGTTATACGCAAGTTACTATATTTATAGTGTATGGTATATTTTACTCTTCGAAACAATTGACTTGCTGGTAAAAAACTAGTCGAGTCAAATTTTGAGCTTCAGTTTATCCTAAGTTATTTGCTTTGTGTAAATAATTTGGGTGTTGAAATATAAGAAGTTATACTTTTAGATAGCAAATATTGTTGTAGCAGAAAAAATAAGAAATTGTGTTTTTAATTTATATTAGAATGTTGTATGTTCTTAATAAATAAATATCAGGATTATTACGGAACTTGGCACCCATTTAGATCTCAATTTTTTTGTCGGTGAGGTCGATAGACACGCATCGCATATTCTTAATATTGAACTTGGCTCGCATTTTCACATGTATGTTTTTGATGGGATACATACCTACCTCCTCGTGAGCTCTGAAAATGGGAGTTGCTATTCTATGGAGAGTTTTTATCTATTAAATAGGTAGTTAAAATAAATAAAGATCAGGTATCAGTATCATACTAATGCACCAGTCCTAAACTACGCTCAAGACTTGTTCACTGCATACTGGATAATGATGATCATACTTATATAAAGAAATACATACTTAAATACCTTAAAAAAATCCGAGATTGAGGAACAAAAACTCGCGCTCATCACACAAATATTTAATTTTGTCCATATCAGGAATCGAACCCAGGACCGCTAGCTTCATAGGCTATACTAGAAAACCTAATTAAAGACCAAAATCCTAACCTCAAAACTTACTCTAATATTACTGGTTACACGAGTTAACATTTATGATTTTATGAAATAATGTTAAAATAACTAAATAATCAAGCTGGGAACTGTCGGATTTTGGTGCTTCATTAGATTTTCGAGTATAGTTGGTTCAATACGAAACTAGCGATCCTGGGTTCAAATCCCAGTAAGGGCAGATATTTCTGTGATGAGCGCGAATATTTCTTCCTGAGTCATGAATGTTTTTTAAGTATTCATATCGTTGTCTATTGCCCATAGCACAAGCCTAGAGCTTAGTTTGGGACTAGGTCAATTGGTGTGACATCGTCCCCTGGTATTATTTATTATGTCAAATTTTATAGTTATTTTTAAAGAATAATACTTGTTTTGCTTCCGCCCACTGACATACTTACATCCTGGTATTTATGTATAGATGTGTACGTATACAATAAGTGCTAAGGTGTTTCCCGGGGGACACGATTTCCAAATGATAATGAGTTATATAACACGGCGTTACACTTAGCGGTTGTGCAAGCGAGCGTAACGTGCGCACGCGCATGCCAGTAAGACTCAACTTTAGTTCAACTGATTGATTGATCTAAGAACAGGGTTAAAGTTGGAGTTAAATTAAAAACTTGTATTTGGATTAATGTGATAAATTAAACTGATAAGGAAAATGGAATCAGTGTGGGATCACTTCGTTGTCCGTCTGTCTTTCTCTCTGCCTGTCAAGACACTTTTTTTTTAAACGCGTTGATGTCTCAGTTTGAAATGAACATCAAATAATAAGATCTGCAATCCCTTGCAAGTGCAAGAATATCAATCTTTTAAGTCAACGTAATGAAAAGATACGCCTGTTTATGTGCCATGTTTCACACTTGCAACTTTGCAATAGAGTCAATACCTATAGGGTAAGTGCTTGCAGTTGACCTAGAATCATAAAATTTGGCAAGAAAAATCTCCTTTTTTTGCTTTAAGTAATTAACTTATTTGCATTTGGTAAATTGACGGTGAGCTATATCCATGTATAGGGAGAACAGTTTGCCAACGGCAAACTTTGTCTCTCAATCCAATTTTTGTTCTCGTAAGAGTAATGTTTGGTGCTTTTATAGTTTCTTCTTCTTCAAATTCCTCTCCACTACTGGAGGTTGGCAGTCAGCTCTGCATACAACTTCCTATCTCTCGCCAAACGGAACAGCTGTTCAACTGTGGCGACGCCTGTCCAGGTCTTTATGTTCCCGAGCCATGACATCTTGGGTCTGCCAACGCTTCTCTTCCCCTCAACCTTGCCCATTAAGATAGTCTGAAGCAGTTGGTATCGCTTAATCCGGAGAATATGACCCAGGTAGGCTATTTTTCTCCGACGAATGGTTTGCAATAGTTCACGGGATTTTTTAACTCTGCGTAGCACCTGTCATTTTTGCCTTAAGTAATTAACTTATTTGCATTTGGTTAATTGACTGTGAGGTATATCCATGTATGGGGAGAACAGTTTGCCAATGGCAAACTTTGACTCTCAATCCAATTTTAGTTCTTGTAAGAGTAATGTTTTGTGCTTTTATAGTGTAGAACTACAAAGTATTGATATACCTACAAGTATATACGGAACCTTTTTTTTTTTTATGGCATAGGGAAGGCTGACGAGCACACAGGCCACCTGATGGTAAGTGGAAACTGTGACCCATAGACATTCGCATTCACAAGACTGCAAGCCTAAGACTGCAAATGCGCTGCCAACCCTGAGGACTAAGATGGAATGCCTCTATGCTAGTCATTACACCGGCTGTCTTATCCCCAAACTGGAACACAACAATGCGAACACTGCTGTTTGGCGGTAGGTTAATGGATAAGATGGTGGTAGCGATCCGGACGGACCCCGCACAAGGTCCTACCATCCTTAGGAACCTATAGGTGCAAGTCTGACTCGCGTCTGACTGGTTAGTCTTGCAATCAGTCAAGGGTACTTGAGAGACTATGAGCAGATGCGTTAAGTAAGATGTGTTGTAATTATTCTTCACGAGTATATAAGTTTGATAAGACACCGCCTTTTGGCCTTTTGCGGGTGGTAGGACCTTGTGCAGGGTCCGTCCGGATCGCTACCACCATCTTATCCATTAACCTACCGCCAAACAGCAATCGCATTGTTGTGTTCCGGTTTGGGGATAAGACAGCCGGTGTAATGACTAGCATAGAGGCATTCCATCTTAGTCCTCAGGGTTGGCAGCGCATTTGCAGTCTTAGGCTTGCAGTCTTGTGAATGCGAATGTCTATGGGTCACAGTTTCCACTTACCATCAGGTGGCTTGTGTGCTCGTCAGCCTTCCCTATGCAGCAGAAGATACGCGGCTCACAACTTAGAAAATTACGCTTGTTTGGCTTCACCCTTACGAATATAAGATCATTTTATAGAAAAATGTACGTTTATGACGTTGTTACTTTTCGTACAGGTACATTCAAAACGGTGACACAAAATCTACTGGACTTTTACATGCAGCAGAAGATACGCGCCTCACAACTTAGAAAATTACGGTCGTTTGGCTTTGGAGTGACAACTGGAGTTTTTGTCAGCTTACTCATGCTTCCAATGACGCTTGACTTGCCTCTTCTATTTTGAAACAAAAATTGTGTTAAACTATTACAAACGTTGCGTAAACTGTAAGTAGTAAGGAAAGCAACAGAAGAGTGAAAGCCGTAGATAAGGATAAGAAATAGGGCGTGACGATACTTTGTGACGAAGCGATGGCCTCCTTAACAGTTTAAGTTTAAAGAGCGATATGAGGTTTAGTAGTGTTATTTATAGAACCTAGTTGCACCAAATGAAAAAGTCTTATTCTTATTGTTTATTGTTACAAAAATAATCGTTGTAATTTTAAGTTATTCTTAATCAACTATAATAAAATGTATTTTTTAGATTTTATAAATTTGATAACACTTGACCAATTATATTACTCGTAAGTACACCTAAGCCAAGTACATTTAGCAACACAAGGAAAGGAGAACCTCGTAGAGACAATATATGCGTACGGCACAGTATAATTAAGTATGTACATTTACGTATGTTTAGCCGTGGGAATCAGTCACAACTGGTACAATAGGAAAATTGCGTATCGCATGTCAAGACGCCTAATATGCTTGTGGAGTTGATAATACCTCTGTTGCAACACATTCAGTGTTTAAAAAGAGTAAAACTTCGTTTAAAAAATATTATTTTGCACTCTGAACTTTAACATAATTTTCAGGTTATTTTTGGAAAGGGGTATCAAAGACAGTTATAAAGTCTCGTTGACAGACCAATCAATCTAATAAGGTTATGTGCGTACCTACAGATTACTCAATGGTTAATCAACTTATTGTCCTAGCAATCCAATTGTTGTTTTACGTCTCAGCAAAGTATTATAATTTATATGCATACATACATACAGGGGTAGGCAGAGCTACAGAATTACCAAAAACTCTAAAAAATGGTTGTTCATTCTGTTACCACATTTTGCACAATCAGGCTAAGGTTTTTACCATGTGTATTTTAGTGGCAGGTTGGCAAGCCCTTCGCCAAACGATACTACAAGCTTTTATTCTGTTAGTCGCCTCTTATGACACATGGAGTGGCACTACTCTAAGCCAGAAACTATTTTATATTTATAATAAGAGATTTTTCCTATAGCAACAATTTAACAACCAAAAATCAACGTGGACAGAGTTGTCAGCAAAAGTTAGTACTTTTTGGAATAGTAATATTTTTGCAGCTCATAAAGCATATTAACCTCTTCATAATCATAGTAATAAAGGTTTTAACATCTCTCTAGATGTACTGCGGTAAGTCTCTCGGCTCCACCTCGGCTTGTAGATGGTGCGATAACTTTTGAATAATATCATGGCGTTACCGTTTGTCTGTTTATCAATTAGTTCACGAACATTGTTCATCGCTTGGTCATTGTTGACTTTATACTCTTACCTCAAATATCAAGATGTTTTATCAGAAGTATCAAGAGAAAGCCGTTGTAAGATTTTTGAGTTCTATTTTCTCATGTAAAACTCTTGGTGTACCTACTCAACCAATGAGAAATAAAATAATATGCAAATAGCTTCATGGCTTGATTGTGATTTTATTGTACTTGATATGAGCATACTTTGTTTCTAATTCGTAATCTTGTTTTGGCTCTTATTTACCTGACACAAGGACGTCAACATTATGATTATTTAATAAGTAAGAAGGGCTTAATAACAATTGGAATAAACCTCTAGTAGTAGAATAGATTATTTATCCTGTTACTTTTTTGATGCTTTTGAAAACCATTCAAAGTCATTTTCTGCGCCTGTCTGTCTTTCTGTCTGTATGTATATGTGCTTAGTCCTCGTTAACCATGCACAGCATGTAGTCTGTTTTCATTTATCTTATTGTTTTTTTAACTAAAAAAAGAATTAAACAGTTTATTTCCAAAACACTTACAAAACTAAAGTAAAGATTAGATTTTCTGTGTTTTATTGTTGTGAATAAATTATTTATTTAATTACTTACTAACTTACTTAACCGTGCAGCGGATTTTGATGCGGATTTTACAATCATAATGTCATTTTTTCACGGAATGTACTGATGAATAATAAATTCTGATTTATGAACGGCTGTTATGTAACTCACATAAACTGAAACGGCCGCTATTTATTCATAATTATAAATACGTAATAGATTACTATATACTGAGTGACAGAACAAAATTGGCGCCATAGACGCTACTGATAAATTCTCCCGAAACCGCCCGAAAACGACACCTTTGGCCAGAAGTCAGGACATTCGGCGGTCTTCAGCGTAAACCGCGATACTAATAAGAAAGAACAGGCAGAGGACGGGCAACAACAGATCAATTAAGAAGAAAGTTTAAGTAGTAATGTACCACAACATGATATATTTGATGAAAGGCTAGAGTTACTGTCGATTACTTTACTAAAAGGCTAAAAAAATAACGAAAAAGCAGTTATTTGTAGAATTTTGAAATTTCAACCTTGCCTTAATATGCAGTAACTTCCATTACCTCGTAATATTTTTCCACAATATTCTCAAGCTGAATATAACCATAATGTGACTTGAATATCCATCATCAAAATAAGTAAACATACACCCATACGTAACATCGGCACTCCCTGAATACGAAGTACCTACTTACAGCTAGATAACATCTAGGGATCTAGGTCATAAATGTTTTGAAGGTGAGCTGGAGTTGCTAGCAATAAGTTACGATGACAGCATTTATGGTTTGAGATCATCACGATTGATGAATATTAAATTCTAATTAATGCTTTTAGCTGTTCTACGAATTTTGCAAAACATTTTAATGTTGTAAAGAGGTTATGTTTATGATAAAAGAATAAAGAAAAGCAACGCGGCTGTTAGCAGCTTAACAAGCGATTGTTTTCCAAAAAATTACAAAATGCGAATTAAACAAATTTTAGCGTTTCTTTATTAGAAAACAATGTTACATATTTAGTTTGGTTAAATCTTTGTCTACAATGACGAAACATGGAAAAAAAAAGCCTGTGGTTTGATTTTTTTAGTTAATTCTGGCCTAAATTCCTTAAAAAAAATCTGACAGATTGATACAAATTCTTAGCAGATTAGAGGTAAGATTGCACAATATAAAATATCTACCGTATAAAAGTTTTTGCATATTTAAAATGACACCTAAATGTCTTCTGTACCAAGAATCAAATATTTTTAATATAAAACGGGGCTGATTTCCACATCTTTTCTTAGTGGACCCTTAGGATACTCAAGAAATATTTCTCTAAAATTTCAATTCAAATCATGAGTTGTCCATCAGTCAGTTTTAACCGCATTTAGCGCGGTGCAATCATTTTAACTGGTTCGCGTTTACAACCAACAAAAGTAGGTCTCAGTTACTGTCTGATTACATGCCTATAGCTCGCGGCAGTGTCTGAACTTGACCGTCAACACAATTGGTATTACATTGAATTGGCTACATAATACCGCGTAATATAACTAGATTGTTGCTCGCACGACCGCCTGCGAATTGCATCTAGAAGGTCACGACGAAACTGAAGGAGTTGGTGAAGGATACATGCTTTTAGATAATCTACAACGCCTTGTGAATTTAGTATTTGTTTAAACACGGGCTGAGAAAACAAAAGAAGCATTTGATCTATTATGTAAAGTCAGGAATGATGCGACTGTTTTTTTATTTTTTATGGCATAGAGAAGGCAAACGAGCACACAGGCCATCTGATGGTAAGTGGAAACTGTGACCCATAGACATTTGCATTCACAAGACTGCAAGCCTAAGTTTGCAAATGCGTTGCCAACCCTGGGACTAAGATGGAATGCCTCTATGCTAGTCATTACATTGGCTGTCTTATCCCCAAACCGGAACACAACAATGCGAACACTGCTGTTTGGCGGTAGGTTAATGGATAAGATGGTGGTAGCGATCCGGACGGACCCTGCACAAGGTCCTACCACCCGCAAAAGCCCCTGAATTTAGAATGAAACTATTAAAACGACGATAAACAATTTGAATAAATTAAAATTAATTGTGACACTTCTAAAATATCGGGCGTCTCATTGTCTAGTACCTTTTAATGCTTAAAGTTTCTTCTTGTCATTACATTTACTAAGTGGAACGACAGTGTAAAGTGTTACCATGAGTATTAAGATCTCTTTAGATACACTCAGGAGCAAAAATAAGTAAGTAAGTAAGTAAGTAAGTAAGTATGCTCGCGGTATGACGAATACCGCGAGCATCCATACAGGACTTCCAGAGTGCCTAGGATACCCAACTGAATGAATCTGCGGTTAACGGTGGAATTGTGCATGTTCAGAAAAACATCTAAAACGGCAATAAAATGTAAGGAAATCCAAATGCTGACCCAAACTGTCCGGCTGTGGTGTTAACTTATTGTGCGATCAGTTAGAAATCTTAAGAACTTTTGATCTCCTCTATTGAACCTTGGACTATCTACCATTAAAACTCACTCAAATCAACCCCTGGCTCCCCTGACCAAGGCTTCGAATTAGTCTCGTTTGTATGAAAAACGTACTCGGGCCCGGTATTTTTGCTCCTGAGTGTAGTTTAAGCATGGTTGCCATCATAACTATTTCAACAATTCACGAGTTTTCTAATTTTTCGAGTGGGCGTCTTCAATTTGCACAGGAAACCTCAGCTAGTGCTAAATTTCATAACAAAAGCATTGAAACCACAACCTTGACACGGAGCATTGAGTTGCCCTACAGGTCTAAGTGGTGCACTAATTATAAG
Organism: Acleris sparsana; assembly: GCA_923062465.1. Taxonomy (NCBI): domain Eukaryota; kingdom Metazoa; phylum Arthropoda; class Insecta; order Lepidoptera; family Tortricidae; genus Acleris; species Acleris sparsana. The sequence goes on from OV281293.1 coordinate 1,821,862, forward strand.
TATTAGCACTAAACATGGACGGAAGATGGTTTGGTTGTTGAACTTAGTGGAACGAAGAATTTAGAGATTGCTTGCTTTTCCTTTGCATGCAAGAGTCATGTCAAGAGCAATCGATGTTATCTGTAGGTACGATCACGGAAGTTAATTTGCTACACATTTCAAAGAAAATCTTAGAGATGTCAAGTCATTTGTAATTGATAGGACACTCAACCTTATTGCTGTAGAATGTCAGATTGACTTTGGAACTAAGGAGAGTGACAAATTTAATTCCTTGACTGTACAGGAGGAGGAGGATAACTGGACATAATTTTGAGATCACGTATTTTTAAATCCAAAACTAATAATTCTGCGATCGGATTAAGCTCCTCATTCTCCTAAATCAAATGCCCTGAAACCAAAAAGTTTCAACCCGGGGACCCGTATAAATTTTACAGTCAAGGAATTTAATTGCTATACCACTTTGGACTATATCAAAGTGACAATGTAAATAAAATCATAAGAAGTCTCATACGTTTTGATTTATAACGTCACTTTGACGTAGTCCAAAGTGGTATAGGAATTAAATTCCTTGATTGTACTTGGTGCTAATTCTGCTATTCATAAATGTCCCTCTGTTTTTTTTATATTGCCTTCTATCATTTGATTTTACAAAAAACAGTGTTAAATATTTAGTATTCACATAAAATAACTCGTGTCCTCCATTTTTTGTGTTGAAAAGAGTAATTTGTCACATTTGAACCACGCCCATACCACTGACGAACAAAATTACCTTACCTGCCGAGTCTCCAGTGTTAATCACCTCCTATAACAAGCATTTGGCAATACTGTCATAAAATTTCAACTTTAGTACATTGACTTAAGATCCATGAGAGTCGTATTAGACGCAATGACATGTTTGGTTGAAGTGAAGAAATAGAGCGGAAAATATAGAACGAGCAAAAAATACTATTTAGAATGAGTAAAAAAATGTGATGTCATTGTTTATGTATTTTGATTAGAATTTAGTCACAAGAACTGGGAGTCTTTGTTCAGTGTTGGTAGCAAAAAGTTACGTGTGTAATTTTTTTACAGGTCATTAACCAGCTACCATGGTTTTCTTTCTTTATTCATCCTGTTTTAACCGACTGCCGAAAGAGGAGGGTAATGACCTGTATGTGTGTATTTATGTATGTGTATTTATTCCCTAGTAAAAGCTGAACGGATGGCCCGATTTCGAAAAGCGACGTGTATTTAGACTCGTCTTAGCGTCGTGAGTGTCACTAAGTACTTCTTTAAAATGTTAAATTGGCGTATCTTAATCGTATCTGATCGAAGGAAGGAAAAGTACCCAAGTTCTCTAAATAATAAATACCACTTTCCTATCTAACTATTCGATGAGATACGAGGTTGATAAGGTCTCATAAAAAACGAACGCCACATGGACAGTAACTACCTTAAATATTGGAAATAACAAATTCTACGCAAAAAAGACTAACTTTTATTTTTCAAATCATTTAATAGTGCATTTATGGATTTTTGAACCGAACCGAACTGGTCGAATATGACAAAATAATAAAGATGGTTTTTTTACGGTCTTTATTTAATTTAATGGTGTATGTGTTGTATATATTAATGATCATTATCAATGACCATTTTAATCGGTCATCATGTCAGCCGAAAGACGTCCACTGCTGGACATAGGCCTCCCCCAAGGCTTTCCACTCAGACCGGTCTTGTGCTTTTCGCATCCACCGCGGTCCCGCGATCCTGACGAGGTCGTCACTCCATCTTGTTGGAGGCCTACCTACAGCTCGTCTTCCGGTCCGCGGACGCCACTCCAAAACCTTCTGACCCCATCGGCCATCAGTCCTGCGAGCAATGTGCCCCGCCCACTGCCACTTCAGTTTAGCTATTCGGTTTATTTTAATCGGTGCCTACCATAAAGTACGACTTTATTTTCTTGTCATATTCGACCAGATCGATTCCCGGTTAAGGAAGAGAACTTTTTCAAACATCCAATATGCAGTATAGTTTGTATTTAAACAGAAAAGTTGGTCTCATTTCCAAAATTTAAGGTACTTGCCGACCATGTGGCGTTCGTTTCTTCTACCCTGTATTTATTCATGATAACTAATAACATTACATTGAGGAAATGATCCGTACAGCTGTTTGGGTTTTAAAGCTTGGTTTTTATTAAACTTCGAACGGGTAATCTAAATTAGACTACATTCTTTCTTTTTTTTCTGTTTGTAATTTGCAGGTTCCAAACACGACTCCATAACTAAGCCGTTGTCCTTTGTTTGTTTTTAATTCTGCCAATACCTGTCAAGTAAATAAGAACTACCAAAAAGTTTACAATACGGTAACATTAAGGGAATAAAGTTTTTTTGATTTTTTGCCCCGCGGCGACTTGAACAGCTACTATCGCGGGAATATGGCGTTTCCACTATGAAGTGATTTCACCAGTATCAAGTATATATAAGTATAAATCAATATTATAAGTATATATATATTTCTTAAATATATATATATATATATATACATATATTTTATTACTACTACTTATTACTACCCTATGAAAATTCTTAGTTTTGACACATTTTCCTGCTCAAGCTACGCTTGAATGTTTTTTATTTTTATTTTTATTTTATATTAAATTCATTGTTTTATATCATGCTAGGTTAAGCTTTATAATTGTATAATATCATAAGTAGTATTTAAAAAAAACGGCTGACTGTTGAGTTTCTTGCGGCGTTTCTTCTCAGCAGTGGTCTCTTGCGAAGCGCTGGTAGATTTTGACGTGTAAAAGTGCCCGTGTGGCCTACTTACTGAATAAATATCTTTTATCTTTTACCTTTATCTTTTTAATATAGCAATATAACTTCTCTAGGAAGATTGGGGGCAACGTTGTACGGTGATATGTAGGAAACCACTGCAAGTCCACTTGAAATGAGAAGTAAGATGCCAGATACACGAAACAAGTCCAAGTCTTCTATCACTGTGCAACACAAAGGCATTAAAATTACAAATCACTACGTAATAATTACAAAAGAACGTTGAACACCTAAATACACAAAAAAAAATACACATCCGCCATCTTTTGACGTTGCAAATGTCTCCCTCGAGAATAAAGTTGTAGTATTGTTAGGCGATGGGCTTGCACCCTGTCAGTAATACACTGGTAAACATCTTAGCCTAAATTGTGCAAAATGTGGTTACAGAATTATCAACAAGTTTTTATAGTTGTAGGTAATTCTGTAGGCCTGCCTACCCCACTCTGGGTTTACAGGCTTGAAGGTGAAAATCAATATGATTTTAATGTATAGAAAACAGCTTCAACTTCATTCAATGAAACAGCGTTTGTCAACCAGTCAGTTCTTTGCACGATTCCTTGCCATTTAAGTCCCATGGTATTTTCCTAAGAATTTCCTCGCGAAACAATGATTTCGTGCAAAGTAGGCGCCGGGTCGTTCTGCGAACTGGTCAGGGCTGGGTCAACAGTGTTGTCACATCCTGCCATTGAGTGCATGTAGGACAGCTCGGGTTGACTCATTTTGTTGGTGTTTTCCAATCAATTACATATTTTTTTAAAGTTGTTAGTTTCTAAAGGTAAATTATCTCAGTCGTTTGATAAAAACAAACTGTGTTCAAATTAAATGTTGTTATTGAAGCATGTTAATAATTTATATTCATATGAAACTATACTTTTTTCCACAATTTTTATTGATGTACAATAGAATCAAGTGTCAAAAACGATGCGTCTTGTGACTAACAATATCTAACAAACTTAGAAGCAAACTTCAAACTACTTCTGATTTAAAATTTGCCATAATTATTTACTTATGCAATTCCCATGAAAAAATAATAATGTGGTACCATTGAGCTGGTATGATGGTGGATACGGAAGGTGGCCATATATCCATAAATAGGAATATATAGGGATACCAATTTCTCCATACGTTAAGGAGTTTTATCGAGTGTTAGTTCATACATTTTGACAGCTGTTGACCCTCTGGTCGTCGGTTGAGGTGATGGCAGAATTCGATATAAATGTTCTTAGGTTGATTAAATATAACTAGCCCTTCTAGATCTAAGTAGCTGTGCCCTTGCAGGGTATCACATGTATACCTACCTGTATCTCTACCTGTGTTTTTGAAATGTGATACGCAATAAACAGTTTGAATTTGGATTCCTCAATGGCTCACAGTAGAATGATCGAGTTTGGGCTCATTTGACTTTTATTTTGATTGTGACTTTAATATCACTGTTAGAAGTAGGTACAGTTGGCTATAAAGTGTGTAAAAATGCTTATTTCTTCACAATCTCACAAAATGTCTAAATTTACGTCATCTTTCTCTTTAGCAACCTAAGTATAAATATTATTGTGATCACCTTTTAGACTTCAAGGTCATGTTTGGCATGGGTTAGGTATCCATGAAACAATCCAGATTAGTCGTGATTGTGAGTTAATCCTTATGAAGTCAGTTTAAAAGTCACGACCAAAGGCATCTTTGAACAAGGCTGACGAGTGACGCCGAAGTTAAGTTATATAATCTTATGTTAAGGTTAGGAGGTAAGGGAAAATTACGTTACATAAGTCAATCTATATAATGTATGTGTTCGAAGGTCTCGTTTTAAGCTAAAACAATTAGATCGATTATTTTAACTTTGTGTAAGTGTGTGTTATTACCTTTTATTTATTAAGTACAGGAGATTATTTTTAAAATTATTTATTTATTTTAAATGAATGTACAGTTTATTTACAGTGAATGGATAATAAATGGTTTCTTGATTGGAGCTTCTCTCAGTTCCTGAAACAAAGAAAGGGATAAAGATAAAATTATGTTTGCTTATTGATTAATCAAAGCAATAGGTACAATTTTTAACGAAAAATGTCAACTAGCGCTTCACTGTTACAAAGTATTGTTACTTTTTCGATAGCGTATCCAGTTTTTTCTCGAAGTCTGAGTCCTCCAATGCCATCAGTTGCTCTTCTGTACAGTATTCTGAAAAGAAGTATGTCTCAAATCAATAATAAATAAATACAAATAAGCCAAAAATTACACACAATAAACATATAATATTGTACTGGGTTTCCTTACAAAGTGAACCATTGTTACTACTTCTCAGTATCTCAGGTCTTTCGATTCGAAAATTTACAATAATTCACTCTCAAAAATATACTTCATTAAATTACATGTTTAAGTTGGTAGTGTTGCTGTGTGTGAGATTAAATAAATTCTATGGGTTTCAGATCCTACTTAGCATCAGGTGACCTGTATGCTCGTTTAACATTCCCAAGTAATTAAAATTTAAATAATACTCACGGACTGAGCTGGCCTCCCAGCCAATGAACTCCCCGGTACGCTCGTTTTCTTTCTTCAGCCACTCATACAGGGGCTGGAAGTACTCCAAGACTCCGCTGGCGTCCATGATGCTTTGGCCAGTGAGGACCTCCATCGCGTCCGGCCATGGGAGGGACGAACCCAATTGGAGCATTTTACTGAAAATTACAATCGTGTGAATATCTGTTATAACTATATCATATTGCGACGCGAGTAAATAATTAAAACGAAGAGATCACAGGTTTTGAGAAAATACCAACAGCCATCCAAAAAAACAGGAATACTAATATGGCTGGTGGTGGAATTCTCAAGATTGTATCTTAAGCAGATGACGCCCGCATCTATGTACGCGTAGAATGCGTTGACCGTTATTTCCCCTTATCTTTTCATTTCAGGCTGTGTGTTGTCTGTCAGTCGGTCAGTCAGTCGCGGAAGAGTTCTCTATATTTAAGGGCTATAATGGGGTTGCAGCTGTGTTACGGCAATTCAAACAATGGCTCATCTTCTATCCTGCCCGGCCTGCAAACTTCATACTCCGAAAAAGACCTCAGAGATGCCACACACAGACGATCAGGACTGTGGCCTTCTGGACGCGAGTAGTTTGCATAGTGAAAGCCATTGAGATGAGAAGAAGAATGTTATCCTATAGAAAGCTGATATTTTGACGTGTCTTGTGACGACTTCTTAAACAAGATCAGTTTGTTTAAATAGTCCTTAGCGTTTTATCTAGTTCTAATTCTTACCCTAAAGCTTCTCCAGCCTCAGTGCTGTTATAAATGTCACATTTAGACAGCAGCTTGTTGGGGTCTCCTGGAACATACTCGCCAGCAATTTGGCACAAGGCTCTGTGGAACTGGAACTGGATGATGTACGAAATGTAGTAGCTGAAATGAAAAAAGACCTTTTCGTAATCAAACACTAAGACCTAAGTATCCTGCTCCTTAAATTTCAATAGGACGTTGTTATTATGTTTCAATGTTAAACCGATAAAATGACTAACGAAGAAACACTCCATCTTAGTTGCCATCGCATTCATAGTCTTGAGTTTGTAAATGTTCTCTTAATATCAGGTCACCGATGGCTATCGTTTGAATTTTCCACACGCGCCATAGAAAACTGTGTGCTTTTAAAACATCCTTATATCTGGATTTATAGCTAGCTTTGTCTTTCTCCATTAAAAACTCCTCAAACCACTTCTTACTGTAGAAAACTCACCGCATGTACTCCACATCAGCAGCGATATGGTACTTCGCAGCTGGATCAAAGTCATCTTCAGTCCTCGTGACTGGAGGCTCCACTCCCTGCAACGCCTCTCTCAGCTGCCAGAAGTGGCAGTTATAGTCTCTTGGTGTCGTGAAGCCACGGAATACTGCGTAACGGAACAAGTCCAAAAGGTAGCCGAAGGGGAGGAAGACTATTTTATCTAAACCCTGGAAAATAAAGTAAGTATTTAGTTGAAGTTTATGAGTATCATGTAAATAAAATATTTCTTAAAAGATTACAGGGACTTTGTATTTTATGGTTTGGTACTTCGATATTTTATGGTACTTATTGATAATTTTGTAATGTTGAAAAACAATATGGGGTCATCGAGTAGAATAAAGCCCCTAATAGTTTTTATTTACCATTTTGTATAGTTGATTTATGTCCGATTCTTCATCATCAGCTTCATCTTTCAATAGTCCCATGGTTCGGAGATGTTTTGGAGTTGATACTGATAGAGCGATGACGTCACCAACGGCCTCATGGAAACCTTAAAAAAAGTATTATTCCAACTACATAAATAAACTAGCAAAAAAAAATAGTTTGTTTAATACGCTCTTTGCTTTTCTTCCAAAATAGTTAGGTAAATTTATGGTAAATGGCAATTAATTGTAAATTATAATAATAAAACTTAAATGCAGAAATCTTTTCAATTTGTTACTTGAAACACGTACGGTACAACGAACAACATTTTTATACCTGGATTTGCGCCTTCTCTATAAACGACAGGAAGGTCCTTGTACTGCAAGTAGTATTGGATATGGCCCAACTCATGATGTGTCGTCTTGAAGAAAGCATTTGTGATGGTGGTGCATTGTCTTATTCTGTAACCAGAAAAACAACTATATTATGTTTTTTTTTTTTTTTTTATGGCTTAGAGAAGGCAACTGAGCACACAGGCCACCTGATGGTAAGTGGAAACTGTGACCCATAGACATTAGCATAAGACTGCAAATGCGTTGCCGACCCTGAGGACTAAGATGGAATGCCTCTATGCTAGTCATTACACCGGCTGTCTTATCCCCAAACCGGAACACAACAATGCGAACACTGCTGTTTGGCGGTAGATTAGATTAAATAATACTCGGCCAGCTTTCAGCTTGCATTTTGTTTTTGATAAATAATCTCTGGATGTAAACTATGTTTTGATGTTCACAATGAGTTACTTAACACACCTAAAGTCTTCTCCGTCATAGAAGTCCCAAGCTGAAGCATGGCACACCATGTCCCGTCCATCATCAGGTTTCTCAAGTATCGATTTATCCCAGAACAAATCGGGCAGTCCTTTTAGGTTGATAGATGTGAAGAATTCCTCAGCAGTCTTGAACATCTTGTATGGAGTGTATTTCTGAAATGGGATTTGTCAAAGATTATAATTTTAAGATAAACTTTTATTGCTAACCATGTTTTTGCTCATTAATAATAATCTAGCAAAACCAAACTTGATAGGTCTACCTTACGTACAGCAGAAGATTTTGTTACCACTTTCTAACTTCATCATCAGATCAGCTTTTAAACACTGTACAATTTCAACTTATTTAGTAAGCCGATCGGTATAGAGCGTGTGGTGAAAACATGGATTGCAAATATATAACCAGAAGAAGAAGAAAAGCATTTCAACAAAGAACATATAAAAATAAAACAAAAGACAACGCAATTATGAATCATTAAAAGAGTTAAAAAGGACGCTAAAACTGACTCCAGACGTTTCCACTTCTAAAAACAGCAGCGTTAATTGAAAATATAATATTTAAAAAGTATGCTTCGGATTGCATATGTCTTATGTAAAGCTGTTTTACCTGTTCGATTAAAGCAGCTGTTACATCTATGTCTGGTTTATCAGGGAAGGGCTTGGAGAATTTTTCAATGTTACCCCATGTCTGAGCCCAAATGTTACCTGGAAGAACAGTACACATATTAGTAGTCATTGTTCTCCATCTGATAAACTTATGAATGACACGAGGATCAAATTAAAATAAATGTCCCAACAGATGTTGAAGTAATTATGTCCAGGCTTTGTTTTCTACCACGGGACTTTATCTCAAAATGAGCCCTAGTTCAATCAGCTGTATCGGATGATTCGGCATTGGCCTCAGCATTTATACCTAGTTATCCAATCTGCTTATTTTTATTTTCATTCCGTCCACGTTTAAATCGTTTATTGCTCTCTTATCGAGAACCGTATTTTTTTTCGGGACAAAAGTAGTCTATGCGATATTCCAGAGTATAATTTACTAAATTTCATCTAGATTCGTTTCGCTATTCTGTCGTTATTGAGTAACAATCATCCAAACATTCGCATTCATAATATTAGTAAGAAGCACACAGATTGCCCCACTTTTCAAGTATACAACAACAGCTTACCTAACAAATGCGCTGGTATAGGCCCTCTAGCTGACACCACATTCTCTCCATACTTCTGCCGCAGCTTTCCTCTCACGTAGGCGTGGATTTGCTGGTAGAGCGGCTTGATCTGGGTCCACAGTGACGCGAACTGCTCCTCACTGTCAGAAGTTTCGTAATCACTGAGCCACCATTCCGCTACGCTATCGTACCCTGGAACATAATTAGATGGAAGTCAAATATACGTACCTAATTACAACAATGTGGATTTATGATACTTATTTAGAACAAGAGTAGTTACTTATTGAAATAAAGCCACTGTCGCTAAAAATAACCAGGCAGAAAAACTCAAGAGAATTTAAATTAATATCAGTGGACAATCTCACACAAATCGATCTAGTCTCAAACTAAGCCCTGGGTTTGTACTATGGTTACTAGCCAACGATATGTTTATACTTATATAAATAGAAAACATCTAAGGCTCAGAAACAAATAATCGGAAACCTACCACTAGCTCCCTCTTTAGGCAGGGTCACACTAACTAGGCTTTCTGTGTCGTCCACAAAAGACATCTAATTTGTTTACTGTTAAGTTTTTGTGCTTTAAACAAGGGTATCAAGACTTACCATTAAGCTTGGCAGCTTCATTGTCCATCTGAACGTACTCGGTGAAGTTCCCCTTGGAAGGTGCGCCGGCGGCTTTATGCCACTCCACCCACGCGTACTTGAGTTCCTCTGGGTCGTCACTATTGGCGAAGATATCTGTTACCTCTGAAATCAATTTATTTATCCTTTTAGTTTAACGAAAATCTTCCAAACTAAATGAACCAAAAAAGTGATTCACTTTTGTAAAGACCTTTTTTATTTCTGTTTCTTTTTAACTTTGTTATTTTCTGTTTGTGCAAAAAATATTTACATACACAATCAACTTGGCTGTAACAATTAAGTAAGCATGCACGTTTTTTTAAGCAGTTAAGTTTCATATGCTGTATTGTTATTAAAAACTACGTTGACGTCATGATTTTTCGAAGCTTGGCAACTTAATCTAATGATTCTTTTTTTAGATGGCGTACATTTCTGATTCTAGAATTTACTTAAAACCTTACATTCTTACCTGGTTCTACATGTAAATCACACTTAGTCTTAATCTTATAGTCACAAATGGTCGCCTTCGCGTACGTCGCCTGCATATTATTGATAGCTTGGATTAATCTTTGGTTCAGGTCCTCAGGCAACGCTGATGTGCCCAACTGGGTGTACTTCTTGAACATCCTCTTGAGATCCTCGTCTTCGAACTCTCGCCATAAATACGTCATTGTCTCCTTCCAGTTTTCCTTTTCATCTTCTGCTACATCTAGGGCTACTTGTAACTGTATCATCAAACACATTATATTAATAAGTAAAACATTTGGCAATATTATATTTGTAAATTTTTGGATTTTCCCTGCATTGAAAGGCCTTTAGTAATATCTTGTGTAAGTGAAGGCTTAAACTGTATTAGATATCACATTTGACGTGACATCTGGGATTACCTTGTAATTTATATCCCTTATAAATGATTCAGAGCGATACTTTAGATCGTCTTCAACCAAACCTCATGTACATTTAGGTATCTCAGTAAAAATATGTTGAACTCACCATATGTTCCTCATTCTGCTTCGTGATATTAGTCTCATAGTCCCAATTGGCAATGACCTTCCTGTTCTTCAGGTTGGCAGTCAGCTCATCAAGTTTTCTCATGTAGTCCCTGCCGGCCGCTTCTTCAGCCGCTCTTTCTGCTGCTCTACCCTGGGCAGCCACTATAAAGACCGATGCTATGGCACCAACGAGCGCCAGCTCGCCAAGAATTTTGAGAATCATCTGATGATACCAAAGAAGTTATCGTAAGTTATTTTTTAGTTAGTTGATTGTAATTCGAGATGCTCTTTTATCCGCATTTGTAGCATGTTCACTCCTTAGTTCTTGATTTAGGATTTTATATGCCAGCTGGCTGATTAAAATAAAAACGACCTATTTTGGAGATTACTTTCTTTTCAATTACAAATCATTGACACCTACAATAGTCAGTGATTGTTCTTCTAGTCTATAACAAAGATTGCAGAAATCCTAACAGAGTTTTATAGCACTGTCATAAATTTATTGTTTAGATTTATTTTAATAAAGTAAACTTAAACTTTGTTAACCTAATTATAGTAGACCGTGAAAATGGTTAACAATGAGTTCTGACAATAGGTTTGCTTACCGTTAAACTTTTGATCCTAATTTAACGTTAACAAATAATTTAACTCGGCCTCTTCAAATAGCAAACCGTAACTACTGTTATGTTCAAATAGCTTTATTACAATAACAAATTCGAATTTAAACATATTACTTGACTAAAGTAAATCGCAAAAAAAATAGTGCCAAGGCGGTAACCGTCGAATCGATTTACTCCGCTGACTCTTCTAATACTTCTTTAGAATAAATTATCACTAAACGCTTCGTTAGTTCTAAATGGTAAACAAAAAACAAAGTATGTAGTATGAACTACGAGTAATTCTCTATTTAAATCTATTTAGTGATTTCGTAGGCGATTTTGATTAATACAAATATTTTGGTCGCCGTAACTCAGGAACCAACAAGTCAACTTGAGACGTGACAGTTTTCTTTAAAATTCGTTACAATATTTTTCAGATTTTTAGTAAGTACCTAATTTGTAGTTTTGACTGAAGGGGATGACAGCTAAAAATGGCCTCATAAGGAAGCTCAAAGTCACTTAGAGGACTATGAACAGGACTATGCTCGGGGTTTCTCTGCGTGATAGTTTAGTTTAGTTTAGTGTAGAATCAGAAATGATGATATCCGCAGTAGAACTAAAGTTACTGACATAGCCCGAAGAACAGCTAAACTTAAGTGGCAGTGGGCGGGGCACATTGCTCGCAGGACTGATGGCCGATTGCGTCCGCAGACCGGGAGACGAACTGTAGGTAGGCCTCCAACAAGGTGGAGTGACGACCTTGTAAGGATCGCGGGAGCGCGGTGGATGCGAAAAGCACAAGATCGGTCTGAATGGAGAGCCTTGGGGGAGACCTATGTCCAGCAGTAGACGTCTTTCGGCTGACATGGTTGACAGGGGTTGGGCACTTTACAAATCTTAATATTTCAGAAACGGACAGAAACCTACTAACCTAATACTGACGAGCAACGTTTTTTTATGTGTGTGGTAGAGTAGACATCTAAGTTGAACAAGATCACTATTCCAATTTGCTTATACCCATCTTGCTTCTATATCCAATTAATATTATTCACAATACGGTAGCTCTTGCGAGTATGAGCTTACTCTGTCTAAATTAGAATTTAAAATTTAGCACTAGAACAGCACACAAAAAAATTACATCGACATCATAACAAGACAGGCACTATTAACGCTAGATAAAAATCTCTTCCAGGCAACTCTACCAGGGGCCCTAGCCAAGATGCAAATGCTAATAACTTTTTTTATTCAAGCGCTCAAAATGTATGGGATGACTAACCACGTGGTTTATCCTAAAGCACAGGAATGTAATCCCATACATACATGTGAGGCGAAGTCGTCGGGAAGAATATCGTCAAGAAGAAGAAGAAGATACGTTGCGCCGACCCTAAATAAGTTGGGATAAGTGCAGGAGAAAGACGATGACATTTTGAGCGATTGAAAAGAAAAACGTTAGTTGCGTTTGCATCTTAGCTAGGGCCACAGGGTGACTAGACGATGCATAACGTTGACGTTATTAATTTTCGAAACTGAGAAATTTAAACGTTCAGCCGCTTATGTCAACGATAGCGTTTTGCAACTTGTCTATGATCCTTGTGCCTTTATTTTACTACAGTTTAACCCATCTTGCTTTGATATCGTAATCATATTATTGAAGATATAACAGCTCATATTCACTTGGCAGTAAGAACCGTCATAACGTTAACTGTACGGCTAGCACAAGTTGTATTTTGTCGCTTGTCGTTCAGTGCGTTTCTATCGTTACAGACTGGATAGAAAGAGAGATTCGAGTGACAAACAAGTCGCGGACGTGTGCTAGCCTTTCTGTACCCTTACCATGAGTTACTAGTACTGTGCTCACTAGCGAGTCAAATGCTCTATCCCTCGCACTTAAGAATACTGCGAGGTCTGCGAGGGACGGAGCATTCGACTCGCTAGCAAGTACGGCCATTTTCACTCATGGTAAGGCTACTGAAGCTTTATTCTACTTTGTTTCTACACGCTTTGTTGTTGTTTGTTGTACCGGTTTTACCGAGTAGAATAGAAACCCAGTGTGGTTACAGTATCAAAGAATAAAGTCACCATAAATCATAATTATCCATCAAATAATGACCATAACACTCACAAATAAAACTTTCTTAGCAGTTTGACTACAATACCCGCACGGCATTTTCGCGAAGCACTTAAACACGTAAACAAGATGTAAGTTGGCTGGGTGGAAACACACTGGACTGTATATTTGTATGTAAATGAATTAGCCCGTCGGTCTGTCATGCTTGTGAAGATTTGGAGTCCTTTGTCGTTGATGGAGCCGAAACCAATGGAGGATGGTGTTAAGCATGATCTTTCTTACGCAGCAAAAAAAACTGTTTAGAAAATTAGGGATAGTGTTTAAAGTGATAATATTAGCAAGGTCTCTCAAAAAATCTCAAATTATCGACACATAAAACATCGGCTGGTTAAGGTGCCGAGGTAATTTAAAGTAAATAGGTGGCAGTATTGGGAGCAGATATAATACCAACGTTAGTTAGTACAAAGTTCGATGATAAGAAGTGGTTTTATTTATGACATGTGAAACTTTATCTCCGTGTAACTAAAGTGGTTGCCATATCAAGATAAATAAGCCCGTACATACCTATGTGGATTGAACAAGATAAACTCAAAAAAAAAAAACTAAACAAAACTCGTTTCAATTCTTCCAAAAAAAACTTCACTACAATTCAAAAAATTTGGTTTAAAATAGGTTAACTAAATACAAAAAAGTTGTGCTAGTTATGGCATAAAAGTGTCCGCTAAGACACCTCACCAACTGGACAAGGCTTGAATACATTTCGGTGTTGTCAAACCGTAACAAAATCACGCTAGATGACAAAATAAGTACGAAACTACAAACAATGTCTAAAACCTTCTTAGTTAAATGAACTTCAAGTTAAATAATTAATCACAATAGGCCCATGGCAATTACTAATTAGTCTGCCTAGGCAGGACCTTCGAGGTTCGCATACGATCATGAAAAATACCTTATAAATTGTAGGCATCTTTACATAGCATATGTAGTTACATAGTGTAAAACAAAGTCGGTTTCCGTCGTCTGTCCCTCTGTATGTACGGTTAGATCTTTCAAACAGAGTGATTCAAGAGCAAGGTGTCTATGTATTCTACAACTTAATTTTCTTTTGTTGTTAATTCTGTAAGGAACCACATTTTACACAATCAGGCTAACAAAAGATGTTTTCACTTCTCATGCTCGTAAAGTCCTTCTTTATGCTGGGTATAGGCTGCATAAAATCGCATTTTATGCACTAGTGCATAAAGTAATTTCTTCTTTTAAGACTAAGGCAATCAGGCCTTACAGCCTTCACACAATACACCTTCATTTAATTGATATATTTTTATGAGATTTTGGTTACATCTTAATTTAATTACGACATTTGTATAACTATCTAAATACAAATTTACGAATAATACCTACGGCGTGCATTTACGATAAAAAAGTACAACGCAAATATTTATAATAACTTGACATTAAGCATCAGACCACAGTCAAACCTGTCAAATGTCACATAGTCGAAAATTAAAAAAAAAATTAAGAATGTAATCAGGCCTTACAGCCATGCGCAAACATAACATTTTAATTACTTACATTAAATATAAAAATTTAATAAATTATCCTGTAAGTATGTGCTTCTTGTTTTATTTCCTTGCAATCGAAGTGAAAAGCAGAGTGTAAAATTCGAGCATAAAACCCATTTTACCCTCGACGTGACTATCCACACTCGCCGTTCCGGCTCGTGTGACTATATATGCACATATTGGGTAAAATGGCTCGTTTTATGCACTTGTTGTACAATCTATTATTTCATCACACTTGCTCGTAAATGGTGTTATTCCATGCCTGTATACAGAAGGACAATGGCCTAAATTGTTCCCGCGGGAATTATGGCGAGTTTGTCATCCCTAGGGAGTAATGACTTTCTTTTTAAAATTTGCAACTCTTTCGTACATCATTTCTGACTAAGGAGGTTTAATTTTCAGCCAAAAATTAAATCGGTTTCTAATTTCATCTTTAAAAATTAGCTATAGACTAACTTACATTACACAAAACCTATACGCTTCATTAAACTTCATTATTTTTATACCTATTTCAAGTTTATATCAACATTTATCATTAATTTTAGTTATACATTTTTATCAAATTGGCTAAATCTGGCTCGAATCCAGGTCGAAACTAAACGCAGTTATTATCTGTGGTAGAGGTCACAAAAAAAAATCGTTTCCATTAACGTTCCCGTTCGTCAAAAGTTATTTCTTTATATTTTGCAGAGTTAAAGTGTTTTCTCTTTGAATTTTTTCCTCGCAAATGTGATGAAAACCATTGTGTGTATCACAGGCAGTAAGGGGATTACTAACTCGAGTCATTAAAAGCCCTCCGCCTTCGGCGTCGGGCTTCTAACACTCTCGTTAGTAATTCCCTTCATACTACCCTTGATGCACAATGTACTATTCTATGCCGTGTGTTTGCCGGCTTAGAATAGTGCCACTCCATGTCTTCCCGTGGTAGTCGTAAGATAAGATCTCGTAAGGGAATGAAGGCTTGTATTGTAGTATTGTTAGGCGATGGGCTTTCAACCTGTCACTAATATGTATATGTATACTACATTCTAGATTATATACGGCTCTGAAAACTCACATAAACAGAAGCGGAGCAAGGGCAGTTTGCGGTATAATAATTCAAATATAAAACTGATTGGAAAGATAAAACTAACAAGCGAAAGACCGACAACCCAGGAGATACAGAAAAGGTTGGTCAATGCTACAATACAACGTTGGTTGCACCCGGTATTGGAACTCGATGACATGACTTTTTACCTTTTACCTAATGGTAACTTGTGTTCTGCCAGTACGCGGGGGCGCAGGGTTACCAACGGTGCTACTAGGTCTAGCTACGAGTAGACTATAGCAGAGTTAGCCTTATGCGTCCCATGCGTGGGCACCGGTCTCCTCTTGGGGGGTTAAAGATTGCCAAATGCTTTTAATGTTATTTAAAAGAATTGTGAAGCGCACATAAAATCGCGTAGATATTTAAAAAAATCCATGCAAATTTATCTCCGGCCGAAAACGTTTCTCACTCCATAAAACAAGTCCAATATTCACGATTTGTGAATATGTTATAGTTATTATAAGGACCTAGGGTTGTACGTTTCTACTTTTTGTTTTTTCTTGGAAAGGACACAGACAGACAGACAAGGTACAGACATAGTTTTTCATGATATCTACAACACGCTCGAAAATCTTAAGGTTTAAGGGAGAGCAACGTTTTCGCATTTTGTATGGAGAATTATAGCTTCATAATCCTCTGAAAGGAGAAAGAAATTGGTCAATTTTTCCCAAAATATTTGTTATGCAGGAGCTATTTGATAAATGAACCATTTATATTTCGCTGAGTGTTAGGTTAAAAGAACTATGAGTAGGTACTATTGTAACTATAACCATGAGTAATTCCATGTCATAGTTATTGCACCCATTTGAGTCCAATAATCACCCTGAGATTTAAAATCACAAGTAAATTATCACTTATTATTTTTAGTATTAGTTACACACAGACCCTACAGTGACATGGTACTTATCGTGTTTGAAAAAGTTAAAATTAAAATACAAGCACATACCGTTCAAGTCCGCATCCAATCACCTAAGATACGCGACTGCCAGACATGAGATGAAGTGGTTCTTTTATCAACATTCATCTTATTGATAAGCTTAAACATAATCTTACAAATGGCTATAGAATATCTGGATAAACAAGTCTCACAACTTTATAATCTAGGATAATTCTTGACCTCAAAATATATGTGTGTGTAAATTACGTGATGGTACTGACAGAAATAATGAACTTTATTAATAAAAGCTGCGCCTCTATTAAACACGGCAAAAACAATATCGCTTTTGATCTGTTATCGTATTGTCCCCGTTTTGATAGCTCGTATTTACTTGACAGTAATGGCGGCTGACGTCAAAACAATACCATAACAGGGCCTCTGTTCAACACGGTAATAGTACATTACTACAGAGGCCGGGACAAAAGGGGTTGCCGGCCGAAGTTATATAGACGAAGGATATAGGTCTGAGGCGGGCAACCCCACATTTCCCGCCGAAGTATGTATAATGCTTTTCTCAAACATAATTCATTAATAGTAGTTTACGTGACGGTTGCGTAATGACAGGCATTACAACATGAGTGTGGTTTATGAAACGAGCCGCAAGGCGAGTTTCATAATAGATGACACGAGTGTTGTAATGCCAATTACGCAGAGTCGCGTACAATACTTTATCTACACACATATTATAAGTACTCTAAGATGGGTTCAGAAGCCGAAAGGCAAATGACCTGCATTGCTACCAGCGCTACCTGTAACATATCTAAGTACCTACAATGTTAAATTTAATCAATGTTAATCAATTGTTGTCTACTTGGATAAGCAGAATTTTCAAGTGGCACAATAAACTCTACAAAGAAATGAACTTAATGAAATCAATTTACGACTTACGATACAACGAATTGAGAACAAAAATGGCGGCAAAAGAAACCTGTCATGTGTCACAAATATGATTGGTTTTTTTTTTTTAATCATATGATAGACATACTAATAAAGTCCCTATTCTCATGTCGTTCGAAATTCAAATATCCCACGATATTGTACTAAAAAATATACCGAGTTGACGTTCCAATTGATACTAGAATTGGACCTATTTAAATTGTGTTAATTTTGGAACATGTGAACCTTACCAAAATCTATACTGTTATAACCATTACAGTACAAATTTTACCTACTACCACAGACAAGAAACTTTTCATAGTAAAATTAGTTGCAATAAAGCTGGTCATTTCCTACGGATTTTGAACGCATAAAAGAGGACTTACGATATGTGCGTAGATAAAATAATTAAAACAAAAATTACAATGTCAAATAGGTACTAGGAGTGCATAAACATTAAAAGTAACCTACAGTGCTCAGTACGCCCGCCCGCCGGCCCGCTGGTGGCGCGCGCGGGGCTCGCCGCATCGTGCTAACCTCCTAATTACCTCTGCGCTCCTGGTACTTCAAATAAACATGCAGACGCTTTGTTGGATGCACGGCTTAGTAAATTAAAAAAAAACAGCTATTTAGCCTTTTCATAAACAAAGCCACCATGGCCAAATTAAAATTAAAAAAAAATTACTTCCCGGCCTAGGCCTTCAATTTCGTATGAAATTCCTTTACAGTTCTCTCGAGTTGTTCCGTCGGAAACGTGGCACTTTGAAGCCTAAATAACTAACATAACGCTGACATTACATAGCATGTTTGAGAAAAAACGATATCGTGTTTGATCTGTTATCGTATTGTCAACGTTTTGATAGCTTTTATTTTTTTGACAGTAATGGCGGCCGAGTGAGGAACGATTCCGTAACAGGTCAAATACGATATGGTTTTTACCGTGTTGAATAGAGGCGCAGGTCAACTACGATATCATTTTACCGCGTAGAATACCACCCCTGATTATTTTCGGTATGATTCGGAACTTGAAAAAGAGTTCAAAACTTATTACGGAACCAATCCCAAGAAAGGGAGATCTAATGTATTCATTTAGATTCTATGTACCAGAAAAAAGGCGGACCACTCCAACGGTAAGTGTGCACGTTTCGGCTAAGGTGCAAGGAAAACCGAGACCGAAGGTTGGAAGCGAATCTAAACGATTACGACCGATTATAGGCTATCGTGCCTTCATTTTTTAGTTCCGTAGTCAAACCAGGAACCCTTATATCGCCATGTCCGTCCGTCCGTCCGTCCGCAGCCTAGCTCAGAGACTCTTAGTACTGGAAAGCTGTAATTTGACATGAATATACATATTAGTCACGCCAACAAAGTGATAAAATAAAATCCTGAATACAATTTTTTTTCAGTGTCCTTCCCCTACAATTAACGTGGGGATGTAACTATCACGACTTAGTAGTAGGTTTTTGAGATACAGGCGATTAAAGTACTTATGCGTACTAAAATCATATAAAACGGCACTAAATGATTTTAATGGAAAATTAGTTATTATCGCATCTTATCTTTTTGGTGGGATCCTTACGGATCCACTTCGACCCTGTGGGATCTTTTGTGTAATTAGCCCTCTTTTGGCACTTAATCCAATGCAGCCTCCACCCCTTCCAAAAAGCGGATAGTGGAGTGCAATGGCAGCGCCTTGAAATCTTTCGGTTTTGGGTAGCCACAACCGTGGATTTTCATTCTTACTCCATTTCACACAATAAGTCTTTCATTGTCTCAGCCTCTTAGCCGCACATTCTACAATCTGTGTCGTGAAATTAGTTATTACTTGTTGTTTTTAAGTTTGTAGTACTTAGCGGCTTCGGAACCCTACACTGAGCATGGTCCGACATGCTCTTGCCCGGTTTGTAGTATTAGTATTCAGGACAACAGCCGTAAGAATACTTATTATATAGTATTAGGTACATAAAAGAACCCACCTAATGTGCCGGTAGTGACCTTGAAATGATGCGTGTAAGTCCTTCACATTTCCTCATGTCCTACTGTAGATGGTAGCAAATGTCATTATGAATTAAGGTCGTGCGATAGTTATTGCGATTTCGATTTATATAGTCAATGAGATATAAATAAATGATAGCAATCTACACTACACGGCGCACTTAAAATAACTTACATGAATAAACATAAGTTTATGAATTTGAAAAGCCTAGTGCGAGTCGGACTCGTGTTGTGAATGTATCTGTGCCACTTTGCACATGGCCCTTTAATTTATGATTTACAGTTTATTTTTATTTTTTGTTCGATCAGATCTACTTATAACCGCTTCCTCTTAACAGCCGGCTGATAGACAGACGGACGGACGGCCAGCAGAGGCTTAGTAAAAGGGTTCCGAACCTAGATGGAACATGCGTTTTGTTTGGTTTGATGACCTTTTTTTGCAGCTGTTTTCGTAACCATTAACGAGTTATAGGGCCTACTCAACACGATAAAACTATATAGCAATATTGTGTTATAATATAGAATAAAGGCCCTGGCTTACCATTTTTACTGATATTAATCGCAAATGCTTAGGAATGCATTTTTTATACATTTGTTCCTTACAAAAAACTGAATCTAATGGCAGCTTTTTTGTCACAGACTTTTGATCCACGTAGCACGCAGTGGAATTCCGAAGGGCATTGAAACAAAGTCAAACCTTAAAAACGTTTATTATGAATACTGTCGCTTGCCTAGCATAAATTAGCCTATCCTGAGTAAGTACTAGCCGCATCACGAGGGCGAGCGAGTGGTGTCTGATTCCAGGGCAGCTTTTTGTTCTTCTGTGCAGTATTCTGGAATAAAATTAATAATAATTGAGAATAGCTTTATTTAAAATGGAAAAGGGCATGCTTCGATGGTATCCTATGATTTCCAGTATCGGAATTGAAAATCGATACTGCATGTTCTATTCACAGATAACTTCGAAATACTAGTACCACCAATACTACCTACGCACTTAAAATCAATTCCGTTTGTTTCTATAATAAATACCGCAACTAAAAGGTAATTAATATCGGATTTACGATATAGAACAGGTAAAATTCGTCCGAGATTCCAAGATTTTGAGATTCAAGATCTCGGCATTCATGCCCTAATTAAAACTGTATTTATTCAAATCCGTCATTTCGGATATTGAGTGTGCGTTGATTCCGAAATTGTAATATCGAGAAAACGTTCAAAAAAACAGAAATTTCAAAATTGCGGAGTTCCGGAATTCCAGCCCTGGTCCCCTGGCCCAGAGATATACAGATCAAAAGTGGGGAAGGGTCGGAAAAGACCGCCGAAGGCGTACTTTTTCGAATCAAATCGGAGAAATTAGTGGAAAAGGGCCGAATTTGAAGTACCTGAAACCAACGAGCATGCATGACTGAATGTATTAATATAGAAGAAGCGAAAGAGATTTGTCAAGATTGTAGCAGGTGGTCTCTGCCTACCCCTCTGGGAAACAGGCGTGATTTAATGTATGTATAAATTGTGTTTTTTTTCACAATCTTATACTACGCAACTCCTCCTAAGTCTACAGAGAACTGTACAGCACAGTACTGATGGTAAGTGGTATATGAGACACAGACATTTTTCATTCTCAACTATGATCTTAACATCCCAAATGCGTTGCCAACCCTGGGGAGTAAGATGGAATGCCTCTATGCTAGTAATTTCACCGGTTTATCCCCACAACAATGCGAATGTTGGTTTGTGGTGGGTTAAAGGATAAGATGGTGGTGGGGACCCGGACGGACCCTGCACATGTTCCTACCACCATTATAATGGTAGGACTATAATTTTGCGCGATGGCTACAGCGGTGGTGACAAGCAACAAGCAAACGCAAAGAAATATACAGTGCGATAAGTGCTTCGGGTTTGTACTTGTCTCTCACTCGCTCACATACGCATAAGCGACCGAGAGAGAAGTACAAACCCGAAGCAATGCTCCATCCATGCTTGTCTGGAAGAGATCGCTTTTGCGGTAAGACCACCTGTAGTATACCTCTAATTTAAATATACTGTCCTGTGTTTTGTTTTGTTGGTGTTCAATATATTGTATTGTATGATGATAACATCTCTATGCTATTTACTGAATGGAACTTGGCAGGCTTCTCATGGCGTACGTACGTGTCCTGCTCGGCTCCCAGCCGATGAACTCGCCGGTGCGCGCGTTCTCGTCGCGCAGCCAGTTGTGCAGCGGCCGGAAGTACTCCAGGAGTCCGTCGGCCTTCATGAGCCTCTGGCCAGTCAGCGCCTCCATCGCGTCCGGCCACGGCTGGGAGGAGCCCATCTTGAGCATTTTTCTGGAAAGTTGAATAAGACGCGATTAGATTAGTAAAAAAAATATGAAATAGGCTCCAACAGCTACAATAAATAGATAAAAACCGGGCAAAAACATGTCTGACCATGCTTAATGTAGGGTTCCGAAGCCATTGTTATAGAAAAGCCATCCCACTTCACCCCTAGTTAAAATCCCTGATATAATATTAATAGACTTACGATAAAGCGTTTCCAGCCGCGAAACTCTGGAAGATGTCACAGTCAACGAGCTTCTTGGAGGGAGAGTACTCGCCAGCGAGATCGCACAAGGCGCGGTGGAACTGGAACTGGATGATGAACGACACGTAATACCTGAAACAGATAGGCAAAGCATTGATAAACAAGATTAGGACAGCTTCGCTATTGCCTAACGCGCTCGCAATGGCAACCGACTCCAAAGTGAAAGCAGACTCGCCTTCGGAATGTCAAAATGAAAACCATTGCGATTGCGAGTGCGTTAATCAATAAGCCCTTTGAGGGCAGCGTCCTGGGAAAAGTTAGCTCTGAAAATCTCCATATTGTACTCGTTAGAGACCGTTATTAGTATAGGAGCTCAACCGAACAGGTTTGTCAATAAAGAGCGATAGCAGCGCTCTCTGCAGCCTTTGGCGCGTTGGATACAGTATTAGCTGTCACTTTTTTGATATCGCGCCCAGTGAATTCCTCGGAACCTACGCTTGTCAAGACATTTTCTCCCGCTCGGAAACCGACGGCTCCTGTTTCTGCAGATTCCCAAGATCTAGATCAATGCGTCCATCCGTGTTTAAGTTCAAATACCAAATATTTCTTCTTGCCATACTCCTTGCACATGATACTTGGCGGCTGTATCGAACTTCTCTTCCGGCCGAGTCACTGGTTACTTTTAGGCCTTGTAGCATCTCTTGTAAGTGCCAGTAATAGCATATTCTTCCGACCAAAACACTGGTGGGTCCAGCCCTTCCAGCTTCCTTTGTAGGTGCCAGTAGTAGCATTTCCCTTTAGACCTATGCGTCCGTGTCCAAAATACAAGATACTCGAAATTTACACCGATTAGCAAACACATGGCACTTGGCCACTGCTTCGAAGTCTTCTTCCGTCGGAGTCACCGGTAGCTCCAGCCCCCTACTGAACCATCTTAACTTACACTTTTTGCAAAGTTAACACACTGATACATCACTGGCTTTCATATAAGCTGCGCCACGTACTGAAATGTGACCTGTCACTTGTCATTGTCGGTATGGTGAAATAGGGGGCAGCCCTTGCATCTTCATTTGTAAGTGCCAGTAGTAGCATTTTCCTTATAGATCAATGAATCAGTATCCAAGATACACCTACCTGGCATACTCTACATCAGCAGACACATGGTACTTGGCGGCTGCATCGAAGTCCTCTTCCGTCCGGGACACTGGTGGCTCCAGACCTTGCAGCTTTTCTCGCAGGCGCCAGTAATGACAGTTGTAGTCCTCAGGAGCAGTCGTGCCGCGGAACACGCCGTACCGGAACAGGTCCAGGGTGTAGGCGAAGGGAAGGAACACGATTTTGTCGATTCCCTGGAATTAAGTGAATGGTTCTAATTGAGCATTTTGAATTCTAGTTTTTTTAATTTAACAGGATATAACCACTCACTATTTTTTTTGTTCTATATTTTTCTTTACATTTTCATTTCACTATCATTTTGTTTATTAGAATGTTTACATTTTATGAACAACGAGACCCTAAGATAAACATGTACGACGTAAGATAACAGAGTGGTATTAACAAATCTTATTACATGTTGATGCCGAAAAACACGATCAAGTTCAAGCTGAGGGTGGTAGAATAATAGATTATAAGCGTAACTTCCTGTTATTACCATTTTGTATAGCTGATTAATCTCAGTCTGCTCATCCTCGGCATCTCCTTGGATGAGGCCGACCTTCCGCAGATGTTTGGGAGACGATACCGACAAGGCTATCGTGTCGCCGACAGCTTCGTGGAAACCTGAAACATTTCACAATGTCATAAGAATTACTAGGCATATTACGAATTATGAATCCCTTGAATTATGGTTTTAAATGAGATATAGGTAACAATGCAGCAGGTACGAGCATTGACGAAAAATTCTGAATTTAAAATGATCATGATGAGCCAAGGTTAAAATATGGTGTAGATGATATTGAAGAGTTAGGCGAAGTTGTGGTTACCACGTCAATAAATCCAGCTATTTCCAAAGCATCGCTTAAATTCGTTCTCCTTCATACGTAATGGTGAGATTTATTTGTGCTGCTGATGATGAGCATTGGCAGTATTTTAGTTGATAAGCAACAGAAAATATCAGTTGTTTTACACCATAGCTTCCCAAAGTGTTCCCTACCGCCCAATTCCAATTAGCGCTGCAGGATCATCAAAATGTAATTAAAATTAAATCAATGTATTTTAGTGCTTTCATAGCAGTGTATGTTTTCACAAAACGTTTTCTGTTTTATCCGTGCGCTCGTAGGTATAATTTGACTCCTAGGCATATAAAGAATGTGTCATAGGAAGATAGATTTATGTTCTATGTGGTGTGCTGCCAATACATTTTTCTGTTAGTAAAAAAGGCAAGTATCTTTTTATTTACACTTGTTTTCATTTTCGTGAGATGTTTATTTTGTCTAGCTTAGTGGGCGGTCCGCCAAAAAAGCATGGGAGCCTATGTTATACATGTTAGTGACGAGACAAGTGAATTAGCAACACATAGACAAAATGCCACGACATACGTTAGAACCAGTGGTCGGAGTCACCTGGATTAGCACCATCTCGGAATATTACCGGCTGGTGCTTATACTGCAAGTAATACTGCACATGCCCCATCTCATGGTGCACTGTTCTCAACCTCTCCATATTCACGGATGTACACATTTTGACCCTGATGAACAACTAAATATCAAATTACCTGGATTAGCTCCGTCGCGGAATATGATCGGTTGATGTTTGTATTGGAGGAAGTACTGTATGTGACCCATTTCATGGTGTGTTGTTTGGAAGTATTCGTAATCTACTGTTGTGCATTGTTTGATCCTTGAAATTAAGCCAATTATTAGAGGGTGTTAGGCAATTTAGAAAAAGCAATTAAACATGCAGTTCTGTGTTTAGATTTCGTGAATCTATGATCATCACTGAAAGAGCTGTCAGTTTTGAACACGAACATTTGTTAAGCAATTGTGTTGCCTGAATAATCTTGTTTGTAAAATTTTAGAGCACTAATCAAATTGTAGAATCCACCACCTTATTGAAAATTTACCAGCAATAAAATAGAAATGCATTATGGTTAACACAAATAGCATTACTTCACTCAGAAGTCATCTTTTTTACCTAAAATCTTCACCGTCATAGAAGTCCCAAGCAGAAGCGTGACATACAATTTCTCTATCAGTAGGTTTCTCTATGATGGAATTCTTCCAGAATTTCTCTGGCATAGCAGTCAGATTCAAAGACCTAAAGAACATGTCTGACATCTCAAACATCTTATGAGGCGTGTAGTTTTGTTCTTTCATTGCTTGTGTAACATCGATACCCTTTTTATCTGGGTATGGACGAGTGTATGATTCTATGTTGTTCCACGTTTGAGCCCACATGTTTCCTGAAAAAGTTAATTTAAAATACAAATATTTAAAATACAATTCAATATAAGAATGACCAGTTATTTTAAAGCTACAATAAAAATCACGCCAGACAAGATTTAATTACTAATTTATGATAAAAAAACACATTTTTAAAGTCATCGTCAAGCAAAGTTTTTTATAATCAGTCCATCTAGTCCAAACTGGATAAGCCTTTATTCATAACACAAATGAGAACCTCTCGCCAATTCCTGACTCGTTAAACTTTTAAATTATCCATAAATTTGAAAAACAACAGTAACTTTGGAATTCAAAAAAAGTTATAACAAATACTGCCAGATCTATTTCAACAAACTTCAAACGAAGAAAGTTCTTCTTACCTAGCAAATGCGCCGGGATAGGACCTCTCATCGATACAACATTTTCACCATACTTGTCCCTAAGGCGCTTCCTCACGTACGCATGCAGTTGTTCATACAAAGGTTTCACATCTTCCCATATATCAGCAAGCTGCTTCTCAAAGTCATCCACTTCATATTCAGACTGCCACCACTCAGCAACGTCCTTGTAACCTAAAAGTAAAGGATAAACAACACAATTATCAAAAATCTGCGTCGCAATAAAGCGTATGGAGATTACTTTGAACCAACTAATTGGGCATCTTAATCAATATGTGAGACCTCTACCTGGCGAAGTATTGAAGGAGGGTAAATAAAACTCACGTTCATGGCCACTTGGGTATCCAGAGGGACAATAATATTACGACGCAGTTAGTCTAGTTGGTAGTGGCTCCGCTTATGAAGCTAGCTATCCCGAGTTCGGTCAGGGCAAATATTTGTGTAATTAATGCGATTTTATTTGTTTCTGTCTTGGGTGATCTATCTATAGGTATGTACCGTACTCGTAAGTATGTATTTCTCTATAAGTATGTTCATCGTTATCCAGTACCAATAGTACAATGCAAGAGTTCAGGACTAGGTAAATTTTTGCGTGTTTGTCCCCTGTTATGGTATTCAATAGTTAACAAAAACTTTGCAGTAACCTCCCACGGCACTAATCAAGCATTGTCAAAAGTAAAACTGATTCCAAATTAAGGTGTCATTGCATCTAATTTCAATATAATGATTGTACCTATTTACGTCTATTGACGCCAAAATGGCGTGTCACAGTCACGATTTTAAACGATAATAGTTGTGGTTGTTTTTCCTCGAAAGAAGAACAAACTAAAGTGCAAATTAGTCGGTGAAATTACTAGAAAAGAGGCATTCCATTTAGGACCTCAAGGTTGGCAATGCATCTGCATTTAATACGGAATGGAGATGGCAAACGATCACACAGACAACTGGATGATAAATGATAAATGGACACTAAAGCCTATTAAAATCTCAAGACTGACAATGTATTGCCATCCCTGAGGAAGTCCTCAGGGAATGTTTGTCATTTCACCAGTTGTTTTACCCCCGTTTTAGGGTGCGGCCACTGAGGCGAAGACGAGCGGAGCGGAGCTGTGCCAAAATTAACCAATAGGATCTAAGTGAACGTGCGCAGCGCAAGTGCTCGACGTGACCGTACGCGCCTTCTATTTGTTAATATTGGCACAGCTCCGCTCTGCTCCGCTTGTCTCCGCCTCAGTGGAGCCGCACCCTGAATCTTGGAATGCCCGTTTTACCTCAAAACCTGCGTAATATCTCATAGCCTTATCAATGCCATGAAAAATCAAACAAGAGCATAAAAAGTTGAACCCACCATTGAGCTTCGCAGCTTCGTTGTTTATCGTCACGTATTGAGTGAAATTGTCCTTGGCACGCGCGCCCGCCATCTTGTGCCACTCTATCCACGTGTGCTTGAGTTCCGATGGGTCCTGGCTCGTTGCGAATATCTGGGTGATTTCTGGAAAACAACAGTTGAAAAATAAGGTGGTGTTATCGACATAGCTAACTTGCTACAGAAAACTGTGAGAACGATAGGGAAAATAATAGGTTACCACTCTTCAGACTAAGAATTTTGCGAGTAAGATTTAAATAGTCTGAACTAGGTTTTTTAGTTTGGTGGTAATTCTGGAAAAACGACTGCCCATTTAAGTGACAATGTAATGCAAGGCAAATGCGCATGTCAAAACGATACTTATTAAAAGTGTCTTGATATGAAAATTCAAATCACTTGAAAAGGCATTGTGTGAGATCGGCTAAATTGCTCGAAAAAATAAACTACTAATTTTGACAATATAGAATGGGCTTTTGGCTTTATGGTCAGAGTAAGCATGGCATTAGACATTAATACTATATCATTGCTCTACAATGTAGAGTTTACATGTTGATCTTAACGATATTGCAATCAGACATATAAGTACAAAGTTTTACCTGGTTCTAGAGCCAAATCACACTTCGTTGGGTCTGTGTAGGAGCAAATCTTAGAAGTGGCGTAGTTCGCCTCCATTCCAGAAACAGATTTCATCAGCTGCTTGTACTTCTCCTCAGGCAGTGCTGCTACTCCCAGCTGACTATACTTCTTGAACATCCTCCGTAACGTCACATCCTGGAAGTCCTGCCATCTATACATCTTCGTTTCTTCCCAAGCCGCTTTCTCTTGCTTTGAGATTTCTAATTGTATTTGTATCTGGAATGTAAATAACTCGTGTTTTAACAGATATCACCACTTGCTAATGTTAATATTATAAAGTATTTGTTTTATCTTTTGTAAAGTTTTGTAGTCGACAAGGAATTCTTTTAGTTTCGCCATGTTCGTCCGTCCGCCCGTGGTTGACCTCAGACACATGGTACTGCAAAGTTTTTTTTTTAATGGCAATGAGAAGACATGCCAGCATTCAGGCCACCTAATGGTAAGTGGGATTTGAGACCCATAGACATTTGAAATCTGAAGACTGAAGACCCTGAGGATTGAGATGGAATGCCTCTATGCTAAAAAGTTCACCGGTTATCTTATCCCCACAGCGGAACACAGCATAGCGAACACTGGCTTTTTTATGGCATAGGGAAGGCAAATGAGCACACAGGCCACCTGATGGTAAGTGGAAACTGTGGCCCATAGACATTCGCATTCACAAGACTGCAAGCCTAAGACTGCAAATGCGCTGCCAACCCTGAGGACTAAGATGGAATGCCTCTATGCTAGTCATTACACCGGCTGTCTTATCCCCAAACCGGAACACAACAATGCGAACACTGCTGCATGGCGGTAGGTTAATTGATAAGACGGTGGTAGCGATCCGGACGGAAACTGCACAATGTCCTACCACCACTAAAAAGCTGTAATTTGGCACGCATAAAAAACCGTATCAGACGATAAACAGATAGATGCGGAAAGCGACTCTGTTCTATTCTATGCAACTCTAGCAACTTGATTTCTCTGTATGTTTTGCAATCGTGATGTAAAAAAAAACACTTCATCAAAATCGTGGTCAGTATTTAGTCTAGTGTTTAACACTAGACACTCAATGTACTAACTTTAACAAACACTGTGTCAACATGTGGGTCAGGGTCCAACCCGAGCTTTAGGCCCATGACGACACGCTGTCGGTATTAAAGAGAAATGGCCTGCAGTTGGCGCAATCCGGCTTGCTTACAAATAACGCGTTATGTTCAAGTAATCAAAATCGACGACGACGCACTTAGTCTATAGTCAAGTGCAATGAAAACGGGTCACTTAGCATAGAATTTCCAAATAAAGTGACCCGTTTCCATTGCTGTTGCGTGTAGTTGTTAGTGACTCTATATTTTTGTAACAAGCGCAAGTGCTTGTATTGTGTTTGGAGTCTTGGTTGTTTTATGTGTATGTAAGTATTTGTTTCTCTATTTAAGTATTTTTATCGTTATCATGTAAGTACCCGTACAACCCCAGAGCTTATTTTAGACTAGGTCAATTTCTGTGAGTTAGTTTCCTGATATTTATTACTATTATCTCTTTAAGGCGTCAAAAATGCTCCAATGTCTAATGTTTATTTGGAACAATGGCCGGAAAGATATTAACGGAGCATCTATTTTGGGTTATTTGGCCCTCCGGGCATGCTGAAAAACTAACATAACCTAAACCTACCTATATTATGATGTAATTACTTTTGAGAAAAAGCGACTGGGAAAGAAGTCGACTGAGGAAAAATGAAATAGGGTTAATTAAGAATATGAAAAAATGGGAAAAGAAATATCGCTTCACGAAAATACAGATTTCATGAAAATTATCTATCAAGTCATAATATCCTTCTTGGTAATGAGAACTAACCTTCTTCTCCTCATTCTCCTTAGTAATATTAGACGTGTAACTCCACTCGGCCTTATGGGCTTTGGTCCGCCTGATCCCTGATGCTTTGTCCAGCTGCTTTATGTACTCCCGACCCTCATGCTCCAGGGCTTCCAGGTCCGGATCCCGGCCCTGGGTGGCCACCACAAACACAGCGACTATAGCCGCTATGAGAACCGCTCCGCCACCGATTTTCAGCATCGTCTGAAATAGGGAGATGAATAACGATTAAATATTGTGGAAACTCCTACTTTCAGAACTGTTATCTCTTAGATGACTGAATTGATTTTAATGGAACCTACCTAAGAACCATCCTTATAACACAGGCTTTCTTTTTAAAAATACCGTGTCAAAATCTTTTCCTTCGTTTGGGTTTGGGTTGTAGCTCCCAAACGAATGAACAGATTGACTTGGCCGGTTTTTTCGTTTTAACCCCCTGTATTTTAGGGGGTTAAAACGAAAAAACCGGCCAAGTGCGAGACGGACTTGCTCACGAAGGGTTCCGTACCATTATCTTTACAGACACTATATTATAAAGCGTCTTTCAAGCTTCTAACTGTTGCCGTTATTAATATCGATCATAAAACGGCAAAAAAACACGTTTCATGTATAGGCCCTGTATATTTATTTCATTCTGTTTTTAGTATCTGTTGTTATACCGGCAACAGAAATCACGTGTGACAATTTCAACTGTTTAGCTATCACGGTGTCATGAGATACAGCCAGGTGACAGACAGAAGACAAACAGTGGAGTCATTAATAGGGTCCGTTTTTACCCATTTGAGTACGGAACCCTAGATGAAAAACCATGCAAAGTTTAAAATCCGATCAGTAGTCTTCATGACGTCACCAAGAAGAAACATAATATACAAATAACCCTCGTTATAAACAGATTTTGTTTTTTATATTCTGAAGAACACCTGATGGTAAGTGGGGTCTGTGACCCATAGACATTTGCATTCTCAAGACTACAATCTAAAAACTGCAATCCTAAGACTGGAAATGCGCTGCTGACCCTCATTAAGACAACATGCGTCAATGCTAGTAATTTCGCCGGTTGTCTTATCACACAACAATGCGGAAGCTGCTTGGTATGCTTAAGGATAAGATGGTGGTAACGATACAGGCGGACCCTGCATAAGTTCCTATCACTACTATCACAAAAGTCATTAGTGGATTCCAATCAACACTGAGCTTTAATCTTAGAGCTTCTATCTACAAAAGGCTTACATAAAACAGGAGTAAAAATACATAGTTATAACAACAACAAACAGTTAAAATGTAGTTATATGAATAGGAAAATGTGCATAGGTTGTATGTGCCATTAAAAAACTAAATAGGACTTGATTGTTTATGGAAGTTAAGGGTCTCCCCAGACTTATCGAAGCGGAATCACTTTGAGCCGGTAGGAAAAAGTTTTATGTCCATGCAATAAGAGCGAAAACGACGTCGTGTCGTTGGGTTCGCAACGCCGAGTAGAGCCGAGCCGAGCCGAACGACGCCTGATTCACTCTATCCCAGTGTACAATAGTAGTCTTTGATTCACTCTTACTGCACGGAAATTTTCTTACCGGCTCAAGCCGATTCCGCGTCGATAGGTGTGGGGAGACCCTAATGCAATAAACACTCCGTAATGCTATAACAAGTAGAACAGTGATAATAAGTGAGAGCATATAATTTACTTTATGGTAAAAGTACCGAATCGATTTCAGAAAGTGCTTGTATGCCATTGAAAGATCGTGTGGTACCAGCGTGGTCGCCTTCGCCTAACATTTTTTTTTAACATCGGATAAAGTTGTATGACATTCTGATTTGGTTACCTGCAGTTTTGGAAGCTACTTCAAAGCTTCACTTTAAAATTATTACAAAATAAGGTAAATAACGAAAATGTCATCGAATGTGTCAATATGTCAAACCATAGACTTTGTTTTTTTTATACGAGTCAAAGATATAACGTAAATCTATTTCTTATTGGTCACCTTTCGAGACGGCACTTTTTGTATCTGTTTGAGGCATCTTCTAGCTCCCAAACGGATGACCCGATTTGGATGCGGTTTTATTCAAACAAAAGCTAGTTTAAGTTTTATGAAAATCGGTCATTTAAGAAATATCAGCCATGAACAAAGCCCTTTGCAAATACGTCGGCGGTTTATGTCATCACAGACCTCAAAATATACGGGGCAAAGGAGGCTACTTGCAACGTCAAAAGATGGCGGATGTGTAATTTGTTTTATTTTTTATTTTTGTGTATTTAGGTGTTCAAAGTTCTTTTCTGTTAGTGATTTGTACTTTTAACGCCTTTGTGTTGCACAGTGATAGAAGACTTCGACTTATTTCGTGTATCTGGCATCTTACTTCTCGTTTCAAGTGGACTCGCAGTAGTACAGAGGTTAAAACTATCTTGACCTCTGTCCTACATATCACCGTACAACGTTGCCCCCAATCTTCCTAGAGAAGATTGGATTGTGTTCTATATTGATTTATACTTATAGATACTTGACACTGGCAAAATCAATCGTGATTCACTCAGCTGTTCAAGTCCCCGCGGGGCAAAATAAAAAAAAATACAGGTCAAAATTTAATGACAGCTTGGGATCGCCTACATCGACAAACTCAATTATCGATGCTTCATTGAAAGTATTCTAATGAAACAGCAACAAAATAGCAACATATTTCTGGTTATTCTTTGTTTTAAAAGGATTTTTGAACCTTCACTCATCACCAGACAGGAATCCCTGTGGCAAAATTGTATGACAGGTAGGGAGTTCCTATATCGGTAAACTCAACTGTCGATGCTTTCTCCATATACCCCCGGCATTGTATATATTTTTTGTAAGTATTGTTCTGAAGAAGAGTATAAAGTTCACAAAGCTTATTTAAAAAAAAAAAAAACCCTATGACCTCCACAAAAAGTTATTTAGCCACCTGAAATGTATTTATCAGCCAAGACGGAGACGTTTAAAACATATTTTGACAATTTGGAACAAATTCTGATCGTTTATTATAACAATAGTAGATAGGATAGAAAAAAATAGTATGAGAAAAGTTTCAAAAATCGTGTGAAATAAAGAATTATAGGATTACGTCATCATTTTGTTAAATTTTTACAGTCAAACATAAAAAATATTTTTACTAACAACATGAAAGTGATCACTTATGTCTGCTCATCATCATATTTTGTTCCTCATTGTGTATTTCTGAATTACTGTCCCATTTACGATTGTTAAAATAAACGATCAGTTGCTTTTCCAAATTTTCGGACGAAATCTTCTCCGTCTTTACTGATTATAAGACTTATCAATTTCTGTCGAAGTAGTAGGAGCATAAAACACTTACAACAAAGCTGTGGGCGTTCACTAGTATATGGGAAATGCATCGATCATTGAGTTTATCGATATATTCAATCCCTAGATGTCATTTAATTTTTCCCCGTATATTCCGTCGGCCACGGTGATAGCATTCAACTGCGATTGTGTGCTTGCATGTGGACGGGGCTCGGAAGCCTGATTTTTTTACCAGCTCGTCAGAAACACCATGCATTTCAAATAGAGCATTCTCATTTCGATTCCGCTCGAACAGAATCGATATTATTTCGATCCTGATTAAAAGAGCTCTTCTTCCCTATAAGCTAGGTATTTAGTTGCATTATCATTTTCTCAGCTTGAAGTCAAGCCTTAACTTTTTAGTCACGACGCCATTTTTTTTTTATGTCATGAGATGGCAAACCAGCACACAGGCCACCTGATGGTAAGTGGAAACTGTGACCCATAGACATTCGCATTCACAAGACTGCAAGTCTAGGACTGCAAATGCGTTGCCAACCCTGAGGACTAAGGAATGCCTCTATGCTAGTCATTACACCGGCTGTCTTATCCCCAAACCGGAACACAGCAATGCGAACACTGCTGTTTGGCGGTAGGTTAATGGATAAGATGGTGGTAGCGATCCGGACGGACCCTGCACAAGGTCCTACCACCCGCTACCCAAGAGCTGGAAGAATTTTAAACCAAAAATACCAGATTAACCTAGTGATCACTATTCATAACGCTCGCAAATCGATTTTGCTCCGAGTGTGACGAAAAACCTGGTTAAAAACCAGAATTAACCAGTATTTTTCGAACCGTTAACCCCTACATGTGGATTGCAGAATGATCTGCTTTAAGTTGATCGCGCTTGATGTGTTAGTGTATAAGTATTCAATAGTTATACATACCTACATCCTTGAAACATTTAGTCAGAGTTAAACGGTCGTATACTAAAACAATGGCAGCAAGACACATAAAAGATCCAGTCATGACGCGCAGGCGCAGCCACGTGTGACGAACCGCGCCGGTCTGGTGAAGGACGAAGGTTTAAAACGTAATTAACGTCCATCATGGACCATCTTCGAAGGAGGATCTATCTACATAAACTCAGGGCTCGAGAACCTGGTGAATTTTTATTACCAGCTCGTCAGAAACGCCATACATATTAAAAAAAATTTTTTTTCCCTCGAACAAAATCGATATTATTCCGGTTCTGATCAAAAAACAAAATATAACTGTTACTAATCAAAATAAAGGTTAATTTCAGTCGCTAATTTGTTTTCTCACCGTTTTCTCACCGTTTTCTCGTGTTTCCGTTTCACTTGCTCAGCTTGAAGTCAAGCAGCCCTTACCATTTTAAAATAACATTGTCACCAAACCATTCCAACTATTTAACATCTTTACCATGACAAAAAAAAACCAGTTTGGATTACTTGGTCCCCTATATCCCCTAATATTCTATTTATTTATTAGCTTTTGCGAAAATCGCTGCTCCCACAATAACTGTCAAAATTCTGGAATATAAAATAACCTAAGTGCTATCCAGTCTATAATCTATCTCTGCCGAATTTCATCCAAATACCTTAAGCTTTTCTGGCATGATTGAGTATCCAACATCCATCCATAGAAATAGTACTTAGATTAAAATAGACATTTATTTATTCCTGGATCCTAGCCAACTTCTCCTCTTCCATCGTACTTAACATCAAAGTGCAGTCTCATGCTTTAGGAATGCTGAACTGGTTTTGAACCTAGTATTCAAGTCAAAGACCTCAGGTTCGTGCTAATGATAGAAATGATTGATTACCTACTTAAGTATAAATTTTGCAGAATTTAATTATAGGAGATACTTAGATAAGATGCAGCAAAGTAGTATGGATAAATGGGTATAGCACTAATTAAATTAAATCCTTTTTCATTATTAAGTTTATAGCATTTTTTTGCGACGCGAATAATAAAAATAACACATTAAAAATCTGACGATTGAATTTGGTTAAGTATTGTCGAGTTCATAATAGTTATTTATGTGACTGGAGCGTAATGAGAGGCATTAATACACTAGTGTAGTTTTATGAAATAAGATCACACGAGTGTTTTATTGCCTAATTATGCGTACAGTCGCATACAAAAGTTTAAAAGTTTTCTACATGTACAATATGGCCTACATTTTCAAGCTGTAGATAACTTTATTTTCTGTTCTTCGGAACTATTCGAAAGTTCAAAACAAATGACTGTGCGGCGCAGCGGCGCGGCGGGCGGGGGCGCCCGACACAGCGCGGACGACTCATGCCCTTTTCTTAAATATAGGAACCGGGCATCACACCACACACGTTACACTGTAGGTTAGGTAGGTATTTCTAATGTTTATACACTACTAGTATTTGACGTTTTTTTTTTGTTTGTGTGAATCGATTGTAATATTAGCTATTCAAAAAATTGTATTGTTTACAACTAAGTATGATTCCTTTTCTTTAAGAACTATTCGAAATTTGAATGTGATTAAAGTTTTGGCTACCTAATTAAAGGGGCTTCTAAACGGGCCATGTTTTGCTGCAATTTGTGGCCGGCAACTAGTGCTATCTTACTCTTACTTCGTATGTTAGAGCAAGATGCGTATAGTTGCCGGCCACACATTGCCGTGAAAATGTTGCTCGTTTAGAAGCCCCCTAAAACATTACGATGCAACCACAGATACAGGTTTACTAATATAGGTAATTTGCTTATCGTTTCTGAACATATTATAGGGTATTTATGCCATGGATGTAGTTAAATGGATGGATCAATTTTTTGTTGTTATTCTGTCCCGTAAGCCAGGAGACAAAAGTATAATATATACTTCTAGAACACTCACGAAAAAGGCCATAAAAGAATGGGTTTGTAATTGCCAATTAAACTGATTTTTAGTGGACTTATATCCTATAAAATCATGGGTTTAAAGAGTGACCTTGGAGACGTCACCATGGCAACGAGCTACAAAGAAAAGTTAACTGACCCAAATATGTATACACTTTAGTACCTTGTATTTTTAATGTCATGTTTAAACTGCCATATAAAAATTGTCACAGCGATTACATACAGTGACAGGGTAGTAAAGTGTATACAAATTTATGAATTCGACTGTACTTCCTCATTTTTTTTAAATCAACATACTTACATTGTAAGAATGACGCATCTCAATTTGTTACGGAGTTTCAACGGTTTACAAGATTTCAGTGATTTTTGTAACACTGCACCCGTCCATAAAACAGGAAGTATTACAGGTAAAAAACTTATATCTACAACATTTAAAAAATGTCCACTTTTATGTATATTATTTAAGAAAATAACAGTGCAGATTCCACGCAATAGTCCAAAGCTACTCGTGGCTTGAGAGCTGTAATTATAGGATTAAATTGCTATAATGCTGTGCCGCCCAATTAAACAGTAATTTAACTAATCTCTGGCACCAGTTGACAGCCAGACACGCGTGTGAAAATTATCTATTTATTCACCTATTGTGTTACGGATTAAAACAGATGTTAAATTAGGTATATTCCTCATGTAAAGTGAACTGGGCTGTTGTTCAAAACTCCATCTGCGTGGAAATCATTTATCACTTCCCTTAGAAACAATCAAATTTTCGGGGATAAAGTAAGATAAGGTGGGGCAAGCGCATCTACGGGGTTAGTTTTTTTTTTTTTTTATGGCATAGGGAAGGCTGACGAGCACACAGGCCACCTGATGGTAAGTGGAAACTGTGACCCATAGACATTCGCATTCACAAGACTGCAAGCCTAGGACTGCAAATGCGCTGCCAACCCTGAGGACTAAGATGGAATGCCTCTATGCTAGTCATTACACCGGCTGTCTTATCCCCAAACCGGAACACAGCAATGCGAACACTGCTGTTTGGCGGTAGGTTAATGAATAAGATGGTGGTAGCGATCCGGACGGACCCCGCACAAGGTCATTTAATCCATATTTTGTCACGCGTTAAAGCATCCGTCACTTTTGTACTTATATACGCGTCAAAAAGTGACAGATGTTTTATGCATATTTTGTCACGGGATAAACGCAGTTATATTAGGCCCCCTTAGGGGATCTATTCTACTCGGTAAAATCATATTGCTCTTGACATGGTATAGTAATGTTTTTACTCGTCCGCCATTAGTGTCAAGTAAATAAGGGTATAACATATTAAAAGCAATATCGGTTTATCGAGGTACTAGGTTACGTGTTCGAAAGTTTTTTTTTTATTTCGTCTTCATCTGATTTTTTTTCTTTAAATGGATCAATATGTAATATGATTTGGCCGTCTGTTATCAACTTTTTTATCAACTTACCGGAGAATGTGACTCAAGTATCAAAACATTTCAACCCACTGTGCTGTTTGAAGAACGAGAGCAGTTTTACGATTACCTTTTGTTTGATGTTAGCAAAAAGATCTTAGTGAAGATTAAAGACGGCCAATTCATATTTCCTGAACTATACATACCCAAAAAATTACCCTACTTTTTTATTACTTTGGCATAGGGAAGGCAATCGAGCACACAGGCCACCTGATGGTAAGTGGAAACTGTGACCCATAGACATTCGCATTCACAAGACTGCAAGCCTAAGACTGTAAATGCGTTGCCAACCTTGAGGGCTAAGATGGAATGCCTCTATGCTAGTCATTACACCGGCTGTCTTATCCCCAAACTGGAACACAACAACGCGAACACTGCTGTTTGGCTGTAGGTTAATGGATAAGATGGTGGTAGCGATCCGGACGGACCCAGCACAAGGTCCTACCACCCGAAAAGTTAGTGTTTATTTGTGATCGATCGGTCGATTAATATTGCAAGGTCACTCCGTCAATCGATAATTGTTCGACGTCGGTCGATGCGTCGATAGATTGGTGTGAAATCACCTTAAACCTCGCGAGATTCGTCTTTAGCCGCGTATCCACTAGAGGCTGCCTCGGGTCGAGCGGCTGCCTCGCTCCGAGGCCGCGCAAGTGGAGACGCTGCCTCAACCAGAGGCACGCCGCGACACGAGGCAAGTTCATCGCCGCGAGCCGAGACATATTTGGTCGGTTTTTTTGCTGTGCTGAAAGGAGCCTCATCCCGAGCCGTACATTTGATGGATGGATTTGCTTTTCACAACGAAACTGTTATTTGGCTTTAATTAAACTGTCCTAATTGCGGATCAAGCTGAGGCGACTCGCTTCGAGCTGATCCTCAACACCTCGAGCCTTTGCCTCGGAGCGAGCAGCCTCAACCTGAGAATGTTTGCCTCAAGTCGAGGCTGCTCGGCCAGAGTCTGCTCAAATGGCTTTTGCGTCGCGAGTGACAAGTAAGTAAACTTCAACCATTTAGTTGTTTGTTTTAGTGTTTTCCTTCACGTTTTTTATCACGCTTCCGTTTAAGTAATTAGTTACTGTAACAATGTCGTGAGTAAAGTGACGATAATTGCTTTATTAATGGCCACCACATTTTTTTTATGTTGATTAGTTTTTAAAACGTGTAAAGTTGTTCTGTGACAAGTTAAAAGTGTAATTAAGATAAGCTTTTCACAACAAAAACTATTAAATTTGAAATAAAAACTTGTCAAGTGCGAGTTGGACTCGGGCACTGAGGGTTCCGCACCTACGTCTTACTTGTATAAAATATTCTTAAACTTATAAAGCCCTGCTGCTGTTTGGGATAGACAAATAAATGACAAAAAATAACAAGATAAAAATGACAAAATGTCTGTTAATTACATGTTTCAGTTTATGCACCTACAAATTAAATATTTTAATGAGACAAAATAACTTACAAGTACCAATAAACTTGCGAACGGCAATTTCTACTTTGAATTAAGTAATATATTCTGCATTCTTGCATCCTTTAATAAGTATTTTTAAGCCAAGAAATA
Source organism: Acleris sparsana (assembly GCA_923062465.1). Taxonomy (NCBI): domain Eukaryota; kingdom Metazoa; phylum Arthropoda; class Insecta; order Lepidoptera; family Tortricidae; genus Acleris; species Acleris sparsana. The sequence continues at coordinate 1,860,897 of OV281293.1, forward strand.
AATTACCAGCATAAAAAACCATAGAGTAGATAACAATTACAATTTCCATTTTAATGTGCACCAACCTTTTTTTAAGCCATAAAAGGCATACGAGCAGGCGGACCTGATGGTAAGTCATCTTCGCCCGCCTTAATCTATTTTTTGGACGTCTCTTCTATACAGCGATATGACCGCCTGTCGTTAACCATGTTAATTTTTTTTAAATTTAATTTGTTTTAAATAGTATCACTCTGTGGTGTGCAATAAAAATTATTGTATTGAATAAATCCCCCAATCCCCCAATCCCCCAATCTGGTGGTGGTAAAAAGTCTTAAAACCGTACAGCGGATACAAGATACTACCAGACCTCAGAAATCTGTCAGAAACGCCATACATTTCAAATAGAGCATTCTCATTTCGAATCAACTGTCCCTGCTCGAAATAACGGTTAATTTCGCAAGCTAACTTGTACGCATTTCCTTCGTCTTCTCGTCTTTCCTACCCCATAAGCTAGCTCTCTAGTTGCATTTTCTCTTGCTCATCTTGATGTCAAGCTGAAGTTATCATTTTAATCGTGATGCCATCCAACTGTAGGAAGAAAACTAAACATACCGGGTTAATTACTCCGAGTTTACGAGAAACCTAATTATGATGTATAATTAACCGGTATTTTTAGAACCATTCCCAAGCCCTGGCCGATACACAGGTACATAGACATACGCAATATACTAATAAAGCCCGCTTGCACGTGAATTTATCTCTAGATTAATCCCAGAACAATTTATTAAGACAGACTTGAACTAAAAATTTAACACTGGGTTAAGACATTAAGGGCCGAGTTTCCAACCGATTTTACAGACGGTTACGTCCTTATCAGCTGTTAGTCAATACATTTGACAGACGTTAAACGTACACCTTGTTGGTGAACTCGGCCCTCACTCAAGTTAGTAGACGTCAGATTACATAAAGATTATATAAAGCTAAAATACATTCATAAATAATTTTAGCAACTTACTGGCTGGTCCGTGAAAAGCCACAAAGTGTTCCAAATTTAAAAATAACTTTTCAAAACCGACCACTTCCTCCTGACTTTAGCTAGCTACTGAATGTACAACACACCCACACAATCGAACATTACATATTAACAAGGTATTACAACCAAACGATAGTGAACTTTATGACCTTGGAATAAGCCACGGTCTGTAGTCGTGTTTTTAATGAACTGGCGCAGTTTCGCGAATTTGCACATGTGTATTGTATTGAATTTCATACTGATAGTGAAACAAGCTGTTGCCCGCGACTCTATCTGCGTGCCATCGCGTGATTTAACACAGACAGTTTCGCATTTATAATTATGTACAGTAACAATTTGATTTTATATTACAGTGTAAATTGATATTATTAATGCTTTGATTAACTACTAATGTGGTGAAGACAACTTAAAAAAGGCCACGTATACGTATGTTTTAGGCATAATGTACAAATTACCGGTTTGGATTGCTCTGAAATGTATTTTTCATTGTAGGTGAAGTTTGGCAAAGCTATTTATACATATACATATATAGCGTTATTTAATGTTCGCGCTTATTTAACACTTTTTTCCCATTCTAAAAGTCTGAGTCGACGGAGCTCCGCTTGGCGGAGCTCCTATTACTGGGTTATTTTGGCCCTCCGGGTCTGATATTAAAACGAACCTAACCTAACCTACTTACGTATTACGATTTAATTACTATTGTGAAAATTTGATATCGGAAAAATTATAAGCAAAAAATGCGGTTTTTATAAATGACGAACATAAATAATGCTTTTTAAAAAGTCACTACATGAAGGAAAGCGATTAATAAAGATAACGATTATGAAAAAACGTTAAAATAAACCTCCACCGCCATCATCTTAAAGGAACCTTACTACATAGTATTAGTATAAACGTTTTAAACTTAATGTGATGAATAGAGTATAGAATACTTCGACAACTAAGTACATAGCATTGCGTATTACGGCATAATGAACCGTTCATTTTGACTCCAGTTTGCATGAAAAATTAATTAACACATGGTGTTTTATACCAACGTAAGTCAGCAGCTACTACACAATCGGTTGGCCTGATCGTAGGAAAAACAATCATATTGTATTTTTGTTGTGGTCGAATTTCTTACATTTTCCAAGCATCTGGCATTCAAGGGAAACATGCAAGTAAATTTAACAACAGTGAAAACAACAAGTCTAGTAAAAAGCAAGCTTTTAAAACCCCTGTTTGTTAATATTGTCGTCAATATATTCATGCATCGTCATCGTCGTCGTCATCGTCATCATCGTCGTCGTCGTCGTCATCATCACTCTAATGTTACTTCTAATTAGAAAATTACATTTTCACCGAAAGTGCTTGTTATGAAAAAATACAAGACACAATAAAAATGAAGACAATGATTAAGTGTATAAATAAATAGTATGAATGCTCAACCTCCAAAAGTACGAGAATATGGATGTTTGTTTTTATACATAAAAACCTTCCTATTAAATCTCACTACCTATTGATGACGCATTAAAATCCGTTGCGTAGTTTATGAGATGTAAACGAACAGACGGCGGAGCGACTTTGTTTTTCACTATGCAAGATAAAGATATTACAGTTATGAAAATGATCGAATAATGCCTTACCCTTAAATGTAGTTAGTATTTATAATTTGCGGGTGGTAGGACCTTGTGCAGGGTCCGCCCGGATCGCTACCACCATCTTATCCATTAACCTACCGCCAAACAGCAGTGTTCGCATCGTTGTGTTCCGGTTTGGGGATAAGACAGCTGGTGTAATGACTAGCATAGAGGCATTCCATCTTGGTCCTCAGGTTTGGCAACGCATTTGCAGTCTTAGGCTTGCAGTCTTGTGAATGCGAATGTCTATGGGTCACAGTTTCCACTTACCATCAGGTGGCCTGTGTGCTCGTTTGCCTTCTCTATGCCATAAAAAAAAATCACCCAAGAAAATTTTGAGCATAATTAGAACCTTGTAATTGTGAGTGACATTGTTAGTGTCATACTTGTCATTTGATGTTCAATTTGACGTTTATTATGACAGTGCACTAAAGTGCTTAACATGTTCGTTATGTTACTGTACCTAAGGAATTCTAAACTGAATGACCTAGTTGATATGTTGATGCTCAATCGTCAAGCAGACACGTTCGATGACTCGTCATTCATTCAATGGTACGTTGTAGACAAAACGTTAAGTGTAGGGCACATTCTTTATTTTTTGTAATAAAAGATTAATTTAATTTTGTATAGACAATTAATCAAAAAAAATCTTTCTTTGTTAATTTGTCTTCTAAATTATGTAAGAAAAAAGGAGTTAGACTTCATAGAAGCACGTTTTGGGCAAAAAAATTGTTTATGAGTTTTATGGTATGGTATGAAAACGCACCATTATCTCCTATCAATTGGGTGTTAGCAACATTATTGTGACAATAAACCGACGTTATTCGGTTTTTTACATTTTTGAAATATCGGTAATTTAGGTGCCAGAGTTCGATTTCATCAAAGTTGCACCCACCGAACCGAACCACTGTGAACGAATGGCCGTTTCCAGGACAATTTTTGGATGGCCTTTCTGTCAAGGCATTCTATGTAAAACCTTACTTGAAAAAATACTAGCTTAGAGGAACAGCACGAATCTACCTTCTAAACACAAAAAAACATAATCTCTGTAACACTGAGAGACTACCGGTCGCAAAAAAAAAAGAATAACCCAACTAAGCATGCCTACTTTAATTTTAGGTTCTCACATATAAATACTTAAATATAAGATGAAATTACTAAAACCAGTTAAACAAATCAGAATATTAAAAAACATAGTTATTTATAAATTAATGACTGATGATAATTGATCTTATTTTCGTTTTGATTTTCTTTAGACAAGTACAAAGAAGATTTCAGTAGAAACCAAATATTTTGCACAACTATGAAATTAAAAAAAAACATATTTATTATTATTTTTCGCTTATATGCACTAACCTTAACGCAATTCGTGAGAAAAGCTGCGTACGGGCAGGTTTTGTCCCACCAAAATAACGATGCACAGAAGCGGGGCGCCACTATCAACGTACCTTCGCAAATAAGTACGAGGAATAATAGTAGTTCCAATATTGGCCGCGCGCATAACTAAGTTTGTAATTACATGACATTAAAATTCCTTGAGACTTCATTAAATTTTATTCGGTTTGTACAGCGGATCGCATTAATATGCAATAAGAACGTTTTCTCTTGCTAAAAAAGTCTGTTTTACACCTAGTTTAGTATTACCAAAGACGTTTACTCATAAACTGTTTTGATCACCAAGTGTAAGTGGTCAAGGAAATAAAGAAAGAAAAACTTAATTCAGCCACAACAAATATAAATAAAAAACCAGGCAAGGGTATGTCGGACCATGCTCAGTGTAGGGTTCCGAAGCCGCATATTATACAAATATAAAAACAACAATACCTAATTTTCAATTTAAAGCCATTTGGTGCCGTTTTAGATGATTTTAGTAGGTATAAACACTTTAATCGCCAACAAGATAGTTTTTCTATAAAATTCGTTATATGCGCTTTCATTGAAGACATTTTTCAGATTTTTTGTAGTTTTTGTAGTTTTGGCTGTAGTGACACTGGACTTTAACAAAAATTAGCACTTTTTAGCTTAATATTTAATAACATATCTCTTAATCGAAAAATTGTTTTCACAAACCCGCAATATTTTTAAAAGACCTGTCCAACGACATCCCACACTATGGGGTAGACAAGAAAAAAAAAATCCCCAGGTAGGCGAGGTACACAAAAAAAACAAGATTTTATTTTACCACTTTGTTGCCGTGACTAATATGTGTATTCATGCCAAATTACAACTTCCTAGTACTAACAGTCTCTGAGCTAGGCTGCGGATGGACGGAGGCCTAAAAAGGGGATGTATGCTACGGGGTAGAACGACGTTGCTTTTGACATGTTGTGGTATTATTTTTAGCTCAGCTTACTGTCTAGTACATAAAATACGATACACAATGTTGACAATATAATAACATGTTAAAAGGCAATACAGTTTTACCGAGTAGAATATTAAAAAAATATATTAGTCCGACTATAGTTCGAGAGCGCAATTGATAATTTCAAATAGGTTAAACTACTTCTCATTTCCACTAATGGTGAAGCCTCATGAGCGTAATTTTGTGAGTTGTGACTTAATTTCGGTCGCGTAATGCTACATTCGGTTTCATACAAAACTCCAGTTTGGCTGCCTTTTGTACGCTGCTGATTACGCGACTCACAACTCAAAAAATAACGCTCGTGTTGAACTGTTGACCCTAAGAGGAAAGTAAACAAAAATGGACGATGTTATTTCATTATTATAATAATACATTTACTTTGTGTTAAGGGTTGTCATACAAAAAATAACAATGTGATTTTATTCTTGACATTATTTAAAAATGAGAAGCTAAATAGGTATGATTTTTTTCTTAAATAATGGCTGTTGAGGATATTTTTTTTAGTAAATTATCTTCCCAATTCAATGCAATTAAATGTTTAACTATAATTCAGTTTAAAAAAAAAAAAAAAAATTATCTGTTTATTTCTTACACAAAAAACAAATATTATTAACTTATCTTAACTTGTAATCTTAAATTAATCAAAGATTTTATCAGTTAAGAGTACATACATGAGTTCTACGTTTTATTATTAATATGTTTAAAAAGACCACGTTTGACTTTGATTTGTAGTTTTTTTTATCAGTCATACCTAGTATTAGCCTGATTTTTTTTTACTCTAAAAAAACACTTGTGTTCAGTAATTATTAATATTATTCGTACCATTTTAGTCAAGGATTATTAAAGGTCATTTTGTTAATCTTTATAATGTGATTAAATAAATGTTTTTCAACGTTCTCGTTCACGTTAAAAAAGAAAAATGTGACAAATTTTTATGGAGAAAAAAGTATAATTTAAAAACTCATTATTTTTTAAAGTCGGTTAAAAATTAATCGATTTAAGTATGTACTTAGATACTAATAAAAAAATCTTGTTTTCACCAGTGTGTATGATTTTCATAACTTATCGAAAAAACCTACAGTGTAAAAAGTTATACCTAACTTTAAAACTCGAGTAAGTGCCTACCTATTTCATAACATTTATTTGTATTCTTTTTATTTTTGTCATGGACCAGTGCCAAACGTTTTATTTAAAAATATTCAAAAAATTCAAAATTCAAAATATTTATTCAAAAAGAAAAAAAAAACTCTTTTACACGTCGGTAATTTAGAGTGAAACTAGCGCTTCGGCTAAGATAGGATAACGGACTTAAACCTCATATTGAGTGACTCAGCTCATGGCACTACTTACATCCTATCCTTACTAAAAAGACTTAAAGGGGAGGGGCCCTTCAAGTCTTTTTAGTAGGAACTTAACTAGGCCATTATAGTATTTTTTTTTATTTCTTTTGAATTAGCAATGAAATCAAATTGACAGTTTTTTGCCATCCACATTAATAACCAAGGCGTAAAAAATATATTTAAAAATAAAATATGTTTTTAAACCCATTACCAAGCTTAAAATTAAGACTTTAGAATGTCGTAAACAAAGAAGCTCAGCCAAGCATTCATTTAAACTTATGAAAACACTACAACAAAAATATGCCTCATTACCTACACCAAGACTTAAAATAAGCAGTTAAACACATTTAAACAACATTGTAATAGCAAAACAACACAAACAGAGAAAACATAACCTAACTGCCAGTGACCCAAAAAACAAAAAAACAAATTGGAATGAACCAATCACAGAACCACTTACCAATTCAGCATAACACAAAATCCAAATTCAAAATTTCAAACACGTAAAGTAAAGCCTGGTTTGCAATAGACATGTACCGTTATAAACTTGTAAAGACGCGGCACACGTCCGCTCGTACTGGCCGTTTGGACGCACTGGCTAGCCGAGTGTGCAACCGCCAAGTTGCAACGAAGGATTGTCCGAATTACATTTGCATTTTAAACGATAACTATTAAAAGTTAAGATGACTTTACATGAAATGCGGCAGACGTGCTTTTTTATAATAATATCAATAAATTTATGACGTATTCATTGAGGTAGCTCAAAATTCTCAAATGAAAAATTAACACGTTTTGCTTGGAATCTGCTTTTTTATGACTATCGCACTTGTACGTCCGCATGCCATTGATTACTAAGTGAATATTTTTTAGTTGCCTCGGAAATTAATTTAGTTTTATTTGAAAACTATTACTATTAACTGTTACTTACAAAAAAAATAAAAAAAATATGAATATTAATTAAGGATTCCATTTTGTGATAAAGTGGGAGTAAGCATCGAAATACACTCAGGAACAAAAATAACGGGTCAGAGTGCGTTTTTCATACTAAAGAGGCTATTTCGAAGCCTTGGTTCCTCGCCAGGGAATGCTTTTAGTGAAATCTAATGATGAATACCTCGAACATCGATACAGGACTTCCAGAGTGCCTAGGATACCCAACTGAATAAATCTGCGGTTAACGCCGGAATTGAGCATGTTCAGAAAAACATCTAAAATGGCAATAAAATGTAAGGAAATCCAAGTGCTGACCCAAACTCTCCCGCTGTGGTGTTAACTGATTCTGCGATCAGTTAGGTATCTTAAGAACTTTTGACCTCCTCTATTGAACCTCGCAGTATCCACCATTAAACCTCACTCAAAACAACCCCAGGCGAGAAACGAAGGCTTCGAAATAGTCTCGTTTGTATGAAAAAACGCACTCTGACCCGGTACTTTTGCTCCTAGTGTATTTTTATAAGTAATGCTGAATGCTGATTTTTGATTATCATCCGTCAGTTCAAGGTAATAATGTTCACGATTCGGCTTACGTAATAAAAACCTTCACCTTCAGGTAATTTGGATGAATATGACCAAACAGTACAAGTAGAAAAGGAAGCTTCACTAAAATTATGCAGTTAAAAAATACAGGCAAACAGTCTACGCAGACGCAATGCATTTTGCTTGTTCTTTTGTACTGTTACTGAATTTATACTTTGTGTTACTTAAAATTGAAGTACCAAATGTACCAAAGACAAACTATCCCTTTAAGAGATGAGCATATATTTTGTTTTTATTAACTACATCTTACAGTAATTTCACGCAACTATTTATTTAATATTTTTCGTTATGATTCATATTACTGATGAAAATACTTTGTGGATTGTATTTCTAACGTTCCTATATAGTCTAGAACAAAATGTGTACCTACCTACTTTTATGATGGCGGTTACCATCCGACAAATTTCATATCATCATCATCATCATCATCAGCCCGGGGGCGTCCACTGCTGGACAAAGGCCTCCCCCAAAGAGCGCCACAAGTCACGGTCTTGAGCCGCTCGCATCCAGCGGCTCCCCGCGATCCTAACCAGGTCGTCAGACCACCGGGTGGGAGGCCGTCCAACACTCCGTCCACCGGTGCGGGGCCGCCACTCGAGAACTTTTCTTCCCCAACCATTGCCACTTCAGCATGCTAACTCTCTGAGCTATGTCGGTGACCTTGGTTCTCTGGCGTATTACCGTATTTCATATACAATATTAAAATTATAAACACATTATTTATACGTGTACGGTATCGTACAGAGGCCCAGCCGAGATTCTAGCCGGTAAAGTCCATATCGTCTTTGACCTGTGATCGTACTGTCAACCTTTGATAGCTCCTATTTACTTGATAGTATTGGCAGCAGAGTTAAAAACCATACCATTACCATCTCGGCTGGGCCTCTATTCCCGACGGTAAAAAACATATCGTCCTTGACCTGTTATGGTATTGTTCTGACGTCTGTCGCCATTACTGTCATGTAAATAAGAGCTATCAAAACGGAGACAATACGATAACAGGTCAAACACGATATTACGCTCAGGAGCAAAAATACCGGGTCAGAGTGCGTTTTTCATACAAACGAGACTATTTTGAAGCCTTCGTTCCTCGCGTGGGGTTGTTTTGAGTGAGGTTTAATGGTGGATACTGCGAGGTTCAATAGAGGTCAAAAGTTCTTAAGATACCTAACTGATCGCACAATCAGTTAACACCACAGCGGGAGAGTTTGGGACAGCACTTGGATTTCCTTACATTCTATTGACATTTTAGATGTTTTTCTGAACATGCTCAATTCCGGCGTTAACCGCATATTTATTCAGTTGGGTATCCTAGGCACTCTGGAAGTCCTGTATCGATGCTCGAGGTATTCATCATCAGATTTCACTAAAAGCATTCCCTGGCGAGGAACCAAGGTTTCGAAATAGCCTCTTCAGTATGAAAAACGCACTCTGACCCGTTATTTTTGCTCCTGAGTGTATTTTTACCGTGTTTAGTAGAGGCGCTGGTCAAAAACGATATGGTATTTTAACACCTACAATATAGGCTCAATGAAATTCGTAATTTATCTTCGATTGTTTTGAACCTCTGTTCAATCGACCCCAAATTACCAGTTTTACTTGTTTGAGAAAGTTCAAATATTAATAACAACCAAAACCAGTTATTCGCCTTATTTTTGGCAAGCGTTGATCTTTTGACCTGGATTTAACTTTTATTAATTAGTAAAGTTTTTGACTAAAATTAATTATAATTTACATTGACGCAATATTATAATTAAATTGTATCATAAACTGATCCAAATGTGTGAAAATTAAAGTAATGTAACATTATGAATGTGATAATGATAAGTCATATTTTATTTCCTAGAATGAATCGGTTTGTTGTTGTTGCTTCATCGACAGGCATTTCTCACCACGGCGCGGGAGTCGAAATTTTGGGATATAGTCAAGTCTAACCTGACATATAGGTAGTCTAATCAATGTTCAGGATATATTAAAAAACACCACTATTTCATATATAAAAGAGAGGGTAACAATTCACGATTAAAAACCGCAATAGGCTGACGGTTATTATGAAAAGCTAGGTGGCGTAAAAAACGCTTCTATTTTTTTTTATTTGTGATTTTTTTCAAAAAATATTTCCTAGTAAATGAAGGAAAATGGAACGCAAGATGCTCGGAATATCTCTGCGAGATAAGGTCAGGAACGAGACCATAAGAGCACGCACTAAAATCACTGACGTGGGGCACCGTGTTGCCAAACTCAAATGGACATGGTCAGGTCACCTATTTCGTAGGGATGACAATAGATGGAGTAAATGCGTTGCAGTCTGGAGGCCCTGGGTGGGAAAGAGAAGTGTTGGCAGGCCACCAGCTCGATGGTCTGATGACATTAGAGAGAATGCTGGCCCTCTATGGACCAGACTAACTCAAAACAGGGCAAAATGGAAAAGAATTGGAGAGGCATATACCCAACAGTGGGCATCTAAATAAATGCTGTGGAAGAAGAAGAAGAAGAAGAGAAATGAAGGAAGGAAGGATCTTTTCGCAACATCTACAACATATTCAAAAATCGATAAAATGGGACTAGATAGGTAAAGGAAAGAGAAACGTTACCGCATTCAACCTAACCTAACCTAACCTAACTCAAGTGGTGACGTCATCTCGTCCCGTATAGGTCATACACATACAGGGTTACGTAATGTAAATCACTAGCACTAGCACTAGTGAAGCTAGTAGTGTAGTAGTATGTATGTATGTATGTTTTGCGGGTGGTAGGACCTTGAGCAGGGTCCGTCCGGATCGCTACCACCATCTTATCCATTAACCTACCGCCAAACAGCAGTGTTCGCGTTGTGTTCCGGTTTGGGGATAAGATAGCCGGTGTAATGACTAGCATAGAGGCATTCCATCTTAGTCCTCAGGGTTGGCAACACATTTGCAGTCTTAGACTTGCAGTGTTGTGAATGCGAATGTCTATGGGTCACAGTTTCCACTTACCATCAGGCGGCCTGTGTGCTCGTTTGCCTTCTGTATGCCATAAAATATAAATATAAATATAAAATATGTTAGTAGTTATAAGCTTATAGTTGTCCAGAAAAACATCCCGCTCTCTCATTGAAATATTATAGCTTATAACACTTCCACAACCAAGAAAAATCTAACGATGCCTAACATGTTAAAATCCATCAAGTCCTTAAATAAATAAATAAATAAATGTTAATATCCATCAAGCCGTTTAGGCTGCGAGTGCCAAAGAATCAGACAAACCTTTACCCTCTTTCTGAGCGCAGAGTAAACACATACAGATAGACAGACAGTCCAACACCGAAGTCTCGCCAAAGGGTTCCTTTTTTACATGAGGGTAATTTGTTTCTCAGCCTATATACGTATGTTAGTTCCTTTGTGGCGCTTTAGAAACTAAACGCGTAGAACGATGTTGATGATTGTTATGTCAATCGATTTATCTTAGGGCCGTATTAATAAATTCAACTTGAATATGAGGCCCGTCACAAGATACGTCAAAGTAAACGCCAAACCATAGAACACTGTCATTTTGACGCATCTCAAGACGAGCGTTAGAGTTGAGATCAGTTTATTAATACGGGCCCTTAGTCTTGTTAAGATATGACTGTTATTAAAATTCAATATGGCGGCTACTAGACGTAATAATTGTAAAAAAAATCGAGGAACTATGACAAATGGGGTATCATTGGATAGGTATTTAAAAACCAGCTAAGTACGAGTCTGACTCGCGCACGAAGAGTTCCGTACCATTATCTATACAGCATTAACAAAAATCGGTAAAAAAATCACGTTTGTTGTATAGGAGCCCCCATTAAATATTAATTTTATGTTCAATAGATAATTTGTTTTTAAAATGATTATATAACTAAATATTGTGTGAATATTTCAAGTGTCTACCTTCTGCCGTTATTAATATCAAGCAAAAAACGGCAAAAAAAACACTTTTATTGTATGGGAGCCCCCCTTACATATTTAATTTCTTCTGTTTATAGTATTTTTTGACAATTTCAACTGTCTAGCTATCAGGGTTCATGAGATACAGCCTAGTGACAGACGGAGTCTTAGTAAGTCCCGTTTTAACCATTTGGGCACGGAACCCTAAAAATCATCTTTCCTTTAATCATTTTTCATTTTGAACCATAATTTAAGATTTATAAAAAGATTAAAAAGTTCGTTATCAACAACAGTCGGGCTTTCAAAGCATGCTTTTTGTTGTTGTTACTTTTTTGGTACGGACCCCTAAATTAAAAAAAAACGTAGGCATCCTAATAGTAGCCTATACATGTAGATACGGGTATGCGTCTATAATTATCAGCGACATCGTCATACCAGAGGCAGTTACTGACCGTAGACGGCGGTCGTCGACGTATGACTCACCACTCACCACTCATCAGGTGTGGATTTGGTCGAATGACTGACTAACTTGTTTGACCTTTACTATATGCGTTCGAGAAGGACGGCTTACCTACCTAGTAAAACAATACAACGGTATAATTGTAGTTGTATAGTTGGTAGTAGCCCTGCCTACGAAGTTAGTGGTCCCGGGTTCAATCTCGGACTCCCAAATCGTAACCATGTGTTACATTACGGCACTTACTCGCTTGCGAGTCGAATGCTCTATCCCTCGCACACTATAAGTTTTTTTTTATTGTACAGAGAAGGCAAACGAGCACACAGGCCACCTGATAGTAAGTGGAAACTGTGACCCATAGACATTCGTATTCACAAGACTGCAAGCCTAAGACTGCAAATGCGTTGCCAACCCTGAGGCCTAAGATGGAATGCCTCTATGCTAATCACTACACCGGCTGTCTTATCCCCAAACCGGAACACAACAATGCGAACACTGCTGTTTGGCGGTAGGTTAATGGATAAGATGGTGGTAGCGATCCGGACGGACCCTGCACAAGGTCCTACCACCCGCAAAATGCCAAATACTGCGAGGTCTGCGACACACAGAGTGGTAAGGGTACTGACATTAGAGGATTTTAGGACTTATGTCAGGATTGACACGGCAAAGACAATCTCAACTTTGTACGCTTCATTTAAAAAAAAAAGCAAAATAACAATAAATAAAAACTGAAATTGTTACAAAGAATGTTTTATTACATTGCACAAAGAACGAGTCTGTTATTATATTATATAATCTTAGGACGTTTCGATCGATGCAGGGGTGCTATAATAAACAGACATTGGAGAAATAGGCGTCATTACTCGTAATACTATGGACATGACTCCAACGATTTTAATTGTACAAATTAAATTACATCAATTGATTACTTACCCTAAAAGTAATTTTGATCCTTTGCAAGACAGTAATAAATATATAATACAAAGACGTGAGGCCATTCATATTAATCTACTTAAGTTTGCTCCATTAACATCAGTGGATCGCGAAAGGAGCTTCTCACCACAAAAGTTTATTCTAGCCGTGAAAAGGAATAAACTAACCACGTAAAGTTGTATTTGTATTATTTATTTATTACTGTCTTGCAACGGGTCAAAGATTTTTAGGGTAGGTACGTAATCAAAAAATGGCGTCTTATCGCTGCCGCTTTGCGCAGCGCAGGAATGTGGTATTTTTGTCGTAGTCGGTTTCAGTTGTACCCTATAATCTATTTTTAATTAGCGAACTGACTAATTTTATATGGTTTTATTAGTTTTGTTAGTTTTGTACTATTGTAGTATTATTAGTTTTGTAGTATGTAGTGTAGTGTATTAAACGCGGACGCTCACGGGAGCAACGTAATCTTAAGGCATGCCGATAAATCTCATAAAGTGAAATGTAATTTCTTTTGAGATACAAATAAAATTCTATATCCCTAAAAATGCAATTTAATTTGTTTAGTTAAAGTCTTTGAGTCATGTCCACATTATTGCGAGTATGACGCCCATTTTTGCGATCTCTGATTATGACAGCCATGCAGTTCATTTTACGGCGAGCATAAAGGACAGTGCTATAGCGGTTATATAGCTCTGTCCTTGTCTCTCAGAAATGCATAGATATGTCATAATAACCCAGGACGTAATCAAAGTTTCCAGAGCAGAACAGACTTCTGTACTTACTTGTTTATTTGTATGGCATATTTTAAATTACATACATGTGGCGCCCGCGCGTGTCAATTCATGTCACAACCGTGACGTTTACCTTGGTTGTGGTCGCGGTTATATAATGATGACGATATAGGGTTTCACTGACCTTGTTTAGTGAGTTTAGTTAGTTTCAAAAATTAAAGATAAAAATAAAAGAGGTCTCAGTAAGTAGGCCGCTCGGGGACTTTTACACGGGTAAAATCTACCAGCGTTTCGCAAGAGACCAGTGCTGAGAAGAAACGCCGCAAGAAACTCAACAGTCAGCCGTTTTTTATAAAGCTTAACCTAGCATTATATAAAACAATGAATCTAACATAAAATAAAAAATAAAATATATTCAAGCGTAGCTTGAGCAGGAGAATGTGTTAATCTTAGAACATTGAAGACTTTTCTTGAATTGAATTTGCCTGGTACCGAAAATAATAAAAATTGACTTTGTCGAATTTGACCAACCACTCAAATAGAGTGTTGACAGCTGTCAAAATATATGAACTAACAGTCGATTAACACTGCTTAGTAATTAAGAGAATTGTGAAAAATAAAAAACACAAAAACGTACAGACCTAGGTTTTTATAATAATCATAATATCAGGGGACAATGTCACACCAATTGACCTAGTCCCAAACTAAGCTCTAGGCTTGTACAGTGAACGTCATAAATAAGTGATCATTTATGTATCTTGTCGCTTTCAATCGTTTCACAATTTTGTATGACATTTCAAACATGACGTTAAAGTGACAAGGTATATAAATGATCACTTATTTATGACGTTGACTGTACTATGGGTACTAGACAACGATATAAATACTTATATAGAGAAATATACACTTAAATACTTAGAACATATCCATGACTCAGGAATAAATATTCACACAAATATCAGACCTTACCGGGGTTTGAACCCAGGACCGCTAGCTTCGTATTCCTCCGTTATTTTATATTTTATGTTTTTTTTTTTAATAATTGTATTTAATTTTAATTTGACATCTGGAGACTCTTTACAGCTCTTAAATTGACCGTGGAGACTTTATACATCTCCCTTGTTTTGTGTTTTTTTTTAATTATATTTAATTCTTAATTTTAATTTGACATTTGGAGACTGTTTACATCTCCGAAATTGTATTATTTATTTTAATCCGACATTTTGATATATTTAATTATTATTACTACTGGGACCTGTACATCCTTGTGACATTTAAATTGTGTAGCTTAAGTTTAGTATTGTAATAACAATAAGTGATTTATTTGGAAAAAACGGCTTACTGTTGAGTTTCTTGCGGCGCTTCTTCTCAACAGTGGTCTCTTTGGAAGCGCTGGTAGACTCAGACTTGTAAAAGTGCCTACGGGGCCTACTTACAAAACTTTTTAAAATAAAATAAAAATAAAAAGTAGGCAGGGTCACTACCAACTAGGCCAGCGCGTCGTCAAATAACTACAACATACTCAAAAATCGTGAAAATCGCACTTGATTTAGGGGGCGAGAAACGTTTTCGCCCGGAACTAAACTTGTATGGATGTTATTTGACAGCTACTCGACTTAAGCGGCTCTTCATAACCTCTTAACATCGTTTGGGTAAATTGGTACTTACTGCCGCACTCAGTCAATTAAATTTAATGCGTGTTTAGTGACGTGTTATCTTATTCTAATGCTATAGCAAAGAAAGTGACAGCAGCACCTTTAATCAAGTATTAAATTTAATTGACGTCTCTTGAGTGCGGTTTACACGGATTTATTATTTGTCATTTGTGTAAGTGATTAGACAGCTACCTGCAGAGTGACAAGTAGCAAGTAGCCGTCAACACATGAGTGTTAGAAAATGGTTTTAAGGTTTCAGTGACAGGTAGATACCTACTTGTCGCTTAGTAAAAAGAACCGGCTTCTAATTACTTGCACTTTCAGTTGCACTAATACTGAACACTTATACAATATGTTTACATACATGTGACAAGTATCAGTGACAAGTACTGAACATTATCTACTAAGCCCGTGTAAACCTAGTATTATTCATAAACGCTCAAAGCTAATTATGCTTTAAATATGCTTTGTCCTTATCTGTCATTTTGACATTTGCATCTGACAGAGGTTTATAGCGCGTTTATGAATAAGGGGGCATATATTACAATAATAAACTAAAGGATAAAGAATTATTAAACGCAAGAAGGCAAACGAGTACATAAGCCACCTAAATGTAAGTGGGGTCTGTCATTCATAGATATTACCATCCATAAAACTACAATCTAAAGACTGTAATCTCATCTTGCAATAGCAGAATAATTAAGAAAGTTTATTTACGTTTCGCCAGAGATATTTCGCATTTTTTCCTCCAAGCAACTATATGTCAATATTTAATGAAAATCTACTCTTAAAGGGTTGTCATGGCAATAAGAACCTTATATGGTGGAAATTGAGTGCTTTACTAAACTTAGGGCTAAAAGACAAAGCCTGTTCGAGGTTGTGCAAATAAAAAGTTCTATAGTGAGCTTTGTTAAAGAATACTTTTACAGGAAGAAAGTTTACTTTGGATATATTTAAATATTAGGTAGTCATCATTTGGTATATATTTTTAAAATAAAAGACATGTTTACGTACTTGAATGAGATTGTATACTGATATTTTTCCATGTTATTGTCTAGTATACAGTACAGTCAACGGCAATAATATATTATCCTATCCTACATTGGGCGCTTAAATATCTAACACGCTTTTATACCTCTAGTAATAAACACGTGTCGTGACGTGTTAATAAAGTGACGGTACGGTCCTCTATCGTTGGCCGAACTTCATATGCAATAATTTAATTTGGCCGAATTTCAAATCCATAATGATCATTTGGTATATTTTCACTTGACATAATTGTAAGGTGCCATAACGATTCGTATGCCATACTTTTCTTTTTCCCTATTATCAAATGTTATAAAATTGTATGCTATACATTATAATTATAAACGTCATAATAATTATTGTTCATAAAACATTGTTGTATAAAACTGTTAAAAATACATAGATTATCAATTATGTTTTATTATATACCTGGTGAAGCCCCGCCTTTCTTGCTTTTTTTTGTTGTGTCGTAAATATAGAACTATAAAAAAAATCGGGTCTGGCAATGTCGCAGTTTTACCAAACACTGCTCCTCGCTATGCTCGTCGTCGTACCTAATGGATACCTTCCTTACAGTAGGTAGGTCAGAATAGGTAAGTTATTATAATAGTAGTACGTAATCCAGATTGTACCTATACTTCATTATACCCACTGAAACACACTGATACAGTATGGGACTGCTTAATTCGAAATTATGGCAAATGAAGTTTTATGGCATATAATATTAGAGATTATGAACATTATAGAAAGTAAATATTATGGAAAATGTTATAATGGTATCTGAGATTAGGGACTTTGAGCATTATGATGTGTAGCTTTATGTAATGCTAGATTAAGTAGTACCATTGTAATATGAAACACGTTTAAAAAATAACTGACTGCTGAGTTTCTTGCGGCGTTTCTTCTCAGCAGTGGTCTCCTCTTGGGAAGCGCTGGTAGATTCTTGACGTGTAAAAGTACCCGTGCGGCCTACTTACTGAATAAAAATCTTTTAGCTTTTATCTTTATCTTATGACACTAGAGTATCATGGCATTCAAAAATTATGGTATGTGATATTAAGGAAAATTAAGGTTATAGCCAGTGACCATTATGGCAAATGAAATTAGTGCAAATGAAATTATGAAAACTTAAGGGATACCACGCAGGCCACCTAATGCTTAGTGGAATCTAAGACCCTGACATAGCATTCTCAAGACTTCAATCTCAAGACTGCAACTATGCGAGAGCGTTGGTGGGCCTCAGTGCTCTATCTGCAATGCTCTATGGTTCTGGTCCGTGGGATTACCAGATCATTGACAACTGGTCCTAGGGTCATTGACCCGCGGAGGTCATGGACCGGTGGATGCACCTTAATGAGTTGCCATGCGATCAATTAATTCGATAAGTACTGGAATAATAATTACAGCAGATACGCCATCGGCTATATTCGTATTAAGTACACACTCAATGGTAACGCAATTAATATTAAATCTTATCAAACAAAATTCTAAATCCGTACTTTCTTTTATTTCCCTAATAAGAAAAGTGTAATTTAAATTATAATTACATAAAACGTTTCGTATACGGGAACTGAGGGCCTCCTTTATAATTTATTTTTGTTAGGAAAACCTTACCTACCTTACCCTTAATCCCTTGAAACAATAAATCGTCTTCACAAAGTAATAAAACCTTAGCATAACTAAGAACAATTTTTTACTGTTGTACGTAACAACATTAGAGTAGTATTTTGGTAGTAAAAATACTTTGTAAGTGGCAGTGGGCGGGGCACATTGCTCGCAGGACTGATGGCCGATGGGGTCAGAAGGTTCTGGAGTGGCGTCCGCGGACCGGAAGACGAGCTGTAGGTAGGCCTCCAACAAGATGGAGTTATGACCTCGTATGCGTGGAGTGATGGTCGATGCGTGGATGGTCTGAGTGGAGAGCCTTGGGGGAGGCCTATGTCCAGCAGTGGACGTCTTTCGGCTGACATGATGAATATAATAAGTGATTTAGTAATTCGTTTCATAAATAAAAAAACTACTAATATGCTTTAAAACTTCAAATACCTAATACGAGCATTTTCGTAGAAATCGGAGGGCGAACCGTGATTGATTCTCCATTTTAACTTATTCTGTAACCGCTACTTACAAGCCATTAAAAATAAATTCATCACAAACGAAGTGTTCCATGTTGCCAATGTTGTAACGGAACACTAGATACCAACAATAGGCACTAGTTTGTTGCACATACCATTGCATTTGAGGTATTCAATTAGAATGGGGCGTGTTTTTGATAGCTTAGATAAGTAAGGTCGAAAGTCCAGAGCTAGAAGACCTTAAGGGGCACCCAAATCACCCCCATATATGTTCCGCGATGTTTACTATTTTCGGAGATATTGATCATCATATATATATATTTTTGTAACTTTAATTTCATGTTTTATTTCAGAAAATTTTTGTTGGTATCCTACATTATTGGAATCGTTACGAATCAGCAAAATTTTTTTAGGGAAAATTACAAAAAATCATATTATAATTCTCAACATCTCTGAAAGTAGTAAAATTCGCTGAACATACATATGGGTTGAATCAATAGCTTTTAGCTGCTCTATCATCCTTAGGCGGGTAGACGTTGATTTTTAGGACACCCTGTATAACGAATAGAAACGAATTATGAGTGTTTATTTGTAACCACTGACTAAAAACAACTGTAGACACTTGTAGACACTAAGTTACATTTATTTTAAAATTTGTATTCCGAATCTGGTTGCCACTTGACAGGCATTGCCTAGTGTGGGACCAACAGATATTGCCAATATGTGTATTCGTTATTTTAATAAAGAATTTATTATTATTATTATTATTAAAAATAGGGGTGTTTTAAGCTTAACGTAGCTCACAAACGGATGGACCGATTTCGAAGAGGTTGTTATTCGAAGAAATGTCACGAGAATAAATGGTGGGACCTCTATTATATTCAGGTTTTACCCGTTAGGTTATTTAATTGAATACCAAAATAAAAATCTTAAATGAAGGTAAGTTAAGGGCTTACAAGGAAAGGTACCCAACTGTCCGGCTCCTATTTTCTTAATTTTATATATGGTAGACAGTAGTCTAAAATAATACACATTTTTTTAGCGGCCCAATCTCAACCTGTTCGGAGAAATGGTCCTCCAAAGTACTGAAAAGTGACTAAACCCTGTAGCGGGTGGTAGAACCTTGTGCAGGGTCCGTCCGGATCGCTACAACCATCTTATCTATTAACCTACCGCTAAACAGCAGTGTTTGCATTGTTGTGTTCCGGTTTGGGGATAAGACAGCCGGTGTAATGACTAGCATAGAGGCATTCCATCTTAGTCCTCAGGGTTGGCAACGTATTTGCAGTCTTAGTTTTGCAGTCTTGTGAATGCGAATGTCTATGGGTCACAGTTTCCACTTACCATCAGGTTGCCTGTGTGCTCGTTTGCCTTCTCTACACCATAAAAAAAACTACTTTAGAAAAAATAAATAAATGCGAACACTGTTGCTTGGCGGTAGGTTAAAGGATAATAATTATGGTGGTAGCGCTCCAGGCGGCTCTGGCACACGTTTGTCAACAATTCAACTTTTATTCATTATGTTTGTTACAATAATTTACAAAGACATAAAAAAAAATGTTGTTAATTAAACGAATAATTATTTCTTGTTGATGTCGGATAATACCCCATTAAATGTGATGGCGTAGTTTTAACCATGTAAAAATGAGTTAAGTAATCCATTGAAACGTAAAAATAAATACCTACCTACTAGATACTTAAAACGTAAATGAAAGGACTCTGGCAAAAATCATGGATAATATTACCATTTAAATAAAATAAAAATGTTGTTATAAACTTAATGTGATTGAATAGTCATAAAAAAAATATGGGTTTTATATTTTAGAATATTGTCACAATTTGCCATTTTTAATAATCAGCGGTGAAAAAAAAAGTAATGCTGCTGTGATCCCTATTCTGAATGCGATTAAGCTGTATTTAACTATAATCATTTCACAGTTTCTTATTTAACATTTTTTGTATTTGTACCTAAACACTTAAAACATACCTACCTAAACACTTGCCAAATAAAAGCAGAGCACCCTGTGTGTAAAATTTCGTCATTTTGACGTCATCGGCATCAAAAGTACGAGCCCTGCTAATAACCTGCCCTTTGACGGGTTATTCCCATCTGCCAACCTATCCCACCCAGGTATATGGAAATTTTGCTATATACCTGGGTGGGATAGGGTGGCAGATGGGAATAACTCCCTTTGACTATGCAAAGTTCCTCTCGAGAACTGTACATTTTTCATGTATGCTAATCTAGGACAGAGACGATCTGGTTCCAAATTTCATCCAAATACGCTTAGCCGTACATGAGATTAAAATACATAATAATAAATGACATTTGACCTGATTTGTTTAAAAATCTAGTGTTTTTACAGAACTGTGTAATATAAGGAAATACCTGTACATTCAGCTCTAGGCTTGACTTTATACAGTGTGTGGCCCAAAACCGGGGCGTAAAAATTAAATGGACAAGAATCTAATAAGTAGTACAAAGTCTATAATATTGGAGAAAACAGCCTACAAAGTTAAAAATCGTAGGTAATGTATTTTCCCGTCGCGATATCGTCGCTTGGTCACTTGGTACGTGGTATGTCTGAGTACAGGGTGCCATTGACAACACGCGGTAGATTTAGCGATGTTTGCATTACATTTAATTTGCGATTAAGTTTGTTAGAAAAAAACTGAACGTTAAATTTTGATTTTAATTAGGTAAGACCATTATAATGTAATTACCGGTGATCTATAGAGCCCCTGTTTTTAATATTATCCCCGGTTTTGGGCCACACACTGTAGATAAACCAGTTATTGTTCACCTGATAATAAGAAATTAGAAATTACTATAATATACATACACAACAAAATAAATTGAATACAACGACATCTATTGAGAAATGTGTAAAGCAACAATGCGAAAACCGAACTTTCATTAATTTAAGGTGTAAGTAGTGCCACCTAGCGGCGTTAGTAATAAAAAAAGATTTATGTGAAACTTGAGTGAATAATAGTCAAATTACCTTACTACCAAAATAAAAATAATGTTATTTTATGTTTTACAAAACATAACACAAGCAGCTTGTGTATAAAACGACTAACACAAAGGTTTAAATACTTTCATTTGCTCAGTTCGAGCACGACATCTGTTGTCGAGTAGCAAAACTTTGAGTTTACAAATCTTACCTTACTTATAGATGGCACTAAACGTACAATTTGTACAAATACATTACCTGTCACTAATATAGGTTCACATGGTAAACATCTTAGCCTGTTTGTGCAAAATGTGGTTGTAGAATTAACAAGTAGTTGTTAGTGATGTTGATAATTCTGTAGCTATGCCTACCTCATTTTGGGATGAAGGCATGACGGCACGTACCTACCTATGTATGTAGGTATGTACATTACTTGAAACATACTTTATGTTTTAGCTTTATCTTTATTGCTACCAGTTAGTAGCATTTATTGTTCTATATTAAACTCGCTCGACATCATTTCAACAAACAAACAACATAATACTAGGACAAGTACGGTAATATCCGATAAGAAACAGTCTCTCATTTGTTTTATCTTATGCCAATGATATTATTAGTGAAGTTAAGTTCTTATCATAGTTTTAGCAAAAGCATCACTTTTATGGTTATTGTAACATAAAAACACGGTTATTTGCTCTAAAATCCGCTATAAAAAGTCAACAATAGGTAATACGAGGAAATAGCGACGAGATACACTTCGTTTTGCATTGCACAATGTCTGCAATTATCCCCGTGTCCGGTGTAAATGTTTTGTTGTAAATAACGCCATCTATTGCCAGATGACGTAAGATCAAATCATACAACTCTATATAGCGCTGATACTTTTTTGGGCTGTGCTCGAGTTAAGTATATTTAATTTTGGAAACTGGTTTTTCCTTCGATACATCCGTATCTCTGCATCTGTGTGACTGTGGCATAGAAGCTTCCAAACGAATGAACCGATGCAGTTTGAATATAAGAAATTAATCGGGGTGGCTCTAAAGCTAGATTTGATAATAAAGAATCGTTACATACATATATACATGAACCTTCAAAACATTACACTTGCCATCGGCATTTTCCTTAATATCTTTCAAACGGAACAGAATCTGAAAAAATATCCATCCGTTTTATAAAGGAAAACTTGTATATTTTTGCAAAAGTAAAAACGAGAATATACTCTAATTTGGAGTTTTTTGTTTATTCTCGTCCTAAAGCACTTATTCTTTACTTTTGCCAAAAATATACAAATAATCCAACAATTTAGCTGGTGTGTCACAGAAAACACACATAAACCGAAGCGAAGCCAGGTCGGGTCGCCAGTTATTTTATTATAAATTCGACTGTGTGCTTGATTAATTTATATGTGGTTTTTACAGAGTCAATTTGTGGGCGAGTAGAACACCGAAATATTAAAAACAAAACAATATTCATTTTTACCCAAATTCCAATCGTATTTTAAAGTAATATAATAATTGTTATATTATAATAATCGTCATTTATTTAATTTTTGTATGTGGCCAATTAAATATAATTTCGTATTTTTTGACGTGCAATGCAATGTACGAGTATATTGTAATATAACATTGTTTAATAAAGAAACTAGCTAAAGTTACTATTGTTGTAATATTATTGTGCCTGTGACAGATCGAGATTCTACATTTCACGCAAAAGTTGTTTCAACAGATTGAGCGGTCAACTAACTTAAAAAAATAGGTATCTGTAGTAAATTAGTTCTAAAAAATAATATTTATTCTTAACGCATTTTTATAAACGAATTCTGAAAAGTTTTGCACGTATTTCATGGCATTAAAAAAAAAACTACTTCTACACTTTATATGCGAAACGGACCTTTAAAAGAGTTTGACAACACTCTCGTTCTTCGATCGAATCGATTCCATTTTGTAAGATCGTATCGGACTCGGCAGAAGCGCGTGGAGCTAACTCCATGTGCTTCCTCCAAGTCCACAAGTCTTTCTTGCCGAACTATATCTTATTCCGCGGTACATGTCTTTTCACTCGTATCACCTACATGCATGAGAAGTTTTCCTCTCATGGCTCTGTCTCAATAAAACCTAAAAATAAAACCTAAAAATAATCTAAAAAACGGGAGATGGAATTTTCTAGTAAGTAACAAATTGTTTGTATCAGGTGACTCCGCTATTCCTAACTTGAATTGATAAAGTTGTAGCTGATAAACAACGAACTACAATATAAATAATAGTAACACAAATAAGCATCAGCTTGAGATTTTGATCGCTATTACTGTCCAGTTAATAAAACCTATATAACCCTAAGTGAATAACGTACGACAAACAAGATGTATATGTATATAAAGCGTATATATCAACCAGACGGAGTCTGGGCGGGTTGCTAGTTGTACTTCATTACAAATTTAAATAATTACAAGGCTGTTAATGTTCATGCGGCTTTTTTTATGACATATAATGGTGAACGTTGAATAAATAACCTTCTGCTGGTCTTGTCCCGAAAAGAGTCCTCATGTAGCCCGTTTACAGAATAAATATTTTGAATTTTGAATGTGACTTTTGAGTTCGATTTGAGGAATCTTGTGATACCAGTAGCGTAAGGTTGTATGTATTTATTTCTTCATTTTGTAAACTTTTTAATCCTTTTTATCGTGGCTCTGTATAATGGTCATTCTAACTCTGGTTTTTAAAAATCCAATGTGCTTTGAAACCCATCTGTTATTGAAATAGAATTTGCTTTCCCCTAATACGTGTAGACTTGCTTAGCATAAAAAAAACATTTCACAGCTGGACAGCTTGATCGAAAAACCTTTTCCCATTATGCGAAAGTCCTTGCGTATCAGAAAAAAGGGTCCGAAGGTGAAATCGCTTTATCTAAACTACTCTAGCTCAAGGGAATTTCATTTTCAGTTTCAGAGGCATGAAGATTTAGATTTTTCATAAGATTTTGACATGAAACATAATATATTGTAAATAATGCTCATTTTCAATTAGTTTTATTTAGGAAGTTGTTATAAAGAAAATACCGTATGTCCGTCCGTATAAATATTTTTATATAGTAGCGCTTGTGAAAATTTCGAGTTTTATTTTGACACATGTTCTTGCTCAATTACGAATTATATTCATACCTCATATCATGCACGGTAAAGTATTATCATTGTCAATACATATCTTAAGAACAACTGACTGTTGAGTTTCTTACGGCGTTTCTTCTCAGTAGTTAGTGGTGTCCTCTCGGGAAGCGCTCGTAGATTTTTTATTTGTAACGCGGCCTACTTATTGAATAAACATCTTTTTTCTTTTACTTCATGCTAATATTTATACACTAATCTTCTGTAACTGTCAGACACCGCACAGCCTAAACTGCTGGACCTAGGGCCTTGACGTTTGGAGTGAATTCTATAAATATATACGTTCCCAAGACGTCAAAAATATCAATACACCTTCATGCCACTGGCAATCAGGTCCGTGTTTACATATATTTGACGCGATGGGTGTATAGATATTAGCGCCCTTGACTGTACCTACAGTCCGCAGCAAAAGAAGATGGACAGTCGAAAAGCTTAAAATTTCCTTGTTCTCTTAACAATAGAATTGTGTAACACCATTTTGAGCTTCTCAACTGTCCAACTACTCCTTCTGCTGACTATGCATCTATATCCTTATCAGTGTACGACGCAAAGCTGTTATAATGACTGCCTGTGCCACCGTTTAACCTTAAATACCCTGTTTTGTACGACTTGATTTTCTTTAGAACCTGTGTGTAAATACAGTTTTTTTAGACATATTATTAATTTAAAAAGTCTGGTTTCCTAATAATTATAATCTCATTTATAACGCTCTCTAGGAAACCAGTAAGCAAAGGTTCTTCTCAGAGCAATTTTTTAGTTTTCGAATCTTTGGTAATGCTTTTTGCCATTCATAAATTATGTGCATTATAATTATACCTTAATTGAAGAATAAATAACTTTGACTTTCACTGTAAACTTTTGCAACTTTGAGAAAACTAATAAATCGTTCAAGGTAAGTATTTAATAGTTCTAAAAGATTGTTCGATTTCAAATAAAAATAATAATATATCGCAAAGGTGTAGAGTAGAACATTATTTGAAATAAACGACGAAATTGAAAAAGTAAAAAGACAAATTTAAAAAAAAAATGAAATTGCCACCCTAGTACTAGCGGTCCCGAAATAGGAAACACATTAGCTGTATTAAATTGAATCGGTTAACAAATAATCTTCGAAAATCTGAAGAATGTCCCAAATACACTTTTATCTACTTAGACTTCTCAATAGATTTACACATGAAAGACATTTCAGAGGGTACGGTTTGGGTCAAAGAGAATTTATTCGATGGTTTTTCCTTTATTATGATCGGTATCATTTCCTTTTGTAAGTTTATTCGATGATACGTTATTTCTTCTCCTTTCGATTTTTTATGACACGTCTCTTTACATGTTTTTATTGAATTTGTTTCGTTGTTACTTGTTAGTTCTATTCTACTTGGTCAAATAATATTGCATTAGACTTGTTATGGTATTGCTTTTAACTCAGCCGCCATAACTATCAAGTATAAGAGCGATCGTAAAGTTGACATATCAAAAGCCATATTGCTTTGCCGAGTAGAATAGAGGACTCACTGGTGCTTTAGTGGTTTCTGTAAGTCGGATTTTGACTTGGTGAGCAGTGTCACTTTCGTATCAAAACATTGATAGATATTTTTCAACACGGCGTGGGAACAAAAGCAATGGAGTAGTATTTCGTGAGGTTAATATAAGAAGTTTTGTCAACATTTTCATAATTCCAAGTAGACTTACTAATTCCACATTAAATTGTTAGATTTTTAAATTAATATTTTTTTGTATTAATCCCTTGGCTTAATTTGGTTCGTCAAGAATATCAAGAATATTATATCACATTTAGATCACTGTTTTCTTTATTAAAAGTAAGATATTAACAAATTTTAAAGCCTTGTATGTAATGCGCTTTTATTTTTTGACTCTTATGCTTCATACATAATGAAAATATAGATTATGTTAGTAAACAAACACATAATATGATATACGATATTAGCAGGTTTAACGACGTACAACCTAGTAATGATGGTCGTTTTACCGCGTAATTCTCAATAATATCTTATAATTATTAATAATAGCCAATAATTATAGAGTAACTTTTCCGCCTGTTTTTCCTTCCTTGAAAATTAAGTGTTAAGGGAAAGGTTTATTACTAAAAAAATAGGAGTTTTGTAAAAACTGTTTTTTTTTTCATTAACCGTGGCACAAAAAATTGGCCTGCTAGGTAGCCAGGTTTAATTCCGTGTAAGGCCGATATAAAGTGTCTGTTAGTTGAGACAAAAAATGTATTTTGTTTAATTTAATTATATAAAATATTATAATTCATTAGGTAGATATCTAATCATCGTTGTATTGGTTGCAAGTTTTTTTAATGGCATAGAGAAGGCAAACGAGCACACAGCCCACCTGATGGTAAGTGGAAACTGTGACCCATAGACATTCGCATTCACAAGACTGCAAGCCTAAGACTGCAAATGCGTTGCCAACCCTGAAGACTAAGATGGAATGCCTCTATGCTAGTCATTACACCGGCTGTCTTATCCCCAAACCAGAACACAACAATGCGAACACTGCTGTTTGGCGGTAGGTTAATGGATAAGATGGTCGTATCGATCCGGACGGACCCTACACAAGGTCATACCACCTTGCTTGCTGTTATTGTTATTCTTTTTAGTGAGTTTTTAAGGCATTTTTGTTTTTTGTTAACATTTGATGATTATTTCAATCATGACTAAAACTATATAATACTGAGTATGTTGAAAACTATACTCGTCTAACGATCGCTTCTATCTTGTGAGTTAAGGTGCGAAGTGCTGTGGCACAACACTAACCTAACCTAACCTAGTAAGTAGTTCGTTTCTGCTGTGGTTACGGTTCTAACCTAACCTAACCTACCTGAAACTTGTGTAGTTCGGAATAAATGAGTAAGTATAATAAAGTTTTAATTTTAAGTTTATTTACAGACAATACCTATAAATTATTAGTTTTACGCAAATCTTAATTAAAATTGGTAAATTAATATCCGGCCAAAATAAAAAGGTAGTATATATAATTAATTCACCAAAAGAATTGTGATAAGTTACTCTCAGGAGCAAAAAGAACTGGTCAGAGTGCGTTTTTCATACTAAAGAGGCTATTTCGAAGCCTTGGTTCCTCGCCAGGGAATGCTTTTAGTTAAATCTGAAGATGAATACCGCGAGCATCGATACAGGACTCCCAGATTGCCTAGGATACCCAACTGAATGAATCTGCGGTTAACGCCGGAATTGTGCATGTTCAGAAAAACATCTAAAATGGCAATAAAATGTAAGGAAATCCAAGTGCTGACCCAAACTCTCCCGCTGTGGTGTTAACTGATTGTGCGATCAGTTAGGTATCTTAAGAACTTTTGACCTCCTCTATTGAACCTCAGAGTTTCCACCATTAAACTTCACTCAAAACAACCCCTGGCGAGGAACCGAGGCTTCGAAATAGTCTCGTTTGTATGAAAAACGCACTCTGACCCGGTTTTTTTGCCCCTGAGTGTAGTTGGAAAATAAATGATAATAGACGAAGGATACTTCACCGGAACGCCAGTTAAATTTATTCAATAGAGTTAACACAACTCCTAAGATTATTTCATCCTCTATCTATGTCAATGTCTGTCAATTATATTTGTTAGTATCCTCGTCCATTTCCATTAATTTCTTATTAATAAATTAGTCAAGCTCGTTCTCCGCGATTAGAAAATGGGAGTTATTCATGACTATCCTCACAGAAACTGAAAATAATTCCGGTATTAAAATAAGCCTAGTCCTTCCTCGGGATTTAAACTATCTCTATCGATTGGGCAGTTTAGCTTTGAAAGCAGTACAATTACTACCGTTATGAAATAAATTCTCTGGGTCTATTTTCTTTATTTACCGAATATCGTACATTATAATGCTACTCTTATTAACTTGATAGCAAAGTTTGACAGTCTATACCTAAATTAAAAGTTTCCAAGTTCTTGTACGCTTATTTAAAAATGCAATCTTAATAGAGTTTTATAAAAGTTTTGTAACATATATAACGTAACATTAGCATTGAATAGGTTTTGAAACAGCGTTCTGATTGCCCTACGCAATTTTAAAGTGAAAATGTTCTGACAACAAAGAAACTTATATATTAGAATAACCGACGGAGCGTGAAGGTTGAAAAGATATAGTTTTATTGTTCACACGTTTGCGGTTTAGCTCGCGTGGTGCCCAAGGCTCGATATTGGGTCATGGTTTTATGGGTGTTCAGGAACGTGGGACTGAATGTAGTATTATCTTGGAAATTGAACACAGAATGCCGTATCCTACTTTTTCAATCTTTAAAACAGCATTGTTAATTTTGAATCATGGATAATTAAACAGGATGTTTTTTTTCGTTTATTGTTAAGATTTCGAGAAAAGGGTAACATTTGTCGAGTGTATGGGAAATTTAATGGATTTTGAAGAGCGAACTCGAACTGTTTAGTGTTTTTTTTCAAAGTGTCATGGGCATTATACGTCTATACTATATTCGGTATAAAATATTTTGCCAATAACATTAATGCTTAGTCAAAATTACTAAAAAAATAAGCATTTGGTGTTTTAAGCTTACTTTTTACTTTAAAATGACGGCCACAATAGCAAAATACATTCACAAAACCCTCTGAAGTCTGATTCGCACATGACCGAATTTTATTTACAAATGAAGTAATTTTGGCCATTGATCCATTTCGCAACCGATCAAACGGAACGATAAGGTGACGGCTCCGTAGCTAATAATGGGTCGTATTTAGTGATTGGCCATCAATGCCAATGACTCTATATGAAGCTCATTCCGTATGAGGATTAAAGAGTTTGGTGCTGAATAAGCTCTATACAATGGCGGGGAGTGCTACGTAATGACATCATTAGAGGAACGTTTGCCATAGCGTTTGTCGAAGTACAATAATGTATCGAAAGTTAAACTAAGTGAATTGCTACGTTTCACCTAATGATACCATCTGAAGATCATCGCAGACTTTAATGCCAGCATCACGCTGAGTTGCCACCATTTCGTGACCATGTTATTTGTCAGTATGTATCTGACCTTTGATGTTTTAAACATAAAACTTCCGTGAGACCAGTGTTGGGCACTCAAGAATAAAATCATTATTTGAATGAAGATTCGTAAGAATAAAATCATTTCGATTTTATTCCTGTGAAAGTTATTCAAATAATTTCGTCGGGAATAATTTGTACGTGGGAAAATTTAATAAAAATAACTTATTCTTAGTCAACTACATTTATTCATGATTTTTTATTTTGAATAAAAGTATCTGAATAAGAATACAGTAGGTAAATGTAATTTACGTAATATTTACGTACAGTACAGGTAGAAACTCTAGTACTCTGATCTAATTTATACCCATTATGCTATCTTAATGAAATCTTGTAAATCGAACGTTATATGCTTTGGTCCTCGTATCATTTTTACATTGAGAACCAGTATAACCATGCTCCTGGATTCATTATCAAACCAATGACATCAAATGTATTCGACTCATATAAACAAACAAAACATATTAAACTTAAGATATATTAATGCGAAGGGTTCATTTAGCCATGAAACAATTCCGGGATTCACTTCATCACCATCGTATCAAAGGTACCAAAAAAAACGTCATAAAACTTACTTACACGTAAGTACATTGAAAAAATGTGCCAAGACCAATATTTATTGTACTACAAATTTATTTTTATTCCAAATAACATGTTAGTTGAATAAAACGTTAGTTAGAATAATCCCATTTCCAAAATAGTTATTTCAAATTTTATTCTTCATTTAAAATAAAAGTACCATGATTTATTCACTAGTATTTTATTTCAACTAACGAGGGACAAGAATTATTCTTATTCAAATCGATTTGAATGAGAATAACTTTTCTGTTTTATTCTTATTCTTATTCAGGATAATTTTTGCCCAACACTGCGTGAGACTGATATATTAAAGACATCACAATAATGTGTGATTCGACATTATTTGTGGTGAGAGTGCCGACCAAAGATCTGTCGACCTTTTTAAAGGAGGAATTCGGCCGAGGTGTCATATTACGGTGATTTCGTGGCGGCCGCCTAGCAGACACCGCGAATGTGTTGTAGTAGTCGTGTTGATTTTGTTATATATTGTTATGTATGGGTCTTGAAGCGTAAAATTAGTTTATTATATTCTATTAATTACGTGAGTAACCTGATGTGATCTCCTTTGTTGTGGTTCGTTATAAATAAATGTTTTTGCGACATATCAAATAAACTTTCTTTGGTAGCTGTATACTAACCAATACAAGGTTAAGATTTTCTCTTTAATCAACAGTGCATGACGACATTGACGACTATCTGTCGAAAAAAACTAATAAATTCAACCCAGATATAGTAGCGAGAAAAATCCAGTATGAAATAATTGGCTAAACCGTCTCAAACGTCATCCCACGAGTCAGATTACGCAGATCGAGTTCCAGTTAATTGGTCGTCAACTAGATCCCTGGCCGTTCTGGAATCGTTCATATCCTGCTTCCAGCGATCAGGAATAGCAGATCTGAGTATACTGGTTCATTCAACAACCGTTGCTCGAATGATCTTTGGTGCATTGCATTTACTGTGGAGTCAGCGATCAAGATGCAATGGTTTGAGGAAGTGTGGTTTTACGTTCTAGGTTAGTGGACTTTGGTCTATGCAGGTGCGAGAATGGCCTTTAGGTTTGTATTAGCTGACGTGTGGCCACGATTGTATGAATGTATGAAGCATGCCACAATGTTGCGGTGACGATGTGGCCATTCCAGAACGTTTGTTTATTGTCGCTGCGTGCCGCTATAAAACAAGTGTAACGAAAAGCAAGCTTTAAGAAATCACAACTGCTGTTTGGATAATGTCGTCAAATTAATGTTACTTATCATGTATTTATTTCTTATTTCACCAAATTCTCATTTTAATAGTTTTAATGTAGCCTACGACACTCTAGTGGTTGAGACGAATCTAACCACGTGTAATTTATTGAAATCGGTGTATCCGGACATTGAACTTCCTTAAAGATATTGACATTGACATCAATATACATCTATGAAATTTGTAGACTAGTGAGAACAAATAAAGGTAAATTTGCAAAGGATAGCGATATTAACAGTAGCAGTAGTCGGACCAACCTTAGAAAGCGCAATAAATGGATTAGTACTTTTACTAATCTTAAAATAATTAGAGACGGAACACAGCATTATGGCTGTGAAAATATATAATAAGTTACCTCTAACAATTAAGCAGATTGTGAAAGACTCGGTATTTAATATTAAGCTAAATAATTTTCTAATTGCCAAATGTTTTTATAATTTACAAGTGTACTTTGACATTGAATAAGAATAATAATAAAATTGTATTTGTAACTCTCTCTCTATACATAGAGTATATAGAGTAACTATTTGTAACTAGACAATATAAGAAAGCTAGTATTGTAAGTATTGTAAGTTAATTTGACAATTTGGTTAAGCAGAGTAATTGCAGTGCCCTTACAGGGTTTATGTTGATCCACGTAACAGTATTTAAGATCTTTGTAACTACAACATAAGGCAATAAAATATATGACTATAACTATGACTATTGAGTCGGACATAAAATATATACAACCCAAACACATAACCTTCCTTTTGGGCTTCGCCGCAGTCGGGTAATAAATAGGTTCTCACAGAACTTTGTAATAATACTAACGTCAATTCTGGGACACTCTGTATAGCAAGAACACGAACCAAAATGGCTACGCATCATGTCACTTACTATGAAGTAAGCCAATATCCAGCAGTGTACTAGTATATGTTAATGATGATGACCACTTTTACAGACTAGATGACAACTGCCAGTTTGCACGCATAATTATTTGCCCACCACCCCCCTTTTTTCTTGGGGATTTACTTTAAACAAATCCTTGCGCGGTGGTCAAGGAATTTTTACTCCAAATTTCAAGACCCTTGTCAGTCAACCAGTCACAAAAAAATAAATACGTAAAAGTACTGGTGACCCGCTTCTGTCTACCACCCTACGGTTAAAGTTCATTTGCACGTCATGCTACAACAAGTTCTATTTTGCCTTGCAATAATATTATGACAGTGACAAGTGTCAACCTTAGATATTTGATCTCACAGAAACTTTTGTCAACACTGGTAGACAACTTTCTTGGCCGACCGTACATAATCCAGAATTTATTATAGTTAAGAACCTTCCCCTCAAATCAGTCTCAATAAGTAAAAATTAAAATCTATTGCGTAGTTTCAAAGGGCGGGAAGCGACTTTGTTTTATAATGGGTATATAAAGAAGATGTATAAACGATTACACAGGTAATGGTCTTAATGTGGAGTAGTATAGGCCACATAACAATGATTTTGTTGCAAGGAAACCCCTTAGCATCCAAACAAACAATCGCATTTTTAATGGTATTAATATTAATATAGATGCTATGCACTCATATACGCACAATAAACTTATTTTATGCTAAAGTATTTTGTCCCTTTCTGTCAAATTCAAATGTCACACTGGAGGATAAGGACAAAACATATTTTAAGCACACCTTTGATATCGTGTGTTTATGAATAAGTGTGTTATTCCCTTATTCGTTTATGAATAGGAAAATTAGTTAGGTAAAAAATATTGTAGTGTTCTATTATTTTCAAAATAAATTGATATAACCCTTATATAGATTGATCCAACTGACACTCGAGTTACATGTAATAGACACCCTAACATGCTCAATCGGCCCTACAGCATTGCCCTGGTTTCGATACCAAATAGTCTATATCCTGCTTTTACAGTCAGAGTGTTAGCCGGGGGTCATTGACCGAAGTTGACACTTACTGTGTCTATGAATGAATATCGCTGGGACTATAGAAACGCCAAGAGCCAGTTACACAAAAAAGTCTTGCATGCATATGTTACATTTTATCTCAGTCTTTAGGGCTGGCAACGCGTTTGCCTAAGTCGTGGTATCTTTAGAAGGAAAATGTCTATGGTTCTCAGATCCCGTTTACCGTAGGCTATTTGACTAATAGCACACTACATCAATAATTCCTTGAGATTCTACTGTATTAAGTATCAATAAAAATCTATGTCAAAGTTTAAATTTAAACCGCTGTTTCTATGTTTGCGCTGGCCATAATGACAAGTGTGACGTGCACATAGCGTTTCTGCCACTTATAAAATATGACGATGTTGTCTTGTAATTTAAAATAAAAATGAAAAATTCAGAAGAACTTAAAAATATAATATGGTTTTGAATTGCCGGCGCGCTTACACTAGTTGGAGTAGGTAGTTGGTAGTGACACGAGAGTGTTGGTTTCTGATTCTTGAATGTCAATGTGTTTATATGTATTTTCATCTCTCATGTTCGGAAAATAATGATTTTCATATTTCGGTAGCGGGTTGAAAGTAGCATTTCCATCCCTAGGGCGGAAAGGGACTGAAAAGAGAATTGGTCAAACACTCATCCATTTTTTTCGGCTTTCTAGACCATGGAAGAATGTTACACAGCCACTACGAAATAACTCGGGACTTCTTTTATAACTCCTTTTGAAGTTGTGTCAAAACACTTATAATTTTTGTAAGATAAAAGACGTAATTCCTCTCAATCAAAATGAAACGTGGAGTCGCTGGTGCTCGTGCAGCCTAAATATCTCGGGATGCAAATGGTCACTTTCATCCCTTAGTTAACAATAGTATGTAGGAACAAAAGTATTTGAGGATAAAACCAGATACAAGGTGCTCTAAAATACACCTTTCACAATAGAGTTCATAAATTTGTGAGCACCTTTTATTTGGCCGTGAAAGCAGAACAGAGTTTACCTATACATTTATATTTCTCGATTCTCGTATTTGTTTGTTTGTTTAACTATGTTTTTTGTATTGTATTTCGATTTCAAAGACCAGGGCTGGCTTTACAACCAGCAGTTTGGGGAGCTGGCATCATTCCACGTCACTTGGCATTAGGTCACTCGTGTTTTCACTTTCGTTTGTTTAGTTTTATCCTTTTGTTGGATTCCGGATTCTGAATAAACATTTCTCTTTCTTTCTACGAGTATTCATTTTAAACGGTGATCAATCAAATTACTGAACGTTGTCGTTTACTATAACAATACAGATGCTATGAATATTCAAACAAACAAGTGTTTATATGAGCTGTCATAGGTATCATTAAACATTGAACGTACTATTCACATTCACAGTATAAAGGTCTTCAAAGTTCGCGCGGCTTGCATGTGTGAGCGCCTCGACGGTACGCGCCGCGGGCCAACACAAGCAAACTCAACAGGACGCACCGAGCCGGTTAAAGCGGGCTGCTCACACACCTGCCGCAGTGGGAATCTTGGCTCTTAAAGTATTGTGTAAAGGTAACCATAGGCCGAAAATGGTCCCTGCCGGCAGGTCCGTGAGTAGCCCGCATTTGTCGAGGCCGCGCGTTCGCCGCGTTTGGTTGCGTGCGTATAATGCATATTAAGTATCACGCGACGCGCATCGATGCATCCACGATGCAACCCTAGCGTCAGAGCGCTAATGTTACAGCTCTTAAAGGGCCGTAGACTAACTACTTTTCTATTTTTAATTTGCTTTAGTTCTTGATAATGACGATCAACCCGTCGTACAACATAAATAGATTGATTATTATCAATCAATATTTCACTCATTAATTTAATTCATTCTACAGGGTGTCCCGTAAGTACCACGACAAACTTAAGGAGGAGGTAGGTGAGCAAGCCACCTACCTAACATGGAAAAATCGCCTTAATAAAAATCGCACCGTTTTCGAGATATATGGATTTTTCTGATTTTTAGAAAAATGTACACCCGCACTGAGTTTTTCGTCTGTGCTATTCGGTTTTTTTTTTTTTTTTTTTTTTATTGCATAACAATCTTGAATAGTTGTGTTATCAAATGGTAAAAACCATTAAAAAGTAACTATTGTCGTTTTTTTTATTTTTTAAATTAAATTTAAAATTTAATAACTGTCAATTAGTCTTGACAAATCCTAAAACAGTGAATATAGTTTGATGATTACATCACAAACAACTTATTACTGGGACTTAAGTGATAAATTTAGTTACTTGCATTTTGAACTTCATGCCACTTAGTTAAGGCGTAACTTTACATGCCGTAAGCATTAATTTTAGTTGTGTTTGTACTTGCATAGATTTGTTAGCTTTAGTCTCAGTGTGGTAATTAATGCCACCAACAGGACAGTCTACAAGCAGTGTAATAGAAATTTAACCATTGTACCTTGACCTCTGATACAGCAGTAATTACTTGAAAGCGGGGCTCAATAACGCTATGTACACACGCAACCAGTATCCAGCTTATTTTGATCTCGGATTAGAAGCAGTTCTTATCTAGTTGACAGGTCGGAATTAAATGGTTTTAACGTATAATCGTCATAATCGTCAACTAACAAATTAAATGTCATGGTGTCATAATAAGGTTCTTAAGAGCATCACTGACGCAGCTTTAATAAATAATGTATGAATGTTGATGGTTTCATTGAACAATAGTTTGGGATATATTTAAGAATGTTGACCACTATTACTACTGCCAAGTGTCTTGGTTTCTGCGTACAAGTACAGGTCCCGTACAAGTACTACGTCAATATCTAAACACAAATTCTGATAGATTCTGACCTTGCGTATAACCCGACGGACGTATTATAAACCGGCGAGTTTAAATTGTCCTGTCTAAGCGAGTCAACCCATTAACGAGTGCATTCTTAATTAGGTAGAATAAAACCTGACGACCAATCGACGTTCACAAAGTCAAATACCCACAAAAAAAGTAATTAAAAAACGTCATAATTTTTATTTATTCAGCAATTGACAAAAAGTAACGTTTCAAAAGGTTTTCTGAAAAAAAAACATTCTTATAGAGATTTTTCTTAAAAGCATTTTTTTTGTTCATTAGTTATTTAATGGAATAAATCCACTAATCTGCTAACGGCTAAAGAGCTTAGACTCACTTAAAAAAGCAATACGCGGTTACACATAAAATGACGTCATTCCGATTCCGACGCTTGAAAATTATTTTTCTTTTCAGTAAATAAAAAAATAAAAAATTGTAACACTAACATAAATGTAAGTATAATCTTTCTGCCACTAACCAAATTAATCATGGTTTTTTTTTAATAATTTATTTGAATTTGAACAAATTAAAGCATTTTTTTTTTAAGAACGCCTTTTCAAAAATACCTGTGGTGTCTTTCTTTACGTCCCAAAAATAGGAATAAAAGCGACACAAGTATATTTTTAAGCTTTACTTAAAACATCATTCTATTACGTATTTTTCAATGACTTCTAAATCGCTTGTACGCGTGCGTCTTCCATTTATTGCTTATAATTGATACTTTAGCGTAGCGAGCGAGTGTGCTTCATTATGGCTTGAGCTAAATCTTTTATCTGACGCAATAAATGACGATTGGGGTTATTCTTTGGACAGTTGTCAGACTTGTCAGTTATCAGATATCACCAATTCATTGGCACAGTTCTGTTGTTTATGGGTCTATATTATCTGCTATAATTATTTTTTGGCATAATGTCTTTAGGTCATAACCATCGCAAGTCATAACGTATTTTTTTAAGAAACTGTTAGTTTTTCAGAATTTGTATAAATCAAACCTAACCTAATCAGCCAAATATTATATAAGGTCAGTGATATAAAAGTTATGACTATCAATAATTATGTCAATAATATCATTATGACCAATAAAATTATGGGAAACAAAGGGCTCCCGTTTTTTATACTTAGCCTTTATTTCTCACAAAGTAGGTACATAATTATTAATTTTGAAATATTCTTATCGCTTGATTATTAAAGGTTATATGTATAATATTATGTTTTTTTAATGATTTTTAAAAGTTTGAATTTTATATCATAATATTTTATTTTATTTTATATATACCTTATAAATATTTTAATCATAACCCTTTTTTAGTGTTGTGTACTTACCCAATTTACTAAGCCTCCACTGTCCGTCTGCCTATCTATCAGCGGCCTGTATCTCATGAACATTCTCACAGACTGTGTAGGTAACAAAAAAAGTCAAATAACGTGTTCCTTTTTGTGGATTTTACTCTACCATAGTCCATAACAAACGCTGTATCACTTGAACAAAATGTTGTATACAATGTATAATTATTACTATGGCCACTATGACAAATAATAAATTTAAAAATGAACGGGGGAATACCCCATACAAAAAAGTAGTTTTTACTTGATGTTAATTGTAAGGCGGTACGGAACCCTTCGTGTGCAAGTCCGACTAGCACTTGGCCCAATTTTTCTTAATAATAATTATCATTAGTAAGAATTGACACATTTCAACTCTGGCTATTTACTCCTCTAGTTTTGATGGGGACTCAACGTTTGGATAAGGCATCCGTCACCTTCGGACGCGTAAATAAGTACGATAGTGACAGATGCTTTATCCATATTGAGTAAGTCTTGGTATGGTTATTATAAATGCGCTCACATAGGCCTATAGTCACAGTACCTACTATCCAGTCTTCGTTTTTTTTTTAAGTTCTTACGGCATGTTTAAGTATGGCAAACAAGCACACATGCCACCTGATGGTAAGTGGTATCTGAGTTCAATAGATATTAGCATCTCAAGACTGCAATCTTCAGACCCCAAATGCGTTGTTTACCCTGAGGACGAAGATGGAATGCCTCTATGCTAGTAATTTGACCGGTTGCCTTATCCCCATATCGGAACACAAGAATGCGAACACTGCTGCTTGGCAGTGGGTTAAAGGATAAGATAGCGACCCGGTCGCACCCTGTATAAGGTCCGGACATCATAATTGGACATAAAAAAATCACAATAAATATCAAGGCACGAACACACACAAATTGAACAAGTCCCAAACTAAGTTCTAGGCTTCGCTTGTGTTGTAGTGTACCTACTAGGTAACTAGAAACATACTTTTTAGACAAATATTTACTTGTACCAAGAAGCGAACTTAGGACCGCTAGCTTCGTAGCCAGGGACACTAACTTAACATCCCTAAACAATGGATATATATTCTTACTGCTTGATTATTTAGATTAGAAAACATAAATATGTGTATAAAGATATTTTGAACGCGCTCTGTCCCAGCGCATTCAATCAGTTTATTTTCATGACCTTTTGGTAAAATTTCCCGTTTTATCACAATAAAAATTGAAGCATTGTCATCAAAGTGACCAAATACATCATTAATGTTATCTTTTATTAAACAATGAGATATAAATGTTTACATTGTAAGTAACAACAAGAAGATAGGTATCATCACAGTAATATACAAGAATACCTAACAAGTAGAATTAACTGTAATTCCATTATTATATACATAACATACATAACGTACATAATCCAGAATTTATTATACATACAAACCTTCCTCTAGAATCACTCTATATATTGCGGAAAATTGCATTAAAATCTGTTGACTAGTTTAAAAGATCTTAGCGAACAGACAGCGGAAGAGACGTCATTTTATATTTATGTAAAGAATAAAGAAAGATAAAGATAGATAAATTTGCGCAAGATAGTTCTTTACAGTTTTAAAGTTTTCCTTCTTTTGATGTCACCTTAGCGTAGTTGGTACTTGGTAGTAACCCTGCCTGCGAAGCTAACGGTACCGGATTCAAATCTGCTCCTGAGTTTTGGATGATTTCTATGTATACATTTAAGTATATATTTCTCTATCAAGTACAAGCGTAGACTTAAGTTTAGGACTAGATCAGACTTGTGTGACATGCTCCCATGATAATGTTTTTATTTATTTAACTATTAATATATTTGGAAGTCGTAATTTTGCTTGATCTTAATTATAAAGTTCGGAACCCGACGTGTGTGTCTAACTTGGCCGCGTTTTTGTTTTTTTTATCTTTTATGAATAATCCCTACTGCGATAGAGGGTACATACGAGGGGCGTTCAATATTTTTTTGGTATGAGAAGGAAAACAAAAGCATACACTTATAAGATCTATCAATTAGTTTTCTTAAATCCCTCATAAAAATATTTTTTGTCTTTGGTGTCAAAATGCTCCACCACAGCTGCCTTCAATACTTCATTATTAGAAAATCGATGTCCACGAAGATCCTTTTTAAGATAAAAGTTGTCGCTGGGGGCCAAGTCTGGACTGTACGGCGGGTGAGTAATAGTTTTGAACCCAGATTCAAGAACAGCAGCCTTGACAACATGAGCAGTATGCACAGGGGCGTTGTCATGAAGAAGCAGCACTCCTCTGGTCAATTTTTCCCTCCTCTTCTCTTTGATTGCTTCCCGTAATTGGCGTAAAATGTTAGCGTGATACTCTCCTGTAATATTTAAACCCTTTTCTTTATAATCTATTAATAATATACCTCCATATCCCAAAATATTGTCGCCATGAGCTTGAATTTCTTGGGATGAGGTGTTCTATTAACGTGCCGGTGCATTGACTCTTGTTTGCTCTCAGGGTCATTATGATGAACCGAAGTTTCATCTCCGCTAACAATTTTTTGGTGCAAACCTTCAGGGTTTTCGCCACGCACCTCAATGAAGTTGGAACAACAAACAACGCGCGTATGCTTCTAAAATGGTGTCAACTTTCGTGGTACCCATCTCGCACTAACGTTGGACATGTTAAGATGATCGTGAATAATAGCATGTATTGTACCAATAGAAATATTGTTTTTTTGTGCTATAGACCTAACCTTCACTCGACCATCTTCCAGTATAATTTTCCCCACTTTTTGAATGTTTTCTGGTGAAGTAGCTTCAACAGGCCGACCAGGTCTAGGGTAATCTTCTATGCTCTCCCTCCCACGCTTAAATTCATTTGATCACTTTTGACCAGTAACTAATGAAGAAACGGAGTCACGGTAAACTAAATCCATATCTTTTTTAATAGACTTTTGATTTTTTCCCTGTTTAGTCAAGAATTTTATCCCTGCTCGATGCTCCAATTTAATTAACATTGTAAAATCGCTCATGGGGATCACGCTTGTTCAGCAGTAACAGAAAAATAAAAGAACGTGTGCGCTTCAAATTTACTTTTTTTACTGTCTATGAATGACGCATAGCGGCCAGTATTTTACTAAAAAGGTTTGCAAGATACCAATCCCGAGAATTTATTGAACGCCTCGTATACTCGTAACAATAATAATTGTTACCTTCTCTCAAGATCCCCGAAATTCTCGTTCCACAAAGTGGCAAAGAGGTTTATTTATTTACACAAGAGAAATTGTGCGTTTAAAACGTTTCGCTTCAGCTGAGTAAATACTGAGACAATTTAAAATTAAAAGGAAATTACCAGGTACGAGTATGTTTTGGCATTCAGTTGATGAGTTAAAACTGAGACTTTAATCTTGTTGGTTTTACCCCTATTTTTACGTATTGTAAACATTATGATGACTTATTATCTTGGGGGCAAAGGCGACCGAGTTATAAACAATATGAATGCAAGAGGGGTCAACCAATGTAGCAAAAGGCCCATGTACTATATAGTACTACGAGTGTTTTTAAATATTTATAAACAAATGAATGATAATTACCTATTTACAAAAGTAAACTAACAGTATACATTGCATGAAAGTTATTTTAACTTATAAAAAGCCAAGGGTCAAGCCAAATTGTAAGGTATGTCATTCATTTAAATTTATAGTCATAATTTAAGAGTAATTTAATCCAAAAATTAATGAGATGATAAAAAATTAAAACAAGTTTTAGGTTATGGCAGGCTCAATTAAAATAAACTCCGACATTGCGAGCACCTATTCACAGTAAAAAACCTAGAGCTTATACCATCAGTCCCCATTTCAATACAACGCACAATAAACTCAAAATATAAGTTTCATTCAAGCACTTAAAACATTAGGAGATTTGTTTTCAATGTGTCCTTTACTCGCGATTTTTTTAACACATCTTACTCCGCTTTTCTATCTGGCGTTTAATACTATATAGGTATCGATATAGATGGTGTAAACGCCACCGAATTTACCTTAATTTTCGACATGGCTCCAAGCTCGATACAATCACTTCACTCGCGAAGCGGTCGACTCATTCCGCGGCACGGACCCGACTGACGATGCCTGGTTGATTATTCACTAGGACATGATACAGCAGACGGTAGCATGTTGACAATGATACTGATTGAAATGAAAAGTGAATGAATTGTGTGGATTGAATGACAATTACGTTTTAATTATTATAGGTTAGCATTAAAAGTATTAAGCGGTGAAGTGTTTATGTTATAAATGGACGGTATTCATTTTGACAATTGTTACTTATCAAGTGGAGTATGTCGTTTAATACATTAATTAATTAAAGCTTTATTAGGTATGCGATGAATATGTGTTGTAGTAAGATTAAAAGTTAAAGGTAATAAGGTAAAAAAAACTGTTTCTGGTCTCCCTTTACAGAGAAATTGTACCTATCAAGGTTGTCTAGGTTTATTTTAAGAAGTGTTTTCAAAGAAGTTCTATTCCCAAATTAATCGGTTGTAAGGTGAAAATAATTTTGGGACAAATTAAATTCATAATTTAAAAAGACGGTTTTTTTGTTGCTTATACCTAAAAAAATACGGACGTAACCTCGTCTAATAATGAATGAAGCATGCAAGATGGTTGTATATTTATGTCATAAAAAAAATACGGCAATCTTAGCGATTGATATGGGTGTATGTATGTGGGCATGTTTGTATGAACGCATGACCCGAATTGACAAACTAATGTCGTTAGTTTTGTCTGAGCATCGCGATTACTGATTAATTTAATTAGAAAATATACATCTCATGACCTTCTACCTACAGGTATGACGTTAACTTTGATGTGACTCACCTTTTGTCTTAATCCCACACCGGAATCTAGCAATGAGAACACTGCTGCGTAGCGGTTACTACGTATGGAAACGCGAGGTCAAAGCGATCTAGCTAAATCAGCTGAGCGTTTTCGCTCATTGTTCAACTTGTGGGTAGTGCCTATAAATAAAATAAGGGGGTACTTAACAATGAACGTGATCTTCGCTGAGGTACAAATTGACACAGTTCAGATCACCGTTTTCTGACTAGAATAGAATATATACACTCAGGAGCAAAAATAACGGGTCAGAGTGCGTTTTTCATACCAAAGAGGCTATTTCGAAGCCTTGGTTTCTCGCCAGGAAATGCTTTTAGAGAAATCTGATGATGAATACCCCGAGCATTCGATACAGGACTTCCAGAGTGCCTAGGATACCCAACTGAATGAATCTGCGGTTAACGCCGGAATTGTGCATGTTCAGAAAAACATTTAAAATGGCAATAAAATGTAAGGAAATCCAAGTGCTGACCCAAACTCTCCCGCTGTGGTAGTGTTAACTGGATGTGCGATCAGTAAGATATCTTCAGAACTTTTGACCTCCTCTATTGAACCTCGCAGTATCCACCATTGCTC
Source organism: Acleris sparsana (assembly GCA_923062465.1). Taxonomy (NCBI): domain Eukaryota; kingdom Metazoa; phylum Arthropoda; class Insecta; order Lepidoptera; family Tortricidae; genus Acleris; species Acleris sparsana. The sequence continues at coordinate 1,904,047 of OV281293.1, forward strand.
AAAACAACCCCTGGCGAAGAACCAAGGCTTCGAAATAGTCTCGTTTGTATGAAAAACGCACTCTGACCCGGTATTTTTGCTCCTGAGTGTAATTTGACAGATAAAGGATTACTAAAAGATAAAAAGATTGCAGAGAAGAATTTCTATAAAAACTTAGGACATTAATAAAGACATTTTCTAACAGTTGTTACTTTTCCATTTTATTACCAATTTTTTATTTATTTCAAATGTTATTATATTTTTTAATAATGTGAAAGTATACGATACGCTATATAGAAGTTTCATTACCAAATAATTTAAATAATTCGGTAACGTATTAGGAAAATTAAGTAACGGAATTAGGCTAAAATTTACCAATGTCACTAATTCTTTACGAAATTGAGTAGTAAAACTTGACCTAATAAATATTTTAAATAAAAAATTGGCCATAAGGCAGCTAGTGGCAAGCTGTTGGTGAGAAGCGACACCACGGACCTGAGTGCTGCCGAGGGTAGGTCCTGTTCTTCACCTCACGATGATAATTCTTTAATAATGAAAGACCAATGTTACATTTCCCAGAGTTTTCACTTTGTAATAGAACATTTATAAGATTAACACAAGATCGAGGAGAGTGACTTGATAAAGAAGAGTCCTATACCCAACAGTGGGTGGACATATAGGCGGACTGAATGGATGGAATAGACCGTTTAACCTGCTAAACAGCAAAACGTACCATTTGCAACCAAATTAAAAACACACACACTTACTGGTTCACAATTGTTCACAATGCTCTGACAGATCAACTTCGGCTGGCCGGGTAGTAACTAGAAAACAAATTAAAAATACAATTGCTTCAAAGAATCACCTAACAGTTGACGTGACACAAGATTGGTCGGATATTCCAATATTTCCAGCCTATGCCAGCTGCAGAAGACGTTATTAATCCCACATTTCTATTGTCCGCTAACGAGCCGTAACACGCGAGTGTCATTGCCGTGGGAACTGTTCCGTAATGGACACGCACAGACTGACAGATATACAATGTAACCGGTCAAAATCCTGTTACGTACTGAGTAAAATGTGGACAGCGTTAAATTAAAAAAAAACTGTTTAAGTGTGAGTTGGACACGCGCGCCGAGGGTTCCGTATTTAAGATAATATTAATGAATGAATTAATGATATTTATTTTCCAAAGTAAGTCACAATTTACATTGCATGTTAGTATGTCAAAAGTACAAGAAATTTCATTGGAATCGTCAAAAAATATACACAAATCGAATATAATCAAAAATATAAATAAGAAGTCAAAATAAAAATAAAAATAACAATACAAAACTAGAGTTATCACCGTTAAGGATCGTCGTAAAAATAGCATGTAAACAAATTAGCAATACTTAAAAATAAATAACATAATAGGTCAAAAACATCAGAAATAATAAAAACAACAATACATATTAAATCAAAACAAATTATAAATTAAGGTCCATAAACTCTTTAACTAATAATAATAATATGCTTGGTAACTGCAAAAGAAAATACACATTCTCTTGTGAGTTTTGTTTTCTAAAGATCCTTTTGACTAGCCTAAATTTCGACATACATTTTCAAAGTTTCTTTGGTATTTCTAAAAAGCTGTAAATAATGAACACTTCATTATTCAAAAAGTAAAACACAGAAAATAAATAAACAAAAATATTTTGTAATGTGCCGATTGAGTTTTTTCATATGACATCCCATTCGCTATAATAAAACTACTTTAATATTTGAACCCTCCATGCTAGACCGCTTTTTCCTTATTTTTTTTATTTTTTTTACTAAAAACAGATGCGGGCAAGCACGTTGTATAACTATGCCAAATTTCAAGTTGATAATATTTGGAGTTGCTGAGAAAACCGGCTGTGACATACAGAGAGACGGACAATGAAGTCTCACCATAAGGGTTCCTATTTTATCATTTTGGTACGGAACCCTGTTAAACTTAGGCAACAAATTTTGTGTGAGCCAGACTCGCATGATTCGGAAATGCATGGAAGAGGCATTAGTTTATAAGTGGACGAGTGTATGCTGAAAAGAAGAAGATGATAATACCCGACAGCGGCGAAGCCCAACAGGAGGGTTATGTGTTTGACCTATATGTATGTATATCGGTTCCTATGTCCCCTTGTAACTCCTCATCGGTTCAACCGATTTTGATAAATGATACTTGATTCAATTCGTTATGATGGCGCGAGTGTCATTGGGTACATTAAATTCGTGGAATACTATAAAATTCTTAAAAATCATTTTTCAATCGGATTCAGATCCGATCGGATCGGCAGCACCAAAAAATGCAGTTTTTAAAGCTTGCTTTCTATTGATATTCAATAGTCTGACTAACATTATAAATTCATGTTTCCATTACCCTACCGCCAAACAGCAGTGTTCGCATTGTTGTGTTCCGGTTTGGGGATAAGACAGCCGGTGTAATGACTAGCATAGAGGCATTCCATCTTAGTCCTCAGGGTTGGCAACGCATTTGCAGTCTTAGGCTTGCAGTCTTGTGAATGCGAATGTCTATGGGTCACAGTTACCACTTATCTACCATCAGGTGGCCTGTGTGCTCGTTTGCATTCTCTATGCCATAAAAAAAAAGTTTAATTAACATAATGCAAGTTAGTCAACTTCATAATTGCTTACTTATTTGTTTTTTTTTTAGGCCCGATCAATGGAAAATGTGCCCAAACCAGAGCACCGGCGAGATAGTCTGTCGTCAACAAGAAGGCAGTGGTCGCCAGCATGCACCGGGTGAAACATAAGTGTTTTTTTGCACAGAGAAGGTACACGGGATCAAAAGATTGCAATTCTAAAACGTCTTAAGTTTTCGTCGCAGGAGTTCCGGATCAAGGTAAAAAAGTCAACTTCATATTAAGAATTTCGCAATGCACACACTCGCGGACAAATAATACGGGTCAGAGTGCGTTTTTCATACAAACGAGGCTATTTCGAAGCCTTGGTTAATCGCCAGGGGTGGTTTTGAGTGAGTTTTAATGGTGGATACCGCGAGGTTCAATAGAGGAGGTCAAAAGTTCTTTAGATACCTAACTGATCGCACAATCAGTTAACATCACAGCGGGAGAGTTTGGGTCAGCACTTGGATTTCCTTACATTTTTATTGTCATTTTAGATGTTTTTCTGAACATGCACAATTCCGGCGTTAACCGCAGATTCATTCAGTTGGGTATCCTAGGCACTCTGGAAGTCCTGTATCGATGATCGAGGTATTCATCATCACATTTCACTAAAAGCATTCCCTGGCGAGGAACCAAGGCTTCGAAATGACCTCTTTAGTGTGAAAAACGCACTCTAACCCGTTTTATTAGTCCGCGAGTGTACATTGGCTTGCTTGAAATTACTTAGTGCATACCCGACTACCAGTGCTGTGTCAAGGAGTCGTTTACACCTAGGTGCTAGTATCAGGAATATTAACAAAGACGAAACACTACTTATTAAGGCGATTATAGATATGGCTGCTCTGTTAAACTGAAGAGCGGTATGCTCCTCGGAACTTCTGTAGTAATGTGCTAGCTCATTATTAACAGAATTTGATTATATTCCGTTTATGATTAAATTGAATTGACTCTGCACTAGTATACATTGTGCAGGGTTCGTTCGTAGTGCTACCACAATCTTATCCATTTAACACGCCATCTCAAGCAGCAGTATTGTTGTGTCCCAGTGTGGGGCCAAGGCAGCCTTGTTTTTCTTGCCTAAATGGTTCAATTGTATGAAAGAAAGTAGGAAAACCATTTTTACACAGCAAATGAGTTTAAAAATGTTGCGAAAAGATCCCAACTCAGCATGTGCTGGCTGTGACGCCAACGCTGGTCTTCCGTTGGCACCGCTCGGTGAAGACATGGAAGGTAATACAGAATATATAGACGTTACGGTATATTTACACAAACAAAAGAAAAGTAAAAGAAAAACAATAATTATATTATAAACAAATAAGTGTGTGTGTTGTTCATAACAACAGACATCGCCAAAGGCAACCAGGGAACCAACTATTAAATATGACGGTAGAAGAAGACGGTGCTAGAAGTGTTCAGCCACTTAGACGTAATCTCAAGATATTATTAAAGATATTCAACTGTTCAACATAAAAAGTCTTAAATATCATTAAAGCTAAAATATCATAAAGGCACTGCAAGAAGTGGCTGTATGGGCAGTCTGCTAAATTACGCTGGCAAGCACACGCATAGTGGTCTGTGACGACGCAGTAGCCTAGTTGGTAAGAATAAGAAGAAGAAATACATTTATTCAACAACCATAAGACACGTATTTTTTTTTAAAGAAGACAGTGATTGTAACAGAGAAGGCATACAATGTATGTCCTCGCGGAACGGACACTGGCTCAGCAAAATGCTGAGGTGTCAGACACCTACAGCGCTGATTTTCAGCCAGTACCGGCCAGTGACTCACGGAACACTGTACAAACGTACTATATTAAAATAGTATATTAACATACTATATTGGTAGTGTGCGTATTTACTTATAATATAGTCAAGAGCACAGAAAATGGGTCACTTTGTATTAAAATGCCGTAGAAATTGACCTGAGTCCAGTAAAGTATTGTTTACTTCCAGTAACGAACTGATATAATAAAATCCGGCCAATTGCGAATTGAACTTCGTGAGAGAGGGTTCCGTACATACGTTTATTTTTTAAATATAATTATTATGTTTTCCTTTTATTATTATTATCTTATTATCATGTATTTTGCAGGCATTGAACTGTATTTTGTAGTTATTTCAAAATTGTAGGCTCAGTAGTTTCGGAGATCAAGGTGGGGGAATTGTCAATTTTCGTCTTCTTTCATGAATAAAATGAAAACTATTCATTTTACAATAATAACAAAAATATATTTGAGATCCTCAGAATAAGCCCTTTCATTTGATAATATGTGACACAGAAACTGTTTTTTTTTTAATTTCGGTTTTTCTTTCTATTTTGTCCCCAGAAAATTACCCTTATTAAAAAAAAACTTTGCCTATCTATGTTTAGGTTACCAATTCACATGTGTACCGAATTTCAAATCAATCGGTACACGCAGACGCACGACTGACCCAATAAGGGTTCCGTTTTTCATTTTTTGTACGCAATCTTAAAAACCTCTCATTTGCAATTAGACTACTACGTGTGATTATTCTGATTACGTATGCTAGTTTTGTTGTTTTGTCACCGTAAAACCTTGTCTTTGCAAGGTCAACCAGTGTAGTTTTGTAATGTTTACTACTTAGGCCACATGCATTAGAACCTGGACACATAATTAAAATTCTTTGATTGTACAGCGGATTTTCCTCATATAATGTTTTCCTCTGTGAAGTGAGCGAAGATTCACGATTTGTAAGTCGATTCAGTGTTTTCTTTGTAAATACGTTTTAATTTGTCTTTAGAAGTATGTTTATCGAAGCCTACAGTATATACATTAATAGTATCTCCAATCTCAATTGCCGAAGTATATTCAACCCTGTATTCTACGTAATTAAGTCGATATTTGGCTAAGCAGGACCTAGTAGGTAGGTACAAGCCTAGGCATCGATATTTATTTTCTCAAACATTCTCGGAAATGTACGCGTTAATATCACGAAATAAAGACATGAAAATTCTTGTTTATGAAGACCTAAGAAAAACCATTATTGTCCGCTGCTCTAACTTTTTAAATTTGCTTACTAACATTAACTGACTAAGGAAAAATTACATACCGCCAACCACCACTAGAGACTGTAACCATACTTGGGACATTAAAAAAATACTAAATCTGTGGTACTATGTTTATGTGCGGTTAAACATGGTGCTCGAATAGCTTGTTCAAATGGAATGCTTCAAAAATAAAAAAGAAGCCAATTTAAATATTTACTTCATTACCTGGTAGTTACTTTTTTTAATATTTCCTCACATTGTTGGACCAAAGCACTATACAATCCTCGGCTGGAACAGGGATTACAGGCTCGTTTTATCGTTTTGCCTTTTTTTTGCATTGAGTAGGCAAACGAGCTCACAGGCCACCTGATGGTAAGTGGAAACTGTGACCCGTAGACTGCAAATGCTTTTCCAATCAACCAACTTAGTCCTCAAAACAAGATGGAATGCCTCTATGCTAGTCATTACACTTTTTTTTTTTTTATGGCATAGGGAAGGCTGACGAGCACACAGGCCACCTGATGGTAAGTGGAAACTGTGACCCATAGACATTCGCATTCACAAGACTGCAAGCCTAAGACTGCAAATGCGCTGCCAACCCTGAGGACTAAGATGGAATGCCTCTATGCTAGTCATTACACCGGCTGTCTTATCCCCAAACCGGAACACAATAATGGGAACACTGCTGTTTGGCGATAGGTTAATGGGTAAGATGGTGTTAGCGATCCGGACGGACCCCGGACAAGGTCCTGACACCCGCAAACCACCCGCCAACCGCGGTGTCTATCCCAAACTCGTCCATCAATCCCCTACTTAACGGCCTCTGCAGTAATGTGCTATTTTTTTAAACTTTAAATTAATACGTCATTAACACTATGTAGGGTTCAAAACTATAACTTGATAGCTGTAAATGTTACGTCATCCATAAATAATCCTGATACTGTGCCAGATAAATTTAAACACGTGTAAGTTTGATTAACGTGTAATAGCAATACAAAGTACAATAAAACCTAGAAATCGACATTAAAATAGCTGACGTACTCCATTCTTCTTTCTCCATATCTATCTCATTGCATAAGTATTGATTCGAGATTGATTTGTGAAGCGTGTTAATGTTAATACACATTTTCTTTATCGTTTCATTTAAAATTTTGAATTAATGTTTCAAGGAAAGAATTTTTATCACAATAACTAAAGTGTGCTTAAAATGCTTTGTGGTTATCTGTCATTGTGACATCTTCATCTGACAGTAAGTGACAAAGCAACTTCGACTAAACTAGGGTTATAGTGCGTTTATGCATGAGTGTGTTTATCTGTGTTATTTAGTTTGGTATTCCACAGCAATATGATGCCCAAAATCATCATCATCATCATGATCATTATCAGCCGCAAGACGTCCACTGCTGGACAAAGGCCTTCCCCAAGGTTTTCCACAACGATCGGTCCTCTGCTGCTGTCATCCAGCGTTTTCCCGCGACCTTTATCAGATCGTCAGTCCACCTTGTGGAAGGTCTGCCAAAACTTCGTCTCCCGGTTCGCGGTCGCCACTCTAGAACCTTTCCACTCCAACGGCCATCAGTTCTACGAGCAATGTGCCCCGCCCACTGCCACTTAAGGTTTGCAATCCGGTGAGCTATATCGGTTAATTTAGTTCTCCTGCGAATCTCCTCATTCCTGATTCGATCTCGCAAGGAGACACCCAGCATAGCTCTTTCCATCGCCCTTTGAGTGACCTTGAGTCTTCTTATGAGGCCCATTGTAAGCAACAATGTCAAAATCATCGGACGTATTTAATTGTAATGAGCCATATTGTGTTGCATCGAAAGTAAGTATGACGTCTAAAATAATAAAAATGATACTTTTAATTATTCAGATGTATTTTGAGACGGAAATCTCAACAATCTTCAGTTAATTATTACAACAAATGAGAGATGCGAAATAATTTTTGAAGAAGATTAGATTAAACTAGCAGACCGCTTTCACTTCGCTTCGGTATATATCAGTTTTTTGTAAGATTCGTACATAAAACAGAATTTTATATACTTACATCAAAACCTCTCTAAATAAAGGTGAAAACCGCGTGAAAATCCGTTCAGTCGTTTCTGAGGTTATCGCCAACATACAGACAGACGTGGCGGGGGAGTTTATTTTATAACATTTATCACATCATCATCATCATGTCAGCCGAAAGACGTCCACTGCTGGACATAGGCCTCCCCAAGGCTTTCCACTCAGACCGGTCTTGTGCTTTTCGCATCCACCGCGGTCCCGCGATCCTGACGAGGTCGTCACTCCATCTTGTTGGAGGCCTACCTACAGCTCGTCTTCCGGTCCGCGGACGCCACTCCAGAACCTTCTGACCCCATCGGACATCAGTCCTGCGAGCAATGTGCCCCGCCCACTGCCACTTCAGTTTATCACAGCTTTATCATTAATATCAAACATCCATACTTGCATACTAATTATGTTTAATGTGAAACTGTGTGTTGTTACGTTCTCACGACTGAAACGCTGAACAGTTTGTTGAAATTTGAGGAGATAACTTAAACTCCAGGAAAAGATAGGTATTGATTGGTTAGTCTTTATCCGCGAGAGACGGAATAGGTAATATTCATGGTATTTATCACAGCTTCAATAAAGGGTCCGTCCGGATCGCTACCACCATCTTATCCATTAACCTACCGCCAAACAGCAGTGTTTGCATTGTTGTGTTCCGGATTGGGGATAAGACAGCTGGTGTAATGACTAGCATAGAGGCATTCCATCTTAGTCCTCAGGATTGGCAACGCATTTGCAGTCTTAGGCTTGCAGTCTTGTGAATGCGAATGTCTATGGGTCACAGTTTCCACTTACCAGGTGGCCTGTGTGCTCTGTGGCCTTCTCTAAGCCATAAAAATGTTTATTTTTTTCATTATCTGATTCATGTGTTTTGCTAGACAGCATACATTGCCTTCACTTATAAGTACGAGTCCTATGTTTCTCATTTTCTAGTCCCCCAAATTACAATCAACTTGGTCAATTTGTGTGAAATCATCCTGTGATATTTATTTATACTAAATGTTTTTTAAGTCTTGCTTTATTGTTTTGCTTTTAGATATCGACAGGAAAGTTTATTAGCATTCTAGAGCCATGCCAATCAATGGGCACCGCAAGGTTTATTGGAACTGGGTTAAGGCGTTGAGATGTCTTGTGAATAATAACATGTTATTTATGTATGTATGTATGTACACTCTTTACGGTAATAGAAGAAAAAAAAGGTGAACTTATCCCTTTAAGTTATTTCTTCCAGATAACTCATAACCTAGATCCTTGTTGGAAAAAGAAAAATTGTTAAATAATGTGTGGTTATTTTTAACGCAGACAACATATCGTTCAGAAATAGCTTTTTTTAGGCTTTGATTTTATTAGCATAGCCAATAGGCGGTATCTTAATTTTAATAGTCAAAGCAGATTCAAACCTCATCTCCTAGTTCTGCTGCCCTCTCTGAAAAAAAGACGCATGAGCAATTTGTTAAACAAAGTATATTTAACCCCTAACTTAAGAAATAAGGTCACTTATACATACGCGGATCTATGAGACATTCGTCCTTTTGTCTAAGGATGGCAGGCAGAGTTGTTGTAAAGTTGTTACGCTAGCTGCATTAGTTAGCGATAATAGTCAATAGCAATAAAGACGGGTCATTTTGTGCACAATTTCCATAGAAAGCGACCCGTTTTTATTGCTCTTGAGTGTATTAAGCACTCTTTGAAGACAAAGAGACGGTAAACTGAGTTTCGCTAATTATTTTTTTATATTTACCTTTAATTTCATTCAATTAAAATATGAAAGCAACGTTGAAAATGTGGAGAAACAAATGAACAGGTAAAATACCGACAGCAAATTCTAGGAGGTAGATAGGTACCTACATGATATTAAAAAGGTTCTAAGCATTGTGCATGTGTGGCTAGCCGCAACGGTATTCAGTTAGATAACAAAACAAAACAAATGACCCACAAATAATAATAAAAACAACACGAAATGGACACTTACAACAAAGGAAAAACCGAAGAAAATAGTAAATAATTATTTCTAATCTATATAATTACACTATGGCAACACTTAAACAATACAAATGTTTCCTGTTGAGTTTTTTTTTAAATGCGGCCGTTTATCGTTAATAATACGAATTGTGCATCATCTAACAAAAAGCAAGCTTTTAAAACCCACTGATGTTTGAATAATGTCGTCAATGGTTAGTTATTATGTATACAGGGCGACCGCGGGGTCGTGTAGCAACAAAGTAAACTAAAACTTACTACACCATTTGGAATATCTTTGTTTTTTATTCAAATAAACATTGAATTAATTCTTTCGGAATCATGGCCACCCTACGTACTCAATTTATTACTCGTCTGATCGTTCGATTTTCAAATAGGTTTTAAGGTTTTAACATTAAAACGTGAGGTGACCATAATTGTAGTAATAAAAAGGGAAACATAATTATTATTTTGATACAATGCTAAACTTTTTTTTTTTCGAAATCCACTATACTCACACTAATAGAATCTTAAACATTTACTGAGTTAGGAAAATTAAGTACTTAAGGATCACCCTACTCTACCCTACCCTACACTAACACTACCCCTAGTATATTTCTCATTCTGTCAATTTCATATTTAAAGATATAATAAATCTAACGACAGCTCGGTTGTAGAAATAGGGACATCTGTTCAGCGCAGCCTTTACAAGGAACAAAGAACCAGACATACATATCGTCCCCTCACTTCTAAAACCGCTTAAAGTCCCTTTTAGGCAAAATCAAGTTAAGAATACCGTTAGAAAGTACTTTCCAAGATCTACATTTTGGTAAAACCCGTTTTTTAATACGATGCTCCGTTCTCGAGTTACCCTTTAGCATAAAGTAGTTTAACGGCGATTTTTTAAATTATTAATAAACAAAAGCTACTAAATGGCTGTTAAAAACGATATTTTTAAATTTTTAAACAACTAGAAACTACTAAATGTCTGATAATAATCAATATTTTAAATTGCTAACAAGAAAAACATTTTATCCTCTTATAAGCGGTTTTAGCAGGTTTCATGATTTAATAAAAATACAATTTAACTACTGCAAAAACATACTAAACAATGTGTAGTAGTTTTTTGATGCTAACCATAAAGATATAAACCTTTATATTGCCATCTACAAAAACATTCAAACCAATTGATAAAATGTTTTGCCACTTCAAAATTTCTCATCAGGTAAGAATATTAATCAGCAAAAAACACTAAAATATATTATAATTGGTTTTGCTTGCTTCGATTTTGCTTTCGGCGGTAAAATCTGATTCAGCCAAAACCGTTTAACGTGCGCGTAAGCGCTTCACGCTCTGCTCTCTCTCTAGTGAGGCCCTCCCCGCTTAGTCGCATCTCACCTTTTTACACGACTGCCCCAAAAAAAGAGTGTAATGTTTTCAGGGTTCATGTTTGTATGTATGTGAGTTTCTTTATTCCACTGTAACTTCTAAACCCCTTGACCGAATTAGATGTTTGAGGTATCGTTAGAATCCTTACGTCATCCCGAGTAACATAGGCTATGTGACGTTAGAATGAAAACAAAATGGCCGACTATATACTCCACATTGCGGAGCAGAAAGAAAAAAAAAATTACAAACCTATCAAGTGGGGTCTCAAAATAAAGAGATTTAAAAGACGATTACAAATATATATATATATAAAACTTATGTGTTTAAAGCTTATTTTGGTAGAAAAAGAATTTTTAAATTATTTTAAAAAGTCTTTTACAATAATAATTATTATTATTATCTTATACTACAACGCACAGAAAAAAAATGGCATCCGAACCTATTGAGTGTGGTATCAAAAGAAAGCACTTTGAAAGACAATCATAAAAATATGTGATACTCATATGTTTAATTGTACCTACCGTTGGAGAGGAAACACGAAATGCTCTACATCGCGCTAATGAAGTTTTTTACTGGCAGCTATATAAGACGTGACTTACGATATTACGATATTTTTCAACTGAGAAGTGTGGATAATATTATAACAAGTATATGACTCAAATGACTTCTGGCTATGTTAGGCCACGCCCTATGGCAGTGAATGCGTTAAGTTCTTAGGTATTTTCTGTCACTAAAAGGTATAAAATAAAAAAAATAGTAAAAAAAAAAAAAACACGACTGCTGTTTCAAAACAAACTGAAAAAACTTAGAAATAATTTTTAGGTATGGTAGTTAATTTAATAAATGTAAACTGGAATATTGGTGTACAGGCACAGTCATAAACATATTTACACATTCTCTCTATATTTCAATGACATAAGGCGAAAAAGTTTATAGAGTTTTATGACCGTGAATGTATGTACACACTATCATCTTTTTAGCACATTCAGGTTTAAGTACGACTGACATTCCCGCGGCGTGCTTGAAATATTCTATAGTTTCTCATTAATCGAAAAGTGGGACTACATAACAGCATAAATAGTATCACTAAAAAGTATAATAAAAGTATAAAATAAAGGTTTAAAAAACAAAAAACCTGCCTTCAAAAATGTATAAAATAACTTCTTATAAAATTGTAGGTAGGTCAGTCCAACTGAAGTCGGGGTCCCACAATATTTTAAACCGATATCCGAATACAGTTGGACAGACCTACCTACCATTTTATAAGAAGTTTTTGCATTTTTGAAGGTGGGTTTTTGGTTTTTTTTATCGAATATGTAATTAATTAATGAGATGTAATAGAAGGCCACCGATCGTTTTGAAAAACAATCTGTAAGTCGCCCATAGGCTAGCGTACGTAACACACTACATTACATTGTATAAGATTCAAGTATAAGTATACGATAATCAATAAGATCTATTGGAAACATCCAATCAGTAATTGTGATTTCCTTTGTGTGGGTAGATTTTAGAGCCTGATAGGTGACATTCTTGTTTCCAGAGGGACGAGGGATGTACCTATAATAATAAGTTTATAATTGTTTGTAGTTAGAAACATTGTAGAATTAAACTTGTTGCATACTAAGTGTCGCAATTGATTTAAACTATACAAACTCTGTTTATGCGATAAAATGAAACAGCGCCGATTGTTTGGAAAAACTTGCTACGCTACTAAGAATGCTTTAAGATAATCACGAAGGTTCTTTTTTTCACAACCCCTTTTATCACAGTCACAGTACCTACGCAAGGTCATCGTTGTCGCAATATCTACGGCCTTGATTGACTCAGTCAAAAACTATTTAAATAAATCTTGAAATATTTTTAACTTACTTTTCGTTGTCTGATAGACTTGAAATTTTGCATGCTAATTTGATTCCGATGATGATGATGGTGGGGTGCCCTTTACCCCACCACCCCCACAGTACCATCGAGCTGGTATGATGATCGAGAGGGAAGGTGGCCATAAGAACTCCTCAACAGCTTATAGTAGGTCCATAGAGTTTGGATTCGTCTTTGAATAGCGATTTTATTATCAGTGGTTCAAGTACAAGTGATAAAAGCATTATACCAGAGGAGTGTCACGACTGGTTTACCCTAATAAACTATTTTTGAAACCAATGTCTTGTTAATTTTTTTTTGACTACAATATTCTCCAGTCAATACTAATGTTTGTGTTAAAATTGCTTATTATTTAATTAACGCCTATTAGTAAATATAATTCGACGAAACTTTGTAAGCTAATAGGTTAAAGTCTTGAGTAGTGCAAACGTGACCAAACATAACGCTATATCTTGTAGGGGCGTGGCAGTTGGTAAAGTTAGCTACATGACAAAACATACTAGTAATATTTTGCATTTTAAGTGCACTTAATCCTAAAATATCATATTCTCTACAGCCAAAACCAACTAACTGACGCGTGACTATAATATAAACTAAGATAACTGCATAATTAATCACAATTTTTAATATTTTTCTACTACAAAATGTAGTTTATATAAGTAAGAAAGTTTTACTTTGAGTTAATACTGCCTAAGCCTATTAGTTTAAAAGATAAATTTAAATTGACTCTACAGCAAAAACCGCTTATCTGCACCACCTTTTTTACAAAACCCTCAATTTAACCCATTTGTGTTTAGAATATACTAATTTGTTACGTACAGTTTTGATTACTAACAACCTCTCGTAATGAAATCACAAATATAATTTACTTAGAATTGGGTTAAACTAGAAATTTAAGCACTCACACCTTTAAATGCGTTTTTCTCAAAACTATACTTCATGCAGTTAAGCGGTTCTAGAAGTAAGGGGACGATATTACCTACATACATAAAAAACACAACCTAAAACTCGTCCTTTGGCTGCCGGAAGAAAAAAAAAAAAGATTGCTTATCGAGTAAAAAAAAAACAAATCTAATTTTGTCGCTTCTCATTACCTTTAAAAATTCTTAATGAAAGCCAGAATACATTCCTTTAAACTCTTTTAATGTACCTATTCGCTACTGATTATAATAAAAAATAAAACTATCAATGAAAATTTGTAGACGCAAGTGTGCTTTTGTATTCAGAGTTAAAATTATCAATTTCAATATTTATAGCAGTTTTCGAATTGCTGAAACAGCGACATCTATACAACATTGTCCATACTGCAACACTGATTCATCATTCATTTACGCCGCACCCGTGACTAATACGCGTTACCGGTAGAGGGCGTTGTTATCAAAACTTGTCATTTTGACAGCTCGCCTACAGACGCACACGGAACGCCAGTTTGGTAAATGGCCGCCACCGGGGTGGTCGATTTCGTCGCTGTCAGTACGTCGCACGTTGATCGGTTGTTTACTTTATTTACATCACAATTCTAACCAATATCATAACTGTGACAAGTGTTTTCCGTATACAATCAGTGTTATAAACAAATAGGGGATTAAAATAGCGCGTGTGTCGAAAGTTTCTCGTCGCGATGTGCGGTATCGCGCTGCGTTGAATGAGAATGCATCGGCCGGTGTAAATTTGTGGTTTTCGATTTCAAATGCTGAGTTATAAAGGCGTTATGTGTAACAGGCAGCATACCCAGGCGTGTCTAAACACGTCCCTGTCTATCAGACAGGAGATCCAGCGTTTTGAGAGCGTGCATCCTTCGATATACGCTCTTTATGACCTTGTGGAGTTGGTGCCCGATCCGCTGCTGGCCCAACAGATCCGAGATCACGTCGTGGCTATAGAAGGTTGGTTGTTTGTTTTGCTCCCTTCGCTATTGTTTACCATCACGCTGTCTCTAAGGATACGGCGTTTCGATGTGTCGTGACCGTAGATTACTTTGCTGTGTTTTTAGCTATTTTTGTAGTCTAGTTACTGGTATATGTTATTGTATTAAGCTACGTAATAATTGGCTTAAATAATGAACTTAATACGACTCTTACAATAACCTAAACGGATGAGGAACAATTGAAGATGTAACGTTGACTAAACAAGAAGTGAAAATGAAAATACGGTAACGTGTGGTGATTAAGGAAAACAAGGAGAAGAAAATAATGACAACCGATGTACCAACTAATGGGACGCCGTTGACGCTTGCAGAATAGCCTTTATTAGATCAGCATAAGGTCCAGGGTACAGTTAGCTCGTTTGTGGATAAAATACACCCCCTCTCTTACCCATTTAAAGTTCTGAGTCACTAGGGACTACCTGAGCCTACTATATCAATCAAGTAGGTAACACGCTGACTGCGTGGGCAGAAAAGGTACAATGTATACAAAATGTTTTTGTAAATTGAAGTTTTATTGGCCTTTATCCATTGTATTTGGTGTGAGAGGTTTTTTATAATTAATACCGTCGTCAATATTCCTTAAAAAGTTAGTTTTTACTAGTGAAATCTTGTGATGAACCCAATTTTATATTTTTTGAATTGTCTATTTTCTACATTGCATTTCCCTTTGAGGTAATTAATCACGGAGACTCACTACGATTTAAATCAATTTCTCTAGACTTAAGAATGTGAACCATGTAAACAATGCTATTAAATCTTGTAAAACAAAAGTAACTCAGATAAGCGAATCAGGTGATTCTTCACAAAGACAAGATTGAATAGAAAGAGAACTAGTACCTATTATACCTACACTTGTAATGAATGAGTAGCAAAGAGATCAACAGGTAGTTAAGAATGACTGTAATGTCTTGCATAAAGCAAATGACTATCCTGTTACACGTTTGCTTTTGCAGTAAACACTCCATTGTTAACTTGTTAATTAACAGCAATTATTCCACTATTCATTATCAATTTCATTACCACGTTGACTATTATATAATAAAATAAACAGGATGTATTTGTATCCATCATAGCATTGTAAATGTATCCAACATTCCTGCTTCATCGAAATTGTTTGCCTTATTACCTGTGATGTTTTGACGTGTACTATGACGCTAAAAGCAAATTGATATTTGAAACCGCAAACTGAATTGTCTGAATGAAACGGGGATGACAGAACAGGGATTTCAAATTTGTGAACAGAATTATGATATTTCTATAGTAGTAGAGCCTGTTGTCAATTAGTGTTAATAATTCCTATCAGATGAAATTAGAATTATCTCTTAGAACATCAACCAATTGCGTAAATTGACTTGCGAATTTCCCTCCAATGATAGTATCTCTATATAATTACCTCGTTGTTTAAAGTACGGTTATGTACACTGTAGCTACAATAAGTCTGTTTCGGGTATTTAGGCAGCAGCTGTGATTGTTTTTTATTATGATTTGTTTGCTTACCTAACAACTTTTTTAACTTTTTGTATAATTAACTATTATTGTGAATAGTTTTTAATATAAGTAGTGTTACTTTTCTTCTTCTCAGTATTTTTTTTTAACCAAATAAAAGTACTTATTTGTCTGTTACAGTTTTAAAAATTGTTATTCTTGATAAGTTAATATTCTGTGCTCCCGAATTCAAATTTAGAATAACATGACAAAAAATAACGGTTACTCTTTCATGTTCAAACAAGCGTACGATTATTTTAATATCAACGGCATTCTTTTTATCAACAATTACCACACCATTATAAAATCTGATAATGTTACTTTCAACACATTCCGATTGCCCATTGCAAATACCTTTGAATTACACAATGCTATGGTTTTGAAAGATCTATTATTTTGGTTCCATGTTGAATCTTACTGTTGCAGAATCACTAGACAATTATGTTGATATATTTTAAACATAAACTCTCTATTAACCGCAAAATTATACGTTGTTGAACAGATATTATTATATTAACACAAGATAGATAAGACATATTGTCATAATAATGCAATTTCTAATGATAATAATAATGTATTGCTTGTCGCATATTATGGAAGACTGTCGCCTATTGCGTCTTGTTAATTATAAAGATTAAGAACACTTGTTGAAATAATACGATGTCAAATAAATAAATCTAAAGTAGAAAAAAGAGTTTTGTTGTAAACTTTATGTACTTGTATATATTGGGTTTCATTTATAGTACACTTAAACTAATGTAGAAATATAAGCTATCTACGCGAGCAAAATTATGTTTTCACTTCTTATGCTCGTAAAGTCCTTCTTTATGCTGGGTATAGGCTGCATAAAATTGCATTTTATGCACTAGTGCATTAAGTAATTTCTTCTTTTAAGACTAAGGCAATCAGGCCTTACAGCCTTCAATCGAAGTGAAAAGCAGAGTGTAAAATTCGAGCATAAAACCCATTTTACCCTCGACGTGACTATCCACACTCGCCTTTCCGGCTCGTGTGGCTATATGCACATCTTGGTTAAAATGGCTCGTTTTATGCACTTGTTGTACAATCTACTATTTCATGCGAGAATATCATTTATTTATTGCTCATTGATATTTTATAACCGCATTGACTTGTTTAATCAGCTTTACCAATAACATATTTCGTGTTACGTAAGTTATAATTTGCGTAGGCGATACAAGATCACGGTCATTTTTTACCGTCAAAATAACACCATTACTTTTTATGAGTACACTATCTGACTTTTAATTTACGTCTCAATCCAATATGTAAGCATTCCATTGTTTTAACAACAATGTTGCAGACTCTTGTTTCCTTTATCGTCGATTCATTATTGAATTGAAATAATAGTAAACGTTTCATATCTGAATTTGATAAAGCTTGTACTGTATTGTTACTGTATTCCATTATTCTAAGAGGCTTTGTTTCAGGTATATTCCCTGAGTTCTTGTGAAACTAGCTTTATAAATTTGTAATTTTACCTTGTTAAATAAAACAGTTGATATTAGATGTGAGAACTTGCTAGTCAAAGCACTATATGACCTACTTACTGAATGAACGTCGTTTATCTCCTCTTCTTTTCCATTATGAAAAGTGTTCTTCTCGCCAAATGTAGTATAAAATTCAAGTTTTAATTAAAACCAATCCAAGTCAGAGACAAAAGGTTCAAGACTCCAAAGGACACGTTTTTAATCAACGTCGGAAAGAAACTCCATTAAGCCTCTAATTACTTTGTACTTATCTTCAAATGCAATATCAATTAAACCGTTCACTGTAACAATGGCGGCAAAACCCTTCCTTGGATTTAGATTATTTACAACCTTTTTGCTTCGAGAAAGGGTTTCTTGTGTTATTCATCCTTTATGGTTCGGCAAGACTGTTACATCTTGGGTAACCCATGCTTGATTCAATATTGCGAATGCCTTAGCACCATCAATCCTTGTCTGCGAAGGTAAAGCATCTAACCCCTCTGTTATTTGACACACGTTACTAATTAATGTCGTTCTGTCACGGCAAATCAACGTGGATTTAATATGGAGCGTATGAAAAGGAATGTCAACCTTCGTTGACACCTGTCTTGGGGCTTTTGTAGGATCTGGGACGATTCTTGAGAATAAGATGAAAATTAGAATGATTTTTGATGTGAAATTTATACATATTATCAATCTAATAGACATACAGCTTCTTTAAATGAGCAATAGATGGCCAGCCATACCAACTATTTGCTTTTTTCGGCAGGATTAACTTTAAATTACGTTACTTTTAAAATAATTTTGTTTCTGTCTACTGAATAAACATTGAACTGTCTACTCAAATAACAAGTAATGCTATCCAATTTGTCTATAACGGGATTGAAACGAAATAATCCATCAAACCGAAAAAAATTGTACCGGATGAGTATATACGAGAAACATCCAATTACAACGCAAAAAACAACCGCAAATTCTACTGTTTTGTTTTCCACCCGAATGGTTGAAATATATCAAAGCCCCGACAAAGTCTTTGTCAATATTTGAACACAGAATGATGTAAGTATACGTTATTATTTAAAGAAATTTTTATTACTCGACTACTTCCTCCGCCTTACCCTCGGATAATTCTACACATTTGGTTCGTTAAATGTATGCTAAGTAGAGTCAAGGAATTTATTTCCAAAACGAGACATTTGGCGATTATTACGCAAGGATAGACCAAGTCAGTCTATTAGCATATAGATGCATATCGTTAAGTTAGTGATTTCAAAATCGACATATTGTATATATGTATACATAGACATTATATGATTGACGTAGGTAAGTTCGCGTCTCTCGCTGTCTCCATACATTTCGAGTCAATAGAAAACAGAAACGTTAGCAGCATTTGCATCTTGGCTACGCCTACAGAAGAGATGATTTCGCATTGACTGCTTAAGAGAATATCGACGAATAGAAAATAGAAACACAATTTTACTAAGAACAATTTGACACAACACATTGAAACAAAAAAGAGGCTCGACGGATTGTGTTTACAATGTATGTATACGTATTAAGTAGTTAATTAAAAGATATAAGATGTTTGTTCAGTAACGACATGGGAATAAACCTACCATCAATTCCCAAAAGAAACAACTCTGCTGAGAAGAAGCACTTGCAGAAACTCAGTCAGTAACTTGAAGTGAAACAGACGGCACTAAACGCTTTACGTTACCATATCATATATTAACGACCGTTTAGGCCACAGGTAATCAGAACCTTAACTTTAATAGTTATTACCCGACATTAATTACGATGGTTGAGTCACGGAACGTGGTCACTCAGGTCATGGTCAGCCAATTATCTGGCGACCACCTAATCTGTAACATGACCCGACTCACGGCTTCGGTTAGGAGAAGCACTAAATACGTTAGTAATGTTACGGATTATTTTAGGTGTGGGTTTTTTACTAGCTTTGTGTAGGTTTGTTTGTTTGTTCATTTGACCACAAGTACTTTTGGTGAGCCTATCATTATACAAACTATCATTTTGGAAAAACGTTCCGAATAAACCACAACATTGGTTACGTTTTAAGGTTAGGTTGGACTTGTGTCAGAATGCTACGAAGAAAAGTATCTATTACAAAATGTAAATTTTTAAAACGGTTCAGTCCACCATTTTGTCTAACATGATTTTGCATTGTATTATTAAGTTTGTTATTTTTTTATTAATAGATCACAAATATGTTAATTGCGAAAGAGGTAAGTGAGTGAAGGTGTCGGCAAGGGTGTACTGCCTTTTTGCCGAATTATGTTTCGTCAAATTTCATTTGACAATCAACTTTTCGCCGAAGTTTTATTTGGCAAATCAATCCTTGGCATAATTTTACTTCGTAATTTTTTTATTTCGCTGCGTTTTGATATTGCAAAATTTTACTACGTCACATTTTATGTGGTAAATAATTGTGTAGCAAATGATTTGCTAAGGCAAAATAACTTATTGTCAAATTTTATGTGGTAATATCAGCTGCGTACTTTTTTGCGTAAGCTTGAGTTTGAACTTGTCAGAAACAAATATAAATTGGATTAAAAACGAAACTGCTCCCAGAGATAGGTAGGTTAGGGTTTTTCTTTTATGACCCTAAAAACGACACTGCTCCCAGAGATAGGTAGGTAAGGGTTATTTTTTTTATGACCCTAAAAACGAAACTGCTCAAAGAGATAGGTAGGTTAGGGTTAATTTTTTTTGACCCCTAAAACAAAACTGCTCCCAGAGATTTCATAATGCCATTCCATATGTTGCTAAATTAAGGTATGCCAATCAATACATTTGACATTTGACGAAAACATAATTGACATCTTAAAATAATCCCAGGTAATAATTTGTCTAACAATAATTTATCAAATCATTAGTTGGGAAATGATATCAATGCGAAACGTTGAGTTGGGAAATGAAAAGTTGACGAAATGAAAATATGGGATGTGTAGTTTGGCGAGTTAAGAATTTGCTAAATGATTTTCGGCGAAACACCGTCGGCAAGGGCCACCCTTACCGCAGATACAGTTATCAATTTTGCTATGTTCTAAATAAGGGCCAAATTAAAAGCACCCAAAACCGATGTACGTGGTGAGATTGACGAATGTGGAGGGAGATATGTATGAAGAGTTAAGTATGTTTGGACCGGCGCAACTGGAGTTCCATAGTCCATAGTGTTTTTTTTAGTGTGTTTGTGTGTCCCACTGCTGGGCAAAGGCCTTCCCTCTTTTTTGGCACTTGCCCCTATCCAGAGCGTATTCCTGCCAATCCTTCGCAAACGACTCTAGGTCATCTCGCCATCTCCTCTGGGTCTACCTCTGCTATTATGTCCGTCGCGTGGAAGCCAATGGGTGGTTATTTTGGCCCATCTCCCATCATGCATGCGGCAGATATGGCCAGCCCAGTCCCACTTCAACCTTGCGGTCTTCACCCCACGTATGTAAAACAAAAAATATGGGAACCAACCAACAGAGAGATGTTCTCTTATTTAGTTGTCAGAAAATAATCCATTTTATTATACTCGTATTAGGTATATCAACCAAAGCTGATAGTAACAACAGCAAGATGTTTAGTGATACAACTCTTATTCTATGTGTCTATTTAACGTCTTCTTAGGCTCGTGTGGATCGAATCAAGATACTTATGCATAACAATCATAATCTTGTTAGAACCGCAATGTGTAGTCTGTTTTACAATAAAACAAAAGAACTAAAAAATCCTAGGTCAATTGGTGTGACAATGTCCCCTGATATTTATCTTATAAGATGGGTGTCTTTTTACGTCACTTATACATGCCAGGCGGTGGTACTGGGAGGTTTCAGGTCAGACTTCATAGAAAACCCCTCCGGAGTGCCACAGGGCTCTCACTTGGGCTCATTATTATATACCTTTATGACTCATACCAATTTTTTCAAACATCTATTTTTTTTATGTATACAGATGACGAGAAAATATATTTAGACATTAGTAACCTACTGACTGGCGCGAGTTGCAGGAGGATCGGCACCGATTGTGTGAATAGTTTTTACTCAATCGCATAAACGTTAATGTAGCCAAATGCGTTTAGATCTCTTTCACTCGTAGTCCTAGCCAGATTAGATATCATACCATTAGCGGCCAGCCTTTTCAACATGCCAGCTCAGTTCGTGATCTGGGAGTAATGCTTGATGCAAAATTGACTTTCGAACAGCATGTTGACGATATTGTTAATCGGGCTTGTAAGAATTTGGGCTTCGTTTTCCTGGTTTGTAAAGAATTTATTGATATGGCATATGTGCAAAGCCTGCTGGAGTGCGGTAGCTGTGTGTGGTCTCCTTAGTACGTCACATATAGGGACAGAATTTAAAAAAACAAAAGAAGTTTTTACCGCATCATAAAATTGTTTTATTGTAATACAGATATATTTTCCTTGCCAAAGTTTAGCTCCTAAAACTGCCTATAGCTATAAGTATCTTATAATTTCAGACAAAGGATCTAACAGAAGCTCAAAAAAGAGCAAACACAAATTTACAAGGAGATTTTCTCGTCAAAGAGAGAGGTCGTGACACTCGTGGCCTAGATCTGAATATTATCCACTTTTCTCTAGTCATTACAATTATAAAAATAATATTATATGATTTATGAATCGCAATTAGAAAAAAAGACTTACAAAGGATCTTTTACGGCACTGATAGCATTTTTAATTATTCGTATACTTAAGTATGATTACATTTATTCCTAAAAAGTGTCTTGCTTTATCTTCATTTAAAAAAAAAATTACAATTACACGAGACGGTAATATGAAACGAAACTGCCTTCGCTTAGGACAAGACTAAGAAACGCAAACTAGTAAAAGGTCATTATTAAAATTAATTATCATTGATTAATTTGATTCAATGATTTAGCTATTATTGGCACCCTTAAAAAAACTCATATTTATATTACCGAAACTTAACTTAAGAACAGATGACACAGCAATCTTTTCCAAGAAACAATACAACGTGTTGAACTCATGCGCAAAACAGATGTTCCGGTCTATTTTTAACAATACCAAGTGCAATGTCTAGTGTCCCAGCACATGGTAACACTGACGGAAACATTAAAATACCTTATTGGGCGTATGTCCGTTGCTGATATGGATACAAAATCATAAAAGGAAATGGGCGTGTTTTTATAGGAGAGTAGACGTTGCCGGCTTAGAAGTCATTTACTGATATTCCCTCCTGCCTTGCTCAATTTTCTGATATTAAAATTACTCTATCTACTGTTTTGTCTCATCCCGTTCAAGCTATCTTCTAACAGCTGTAGAAATGTAACAAATAAACAAAAACATTTGTAACATTATTATAGCTGTGTTTTAATCTTAAGTTCGAACAATTTTTGTCTGCTGTTTCCATTGTCCGAAATTTCACTTGTCAAAATGTAACCTAACAACCTACAGGTTCTGTATCTCTTTAACAAAAGTTTTAAGAACTTAATATAGGTACATAATGAATCGTACTGTAACCGTTTACACAACCATTACAACGTTATTCATGTTTTTGTTTGTTTGCGTTACACTTACGCTATTAGAAGATAGCTTTCGAAACATCGATAAGTAACCGTTTTATACTAATGCAATAGAAAGAACAAATGTAACAAAATAACATGGCCAATGAATCAAATGCATAAAACAGAAAATAGTTCAGAGAACAACTAAAATGACTTACCTATCAAATGGTAAAACTTGAAAGTTAA
The DNA here is from genome assembly GCA_923062465.1 of Acleris sparsana. NCBI lineage: Eukaryota > Metazoa > Arthropoda > Insecta > Lepidoptera > Tortricidae > Acleris > Acleris sparsana. The sequence goes on from OV281293.1 coordinate 1,927,621, forward strand.
CCGTTGACAAGCGAAACGTATCAGCCTATTTGGGACCAACTTCGTTTCATATTTCAACTCGTATTTTGAATTTGAAACTAAAACAATACAGCTCGAACATGCTCATGATAAAACTTTGGCTAAAAACTTCTCTTGCGGGAACAATATCGTACGTAATGTAGTTGCGAACTTCGTGGAAATATTCGGGGTTTAAGTCAAGTTTGGAACTCTGTAGAATTCAACCTGGTTGAGAAGAAGGGGCTGGTTGGTGAAGAGGGAAATATTAATGGAGAAGTTCTTACAATGACGTAAATGCAAGTAAAGTAAAATGCACCAGTAAAGGTAAGTCGTGCAAACCCTTTAACTTGCTGCCAGACGCAATGTTTGTTGAGTTCCGGTGCCGGAAGTACAACCGGTGTAATAACTACCATAGACGCATTCTATCTTAGTCCTCAGGGTTGGCAACGGATTTGCAGTCTTGAGATTATCATCATAAGATTCAAGTGTGGGGTGTGTGTGAGCTTCAGAGATTATTTAAGCTCGTTCTGACTTCTAACGCCTTAATAGGGAATATGCATTTTTTTACAGCTTCAATTAAAGCTGATTCATGTAACAAACAGGTGAGAAAAAATGTTTTATGAATAGCTTTAAAAATAACCAAGATAATAAGCCGGAACAGATTTGTTCCTATCTCTTTCTAGCAAAACAGAATTTTACGTGGAGTTTATATGACCGAACTGCACGATGACGTCACCGGTGCACTTCGGAATTCTCGGTCTAATTAGCATTTTAAAATGTTTCTATCATCCGTATTTCATGACCGATTTTAATTTTAATTTCATATTTGGTGATCACTTTTACGGTATTTTTATATTTTGTTGAGCAATGCGATTTAAAAATCCATGCATATTCTCTATTAGAATTTAATACTTTACCAAATACATATAAGTAATGTGAATAATAATAAATTTCTATCAAAACTTTCATTAAGGCGACAAGCTTTTTTTCAAAATCTTTATCTGCTTATCAAGACCAAACTATTGAGTCCTAACACGTTGGGTCTACATTAAGAATAGGGGGAGATCTTGTCACCACCTTCCGACTCCATCATCAGATGAGCTCTTACGTAACATGATATTGCTTTGTCATCGGGTTTACATAATGTGGTCCAAATTTCAGCCCATTCCGTTTACGGGAATTGGCATACATACATTGCAAGTTAAATACAAGCTTGTAAGAATTATGGAGACCAATGACGTAATAACAAAAAGTAGTGAATAATAAAACTACGGCTGATAGAAAAAGGGGGTTTGTGTAAAGAAAAATACATGCTGTCAAATAGCCATATCTAATTAAATTTCTGAAAGTGAAAAGGTCTGTTCTACAATCGTATTTTTAAAGAGCTGTCATGAATGCCTTCGCTTCCTTTTAATTCCCTAGTCAAGATTATGTATATTTGTTACGTTCTCCTAACACTATTAATTTAATATTTGGACCTTCAAAGGAAGTTATTCATTTATTCAATGACTTTGATGTTAAGTGAAATGAATTAATGAATGATCTATGATCTTGTTCATGTTTTTCCTAATTGACAACACTGCGATGAATTTGATTAGGCATTTTAGCCCGATGAACGGAAACCAGTGAATTTAACAAAGACCCTATATTATCTAAAGATCGTATATTACGTATTGAAAGTGTTGCAAAAACAACTTTGGCTAATGCAGCATAAAGGTAATTTTGCAACCAGTGTAATATTATTTACGAGATTTAGAAAGTAACCTTTAATGTAATTTAACCGTGGAGCTTCATTCATGATTAAATTTCTTTGTTAATTATGAAAGGTAGGGTTATTAATTTATCGCTTTATGTAACAAGATCCCTCATCCAATGGAATATAGGACTTATTATCATGGGACATGGGACCTTCTTACACATAATGACCAAATTCTAAACTAAGTTCGAGGCTTTTACTACGGATACTAGAGAACGATTAACTTACTTAAGGCCCGGCAACATCGGATGCGTGCGCGTAAATGTGACATGGGCGTGCGCGTTCCACTGCGTTGTATAGTGAAATGTCGTATGAGAATTCATACTATACAACTCAGTGGAAAGCGCACGCGCACGTCACGTCTACGCGCTCGTATCCGGTGTGGATGGGCCTTTAAATAGAGAAATACATACATAAATACTCGGGCTGTTCACACATATATTTGCGCATACCCGGCACCGCTAGCTTCGAAGGCAGGATCACTACCCAGTACCGACTAGACTTAACGCGGCGTCAAATTGACGATCGTTCGTCGTTTTATTGTGTACTTTGTCAATCATATTACGGAACCATTTAACAATTATTGCTTGAACTGTTTTATAATGATGGCATTATTGAACTGCGTTACTACCTTGAATTATATCAAAGCTATTATTTTTCTTCGCTGTGGCTTTGCTTTGTTTTGGATATTTATAAAAAACCACCTCAGTCTCAGTTTTTGTGTACCGACTTGATTAAGTATATCCATTTATTTTAAATATTTGCGTGGAATTTGTTCATCATATCTTTTTGGGGTAGCAGCCATGTCGAACTTTTCGTGTAAGTAACTACACAACTTGGTGTTCTATGAATAACTGAGAAAGTTCACGTGAATTCTTTGATCCGTATTGTAGTCAAAAGTACAAAAAGACCCACAGACAGAAAAAAAAGAACACACCAAAAAGAACCCTTTTGTTTACAATTTTCCATTTCACTATAAATAATAAGATAATAACGATTGAGCTTCAATTTTTTTGCTGAATAGACTCAAACAATAAAAGCAAGAAACTAGTATTTTTTTAAATCAGAAAACAAAAATTCTTTCACCAAAATAATTAACTTAAACAGAACAATAGGCTAATCTAATTTAATTTCACTTTCCTTCACAAAACAAGAGAAATTCGGCCTTGGCTTCCTTCCCAGTATTCATAAATATGTTCCCACAAGAGGATTCAAAATCAAGAGCCATGGGAAGGCCACGGACAATGTATAAATGCTCATAATTAGTCTGTTAACGGCTTAATCTCTAGTGCAAATGTGAGTTATTGTTACCGGTATAAAACTGGTGAAATGTATGAATTGAAGTTAGGAATCTTCTTTACCTAGTTAAACACAGTCTTATATAAAATCAGTAGCTACCTTTAAAAAGCATTTCAAGAACTATTTATTAGCTTCTCAAATATCTGGATCATAGGCAGAGTTGTACACATACGCACATGCACACGCAAGCACACTCAAACGCACACACACACACATACAGACATACACACAGATATACAAGTTTTTTTTTTTTGTTATTGTTTGCTTAATTTGATCTCTCTAAAATGATCTCAAAATAGTAGCGATATTATTTTAGGTAATTGTTTTTTTTTTTTTTAACGCCTTCAATTGCCGTATCTACTCTCCCTGGTCTCACTGAAAACCAGCGCCTGTGGATGTACTCGTATTACCAACATTCAGAGGCATAAAACTGAGCGGAGACCATTTTGGCCATAATAAAAATAATAATTGGTAAGACATTTTCCTTGTAAACTGTTTATTATTTATGTGCCGAATAAATTATTTTTCATTTTTTCATTTTTCATTTATATCTTTCAAACTACGATACGGATTTTAAAGCAGGTTTCATCAAAAGGTAGAGTGATTCAAGAAGGTTTAAATGTATAATACATTCTGTATTACTCGTATGTACGTGAATTAGGGTCTCTCCAGACCTATCGACGCGGAATCGGCTAAGAAAAAGTTTTATGTCCGTGCAGAAAGAGTGAAAAAGGCGTCGCTCGGGTCGATTCGGCGTTGCAAACGGAGCGACGTATAATAAAACATAACATAAAACTTTTTCTTTCTGGCTCAAGCCGATTCCACGTCGATAGGTCTGGGGAGACCCTTAGACTGGCAATAAAAGTTTCATAAGTTGACTGTTACCTTACTTAACGTTCAGTTCTAGAGTAAGAAGCAAAATTTTCCTTTTTATTTCTGACTTTAGATTTAGAGTAAGGCAGCAGTTAACTTCTGCAATTTTGGTTGCTCGTCTAATCCCACTGTTACACTTTGTGTCGCATTTTCTTGAACATTTCACTTGTCCTGATGTTCCCTGTAATTAGTGCGGTCTCGTCTTACAAAGAGCTAAGCAAAGAGAACAACACTTTGTTTTGTGCGCTGCATTAGAGGGAATGCTTTTTGCAATGGTGACGCTTTTATTTAAGAGGATTCGCAATTTTAAAACGTGTGGTTTGTACTCAGGCTTAACAAAAGGATGAAGAATTTTTATTACTTACAAGGAAAGGTACCAGTGTAGTCCAAAATAACAAACAAGTATTTTTTTTAGCTGCCCAAACTCAACCTGTTCTGAGAAATCCTCCAAAGTACTGAGAAGTGACGCTCTCTCTAACTTCTATAGAGATTTCTTTTTTTTTTATTTGCTAGTTTCTTACTTTTGTTATATTGGCTAAAACTCATTTAAAAAAATATACCCTTTATATTTATATATTTCTCAGCGAAGATATCATAATAGCAAGTGTGCTATGTTATTTGTTTTAAATATGTGTTTTAGCCGATATAACAAAACACGTGCTCATTATTTTTTCATGTTCTTAAACATAATAATCAAACCAGTAGGAAACTATCAATTAAAAACAAGAAATCCTTTTAGAAGTTAGGGGTTTTAGTCACTTTTCAGTACTTTGGTGGTCAATTTCTACGAAAAGGTTGAGTTTGGGCCGCTAAAAAAAATACGTGTCTGTTATTTTAGACTACTCCCTAACATATATCAAAATCAACAAAATCGGAGTCGGACAGTTGGGTTTCGCTGTTAGTCCAAATTTTGTTCTGTTCTACAAACTGATTAACGTAAAACTTTATCGTTTTGAAGGCTTCAACAAGCGCTCTGCAGGACCCGTGACATTTATTATTACAGTATGTTAAGCTGTACAAGTCTAACAAGAAGTATTAAATGGCGCCCCCTTCATTCTGAGCTGTAAGAGTATCAGCCTAATCTGCAAGTACTAAAATTCTGATAAATATCTTAAATGAAATCAAGTATAGCGAATTTAAAAGGATACTATCAGGACTTAGTAGACTTGATTGGGTTCCTGAGATACAGAAGTGTTTATAAGTACTAAAAATAATCTTCGTAAGACAGCACCAGATAACTGTTAATAGAAACTTATTTCATTCTTATTGTCGTTCGAGATAATTTTGTGTGTATCGTAACGGCTTCGGAAGCCTTCACTGAGCATTGTCCGGTTGAACCACGGTTGTACGGTCAGCTGCAGAGAAATGTAACCCCCTTTTCAAGGCAACTAGTATGGAGGGGGGGCTACTTTTCTCTGCAGCTGACTACGAAAATTGACCATCCCCCCCCTGATCTCCGAAACTACTGGGCCTACCATTTTGAAAATAATACAGAATATGGCTCATTGCTTGCAGATTACAGGAAAATCTATAACAAATCTATCAAAAAAAAAATGCGCATGTACGAAACCCTCTCCACGCGAGTTCCACTCGCACTTGCCCGGATTTAACTATAAAATACAATCTTACTTACAAGGAAAGTTACCCAACTGGGCGGTTTCGATTTTGTTTATTTCGATAATGTCAGAGAGTAGTCTAAAATAACAGACACATATATTTTTTTAGCTGCTCTATCTCAACCTGTTGAGCTCCAAAGTACTGAACAACAACAATTTCTCCCAACAGGTTGAGAAAGGCAGCTAAAAAAAATACTTGTCTGTTATTTCATAATACTCTTATTCCTTGTTAGAAGTATTGAATAAATACACTCAAAATGTAACTCTCCTTTTTAGTAGTCGGTAGTAATTATTGAAATTATATTAACCGCAGAGTAGATTATGCTATCGCATTTTGCATTACATCCTGCTGCTAGTTAGGGACAATTTAAAGCAATAATTAATATAAAATACGTTTCTACAAGGCAGCAATGGACGTGCAGTTTTTCATGGCTTCTATTCTACTGGGCAAATATCTTCGCTCTGTTCTTGTATTACTGTCAAGTAAGTCAGAGCTATCAAAACGTTGACAATACGACAACAGTATGTAAAAGGCTATATTGTTTTACCCACTAAAATACTGCCCTCCTAAGGCAAAAGGCAGTATCTCAGTTAAAACTCCTGTAAAAATATCAACCTTATTACTAACAGGAGAGAATTCAAACTGCTTTGGTTATTGAATTTGGGATACTGTTTATTAGCTTATGAAGGCAGAATAGAGACCCGTTTTTTTTAAATAGAAGCTTATTTCCAAATGTTCCGAAACGTTAAAATATTTATCTATATGCTACCAATGGAAACTGATGCGTTATCGTTTTATTTATCACATTGAATGCCAAAAACTCTATATCGGCTACATTTTGCGTGAAAATTAGAGAGCTGGGCATTGGAGTACCTAATCTGCATATAAATAGTGGTTACCGGATGGAGCAAAAGAGCATAGTTCCTGTGAACGCATTAGTTAAGTATGGACGTGTGTGGAGTGGATATTTAAAAGCCGTACAGAGAGATAATATGTCAGAAATGTAAGAGATTCACTGGCGTTTTTCACGTCGACGTCATAATAGAGTAAGATTTGGAAGAATGTCATTGTAAATATTTCATCTAAGAATATTTCGAAAAAAACGGGCAAATAGGTTTAAAAACTTCGCTGATTCGGAATGATTCTAATTATGTATGATACTACTGTAAAACTTATGAAATAAAACATAAAATTAATGATTGTTTCGTCTGACATGGACATATGGAAAAATTACTAAAATTCAGATTATAATTATCAATATCTTAGAAACTAATAAATCGCTGAACATAGATAGGGGTTAAATCGATATCTTTTTAGCTGCTCTATCAGCCCTAGGCGCATTGACGCCCGTTTCTGGGACACCCTGTATACTTAATGGAACCAAACTATTATTTGGCCTTGTTCTGTTAAACAAACAGACAAACTACAATAATAAGCACGTTCCACTTGATGTTACATTTTAGTGTAAAAAAAGTTAGCTCTACTTTACCTATAGGCAAACAAAAAAAAAGGATTTCATCCTACAATTTTATCGGCTTAATTTAAATGCCAAATAACAGCATTGTACCAAGAGTTTGAGTTAAGGTAGATGGACATGACGTAACTAAAAGAGTTCCTTGTTTTTTTTGTTTTTTTTTTATGGCATAGGGATGGCTGACGGGCACACAGGCCACCTGATGGTATTTAAGTGGAAGCTGTGACCCATAGACATACGCATTCACAAGACTGCAAGCCTAAGACTGCAAATGCGTTGCCAACCTTGAGGACTACGATGGAATGCCTCTATGCTAGTCATTACACCGGCTGTCTTATTCCCAAACCGGAACACAACAATGCGAATGCTGTTTGGCGGTAGGTTAATGGATAAGATGGTGGTAGCGATCCGGACGGACCCTGCACAAGGTCCTACCACCCGCAAAACCTAAAAACAATCAGTAATGCTCTCATCCCACATTAATACAAGCTGCATGCTCGAAGCTGCGCATGCGCGGAGAGTGTGAAATCGCAGTACCGTTGATTTTAAATAACGGAAATGTCTTAAGTTGTTATTCGTTTCGCTTGGCGTGTGAGGTTACTGTTATTAGGTTCTGATCCGTCAGTTTGATGGGGAATTCAAGTATAACGTTAATTACTGGATCGGTTTACATTTTATTGATGGCTATGGATTAAGATATAATGGCGGCGGAGGAAGAAAGGATCTTCTAGCTGTCTTATCTCTGGTTGAAATCCCGGTAAGGGCGGATATTTGTGTCATGAGCACGAATTATTTTGTTACTGAGTTATGGATGTTTTGTCTGTATTTAAGTATGAATTTCTCGATATAAGTAAGTTTATCGGCTACGACCCAATTACCCATATAAGCGTAGAGCTTAGTTTTGGACTAGGTCAATTTGTTAAAACTACTTCTAGTTAATTGACATTATGGCCTGTTTAGCAATCGGCGAGTTTTATCTGCCATTTAAGGTTGTCTCTCTCCTTGTCTATTTTCCAGTGTAAGAAAGAAACGGCTAAATGTATCTGTCAAATATGCTTTACTTGTCAATTGTGAAACTGGCGGTTATTATAAAATAAAAATTACATTACAATAAAAATATGCTTAATTACGAATAGTGATTCATAGGGTTCAGAAGCCGTAGTGTTTTTGTGCAATCTTTGTACAATATATTTTTACATTACCAAATTAAAACGTTGGCTACATAAATAGAAAACAAAAGGAGCAAGATCAAGATCATTCGTCAACACAACAAAAAATTCAGTTGATGCAACAAATATCAAAATCTATAAACCTAAAGAGACATAGCACGGTAATAAAAGCAGCACGCAAATTATCTCAGTTCTTTGACCGCTGCATACATGCAACAAAACAAGACCTAATAATAATTTCAACAACCTTCACTTCGGCTATAGTTCGTTTTTACCAGTATCTCACAGTGCCATCCCTTTCTAACTTGAACACAGGAACGCGATAGACATACGCCGCTATAGCAACAATCATATTATGTTGCTGTATAGGTACACGCACACATCGACAAAAAAACAATAAAACTTTGAGCACCACGTGTTTAAAAACCGGCTTAGGTAATGCGGTTCTTAAACTAGATAGGAACTTTTATTCCTCTTGAATAACGGGTTATTATCGAATGGCAATAATAATCGTGGGTGTTAATGGTGTGGTTTCGCCCACGTGGTCTGGTTTGTTTGCGATATGTTGGCGACTTGATTACGATGTTCGCATGCTTGTATAATGTCTTGAGTACTTAAGCCGTGTTTAGGTGCTTTTCTACCGGCGAGGCGAGACGAGACGAGATTTTAAAGTAGCGTTCAAAAAAAAACCCTTGCAGAATTCGATGGAAATGGTCTTATAATACAAATCCTCGCACCGACTCGTTTTGCCTCGCCTCGCCTCGCGCCGAGCTGGTGGCAAAAGCAGCTTTATGAAGTATCAAGTGCCATGTTCCCGGTTGTGAAAGGGACGGAGATAATGAAGTATGTAACAACGCGTCTAGCTTACAAGGAAAGGTACCCAACTAGCCGGCACCGATTTTGATATATGTTAGAGAGTAGTTTAAAATAACAGACACTTATTTTTTTTTAGCGGCCAATCTCAACTCAACCTATTGGGAGAAATTGACCTCCAAAGTACTGAAAAGTGACCAAACCCTCTAACTTATATAGAGATATATTTTTTTATTGCAAGTTTCATAGTGGTTTGATTATAAATGTTTATGAAGATGAAAAAATAATGAGCACGTGTTCTGTTATATCGGCTAAAACTCATATTTAATAAAAAATACCCTTCAAAGATCATCGAGGATACACTTTCTTTGGTATTATTTTCTTTGTTAGTTGGTAGTGACACTGCCTACGAAGTTATAAATAAATAAAAATAAATAAATATCAGGGGACAATGTTACACCAATTGACCTAGTCCCAAACTAAGCTCTAGGCTTGTACTATGGGTACTAGACAACGATATAAATACTTATATAGAGAAATATATACTTAAATACATAGAAAACATCCATGACTCAGGAACAAATATTCGCGCTCATCACACAAATATCTGCCCTTACCGGGATTTGAACCCAGGACCGCTAGCTTCGTAGGCAGGGTCACTACCAACTAGGCCAGCACGTCGTCAAATCAAAAAACCAAAAAAATCAAAAAATCAGTCTTAGGTTCGATTCCCGGTGGCTGGGTGGATATATTGTGTGGTCTTCCCATGGATGTCGTAAGAGGCAACTAAGGGAGTAAAGGCTTGTAATATGTCACTGATACACTGGTACACCTCTTAGCATGATTGGCAAAATGTGGTTACAGAATTATCAACAAGTTTTACGAGTTGTTGGTTTCTGTAGCTCTGCCTGCCCCACTCTGGAAATGGCGGCGTGAGTTTATGTGTGTATATTTTCCACAGAAAAACCTCAATGTGATTGATTACATAAAGTGCAGCTGTCTTCAAGTAAACAATAGTTAAGGAATCCTTTGCAATTCCATTTGCAACGCATTTGAAGTCTTAGGCTTGTTTCACACGTACCACAACCACACCACATCGCAGCGGCAAAACGTGGTTGCGACAAAAAATATATGGATACCACTGACGGCAAAATGTGGTCCGTGTGAATAGAATTATTTATTTTCATATAAATTACCGTCCGACCACATCGCTTGTGGCTGCGACGTGGTGTGGTTGTGGCACGTGTGAAACAACCCTTAGGATTGCAGTCTTGAGAATCCAAATGTGGCCTAAGTGCACATGTGCCTAAATAAAAAAATCTGCAGTTTCAAAATAGACCAACCTCGTTCGTGTAGGTTTAAAATAACGCAATTCCTAAACTGAGTTTTTCAACGGCAACAAAAATATCCAAACGGTTTCTGCTCCAATATTTGCTATCAAATCAGATTAACAGTCTGGCGGCGAGTTTTCCAGTTAGCCCGAAACAACATTTTTCCTCTCTTTTTTTAAGTTAAAACAGCTAAGTGAGAAAGGGATAGAGCGAGCAGTTTCGATTTTTATTTTAAAGGTATGTATAAACATGTCAGTAAATCAATATTGCAGGGTTTGTTGTTTTAGTCTTGTTGGCCTACTGGGGATAAAAATATGAGATGTGGGTTTCTATTAAATTGTCACTGACCGCTCACCTGTACAGTTTACAATTTTACACCTAATCCCATTGAAATACGGTGCTAAAGAGTATACCTATCTGTGAACTGGACTATACTTCGGTTGTTTAGGTACTTAACTAAATGTAAACAAACCAAACCACGTGACAGTTAATCAGCCAATCAAAACGGTTTTGTCCTGCTTCTATTGGCTGACGGACTACATCTTGTGGTTTGTTTGTTTACATTTCTGGTGAAACTTATGAAACTAAAGACATCTAACGACACCTTTCTTGACAAAATTGGGCTATCAGTTTAACTTCTACGAGGGAAAAAAGAACCATAGACGCACTATCGTCCTCATCATCACTAGGTGGCATAGCGCCTATGGCAAAAGATTTGTGCAATGTCAGAAGTCAAAGATAAGACACTGATATACATATTATATGTAAGACATAGGTACCTATTTAATTCGCACGGTGAGAACGAAGGTACGAAAATCAAGCTTTTTTGGAAATCAAGTAAATGTGTTTACGTTAGGAACTTTCTCCTTAAATATATTATAACATCCGCGAAATAAAGAGCGTAAGAAAAAAAAAATGTTCCTTACGCATTCCTTAAACAATTCTATTTGTTTTTAATGTACACTCAGGAGCAAAAATACCGGATTAGAGTGCGTTTTTCATACAAACGAGGCTATTCCGGAGCGTTGGTTCTTCGCCAGGGGTTGTTTTGAGTAAGTTTTAATGGTGGATACAGCGAGGTTCAATAGAGGAGGTCAAAAGTTCTTGAGATACCTAACTGATCGCACAATCAGTTAACACCACAGCGGCAGAGTTGGGGTCAGCACTTGGATTTCCTTACATTTTATTGCCATTTTAGATGTTTTTCTGAATATGCACAAATCCGGCGTTAACCGCAGATTTATTCAGTTGGGTATCCTAGGCACTCTGGAAGTCCTCGAAGTATCCTGTCGAAGTATCGAAATATCCTGGAAGTATCGATGCTCGAGGTATTCATCATCAGATTTCACTAAAAGCATTCCCTGGCTAGGAACCAAGGCTTCGGAATAGCCTCTTTAGTATGAAAAACGCACTCTGACCCGTTATTTTTGCTCCTGAGTGTAGTAAATATTAAATGTACTTATGTTAATATCTGTCCGAATAAACCTTCCAAAAATAAGTCACTGTAGCTTTAGATTGTATAAATATCCATGGCCTATTTTGAAACAGGTTTAGGCACAACTTAAAATGTAAAAATGATTCAACTAGTTTTAAGTCAGACCATCAGATTTAAATTAAAAAGAACGTCGGTCACTTTAAGATTTAAATCCGTTCATAGCTTACCTTATTACAAGCGATGTAAAGACGCACTAAGGTGACACTGCTTTTTTTTTATTTTCAATTACGTGCACACATTTTCTGACGCAATGCTAAGTTCGTCATTAACAATGGCGAGAGGGGCGGGGCGCGCGGAAATGAAAGAGACACAAAGTCTTTGTTTGTCCCTTTCTAGCCCAAATTCATCACTTTTTGATTGATCAAAAGGACATGTCTTTTAAGTAATTTTGTGTATTTAACTCATCATCATCATGTCAGCCGAAAGACGTCCACTGCTGGACATAGGCCTCCCCCAAGGCTTTCCACTCAGACCGGTCTTGTGCTTTTCGCATCCACCGCGGTCCCGCGATCCTGACGACGTCGTCACTCCATCTTGTTGGAGCCTACCTACAGCTCGTCTTCCGGTCCGCGGACGCCACTCCAGAACCTTCTGACCCCATCGGCCATCAGTCCTGCGAGCAATGTGTATTTAACTCAATTTACAAAAAAAAAAATGAGTCACTTTTGTTCTTACCGTGCTAAGATGCAAACTCCTAACATTTCTATTTTCTATCGTTCCAAATGTAATGGAGTGGACGTAAGCGGTAAGCTTACCTGTGTGAAGCCGATTATCGTCTTTCTAAAATAGCTAACTTTGCGTTGTGCATCTTCCCTTGCCCCAAGTTGTTACAACGGTTGCATGAAATGACATTGACATTGATAACCGGTAGCTGCATTATGCAGCTGCAGACCGCAACGATGCGCAAGAAAACGCATAATCCTATCGCGTGCGGGATATGTATGGAAAATAATGGAAGTACTTACGAGTATTGGATTCCGTTAATTTAAGCTGATTTCGTTGTTCTAATAGGTTTTGTCCGACACCTCGAGTTTAGCATTTTTATTCCCGCAGAAGTGTCTTGTTAGGTTAGATTAGTATTTATGGATCCAGTACACAGTCTGTGTTCTATTTAAATATTTATTGTGATCGTGATTGAGCTACACGATCTTATTAATACTGTTATTAGTATTAATAAGACGTACACGTAATAAGATGTAAAACATCCCAAACTCAGAAACAAATACTCGTGCTTATCACACAAATATACTGTAGGTAGGCCTCCAACAAGATGGAGTGACGACCTCGTTAGGATCGCGGGACCGCGGTGGATGCGAAAAGCACAAGACCGGTATGAGTGGAAAGCCTTGGGGGAGGCCTATGTCCAGCAGTGGACGTCTTTCGGCTGACCTGATGATGATGATCACACAAATATTTGCCCAATCAAATGATACGTCGCCCTTAAAAATCCGTTAAAGCTTACAGTATATCACAAAGAAACAATGGATACACACATAGGCGCGGAAAACTTTACTCTCCTTTCTGGGAAATTGGACGAAAAACGGAAGAAAACATTTTGTGTGTAACCAGCACGGTTAGCACAAGTTGCTCGCGACTTGTTGTTCTCTCGGATCTCCCTAAAGTCTGTCTAGTGAGTAACGATAGAGACGCGCTGAATGACAAGCGAGAAAATACAACTTGTGCTACCCGTGCTGAGCCTCTATTTCTACTGGGTAAAAAAAACTATATAGCTCTTGACATGTTACCGTATAGTCAACGTTACGATCGCTCTTATTTACCTGACAGTAATGGCGATCGAGTTACAAACAATATGCTAACATGACAAGCAATATAGTTTCACTGAGTAGAATACAGCTTCAGAGAGCTGAAAAACAAAATAATGAAGGTTATGATAGCTGTATGTATACTGTGGTTAATACCGTAACAATAGATACAAGTTCAAAGACATCTGCTATATAGTATTAATGGTATAGTCACCTGTCCCAATAAAACTTCTTTTGTACAAAAATAGTACCTGTACCCTTAACAAAAATCTCAGAGAAAGTCTTTATCGTGCAAGAAAATTTGAAAGCATTTTTGCAATTTGGGTAACCATAACAGAGTACCTATAGACAATGTATCTATGTTCCATGATAAACGACAACAGTAAAAGATTTTCTAAAGATAACCTGAGCCTTTGCGAACTGGGCTGTCAAGTAATTAATTCGTTTAACCTAGATACTAAACATAGCCTAGACTTATCCAACTTGGGGTTTCCTCTAAGTCCGGACAACTTGTGGTATAAACTTGACTAAGGCTGGCTTGCGTAGTCTATTCTCAGTATTACTTAGCTCGTAGCCCGGCGTTAGGGTGAATATCCATCAGAGCGGTAGCGGGGCGGTGTCCAAGGAAAAATCCACCAATAGGAGAGCTGCGCCGAGCGAAGCTAGGATAATTAAGTAATCTTATTGGTGGTTTTTTTCTGCACCGCTACCTCGTACAGCTATTATGGACCCATACGTTATAGATAATAATATTTTCACTTCAGCACCTTAAGATAGGATTTGCTGTTTAAAGACAGTGGGCTAAATTTGATTATGCTGTGAGCAGAAGCCAGTCAAAATTTGACTTTGCTGCGAGCATGAGACCAAGTAGTAGTAGTAGGAAGTAGGGGGTTGCCGGCTGAGTTCGGATAGTTACGAGGCTGGCAACCCCTTTTCACGGCGAGGTATGTTAGTGCTTTTCTCAACACATATAATTCATTAAAAAAATAAAACATAAATTACAACGTTAAATACTAGGAGTGCATAAACATTAAAAGTAACCTACAGTGCTCAGTCATCCGCGCTGTGTCGGGTGCGCCGCCGCCGCTGCGTCGCACCGTGTTACACGCTTGTGATCTAAGTTGCGCTACCAACCCCTAATTACCTCTGCTCTCCTGTTACTTTAAATAAACATGCAAACGCTTTAGTTGGATGCACGGCTTAGTATATAAAAAAAACTGCTATTTAGCCTGTTCATAAACACAGCCGCCATGTCTACATAAACATTTTAAAATAGCTATGAAATCTCGATTTGTTCAGCCCGAAACGTGATACTTTAAAGCCTAAAATAACTAACATAACGACAACATTTCATTGCATACATCAGAAAAGGATTTGTCCAAGCAACAACATTAAAAGTTGGTCTAGGTCACTCAAAGACGTTGGAGTTTACTAACCTAGTATAAAGTTGACCTTGAATATGTTGACATTACGGTTCTATAATACATTTATACATAAGCAGATGTCGATGCGTCATCCCCAGATAAGGCGATTCCCAACCCACACGCTACCATAAGGATTTCATGTAGGTGTTCATAATACCTTGTCGTCTTAACCAAATATGTGCTTTACGCAACGAATGGAGCAAATAAGTTAAAGCGATAAAGTTTCACGACGTGATTGTATAATCAAATCCACGTGTTTGGATTTGGGATTATTTTTAACTTTGACGTCGGTAGGCATTCGTAAAAATGTCGCTTTAATTCGCGTGAACGCGCAAATGATTTCGTGGCATTCTATTTAAATTTGGTCCAACGCTTTTCAGTTTTCTTGGTATTCTGGAGTATTCTGTTTTTTATACTTATTGCTAAGTGAAGTATTACACTGATAAACAGTACACTAATGCGCAAAAACAGTATCTACTTAGGGCGACATATCATGGACCCGCAAGAGATTATAACTTCACTGCCCAAAGCATCTGGAAATTCCGGGACGCAACGGGCCTTTGTCATGAGCTCTAAACAAAGGGCTCACAGGGCCCATCTTAACCCCCAATAATAATAAGTGAAGTAGGTATTGTATTGATTACCTTCTTTATGGTTTGTTGTTTTGTTTAGTTGTAGAAATCAAATCTTCCACGGTCATTAAATAAACCATCGTTTTTTTCGGTGCTTTTTGGATTTTTCGCTGCCTCCTTGTTCGTTTTTGGCTAGGTTTTTGAAAATCGCTTATGCCCTTTTAGGAGATATTAGCTTCGAAAGATGGCAAATGGCGATCCCCCATTGTTTGTTTGCGGGTGGTAGGACCTTGTGCAGGGTCCGTCCGGATTGCTACCACCATCTTATCCATTAACGTACCGCCAAACAGCAGTATTCGCACTGTTGTGTTTCGGTTAGGGGATAAGACAGCCGGTGTAATGACTAGCATAGAGGCATTTCAGGCATTCCATCCTAGTCCTCAGGGTTGGCAACGCGTTTGCATTCTTAGGCTTGCAGTCTTGTGAATGCGAATGTCTATGGGTCACAGTCTCCACTTACCATCAGGTGGCCTGTGCTCGTTTGCCTTCTCTATGCCATAAAAAAAAATTGTTATCGGGGGTTTCATCAATCAATTCAATCAATTAAATAAGTATTACTTGCTTTGGTCTGAGGTACGCTTGGCAACATTTGGACAACTTTAGTGATTTTACTGAACCTACTGACCTGACCTTGAACTCTGTAAGTCTTAACTGACACAATCCCGTACCTTTTTACCCTAAAGTTATCAAAATGTTATCAGCAAGTAACCCTATATATTATTTCCTGAGATAATGTTCGTAAATTCAATTGCCATCCTTACGTTTTTCCTCTGTCACGCAGTTTAACGATCTGATACACCGAGTTACACGCGGTTTTTATCATAAGATAGCTGGTTTGATTGGTACGGTTTTAAAATGAATTTTATGAGAATCGGTTGGGATGTTTAGGAGATATCAGCACTAAAAGATGTGCTCGTCGTTTTATCTAATTGTAAGTAGTTTAGTATACTTAGTTCATTTATTCATCAATGTAATATCACCATTATAAATTGCATAGCATTACTAAAATGGGAAATTAAATGGGTAGTTATTATGCAATCGTTGCTTAATGCACATCTAAGTGTTTTAAAATTTAAAAAATAATATATTTATGTATATATTTATCTGTCTGGGTATATATCGTAACAACAAAAAATTTATAACATATCTATAGCTAAGATTTATAAAAATCTGTTTATCCATTTAGGAGCTATATCAGTACTAAAAGAAGGCCTCGGTTTTTATCTAGTTTAGTTTATTTATTCACCAATGTAATTTTAATTTGCTTTGAATAGTTATTATAAAACCGTTGCATAATGCACCTCTTAGTGCACTGTTTTTGTTTTCAATAAATAAATGTGATACCTTTGATAGCTTAAGATGGATATTTGATTACTTAGCCCGGAGAATGAACTCCAGTTGTAGCACACACATCCGAAGTTACAGAAACAATCCTCCAATCATTCATAATATCCGCAAGTTTGTCCATTAGCGTAATTTAATACTGATAACATCAATCACGATTGATTTATGCGTCTGAGTGGCTCCAAGACTGCTCTTGCATAAGTATCCTTATTTATAAACATGTAGAGTTGGATCCTTGTTTTGATAATATAAGCCTTTTTGTGATCGAAGAGCGGATTCAGACCTGTTAAACTTTTATCTATACCGCCTTTAACAGAGATATCGTTTCCCGTATGGTTAATTACTTCAACAGAGTGGTTAGCGTAATTGCTAGTGTGCCTACGAAGCTAGCGGTCCTGGGTTTGATTCGCAATTAGAGCAAAATATTTGTGTGATGAGCGCGATTTGTTAAAGTCCTGGATGTTCTGTATGTATGTTTGTAGATGTGTAGTACCCATATAGTTAGCCTAGAGCTTAGTTTGGCATTAGGCCAAATTGATGTGAGTTTGTCCACTGATATTTATCAATTTACATGCTCATACGCATGTACTATCGAACCAATGGAACCCTGACCCACCATGGAACCTTGTCACAGTGATTGACGTTAGGAGTGTGATACGACGCTATACGACAATCGTACGTCAATCATTGTGACAAGGTTCCATGGTGGGTCAGGGTTCCATTGGTTCGATAGTACAGATACAATATGGGATTGTTGAGCCAATTGCTACCGTATTTTGGCCGCTTCATTCAAATCGGGTTTAGTCGGAGTTTTTTCCACAGAGTGTACTATCGAACCAACGGAACCCTGACCCACCATAGAACCTTGTCACAGTGATTGACGTTAGGACTGTCATACGAAGCTATACGACAATCGTACGTCAATCATTGTGACAAGGTTCCATGGTGGGTCAGGGATCCGTTGGTTCGATAGTACATTACATTGACCGCTATTACAACACATAATAAAAATAAAATAAGATTAAAAATCAAACGGGATCCGTATCCGTGGGAACTGTGTTTTTTTCGTGAAGTGCGTATGTATACTGTTAAATATTGTTTTTTTATTATTGCCATCGTTGGACAAACAGTCAGACGGAACCTAATGGAAAGTGGTCACTGCCGCCTATGGACATTTTGCAACGCCAGAGGAGTCAAAGCGTTGCCAGTCTCGAAGAACACTTTGATGACACCCTTTTTAAAAACCTTTTTAGTGTTCCGTAGTTAAATTAAAGAAAGAACCCTTATAGTTTCGCCATGTCCGTCCGTCCGTCCGTCCGCAGCCTAGCTCAGAGACTCTTAGTACGAGAGAGTTGTAATTTGGCATGAATATACATATAAGTCACGCCAACTAGGTGGTAAAATAAAATCTTGAAAAACATTTTTTTAGTGTACTACCTCCGCTACACGTAACGTATTTGTATGTTTTTTTTCTTTCCTACCCCATAATGTGGGGTGTCTTTAGAAAGGTCTTTTAAATTCGTGGTAGAAATATCAAGCTTTAAAGCACTAACTTTTGTTAGAGTCAAGTGTCCCCCCCCCTACAGCCTAAACTACAGATAGGAAAAATCTAGAAAATATCTTAAACGTAAGCTGATATGATTAATTTAATACAAAAACTATCACGACTAAGTAGACTTCATGTGTTCTTGAGTTACAAACGGTTTACATATACCTACCGCAAAATTATTTGCGGTGTTGGTAAACTGACCGCGACCTATGTCGATGTATGATAACATTTTTACCCACCGGCAAAGTTAATTTTGTCGCGAGGTCTAATTTGTATTGTAGTAGCGGCTTCGGAACCCTACACTGAGCATGTTCCGACATGCTCTTGCCCTGTTTTTACAGTGTTACGGAATCCATCGTGTGCGAATCGAACTCGCTCTTAACGTTTTTTTTCTGGCCTCTACATGGTTACTGCCGTGGGAATTTATAGTATTTATGATTATGACCATTGTTTTGGGTAATAATTCTCGTACTCACTAGGTAAGTAGGACGTTTTTTTTTAAGCTAGCCAGTAAACGTCTTACCTGAATATGGCTTAGGAAAACAAGGTCATGATTTTAATAGTATTTATGTTCGTATTTCAAGTGCAAGTCGGGTTCGACTTCCTTGATTTTTTTTTTTTAGTAAATCCGCCGCATAACGACATATTTTGAAAAAACAACCATCTATTACAGTTGTAAAGATACAGCTCTTTACATTTAGGACGGACGGACGGACAGCGTAGGCATATTAATAAGGGTTCCGCCGGATACGGAACCCTAAAAACTATTTTAATTGTTTTTTTTATGATTTTATTTTACTACAGCTTTGTAGTGCTAAGACTGAGCTACACCGCGGACAGACGGACAGACGTAGGTAGGTACAGTCAAGGTCTTTAAATGTTGAGCCACTATCGAACCCTCTCATAATGACAGCGTCAAACCACATGATAGAAATTACACCAAAATTAATGATTAACGTTATGCGACAGGGTTCCATTGTGATTCAAGTCGTAAGAAATGTCAAATAAATTGCTTTATAATGTCACTGTGACACCGTTATAAGGTGGGTCAGGGTTCCAATGGGCTGATAGTGCATGGCGAAACTCTAAGGGTTCCTTGTTTCACTTCGGAACCCTAAAAAAGAATATTGTATTAAATTGTGTTTATTAGTCTGTTGAAAGATGGAACGAATCAAATTGATAACGGAGTTTAAATTTTATTTTATAGATTTAACGTTTACGTTCTGTTGGCGTTGATCTGTTAACGACTTGAAATTTTATTCTGCTGGTTGTAATGTTTTATGATATCGTCGGTAGGTTGAATGTGTGGTGAATTTCAAATAGGTTCTTTTTGACTCGTAAAGCAACATAAAAGTGAAAGTTTATTGACTAAATAACTGTGAAGAGGATAAAAAAAGCATGTCTGACCGTGCTCAGTGTAGGGTTCCGAAGTTACTACATAAAAACTATATCAACAAAAAAAAAAGTATGAATTAATTATCTATTTAAAGTTATTTGGTGCTATCAAAGATAATCTAATCTATCAAGGCTACTTAGACGGACGGACGGCTATGGCGAACCTATAAGGGTTCATAGTTTGACTACGGAACCCTAAAAAAAGAGTGTTGTTAAACCCTGAAAGAAAATACAGGCTTTTGTAAGTTTAACTTGTGTATCTTAGTCTTTGATCGTAACGCCCAAACCACTAAACCCTGTATAGAAGTTACTTAACACGAATTGTTACTGTTTTCTGCAGACTGTAGCTACATACTAAAGACGTAACAAATATTAAAAAAAACAAAAATATAGCAGGCATACAATAGACAATAATACAAAGGTAATCTTATCCTTTTAAGGAATCTCTTTCAGTTAACTCACATTCATATATTTATCTAAGGGTCCTATCTTTTTGATAGTATTTTTTCCATTTATAATAAACTATAGCTACCCGCCCTTGCTTCGCTACATAATCAAGAATTCATTATGGTAAATCGCCAATAACTGGCCACCTCACACTAAAAATGAACCTAGAATAGAATGCATTTTAGTATAAGGTGTTAATTACTGGCCACCCTTCAATAACTGGCCACGTTATACTAAATTGAATTCTGTTTGTAGGTAACAGAGTTCATTTTTAGTATGAGGTGGCCAGTTATGGGAGGGTGGCCAGTTATTGGACAAATAAAACCTTCTTCTTTAATCAACTCATCTATTGATGAAAACGGCATTCAAATCCGTTGCGTGGCTTAAAAGATCTCATAATCATCATCATCAGCCTATACTAGTCCACTGCTGGTCATAGGCCTCTCCCATTGCACGCCAACGAGCAGGATTCGTGGGCACTCTCATCCAGCTCTTGCCAACCACCTTAGCGTAGATCGTCGCTCCACCCAGTCTGAGGGGTTCACTAATGTTTGACCAAAAAAATATTGACAAATGATCATTTGACAAACAACGTTTCACCAAATAATCATTTGGCAAACGTGACATTTGACAAAAGTATCATTTTGCAAAAACTCAATTAGCAAATGATCAAATAGCAAACACTACACAAATAATAAAATGTCAATTGACAGTTTTCCATTTCACCAAATATTATTTCCTGTAGTTTACCTATTTCTGGGCAGAAAAAAATAACCTCGAAGGCCAAGGCGGGAGCAAAGCTCCCGCCTTGGCCTTCTAACCTAACCTATCCGAGTCAGTTCTGCCCGGATTCGTCTTGCTCGTTGCATTTAAAATTTTGTCTGATAACTCCGTTGCTAAATGTTCATTTTGTCAAATAATTACTTATAAAATGTAAATTTAACTGTTGATCATTTGAATAAGTGAGCCATTTTTAAAATGACAACTAGTAAAATGATCAATTGGCGAAACATTTTTTTGCAAAACGTTGTTTGTCAAGTGTAATTTTGCCAAATGACTTTTGGTCAAACGGCAGGACACCAGTCTGAGGGCGTCCTACACTACAATTGCCAATTCTCGGTCTCCACTCAAGAATACGATAAAGATAAAGAGACATTTATTCGTAACAAAACATAACCACATTACATAGATACAAAAAGATCAAGACACAGAAATTGTTGTGAAACGATCCCAACTCAGCATTCGCTAGCCGTAAAGCCAGCACTGGTCTTCCGTTGGAACCGCTTGGTGAAAAGACGGAAAGTGACACAATTAACACAAAATAACGCTAAAACAAAAACATCAAGGATCAAAATACAATCATTTGTTCGAGATTATGTCGAACTTATGAGAAACTTACGTAAAAGATCTAAGCCATGAGCTAAGTAATGAGGTATGTAAAGATTTGCTCTGGAACCTAGCCATTAACAATTTATTTGTCATTGCACATCAAGAGTGCTTTATCATAAAAAAAACCCTCCATCTTATCTCACCAGCGACCATTATAAAACTATCTGCAACAGAAGCGCTCACACAATTAGTCAACATACAAACAATAAATCTATTCTTATCTATCGTAATGGTTTTAATCATCAGTTGTCTCATTCACGGCCACCCAGCAGAGATTGTATGCGATTTGAACACGATTTGGCGTCATTGGCGCTTAATGTGTTATCTGAGGCCGTTGACCCGTAACGCAACTTTAGCGGAAACGTTAAACAGCGCGTTAACGTTAACTACAACGTTACGGGTTATGGTTCAAGTTAATGTTCGTATTGTGGCCGTTGGATATGGTTTTTTCTTAAACTTAGGTATTTAGTGAGCTGGAAGAGACACCTTTCACCATAAATAGCATTATGGCATATTTTGGTCCTCAGGTTTTTTATTTATTGCATAGATAAGGCAAACGAGCACACAGGCCAACTGATGGTAAGTGCAAACTGTGACCCATAGACAATCGCATTCCTAATACTGCAAATGTGTTGCCAACCCTGAGGAGCGAGATGGAATGCCTCTATGCTATTAATTTCACTGGTTGTCTTATCCCCACACCGGAACACAGCAATGCGAACACTGCTGCTTGGCGGTGGGTTAATGGATAAGGCGGTGGTAGCGATACGGACGGACTCTGCACAAGGTCCTACCACCACTAAAGCAGTCAAACTTATAAACGGCCCACTTTTTGCATCGCGGGTTTAACAAAAGCAATAATCACCGCCCGATCGATATCCGCTACACCAGAAGAAGATGTTCAGTTGCATTGTGGTCTTTTATAAATAATATGCTCCTCTCTTGAAGATCCCTAAGTCGAAGAGGTCCGGAAATACCGCCGCAATAAGCTGGTTCCACAAAATGGGGCCGATTTTAAAACATTTATGAAAATTACTAGAGGACGCGGCTTTGTACGAGTAGAATTATTTTCTCGCTACTCCCCCTATTTTAACCCCTTATGAGGTGAATTGCCAAAAATCCTTTCTTAGTGCTCACTTGCATCATGAGAGGAACCCCTGTACCAAATTTCAAGTTTCTAGGTACAGTAGTTTCGGCTGTGCATGATATCTAATTCAGTCAGGTTTGCCTTTTATATATCGCACTGCTAGATCAAAACAGGAGTAAATGCTGGTATGTAATCCCACATTCCAATTAATAAGAAAGAGTAGGACACTTGAAGCTCGCCGCAAGCTATGCCACGGGACAGTAATATCTAGTCATATATTTATACCATTTATAAATGTGCTTCTTCATAGTCGCTTAACTATCTTAATCATGATATCTTATTGGCTCGTCTTTTGATATAGGAACCATTGAGGTGTTCAGCTGGCTATCGGTGGTCCTCATCATCAGTTCCACTTCACCAAAAGATACTTTTTCAATGCAAATGCTTGTTGCTGAAAATACTAAAATCGCAACCTATTATTTTTTCTAAATCGTTCCAGTGGTCTTTTGTAAGGTGACCTGTCGTTTCGCCGAGTTTAATTACGCAGATTTTTGTGTCGCAGACAACTATTGGCAGACCTTTCTTTTGGCCGAGTAACGTTTGGTATCATTTCGTTACGCCTATTATTTGTTTCGCCGAATAGTCGGTAGACAGTAAAGCGATACGCAGAGTTACGTTTAGTCGATCGTTTGTTTCGTAATTGTTTCATTTTACCGAACAACTGTTCGTCGAAACATGTTAAGCAGAGTTGTGACATGGCAACATTATTGTTTAGTAGATTTAAGGTTCGGTCGATTTTTGTTTCGGCATTTTTTCAGTTAAGTAACTGTACATCTGTTGCATTTTTATGGAAGACTAATCAAGGCAGATCCGACTCGGATAGGTTAGGTTAGAAGGTCAAGGCGGGAGCTTAGCTCCCGCCTTGATCTTCGAGGTTATTTTTTTTATCTGCCCAGTAAATAACAAACACAACAAAGTCAATTTAAAAATAGGTAAACTATTAATAAACCGAGCTGTTACGTTACTTAATGATGAATAATAGTTGAACCGTTTAAAAGCGAACAGTTGTTCGAGCAAACATTTAAAATGTGTAGTGATTAATAGGCTAAACGAATTTCTGCCAATAGTGGTTCAGCTTACTGACTCATAAGCCAACTAAAGCAGCTGCTAAAGGTTGAGTTACGAAACGTTAGTCTGCGAAACAATACATCTACGAACAAATCCATCGGCGTACCGTTACTCGGCAAAACGTTGTCTGCCAATCAATAATCTGCCAAATAATTGTCGGCGAATCATTAGGTAACCCTTTTGTAATCGGTGGGGCTACACAAGTTGCCAACGAATACAAACGCTAGCATTTGGTGATCACCTACGCTTTCCGTTGTCAAAAATGAAAAAGCTAGCCAAGTTGCCCTTAGATACCGACGTTTATACTCGTATCGTAATAGTGCTCGTGTTGAATTCAACTTGTCAAAATAGTACCGCGTAACGACGGAGAAAACGCCAAAACTATCACTATTCGATTAGCGCGAGTGATAGTGATCACATTACAGCGTGTCAGTTGTAACGAGTGATATATCACGTGACTTACGTCAATTCCATACATTTTTGTAAGTGTATGTGATCACCAAATGCTAGCGTTCGTTTTCGATGGCAACTTGTCTAGCGCCGCAGGGAAAAGTAAAAAGATCCCGAAAATAACCTCCTCCTTTTTTTAAGTCGGTTTAAGACCAGTGTGCACGCCATCTATAAACGGAAAGAAGAACCTGACAACTGTAAACTTACAATATGTCTAAAACTTTTACCACAAGACTAAACTCATAATGAGTTGTCTGGAAAGCCGCAGCGGCCCGAACTTGAGCGGTTCGTATTGAGTTTGGTTACTATTACTGATGTTGCTTCTAGAGCCTAAATGACGTAAGTTAGCAAGTAACCACGTTGGAATTTTGATCTTAAGACACCGTCGTTTGTGTTTATATTTGTGTTATCTTGATACTTTAAGAGCGGCAAAGATTTTAAGTATTGTGTTATCAATTTTAACAGAATTCATCTTGTTTTAGCAATTTGCATGCACGAACACGTTCCTAATAATTTGACCTTTTTAAGCAGTTTTGTTTAAGGTCCGACGAAATGAAAAAATATATAATAGTAGCCGTTCATCACAAAGAACATGATATCTTGATACTTGATAGTCATACAAAAGCGCTACGAGTATACCATATCATCGACAAACAAACGTCATCCAAAAGTTTACAAAAACAAGATTAGTTTTAAATTTAATTTTGATTGTTTTGTTAATTGTCTTGTCTTGTATGAATACTTTAAAACTCTTTTATGTTTTTATTATTTTTATTAAGTTATTTTGTCATGTTAGGTTTAAAATTCAAATGGACTTTATTATTTAATGTTCTGTACCTAATGTATGTTTAGCTAGTAAGTGTAAAAGTTGTACCTACCTATTCATATAGATTTAATTAATGTTTAAATTGTATTTTTCTTAGAGATCAGACGTAGGTCTTTTTTTGTTTTTACCTTCAGAAAAAAAATGTTTCTTTTTGTTTTCGTATATTAGAATTGTTTACGATGCTTCAACAAAAGGTGCAAACCGAAAACCAGCGCTGCGGTTCCTTGACCACAGCATTATCTATTCACAAATAAAAACTTTTTCGCATTAAATAAAATAGAGTACAAAAGGTGGACTTCATGCTCAAAGGCTTATGCTGAGTTGGAACGTTTTTGGCAGAACAACTCGTGCCTTCCATGCTTTTTTATTAATGTTGATTTTTTTGGTGTCTAATAAACATAACACTTAAAAGTTGTCATAACCAATCAGAGCCGGTATTAAGAACCGTCAAAAACTGCCAAGTTCCAGGCACTGAAAGGGACACAGTTATACTCGTCATATAGCTGTGTCCCTGTTCATGTCACGGCCCTAGGACTTCCCGTGACGTCACGAGCTATATTTAGCTGCGACATCATTGCCTGTTTGAACCTAAACTGGCGCGACTTCAATTAGAGGAAGTATGTATCATAGTCATCTCCCGAATTCTTAGACTATGAGTGTGAAAAAAATATGGTTGTTGGACTATCGTATCGAGGGTTCCGTGCCACGCGCAGTAGGTAATATTATGTTCCAGTTTGAATTCGATTTCGAATCAAAGCAGCTCAATTCCGACTCACACTTGACCATTTTTTAGTATTAGTGGTGTTTTTATGTAGTGGGTTTACATTTGCACTATGATCACTGTATGTTTTACCGTATTATGGTACGACAAAACTTCCATTATTTGGTTTCAGTTCTTGGATAAGCAATTCCACCGTAATAACACCATATTAAAAAAATCGTTATCTAATACGGTGCACAAGATACAAGCGCTTTAAAGGTAGGACGAACGGACGGAGATACCTTAAAATAAACATATACTTACCTTCTTAATAATCAATGAGAACCTTTTACCAATAAATTACCAGGAATTAAAACAAGACGGTATAAAAATAAATACGGATCGTGCAAAATTCACGAAACTCTTATTTTAAGGAAATTAAATTTCGCGAAGACGGTATTATCAGAAGCTTAGGATAATGACATTAATTTATTTAATTCTTTGGAGTACTTTAGACATAACAATAATAATGTCAATAATAATTATTATAATAACATAAAAATAATCACGTCGCTTCTAGTATTATTTTTTTGTCATGGCGAAGGCAATCGAGCACACAGGCCACCTGATGGTAAGTGGGACCTGAGACCCATAGACATTCTCAAGACCGCAATTTCCAACCCTGAGGACTAAGATGGAATGCCTCTTGGTTAATAAAAGTAATCATCAACATCATCATAGCGGCCGGAAGACGTCCTGCTGGACATAGGCGTTCCCCAAGGATCTGTACTGGGGCCGGTTTTGTGCTACCCGCATTCATCGGCTTCCCGCGATCTTCAGCAGAAATGAAATGAAATAAATGTAAAGTAATAAAATAATTCTAATATATATACCACTAGCAGTAGTAACTGTCTAGTTTTATTCGCTGATTTCCTTTTAACTACGAATCCAAGAGCCTGAAGCAAGGAAAATTAACCAGGTTCTCAGAAATAGCAGTAATTTATCAAGCCCTAAGTAGCGTAACGCGACAAGTTAGATTATTTCGGGAAACTTTAAAAATTCAAGAGAAACAGCTTTTTATAGGTGCAATTGAAACTTGGTCTTTTGCTGCGTTACTATCGGCTTATAAACTGTGACAACTCACTTTAAACTCGTCGTTACTGTTACACAAATGTCATATTGTAGAAGATCCCTTGGTGAGATCAATTGATACTTTCTATATAATTTCTGTCACAAAATAAAATGTGTGACGTGGTCACGTGATATTATTATTCTCCACCTTCTTCCCTTAATTGGAATATGGTCAGATTTTTCCGGACCCCATTTGTCAAGTTATAAACGGAAGACCCATTATTATCATTTATCTGCGTTGAAGTTTTCCCAATAAAAATCTACTAAGGTTACATTTAAGAAAGAGTTTTTAGACACTTAATTCATTTTGCAAAAAAATATACTTTATTTGATTAACTACGCTTCGAAGAAATACAGATTGTGGAATGCTAAATATTCCTAACAGCGTTTTCTACCGCTCAAACATAAATAAGGTAAAGATATATTGATATTAATTGCTAGTCGAAAATTATACGACCTTGACACTACTCATCACTTCACCTTGGAAGCGTAACATCTTAGCTTCATTCTGGCAATGGCCCAAGCAATTTATCATTTCTAGAGTAATTAATTAACTTTACATACTAAGTGCCAGACTGTCTGATTTTAGTACAAAATGTGCTCGATTTGTAGCTAATGGCACTGAGTGATGTGTTAAATATATTAAGCCCTGCTATCTTCAAGTCTTTGAAACGAAACCGTTTGTAGTAAGGCTGAAATGTAAATAACTAGTTAATCGATTATAACCTTCGATATAGTATATTTAAAGCTGATATATCTTAAACAGTCAAAATGATTGTCATGAAACCTAGCAAAACATTCCAACTAAACTAGATTGAGACACACAGATAAACTGTTACACCAACACACACCAACGTTGACTCTCAAATGTAAAAACATATAGACACACAGACACATATACACAGGATACACGCACACACACACACACACACACACACACACACACACACACACACACACACACACACACACACACACACACACACACACACACACACACACACACAGATAGACAGATACATAAACACAGGATACACACATACAGAGACACACAGAAACTCAGATACACATTAAAACCCTCTCTGTTTGCTTCGGGGGTTAAAAAAACAGTAACCTGTAGTACCACCGCAGTCTTTCGCCCAACAACAAGTAACATAAGTATGTAACTATTTTAAAACTAGTAACTAGTTTAAGTTTCTTTCCCATTCCACTGAGTTCGGAGCGGCTCGTAAAACACACGACGGCTACAAAAACTTAATTTACTGCACAAAATAATTAACACGAGATTACTTGAGAATATAACTAACCTAGCAAAGAAAAACGGTCACTCACGATTATTTCGAGTTATTAAATAATTGTGTAGTGTAAGAAACATGAGATTGGATGCTATAAAATTAAATCATTACAGTTTATATTTTAGTTACTTTCGATGCATTTGCGGAAAGTATTTTTTTTTACACGAGTCCCGAGGTGTCTTGGCCCGAGCTCCAGGCGAGAGACAAGACTGGGGACTAGTGAACATGTTAGTTCCGCACGTGTATCAAACGACTATTTTTAACACATTAGCGAAAAAATGTCTATGAAACAAAAATAAAACGATACTAAAACGACACAATTATACTTATTCACAGTCTGATAAAAAAATACAGTGCAATTTGAGCAATTACGCAAAAAAAAGAAATTAATAAAACACACCATGTGCAGCTACAAAAAATACAACTTTTTCGAGCAACTGTATTAAAAAATATTAGTTCGCAAATATACTTTCTTTACCCTAAAAGTACCGGTTCGGCCCACTCTCTGATTAAACTAATCAACTCAAAAGGACAATGCCAGGTTTCCATGGAAGCTTAGGCCTAAGAAAAAAATGTGTCGGATAATTATAGAATTGGGTTTATTTGATGTAGAAAAATGCTGTGGTGTTAGTTATTCTGAAGATCTCCTCAAAAAAAATTAGATATAATCGTAACAACTACGTATCTTAATAGATGGATCTAATAAAATACTGAATCTGATCTTATACAAAACAGGCCATATCAACATGGTATCCGCGGGCTTTTCTTTTTTAAGTTTTTTAAGCCAAGATCTGGCATTGTCCTTTGAGGGAGACTTTTTATCATAGAATACTTATCATCCCGAAAGAGGACGTTCAGTTATTGAAGTCGCTGGCAAAAATTAGTTTGAATATAATTTGAAATTAACCGTCTTACATTCTCAGAACATCAAATTGAATAGGCAGAAACATTATACCGCTGAAATAACAAATTTCCCGCTGTCTAAACGATATATATCCTCTAAAGCCTATTCATGTAGGCTCACAATAACATTGGCTTTGAAACAAAGACGCGAACTCTCGAGTTATTTAATTAAGTTGCTCCTAAATATAGGGCATTACACGCCCTTAACACATTCAAGACCAAAGCCTCAATAACGAGCCGAATTTGTATGAACATTTCACAGTCTGGTACTGACTGTGTTAAGCCCCACACACACGACCCGATGTAAGGGACCGACAACATGGTTGGACACTTACAAATTTATGTAAGCCTACCCGGAAAGGTTTAAAAAGTTCCCTTTGAACCCGGCCTGTTTTTAAAGTTTGTTTAATTCATGTTTATAAAGTACAACAGGAAAGAGCATTTTTTTTAAAGTGTTAAAACACAAAAATAAATACTTGAATTTAAATGTTGCCGATCTTAACTACCTACATCTTCTTTTCGCAGGCGCAAAGTAATTTACTTATAACTAATTTCGTTTTTTATCCGAGTATAAAATTGCTTTTTACTAAATAAATCATATCCAAAGACTTTTCTTATGCAGAATTTCACATTAATAACAGGATATAATTTCTACATAATTTCAGAACTCAAGAGGCGAGATTTCCAAACTTCAGCGCTTTTTAATAAATTCAAAAAAAGAAGGAGGTTCGCAGCTCGTCTTGCTCCTATTGCGAAATAAGAATTGTTGTTTCTAAATTTAAATACTGGCTGATTGTAACGGCAAACGCGTATAAATTCAATTTTTGAATCAAATTAACGATTATGATACCAGCCGTTCAGATTTTTGAACGGATATGCTGTTCAGCTTTTAGTGGTTATTTGGTTTATGTGTGGTAATAAGGGTGTTATTATTGAAAACAATTAAATTTTCAAAGCTTAAACAACGACAGGTGGTAAAGAAGCTAGACTAACAATAAGTTAACTTTAACAGTTGTTTAGTGGTGATTTAACTCGGTTGAAATGCTCGAGTTAAAAGGGGATACTTAAGATTCTGTTACGTTTAAACAGCTTTTTGACAGCTGGTTTCCGTATTCACATAGCAGTTAAAAAAATGGGTTAAATAAATATTGTACTTTATTGCACATTTCGTCTATGCTGTTAAGAAAAAACTATGATAGATTAGCTAGAAAAAAGCTAGTTTTGCCTTATCTATATATTTTGGATTTTACAGTTCAAACTTATATTTTAAGACCCTACATACACCCTTATCTGACTCTTAAGTCTTGTATATTACAGTTATAAAGCGCTACAGCTAGCAGCACCCTTTATACAACCTCTTGCCTTAATGCATACAATTTTAAATATGGCTATCTCGGTGCACCTCATTGCTTGTGAAATATTCTATTGGGTTGGTCTCGAGAATCTACTGGCGGCGAGCCAAGCCGGGGTTCACAGTTCATACAGACGGTAGTAATACTAATAATTGTCTACGGTTCTTGTTTGGAAGTGATTTATCTGCTTAGGCATTGGAAAATAATAATAGAACACGATTGTTTGAATTTGTGAAGAAAATTAAATTGGAAAAGGTCAGCCAAAGCCAAAGGTCACGTGATCTACCAGTGATCTACCAGTAACAGCTAGTTAGCGTAATGCATGTGCACTCTATACGTCTCTATTTGGTTTTAGATCACAAGTAATTATGTATGAGCTTAACCAGGTGGGATAAAGAAATAAAAATATTCCTACCTTTATTTATGAGTAAGGAAATAAAAATATCCATACTCATAATGTATTGGCTTGTAGTATTTCCACTAATGTGGTTACAGAATCAACAACAAGTTTTTAGAGTTGTTGGAAATTCTGTAGGAATGAGGTCTTTCCGTCTGTCTGTCTGTTTGTTACGCTTCCACGGCTAATCCGTCTAATCGATTTCGTCAACTTTGGTATTTCGATAGCTTAACTCCCGAGTAAGGACAAAAAATACTTTTTATCAACGTCATGTTTGAACTTCTGCACTAATCTGCCAAGGCCGAAATATGTTCAGCTACTGTACCAAGACTACTAAGCAAAATGGACTCCTAAAGGCTTTAATATTGCTTTAGCTGTCGTAAGCTATTTGTAAAGGTGAACGGATGGTATTTAGTCCAGTCGAGAAGTAAAGGTCTTCCTAATGTTACGTTTTACTTTATCTGGCGGAGTAGAGCGATTAACGGCAATACTCTCTCTTAACTACTCATAATAAGTATAATAACTATGGCAGAGTTAATTGGCTTATAAGCGGAATAATAGTTATCATTATACGGCAGATAGTTGGATAAAACACCATTATATACATAAAAAGCAACGATACAAAGGCAACTCGTTCTTTTAGAGCTCTGGGTTTAGAACCATCACGATTCAACTGACTTATTTTTTTAATTGCGTAAAATCGGTTCAGATACACACGTTACTTGAATTACGCCTCTTTTTTCTTCGGACTCAAAAATGTGTTCATGAAGTAAATGAGTATACCTCGGACGTTATCATGAGCTCTGGGGCCATAAAACCCTTTTTCGCACATCTCGCTTGCTCTTGGGAGGGTAGCTATCTCTCGCTCGCACTTCGCAGCGACTTCTTTGTTTGTTCACTAATTAGTTTATGGCTCCAGGGCTCAGATGATTACGTCCCAGGTATAGTGATTGGATTATAGAAGTCATCTTACTACTCCCATGACATACATTTTCCTTGTCAGCGCCATATTTTGAATACATACAAGAACTAGAATTAGTTTCCTGCTGCGCTTTTTCTTCCTGTTGAGGTTTGATTTTCGGAGATTCCTTTCTTAGTCCATCTCTAGGGTATCCAAGGAATACCCCCTACAAATTCCAAGTCCCTAGCTCCAGCAGTTATAGCTGTGCGTTGATCAGTCAGCCCATCAGTTACTTCTTTAATTAACCTCAAAATTGTTCCATCGTGTGTGTTCCATTTATTTGTTCGTCTTGCACCGTCTCATAATAACAATAGGCGGTTTTTTTTTTCTCCCTTTATCTCTCTCCTAAGATTTTTGGCATGTTTTCCTGCTGAACTACACATCTTATTTGATATTATAATTAATTTAATATTTATAGCTTTATATAATGCTTAGACTAAGTACCACTGTAATATGAAATATGTTTAAAAAATGACTGACTGCTGAGTTTCTGACGGCGTTTCTTCTCAGCAGGGAAGTTTCTCTCTTGGGAAGCGCTGGTAAATTCTTGACGTATAAAAGTGCCCATGCGGCCTACTTACTGAATAAATGACTATTATCTTTATCTTTATCTTTATTTATTTTCTTTTTCGTTGCTTAAAAGAAAGGTCAGAACGAATGACGAACAATACAACGGTCACAGTCTCACAGTGTAGGTATTCGACGCAAACTAATAACGTCCCTTTTACTTTCTGAACCTCGTATCTAATCGAATAGTTACATATGAAAGTAGTCTTTATAATTCAACAACATGAGTGCTTTTCCTATCTAACTTTTCGATCAATATAAACGCTATTTTAGAGCCCTACCAATATCGCCAAGTCCCAGAGGCATGTTTTACCACCGTTTTTACCCCTTTATAGTTCTCATTTACCGTTTAACGGTCGTTTCTATCGTAAACGCGTTTTTATTTGTACATTAAACGTCGTAACTTGCACTTAGAAATAATAAAAGTTTGTTGACGCGACAAATCTGTTTTTTATGTGCCGCGATTACAGCGTTATTCTCTGTTTGTTTAGTTGTTTAATGCGTTTATTGGTTCAATTAGTAATAAATAACACTAACGACTTAATGATAGAATGCTGTTTAAAAAATAAGTACATTATTAATAAATTGATCTTGACTATGATGTCCGTCTTAAGTACACTCAGGAGCAAAAATACCGGGTCAGAGTGCGTTTTTGCTACAAACGAGACTATTTCGAAGCCTTGGCTCCTCACCAGGGGTATGTTTCGAGTGAGGTTTAATAGTGTATACTCAGGTTGGAGGTTCAATAGAGGAGGTCAAAAGTTCTTAAGATACCTAACTGATCGCACAATCAGTTAACACCACAGCCGGACAGTTTGGGTCAGTATTTGGATTTCCTTACATTTTATTGCCATTTTAGATGTTTTTCTGAACATGCAAAATTCCGGCGTTAAACACAGATTCATTCAGTTGGGTATCCTAGGCACTCTGGAAGTCCTGTATCGATGCTGGCGAAGAACCAAGGCTTCGAAATAGGCTCTTTAGTATGAAAAACGCACTCTGACCCGTTTTTTTTGCTCCTGAGTGTAGGTAAACGTCACAGAAAATAGTAATTTCTGAAATCTTAACGAAATAAACTATTTACATTTATAATTTTCATTACAACGTCCCTAAGTGTACCAGACCAGAGTTCAGAATGACGCGTTTGAGTATAGAGGAGAAAGGGGTAATATGAGTCAGAGGACAATCCAATGGTGGTTAGTGGTCTAACATCCAGACAAAATAATCTAAACAAACAAAGGTAACTACTACCCAGTCGTGTCAGGGTAGTAAGAACTATAACGCAACGAATCTTTTAGGCCGATATTTGATTGTGAGATACTTTCTTCTGGATGTTAGAACACTGTCCACTTGGAGATTTCCATTAGAAAGAAATCGTTTGTAGTGATCAGTCGTCCATCACATATCTTCAGAATGTATTTTGAACGTTTTTACCTCCTCTTGTGGGACTCCTTAATTATTTAAGATGACATTAAATACATGAAGAAATATAACATGATAAAATAAACCTTACAAACACTGAGTAACATTATCTAAAAGCTCAATAATACCATGTCATTTAAAAACAAAATCCTCTTGCTCGATGAAATATTCTCCACTGATAAATAAGACAAAAACGTTGTCATAACAATTAAGACAGCTTATTATTATTCTAGTCTAAAATTAAGTTAAACAAGTAGCAGAGTGTTTTGCCGGAGGAGTAACGGGGGAAGTTGATAATGAGAAAATTAAAAATGCATCCGTTAGGGGAAACGGTTAAGGGCGGGGACAAACTGGCGGGTTAGATTTAATACAGCCTTTTTTACGCTTGTGTTACTAGCTTTATAGGTAAGACTACTTTTTAGGTGCGTTGGTACTTAGGTCTTGGTAATGGATGATATTGGTGACAGAGAGAAATGGTCGCTGGAGTAGCTTTTTGCTTGAGGATTTGAGTTTTTTGTAGTCTTGCTTTCTATAGATGATAAATGCGAGTGATTTTGTTTGCAAATAATCGTTTTAATGCCTTTATCAGTTGGATGTAAAAAAACAGTTAATTATTATTATTATTATTATTATTATTATTTATTTATTAAAAACAAACAACATAGTACAATAATATATCATGCCCTGCAAAACTGTTGGAACAGTTTGACTGCAGGATTGTGTCCATTAATTAAATCTGTTTTATCTTACAGTAGGTATGTCTAAATCTAAATTATCTAATATGGAAGTGACTGAGTGATAGTGAGTGAAGGTGAAACGTGGTAACAAATTAAGGGCTGATTTGTCAATCTTCAGATAAATGTCACATATATAAATATACTAGCTTCTGCCCACAACTTCCTCCGCGTAGATTTCGAATATTATAATTTTCTCGGGAACTTTTAAATTTAAAGCTCTGTGCATTCCGAATTTCATCTAAATCTGCCCGGCCGTTTTAGCGTGAAGGAGTAACAAACAGAAACACTCCAAACTTTCGCATTATAATACCTACTAGTAGGATTAGTCGGATTAGCTCTGTACTTTCCTTTACAATGACCAAAATAAAGAAAGTGACAACATCAACCGTCTGAAACTTTAATCTGGGGCTTGAAAACAGCCCTAACACGATTTTTTGCAAAAAGACAGTTTGATATTACTAAAGCAATAAGTTTTTCATTAAGGTTTTTTTTAGGTAAGTCTACTTCCTTTGAGTGTGGCAGCAAGGCTATTCTTACTTTGAGCTACCCCCTGCCCGCGAGTTCGTCGGCGTAGATTTAGAACTTCGAGCATCACGTGATGCGGGGATTTCGGTTAGCGATATTCCCTCGGCAACTTGAAATTTTCTAGAAACAAAAGTATCCTATGTATTAGGTACTCCAGGGTAGTTGAGATCTGCATTCCAAATTGCTCTCGCATCCGTCCAGCGGTTGCATTTTGAAAGAGTAAGTAAATATTTGTTGGCTTTATTAAAGAAAATACTTAAGTCCATTGGCGAAAGAAAAAGTTTTTTATACAGATGAACTCGCGTGCCGCATGCAAAGTAAAAAGGAACATCTTTAGCTACTTTTCCAAGTCACAATGTTACATTTATCGACTCCTTAACATATTTCACATTTCTCCAATGACGATAATCGGAGAGATGCCGGTTTTTTCCCACTCCCGCAGCAGTGACTTGATTCAAATGGAATCAAATTGACAGTCCAAATGACGTTCGCCGCTTTGCACTTACTTTGACAGATGCAAATAAAATTGAATTATTTGCGTTCAATGGAATAGGATTTACACTGAACGCTGATTTTTATGAAGTTAATTTTGTTAAAAGTTTGCTCTTTGTTCGGGGAAAATTGTGAACTTTTAAAATTGAATGACGTTTAACTCTTTGATTTACGTTTATTAATTTTTGACTGTGAATCCTTGAGTGGTGTTGTGGTTGTCTGTTCGAATTTTGTTTGTCAGTCTGTCATAACCTGCATGTCAATAAAACGGGTGAATATTAGTTCAAGGATTGTCCAAGAGTCAACTCACACCAAGACGCGACGCGACGCGACGCGACGCCGCGCGTACATGCGACTCAAAATATACTTTATTTACTATTCAATTAATTTTCGCGTAGTAAATAAAGTATATTTCGAGTCACATGTGCGCGCAGCGTCGCTTCGCGTCGCGTCGCGTCGCGTCTCGGTGTGAGTTGACCCTTAGTATTTATAGTAATAATATAGATTCAAGAGGAAGGTTTTTATGTACATTCTGTACGCGTACGAATACGGGTGTTACAGGAAATCCACACAAACCGAAGCGAAGCGAGTTAGTTCGCCAGTTAAGAATAAGCTACGTTTACGACAAGCGTTATCTTCAATTAAAACACATCAAAACTTCCGAATTAAACTCAAAATGTGTTAATTGCTCATAAAGACAAAGTAACTCTTGATGCAATGCTCCATATACTACTTGTAACAGAATTCAAGACGTTACCAACCGTAACTCTTACTACAAACACTTCAAATTTCATTAGTCCACTATGAGCAACGTCTCATAATGAATAAGTTGAAGCGAAATACGACTGTAAAACGATGTGGTTGGATTCAAATTTCACACGTCACGTCACACGGAAATGATACTCAAGGCAATAAACATCAAGTAGTTGGGAAACTTTGATAAGGACAAATAAAAGGTTTTTTTACATACATACATACTGCCACGCTTGCAACCTACCAACCACTCTAACAACTTGTTGTTAATTCTATAACATTTTGCACAAACAGACTGATATGTTTACCAGTGTATATTAGTGACAGGTTGCAAGCCCATCGCCTAACAATACTACAAGCCTTTATTCCCTTAGTCGCCTCTTACGACTTCCTCGGGAAGATACGGAGTGGCGCTATTCCAAGTCGGCAACCACACGGCACAGGTTTTTGTAAAGATACAATATAAGAGACTTAATGTATCTATGAATGTAGACTCCTTTATTGTGCAAAAGACAGAAAACATTCCCATTTTCTTTAGGGATCTCTTACTGTAAAGCTAATCTGTGGTCCTATTATAAAATAATAAATAAATCCTAAATGTTTTTTTATTTTAATCAAGATAAAAATGTAATTAAAAAAATAACTTACGCATATACAGTAGGTGCAAATGGACATGAGACTCAGCTGCACTGCTGGTTTTCAGTCTCCAACCAGGAATTAGAAATAAAAATTAGAATAACTTGAAAAAAAATGGTGGTGTGCGATATGGATAGATGTGGATAAACCATCTGTTACTTTCTGTATGTAAATCTTCTAAGTGCGAGAGTGACGGACTTCCACAGCGATAAAGGCAACCACAATAAGGGCCCTGAGCCACAGTTTGAAAATCGAAGATCGAAATTATGTTAGCTCCATTGCTTTCTCTCGATTTTGTCTCGAATGATGACTGACAGGGATGGAGCAAAAGTAACTTCGAAGTTCCATTTTCAAATTACGGACTCTCATGATGTTTGCAAGAAGTCGGGAAGTCAGGTATTTCCTTCAAAAGTCAAGCTGAAATTAACTGATCGGACCTGGTGTTAGTTATAAAATAATTATTTATTACTCTGTTATCTTGTAATGTTACTTTTAAGTATTATTGACTATGATGTCCGTCTTAAGTACACTCAGGAGCAAAAATACCGGGTCAGAGTGCGTTTTTGCTACAAACGAGACTATTTCGAAGCCTTGGTTCCTCACCAGGGGTATGTTTCGAGTGAGGTTTAATAGTGTATACTCAGGTTGGAGGTTCAATAGAGGAGGTCAAAAGTTCTTAAGATACCTAACTGATCGCACAATCAGTTAACACCACAGCCGGACAGTTTGGGTCAGTATTTGGATTTCCTTACATTTTATTGCCATTTTAGATGTTTTTCTGAACATGCAAAATTCCGGCGTTAAACACAGATTCATTCAGTTGGGTATCCTAGGCACTCTGGAAGTCCTGTATCGATGCTGGCGAAGAACCAAGGCTTCGAAATAGGCTCTTTAGTATGAAAAACGCACTCTGACCCGTTTTTTTTGCTCCTGAGTGTAGGTAAACGTCACAGAAAATAGTAATTTCTGAAATCTTAACGAAATAAACTATTTACATTTATAATTTTCATTACAACGTCCCTAAGTGTACCAGACCAGAGTTCAGAATGACGCGTTTGAGTATAGAGGAGAAAGGGGTAATATGAGTCAGAGGACAATCCAATGGTGGTTAGTGGTCTAACATCCAGACAAAATAATCTAAACAAACAAAGGTAACTACTACCCAGTCGTGTCAGGGTAGTAAGAACTATAACGCAACGAATCTTTTAGGCCGATATTTGATTGTGAGATACTTTCTTCTGGATGTTAGAACACTGTCCACTTGGAGATTTCCATTAGAAAGAAATCGTTTGTAGTGATCAGTCGTCCATCACATATCTTCAGAATGTATTTTGAACGTTTTTACCTCCTCTTGTGGGACTCCTTAATTATTTAAGATGACATTAAATACATGAAGAAATATAACATGATAAAATAAACCTTACAAAAACTGAGTAACATTATCTAAAAGCTCAATAATACCATGTCATTTAAAAACAAAATCCTCTTGCTCGATGAAATATTCTCCACTGATAAATAAGACAAAAACGTTGTCATAACAATTAAGACAGCTTATTATTATTCTAGTCTAAAATTAAGTTAAACAAGTAGCAGAGTGTTTTGCCGGAGGAGTAACGGGGGAAGTTGATAATGAGAAAATTAAAAATGCATCCGTTAGGGGAAACGGTTAAGGGCGGGGACAAACTGGCGGGTTAGATTTAATACAGCCTTTTTTACGCTTGTGTTACTAGCTTTATAGGTAAGACTACTTTTTAGGTGCGTTGGTACTTAGGTCTTGGTAATGGATGATATTGGTGACAGAGAGAAATGGTCGCTAGAGTAGCTTTTTGCTTGAGCATTTGAGTTTTTTGTAGTCTTGCTTTCTATAGATGATAAATGTGAGTGATTTTGTTTGCAAATAATCGTTTTAATGCTTTTATCAGTTGGATGTAAAAAAACAGTTAAAAAAGGTGAAACGTGGTAACAAATTAAGGGCTGATTTGTCAATCTTCAGATAAATGTCACATATATAAATATACTAGCTTCTGCCCACAACTTCCTCCGCGTAGATTTCGAATATTATAATTTTCTCGGGAACTTTTAAATTTAAAGCTCTGTGCATTCCGAATTTCATCTAAATCTGCCCGGCCGTTTTAGCGTGAAGGAGTAACAAACAGAAACACTCCAAACTTTCGCATTATAATACCTACTAGTAGGATTAGTCGGATTAGCTCTGTACTTTCCTTTACAATGACCAAAATAAAGAAAGTGACAACATTAACCATCTGAAACTTTAATCTGGGGCTTGAAAATAACAGCCCTAACACGATTTTTTGCAAAAAGACAGTTTGATATTACTAAAGCAATAAGTTTTTCATTCAGTAGGTAAGTCTACTTCCTTTGAGTGTGGCAGCAAGGCTATTCTTACTTTGAGCTACCCCCTGCCCGCGAGTTCGTCGGCGTAGAACTTCGAGCATCACGTGATGCGGGGATTTCGGTTAACGATATTCCCTCGGCAACTTGAAATTTTCTAGAAACAAAAGTATCCGATGTATTATTCCAGGGTATATGATATCTGCATTCCAAATTGCTCTCGCATCCGTCCAGCGGTTGCATCGTGAAAGAGTAAGTATATTTGTTGGATTTATTAAAGAAAATACTTAAGTCCATTGGCGAAAGAAAAAGTTTTTTATACAGATGAACTCGCGTGCCGCATGCAAAGTAAAAAGGAGCATCTTTAGCTACTTTTCCAAGTCACAATATTACATTTATCGACTCCTTAACATATTTCACATTTCTCCAAAAACGATAATCGGAGAGATGCCGGTTTTTTCCCACTCCCTCAGCAGTGACTTGATTCAAATGGAATCAAATTGACAGTCCAAATGACGTTCGCCGCTTTGCACTTACTTTGACAGATGCAAATAAAATTGAATTATTTGCGTTCAATGGAATAGGATTTACACTGAACGCTGATTTTTATGAAGTTAATTTTGTTAAAAGTTTGCTCTTTGTTCGGGGAAAATTGTGAAGTTTTAAAATTGAATGACGTTAAACTCTTTGATTTACGTTTATTAATTTTTGACTGAGAATCCTTGAGTGGTGTTGAGGTTGTCTGTTCGATTTTGTTTGTAGGTATGTCTGTCATAACCTG
Organism: Acleris sparsana; assembly: GCA_923062465.1. Taxonomy (NCBI): domain Eukaryota; kingdom Metazoa; phylum Arthropoda; class Insecta; order Lepidoptera; family Tortricidae; genus Acleris; species Acleris sparsana. The sequence continues at coordinate 1,967,883 of OV281293.1, forward strand.
CATGTCAATAAAACAGGTGAATATTAGTTCAAGGATTGTCCAAGAGTCAACTCACACCAAGACGCGACGCGACGCGACGCGACGCCGCGCGTACATGCGACTCAAAATATACTTTATTTACTATTCAATTAATTTTCGCGTAGTAAATAAAGTATATTTCGAGTCACATGTGCGCGCAGCGTCGCTTCGCGTCGCGTCGCGTCGCGTCTCGGTGTGAGTTGACCCTTAGTATTTATAGTAATAATATAGATTCAAGAGGAAGGTTTTTATGTACATTCTGTACGCGTATGAATACGGGTGTTACAGGAAACCCACACAAACCGAAGCGAAGCGAGTTAGTTCGCCAGTTAAGAATAAGCTACGTTTACGACAAGCGTTATCCTCAATTAAAACACATCAAAACTTCCGAATTAAACTCAAAATGTGTTAATTGCTCATAAAGACAAAGTAACTCTTGATGCAATGCTCCATATACTACTTGTAACAGAATTCAAGACGTTACCAACCGTAACTCTTACTACAAACACTTCAAATTTCATTAGTCCACTATGAGCAACGTCTCATAATGAATAAGTTGAAGCGAAATACGACTGTAAAACGGTGTGGTGGGATTCAAATTTCATTGGATAGTAGGCTAAGTAAGACTGGCTCTTTGCCAACCATTTTGGTATAATGTTAGGAAAATGAAAAGTGCCTTTGGTCACACGGAAATGATACTCAAGGCAATAAACATCAAGTAGTTGGGAAACTTTGATAAGGACAAATAAAAGGTTTTTTTACATACATACTGCCACGCTTGCAACCTACCAACCATTCTAACAACTTGTTGTTAATTCTATAACATTTTGCACAAACAGACTGAGATGTATCCCAGTGTATATTAGTGACAGGTTGCAAGCCCATCGCCTAACAATACTACAAGCCTTTAATCCCTTAGTCGCCTCTTACGACTTCCTCGGGAAGATACGGAGTGGCACTATTCCAAGTCGGCAACCACTCGGCACAGGTTTTTGTAAAGATACAATATAAGACACTTAATGTATCTATGAATGTAGACACCTTTATTGTGCAAAAGACAGAAAACATTCCCATTTTCTTTAGGGATCTCTTACTGTAAAGCTAATCTGTGCTCCTATTATAAAATAATAAATAAATCCTATTTTTTTTTTTATTTTAATCAAGATAAAAATAAAATTAAAAAAAAAAACTTACCTACATACGTAGGTGCAAATGGACATGAGACTCAGCTGCACTGCTGGTTTTCAGTCTCCAACCGAATTAGAACTAAAATTAGAATAACTAGAAAAAAAATGGTGGTGTGCGTTATGAATAGATGTGGATAAACCATCTGTTACTTTCTGTACGTAAATCTTCTAAGTGCGAGAGTGACGGACTTCCACCGCGATAAAAACCATAACATGGGCCCTGAGCCCCACTTGAAAATCGAAGATCGAAATTACGTTAGCTCCATCGCTTTCTCTCGATTTTGTCTCGAATGATGACTGACAGGGATGGAGCAAAAGTAACTTCGAAGTTCCATTTTCAAATTACGGACTCTCATGATGTTTGCAAGAAGTCGGGAAGTCAGGTGTTTCCTTCAAAAGTCAAGCTGAAATTAACTGATCGGACCTGGTGTTAGTTTTAAAATAATTAGGTATTACTTTATTATCTTGTAATGTTACTTTTAAATATTATTGTATTTTATTTTGGGAAAAATTACCTTCTGCTGGAGTTTCTTGCGGCGCTTCTTCTCCGCAATGATGGTCTTGTCCGAAGCGCTAGTAGATTCACTCTATATTACCGACGTGTAAAAGAGCCCTCATGTGGCCAATTTACTGAATAAATATTTTGAATTTGTCAGTCACTTGTATTCCCTAACATTATCAGTTTTTTTAAATACGGCCTGGAATTCCTGTTAAGTACCCAATGAGGAAAGTCCCCTCCTATTAAAATTATCGCCCATGATTTTTCATTTTCCGACCATTCATAACTTAAAGCTAATGGCCTGACTATTATGCTCGCTTATAACGTATAACTTATATGATTTACACCCTGAGTTACGTTAGTTTCTCGTGACTTTAGCCATCAACGTTTTACATAGTTTTATAAAAAGTTATCGTTTTCTAAATGCATAGTTTAAAGGGCGTTATTTGTTGATTAAATTTCAAATGATAGATTTAAGCCTTGGCCAAACACACGGCGCGACGCAGCGCCGCGTCCGCGCCGCGCGACCGCGGCGGCTTTAAATACATGCTAACAGGTTAGCGACGTCAAACAGACTGCGTCCCGCCGGCATCGCGCCCATGTTTGACGTCGCTAACCTGTTAGCATGTATTTAAAGCCGCCGCGGTCGCGCGGCGCGGACGCGGCGCTGCGTCGCGCCGTGTTTGACCAAGGCTTTACTTTATTTTTCAGATTAACAAAAGAATGTATCTCCTTGCCAGATCTTATTAAGATCCGTTCAGCCGTTTTGTCGTGAAAAGGTATCTAACAAACAATCAGTTAATTTTGAGTAGGTTTTATTTTGACGTAGCCCCACAAAGCCTAGAATTTCATATGTCGTTATTCTTAAAATAATTGAAATTTCATTTTGTCTTTGATCCGAAAGACTGAATGTTAGAATCGCTCATGGCTGTAACACCATAGTAGCGAAATTCCAAATGACTTAAATCTAAAACATCTGAAAAGCAACATGCCGGTCGATTTTCTAAACTTCAAACATAAAATAATGTATGGAAACGTAAGTTCCTTTTAAGGGTTCCAATTTTGTTGAAATTTAAACAAGCGGGACATATTGAACATTAAATGCTTAATTTAATTGCTGGGTAAGGGTAGGTTTGATTTTAAAATTCCCGTCATTTTTTTTTTCTTTCATTCAAACCTTATCCTGACAGTAACGAATACAACAAAAGAGAAATCAGCCAAATCGGTTCAGCCGTTCTCGAGTTTTGCGCTTAGCAACACATTTAGCGATTCATTTTTATTATATAGAAGATATAGAAAATAAAACCGTTTAACAAAACATTGCATTCAGAATTACAATCGATTTGGTATTTTGATTCTTCGGCATTATGACGTAGTGTACTCATGATTATAATGTTTATGCTAAAACTACTGTCCTTTCTTATGCGTATAATTTGTAAATTCGACCATTATAAAAGAAGTACTCGTTCGTAAAATGTTTAATATAATAGGCATTCCCCACTCCTCTTCGCACTCCCCGCAAATTCCCCACAAACTGACCACATGTAATGTAACTCAGCCATTGTGTGGCGCCCTTTGATGAGCTATTATTCGAGTCAGTCTTTTGATGTTGACTTTATTTAATTAATTGAACCGTTATTTTACTGGACCTTTTACCTGGCTGCCGAAGGAGAGTTTTTTTTGGCCCTGAATGGGCAGAACTGGTCTTAATGGAAAAAATGGCGGATGAAACTATCCAATTAGAGTACAACTTAATTATGAGAGCTGGGGTAGGCGTGAGGCGCGGGGGTGAGGTACGATAAAGTTCATATAGTCACCATAGCCCTCTGCCACATGAGTAAAGAAACGGAACAGAGACTAAGCTTCTAAAGAGCGCGCAAAATTTATACCTAATATGGTAGGGTTGGCACTGGTGGACAAAAATAAATAAAATGATATCGATCAGTTTTTTATTTATTTATTGATTACAAATTACTTACGCTAAAGATTTTGTTTTTATAACTTTTGTTTTTTAATAATTTATTATATCTTTTAATTGAATGATAAATCCTTAATCTAATGAACAGTTTTTTTATTTAATCCAATGGAAAGCATTCACATGGCATATCAAATTTACATTCACTCATTATAACACAACAAATACATTGAAATCGAACACGACGCGGTGCGCGCCCTGCGCTTGTGACCAAACTGAACTAGTATAAACCAGTTTCTGCGTGTACGTGACGAGGAGTTTGGTCACACGCACACACGCGCATCGCGCTTGTAGTAGTGTACCTATCGCAGCGCGGTTGTATGAAGCTTAGTCTCTGTTCCGTTTCTTTACTCATGTGCCTGTGCCCCGCACCTCATGTATACCCCAGCTCCCACTTAAGCAATACGCCTGAAACACGTTCAACGCCAGCCAATGCTACAAGTGCTACACTGTAGCATGTAGCAGTATTTTTTCGCTATGTAGGCAAATTCTGCTATGAAGAGTGATAACACAATTATATTGACGACCATATCAAAGCGGGTGGGTTTGCGGGTGGTAGGACCTTGTGCGGGGTCCGTCCGGATCGCTACCACCATCTTATCCATTAACCTCCCGCCAAACAGCAGTGTTCGCATTGTTGTGTTCCGGTTTGGGGATAAGACAGCGGCCGGTGTAATGACTAGCATAGAGGCATTCCATCTTAGTCTTCAGGGTTGGCAGCGCATTTGCAGTCTTAGGCTTGCAGTCTTGTGAATGCGAATGTCTATGGGTCACAGTTTCCACTTACCATCAGGTGGCCTGTGTGCTCGTCAGCCTTCCAACTAACCGGCAAGTTTAAGTTGTCCCGTCAGAGTGTACAAAAACATTTAGGACATGAATTATGAATTAGGTATAGCTTATTACCACGTACAAGTCAATCAACTGCGGGCCTATTATGGTCGTGTTAATTGATGTGAATAAACGTGGATGAAACATCTATCACTCTCAGACCAACATATAAGTACGAGAGTGATGGATGCTTCATTCGCCGTGAATTAGGCAACCATAAAACAGTTATTAGGTCCTCAACTAAAGCCTTACGTGATAACCAGGTGCTACCTGATCGACTGAAATTGTAATTTTTCTTTATTTCCCCCACATTTTTTCGAGTATTTAATAACCAAACCGGCGTCATCTCACAGTTAGCCAATCTTCCTAATTGTATGATGAAATGGCAGCAGTCATGTCAGAAATGTAATAAACCACGGAAATGTAAAAATAGAAATGCGACGTTTCTGGCATTCCGTTGCCTCGATACGAAGCACGTAGGGTGACCATAGTTCACCAAAAAGTCTCACATTTTACGTCAACTCAAATAACATTTTTGCGAACGTGATTATTTTATTGAACCAACTAACTGTCATTTCTATTTAATAATTCTCACGTGGAATTACTTTAAGTCTCGATCAAAATTCATGTACTCATGATTTATTTACGCCGTAAAAGTGATCCATATATTTAAATGCTGAAATATTAAAATAATGAAGGGCAGCAACTTGACAGTGCCCCTGGCAATATTGATGTTTAAGGGCGACAGTGACAGCTTACCATTGACGTCTCTACTCGTTTGCCGTATAAGGCTGTAAAAAATGATTAATCTTTGCTATTCTACTATAAGAAAGTGTGTAATCTTATTTGTTAATTATTAGCCACTTGTCGTAGTTTATGCATTGCGCAATAAAGTTTAAATACATGTCATGTTAAAATAAATACTGTTTACCTATAAAAAGGGTTGTCCTCCCTTTTTCCTCCAATATCATGGACGTAATAGTAGCCGGAAAGAAATGTAATAAAATAGACGCCGATGCAAAAGTCGGCGCTGGCTGGCCAATCCAATTTGAACTGGATTCGGCCAGATATTACCGGTTGGGCTCGCGAAAACCGGAACTTAAGTTTTGTTTGCTAATTGACCGGATTTGTTGTTAGCGATATCCGTTATTTTCAAAGTAACTTAAGTAAATTTCTTGAGGAACCGATAATTATATGTTTTGTTTGGCTCTTTTTTTAATAACCCACGCCTAAAGAACTGCCGTATAGAGTATGGTCATCTATAATATTGGACTTATGTCCAATGTTTGTAAAGAAAAAGGCATTAATTTTGAAAATTCAAGTTTGAAATCCGAATTTAAAATTATGAATTAAACTATTACTTATAAACAATTAACGGCTGTGACGGGCAATTTAAAATAATATTTGGAAATCTTCTAGGAAAGTTTCCTACGTAAGGAATAATTCAATGATTCATTATGGTTAAATAGCAAGAAATGAAATGATTCTTAGATATGCGGAAGAAATTGTAGGCTGTATTAATTAATGAACCTTACAATAAGCAAAAGTCGTGTGTAATATTTAACTATTTAATTATTCCCTTGAGAAATTTTAATTTCATCCAAATCCGTCCAACCGTTGCAGCGTGAATGAGTAACAAACACACATACATACATACATATCTTCACGCCTGTCTCCCAATGGGGTAGGCAGAGATTATGGAACGCCAGGTGCATCGGTCCAAACATATACACTTCGCTTCCTCTACATTCATCAATCTTTTCATGCACGTACGTCGGTTTCGGGTGCTTTTGATTTGGCCCTTAATCAGCACATCGCGAATCTGATCACCGTACGTCCGTCTAGGACGTCCCCTATCTCTTTATCCATATCTCTTTCGTAACTCTTCTGTCATCCATCCTTTCTAAATGACCAAACCATCTTAGCATACCCTTTTCGATCTTAGTCACTACATCTTCTTTCAATCCACATCGTTCTCGGACCTCGCTATTTCTTACTCTATCTATTATCCTAACGCCACACACACTTCTTAGAGCTCTCATTTCAACTGCGTTAATCCTGCTTTCGTTCTTCTACGAGTAACAAACTAACAAACTTTCGCGTTTATACATAATATAAATAGGATTATGATATTCGTACCACAGACTAGCATTCTGCCGCCAAGAAACTTCTGAAATTGTCAAAGTTTCCGGAAATTCTCAGTAACTTTTAAGTTTAATTTGTGCATTCTCTATGCACTTATATGTTGCGCAAATATGTGTTTATGTTTTGGGAATGTCCTACAACCTGCACATTAAAAGAGGAAAGATAGAAAGAAATTGATTTAATTTGCAAATCATTTAGTAAACTTAAGAATACTTGATGGACTCCTTTTTCCGCACTTAGCCCGTGTATGTCGGGCCATTGTGCGTGGTACCGGCTAGTGATCTAGCCAGCCTAACTCCGACCAGAAGCGCAGGATCCTCCTGGTATCTCCACAGGCTTCTCGGAGTGACCTCGGTGACTTGAGGATTTCAGTCCGTTGAGCGGCTACACCTTCGCATTCCAGGATTACGTGGGGGGCTATATCGTCGGCCGATAGGCAACCCTGCATAGGGGGCTGTCGGTCATACCTAGAACATACAAATGTTTGTTAAGCGAGCAATGTCCAGTAATGTTTCCTACAATTATTCGTAGGGCCTGTCTATCTAATGATAGGAGACGCTTTGTTAGACGCGCGTCCGGGTGTGGCACGGTTTCCCTAGATTGCCTACATGTACTGGTATTTGCATGATTAGCATGTTGTTCGAGTGTTCTGTGACGTAACCATGACCTAAGCTGGCTGAATGCTAAAGGGAAACATTGGAGCGGGACCGATTGCTGGGCGATCCGATCCTCTCCTTAAGAATACTTATACTATAGTTAAGTACCTACAATTGTCAAAGGAAACTTTTTAAAAATGTGTTATAAAAATAATCATGTTTACAGAGGTATGTCTCTAAAGCATACAGTTTTTTTCTAAGTTATTCTATTGAAATAGTGGTTGGAATGACGTCCTTTTGTTTGTAATCATGTTTTGTTGATGACGCACTGGCCTGGTTGGTAGTGACAATGCCTATGAAGCTAGCGGTCCTGGATTTAAATACCGGTACCTAAGGGCAGATATTTGTGTGATGAGCGCGAATATTTGCTCTCGAGTCATGGATGTTTTCTATGTATTTAAGTATATATTTCTCTATGAAAGTATTTATATCGTTGTCTTGTACCCATAGTACAAGCCTATAGCTTAGTTTGGGACAGTCCTCTGGTATTATTTATTTATGTAGCACTAGCCGTGATGCACAGAAGACCATGTGGCGTTTAAGCTCTTGAGCTAAGAACTAAAATTCGTTTATTTATTTTATTAGTAAATAATGAACAATAAAAAATAATTGTATGCTTTTGAGGCATGATAAGTATGTTTTTTTCATAAAACCTATTAAAAAAGCTCCTCATTCAAAGTACCTCCACCACGACGACCAGGACGCTGGTCTTCCATGGTTCCATCAGCTACCAGTCACCATAACATACCATAACTTTTAAAATTGACTCCCAAGAATCCCAACCACAACCCACTTTACTCCAATGACAATATGACGAAATTACTAAACCAAAAGGCAGTAAAAACGTAATGGTAAAAGCTGCGGAACCCTATAAAGTAAGCAATAAGACGTAGCTGGGTTCATTAGGTAGCGAGTAACTGCTTTGTGGTTTTCTATTACATTACGGATCCATAAAATTCACGTACACCTAACGTTGTAGGGTTAGATAAAAAGTCCCGTTTAGTTTTCATTTTTTATTTATTCTAGAACAGAATGCAAGAAGAAAGAATCTCTTCTTTAGTTAGCCAATCATTCATCTTTTAACTTAAGAGCAAGGCTCTTGTCAGTGCATTACCACCGTTCTCTGTTCTCTGCCTACTCTTTCATCTGATATGACACGACACGACCATCTGAAAAAAAAATTTTTTTTAAGGAAATAATGTTCAATTGGTACGTAAGATTACTGAACGAAGAGCTAATAGATAGCTATTGATATTTATAACTGCTATAAAGATCACTAGCTATTATTAGCTCTCCGTTCACTGATCTCAGTTGAGACAGAATTGTCTCTTGAATTGTAATGAATAAAACGTACCTTATTGGTCGACTTTTACCTAAGAAAAAAAAAAAAAAAACAACTTACTGTAATGTAGTACACTTTATACATGTCTATAAGCCTTTGTTACTAGCACATTTTTATTCAATCCAGTGGTGCAGTAAAATCCAATAGATACATTTTTTTGGCTTCGTGTAGTCCAAATTTTTATGAAAAAATCGACCAATAATGTACGTTTCAATCAATACAATTCAAGAGACAATTTTATCTCAACTGAGATTACTGAACGGAGAGCATATAAATAGCTAGTGATCTTTATAACAGTTATAATATCACTAGCTATCTATTAGCTCTCCGTTCAGTAATCTTACGCACCAATTTAACATTATTTCCTTTGAATTATTATTTTTAGATTGGCAAGACTGTAGCTGTCATTTTAATAACACTGACCTTACAGTGATATTATATTTAGATTAAACTAAATTATTATAATTAATAGTTTGTATGTAAATTTATTTACCTAACCAACCTACCTCTTAAGTTAAATGATGAATGATTAGCTAATTTATTTTCTTTCTTCTTTCTTTATGTTGTACATTAAATATAAAAAAAATAAACGAAACGGTTCTCAATTCTTTACAATTCAAGAGACATTTTTATATCAACTGAGATTACAATTGTGTACATTCTTGAGGCTTGCAAACATCATCAACTGCGAGTGGAGCGATATTAAAACTGCGCGCGGTGGGCGCATAAAGCAATATTCAACCGATTCAGCATTGAAAACTGAGATGAGACCTTTGGTTTACCCCTATTTAAAGTATTTTTTGGCTCCAAACTCATTTGCTAAGGTTTGTAGAAAAGTATTGGCATACACGACATAATTTGACACGGCATTTGACGACGCGCTGGCCTAGTTGGTAGTGACCCTGCCTACGAAACTAGCGGTCCTGGGTTCAAATCCCGGTAAGGGCAGATATTTGTGTGATGAGCGCGGATATTTGTTCCCGAGTCATGGATGTGTTCTATGTATTTAAGCATATATTTCTCTATATAAGTATTTATATCGTTGTCTAGTACCCATAGTACAAGCCTAGAGCTTAGTTTGGGACTAGGGCAATTGGTGTGACATTGTCCCCTGATATTTATTTATTTATTATTATTTAATTCTGAAGTCAATTATAATGCTGAATTGTAATGCGTAATAAATCTGACTATACTTCTGGGTTCCTAGTGAAAAAGGGTGTAAGTCTCCTCAAGATCAAGTGGAAAAGGATTTAAGTCTAGTACAATCCGCTTATGAATATACCCTTTTGTAAAACAAGTTAAGTCGACTTTCACCCTTTTTCACGAAATCCCAGAATTTAGAGTGGAGACTAACGAGTTTACTAAAGCATTAGGTGCTCATGTGCCTGATCTCTGGCCGAACAGCAACAACAACGTCCTCTGGACCGCTAAGCTGCTAGACAGTAGACTACAAAAGGGAACCATTTTCGCTCTAAATGGAGAGATAATGGCGATGGAATCATAAATCTACAACTCCTGAAAACAGCAGGAACTATGTGTTCAACAAAAATCAATCCTCAGTATTCAACTACCAAGCCAATCTTAAGGCTCAATTTTATTAGAGATAGCCCGCATGCTTTTCGCGATACATTGCGTCGGTGCAATAGCTGTCGGCTCAAAAATGTAAAAACAACCCGTCAATACGCAACTGTGTGTGCTACAAGCATTTATTTTGCGTGTAGCAGCTAAATTATGCATTTAATATACAATCGTTTCAACACAACATAGTAAATAGTAACCAAATTTTTGTGTTTCTCGTCAACATTGTAGTCAAAATCTTGTTTCAAACAAAATATTTGAGGGCTCTTTTTGCTGACAGTACGTGCTGTGTTGCCCAAAAGACACGTGTCATGGCGATTTCCACTTTTTACGTTCTCATAGATAATGCAGACCGTCCGGACCGGTCCGATCCGGTTTACCGCCGCTTACCTCTACCCGGGGCTTAGCCGGGTACAGACGAGTTCACTGTGCTGTGTACAGTCAAGGAAATTGTGTTTATTTTTATGGCAATGATATTTATGGAAAATTTTAGTGTTCTTTTTTTTAATGTTTATATATAATTTGTTATGGTTATTTAATATACAAATTGTAATGTATTATGTAAACAATAGTTCTGTGTCAAGACGTACTAGCATAAATGGATCTTTAGAGCTAAAGTAACTTAAAAGAATAAAGCCCTGGTGCCATCACCATTATTCCTGCCTGGGGGTTATGCAGCAGTTATATAGCTCTGTCTTTCTCTCACCGTTAACTGAACTGCATAGCTTTCATAATAACACCCTAGTTCTTGCTTACTCCTTGCTAATTACATAAATAAAATTACTATTAAAATTTAACTCATGGATATTATCTTCATATTATTGTGAACGTTTTTCTTTCAAATGATATTCTTGTTCTCAAATATACTTAATATACTTTTCTTATTTCAGGTAAAAAGCCGCTTCATTTACCGCTGCTGTAATTAATTACCTGCAAAGATAAGTCCCCAGTCTTTCATAATTATTATTATTACGCAAATAACAAAAAATGTTATTGTGAATAGAAATTATGCGGAGATGACATTTTGGGAGCCTTTGCCCATTAAGGCTACGGTCTCGGTAAGGTAAGGCTGTGGTTTCAAACAAGGCGATTAAGTTAAGTGCTTGTCTGCTCTCATTTGTGTCTTAATTTTGTAAGTCATGAAAATATCTAAGAAAATTGTGTTTTATTAAAACGTAGCATATACGTATATAAAATTTCGCCATTTTTAACAGTCTCTTAAAGACGAAAGGTAATGTTTACACATACTGTTTAGTTAAACACTTCGATATTAACTTCGCTCTTTGTATTAAGAGCAATTAAAACGGGTCACTTTTTATTGAATTCACATAGAAAGTGTCAATTTATCATTGCTCTTGAGTGTAGTAAAGTTGTGTGAAACGTCAACAAGGAACCCTTTTAGTTTCACCTTGTCCATATTCAGATGGACAAGGTGAAACTAAAAGGGTGTCTGTTCACGGTAACTCAGAAACAGTTGAAACTACAAAGCTGTTATTTGGCATACAATTAAAAATTACGTCGATAAAATTGTAAAATAAAATTATAGGTGTAAAGCAAAGGTGTTTTTTACATTATTACATCGAGTGAGGTGAGGATTTGGGCGACCTTTAATAAAATATTGCACTCGAAAAGTGCAATTTTTTTCGCGTGATTTGGGTCATAATGGCATCGGAATCTACACTGAGCACGGTTTTTATCTTTTACTCCACTTAAGAAGTGATTTCATACGCTGTCTTCCCGCTCACCGCTCCCACCAAGGCTCAACCTTTCACAGAGCATCTGACATAAACATACTGTCTTCTCTAGAATAATTGAGCGTGGAATGAGGATTTATCATGGCTACAGTAATTGTGCTAACTTATTTGTAAAAGTCAAGTACGCGTTGATGCGCCTTGGTTAAATTATCATGACAATGACCGGGGAAATGAGGTTTAAAATTTGCATTTTAATTTTAAATGTTATGAATAAATTTTATAAAATAAATTTTACTCCATCGATGTTGGCTACAATTAAGTTGTATATTGTATATGTGTTGATAAATTGACGTGCTGTCATGTTGTCAACGTTTTAATCATTCTCATATACCTGACAGTAATGGCGGCCGAGTCAAAAAACAATACCATAGCACATCAAAGCACGTCTCAGCCATTGAGTAATTTTAGACATTTCTTGTGAAACACCATAATCACGTAACCTTTTTTTTTGACCTAGGCCTGCCTATGCATATGCCCCAACGGGGGCGAAGAGTTATGTCCGACTTGCACAGACTCAAACCACCAAGGCGTTGCGCCAATCGCTTTAGGGTCTCACCACATCTATCGACGCGGATTCGGCGGTAGATGGTCAAAAAACTCTATATGTCTACGGAATAAGAGCGAAACAAACGTCAATTGGCTCGGCTCGGTCGGATTCGGCGATGCGAACGGAGCGACGTCGTTTTCGATCTTATTGCATGGACATATAACTCTTTCCGACCGGCTCAACCCGATTCCGCGTCGGTAGATGTGGGCAGACTCTTAGAAAGGGGCTACAGGACCGCTATAGCACTAGATTCTTACTAGGCACTTCGCCTACTCCGCTGAAGCTACCCTGGAACACAGCACCAACCTACTAGTAACCTAAATATTTTTTTTATGTGGGCAAATCTTCTTGGATACCCATCGCCTGGGGGAGAGCGGTGGATTATGACAGACTCTTACTGACTAAAACCCCACAGTATTCCGACGTTCCACAGTTTGATGCTGTGTACATGAGGTCGCTAGCATGTCCAGTCACGCACACAGCAGTGGTTACCCGGTTGGTCGGGTTTCGGCCTTCATCTGAGAACGGCGTTAGCTTCCCCAATTCCACCGCTAAGGCATAGATCGGTGTGGTCGGCAAGTAATGCCTCAGTCGCGAGGCGTTCGTACAAGCCGATTATTTACGGCTTTACCAAAAATTCCTATGCATAGAGTAGGTATACAAACAAAACGTAAAACCGAAAATAACCCGGTATACTATAGCTTTACCTTGCATTACCATCTTCATAATACGATGCATAACCAAAACGCAATTTATTTACTAAGCCGAAATCTATCGCAGTACTCGCTCGCACATATTCACTTACCTACAAGAAAGAAACAATAACAATATATTCGTACACACGCGCAGTTACATTTCACTGCGCGCGAACTTACACCCACAAAATTATTACAAGTCCGGCCGGTCCGGCGGTCCCTCTCCCCTGTACTTGAATTCAAACATTCAAACATTTTTCTAGCGCTTCGAACTCACACAACAGACACGGCAGCATGTGAAAACAATAAAAATCAGAGTGAGAGAACGCTCTGGTCCGCGGTAGGACGACGGCTTATTTCAAACAATTTTCAACTTTAAGTGTATAGCACGCGTCACTTTCTTTTCTCGAGGACGCCGTCGCCGCCACCTACGACCTTCAAACTTTAATAATATTTTGCATCCTTTTTTCATTACGCAATATTACGCGACGGACGCCATTACTTTAGTTCGCGTCGTCGCGCAAAGATAGTGTAATTCTTGTGAAAGTTTTTTTGAATTACCTATTTATTTAGTGTTTTATGATTCAAGTAACTAGTGAAATTTAGCTCGCTAAGTGTTCGTTCTGTGTTCATGTGCTGTGTTTGTAGTTACCTACTGTTTGGATTATTTGTTTTTGTTCACGACGACGGAGGTTGGTGTTTCTATTCTATTTTTAATACGTTAGGTACCTATAGGTTTTACCCAAATCTAATTTAGGTTATATTCGTGGTTTTTCAATATTTTTGTCTGTCTGTAGGTACTCAAAATATGGCCGCATTGGTTCAAATTGAGTGTTGTCTTGTCTTACAGATTACCTACTTAATGAGCTAACAAGTTTTTCAAGGTTATCCTTTGAAAATAAAAAACATGTCATTAAGTTAGGACGCGCTCTCCCAGACCTAAAAATTGATTATAAGCGTAGAGAAGGATTCTTCAAACACTTCCATAGTGAATTATATGATAAATACAATTGGCTGACTGGCAGCTGCAAATTAAACAAATTGTTTTGCTATTCGTGTTTGCTGTTTTCTCTAGCAGTGTTTGGAATCGAACCGGTTTTGCAGATATCAACAATATATATAATTCAGCTAAGAAACATGTTCAAAGCGAGAAACATATACGGAGTTGTATATTATTACATAGTTTAGGTTTACTTGGATTGTTTGGCGCTTTAAGGCTTGGTCAAACACACGGCGCGACGCAGCGCCGCGGCCGCGCCGCGTGATGCTGACGCGATGCCTGTTCAAACAGGGCGCGCGCGGATCGCGCCGGCCTCGCGCTCTCCACACGCCCGCATCGCGCGCGCGGACGCGGCGCGGACGCGGCGCGGACGCAGCGCGATGCGGGCGCGACTCGCGCGCGGGCCGTCGCTCGCTCATTCCTGACTGATGTTAAGGCTTGGTCAAACACACGGCGCGACGCAGCGCCGCGGCCGCGCCGCGCGACCGCGGCGGCTTTAAATACATGCTAACAGGTTAGCGACGTCAAACATGGGCGCGATGCCGGCGGGACGCAGTCTGTTTGACGTCGCTAACCTGTTAGCATGTATTTAAAGCCGCCGCGGTCGCGCGGCGCGGCCGCGGCGCTGCGTCGCGCCGTGTGTTTGACCAAGCCTTTACCCAGCGCGGCGCAGCGTGCCGCCGCGTCCGCGCCGCGCTGCGCTGCGCTCGCGCCGCGTGGACGCAAGAGGCCGCGCGGCGCGGAGCGCGACAGAAGCGAGGCGCGATGCCGGCGGGACGCAGTCTGTTTGACGTCGCTAACCTGTTAGCATGTATTTAAAGCCGCCGCGGTCGCGCGGCGCGGCCGCGGCGCTGCGTCGCGCCGTGTGTTTGACCAAGCCTTTATTCGTGTCATCATGGTTTTCTTAATAGGTACAGTAAGGCGGGTACGGACGGCGCATGCCGCGGGCTGTGGGTTTTCTTTATTCGGTTGATTTTGTTGCACGAATTTGTAAATATATGTTTAATTAAGTCTTTTTTTTGGTTTCTGTGTGCAGACCTGCAGTGCATGTATTTAATTTGGTTTATTTTTGTTTTGTTTTTAACAAAGGACAACTTTTTATTTTGCATGATAGGTATTAGCAAGCTAATTTTTACTGTGTTTTGATTTCTAACGTAAATTAACTATATTGTCTGTGTGTTTAATGTGTGCGTACGCAACTAACGGCTTTTTTCAAAGCCACTTTTGTCATACTTGACATACACTGTTCATGTAATACCAGTGATGTCATGTATGGCGAAGGTGGTGAACACTAACTGCAAGGATCGCACGTAGAAACAGTTACCGCACTTACTTCAGCACTGCTTTTTGGGAACTAAAAGATGACATCTATTTTATTAAGGTAGGTAGGTATGGTTTTTTTAATAATGGAAGGGGCAAACACGTACACACGCCATACACCTTTTTTTGCTCCGGCTTGTCTATTTATTTACGTGACGCTTCGCCACTGTAATGCCTCCTACATCCTGGCCACTTTATCCACCGGGTTGGAGGGTGGATCAACCTGCAACTCGTAACCTGACCATATTGGAGGGTTATGTGGGACTCACAACCCCCTAACCTTCAGAGCGAAGGGGAAGGGGGAAGCCTACCCAATAAAACCTCACCGATGTTAACCTCCATAGGGTGTTAACGGGGGCACCGTGGGCTGATGACTATTCACCACTGGCTGCCCTCCAGCCGCCTCAGCCTATTGCTGAAGCACCTGCGCCAAAGGACAGTTCAGTTAACACGCCGAACCCTCCCCCAGACGTGTAGGACCTTTGTGTGGGACCCTATCCCCACGGTCCTGCTAGGGGTTCAGGCGGGCGGCAAACTGCCTCCGCCTTCGCCCCACACGTCTACGCCGGAGCGGGTGCGCATCCACGTCCTCCTCGCGCTCCCGCTCCGCCGCCTCCTTCTGCGAGACAATGCTCTCGCAGAAAGAGACGACCGCCAACCACGATCTCTCACTGCTCTGCATGACCGACACTACGCTGTGCAGCGAGAGATCGGAGAGCCTTGTGAACCTAACCTAACCTAACCTAACCATTTCCTCATTAACTGTAAACCACCTCAATTTTCAATTAACTCTAGCCAAAGAACGACTATTCGTTTTCACGATTACCATTTCAAAACAACTAAAAGCTGGATTAGCATTGGAAAGTCGTTGATTAAACTAAAGTGACATTTAAATGCAATTTGCGATTCAATTCTGTCATATTCTAGAACAGACTTGTTTACCTCTTCACAATGAATACCGAATTCAGTTGGAGAATTATACAAAGTCAAAGCAATTTTGAGTCAAAAGCAAATAACGCTGGCAATATTAATGACTAGCGACCTGCCCTCGCTTCGCCCTGGTTTAATTTAAAAGAATATAGAGTATATAATTCAGGTATAATGTAGCTTCCTATTCGTAAAAGTTTTTTTGAATCGGATTAGTTGTTCCAGAAATGCAAACTAATAAAATGTCAGCGAAGTAAATCAGTGATAATTATAATTATTTAAGTACTTCTATGATCTTCTGAAACGCCATCTTGAGGTCAAGATGGCCAACGTTTAGATCACAAATTGGCCTACGCAGATTTGTTCAGTAGACGGTGAAAGGAGCTATCTTCAAACAACGCCAGCCAACCGTACGGAGAACTTCTAAATAATCTCCCGAGCTTATCTTTACCGCTCAGACCTTCAAATTAACATAAACTTATTTCACGGCCTTAAGTCTTAAACAAAGTCTGAGGATAGTTGTAATATTTAGCCCTGGTAAACAAAGGGTGTTTCAAGGTTAGTGTATGTATACCAAAAAAATAACCATACAAACAATGATGGCGAAAAAAACTCCGTTAACAAAAAAATTTTTTTTTTAAAAACTATAATTAACAATGATTTTGTTCTTATGCCTTTCTAGCAAATATAATTTAATATTAAGTTTTTATAGCGGACTTGTTACATGACGTCACTGAGCATATCGGATCTCTCCGTTTGATCGCTGTCTAATTAGAACGTTTATAAGGGGGCTTCTAAACGAGCAACATTTTCACGGCAATGTGTGGCCGGCAACTATACGCATCTTGCTCTAACATACGAAGTAAGAGTAAGATAGCACTAGTTGCCGGCCACAAATTGCAGCAAAACATGGCCCGTTTAGAAGCCCCTTAATGCTTTTATCATACCTTTTACGGTATTTTCATGTTTAGTTGAGAAGTGCGATTTAAATAATCCATGCATATTCCCTATTGTACCTATGGCTAATTTCCATCGCACAACGGAAAAGTTTCATAGATAATTCAATTGCTTGTGTGGTTGCCCAAATTTTTAGACCTTACCCAGGTCCCAAATCATTGTCCCCATCCAGCCTTTTTTTTAAATTAACTTGTTTAAACTAGGGTGGTGTTTAGAGATCGGTTTTGGTGCGTGTTAGAGTTATTTTATTTGTTTTGAAAGTGAGGTCCCAATTGTTTGGGAGGTTTTTATCCATTTAGTTGATTGAACATATTCTTTATTAAAAAGAAATCTATGTATGGAGGACTTTTCCATACAACACGTAGCTTTTACAGAGAACATTTTACCAAAACCAATTTCAATATGTCCATTCGGTTCAAAAATGGAATTCCGTTTCGAAAAAACAAGGAATTCTTCTGTTCCCTTTGACATCACCCCATCGCTGCTGTAATACGAAAATGTAGACAAAAACTTTTTTTTATTTTATTTTTCCGGCACAAAGGTGGGCTTAAATTAAACAAGTTGGACGCACACTGAATGTTTCACCGAAGCAATTTTCACTTTATTCCTCCGTGTTAGGGCCCTGTTTGATGGTTCAGTGGATTTTTTTAAACACCAATATTTGGGTAGGTTTAAATGTTTCGGTCTGTTTGAATGCTCTCGAAGCAGGTAATTTGTAACAAAGCATTATTTACTCATCGGCTTGTATTATTTACTCGAGGCAAATTGGATCCCGCTATACATATTTGAATGATTCGTGTAAATAATGTAAAACCAATTTTATTTCGGATTTTGTGTGATTGGTTACAAATAATTGATATTACTTAGCATTGCGTCCCTCGTTGATGTGATTTAAAACCTAAGTTCAAAACTACATAATTATTATTATCTAGGAACGTAATTAACAACATAACGACATAGCATATAGCTATTTAGGAGCTACGATCCCACAGACAGATACACAACCACACACTCTTTTTGCGTCGGAGGTTAAAAAAGTGCGTCACTTAAATAAATGTTTTCCTACCTTATCTCATCGCTAAAGGTCGCAAATACCTTCTCGAATATTCTACACTTAAGTGAATGTTTGATGAGGGCCTAGAAACTGTCACGGATAAATATAACGTGCCCCACGTGACATGTCAAGTTTCTAACTTCTGTTATATTGATGGCGGGATCCTTAATAAATAAATAATCTAGCAATGCTTCACTATGAGAGTGCGTGATGTCCATGGGTCTCAGATCTAACTTACCTACTATCAAGCAAGGGGGGGATTATTTTAATTCCGTCAGAGCTTCCCAAAACCATTTGTCAGTCCCATTTTCTTCCTCTTAGTTTAACTCAAATTCTTTCACAATCCAGGCTGTAAGGCTATGGAACGCTTTGCCTAATAAGGCTTGCTCAGTCTATTTTCATTTTTAAAAGCATGCTGTTATTTTTTTCTCCACATTTATCATGCTATGGTATGACCTCGTGTGCTATCTACATATGTATAATAATATATATTTATTAACTCATGTGTTTTATGTAGTTTTATGTATAAGTAGTTTTTATCATAACAGAAGTGTTTCTAGTAGTTTAGTTTCAGTTCTGAAGGAATTAGTTAACACCACCTGCCATATATTTTTGTCAATTCCATACCTTTATATCAGTTTTCGAAAATGGTTTTCGACTGCGTTAAGGTGGTCTAGCCTCACAGAAACTTACCATGACTTACAATTACCGTACTCTCTAGCCAGTCAAGTGCTCTGTCCCTCGCAATCTATAAGAATACTGCGAGGGACAGAGCATTCGACCCGCTAGCAGTACGTTAATTATAACTCATGGTAGGTGTACTATTATGGTCAGGGCCCGTAATTTTCATGCCGTTGACGCAAAAATGACGTCACGCTACATAGAGTATGATTCCAAATGGTTTCATTGTAATTAATAACCATTAGTCGTCAATTATTTAATCATGTTGTGCAATGAGTTTAATCTATTGACGCGTAGAAAAACAAATATCTGCTTTATACCTAACACGTAAATTAAACTATTTGATTGAGAAGGACCGTGGCCAAAATCATCGAGTAATATTATCATTTAAAAAATATTTATACGATTAAATAGTCATACAGACAATTATCGCATTGACATTAATAAAAAAAATATGTCTCAATTTGGCATTTTTAGTAATAATAAGTGGTGAAAAAAGTATGATGCTGCCGAGATCCGTATTTTGATTGGGACTAAGCTGTATTTAACTATGATCACTTTGCCGTTTCTTATTAATTTTTTTTTGTATCAGTTAATACATACCTAAACAAATTAAAGCAGAGCACCTTGTATGTAAAATTACGTAATTTTGACGTCATCGGCATCAAAATTACGACCCCTGTTATGGTATTATTTTTAACTCGGCTTTCATTATTATCCAGTAAATAACCTATCGAAACGTAGATACTACGATAACAGGTTAAGAACGATATTGTTTCGACCGTTTTGAATAGAGGCCCTGCTTACCTGCCTTACCACACGTAATAAAACATAAATGCTTGGAGCACTTACGCAACTTCTGCAATACCGAGACTGTAATGCAACGTTGTTTCCACGGTAAATTTAAAATATTTGCTGCAGAGCGGCAGTCCGTATTTTACCCTATTTATATAATGGTCTTCCATGAAGGAATTTGAGTAAAATGCGTTGAAATAAGAGCAGACGTTTTTGAGCTTCCCGGTATGCGTTAGGGGCTGTGCTCACTGACGTAGTTAAGTTTTATAAAATAATTATTGATAAATTAAAAAAGGATAAGGATGATGACAGTGAAAGATTTTATTCATTGACTAATATATAATCAGTTTACACGTCAGAAATAATTACTTTCTTAATACGGATTATGAAATTGCTTAAAACAAAAAATATGAATTGAATAAGTATAAGTATACAAATTCAGCGAGCTCATCCAGGAGATGCCTATTTAACCTACCTAGCAAAAAAAAAACAAGTTATAATCTGAACTTCCGCTACGTCAGTCGTAGCGTTGAGGAGCGTAGCTCTTTGCTACGACTCGCTCGTAGCCGTAGCGTGAAAATTTAAGCGTAGAACATTATAAAGAAAGTTATTATGATAAAGATTTAAAAACGTTTTTTAAAGCATATCCTTTAATATTTCACTAGCTTTTGCCCACGATTTCGTCCGCCTGAAAGTGGATAATCTAAATTATCTCAGGAATGGTAAAATTTTGCGAGATAAAAAACATCTAACAGGGAGGGGTACCCAACTGTCCGGCTGTTTGCAACCCACATGCGTAAAGAGAAACAACAAATAGCCACACAGCATTTATAATTAACGCAAGGGTCTTAAAAAAGGTCCAGAATGTGATTATGTAAAAAAAAAGATTAGAAGTTCTTATTTGTTTAAGTCGATTGTGTGTAAGCCCTTACATTGTGTTCGCATTATTCCAAAATATTCAGAACGATGTTCTATGTATAGACATTTCAGCATCGTATCGTGATAAATTGAATAAATCACCGGTGCGGGCGCAACAGTATTTTGTTTTAAAGGCTTTATTTAAATTCCATATTAATTCATGGTAATTTCAATAAACCTGAACTAACTTAATTTAGTGGCTTTTATTATATTATTAATTTTTATTAGCTCTTGTGAAAGTTTTGAGTTTTGACACGTTTTCCTGCTCTACTAGGCGTGATATATTTTTTATGTAATGTTATATATTCACTGTTTTATATAATGCTAGGTTAAATATATAAATTATATTTGACCGCTATCCCAAATGATTCAATGCTAACCATTATCGGCAATTCAAAAACCAAAACCTTTGTCCGTCTCAGGAACATTTACTGTACTCGTTGAAAAAACAAACATTTATTTGCATTGTGATATTATGTTCATCTCTGCATCTACATAAAACATCTTTTAACAGATTTGACATATCAAAATTGTTCAATATGAAAAAAAAAACTTGATAATCGCCAAAAACATTTCTCATCGCTAAAATATGGTGGTAAAAGTAGTGTTAATCTTATCTTCTTTCGCAATTCCATATATGACGAGCACTCGGACGACTATGTCGTAAATAACAATCGTTTATTTCTGAAGAAATTTCAACAGAATGACATAACTTAAATCGTTGTTTGCTTTGCAATTAAGGCTTTTATAAAAATAAAATAAAAAGTTCAAAGTGAAATTATGTACATTCTTTCACTTTCCTTATTCCAATTCCATTCAAAAAATTCAAATATTCAAAAGTTACTTTCCTCATTTCGAATGTAATTCCCACCTCATTTTACCCCTTTGAGTTGCTAACGAGCCTATTTAGTTAGTACGTCGATTGAAACGCTTACTCGCAGACTTAATCTACATACGTTATATCCCAGACTATCAACTCAACTGCCTATCCTGAAGTGTTATTGAATAACTCTAAAGGCGGGCTTAACAAACTAATTTTATTAACTACGTTGCTAACGAATATTACTGTAACATATTATTCTGGCTTATTAATTTTGTCTCTTTTAACCTCCGAAAAAGAAAGAGAGTTTAGTGGTAGCAGTTTTAATAGTGGTAGGACCTTGTGCAGGGTCCGTCCGAATCGCTGCCAAGCAGCAGTGTTAAGATAGCCGGTGTAATAACTAGCGTAGAGGCATTCCATCTTAGTCCTCAGGGTTGGCAACGCATTTGAGGTCTTAGGATTGCAGTATTGAGATTGTCATCTTGAGATTTCAAATGTGTATGGGTCTCAGATCCGACTTACCATCAGGAGCTTTCTCATTGCTATAAAAAAAGAGGTGTGATTAGTTTAACCTGTGTATCTGTATGTCTATCTGTGGTATCATAACTCCTAAAGGGATGGAGCATTTTTTTAGCTAGAGAATTGTTAGCTGGGTTCCATGAAAATCAGTTAAGCCTAAACATTTTAGTTGTGAAAAATATTTTATCCTCATCCATTTCATAAGTTTCCTACAAAATGTTCAGAAACGCAAATTACCTATATTAAAAAACCTGTATGTGTGGTTGCACTTTAATGTTAACATTAAAGCATTGCTTGTCATTATCGCCAACAATAATAGCTGGTTATCTCAGGTGACCACTATAACGAAGATAGTTGAATTCAATTTGTACGGCACATTGACTCCAAATGATGCTCTCGTGTGTCTCGTGTGTGTTTTGCCGTGTGGTTGCCGGCTTAAAATAGTGCCACTCCATGCCTTCCTGTGGAAGTCGTAAGAGACGACTAAGGGATTAAAGGCTTGTAGTATTGTTAGGCGGTGGGCTTGCAACCTGTCACTAATATACACTGGTAAACATCTGAGCCTGTTTATGCAAAATGTGGTTACAGAGTTATCACCAAGTTGTTAGAGTTGTTGGTAATTCTGTAGCTCTGCCTACCCCACTCTGGGATGAAGGCGTGACGGTGTATGTGTATGTATGATGCTCTCGGTCTTGATCCTGTGGTGGAAGTGATATTTAATGCCCTAACGTTAAGGTCAATTAATAATGTCTCTTCTCCTTGCGATAAAAAGGTTTTTTTTGGCAAGAACGGGTGATCCAAACAAAAGTTTATAATCCCAGATATCCCGTGATAAGGACTTCTGTCACTTTCTAATTAGCTAAGAAAAAAGTGATAGGACGTGACTTAAGTTTCATTAAAAACTAAATAACTGTTTGTGTAACTAGGCATATGTTTCGTAACATCATTATCCTTCATACTACGGCCAAGCGGCAGTGTTCGCATTATTGTGTTCCAGTGTGGAGATAAGACAACCGCTGGAATTCCAATAGTCCTTAGGCTTGGCTACCCATTTGGAGTTGTAGGATTGCAGTCTTGAGCTTTAGTCTTAAGTATATAAATAATTTCCATCCATCTCATCTGTCATTAAAAACTGGCCAAGTGCGAGTTGAACTTGCCCGGAGAGGGTTCCGTACATTTATGACACAGTACAAAATATCACATTTGAAATCCTCAAAGTAACTCGAGAGTTAACAACTACTAGCGCTATCTAGTGGTGTTTTAGTGAACTATTTACGGTAAGTGAACGTATTATATTGCCTTTACCACTTTATTCCTTCTTATAGGTTTCCTGTAATCTACCAGCAATTAACTATATTTTGTATTTTTTTTAAATTTTAGGCTTCGTAGTTTCGAAGATCAGAGGGGGGATGGTGAATTTTCGTCTTCTTTCATGAATAAAATCAAAACTATTTATTTTACAACAATAACAAAAATATATTAGAGATTCTCATAACGAGCGCTTTTCTTTTGATATATTATTATGACGCAGTAAGGTTTGCAATTACTTTTTTTAATTTCCTAATTGGTCCCCCGAAAGGACACTTATTAAAAAAAAATGTTTACTTTGCACGTCTGTTTAATGTATTACCAAATCGGCTGTGACAGACAGACAGACAGACGCCCGAGCGATCCTATAAGGGTTTAGTTTTTTTTTGCACTGAACCCTAAAAACACTTTTGTTGTGATTTTTCAGAATAATTTATCGTCGTTTCACTGAGCTTTTTTTTATTTTAGCCATCAAAACCATTCAGCGCGCGGAAACTTTTTTCGCAATTCATGCGGGTGTAATTTAACGCATTTTTTTGTTGTTATGTAGAGAGAATGTGGGCAGTATTTTTAAACAACAGAGGCTAGTCTGGAACAATAACTTTATTAATTTTTGCAAAACCGCTCGGACCTTGGGCCTTTGATTACTTAAGTGGCATAATCAGTCTTTAATCGATACCGGGGATCGACTCGGTACCAACTGCGCTAAATGTATGGTTATAATAATCGATTTGCTATAGATAATCTACATATGTATATACACATATACATCTTTGATCGATCAACGCACAGCCGAAACAGCTGCGCCTTAGGGACTTGGAATTTGGAAGGAATATTTCTTGGATAACCTAGAGGTGCACTAAGAAGGCATTTTTGGAAATTCATACCCTAAGGGGATAAATAGGAGGGGGGGACTTATTCTACAGGTATTGAGTAGCGGGTGTCCTAAAGTTAATTAATAAAATAATTAATACCTCAAAGATAGTCCCTTGAAAATAAAAGGTCCCACAATAATCTAATATATTATTTATATGTTGTTATCCTACGAATTAATGTGCTCACAAAGCTTAAGGAAAAGATGAAACGTATTCAAATGAAAATACACGAAACGCTCACAACAATCGCAATCATTTCGTCGTCATGCCTGACAGCTCCACGGATTCCGATTTAAGACGAAAAGCAATATCTTCTAGATTTTGACATGATTTAACGAATGTTGGATTCTGAAATGCCAAACGGGTCTATATTTTACTATTTTAACCGTGCAATAAAGGCGTTTTTTGTAAGTTTTATTGTTAAGCACTTTAAGAAGTTACATAGTTTCGAAATGTGACCATATGGAAACGATAGTGGTGCTTATGATATGAAGCAAGAGGTACCGCGTCCGACTCCCGACCAGGGCAAATATTTGTGTTCTGGATTCTTGAATTTATTAATTTCTTTAACCTTTATTGCACAAATAAAAGTACAAATGGCGGACATAATGCCAGACAACCAAATAATCATACAGAAACTTACAACATTTAAATATTATATATGGTTATTTTGTAGTACCTACGCCTAGATCTATGTTTGAGACTAGTTCTATTTGTGTAAGGTTTTCGTTTAATCTTACTATTATTATAAATGCGAAAGTTTTTATGTTTTTACTTAACACACAAGAACGACAGAACTGGGGCTAAAAAAAAAAACCACAGAGATAGATTATAAATAGTCTGGATTAGTATATAGACTACTTTTTACCGTGGAAAGATGGAAAGTTTCTGAGGGAATAGCAATTAGCGACTTCTACGCGGATAGAGTTGAGCCCAAAAACAAGTAAAAAGATAAAAGATAAAAGATGTTTATTCAGTAAGTAGGCCGCACGGGCACTTTTACACGTCAAAATCTACCAGCGCTTCGCAAGAGACCACTGCTGAGAAGAAACGCCGCAAGAAACTCAACAGTCAGTCTTTTTTTAAAATAGGTACTACTTATGATATTATACAAATTTTATAAAGCTTAACCTAGCATGATATAAAACAATGAATTTAACATAAAATAAAAATAGTTTAGTTTAGTTTAGTTTAGTTTATTTATTTATCAATGTAATGTTACAATATAGATTGCATTGCATGTCAAAAAATACGAAATTACATTGATATCGTCAACAAAACATTAATACAAATTGATAAAATAATATTAAAATAATACAATAAAAATAAAGAACATTCTAGCGTAGCTTGTGCAGGAAAATGTGTCAAAACTAAGAATTTTCATAGGGAGTAATAAGTATCTGATGACTATTATGACAGTGCAAGACAACCACCACATACAAAGTTTCGAGTAGAGAAGTAGGTATTTATATAGTTACTAGCTGTCCGCGCCCAGTGCCGCCTGAGTGTATTTATTTCTCACACAAAACTTTTGAAATATACTTTACGACGTATTCTCAGACCTACTGAATACACACACAAAATTTCATATGAATCTGTCAAGCCGTTTCGGAAGAGTTTTGTAACAAACATTACACGAGAATTTTATATGCATACTTTTATTCATAAAATGTCAAACAACCAGAGCGCCCTGCTAAGATGCACTACGCTTACTAGCGTTTCTATTCGTGTCCTTTTTAAACGTCACTGGTGGGAGCCTGCCGTTTCGTCAAAATATTTTTGGTCAAATGTATCATTTCCCAAATTTTTCATTTGCCAAACCAATGTTATATATTTTTCTCAGAATTTATTTCAGTACCATCGTGCAGAACCCTTTAGGTTAGGTTAGGTTAGTTTTTATAAAATCGTGAAATATTTACGGTTACAGAAAAAAAAGCGGTTTGGCAAATGAAAATTTGGGAATTGATACATTTGACCAAAATTTTTTTGACGAAACAAAGGTAACCCCGTCACTGGTAGATGACGTGATAAGAAAAATCACGTGATGTACCAGTGACGCGATTGGTTTAGAAAGGAAACGAATAGAAACGGTAGTTAGCCTAATGCATCTTGACAAGGCCCTCAGCACTCTAGCCTCGACTCTTGTATTTCAATTATTTCTTGGTATTTCGCGTATGCCCGTGGATATTCCATTCGAGTTTCTCGAAACTTCCGACTCCGTGTGACGCCTTAACCAAGCCAATGAAATCGACGAATCCACTCGACATTTCGATATGCGCGTCTGAGATTGGTTATATTTATTGTATTCCACTAATGCTGGTCCCTCACGAATGCAGGGGTTGGTGGAGTTGGGTTCCACTCGTAACTTGTGAATCATTCCTTATTAGTTTGTTTTGGTATGATTGTCTTGTCTAGGGGACACCGTTGATGTAGGAAAACATGTCGAAACTCTTATTTGCAGTGTCTTATATACACAATAGGTGTTTTTTTTCTCCCTCTATCTCTCTCCCAAGATTTTTGGCATGTTTTCCTGCTGAACTACGCATGTTATTTGATGTTTTATTGGATTATATATTTGTAGCTTTATATTCAAATTCAAAATTCAAATTCAAAATTCTTTATTTCTTTAGCAAACCAGTACAGATCTTATGATGGCCGGCGTCTCCTTGTAAGTTATTTTAAATAACCTGTGCCAGGAGGCACCGCTCTTCCATATCTACAGTTTATATAGTATAGTACCATCCTTAAAACTAATTTACCTAATTTTTAATTGTGTGTGTGTGTGTGTGTGTGTGTGTGTGTGTGTGTGTGTGTGTGTGTGTGTGTGTGTCTGTCTGTGTGTGTGTGTGTGCGTGTGTCTAGGCTATATTTCCTAGCAGATCTTCTACTGCATCGTAGTTCTTGTTTTCCATCCAACTTGTTATTCTACTTTTAAGCTCATATTGTACCTTTGGGTATATATCTAGTTCCTTGTTTACAATATTATATAAATGTGATGAGCGTTTTTTATATTGTCTACTGGCAAAAACGGTGTTGGTTTTTGGTAGATGCATAACAATATCTCTCCTCCTTTTTTTCAAAAGGTTGCGGTCAAAAGTTGTGGTTTTATGTTTTCGGAGAACAGAGGTTAATATATATAATTTCCTTACCGTGAGCAACTTACACGTTTGATATAAATCATCAGTCGAGAAACACATTTTCTTAAAATACATAATTTTAAGAAGACTTCGCTGAGCTCTTTCTACGTCTATGAAGCGAGTCTTAGCTGCGCCGCCCCAAACAGGCAGGCAGTAAGTTAATATAGACTGCACCAACGTTATATACATTTCTTTTAACATGTCTCTACTGCGGCCTTGCGGGCCCGGGACTGCTCTTGGCACTACATGTCTCAAAGTTTTAAAAATCCATTTAAGTTTCCGCAGTCTCAAAATTACATATTCGAGATGTTGATACCAAGAGAGTCCCCGATCCACAAGTATTCCCAGATATTTGGTGCTATCAACTTTTTGAATAGTGGGACAGGTACTTTGACAGCAGTTCAATGTATTTTTACAGCAGCTATGTATTTTGATAGTATAGTTATTATCAGGTTGTGTATTGCTGTATATGCTGTGACATATATAGTTAGTTTTAGTGGTATTTAACGTAAGAATATTGTTCTTCAGCCATTTACTAATCATTTCTAGACCAGTCTCTGCGGATATCTGAATATCTTCCCATGAAGTACCAGTGAAGACAATGGCGGTGTCGTCAGCATACGAAAATATATCTGCGTGAGGGATCTTCAAGTCGCATAAATCATTGATATAAATTAGAAATAGCGTTGGACCAAGCACAGAGCCTTGAGGCACTCCATACGTCACGTCTTCATCTTCACTGGTACAATCACTACCTCCCAGTTTCACCCTCTGTTTCCTATTTGTTAAATAGTCCTGAAAAAGACAGAGGGGAATATCTCTTATCCCCATCCTTTCCAACTTGTGTAGCAGTATGGGGACAGAGACGGTGTCAAAAGCTTTTTTGATGTCTAAAAACACAGACATACATTTAGACCCACTATCGAGATGTTCAACTATCAGCGAGGTTAGAGCAGACACAGCGTCTTCAGTAGATTTTCCAGATCTGAAGCCGTATTGAGATGGAGATAATAAGTTGAATTTATTTAAGTAGTTGAGCAATCTTATATTTAGTAACTTCTCTAATATTTTTGAAATTGCTGGTAGTACAGATATGGGTCTGTAGTTATTGACATCGTCTCTGTCTCCATTCTTATAAACCGGTGTAATGATAGATTGTTTTAGTGGCGCTGGAAAGATTCCTTTGTCAAAACAAATATTGACTAAATGCGTAATTATGGGAATTACTACTGGCTTTACAAGTTTAAGAAATTTGGTAGAAATATTATCCCAGCCTGGTGCGCTGCTACTCTTAAGGTTTGATATTATGCTATGAACTTCCTCATGGTCAGTATGGGATAGTATAAAGGAGTTTGGCTGAGACGGAACTTTTTGTAGGTACGTGTGCTGTTCATTTATATCCGGTTTAATATTTGTCGCAAGATGTTTACCTATGTTGGAAAAGTAGCGATTTATGTAATTGGCAGAAGCAATAGGGGACGATTTTAAATGTAGGAGTTCAGAATTTGCATTATTGTTTTTAGTGGTATGAGTAATGTTTTTTATATTTTTCCATAGAAGTTTATTATTTTTAGAAGATTTACTTATTAACTCTCTTTCGTAATTACGTTTTAGTTTTTTTATTAATTTGTTGCAGTAATTTCTATATCTTTTATATGATATTTTTAGTATTTCGTTGAACGGATCATTCTTTAACTGCTTTTGCAAAATATTCCGATTTCGTATGCAGCGTAAAATTCCGGCCGTAATCCAGGGTTTTATATTTCTGTATTGTTTAGGTATTTTTTTTATAGTTGTATATTTGGTTAAGACCGTCGTTAGCTCATAGATTAGACTATCTATAACTATCTTTGGATCACTACTGTACAAAAGATTTTCAAGATTTTTGTTTTTTAAGTCCGCTAGGGCTGCATCAAAATCTATTACAATTTTAGTCTTGTTTATATTTACATTATTTTTTATTTTAGATATACATAACAACACAGTAAAATGATCGGTAATTGTGGTGTGCAATATACCTACTGAGGCTTGAGATTTGGATCTATTTATCTTTAACATTATGTGATCGAGACAGTTTTCTTCCCTAGTGGGCAAGGTATGTGCAGCTAAAATTCCATGTAAAGAAAGCATATCTAGATATTGGAGTCTATTATTGCGCTCTTGAGGGCGTTCGTCCGACTTAAGTTTTATGTTGATATTAATGTCCCCAGTGATTATGATACCCTTGCTAATAGATTTAATGGTATTTAAGTGTCTATTTAATGATAATATAAAGGGGTCAGCATTTGAGTTAGAGGGGGATCTGTAGATACCTAAAATTGAATTATTTAATACCTCTACCTGTAAACAAGATGCATGTACTAATTTTACCTCTTTTACTTTGTGCCGAAGAGAGTTTTTTACATATACCACTACCCCATCATTCTGATTAAGTTGATGTGTTGTAGAGTACATGCTGTAGTTTGGCAATTGGGGGATGAGTTTGCAGGAGTCAAGCCTACATTCAGTTAAAACGATTACGTCTGTTTCAAACTTAAGACATGATAAAGATGTTGTAAAGCTATCGAAGTTGCAGTAGATACTCCTTATGTTTTGTGAAATTAACGTTAAATCATTCCCTTTGATATTTAAATAGTTATTTAGGTTCAATGTATCGCATTCAAAAGAGTGAGCAATCTCTAATCTATCAATTTCATTAATTGTTTGCAATGTATTAGCCATGGGAATATATAGTATGGTACAAGCGCTTCATTATTAGTTCGGTGTTATATATAGTAGATGTGCAATATGTACATAGTGTATAAAAGGAACTTAAGTGAAAGAACAAATGATTAAGCCCAAAGTAAGAAATAATATTACCTGTGTTTTTTTTAGAGATAAAGTGGAGATGTGGATAAGGTATATAATATGTATATTTAGTTTGTATTGTAGATATTGTTTTCAAGAAAAAACCATTTGCAAATTGTGTATTATTATGTGTAGGAGTGTGTGCTGTCAGTGTGTGCTGTGTTAACAATGTGTGCGAGTTGTACATTAGAATCAAGAGTAGCAATAGTTTTAGTTTTACAAACATGCTGCATTTTAAATAAACAAAACAGAAATAAATAATTACGTACAATAATAGTCAATCTCCTTGGAGTAAGTGATGCACTTGATCCTCACATTTTATCAGGATGATTGGCGATTGATCGTTTTTCCGGACATACACTTTTCCGTACGACGTCCAGCAATATTTATAACCCTTGGACCTAGACAAGTCACGAGCCAAGAAATGCAAGCGCGCTGCCTTCGAGGTAAGGTTTTCAGAGAGGAATATAGGGGAGTCTTCCTGAGTCTTAAGCCCCAAATGCTTAGCACAGAGTTTGGTTTTATTCCTTACATTATAAGACTTAGCCATTTTAAGGAAATCATTTTTCAAAAAGGTAGAATTTGTCTCAACTATAATAGGTGAACTTCTCTGATCGGATTTCTTATAGCGAACTCTGTAGATATCCTTTATATCACTTTTGGTGATATTGCAATCAATAGTTTCGGACAGGGTAGTAACCATTTGCACTAAGTCCTGCTTGCTCTCATTTTCCTTCCTTGGGACGTTTTTAATTTCAAAGTTGGTTTTCCGACTCATGCATTGCATTTCATCCAATTTATCCTCCAAGAAAGCAATGTGCTCCCTGTCTTCCTTTATGTGGTTTTCGAGTTTAGTCATTTGTTTTCTCAGCTCTTGGTTTTCCAGGTGTAAATGCTCCAAAGAAGCTTCTATATTATGGGTCGAGTGCTTTATCTCCTTGATCGAGCCCTTCAAGTCCGAGATTTCTTTTTGCTGATTGCCACTATAATACATAATAAGCTGCCTCATCTCCTCCTTAAACTCATTAAAATTTGTGATAGTTAAGTGATCTGTCTGACCTACTTTTTTAGACTGCGTATGCTGCCGTTGGGTTACAAAATCTGGCGGGGATTTGTCATTAAATTCGAATGACATGTCATCTATAGACGTATTTTGATTAGGTTTACGGTCCATATTGTCTAGGGCAGCAGAGGTGGTGAAAAGATAGGGCACTTAGTGACGTTAAGTAACAAAAGCGCAAGCCAAAACAGTACCAGGAGTCTCAGCAACACGAGCACGATCACTCCGCGGGCTTCGAGGCGTACGCATAGGTGACTTTGTTAGAGCGAAGCAAGTTCCAAAAGTACCAGGGTGGCAGAAGTGTAGTGCAGGCCTCAGTTACCCACAGCGTAGCACTCGTTGCTTGTCCAATGTACAGGTGACGTCACTGCGGCGTAGACGCGTTCGTAGCACGAAACGTAGCACATCTGCGCCGCTGCGTAGCCGGTACCGCTTAATCAGTACTAGGAGTCGATTGCCGTCTCACTCGCACTCACCCACAGCCAGTAAGAACAGTGCACCCAGAAACAGCAGCTCCTTGTTACTTATGCGCTCCTATTTTTTCGTGCGAATTAACTAATCACTAAATGTATTTATTTTTATAATTAAATTAAAAAGAAGTCTATTAGGCACGTTTACACCTTGCGGCGGTCCGGGGGGAAGAGGATATAATGCTAGACTAAGTAGTACAATTGTAATATGAAATATGTTTAAAAAATGACTGACTGCTGAGTTTCTTGTGGCGTTTCTTCTCAGCAGTGGTCTCCTCTTGGGAAGCGCTGGTAGATTCTAGACGTGTAAAAGTGCCCGTGTGGCCTACTTACTGAATAAATTTATTTTATCTTTTTTTATCTCGTCCTGGAAGCCTACATCAACTAGCTGCTTGGTAGTAGGTATCTCTTAGTTTATAAAAATAACAGTATATAATTCCTTACAAAAATATAAACCATTCCACAATGGACGCTCTGTTAATAATCTCTATCATGGAGAACCCTCGCGTTTTTAAAAGGTTTTTCCAGATACAAAGGTAGATGCTCATGAGACCCAACAAGAGCAAATCAGTAAGCGTATCCCGGCAAGGGTTTTTCAGGCTGTATTAGATTTATGCCGTTACCATTTGCGATACGCGGAAGGTAAGGGACGGAATAAGCCTTTCATGCTTAAGTACACGTTAGGAGCTTAATGCCGGGACATCAGATATTTATTTAAACCGTATAACATATTTTTTCTTATTTATAGGATTTCGTAGCTCAAATCGACGTTTGTCTGTATGAGTATATAGTTAAAAAGATCCTTTTTCTCAGTAATGTGTTGAGGTATCAGGTCAATGTCAGTGAATGTCAATTCTTAACGTTGTAAAATTTAAAATTCAATGTCAACGCAATTAAAAATATGACTATTTATGCCGCTTGTTTTGCCACATGCATACATACACATACTGGTTTATTTTTTAATGCTAATAATATCGAAAAGCAAACGAATACGGTAAGATCTATATGGAAAAAAACGTGCAGTACAGTGCAGTGCGAAAGAGGGTTAAGGGGTAGTTTAGACACTTTAAATTGATCAAGAATCATGAAATTTGCCAAGAAGCAAGGTTTCACAGCACAAGTAAAGAAAAAAATCCGATGGTCGGCAAAAGTAGTATGAAACCTTCAGACGTTTATTTAATACCTCTTCATTATTTTTATAAACCTTTAGCTTATGTTTTCACATCCATAGCAACCGTTTTGTTTTCCCTTTTGTATTTTTTTTTCTTGTCAGTATAATCAACGATCTTTATTTTAACTGTTAAATTAGTTTTTCTGGGGTTCTTGCTAATTATAAACAACGCAATAGACATAAATATAATATAAAATTGTAAATAATTATTTGGTACATTTTTTCTAAAGCGGTGTATGCTGCATACTGCATTGCATTTAACACAGTAAAGTTAACACGTTTATAGTTCGTACCTCGTATCTGAAACGATCCAGAAAATCTCGATTTTTTCATTTTAATAACGGACACACCCTTTATAAAGTACGAGTACTTTCGAGGAATTTGAATGTATTTGACATGATACGCATATTTGACGGGTTAATACATTTTCCACATGTCATTAGTCGAGTCACGTTCGAAATGCATAATACGGCCAATTTACGTTTTATGTCAAACTGCTTGGCATTCAAATTCCTTGTTGGTACCTTGAAATGTAGATTACATTATAGCTCAGGAAATATGATTTGGCTGTCTGTTATCCACTACCTACCTAACCTTAACCTGTATCTTTCAACCAATTGTGCTGTTTTAGAACGAGGGCAATTTTACGATTACCTTTTAATTTGGTTGATATTAACGAAAAGATCTTAGTGAAGATTTCTTGATCTATTCATACTTATACAGACATTTTTTAACGCATTAAAGGAACCCGTTTTACTCCAAATATTATTAATATTAGTAATGTTGCATCGATTTAGAAGCGATCACATGTATTGTACAATAATTTTATTTTAAATGCCCTTCAATAATCTAGACGGAATATAAACACTTTTATCCCTAAAACGGTCTCGGGCAAGAGTTTTCTAGATTAATATATTTACCGGTGACCACTTACGATACGTTAAACCAGGCGCCATAAGCTTTAATGCTAACACTTTAAGAGCTTAATGCCAGATTTGCCTTTTAAAAGCCCTATCGGCTCTTGCGGGCTTATACTGCTGGGATATGAAAATGTTTAGAAGGGATTAAATCCTAATGCGAAATAGTAGTATTTTGTTGTGTTTTGTTGTCTGTTTGTCACAAATAAATGTTTTTTCTTTCTTTTCTTTCTTCCAAATATTTTTTTTTTGGATTTATGTTGATCCAATCTAAAAACGAAATACCTATCGTTCTGAGGGAACCATGCTCCAAAAGATCAAAATATAACGTTATATTCTGTTTCATAACAACCTGTTAACAAACAGGATTATAATATTTGAACACCCACTCAGTTTCTTAAAAGCGTTAAATCAACAAAGGTATTAAAGTACTATTTATAGTGCTATAGCTATTCATGGTGCTGATTATACCTATCCGTAAGTACTTCCTTAATCTTTCATGATTTAGTTCAATATGCTTTGGTTTTTAAACAATGCACATTTAAATAATTTACTCTGCTTTAAAAATACCTGATATTTATTAATACATATAATAAAATAGAGCTGCCTCTCTGAACGAATTTCAATCCGCACAGAGTTTATTAAATGTAGGTAATTGAAATGGCTCGGGAACATAAAGACCTGGACAGGCGTCGCCACGGTTGAACAGCTGTTCCGTTTGGCGAGAGATAGGAAGCTGTATGCAGAGCTGACTGCCAACCTCCAGTAGTGAAGAGGAATTTGAAGAAGAAGAAGAATTGAAATGGAAGGCATGCCAAATATTACCGAGCATTGTTATAGCAACCGATTATTATGAGGTTATTTTACACATAAAACAATGTTGCTTTTAACATTCTATAGTATTTTTTTTAAATAAAATAAGCCATCTTAATGCATGTTAAAAGCAACATGGTTTTACGTATTACTGAGAAGAATATACCCATAACATTAGTCTAGAAAACACGAACAATTATCATAATTCATCAGTAAATGTATAAAGTGTCCATTCTCCATTAGCGTCGGCGTTAGCTCAAATAAATGCACCCCCGTCTGCGGTGTGCTCAGGCTGAAATCTCCGGCTGGTAAATACGGTTATTTAAAACAATTTCCAAACAAAAACAGAGTGTAATTGTAAACTCGAGAAGTTTGGGGTACTTAAACGAGTTCGAGAATGCTCCGGGACCGTCCTTAGGGCGGTAAGGGCGTAATTATATAAACGGTTTACACGCCGCGTTTTCTTACTGATTTTCTTAATGAAAGGGCGGATAAGTAACGTTTATTTGATCGTTGCTGCCCTGTTTTCGGGTAATGGCATGGAAATGTTCGAGATTGAATGTTCTGAGTTTAGTTTAATTATAGGGTGTCTATTTTAAATTTAGAATTCCTATTTCCGCGTCAAAAAAGAGGAGTGATGTAAGATTGACGTATGTACCTGTGTGTCCGGCGTTATAGCTCCCAAACGGATAAGGCGATTTGAACGCGGTTTTTTTTCAAAATAATGCTTATTTAATAGGGATGATTCTTAGTTAAGTTGCATTAAAATCGTTTGGGATGTTTAAGAGATATTAGCTCTGAAAGTAAGGATCGTAATGTCGGAGTTTTATATAAAATTAATAGTTATTAACTAACTTTAATCTGTTCTAAATGGTCTGGTTCGCTGTATATGAATGTATATTATATAATGTAACACTTTATTGTACAAACAAATAAAATAATAATATATAAAAGGTGAAAATAAACAAGCGTTGAACAAAGGAGAATGCTTTTGAGATGGATTTACGGGGCAACGACAACTTAAAAATGGCGCCAGTTCTAAAGAAAATAGAAAGGAATTGACCTATTTTACAATGTAATGTTACGTGTTTTATTTAAATCATTTTGTTTCGAGATCTATGCATTTAAAAAGTCAACACTGTAAAAAATACCTCAGTATTTTATACCCGTGTTTTCCACCATGATGGATTTAATATGACGTCATACGCGGAACACGACGATGTAGCAGACGACATTTAATTTATTAAAAATGTAATGGATAGATGAGGAGCTACGAGTACCTAATCAGATTTATAAACAGACTAACTAACATACATAGACTGTTGAAATTATAATCAGTCTATTTACTCGTACTACGACGTCACGTAGTCGAGGAATAATAAAAGAAAAAGGGGAATAATGGGATGGCTGATAGGGACGAGAGTGGAAGAAAATCATGCTGCGCCGACCCTTCGAACTCATTACCCCATGACCCCCATTGAACTAGAGATCATAACACTTATTATCAATGTTACTTGGCTGCAGCGGAAAACTTGGAACATGCTGGCATTTTTACATGGTCTGGCAGCTCGGTCTGTCTGTTATACTATGTTTTGTTTGTTTGTTATTCTGCTCTTTGGTTAGGTTTGTAAATTAATTAATTTTCCTCTTGAATGTCTAAAGCTTACTATAGGGTCGAGGATTATCTAACAGATAAACATGCTTGGCCTAAACTTAACTAAACACCTAAATAACTGAATAATAAAATAGGCATAAAAATATATATATTTTATTACTACTACTTATTACTCCCTATGAAAATTCTTAGTTTTGACACATTTTCCTGCTCAAGCTACGCTTGAATGTTTTTTTTTTTATGTTAAATTCATTGTTTTATATAATGCTAGGTTAAGCTTTATAATTGTATAATATCATAAGTAGTATTTAAAAAAAACGACTGAATGTTGAGTTTCTTGCGGCGTTTCTTCTCAGCAGTGGTCTCTTGCGAAGCGCTGGTAGATTTTGACGTGTAAAAGTGCCCGTGCGGCCTACTTACTGAATAAACATCTTTTATCTTTACATTTTATTTTGCTTTATTGACTGAATAATGAAAGGTCAACAATCATCACAATAATTATTAGATCATAGGCATTTTTTTAATGAATGTTCAGATTTTTAAAGCGTTTAGAAAACAAAGTTACACTTTTAGTTATAAGGACTATTAGGAACACAATTTGATGTGATAATGAACAAATAATGCATATCGTGACTCTATCCAGTCTAATGAAAATAAGGTGTGTGTCGCATCAGAGCGAACAAAACACACACACACATTTTAATGCGTGCATTCTCAATTAGGCAGCTTTTTACGTTCGATCTTATCGACAGAAGCTATGCTGCCAAATTGAACATGCACACGCTATGATGTCTTTTACTCGCTCTGACAGGACAACTTTATCTCGCCGCTGCGCCATCAATCGTTCGTCTGACTGACCGCCATGGCATTAACTGTCTTTATTGATGCAAACATATCTTGTAATATTTTATGTAAAAAATAACATTCTCTTACAAATACTAAACATTTTGCATAATAATAATCGCGTCGTTTTTAAATCCCCTGTAACCACCGCCTTATAACCGCAGCCGCAAATGGCAGCCAGTTTGTTTACCTGTGACAAAAGAACATTAAATATTTTATTTTATTTGCGCGACCCCCATTTCCCCCCTCTTTATGCTTAATGGCGGCCGTTCTCGTATTAAGTTTGTTTGATGTCGTGTGATTTGTTTTAATATGGCGCTTGGTTATTCAGGGTTTATGGAATAGCGGAGGGGGTGACCTAAGGGGGGTGGATGCATTAAGGGGAGGATTATAAAGGGGAGTTAACTAGATCATTAGGAATTCATTAGTGATGTAGAAAGTACAAGAAGGTTTTTTTATAGTTGTTTCAACATGAAGATCAATATTTTATTAAATGTTATCTTATACCTATTCTTCTTCTTCCAGTGCCTCTTCAATCGTGAAGGTTGGCCGTCAGCTTCTTGTACTCGTCCTTATCCGCAGCCAGCCGGAACAGCTGTTCGACGGAAGCAATACCGGTCCACTCCCTGATGTTTCGCAGCCACGATTTTTTCCTTCGTCCAGCGCATCTCTTTCCCTCCACTTTGCCCATCATGATCAACTGCAGCAGCATGTACCTGTCGTTCATGAGGACATGGCCAAGATACTCTATCTTGCGTCTTTTGATAGATGGCATCATTTTATCTTATATAACTCATTTTATAAATAGATATCAGAGGCTCGTTTCTCATAATGTATTAGTCCATAAATATTAGTGTTTTGTCTCATTAAATGAGACATAACACTAACACTATAAGACTAATACGCTTTGAGAAATGGGCCCAGGGGACAATCATACACAAATTGATCTAGTCTCCAACTAAACTCTAGACTTGTACTATAGGTAGGTACTAAACACCGGCACATATACTGATACAGAGAAATACATAGAAAGCATCCAAGAGTCAGGAACCAATACTCGCGAACATCACACAAATATCTGCCCGTGTTTCGGCTGTGTTGATCAATCAGTCGGCAAATAAATGCGATAGTTTGTGTGTATGACGTGTGGCACACACAGTGAGTGAAAGTCAGTAAGTTCGTTACGTCTTCACGCTGAAATCCTGGAATAATAAATTTTTAATTTGAAAAAGGAGATAACTTATACCCTAATCCGAGACATACGCTACGTTTTACCCCGAGAAAAAACACTGTTACCGTGTGATGGACAAACCGAATGGCGCGGGCAGAACCGAGTAATCTATAAACGTATTTTCAATTGAAGTATTTCACGACTGCTTTACTCCTACAGAACCAAGTTTTTTGCGAGATTTAATTCCAAATGTGACAGAACGGATATTACACAGAAGCGACTGTCACCTGACTTCCGGCAAGGTCTTAGAGTAGATAAATGAAGTTACATAGACGAGAAATGCTCGAGTAAAAATAGTGCAATTTTAAATGGCACTTATATTGAAGCATTCTTGATCTTTACGAGACGGACGACGCGTTGGTCTAGTTGGTAGTGACCCCGCCTACGAAGCTAGCCTTGGGTTTAAATCCCGGTAAGCGCAGATTGTTGTTTGATGAGCGCGAATATTTGTTCCTGCATTTTGGATATTTTCTATGGATTTAAGTATGTTTTTCTCTTTCTGTGTAACAAGAGTACAAGACTAGAACTCAGTTTGGGAGCTGTACAATTTGTACGACATTGTCCCCTGATATTTATTGATTTATTAGAGAGGTAAAAACCCTTGATATAATGGCAATCTCTTCTTTAGCTGATATCTGAAACAGTCCAACCGTTTGTGATGAAACAAAGCTAAGAACCATACCGATTGAACTAGATAAAATCGCGTCCATCAGTTTAGTAGCTGCATTGCCATAGAGAAACACAAATACACAGATACACAACTTACACATATCGATAATGACACCCACATGAAATTTATAACCCCTCTTTTTTGCTAGGGGTAAAAAACATGGTAGAAGTGGGGCACTAAGTTAAAATAGAACTCTGCGTAAATTATAAATAGCATCGCTTGGTTTACTTTGAAGTGATATCTCCATAACCCCCATACGAGCATGTATCGATATAGACTAACATGTTAATATTCTTAATTTAATACACATGCGTCCCCTGCGTTTACCCTTTTAAGGGCTGAAAAGGTGTAAAGGCCATTTGCATGAATGATAAATATAGACTGAGTTTTCAATTTGGTTTAATAGTGTAAAATGAAGCGTAGATTTAAAACGCTTCATTTATGCAAACGTTCATATGATAACAACATGGTTTACAAACCACGCGCTCTTTTACACTTATCAAATTTAAAAGGTCCTCTTGAATGGAAAAGATAAATATACTCGTAGACTGAGTCAAGTTTTTTTTTTATGGCAATAAGGCAAACGAGCACACGAGCATAGACATTCGCATTCACAAGACTGCAAGCCTAAGACTGCAAATGCGTTGCCAACCCTGAGGACTAAGATGTAATGCCTCTATGCTAGTCATTACACCGGCTGTCTTATCCCCAAACCGGAACACAACAATGCGAACACTACTGTTTGGCGGTAGGTTAATGGATAAGAAGGTGGTAGCGATCCTGTCGGACCCTGAACGACTAACTAGTTTGAAAAAATATATGAAATTTTCAGTCATAATTCAATTTTATATACTTAATAGCAATATGTGTTAAAACCACGACTTGTACAAATATAATTATTGAATAATCAATCTTGAATCTAGATTAAAGATACAAACTAGATTTAGCTTTTTGCTGTAAGTGGTTAATCATAAATAATAATTGTTAAGAACATGGTTAAAAACAACGCAGACTTGGGGCCATTCATCTATTTTTAACTCTTACTTACTTGTCAGTAAAGGCGACCGAGTTTCAATCAATACGAACATGCAGGGCGTGAAACAATAACATGTTGGTCGATAAATCTAGTAATTTCCAGTTGTTTTCCTTTACGGACATCACCCTCAACGCGAAATCAAAAAGGGCTAATTAGATTCAGTTTGTAAAGGCAATGCTTAGCAACAAACAAAGGGCCGAATCAGGTAATGGGCGAAACACCGCTCTAATCCTTAGTTATTTCCCAAATGCCTTCCCGGTTTATTCCGGAAAAGGGCCGTTTCCGCGCGGCCAGGGAACCCGCGGTAAAAAAATAAGTTTGAGCGTTGTTTGCGTGTGTGCGTATGTGTATGTGTATGAAGCAAAGATAAACTGAAGCAGTTGACTGCTGTCTTACTGTTACTCTAACTTTCAAGTTAGAAAAAGACAACAGAATTGTGCTTTTCGCTCTAGAAGTGAGGATTAAGTAACACAACAATAAACTTCTGCTATTTTTAATGCCGGTCTATTTCGCGCTTAAGTATTTGTGTAAAAGAGTGAATCAAGCGTCGTTTAGAGCGTCGGTGGCTTCGTGGCCGCGGGTCGACTCGTGATCGTAAAGTAACCAGTTCGAACCCCGGTCACCATGTACCAATGAGAGGTTTCTAACTTACGTACGTTACCCGATGCTCTTACGGTGAAGGAAAAACATCGTGAAGAATCCTGTACATTCGAACAGCTGAGCGTGTAAGAATTGTCTTCAAGAATTGTCTTCTTTTAAGAAATCTAGGGTGTTTTGTTTATTTTCTTACTGTGTAATCACTTCTATCAATTACCTACAACAATAAAACATAAAAAACCTGCTTAGTTCTATCGAGTACGTAAGTCGCGGCAAAAGTCGTGCAATTTTTTTATGGCAATGAGAAGGCACGCGAGCATCAGGCCACCTGATGGTAAGTGGGATCTGAGACCCATAGACATTTGAAACCTCGAACATGGAATGCCTCTATGCTCTATACTAACGGACCCTGCACAAGGTCCTACCACCACTACGAATAAGTCCCGTATCCCGCTATTCTCATGGCCCCGGGGCATCCCGGTCCGGACGGGTCTGACGCGCCTCGCCCCCGTGTCTTACGGGATTTATCCGCTATGCTCGCTCCACTCTAACTTACAGCTTATTTATTCGATAAACAAGTCCTCTGGTTTTGATAACGTTACACATAGAAATAGTTTCTGCCAAAAAAAATCAGTTATGTAACGAAGTAACAACGAAGGAACAAAGTAACGAATTCCTTATCTTATCTTACAAATGGGCCCTTTCAGATACACTTCGAACCCTTCAGGATCCTTTGTGCTCTCTCAAATAGACACTCAGCTGTTCAAATGTGCAGCTTTCCTTAATGTACTTAAGTTAGAAAACTCATTGGTACATGGGGACCGCAGTGGTTCGAACTAGGAACCTTACGATCACGAGTCGAGCTCTAAGCCACTAGGCCACCGACGCTCTTTAACTAACGAATCTCAATTCGGTGGGTCTACTTAAAGTATAGCGAAGATCCTGTAAGCCCTGTAGTCTCCTTCCCACTCCATCATAAAATTATTTCCAGGATATTATAATATTTTATTTTAAGCTTGTCCATATTATTTTTCTCAAGCAGAATTTGCCATTAGGTCATATTTATTCTGATATAGTCAAAAAACTGGTTTTAAAACTAAATTGATGATAGATTAAGATCTCTAACGGGAGTCAATATGTTACACTGTCTCAGCACTAGCTCAGCCGGTCACTTATTATTTAATGTTCTTCTGAACCAGTTATTTGCTCATATTGGCTTTGACATGTTATCGTGTCACCACTTTTATGATGACTTGAGGAGGCAAGCGACTCACCTGATGGTATATCGGCCAAGTTAAAAACAATACGATAACATGACAGAGGCA
This sequence comes from Acleris sparsana, assembly GCA_923062465.1. Classification (NCBI taxonomy): domain Eukaryota; kingdom Metazoa; phylum Arthropoda; class Insecta; order Lepidoptera; family Tortricidae; genus Acleris; species Acleris sparsana. The sequence goes on from OV281293.1 coordinate 2,010,013, forward strand.
ATATGGTATCATCAAGTAGAATTGAGGCCTTGGTAGTGTTTGAAGGATACATAACGTTAGAAGACTAGCTCCTAGATTGTTCCTTGATATTCATTTCTGTGCAGAATCAGTAATTGGAAATCCCTTGGGAATAGTGTTATTTTTCGGGAATCCAGGTATAGGCAGGTTAGTCGTGAAGGAGTAACAAACATACCCACTCACACACAAAAACACAAACTTTAACGTTTATATTTAACTAGCGACCCGCCGTCGCTTCGCATCGGTTTATGTAAATTTTCAGTAACACCTGTACATAATTCAGAACTTATTATACATAACCACCTTCTTTTAAAATCACTACCTATTGCTGAAAACTGCATTAAAATCCGTTGAGTAATTTAAAAGATCTAAGCGAACAGACAGCGGACTATGTATTGGTCGAAAACCATCTACACAAAAGAAAGTGCTTTTTTATTATTAAAAACGAACCTAACCTCATCATCATCATCATCATGTCAGCCGAAAGACGTCCACTGCTGGACATAGGCCTCCCCCAAGGCTTTCCACTCAGACCGGTCTTGTGCTTTTCGCATCCATCGCGGTCCCGCGATCCTGACGAGGTCGTCACTCCATCTTGTTGGAGGCCTACCTACAGCTCGTCTTCCGGTCCGCGGACGCCACTCCAGAACCTTCTGACCCCATCGGCCATCAGTCCTGCGGGCAATGTGCCCCGCCCACTGCCACTTTAGTTTAGCTATTCTTAGGGCTATGTCGGTAACCTTAGTTCTACTATCCGACTCGGCTGGGCAGCGTTCGGGAAGCTTCGCAGCACCTTTACGTCCAAATTACCGCAGTGTTTGAAGTCAAAAGTGTTTGACCAGTGTGTGTTGCCGGTGATGACTTACGGATCTGAGACGTGGGCGCTAACAATGGGCCTCATAAGGAAGCTCAAAGTCACTCAGAACCTAACCTAACTAAACTTAAATCTGCACAGTTTATTAGGTATATTCTGCAATTTCTGCTGAAAGTGATGTTAGGTGGTACATTTTAGACTAAACCATTACCGTACAATAGTCATGTTAATAAAAAGATTGCGTTAACCATTTGATCCATTTCAATCTACCCTTTCGCAAATATACAAAACAACCTCAAAACATTATCAAACACATAAACATTAATTTTCTAGTGTAACCATGGCAGTATTTACTATTCCGCCAGTATCTCGCCAGCATCCGGCTCGAAGGACCAAAATGTGCTGTACTCGGGATAAACGGGAAATTAACCTGCTCAGGAAATTAAAGGGGAAGACACTATAGTATATTGAATTATACCTATGCATAGGCAATTAAGGGGCAGGTATGATAATGTTTGTATACGATTTCATTATAGCTGTATATGTGTGGTAATTAGGTTGAATTTTGGTAGGACTTGGTGATTTTGTAACGGTTTATGAAATTATACCTTTGAATAAATTTTATGATGATTATGTCGTTTATTAGTGACTGTTTTTTTTGAACATGTTTGAAAAAGGAACTATGTAGTTGATTGTCTCTAATATGTCTGAGTACAGCGAGTATGGGAATTTGGGAGTTTGAATTTCGTTTTGGTCTAGGCTTTAGCCAATCAACTCATTCAACAATAAATTTAATGTTAATTCATGCATTTATTAAAAAAACCGGCCAGGTGCTAATCGGATACATATACTAACGGTTTTGTACATCTCAAAAGTTAAGTCTCCATCTGTGTAATAAAAAAAATAGGTTTGGAGTTGCAGAGTTTTATAAGGCTGCTAAAATCAGGAGTATCCCATTTCGAATATTAATTAAAATCAGAGGCATGCAGAGGGGTGTCTGTGGATCGGTCATCGCACCTTTTTAACGGATGAATGACGTAGATTAAAAATGAAAGCAAGGGTGGTTCATAGTTCCGTTTGATGAAAATGGTTGGGCCATTTAATAATTATCAGCTTTGAAAGCAGCTACTAAGCTTAATAGCGATATCTCAGGCAAAACACCTGTAGAAATTGCAGCCTAGTTATAAACAGAACTGAGTTGAATCTGCTTTGGCTATAGAATTTAGATATTGCATTTTTGCTTAGGAGGGCATTATTATAAGACGGGTTAATCTAATTATTAGTTATAAATGGATGGGGTTTTTGTAATATTAAATCTGTCCCAACCTGTGGCTTCAACATTAATGCTTAAAGCGCAATATTTAATTTACCTTTCAGAAATAAATCGGTATATAATATGTTCCCTATTTCACACCTCAAAAGGCACTTAATGAGATGGTAATGACAAATAATGAAATCCTTTTAAAACGTTTTATGGCATTGCATGAATATTAATTTAAAGTTGTGTTATTTGTTTCAGGTAAACATTATTGGATTAACGCTTCCGCAGCGAGAAGTTATTATATTATGAAGAAATCCCAAGTTAGCTGAGTGTTGCAAATTATTATTTACGGTCTAACATTGAAACTACTTGTGTTTTTAGGAATCCCTATGAATCCCTATTACAAAGCTTTCGCTGGCTGTCCGTCTATCTGTCTGTCCGGTTTGGTTAATGACTAGCATAGAGGCATTCCATCTTAGTCCTCAGGGTTGGCAAAGCATTTGCAGTCTTAGGATTGCAGTCTTGTGAATGTGAATGTCTATGGGTCACAGTTTCCACTTACCATCAGGTGGCCTGTGTGCTGGTTTGCCTTCTCTATGCCATTAAAAAACACAAATTAAAGGGTTGCGTACCACTCTTACATGCGGTTGGGGCCCATACAACAATAGTATGGAACCCTTCCTGTCCGACTCGCCCTTGGCCAGTGTTTTTAGGTCATTTCACGAGTACGTAGAGTATGTAAGACATACTTAATGTTATAATGAAGAACTTTGAGTATCGTATCCATCTTAAACGCGATTGTTACTTCAAGAACTTCTAACTTTAAAAGTATTGAATTTATCTACGGCGCGTTACATGAGACAAAGTTATAATTAAACAACTTCGTACGGTCGGCCTTGGCTGCACACTTTTGTACCTTGTCGTATTAAAGCCTTTGACGGAATAATAAAGGGCAATGACGAATGCAATAATAGTGACGAAAGCAGAAGATGGATAACACTTTTGACGACGCGCTGGCCTAGTTGTTAGTTAGGCCTACGAAGATAGCGGTCCTGGGTTCAAATACCGGTAAGTGCAGATGTTGGTGTGATGAGCGCAAATATTTGTTCCTGAGTCATGGATGGTTTCTATGTATTTAAGTATATGTATATTTCTCTATATAAGTATTTATATCGTTGTCTAGTACCCATAGTACAAGCCTAGAGCTTAATTTTCCCCTGATATTTATTTATTTTATTTATTTTTCATATAAATCATTATACAGCCCTACAAACATGACGGTAAAGTGACAAAGCACTAACGTATGCAACTACTTATAAAGTCGACCGTAGCATGCCCTAAGTGAATTGAAATACCGTTAAATAATTGAGTGAAGCCGGTAAAAGAAGTTTCAATTAAATAGACAAATAGATCTTTGAACTAACAAGGCCGCTACAGTCGAGAAGTTACAAAAAGTTCTGTCAAAGCCCATCCAATTTTGTAATACCTATTTTACCGCCAATTTTGAAATGGTTCCTACGCCAATACTTGAAATGGAGTGTTTACTTATTGAAAAGAGAAACACAAACTTATTTTGATTTAGGATTCATGAAGTATCTTTAGACTATTTTTTCTAATTGTTAAAACAGTGAGTGAGCGTTATCGGCAAATCTGATAAATTCAAGGAGTATTAATAATCTCTCTATGTTTTGCCCCTGTACCAATGTATGCGTTGTACCAAGTAAACGATACTGATTACGATACTTACACATAGCTCCTATACGTTGATGGTAGTTGAAATCTACGAAGTTGAATTGCAGCGTTACGTTAGTAGACTGCGACTTAATTATACCTGCAAATAATTACTTATACAACATACTATCGTTAGTTAAAGCTGAAGCCCTCATGCCGGTTACACACTGTATATCAAATGTTAACCCATTTTTTTTAAATTCATTTCATCACACGTATCATTTCACCGAAATTCATTTCGTCAAACGCTTTATTCTGCTAACCTTGCTAAGACTAATGACAATTCCTGTAGCAAGTGCAACCTTATTGCTAACGGTTGAGGGTTGTATTTTTCCCATTTCAGAGAAAATCTGCTTGAAGATGTCATTGTCATTAGAGATGCCCAAGTCATTCGTATTTATTTATTTTATGGCATAGAGGAGGCAAACGAGCACACAGGCCACCTGATGGTAAGTGGAAACTGTGACCCGTAGACATTCGCATTCACAAGACTGCAGGCCCAAGATTGCAAATGCGTTGCCAATTCTGAGGACTAAGATGGAATGCCTCTATGCTAGTCATTACACCGGCTGTCTTATCCCCAAATCGGAACACAACAATGAGAACACTAATGTTTGGCGATAGGTTAATGGATTGGTGGTAGCGATCCGGACGGACCTGCACAAGGTCCTACCCCCGCAAAATGATAGGAAACTCAACCTTATTGCTGTAGAATGTCAGATTGACTGGAACTAAGGTGGGTCACAAATTTAATTCCTTGACTGTATCTGCTTTGGCTATTGAGGTTGAGATATTACCTTTTGACTTATGAGGGCAGCTAATTACAGTATGCACTACGGCTTACGGAAAAGGAATAAACTCAAGCTAGCCTGCCTTTCCACTGAGGCGGAGACGAGCAGAGCTGTGCCATTAACCAATAGAATCTAAACCAGGCTTTCTTAAAGTCGGGTCCACGGACCCCCTAAGGGTCCTTAGCTTGTGTATCAGGGGTCCGCAGTATCTCAATTAACCCTCAATATATTGAGGAGATTTTTTAAAATCTTTATTTAAATAATTCGTCGGACCGTCGACGCGACCGCATGCGCCTTCTATTGGTTAATATTGGCGCAGCCCCGCTCGTCGATGCCTCAGTGAAATATTTACGTTACACTTCCGTGTTTGGAGCGCCCTCGTAAATATGTCCCAAATTCCAACACAATCGGTCCAGAAGTTTCGGAGAATATCTACTGTGACAGACGGATGGATAGACAGACACGCGAGAGATCGTATAATTTTTGGGTCCGGTTTTTTTGCTTTTGATGTCCGGATCCCTAATATAAACTTTTGAAATGTTGCCGCTTACCAATACATGAAATCGACTGTTTATGTTTTTACTGGAAAGAAAAATACAAACTTCTAGTAGGGGGTATTATACCGCTTACAGCCAATTAAGGGCAGCAGTACGGATCACAAAAGGAAAAAAAAACAATTTAAAATGTTTCCTCTTCCTTGTCAGTACCAATACGTACTTGGAATTTAATTCAATTGTTTTATGTTACGAAGACGGGTGGGCCATACGTATGTAGGTAACCACTTTATTGTATAATCAGCAAAAAATATGGTCGATACAACAAGTTCGATTTTCCCTTGCAATAATATTATGACAGTGACAAGTGACAACCTTAGCGATAATGAGATCTCACAGAAACTTGAGTCAAAACTGGTAGACCACTTTCTTGGTCGACCGTACAAACGTAAGAGATAGCAATTACAAAATTGACAAAAATATAGCAGGTATGTGCAAAGGCGAACTTATAGCGTTAAGGGATCTCTTCCGGTTTACCTTTGAGCGATTGATAATGGCCAAATACACTCAGGAGCAAAAAAAACGGTGGATACTCCGAGGTTCAATAGAGGAGGTCAAAAGTTAAGATACCTAACGGATCGCACAATCAGTTAAAACCACAGCCGGAAAGTTTGGGTCAGCATTTGCATTTCCTTACATTTTATTGCCATTTTAGATGTTTTTCTGAACATGCACAATTCCGGCGTTAGCCGCAGATTCATTCAGTTGGGTATCCTAGGCACTCTGGAAGTCCTGTATCGATGCTCGCGATATTCATCATCAGAATTCACTAAAAGCATATCCTGGCGAGGAACCAAAGCTTCGAAATAGCCTCTTTAGTATGAAAAACGCACTTTGACCCGGTATTTTTACTCCTGAGTGTAAGTACAACACTAAAAGAAATTGCTATAAATATCAATAAATATGATGTTAATATTTATTTATCTTTACCTTATCCCAGCCGCTTTCGTGAGATAAAACAACTATACTTACGTACCTATTGGAAAGAAAAATACAAACTCATAGTAGGGGTGAATATGCCCCCCTACAGCCAATTACGGGTGGCAGTACGGATCACAAAAAGGTATTATTGCGTATTGTTTGGTCAGTAATAGTGTCGAAAGTCCCGATTCCAATTATCCAAGTCATGCCTTGAAGGTCGGTAGGTACCGCCTCTGCAATTCTTTTGGTATTACTGGAGTTAATGGACAAGTGATCGCTTACCTTCGTGGGCCCTAATATTACTGCTTTAATCGAATGACAAAATGTGGACAAAACATCCGTCACTTTTTGACATGTTTATAAGTATGAGAGTGACGAATGCTGTAACCACTTTTTGTCCGCGATAAACGGAACGATAGTAGGCCCACTGGAGCTTTGTTTTTTTTAGTATAACTATACCTATTACCATCAAGTTAAGGCACTAAAGTCAGTCTTTAGGGTTCCGTACCCAAAGAGTAAAATCGGGAGCTTATTACTAAGACTCCGCTGTCCGTCTGTCTATTACCAGGTTGTATCTCATGAACCGTGATAGCTAGACAGTTGAAATTTTCTGATAAGATGTATTTCTGTTGCTGCTATAACAACAGATACTAAAAATAATAATAAATTAATTATTGAAGGGGGGCTCCCATACAACAAATGTGATTTTTTGCACTTTTTTGCTTGATATTCATAACGGCAACAGGTATACGATTGAAATATTCACAGAATATTGAGATGTATGCACACTTTAAAAGAAAAAAAAAGAAAAGAAAACTCGTTTGCACAAACGCGATTTATTTAAAAAAAATATGCTACGGAACCCTTCGTGCGAGAGTCCGACTCGCACTTGGCCGGTTTTTAATTTTAATTTAAGTAAACTGAGAGTATATGTATCTACGGCTTATTTCAATTAAAGAACTCGTTGCATTATAGAAAAAAAAAACTGCTTTAGGGTAGACTGGGTACGGTTGTAACAATTTTCTTTTTATCGCTCATATCATTGCTATCATAGCTCTAAAAATGAAATAAAACGTTACAAATTGAAGATTACTCTTTTGGGCTTACGTTTAATTTAAAATAAATAGCATATATGCAATTGTTTTTCGTCAGCGAGGCATTGATCAATTTGTGGTCCACTGTTACAACCGTCCCCATACCGAGGTCGGTTGTAACAGTGATGGGGGGCGGTTGTAACATACTCATATAAAACAAAAACAAGTCATTTCAATAAGTTTTATTACAAAAAACAATCATATTTAACAAAATAAATACCGTACACCATTATCATTTAGTTTAAGGTACATTTTTAAGACTATAGTACTTTAATACTTATTATATTAAGCAGTCTTAAAGAAAGTCTCACTAAGAATTAGTCTTTAGTTTTTAATATCACATAAAATCAAGATTAATAAACTAAACAGTAAAAAAAACAAAGGAATTACTAATACCAACAAAAAGATATTTAACTTTAACTATAACAAATCAACAAACTTGACATATAATTGTTTTTAATCAGAATCATTGCAGTTATGGCACACGTAATTTCGTCCACCATCAGTGCAGTCTAAGTGAGACCATAAATGACAGGCCCCTTGACATTGCACCCATTTTTCCCCAGATCTACTATCTGAATAAGATTCTACACAGACGAGGTAGTAAAAGTCTTCATCCTCTGAAGATTCTGGTGGTGTTTCAGCCTTTCTCTTCTTACCCTTCCCTTTTCCCTTTGCTACTCCTTTGGCTTTTCCTTTTTATTTTTCTTTATTCTGCTCTCCAGTGTTTGGCCTTAACACTTTCTTCTTCACTTCTTTTTCTTTCAACCGTTTCTGTCTCTCTTCATATTCCATTTGATTGTCGATCCAAGTAGCAGGAAACTTTGACTTATATTTGATGGCAAGTTCTAACGACAATTTTCTCACCTCTTTGGAAGATAGACCGGAATAAATGTCTGCACAACGCATGAGGTATTTAGCAAGAGTCTGCTCTTGTTCTTGTGTAAAAACTCTGTTGTGAGCTACATACCCCATGTTAACATTTTCTGGCGCACTGTTTTCTCTTTCGGCTGCATCATCTCTCTTACGAATGTATCTCATCAGAGTAACATAATTAAGATTATATATTTCTGCTGCTTGCCGCAAAGACCTTCCACTTTACACTTCATTGTAAGCGTGTTTAAAGCATTGTTCGTCGCTTTCACCTCTTGATATCTTTCTAACACGTTTTCTGGGCATCTAAAACGAAAAAATAAATTATTACTCTTGTTACAACCGTACCCACAAAAATTGTTACAACCGTACCCAACCCCTTCTGCGCCAGTAAAACTGAACCACGTGCGAAAGAAAATAACCTTCATTCAAAGTAACAATTGATTACACACCGTGAAAGTCTAGCAAATATGTAGAAAATACTAAGAATCGTAATATGCATTACTAATAAAGCTATTTTGAAAAGAAATCGACCAAAAATACTTACTTTTGATGCACAAAACACAATGTACCCTTCTGCACGCGTAATAACGACGCGGTCGGCGCGGCGACACTGGTAATCATGTTCATACCTGCCCGCCGCGTCCCTTTCCCCTCCAACGCATCACTCTCCTGTAGATAGTTTAGGAAATATTCGAGTTGTTACAACCGTACCCTGTTACAACCGTACCTAGATAAAACAAGTACTGGTTACATTTTCCGTCAACTTTTACTAGAAGAATATCACGAGAACCGGTAATTAAGTTTATGTAACAAAAAATCTGACTTTAGGTTAATAACGCTTCTGCTTACCCATTGGAACCAACATTAAGATTTTGCTTTATCATTGCTAAGCACCCTTTTACTAAAAAGGTTACCACGTTATTGCAGCAAAGGGAATCCTAAAGCCCATTCATCCTAGAAAGGGCCGTAGAAAAAAACATCTCGTAAAAGTAAATTATAACCATGTCACATTAATACATTGAGGATTCAACAGCTCCAGCTTTGCAGGAATTTTACGGTGTCGTTAAGGACATACTGTTGTTCGTTGTCTCACAGAAATGATTTTTTTAAAGAAAATTTTAATCGTAATGAAAATAAAATGGTGTTTATTAATATATGATAAAGAATGAGACAGAAACTGAAACGATATCTGATAGGGATGAAGAAGATTCAATGCGATTTAGATCACATGTTAGAAGAATGAGAAATAATGAGTTATAGATTCTTATAATTCTTAACGCAAGTCAAGAAATGTTATCTTTATGATAAAAAGTAATAGAATATAACATAGTTCAAAGTCGAGGGAAACAACAAAAAAAAAAGTCAAGAAAATTAAAAATCCCAAAATAAGTTAGTTTTGAATAAGGCAGTAGAAACCTTACCCTGTCATCATAATGTAATGTATAAAGATAAAAAAAAATTACAAAGACGGACTTATCCGTTTTAAGAGAACCCTTTCAGCTAACCCCGTTAGAGATCGAGGAAAGCGAAGGGTGCATCAAGTAGGCAAGTGTTTTTATATTCTTTGAACTTGAATTTAATTGACATGTTGTCACAAGTTAAATGTTGACAGATAGTATTTAAAACATTTCCTTTTGTAAATTTGATTCCTGTGGTCTACAGTTAAAGGCATATAAGTTATGTTTTTATCTGATAGGACCTAGGATCCTTAAAAACGTTAACTTCGGGATGTCCACAGGTAAAACGATAACCTTAATCTGTGCATGACCCAAATACATACATACATACATATCTTCACGCCTGTCTCCCAATGGGGTAGGCAGATATTATGGAACGCCAGGTGCATCGGTCCAAACATATACACTTCGCTTCCTCTACATTCATCAATCTTTTCATGCACGTACGTCGGTTTCGGGTGCTTTTGATTTGGCCCTTAATCAGCACATCCTGAATCTGATCACCGTACGTCCGTCTAGGACGTCCCCTACCTATATCTCCGCTCACTCTCGCTCGCCATATCTCTTTCGTAACTCTTCTGTCATCCATCCTTTCTAAATGACCAAACCATCTTAGCATACCATTTTCGATCTTAGTCACTACATCTTCTTTCAATCCACATCGTTCTCGGACCTCGCTATTTCTTACTCTATCAATTATCCTAACTCCACACATACTTCTTAGAGCTCTCATTTCAACTGCATTAATCCTGCTTTCGTTCTTCTTCTGCCATACCCAAATAAGGGTGCAGAAAACATTTTTTCATCATGTTTGTATGGCGATCGGTTTAAGAGAGGTGGCATTAATTTAGACTAGGTACTGGACGAAGCGTAAATAAGTTTTGCATTGCTAATCCCAGGCCGTGTTGGGCTACGAGTTATGGAGGAAAAACGGCTTGATTACTCGATGAAGATACAAGTTAAAAAGAATTGTCATCAAAGTTAGATTAGCAAAATTATACTGTAAAATTGTCCATGGTTGTAAGTTTGGAAGATTATAACTTTGTTACTATTAATAAGTAACCAGTTGTACGTTCATTATCACTAATGTTTTATTAGAACACTTTTCAATTCGTCAATATATTATAATGTGAAAGCACGTGCATTCAATTTTGTGGTCAAATCAACACACAGCCCAAACCGCTGGGTCTAGAGATTCAAAATTTGGCACGTCGTTCCTTTATAAGGTCTTAGGGGGCACTAGAGAAAAGAATTTTGGAAATTCATCCCCTAGGGAGTTAAAATTGAGGAAGTAGGGAGAAACTAATTCTACGCCTACGAATTTGCAAGCGTTTTCTAGTTAAAACTGTAAAAATAAAGTGCCTGCAAGAAATAAAATTAATAAAGTTACAGTTTCGATTACAAAGACCTTTCGTTAATACTATTGTGACTTATTTCGTTGAATAAAGATCCAAAAGTGTCTTCAGATGTTTTTCTCAAGACTTATCCTACTAACTAGGGTACTTAATTGTTGAACATAAAACTTTACCACAATGTAATTATAAACAAGAAATAAATAATACTTTTAAAAACTTTCACACATTTTTCTGGCTTAATCATGGTATCATATCATATCTATATTCACTATAGAGCATCTGCATAGCATTATTTTAAATCAGAGAAGACAAAATTGCTGTCTGCGAAATACTTCTTTAGTTAGCTAGATAGTTATTTCCTTGTGGAAGCTATGATCGCTTGTTTTATTGCCTGAAACAGCTCCGCTGCTATTTTAATACAATTTCCAGAAGCTCCGGCTTTTAACTTCACACGGTTAACTCTGCTTATATAATAACTAGTTGGTTGTTTTGCTCATGTTTTCAGTATTTTATTTAAAATTCTATAACCACTTTACCATTTCAATTTAAACTTAAAGTCAGCAAAAAGATAAGGTCTATCTGATATGGCGGGTTTTTCATGAGTAGTGGTGGTAGGACCGTGGGCAGGGTCCGTCCGGATCGCTACCACCGTCTTATCCTTTAACCTACAGCCAATTGTAAATCGCATTCGCGTGGTGCTCTAGAGTAAGACAAGACAACTGGTGAAATTACTAGCATAGAGGCATTCCACCTTGGTTCTCAGTGTTGGCAACGCATTTGCAGAATAATGATTGCAGTCTTAGGATACTATAATAGTCTTGAGAATGTAAATGTCTATGGGTCTCAGATTCCACTCAAAGATACCTAATAGTAAGTGGAATCTAAGAATAGACGTCAATTGAGCACACGAGCTACTTGGCCTTTGTTGTGACTGCATAACAGGAAATAAAATCATCCATAACTTTATTTTCATAAATAACAATTATGAACTGTCTCAAAAATAAACTATTCATTATTACATCAAAGTATTTCTTTAGAACAGCAATTTTTAATTGCAACGCTTTTGCATTTTCTTTCTGCTTCCGACTTTAACAAACAAATATACAGCTTTTAGCGATGATAAAATCTTCCTATTGCTACATTTCTACGGAATAACAAGGCAGGTATTTGAATAAATGTGAAAAGAGCTACGCAATCCTATCACGGTGTTTGCAACCCACATCACAATGCAGAAGTAAAGCTACTGGCACGAGTGTGCAATTTCCATTATTGGATCTATGGTTAGGAGTCTGACCTATGCCTGGATGCTGGTGCTAATCTTAATGAAATCACGTGCGAGCTCGGCTAATGCTGACTGCACTTGGCAATTCATCTTAAGTGAATCTATACTGGAATGTTGAAATGGCTTAGTGAGGGCAGTTACTGAAACCCTTTCTGACACGTAAAATGACCTAAGGAAACAATTTCTGACTTTTTGATGTTAAATCAATAGAAACTCACAGATTTTTGGAAAAGTGTGGTTCCCAGAAATATTATTGCAAAATGACAAACGTTCTCATGTCTATCTAATAATCAAAAGACTCTTTGATACGAGATCAAGATACTAAACTACAACCTTACACAACATTTATTGAATGATTGAGAACAATGTTTAAACTTACAGTATGTTACAAAAAAAAAATCTACTCTATCCAAAATAGTTTTCGTTGTTAATAGGCTAATAAGTCTAGCAGTCTGTCATCCATAATTATTATTTTTCAGAAGCAGAACATTATGCACACGAATCCCATTTGCTTTGACTGTTTTTTTTTTTACAAAATTTTAAAGTTTTCATTAGAGACACAGCATTTGCAAAAAGACTAAAAATAGGCAAGCAAAGGCATACATTCTGTTCTTGCCAGCAATAATAAACGCAAAACAAAGTGAACGTGTACCGACGTGATTCTAGTTCTTCCCGAAGTGTTTGAATCCCGCAACTTGTTTAAAGTACTCGTATTGAATCGGGGGAGTTTACAAGTTGTTTGCCGGAAAATTGATTTTGTTTTTCCTTATTTTTAGAGATCCGTGTCAAGTTAGAGGTTTTATGGGTGACTACCAGACGTGTTTTAACCATTTATTAATTTGTCCATTGAATATGATAGAAATAAATACCATATTAGCCATTGACCGCGTTTTGTTGCAAATCACTTTTCGTCGGAAATTGACAATAATTTTTAAAATAAAAGTTGATTTTCCTGTTTAGTTTCCTGTTCTGTATGCAAAAATACGTCAGTTTTTGTGTTATTGACGTCATTGGATTAAGACTCTTAATTGTTATTTGTTACTATTCTCCTAGTTAAGGCTCTATCAACCCGTAAATATTTTTTGATAAAGATAATATATGATTCGTTTGGCTTTGACTAACATATCTAACGCTATTCTATATACGTCAATTTTACATACATACTGAAGACATTTTATAATAATGGTGTTTTGGTTACATTTAAAAGCTTTTTTCTTAAACCCTCACAAGACTACTTTTATATTTTATTATTTTCCTTATTTTGCCCACTTTGTTTAAAACGAAAAATATTGAACCTGAAAATTAAATCCAGACAAACCGATTGAAACGTTTATTTGCTTCAATCGCTCGCCGGCTGCGTTCTTTCTTTCTTTTATATTTGCGTCCGGACTCAGACTAATCCGTATTTGTATTTGTCCGAGTTCCTTTACAAGAAAATTGAGCAAACTGGGATGATTATAATAAGATTTTGTTTCAAGATCTTGTTTTTTGTTGAGTTAGTTGTAAACCCAAATACATTTAACGAAAATGTGTTTTTCTTTAGCCATAACTTTGTCGATTCTTTAAGCTCCTAGCAAGAAGGTGTCAAAAAGGTTTTTATATTTTGTGGTCCAAAAATGATGGTGCCAGAGATATACCAACTACAAATAGTGGTAGTTGATGAAACTCTCGAGTTAAAATAAAAGGTAAACACTTTTGTTTTAATTGCAGATGCCTACTTATCGCTTTGCATCGGTTTGTCAACTTCTTGTCAAAGCGATGTAAATCTTGTCTTTTCTTCTTCGATTCGTATTAAAACTCAATGTGTATCTTTAAATGTAATACCTCTCTCTTTTCTTATTCCATGTTTAGCGTTCCAGAATAACCAAGTTACTAAAATAGTTACACACGGAAACTACACGAAATTGAAAAGCCTTACCTTCCTTCCAGCGCCTGCGGCGTCTAGTTGGAAACTCTGATCCCTGCCGGCAGCTTACCTGTGTATACCTTTACTCAGTTATAAACACACGGACGACCACTCTTGTGTTGTTTTAATTGGGTTCTAGTGGTGGTGGGTTTTGAATAAAAGTGTACAAAAAAGGAAAATAAGGATCCAAACCAAAATAATTTAACTAATTATGGTTCGTCGACGATAATACTCGTATATTAGTAGATCACAATAGTGAAAGTTTTTTTTTTGATAATTAGTAACTGTAATATAATACTTCGCAATAATGCAGAAAAATAAGTCTCCTGTCTTACTGAAAAACCTCAATACATGTAAGCCCCACAGAAGCATCCAGTAGCAAGTTATCGAAGTTATCCAACCTTTTAGCATAATATTCATCATCGTGCAGTGAGGGAAAAACAGTTTCTGCAAAAACGGTTATTTGTTTGCGTTGACTGAATATTTGGTATGATTGAGAACTTACCAAAATCTAGACCTATACGGTCTATAGCAATTCAATTTCATATGATTGTTTATAAATTGTAAGAAATGACTTCATCGTATTAAAAATAATGCAAACAATCTAACAAAGAATAAATGGGTAAAGGCTCAATACAAGTGTATTCCTATAATAGAAAACAGATATTGTTTTGAACTCAGCGTTGTATTCAAGGCTTGCTTTGCATATGGAAAACTGTTGGAACAATCTCGAGCTTAAAAGTTTCTTTGAACCAGCAATTTTCAATAGAACCACTAGATACATTTTACTTGAATAAAATTCTTGTGTAAAGCCCAGCATTCAGACTACAATGTTATTTAAAAATATCATGCAGAAAGCAAACGAACACATAGGTTACTTTATGAATGGTCGGTGGAATCTGAGACTCCGATAGACATTTGCAATGATGATGATGATGATAATGATGATGATGATGATGATGGTGATGAAGAAGATGATAATGATGATGATGATGATGATGATGATGTTGATGATAATTATGATGATGATGATGATGATGATGATGATGATGATGATGATGATGAAGAAGAAGAAGAAGAAGAAGAAGATGATGATGATGAATATGACTTAATGAAAGGTAGCATATTATATGCATTTATAACGCGTCATGGAATCTTTGCCGGTAACTATTTTAAAACGTGATATATCAGCCTCTTTTAATATTGATTATAAAATGAACTCAATATCCAGTTCTTAGGATACTAAATTATTACGTCAGCCTCGTTGCACGCACACGTACATTCCATCTTAGTCCTCTTGAGTTGGTAACGGATTTATAATCTTGAGATTACACATATTACATGGGCTCCAGTGTAGGTACACATTCCATCAGCAGATGACCTGTGCTCGTTTGAATTATCTTTCCTTTCCTCCCTCCTCTTAATTTTATTTTGAATCATGGTTGTTGGATATATTACTTCACCATATACGGCATTCGTTAACTAATTAACGTCGATAACTTACCTGTCATTAAGTTTGTCATTATCATCTGCCGTAATTAATCAGATCAAATATAGATTGAACGTTGCATGCCCCAAGATGGTCTCCGTGCTCAATAATGTATGTACTTGTTTCATAGACTAAGCCATAATAAGCCATATAGTGCTTGATTAACCCTAATGAATTCATTTGTTATTTTATAAGCCCTGCACGAGACTGTGCGCATTATGTTTAATTCTTAGATTTATGTCTCAGACGTATGATATATATGGCCGTTTGCAGACCTTTCGAGATCTTTGAATAATTTCGTCAGTAAACAAAGCTGTAAACTGTAGCTGAACCCTGAGCATGAGATCTACATTTATATCGCCCATTATATGTACATATTTGATTATTTTATCGAGTGTGAAAGGGATTAATTCAATGTTAATTTAACTACAGAGAACTTTATGTAAAATAGATGAATAAATTTCAATGTAATTAAACTTTTCCATTTGAACTTGACCAGACTATCAAACTTTCGGAATATGCACATAAACATTGTACAAAGGTTAATTTAAATTTATGAGCGTTTTTTTTTAAATGTATAAAAGACAGGGTTACATTTTGCAAACAAGACCAATAAAGAATTTAAACAGGTGAGGATCATTAAATATGATCATGTTAATACTCACGTGATTTACCTGTAAAGATACTTGAAAGTTGTAGCAGGATCTATTACGACACGCAAAAATAAATACCAAAAACATTAAACAAGATTTTCCGAAACAACCAAATTAGTAAATTACCTAACAAAATTTAATCTCCAACCGTATCTGAAACGATATTCAACACGCGTATCCCTTCCTTGTACAAGCCGAAACGTCGAGACAGCGACCTTCGTCACAGTGTTTACTATACTCCTTTATATTATCATGTTAAATGTCCGCTGCGTTCTGTTTATTCCGTTTTAAAACGTTTTTAAAAGCATGAATTTTTTTCTTATGTTTGAATTGTTCTTTATTAAAATCGAGACCTTTTTTGTGAACTTTTATGTATCAATGTTCAACAAGTTGAATTAGTTTACATCGATCTACTCGGTGTTGATCATGGATTTTTAGAAATGTTTTATGAGCAATATTATAAACAGAGGGATTGAATACTAAGATGTTCGGGAGAAAAGGACGCGCTGCGGCGACACCACATGATAGGGATAGTGATAAGATGATGATGATGAATTAGTGGTGGTGGTAGGGCCTTGTGCAGGGCTCGTCCGGATTTCTACCACCATCTTATCCATTAACCCACCGCCAAGCAACAGTGTTCGCATTGCTGTGTTCCGGTGTGGGGATAAGACCACCGGTGAAATTACTAGCATAGAGGCTTCCATCTCGGTCCTCAGGGTTGGCAACGCATCTGAAGTCTTAGGTTTGTTGTCTTGAGATTTAAAATGTCTATGGGTCCCACTTACCATCAGGTGGTCCGAGTGATAGCGTGCCTTCTCATTGTCATAAAAAAATTAAGAAGGCATGAATAAATTTTCATTGATAGTAAAAAAATTACGTCATCTTTCTACCTCTTTGACCTGCTGAGATTTTTGGGATTTAAAGTAGTTACAGTAGGAAATGAAAACAAAAATATACTAAGATGAATTATTGTTTAATCTTTTGTGATCCTTATTTTACAGTTTGCCCTAACCGTATTTTTTATAATTCGGTGAGTGGAGGATAAAAAACTGTTGTTTATCTTTCAAACTTTAAGGGACCTACTTATAAATTTATTTCAAAACCCTAACTCTTTTAATAAACCAGTAAAAATGCCTCCATTAAAACAGATGGTCCAACTTTATCAATAAATCTGTCACCTAATTTAAGCATCCTTTACACCAGCGCAGCATTCATTGGTTCCACAGAAAAATGTAAACTTTTTCGTACGGTCGAGCGAATTTTTCGTCGATGTGGAAGGTTCTTTATCAGTGTATTTTTATTACAAATCTGCCATTAAAGTGCGCTCATGAAATATTAAAGGAAACCCTTCGCGATAAAAAGGGATTCTGACAGGGATTTGGCGGGATTGTTGTCCGAGAGGCGATTTTTTATTTATTGCGCATTAAGCGAAGCTTGACAGCGTGGGGCTTTCGGGCAGAGTGCGTTAAAAATGCTTATTCTTATGGTTTCTCATTGTCCTTGGCATAATAAGGAGACAAATAACAAGCTGACTGACTTGCCAGCGTAATTTGTAAACGGTCTTGAATTTCCAAAAATATGCTATGCCATACACGTGTATGCCATAATTATGCCTGCAGTGAATTCCACTATGTCTTAAATATTTGTTCTATCTACATAGTAACTGAGGTTTAGCTGCAACTAGGAAAATTATCTGTTGACAAAGATTTCTCATGTGAAACCGTTCCAGAAACTAATGTTAATACTTTATTATTCTTATTACATCAATCAGTAGACATCGTTAGGTTACTATAAGTAAAAACCCCTCAATTTTCCTCATTAATTTCACAGTTAACTGAACGAGATCCCAACGGACAAGTTCGCTTTTATACATACTTCATCTTCATTAATTTCCTCTGTCAAGTTATTTTTATGCAATACACAATTTATGACTTTTCAGTTCTTACAAAAAAGCCTGTTAAGTCTCCGTTGCTAATAGGGAAAAATATTATTAAGATTAATTGAATTCCAAACAGGCTATCGTTCGGGAATATCGACTAATTAATACCATCGGAGATTGCATAATCGAATTGTTCGGTGACCCCGTAACACGATGCCTTGCTCGCTCGACCCTGTAAGCGTGCCTCATGCACTGTTTCATTTTGCACGTCGCTATTAACTCAGTGGATTCCAGAATGTTGGGATTCTGGCGATTAATGTACTTGAAAATGATTGCCAGGTAAAAAGTAACGTTAATGATACATATGGTGATGGTAAGGAAAATGGTAAAAGTATTAATGGGAAAGATATTGAAGATGTTATTTTTAATGATGCCTCATTAAAATTAGAAATTTGCTAAATATTATCGCAAGAAGTGAAATAATTTAGGCGGAAACTTTTAAAAGCTTGATAATAATAACGTTGCTTAGTAAGATTTTGATGAATATAGCATCCATTTGCAAAGTAATTAAAGATTCTGAGCATCAAATGCTAGGAAATTGCTGAAGATGTGCCATAAATGTGGCTCATAGTTGTTAAATACACAACTCCCTAAAACGCAGGTTCTAGCAAAAACTGAATAGAATACTCGAGGCCTCCGATATAAAAACAAAAACCACATCTGTAAAAATATCTCTTCTTTATACTTTGTTATGTTAAGGAACACAGAGTATAAGTTATCCTTTGTAACAACATTTAGATTTCCCAAAAATGCCAAAGTTTCTATATTTTCGTTACCAAGATTGTTGTTTTACTTTACCTTTCCAGTTGACTACAATGCGGTCAAAGACGTAGCAGCATATTACATTTTTAGCATCCTCTTTGCTTATATTGCTGCTTTATGTTCGCCAGGAATGTAAAGAATGGTCGCTTTTAACCTTTTATTAGGCGAATAACAGAATTTATGCGTTCAGAGAGATATTCGTGGACACGTGGTGACGGTGCTTTAAGAAAACAATAAATAATATTCTGAGGAACTTACTGAAGTAAAAATATTCATAACTAGCAAGCTGGCTTTGCCTTGTTTGATAAAAATTGCCTGTTAGTCAGGGATAATGAAGTTTCCTATCGGCGTAATATTTTTTAAATCGATTCAGTATCTCCAGAGCAGGCTTACTCCCAACCTACAAACACTCAATTAAACCTCTTTATAATATTACGAGTAGTATACCGTTTCAGCTATTACCAGTTTCCTTTTGCAAAGTTATTGTTTCGTTATTAATTATTATTCTTCCTATGTTTTAAAAACGTTTAATTGTGTAAAATTCACTTTATTGTAAGAAGTTTAAAAAAAAAACTTCATTTGCCAATTACTTTTCTCAATTCAAGTTGTGATTAATACTAGTTTTAAGTATACCATATTATCAAATGCATTTAAGTTTCTCCTTTTATAACGTAAACAGTCTTTTGACGAGCATTATTAAAGTGCTTATTTAATCAACTAACAGCCTTCCTGTTCGCAATAATTACAAAAACTTGTTGACTTTTCTACACTCGTGCACCTGTTAAACCGACAAACAATTAAACTCACGTCTCGGCATCAGTAATACTTACAATGGATAAAAACTAAAAAGCTTGCCACCTGCACTTTTGTGCAAGTATTTATTCCCGGTAGGTGATTCTTTTAACCGATTTGCTCTACAACTGTAATGACGAATTAACCAACGTGTTTAAATTGTCCAGTTGGAGCGTACAATCTACATTTTAGAGCGTGCTTTCTGAAATTTTGCTCGAACTACTTCGCTTAAAAAATCTATTAGTTTGAGAATGACACGTCTGGACGCAATTATTCTTAACTGCTTTGGAATGTACATTTTTAAATGTATACGGCTTTATACGGCTTTACAAAAATGATCAAAATATTTATAAGGCGATGAAAATTTTGACAAGATTCGATAAGTTCCTGAATCTCTGTTACACCAAATATAATTTTGTTGTTAATATCACCCTCCTAACTGTTTACCCTTGACACAAAACAGGAACGTTTTCTGTCTTCATATCATATTAACTGCTATCGTATCGATTTTATTATTCATGTTAATATTGATGTCTTCTAAATCTTTGCATTCTTAATTATGAAATATTCTCTATTTACCCTTCACTTTTGAGATACGTCGTCTATTTACAAACAAATTTTCCGTTCTCATATTAAGAGACGTCGTAGAATTGTTATTATTATGAATGTTAACATTAATGTCTTCAAAGCATTTTGCGTTCCCAATTAATAAATCACCCTCTTTACTTTACCTGTCCTCTTTTTACCCTTTACGTGCCTTTAGACATTCGTCTTTAGCATTTACAGAAACATTTTCCGCCCTCACGTTAAGAGCTATCGTAAAAACCACAAGTGTACGTTTTCAAATTGACCCCTTTCTAAAGGGTGCTCCACAATTACCGCGTTTGCGCCTCTAATTAGCACGTTGGCTCCTGGCTGGCGTTAGCTCTGTAATGCGAGTCTAGGTCATGGAAAAGACCTGTTTGAGAACTTGATTTGCGTAAATGATAAAGTAGATTTGAAATGCGACTTAGTCTGCGTAGAGTTTTTGGAATAAAAGTACACGCCACTTGAAGATGTTGTAAGTTTCAGAAATTAATTTTAAAACTATTAGGGAGTCTAAAAAACCTTAGAAAGAATGTATACTTCTTTTTTTAGTTCAAATAGATTTCATGTCATAAAATCATGTCCACAGCACACATGACTGTCGAGAGATAAGAAGCATGTATGTTGCATATTTTTGAGAGCTCCCAACCGCTAATATATTTTGTTATTGACTGGCAGTGGACTAGATACTGATCTTAAAAGTTAAAGAAATGTTTCGTTCCGCTATAAGTAAATAGTTAAAAATCGTTATATCGTGTACGCCAGAACGGCTGATTCATTCAGTTGTCTGGATGAAATTTGATTCATAGATTTGATTCATCTATAGATCAGCTGATATTTTACTACTTTCCTCTGCAGTGCATCTTGAGAAATATCTGCACGTGTGCTTCTTATGTATCAATATAAAGACTAATAATATTACTAATGTTGTTAGCTCTGTAGGTGACGGGAATATTATATTATAGTAGTTAAACTGCCTAAGCCTTGTGTGCGCATGAGTGTAAGCTTGAACAAATTATAACAATGGCATCTGACATCTGATCTCACATGACGGCGACGCCATTAGCCTAGTTGGTAAGTGACCCTGGCTACATAGCTAGCGGTTTTGGTTCGACCCTTGGTAAGGGCAAATATTTCTGAGATGAGCATGCGTATTGGTTTCTAATTCTTGGAAGATTCTTACTTTATTCATCTACCTTTGGTAACGCGCTGGCCTAGTTGGTAGTGGCCCTATCTACGAAGCTAGCTGTCCTGGGTGGAAATCCTGGTAGAGGCAGATATTTTTGTGATGAGCGCGAATATTTTGTTCGTGGCGCATGGATGTTTTCTATGTATTTAAGTATATTTATTTCTCTATCTCTAAGCCCCGAGCTTAGTTTGAGACTAGGTCAATTGGTGTGAGATTTTCTTCTGACATGTATGTAAACTCTTTATTGCACATATACATATATATTATTTTCATAGGTATGTATGTCGTTTCCTTTTGGTCTTAGTAGAAGTCTAGACTAAGTTTCATCGGTTTATGTACGTCCTTCTTTTGTTTTTTTTTTTTTGTCTAGCTCCTCGACGTGTCAATTTAGATCCAAATAATCATCGTGTTATACATTCAACGAACACCACAACCTTCAACTTTATTGATTTACCTACGTCTCATTATAGATAATATTATGCTTTTTCATTGCGCTTTGATGCATAATTTAGTCATTTAGTCGACTTCAAACAGGGGCAGCTATGCACTTTTTTACCTTATTGCTTTGTAATAAGCTTCAAAAGTAGATACATCTCTTTATAGTCGACTTTATTCATATAATATGCTAGAGGACGCCCACGAAGAATTAGTTTCCTACTTCCTCCTGTTTCTTCCAGTTCGGGGTCGATTTTGACAAAATCCTCCCCTAATGCACTCCTAGGGTACCCAAGTCTTTAGGTGAAGAAATTAGTCGTGGCTTCGCACCATCCGGGAGTGGATTGGAATTACGAGCGCGTCCGAGCTATACCGCCTTGCAAAAAATAGTGATAGATTCCAGCGGCTGAGGGCCCTGATAAGATGCACTATGCTAATTAGCGTTTCTCTTCGTTTTTTTTTAAACCAATCGCGTCACTGGTAGATCACGTGACTTTCGGAATCACGTAATCTACCAGTGATGCGATTGGTTTAATAGCCAATCTTCACTAAGTTGGAGATGCGCTTTAAGAAGAAGAAGGTTCACTGGTTTACTCTGCACCTCGTCTTCCAGTCATTCGTGTAACAATTGTATAGTACACATAGAAGAAGAAAGAAGGTTAGGTCATACTTTCTTTCAGTTTTTATTACTATTGAAAAAGTACACATAGTTTGTCAATTGAAATTGCCGGAGGTGTAAACAAAACGAAACAAATCAACTTACCATTATTACTCGATAGTCGCGTACTTTTTAATGTGAAGTCAGGTCTTGGCAATTATTTATACCCTTGATCATTACTTTCATGTTAAGTTTTAGATTAAATAACTATAAGTATATACGTTATTTAAAAAAACCACCCTTGATGATTTGATGTTATGTGTCAAACATAACGAATTTGTTTACATTTTTTCAAATTTCAATTGACATAGACTTTAAAGTATTGAATGCAATTAAGTAGTATTTGCTTATCAGTTTGCCGTTTTGCTATCTGAATTGTGTAGGTGGACCGACCATTACAACATGCGGGTTGAATTAATATTTGCTTCATATCAGTAAACAATGCCTTTGAACTCAAGTAGCCAAACATATAGGTATATTAAATAGGTATCGCAACGAGACAAGACTTTCCGAATTAAGAGCGGAGCTTAGTAATAGGTTCCCGCTGGTAGTTTTTAAATGTTAATACTCATAAAGATGTCATTAAACTTCAATGTATTTAGACTAGTAATTATTTGCTTTTTATATGATGAAGATAGCGATAGCGATATACGTATATTAGTTCCAAAAGTTGCAGCCAATTCTGAAGCAGACATTAATTAACACAATAGACAGCGATACGTTCAATGGCCAGGCAAACTTCGAGAACTATGTCTCGCTCAATGAATTGAAGTGCACTTGAAATGGATCGTTAGACAATATGAAGTATAAGGAAGTATAATTACGCCTATTAGAAAGACATCAAAATATGTACAGTTATACTTGTAAGAAAGGAAAACATGTACCTAGTTAGGGGTTTATTTTTGAAATAACAAGGGACTTTAATTAGTTCTCTACGAGTACTCGTAGTTTTTTATATTATGCTCTTCATTAAACACAAATATAAAGTTGTGCTGCAATACTTTGTTTTAATGCAAATAATCTGTTATTTCATCATGGATCTAACTCACAAAAGTATTACCTACTAAGTAATACGTTATAGTATAAGTCTGTAGAAACCCACTAAAAAGTGTCAAATAATGATCGCTCTCCTTAGATGTTGCAAAATAAATAATACATGTCGAAAACTTTACCCTTCCCTCCTACTTTTATGAAAGCAGCTAATTTAGTAGTATAGAACTTATATTACTAGCCAATCCCAATATTTTAAAAAATCCAACTGAAAATAAAAAATCCTGATGACTGTTTAAATATATCACAAGTCAGTTTAAAAAGATAGATGTATAGTTTTCGAAATAACCTCAGCCTCTTATGCAAAATACCTAACGATAAGGTTAACGTTTACGTCTTTTCTCATACTGCCAATAAAAATTGGCACTTCTAGCCTCGCTTATCTATTTTACTCGCAATATCGCCCTTCAAACGAGCTCATCGAACAATAGTGAAACACCTGAAGGCGCGCCGTCCTTCAACTTCCCTCATCGTGAACTGTATTGTCCAATTATGAGTAAGGATTTTCTTGTTATGAGCAGTCTTTTACACGTGCTGAAGCGATTTTCAATTAGATATCAACGATGAGATCAATGATGTAACATCAAATTTGATTAAACCCTTGAAACGATGAAGCCACGCGTGGTTTTTTTTCATCGGTTGGTCTAGAGCGTCGTAAAACATGCGTCCACACCCTTGCATTTGAAAGTGTTCGCTAAATGGCTGCAGTCAGAGTCGGTTAAGTCTTAGCGACGATTTTTATACAAAAGTTTGAAAAAAGAATTAATTGTCTCCAAAAAAAAATGAGTACGACGGAAAGTGAATTTAAAAAAGCATACCGCTACAGAAATAGCCTAGAAATTTAATTTGGCATCATTACTGAAGACACTGGTTTTGTACTTTTTTAATTTCTTCTTTTTTAATGTCTTCAGTAAAGATGCCACATTAAATTGAAATTGTATCTACATGAAAATGTAACTTTTCATATATTCGTACTTCGCCGTCAATATAATGCTAAAGCATGTAAGCAAATAGCACAGCACGTCAAGGCTGGGCCTCTTTTCTAGATGGTAAAAACCATATCTTCGTTAACCTGTAATCGTATTGTCAATGTTTTGATAGCTCTTATTTACTTGATTATAATGGCGGCCGAGTTGAAAATAATACCATTAAAGGTCAAAGAGGATATAGTTTTCATCGCCCAGAATCTCGGCCCTGACCTTGACAGTGACCAAATGATCCTAAATACATACATACATAAAATCACGCCTGTTTCCCAGAGGGGTAGGCAGAGACGACTTCTTTCCACCTGCTACGATCCTGACAAATGTCTCGTTTCTTCCACATTCATACATCGAGTCATGCACGCACGTCGGTTTCGGGTACTTAAGATTCGGCCCTTTTCCAGTATTTCTCAGATTTGATCCGCAAAAGTACGCCTAGGACGGCCTCTTCCCCTTCCACTCACTTTCGCTCTGTATATCTCTTTCGTCAATCTTCTTTTATCCATCCTTTCCAAATGACCGAACCATCGAAGCATGCCCTTTTCCTGATCCTAAATCTGCTACATTATTCCAGCTGTCTGCAATATGTACACGCCGGCTGTCTGTATCCCTGTAATATGATAAGATAAGCAACTTTAGAGAACACGCCACCCGCCCAAATACCTCACGTTTGAACCCCGCGAACTTTGCATTGCGAGTAATACCTAGCATTCGCTTGAAGTTTCGCTTGCACACGTGGGAATTCCCAATAATGAAGTAAATAAACCAAACGATGCAAAAGTTGCTGCATCGTAACAGGGTTTGCAGAAACTCATAGTGTGTAAATTTATACCAACACCATTATCATAGATTGGCAAATCATTGATATTTTTTGTACTGATCAGACTAATACATAACTAATTAATACATAAACCTTTAATTGCGTGAACCTGTAATTATCTTTCTGAACGTATGTATCTCTCTAATAAATTTATCGTAGCTCTTGGTTTTCCTTGATACTTGATATTTGGAGGTAATATTCGTTGGGTATCCTAAGGGTGCACTAAGAAGGATGTTTGGAAATTAAAGGGGTTAATAGGGGGAATAGCAGGAAACCAATTCTACGCGTACAAAGCCGCGAGCATCCTCTAGTAATACATACGAAAACTGGAATGACGGCGACTTCCTGCATAAGACAATTATTTATCACTAAAGAGGTACGGTCACGAACGATAATTAGTTACCCAATTAAATAAAATAGGCATGAAATCGTCAATGTCAAATCATTTGTAACCTATAGGAAATTCAACGTAATTGTGGTAGCATGTCAGATTGACTTTGAACCGAAGATGGGTCCCAAATTTAATTTATTGACTGTACATTGTGTTGAAATATCCAAAAAAATATTAGGGCATGCTTGCCTCTGCTTACAATTAGAGAAATGATGTGCCTTGTCTGCCTGTCAGTCAATATGTATGTATGTATGTTTGTAAACTGTTTATTGTGCAAAACACATAAATTCAAATACAATATTTACAGAAAATGAACGTGCAAAGGCGAACTTTTCCTTTTAAGGGATCTCCTCTTAAAGTTTAAGTAGTAGAACAGTTTCATAAGTAAGTATGTGATGTTCGATATTAATATCTCCAAAATTATTATCGTGATAAATCCAATCAAATCGGGGTTCAGTAGTAGTAGTGTAAGTAGTTAACGATTTGAGCTGTACGTTTCCGCATTTAGGACTCAAATTTGCTAACTCTTGACATCAACTTTCGAAAACATCATTAAAATTTAAAAGTTTACGTAAATAAATAATGTAGGTAGACGTGAGTCGGTTTTAGGGGTTCTTAGATTAAAAAATGCGAAATGTACGTGTTAGAGGTACAGTTAGCGTAGGATATATATATTTGCAGTAAGAGCTTTGTTTCTAAGTCGGGTATCCTCATCAGAATGATTAATGGGCCATAATACGCGAAGAGACCTGTACAGCGCAGAAAAAACGCATCAATAACAATTAGACGTCCATATTTAGACAGATTATGATGAATCGATTGATAATGATTAGTCTGCAGTCCGAAAGTATACTTAAAATATAATTCGTGGTAAGAAATAGATATAGATATAATGGTACATTATTATTGTATATCTACATTATTTACAGTTGTAGTTGTAGCGCTGGACAAAAAAAAAATGTGTACAAATGCCTTAATATATTCTCTGTCAAATAAAATGTTAGTCAAAAAAAAAGTTATAAATACGAAAAATTATGCTTATATCAATATAGTACCATCATCATCATCGTGTCAGCCGAAAGACGTCCACTGCTGGACATAGGCCTCCCCCAAGGCTCTCCACTCAGACCGGTCTTGTGCTTTTCGCATCCACCGCGGTCCCGCGATCCTGACGAAGTCGTCACTCCATCTTGTTGGAGGCCTACCTACAGCTCGTCTTCCGGTCCGCGGACGCCACTCCAGAACCTTCTGACCCCATCGGCCATCAGTCTTGCGAACAATGTGCCCCACCCACTGCCACTTTAGTTTAGCTATTCTTCGGGCTATGTCGGTAACCTTAGTTCTACTGCGGATATAATCATTTCTGATTCTATCACGCAGAGAAACCCCGAGCATATGAAATAATAAATATGAAAAAATATGCTTATATCAATATAGTATGCCGTCACCAAAAAAACCTCCTCACCATTATTATGGTACGTATAAGGCGTTGCAAATGCGCACGCGCTATTGTCCTGCCAGGAAGCCCGGTGCCATATCGGGTGCTCCTTGGGCATCACCGCTGGGGTCAATGACGTACATTTTATATTACGTCACCTTCAAATTATTTCAGACGCAGTTGGTTCCCGGTAAACTTACCGGACACCAACTTACTATCTTAAGTGACGACGAGGTTAGCGTTGTTGGTAGGGACCCTACACAATATCCTTAACGCTAACGTAAGCGATGTTCGAAATTAGTCAAAATGTATGTAATAGGGAATATACAGGGATTTTGAAATTTATGATACAAGCATTTTAAACTGCTAACTATACATTGATTAGAGACATCAGATAATACACTGTGACGTCATGTAACAGTAAGAACAAATCTTTGTTGGCTTAATATTACTATGGTTATTTTTATAGCTATTCAGAACGAGATATTTTTTCTTTATGCGCTTATTGAACCTGAAAAAAAAGTCATGAATATTCGTTATTACCATAAGCGCTCGACGCGACCATTCGGCAGCTTATGCCAAAATTATATATACATTTTCGATAGTGATAATGATAACCAAATGCAACTTTTTTGAGCGACTGTTTTTCGGTTCCCGATCAAGGGCAAGTTTTGTGTGATTTTTATGAGATTTGAGCGCAAGTATTTGGTTCTAAGATTTGGATGTTTCTTTGTAATTAAGAACTTAAAAACTTACTTAAGACGCTTTAACTACTTACTTTTATTGTTATTACAATTGAAAAAATGACCTTCTGCTGGAGTTTCTTGCGGCGCTTCTTCGCCGCAATGATGGTCTTGTCCGAAGCGCTGGCAGATGCACTCTATATTACCGACGTGTAAAAGAGCCCTCATGTGGCCTACTTACTGAATAAATATTTTGAATTTTGAATTTACACTAGAGTTTTTTTTGTGTCTAGGTCAATTTGTACAACAAACGGATGCAGATCGCCAATATTTGATCGATGGATTGATCATTAATGGAACAAATCATTGTGGCGATCCTCGAGGAAGTCTCCATAGAGAAGTAGACATTGTTGGCAAATGCTACGATAATTATCACCTTATAATAATATGTAGGTATTTGGCAGCATGTTATTAACTGTATTAACAGCGTAACTCTGTGTATAACTATTATATAGAGAAACATACAAAATCGCGAATAATGTATGCAACTTACTCCGTGAAAGTAAGTAGTTCTATTTTTATTAATAGCAGATCCACGGCTCGGCCTCTCGTGGTAACGCTGTTAGTGTCTTTATTATTAATAGCCGTCAGTTGTTTTTTTTTTTGTTTGTGAGTCCTTGCTTTTGTTTGCTATTATAAATTAATTACTTTAAGAGAACGGGGTAGAGGTGAAAATCCCTTCCGGAGACCTGGGAGTGGAGGGCCTAGCTAACAGCCACCGGCTAAAACACCAATGCCCCCATTGCCGTCAGTTGTTTAGTTGTTTATTGCTATCATTCTAACTTTCGCATTTGTGTCTGACGCTTTGGCAACAAGCTGCAAGTCAGGATATGTTCGTTGAATAATAAATAAACAAATATGATAAAACTTTACATCTAGTATTGTCCTGTAATGATTGGGGAGTTAAAAATGGCTGACTTTTACTTTTCGTTTATTTTCTTTACTGCGGAATCGGGGTGGACTGCCATAAATAAAAGCTAAAAGAAAAATACCTCAAATTTCCATCATTTAATATAATATGAAAAAGATGCAACGAAAACATTTGACAAATATCAGCCAAATGAAGCACTATAAGAAACCCAATGAAACACCAATGACTGTTAATATGACGTATAGTATGTCCGTTTTCCAATTGCAAAATGCCTCCAATAGAGGATCAAAAATGGGCAAAAATGTCCAAATCAGAAAATAAATAATGAAAGAGAGAAAGCCTTTGAGAGTGAGGAAATGAGCTCGGTAGCAGACTTATTGTTCTAACAAGAACTCCTAATAGACTTTTTCGATTAATTCCGGTTTCGTGAAAGGGAACAAACAGCGCTAATTTTAAACAGCGCTGTCTACGTGGACCGCATTCGGATTCACCAATATCCATTGTCCGAACGGATGTGAAATGATTTAGAGGTGACGATTACGACACGGTGACGACAGCCTTCAGAAGGGCACAAAAAACGACTGACTGTTGAGTTTCTTGCGGCGTTTCTTCTCAGCAGTGGTCTCTTGCGAAGCGCTGGTAGATTTTTGACGTGTAAAAGTGCCCGTGCGGCCTACTTACTGAATAAACATCTTTTATCTTTTTTTTTATCTTTATCACCGACTCCGACACAAGTGACTTTTGTTAAAAATGTTTGAAATTAGGCGACATCAATTTACATAGTGTTAACAATAGAACATATTTTGAGTGATAAATTCATGATTTTTTACTAGTTCTGAGGTTAGAACCATAGTGCCGTCAATATTTAAAAAGAAGCTTCCTTACCAAGCAACATTTATAACTGATTTATCCAGCAAAATTTCACTAAGTAATTTTCTTTGCTAGAACTCCCTTAAAACAAGAAAACAATACCATTTGTCGTGAATTGTAAACAAGCTCTAAGTAGGCAGACGCTGAGTCGCGCAGTGGTTTCCAATTCAATTTGGATTTGCTTAAACATCCAGATAATTTTATTAGCCAGATTATTTGGCGACGGAATGTTTGCGAAGATGATACTAACACTGTATTACATGGATTTTTGTTCAGTTGCAGAAACTGTGCAGAGATATTTGGAGGAAAACCAAGGAGAAATAATAAATCTTAGCGCAAAAGCGGCCGTTTTTCTCACGTCTTAAAGGATTAATATTCTGACAAACAATTAAATAAACTACTACGATTATAATCCTTATTTTCACTCCGCTGTAGTCGATTGTAAGTAGTAAAATAGTTCTTTAAATCTGGGTACTGGGTAGTGTTACGGGGGAAACCAGCGACCAATTACGTACTGATTACATGAAAGTTCGCTGTGTAACATGTTACATTACACCTCGTAACGTCGGTCAGTACCCAGCTTTAGGGCAACGACAAATCAAACAAGCACACAAGCACACAAGCTATTATTTGTATTTTGAAAACTACAATCTCATGACTGCAATCTTAAGGGAGCGGCTCCACTGAGGCAGAGACGAGCAGAGCAGAGCGGAGCTGTGCCAATATTAACTACCTATAATAGTAGGCGCGTGCGGTCACGTCAAGCACACCTTGCGCACGTTAGCTTAGATTCTATTGGTTAATATTGTCACGACTCCGTTCCGCTCCGCTCGTCTCCGCCCCAGTGGAGCCGCACCCTAAGACTGCAAATTTTCTGTCAACCCTGAGAATTAAGATGGAACGCCTAAGTATATAATAATATTTTTTTGGTTTGCGTACACAACACCAGAACAAAACAATGCGAACTGTGCTGATTTGTGCTAGGTTAAAGTACAAAATGGTGGTAGCGATCCGAACCGACCCTAGAGGTTCTACCACCTCTGTGGCCCTAGTCTTACGCTAACACGCGTTTCTATTCGTTTCGTTTTTAAACTAATCGCGTCGCGTGATACGAAGAGTCACGTGATCTACCAGTGACACGATTGGCTTAAAAACGAAACAAATAGAAACGCTATTCAGCATATTGCCTCTAAGCTAGGGCTTTTGGCCATTTCTTGACTCACTTTTATATACAACTACCGTGAGAATATACATAATCATGTCAGCCGAAAGACGTCCACTGCTGGACATAGGTCTCCCCCAAACTTTCCACTCAGACCGGTCTTGTGCTTTTCGCATCCACCGCGGTCCCGCGATCCTGACGAGGTCGTCACTCCAGAAACTAAGCTCCGTGAGAATATACAGCTAAGAATAAAAGACGAAATTGCAAGTTGTGCTTATACTGAATCATATTCATATCCTTCATAATATTTGGCTTTACATATGTCACAATAACCACTTACCGTATTTGGCCGTATCTAAACTTGTCTAGCCACACAAAACCCTGATTTACGAGCAGAGTTCCAACATGTTGCTATGATTTACTAGCTTTTGTTGTGCGGCGGGTGCTTAAGATTTGTGGACGGTTTTTTGGTTATGTATTTTATGTCGTCTATAAATTGATATTGGCTGATCATGCGTTACAACTTATAATGACGTAGCACTATTTAATGTTATAAAATACGTTATCTTTGTCTATCAATCCATCGAAAACCAAATTAAATTTCGCCAAAATTAGTAGATAGGTACACATTTCATTTTCGAAGGTCGGAAGAAAAAATTAATTTAAAAAAGGTTTTGTGGCAAAATGAGATGTTTAAGTGTTCCTTAAAAAAATACGTAGCTTTTCGCGTCATTATTTGCAATATCTGCATTCATCAATTGATAAAACAAGTTATTTGAGTAACTTACATGCTTATTGTGAAAAATTAAAAAAAAAAACATTTTGTCTGATATAATTTTTATGACAGAGTACTAAATTACTCTTTTTTGCTATTAATATTCTCTGCCTAACTGTCCTTAAAGAAATACATTATATAATCAATAAGGTCTCACCAGAAACAGTTTCCATTAAAACATTTCACAGCCTAGTTTCAATATGCTGCAAACGAATTAACAAGTTAATGCCAATTAAAAGTTTCCAGCAATTGATATCGCAAATGATAAGCAAGTCGGACAACCCCGAGGCTTATCGGAAATATCAGCTCAGTGAAATTGAGTTGCGCAATCCATGAAAATTGTGAACTGGTTGCCAACATTTTTACTACAGAGTGATTCTGAAAACCAGTACAAATAACGATATGCCATCAATATACTCAAACTTACATTTAAAAATAATTATTCTGAATTGACAGGATCAAACAGTTAGTTACGGTTAAAGAGACTTTGTCCTCCTGTCCACCTTTCCAGAATGAAAGAGATAGCTTACACAAAGCGTCACCAACAAAGCAATTTTTTTATGGCAATGGGAAGCCACGCGAGCACTCAGGCCACCTGATGGTAAATGGGATCTGAGACTCATAGACATTTGAAATCTCAAGACTAGAATCTCAAAACTGCAATCCTATGACTTCAAATGCGTTGCCAACCTGAGGACTAAGATGGAATGCCTCTATGCTATTTTACAATGTTAATTAATCAAGGCCACTGATTTTCATTTTTAGATACAAAGTGAAAGAATGCTTTTGTCGTTCAACTTATAATCTAATCTCCATGAAGCAGTACTTTAATATACTATGGAATATTATATTAATCGTCGTAATTTTTATACATATGGCATGCTTCAAATAATAGCAGTTGAATATTGGTTGGACTTAAAAGTATTCAAAATGCTAGGCGCTTAATATTCCAGCGCCGTCAGCTTCACCAACTTCATAATCGGGCTCAGACTCTGATCCCAGGTATATGAAAGATTCAAGTTCCGACTTCTCTTTATTACCAATATCGTGCTCGCTGGATGTAAGCCCTAGAATTAACCATCCAAATCCTTTATCAAATATCAAATCGATGCCACGGAATTGTCTCCATTCGAGTTTTGTTATTTTTAGCCAATACGATTGCGATCGTGACAAATTCTAATCGAATTCGTCGAACAAACATTTCCACCTGAATCAAACAATGGTGACATGCCATGACATGTCTCGGTAAACCTTTAAAAAAGTTGTGCTTTAACTAATATAGTGGAACATTCGATTCTCAACTCTACGAAATAGTCTTAGGGCTTATTTGAAACAATTCACTTATGAACCGTTTGCTAGACGAACCCTGTTTAAACACAGTTGTTTGAGTAGGCTTGTCTTCATTCTCAAAGGGTAAAATACACCTGTGCCATACACTTGGATCCCTTAATCAGGCATAGTACGATGGAGGAATTTGAATATGTCAGGTTGACACTATACCTACCCAAGTTTACCGACGTTTTGGTCGTGTAAAGTTGGGGAATGTATAACACGGAAAATTTATGTCTAGCGTCATGTCAACTTGCTGAATAATCTTCTCTATAGTAGAGTCCATCCAGCAAATAGCACTTTTTTATGAATTCAATTTCACGAGTATTAAATATTTAATGTTGCCATAGTACCTACCTTTTGTAAACATAATTACTATAAACAATAATTACTTTTTTCACTTGAACACTTAAACAGTTGTCGGAGACGTAGCACAAATTATTCCACCATGAAAATCTGCTCATGCTTTTTAATTGTTACATTTATCACAGAATAAGTCTAGTGTAGTAGCCTATGCACATTTCTCCGTTAAATGCACGTTCCTTTTAATTATAAAAGTAATTAAACCCCGCCACTCCGTCTGCAAGCGACGACCGCCAACCACAACTTCTGAAAAATGAAAACTCGATTATTGCCATCCTCCTCATATTTATGTTACAATGCAACTGCATGACAGAGAGGTCGGTTCAAATTTCGTGTTACGGTCTGTGACAGATTGCTAACATTTAATTTGGTGTGGTCGCTAGTGACGTCATTTCAGTTAACGAACTGACCGTTTTTTCTGTCTTTTCTCGTCGATGTCTGTTTTGGGTACTATTTTCGTTTCGTTGTAAATTATTTTAAATGATTCAGTGCTAAACTCGTTTTTGTAAATACATCGTGATACCGACTTACTTAGTGACAAATTCACTTTAGTTTAAATATGTTCGATGATTTTGTAGATAATTCATTAAAACATTTTTATTTTGATATGGTCTTATGGTAGATCATTTGAAAAATGTATATTACATAGCTGCTTCTTATAAAAGTTATACAGATGATCTACCGTAGGACCATTACACTCATTATAATAAGCGCAAAAATCTGTGTCAAGTAGGTTAGGTTATGTGTCTTACTCTTTCACGCTTAAACGGCTGGATGAATTTGGATAGATTTCAATACGGAGATCGCTTTTACCATGAATTTACACATAAGCTACCTTTCATCCAAAATAATACTGTTACCGCGGTGTGGTCATCGGTCAAAGTCGCGAGTAGCAACTAGTATCTAAATGATAACATCTATATGATGTGCTATTGCTTATCATTACATTGCTTATCCTATAAATTACGGACAAAGTGAAATATCGAGAAGAAATTTTCCCTTTGTGTGAAAGTCTTTTTATTCCACCGCCTAGTATGCAATAAAGGGTGTATTGTACTACGAGTAATAATATCCGTAGCATTTCAAAAGTAGGAGTTCATTTCAAATCCACCAACACCTAGACCTTATGTTGATGACGATAAGTTACATATTTGAAACACTTTCGAAAATAATAGTGATACACGTGACACAGCAAAGAACCATGAAGCAGGTGCCTATTATAAAAACGACAACCCGACAACGAGCAACGATCACGCGATAGTTCTCGATCATTTTGGTTTAACTGTTATGGGTTGACGTATAAGTATGTGTGAAATATACGGCGTAAGCCTCAAAGTTGCGATAACTGTTAGTAACAGTTATTTAAGGCTTCAAAGCGGTCCAACACTTATGACACAACTTTCTATGAAATGATAATATTCGAATAGGCAATGGCATGAGATTTTTGGATCGCGTTTGTCAATAAAATATGAAAATACCGTAAGAGAGATCACCATAAGTAAAATTAAAATTAAACGGATGATTCAAGCATTTTCAACTGCTAATTAGACAAGGGTTAGGCAGAGAGATGCGATATGCACTATGACGTCATGTAACACGTAGGCCATATAAACTCCATATTAAATTCTGTTTAGCTAGAAACAGGATCGAATCTTTTGTTGGCTTGTATCTTAGTTATTTTTACAGATATTCTAAAAATGTGTTTTCTCTCCTTTTATGCTCTTATTGAAGCTGTAAAAATATAAAACTAATGCAATCGCAACTACACATGTCATAGAATGTTGTTGTATCCGGTGCGGAAGTAAGACAACCGGTACAATAATTAGAATAGAAGCATTCTATCCAAGTCCTCAGGGGTGCCGGTTGGTAACGTATTTGTAGTCTTGAGATTGACATCCTAAGATTGAATCCTTGAGATTGCAAATGTCTATGGGCTTCAAAGTCCACTTACCACCAGGTAATCTGTGTGCTCATTTGCCATCTCCATCACATAAAAACCGAGTAAAAGCTTGTCGGACCATGCTCAGTGTAGGGTTCCGAAGCCATAACAACACAACAACAAACAAATAAAATACAATCAAACAAACAAACAACCACAATCAAATTAGAACTCGCGACAAATTTAACTTTGCCGTTGGGAAACTGTTACCCCATACATAGACATAGGTCGGCGTCATTTTACCAACACTGCAAATAAGTTTTCGGTAGGTATAAACAACCGTTTGTAACTCAAGAACCAATGAAGTCTACTTAGTCGTGATAGTTTTCCTAAAAAAATAAACTATAATTTGGCTACGCCCTTGATTTCTCCCACCCAGAACTTTAAAATGAGACAGTCAAATCTGCCCGCAATCGCGTTCAGAATGCTTAGCCTGGTATACTATATTTTTTTTTTTTTTTTTTTTTTTTGGTAATCGCCTGAGGGGCCAAAGACAAAAGTCCTTGCTTTTGTTTGCTTTTAAGAAAAAGGGGCAGAGGTGAAAATCCCTTCCGGAGACCTGGGAATGGAGGGCCCAGGTACTGCCGGGCTCGCACCGGCTAAAAACACCAATGCCCCTATTACCAACTAGAATTTAGACTCCCGCGGATACTACCCCAGCCAGTGCTGAAAGGCCGGAGGAGAAAGTCGTTCCTCCGTTTACTTATCCGCGGGGTTAGGGGGGATAGGAATGGGGGTTGGGATGGGGGGGAGACTTATAGCTATGTGAGTCGCGGAGTGGAAATCCTGACGCATGCATGCTTACAGACTACGGGCTTCCTTTCTTTTGCCCGACAATGGAAGGGTTGGGTCGGAGATCTTTTAGGACCACTTGTGTGGCTGTTGATACCATCTTTATGGGTGGGGCTACCCTTTTTGAGGCTTTCTCTTTTGCCTGGAGATACTATTTTTGCGCGGGTCTCCTTGCGCTGCCCTCTTTTGTGACCTCTTCCGTTGCAACTTAGCCTATACATTTTTTAATGGGAGGGCCGGTGTCAATTTGACGGGGGACCAGTGAATCGCGCGCGGAACCTTACCCCAGCCAGTGCTGAAGGGCCGGGAGAGAAAGTCATTCTCCCGTTTAGGAGGCTGCAGGATTCCCCATCCCCCGTCCTACCGACACCCGTTAGGTGTTCGGGAGGTGCGTGCGTCAGGAATATATCTAACTCTAACCTTAAGTGTATGTTATACACTGAAAGTTAGAGCTAGCTCTGGGTTAACATAGATGTAATTACGTTAATACAAAGAAGGATAAAACAGAGGTTGTTAGAGATGGGAGTAAGGGTTTGGAAGATTTTATAATGGTAATACTTATTGCATCATCCTACAAGATTAGGGGTGCGTTGGGTTGGGATTGGGATGAGGGAGAAGAAAATTGGGGGTTTAAAGGGGGGATACAGGTACGAGGGTTCGAGGATTGGAAGGAAGGGGGGCCGAAAGGTCTACCTCAGACGCTGATTAGAGAATGGTGCACTCAGGATCGCATCCGGCCTGTGGTCCTGGGCTCGAGACCGACTGCCTTAGACCGTGGAACTCGTCGAAGTTCCTCCTGGTTGCATTTTTCTGCGCTAGCCACCTCGAGTTTAACTCTGAGCGAGCGTTCACCAGGTCTCTCTCTACCAGTTCCCGGTCCAGTCCCTTCTCCAAGCAGAATCTGATGTATACCCTCTCCAGATCTTGGTCGTCATCCGGCAGTCCGCCGTTTGACAACACAATCCTGTTTGCCACATAAGAGTTTGAGTCTATGGCCGCGTCCCTGTGGTGTCTAAAGAAGGCAAGCTGAAGTCTTGCCCTCTGGTAGACACCACTGTTCGACAGGAGGCTGGTTGCTATCCTGTCAGCGAAGTCGCCGCCATAGTCCAAACCTATTCCGTTTCCTTTGCTGTCGGGGGGGGTTTTGGCTTCGGTCTCCTTTTCCTGGTCCTGGGTGCTGGTTCCTGTTGACCTCATCACAACCGGCTCCAGGACCATCTGTCCGTTGAAAGAAACCTCCCTGGTTGCCTCCGGGTTCTTTGTGACCTTTCTAACCCGTCCGCTCCTATGAACCTTAACCACCTCTTGGCTGGTGTTCTCCGGTGCGGACTGGTCCTCTGGGCTTGCCTGGGAGGCCGTTTCCCTCACGAACTTTACTTCCCTGGGCTGATGTTTGTTGCGACGTTTGGTAGGTGTAGGCGTCATTCCTGTAACAGCAGGGTTTGGTTTGTATGTGGGAGAAGAATGTTGAACAGGATACGGCGAAGGGGGGAGGTTTGAAGGGGGGGTACGAGTACGAAGGTTTAGGGAGGGGCCTGGGGGGTTGTTTCGGCGTGGGATCCTGCCCGGGTCCTGTGGCCGAAGGGTTTTCGTGGTGTCAGATTTCAGCGTAGCGTTTTACACAATAGTCCGGGCTCCGAACTATTTGTTCCTTAAACACGCTACGCGTACCACTTTTTCTATAAAACCCTTCGTGCTTTCGCGGTTGGCTTCTGTTCCCAGCAGGGCTTTCCAGCTTGAGCTATCTGGGGAAACCTTGACTCCGGTCTTTTGTTCAAGGTCGAACCTTTCCACGCCAAAACGCGGGCATTCGCAGACAATGTGCCAGATGTCCTCATCAAGGGTCGGGTCGCAGACACACGAAGGTGAATCTTTGATCTTAAAACGGTGGAGATAGGCGGCGAAGCCTCCGTGACCAGTAAACGCTTGAACCAAGAAGTTTGTGAGTTTGAGTTTCTTTAATATGCTATTCGCGTCTCTCACAGTTGTAAAAAACTTCTTGGTTGTCGCACCTGTCCCGGATGCCCCGTAGCGAACCTGCCACTGTTCGAGCGTGTTTTGTCTTATCGACCTCTTGGCGTAGGACACCGGCACCATGTCATATTGGGGGGCGGTCTTTTTCCTAAGGGCTGCTTGCTTTGCCAGTTCGTCCGCTCTCTCGTTTCCTGGCGTTCCAACGTGAGCTCGCAGCCAATAGAACCTGAGATCGGTCCCCGTTGCTCTTGTTTGGGTTGTGGCATTTTTGATCTCTTGGACCAAGGGGTGTGTCGTGTCCGGTGATTTGAGGAGCTCCAGTGAGGATCTTGAGTCACTGAGGATGCTGACTCTCTGCGCCTTGTGTTTCCCTGCGATCTGCACTGCCCTGAGTAGAGCGTACAGTTCGGTTTGAAACACGGTGTTATAGGGCGCTAGCTTAAAGGTTGAGTGGCGGATTTCTCTTCCATTCTCCCACCATGTGAGTGCCGCTCCCGTCTGGCCCTCAATTTTACTCCCATCGGTGTAAATTTGAGGGCCTTCGAGGTCGTATCTATCGATCACGTCTTGGCTGAACTCCTCCAAGCAGACGTAGTCGATGGACACAACCCTTGACGGGTGCGGTCTCTTCAGGGCGTCAGTTTTTTCCTCAATTTCTCTTCCTGGTGGAATGTGGTCCTCACTGTAGCCCTTTTTGACCTCGTAGAGGCTTGCCGCTTCGTGAATGCGCAAATCCAGTGGGAGGGTTCCCGACAGGATCAGCGCCGATGTCAGAGAGACCGTCCTGTACGCTTTGCAAATTTTTTGGGTGAAACCACGCTGTATTGAGTCTAGCTTGTTTCGCACCATCACCTTGTTGGCAGACTTGTGCCAAGCGCTTGCTGCGTACAGGACGATCGGCTCTATCACCGCCACGTAGATGGTTTTCACTATCTCGCTATTGAGCCCCCATGACACCCTCGCCGCACGTGACAGCTGTCTGTAGATATCCGTTACCTTTCGGCACGTTTTTTCTACGTGTGCGTTGAAGGTCAGCTTACGGTCTATGGTGAGTCCCAACAGTTTGATTTCGTCGACAAGCTCCACCACGGTCCCAGCCATTGAGATTCGGATGGGATCCCATTTCAGCTTCCTCGTTATAACCATGGCTCCCGTTTTGTGAGCGGCGAAGTTAAGCTTATTTTGGGTACCCCATTCGACCACTTTTTGGAGAGTCCGTTCGGCTTTTGCTTTTACTGCGCCTGATTCGTTGCCAGAGAACACCAGAGTGACGTCGTCAGCGAAGGCCTGACAATGGGCGTCCGTGTCGTTGAGCATCTGAAGGAGATCGTCTAGAATTACATTCCAGAAGATTGGACCTCCTATAGAGCCTTGGACACACCCCTTTGTGGTGGGCTTTTCGCTGGTTTCGCCCGCGTAGTGTACCCTTATCATGCGGTCGTCCAGGTAGGAGCGGACCATGTGATAAAGATTTCTCGGGCAGCCTTTCTTGGCCAGTTGGGCTCTGAGCTTCGGCCACCAGGCGTTGTCGAAAGCTCCCTCTATGTCTAGCGAGACGAGTAGCACAATGCGTTTCTTCGTTTCTACTTCGGTTCTTATGTGTCTCATCAGGTCATAGAGGGCGTCTTCCGTCGACTTCTGGGGCATGAACCGATTAAAGGATTCTTTATTTATTACAATACGCGTTTCATTTTTAATGCAGTGACGGCTGTTGTATTGTTGCATGTTTTTATTCTTTGACGTTTACTTGACGCTCTCTACATCCAAGTTCCGTAAGGACTTGATTTAAGAATAAAAGCAGCTTTTTTTGTGAAATAAAAGGATGTACGTAAAGTATTAGCTTCTATCTGGACATAAAGATGCAATTAGGAGATCGCAAGCCAGACTACTTGTTGATT
Organism: Acleris sparsana; assembly: GCA_923062465.1. Taxonomy (NCBI): domain Eukaryota; kingdom Metazoa; phylum Arthropoda; class Insecta; order Lepidoptera; family Tortricidae; genus Acleris; species Acleris sparsana. The sequence continues at coordinate 2,049,976 of OV281293.1, forward strand.
AAAATTTCTAGAGATCTTTGTTTATAAAGCAGACTGATGGGAGATTGCCAACGATATAAAAGATAAAGATAAAGATAAAGAGAAATTTATTCACAACAATACAAAAAATTACATTACATAGATACAAAAAGAACAAGACACAGAGAAATTGTTGCGAAATGGTCCCAACTCAGCATGTGCTATTGGAATGGTCTTCTTTCTATGACTTTCCTTTTTTCTTTTCCTAGTCTCATTTTATTTATATTAAGTTTCCAAAATATTCAATAGTTTTATATTTTAGACTGTATACAATTAAAATGAAATAATAGTCATTTTTTCAGTTTGTACGTACGATCTCATAAGTAGCTGCACATTATAATGCTTTGTCGTTTCAAAGTTACGTTTGAACTGCTGTACTAATCTGTCAAAGGCGTTAAAGCGATAAAGTACCAATGTACTTTAAAAGGCTGAGTGTGGGCTCTATTCCATTCGGTATAACCATATTGCTTTGGACATGTTATCGTATTGTCAACGTTACGATAGTTCTAATTTAGCGATGAAATCGATACGATATCTTGACAAAGGCAAGATGATATTACCCAGTGGAATAGATACCCTTTTTGTTTTGTAACGCTTGAAATAAATACTCTTCTTTACATCTAGACTAATATTGTTGCTAAAAGGGTCTGCAATTCCTTTCGAGTTAGATTGCCGGCACCTAAATGGAAATGTTTAGCCACCCTAGTTAATAAATTGAATCACCACTAATTGGGTTTCATCTGGTTTAACCAAATTATAGTAAGTTTCGTGTAATTATTTCACCATTTTAATATTAAACAGGATTCTACATTGTTAGTATTCATACTTTCATATTAAACAATATTTCCAAATACGAAAGTAACTCTGTCTATTTGGCTTTTCACGCTTAATCTGCTGCATTAATTATGACAAAATGTAGTCAGATCTTCACATCTTTTCATACTTAAGAATACGATTTTTTTAAAAGGTGGACGTTATGTTATTTTTTTTTACGGGGTACGGTTTTTAGGGTTCAGTACCAAAATGGTAAAAAGGAACCTGGTGAGATATCACAGCAGGGTTTCTCGGCAGCTAAAAATGCTATCAACATAGTTGTACAACTTACTTGCCCGCATGTTTTTAGTGAAAAATGAAAGTGGTTGGATTATAGCAAATGGGGTGTCAGATGAAGGGGCTCAATCTGCACATTTAATTAGTTACAGTTTTTGAGAAATAACAAAAAAACTTTGAAAATTTGTATTAAAATTTAGGCTAGTTAAAATGGACCTTATTGCATACAAAATAAAGCTCATAACAAAATGAGTATTATCTTTTGCGGAACCTTCGGTGCGTGAGTCCCGCACTCACTTGACCGGTTTTTTACCATATTATAGAGCAAGATTTGTTCATACATGCTTATTTGACCCTATAAGACAGATAAGAGTAAGTAACTACATAATGCAGAAAATAATATACCGAGTACTTTAATAATTTCCCTTTACGTAATACAAAACAGTCGTATTTCTTTTCCGTAACTCAGTGAGCTAATACCACTATAAATAAATAATAAATAAATAAATAAATATCAGGGGACAATGCCACACCAATTGACCTAGTCCCAAACTAAGCTCTAGGCTTGTACTATGGGTACTAGACAACGATATAAATACTTATATAGAGAAATATATACTTAAATACATAGAAAACATCCATGACTCAGGAACAAATATTTGCGCTCATCACACAAACATCTGCCCTTACCGGGATTTGAACCCAGGACCGCTAGCTTCGTAGGCAGGGTCACTACCAACTAGGCCAGCGCGTCGCCAAATTGCCAAATCATGTTGTTATTGGTTATTGAGTTTAAACCTTGTTTCCTTTACATCCCAACCAGCGACTAATTAATACTAACAATGTTCCTTGTATTTGTTTCAGGTACGTTACAAGGATAATGATGTTTATGATGTAAACATTCGTATCGGGAAAATGCTCGAAGCAAATAAGCCATGGTAAGGTATTGAAGACGAGCTGTAGGTAGGCCTCCAACAAGATGGAGTGACGACCTCGTCAGGATCGCGGGACCGCGGTAGATGCGAAAAGCACAAGACCGGTCTGAGCGGAAAGCCTTGGGGGAGGCCTATGTCCAGCAGTGGACGTCTTTCGGCTGACATGATGGTCATAATGAAGGTATTGAAACACGCATTATACGTACTAGCATTAGAGAATTCCATCTTAGTCCTTCAGTGGATTATAAAGCGCTGCTTAAATCACGTAGATGTGAAAAATAAAACAAAAGAAATTTAGCTCCGGGCGGTAACGTTTCTCACCCCCCAAAAATCAAGATAGTATGTCGTAGTTATTCTGAATAACTATGTCTGTACTATGTCTGACTGAGAGCATTCGCATGAATATTCGAGTGGTGTGGACGTTGGGCCGAGCGTTACAATGCTTACACACCGTTCGATGTTCTCGCCGAATGCTCATTACAAGCGAATGCTCTCAGTGAAGACAGTCCTTTACAAATATTTTATTAGATGTGAAAACGTGTAGATAGTTTTTATAATATCTGCGACATATTCAAAAATCGTAAAAATCGGACTAGTTTAAGGGGGGACATTGTTAGCTTCACAGTCCTCTTAAGGTCTAGGTAATCCGCAATGCATCTATGGATCTTGGATCCCACGTATCACCAGGTGGCCAGTGTGCTCTTTTGCCTTCTCTCTGCTATAAAAAAAACTATTCTCTAAAGAACGCCAGGAGTTTGAGGTGTGTGTCATGATCGAACAAAACCGTCATCTACGTACGAAGGCATGTATCGTTGTGTCTTGATACTGAAATGCGTTTATAGTCGTCATTATTAAAACGACAGCGTCATCGGTCATCTTCCATGAGTGTTCCTTATTTAAGGTTGGTAAAAATGCAGTCTGTTTTTTTTTTTCTTTTCTAAAAGCAGCCAAGGCCAAGTTGCATTCCACGGAAGCTAACGGCGATAGAGATATATCAAAATGTAAGGAATAACATGGAAAATGCACGGCAGCCAATGTTTATCATATATAATTTGATTGATTTCTGCAAAAAACTATTTTCACAAATGATACTTATCTTAATGATGATTACTAAACTACCATCAAGGACATTAAATGTGGATCCACCAAAGAACCTAAAGGGTAACTAAAAAATAAAAAGTTTTATACTGGTTCATCAATTGAAGTCCGTGACCGTACCTTTAAAGGTTATTTTTAACATTAAATAAAATTAATAAAATGGGGATTTGTATTAAAGTGACTGATTTAAAAAAATAAACGTTGATAACCGTACTAGTTTGTCTTTTTTACTTAACAGACTAAGATGTTCTTTGTAGGAATCCTCAAGGCGAAGATAAGGGTGTATTTTATTCTACTTTGCCTAAAATAAATCCTTAAACTGTCACGACCACGACCTTTGAGAGTTACAAATCTAATGTTTAAGATAAATATAATATATTGCACTCAACCTGTTTAACAGATACTTTCATAGGGATATAATATTATGCAACATTAAAAAAATGCAAAATGCATATAGATTTTCTCGAAAATAAAGACATGTTTAACGAAAATAATTATTATATTACTATTTAAGTTTTATTACATTAACAACATTAGATTTATTCATTCATCTCAGTCATCAGGGTTGGCAACGCATTTGAAGTCTTAGGATAGGTCTCCCACTTACCATCAGGCGGCCTGAGTGCTCGCGTGTCTTTTCATTTACATAAAAAAAAATTATTTAAAGAGCTACGCAGGTTTTTTTATTAATTACCTTTTTGACTAATAAAATCTATTATTCATAAGAAAAAATATGTGAATATGACTTTGTTTTCGCAAAGCGGCACACTTTCAGGCAAAATAACCTACGAGTATGTTAACTGTACACCAACGAAAAAGTAGTAAAAAATAGCCAAACTTACTTAACATCAAAAATATTTCCAAAAGGCGCATAGACCAAAAGAGAAGGTTCAACTAGCATAAATCCTCAAAGTCACTTCGCAACTAACCCAACAATTTAACAACTTGCTGCCAACCATGATGTAAACAAATGACTGCCGTAAAAGGCAACAGCATTATGACACAAAATTAGACAGAATACATTAAAGTCAAGGCTCTAGTAAATTGTCCACGGCAAAGTTTACTTGTTTCAGAATTCTCCACAGGACCATGTGTTACGTTTACGTATAATGTATAAGTTTGTTAAATTTGTGGCTTAAGGAACAGGAAATAGTCAATTTATTATGCAATTAAATTGTCTATTTCCCGCCCCTTGGGCCGTTTTGTGCCTAAAAAACTGCTCAAGAGCCTGCAGTTTTACCCTTTGGTCCCTAAAAAATGTTAGTTAAAAATATCAATACCTTGAGCAGGCAACGCACAACGGCTTAACTTTATTTATATAAATTTCATTTCAAAACCTTAATTGGGATAAGTAGTATTCTCACCTTTAGAAAAAGGTACAACATATAACAAATAAGTCCTCACACATAAAAAGTAACTAAGGATAAAGTATCTCATTAAAATATATCACAATACTTGTTTACGTCGCACATTCAAATTACATAAATACCGAAGGATATTGTCTATTTTCAGACACTCTTGAATTGCGTATTGAATATAATGATATGATATTGTGACGATACAATATCATAACATGTACGATCCAGTATTCCTAAAAACAGTTGGTTTAATTTTAAATGCATAATTTTTAAACCCCCGGGTTTATCACGCTGCGAGTAATTTCAAAACTCTATATATTATGTTATTCTCCCCAGCAAGGAATATTAACTTATCGAAAAAAGAGATGGTTTAGGTACACGTTGGAAAAAAGTGATAAACTTATCTCTTGGATTCACTGACTTGACCCAATAAGCGGTCAGAACGTCACCTAGCTTTTCAGGTCGCTAGGGCTTTCAGTTCTAAAGAACCACTAACTACAAACGGAGTATGAAAATTCCAACATGAATGGGTACACATTTAGTTTATGTTGAAAATGCAAAGCATGACCAGACAAATGATACACGTAAAATATTGTAACTTGCGTAGTTTGTTAGGTTGGTTTACTCAAGGTCGAACTGCTTCGTCAAGTGAAATTTTGAACCATATTATGGCCCCAAGAGGCCAGTAGTGTAAGGGCCGTACGTATTAATAAACGGATCTTAGCTGAGATGCCCATCTCAAGGCACTTCAAACTAAACGTCAAGGCATAGAAAAGTATAATTTTTCACGTATCTACTGACTGGTACAGCAGGCGAAATAATTTTACTAATACGGACCTCACTGCCCTTAGTATCCGTTTATCATGAGAACTGCTCTACATTGAAGTGTATAAAGCTTGTTATAGTCAATCTCCTAAACAATGTCAGAATTGGTTACTACCCACATTTTGCATTAAAGCCACCATTAATGCACCTCGTGAGCGCAATCACGAAACATCATCCTCACCTGTCTCTCAAATAAACGAAGTTCCGTTATGATGTTTATGTTTCCCGTCGCTGTCGATAGATGGCACGTTTATGGCGCCCAACGTGGGGCCAACTTAATAAACTTAATTTATGTCCCTCTCTTTATTAAAATGTCGCGCTTGCTTGTTTTTGTTGCTAATAAGTTTTGTTTTTGATGGGCTGTCAATGTTAATTGTAAAACGGGTCCGTTTTATTCGTCTGAGATGAACGGTTGACATTTTCAGTTCCGAGAATGTTTGGCAAATGTAATTTGGGCGTCATATAGGTTATTAACCTTAAGAGAGGTAAAGTTTTTTGTTTAACTATTTTCTGCTAAAAGTACAATTTTTCTTATTTTTACCTGCATTCCACTTTTTACAATTTCTTAAAAATATTAAGATAGGAATTATTTTTGAAGCCCATGTTTATTAATATCTTTATTTGTGAGAATGAAGATTAAGATATAATTATACAAGAAGAAAATAGAGTCGCTAACAGCAAAACTTACTTAATTATCTTAATATGTACATAAGCTAAAAATAATGCCCAGAAAGAAAGCAAAGGAAGCATTATATATGCATCCCATCAACCAAGCTGCATTGTGTCATTAATCCAAAGAAACCGCATGAGAATACCGCCTGCCCGATAACCCGATAGCCTGCATCCTAGCTTTAATATACACTCATGACAATAAATACCAAATTGCGAAGAAAAAAAAAACCTTATTTAAATAATTTGCAGCTTGGAAATGGATACAAATGTAACAATAATATGAATGGTACCAAAAACGTATTTAAATGACCCGTAAAAACGTGGTTACTACATTTTACTTAACCTATATTTAGTTCTAAAAAGTTTTTCTAAATCAATAAAATGCAAAACATAAAACATGATTCTGCTCTTTTTAAAACGGTATAATTGACAACAGTGGTAAATGATAGAGACTTTCTTGTGTTGCCTTCTCCATCTTGTTGTTCAAAGACTTCACTTCAAGGCATTCAATTAAAATTAAGAATTAAACAAATCTGTTAAAATTCGTCGTACATCAGTCTTTTATTTATTCTTTTTTTTTGCAGTCCAACTATCCGTTAGTATACTAGTGAATACTCGACATAATTTCAAAGAATCATAACGCCATATCAATTTAAGACATAATTAGACAAGTAATTTTTCGATTTAAGACTTTATATTTTGTAGTTCCAAATTAACGTAATCTACGATAGTAATTAGACTACCTGTATGCATTTCATAAAAAACAGCACAAGCATAACATGGACATCGAAAAAAATTGTACCATTAATATTTAGAAAAAAACAGAATTTTATGTTGTGGAGTAGACGAGAAGGGTGAGTTGTGTAGTGGTCATTTGCAACCATTCTTTTGTGAAAGGGGAACCCTTATCGCTCTCCGTTTACTGTACAAAGGGTGTATCCTAAACACACACTATTCATCAATTCTGAATATTACCACGTCACGTTATGGTAATACAGCGTTACCTCAATTTGATGTTTTAGTGCCAATTATGATGAAATTTCATCGCTTTCATGTTTAACCGGTCCTGCGCCATGGTCATCACCATACCAAATGGAGCCAATGTTGTTTTTAGTCCCGAATATTTCAAAGCTTCAGAGGTGTTATGCACTGTTACAACCTGTTAAGCTCTAGGCAACCATAGGTTAATTTAAGTGCAAGAGAAATATGTTTTACTTGCGGCAATAGTCGTCGTGAGTATTAACTTGAAGAAAATATCAAAATAATAAAAATCTGAATGTAGAACACCTGAGAAAACGGTTGAAGAGTCGTACCTTGAATAGTACAAAGGGGTGTTATAATGTAAACGTGTATCCGTGTGTTTGTCTAATGCATCGTACGCGGTTTCTTTTAATAGAAAATTAGTTTATTTAAGGTGGTTCATAGCTATGTTTGATGAAAATCGATTCAGCCGTTTAAGAGTTATCAGCTCTGAAAGTAGAGTGGGCCATAATACTTATCGGGAGTTTTTATCTATTCAATAATTATTACTTATCCTCGTATGCAATAGAATGTACATAATCATGGCAATTTAATTTGAACTGTTGAAATGGAAATAAGGTTTATTTTCCTATCTTCATAATCTGAAAATGGCATTATCAAACGAACGTAATTGAACTTTATTGCCCTGATGGTAGATTCAGTATCAAAAACAACCTGTCTGTAGTATGGTGAGTCTTACGAGGTTAAAATAATTAAAATAAGGAAGCAACTAGATTCAAGTGCAATTATTCACTGTTAAACAAGTGTAAGGCTTGTTAAAATAACCTAGCCTTTTATCGTCTAAATTTTATCAACAATATTGCTGTAATGTATGACGTCACGTGGAGACACGCGCGGTGCCCCCATTGTTATGCATATTATATGAGCAATAGATAACACTGGATGTTCCAAAACATATTGAATATTATAAAAAGCATGAGGAAGAGTATACCTACTTGCAGAGAAGTGACACGTCATTGCGCGTCCCTAAAATACCTACTTTTCCGCTCAGTCCGCACACCCCGCTGTCGCCCTACAAATGCTCCTAATGCTGTTAAACATGCTTTTTCTATAGCTGATATATAGCTGTGGCTGTAATATAGAGGTGTTAATTGCAAATTAGTATTCTTTTGACGATAAATAGATCTAATTGGCCTGCTTATGTGGAAGAGTGATAGCAAAATCTTGAAATTTTGTAGCATGATCACACACAATATCTTTAACTTTTTTTATGGCATAGGGAAGGCAAATGAGCACACAGGCCACCTGATGGTAAGTGGAAACTGTGGCCCATAGACATTCGCATTCACAAGACTGCAAGCCTAAGACTGAAAATGCGTTGCCAACCCTGAGGACTAAGATGGAATGCCTCTATGCTAGTCATTACACCGGCTGTCTTATCCCCAAACCGGAACACAACAATGCGAAAACTGCTGTTTGGCAGTAGTTTAATGGATAAGATGGTGGTAGCGATCCGGACGGACCCTGCACAAGGTCCAAAGGCAAACATAATAAAAGCTTCAAAGTCTATATAACCGCGGTAAAAGCAGTGCCTCAACAGCAATACAATTTAAAAATCAAACGCTAAAATATAGCATAATAACACACCGTAACACGCCTAAAATAAAGAACAATTCAACGGTATTTTGAATTTTAAAACATGTCGAGTTCATATCCGCAGATCACAAAGGAACAAGCGTTCTCGCTTTAGCCAATGATGTTGTGGAGCGACAGACAAAGAAAGATCGTAATGTAATGAAGTATGATAATAATTATTAACGTAATTTTGTAAGGCTAAGGAAATATCGCCGCAATATGTGGGATGTTTATAACTCTGCGTAATGTGATATTCTCTAATTAACACGCATGATGGTTTTATTAGTTAACTAACCGTACTGCAAACCGTTACGAGCATTTAGATGGCCAGAATGTCATACTATGTCGGCACCACCAACCAAATTCAGTCCTTTTTGATAATAAAACCAACTTATTTTTTCTATGTCTCACTTATTTCTGGTAAAACTACAATATTTATCAAGTAGCTTCTTTATCACGTTACATTTTTGGACACACACAATCGATGCCATAAAGTTTCAAAGTTAAAGGTCACTTTGAAAATAAATTAATAAGGCACAACAACGCCGTTGTTTACGCTCGTGACTACATAATATTCCAGTCACAATTCCAAATTCTATATCTACGTAATGCACCGCTGAAAGCCACACGGTTTTAACGACCGTTGTCATTTCGCGACGCTACAGGGGCGCGGTCGATAATACGCGCTCTCAAGTGAAAACCGGTTTTTCACAGTGAAAAACACGCCGAAAATAAACCTTTCACACCATTATGGATGGGCCGGGATAATTTGGAAGTAACAGCCTAGTACGTGTGCTGAATTTAGAGGAGTTTTGGCGTAGTTTCACTCAATATCGTTGATATGAAACAGTTGATAAGTTTTAATTAATCTTCTAGCTTATTGGTTAATTTAGCTTCTGTTGCTCCTTCGTTTAAGCAACTAGCTTTATGCGTTTCTTCCTTGCGTGAGGAATCAGTTTATAGCTTTCAAAAATCCATCTTTTTGAAATAAAACACAGGCTATCGTCCAATTTTTGTATATTACATTAGTTTTATCTCTTTTTTGTAATGTAGTCACTAGGGAAGCGTAGAAGAGATGGGGCATTGGAATTTTTGAATTAAGTTTTTCACAGTACCCACCTGTGACACCTGATTATCGAGCTTCGAGAAACTTTGCAAAAAGGAACGGTGAACCGTAATTTATTTATAAAAATCACTAACAATGGGTACAACGTTTTTTGATAATTAAACATAATTTCAGAATTGGTTAGATTGGTTGGTTTGGAGAGCACAACGTGCTTTAACAGTAATTACAAACTAGCTTGTGCCTGCGACTTTGTCCGCGTTTGTTTGTATTATCGTTATTCCCTTGGGAACTTTTAATTTTTTCGGGATGAAAAGAAGCCTGTTTTAATCCAGGGTGTAAGCTAACTCCACTCCAAATTCCATCCAATTCTGTCCAGCCGCTGCACCGCGAACGAGTAACAAACTAACACACATACACAAAACTTTCGCTTTTATAATATTACTGGGATATTTCCCAAAACAGGAACAACAGGGCAGATATTTGTGTGATGAGCACGAGTATTTCTTCCTGAGTCATGGATGTTTTCTATGTATTTAAGTATATACTTATCTATATAAGTATTTATATCGTTGTCTAGTACCCATAGTACAAGCCTAGAATTTAGTTTGGGACTAGGTCAATTGGTATGACATTGTCGCCTGATATTTATTATATATCCAGCAAGCTGAGTCGGCAATCGAGCCTTTTGAAAACATTTTCACATTCACAATATTAGAATTTCCAGAAAACACTTCCATGGATGTTAGTACGTAGTCAAGCATACTCAGCGTGACTATAAAGTCACTAAGCGACTAACTTGATGTCTGAGTGAAGGATGCATCAAAGTGGCATCAACATTGTGATAAAATAAATAAGGCATTTAGCACCAGACCTGGCGCACTCCGCACTTAAGAGTCGGTTTGCATCTCTGGGGGTACATTTTGTATGCACTGGGTTGCATGCGAATGAATATAAATTATGCGATAGAAAGAGAAGCACAGAGTAGGCACGTAAACGCTTTTTTTAGGAAGAGTGCCGTCTATACTGTTTTTATTATGTAATCTGTGCTAGCTCTTATTTCTGCCAAGCATATTCCTTGCACGCGTACCACTTATCATTTTATAACGAGGCTTCAAGTCTCAAGTCTCAAGTTCAAATATTGCATTTATTTTCATGTCCAATGCTGACATGAAAATGAAGAGTTTTTGTTAGATGCTCTGTTATTTTATTTGAATGTTTTATTCTCTAGTTGATTTCAAGTTAAAGTTCAAGTTTATTTATTAACCAGAAAAAAGTTTACATTACGTTGTCAGGTCAGGCAACAGATGCAACCTTTTTTTTCATTCCCTTGATGAGTTAATGTTTTGAACTTTCGTGTATTGTCTCAGAATTCATAAGCGCTATTGAAAAACCATCGACTTTCGTGATAAGACTATATTTTTTTGTCAGCATAAAGAATTAGGCGTCAATTAGACATTACCTTAACAATTTTCTTCCTATCGATTACCATATCGTAATATTATGTCGCTTTATGGTTGCCCTTTTTAGGAAAAACCAGAAAATTTCGAAATACTCGTAACATTATAGCAACCACTTTACAACAATACATCCATATTATATTTAATATTATAAATGCGCAAGTAACCCTGCTTGTTTCTTTGTTACTGCTCACTAAACCTCTGAACTGATTTGAGTGAAATCTGTAATGGAGAAGCCCCCGGGAAGAACATGAGGTAACTTCTTGTCGCGCAAATTTGGAAAGTTTTCGATGGAATAGGGATAAACAACATCTACGAAATAAATATGAGACGAGATAAAACCAATATTACTTAATGACTGGAACTGCTGCAATTACCTGAACCTCTAATAGGGTACGATGCTAATAAAGATTCATACGAGCTCCTACTAGTGGAGTAAATAGTTAATGTTAATACTTGTTTGAACGAAATTACGCTGAAACGTGAGCGTAATTAGTGTGGTTAAACATTTATATTCAGTCTGAGCTAAATGCTGGAATTTTTAGTATTTGTTTAATGATATCTCTGGAAATGGTAAATGTTGTATTGAACTATGAATAACAATGTTTTCTTACACGAGTATGTTTAAGATTTATCATTATTGAATGCTAGACGAATTATACCTTAACATAATACCTACTGATTTTTGCGGGCTTTTTTTTAGGCACGTCTAGCGTTTTATACAATAAGATTTTTAAATTGTGCAACGGTTCTTTAAAAAATTCTGAGATAATTCTGTTTCTTTTAAAAAATTACTGTAAGAAAACAGGGGGGTTACCATGACATAATAAAGCAGTCCAGTTGAAATTAAGAGGATGGGATGGGACAGAGCTGTATAACCGCTATAGCTCTGTTCCTTTCTCTCAACCTTAACTGAACTGAACTGCACTTAGTATGTCATGGTAAACCCCAGATCATTATCAATGCTCTCAAATGTTTCTGATTAGATCTTTTCAAAATGAAATGGAAATAAGCTGCAACTTGGTGTTTTGCTATCCACGTCAGTTATGTGGATCCAGCGCATTGCAACGCTGCGATATTTCCGGATCGTGAGGCGCATTCCCATACTAAAATGCGTTTTCAAAGCGTTGATGGATTTTGTAATGCCCCTCTTCATTTCATCTATTAAAAAAAACCAAGATATTTATTCAGTGGCTCTTTTACACGTTGGTAATATCGAGTGAATCTACTAGCGTTTCGGACAATACCATCATTGCGGGGAAGAAGCGCCGCTAGAAATTCCATCAGTAGGTAATTTTTTCAATCATAAACATAAAATAATACTTGTACTAAGGTACATTATAAGGTAATAAAGTAATCAATAATAATTCTTAAAAGTATCAAAATAAAATTATTACGACCGACGCTAATATCTTCTGAAACCATGTCTTTTAAGATATCTTGAATATGAATTACGTAGGTTAGGAAAGGTACGAAAACAAATTAAAAAAGCCTTTCGATTAAATGAAAACTCTACTTAATGATGTTCGTTGAAAGGTGTTTCGATAAAATAACAAACACCGTCTCAAATAAATACTCTTATAGGCAGTCTAATCTAAAATGTAAGTGACAAATGATGCCAAATAAACAGGTAAAGTCTTTGCAAAAAAATACAAAGTCAGGCTTCTACCGCCACGGTCCCTCAGGGCATTCATTAAAATTCTGGAGGCAACCTTTATCTTTTAACTGAACTCTTGGGACTTAACTTTAATGCTGAGCTAATTCTTAATGACTACTTCGTGATGAGACCGTTATTGTAATGACAGTTGGAATTTTGGTGGCTGATTTGGTGATAAGAAGCGTTCTCGCTGTTGTATAACCTAAGTCTTTATTCCATTTTGCTTAGCCCATCTTGTTCTATGTTCAACATAATGTTAACATTGTAGTTGTTCTTACTTTCAAGTGAATAAAGGCTTCAGTAATGATATGATTGTGATACAGATATAAGATGAGACCCGTCTCACCTACCAGTGGGGCTAGACAAGTTGCCATCGAATACAAACGCTAGCCTTTGGTGATCACCTGTCGCTTTGCGTTGTCAAAAATAAAAAAGCTAGCCAAGTTGCCCTTAGATACCGCCCTTAGACACCGACGTTTATATTGTGATAGTGCTCGTGTTGAATTCAACCTGTCAAAATAGTACCGCGTGTCAGTTGTAACGAGTGATATATCACGAGACTTACGTCAATTCCGTACATGTTTGTAAGTGACAGACACTGCGAAGGCTGAAAGAGGCTGGCCTGTGGAACGACACAGCACCTAGAACCAGACACACTAAAATGGCACACAATGTTGCTCCAGACAGAATACTGACGATGGGCTGCGATAAAATGCAGCCCAAGTATGTATTCCGGAGGAACTTCAATGTCCACATTCCGACAAGGGATGAATGGAAGGATGGGTTGCACCTATCGGAGGAAGACAACGCGATATGGTACACGGATGGTTCAAAGATGAGCTCCGGTACTGGGGCTGGTATTCATGCCAAAGACTACAACAGTAGCATAAGTATGGGCAACTACGCAACGGTCTTCCAGGCGGAGTTGTATGCGATAATTGCCTGCGCGCAGGAGAATATTGATAGGTCTCTACAGGAGAGAACTATCTATATCCTAAGCGACAGCCAAGCGGCACTCAAGGCGCTGACGGCGCCTAAAGTAGACTCGAAGCTAGTCTACAATGGAATCCAAGCCTTAAACAGACTTGGTAGACACAACAAAGTGAAACTGATGTGGATTCCAGGACACGAAGGCTATCCCGGAAATGAAGCCGCGGACGAGCTGGCAAGGGAAGGGTCCAAGGGCGCATACGTCGGACCTGAACCGTTTGTGGCACCCTCACCGGGCACTATAAAAGCAGCCCTGAACAACAACGCCCTAGAAAACCACCAAAAAGAGTGGGAAACTACGGTAGGCTTAGGGCATGCAAAGCTCTTCATAGGAAGAGTTGACCAGAGCTGGACCAAGAAACTTTGGAAACTCAGCAGAAGACAACTTCAATACATTATCGGAGTGTTTACCGGGCACTTCGGGGTTAAATATCTCCTAGCAAAGATGGGCCTTTATGACAACACAGATTGTAGAATGTGCGGCGAAGAGGCTGAGACAATGAAACACCTATTGTGTGAATGTGATGCCCTCGCCGGAGTAAGAATGAAAATCCTCGGTTGTGGATACCCAGAACCGAACGATTTCAAGGCACTGCCATTGCACTCCACTATCCGCTTTTTGGAAGGGGTGGAGGCTGCATTGGATTAAGTGCTAAAAGAGGGGTAATTACACAAAAGATCCCATAGGGTCGAAGTGTATCCGTAAGGACCCCACCATAAAGATAAGATAAGATAAGTGACAGGTGATCACCAAACGCTAGTGTTCGTATTCGATGGCAAATTGCCTAGCCCCGCTCGCTACATCATCTTATATCCTACAGATGTTTGAAATCATCATGAGCAAGACAAACCTACCAGATAGCTACAAAGAAAGGAACCGACGTCTAAATTGCGTAACTGTCAAATGTTTTCGATACAATTTTTGTTACGGGCGATAACGTTTATCATCCCCTGAATCGTTATAAAAAACTAGGCTTTTGATTATTATTATTATTTTGGTTTCTTCCTAAGGATTATTTTCTTGGAAAGGAAAACGTACAGCCCTAGTTTTCTGAACTAACTACAAGAAATTCAAACAACGTAATACTTGACTAGGATCAAGGAGTCAGAATCGTTGTTGCATTGTATATGTTTTTTTTTCTTGACAATCCTCTTTATAACAAAGTCATAAATAAATAAATGACGTCACATGTAACATCCTTAACCATTTCCCAGGTCCAGATACCCCAAAAAAAGAGTCAAACGATCAAACCCCAATCAAAAACAATCATCTTAAAATAGTAGTTAACTCCGTCGACAATCGAACTCCTTATCTCTAGTTACCTTGTCTAATGTAACGGAAAACAACAGAGTAAACTACCAACAAACTATCGTATTACTGGTAGGTAACTACGGTCTCATGCTTGCACACAATCTGGTGGAATATTTAAAAAGCCCGCTGAACCCTCTGTTCCACATTACACGGTACATTTCGCTCCCCTTTATAGGCTACCTTTCCCAATTCAGTCCCTGTCCAGTATTTAGGTCATATTTGAAAAGCCTGAAAAGACCTTTCTGAAAGATATTCACTTCTATCACGCGATGCAAACTGGTGTATTAAATTCGTAGAGGAGTAGATTATTTACAGTTGAAAAGAGTTTGCGTTTCCAATTTGTTTGAAAAGGATGCTAATGCGAGTTGAAACACGAGCAGAAATGCTTTTCCTAGCAATGGACGTCTACTTCATTCATAACCTAGTCACTAGTGCGAATAAATTGTCACTATCGAATACAACCGCCTCAACATTAAAATGACGAGTGAAGTCATGAACCAACCACAAACCAAGTCATTTACGACCCATTTCAACAAAATGCTTGAATTCGTCAATGTAATTTGATTTTTTTTCATTTGTCACTAACAGGAAACTGAACTTTATTGTTGTAGAATGTCAGATTGACTTCTTGCCTGAGGTGGGTACCAAATATAAATATTTAACTGTATGTATGTATGTATGTAAAGTCTTTATTGTACAAAAATATAAATATTACAATATTGTTACTAAACTAATGTACAAAGGCGAACTTATCCCTAAATGGGATCTCTTCCAGTTAACCCTGAAGTAGATGAGTAAGGACAATGCATAGGGTTGGACACATACAAGTTTTGCACAAAAGTAGCAAAAAGAGATGATGATACTATAAATAAATAAATATAAAACAAATAAACTAATATATATACATACACATATATATATATATATATATATATATATATATATATATATATATATATATATATATATATATGTATGTATATAAATAATACCATAATTCTTAAAGGAGCTTAGCTTCATGACTCATCCAACCACAATTTCTCTTAAGAGAGACCACTGAACCACCACCACCACTGACACCACTGGCTGAAATAGCAATAATATATTACTGCACCGATTTGGACAGTTCTCGGTGGGACCAAGTCAAAGTAACGTAATTGGGATTTACATAGTCGGGCCATAAGTTCTGTTACTAAAGTTTATTACAATTTAAAAAATAAATTAAAGGAGTTTTACGTAAACCTGTATATTAATCAAAACTTTGATTTATAAAGAATAAAAATAAAAATAAGGTATTCTAAAACTATTGCAATTATTTGATGTACGAGCTTGAAGTATTACCCATTCGGGACTAGAAAATTATAGTTTAATTTACGCACGACGATGATACTAATAACAGCCACAACTTTTGTGAGAGTTCTTGTAGAGAGTTCAACTTTGCGTGACATATTGAACATACTTTTAGCTTTAAATTCTGATACAAATGTATTTCAAGCAACTAAAGATCCGCTTGTACACCGGTCAATCTTGATGTCTCATTAAAATGACTTTACGATTTCACGACAATTTGCAGTAATACGAAAAACACACCAAATCTCTTGCTTCATAAGCTGGAATTGAGTCTTGTTGAGAAATATAATGTTGGTCTCTAAACATACACAGAGATAGGAAGTTTTATAATATTAAACAAAAAAAGTTCCGTGGTTAACAAAAACTAACTTTTAAGCGTTTTTAAAAAGTGAAATTTACAAATAGTCATGCGTAATTTTATCGATCCCGGCTGTGATTGCTAAAAGATCGTATCAGAAATTGCGGTGAATATATAGAATGATTATTTGTTCTTAACAAGGTACATTAATTGAGCTTTTAATTTTTATACGAATTGAAATTAAAAAATTAACATTAGTTAGTTTTATTTGACTCAACCTTAGTAACAGAACTTATGGCTAGACTAGGTACTTTCAGGCGTTCTAGACTAGCCAGAGCTGTGGGATCATTACACTAAGCGATCTTTTGACAGCCTCCGAGTACAGTGCAACAGCGCGTTCCCACCGATGTTGCGGCTGCTGTGGCGGTGTAGCGCGTCCGGCATGTTTGCCGTGAACAGAGTGGATGACTTCTTCGCCGTGTTGCGGAACGACTTTTGATCATTTATTGAGATATGAAGCTGAGCAGGTCAGACAATAAATTGAATTGATGGGTTAATACTTAAAACAAGTTTTTTTTTTCTATATTTGTTTATTACAATAGGTAGAGTACCCTACTGAACAAAATGGAGTTTCTGGTGATCTCCTGGCTTGATGGAGTTTAATGTGCGAAATACCTTAGATTGTAGTTTAGCCTAAAAATCATTGACAATAACTTTTGACCCATCAAATTCTGATTCTGCTGTCATTGGGGTTTACGAGTTTATTCATTTAATAAAAGATATATCGAGTAAAGAATTGACCACTAAGTAAATGACAAGTTCCGACTCTTCAGTTCTAATACTTGCAAAGGTTGTGGGGTTTTAAAGCTTGCTTTTGTTAAACTTATGTCTTTCCTAAATCCTTATCTTCCACGTTATTTCCGAACGAAAACGTTCAGTATTCATCGTAAATTTTAATAACAACACAGGTCCACCACACAGTTACGCATAGTGTCAGAAGTTAATACGTCCAAGGGTCAAACTAGGCTGGCCCGATTTTGCCGTGTTAGATTATTTTAACACTACAGCGCCTCTATTGTACAGGGTTAAATCATGCTTTTGACAGGTTATCGTCAACGTTACGAAAGGTCTTATTTAATTGAGTTAACAACAATAAGACAATAATTATGTCATTATGGTATTACTCAGTAAAATAGATGCCCCGGTGTAGGTTTTTTTTGAGAATAGTCGTCTATCTCACCATCGAGCTGAATTAACCCGTTAAAGTGTTATACGATTCTACGACTACCACGTTGTTAATTCATCACAACTCTCCCGTTTTACGAAACCTAATGCTTAGTTGCTGGGAAAAGGTCAACTATTGCCGTCTTACTCTTACTTTGTATGTAAAATCCAAACACCCAAAGATGTCATACATTGTGGTGAAGATTTGTTGTTCATTTTCTTTTACCCAAAACAAAATTTGGCAAATTTATTACGTGTCTGTACTTTATATGCAACAAATTCACTCGTATCACATGGGTTGACACATAAGTTAGACAAGGTTGGATCCATCCATCCAGATGTGATAGAGGTTGGCTCTCACCAAGACGATTTTGTACAAAGTTCGAGTGGCACAAAGAGCCATGGAGCGAGCTATGCTGAGAATCTCCCTTGTAGATCGGGTTTCAAATACCAAGTTTCGACGTTGAACGAAGGTGGTTGACGTTTGGGAATGAACAAAACTTAAGTGGAGATGGATACACAGCAAGGAATGAAAGAAGTGGACGAAGTTGGATAGTAAAATGTCAGGTTTGTAAACAAGTAAATGCTGTGGCAGGTAAATTTAACGTACGTCAATTTATCATTGTATTCAATTCTAGCAATGAAGATGAGATCTAAGTCTTCAGGGTTGGCAACGGATTTGCAGTCTTGAGACTATCATAATAAGATTCCTAATATCTATGCTTCAGAATTCACCAACCATAAATTTACCTTTTTCTTGCCATTTTTTTAAACCAGAATAGAATCATGATACGCCTTACCAATGATCATTTGTGAAACATTAGTGAATTGAGCGTAGAATGAGCTGGTAAGGAATAACCCCTGCACTCGGCAATGCCATGCATACTAGAGTTCGCAAAGTGCCGGTGGAAATTAAAAAATGCGATCGGCCGGTGGACCAATCTGCATACGGAATACCACGTATTTGCAAGGCTTTAGGGTTACCAGGGGCTTGGAAAATAAATGAGCAGGAATTTGGTTATATTTTTTCTATCTGTGAATTAGGGTAGGTTTTTATTAAAGCATGTTCTAAAATAAATTGACATTTTAAGTGCCTAGTTGAACTGTGGTTCTTTACAAGATGCATTTTATTCAGCAAGAGTTGTCGCTATCGAAAATGTACAGGATTGACGTAAGCAGGCAGCCGAAATGTTGCGTCAAGCGCTTTGGGTCAATTCAAAACATCTTGGAAGTATTTGAAAATCGTTTACGTCGGTGTTAAGTGTTAAGCACCTTATCTAGGGCCCTGGTGATAAAAGTGTTGACCTTTTCTTCATGTAGTACTTAAGTATGAGTTTGTTTATTTACGGCCATTTCCGACCAAAAAGAAGCTGGCACGTCAGAGCTATTAGGATACATAAATGTGTACTTGAGTATACGAATTGGCAAACACAGGGTACCCGTATATTGGAAATGTGTCAAGTGAATCATTTGCTGAAACGTGATTTTGGTTATATTAATGGATACCACCTGATAGCGTAAGCTATTCATAGATGTAATTAATAAACAAGTGACGTCATTTGTGTTCAAAAAAGTTCGCATGTATCTTGCTTTCTGTGTCAGATTTACTGCGCATCTATAGCGGGTGGTAGGACCTTGTGCAGGGTCCGTCCGGATCGTTACCACCATCTTATCCATTAACTTACCGCCAAACAGCTGTGTTCGCATTGTCGTGTTCCAGTATGGGGATAAGACAGCCGGTGTAATGACTAGCATAGATTCATTCCATCTTAGTCCTCAGGGTTGGCAACGCATTTGCAGTCTTGTGAATGCGAATGTCTATGTGTCACAGTTTCCATTTACCATCAGGTAGCCTGTGTGTTCGATTGCCTTCTATGCTATTAAAAAAAAAGCTAATTGAGAAAGCAAGACGGTATCCAATTTATCTAACAAATATGATTTTCTATGAGAATGCAATACACCTGTACCAACGAGGTTTTTGTTTTAACTCTGTGATTTTCTAATCTTACAACAGATTATCAAGTAAATTATTCTGGCAACCCTAGCGCCTGTAAATATCGGTCGGCCTGCACCACACAGCCAGCCTACTCACGTCCTTTTCCTACCAGTCGATTTGGAAAAGGATGCACTGAATTGTGTACGTGCGGGTTTGTTTGGGACATGGGGAACACCATGAATAACGCATTCCGGGCCATTTCTCCTGATTTCCATACAAAATGGTTTCAATATCGTAGTTCTTGGTTCTGAATGTATATCTAAAGTGCAAAGTAAAGATATAACCATTGGATTTTCTAGAGAAAGCTCTTTGATTCTCGCTATTACTTGAACTGCTTTTTACCTCTCTTAGAAATAACTTGTCCTTTGAATTGTATTCTTTATTCAGATTTAATTCTTTAGCGTTGAGTACTTTGCCGATGAAATATTTTCTGCAAAAGTTTTATTATTTTAAAATGAAGAATGAAATAATGTACCCGTAAGACTTGCCTTTGATTTAAAGATATTTAAAGATTTAAACTCCTAACGATCGTTAAAATGTAAGGAAACAATTCAATGGAAGAGCTTTTGTTAGTTTTACATTATGATATCTACAGAAGATACAGATGTCTCATTTGTCGTCAGCATCATCATGTTTTCAAACACGCATTAAGCCAAAAATTTGGCAAGTAAATGGTTATCTCCGCCTTTAAACATTTGGCAACAGCCAGGCCAAAAAAATTACACTCCATAAAAACCTTATATTTTTGCGCAGCGGCAGAATGTAAGAAGACGTTTATTTGAAATCTTTATAAGACACATGTCAGTCAACGTCCTCGAGAAGTGCTGCGTATATTAGCGAAGAAACAAGAAATGGTGATGTATATACTGACGAAAACTAGATGTGTGATTATAGGATGCTACAACGTCAAGTCTTAACAGTTCTCGCCGTTTATCATCTTCTTTTGAAATACCTTCATGCTGGATATAAGTGCTTTACCACAAGGCTCGATCCTTCGCCAGCACTACCAATGTGTCTCCTAGATCTTCTACGAGTTCTGTTATAGTTTGTTAAGCATGAAATATTTTTTATTTGCTTGCTTGTTTGTCAGTTTAGTTGAAATCTTGCAAGACAAATTTTTATCTTGTTTTCGTTGTTAAATTTGATTAAAAGGACACATTTCAACTAACGCAATTCTGTTGTTATTGAATAAAGATTATAATAAACCCGATGACTTTGCAATATTGTTGTGATGTGGATGATAATGACAATTATAATAAAGATGATGGTGACAATTATGATAAATATTATGTAATATAATAGATAATCGATCCAAAAAGAAGCAAAAAAAATGAAGCTAGTTTAACAGAGACTTATTATTACAGTCGCATACCCTATCTATTTCTCCAGTTCTAAATGCAAACTGCACCTGAAACAGTGCATTAGCATCCCTAGCACTCCATACAGGCGACAACAAACTAATGTTTATTGGCCGCACCTGCCCGGTTGCTAATGTGTTGACTCGGAAAATACAGGAACGTTTACTTTCCTGCGCTTTCCTTTGATTGCTTTCTAATGTGCTTAGTTCTCTTTAGTGATGCAAAGTAAAATATATGCAAAGTTTGTGATCATTTACTATTTCTCATTTTTCTTAGATAGTAGGATAGGTTTCTAGTGATCTAAACTATTTCATCTACATACAATCATAACTTCACAACAATATGTTCAGAAACTATAAGTAAATGGCCTCTATAAAGAAACATGTATCTGTGGTTGTATTTTAATGTTCACATTAATATACAGGTACATTAATAGATACAGAGCAAAGTAACCACAGTAAAGGTTTCTTAAATAATATTGTTGATATGCACACATAATAAGGCACTATGCACCAGTCACATAAACTACTATTTTCATCCTATCCATGTTAAATTAATTTTATCTTCTTTAGAAATTGAGCGCAGTGTGGCCGGACCATTATTGCTCATAAAATTGCTTGTTTAAATGCTACATTGTAGAATAGGTAATAATAATAACAAATAAATATCGGGGGGGACAATCTTACACAAGTTCACCTACTTAGTCTCAAACTAAGCTCAAGTACTAGACAACGATAAACATACATATAAAGAAATACTTTTAATACTTAAAAACATAGAAAACATCCAAGACTCCGGAGCAAATTCACTGAAAAAACCAATGGATTGATTTTACAAAATGTTAGGACCTATCTATGAAGTTTGGTTGATTTAACCACTAAAAAGGTTGAAGCAACGTGCAAAAGTGTTGTTTTTACTATGGTTACGTATTACTTCAACCAAACTCCATGGATAGGTCCTAACATTTTGTAAAATCAACCCATTTGTTTTATTAATGTACTCACGCTGACCACACAAATATTTGCCATAACGGATATCGAAACCGAGATTGCTAGCTTCATAGGCACTACCAAATAGACTAAACACGTCGTCATTAGATACCCAAAGAGCAATTGAAGCTTTTTTTCATACTGTAATATTATTATATCCGTTAGGGAATAGCGAAACACGGTTTTTGACCTTTATTCGACTAGTATTATCGAATCGGAAATTTTTTGACGAATTCTAAAGCATTTGCGAAAATAGTCTGCAACGAAACAAAGCATCACTTTGATCGTGTTTAGTGTGAAAATCATTAATCGTACTTCGAAACAATTTCGTCCTCTCGAATTCCCTCGACGGTTATTGCTCAAACTTCGCCGTTGAAGACCACTGGCTGTAATAATATGTTACAATTTACATATTATATGAACTGGGCGGCTACCACAAATTGTCTGCGACTTGTTTGAAGCTTGGATATCCCTTTCTACCTAGTTTGTAACGATAGGGACACAATGAGCGAGACAATACAACATACACTAGCCACTCTAGTGACGTATTTTGGGTGAGGGGTCGGTTTCCTGTTATTAAGTTGTCTCTGATTTTTATGAACACAACAAGTGACGAAATTTCAAAATGTTTAAATTATTTGTACACGATTGTTTGGTTTTACTCTGTTACACTGATTAATTTAAAAAAACTTCCTTGCTTGACTGTATTAGTACCTATCAGTCAGCAAAAGCGCCATCAATTGATTCTACGGTGCTTTTGAATGTTCTCTTTGAATTAAAGTATGCAAATTTTGGTTTTCTGTTGCTACTCATAACTAACTTGCCGGTAGCTTGAAATAAGTTACTGTAAAAGAAGTTTTGTGACAAGCATTTGTTGCAGATTTTACTTTTTTTTAATCATCTACTTATCAGTATCATATTAATGAGTCCCAATACGATGGGTCTAGGTTAAGTATAGCGGAAATCCTGTCTCTACCTTCCGACTCCATCATCAAATTAGCTCCTTGAAACCATAATACTGCATTGTTATCAGGAACCGGTTCAAAATTGACATACGACATAAGATTTGACCTAAAGTGACATACACTCATTGCAAGTTAAATCTTGTAGGTGGTGACCTGTCGTTTCGCCGAGTTTAATTACGCAGATTTATGTCAGAGCTTGGCTCCCGCCTTGACCTTAGAGGTTTTTTTTTTATCTGCCCAGTAAATAACAAACACAACCAGACACATTCGCAGTATTTGATGCCATTCCCAGTGCAAAACGAAAAGGTGGCAAACAGTTAATATGATGATGAATAATAGTTGAACCGTTTAAAAGCGAACAGTTGGTCGAGCAAACATTCAAAATGTGTAGTGATTAATAGGCTAAACGAATTTCTGCCAATAGTGGTTCAGCTTACTGACTCATAAGCCAACTAAAACAGCTGCTAAAGGTTGAGTTACGAAACGTTAGTCTGCGAAACAATACATCTACGAACAAATCCATCGGCGTACCGTTACTCGGCGAAACGTTGTCTGCCAATCAATAATCTGCCAAACAATTGTCGGCGAATCATTAGGTAACCCTTGTAGGTACAATAATTGTCTTGTATTGATACATTAAAATATTCTTTTCATCTTATTCTACTACCAGCGCCCCTCCCTCTCTTCGCTTTGGTTTTAGTGAGTTTTCGGTAAGACCGGTACATAATCCAGAGTTTACTATACACAAAAACCTCCCTCTGGAATAACTCTATTTATTGAAGACCGCATTAAACTATGTTGCGTAGTTTTAAAGATCTAAGCTTACATACAGAGGCAAAGACAGCGGGAAGCATCATTGTTTTATACTATATAGAGATTAGAATAAATCCTAATGTGTTGTTCACTTGGGAACCTTTATATAACCTAAACACTTACCTACCCATTTCTGTAAACATTCACAAACATTCGTTAATCCGGTAAATGCGTACGCCACTTTTCATCCTCAAATCTCTCACATGCTTTCATCTCGAAAATTACTCTCATAATCTCAAACAGACGACGAATATTTTTCACATTTCTCTCCAGGAAATACAATATTATTTGTAGCTTCCGAGAAACAATATTGCCTTGTTTATGAACGTGAGCTATGCGCGTTATTTTAATCGGAAAACTTCTGGGATTCCTATACCAACTCCGGCTTCCCGACTTGCAACCGTATTACTCTCTACCACAGCCAGAAAACCAGTCATTAGACCCCTGACTTAGTAGGAACTGTTAAATACCTGAGATCTGAATCTGAAATAAGTGGTTGACGAAGTGAACCAATATATTTAGATCTCTGATTTTGGAAGTGAAGCTAACAGGTGAAAGCTCAATGGTAAAAAGTTGTTTAGTGAACTCGACTCCGTGTTAATGTCAGGTAATAACACCAATTTTACGTTACATAATTAAATACGTTTTTGCTTGAAATTAACGAGGGTTGAAGTTAAGCTGCATTGCTTGTGGAATGGATGTCCGACGAGGTAGAAGAGTTATTAAGTGGCGCAATGTAATACGGTTGAATGACTAGGTATTATATTAAAGCGATCCTATGGGAATGTGCCATTCATGGGTAATAAAGGGCTGGTCGTTATAGCATTCTTAGTTAGAGGCTATCTAAAATAAGACGAAGAAATGATAATAATGGCAAAAATGACGATGATAATGACGATGATAATGACGATGATATTGATGATGATATTGATGATGATGATGGTGATGAACATGATCATGATTATACAATACAACAATACAAAACCCTTTATTGTTCACCAAGCAAAAACATTACAGAGAAACAGTATAATGAAAAATAACACAGGTCAATAACAGGCGGTCTTATCGCTGATTAGATCTCTTCCAGACAACCTTATTGGAGGTGCAAACTTTACACGAACAATAATTAAAAACTATGTTAGTTATTAAATGTATTAATTGATTTAAAAAAATACAAATACAAAGACGGAAATACAAGATAAATAAACAAATAATCATTTAAAAATACCTAAATAAAAAAAGACAGTCACACGACAGTAATTAGCTGAGACAATAAAGGCTCATGAAGAAGTTTCTTAAAGATAGCCAAAGATAATGACATTGACAAAATTTAAACTCACTTTTCACCTGCAGAAGCGATCTAAGCTAAACCAATCAGCTTCGTGGGTAGATAATTTATTACTATTTTAATTAAACTGCTAATAAATGTAAATCTGCTAAAATTTTATCCTGAAGATTCATTTAGTATTAAGTTTGCCTTATGTATATTATGTGTGTTATTTTGTGCAATAAAAGTTTCTTCCACACAAAATACGACCTTCTTGCACAACGTACACTATGTTGTGTAAGTATAAGGATCCTTAGCAGAACTATTCGGGACCCTCGTTACGACCACTAACGTGTCCCGGGGCGGAAAATTATCACCTTTATAATTGTGTTTAGGATTCCAGCGAGTAATATACTAATGAATTTAGAAGGCGCCTTCAAGCCATGTTTAGGGTTAGGTTCTGGAGTATCGTTTAGAAACATTTAGTATTTGACTGTGTTAGTTTTAGCATTCATGGTGATGGACTCCTTTTTCCGCAATTAGCCCGTGTATGTCGGGCCATTGTGCGTGGTACCGGCTAGTGATCTAGCCAGCCTAACTCCGACCAGAAGCGCAGGATCCTCCTGGTATCTCCACAGGCTTCTCGGAGTGACCTCGGTGACTTGAGGATTTCAGTCCGTTGAGCGGCTACACCTACGCATTCCAGGATTACGTGGGGGGCTGTTTCGTCGGCCGATAGGCATCCCCTGCATAGGGGGCTGTCGGTCATACCTAGAACATACAAATGTTCGTTTTAGCATTCAATGAGGATGACGGTGATGGGTGGTTGAACGAATGAGGCAGACAGACCATCCATATAATCACTGTATTGATACATATCACAAAAATATTGATGCGTTTCACAGATGACTGATGAGCCATCATGAGAGTGAATCCGAATATTTTGCAATTTGAGATAATATTCAGTACTTATCATTGATAATTGTATGTATGTTCACCGATTTCTCCGTCAATTCGTAGACCAATTTTAAAAATTCTTTTTTGCTTTGTTTTTTTATTTATGGCGTAGAGTTGGCAAACGAGCATACGGGCCTATGGGTCACAGTTTCCACTTACCTGATGGTAGACTGTGACCCATAGACTTTCTGATTCACAAGACTGCAAATGCGTTGCCAACCCTGAGGACTAAGATGGAATGCCTCTATGCTAGTCATTACACCGGCTGTCTTATCCCCAAACTGGAAGACAACAATGCGAACACTGCTGTTTGGCGGTAAGTTAATGGATAGGATGGTGGTAGCGATCCGGACGGACCCTGCACAAGGTCCTACTACCCGCATAATATACTTTTGATTCATAGAGTATACTTTTGAAGTGGTTTGACTGTCACCAAATTGGAATCTGATGAGGACATCCGTGAGGAATTGAGAGAACTCCTCAAATCTTATAGGTATACATATAGCTATTTTACTCTTTTCTTTTAGTAACAAGTCCAGGGCTGCTGTTAGCTGTTATCGTCTGGTCGCCGTTTTGATAGCTCTTCTTTACTTGACAGTAATGGCGGCTGACGTCAGAACAACACCATAACAGGTCAAAGACGATATGTGTTTTACCGTTGGGGACAGAGGTCCAGCATTCGCGCTCAGAAAGTATTATTAGGTGAAGTGGAACTGATTATGAAGACCACAGATAGTGGCGATAAGATTTTTCTTTTAGTATGTTATTGTAAATACTGTTTTTTCTTTCTTACTTTCACTTACGCAATCCTGAAACTTAAAATTAAGTAACAGAGTGCTTTCGTTTATACAAAACATCAAAAAAACACTAATAGTGCATGCATCTGCAATACATTCAACTTTTTGCAGGCCTACGGTCGGTGTTGCGTTAACGTTACGTTAACGCTAAAAGCAAAAAGTCCGTTCTCGTACAGTCGGCCTTTTAAGTATGTGCACACTTTTGTACCATGTCACTTGAATACCTTCAACAGATTAGTGTACGAGTTCAAACATGGCATTAAAGTGACAAAGTAGTAAGGTGTATGTTAGCCCTATAGCCAATTAAGTTAATACTGAATGAGTTTGTTAATTTAGCGTAGAATTATTTACAACTTACTAGTTTATTGCACCTGTTCCAGCAACAAAACTTAGATTTTCGTATATTATTATATAGTAGTTATATCAAAAATATAATTAACAAGACTGCAAACTCCTGTAGTTTCTACAGGAGTTTACAAATCAGCATAAAACTCCTGTCACGCGCTCGACCAATCAGAGTACGCCTAAACAACAGGCCTGCTCTGATTGGCAGGTCGCATGCAGAGCGTCAGGTTTGTTTAACACAAAACATTAATCGTTATAATTATTACGAGTGGCATGTTTAAAATTATAAATAATTATAATTACAAATAAACGCTCACATGTGTATACGTACGACGCCGACCGTACTGAAACCGTGTCGAAACGTTTCCGTATTGGTATATTTTTTGATGCATAAATATAGTGAGTTTATTTGGTAAAAAGCGAAATGTTTTTACGAATTGTAAGGAAGCCAGAGCAATCCTCCTTAATCGAAGAATCGCTTTTATGGTACAGCTATTCTCTCTTAGGTTATAATTAAGTTAGTTAGTCATAAGAAGTGTCAAGGTTAGTGTTTTAGGGGTACCGATTAATTTATTGCAAGAACTTTCAACGACGTATCAATAGTATCATTACCAAGAATAGGAAAAACGCCCGACATTTTCGAGACTTCCTTGATGTAAAAAAAAATATTACTAGGTATTTTATTTATTTATTATACAATAATGTATATGTATTCAGCGATAATGTAATGGGAAAACGCAACCAAACAGACAAACAGTAACCCAACTTCAACGATTAAATATGCCCCAATGATGTCCGTAGACTGTGAACCAACTTTTTTGACTCATAAATAGGTCCTAAATTCACGACGTTATGGACAAACAAGTAAATTTTTTTTTTAAATGAAGTTATTTTTGATTGGCGAGAGTTTTTTTTCCCAAAACCATTCCAGTGTTATTAATCAATAATATTGTCGCTGAACACATATGAATTATGGTATAATAAATGTAAAATACCTTCAAATATTTTTAATTAACATCATAAGGAAGTCTCTGCTGTACGGAACAGGGTTATGTTTTCAAAATGCCGGGCGTTTTCCCGATCCTTGATCATTACGCTGATTTTTTGTTGCATCGAAAGCACGCAAGTGTAACCTAACCTAATCTAAGAGATAAATGATTATATATCATGAAAATATCATGGTTTCAGCTGAAAAAAGCGTTCGAGTAAATAAAATTTGATGAAGTGAAATTCAATAAATTAATTGGTAGCCGATTTCTAGCCGAGTCAGGACCATTCTTACGCGTCTAAGTATTTACAGAGAAGTTCATGATTTGGCCCAGATCCACGCGTGGCAGCCGCTGGAGTACCTCATGGAGACGCGACAGGTGTCAGCACCGTCGGGGCTGTTCATGACGATGAAACCCGATCAGCAAAAAAAAGCGTGACGCGTTGTTTCAGACTTATATCTACAAGGTGCGAGTGGGATAAACTATTTGCAATAATGTTCTTTTGACGACACGTCAAAGTGCACAACAATTGTGTTGCCATATGAATATTAAGGTTTATTTTCCTATGGTCATAAACTGAAAATGCCATTGTCGAACAAACATTTTTGAACTTTATTGCCCTTACAGTCTCAAAAAAAAACCACCAACCGCAGTCAATCAAAAAATTACTCTCTGTTTGCAGTATGGGGCCTTACGGGGTTAAAAAGACCGTATCTGAATCGGTCCAATCGCTTGGGAGCTGTGATACCATAGATAATCACAGTTTTTTCATAGCACAGGGAAAGCAAAACGAGCACACAGGCTATCTGATAGCATCTGACACCGACATTTGCATTCTCAAGACTGCAATCCTAAGACTGCAAATGCGTTGCCAACCCTGAGGACTAAGATGGAATGCCTCAACGAGTATACTAGTAATTTCACCGGTCTTTTCCCCACACTGGAACACAACAATGCGAACGCTGCTTGCCGGTAGGTTAAAGGTGATGGTGGTAGGGATCCGGATGGACCCTTCACAAGGTTACCACTACTACACAGCTTATACAGGTTACACGTTAAACATGATTAGGACTTTTGGTGGCATTTACGTGGTTCTAGACTCCATGGAGCCGCTATATCCTGATTATTATCTATGTACTTTTAGCCCCATGGAACCCTGATCCACCATAGAACGGTTTCACAGTGACATTATAAAACATTTGCTTGACACTTCTTACAACTTGAATTATAACGTCACAGTGACTCAGTTCTATTGATTTTGAATAGTCATATTTGATAATAAACCAAAGACTTTAGTTCGGTTTAAGTACCCATGCCTACTAATAATCGTTTGTTGATTACGACTTCAGTGGAGATATTCTTCATACCAACATTTATTTAACTTGGTTGAGGCACAGGGTTCAGGGGTTTAATAAATGAATGAATTTGTAAATTTGACAATATTGATCGTAAATTTTACGTACATCATAATCAGGAAATAGGGACTCCATGGATTCTAGAACCACGTAAATGCCACCAAAAGTCCTAACCCTGCTTATAACACCCTTCTGTTTGCGTTGGCGGTGAAAACTGCCCTCTCTGACGTATCTTCAATGAAAATAAAATCGGTATATAATACAGAATTTTATTTCCTACAAGCCCAAGTTTCTACCGAATAAACTGCAAGTTTTTCTCCTGACGCTGCAACGAACGTTATATTATCTACAAGTTGCATATTTTCACGCGTAACGAGCAACCGGATGCGATTCTGCATCCTGTTCAGTAACGATCAGGACATTGTTCAATGCATTTTGTGATACAGGATCTGTGTTTGCATTGAACACTGGAATATGTGGCAAATATTTGTACATTCATATATCGTCATCGATTTCCCTAGATGATTTTTGTCTGTCAATCAATACCTTTTTTCGCTGACACGGCGACTAGTTTTTGCCTGAAAAGTCTATCAAGTTTAGTATTTAGTAGTTTGCGCAGTGCCTTATCATTACATTTTTGAAATAATTTATTTAGGCTACGGTAAAAATTGAGTCCCTGAAAAATAATCACTAGACGTAGACGTATCTTTTTAAAATCTCTTAAGTAACGTAACTAATGATATTTTTAGATGTTTAAAACTACTACGAGATAATTAATATAAGTCATGCAAAATTCAGAGGATACCCCCTTTCTTACCCCCAGTTCATAACTTTGCCTCTTTTGGTTAAACGATTTGACATGTTGTAGCAAGCTTATGTAAGTTAACAAATAATAGATCTGGATATTTTTCAAACCTCATAAAACAACATGGTTGATTTCAAATCTTTATTAAACAGTGGTGACTAAGGCCCGTATTAATAAACTGATCTCAACTCTAATGCTCGTCTCAAGATGAATCAAAAAATGACAGTGATCTATGGTTTGGCGTTTACTTTGACGTATCTTGTGACGGGCCTTACAGTCGAGATGACTTTTTAATACGGGCCTAAATGTTTTTAAACTGGTTTACCGCTGTTACCATTCCGTCCGAAGTTTAAACAACAAATCTGGAATACAATCGAACTTGATAAATTCTGCGATTATAACTTTTGCAGGGTCTACGATCTTGCAAACGGTCGGTTTCTAAATCGTTATATACTTTGACTGTTTCTTCTTTTATGGAATACTAGCTTTTGCGCGCGATTCAGTCCGCTTAGAACTCGTTTATCGCTATTTCCTCAGGATCTGTCAATTTTTCCGGGAGAAACCTTTGTGCTATTCCCGATTCTAATCTATCTCTATGCCTTTTATCCAGGTTCAGCCGTTTTGGCGTGATGTGTAACAAACTTTCGCATTTGTAGTACTAGTAAGATTAGTTTATCTGCCTGTATGGCTTGGTAAAGAGGATTGAAATGAAATAAGTAAGCATCATGGTTCAGCTGTTAACCAGCGCTGTGGTTTCGGCTGCAGCGCTTGCTGAGCTGAGTCCTTTTTGACCTCACATAACAGCGCAATGTCTCTAAATTCGCTATTCGTATATAAATATCTATAATGTTCTAATTCCTTAACCTTTTAGTTATTTCTGAAATTATATTTGATTACGTTTGTTGTTACTGAAGTGGCAGTGGGCGGGGCACATTGCTCGCAGGACTGATGGCCGATGGGGTCAGAAGGTTCTGGAGTGGCGTCCGCGGACCGGAAGACGAGCTGTAGGTAGGCCTCCAACAAGGTGGAGTGACGACCTCGTCAGGATCGCGGGACCGCGGTGGATGCGAAAAGCACAAGACCGGTCTGAGTGGAAAGCCTTGGGGGAGGCCTATGTCCAGCAGTGGACGTCTTTCGGCTGACATGATGATGATGATGATGATGATGACGTTTGTTGTTGTAGTGTCGAATAAATGTTGTGAGTTTGAGTTTTTAACAGTTCAATGGGAACTTTAGGAGTTAGAATAAAGATATAAACATAATAATCTTGAAATGGGCCATGTGCAACCAATGAAACAAGTCTGCAATGGAGGGAGACAGACTGATCGAGTTGAACTTTATTTAATTGGGTCAGCATTGAAGCTGATCCATCAATCAATTCGTTCGTGTGAGTATGAATGTCAATCAGCTAAACCACAACACGGAAATACTCTGCTATAGAAATATCGGATTGGTATCATTTACTGAAAGCAACAGAAATAATGCGTGATAGATTTATTATAAATATTTAAATACCTATCCATTAATAAAAACTCTCGATATAATGTTAACCCTTTCTTTCAGAGTGATATCCTATCCTAGACCTTAGTTTGGCACTAGATCAATTTGTATTCTAACTACAGTGGTTTATGGCTAGATAAAAATAATAATTAATGAGCCATTTTAGAATTATCATCACATCTAAAAATAGGAACGCTATTGTTTTCAAGGTATTTTGTTATCAATTTAATTGTTGTTAGGGTTCCATACCCAAAGGGTAAAAACGGTAGCCTATTACTACGACTCCGCTGTCCGTCTGTCCAGCTGTCTGTCACCAGGCTGTAGCTCACGAACTTTGATAAATAGACAGTTGAAATTTTCACAGAAAATGTAATTTCATTGCCGCTATAATGGGGGCTCCCATACAACAAATGTGTTTTTTTGCCATTTTTTGCTCAATATTAATAACGGCAACAGGTAGACACTTGAACTATTCACAGAATATTTAGTTGTATGTTCACTTTAAAAATAAATAGTTAAAATAAAATAAAATAAAAAATGAAGGAGGCCCCCATACAACAAACGTTTTGGCCGTTTTTTTGCTAATTTTGTACCTATAGATAAATCGTACGGAACCCTTTTACCACACTAACGTGCTTTATAAATTACTAGATTATCGCAGCGACTTCGTCCGCGTTGAATTCATATTTTTGACATCCCATGGGAACAGTTTATTATATTGAATAAAAAGTAGCCCATGCTACTCAGTGATAATGTAGCATTCAAAATGTAATAGTTATTTATGTGACTGGTGCATAATGAGAGGCATTAATACACGAGTGTAGTTTTATGAAACGAGCCGATAGGTGAGTTTCATAATAAGATCACACGAGTGTTTTAATGCCTAATTATGCGTACAGTCGCATACATAACTTTATCTACATGCATATCATAAGTTTTCTACAATATGTGAGAAAATTGTACCATGTTGCCTTGTATCTTAAAGAACCTGCATCTTAATGTTCACTTTAAAGTTTCGGTCACCGAAACTTTAAAGTGAACATTAAGATGCAACTACATCAATAACCGATACTTTAATGACATGTTATACTTTAATGTTAACATTAAAGTGCAACCACAGATACAAGTTTCTTAATATAGGCTGTTTGCTCATCGTTTCTAAACATATAATAGGGAAGTTATGATATGGATGTAGATAAAATAAATTTGAGATCGATCGTAACAAAACGTACAAAAATACAAATTTGGTTTGAGGTGAGTCTAATTCTAAACGAACTAAAGACCTCTGAAAGACTTACACATGTTATTACTTAAGCTAATCTTCCAAGCACATTGTTTATTTCACATTAAACAACATGTCCCGTTTCGCTAAGCTTCCTTCATTAATATCTCCTTTACTTTGCCACCTGAGCTTACTGTATTCAAAACTAAAAGGTTCTATAAAACGTAATGAACTCCGTACTAATTTTACCTTTGGTTTTTCGGCGTAGGCGTTTACGCTTGCAAGCGTAAAATAATTTATTATAATCCCTTATACATAGTAATAATGTAGGGTTGTAAAGTTGGATTAAGATTTTGTTCAAGCTTCGTGTTTTTGTTTACAAATTGGCCAAAAATTTTGCTTGTAAATAATATTTGACTAAATATACACGAAGTTGAGTCAAAAAAAGGAAAGCTTGATTAACTTGAGAAATAATACTACTTAAAAATAACGTATTCGTCTAGCTAGTGTTGTGGGCATGAAACGTGACTATCGATGTATAGTTATAATTATTTTTCTTTTGAAGTTTAGTCGTATTTTTTCTTTGAAAGTTGCAGATACGATTTGGATTGAGAACAAAAATCTCCTCTACGAAAGACATTTTAAATAGATAATGTGAATTACCGGGCAGGACATACAAACTTTATTTAATAGTTCTTATGGGATCCCCTTGAAATATCGACAAACGTTTCATCGAATGTGTCCTTTCATCGAAAGCTAATTTCTGCCTTATAGCCTAACCTTATAGCTATCAGGTTATCTTGAGCATTCGTTACGTAGGCTAAGTTAGGTTAGACATGTGACCACAAAAAAAAATAAAGCTCCTGCACTAGGAAATGCCTGTCGATAAAATGAAAATTAGGCGAAGTGAAACGTTCTATGAAATGAGTTTCGATATTTTTTATTAATAATATTAAGCAGAACGAGGATAATAGCGCATAATAATCTAAAAGTCCAAACTATCAGAAACCTAACAGTTTCCTGTATTAACTCCAATCTTAACCATTTTCATTGTCATCAAAAGTCATTAACCAATCAGCGGAACGGACCATGACGCCTGATGGATCGGCAATCGCCTGATTGGTCCATCGCTCATCAACGCCAGCGGTCCATTGATACCTGTCAAAGGATAACGCATTGCATGGAAACATTGAAGGTGGCCAAAAATCAAGTGGGACAAAATATATTTATAATAAAGAACGAGCGATCATAATTAAACGTGTAATGAGAAAAATAATTCCTAACAAAATGAAATTGAGCTAAAACTTAGTCGCTTCTATGTATACCTTGTGTAAACCTGCATCGCTGCAAATAATCTTACTCGGTAACCAAATGGATGCCCCAGGTTACCTGTCTGTCTGTAGAATAAGAGTCAGTTTTTCTGTTCTAACGCAATCAACTGACATCTAATTAGGCAGGTGGACTTTAAGACAATAAAACTAAACAATGTCACAAACATTTACCTCTTGACCTAACGCAACCGCAATCGCAATCGACTTCAAAATGGAACAATTGTTTTCGGTTTATATGGAGACTCACCATCGGACTGTCACACTGTAAACGATTGCGATTACGTTCGGCAATAAACCTGCTGGTTCTATTAGTAGTTTGAAAACAACGACAAACATAGGTAGGTAATGATATTTAAATAAAAATCTTTCTTATTTTTGAACTGAATGCCATAATCCTTTTTCAGTCGCTTGTAGTGAACTTTCTACGCGGATAGATTCTTCGTTGGCATACATCTGATATTCTAAATCATAATGTATGTTAACAACATAAATTATAACTTAATTGATGACCTAATTATTTTGCCCTAAGCGTGATTAAAAGCATAAAATGAAAATCCATTATAAAATAACTTTGCCAACTCTACTAAAAGCAAGCGAAAATGTAAAAACTAGACTTACAAAGAAAAATAGAAGTTGAAAGATTTTTACTTCACTGGATTCATTAAGGGAAAAGAAATACTAGGATTAAAATGTAAGAGATGAAATAAAAAACCAACGAAACTATTTTACCGTTAAGTTGTGGAAAAATACGCAAGAACGGAAAAAGAGTTCGTTCAGAATGAACAGTCTGTAACTTATTTAATTAAATTCTTTGTTGATAGAAGAAAACTGTTTCTAATCTAGACAGAACTGGACGAAGTTAGTTAAAATCTGTCATTAAGAATAAATCAATTATTTACTCAATTCATAAAAAACGTTAAAATTTCTGTACTTCTAAACAGGACAATAAAAGCAATATTTTACGATTATACTACATTAATTGAAGTGAAACGTTATTGCTCAAACGATAAAGTTCACTTTTATGACATCGTTCTTATTTTATCGCATGGGATAAATCTTATTTTTAACACAAAAAAGTCAACCGGTTTGTGATTTCAAAACCAGAAATTTCTACAGAACCCTCGGTGGGCGAGTCCGACTCGAACTTGTCCGGTTTTTTAAGTCATCATAAACACCGAACCTAACC
The DNA here is from genome assembly GCA_923062465.1 of Acleris sparsana. Taxonomy (NCBI): domain Eukaryota; kingdom Metazoa; phylum Arthropoda; class Insecta; order Lepidoptera; family Tortricidae; genus Acleris; species Acleris sparsana. The sequence goes on from OV281293.1 coordinate 2,085,777, forward strand.
CAACAAAATTTTATATCATGTTACCTTACAATGAATAACGTCCTAAACCCTGAGCCATTATCATTGTCACCCTACTAAAGAGGTCTCCCAAATTGCAGGAGAATGGACAGACGACCCGAGGGTTAATACATCATCTACTATTAGTATTAGTTATAACAGGCCTATCAGCCAAGATTCATCTTAGGGATGCCACCGTAGATAGAGAAGCATTTATACGGAACGACATATAAATGAAGAAGACAGCATCTTAACTCTATGTCTCCGCATATACGTTTTTTCAAGGCTGATTTTGTTTGTCACTAGAACTGGCCAAACAATTTTGCTTTTTACTATTTTATTTTGTGTTGTTTGTGTTTATGTGTGTTTTTGTAGATTCTGCTAATATTTATAATCTGAATAGTTGTAATTTAGCGTGCAAAGGATGAAGACATAACCTTTCACCCGTAATAATATCTCATGATAAACCGTCTTTATAAGATAGGCGCTCAATGACAGAAGCTTTATCTGCTAAAGGTGATATGTGATTTGATAGGGTTGTCCGTAATGCTATCTCAAAGGGCATACGCGATTAGCTTGTCTAAGTACCTAATACTCTGTCTACTGATGCCATGGTTAATAATCTGTCAGATTTACGAGGTGCTTAAGATTATTTTGTGATTATGATTATTGTTTAAACAATATTGCAAATACCGGGCCTACTATACTAGTTGCGTTTATCGCGTGACAAAATGTGATGCTGCTGTAACTTTTTTTCTATCAGGACTATAATAATGTTGTCAAGTTTTTAATAGTTGAGAACTTTTTTGATTAGTTCTATCCCTCTCTCTATTCTATTAGTTTCGTCTAATGATATTGTTCGGTCGTTTTTTTTTAGTGTAACATATTTTCGGAATAACCCTGACCGAGAGGTGAAGTCGATGAAGCTCCTATTCCACGTAGTGGTGGCGCTTCGCGCTTGGACACAATTCTAACCTAGCCTAAACTATAGATAACTTGAGACCTAGGTGTTTTATACAGTATCATGGATGTAGCCTTTTTTATAGTATTTAAAATTTTAGACAAAACAATTTTAGACCATAAGTGCTTTAGAACAAAAAATATGGATGCAAAAAAATCTTTATGCTGTAAACGAAGTATGCCATTCAATATTATAGTAATTTAGTACAAATTGGTAAATTCTAACACACAGATACATTCCGCACTGCTAGATAAAACACTCAAAATCCTTGCTAGTTTTGTTTCAAGTTCATAGAGGTTGTACAAAAGTTAGTTTTAAAATACAGTTGTATTTTGAGTTACTACTATTTTGATATTGCAGTGCGATACGTTAAATTTATAACATCCCTTTTTTTGCCCGAGGTTAAAAGTTGCCACACACGTTACGGCACTTGATTGAAAATTCATATCAGTGACAATTGCCATCTATTTGTACATAAGTATATATACACACTGATGCGAATGCAAGGCTCAAATAATTCAACTAAAATATTCTACGCATACATCAAACTAGCAAAAACCAGGCAAATAATTGAACAAAACAGTTTTAAAGCGTCAACACGCGTTATGGCCGCTGAAACGTCTCGTTTCGTATGCGTCGGCACGTTGTGCCACAGGGGCGCGTTCTCGGTCGCATTTTGTTCAGTTTTAGTCTTTTGTGACGCTGAAAGGGTTGGACAGGGGACGGGCTTATGGCATTTGGCACTGAGGTGGGGTTTGTTTTGGAAATCCAGAATTTTTTAACACGCTTTATTAGCTTCACCTGTGACTCACTAACAATGTAATAAAATCTGCTTAGTAATCTGTTGATAGTATCTGCCATTTGTGTGATGAGCATGATGATGACGTGCTTAAAATATATCAGTAAGTTTATTGTTGTCTAGTGCACATACTACAAGTCTAGAACTTAATTTAGGACTAGGTAAATTTATATATTGTTCTATATCCATCATTTAATCTTATCTTATCTTATCCTTTAATATTTTAGGTGGCAAGTGCGATCGAATGTGTCCTTGCTATAAAAAATAGCATGTTAACCATCCAGCTGGATCGATCATGAATATGAAAGATGGGCAAGAAGAACTACTTGAGGGCTGATAAGTAGGCCTGTCGAGTTTGGACTTGTTTAATAATCTTTCAATAATTAGTTAATTAGGAATCACTAATAGGTAGTAGGTAAAAATAAAGTTTTTACACGAAATAATTACACGATGGTATTTGACATTTAATACTATTTCTATAAAAGAACTTCATCATTACCATTCATGCCGACAGACAATATCTAGACATCTTACCCAATTACAAAATAACGCGATCAGAGAGTGTTATTTGCGTATCATATTACTTATTTTAAACTGTAAATTACTTATATAAGATGTGAAGTTTTATTTCCACAGCTAATAAATTGTGAATATATGAATGTTGTTTCGATCTCTGATTAGAAAGAGTCGCTTTTATTTCAAATAATTTCGCAATCAAATATTTTTTAATAAATAAGAAATTCAAACACGAGAAAATGCCATTACTTATTGGTAAATGTTACTAATACCAGTAATACCTCTAATTGTAGGAAACCAACATGGTAATTCCCATGATAGCCTTGAATAAATAATGGATATTTAACGATAAAATAATGACAAACTTCGCCCTAAACATACGAACTATTTTATTGGTGTCACAATGGGTAGACAAAAATGAATTGTTTTAAATTTATCTGCTACTAAAATTTGGAACATAAATAAAAATAAATTAATTTTAGCATTCGCCATCATAAAGTCAACCAATTTAAGTCTAAAAGCTAAAAACTTACTAAACTAGAAAGTAAATTCCTATACCCTGCCTTACCATTTCTGGAATCGAAGAACTCTCACAAATACTAAACCCTTACACAAATAAGTGTAAATTGTTCATACTACAACTTAAAAAGCGGAAGTTGAAAACGATATGATCTTTGACTTTGGCAATTTCCCTCCAATCCCGAATAAATCTCGAAGTGCCAAACGCAAAACCTGAGATTCTAAGAATGAGTCAAGATTAAATGTTTCCAAAATTAATATATTCCACGGTTGCTTCAATAAGCCGTTCCTCCTCACAGGCACTCCTTCCTTACACAAACCACAATTTCACAGAATAATGAGATTCATGTGAAATTAAAAAGGCGTATCAAAGCACTAAATGAGTTTTCGGGAAATGTTGCCGGTCTTATTAATAATTCGAGGGCGGAGTACGGTTTGGTATAAACGGTAGCGAATGTTAGTAAGAATTCTTTATCAGCTATGTTGTTGCTTAAGTTCAATAAAGCATTTATTTATTTTCTTCAAAAAACACATGATTTCATTTCGCCGAAATTTAGTTCATCATTTCATCTGCATTCAATTCTTTAAAGTAGATCGAAGAATTCCATATTTTCCTAATAAAGCTTCAAATAGATTACAAAAATGGAAAATTTACTTTAAAAATGTATTACGTCCTTTGTAATTTACACTGAGAGCATGCTAGAAACTACTCTGCAAGACTTCAACGCTATCAAAAGTATAAATAAGCATTACGTACTCTCACAACAATTTTCCAAGCTATTATGCAACATCTTTTGTCTATCTCCAGGATTCCAACAAAGTTGTTGAAACTAATAAAACCTCCTTCACAAATTATCCTCAAACTTAATTAATACTCTACGTTGGTATTTGTTTCATCACAATCTCTTCAAGCTATTCCAATACCCCCTTTTTACCTCCCCCCTTTTACTGCTGTTTTATTTCTCTTCAGCTATTAAGACAATGGAAGTTGGGGGAGAGTGCACAAATTGGACCATATTGTCCGGTGATAAAAGCGCTTAGTGCATTATCTGGATTGCGGATGCAGGAATAAACAAATATGGTTATTTGTTCGAATAGTCCGTTTGTTATTTGGAATTTACGTATCATCTAGATGGATCTTTATTGTTTATTTTTGCTCGTTGATTTAATTAAGCTGAGGAACTAAGCTGTAGATATATCTCAGTTTTCATATCTACAAGTTTACTATGGTTGTTTTGATATTCTGTGTGCTTAATTTAATTGAATAACTCTACCATACTTCTTGAAATAGCAAGTTTTTTTCGTATGAATACACTATTTATTCCACATCACCTGTGCCATTAATTTGACTTGGACCATTTGTTTCATATACTGTCAATACCTAATAATAATGAAAACATAATTAAACTTTCGCCCCTGAGTACCTCAATTTTCCACAGAAGCCTCACTAGAGCCCATAATACCTCGATCCCAGTCTGCAATATCCGGCTCGAAGGACCAACAAAGGCAGTGGACATGATGTTTCTCATTTTCCCACCCGGGGCTATTACTTGAAAAATCGCCCGCTCGGCGAGACGAATCGCAATCTTTAAGATCTTCTCGAATGATTGCTTGTGACTTATTGCCCAGTTTAGTTAGCGTCTCACTGGTGTTAGGTGTGCCAAACTTTGAACTTGCTTTGAAGGTTGCAAATAAAAAAATAAAAAAAAAGTTTTAGTCTATAATATAAACTAAAATAACGATATACGTAAATTCAGTTTAATTAAAATCACACTCATATGCATATGGAACCTTTGATGTTCTGCATTCTAGTTAAATTTGGTTTTATTCCGTTTTAGTTTTAGGACCAATTCAGAGTTCGACCGGTACCTATAACAATAAATACTCGGCAAGTATCAATGAAAGTGGTTCCAGTAGCATATCCAGTACATTATACAATGCAATACAAATTCATATTAATATCGTCATTGGGTTAAAAAATAACGTATCTCATATTTCGTGACGTACGATTTTAAACTTAAACGGGAAGAGAATTAGGTTCGAACTCATACATCTCGAAATATTAGATACGAGTTGTTGTTGATGCATTATATTAATGATTACGTACAGTGCCTGTCGTGTCGGCCATCTTCGTGATATCTATGAATAGTTCTATACCTACCTAATAGATCTATCTAGTATGTTTTGATTTTCCGAGTATTACTTTAGATCAATTTATATTAAAATTGACATTATTCAACAGACAATTTTTCTTCTTCAGGATTTTCTTGTCGTCCGTATGTTCAGAGATCCTAAACCGTTTCCCGGTCGTTTGTTTAGAGTCCCGAGTCCCGACACCTGGGCTGGGACATCTAAATTAATCGCAGTCCCCACTTTTGATTAATTGTTATATTCTGAACATTGGTTCCCGTGCTTTGATGGGATGAGTAATTAGGGGCTTTGAAGTTTGGAGTTTGGGCAAGTTACAGTTTTATGGTTTTGGCTAGGGTATTTGGCTGGACGGAAATGGGATCTGCTGTCTTTGGAAAACTTCGATTGATATTATCTGCAGGGATTGAAGTCACCAATCAAGAAATAATAAATGTTGGCCAATCTCTAAGCGATTTCACTTTCGACTTCTTTAAACTGTTATCGATGTGGATAAAATTAATAAACTACATGATTGATCACGTAAAGGAGGATGGGCAGATATGTCCTCACCCACCAATATAAATGAACCGTCTCATTTAATAGATCTTAGTATTATTATTTTTTACTATGATGACGATAACCCTATGCTTGGGGTTTTCTTGCAAACTCGTAATTGTCAAAAAATAAGCAGATTCTAGCCGAAAAGTTTGTATGTAATATTTTTCATACACTTTCGATAAAAATGTGTGCCTTTCGCTGCCTTTCTTTTAGGTGGTATTAAACATAATAGTACATCTCACGACTGTTGGAGGGTGGGGACGGGGTCCATGCAAAATCCTCCATCACCTTTAAAACTGTCGGTCGAATTTTTAATTTTGATTGCAAAAGTTGCATTGACATTGCTTCACTTCGATCTGAAACGTTCATGATAATTAATCTTTTCGAACATCGAACAAAATGTCGTGCAACATTTTAAACTGCATTCAATCAAGAAATTGCTTGCAAAATTTACTTGAATTTGCTTGAATTTGCTTTGAATTAGTTCTTAGAACTCAAAATATTCAGTTTCAGTTTGCAACAGAAACAATAGCGTTTAATTTGAACAATTCTATATTCCTGTTGCTAAAATCGAATATCATAAACGTTGCAACCGTCAGTTCCCTGGAATCAGAACTGCTTTGTTACTTGAAATCTGCTTTAATAGGATTTCTAATGCTTTGAAGAGCAATCCTATTACTGAGGATTTGTCCTTTTGTGGCGTTTTTCTCCATTGTGGTTTAATTTGAAGAGAATTATGGGGCTGCAGATAAGTAATTATGTTTTTTGTAATTTGAATCATACGTTTGGTTTATTTTTTCAATTACTTATTTGGATGGTTTTTCGTAAAGATAAAATGGTGACCTTTTATATTAAAACATAATATGTTTATGATTGTTTAATTAACGCTATTATTGAATGTATACATTATTAAAAAATGGCGCATAGAGTTTTTTTTAAAGTTATTCTTCTCAAGCTAACCGAATTCCGGAGTTGTTACGATACTAAATTATTTTATACTGTTATAAACGCTGCGTGATATCAGATTTTCTTTAACTAAGAAAAAATGCATGCACACATAGCAGATTGATGTAAAAAACATAGACAAAGTTAAATTCGTTTTTATGCTTTTTTAACCAACATAAATCTTCAGGTATTAAAAATGCAAATGCAGCTTAAAAAGAGAATCCGTCTAGACAAAAGCAAGCTTGATACATAAAAAATGCCCGCAGACGGAGAAAAATGTACTCACACACAGACAACCTTTAAATCACTTAAATAAAATATGTATTCCCAAAATTGTTCTGGAATGTTTGACATGGGTACAGTCTGTGTCTGCCATCTTTGGGACCCTTTTAGGAATCGTCTTTGAGAATTTCCCCGAGTTCCCGTTTGTTTTTCTCTTGTATGGACAATTATAAAGTTTTTCGCCTCAGGTGACTTGTCGATGCGGGTTTTGAGTACATTACCGGGTAAAGTATTTTAGTTTGCGTCTTTTTCTTCTCAGAGAATAGACAAACATCGTTCCCGCGTTTGTATTGACATGGAAAATTGACGTTGGTTGGCTGGTTGGAAAAGTGAGGTCCGTGGCCAGCATTCTATAGAAAGGTCTAGTTGTTGTCCACAAATATGTCCGCGTGGCAGTCACTTATCGTTCTGCCCCTGGGAACTATCAAATTTTATAGCATTAAAAGTAATGTCCTTCGCCGGGCTCTAGGTATCTTCATACTAAATTTGACAGGCAAAGTTACTTTCACATCTATACATAGAAACTGTAAAAAGAAAAAAAATGGCTAATTCATAGTGATAAAGGGTTGTAGCGTGAATAAAAAATAAAACATGAATCAAATATAACTACCAATATAGTCAATACCGTATTTTGTCAGTTAGCATTACCTAGCATACATTAATATCTTTCAGTGGATACAGATGGTTGGAAAAAGTCCTAGGAATTGTTTTTTTTTAAGACAAACGAGCACACAAGCCACCTGACGGAAAGTGAGCTGTAAGGCTTATAAATTTACCTTTATCGTTTCAAACTTGTATTTTTCCGCCACGACATCTCCGTCCAGGCCTTCTATCATCCTGCTTCACCTAAGACGGAATGCTGCCCATCCATTTCAGCCCTGACAGCAACGATCTCCTTCCCGCAAAACAATATGACAATAGCTGCAATTTCTCTCCGCTCCCCTTTTCTGAATCCACAGTCAAATCTTTCATATTCAATGCCCATTGTCACCGTTCTTATACAAAATTAACTCCTCAGGGAGTCGTCGGTGCTACAACAGGAAGCAGAAGGAACTGACTCTCAAAAGCAATTCCGGAAGGCTTATTTTTAATTCAACTTAACAATGAAATAAGTTTTTATCACTAAAGGAAAAGGGTCCTATTAAATTGGAGATGCGAAATAAAAATATAGCGAGGCATTACTTATTCCGTTTGGAGTATTGTTGCTTGGGATCCGCGGATAATGAAAATTTAATAATTTATTTCGTGCGGTTTACTTTAGTCAAGTGTGTTGTGGGAGTTGGAGTTTTTTTTATTTATCGTGTTGTTATTTTGTTTTACGACCTTTGTGAATGTTAAAACTTGATAGCTTTTTTTATAATGAGTGCATCTTTAAAACAGGTTTCTTCATTGGTGCTTAATTACTCTAGTAAGTTTAAAATTACTACCTTGGAGTCGGTTTAAAATACCAATTGAGGCTTACTAATGACTATTGTACATTGGTTAGTTTGTTTTTGTTATTTTCCTAAATAAAGCTGTACACTTGCCTACTCGATGCATTATCTTTCACTTTTCTCAATCTCTCAAGGGCTACCTGGAAGAGATCCCTTAAAGGGATAAGTTCGCCTTTGTACAAGCTATGGTCTTGAGATATGGGGGAAATTATGTACACATGAATCAAATATCATTAATGCAAAAAAAGGCATACGCTACATTAGCAAATCAAATCCACTGGCCAACTGCCTCCGATTATTTATAAAGCATGCAATATTAACAGTGAAATCTCTGTGCAAGGTCCGTCTGGATCGCCACCACCATCTTATCCATTAACCTACCGCTAAACAGCAGTGTTCGCATTGTTGTGTTCCGGTTTGGGGATAAGACAGCCGGTGTAATGACTAGCATAGAGGCATTCCATCTTACAATTAGTCCTCAGGGTTGGCAACGCATTAGCAGTCTTAAGCTTGCAGTCTTGTGAATGCGAATGTCTATGCGTCACAATTTCCACTTACCATCAGGTGGCCTGTGTGCTCGTTTGCCTTCTCTATGCCATAAAAAAGAAAAGAAAACTAGAAACAAGAAGAAGAAGCTGTTAGAAATAATTTTGACGAACAATTACCAATACACAATAATTATGTACTGTCACGGAAGTTAATTTACTACCCATTTCAAAGAAAATCTCTCGAAAATGTCATTGTCATTAGAGATGCCAGGTCATTTGTAATTGATAGGAAACTCAACCTTATTGCTGTAGAATGTTAGATTGACTTTGGAACTAGGGTGGGTGACAAATTCCTTGACTGTACATTATAGCAATAGTTTAGAATATAATGCAATTAAAATCTATAAATAATTAAACAATGTGATAATTTAAATGAATTTTCGAAAAAGTTTTAATTAATTTTATTGACAGGGCCCTGTTAAAAATTGAAAGAATTCTTTGGTTAAATCGTTGACAATGTTGTAAAATGTATATGAATGTTTTTAATTTATATAATTGTTGCAAGATATATGCATATTTGTATGTTTATAATCTATCTTGCTGTAAGTAGAATGTTATAAATTAATATATCTTTATCTTTATCTTTATCTTATTTTGCATGGCAATATTGCTTTTACATAGTTGATCCTTACCTGTAACATTATGTTTCATAGCGAATAAATATTTTTTTAATCTTTATTTTATTGTCTTTGTTTTTATTTTGTACAATAAAGTGTCTACCTACCTACATACTAGTTTAAGATCAATCGGAGTTCATTCTAGCTCAACACCATCAACATTCTGAGCTTGGACTATTTTACTTTGTCTAACATTAAATCTATTAGGTAGTTGTTTTGTATTATGTTTATTTTGTTTTTTTTTTCTCCTTTATTTATTTCTAAAGTTCCGTGGTGTCGCTGCTTATTTTATGTTTTTTTTTTACTTTAATCAGGATTACCAACTAACCAACGGGTGCGCCAAAGTTGAACTAAATTTTTAATGTCGATTATCGGAAATCCGAAAATGTTGTTCCTAATAATTTACATCCTAATAATCACTACTCATAACTACTTTGTTCCTAACGCTCTGAATTCCTAATCATTCAACTTCATAATGTCCGTTGCAATAAACATCGATCATACTACTATTTGTTTTCCTATATTTTCTCAACATAACCATCTTATAGGGACTTAGTGGCAAAACCGACTCGGATCGCGGATAGGTTAGAAGACGAAAGCGGGAGCTTCGCTCCCGCTTTCGTCTTCGAGGTTATTTTTTTTTATAAAAGAGCAGATCATCTTTAACTTTAAAATAATCCTGCGTAAAGTAAGAATGTTATTTAAAAAAAAAATAGGAGTTTACAAAAAGTTACATCAGTGACATTAGCACTTAAAATTTTAAGAGATATGAGTTTTATGAGCTACGTTAATAGTAAAATAAATTGTAGGAACGAAATTTTTAGGAAAACATTTTTTAGGAGCAGTGATCATTAGGAGTACAAATCGTTAGGAAAATCAATTTCGGGTGATAAACTTTAGCGAAGCCAATATGGACCCCTAACCAACAACCTACCAGACAAATGTTTTCGTGATTTTTGAATGTTTTCCTTCTATTAAAGTTTGTATTTCTCTACATAAGTGTATCTACCGTTGTCCAGTACCCGTAGTTCAAGTGTATCTTGGCTTGGAAGAAGGTAAATTTGTTTTTTTTTAAATTAAAAATGTCTTGAATAACCGCTAATAAAATGTTCTTGGACATTGACCTTGTTATTTGAATGCCACGGTCCAATTTCAGGGTGAAACCACTTTGGTTATTGTTTTAAAAACCGGATTAAGTGGTTGCACTCTTAAAATATAAGCCTAAAGGTTAACTGCCAAATTCACGTATTTTAATGGTTATTTGAAAAAATATCAATGATAATAGCTTTTTTGGTTTATTTATTTATTTATATAAACTTTATTGCACAATAAAATAAAAGTACAAATGGCGGACTTCTATACCTGTCAACCAATTGGCTAAACAGAAACAAGTCAAACGTTGGTGCTTAAAGAAATCAGCTAATCATAATTTTCACGGTAACTGAAAAGTTTTTCGAGACGTAAATGCACCCTATGTATCATAATGTCCACTCTCCATTCTTATTAATTTATTCAAAATGGGCGTCTTGAATTTGCCAAATTTAAGGATAAAAAAACTGAGGTTCCAAACATGTTTAAAAATAACGTGGCTCAAAACTTAAAGAAATACGAAAATTACATAACCTAAAAAAAACCCATACCTTCTTAATTTCATCTAAAAGCAACATTTAACTGATTCATATCAACCATTTCTCAAAACAACCCAAATATATCAATTTCCATCGCGTAATAACATAAAAACCTAGTAAATTGGAAAGATACCATATGTTACCGAAAATACCCTATTTATCAGAAAACCATCGAAACATGCAAACCAATTTAATTTGAAGCATTGAACCCTAAAAGAACCCTTTACTTATCTCTCGCCACACTTGACGATATTTTCTTTACGCCCTCGCTCATAAATAATAAAAAATACGGGACTTTTAACTTTGATTTTATGTTTTTATACCGCGCTTTATCTTTTAAATAGGGTTCATTGATTAGGGTCGAACGGTATTTGGAATTATAAAAAAAAAAATCAGGTTGTCCTGCTAGTTAATAAAGTAAATGAAAGCATTATCTCCCTCGTGCTTTAATTTTATATTTTTATATAAACAGGGCTCAGTTCTAAAGATTTTTCTCGGAATAATGACAACGGACTTAAAAAGTGCTTTTTTCAATACCACTTAGTTATTTAAGTAAGAAATTAAAAACATGATATTTAAAATGAAACATTAAAATATACAGAATGAGTGACATATTTCACATAAATTTTAACTGTCATTTTTCATAGGACTATTGGCATTTTAATAACAAAAGTTTATAAAAAAAGTTTACACAATTTGTACAATTATAATTAGGTATATCCAAACAATAATATAGCAATAAATTATACAATAAACATAGAATGCAATAAACATTGAGTACAGTCAACTACAAAGAGTTGTATCCAGTTTTGGTCCTTATTGCAATGCAATAAGATGTAAGTGTCATTTACTCAGTTAATGATGATTAATTCGTTCCTTGGTGTCGATTTTTAAATAGACAAGTTTGAAAAAAGAACGAGTTTACTAATTAACTCTCTTTATAAGGTTTTTGAGTACGGCGGTAACTATACTGTTAAATCCTTAGTTGTATTTGGGTCTGTTCGATTGTCTCTAATAAATAATGAGCACATGTTAATAAACCAATAAACCCCACCTTGCCCCTGAAATTTATCAGCTACCCCCACATTCTTAGCGTTACCTTACGCAAATTGGATCATGAGACGCGAAATTACCCTGATTCAAGGAAAATATATAACGCTAGGGGAATGTAGCAATACCGTCTTGTTGGGGGAAAAAGGAATATTCGAAATTGGAAAACGAGGGGGATATTATGAGGTTTACAATTTATGGCTTTCAGTTGACGCACCTGTGTGCTTGAGATGGAAATATGGTTTCGTGAGGGCGGAAAGAGAGGTGTGTCGATTCGAAATCAATTATTAAGAAACGTGACTTGAAACTTTCTTTTTGGGTGTAAATGAAGTGTGTAGAATGGAAATGGGAGTAAAGGTCAAATAAGGAATAAAAGATTCACGGCATGGAACCATTTTTTTCTGAGTTTAGCGACGGCTTCTTGTGTACATTTTTTATTCCGTCTCTACGTCATTGTTTTAAAATTAAAGTAGTGTACTCGTATTAATTGATAGTCAGCAGATTATTGCTGGCTGAGGCTGAGAGATCTCTGGTATCGGTCAGTATATTCGTTCTGTCTAAAAGTTTGTAATTTTCGAACAGACTTTGAAACTGCGTAGCAGGACTGGGGATTAAAACAAGAATTTTAACCTAATTTATTGAGTTCTAGTTGATGTTTTTGCTGGATTCCAAAGTAATCATGAAAATAAAATTAAACCAAATCAAAGCGCCCTCGCTGATGATAATAATCAATAAACATATATCTTAAAATTTCCTATAGATAAATTTAATTAAGGTAATATAAACCAATAACGTGTTGTAATCCTCACAAAATCACCTTTTAATTATAAACTTCGGAACGCCCGCGTATGCCACAGCGTGCCCCGAGCTCATTTTCCTCCTCCAATAATTGGACTCAGGGCGGTATTTTCATATTTTCAATTAAAGATAACGTATCAGACCTTGGAAAATTTAATAGATTTTTTTTCATTTGCTTTCAGGTAAGCTTTGAGAGGGATTTTCATAGAACTTGGTAAGTAATTACTTGACATAAAGAGTTTTTTGAACAATATCATCAACGCAAACACGTAGACTAATTGGGCATAGCTCTTAAGACTCTTAAAGCTGGGCTTCCACGGATGCGACGTTTGTCTCGGCCACAGATGGATTGTATACAACTTTTGTGGATAGGAGTAAAATATTTTGACCACAATCTTGGGCGCGCCACGGCACGCCTCAACGGTGCGAGATCGCGGACCAGACTCATTAGAAAACAGTAGCCAGAGAACGCAATCACGATGATGCCATTTGGCTTGGCGCGGAAGCGTGGCGTGTTCCAACGTTGAATTTCGACATTCACCATAAATCGCTAGCTAGCTTTCCGTCCATTTCGAAGTCCAACGGACCACGCCAAGCACTTCTAAACGCTACACTTTTGACATTCACGGATCGATTTAAGCGCAGCGCTGTTCTATTGGGCTTTCAGGAGCGGTTGTGAATACCCAGCTTCACATCACCTCCTTTTTAGCCATCAGATCCTCACTCAAGTTTCGCAAAATAGCATTTGGTGAATTGTACCGTTTTATAAGTTTTCATTTCACTTCAAATCTAGTAACCTCATTTATCATAGTAACATAAGTAGTTAAAATATATATAAAATAATGATAGTCATTTCACCGTTTGTCTCATTCGCACACCAAATCTTCCACCAAACTTCTGGTCACCGTGTGATCGAAAACGTCACCATTGCCCATAAACCTCAGCAATTCTAGGGACACGGCCTGGTCCTGGATTTTACCCCTTGATTACTTACCCCAGGTGAACACACAAGTTTACCCCGCCAGCCCAGCACTAGTTTAAAATGTCAAATAAATCGGATAACGGAAAGCGGGTCAAAATCGACTAGCGGGATTTCATTACCTAACGTCGGAGCGGTGGGATTGAAAATGAAATCTTATAACATATTGCCGTGAAAACCCAGTTTCATGAGGTTTTATAAGACACGTGGAGCTTGCGGGATGCGGGCTTTGATTTTGGATTCTAGTCCAGCGTATAACCTAGAGCTTATGCTGCCTTAGTACTCTTTAGAATGGATTAGACTCCGTTTTGGTCTTTGTAGCTTTTAATGCGTATAGTAATCTAATGTAGGTTTTTGGGTTCCGTATCTGAAGGGTAGGTACTCCACGGAATCCTGTTAATATGCCTACGCGGTTTTTTTTCAGAATTTTGCTATTACGGCGGAATTACTTACAATTTTTTGGAAGAACTTGAAATTATATAAGTAGAGTAGGTACTACCTTTTTTCTTTACTTGAAATAATCAAGTGGATCCCTTTTTTTCAACGTATTTTTTTTATAGTAGAAGCCCTAAAGAGAAATAACAAATACTAAACAAATGCTTAAGTGCCAGTTTGGCTCGCGCTAATTCAATTCGAAGTTGGAATCAAATCGGAATATAATAATAGGTACCTACTGTGCGGGAACCCTCGGTGCGCGAGTCCGACCCTCACTTGACCGGTTTTACGATGGCTTACAAGGAATCTAACCTGGGATGGGGTAAGATTCCTTGTGAGATCCAAGCCAATATTTATGTGACGAGCGCGAGTATTTGTTCCTTAGGCTTGATTTTTGTTTTCTATGTGTGCGTTTGTCTTACATTTTTATATGTCTGTCTAGTATCTACAGTAAAATATTAGTTTACTTTTGAGAAAAGGTCAATTTGTAGAAGATAGATACATATATTTTCATAAAAAAAATTTTTTGACGTGATATGTATTCACCAACAGAACTAATGCCTTAGTAGGGTAAAAGTACCGTTTGTGGCTACAAACCGTACTCTGTACACTTTTTGGCCACATAAGGTTGAAATGAGTATCAACAGTACTGTTAAATTAAAAATATTTTTCATAAATAGTTAAGACTGAAGATTAATAGTAAGGTGAAATATTAAAATATGTTTTCACTTCTCATGCTCGTAAAGTTCTTCTTTAGGCTGCATAAAAACGCATTTTATGCACTTGTTCGTAAAGTGTTGTCGTCATCTAGACTAAGACAATTAATACTGTTTAACATTATAACTGTTTAATTTCCTCGTAATCGAAGTGAAAAGCAGAGACTCGGTCTTGAAACCCATTTTATCCTCGACTTAATTATCCAAACTCGCCTACCAGCTCGGATGGATACCATAAGTCTTGGATCAAATGTTTTATTTTATGCCCTTGTTGTGCAATCTGCTATTGTAATTTTATAATGCTTTAGATATTATTTAAAATTTAGAGTGGCCAAAAACGGTCTTGAGATGGCCAAAACCGGTACTTCTACCCTAATACGGTTTGTACATCTTTTTGAACACCTTTCAACGAACGTACTATCACGAACGTTAATTTGTTGCCCATTTCAAGTAAAATATGCTTCAATTCGTCAATGTCATTAGAGATGTCAAGTCGTTTGTAACTTTTAGGAAACTCAACCTTATTTTAATTTTAATTCTCGACTATATTGCGCACCATTTTCAATTTCTCTTCGCATTAGTTTTGTTTTTCGTAGTCACAAGTCTAACCTAACCTAACCTACCTAATTACATTTTAAGGGGTTACCTTTGTTTCGTCAAAAAATCCCCCTCCCCTCCCCTCCTCTCCACTCCCCTCCTCTCCCCTCCCCTCCCCTCCCTCTAGAGTACAGTCGAATTAAATTAATAATTATGTATTATTTATGAATTCGACTGTACACTTTAGTACCTTGTCTATATAATTTCATGTTTAAACTGCCATATATGAATTGTTACAAAGATTAAAGCGACAAGGTTTTAAACAGTATACATATTATTATTTATGAACTCAACTTTACAGATACCGTTTTATACTTCTGTTGACCAAACCAAACCACGTAGGTATAGGTAGAAAACTCAAGTCAAGGTCCTCTTGCATAGTATATTAAACAAAATATAATTTACGTTAAATTTCAAATATTGAATGTCGAACGGTCTATACAGATGTGTTACAACTACATGCAAGAGAAAGAAAGAATGAAAGAAAAAACATTTAAACAGACAAACAAAAGACAGCAAAATACTGACAGACAAAATACCTGTTATCAAGAATTGGTTCCAACTCGGCGTTACGCCGGCGTTCAAGCCAGCGCTGGTCTTCCGTTGGAACCATCCAGTGAACCACGGAAGATTACACACGCAAGAGGACCTATACTTGAGTTTTTCACTTATAAGTACGAGTAGCTCTTATAACGTCCCTATAAACAGCTAATAAAACTTATTTTATTGTATCAGTGTTCTGCTTTTGACTGACAGACTATCACGTGATTTTTCCGGTAAAATGTAGTTACCTACCTAAACAAAACTATAGTTACGAATAAAAACCTTTTGGTTATCAATCACAGCACTTCATAAGGTGCTTTATAAGTCCAGCCACACTCACATCACGTCCAAATTGCATGTCGCGCGAAGAGCACTCGGCTAGCCGCTGCGATGGCGAGACGTTTTGTGCTGTAATGGGCTTTATACTGCATCCGCACTCCACTGCCCGACAGGCGTTGAAGGGGAAAATAGTGGTATTGAAAGGTTTTAATTGTGCGTGGACAGGTGAAATTCTGTGAAGAGGGATGCCAGACACAAAACAAGCCAAAAATACCGTACTCGTTGAATGTCAAACACACATGAGATTTTAATTGTAGGTTTTAAGCTTTGATTTTTTAGTATTTTCTGTAAATAATCGCTTTATATTCTGACTTCTTGTTTTTCGATGACCTATTTATTCAAAACAATCAACATGTTGTAGTTTTACCTTGTTAGAATAGTGCTACTCCATGTCTTCCCGTGAATGTTGTAAAAGGCGACTAGGGAATAAAGGCTTGTAGTACTGTAAGGCGATGGGCTTGCAACCTGTCACTAATACGCTGGTAAACATGTTAGCCTAATTGTGCAAAATGTGGTTACAGAATTATCAACAAGTTCTTAGAGTTGTAGGTAATTCTGTAGCTCTCTATTTTTGTATATTGTAATTTTCAAAGGCCTTCATAGTAATTTCATTAAAATTTGAAATAGTGTTATTTACACAGTCGGAAAAATTATGAAACATGAACGTGTTAAAATGTCTTATTTTAATCGCATTTGATACAGTCGACAAAAATCGTAAAATTAGGAAGAGAACTCACGAAAATCAATAGTAATTTAGTAGACCAAACTGACTCACTATTATGTAACATTATTTTATATGTATTGAATAAAGAGTTTTTATTGTATTGTTCTAGATATTCAAAGCCACTTACTAAAAATCATATGTAACTTGAGCACACTAGGTATGTTATTAACTTCGAAAATGAACACCGTATTATTATTCCTTGATGGTCCATTAAATATTGTACCTATTAATGAGTCATGCAAATGGATCAAGGATTGCCCAGGGGAGCGTCACACTCCATATGAAGGGGTGACTTTAGGAGTGGCGTTAGGCACTTTGGCGGCAGATTTTATTCAATTCCTTATGAAGGTACGGAAACTGACAATTGGGTTTAACGTGAATTGGTAAACGCAGTTGAGGAAGTTGATGAAGCAAATGTTAAGGAAAATCGGTGATTCTAATGATATTTTCGATTTAAAGTCAAAAATATTCGCAGTTTTAGAAGCTGCTGTCTGTATCCATCGCACTTGAATTTTGGCACTTGTATTGAGTTTGTACAATTTGAACCCCTTTCGAGAGTTTAAATCCATTCACATTTGCATCCTTTAGCATATTCGTAAATTCATCAAAAGTTAATTCCTCATCTATATCAATTCCAAAACTTACATCTTCAGCAATCCCTTCTTTAATTTATTCCCCCTTATCTGGGCCCGGGATCCCTTTAACGCGCTTGTCACTTGTTTCCCCTAACGAATCGCTGTTTTGTTTGTTGTCCCTTATCTTCTTGAGCAATTTTTGACAGTTCCCCCAATTACCGCTATCTTTGTCATTGATTGCTTCTTGATAAGTTAACAAAGGAATTAGATATTTGGATAGGCGACGTCAAATAAAATTTTTTTTTTTTTGGTCATTTAAATTTACCAATACAATTGTGGCAAATTGTATTTAAACGTTGTATTTTAAATCCACTTTAGCTTAACTTAGATTTGAATTTTAACGTAATTTACTTTCATTCTCGAGGTCGGTTTTTTTTTCAGGTAAATTTTTCCTTTCTCTATATTTTTTTATTTTTTATTTATTAAGAATGTGGATTGTAACTCACACTATTAGGCAGATAAAAAGTGAATCCGGAAACATTGCACAACCTAGTTTCTGAATATTGATAATATTGATTGACAGCAGTCAATAAATGCTGTTATTACTATTGTTTCAAAAGCAATAAGTATAGCATTGTTTTACTGCTGTCAAAATTATAATTATTCAGAAACTTTAAATTTATACAATACCTAGTAATAAAATTATCATATCATATTTATCATTCCAAATATCCTGATCTGCCTCACATTAGTTTTCGTTTTACTGACAGCAAGCAGTGTAATTTTCCACCATCACAAGGAAAAAAATAGATTCCTTCGAAACAAATTTATTTATAAGATCTCGCTTCAATAAAACATCGATTTCAGCTGGAGGCGTCATCAATAACCCTCTCCGGACCACCGTTCGCTGCAGCTGACTTTATTTGATTAGACTACGTGACGGATCGATCATTTGCCTAGATAAAATAGAGAAAATCTTAAAATACTGCATTGCTGTCTGTCGTGAGCCAAAGTTCTGCAATTCTGAAGTACAAATTTTGAATCTTGCTCTGTCAATTACGTTTTATGGTGTGGGGGTACGAGTATAGAAGCATTCCATCTTAATCCTCAGGGTAATTTGCAGTCTTATGCCCGTATTAATAAACTGATGTCAACTCTAACGCTCGTCTTGAGATGCGTCAAAAATGACAGTGTTCTATGGTTTGGCGTTTACTTTGACGTATCTTGTGACGGGCCTCACGGTCAAGATGAGTTTATTAATACGGACATAAGATTTTCAGTCTTGAGACTGCCAATGTCTATGGGTCACACATCTACCATCAAGTGGCTTCTGCGCTCGTTTGCCTTCAAAAAAACATTAGGAGTATGACATACTGCCTTGCCTATTAGTTAGGTTCCTGTTCAATAATCTGTATTGTCCTTTTTTATTACCCAGACCATACCCAGGCAGCCTTTCATGGGTGCCTTTTTGCATCAAAGACACTTTAAAGGTTAAAAACAACTTCAACCGGCCTAAACAAGCTACGTTTAATGGTTTTTTTTTTCAAAATAACTAAAAAATATGCTTTAAAAATGTAAAAAAATCATTACAGTTAAGTGATAACTTTCTCCGTCGCCATTGCCTAATCTGTTGATCGAAAAGGTTTCTCCAAGGATGATTACTCAGATCGTTGAAATAGCTATTCAAAATAATATTTCCTGGTACCAACTACCAAGGCAACAGAAACATACAAGATCTACATAAAAAGAGACAGTTGTTTATGCATTTGACAAAACTATCAAGGCTTAACATACAAGGATCTAAATAAAATGATATTATTGCTCATGCAAAAATAAAACTAAACACATTGTGTTTATATTCTTACGCAATTGGGAAAACTACTAAGGCAACAGTAACATACAGGAGCTAAATAAAACCATACCATACATTCCCTTTGATATAAGGTTATTCGAAATGCTTCATAAGCAAGCGTACCAGTTCGCTCACGTCCGCGCGGTATTTATTGGCCATCGTCGTTGGAATGTCTATTGGACGGTCCTTTTTCACAACATTAACTTACCGGGCGCTAGTGGACTAATAGAATTCTTGAAATACATTTGGGTCATGGTCTTGTGTCGGTGGAGTCGAAGTTATGTTCAATCTTTAAATCATTAGTCTTAACTTTTATGAAGCTAACTTTCTGGGCTTATAGAAATATGATTTGCATTCGATTTTCAGTCATTTTGATCTATAATAGAATTTTTTTGCTTGTATACTGAACATAAAGTGAGCTTTATTTATTAACGGCTTGGCAAATTACTAGGCAATTATTGGCAAATTATTACATAAAGGTTTTTGCTACATGATCCGGTATTTTTACACACAAACCGGCTGTCGGAACACCTGATTAAATACAAAATTTTCATTCAAATCTTAATTTAAATTTGAATGAACCAACATCTAGAGTTTTCTTTGTGAGTAGAGAAACAAAGAGTAGTAAAAACAAATAAATTGTAATACATACGTAAAATACACGATTAATAAGGTTACTTAAAACAAACTACTAGACTAAATGCGCAATAAACAAAATACTTATATTAAAATGTTAAATCATCATGTTATTCTTTTAAGTTGTTCCCAAATGCCACTAAGAATAATGTGATAGATCAACGTTGATATTGCCAAAAACATTGCCAATATCAACCACCATCAAGCTTTGATACCAGGACTTAATGATGATGTGAAAGAAATGGCAGCGCTATCAAAGTATCCAGACCCATATTGTGAAATATAAATTGTCTCGAAGCAAATAACCGTTGCAGCTGCACCAAGCTGCATAAACCGTCGCAGTTACAGCACGACTGTCTCTCGCAGTTCATTGAGTTTACGAGTACCAAACTATATTCAAGCTTTTCTGAAGTTATAGAATTGTATTCATACTTCTCAAACTGCGATGAAGGTGATAGCAGAACGTTTACTAATTAAACACAATAAAATAGCAGGAGACAGTCTCACACAAATCAAACCTGTCCTTAGGGAGCCTGCCGTTTCGTCAAAATATTTTTGGTCAAATGGATCATTTCCCAATTTTTTTTATTTGCCTAACCAATGTTTTATATTTTTTTCAGAATTTATTTTAGTAACATTGTGAAGTCTAATGGGTATGAAACAAGACGCGAAATGCAGGTTCTGTCAGGTGGCAGAGGAGACAGCATTGCACATCCTCTGTTCATGCGGACCACTAATGCGCATCAGAAGTATTTACTTAGGGCGACATATTATGGACCCACAAGAGATACAACTCCTTACTGCCCAAAGCATCTGGAAATTCGTAGACGCAACGGGCCTTTGCGGTAAGCTCTAAATAAAGGGCTGCCGCAAAAGATCAGCAATGGTCGAAGCGGCACACAAGACCCACCTCAACCCCCCAATAATAATAACATCGTGAAGAACCCTATAGGTTAGGTAAGGTTAGTTTTTATAAAATCCTGAAATATTTACGGTTACAGAAAACAAAGCGGTTTGGCAAATGAAAAGTTGGTAAATTATACATTTGACCAAAAATATTTTGACGAAACAAAAGTAACCCGTGTCCCTAACTTAGCTGTAGGCTTTTATAAGTAGTAATATACATAGAAAACATTTAAGACTTCTCTACATACATAACATATTAACATACCGTCACGTTTTCATGCTTGATTGGGGTACGCAGAGCTACCGAATTATTAACAACTCTATCAACTTATTTATTTATTTTGGTAAGTAATCTTTATTGCACAAAAATACAAATTTGAGGCCGGCGCAGCAGCTGATCAGGCCCACACCCACAAGCGCCGCAAATATTCGTCATTAATTAATGATTACGAATTCGCGGCGCTTGCAGTGGAGACTCTGGGACCTTGGTCTGCTGACATGAAACTTTTTATAAAGACCCTGTCTGCCAAGCTTATCGACGCCTCCGGGGATCCCCGAGCTGGCGCTTACCTCTCCCAAAGGATAGGTTTAACTATCCAGAGAGGTAACGCAGCCAGCATCATGGGTACAATGCCGCGAATAGATTTATTAGAGGGGGTATTCTTTTTGTAATTCAAGTTTTAAGTAGATAAGTAATAGGTTACACTAGTTTTTATTTATTCTAATTATTATTACTGTACAGTGTGTATAGTATATTTTTTTACCTATTAGATTAAAAATCATCTGTGTTATTATTATACTTACCTTTTGAATATAATTTGAGTACAAACGGTGGCATATTAATGGGATTCTCTACCAGTTGACCTGGTGCAACTCACAAAATGGGTGTAGGAGGTGCAATATTGTACCAACGATTTGTTTACATTGTATGGTATAATTTTTGGAACTTCAGAATGATTTAGAAGACCGGTCAAGTGCGAGTCGGACTCGCGCACCGAGGGATCCGTATTTGAGATAATATGCTTTGTAACCGAAAAAATATATCAATTTTGTTATGAACTTTATTTTCAGCCTAAGCCTAAATTTTAATACACATTTTCAAAGATTTTAAATCAATGAACATTTCATTTTTTTTCCAATAAAAACAAGAAATTATCTATACGTCAGGATTAGTTTAGATGTTTTAATTGATAAGCTTCAGAGATAGGGGGGGGCTATAAATCAAAAAGAATATCACAGAAAATTAAAAACCAGTGACTATCATATAAGGGTTCCTTTTTTACTATTTTAATACGGAACCCTAAAAACCCTAAAAGAAAGCTACATTATTCCTGAATTATATAGGCTGTATTTTATTCCGTTAAACCGGATCAAAGCTCTCTCTCTAGTTCTAAATATACAGGCACAGGCAACTTGCATTCAATAATACACAGCCACTGACCGTTGGTACTCGAACCGCTTAAAATATTCAAAGTAATATGCAATATGTAATCAGCTTATGTCTGAGTACTCCGGGGGATGAGTCGTGAATTAATAAAATATGCTTTCAAGCCAAAAATGTGGGTATAAAGGAAAATTATTATTTTTGATGTTAATTGAAGCGCCTAATCAGTTTTCAACCAAACTCCCAATTCGATTTGGGTTTCAGATCATAATTCAATTTAAAAATACAGTCAGTTCAGTTATTTTATACATTCATTAAGAAAACTTGAAGAAAGAACTGATATTTGTTTCTAAAATTAATCCAAGGCAAGCCCTTACTTACCTATCGTTTTTTTATAATTTAGCAGCACCCTATATACTTACATAGCATAACGCGATTATAATGAAACTCGTAAAGCCTCAGCTTTGCATTTTTAATTAATTTTAATCTTACCTTTCATTGTCAGAGCCAGGGGTCGACAACATTTTTTAATTACCCTCAGCTTTAACAATGCTATTGTGAAGAATCCTCAAAAGCATAATTACTCAGCTGTATTAACTAATAGCTAGGTAGACTATCTTATCTTATCTTGTATCCGTCGGCAAAAGCAAATCCCACGAAATCCGTGAATAGAAAGCCTTTGGGTACAGTGTAAAGTAAGAGAGATAGGAGAGCTGTAGGTATTAATAAAGACTAAAGCGACTTGTATTTTTATAACATAAATGAAAATACAGTTACTGGTAATAATTTTCACTAAATTGCTTTGAAATGGCGCTGCGTTCATTTAAACTTATCTAACAGAAGTTAATTATAACTAGAAACCCGTTTCGAATTAAACTTTAGTTTTATCAGGGCTTCGGATTAAAAGGTAATAAGACAATAAAATATAGTAGCTGAAGTTAGTTTCTAAAGTCATTTTTGGCCATACATATTGCTGCGACTTTGTTAGAGCAAAACGTATTAATAAAACATAACATGTAGCTACGTATTAATTAAAATTCAACTCCCATGACACTAACCTGATACTAATATAATATTATAAGAATAGTCATAACTAAAATATACATTATAAAAAAATACAGTGTGCATTTACATTTTTATGCATAAGATTTGACTCCGGTTATCAATTTCCAGAGGAGCTAAACATTTTTTTAATTTTTAATTTTTAATTTTTTCCCGTCTCTTATAACTTGATTTCTTATCCTTCCCTTTCGTGCAGACAAGACGTCTCGGACAGATTCTGACGGACAATGGCGGATAGAATAGGGACACGGTGGCACGGCGGCTATTGTGCCGATGAAACTTTGAGTGGGGACCCACGGGGCGATACTGAGAACGGTACCGCTGCGAGTACTAGAAGTTATGACAAAAAACGCAAGAAAAGATTTATAGTGCAAAACGTGCGAAATTTCAATAGATTTTAAGCTTGTAGAGGTATTATCATAAGGTAGACACCTACAAGTACGTAGCAATAACATTGAATCCATTCATATAGTATGTTACGCTAATGGAGCCATGTTAAGGTATTTGAGCCTTTACAGCCTCGAGAGCACAGCAGTTCCTTTTTTTTGATCGATAATTTAGATGCTTTGGCAATATTTTGTTATGTGGTATGAAAGAACATGGTTATGCCGCGCCTCCATCAGTTTAGCGCTAGATTTCTGTAAGAGTATTTTTGCTCTTTTAATTACACTTAGTTGACGTTGAACTTATATTAATGGTTCGACAAATTACACTTTGTTTTTTTGCATAATAAGGCGTACTTTTAATTTTACACGAAACCAAATTCGCACTCAATGTTGACAGTTATAAATTTCCGCAGCGGTATTGCCTATTATTACTGGTATTTAGTTATAAACGTTCACGCCCGCAATCTAAACCCGTATATTTCAGCCCCCGGCCCGCTATGAGGGAAACATGCCGTGAATTTTGATAGTGTGAGGGTAAAAATTGTATTTACGCCGCCGCACGTCAAGCATTTGGGCTAATGCTGCCACATGCTCGCGGCGTGGAAAAGTTTGTGTTACATTGAACTTTTTTTTAGGCGTATATGTTTCTGGCGTCCCTTTGTGGCGGTACTTGTAGAGTGAATATTTTGAGGTTCAGTTTTACATAATAGAGGAGATAATTTAGAAGGTTGTGTTTTTATCAAATAAATAGGTGTGTTAAAGAGAAGGTTTGGAATAGGAAATAATGGATATAACTTCATCGACAAGGGCCTTGAAGTAAATGATGATGATGAAAGAGAGATGAAAAGAGATACACACGCGTCTAATATTTAATTCTAAATGGACCTTATTTTTTTGTGTTTTTAATTTTACGTTTTTGCTAATGAAGTATTTTTGTATTTTACTCATGCATACCCTATTCTAGCACCGTGCTGAAACTTAATCATTAAGATTTTATACAAATCATTACTTCTGAGTAGTTAAAACTTAACCATTCATATCGATATCCTGACTTTTTACGAAATCATAATTTGACAAACTATAATCATTTTACAAACTTTCATTTCTCAAAAACGTGTTAGTGCTTAAACCATTAAATATTAAAAAGGTTACATGGGTTTATTAAATAAGTTAGGTTAGGTTAGACTTGACCTCACGAAATTGTCAAAAAAAGTGGCGAGAAGTATCTCTTTGCGAAATGAAAGATTTTAAAATGATATACTTTGTCAAATGATGATTTAGTAAAACATTAGTGAACCATAAAGGGCTGCTAAACCATAACGTCAAGTATTCCGGCTAATGCTGCCATATGCTCGCCAAGGCTCGTTGAGAAAAGTTCGTGGCTACATTGAACATTTTTGGGGCGAATGTTTTTCTCGCGGTCCTTAGAAATAGTTGTGTTTTTTTGAGACGTTAGTAGATTGTGTCTGTACTTGTAAAATGTGTTCCTTAGACTCTCCCCCCTCTCTTTCTGTCAAAGGCTTGTGCCCTGTACATCAAGCGTAAATTAGCCGGAGTGGCTTATATTTATTCTGCATTATCCTGCTTATTGTAGTGCTAATAAAAATAAAACAAGACATTAAACAAAGTATAGTAGTATTTTGCGATGGATTCGTCTGGATCGCTACCATATTTTCCTTTAAACTAGCACTAAGCACCTATATTTGCTTTGCATTGTTTCGGTGTGGGAATAAGTTATAGGTTATAGGTTGTGGCGGGCTCTTTTCCATAACTCGAGGGGTTGGTGACATTACTCCTGCCAACCCAGTTCCACCAAGAAGCCTAGCAGACCCTTGATGTTGCCGACGAGTTTCTGGTAGTGACCTCGGTTCCAGCCCGGTATGTTGCCGCCTCTGGGCACTCCGTGATGACGTGGGCAGCAGTTTCTTCTGCCGTCATGCAGGCTCTGCACATGGAGCAGCCTGTAACACCAAAAGTGTGTTTTTTAAATAGGGCATGGCAGTTAGAGCCCCAGTTGAATTTGTGGGGATAAGACATTCGGTGAAATTATTAGCATAGAGGCATTTTATCTTGGTTCTCGGGGTTGGCAACGCATTTACTGTCTTAAGGCCGTTTTAGGAATCTGATTTCAACCGTAATGCTCGTCACAAGATGCATCATAAATGTATTTTTTCTATGACTCAACGTTTACTACGACAAAGATAATAGATATGTCGAAGTAAACGTCAACCCATTGAAAACTGACTTTTTTGATGCGTCACGAGATTGTGACAGGCATCTCAGCTAAGATGAGTTTATTAATACGTCCCTTAGGATGTTTTATCCTTAACATTGAAGAAGTAAATATATTGTGTTTCAGTCTCTTTACGACTCTCTTTGTGTTTGTGTGCGTGTTACTGTGTTACTCCTTCACACCGCAACCACTGTACAAATTTGAATAACATTTAGAATGGCGATAGGTTATACCCAGGATTAACACTGGCAGCTTTTCATACAGGAAAATTTAAACTTTCCCAAGAGAATAACGGTAATCGAAATTTACCCGGACGAAGTCGCGGGCAGAAGTAAATGATAGATAAAATAGTTGCCAGAAATAATTTTATCCAATAACTATGCAGCAGCTAAATCATTAAGTGGTTGTATAAATTATTAGACTACTGCAATTTAACGTTACATTTAATTTTTATGAAGTACAGTACAGTCAAAACTTACCAATATCTTTTTAATAAAAGACAGGGCTGCTCAACCTAAGACATGCTTAACCAACGCTTTCAAATAAGACAATAATTATTAATGTGCTATCCCAGTCACCAACATCGTTACTGTAGTTAATTAAAACGTGATTGCGACAGACAGATGGCGCTAGCGTGCATTACTTATTCAGGCGGCTGTCAATCCGAGTGACACGTCAGTCTGCCACGTAATGTGTAGGTAAACTAGCTTTGCGTGGAACAAATTTCCCTAGGGCAACGGTTTTTCCAGGAGTTATAACTTAATGTTTGTAGATAAACTGAGGTAGTTTAAATTGTTTAGCGAAATTGCGAGTGAAATTGAATTTTTTATACTAAGTTTTATTGTTACTTACTCTTATTACTTTTCTCTTTACCTTTTTTTTACTATTTCAGGGTAAAACTTCAGGGTATACTTACTATTTAAAAGAAAGAAAGGCTTATGTGAAAGAAGATGAAGATTTAAGGGTATTTTTTGAGCAAGATATTCTATGTAGGTATAAGTTAAATTCTTTAATGTATAAAAGGAAATGTTTTAAAAGATAAAAGATGAAGAAGGGAATGAATGATGAATCTGGGTCATTGTCATAACCCTAAAAAAAACTGTTCATACGAATCATATATAAGCCACTTAGTAAAATGCGTCTAATTTTGTATCATAATATTAAAGTAAAATAAACATAATAGACCATACTGTAACAGATTGACTATAAATTTATTTATTTTTTACTTTGTAACCAACCATGTAACCGAAATGTCCACTTCGGTGGACTGTTCGGATTCTACCTTTCAATAGAACGTAGCTTTTAATAAATACGTGTTTTTTACTATTTTACAAAAATGATACGTTTTCCTTATCTACAGTATGTTTTCCATTTGCCGTTAAAAGTATTAAAAAAAAGATAGAATTAAATCACACTTTTTGCATCATTGAATCTTGTTACAACATTTTTTGTCTTTCCGGTGGACATTACTTTTGATACTGACTAAAATTAAGTAAATGTCAAATGATGGAACAGAACGTAAAATTGAACGCATCCAATATCGCACTATCCCTGTCAGAGGCCATTTCACCGTGACTCGTACGCAGAAGACGTTGTTATTGTGTTAAGAATAATATTTAGTGCTGTCAAAGTTGAGTTGTCTTTCCGGTTACTGCTGTATTTTGGTAAATAAATCACTATAGATTAATCAAGCATTGTTATTTTCTAGTCAAACAATGAAACTTTATGAATATACCTTGGCTTTTGACATAACCTATAAACGGCACGTGGTGTGAATGATTTTGCGAAAAAAGTCCATTGGGTGGACGTCTTTTCGGTGGAACTTTTGTCCACCGAAACGACAGATGTCCACCGAGTGGAATATTTTCTTGAATGTGGGTTACCTATTTAGTTATTATTACTTATAAAACTGCTTCTGATTATTGGTGTTTTTATCATTTAAGGACTAATTACCTATTTTTGTTTCATTTTCGCTTTATTTTTATGGATAAATATGTTTTGAACCACCACTTCTCTCACACCTTTAATAATGGTTGGAACTGTCAGCCTAACAAGGGGCCTAACACCTTTGCACCGTGTCGCATTAAACGTCATGTTAAACTGCCATATGAAGTTGTGAAACGAGTGAAAACGACAAGGCACTTAGGTGCCCAGCAACCTATGAGGCCGACTGTACCTGTAATGGGTGGTTTTAAAAAAAATATGTACATAGTTAAGGACTAAATTAAGAAACAGTAACCTTAGTCATGCAAGTAACTAAAATTAACTAAACTGTTTTAAAACAAATGGTGGTATTTCAGATAAAACTGCATTTGCAATTGCGATCATATGACTAACGAGGGAGTATTGAATCTGCTTCGGTTATTTTTAAGATACTGCTTATTAGCGTTTGAGGGCACTGTAAACTTATTACTAATTTTCGTTTCTCACATGACTAAAGTTACTGTTTCTTAATTTTAGTCCTTAACTGTACACTTTTTTTTAAAACCACCCTAATGCATTTCTTACGGCATGGGAGATAGTGATTCATCATAAGCGTTCGTTCGTTTCCCTCACAAAATCTCCTGCTCTTTCTTTGCACAGCTTTACCTTCTTTTCGTTGGGTGCATTATTGTGATTTTTCAGGCGATGGCGAAAACAAGAAGTAAATTTACCGATACCCGGAAAACAAAAAGACGCCGTGAGCAAAAAAAACTGAGTATGAGGAAGGCACGTGAAAAACTCAAACAGGATCCAGAATCCTTGGAAGAAAAGCGAAAAAAGGACAGAGAATATTACCATCGGAAGAAAGCTGAAGGGAAAATAAAAACAATAGAAGATTTACCAGATGTGAAAAAAAGCTTTTGAGAAGGAAATGGAGAGAGACATATTTTGACCACCGAAATGAATTGTCTTTTCGGTGGACAGACATAAAATATTTTTTGTTTACTTTTTGAATACTTTTAGGTGACTGATTTGTTTTTGATTATGTGAAGATAGCATTAACGTTATTTTTGTTCATGATGTTAATCACTTTTTAGTTTTATTTTTTTTGCTAATTATGATTTTAGTCCACTCGGTGGACATATTAGTCTTTTCGGTGGAACCGAAATTTTGCTATTTCCTTATAAATCGCCTTTTTCGAATTATTGATCTCAGACTGATACTCACTATTGTTGTAATGTAACGTAAGAGTCATAATATATCTTTTATTTTTATAAATCACGTGTTTCATTTTTTCACAAAAAAAATCCCTAGGCTTGACAATGACCCATCTAGCTAACCTTTGAAAAGTTAAGAAATGTGCAAAGTTGTGCATCGAGTAGGCCATATTTTCGGGTTATGTACAACATGTTAACTATTGGGGACACGTCAGTAAAACAGCAAGCTTGAATAACGACTGCCATATATTTATTCTTAAGTCTACCCCCATACATAGATGCATCATATCTACAACCCCCCTTTTTAGTTCTATGACTCATGCAAATACTTATGCTAAATAATTAAATCGGTATAATTGTTTTCGAGCCTGCAATCTAATATTATTTAAGTATGTATCATTTTCTTCACTATAAATATACAGTATCCAGCAGCTGATCTTAGTTTAATTTACTTATGACAAGCTCTTTTATATTACATATTTATTACATTTCTTCTAATTTATGTTGAAATAAATTAGGAAAGTAAACATTATTTCTATATGATTAAATCAAAATTGGCAAACCTTAATTTACCTATCACGCACGACTACCTGTTAAAATTAAGTTCCAACAAAATCGAAACTGCTACTATACAGGAGTTATTATATTTATTGCTTATTTTATTATTTGTTTACCTACTTTTCATGCAATTTTTTTTTTATTAAAAAATCGATGAAAATACAACTGTTAATCTCATTCTTTCGTTTTTACAATTAAATATTCAACTTATTTGTATTATGATAATCAGACTTATTTATAGTTTTGGTGTAAATTGGAACATGAAGGTGCATAGGCGTGTTCGTAGAGGTGTTCAATAGCCCCACCGATCAGGAGCAATCACCAACCTGCCGGAGCGAGTGACATAGTTGTTATTAATATTATCATTAGTGGCGCGGTGCGCCGGCGACACTGGGGCTGCGCGTGCGCCGTCTCCGCTGCGCGCGGGCGACTGAGCGCCGCCGCCGGTGGCTATCGCGTTATCACTTCGGACAATGATATCATCGTAAGGCTGGGAGCACACAGTGGAATTGGAGTAACGAATTTCTGGTCTTTGTGGGGAATCTGGTATGAGATGACGTCTGTTTCGGATCAAAATACCTCCATGTTGTATTTGAACCACATATGACCGTATGCCTTTAAGGCTTAAAATTGACCCACTAACCCATTCTTTATTTACTCTGACCTTTATTTTCTGACCCGGTATTAACTGAGGTAGATCTTTCGCTGTCTTGTCATAACAGCGCTTTTGGATTTCTTGTCTTTTATGTAACTCGGTTTTAACATGTTTCTGAATTTTTGGCTGAAGAAGTCTAGGTAAACACGGGACAATGCTTCGAAATTTTCTATTGTTCAGCAATTCTGATGGGGACGCTAACGTACTACTAATGGGAGTATTTAAATACTCCAACAATGCTAGTCTAAAATCATCTTTTTCAACACATGTCTTCTTCATGATGTTCTTAACTGTTTGCACTAATCGCTCCACTTGGCCATTAGATTGCGGATAAAGGGGTGACGACGTTATGTGTTCAAAACACCATTGTTGAGCAAACATTTTAAACTGATATGACCGAAACTCAGGGCCATTATCTGACATGACTGTATTAGGAATTCCCTGATGGCAAAAGATAAGTTTTAACTGGTCTATCACGTGTTCAGATGTTAAGCAACTTAGTTCTACTACCTCTGCGAACTTACTGTAATAATCTACTACTAACAAGTATTTTTTATCTTTGAAGTGAAAAACATCTACCCCCAATTTTGACCACGCCCGATCTGGCACTTCGTGTGGAACTAATGTCTCTTTCCTATTTTGATTTTTATATGTTAGGCAAGCTTGACAATTATTGATGTAGTCTTCCAATTGTGTATTAATGTTCGGCCAGAAGATAGACTCTCGAATTCTTAATTTGCACTTTTCTAAACCCAAATGCCCAGTGTGCGCACGCCTTAGCATTTCACTACGCATGGGAGTCGGAATTACAATACGGTCTCCTTTCCACACCATGCCGTACGCTACTGTTAACTCGTCCCGGTAATTCCAGTATGGCTTCACTTTATCATTTACTATTTCTTGTTTGTGCGCGGGCCACCCGGTTTTTATATATTTTAACAAGGCTTGCGACTCGTCGTCGTCTTGTGTCTGTTTCTGTATACGAACGAAATGTGTGTCAACTAGTGGGTTACTCATAAGAACGGCGCACACTTGCGCACGTGCGTCTAATAGATCGCGCGGCTCCGTGGCAGGCGCAGTGGCCGGTTCGACAGCGCGGGACAGTGTATCGGCCATAAATAAGTACTTTCCGGGTTTATACACGAGCTTAAACGTGTAGGGTTGCAAACGGAGTAACATTCTTTGTAATCTTGCCGGGGCAGTGGCAACTGGTTTACAAATAATACTTACTAATGGCTTATGATCAGTTTCCACCGTTACATCTTTTTTGCCATATATATACGCGTAAAACTTTTCGCAAGCATACACACATGCCAACAGCTCCTTTTCGATTTGAGCGTATGCTTGTTCCGACTTTGTCAAGGACCGCGAAGCGTAACACACAGGCAAATTGTCCTGAAGCATACAGGCCCCTAGCCCATTTTTTGACGCATCGACCGAAAGTACAACTGGTTTTTTTAAATTATAGTACTGTAAAACAGGTGCACTAGTCAAGCATTGTTTTAAATCTTCGAAGGCTTTATTATGTTCGTCCAACCAGTGCCATTCAATATCTTTTTGCAGCAACTGTCTAAGACAGAAATTCCTGTCGGATAAATTTGGTATAAAGCTACCTACATAATTTATCATTCCTAAGAATCGTTCTAGATCCTTCGTGTTCCTTGGACACGGCATGTTTTTTATTGCAGAAGTGTATGAACCATCGGGATAGATACCATTTGGAGTTATTTTATGTCCTAAGTACTTAATTTCCGAGAGGCTAAACTTACATTTACTTTTATTTAACTTTAAATTAATCTCACGGCAACGGTCTAGAACTTTTTTAAGACGGATGTCGTGTTCCTCTTTGTTCCTGCCATATACTAGAAGGTCATCTATAAATAAGCAAACACCCTCTAAGTCGTCGAAATGCTCATACATCCGCTTATGGAACACCTCAGACGCAGAAGTTATTCCAAAGGGCATGCGCAAAAACTTATACCTACCAAAGCTAGTATTGAAGGTACATAAGTCTGTGCTTTCTTCATGTAAACGCAATTGCCAAAACCCCTGTTTCGCGTCCAAAGTGCTAAACAATGTAGCTCCACCTAAATTGACCGTCATTTCATCCAAAGTCGGTAGTTTGAAGTGCTCGCGCCTAATAGCTTGGTTTAAGTCTCTCGGATCTAAACATATCCTAATGTCCCCGTTCGCCTTCTTAGCCACCGTCATACTATTGACCCAATCAGTGGGACCCTCAACCCTGGCAATAATTTTATCCTTCGTCATTTCATCAAGCTTCTCTTTAACGCTATCTTTCAAGGCTATAGGCAATTTTCGCGGCGCGTGTACCACCGGCCTAATACTTTTGTCTAACTCAATCTTGTACTCGCCTGGCATGCATCCTACACCTTCAAATAAATCCGAGTACTCTTTATAGATGTATTTCTCTATTTCTGTTACCCGATTACTGCCAACGGCTAACACCAACTT
Source organism: Acleris sparsana (assembly GCA_923062465.1). NCBI lineage: Eukaryota > Metazoa > Arthropoda > Insecta > Lepidoptera > Tortricidae > Acleris > Acleris sparsana. The sequence goes on from OV281293.1 coordinate 2,118,750, forward strand.
AATCACATCTAATTCGCTACACGAATCCCTACCTAATATAGGAGGAGAAGACACATCTGCAACCACAAAGCTCAAAATGTATACGCGGTCTTTGTACTGTACTTTCAAGTTACACTGTCCAACTACTTTAATATCATTGCCCGAGTATCCACACAATTTAACTGGCGTAGTGCTTAAATCGCCTTCTGCTAGATCTATCTGACGTAAGTAACTTTGCGGTAATACGTTAACATCAGCCCCAGTGTCTATCAATATGATGTGTTTTTTATCAATATGATACGCATGATGCTCCACTGACTCTTGATGTATGGTTCCAGCTTGAAGTTTTGATATCTGGGCCAAATTACAAATATCCAAGGATTTCGTTAAAGTCAAGTCTGGTTCGCGTAACAAACGCTCCCGAAGGGCACTCTCTTTGATTCCACATATTAATCTGTCTTTGATTAAGTCGTCTTTTAAATCCTTAAATTCACACGAGTTAGCTAACTTTTTGAGCTCAAATGAGTACTGTTCAATGGACTCGCCCTCACGCTGATCACGCGTGAAAAACTTATGCCTTTCTATAGTTAAATTCTTTTTGGGCAAGAAAAATAAGTCAAAACGTTCAAGCACACTTTCCAAAGTCGTCAACTTCGTCGTATCTCCGAATTGAAGGTACACTTCACGACACCGCTCACCAATAATATGCAATAAGATACTTTTTTTTACTTTATTATCTTTACTCGACAATTCACACGCGTCATGGTAAATTTGAAATGCACTTTTCCACTTCGACCATTGCATTGATAAATTTCCCGAGGTAACATTTTCTAAATTATTGTCGAAAACAAATGGCGGTGGTGGTGGTAAGACGGCCTCCATTGTTCTGAAAATCAGTTACTCTCAATAAAATTATTCCAAATTCCAAGTTCAGTACAAGACAAGTCACTACTGTACTTCGCTTCTCAACGTTCTTATGTATTCACTTTTGGTTCTTTTAGATCGGCTGCGCCATGTTAACTATTGGGGACACGTCAGTAAAACAGCAAGCTTGAATAACGACTGCCATATATTTATTCTTAAGTCTACCCCCATACATAGATGCATCATATCTACACAACGAATTTTTCCCAACAAACATACCTTTATTCATTTATTATTGATAAGTAATCTAGTTACGATAAAACACACAAAAGGTTTCCAATCGCTTCCATTTACGTCAATACTGTTTAAGTCTATAAATTGAGTCGGAAATGAAGCTTTTTCTTGCCACAGATAAGGAATACGTTCCCAACATTTTCCATTACCTTTTATTCTTAGTAACAGGATTTAAAAAATATGTTTTCTTTTAATTTTCTCTTTGCTCCAGGAAAATGGCCAGTTCTAAGATTGCTTTACGTTTGTATGTAATCTTAATTTAAAATGTTAAGACAATATTCGCGAATTTTAAGGTTCCTTTATTCCGCTCTTGTTTTCCTTATAGGCCAAGGGCGTGGAGGAATTAAGGCTCGGCATGTTTTTTTTTGTAGCCGAGGGCTGAATTAAAAAAGTTGATGAACAGCTTAATGGTGACTTAAATCTCCGAATTAGTCTGTATATAAATGAATTTTAATTACTACGGATAACTTTTGTTTACAAATTTATATTCATGCCATTATTTGTAGTTTTTTCTATGAATCTCATTCTTCTTTACACGACTGCTCAAACAAGGTGTGTGCTGTTTTCAGGATTCATGTATGTATGTATGTATGTACGATTCTGTATTCCACCATAACTTCTAAACGCTTGAGCCGATTGAGACGTGCGTGATATCGTTAGATTCCTTTCACCATCCCGGGTGACATGGAATACCTGCCTAAACTTTTAAAATAAAAATAACAGTTTTTACATTCTAATTCAAAAGAATAGGTAATTCTAAGAAATAAATTTAATAAATTTTGTATTTGAACCTATAATGTTGTTTTAATAACTTTATTTATTTAGCAGACATTTTATGGTAGACATGATTATTTTAAATTTTGGTCGGCATTTTCTAATAAATGACAACAATTAAATGATATCTAATGATAAAAAGCGATTTTATATTTAAAACATACTATTTCAAGCGGTTTTCGCCTAACCCGTAAGATACACCTACGAGGGCTTCAAGCCGAAAATGAAAGTCAAACAAAGGTTAAATATACTTTTGTCGAAATATCGGGAATAGATAAATATTTCAAAAACTTAATAATGCAGAACGGCTTTAAAACCCTATTCATTCAATGGTTTTCGAGTAATTGTAAGAATATGAATAACCCCAATTATCAACGACAATGTACCAAATTCAGTTGGGTTTTTAAATCCCGCTTTTCATTTATTTATTGACTTAATTAAAATAATTATTTGATTTCATTATCGGGTAAATAAACAGAGGCTGCATAGGCTTTTCCTTAAATAACCATCAAAGACATAAAAACGGCCGATTTAATGGCGACCCCGTCTTTCAGAGCTGATATCTCTTTAACGGCTCAACCGATTTTGACGAAACGTAGCTAAGAACCACCCCGATTAAACTAGCTTTCTTTAATAAAAACAACGTCCGAAACGGTATATCCGTTGAGGACTAAGACGCCACAGACAGACACAATACACAAATATCCACGTTACACTTGTATCACCCCTCCTTTTTCGTAGGAGGTTAAAAACAAAGCCTTAAAATAAATCCAGAATAAATCAAAGCCCTCCATTGTTATTTCAAAGGGACTACAATATCACGTACAGATAGAAAAACAGAATGTCACGATGTTAACATAATTTTCCGGCTGAGTGTACTAGAGGTGAACAAAACAAAGGGGTTCGATCGGTCGGAACCCTGAAGAATGGATAGGGCTCGGTGTGTGTCTAGAGCGGATAAAACCTTTTATTGAAAAGAACAAATTTACCGCCAAGCAGCGGCGTTCTCAATTATTTATTTATTTAAAATTCTTTGCACAGTACAAATGGCGAACTTAATGCCTAAAGACATTCTCTACCAGTCAACCATATTTTTTTGTTCCGATGTGGGGATAAAACCACCGGTGGAATTACTAGCATAGAGGCATTCCATCTTAGTCATTAGGGTTGGCAACGCATTTGTTGCCGTAGGATTGCAATCTTTAGATTGTAGCTTTGAGAATGCAACAGTCTATCCCACTTCCTATCAGGTGTGTGCTCGTTTGTCTACTCCATGTCATAAAAAAGTTCAAAATATCTTTTGGTTCCGGCGTATGATATACCTTTAGAGGAAACATTTATTTGGTGCTAAATTAAGTTTTTTTTTGGTTCTTTAATTGTCAGTAATTAAGCATTAAAAGCGATCAGTTTTTAATGTGGAACGTTATTATTTTATTACTAGCTGTATCATGCAATGCATTACAATACCATGTAGAGTCAAGAATTAGATATAGATGGGGTCAGAAACCCTTGCCAGCATCGTCAGAAAACCCTACTAAAGTTCCATCTCAATCTGATCAATTGTTTAGGAACGCATCTAGGACAAACATTTATGTTTATTTATATATACACAAACATAAATACCGTTATGCCTTCTTTCCCCGAGTGGGGTAGGCAGAGCTACATAATTACCAACAAGTCAAAACACTTGTTGTTAATTCTATTACCATATTTCACAATCAGGCTAAGATGTTTACCAGTGTACATTAGTGACAAGCCCATCGCCTTTCTAGAAGCCTTTATTAAATCCGGAAACCATGTAAATTATTTTATTTAAAGCTAAAAAGACGAGAAAATTGCAATAACTTTCATGTACGAGTACAATCAATCAATTCACCGCTACCACCATCTTATCCATTAACCTACCGCCAAACAGCAGTGTTCGCATTGTTGTGTTCCGGTTTGGGGATAAGACAGCCGGTGTAATGACCAGCATAGAGGCATTCCATCTTAGTCCTCAGGGTTGGCAACGCATTTGCAGTCTTGTAAATGCGAATGTGTATGGGACACAATTTCCACTTACTATCAGGTGGCCTGTGTGCTCGTTTGCCTTTTCTTTGCCTTAAAAAATAAATGAAAAATACAAATCTTTGATCACAAAACACATTACATCGTTTATTCTATCGTACCAAGCCAAGTTGAGACAACTACGAGCACACAATACTTCCAGCAATGATTGATGTTGGTTCCCCTGACCCTACCCCGAGTCTTTCGTCAGTACAGTTGGGACAGCTAAGACAAGTTTCACCTGTGTCAAAGTCATAAAGTATCAACTAATTCCAAGTGGAATTCTCTAAGGAACTAGTTAAGTTAGCTAGCAAAGTTATTTAACTTTAAGATATTTTTTAAAAGGCTTATGAATAAACAAGTCTCCTGATGGTAAATGAAATCTATGACTCATAGACATTTGCATTCTCAAGACTACAATCTTAAGACTGCGGTCCTAAGATTGCAGAAAGAATGCCTCTATACTAGAAATTTCACCGATTGTCTTATCCACTCAACAGAACAGAACAATGCGAATACTATTATTATGCTAGGTATGTGCCAATTTCTTTTTAAATAAGTATTGTATACAACCATTAGTATTTGTATTGAGTCGTGACTCGTGAGTGTTGTTCCTTTGCCCTGTTGTAGGTTTTAATTGCTGTTTACATATGTGGTAGTATATATTAGTATATTTTATTACCTATGTATTTATTTTATTAAAGCAGATATTATTACTTCTTAATGTCTGTTTTTCAGATGTATGTACCGTTTTTTGTAAATTTGCCTATCCTCTTGCATTATCCTGGCTTATTCTACTCCAAGGTTAACTGGAAAAGATCCCATATGGGATAAGTTCGCCTATATACATTATCTATAGTGATGCAAAATGTTTTGTAATTGTTTATGTGCAATAAAGAGTTTACATATATATACATACCATTATTATCGACAAAAACACTTGCTTTTACACATAAATCGAACTATACCCAGAAATATACAAAGTGACCCGCTTTCATCTCTCTTGACTATATTAAAATAGATAAAAACCCCGAATATAATAGCAACTGGTAATTTCAAAGATGATGACTCTTAAACAATCTAACCGAATTTCTAGAAACCGCGCTAAAAAAGTAAAAATAGCATTTAATTTAAAAAAAACTCGTCCGAATCGTTTTATCTCTGTGCGAGCTATAGGTATAATGCCACAGACACACTTTAAACTTATAACAATACACCGCATTGACGAGGGCAAAAATGTACCAGTGCTAGCGATTCCTTTAATGTCGACAACTTTTTTCGTGGCATATAGAACTTACATTTCTTGCAAGCAAGTCGAACCTTTATCTGAAGCTTATGTAGCTTTCCACGAAAAACCTCCACCTTTTTCTCTTTCGAGGCATTTTTAACCAACAAACACAAAAAGGTTCTCATTTCGTCGGAATGCTAAAGAATATTGTTGCACTGAGTTAATTTTGTCAGAGAAGTGCGGGCCGCTTCTCAAGACATGCTGCACTAAATGACATCATCCGTCGGTCTCTTGCCTCTGTTAACGTGCTGACCCTATTAGAGCCGACCGTTATCTCCAGAAATGACGGCAAGAGACCTGACGGAATGTCTTTGGTCCCGTGGAATATGGGGCGGGTGCTAGTGTGGGATGGTCTGGTGCAGCGGCCGAAGCGGCTGATAACATTAAGATTGGCAAACATAGTAGTCTTGGACCAGAATATAATTTTCATATCACCTACTCGGAAAGCGGACTTTTCTTCCCTGCTAGGAGGGATCAAAGTGGCACTTTTCTGTTCAAGGACATTTTGTTGCCAAATTTGACAATTGTTGTTAAGTGCGATAATTTCCTGTTGTTAAATTTGATAATTTCAGCATTTCTAGAATGTGTGAATAATTAAATTTGTTTCATCACTAAGATCTTTTATTTTCCTCATAGGTGATGTGAAAAGCAGTATGTGTCACACGGTAGCAAAATTACTTCCACCTTGGGCGTTAACACTTGAATCCCTCACTACGCTCAGGATTCTATTTAAGAATCCCTCGCTACGCTCGGGATTCAATTGTAGATTCCTTCGCTTCGTTCAGGATTCAATGTACGCCCTCGCCTTAAATATGCCATTTTGCTCCCTTGTGACACAATCTACTATTTATTCCATTCAGTGTCGAGACCCTTGGTCCGTGGGGTCCTAGCGTTCTAAGTCTTTTTAAGGAATTGTCCAAGAGACTCATTGACGTCACTGGAGACAGAAGAGCTGGCAGTTTCCTCGTTCAACGAATAAGTGTAGCCATTCAACGAGGAAATGCTGATATCTTTGGTACAATGCCGGGGCCATTCTTAGATATAATGTTTTAGTCTATTTTTCTTATCTATCTTTTAGTCTTAGATTTAGTCTTATTTAATATTAGTATTTATTTTCAGTTATTGTTTTATTCTTAATGTATTATTATTAATTATTTATTATTCAATGTAATTTCAATGGTTGTCAAAAGTGACTCAAGTCCAGAGTCAATGTCAGATAACGGTTGTTTATAGTTGCGATAAATATAAATAAAAGAGGTTCGCACATAATTAAAAAGTATTCAAACTTGACCATTACTTATGATAATGATAATTAAAAATTGCTTTTATCGATGTCGATAAACTTAGTCGACATTTAATGAATCACTAGCACTGGTACAGTTTTAGCCCCGTCATTCCGGTGTTTGCTTATAATAAGTAGTTTGGTTCACTAATGTTTGACCAAAAAAATATTAACAAATGATCATTTGACAAACAACGTTTCACCAAATAATCATTTGGCAAACGTGACATTTGACAAAAGTATCATTTTGCAAAAACTCAATTAGCAAATGATCAATTAGCAAACACTACACTTGGTAAATGTGTTAAATAATAAAATGTCAATTGACAGTTTTCCATTTCACCAAATATTATTTCCTGTAGTTTACCTATTTCTGGGCAGAAAAAAATAACCTCGAAGGCCAAGGCGGGAGCAAAGCTCCCGCCTTGGCCTTCTAACCTAACCTATCCGAGTCAGTTCTGCCCAGATTCGTCTTGCTCGTTGCATTTAAAATTTTGTCTGATAACTCCGTTGCTAAATGTTCATTTTGTCAAATAATTACTTATAAAATGTAAATTTAACTGTTGATCATTTGAATAAGTGAGCCATTTTTAAAATGACAACTAGTAAAATGATCAATTGGCGAAACATTTTTTTGCAAAACGTTGTTTGTCAAGTGTAATTTTGCCAAATGACTTTTGGTCAAACGGCAGGACACCAAGTAGTTTACTTAGGGAGTTTAACAGCTCTATACAGATACCCATCAAAAGTGAATTGTAAGGCAAATCGCGTAATGTAGACAAGCTTACTCCATATACTATCTATCATGCGAGGGTGCCATTGAAACGTCGTCTCGATTCTGTTTACTATCGCATGTAAATAAGGTTTTTATTTATCTGACAGTGGTGGGAGATAAGTCTTTTGTGTGATTTTTTCACTCATGTCCTCAAAATTGATAAAGTATCCCGGTTTTTTCTTTTTTTTATTGAACTTGCGTATTATTGACTCAAGAATACTTGATGTCAAAAAGTTTAATTGTTAAATAAGAAAGGGTCCTAAAGCAACAGAGCCGTAATTAGAAGAGCAAATTAGTATTTCTGCTGAGATTTGTAATGTAGGTATATGTAAACCTTTTGTATTAACCGCCTTTATTTTAGGATCATAAATAATAAACGACCTTGCTACAGAATTGATAATTTGTGACTTGACTTCTGTTAAAAATTCAACATTTGAAAAACATAGGCAATGACAGACGGACAGACGTATAAATGTTTCAAACGCAGTGATAAACGCATAAGATGTGCCAAATTATATCACCCCTCCTTTAAAAAAAACAACATAAAAGTCTTCTTTTGTTAAACACTAACAGTATGCAGAAGGGGGGGTAATACCCAATGGTCTAATGGATTACCCACCAAAGTAATTATTACATTTTAGTACCCCTGATCCCCATAAATAAAATAGGGGTAACGTCACATAAATTCAACCCGTCAAATGATAAGGGCCGGAATTTATATCACCTGTCAATATAAAAAACCACAAATACGAGAGCCCTAACACATGGGAATAAAGTATGATTTTGTGCATGTGTTGAAACTTTAGGGGTTAAAAATAAAAAACGTTTTATCTAGCTGTTTTGTTGCAGTGTTGAAGTATTGAAAAAGTGTGAAGTTGGGTATTGATTTAATGCAACTACTTGGGTGTTAATTTTATGGTTAGCTAACAGTGAAATATCAGTGTACAGTCACTATTTTTTTTATGTCGCCATAGAGCCTTGTTATAATGGCAGTGTACAGTCATGAGAAATAAATTATGTCGAAATAATTATTAACTTTTTTTTTATAACAAGTAGAAGACACGATTACACAGGCCACCTGATAGTGAGTGGGATCTAAGACCATAGACATTTGCATTCTCATGACTGCAATGTTAACACTTCATATGCGTTGCCAACCCTGAGGACTAAGATGGAATGCCTCTACGCTAGTCATTACACAGGTTGTCTTATCCCCACACCGGAACACAACAATGCGAATGCTGCTTGGCTGTAGGTTAAAGGATAAGATGGTGGTAGTGATCTGGACGGATCTTAACAAAGATCCTACCACCACTAATACTGCGACAGGGTGGTATATATAAGCTCTACAATTAAAATTGTTGACTGTATTTATGTGTGTACCTAAAAAATAAAAAAATAAAACAACCCCAAGCTTAGGGTTATTGTATCGACGTAGTTAGTATATTTGCTGTTTATTGAAAAAAAAAATACCATTCATTATCTAAAATACAAACAACAAACGCCACAGATACAATATAACCAACCTCATTTTATTTCCTTTATTTAATGCTCTATATCTCTATCAAAGAAATATTTAACAAAGGAGAAACAATTCTATATTTCTGACAACGCACGAAACCAATTTGTTATATCAAATATTAATAGGTACGTATAATGACATAAATTGCTCGACCCTTCCAATCAGATCACGGTACACTGATCGATAAATTGCTACTTGAAACATGCCCTACTTCGGTTGTGATAAAAATAAAAATCCACTTTACAAAAAATATATTTTGAGACAAGTATTTGTTCCTAATGTGTGTAACACACAATTTACGTTTATTAAGCTTACCTCTTAGTTCTCAGGGATGTCAAAATAATTATTTGCAGTCTTAGGATTACAATCATGAGATTGCTAAAGCCTATCCTCGGAACTCAGTTGCCAGCAGGTGGCGTGTATGTCCGTTTGCCTTTACTAAAATAAAACTTTTTTTTTTTTGTTATTGCATAGGCAAATCAACACACAAACCATATAAAACTAAATGATGCTACAATCCCGCAAATATATACTTTTTACATTTATATTATTTGAAAATTACTCGACCTTTTTCGTAAGGATAAAATAGTTACTACGGATAAACATCCAGTACTTAGAAAAGGCAAGAAAAATAGCCCGATTTGTTGATTAAATTTCCGAGAAAATATTGAAGAATACGATTAAACATTTATGAAGAATTCTCGTGCTCTGGGAAACGATGTGTGGCGTGGGTGGATAGGGTTATTCCATAGAGCAGAGAAAGCTGTCGAGTCGACGTCGAAATTGAAAACTAAATTTTGTGAAATGAGTGAAAACGATAGCCGGTCGCGGGGCTCTCGTCGTCCACTCAAAAATGTATGATGCTAACACAAATCAAAGCTTATTTTTAATATCTGACTTTGAGCTGATTCGGTGAGAGAATTGTGAACCGACGCAAGAATCGCATATAGCTGTAAAAAAAAAAACACTCAATTAGCTCCGGGCCATAAATCAAGCCAGATTTTCACGATTTTCTTCTGTCTGTACTTTATAGATTTTTTACAAGTTTTTTTTTGGGAAACAATCCGTACAGACCTATTTTTTAAAAAAAACATCATCGCATTTTGAATGGATATATTAGAAAGTGCTGTTTATTATTATTTTCGTTAATATATTAAACTACATGTTACCCGCGACTCCTTTCTCGTTCGCATTTACCACTATTCCCTCGGGAACTATCAATTTTTTTGGAATAAAATGTGCCCTATGACTTTCTCTCAGACACAAGCTATTTTCTTACAAAATTTCATCTAAATCGGCAAGTTCGCAGTAAGTGCAAACAAGATTAAATAAATACATGAATAACTCTAAACTCAGAGTCGACTTGTTTCGAGAAGGAATAGCCACGTCGGTCCTAGAATACTCTAAGTTAGACGTAATGGGGCTCGACAATCACGGTCCATTTATATTGACGATGTTCTGCCTTCCAGGCCATAAGGTCACAGGTTCAATTCTGAGTGCATTCAGCGTTTGTCAGTAGGCGTGCAGGGAATTAATTGGATTTGCAGGATGACAAATGGGAGTTTGGATAGGATGCTGCTGAATGCTCTAAGTTTTTCAGCCACTTGAGAATATTTTAGTTGGTACCACAAAAAACTTAGCTTATGCTTATTATCAGCTTAGCTTATATTGGACAAATATACTTAGACTGGACACGAAAAAAAAAATATGATTGTAATACGTTGGTTACATTCATTTTGTGTTGATGCATAAATAATAATATATTAATGTTTATCCTTGATTCGTTAATAGATTTACGATTATATTATTACACAGATAGCATGACATTAAATCATAGATAATAATTGAATCTTAACACAAAATTATATCTCACCTCTCCCTTTGTTCACTTATTTTGTTAGATTTCACATGGATGCAAAGATAATAGGCCTTTATGACAACACAGATTGTACCTATAGAATGTGCGGCGAAGAGGCTGAGACAGTGAAACACTTATTGTGTGAATGTATACCCAGAACCGAACGATTTCAGGGCACTGCCATTGCACTTCACTATCCGCTTTTTGGAAGGGATGGAGGCTGCATTGGATTAAGCGCTAAAAGAGGAGTGATTACACAAAATATCCCACAGGGTCGAAGTGTATCCGTAAGGACCCCACCAAACACATAAGATAAGATAAATTGCACATGATGATTGGGACAATAGTCTCACTATTTTTAACCCCTGGCTTATATATATATATATATAAATACATGTGGGGGGTATGTGTTAAAGCCATTTGTGTGTCTACTTATCAAAGCCTGGAACTTGTCAGTGCATTTTAGCTAAATATTTTTTTTTAATAATGGAGTCAACTCTGAAGAAAGTTTATGTAGGCGTCGCAATTCAACGTCAGGTTTTTCCTAACTTACCAATTGGAGTTTTCCTGAAATAACAAAAACCGATCGCACTAACCTCATCCCGTGTGTTTACCTTCGCTTTACGCCCTAGGGAAATAAGAACCCGTTAAGTGCTCAGACAATTTGCAGCGGTGTAATTGGTTCCATGGGGTTGATGAAATGAGCCGCGTTTGATTTCATTACCGCGAAACCGATATTGGTAGGCGAGAAGGTGAAAATTATACGTGTAGCAGCTAATTTTCTAAGTAGGAACTTGTCAACAAGATTTTTTGAACAGGTTTCTGGAAAATTCATGCTTATAGAAGTGTACGTAGCACTGTGACGTAAAAAAGATAATATGCGTTTAAAAAAAAAGTTTAGTTTCGAGCCAAACGTTTAAAGTATGATTTTTACATAAATCAATTTAAAAACGGGCCTATTATCAATTATTTAAAAGTTAACTTGCATTTAACTTGACTACGTCATTGTTGATCACCCTACGACGCTAGCGGTCCTGGGTTCGGTTCCCGGTGGGTAAAACATTACTCTGATGGGTGCGAGTATTTTGATGATGATGACTCTTAGATATTCTCAGGTATGTATTTTCTATATTTTTTCGTTAGTTCCATTTTTTTGAAGTGACCTAAGCCTTTTTATGGTATTTAAATATTATTTTTAATTATTGTAGTCATGACTAGCTTTCGCCGCGACTCCGCGAGTATATTTTGTCCGTCCCCGGGCAATAAAACAATCTATGTTATATTTTATATTTCACATCCATCGGTTGATACGTTGAGTTGTAAAGACGAAGCAAGCAAACAAACACACATCCGCATTTATAATATTAGTAAGAATAATGATTTAATGATAAACATGTATAAACTTGTTTTTTATCCACTTACCTCATTCTCTCAAGAAGGCAACAACCCGCAAAAAATACGATTTAAAGGCCATATAAAACCATCCCTCGTTTCACCCCCCATAAAAGAGATAAGGGTGTAACGCGCGCGGCAGACCGTGCAGATGGAACCCTGTCATAACAAGCCCTTCCGGGCACTCCAATGTATGTAAACGGTCTTTGTTATCAAGCGAGGAAGTGTTTTAAATAAGAATCCTTTGAATTTGGTTCGGTGTTTTTAGCCCTAGAGCAAAAAGGGGATGTTTTACGTAGCTATTGTTCCTTCCAAATATTTAAACTGAAGACAAAGGTTCATTTGGGTAAAAATTTACAAATTGATATGATGGATGATGCGTGTGATGTGTGTGTTTAATTGAGGTAGGGCCTTGTGTGCGGGGGTGCGGGCCGGATTCCTCCACGTTGGCTTGGGTGTTGCAGTCTCTCTTGATCTCGATCCGAAGAGAAAGCAGCATCTGTGCGCGTGCACCCTGGGCATCGGCTGAGACTTTTACTTTATGGGGGATTCTTGCAGCCCATGGCAAATATCCGGCACGGGGGAGGTGACAGGGGTTTCTTGAAGGCTTGTGGTTGTGTGGCGACCAGTTCTGCCCCGGAAAGTTTCCTTCTGTCAACTGGAGAGGGATGATGACGAGCAGCTTTTCCTCGGAAAAGTGTCTTCATCAACATAAGGAGGCAGCGACAGAGGTCGTTGGAAGGGGTGGTTGCGTGTGCCTACGACGCCGTTTCCGCCCTGGACAGTTTCCTCCTGTTGCCTTGGGAGATTGGTGACTGGGGTAGCTTGAAGGGTCACTTGCGTGCGCCTTCGCCGTTTCGTTTCCCGGAAAGCTTAACCAGTCACCTGGAGGGAGCCGTGACGGAGGTTGTTGAAAGGGGCGGTTGCTTCTGCCTTCGAGGCCATTTCCAAACTGGACAGCTTCCTTCTGTCACATTGGTAGTTGGTGACTGGGTTAACCGGAAGGCACGGCACGCAATGGAGGTGTCTTTCGCCCTGAAGGAACTCCAATGTCAACCGAGGGTCCTTCTACGTGTCATTTGGAATGCCAGGAGCACTGTAGTTATTGGTAGGACAGCTATGATGAAGTGTGTTTGAAGGGCGTGGGACCAACCCTTGCGTTGGGTATCCGGAAAGCACCATCCACCACAGGCAGACCGTTGAAGGGAAGGCGAACTCAACGAACTCCGGTTTGCTGCTCGCCCGAACGTCTTGTAAAGCCAGTGGGTTTGGGGCCCACTTTGCACGGCTTTGCCGGTCTGGGAAGACGGTCGCAGGCTGTTCACAGCCGTCTTCTCCTCAACCGGAGGTTAGAAGGGCTTTTCGGAGCAGGCCGGGAGGCGCGTCAGTGGGCAGTGCTTTTTAGCGGTTCTGCGGCGCCTCACTACCAGCCAGGAGGTTTAAACGCCGGAGTGGTTTTAGACGGTAGTTCTTTTGAGAGTACCTCCCATTGCACAGCCATCCCGAGGCTGGGAGGATGCGTAAATTTCATTTCAACTCTGTAAACTACAAAATAAGGACCTTGTGTGTAAGGTCCGTTCGCTTCCACCATCTTATCCTTAACATACCGCCAAGTAGTGTTCTCATGGTTGTATTCCGGTTTGGAGATAAGACGAAAAATTACTGGCATAGAGGAATTCCTACTTAGTCCTCAGGGTTGGCAACGTATTTGCGGTCTTGGGATTGCAGTCTTAAGATTGTAGTCTTAAGATTGTAGTCTTGAGAATGCATGTCTATGAGCCTGTATCTTGTGAGATCATTTGCCTTCTTCAAAAACTTAAAATTGTGACCCAACTCAGGTAAAGTCAATCTCACATTCTACAACAATAAGGTTGAGTTTCCTATAAGTTACAATTGACTTGGCTAACCAAAGGGGATTATCAACTTCAAACATATATTTTGTAAATGGTTTACTAATTAACGTTCGTGACCGTACATAAGTAAGTAGGTAGTAGTGTAGAAGACTTATTTTGTTTTCAGTAGTATCTAAATATCGTATAAATAACGGATACATGGGAGCATAAATCTTGTAAACGAACCCAATGGGTCCCAAGATACGGCAAATTGTAATTTCTTCTTGTTTCTCAAATAAATATTTTTATTTAAAGGATTTCGTATCAAAACTAAAAACTCTTATGGTTATGCCGTGGCCAGTCAGCGGAACTCAGAGACTCTCAGTACTACAAAAGGTTTAATATGGCACAGATATACTCGGGTGCGGGTGGTAGGACCCTGTGCAGGGTCCGTCCGGATCGCTACCACCATCTTATCCATTAACCTACCGCCAAACAGCAGTGTTCGCATTGTTGTGTTCCAGTTTGGGGATAAGACAGCCGGTGTAATGACTAGCATAGAGGCATTCCATCTTAGTCCTCAGGGTTGGCAACGCATTTGCAGTCTTATGATAATGTCTATGGGTCACAGTTTCCACTTACCATCAGCGGCCTGTGTGCTCGGTTGCCTTCTCTATGCCATAAAAAAAAAAAAAAAAACATTTAAATTACGCCGACAAACTGGTAAAACAAAAACATGAAAATAGTGCAGATATCTCCTCCATGTTTTTTTGCATTATAACATGAACTTGTATCATTGAATAGCTCTTAAAATATAATTATGTACAATGTTATTGATTATAAGATAAGATAAGATTTGGTGGACTGTTTAGGACATATTGAGAGTTGTGATCGGTGATCATTTCACCTAATTCGAAACTTTAATCTATTATTATTTGATTGAGTTTAATTATATTCAATTAGAGGCCACATCATGTCAATTTCAAAACACATTAATATGCATAATTAGATTTAAGAATCGCAATTATTTAATGGATAATGGATATAATATAGCGCTGGCCTAGTTGGTAGTGCCTACGAAGCTAGCGGTCCTGGGTTAAAATCTCGGTAAGGGTAAGTACATTTGTGTGATGAGCGCGAATATTTTTTCCTGAGTCATGGGTGTTTACTATGTATTTAAGTATATATTTCTCTATATAAGTATTAATATCGATGTCTAGTACCCATAGCTTAGTTTGGGACTAGGTCAATTGGTGTGACATAGTCCCCTGATATTTAAATAATTGTAAGCCTAGCATAGCTCTTATAAGAGTCCTTTAATATTCATGTAAAACGCTTTTATCCTAATGGTCACAAATGACAATCGAACACTTTCAAACAACAATAATTCACATCCGAACCGAATTTCCCTAAACCCGGTTATTATGTATTTTCATATGGCAACAATTTGCCACGTCGCAAACTTATCAGATCAATCGTGAAACACCTAACCAAACGAATATGACCCTTCGGATATTCAAAAACAAAGGCTCATTGCCCAAGTTCGATTTACCAAAATGTAAACATAATTTTGTATTCAAAGGCGTTTGCATATTTTATAAACGCAACTTTATTTTTGTACTGTTTCAATTTTCTACTCTATTACTTAGTGTTAAGGTTACAGGGTTCGTATTTTAGCGGTAAAGGTAAGTTTGCTTAAAAAAAGGTTGCCAGCAAAACGCTGTTTGCGAGATTCTGCAAAATTAACCATTTCTGCGGATATTATGGTGCGAGGTAAATAACGTTTTTATTAAATTCGACCCCAGTGGTTATTGAATTGCCCTTTCGCGTATAATTACTCGGTTAGCTAAATTAACTCGGGCAAAATCTAATTTATTAAAACCGTTAAAAAATTAATTAAAAGAGTTTTTTGGTTAATCTACCTTTTAGCTGGCAATGTTTTTGTCTCCTGCTTCTATACCTTCAGGTTTATTTATCTCTATATTAAGGCCACAGAAAAGCTGAAACACGTTTGTGAGCGAACGGGGTTCCGTATAAATTAAAGATAAGATAAGATTAGATAACCACTGCTAAGATGAAGCACCGCTAGAAAATTAACAGTCATTCATTATTGTAACGTAATCTAGCATTATAATAAAGACATCCACGAACATATACTTCGTATGCCTTCGGAAAACATCGTAAATTACCATATATAAAAAAAATCATCTTTCATATAAAAAAATGGTTATTTGTCTTTGTGGTAACATTTCGTTATAATTAAATTCTGACAAATGTTGCGTTAAAATTAAAAACTTGGCAACATTATTCCACAGACTATTATGTTGATAGAATGCTTTATAGAGGCTGGTCTTGGTATTTAAAAAAAACAGTATTGTTCTGTGTATCCAGCCGTTACTATTATCCTGTGGTTGTTGTTAAATAAATAGCACTAATAAGGCTTTTATTGTTTCAGGTACATTAATAACGACGCAATGAAAAAAGGGCGATGAGAAATTCTTTCTTCTGGTAACACTTGATAAATCACGCTAATAAAAAAATCCCATTAAATCTGGAAACTTCTAAAAAACAAAATATCCAACAAACGAATTAAAGAATGAAGCTCGGATCCGGGCGAAACCATTTAGGTGGAAATAGTGGGTTTTTAATTCCATCTCCATTCTCGCTACGTAGCTAATTCACAATTAAGGTGTACTGGGCGCAGTGGTTTGATTAAAAACAGTAAACATTGTGAAAATACTACTTTTAGATGTAATATAACACGTCACCGTGTTTAACTGCTAACAAAAATATTTATTAAAAAACAAAAAAAAACCCGGCTGCAAAAACATGTGTTTAATATTAATGTCAAAAAATTAAACTGAAAAGAGAAAAACAAGTTTTAATGTTGAATTACGCTTGATTTAATATTGAATATGCCTATAAGTATTTACTTAAGTGCAAATGCATTATAATTAACAAGGGTCGTACTCTTCATGCCGATGTCGGGGACAGGATGCTCTGCTTTCATTTGGCAGGTGTTTAGGTATGTATTAACTGAGACAAATAAGAAAATGTAAGATAATAAGCAGGTAAATTTATATATTTAAATACAGTTTAATCGCAATCAAAATACGAATCACGGCAGCATCATTAATTTTTGACCTTTCATTACTAAAAATGGCAAATCGAGACAATTTTCTTTTATGAATGTCAATGCCATAATTGTATTTATGACTATTTAATTTTTTCAATGATAATGTTACTCGGTGATTTTTGTCACTGTCCTTCCCAATCAAATAGTTTCATTTAAGTTTTAGGTATGAAGTAGGTATTTATATTTTACGCGTCAATAGA
Organism: Acleris sparsana; assembly: GCA_923062465.1. Taxonomy (NCBI): domain Eukaryota; kingdom Metazoa; phylum Arthropoda; class Insecta; order Lepidoptera; family Tortricidae; genus Acleris; species Acleris sparsana. Next base: position 2,135,992 of record OV281293.1, read on the forward strand.
TTAAATGATTGACGACTATTCGTTAATAATTATAATAAAACCATTTCGAATCATACTCCGTGTAGCGTGACGTCATTTTTTCGTCAACGGCATGAAAAATACGGGCCCTGATAAAATTATACTTAAAGCCTTTTGACGCGCAGCGGGAATATAAACCCCACCATAATTTGAACTTTGTGGTCAATAACTTTATTGTGATTGTGATAAATGATTGCAGGCGCACATACCAAAATTCACAACGAATCCCCGTCTGCAAACAGAGTAGAAAGACTACACGAACATTTCGTCGGTGGTACTGCTAACTCACGTAAGTAAGTAACGAATTCAACAAGCAGCAAAATGCACCGTACTCATTAGGTCAGTAAGGTGCATTTGGCTCCTTATTAAAATTGGTCGTTACGCTTTTTAGCAGTACCACCGTAATTTTAACTTTACGTCACGTTTTCGAATCACCTTTACTATTCAAGAACTTTTCTAAAAGTTTTCTTTTTTCAATATGTCAACTTCAAAGCTCGTGCGAGAAAAGTTCAGTTCTTTCTCAATACGGCCACGAGGGCGCTGGCCTCAAATTATAGGCGTTAAAAACCGTATCCTCTTTCACCTGGAAGAGTTGGTTTTTTAACTCGGCCCCCAGTACTGTCAAGTAAATAAGATCTATAAAAGCGTTGACAATACGATCACAGGTCAAAGACGATATCCGGTTTTACCGCCTAGAATCTCGGCCCTGTTCCAATGTCCATGCACACTTTCTCGATGAATATACGTTAGTACGATTCGGCGAACGTTCGTGCTCGAATTTCAAATGGCCATTTTACTGAGTCAATGATTGGAATTGGTAATCTGTGTACTGTGCCGGAGCTCCGTAATTACAGCCTGTGCTTTATCTCCGCATGAAGTATGCATGCGGCGAAAACATCGGATTACTGTGACGCGTCGTTTGTCGCAGGTTTCCTAGCGTTGCCTTGCGATAATTAGAAATGTGAATACATTGACCGGTATATTTACTGGTTTTGAATAAATCATTAAAATCACTAGTAGGTAATATACGTCATGATAAAAACATATCGATTTTTCTTTTTTTTTTACCGGAACAAACATAAACAACAACAAAAAAATAACCACGTTACCATAAATTATTTATTTTTAAGATTTTATTTTAACTTTCACTTCGTTGAAGTGACTAATATTATATTCATGGCAATTTTAATAGCTTTTTAGAACTAGGAGTCTAGTTTGGCCGATCTTTGACTACGGAACCCTAAAAGGCTTAGCATATGATAAGAACTCAATTCTCATGACCAATGCTTTCCTCCCTCTTTAGATTTAAGCCTACCTGTTTCGAAAATGATCCAAATAACGCACTAAATAATCTTAAAGCCGCCTTAAAATAATCCCCTCGCCACTGCCATCTTAATAAAATTGTCCGAATATTAACTTTTCATATCCACTTGGTGTTTGAATAAATTAATAAACATTTGCCTTTTAAACCATTTCTCGAGACGGAAAAGTTTTTATTGCGTACGATCTGATAATTAAATGAGAAACTCGGAAATCGAAAGGAATTCGTTAAATTAATAATTTTTGCGCTGAAAAAGTCCTGGTGCTTTTTAGTTATGATCAGTTGAAATTAATTTAGCATTTTTATAAGGATTGTTTTTCACTGTATTTACATAAGTCATACTTGGGCATATAGAAATTGATCAGCTAGGTAGTTTATTGTTTAGTTTATTAATAAAAAGTGTGTGTCCACAACTTTCACAGTCCACAAACATAATTCACAATCTCATTAAGTAATATTAATTATAAACTAAAGTATTATAATTGAACTAAAACTGGCTGATAAGAAAGTTTGATTGGCATGCTAATTTTAATCTATTTTTAAACGGTATTCATTGCTTTACTCGTTAGTAAGTTATGCTTCTGCATAGAATGCCTGTAATGCCTGTATTTAGCATTTGATATAAATAACATATCATTACTAACCAAAGCACACTTCGATCGCATGCAAGCATAATAGAAAATGGCAAATGGCACCGGCAAGCAAAACAAACGGAATTTGTTGACTGCTAGCGACATCTACCTTGTTACTTGTTAAAAAAGTGTTCTGCGATGAAGTTTAAATCTCGGCATACACGTTTCACGTAGTTCAACCTTTGTTCGTTAGATGGCGCTTTACTCAAAATATTTTTTAGTACAGCTACTCAATACCAGATGGCGCTAATCTCTACAAATTCTTTACTTACATTTTTATTAATTACTTTCGTGTTTAAAACCAATGTCAAATAAAAAAAGCTACTTTGAGGTAATAACGGAAAATATACATATTATAATTTATAAACTAATTTGATTTAGCAAAAATGTCTGATCTATTTGTACTTTACTAACAAAAAAATAAGTATTATAAAATAAAAAACAATGAAGAAAAATAAAAAACTAAAAAATTATGCCCCGCCATGACAGTGTTGTTACACTGCCGTGACCAGGATTCGAACCTGGGTTACTACGGCCACAACGTAGGGTCCTAACCACTAGACGATCACGGCTATTGAGGCGATGAGAAGGCGGGTGAAATTACGCTACACATTCAACAGAGTTACACGAACCGATGTTTCTTGTAACATTTTGTTACTCAACAAGAACAAACTTTTTATTAGTTATCAATTCCAATTCCAATTATGTTCATACAACTGTGAAATTTTATTTTATTTATAATTGAATTTCATGTATACGGACTTTAGTAAATTGAATGATGACGAAAAAGAAACAAGAGGTTATCAATTCTTCAAGACATGACTACGTGGTTTTTGTCATTAATTAGTCCGCAATTAGAATGGGAATGGAAGGATTTAACTAAAGTTTTTGAATAGACAGTAAGTTATCTCTAATAAATGTCAATTCATAAATTACGCGTGCAGAGAAACATTAGAAACTTTAACATAAAGCGGCGAAAAAGATAAACATAAATATTATTTGGATTTCTTTTTATAAGTTGATTAAATGAAATGCCATGAAAGGAACCACAAGTCTGGCAAATATAATATAGTAAAAAAAAACCTAACTAGTGGTCCATCGGAATGATCAATATTTATATACATATTAAGTTTAGTATTAAAACAAAGTCGCTATCCGCCGTCTTTCGTCTTCCGTCTGTCCGTATGTACCCCAACGAAAATGTTAAGCACTTTAATGCGTTGTCATAGTAAACTTCCAACAGATCATCATATGACACACATGATAATGACAAGGTTCTATGTGTGCTCAACATTTTTATTAGGTGACTGTACGCTTGGATATTTCACACGCAACGTATTTCAATGGCACTTTCATCAATAGATATAGTGATTCAAGTGAATCAAGATGGAGGTTTTTATAATAAATTCTGGATGTATTACAGAAAACTCACTCAAACCGAGGCAAAGCGAGGGCGGGTCGCTAGTGATTCATATTTAAGTAAGAAAAATATTATGTGAACCCAGATTTCAAACGTCAAAATAACATACAAAGTTTCAATCACTTATTTAAATAACAATGTTAAGAACGCGAGCTTTAAAAACTCGACTGCACTTTTTGGTATTCTTATGAAACCTGTTTATTAATGCTACTATATTCGTATATATTTAAGATTAGAAGAGGATTCTAATGATACCACACACATTTAAATCGGCTCAGGCGTTTAGAAGTTATGGTGGAATAAAGAATCGTACATACATACATGTCATGAACCCTGGATAAAACATTTCACTCCTTTTTCTGGGCAGTCGTGTAATTGGGCCAGTGGACTCTGAAACCCATAGACTTTTTCAATCTCAAGATTGCGATCTTACGACGACAACCTTATGACTGCGAATGCGCTGCCAAACCTAAGAACTGAGCTGACGGCACTCTCCATTTTGCCAAACCTCTTTATTTTCAAGCTTAACAAGCAGTAGGTAATTAGATTTTAATATGGCATTGAAAACATTGTCAACTCGCAGATCATGTTCAAAAATAACTTCGCAACAATTCGCCATTTTAATAACATTCTAAAATTCGACTTTGAAATAACTTCAACTTTATAATTTGATCGGGACACCGAAAGTCACTTTGCCAATTAGGACTATTTAAAACATAAGATGGGGCCAGAATTCGCCTTACAATAAGAAAATAAATATTGCCAATTGCCACATGCTAAGAAAATTTACAAGACTGCAAGCGCGCATTCATTAACTGTTCAATAAAAAAAACAAAAGTGGATCAGTTGATACGTTACCACGTGAAAGAGTAACAAACCAAAAACACGTCACTTACGCATATATTACATTACAGTTCTAAAATACTTTCTTCAAAATGTAACGATTCTTACACCGTTTGTTTCTTTTTTATGGCATAGAAACTGTGACCCATAGACATTCGCATTCACAAGACTGCAAGCCTAAGACTGCAAATGCGTTGCCAACCCTGAGGACTAAGATGGAATGCCTCTATGCTAGCCATTACACCGGCTATCTTATCCCCAAACCGGAACACAACAATGCGAACACTGCTGTTTGGCGGTAGGTTAATGGATAAGATGGTGGCAGCGATCCGGACGGACCCTGCACAAGGTCCTACCACCCGCCCGTATGATACTTTGATTAATCAAAAGACACATATTTTGTCAGATACGTTCACCTTTTCAGTTCGTTATGGTGTTGCCGAACTTATGAAAATAATATAAACACGACCATCCAACAAAATAACGTCGTTTGATTCACGCCATCTATACAACCACAGATCACATAATGTATTTACTACCTTTATACAGCATGTAAACGTCGGACACGCTAATAAAAATCGTTTCAATTATGCATAATGATGTCGTCCACACAAAGGCACGTCTAACCATCTCGAACAAGCACAGACAATCTTTACATTGATTTTGGACGTTACGTGCCCCCTTTTTAGTGACCCCTCAATGGCCAAACTAGCTGGATGATGATACTGGTTCTGGTTGGGTGGAGATGGAATGGGTACATGAATTTAATAAATAAAATGAGATGAATTAAACAGGGTGTTAAAACCAGGGCTCTATTACGCATCGGTAATCTGGAGTGAATCTACCATCGCTTCGGTAAGACAATCATTGCAAAGAAGCAACGCCAGAAACTCTAGCAAAAGAAAATCATACTTAAACACAAACACATCATTGTGTTGAAAATTTAAACTTTAATTTTGATGTAAACGTAACCGTAAAGGATTCTTATAAGAATCCTACTGCCTTTTCTGAAAGTTTAGACAGTAAAAACTTATTGTAAGATGACACGATCGAATTTTCTTCAAATATAATTTTTATTACGCACCGCATATTGACGCACTACTCAGTTTACGTATTTCAGGTAATAATGTTCGTAAGGAATAATATTTCATCCTTTGCGCGCGTCAATATTCCTGGCAAGGAACTCCGCCACACCGGGCGTTTGAGGACAGTTCCCCGTCGCATGGCACTTGCGGGTAAGAACCCGCGTGTCATCGGTCCTACATACTATGAGCGTCTACCCGCTAAACTTAAAAATGTAACATCCGACGAAGCATTTAAACATCAGCTTAGAAACCTTTTATTAGATCATCCATTATACTCCGTCGATGAATTTATGACACTTATATTGTAAAATTATTATTGTTTGTTTGACCTTTACTTCTTGCATATTGACTTCGGAAACTGACCATTTATTTATTAGTTGATTATGTACTTATTAATGTTGTCTTTGATTATTTGTGTGTTATTTTTATTTTATTAACATTTTATTATTTTTGTATTAATGTTGACGATACCAATGTAATTTCATATTTTTTTGACATGCAATGCAATTAATATTGTAACATTACATTGATGAATAAATAACTAAACTAAACTAAACTAACATTTGTCTTATGTGACATTCCGTCAAGATGCCTATTTCAAACAAAAACACATCTTATTAGAATCTACCATGTCTATGCGCTTCTGTTTTAAAACCAGAATTGACATTAAAAACTCAGAAGGCCCATTGTGGAACCAGACTTCAAAAATTCCACTTGAAACCTGCCTTGTATTTTTGCCACTGAAAATATCCTGCAGAAATATCACTTACCAGCTCCCATCAGATCTCCAGACTGGTTTATTCCATAGCCTAATCCAATTTCGCTATATAATCACTTATTATCCAGCAAACACTTGCTTGTCCAAAAACATCTGTGCCCTTTGTGGATGTGAATGGGCTGGATGATTGAATCCCTTTTAAGTATGGCTTGAAACATGAGATTTTTGGGGTCGCTTTTATATTGAGAGCCCAAGTAACTGAAGTACTTGGAAATTGTGTCAGAATGATAACGGGGTAGAATTCTTGGCAATGATGTTAAGTTTATTGACGCTGTCGTATTATGGGTCGCAGGATTTATGTGTTAGCGTATGCTGTAAAGATTTCAAGAAGGCTCTGGTTTCTGAAGATGGTGCTAATTGGTTTTTTATTCTAATTGGAAGCTCTGAAATTCAATGATCTTATGTAGATAATAATATTGCTAACTTCAACGTGTCGCATGGAGGCTGTGATATTTTATTATACGTCAATAAATATCTACTAATTTAACGAGCGAGCGAGAGATTTAATTTCTACAAACTTGTGTTTTTGAAATTCTTAAAAATATTAATTCTACTTGGTCTTTGTTATTATGCAACTTTTTATCCCATAACAAAAAAAAACACTGCCGTCCCCATAGCAACGGACAACATTCACCAAATTTCCAACACCGGTTCACAATAAGCCAAAACGTAACCTTGATCAACCGCGGGACCCTGACCATGGCATTGTCAGCGCCAACCCTAACAATAGTTGTGCGTAAAAATCCGTTTCGCGTCAAAGAACATGTTATTTAGACGAACGAGATAGGATTAGGGATGGTGCATTTTTTTGGTGATCATGATTTTTAAGGTTTTTTGGAGTACTAGTGAAAATCGCCAAATAACAAAGTCCAATTAAAAATCTTACTGTATTAGCAATGGATGGGAACGGGGCGAAACAAAAATAAAATTTTAACGTCCTTAGATTACTGGAGGTTGGCAGTCAGCAAATTGACACTCAAAACGAAAACTGTCAGGGAGGAAAGATGGTCGATTTAAAAATGTCCGGGTTTACTTTTGATATATATTTCTTTTATTTAAATCAAAACAAAGAGAAATTAATTGATATCACTCAGTTTATTACCATAATTAAACGCCTTAACTCCGAAATTCAATGTAATGTAATGTAATTCAATGTTCTTATCTGCATGCGCCAACATTATAGTTATTAGTAGGTATTATTAGATAATTTTGTTAACAATTTTCAGTTTGGAGTTATATACGCGGAAATAAGGGTGGATCGCTACCACCATCTTATCCATTAACCTACCGTCAAACAGCAGTGTTCGCATTGTTGTGTTCCGGTTTGGAGATAAGACAGCCGATGTAATGACTAGCATAGAGGCATTCCATCTTAGTCCTCAGGGTTGGCAACGCATTTACAGTCTTAGGCTCGCAGTCTTGTGAATGCGAATGTCTACGGGTCACAGTTTCCACTTACCATCAGGTGGCCTGTGTGCTCGTTTGCCTTCTCTATCCCATAAAAAAATAAGTAAAGTAAGATAATCTGAATTTTAATATTTGCTATTTTGTTGCCAGTTGCCATTAACGTTATTCATGATATGAAAAATGTTAAAAGCGCATCATTTAACATAGTCCCATTTTATTGTATCCTAAGTAAATAAACGTGTAAAGCTAAAGCAAATAAAATAACATATCGAACAATGATTTAAACTCCAAATATTGGTTTTGCGCGTAATACAAAAAAACGGGTATAAACTTTTTTCCCTTTCAATTCAGTCTGTTTGAACATTTCGCTTTGAGTAAAAAATGGTTATATGGTATTAATGTTCTATTGCAACACTGATTGAAAAAGTTTTACTGCTCGTTTCAATGATTTAATGAAAAATAATGAGAATAGGTGTAATAACACGTAAACGAAATGTAACATATTATTCAATTTTAGCAAAGTTGTTAAGTACTGCGATGTTTTTGCCATAAAACCAACTCCAGCGTAAGAGCCATTCCGGTGGTTTCTCCAATTATCAATAATTTTACTTTTATAAAGTTCGAAAAACAACTGCTCCTATTTCTCGAGATAGCTCATATTTTTCTCTTCAAGTACAAAAGCCCCTCGTTTAACTTTAAGATTTACTGGAGCAAATTCACTAGCTTCCTATTCAAATGGGTCACATTCCACTTCGAATTCTAATCCATTGCTATACGTATCTGTAACAGTAAATAGATAAAGGAAGACGACTTAAATTTAAAATTATAGGGCGTTCGTATGAATATGATCTGCCAACAATATTTTTCTCAACAAAAGCTTACTTTTCGGAAACTTTTGACGAGATGACAGTAATGTTTCTAAATCTTTTGACGTTGTAAACCAGGTTGACGGGGGCTTCAACTATCCGTTGTTTATCGGTAACAAGACTATCGAAGTCTATTATGAGATGTTTATTTATTACAATCGAAATAAGGGGATCCATAAAGTCTATGGTATATCAATTTAACGTTTCTGGACCGCTTTGTGATTTTGGAAACTAATGGTGGGCAATATTGCAAAGTCGATTACGAATCGATAAAAACACGCACTTATTTTTCGGCAGCGCTTACTTTAAGTTAAAAAATTGACGCGCCCAAAATATTTCTGCTGCCCGTCAAAAATATCCGTGAGAAAGGCGCACTCGTTCTTTAGTTGCATTTACAGAATGCGTTTTCGCCATTGCAACTTGAGTGACAGGCTCGTCATCGTCACTGTTGTATTGACAATGACGTGCAACACGAAAGGGTTCGTAAGGTCAACAATAACTTACTCATAACAATGTTCGACAATGACGAAGCGTTTTGCTACAATTTTTAGAATAACAATAGTTTTTTATCGCGTTTTAGATCGAAGTTAAGCAAGCGTTCTATATTCGCATTGTCAATAATCAGATTTCCTATGATAAGATTAGAGATTGCACTGACAATGCTGATTATAAAGTGAATACTTTGTAATATTTAACTAATAGACAAGAACTCGTGCAGATATCCACCTTCAAGATATTGTGCTACTTTCTTTTATTTGAATAGACTTCAACCTTGCTAGGGCAGAGCGTTAAAGCTAAAAAGGTTGACTGAAGGTGGCCTATTGTGTCAAAATTATTGTTAATAATAATATACCACCTACTAATCTATGTACAAGTGGACCTGGCACTAATGACTCTGACTACTACTAATATGCCACATGATGTTCGAATATCTACGCATGTGTTTATGAATTGGTTTTGGTTAAATACGAGTTACTTTTAACCTTCAAAATTTTAATCCCTCTGGATGGGAACTTAACATTATTATTACCTAAAACTAACCTTTTATCTCAAACCGGTTTAACACGGAAGCTAGTCTCACGATTCATTCCAGTTTTCTTGTAAAATATCTCTCTTTTGAGCAAACATCTGTCAGGTCCGTTCGGCTTGACGGAATCGTCTTTTGTTGCATCCGTTGCAATTTGTGTTGCATCTTTTACGTTTTCTTTGACCGTCGGAGATTAACATGTAACTGTTATTTCAGGATTGAATAAATTTGTATCTTTTGTGGAAACATCTTGCGCGTTGCTTTGAGTTGCCGCTTCTTTGTTGCTCAAAATAGTTTCTTTAGAGTTTGGTATTAGTTAAACGATAAAACTAAGAAAGTGATTCTGTCCGACTTCATACAAAGTAACAAAATTGAATTAATGAGTAAATTTAAAGGTCTAGATTCAGAGAGTTTGGATCATTTTCAATTGTATTCTGCAAATGGTTAAAATTGAATAGACATAATTGACTAATATAACACGCTTCTTTTCATTTTAATTCATGCTTATTATTCAAGTTTTCCATTTTAAGGAGCGTCATAGAGAATTTCCTTACGGATTCTTTGGATTCCTTTAAACGTAAAAAAAATACGATTTGTTCTATATCAACCTGAATATAAAATAAATAAATAAATAAATAAATATCAGGGGACAATGTCACACCAATTGACCTAGTCCCAAACTAAGCTCTAGGCTTGTACTATGGTTACTAGACAACGATATGAATACTTAAATAGAGAAATAATACTTAAATACATAGAAAACATCCATGACTCAGGAACAAATATTCGCGCTCATCACACAAATATCTGCACTTACCGGGATTTGAACCCAGGACCGCTAGCTTCGTAGGCGGGGTCACTACCAACTAGGCCAGCGTGTCGTCAAATATAATGTGTGTCTATAAGCAAATCAAAATCACTGCTGGTAATTTCATTATAAATGTTTTTTTTAAGTTACCAAAGGAATACGAATCCCATATGACCCCTTTGCATTAACCCAAAAGTTAGATAGACAAAGTTCCTCCATCCATAGATCATTCGCTGACACTTTCTCCTTTTCCTAACCAATTCATCGAATTAGTTTAACGACCCATAACCAAATCTTAGGAGCGCGAAATTATACTAGCCATAGACAATATTTTACTAGGAATAATTGAAACTGCGGCGATACGGATCATAAATTTGTTCAACGCCTTTCATAGGGCGGGCAAAGGTGCTGAAGTTAAAGAAATTCATTGTGAAAGTGCGTAAGTGCATGTAGCGTGAACATATTGTGCTTATTAGAGAATCTGATTTATATGCTTTCATTGTTTTCGTCAGTTTTTGCTTCGTTTCAACCTTGTCAGGTTTTAGACTGCAGCTAGATTTAGTATTTTCTTTACTATGTAAAAACGGGGGCAAGACGGCACTGTCAATATACTTATCCTTAAGTTTTTGACGTGATAGATGTCTCAGTTCCTCTAATAATCTAGCCATTGTTATATTTTTGATTCTCGACAAACTGTATTTTATTACTTACATATTTATGTCTTTTTAGATAAATTTATCGATGTAGCAAATATTAGCTATTATTTTTATTAAAAACAACTCCCTTTCAAAGTAAATTAAATTCACCTCAGGTTTATTCCCAAAGTGTTTCTGAACGAGCTCGATTACAAAATTGTTTCTTGAACCAACGCCCTTCACATATTGGGTGTCACCCTTGCGAATTCAGACCAATAGGGTAACGTCTTAAATTCGCATCTTTATCTTTGCAACCCCTCGTTTATTCCACGCTATATTACTTACATAAAAAATAAACAAGAGGGTTGGTTTGTATAGCACCAAGATATCTGGATCGGTGACCAATTTAGATCTGCCGCCATCAAAAACCATCTTTATAGGCAACCTTTTTAGGATAACGGTAATATCACCTGCATTAATAAGCTTGTGTTCTTCTGAAACTATAACGTTCCCAAACCCAATTTGAACGCCATTATTTTTTACTAGTATTATACTGTTTTATATTTATATCGGATTCGTGGTTTTTGAATCAGATATTTCAATTCGTATTATGGTGACTTGAATTTATCTTATCGCAGGGCGAATCGTCCTTTTTGTTTGGTTTTCTGGTTTTTTTCAGAGCGATACTAAAAGATTGTCGGTTTTATCTTTTAAATTATGTATTATTATGAGTGCAATAAATAATTGAAATTGAAATTAAAATTGAAATGTCAACTGTAAGAAAAAATTGATGAAAGATAAAAGATGTTTATTCAGTAAGTAGGCCGTACGGGCACTTTTACACGTCAAGAATCTACCAGCGCTTCGCAAGAGACCACTGCTGAGAAGGAACGCCGCAGGAAACTCAACAGTTAAATACTACTTATAATATTATAAAATTATAAAGCTTAACCTAGCATTATATAAAACAATGAATCTAACAAAATTAAAATTAAAATTATTCAAGCGAAGCGTAGAAAAATAAAATATACATTCAACATTGGCAAACCCAATTGCGATCCGCAGCAGTAGATTTTTCTACGTACAAATCATTTATGATTACTTAAATGCCTTTAACTTTTAAAGAAAGCATTAGCATTTTTGGCAGAAATGAGAAGGACAAGAAGATACTCCTGGTACAATGTGAATAATATGTTACAATATTAAGTTTCTTCATTTGTTTTCCAAATATCCCCAACACTTGTTTTGTTTTCTAGTTTCACATCGCTTCCTTATCCCCTTTGAAGTGTTACAAAGGACTCGTCACTGTCAATTAGTGCAGGAGTCCTTCATTTTTAATATCCTGTGACATTGTTTACTTTTACTGTTATGATAATATCCGTTGCATAAAAAATTTAAATACCTCTGGTTTTGTTACTCGTAAGGTGTGCAAGGATTTATTTTAAATACACTTTAATTGGACCCCTATGGTTGAAGATTCTACACGCTTCTTTTTTTTCGTGTCAAACACCATTCTGACGTCCTGTCGTGAGTGATCGTTTGACGGATGCCGCGCGACGACCATTTTGGTTTGGCTTAGTGGTTAGACCAATTTGGGTGTAGGTTTTTTATACGAGAGCTTGATCAATTACTGGAAAACCGCTTTTTATAAATCAAGAATTCTTCTGTTTCACTCGCGTTTTCGAAGCAAATGTTAGTTTTTTTGGAATTGTTTTTTATGTTATTTATGATCGTATGTTTTCTTTTTTATAAAGACCATGTCGTGAATGCGTAAACTGCAGAAAATAATCGTGAATTTCCTTTCTTTTTGTCTGTATATTTAACTAATTTGTTACCGCTTATTTTACATTTATCATCATCGCTATGCTCAATATACATTCTTTATACATTTCGGTAGAGATTTTACTTTCACTACAAAGTGTATTTTCTTCAATTTTAATTGTAGGTATAACTATATCACGAAGAGACATAATCCTTAGCTCTTCGTTTCCAAAAATAAAACCATTGGCCAACCCTCCCTTCTATGACAGGTCATCATTAATCTAAATTTCGCGATTCACCATCGTACGGTAAATGGAGCAAAATACTTCAAATATACCTAATGGTGTCAATTTATGGGGTAACAATGGATGTTTCATGTCATTAATTTTGTACGGTGAACTTAAAAGCATTTACGTTGAGACATTTGTGTTTTTTGCACAAGAAGCTGTTCCGAATCGATTCCGCTGTTCGATAGTTCCTCATTCTATTGGTTATGGTTTATGCAATTTTATTTTGCTATCTACAGTGTTATGATGTGATGTATTGATTTTTTGGTATCAGGAGGGTTTTTCATGCGTATGATTGTATTTCTTTATTTCGTTTTTTAGGATAGTTTTGCTGATGAATTCTGGTGTATGAAATAACTGTCAGCGTAACAAAAGGCTCAGAGCAGTATTCTTCTTGAAAAACCATCGATGGTGGTGGAACTTTTTATTTTTTTACAATGTTATAATACCCATATAACAGAATTTAGAGTCATCATATCGTTTGATATTGACGGTTAAGTTTTGAACAGGTCTTGCGCATACCATAGTATATCTAAAGATAACATTTTATTATTTTTGAATGACGTCATACGTTTGTATAACCCTGGTGTTACTTTTAATTCGTTATTGCATGCGAGGCGTGTACACTGACGTGGAGATAATCCGCATAGCACGTGTGGTTGCATTCGTCCCTGACGTAAGCCACGCAAGCTATGTAGGAATATACAAATAGGTGTCATCTGTATTTGATATTATTAAATGAAATAACTTTCATGAGAAACTCTGATTAACCACATCCACTATTGGACATACTCGTAGGTCATACTCAAAAATCTCCACCATCTTCAACTGTATGGTGCTCGCTTTAGCTGTATCTCACGAGTGTTTCCAGGTCTTACCTGATACATTGCGGCTTCCGATACATGGTTGCCATTCCAGAACGTTTTCTGCCAGCATTGTACTTAATAACGGAAAATATAACGTGTCCTGGGTCAATTATTTTCGTTACCTATTAACAATTGTTCTTGCTGAGCCAAGGAATTCATTTATTTAACGAATGTTTTATCATATTATTTTTGACGCGATATCTGATCTTGGTTAAGTGAGGTTGGTTTCCTTTCTTCAGCATTATTGGTAACAAAATGTTACAAATTTTAACCAAAAGTTACAAATTGTATTTGCTCCGTTTTGAATAAAGGAACAATCAGTAGTTAATAGACAATCGATATGCTGGATACGTACAGACTAAGCTTGATGCCAAATGATACTTGTTATGTAAAATGTATTGATTTGATTTTTTGCATTGTTCTTCACTCGCATAGCCTCTGAGACTTGTTTTCTCATAAATACACATTATAAACCAGTAAAAAATTCTTCAACATTATGAACATTTTATACAATAGAATGGTCTGAATTTCCAACATCGCCACTCACGAGTCGAACATAATCTTGACGCGAGACGACATCAGCAGTGCGTAGGGGAGAAAATCAATTTCAATTAAGGGCGAGAATGCGCCCTGATTGCATCCCTCGATGCAACTGCATTATTACTGCTTCAGCAGCTACCCTCAGTGCGTCTGTTTTTTTTAATCCCTAATATACAGGGTTCGTAATAAAGTACGGAACAGTGATTAAAATCTTGTAAGATTTTGGTATGGGTTGTAATTTTTTGGTAAGACTAAGTTTTTTTAAATTTATTTATTTGGAAAATCAAATAAAATATTTATATTTCGCTTCGATTTCAGATCATAAATTTGCTAAATAAAAGTAGAGCATAGCATAATGACACATTTTTGAATAGCCACTTTTGCAGAAAACACTATCTGTTCTCATTTATATAAAAACTATAACACTTCATTGAGTAGGTAAGTTGTGAAATAATCTTTTCCAAAAATCTTGGAAACATTGATATCGATCCAGACGCAAAAAATATTTTTTTACTATAAAAAACTATAATTTTATTTGGTTGCCAAAAGGAACATGCGTCTCATTTACTTTTCAATACACAAAATTACCCAAAATTATGCCTTTAGAAGGTATCATTTAAAAAAATTGGATCGTCACCGTCAAAGTAAAGAATAAAAAATGACTGTATCGCGACAACCCTGCCGCCCCCGCGGTCGAAGCGACACGCGACCGCTCCTGTGAGCAACGCCCATTACGACCGTCACCTTTTTTTTACCACGAATTGAATCGATATTGTACGCTACTGGTTTTTGCCTGTGACTTCGTCTGTGTAGAATTATGGGAATTACCAAATCATTCAAAACCTAACTCAGTTTTAACCGTATTAGAAAATGTAAGTGAAAAGAAAACTAAAATCATCCCTCTGCTTTCATCTAAAGAATAGGTTTGTCAGTCTTGCGTGCTTTTGAAATCAAAATAGAAGCCCTGCAAAGCGGGTCTATGTCAAATTTATAGTTCCATGGAAAAACATTTAACTAGGTGCACTTTTACTTGTATTATCTTTATTATATAATGCCCAAAACAATTGATGAGTTTCGATTATTATGCGTTTTGATAATTATGACACAAAGCATTATGGAAGTCAATAATATGGTTTTGTATTTTATGCGAGCTAATAATATGGACTGGCTGGCCTATCGCCTATCGCACTCGCGATCGCAATCGACTTCGAAGTGGAACAATTGTTTTCATTATGAATGCAGACTCGTTTTCGAACTGTCAAAATGAAAACGATTGCGATTGCAAGTGCGTAAGCCAATAAGCGAGGTTATTAAAATTAATATGCTGCCACCGAAACTACAATATCTTCCCCCTATAAGACCCCCCAAAATCAAACCAAATGACATTTTCACAGCCACGTTATTGCATTCCAACATGGCGCCACGTTATAAAAGAGTCATTTCCACCCTCAGTACAATTATGAGGACCCTTTCAAAGAACTGTGACCCTTCTACCCACTGTACCTACTCTTTTGAAGGTTAGTTGGAATATCACTGAAACTATGAGTGTGTTTATATTAACTGTGTTTTGACATTAAGCGTACGGCTTACTTAATGCTTGCCTTGAAATATTGCATATAATTAAAAACGGGCGCTTCAAAATTGAATCTATTCAATCTAAAAACGGCATTGCGGTATTATATTTTGCGGTCTCGACGTCAGTAACTTAGGGTGTATGTATTTTATAATTTTCTTGTTCATGTCGTACTACTATCGGAGTTCATAACATAACAGACTATTATTTAGATTATATTTTGTGCCATGTGATAAAACTGGTATTCATATTTATCCTATAATAGTTTTTATTGTTTAAAGCAAGAAAATGCTTTGGGATGCTCGGATGTTCCAAAAACCATAGAAACATTTTCGGAGTCCCGATAAATTATGTGATTTTACAAAACAAACAAACAAACACAGCGTTCCTTGGAAAACTTTCAATTTTGTCAACTTGTACACTTGCAAAGTTTTGAGCGAAAATCGAAGTTTCAAGTTACGTTAGTCATGCGAGACTAAACCGAGAGGAAGGGATAGACCTAACGTAATTTCGAACTTCGATTTTTGAAGTAGGGCCCAGGTGGCCTTTGCGAACGTTAGCTTCTCTGTGCTGTGGTGTCCTGATCATGTACTTATATGATATATAAAAAATGTACTATTCGGATATCTCTGCTTTAAATTCCCACACTTTTTAGTCCGAGTGTAGGCACTCATCATGGGCGGCTTTTACGTCTGAAAACATAATGCCTAGCCCAAATCCTATAGTGGGCGGATACAGGTCGATATGGGTTAGCAAAAGTTACTAAAAGGTCAAAATATTTCTCCTATTCAGCCTTTGTGGTTAAATAAATCAAGAGTTAAAAAAAAAAGCCTTTGTGGTGGGAGTACCGACCTTGGCAATATATTTCAGCAATTTTGTAGCTAGTTGACACCGCAAAAGTGTTTCAATTGTTATTATTGTCTGTAAGGTATTTGTAAATAGTGTTGCTGTCTATAAAAAAGGTATTTTATTCTATTCTATATTCTACATTCTGTCGATTGTAGGTACCTATACAATCGGCTAAATAATAAGGTCAATAAGTTTGTCAATTTGAACTTTAGCGACGGTTTTATTTAAAAAATATTACTCATTTGTTTGAGTCCAAACAAATATAACTAACTTTGGGTACCGTTTAGAACCCTAATGTTATAACGACGTATATGAAGTCGTTAAGGACAGTGGAAAGTGCTTCAAACCTCTGCTGGAAATGGTTTCAGAACTCATAACTTTTTTAAAGTCTAACCAATTTTCATCAGGCATAGCTAAAAGTCATCGCAATGAAACTAACTTTCTAATATAACTACACTCAGGAGCAAAAAAAACGGGTCAGAGTGCGTTTTTCATACTAAAGAGGCTATTTCGAAGCCTTTGTCCTTCGCCAGGGAATGCTTTTAGTAAATTCTGAAGATGAATACCGCGAGCATCGATACAGGACTTGCAGAGTGCCTGGGATACCCAACTGAATGAATCTGCGGTTAACGCCGGAATTGTGCATGTTCAGAAAACATCTAAAATGGCAATAAAATGTAAGGAAATTCAAATGCAGACCCAAACTGTCCGGCTGTGGTGTTAACTGATTGTGCGATCAGTTAGGTATCTTAAGAACTTTTGACCTCCTCTATTGAACCTCGCAGTATCCACCATTAAACCTCACTCGAAACAATCCCTGGCGATTAACCAAGGCTTCGAAATAGCCTCGTTTATATGAAAAACTCACTCTGACCCGTTTTATTTGTCCGCGAGTGTATACAGACAGACATAGCATCAAACTCCCCCCTTATATTTTTGACGTATCAATATTAACGCTTTCCCTTAATTACTGAACTAATTACACCTAAGTACCTACTAATATGAGTTACTAACTCAACTTCAAGTATGTTCATAAATTTCGTAAGGGCACTTGAGTTTGATTCTGAGCTCAGTACTAAACTTAGGTAGTTACTAGTCTAGTCTGTGAAGTAAATTTGAGGTTTTGGAATGATTAAAGGAATGAGAGATCGTTCTTACTTCTTTTATAGATAGTGACTTAGCTTCGTGGAAAAACCCATTTTTGTTTTTTTTTTTCTTACCTATACTAGGTGATACATGAGTAGGTATTAATTATCATGTATTATGGTCACCTTTTGGCTATAGCGGTAGATAAAGCATCCGTAAGTCTCGCACTAACATACCGGTTAGAACGTGATAGGATGTTTAATCCATGTTTTTCTTCATTGATAAACACTGTAATAGACCCGCTGAGCTTGTCTCTAATTGAGAAATACGTTAGTCACTAACGTCACAAACGTACTAAGAGCGAAGGCGGCGCGTTGAAGAAAGAAAGAAAGAAAAACAATACTCAACAAAATACTGTCATACACAAAATACCTGCTGGCGTTAAAGCGTTCCCACATTAAAAACGCCCCCACAACGCTGTGGGGACGCGCCGTCTCCGCTCTTAATATGATTGTGACTCAACGGTTACCTCTGCGGTTAGAGTATGTTCTTAACACCTCGTTAATCTAATATCCTTGATGTCCACAATATACGTATATTGTATACATAAGTACTTCATGCATTTTCTTTTGCTTATTCTGTCTCTGTCATAATAATTGTGTTTTATCGATTCATTTCATGCTACATCTTAGATTACGTCAAACAATTAAAGGCATGCTTAAATTAATACAGAATAGCAAACAAAAAGTAAAGAGCTGCTATTGCTTTCATGAGAAATACTGCGCGGATTCTTACGAAATCTCAAACCGTTGTCAGTAAGATAAACATCGAGTTTTCACAGAAAAATAATGAGTTTCCGTGCGAAAAACACTTGCTTGAAGTTAAAGGAAAATGAGTGAGTTGTTTCTTATTCATTTCATCTGTATTTTTTTTAACTTTTTACAAAAATCTGTCTCCGACGAGAAATGGATATGACGTTTTCATTTGGAAGTATAATTGTTTTATTTATTTCTACGCTAGAATATATTTATTTTTTATTTTATGTTACATTCATTGTTTTATATAATGCCAGGTTAATCTTTATAATTGTATAATATCATAAGTAGTATTGAATAAAAACGACTGACAGTTGAGTTTCTTGCGGCGTTTCTTCTCAGCAGTGGTCTCTTGCGAAGCGCTGGTAGATTAGTGAGCTACTTACTGAATAATCTTTTATCTTATCTTTTTTATCTTTTACCCAAACTTTATTCCATGCATACACCTACATTTTTCAATTTAACATTATATTTAAAACCTCTTTCGTTTGAAAAATAAATTTACCTAATAAGTGAAAAAGGCGGTTAATAATAGTTGCCGTCGTAATTTGTCAACATATTTTACAACACGAGGCATATCTTAATCCCAAGCCATAACGCCATATCTTTAAAACTCTCATACCATATTCAACCATAACACCAACGGAACAACGTCGTTCAATCAAACATTATGTCCTTTGTGTTTGGTGTTACCCAAGTATAGTTTGGTAGGTGGTCGCAGCGGCGTGACAGTTTTCTCGCTCTAATGCTCCAGGGGTTCAATTCTACTAATGTGCATATTTCAAGAATCTATTAAGTTTCGATAAAGATACTATTCCCATTAAGTTTCTACTGTGGACAAATAAGCCATTCTACTATCTTATAAACAAAACAATACCTTAATCTAAATAGAAACGCAATTGAACCACAATAGAAACGTAACGATAAGGCCAAAGAGTAAACAAACATGTTTGAGTGTTACTAGAACGCAAAAAAAAAATTACTACCACATTAAATTGTGTCATTTTTATAATAAATGTGAGAAGTTTACATTATTTCACATTCATTATTATATATTATTTGATATACTTCGTTAATCTTTAAAAATTGTTGCGAAAAATACCGCAAAACCTCTATCTATCGAGCGGGAAAAAAAACCAAATGAAATGTCAATGTTTCGTGTCATTCAAAATTGAGTTGGCGCTACCATAACACGCGATAACACGATCGTGGTAAGTTTGTGCTTAGCCCTTAATTTGGCAAAAATAAAAAAAGTCGGGTATTCAAACCCTTTGAGTTAATATCGGTAAGTATAATTTATATCTGTGCAAACCTTTATGTTGCTCTCGATGCTTATTATTACCGTTGAATCAATATTGAATGAAGTAATTTTGAAATTATTACTTTGATCTTTTCTCTGTAGGTTAAAAAAATCATGGCATCAAGCCGAAGATGTAGGGGAGCGTGGGGGAATGGGAGCGGGCGGGTAATGGGAGCGGTGTCAATATGGACTTTCCCAGTGCTCGTATTCATGCAAATGGCGCTCGGGTGTGTTCGGTAACGTTCGGCAACGGTTGCCTCCCGCGGGCATCCCCGCAGTGCCCCGCGATCAGTTTCCCGAGACGAATGTGTGTTTTTGGCCTGGTGGTAATAAAAAATAATAAACTTCATCTTCCAAGGTAAGTGTTAAAATATATAGATATTGTTTTGTTCATACTCGAAATATATCACCATATCTACCTTATTTACGGTGCTGCTTCTCAAATTGCAACTGAGAGTCACGTGTTTTTATTACATTTTTAGTTTTGAATTGGTTGATATGCGGGTAATGAGAGCTTTATTACCATTTAGCATTTATTACCAAATGTTTACGTTGATTAATACTTATTTAACCAAGCATGGTAAAAAAACTTATTGAGACTGATTGTAACAAAGATAGGTAAGACTAGAAATATTTTATAGATATATTATGGCTCCCATTTGACATATGGGGCGTTTTGTAGCTCTGATTACCCGAAGTGGAGGGTAATGGGAGCGAAGGACATGTTTTTGTTTTTTGTTGCTCACCATTGAGGGTGATTTTATTTTCCTATTTTGTCTGTGATTATAAGTAGCCAGATAAACAACACGTTCGTTAATAATTAAAACTATTTTTGATTACGTGAACTTTGGTTTTTATTACAAAATATCCTTACTAGGCTCTAATTCCCCCACGCTCCCCTACGTCTGTAAGACAGTTGGAACTATTAATCACTTTCATGGATGAGCACCGTGACTTAGCCCTGGGACGTGTCCGAGCTCGTGAAGCCAGGGCTCTGGCGACACGTTTGTGGTCGGAGTGTTCAAACATTTTAAATGCGGAAGGCGTCGCGAGAAGCCCTAAGGGCTGGTCAAAAGTAAGTTTCGTGACTAAGTTAAATGAATTCAAGTAAGTAAGTAAAAAATTAATTCTCACTAAATAAATGCTAATAATTTCAGTTTTGGAATGACTACAAGTGTCGGGTGCGTCAAAAAATGGCAGCAATTAGGAGGGACAGAAATGGAACTGGGGGAGGGCCTAGTGTAGCACCTCCATTGACTGCACTGGAAGAAAAAATCATTTCAATATTAGGAGCAGATGTGGGGCCATCTGATCGAAGACTGACAGGCATATTAACACTAAGTTCATCAATAAATGATGTCGCCAGGTCCTTGGACAGCCTGTAAGTTTTAATGAACTCACGATCCGTAAGATTGAAAGCGGAATTTCGTGTCCTTGTGGATAAATTTCTGCTTCGAACTTTACCACGGTCCACAGCATTAGCCATATCAAGGTATTCGTAATAGTACATCATGATGCCACGGAAAATAACAATCTTATTGAACGAGCGATCCTCAAAAAGTAGTCAATCACGAACTTTATCCCAACCGCTAATTATGACAGATGAGACGCTGGGGTTCGGTTGTGTTCCGATCGAAGTGCGATTGACACATGTGTCAAAATTTTAGTAGAATAGTGTTTAACGTTCCGTTCAAGTTCTATTGTGTTAGGAGAATACGACGTGTCATAACTTCGATCGATCGTTAACTTTGAGTTGCAGTCGAACTACAATTGAATTGTTATTTGATAGTAGAATAATAAAGAGCGTTAAAATTGCCGTCCAACTGAGTTTCTATTACGATCATAACATAATTTTGTTAGTAGAATTGACCCCCAGGAACCACGGAATATTATAGGCGTTATTAATTTCGACACAAGTTTAAAACTTGAAGCGATATAATAATGTAAGCTATATTACACTCAGGAGCAGAGTGCGTTTTTCATACAAACGAGACTATTTCGAAGCCTTGGTTCCTCGCCAAGGGTTGTTTTGAGGGAGGTTTAATGGTGGATACTGCAAGGTTCAATAGAGGAGGTCAAAAGTTCTTAAGATACCTAACTGATCGCACAACCAGTTGACGACGCGCTGGCCTAGTTGGTAGTGACCCTGCCTACGAAGCTAGCGGTCCTGGGTTCAAATCCCGGTAAGTGCTGATGTTTGTGTGATGAGCGCGAATATTTGTTCCTGAGTCATGGATGTTTTCTATGTATTTAAGTATATATTTCTCTATATAAGTATTTATATCGTTGCCTAGTACCCATAGCACAAGCCTAGAGCTTAGTTTGGGACTAGGTCAATTGGTGTGAGATTGTCCCCTGATATTGATATTATATTAGTTAACACCACAGCGGGAGAGTTTGGATCAGCACTTGGATTTCCTTACATTTTATTGCCATTTTAGATGTTTTTCTGAACATGCACAATTCCGGCGTTAACCGCAGATTCATTCAGTTGGGTATCCTAGGCACTCTGGAAGTCCTGTATCGATGCTCGGGGTATTCATCATTAGATTTCACTAAAAGCATTCCCTAGCACTCTGACCCGTTATTTTTCCTCCTGAGTGTAATTCATAACTGATCAAGGGCCCTGCCAAGAAACATTACGCTAACTAGCGTTTCTATTCGTTTCGTTTTCACTTGATACGAAAAGTCACGTGATCTACCAGTGACGCGATTGGTATAAAAAATGAGATGAATAGAAATGCTCTGAGCTGTCATAGAACAGAATTATCCCTGGTATTGTGGGTGCTCTTTGGCAGCAGCGGTAGTTAAGACTTTAGGCATATGTTTAAAACTAAAAGGCTCTAAGAAACGAAGAAAAAAGAGCACTTTTTAGTTTAGTTACCCGAATATTGTTTTATTGCTTAGTCTTATTTCTTAGTCTTGGCCTGGTTTACTATAGTTGGGTCTATCTAGTACTTATGATCTCTGTGACAGTTCATAAAACCACGCACTACCTCTATACCTTGTTGTCTTTGACTTTCCATAAAAACTACAACCTTGGTACGAGGTTCAGTACTTTTTTTAAATATTACCTCTTTTTACACGACCACCCCAAAAAAGGAGTGTAATGTTTTCATGGTTCATGTTTGTATGTATGGATATGTGAGTTTCTTTATTCCACTATAACTTCCTAATCCCTTGACCGATTTAGATGTGTGAGGTATCTTTAGAATCCTTACGTCATCCGAAGTAACATAGGCTACAGGTGTAGTGCATAATTGCTTTTCTTCGTATTTTCACGGAAACGTACGAACGTGTCATGCTACTTCAGTCAACCTCAGTACTTTTTGTACTGTGACCGACTGAAATAGCAAGACACGTTCGTACGTTTCCGTGAAAATACGAAGGAAAATAATTATGCACTACATCTGTATGTCACGTTGAAATGAAAATAAAATGGCGGACTATTATATATACTCCATATTGCGGGGGCGTTCTAAACCTATGAAGTGGGGATCAAAATAAACGGTTTTAAAAGATTATTACAAAAATATATACAAATTATATGTTTAAAGGTTATTTAGGTAGAAAAACTTTTTTAAATGAAAAATCTAACTTTTTTTAATATAAAGCAGACGTGTTTTTATCTTTTTTTAATTTATTTAAAACATTTTTATATGCCTTGCAATACGGGTATAGTGTTCGCAGTTACTAAGTACGACTGCCACCAATATTCTATTTTATATTGGTCGCATCATAACGGTGGCAACCACTCCATGACTTGGGTCACTCTTCCACCAGATGTTACAACGCTGTTTCGGTAAATAATTCACCCTTCCTTCAAAACCCTAAATTCGTTTGTAATTGATTGTTATATTAATTCTCGATTACCATTATCGATCCGGAGAGTCATTTGTTTTGTAAAAAGGTTCTTGGGGTTTTTCTAATAGTCTTTGAAAAAAGGGTGACGTTCTCGTTGGTTTTTTGTCATATTTATTTAAACAACAAAATATGAATATTAATTATTATGTTACTCTGTCTGATCTTGTGTTTGATTAAATCAATACTCTGATCAAAAATAAGACGAATCCAACTTCAGTGGTATTTTTTATAAAGAGTTTTTTCACAATCGATCTAGAACTTAATTTAGCCATCAATTTATACGTTTAGACTTATCAGATTTATAAAAAAAGGTAAAAATATTACTAACATTAGGTTTATTTTTAATTTAATTTACTAACATTATAATAATATCATCGTCCAAATATGGCTGAAATAACTGATTTTGATTTGTTTTGATTACAAAACAACACAAGCCTCCACCCCGAGTTCTCTCACAATGCGATGCCTCGGTGAAACTGCAGTAATTGCATAAACACACGACTTTCCTTTCCTGATTGAAGGTATAATGGTGCTTTCCCTTACGTTCCATCATCAGTTTAATAGGCAATACACTCCACATAGCGGAGTTCAATTCAAACGTTTATGAACTCCTAAAACAGTGGCTTGCGTATTTCTCCTTTGAAGTCGAACGTAATCTAAAAATTATGAAGGTTATGAAACTGTTGAACTTGACCTTGAAATTTTGACATTTGTACTTTGGCGATACTAAAACTGACATTTTCAAGGTCACTGTCAAACGGGACCTTTTGTTTTATGCGCCCACAATTTTTAGGGTCATTTGCTAAAAATACATGATCATATCATAAGAGAAGAGAAAGAGATTTATATTCTTTTTTTATATCCTTCCACATCTACTCATACTAAATTGTTCCATTGAATAAATTAAAATTAAAGAAATTGAAACGCCTTAATTAGAATTACGGTGTGATTTCCTCGTGGCAAATCCCACCCGTGAGAACACGCAATCGGTACAATATCTAATTCGATTACTCGATAATCGATACTACGCCCGATCGATTCCGTCCCTAATAAATAACGAATATAATCGACGAAATGCAACCGCTCGTGACTAATACATTTATAAGACGGCGCTTACGTCGTTTTCTCGAAACAATCACAGGCATTGGTTAAGTAAAGTGGAAAGAAGGTCGTAAATGATGTTTTCTACTGGTGTATCATGAAAGTGGTTGTAAATTTATATTAGTTTTGGCTCGTAAAGAACTCGGGCCCTATCTCCGGAAAAGATGACAAATTTATGATGGGGGTTGTGAAGTGTGGTACGGGATGCGTTATGAAGTTCTTATAATTCGGCAGACTGGTTCATAGCGTTGGTGATATTGGAAATGAGAAGTAAAGTGGAGATGTCGCTTGTTTCAGATATTAAACTGTTTTTTTTTTAAATGAAACTTAATCAATGTGTTGAAAAAGAAATTTAAGGAATGCAAAACAAATGAAGATTGCTTGAATAACGAAAATGTGATTATAATTTAAATAACTAATGATACATTCTTTTACTTTATCGAATATGGTCGAGGTAGTCGGCTAAAGAAATTGCGTTTGTCATTTCGTGGAGTCAGAATAATAGACATTTAAAAAAAGAGATTGTTTAATTCAATTCTACAGACAACTCTAGACATTCGTTAAGTTCATTGCGTTATAAATTTGTTAACTGTGGTTTTTCTTCTATGAAGCTGAAGACTTCGCTTGCCGGTACGCATTCGTCCCTCCAGAATCTTACCGGCCCAACACTCGAGGAATTTCGATGGGGAAGACCATGAAAAACCAATGAATGCCATAAATCCAACCGTCGTGGAGATACTTGGTAAAGGCCAGCAGGTCCAACAATTAGAGATGATAATGAACGACGTCAGGCAATTCAACAGAAGTCAGTTCACAACGTTATAAAAAATATCGATATCATTACAACTATATTAAACGTTAGTGATCGTCATGAAATAATAATCATAAGAAAAGTTAAGAAAACAAGAATAGCGTTTCCAATTCGTACGTGTAATGTCCAAAATCAAACAATGCTGCTGGTTCATATTAGATAGGCGGTATATGAAAAATAGCACTATTTGAAGATCTGTCTGCATCAGTGATTGAGATAAATGCTATCTGGTTCTAGTTTCCGAAAATCTTTTTCTTACATTAGACAGATTTATGCTAAAACTGTGAATTGGCTCCCGATTGGGGTCACTGAATTATCGTTACAATCACATAAAACTTTTATGAATGTCGATGTTTTCAGAATGAAATCCCTCGCCCACGGTGCGCGTTCCATTTATAACAGTTATAACAGGATCAGAGTTTTCATCGAATACTAAATATATCTGGTGCGTCTGTTGTCTTGAATTTATGGATTAGTCATTGGAATTTAATAAGCATCACATGTCATGCTGTTGAAGTGGCCATGATTAATTATTTTTCATGATCAGTGGCAAGGAAGCCATCTTGTTTAGTAACCTTTTCGACGTGAACGACTCATATCATATGTCAGCACAGCAGGTTCAACGTCAACGATTGATATATCTCAGTCACAGTTGACAGCTTAACTTAAAGTAGACATGAGTCTGACATAAGGTTGAAATTAACTCTGATTTTCAGCTGGCGTGTGGGCAACCACTTTGACATAACGTTATTTTTAAGCTAGGGTCAAGACTAACTCGGAGAATAATGACGTAGGTACCTGTCTAAGCTGATTCTTAATTGTCGTTTTATTTTTCGGTATTGGATGAATTGATTATGTTTACTGGAATAAAAATGAATGTGTGAGTGTTTGCTACGTTCGCTTTGGACTAGGGTGGTCGGAATGACGTCATTTCCTTTTCTTAAGTCTTGAACTTGCTGTGACGAAAGCGGCTAAAATAACATGTGGAGTTTAAGCTCTTCATTACCAGAATTTTGTTAGTTTATTTTCGCAGTAAACAAAGAACAAAAAAATAAAAATAAAAATAGTGTGTTTTTCGGACAAACCTCTATCTATGTGTTTGATTTTTTCAGAACAATAACTCGATAGTCAACTAACAATAGACCTATATTTACTTACATAATGAAAGTGCGAATTTAATTTTGAAACAAAATGACGAAATCGCCAGTTCTATTTTGGAATCAAAATCCAAATATGCATTTTTTTTATGGCAATGAGAAGGCGTGTGAGCACTCAGGGCACCTGATGGTAAGTGGAATCTGGACCCATAGACATCTGAAATCTCAAGACTACATTCTCAAGACTGCAATCCTAAGACCTCAAAACCGGAACACAGCTGCTTGGCGGTTGGTTAATGGATAAGATGGTGGTAGCAATCCGGACGGACCCTGCATAAGGTCCTACCACCACTAATTTTGCCATGGATGTATTATTATTAACTACGAGTATATTTCGGAACCGCTCTGTTTTATCTAAATATTACCTACATGTAACTTGTTACTTGTTACACATGTTACAGTATTTACAGTAATCGACGTATTTAGTTCATCCGAAACTATTTCAAACAGTAACCCTATACTATTTACGTCATGTATCCAGAAATAATTTTATGTTTGCAAATTTAAAAAATGGGTCACAACCTTACTCCAAGGTGAGAGAAACAGAGCGTTAACTAAGACTTCGGAATTGTATCACTGACCTTAGCGTTCCCATGCAAGATTCATTCCTACGCTAATATTTTTAATCTTTTGAATATGTTCAGTCTTGATTAAAATTAAAAAGAAATAAATATCAGACGAGCTCACACGAATTATCCTAGTTCCAATAAACCTTAGGCCTTAGGCTCTAGCTCTTGTGTTAGACAAGGCTAAACATACTACATAGTAGGTACTTACATCAGAAAGAAATCTTGCAAACAATTTGGCCCAGTACCAAGCCAAAACGAAACTCTAGGTTGGTATATGTGTGTATACATATTCATACTTATAAAAATATATAAATCAATCAATAGAAATGTATATACGTCTAAGTTTATTTTTTTAGGCAAGGAATAGGTAAACAAGCACACAATATTACTTGTAACATTTTAAAAGTCCTACATTTTTGATACACCTAATTTTATAGGGTTCCGTACCCAAAGGGTACCCTATTACTAAGACTCCGCTGTCCGTCTGTCCGTCTGTCTTTCACCAGGCTATATCTCTTAAACCGTGATAGCTAGACAGTTGAAATTTTCACAGAAGATGTATTTTTATTGCTGCTATAACAAAAAATACTAAAAACAGAATAAATTAAATATTTAAGGGGATTCCCATACAATAAACGTGCTTTTTTCCGTTTTTTGCTAATGTTGTATTGATAATGGTACGGAACCCTTCGTGCGCTAGTCGGACTTGCACTTAGCCGGTATTTTTTTAAATTAAACTTTGATAAAATAAACATTAAACATGATTCCATTCCTAATTATACTTTGCAGAAACTTCACTGTTAAACTTAAATGTTTAAAATGTTTTGAACTGTCAATCTAAAGGCAAATTAAAGCTTAAATAGAAACGTTAAGTGGATTACCCGTGTTGTACTTTGTCAATGTCTGAAATCCAGAATGAATTCACCTGCAATTGAAACTAACTAACTATTCACCTAGTTAGATAACCTACAAGAATATTACTTGATTTTACGAAAATCAGAGCTCGAAGTTCCGACAGCTCTTTCTACATATACTGTCATGACAGTAAGGTGAGAGAGATAGCGAATTGAAAGCATGGAATTCTGTTTCCGAGTGTATTTATTTTAAAACGTACCGATCAACGAAAACAAGTGATCTGATTGAACCGTTAGTTGATTGATGCGCTTTTTGCTTTTTTTATCCTCAATTTGGAGCAAGTTGATTCTATAGGTAGATTTAAAAACAGGTCAGAGTTTTTCATGATAGCTGAGGTTTTTTAGTCCAATTACAGCATTTTCCTTACCGCCCGGTAGGAAAATTTGACAATTTTATTCATCGGTTGCTGCCGGTCTAGTTTTAGCATTTTCTGGTGATAGAATCAAACTGTGGCACCTTCATTTGTTACAGTACACTCGTATCGAATGGTTCAATTGAAGCACGTACCTACTGTCATGAAACATGAACCTGAAACAGTAATACTGCAATCAATTATGTGGTTAGCACAATGAGTGACAGTGCCAGACCCCAAGAAGCTTTTTAAGTCGCCACACTATTTTTCGTTCTTTTGATAACATAACGCATCAACACCATAGACTGCTTTACAGTTTGTAGCTCTTCAGTTATATTGTACCTCATTTATAGCAGCCTATTTACCTGCCAGTGAGTCAGCAATACGCATTAAAAATAAGCACCTCGTGCCACCGAATGGTCTTTCGACAGCAGAAGGAGAGACTCTTTCCATCTAAACTATATCATCAACTTTAGTTTGTTCTCGATTCCTGCTCTATTTAGCCATCAGTCTTCCAATCCTGTGCTCTAACACTCGATGGTTCATTAAATTTTGATAGTTGACACCCTGCCCTACTAATACTACTACATTTTACGACTCAACTACAACTCAGTGTTCAATAATTACATAAGAACAGTGAAACAATCACTGTAAATGTAACAAGGGTCACGCGTGCGGCTTAAACTTTCTCCATCCATCATCAAGTCATGTTATGTCACCAGTGTCATCACTTACATGTAATAGACTTACTTTGTTAACAATCTTCATTGTACGGTAAGGCAATTTGTCATTTTGTGAAGTAGTTACACATAATGTGTACCAAAAACTGGCAGTTCACAGCACGTCGCACAAAATAGATACCTATGAATCTTACTCAAATGAAACTTGTTCAGAACTAAGCTTTAGGTATATCTTAGCTTATTTTACAGACAGACCCACGGTGTTTGTAAGTACTTAAGTTAGAAAAACTCATTGGTACATGGTAACTGCGGGGTTCGAACTCGGTACCTTAGGATCCCGAGTCGACCCCCCAAGCCACTAGGCCACCGACGCTCAATACTCAATACTCAATACTCAATCGTTTGTTGCTTTCCATAATGTGTATACAGATGGCACTTAAACTAACTTAATAGTTGTAGGATCTATGGACCCTGTAGGGCACAACAATATTTAGATGTGAGGGCAACTCTTAACATATTTAGTTAGTATTTCCTTGTTACATAATTACTTATATTATTCATATTTATGGCACATTTAAATGCTAAGTTATTACTATCATTTTGTAGTTATACATTTAAAGGCATAATCTATTAGTAAGTTTTTAGTTTCTTATATTATTATTTACCTACTTATATATACCTATTATATATAAGTATTTTATAATCTATCGTCTGAATATTAATAGGTATAAGTTACTGGACCATACGCTGACCCTGTAAAGCACAGCAAGCTCATGCTTAAGGTTGTTACTAGATCAATTCCAATATCCATTCGCTCGCTCACTTACTTTAAGAAGAGGTTGAATCAAATTCCCTTAAATTTATTGTATGTACTTAATTTATTACGATTTTAGCCGTTAATATTCTGTAAATTTAAAAGCACCCTTACACGTAACTAGATGTTAACAACTATCAAATATTAACACCATTACATCCAAATTAAAAACATCAATGTCAAATCCTAACCATCAAGTCCAGACTTAAGATTTACGATTGTAATACCAGAAAAATTCTATACGATATAGACTTGCTATAGAAATCTCAGCTTTATTGTTTTATCAGTAAAGTTAAATTTAGTTCACTAAGTAAATTGCAGAAGTGCCCTTTATGTTAACAAGAGCAGCATTGACTCAGTGGAATCGTAAAATCTTTTGTCAAGAGCTATCTGGTTTTTATCTGGTAGTTAAATGGCTTTTGAGACCTCTTTTGTTCCGTTTACGACTCTGTGATGAGATGAAACGACAGTAATGTTAACATTATTTTTTTGTGTTACAGGTAATGTTCGACACGAGAAGGTATAAATTAAAGCATTTGAAATGCCTCGTTAAAGACTAATACAATTTGGTAAGTTTAATGATGATCTTTGATTTTTATTCTTAATATTAATTTAACTGAGATATGAATAAAACAAGGAAAATCCTTGGTGACTCAGCATGTACTAAATATATCATTACTATAATTATTATGTTGGTAGGTATTACACCGCTTTCTCCATTAGAAATAATGCTGACTGTGAAAGCAAGATAAATACGAACTTTTTGGATTATTCACTTTATTTATTTATTATTTATTTACTTTTTTTAATTTATAAACGAAGGTACCAATTAGCTCAGAATCATTTTTGATGTTCCATCATAACTAAATAAATATTTAATTACTATTATAGTTTTGTTGGTAGGTACTAACCTCCTACTTACCTGCCTACTTCAAAATATTGTGCATTTCAATCATTAATATAATACTCAATTTCAAGGCAACCCTACTACCTACACAGGGTCCCACAAGGTTCTATATTGGATCCCAAGTTATTTGTCTTAGGTTAATATGACCTTCTGTCTCTTTTCGTCCAATAATCTGAAAACAGGCTAGACCGCGATAATGTATTCTCGTTTTGCATTTAAGTGTAGGTGGTAACAAGGCTCTGGGTAACAGGTTTCTTTGATGGTAATTAAGTGATCCTTATTATGGTTTGTTACGAGTAAATCACCGAGTTAATTTATTCATTTAAAATTGTCTGGTACTAGAATACAAAAGGGCATTCTTACACGCCAATAATTAAAATAACTCTTATCAAAAGTACTCGACTTTTGCAATTGTAAACATTAATATGTACTTCCTAGGAAGCTATCGGGACTAAATGATACGCTTTCCAAGTTCCCCACTTTTTAATTATAAAATGTACAGTTTCGAAATGGTATTGCAAAATTACGAGCGTTATTTTTCAGGATACTTTTAAATGACCTGTAACTTTGAACTCTTGTATAGATTTAAAGCAATTGTGAAACCGATTCAAATTGTATGCGTGTTTTACATTCAGTAATAAAATCGAATCCTTCACAACGACACCGTTCCATGTATCTTTATCAGGGAACCTGGGTAGGTTAAAACAGTGACAGGGACAGAATTGTCTGACTCGTATAGCTCTGTCCCTTTTCAACGACTGGAACATGGCAAGTTTTAATTTATACCGATGTTTCCCGTCAAATCGGACGCTCCAGACAACTCAACCTCCTGTCAGGCAAGGTGCAGGGATGAACCGGTCCAAGACGTGGGCGGACCACATTCCCAGAACGAGCATGATGGAACGGGTAATTAAATTGTAACAATTGGTTGAAAGGGCGTATGTTTGATTAAATTGTAAGCGCTTATAACCTTTTTGTTATTGTTTAATAGGGGCGTGTGGCGTCCTAATTATGAGTTTTAGTTCTCATTGAGTTCTTTATTGTGAATTAAACATTCAGAAAGTCTTTGTGGTGCTAATTTCTACGCGTCTTTTAGACCGCTACTTATAACTTCTTCTTTTTTTATTACAGCCTTTTTAACTTCATATTGTTTGTTATATTTTTCGTTCAAATCTAGCAAGTCATTTTATAATAGCTTTTATTGAGATTACATACGTCTGTAGAAAACCGTAAGGTTATTTGCTTTATCTATCATGTACAGTGAGTTAGAGCTCGTAAAATCAGTCTGTCGATAACTAAACTCAAAGAAACTTATTTCTAAAGAAATTATGTTAGAACTCGTCAATCAACTTGGGTGTACAATCGTTAGTAAACAAGTAAGTGCGTTTACACTTTCGCAGCTAATGGGTTAATTATAAAAATACCTAAAAATACTTTGGCGGAAGGCAAATAGAGGGAGGTATTTATATTCTTATGTAAGTACCTTATATGAGTAATTAACAGTTTTTAAATCTTCTTTATAGAGTATGAAACAGACTCACTCTCCGCGACTGTGTGTATGCTTGTCTGTATCCGCTAACAAGCAAACAATTTTGATGCAGTTCTCACCATCAGTTAGATATTCTTTCAGGGAAGGTTTTTATACATAATAAATTCTGATTTATGTGCTAGTGTTACAGAAGCCTCACATATACCGAAACGAAGCGAGGGCAGGACGCCAGTTTATAATATTTTTACTATACTGGAACGCAAAACTAAGTATCACACTTTTAAAGAACTTTTCATATAAAATGTGATACTTAGTTTTGCTGTCCAGTATATTTGAATGCATACAAACAAACGCATTGTCGTGTCGCAGTATTAAAATAAACAACACATAACAAACCAAGGCGCATGTATCTCAAAAGCCAGGTAAATGTGAACTAAACCGTAATGTATATGCCCAGTCTTAAAAGAACCATGGAGAATCCTTCAGTATTGAATTATAATTCGAAACACAGACGTTAGAAGTGAAGTGGAGGATCAGCTTAGAATGGACGGTGATAATAAAATGGAAACCACATCGTGCTATGATGCCGCGATAAGAATTTGCACGACTTGAGGGGATTTTGTAAGTAAATTAAGCGGGTACAGCGCTTTGAATCATACATTCAGATAAAAACACGTGTAGAAAAGATTTTTCTTTGAAGAAGACAAATATTTTGTAAGCATATGAATTTACTGCTTCTGCCCGCGACTCCGTCCACGTAGATTTCGATTATCGGTGTTCCCTCGGGAACTGTTTAATGTTTCCGGCATAAAAGTAGCCGAAGTCTTCCAGAATATAATCTATCTCTGTGAGAAATTTCATCCAGATCTGTTCTGAATTATTAGTATTAGCTTTGGCCCGCGTTTTCGTTCACGTAGAAGGCATTCATGTCTTTTCCCCGGAAATGGAACAATTTTTCCGAAGTCTACCAATATTATTCCAGAGCTATAAACTATCTGTATCTGTCACTGTCACTTTGAAGGTGGACCCGACAATCAAATAAAATTCAGCGTATTATAGATAAGCATTAAAATAATTGCCAAAGATTAATCTCCAAACATAATTCAGACAGGGAATAAGTTTGGTCACATGTTATGTCATACAACACCGCAGGGATTATTTTCTTCTACATTATTTTGCTCAGTGCTACAGAGCCTAAAGAGTTTACAGCGCTTTAAAACGGAAACCACACAAGATCATATTTTTATTTCCAGGATCATTCGTACAATTTCATGGAGTAGATTAATGTTATAAATGTGTATCCAGGGTAGTTACAAAATATTACCTGTCCTAAATTATTATTATACCTATAGGGTATTTGGATTTCTTTGGGTGCTCTTTATTATAAGATGACTATTAGTATTTAAGTTTCAAAGAAAGGTCTGTAGCGAAAAAAAAAATAAAGAAAACCGAGCATGCGATATATTGTAAAATATATACCAATACCAATTTTACCACCAGTACCAATTTTTTATTAAAATTGTGTTTTTCAATGCGATGAAATATTTGTGTATAAACATCTTTTATCTTTTCTAACTGTGTTTTCATATACAAAAACGACCAGCTTATAATCCTGCACTGATTTGAGGTATTATTTCAAATATTCCTAAATTAATGTATATGTTTGAACTAAGTAATTAAAATATTAATCAAAGTGTAGTTTAGTTTTGAGATTGCAACACCCCCACGAATTTATCATTATTTGTTTTGAACTATATTCAGTAATAAGCGAATACCGAAGTGTTTCAGCTTAAATCATTAATTAAGGACAGTTTTAGATCATTATTTCAACTTTCGCGTTGCCAGTTACCAGCTTCACAGAATTAAACGAGAAAAGCCCTCTTAAGTAGTATCTCCATGGTAGACAAAATATCGTTATTCCAAATTCAAATTCTTCACTAAGCGTAAAGCGCTACAGCGGCCATCTTGACTGAAAGCACTGCATGGAATATGAAACCAGGAATACGATCTCGGGGTTAATGATACCCGCTATCTCAGACCGTGGAAATTATAATTTCAACGACGTGACGCTTTTTAAGAACCGAAACCAAGGTAACCGACATAGCTCAGAGAGTTAGCATGCTGAAGTGGCAATGGGCAGGCCACATAGCTCGGAGAACTGATAACCGTTGGGGAAGAAAAGTTCTCGAGTGGCGGCCCCGCACCGGTGGACGGAGTGTTGGACGGCCTCCCACCCGGTGGTCTGACGACCTGGTTAGGATCGCGGGGAGCCGCTGGATGCAAGCGGCTCAAGACCGTGACTTGTGGCGCTCTTTGGGGGAGGCCTTTGTCCAGCAGTGGACGCCCCCGGGCTGATGATGATGATGATGACGCTTTTTAGGGTAAGCAGAAACAGGCGCAAGACCAAGTAGGTTTAATTCATTTTTAACATGATTAAGGGCTGTTGGGAATATAATGGCAATATAATTCAATTTTTCCCCAAACACTGCGGCTTGTGGTGATATTATTCTTGAAAATATTGCAGTGCCCTCATAAAATTAATTTGTGGGTAATCCTGCAGTAATACTCGCCACTGCTGCTTGCCCAAAAAGGTAATGTCGGTCGTACATTATTAACGCATGATATACAACTATTTACTCGTATTGTTAGTCAATCATTCATCCTTCTATCTTTGTGTGAAAAACTACGTCAATCCGGTTGATTACACAGAGAGAAAAAAAGAAAAACGACACACTTTATTAGATATAACTGTCACTAGTTAAATATACAGATGTTACTAATTCAAAAAGTCATTGACATTAAAAAAATAAGAGACAGTTTATAAAAAGAACGTCTGGAATCATTGAAATTTAATTTAGACGAACGCTTTCTGAGCGGCCAGTAACAACATTTACATTTGGGTTAAAGACCACAAAACCGAACTTTTCCGACAACAGTGACGTAAGAAGTTATATTTTATTCACTAATGACGTTGTCGCCAGATATTCCGTCAAATTATGAACGGCCAGTGTTGAAAGTCCCAATAGCGATATATTTTAAAGAACTTGTCTTCTAAAAAATAACGTTCTTGTTAATTGAAATATTCCGGACACGTAAATCAATGTTACTTACCCGTTATTGAAGTGTTTTTTGCTCTTGTTTGTAATCATGGCTGAGGCACAGATTGGCGTGATATTTAATGATTGTATTTAAATACTTATGAGCTATTTAAAACCTGAAAAATAGGCAGCAATCAAATTGCTATTTGTCAATTAAGTTAGTTTGGGACGTAAATTCCTGTAACACTTTAAATATATCAAATTAAAGACCGTTTGATACTTGCTTTACACTTGGTCTTTTTGGTAACGGGACTACCAACGGGCACGTTCGAGTCGAAACCGTTTTCTTTTTTGTAGCCAAAAAACGTCTTCAGACGTTTTCAGGCTTTTTTATGACGAAATAAGAAAACACAAGAAATTTAGAACTTTATTTGAAATCGGCATAAATGTTATCGCTGCATTATAGCGATAAGAAAATGTTTACTCAATTGTAACTCTACATAGAGCAAGGTTTTTGCGAGAGCCGCGAACGATGGTAAAAAGGCAAATTTTAAACTTCATACATTCGAAAAAGATTAAAATTTAGAACATAATATTCCTGTTAAATTGCAGATTTCAATCGGCAATAAATGTCTGTCATTACGTTTTTACTAATGTAATTATTTGTTTCTTTAAAAGACATAGTTATTACCATTTATACAAGTCCACAATTGAAACAGAGCGTCCGGACACCTGAAGAAAATTCATTTGTCATCTTAATTCATAACGTAACTCTGATAACATAGATAGGTAATTTGCAAGCGCTATCAAGGGCACCCCTCCGCGCCGCTATGGGTACTACAGTACAGCCAGTACGAATCGAGGCTCGCGAGCGAACGGACGTACGCCCCGTCGAACATTCTCGAACCAAATATGGCCACAGGATAGTGCAACTGTGTACAGAATAGTGATTTAAAAAAACAATAGTGCGTTAATAAACAACAGGAAGTGGATTTAAAAAAAGTTCTTCATTTCAGTCAATACGGAATAGTTGACTCGAAACTGGAAAGCATGGGAGTGTGAAATTCAAACAAATTAGAACTCGAAATTTGAATTTTGAATTGGAAGGTCCGAATTGTACGATGTGGTTTTAGAAAAAAGTAAAATGCTGGCTGTAAAGAATTTTTTTATGCCTGAAAAGAGGGTGGACTCGCCCAGGTTCTCCCGGATGCCTGAGGCGTTGATGAGGTCCATTAGACGGAGGTCGTTAAGGGTGAAGAGGACCAAGTCTCTGGTGCTTGTGAGCGAGAAACGGAAGTCTGGTGAGTGGTAGTGTACCGCATTTTTATTATTTTTCTAAACGCTTAAATTTAAATTTTTATTATTAATTTGTAATGGTAATTCTAATTTTATTGTATGAAACTATGGATTGTAAGCTCTGAAAATATTTTTTAGTCCGCAATTTAAAAAAATACAATTAAAGATACCTTACTTTTTATTTCACGCTTGATAGGAACTAAGCGCATAAATAAACGGAATATTCTGTTTTTTTTTTTATCCCGACTTTTTGAGCTCTTTCAGGACTAATTGTTACGTATCAGCTGTAAAGGACATGACACTACATTACATTTATTCAAATTTGCTCCAATTTACGGAAATACTTCGTTCAAAAGGCGAAAAAAAAAGTTTTCACAGTTACCTTTTTAAACTAATAAGTTATGGATATAATAATAGCCCCCGTGTCCGGGAAGTAGTGAGCGGAATACTAAACCAACCTACCGCCGGTTCCCGTAACTTTAAAGTCATAATTACTTAAGTTAAAGCACGAACTTAATGTATTAAGTGACTTAAGCCATGAAATTTATTATTTTAGTTAAGGAACACTTATATTTTCTGGGGGTTAGAGCAACGGTTATACAGACACCTGTAGACTTGTATTTTCTTCTTAAAAAGTAAGATGAAAATAAATAATGATTTTATGTATTCGAGATCATAAGATTTCCACGAGAATTAGACCATGGATGTAAAATTTGAAAAAAATACACCACTGTTTCTAACGTATCTAACGTATGCAATTCCAAAAGTTCCTAGAGATTATTAATTATATTAATAATCATCTTCTGGTGACAATTTCTATACTGTAACTTATATTAATTAAATATCTATTCTATCAGGATCTATTCGCCGATAAAACCAATATAACATTGACTAACTTTAATATTTGTATTTGTGATATAATCAATAACCCACCTGCGAATACAAGCCATATTATTGTTTTATCTATTTGCTTGTAACGTCGCGTCATCAAGCCAAGTCATTCAGAACTTCAATGGGCGTGATTATAATGATTATGAGCTATTGTTCGCGGTCGTCGTGGAAATCATTTTGTAATGACGTTTTTTGTCCAAGAGCTCAAACAGGTTACGTGACTCTTTGACTATTTAAACTACGTTTTTGCACCTCTCTTTCTACTATGCAAATGTTGCTCTTAAAGTTCAAGGTGTTTTTTTATTTTTAACACAGAGTTTCAGTGAAACTACGTTTATATTACGCCGTGTTTTTCTATAAGATCTGTCAAAACAAACAACCTTTTCCAAGTCATCGTTGTAGTGCTAATCGTCTGCCTCAAATGTATATACGTAGTAGCTTACAAAAAAAATAACGACAGCTGATTGATCTTGGATGACAACTCATTACAGAAAGGCGTCAATAAATATATTCTAACCTCACTGTAATCCATATTTGAAAAACCAGACCGCGCGTTCTAATCACCAAGCAATGACAGTTTGCAACGACCAAGTTATCATAACAAGTGGACAAATGCAAAATTATCTTCTTTACAAAGTAACTCTTAAATAAATATTAGACGGCAGCGCCACTATCATCCGCAAATAAAACTTTGTCCCGCTATAATCACCAAGCTCAAAGAGAAAATCTGTGATTTTGTCATCAGCGACATTATTGCTTGCTAGAAATCGGCTGCATTATTCATTGCACGAAAATCTCAACGTAATATCACGTAACTGGTAAGGAGTTTTTGCTTCCTTTACTTTGTTTTCACCTGGTCATTCCGTTCTGATTAATTACGTCAATGGCAATAAAGAAAAAGTAAGGAATTCAAATTTAGAACGTCAACGTAGCAGATGTAAATATTTTTTTAAATTTAAACAACCGAATAATGGGCGCTGTAATACGATCAGAAGGGTTTAAAATTTAACGTGTGTATCTGTCTGTGCCATTGTAACTCCCAAACGGGTGGCGACTAAAACGCGTTTTAAAAAAAAGTACTTAACAAAAATCAGTTGCGCCATTTAAGATTTATCACTTATCAGCTACAAAGTAGGGTTACAAATATTACGGGCGTTTTTATGGATTAAAAAGATATGATTATGATACTACTAAACGACTTAACTAACAAATAGAATAAGGAGCAAAAATTCCCTTTTTTTTATGGCATAGAGAAGGCAAACGAGCGCACAGGCCACCTGATGGTAAGTGGAAACTGTGACCCATAGACATTCCCATTCACAAGACTGCAAGCTTTAGACTGCAAATGCGTTGCCAACTCTGAGGACTAAGATGGAATGCCTCTATGCTAGTCATTACACCGGCTGTCTTATCCCCAAACCGGAACACAAAAGTGCGAACACTGCTGTTTGGCCGTAGGTTAATGGATATGATGGAGGTAGCGATCCGACCGGACCCTGCACAAGCTGCTACCACCCGCAAACGCATTAACGCATTAAGCTTTAGTGGTGGTAGGGCCTTGTACAGGGTCCGTCCTATTACTTATTAATTATAATTATTGTACTATAATACTTATTCTGTGGTCCGGTCGCTACCACCATCTTATCTTTTAACCCACCCACCGCCAAGCAGTGTTCTCATTGTTGTGTTCTGGTATGGGGATAAGACCGCCGGTGAGATTACTGCCATAGAGGCATTCTGATTCATCAGGGTTGGCAACGCATTTGCAGACTTAAGATTGTAGTCTTGAGAATGCGAATGTCTATGCTCACAGATCCCGCTTACCATCATCATGTGTGCTCGTTTTTCTTTTCCATGCTTTATTGTTAAAAAAAATTAGCTTGACCTATAAAAATGAATAAGGTTAAAAACTAGAACTACGAGTAAGTAACTATGTGCCTTTTTATAATTAACGAGCAATATGTTATGAATTTATGAAAGACTGCTTCCCATGGGAATCGGTTCACATCCGAGCGTTAAATGTAAACAAAGAGCCATATGTGACCTAGAGAAGAGAAAATTATCGTTTTTCTAATAAAGCAACACTGCATCTTACACCTCTTTAACGAAAACGTTTTTTTGCTTTAACTACTTCTCTACTGCCCAGTTGCACATACGTTAATCCAATTTAATATCGGCTTTACCGACATTGACAGGATTTGTCATAAAACCTTTTTATAGCATTCTCATTCTTGTTTTTTTTTTTTTTTTTATGGCAAAGAGAAGGCAAACGAGCACACAGGCCACCTGATGGTAAGTGGAACCTGTGACCCATAGACATTCGCATTCACAAGACTGCGAGCCTAAGACTGCAAATGCGTTGCCAACCCTGAGGACTAAGATGGAATGCCTCTATGCTGGTCATTACACCGGCTGTCTTATCCCCAAACCGGAACACAACAATGCGAACACTGCTGTTTGGCGGTAGGTTAATGGATAAGATGGTGGTAGCGATCCGGACGGACCCTGCACAAGGTCCTACCACCCGCAAAAACACTCTTGTTCTTTCTTTCTTCCTAAAATTAACCTTCAAACGAATAACAAGTACTTTTAAAATGCATTTTAATTAAAAGGAGTGACACTTAATTAGAGTTTCCAATTATCTGATCAAGGTGATATTGCTAATCGATACAGGGCAGACGGGGAATGACCTCACCGATATAGATCATTGCATGCCACTGGGTTCTGAGGTGAAACGCTTTCAGCGGCCAAAGATCTATATTGAGTTCAAGGGTGGAATTATGCACCTACTGCTTAAACCTAGCTTTGAGGTGCAACATCATGTCAGCCGAAAGACGTCCACTGCTGGACATAGGCCTCCCCCAAGGCTTTCCACTCAGACCGGTCTTCTGCTTTTCACATCCACCGCGGTCCCGCAATCCTGACAAGATCGTCACTCCATCTTATTGGAGGCCTACGTACAGCTCGTCTTCCGGTCCGCGGACGCCACTCCAGAACCTTCTGAACCCATCGGCCATCAGTCCTACGAGCGATGTGCCCCGCCCACCGCCACTTCAGTTTAGCTATTCTTCGGGGTTTGCGGTGCAACCTATGACCTAATTAAGTGGCCACTATTCTAAAATAGGTAAAGTTCCATCATCTAAAAAGTTGATGACTGCAAAGAAAATACAGTTGGCAAAGAAAGGCTTATCTCAAGAGTTAGATTTATTAACTTATTACTTGTAAGAACTTTTGTACTTAAGAATTATCAGGTGCTGTAGACGATGAAAGTTTTCTATGCCATCCTATCCTGAGTGCTTGCCTCACATTAAAGTAGATTTTTTACTAGTAGGTATAAAACTTCTGAAATTTCATCTTCAGCTTTATCTTAGTGCCTAACTAAAAAGTCTCGTCTTTCATATTAGATTCTAACTAATTCGTAATGTTAAGAGTAAGTTAAATCGTATAAAATTTGGAATGCGCCATTCAATTTAAATAATAATCAATTTTACATAACTATACACGCTTTTAAACGATTCGATTTGGCCTTGATAACCTTATAACGCCGTTCCGAAGCGATGGCAAATTGTTTTATTCCATTTTTAAAACAAAAACCGCCACACTGGCCACCGATAAAAAATATTCTAACCGCCTACAACGACCCTAACCTATAAGCAATTAAACTTGCACCTGGCAGGCGCGTGCCAACCTAAATGTCACATATAACGTTAAATAACGCCGTTATAACCTGAGCTCTCACTCCACAGCAACTCAAAACGTGCTATCTCTTCTAATTGGTCTCCTTATACTGGTCATAGTTAATAGCTAATTAGGTTTCTTGCGTTCGTTTTTTGAAATACGGTGTCAATTTTAAAATTAACTTGACAGGTCGTGCGTTTAGTTTTTGATGCCAATTTGTTATGTTGATCGCGTTTAGTTTTTAAATGTGAAATATTGTAAAATTCACAATAATCCTTATTATTGCTTTTGTTATGATTGGAAATGAAGCTCTAGATAATAAACACTGCAATCCATGATACGTCTGTATTTTATCTCTTACTCATATTTTTTTAATGATTCATGATAATCGATAGACATTAAAAAAATATAAAAAAATATGTATAGCGATAAAAACACGAGTACAGCGTATTTTTTTATTTGACATAGTAGAAGTTCGTATTCAAGGAAGTTAACGAGTATACGTGCGGTGATTGTGATACTGTTACTCTAGGAACCTATAGTGCCTGGACGTGAAAAAGTCAATCCTGACAGCTGTCATTTCAGTACAAATTATAATCTACCACCCAAGAATAGGTTATAAATTGTACTGCGATGACAGCTGTCAGGATTGACTTCTTAACGGCCGGCCTCCATAGTCCTGATAGACAGCTTGTTGTTGCTTCGTTGATATAGACAAGCAATCCGCCCTTGCTTCGCTCTTCGTGTTTCATTCTTGAGCCGTTATGAATTCGAGACAAACTTTAAGACAGAAAGACTCAATTCCAAAAACGATTATTTATGATAAGGCATCGTATAAATAGCAACTGGTACATTCAAATTTACTATCAGCTGTACATTTTAGTACCATGTCGCTATAACTTATTAAAGTGAGAGTCGTTTGAATTTAGTATATTAATAGCTGGGACAAAGGAACTAAAATGTACAGCTACTTTTGAGTTACCGTACATAGATTTAAAAAATGCCATTTTCAGCATACAATAATATTCTGATTTCAAACAAGGATATAAGGATAAACAAGTTCTTCATCAGTTAAGCCCTTTGATCTGTCTTATAAAATGGCATAAAACTATAATTCTATTACCAATCTTTGTTTTAACCCAATCGCCAATGCATAAGAGCTAGTTTCCAGCGTCTAGTATCAAGGTATCGGTTACACCTGTCATGTCCGGATTCTTAAGTAACGTGTGGTTCAAGTCAAGCAGAAACGATATTACTTCATACTTCAGTTCATAATCTAACTTAGAATAAATTTAATAAAAACTATCATCGTAACCTCGCTCTATATCTTTCTCTGATCTTACAAAAATGCAGTTTATTTACTGTATTTTCGGCGAAACTAGCATAAAGCCATAACATTAGTCACCATTTAGTCCTCTGGATTGGCCTCGCATTTTCAGTCTTAGGATTGGAGTCTTAAGATTGTAGTCTTGAGATTGGAAATAAGTAGGTATGGTTCTCAAAACCCAATTACTATCAGGTGGT
Organism: Acleris sparsana; assembly: GCA_923062465.1. Lineage (NCBI taxonomy): Eukaryota > Metazoa > Arthropoda > Insecta > Lepidoptera > Tortricidae > Acleris > Acleris sparsana. The sequence continues at coordinate 2,178,995 of OV281293.1, forward strand.
TTATGTAAAAAAAACTCGTGCAGCGTATTTTCAAGTGAACTAAAACTATAAAATCAAACGACGAGAATAAATCACAGTACTTTGTGATTCAAATTGAAACCGTCGCTAAAACACTGGCCGAATACAAAATGCACAAAAAGTGACATAAGTTAAAAAGGCACATGTACCATTAAACCATTGAAGCATTTTCGACACTTTCTGGTTTCTCATAAGACACTTTTAAATAGAGAGCCGCCGTGGTATTTTCATTTAAAATGGGTAAAATAGTTTCAGACAGACGCTTAAAAAACGGGTTTAAACGTTCTAAATTTTAACTGCAGTCACAAATTCACACGCAATTGTTTGGAATTTATTTTCAAAAATGACTTCAGCCTAATGGTATTTGGTTGACAAAAAAACGATGAACTGAAAATATTGAGTTCGCAGCGTTCATCAAGTGAGATGTAATTTTAAATTTAATTTGTTTGTATAGAACATACAAGTCATTTAAAACTTTACTTTGGAGGTTGTTTAAAGGTTCTACATTTTTGCTTGTCATAGTTTATAAAAATGGCGTGAATTAGTGACACTGACAATATTGTTTTTTTCGTAAAATACCGTGATAACAGTAGGTTTCATTATATTATTTTCCTAGCTTTGTTGCCAAATGCATTTCCTTTTGCATTAAATTCAAAAGTCCTACCTTGACCGCTGGCGACCGCCCAAAATAACACATCGCAACTGCATATACCTACACTTTCCAAATCGCATATTAGTTTAGAAATAAGGTTGATATTCGAAAAATGTCAATGCTTTCGGTGCAAAAACTGCAATTTTGGGCACAAGTCCAAGAAACTAGATTAAAATCTCTAACTCGTATTACGAAAGTTTAAATTTCAATGAAAGAAATACTTTGTCGGATATTGTGTGACCTAATTGGCAATACTGGTGCATAAAATGTCAAGCTTGAATTACTGTCTTTGAAAATATCATAGATCATATCAAATACTCGTACAATGTGAAGGATGCTTGGTTTTTTGAAGATTAAAAATATTTGAGCCTGGGAATCTAGGCCATAGTGGCTAAAAGAGACTAATAATAGAGAAAATATCCTGAATAAGTATTACTGCAATTCACAATAACGATAATAAACGATAGTTTACACTCTACGTTATAAATCACCCTCACCAAATGGTTTCTCAAGATCTTAGGGCCGTATAACCTCATCTTGACTGTGAGGCTCGTCACAAGATACGTCAAAGTAAACGCCAAACCATACAACACTGTCATTTTTGACGCATCTCGAGACGACCATTAGAGTTGAGATCAGTTTATTAATACGGGCCTTAGAGCAACTGTTTCATCTCATAATAATCATCAAACTGTACCAAATGCACGTTGATTCAAGGATGATGATAATGTTAACTCAAATACTGATGAACTCTTAAGATCTATTAATCATTGTCTTGATTTTTGTTCATGAATACTAATTAGTAATTGCGTTGATAACACAGAAATGTCGAAGCTACCAAAATAACCGTCCATTGATTTCAACAATTAAATGAACACAGTAGACATTCTTAATGACGTATAATTACTACAATGACAACTAATTATAAAATGGATTCATTAGCAACATTGGTTCGATGGAATGTGGTAATTTAAATACACACTTGAAGATTAGTAGTTTATAACTGCAAATGAAGACAGATACAGATAAGCACAATTTCAATCAAAATAAAGAATGCTGTTCATAGCTGCAAGGGATTAATAGTTAAGAAGAGAGTGAAGAATAGAGAGATATATGGCACTGCAAATCCACATCATAGTAACGCCAGGTCACCTTAAACAACTTGTCAACGATTTGTTTGATGCTGGATATACCACAACAAAAGAGACGTATTTAGCGTCAGGCGACATTATACTTGTACAGGTGTATCTCAGTTACCGTGATACACTAAAACGGTCTGCAATCTTCATTCGGCCTTGCAGGCCAAAACAGTAAAGGCCCTCTATACTTCAACGGACTTACAAGTACAGACGCTCTCAAAATATAAAACAGCTAAATCTACAATAGACGCGCTCCAGTGGGTCCATTGTGCCATATTGGTGCAGACCTACTCGCAGAATCGGGTCGAATAAACAATTGAATACCAATTGTCCGCAATATAATGGTATATTTCATATGAGCGACGCACCTTTGGGCCTTGAATGGTCCCTTATCAAGGTAAAGGTCGTGCCATTAACGGCTCTATGGTATGTTAAAAAGGGTCATGGTTGGTAGGTAAAAGTAGGAAACTGGGTCTTTAGCATACGATTCTGGGTAGAAGCCACATTAAAACCTGATGTCCTCAATGCAGGGATTTAATTTATGAATTCTCTACTGATTCTAGATGTCAGGCCTCATCCACTTACTAATGGCATGCTTAGACTAGCCTATCTGTTCCCCTTGGGGATCAAATAGTAAACTAGACGTTAGGGATGACACTCGCTTTCAGGCATTTAACGGTAATATTTTTAGCCTGAAAAAGAATGAGAGTATCAAACCGCTCGATTCTTACATTTCTTTCAGGAAAAATATCCAACACAGACAGAACCATATTTTATCATGTTTTCAGAATTGATAGCGACGGGAAGGTGGCGGGTATTTCTACTTTCGTGTCCATTTCGGGACGCTCATAATAAATTCACTCGGCCCATGTGGTTTCGGACACGCGAAGTTGGGAATTGAATAGAGAAGTTGCTCCAGTTTTGCTGTACATTTACGAAGATTGTTTATTCTCAGAAACACAGTGCTGGGGCTGTATTCTACTCGTTAAAACCACAATGCTTTTGACATGTTATCGTATTATCAACGTTACGATAGCTCTCTTCGTCTTGACAGTAATGGCGGACAAATTAAAAACAATTTGGTCGTGATGAAGAGCCACTGTACCGGATGCATTGACGCATTGATTTCCATCGAGATTAACGCTACACCTATTGCAATTTGCAATATAGCAAAACTCAACTAAACGACAATATCTCTACGGGTTTTTGGCTAATATACTTCTCGTCTCGTCGTACGAATCACGTGAAACGCCACTAGGACGTCAATTTAAGGCCGGACGTGAAATTTGAATTTTTCATCATAGAGGTCTAACCGATTCCAATGTTTGCTCATTTCATAAAATTCTTAGCTTTCCGCATCCCTTTCCCTTTACACAACCCGTCTCAAGCCGGTTCAAACGATTTATTAGGGACAGGCTTATGTTATTGAAGGCATACATATTGCGGTCCGGAATGACGCCTCCGGGATCGACTCCGGTTGGGACGACGTCCGGAATGAAGACGGATCTAGCAATTCCTTTGAATGTGGGTTACAAGCTGGAGAAAAAGTAAAGATCAAAGTTTAAGTAAAAGTGTAGATGTGTAGGTGAGACAAGGTGTTACGCTAAAACTATCGAAATGTATGGAGTAGACGTAAGCGGCCTAGATTGTCAGCTTATGTCAATCCTACATTGATAGTTTTCAATAATCGCTAAAGTTAGTGTTTTACATTTTTCTACGCCCCCTGCACCTATTGAATGAAAAGACTTTGCTAAGGATAAAGGTATTTAATACATGACTGTATGTAAGTAGCAGCAGCAAATTTTTGTAGATATCACATAGATGTGATCACCGATCAGGGAACAAACAAGTGAATGATCGGAATTGAACTCTTAAGAAGCGTGATCTATGTCAGTATGTTGTGACGTTGCACGTCTAAAATCGTTCTAACCGACATTGACATTCTTCTGCGTTGTTTGACTCGGGACGCGTTATTCACTTGCGTTTGGCATACTTTGATATATTTCATTCGAAAAAATATATCTAGGAAACAACACCCTGCTAGTATAAAAATCAAGATGAAAAATGGCGAATTCGAAAACTATAATAGTCAAGGTAAAACTTTGTGTTGAAACACAAAGCTTGTGTTTTCAGATTTATAAAAAAACATAGGTATTTTATTTTATTTTCTTTATTGGGGAAAAAAACAGACACAGACATTAGAAACAGAATATACAAATAGAACATAAAACTAACTAAGTGTAGCCTATATCCTGGGGCAATTCCCACTAAGACTTATTTATACAGTAATTAAAGTAGTGGCAGTGCCGTAGGAACGAAACATATAACAGGAAAACAAACAGCATGCTTTAATGTTAATACATTTAGACAGGCCATGCTAATAAAAAAAAAAAAAAAACTATCGAAGACTTATAAATTACAAAATATGTTCTTTCTATAAGTATATAATTTTTCACAATCTCATTTACTTTATTAAGAGTTTAATTCTATCTTTGAATTTGGCACGCGTGTTACTAAATATGTCAACCGAGACCAGACTTTTATTGTACGTTTGGCATATTCTACGCAATGGTGCGCGGGTTCCCGCCTTAGATGAGCTCGAAGGGACCGCGAACAGGGACATGGAACGCGTCCGAAGCGCTGGCGCGCGGAAGCCGATACTCTCGAGGAGTTCTGGACAGTTGTAGTATCCTGTGCATATTTTATATAGCACTGTCGCGTCCTGGACCGTCCGCCTGCCAACCAATGATAGAAGCCCGTAGCGGACCAACAATTTTTCGTACGACATGGTGGTTTTGGTGAGCCTATAGTGAAGGGCTCGCAGAAACTTTTTTTGCACCGCCTCCACCGCATCAACGTAAACTGCGTAATAGGGGTTCCAGATCTCAGAAGCATATTCCAAATAAGGGCGGACTAGTGACTTATAGAGCAACATGTAGGAATCGCGTTTTTTCAGGGGCTTAGCCGATCGAAGGATGAAGCCAAGCATCTGGTAAGATTTTTTCGTTACTTTATCAATATGTTGATCTAGGGTTAACTTTTCGTCTAAAGTCACTCCGAGGTCCCTAACAGATGAAACTTTTTGTACCTCTGTACCGCCCAATTCATACCTATTCATTACTTTGTTTTTATTTTTGGTAAAGGAGATGTGGACACATTTATCGTACGCCAGATATAATTTATTTGATTGGCAGTATGTGTGGAATCTGTCGAGATCATCTTGGATCAGCTTGCAATCATTTTCTGTCTTAACTGTTTTGTATATTTTTAGGTCGTTCTTTTTAGTTCCAGAAGCAGTCACTGATGTCGTTAACAAACAATGTGTATAGGAGCGGGCCTAGAATAGATCCTTGAATTACGCCGGAAGATACGTATGACATACGTGATTCGTAGCCATTTATTACGACTATTTGAGTGCGATTTTCTAAATACGAGGCAAACCATCTCAACAAGGTGCCTTTGATTCCATTGAATGCCAGTTTCTGCAGCATCAGGATATGGTCGACTTTATCAAACGCCTTTCGAAAATCCGTGTATATTACATCGACTTGAGTGCGCTTATCCATAAACGTAAAGAGGAAATTTGAGTAGACCAAAAGATTCGTAGAGGTTGATTTGTGCTTCATAAAGCCGTGTTGTTGGTGTATAATCTTGTTTTGGAGAAGTGGGTAAATTATGTCGTGGACAAGTGACTCAAGTACTTTGGAGATGCAGGATTGAATTGAAATTGGCCTGTAGTGACTAATTTGGGTCTTAGATCCGGATTTATGTATGGGAGTGACTAGAGACTGCTTCCAGCGGTCCGGAAATGTGCCCTCTTGGAGGCATTTATTGAATAATATTTTAAGCGGGGCAATTATAGCTGGAGAGGTATTCTTGAAAAAGATGGGACTAATTTTGTCGGGTCCAGGGCCCTTATTAGGATCCAACGTACGAAGTTTTCGTTTTATATCAATTTCACGAATAAAAATATTTGAAATAATGTCAACGGTAGGCGAACACGGCAAATTATCAACATCGGGTTTATGGTGGTTACTATTTGTCTCGAATACTGAACTAAAAAATGCCGTATTATCCGGGATGTAGGTACAAGAGAGTGCAGATAACGAACAAGAATAATAAGTCAGATGAACAAGGCTGGTTATCGAAAAGTGGCATAGGAATTTAAAACAAACCCGTGGGTTTCCATCGGCCTGACGGGTGGACGACATCCGTAATACGGCTGAAAGACGATGGATCTGATTAGCGCATTATTGAAGAAAGTGGTGTGATAAGAAAGAGGCAATACCCAACAGTAGCTGACTACAGGCTGATTGGATGGATGATACAAAATATTATTTGTATATTCTGAATCGGACTACCAGACATTTTTTTATCTTTCTTTAGGTGTTCATGTCGTAATTTCATTTGGCATTTCTCCCAAAACGCGGATGGAGATGCCACTTAGAATTCGCTATACGTAACAAGATCAACAAGACACCACAGTTTCAAAACACCTTAAGTCTAATGTAAATCTGTTGTATTCTAATGTAAATTAAATCTATATAAAGCGATATAAGGTTGGTTTTTCTTGTTTTGTCATCTGGCCTTATTACATTAGGTTATTGAGTATGTCGACTGTTTTTCTTCATTCTGTTTATCGCGATGTTTTTTTAATATTAGAATTTCTTTTGTTTTTTCTTGAGTTATAACAGATTTTTTTTTTATTCGAAGTAATAATGTCATAGATAGTCAACCTTATTAGATAAAGCCGATCTAAGACGGATAAGTCGATCTTATATTAATAAACACTGTGGAATTATTATTGTTGTATTTGACGAGCAACATTTAACATCTTACATGTGGTTAAAAACCATCTGGTTTCTTCAGCCTGCTTTTTGACAGACTTGTTTCCTAATTGCTCTAAAAAAACCATTGTCAATGTCAAATAGTCTATCAACAGGTGAGGAGCCATCGTCAGTGATGCAATGCAGTTTTGAGTCATTATCTTCCGTACAGTGAATCATCAGTACGACGTTGTATTGCTGACTATAAATGGAATATCAAATACAATGTCATCCAAAATGGAGATCGGATGTTTTTTTGCCCTTAAATGGCATCTAGCTGGTTAGTTGTAGCTCTATATGGCAGCTATTATTAGCAGGTATCTAATCATTGAAATTTTTATAAGTCTACAATGTAATGCGTAACCAGTTTCTACTCTAATTTATGGTTTTTACGGATCAACATTCTCAACAGAAATAAAAATATTTTTCCATAAAACGTCCGCATGTTACTGACCGGCTAGGATTTATAGCTTCTATATTGAAAAATGCTTGAGCACTGGCAACAGAGGAAACGGTGTTCCGATTCTGAAAACTAAAAATCGAAGTACAGAGGAAGGGACTGACTAGGGTTGTCAAAAGTTACATGCAAATCGTGTTTTAAAAAAAGAATTGGTTATATTGTAAAAGCCTGATTCAGATTAATAATTATTAAATGTTAGCGATATTACTTATTTAAACGAAATACACCTCGATCCACAATGTAGTCATCGCGTGTTCTTATGCAAATTACATGAGTATTAAAACTACAAACGTGTTTAAATAAATATAGGTAAGTACTAATCATTTATATCAAAAGCAGATATGACATCACACCGACTAACCCGTAAATTACAGATACACTTGATTGCATCATATCAATATTATGATTCACACAACTACACTACGAGTACTCTTCTAATGCGTTTCGCTGGTCAACCCTAATACTTTGAAAATGGAACGGCCCGGTGCAATCGGAAAAGCCATTTGCCGAGGTTGCCAGTGACGCGGCCTGACCCAGTTCCCGTTCCCCGGGATCTTTTTTAACGACAATGCAATCTCGTTAAGTTTTAGTTCTATTTTTGAATTTCAAGCCTCCTTTTTATAGGGCTAGCGGTATTAAGACTGGCTGGTTGGAATGTATTATAAACTTGTTACACGGGTCCTTTACGAGTTGCTTTAAATGGTGGCTATGTGATGTGATACCGCCCAGTTACTATTTTTTATCTAAAAAATAAAATTCGTTAGAACTTTATTATATCATATTATGAAATTAAAAAAAATGGAACTAAGAAAGCTTATACAATTATTTTTTTTAGGACGAATGGTTCTGTCTTGCTCGCATGTATATCTTATATAGCGTATTCTATCGTTTACCCGAATTTGATTTGCTATAATCGTATCACTTGCCATAATATTTATTTGCTATAAAGGCATTTATTCTGAAACCGTAAACCTTTTAGGTAATTTTTACATGCCATCATATAGATCCCAAAAGGTTAGGTTAGGTTGGGTTTTTAACAATTCTTAGTACTTCACGGTTTCAGAAAAATGCCTTTATAGCAAATAAATATTATGGCAAGTGATACGATTATAGCAAATGAAATTCGGGCAAACGATAGAGAACCCTTATATAGGCCTTCACCAGATCACCGACCCATATAACTTTGTACGCTTTTTCTTCCTGAACTCATCGACCCTATCGGCTGTCCAATCTACCTAGACAACTGCCACTTAGAACAATACCTTGAAGCAATATTCGAAGTACTTTAATAGCGCATCAAGAGTGAGCGGTAGCAATGAAATGTTAAACAGTTGGCAATAAACAGCCGATGCAAATAAAGCGCAGGCGGATGCTGTGAACTGCGGAGGAAGTCAGGGCTGGCACTGACGAGACTTTGTGAAAAAACAAGGGGTTTCACATTTCGGTTTTATATAAATATACAGTAAATATCATTTTTTTTACTATGTTAAAACCACTCTTAGTGTTGTTTTATAAGGCGTTTGTTGTTCGTTTATTTATTTTTTAATGCATTATGTATGTTTTTCATTGCATATCTGTTGACAAGTTTAGTCAGGACCATCAGGGTTTGGTAGACGGGGCCATCCCTGTTTACAAAGCTAGCAGTCCCTGTTGTGTGATTAGTGCGAGTATTTGCTCCTCACTCTTGAATATTTCCTATGTAGGTATTTAAGCATGTACATCTCTATATAAGGATTATGTCTATTATTTTCTAGTACCCTTGGTACCCAAAAATCTTGAGCTTAGTTCGGAATTACGTCCTTTGAGTGAGATTATCCTTTGATATTTAATGATTTATTTAAATATTTGGTTTTTACAATGTCACCGTATCAACCCTAGGTCTCATAGGAACACATGCAGACCAATGAAGCGTAACATCTACCACATCGTGGCTCGGTATGGGACTAAATGCTAGTGACGTAACTCTCGGGATAAATAATGCCATCGATAATATTATGTTTATTTTTAGTTAATGTCGATAAATATGAAAGACAAGATAATTAACCAACGCAAAAAGGTTAAAAGCACTGTTAGAATTTAGACGTTATATAAAATAAATTACTGTCTGCAGTTTTTTTAACATTAAACGTAATTTTACACTGCATTTCACCTCATTAAAATACAGTACGTTTATTTCAGAACATTGATCCAAATTTCCTAAAATACCCAGCCACTGAAGTCATTTGCCTTTAAGTAGGTGTTTTTGGCAAATAATGAGAGCGGCGTGAGTCGTTTTATCTTATCTTAAGTAGCTGTTAATCTTGACTATTGGTTACAAAGAACAAAGGAACAGTCTTTAATCGTATTATCTCGTTTATCTTATCAAGTAGGAAGCATTTCGGCGTCTTCATCTCGAGATAAAGAGTTCTAAAAAATATCTAAAACAATAATATCTGTTTAGGATATGAATGACTAAATGTATTCATGTAAGGCCCATTGTCAGTGTAGATTAACAATATGCCCCTTGGAGCATTATAGAAAATCAATAATTTTGCCTGGTAATCTTAGTGGGTCAGAGCTACAGCAATTTTAAAAACTTGTTGATAATTCTGTAACCACATTTGGCACAAATAGGCCTGAGCTTAACATCTTAAGGTTTATCATTTTGCTCTTATTGCTAAGAAAAACAACAAAACAAAAATATTCTAGTCTTTCTCATTACTCCAGCATAATGAATATAATGATATGCGCTAAAGTCGAAACTTGATATTCTTTGACCTTTACCAAAATCTTAATTTAGAGCACGTGAATTTGTTGTTTCTTTTACATCGATCAATTTTAGTAACGAAGGTAACATCACTAGTCGATGCAACTGTGTTTCTCATTTGTTTTACTGTGGCTGTTATACTCCTTATAACCTATGACATTGTTTTATTGTAAACAACTTTGTATTTTAAATGCTTGCGCATAAAGATCTATTTTTATTTTGAAGATGAAATTGTAATTAATAGTATGGAATAAACACCTGTTTTTGGTCTCACTGAAGTCGTAGGTGACATTGGTGACGTGATCTAATAACTGTAATACAAAGGCTATTAAGTAATGAAAATGCGCCATTAGTGCTATTATTAAAGTTTTTCGCTAGTTATTTCTATGCAATGTCTCAAACAAAAATGTTTTTAAGGTTCTGACAGAATAAAAGGATTGTGGTTTTCGCCACTCCCAACATAAGCTGAGTCATCTTTTCATCCACATACATTTCTGGCTCCTTTGGAACATTAAATATGAATAGTTTAAATAAGTACATGATTTTGTATATTTTTTTACCTTTTTTAAGTATGATGTTTGAGCTATGTGTGCGCAGAACAAACGTTTTTTCACTCTTTTATTATTCTAAGCCATTATCTTATACTAGATTATACACCGAGGGCATAAAGTTTATGCCATAAACCACTGCTTTATCTCACAGGCGCGATATTGAATCCTGAGCAAGAACTGTAGATTTAGCTCCCGAGCGGAGCGAGGGTGTTACGAGTTAATTCCTGTGCGAAGCGAGGAAATAAAAACGGAGTCCTGAGTGCAGCGAGGGATTCAAGCTCGCCCAAGATGAAAACAGCTGTATATTAAAGGAGAATACTCTACTTTTCTCACCTTTTGCGAGACAATAAAAAGCAAGGCTACTTACTAGAAACATTGTTTTATTAAAACTTAAAGTACCTTATTTAAAAAAAAAGAGTACAAATTGTAATTTGTCATACGAATTCAAATCTCATTATTAACCCGCGCTGGTTAGCCGATGGCTATAATGACTTTACTTTAGGTGAGGTTTGCATGATATATAATTGGGCAATTTCGAGCATGTGGTGTGAAAAATGTACACACATAAAACGTCTTTTAATATTAACATTCTACTTAACTAATTTCACTAAGCCTTACCATACTACTTATTTAATTGTTTAATGTGATTTATTTACAAGACATCCCTTTTAAAACTAAGCAGACGTTTGTTTACAAAGCGAATAATTAAATTAAGTTTATCAAAATGAATTAAGAACAATAATCTGGTAATGGCTTTTGTATTTTCTCGATTGTTTAAAGACACCCTTTTCTGTTTTATTCGTATTAACAAAAATAAGTCGCAACCCTAATTTTAAACACCGGAAACGCGGAATAAAAACAACTTTGCGCGTTCCACGTCCGAACGCAAACCCGTAACGTGGACGTAAACCTACGTTTTGTATTCCAATCTCGTTTCGGTATGTGCACGCACGTGGCTTCTCCTGAACACAAGAATCAACCTTATACGACTATGATAAGGTTCACTATAGTTTGTAAGACACTCTAACATTGATACTGGCAGCTTACAATATGAATCTTACGATCACCAACATAGACTCTATTCAAACGCATATTCAGAACCAAGACCCCATTATCGTGTCCATTTTCCATTGAAATAAGAAAGCCTGGAACTGAATCTGAAGTCCTATTGATTTGAATTTCGATTCAATTGGACTTCGTACGTTTAAAGTCTATTTTAGCTTGCGTGTTGTGTTACTTTGAATCGCACCGCAAAGGAAACGGAAGTCATTGTTTGGTCATAGACACGTGCTATGTTGACGGAATTGTGTCGTTGGATTTTATTGACGTGGATATGTAGAGTTTCGAACTTAAAATGTCGACGTAAGAATGGGTTTACTAGAGAGTTTCGGTTTTTGTGTACTTATAACGGATCAAAGATTCTGATCATAACTACACTCAAGAGCAATGAAAACGGGTCATTTTCTATGGTAATTCAATACAAAGTGACTCTTTTTTATTGCTTTTGACTATATTTCATAGATAAAAAACCCAAATAAAATGCCGACCCGTTCTTTCAGAGCTGATATATTTTAACCGGCTGAACCAATTTCATGAAACCTAGCTAAAAACTATCCTAAATAAATGAAGTTTATTTTAAAAAGAATTGCGTCCGAATCGGTCCATCCGTTTGGGAGATACGATGCCACAGACATACACACATGTACACAGGTACTCAAAAAAATGTATCTACTAGTCCTAGATGAAAAGAGCGTCTAGTTACGGACTAACCGCCGTGCTCAGAGACATTCTGAAGACCAGTAACTCGGTCCTTTTTCAAATTTTTTGTATAAAAAAGCGTCACTACGGAACGACTTATCGCCATTAACTGATTCTAAGTGTAGACATAATATACTGCCATGCTAGTGATAAATGTAACCTAATTATTATCCGTAGAGAATTAAAACTGCTTTGGATATGAAATTCACATACCTACTACCTTTTGGCTTAGGATGGCAGTGTACAATTTCGGTGGTGATTAAAAAGTTAATTAAATAATAAGTTTATGCGTTCCCTGTCCGGGTGCCCCCCTTGTGGGGTCATGAAGCTTTTTTCAGGAGTGCGTGCTTTTTTCAGGGGTCACAACCCCATACTGAATGCACAGCTGTGCATGTGACATTGGCCGATTGTATGTATGGGGATAGTGAACATATTAAATAAGGAACTATTCTAATATGTTTATGTATACATCATCATCATGTCAGCCGAAAGACGTCCACTGCTGGACATAGGCCTCCCCAAGGCTCTCTACTCAGGCCGGTCTTGTGCTTTTCGTATCCACCGCGTTCCCGCGATCCTTACGAGGTCGTCACTCCATCTTGTTGGACGCCTGCCTACAGCTCGTCTTCCGGTCCGCGGACGCCACTCCAGAACCTTCTGACCCCATCGGCCATCAGTCCTGCGAGCAATGTGCCCCGCCCACTGCCACTTCAGTTTAGCTATTCTTCGGGCTACGTCGGTAACCTTAGTTCTACTGCGGTAACCTTAGTTTATGTATAGTCAAGTAAGATTTCAAATTAGAAAACAATTTAAGAGCCAAGTAATATAGGAATCATGAGTAATTGTTCTCTACATAAATAAAGGAATACCTTGCTACTTGCTTCCTAATTCCTTACTGTTTTTATATTCAAAAGCATTGGTATTGTGTTGGAGACAATCATTATCAAGTACTTGAATTCTACGAATATCATTGTCTTGAAAGACAATTGATAAAAAATAACCAATCAATGAATGTAAAGGTAAAACCTCTATCTACGACCTCTTCTTTCCCATGGTTATGAAAGCCATTCCTATAGCCCAACTCAAGTTATCTTGGCTGATGCCGTTATTATTGTAAAGCTTGTTAAGTATTCTAATTTCTACTCCAGAATAACTATTTTTATTTATTAATATGAATTAGTAAGTAAGATGAAACAAGACGCGACATGCAGGTTCTGTCAGGAAACAGAGGAGACATCCTCTGCTCCTGCGGACCACTGATGCGCAAAAGAAGTATCCACTTTAGCGACATATCGTAGACCCACAAGAGATATAACCCCTCACTGCCTAAAGCATCTGGAAATACCTAACTCTAACAAAGGGCTGCCACAAAAGATCAGTAATGGTCGAAGTGGCACACAACGCCCACAACCCTCCAAAAATAATAAAAGTAGGTAAGATGACTAAAAAAATTATATTCTGCAATTTTCATCAATATGGTGAGAGTCGTTTTTAGGAAACCAATACAAATACAAAACTAGCTCAAGTATACATAATGACAATTCTAAAATTGCTCTACATTTCCACTCAATTTTTTTCCAAAGTTGCAATGAATAATCAGCCACTGATGTTTTGGCCCTTGCTAGAGATTTATTTTGAGAAAAAAAAAAAAAAATTGCAACTCGGCGGCCATAACTGTCAAGTAAATAAGAGCTATCAAAACATTAAAAATACGATAACATAGTAAACGTAATGGCCTTGGTAGTCTTAAAACTTATTTCCTCTTTCAGACGACCGACAACGGTATAATGTCGTCTACATACACGTTACACACTCAAGACACAAAGTAAAACATGATGATGATGACTTTAAGTCATGTCGAGAACCGGTTGCGTAAACATAGCGACGGGGAATTGGCATCTTGTTGTAACTTGTTACGTTGACCGAAAGATATTTACATGACAGACGATTTTAAATAGGCTTTGTTGTGTAAAGAATGATTAATAAGTTGTGAGCCAAACCCGTAAATGGAGTAGCAAAGCAAACCGCAGTTATTTAACAAATGGGTATAAAATAGTGTAAAACAAGAAAAGCACATCGTATAGCTTCTTACCAGATAATGTACGTTGACTGTGTTTTGTTTTTAGATAAAAGATGCTTGTACCTTTACCAGCGCTTCCCAAGAAAAGACCACTGCTTACAACAAACGCCGCAAGAAACTCAACAGCCAGTATTTTATTTTGAAATATCGTTTCATGTTCTAGAAGAAATCAAATTTAATTAAAGTATACACCGTGTTTTTTTTGATTTACGATAGCTTTAAGGGAACGTTCTTTAGGTCAAACAAAGTTAATTTCCCGAAGACAGACAAATGATAAGTCTAACGGTTTTAAAGATATTTAATTTTTAAATTTAATCAGTTAATCACGTTAAACTAGTGTGAAAGGCTCTTAATTGATAACAACAATTTTCTTTTAATACTTATGACTCTTATGAGTAAAGAGTTTCCAATTGTTAGGTTTGTATACGCGTCAATCTAAAGTGACAATCTTGTACCTGTCAAGGGTTATCTTTATTTGTGTGTGTATGTCACGCCAACATAGACGTATTTGACACTGATTATTAGTTAACTCTAAAGGCCCTTTTAGAATGACCAAAGATAAAAGATTTCATTATTTTGTACTAAACCGAACAAAAATTTTTTTTCGCAGTATTTAAAAATCTAATGTACCAATTACTTTCTATGGATATACCTAGTAATATGCCGAAGTTATCGTAAATCAAAAAAAACACGGTGTATACAGTCTTGATACTTGACCAGGGTGGTTATTATGATATAGCTATGCAGTTCAGTTTAAGCTGACAGAAAAGGACAGCCCTGCTATAGCTCGGTCCTTTACGCTCGCCGTAAAATTTAGAAGCAAAATTTTAACTGATGGAACCTCTTAGCTGTAATATCGAACCCTTAACTTCTTACAAGTCCAGCAAACCTCAATAAAACCTATACAAACATTAAATACGTCAAAATTAAAAACCAATTCAGAGCACTATTCAAGAACGTCGAGACAGAAAATTAGCATCACAATGTGCAAACAAACCGAATAAAAAACATCAAAACATGTCATTAGAGCGTGCGAAACGGTTAAAAAAAACTGGGCGTTGCCATGGTTACCGGTAAATGACTTCATAATGATCCGTCAAACCGAAAAATTTACGTATCGGGAAACATGTAATTATAGCGATTAGAGTATGCTGAGACTTGTGGGGTAGGGAGGGGAATCTGTGAGACGTATATCGATGATTTGAGTTGGGGTGAGACTTGCCTTGCATTTGGAATATCTATTCCATAATATGGTTAAGTATCAGTTTCAGCTTGGCTTTTACCAAGTGATTTCAAATGATTGCTACTTTATCCTTAGTATCTGAGTTGATATATCTCTAAACTCCATAAAAAAATGTTACATGGTCTCATTTAATCGGTCGATTAAAGATTGGTGCGACCTTGTATTCACCTTAATCGATAAAATCCAATGTCAATGATATTTACATACACTTTAACAACGGTATTTTTTTATTATTGTATGCGAGCGATCAAATATCGATAAGAGAACAAAAGAAGAACGTAACTGCGCTTATATACATCGTTATTTTTGCTTTCAATGATTCTTAAGAATACGATGACATTAAACTTCCATGTGTCAATTTAGTATCACTATAAAACAATTTGCAACAATAATAAACCTATGTGTATCTCATGCTACCCATCACATTTTATAATTTAGAAATATTGTACTGGCTGGTTAGATCGGAACAAAAACCATCGATAAAATGAAAAAATCGAACATCACTGTTTCAAAGATGGCGTAATCTATTCGCAAGGGTCTCACAATAGCGTAAGGAAGAGCAGATGTTTTGCAGGTAAATCGGAGCGCGCAGCAGATGCGTGTTTTGTTCGTTTAAATTAGATCGAAGTGCATGAGATTTAGTGAATCGAAAAAGCTAGGGAGGACATTAAAATGATACTCAAGGAACAGGCTGAGTGACTGATTTTATAAGATTTAAATGAGTTCCGTCATGTGAAATAAGTTTGGAATGACCGGATTGAGTTTTTAAAAAGTTATATTACGATCAAGGATTACGATGAACATTTAGGCATCGATAGATTTTCTCAAAAGTGTTTAAGAATTAGTAAACATTAAACATAAAGACGTCTTTTCACGCAACATATTGCTAATTAACTATTGTAATCTCTTGACGAAGCATGGTGCTATTGGTGCTGATGATTCTTGATACACATTTGAAGTAGTTTATTGTGGATTAATTTTTGATTACGATTTTTAAATGAAAGAAGACATTGTTTAATATTGTTACAGATGATTTCATATTGGCAATGCTAGTGAAATCTCGCTGTCTTCAGCCTTTTTATCCATCTTATACCATTCCAAGTACCAGGAAAACATGACTTAATAAGCCATATTCCAACTTAACGTTGACATGGTTATTTTACGCTTCGCGAGTTCGCAAACTGATAGAGTTTTTTGGCGAAATCTGCGGTTTGTAAGGGTTAAAAGCAGCCATGGGGAACAAATGGGGTTTGCAGAAAAACGTAGAAAGTAGTAGGTAAAAAAGTAATGGAATATTCGGCGCCAGGTGTTGTAATGCCTTGGTTGTATGAAAGAATTTCTGTATAAGTTGCTTGCATTTGCTCCAATGTTAATCTACTACGTATTTGTATAAGTGTGGCATTTATAAGAGCTCATACTTAGACGATTGTCGATACTTAGACACGACCGTCCGGCAACTCATGTCAATCCTATACTTTTTTGATAATGATAATTATCATTATTTTAATCCACCTTGTTGCCGCAATAGTGTTAGGTTAGGTTATATTACGATGAATTGACAAGTTGCTTAATCTGAAACTGAAGCTCACAAAAAACCTATTTAGTTTTATGTCAAATTGACGAACAGATTTTATTTACCTTTTCGAAAATAACGCTTCAGTCTTGATGATAATACGTTCGCTATTTATTACGTTTACAATTCACAACGTAACCAAATTTCCTGCAGAACGCAAAATAAATAATACTTTACCAAAAATCCTCGGGTCGTCATAACCTACATGATTTGCTGTATAATGGTGATTCGCGTGACTATTATACAATCTGGCCACTCCCGTCAGACCGAGCTATCGACCGGCCAATTAGACACGCACAGTTGCCGTTTCACGGTCAGTTTGCTCCCATGTGCCATAACACGGGACAGTATCGAAAACTGACACATTTTGGGGTCAACACTTGCGAGGTTTATGTCGCCATAATGACACTTTCTGCTGTAGTATATCAAAGCTGTGGTTATTTCTTTCGGTAGAGGTAACTGTTTTACATACCTTATTAGATAGGTGGTTTGATCATAGCTATTTGACAAGACAAGTCAGCGGATATTCGTGCCGCGATAGTTTTGCTCTAAACATTTGCGACCGCATGCGCCCTAGCATTTAGGGTGCATTGTAATTATGTATAATGCCGTCGGTTGAGTCGTGTATTAAGTTTAATAAATATATGCTATCATCGAAACACTTAAACACAAAAATAATTATTTAAGCGATTTTTCTAATTAATATCCAAACAAGGAACAAATTTAATAACGTTATTTTATGTGTACAAACGTATATCAACACTCAAAAGTCCAAATCAAAAAAGTATTTGACGTTCTATACCTTCGAGACCAAACCCAATGAAGCTGCATAAGACAGCAACACCGTTTTACTTATTGATAAAGACATTATAGCAGATTTTCCCTTAAAACTACTTTACTGCAGATATATCTTGTTTTGACTGAATTTTATCAGTGAAACTATACACAATGCAATACAAATACTACTAAGATAACGTTATACCGTCGCGTCGTATAGTTTGCACAACTTTATTTTCTATACATGTACATATTTTCTCAATTTACCTGTAGGTATAATAGCGCTCTATGTTACCATTATAACTCCAAGTAACTTGCTGAGTAGACTGCTTAAGTCGCGGTACAATATGGCAAATTGGCCCATTAGTGTCGGCAACTTTTCAATGCGAACTCAAACTGCATCTAAGTACTTTAGTGGCTAAGTTAGCTGCGGGTCTTTTGTGTTAATTTTGACAATGGAAAATAGACTCCTTGTGTAGACGTATAATGGAGAGAAGGATGCGTTGGTAGTTAGTCATGTACGTACGTGAAGTTTCCTCGTTTCTAAAGTTTACTTGTGGATGACCTTTACAAGCGTCTGCGGGTGGTAGGACCTTGTGCGGGGTCCGTCCGGATCGCTACCACCATCTTATCCATTAACCTACCGCCAAACAGCAGTGTTCGCATTGTTGTGTTCCGGTTTGGGGATAAGACAGCCGGTGTAATGACTAGCATAGAGGCATTCCATCTTAGTCCTCAGGGTTGGCAGCGCATTTGCAGTCCTAGGCTTGCAGTCTTGTGAATGCGAATGTCTATGGATCACAGTTTCCACTTACCATCAGGTGGCCTGTGTGCTCATCAGCCTTCCCTATGCCATAAAAAAAAAAAAAAAAGCGTGGAAGGTTGTGCAAGAGCAATAAGTGCAATCCCCACTATACGTGTTAATTTAACAGTACAAGTATGACTACTAACAGAAACTATCCGTATCTGGTATAATATACTAATATTATAAATGTGGAATCTATCTGTTTGCTCATTAGCTACGTCTTCGTGTCAAAACTTTAACTACCGATTATGATAAATTATATTAAGTTTGTTTGTTTGTTTAACCGACAGCCAATTTATTATATTAGTTGGAAAGCTCTATTTAACTGACTTAGTTAGAATGACTCATACATGCTGAAAAATGGCTTACAGTCAGTAATAATATTTTTTGGTACCTACCTTGGTAATTTTAACTTTACTTAAGAAGAAAACTACAAAAACAATTAAACGAAATAAATTCTACTTAACTTGAAAATGATAAAATACTCTAATTCAAATTTTGTCGAGTAAACTAAATGGTTAAACGAAATAACACTCATATACCTTTTATAATAGCGATAATTAGCGCGATACACACGTCAATAGCGATATAAAAGTGATATACAAGTGGTATTGGTATCAATCCCACACTCGACGCTTGTGCGATTCATCACTGTTCAGTAGTGGCGCCAGGACGTCAACATTACTAGTGGTGTAAGTTACTAGCGGTAATGTTACTTACTGTTTACCATTATAAATGTATACGATTACATAGATGTTTGGATATTTATTGTTCAATTACGTGTAAACGCACGAACGAATTTAAATGATATTTGTTTAAGCTCTTGTATCGGAAAATAATAATGTCAAAATATATGCGGAAAAAGAAAGTCACCAGTAAAATAAGTACTACCAACTGATTTATTGATGGTAAGACCCTGACCAAAAAAAAAGCGTAGCGGTGTGAAGCGAGTGAACGAGAGAACGCCGCGCAACGGCGAGTTTAAGTAGTCCCGTCAGAGCGTACAAAACACATTTAAGCGCGTGAATTCTCAATTATACAGCGTAAATGTTCGATCGTATCGACAGAAGCCCTGCTGCCTAATTGATGAATTGTATTGAAGAGAAATAACACCCCAAGGTTTATCCGGACCGCTACCTCCATCTTATACCTACTACGTACGTTCCGCCAAGCACCAGTGCAGTGGTTGTCAAACGCATTTGAGGCCTTAGGATTGCAGTATATCTATCTATGGGGCTCAGAACTTACCTTCGCCATAAAAAAAATAACGAAATATCATACTTTTTCTCTTATAATAAGTAACCATTCAGTTATTGCATAATCTAGAAAATCTAGAACACTTACACTCACTTAAAAACGTAGTGCACTAGCTTTATAAGCAGACTTTATACCACATAATTACCACATATGTGCGATTAACTGGCGCCTTACACCATTCAGGCATGTTTAACAACTCTGTCACACGAACCAGCCTATGCCCAGTCCTTATCAGGGCACTTACTGCTTTAATGCGACAGGGTACTTAAATGTAACCGTACATTCCGCTTAAGCTTACTTAATTGCTCTTATTAATGCTTGCTCGAGTTATTTTTAGAAATGCGATAACTTGTTATGATTATTTTAAGATTTTGACCTTATAACATGCATGTTAAAGTTTAATTTGATTTGACAATATAAGATAAAATGTTATCACATTTTATTTATAAAGCTTCATTAGTTGTTTGACTTGATTATTAATATTTAACATAAACTTATATTATTATTGAGCAAATACTTGCCTGATAACATTTCTATCTCTGGAGATAGCTACGTTGTTTATTTACCTACCTACTAAATTTACATAGAGAAACTACAGAATCCAATCATTTGTATATCCACTTTTTATACAGCTTTATTTGTTTCGTCCTAGAACTGTTAATATAGTCATATAACCTTGAAAAAAAGATGCAAATGTATCCACTGATCCACTTGATAACGAGTCGTTTGGAGTCACGCCAAACGGCGTTACAGTGTGTGTTTAACTTTACAATGAACCTCGAAACTGCCTAATCATCAGTTGTTACTGTCATTAAAATGAATAGACAGTTGTAGGTACAAGGTGACAGGTGTACTCAAGGTTGACTTATTGTTTAAGTATTACATAATATCCAAATTGTGTACAAGTACAATACGCCAAAGACAATGTAGTGAACTCTAGTAGGTATAGTCTGTTAATAAAGTCTTGAAATCAAAAAGTGGAAGCACTGTAGTGTCGTCCCTATTTTCTTAGATTGATTTGAAAGGGATGACAATACAGTGTTGCCACTTTTTAATTTCAAGATTTTTTTGACATACCTACATATTTTTTTGCTAATAATGAACTTCAAACTAAATACAGAATGACTGGTACGATTTAGTAGATCTATCGAATAATGATAAGGTTCTAACTTTAACGAATATTCATTGTTAAAACAACATGGTTTTTAGACGCCACGTTTTTTACGGGACATGAACCGTGATTACCTTATTAGAAGTTGCGGATATTACGAAAAAAGGCTATAATGAAAAACATGGTGAAAAACATTAATAGTTTTTTCAAGTTACAAAAACAAAGTTTTGATAAAAGCATCCGGTTTTCATACCCGGTTCAATAAGTACGTGTTATGGAAAGAAACCTTAATGACAAGGAAAACGATGGTCGGATCACCCACCATCTGTCTGATAGGGTCGAATTTAGAATATAAACTAATGGGAAATTAAACACTGTAGTCATAGGGTTTAAGAATTATTAAGTAGATGACAATGAAAAAGGTCGGACACAGAGGAACTTTATTTACACAAATAGGGACTTTATTTACTATTTTTTTTATTGAAGGATACGCTAACGCTTTCAGCACACAGCTGCACAATCAATAAATATTTCACAAATCGACCCAAACTAAGTTCTAGGCTTGTACATATACTAGGAGTACTAAACGACGATTAACAAAGTTATGAAGAATAATACATTAAAAAAAAAACAAAACTCACTCGCGTTTTTATACAAGAAAAAATCCCATACTGGGAAACGAACCTTTGATTGCTAGCTCGTAGGCAGCGTCAAGCCAGGCTAACTGCGTTGTCAAAAAAACAAGATATTTTGGATGTCTTGCAGTGGTTCGTTTTTGTTTCGCAAGCAGTCTACAGTTCTAATGGCAGACTCACACGATAAAGCCATTTTGCGTGACTCCAAAGTATAACAACCGACTTAATAAATTTTCTTGCTGCCCAAACATCAAAAGGTACAATTCTAACGCAACAAATCTCTTAAAGCGTAATCTACGTTTCTGTTGCCTTTGAACCAGTGATGCATGGTTTGGCCGCCATTGTTGTGTGACCTTACACAATAGTAGTCAAGGTCCGATCTCTGTTTGTTTTTTTTTTCGTCGGAAGTTTTGTTTCACTTCGATGGATGCGCAATTGTGTAGGTTCAACTACCGAAATTATAATTTTTTGATCTTATGATTAGGTTTACTATTAAAAACAATTGAAACACGCCTGAACCTATTTCTATAATATGCGACAGGTAAACATGTTGCACGTGGGAAGGAAAACCGCCATACCAAAATGGAACTTGGGTAGACGTGTCTGCCGTATGTATCCGGATCGATGGAGCAAGATCACGACTGACTGGATTTTAAGTAACGGCAAACAGACTAGAAGCAGGCTAAAGAGAAGATGACGAGACGAATTGTATACATTCAAACCATTGGCAAGGATTAGCCAACAGAAATGATTGGAGAAATGAGAGAGAGGGAGGGAGGGAGGGAGAGGGAGAGGTTTGCCCAGAACTGGTACCTACACTAGGTAGCCTATTTAGATTTTGATACCATCTAGCAACCATCAACGTTAGAACTTAACCAAACTGAAAAATTGCTTCTCTTTTTTCGATAAATGAATGCGAATTCCCCGATTTTTGAAAATCGAATGATAACAAATAAGGCTTTCTAAATAATAAACTCGTAGATGACTTTCGTAAAGAAAATAATACAGATAAAATTAATCCAGACTCCACAATGACGAAAACGGGTCATTTTTTTCTACGACTTTGTGCAAGAAAGCCCTTTGACATATCGCTTACTCGGCACACAAAGTCCTATGTACCAGTCTTCACATTCAAAATAGAAACCTTATCCTTTAAACCTGAAGATTTAATTTCAATTATTTTATAAGTAACATAGGTCTTTTTCATATTGAAGTGGATATTTGGCCGTTGCCTTCAATTTGCTTAAAGTTTGACATGAAAGAAGAACGAAGGAACATCTGCCTCTTATTTACGTTGTTCGTAAGTTCGTAACACAAAAATCCTGTATTAGAAAAAGTTTCTAACAAATAGGGAATCCTTTTTGAGTGTCCAGTGTGATTTAAGTGGACTACATATTTTTTTTAGTTTTGTAAATATGTATAGTTTATTGTACTTCTCTTCTATAGCTATATGTCTTATATAATGTTTAATAAACATTAAAATGTTAAATAATCGTTTTAGTAGTGATATATATAATAATACAATCACTACTAAAAATATTCAAAGCATCATATTTCCCAAATCAATGGAAATTTAAATAATTGAAAAAGTAGGTGGTTTACGGGTGGTAGGACCTTGTGCGGGGTCCGTCCGGATCGCTACCACCATCTTATCTATTAACCTACCGCCAAACAGCAGTGTTCGCATTTTTGTGTTCCGATTTGGGGATAAGCCAACCTGTGTAATGACTAGCATAGAGGCATTCCATCTTAGTCCTCAGGGTTGGCAACGCTTTTGCAGTCTTAGGCTTGCAGTCTTGTGAATGCGAATGTCTATGGGTCCCAGTTTCCACTTAGGTACAGCTGGCCTGTGTGCTCGTTTGCCTTCTCTAAGCCATAAAAAAAACACAATTCAATTCTGAAACCAACATTTAGAACTAAAATGTTCTTGATAAGGAAAAACATCGTGAGGAAACCTACACATTCGGACACCTAAGTGCTTCATCTGTTCCAAAATAAGAGGAAAAGAAAAACAATAAGTAATATAAAAGTCTCTGTATATGCTTGGATCTTTTAAACTACAAAACGGATGTTAATTCGATTTTCATCAATATTTTACAGAAAATTTCCTTAAACCGTTAAAATAAAGATTATTTTCATTTACTCGTAATGAACGAAGTTACATTGATATTTACTCTAGCGTCGAATACAACTCTGAACATCGAAACTCAAAAACAAATCTGAAAAGCTACACCAAAGTACACTCAACCTGAAACTAAACACCGAATGCGAAGTACAGTCCGCGTCGTGTCTTGTTACTCCCCAAACAGTGAATAAATGATTTGTAGGGGCTCGAGATCTTTAGGGGATGTCTGTTTGTTCGGAGATAATACGACTAGATAAGATAGATAAGTAATCAAAGATGAACGAAAGCAAATGAAGTTAGTCTTTTGAATATTGAAACAAAACAATTTAGAACTACGTATATAATGGAGTTTTGAATCACCGATTATGTCCATCATAATAAGAGAGCCTGTTTCCGTGAAAGACAGATAATAAATAAATTACACACCTATTAAGTGTTTAATAATGTGATTATAAATATAAATTACTTCACGTGTTTTCCAGGAGGATGAAAACTAAAATACGTTTAAAAATAAATTTTCCTTCCTTTATTAGTGTCAATGTTCGTTGTGAATTATAAATGCTTAATTAAAATGAATTCATCTTATTTACTACAATCAGTCAATATATTATTTATTAGTAATAGTGGCTAAAAAATATCCTTACAATGTCTCTTTTTCGACCAGAACCATTTCTCCAATAGACTGGGCATTCACAGTTTACAGAAGTGGAAACTGTGACCCATAGACACTCGCATTCACAAGACTGCAAGCCTAAGACTGCAAATACGTTGCCAACCCTGAGGACTAAGATGGAATGCCTCTATGCTAGTCATTACACAGGATTATTTGACCGTGAATGTCAAATATACAGTTCCATTTGGACTGATGACAAGCCACGAACGGATTTATTCGTTCAGCAAATTTGTTTGATCGTCAGTGTGAAACCCGTTCGCGGGCCATAGCATCACATACATAGCGATCATCCGAGAAATCCCGTAGGAAATTCTATCGAAAGGCCCTTGGTACGTTTACGTAAACGGTTTTCGAATTGACCAAACACTCAGGGCCACTAAACTGTTAGAAACACGAGTACAGCCAAGGAATATGATTCCTTGACCACTTTGGACTATGTCAAAGTAACACTGTACATTTTTGGCTAAAACTTTGAGGCCCAGGAACATGTGCAGCATAATGAGAGTTACATTGTTAATGCGTTGCCAAGCCTCGAGTTAGAATGCCTCTACTTTAGCCATTTTATCGGTTAGATATATTTACGATCATAGTAAAACTACCTGTTCTTTAGTCAAACTCCAATGACTTTCTTCCGTCAAATCACAACGGACACGGTCGCGTGCCGTTGCATCAGACGCGATCTTGACTGTAATTTGTCACACGATAAGTTGCAGCCAGGAAACGAGCGGGTACACAAGAGTCAGCGATTTTGAAGTTATTTAATTTCACATTTATGGCAAAGATCTCCAAAAATTGATTATTGAGGCTGTATTATAAAGTGTGTTTTTATCTATGTATAATTTAGATTACATCAGGAATTTTACACTTATCTTCAGTTTGACTAATATTTTTTTATGAATGCGCGTTTAACGGAAAAATACTCAAATATCTAAAATTTCGAAACATAACAAGAAGATTCTCTAAGGTCAAAAAAAAGGATAAATTTTGCTTATCCTGGAAATGTCTAAGCAATAATCATTTTTTGGAAGTTCCAACAATTTAAATCATAGTGTCCGAATCATACAATCATTTCAAACATCTCAACACTACCCTTTCAGTTTTGATGGTATCATTTATTTTATTACGTATGTATATGTATGCAAAGGCTGAAACTAAACTATACTCTTACTAGCAGTAAGTATTTATCAATCAACAGATTGTTACTTTAATACAAGAGTTTTATCGTCCTTACCACAATAACGCTTGACGCTGTTTTTGTGGGCACACCGCCCATTGCAACATCGCAGTAAAACGAATCTGTCACTTCACTTAGAAGACTTTATTCACTCTATTGCGTAACTCAGCAACCACAATAGAAAAAACAAAAAGATCTTCCTCCTCAAGAACCTATTATGTCTGATGAAGTAAGCGATGAGATGTATAAATGTATATTTCAAGAATCACCTTTTTCCCATAACACACTTCAGAGCAATTATCGTGTACAATGCATGATATACTAACAAGGTTGTATCTACATAAAGTGACCCATTTCATTGGTCTCAAGTGTATTAGGGTCATACACAGTCACAGAAACAAACTCCTCCTCTTCCCAAAAGTTAACTCACCTATTTTTTAGTTTAAATATATTCGCGAGTTGTGGCTGGGACATAGTTTTGACCTAATATTAGGAACAGAGGGGTTATTATGACGTAGCTATGCAGTTCATATTCATATTCATATTCATATTCATTTATTTGCATAACCATGGTATTACAAGGTGGTCTTAAAAAATAAAAGTACATACATGGACCCTACTAGGGCATCGCAAATTGTTTAAAAAGTAAGTAAAATTATAAAAGAAATGGTTTGAAAATTACTATCTAATATTGCGTTTTCTTATTAATTGTTCTGTATCTATTATAATTCTATTTTCTTAATATTATTTATTAATAATCCATAAACTCTTGCACAGAGTACGGGCATTTACAAATAAGATAAGCTTTTAATTTATTAACAAATGTAATATATTTTTCTTCCTTAGAGATATCTTTAGGAACCGTGTTACGTTGAGCGTAAAGGACAGAGCTATAGCAGCTATAGCATATAGCCGTCTTTTTCTCTCAGCATAAACAGAACTGCATTGCTATGGCATAATAAACCCCCAGAAGGGACAACCTAAATCTGTGTATGGCCGATTCATAGCAAAAAAACAAAACGAATACTGGTTTACATTACTTAACAGTAAATCAATTTGCTATTCAAGAACCTATAAAATATTTGACACAAACACAAACGCCATCAAATTGAATAAGTTATTTTATTACCGTAACCCAATAACAGGTTATCTGATTAAAAACTATTCGAAACTACTGAACCATTTCCCGACCAAAACTACTATCATTAACGGCTGATTCCCGTAATAAATTAACTTTATTACTCTTAATAAATCAAGGGTCCTATTGACCCCAAGATGGTAAACGCTACGGGGTACCTGGGTTAAAATTCATGGGGTAAAAAACCCCGCCCCCTTGGATTTTAAGGAGTACGTGTGAGATGATCAACGCGTGTAGTCCTTCAATGGAGAGGGCTTGAGCTGGTTTTATGACTCGTGTTTTGGGGTAATTTGCAATTTTATGGCTATCGCGTTTGCAAATTGGCCTTTGAGTGGAGTTGAAGTTGGATGGATGCGAAGGGCTCTGTTTGTTTATTTTTTCTGTCTGTTTCCATACCACATACGCTGACGCTCTAGTCTGTTCTTACTGGCTGTACAAGAGCTGCCGTAATGTTAACATGATTACTATTTGTATGCACGGTCGGCCAAGAAGGTGGTCTACCAGTTTTGACAAAAGTTTCTGTGAGATCTAATTATCGCTAAGGTTGACAGTTGTCACTGTAGTACCATTATTGCAAGGGAAAATCGAACATGTATGATGCGTAGCGTGGTAGACCACATTTTTGGCCGATTACAGAAGCAAGGCGAGCTCTATAACAGTTCAGAATAGACGTAAACTTTAACACTTTATATCTTTAAACTAAAAATTTATAACTTTTTAAACGAGTTAAAATAATGTAATAATATAAATGACTTTTCTAGGAAATTAAAATCC
The DNA here is from genome assembly GCA_923062465.1 of Acleris sparsana. Lineage (NCBI taxonomy): Eukaryota > Metazoa > Arthropoda > Insecta > Lepidoptera > Tortricidae > Acleris > Acleris sparsana. The sequence continues at coordinate 2,206,510 of OV281293.1, forward strand.
TACTTGATTACTCGACCATTTTATAAGATAAATGAATATTTTGATATATTGTATGAATAAATAATAGTAGTTTTAAGTTAGATTAAGATTTTGCATGCCAAATGTGGCAGAGCATACCTTCATGTACTGAAATCCTACTGACATGTATATATATTTAAAACACCTGTGTATGTTCTTGCAAAATAAAACATTTCATTTCAGTAATTAAAAAATAAAACTGGATTTCCAAAACCTACCTACAAAAAACTTATGGCCTAGTTAGAACTTAGCTATTTTCGAAAAAATACAAAATGTACCATTGACGTCAGATGACGGATCGCTTCGACTGATTGTATATCAACACGAAATCTACATTTCGAATTGAAAAAGAAACAGACTTTTAAGCACAGTAAATTAACTCACGCCTTCATTCCCAGAGTAGGCAGAGCTACAGAATTACAACCATATTTTTAATAAGTACCTACAACAACAATGCTACTAATGATTTAGAATCGTGTATCTAAAACTGTCTCCAAATAACCAAAATCCGCAAGAACTCCAAATGTATGTTAACTATTGTTGCCATTGACCTCCGTAATGTTTGACTTCCACAGTTCAGTGGTTAGTTTAACGTCGCCACTAACGACTAACCCCAATGGGTTAGTTAACCCTTGGTTGTTCACGATTTAGTAATAGAACTTGAGGTTGTGGGAATGGGAATTTTAATGTTCAAAAATGTTGAGGTTTGGTGAGGTCACTTGTAGCTGAAAAGCTGGAGATGGTTTGTCAGATGCAATCATGGTTCTTTTTTTCGTGGTTATTTTTAAAGAAACGACCTCTGGGTACAATATTACCGTGAAAGTGTTTTACTCTTTAAATTAGCTTAACAATAAATTAATTATCTTTTAATATTGAATTTAAAATTATCATCGGTTTCCCTCTCTTTACAGTTTTTTCTACGGCCCATTATTATTTATTCTTTAAACTCTAATCAGGTAATACAAACTGCCAGTGCCAAAAGAGGCTGGTTACTTTTTCATGCTCTTTCTAACAGACCATAAAGCCTTGTGCAAGGTCTGTCACGATCGCTACCACCATCTTATCCTTTAGCCTACCGCCAAACCGCAGTGTTCACATTGTTGTTTTCCGGTGTGGGGATAAAACAAACAGAGTCATAGTACCTACGATGTATCGTGGGAAAAAATACACATTCGGTTGCGTCAAAGGCAGCGACTAACAATATATACCTATAATAAAGTAAACAGCTCAAAAAGTTCTCGGTAAATTATTCAAAATTAAAATTCATAATTTGATGCATTTCTGAAATCCGACTATTAATAAGGATCTTGCATGAGGGGCGAGAGGAGATTTGCTAAATACTAAATCATGGGAATTTATTATTATAATTATATTAAAACTGTTTTGAGCTTTAAGAATCACTCAAATAATCAACAGTGGGTTTTTTTAAACTAATCTTCTTACATAACCGAAGCCTGAAACATCAGCGACGCATTAATTGGAAGACACAGGAAAATTCTATGAGTACTTACATAATAATTGGTATAAACAGGAAAAAAAAAACAGTACCTACTTAAATATTTCACATTATTACGTATGATATAATGAAGGTTTCACTGTTATAAAACAATAACTGCTTAGAAATCTGCATATTGCACCGCAGTTACGTATTCTCCACGCTTGACTGTGTTACGCGACAACTGCGAGTAGCCTAGGTATAGGAAATAACTATAATCTATGCAGTGAAAGTCAGGTAACAGTTTAGTATACCTACTGTTGTTATGAGTTACTTACGTACCTTGATTGTAACGATGTCATTATTTGCAGGTTATTTTGCGACTATGTTTGATTTAAACGTTAACTTAAAAGCGACATTTGAATGTCACAAAAACTTTAAAATTCCAGTCCTTTAAAGAACTTTAAAATAAACAAACGTAATTTGCGTTAAATATTTAGCTCGTTAGTTGTTTGTTTTAAGCGCCATCTATAAAGTTGATTGGATACTATAGTAGTTTATCACAAGATGGCGGTGTAGTCCGTGAACAGTACTAGTTGAACTACTCGCCAGTAGATGGCGCATACTTTAAGTCCTAACGAAGAGTTGTTTTTAACTATTTTATTTTCTTTGTTACAGATTCATTTGTCAACAGCCAAGAATGGACGGCTTCACGGGGTGTCACAGAATTACGAGTGGGAGTGTTAGGCTCACCAGACAGTGGAAAATCGGCGTTAGTACACCGATATCTCACTGGGGCATACATGCAAGAAGAAAGTCCAGAAGGTATGTTTTGAAAATTATTTTATCACTAGTGTTAGGGATGCTTTTTGTAATACAACGTGGTTAAAGCGCTTCCCTAAAAGCCACCTAGTAAACTTCTTTTGAACTAATGAAGAGTACATTTTAGTTCCAACAATGTAAACTAGATAGCAGCACCACTAGTACCATCCCGTTCCATCCGTTTAAAAATCATACAACTGGAAGTGTAATGGTACTCTACTTCATTTACAGATGGCGCTAGTAGCCGCATAAATATTAGAAAGTTCATTGAACCTCACTTAAGGATTTTGTGCGTAGGTAGACTAGTTTCAGAAACGGAATAACACAACAATACGTATTTTAGTGGTCCTTATGACCTTTTTCGATCGTAAGATGTTATCACGCGTTTTTGACCCACGCAGTGTGTATGAGTAAATTCTAAATTCCCATCGATGGACGCCATGATTAGATGATTGCCACATAATGATTCGATCGGTAATTTGTGGGGGTTTTCATGGTGGATAATAATATAGGGACGAGGTTTCTCTAAAATCGATATTGATGGTATTGGTTGATGTTTTACATGAAGACATCAAGGAAACACTTTATAAACATTTACTTACATGTGATAGTACTTACTCTACTTAGTAACATTTTGACAGATCGACTATCTACCTGATCTTTGTATTTAAAATTACGGATTAGTTATTTTTAGCTCGCCCGTGTGGTCCCACTATTAATGTTATTTACTTACAAATTATCTCATTCATTCATTCATTCAATCATTCAAAGATAGATAGATAGATGTTTGTCTTGTGGCATCATTCAAAGAAATGCAATCAAATGTGTAAATGTTTCATTAAAACTTAGTTGGGTTTCGGGTATAGTCGGTTAAACTCGTAGAGCATATGTGAGCGAATGAGAGAGATGTATAGACAACTATCACACTGTGACATGTTATACTTTTAGGCTCTTACTTATAATCGTGGGGTAACTAAACCATGCTTTGTCCTTATCTGTCAAATTCAAATGTCACAATGACATGCATGAAGTCAGCAATATTTGTCGGCTACTCACTGCCGTAAAAAATTGATCGTGTGCCAGACTCTTAAGATTATAGCAAGTGTATAATAACTTTAAATTGCTATAAACCCCCGATATAATGGCGACTACCAGTTTTAGAACCGACATCTCTTAAATGGCCCAACCGATTTTGATGTAACCATCCTGACTAAACTAACTTTCTTAATTTATAAAAAAAACGTCTGAATTTGTTTGGGAGCTATGATACCACAAATAGATACGCAGATACTTAGGCCCGTATTAATAAACTGATCTCAATTCTAACGCTCGTCACGAGATGCATAAAAAATTACAGTGTTCTATAGTTTGACGTTTACTTTGACGGTATCTTGTGACGGGCCTCACTTTCAAGATGTAGGTACACTCAGGAGCAAAAATACCGGGTTAGAGTGCGTTTTTCATACTTGGCTATTTCGAAGCCTTGGTTCCTCGCCAGGGAATGCTATTAGTGAAATCTGATGCTGAATACCCCGAGCATCGATACAGGACTTCCAGAGTGCCTAGGATACCCAACTGAATGAATCTGCGGCTAACGCCGGAATAGTGCCTGTTCAGAAAAACATCTAAAATGGCAATTAAATGTAAGTAAGTCCAAATGATGACCCAAACTCTCCCGCTGTGGTGTAAACTGATTGTGCGATGCCGATCAGTTAGGTATCTTAAGAACTTTTGACCTCCTCTATTGAACCTTGGACATACATTAATCTACCATTAAACCTCACTCAAAACAACCCCTGGCGAAGAACCAAGGCTTCGAATTAGTCTCGTTTGTATGAAAAACGCACTCTGACCCGGTATTTTTGCTCCTGAGTGTACTTATTACTTATATATTAATTTTAAACAGCTATATAAATGATTTAATCCCTACAAATCCCTGTTTCTGCCGACTGGATAACCGAAGCCAGACGAATGACCTATCCGATGACACTCACTCGAAGGGGAGCAAGTTAACAGATACTTAACTTACAGTGTTCAGTAGAACGCTTGAAAGTATTTTGAAACGAATCATAATAAAGTTTTTCGAGGCTTAAAAATACTTATGCTTCTTCTTCTGCAGCATTTAATTTAAACCCCTATTACTGTGTACTATCGAACCAACGGAACCCTGACCCACCATGGAACCTTGTCACAATGATTGACGTACGATTGTCGTATAGCTTCGTATGACAGTCCGAACGTCAATCACTGTGACAAGGTTCTATGGTGGGTCAGGGTTCCGTTGGTTCGATAGTACATGCCTCTCCAAACTTGTTCCAATTTGCTCTGTTATTAGTTAGTCTGGTCCATCCTGGGCCAGCATTATCTTTAATTATCGTCGGACCATCGCGCCGCTGGTCTGCCAATACTTCTCTCTCCTACCTAACATCCAGAAAGATACCTATGTTAATCAAGCAATATAATTTATCTAATACTTTATGGACATAGGCCTCCCCCAAGGCTTTCCACTCAGACCGGTCTTGTGCTTTTCGCATCCACCGCGGTCCCGCGATCCTGACGAGGTCGTCACTCCATCTTGTTGGAGGCCTACCTACTCTCGTCTCCCGGTCCGCGGACGCCACTCCAGAACCTTCTGACCCCATCGGCCATCAGTCCTGCGAGCAATGTGCCCCGCCCACTGCCCTTTATAGTACTAACTCTATTGATATTATGATCATTAAAGTGTAGATAGAAGGATATGTATACATATATTATTTAAGAAAACAATAGCTTACCACGTAAGAGTCTCATGAGCGATGAGCAAACATGTTAACTTGGTTGGAACTTAAATATTCTTAACCACATAAAGCAGCAGATTTTGAGTAAAAAATGGTTCATGTTGTCATCCGTCCAAACAGCCTCCGAATTTTCTCAACACAATTTTGTTATTAAAGGTTTATTTGTTCACTATCTTATTTGCCTTTGCAAACACAAAAAGGTAGAATTAAAATTATGCTTATGTGTTAGTATTAGTTTAAATTGTTTTAATTAATCTTAATTATTTTAAGCTAAAAATTATCACTAAATATATGCTTTGTTCGCCCTTAGATAGGTACTGATTGGTAATTCTTAATTTTCAGGAGGTCGATTCAAAAAAGAAGTAATAATCGACGGGCACAGCTATCTCCTTCTAATACGAGACGAAGGCGGCTCACCAGAGATGCAGGTAGGTCTTCAAAAAACTGTACTGACTCTTAGATATTAAGTATAGTAAAATTCTTGTTTTCGCTCGCAACGAAACCATTTCTACGCATATATTAATAAAAATTAAATAAAAATGGCGTCGTACGCTAGGATCTTACTCTTATGATCGCTTATAATGTAATTTAAAAAGGGTCATTGGCTTGACAATATATTCAAACTATATTTGACCAGTTAACAAAGCTTATGTTTTTAACAATGTTATCTAATAATTTCTTGTGTATTTGTAAGTTTATCCTTGCCATTATACAGCCCTTTGAGACCAGCAGTAAACTATCCCGAAATGTAAGCACGAAGTTTGAATGCCACGTCTTCAAATAGCCTGAAAGGGTGACCCACTATCATTGCGCGTTCCCGTTGCCACATATCCGATAGGTTAGGCTGCAAAATAGGAAAGGACACTCGATATAAGTCGCTGTCTTTTTGCTCGTCAGCTAACTCCCAGTGGTTGCTTTATATAATAATCCCACAGGTTGATCCGGCATTTACCGTGTTCTGTGTAACAAATGAATGTATCCACACGAGGAACTATACTTCAATATCGATTTTCGCTATAAACAGCGCTTCAGAAACCCTTGCCAAGACGCATTACGCTAACAAGCGTTTCTATTCGTGTCGGTTTTAAACCAATCGCGTCACTGGTAGCTGACGTGATACGAAAAGTCACGTGATCTACCAGTGACGCGATTGATTAAAAACGAAACGAATAGAAACGCTAGTTAGCGTAGAGCCTCTTTGGCAGGGCCCTCAGTACTTTAATAGCATGTTTACGCCACACCGTGCTTTATTCTACTATCGTCCGTCAATAACCGTGTCAGTTATAACAGTGGACATACGCCCCAGGACCACGTTCCTCTATCGATTCGTGCCATAAAGAGCGGTTCAGTACTTTAATAGCATGTTTACGCCACACCGTGCTTTATTCTACTATCGTCCGTCAATAACCGTGTCAGTTATAACAGTGGACATACGCCCCAGGACCACGTTCCTCTATCGATTCGTGCCATAAAGAGCGGTTCAGTACTTTAATAGCATGTTTACGCCACACCGTGCTTTATTCTACTATCGTCCGTCAATAACCGTGTCAGTTATAACAGTGGACATACGCCCCAGGACCACGTTCCTCTATCGATTCGTGCCATAAAGAGCGGTTCAGTACTTTAATAGCATGTTTACGCCACACCGTGCTTTATTCTACTATCGTCCGTCAATAACCGTGTCAGTTATAACAGTGGACATACACCCCAGGACCACGTTCCTCTATCGATTCGTGCCATAAAGAGCGGTTCAGTACTTTAATAGCATGTTTACGCCACACCGTGCTTTATTCTACTATCGTCCGTCAATAACCGTGTCAGTTATAACAGTGGACATACGCCCCAGGACCACGTTCCTCTATCGATTCGTGCCATAAAGAGCGGTTCAGTACTTTAATAGCATGTTTACGCCACACCGTGCTTTATTCTACTGTCGGCCGTCAATAACCGTGTCAGTTATAACAGTGGACATACGCCCCAAGACCACGTTCCTCTATCGATTCGTGCCATAAAGAGCGCTTCAGTACTTTAATAGCATGTTTACGCCACACCGTGCTTTATTCTACTGTCGTCCGTCAATAACCGTGTCAGTATAACAGTGGACATACGCCCCAGGACCACGTTCCTCTATCGATTCGTGTCATAAAGAGCGCTTCAGTACTTTAATAGCATGTTTACGCCACCGCTTTACGAGAGTCGTTTAGAATTTACAATCGACTTAGCGGTTTATTTGGACACATTTTGAGGATGCTACGGTTGGCTTGGCCTTATAAGTAGCACACTTTAGAACTTTATCACTTTCACGTCATGTTTGAACTGCTGCACTAATCTGTCAAAGGCGTTACAGCGACAGGGTACAAAAGAGTTCAGCTACTTATAAGACCGACTGTACGTGGTTCAGTTAAATTTCGATATCCCTGCTATTTAAACTGGAATTATTCAAAGTGAAAACTAAACATAACTTATAATTATTACCGCATTTGCTGCTGGCTCCCTGCCCAAGTCGTCAGGTGCAGCATTTTTTTTACAAAGCTGGCACACTGATAAGTATTAGACGCAAAAAGCGTTCGAGGCAGCTATGTTAAAGTCAGGAAAACATTTATTTACGTTCCCAGCATTAAATATATTATGATTTTCAAACCCTTAGTTTAAAATTCATCTTGAACGAAACCTATTTGTACTAATTAAGCACCTATCGCACTATTATATCCTCTTAATCATCTAGCTCACATAGATTTAAATTTGAGCCAATTAATCTCTACATGCATTCTTCATAATTAATTTCACAATGCCAGACTCCGTAAACAGACTCAATAAAGTCTTCTCGATACGAATTAAAATCAGTGCCAATGACACCCCCGCGAGTACAAATTACATAGAATTCTGAGTTGTTGGCCGCGAACGTGGTAAAGGGTGAATGTCCCCTAGAGTGCCTAAAGGCTGTGATTGCACTCGATGTTTGCCGAAGGGTTGGTTGCGGGTTAATTACTCGATCGATTATTGTATTCTGAACACTACTAGTATTGACTTTTAGTTCAATTTGAGTTTGATTGGTTTCTCTACTCTTTTACAGTTAAACAGACTTTTCACTATATCTTTAGTTTTACTTATACCTAAGTACTTATTTAGATACTCACGTATGTGTAAATATTTACATTTTAAAAATTAATGAGTCGCGTCTGACTATAGATTTAAATCAAGCATCGTGGCGTGCGCCAATTTCGACCTTAACTAGGGTAAGTGTACCAGTGAATGAACACCCCCCAGTGAATGAACAAAACGCGGTTTTTATCAAAGAATAAGCTTTGTAATAGAGAACATTCCAAGAAGTTGTGTTTTATTAGTCGGGCAACTCTTTATTTAGGATAGCAACATTATATAATCTATGGCTGGACTTTCTTTTGGTGATGGCGTCGAAGTAAAAAGACCGTGTGTCGGTGTGGCTCGAAATAGAAGCGAAAAATATAAGGAACAACGTGAGTACCGGTTTGGAAAGTTTGATATTATTCCTATTTATCTCATGCTTACTGTTGGTTTTATATTTGTATGTTATGGTGAAAAGGGCAAAGTATAAATAGGCTGTATCGGCTTTTAATAAATTCTAACCTATTGATTTATTTTAAGGTGTTTACAGAAAGGAACTATAAAAATACCTCAATCCAGTGAATGAACATTTGTTCATTCACTGGAACATATCGGATTTTGAATTTTTAAATAGTTTTTGCATTATTTTGCTACGAAACGATTATTTTTATTTAATCAACTCTAACATACATTCATTTTAAATCACTGGTCTAGTATTGGAACAGAAATTTATGTTTAAATCTTTTAAAACCGTTTTGTATTAAACAGACATTTCTTAGTTCATTCACTGGAATTTAATTGCTAGTGAATAAATGACAATATTTTGCCGTTGTTCATTCAATAACTTTATATTCCAATGAATGAACGGGATTTATTTTCTTAGTTCATTCATTAGATCCGGGAGCGAGTAAATGAACAACTTTAAATTTACTTTTAAATTTATTTTTTTATAGAAGAGTCAGATATTACTTTTCTACGATTAAAGTATTATAATTAATAAAACACAGCTAGAATTGTTTTTTTTGATTTACCTACTAAATAAAGATTTTATAACAAAAAAACATTTTTCATTTACTGGGGCAGGAAACCATGTTCACTTCTATTACCAAATATGGAGTGTTCATTCTCAGGTTCGTTTTCGTTCATTTATTGGGATTGCCTGTTCATTCATAGGTGATTTTGGCAATTTTTCAGAAAATCATTTTTAGTTTTCAAACTATAAATAAAAATAGGTGTGAATTATGCTTAAATGATAAAGGACTATATGCAGATGTAAAAAATAAATTGAAAGTAACACGTCTGTATTTTAGGTTTGTTGTAAAAGTAAGGGCAAAGACACCCTAGTTCTTATTCGTTCATTCACTGGTACACTTACCCTAGTTTATATTAGCATTATCACAGCACTCAAATAACGAAACAATTAAGTAAATTACTCACCGTAAGTATAGATTAGAAATTATACAGCTATACTTAATAAAACCCTGATAAAGCATTGTTTTCCTACTACTAACATGCCTTTAGAATACTATATATTATGCAGTCAGGCATGCTACAGATAGAAAAGGACAGTGTTACCAGCTACCATTTAAAACCACTGAATTGGCGCCTAAACCGGGACCGAGGACTATCAAATACGTAAATGTACAGCAATAAAAACTACTAAAACAATAAACGTCCTTACCTTCCCATTTTACTACCATCTTAATGCAATTTGCCACCCGAAATGCCACTTAACTCGGCAAATAACCCTTTTAGCCGATTCCCATAAAGTGTTGCCAGCCATGAAGACCGAAATAGACGGAACGTGGTCAGATTATCTGTGACGTCATCACATTAGGACATATTGACCCGCGACCCCAGTCCCACAATGATCTAAATATAGAGAATACATGTGTAGGGGCTTACAATGGATTTGTTTGACCACAGAGTAAGAATTTTCTAAATGTCAACACCTGTGACGTCGTTTTTGCGGAGATAAGTTGCTATTGCTACATATATCATCAGTTAAGTATCATCACATGACAAATCCTCGCCAAGCTCTTAGCAAGACTTTAACAATCTAGGGGTGGGATACCGGCGCCGAGTGGCAGTTTCAGGAGGCACCAAAATCATAACACAATATACTTGAAAAAAAAACTTGTTAAAATATCAAACGCTAGAGAAACGGGGCGCCACCGCGCCACTATGATGTTCCTGCTCTGGTTTATGATTTCTGCCACCTATCAAGAAAAAAATCTGTGTTTTTGCGTTCATGGTGCCTGTGTATTTAATTTTTATTTTTTTGTTTTAAAAATCATTTTATATGCCTTCATTCTTTTTACCAATAAATAATTTCAATTTAAATTTATCAATAATGTTAAGTTAAACTATAAAACTCAGTTAACGAAGCTGTCAACGCATTTATAAGTCGTTGATTTAATTAGCCCACTTGTGGGCTCGTGATTACGGTTGAACAGAGGGGCCTTTATCCTATTTTTGGCCTCAAGGTGAAACCATTTTAAAAAGGTACGAACAAACTCATTTCCGAATTCAATGGTTTGTTTTGTAGACCGGGGCATAGCGGTTTTTTAAATCTTTTTTGCATTTATTTAGTTTATTTTTTTAGTTATTTGTTTTATGTTAACAAAACTTGCATTTTAGAACTTCTAGTATTTTTAGTTTACAGGGAAGCTTAGATATCAATGACTAGCTGTTGCCCGCGACTCCGTCCGCGTAGAAAAAACCATATGCATTCTACTGGTGAAAGAATTTAAAATATCCGTTTAGTTTAGATTTAGAACATGAGTGACGCACACACGACATGGCCGTAACAAACATAACAATTAATGACTAATGACCACTGACAGCTGAAAATTTGGTCCGAGTACATTGCATAGACGAAAATTTTACAAATCACGTTTCTAATTTTATTACAATTTAAAGTAACACCGAATATAATACAATAATAGGAATCACTGGAGGAAATTATTAGGGCAGGCATCTGGCTAATACTGAACGAATAGATCCTTGAGACGGTGATCATTATGATGAGTATTGATTATACAATAAAAAAATCACAACAAAATTGAAACGTAAATTCTGTTACGATTAAAATTACACACGTGTCCGCTAATCTAAAATGATTAAGCTACAAAAAAAGTATGCAATAAATGCTCATATTTAATAAAAACTGGATAGAAAACAAACGAAAACCTATGGAAACTCGGTCAGTGCATTTCAAAGCGCATTCTGAACTATTCGCTCTCCGGATGCCCTCGGAAGCTTGTTAAACTGCGCATTTAATTACGCTGGCAACACTGGAGTTTGTGCTGAAAGCTATTTCCTAGATGAGTTTTTTTTTTCAATTTTTTAGCTGGTTCAACGTATTGGCGAACGATATAATGTATCATTCTTTTTTAAACCAATGTATTTCTCGGTGATGTCTACTAAGATCATTTGTGGCCCTTGACAAGATGCATTCGGCGAAAATTATCGTTATCCAAAATATGTAGGATTGACGTAAGCGGTCAGACGGGCGATTAATATGTTAATTCTATACATTTGTACAGTTTTCGATAATCGTTCACGTTACTCTCATGCATCTTGTCTAGGGCCCCTGATAACAGAACAATACATTTTAAAATACTTGGTGATCCTGTCAGGTGATTTCGTGATGTCGTTGTTTTGTAGGCTAGCTTATGGCCGTTTTTATGACTTCTACTATCAGGATGTGAATCTGTCACGTGTGTACAAGGTTGTGTAACTATCATTCAGCCGTTTCAAATTAATTGTAGTGTAGATTGTTTGAAATATACCACACCATTACAATTTGACTTAATTGTAACACTAGAAAACACCTTAAAGGTCGAATTACTCATAATTAACTTATAGTGGCCCCAATAAATCAGAATGAACACAGAGAGTAATACTTACAGGCGGATCTTAAATCTTTTATTTTTATTTTGCTTCCTTTCAGTAACAGCTAACCTAATTTGCTAACACAAACCATATGCGACCTCCATCCAGCCTTTTCTCCTGTTAGTTTGTCGCTTAATAAAGTTACCCTGGCAACACATGGCACTATGGCTTTATTCGAGCATCCTGCCATTCTTGTCGACCGGTAATTGCTATGACGCTGTGACCCATTTCAAAACTACTCTGGAGATTTTTAAACTGTGGTGCAGTTTACTTTTTCAGAGCATGGATGCATTACGAATTTAAGGCATAGCTTATTGAGCTACGAGTATGTTATAAAAAAAGATCGAGTTCGATTGTTAAAAAAATTGTGTTGTGTAATGGTAATGAACGTTACCTCAATATTATATATATAACTATGAGCTTATTTAAATGTATGTCTTTGTCCTATAAGAGCAGACAAAACAAAGACTGGGCGATCGTAAAACATAATTCTAGTCCACCTACGCTCCATTTATCTTTCTTTTTAATGGACGTCAGCTTTCCAGCTCGGAGCGAGCGAACGAGACGGTCTTAAAAGTAAAATGTAAGAGTACAAATAGACAACATAGAGGGCAAGTTTAATGAGAAATATAATGACAAATGATTTCACTAATTTGTGACATTGATCAATAGATGGCGTTCTTTGTCAAATGTCATTGTGAATATTAAATATTTGTAAAATAATAATACTTTTCTTTGGAATAGCAGTAGCAGGAAAAGACTTTGAACAACGAAACCATCAAAGTAGTTAAGGTAATTAAGTTTTAATACTCCCTTACAAGCTGTGCGAGCTTGTTTATACCCATACCCTCGAATAGAATGTAATTCCCTAACGCTAACTCATTTATTTGAACCTTTCACCTTTGAACTAGTCTTTTATGACCCTCAGTCTTATAGCAACTGTTCAACAGCGGAGATCAAATATAATAGGTCGATACCAATCAAATCGAGCTACTAACTTGTCTTTGTTTCGCTAGAGAATACCAACCCAGTATCACCGTCGACTGCTAATTTGTACGATGTTCTATGAAATATAAATGAAAGCCTTCGGCCCTTCACGGGGCATGACAGGGAAAATGTAATGCATAGTTAATCAGCAAAACCTCTGGCTGGATTCTTGGGTATAAGTTTAAACGGGGCTTTTGTATACAAAACAAAGGTTTAAGGAAGTTTTGGTTACTGAGAAGCTTTTTGATAATTTTGCACGTAAACTGATGAGCAAGCTTTTAGTTTCTTTTTCGGGGTATGTTTAGGTAAAATCATGGAAAAGTGACGCCATACGAGCATTGCTGGTGCGTTGCGAAGTTACAACGCTGTGTTTTCAACATAGATCGACGCAAGTATTTCAACGTATCGTGCGGCATGTCGTTCTAATTTTATGTAGAACAACGCAGCGGCGTCGACGCAACGCAACACACTCGTGGGGCATCCCTCTAAGTAAAGTCCATTAAAAAAAACTTATCAGAACTAATGTCCCATTTGAACACCTGTCACTTTCCAACTCTTTCTTGTACTGTAAGTATATTAGCACTTACAGTACAATAGTGAAGGCGAAATTAAGTTGAATAAATGTATCTGCTTAAAGTGTCGTTATTCTTAGCCTATTAAAAGTGTTTAATGGATTCCTGTTGAAATAAACTTACTATAGGTATCTATGATCAAATCGTCTCAACAAGAAATTATTACATAATAATGCAATTCATTTGATTTAATTTCGGAGATCGCTAGTTTTTTTAAATTAAAAGCAAGTAATTTTACTCAGTCACCATTTACGACGAGAAAACCAACACTAACTAAACCAAGTCATCATTAAACCTCAAAGAAAATCTACCAAGCTGCTGGAACTTTCAGTATTTCAAATAGCTAAGTCGTTAGCGCCGCGCCATCTATTCCTTTTTCTAGTAAACTCATCAACTTCAAATTGTCTGCACCAACATAAGTAACCACCTGTAATTGTAGCCGCCGCCTACATAGTCGTACTTAAGTGTCAGCAAAAAGTTTGAACAGGAAATCTACGATCAAAGTGCCCTCACACTAATTGAGAGGCCGTGGAAAGACTTGGATATTTTTCTCCGTCAATCTTTTTAATGCAGTTGGCCGCCATATTTGCGATTTCTAATCCTGATAAAAATTATAATGTAATATAAAAGAATTAAAAGTTCTTTTTATCAACTCACGTCCCGAAATAACACGTAGGGTTTGAGGTATTTGTAGGTCTGTACGTCCACCAGTTTGTCTTTAATTACGGTTTGAACAGCTAAAACTATTTAATGCCGTGCCGCCGCTTAAATAGTGGCGGTCATCATGAAAATTAGTCGATTCTATCAAGAGTCATTGATTTCAAATTTAAAACAGCGCTTTTCAATTTATATTTTACTTAAAAACTGCTGCCTTATCTGGTGGTTCTCACTTATAATTATTGTAATTCCACCAGTCACCGCATTAAACTCCATTTGGCCCATCTAAACCTAATTTATTATTTTCAGACGGTCATTTTGTAAACTATCGGTACGATTAGCCATATAAGTACTAGGGCATTTAAATTTCAACGCCATTTCGATCTACATAAGCTTTAAAATGACTGAATGAAATGGCTTTAACGATAAATTGACTTGGCTCGGCACTGCCGACATGCCGGCGACAAAAAGTTTATAAGTAGATAATTCTGCCCTCCTACGGAAAAAAGGCACATCTACTATATGAATTGTATTGCACTTCCAACCTTGTTATAACGTTTGAGAGTTTAATATGCGTCTATGACTAAATTGCACTTGTGCCTTTTCTCTGTAGGAGTGCTGAATTAGTTTCTGAAGAGTCATTTACCAAAAATATACAAATTTAGGACAATACGCCTAACCGGCCGGGACTTTACTATCTAAATTAGCATTTCATTGGATATTGTTATCCGTTTCCTATCAAATCAATACATTTTCCAATAAACTCCTACGTACGAGTATACTGTATACACATCACGGTATACAGAAAACATTCTGATAATAAAACATTTTTAACTCTTAATCAAGCATGCCAACGTGACACGGCAGACAACGCGTGACATTTAGTTCCGTTCGTTCTTGAAGGGTGGCAACACTGGAGAGGGTAAAGGCGCCAGGCAAGGGACAGTGAAATCGCGTGTGGCGCCGACTTGACTGCGAAGGCCTCAAATTATTACCAGTATTACACGGATACTACGCAAAGTGTATATTTTTTTATTGCTCCATGGTTGTGAAAAATCCAATAACACGACCCTACTCGTAAGTCTTTGTAACAAGTATGCAATTTTTATATTAAATGGACAAAAGTACCTATCGTGGTTTTCAGAAATAAAATACAAATAACATAGTAGGGAATGAATTATGGCAAGATACAAACTAAATTCAAAAGGTAAGATTGAATAATTTTGCTTGTAAAAGCGAGCTTTTTAACGGTTGCGATGGCACCGAGTGCTTTCAAGCTGTTTTTGCTACATTTTGCGCTATTTATATTAAAACTTGAGCTTGCAGCGGAGTAAAATTTTATCTAGTATGAAAAAAAAGTATGCAAACCTAATTTAATGCACGTTATTTATTCCTTAAAACGTCTTGTAGGCAATAAGTTCGAGTTTATATGCTTATCAACTCATGTTCTTTCCCCTTAACGAAGTGAGTGTGTAGATATTTGTTATTTGAACAATTGATATTTTATTTTCATTGAAAAGCGATAGTGCATTACTTTTATAGAATGACTAAATTTTTTTAAACGTATATTTTTGTATTTTAGTTTAACATGAGTTATGTGACACTTGCGTTTTTTTTTTACCGGATGTTTTCACTTACGATTCATTAAAGTTCTTTTTTTTTTAATCAACTTTGCTTTGCAACCGGCTATTACCTGATTTTAAATACAACTCTCCTGCGTAACTTGCTCGTCTAGCACGTCCGTGTAAAGCTCCTTTTTTATATTCTTTTATTTACATTGTATGTTTGTTTCAATAATGCCTGGGCACGTTTTATGGTAAACAAATTCATATATTCGTACCGGAAGGCAAATGCTGCCGGCACCTGTGCAAATCGTAAATAACTTTTATGCATTTATTATTTACATATTACGTAACTAGAGAAACTATTTGACGTAACGGTGACCTTTGAGGAAGTGGTGACATTAATTAATCAAAATAAAATTAGTAATCAATATAGTTGTTTTAGTAACAAGATAAACAAGTAATCAATCAAGCGTTTTCTCTTCATTCGTATAATATATATGGGCAAAGAGCAGACGAATTTCAAGAAAACTTATACAAACATCATTCCCATAACTAATCTTAGAACGAGATTAGAAATAAATTTCGTTATAATGTGTAGTAGAAACATTTTTTACAGATCATGAGCTGAGTAGTATAATCGATTACCTTTGAACCATATAGTCGCACGAACTTCAATCACCGTTACCTTAGAAGTGCGTTGACCTTAAGGTCATAGAGTACCAAGTACGAATGTTTAAAAGTAAAGAATGACCCGACTTTATCTTGAGCCATTCGTGTTCTGAATTTAAAATTGGCACCGGAAAGTTTCAAACGTGGGACGTATTTATTCTCTGGAAACGTGCTTACCAGTGAATGCTCCACAAGCTTCTCTCTGCAGCTAAAGGCGTCGCTGTTGTTCAACGTTAGGAGCAGTTTCTGTAGGTGACGACGTTAGTTCCTTTTTCGGCCACTGAGTTAGATAAAATTGCAGTGCTATACTATACTTTACTTTCATAATGGATTGAGATGCAGGAACTTTTGACTTAGAAGTTAGTTCCTAATTTTTCTTATTGACATTTCCATCGAAGAAACATCAAGATTTTTCATGAAATGCTGTTTGTAGTCAAGCCAAACAATACATTTTTAAACAGTTGAACAAATAATGATTATATTTTTCAATTTTCGAGAAAATTCTACGCCTCAGTTTTACGATAACAATTTATACACCTGACCATACAATAATATGCCAATTTTCTCAAAATTACCAACTTAGCTGACTTTTATCAATGATTGTTTATGAGAAATCGTAGGGAATATGTTTTGCGTTATCTAATTTATTCATGGGATGTTGCGTTGGCCCTATTTATAACGGAAAGTTATGAGTAAATCGGTAAATTTTGTGTTCCTGAAACTTTGATGCAAGGAAATGATAGGAGGCGGGGAATTTTTGTACGTGCCTCTTACATCTCCCCAAACGCCCAAAGAGATGAGAAAGACACAAAGTGTATTATTTTTTCTCGTTCCGTTTTAACTGCACAACAATAACTTTTGTTTTTCTTGAATTTTTAACGAGTTTTGCGTGTTTATGCTTCGATGTTTTTAGACTTGGAATGTTATTTGAGCGTGAAGATACAAAATTGTTATTGAAGTTTTAATTTTAGTCATGTAATTTTATAATTATACGTTAACGTTTGGTAGGACACATGTTTAATGCGGAGTTTATATATATTCATATTTAGACAGGGTTAAGTAGGTACATTATATTTCTATTCCGGCATAGGTTATGTAAGACACTACCTTAATTCAAGTTATTGTATTCAAGTTCGTCTCGTGAGCTTAGAACATGTATAACGACTTCAAGAGATCGCATAGTCTACTGCATAAAATATATATATATACGTATTCCAAATTTCGTATAACGTGGAGTAAATAAGTTAGAAAAATGAAGGCGCTGTTCGGAATGTACTCGTTTTGGCAACAGTGAGCAATTTTGAGCCATTAGCAGCTGCTTAACGTGGCAGTTGCTTCAGTAAAATATTCAAGTTGCACCTGTTTCTACGTTAACCTCCTTATTCCCAAGCTACAACTATGAAAAACACATTACTGTACGTAAAATACACCTTACTAGATAAAAGCACGTAAACGATTATTTTTAAAATGTAAGAAGGAGTACATACGAGTATTATAGTAAAATTATATATTTTTCTATCGTTCTCAGGCACCTGACATTCCATTTAGGTAAAAGGGCATGTTTGATCACATTTTCACATTATTGCGCCTCCTTAGCATGGAAACCTACCCTTCGCTCTGAAAGGCAGGATCACGCTCCCCAAGGACGTGTTTCGTTTTACCTACCGGCCCTTTCAGCCCTGCCCTACATATCCTCTATTTTGAGCGTCTAATAGAACCATTATTAAAGGAATCGGTGTTTGTTTTGGCAATACAAAACGCGCTACGGTTCAATTTTAATCTTTGCTGCCTTAAACAAGATATAAAATTAAATTTGTGTATTAAATAAAACGTCATGTTATATAGGCATTTACCCTACTCGTATGTTTATTGTAAAAAGTTTGAACCCTGTATTTTTGAAATTTACGTCATTCGAATATTTATTTCGTTCATTCCTTTACGTAATAGAAATGTTGCAATGTCAATAAATTTACCCTAGAAAATTGGACTTTTTAATCAACGTTAACCCCTTTTATCTTCCCTTGGTTCACAACTGCAGCTGGCATTCTGCTAATTATAATCAAAGCAGTATGCTTCTCTTGACAATGTTTCGTGAGGTTTACTGGCCTAAGGCAAACCGCAAATTCCAGCATTTACTCGAACGGCACAAAGGGAACTTTGAAATAAATGAACTCGTGATATTAGAACAGAAATAATTTTGCCCGCATTCAATTGACTATAGCCTTATCCCTGTTATGATACAGACTAATTTCGGTTATCGTTTTCCGTGAACGGCATATTCACTTCTGTATTCATGGGAACAGTGGGTCGGCAATCTAATTTAGGGGGTTCTTTAATTGGGTCATAATTTTGTTGTAAGTCTTGTTTGTTACGGATACCGTGGTGTTTGTTACGGCTTAAATAGGATGTAGTTTTGTCAATTCACGCATACTTGAACCTAATTTTCGACACGAGCCACTCAGACTACTCGTGCGATAGACCCACTCATGCATGATGCCTTTTTATTATTAAGTTTTTACAGTTTTAGTCCGCAGACATAGTTTTTTAACAGGAAAATAATTTTGTTGTACACGCGTTTACTTTCAATAACATTGCGACTGTATCGAATTAAGTAGAAAAATATAATATAATGTCAGTCACGTTCTCGGTCGCGTCCTTTTGAATAAGATGAAAGGCGGTTGTCTTATTCGACTCGGTCTTCTGTGACATTCGACTTACATTCAAAGCATCTCAGTTCAATCGCTTCTGAAGGATTTTGACCTTTATGCTACGTCTTGTGTAACTAAAATGTACAGACACTACTTCGCATAGTAGACTTGTATATTTTCAATTTATGAATAGACGGTGTCAGTAGCCTCAACTGTGTTCGAATCTAAGGTCATCTTAACTTGATATACTCTAATTTATAATTGCATTTATCATTTTCAAGTATTACTAATTAATTATTTTACTAAAACAATGGCCATGGGAAGTTACCTGACCGCAGCGGAAAGCCTTTGTCCGGTCAAAGTATCATATCCTAACAATGTAGAAAGGTGAGAGTAAAGCACGGGTCCGTTCGGATATCGAGTTACGGCATTATTCTCTCTCCTATTCATCAAAAAACATTGTAGCACTACAAAGGCATGTAGCTAAAGTCAACTTGTTTTGTTCGTCTTGCTTTTGTAAGGGCAGGGAACCAGTTCACTGGCAAGTCTTAGTACACCGAGACAAAAACCGTAAATTGATGATATGCGACGACATTGCTAGACTTTACGAGAAGGCAAGTTTTTTGTTGTGGTTTTCATCGTCTCGTAAAATTACGAATGTACAGTTTTTATCATCGTTGCCGGATATGTTATGAAATCATTTGCGAGAAAATTAATATGTATTTGGTACAATGACCTAAAAGATAACTGTGCATCGACGGAACAAGGACGAGATAAATCTGGAAATAGTTGAGTTTGCATTTAGCAAGTCTAATTTAGAATACTTGACTAGGAACGTTACTACGGGAACTCTAACAAGTGAAATGTGTTACGGCATAAGAAAAATAGTAATGATTACAAATAGACGGAACTAAATTTACCTGGCACATGAATAAAACATAACAGCAATTTGTTACTACTTAGATCTTTTACCAATTTGTGAAAGTCAGGACCAAGCAGGTGCGAATACGTCGTTAATACATGAATATTGATGTTGCAAATATTGCCCGTGAGGTTTAAAAATGATGTTTTGGTCAAAAGTGAAGGTGAAATTTGTACCTGCTTGAATCTATAGACATTGGTTTAGAAAGCCTTAGTATTTGACTTCTGAAGTTTTATTTCCCGTGACTTATACGGTTAATAATGGAGAGTTATAGTTCTGCTTTTTGGCGTGAAAAGCGACAAAATTTTGGTTATTGGCTGGTATTGAGACGGTGGGTGGACGCACGCACGACACAGACACGTTCGATTGATTTGTAATTTCGCTTCCTAACCGTGTCAGCGTCGATCGAAGATGAAAGTGTGTGAACGTCTTTAAGCAATAATGTAAGCAATTTGAACTTTTAGGTGGCAAATGTATTTTAAATTCATAATTTTACTTGAGTTTTAGATTGTCCATAGCATAAGCCTCAGAGCCCACTTACCTTTAGGTGACCTGGGCATCCGTTTTCTTTCTCCACGCCAAATCAGAATAACTTTAGTTAGAATCAGAAACCATCTCTAAACTTTACTATTGCTATAAAATAATATTGTAATTGCTGGCCACCTTAGCTGTTTTTTAATGTCCTCCAATTAGCGTTATCACGACTAAGGCAGTAAATGTTGCGATTGGCTTGTAAAAAATGTGTTTCGGCGTATTTTCACGTTCAAATTTGATCGTTCGACCTTGTCGCCAAGGGAATTCAACCGTGGTATGAACGTCTATCAGCCCAAGGTCTGAGAAAGCTTGTTATTCTTCACAGAGCATTACCCCCGACCCCCGGCTTGTTGCTAACAGATTTCGATTACGAATTATTGAGTCACGTTTGGGTGTCAAGGGGTTTAGCAGCCACCACGTCTCGGCAGTGCTGCTGGATATTTTATTAATTAAATATTGAAAGTGAAAATAAACATTCTGTCCTATCTTAAAATAAAAAATAGTTCTGAACTTTTAATGTAGATTGCAAATGCTAATGTAAACTTTTAATACTTCACCACAACAATGATCAATAAATCCGCAAACGTAATCGGAAACCCATTGTCTAGACGTAGTAAACACATAAAATGACTGATCATTTGCAAAGTTAACGACTCAATGTCAAATACTTGCAAAACTCAGTATTTTTGATAAACAAACTCTTTCGATCGCCACCAAACCCAATATTACTTATCTCGGTTTATTAACACGCATGTTATCCCCGTATCAATTTATATAGGTACGCTAGGTATTGCAGTGAAGTGCATCAAGCTTTTATTCTACTTTCTCTCTCTGAAACAACGATTCCACGGGTGTTAGAGGGTGATAGGTGTAGTGAAGGTTTGCCGCCTAAGCTCAACGCCGCCCGCCCGCCCAGTCGCTTGAAGTACGCCGTCCCGACCGCAGTGATTTCACAAGGGGACAGTTAATGAAAAACAATAAAAATAGACTATAACATTCCAATATTTCACTCATTGTTTTCCAACTGGTGACAGCAACAGTTTTGCGTGTTCAATTAACTTAGCGATGGACCGGTAAGGGCATTGTGTTTTTATTTATTCTTTATTTTTAAAGGTTTATTAATTTCCGTTAATTTGCATGAAGTCTTATTGCGTTGCATACACGTATGTATCCCTGAAAGCATTTACTTTAGCCGATTCTATTTTATTTATCTCGTAATTATATAAAATACTATTATATGGTATCAGTTTGTTTGAATTATTCTCTCGTTACCCTAATTTGTTAGCTTATTATACTAAATTGGAGGCTTGTTCGACAGAATCTCAATAAAGCCCTTTCATGATTCTAATTTCGTTACCTTTGTAGGCATTCAGAGGTTTTGCACACTGTGATAACGATGTTTGATTTGTAATAATAAAACATTATTCATTCCAAATAAATGTAGGGTTTTTAGAATCCACTTTATTTCACGGTTTGAAAGGCTATTATATTATAAAACTCAAAGCAAAAACAAGACAAAGGGGTGACAATATGACAAGCCATATTTTTACATGTCGTTGTCATCAAGCACTCCCGTTCCCGTATGTATGCCGGATGACGCGTCTCCAGCCGTCGATTGTACTTCAGAGGAAGGGGGTGACACCCTCCTACGCAGTCTTCAGTCAAGTGGAAGCTGAGTTAGCCATACACTTTTCATTGTCTACTGTGTATTATTTTTCTTTTATAATTGACGCTATCTAGCCAATACAATACGACGTTTACGTAGACGATGTTTATTATTTCCTTAAATATTTATTATTCTTAATGAGTTCTTGATTTTTATTCACTGTCTCTTGTCCATAAGGATCTATTTCATACATAGTATTGTGGTAGTTGAAAAATGCATACGTGTAACCCTTCCGTTTTAATCCCCTACGTCTGCACAAATTGCCCCACGTAATTATACCAGTGGCTGAGGGTGCGTTTTTTACCTTTGAAATAATTTTGCAACACGGGATACATGCAAGGGGTTTTTACGTCATGCGGTAGGTATAATAGCGTTGTAAAGATAGATATGATATGATAATGACAGACAAAAACATGCCGATGACATCAATTGAGTAACTTGGATTTTTTCATAATGGTCGTTTAATATTCAACCCGCAAACGTACAAGACTTATAAAATGTTTAATTGTATATAGGCATAGCTCACTGATCGCCGCAAGCCACCAATAATCAATCAAAACACGACCACTAATTAGAAATTAGTGCGGCATTTCGCATTATGTGACGTATTAGCTAGGCAAATACATTTAAAAGTGATCGAAGAGAAACAGTTACAATGGAATTTATGTAATCTGGCGATTAGTAATCAACCGCACCATTAAAGTTATGATTAGGTACTTACTTCGGTAACTTTATACTTTTATTCATAGGAAACGTGAATTTATGTATGCGTGTATAACATATTAGAACTATGTTACAATATGGGAAACATAAATATTCCAATAATTTTAAATATCTTGTACCTAACTAGATATCACATTCTAATACCAACTTTTTTTTTGTTGCAGTTCACAGCTTGGGTCGATGCCGTGATCTTCGTGTTCAGTCTCGACAACGAGGTCAGCTACAACACCGTCGCCAACTACTTCAATAAAATGTCTCACTATAGGAACTCCGCTGAGATTCCAATAATTTTGGTCGGAACACAAGGTGAGCCAGTTATCAGTGTTATCACGTATTACGTAGTATCGCGAAATAATAATAGAATTAAACATCAGATAAACTTATAAACTTTGATTGTGAATCATAACAACTCAATCAATTTACCACTAAAATTGATTACACGGATTATTTTGCAAATGACTTGTACGTTACACGGAATAAACATGAATTTCTACCTAACCACCGATTATCGGCACACAATCGCCATTTTCAGAATAGAGAACAAAAAATAATTGAAACAAAGAAGCTGTTCATGCGTTTCCGATGGGTTTCCTGTCCATTTACAAAATTGATTGGTTGCTCTTTCAGATGCCATAAGTGAAAGTAGTCCACGCGTCGTGGACGACAACCGTGCTCGCAAGCTGTCAAACGAACTACGAAGATGCTCGTACTACGAGACTTGTGCTACGTATGGATTGAATGTTGAACGAGTATTCCAAGATGGTAAGATAAGTACATATTTTTGTATCGTGACGTCACGATTCTCTATCATCATTTGATCGGCCGATAACAATAGCAGTCGGAATGCCTTTGCCGTTTATATACATGTAACGTTCATGTATATCAGTTAAATAAAATCGATTCCATTTGCATTTTAGTTTGGTGTATTCCGTTGGATTTTTATTAGGATGTACCCATTTGATAACGACACGCAAAGTTTGTAGGCGCAACACCAACGAAAACTTAACTGCTGTGCCTACATTTCAGTGACATACTTAGGTACTTATCTTTATTGTTATTTTGAGTTATTTCGTACCTTCTATCGGCTAATAGGATGCTTTCATTTATTAACTCAATATAAATAAAAGCCGTGCATACAATACAAAATGCTTATCAATAAAAAATGCTGGGCTGTTGAATAATATTGAATGGTTTTGTTTTTTTTGCGAGGAACTACAGCGTTGCGTGATGGGAATGCGAGACAGTGGATCTAGTTTTGCTGCGGGGGGATTCTCCAACGCGCAGTGGTAACACCGGCCTCCCGCCGCGCGGTCGCTCGTTCATTCTCGGTCATTCGTTCCGCGTTGTTTACATTTTTGACAGTTTACGCCGCTTTGTCTCCTAATTCGCGTCGGCCGCTGTCCGAATTAATTTATAATTTAAATCAAATTCTGAATGGAACGATGGACAAAACGCTCATTTTCAAATCGAACATGTCGCCGATAGCCAGCCTGAGGCGTCGTAGTTCTTGTTATAACATTCAAAGAGCCGAAGAACGCGATCGGAGGAAATCGTCTAAATTCGAATGTGCGTTGATTTCGAATTCATTGCTCGATTTCATTGGAATACGTTGTGTTATTTTAGTGTTTGGTGCGTGTAAAAGTGTTTTCATGT
The DNA here is from genome assembly GCA_923062465.1 of Acleris sparsana. Lineage (NCBI taxonomy): Eukaryota > Metazoa > Arthropoda > Insecta > Lepidoptera > Tortricidae > Acleris > Acleris sparsana. The sequence continues at coordinate 2,231,139 of OV281293.1, forward strand.
TCTCTTTTTGTGTTTATAGCGTGTCAGAAGATTGTCGGATCGCGGTTGTCAGCTTCACAGCAATGTTTGACGGGGTCCCGGCCAGTCACGCCGCAACCCCTTGCAAATTCTCCTAGCCACAACCATTCCACATTCCTCTACAAGGTAAAACCAATAAACACCGTAACAAGTTTGTGAGTGAAATGATGCGTTAATGACTTGGTCATCGCAGCGAAAGTTGAATTATTAGCATTAAACAGCATTCTATTGAAAATACGTGTTCGGGTGAAATTTATTTTATTAATTAAATATCTAGTCTCATATTTAGAACTGTATGCAAAAGTGTAAAAATTACCATTCTAGTTTATTTAGAATTTCATTTACCACAAAAAATAACCTATGCTCATATGCTGAAGTACAGTCTCAGCATGTAATTCACTTAAAAAAGAAAGGTATGGCAACAAATTAAGCCAGAAATAAAATAAATACTGCATTTCGTATGAGCAGAAGAATTATCAGAACAAAACAATATTTATCACACTAAGATCAAAAACATCAGAATTATAAAATTTGATAACATACTTTATATTTATTTATTTATTTTATTTATACCTCTATTCTACTCCATAAAACCATTATTGCTGTTGACATGTGATCATATTTTAAGTTGGCTACCATTTTAAAATTAATAAATGAAAATAAACTTTTTTCCTGATATAATAGATATCAGTGAATAAATGCTACTTACATTGAATACACATATTTTTATTTATATATAATGGCCACCAATACAGTCAAGTAAATAAGAGTTATCATAATGTTGACAATACAATAACACATCAAAAGCAATATTGTTTTATACAGTAGCATATAGGCCTTTATTGACAGTGCATAGAATATACTACTGATCACTGATAGTGAAGTAGTACCTATGTAATTTGGAATTATACTCATGGAATGATGTAGAGACAAGCATAATTTGGTAAATTTCGGTCAAATGATGAACCTAGTGATGTCAATATTTCAGATCGAAACAAAAGTTTAAATGCTAGGCATAAAAAAATGCTGGATATAGTCACATGATTTGTATGTAGTATTTTTAAATAGTTAAAGAAACTAACTTACCTATAAATAATTCAATATAATAGTAATCACAGAGATCATAGATCAACGTAGATTAACCCGAGTATAAGATAGGTTTTACAATGTGGTTTGTTTTTACTCTAAGTTGTTCAACTTACCATATAAGTTATGGCGGGCTCTTTTCCGAAACTCGACGACTTAAATATGCGCCTATTTTGCTTGAGTTGTTAGTGGAATTACACCTGCCAACGCACTAAACTTACCAAAAAAACCTGTGCGATCCTGCTCATGTTCTAACTTAAAAATTGGTATAGATCAACAATACCCAAGTTATAATCAAACAAACATACAAACACATGTGTGCTGACTGCGTGGACTTGAACACCTTACTTTGAACATATAAACACCCAGGTAGTTGACTTGAATACCTCACTTTGAGCATATGAATGCCCACTGAGTTCACCCAAATATCTCAATTTCCAGGATTTTTTAAAATACCACCTACAGAACCTTTCGCTTAGATTAGTTTTGTTTTTTTACAATCCTAAAAAGCTTACGGTTTTGAAAAATAAATATATTTAACTTACGAAAATTTAGTAAATACAGTAGGGAGACAAAAAATTGGATTAAACATAGGTAAACAAACCTACAAGCTTAGGAGAGGAAAATAATACCACGTCTCAATACAAAGAAGTGGCTTAATCTTATCATGAAAGTAATCTTCAAATGTGACATATAGATAACATACATTGATTACATTCATGCACTTCAGAATTTAGTTCATTATGTAACTCAGTCCACAATACTCTGGGAAATATGATTTTCCCATGATTGATAACTGGCTTAAATCTTCTCTCTCATCTTTATGATTTTTGATTATAGTGCTTTGAACTAATAATAAAATAATAAATATAATAATAGCAACACAATAGTCCCAAAATAAACTCTATGGTTGTGCTATGAGTACTGCACAACAATAAATATTTTAATAGAAGACAAATCTTAAGAATTTTTTTTCATAAAAACTTTGTTTTTTTTTGTCAAGTTTTGTAGTATTCTTTTTTTACTAGCTTCTAGCCTTCACTTCTTCTACGTAGAATTACTTAATAGGATGTTAATTTAAGGTTTAAGCTATCCCCATTTCTAATTTCATTAAATCTAGCCATTTTAGCATAAATAATTAGGAAACAAATAACTTACACAGTCACAAGCTTTCACATTAATATAATTGTGTGATAGTATTTTGGCTGCGGTGCTAAAGATACACACACACACCAAAAAATACTAACTATCCTCAAACCTACAGCATTCGCATTGTAATGTTCCTGTGTGGGGATAAGATAACTGGTGAAACTACTAGCATATAGGCATTCCACATTAGTCCTCAGAGTTGGCAACTAATTTGTGGTCTTAGATTTTTACAATGGGACAGAGATTTTAACATCAGGTGGCATGTGCCTCTTTGTGGTGGCTCTTTTGCCTTTCTATATGACATAAAAAAACTATACTAGGATTTCCAAAAACAACAAGAACATTTCCACTAGAGTTATGCAAATCTAAGATGAAACTCACTCACGTTGAAACATTTATCAATCTGCTTATAATGCTTAAATATTCTCACAGAATGAAAAACAACTACGAGGTTGTCACATCTTCTGTTCATGTTTTGTGAACTGTAAAGCCAGTTCGTAATGTTATTCTGTTGTCAAACTGTTCAGTATACTTTGGTGACCAGTGTTTAATATTATTTAAGCCGTGGCAATCTTAACTGATATCCCCTCAACTGTGGCGAATCCCTCTGGTATGCTGTCAAATTTCTAACATCTGTGGAAGCCAACATTTTGACTCCCACAGCTGAGAGGATGAAAATGAATGAGATATTCGTAAGCAAATATTTAACAAACTAATTACGTCTAAAACACCATGGTTTAAAGGTAGGATCTTGTGCAGGGTCCGGCCTGATTGTTACCACCATCTTAACCTTTAACCTACTGCCAAGCATCATTGTTCGCATGACCAGTGATTTACTAGCATAGAGGTATTCCATCTTGGTCCTTAGGTTTTGGCAGACAATTTGCGGTCTTAGGATTGCAGTCTTAAGATTGTAGTCTTGAGATTGCAAATGTCTATGGGTCACTGATCCCAATTACCATCAGGTGGCCTGTATGCTCGTTTGTCTTATCCATACCATTATTTTTTCATTTACAAAATAACAGCAGGGTACTTACGATTGCGATTGGCGATTTGCGACCATGGACTTGTGTAATCTTAAGATTTAAATCCGCCGGCTATCTTAGCCATCACCCGGCACTGAAACACTACAGGTGTTGCAATTTGGATTTAGCAAGCGATCAAATAACATCACAAATAATTTTAACATTTTAATGTTATGCATGACAGGAACTGTGATTTAATGAGTTTGGAAATGAGGTTTCTATTAAGATCTCACTTCTTTACCTATCGAAACCGTGTACTTGGATGTCCTGGAATTTTGCAAGTCGATTTTGTACTAGTTCTTTGTATATGAAATGGGCTGGAATTTGGAATACGTGTGTAAACCCGATGACAATGCAATAAAATATTATGGTACCATCGAGCTGATCTGATGAGGGAGGGAGTTGGAAGGTGGTGACGGGGTTTTTGCTGTACTTAACTTGAACCCGCCGATATGAGGCTCGTTAGTTTGGTTTTGATAAGCAGCTGATGTCTGAGCGGGAAAAGATATAGTCGGCAACGACAGTTTGTCCCAAAAATGTGTTTATTGACAGAAACTTATTACAGAATAATCGTATAAACGTTCGTCTGTATAAATGTCCCACCCAGAGATGCAAACCGATTGGTAGCTTCACACCTAAAGTGCAATAGTGCACCAGGCCTCCATTAACCCAGTCTAATGTGTAATTGTGCTCCTAACTTTCCTTATCGAGGGTCAAGCCATTGCATACCTATCTTAGTTCACACAATGTATGATTAATATCAGCACTTCATAATAATAGTTCCTAACTAGGTCACACAAGTCAAAGACAGGATTCTCATTGTTATGTTAAGTTTTATTCATATGCATGTGGCCTATTTAAACTTGTATGTGTAAGGTTGTGTAGACTTCATCCATCAACATGCGGACACCATGTATGATTTATTGAAGGTGGAACTTCAGAAGTGTAAAGAAAATGCATCTTACAGTTCTTTTTGTATGTTTGGTGACCCACTTTTTTGTTTTTAATATAAAAATAAAAATAAGGGGATGATCTCACACAAATTAATTTAGTCCCAAAGTAAACTTTAGGCTTGTGCTAGGGGTGTATAGATAAACATACTTATGTAGATAAATATATACTTATATACATAGAAAACCCCCAATACTCAGGAACAAATATTTTCTTCCAACTGGGTATCCCTATACTACTTACTACCTATAGTGCCCGGCCGATAAGATGTCAATCCTGACACCTGTCATTCTGGTACAAATTATAACCTCAAACTCAAGAATAGGTTATAAATTGTACCTACTGCGATGACGGCTGTCAGGATATACTTTTTAAAGGCCAGGCACTATACTACTTCTTTCTTTACTAGTTTTATTTTTTGTTACTTGGTCAATTAATCTCAATATGAATCTAGCTATTATAGCTTAACTTTTCAAAAAAATCCATCATTCACATTAGATTTCTCTCCCCAGGACTCCCTCCCCCGCGGTCATCACACGCTCTCAGCATCCTCCCACCACCTGCACCGAGGAGCGTCTTCCTTCGACGCCTCCTCAAACAGCAGCGGAATCTCATCAACCCACGTCGTCGAAATACACAGCACCAATGGCTCTGACACCTCCTCGCGATGGGGCAATTCCCTGGGCAGCCATGGCTCTTCATCAGGCCTGGTCTCTATAGCCACAGAAAACAACAATGTCAAGTTTACTGCGCCACACTGCTTGGACAACCTACAGCCTGTTAAAGACTCCAAAGATTTGCCGACTCCATCATCAACTCCTACGACTTCAAGGAAGTCTAGGAGAAGATCGAATCTCTTCACGCCGTCGAAAAAGGGTGATGATAGATTGAAGAATGGAGAGTTGGGGTCAGGCAGAGCTATTCCGTTGAAGCAGGGCTATTTGTACAAGAAGAGCAGTAAGGCTCTGAATAAGGAGTGGAAGAAGAAGTACGTGACGCTGTGTGATGATGGCCGGCTGACGTATCATCCAAGTTTACATGTAAGTTGACACGGGTTGAGATCAATATTGCTAACATTTTAAACATGACTTGAGTGTGGTATCGATCTTGAGTAAATTATTAAATACAGAGGCTAGCGTCGAGCGAGATATATGATGAACGGTTGTTAATTTTGTATGCAAATTGTTATTGACCTACTTCGTTAAATAATACCTATGTGACTATTTTAACTATTTTACTGTGCCATAATTATTACATGCAGTTTCAATGTAAAACGTGAATATAGTTGTTGCCTGCGATTTCGTCCATGTTAAAGTCGATTATCGCAATTCTCTTCCCCGGGATTTGAAGCTATCTCCATAACATAATTTCATCGAAATCGCTTTTATAATATTATTATGGATTACTTCAATATTTCATGTTATCATAAATGCATAATAGTAAGTACACTAGGTATTAGTAAACCTCGGTTAAAGCTGAAACCATACTCAAGTCATAATATCAGCTCAAGTGCAGTTTCAACATTAAGGGCGATCTGCTAATAAAGGTAGTAAAGATGTAACGTTTTTGTCCTTACCAATTGACCTAGGGATGTCACTTGAATAGTAATTTCTTATAACATTTTATCTTTATGAGTTTCCTTGTACCTGATATTAAACAAGACCATTACTAACAAGTTACGAGAAAACAACAATATTTCAAAACGTAATTGTTTTGCTATGCTATTTCATTTCAATATAATGCTATTGATTGTTTATGCAACTTTGTCCTTTAATGTTTTTTTCCTCGGGGTCGGGATCCATTATTTTCTTTGCCTTAAAAACTGACTATGTGCTGACATGGACTCGTGTGTTTTGTTTATTATCATTTACATTTTATCTTAGTAGTGTTAAAAAGGCTATTGTATGAACATAAAACAGTTCAAAGGAGCAACCTTCATAACCTCAATCCATTGAGAGCCTTGATCCTTGGCTTTATTTACTGTACAATGAGTTGCTATTAGCGTACTCGCTAGCGAGTCGAATGCTCTGTCCTTCACAGTTTTCTTATAGAGTGCGAAGGACAGAGCATTCGACTCGCTATCGAGTACGGTAATTGTAACACATGGTGAGGTTACTGGTCGTTAATACGTTGCCCCTACCATAAAATCTTGGCATTGCGATTTATTTATTTTTTCCCTTTCAGGATTACATGGAAGATGTGAACGGCAAAGAGATATCTCTCCAGTATGTCACTGTGAAGGTGCCAGGGCAGAAGCCGAGGGGCTCCAAGTCCATCATCACAACAGTTCCAGGGTACAATGGTTACAGCAGTCTGGACCTGCATGACAGCATCGGGGGTTTGAGCCTTGGTAAGGATGCTGTGTTGTTTTAAGTGTAAATTGAACAGTAGTATTATGGTCACCTTTATGACGGTGGATTAGTGATGTGCCGTGGGAATATTCCCGGGAATGGGAATTTTCCTATGGGGAATATTCCCGGGAATATTCCTTTATTCCCAGGAATATTCCCAAAACAGGGAAATATTGCAATACTAATACCATTGTTATTATTTTTCATCTCTCCTGTTCGGAAAGTTTAATTTGAATGGGTGGATAGCCGGGTGGAAAATTGCGTTTTCATCTCTAGGGTGGAAAGTAATTTTTTTTTAATAGCTACGATTGGCCACGGAGTCTAAGATAATTGAGCTACGTCATATTATTAAAATAAAAGATTTTCATATATCTAAACTCGGCTATACGTTAAACGATGCATTTATTACGGCCTATAGGTTCATATGAAAATCATTTTAAGACTGGTCTATTTTTTCGCAATTACAGAAAATCAACATTTAAAATTATTCCTCTATTCTGCTGCCCGCCATAATGCCGTGATAGCATAGCATGACACTTTTTCTAGCACGTTTCGGCATGGCCATCTAGAAAATACACTACTGCCAACATTAGAAAAGTTTAATCGAGTTGGTCACGACCAAGGAGCTTATTATACAACAAGGAGGTTGAACACCGAACATCCGATCGAAACAAGAAATTTGACCTTTATTATGTCACGAATATATTCCATCTCTTTCTTTAGTTAGGGTAAGAATGAGATGGAAGTCATGCTCCTTGGCCGTGACCAACTCGATTTAACTTTTCTAATGTTGGCAGCATGTGTATTTTAATTTTTTTATGAATCTAGAAAAAAAAAGTTTTCAATTGATAAAGCGGGAAACGAGATTAAATATATTTAGGTATACCGTGTCTTTTTTCCTCACAGTCGAAATGAAAAGTAGAGTGTCTAACTCGGGTGAAATTACCCATTTCCCCTCAAACTATTGGCGCTCTCACTTCGTTCGAGCGCCAGAAATATCTCGGGTGAAATGGGTCACTTTCAACCCTTGGTTATCAATCTACTATATCTAATTATGCCAATGTTTTCGTAAGTCAGTAACTGCCTGTTTATGCACAGTGCTTTAAGGCTGATTTACATTGGGTCAGCAAAAGCAAGTCAGTAGAAGTACATTGAAGAGTTGGTTTTCACATTTGAGGCGAGAGCTATTGTAACGACGCAATGTACTTCTACTGACCTGCTTTTGCAGACCCAGTATAAAACAGCCATTACCCGTAGATATACGTACAATTGTTTTATGAGCTTATTTTGTTTCCATGTAGTTTTGTTAACAACGCATGTATGCATCTATGCATTTGCATACCTGCATAAGCATAATATTACATTTATATTGGGACGTTAGTGCGTATGTAATTTATCTTGAATAAAGTCATAATACCTATTGTTCCATTTCGAACAATTGGGAATATTATGCACGAGCTCAGGAATAGCGTTCTCTTAAATATACCTAAAACGTAAGACTGACCACATTATAGTATTTGTTACTATTTGTACATCATCAAGACTATAAGGAGAAGATTTAACAGTACCAAGATGTGACGTCACGGTTGTGTATTTCATACAAAAATCCATATAATCTATGTTTTTGACACTTCGTAAAAGGAACTGATTTGAAACATTTGTTGAATTGAAACTTAAACATCTAAACATTCTCACATACTTTCATGACAGTAAGATTTTAGTATATTTAAGACAAGCTCTATCTCTCTTTACTCCGATAGATTCGCTCTGTTCTTGACATCGTTTTCGAATTCAGTATTCCTCTGAACCTATCCCCTCAGATAGAAAGATGCAGTGTCAAGTTTGTTTCATAGTCAGATGGCTAACTCTTTACGTCTAGTCACTACAATTAGTATACATTTTAATCTTATAAAATTTACTTTAATTCCAGGCTACAAAGAAAAGCCAACTCGCCTGACAGATAGAGTCCTGATGTCCGCCTTCGACACCCTGAAAGAACCCGCCTCAAGTCGACAGTCTCTCGCCTCTGAGATAGAAGTCGGCTCAACCAACGGAGCTGATAAGGACACGCCTCATGTGAAGAAACGGCATCGACGGATGAAGAGTAGTGGGGTGAAGAAAGACGGCGAAGATGGTAAGTGGATAGAAAAATGAAATAAAAAAGGGGTAGTTGACTGACTGATTGATCAACGCACAGCCAGAAACGCTGGACCTAGGGACTTTAAATTTGCAGGCAGTTTTCCTTAGGTGCCCAAAGAAAGAATTTTCCGAAAATTTACCCCCCAATGGGAAAAAATAGGGGAAATAGCAGGAAGCTAGTCCTCTAGTAAATAATCAATATCGAAGGAGAATCTCACACAAATTAATCTAGTTCCAAACTAAGCTAAAGGCTTGTACTACGGGTACTACCTAGACAACGATAAACATACTTATATAGAGAAATCAGCACAAATATTCATAGAAAAACATCCAAGACTCGGGAAGAAATACACAAATACATTCATCACATAAATAAATAATTATTGTACGGTAGTAATCTTGAAGTTGTATTGAAGTTTTTTCTCTACTCAGGGACGTATTAATAAAGTGATATTTAGTGAGATGTCTATCTTCCAATTTAAAAAAACCTACGAACTACAAACAAACACACAAACACTCAAAATTAAAAATAATACACATTCAGAAACGTTGTTTAAAGGAGACATAACAAAAGTTCAATGCCTCAATCAAAATTTAAAGTAAAGATAGTAAAGCCTGGGCTTGTGACTTTATGTAAACGAACTATTAATTATAAATTCAATTGCTTACACTATTAAGTTTCACAATGTTGTTACCAGTCAAGTATCGTACTAATCGCACATTATTCCCACTAGATGGCGACAGCCCGGCCACTTGCGAGTTCACGATAGTGTCCCTCGACGGCAAGAGATGGCGCTGGGAGGTGTCGGGCGCCAACGGGCTCGCGTGCGCCGCCGAGCGCGACGCCTGGGTCGCGTGCGTCGAGGCGCAGATCCTGCACTCGCTGCAGGGCCGGGTCAGTACCACTACTCTGCTCTAGATGGCGCCACAAGCAACTTTGCCCAAAACGCGCCAGTGATAAATCGACAAAAGATTGAACTGGCTATAGTTTTCCTTTGCCTACCGGTTTTTTGTTAATTTCCCTCATAATCTTCATTCTTAATTCATTAACTTAGTCAAATCTAGTGCTTAGCAATAATTATTGAAAATTGTTAGCACTGTTCCACAACACATTACTTTTAAAAAAAAATTGACGATGCGAGATCATTTAACACCATGCTTTGTTGTGCGTCTATTTGTTTGTTTCTCTGTTCGACATACATTTAACAATCGATTTAAATTAAACTAAGTCTCCAATGAGTGCTTAGTTGAACCTTTAAAAATCGAAACCAATGCAGTAATATAGTCATACGTCCAAAAATGATTTCCCCAGCAATAGAATTGTATTGTGGTCCCCAGACGTCCCGGCAGCCGGCCCCGACGGGCGCCAACTCGACGGGCGACGTGCGCGCCACGTACTACATCCGCCGCGTCCACGGGAACGACAAGTGCTGCGACTGCGGCGCCAACGGTACGCACAGCAGCTCGGACATGTTATACGCCTCACGTCAATTTCCAACCAAGGACGGAGCCAGATGTCCCAAATTTAAACCTGTATCATGATGGCTCAAGTCATGATCCCCATTGACCCCAACCTGGATCAGCCCCTGTCTCAAATAGTAGCCAGGAAAGGACCAGCGGGAATATAATATGCACCATGCAGTAATAATGAAAATATAAAAGACAAATATTCTTTTTTTTTTTGCCCCATTTTTAACTTTTCAATGTCTAAGAGCCAATCTGATGATGTACTCGGATCAGAAGTATTCTCTGCCAGTTAGATCAGTTTAAATAGGCAGGTTATTACTAAACAAGTACATTCGGTGTACGTTTGTCTAAAATATACATTTATTTGTTGCAGACCCGGACTGGGCGAGCCTGAACCTCGGTGTCCTTATCTGCATTGAGTGCTCCGGCATCCACCGCAACCTCGGGTCGCACATCTCGCGCGTGCGCTCTCTAGACCTGGACGAGTGGCCGTGAGTACCTGCCATAAATATTTTCCGTATTAATCCTAATCAGCCCGCCACGTGCGAGCTCTCGATAGTGTCCCTCGATGGCAAGAGATGGAGCTAGAAGATGTCGGCGCCAACGGGCTCGCGTGGGCTACCGAGCGCTTCCATTTCCTTTAGAAACTTAATTTATTATATTAGTGTGATGAGGAAGAGTTTTTTTGTTTCGTAATTAATTCCGAAAACTTTGCAGTATTTAATGATATTAAAAACATGCTTTTTCTCTTTTTACGTCTTGTCGATGACTTGTGATTTCCGATGTAACTGAACTGCCCACGTTAACCAAATATCACCTTACAATAAAGTTTTACATAATTCTAAAATCGTCAACGTAACTTGGTTTCTAAAAAAATAAAGGGTTGATCTCAGGTTGTCCAGGTCGCAAAATGACTACATAGGTGGATTGACCACATCGCATAGTGACTAAGTCGCAAAATGCCCACATCTTTATTTGACCACATCGCATAATGACTACGTCGCAAAATGACCACATCTTTATTTGACTACATCGCATAATGACTACGTCGCAAAATGACCAGATCTTTATTTGACCACATCGCTTATTGACTAGGTCGCAAAATGACCACATCTTTATTTGACCACATCGCATAATGGCTAGGTCGCAAAATGACTAGATAGGTTGATCGACTACATCGCATAACACCAGTACAGTCAAGTGTATTATGAATTAGCTCAGATTTCCGCTTGTAGAAATGTTTTCGAAGGAGTAAAAGTATCTGGGTGTTTCTTTCATTTTACAAAGGCAATTGAAAAAAATGCAGAGAAAACAGGATTGACTGCTGTGACGGGAGGTAGGCAAATTGTCACATACATAAAAAATTTGCCCCTTTTACCCGCATCACTAATCTGTGAAGCATGGGAAGAAATAATCGAGAATAGTCCAACTTGCGAAGAAATTAATAACTTCAAGGAGTACTTTTCACGGCAGTGGCTAAAAAACCCGTCATTGATTTCCTGTAGTTCAGAAAGGCTTAGAACCACTAATACTCTGGAGGCATGGCACCGACGCATTGGTGTTCGGCTACAGCAAAGGCCGACTCTGATAAAGTTTATGTATAAACTAAAAACAGAAGCTCGCTATCAAGATATGCTCGTTCGTGGTTTTTTTTTTCAAAAAGTAAACAGAAAAAAGAATGATATCATTTTAGACAGGAAAATGAAACACGAGTTGAAAAAAGTTACACGTAAAGAAATAACAGCGTACGAGTTTCTTCAAAATATATCTAGAATCAAATATATGCTTAAGTAATAAATAATGCTAGATTTACGAAACAGTAAAAAAAAACGACTCCAGAACGATACGGCCAACAAAAAACGGAAAATAAGAAGAATTTTAGTTTAAATTTAGAATAAGAAACTATTTTAGTTTAGATAATAATTTTAGGTTCTAAGTTACGAAATGGTAATTCATTAAAAAAAACAAACCAAACTCATGTAGTTTCATTTGACTGTACATTTATAGAACAAAACACAAACTAGACAAATAAGCTATCTAGTCATTTTGCGACATAGCCATTATGCGATGTGGTCAAATAAAGATGTGGTCATTTTGCGACCTAGTCAATAAGCGATGTGGTCAAATAAAGATCTGGTCATTTTGCGACGTAGTCATTATGCGATGTAGTCAAATAAAGATGTGGTCATTTTGCGACGTAGTCATTATGCGATGTGGTCAAATAAAGATGTGGGCATTTTGCGACTTAGTCACTATGCGATGTGGTCAATCCACCTATGTAGTCATTTTGCGACCTGGACAACCTGAGATCAACCCAAAATAAATAACAACAATTCCAACTTTCCAATACCTATTAACCTGTATGTATTTTCTTTCTCAGTCTGGGCCACGTGAGCGTGATGGTGTGGATGGGCAACGCGCTGGCCAACAGCATCTGGGAGGCGGACCTGCGCGGGCACATCAAGCCCATCGCTGCCTCCAGCCGCGAGGACAAGGAGAGGTCAGTGATTTATTTTATGCATTTAGATAAACAAAGGTCGGCAAATGTTCTTCTTTCTCAAGTTTGGTAGGAGCTTCACTCCTGTTGAATAAAGTTTGTGTTTGCGTTGCATCCGAATTGTTTCATTTGTATGGGAACTGCTATGCTAAAGACATATACACCGTTGCAGACAGACAGAGGTGTAAAAGTATTGTCAACGTCATTTGAGGTGATTAACATACATTTTAAATTTATGTTATTTTGAGTGGCTGCTGATAGCTGCACTTAAAGTTAGTTATTGGTGATTTAGTCGTTTTTAGTGACGATTTTTCATACACACTAATTAATTAATTAATTAGTGTGTATGAAAAATCGTCGTAATTGTCTCTTTCTCTTGTCGACTTCGAGTACGGCGGTGAGTGGTCAACGTGAATAAGAAAAATAACGGTCCGATATGAGATCCCTGTGGCACACCTGAGGGAATGGCAGTAAATGAAGTTTCATTTGTTAGGTTAGGTTAGGTTAGGTTATCAGGACGTTTTGCAACTAAAAACCTCCATCAGGTAATTTTCCAGAAGAGACGTTTAGCAAAAAAGATGTAGGTATTGCAAATGGGACGTTAATATATGTGAAGAGACATGCTCATCCTCAAGTTTGTTTACGAGTTCCAGCTGAGACCATAATAATAACGTCGGTCCCGTTTGAACTCGCAGATGGATCCGCCTGAAGTACGAGCGGCGCGCGTTCCTGTCGTCGACGGAGGTCCCGACGGGCGTGGACTCGCTGCTGACGGCGAGCGCGCGCGGCGGCATGGCGGCGCTGGCGCGCGTGCTGGCCGTGCCGCCGCCGCGCGCGCCCTCGCCCGCCGAGCGCGCGCTGGCGCTGCGGGCCGCCGCCGCCGCCGGGGAGCTCGCCGCCGCGCAGCTGCTCATCTGGGTCTCTATCCTGCCGCTACCGACTCTACTCTTATCTCGCTCATTTACTCATTTCACTACTCGATCACATCTTTTCAAAGCCAATACAATCCTTTCAATATAGGTACACATAAATACTATATAGTCTGTGCCAATAAGATTACTCGACAATCACGTGCTTTTAAAGATCAAGTCAGGACTTAGCAATGATTTATGCACTTGATGTTTAATTTCACATTCAGTTTAGGATACAGTAACTATCAATTTATATAATTTATTTAAATAAAAACACACTTGATGAATATTTGAGGTTATACGTCAAACAGTACTAATTTGTTTATATATTTTGCAATTTCAATTGACGCAGGTTACAACCTACCGAAACTAGTTTTTGCGCCCGAAACTGAAACGGAGTTCCATATTAGGTCACTTTGTCACGGTCATTTTGCGGGAAGAATAAATGAAGTAAACATTATTACAAAAAAATAAAAAGTCTAGGTAGATAAGCCGAAACCAGACCAAAACCGAAACCGGTCCGGCTGAACCCTAGTAATATCAAATCGTCGGCTGCAAAAAATCAGTCCGTTACACTTAAACAGCCTATACCAGCTATTTACAGTGTGCTCCGAGAAGCCCGTAAGGAAGAGAACAAACAGTACACTTACAGTACATTGTTAATTTTTCTTTTAATTTTCTTTATTTTAAATCTTTTTTTGTAGAATAACAATTGGCAATAATTATGGGAATCGACTCACAACTACACAAACTAATTAATCAATTCTTCTACAGCACAACGGCAACCCGAACTACCCAGATGCAGACGGGCACACCTGCGTATTCTACGCACGAGCCGCAGCCAATCACCTGTCAGGAGTCCCCCCCCAGGCCCCGCGCGGGCTGCAGCTGGTCTGCCCGCTGCACCCCGCCCCCCCCGCCGTCTCCGACCACTCCGCCACCAACTCCACCAGCTCCACCTCCAGCAACAAGAGCAACTTGAAAAACACTGAACCGGAGTGCAATTGCATCATATTCGAGCTGCTGAACGCCCAGAGCGCGGCCAACGCGCTGGTGGAACTACTCATAGGGCTCCAGAACAATCAGTACATGAACGGGTACGACACGAATGGATTCAGCCACGGTACGCTAGGAAGAGGGGTCTCGCTGGGACCCAATTTGTCCCTGACCAACGGAAAATGCGGGAGCATCGTTTGAATCTGAACTGGTCGATCGTTTTGGTAAGGTAATTGGCGTGTCGTTTGGCGCGTGTAAATGTTACATAAGCTATAAAATATGTAGTTATTTATTGTTTTGATGTTTTTTTTATGAAGTTACCAGCGGGCCGATATGGGTAGAGACCAAGATTTTTGTCTCGTTCGATTCTTGTTATAGCGTGATCGACTATCGTAATGGGAATAGGCAGAATGTTTTTGTATCTCACTCTTACTTATAACTTCGTTCTTGTTCGTTTAGGTTCGTATTTAGAGATGGCTTTGTGACAAGTGTTCATACTTGTTTTTACATTACATCTGCTCTTTTTTGTGGGTTTAAATCATGAAATAAAGAGACTAGTTTTTTTTTATACAATCGTTTTAAATACTACAACTTTGTATTTAGTATACATTGTAATGGTTAAAGGATGATTCTAAAAAATGTTGGTCACTGTCCAAATATTTTAGAATTATTGTTGATAGTATTTAAAATTTCATAATAGTGATTTTCGGTCCACAATTAGCTTGCGAGCGCTCGGGTTATTGTGCATTGTTGTAAATTTTATGTTTCATCTTGAACTAAATTATGTGCACAAAGTAATTGAATATTCGTGAAAATATGTTTATAAATTATCGAAAACGATATTAGGGACCCTTGATCTGAGAAAAAATACGAATGTTTTATTACTATGCAGCAAATTCATTTATTAATATTATTCGTAATCTTTAAAGTTAAATTGTAGCTGTCAATTTATCAATTTGATTCAATTCATTAGAACAATTGTTAGGTAAAGAGTGTGTAGTCATCACATATCTACTGAAATAGTTCAAATTTTTGTTAAAAACTTAGTTTCTTGTAGGATATTTAGTAAATCAATGCATTTTAGGCAAAATTTTAATCCCACGTGAATAATTTATAATCAATATGGATACTTATTTATGTGTTGAATTGAGCAAAGTGTCTGGCCTATGAATTTGATGTCATACATACTGCTTGATTAAAAAAAACTAAGTGTTATAATGGCTTCATATTTTGAAGTGTTTTAAACGTTTACAAAGTTAAAAAATGTAAATAAAATCACCAAAATCATACATTTATTCGTACACCACCCACCCTGTGTGATTAAAACTGTTGCTGGTCTGCAGCCGTCGTAGCGTTAAAAAAAACCTTGATGTTAATGTAATGCACTTCACAAACCTAACCCTTTCGCTGTGTAGGTCAACAAATATAGTCAGAGTAAAATGTCATAGACAAATTACTAATCAACCTGTATCCCAGAAAGTTGCAGTTGCATTCGTACACAATTATAAAACACCATAGACTTATAGTAAAACAGTATACTTGAATTAGTACTTCGGGCCAAGTTTGTAACAGCTCGGCTATCGATCTATCTCTTATCCTTTTCTTGCTGGATTTGAAAGAAAGAGAGCAAAGGTATCCGAGTTCATAGTCTCGAGTGAATACTATAGCAATTTTAATAGGTATACGTAATAATTAGGTACAAGATCTCAGCTCAATGCTATTTTTAGGGTAACTAGGGTAACTTTAGAGGTAATTAATTGATTATCGTCGCTTACCCTTACCCTTGGGTACTTGAATTTTAAAAGCTGCTGTCTTCTTATTTATTTTTATAAAAATATATTTAATTGGATTTTAATACATTCCATCTGTCCCAGGGGTTGATAGTTTGTGATAATCCTAAGATTTCCCGTAATAAGCCAACGTACTGAACCCTTCTGTGCCTACTCTAGGTAGTTATTGCTTCCCCACATAGACTAAGAGCCCACCGAAAGCTAAATTATTTTGCAAAGTTGACTCTTAGACTATGTGAATATTAAGGGAGTAGTAGAATGGCTGGGTGCAAAATTACAATCTCATAATGACCGCATCATTCGTAGCATTCGTCTCAAAATGTCTTAGGCGGAAAATGATCACTTCGTTTGCATTACTAGGTTCTTCAGATAATTTCAAATGCCTGAAGTGCAAATTGCTGTCTAGGAGCCCCGCCGTGCGGAGCACATAAGATGAAAATAGTAATGTGGCGCAGATATATAATGAGATATAGGTAACAAGTGAAATTTTGCTACCTAGTCATTGTACTACTTACCCAAATATAAAATGTAAAGTACTTCTTATGCATCTATTAGGATTAATCAGCGATTTGTAGGTTATTTTGTGATTTGTGCATTTTTAAGCGCTTCACTCACTTTAACTGTCGGTTTTTTCAGTAATTTTCAACTAAGTTTGAGTTATGTTCATTGAACTCATTTTGTAATATTACTTAGTTCATCGAGCTTGTAAGATGTGATTGGTTGGTTTCCGAAAACGTATTCGCCATCTTTCTTTTCAGCCAATAGTGTATTTTTGTTTGATTGAATACAAGTCTGAGCGGGAATTAGAGTTCTGTTTCAACTTTTGTGAATGTTGAAAATTGTGCGTTCTAGAAGTGTGTTTCTAACGTTACCACAACATTGTGCTACAAATATATCTGACCAGGTGAAATCTTATTTATCGGATTATACAGTGGTGATGATTGGTGGTGGTGATTACACACACATAATGCGTAATAATAATAAAATAATGTTACATCCGTAACAATACAAATGTTTTGCATGATCATTTGGTTTTCATGTTAAAACAGACTTTTGGAGATGTTTTTTGTGTTTGCAAAACTATTGTTATATTGCTGTCTAGAAAATAAAAATAATCAAGTTTTGCATATGTCTGATTTTACCTGGAAAGGATATTTTTGTAGAGCAATTAGAAAACATGCAATATGCAATTAGTATGCTTTTCCCAATTAACAATTATTTTTCTAATTAAATCTTGTATTTCACGTAGTTTTAAATGCAAATGCGAATAGGATTGTTTTTATGTAAATTTTAGCAATAAATCGTTTACCGACGTCAGTATTCGAGATTGTAAAGAATGCACATTAGTTCTTACTTGCCCACTTTTCTGTACAATGTATTTGAAATATTTTTAAACGTTGAAATTTTATTGATAATTTTAAATTCGTTATATTGTTCGGTTCGCAATTTTATGTAGATTATTTTATATAATTTCTGTGTATATTTTCTTTTGTATAGCCAAAGAGCTTATCTGTAAATAGTACTGTATGCAGCTGGGTTCGCCCGTTTAGTCTTTCGTTACTGTAATTTTTAAGAGATATTTGTTGATGTTCTTGATCTTGTGAAAATAAAGTGTAATATGAACACGATGTTTGGTTTACTTTAATAATTAATTTAAAAAAAAAATACTACTCTATTCCCTACCTGCCGTACCTACCTACAGCCTACAGTACAATTAAATTGGACTTTCACACTGGGCCAAATAACACGAGACACGTTGCTGCATATTCATAATATCATAGTGCGCAATTAGCAGTCTAAAACAGTAATGTAGATCACCTGGCACAATAACAGTTATTTACGGTAGACTTATGAATAACACAGATGTAACTGTAAATTACAGATAATTTTATTTCAAGCAAATTCCTTTCATTTTGATAGCTAACCCGTCACATAATGATATAAAAATTCGATCATAGTCTATTTGAATATTTATAATATTTAAGTAAAATTCTAGACCCCTTTTCAATTATTTATAAAATTGTTTTTTTTTAAAATAAATACAGATGCGGGCAAGCAATTTGTATAACTATACCAAATTACAAGTTGATAGCATTTGTAGTTGATGAGAAAACCTGCTGTGACATACAGACATAGACAACGACGTCTCACCATTAGGGTTACTTTTTTACAATTGGGAACTGCGTGCATGCGTGCATGCGTGCGTACGTGCGTGCGTGTGCGTGCGTGTGTGTGCGTGTGCGTGTGTGTGCGTGCGTGCGTGTGTGTGTATGTGTGTGTGTGTGTGTGAAAACTGGTTTGTTATTCTATCATGTAAGTTCGTTGACGAACTCGTTTTTGTTAATATAACGCCACAAACCCTTAATTAATGTATGTGATGAAACGTAATAACTTATTCACTAAATTGGCCACATGAGGGCTCTTTTACCTGTCCGTGATATGGCACATCAATTGTCACTAAGAAGAAATTCTCCCCACAGACTAATAATGCTATTGGTTCCATGTGAGCCGATATTTGTTCGCCGTCGGCTGTGGTACATACAGGGTGTTGATGAATTGCGGGGGATGACGGCAAGTACAGGGGAATGTTGCGGACGGTACCGCTGTCACAGGAGACAAGATCTGCATAGAATGGCAGATGGTAATGCGTAGCGCTTACGTAAGCGATTTACGAAAACTAACAAAATCTCGTTAATCGCTAACTTAAGTGTTATGTAGATATCTTGTCGGGCCCCGTCAGTTGTTTTTTTTTATTTTTTTTATTTTTAATTTTTATTTTAGGAGGACCAACAGCTAACAATTTTGATAGTAACTTAAATAGAGGTACAGAGCCAATTACAGGAACTCACAAATAGATACAATTTAAGAAACATTCCTTAGTGACACGCACAACAGTGTTACAACCAAATAAACATGAAAACAATAAAGCAATGCACACATAGGTATGTAAGACCTAAACTAACTTAAAAGAACTGTGAACATTCATAACATGCCCGCCACTAAGCTCGCTTATTAGTTCGCAATTTGAAGATCGCTCATTGAAAACACATTTTATTTAACTTTCGCCTCACAGAAGGTATAACACAGTTAAATAAATCAATATTAAATTCTCTCGACAAATGTTTTATTCTTCGACTAGCACGGTTCAGAAAACTATTTTGTCGGTATCTGAACGATGTACGCTTAAGAGAAATGGGGGGGAAGTGTCTTTTGGACCGAGAGGGTTATGTTTATTTGTATCTCTTGCTCTATCTCAATAAAGAATTTGAATCTTTAACTTTGAATTGACGAAACAACGTGTTAAATACAAAAAACATACTAAAATATAACAAGGGGTACTCAGAGAAGCCCTGGGATGCTTAAGACACAATGTTGTTTCGATTTCCACGCGGACAAAGTCGCAGGTACAGCTAGTACTAAATATAATTTAACAATTGAACCAATTAATTATCATTAATAAAGAACAACTGTGAATTTTAGCGACCAAACAAAATAAACCAATATTGAGCGACGGACGACGGTATTACGTTCCGTGTGGTTCCTCCCCTGCATCACTGTCATCTGATCGTGAACAACATTAAGCAAATTGGATTAATTTCCTCCGTAATATGAGCAACATACACACATACATACAATCGAAGATGTAACAAATCACGTAGATAGGGAATGCTTAACAATTGCCTTTTTCACTTTAATGACATCCCTTACTAGGTATAGTGTAGGGAATAAACGAGGGAGGCCCCTTTATTGAGTTTAGGCTAGTGATGTTATGCGATATACATTGCTGCGCTAGTGATATTAGCAGTATAGGTAAAAAGCTTAAGCTAAGGACCTCTTGCATATAGTTGTGTTGTGATACATCTGAAGGCCCTGCCAAGATGAGTTACGAGTTCGCTCACTAGCGTTTCTATTTGTTTCGTTTCTAAACCAATCGCGTCACTAGTAGATGACGTGATACGAAAAGTCACGTGATCTACCAGTGACGCGATTGGATTAAAAACGAAACGAATAGAAACGCTAGAAAGCGTAGTGCATCTTGGCAGGGCCCTCTAGTAAACTCAGTCACTCTTTAAGAAGTGCTAAAAATGCAGAAACTACTAAGAAGTCGTATAAAAACTGGTCAAGTGCACACAGGTATTATTATATTCAAATTTCGACAAAGACGTATATAGCTAGAAGTGTTCAAAAAAATATCACCCCCTTAAAGCTATGCTCCTAGCGACCGTTGAAACGTTGAAATTGCGGTGTTTATTAATTTGTAGCCTAAATGAAAGTCAGCATGTAAATTTTTGTAAAAAAATATTCATGTTTTTTTTCTCACTAATGGACATACTTGTTGTGTTGTCATCTCCACTTCCCTCTTTCATCGGGGCGGGGGCCTGGTGATCTGTCATACAGGATATCCTAGCACAGACACCAGGCTCTCACACTGGTTTCCAACTTATTTATATTAAATAGTTTTTTACCTTCATAATATGTAATAACCATTGTGAGAGTTAATAAAGATTTTTGTATTATTTATTTCAATTCTGCTCAATACTCTTTATTATGTCGATTGAATGAATCGCTTTATTTATTAAAATGTGTAAACCAAGGATAGCTGATACGAATAAACTCCCCATCTATAATTCTCTCTATCGATGATACAACAGACGTACAGACAATATAATCTACACTGAATACCATCTCATCAGAGGTGAGATATTGTTAATTTCGTTGGATTACCATATAAGATGCAATATCGTGACAAAAGCATAAGATAGATAATATTTTTATTACGTTTCGAGTGTTATTTATGTATCAAAATATATGCAGTTTATGTTACAAATATTAATAGTTTAAAATAATGGTGAAGTTTCACTTTACGAGTACGGCTTACATCTGTAGCTCATTTCATTTTCCCCATACAAGTGGATAGTGAAAAAAAAACACCTAGTGACCTAATACAGATAAAAAAAAGATTATTTTCTTCAAAAATAATATCTATAACTTTTTGCAATAATGCTATCTTTTTTTTAAAACAATTGTAGTCATATCCATATTCCGGATATCGTTCTACATTACGAACGATGTGACGTAATTTGCATCCTTCAACCGCCCAAGTAGTGTTTGTATATCTAAGCATCTATTTCTCTATATAAATATAGCTGAGCCATAGCACCGGCCTAAAATTTAGTTTATAAATAAATAAATAAATATCAGGGGACAGTCTCACTCAAATTGACATAGTCTCAAACAGAGCTGAGTTCGGGACTAGGTCAATTTGAATGACATTGTCCCGCCATATATTATGGCTGGCAACTTATGTGGCAGTGGGCAGGGCACATTGCTCGCAGGATGGCCGATAGGGTCAGAAGGTTCTTGAGTGGCGTCCACGGACCGGGAGACGAGCTGTAGGTAGGCCTCCAACAAGATGGAGTGACGACCTCGTCAGGATCGCGGGAGCGCGGTGGATGCGAAAAGCACAAGACACCGGTCTGAGTGGAGAGCCTTGGGGGGGCCTATGTCCAGCAGTGGACGTCTTTCGGCTGACATGATGATGATGATGATGATATGGCTTATAGTAAGGCTTGTACTATAGGTACTAGGCAACAATAAACACACTTATATAGAGAAATAAAATACTTAAATACATAGAAAACAACCTCAAAAACACAAATGCAGCTCATCACACAAAATATTTGCATCGAATAATTGGGAATCCAACCCGGGACCGATAGCTTCGTAGGTATGGTTATTACGAACCAGGCTAGCCCAAACTAGAATAATTTGTTAGTGTAATCGGCGAAATAGACTAGATATAAAAATTGCAGAAGTTGATTGTTGTGTTGTGTGTTCTGGAGCAAGAAACGCAATTTCGCTGACTTTTTCTAACTTTAAAGTTAGAGTAAGACAGCAGTTAACTTTATTAATTTACATAAATCTCACTACCTACAGAAATAATCATGAGGCCGAGTTAACCGCAGAACCACTTTTTCCTGACCCTTGAACAAGTAGCAAAATCTTTGCTACCAAAGATCAAGACAATTTTGGTATTACAAAAGCTAATATCCAATACATGTTGACGTCTAATTTTAAAGAGGTACTACGTTTTCAAAGGTCAAGGTTGTTGGTTTAGTTGAAGGTCAATCTTAAAACGTTCCATACCCCAGGCTTTTGCTTTCCTAATGCAAAGGACCCAACGTCAGATTTGTGGCACAGTTTTTTTTAACAAAATGCCTGCAATAAGGAAATGACTTTCAATTTTCCCAACAGGAAATTGTCTCTTAAGATGAAAGACCCAACGCCTTTCACAGTTCTTTAAATAAAATACTTACAGGAAAATATGGCTTCATTTCCTAAAATAGCTTTCTTTATATATTATTAAGGTTATCTTTTTGCGCCTACCTTATTCATAAACATAGTACCTATTACCAAATTTGAGTTAAAGTATGCTTTATCCCGTTCTTATATCGTATAGCGGTACCAAAAAATATAGTCTTCTACCAAATTTTTGCATTTAGAATTATGATCATTTCAGAATTATGACTCTTTGGAATTATGTCACTACACAATACCATTTTCAACACACTTGCTCAAAACGACCTTTTTATTCCACCGATTTTTGGCTCATAAACCTAGATATTAAACACGCGTGCTTTTTCAGTATATTACGCACAAGTGCCTTTAGTTTATTAACCCAAACAATTTACATTTGTAGCCTAGTACCAAGTTGTAAGTACGAAGAAGAAGCGATATAATTTAGTCGGGTTATACCTTTTTTTTTCTTAGCAACAAACAGTTTTTATGCGGCAAATAACATTATCTACATATTTATTTCAATAAATTGGTGAAATCAGCTTTATTACTAAAAAATAACTCAATTTCATTAAAATCATTTAAATTTTTCTGTAATTTGTATTTTAAACATGAATTATTACATTTTAAATTTGGCTGTTGGCCGATCTCGTTCGCGCCTTAGCCTTGAGCGCGCATCGGTATCGCAGCAAGAAAAAAAAACAACGCGCCAGCCGCCATTTTTCGTAAATAATTGACGGCTGTGACGAAGATAGTTTGGATTAATTATTGTGAAGTTTAATATTAACGAAAATGTCTTCTTTAAGTAAAGAAAATGAAGAAATTGTAATATTACCAACTGTTTTAATAATTAATTAAAATTTGACTAAATGAAGAGTCTTGTTTTTTTTTCGCAAGTGTGTTGAAAAACGTCGTATGTAACACGTGTGCCTGTGACCATAATATACGCGGCTTTCTTGTGGCGCACTCGCTACCGCTCGTGCGCACACAATAGCGCCTTGTATACAATGGTCAACTTAGCACACTTGTATCATAATGTACTATTGGGAGGTATGATTCAGAATCTGAGGTTAAAAATACGTGACCACGACAACGTTTCTTCTTTCTTTTCTGAATTAACATTAATCTATAAGCGTATAGATCAAACCTATTATTTCTTCTTTTTTTACCCCGTGGCCTTTGCACACCTGCCCCGATGGGGGCCAGGACGGGTATGTCCGACTTGCACGGACTAAAATCCCCGGGGCGTTGTGCCAATCGCATT
Source organism: Acleris sparsana (assembly GCA_923062465.1). Lineage (NCBI taxonomy): Eukaryota > Metazoa > Arthropoda > Insecta > Lepidoptera > Tortricidae > Acleris > Acleris sparsana. The sequence continues at coordinate 2,255,080 of OV281293.1, forward strand.
AGCCCCCTACGGGACCGCTATGGCGCCAAAACGTAGTCCCTTAGTTATAAATCAAACCTAACCTAACCTACGTATGGCAAATAAAATAACTCCAGCATAACAGCTTTCGGTAAAATGAAAATTTGGATAAATTTATGTTCAGGAAAAAACATTTATTTTGATTTTTTTATAATGTCCCAAATAGATTTACCAATTTTGACGCGGTTAAACGTGCATAGATTCACACGTTAAAACTAAAACACCCTTTCTTTGTTTCTCAGGGGTTAATATAATATAAAATGCTTATTCAAACCTTAGAAATAGAAACTGATTGAATTACTATTCACAGATTTGAAAGCTTAATTAAATGTTTAATCAATCAAGCAGCAAACATCTGAGACCGCCGATTGGGTGATTATCAAAAATTACTCGACTCACTGAACATTTTAAGTATTAAGTTCAAAGTATATTGGGACACGATTCAATTAATTTTAAAGGACCAAAATAATTAATGAGCATTTTACATAACTTGCTAACAAAACAAATAACATAAATAAGATAAAATTCAGGCTCGTTTTTTGTGCAGCACGAACTCTATATTTTTTCTATAATTTCAGCGAATTTAATAAATATTACTTTGTAAATATTAACTACTGATTTTAGTAAGTACAACAACAAATATTGTGCAAAATGTGGTAACAGAAATATCAATATGTTTTTAGAGTTGTTGGTAGTTCTGTAGCTCTGCCGTCCCCACTCTGGGAACGAAGGTGTGAGTTAATGTACGCATGTAACCTTTACTATGAACAATAGAAACTACCATTTTCTGCTGAAACCATAATGTTTCCGGGATATTTTAAACATTTTTCTACACACTTGCTCAAAACGACCTTTTTATTCCACCGATTTTTGGCTCATAAACCTAGATATTAAACACGCGTGCTTTTTCAGTATATTACGCACAAGTGCCTTTAGTTTATTAACCCAAACAATTTACATTTGTAGCCTAGTACCAAGTTGTAACTACGAAGAAGAAGCGATATAATTTAGTCGGGTTATACCTTTTTTTTTCATAGCAACAAACAGTTTTTATGCGGCAAATAACATTATCTACATATTTATTTCAATAAATTGGTGAAATCGGCTTTATTACTAAAAAATAACTCAATTTCATTAAAATCATTTAAATTTTTCTGTAATTTGTATTTTAAACATGAATTATTACATTTTAAATTTGGCTGTTGGCCGATCTCGTTCGCGCCTTAGACTTGCGCGCGCATCGGTATCGCGGCAAGAAAAAAAAACAACGCGCCAGCCGCCATTTTTCGTAAATAATTGACGGCTGTGACGAAGATAGTTTGGATTAATTATTGTGAAGTTTAATATTAACGAAAATGTAATTTTACCAACTGTTTTAATAATTAATTAAAATTTGACTAAATGAAGAGTCTTGTTTTTTTTTCGCAAGTGTGTTGAAAAACGTCGTATGTAACACGTGTGCCTGTGACCATAATATACGCGGCTTTCTTGTGGCGCACTCGCTTTCGCTCGTGCGCACACAATAGCGCCTTGTATACAATGGTCAACTTAGCACACTTGTATCATAATGTACTATTAATTACGGTTAGGTTAGGTTAGAATTGTGACAAAAAAAATGTGGCGAGAAATGCCATTTGACGAAATGAAAATTCTGATACGTCCGTTGAACGGTGTTTCGATAAAATAATAGGTAACCATCCGTAGCAGAAACCCCTAAAACAGATGCACGTTTCCATACATTAACGTGTAACCTTTGATGACCTTTTATTGTCATTATATCGAAGCTTTTTAAAGTAAAAAAAAACGGAACCTTTATAGGATAACTCTTGCGTCTGTCTTTCCGTCTGTCTGTCACAGCCAATTTGTTCCCAAACTACCGTAACGATTGAATTGAAATTTGGTACACATGTGAAAATTGATGACCCAAACACAGATATGCAAAGTAAGTAAGTTTTTTTTTTAAATAAGTGTCAGTTGCAGTGGACAAATAAGGAAATTAAAAAAAAACTGAGCCTAAAATCTCCGACCAACTGCGCCTAAAATGTTGAAAAAAAATACAATATATACTTTATTGCTTGTAGATTACCAGAAAAGCTACAAGAATGTATCAAAAAAAAAGAATTTTTACCTATGTACGGAACCCACTCCACGCGAGTTGAATTCGCACTTGACCGGTTTTTTCTATTTAATACTTATTTAGTATAAAATACAGAAATGCTACGATCACTAGCAGGGGAGTTGTAGGTATGATTCCAACCATTAAGGAATGACTAGGCAAATAGGGAAGGAGGGTGAATAGGGAAGGGAGGGGGGTGAAGGGCGCGACCACACCACTGCGGTGAGACGTGACAACGCATCTTGACGTGGCGTCATTATAAAAACTTGCACGTGAAGGGTTCTGGATACAAAATTTCAACTGTCCAACATAAAAAAAACTATTACGGTTCATTGTAGCCCACAGACAGACAGACGGACGAACGGACAGTCGAGGTTTATTAATAGGCTCCCGTTGGCACTAGGGCTTGCGGTCATGTCCGTGTTTCATGTACCCGAAGCCGTACGCCCGTTTCCGTATTACACGGCAACGGTTTTATGGCCCTTTAAATCGGCTACGTGTAATAAGTCACGTGTACCCGTGTAGATCCGTGTACACGGGTTCACGTACGTAAGTACACGCGGATCTGGTCCGCCAGCGGCGTTGAGTGAAGATAAGATGCAGTGTCTTTAAAGGCGTCGAATAAAAATGTATCGTGAGTTTTTATTCTTAGCCCTTTATTCCGTTTCATTTATTTATGTTTAAGAGCTTGGACTTTTAAATATGGAGTATGGGCTACGTAACTTGGCGAAAATTCTGTGAAATTCGTGATCTTTGTACCATCTGTGGGGTAAGAACACGTAGCTACGGGTCGGCGTGTATCAAGGATATCCATAGCCCTATGTTTCCTACAAATCATTTATATATATTTAAAATAAAAAAACAGGACAATGTCACACCAAATGACCTAGTCCCAAACTAAGCTCTAGGCTGGTACTATGGGTACTTGACAATGATATAAATACTTATATTGAGAAATAAATACACAGAAAACATGCATGACCCAGGAGGAAATATTCGCACTTAGAACACAAATATTTGCCCTTACCGGGATTTTAACTCAGGACCGCCGCTTCATAGGTCGTCACTACCAACCAGGCCAACGCATCGTCATAAGAGGCTTATAAAACACGTAAAGTCAGTTGGGGTAAGCGCGACAAATAAAAATTAGGAGATTAGGTTTTACGTTTTTGCCCCGTAGACACATTTTACCCCACAGACCTTAACTTAGAAATTGTCATAGATTAGCTTTAACAAGTGTAAGTTCTTCTTTAAGTTATTCTGTGTCGACCCAGTTGCTATCCCGAGACTATTCCTGAATATTGTAGGAACGCCATTATTTATGCAAAACATCCTAAATATACGCCTTGCTTATGAATATCCAATATCTGTAGGCGGTATGCGTGCGCACTAGAAGATTTGAAACAGTACGTCATCCTCCTTTTTTTTGAAGTGATAACTTCTTATGGGTAAATCGCTTTGTTACGTAACGCGTTACAGCGCCAGCAGGAAAGCATAGACGGAGTATAAAATCAGCTAATAGAATGTTACAAATGCCGTTTGTTAAAAAGACACGTCACGTCAGTTTTTAGGTTTGTTAGTGTGTGTTACTCTGCAGTAGTGTGCGTAAGTTTGTAATCAGTTAAAAAATCAATATAAAATAGTTTAACTTAGATTAGTTTTAGTTATCACTTCTGGCGGGCCTCCCGAGACGCACACTTTTGTTTCACAGTAGGGAAAATGCTTTTAAGTATAACCAACCGCCGGCAGGACCCACAGCATAAACTTGTAATATACGACGACGACGACGTTGTTCGTGAGTTTCGTTTGAGTAGGTAGTGATCCTGCCTACGAAGCTAGCGGTCCCGTGTTTGATTCCCGCTAATACTTGTGTGATGAGCACTAGTATCGTTTCTAAGTTTCGGATGTTTTCAATATATTTACTTGTACTGTTATTCTTGGTGTACTGTCGCAGGTGTGATTCCCCCGAATATTGTTTCGGCATTGACTCAGAAAATTGGATTTGCAATCATTTCATTGTGCGATATGGTGTTCCCTTGTCGTCGATTTCCTTCAGTTGCCTTTGTTTGATAATTCTGACGGAATTTCTGGTTAAAATTGCTTTGTGAAAGGCTTTATTGTTATTAATACGGGTTGCAAAAACGAGCGTGTGTAGTGTAGGTTTATGTATAGTTTAAGTTCATTATAAACGCATAATAATTGACGACGCGCTGGCCTAGTAGGTAGTGACCCTGCCTACGAAGCTTGCGGTCCTGGGGTCAAATCCCGGTAAGGGCAGACATTTGTGTGATGAGCACGAATATATGTTCCTGAGTCATGGATGTTTTCTATGTATTTAACCTCTCATATGCTTAGGAGCAGATCTGCTCCCAAAAATTGGATATCTTTATATAATTTTTTTAAACTTATTTTTTCGGACTGTATCTTAATCCTCTTGAACTTGGTATTTTTATTCACCTCCCGAATACGAGGGGTTAAGTATATATTTCTCTATATAAGTATTTATATCGTTGTCTAGTACCCATAGTACAAGCCTAGAGCTTAGTTTGGGACTAGGTCAATTGGTGTGACACTGTCCTGTGATATTTATGTATGTATGTATGTAAACTCTTTATTGTACAAAAATATAAATATTACAATATTGTTACTAAACTAATGTACAAAGGCGAACTTATCCCTAAATGGGATCTCTTCCAGCTAACCCTGAAGTAGATGAGTAAGGACAATGCATAGGGTTGGACACATACAAGTTTTGCACAAAAGTAGCAAAAAGAGGGATGATGATACTATAAATATATAAATATAAAACAAATAAACTAATATATAAACTTACATATATAATACACATAAATAAACTAATATATAAAATTATATATATATTTATATGCATATATAAATAATAACCATAATTCTTAAAGGAGCTTAGCTTCATGACTCATCCAACCACAACGTTTATTTATTTATTTATTTGAACCTTATTTAAAGTGTTCTTTGTCCGTTTCTATCAAATTCAATTTTATGACACTGTTTTGTACCAATTTTAATACGTTAGCAAGAAACCCGTCCTTAGCTTCACGTAAATTTCCCAGTATCACAACACATCGCCCCATATTGTTATGATAATGGCAACGCATAAGCCCTATAATACCCTCATTTCCCTAAAAAAAATGGCTGCCGCGTAGGGTTATCGCTGTTTTAAATCACACCTGAAATGCGGTACCATAACCTTATTTTAATTTTATCACGGGACCCTGAGTCACAACGAATAACGGGAATTAACAAGTATAAGTTCTTAAATACCTAGCCTACCTAGGCCTACACCTAGTTAGCTTTAGTCATAAGTATAGCTGTAGTTTGTTTTGACAGCCGTCTACCAATACTGTATCCAGGTGAGGACTGAAAAACAGCTTCATAGCTGAGTTCTGCACGTTTTCAATAGTAGATTGTGTCACAACGGAGCAAAATGACATATTTAAGGCGAGGGCGTACATTGAATCCTGAACGAAGAGAAGGATTCTACAATTGAATCCCGACCGTAGCGAGGGATTCTAAAATATAATCATGAGCGTAGTGAGGGATTCAAGTGTTAACGCCCAAGGTGGAAATAATTTTGCTACCGTGTGACACATACTGCTTTTCACATCTCCTATGAGGAAAATAAAAGATCTTAGTGATGAAACAATTTTAATTATTCACACATTCTAGAAATGCTGAAATTATCAAATTTAACAACAGGAAATTATCGCACTTAACAACAATTATCAAAGGCAACAAAATGTCCTTGAGCAGAAAAGTGCCACTTTGATCCCTCCTAGCAGGGAAGAAAAGTCCCCTTTCCGAGTAGGTGATATGAAAAAGCAATTTTGTTATTTTTGTCTTATTTTTAATTTTTTAATGATGTTTGCCTGTTGTTGGTGAATAAAATGATCGTGGCTCTTTCCAATGGAGGCCGATTAGACCGATAGATCCGTAAATTTGAAAGTCGTTCAAAACACAATAATTTACTACGAACGGGTAACTAATGGGCATTTTGGCTTACTTTGGACCTTAAAAATATATATTTGTTAGCCATTTGGGACCTAAATTGATTAGCAACAAAATAATACAATCTTCATTGAAATCCGTCTAATATCTTTGATGTTACTCTCTGATTGATGCTAACAGTTGTATGCATAAAAGACGGTTTCACGGGTCATATACTGATATAATTTTTATACAAATATTCGTCTGTGTTTACTTTAGAATTTGATCTCACCAGTAGGAATGAGATAATTTTTCGGAACATAAACTATTCTATGTCCTATTTCAGGTCCTAACCTATATGTGTGCAAAGTTTCATCCGGATCTGTTCAGTGGTTGAAGCTTAATAATTGGTGCAGCAGCGGTTCCGAAGTTATGCGCGTACAGCTGTACATACATTTCGGCGATTTTATTCTTCAATTAATTTTATAAATTATCATACTGTTAAGAGGATTGTGAAACTAAAAAAATCCATACAAAATGCGATAAAATTAAAAAAAAAACAATGTTTTATTCGAAATGAAATAAAGTGTTTGAAAGAAATGTTGCCAATTAAGATATTCCAATTACATTTAATTCTGGAATTGATCCCTGGACGGATGGGCGGGTATATTTGCCGGTGAGTAATTAAAAATAAATTGATTCCGTGAATTTCCCCCTCGATCTTACCTGCTTCTCAAAACGTATGGGTATCCCTTTTAATGAAATTAATTGAAATGCGCCCTATCTCTTGAACGTGAGGGACTATTGTCTAACGCACTCGCAATTGCAATCGTTTACATTTTGAAAATCGAAGGCTTGTCTGCATACAAAATGAAAACAATAGGGAATATGCATGTTTTTTTTTACTGCTTCAGGTAACAAACAGGTAAGAATATTTTTTTTGAATACCTATAAAAATAAAACCAAGATAAAAGCCAACAAAGATTTGTTCCTCTCTCTTTCTGGGAAAACAGAATTTAACGTGGAGTTTATAATGGCAGAACTGCACGATGACGTCACTGGTGCAATTCGGATCTCTTTTTTTTTTTATGCTATAGAGAAGGCAAACGAGCACACAGGCCACCTGATGGTAAGTGGAAACTATGACCCATAGACATTCGCATTCACAAGACTGCAAGCCTAAGACTGCAAATGCGTTGCCAACCCTGAGGAATAAGATGGAATGCCTCTATGCTAGTCATTACACGGCTGTCTTATCCTTAAACCGGAACACAACAATGCGAACACTGCTGTTTGGCGGTAGGTTAATGGATAAGATGGTGGTAGCGATCCGGACGGACCCTGCACAGGGTCCTACCACCCGCAAACCACCCGCTCTCTGTCTAATTAGCATTTTAAAATGCTTGTATCGTCGGTGTTTCATGACCGATTTTAATTTTAATTTCATATTTGGTGATCACTTTTACGCTATTTTCCTATTATGCATATTCCCAATTGTTCCACTGTGAAGCCGACTGTGATTGCGCATGCGCTAGGCAATAGCGATTCGGGTTATCGAAGCGTTTAATTCAGAAAAAGGTTTCTGGGTTCCATGTCTTGGTCTAGTCAGCGAAGGCCTGAAGGATAGTTATAGGTAAAACCTTTAAAATACGATTTCAAGCAAAATAGAACAATTCTTATTTGAGTCATCTACCGTAATTGAATTGTTAAAAGTATGTATTGCCACTATAACAACAACAAATAATAAAAATAAAACAAAATTAAAAATTACAGGGTACAAGGTACATAACCCCTCGTGCGCAATTGCGAGTCTCATTTCAAACCCGGATTATTCAACAGAATCAAGTCACTAGCACAAAATATAACTTTGCAACAACATCGTACGAGATCCATCTAATTCTTCAAAAACACGTTTCCATCAAATTAAGGGTAAACCGGTTTGTCCATTATCCCTCTCACGTTCGTTAATTACTAAATAAACATATTTTATCATTTTTTTTTTTTTAGACCTGTTCTGAAAATCGAACTCCAATGTCCAAAGTCACTTAAGCCTTGCCCCTTTTTCCTCCATTCTATCATCGTTGTAGAGTGAAAGAGTTCGAGCATTCCCTCCATACCTAACCTGAGACGTTCCTCTTTACTTATTCAAGACACAGCCTGTGCGCAGCTGGAATCAAATGCGATGCGAGTGATCATTTATGTATCTTGTCGCTTTCAATCGTTTCACAATTTTGTATGACATTTAAAATACGACGTTAAAGTCAAGGTACATAAATGTGCACTTATTTATGCTGTTGACTGTACATACACAGAAAAGAAACTTGCGGGATACTTTAAATTTAAATCCACATATAAGATACATTTATTGCAACAGCACTGTATTTAGAAAGTTTTTTGATATAATGTAATTTTTACATACATATATACATAAAATCACGCCTGTTTCCCAGAGGGGTAGGCAGAGACGACTTCTTTCCACCTGCTACGATCCTGACAAATGTCTTTCGCTTCTTCCACATTCATACATCGAGTCATGCACGCACGTCGGTTTTGGGTACTTAAGATTCGGCCCTTATCCAGTATTTCTCCGATTTGATTCGAAAAAGTACGCCTAGGGCGGTCTCTTCCGACCCTTCCACTCACTTTCGCTCTGTATATCTCTTTCGTCAATCTTCTTTCATCCATCCTTTCCAAATGACCGAACCATCGAAGCATGCCCTTTTCAATCTTAGTCACTACATCTTCTTTTAGTCCACATTTCTCTCTGACCTTTTCATTCCTTACTCTATCAATCAGTTTCACACCATCATACTACGCAAAGAGCGTATGATTTTTAAAGGCAGATATGTGTTTATTTATAAGTAGATAACTACTATCTGTGTATACATTTATGGATTATTCTATTAATCCATTATGGCAGAAAAGGGATCCACAATCGCGGACTTCCGTTTTTGTTTTGGTAACCCGTGGTGGTCGATATAGACCACTTTGGGAATCACTGAGTTAGAATAACCCTTCAGTCAAAATAGCCTAACCATAGACAGAGTTCTATCTACACAAGCTGCTCGCGCATACTCTTTGAGATAGCAATACGTACAACCCGACCAAGTCACATATCACCTTTAGCAGAGAAAGTTAAGTGTCTATTAGGTGCCTACCTTATTATGGCGGTTTATCATGAGATATTATTACCCATTAGGTTATAGTTTCATCTTGCACTGTGGCTTTGTAGGGTGCAAAGCCTGCAACAAATTGGATCAAAGATGGCTAAGAAACCTATGAAAACACATATTAACACAAACAATACAAAATAAAGAAATGAAAATCAAGAATCCACTCCGTTCTTTTGGCACCTGTTCCGTTGACATACAATATCGGCCTTGAAAAAACGTATACGCGGAGTGAGATAGAAACTAAAGATGCCATCTTCATTTATATGTCTTCCCCTAAAAATGCCTTTCTTTCTCACGTTGTATTGTACCTATACTCTGTTTCCGCTGACCTTATTTGCTTCTGGTTACATTAAAATAACAGCTGTCTTACTCTAATTTGATGCAATAGAATGAGACACCCGCACGTTATATTGACGGGTACGATGGCTAAAAAAAATTGGAAATGGCTATTTTATTTCGTAAAATATTACATGACTATAGTCGTGTAGCATTGAGGTTATAATTTGTACTGCGTTGACAGCTGTCAAATCGGCCTCTTAGAACAGCGCGACTGTAGTAAAAATAAAAGTAAAGTAAATATTGCAATAATTGTTTAATTATTATTAAAATAGGTACAGTAATATTATTAGTTTTCCAAAGTGTTTTATTTTTAAATAAAATAAGTAACGAAGTCATTTGGATATATTCGTAGTTATTCAAGATAGCTTCTGATCGGGTTTAGTAGTACTCTGGTGTTTGGTCTTGTACGTACTCTAATTGTTTCTCCACATCCTGTTCTGATAATATTATTACGGGTTGCTCTTCTAGATAGTATGATAAGGTACGCCAGAAATCCTGAAAACAAGTATAATTAACCAAAATATATACGAGTATATATAAGGCCAAATGGAAATGGCATTAATTGTAAATGAATATTAGGGGACTATATCACACAAATTGACATTATCTCAAACTAAGCTCTAGGCTTGTACTATGGGTACAACGATAGACATCCATGACAGGAACAGATACTCGCGCTCGTCACACAAATATTTGCCCATATCGGGAATATAACCCGAGACCGCTCGCTTCCTAGGCAGGACTACCTACTTGGCTAAACGCATAGTCAATTGTATGAAATGCAAAAGAGCTATATCATATCATTCATATGAATTGTATTGATTTATTGCTTGAAAGTGAAGTTTTAAAAATATGGTAGTGGCTCCAACCAGAGGCACTGTCACCAGACAAAATAACATTTCTACTAAGAAATGCATGTTTCCATTACGTAACAAATTAAATTCAATAAAGCCCAATAATATATATACACTACACTCTTCAAACGCAAAAAACACTTCTAAATTGTAAAAATATTGTATATTAAAAAACTCCTTATACTTAAAATATTGACTTTTGTGTTTTTTTTCGATCGTGGGAGGTATTTTTCTGCAGAGCCATAATGGTCCCAGTGCTTACATATTTTTTACTCAACTCAACAACTCTTTTTCTCCCTGAGGTTAAACTGACATCGGTTATCTCTTTCTTGTGCAAATAGGGCTTTGTAATGTATGAGAAAATAAAAAGATTGACATAGTCTAAACTAAACTAAGCTATAAAATATAAACTAAGCTTTATAAAATAAATAAATACTTAAGTAGATAGGAAACATCCATGACTCAGGAACAAAATTATTCGTGCTCATCACACAAATATCTGCCCATACCGGGATTTTTACCCAGGACCGCTAGCTTCGTAGGCAGGGTCACCAACCAGGCCAGCGCGTCGTCAAGTCAACAAGTGTACATATTTCGTAATATTATAAGTATTACCATTAGGATAAATTATTTAAACATTAAAATGTGTCCTAAAAGTATCTGTTGGTTTGATATTGACCATTTTTGCTGTGTGAACATTTTTGCTGTGTGAACATTTTTGCTGTGTGAACATGTTTGCTTTGTGAACATTTTGCTAATATTAACTCAGCCTCTATTCAACACGATAAAAACCATATCGTTGTTGATCTGTTATGGTTCGTTTTAAAACCCAATCGCGTCACGGGTAGATGACGTGATACGAAATGTCACGTGATCTACCAGTGACGCGTTTGTTTTAAAAACGAAACGAATAGAAACGTAAGTTTGCGTAATGCATCTCGGCAGGGCCCTCAGTTGCTTTGAAATGCATTTAAGTCGTTCCTTATAATATAATAATATTAGCTTCTGCCCGCGACTTAACAGACAGACAATATAACAGACATCCATACATACAAACATTCGCGTTTATATTATTATGATAATAATGGGTGTGTAATGTTGAATAAAAAAAGAAATGGACTAATTTTCGTTTTACATAACACAAATTGTATAATTTCGATATCTATAATAAAAATAAACCAACGATATAATAATCATGACGCATAAAACGAAATGCATAATTTCAAAAACTATAATGTCCATAAATTAAAAATAATAATTGTAACGGTTTTCATTACTATTAATGTGGTCACAGTTTTAAACTAACATTATAAATGCATAATACCAAGAAAATGATATATTAAATGAGTGTCATATTATTCGATCGTATGCCAAATGATATTATTCAATTGTTTTTTATGCTAAACGTTCATTATGCTTGTCGTGGTTAGTTAAGTTTTTTAGATTGATTGGCGCACGCAATAATAATAATTAAAATATAATGAAGATAGTGGTGTAGGTACTTGTTTTGTCGATACTCATTTCACAGATCACGTCACCGAATTTTTATTTCATCGACATTCTTTTCTAATCACAGGAGTTTAGATTTTGTGTTAGTTAACTCAACCAAACCTACGTAATAATATTTATGATAACATGAAAACAACAGGTTTCAGGAAAAAAGCCGCTTCCATGTTGTGAAACCCGGTAAAAATTTGAAAAAAAAAGGGTACGCCGTAAAGGGTTGTTATTCTCAGAAAAACGGCGGTTGGTCGGACGAACAAGAGAAAGAGGCGAGTTTAAGTAGTCCCGTCCGAGCAAACAAAGCACATTTTAGCGCGTGCATTCTCAATTAGGCAGCCTTATACGTCCGATCTTATTGACAGAAGCTATGCTGCCACATTGGAAATGTGTTTTGTTCGCTCAATCGTCCGACTGACCGCGGTTTTTGAGAGAATGCCACCCAAGATCATTATAACTCGTTACTTCTAAATTACTTACCAAAGATCGCAATTCGTTTTGATCCATGTTTTGTGGTAGGTTTTTTTTATTGATTTTATTAACGGCTATATCAGCAGGTGGTTCAGTTTTAGAGTTGGTATTTTTAAATATCGAAGGTTTTGTTGGAGGAACTTCAGTTTTAATCACATTATGTCTTTTCATGGTGAAGGCTATCGGACGATACGCATCTGTGACGAGGAATCTGAAACAGCCAACGATGTGAGTCGCGTCAGTGATCTTAAAACCGAAACTTGTTTTTTTTTGTACAAATTAAAACACAATGTATAGCATAAATGACAAAGTTTAACCTTTATTTAAAGTTTAAAGTCAAGGTCTCAGAATGACCAGGTAGTTAAAACACCATATTTTTTTAAAGTCAATGTCTCGAAATGTCAAGCTGCCTCGATCGTAGAATATCAGAGTAGTAAGCTTGACGTTGTAAGACCTTGACATTGTACGATCTTGACGTTGTGAGACCTAGACGCTGTACGCCCTTCACGTTGTAAAATCTAGACGTTGTAAGACCTTGACGTTTTAAGACCTTGACGTTGTAAAATTTGGACGTTATAAGACCTCGACGTTGTAAGATCTTGACGTTGTAAGACCTTGACATTACACGAGAAGGACGGTTCAAGATTTTGACGTCGTCCTATCTTGACATAATTTAAGCACTTGACTTTTCAATACCTTGACTTTAAATGCCGAAGCGGATTGCTCTAAACTCTAGCTAAAGCTTAAGGTATCATATTTTAAGAATAATGTAATAACTAAAATTGGACTATTGGCTAGGACCACAGTTGTGTGGTTTTACGGTTAACGAGGGTTATGCTTTACTTTTTGTCGTCAACTTATAGGAAAAAGTTGGCAACTTTTTCTGTGAAGTCTCATTCCTATACATTGTGAATTTATTTGTACAACTTAAACCGAAGCTTCTATTTTAAGATAATACTTTACTTTATTTTCATGGACCGGAAATTTCGTACGATATTTACCTAAACTTTGGCGGCAGCGTTGTTGTTCAGTTGTATGGAGCCGGACTCAATTTTTATTTATTTCTGAAATTCTAGGGATTTCTGAATAAATAAATATTTACATTAACTTGGTATTTCAAGTTATTTTCTATCCTTGTAAGGCCCAACCTCATAAATTTAGGAAATTTGTCAAAGTCACTTTTGACTTTAGTTGAGCGGCACAAGATTCTTTTTCGAACGATTTACCAAATATTATTGAATTTACCGGTAACTCATCTAAGCGAATCTAACGAAATTCTACATGTAAAATAATTAATATAAAACTTTTGTAGAATCCCAAAATCCCTAAACTTATATGGTTAAAATAATATTTTTAAGAAGCCAACGCCATATCCATAACTTTCTCCGGGATTTTGCCTACTTTAGGCAAATATCGTTCCGAATTTACGATGCCTGTTTATTACAAAACACAATTATAGGAATGAGTGCGCCACTGGACGCTCGGTGCAGTTAAAAAAATATTGCAAAGCTGTTTCATGCCTTACAAGTCCAAAAATATCAAAAGCTTAACTTACCCAAATGCCAGAACGAGGATCAACTTCGCAGCCATTTTGTGAAGATATCTTTCTTCCTGTAATGTTTATCCTCCACTGATTTTTCTTTGGAATGAGCCCCATTTTATACCCGTCAGTCCAATAAATATGGTAATATTGATGAAATGTTAATGTTAACAGATGAGATGGAAATACGATAATTCATGAAAATTGGAAATTGTTCACTATTTATAAGGGTTTTTTAGACGTTGCTGGGGCGAATTACGACTGCGTAGTACATAAAGGTCATAAACGACTTCTTATAATTTACTAAGCTTTGTTAATGTAAATAGACTGAGCTATCCACCCGGCGTTTCATGGGTAAGTAGGTAATTTAAACTGATGTTTACGCATTTCTTTTTGCATAATATGGTTTCAATGTTATTCAGAAACATGCTGTAAGTAGCATTCTTAGCATGTAACTACTCTGGTTTTGAAATGTCATTCAAATCTGTTTAGCCGTTGCAGCGGCAAGGGTTAATAAACAAGCACATAAACTAGGATTAACTGTTGGCCTGGTAGCGCGGAGTTTAGAAACCATTCCTAGAATGAAGAAATCTCCATCCACAGCCTGAAACATATACCAATATTAAAGTTATAATCATCTAAAATAAATATACCTCACATGGAAAACATGAATAACCCTTATAAAGGCCATTTAAATATTTATTCAATATCATAACGGTTCAATTCCGGCTACCGCAGGGTTAACAAAAAAGCCTCATGTTATTAATATCGCATTGCATATGCGACCTTAAATATAAATGAATGAGGATTTATTATCCTTTGTTAATTAATATTGGAGATATGTCGTTATTACCTAGGAGGGTTGTTCTGGCTAATTAATTTAAAACCCTTTTTTACCCTTAACGAGTAAAGGGTGGTTAATAAAGGTTCTTAATGGCGTGACATTGCGAAAAACCCACTTTATTTCCGCTCTGCGAATTATACAATGAGAAAGTGCTAATAATATTAAGTTTTGGAAGTTTCTCGTATTTTACTTGATATAGGGCATTTTCCAAAAAAAAACTCTTAGCTATGGACTTAAACTAAAAATTATAAATTAAAAAAAAGTTGTAATGAAAACTAAATGTTGCTTTGTTGGTGTTTACCCGTTTCTTCGTAGTCCTATTTTTTTAGACCTATATTGGGTTTTAGACCTTTATGCCTTATTTAGATTGGTCCAGCAAAATTATACCAGTAGAAGTAGTTACATTGCGTCATTACAATAGCGCTCTCCTCAAACGTGAACACCAACTAGTCAATGTACAATCACAGACTTTAATTGTTACGCGACTAAGCGAAGAATAGAAGAAAGAAGAAAGAAGCTATCGCTGAGCTACAGCTCAGCGATGATCTATAAATGTATATCTCTCTCTTTTATTTACACGGGAGCGATTATCTTTTGTTCGTTTGTTGGGCGAGAAAATCGCCGACAGTTCATCGCTTACTCACTCGCAGTGGGACCAGTGCCATAATGACAGCGTCAAGTGACGCGATTGAAATTACATTTGAATTAATCGTAGGTTTGATATGACAAGGTTCTATAGTGGTAAATCAATTAAAGTCCGTGACCGTGCTAATACTGGCATGGTTTTGCTGGAACAATGAAAATAAGCTATTATACACAACGAAAACAGTCTTAAGAAATTATTGTAGTTCCTAGTTGATTATAAATTGTTCGTCCGACTTACTTTTATTAAATAATTATCATTATACAATGAAACCTACCCCAAAGGGAAAGTCGATTATTGTATGAATGTATGTATGTTTTTTTTTTTTTTTTTTTATGTCATAGAGAAGGCAACCGAGCACACAGGCCACCTGATGGTAAGTGGAAACTGTGACCCATAGACATTAGCATAAGACTGCAAATGCGTTGCCAACCCTGAGGACTAAGATGGAATGCCTCTATGCTAGTCATTACACCGGCTGTCTTATCCCCAAACCGGAACACAACAATGCGAACACCGCTGTTTGGCGGTAGGTTAATGGATAAGATGGTGGTAGCGATCCGGACGGACCCTGCACAGGGTCCTACCACCTGCAAATTAATAATATTTCATCAAGATGCGAAGTGGCAATTTCGTATTCGATCGAAATGTAACTGAATTTGTATGCTTAATGTTACAAGGCAAGATTATGGCGGAATGGTTTTTTATTTTTCTTGGAAAATGGTAAAGTATAGACACGTTAAAATACTGATTTGCATTTACATAGGTACTTATTGTATGAGCAGAATTTATATAAATAATAATAATAATAATCATTTATTTCAAATTAAAAGAACAACAATATATAGTATAAGAAGCAAAACAGTCAATGATCTTAGGTCTAGGAAAAAAAAGAAATTACATGATGTCTAAGCTAGGTGACAAAAAAAATTGCAACCTGTGTTTTAGACATTAAATAAGCATAAAACCTAAATATTATTACAATATACCTTTAAACAGTAATAAACGCTTACCTATATTAGTAATTAATTAATTACATCAAAAACATTAATAATTAGCAGAAAATAAAATAAACAATTAATCTACAAAAACATTATAATACAAATCACTTGTCACCTTGCAATCGTCAGCAGATTTTCCGTGTCAACATACGATAGACCTAGAAGCCATGTCAGTACTTTGGCTTTGCGCCTTTTTTAAATTTAGGTTGTAGATGTTTAGAATTCTATTAATTTTATTATATAAAAAAGGGCCAAGAAACGGGAAGAATTTGTGTGCGAAGGCGTGAGAGGTGCTGTTTGGGACAAAAACTATGTCTTTGCGTCTTTTGGTATTAATTTCAGAATTGTACGGTGCAGCTGAATGTTGTTTAAGAGTCAGTGACAAGATGAAAAGTTGCCGGACAGTTAGGACTTTGCATGATTGGTACAGCTCCATTGTTGGAAAAAGAAAGGGCCTAAAGGTTGAAACCTTTAAAACAGCTCTCTGAGCTCTTTCTAAGGTAAGTAGTGTAGTCTTTGCTGCGCCACCCCATGCAGAAATGCAGTAAGTAAGTACAGATTGACATAGAGCTACGTAAACCTGATTGATGATTTTTTTGTTGGCGACATAACGGAGCTTTTTAAAAATAAACATGAGTTTGCGGACCCTGTCAGCGATTGTATCTATGTGATGACTAAAATTAAGATTAGAGTCGATCACAACACCAAGATATTTAATAGAGCTTATTTTAGTTATGACTGGACAAGAAGTATATATTTGTTTGTTTGTTTGTATCGCGTTTCTTACTGGTGATGCACCTTCTATGTGTTTTGTAATTTTCTGTAACGCATGCTGTGTTCACGTGTAATTAGTGGTACAAACGATTTAGATGAAAATTGTGGAATTTGAAATAGAAGAATAGGAAATAATAATATTGTTTGCATAAAACATCGGTAAGAACAGATGATAGAATATAGTGAAGAGTCAAACATCCTGCCGTGCCAGTGTACAGTGGGCTATATTAATCCTCTTTAGTTATATCCTCAGCAGGAAAGGTTTCTTGTACATTGAAACGCTCTTATTATGTTTAAGTCAATTTACTAACTAACTTTGGATAATGGTTTCAGCAAGATTTACAGAACAATCCTAGTATCACTTCTTAACGACCGAAAACCGAACGCCCGAGTACTTGTAGCTTTTCCACCACTTTATCTACTAGTCTGTGATTGGTTGTTGATAAAGGAACTGTCAAATATTATCAACCAATCGCAGACAATCAATAGAATTACTTTTTATTGCATATAATAATTTTATTGATATTTTCAAATTATTCTACGACCTATGCTTTCCATCAAATAAGATTACGATAGTTACATTATATTTAATTAAATTGTAAAAATAACTGAAAATAACTAATATTAAATAAGACTAAATCTATATATACACTAAAACATTAAATCTAAGAATGGCCCCTGCAGCATTGTACATTAAATGCTGGCAGCATTTCCTCGTTGAATGGCTGAACTTATTCGTTGAGCGAGGAAACCGCCAGCTCTTCGGTCTCCAGTGACGTCAATGAGTCTCTTTGACAATTCCTTAAAAAGGCTAATAACACTAGGACCCCACGGACCAAGGGTCTCGACACCGAATGGAATAAAATTAATTAATATATATAGAACTACTTTTAATTGGTATATAGGGATTACTCTAAAATAAAATGTATAATTAATAATAAAGAGATTGCAATATTTATAACAGCTACAACGAAGCGCATGCACTTTTCCATGTTATTGCATGTAATAAGCTCCAAAAAGTTACATTCCTTTGTGAGCGACTGTTCAGTTATAACTCTAGGGAGATTTGGATTTTAGGATTGCGGTATTCAGATTGTAGTCTTGATAATGCAAATGTGCAGTGCCAGTCGGCCTTCTCTTTACCAAAGGTATCGAAGGTGCAGAACTAGAGCTTGCAATCCCGGTACGCCGTGATCCCGGTATTCCGATATCCTGCGCTATTTTCCAGTCCTGCTTGTTGCGGGATTTACAAGATGCAATAGTCCGGTAAACGACACATTAGATATGGTATGTGTTGTCCAAAAAAATGAACTGAACGCTCTCAGACCTATTTAAATTTTATCTATATGTATTTTGTTTCATTCACCTTATATCAATAGTATTAATTTCTATGCGGGATCCCGCAAATACCATTGAAAATATTCAGTCCCGGGGATACCGAGATCGAAGACAGGCTGCGGGATTGAAAGCCCTATGCGGAACCCTCGACTCGGACCCCGACTACCTATTCTATTTTTCTATATCTTAAGTAAATTCGTCTAAAAAGCTAATACACTAGCACTTGGCTTGTACAAGCTTGAAATAGTTGGAACTCGTGTATTTTCCAGCGCACCTGTGGGAAATTTAAGTTTCCACTTACCTTGAAGCGTCACAAGGCTTCTCCCCAGGGAAATACGAGCTGATATTGGCCTCAATTATATCTACCAATAACGTGATTGACCGAAATAATGGGTATTTATGTATATACTTTATTGGAAAGACAAACAGGGACCAGTGTACAAAAAAATCAATACAGAGATTTAAACATTATTCTAAACATGCTCTTAGTCCCTTGATAGTTCTCACTAAAACACAAGTATAAAGTGGGTAGTTCTTACGATATGAACGCTTAAACTAACAACATTATTTAAAGTCACCTATCAGAATAATGTGCTAACAAAATAACGGCCGTGTGCTTCAGTACCTTGATACATATAAGAAGGTAGGTAGCTCAAAATAACACTTCGGAATGTGAAAATCAGTTCTGATCTATATTTGGGAAGCGTAACAATTAGTTGTGTTGTCTCCAACCAAAATCAGTCCACAATGGGCACGGGGTTATATAGGCTCGTCATTCTTCCCCTGGCTTGCGGCCGTTGCGCGGTAGGAGCTGGCTGGCGGGGATGATGACGTAGCAGGGCTGGCTGTGGCAGGGCTGGCTGTACAATGTTGCCAGTTCAATTGGAGGCAAATGAGGCATTACAATACTCTTCAATCGGAATACAAAAAAAAGGAGGTACGTGGGTCAATTCTAAAATATTCTCACGTGCTTAGAAATATCTGATGGTAGTGGCCCGCCAGGGGCTTCGGTCCCGCTGCGCATTTCCGACTTACCCGGTGGTTTTTTTTTTTCATCCGTATAAAAACCTTGCCCTGGCAATAACCAAAACGACAATAAACTAACAACTACCCAATTTGGTGCTGTGGTTCGAAAGTTATGTGCATTTTTGGGGTTCCGTACTCAAAGGATAAGAACGGGACCCTATTACTAAGACTACTGTCCGACCGTCTGTCTGTCACCAGGATTTATCTCATGAACCCTGATAACTAGACAGTTGAAATTTACACAGATTGTGTATTTCTGTTGCCGCTATAACGACAAATACAAAAAAATAGAACAAATATTTAAGGGGGGCTCCCATATAACAAACGTGATTTTTTTGACGTTGTTTGCTCGATATTTATAATGGCATGGCAACAGGAAGACGCTTGAAATATTCACAGAATATTTAGTTGTATGTTCACAAAATATTTAATATATACTTAAGCTCCTCTCTCACATACACCAAACGTCATTTTTTTATAGATAATGGTACGGAACTCTTCGTGTGTGAGTCCGACTCGCACTTAGCCATAAATTATGCCGTCGATTTGAATGTTGCCAGCTGTAACCGCCTGCGACTCCAGCCGCGTAGAATTATTAATCCGCTACACCCCAATTTGTTGACCACCCTTCGGAAAAAGTGAATTATTTAACATTAAATGGTAGCCTATGTCGTTGTGTTCAATGTATAAGCTATTTCCAATCCAAATTTCATCCAAATCTATTAAGGCAATCATCAAGGTTTGAAAGTCAAAGAGGGCCATTGCCAGGAGGCAAGCGCCCAGTGAATCAGGAGCAGCTTGTAAACTCAAACTGCTCTGGAAGATAATATTTTATCGGCAGCATTTGTAGCAGTGATACGCATTTGACCTAAATTAAAATGGTATCATAATCTCTAGTTCCATTTGCTATAACTATCACTGGATCTAAAATCAGAATCTATAACGTTCAAAATGTATAAGACTCATTATCTATCTACCTATCTATATATATAAAGCAAACATGACTGACATATATCAACACACAGCCGAAACTACTGTACCTAGAAACTTGAAAAGTTTCCTTTCATGATGTAAGTCAGCACTAAGAAAGGATTTTTGGAAATTCACCCCCTAAGGCGTTAAAATAGGGGGAGTAGCGGGAGACTTATTCTAATTCTTTAGTGATCAAACGATTTTGTAGTTTTTAAGATTTTGTATATCGGAGATTCTCGTTTAAAGCAAAGTATATTGTGAAATGAGACCAAATGGTTTTAGGCTAAACATGCCTTGGATTTCAACTATAATCGATACCATTCTCGTCATTTGCGGGTGGTAGGACCTTGTGCAGAGTCCGTCCGGATCGCTATCACCATCTTATCCATTAACCTACCGCCAAACAGCTGTGTTCGCATTGTTGTGTTCCGGTTTGGGGATAAGACAGCCGGTGTAATGACTAGCGTAGAGGCATTCCATCTTAGTCCTCGGGGTTGGCAACGCATTTGCTGTCTTGTGAATGTGAATGTCTATGGGTACCTAGCAGTTCTCATCTATGCCATAAAAAAAAACAACAGATTCGTGCTGCCCTGATATGACTGCGTTTATCGCGTTACAAAGTTTGGATAAGGCATCTGTCCTTCTGACACGTCAATAAATAAGAGAGAGACGGATGCTTTATCCGCATTTGACACGCGATAGCCATTAACTGATATAGCGTACAGAATAAGGTTACTGAAGTGGAACTGGGCGGGCCATACATGGACCAATAAAAATCGTGAATGGATCTCGCGGGACAGTACAAGTACAAGATCGAGAGGACGTCCCAAGACAAGATGGGCAGACATATTCAAGCAAAGACTAGGACCAGGATGGAGGCCTACGCCAAGGAGGCGACTATTACTTAAAAGTTTATCTTGTTTATTATGCGCAAGATGTAGTAGAATAAATAGCTTTTCATTTTTAATTATAGACTCAGCCATTCTAGCCGCAGTGACCTACAAATCCAGATCCGCCCTTTCTCAACTGGGAAGTTTAGTAAACACAACGATTTATTGGAATATTCGAGATGACAATCAGTCTAGAGTACAATAGGGAAAACTTGTTTACTTCGAACGGATTTCCACTAGAACGGGACCGGACCCTTCGCAAATATTGAAAGGATTACTGGAGTGTTACCGAAATTAGATTTAACAAGTGTGAATAGGTGCTATAAATATCTACGTGTATGTCGTCACCCGATGGTATGCTTTGCCAAATCAGTATATTCCTACCTTATCAGGCAAAATATACACGATCTGGTGACCAAATAATTATACGAAAGCGAAAGCATGATTCGTTCGAAAAGTTGGACTACAAACAAAATGCTGTCGTGTTCCGTTTTTTTAAATATCCTTTATTCTAAGGTGACGCTTACACAGATTATTAAGGTATGTCTAAAGAGTTAACGGCAAAAGGCAATAAAACAAGTCAAATTATTGAATGAGTAACAGAATAAAGCTGGCATGGAATTATTTCAACTATGAAATACATATCATTCATTTGAATGGGATGCTTGTGCGTACACTCATCTATTACCTACTCAGCTGTCATCCAGTAAGGTTGGAGAGTGAATGAAGCTGATTCTCACCCGTGGACGCTTATTGTGCAGTAAAGTGTAGAAATGTCAAAGCATTCCTAACAAAAAAAACGAAGAACTGTCAGCAGCAAAAACTAACCAGACACCCTCAATAAACTTGACTTACCCAACCGGCCATGATTAAATAGAATATTCCTCTTGTCGGATGACTTTTTCTGCTATACAACATGTTATTATCTTATAACTTATACTTATCGCAACGCTTTATACATTGCAAAATATCAAAATAACCAGCTGTTGCCCGTGACATCATCTGCGTTGAAGTAGTTTATCAGTACTCGCAGAATTAAAGTACCAGAGACACATAAACTAGGGCCAGTCAGAATCTTGTCTCCCCTAGGAGTTCATTTGTACCTTATAAAACCCTTTATAAACTTAAAATGGAGGACTTTGAGTTTTTCCAGCTAAGCCTGGACTAGTTAGCTCAAAGACAACTGGACCTGTGTAGGTATTCACATAGAAAATATGGTCCATTCGTCCCTGATTTCACATGACAATTATAAGTTGATCCTCGAGCCCGTACGTTTTGTAACACTTTAGATACCAACAAGCGCTAGTCGCACTACATTGAAGTAGGTGAGGTTGAGATTGTGCAGAAGTTAAAAAAATCCACACAAAAAGCGATAACCTATTCCGATTTTAACGATATTTCAATATAATTGGATATCATGAAAAACCATGACTGTATATTTTCTTTGCGCGAAAATATTTCTAAGAATGAAGAAAATTTTAAAAACAAAAATAGAAACGTATAGACCTAGTTTTTTTTATAATAATTTTAACATACTCAAAAATCGTAGAAATGATTTAGTAGGTGAGAATCGTTATCGCCTGGAGCTAAATTTGTATGTCTCTCTCTCTATTCTACTCTGTAAAACAATATCGCTTTTGTCCTGTTATCGTATTGTCAACGTTATGATTGCTCTAGTTAGCACAGTTAACGATACGATAAAACATATTATCAAAAGAAATATTGTTCCAACCAGCATTCTGGTCAACCTGTTAAAGAATAGCCCCCCCAGGTTGGTAACTAAAATCTTTTAGGGATCACTCTTCCGGCGGAAACTCTAGGGTTGTCAAAGACTTTTTAAACTTCGCCAAATTATAAAAGAACCTTTAAGTTTGTGTTGTACTGGTCTTTCGTCTGCTTTTGAGAGTTCCGTACTGAAAATTATAGGTGTTGTAAAAAACAATGAACTGACTACCAAACTCAATTCGCGA
Organism: Acleris sparsana; assembly: GCA_923062465.1. Lineage (NCBI taxonomy): Eukaryota > Metazoa > Arthropoda > Insecta > Lepidoptera > Tortricidae > Acleris > Acleris sparsana. Next base: position 2,278,512 of record OV281293.1, read on the forward strand.
TGACTTCACGATATATGTATCCCTCATTTTTCCACCGTTAAGTAAGGGAGTGATTCTCAAAAGTGCCTAAATCCTACTCATTTGAATGGCAGAGGCCATCCAGTAGGTTTACCCTTGAAATATCGACAAACGTTTAATCGAATTTCAGTTCAAAGTCAACGTTTCGCTTATTTTCATTTGATCGAATATTCTTTACATCAAACAATTAAATGATGTATTTTTTAAACACCGATTCTAATGTTTATAAATGTTATTAACTAGATACTTTATGTGACAGATTTCTTTTTCATACTTTATTATCCAATATTTTGTTGTATATTGTAAATATTACATGTTTGAAAATCATTTCATTTTATAGTTTGCACATAACTTTGAGGTAATTATTTTTTATTTGTTCTGTTTGCAACTAACCTTTTTGAACCTAGATTTCTGGCATTGTGTGTGTGTGTGTGACATATTTTGCAATAAAACAAATATTCTATGAATCATTTTCGATGAAATGAAATTCGATGAAAAGTTGGTCGAGATTTCAAGGGGATCCAGTATTATAGAATAAAAAATCAGACAAATTCTCAATATTGGAATTCAGTTAAAAAAGGAATTAAGAAGAATATTTATTCATGTCAAACAATAACGAATGACAGGGAAATATGCAAAAGAAGAATTAATAATGCAATGCCCTTCGCTTGTCGTCTATTCCTATGATTTCCTTATTATCCTGTTATTTTAGCAGTTGTTTTGGACATTGGATTACCTAACCATGTTTGTTATACACGAAAACTATAACAAACTTGACCGTATGTTATGTAAACCCACAACAAAAAAAATGGTTCGTAAGAATGAGCCGTGCAATAGGACATCTAATTGTTATCAGCGTTTATTCTATTTTATTTGAGACAACCTTATTATAATGATTTGTTTTTTTTCCTCTGTTTTCCTTATCTCTAGTAAAAACGAAAACATCAAAAACGCCGTTCCTAAAAAAATGTGACGACCCTACGGGACTCTACGGAAATCCAATCGTTAGTCCCTGATTGCGGGTTGAGTAACAAAGGGAATGAGACCAAAGAGCTAGCCGATGAACCTGCCCTCATTAGAGAAGCCTCTTATCCAACTAGCTGCTAAACCAAATCGAACCTTGTCTGGATATGTTTAGGTCGTAATTATACTAGCAATTCTATGGTATATCCGGCGGTTTACCTGAGAACGATTGAAATCTGAAACACAAAGGGCTGCTAGCTGACACACTCGCTGAGTTTCCATTCCTCTTGGTTTCAATAGTTCTAATTTTGGTGACCGGAATATGTTCGAAGTTTATACTCGTTGGTATTTCTGCTAGTTTCGGTGCCTAATAGAACTATTGTGCAAATGGCGGCACTTCAAGGTTAGGTTTGGGTAGTTAATTATTTATTGTAGGCTATGTTAAGCGAATCGATAAAATATGTAGTTTTATCATATATACATATAAATCTGTTAAATGTTAAAATGCTTGCTAAAATATCATCATGTCATCATGCCAGCTGAAAGACGTCCACTGCTGGACATAGGCCTCCCCCAAGGCTTTCCACTCAGACCGGTCTTGTGCTTTTCGCATCCACCGCGGTCCCGCGATCCTGACGAGGTCGTCACTCCATCTTGTTGGAGGCCTACCTACAGCTCGTCTTCCGGAAATATATCCTTCTAATAATTATAAAGAAAATAACAGAACGAAAGTTTACTTCAACGAAAACCGACATAATGGGAAAGCATTAAAGAATGTATGAATGAATTGTACAACATGAGGTTTCTATGGTGTTTATTAAGAATTAAGTGTTATTTTGTTTTGCTAATTATGACCGCTAAATTTATTTTGACGTAATTTCAAACTGTTAATTACCTACATCATTGAAATTTAAATTATTTACCTGCGGACCTATTATTGTTACTTTTATTAATGTCACAAACTATTTATACCACGAGTTCTTCCATAAATGTTGCACTTGTTTTGTTATTGTCATAATCGAAATCCCCTCACTCATTTTTTTTTCTTCATACAGCTTAAAATCGTTGTGTAAATAATAATACAAGATAATTATTATCTAGTTCCATCAATGTACTGTGCCGTGTTTTGTTTTTGTGTATTGTACTCTTAATGTATTATTTTTTAAATAATTAATCAACCTTCATCTAAAAATATTTTATCTTTGGCTATCCTTTTAAAACAAACCCAATTTTAACGAACGTTGTGTGTGGCCAGCACCCGACGTCACCTCACTGACAGACCAGTGTCAATTTGTCCTGGGAGGTGACATGGGTTGCGAACCTGTGACCTTACAAGCTTAGGACAATGCTGTCCTACTAAGTCAAAAGGGTGCAATGATCTCAGACGTGCTTATGCATTTACAACCTTATTCAAAGTTGCGTAGAGTTCACTGCGATGTCATGATAATGGCAGATAAGTCCTTATTATTTAGAAAGGCAGAATAGGGACGATAAGTTTTATTGACATCGACAGCCCTGAGAGGTATTGTAGATCGGGAGGCGGCCGGTTAAAATTTTACCTCATTATGTTTGTAACACGAAAAAGTATGTGTAAAGTCTTTGTTTTGTTGGTTTCTGTTCATCTATTATGTCATACCTGAGAGTCCGAATGAGAAAAGTAACGTTATGATACTCGGGACGATAGAATAAACGCAGACGTTCGACCACACTAGGAAACGCTAGAGCGATGACGTCCAAAAACACAGAAGGAACTTTGGTGTTGATTTGCAAGAGCTGGTTCAAAATCAGGACCTGTTGCGTAATATTATGTCGAAGGAAATAGTATTTTTCACGATCGTGTTATAATAGAGAGCTTTTTAGTCGAGTACCGTGTTTGTCGAGATTAAAAAGTTTGATTATGACACTATTGTGAATAATACTTTTTGTACGAGTTCATTAAAATTAATAATTTATGTCATCAATTCGAGTATTAAGAAAACGAAATATCGTAAGTACTATATTGTCTAGTTCTACTATCCATTGAAAATAAAAGTTATCACACCACCGGTCCGTAATGTTGCAGTACTGTGCTCTGATTGGCTAAATACTAGCCAATCACAAAGCGTAGTTTTTTTTACTTTTCGTATGCCCTGGATACAGCAGCAAGTTTAAGTAGATTCTTGACAGATGACGCGACGCTGCTACGTTCAGAAGCGCCATAGATTGGCAATTTTGTATCGGATCGAGTCTCCTTACCCATATTATTAAAATACGGAAATACGAAGTCCTATTTTAATTTTTTTTCGGTTGTCTAGAGCATAGTGAATCAGTTATTTCGGTTGTTTTGGAAGTTAGATAGACTATTCAACGATGAAAAGAGCGACGTTGCAGTATTCTCTAAACATAGATTTTAATCGACGAGTACAAATACACATTTCAGGTCAGTACCTACCCTGCGATAAATATTATATACCGTATTTTATGACGTATGGTTTTACGCAGTCACACCCTCAGACTATATAGTACAAGTAAATTGTACATGAGAAAACACCTGTAAGGCTAACTTGAAAACAACTTATTTCAACTTTTATATCTATTAGCATAATGTCGCAATTGTTACGTTCTTGCTGTATACATATCACAGCTTGGGTTTCGGTTGTCACATAATGACAAACGCGCGTTATGACAAAACAGCGTATCTACATACGAATAACGTATAAGGTAAGCTGTTTTGTAACAACAAGGCCCAGTAATGGACACTAAAATATTACAATGGTGGCTGTTAAGAGCAGTAAAAGGACGGTTTAGTGTACTTAAACGATACAACGAGACATTGCTTTTATTTGTTACTATTATTAATTTGAGTCATTGTTTAAGATTAATAATTAAAATCGAAATCAATATATAATGCGTAAATAATACCTATCCCTTTAAGGGATCTTTACCAGCTAAACTTTGGTTGAGTACAAAATCAAAGACTGAAAAAAAAGCAGTGTTATATTTACAGGGTTCATGTACAGGCAAGGAATTACATTTGTCACCCACCTTAGTTCCAAAGTCAATCTGACATTCTACAGCAATAAGGTTGAGTTTCCTATCAATTACAAATGACTTGGCATCTCTGATGACAATGACATCTTCAAGCTGATTTTCATTGCAATGTGTAGCAAGTTAACTTCCGTGACCGTATGTATCTATGATTCTTTATTCCACCATAACTTCTAAACGCCTGAGCCGATGTAAATGTGTGTGGTATCGTTAGAATTCTTTCACCATACCGGGTGACATAGGATAATTAATAAACTGTTAAAATTTATATTACAACAATGGCAAAATGTCGAATATTTATATCAACAACAAAAAAGTCTTCTAATTATTCCAATATCGGTATCATTCGAAAGGTCTTACTCATATAGTAGCATTAATAAACGGATTTTTTTAAAGCTTGCTTCTCATTTAGTTATTCTAGTTAAAGTATTCTTTGTCCCTTTCTGTCAAATTCATACGTCATTGAAGCAAATTTTAAGCAAATTATAGCTATTGCATGTGTATGAATGAGAGATCAATATACCATATACCGTCATTGCGATACAAATTTACTATTTCTAGAACCCTAGTCGGGCGCGGTGTGATACATCCCTTACTAGGTATAGTGTAGGTAAATAATGTGGACGTTGTTTGCTCAAGTAATGGACACTAAAATAACACAATGCTGCCTTTGTTAGATGTAATAAACGAGGGAGGCCCCTTTATTGAGTTTAGGCTAGTGATGTTATGCGATATACACTGCTGCGCTAGTGATATTAGCAGTATAGGTAAAAAGCTTAAGCTAAGGACCTCTTGCATATAGTTGTGTTGTGATACATCTGAAGGCCCTGCCAAGATGCGTTACGAGTTCGCTCACTAGCGTTTCTATTTGTTTCGTTTTTAACCAATCGCGTCACTGGTAGATGACGTGATACGAAAGGTCACGTGATCTACCAGTGACGCGATTGGATTAAAAACAAAACGAATAGAAACGCTAGTTAGAGTGATGCACTTTGGCAGGGCCCTGTTTTTTTTTTTTTTATGGCATATAATGTAGAAGGCAACCGAGCACACAGGCCACCTGATGGTAAGTGGAAACTGTGACCCATAGAAATTAGCATAAGACTGCAAATGCGTTGCCAACCCTGAGGACTAAGATGGAATGCCTCTATGCTAGTCATTACACCGGCTGTCTTATCCCCAAACCGGAACACAACAATGCGAACACTGCTGTTGGGCAGTAGGTTAATGGATAAGATGGTGGTAGCGATAGACCGTTCGACATTCTATAATTTGAAAGTTGACGTATATTCCACGTTAGTTTTGTATATAACAAGGTACAAGTACATGCAAGAGATTCTTTAGTTTTTTACCTATAAGTTGTGTTGTGTTCCGGTTTGGGGATAAGACAGCCGGTGTAATGACTAGCATAGAGGCATTCCATCGTAGTCCTCAGGGTTGCCAACGCATTTGCAGTCTTGTGAAAGTGAATGTCTATGGGTCGCAGTTTCCACTTACCATCAGGTGGACTGTGCGCTGGTTTGCCATCTCTATGCCATAAAAAAATTTATATTTTTAACGAATGCTGTTGCATTGTTATTTTTTGTTGTAATTACTATATTTTTGTATACTAACTTTAACTTATCACTAACACTAACTTTAAAAATAAAGTAGAGTATGTTGCAATACTATTATTGTAAAAACATTTTAAAAATTACTAACTGAGATCCAATATTGATTGCGATCATGAAGAGCCTTTTCAGGAAATAAAATACATTGAGGTTTGAAGATATTGCTTGATAAATATCATAATACAGTTGAGAACATAGCTAAAATTCTGCGTCAAATTCTCCATTAAAGCGACAAAATTAGTTTCCATGACGCAATTCTGAACCAAAATGTTCTAAGAATTCGGAATATTTTTATGAAATACAAAACCTTACATGACGGTCATAAAGTCTCTTTCCCAACGATGAAATTCAAGGACTTAAGTTCGTTTTATTCATGTTAAGTATGAAGTAACCTTTAATACTGACTGCATGTATTTTAAACTTCATCTCAGTTTAATTTCCGTTTTAAATAAACGAGCTTTAATCTACTTGAATACTAAAATAACTTTTGGCATTTATATGCTACAGACGAGAGTTATTTTAATATCCAAATTATCTTGAGCTCTGTTATAACACGTATGTTACCCGCTTGTAGCTCTAATATTTCTGGATGATACAGCACAAAATGTGAAATTTTAAAATTTGTAAGTTAAAATGTAGTTTTTGGTGAGTGCTCGAAACGATAAGTGAAGCTGTGTAAATATTTCTGCCTGAAAAGTTTTTGACGATTCTTTTTTTTTTACTGTTATTTATTATTATTACTGAACTTGCTGACTGCTGTAACCTTCGCTTGGTTATTGATTTTAAAAAAACTGACCACGAAGCTTGCATACGAAGGGTTCCGTAGGTACAATATAATTTTCGAACAAAAGTACATTAATTCTTTTTTTTTTTTTGTTAGTTTAGTTTCAATTAAATTTATTATAATATTTAAACTACATTGAGATCATTACTAAACATCATTCGGTATAGCAGCAACACACAATCTGTCAAAATTTCAACCGTCTGCCTTACCTTATTACGGTTCATGAGGTACTTTTTTTTATGGCATAGAGAAGGCAAACGAGCACACAGGCCACCAGGTAAGTGGAAACTGTGACCCATAGACATTCGCACTCACAAGACTTCTCAAACTATATAATTCATTAAAAAAAACAAAACATAAATTTCAACGACAAATAGTAGGAGTGCATAAACTTTAAAAGTAACCTACAGTGCTCAGTCATCCGCGCTGCGTCGGGTGCGCCGCCGCCGCCGCTGCGCCACACCGAGTTACAATCATCGCCTGCGAGCTAAGTTGCGCTACGCACCCCTAATTACCTCTGCTCTCCTGGTACTTTAAATAAACATGTAATCGCTTCGGTTGTATGCACGGCCTGGTATATTTAAAAAAACAGCTTTTTAACCTCTTCATAAACATAGCCGCCATGTTTAAACGTGATACTTTGAAGCCTACATAAAATAACTAACATAACGCCAACATTTCATTGCATGTTTGAGGAAATAGTTTAAAATCGGGGTTAGACATTAGAAACCAGTAACCAGTAGAATGTTTGAGTCTTTTTAATGGTATGGAGAAGGCAAACGGTCACAAGGGCACCTGCAGGTAAGTGAGATCTCAAAGCTACAATCTAAAGATTGAAATGCTAAGACCGCCAATGCGTTGCCAAACCTGAGAACTAAGCTGGAATGTCTTTGCTAGTAATTTCACCGGTTGTCTTATCCCCACACCGGAACACAGCAATGTGGACACTGCTGCTTGGCGGTGGGTTCAAGGACATAACATAGCAATAAAGTAAATGGTTTGTCGAGGGCTACGAACCTGACGTAGCGAATCGTGTTCGGAGCGGATTTGTGCTACAAGCTACGCTCGTAGCCCGTAGCTAAACTTATTGAGGGAGGAAGCACACGGCGACTTTTTATAGCGATGCAGTCACGCGGTCAGTATCGTTGTCACTTTCACACATTAGAGATCAATAGTGTCAGTGATGCGAAACGTCCGATTTTGCTACGAGAAAACGCCGTGTGCTCCCGGATTATGTACTGGTGCTCTTTTTTACTCTGTAAAACCTAATTGTGTTTGACATGTTATCGTATTGTCAACGTAACGATAGCTCTTATTTACTTGACAGTAATGGCGGCCCAGTTAAAAAACGATACATTTGGAAAAAGATCGGTTTTACAGAGTAGAAGCTTTAATACAACTAAAAATGACCTATCCTCATCACAATCATTAAAAAAAAAACTCTCATGTCGAAATCGACTTTTACCAAGTTAAAATACTTACCCTACTTGATGTATATTTAACTTTGCTATTTATATTTCCGACTGGGCCAAGTTCCCTGGCGCGTTCTTTCAAGTTTCCATCTAAGTTCGATCGGGGTGGAATAAGGAAGTCTGTATTTGACTTGCGGGTGCTCGAATATTTTTAGGACGGTTTGTTTTCATAGGTAAAAAATATAAGTAAAGCTCCTGTTGCATGTAATTTTAATATATCTGTATAGAACGTTCGAATTCTATATTTGAACGTAACCTTTACCGGACCTTTACTAGTTTTTTATCTATATCCTTGTAGGGATCAAACCGGGAGACCAGGTAGATCATGTTAAATTGATCATTAGTCTGTGCAATTTTGAGAGGTCAGTTAGTAAAAGGAATCGAGATGTTTTTATCCCACAACGTGGAAAAAGAGGAGTATACATTTAATGTTTGTTTATGTGTCTGTGTTGTTGACCTTTTTGGATGCGGGTTTTTCCGAAGTACAATGTCAGGTGAGTAAAAATGCATGAAACTGTCAATTTTCCTTTTTTTATTTTTTGTTCATAGTTCTTTTTTGTTAGTGATTTGTATTTTTAATGCCTTTGCGTTGCACAGTGATAGAAGACTTGGACTCATTACGTGTATCCTGGCATCTTACTTCTCGTTTCAAGTGGACTCGCAGTGGTACAGATGTTAAAACTATCTTGGCCTCTGTCCTACATATCACCGTACAACGTTACCACCAATATTTCTAGAGAAGATTGGATTGTGTTTTATTGCTATATTTATTTATACTTATATATACTTGACACTGGCGAAATCACTTCATTGTGGAAACGCCAAATTCCCGCGGTAGTAGCAGTTCAAGTCGCCGCGGGGCAAAGAAAAAAAAAAGGCCAAAGCCAAGTCTTTTTCGACTCAAGTGGCCTTTAAGTCATGAAGTTAACCACTAGTGCCTAATATGATGACCATGACCACTCTGTTAAGAGTGAAAACAACGAAGGCCCTATGTCACATTACTTTGTTAATGAATAATGATCCAATTGCAAAAGTGCCGTTAGTAATTCTCAGAATGTCTGAACAATAAATCACGTCAAACAATATTGTTATACAAATATATTCAAGCAATAACCTACAGAGGGGCCAATTAACAATTAAATTAATTAGTTACTCGCCTAACGCTGAAGGACAATAGTTGTAATTATACTGTAACTGCCCGCCTATTAGTCATGTTTATAGACGCGGGTAAACGTGGATAAAGTATCTCACTTTCTGAACAGTATGTGTACAGTTTTGTGTATTCCCTTCAAAGTGGACTGTATGGATGTAGATGGTGGGGGGGAACGATTGTACTCCGTTATGGGCAGGACCAAATGAAACCACTGGATGGTCAACGTAGTAGCACGCAGTAAGGTGAGGTCGGAGGCGCAAGAGCGGGGCAGTAAGGCAGAGCTTGTTTTGTTTTAGGCGCTAGATTTTCCTTTGTTTCTTTTTAATTGTTGAGCCCGCTGTGGTGTTCTTGCTTCTAGCTGTTTCGCCAGAGCGACGCCATTTTTATACTACTGTGGCCTGCCCCCACCACTTTGCGTCCTTACCCCTCTGGGTGTTTTATTTATTTTTCTTATAGGAAACTGATTCTATTCTATTTACTTACATATTATTAACATGCCTAATCGTGTTTAATCTTATTAGCATTTAGCTCTTCACGGTGGGCGTCTGCCAGTATACAATAGTAGTCTTTGCGTCTGGCGGCGGAAAAGGTACCGCCGCACCGCCTACATAAATACTCGCCTGCGCAGCGCTCGCTCCACGCTTGCCCACCAAGAACCCAGGAGGCTAACCACGGGGACTCGAGCCCCACTCCTAGCAACGAAGCCCTCACCTCATTCTCCAACACACCACGAAGAGCACGCCGCGTGCGTTGCGCCCCGGCTGCACCTCTACCTTACGGGGGCTCATCACCTACAGTCCATGCGAAGCTCTGACAGTGTGAGTCACTAAAAGCGAAAGTCAAATAAAAAAATGTCCACAGTCGTATGGGGAGCGTCGCGCAGCTTTAGCTTTTAATCTTTATTTATAATGTTTTACGTGATCAAGAGCTAAACTAAAGTGGTAGTGGGCGGGGCACATCGCAGGACTGATGGCCGATGGTGTCAGAAGGTTCTGGAGTGGCGTTCGCGGACCGGAAGACGAGCTGAAGGTAGGCCTCCAACAAGATGAGTGACGACCTCGTCAGGATCGCGGGACCGCGGTGGATGCGAAAAGCACAAGACCGGTCTGAGTGGAAAGCCTTGGGGGAGGCCTATGTCCAGCAGTGGACGTCTTTCGGCTGACATGCTGATGATGATGATGATGATCAAGTGCCGTTTTAGATTTATATTATAACAGTAGGTATATGAAAGGTTAAGATGGTGATACCAATGTAGGTACGTACTACTTCCACTAACTATAGAAATGTATACGTAATGACAAAAAATCATTAATGTTTTCTCATTTACAGTATCTAACAGTTTTTGAACACATTTTCCATCCTTGTTGAGAGAAGTTTTATTTGTTTATTTTGCTACACAAATACTAACTACCCTACCTACTGTCATAACAACCAAGCAGAATATGAATACTTAAGTCTTTTTACGGCGCAGAACCATTTAGAAACTTTTCTAGTTAGCTCACTCGATTTGCCCATTCCATTTGTATTTTTCATGGAAACAAAAATGAACTATGCAAATCTGAAGTCAGGAAATTAGTTTTTAAACTTGTTTGTTGGAGTATTCCGTTTCAGGAGCTATTTAGGGTTCTCTATGCTGTAAATAAAAAGGTTTCGGCCGAATTAAAACATTTTTGAGACCAGTTTTTACTGCCTGCTGAACTTTTTTCATACTCATTATCTGCATAGACCAAATTAAACAATCCAAAGTAAGTTGATTTACGTTTGGTACAGCATTTGGTAAACATCTTTGCCTTATTATGCAAAATGTGGTTACAGAATTATCAACAGGTTTTTGGAGATGTACGTAATTCTGTATCTCTGTCTACCCCACTCTTGGATTACAGGCGTGAGGGTGTGTATGTGTGTATGTACCGCGGAGGTCCTTTTGCCACATTGTGACTCCATCATCAGATCCATAGCATAATCAAGGTTTAGGCCAAAGCGTCGTCAAGATTAAACCAAACAATCAAACAGTTCCCGTATCTGAGCAAGAAATGAAAAAATACTGGCTTTAAGCTCTCGAATGCTTACTCGTATACTAAAAAAAAAAACACACTTCCAATTTGGCGATGTTCCAACTTTCTTCACGGACGATTAGGTCGCTAATCGCCGAATAAGTGCAGATTACTGTTAATCCTACTTTGTGCTTTAAATTGCTGGATTCAGAGTGCATATTCTGTTATTGTTTTTTTAGTACTTGGTGTTTTCAGTTTGTCACAATATCGTTACTAGTTTTAACGCTATGGTGGTTCTTACAAATAATAATGATAAGAAAAGAGTGGGAAATGGTCCCTGGGAGCCTAATAAACATCCGTCACTTTTTGACACGTATATAAGTGCGAGAGTGACGGATGCTTTATCCACATTTTATCACGCTATAAACGCAACCACACTAAATTTTTCGGGTACATTACATAATTTCGAAAAGTTATTAAGATCATAGTTTAATTTGATGTGGTTTTACAACTTTTGTTTTGGAACTTCATCGTACATAAGTATTTTTATTTATCTGCACACTCTACCAACGACCAATGTATTCGTTCAGAAACCATATATGTGCTCAGTCCTATTCTAATAGCGGTTTGATAATACTAGACCACGATAAACATGCATCGTTATATAAAGAGAAATATGTAGTATCGAGTATAAAAACTTTTTCTAGTAGGGGAGCACACGGCACTAAACCTTGTTGGACAAGACTACCGGATGATATATATATATATATATACACTCGTCTCGTCATTAATGGGGGAATGCGAAAAACCTGGCAAACATTTTTTTTTTTTTAGTTTTACGTCCGATGTCTAAATGCAGCAGTGGTTTTTCTTAAACAGAAATTGATGAGCTCTGGGATGAGGTTTGGTTTTTTGAGAAGATCGATCATAAAAGATACTTAAGTAGGAGGCGTCGCTTATCATGCTGCAGCCACTGAATAGGCCAATCAGGGGGCTTGCAGCACTGCAATGTCGTATATTATTACCCCTCCCCCCGTGTTTAAATTGCGTACCTGAATGACGCATCTCATTTTTATGAGAAGTGAAAATGACCTTAATACCTAAACAATAATCACTTTTTTTTAGAAGTACAATACAATAATTAACTTAACCTGCTAATATTTTCATATCCGTATTTATATTTTGTGCTTCAACAAGAAACCGTGTCCATTAAAGTTGAAAAGATTGTAAATGCGTATTATGAATGTATAATAGGAGGGAGATTGTTCCAGCATTTCGTGGCGTGGCATGAAAATTTACTACAGCAAAGTAAATAAGAACTAGCTAATTACAGCTATATTCTAATTGGCGAGAGTAATTTTCTCTCAGCCGCAGAATAAATGATTACAGTGAACCGCACAATAATTTCTGAAGCAAGAATTTCTGAGCGCTAATTACCTACATATAAAATTTATAGTGTTTGCTGGATATGGACCGAGAGAATAAAGAGTATAGGTGGGTTCACACTCAATACTCAATACTCAATACTCAATCATTTATTGCATTCCACAATGTTAGTTTACAGGATATTAAGTTAACTTAAGTTTTAGTTGTTAATAATAAAACTTAATTGGGCACCGCAAAATTCGTGAGGAGAGGACGACTTGAATATGAATGAATGAATACTCGTATGTAAAGTCTGTAAAACTACATATACAGTGCAAATTATAAGGAATCAATAATATACTTTACATATATATAAATCATCTATTTATGTATTTACGTATTGCACATTTAGTATTTTTATTATTCTAAAAAGGAACTTATCGTAAATTTTAATATTATACTGTATGGCATAGGTTGCATCAGAATGCATTTTAAGTTTTGAAGAAGGTAGCTTGAGTTTTTCTCTATACCGAAGCTGATGAGATGTGGGTATGTCTTCGCGTTTCTTGTAGTATTCGGGGTAATTCCGAACAAACTTACAAATTTCAAAGATATATAACCCAGTTAGCGTTAGTATTTTCTGCTCCAGGAAATGGGGTTTACAACTGTCTGTATTGTCGATATTTACTAATATATGAATAAGTTTTTTTTGTAAAGTAAATAAAGATGGAACGTCTGTGCTATTGCCCCAAAGTACACTATAGGGCTCCATCGGGTCGGACTGCGTGGCAAAACTGAAGCACTTTTTACGTTAAATGTGGACAGTGTGAACCATGAGCTAGGGATGGATCACATCGCGATAGTTCGTCGTAATCGTAACATGACGATTACCGGTACTGACACGCGTTACTGACACGTCACGGAACTATGTTACAATGAAATGTAAACACACCTTAACGATCACAACGATTGTACTCCTGCTTGTTAGCGGTAATTCGGGTTACCTTTGTTTCGGCGAACTAATTCGGGTTACAGTGGCCAGTGGCATAAAGGTGTATAGGTATTTTTGACCCCATGACTATACATAGATCATAGTACATTTCTATAGTAAGCATTATAATCCTGACGCGGCGTCCGGCGTAACGCTGTTAGCGGCCGATTGTTAACGGGAGATCGAGGCGTAATGGGTTGAGCACGGAGTAATGGCGAGGCATATTCAAGCCAATTAAAATTAAATGCTAACACTTTTACGGATAAACTAGGTATTGTGTAGTGTAGTGTTGAATCAACTTGCTTTGCTGGTCGGTTTCAGTTGTGGGTACACGAGATCATAGTACATTTCTATAGCAAGTATTATGTTCCTGACGCGGCGTCCGGCGTTACGCTGTAGGCGGCCGATAGCGTTAATGGGAGATCGAGGCGTAATGGGTTGAGAACGAAATAATGGCAAGGCGTATGTCAAAGTCCCAGGGTACACGAGCTTGGTTTTTAGCTAACTCTTAAATAAACACTAAACTTGTAGGCACTGGTAAATTAGTGTTAGCTCATCTAGCTTTGTTAGACTCGACTCGACTCGTACTCGACTGTAGAAAACCATGGAAGGGTTATGGACCTATGGGGGTGTGTATGGACCTATGTAAACCATTTATTGTACTAACACAGTTTTTTTATGACAAAGCTTTATTTATGCATTTAATGGATCTCTCCCAGTTAGGTTTATAAGTATTTATATAGTTACCGGGTACTAGAACCCAGCGTATAGCAGTCAATACTCCATTTGTAAAAAAAGTGTAAACAGCCAATCGATACTATTTTTGAACTTTGACGTATCAGTGTTCTGCTTCTATTGGCTGACGAACCATATGACGTGGTTGTTTTGTTTACACTTTTTGAAGTACTTATACAAACGGAGTATAGAGCTTAGTTTGAAACTAGGTTAATGTGCGTGAGATATTCCCCTGTTTATTTACACGGAGAAGGCAGACGAGCACATATGCCACCTGATAAGAAATGGACTCTGAAGCCCATAGACATTTGAATTCTCAAGATTACAAGCTTACGATGACGATCTCAAGATTGCAAATATGTTAGATGGAATGCCTATAAATAAAAAAATAAATAAATAAATATCAGGGGACAATGTCACACCAATTGACCTAGTCCCAAACTAAGCTCTAGACTTGTGTACTATGGGTACTAGACAACGATATAAATACTTATATAGAGAAATATATACTTAAATACATAGAACACATCCATGACTCGGGAACAAATATCCGCGCTCATCACACAAATATCTGCCCTTACCGGGATTTGAACCCAGGACCGCTAGCTTCGTAGGCAGGGTCACTACCAACTAGGCCAGCGCGTCGTCGTCTATGCTAGTCATTTCACTGGAACAAAAAATGCGAACAATCTGTTAACCTGCCGCTAGGTTAAACAGTGAAATAGTGGTAGTAATCTGGACCCTTCCAAAGGTTCTCGACCTCTGAAATGAAAGCCCTGATCAATCATAGATGATGAGTGTTAGGTTACGAGTGGGTGTAGGGTTGGTTGGATCGAAAAGTCGATATGTTTTGCAACAACAGAGATACAGAATGCTCAAATTGTGCAACTGAATAAAAATAAAATCTACCAATATCAGCATAATGAACATTTTGTTGTTTTAAACAATAAGTACCCGTTTGAAAAATCCCGCCATTTGCAGAGTCCTGCCGGAATCCTGACAAATGTCCTAAAATCTTAACACGTCAGGACAAATACGTTGGGTAACCATAATATATGTAGGTGGGCTATAGAACTTTATCAGCTGGTTCTGAAGGATATAGAAACACATATTGTTGTTGAGTGAGAACTTAGTTAAGTTCTGTATCCCGGGCATACTAACAGCTAACTAGCTTAACTCAATCCAGCTTAGCATGTAAATGGTTTACTGAAATAATAACCGTTCCGCTGCTGAATAGTTTGAGCCGGAGCTAGACAATCCGGATTACGGGATAAGCGGATTCTCCGTCCGTTTTCAGTAATATTAAAAAGTAACGAACTAAAAGTCGACTAACAACTAGTAATATCTTATGTATGTATTTTATTGAAGCAGTTTTTATTGTTTATGTCACTCGAATCTAGATCTATGGATCTACATAGTCTGTTAAAATCATTACCTGTCTATTGTTTGGCTCTGTCGGATACTAAATCTTCAGACTAGAAGCCAGAAAAAATACCATTAAAATAGATCGAAATTAGTAAAATGAATGGAAACACTATAAGTAGGTTTTAAAAACCCGAATCTAACACGTTTGACGAATATGTTGTTAAAAACTAGTTAAAACTGTCTTAGAACCAGCTTGTATGATCAGAGACGATGGTAAACGCCCCGACGGAGCTACATTGGTGCCGTGGAAGCTTGGTAGGGCTCTGGTGTGGGACGCAACTTGTGTCGATACTTTTGCCCTATCACACATACAAGCAACCGGAAATCAGGCCGGCGCAGCAGCTGATCAGGCCCAGACCCTCAAGCGTCGCAAATATTCGTCATTAATTAATGATTACGAATTCGCGGCGCTTGCAGTGGAGACTCTGGGACCTTGGTCTGCTGACATGAACCTTTTTATAAAGTCCCTGTCTGCCAAGCTTATCGACGCCTCCAGGGATTGCAGAGCTGGCGCTTACCTCTCCCAAAGGATAGGTTTAACTATCCAGAGAGGTAACGCAGCCAGCATCATGGGTACAATGCCGCGAACAGATTTATTAGAGGGGGTATTCTTTTTGTAATTCTAGTTTTAAGTAGATAATAGGTTACACTAGTTTTTATTTATTCTAATTATTATTACTGTACAGTGTATATAGTGTATTTTTTTACCTATTAGATTAAAAATCATCTGTGTTATTATTATAATTGCCAATAAACAGTTAAAACTTGTTGCATAATTTATTCCAATCAATAAAGAAGAGATTACTTAACTAATTTATAAGCATTCATCTAAGAGTCACTGCAAAATGAGATCTTTAGATTTAAGAGCACCCAGAAGAAAACGAAAACCCATATAAAATTTTAAAACATTATTTAGACTACATAAATGGTGATAACATTTTCATACCCAATGCCGATTAAAAGTAACATTACGTCGTATATAACAAAAGTTGACAATCAAATTTAAATCCTATTCCTTGCGTCGCAGAGTCGTATTCCCTTTAGCCATGATTTTGGGTATGAGTATACATACATAAATGTATATATAAAAGTGAGCTCATATATTATTTGTCCGTCCATAAATCATAAATAAGAGGCTTAGCGGACCCTCTTATCGTGGGTCAAGTGCGCCATATTTCCCGCAGCCCCTCATTCGGCTATCTGCGAATTATTACGTAATTAAACAGAGAGTTAACGGAGACTTAAGCCGTTTGATAGAGATATTTAGTTTGATTAAGTGATGGCAATAACAATCAGATAATGCTGTAGTCTAGTTGGTAGTGACCGTGCCTACGAAGCTAGAGGTCCCGAGTTCATTACCGGTTTGGGGCCATATTTGTGTGAGCGCGAATATTTTGACTGTATCCTGGGTGTTTTGTATGTATTTAAGTATCTATTTATCTATACATATAAGTCTATAGTAGCCTAGTAACCATAGTACAAGCCAAGACTTGAGTTTGGGACCAGCTGGCCTGCCTAACGCACTTGCAATCCCAATCGACTTCTAACTCGCTTTCGGAATGTCAAAATGAAAACGATTCCGATTGCGAGTGGACAATTTGTGTAGATTGTCCCTTGGTTTTTTTTCGATCAAATTATGAAAGCATGGTCAGATCTCAGGAGAATAATCGACCCTCTGTTTCTAAATTTAGCACGGGACTCAGAGATGGCTCTTTTTTTTTTGTTTTTATGTTTCCGTACCTTTGGGTGCCAATGGCTCCCTATTACTATGCCTCCACTGTCCGTCCGTCCCTCTGTCTGTATACGAGATGTACCTTATAAACCGTAATAGGTAAGTAGACAATCGTTTTTTTTTACAGATTATGTATTTCTATTGCCGCTGTAACAACAAATAATAGTTTAAATTTCTTTTTCCTATGTGTGGAAGACCAATTCTTTCCCCTTAAAAAGACATGCTAATTAGTAATAGTATAATTTTATTTCTGCCTCTAAAATAAACAAAGTCACACGAAGTAAAATCACTGACCTCATTTAAAATAGTTTGAAGTTTTAATAAAATAATTTAAAAATAACGATGAGTAACTGTTTTATTTTTTCTCTGAATTAAAACCAAGTTAAAATTAAATATACAAAGCAAATGGTAATAACTTTCCTGTTGTAAGAAAACATCGTTTATTTTCTTTCAACGTCTTTCGGAAATGTTTGACTTTACAAAGGTGTACTTCGAGTTGTTAACACAACCTTATACCGCAGATTTAATAAGAGTTACTTAGAACTTTGTATTTCTACAAAATGGTTGAAAGACTAGGGGCCTATTTCACAATAGACGAGTAAATTTATCTGTCAGTTAAAGTTGGCTCTCTCCTCGTCTATTTTTAAGTGTAAGAAAAAGAAAGGGCTAAATCATCAAATATGCTTTACTTGTCGATTGTGAAACAGGGCTCCTAGTATGGTTGCGTTTATAAAGTGACAAAACGTAGATGAAGCATCCGTCACTCTCGTACTTATTTACGTGTCAGAAAGCGACGGATGTTTTATCCACTTTTTGTTACGCGCCATTTTAAGCCCCCAGGCGGTAAAAGTTAAAACCAGTCTATCAAAACCACGCTTTAAAATCCGACATTAATGTGTTTTAATATTTCCGTACTACTGTGGTACTCTGTAACGTATTTTTGTATTTTTTTTTTAATTCTCTTTAGTTTAATTCTTTATACGGTGCGATGCTTGTTTTATTTAGCTATTAAGGTCTGTCTTTCTGTCTGTTTGTCACAGTAGGCTTGCTCAGCAACTAAAAATGCTGTCAACTTGAAATTTGGCATAAGTACAACATGCTTGCCCGCGTCTGTTTTTAGTAAAAAAAAAATGAAATTAATTTAATAAATAATTGAAATGGGGTCTAGGATGGGTTGGTTTGAAAAATTAAAGTTGTTTGATTATAGCAAGTGTGGTGTCATATGATAATTACTTATATACTATGAGAAAAATAAAATGAAGTGTTCATTATTTACGGTTTTTGAGAAATAACAAAAAAACTTGGAAAAGGTGTATTAAAATGCTCGTCATTGCATAATAATATCAGTATTTTCTTTCGAAGTTACCAACCATATTATCTTAAATACGGAACCCTCAGTGCGCGAGTCCGACTCGCACTTGACCTGTAAAAAAAACTACAGTCAAGGAATTAAAAAGTTACCCAACTAAGTTCCAAAGTTAATCTCAAATTCTACAGCAATAAGGTTGAGTGTCCTATTTCTAAATTCAAAATTCAAAATTTTGTCCAGTAAATTGGCCACATAAGGGGTCCTTTAAACACCTCGGTAATATAGAGTGAATCTACTAGTGCTTCGGACAAGACCATCATTGCGGAGAAGAAGCGCCGCAAGAAACTCTTCTCTATTTTCTTAGTAAAAACAATAATACTTCAAAGTAACATTAAAAGATAAGTAATAAATAATTATTTTAAAACTACCACAAACTCACCACTCACCAATATCCTCTAATGACAATGACATATTCCAGCAGATTTTCTTTGAAATGGGTAGCAAATTAACGTCCGTGAACGTACTACCCGAGAGGCACAGAAACTCCACAGAGAGTGTACAGTCAAGAACATAAATACGTTCCCAAGACGTCGAAAATCCATTATGTCTCTGGCAATAAGGTCTGTGTATACATATATTTGACGCGATGGCTGTATAGATATTAAGGTCCTTGCCTGTACTTGGTAATACCTAATTGATTTTGACTCGTTATCGTATTCTTCACATTATCATAGTTCTTATTTACTACACAATAAGCGCCGGCATGTTTCTCGATTTATTTCCTATATTAGAAATATAATTCGCACAACTTGCACGCACAAGCGATCGCGGCAAAACTAAGGTAGGCTGCGCGGAACCCCGCAGAACTATGCCACACGTTGCACACCCACTTAACACTCGTACTGTTTTTTCAGTTCTGTGGCTACAAGCATGCGGGCTACCAACAACCTTTTTGTCTTACAGAAACAGCAACGCAAAAAACCCAATTTACCTATTATATCTCCATTTTCATTCTCGAACATTAAAAATACCCCCGTCCCTTTGCCTAAGGGCGTATGCCCACGCGTCTCATTAACGAGTTCAAGTCAACCTACTCGTAGTTAACTGAATTTGTTTACTAATTACCCATTGGCCATACCCGACTTACCCATTAGTGTGTGGGTAACGGGCGAGGGCCACATTTTGTGGAACTCGTACCTGTAGGTATTTGGGACATAAATAAACAACAGTATGTATACGATCAATCTTATAAGTAGTTGCAATATTTAGTGCTGTATCACTCTAAGGTCATGGTTAAACTGCTGCAAGGTATCTGGGA
Organism: Acleris sparsana; assembly: GCA_923062465.1. NCBI lineage: Eukaryota > Metazoa > Arthropoda > Insecta > Lepidoptera > Tortricidae > Acleris > Acleris sparsana. Next base: position 2,298,408 of record OV281293.1, read on the forward strand.
TCCCGAGAGAAAGGCGGGCTGAAAACTCTTGTGCAGGGTTATTCGGATCCCAAGCGGGTACCGGACTGGACTGGTCACCCGCGGAGAAGCTAAGAGGTACCCGGGGCCGGCCACAGGTGGAGCGTTGGCTGATCTGTGGAGGTCGCTCAGGAGCCCAATCCAAGCCTGCTTAGGACGTCACTGCACGCAGGTGGACTGCGGGTGAGGGTAAATTCATTCTGCAGATGGAGCGGGGCTGCAGAACAAAAGGATTGCCGGTATTAGTGTGACATTGTCCCTATGCTCTGTGTCCGGGATTGCGGGAGAAGCGTGTTGTCATTGAGATCTGCACTCTCTCTACCACTCGCAATCTAGCGGGGCCGCAAGAGGAGTGCTGGTATTACTGTACGCCGTTCTTCCTGTCCTCTGCAGCCAAACCGTGTGGACCTGCGGGTGATGGGTTCGGGGGTCTGTCACCTTCTTTGGTCTACTGGACTGTAAGAGCCCTGAAGTCTCCCGGGGCGTTATTTCAATGTCAGAGCCCGCGCTAAACGGGCCTGCAGGTGAGGATCGTTGGCGATTGCGCCAGTGGAACCTATGGTCCTCATCAAGAACGGTATAGGCCGAATCACTTGGTCTTTAGTGGGTATTCTGGCTACTCTTGGTTGGTGAGTGCTACGAGTACATAACCACCTTAGGCTTCACTAGGGCAGGTATTAAAAAAATTCGCTTGCATCGCTACCACCAATTTAGCCCAGACGTTAGTTTCAGTTAGGTCAATGCGTAAAGACTAACCTCCTTACTAATAAACGTTGAGTAACGGTGGTATAGCTATACAATGTTTTGTCCTTATCTGTCAAATTCAAATGTCACAATGACAGATAAGGACAAAACATTCTATAGCTATACCACCATTACTCAACGTTTATTAGTAAGGGGGTACGAGTATTATACAAAACACAACACTTTATTGTAGTCAGCTGCAGAGATAAGTATACCCTCCTGCATACAAGTTTCCTATGCAGGGGGGTATACTTATCTCTGCAGCTGATTGTACATCAAACAGCTACTTAAACATTAGCTCAGTGATCGTAGATCTTCCAGCAAAACCGGCGCAATGACGTCACAATGACATACGGTTGTTGGGTTGTCGAGGTGTATAATTATGATTGACGTTTAATTTTTTTTACTTAATCAGTTGATTAGGTATGCATATTGGGCTTTATATAGAATATTTTCTGTATTTTTGGTTATACAAACAATACAGAAGTATGAAACTTAAAAGTAGAGGTAACAGGCGGTCTTCAAGACGAGATTTGATTCGGTTTTTTTGTTAAATTGTTATTTTATTACCAACCATATCTTTATTATTACTTAGTTCTGAATGGCTTTGATTTTATTTTATTCTTGGTTGAAACAATTTATTATTTGCCACTACTTTCAACCTGGAAAATCTGCGATCACCGAACGTTGCAGAGAAACAGAACTCAAAAATTAAGGAGTAGATTGGAAAGGGTTAAGAAGACTGTCCTGTAATATAGGTTTTCTAAAATGTAGCGTTTAAGCAAGCCTTTATACAGCTTAAAAGCCGACGATAACTCCGTAATCGCCAGTTATTTTCAACCGACCATTTGCATGGAAATGGATGAACAATATTTTGTTTATTCCCTTTGTATAGGCAGTTTTCCATTTTGCTGGAGTTTTGTGTATAATGCCGGCCAACAAAGACAATCCCGGCGGGGTTTCGGGCCAGCAATGTTTATCTTTTACTACTCTGAATAAGCTCACAACCTTGATGAAATACTAGCTTCTGCCCGCGAGTTCGTCCACGCAGATTTCGATTATCGTTATTCCATCGGGAACCTTTAATTTTTCTGGGATGAAATGTTATATGTTAAGGCAGATTATTTAAGTAGTTTAAACGTATATACCGGTGTGGCCTGTAACTAAAGCAAAAAATTAAAACGTAGATTCTACTCCTCAAACTACGCAACGTTTGTTTGACGACTTTGAAAAAAAACTTGCGGTTTGAATTTTATTACATTATAAAGTTAATTCGAACACGCAATGTACTATGAAATTGGTTATGTCTGTAGAGTGACTAGACTGACAGGCGATGTCAATTAGACGGAGTTTTAAGTACATTGAAAATACTATTTACTTTGTTTGAAAAATTAACAATCTAAAAACTTTATGATTTTAAAAAGTTGCTAAACAAAAGTTGTCTAGTTTGAGGAGTAGAATCTACGTTTAAATTTTTTGCTCCTGTTACAGGCGACACCCGTATAGTATGTCTGTACAGCGTTCCGTGAGGCACTACCGGTACTGGCTGGAAAGCAGCGCTGTTGGTGTCTGACACCTCAGCATTTTGCTGAGCCAGTGTCCGTTTCACTGGCTGTTCCACACTGCGTGCTATCTCTGTTACCTTCACTGTATTCTTTAATCATTTGTATATGTGTGTCTTATGGTTGGTGAATAAATGTATTTCTTCGTCTTCTTCTTCTTTAAATCCGTCGAGCCGTTGCAGCGTGAAGGCGTAACAAACATCCATACGTCCATACGGAAGACCAGCGCTGGCTTTAACGCCTGCATAACGCTGAGTTGGAACCATATCGTAACAACAGGTATTTTGTCTAGATGTCAGTATGTTGTTGAGTTATGTTTGTCTGTTTTTGCTTTCATACATACAAACTTTCACGTTTATATTTGAGGAGAAGTTCAGTATAGAGGACAGTCATAGGATCGGCCACACCGACGCGTATAATGCGGTGACGTGGCGGAAACAAAAGAAGGTCATGGTAATTACATGACGTTAATTTTGACGGATCGTAATTTACGCACCGTTAAGCTCTGGTGTGGGCGCTCCCTATAGACTATGGTGTGTTCGCTTCCTTACTCTTTGACCTGCCACCAAAATTACTCTTGATTAGGTCATCTGACTTATCCCAGGATACGAAGGATTCGAAGTCAGGCTAAATGTTGTGTAAATGATCATAGAATGTTGATTTAATGTAATTAGGTACTTTAATTTTTGAATCCTAAAGCTAGGTTCAGACCGGCAGTAAAAATTGCAGAAGTTGACAGCTATCTTACTCTCACTGTTTGTTATGTTAGAAAAAGACAACAAAATTGTGCTTCTTGCTCTAGAACTGAAGTTAAAGTAAGACATCAATAAACTTCTGAAGTTTATATTGCTTGCTTATTTCGCGCTCAAAGTTGTAGCCTAAAAAAAGGTGGAACTCTTCAGCAAAAATGCCATAGATAACTACTTATTTTTAAGGTGAATATTATATTGATTGAGAATGCAAGGACCGAAACTAAAATGTTTTGTTTCAAACCTCAAACTGTTTTTAATTTTCTTATTTAGTTTCGGATGGATTCCGTTCAATATATGATAAGGAATGTGTATGTGTATTTATGTGTAAAACTGGAATTTTGTGATTTATTTCAATTGAGTTATGTAAATAATTGCAATTTAATATTTGTTTTGATGCACTAACAAAAATACTACTCTCGGTATTTTTGCAATTTTTAAAGTAATAAAAATGCTGAATTAATGGGGAATATAGATATGAACTTGCCAATCTGACAAAGCAAAATTCCAAATATAGACTGTTTGTCTGTTAGTAACCCAAATTGTTAGATAAATGATATCCCTACTAATTTAAAAATAATAGATTTATCTAATAAATTGGGCTAGCGAATCCATTATTCTTAGGTTACATCAGGATCGCTAGCCCTGGGCAATTAAAGATCACGTTTCTCGAACTAACACAATTTCTTAGCCGGCCATAAATATATTTTCTGACGACTATTATCTCTTTTCTCCGATGTCTTGTTATTCGTTACATGTAATAATAAAAACATAGCAATCTTCTGTAATGATTTATTATCTCGAGACGAACCGGCCATAAAAAATAAGTGGGTTAGCTTTTCAAATGTACGGTCATGGATATTAATTGACGAACCATTATAGAACCTAGTGGCATAAAACCAACGATTATTTACTGTGTAGTTTCTATCTTGGTTTTTGACGCTGTTATTATGACAGGGTTCTTGATGTTACTGGTGTGTATGTATGTGTTTTGCACATTCTGCAGCGTTGCTTGATATAATATTTTAATCAAAGTAATAAGAGGGGTGAGGAGGGTTTTTTTTTTAAATATAACGACGAACAAATAAAGAATTCAGTACGTTTTGTAAGACGTACTTTTTAATACATTTGTTATTTACCATGATTCCGTGTACATAATTCAGCTCATACTAAGATTCCTTAAAGAAGGAATAAGATTTATATACTGTTATTTTATGTGATAAATAACTCTACAATGGTCCAATAATGGGTTTGCGTACATACATTACATCACAGTTTGCTATCAATAAAGCCATTTGTTTACGCCAGCCGTCGCCGGCGCACCAGGCCAATAACGAGTCCGAGTGAAGGTAGAAATGGCTAGTACCGTACAAACTACAAGCTTTAGCGATTCATAATATTGATTTGGACAACATGTTGGCTTAGTTGGTAGTGACTCTGCCTAAGAAGCTAGCGGTGCCGGGTTCGATTCCGGGTGTGTGTGATGAGCGCAAGTATTTGTTTAGGGTCTTGGATGTGTATGTATTTAAGTATTTATTTCTTTATATAACTATTTATATCGTTTAGTTACTATGTGTATAATACAGTCGGGCAAAAAGTTGGTCTACTACGGTTTAAGTTCATTTGCACGTCATGATACAACAAGTTCGACTTTCCCTTGCAATAATATTATGACAGTGACAAAGTATCAACCTTAGTGATAAGTTCTCACAGAAACTTTTGTCAAAACTGGTAGACCACAAACGTACAAACTTTAGAGCTTAGTTTGGGGCTAGGTCAGTTTGTCCCCAGATATTTATGTATTTATTTATAATATGTCCATTTTATTTTTATTATACCTGTATATTATGTTTGTTTAAGTACAGTACAACCGCAAATGCCTCATTCCATAAGATATGGGGTTGAATTTGCTTTCACTATCAAATTACGTATGCGTCCTTTTTATTAACAAGGGCAGAATAATGCTCGTCTGTTTGTCGCTGTCACAGTCTCCTTTAAGGGCTCTAATATACTCGGTAAATCATATCGATTTCGACATGTTATCATTTTGTTTTGAACTTGGCCGCCATTACTGCTAAGATACGATTACATGTCACTGAAAGTATTTTTCCTCCGGACTCCTTAAACTTGGAACGACCGAGATCAGGAGAGTCCAACAAGCCTCTCTAATTGGATCGAGCGCCGCCAGGAAATAAGATCTTAATTTTATTTGATTAGTCGACAAGGCATGCTTGAGTCACGGGCCGCTCTCACGACTTAAGAGAGCCATATTGGTCAATAGATGAGTAATAATAATAGTTTATGTGTATTTTATCTACTAGTAATTACATTGAACTCAATATTTGCTAAGGTACACACGGCTTGCACTTGAACTGCAACCCAGGTGCAAAATGGCAGTTTGAGGACAGTTCTGATGCAGTTGACGTAACTGCATCAAAACTGCAAACCAACTGCGCAGTCCGCTTGCAGTTGGCGGGCAGTCTACCTAAGCGGACTACGTTGAGTCACACCAACTGCATCAGAACTGCCCTCCAACTGCCATTTTGCCTGAAGCTAAATAACTAAGTAAACAAGGCTTGATATACTTTATTATTATATAAATAAGTATATAAGTACCTAGTTTGCCCGCGAATTCGTCCGCGTAAATTTAGATTATCAAAAGTAGCCTATATGCTACTCCGGTTTTATATATTTTTGCGGGTGGTAGGACCTTGTGCAGGGTCCGTCCGGATCGCTACCACCATATTATCCATTAACCTACCGCCAAACAGCAGTGTTCGCATTGTTGTGTTCCGGTTTGGGGATAGACAGCCGGTGTAATGACTAGCATAGAGGCATTCCATCTTAGTCCTCAGGGTAGGCAACGCATTTGCAGTCTTAGGCTTGCAGTCTTGTGAATGCGAATGTCTATGGGTCACAGTTTCCACTAACCATCAGGTGGCCTGTGTGCTAGTTTGCCTTCTCTGTGCCATAAAAAAATATATCTATCTCTTTGCCAAACATTCAGTTCCGTTTAGCTGTTCTGGTGTGATTGAGTAACGATCATCCATCTATTCCAACCGGGATCTTCTTGAAATATCGACAAACGTATCATCGAATATGTCATTTCCCCGACTTTCATTTCATCGATAGCTAATTTCTGCTGAGACTGTATAGTTTCAGGTTATATTGAGTATTCGTTACGTAGGTTAGACTTGTGACCGCAAATAAAATAAAGCTCCTGCACGTGGAAATGCCTGTCGATGAAATGAAAATTCGGCGAAGTGAAACGTTCTATGAAGTGAGTTTCGATATTTCAAGGGTAAACCACTCCAACCTATTGCTGGTAATTGACTACCCCAGCTGCCAGTTGCTGGCAGTTGGTTGTTGGAACCCTAAAAAGCACTTCATATTTCGTTATTCATATCCTTTTTTATTTTCCGTCTTCACATTTATCATGTATACTACGTAGTTCGACATACAGTCACGTTCCGAACTTATTACAGTGCCGTTGCATAATATATGGGCCTTGGGAGGAAAGGAGTTTCATAATAGTATATTTCGATGCTAGTGCGGAAAGTTTGTCATTTTGCACGAGTCCCGAGGTGTCTTGCCGAGCTGCGAGCGGGGGACGAGACGCGAGACGAGTGAAAATGACAGGTCCGCACGTGTATGAAACGACATTTTTTAAAACATATAAAAATAAAACGGTAATTAAAAGAGACAATGTTTTGCACAGCTGCATTAATAAAACATTTTTAAAACTAAGTCTTAACATGTCGTAGTTTTATCAAATATAACGGATGAAAAAAAAACTGTAATCCGTACTCACACTTGGCCGGTAATGACTATTTTTAGATTTTCTTTAGGATTATTTAGTTATTTCATTTTTATTGCACATAAACAAGTATAAATTGCAGACCTAATGCCCAATAGCTTTCTCTACCAGTTGACCAAATAGTATTATAATCACACCAATTGTTCCAAATCTCACTACAAAAAGCCGTTAAAAAGTATGAAAACCCCTTACTATTTTTTTTTAAACTATACCGACGGACAGTATGATGCAGGCTTATCAATAAAGCCCAGTGTAGCACAATTACGGTACATTTGCGTATCAAAATGATTACGATTTCTCGGAATTCAGGAGTTGAAAATTAATGAGTCTCCACGTAACCCGTAAGCTACAGGGTGTTCCACAAATAAAAGCAAACTATATCGTTGTCAGTTTTTAATACTCGATTATGGCGAAGCCAATAGTTATTTATGTGACTGGAGCATAATGAGAGGCATTAATACACGAGTGTGGTTTTATGAAATGAGCCGAAAGGCGAGATTCATAATACGATCACACGAGTGTTTTAATGCCTAATTATGCGTACAGTTGCATACAAAAATTTATCTATATGCACATCATGAGTTTTCTAGAACATGTACAATATGGCCTACAATTTCCAGGTTGTAGATAACTTTATTTTAAAGAAAAGCACAAGCCCGGTCTGAGTGGAGAGCCTTGGGGGAGGCCTATGCCCAGCAGTGGACGTCTTTCGGCTGACATGATGATGATGATGGTTCCCTCATAGCACCAGGATGGCTTATTACATTTGGATTTCCATTTTCCCCAGCATACTCGTCATGTTACATCTAACATTTCGCATATGAAATGCATAAATGCTGATTAATCTTTGGTTTTTAATGAAAAGTTTTCGTGCATAGAATCCGAAGATTTATAGAAATGAAAAAACAAAGCTTTATTGTATTTTATGACGGATATAATAAAAATAGCACGAAAGGCAACGCGATATAAATTAATCGGGTTTAGGACTATGTTATTACGTACCTTATTTGATTATTAAATAAATTCAGACCTTTATTATTGATATATATATATGTACTTACTTCCCTTCGTAACATATACATTTTATAAATAAAATTGTAAACTCTCCAGACCTAGCACCCAAACTGTTCTTTAGTAGCTTCCTTGAAGTATTAACAACATAAAATTGTTTGCAAATTGCTCGAGGACAGGGTTGTAGAGAACCCCGAACTGACTGGCACAAACATTTTGGAAGGCGGAAGTCATATAGTGGGCTTGTATAGTGATATAGTATGATGGATGGACAGCAAGCCGTCAAGAGGGATCGTATGATGACTTAATATTAAGTAATGTTAGGTTCTTAGGAAAATACAGTCTGGTTTTTCAAGAGGAATTTCGTTTGTTGACGCATCGTGTCAAGGTTACACACACATTGACGGATGTGATAAATATTATCTTATAGTAAACAAGGAAAATACTCTTTTTATTTATTGTCCGATAAGAGATTGGGCGAGAGGGCAGGTTACTTTATGGTTTCAAGCTAAAAACACCGAAATTACCTAAATCACGTGCATTGCTAGCTTTCAAATGGATAGGAAAATAAGAGGTAAAACAATACCCTATTTGTTTTTAGGGTTCCGTAGTCAAACTGGGAACCCTTATAGTTTCGCCATGTCCGTCCGTCCGTTTGTTCGCAGCCTAGCTCAGAGATACTTACTACTAGAAAGCTGTAATTTGGCATGAATATACATATAAGTCACGCCAAATAATTGGTAAAATAAAATCTTGTTTTTTTTGTTTTTAGTGTAGGTATCTCCCCTTCTCGTATGTATGTAAATTTTTTTCTCGTCTACCCCATAATGTGGGGTGTCGTTGGATAATTATTTTAAAAATATTGCGGGTTTGTTACAACATATTCTTCGATTAAGCGATCCGTTTATGTAATATTAAGCTTTAAAGCGCTAACTTTCACTCACTTCACATAATATAACTTATTTGCGGTATTGGTAAACTGACCGCCAGACATATGTGTGATAAGTGACTGACCTATGTCTAAGGCCGGATTCGACCAAACTGGAGTAAGTTTTTACTCGAGAGTAAACCATTGTTTAATCTGGAGTAAGTTGATTTTGCATTTTACCAAATATCAATCTCAGAATAAGGTACTACACGCAAGTAAATATTTACACGGCCGATTTTGGTGGAGTAAAGGAACAAACTGAGAGTAAGCTATTGTTGTCAAAGCCACTTGTCAAATGATAAACAAATTGTCAATATGATATGACATGTCTCCAACTGTATTTACCTACAAAATTAAATGGTTACTTCGTTTAAAGTAAGGCCAGAAGAAACAATATGACACTATTCCTTGTCAGTTTATACATTCGTTCATCATTCACTCTTACTCCACAAATCAATAATACCGAGTTTAGCCTACTCCTCGAGTTCGTTGGAAAAACGTAATCCTAGTTAATCAGGAGTAAATTCCAAGAGTAAAATTATTCTCGTAATAGTTAGACTAGTGTTTGGTCGAATCCAGCCTAAGTGTTTTCCAACGGCATAGTTAAGTTTGTCGCGAGGTCTAGTTTGTTTGTGGTAACGGCTTCGGAACCCTGCACTGAGCATGGTCCGACATGCTCTTGCTCGGTTTTGTTTCATATTTTTAGTACGGAAGTTAAGCCGGTAGTCGCTCTAACGAGACGAAACTCGATAGCGTTACGTAAAGTATTGTCGATGTTCTGTGAGAAACCGAGACTATCTTAGCCGAGACGCGCATTAGTACTGAAATAAGTAAGCGAATACATCTATTAAGGTTAATTTATCGCGGTGGATAAAGTGTCCACTCTCGCACTTACTACGTATTGGTCAGAAGGTCAGAAAGTGACAGAGGTTTTATCCACGTTTGTCGAATGCTGAGTTGGGACCGTTTCGTAACAATTTTTCTGTGTCTTGATTTTGTTTTATCTGTGTAATGTGGTTTTGTTTTGTTGCGAATAAATGTCTCTTTATCTTTATCTTTTATCTTTATAAACACGATCAGCGGGCCTAGTATGGCTGCGTCAATATCACGTGTCAAATGTCACGTGTAACAGTGTTTTATAAATCTCTATTTTTTTACACATTTGTAGAGTTACATTTGGGGGGAGGCCTATGTCCAGCAGTGGACGTCTTTCGGCTGACATGAGTGACATGAGTGAGTGGGAGCTAAATACAGAGTGTTTTTGTTTTAAAACCCTTAGTTTCAAATTGAATTGTTTGTTTCTTGGTTAGTATACAGGGTTATTGGTAAGTCGACCTATTCCCGTTAGGAGGTGATAGGGGTGACTATTTGCGATAATTTTGACCCCCATATGCATTATGCAAAAGTGAACCATTTTTGAGTTATCGCGATTATTAGTTTTTTTTAAATTAGACGGAAATTCAACTTGAAAAATTTATTACAAAAAAAGTATCAATTTAAATCTTTTTTTTTCTTCTGATTTACAAAACCGATTAAACACTGGTTATTTCTCAATATTAAAACAATAACTATCGGTCCAAATTTGAAAAAGCGAGACGAAAAACGAATTTTTTTCAATATTTTTTGCGATCGCTTACCACTAAAATGCCTTAAAAACAAAAAAAAAACGTTATGAAACTTGGCTTGCAGATTATTTTAAAAACTTAACTGTTTTCTTAGCTCTCCAAAAACGCATAACAAGTAGAAAATTATTTAAAAAAAACCTGAAAAAATAATCATCACAAAGGAAGCGGGCGGAAACAAAAGTCACAAATGCAACTTCAAAAATTAAAATTAAAAAACATACCAAATTTAAATCATACATTTTTTATTTGCTTTTGTGCAAGATGAATTAGTTGTTCCTATGCAAAATTAAAAAAAAAAAATCTGTACATGTTTGAGAATGCGAGGCCGAAAACTAAAAAATGTTTTTTTATCAAACTCCAACATAAATTACACGAAAACAGAAAAAATTACCAATACATTTGGCGTGCAGATTACACATAAAACATTGACGTTTTTCCAGCTTTCTAACGAGCTATTAAAACTAAAATGAGTTTTGTTAAAGATTGCTGGAAAAAGTTGATCACAAAGGAAGCAACAAGGAAGTCACGTCCGAACATAACTTAAAATTAACTAACTAAATCAATGAAAAGTAACTGTTATACTCGTAAACACAAATAACAACATTAACTTATGTGAGAATAAGAAATGGAGGTAGCCATTTTGAAAAAGAACTATAAAAATCCTGATTATTTTAATTTTATTGTTTATTAGTTTTAATTTTGTAACTTTTTATAATAATCTGGTAGTAGTAGTAGTAGTAGTTAATGTTGTTATTTGTGTTTACGAGTATAACAGTTAGTTTTGATAGATTTAGTTAGTTAATTTTAAGTTTTGTTCGGACGTGACTTCCTTGTTGCTTCCTTTGTGATCAATTTTTCCAGCAATCTTTAACAAAACTCATTTTAGTTTTAATAGCTCGTTAGAAAGCTGGAAAAACGTCAATGTTTTATGTGTAATCTGCACGCCAAATGTATTGGTAATTTTTTCTGTTTTCGTGTAATTTATGTTGGAGTTTGATAAAAAAACATGTATTTTTTAGTTTTCGGCCTCGCATTCTCAAACGTGTACAGATTTTTTTTTTTAATTTTGCATAGGAACAACTAATTCATCTTGTACAAAAGCAAATAAAAAATGTATGATTTAAATTTGGTATGTTTTTTAATTTTAATTTTTGTAGTTGCATTTGTGACTTTTGTTTCCGCCCGCTTCCTTTGTGATGATTATTTTTTCAGGTTTTTTCAAAATAATTTTCTACTTATTATGCGTTTTTGGAGAGCTAAGAAAACAGTTAAGTTTTTAAAATAATCTGCAAGCCAAGTTTCATAACGTTTTTTTTTGTTTTTAAGGCATTTTAGTGGTAAGCGATCGCAAAAAATATTGAAAAAAATTCGTTTTTCGTCTCGCTTTTTCAAATTTGGACCGATAGTTATTGTTTTAATATTGAGAAATAACCAGTGTTTAATCGGTTTTGTAAATCAGAAGAAAAAAAAAGATTTAAATAGATACTTTTTTTGTAATAAATTTTTCAAGTTGAATTTCCGACTAATTTAAAAAAAAACTAATAATCGCGATAACTCAAAAATGGTTCACTTTTGCATAATGCATATGGGGGTCAAAATTATCGCAAATAGTCACCCCTATCACCTCCTAACGGGAATAGGTCGACTTACCAATAACCCTGTATATATGTTTTGTTTGGGTGTCATTCGCAATACATTATTCTTTTTGCATAACGTATCATTTCGCATCCTTTAAGGCTGACATTGCCGAATTTCATAAACGTGTATTGTGTAGATTAAGTTAGGTTACGTTAGGTTAATTATTTTAATAATAAAAATAAAACCCATTTCTATTGTAAAAGCCGTTTTAGGTCAAACGATTTTATGCCTTAGGATACCGTTATGCGAAAAAACCATTATGTATTCCAATATAGACTCGTTTTGTTTACACTTCGCAAGTCAATTTTGAACCAATTGCTGTTTAGAAGATCCTGAGGAAGCATTTTGTAAAAAAGGACATTAATGTTCATACAAACCTAACCAATGCCTTTGTAGGTATTTATTATTCATTTCTTCTAGATATAGGTAACCTGTCTGAAATTTCTAGGTAACCTGCCTCTTCAGCTATTCCCGTCTATCATTAAATTCAATAGGCGTACAATGAAATTCTGAATACGTGATTTCTGCGCAATTCTCTTGAGACGCAGATTATTTGACTCTGGAATTAAATTTGTCACCCTTTAATATCTAAGAATAGTTGATGAAATAAGTTATTATTCTTGGCTGACTTTTGTCTAACCTTTCAGCACAGTCCGTATAACTTAGCTCTCTGCTTGTATGACTTTAAAAGTAGTCTAAATTTTGATTTTCAAACATGAATGAAAATGTACATCAGCGGTAATATGAGTAACTAAATTGCTTCTGCCCGTGACTTCGTCTATCTCATGTAACGGGGATTTAGATTACCGTTATTCCCTTGGGAACTTCTTAATCTACTGGGTATAGCCATCTCCATTCCAAATTTCATCCAAATCCATCCAGCCGTTGCAGCGTGAAAGAGTAACAAACCGACACACACAAATTTTCGCATTTAATTATAATATTCGTTGGATAGTTAAGAGTATCATTCCTTAAAGTTTAGATATTTTTATTCTATAATCTTACTTTATATGCGTTAAATGAAAAAAAGGTTTACCAAAAGATTGTAACTGTTATTTTTTTTAAATTTGAAACCCATAGTTAAAAAAAAGACAATTTAAAAAATAAGTAGAATCAATGCGAGTTTGACTGTTATTTATAATAGGTGGTTTTTACAATAAAGCTCTTGATTCATTCATATTAAACTCTGTCAAATTGCTCGACCAGATGCAACATTTAAATTGAATAACCTATGCAACTAATGACTTTCTACTCCTGAAACTCTTCAAAGATTCGAGACTTGTAACATTTCCAAGATAAAACTAGATCTGAGCCTATCCTGAAACTTTCTCGTAAATGACCAGCAATTTCAGCCACGTATGGGCTCATTAATCACAGAGAAAAAGCTGAGACCAAACGAGAAGCGTAATGATGATGGCTTTTTTCGTCGAATCTACTGGATTATTGTTCTAGATTTTTTTATGGCAAACAAGCACACATGATTGTGAGTGGGATCTCAGACCTATAATAACCCATTGTTGGTCAATGCATTCATTTCTATAATAAATTACTTGAAGTAGTTTTAAAGTTACCCTTTACAGCACAAAATATTTGAAAAGGTCGTTAATGTCTAAAGCGTATTATAGGGTCGAGGACTATCTAACAGACAAAAACGCATGGCCTACACCCGAAACTTAGTCAATAATAATTTGTTAATGCAAAAGCTTTATCCTGCTTTTTCTTGTCTGGGGGACACTGTTGATGCTGGAAAACATATCAAAACATTTATGTGGTCATCTTGCACCATCTCATATACACATAAGTAGTTGATTCTATTTTATTTTATTTTTTTCTTTTCTATCTTTTTCTCCCGTAAGATTTTTGGCATATTTTCCTGCTGAACTACTGTTATTTGATATTATATTTAATTTAATACTTGTAGCTTTATATAATGCTAGACTAAGTAGTATCATTGTAATATGAAATATGAAATATGTTTAAAAAATGACTGACTGCTGAGTTTCTTGCGGCGTTTCTTCTCAGCAGTGGTCTCCTCTTGGGAAGCGCTGGTAGATTATTGACGTGTAAAAGTGCCCGAGCGGCCTACTTACTGAATAAATTTCTTTTATCTTTTTTTTTTTTATCATAGATATTGGCATTGCCAACCTTTGGAACTAAAATGGAATGGATCCAAGTTATATCATAGTTATATCACCGGTAGTGTTATCCTCACAACGGAATACAAAAATGCGGACATTGCTGTTTGGTGGTAAGTTAAAGGATGAGATGGTGGTAGCGATCAAGACGGATCCCGCACAAGGCCTTACCACCACTGAGGTAAAAATATCGACGTAAACCCATTACTAGAGAAAGAAAGTCTAAAAAATACGTCACACTTTTGAATCGAATTAACTATTTGAAAAAAGAATAGCTAGATCTATTCCTCAAACTCAACAATTTCGCGTAAAAATGTTTCAGTCGCCATTTTCCCCATTTGTGAGTTCACTCGGTCACATTTTTCTACATTTATAATTAAGCGCAAGTAGCTTGTTGACGGAGCTCTGTGTTGCGGAGCTCCTATTTCTGGGTGTTTTGGCCTTTCGGGTCTGCTGCAAAAGTAACAAAACCTAAATCTTCCTGTTTCATTGTTCAGTGCCATTATAAGAAACCCATAGAGGAAAATATGCGAATTGGTAAAATCTTTACTGGGGCAAAATGCCATCGAATAACATGACGATTGGGAAAAAACTGGAGTGAAAAATTACTACACGTAATAATCGAGTTTTGGAATCAGATCGATGTACTTGAGTATAATTATAAAATATATGAAAACTTGTCGTTTTTACCAGAAATAGACTAGAATTTTCTCTATTCTAGATTTTATTCGTTTACATTCGACCCTACCCTTCCATATTTTAGCGCGCAATAGCCTCCCAAAATATCCTTTGAAACAAAAACGACAAGCGAATGGCCCAATCTCGCTCAACAGCCTGTGAAAGGCAAAAAAGTAACAAAAATACGTATTGCCGCAACAAAGAAGGACCGAAAACCTGTGCGAACAAGGAAAACAAACGAACATCGATGCGTAGCAAAGGTATCCTTATACATAATTACAAACACGTGATTTTGTTTGTTCCAACCTACATTGTTTAAAAAGCCTAACCCATCGATGATGTAAAGCTTGTGCTGAAGAGATTTATTCTACGTTGTATTAACCCATCTTGCTTGGAAATTGTATCTTTATATAATAAAACAAATTAAATATCAGAGGTACAATGTCACACCAATTTGACCTAACCCCAAACTAAGCTCTAGGCTTGTACAGTCAACAGCATAAATAACTGATCATTTATGTACCTTGTCACTTTAACGTCGTGATTGAAATGTCAAAATTGTGAAACGATTGAATGCGACAAGGTACAAAACTAATCACTTATTTGTGGTGTTGACTGTACTATGGGTACTAGACAACGATATAAATAGAGAAATATACCTACACTTAAATAAAGAAAACATCCATGACCCAGGAACAAACATTCGCGCTCATCACACAAATATCTGCCCTTACGGGGATCCCAGGACCGCTAGCTTCGTAGGCAGGGTCACTACCAACTAGGCCAGCGCGTCGTCAAATGTCTCGTTCGTATTTTTTATTATATTTAAACTACGTAACGAACTTGAATCCGGTTTTATCAATAGATAGTGATTCAAGAGGAAGGTTTTGATATATAATATACTAGCGACCCGCCCTCGCTTCGCTTCGGTTTGTGTGAGTTTTCTGTAACACCCGTACAATATCCAGAACTTATCTAAATATATAAAAGGAGAAACTGACTGGCTGACTGACTGACATATCAACGCACAGCCGAAACTACTGTACCTAGAAACTTGAAATTTGGTACAGTTGTTCCTTTCATGATGTAAGTGAGCACTAAAAAAGGATTTTCCGAAAATCGACCCCCAACGGGAAAAAAAGGGGGAGTACTGGGAAACTAATTCTACGCGTACGAAGTCGCGGGCGTCCGCTAGTTATACATAAAAATCTTCCTCTTGAATCACTCTATCTATTAAAAAAAACCGCATCAAAATCCGTTGCGTAGTTTTAAAGATTTAAGCATACAAAGAGACATAGGGACAGGGAAAGCGACTTTGTTTTATACTATGTGGTGATAAACAATTCTGGGTATCGTGTAGGGGTGTTACAGGGAACTCGCGCAAACCGAAGCGAAGCTACGGCGGGTCGCTAATATAATATTATAAACACGACCCGACTCGATGGGAGCCATTTCCCGTCCGGGATAACTAACTCTCTATTAGTGATTAAGTGATTATGCTTGTGTAAAGTATGTTGTGCCTCAAAATATCTGTTCAAGGCTATTCCTGGAGGTAATTCTGATAGCTACATCTAATTTTGTGAACAAACAAAAAGATGACATTTTTTAAATTAATTTTGAATCCCACACCGAAAACGAATACTTTGGCATTTAAAAAAAAACTGCATGAATAAGGGATGTTTTAATTTCTAATAAAATGGGTAATAAACAAAAATACAGTATGTCCGTAGTTTAAACCAACTCGTTCAGAGATATACGTACGTTTGTTTTTCTAAGTCTTTTGTGAGAAGAGTATTATACTGGTGCATAATGAGGTCGTTTGTGGAAATAACGAGATACTTATTTCTACTACTTAAAAAGGGTTTTCTCAGTTCAGTACGACATTATTTTACAAATCACAGAGTTTGTATAAAACAAAGTATTTCCATACCTACACTGCTTGACTTATTTTTTTTACTAATTGACAGATACACCCGTTTCAAGATTTATTATTTACTAACAATCCGTGCCTCAGTTTTTATAAAGTATATCAGACGTTAATTGTTTAATCACCACAGAAAGTGACACCGATAGAGCCGTAATTGGCTCTGACTGCTTCAAACATTCCTTCTATTTAGTCATTTATTTATTTGGTATGGTTGTAAAATGTGGTTTGTACGCTCTGACAGAATAACCTTGTTACCAACCGTACCTCGCTTTTAGAGTAGAAAAGCGTTCCTTTAGAGCAGCTAATTTCAAAGTGTGGTCGGCGGAGTCCTGGGGCTTTGCTACGTCTTCGTCGAAAAATAAACCTAATGTAATTCAATGGATTTTTTTTCGACGAAAACAGGTTTTGCCTAATTTGGGGCTCCGTAACTAAAAAGTTTGAGAACCACTTCTTTAAAGAATAACATGGCACGTCATGTAACTTGTGAAGCGTGCAAAGTTCGACACGCATGCTAACATTGTTACACTGAAATCTGTTTTTAAATCGTATTGCGAGTTATTTCCATCTCAGTGCAACGGAATTGCATTTCCAACGCGTTTCCGTGTTTTTATTGGCTTCGTCATATTTTTCACCAAAACTGTTTTTAAAGTTTGGGTATCACAACATAAACAACTATTGCAAATATTGTGATCTTTTCTGTTAAACGTTGACTGGTAGAGAATGCTTGAAGCATTAATTCCTCCTTTGTACCCTACTTTAATTTTATGCAATAAGTAATACTTTGCAAAAAACTACAGGATGTTTGAAACGACCGAAAAATTACGTGTTATACTTAAAACTTACCCTAATTCATTTTTATGCTAAGTGAAAGTTGCATTTTCCAAAACCGGGCAAGAGCATATCAAACTATGCTCAGTGTCTACTAATTCTAGAAATTTATAATAACATGTATCTTTTGATTTTTAAGAGCTATCTAAACAAATTACCTTTACTTTGCTACACATGTAAAATAATAATCTGTGCTTTTATTTTGCTACATTGTTAACTTAATTAAAATCTACTAAATAAATTACAAAAACGTACTAAAAACTTCGTATAATTCCGCCAAATGACTTCGCAGATGAAAACATCGCCGTACATTTATCGTCTTGTACGTTGCTTCTCAGGAGCTGGCACTACATTTATTTCCCCGTTTATGGCATAGGTCCTTTGCTCTGTTTACTAGAGTAAAAGAGAACCACAGAACGTTAAAATATCTGAGATTGCGAGTAATACTAGACCCTTGACATTTAACTAACTCGCTAGCGAGTGGAAGCTCTCACAAGTATTCTTATAGGGTGCTAGGAATAGATGTAAGTCATGGTAAGGGTACTGAGCCTCTTATTCCAAAGTTTGAAAGTACGAGTAACTTTTACTGAAAGGTATTTTCCAACTTGAATGTGCTAGTTTTGGCTTTGTCGGGGATTTTTCGCTCGTGTCGCGCCGTATTGTGAAGCCCATACCTCGAGATGAAAACAGACATTAGTAAATCTACAGGGTGTTCACGTGTGAAGGACTTTAAACCATTCTTATGGTATAAGCGCCTGTATGAACTAGAAATAAATTTCTTATCTGTATTTTTTAAACAAATTAGACGTTTTTATATTGACATAATTATTCGTTATTTATGTCGTAATGGCGACTGTAAAACAAAACGGAAATAAGTACTTTCATTCGCAATTTTAAAAACGTTCAGTAGAGGTTTAAGCGGAACCTGATCAATTTCCGTCGAGTACCCGAAGCCTGTAGCTTAATCTGATGATTTAAGCCACCCTGTAGATAGATACGATGTGACGGCAAAAGGTGAGGGAGAAGTTAATCTCTAGGGGCGTGATGGATGTGCTCTAACAGGTTTATATTATCTGAAGTTATAAATAGACAGTCTAGCAAACTTTATCCACCTGGGGCCCTAACATGGCTGCGTTTATCGCATGTCAAAGTTTGGATAAGGCATCCGTCACCTTCTGACACGTCAATAATTACGACAGTATCGGATACTTTATCCACATTTGACACGCGATAAATCCAGCCAACTTAGGCCCGCATGGCCGTCATGGTCGCCTTTATCGTGGTGGATAAAGCAGCCGTCACTCTCGCACCTACGTATTGGCCAGAAAGTGAGAGATGTTTTATCCGCGTTTATCTACATCGATATATACTAACAGGATTTTTCCCCGATTGCCCATAAACGGTAATGTTTTCTTCCTGCGGGAGAAGGAGGTTAGAATTATTGAGTTGTGTATAATAGTGTGTCCAGAGGACAAACTAAGGGTCGATAAATTTTGTCTTACACTGCAAGTGTCACTGGGCCAAAATGCCAAAATGGCGGAAAGAAAAGCGAAGAAAGGCATCTTGCAGCCTGTTTTAAGTGAGACTTGTTACCGACATAAGAAGGAGAGACATGCATAATGCATGTATGTATGTATCCTTGTCTGTCCTTTTGTCATCTCCTGTAGACTAAACAGAAAAACTGCATTTTTTTTTCTTAGTTCTGATGCTGTAGGAATTCTTATTAGTATTATTAATTTCGTAATTAAATTGGGTTTTTCATCTTTTGTTTTTGTAAGATTTGTTTATGTAAAAGCTTGTATACAAAGTAATTCGATACGGTATTATCAGTTAGGTATATTTAAATAGGTATACACTTTTTAATTTTAATCATCATCTTGTAATAACTTTAACACGTTTTCCTGCTCAACTACGCATGATATTTAATTTTATGTTTTATTTCATATCGACGGTTCTGTGACTCAACCGCGTATACTGAATAATGTCCAGTATAAACTGACACGCACTAAGTATGCACTCGCGTACTTAGTGAGTGTCAGTTTATACTGGACATTATTCTATATACGAGGTTGAATTAAATATCATAGACTAAGGCCCGTATTAATAAACTCATCTTGACCGTGAGGCCCGTCACAAGATACGTCAAAGTAAACGCCAAACCATAGAACATTGTCATTTTTGACGCATCTCGAGACGAGCATTAAACTTGAGATCAGTTTATTAATACGGGCCTAAGTGTTACTACCTGGACAACTGAGTTTTGCTCGTTATTTTTTGGTAAATTTTCTTTAAATGAAACCTAGCTAGATCGGTTTGTTGCCCCCGAAACCCCCTGCATACTAAACTTCATGAAAATCGTTGGAGCCGTTTCCGAGTTTCAGATTATCTATACTCTATACTAAAATTATAAGGAGATAAAGTTTGTGATTTTGTAATGGGTTATCTCTGGATCTATTGAACCGATTTTGAAAATTCTTGTACCAATAGAAAGCCGCGTTAGTTGTGAGTGTCATAGGTTATAAATTAACCTAAAAAATACCCAATGAAGTGGGCACGGGAACCGCTAGTATCATCATCATCAGCCCGGGGGCGTCCACTGCTGGACAAAGGCCTCCCCCAAAGAGCGCCACAAGTCACGGTCTTGAGCCGCTTGCATCCAGCGGCTCCCCGCGATCCTAACCAGGTCGTCAGACCACCGGGTGGGAGGCCGTCCAACACTCCGTCCACCGGTGCGGGGCCGCCACTCGAGAACTTTTCTTCCCCAACGGTTATCAGTTCTCCGAGCTATGTGGTTTGCCCATTGCCACTTCAGCATGCTAACTCTCTGAGCTACGTCGGTGACCTTGGTTCTCTGGCCTATTACCGTATTACGGATCATACCGCTAGTATATAGGTATAGAATTGCTCGTTTAAAGGTATAAGATTATTATTATATAGATTGTAACAAATGAGTATGTGTCCTGTGGACCGACGGTAGTACATATCAATATGTCTTTGAATTTGGAAGTCACAGTGGTTCGAACTAATAATAATGATTTATAATGGTACTTATATATATGTTCCACAGGTAAAAAAATGACTGACTGTTGAGTTTCTTGCGGCGCTTCTTTCCAGCAGTGGTAAACTCTTGGGAAGCGCTAGTAGATTTTAGATATTTAAAAGTGCCCGTGCGGTGTACTTCCTGAATAAACATATGTTTATATTTTAATATTTATCTCATAAACTGCTGTTCTCGGGACGAGGGATATTTCGAAGCTTAACAAAATTGAATCCGCGAAGTCGCAGCCGGTCGCGAGCCAAAGCTGTATCGTAAATTACATTTATTCGAAGCCGAGTAACCCGTTAATATGATTGGGTTATTTCTAGCACAGAAATATTATTTGTAAATATTTTTTTATGGGAATGAGTGACAGACGTACGGACAGGACGGTTCCGTTTTGTATAGTGACATGGGTTATGCGCTTTCAGCGTCTGAGATGGCTGACATGAATACTTTTATATTATTATATATTATTATATATTAAGATTCTCAAAAAAAACAGGTGTTGTATAGTTTCCTTAAATTTTACAACTCCCTGTATTTATGTAATTTTAGCATTTGAAAAAAACCTAAAAATCCATCGCGTTATTTTGCGTTAAAACTTTAAAACCAACCCAGCCATACTATTCCATAATTAACTCATCAGCGAGTTCGTCAATGAATATCTAATTGCTATTTATGAGCGAATCTTTTGTAGGTTTCTTTAAGGCAAGCTATACGAACACACAGCCAATTCACGAACCACTCAATTCTAAGACTCACGATACTTATGTCTTCAAGCTCAGGGATCAAGTAACGATGGTCAGGCGAAATCAGTCGCGACGTGAATAACGATGTTCTCTAAGATAATACCTACACAGATATTGGGGTCAATCATACTGACCTGCCGCGTATTTAATAGTGTTTACGTCCAGTCAGTGCGCAGTCAGTTCGAAAACATCGCTGTGATTGCTCATCGATCATTGAGTCGAAGTGTACTTTCCTTTGTTTTGTGTGTGTTTTTTAACGGAAGGTAATATTTAGTTTATATACAGGGTGAACAGTTATACAGTGTGTGCTTAAGATATATTTGTACGTACATATAAATCTCTTTCGTGACTGATTAACAGACAACGCACATCCTGAACGATTTGCGTGTCTTTATTGTGTTTTTTTATACTTTCATTTTATTCTGTGCTTTTTAATGATCATATTCATATTATGATATTATGTAGTCCAACCATTAGATATTAATAAGTAACTTCAATTCAATTCAATTCAATGTGTTCCGTCTTAGTCGCTCAACTGACTTACTCAAGATATCTTATCGCCACCCACGAAATAGATACCGTTGAGGAATTCCGGTGGTCATTTGTGGTTTTCATTATAATTTCCACTTCACCAAATAGTGCTTTACAGAAGCAAATGCACGAGTTACTTTGAAAAATACCCAAATCGCCATATAATAATTGTGGAGTTCTCACGATTTCGAGAACTAATATCCATTAAAAAAAATAAAAATGTCACGGTCTTCGAGAAATCGGGGAACATACATTAAAGAAAAACCCCGAAGTATTGAAAACTTCCTTTTATCGATTTTATAAAGTCGGTTGAAAAATCGACCTCTAGACTTTGTAGTATTACAATACATCGTATAATAGCAAGCTTTTCTATTTACAATATTATGGCAATGCTATTGATCTGTTGCTGGTTTGCTTGCAAAATGTATGTTTGATTAACTTCAAGTCAATAGTCCTTAACTTACAAATTAGTATCCCTTAAAGGGATAAGTTCGTCTTTGTACATTCCTATTTTAAAATATAAGCACTACATTATATTGTGGTTTTTACAATAAAGTGTTCACGTACATACTAGCTAACTTAAGCCATAACATTTCTTTCCAGCATCACCCCAATATGCTGCGGTCCCTCGCTGCGCTCGCGGTGCTCGCGGCCTGCGTAGGCGCCGACGCGCTGGGCAAGCCGTCCTACCAGCAGGTTGGGTGCCGAGGCGTCTACGAGGAGAGCTCGTTCGCTACCCTGGACCGCGTCTGCGAAGCCTGTCATAGTCTCTTTCCTAATGTCGACAAATGCAGGTATGCACTTATTTATACTGGGGTAAAGTCACCAGTGGTCAGCCAGAGACCAGTAGTCGACCTTATATGAGTGCGAAGAGAGGGTAATATATATTTCGTGCTCTTATATGCAGGTTTTCTCACGATGTTTTTCCTTCACCTTCGGCATCGGGTAATATACTTAAGTTAGAAAAACTTATTGGTACATGGTGACCGCAGGGGTTCGAACTTGGAACTTTACAAGTCGACCTAAGCCACTAGGTCGCCGACGATCTTATAGATAGTACTTCCTTTTTTTAGAAGGATATCTCTGTAATGGCTTAACGAATCAACCATTCCAAAAAAGCAATAATGTAGGAGTCAGATGAAGATTACGCTTTCGTATCAGTTACTGGAAATCTGAATTCTTTATACGAATGAGAATGGGTTCATTGCTCTAGAGTATATTTTCGTTAGGTTTTGTAGTCCGCACGAGTATATTTAGCTGTACATCTGTCTGAAAGACGGGCCCTTTTGTTGATCTGTCATTATTGTTCACAAATTCTTGTTGCCGATTTTTTTTCCCCAGTCTTCATCTGTTTTTTGATAAGAAATGAACGAGTCAACTTACGAATTTATAGTACACACGGCTTTGTCCTTTTCGTTTTCCAATTGTATCTAAATATGTCAAAACAAATAAAAAAAAACAATTTTCAGGAAGGACTGTTTTACGACGGAGTGGTTCAAAGGATGCGCTACAGCGCTCCAATATGACAGCAACGAGATAGAACAGTTTAAAACGGCGATCAAACATCTTCACGGCGCCAGCCTTGGCTTTTAAAATCACCCTGTAATTTATATTACCTTTTTTTAAACTATAGTCTATCCAAGTAGGTACTTCACGAAATGTAAACAAAACAAACCACGTGTTTCTTTTAAATAGCCAATAAGAACTGTTTTGTCGCCTTTGAAGCATCATTCTGCTTCTATTGGCTGACGAGCTATGTCAAGTGTTTGTTTTTAAGTTTGTACCTAATCAAATTGTGTTTATGTTCATCCATATTTACTATTACTTTTTTTTCTTAGTAATATTTTGTAACGTTGAGGATTTTTATTATGGAAACAACCCTTTGAGAGACAAAACGGCTGAAGTGGTACTTCAAATTTAGATTGTAATTGATAGACTTTGAAATTATATTTTTTTAATCAATCGATATACAGTTGTTAATCATTTTAAAGATCAAATAAATTATATTCATTTAATTTTAATTTGATTACATTTTGAAATATATATTTGTGCAAAAATATTTATCATTTTTTTTATTAGCCTATACACATTGTAAAGTTATGGTGTACACATTCCTTAAATTGAAATGTATTATTACACTTACATAACATGATGTGGTAATTATTATATTCCTCTAATTGAACCCCAGAATTAATTGAGATAATTAATAGCGTCATTGATAAAGCTTGTGTTACGGTCGTTATGCACACACTTGTTTAGGGTTTAAGGTAGCAAAGCAATTTGTCACGGATAACGACTATGTACACAGTCCGCTGTGAACGTATAGCATCTAAGGTGTTTCACAGTAAATCTATTAAAAACAGTTGCTTAAGAAAACAGTTATGCAGATAAAGATATTGGTAAATGCCTATAGTATTTGGTTTAACTTGAGTTGGGCAAAAAAAAGTGGTACCATCTACTACTTATTCAGGCCTAATAAGGAGGTCTAGGGCACCAGGTTAAAATATATATTTCCTTTTTTTAAATGCCAGAATTCATTGTTTAAAACCAAATAATAAAAGCCACTTGAATAAAACCGCCAATATTTTTATTTGTATCTTGACTGTTGAAAAAAACTGAAAGCATGACTTTAAAAAAGAAACTAAAGGAAAGTTCTGTGAAAACTTATCTACTTACCAGAAAAGATGTCGAACAGTCGTAACGTCAAAGATTGAATATTAGGTAATGGCTGGCTTTAATTGTTATGCCACTATTGAACCCTATCATAATAACAGCGTCAATTGACGAGATAGAAATTACATCGGAATTAATCGTAGCCTTTATACGACAAAGTTCTATAATAGTGGTATATCAATTAAAGTCCGTGACCGTACGTACTGAAGCAAATAAAAGACACGCAGTGATTCAAAGTGTAACGAAATTCCTTTATAACTGTGACACTGGCGGCGCCACTGTAGCACCATATTTGCTTGTATGCAAAGATCAATACAACATTTTGAGTAGTTTTGACGACAAGGTTCTATAATAGTGGTATATCAATAGAAGTCCGTGATCGTACGTACTCGAGCAAATAAAAGACACGCAGTGATTCAAAATGTAACGAAATTCCTTTATAACCACTGTCTACTGTTTGACCACTGTCTACTGTATTGTGGAACAGCAATTTATTCAAGTAAATTGCCAAGTATTTTAAGTAATAATGAAAGGAGGAATTTGATTGATCGCTTCGGAATTTCGGAACTTAGGATAAATGTCACGAGATGTGTGTGGGGACTCAAGAGAAATTGAAACATGTCGATATATTTGCGTATAAAATAAGGAAAATGTATTGGTTTTGAACCTTATCGCTATGACGTATTTTAATGCCATATCCATCAATTGGGAGTGATTAAATCTGCCATTACATTACATTACAAGGTTTTAATAAGGTTCTTTGATTTTCCTCGGCTTTATGTCTTTGATCTTTATACCTTATACTGGGTTATTATTAGCATCCATTCCCGTTATGAGGTTATAGTGGAGGTCGTTTGATAAGGAACTTCAAAAATGTAATAAAAACGTAATTATTCAAATATATTTTTTCATTCGTTTTATTAAGGTGAATATATATACATATGATGTAGATACTCTAACTATAAAGGTATTTTCCACAGATTTTTCAACTATCTATGTTCTATTAAGGCTTTTACGTTGTTTGTTAGGGTTAGCTCTTTCCTATTAATTTCATTCTTAAAAGCTCTATTTTGACGACACGCTGGCCTAGTTGGTAGTGACCCTGCCTACGAAGCTAGCGGTCCTGGGTTCAAATCCCGGTAAGTGCAGATGTTTGTGTGATGAGCGCGAATATATTTGTTCCCGAGTTATGGATGTTTTCTATGTATTTAAGTATATATTTCTGTATATAAGTATTTATATCGTTGTCTAGTACCCATAGTACAAGCCTAGAGCTTAGTTTGGGACTAGGTCAATTGGTGTGACATTGTCCCCTGATATTTATTTATTATTATTATTTATTTATATTGTATTAGTTGAAGCGGCCGGCCATTTGACCAGTTTAATAACGTTAATAAACTTAATCACACTAACACACACACAGACACACACAAACAACATTGTATTCATCATGTTTTGGTTCAAGATAAAACATTTAATTATTGAATAATTAAACGTTCGAAATACCACCCGTCCTCCATTTATGTACAAAATGTAATCGAAATTAAGTTTCAGGTAGAGAAGCGAGCTAAAGGGTGTTATATTTCACGGACACATTGCGGCCAGACCACGTTTATTTCAGGTCGCGCACAATTTATTTTAACCTTTAATTTAACGCTAATTTCATACAATAACGTACCCCTTTACGACAAACGTTAACAAAAACGCTATAAAAGTTCCAATATAAATTCACCTTTATACTGGAGGAAATACGAGCCAAATTTAAACGCGCGGGAAATTCGTCAAATATGCTTTCATTGACGGTGTTGTTTTATTGCCGTCATTAACGAGAGTACTGAAAGCGGTTTTATGCTAGTTTGAGCTGTATTTCAAAGTTTAAAGGTCGATATTTCAGTTCGCGTTGTAAAGGTCGTGCCTTTAAACGCTAATGAAAAATATAGGGGGTTTCTGCGAACCGTGTGTAGCTGGAATTATAATAAAAAAAAATGGCTTTGTAAACAAGGGTCACTTTAGCCTTAGGGGTAACCTTACCCATCCGAGAATTCATTTTAAACCGAATTAAAAGGGAGTTTTTTTTGTACGCTACTCGATTTCTCCTCCAAATTATCAACCGATTGAATCTTTGTTTTCCATAAATACATTAAAAGGATTGCCCTATTCAATTTTCGCCAACATTTTCTCATGGGTTCCATGAAACTTAGTAATTTGGAATCGGTTCATTAGTTTATATCTTTTTATCCTTTTTAATGTCATGCATAAAGCTCAGCATTTTGTTTACTCATAAAATGACAATGGAGATGATTGCCGCCTACTTAGCGATTTTAGTCTTAAAATGGTCTGTTACCCCATAAGGCCCAAGTAATACTTTATTCAAGAGTAGGTACCTATATAATCTATAATCACCATTACCAGAAACCTCCAAAAGGCCGTCTACGAACTAATTGACAATGCACGCCCTAAAATTTTATTTATGCGCTCTCTACAACTCACATGTTAGTAAATAGTCTGTCTAGTTGAAAAGTTTAGTAAGTTCCTTAATACAATGACATTCATCGTTCAAAATCCCGTATTTATGATATTATGTTTGTTCGTAAGAAAAAATTGTGAGATTTTGTAAATATTCACATTTTAATGTCTGTGGTCTGTTTAAAATGGTTTTGGTTTCATTGGTGATATCTTTTCGGGAAAACCAGCAAATGTACAGAAGAGAGTTTTCAGTGTGATTAAATTCGAAATTATATTGAAACGGCAATCTACAGGTTGTAACAAAAACTGTCACTGATTCGTAGCACAATGCAAGTGAAAACACTTTGAAAATATTGAACAGTTTTTCGTTTTGTATGGAGATAAAGTATTCAACGGATTTTTAACGCTCATTCTTTCGCATCGTGCTAGGGTCAGGGCAATAACCCGTCAATTAGTTTTATATTGATTATGGTTTCTGTAACATCCTGTATCCTGATCCTATGTAAAGAAGCACGCACTGTATGTAAATACCATTGGTTTCATTATTCGATGCCTAGTCAATAACTTACTAACATCTTATTTAAGAAAAAGTTGTTCTAATGCAATATAATTATACCTCGTTACTCGTTGACAAAATGGGAGGCGTGTTGTGCTGGACATGTAGGAATATCACATAACATATACCGTTCCAATAATAGAATAATCATGGTGTAATTATTTAATTTCTGGTTTCACAAATAATCATCCTTGTCAAAGAAAGAGGTTTACAACCTCTGACTTCAGCTAATATTTATAAACGTCTTGTTTGGAAAGTTCAAGAGAGCAGAAGTTCAGAACCTTTATTACATGGCTCTGGCTTTGAACAGTTTAGTTCAATTGTTACAACTTTAATTAAACTCGCTAATTGTGAAGTCACTTTCCCGTTTTATTTTATTTAGTTTAATAAAACGGATAAAAATAAAAATAAAATTACTATCCCTATTGCAAAAACGACAATAAATAGTACAAGGTGGTCAGTGGTGGTATGACCTTGTGCGGGGTCCGTTCGGATCTCTACCACCATTTTATCTTTTAACATTTGGAGTCTTAAGATTGTAGTTTTGTAAATTCAAACGTGTATGGGTCTCTGTGTGATCCCACTAACCAGCCCGTGTGAATTCTCAAAGCAAAAAAAAAACAATTTATAAATACGTTATTATGGTCGTATTATGGACCCTTTGGGTCCGTAACCTTTATTAAAACGAGTTTTAAAAAGTCTTATAAGATTCTTTTATCGTCTATAAACTAGTCTAATAAGTTTTGCTGTGGCTCGTGCTGTTTGGTAAAAAATGTACTTACATTTAAAACAATTTGTGTTACTATTTTCTGAAGACAACAATATTTATTTAATACAACTATAAATACGGACTTAACATGTAAATTTAAAAGTTAAAATTAAAACTAAACTTATTTAAAATAAAATAAAATAAAACTAAGCTACTCAAATATTAAAAATTAAACATAAACACCACTATAAAAAGAACACCCCCTCTAGCAGGTCCGCTCGCGGCATGGTCCCTAAGACACTGGCTGCATTACCTCTCTGAATAGTTTGAAAAAGAAATGTAGCTCTAAGTCTGCATTTCATAAACTTTTTATAAAATTATGTAGAAAAAAATACGTGAAGATTATTAAAATATATATTTAAGGTGTAGGTATAAAATAAAACGAGTTCTTTAAGTCAACCTATTTATTTACAAAAATACAAGTAATATGTTTAATTCACTTTTACTATTTACATTATTATTAATATAGAGATTCTAGTGAGACATTCTACACTAATAAACTTTCATACGTTAGTGCATTGTAACAAGTTTTTATTAGATTATTATATAAAACAATTATTATAAACTATACTCTTTACATGCCTACTTATACTTATTCATTCACTTATAGTTTTATTTATCTCTATCTATTTTAAGACAACCTATATACTCTATATACTCATGGGTTGTTTATACTTTGTTTAGTTACTGATAAGTTTTATTCGATAAACACTTTTATTTAATTAAAAATAAATATTATAATTGTACTGTATAAATGATAATTAGGTATATCGATATTGCATGATAAGAGCGTAAGGGTTCTTTTAACATTATTTTCTCTAATAAGTCATCAGTTAAACCCAACCTACGTTTCGTAAAAAAAACTTTATTAAAAAAAGGATAGAAAATAAAACCGCCAGTTTTAGAATATGGTTTTGAAAATAATATGCAAAACAAAATCAAAAATATATTATTTCTGTGACAAAAGTATCATGATGTACATATAACCGAGTCCAATCCTCCTATTAAGTAGGTAGCTATTTTTTTTTCTTAATAGGATTTACGGGGTACAGAGAATGCTGCCACGCCCACGCAAGAATCAAAAGAGATGACTTTATCTTCTTACGCTTCCGAAGAACGTGAGATAAGGATAATTGAATAGCTTTTTACTATGTAACCAAGACATTAAAAAAAAGTAGACTATAATAAATAAATTATAAGTACTCAACAATTAAATAAAACAATATCGTTAAAGATCGAAACGTTTCGAAAATTCAACCAAAAACAATTGAAAAAGGTGTCATGTTAGAAAAATAAAAAAATTAAAGATTTTGTTTCCAATCGCGTTTCCTAAACAGTTTTAAGGATATAATATATGAATAAAAAAAAAATAAAAAAAAAAAACCTAAAATTATTACTAAGCCGGCACCTAGACACGGTAATAACAATTAAATAAGGTTAAAATTATAAATAAACAATAGTAACGTCAAAAAAAAACTGAAATTTAATTTAATAACTATATCCAAAGCACAGTCTAATTATTGAGATCCAGATCGCGGAACATTACCAAGTTTATCGTATGTTGCATCTTAAGACAAAATGAAATAGAACTCTAGTCATGTCCAATAAAATACTCGTAAACTTGCAGCTCTAAAACCAATAACGTAATAAACTAATAAACTTCTACGTAACATAAAGCCTCGCAAACATCTCAAAACTTCAATAAACTTCCCTTTCACTGGCAACATAATAAATTCCATTTTAGTTTTTCCCACATATTTCAACTGACTTCCGCTACATTCTAGCATTCCTTTCATAACTGTGTGGAGGCATGTCAGGATTGTCGCGTTATGTAAGGGCTGAGCTGCTTTTGGAGGCTTCGGTTATGTTACGAACGGAAGCGGGAGAGTTAGCGGGTAAAACTTCGAGCGGGTGTGATAAAATGACGGTTGTACAACAATTTGCAAATTATTATAATGACAGATGGTATCAAAGTTAAAAAATATAAACGTGTTCTGTGCAATGAAGTTAAGAGTGAATTACAAGATTTTTTGCATGAATAATGTTGAAAAAGCTTCTAAAATTAAATTGACGTCAACGTAAGTTATTGTAGATTAATTCACTTAGCCTTATACATGTTTCAAAGTAATTAAGTAACATTAAATTACAGTAAGTTTATGACAACAATATATTGCTAGTTCAAGAACACAATAATTATAAATACAGTCATAATATGACACAGCTATAATATGACATTTAAAAATTAGTTTTCAAAGTTTAAATACACTTATTTACAACTATCCAGCTAGAATATGCAGCAGCTGGTATATCTACATTTTATCTTTCTTAAGCGTATACTTTAATAAAATATGCATAAACCAGACCTAGTTTTGGTCTTTAAGGTGGATTTACGAGCAATAGTACAAGCCTAGAGCTTAATTTGGGACTAACTAAGTTAAATTGTGTGAAATATTACTTGCTTATTTAGGACCAAATACCATGCATATGACATAATATTAACTTGCGTGAGACTTTCATGAGTGGAACCAAAAATAGTATGCGTTAATCCCAAATTAAGCTAAGTTTATGTCTTACAAAAAAAGTCATAATAGCTTGATATTTTGCTACTATCCACAAACAGATGGATTTTAACTTTCGAGATATTTACACAGTGTTATTACTTAAAATGAGACTTTGTCGTGCTAAAAATTATATATCTACATAATATTGTTCATCGACAATTTGATCGTGTTTCACGACTTGTCTTACATGACCTCGTGTGTTTTATATATTATCAAATAAATTGGATAGTCTAAGGCGGTACAGGTGTAGTGCACAATTGCTTTCCTTCGTATTTTCACGGAAACGTACGAACGTGTCATGCTACTTCAGTCAACCTCAGTACTTTTTGTACTGTGACCGACTGAAATAGCAAGACTCGTTCGTACGTTTCCGTGAAAATACGAAGGAAAACAATTATGCACTACACCTGTATTAACTAAACTGATTTCAATTGTCATGCTCGCCTCAAAGTACGTCAAAAATGGCAGTTTTCTACGGTATTGACATTTACTTTGACGTATATTGTGACGGACATCTCAACCAAGATGAGTTTATACGGCCTTTAGAGACTAGATGCTACTGAAGACCACCATAGATTGGCTTCTAGATTAAAGTATCAACTTGTCCAAGTATATTAAATATACTAATAACTATAAAATTTTAACTTAGCCTTTATATGAGCCAGGCGACTCTGTGCTTGTCCTTCGGTGGGTCGGGCGCGGGCGGCGCGGGCGCCTCGCTGACGCGACGTCGCGCCAGCGGACGCGGCGGCTCGCGTCAGGCGCAGTCGATGCGCGCGCACACCGCCGCGCTCAGCAGCGTCGCCGCCGCTAACGTGATCTGGACGCACGCTATGACAACTAAGTCGCGCGGGGAGGGGCGGGATTCTTCGTCGAAGTCGCTGGGGAGGAATATTGTTTTGAAATGGTTTTAAGCCTAATGTTCTGGCAGAAATTATATGCGCGTAAATGGCGTCAGATCTATTTTAATCTGATCAAATAAAAATGTATGTATCTTATCTTATCTTGTCTTTTTGGTGGGGTCCTTACGCATACACTTCGGCCTTAAGGGATCTTTTGTGTAATTACCCCTCTTTTCGCGCTAAATCCTTAGATCCAGCTTTAGCTATTAAATATGTTTAGGGCCCGTTTCTTAGTAAATGGAATCACTACAGTTTTGCTGGGATTGATGGATAGTTGATGACTAAAGCACCAGCTTTCCACCTTTTCTAAAGCTTTTCCCATGATTTCCGATTGTGTTTCCGGAAACTTTCCGTTTATAAGTATCACGACATCATCTGCATACCCAACAGTGTGTAGTGGGCCAGTGTTGAGTTCCTCCAGGAGAGAGTTTACTATCGGGCTTCACAGAGTAGGTGAGAGAACCCCCCCCTGGGGACATCCTTTTGCCGTTGTGGCAAATAGTACGTCTCCCAAAAGAGTTGACTTTATTAGCCTACTATTAAACATGTTACCTATCCATTTACATATGGTTGGTTCAATGCCGTGCCTAGTAGCCGATGTGCTTATGGCTTCGAACATGATCCTATCAAATGCTCCCTCCACATCAAGAATTGCCGCGAGGCAGATCTCTTTGGTGTCAAGTGTATTTTCAGCTGTATCCGCTACTTAATGAATCGCTGTCGCAGCACTACAAAATGTATGTAACTTATATGCACAGAAGGCTTTAACTATACTGGACCACAAAACTTTATATGACATGTTCTTTAAAAGTGTGATACTTAGTTTTGCGGTCCAATATACTAATGACAGGAGAGACCACTTTTTTCTTTTCTATTGTGTATGACCGTTTACCATCTCGTAGCTATATTATTTACTGAGTAAGTATCAAATCCAATACAGGCCAGTAACTGCGTAAAAATACACCCAAAAAATCAAATACCCTTTATCTGCATAAACTGTTTACCTATAATCCAGTCCAGGCGGATCCAGTATAGTCCGACAGCATTGAACGACTAAAGCGACGAGGAGGCACGCTGCCCCGACCCACAGCACGCCTGCCGCGCCCGCTCCCGCTCCCGCTCCGCTTGTCACTGCCCAGCCGCGGGACGTGTGGATGGATACAGCTTAACAAATGAAATTACTGTAATTAAACGTTACTTCTACCAAGTGTTTAAATTCTTTCAGTTGGTCTAGTCAAGATGTACCTGCTATTACGTTGTCAAAGTGACACTATAAAACAATTTGTTTGGCACTTCTTACGAGTTGAATCATAACGTCACTGTGACACAGTAACACTGTCCCCTGATATTTATTATTATTATTAATTCTAATAGTATTGACATAAGCTGACGATCGATGGTGTCGGCCACTTATGACACTGCTATACACTGAAAATCCTTTTACATGTTTTCTAGTCCCTCTAATCTCCTATAGTTTATATTTAAATATAACTTAAACTTGTCAATATTACTATAACATTTTATTTTCGTGTCATACTCATCTCATGGTACTTTAACATACACATACTTACGTTATCGACGAAGAATTAAGCAACCATAGTAAACCTTATGTTAGATATACTTACTTAAAACTATGAATATTTATAGTCATGTTAAAAACACAATAAATCCTGAATGCCCATAGTATACATAATGCTTTTCGAGGCAAACTCTGCGTAACGAAATGATACGTTAATTGAAAGGTGTTTCAATTAAATAATAGGTACAGTCAAAAAGTGTCAAAACAAATATCCGCAAAAATGTGGAAAAATATATTTTTCAGAGTTTGAGGTGTAAGTATATATATTTACGCCCTTGACTGTACCCACTTGACCCACATGCGTAACGCGCGCTTAGCGGACATTTTGATCTTTAGACGATTTACTGCTTAGCTATTTTGCCACATAGACATTATTTTTAGTCATTTTGTTTCGTAGATGAATTGCAACATAGACATTTTGATCAAGAAGGGAATCCTGGAGCCCAATTTTCTTATCGCTTCAGCGTCCGCTACCACTCTACCGCTCACCCAACCTTATAAGCAACAGCGTAACAAAGCATATCCACCAGATAATGGAATAAGCAACGTTCCACGGCCATGTAATCGAATCGTGTACTCGATGCTCATTACGGTATGTATATAATGTTATTTCGGGACATAAAAGGCTTTTAAGGTTGAAAATGTGATAAAGTGAAAACATTTCTCAAAGGAATTTTGCCCTGCGTTTACAAGATTTACATGCTCTATAGGAATAATGCGAATATTTCTCACAGGTTGATTTGAGGTGTGTAGTTAGTAGAGGTTGGCAAGCATGACGTGAACGAGACGAAGTTATGTAACTGCTATAGCCCTGGAATTTTCTAGGACTAAGTTGATTTAAAAATCTTATAATACCACCCTCCATTTTTTAATGACAAAAGAAGTGCACATGCAAAAATAAACTTTGACTGTTTATGTCAATAAATGATATGTAGAAGGGTTCTGAAGGTGTATGAAAGAGGAACACTGATAAATTGACTATTGTTTATTAACTTTACTTAAACTACTATTACATAGGGTGCTAACCAGGGGGGCGGGGGACGCGGATTAATATCGCAACTGTTGCGTGTCGTGTTTGGGAACGGACTAACTCGTCGCTGTCCCGACGCCCGCTTGTTTTTCTAGAAATGCTGACAGTCGCAATGAAGTAGGGGAGTCGCCACAAAACCTTATTAGAATGACCCGAAACTCCGTTTCAAAAGTGATAAAAATCTGTCCTCCTGTACGAGCTGGTCTGTGTGAACGGACCCTTACTGTTTATTACAGTCTATTATTTGATAGGATCGGACATGAAGGTAAGCCACCTTTTTAAAGGAACAACTTTTTACTGGATGGGGAATATTATAGCCCCCCAAACACGTAACGCAACGTATATTATTAAAACATATCTTTGCTTAAATATAAAAGCGACAGAAAAGAAAATGTGTTTGTGTTGCATTTAAATGCCGAATGCTATTTCATTTAATATTCAAATCAAACTATGTATATTTATTTTTGATTTGTGGTGCTTTTGTAATTAAGCAGCGATATTTCCATTGGTGCCTCTTAACCTCAGAAAATATGACTGTTAAATTATGACTCTCAATACAAATGTGAATCAATAAACGTAACGGATTCTTGAGGGCCCAAAAACAAGTGACTCCTTTCCCTTCAACTCGATATTTTTTACTTAGTTTTAACATACAGCCTTAAAAGTTATATAGGCCAAGTTTGGCTAATATTTTAGAACAATCATTCAGACAAAACAAAGTCGACGCACACATGTCACGTCACCCGAGAAAAATTCAGGGCCCCGTGGCCAATTTGAATTCTAGGCCACTTTGGACTATGTTGAAGTGACGTTGTCAACCAGAACGTAGGAGACTTCCTATGATTTGGTTTACAACGTCACGTTGACAAAGTCCGCAGTGGCTTAGGAATCAATTCGGTTGACTGTACCGATGGTGGCAGTGGCAGCATTTCCTCGTGTAAAGCAATGCTTATGAGTTGCCCGAGGAAGCTGCCAGCTCGGGGGTCTTCGGTGGTTTCTAATAGCCTTTCATAATGGTGGATGAGCGTAGTAACCTAGGTATCACATTAAATTAAAATGAGACTTAATCTGGTGATCCATCAGACAGTTATTAGACAAGCGACTTAACTTACCAGCTGCTAATACGCTAACGCCGCCGGCCGGTATACCCAGCCCCATGTTGAATTTATGCCTCTCTTCTATGAAAGCTACGCTTCCCATGACCATAGCTGATATTCCACAAACGATCTGCAACAAAGAAAGTACGTTTAGCCTGTGGGAGCCTGCCGTTTCGTCAAAATAGTTTTGGTCAAATGCATTATTTCCCAAATTTTTCATTTGCCAAATCACTGTTATAAATTTTTTTCAGAATTTATTTCAGTGCTGTTTGGTGTATAACATTACAGGTTAGGTTAGTTTAGGTTACAGAAAACAAAGCAGTTTCAAATGGCAATTCGGAAATTGACTCATTTGACCCAAAATATTTTGACGAAACAAAGGTAACCCTTAGCCTGTGCCTACGAAGCTAGTGGTACCAGTTTCGATTTCCGGCACGGGTAAATATTTATATAATAAGCGTATTTTTTTGTAAGCCTTCGATGTTTTCCATATATTTTTCTACAAAAGTACGGGCACGGACGTTAATTTGCTACCCATTTCAAAGAATCTGCTTGAAGATGTCATCGTCATTAGAGATGCCAAGTCTGTCAAGAATGTCAGATTGACTTTGGAACTAACTGTATCGGGGCGTTATGTTATGTTACACAAATTGGCTTCACTAATGTTTGACCAAATCAGTATTATTTTAAAGTTTTTTGTGGTCGATATTGTAACCTAACCTAACTTATTTAATAAGCTCATTTAACCTATGCAATATGTAATGGTGTAAGCACAAACACGTTTTTGCAAAATGAAAGTTACAAAAATGATACGTTTGTCAAACGTACTTTTGGTCAAATATGTATTTTTCAATTTCATTTTGGTCAATTGACCTAGTCCTAAACTAAGCTATAGGCTTGTACTATAGATAGTAGACAACGATATATATACTTATAACATGTATATCTTAGTTGGTAGATATGTTATTATTATTATTTAATAATAATATTAACTTAATATGTACGGTGACCAGAGAGTCAGCTGTGTCATTAAGGCTGGATAAATTAGCCCAATTAAAATATAACGAGTAGGTAACTAATTAAATATTATAATCATCAAATTGTTAGCTCTCGATCTAAAACGAGTGACTCCTATTCAAATGCAAATTATTATGAAACCGCAATTACAGATATAGTGTATAGTTGTTTTCCTTCGTATTTTTACGGAAACGTACGAACGTCTCTTGCATATGCGGTACAAAAAGTACTGAGGTTGACTGAAGTAGCATGACAAATACGAACATTTTCGAGTAAATACGATGGAAAACAATTATGCACTACATATGTAGTTTAGGATTGGAATAGCTGTAATTTTAAAAACCTTGCATAATAAAAGTAGGACGTCATCGTATCAGATAACTTTCTGTATTATTACAAACTTTATTGCGCTTTCGGGGCCCATGTTATCGTATTGTTAACTCGGCCGCCATTACTGTTAAGTAAATATGCGTTATTGTAACGTTACGATAGTATTATGAAGCCGCGATTAGTTTGAAATTGGAATAGCTGTCAATTCATAATGTACTTTGACATAAGTATATGGTAAAACTGTCATCTCTCACCCCTTTCTAATAGCAGCTAGATATTACGATACTCGATAATATGTCTAAAGTAAGATGGTTGAACCGAGTAGAATAGAGGCGATGTTGGCAAAAAAAAATACAACGAAAATGTAAAATATTCAAATATATAGTAGGTATGTTATTTTTTTGATATTTATTTTTACCGATATTTAAAAGACGTTTTCGCCTTCAACATAGTCAAAATTAGAAACTGAATTACAATAAATATTTCCTACGAACTGAATTACTAAGGTCGCCTATTATTGACTTGTATATTTTTTTCCCTGTGCTTCTCTTTAATGTGTTGGTTTGCTGTATAATGTTTTATTTTGTTTGACCGTTATTATTCTAAATTTAAAAAAATATTAGTCTAGATTAAGGCTATTAGGGTAACTTCACACTGACCTTAACGTAACTCAATATTACTTTGACCGAATCTAAACATGAAACTCGTAACGAACACGGAGCTTGTTTGACGTAGGTTGTTGTTCAATCTCTCTCAAAGGGGCTACTACAAGTTTTACGAGGCTACGGACCGCACCTAAGAGAGTTTTGGTAAAGAGAACAGTGCCTTTGACCAAGAAGGTGGTATTCTCTAGTGAAATCTAGTCGAATTCGTACCGGGCGGCGGAATATGTAAGCAAACAAGCTGCAGTTGTTATTGTTCGTGTGCAATAATAGTTTACATACATACGTACATACAAGTGATCCTGCGGGAGACAAATAAATAAAATAAATATCAGGAGACAATATCACACAAATGACCTAGTCCCAAACTAAGCTCTAGGCTTGTATAGTCGAGAACTTAAATTTGGGACCCACTTTAGGTCTTTTTTTTTTTATGGCATAGAGAGGGCAACCGTGCACACAGGCCACCTGATGGTAAGTGGTAACTGTGACCCTTAGACATTAGCATATAAGACTGCAAATGCGTTGCCAACCCTGAGGACTAAGATGGAATGCCTCTATGCTAGACATTACACCGGCTGTCTTATCCCCAAACCGGAACACAGCAATGCGAACACTGCTGTTTAGCGGTAGGTTAATGGATAAGATGGTGGTAGCGATCCGGACGGACCCTGCACAGGGTCCTACCACCCAAAGCCAATCAAATTGGGTCTAAAGCCAATCTGACATTCTACAACAATAAGGTTAAGTTTGCCATAAGCAGACCGCGGAATATTCATGGGAAATTCAAACGTCAATAGAGCTGGAATGTAAAATTTCATCGACTTTTCTACCTATCGATAAGTTTAATCTTCTATATTATTACTGACTTTTAACATTAACCTCCTTCATTAGCGAGTTACATCGCTATTGAAAGTAAATCGCATGGCATTTAACAGGCATTTCTAACACTAGTCTTTTTGCAACTAATTCCTATGTTAAAAATGGTTAATCCAAAACGAAAAACGATTAACGAATGGATAAGAAAGTATCTTTTGCTTACTAAAAACGAAAATAATTCAACAATATACTGGTCAATATGCAAGGTTTTGTAAGTTAAAGCTAATTAAAACATATTGCGTTAAAACTCACATAACGAGTGAAACACATTCACGTGAGTTTAAAACGGTAAAGGACGATAATAGTTTTTATCTAGAATTTATTATATTACTAGTTTCTTGAACATCCCATGGAAAAGAATTAACAATCCACAATTTTTTCTGCTTATTTTTAAAAAAAAAATGCATTGTTCCTGTTCATTACCATAGGTCTATTTTTGTTAATAAATACATAATTAAAGATTCGATTCGTAAATGTAACTTATCGATAGTAGATAAAATTAAACGTTCCAACTCTATTGACGTTCGAATTTTGCCATGAAAATTCCACCTTCTACCTATAAATTACAACTTCAAGCATATTTTTCTTGAAATGGGTCATAAATTAACGTTCGTGATAGTACATACTACGGGTACCTACAAGACAACGATAAACTTACTTATATGGAGACATACATAAAGTAATTATATAGAAAACATCCATACGCAGAAACAAATATTCGCGCTCATCACACAAATGAGTTAAAAGAAAAAAAAAAAGATAATTATAAAAGATATAAAAGTTGTGGTTAAATGTACAGGATGAGTCGTGACTCGTGAGTGTTGTTCCTTTGCCCTGTTGTAGGTTTTAATTGCTGTTTACATATGTGGTAGTATATATTAGTATATTTTATTAAAGCAGATATTATTACTTTTTAATGTCTGTTTTTCAGATGTATATACCATTTTTCTTTTTTCATTTAACTGATATTTTGTAAATTTGCCTATCCTCTTGCATTATCCTGGCTTATTCTACTCCAAGGTTAACTGGAAGAGATCCCATATGGGATAAGTTCGCCTATGTACATTATCTATAGTGCTGCAAAATGTTTTGTAATTGTTTATGTGCAATAAAGAGTTTACATACATACATACATACATATCTGCCCTTACCGGAATTGATGAGGGTGTTAAACGGATGTTATTACTCTCTAGCTTAATTCAAAATTAAAGATTCCTTTCTTGCCTCTTGTAAGCGCGTATACAAGGTGTCCCAGAAGATGGTGTTTTATGGCCCCTGCACACAATGCGTTGGGCCGTGGTATTGGGCCAACGTGTAGAGGACTACTTGGCTGCGCAATTGACTTGTTAGTGGTTGGCGACCAACCGGTTAGCCAACCGGCTGGTGTTAGTTGTTCATGCACACATCAAAGGATCTTTTATGAAAGGGTATTACAGAATGATCATGCCAATTTGTAAACGTGATTCCATATTTGTGTGTGGCCATTAAACATTGCTAAGTTAATGGTATATTCTAGACCAGTAAGGGGGCTTCCTTATGCCGTATTTACGTCCTGGATCACCCTGTATATTGCTATTTGTACTAGTTAACGACGGCCTTCGTCATTCGACGCTATTTTGACGCAGCTCTACCAAGGGATGCCACATGAGTGTTGCCTGTGTGTCACTTTCCGTTTCTTCCCCTAGCAGTTCCAACGGATGACCAGTGCTGGCTTTACGGCTAGCGAATGCTAATGGAAGTTGGGACCGTTTTGCAACAATTTCTCTGTCTTGTTCTTTTGTATTTATGTGATGTAATATTGTATTGTTGCGAATAAATGTATCTTTATCTTTATCTTTTGCGTCGTTGCCGCTGCGTCATGCTACATATAAATTATATTGACATGCCACACGATGCGTTGAAACACTTGCGTCATTTTATGTTAAAATCGCAGCGTTACGACGACTCAACGCCGGCCACGCCGGCCACGCTCGTGTGGTTATGCTCATAGGTGATGGTGGATGGACGTGGTAGCCTAGGTACCACCCCGTATAGTCTATTAGAATAACTATACACACATATGAGTATATTCAGTTATGATTTCTAATTGCCATGAGCCTTGGCGAGCGAGAAAGAGAATACCCTAGTTAGGTAATGCCGTTTCAACATAGATTTCTCCTGCGAACCTGCCTTTTTAGCATCAAAGAATAACCTCTACGATACCCTCGAGTGGCTACTGTTCCTAATTTATTTCAACTATACTGCTTGAACTTGGCGCATTTTCGCTACAATATTTCACGATAAATGGCCTCTAATCCCCTTGCCAGACGTAAAGTTGACCGGATAAAGACTCGGCTAATGAATAAGTTAGCTAAGAGATTGTCGTCTCGCGCTGATCGTGCAGTTGAAGGCAACTGCACGTTTGGAATGGAAAACAGAGTGATACATTTTTAACGTAAGTTTATTGGCAATTATTTCTTTTTTTTATATTCTGCATGCACCACACCTAATTGACTGACACACAAAAATACAAGACACGCAAATATATATTTATTTTTTAATTTTTTATGGCGTAGAGAAGGCAACCGAGCACACGGCCACTTGATGGTAAGTGGAAACTGTGACCCATAGACATTAGCATAAGACTGCAAATGCGTTGCCAACCCTGAGGACTAAGATGGAATGCCTCTATGCTAGTCATTAAACCGGCTGTCTTATCCCCAAACCGGAACACAACAATGCGAACACTGCTGTTTGGCGGTAGTTTAATGGATAAGATGGTGGTAGCGATCCGGACGGACTCTGCACAGGGTCCTACCACCCGCAAAACATACGAGAACCTTTACACGATAAACTGATAAAACCTTTTTTTGCCGGCGGTGTAAAACAAACCGCTATCCGTGTCCGTTTAGCCGCTTCTTCTTAATTAGTCAACGGATTTTGATGCAGTTTTCACTATCATTTACAAAATGAAATAGGGGCTAAATAACTATGTATCGAATGATGTATCTAATATTCTGGTTTATGTACTTATCAAAATAAATATCGAAACGAATAGAGAGAGCTCTATAGAAGCATGATAAGAAAGCTTACAATGCTCTTTCGTCTTGTTATTTTGATTGTTTTTACTGAACGGACTAGAGCACCATCTTCATGCATAATGTAGGAACAGCTGATGTATTTGTATGAGACCCCGGTGCTCCTCGACTCAGTCCCTTTAATATAGATTTTACATTTACTTCAAATTGATATTATTTGAAGGGGAATTTTCGAAGTACAAAACATGAACTCTGTCGCATTTACTACGTATTTAATTTGCAACAGCAGAGAAAGACTGAGGATTTCTCATTGAGTTTTAAATTTAATCAAATAAATATAGGGTGGGCCAGAAATATTTGCATTTCTACTAGTTTGTTACTCTTGCTAATTTGCAAAATAATTGGCCCACCCTATATCGAAAGCCAACCAAGTCTTGCTGCTGCTAGCTGTCTTCTTCTTTGACAAGCTCATCTTACGTGACATTTATACTGCTGTTAAAGTAAACAGAAGCCGTTATTATATTCTTTTTTTTTTTTAATTAATAGCACACCTTTCTGATAGAAAGTTAGAAAAGTTTCCATCTTAGTCCTCGGGGTTGGTAACGCATATAAACGGCCATAGGATTCCAATCTTTAGAATGTAGCTTTGAGAATAAAAATTATATCTATGGGTTACCGGTCTCACTTACCATCAGGTGGCTTGTTCCACCATTTGCCGTCATAATTCTTTGATTATTAATATTTATGTTTTGACGATCTCAATGTAATTTCGTATTTTTTGACATGCAATGCAACTAATATTGTAATATTACATTGACAAATAAATAAAATAAATAAATAAATAATGACATAAAAAAAACTCGTTCAAGATGGTAGCATTTTTATAAATTTAATGCTATTTTACCATCCTTAATACAAAGCCCTAAAGACAGTTATTATCCGTTTTCTAAATACCAGATCAAGGGTAATTCCTTTATTTTTCCTGTGTATTTTTCCTAGGTGTTCCCTCTCCGTTATTTCTCGTTTTTTTTTATCTTTACCGTTATACCGTGTAGAATAGAGCCAACGTTCAATAGAAAAAGGAAAGAGAAAGAGTCTAACAAGGAACGGACGAGATAGTTTCCCTTATGTATTTTTTTTCAGGTTATTACATTCTGAAGCTTTTGTATTCGGAGAGCTAATTCAATATCCATCTAGCTTATCCAACCGTGGAGAATTAAAAAGACTGGCCGCCTTAAAGGAAATTTCTCGCGGAGTAATATTTTGTTTTTAAAGATGAAGATGGCCTTTTGGATCTCTTTTTTTTACGCAAAATGCTCATGGTGATTTTTTTTTAAAGTTTACTTTGCGTCAGTCAGTCAATCTATAACGGATTATTTATTACGTCAGTATATGTACAGAGTGTTTCGTTTATGTAAGCAGGTTACCAAGTTTGAAGATTTAAAAGATTCATTTTACGTACGTTTTAAAAATAATAATAATATAAAAACGAAAACAGCACAAATTTAATCCTTATGGATATATATCATCAGGGTTAAAGTTAAACGTATTTTTTTTACTGTACTAAAGTTAATACAACTTCTTATTCAACACAGGTTCGACCACATCGTTAAAATATCGGAAAGTCGTCAAATATTCCAACCAGTGTAAGAAGTTTTATTATTTTAATAATTAATGAGCGCGATAGTTTAAATAAGTGAATTAGTTTATTAGTAATTATTCTGAAATGGGTACTTCGCCAGCTTTTATAACGAGAGGAAGCTCTATTCGCGCAATATCAAGCCGGCCATGACGCCATACTCCCATGAATATGTATTATCCACCATCGGGGCATAATCGGATCAACACAATGAATATTTATCTTTACTTAAACGTAAAATTTAACAAAGGTTCAGTAGCCAGAGTTTTGCCTTATTATCTAACGTAACTTAAAGCGTCGTAGAAAATAGGCAAAGTAAATCGATGGTATTTTAAGCATCTATTAAGTTTTTTTATAAACCATAATTTCTTAGACTTCTCCATTGACAGTAGATTTTACTCGAGCCAATAGAAAAAATCTATAAATTGAAATTTGGTGTAATCGGGTCATTGATTTATTTGTCAATAATTAATAATTAAACGAAATAAGATGTACAAGTACAGGGTGTGCCAGAAGCAACAGTGTAATTAAACTCAATTTGTAACAGTTGCGATTTCTTCTTTTGCAGTCGATGGGCATTACTAATATAAATATTCGGGTTCACTAATGTTTGACCAAATCATCATTTGACAAACGTATCATTTTACAAA
Source organism: Acleris sparsana (assembly GCA_923062465.1). Taxonomy (NCBI): domain Eukaryota; kingdom Metazoa; phylum Arthropoda; class Insecta; order Lepidoptera; family Tortricidae; genus Acleris; species Acleris sparsana. Next base: position 2,342,215 of record OV281293.1, read on the forward strand.
CTTTCATTTCACAAAGAGATACTTCCCGCCGTATTATTTTCAAGTTTTTTGTGGTCGATATTGTAACCTAACCTAACTTATTTAATAAGCTCATTTAACCTATGCAATATGTAATGGTGTAAGCACAAACACGTTTTTGCAAAATGAAAGTTTGTAAAATGATACGTTTGTCAAACGTACTTTTGGTCAAATGAACGGACCCTAAATATTTAAGGTAATTATAATTTAAAACCCTGTCGAAGAAAGCAATGATTTATTTTGACATAATTTATTTTCCGTGATACTTTGGGTTGTTATTATATTGGTGATTCAATAATAAAAATCCATAATGGCGCGAGTATGTACAGAGTCCAATATATATATTACATACAGTGTGGGAAGTTCGTAAACGGTCACAAGAACAGCAATAAATATGACGAATTTAACGGGTATTTACTACGTCTTTCATAGCTTTATTGCCCAATAACCAGGCAATATATTTCATGACATTTCCAAAGATCAAACGTTTCCCCTTTTTCCAGCCTTTCATTATGTAACAGGATTTTGCTCGGAAGCTTTCGAAATTACATTATTTATACGCCGTACAGTCAGTATTTTTATTTCGCTCAGGTTTTTTTTTTATATTCGTCATAATTTGTTGCCTATTGCATAAATAAACAAGAATATCAAAAGATACTTTTCGCAAATTTAACTGCGTATTTACTTTCATTAAGGTTTGGAATGGTTTCTGTAACTCGTTTATTATTAAGAAGTTTTGGAAACAGGGTGTTTAATTTTGGACTCTTTGGCGGTTTAACATTGTTTAACATTGACTGAGCTAACACCCAAATCTGAATATACGTTCCCGCCGAATTCTAACTTCTATAAATTTCAATGGTAAGCGGGAAACCCGGTTGTGTTGATCGCGTTAGGATAGTTAGGTTAGTTTTGCAGTTGAAACGTAGATTGCATACGTCGAACTAACTCTGTTATTTCAAATGCACGGATAACTTTTAACTAGTTTTTCTCAAACATGCTATGTAATGTCGGCGTTACGTTAGTTATTTTAGGCTTCAAAGTGCCACGTTTCCGACGGAACAACTCGAGAGAACTGTAAAGGAATTTCATACGAAATTGAAGGCCTAGGCCGGGAAGTAATTTTTTTTTAATTTTAATTTGGCTGTGTTTATGAAAAGGCTAAATAGCTGTTTTTTTTTAATTTACTAAGCCGTGCATCCAACAAAGCGTTTGCATGTTTATTTGAAGTACCAGGAGCGCAGAGGTAATTAGGAGGTTAGCACGATGCGGCGAGCCCCGCGCGCGCCACCAGCGGGCCGGCGGGCAGGCGTACTGAGCACTGTAGGTTACTTTTAATGTTTATGCACTCCTAGTACCTATTTGACATTGTTATTTTTGTTTTAATTATTTTAATGAATTATGTTTGAGAAAAGCACTATACATACTTCGGCGGGAAATATGGGGTTGCCTGCCTCAGACCTATATATAACTTCGGCCGGCAACCCCTTTTGTCCCGGCCTCTGTAGTAATGTACTATTATAAACAAGCGTTTACCATTGATTTTATCCGCGTTAACTCATATATCGTCATTCGCCTTGAAAACAAATTGATCTACCATCGATGGATCTAATATCGATGTATCGATTGCTACCTATTGAATGTAATTAATGAGAAGTATCCTATTTTAAAGGTATTCAAAATGTATAAAACGAGTCAAGGGCGAGTCGAACTCGCGAACGAAGGGTTCCTGAGCCACAGTAGGTATTACTGTTCCAATTTGAATTCCAATTCGAATCGACTCAGCTCGAGCCCGACTCACACTTGTTTTTTAGGGTTTCGTACCCAAAGGGTAAAAATGGGACCCTATTACTAAGACTCCGCTGTCCGTATATCTGTCCGTCTGTCCGTCTGTCACCAGGCTGTATCTCATGAATCGTGCAGCAAGACAGTTGGAATTTTCACAGAAGATGTATTTCTGTTGCCGCTGTAACAACAAATAGTAAAAACAATATAAATTAAATATTTACCTAATCCAATACAACAAACGTGATGTTTTTGGCGTTTTTTCCTCCATATTAATAACGGCAACAGGTAGACAATTGAAATATTCACATAATATTTAGTTGTATATTCACTTTAAAAATAAATAATTAAACCAAAATAAAATAAATATTTGAGGATCTCCCTGTATGGGAGACACGTTTGTTGTATACAAACGTGTTTTTTTTGCCGTTTTTTTGCTGATGTTGTGTAGATAATGGTACGCAACCCTTCGTGCACCTGCGTGAGTCAGACTCGCACTTAGCCGGTTTTTTTAGTAAATGTTGTTTTTTCAGGATTTGTTATTTAATCACGTTAATACTTGTATAGTTAACCGTTTTTACGATACAACAAAAATAAAAATATGATAACAAGAAACGTTTCTTGTCAGGAGACCCCCCCTTATTTATTTCTATTTCTCTAAAAAAAATATGTTAGGGTTGGTTAGTAGGCTATCTATTATGATTTATAAAAGATACAGCTCTTTAAAGTTACGACGGACGGAGAGCGTAAGCATATTAATCCATATAGGTCCCGTTATTTTCCTTTCGGGGAACCCTAAAAAATGATGAATTAGTTTAGCAAGCAGACAGACAGCCAAAGTCACCTTTTAAATGCTATTCTGAACTATTGCAGCGTCTAGCATTAATATTAAATGTTTATATACGTCACTTATTCCAGGTGTGAGATAATAAAGCGGTTCAGTTTAGGTTGAGAGAAAGGGACAGTTTTATAGCAATTATACACCTCTGTCCCTTTCTCTCAACCTCAATTTATTTGTGAATATTTTTTGAAACCTTAAGATGACAATGCTTAGGGTTTAGTATGCTTCTTATTTCCTTTCTAAAGTATGTAGACCCGAGGTTAGTACGTCATGGTAACCTCCAGGTATTACAATATACAGTACAACTACTACTGAGTTCGACTGTACTTTTTACTCTAACCAAAGCTTGGCATCTCGTTACTCAATGAAAGAGCGTATACAAGGTTAGAAATTGTTTTTTTTTTGTGATTCTTTGTATATAGTATAGTATAACAACATTTACTTAAACTGCCAACCTGACAATATAATAAACGATGTAGAATAAAATTTGAGCTTACCTGTAAAACCCGTAAGCGTAGCACCAGAGCGAGAGGGTATGAGAAACCGAATATCGTTCCATCTCTGTCCCCCGTCAATGGTGCCGCAGACTCCTTGCGACGGGATAGAGCTGCCTGTAACAATTTTTTATTGTTTATTGTAAAGCTCCATGTACTGAAAAAAAAACCGGTTTTTTCCAGTTAGGCATTAAGCATTATTTCAGTAAAATAGGTTCTAAAATAAGGTATCAACGTAGTGTTCTAATTTTAGGAAACATTTTTTGAAAATATCTATTAAATATCAGTTTGAACAGCCTATGTAACTAAACACCCTCATCTGAATGATAGTCAAAATAGAACAGCTTGACGAACTGGATTCATTCAAGAATACCTAATTATTGTCAATAACGCCTTAATAATCTTGAGCATCCTGTATATAAATCCAGCAGTTTTAAAAACACATTCTGAATTTTGTCTATCTGCCGCACTCAGAGACGTTAATTAAATTTAATGCTTGTTTTGTGACATGTTATCTTATTCTATTGCTATAGCAAAGAAAGTGACAGCAGCAATCAAGTAATACATTTAATTGACAAGATTTCATATTTTCAACACTTTAATTTTATTCGTTTTATAGATACTGTTTGGAAGGAGGAAGACACTAATAGTTTTAAATTTTCTCTAGAATTAATAATTATTTTATTATTAATTTATTAAGATGTACTTATTCTAAAAGGGCGTAACTTCATTTCTACGACACAATGGATATATTACGTAAGTCCAATCTGTATTAAAAAAAAATTAGTGTCAATGTCAAATTTGACGTATGACAGCTTTTTTTCTCGTGAATAAGGCAATGGTGTTATATCTATTCAGGCATAGTATTGGTAAAACTCGATATTTTTTTTAACTTACTTGTAATTTTGTAAGTCAAGAAAAATAAGTCTAAATAAATATTTTGCCATGTTTAGGAGGCAAAACCCTTTCGATTCGTATAGTGATTTGGTGTCCCTCCTGGTATCCCTACTTCATACCATACTTGTAGGTACTATTACCTACTAACTCTGTGCTCCATACAATAGTGTGGCCAGTGTATTTACCTAAATTACCCAACTATGCAATAACGATGTTGAATGTTGCCAGTATGGGGAATACAGTTGGAGTCGGCGCTGTACGAAACCAAAACACCCTTGCACATTGAATTACAGGTTATTCTCGTACCACCCTGTACCAACAACTTAAGCTAGACGCATGCGTACTATCCTATAACCAGGCAACTGTTTTGTTTACAAAACTACCAAAGTAACTTGTTAGTTTGCCAAGGTTGCTTATTGAGAACTGCCCAGTTTTTATTTAGAGTTAACCAACTATGAGTAATACTTTTGTACTGAGTAGCGATTCAGAAATCGACGAAGCTGAGAAACCTGTTGAGGTTATTCAAAGTGATTCAGATAGTTACGAAGATGAAGTCGTCGAGAGAGAAACCACTGACATTGCCGGCTCGGAGACATTGGTTGAATGTTTGTATATTCATTTTACTATAAAAATTCAAATAATGAACGTCAGGGGGTAGTTACAGAGTCCCAAACTGAGCTCTAGGCTTGTTCTATGGGCATTAGACAAAGATATACCACGAAAACATCCAAAATTTAGAAACAAACTAGCTCATCACTGGCAAATCGTGGTTTTTTGAATCCATGGAGACGTTATTTTCTAATTATAATAATAAAAAAATAAAAAAATTCATTTATTTCGGACCATTATACATCCATATTACAGTTAGTTAGTTAGTAACAATATTTCTTAAAATTAAGTTAGTATTTAGATTAGTAGGTACATAATATGCGGTGCAGACCAGCCCAGTGCTGCAGATAGCGACTGTCCGGTCTGTCCGCTATGACGCGCAGGATGCTGTTGGAGCTGGCGCGCAATCTGCGCAGCGCGGCAGCGGCGCGCGCGCGCAACACGGCCGGGAAACCGTCGACAATAATACACACCCCTTTGATTTTTATCTTCAGTATTTTAATATTTCGAAAGTCGTTTATTCAACCGCTAAACCAATTTAAATGAATTTTGATGAAAGCGTTACAAACAAGCAGATATTAGTAGGTTTGGAATAACCGAACTAAAAATGTATTCTGTTTATTTTGAATAATGACCATACTGAAGGTCAAAATCAAAGTGTCATTTATTAGAATAATTAAGAAATAGCGACTCAATGGATTCTAGAACCACGATATGCCACCAAAATCGAACTCGGGACCGCTAGCTTCCGCTAGACTGACTAAGTTTCGTCGTCAAATATGTGTTTATTTGTTGTTTTTTCTTTAACATCAATAGCATTAAATTGGAATGAATTTTTTACATGATCAGTAGGATTATTTGAAAGTAACAAAGGGTGATTTTTTTATAAAAATCAGCCTTGCACGCTCTTTTGTTGCTATAATATTTGATAATGTATAGATAGTATTTTTGTTCAAGTATATATGTTTAGACTGGTGCAACTGGCGTTGCATATTCTCTCTGGGTTTGTATATTCCTGATAATAAATGCTTTTGATATGAAAGTTAACAGTGATAAATAAATTCTCAGTGATTGGGTAAAGCTACCTAGTGTAATATAATTTTAGTCGTAAGTTATCGTTGGACGTCATTTTGTCATTTTGAAATGTAACCCCTATCACTTTCTGGTATTCCAATTTTGTGTCTATATCCAAGATCATCCGTTCCAACTCAATGTGAAAAGAGGTCAAACAAACAAAAAAATATACAGGGGGATATATAGCGTCATAGCCTGTGATGTGCTCTTAGACTCTTTTTTATTAAATAAACACAATACAAAATAATTCATCAAACACCAAAAAAAAATCAAAGGGAAACATATTATGCTATGCGGTAAGCCTAGTTGGTGGTATGCCTGCCGTCAAAGCTAGCGGTCCCGGGTTCAAGAGCCAATATTTGTGTAATAATAAGCCTAATTGTAAGTATTTATATAGGCACGTCAATAATTAAAACAATAAAAATGTGTTTTTAAATTTCAAAGTGCGTATTTATTTTTGTGTCAATCTTTATTACGAAATAATAATGACATTTTAAACTGACCACGATTTACGACATTCACAATTTTTGGAATTTAATTATACGAGATAACTATCGCAATTTCTTTACGCAAAAATATCATAAGCACACCGGTTAAATTCAACAGCAAAATCTTATATTTTGTAAGCCTCAAGCAGATTTAATAAGTGATATTATAAAAACCATTTTCAGACGTCGCCGTCAGACATTCTCGTCTAAAAGGCTCGAAATGCTATAGAATATTTTACTTTGACGCTATCCAATTATGGTTTAATATGCCTAAAAATAGGTCGATCCATTTTTTTTTATTTACATAATGAAATTATAAAAAAACAACAAATTGTACATTATTTTCAGATGAAATAGATTGACATAACAATAATTATAATTTGAAATACACTCAGCGGCAAATAAAACCGCTCACCCGTCCTTTGTTCATACAAGTGGCCAACAAATGTAACTTTTAAAATCAGATAATAACGTCATAAATAATCAACCAAATTCACATCAGCTTGTTTTGTTTTCCAGAGTGTTTTGTGTACCAAAAAAAATCTTAAAAGAAGACTTGGTTATTTTTTTTCTTATTGTTTTCTCTGATGTGGATATATTGGTATTTATTTATTTATGTATTTATTTATGTATTTATTTATAATTATTTGTTTATTTATGCTAATAGTATATATCTTGTATATATTTGTATATATTAACAGATCTATTTACAAAAAGTGTCTTGTTATTGCTTGCGTGAAGTCTGCGCCACCTACTGTGTAAAATATTTTTGTTCGACACCATGTCCCGGTTAAGGTTGTCTGGAAGAGATCGCTAATTAGCGATAAGACCGCCTGTTGTTTACCTGTTGTTTTTGTTTTATTTTTACTGGATCTTGTAATGTTTTTTTTGGTGTTCAATAAAGTGTTTTGTATTATATTGTATTGTATTGAAAGACATATCGAACCAAACGCAATAATTTACTATGGACTGTGGTTTGTAGATTCCTTGTTATTCCTTTAGAAAGAGTCACGACGATTATGAAGAATATTTGTACGCCATTTTGAGCCTGGGTTATTTATCAGAAAAATATAATAAACTGAATCAAATTGGTTGAGAATTCTTGACGTTATTGTCTAATCTAAGAAGTAACATTTGTTAGCACTTGTATGAACAAAAGACGGGTGGGCGGGTTTTCTGCCGGTGAGTGAATTTATATTTACTTACTTATCAATTGATTATTATTATATTAACAATGGAAGTCGCCTTCCCTAGTCGCTGTCCCAACATTATAGGGTTCTATGTTGCATTGTCGGGGTACTTCAATTTAGACCTTGTGTCACTCTGACAAACTTCAAATTTCAAGTTGATAATAGTGCAACATAGAACCCTATAATATTGGCGCAGCGTAGTCTATTCCATGTACAGTAGCTAATAAAGTGTTTTGAAGCGTTCGGTGTAGAAACAATTATACATACGACATGTAAGCCTAGTTGGTAGGGACCCTGCCTAGGATGCTAGCGGTTCTGGGTTCAAATCCCGGTAACGTCCATTTTTTGTGTGACAATTTTATGTATTACTCTATAGTTAGGTTAGGTTAGGTTAGGTTAGGTTAGGTTAGGTTAGGTTAGGTTAGGTTAGGTTAGGTTAGGTTAGGTTAGGTTAGGTTAGGTTAGGTTAGGTTAGGTTAGTCGTAGTCGTAGGTTTAATTTTATCGTTGTCTAGTTCCTATTTACAATCATAGAAGCTATTTTGGGACTAGATAAATTTGCAAAAGATTGACCTCTGATATTTATTTTTCTTATCATTCACCTACCACCAAGTGTTCGCATTGTTGTGTTCCGGTGTAAAATTACTTGTAATGAGGCATTCCATCTTAGTCCTCAGGGTTACGCATTAGCGGTATCAAGATTGCCATTTTGAGACTATAGTCTTGAGAGTTATAATGTGGATGGGTCACAGATCCCACTTACCATCAGGGGTCCTGTGTGTTTGTTCGTCTTCTTCATGTGTTTAAAAAATATATTTTCGACATGGGCTTTAAAGTTTTGATTCCGATTATTGGTCATGGGTATGACTTTTTACTATCTCATGATGAGATTGTCATGAAAGAGATGAATAACGTCTTCGCTAGGATTAAGTGGCATTTTTTAGGGTTCCGTACCCAAAGGGTAAAAGCGGGACCCTATTACTAAGACTCCACTGTCCGTCTGTCTGTCTGTCTGTCACCAGGCTGTATCTCATGAATCGCGATACCTAAACATTTGAAATTTTCACAGAATATGATGTATTTTATGTTGCCGCTATAAGAACAAATACTAAAAGTCGAATAAAAAATATATTTGAGGGGGGCTCCAATACAACGAACGTGATTTTTTTGCCGATTTTTGCTCGATATTATAAACGGCAATAGGTAGACGATTGAAATATTCCCAGAATATTTCGTTTTATGTTCATATTAAAAATAAATAATTAAAATAAAATAAATAATTAACGGGGCTCCCATACAACAAACGCGTTTTTTATACATAGATTTTAGTTGATTGCGCTCACACCAAGCACGAGAAGCTGCGCGCGATATGGCGTGCGAAATTCAAATTCTGGATGTTTTAATACGGCGCTAATTTAACATTTTTATAATACGTTTTTTTATATCCATATTACGTAAATTTTGGAAAGTATGTATCACGTTTTTAGTTACTTCTGAATAATCCTTTGAAACAGTGGTTTTAGTTTTCTGTCGACTATTTTTCACAGCCTGTACTTAAGTAAACTCATGTCAGTCATTTCATACAATAAGTATGTTTTATTCCAATTTCAATTTCAATTGCATGCCGTGTCCTTTGTTTTTACCATTTTTATGCCAAATCAATTTACGTGTGCGACACAGAAATTGTTGATTGGGTTTGCTTTCGCATTTAACTTACATTTGCTTTGATAATCTATTCCCAGAACATTTCAATATTATTCATATTATTCCCCCAAGTTCATGAATTACCTAACAAAGGACATTTAAAATTGAATTCGTTCCTAAAATCACTGGAAATTCACGTCTAAAAAGTTTTGACCTCATCTGAATTTTAAATTTGTTGTAATAATCCTTTTTGATCGCGGTTTACTGTAAAAAATCATTAACGTCAACGTCAATAAAACTCGTCACTGACATAAATGAAAGCGAGCATTTATTATAATTTTGTTTACTGAAAAATTAATTGGTTTCAGTGCAAACTGACGAAGAGAAAATGTCCTCGGTACAGACGTCCACTTCACGCAGCCTCCAACCGCCACAGCCTCGGCGGAAACGGTTCATACCAAAATATGACGTGGAAGGTGTTCATGTTGTGACTCTCAGTGAAGAAACTATGATCCAAATAGAGATGGTTATCGGTTTGAATATAACCCCGCAGTACCCTTGGAAGTTTATAAGCACAGACAAGATCATGGAAACTATTGAGGTCGGCGGTGAGTTAAGTGAGTTTTTTCCTCTAAAAGAAGCTTTAGAAGCGTATAAAGAACCAGAAATTCTTATGGGGTACATTGTTGACGAGTCTAAAGACACAGATGAATTCTATGTTTGTTGTACTGTTGAAGCGAGAGATCATTGCAAAGCTCAATCAGAAAGATTTATAAGAAGACAAGAGAAAAAACTAGAAAAGGCTATGCAAAAGAAACCAAGGCCGTGGAAAAGTTTAGGAAGTGAAGTAGAGATCAAGCAGCTTATTCCCGTAACATCGCGAACGCTGATGGAGCTGGAAATAAAGACAAAGTTTCCACCCGAATATCAGATTGACCGGTTTAAAGTTAGGGACTCATCTTCTGCCCGAGATGGCTATATAGAACTGACCCCATATAGACAGAAGTTTAATAATGTTTTTAGACGTAGAATTGACACGGCTTCGCAAGCTTGTCCAGTCAAAGATAGCAGTTATGCTCAAACTGTACTAAAATACCCTTCAAACAAATGGACGCAAACAGTTTCCGATTCACTCGGTTCAACCGAAGACACTGAGGGCGGTGGGGATGCAAAACCTAAATATGATGATGAAGGTAACGAAATTGATGATGACGATGAAGGTTCTGACGAAGATGTCAAGGAGCCAGTAGATGACGTTGGAATTACAGCGTATAAAAACGCAATGCAGCGCATGAGGCGAGCTTCTTACATTAAAAAAATGAATAGCTTTATGCTCGAAAAAAGTACAGATATGGAGTCTATTGTCGAGCTGAATACTGTTATGGATATATATGGCAACGATTATCCTCAGCTAGTAGCACAAAAGACAACAGGTGTTTATGACTCAATGACATTTGAGGAATATGTGTGCTTTACAGACGTCAGAGCGAAAGACAAGTATGTGTCATGCGCAGTATTTCACCCAATGTGGACTGGAATTGTGGCTATATGTTATGCGGATTCATCTCCCGCTGTAATGAAAGTACTGAGCACCCGGCCTGACCCAATTTATAGAGCAGTTTACGGTATAAATCCTGTGATGATTTGGAGCCACATTGACAGCTTAATTCCAAAACTTTCCCTAGAATCTCCACGTGAGGTAAAAGTTCTTTCATTTTGTCCGTTTAATGAAAATGTTTTGCTCGGTGGTTGCATTAACGGACAAATAGTAATTTGGGATTTATTAAATAAGTTAGTAAATGTGGAGAAACTTACGGTGTTAAGTGAAAAGAGGGAAACGTATCGTATAGCAATGAACGTTCATATGGGTTGGATGAAATCCATTCAAGATAACGCAGTAGTACCTTCTACAGCTCTTAGTAATCTTCAAAATAGCCATTACGGATCAGTTAACGCCATAAATTGGCTATCTCCCAATTTTTCTGTAACTCCAACCGGAAAAGCACATTTTATAAAAGATCAAAAGAAGTCCATGATGTTTTTCACTGGCGCTGATGACGGTAGAATATTGATTTGGAATTTGTCCGTAGAGAATGTTTCGGGAGTGGACAGTAAAAAGGTAAAAAAATCAAAGCGAGTTTTAAGGAGACCTTCCGGTTTAATGGTAGACTTTTCTCCGTTTAAAGTTTTAGATCGCACCTTCACGCCAATCTACAAAATTATACTTGGTGTCGCCGGTCAGCAGCAAGTATTTCCACTCCAGAGCATGGGCATGAACCCGCCTATCATCGAATATACTTTTGACCCAACAATAACTGGATTAGGTCGAAAATATTTTACATCCTCGTTAGTTCCTGAACAGGCGAAAGACTTGAAAGCTATATTGTACACCGGCTCTCAACATGGAATGGTGAAAAAATTTACATGGGAAGGGCATGAATTTAATACGGGAGAAGTGGTTAACTCGGAATACTGTGATACAATATTTAATTGTGAGATTCACGACGGTATAGTGACATGCACTAAACCTAACCCATTCATAACCGAAATAACTATGACGGTTGGTGGTAAAATATTTGCAATTTGGTCTGACAAATTGAAGAAGCGGCCGTTGCTTTGGAAAAAACGTCAATCTCGTTTGACGGATGCGGCTTGGTCTCTCTACAAACCGAGCCTAGTATTTATAGCAACTTCCGAAGGAAACCTTGAGACGTGGGATTTGTTGCTTAGAAGTGACCAACCTATTTCAGTCCAAACACTCTCCGGAAACATGTTAACAGGTGTCAGTTTACATACATTGCCGTTAGCGAAGAATATACTCGGAGTGAGCGACGTCAATGGTTCCTTCCGGATGTTCTTAGATCCTGCAATATTTATGATAGAAAACGAGGGGTATAAACAACGCATGGAAAACATGATCGCAAGGGAGCTCAAAGTAATGCAATCGTTCATTGCTTGGCAAGACGCCTGGATGAAGCTCAATCCGCATATTTTACTGGAGGTAAAAAGGAAAGAGGGTGCATTGTTGGCTGAAAAAGCAGAAGAAAGGCAAAGACTTAGAGAACAAGAGGAAAAGCGATTGGAAGATGAAGCAGAAGCCCGAAAGAACGCAAAAATGAGAGTGGTAGGGCCAGAAGAAAGGTGGAAAAAGATTATACAAAAGCTTATCGAGCGAACGATTGCAGTTAAAAAAAGAATAAACAGAGCAGAACTTCTAGAACATGAAAAACCTTTACGTGAGTTAGAAGCACAACGTTTGGAGAAAGAGAGACGAATGTTTGAAATAATGAAGAACCAAAAGACTATTTTCAACGATACGGTAGCTATTCTTTTTCCCGAGGCAATTACAAAGAGTGCTAAAGAGAAGAAGAGTTACTTGTCTCCTGACTTGGAGACTCTAAAGAAGGAGTATTTGGAAGACTATGAGTATTTGAAAAAGAACGGTAAGAAGACTGTTGAAAATAATCGTTACCAGGTAGCGTTCTCATGGGAAGCAACATTAGCTGAAGGGAAAGAAAGAAGACAATCGTTAAATCTCAATGATGATTATATCAAAATGCATAGAAAAAGGTTGGAAAGGGAAAAATTGATGCCGCGGCAAAAGGTCGAGGTTGCAGCACCGGTGGTGGTTGAGAAAGACGCCGATGAACCTGAGTACGAAGAAAACGCCTAAAATCTCCAGGGCCTGTATTTTATGGTCGCCTTTATCGCGGTGGATAAAGCATCCCACACTTTCGCACTTACGTACTGGTCAGAAAAAGACAGTTGTTTTGTGCGCTAGCCTAGTTGGTAGTGACCCTGCCTACGAAGCTAGCGGTCCTGGGTTCAAATCCCGGTAAGGGCAGATATTTGTGTGATGAGCGCGAATATATTTGTTCCTGAGTCATGGATGTTTTCTATGTATTTAAGTATACATTTCTCTATATAAGTATTTATATCGTTGTCTAGTACCCATAGTACAAGCCTAGAGCTTAGTTTGGGACTAGGTCAATTGGTGTAACATCGTTCCCTGATATTTATTATTATTATTATTATTATTTATCCTTATCGATTAACACGACCATAATGGGACATCTGGTAACATAATTTGCACCACGTTGGGCCGTGCAATTTAGTTTCATTAATAATGTTTATCTTTATCAAGAAAAATAAATCTGTAATTTGAACGTATTCCAAGGTGATCTGCTTCAAACAAATCTCGTTGGTCGTGGAACTCGAGGTTGTTAAATGAAACATTGCTACAAAAACTTTGATGTAAGCTAAATGCCGCCAAATAAAAAGATGCTGGTAGCACTTAAAACTCAACCAGAGCAATTGACACTCATATCTTTTATAAAAAACACCTACAGTACGATTATTTCCACTTTGACACTCGGGACATCTCGGTTTTAATCGTTAAGGTTCGTGTTTTCACATTGACTAGAATTTACCATGTCGTCTTTGACCTGCGGGCCTAATATTTGTGTTAATCGCTAGACAAAATGTGGATAGAGCATCCGTCGCTCTACACGTGGCAAAAAGTGACAGACGGAGCCATGCGCCCCTGTTAATGTATTGTTTTTAACTGCCAAGTAAATAAGAGCTATGAAAACGTTGACAATACGATGAAAGGTCAAAGACGTTATGGTTTTTACTTACCCCCTTACTAATAAACGTTGAGTAACGGTGGTATAGCTATACAATGTTTTGTCCTTATCTGTCATTGTGACATTTGAATTTGACAGATAAGGACAAAACATTGTATAGCTATACCACCGTTACTCAACGTTTATTAGTAAGGGGGTTAGAATCTGTGTGTAGTGTAAAGTCAAAGAGGACTCAGATTACAAAAGACATAAGCTGCTCATTTACATATTAGTTAAATAATATGTACGAATTTATTTTTTATTAATATGATATATTCCCTCGAATGTTATTCAATGTTGAATATAGTGTCAAACTCTAGCTGAAATCATTTGGACTCGATCATGGAATGTTTTATTTAAATAACAGTTTTAATAATCTTGGCTATAAGAATAGCCTTATTTATTTAGTACTCAAATGATATTAACCATGTTTTAATTAATTATTTCTCGTACATTATAACTTATACCCTTAACATATAAAAATAATGTTTATTATACAGTTTCATACTGAGAAGTGGTTTTATTTATTTATGTTATAAATGTACAGTGGCTCTTATTTGCTTACTTATCTTACTGTCAATTAAAATAAAAGCTAACGAATAAAGTGGAATAGAGGCTCTTGTACAGTCAGCGTCATATAGTTGGTAGCATCCAAAGTAGCCAAATAGTACGTTACACGTCATTATTACCGTAGTAACAAGGGCGTGTAACGAAACCAACCGATCCGTTATCACACCAATTGGCCACACTGGTGTGACTATGGTTCATTTTATTTATCCGTAGTCACACGAACACATAAATAGGAGGAAGGTTTAGGGTAGGTTCGTTATCAGTCCCGGAGGGCCAGAACAACCCAGAAATAGGAGCTCCGCATCAGCGGAGCTCCGTTGACTCTGTTGAGTTTGATTTTGAAAGAGAAACAGACGCAAATTCGGTCTTGGTGTGACTACGGGTAAATAAAATCAACCATAGTCACACCAATGTAGCAAATAGGTGTGACTACGGATCGGTTGTGGTAACGAACTATTTGGCTACCTTGGATGCTACCAACTATATGACGCTGACTGTAACAGACGCATGCTATAAATTTGAATCTTGTCGAAACTTGCGTCAACCCTGTGGGCGTAGTATGGCTGTGTCTATATCGCATGTCAAATGTGGACAAAGCATCCGTCACTACTTATTTTTACGTGTCAAAAGGTGACGGATGCCTTATCCAAACTTTGTCACGCGATAAACGCAGCCATGTTGGAGCCCCAGGTTTATATTAGCAATAAAGGTTATATAAATTTAATGCTGTCTTTTGAATTTCAAAAGAGAATGTCAGTATTTCAATTGAAATTGTGCTTCTTGCTCTAGAAATCAAATGAAAATAAGCATTCAACTTTAGCTATTTTTATGGTTGGTCAATTATTCCCTATTAAAAGGAATGTAAAGCTTAAAATGTCTATATAAAATGCGATAACATTTCTCTTCCCGTAAACTAAGGGCGAGTTGTTTGATCTGTAGTTAAACTAACTTATCGTTAAAAACCGTAACGAATGGTTAAATCTCAAGGAAATGTGTCAAATTTTCAATTCCTTTTCGAATTTTAACACTGACCACTGATCAAACAACGGGCCCTGAGTCCTTTTTTTACGATTTTTCAATATGTTGTAGACATTATGAAAAACTAGGTCTGTACGTTTTCCATTCCTGGAAAATATTAAAAAAATCAATAATAGAAACTTATGAACCTACTTTTACAAAACCACTCAGACAGTATTCAAATTCAGCTATTTTTATCTCTATTCGTATTCCTACTAAACAGTGGTCATGAAGGAGTATTATGATTTTATGTACTCTTACTAATAAAGCAGTCAAAGGAATATATTATATCTGTCCTTTTCACTGACGGGCACTTGATAGGGGGACCCCACGCCGTTAAGGCTTGCGTGTGTGTATGTGTGTGTGTGTGTTCTCCTTCAAAACTCACAACGTTCAGCTCCTCCATATCGTCTTCGCAGTTGAAGTCAAATGAGTGTGCAGTGCATAGTTTGCGCTTCATGGGGAGTCTTTCGGTCCACGGTCAAGCACGATCTGGAAAGAAAAGTTTTGTTAAATGTGCTAAAAAGGTACAGTCGGCGTTATAAGCTGGGAGCGTAAATTCGGTTCGATATTTACCTAAAGTTGTCAAAATCCCAGAAAAAGTTCAGCGAATATAAAAATATTATTTTAATAATATAATGTACGGGGTTCTACCAAACGTTTATATTAATTATTTTACATGTAGGATAAAACGTTCCGTCAATTTGCTCCTCAAATTTCGTTAGGTTAGGTTAGATGAGTTACCGGTAAATTAAATAGCATTTGGTAAATCTATACATAGAAAATAGCTTCTAATACCTAGTTATTGTTGATACTTAATTATGGAAACATGCTGGCTTAATAATTTATTCAGAAATCCCGCAATTTTTATTAATAAAAAAAAAACTTGATAGTAAGATTACAAGCAACGTTACCTATTAGACATGGTGGTCTCGGTATTCACCAGATTTTTAGTTTTGCCCGTCCAGCTTTTTTATCCTCGGTACATAGTACGTTATCTTATCACTCGTGGGTAAATTTCTCCGTCCAACACATAGTGATTTCGAGGTAACGTACTTGTCCGAGGCCAAAGATCGAAGATGGCCTGCCCAGGCAAAGAGTTTTCCACCAGCAAAGAGTGCCAACAGTTATGGGACGAGCTAATTTGTCTCTGAGTCTTCAAGCACCTTGTTGACAATTTTTCGACAAGCTGTGAGAAGGCTCCCATGCTAGCAGTGTCAAAGAAGGAATCGGGTTACTGGCTACAGGGTTATTCTTCTGTTTTGGAGAATAATAGTTTCAGGTTGGCGGTAGGCCTTCGACTAGGCGCAAACATTGTCGAAGCTCACCACTGCCACTGCGGAGCTCAAGTTGACCGACAGGGCGACAACGGTCTAGCGTGCATAAGAAGCGCTGGTCGTCTGTCCCGCCACGCCTGCCTTACTGATATCATCCGGCGGGACCTTGTCAACGTAAACGTGCCAACTACACTAGAACATAGTGGGCTGAACTTGACAATGGTATATCCCAGTATACAATAGTAGTCTTTGAGAGACCCGATGGAATGACTCTCGTGCCGTGGAAAATGGGACGGCCTTTAGTGTGGGATGCCACTTGTGTGGATACTCTGACACCGTCCCACCTTGTCGCGTCAGTTTTAAAGGCAGGTGCGGCAATTTTTTTTTTTTAATTTCAAGCCTATTTTAAAATTTACAGCAAAAATGTAAAAATAATGACCGCCACTGAAAAAATCCTGTCATAAAGATAATTAAATGAAGTCAAAATTTGACAGAATTCAGGCTCGTTCAAACAGACCTTATTACATAGAAAATAAAGTTCATAACAAAATGAGTATTTTCTTTTGAATTTTACTAGCATATTATCTTAAATACGGAACCTTGAACTCGTCTGACTCGCGCTTGGCTGGTTATATTTATTTAAAAATCAAGTTAATATAACGGTCACTAAGTTGACTTCAGTAGCGGATGAGCTAAGGGAGAGGAGCCAAGCTGTCGTAACTTAAATTAACTGAGGGTCGGTTTGGGACAATTTACAAAGATACTTGTACAGTAAGTTTAATCCATCATTTATCTTAAGATAAACCAAGAACACAGTTTTGTTTATCAGACATGACGAAACCTTGTCACAGTCCAGGTTATGTACTGTCACAACGTCAATACTTTATTTGTATCTGTAGTTTTGAATCTAGATTAAAAAGATACTCTAGATTTATCTTTTTGTAAGTTTCCTTTAATCAACCAATAGCTACCAATAGTTTAGTTAAAGTAGGTGCGTGAGACAACATGCTCCTTTTCATTACGCTCGTCGTCACACCTGACTCGTGTCACACTAGTGACTAACCAGTGACTAAAAAAACAAGGTCAGTTCAAGGTCAAAGCTTGTGAGGTTTTTTTTCTGAGTAGCAATTCTCTCGATTCCACCGCACACCGCAAATAAAAAATACCGCGTGCTTTACGTAATCAAGACAAAGTTCACGCAATATCCCGCGATATTAAAACAGAGCGATTTTAAATCTCGAATTCCGATCCCGCGCGGGAAATATCGCACCATTAATCTGAAGGTGAAGAGAAACTGACTCGCGAGAAAGTTTAATAAATGATTTTATTTATTTTATCAGTCTGAATGCTGTTACGCTTTTGTTCCTTTGCATACACTTCCTACTAATTAGGTATGTTTAATTTAAGATGGTGTTCAAAAACATCCGATATGCACAAATGCCTCTAGTCACAGAAATGTCTCATAATTTTGAGCGGTAAGTTGGATAATAATATAAATAAATGTTAGCCTTGTATACCAGAACATTGGACCGAAATCAAAACTTTTTTTTAATTGCATTGAGAAGGCAAACGAGCACACAGGCCACCTGACGGTAGGTGGGCACTGTGACCCATAGACATTCGCACTCACAAGACTGCAAGTGCGTTGCCAACCCAGAGGACTACGATGGAATGCCTCTATGCTAGTCATTACACCAGCTGTCTTATCCCCAAACCGGAACACAACAATGCGAACACCGCTGTTTGGCAGTAGGGTAATGGATAAGACGGTGGTAGCGATCCGGTCGGACCCTGCACAAGGTCCTACCACCCGTGACCCTGGTACACACTCTCACTCCTCTCTGTGAGCCTTCTATTATAAGTGAGAGATTCAGTCTTGTCTTGCTCCTTTGTAATTAAAGATTCTCTGCATTAAAATAGCCTCTGTAAGATAATCTTCGGCGTTAATTTGATCTTAAGGAGTTAATAAATGAAAATTGCTTCAGCAGTGATTTTACGGTACTATGGTTATATCGATATATTCTATTTATACCGACCTATATTTGATGATGTTGTTTGGTTATTTATATAATTATGTTATAAGAGCTGATTAAAAAGCTATATAAGTACTTCTACAGTAGGGTAGCTCTTATAAAGGCATTTTACACTCTCTGACTCGTTCTCATAATTATGTTGTCTCTATTCGTTGTCTAATACCCATAGTAAAGTCGAAAGCACTAATATATAGATTCCGTTCGCGTCAAATGTATGTAACAAACCTTATTGTCAGTGGCATAGAAGCGTGTAGGTATTTATGACGCATTGGGGATGTATACTTAATTATATTTATGACTAGGTCAATTTGTGTGAGATTAAATTTGAAATAATCCCCGATATTTATTTTTCGTGCTTTCCCCTTGTTTCACCGACACTTGTTTCATAGAAAGTATAAATTCACAGAACTTTCGTTTCATAGAAAGCTATCTGCTGCACCTTTAATATTCTGTTATCTTAAATGTGATTCACGTAGGTTAGATTAGGTTAGGTTGTAACCATCACAAGGTAACCTGAAATCAACACGGGTTCAGCAGAGAATAGCTTTCTATGTAACGAAAATTCTGCGAACTGACACGTAATGGTAAACTATTTATTTTGATGTCCTATTTTGCCCCCATGACGTGAACCATCAGGAAAGCAACAAAGTTAAGCCTGATACTGTATTAGTTTAATTAAAATATGTGCCTACTTTACATTTAGGGCGCTGTAAAAAAAACCAATTGGAAACTAGTAACACTTGCCCGTAACTTATTCCTTTTACGAGCAACACCAGTGACAGAGTGACAGCTATTAACTAGAGTCCCATTTTGTTTTTTCGTATGAAACCCGATAAAAAAAAAGCAAGCTTAAAAAAACCCGACTGTTGTTTGCTGACCAAGTATAAAGCGTTATAAATCCTAAACGATCGTTAAAATGATTAAAAAATCCTAAAGATGATTATTAAATACCAATTCAATGATACCCCATTTGTCATAGTTCGACGACTTTTTTTTTTCTTTTTTTACAATAAAAATATGGCGTCTTACTGCCACCATATTGAATTTAAACACTGTATTTAGTGACGCTCACAAGATTAAGACAAATCGATTGCCTTAAGGATCATCAAAAGCGGTCCATGCGTTTAGTTTCTAGGCCGCTACAAAGAAACAAACATACATATATATAGACTGATAAACACATTATCCTCCTCGGCAATCGGGTAATAAAATGTCACGAAAAAACTTCGCTAGCGCGTCACTTTCAACTGTCAATATTTTCTCTCTTTCCCCAGTAAAACCTTTCAGTGGCATAGTTTCAATTACAGTGACCTTCAGGAAAGTATCACCTTACCGGAAAAGCTTGCATTCTCTCCTTTAGTGGACGAGTTGTCCATTAGTAAGGTCTAAGTATAATTTGTTGGGAGTGTTCAGTTTTTATATTATATATTATATTATATATTTCTATATTGGGCATTCAAATATCGAACCCCAGACCGCTAAGTTCACAACGCCAAAGATGATACATTTTCAATACATTTTAGGCTTTCTCTGTACATACAAAAGTCTCTATTTCGAGCCCGCTATTGAATTGTTAAACAGTCTTAACATCCCTTCTTCTATACCTCCCTACTAATATAAAGGCGATTATCCTAAGCGCAAGATAACCGCCTACTGCGTTAATTGCCGCTAATGTAATGGGTCCTTTATCAACGCAATTAGGACTGTTGACACGGCGGGCAGTGGCGTGGATTAGGAAAGAAAATGTTTTGCCAACTAAACCATGGAATATAAAGATAAACAAAAACCAATCAAATAGACGAGGGTTGTGTTTTGGTTAGGTATATGACAAAGCAAAATGTTGAATTGCCGGGCCGGTCTTCTAGGTGGTAATAGTACATTATTGCCTAGGCACGGAAGTAGGCAATTGCGGGGCGAGGATTGGTTTAAACGGACGAGCTTGCGAGTCCGTTTAAAAATACGAGGCCCGCAATTGCCGTTCCTGCCGAGGCATATATAGTGCTTTTCTCAAAAATCGCAAGAATAAAATTATGTTGGAGTAAAGTACTTTATTAAGGAAAGAAATACCACACAATCTATACAGACAATATTATTACCTACTCTTTACCGTCTTTTGTTTATGACAAGGAGAAACGCAAGCTTTTTTTTTAAAACTACTCAAGCTATTCGAGATACAGATAAAAAAGTTATATTCCGAACAAAATTTGGATGTAATAAGACTTGTGCCCTCATTTTATTAAGGCCGTTTTCACTTTTTAAAAAGTTAGATACTAGATGGTAATGAAATTTGTATGCAACATTGCGTGCTTGTGTAGCGAGCACGCAATGTTTTTTTTTTTTAATTTGAGATCTGTCAGTAAACTATGTACTTCGCATCCCAATATATAGATAGTAATTTCAACTTTTCCTGTCATTTTTGAGAAAAAACCTTTGACTTATAGTATTGTCAACGTTTTATAACTCATATTTACTTATAAGTAATGGCGGCTGAGATAAAAATAATTCCATAAGAGGTCAGATACGTAATCGTTTTAACCGCCTTAAATAGAGGCCGAACCGATATAATAGTTTCTGTTGATGAAACCAACCCAGTTAACTTAACTACACATAATATCCAATTTTTTTTTGAACATCGGCCACATCAGGATTATTTTATACATGAAGTGAATTTACCAGCGCTTCGGAACAGACCATCATTGTAGAAAATAGCGCCGCAAATAAACTCATCTCTTTACACGTTGCATACCCGCCTGATAGGGTTCGACATACCCACTTTTCAACAAATCGGGGCACGGCTACTGAGACCGAAGTGCGCTCGTCTGCGCAAAGTGGGTCTGGAGCCACCATTAAACTATTACCAGTTGTAAGATACCATTCTGAAGAATACAATTTGTGAGACGTTTATAACTAAAAACAATTAATTTGATTTAATTTCTGAATATAAAATGATAAACTATCAAATAATAAGCTTTAGGTACATTGAACAATGTAAGAGAACTTGCTTATTTAACCTTTGATGTGCCTGGCAGATTGGGTCTGATGGACCCATAAAATATAGTGATATAAAACCAAAATATAAATTACGTTTTTACAGCCTTTTAAGTCAAGTAATGCTAAGTCATTCTGCTTTTATTTTACGTTGAAGGTAAAGTGCCGATTCATTCTCAGTTAACGCTTAGCAAAATTATGATGAATTAGCTGACGAAAACAGTATTTCTCAACTAAAGTTTACAGAGTTGGAAACAAACATTGATTGTCAGAGATTTCGCTTAAAATTCAGTTTTATATAAGATCGGTAAGATTTCTATTGTTTTCAAATAATAGACGTATACCAAAGCGTAAGATAAAGTTGTATCCAGACCTAAAATCTCTGTTTAAATTTCAACAATGAAGCTTAGAAAACAATAGAAATTCAAACATAAATCACGTTATTTACAATTCACAACTTTATAGCACTCAATGCCTTTGAATTCGTTTATGGAAATACCAAAACCTATAAGAAATTGTACTGTTGAATTTACCAAGGTCTAGAAAATTTAGAATACAATTATATAAACTTCAAGGCCTAGCCTTAGGGCTACTTGCAAAATTAAGATTAATTTAACCCAAACAGTACCATACATTTTGCCACACCTAAAGAGCCTCTATTCAACACGTTTTGTTAATCCTAGTTACTTGACAGCAAATATGGCCGAGTTAAAACAATACCATATCAGGTCAAATATAATGTGGATTTTACCGCCTAGAATAGAGGCGCTGAAGTTTAACTTGAATCTTAACCAGATAAATTTGATGCCTAAGAAATGTTTTATACAAAAGTGTGTAGGGCTGGGTAAAAAAAGGCTAATATAGTAACGCTGTGGTCGTGGAGACTGGTAACGCAGTGATAATTTGAGCAGCAAAATCTTGTTTTATATAGAAAAATAACAAAAATAGCGGGTAAAAAGTGAGACCTGTGTCGCTTTTGCCTAACGCACTCGCAATCACAATCAGTTTCAAAGTGGAACAATTGTTTTTTAATTTGTATGCAAACAAGCCTTCCATCTTCAAAATGAAAACGATTTCGATTGCGAGTGCGATATGGTAATAACCCCTCCGGTTAAGACTTAAAGATATCTAGGTTTTTTTTGAATGGATCAAAAAATTTCATTAGTAGAATGGCCCAAATATGTGTAATATTTACGTACCTACTTACTATCGGAGTCAAGTCTCCTTGAAGTTATCCAGTTCGTCAAGCTGTTTTAGTTTGACTATCATTCAGATGAGGGTGTTTAGTGATGCTATTACAAGGAGTTCAGGACCTGGAAGGGTCTGCTCGAAACTGCTAGCCTTACGGTCACAGATGTTCATTGAAAAAAATATGAAAAATCTACATTTTATTTAATTACCATAACATAGATGAAAACTCTAGACATAACGGCCACCTCTTTTACATCTGATATCTCTTAAACATCCTTCTTCACCAATTTTGATGAAACCTAGCTAACAACCAACTAGATTAAACTAGCTTCCTTTAAATAAAATTTAATTTAATTAAAACCAGCACTTTGGGAGTTACGATGCCACGGATAGAACACAGACACATACACATATACATTACATATATTGGACATATAACTAGCTTCTTTCTTGCCACGGGTAATAAAAAAAGTACATTTAATCAAAAATAAATTTTGACATGATTGACTGTGCTTAAAACTAAACCATTTATCTTTATGCTGCATGTGTCAGTAAAATTTGAAGCAGACCTGAAGAAGGGATGCCAAAAGTTGTTAACGGATTAAAATCTGATTAAACAAAGTTTTTAATTGAATTACCGTGTACCCTTCCTCCCTAATCAGCAAGATTGACTTTCATTAATAAATAAAAAGGATTTCTTGTCAAGGACGAATTAAGGTTTTTGTTGCCATCAAAAAGTATGCGAGATTTGGTAAAAAAATGGTTGCAGAAATTAGTTGACTAATTACTTGGTCCGCCGAATTATGTAAGTTTTCCATTATAAAAGAGGGTACTTACAGGTAGGCAATATGTGAAAAAAAGGGTTTAATTAAGTAAATGATAATTCGCTTGTTTTGTGACGGCTCTTCTCAAAAGACATACTTTAAAAAGAACACCTAAATTTAACATAATATGCAGCATCTCCTTTCATCTCAATTTAGCAATCCATCTAGAGAACAACAGTGAATTTTACGCGAATTACTACGCTAGCTGTATAAAAATAGAATTACTTTAACACGTCACGCCCACTGAACACTTATTAAAACCTATTCTTCTATAAGGCGTCCCGAAATAGCTACAATGTCCTCAAATAAGAATGAACTGTCAAAAGAAATCCGGTGAGACGCTTTGGAAATGTAATTCTATTGTTCTGAACAAAATTTTCACTCGTGTTCATACCTTTCACTTACCTCGACATTTATATCTCAACATCATTCTGTATCTCTAATAGACAGTGAAAGTGTTGTTATTTGCCTGAAATTTTAGGCATAAATAAACTAAAATTTGCATCCATGAAAATTTATAATCATTTCACTCAATTAGCACCCCATTTGTCTATCTCGTAGATCCAAAGGAACACTCAAAGAAGGAGTTGCGCTGAAGGAAGAAGAAGAAGAAAGACATTTATTTACTACACAGAAGACACACAAATAGACAAATAAAAGAAACTAAATAATGTGACAAAAAAGCACGGAGTTTGTAACAAGAATAGAGAGGACATGGTAATGGTAGAGTGTCAAGGAAAGAGCGAAAAGGAGAAGTGATTAGATAGATAAAAACTCCCGATATAATGGTGCCCCCCCCCCCCCCCCCCCTTTTCAGTGGTAATATCTCTTAAACGGCCAACATTTACATGAAACGTAGCGAAGAACAACCGCTCGAAAAACTTCTTTCAGTTAAAAATAAACTCTTTAAGAGCTACGGTGCTACAGACACAGCGGTTAATCTTATAACACACTTCTTTTTGCATAGGGGGTTAAAATTAAGGAAAGTAACCCCACCACTGTAAAGAATGATTGATAGCTTCGTCAAGAAAAGAGAAATAGTGAGGGAGGTTTCGATTAAAAATGGGGAAATGTTTGATAACTCTAAAGGAGCGTCCCCCACCCACTAAAGCATTCGCGTGAATATTCGAGTGGTGTGGACGTTGAGCCAAGCGTAACAAAGCTGGCACACCACTCGATGTTCGCTTCGAATGCTCATAACACGCGAATGCTTTCAGTGACGCTTCTTTAAGAATTTAAAAAAACTGAACCTTTCTCGGCGAGACGTATTTATTCTTTATAGGAAACTTGCTGGAGTAATAAAGATTAACCTGGTCCACACAAACCAGTGCACAGTGCTCGCGTGCTTTCTCATAGCCATAAAAGAAACCTGGAAAAGGCTATCGGCAGAAACAAAGCATGAATGGAATTGATTTTCTTCACGTGTTAGTGAGGTTTGTGAGGCGTATAGTCGCTATTCTGTGCGGCTAGCACGAGTCGCCCGTGACTTGTTCATCGCTTGGATCTTCCTTTCTTTCTAGTCAGTAACGATAGAGACGCACTGAGCGACAAACGAGAAAATACAACATGTGCTACCCGTGCTGTGTGTGGTGAAGACCGAATAAATCCCAATGGCAGAGAAAGAAAATATTAAACGAATTTTTAGCTTGATTTTTTCCCTGTTTAGTCAAGAGTTTTTATCACAGCTCGATGCTCCAATTTAATTAACACTGTAACATCGCTCATGGTGATCACGTTTGTTCAGCAGTAGCAGAAAAACAAAAGAATGTGAGGGCTTCAAATTTACTTTTCTTTTACGGTCAATGAATGACTCTTAGCGGCCAGTATTAAGAAGTTTACTAAGGTTTGCAAGATACCGATACCGAGAAGTTATTGAATGCCCCTCGTAAACCACTTTTTTGTTAAGCCAAAAAAAACGCAAGTCGTGCTACAATACCTAACAAAGTAATAAAAAAGAAAAGATTCTTGGAAAAGTCCAGCCAGAATATAATGGACATAAATCTTTGATCACTTGTAATAAAAAGTCTAAAAAGAAGTTTTAATATTTGTGCTTGCAAGTCATCTCCAGGCCATTTGTTACAATATCGTTAGATAACATTCCGATGATGAAGGTATCTTTGGATTGTGATTAATGTTCATGAATAATATTGTTGAAAGTAATGCTATTGTTAGTCAAAAATTAGGAACAGGGGTATTATTAAAGTTTTTAATAATAAATGTGATCTTAAGTAATTTTTGTCACAAGACTACCAGATCCAACTTCGTCCTATTGGCTGAAAAACATTCTTACATAGCAGTACGATCAACCAATTTGATTCCTACCACTTTGACAACGTCACCGGCTTTGTAAGTTAAATCAACAGAAGTTTGTTAAGCTTTGGTTGATAACGTCACTTTAGAATTGTCAATGGTGGCCTAGGAATAAAATAACAGCTGCTTAAAATACGGAGACGGTCCGGAATCTCAGTGACACGTCGTATCCGTACCATTTTTATCGCATGCGCTGTACACCGCTGCTCAAAATACGCTGACGGTACGGAATTGCAGTGACGTGCCGTAAACGTCACGAATTTACCTTGCCATTTACTGCACGTCACTGCGATTCCGTACCGTCACCGTATTTTAAGCAGCGGTCGCACCTTCAGGTGATTTTATTCTGTATATTGTTGAAGAAAGGTGGATTTCAGCGCAACTTACAGCAGCAACCATGACGGCCAATTTGCCAAAACGCAAGGCAACGCTTTTCTCTCACCTCGGTGTTAGTTTTAAAATGAAAAAATAAAACAAATTCAAATAACAAAATATTTTACGGGCTTTTATGCATGTTGTTAAAATAGATAGAATTTGGTTTACCCTTGTTTTATAGACACTCGTTTCATACAGACTTTCACAGAATTTTCATTTCATAGAGAACTATTTCCTGCTGAACCCGTGTAGATTTCAGGTTATCTTGTGATGGTAATAAGTCTAACCTAACCTAACCTACGTGAATCATATTTAAGATAACCTGATATCAACACAGGAGCAGTAGAAAATAGATTTCTATTAAATGAACATTCTGTGTAGTGTTAGTGCCTATGAAATGTTTGAATATAAAAAAGGGGCACCCATGTTAGCCTTTAAGGTATTAGTAAATGTTGTTGCCTGAATTGAACGTTATATTGTGCTATAAGCATACCATAATATAATTATATTCTTCTTTAAGAGCGTTTGAGAGTAAGTGAAAGAGAAGGATTGGTCCAAAAGTTATTGCACTGTATTCCCGTGCTAACGTATTCGAATCGATCCTTATTTTATATTAAGCATTTCTGAAACTCACCCTTATAGATGAGATTTCGCAAGACTGATCTTTAATCTTTAACTGTCTTAAGAGCCTTTAATCTACTTTGTTTTTATGCCATATTACTTTTTTAAAATATTGTTTCACTATGTCCATGTCAGAGGAATTAGCAGTTACAGATCAGTATTTTTTTGTATCAATGCTTCTCCATTTGAATTAGGCAAAGGTGAAGGAACCCTTATGTAAGCGTGACCCAAAGCGGCTTTGGACGGTTTTTAAACTTAAAAAGCAAATAAATTTATTTTCCTCATAGCAACACTAAGTGTAACCAATTGACAGCTCGGCAGGAAACTTGATTGCGGGCTTAAATTGATTGGGTAAAACAAAATTTCTAAGGTTTCAGTCGAGTTGTAACTAATTCAGTGTAGGACTGACTGAAGTAAGTAATTTTCATTTGGAAATGATTTCGTTATCTTGAAATGTTTGCAGAATGAAAAATAACTTAATACAATTTCGAGAGATGAATAAAACTAATTTAAGATCTAAAGAGCCGTTTAATTCGGAAACCTTAATATTGCTTCTAAAACTTGATGACGTAATCGAATCATAGTTCAGGATAGAATGAAATATTAAGTATGTTTGTTGTATCTATATAATTTTATTATATCCCCACTAGCTTTTTCCTGTGATTCCGTGCTCGTGGAAGTCGTTAATCGCTACTACCTCGGGAACTTTTATATTCTCTGGGATAAAAAGGAGCATATTATATTATGTTACTATAATGTGAATAACCGGGACACAAGGTAGACTGACGATCTGATAAAGGTCGCGGGAAACCGCTGGATGACAGCAGCAGAGGACCGATCGTTGTGGAAAACCTTGGGGAAGGCCTTTGTCCAGCAGTGGACGTCTTGCGGCTGATAATGATGATGATGATGATAATGTGAAATTGTGAATGTCTGTTTTTGTACACGGATAGATTATCCAAAACCTGTGCAAAATTCACCAAAAAACACACACAATTTCGCACACACACATTTTAAAATATAACTGAGGATTTTAATATTTTTTCTGTGCAGAATTGGTTCATAGAAAGTTTGAAATAAAAACGTAAAGATGCTAGTTTTATAATCATATATTTTTATCAGGGTTTCAACTATAATCATACTAAATTTGATGCGATATAGTACCGTGTCAAATTTAATGCTACAAAAAAATAAAAATACGTTATAACAATCTTGTAGCCGTTTCATTATTTCACTTTCCGTAACTTATATATTTGTTAGTAAATCCCCCGTTGTAACACATATTCTGAAAAACTGTTTAAAGTTAGGAAGTGCGGACGGACGGACAGACAACGGAGGTATATGAATAGGGTCTACGGGACCCCGTTGGTTTCTCTTCGGGCACGGAACCCTAAAAACCTCTAGCAAAGTTGATCAACTGGTTTTACTAAAATAGTTTTCCAAATATTTCCAGAACACCCTTTGAATATTAAACGTAATAAACTTAAGCCTTTCATAATTATTTTAAATTATTTACAGTTAGTTAACTCATCCAATATGAAGCACGAAATTTAATGAAAGTGTCCCAGACGGAGCGAAAATTATTTATTAAGTATGAATAGAAATTAAAAGTCACAGACTACTGAATAACGGGTTCTTGTAATGGTCCTTGCAACCTTGAAAACTTAACTTAAAACAAACTTTATCACAGATTAAATTAAGGGCAATTGAACTTTCAATTTTAATAGCTCTTTCTTTTTAAGTAATTCGTAAATCTGGGGCTTTGTTTGACCATATCTTTACAGGTATTGTTATTAAATTATTTATTATTTGTTGACGATTTGATAACATCTCAAAAGAATTTAGGCTTAACCTGAGTATAATTATGCTCTGTTAAGCTTAATGGCGATATCTTAGACAAAACACCTGTAGAAATTGTAACCTAGTTACATTCAGAACAGAATTGGGGGGCCCCCAGAGTGATTACTGCTTTACCTAGCTCCCTTACTTTAGTAACTTAGATGGCCTTATTTCTTACATCTAATTGTATGATATGTATATTTATTATGTATCCACAATACATAATTATTTTTATAGGATATCTAAAATGCCAACTTCATTGCAACCTTGATTTTCATATTAATTTTTCGTTACTGATTGGGTAATAAACTGTACCTACATATTTTGATTGTTTTTAAATTTCTACCTTAGATTATTATATCTTACGTCTAATAAAGCGTAAGCTAAACTACACTTTTGTCGTTTAAAAACCTCCAATATCCTGTATTTTTTGTTATTTTCTTGACCTCTTCACTTTCAGATCTAATAATATACACCTCAGGTTTGGCAACGCAAAGTCTTAAGATTGCAGTCTTAAAATAAGTCTTGAGAATGCCAATGTCAGGTCATAGATCCCACTTACCATCAGGTACACCCATATTTGCCAGCTCCAAGCTATAAAAAAAAACATTGAAGAGTAGAGAATTTCCTCGCTTTTATAAACCTGGTTAAAATACTACTTAATGCTATATCACAACAATAAAAAACGTTTTCCTAAAAGTAACCAATCACATCAAGGCTTCCCGGAAGCTCCATTAAAGATGTTTGTGTTTGAAAATTTGGTAAATATTTTAACTTCAAATTTTGAAGGTATTATTAGGTAAGTATACAAGGTGGGAAATGTAATATATTCAGATTTTTTTAAAGCAATGTAACGGTACGGTTACAAACTTTAATTTTGACTCATTCCAAGAAAAATATGCTTGAGTCATTAGAGATGTCAAATCATTTGTAACTTTTAGGAAACTCAACCTTATTTCTATATTCTTTATCCTGCTTTGTCTTGTCTAGGGGACACCGTTGATGCAGGAAAACATATCGAAACTTTTATGTGGTCGTCTTGCATCATCTCATATACACATAAGTAGTTGATTTTTATTTTTTATTTTTCTTTCTTTATCTCTCCCGTAATATTTTTGGCATGTTTTCCTGCTGAGCTGTGCATGTTATTATATTAATGTTGATATTATATTAAATTTAATATTTGTAGCTTTATATAATGCTAGACTAAGTATGTAGTACCATTTGTAATAAATAATAATGAAATATGTTTAAGAAATGACTGACTGTTGAGTTTCTTGCGGCGTTTCTTCTCAGCAGTGGTCTCCTCTTGGGAAGCGCTGGTAGATTTTTGACGTGTATAAGTGCCCGTGCGGCCTACTTACTGAATAAATTTCTTTTATCTTTTATTGTTGTTGAATGTCAGATTGACTGGGCGTAAGGTGGGTACGAAATTTTAATCTTTGACTGTACGTAGAAAAAATACTTATTTTTCCCACCCGCCACTTGGCAGCATTACCACTTTGAATGGCAATTAATCTTTGTACCAAGAGCATGGCCAGCATTTTGGTCACAAGTTGCTTTGACCAGGCGCATTGAGACATCTTTAAAAATACGGTGTGCCCCACGTTCCCACATAACTTTGACTAAGTTGCAAATAAATAAGTAAACATAATATATGAAACATCATAAAAAATATTGTTGTACACACATTATAAATGTACGCTACATACAAAGAGTCAATAGATTACATTTGACAACATCATTCCATCAATAAAAACGAAAATCTGTGATGTTGCCAGCCTCGCTTTTCTAAACAGCCTCTTAAGGATGACTCGCAAACACAAAGCATTCAGGGTTCATTTAAGATTGCTCAGTTGAATATTTTCACCAAGGAGAAATCGTTCATTAAGACACTGAAAATCCCCTAAAATAACTTGTGACATATCTTTGATCTGAGAGCACGAATTTAATATCACTTGGTTTTCTGGAACATGCTCTGACATTTATTTTACCCGGAATTTTGAGAGACTCCAACATCGCCTTAGGGATGTTTGGGGGGAGTCTCTGTGAGTATTATTTCTGAATTTCTTTTAGTAAAATAATTTAGGCTTCTTGGAAAAGTGTTCGGAATATGTACCTATAAATGAGTGTTGCAAGGACAGTTATTTTTCCTATACGGGTGATATTGTCTTGCATCAGTATTCTTATTTCAAACGTAATCTCAAGCTGGGTATTCACGGACGCCCCGATTGTCTCGGCGACAGATTAAGTGCATACAACTGGATGGGCGTAATATTTTGACCAAACTCACGGGCGCGCCAGACTGATTAGAAAATGGCAACCAGAGAACGCATTCACGACGATGCCACTTGGCTTAGCGCGGTGACGTGGCATTTCCAAACGTTGGATTTCACATTCACGATGGTTCCATTCGGAAGCCGCCGTGGCGCGTCGCACTGGATATCCGTCCATTTGGAAATTCAACGGACCGGGCCAAGTACTTTTAAATGCTACAGTTTTGAAATTCACGGATCTAATTTGGCGCGGTGCTACTCTATTCGACTTGTTGGAGCGGTCGTGAGTGCCCAGCTTTATGTGTAATAATTTTCACCTTAAAGAAAATAAAAGATTTTATAAATTAAATTCATATGTCAAAAAAAAACATTGATTTAAAACTTCCCATTTTTAACCCGCGGCCCAAAAAGAGGGGAGGGGTATTACAAGTTTGACCGCTATGTGTTTCTGTGTGTCAGTCTGTGGCATCGTAGTTTTAGTAGAGAAAGCAGGTTTACTAGCGGTGGTTTTAAATTAAATTTTATGAAAATCGGGTAAGCCATTGAAGAGATATCCACTCTGTAAGAAGGGGTCACCATTATACCCTCCTGAGGTACCTTGTACTAAAAATAGTTCAAAATACGGCCATTCATATAAATATCTAGTGAAAGGAAGTAAACCGGAATTTCAAATTCGAAAATTGACTTGATTTTGCAATAAATTCATAATCAAATGAAAAATTTCGTTGTATGGTAGGCCTTAGTGGGTCGTTTTGGAATACTATTTATGTGTGAAAATATATGCCGTTTTTGTTATAAATCAGTACTAATTTCGTATATTAAGAAAATACTGAAGTATTGCTTTACGAATACGCTCCACTTACATCTTTAGATGTGGAGAGGTCTTTTTTTTATAAAAATCATATTTTCGCATATATAAGGAAAAACCAGTGACATCTTTTTCATTGTTTTTAATAGACATAACATTGACAGCTTTACTGCCAGCGTTACTTCAACAGCCCCCCCATAACGTGGGCCTAAGCACTTATGCTACACCTAACTGCCAAGTAAACTCCCCATGCTTAAGACAGCCTAGCGGTTTGGTAAACACATCTGCTATCATTGCATCAGTCGGAATGTACACAATTTTAACATTGAACCTATCGACCACCATGTCTCTAACATAATGGTACCTGATTTCGATATGCTTGCTTCTTTTGTGTTGTACCTTATTAACAGCAAGTTGCATAGCAGACTGATTATCGCAATACAACACAAGCTCGCAAGTAGATATCGTCAACAGTTCCTTTAAGCTTGGCTTAAGCTAGGCTTGTAAGAACACCGCCTCTCTACTAAAATTTAATCATATTTTCGCATATATAAGGAAAAACCAGTGATATCTTTTACATTGTTTTTAATAGACATAACATTGACAGCTTTACGGCCAGCGTTACTTCAACACTTTTATCCTATATAAGTAGATAGTAAACTATACAAGGAATGTACTAAAATCAATTACAGTCACATCCATATTACGGATATCGTTCGAATTTATTGATATCAGTAATAATTATTGACAGAAATAACAACAGTCTCCACCCACATATAAACTCATCCTTCCCACAAACTCACGTACTGGTGAAACCCCGAAACTAAGTTAAGTCGGAGCTACTTCAAGTAACCTCGCTGATGCCTCGCAGAATTAAGTGCACTTCTGAGAGTTACAGTATCTATACGAGTAGGATATTGTTCAGAGTTGAAGGGAATTCTTGAAGTTTTAACATTAACACTTTTGTGCAGATTCTATGTTATGTAATGTTTATTGCTGTTTATGTTGGGAAAAATAGCTTAAACTTAAATCATGAGAGCAGGATCGTCAAGTGAGAAAACTGTAATTAATTTAGTTATATGATTACGATACCGAAGCAAGATGGGCTGATAGAATAGGGGCTACTTGAAATTAGTTAGTCTCTATATTCCCCTCGGCTTATACAGCTTCGTCGAAGATGTTTTCATCCTGAACATACTTATCCTAAAAAAAACTAACCATAATGGTGGCTACGCGCTTGGGCATAGCTAATGAAGAAGTCTGAGAGATTTTAAAATTCGATTCTCTGTATTTATAGTAACGCAACAAAAATAATGGTAAGCATACCTAGAATCTTGTCACTTACATTAACGATTAGTATATTTAATGAATTACTAGCATTGAGGCATTCTATTTTAGTCCTCATGGTGGCAACGCAATTGTAGTCTAACGATTGCAGTCTTAAGATCCTTGTCACTGTAAATATCTATGAATCATAAGTATCACTTACCATCAGGTGGTCTATGTGCTCGTTTGCCAACCCCATGGCTAAAAAAATGAAACACTAAAGTGCTTAACATTATTGTTGCTTTAGAATCCTCCACATTCATACTGAATACTCTCCTCGTAACATGAATTTCGTCCCTCCTCATGACATGGCTATCATGAGAACCTGTTACCTTCCACTATTTCTATCACTTTAAAATTTACTTACTTTTACTTTAAAATTTCATCAATGTTTTTATTAATTAAAAATGTTAAATCTGCGGCTAGTATATTTTAAGTTATAACTTACTGTAATTCCTGGCGTCAGGTTAAACAAAACTTTAAATTAGAACTTTAACTCTTAGAAGTTCTTTTGAAAGTCGCGACTTTCATAATAGACTTTATGCTTGTGACATTTTGATGCAACTTTTAAATTGCTTATGTTGAGTTTCTTATCAACATGATTTTAGGTTAAGAATAGATTTTACTTTATTTAGGGTTAATATTAATACTGATATAAAAAAAATGATCCTAAGCGTCATCTTTTTAGCCAAAAAAATCCAGCAACATAAAAGAACATCAATCATAAAAAAATATGAGTGGTTCTACGTGATAAAAAAAAAACACTTCTTGTTTTCGGATTGAGTAGACATTTTACACACAGTTAAATGCCTTTTATACCAGAAAATAAAAAGATATCTTAATCCTTGTGAGACGTAAAGGTAAGAGGTAATTAATATTTAAGACGTTGGAACGAAGAAGGCAGAGCAAGTAATCAAGAAAAGCGTCCCTTTCCTAAAATAGGTTCATTAATAAATCATCAATTTGCAGGGAATTAGGCCGCTCCAACCTGTCATTTGGCCGAACTCGACTCACATCACTCGTCAATTGTTTTTTTCCTGGAAAACTGCTGTAATTTCGTGGTTAAGATACTTCTATCACTACTGTGTAATCACCGTGCTCAATTAAATATTAGAGACCATTAACTGGTTCCTTTTTTAAACTTGTGTATGGTAAATCGTCACAAAAGAACCACTTAAGTAATCGCCCTTAACTTACTTAGGGCCGGAATAATAAACTCATCTTGACTGTGAGGCCCGTCACAAGATACACTATCGAACACTTTCATTTTTGACGCATCTCGGGACGAGCATTAGAGTTGAGATCAGTTTATTAAACGGGCCTAAGTGTGGCCGTAATGAGTATGTTTTTTTAACTACTTCAACGCGAATATTATTGATACACCGTTTTGCAATTTTGACGTGAAATAACACAATTAATGAACTCCTGGGGTCAAGGGATACTAGGGGGTTCCTGGCACAAGAAGTGTATCTTTACTTAAAAGAAGACCTCGGCCATGGATGTGATATTATGTAAGCAGAAACCAATATATATATTTTCTGGTTTTCTATTGTTGAAGACTGGTAAGTCCATTGCAATAGTATGTTTCTTTCACATTATAATAAGTTGATAAGTCGATAAGAAATATATCCACCTGAAAAATATTTGAGTAAAAAAAAGGACGATAGGTACTGTATTTCGGTGTCTCTGACTTCAAATCACTTCTTTGGTTTTTAATTATAATAATTTCTTTATTATTTTGCTAATGGCTAGACTTTAGCTGGTAAATATCTTTTCTTGCTACGAATACAGAGGGAAATATAAGAAACTAAATCCATGCGGTGAAATCCTCGCACTGTAATACAACTGGAATAAAAAGAGATCTACAGACGTGCAAAAAGCCTACAAGCACATTTTGTTTTTCTTTTTCATCCACTGTTCGTAACTACTCCGTATTGGACTTTTACTGCTCCCGGGTCTGTGAGACCCGATACGTATTGCTTTGTTTATTTCACTTTTGTAGCTGATTGATGGAATTGGTTCTTTCGTAAGTGTCTTCGGGAGTTGTTTTGAGGTTAATGTATACATTTATTTAATGAAATGGAGGGCTTTGTGGTTTTTTTGGTTGAGTGTTTGTGTTTTTTCATTGTTACGTTATTATCTGGGTTCTTTGAGCCTTTGAACACCAATTGTGAGAAGACTTTTTCACTGTTGAAAAATGCAGAAGTTTTAGTTCTTTGCAGTGTATTCAGCTTATCGATATAAAATAGGAATTAAATAACGCTGGATGGTAGCTGGACTATTGTAAAGAAATTTCAACTTTATCCAGCCCCGTCCAGTCCAGTTGCGTATTTACAATGGTCATAGTAACATTACCGTAATACGAGCCTTCTTGGACAAGTATAAGTTAAACGGCCGAGCCGTAAGGCGAGGGATTTTATATTATACATGAGTTCAAGATGCCTCATAATGGTCGAATCGTGTATAGTGCTTTATCAAAATTAAAACTAGTAAATTGTAAAAGAACTAGTTTAATAAATCAATGTTATTTCCGTAAATTTACCTACAATCCAAATGGAAAGAAAAGTTGTGTTTGCTGTAACTCTTTAATGTAAATGCGTCTTAATAAAACAGCTACCGGCAAATGGTAAAGTTTAAATGAGCCCTCATGCGAAACTACCCAACTCCGAACTTAGTTTATTCAGTTATCCAACAATCAGTACGGGGTAAACAGTGAGCAGTAAAGGGATGAGAGCCAGTGTACGTATGCAACTCAGTTATGGCGTAATACGTGGGAGAACTTTAGTATGGTCGTTCCCAATATTCATGGATGAGTTTGAAACAACATTTTGTTTTAACGTTGGATTTTTATTATTAAAGACTTCTTTACACAAGGTAACGATATAAACATAAAATACGTTTATTCAGGTGCACATTTACTCGTAAAAAATCTACCATGGGTTTCCAAGAGGAGAGGATTGCTGAGAAGAAGTGCCACAAGAAACTCAACAGTCAGTCATTCTTAGGATGGTCAAAATCCGAATAGGAGAAGAGCTTCACCAGGCTCTTTATTGGATAAAAAGTATTTATAATAGGTTGACTGGAAAATTTCACTCGTCCTTAAATGATAAACAAAAAAAACGTTTGCATAACGTTTGCATAATCTATAGGCTTCATTCTTTCGATTAATATTTAATTGGTCTATCAAACAAGCAATAGCAATTTAAAAAAAAGTTTTTTTCAGTTTTTTTAATCATAATTATAAGGACTGGATTGAATTTTTCCAGTCAACCTATTATAAATATAAGTATTCCTTAGCATATTAAATTTCATATAAAATACTTTTCATCGGTTCCCCCATTTCGGATCCCCTATTAAGACGTGAAGCTAAAAATCTCAATACAAAATACGAAAATGTTTCTCTCCTCTTAACCTCGATATTTTTTTACGATTATTGAATATGTTGTAGATATCATGAAAAAATGTTTGTACGATTTATTTTCCAAGAAAATATTTCTTAGAACAAAACAAAAAACAGAAACGTACCTAGGTCTTTATAATATCTACAACATATTAAAAAATCGTGAATATAGGACTTGCTTTAGGGGATGAAACACGTTTTCACCCGGAGCTAAATTTTATAGTTTTTTTTTTGACAGCTACGCGATTTTAGCGTCGCTTCACAATCCTCTGAAAACAAATTACAGTCACTTATT
Organism: Acleris sparsana; assembly: GCA_923062465.1. Taxonomy (NCBI): domain Eukaryota; kingdom Metazoa; phylum Arthropoda; class Insecta; order Lepidoptera; family Tortricidae; genus Acleris; species Acleris sparsana. The sequence goes on from OV281293.1 coordinate 2,379,026, forward strand.
GCAATAACAAATTCTTGATGTAGCTTTGTGTAAAACTATGAATATAAAATGAAATAGCAAGCGGGAAATGGTAAGCGGGGAAAGAGTCAGAATTCACGAGTAAGTTCATAAGTTGGTTACTCGTAACAAATGGTAAATAATCAGTGCAACCCATGTGCATAACCACGCATATAGGGAAAACGTAAGATGCAGGTAACAATTTCCATCAATATCGGAATATCTCACAGAGCTTTTTGAATATCAAAATTCTGATTAGTGTTTATGATTGATTTCAGCTATCTTTTAACATCATCTTAAAATCAACTAATATAACAGACTAGCTTCTGCCTACGTGTAGATTTCGATTATCGTTATTCCCCCGAGAAATTTTTAACTATCCGGGATGAAAATTTGCCTATGTGGTCATCCAGAGTGTGAGCCATCTCCATTTCAAATTCATCCAAAACCATCCCGCCGTTGCCGCGTGAACGAGTAACAAACTAAGACACACACACACAAACTTTCGCATGTATAAGTATTATCAGTAAAGATAAAGATAAAGATAAAGATACATTTATTCGCAACAATACAAAACCACATATCATAGATACAAAAAGAACAAGACACAGAGAAACAGTTGCGAAACGGTCCCAACTCAGCATTCGCTAGCCGTAAAGCCAGCACTGGTCTTCCGTTAGAACGCCTTGGTGAAGAGACGGAAAGTGACACACTTAACACAAAACCACAGTAAGAAAGTAGGATTACTAGTTTCAAAGTAACGTGAGCACTAAATAATCCTATGTTTGTAACTTTGAATCCAACCACATGTTGTTTCTATTCCGCTTTACAATTGCGCATTCAATCAGTTAATGAGACCAATAAATTCTCAATGTCCGCATTGGGAATTGAGTGCTCCTGGGTTATTGGAAAAGGCTTGTGAATTTAAATAGGGTTCATTTATTAGGACGCTATTACTTTGAACTGGTCGTTAATATAAATCAACGTCGACAAAGAACTTCTCGATTTAATCAGTGGGAAAAAGGATACCTTTCAAAAGGTTGTACCTGTATTGGCATACTCGAAAAAGGCCGATACCCGGCCAATACCCAGAAATTTCCACCTGGGGATGTTGCTGCGGGCTTTGCCGTGTTTATAAAGCTGAACTGTTTAGTATTTCTGAAAATTTTGAATAGTCGAACGACGAGGTAAAATATAAAACGATAATATTTTATGCAAAACTGCGGTAATACCAGAAGAACTGTCCTCACTGAAAGCATTCGCGTGAATGTTCGAGTGGTGTGGACGTTGAGCCGAGCGTTTATTTAATGCTTATACACTCGATGTTTGCGCCGAATGCTCATTACACGCGAATGCTGATGGAAAATTGGTTATTACTTGTTGTTTTTAATTTTTGTAGTAGTTAGCGGCTTTGGAACCCTACACTGAGCATGATCCGACATGCTCTTGCCCGGTTTTTTATTAAAAACTATGTCTAGGTTACATTTCTCTCACGGGATATTTAATAATAATATTGTTACGTACATGGGGGTAGGTAACTGATAGAAATGCACGAAAACACCGATAATCAAAAGTAGACTTTAATTACGCACTCACTTAAACCGTTACAAAACAATTATCACACAATAAACTTCGAAGACTTAGGCTTAGATCGCTCGGGTCGCTCTTGATCGCACTGTTCGCTTTCCAAGTAAAGACTGCCTGTGCCCACAACCGCGGTCCGCCTTTTATAGTTCCCACGTTGTTCCAGAACGCCTTCCATCCACCGAATCTTCCGGAACGATCGATGTAGTTTGCTCCGCCGAGGGCGACCGAGACTATTCGTTTCTGTAATGTTCTACGCCTTGCTACCTGCTCGCTCCGTTAACAATGGCGACGTCCTTGGCACACGGGCCTGGAATGTCCTGCGCATCGCTGTCTCATTCCCAATCGTGTTATCTCTTTCGCTCTTAGTGGGTAATGAAACGCCTTACCACATCGGCGTAACAATATTTCAGTGCAGGGTAAGATGATGTTAACTTCAAAGTATAATCTCTTTTGGTTATTAGTGTTTTGGTTATAAGTACATATTATTAAACTTCGCTTGTATTTATCTTCAATGTTTCATTTTGGTTATTATATTATTTAGATTGCGTTGGTATTTCAAAGCAACGTTCTTGTAATTAACGAGCGTACGTCTAATCTGTCATTTTAATTATTTATTATTAGCTTGTAATGTAACGTATTGTTGTTATTTTATTAGAAAATATTTTATTCCATTTTCACTTAATTTTGTTTCATAGTACGAGCGACCGCAAAAATGATACAACATCGTTGTTTTTTCCCGCGTTTTTATTTTTAAATAGCGTGCAAATGCTAGGTCATCCAGCTCTGAGCTTTCTTTTTATGTTGTTAATCTCTACCTCATAGTGAAGTTAGTTCAGAACAAATTGCAAACAAACATACAGACAAAGAAAGCGAACTAGCAAAAACGTGACAAAAAGGGTATTAACCGTAACGGTATATTATTATCATCAGCTAGGTACAAAAGCTTTGATGCTTAATTAGCAAAAAGCTTTCGCAGGCAACGCCAGTCACCGTCTAATTAGCATTTAAGCTCCGAGGCCAAGCTGCGGTAAGCTTTCAAAAGCCCCGTAAAACTGGAGCGAGATTTAGAGCTTTTGCTGGATGGAGGCCGGTGTTTTAGTTTTAAAAGCTAGGCTTTTGGATGCTGTAAAATTTGTACCTAACTATTGAGTTTTTTTTTATGGCTTAGAGAAGGCAATCGAGCACACAGGCCATTTGATGATAAGTGGAAACTGTGACCCATAGACATACGCATTCACAAGACTGCAAATGCGTTGGCAACCCTGAGGACTAAGATGGAATGCCTCTATGCTAGTCATTACACAGGCTGTCTTATCCCCAAACCGGAACACAACAATGCGAACACTGCTGTATGGCGGTAGGTTAGTGGATAAGATGGTGGTAGCGATCCGGACGGACCCTGCACAAGGCTGCAGCTTTGTAGTATATTTGGTTATTATTGTCGTATGTTTTAGGGTTCCGCACCCACCATTAAAAGATGACTTTGTTGTCCGTCGGTCAACGGTTTTTTCCAGAACGCGTAATCTACTGAGCTGTTTTTTTTAATTTTGTTTCTAGCACACATAATTATAAATTTCAAGGCCTATCAAGTTAGCATCTTGAGACGTCTGCTTTAACTGGAAAGCACAATATCAAACTCAAAAATCTCTTAATAGTCAGGTTAGCTACTCTTCCAGCCCTACCACCTCAATGGTCAGAGGTATGACGGTTTTATGGGACCAGCTAAATGCGGCGGACTTTAGGAATTCCAGGAGACAAACCTCTGTTCTCATTCTTAAAGATCATCAACGCATCTGCGAATACTCTCCTGGTGTTGAGGGCGTACTTGATCAATCAATTCAATCTATGCCGATTTTGGCCACGGGGACCGGCTTACTCCTCCGTTAACTCAAGAGCTCTGGTGTTTCGCTATCATTAGACTGATAAACCCAATGTTGTCGTGAATGTTCAGAAATACTGAAGACAAGTCTGTACCATTACCATTGTAAAGGTAGTTTATACCGGAAGGCGGTCAGTTTCCTAGTTGATCACGTTTTTCATCCAGCTTACGCCTCCTTCGTTCATTAAAAGTGTGAAGCGCGGTGATTATTTTGGATCTGTTGAGTCGTTTGGGGGGAAACGAGCTAAAAAAAGAAACGTCACAAAGTGCTTTGATCCAAAAATACGACGTGAACTTTCGAACAGCGGTCTTAAACATATACATTTTCATGCAAATTTTAGGACTTGCGTGAAAAAGTATACTATAATCGGCCGGGAGGGATTATCCGTCTAGCTAATTTCAGAGTTGATATCTTTTAAACGTCTAAACTGATTTCTATTAAAACTTAGCTAACAAAAATCCGGATTAAACCAACTCAATTTTAGAAAAAACTACGTCCACATCGGTTAATCCGAAGGGAGCTAAGTTGCCACAGATAAACACAATTACGTACAATAATAAGTTTATTACACCACTCCTTTTTTCGTCAGCGGTTCATAGAGAACAAGTCACAAAGTGCTTCGTTCCAAAAATGTAACGACAGGGGCCATTTGCAACGTCAAAAGATGGCGGATGTGTAATTTGTTTTGGTTTTTATTTTTGTGTATTTAGGTGTTCAAAGTTCTTTTATGTTAGTGATTTGTACTTTTAATGCCTTTGTGTTGCACAGTGATAGAAGGCTTGGACTTATTTCGTGTATCCTGGCATCTTACTTCTCGTTTCAAGTGGACTCGCAGTGGTACAGAGGTTAAAACTAGCTTGGCCTCTGTCCTAAATATCACCGTACAACGTTGCCACTAATCTTCCTAGAGAAGATTGGATTGTGTTTTATTGCTATATTGATTTATACTTATGTTTACTTGACACAGGCGAAATCACTTCATTGTGGAAACGCCATATTCCCGCGGTAGTAGCTGTTCAAGTCGCCGAGGGGCAAAGAAAAAAAATATGTACCGACAGACTTCCCACCGGTGTTCTCTTGCACCTACTTTTTCACGCAATTCCCGTACGCGTGATTTAACGCTGCCACGATAAATCGCGGCGTATTGTCGCAGATCGCATTACTGTCATTGTTGGCCGGGAGAGGTAATCCGTCTTGATATTTTCAGTCTGAAAAGCTTGGAATACGGTCGTGATAAATGTAGACGGGAAATATAGGATTGGAGCAGATAATATTGGAGTCTATGTTGAACATAGTAATTTAACATTCGTTAATGTGATGTGCTACATTGTTTTGGTATATCTATGCTTATTTGCAACTTTCGTTAGGCTAATAGATGGATAAATAAATAGCTTAATATATCTTTATCTAAGATTTATATTTAATCACCGAAACATAATTGTTTGCGGATAATTTACTAACGACTACACCGCTAGTTAACCGCTAGTTCTTATGACTTTATAGTCTCATTGAAAAACAAGAACAACATTAAAATAAAAACATCTAATTTTACTTTATCATAGAGGACGTTGCACGGTTTTGTCAATGTAGGAAAATTAAATACGTAGTACGACTGTATAGGAAACATTTCACACAATTCTTTTAGAAGGATTATACTCTCTAAGATATACTGAATATTTATAATGTTTCCAAAGAATACACCATTTTTAAACGAATTCAATAAAGGATGAGTTTCTTAATTCGACCGTATACATATAATTTTTATTAGGTGCGTGAGAATGATTTTTCAGTGAGGAGTGCTCGAAGTTAGTAAATAAATAGCTTTATCTATATCTACTTACCTATTTAATATTCTATACATAAACAAAAATGTATGTTCGCGTGTAACTTCCGAACGGTTTTTATTTTTGTAGAAAGTCACAATCAAGTTTTTTTTTTGGTTTACCGTTTCACGTTCATTATTGAATGACATCACCAACCAGCAGTGTTTGCATCGTTGTGTTTTGTTGTAAAGTCAACCGGTAAACTTACTAGCATAGAAGCATTCTGTCTTGGTCTTCAGGTTTGGCAACGCCTTTGAGGTCTTAAAATTACAGTCTTAAGATTGTAGTCTTGAGATTGCAAAAGTGGCCTGTATTTGAGTTTGGATTCTTCAATCGACCCGCTGCAGTGGTTTAGTATAAGATGATAATGACATCCTGCTTAAAAAGACGTATAAACAGTAAACTAACGGTCACTTACTTAGAAGTAAATAAAATACATCTCCATTTATCACACGATTGTATAACGTCTTCGAAGCGCCAGAAATTACTACTAGGCTATTGAGTACTCAGCCCTCGCTCCCGCAGCGTTGTAGCAAAGTGCCTATTTGTAGACGACCTTTTCGAGAAAAGAACAACAGCTTTAGAAGCATTCCTCCTTTAGTGCTTTTGGTGTCGGCGTTTGTATCTTGCGTCTATTTTCGTGTGACGTGTTTATTTGGTTTCTATTGTGCTTTACGTAGGAGAGTGAAGTTTTGAGATATACGACAATATGTCCGAAAAGTTTGTTTGATCGGTGAAATGAAGGGGTACTCATACTTTGATGTCTACGTTTCATTTCACATTAATATTATAAATGTGTTAGTAGCTTGGTTGTCTGTTTGTTACCTTATAACGGCTAGACGATTTTTTGTATAAAATATCTTGAACCCCGAGAAATAGAGATAGGGTGTCTTTTATTCCGGAGAATTGGATAGTTTACAGGAAGAACGATAAACGACTTAAGCGGACGGAGTCGCGGGCAATTCATAGTTATATATAGGTATAATTCCGTGAATGCTGCCCTGCTAAGACAAATAGCTGTATCTCAGATAGAACTCCTGTAGCCAGTGCAACCTCATTACTAACGGAAAAGGATTCAATCTGCTAGTTATGAGAGCGGAATTGATCACTTACTAACTGACTGAGGTGTGGATTTGTGGGGGCTGGCGGCTGATCGTGACGGAGCATTCAGGATGCAAAAACGCGCAGTAAGGGTAATAGCACGTAAGTCCTACGACCACCCTGCCAAGGAACTATTCAGACAGTTAAAAATAATTACGCTGCCTGGCGTTTACATCCTAACCGCATGTAAGTACGTGCGTGCTCACCTATCTAGCTTTACCGCCGCGCAGGTCGCCGGCAGGGGTGCGCGCAGGAGAAACCTCCTGGTCGTTCCTCGGCGTAGACTCGCTAAATCGCGAAAGTCACTCAGTGTCATTGGCCCAAAGCTATACAACTCACTTCCATTGGAGATTTTAGAGGTGCATAACAACAGACTGTTTGCAACCAAACTTAAAATGCACTTGACTGACCTGGCGTACTATAGCGTTGACGAATTTTTCGATGGTGATCATTGATATATATATATATATATATGTTAATACTGTATAAGATGACGTTCTTTGATGTACTTACTGTCGATTATTACTTTTAAATTAACATTGTCAATTTACCTAAATTATTATCATGTACTTACCTACCTAATTTTAAGGCTGTTAACAAATTGAATCGAAATGACATGTAAAATACAAAATTTTATGAATAAATATCCAAATCCAAATCCAAATCCAACTCACTCACTGACTGAATGTCAAAACACAGCTAAACCGCTAAACGTAAGTACAGTCAAGGAATTAAATTTGTCACCCACCTTAGTTCCGAAGTCAATCTGTCATTCTACAGCAATAAGGTTGAGTTTCCTATTAATTACAAATGACTTGGCATCTCTAATGACAATGACATCTTCAAGCAGATTTTCTTTGAAATGGGTAGCAAGTTAACTTCCGTGACCGTACTTGAAAATTGGTAACATTCCTTGGGTACTCGAGTTACGCAAACATGTTCGAACAAATTCGAATACAATTTGGCATAAAGAATTATGAAGGATGGATTACATAATTCCGAGGAGTCATAATTCGCTATCGCTTATAAATCAAACCTTACCTGACCTACGTATGCGTAAAATAATTTTCGGAATTTTATTAACTACAAAGCTTCATAATCCCGAATCAGTCAGTACTTAAATCGGCACAACACAGATGACGTCGCAGTCAAACACTAGTATTGATTACTCTTTAATAAAACGAACACGTCCTAGTTCCTTTTTTCCGCGAGAAATAAACCTAGACTGTTCAACTGAGAGCCTGGGAGCTCTATGTCCTCTATATAGAGCTATAAATAAATCTCATAGCCGCTCCAATTAGTCCGCTAATATCCCAGGTCAGACGCTACCTGTGCTTCTCTCTGAGTTCAAGTTTTAACTGGATTTAAAAGTATTAGTTCGACTTACGAGATCGACGACTTTTCATACAGTTTGAAACAGTCATTTTGGTAATTGTCTTTATAAATGTTTAAAAAATCAAAAGACGCAGGAAATAACTTTTTTTAAATGGCAATTTAGTCAAACTAAAGTTGGCTTTTAGTTAAACATATGGTGGGTCACCGCAAGCAACGCCGCGGGAAAGTCGTAGTCATATATTAATTTATTTAAATATCTTATCACCACCCTTGAAATAGGTAGCGCTGAGGAGCTCTAAATGCAAATGCTTGACTTGATTCTGAAAATACTTATGCAGTTACTCATAAGATTCGGTGACAATGGGACCTTCTCGAAAGTATAACCTATCGAAAACATTGGTCCACAAGTGACGGAGAAAACGGTGAACATACATAAAAAAACAGTGGACCTTTTTTCAAGTCGGTTTAAAATGTTTCTGAGTACGATGGTAACACAAATGTGACATTTTATTTACTGGAACTGTCGTGATTCCAGAAATGTTATATTACGCTATGTTTGCAACACGCAAACATTATACGATTCTTCGAAGTAAGAGTTTCTAAGTAAAATTTTATCATAAACAACGTTCTACTAAATAAAATAATGAAATATACAGCAATATAATTCAGACAGTAGCAAGGAAAGGAATCTTATAGTTGTTTTTATGAGATAAGAATTTGGTTACCTTTTTATTGTAAACTTGACGCTATATTTAATAATATTTCGAATCAAGTGTCTCTGTTCAACTTAGTAAACCATATTGCTTTTGAGATGTTATCACACTGTCAGCGTTATGATAGCTCTTTTACTTGACGTAATGGCGGCCGATTTAGGGCCGGTTTTATAAAGCTGATACCAAATTTACGACAGTAAGTATAATTTTAACGAACGGCTTGTCAAGTAGCAGTAAGTTTTACTGGTATGCGTTTTATAAATCAAATAATCGTAAACTTTGACATTCGTTATGAAACCATAGGACTGCCACAAAAGAGACTTCGATACTTAAAAATACCACCCTTTATTGCTTGATATTGTCTGTAGTTCGCCTAATTGTCTATTGTGTACCTATATATTTTTCATATATTTTTATTCTGTTGACTGTTGACATTTTCAAATTAACTTTCAACGTCAAAGTTCAGCGATAAGTAAATAAAAAAAAAAAAAAAAAGAACATTTGTGTGATGGAAAGCCAAACAAAGGTATGTAACTTACGCGTTTTGGAAACTAAGAATCATTACTATCATTAGGGATAGCAATCACTAAGAATCATGTGTACTTAGTTTTTCTCAAAATGTATTCCTTCACCATTATGGCAAGTGGTTATTAATGATTTACTATGCACATCCTAATCCTAATAAACATTTAGGGTGCAGGCCCCGGGATCGAACCCACGGCCTCCTGTATGGGAGGCCAGCGTTTTACCAACTAGGCTACCAGTACTTATTTACTTTTGTCTTTTCTTTAATTGACTTAAATTTACGCTTGTCTTGCAGAGGAAACGGAGCCGACAATTTTCCCACGACGAGACAACTCGTCTGCTATGTTTCGTAGAAGACGAACAGATATTAACGTCCAAAAAAACGGATGTAGCGACGAACTCTGCGCAAAAGACGAAACTGCTACTACCAACTGTTATTCTCTGGCTCGCCTGAGTAGAACTTGATTACTACTGGAATTTTGTTTTTTTTTGTCCCATAGCCATACTATATTTATAAGTACAAACCTATTATTAATTGTAATGGCAGTGCTCCTTTTTTTTGCTGCCTTTTTCAAATTGTCCCATTTCAGACGTAACGCATTTAGTTCTTTAGGATATGTGCCGACGGCATTAATTTGTGCACAGCCTTGTCCATGTCTGGTGTTTTGCAGCGTTCGTCGCTACATCAGTTTATTGTATATTAAATAAAACAAAATTTATATAATCTGACTTTTAATATATATCTAATAAATCACAAAAAGACAATGAAGATATGTATCGCCGGCCAAGAAGGCCGCCGGCCGGTTCAAGCTGAGACCTAATCACGCCTTTGAACGACGCGAGTTTAAATGCCGCGATCGATTGTTGAAGGAGAGCGTAGAGACGAACTTTACGTTCTCCTTGCAGAAGATTGGAGCCTATTCTAGCGACTTCCCAATGGCACAACTAAACGGCACAACTGACCAAAATCTGTATCATAAATATGAGGTAGGTTTAGGTTATGTTCGTTCTTCAGCAGGCCCGGAGGGCCAAAACACTCAGAAATAGGAGCTCTGCGGGAGCAGAGCTCCGTCGACTCTATTAAATTTGATTTTGAAATAGAAATCATTGGTCAGTTGTGCCTAAAGGAAAACCCGCCTATTCTTGTCTAGCTCTCATTTTGTAAACATGTGTCCATGTATTTTTTTGCTTTATCGTTTATTTTGGTTCGCAAATCTAGGGCAACTTTGTGAAGTAACCTCCAACACAGCCTTTGACATAAAAAAAACCTTTTCTGCAATGCAGGCTTGCATCGATCGGCAGGCATCGATGCAGGAATCGATTTCGCAGCATAGTATTGACTAGATATCGAACCTCCCGTGCCGTTGTACACCTGAGTCGGCCTCCTCCTGGTCGGCGTAAGTTCGAACCAGTTTCTAGAAACCGCTGAAGAACACGCTGTACTGTTATAGAAGCTGCCTGAAATAATTATCAATTAAGTCTCTCCTGTAACAGTCATTTGACAATGTATTACTGTCCGTATTAGCGTTAGACATGCGTTAGACTCATCATTGGAAGTTTCATTCAACCTAGGATCATCCATAGCATCCATAGCATCCAAAGGGAGTTGGTCTTGTGAGAGTCTACATATGTTATGCAGTACAGCTGCTGCTACGATAACAGCTTGTGCTCTGTGCACTGACAAGCGGATTGGCAGATACAGTATTGGGAACCTTCTTTTTAGAACACCGAAACAACGTTCTATCACATTCCTCGTACGAATTTGCGACTCATTGTACAATACCTCTTCTGGAGTCCGTGGGTCGCTTAGCGGAGTCATTAAATATTTTTTTAGAGGATAGGTACCCACTATCTCCAACCAGCATGCATGATCCGAATGTGTTTTCTTCAAACTGGGATTTTATGATGCTTGCATTAAATATCATTGCGTCGTGTGAGGACCCTGGCCACTTAACAACAATATTGTTTATAATCAAATCGGCATTACAGATACACTGCACGTTGAGGGAAAAATACCCTTTTCGATTGCGAAAAACTTCCGCTTGTGGTCCACCTGGGGATTGCAATCGAATGTGCGTACAGTCAATTGCACCTATAACAGATGGAAACTTAGCGATGTTATAAAAAATTTCCTGCGTACAGTTGGAACTGCTCATTTTTATAAATTCTCCTCTTAAAGAGGTTAAAATCCTTGAGACTCGCCATACAGTTACACATGCAGTTGCTTAAGACACTCCTACAAAATCTCCAGCGGCGAGCAGCACCACGCCTATTGCATAAAATCTAAGCGTTAGCAACAGCTGAGTGATCGGCAATAAAGCTTTGTTTCTTGCTGTTGCTGGCGCTAATCGGGCTCCAATTTTCTGCAATACGAACTCTACGCTCTCCTTCGACAATCGAAAGCGGCATTTAAACTCAGCGTCGTTCAAAAGGCTGCAGTAATTGGGTCTCGGCTTGAAATTTCTTGGCCGGCGATACATATTTTCACTGTCACTTGAATAAAATGTATCCAAATTATGTAACAAAAAATCATCATCACTGCTATCACTTCCCGAAGAACCAAGCATTGTTAATTATTATTTTTATTTATTCACAAATTAAACAGCTGTTCTGTCGGCGGTGATACAATACATAGGTAGCATGTCAAAAATGACGGTTCGTAAGTTTAACCCCCGTTACCGAGCTCAGTAACCGGCGGCAGGTAAAATTTACTAAAAATTAACTAACGAATCTTTATAAAACGGAAAAGATGACCGGTAGACTAAATTTACGTCAAAAAGATACGAAAATAAACGAACGGATGGTTATAAAACCGGCCCTTAGAATAGCATTGTGACGCGCCGCTAAAATTGCGTGGCTGTCAAAAAAAAACCATAGAAATTTAGCTCCGGGCGATAACGTTATTCATCCCCTAAATCACGTCCAATTTCCACGATTTTTGAATATGTTATAGCCATCATTAAGAACTAAGACTAAGGTAAAATAGAAAAGAAAACAAAAAAAAACGAACAGACACAGTTTTTCATGATAACAACAACATAATCAAAAATCGTAAAAATTAGGAGAGAAACTCTATCGCATTTTGTATGGAAATGTTTAGCTTTACAATCCTTTTAAGGATCCTTTTTCACCAAACTGGAATAAGGTTGCTCCAAGATTAGTCGATACAAATTCGGCATTTAATCTAGGTATGTATAAGAAATTATTCTCGTAAATATTTGTCGAAACGACTAAACATAATTGAAATTTAAGCGGCCGAGTAAGCCTACTTGATATTCTCGAATTTATGAGTAGATCCTATTTGAAATGAAGTGATCCCTTATTCGTTGCCTGACTTCACTCAAGCTTTTCATTGTTTCCAGGGAATATTTTTAAATTACATCGTAATAGCATATGAAATTATAATTTTCAAAAGCCCTTATGAAAATTGGGAAACGTATTAGCCACCCGGTGCCTGAAATTTTCAACCAGCTCTTATTTATCTTATCTTATCTTATTGGTGGAGTTACGGATACACTTCAACCCTATGTGGTCTTTTGTGTAATTACCCCTCTTTTTACTTAAGGCTCAGTCCAATGCAGCTTCCATTCCTTCCAGAAAGCGCATAGTGGAGTGCAATGGCAAAGCCTTGAAGTCGTTTGGTTCTGGGTAGCCACAGACAAGGATTTTCATCCTCACTCCTGCAAGAGCACCACATTCACACTTTTCACTGTCTCAAAAGATCATTGTCAGTGTCAATGTGTTCAGTTGAAATCTTGCATGTCAATTTTGAACCAGTGGTCGTTATTGAAATGGGCGACGATACCATAATAATAATTACGTCAACCTCTGTGCCTAGTATGGTTGCGTTTATCGCATCACGTGACCAAATGTGGATAAAATCATCCGTCACTCTCGTATTCATTATAACTATATACGTGTCAAATAGTGATGGATGTTTTATCGATATTTTACTGCTACCGCGAGGACACACACTCCATGCTGTTTCTGTCACATTGTTTGATTCCTTTTATTTGCCTATTTGTGTGTCTTCTGTGTAGTGAATATTTTTTCTTCTTATTCTATTTTTTCACGCAATAAGCGCAGCCTTCCTTGAAATTAAACTCGATAAAATATTTCATAAATATAATAAAAAAATTACAACTAAGGAACTATGACAAATATTCGCCCTTTTCAAACCCAGAACCGCTAGCTTTGTAAGCATCGTCACTATCAATTAAGCAAACCACGTCGTCAGTAAAACAGGATTATCAAATCTACGTTCAATATAGAACTAAAAGGGTTGTTTGGGTGTTTTAATTGAATAAGATTATTATTTAACAACGAAAAGGAATTTCGGATACTTTAGGTATGAATACCAAGTAGCATCATGGAAAATAATATGTTCAGCCAATTCATTTGTATTGTGCACAGGAAAAAGCAGCTAATAATATAATCTAGGTGAAAAATTGAAGTAAATGACCTGTTGCGGGTAGTTGTCACACATCTGTAAACTCCGTTTGACATTCTATATTTGAAATTTGACGTATATTCCATAATATACACAACTACATGCAAGAGGTCATTTACTTAAAGGACCATGGGCAACTTTGTATGGAGCCTGGTTCTGTAACCAACAGAGGTGAAACTTAAGTCACTAAATAGGTCTTTAAATCTACTTTATTTCATTATATGGGCACAAAGCCGAATTCCATTGCAGAACTGAGATATTCATATTTAAGTTAGAGTAAATAGGATCTATTAAAAACCAGATTCTCTTTGAGAATACAAATTCAGAATTATAAGAGTAGGGTTAGTGTGTGAAATAAACATACGTTTTGTAGAAATTGATGGTTTTATTAATAAAATATACATATATACAGCAAGTTGTTACCTCATTACATCAATAATTAAGTCATTTAAATGACCTGCAGGATGATTAAATGGTATGTGCCTGCCTAACCCTAAATACCATATAATAGAAATTGTGTGTGCACAAGATGCTAAAGATCTCAAGTTCGTCTGCCAGTCAAACATGAACGGTAATAGTGTGGGATGGCATCGGTGCCAGTTTGATTTGTATGAACCAGAATGTAGACGTAGTACTAACGTGCTCGAACATGTCTAGATTGCACACGGCCTCTAATCAACCAAACATTTTCAGCCTGGATACCCCGTCCTGCTAAGTCATACATATCATTTTCACGGTAATTAATGGAACGGTCGATATCTACCTTCCTTCATTTTTTTAAATTGGGTTTGCTCAATACCTACCCTCCAGAATATGAATATTCTCCGAATGCATTTATCGTAGCTCGTACTAGTTAACTGTGACTAAAATACAAATATCTTAGTTCTGCAATGGAATTTGACTTTGTGCCCATATAATGAAATAAATTAGATTTTAAGACCTATTTATAGACATAACTCTCAATGCTGTTGGTTTCAGGCCCATTTTGACGCATGGTCCTTTTTCACCAATATAGTTGTTCAATCTCACGAATACGGGGAGCGATACTTGTAGGATAAATGCACCAGTTGTCAGCCCGAGACCAGTAGTCAACCTTATATGAGTGCGAAGAGTGGAAAATATATCTTTCGTACTCTTCCCACTCGTACAAAGTATAGGCAGAATCCGACTACAGGTCTCTGGCTGACCACTGGTGACCCTACTCTATGTAGTTTGTAATACGCATTACAACTACATACACGCAACTGCAACGCTTATGGAAAACGGCTACGCGCTCAGAGACAACGTGCACGTATTTACACACACACATGTATGTATGCCCTACCCGCTTTCGTGAGATAAAATAAATGTATTCAAAATTGGGCTCAGAGATATTTTTAAGTTTACACGCTTTGGTGCCTCTAGGAGAAAATAGAGACGTGTCTAGCAGTTAGATATTAATATTATTGCCAATACGAGTAATGCCTTACACGCAATTACGAGAAGTAGATATAAATGTTATTTTTATAAAATTGAAGGAAATTTATTTCATCTCTTATATCTTATAAAGTTTAAGCGCGTGAGTGCTTTTGTATAAAGGAAGAAGTTGGAAAAATTCACGAAATATATATTTGAAAATAATCTAACAATTATTTGAGTATGGGTTAGTAAGCCTATGCCAGACGTTGGTGGAAAAATATGATATAGGCATCTCATTTAAGGCTTAATACAATGATTCAATATCTGAGTAAGATGGTTATAAGAAAACAAATAAATATGTTAAGAAAGTAATATATTCTATCCTAAGAAGGGATTCTCTTTTAAAATCCTTAAGAGAAAAAACAGCGAGCCTAGCCTTTTAAGAAAGTATTATCTTTGCTTCAGTCGACTTTCTTAATCTTTTGCTAAAGAGCAAAAACAAATCATACGATGCATAAGCTATTCTGAAGACTAAATTATTCCCATGTAGGATTTAAGTAAGCACGTAAGTTTGTATGTATGAAATACATACAAATGTCTATTTTCGGATGTATGTACTTTTTTTTTTCTGTTTTTGTAAATTGGCCTAACCTCTTGCATTGTCCTTGCTTATTCTACTGCAAGGTTAACTGGAAGAGATCCCATATGGGGTCAGTTCGCCTATGTACATTATCTATAGTGATGCAAAGTGTTTATGTGCAATAAAGAGTTTACATAGATACACATACAAACCTTCTATAAAATTACGTTTTCATAGCTGCTAAAAAGTATTTGTTTTCCCACAGACATTGCAATTTTCTTTCATAGGCGATAGAAAGGAAACAAAGTTGCTAATAATGGCGAGAGGGCTTTTAAATTTTATTGGTCCAGACCCATAAACCGTATCTTTAACTGGTATGCAAATTTGTTGCCGTCCTGGCGATTTGTTCACTCTGTCACAGTATAAGCAGTAGAACGTCTTTATATAAAGGTATAATGCGCGGCTCGCATGCAAGGCCGTCTTATTCTATGCTGGGGCCCTTCGGCACACAAGGGTTTGGGGCCCTTTTGGAAAGTAAAGAAAGCGAATTAGCTATGCTAATATTTTTCTACTATTATCCCGTGGGGCACGGGCCCCGTGTGCCCTTATGGTAAAGACAGTATTGCTTACGGGTCTATATAGGAATCCATAATAGTTTTTTCGCATAATCTATCATATGAACATTATTATTAAAACAATGTAATTTTATTAAATTCTGCGATGTCAGCCTAATAGGGTTATGAGAAATGATTTTATGCGAAATGAAATATTATGCGAAAAAAAAATGCGTTTGGAATGACACCCATTGCAAGCATCCAACAAAATGCACCAAGCCGGTTTAGTCAGGACTGCGCCGTCGCCGCGTTTGGTTGCGTGCGTATTAAGTATGGAGCGAACCTAAAGGCCCCGTTTCATTGGTCCCGCATGCTTCTAGAAATCCATAGAAGAGTTGTTTTAACATAATAACTCTGGAAGGTATAGCAGCGATGCAATGTACCACTAAAAACATGGGGGCTATTGACTAATGAAACTGACTCTTAACGCCAGCAATAGGTAACAGAATCTCCTAAAGTGCCGGAGACAACCTACTTTTCTATTTATACTATGACTGTGATTCTAAAACTTTGCAGACTAAACATTACATTGTGATGTTTAATGTCCATTAAGAAATTAAAACTTGAGAAAGTTTGTCTTGTTGAAACAATTTCTTTGTAAAGTTTTGTCATAATTTACATTATGATTTGAAGGTCCTCTTGGTAGATTGAGGATGGAACAATGTAATTGTTAATTCTATTAAGATAAATAAAAGTTTTTGTAACATTTTTTAAAGATAAGTCTTGTTCAGAGGCTCTTTCTAGTTTGTTAACTCTATCTTGCTTGATTTTGATAATGATATAGAAGTAATGTGAGGTCAACTTGCGATTAAGGTTGGGAATATCAGCCTAATGGAATCCTGACTCATCATAGAAATGTGTTACAGTAACGTTATCACTCAAGTGATATAAATTGTCAAACAAATTTTATAATGTCACTGTGACACCTTTCTATGGTTGCTCAGGGTTCCATTGGGCTTATAGCACGAGCCAGAGTTTTATATTTTATATATTTATATATTTCATCGACGTAACAGAATACAAACCATTTATTCACAACAGTAACACATATAAATAAAACATTAAAATAGACGACAGATACTTAGTGGTAACAACACAACCAAAGTACTTAACATACTTCGTTCTTCGTCAAGGAGAAGGTATTCGGGTGAGTGGTTTAGAGGAATAAACTCCCTGAAGGAAAATAAAGGTCATTTAAAAACCGGTAGAACAAGATTTGCGTATAGTCAAATATAAGAATATTAATGGTGCACCTGCACGGCGCAAGCCCGCGCCTTTACTTGCTTCAGCTACAAGTACCATGTACAAGCACAAGAAATATTTACTGCAAAAGAAAGAGTAATCAAATTTCATCCAAGTTTTGTACAATTATTTGTTACTACTTCACGCTGGTCAGAAGGTTCTGGAGTGGCGTCCGCGGACCGGAAGACGAGCTGTAGGTAGGCCTCCAACAAGATGGAGTGACGACCTCGTCAGGATCGCGGGACCGCGGTGGATGCGAAAAGCACAAGACCGGTCTGAGTGGAAAGCCTTGGGGGAGGCCTATGTCCAGCAGTGGACGTCTTTCGGCTGACATGACATGACTTCACGCTGCAACGGCTGACAAGATTGGGGTAGAATTTGAAATAGAGATAGCTTATACCTTAGATAAACATAGGCTAGGGTAGAGGCTATTTATCATTCAAAAAATTTAATATCGCGAAAGGAAAATGAAAATGGTAATCTACGCAGACGAAGTCACGGGCTGAAAGTGTCATCTATAAAATCAAAGTTTTCATTGTTTCGTATACGTACCCTAATTACATTGATTGAACGTGACGTGACGGCCTAACCTTATTTCGCTCCATTGGAACCCCAGCTTAATCAATCCAGCAGCCGCTCACGCGGTTACATCGAATCCAATTTTCAAACTACCCCCAAACGGAGCGAGATTTTAAAATTCCAGTTCAATGCCTTTAATAAAAACTGGCGCATACATAACGAAATTTATACTCGGAAAATCTATTTTCATTGAACGTTGGCATAGTAACAAAGCACTTTGACTCATTATTAAAAGGTGTAGAGTTCGAATTTCTTCAAATCCGTTTTGTAATTTGAATAATTAACTACCTGAGTACTTTAGCCTTATTAATAAACTGATCTTGGTTAAGATATCCGCCTCGAGATAAGTGTAAAAATAACTGCTCAATTAATATTTTTTTTATAACAAGGAATAGCCTCCGGATGGTAAGTAGGATTATGATACCCATAGACATTCATATTCTCAAGACTAAAATGTTAATATACTGGTATTTTTTTAAATAAAGTCGTATAATAAAGGGGTCCCAATGAAAAAAACGTCTTTTAACGTCTTTTAATTTTTGTTGTGTCGTAAAAACGGCAAACTATATAAGCGTCAAATTTGGTTTAATTGTAGTACAGTCAAGGGCATTAATATATTTACAGCCATCGCGTCAGATATATTTATACGATACCTTATTGCCAGTTTCATAAAGGCGTATAGATATTTTTGACGTCTTGTGAACGTTTATTAATTATGCCCTTGACTGTACAAACCGTGAAACACCAAAAAGTGGTCAAGTGTTTTAGCTCTCTCTGATTCCATTCAAAATCGAAATCGAATCAGAATACACTCAGGAGCAAAAATACCTGGTCAGAGTGCGTTTGTCATACAAACGAGACTATTTCGAAGCCTTCGTTCCTCGCCAGGGGTTGTTTTGAGTGAGGTTTAACGGTGGATACTGCGAGGTTCAATAGAGGAGGTCAAACAAAATCAGTTGACACCACAGCGGGAGAGTTTGAGTAGGCACTTGGATTTCCTTACATTTTATTGCCATTTTAGATGTTTTTCTGAACATGCTCAATTCCGGCGTTAACCGCAGATTTATTCAGTTGGGTATCCTAGGCACTCTGGAAGTCCTGTATCGATACTCGGGGTATACATCATCAGATTTCACTAAAAGCATTCCCTGGCGAGTAACCAAGGCTTCGAAATAGCCTCTTTAGTATAAAAAACGCACTCTGACCCGTTACTTTTGCTCCTGAGTGTACAATAATATCTACTGTGCGGCAGCACAGATCCCTCGGTGCGCGAGTCCAACTCGCTCTTTACCGGTTTTGACGTATCTTGAGACAAACGTTTGTCAAGATCGGGTTGTCATTACGGCCCTATGCATTGCTTTGTGGACCAAGATCAAGTAAAGCTTGAGACAGAATAACAACACATAACACATGGTCGTGTTTACCAATAAACGAGGATAAAACAACTGTCACTTTCTGACCAGTATGCAAGTGCGATTGTGACGGATGCATTGTCCATCGCTATAAAGGCGACCATTATACGGGCCCTGGAATCCATTACATTTATTATATTTGTTCTTTGTAGTTGAGTTATTTAAGCGCTTGACTAAAACACACATAGTTCTATTTATATTGATCAACTAAAATTAGAAACCGAGCCATGCGTAAATTTAAGTTTTATTGACATTTGTATAGAAAAACAAAACTATTTACATTTAAATTTTCCTATACAAAACAACTTTATACTTTCCCAATAGGTCAATAGCTCTCAAACTTAGAGATCCACTTCTAACAATACAGTTCACTGAAACACAATTTCATTTCAGATAGTATTTGTATTGTATTCATGAGGCTACGTTGTATTTGTAACTGGCGGTATGCCACGGTTGTGAAAATAATGAAATGTATTTTGCTACTGCAGTTTGAAAATACAATTTATGTTGTGGCTGTAATATTCAGAATGTTACTATATTATCTATTTTTGTCTGTTTAAAAAGAAAGCGTTTTAGCTTAAAATCAATTTATCTGTATCGCTTCAACTTAGAGTTATATGACATCTTACTAATATTATTCATGAGAAAGTTTGGATGTTTGTCACTCAATCACGCTTTAACCACTGAACGGATAGGGATGAATCTTTGTACACATATAAATTAGTTCCTGGAATAGGACATTATGATAGTTTTTAAGTTAAGAATTAAGCTGTGAATTCTGAAGTCCACGCAGACTAAGTCGCGGATAGTAGCTAGCATTCAAATAAATAAAAAGCTGTGTGTACTTAGTGGTGGATTACTTGATGGTCTTGTAACCTCAACAAATTCAGAGGATTTCAATAATAATACCTCCAAATATTTACTATTATCACTGGTAACTGGTATACGATTAACTTTATTTTAAACGAAGTTTTTTGGTTTTCTCTCTTATTTAACAAAAAAGGCTATATCAGCAAATATATTGCTAATAAAAAAAATACCAACGTTATAAAAGTTTTTGCTTACAACAAAAGCAAAGTTTTTGTTGATTTTTATTCATATCACGATGAAAACAAAGATATTGACCAGCCCTTACCTAAAACTAGAACGACAAGATATCCGATCATGACTCTTTCTAAGGTCAATATTAGCTAAATCGAGTCCATCGAAGCTCAAGTGTTATCGATATGAAACGCAATTTCCTGTACATTGCGTATACATATATTTCATAGAAGCCTACCAAAATCCTCGAGAACGATAAGAAGCCTTGGGTAAACGAATACACGCCTGCGCCTGTGTAAATCTAGCGGCGGTGCGCTAACCAAAAATTTATGTACGAAAAGATAACTACACTTTGAGAAGCGCTGTTTTCGTGTTTGCTTAACTATATCTGTAATAGTTTTGACCATTATAACCAGTTAATAATTCTCAGTTTGTTCGATTGACTTTTTAGATTTTAAAAACATTCAATCGCGATAAGGACGTTCGCCCGTTTGTAACATTTACTAAATACAAGTATAAGGCGCTATAAAGAACCTGTCTAACTTATCGATGCCTCCGGGATCCCAACGCTGGTGCTTACCTCTCCCAAGGATAGTTTTAACTATTCAGAGAGGTACAATGCCGTGAACGGAATTATTAGACGGGGAATTATTTTTGTAATTGTGTACATATTTGAGTAATATAAATACATTAATTAATTCTAGTTATAAGTAGATAATTAGGTTACATTAGTTCTATTATTCTAATTATTATTTTCTATAATTATCTATTGTATAGTGTATATTTTTGTCATTCAATAAAGATTTAACAGTATAAGTCCTGAGCAATTACTAATTATAGATGGCTATAAGGTAAGGAGATTATGATGGCAATATTTTACTATAAAAAGGTTATGCAAAAGCTTACAAATTTAACGCTCATCATAGCCAACGGTTCGTGACCCACGGAATTCTACATGCGATTCTATTCGTTTTGTGTTTAAACCAATCGCGTCACTAATCTACCACGTGACTTTTCGTATCACGTCATCTATCAGTGACGCGATTGGATTAAAATCGAAACGAATGGAAACGCTAGTTAAAGTAATGCATCTCGGCAGCACCCTCATGTTCTAATACTATTCTATAGAGCATTTGCTACGTGCTCCTGATCACATTAGGTCGCCACTCCAACAGTCCACTTCAAACGAATTACCGGTGACAACTCAATTTGGTGCTAGAAACCTTTTTTCTCGGTCGAGGTCGACAGATTAGAACAAATTACTCACTGTATGTGTAGGGACTTTTAATGATCGGATTGGCAACCTATCAAAGGAAGATGCAAACGCTACTAGCATTTTTTTTACTCGCTCAAAATGTATGCGTGCGCATTTGTCATCTTGGGATTGTAGTCTTAAGATTGCAGTCTTGAAAATGCAAATGACTATGGTTCAGTGATCCCAGCACCATCAGGTGGTCTGTGTGCTCGTTTGCCTTCTGCCCCATAACCCATAACGTAATGATTTTAAGCCAATAAGCAGTTCTAATTTTAAATTAAAGTTTTTCAAACGTGTTTACTGTTTCTGTTCCTCAAATAAACGGGCTTCTGACGGTTTGGACAATAAATCGTGCCATGGCCGTTGTTAAGAGCCTTTGAGAAAAATCTGTCGTAGCGTTTGAACGGCCGTGAAGAAAATCGTGTTCCTAACAGCTTCAACTCTTGTGCCTGAATAGTTTGGTTTTCAATGTCATCATCATCATCATCATGATTTCAATGTACTATTTTAATAAGTTTTAAATAAGAAGGTTGTGAATTTCTTGTATTAAATGACATGTCACTTAATTTCTGTAGAGCTGAAAGGAGTAATGCTCTTTGGTAATAAAGAAAATAAAATGGTATGTTTACAACAAAACAAAAATGAATAGAATACTTTCAAAACTCAGAATAGTGATTGTTAAAATGCTCCTTCTTTACATATCTTTATAATATAGTATGAAAAAAAATCCTACCGTCTGTCACTTTGTATGTATGCTTAGATCTTTCAAAATAGGCAACGGATTTTAATGTGGTTTTCATCAAAACAGTGATTTAAAGGTATTTATGAATACATTCTGGATTATCTACGAGTGTTACAGAAAACTTTGTCATAGCGTAGGCGAACGAGCACACAGGGCACCTAATGGTTAGTGGAAACTGGTGACCCATAGACATTCGCATTCACAAGACTGCAAGCCTAAGATTGCAAATGCGTTGCCAACCCTGAGGACTAAGATGGAATGCCTCTATGCTAGTCATTACACCGGCTGTCTTATCCCCAAACCGGACCACAAAAATGCGAAAACTGCTGTTTGGCGGTAGGTTAATGGATATGATGGTGGTAGCGATCCCAGGTAGGACCCTGCACAAGGTCCTACCACCCGCAAAGTCATATAAACCGAAACAAAGCGAGGGCGGGTAGTAGAGGATAAAACACCATGCTTTTCTCCACTTTATGTTGTAGTTATGTCTGTGCTACGAGTATAACGGCATAATATATTCCACTCCCCTCCATTAGTGACTCAAGCTTTGTCAATTAGCAATGATTGGTTTACATTGTTACACTGATTTACTCATATTGCAGTACTTACCTTAATTAAATTGGACCTAAAGTAAAACTATGTTAGGTACGTATTTAGGTACCAGTAATGATAACAAGTAACAATGGACAATTGATTTTTTATTTCAAAGTCAATAAGAGACGTTCAATTAACGCATTATTAACCGTATGATACTTTAATGAAAAATAGTCTTTATTGGTGCCTAGAAAACAATAACACCAATGCCATCACTTTACCTGCTTACAATAAGTGTTGGTTGTTCTCAGAATTTTTTCCTTACCTGTCAAAAGATTGTGAAATTGTATAACTTACGTATCGAAAAATTTCTTGGGTTTGTATGTATGTAATCATCATATGGGCAGGCAGAGACCACTTCTTTCCACCTGCTACGATCCTGTCAAATATCTTTCGCTTTTTTCACATTCATGCATGCACGCCGGTTTCGGGTAGTACAGTCAGCGTCATATAGTTTGTAGCATCCAAAGTAGCCAAATAGTTCGTTACACGCCCTTGTTACTACGGTAATAATGACGTGTAACGTACTATTTGGCTACTTTGGATGATACCAACTATATGACGTTGACTGTACTTAAGATTCGGCCCTTTTCCAGTATTACACCGGTTTAAAAAAAAAGTACATCTAGGGCGGCCCCCTTCCGATCTTTCCACTAACTTCCGCTCTGTATATCTCTTTCATCAATCTTCTTTCATCCATCCTTTAACAAGTTAATATTTAACAACACAGCTTTGCAGTCAAAGTCGAGAACAAAAGCCACAAGATGAAATTTACCGAAGTATTGCAGCGCAAAGCATAACAGCCTTCGTGGAAACCTGTCAGGAACAGAGGTTAAGCTAACACTGGAAACAGCTAGAGTCCTGTCAGGATTACGAGTTGTTGGAGCCTTTACTAAGTTTTAGTATCGCTCTTGTTATATTTTATGGAATAATAGTTTCTGAAACAACACGACCCAATATTACCGATGTAACGAGAGAGCGTTAAGAGCTCTTTATATGCGTTCATGTGTATAGTTGATGTTTTTATTTAGTAAGAGCTATAGAATACATTGTGTTATTAAATAAACATTCATATGTAGACGGGCTAGGTAGGCCTCCAACAAGATGGAGTGACGACCTCGTCAGGACCGCGGGACCGCGGTGGACGCGAAAAGCACAAGACCGGTCTGAGTGGAAAGCCTTGGGGGAGGCCTATGTCCAGCAGTGGACGTCTTTTGGCTGACATGATGACGATGATGATGTAATGTCAAACGAATTAAATATGATGATATTTTGTCAACTAGCTTTTGTTATTGACTCCATTCGTGTAGAAGTCGTTTACGTTCCCTCAGTAAACATCGTTTTTTAATGTTTATTATTACTTTATATCATTCATTAAGGTTTACAAAATAATTGATATTGAAAATGTTGTAATACAAAAATAACTTCAAGCTAAATGCAGCTTCACTGAGGCGGAGACGAGCGGAGCGGAGCAGAGCTGTGCCAATATTAACCAATAGAAGGCGCATGCGGTCATGTGCATAATATTGGCACAGCTCCGCTCCGCTCATCTCCGCCCCAGTGGAGCCGCAGCCTTCGGTTAAACCAGCAAACAAATGCAATATGTATTCAAAAGCACATTTTAAGTTGTAACAAATTTACAAAACCATTTAACTATTCAATTATTATTTTTTACTAAGCTTGTTATACTTATTGCCATTTACCATGGATTTAAAACAGGCAAACGGCAAACCTGATAGGAAATGGTCACCGCCGCCTATGAATATTTGCAACCCTGGATGCCTTGTGAAAATCTCAGCAATAACTTCATTTCAAATGTTTACTACTACGCGCCCGAAAGGCTTATAATTACCCGTAACACAACACAATTATAAGGACGACAAAATCAAAACGCCTCGTGTTACTTTGTCTCTCTGACGCAAATAAATGAGCTAGACAAAGTTGACTTATGAGACTACCCAAACAAACATAATTAACTTATATAACATTGTAAGTTAAACAAAACCTCGTAGGAGGATAATTAACCCTGAAGCTTGGTACGAATAACATTTTCACTTTGTCTCTCGCACATTACTTTAGTAAAAGAAGTAATTTCAAGCATGCAAAGCCTGTCTAATTAACGTTACAAAAACGTTGCGTTTACCGAGGAGAATGCGGTACGTTACGCTAACCCGGTAGTCACTTTGAGTATACTAGACGATGGAGATAGAAGGTAAACAAACGTTAACTCTGCGAAGAATTTGCTAAGGGAAACTATTTCAGCAAAGTTTCATATACGGAGAACACGGTAGTGTCATCTGCGAAAACTTGGCATAGTTGAAACTATACCGGATAATTCTCGTGTGTCGCAATTTGAATAGCATTTTGCGGCTTCGTTGGCAAATAATTCGTTTGTCATTGTTTTTTGAGGAAAATAACACCTGCTTCGTTGACCATACCTTGAATAATTTAAGCTCAAATGGTAGGTAGGTACATTTTTTTAGATATTTTTATCTCAGAGTTTCTAATATCTCTTAGTTAAAGGTTTGTAATAAAATAAAAAAGGTACATAGACGGATAGGATTCACTTATGTGAAAAAATGTCGACATCTCTCTAAGATAAGTTATTATAACGATACCAACTCCAAGTCAAAATGTTCCAAGTCAACTTTAGTAACTTTGCTCAGTTTAAGTCATAATCATTTACTGTTAACTTGGATGATAAATGGAACATGCCAGAAACAATAGCTAGTTACCAACTTAGAAGAAAATTGCAAGAAGTTACCTAATGTCTTCATACTCTGATCACACGCTTCTCAAACTCTGAGAGGAATGAAGCTTCTTAGGAGTTGGGTGACGTGACTCAAAATCGACAAGTCTGGGTAGATTTTTTACTGGCTTTAATCTCTATAGAACAGGCGTCTTGGGTTTGATTTTCAGTTTGGGCATTATATTTGTGTGATGAACGCCAGGTTTGTTCCTGGGTTTTGGAAGTTTTCTATCTATTTGAGTATGTATTTGTCTTTACCAATTACGGAACAATGGAAGTTCTGGACCTTTGGAAGGCGTACGTACATGGAGCCGAAGCCAGCATGCAGATGCTCTTTAAACAAGTTTAATTTAGTAAAGTATTGGGTCACCAACTGGCGATGTGTATTATTGCCTAGTTCTTTGATTTGTTTAGGTCAATTTGTAGTAGGTGGATCTCGGATATCAATTATTATGTATTTAGAAATAGTGCCATTAAGGCAGTTCAAGATGAACATCTTTATGTACAGAATACGATTTTGTTTTGATGGTGATATTATTACGAGTATGTGATTGCACGGAATTAACTCAGACTCGATTTTGACAGGATTTTATTAGAGGTCAGTATCATTAATTAAGTTTTACTATTATTGTGTGAAATGGACTTAAGTTTGATTGTAATTTGACTATCCTATTTAGCCTCAATTTGATCTCGTTCAGCTTAATCGGCTTAAGACTTCGCAGATTTAAGGTGGTCTTTATCACTCAATTACAACAAAGGACCAAATATCTTGTAGTCGAATCTAATTGAGAACTGATAAGCTAAATGTGATTTAGATGTGTGATGCAAAAATATCGCGGTCAGTTTGAAAATTATTACAGTTACACAAACAGTTGGAAGACATGCTGTAGGTAGGCCTCCAACAAGATGGAGTGACGACCTCGTCAGGCTCGCGGGAGCGCGGTGGAAGCGAAAAGCACAAGACCGGTCTGAGTGGAGAGCCTTGGGGGAGGCCTATATCCAGCAGTGGACTTCTTTCGGCTGACATGATGAGACAGTAATGGGGGCCGAGTGATAAACCATACGATAATATGTCAAATGCAATATATTTTTACCCAGCAGAATAGAGGCTTTGAACGATATAAAGCCCATTTCTCCCATTCTTTCTCATATTTAATATTGTGATCGTATTTTTTGTTTTGTTAACTTGATAGAAAATCTCAGAAACTTGGTTTGATCAGGATCACTGGTCTCATATTGACACTGGGAATACAAGATTTACAACGGGAGGACGTATTTTCTTTCAGTAAACAAGACATGTAGCCTGCCTGATGTTTGCTAGCCTAAAGGGTTACAGAAGAAAATGCGATTAAAATTACCCCTTTGCTTTCCATTTATATAAAAACTCAATTAAATGTTATTTATTCTGCTGGAAGTAAACATTTGAAGACTGTACTGAAATTGCTCCTTTTTTTAAACGCTTCCTTGTTATTTACATTATTTTATTACTTTGCTTGCGGTTTGCAATTTTGCATGAACAATTTCAAGTTATGAGTTCATTTTATCTATCGAATATTGATTAGTTCGTTTTTTTATGAGAGCTACGTTATGCTGGAGCTGTTTTGATTAATTGCATAATTTAGGTGCTATACAACTGCTTAGGTAAGGTTAGGTTTATAAACGTTATCAAAAAAATGCGTTTGGGCATATGGAAATTCGGGATTTCGATAAATTTCGAGAAACTGACAAAAAAATATTTTTATGTACTTTAAGCTCTTGGTATTTTATTGATGTAACTAAATTATGTATTTTAATCTATTGTATATAACCTGTACGTGTTTTTTTAAGTGTTTGTATATTGTTTTCAAAATTATACACTATTCATATAATAAAAAGACTAACTATTCATTCCCATTTAGTCCAGTAATTCAAACATAAATAACCTGCATTTAGGCCAGTAGCATCCCACTTAAACCACCAACTCCGCATTTAGTATCAGCCCCTGGCAAATGCAGTTTGCGACCTGTCTCACTGGAATATGTTAATATGTTAATAGGAGCTGGATTAGCTCTACTGTGGACATTTTACATATACATATATCGCTCTAATTAGAATAATGGACTCAAAGCAGTGGTGTTTGAGCTCTAAATTTTGTTGTTTACTCGCAACTTTAATTGTTATGCCACTATGGAACCGTGCCACAATGACAGCGTCAAGTGACAAGATAAAAATTACATGAGGATTCATCGTAGGTTTAATACGACATGGTTCTATAGTGGTGTATCGATTAAAGTCCGTGACCGTACAAGGGCTATTTTTGAGCAATAATTTCCCGTCAATAGTGTGGTCGTCTGTGTCTTTTACAATAAATAAGAGTGAGACAGCTATCGTTGCAAAAGTTGCCAGTGTAACTGGACCTTATGAGGATGGTAAAGGGTTCATAAATTGCGTAGCCATCAAAAAAATCTATTCAAAAGCTCCGGGAGATAATGTTTAACACGACCTAAATCAAGTCCGATTTCTACGGTTTTTTAATATGTTATTAAGCAAACTAGTTTTGTAACCGTATCTTTTTTAATAAGTATTTTCGTAGAAAAGAGAACGTGCATACTCATAGTTACCTAGTTTTTTAAAATATCTACAACATACTCAACAACGTTGTTCTCCCCTTATACCTTATTAGGGGAGAACAACGTTATCACATTTTTTAGCTTTACAAACCTCTTAATACCTACCGCTAAATGTAAGGCGTGAACTGAACGTAGCATCTTTTAACGCTAATAACATACATATATCATTTGCTTAAAATCTAGACCAACACCTCGGACCTAAATATTTTTGTAAAGTAGGAGACATAAACAAGTTAACACGAAAAAAACTATTTGAAATTTTCTGCATAAAAATCCAATTTTAAAAAAAGGTAGTTATTTCTGACGTAGGTATATTTAAAATATTAATAATATGCTGGCAACGTCAAATATTTTCGTTTTTGTTACGTATTGAAACTAAATCAAGCAAATTCTTAAATCTTATAACTTAATCTATATTAACTCTTTGTATTTTGGTGTATTTAAATATTAGCATGTACCTAATTCAATATGTCAGAGGACTATAATTGTATATGTATGCAATAAAAAATATTATAAAGTTTGCTAACTAATTAAAAACCAACTATTTATATTATAATAACATTAAAGAGGTAACATTTTTTGTAAGTTGAAAATGTTTCGCAGGTTGATGCATAAAATGAATTTAAAAAATAACTTAATAATAATTACGCAAGTTTTCATTTTATATGAAAAACAAGCATTAAACAAGACTAGTCAAGTTTAAGATAAATGAGAGAATTCATTATTTTAGTAGCGTATTAGATATCAGCCGCCCAATATTTTCTAACAATGGCTTCTCATTTTTATATGTTAGACTCGATGAATAATTTATAAGGACGCTCTGAGAAATAGAAGGCTGTAATTAATTACGTACCATTATAATAGGATATAATAGGAATAGGATCATTATTCGCTTAAATAGTAGTAGACCTTTTTTATGTGAAAAAGGAGGCAGACGAGCAAGCGAGCCACCTGGTGGTAAGCGATCATCGCGACCCATAAACACCCGCAACACCAGAGGAATCGCAGGTGCGCTGCCGAACTTTGAGAAAAGAGTAGGCTCGTTTTTTAAAGGCCCCCCAAGTCGTATTGGTTCGAAAATATAGACGTCGAAAGCTGATTCCATATAGATAAGGTGCGTGGCAAGAAGGCCCTCGTAAAATGCACGGTTCCATATGGTGAGATGATTTAGGTAGCTTTCGGGATCCCCTATCGCTGCTTTTCTTGGCACAATCTATGGGTGGCGGCAAGTAGGCGTGTTAGGCGGTGGTAACCTTCAGCAAGAAGCGTTGCGGCAGCGTGAGGTTGACTCCGAAGCGCTGCTAATGTGTCATAAGCGACTGGATCGGCGGCGGTTGGCTTCAAAGTCATGCCATCGCAACGGGGGCCTGCGGGTAGTAGATCGGGAGTCTATCACTTGCAGTAAGAGGTTCTGAGCTGGAAGGCCCCGTCTGTGTTCCAGGGTGACTTCAGTGGAGAAGGTGAGGTTAAGTCACTCGCCTGAAGGCGAACCCGCAGGGCCTACGTTTTGGCGCTATCACGGTCCCGTAGCGTCCTTCTAAAGCGATTGGCGCAACGCCTCGGGGGTTTTAGTCTATGCAAGTCTGACTTAACCTACCGGGGCTTTATGTGACTACTTTGATTTCGAGACATCGGCTATCGACTTACGGACCCTTTTAGCGAACCTCGGTAATATTCCATCGAGGGATATTTGATTTAATATTTAACACCCAGTTAATGAACTATCTCTCTCTAAGATGGGACTATCCTGGAGGAGTAATATCCCTAGTGTAACAAAAAATGCTTCAGAGATCAAGGCACTGGCGCTCGTGACTTAATAGACGATTCGGGGCAGGATCTCCGGCTACACGCATGGCAAGTGACTCACCCTCAGTTGGTCGGAGTTCGGTGGCCTGTTAGAGACGTCTCACGCATTTTCCTTTAAAAAAACCAAACCAGGCAGTAAAAAAAAAAAGATAAAAGATGTTTATTCAGTAAGTAGGCCGCACGGGCACTTTTACACGTCAAAATCTACCAGCGCTTCGCAAGAGACCACTGCTGGGAAGAAACGCCGCAAGAAACTCAACAGTCAGTCGTTTTTTTAAAATACTACTTATGATATTATACAATTATAAAGCTTAACCTAGCATGATATAAAACAATGAATTTAACATAAAATAAAAATAAAAATAAAAAACATTCAAGCGTAGCTTGAGCAGGAAAATGTGTCAAAACTAAGAATTTTCACAGGGTAGTAATAAGTAATAGTAATAAAAAAATAAAAAAATATATATATATTTAAAAAGGGTTACCTTTGTTTCGTCAAAATATTTTTGGTCAAATGTATCATTTCCCAAATTTTCATTTGCCAAACCGCTTTGTTTTCTGTAACCGTAAATATTTCAGGATTTTATAAAAACTAACCTAACCTAACCTATAGGGTTTTACACGATGGTACTGAAATAAATTCTGAAAACATTATATAACATTGGTTTGGCAAATGAAAAATTTGGGAAATGATACATTTGACCAAAGATATTTTGACGAAACGGCAGGCTCCCATTTAAAAAATATATATATACTTTCCTATAACAGTGCAAGACAACCACCACATACAAAGTTTCGACACATTCTCCTACAGAAACCGTGTCCCCTACAGAAACAGTGTCGTGCCTTGCTAGACCTTCATGAACAAGGCGACGCCACTTCCCACAATCCTTATCCAGCTCTTCCCGTTGCGTGCTAGGAAATGCAAATAGCAGCCATATCATACACAACCTAACAGTTCATATCAACATCGAAAAAGTTTACCTCGTCGTTGGTATAGGTACAGTAACACCATGGCTTTTTTTTTCATGACTGTGAGTAGGTAGACAAGCACACATGCCACCTGATTGTAAGTGCAATCTAACACCCATAGACATTTGCATTCTCAAGACCTTATCCTCAAGACTGCCAATCTATGAAACAACTCGTATGCATCGCATATTATTCGTAATATCCTTCCTTATGCATGCGCTGCAGCAGTAAGTTCAGAATTGCAAATAAATATAATATTAAGAAAAGTAGACATCCGAGCTCTTGTACTACTTTTTGTCGCCATACTTCGAATTGCGATAAATGTGATAAAATCAACATTACGTACTTTTATCACCACCTTATTTTAGCGATGATAAATGTGGTTTGGCTTTAATATTTCACTCGCCAATTTTTAAATAAAGATGAGGAATACCAGGAAAAGCAACGGTTTTATTTTTCACTTGAGTAATTTCTGTTGTTGTCTGCTGAAATGTATAAATGAACATAATATCACGACGCAAATAAGTATAGTTGGACATGTCGAACACTCGCACGTCCTTACGTATGCGCTGAAAATAATAACATTACAAAGAGCAGTTTCCTCTTTCCAAATTGAATAATTGATTCAGCGACCGCCATGCGACAGCGGTATTTAAACGGAACAAACATTTCCGAATCGACAAATTGGTGCAATTATTTTGTTGTTTTTGTAGATATCTCTTAAATTATTAAGTGCTGCATGTTTCAGTGCATGTTAAAGTTTTGTAATGAAAAAGTAAGTTCAATATTTGCTTGCATTTTCATTAGCTTATTTAGTAGCGTTACTTCCGAGTGTTTTCTTATTCTTTAATTTATTTTGTGTACCATATTTAATTTTATGGCATAGATTGTATAGCATAGAGAAGGCAAACGAGCACACATGCCACCCGATGGTAAGTGGAAACTGTGATCCATAGACATTCGCATTAACAAGACTGCATGCCTAAGACTGCAAATGCGTTGCCAACCCTGAGGACTAATATGGAATACCTCTATGCTAGTCATTAAACCGGCTGGATATAGCTGGACAATTTATTTTCATATACGTACATTCAACTAACATTTAGGTAGGTACTTATTACATACATACTTGCAATTGACAAAGCTGCCTTTGGTTTCCAAATAAATAATGTTATTATATTATTATCCTATGAAAATGGAGGACACACAAAAGAGCAATTCCACAATGTAACTTGTATTTACGTTGATGTATTAATAACTCATAGCTTTGAGACCCGAATACCCAAGAATTTGCGATCAAACGAATGTTTCATTTCACCATGAATAATCTAAAATCCTCTCTTTGCCTGAACAGTTCAGAAATGCTCAATCGAGTCCCATTCCATCCCTTGAATATTTGAATTTAAATATCGGAATACCACAACATCTTTATTGTTAAATAATATGAGCACTTCAGGAGTTGTTCAAATATTCTGATATATTGCATTTCAAATTGAAATAAATGAAATATACCTCTAACATAATTATGGAAGGTGACATTAAAGATGCGACCCCACCGCTGCTTAAAATACGGAGACGGTGCAGAATCGCAGTGACGCAACGTATCCGTACCGTTTTTTCGCATGCGCTCGACACCGCTGCTTAAAATACGGTGTCGTTGCGTAAACAAAAGACGGGGTCATAGTAACAACATGGCGCCGTTAATGACGCACCGTAATATACGCACTGTTAAGCATTGGTGTGGGCGTAATTCGTAATTTATTAAAATTAAGAGACGGTCAAGGTAGCTATGGTTTTGGCGTAGTGAGTGCAATTTTCACTCATTACAGCTTCCAAACATAATTAACGTCATTCTTAAATAACTAGCCGTGTCATATATAAATATTGCTTAACCAAAACAGCCTCTATTCTAAGCGTAAATCCAAATCGTATTTGAACTGCTATGGTATTGCTTTTAACTCGGCCATTACTGTCAAGTAAATTAGAGTCTGTTCTTTTTTCAAAGGCCGGCAGCGCACCTGCGATTGCTCTTGTGTTGCGGGTGTTTATGGGTCACGATGATCACTTACCATCAGGTGTCTCGCTTGCTCGTCTGCCCCCTTTATCACATTTTAAAATAAAAACGTTGATATTACGATAACAGTCGAAATCGCAATCGTTTTCATTTTGAAAATCGAAGGCTTGTCTGCATACAAAATGAAAACAATTGTTCCACTTTGATGCCGATGGCGATTGCGAATGCGTTAGGGATCAGCGATGCAGGTCAAAAACTATATTACTGTTTTTACCGTATTAAATAGAGGCCCTGGAAGGCTTCCTCATACGACACATAAGTTGTTAATTATTAAGAAGAATTAAGGCAAGTAGGTAACACACGGTACGTAAAGACTCGACGGATTATACCTTCAGCGTGATACAAAATTATGGCATTGCGTGTGTGATATTCCTCAAGTATTCTCGTAATCAACTTAGCATACACATTATTTAGGTAGGTTCTCAGTAGAAAATGACAAATACATTTTACTCAAATTGTCTGTCGCATTATTTCCGCTTTTAGGGTTCCGACCGGGTGTCAGCGTGATCCTATTACTAAGCCTCGAATGTTCGTCTGTCTGTCCGCGGGTTGAAATTTTTACAGCATTTGTTTTTTTTTAGCCGCTTTAACATCAAATAAATAATAATAATAAAAAGGGAAGCTCCTATTATTAAGTGGTTTTTTACTCGACCATAACAATGGCTGTATTTCTTGAAACGGAATACGTAGACACTATAGCTGCTATAGTGTAGATTTTTACAGAATGACCAAAAAATCTCTATGACCACTATGACAACAAATACAAATTTATTTAATTAAAAAAAGTACTCCATTAAAAAAAACATAGTTCTTCTCTCTCTTTTAATATTGTATGTTGTATAGTTGTACGGAATCCTTTGTGTGCTAGTCAGACTCGCACTTGGCTGTCGTGAAACACTGATTTTAACCAAAATATCGCTAAATATGTACAAATGTTGCTGTAATTAATTTCCTGCACCGGCGATTATTTTCTATAGTGTATAAATTATAACTTCCTTACCAAGCTAAACATTGCGTCACAGAATAACTTAACAAGAGCGTGAATTGCCACAATTCAACATCAAAACTGGAATGAATCCCATTACTCCACGGTATGTCTCTAGAGGAATTTCCACAGTGTTATTCCTGTTATGCAATAGTCTAGGTCGTTAATATTGGAGAGCAGATAGTGGAGTTTGAACCGTGAGAAATTCCATTATTAAGTTGCCATCTATTTTGCAAGAAACTTTCACAGGTTTCTCTCGTAATAAAGATATAAAATAATAAAGATGACCAGTGGGAAGATGGCGGCTGTTGAATGAGGTGTCATAAATAATTGTTTTTTTATTTCAAAATCCGTATACAGATCTAAAGGTCTGGAATATGATTCCCCTGAGTAGACAATATGGTCGATTAATATTGGTTAGCTTCCTCGAATGTATCATAGAAGCACAATTGCGTATAGTCAAGAACTTGCCGGTCTCGTATTGGTTCATATAGCCGTAAAACAATAGTACATTATTTTGAAGGCCTGGAAAATAGGGGTTTGCCTGACAAAGTTGTGAGCAGGCTGAGCCTTAGCGAGGCAGTCCCCGTTTCCATCGAGGCAATTATTTTCTCAAACAAAATGTCAATGTTATTTTTTTAATGATTCAGACGAAATAAGAACCTCCACCTTGATTTGAAGTTAAATTATAATTTCACACACCAAGAACACCCGACCACGCTACCGGCTTTCAAGATGGCTGCTATGAGATTTTTATCTTGGTCATGACAGCATTAAAAAAATTGCAGCGAATAGAAATGGGTTTTCGTACCATTATTTTACTCCTAAGAAGAAACTGCGGCTCTTCGCGATTTCGTTAGTCTAAAGAAATGCTACACCGAGCATGGTTCATAAAGTTCAACATTATACAGAGATTGCAATGAATAATCTGCTATACCCTATGCTATACTATATATAATCTTATCCATTAACCTACCGCCACACAGCAGTGTTCGCATTGTTGTGTTCCGGTTTGGGGATAAGACAGCCGGTGTAATGACTAGCATAGAGGCATTCCATCTTAGTCCTCAGGGTTGGCAACGCGTTTGCAGTCTTAGGCTTGCAGTCTTGTGAATGCGAGTGTCTATGGATCACAGTTACCACTTACCATCAGGTGGCCTGTGTGCTCATTTGCCTTCTCTATGCCATAAAAATAAAAAATAAAAACCCGGGATAGGCCGATGATGATGTCATGAAGGTCCTACATGTTCCACACTTTTTGGAATTCCTTTGTCAGCTGAGTGTTAACGTGACTAGACAGGGAATGTTTGGGTTCTCTTGGTAGGACTCTGTGTTGTCCGTTGGCCGTTTGTCTGAAGTTATATCATACTTGTTTAAAACTGTGTTCAAGATAAAAAGGGGGAAATCCAAATCCGACTCGCACACGAGTTTGATTTTATAGAAATACACACTGTGAATATTTCAAGTCTCTACCTATTACGGTTGGGGTGCAGACTCGTCGTCACACCAGGTTGTCACACCAGTGCCTTTCGACGGAGCCCTGCCTATGGAAGGGCTCCTATTTCTGAGCGATTTGCCCTTCGGGTATCTTAAGATACCTAACGAACCTAACCTACCTACTTTTGCGGAATAAAAATGATTTCTGACGAATAACCGACTAAAGCGAATAGCAGTGGTGTGACAAACTGGTGTGACCACGAGTCAGCCCCTTACGGTTGATGAGATACAGATCAAGAAATCTCATTTGGCTGATTGTATGAGGATAGGCTTTGTGATCGTACATGTTTATTCACACTGGTAACTTAATGCTATTCCTTTGTGCGGTATATACCTATCTGAAGGCAGCGCTAATATCAAAAAAGGCTAACCGCATAGCATTACTATGAGCATTTTAAATTTAATCTGGTTGTTAATAGAGTATACAATGCTTCAACTTTAACATTGTACTTATTATCTTTGGTATTACGGCAGAGTGGGGGTGCCAGCAAATTGCGCACGCCCCGGCACTCCCGTATCGCTTGAAGAAATTGCACTTTGCAAATAGACGATGTTTTGAACGTAGCTTTTACATACTTCACGCCTTCATTCCCAGAGTCAGGTAGGCAGAGCCAAATAATTACCAATGACTAAAAAAATGTAACCACATTTTGCAAAATTATTCTAATATGTTGATCAATAAATTAATAACAGGTTACAATCCCATCGCCTAACAGTACAAGTGTTTATTCCCTTAGTCGCCTCTTACGACTTCAGGCGCGGCACTATTATAAACTGCCAACCACACAGCACAGTATAATAATAATAAGCAATAGCGATTAATACCTGAACCCTGACAAAGGCGCACCCCCCCCCCCCAAAAAAAAACCAAAGCAACAAAACGAAAGAACTAGCTCAAGTTGTATTTTCTCGCTGGTCGCTCAGTGCGAATTTATCGTTACAGACTAGAAAAAACCGGCCAAGTGCGAGTCAGACAATCGCACGAAGGGTTCCGTACCATTATCCATACAACATTAGCAAAGAAACGGTTAAAAAAAAACACGTTTGTTGTATGTGAGCGCCCTTTAATATTTAATTTATTATGTTTTTAGTATTTGTTGTTATTGCGGCAACAGAAACACATCTGTGAAAATTTCAACTGTCTAGCTATCAAGGTTCATGAGGTCCCGTTTTTACACTTTGGGTACGGATCCCTAAAAAAGGGAGGAAGTCGTGGACAGCTTGTGCTAGCCCTCCTGTAGTGGCGAGCGGCAAGCAACAATAAACAAATACATAGAGATGTTGAGTATGCGACAACCACAGTATAAACACTAGTTCGTCTTCAAATAAAGAAATCGCACGACTTTCATGTGTTGTGGCCCCGGCAAGCCATCACAAGCAAACTTAACAGGACGCACCAAGCCGGTTTAGTCGGGGCCTCAGCGTGTCAGCGTGTTTTTTCCACTGCGGTTGCGTGCGTATTAAGTATTGAGCGACGCGCATTGACGCACCCTTGCGATCGAGCTGCAATAGGTAACAGTAACTCTTAGAGGTCGGAAGACTCTTTTTTAATGTATACTATAATAAAGAGAAGCACAAATAAAGCGTCTCTTAAAAATAGCTTATTTTCGATCGATTAATCTAGCGAGCGAAGTGACGAGTAACGGTTAAGCTACCCAATTAAGAATCCACGCCCACCTGTCTAGATTTGAACGCTCTGACCGGGCAACATTAACCCGCCGGTTATAATTTCGTCAATTTTGAGTTGACAAATTGTTTTAAATAAACAAACGGTCAAAACAAATTACAAACAAACTCATTTCGGCTTTAACAAAATACACAGGATTAAAAATCATGAACAATCAAACGGCCAAACGTGAGTATAATAAAATAATAACTGGATTTTAAAATCCATTTTATAAAATTCGCAATCACAATTTCAGTCTTCTGAATAGCACATCATTTAAAATTCCATCATTTCTGATTTCTATGGAAACAATAATAATTAATTCCATTTAACGTTGTTGTTTAAAATTAACAACTTTGCGTTAAGGGTGACAGGTACTTTGATTAACCCCTGACGGGAAAACGGGGGTGTATCTGGCAGTGCCGTCGTATCTCCCGGGATCGATACGCATTAATTAGAAGAAAACCAGTTTA
Source organism: Acleris sparsana (assembly GCA_923062465.1). NCBI lineage: Eukaryota > Metazoa > Arthropoda > Insecta > Lepidoptera > Tortricidae > Acleris > Acleris sparsana. The sequence continues at coordinate 2,416,725 of OV281293.1, forward strand.
TGATTGCGCCGAGCGTACGCCGAATGTATATAAGTACAGTGGCGCCATTATTATGTTTTTTTCTAATTATCATTATCAGCCGCAAGACGTCCACTGCTGGACAAAGGCCTTCCCCAAGGTTTTCCACAACGATCGGTCCTCTGCTGCTGTCATCCAGCGGTTTCCCGCGACCTTTATCAGGTCGTCAGTCCACCTTGTGGAAGGTCTGCCAACAAAAGTCTGAAGGTTTTTCTAATAAAATAAAGTATTCTCTTGAAATCAGACTGCGCTATTTTGTACTACAAATGAAAACACAACCTTTCGGTTATATCGATGCGTTCCGGTTGCTGTTCGGGCTGCCGCGGTGGTGCAGCGCTTCCGCTATGTTCGCCGAGGCGCAGGTTGATAGCTTCCACTCAATTATCAGGAAGCGATGTGCTTCCCTTTTAAATAGGGTTCGCTCCAGCCCGAATAGCGTCCTGAGCACTCTGGCCCAGCGCTGGGACTCGCCGCTGCTGCAGCACTGGGTAAGACTGCACGTTCCAGTAGCGGCGATGCCCCGTCGCTTTTGATGTGAGGGTTTTTTGTTGTTTTTTGTGTGTTATTTTACCTAACCTTAGAATTAAGTTTTTATTTTTGTATGTGTTGCCTACTAACAAACTATGGAGTATGTCCGAAATAAATGTTTGATTTGATTTGATTTGATATCATAATTATAGTTTAATAACAATTGACCTTCGAGTTATCAACTTAACGGAAAAAAGTGGCCAGTTTTCCCGTTAAGATGACTAATTTTTTTTTTTTTTTTTTAATTTATTCAGAAAACAAACAGCCATTTAAAGTAATAATTACATTGAACAAAATTACTTAGATAAGGCCTAAAGTTTCCTATATTACTAATTATACTAATGTTCTACATAAGTGTTCAACATAATCAGAAACAAAATGATTAGCTACCACTATGGAGAATATAAAATTTGTCGAATTTTGTTTTTAAAGGTCGACATATTATGAGCAAATACAGGGTGGGCCATAAATTTTTGCAAATAGCAACACTGAATTTTTCGGAAACTGTCAGAGTGGGCGGCGGGAAATTGGCGGGAAACTATAGGTTACTTCGTGCAATTTTATTTATAATGGAGCGTTACACGGGAAAACAACGGGCTTTTTGTGTTAAACAGTTTTATAAAAACAACGATTCTTACGTTTCTGTACGACGCCTATTTAGAATTGAATACGGATTACGCCGAGTAAGTGAGTGTCCAAGTGTTAGTTTAATTCGATCTTGGGTCAAAAAGTTCGAGCAAACTGGTTCGACACTGAATATCAAACAAACAGGGCGGCCACGTTCAACAAGAAATGATGAGAACATACGGCAGGTTGAAGTTTCTGTAGAGAACGATCCAGAATCATCTACGCGTAAACGTTCAGCAGCTCTAGCAATACCAAGAACTAGTCTACGGCGAATTTTGCATCTGGATCTGAAACTACACCCATACAAGCTTCAAATTGTGCAGGAAATGAAACCAAACGATTACATTCATCGTAAGTTATTGGCTGACACTATACTGGAGCGATTCTCTAGCCTTGAGAATGTATTGTTTACGGATGAGGCCCATTTTCATATCAATGGGCACGTTAATAAACATAATTGTCGATTTTGGAGCAGAGAAAACCCTCGCTTTAAACACCAAAAGCCACTTCATTCACCTAAAACCACAGTTTGGGCTGCCATATCAGCAAAGGGCATAATTGGTCCATATTTCTTTGAAAATAACCGAGGAAATAACGTAACGGTGGATTCAGTGGGATACGTGAAGATGTTGCGAGAATTTTTGGCACCAAAGTTGCATGAATTTGAAGGTTACAACAGCAGAACATGGATGCAACAAGATGGAGCAACATGCCATACGTCAAACATGAGTTTACCGGTAGTTAAAGAAATGTTTCCGAAAAAGTTGATTTCTCGCAGAGGTGACATCCCATGGCCGCCAAGGAGCCCGGACCTAACACCGTGCGATTTTTTTCTGTGGGGATATTTAAAGAGTCGAGTGTACCTTAATAAACCGATGACAATACCCCAGTTAAAACAAAACATTCAAAAAGAGATAGCCGCGATCCCTCGCAGCACGTGTCAGCGAGTTTTCCAAAGTTTGCGTAGTCGATTGCAGGAGTGCCAACGACGAGACGGAGGACATCTGGATGATGTAATTTTTAAAAAATAAATTGCAATTATCTGTTACTAGGTTAAATAAATAAAATTTAGAAAAACATATACAGTTTATTTTTTATCGATGTTTCGAAAGTACAAAATTTTTTGGCCCACCCTGTAGATCAACTTCATTAAGCGATTTGTTATAAAGAGTGCACGAGCGCCTTAAATACGAATTTTGTGCATAAATAGTGCCACAAGGAGGGATACTAAATATAGGTTTGGAACGTGAGAGGAGACGAGGAACTCTGATTGAAATGTGTTCTAATAATGTGCTGGAGTCAATGTGATTATTAATAATTTTAAATAAAAATATAGTATCGAGATACATTCTTCTTTTTTCAAGGAGGGGAAGATTGTGACGGGCCGCAGATGAGAGGTAGTCACAGTTGTAGAGACCGGTTCTGTAATCTAAAGACTTACAAAATATTTTCTGAATTCTTTCAATTCGGGACTTGTGAATTTCATAATAAGGGCTCCACACAACACTACCAAATTCCAGAATACTACGGACGAAAGAATAATATAACACTTTTAGCGTAAATATGTTTTTAAAAGGTTTACTTAAACGTAAAATCATACCCAATTTTTTATATGCTTTAGCAGTAATATTATCCACATGTTCGTTAAACGATAACTTAGCGTCAAGAGTAACACCTAAATCCCTAATCGATGAAACACGCGAGACACTATTTCCACCTAAGTTATAATTATATGTAATTGCATCGCGCTTACGAGAAAATGTGATGGTGTAACATTTATCGGTGTTAAGAATTAGTTGATTACGCTGGCAATAGTCCTCAAAACGAGATAAATCTGTTTGTAACAGAACACAATCATGAACATTCCTAATTAACTTAAATATTTTTGTGTCATCTGCATAAAGTATGTGTGATGAAGACTGAAAGGAACTGCCAATATCGTTAACATATAACACAAATAGGAAAGGTCCCAAGTGGGAGCCCTGGGGAATCCCTGAGGGAACCGGTAAAAATTTAGATATAAAGCCCTTGAGTGCCACAGCCTGACTTCTATTACTAATATAAGACTTCAACCACCTAAACAGGTCACCGTGTATACCGATCTCACAAAGCTTCTGCAGAAGGATATAGTGATCTATTTTATCAAAACATTTAGAGAAATCGGTATACACGGCGTCTACCTGATAACCAGAATCTAAAGCATTGATAATGAAGTCAGTATATGTGATAAGGTTAGTGTCAACGCTCCTACCCCGGAAAAAACCATGTTGATATACCGATATGTGTCGTGAAACCACAGCGGTTAACTGTTTAGTTACGATTTTTTCAAGGATCTTTGCGAAAACACATAACTTAGAAATAGGTCGATACAATTTTATGTTATTCTTGTCACCACACTTGTGAATAGGGGTAATGATAGCCCGCTTCCAGATACTAGGAACAACGCCCTCGCGTAGTGACTTATTAAAAAGCTTAGCTAAAGGAGCTGTGAGCTCAGCATGAAGTTTAGAAACCAGAAAAGGATGAATATCGTCGAGGACAGCACCCTTGTTTACGCATATGTATTTAAGATGCCTGTCTACCAAGTCATCAGTAATATTTATACTAGAGATATCAATAGGGGAGGATGTGGAGTGAGAAGAAGGTAATTGTGGTAGGTTACCACTATTTACAAACATTGAACTAAAATAGTTATTAAATAGGTCACAAATAACCTCGCCGTCAGAGGAGGAGTCATCGTTAAAATACATTGTAGATGGTACCTCATTAGCTGAAAATTTTGATTTTATGAGGCTCCAGAAATATTTGGGAGATGAGGTTATTTTCTTTTCACTAAAGACAATATATTTATTATAACAATCCTTGTCAAGTTTTTTCGCTCTCTTTCTTAGCATTTTAAATTCGTCATAATCAGGTTTATGGTTGTATTTTTTCCACCTAGCGTGAACTTTTAATTTGTTTTTTATAATTTTAATTAGTGGTCTACTAAACCAAGGTGGATATTGGGTTGAAGTGCAAACTTTGCGCCTTGGTACATATTTCTCAATTAAGCCATACAAGAGGGAATAAAAATAATTTGTTGAACCTTCGGTACCCATACTATCAATCACTGACCAATTCATATTAGAGAGAGCTTTCCTAAGTTCGTCATAATTAGCCGCATGGTAAAGATATTTATAACGCTCCTTAGAATATAGAGGTGTCACTAAAGACAAGCGAAGAGAGATAACTAGGGATTTATGATGTAAATCTTCTAGTGTAAGAGGAGAGGAGCAGTTTGATACATCACAATCAACATTACTCATCACAAGATCCAGAATACGGTCGTTTGCATTTAAACACCCATTAAACTGTTTCAGTCCGGTGAGACAAAGGAAGTCTGAAAGTTTAACAGCAAGGGGATTATTATTATTATTTAAAGATATGGTTGAAAATTTATCAAGGTACCAAATTGCGTGAGGAATATTAAAATCACCCACAAGCAGGAAAGTATCGTTTGGGTAACGTTGTATGAGGTTGTTGACGTTATTAAAAAATAATTGCAAGGACTGGGCTTGATTACTATGGGGAAAATACGAACAGGATATGTGTAAAGACCTGGCGCGCCCCGACACAACACAGGGCGTCTCTGACGCAGCTAGGGGCAGAGAATAGCCATACCTCCTCGGAGGAAATTGAGCTGCAGAGGTCGGTACAGAGGCGCGCGTTCAGGCCGCGCCGCACTGCCACCAGCACGCCGCCGCCCCGCGCCGCCACCGCCGCGGGCCGATCTCGTCGATAAACGTCATAATTATGGTAGAAGTATTCGGCATCACTAAAATCGTCAGTGAGCCATGTTTCGGTTAAACATATGATGTCGTAGTTAGACTGGAGCACATTAGAGAGGAAAGAATGAGATTTAGTCCTAAGTCCTCTCACGTTCTGATAATAAATGTTCAGAAATTCCAGTTTAATCATTAATTATATAATAGTACGAGAGATTAAAGCGGGACACCAAGTATGCACAAAATGGCATTTTACACAATTTTACAGTTAAATTTTACGTAATATACTCTGAGGGTATATAAGTAATGTAATAAGAGAATAAAAAATATTGAACAACGCTTATTTTTACTTAAATTCAAGATAGCATTAAAGCAGTAACACAATATTGAAACATAAACATCATAGTAGCGCTCGACAAGAATTAAAAGTCACTTTAGTTTCAAGAGGTCGGATTCGGTGGCGATACGCATGACTTTAGAGGTATCATTCTTACGCATAAAGATTTTACACTCTTTCACCCAAACGTAGGAATAGTTTAACTCGGCTTTAACTTGACGTGCTCGTTTCAACAGCATCTTGTTCGCGGGCGTAAGATGCTCGTTCAAATATATGTTGGTCGAGGGTCCATCTAGGCCAGCATCAGCTGTGGTGATGCCGCGGCGGGCGCGACCGGCCGCCAGCAGCTCGACTAATAAAAGGGTCATCATGTCAGCCGAAAGACGTCCACTGCTGGACATAGGCCTCCCCCAAGGCTTTCCACTCAGACCGGTCTTGTGCTTTTCGCATCCACCGCGGTCCCGCGATCCTGACGAGGTCGTCACTCCATCTTGTTGGAGGCCTACCTACAGGGGTCCTAAAAGGGTACTTGTTATTAAAGTTGGTTACGTATCTCATAAATTGTGTTTTTACTTGCGCTACAAAAAAACCATCGTCCGACTCTAAGGCTGTTTGTCCACCGCCGCCGTCACCGTCACGTCACCGAGAACGAGATGACGGCGCCGAAGTAGCGGTACATACATTTACTTAAGCCGCGTGTCCACCGCACATCCGTCACGACGGATGTGCGGTGGACACGCGGCCGTCATCTCGTTCTCGGTGACGTGACGGTGACGGCGGCGGTGGGCAAACAGCCTAAGGAAATTCTTTAGTTAATTAGAAAACCATATTTGGAACGAGGGCGCCACTGGACTCTCGACGTTTCGATGCAGTCTTAATTAGGATGGTTGTTAGCTAGATTTCATGAACATTGGTTGGGCCGTTTAAAAGATTAAATCAGCTCTGAGAGTGGTAGCTAGCAACCTGCCGTGAGTTTATAACACTCGTAAACAAACCATAATTTATAATTCATAAAAACTTTTCGTCAATAATTGATAGTAAAAGCAGCACCAAAATCCGTTGCGTGCTTTATGAGTTATATAGACAGACAGACAGACGCTGAAAGTTTACTTTGTTTTGTACTATGTGAATAAGATAAAGATTTTTTCAACACACTTGCTCAAAACGACCTTTTTATTCCACCGATTTTTGGCTCATAAACCTAGATATTAAACACGCGTGCTTTTTCAGTATATTACGCACAAGTGCCTTTAGTTTATTAACCCAAACAATTTACATTTGTAGCCTAGTACCAAGTTGTAAGTACGAAGAAGAAGCGATATAATTTAGTCGGGTTATATACCTTTTTTTTTCTTAGCAACAAACAGTTTTTATGCGGCAAATAACATTATCTACATATTTATTTCAATAAATTGGTGAAATCAGCTTTATTACTAAAAAATAACTCAATTTCATTAAAATCATTTAAATTTTTCTGTAATTTGTATTTTAAACATGAATTATTACATTTTAAATTTGGCTGTTGGCCGATCTCGTTCGCGCCTTAGCCTTGCGCGCGCATCGGTATCGCGGCAAGAAAAAAAAACAACGCGCCAGCCGCCATTTTTCGTAAATAATTGACGGTTGTGACGAAGATAGTTTGGATTAATTATTGTGAAGTTTAATATTAACGAAAATGTCTTCTTGAAGTAAAGAAAATGAAGAGTCTTGTTTTTTTTTTCGCAAGTGTGTTGTAAAACGTCGTATGTAACACGTGTGCCTGTGACCATAATATACGCGGCTTTCTTGTGGCGCACTCGCTATCGCTCTTGCGCACACAATAGCGCCTTGTATACAATGGTCAACTTAGCACACTTGTATCATAATGTACTAATGTATATTGGAAAACGGTATAGCCGAAGCGTTTAGATAAGAATATATAAGCTTTATATGTATACTCTAAGGCGTCATAAACGGTCGGCTTACAGACTAAGTTATTGGTAATTCATGAATATTTCATGCTGGAATTTATTAACATAATGCAGAACAGATATAAATACTATTTGAAATGAAACGGTAGTACTATAATAACATTAGTAACTAGCAAATTATTTCTAGAATGTTCTAGAATAAAGTGTATTATCATGGACAGTGGTAGACTAAACTGTCTATCGGTGCCCATGAGATCTAAAAATGGTTGAATATTATTGAATTGAAAATCTGTAATAGTGTTGTAAAATCATCACATTTAGATCTACCATCAACACATTAATGACACTAATGGCTGTATAATAATGATCAAATCCTTAAGAATCGAAAATAATTATTTTTGCGATAAGAGTGTTGATGAAGTTTGTAAGAGACTGTGTGTAATGAATCATCATATTCATAATAGCATCATCATCATCATCATCATCATCATTTCAGCCGTAGGTCGTCCACTGCTGAACATAGGCCTCTCCTAAAGATTTCCACCTCACCCGGTTGGAAGCGGCCTGCATCCAGCGGGTCCCCGCGGGCTTGACCAAATCGTCCGAGTCATACGAGTGTTATATTATAACGTGTATAATAGTGTTACAATGCCTGTCATTATGCTGCAGTCACTCAAAATAGTATTACGCACACACGTTTCAGTGCGATTGTATGCTATAAATTCAACTTATAACCTCAAACCCAGGAATCTAACTAATATCGTAAATGCGAAAGATTGGATATTTGTTACTCAATCATGCCACAACGACGTAACTGATCTGGATGTGGGACAAATTAACTATACAGCCACAATTATGATACTTTTTTCCGGTTAGTTGGACATTTTCTGAGGGAATAGCGATAAAAGAATTTCACTTTTGGTAATCTCTATTACGGTATTGTCATATTTTGTTGAGAAATGCGATTAAAAATCCAAGCATATTCCCTATAGTCATTTAATTTTATTTGTAAGCACATGTTTACGTATCTGAAGCGTTTGTAAATAAGCCTTAATCTGCCTACGTGCCTACAGAGAAACCCTAAAACGAAATTCCATTATTTTTAGCTGCTCCCTAAAGCTAATATTCACTGAAATAACTTTACTCGTCATTGGCCTGAAATATGAATCTTGTTATAAAAATGAAATCAAAAACCAGGCTTTGCGCTTCGAATATTTTTTTATAATAATTAAAGATGTCGAGAAACATCGGCAAGTTTAACCTATTTTGTATTTTTAATAGTTTTTTTAGGGGTCCTCAACCGGACCATATTAATATGCGTCCGCTGTCCATCCGTCCGTCCATCCTAACTTATAACTAGAGTTAGGACTTTTGGTGGCAAATCGTGGTTCCAGAATCCATGGAGTCGCTATTTCCTAATTATTATAATACATAACACTTTGATTTTGACCTTCAGTATTTTAACATTTCAAAATTCATTTATTCGCTATTCGGCCGCACCAATTTAAATTAATTTTGTTATTGAGGATATCTCTGATGTGAAAGCGTTACAAACAAGCAAATATCAATAGGTATGAAATAACCGAACTAAATATGTATTTAGTTCAGTTTTCAATATGATAATACCGAAGGTCAAAATCAATGTGTTATGTATTATAATAATTAGGAAATATCGACTCCATGGATTCTAGAACCACGAAATGCCACCAAAATCCTAACCCTATATAACAGCTGGATTTTATTTACCATAATAGATAGTGGGTTGATGATTTTTTCACAATTAGTATTATTATGACGGAAAATTAAAGTGAAAAACCAAAGTCCCATAAAAAAAAAATTTTTTTTTGTTTTTTTTTTTGTTGGTATCTTGGTACACAGTTTGGTATGATTATAGTGCAAACCCTAAAGAAAAACAACAACACTAAAAAAATTACATGTTTGAGTTGCGCTTGCGCTGATTAGGTTCGAAATTGAAATGAAATAATACCTACTGTGCGGCGGTACAGAACCCTCAGTGCGTGAGTCCGACTCGAACTAAACCGGTTTTTCTCCATTAACGTACTTATATTTGTACTTTAAAATAACTATTTAAAAGGTGAAAACTTCTGATACAATGGCGAATCCCTTCTTTGCCTATATCTCCTAAACGGCCCAACCGATACTCATATAACCTAGCAAGAAACCACCCCGATTGAATGTACATTTTTTTTAAAACAGCATCCAAATCATTCCATCCGTTTGGGAGCTACCATCGGACAGATACTCAGATACGCACGTTAGAGTACCTATATGTGTACGCCAAACTCGATAATTGCGCGCAGAAAATTTCCCAGTCGCGTTTTTTTCCCATACATGATTTTGCTCCGACATTTTTAGATATATTGTAACTTTATCGAGTTGCATGACATATTTCAAATATCTATTTTAGAGAGCCGACGGATCTTCGCGTAAGCTCGTATTTCCGTTTACTTTAAAACTAAAATAACCTAAACCTACGTACCTGTTCCATTGTAAAAAGGAAATTAGCGATTAAGAAAAAGGATTTCATGCACTTTTGTATGAAAATGGAGTGTGGCAATAACAGAATTGAGACCTACAATTATATTAAAAAGGTAATTAGTCAAAACATGGCCCAAAGAACAATTGAAAAAATATGACCACTTGAAAACAAGATATATGTATAGTCCATAGAAACTTTGGCTAAGATATTGAAATCATTTGGAGAAAAATGCGACCGTGTACAATCACAAATTCAACCACTACTAAAACCTTATTAAATCCGTCATTTTATAAACTTAAAAAAATCATTTTCTTGCTCATTTTGTAGATGAACTCGAGAGTGTCATTAGAAGGCTTCGCTTAATGTTCCAAGTTTATGGGTTATGTTTCCACGGAATTACAAAGGTTAGCAGAAGGAAATGAGCACCTCGCTTTGACGGAAATTCACTTATAGAACGTCGTCAGCAGAGAACAGAAAACACTGCATTTGAAGGTATGAAAATTACACTAGGATCCAACAAAAGCAAGCGTCAGTTTTGAGAGCTACATTAGAAGGTTTTTAAATAGAGCTGTTCTCTACCTTTATATTTTTAACCGCTGACAAAAAAAAAGGGTTATAAATTGGGGGTGGTTATCTGTGTATGTGTGTGTGTCTGTCCGTGGCATCATAGCTCCCAAACGAATAGACCGATTTTGATGTGGCTGTTATTAAAAGTAAGCTGTTTTAATCGGGGTGGTTCTTGCGTGGTAAGATTGGTTCCTCAAACTGATTAATTCCGCGTAGCAATCATTCCAGTCGCATTTCTCTCCATTTTAATTTTTATCCGATCGCATCGTTCCCTATTTTGAATTTTACAAAATTTCCCATTGTAATTAAGTGAAAATAGATCAAAATAGGTAAATACGTTTAAGTTATGTTAGTTTTACAGAAGGCCCGATGGGCCATAGCACCCAGAAATAGGAGCTCCGTGGCGGCGTAGCTCCATCGACTCAGTGAAATTGGTTTTCAATTGAGAAAACATGCAAGTGGGGAAAATGCAAAATGGAAAATATGCAATTGGTAAAAAAAAAACAAAGGAAAGAAATGCAATTGGAGAACAAGTTAAACGGGGAAAAATGCAAATAGAAAGTTTGCCAAGCAGAATTAGTCAGTTAGGGTAACCGATCTATGTTCTCGGTTCTTAGCTAAGGGCGAGGACATATTAGCTCTCAAAGAAGAGATCGCCATAACATTGCGGTTTTTATCTTTTAAACAATTATGTAGATAAAACTCAGGACTCATTATACGGCTCCGCTTAATGTTCCAAGTTTAAGTTCCAGCTTTAACGGACTTACAAAGGTTCCTTCTAGGAAATGAGCAACTCGCTTTGACGGAAATTCACTTATGGGACGTCATCAGCAGAGGACGGATAGAAAACACTGCATTTGATGGTTTCAAAATTGCACTATCATTGTAATGGCCCTGTGTTTCCATCAGATGGCCTCTGTGCTAGTTTGCTTTCTCGATAACATAAAAAACCTATAAAGATATAGTATCGGAAATATGTAGGGAATTTAAAGCATTCAAGTTTTTTGAGATGTTGGTAATTCTGTAGCTCTGCCTACCCCACTCTGAGAATAAAGGCGTGAGCTTATGTATGTGTGTGTGTCTAACTCTGCAATGATTTGCAGTACTAACATAAAATATTATATATATATATATATATATATATATATATATATATATATATATATATATATATATATATATATATATTATTATTTATTTTATATTTTTTTATATTTTACGACACGCTAGCCTAGTTGGAAGTGACCCTGTCTACGAAGCTAGCGGTCCTGGGTTCAAATCCCGGTAAGTGCAGATGTTTGTGTGATGAGCGCGAATATTTGTTCCTGAGTCATGGATGTTTTCTATGTATTTAAGTATATATTTCTCTATATAAGTATTTATATCGTTGTCTAGTAACCATAGTACAAGCCTAGCGCTTAGTTTGGGACTAGGTCAATTGGTGTGACATTGTCCCCTTATATTTTTTTTTTTTTTATTTATTCCAGATGCGTGGATTGAATAGAATTTCATATCAATAAATACGGTAACTATTAGATAGACAAAGTCCCCCCCCCCCCTTCTTTCAGAGCTGATATCTATTACCCCAACCCATTTTCATGATACCCAAGAACCACCGCTAGATAACCTTCTTTCAAATAACAATAACCGTACAAATAGCAGTCCAACTTACAACACCCCTCTGTTTGTGACAGGGGTTAAAAATAAAAATAACCGACGTCACCAGCTTAATTTTTATTGCCTCATATTCTAACAATAATGTAGTCGTTAAAAGGACACAGTGCGGTAGAACCTAAATAACCTACGTCACTGCCTGACACCTTCAAAGCGGATATAGGTAACACCAAACTCATCCGTTACTGGGTCAATTTTTGAAGAGTGTGTTTTTTCGACATTTGTATGGCAATTTTTTTATTTTATTTTATTTGGTTCTTAGTGACGTCATCAGGTGAGGTTCTTAACAAGAAAAAATATGGTGTATGAGGCACCACTCTGTTTCTAATAGTTAGCTAGATATTGACGCAAAAAAAACGGTGGCATACAAATGTCGACAACGCCATACAAATGTCGATATAGTGCCATAAAAATGTCGATACTAACATACAAATGTCGAAAAGTCGTATTTACTGGCAATAATTCCATTTGGAACAAACTCACTGATTATTATATCGAAATTATAAGCAATTATATGCAAAATTATAAGTTTGTGAAATGAATCAGTTTGTGAAACGTTTTTTAGTAAATGATGATAATATACCGTCAGTGTAACCTTCAAAACAAACTCCTCAGCCGCGTATGTCTGTCAGTCTGGGATAAACTCGAAAAAGTACTTGACCGGTTTTGATGCGGTTTTCATTAACCTTTAGCTTGATACTTGGGGGTGGATTAAGTATCTATATCATTTATATGTAAAGTCTCTCCCGTGTGCCGTAATTCACTTCAGTTACTTATAATTACTTATGAAAACCTTCGCTTATAAGCAGGGCTCGGATTTTTCATCGCACGGTAAGATGAAAGAAAACTATAGAGTCGATACTAAAATTAAAACTTTAAGTCATATTCATACTCATACTCATTCATATTCTTAGTACCGTCTTTTATATTTATCATGCTGTAACTAATTCAACTTTATTACGTACCTAGTTTTAATCGGATATTCGGATATTAATTAAACATGCTATGATACTTCGGAAACCTAACTCGGAATAGCGATGACATTTTGATGTTTTCACAATCGGAATTTTAAAATTCGTGTTTAAATAATAAATAATAAAAAACTTCAAGGTTATGTCACAACACAGCACATTTTTCATAATCGTATTTCAGATCCTTGTAAGGCTCAATCCAGTAAAAAAATGGCACAAACTTGCAGACATAATAAAATGTTCACCTAATAATTGACGCCATGGGCACAGACTGCAAATATAAATAAATGACACGTCGAAAGTCGTTAATGATTGACATGACGCACACGATAAAATTTAATAAAGCGGCCAGTTTGATAAAGGTCTATCGCAACCATATAGTCTGTAAAACTAGGTACGTAATTACGTTGAAGTACCTAGTTACAGCATGATAAATATAAAAAAAACGGGACCAAGAATATGAATGAGTGAGTATGGATACTACTCAAGTTTGCATTTTAATATCGACTCCATAGTTTTCTTTCATCTTACCGTGCGATGTTTACAGATCAGAGCCCTGCTTATAAGTACTCTATTTTTATACGATAGCTCACAAAAAAATTACAATAATGAAACTTAACATAAAAGTTGATATTATTGGACATGGAAATGATATATTTCGATTTTATTTAGATTTTGATTTTAACCGACATTTGTATGCCACATTCGACATTTGTATGGACAAAATAACCGTACAAATGTCGCCATACAAATGTCGACAAAAACGTTTTTCACCGATCTTTCTTACACTACTTACTCTATTCACTTATTTACTAATACGAAATTTTTACTTACCCATATTGCTAACAATGTTTATGAAACACACATTTTTATTTCATTCGTATGTCAATAAATAAACGCCCATACAAATGTCGTGATAACCGTACCAAAATACATCTTTAAAAGACTTATGCTGTTTCCTCCGTCAAAAACACTGGCTCTGAGTCCACTCCCGTTGGCGGTCTAAGCCCAACTAACGTACTTTGGTATCCTAACGTAAATATGAAGGTAGGCCATTAGACAAGCCAGATTCAGGGGGTTTCCTTGAGTCATCATAAAAACGGTCGCACGCGGGACATCCACGAAAAGACTTTCCAGGTTTTAATTATTAATGTTTTTTTTTTTTTAATTATTTTAATCAGTTTGCCAATAAAAGCTCTTTACAACGATATATGTTGTATATTAATACGTTGTCTACGCCCATAGTTATGAATTTTTATTTAAGCAAAACCGGAAGTGGGACACGCGAAAAGCGGTAAATTTTGCTGTTTTTAGGATTTCGAATTCGATTCTTTCGGAATCCATTAATATTTAGTAAACTGCAATATATATTTTTAAGTAGATTAAAATGCACAAAATGCAAATATATATGTAACTATACTCAATGTTAAATATACTTAGAATTATAGCTCTGGGACCGCAAAAAACGCTTGTTTGAAAATTGACCCTACTAAACCTAAATATCCCACCTAAATATACCCCATTTATCACGTTAGCACTAAACTCCCTGAAATTCCGAATGGCATTTGAATATTTGTATTCGTATAAAACGTTCCGTGAATCAGCTTATTTATTCATACGCTCGTATTTACCTACTATATTTTGATCGTGATTTTGTCTGAAGTCATCGCTCTTTTCGCAGGAAATTACAGATTTTGTAAGATGATAAGTTGTTGTCAGAAATTTCAGTTTTAGGACAAGATTTTGTGGCTGAATGTACTTTTTTTGCAAAGTTATCTGCTTATCATGACCAAATTTATGAGCCGAATTACGGTGGCTCTACGTTAAGTATAGCAGAGATCCTATCTCCACCTTCCAACTCCACCATCAAATATCGCAAAATGTCGTCCGAATTTCAGCCCATTCCATTAACGGGAACTAGTTCAAAATAGGTTTGCATTTTTGACGGACAACTTCAAAACATAAATACGTATGAACAGTGCATGTTAAAAGGTTGTATAAAAAGGAAGTGGAACGTGCTACCTGTGTGTCATATAAATATAACTAGTAAAATGTATTTTAAGTAAAAAGATCTTAGGGGTCGGTATTTTTAACACCAAAAGTAGATCAACAATAATAAAATTTAGATAATAGCATACTCTAGTCATGGCCCTGTTACGTGATCCAGATCATAATGAGACAGGCTTGAAATAATGTTAAATAAGTCCTTTTTTTACAACTATTATAGATACAGACAGGTATTATATATAAAATAACTAAGAATTTACTTGAAAAATGACCGGATTTTTTTTTTATGGTTTCATGTACCGTGTGACATTAAACGTATTTGTATTTCACTGCATTTATTTAATGTCAACTACAATATAATACAACGTATAGCACATAACAGAAATTCTAAGTAAAACCAAGAAAAACAATTGCAGTTTCCATGGTAACAAGTCTAACAAAAAGTAAGCTTTAATTTAAAAATCCAACTGCTGTTTTGATAATGTCGTCAAAGTAATGTTACTTATCATGTATTTATATTTCATTTCGTCAATTTCACATTTAAATAATTTTAATATAGCCTATGACATCCTCGTGGTCAAGACGAAACTAACGACGTATAATTACAGACATTGAGTCGGACATATACATATAAAAGTCAAACACATAACCCTCCTTTTGGGTTTTGCCGCAGTCGGGTAAAAATAAGCGATCTCCTCCTAAAAACCTTAATAATGAAAAGATATAAAAAAAAAAATTAGTAGTTAAATATAAATTGAAGATATAATAAATAACGTATATGTTCCTAATGAAAACTAAATGTAATAATAATATTATAAAAATAAAATCACATTGAAAACTATGTATGAATATTATATTTTTTAACACCTTTGAACACCACAAAAACGCGAATATTTAGATTCGCGTTTTTGTGGTGTTCAATAAAAAGTATGTAATATTATACTGTATAAGTATATTGTTACTTATTATATAATAATAGAGGTACAAAAAAATATTAAAAATATTATTTATTTATTAAGTAACTGATTTTTTTTACCCTTTTTGGTAGAATCAATTACATTTTCGCTACCCGCATTTTACTTTTGACGACGGTTGAAAAAGTTTTTTTCCAATAGTTGGTCAGTTTGATTAATTATTAAAGGTCACTTATATGAATGAATAATTGAAATAAATAGTAGAATTCGTGGGGTACCTTTGGTTTTAGTAAAAAGGAATTTGGTGTCAAGGGATATAGGGGCTGTTTTATAATTCAGAAGTAATTTTTCATTTCAAGTATGGAGAACAATTTTTATGATTATTTATACCTCTTCAGTGGTGATACCTATTAAAGTATTTAAGTTTCATTTTTCAGAGGCAAGCTTATTTTAACTTATTAACAAACATAGTCGTAAGTAATTACAAGCCGATGAAGATGAAAAAAATATGATAATAAAACCATTTATTTATTGTTACGTGGGTACTAATCTTTGCTTTTTCTTAAATAATTATTATTTTGTTATTATTTTTACTGTTTTTTTTTTACTATAATTCTCTTCAAGCTCTTACCTTAAAAACTTCTATATTTTTTCAAACTCAAAAATATCTCTCCTTCAAATCACTTTACACAACAACCTAACAAAAAAAACTTCAAGTTTTTAACCACACGATTCAAAATTGCGGCTTCGCCGTTCGAAAATTCGAAATTCAAACGTTTCATCCACCCGCGCGTGTTTCGGCTTCGGAAGTTTCAGCCCGACTGGCTGAATGGCCGAGACCCATCGTCACGACAACGCTATGATAAAAAGCGTACTTAGCGAACCGCGGGAAAAATGTTTAGAGTGAAACATGAATGTGAAATGACTTGAAATATGGAGTCTGTTATTTATCAGATTTATGTTGAATTGCGGTGCTAACGGTGATAAATGGAGGCATTTTATGGATTGAAAGAGCAGGCTATTTAAAGTGAGCTAGCTAACATAAGCGTTCCTTATTTGTTGTTTCGTACTTGTTGAAACTCGTGTTTTGATTATCACTCACCCAGTAAAACCAACAAAACTAAAAGAAAATATATTTTCCCATTGGAGTACTCAAGAAAAACACTTTTTTGTATCAAATGCCTTCTATATTATAATTTTGATCTTCTTCTTCTTCTTCGTACGGTCATTCCTGCATTTTTTTTTTTTCTTTATAAATTAACACGTTCATTGCCAAGGTCAAAATGCAGAACTTTACCAGATGGCCAAAATAAAAAAAACGTTTAATTCCCTTCATTAATGGCCAAACTAAAACCAGAAGTCACGGCCGTAATTTTGTGGCTCGAACAATTTTGTATGGGACCATCACGCGACGTCGAGTGATTGGCCACAGCGTATAAAGCCACTTCACGCGACGTCGCGTTATGTGGCAATAAACGTGTTAAGGTTAGTGTTTTGAAGCCATGTAACAGCCTCCGGTGTCATTCTGTTCAGTCCCTCAACTCCATCAGGGAATTTTTCATTTGGGCACTCGTTTGTGAGGTGGTAGATGGTTTGTTCCGGGGCACCACAATCGCAGGCATCTAAATATTTACGATAAAATCTAAACTAAATCCATAGCTTTTCTAAAATATGAAAAACATGAATAAGTTCGTGCCAGTTAATTTTTTCGAAGATTTACGAGCCAGGCTAAAAGAACGAGAATCTGAAACATTATCATAAACCATTTTATAAAAAGACTATAAAAATCATCTCTGTATTTTAAACACTTGATATAATGCGGTCATGTCTTCTAAAATAGTTATTGCAACACCGTTGTTATTATTTTTCGCTGTAAGAGCAATCCGTACGGACCGGTATAAAGTGAGCGTTGTGTACAATAGGAAAACAGGGCGCTTTGTGCCTCATGAAATTGGATTTCGCTTATTGGTAATTTTGTTGAGGTCCCGTTCGGATCGCTACCACCAACTTATCCATTAACCTACCGCCAACTTATCCATTAACCTACCGCCAAACAGCAGTGTTCGCATTGTTGTGTTCCGGTTTGGGGATAAGACAAACGATGTAATGACTAGCATAGAGGCATTCCATCTTGGTCCTCAGGGTTGGCAACGCATTTGCAGTCTTAGGCTTGCAGGCTTATGAATGCGAATGTCTATGGGTCACAGTTTCTACCATCAGGTACTTGCATGCCTTCTCATTGCCAAAAAAAAATGATAGTGGACAATACACCATTCAAAAAACGTATTTTTAGCCAGATCTAAATTGTAAGGTACCCTTCGTGTGTTTTTTTAAAGTGCAACTTTAAATAAGCTCAAGCTTACCTTTGTTTTGTCGCAGCATGACATGAGTCGCAGCAGTTTCTACGCTGTGCAGCCTTCGTTAATAATCGTGTTATAAGCTTGAAATACTACAAACGTTGAAATGTTAACATTTGCGTCTCTGAGCCGATTAGTAAGTCAAAAAGGGACATGTTTTGCGTAGATACATTTGGAATATTCGCCTAAGAAACAGCTTCCGTATTTATAATATTTTGGATCTGTTTTTTAACTTGGCTTGAAACCTTATTAATTCGGTTAAGCGTGACAGTTTAATCAAGGCCGAAATTACAATTAGACTTATACATAATAAAACCAAAAAACGCGATTGTATATAAAAAAAAAACGAATTATAAAAATGTACATTAAAACCATATTAAAACACTCCAGCACAATATCAAGAGCTAATAAATCGTTAACAAAATGAAAATAACCTAAAGAATGATTTTTAAATACCTATTCAAAATGTTCTTTGACTTTTTTTTCACAACAATCATGGTTTCTGGTTGCCCCTATATAGAATTTTAATTACTGCCATATCTTTAGTGACACTCACATGATTAAGACAAATCAATTGACATATGAATCATAAAAATCGCTCCACGCGTTTAGTTTCTAAAGCGCCACAAAGGAACAACATACCTACATACATAATTATTGGCTGTTAATCACATTACTCTCCTTTGCATCATGCAGTCGGGTAAAAACATGCGAAGAACTATCCTCTTAAAGTCGGATACCAAATAATGATTCTATACCTGGACCTCCATTTTACAATGTCTTTACCCCTATTGTTATTGTATTAGCAACGTTACGATATATGTTATTAATTTACCAGTAAATTAAGGCGTTCGGGTCATATACGATTGCAAAAATACTATGCGAACTATAATAATGGCCTTGGTTTGTTTGCAAACATAACTTCTTAAACGACAGAGCAACTTCAATTTTTTTAATGTAAATTACAGTGTTTTGTTTCTAAAAACAATATTTTTTACGGCTGTGCCTCTTTTCAAAGGAATCGCGGGTGGTAGGACCTTATGCAGGGTTCGTCCGGATCGCTACCACTATCCATTAACCTACCGCCAAACAGCAGTGTTCGCATTGTTGTGTTCCGGTTTGGGGATAAGACAGCCGGTGTAATGACTAGCATAGAGGTATTCCGTCTTACTCCTCAGGGTTGGCAACACATTTGCAGTCTTAGGCTTGCAGTCTTGTAAATGCGAATGTCTATGGGTCACAGTTTCCACTTACCATCAGGTGGCCTGCGTGCTCGTTTGCCTTCTCTATGCCATAAAAAAAACCCGAATGACCCATCAAGTTGAAAGTCGTACAAAGCACAATAATTTACTACGGAAAGGTAATTTATGGAACTTTCGGGTTCCTTTGGAAAGAGGCACGACCATAAATAAACATTTGATGTCAATTTTGGATCTGGATTAATTAGTAACAAAACTCTACAATTTACATTATCGCTGCCGCTCTGCGCAGGAATGTGGTGCTTTTGTAGTAGTCTTATCCGATTCTACCGATTTTTAACTGTTTAATTTTATATACTTTTATTCGTTTTCTAAGTACGTAGTGTATTAAGCGCCGATGCTTACGGACGCAACGTAATACTTAAGGCATGCCGATAAATCTCATTAAGTGAAATGTAATTTATTTGAGATACAAATAAAAAAAAAATTAACTGAACTGGTTAAATATTTTTACAGTTCCTCTCTGGTTTATGATGCAAGATGGAGATACGTATCTAATGTATTGCGGCATTCCTCTCGTTAGTGACTAATTTAGGAAGGTGTAAAAAGCCCTTTAAGAAGTTATATTTTTAAACAAGGTGGGCGAGTATTTTTGCCTCTAAGTGTATTACATCGCATCATATTTTTACGTCTCATTCGTAAACCATTACGATTTTTATATTATAATTATTATTTGGTACTGGCTGAAAATCAGCGCTGTAGGTGTCTGACACCTCGGCATTTTGCTGAGCCAGAATCCGTTTCACTGCCGCGAGGACACACAATTGCGTGCTATGCCTGTTACCTTTGTTTTCTTGAATGATTTGTATATTAGTGTGTCTTATGGTTAGTGAATAAATGTATTTCTTCTTCTTCTTCTTCTTCTTCTTCTTATTTCGGATATTTCGATAAAAAAGATTTCACCTTTTTTTGACTTTTCGGCTTGAAGTCCGAGGTGTGTTTTAATACACGATTACAAACAATTTTTATTATTAGGTATCATTTAATTGTTGTAATTAATAAAAAAATGCAAAGCCCAAAAAAAAAAATTCTGCGAAATAAATAAAGATATTAAAACAAAACTATTGGGTCAAATACAACATTAATGAAATTGTTCTCTTAAAATTACGTACTGTCAAAACTGGCAATTTCAGACCGTGAAAGTGACAGTGCAATAGCAGCCCTATAGCTCTATCCTCTTCTCTGGCTGGAACCTGGCTAGGATAAATAGTTCATAATACGGTTTCTGTGACAAAAAAGACCGCGCTAAATTTGTCCTTTATTTACCTGCTCTCTGTTGCGGTTTAATTCCCTTTGTGAGTTACCTACGTTTGTTGGTTTTGTATAATTAATTACGGTCCATAGAGGAAAATAAACTCATTCTGTATCAAAGGCTTGACGGTCTGTTTTGAATGAAATGAAAAAAGTTCAAACTTTTTTAGTTCTCATTTTATACTTTTTGGTGATCATAATAATACTGTGCAAAATTCCAGGACATAGTTAAGTGAAGTTAAAAAAAAACTTGTGAAAAGATGAAAGTTATGATTTACTTACGCATGAGTTAAGAAAGTTTACTGTTTAAATATTTGCTACAATTTCAAAGGTCAAGCAACAGCTGGCTCATTTTAATAAATACGCATATTGACTCAATAAAGTACTTTTACTAAAAATAAATAAATATAATAAGTAGAAATTATAAGTAGAAGCGTGGGCGTGCCAAAAGCCAAAAAAATCCTGCGTCGTAATAAATAATTGTACTTTATTTGCCTTCGTATTATTGTTATGACATTGATCACAAAATAAACAAGTCATGTCTCCGTCAAACCTGCAAGAATTCTCAGACGTTTCCAGAAGGAAAGAAATTAGAATTCATTTGGTGTTCTTCCTGTATTATTTTATTCGTATCACCTTCGAGGAAAATATTTGATCACGTATTGGAAATGGGTAGGTTACATACAACAAAATACTATTCGATAATATTTTATTAAAAAGCACAATAAATAATGCATTTTCTTAATAGTACTTATGATTTATTAATTAAAGTACCTAAAAACAGTGAATTAAACTATTTTTAACAAAAGCAAGCATATTCAGACCATGCAACTAATAGGAAACGTCCATAAAAATTAAATATGTGACGACAACTGTACAATACGGAACATAACAATTAACCACGTAACAAACTTTTTTCATATACCAAAACCCCAACCAGCAAAAAATCTATAAATTAATTCTAGAACATTTCCATTGTACTTTTTAGGTTTTATAAACATCTTACAATTGATATCTTAATAACAATGATTTGCAAGCTAATATAGCTAGCTATTAACTTAATAAACTTAACTCACATGATAGTGGCAGGCTTTGGTACTATTATAACGTATACAGGGTGAAATTGAAGACGTGATCAAAAGTGATAAGATTTAACTAAGCATTCAAGTGGGATCCTAATAATATAGGTATGTACATAGAACTCAGACTTAATCACGCAACGATCAAAATTAAATAATTTATTGTAAACAGTGTGGTCACCCTACTAAACAGAAAGAGATTTTCTAATTTTCACGAAACAACAAAACACATGATTGACAATGACTGGCTTGAATTTTCACTGTAACTGAAGTGCGATTAATTAAAATAGTTTCAATAGGATCCATAGAGGATATGATTTTGAAAATAGGGTAACCATGATTTATGTAATCGGTGATTTATGTAACAAAAAAGAAAAAATAGTTTTTGTTAACATTGCTCGGAAATGACCATCAATTAGAGATCGAGTCTGAAAAACTGGTTTCTGATCACGTCTTTGATGTCACTCTGTATTATAGTCCTACGACAGAATAACAAGACGCTACTTTTAAATATATATATGGTCTTGGCGCCGGAGTCAAACATTTTGGAGACAATATTGTGTATGAAAAATATCCACTAAGGAACGACTTAAGCGTCATTAACTGACTCTTATTACGGCCATTAAACAAAACATAATAGTTAACTTATTGCACCAATGTCTGACAGTTCCTTAAAAAAATATTTCTGCGATGAAAAGTGTATTTTCAGCAAGGTATCTTTCAAGTCTTTAAAATATTGTTTGCAAGAATCACCATCCCATCTATATAGATCAGTCATACAGTTGTTTAACTTACAAAAACGGTTCGGCTCTATTTGTAGTTGTAATGCGTATAGACACACACACTACTAAACCGACCGGTGAAGCTTAGCGACGACAGCTTGCGCACTCAGAGACAACGTGCACGTGCATCTACACACACATCTACAGCCCACCCGCTTTCGTGAGGCAAAACAACTGTACGCTTAATTCATCTTCTTTTTTTAGTAAAGTATATCAGAACTTGCTAAGGTAAACTGCCCTATAGTCGGCCACCATCCAATTATTGGCCCCATGAACCTTAACACAAGGTAATAGGTGCCAGTAACTGTTCTTTGAGAGACCAACAATTAGGTGTCATAGTCAATGTTGATTGTTGAAAGACAATATTTAAGAGAAGCGTCATGATTCATCTTATTCAACTTTCTGCGTTTTCTTTATCTCTAGCAACTTCAAAGTGTACAGACACCAGAACATAGCTGACACGACGTACACTATCTGAAGAGTGGTCCCGTACCCTGGGCTGATGGAGAGGGTCCTGGTGAAGAAGGCCAGAGCAGAACAGCGGAGGACCTCCATGAGAGGAGCGTATTTGGAGCTGTCGAAGAGCATACCGATGACAGTGAGCGAACTCATGATGTAGATTACCGAGATGAGGACAGAGATTGGAGACATGCCCTGGAAAGAGAGAAATACAATGTTAATAATAACAATTTGGATGTACACATATTTAATTGACAGACGATCCCTGTAGCTGCAGTAGAAGTGCAAAAAAGAGATACTCGTAAGAGTACCTAAAACGTAGTAATCGAGATATTTGTTGTGCGCTTATCGTTAAGGGATCATTTTTTTCAAAGAAACACTCAATCGTTCAATGTAACTGCATCAATATTCTCTTCTAAACATTATATTGCTAGGCAATCAATGTACGTTAGCTTCTTCTTTATAAATACATTTTTAACAGTGTCTGTGAGGCTGGACGTTAGCATTAAGCATTTCGAATTCGATAAAATGTATGAAATTGTCGCGACCGTCTAACAGCTTACGTCAATGTTATTCTAAACATTACACAAAGGGCTATTTTATATGAATGTTATTTCTTGTATTTCTTCACGGCAGTGCTTATCTACACCGATTTCAATAAAAATAAGAAAATGGGGAAGTAAACAAAATCCTCAAGAATAAAACGAGCACTTTCGAGGACCATTGAGATTTTATCCGCGACCTATAAAAGTTTATCGTGTCCCGTTGCTATTGAAGTTTTAAAGGCCTGGATTGGATACTATGAAGCACTTAATAAGAAACTCTGGATGCCTCTTCCATTTTACTCTTCATTCGGGACCAAATCGGGAGAACGGGATGGATATAATGTATCATCGAATTTCGTTTCCCATAACCCAGTTGCTATAACGGTCGATTGATGACGCCATTTTTATCCTTCTTCAGTAAAAATCTATTGTTATCGCATTTTCCATTGTTAGCTTTGTACCTATTTAAACTTTAACTAAACCATACAAAAGGCAAATCCATCAGTGGATTGCATTGTGCCGATAAGAATGCGTATACTCGTATGTACAGATACGCGTTTGTATTCTTTAATTATATAAGTGCAGAGAAAAATAAAATCGTGTTGGACAAAAGTCTTCTTTTTAACTAATTAAGTGAATCCAAAAGAAGTAACAGTAACAGTCTAATGCATGATCCTATCTGACTTCTGCTGAATGATTGAAACAATTTAAATAGGGAATAAGAATGAATTTATTAAATCGCGTTTCTCAAATAAATATGAAAATACTGTAAAAGAGATCACCAAAAGTTAAATTAACATACAACGCGGCCAAGAAATACGGATGATACAGTCATTTTAAACTAATAATTAAACTGAGAGATCCAATATACATTGTGACGTTATGTAAAGCAGATTGGCCATATAAGCACAAAAGCACAATGTTAAATTCTGTTATGCTAGAAAAGGATAGGAACAAATCGTTGTTAGCTTATATCTTGGTGAATTTTTATAGCTACTTAAAACTGTTTTTTCTCAACTGCTCGTTACATGAATTAGCTTTTATTAAAGCTGTAAAAAGGTCATGAATATTCCCTATTGTGGGCATCATAATAACCTATATTATTTGTTAGGAACGTGTATCTTAGGCTGAAGTTTTATAGCCTAAAATAGTCTATAAAACTTAGGCAGTCGGGTTTTTATGTTTATTTAACTTTCAAATGATTCACATTCAAATAATTTTTGCTTGTGTCGCGTAATGGCATTTCCAGGAAATGCACTGTTTGTGGTGTGTTCAATTTATATGTAAAGAGTATGAAAATATTCGCAGTACTGTTAGCCATTGGCAGAAATCAATTCATATAACAGACTGTACCAAGCTAAATTAAAGCCAGTATACTATGTTAAAGAGTGCACAATAAGTCAAATTATAAGAGTCTCTTACGGTTCGATCGTACTTTTAATTGAACTAATTTAATAGTTCCATAAAAAGCCCATAAATCATTTTAGTCGGCTGTATAATTTTAGTGGCAGAAACAGTTTTAATTAAGAATCATCCATTATTGTTTTCTGTGTTTCAGGCGCTATATTGTTCGCTAAAATTTATTTTTTCAGTAATTGGAAATGTTTCCGATGTGTATCTCAAGATACGTCAGCCAGCTTAAGTTTATTAATACGGCTCTAAATCACAAAATCGTCTATGTGAAATGATCACTAGCTTATTATTATTATTTTAAATTTATAAATAATTTCATTCTGATTCGTAAGCAAGTGAGATGAGCTAGGAAACATAAAACATATTATGAATTTCCTATTTTTTGTTTTCGCGAACGTTAGCATATTATTGTCGCTATAAAAACTTGATCTTTTGAACGATATTCCCATTTTTTTATGACGTGAATTTTAGCTTCCATTGCCGTTAAACGTACGTGACTGTGATATGAATTGCTCGGTAAGGAGTAGATTGAGCAGTTCATTCAAACTTAGTAGGAATACTTTACTAAAGTGCTGAAGGGTGGGTGGGATAATATCTTTGAGAAGTTAAAGAACTAAAACGAATTATGTATATTCTTCTGCAAAAAAAATATCTCAATCAAAAAAGAGTAGTATAGAAAATTTAGACGATCTTGAATTTTGTTATGTCACATCTTCGTTTTATCGATAGGAATGCCATAGTTCACGATACTTAAATATTTTATTCGCTCCCATTCTCTTGGTCACAAACACACATTGTGTCCGCAGTCAATAACCGATTTTCTAGAAGTCGTAAACGTTTTATGGTACTTATTAGAAATATAAAAGGAATAAGTCGATTCTGTTTATGGGTTCACTGGCTTTCATAAAACTATACTAAATGATTCATGACCTTTTAAATGCTTAAACATGTCGAAAGGGTATATATCACGTTAAGGTATTTCGTTTTGTACCAAGGTCGATTTGAAAGTGGATATTTTCCGACAACTTATTTTAAACATATTTTAAAAATGTGGTTACAAATTATCAACAAATCGGAGTTGTTGGTAATACTGTGGGTCTGCCTACCTCGCTCTGAGAATGAAGGCGAGAGGGAATGTATATATGTATGTATGTGATTACAATATCGAATCAAGATGGACTAATCCATATTAGAATAAATGTCGTACCTATGTATATCAATGATTGTCATTGTAGAATAAGTATTACTAAAGTTTACAAGCTTTTATTTAAGGTTGACTTCCACCAGCCGCATTCAGAGTCCGTTGATAATGATATTAAGTCGACTCTTAGTAACGATTTTTTATTCATAAGTTTGTTAAAGGAACTATAGTCAAGATCAATGAAAACGGGTCATTTTGTATTGAATTACCATAGAATGTGACGCGTGCGCGTCATTGCTCCTGCGTGTAGTTTAAATTTCCAGCGAAATACGTAAAATTTAAATTAGTGTTAATAAAGGATAAACTTTGTTAGGCATAAAGCAAAATAGTAGATTGTACAACAAGTGCATAAAACGAGCCATTTTACCCAAGATGTGCATATAGCCACACGAGCCGGAACGGCGAGTGTGGATAGTCACGTCGAGGGTAAAATGGGTTTTATGCTCGATTTTTACACTCTGCTTTTCACTTCGATTGAAGGCTGTAAGGCCTGATTGCCTTAGTCTTAAAAGAAGAAATTACTTTATGCACTAGTGCATAAAATGCGATTTTATGCAGCCTATACCCAGCATAAAGAAGGACTTTACGAGCATGAGAAGTGAAAAATACATTTTCCAAAATGTATTCGCTTAAAACTATTTATTTAATGTGTAAAACGATCGTGTTGAAAATAATTTATTTATGATAAAATAACAAGTGTAATTGTATCCCAAAATACTTTGGTTTCGAGGCGAAATCCCGAAGGCGATGTTGAAAATAAAGTTTGTAATACAATAACGCGAACAATTTCGTACACCTGTTTACTTGGCTGGCTTTGTGAAAACTTTTCTATTTGCCAAAACAAGAGTTGGTAATGTTACACTCAGGAGCAAAAATACCGGGTCAGAGCGCGTTTTTCATACTAAAGAGGCTATTTCAAAGCCTTGGTTCCTCGCCAGGGAATGCTTTTAATGAAATCTGATGATGAATATCCCAAGCATCGATACCCAAACATCTGCGGCTAACGCCGGAGTTGTGCCTGTTCAGAAAAACATCTAATATGGCAGTAAAATGTAAGGAAATCCAAATGTTGACCCAAACTCTCCCGCTGTGGTGTGCGATCGAACTGGTTGTGCGATCAGTTAGGTATCTTAAGAACTTTTGACCTCCTCTATTGAACCTTGGACTATTTACCATTAAACCTCACTCAAAACAACCTCTGGCGAGGAACCAAGGCTTCGAATTAGTCTCGTTTGTATGAAAAACGCACTCTGACCCGGTATTTTTGCTCCTAAGTGTAGGTCGTAAAAGCTGAGGGTCCGATATTTATTAAGAGGATTGTGAGCCGACTGTTAGTCAAGCTGTTCTTATTTGACTATCATTCAGATGAGGGTGTTCAGTCATCTTATTACCAGGAGTTCAGAACCTGTAAGGGTCTATTCTAAACTGGCTGGCCGTACGGTTACGCAGATGTTAATTGAAAAATAATAAATGACTGTAGTGTGTGTTGTACTCACACTTGGTCATCTCTTTCTGCTATGTAATTTAAAGTGCTCTCTGTAAACCTAGGCATTATTAAACGCATTTATCTTCAAGTACAGCTGTCTCCTTTAATGCCCCTCATCCGCGTAGCTGTCCATTTTTTTTAAATACTAACTTTTTTCACCCCCTATATCAAGTCCCATTTTTACGATTTTTGAATATGTCGTATTTAATATGTTTTTTGTGGAAAGTAAATCGTACAGATTTAGTTTTTCATAATTTAGACAAGATATTAAACAATCGTAATAAATTCGCTAGGTTTAAGGGGAGGGGAGGGGAGGGGGGGGGGGTGGGGGGGGGGGTCGCATTTAGTATGAACATTTTTAGCTTTACAACCCTCTCAAAATCATTATAAATTGACAGTGGAAAGTTCTATACAAGCAATTTTATTCCGCGTTAGAAAGGCTAAACCTGTAAATTAACATTTTGTAGTTTTACAGTGTTTAAAAAGGGTAACTCCCTCCTAATGAACACAGATGGAAGTTTAACGTATGTATCTCTCTATTTGTGTATCTGTCTGTTGTTTTTTAGCTCCCAAACAGATGGGCCGATTATTTTTTTTAATTGTATGTTAGTTTAACTAGAGTCACTCTTAGCTATGTGTCACTTAAATCGGTTGGGCCATTAAAAATATATTAAAGCTCTAAAACGGTGGCATTTATATTTACGTATTTTATAGTTAAAGATAAAAAACACTTTAAGAACTGACGAGTTAAGTAACGCTAGTTTTATAAACGTTGTATTACGTTATTACTTTTTAAAACAGAGGTCAACATTACGACATCTGCGACACCAAACTAAGATCCTTTCGAAACCGAGTTCAAAGGACAAAGAATTAATCGCTTAATTGAACAGTTTCTTTTGCCTTTCACCCATATTTCAGAAAAAGAAAATGTTTACCGTTTTTCCCGAGGCTTTTATTATACAATCTTTCACACTTTCCTTTTGCTCTGTCCTGTCTTTACGTATTCAGTTTTCTTACTCCTTCAAAGTTTAAATTAATAAAAAACGGCCAAGTGCGAGTCGGACTCGCGCACGAAGGGTTCCGTACCATTTTTCATAAAACATCTTACATAATATTATTAATATCTAACAAAAAACGGCAAAAAAATCACGTGTGTCAAAAAAACAGCCTGGTGACAGACAGACGGACAGTGAAGTCTAAGTAATAGGGTCCCGGTTTCACCCTTTGGTACGGAACCCTAAAAAACCAGGCTACGGTCAATTTTGCACGGATCGTGCCGTTTTCTAGTCTGTCAAAATCTGTTGTTCAGTTATTCCGCCGTCATATACAAAAAGACTAAGTGAAAAGTTCATAAATATCTGTACACTTTAGTACCAAATTAAACTTAACTTGTTTACTAACATGCAGTTAGCTACTTTCTTTAGTAGTTACGGCAGTATTGTTCCCGAGGAAAGAGATGGATTAGTTAAAAAATATACACTAGCCGACGCAGACGAAGTCGAGGGAAAAAGAAAATTAAAATCTTTATCATATAAGAAGGCTTGTAGCACAGTATTTATAAACAGTAGTTAGTCTTCAAACAAAGTAAATCGTGCGGCTTGCATGTGTGCTTGGCTAGACCGTACGCGCCGTGAGCCACCACAAGCAAACAAGACGGAACAAGCCGGTTTAGTCGGGGCCGCGCTGTCACCGCGTGCGTATTAAATATAATAGGTAACAGAAACTGCAAAAGTACCGTAGAAATATAACAAAATGCGCAGCAAGAAAATCATCTGTGCCATATTTTTTTAATTTACCTCTAGCTGTTGAATTAAGACTAGCGGCTTAAACTAGTACTTACCATATATCTAGAAGTCAGTTCAAAGAAGCCGTAGAAAACCACAGCATAGTGTAATACCAGGTAAAGGTTGCACCACACGGGCAACGCTACGTCGTACTTCTCGCGCTGCTCGATCTAAACAAAAACTGACTCGTTAATTATGTTAAACGGATAAAAAACGGTCGTAAGTCGCTTAGTAGTGAATGGGTGCCGTATGTTTCTAATACGATAGTTTTTGGGGCTTTATTTTATTTTATTTCTACACGTATGTTAAGTATTGTTTTTTAACTTAGCTGCCATTATTGTCAAGTAAATAAGAGCTATCATAACGTTGATAATATTATTACACAAGTAAGTAGGTTTGTCTGAATAGAATAGAGCTCCTAGTAAAATCCGTAGTCAATCTTATGCTTTTTTTTTAATCAGTTCTACCCCTACGGAAAGGGGTGTTTGAAGTTTTGCGTGTGTAATATTTTGTTTATTTGAAAGCAGGTTTTATAGCGGTCGTTCTTAACTAAGTTTCATGAAAATCAGTTGGGCCGTTTAATAGGGAGCTCTAAAAGAAAGGGTCACCATATTATGGGGGTTTTTATGTATCATTTTTTTTAGTAAAATGTAAACATTATACTTTAAAATTCTGATAATAACAAACTTAATTTTCATACTTAATTGTATTTGATTAAGTAATAGAATTTTACTTTTTCTTTTCACATTATGAGTGCGAGAAGGCCCTGAGGATTCCGTTCAACAATTTCGTAAAGAACCCTAAAAAGTTGTGTCACAAAAACATGTATTTAGTTGTCAATGACAAGTTGCAACGCACTGCCGGTTTGTTTATGCGCAATCGTTGTTTTTGACACTTTTTGTGAGTTGTTTCTCTACGCAATATTAATTACGCCTTAATTAATGATACATTATTTAAATTGTTTTGATACTTTGTTATTTGAAGCACATTTTAGCGGAGAAAACGAGTTTGATATTTTGAAGTATCTACACCCAGGAGCAAAAATAACGGGTCAGAGTGCGTTTTTCATACTAAAGAGGCTATTTCGAAGCCTTGGTTCCTCGCCAGGGAATGCTTTTAGTGAAATCTGATGATGAATACCTCGAGCATCGATACAGGACTTCCAGAGTGCCTAGGATACCCAACTGAATGAATCTGCGGTAAACGCCGGAATTGAGCATGTTCAGAAAAACATCTAAAATGGCAATAAAATGTAAGGAAATCCAAGTGCTGACCCAAACTCTCCCGCTGTGGTGTAACTGATTGTGCGATCAGTTAGGTATCTGAAGAACTTTTGACCTCCTCTATTGAACCTCGCAGTATCCACCATTAAAACTTACTCAAAACAACCCCAGGCGAGGAACGAAGGCTTCGAAATAGTCTCGTTTGTATTAAAAACGCACTCTGACCCGGTATTTTTGCTCCTGAGTGTATTAAAAACCTTCTAGCGACCCGCCATCGCTTCGCTTCGGCTTATGTAAGTTTTCTGTAACACTAGTACATCATTCATAACAAATTATACATAAGAAACTTCCTCTTGAATCACTCTATTGCATTAAAATCCGTTGAGTACTTTAAAAGAGCTAAACGAACGAATATAAATCAGTAATTAGATAAACCTTAATTTTGCATATATTGTTGAATATATCCGTGCCGCAGAGGACCGATCGTTGTGGAATATCTTGGGGAAGGTATTGGCCAAGAATGGACATCTTGCGGCTGATGATATTATGATAGCTATATCCATTTTACTAGCTGGTACAGTCA
This sequence comes from Acleris sparsana, assembly GCA_923062465.1. Lineage (NCBI taxonomy): Eukaryota > Metazoa > Arthropoda > Insecta > Lepidoptera > Tortricidae > Acleris > Acleris sparsana. The sequence goes on from OV281293.1 coordinate 2,447,964, forward strand.
ACAGCATAAGTAAGTGATAATTTATGTACCTTGTCGCTTTCAAACGTTTCACAGTTTTGTATGACACTTCAAACACTACGTTAAAGTGACAAGGTACATAAATGATCACTTACTTACTTATGCTGTTGACTGTACGTGGCAGCTTTTAACAACTCATAATATGACAAGATACCTACGGTCTTACGAAACACAGCTATATGAAATTGTAAAGAGATAATTGAAAAGGTATATAAGTAATCATTTACTAATGACTTTGGCTATATTCTGAAATAAGACGCTTTGCTTCTAAACAGCCCAATCCCTAAAAGGGAAAGACTTCATCAATAACTTTGTTCCCCACTTAAAGTGACCGCCATTATCACGCTTAAATAACTTCTAAACTTGGATCATGTGTGTAACATTATACGTGACCTTTTGTTTCTAATGAGGATCAAAGGCATTTTCAATTAACAAGTTAATTTTGCTGTGGTTTTCTGCCTGTTGTACGCTAAAGGGATCTATTTTTTAATCTTTTTTTTTATTAGAAATGTCTAGATGCGTTCGCCGCCTTTAAAAGAAGAGAATGAAATGATCTCTAGAAATGAGTCCCAAGGCACTGGTCCCACCGCCGGCGAGTGAGATATGAACTATCGACTTTTTTCTAGCCCAAGAAACGAACAAAAGATAATCACTTCCGAGTAAATAAAAGAGTGAGATATATATTTATAGTTCATCGCTCGCTGTTCACACTGCCGGCGAGGACACTCTCCCAACGCCCGGCGAGTAAGCTATAATTCCATATAATTTTTACTAGCCTCCCGCCGATTGTCAACTGTTTCTAGTACAGAATTTTACTAGTTGCTCGCCGAGCTCGCCGATATCTGGCGGTGGGACCGCTGTTTACTAGTTGACCGCAGCGATAAAAGCTATCGACTATAAAACTAGCTCAGCGGTACTTTCCGATGCCTGCCGGGCGTCAAAACTATCGAAACTTTACTCGCTTCTCGCCGCTCGCCCAGTCTTTTGTAGTTCATAGTTCTACTAGCTTATAGTCAGTAGCCGGCGGTGGGACCAGTGCCTTAAGTGAAATACTGCTGGGTCTCTATTCAATACGGTAAAAAACCATATCGCTTTTGACTTGTTATCGTATGGTCAATGTTTGCTCTTATTTACTTGGAAGTAATGGCGTCCGTTGCTAACAATGGGCCTCATAAGGAAGCTCAAAGTCACTCAGAGGACTATGGAGAGGGCTATGCTCGGGGTTTCTCTGCGTGATAGAATAAGAAATGATGATATCCGCAGTAGAACTAAGGTTACCGACATGGCCCGAAGAATAGCTAAACTGAAGTGGCAGTGGGCGGGGCACATTGCTCGCAGGACTGATGGCCGATTCAGAAGGTTCTGGAGTGGCGTCCGCGGACCGGAAGACGAGCTGTAGGTAGGCCTCCAACAAGATGGAGTGACCACCTCGTCAGGATTGCGGGACCGCGGTGGATGCGAAAAGCACAAGACCGGTCTGAGTGGAAAGCCTTGGGGGAGGCCTATGTCCAGCAGTGGACGTCTTTCGGCTGACATGATGAATGGCGCCCGAGATAAAAACAATATCATAACAGGGCCTCTATTTTAGGCGGTCAAAACCATATCGTCTTTGATTGTTACGGTATTGTTTATAACTCTGACGCCATTACTGTGAAGTAAATAAGAGCTATCAAAACGTAGACAATACGATTATTACAGGTCAAAGACGATATGGTTTTCACCTAGAATGAGGGCACTGGTTTCATAAAACTGCCGTTCGTGGTAAAAAGTTCCGCAGAAAACAACCAGTAGCAAATAAACTCGAATTACCAAAAAGAGACTCCTTAAGTCTCGCGGAGATCGCGACAAACTCGGAGTTCGATTTCTTAACGTACAGTCGCAACACAGGATTGTTAAGCCACTTGCCACTGTTCGTATTTTGGCCGTGTAATGCCAATCTGGTTTAGGCGTTTATACTTGTGTAGCCAGTATGTATAACTCGGTTAAATTACGAAGAGTAGCAAGTGGCTTAACATTCCCGTGTGGTGACTGTACCTACCTATACAGTTACTCTTTTTGGTGGTATATTCCCATCTGTCCCACCCTTTTGTCCCATAGTAACAAACGGAAATTATTTCTTCCCAGTTGCCCCAGTCATAACTGGTCGATGTGTCTCCACTGGGGATAAAAGGTAACAACTGGTGATAGACCTTTCTGGTAACAAATATTCTTCAGTATCGTTACCTCTGGTTCCAGGTCTTCTAGCCTCACTTGGCTTAAGTCCACGCTCGTTCCCCAGAATTTGGCCCATAAAGTGTCCCCATCTAGCTGTAAACCACCAAACTACTTTTTACCTAACTGCGGCAAAGCCAGAAAAATATACTTCCCGCCGCAATGAACAACGCATGCATTTTTTATAGACAGACGGTAGAAAACCTATTAATAAATTTTGATAGTTGTATGCGATATTTCTAATTTATGATATTGTCAAAAACCCATTAATAGATATTAGAAATAAAAATTGAACATCATTACTTTGCTTTCTCAACGGTTCCAACTAAGTAAGCAAAGTAAATTCGATATACCTGACAATAAACATACGTTTTTAAATTTAGACCTAATGTGGTCATGTTTGTCAATGTATATAAAACATCGATCTCTTTCTTACAAGTATGTTAGTACGAGACTCACGAACGCTTTATCTACTTCATAAAGGTACACCGTAATAAAAGCGACTGGCTTCATTCTTATTTTGGATCAACTTGCTTCTATAATCACATTTTTGATGTAATAGCAACTTATACCGTCAAGTATATAACAGCTATCATAACTTAATCAATATAATAACGATTCAGAAGGAAGAGCATCAAAACTTTGTAAAGTAAACGGCCAGAGTCTTTCAGAGCCTGTATTTTGCATTATCTTTACCATTTTGCATTTCCTATTGTTGACGTCATGATCCCATACTAACTTGACAGTAAAGGTAGCTAAACCATAATAGTAGTTTATGTGACTAGTGCATGATGCCTAATAACGTGTATAGTTGCATACATAACTTTATCTACATGCATATCATAAGTTTTCTTACCTGTCTGTGGTTGCCCTGTATTTTAATGTTCCTGTATCATAATGTTCACATTAAAATATCGGTCACCAATACTTTAATGACATCCAATACTTTAAAGTTAACATTAAAGTACAATCGAAAATACAGGTTTCTTAATATAGGCTATTTGCTTATCGTTTCTGAACACATTGTAGGGAAGTTATGATGAATAAAAGCTAACACTACTAATGATAGCACTACGTGTTAATTACCTCAAGTTTCAGTTCCTCCTCTCCAAGTCGACACTGTCCTGGCTCCCAACTGGGTCCCCAGAATATTGCTCTCAACTTATCACCTCGGGACTCCAACCGGCGGAATTTTTCAACAACGTAGCGGGTGTAGAAACTCTGCGAAGAGGTAAAGCAAAATTTGAACGATTTTATATTGGTCTTTGATACAACCATTAAAACTCTTTCGTGACTGACTGGCTCTGAGACAATGCGCAGCCGAACCACTGAACCTAGAGACTTGATATTTGGGGGGGAAATTCCTTGTGTACCTTAGGGGTGAAATAAAACAGGATTCTTACGCAAATCGACTTAAGTAACTTGAAAATGACAGGTAACAATTCAGAGGACATGGCGTTGTATACTGTATGAAATCTCAGTTACCTTTAGTTTTATAGCTATAATGTCAAATCACATTCGATGCCATAATACTGTTTGACTTAAGTCAATATGCCATGAGTTTCGCTATATTTTTCGGAAAATGGATATTGCATCATGTTTAAGTGAAGGGTACTTGTATGATTCTGGTTAAATATAACATGAGTCACATAAATAAAGATCGCGTTTATACTGTATATGATTTCCTTGGGAATATACTTGTATTTTTCTGAAGCAATTTAGAATTCACAAAGTGATACGACCGTTCACGGGAATAAAATTGCTATTGATAAAAACTTCTTCGGACTAAAATTGAAAACTTAAAGAATATTAGAGTTAATTGATTCTTTTTTATGGAACTTCGTTACAATCACCTCCGAAAAACAAAACCACATCAAAACAGTCTCACCTAGATGGACGGATGAACTGACAGACAAAAGCTTCAACACGAACTTAAAGAAATCGCAGTACCGGTGAAATGTCTAGAATAAAGGTATTCTACCTTAGTCCTCAGGGTTGGCAAAGCAATTAGTAATCTTAGGAGTGCAGTCTTCGGATTGTAGTCTTGAGAATGCAGTCAAAAATCCCCTTACCACTCGGTGACTTGTGTGCTCGGTTGCAAACCCTATGCCATAAAAAAATACGTTTGCTTACCTGCAAATACATAGGGTTGAAAGACGGTTGGTTATAGATGAGGCCGTAGATAATTTGGACCTTGTCGGTCTCAGGTCTGAAGGTCCCGAACAGTCGGTCCCAGATGATGAGAACTCCACCGTAGTTCACATCCAAGCAGTATTTGTTGCTGCCTGCGAAAGAACATCAGTAAAGTTTCTTAACGCAGTAGTTTTAATCGTCAATGAACTTTCAAGCTGGTCATTGTACCGAATATTGAGAAAAACCTTAATCCAGCAATTAAAAATGTTACATTTGATAATGGAAACAAAAACGAAAAGACAACTTGAAATTTCTTTCAAAATTACTTCAAGAGGCCACATCGATTCTCAAGCTCTCATCATAAAAACTTTTTTACAAATCGGTTCATTCACCTTCAAGTTAAAAAAATATTCTGGCAAACTGAGAATCTTCTCTTTTCTTGAAAGTCGGTTTAAAAGATATGCTAGTTATGGTCGAAAGTGGTGACTATACTTTGCTCGAAATTATAACCTAAATCTGTGATTTTAACACTATAAAAGAAAGGATGGCAGCAGAACTTCACAATTATTAAGGTCTTACCATGATGCACCCTGTGATGACTGGGTGTGTTGAGGATGTACTCCAGTGGTCCCAAACTCTTGATGGTCTCCGTGTGGATCCAGAACATGTACAGGTAGCTGAACTGATGATGCATCACGAACTGGGCCGGAGGAATCACCAGCGCCAGTGGTAGGTAGAAGATCTGATGGTGAAAGTTGAAATGAATACGTGAAGTAAAAGTTATTTTATATAAATTGGGGTTTTGGTAGGTCATATCAAAATATGACAGTTTGAAAAATGAATTGATGATGATTTCTAAAATGTATCTTTTCAGAGGATTTATGCGTGTATGGACTATAAGGAAATACAATATGGCGATGTGTAATAATGACAACTTAAATAATTTCGTCCTTGTATAATTTTGACAAAGTATAAAAATATCCACATGTATATTAGACGACATATAAAGATGTTGCGACAAAAGACTAAAAGAAAATTTCACTATGTATAAAAAAATCCACTTGAATAATTTCGTCCCTGTATAATTTTGACCAAGTATAAAAATATCCACATGTATATTAGACGACATATAAAGATGTTGCGACAAAAGACTAAAAGAAAATTTCACTATGTATAAAAAAATCCACTTGAATAATTTCGTCCCTGTATAATTTTGACCAAGTATAAAAATGTCCACATGTATATTAGACGACATATAAAGATGTTGCGACAAAAGACTAAAAGAAATTATGACGATGTATAAAAATGTCCACTTGAATAATTTCGTCCCTGTATAATTTTGACCAAGTATAAAAATGTCCACATGTATATTAGACGACATATAAAGATGTTGCGACAAAAGACTAAAAGAAATTATGACGATGTATAAAAATGTCCACTTGAATAATTTCGTCCCTGTATAATTTTGACAAAGTATAAAAATGACCACATGTATATTAGACGATATTATAAAGATGTTGCGACAATAGACTAAAAGAAAATATGCCTATGTATAAAATGTCCACTTGAATAATTTCGTCTCTATATAATTTTGACAAACTATAAAAATGTGCTTCTCCATGATATTATATTTTTCGTTTTGATTGAGAAACTTGATTATTAAAACGAAAACGAATGCCTCTATTTTAGCGTGAGTCATGTGACGGAGGATAGATACGTTCCGAATACGTATTATCGAAGGTTATAACCAATCCTAGGCTTTTTAGTTTACTTTTTTCATTTTAGTAATTTTTATACGTAGTCGTTTTTATATAAGACATTTACATAATATGATTATAGCCATTTTTATACTTAGTAGTCATTTTTATATTTCGACTTGATAAGACTCAAACATTTTGAAGTATTGGCTTTCTAATATTCAGATAAGTTTATGTTTTAAAGGTAGAGATTTTTATAAACCGCCATATTATTTCCTTATAGTCCACACACGCAAACATCTTTCAGAGTGCACTTTGTACCTATATGCTTCTGTAGTGCATAACATCTTTGGTTTTATAAAACCAAATTTGTTTCACATTTCATAAAAGTGAATAAGCTTGTCCTCTTTTCAAAAGGTATGTTTTATTCAAAATCAAAGTCAACTAAAAAAAACTTCAATCCGTTTTTGTATGTTTATGTAAAAACGTGATAAAAAAAAAGTTTTTGCACGTGGAATAAATTATGCTTAGGATATAGGATAAGATTACACTTGAAAATATATTTCGGAACGAAGAATGTCCAAAAAAACAACTGTTGTTAGATGATATTAATCGACCACGGGGCGTTGAGAAGTTGTTTTGCTAGAAATAATAAATTTGGGTGTTACACCGCATAAACCTATTTCAATAATAGAATGTGTTGGTCTAGACTAAGGCATTAGTATTATTAACTGAGATAACACAAACTAGATGTTAAATAAATACGTCTAATGGGTAATTTATATTTAACCAAAATTACTGTTCATCTCTATAACACCTTATTTAAAAAACCAAGGATAAGGAATTCGATCAAAGACTTGAACTTTGTGATTTCAGTCTTCTAGTATTTAATGAACCTATAATAAGCCATACTACAGTTGAATAAAGCATAATGCATGTTAAACAGTGTCTTATTTTGAATGTAAATTTTTGGGGTCCCAGTTTAATTAAAATCATTTTGAAAATTAACTAGATTTAACTTAAATCTTGTCTAGGTAAAACTGTTTAGACTGGCCGTGTAGTAAGGAAATCGACGTGAAATCTACTGGAAAGTTGAGAAAAATTCCGAGACCATTAGTCCGTCGAACAGATCCGGAAGCTAGTTTGGATTGGAACTGAACTCGATGGAACTGATTGATGTAGCGGAAAAAAAACCAAAACGTTTTTAACCGACTGTCGAAGAAGGAGAATAATATTTTTTTGTTATAAAATTATACACGAATAAATCAATACATATAAAGACAAATATTCGCGCTCATCACACGAATATTTGCTCGTATTAGGAAGTGTAAAGCTTTAAGTGTGTTTGTTTGTCCCGTTTGCACGGATCAAAACCTTTACTGGTTAATGTTATTCTTGGTACAGAAGGCCATACGCAGTTTTTTAGATACGTAATTCTTTTAACACAGCAATGTAGGTATGGTCACAAGGTTTCATGAACCACTATAGAACCCTGTCATATAAAACTAACAATGAATTCCCATGTAATTACTACTCGCCACTTGATAATGTCATTATGACAGGGTTCCACGGTGGTATAACAATTAACAAACATTTGACAAAAATTGGTATAACAATTGACAAAAAAAGCCTTGTATTAATTTCCACGTCATCTCTTAAGGTTAACTTTTTTCAAGTTTGATGTGCATTTATATTTAAGTTCATTAGACATTATTTTCCCTTCTGAGAATCAATATAACGTCAATACGACAGGGTTCCAAAATTGGTTTAGAAATAAACACCGTGATGATACTTACAAATCCACACCATCCTTGTAGTATGGACTGTCTGATGCCGACTCCGATGTTGAAGTCTTCAGAAGTATGATGCACTTGATGCTGAGCCCACAAGATATGGACCTCTGAAACAAATATAATAAATAAACATCTGGAGACAATCTCACACAAATCTAGTTCCAAAAAGAAGTAAGCTCTATACTACTAGGCGAAGATAAACATACTCTGTTGTATAGAGAAATACAAATCAAAAACCTACTCAGAAAACTTCCAAGATTACAAACACAATGTTAGCTCATACTGAGGATGAAATCAAATTCTTAATTAATTATTCAGTACTTAAAGACTTTTCTTTTATTTAGTTTGTGTGTGTTATGAACACATAAACTAAACGTAAACTTATTCTAAAATTATTTTCTTTTAAAAAGTATAAACACAGTCCTAAGTTTCAATACATACGACGTACGAAACACATTCATCATAATATAAAATAAATAATGATCACATGAAAATACAAAGTAATTATAGAAAGAAGTTAAGTATTTCTCGTTTTATTATGAAATGTGTAATAAAAAGATGATAAAAAAATTATCAAACGTAAAAAAATATATGTTTAGAGACGTGGTTAATCTTTTTCAGGAAAAAATACTGCTCTCACCCATTTTATTAACAAAACTATATTAAATTCATATATCCAAAGCATAAACAATCCTCTAAACTAACACATAAGGTAGCTTATTCGAAATAATTTGTAAGAAAAATCCCTTTTTTGCTAAAGATGTCAGAAATCAGTTTGGTTTTCCTAGAAATATTCAAAAAGAATTCGGAATCCCTGTGAAGACGCGAAGATACCAGATTCAAATCACGCAACAAGCTTCAGATTGGAGTGCCAAGACAAAAATCAAAAGTAAATTGGACTCGTCACTCCTTAATTGATTTGTCACTTCGGTCACTTTTTATGAAAACTGTATACAAAGTGACCCGTTTTCATTGCTTTTGACTATATAATTGGACAGGTTTTTACCCGTGAACCCAAAAGGGAGGTTAATGGTTTTGACGTGTGACCAAGAAAATCTTCTAGCACGTTTGAACCTTAATGTCATACAGTCTAACAATATGTATGTTATGTAAACTTGGGTTTGTTACTTTAAGGTTATGTTTGTACTACTGCACTAATCTGTCAAAGGCGTTAAAGTGACAAGGTACAAACATGTGCTGATACTTATAAATAAGGCCGACTGTACAAAAAACAATACAAGTAATGTAAAAAAATGATTTACAAAGAATAACTTATCCCTTTAATGTTATCTTCCAGCTTACACCTAAGAAATCGAGAAAAGTGAAAGGTGAAAAGTGGTCAAAGAGTTTCTTGGTCGTCTACTACAACTCGCAAAATGGAACCCTGACCTATCATGCACGTGTATGAAGAGTGTGGAGGAAGCGAGATCCTTGATGCCGTTAGATTTTAATTTTCTTAGAGCCACAAATATTTCTGGGCACTTTATTTTAAAAAGCCATTAACGTCGTGAAAATTAAGGATTTTAAACAAGACGTAAAAAAATATTTTTATGATTAACGATCGATTTCAATACAAATCAATAATATTTTAACATTAAAAAAAACGTTAATCATTACTATTTCATAAAGTTTATAAGAAGAAAAGTAACTCGATGGAAAAACGAAATTTAGAACGTTTGTTAAATCTTCTAGTAAAATCAATAAGTTATGGTAAAAAAACGGTTGACGTTCTGTCGTTTGTTTTTATAAGGCGAAATAGCATTAAGTTTAAACTCTCCATGCCTTTTTTAGGGAATAATATAGGGAAAAATACGCGAAACAATGTCTACAAAAGATAAAAATCAAGGGTAAGCCGAACTGAATAAATTTCATTTGCTATTTGCATGTCAAATATTTTTATGAGAAAATTCGAACGGCTTCAGTTAAATTTGGTAAGGATAAAGATCTTTATTGGTTTATTTTAACATTATTTACAGCAAAGAATAATCTAGAATATACGACATCAATAAATTATATTGCAATGCAATTAATATTGTGTTTTTACAACACACTATACTCGTATAGATTGAAATTTTCCACATAAAAATCTGATGTGTCTCTTAACCCAGATGGCTCTTGAGGGGAACCCAGGAGGCTATGCCCCCTTCCCCTCTGACACTGAAATACTGTTAACCTTAAATAAAGCTGGTGTTACATGTATGTAATATTACTACAAATATAATATCTACAAGATTTTTTATTAGTGTTTTATTGATCTATGCAAAGCCTTTGACCGCGTTGATCACAATGCTCAACATTTTAGGCCGTCTTACTTTGAGAAGTATTGTTAATAACTGGTTTAAACCCTATATCACACAGTCACATTCTTGAACCATGACACGCATACAATGGTTGATTTGAATTCAGTCACCAGGTCATACTACATTTGGTGTACCACAAGGAAGTATACTTAGGCCCAATTTTGTTCGCCACTGTTGAGAATATTTTAGGTCACCATGTCATACTTTCTATTGCCAAGCCTTATGTATTTATTTGCTTACCATGACATGCTCTATGCATCCAGTAGTAGCAAAAATCGACTCCTAGCGCTGCAGCATACCAGGTCATCAAGCTGTCCCACTGCAGCTCCACTATTCTGAAGTTGGTATATATCCAGGTATACAGATAGGACTCTGCACCACGCCATAATAATCTATTAAAGGGAGAACACAATTAAATTAAAAAAAAAATGACATGGAGAGGAGTTAACGAGCAAACATGTCTCCTGGTGGTGTGTGGGTTTTGGAATGGCAAGATTGAGTTTTCAAGACTAGAAATGCGTTGCAAGCGCGTTATTTTTCAACGGCCTGCTCTACTATCACAATGGAATATAACGATGCAATACTGCAGTTTGGTGCCAGTGTCATCGGTAAGATGGTAGCATCTGGTCGGACCTTGCACAAGGTCTTACCATCATCTAACCATATGTTTATTACATAAGTTGAATGTGTTTACTCTGATCAAACAACAAACTGTACAGTACCCCGACAAAAAGGTTAAGCACTTTAGTACGTTGTCATAGTAAACTTCAAAGAGAACATCAAATGATACACCAAGACAATTACAATGACATGCACAATGAAAACGTTCTAAGTATGTTCATCATTTTTATTGGGTGACAACACATGCATCAGAACAGAAACCGTATTAATAAGTATCAAAACCTAGAGTTCTAGCTAGACATTAAATGGGATAACGCTATAGTACTTATATATTCCGTTCGCTGCCTGGTGAATGGCAAGTGTTGACACTTCATTAGATGATCTCTGATCCAACAAAAAACTCAACAACAAAGTATGAGTGAAATATTTGGATACCTGCCACATTCTTGCAGCATCCCGTGAGAAATACTGGTGATCCCGTCGTTCAGTCTGATCCCGGGCTTTCCTTCTAGCCGCAGCACGATATGCTCCAGAATCATAAATATAAAGAAGTACGGCCATGACTGAAAGAAAAAGCGTTAGTGAAACTTTAATTATATAATGCCATCATCATCACTATCAGCCTTAAGAGGATCATTAATAAACGTGGCCTAGGATTTCCACTTTTTAGGACTTTCAATGAGTTTTTTCCTCGATCGATATTGAAAACCAATCAATAACTTTGATAGTTATTATAACTAAGCTGCCTTGCCTTGCTAAAAAATGTGTTTCAGTAAGGTCCTGAAGTTTTGGACTTCCAATTTTTTAATTTTTTATTGTAACTCAATAAACGACTTGCTGGCAACGTAGTATGAAAACTTACATGTATTTATTTTTAATCTTTTGCCGCAAAATCGTGCCAAGTGTCAACGGATAGTATTTCACGCATGTAGCAAGCACATTGAGAAACCGCCGTAATTCTATCCACGCCTTGTTACATGCACTTGTAATTGCCCTTACGTTTTGAATAATAAAGTCAGTTATTTATTAACAAAAGTGCTAACTACACTTCAAGTGCATCATCGTAAGGCTTTATTCACTGAGTAATTAAGTCCATTGTCCAATTATTGTTGATTAAGAAAATGCGACTGTATTGCTAACTGATCGATTCGTCAACATTTTGAAGTTTTCAGAATACATTAATTACACTGATGCGTGATAAAGGCAATGAAATTTAAGCGACAATATTAGACATTCAATGTAATTCAAATTGTGATGAACAACGCTGGATTGTAGACGTGGTGTAAGTTGATAGTAAATAGGTGTAAAGGTCAATGTACCTGAAGACTTACTTGCACACGTTCTTGCTTAATAGTCTTAAAAAGTTGTGACGTAAAGAGTTTTACAGTTTAAACAAGAGATCTAATTAGTTTAATTTTAAGAATTACATTTATTTACTATTGACACTGAGACACTAGCTTACAATGACAAAGTCCCTTAACCTCTTATTTATAAATTCCCAATCAACCTACTTGATTTCAAGCATGCTTTATTCTGCCAAATTCAAATATCACAATGTAGGATAAGGCAATAGCACCTTTTTGAGGTTTTATGCGTTTTTAGGTTTATCTATAGTAAACACAATGTTTGTCATTAAACAAGGGACAAAACAGATAAGGGTCTCCCCACATCTATCGACGCGGAATTGGAGTTAGCTGATCAAAGAACACTTTACGTCTACGCAATAAGAGCGAAACAAACTTTAATCGGCTCGAACGACGCAAAACAACGTCTATCGACCGGAAATTCTTCGTTCTGTTCACATCCGTACGACGCTGTTAGTAGCCAACCGCACGCGTTCGCATTGTTACATCGCTGAGTACGACCGATCGGTGCTGGCAAGGGATAAACAGTTCCAACCACGGCCGAGTAGCTACGATGAGAGCCGATTAGAGTTGGCGACAGCCGTTCGCCGTCGATAGGTGTGGGGAGACGCTTACTGTTACATAGAGGGCTATCTGGAGCCGATTGTACGTTTACAGCTGCTGCGATAGCAAATTGCAGGCAATCGGTCAATAATCCCAAACATCTGTCATCTCAGTATAATTCATTAGCATTACTATCTAACTTGTCGAAGAAAACGTAAAAAGGTAGCTAACCCCGTAATTTTCAAGTATAATTTTTGTGTTTGAAGTTATAATGTTCACTGGAAACACTTAATGGATTCAAATATTTAAAGAAAAACTGGTACTAAAACAAAAAGCGATTAATTATGAGTTAAAATACTGTTAAATATCTATAAAAATAAGGCTTATCTTGTCTTATCTTATCTCACTCAGCTATTAGAATCTAATGCTGTTAAAATATCCTATCCAAAATTGAGCGCAAAAATATCTGACACGCTCTTATACCTCAGTAATACAGACGTGTCAGATATTTTTGCGCTCAATGTTGGATAATATATTAAAAAATCACAGCCTAATTTTTTTTTCATGTTAAGGAAAAGGCACACGAGCACACAGGCAACCTGATAGTAAGTGGGACCTGAGACCCAAAGAGATAACTCTAAAGACCTAAGTAAGTTTGGGACTAGGTCAATGTAAGATTGTCCTCAGATCAATAAATTTTGATTGGAGTCAAGTCTCGAAGGAATCCAGTTAATCAAGCTATTAGAACAGCTTGACTAACTGGATCCTAGGAGTCATCCAATTACCAGGAGCTCAGAACCTGTAAGGGTCTGCTCCAAACTGGCTGACCTTACGGTCAAATATGTAATTTGAAAATGATTAGTATTCATTTATTTATTGCAACATACAAGCATGCAACCATGCGTAAATTTAACTATGACTAGTTGACTAGCTGATTTGAAAGTGTAAGTGCATGACCTGATTTGAAAATGTATGAAGAAACACAACCTTGACAGTATTGTCTAGTAAAATTGAATTGAATGGGCATTTATATTTAATGTGTAAAAATAAAGGGAGTGAGGGTCTTAAGTATATCTTTAAATTATTGAATATTCGACATAAAACAAATTTGGTAAAAAATTAAATCTTATATTGTTAGATTACTAAGTGAATATGTAAAATTAAAGCTAAACCAAAAAGTAAAACTTAATTAGCACTGGCTAAGCACTTACAACTACTTCAACGAATTGAGAAAGTATTCGGGAATATAAGCCTTTGCTATATGCGAGACGCTACATTGGCAGAGAATTCTTGGTTGTCCGATTTAATAAACACGATGCGTTGGAATATTCTGGAATGCTGACCGGAAGGCCGCAGGCATTTTGGAGATTAATAAAGTTGGAGTGGGATAAGAATTTCATAAACAATCAAAGATTGCGTAGGTACTTAATTTCTCATTTTATAAAATAATTAACCTTTTCGAGTGGCAGCGCCATATAGGCAATTTGTATCAATCTGTTGTGGGAATCTGTCAAAAGTGGCAGGGGTGGTCACTGCGATTTAGACGCGTTTTACAAAAACGAAGTTCAGTCAAAAAAAATGTACTTACGAAAGTTATTACTTAATAAAAAGTATATCGATAAAATCAGATTATTGTATATTTGGCTAGTCTTAATCAAAACTGGGACTAAACAAAGTTTTCCAGATTTACATTCTCAAAACTGCAACTTTGACACTAAAAATGCTTTGCCCACCCTGGGGACTAAAACGGAATGTTTCTATGCTAGTAATTTCACCCGTTGTCTTGTCATTGGAAAACAACTATCCAAATTGCTGTTTGGCGATAGGTTAAACGACATGTAACCAGTTAAATTGTTGTGTTTTGATTAAATAAATACCTGTTTAAAGAAGTTAGGCACGTCTTCCTTCTTCTCAAACATGTTGTCATGGGGAGACATGATGTAGAAGAGTCTCCCGACCTGTTTCAAATGTGCCGCCATGGCGCTGTCCTCGACAGTCGCGTTAGCGTAGGAGAACTCCATGGTGAGGTCTTGCTAACTGGAAAAGAATATTATATTATAGATGGTTGACCATAGGCTGAAGAAGAAGATGGTATAGGATGTAGTTTGGTGAGGGTCGTAATTGAATTCGCAAGTAGAACCGGCAGCCCCCGCCAAAACGGCGTGGAGGGGGAAACGCTGGGTTTTTAGCGGGTTTATTTCCGCCACTCTTAGTTAGTGAGGTCCACATAACCACAATGGGCTTTGCAATGGTAGAAGTATATGGGCTGCCGAAGACCATCAGGTCACAACTTTTGTGCCACCGTATCTATAGGTATTCAAAGTGCAAAGTGGTAGCTTATAAGACGGCCTTCATATTTATACGGGTGGCTAGTAGCTGCAGACTGTAGTGCGTTGTCACTTTAACGTCATGTTTGAACTGCTGCACTAATCTGCCAAAGGTGTTAATGTAACAAGGTACTAAAGTATGCAGCTACTGAAAAGACTAACTATTGTCCTCCTCGCTCTCACACGCTGTTATGCAATGCTAACTAAATAAAAAACCCCGACTATGTCCAACCACTACCTTCAGAGCTGACATCTCTCAAGCGTCTAAATCGATTCTCATTAAATCTATCTAAAATTACTGCGAGTTAATGATCTTTCTAGAAAAAATGCGATAAGGAGCCACGATTCTAATAATAAGGACGATATAACGAACCAATCATTAAGCATTTTAATCTTAAACATGGTGCCTTTATAAAGAGGTTCAGAGGATAGTTAATACAATGTAAACTCTTATTCAGTAAATTTATAGTAAAACCTATTCTGAAACACAGATAAAATTAGTGTGCGTACTTTTGCGATTTGTGTTTTGTTTCGAAACTGTAGTCAACACTGATAAAACATCGTACGTGTGGACGTTACGTGATTTTGTCAAAATTTTATCAGCTGTGTCCAAAGTTTAAAATTACTAGTTGTTAATTTTACAATTAGTAGACTAAGAGCTAAAGACAGTCAACCGAATATTTAATCCGGTTATTTAAATCTGTCTCACTATAGAACAGTGTCACAGTGACATTATAAATCAAATTTGAACAATTGACAAACTAAATGTCCGTATGACACAGTTCTAGGTCAGGGTCTGCATAAGTACATGCAGTACTGCCATGAACCATCGGCTATCTGTCTTTAGCAATTTCACTTGCTCTCACATCAGATTGTATGATGCTTTTCCTTACTTACTATTCCTAAGTAGATTAAGAAAATATTTTCATTCTTAATACGGCCGTCAAACAAGCACCGAGGTGAGTGAGTATCAAATTAGTTCCAAATAATTTGTGTCCACTATTTCTAAAGACATTCCTCAAGTGATTTATAAAAAGTGACACATGAGTTGATAAGGGTCAGCGTTGATGATAGAGGCCTAATGAGGCGCCAAATTGTCAATTTTGGCGTGTACTATAAAAAAGCTTAAACATCATATTGTGTGAACTTTAAGACTGAACTCAGCTCCCATTACTGTTATTGTGTATTTTTATTAAACTAGAATATTGTCTTGAAATCAAAGAGTGGTTGTTTCTTGTAGCATCAAGGTGTATAATTATTGATTCACGATAGAACTTTGCCGCAATGACAGCATCAAGTGACGAGATACAAATTACGTAGGAATAATCGTTGGTTTAATGCGACGGGGTTAAATGGTGGTCCGTCGATTACAGTGACCGTACTATAATGTGTAGCATATTTGACATAGTATGTAACCTGTAACCTTCGTGTAGTCAACTTAAAGGAAATGGGTGGCCAGTTTTTTCCGATAAGTTGCTCACTCATAGCTCAACTGTCATACTATTTAGTTGTAGAAAAAAAAACGCTGTTCGATTCCGAGACCATACTTAAGTTTGATAGAAAATACAATAGTATTGGTATTGAGGACGCCACTGGACGCTGCTCGGTGCAGTCTTAAAAGAAATGTTTTCAAGTTAATTGTAGTCTGAGGTGACGAAATTGGTACGAAGTTAAAGCAATTCAAAACAAAACTAAAAGATAAATAATCAGAGGGAATCATAAACAATGAAAACTGGCCAAGTGCGAATTGGACTCGCGCACGAAGGGTTCCGTACCATTATCTATACAACATCAAAAAACGGCAAATAATCAGGTTTGTTGTATGGGAGCCCCGTTAAATATTTATTTTATTTTAATTTAGTTATTTATTTTTAAAGTGAATATAAAACTATTCTGTGAATATTTCAAGCGTTTACCTTTTGTCGTAGTTGTTAGAATGACCAATGTTTCCTTAGCCTTTTATAAAAAAGAAATTCGGGTTGGTGAGATTTAAAATTCATAACGGCTGTCATTCTGACATTCGGATGGCTGAAGAGGTGTCGAGGAACTTAAAGATTACTCTATGAAATGAATTAAGATTGGTTACAAGTTATTGGATAATTTAATATAACAGTTGGAACACTACGAGGTCTATAGTTTTCTTTAATATATCAGAAGTGCGACATCGCCCGCAAAAGGTTTGTGTAGTGTAAAGATAAACAGGTATGTGAACACTTTCTCTTTATTTCTGCTTAGTGGGTGCAAAGTTCTAGTGCATATTTGTTGCATTACAGACATATTTGGTCGTTTATATGCGTCATAAAGATGTAAGAATAGGTTTAACGATAAATTACGAATTTGAATATTAATGGTGTTAATAAAAGGTTACACCTAATTATTACCACTGCCCAATCTTTGCTATAATACTATGATGTCAAATTTGTCTGTAATATAATAAACATTAATTGACCATTATAGAGGAATAGGATGTTATTCTTTTGTTGGTTGCTTACATTGATAACCTGTAAACATTGTAAATGCAAAGTATGCTTTGATACTTACATAATATTGACTTTAAATAACCGAGTGTGCTAGCAGACATTATAAATACAGATTTAGACTTTTAGTTCGCTATTCGTTAACAATATCTACTAGTTACTACTTTAACGTTAACGACCGTGTGAGTTTTAGTAGTCCGGACCCAGCCGCCATATCATGTCTTTGTTCACGTTAGTTGGTATTATTGACGTCCCCATATAGACTGGCCCGGTGAAGTTTTAACATTGATTTACTAACATCTTGTAAAATCTGAACCGTTATAAACGTACCATTATTATAAATGGATGCTATAAAGTGCTGTCATTAACATTACAGTAATAATTATTTTGTGTGTTTACAATGCTATCCTTTGAACGTTATGGTCTTTTCAGAAAGGGAACAGAACATTTTTCCTTTTGGTTGCTATCCTTTTCTGTTCTATAAATACCCCCCAATCCTTTACCTAAATGTCAGGTCGTTATACCCCACCATTGCCAAAATCAGCACAATTACCACAAAGCATAGGTGCATCTATATCACCGGACGTGGCCAACGGTAGTATGGATAAACATAGAAAGCGTAAACGAAACGTTTCGAAGTCGCCTTCGAGTGACAACTCATCGTCTTCGTCTGGCCCAAGACGTTCCCGCTTACGAACAAAACGCTCGCGTAAACAAAGGGCCTCTGCGAGTCCTCGTCGTAACCGGAACTCAATGAAACGTAAACAGAAAAGAAATAATACTCGTTCAAAACGCGACAGTTCTTCGGATAGCGAAGGCTCGTCTACCTCCTACGAACCTAGGCGCTCACGTTCACGGAAAAGACGTTCCCATAAGCATAGTCACCGACGTCGTAGTTCCTCAGGCGATTTTTCAGAGAGACGGTCATCAAGACGCAGTGCAGTACCGGAACTTAGTACTATGAAATTACTAGAGACTTTAGTTACTGCTATCCAAAAGGACACTTCTCGTGGATCTGCTGCGGGGCAGTCACACACCCCTGGTTCTCAAAACGTAATATCCGATTTTGATCCTAAATCGAAATTACAAACCATGAAAGACTGGATTTTAAAAATAAACGAGTCAGCGGAAATATATGGATGGACAGAACGTCAAACAATCTTTTACGCGTTACCAAAACTTACAGGACTAGCTAAGAAGTGGTACGATGGTCTGACTAGTGTCAAATATAGCTGGATAGAGTGGCAAGCTAAATTACTTAAAGCGTTCCCTTGCGAGCAAAATTACGGCGACCTATTGTTTGAGATGTTAAGTAGGAAGAGTAAGAAAAACGAAACATTAATGGAATATTATTATGATAAGATAATGTTAATCAATCGTTGTGAGTTAAAAGGGAGGCAGGCGGTTGACTGCCTTACGCATGGTATATTTGATCAAAATATTCGCATGAACGTTCAAGGTGCACATTATGATGAACCGGAACAGGTATTAAATTACTTCCGCAACATCTCTAGTAGAAATCCAGATCCTTACCCTATAAATAAACCGCTTACGGAAACCCGCTATTCGAACGATATAAGGAGAAATAACATGACGGTGTCTAACAAGAGGTACTCAAATAATATAACCTGCTATAACTGTGGGGAGTTAGGGCACGTCGTAAGCAAATGCACGAAAGAAATCATAAAATGCAGTAAATGCAACCGACATGGCCACAAAGACAATAACTGTACTTTTAATAACAGATCTGGCGAAGTCAATAAGGATACTTACACTTCTAAAAAGGTTTTATGTATAGACAGCAATGCTGATTCCAATCGTAAATATTTTAAGCGCGTCACCGTTAATGGTATTGAATGCAAAGCTTATATTGACTTTGGGAGTGAATGTACTCTCATAAGCGAAGGACAGTGTCGTATATTAGAATTAGAGCTTGTTAAAGAAAACTTACCGACATTGAAAGGGTTTGGAAATAGTTCAATCACTCCAAGCGGTAAAGTAGAAATTCACGTTATTCTGGATTCTGTGGATATCACATTAATGGCTTATGTAGTACCTTCCTCATTGTTGCCAGCTGATATTCTAGTTGGTCAAACCCTAACCGAATTGCCATCAGTACGGGTGTATAAATCGGACAGTGAACTTTTGTTGTACCAGGTTTCGCCTATTACGCAAAACGCGATTACTGTAAAGCTAGTAGACGATAGCACTATAAAGGGAACTACAGTATTAAAGGTAACTTCGACGCCTGCTTTTAATGGATTCCTTAGTGTTACCACCGACGTGAGTCATGAGAAGGAAAAGCAATATTTAGTATTACCTGGGTTGTATTCTTTTCACGACGGCATTGCTTTCGTAATTGTAATGGGATTAACTGAAACAGAATTTGAGTTACCAAAAGGAAAATCTATCGCTAGAGGCACACCGGTACCCAAACCCATGATACCACTTTCAAAGATAGATGATGATTATGTGGTGAATGTGCGTACAATAAACACGAAGGTAGAATCTATTAAATTATCTGATCTTAACATTGATTCGGATCTTAGTGATGGTGTCAAAGGCCAGTTAGTTGAATTGCTTAACGAACAAAGAGATTGTTTCTCTTTCTCAGTAAGTGAATTGGGCGAAACATCTGTCGCTGAGATGCGAATCAAGCTAAATGACATGACTCCTGTTACATACAGACCCTACAGGCTATCAATTTCCGAAAGAGAAAAGCTTAACCATATCGTTGATGAACTTCTTGCAAATGGTATTGTTCGCGAGTCACATTCCGATTATGCGAGCCCTATAATATTGATCGCTAAGAAGAATGGCGATTCAAGGCTTTGTGTCGATTACAGGGCTCTGAATCGTAAAACTGTAAAGGATAAGTATCCCATGCCGTTGATCGACGATCAAATTGATAGCCTACAGGGTTATGAGTTCTTTACTACGTTAGATTTATCACAAGGCTATCATCAAATCCCAATGGCAGAGGAATCAAAACATCTGACAGCGTTCGTCACTCCGGACGGACATTTTGAATATAATCGAATGCCGTTCGGACTAACCAATGCGCCAGCTGTTTTTCAGCGAATGGTGCATAATCTACTTAACAAGCGTAAAATTCCAGGCATTGTTGCGTATATGGACGATATAGTTATTGGGTCCAAGACAGTAAGCGAAGGTATAGAAAAACTATCTCAATTTTTGAACATGCTCCAAGAAGCCAATCTTACGCTAAATATAAGTAAATGTCACTTCTTCAAGCGGACAATTGAATATCTAGGATTTGAGATATCTGGAAAAGGAGTTCGTCCTGGCAATAGGAAGATCGAGGCCGTGGTAGCTTTTCCCACGCCACAGAGCGTTCACGAAGTGAGACAATTCATTGGTCTTGCAAGTTTTTTTCGGCGTTTTGTTCAAAATTTTGCTACTATTGCAAGGCCATTGACGTCACTGACTAAAGCCGATGTTAAGTGGGTTTGGGGAAAGGAACAAATCGAAGCGTTTACCACGATTAAGGAAACACTCACTTCTAGACCGGTACTAACTATTTATAATCCTAACCACCTAACAGAACTCCACACAGATGCAAGCCGGTTGGGAATCGGTGGTATTTTACTGCAACGTGAAGACGAAAAGAGCCCATTAAGAGCTGTGGCGTACTTTAGCAGACAAACGACCGCTGAAGAACAACATCTGCATTCGTTTGAGCTTGAAACACTTGCGGTCGTAATGTCGCTCAATCGGTTCCGTGTTTACTTACTAGGGATCAACTTCAAAGTAGTTACGGACTGTAACGCACTGAGAACCACCCTTACAAAGCGAGACCTAGTTCCCAGGATAGCTCGTTGGTGGCTCTTAGTACAAGATTTCGATTTTACTATAGAATACCGACCTGGTGCTCAGTTAAAGCACGCAGATAGCTTAAGTCGTAATCCGATACCTGATGATGAACAAGTGGACCTAACTATACTGAGTATAGCAGAATCGTCATCGCTGATGGCTGTTCAATTAAGTGACCCGCGTCTAACGCATATCAAATGCATATTAGATAAAAACTGTCAGGAAGCTAAAGAAATTAAAAATAATTATGTACTGAGGGACGGAAAGATATTCAGAAAAGTAGACTCAGAACTGAAATGGGCAGTACCCCGTGACGCTAGGTGGAAAGTGTGTCAGTTGTGTCACGATGAAAGCGGCCATTTTTCTTACGAGAAGACACTTGAAAAGATGCGAAGGGACTACTGGTTTCCGCGTATGACTCATTTTGTCAAAAAATATGTGCGTGCGTGTATACCTTGTGGATATGCAAAACAACCAGCCGGCAAAAAGGAGGGTTTCCTACACCCGATCACAAAACCTGATGTGCCCTTTGAGTGCGTTCATATAGACCATCTGGGTCCGTTTGTTCGTAGTAAAAGCGGAAACAGCTATATATTAGGAATGATCGACGCATATACAAAATTCATAGTACTACGAGCAGTTAGAAATACTAAGAGTAGGACTTCAGTGCAAGCTTTGAATGAATTGATTGGTATTTTCGGATCGCCAAAAGTCATAGTCTCCGACAGAGGAACGAGTTTTACCTCTCATGAATTCAAGATGTTTGTGGATTCAAATCAAATTAGGCACGTGAAGAACGCAGTAGCTACGCCGCGTGCTAACGGGCAAATAGAGCGATACAATCGTTCCATTTTGAGCGCACTGACAGCCTTAAACATCGACAAGGACGATCGCAATTGGGATTCCGATCTAAACAAGGTCCAGTGGGGTTTAAACAATACGCTGAACAAAAGCATAGGTAGAACTCCGGCACAGGTAGTTTTTGGCAAAGAAACTGTTAACTTGAACGAAGCTCATCTGCATGAAATATCAGGCAACATGACTGCTAGCAGCGATCTATCAGAAATCCGTAGAAAGGCGTCAGATTGCATTCATAAGCAACGCGAAGTGATGAAGGCTCGATTTGATAAAAACAGGTGCACCGCGAAGGTTTACAGAGTAGGGGACCTTGTGATGGCACTGAAGACCGTCCGCAATGTAGGAGATAGTAATAAACTTGTTCCTCCATACTGTGGCCCCTATAAGGTTACGGCGGTGTTGGGGAACGATCGCTATGAGATCAGTAGTATCGAAGGGTTTTCAAAGAAAAAGTACACAAACGTATATTCTGCTGATAAGCTAAAGCCATGGATAAGCATTAGTGCGTCTGCAGATTCAGGAACTGACAATGACTCTGATTATCCGCAAAGTGGTTAAACCGTCAAGTATGTGTTACCACCTAAGTGTTTTATTTTCTTCTTTCCTTTGAACTGTCTGCATACCTTCCTTATTCCCTCCTTCCCTTATTCTCTCCTCCATAGTAATGTGCAACCATGTAGGCAAGTTGACGTCGGCTCCAATTGGGTCCTGTGTACCCAACTAACGAAGTGATGCTGCATGCTGATACGCCCTGTGTGCGTTTACAAAGATCTGTCGTTACACCCTGTGTGTGTACGTTTGTGCCCTGTGCGTGCAAACGAGACTATTGATAGAATGGAAAGCTGGGTGCACCCTGTGTGTGCATCCCAGACTAGTTGATGATCTGCACCCTGTGCGTGCACGTAGCGTCTTCCACGCCCTGTGTGCGTGTGCAAGTCCTACTTAATATTTGTGTACCCTGTGTGTACACGGTGATTTCAGCTGCGTCCACTATGCCCTGTGTGCGTATGTGGGACCAGTGTGTGATATGCGCATCCCGTGTGTGCGCCCGTCAGATCCTGCTGCGTCCACTACGCCCTGTGCGCGTGTGTGTAACCAGGGTGCTAGTTGCGCGCCCCGTGTGTGCGCCCAACAGTTCTAGCCGTATCCACTACGCCCCTGGGCGCGTGTGTGAGATCAGTGTGCTATATGCGCACCCTGTCTGTGCACCCATCAGTTGCTGCTACGTCCACTACGCCCTGTGTGATTGTGTGGGGCCAGTGTGTTATACTTGTAGTGTTGTGTAATGTGTGTGTGTCAGTGTTACTTGATATAACCCACGATTGCGTGTAATGTGTGTGTGTTTTTCGATTTGTAATTTTGCAGTAGGTATAGATTGTTAAGCGTGTTACACGATACACTGACAATCTAATCAAATAATTGTGAATTGGAATGAGGTCATTCATCATGGTAGGATGGCCGAAACGCTGTTATTGCAAATTTTATTTATTTGCTTATCTCTTAGCCTATGCTCTTACCTGTTATGTAAGTTTTATAAATTTTGTAGTACATCAGTGTACTAATGTAATATTAAAGACTAATTTGTGCATAATGATTATTATATTATAAGGTGCTGTTACTTAACTTATTTGTCTGATACTTTATATATTGAGAAAGGCATAGCGTAAAAACTAGAGTTATTATGATTCAGATTACGTTTCGGTTGATTACAATTTTGTAGTGGTTGTTAATTTATCTAAGTTTATTTTAATTGTCAATATTGTCATGTATACACATTGTCTGAGGACAGACATCTGTCAGAATGGCCGATTGTTAGAATGACCAATGTTTCCTTAGCCTTTTATAAAAAAGAAATTCGGGTTGGTGAGATTTAAAATTCATAACGGCTGTCATTCTGACATTCGGATGGCTGAAGAGGTGTCGAGGAACTTAAAGATTACTCTATGAAATGAATTAAGATTGGTTACAAGTTATTGGATAATTTAATATAACAGTTGGAACACTACGAGGTCTATAGTTTTCTTTAATATAGTTAATATCGAACAAAAGTCGGATTTTGAGATAAAGCCTGGTGACAGACAGACGTACAGCGGAGTTTTAGTAGTAGGGTCCCGTTTTTAGAGTTCCGTAGTCATTACTCTTTGGGTACGGAACTCTAAAAAAGGAACAGTGAATAAAGCCACTCACAAATAAGATAAAATGTTTGAATGTTGAATTTGAAAAGTCTGTTACCTTGAAAAAAACAGTTATGTGTGCTTCTCTTAGACTACGAAAGTTGATTATCATGCTGATACTTTCGGAGTTGCTAACGTCAATATTAACTGAGTTTAATTTAATCAGCATTTGTTTATAATATTTAACCGATAATAAGGTCAGTAAAGATAAAGAATTAGTCCGTGTCCATTGCAAAAATATCTTGGCGTTCGTACAGGCATGAATATATTTATGAGTATACAATCCAAGTATAATTAAAAATTATGTGAACCTTAGTAAGCTGTCATCTCAGTTATATTTTTTTCTCAAACATGCTCGGAAAAAACGGTTTTCCGATTGAAATACAAGGACGGAAAGAGCCTCATTTTACTCCTAGGAGTATCTTATCTTATCTTATCTTTATGGTGGGGTCCTTACGGATACACTTCGACCCTATGGGATCTTTTGTGTAATTACCCCTCTTTTAGCACTTAATCCAATGCAGCCTCCACCCCTTCCAAAAAGCGGATAGTGGAGTGCAATGGCAGTGCCTTGAAATCGTTCGGTTCTGGGTATCCACAACCGAGGATTTTCATTCTTACTCCGGCGAGGGCATCACATTCACAATAGGTGTTTCATTGTCTCAGCCTCTTCGCCGCACATTCTACATAAAGTGTTGTCATAAAGGCCCATCTTTGCTAGGAGATATTTAACCCCGAAGTGCCCGGTAAACACTCCGATAAACTCCTAGGAGTTAAAAAAAAACCATATGAAAACACTTTCCGTCCATGTCTATATTTTTCTTAAAAAATGCTGTCAATTTGCATACAAAATCAAAAGGACCAAGACAAAAATTCCAAACTGCTCGCTTTTTTAGCACAGTGCGTGTGTTTCTTTTTGAATTTGCATTCCAATTTCTATGGTAAGTATTTAAAAACAATTGACAGTCGGTAACATTCGTTCATTCTGCATAATTAAATTACTTGCTTTTTAAAAATGTATTTGTATTATTTCCATGAAAAGCATTATGTATGCCTTGGCGGAAACGAGGATTTCCTGACTCGTATTTTAGCAGGCCTCGCTATTGCTCGGCCTGCTAACCACCTCGTCAGGAAAACCCTTACTTTCCGCGCCTAGGCAACAACGTACTATTTCTTGATACAGTTGCTGAAAAAGTGATACTTTTCGTAGCTGTATATCGTGCGGAAAGTTGGGGTTTTTCGAACTGGTGCTTTATTTTTCCTATTTCGCACTAGCGCGTTTTACTTTTCCATTTCTTTTTAAATATACTAAATAAACTAGGCCGTACATCCAACCAAAGAGTTTGCATGTTTAAATAAAGTACCAGGAGCGCAGAGGTAATTAGGAGGGTAGCGCGGTGCGGCGCAGCGGCGGGCGGGCGCGGCCGGTCGCGCCCGACACAACGCGGATTGTAGGTAAGGTAGGTACCTACTTCTAATGTTTATGCTTTCCTAGTTTTTGATTAAAATTTAGGCAATTTCGGACAGAGTGTCTGCACGCGTTAAGCTCACTTCAAAGTTTCGGGGAAAGAGGAGAGATACATAGATACCCACATACACATAATACACAGATTCACATTTTTTCGCAAATGTATTAAAACACGTCGTTTGGAACACGTGCGGAACTGTCATTTTCACTAGTCCCGAGTCTTGTCCCTCGCTTGCAACTCGGGCCAAGACACCCTGGGACTCGTGTGAAATTACATACTTTCCGCACTTGTAACAAAATCTACTATAATTATGACTGAGTAACATCTTACTTGGGTAGTTATTTTTATTATCTTTCTCCGGTATTTGTGTTACACATCGTATTTGTTTTAACTTTGCGAGTATATTAATAATCATCAGCTAAAACAAGTGTACTGGTGGACATAAGCCAGCATTATTCGCCACTGATTACGAGCCGCGGCCATTTTGATTCTCTTGGCTTCTTGCCAGCCACCTTGCAAAGGTCATCAAGGGTGTTTTACACCGCGTTTTGAGATCCGCGCTGTTCAAGAACACGATACATATTTACTCTTGCTGGTAAAATATGTTTTCAACATTTAAAATACATGAAAGTGTTAGTAATCGAATTACAGCTATATTGGGCCGTTTTTTTTTTGTTTTATATGACTCTAAATTCAAATATAACCTTTCACACACATATATGTACATGTAAGACGTTGTTGTCAAGTTTATTTTTTATAGAACTACTATGAAAACGTTGTTTAAACTTGAACTTTTAACTAATACCCAACTAACTATTAAATGGTGTACACCCAACGACCTAATTGGTTTCTATAGGTAACCTATTATTTAATTTTAAGAAAATTTCACTTCATTGATTGTATTATTTCATCGAATTTTGTAAATTAGGTAAGACATATTTTTCTTAATTTAAGAGCTTTGCTCTTATCGGTAGAGTAATTTCCAATCTTCTCTCCTCTCCGCCAGGTCCTTGACCTCATAATAAGACACGACAAGCACCTTCTCCTTGATTTGATTCACGTATCTTCTTCTTGGTCTTATTCTGCCTCTCCTGGCTTCAATCTTCCCCTTTATAATGATTTTGATCAGCATGTCGTGCCTCAATATATCGCCAATCATTCCTCCTCTTCTGTTCTCTATAATGTCCAATATGTTACTTTACTCTTTTACCCTCGCCAATACTTCTTGGTTTGGTATCATTTCCATCCAACTAATTCCTTCCAATCTTCTCCAGCATCTCAAACGCTTCCAGCCTCTCTCTGTCTCTCTGTAGTAAGGTCCATGCCTCGCTTCCATATAGAGCTATCCATATGTATGATTTTGTAAAAACGTTTTCGTGTTCTCTGGGATATTGTAGATTTGAATATGTATTTTTATTCAGATTTGAAAATGTATTTTTGAGGTTAGACAATTAACTACCAAAAAAAAATACATTCTGCAAACAAATTCTGCGTAATGAGACGTTCGTCGATAGGAGTTTCTGTGTGATAAAAAAACAGGTAGCCATTTTGAAGAAACCTAGCTTCGAATTTCGGGGGTACATCTAGCTTTCTTTAATAAAAAGTACATATACATACGCAGACACACAGATACACGTATCATAGAAGAAACCTAGTAGGGTAGAAGTACCCTTTTTGGCCACTTTAGGTTGAAATTAGTATCAAAAATACAGTAAGATTAAAAATAATATTCATAAATAGTTACGACTGAAGATTAATATAAAGATAAAATGTATGAATCTTTTTGTAATTCTATAATGCTTTACCTATAGATTAGTTAAACTTTATAGTGGCCAAAAACGGTGTTAAGATGGCCACAACCGGTACATCTACCCTAGTATGTATGTATGTATGTATGTAAACACTTTATTGTACATAAGAAAAACGAGAACAATACAATTATTAGAAAAGTTTGTACAAAGGCGAACTTATCCCTTTAAGGGATCTCTTCCAGCTAACCCTTGAGAAATTGAGAAAGTGAAAGTTTGTGCATCGAGTAAGCAAGTGTACAAATTTATTTAGAAGAACTTACCTACCTAACCAATAAAGCCTGTATAAATAAAATATTTATATAATAATAATAACAATAATACATTCAAATACCTACATAAATAGATACAGAAATATACCTATATTAATACTTAAATATACATACATAAACTATATTTTATTAACCTAGAGGATAGTTTATGTTTAGGAGAGAGAGTCAAGCCAGAACTTCTTTAATTTGCCTTTTAGGGAATCTACTGTTTGTGATTGCCTTATGCCAGTTGGTAGCCGGTTCCACAACCTAACAGAACCTAGTGTACTCGGAGTGCATCTAAATGACGAAAATTAGTTTTCTCGTCACGTAAACCTAAACAAACTGAAGTTTTAATGAGTACGTAGGATTAACACCATACTTTTTATCTCGAAAGTTGTGAACAAAGACGTGCAGAAATTAATTTAAGAGCACATTTTCGAGATAATAACATGTTTGTACTGAGCAGTCAATGGAAACTTTTGTTGGACTTGTGAATAAAAAAAATGGCTGACCCCGTTGTATAATTTGATAACCTTCATTGACCTCTGAAGACATGTGTAAACGATGATATGGAATAAAAGTTAAGGAAGAGTTTATAAACAATCATCTAACTTGGCAACCACGTGTAAGATATATATCTTACACGTGGTTGCCGTTATACATGACCTAGCAATTTTTGGTGATTATTTAACCTTTAAACCAAAATTTGGTTCGGTCTTTAATTATGTCCTTGGGTAGGTACTTTAAGGGTACTAGAGTATAACATGTTTGTAACACTTCGAGGTCTAGATACCATTCTAAATCTAGTCTTACTCACCTGTTTGTTGGGCATTCCAGTTTGTTTATGCACTATAACTTGTAGCACATATTTGGAGGAATATTACCTCGATGTTTTACCATTATTTTCCTCACAACAAGGCATACTTCTTCTTTTGTTTAAATAAATTACAATATCATAACAACAAGCCGGCATAACAAACCATTTGACAGTTCCTGTTTACACGTTTTGTTGTGCATTACGCGCATGACAGCGCCATCTGTGATCTATGACATTTCCTCTTGACGATTTTCATCAATCACGTAATGATTGACTCTTAAAGGTTTGTCAAATTATTCGTTTATATTTAATCTAAATTAATCTATTATCTTACTTAAATAACTTCATCGTATTTTATTAGAGATTTTCTTCAAGAATCAATTCGACACATGGAACGAAACGCGGACGCGTTTAGAAATGTGCTTGTCAGATTCTTTAATCCTAGGTAATGATGATTTTAACTTTTGAGTAAACAAGAAATATAATAAACTCAATTACCTGGTTTTATAATAATAAAATCCCTTCTTGAACTATTTATGAAATAATTTACTGTTTGTTTTTGTTTATTGGTAAATAAAAATATACAGAGCCGTTCGGGAATCTTTGACCGCCGATGACCGAGCATCTTCGATGCCGTCTCCGTTGACCTCTATCGGATTCGATTCGTCAAGATGTGAGCACGTACATCAAAAACTGAGAATCGCCGATCACGCCAACCGGCCCTGCCCATGGCAGAACTTTCCTAATTTAACTTCAAATGGATTGAGCTAATCCAAATCTTTGTGCCTTCTGGCCAATCATAATACTTTCTTCTGGTAAGTGAATCCTTTGTCTTGAACTTTCGAAGCCGCCATTTTGGCGAAGCACTTTGCTTTTCTTTTCGTGTTCGTAACCCGTGCATACTTATTTTACAGCACCCTCATAAATGCTTTCTTAACAAGCACCTTTACTTTCTCGAGCTCTGACACTCGCCTTATACCATAAAAGAAACCCACGGCTAGTGGTAAGTTACTTCTTTTTAATTAACCACGTGTTATTTTTGATCGCTGGTTCTTCTCCGTGTTTAACCGTGAATGTTTTGTTCACAGGGTTTCTTTTTCTTCTCGGTTTCTTTTGCTTCTTACTGCTTTTTTATTGTTTCTCGAACACTCCGTTTACGAGTGGAGAATAACTTGTGGTTCAGCGGATGAAGCGGTGAAGCTCATCAAGCATTGTGACCTTCTACTTTCCCCGTCGTGGATCTGACGACCTGCACTAAGAAAAACCTCAACTCGCCTGACAATTAAGCCGTTCTTTTACTACAGAGGTTATTAAACAGTGCAGGTATTTTGTAAGAAGATGCCGCGTGAGTACCAGGCTACCTTTTTACACTTAAAGTTATCTCGTTAGGTAGTCTTTCCATTGTATTGATAAATTTCATTATTGGAATACAAATCTAAATGTGTATCTTGCGTAGTAGGTTTGAGACTGGCAACCCACGACTTCACGCTAGTGGATCAGTCTCGATCCTATGACTTATTTAAACTTCCCCTTTACGGCGGAGTCTATTGTGTAATGATGTATTTAGCGTTCTTTAGTTTATAGTCGTTGAACGGTTAAATAAATGTAATTTGATTAGATCTGAGAATTTTATTTGAATGATTTCACTCGTTGACGAGAAGTAGGTCTGGCGCCCTTACTGAATATAAATTTGACTTACTCTTTCCTGGGCTGAATCTTACTCACACCCTAGTCTCACAAGCTCACCTATCCAGCTACCCTGGACTATTACAGTGGCGCCCAACGTGGGGCCTAGAGAGTGATATCGTTCAAATAAAGTATTTTTCAAAAATATTTTTTTTCATAACTAAACTTTAATCTCTGGTGTAATATTGTTAATTCTACAATAACTACATACTATTTACTATCTGGTGTATTTTTTATGGAGACTGTAGTCATTTACTTTTTGAGAAAAAATGGAAATTGAGTTTTTTCCATACTAACTAAAACTGAACTTTTATTGTTTAACTATTTTTTGACTTTTGGTTGAACACTTCAACTATATACTCTTACTATATTAACTACTGGTTTAATCTAGTACTTTTCAGAACTTTACTAAAAGAAAATATTAATTAATTAATTTTAATTAAATTAATTTATCTTTGACTTCCACTGATCTATATCAGAACTTTAAACTTTTCTTAACTTACATTGGCCTTAATTGGACAATTTTCAAGGATTTACATTTCAGGTTAGGTTATTCTGCTTTTGCATTGAAAATATTTTTTTTAAAATTTATTAGAAATGGATTTTCTTAAAGCTGGTTGTAAGATACTTCACTTACATAAAGATGAGATTACTCATGAACTTACAATTCGGAAACTTAATGTCAACCCTGCTTCTCGTAGGGATAGTTTAAAAAAAGTTTTGAAGCAGACTGCAGATTTAGCTCGCAGAGGTAGCCTAAAATTTAATACTTTAGAGGAGTGTGATGTAACACTGGAATTAGATATTTGCCAGCGGAAAGCGGAAGAAATTGAAAAGGAAATAGCTGACAATCTGTCAGAGGCTACTACAGACCGTTTGAGCTCTCGCTGCAAATATCTACTTTGTCGTTTATCTAGGTTACCAGAAAAATCTGAGGATGTTCAGTTGCTTCAAGCTGCTATTGTTTCAATGTCAGACCGTTTGAAACGAGATGACACTGTCACATCTGATTCTGATTCTAGTGATAATATTTCTGAGAACCTTTCCGGAGTTGTTACTAAGAAAATAATTTATATACCTGAAAAGACTTTTCATGTAAATTCTTTAAACTTAAAATACAAAGGGGACTCCTGTGCCCGTACTTTTCTGACACGACTTGAGGAACTGCGTGTGGCTCGGAATATATCCGAGGAGGTAATTTACCGCAGCTTTCCTGAAATTTTAGATGGACCTGCTTTGGCATGGTTTCGCTCTAACCGCGTAGACTTTTTATCATATAAAGATGTAATAAAAGCTCTTCGTGATGACTTTGATATACCTGATTTGGATCATAAGCTTTTGCAAGAAATTCGTGCTAGGACGCAAGCAAAAAGTGAGACGATCGTTACCTTTCTCTCAATGGTCTTAGGAATGTTTGATCGCTTAAGTAGGGAAATTCCTGAAGATGAGAAACTCGACATCCTCCTACGTAACATTAGACCCGAGTACAGTAAAGCATTAGCTTTACACGACGTCACTTCTATTAAACAGCTTAAGGCATACTGCAAGCGTATAGAATTAGCTAAAGTAAGGTCTGAACAGTTTATTGAACCTTCTTCCTCGTCACCTCTGGTTATGACGCCTACAACTACTAAAAATAAAACTTCCTCATTTTATGAGCGACCTACTTCTAACAAGACTTCTAACTTTGTGGCATCTGTCCACCATCCTTCTTCTAAGCCCTCGTGTTTTCGGTGCGGCATGAACAATCATCCTACAAGTAAGTGTAGGAAATCTCGCGAATTGATTTGCTTTAATTGCGGTAAAAAAGGGGTACGTGTACCTGACTGCCCTAAATGTAACTCTCAGCCAAAAAACTAAATAGCTTTGTCTTTCCTAAATCTAAATACTATAGACGTTCTTCTCCTTCATCGTTTGCTCTGATTATTTTAGCAAATATGTCACTTTGTTTCCTTTACGCACTGTTACTGCTAAATCAGTTATAAAGTGTTTGGAAAAAGGTATCTTTCTTACTCATGGGGTACCGAAATATATTTATGTTGATAACGGACCTCAATTTATAGCTAAAGAATTTAGGGAATTTATGTCTCAATATAATGTCCCACATATCTTCTACAATCCTAGATATCATCCACAAACTAACCAAACGGAAAGGGTTAATCGTGAATTGGTAAGGACTATTGCTTCTTATGTGCGTTCTGATCACCGCAACTGGGATAAGAACTTATCTGAGATTCAATGTGCTTTGAATACCGCTGTTCACGAGGGAACTAAATTCACTCCGTATTTTTTAACACATGGTCGTGAGATGATTATCGACGGTTCCTTTTATAACGCGGATGCTCCTGTAGACAGAACTGCTCTTTTTGGCAGACAACGGTTTGGTCCTATCAGATAAACTAACAGAATTGAAATCTATATTTCAAAAGGTGCGTCAAACACTGCTTGCCTCTCATGAACGTAATGCAAAATATTATAATCTGAGAAAACGTCCAGTACAACTAGTAGAAGGACAAATAGTGTACAAAAAGTGTTATCCGTTGTCTAATGCTGCTAAATTCTTTTCAGCCAAACTATCGCCTAGATATGAAAAATGTATAATACATAAAAAACTAGGACCCCTAGTTTATACTTTGAAATCTACTTCCGGAAAGATCCTCGGTGATTTCCATATAAAAGATATAGTTAGACCTGGCGAAGCTCCACCGGCATCCTAACTTTTCTGGTAGTTTCTTTTGGATCTACCTATAATCTCTCTCTTTAATCATATACGTCTAGTATATTAAAGTAAATTATATACGCCTAGTATACTCAATTATATACGTCTAGTATATCTACTAATGATTCAGGGTTGAATCAATTTATGCACTTAGCATACTTTCTGATTCATTGTTCTACTTGCATCAATGAAATCATTTTACATGCGCCTAGCATGCTTACTCACTTGAATGCTTTTGGTACAAGTTTACCAAAGCGAGCTTTAAAAGATTTAACTTTACTGATATGAGTTAAACTTACTATTTAAAGAAAAAAGTTCTCTTCTACGATCAATGTGTCGAAGAACTTTCATGTAAATTGTCTATAACAAGATACTAATTAACACTTGTATAGATATGTTTAGTTATAAGTTTTCTTTAGTTTAATAAGTTCTCAAGCAGTTTTGCGATGAACAGTACCTTGCCTGTTTCATCATTACAATGTTTGTTTTAGTTTAAGTTTGCCATTCGTTAGTGTATGAGACGTCACTCAAATCTCCATACTTTAAGGAAGCAATTGATGTGTAATTAATTAAGTTTATTGCATTAGTTTAAAACTGTTTTTTTTTGTGTTTAAGATTTTGATATAGTAATGTTAAGACTGTTTAGTTTAGGTGCGCACACTAATTTAAGTCATCCATAAAGGATCATGGTACCATGTAGATGTAAGTACTTAGTTGTTAAGAGATTTGGTTTTTTACCTGCAGTCTTTAGTCATGCAGATGTTTGCTCGAGTTGAGACTCGATAGTTATTGTGTAATGCGTGGTTCCCACGCTGACTACTTAATCTTAATTATTCTTTCTTTCTACTCTCCACTGACAAGCAACGGTGGTTGAGTTGATTTCTTTTCTTCATGTCTCTTAGGTTCTGTCCTACTGGTAAAAATCCTAGATTTGTTTCTTCGTTTTCTTTCGTTACCTACTTTAAAGGTATCATCTGGAAGAAAAATTTTCTTTCTTATTCTTCTAATTTCGAAACAAAATTTTTAACCCAACTGGGGATGAACTGTAACACTTCGAGGTCTAGATACCATTCTAAATCTAGTCTTACTCACCTGTTTGTTGGGCATTCCAGTTTGTTTATGCACTATAACTTGTAGCACATATTTGGAGGAATATTACCTCGATGTTTTACCATTATTTTCCTCACAACAAGGCATACTTCTTCTTTTGTTTAAATAAATTACAATATCATAACAACAAGCCGGCATAACAAACCATTTGACAGTTCCTGTTTACACGTTTTGTTGTGCATTACGCGCATGACAGCGCCATCTGTGATCTATGACATTTCCTCTTGACGATTTTCATCAATCACGTAATGATTGACTCTTAAAGGTTTGTCAAATTATTCGTTTATATTTAATCTAAATTAATCTATTATCTTACTTAAATAACTTCATCGTATTTTATTAGAGATTTTCTTCAAGAATCAATTCGACACATGGAACGAAACGCGGACGCGTTTAGAAATGTGCTTGTCAGATTCTTTAATCCTAGGTAATGATGATTTTAACTTTTGAGTAAACAAGAAATATAATAAACTCAATTACCTGGTTTTATAATAATAAAATCCCTTCTTGAACTATTTATGAAATAATTTACTGTTTGTTTTTGTTTATTGGTAAATAAAAATATACAGAGCCGTTCGGGAATCTTTGACCGCCGATGACCGAGCATCTTCGATGCCGTCTCCGTTGACCTCTATCGGATTCGATTCGTCAAGATGTGAGCACGTACATCAAAAACTGAGAATCGCCGATCACGCCAACCGGCCCTGCCCATGGCAGAACTTTCCTAATTTAACTTCAAATGGATTGAGCTAATCCAAATCTTTGTGCCTTCTGGCCAATCATAATACTTTCTTCTGGTAAGTGAATCCTTTGTCTTGAACTTTCGAAGCCGCCATTTTGGCGAAGCACTTTGCTTTTCTTTTCGTGTTCGTAACCCGTGCATACTTATTTTACAGCACCCTCATAAATGCTTTCTTAACAAGCACCTTTACTTTCTCGAGCTCTGACACTCGCCTTATACCATAAAAGAAACCCACGGCTAGTGGTAAGTTACTTCTTTTTAATTAACCACGTGTTATTTTTGATCGCTGGTTCTTCTCCGTGTTTAACCGTGAATGTTTTGTTCACAGGGTTTCTTTTTCTTCTCGGTTTCTTTTGCTTCTTACTGCTTTTTTATTGTTTCTCGAACACTCCGTTTACGAGTGGAGAATAACTTGTGGTTCAGCGGATGAAGCGGTGAAGCTCATCAAGCATTGTGACCTTCTACTTTCCCCGTCGTGGATCTGACGACCTGCACTAAGAAAAACCTCAACTCGCCTGACAATTAAGCCGTTCTTTTACTACAGAGGTTATTAAACAGTGCAGGTATTTTGTAAGAAGATGCCGCGTGAGTACCAGGCTACCTTTTTACACTTAAAGTTATCTCGTTAGGTAGTCTTTCCATTGTATTGATAAATTTCATTATTGGAATACAAATCTAAATGTGTATCTTGCGTAGTAGGTTTGAGACTGGCAACCCACGACTTCACGCTAGTGGATCAGTCTCGATCCTATGACTTATTTAAACTTCCCCTTTACGGCGGAGTCTATTGTGTAATGATGTATTTAGCGTTCTTTAGTTTATAGTCGTTGAACGGTTAAATAAATGTAATTTGATTAGATCTGAGAATTTTATTTGAATGATTTCACTCGTTGACGAGAAGTAGGTCTGGCGCCCTTACTGAATATAAATTTGACTTACTCTTTCCTGGGCTGAATCTTACTCACACCCTAGTCTCACAAGCTCACCTATCCAGCTACCCTGGACTATTACATGTTCAATCGGCGTACAAAAAATCGTCATTGATTCTGAATGCGACCATTAGACTAATTTTATAGTAATTTCACTATACGACCTTTGAAGGAAAAACGTTTATAGCAGAAAGTCAACAATGTTTACTTTACCGTATTAACTATTAATTACCTTCGCATGTTTGTTTTCTAATAATACAATGAACAGACGTAGTAACTTAGCTTATTTAAATAAACAGATGTAAATTTACGGTCATGTTTGCTTGAGAGAGGTAAATAAGAAAATATAGTTGAAGCAGTTAATTGAAATAATATCCTACACTTTTTATTTTTGCCGTTTGTTTGTGTGTAAAGCGTTTACATATAGATACATACAAGGCCTCTAATCTTTTTTTTTTTTATGGTATAGAGAAGGCAAACGAGCACACAGACCACCCGATGGCAAGCGGAAACTGTGACCCATAGACATTCGCATTCACAAGATTGCAAGCCTAAGACTGCAAATGCGTTGGCAACTCTGAGGACTAAGATGAAATGCCTCTATGCTAGTCATTACACCGGCTGTCTTATCCCCAAACCGGAACACAACAATGCAAACACTGCTGTTTGGCGGGAGGTTAATGGATAAGATGGTGGTAGCGATCCGGACGGACCCTGCAGATAAGGCAAGAGTAAAACCATCTTATCGTTCTGTTTTTTTTTATCAATAATGGCTTTGCGTTTGACCGCATTCTCACCTGATGTTAAGTGACGACGAAGTCGAAGGTGGTACACGCTTACCCAGAAAATGCCTTCATTCTTGCCTTAAAAACACCAAGGTTATATGATTCCTGGAACACAGACGCAGCGAGAGCGTTCCACTCCTTGGCAGTGAGAATAAGGAACGACGCAAACCGCTGCGGGCGAACCATTAACTCGGCTGCCATTACTGTCAAGTAAGTACGAGCTATAGTAACGTTGACAATACGATAGCATGCCATGCTATTAAAAATCACTTTTAAAAGATGAGTCAAATGAGTTTTAACTCGACGGATATGATGGCCAGCTTTCGTCTCCATCATCATACCAGCTCGATGTTACAATATTGTATTGCCTAAAAATACATCTCAAGTCAATCCTTCGATTAAAAGTAGGCTAAAATTGATTTAAATGATTTGATTACATTGTTTTAGTTTGTTAATAATTAAAGCAGGCCATTGTTGTAAGTCTAGATTTCTCTATTATCATCTTACATCGCTTTTGAGTATTTAGAGGTCATAGAGAAAACTACTAATAATGAAGCATTGAAACCATAAACTAAGTATACTTAATTAGTAGTTAAATCATTCTGTATTAGTTAGTTAGCTTCTTCATTGCAATGGCTTCTCTAACCCTTATAATTAATCCCTAGCCAACTTGAAGGGTGTTCACCCTGTATATGAGAGTCTAGAGAAAATGGTTCATGAGCGACTCGAGTGCCCGGGTAAATTTGATCGACCTTATTTATAAGCTAATAAAGGCTATCATTGGTAACTCCGGAGCTCTATTCTACTCGGTAAAACTATATGGCTTTTGATATGTTATTGTTTCGTGAACGTTACAGCGATTTGTATTTTACAGGATTTTATTTAAAGTGTTATAAGGTGTTGAGGAGTTGGTCTAGGCCCTCATACAGCAGCATCAAATCATGAAGTTCCATCAAATTACATGATACTCACTGGCCCATTGAAGAAAGCTATCATACTGATTTTGTTTTTGTCTGATTAAAATACTAGGAAAAACCATTCGGAAACCGACGAAAATACTAACAATCTACTCTTACATTTATTTTAAGAGGCAAGTTTTAAAAAAAATATATATATTAAATGTGACGACCTTTAAGCCCATTTTTTTGGGTTCCGTAGTCAAAGTAGGAACCCTTATAGTTTCGCCATGTCCGTCTGTCCGTCCGTCCGCAGCCTAGCTCAGAGACTGTTAATACTAGAAAGCTGTATTTCGGCATGAATATACATATTACTACAAATACTAAAAATCTGAAAAATATATTCAATGAAAGCGCATATAACGAATTTTATAGGCTTTTGAGATACAGGCAATTAAAGTGTTTATACCTACTCAGATCATCTAAAACGGCACCAAATGAGTTTAAATAGAAAATTTGTTATTACTTGTTGTTTTTAAGTTTGTAGTACTTAGTGGCTTCGGAACCCTACGCTGAGCATGGTCCGACATGCTCTTGCCCGGTTTTTATCAACATGAACCGGGTACAAAACATGATGGTTAGTTGTCAAATAAAACATGCCTATCATCAGTATAAAACTTGGTTAACCTTTTTCGTAAGAATTCCTAAAAACAACCACGCCAGCAAAATAACACATAAAAATCAGGCTTGTAAATGGCAGTCAAGAAGTCTTTATGAATTCTGAAAGGAAATCTTCCGAGATAGAAGAACAGGGCAATGACCGAGAGTTTTCGAAAGTTCTAGACGAGGATAATCTTGTAGCAAGTAACGATAAAGTTTGTACGGTTCTGGCTGGTTTATAAATTATTAACAAAGCACCTTAAATAATAACTAGACAAGTCTCACATTTCCGCATTAAAATTTAAACCTAATAGCGATCCTATTCCAATTTAAATAAGAGCAGATAATAAATGGAACTTAGAACGTTTTGTGTAGTAACTTTTAAAATATATTTGCGAAGAATGAAATGCTGTCCAAGACATGTTTTATGGTTTGAACACGAATACAATGAGGAAAAATTTGGCACAATCAAATTTAACTTTGCTTTCCTGACCTTGTTTAGACATATCAAAACTCAAATTGGATACAATAATTTTATTGGACTTACATCATTTCAAATCCAAGACCCTCATTTTAGGTATGCAACTAAACGGAAGATTTGAGATAAAGTTCGAAAGCAAGAACGCGGATGATTTTAAACTTTCAACGGGCATAAATTTGCCCGAGTTGGACAGCCATGATTTTAACTTCAAAACAAAATGCTTGCCAAAAATAACTAGAACATTTTTTAAGCTTTGTATTCGACGGTTATGAGAACAACAATACAAACACAGTATAAACAGTATTCTGTCTTCCAACAAAGGTTGGTATATCACGCGGGTTGCATGTGTGCGTTCCTCGACCGTACACGCCCTCAGCCACCACAAGCAAACTCAACAGGACGGGCCGAGACGGTTTAGTCGGGACCGCGCCCGACTGGTTGGATTTAGTTGCGTCCGTATTAAGTATCGAGCGATGCGCATTGACGCACATTGACTGTTTTCCGATATTACAATTCCGGAATTGGGGCATACTCAATAGCAGAAATTCCGAAATTGAACCAATACAATTTTAATTAGGGTATAAATTCCGAGAGATCGAATCTCAAAATCTTGGAATCTCGGACCAAGTTTTCAGCTATTGTTCCGATATCAGACGGAGCAATACCGGAATATTTTCAATATCGAAATGGAATACCGATATTGGGCCCGATTTTAATAACCTTTTAATTCCGGTAGGTATTGTAATATCGAAACAAACGGAATTGATGTTAAATCGGTGCGAAAAAACGTTACTAGTATTTAATATTGAATAGAAAGTGTGTTTTTCTAATAGATCCCCAATTCCGATACTAGTATCGGAATTCCGATATTTAGACACAATACCGAATTTCAATTCCGGTATTGGAAATAGTTCAATATTGTAATGCCCTGCGTAATTCAGAGATTGCGATATTGAGGTTCAATACCGATTTTCAATTACGATACTGGAAATCGTCTGATAGTTACTGCATGCCCTAGACGGCAATAGGTAATAGAAACTCCTAAAGGTCCGGAGACGAACTACCTATCTATTTCTACTTTAACACAGATGTATAACTCTCTGTAGTGTGTCATAAAAAGCATTGAAATCTGTTTATTTGAAGTAAGTGTTATGTTTTGACAATGAGTTAGTTCAACTGAAGCATTTTACATGTATGTTGCATGTTCTCTAAAGAGCCAATTTCTTTTAACGGCCGGATAAGGCAATTTACACGCGAGGGTTAGAAGAAAAGAGAGTGCTACAACAATACGTTCCAAAGTAGGTCCAGGGGGCCTACTCAAAAGTCAAAGTCAAAGTTTAGTGGTACATGGTAGGTAGCAACATTACAGAACAATAGAGAATAGCACAATTAACCATTAAGCGAATCAAAATATTTTCTATTTTGATGTAAAAATACATAGTTATTATTTTTATTATTTACTAGTGTTTACTTATACTCGTACATAACTAGGTAATATTTCAAATATAAAAGTGTGTTTGTTTTTACTTTACTGTTCAACGGCTCAACCAGTCGACGTGAAATTTGGTACAGAGATAGTTTTTAGCTCGGAGAAGGGAGCGATAATAATTTTTAACACGGAAAATTAAACAGTATATATGTATACATACATACCCTCACGCCTTCACCCCAGAGTGGGGTATGCAGAGCTACAGAATTACCAACAACTCTAACAACTTGTTGTTAGTTCTATAACCACATTTTGCACAACAAGGCTAAGCTGTTTACCAGCGTATTAGTGACAGGTTGCAAGCCCATCGCCTAACAATACTACAAGCCTTTAATCCCTTAGTCGCCTCTTACGACTTCCACAGGAAGGCAAGGAGTGGCACTATTATAAGCCGCCGACTTCACGGCACAGTATAATAATAAGGAATAGCACTTAATACCTTTACTCTGACAAAGTTGCGGGAAAAAGTTAGTCCTTAGTTGCAGAAGCACATTTATAATACAGTGTGTCTACTCGTGGGAAAATCCCGTCAGCAACAGGTTTGAATTAATATGTTATTTAATCACAGAAGTAGAATGGAAAGGTCGCCATTTAATGAATGTTTTGTACAACTGGATTTGGACAATTATTCTTATTGAATAAAATATAAGGTAAGCAGAAATACACCAAGAGCCAATTTCAGAAAGTTCTCCTCAAATCTCACCAGTGATTCAAAAGTACGAAATTGTGAAATTAGTTCAAATCTGCCATTTTGGTGAGCTTTAAGGTCAACTCACACCGAGACACGAAAATATACTTTTTGTACTCGTCGATTAAAATGTGTGTATTAAGATATCATAGAGAATACTGCAACGTCACTCTTTTCATCGTTGACACTTCCGAAACAACCGAAATAACCATTTCGATACGCTCAAGACAACTGTCCTTGTTTAAGGAGACTCGATCCGATACAAAATTGCCAATCTATGGCGTTTCGGAACGTAGCAGCGTCGCGTCATCTGTCAAAAATCTATTTAAACCTGCTTCTGTATCCAGGGCATAAAAAAAATAAAAAAACTACGGTTTGTGATTGGCTAGTTTTTAGCCAACAGAACAGCACAGTACTGCAACAATTACGGACGCCGTGGTTTGATACAAATGTCGATGTGGTGGTGATTGTATTAATAACTTAAATTATTAATTTTAATGAACTCATACAAAAAGTATTGTTCACAATAGTGTCATAATCAAGCTTTTTAATCTCGTACTTTACTTAGGCCACTCAGCAAGCTTCGTGGCCTAAACACGGTACTCGACTAAAAAGCTCTCTATTATAACACGATTATGAAAATAACTATTATTTACTACACGAAAATGTACTCTCATTGTGAGAATTTAAAATACGTTGCACCACGCAGTATGAATTCTCACAATGAAATGTGTTTTTTGACGTTCACTGTTGTTTTTTT
Organism: Acleris sparsana; assembly: GCA_923062465.1. NCBI lineage: Eukaryota > Metazoa > Arthropoda > Insecta > Lepidoptera > Tortricidae > Acleris > Acleris sparsana. The sequence goes on from OV281293.1 coordinate 2,489,607, forward strand.
TATCAAATGATGGTCATTAGGGTCGAAGAGTTCTCGATTGGCGTCCTCATGAGTACCTAGACATCTAACAAGGCGGACCAACGATATGGTTGCGGGAAACCGACAATGCAAAATTTGTTAACATGTTAATTACCTTTAGATATTATTTGCCTTGACTAGCAATTAGTAGATAAAAATCAAACGTCAAAATTATTCTTAAACACTGATATTGTTTTTCTTCCGGTTTAATTTAGGCTTGTGAAGTTAAGAGTATTTCTTATATTATAAAAAAGTAAGCCGCCAGAAATTATTTCATTAATACCTTACACTATAATATTGACATGAACTTAGGTATTTCATTGCTCAAAGTACATTGCGTGCTTGCTACTCAAGCGACCTATAAATAAGAAACAAAACGACCAGTGTATATCCTTGGTGGAATTACCATAGCACTTGACTTCCGTGCTCGTTTGTGAATGGCTCGAATGAATGTTGTTTATTTCATTCATAAAATCTGCGGATGCTGACCTCCAATTTATATATAGCTTTAGATTGTGCATTTGTCTGTGTTTACAAAGGATTAATGTGCATTCAAGATTGCAATATTATGATATGATGTCGATTTTAAGATTATAATTTCACAATGAAAACAGGTCACTTTCTATGGAAATTCTATACAAAGTGACCCGTTTTTATTGCTCTTGATTATATTTATTATAATTTCAAAGAAAAATCTCTCGTTGGTCTGTCAAATATGTGCCTGGTGCACTAAGGTTGAATTTGGATAGCACGTGATAAAACTATATGGTCGACTAGGTTCTGCCCGCTAGTTCGTCCGCGTAGGTTTCAATTATTGTTATTGCCTCGTGAACTTGAAATGACTGTTAATGTTTTTCTTTTAAAATTGTTTTGTGTTAAATGTGTCACTTTCCGTCTCTTCACCAAGCTGTTCCAACGGAAGATCAGTGCTGGCTTTACGGCTAGCGAATGCTGAGTTGGGACCGTTTCGCAACTGTTTCTCTGTGTCTTGTTCTTTTTGTATCTATTCAATGTGGTTTTGTATTGATGCGAATAAAAGTATCTTTATCTTTATCTTTAACTTTTAAATTTTCCGAGATGAAAAGTAGCCTATGTGTTAATCCAGGGTATAAGCTATCTCCATTTTAAATTTCATCCAAATCCGTCCAGCCGATGCAACATGAAGGAGTAACAAACATACACACACACTAGCTTTCGATTTTTTAATATTACTAGGATAAGATGAGTATCCATTTTAATTTCACGGGAAATTGTGTGAAATTGGAACATCCGTTATTTGGTGGACTTTACACTGTTCAGTCATTATTCATATTTACAAACACATCCACAAATGCAAGGCTAAAGAGTCACCGTTTATATTATTAGAATCTAAACCGTTTGGTTAAATGTAATATCACTTGATTTAATTTTCATTTTGCTAAATTTAATACGCTAACGAAACGCGAAATGACCAAATATTTTAATGTTTGAACAACAAGCCAGGGGAAAAAAATAATATTTTTGTTGGATTTAATTTTCGATGCCAAAAAAATGTTTTCTTAACAAAACATTCAAAGTCTTGATTTTGCGTTTTTATTCAAGGATTTTTTTTTAGTGTTACTATTTACAACAAATATTATCTTATCTTTTTTTTTTGGTGGGGTCCATACGGATACACTTCGACCCTGTGGGATCTTTTGTGTAATTACCGCTCTTTTAGCGCTTAATCCAATGCAGCCTCCACCCCTTCCAAAAAGCGGATAGTGGAGGGCAATGGCAGTGCCTTGAAATCGTTCAAACAAAGGTTACGTTAGCTACGTAACTACTTTTTTTTACATCAAACATAATGTAAAAAGAATGTACATAAGAAACCTAATAAAATCAGAACAGAGTAATACTCGTACTTCGTAAGGCAGTGAACAATATCTCAAATTCCATAACCAAAGCAAATTTAATTTACTCGTGTTAGTAATAAGATTGATATTGCTTCAGGAGATTTATCTGAGATACTGCCTATTGGCACTATTGGCAGGGCAGGCATGTGGTCCTGGAAAAATTAGTCTTATACCCTATAAGTCTTCCGAAGATCAAGTGAATGCCCTTTTTTTTTACGAGTTAATTCAACTTACCCTTTTGCACTAGGGCCCCAGGATAGGTAAGTCTATCAGAGAAGGCAAGGGCGACTTTGAAGTTATAACTAAGGCCAATCTCACTAAGTATCGATAGAGATGGTGGTGGTAGGACCTTCGGGGTCCGTCCGGATCGCTACCATAATCTTATCCATTAACCCACCGCCAAGCAGCAGTGTTTGCATTGCTGTGTGGGGATAAGAAAATCGGTGAAATTACTAGCATAGAGGCATTCCATCTCAGTCCTCAGGGTTGGCAACGCATTTGAAGTCTTAGGATTGCAGTTTTGAGATTGTAGTCTTGAGATTTCAAATGTCTATGCGTCTCAGATCCCACTTACCATCAGGTGGCCAGTGCTCGCGTGCCTTCTCATTCCTATATAAAAAAGCGTTGTATCCGTTAGTTGATTGGAACAGACAAGGACGGATAACGCGCCGATTCAAATCGAATTGACCTGAGGCAATCGACTTGTTTATAAACCTTGGCCTTGCTTACCTACTTTTGTACCGGCATGTTTTGGTGAATATTATTTTGAACTTTCTAGAATACTCCTCTCAGTCTAAGTAATTAAAGTATAGGGTTGCGTACATTTTACTTAATTATTGTTCTATTTTATTGCGTTTTTATGACGAATACCTGTTTAAGCGTTCTTAGTTACTTTTTACAGTTAAAGTTATTTTTTCAGTATCCTTATTTCTTAATATATCTACATAAATATCTGTTGATTTGTCTTAAAGTTACGCAAAAACCGTATAAACGGATTTCCAAGAAATTTAGCACACAAATAGTCCATGCTCTAGATTGGCATAAAGGTTTATTTTTGTCTCGGAATATTATAGCTCCCAAGTAGGCTAGTAAGGTTGTTATCACAAAACATTTACGTCTATAAAAGTGCCCTACTTTCGGATATCTAAAATACATCTCTGCTAAAGTAAGTTTATTTTTAACCCCGAAAAGTGAAGCCGTTAATTCTCAAATGATCTCATTTTCACATTTAAGTATGGAAAATATTATTTGTGCTCTCCAGTTTCCGGTTATAGAGTTACACTGTATATTGTACTTCCGGGATATCGGTAACTCGGTTAAGGCTAACTTCATTAAGTAGTCTGGAAGCGATTGCTTTAAGTAATAAATGCAACTTTAATTTTTTCGTTTATTCAAATAGCACGTGTTTTTTTTGTGTTAGTGCTTAGTTTCTTTAACGTGATTTGAATATACATTTATTTAGGGTAAAGTGTTGACTTCGACTTTGACATTTTACCTTTATACTACACAAAAAATACATTAACACTGAGTTATTAAAAAAATGCGTGACAAAAAGTTTTACATTGTCATGTGTTGCAATTGCAATTGATAGAAATATATTTTTAAAAAAACGTGCCGCCATTATTACGTTGTGCAATCAAAGTACTTACAGACACATTCTTTAACCATGGCGCCAGAAAAGTCAGTTAAATAGCTTTTTTTTTGATGACACGGATATTAAATTACAACCTAAGTCAGCCTTACGCAAATTAAAATATGATAAAGCATTTTTTTTATATTTTATATAGTTCAATAACGGCGTTATTCGAATTTCAAACACATTACACAAGAACGACATAATAATAAGAGCATACGTTTGCCTAATGCACCCAGGCAGGTATACACAGGTAATATTACTTAAAAAGACCAAGGCTCACTTCGTTCAAGCAAATATTGTTAGATATTAATAGAATAAGTATAGTGCGTGCATGACTCGATGTATGAATGTGGAAGAAGCGCGAAAGACATTTGTCAGGATCGTAGCAGGTGGAAAGAAGTCGTCTCTGCCTACCCCTCTGGGAAACAGGCGTGATTTTATGTATTATGTATGTATGTATTATGTATGTATGTATTAATAGAATAGAATAGAATAACTTTCTTTCAGACAACAAGGCCCATACTTACAAATACCTTACAGAATAGCATACATAACAATCACTACATACTAGATAGATATTGAAGTTTTTCAAAAAAATAGATAGTCTGATTCAAAAGGAAGGTTTTTGTATATTATACATTCAGGTTAATGTACGGTTATTGGAGAAATCTCACATAAAACGAAGCGAAGCGAGGGCGGGTAGCTATTATTTTTTATTTTAATTAACTCGACTTCTATTACACATTCGCGGTGTCCGCTAGCCGACGGCCACGACTTTACCGAAATATGACACTTAGAATTACTCTTTTAATTAGTAAGTGTTTTGTAAGTGTTTTGTAAGTGTTTTGTAAGTGTTTTGTAAGTGTTCAGCTACTAGTACAAAATACAACCATTGATGAAGACAAAAGAGGCCACACAGACCAAACATATACTTAGTATTTAAAACATTACTTCGAGTTAATATAGTAGAAATAGTGAGTACGGAATAATGTATAAAAGACAACTATTATTGTGTATTTGCTATCATTATACGTCGTTATTGCTTCATTACTTGTACATTGTAATGTTACCGTATCGCAAATAATTTACTACTTTCAAACTGATAATTAAATCCTTGACCTATAACAGCATTTTAGATAAACATACAATGCCGTTAGTATTTAATATAAAATAGTTTCATAATATTTTACGTGACCACTGTTTTAGTAACGAATTTAGAGTAAAAAGTATGTAGGTATGTCTAAGAGAACACAATGTACCATATTAACGAATATTCCACGTTTTTCTTTACAAAGATGATCGATGGAGATAAGATTGTTTGGACGGAGAGAAATATAGATAATGCTATCAAAACAGGTGAAAGAAATTTCCAATGAATGTTTTTTTTTATTTCTTCGTTTTAAATACCTACCTATACTATTTTAACATAAATGTGTTTACATACTTTAATACAAATAAAACATTTATCCACCAGTGCTAAAGTATTCAAATAATAAATATTCATGAAGCAGCTCGTCAAATACAAGTTTTTTGTTATTGCTTTGCAGAAACGCATCTAAATTTAAAAATAAATACGATAAATTATATTGGTCAAGAAATAACAGAGACTTAAATAGTTTTTTTTTACGAGAAATCAGTTGTCCGCACAAACACGATCAAAATATATCTCCTAGGGAGCTCTATTCTACTCAGAAAAATAATATTGCTTTCGACATGCTCAGTGATCGTACTGTTTACAACTCAGCTGCAACTACAATCAATAAATAAGAGTTATCACACAATACGATAACAATTCAACAAAACAATATATTATATTTCTATCTATATATTCATTTTTCTGGGGTCCCAGTGAAAAAGGTTATAAGTCTATTTAACTCGTAATAAAAAAGGATATGTACGATCAATAGCCTTAAATGGGACCCGCCTTAGGTCCAAAGCCAAAGTGACATCCTACAACAATAAGGTTGAGTTTCCTATAAGTTACAAATGATTTGGCATCTCTAATGACATTGACAACAGCAAGCCTATTTTTTTAAATGTGTCACAAATTAACTTTCCTGACCGTACATGAGCAGTGTATATACTTAAACCCTTTTCACTTGATCTTCAGAAGACTTATACCAAAGAAAATACGGTGTTAACTATAAATTAATTAGCCATCTACTTACCAAAATAAAACTTGTAACACAAACTGTCAATTCACTTCACTTACACACCTAACATTATAACTTATTAAAGTCTGTAACCCTTACAACGCGTCGGAGAAAATATTCGTATTTAAATTAAATACAAAATAAATTGTTCAATTGATCGGTCGCGCGCGGTGTCAAACAAATGAATGCATACGGCGCGGCGACTCGGTCGTATTTGTATAAATAGCGGCGTCAAGTGTTAACGGTTCGCGTGCCCATGGGTTGCCTTTTGAAATATTATTTTTCGCACTGTTAAGCGTTTTTCACGAAGCATATTGTTGTATTAATCAACTGACAGTTCGTAGTTGATTATGATTTCCTGTTGTAAAGCCAGTCAGATAACGTTTATGTAGTGTTAATAATAATATAAATACTTAATTACATACATAAAATGTGTCTGGTTTTTTACACCGATAGCTTCTTAATTCAATTAATACTGTCTTTGTTTTTTTTTCTATATCCGGTTATCTTATCTCCTAGAGTATAAAATGCGCATTTGTATGCATATTCCAATCGATTGTATTGTTTCGGTTTTTAAAACTAAAATCTATTTACATACATACGTGACCTGCTATTTTGTAGCAAAACACCGGCTTAGTATATTTTCAAATTGAACGCTATTAATTATTTTAAAAAGGTACTTAAAACAAGGCTGGGAAATATAAATGAATAGTATTCAGCTATCAATCAGTTACTATTGAATAGGTATTGGTGTATTGCTGTAGTAATAATAAAGCATTATTAAATAAATAAGTTTATATATTACTTTAAAGTGAATATAAAAAAAAAACAATAATTAAGCGTTATGCGGAATATCACAGGAAATTCTTGTTTGTTTTTATTAATCACTAAAATGTACGATACAATTTCTTCAGTAAATTTCATTTGGGTTCTTTCGACCCGGCAGCGTAAGGGTTAAATGATATTTATACCACCTAGCACGCCACACGCAAAGCCAATGTTTACATTTAGATAAAACGTGGCTCTTATTAGAACAAATAAATATAAAACTGTTTACTCTATATCTTATGAATAAATGTATGAAAAACTACAAAGTTATTATGCGTAGGTATATTATTTAATTAAATACTGTCTTAATTAAATTAATTAAAAGACACAAGGAACTTATTTGGTGCGAGGTACTTTCCTCATCTCATTTCTTATCGCGTTTATTTGCTTAGCTTTTGTCCGCGACTTTATCGCTGTGGCTGTCCTAAAGAGACAATTTATCTCCGTTACAAATTTCATTTATATTCGTAATATTAATATTTTTTGTTTTTTGTTACGAAGGGATTTTACATCATGCATTTAAAGGTTAAAGTTGAGGAAAGGTTTTTTTTGCAGATGTAAATACACAATGTACATATGACAAATAATATAATGCATATAATAATGACAAAGTTTAATAAACCTTAACTTTTGTGTAGTCATTTTAAAAGAAAAAAAAATTTGTTTCCATTACGTTTTAACTCATAGTTTAATTGCTATTAACTTATTATGTAATATACCATATAAAAACGATTTTAGTAATGAGGCCATGACATGTCCGCGTCCAATAAAGTTTTTTTTTAAATAAATTATTTGGGTATTTTTGTCCCAGTAGCTCAAAAGGGTTAAATGATATTAACACTAATCAGTGCGACACCACACGCAGAGCCAATGTTTACTTTCAGATATTCCGTACCAAGTTCAATAAAACAAAATATCAAATTTATTTATCTTCGAGATTGATTTATTGACAGCAGCGTAGTTTTAGGTTATGTTCTAAATTCAATTTGGGGTATTAATATTACCACACGGAGTGTTGCCATGTAAAATGGGATATTATAACACTAATTTGGACTGTGGTGAACCATGTTTTGACAGGTGCAACACTAAGAAGGTGCGTACGTAATACCATAATGTATATCTAATGGCCATACACTGCATTGACGGGGATAAAATGTACCAGTGCTAGTGATTCATAAAATATCGACTAAGTTTATCGACAACTTTTTTCGTGGCATATGGATCTTACATTTCTTGCAAAAGTAAGTCGCACCTTTATCTTCTATATCTGAATGATAAGCTTTCCATGAAGATAAACGATCTTTTTTCTTTCCAGGCAATTTTAACCGACTTAAAAAACAAAAAGGTTCTCAATTCGTTGGAATGCTAAACCATATTGTTGTACTGAATGAATTTGTTATTCAATGTAATTTCAATGGTTGTCAAAATTGGCTCGATTCCAGAGTCAATGTCAGATACCGGTTGTTAATATTTGCGATTAGTATACATGAAAGAGATTTAACTTGCACATAATTAAAAGGTATTCAAACTTGGCCATTACTTATGAAAATGATGATAAAAAATTGCTTTTTATCGATGTCGATAAACTTAGTCGATATTAAATGAATCAGTAGCACTGGTACATTTTTTCCCTCGTCAATCCGGTGTATGATAATTAACACGTGGCCAAATTTTAAATTATTTAGGTCATTTTTTACATTTTCGTCACCTTTATCTCAAGAACGAATACACGACGCGTTGTTCTAGTTGGTTCTGACCCTACCTACGAAGCTAGCGGTCCTGGCTTCAAATCCCGTTAATATTTATTTCTCTATAAGTATTAATACCGTTGTCTAGTACCCATAGCACAAGCCTAGAGCTTAGTTTGGGACTAGGTCAATTGGTGTGACGTAGTCCCCTGATATTTTATTTTTATGCAGGTTACTTAGTTGTGATCCATTTTGTTTTAATTTCCTTTTTTATACTACTACCGTAGTTTTAGTATCAGTTTAAGGCTTTATATTTCGCATCCTTGAGTCGACTGATGTTCTTGAAACATTCCCATTCAAAAATCTGCGCAACACTAACTCTACAGGGTATGACGATATATGTACTAAAGTAATTAAACTTTGTGCCACCAGCGTATCAAAGCCCTTAAGCTATATAATAAATCTTTCATTTGCGCAAGGCATTTTCCCGAGTCGTCTTAAATACTCAGTGATAAAACCATTACATAAAAAGGGGCCCAAATCAGAGGTTGGCAACTATAGACCTATAACTCTAATACCCATCATTTCGAAGATCTTAGAAAAAATAATGCAATACAAAATATCTAGCTTTATATCAAAGTCCCAAATACTAAAAACAGAGCAATTTGGGTTTAGGAAAAATAGTTCAACCACTAAAGCATGTTTCCAACTAATAAAACGTGTCACCGAAAACCTTGACAACAATGTACCAATAGTAGCAGTACTGTTAGATATGACCAAGGCGTTTGATTTTGTTAACCACGAATTATTAATGAATAAACTTTTTAAATACGGTATAAGGGGTCTTGCTTATGACTGGCTAAATAGTTATCTCAGTGACAGACAACAGTGTGTTGAAATTGCGAGAATCGTTGGTCATGACAAAATTACTTACAGGTCTAGCTACAAACTAAATTATACAGGAGTACCGCAGGGTAGTATACTAGGTCCGTTACTATTCCTTCTCTATATTAATGACCTACCAGATGCTACAAGACACGAATGTATACTATTCGCTGATGACACAACCTTACTTATAAACTGCAATGACATCATGAATTTCGAGAGCGATATAAATCACGCACTGAATGATATTACGAATTGGTTGGAAGTAAACTACTTAAATATTAATGTACAAAAGACTAAATTTATTCAATTCTTGACATGTAAAAGCAAAAGTAAAAATTTGAATGTAAAACTTGATAATCAATTGATCGAAGAAGTTGAATATGCTAAATTTTTAGGTATAACATTAGATAGGTTCTGTAATTGGAAGAACCATGTTAGTAGTATACGTGTACGCCTTGACCGTTTTGTGTATGTTTTACATCGTGTGCGAAGCGTAGTTTCAGAAGAAGCGGCTCTTTCTGCGTACCATGGTTACGTGGCATCTATTTTACGATACGGACTCATACTTTGGGGAAATTCTTCAGAAGCTGAAATTATTTTTAGAATCCAAAAAAAATGTATCCGAATATTGTGTGCAGCTGATTTTTTGGAGCACTGTAAACCACTTTTCCAATGTAAACGTATATTACCTCTCCCATGTCTGTATGTATTTGAAATGTGCATCTTTGTAAAAAAAAACATAGGACTATTTAATGTAACATTCACGAAGTCCAAAAGAGGGACACACAGAAATAAATTAGCTATACCAAAAACTAATTTAGCGCTATCTCGGAAAAACTCTTACTGCATGGCTATCAAAATATTTAATATTCTCTCTGATACATTTAAACAGTTACCTTTCAATTTATTTAAGAAAATGTTATTTAATTATTTAATTGATCATTGTTTTTACTCCGTCAATGAATACTTAAACACATGCAAATTGTAATATTAAGAATTTGAAAATGTATATGTAGGTACTAAAGTCTAAAATGAAATATTTGTACGCCAGCCTTGGCAAAACAAGATACGAACTGTGATAATTATTGTAACATCTTTTATATACGCTTGTTTTATGCAAATAAACTATTCATTCATTCATTCATTCATTCCCAATATTTTGAGGCACTTATCTTATAACACCCCACACATTAGACGAGCAAAAATCAGAGAGCAAATATCTATATTATCCTAGTTCCTATTAATATTATAATAGCAAAAGTTTGTGGCTTTGGATGAAGTTTGAAATGGAAATAGCTTATACCCTGGATTAACACAGGCTACTTTTCATCCCACATTTTTAGAAAGTTACCGATGAAATAACGATGCTCAAAATCGCGGACGAAGTCACAGGTATAAGCTAGTACAATAGATTTTTCTAGATTTTATTATACACCCTTCTTGTCGTGATTAATAATGTTTACTTAATGTTATACGTACAAAAAAACAACCAACACGTGCTAGTGTGATTTTAAAGTCACGTTTACTGTCACGCATGCTGTATAATGTCAGGGTCTAGGTCTGCGCGTACATTTCTTCACTTTTGGCTTGAGGCATTTAAAACGAGAAGTCATATTATTTGCTTTTTAAATTGCCAGTTGCACAATACAGGATGGTACAAATTATAATTATAGATGACTTAATTTTTATGCACTGCTTTTATTTAAAATATTACACCAAACAAAATTATTTTAGGAGTAGTGAAGTGAAAAATCCTGCTGAATAAAAATATATAAGCAGGGGTGTGTCTTTTTATTTTTACAAGATAAACATTTAACTGGAAATAGCTTGTGTTAGAAGATAGCCTAGGCCTATGAGCTTCCATTATCTTTTTATAGCCATTTTAATGACCAAAGTAGCAAAGAAGCCGAGATAGAAAGCTGTCACTATCACCCATACACTATGCCAGAGACATACGTATAGGGGAGCACCTGACATAGCGTTTCATCATTCATGTCAGCCGAAAGACGTCCACTGGTGGACATGCAAAGGTTTCATGGAGGTATAGAAATCTGTCTACAACAATATTTTTATCCAAGCAAAACAGATCTAAGTATAGAATAATTGAGAACCAGTTGTCAAACTAATTAAAAACAATGCTAATATTAGGTTATTGACATCAAAGCGTGTGCGCAGCTCGTGTAGAATTATTGAGGTTTCAATCGTTTTTAACCTTGTAACTTTACTATGAAGTCTATTATTGCTTAATTACCATATTTTTGCTAACGTCATACGTCATAATATAAATGTTGACGTTGAAGTTCTTGGTAAAATACTGATTTAGCTCGTTATTTCAAGTATAATGTGTTTTCTATTTAAGTAACAGGATCTTGATGATCTAAACAAATTTTGCTTGCGTCGATATTTTTTATATTTATTTGAATAATAAAAATATAACGAAAATACTCAAGCCGTTTTTCTTCTTTATAATTTAACTATAAAACATGTAAGATGGTCTAAATATATATTTTACTATACGAAAAATATTATTTACTAAATAGCGGGCATAATCGAGCAGGACAAAGGCACAAATAAATGTAAGAAGCGTGTTGTGAGCTTCAAAAATCTGCTTTATAATAGAGGTACTTTTCGGAAATAAATATTTACCTTATATTTCTGAATTATGGATAAAATGAGTATCTGCTATAAATAGAATAGAAATGAGATAAAACATTATTACAGACAAGAGAGAGAAAAATATTTTAGTCTATAGAGATAATAAACCTCTCATGAAAATAATATAACGGGTATTAGGACATTGTGCAGTGTCCGTCCGGATCGCTACCACCATCTTATCCATTAACCTACCGCCAAACAGCAGTGTTCGCATTGTTGTGTTCCAGTTTGAGGACAAGACAGCCGGTGTAATGACTAGCATAGAGGCATTCCATCTTAGTCCTCAGGGTTGGCAACGCATTTACAGTCTTAGGCTAGCAGTCTTGTGAATGCGAATGTCTATGGGTCACAGTTTCCACTTACCATCAGGTGGCCTGTGTGCTCGTTTGCCTTCTCTATGCCATATATATATATATATATATATATATAGGTTCGTAGATACATTTACTTATTTTTAATAATATGTACATAAAATGCCAATTTTGTAATGAATAATTGTTATTTTCGATTTACCATTAGGTACTCCCATACAACATACTTCTGGTAATAAACTAGCATATTTATAAACAGGTTGATTCTGAAATGTTGTACATAACTCATATTTTCTCAACTAAATCAGAATCACCCCGTATGTAAATATATCAGCTGAATACCTAAATTACGTTAAATACCTTTGAGAAATATGGAAAGACGAGCATAGAAAGGATAAAATTTCTTGTAATAATCACGCTTCATTTTTTGTCCTGTCTCAATTTCTTATAACAATTTTCTTTTTCCACTGTAGTATCTACGACTGAAACAAGTCTCACAGAGCCAATATATGCTTATCATAATAGAAACAATTCACAATTCATATCTTTTAGCTCATTACATTACAACTAGGTTATTCTTAAATGAAAAGCATTTCTTAGAAATATAAAGGTCAAAAAGACCTAACAATTGTACAAAGTAACTTCTCAAACAACTGTTAGCTTATTTATTCGTATTTCTAAAAGCAATATAATATACTCAACGAACGGTATTATAGTTGCTGTTTTAACTTTAAGCGTTTGTCAAGTTTTTAGAAAATACACATTATTATCTTATGGCTTAATTTTAATCTTGATCAATCAAGTGGTTGGTCCTATCCAAATAGCAACTATTCAAATATTTTATGCATACAAAAACACAGAATATGTCAGGGTTGCTCTTTTTAGGCAAAATAACACGCATTTATATAGGCCTCATATTTTTCTACATGAGTACCATACCGTAAAAGAGAATTTAATTTATGCCCTACTTTTAGACCTGATAACTTTTAAACTTACAAATTATTATTTTTCAAATTTGTCTCAGAACCACCACCGTTCAAATTACCTTTCTATAAAAAAAGTCCAAATAGATCCATCTATTTGGATGCTACGATGCCAGACATACACACAGATACTTGAATTAAAACACCCTTTGTTTGTATTGGAGGTAGATATCGACGTCGAACTCTCGTTGTCACGTTAAAGAATCACACTGTAGTAAATTGGGGGCTCAAAATGTCCCGCATTATTTACTTTCCATCAAAAGACGACCCTCTCGATCCCTCGAGTCTATTTTCGTTGAAATTGGTATCATGTCAAGATTGTTATTTTTGTCCAGTTTTTTTTTATTCGGGCTCGTTTGACATGTGTGGTCCAACCTTTTTGTGACATTTAATCGATTTGATTGTACGCCACTAAAAAACTTAACGAGACTCTGTTATTTATTATGGCGATCGAATTGAAGTTTGAAGGTTGGACTGGAATACCTATCGTGACATGTTGTATCCTGTTTATTACTTAAAAAGATAAAGATAAAAGATAAAAGAAATTTATTTAGTAAGTAGGCCGCTCGGGCACTTTTACACGTCAAGATACTACCAGCGCTTCCCAAGAGGAGACCACTGCTGAGAAGAAACGCCGCAAGAAACTCAGCAGTCAGTCATTTTTTAAACTTATTTCATATTGCATATTACAATGGTATGTACAACTTAATCTAGCATTATATAAAGCTACAAGTATTAAATTAAATATAATATCAAATAACAGTAGTTCAGCAGGAAAACATGCCAAAAATCTTACGGGAGAGAAGGATAGAAAAGAATAAAATAAAATAACTACAACTACCTACTTATATATGTGTATAATATGTAATGTACCAAACCGATAGTATATAAATCCTAAGGTTTTTCCTTTCTTTTTGGTTAAAATTTTAGGAGATCCTTAAAGAAAAGAAAATACTAAAGGAATTTTTAAACGGCGAATTTAGGGTTTTGATTTCTAGCCTCATAAAAAAATCTATTTTAGGACTACTTGAACAAACTGAGTCCGTGTATGTTTTTGTGTATAAACTTACCTTCGTAAAATACCTCAACGGAGTCACTTGAATATTTACAAGCATTGTTTTTCTGCTAAAAAAAGATAAGTGTTACAAAGATGATGCTTCTCATGTCATTTAAATTATCATCAATCTTACAATGCACTTGAAACGCCATTCGCCATCTCTACAACCAAGTAACTTGACATTAAATTGCCCTAGTAAAAACATAAATCAAGTAAGTTATGACTTTTTCCACAGTTAACATTGTATGTATAAAATGATCATGTCCATACATCTCAATGTTGTCCGTGATATTAATATTAATATGCAGTCCGACATCCTAATGGTAATCAAGTGGTATGTATGATGCAAGAAGAAGTACACTTTCATAATAAAATTCAAACAGGTTTGGATGTTAATGGCGTATTTACATATACTGCGACTTACCTATACGTTAATGTTATTGAACCTAAAAATATAATTTCGTTAAGAAAAAGGTTACATTAAAAAAAAAAAAAACTACTTTACTTAATTTATGTGTATTTTGTACCTACAGTAGAACCCGCTTAATACGATCACGTTTAATACGATTTCCCGCATAATACGCCATTTTCTGCCGGTCCCTGCAACTTAAGGCCTGTTTTCATACATTTTTTCACGGTTAATACGACTCGCGTCCCGCTTAATACGTCTTCTAAACCATAATACCAAGTTATGTACGCGGGTCAAAAAGAGTTGCAACTAAGCATATCGTACTAATATTACGCAAGGGGACGCGATTCTAGCGACACCTCCGGGTAAGTTTGTGTGTTGCGACTAAGCGATCGGCTAATTGGTGGGTACTTTGTCAGTTGAAGCAGATTTAAGACGCTATGTATCGTCTATGGATAATAGCGAAGAAGCGATCCATAAATTAAATTATATTGAAAATCTTGTTATATGCATCCAAATCGTTACGTCAATCTGAAATAAATAATTACTTTAAGTAAAACAATTGTTATTAATATATGTACTTTTACATAAACATAATTTTTTGTATCTTCCATTTAAAATAAACAAATTACATGTAAATGTGTGTACATGAAATAATACTAGTTTAATTTTCACGTTTAATACGATTTCCCGTTTAAGACACTTTTTTTGCTAGGTCCCCTCAGAATCGTCTTAAGCGGGTTCTACTGTATTTCTTTTTTTTTTCGTTTTTTTTAAATAATTGAACTATGGGTAACCACATGTCAAACCAATACCCTCCGTGGCTCCACTTCATAATTTTCATTTTTAATATCAATATTGTCATTTTTTTATTACGTAATAACATCTTACTAAGGTAAACAAGTCTTTACTATTTTATAGATAAAGTCACATTGATGATATGGAGGTCGTTTATACGTCAGCTATTTCCATTTAAAGTAAACTAATGGCATGTAAATAATTATAAAAGATGCTGATATTATACACATACATAGCACATATACAATCCAAAAACAAACAAGCAGCATTAAAAAAAAGTTTTTTTTTTAGATTACGTACTTATTTCCTATCAAGTACCTACTTATCACGTCAGTCAAAAAAAGGCTACGTAATGGACAAAAAAGGAAAAAGAGAAGAAACAAAACATTTGTATAAACTACATCCTGTAGATTTTATGACATATTATTTTCTTAACTCTCAAGCTCTTGAGCTACTTGTAGCTCAAGTTCCCTAAGGTGTTCGGGGCGCGTCAAGTTTGTTTTGCCCACGACACAAAACAGCTGCTTTTCATGGCAGCTCTCGTTATGCTGCCGCGAACTGTTGGAATAATCTTCCACCACCAATCAAAAACGCTAACTGCCGCACTCAGAGACGTCAATTAAATGTAATGCTTGTTTAGTGACGTGTTGTCTTATTCCTATTGCTATAGCAAAGATAGTGACAGCAGCCACTTTAATAAAGCATTAAATTTAATTGACGTCTCTGAGTGCGGCAGTAAGTCTCTTTCGAGAACAATCTAAAACAGTATTCTGATTGGCTTACAATTTTCCAATACATAGCAGCTGCACTGTGTCAGAATTGCACTGTCGTTTTCACATTGTTTTATTGTATCTATTAAAACCTCTCTGTGTATGTTTATCCTATTTTTCCTATTAATCTATATATTTATTTATTTATTTGTACATTTTGTTAACAGTTCCCATAATTCAATTACTTTACCTATACCTACGCTCTCATTTGTACATATGAAGCGACCAGCAGCGCTGTCTCCTCCTACTCCTCGTCATGGCATTTACATGTCTGACACTATGCTGAGTGGCACTCAATTTCGAGCATTTAAAATAGTTTTAAGTTTTTTTTCTAAATTATTTTCTTAACTGTATTGATTTGAAATTTCATACATAATCTTTGTTATTTTTAACTAACTTCTGTCCGCGACTTCGTCCACGTAGATTTCGATTAATGTTCTTCCCTGGGTAAATTTATCATATTTCCAGATCATAAGCTATCTCCATTCCAAATTTCTTCCAAATTCGTCCAGCCGTTGCAGCATGAAGGAGTAAAAAACAAAATTTTCGCATTTATAACATTTCCTGGTAGGATTTATCGTTATTTATCGTAAATGTCTATTCTACTACGGCGAGCTACCTATCAGTTATAAACTAATGCTTCTTTATTCATGCCAGAAGTGTAAACAAACATTAATAAATAATTGCTCTCACATGTTTAGGTCAGCCATAAATTTGTTAGATTAAACATATCGTTATTAATATTTTGCGCATCCTACCAGAGCTGAGATTCTACACGGTAATACATGATTGATTGATTGATTGTTATTTTTGACGTGTTTGCGTGTTGTTAACGTTTTGATAGCTCTTATTTACTTGACAGTAATGACAACCGAGTTAATAATACCATAACCACAAAATGACAAATGTGTATCGTCGGTTTTTGCCTTCTTGACATGAGCTGGGCATTTGATTCCTTTTTTTTACTAAATGTATATTGTATTAAATCAGGGGTATAGTTAATAAATGGCTTCGATGTTATCTACGTGCTAGAACCCAGTTCGTAGAAATAACAAAAAAAGATAATACAGTGACCATAAATATATCTGACATCAGAACAAGCCAAGTAGGTGTACCTCAAGGTAGTATTTTAGGCCCTTGCTTTTTTTACTCTGCATTAATGAACTCCCAGACGCAACTGAGTTTGACTTATGTTTGCCGACGACCTGTTAATTTTATATCGTGCCTTGTTAGCAGTGTTTATAACAAGAACATAAATAATACTATTTTTAAATAACTAAATGAAAAGCATCCTTTAAAAACCCAACTTCATTTTTTGATAATATTATTAAACCCATTTATAAATGCTACTAAACGGGTATTATATTTGAGATTGTTACGTTAAGACCTTTCAAATGTTACCCATATAGTAATAATTGGAAGACTTTATTTTTGTAGACATGTATAATTGACATTTTGCCGTTGTTGTTATTTAAATTTCAACAGGTTAGGTGTCTTATGTCACCCGACATGGTAAAAGGATTCTAACGATTTCACAGATATTTAAATCGGCTCAGCCGTTTAGAAGTTATGGTGGAATAAACATACATACATATATTTATTTTTAGGGCCCATTTGTATAAGATAAGATTATGTCATAAAGTACCGAGTGCCTTCTGTGCCTGACGCTTTAACGATAAAAGACTAACATCGTGAGGAAACCTGCCTGTTCAAGTACGATAAACGATGGTGATCTCTCTAAGAGGTACTACTAGTTCAAATTTTTCTACAGTGTATCAGAAAAAGAAAGAAATAATTCAAAGCAAGCAGAATGGAAATATCAATTAAAACTCGCCACTGCAAAAAGTTTCTTTCTGTTCATTCTATTGAGATGGCAATTAAAAAGTTGATTGATATTAGAATTTGCATAGATATTGCAATCGTACTTCCATTCTTAATTAAGGTTTAATAATCGATTTGATCTTTAAGAATTGACTGTTGACAGTTTCATTATAATTTAACTGTACATACTTAATTGAAGGTTTCATAACAACGTATGTTATGAAACCTACTTATTTAGTGAAAAAAGGATAAATAATAGTTAATAGTACAAATAAAAGGGGCTCTATTGTTCTTGGTAAAACCATTTTGTTTTTGACTATTATGACTATCTTTTTTGTCTAGTAAATAAGAGTTTTTTTTAACATGGAACTCTAAACAATAAATATTAACTATTGTCATAATTAGTTATTCATATTGAGTAAGCAATAATCCAGTTTGTTGCATCATATGTCAATCGTTCACTATTTTCATAAATATTATAAAAATACCAAAGACTTTAACGTCGATGCAGCATGTATATTTTTTAATTGTGCGTAATAACAAGTTTAGTTAAAGACAAGTTTTAAAAAACCGGCTGCGCTTCTGGTAAGAGTTAGGTTAGTTAGACTACTAGCTGGTACAGATGTAGTGCATAATTGCTTTCCTTCGTATTTTCACGGAAACGTACGAAGGTATCTTGCTATTTCAGTCGGTCACAGTACAAAAAGTACTGAGGTTGATTGAAGTAGCATGACACGTTCGTACGCTTCCGTGAAAATACGAAGGTAAGCAATTATGCACTACACCTATACAGTCACGGCATTATGCTACCCACCTTAGGTCCAAAGTCAATCTCACTTTCTACAACAATAAGGTTGAGTTTCCTAAAAGTTACAAATGACTTGACATCTCTAATGACAATGACGACTTCAAGCGTGTTTTTCATGAAATGGGTCCCAAATTAACGCTCGCGACCGTACCCCCTACGCACAATGGCCCAACATACATTAAGGACATGGACTAAGTACGGAAATAGGAGTCTATCACCATAACCCATGATGAAACACAACAATACGAGTACTGCTGTGTGGTGGTAGGATAAATATTCAAATAAGTTAATGTTCAAAATTGAATAACCAAATGCAGCATGCTTAAATCAAACACAAATTACGTTACGACCAAATTTATTATCTTAATATTATCAACATTCTTTCTCACATTAAAAACGCACATATTAAAATAATTTTCAATCACAATACTTTTTCGCTTTAATCTCAGTTGTGTTACATACAAACACGAACCAGAACATACCAGAAATTATGTACAAAGCCTGGACAATAGGATTAATGCTGATCAGCCATCTTGTGATGATGACTGTGGTGAAACACCTGACGGTCTCCAAGAATGGGGCCTTTGGGGACGCGTCCAGGATCATCCCGAAGACTGTGAGGGATCCCAAGATGTAGAACACCAGGATAAGAACCGAGAGAGAAGTCATGGTCTGAAAGAACATAATTCAAAAGTTATAAACTAAGACCAGACGCACCATTATCCATCCATTATAGTAAAAAAAAAAACAATTTACAATAGAGATAGCTTACAGTAGGTATTAGGCAGATAAAAAGTCAATCCTGACACATTGCACGACCATGAAGTTTCTGATTATTTATATTGTTGACAGTTGACAGCAGTAAAATAAAACTTATTTGTTGCGTGTGAAGAATAGTTATTTATGTGCCTGGAGCAATGAGAGGCATTAATACACGAGTGTGGTTTAATGCCTCTCATTATGTCCTTAATTTAAACATAATATAATGCACCTATTAATGTCAAAACGCATTACCTGATAGCATTATTCGATAGTCACAACCAAATATATAATTCTTTATTTTTAAAAAGATGTTCGAAATTTGAATGTTATTAAAGTTTCGGCTACCTATACTGTAATTTTAACATTACAATGCAACCACAGATATAGGTGTACTAATATATGCCATTTGCATACGGAAGTTATGCCATGGATGTAGATAAATAGTAATTACAGCATAGTTTGGCTGCTGTCAACATCTTCATAGTTTTGAATGTGTCAGGATTAACTTCTTATCGGCCGGGCACTGTAAGTGCCGATGAAGGACAAAAAGCACTTTTTTTACATTTTCCGGAATGAAAAGAAGCCTAAGTCATCTATGTTATCCAGGGTATTATAAGCTATCGCGGAAAGGAGTAACAAATAAAGACACACACACATTTTAAGTATTAACAGGACTATGTATGTAAATATTAAACTTGACGAAGCAGGGGAAGTGAGTCCTCAAACTATTCCTTTAAAGTGCTGAGAGAAATGGAACTGCCTTTATCTCCGAACGAGTTACAACTTTACGGTGCCTTGTTGGAGTGATTCGGGAGCCTTATTCTGGGGCCCAGGCGAAGATGCATTACTCTTACTAGCATTTCTATTCGTTTCGTTTTTGAACCAATAACGTCACTGCTAGATGACGTGATACGATGCCGGGATTGATTAGAAAACAAAACGAATAGAAACGCCAGGTAGCGTAATGTATCTTTGCTTGGGGGCTCTGAGTTTCCTTACTCGAAGCAGTACAGGGAAGTAGTATTATGAAATCCAAAACGAAAAAAAAGGGCAAAGGAAAATAATATTCGTTTCGATTATTAATTTTTAAGTAAAATAACCATTCAAATCGAAGTTTGTTTGTCTATTTAATTTCATATGCAATAATTTCATTTGGCCGTATTTTATATAACATAATTTTATATGCCATAACGAATTATGTTCCATAATGATCATTTGGTATATTTTCACTTGACATAATTGTTAGGTGCCATAACGATACGTATGCCATAATTATCATTTTCCCTATTATCAAACGTTATAAAGTGGTATGCTATTAATTTTAAACGTGTTAATAATTATTGTGCATAAAACACTCAGAACTCGTATTATTGCTGGTATAGTTTTCGTAGGCGTTTGATATTTGTATAATTTTTGAAGTGAACGGTACCCCGGTGATAGTTGATAATAAAGTGTTCTTGTCTACTTAACTGTTGTAAGCTAGAATCACCTACCTACTACTTACCTAAGTAATTCTTGTTTAAAACTAATAAAAATACAGTGATTATTAATCGTGTTTTATTATATACCTGATAAAGCCCCGCTTTATCTTGTTTTTTTGTTGTGTCGTGAGTATAGTGCTATAATAAAAATCAGGTGTGGCAAGGTCGCAGTTTTACCAAACACTCCTCCTCGCTTCGCTCGTCGTCATACCTAACGGATACCTTCCTTACAGTAGGTAGGTCAGAATAGGTAAGTTATTATAATAGTAGTACGTAAACCAGATTATTTCAGTGGGTATATTGTGTACTTTATTATACCCACTGAAACACACTGATACAGTATGGGACTGCTTTTTCCGAAGTTATGGCAAATGAAGTGTTGGCATATAATATATTAGTGATTATGAATATTATAGAAAGTAAATATTATGGAAAATGGTATTATGGTATCTGATATTAGGGACTTTGAACATTATGACACTAGAGTATTATGGCATTCAAAAATTAATAAAAATTAAGGGATACCCCTTTCACCACTAAAATATATTAAACCAAAAGCTAAGCTAATGTTTTAAATATCTAAAACGCTGCCAAGTCTCATTTCAGAATAGAGCCTCGCCCACTGACTCCGTTTACCAGACTTGAAGTAACTCCAAGTACTCTTTGATGGAAGTTGTAAGATTAAACCTCGGCACTCATTCATCTCTAGGATCTCTGCTAATGAATTCCAAGAGTTCTGAGTACCGATCGAGTTTACTCTTGATAGATAGGGCAAACTGATTAGGATTAGTTGAGTCTAATTTTTAATTAACAAGAATATTTAGAGTTCTCCGAATCCAAAATCTAAATTTAATTTCTTCTTCAGCAAATTAACATAAATTAAAAAAATAAAAATATGTAATAAAAATTTACAAGCATTAACATCAGACTGAATATTATCAGTTCTATAATGATATATCATTATGAAACAGTTTCGTTATTGACAACAAGCGAAAGTTCAACGTAAACTTCAGATGTGTAACCGGAAGATTTTTTTTTTTTTTATCTTCATCTTTGCACTTATGTATGTAGAATAGAATAGAATAGAAAAACGTTATTTCGACAAACACATCAACACAAGGGTACATAATAGAAAAGATATAATTAATAAACTTAGGTACTTCTTATCTACTAACGTGCGAAACTATTAAATGAAAAAAAATATAATGAGGATAATGTGTGCCGAAATGGTCTCCACTCAGTAAAATGGTTGCCATGGGAATGTCAACCGGGCTGGTTTTCAGGGCAGCCAGATAACAACATATATTACACTATGACAAGGTAATAAAGACGTTATATACATACAAAATAATAAAACTATTGTCCTGAAACACCATCAATTAAATAAAAACAAAATGAATTAAATTAATAGGTATGGTCAAACACAAGCAGTGATGACTGAAGGGAAATAAATGAAATAGAAAACAGAAACGTAACTGTGATTACTTAAACCTCAGAAGACATACCCGGCTGTCGAAAAAAATGTTTTGACCTGTACGTATGTAGTACATGGTTATTTTCTCCTTCATACAGGTTGAGCTAACGAAACGATTTTGACAAATGCGATGTCGTCACCTTTGTTTTACCATTAAAGAGTCCCTGGGTACATTAATTTAAAAAAAAACGTGGTTTTAGCAGATTTGAAGATATATACATAGTTATGTACACTATATAATTTGAATAATGTAATTTGAAAATTGCAATAATGTGTAACAATTAATTTTTATATATGTAATGGAGTAATAATAATGTAACTAATAATCAAATTGACTTATAAAATGTAATATTTTATGAATAAATGTTTGAATTGAATTGAATATAGACGACAATATCGACGCATGAAGTTGGGATTTTAAATACTACTTGTTACTCTGGCAACATCACTACTTTAAAAACTTATAGCCCTTATTAATAAACTCACTATTAACTTATTTTAGTAAAAGTTGTCTTTCTCGAGTGTAATAATGACAGATAAGGAAAGATAAGGACATACCATATTTCAAGCACACTTATGTTATTGCGCGTTTATGAATACGAGCATACAGCACTTACCGTGTGCATCAAAAACAGCTGATGGAACCCATAGAGCACGAAGCCGTAGTGCATCAGTAGATATGCAGTGCACCATTTTGGCAGGACGACGTCATACTTGACGCGCGTGTGTATCGCCGGCTGGAAGTTTCATCATTAAAAGTTATTCCGAAATGAACCTTAATTATCAGTTTTAATTATGTGTTGGGAGTTTTAATTGGATGGCGTTTATGAAAAGAGAGATAGGACATTTTTATTTTAATATAGATTGCAAGTGCTTTTGATTTACGTTATTTGCAATTTACAACAGGCATGCTGTTCAGGGGGGTTATTACTACATAGCAATGCAGTTCATTTTACAACGAGCGAAAAGGACAGAGCTTTATCAGTTATATAGCACTATCCTGAACTGCATAGCTATGTCATAATAACCTCTCCGATGTTTATAGGAGGTGGCTCAAAAGCATAAGGGCTACAACTTAAAAAACAAAATAAAAATAAAAAATGCCAAAAAAAAACTGGTTTTTTTTTCATTAAACCCTCTTGCAAAAAATACGGTCACATTTCTTTTTTAATCGTTGTAGAAAGGTTTCTACAATAATTAATCACTTTTTGAAAATCAAACGAGAAGTATCCAAAGTTTTGACATTAAACACTCCCATATATTTATCCCATATTTTTTTTGATATCTCTTATAGTTACGGAATAATCGCATAATTACATTTAACGATTACACCCTGTATATAGATATATAACTAGTACTTGAAAAATAAAATTCTTTATCAAAAAACAGCGTTGAAATCAACTCAGGCAGTCACGAGTAACCACTAGCGTTATTTATATGAGAGTTAAACCAAGTAAAGCTCATTAGCAGTCGACACCAGAATTCGCTTAGAGAAATGAAAATTGCACAATACAGCGAGCATGTCCCTTTTAGTTGATTATAATAAAGTAAAAAGGCTTTGAAACATTGTTTGGTTTATATTATTAATTAGAGGAATACTTGGAAAGCTAACAGTTAAATTAACTGCAAGATTAATGTTTATTATAGCACTATAAAAAATAAATATGGTAAAAATTTAATACTTGAACAATTATCACTTGTATTGTAATTGGAGAAGAATGTTGATTCAAATCAGGTAAAGAAATATTTTCAAGTCAAATATTGATATCTCAATCATTAAAGTGCTGAATGATAATTAAGTATTTTATATGAAAAAATATAAAAATATTGCTCAACGTTTTTGGTAATTTTTCAAACTGCAACGGTAGGCGAGGACTGTTCTATGTAGCATAAGGCAGATGTTGGCAATTCGTATGGTATTTGGATATGAAGAGGGCATTTTCTCATGATGATTGGTTAATGTCATCAAATCACTTCGTATTTGGAATTCTTGATAATTCAGTGACTGTCAATGTAAAGTATATCTCGTACATGACTCTCTTAAAGAAACCAAATATTAACCAGCGAGTTGAAGTTGTCTCGTCAGAGCGTAATACACATTTCATTTTAAGGGTGTGCAGTGCATTCTCAGCTTAAGCGCTTACCCGGCGAGTGAGTGAGCTCTTAAGACTTTGCTCACTCGATCGATCGTTTGGAAGAAGTTTTGCGGGGAACACCATAAAATCTTCAATTATACTATTAAATTATTACAATACCGAATTCGATGATTCCGAATTATTACAATAACGAAAAAATATAAAGCCGAATTATCCGAATCTAGAATAATGTATTACTGAATATGAAAAATCACGAAAAGGTTTTTCCGAATATTATATTTACAAATGTCGACAAACCCGATTTTTTTTAGAAAATTATAATTCCGAATATTTGAATTCCAAAAGTCCAGAATCCGGATCGGTAACATCGGGTCGCTTACATTTGTTACAGTTTTTGAGCATTATGCATGTTAAACATTATACACGGTAATATAAAATATTATATGAGGAGCGTATTTGAAATAAAAAATCTTGTAGAATTCGGGGTGCTACAATTTCATAATAATGAATATTCGGGATTCGGATTTGTGTTATTCGGAAAAAAATTTTTAGAGATTTTAATAATTCAGAAATGTGAACATTTGGAATTTGAAACAATCCTGATTGTGATGCTTCGTGAAACTAAAATTCGGAACTGTGATGATTCGGAAATTACAAAATCGGAATTCTGAAATCCGTGTTTATCAAAATTCAAGATTTTGTAGTGTAAGCCTTCTGCGGGCCTAATACGGTCATGTTTATTGAACTTGGATAAAACATTTGTCATTTTCTGACCACTATGTAACTGCAAGCGCTATATCCATCGCAATAAAGCCGAACATAATACGGGCCCTGTATTCTCAATTGTTTAAACAAAAGTAGGTACCTATAATAACAATTATTACAGGACTGTTTATTACCATGGCAATGGTTTTCACACTTCGGTTATGGTATTCTGATACCGTTATCGATATCAAAGTGGTTTAAAGTACGCGATTAAAAAAAAAATACAATGGATTTCTTACATCTTCTGTCATATCCTTGAAACGAATGTTCTGTCCGGGCTTCCAGCTTGGTCGGCTGAACACTGCCCGGAATTTGTGCAACCAGGTGTTGTAATCCTTGAACCTCTGGATAACGTACTTTGTGTAGAACGTCTGGAATAGGGAATATTCATGGATTTTTTAAATTGCTTTTCTCAACAAAAAGACCACCTAAAGTGAAATTAAAATTAAAATCAGCCATGAAATATGGATGATGATGCGACTGTGACGTCATGCAACGGTTCAGCCACATAAACTCCATGTTAAATTCTGTTTTGCTATAGTAGAAACTATTTAAAATCACCATTTCCACTTGAGAACTTACCTGCGATGAATGGCATTGTTATCTTTCGTTAAATCCAACCTCTAATTACCTGTACAAAATGAAATGCATTAATAACAAAAGATGGAATATGAATTAGAATTTTACCGTCTTAAGAATAAGGTTCAAATTGGAAATTACGAACTCACTCACAATTGACATAGTTAGAACCTTTTAGAAATGACTAACACTTGCTAAATGCTACACCCGGGTGGTCCTTATTATATGTCATGTCCAAAAGGTTCTATGTGAAGTGTGTCCTATTCCAATTCGAACCTTATTCTCAAGTAGATAAAGTTCTAATTAATATTCCATCTTTTGTTATTAATTCATTTCATTTTGTACACGTTATTAGCGGTTGAGTTTAACAAAAGATAACAATGCCATTCATCGCAGGTAAGTTCTCAAGTGGAAATGGTGATTTTAAATAGTTTGTAGAGATAAGATTTTTTTTTGTTGGCTTACACCTTGGTCATTTCTTCTCAACTGTTTGTGTCCTGAATCAGCTTTTATTGAGGCTGTGAAAAAACCCCGTTACAGAATTTAAACTCACTTTATATTTGACAAGTGTTACAACATCTTTTTTATAATTGTCATTGTCTTTAAACTGTCTGTTTTGTTTGTTACTGTTTTCTATATCGCTGTTTTATTGTTCGCTTACATTGCTAAAATGAGAAATGTTTTTACCAAACAAATGAAGTAAAAAAACAAGCGGACAATGTCACACCCATTGAACTAGTCCCAAACTAAGCTCTATGCTTGTACTATGAGTACTAGACAACGTTAAACATACTTATACACCGTTTTTTTTTTGATTTACGATAACCTTAAGGGAACGTTCTTTAGGTCAAACAAAGTTAATTTCCCGAAGACAGACAAATGATAAGTTTTTAAGTGATAAGGTTTTAAGTTAGGGTTTTAAAGATATTTATTTTTTAAATTTAATCAGATAATCACGTTAAACTAGTGTAAAAGGCTCTTAATTCATAACAACAATTTTCTTTTAATACTTATGAGTAAAGAGTTTCCAATTGTTAGGTTTGTATACGCGTCAATCTAAAGTGACAATGTCACGGAATCTTTACTTGTGTATGTATGTCACGCCAACATAGTCGTATTTGACACTGATTATTAGTTAACTCTAAAGGCCCTTTTACAATGACCAAAGATAAAAGATTTCATTATTTTGTTCTAAAGTGATTTTTTTTTTTTTTTGCAGTATTTAAAAATCTAATCTACCAATTAGTTTCTATGGATATACCTAGTAATATGCCGAAGTTATCGTAAATTAAAAAAAACACGGTGTATAGAGAAACATATACTTAAATACATAGAAAATATCCATGACTCAGGAACAAATATCTGCCCTTACCGGGATTTGAACCCAGGACCGCAGGCTTCGTAGGCAGGGTCACCTGCCAACTAAGCCAGCGCGTCGTCGAACTTGGCAAATAGGACAAGATGATGGCAGCAATCCAGACGGACCTTGTTTACACAAGGTCCTAACCACCACCACAAAACGTCTAAATTATTTTTAATATGTTATAGTATAATGTATACTTTAAAATAGATCTTCTGAAAATAAAACATTACGACGCTTACGTTCGTAACGAACGAAACAATTAAAACAAGTCTTATGGATCTTTAATGCTTTTGTCAATCAGCAAAATAATATGTAGAGCATATTTTAAGTGAATTGCAGATTATAGCTATCGATAGTTATCTGGTTTCGGTTTGTTCGAAAACAAATGATAAACATATAGTATTAGGTGTGAGAGCGAGTGAGATAGTGGGAGACAGCGGAATTTTTTTTAAATGGGTAAACTAACCAAGCTGTATTTATTTTGTGTTTTAAATTGTGTTGGCTGGTTAGCTTGTTAATAAGTAATTAGCAGATTTATAGTAGTAGATACATTATTGTTGTAATTGTCCTTAACCTTGGTGTAACCTTAGTGCAGATGTTAAATGTGTTTTAAAACTTTGTCTGTTCATATGTCTGTCATCGCCCAAGGCCTAAACAAATAAACAGATTAAAATGTGCTTAATAAAGGGTTGAAATACACCCTTGTTTACTTAAAGTGCTATAAAATCCTGGAGCCACCATCCGGTTCCGTCATGAGGTGAAGAAAAATCCACGATTATCATTGCATTGCCACGAATAAATCTACTGTGAAGGTTGTAAAACCTCTATATTTTCTCTATGGTCCAACGTGTAAAGAAGAAATACGAAGTGTTACTAGAGACATACCAGATAGCTGTCAATGAAAGAACCTTGCGAGATTTGGATAAACTTACCAAATATTTAAGCAACTGCGATTGATAGATAAATGTGTTATTTGACACGCTAGCTCACCGTTCCGTGCGTCACCGCCGGTACTGGCTGAAAATCTGGTGTCTGACACCTCAGCATTTTGCTAAACCAGTGTCCGTTTCACTGCTGCGAGGACACACATTACGTGCTATTCCTGTTTCCTTCATACATACATTCATAAACTTAAGCTTACATTCCTAGTGGGGTAGGCAGACCTACAGAATTACCAACCACTTTGAAAAATTCTGTAACCACATTATGCACAATCAGGCTAAGATGTTTACCAGTGCTTTAGTGACAGGTTGCAAGCGCATAGCTTAACAATTACCTTAATTGTTTTCTTTTACAATTTGTATGTTTGTGTGTCTTATGATTAATGAATAAATATCTTTCTTCTTCTTTACCACCACATACATATACTATAATTTTATAACGTTAGACAGAAACAGGTAGAACAAAATATAAGCCTGTAAAAACGTGGTATATTTTACCTGCAAATGTAGCGGGTTGAATGATGGCTGCTGGTATATCAGTCCATACACGATGCGGTCAGTTTCTTTCTCTTGTCTGAATGTTCCAAACAGTTTGTCCCAAATGATGAGAACGCCTCCGTAGTTTACGTCAATGCAGTAAGGATTGCTTCCTAAAATATCAAACATAACGGTGCTATTATTTGTACAAATGAAAACTAAATGATCTATGGGTTTCATTTGACAATTCTAAAGTGCCAAAAACAAGTTCTTCTCTAAATTATGAGTTCCGGCAGGCGAAGAAGAATTGAGAGGAAAGCTATTTAACTTGGAACAGAGGGCACTGTCAAGACGCACTACGCTAACTAGCGTTTCCAGTCGTTTCGTTTTTAAACCAATAGCGTCACTGGTAGATGACCTGATACGAAAAGTCACGTGATCTGCCATTGACGCCATTGGTTGAAAACGAAATGAATAGAAACGCTTGTTAGCGAAGTGTATCTTAGCAGGGCCCTCAGAAGTATTAGAAGGAAGAAATCGTAGAAGGTTTCAAAGCTAGAATTATAGAAAATCTTACAGGATATATCACATTTTTATTATATCATGTCATAACTACTGTGCTTAGCTATGAAGTTATCTCCCAACATAACCCTTAACATGGTTTGCTGAGTGAATTTAAAGTTGACCAGCAGCCCTTTTATACGCTGGGAAAATTACGCATACCAGCATCGGGTGGTACTTGGGACTCGCCAGTCGTGATGAGAAGCAATACCCACTAAAACCTAGCAATTCGCCCTCCCGGCCATTTTTTTTTTTTTTTATGGCATAGAGAAGGCAACCGAGCACACAGGCCACCTGATGGTAAGTGGAAACTGTGACCCATAGACATTAGCATAAGACTGCAAATGCGTTGCCAACCCTGAGGACTAAGATGGAATGCCCCTATGCTAGTCATCACATCGGCTGTCTTATCCCCAAACCGGAACACAACAATGCTTGCACAGCTGTTTGGCGGTAGGTTAATGGATAAGATGGTGGTAGCGATCCGGACGGACCCTGCACAGGGTCCTACCACCCGCAAAATCCACCATTCGCCTTTTTTTTTTTTTTCGCCATTGTTGGCGAAGGCCTCAGACTCTGCTTGCGCATTCGAATACGACTAGTCCCACCTTGAGTCGACACGTGAATGTTTCCATTCAGGATGTCATAACAAGTCAGATGCGATAAAAGACTTCGCGGAATAGGGGACGTAATACTCGAACACGGTTTTGACGTAATCTTAGTAAA
Source organism: Acleris sparsana (assembly GCA_923062465.1). Taxonomy (NCBI): domain Eukaryota; kingdom Metazoa; phylum Arthropoda; class Insecta; order Lepidoptera; family Tortricidae; genus Acleris; species Acleris sparsana. The sequence goes on from OV281293.1 coordinate 2,519,529, forward strand.
TATTTAAGCAAATGCAAGTAGCCTGCAGCTGATTACCATGGTGAATCCTGTGATGGCTAGGCGTGTTGAAGATGTGCTCCAGGAGTCCGAGGCTCTTGATGGTCTCCGTGTGGATCCAGAACATGTACAGGTAGCTGAACTGATGATGCATCACAAACTGTGCCGGAGGAATCGCCAGCGCCAGCGGCAGGTAGAAGATCTGATGAATGTTCAGGAAGGTGAGCAGTTTTTTTGATGTCAAGAAGAATGAAACTCCGCACCAGGTGGTGGTGAGTTGTGCTAAGGCTCATAGAGGCAGTCTCAAAACTTGAACCCCACGATATAGTTACATTTAGTCTAATTTCTGAACTTCACTGGAAAGCGTGCCTATTTGACCTAAATTGTGTTGCTCGTTGTAATAATTTGCATGCGCAATGCAACAGTAATTAGATGCACTTAAAGTAACATATATGCATATAAAGTGTTTGTTTACAACCCGAAAAATAACGACAGGTAACGGCGCTCCAGCAATAGATCAGTTAAAAATCTATTCTTCATGGGGACCACATCTCTTCCAAGTTATTTTATTTTATTTGCTATAAAAAAAATTAAACAATACATTTTACATTTGAAAAGCGAAAAAAAAAAACCAGTTTAGGTTTATCCATGCGCTGACGCGGTATAGTCGAGTTCATAAATATGTGTACACTTTAGTACCTTGTCACTTTAATAACTATGACAACTCATATATGGCAGTTTTAACATGACATTAAACAGACAAAGTACTAAAGTGTACACATATTTAAGAACTCGACTGTACTTCGCTGAGAATGAAGACTAACTATTTATATAAGTTTAACGTAACAAGTAACAACAATGGTAATTGACGAATTGAATGTTAATGTTAACACTTTTACATGAAATGTATGTATGTATGTTAACACTTTATTGTACAAAACAAAAACAATACAATAAAGATTTATAAATAAAAAACCTGCGCTTTTATTCCACGACGTTAAACCAAATTGCAAATTTTAACTTGTATTGTATTGTCAACGTTTTGATAGCTCTTAAATTCGTCTCTTCGTCAAATTAAAAACAATACCACAACACTTCAATCGCAATATTGTTCATCGTCTAAGATTACATGCCCTGTCTTCTTTAATTAATAAAACTCGTAAATTGAATCAAACTTAGGTAAACGTGTTAACAACAACGTCTATATAAAATGCAAACAAAATTAACCAAACTGAATTACGTAGTAAATTCAGTTTATCACGTAAATAAACGAGGTGTTTAATACTCTTTTACGTGATCTAAAACGAGGGTAATACTTTTTAACATCAAACGTGAAAAGGCAGAGCGCTAACGTTCATTTTAAGTGATCAAATTCAGTGCCAATAACACGATATCGCGTCTACTTTGTTTGAAATTCTGTAAGCTTGGTAATAATAGAGGTTTTTCCAGCGATAGGCAACATTTTCCTGGAAGAAAATTTAATAACCATAAATCAAGTCTATTTGAAGCCATAGCTATGCTAATAGAGCCTCCACTGCGTAAAATATATAGCCCCTATATTAAAACTTTATGTATATTGGAAGAAAGTTTTACAATCGCGAAAGTAAACTTGGCGATATCTGAGGTTGTCGTGGTGTTATTTCATAAAAAGTATGTTTTATATTGAGCCCTTCAAAAGACCAGCGCGTCGAATTATGTTTGAAAAAATATGGCTGTCATGTTATGTCGCCATTAATGTCTAAATAAGAGCAATTGAAACGTTGAAAATTAATACAATAACATTTGTAAAGAATTATAGTTTTACCGAGTCGAATACAGCCCCAGGATTGGTGATTTTGGACGATGAAAATGTTAGAGGTTACGGGATATATTATTAAGTTATTAATTGTAACGGTAAAATGCGAGTACCATATTGTTTTGTCGGTGTAAAATTGCTAAGGATTTAGACTGACAGTTAAAATAACAAATAATGAATAATAATGGTGATAAAAAAACATGGCCGCTTTAAACCAACGAAATGAATTATTATCCCACAAAATTGAATAGGATGCAATTACAAGAAAATAAAATTGATATTAAAATTCATTTTAATGTGAAGCAAAGCGGTGATAATGAAATACGTAAACAGTTTTGCTCAAATGTTTGCAGTTTAAAGATCGTGTTGGGATGCCGACATCGTTCACTGGAGCGTGAAAAACACTGCTTTTACATTTTAAAAGGATAAAGTATCTCTTATTTTTTGTTGATTTTATTGCCGTGACACAGCAGTTTTAATAATTAAAGCTTTTGATAAAGTGACGTGATTCCGTGATTAGGTTTTGTTTACTACGTTTGCAAAGGTTTAGTCAAGTTTATAAAACGTTGATTAGGTATTGTGTTTGTAGATTTCTTCACAATTTTCGATATTATTATAAATGTTATTTCATTTTTTTTTAATAAGTCCGGTCGGAGCACCAGGAAATTTGAAAAACATTCGCCATTTTTGTCTTAATGGAGCAGTCTTGAGTGAGTAATAATTTTCCTTTTTATAATTGGGGTCTAATTGAGATATTTAATTGAAAAGAACAGGAAACCTTGTTAAATACGCACAGCGAGCAAGCACATTATTATCTTTTCAGTATTTTTAAAAGTTTTGAGGCAAGAAAGTTACAATTACCATTTCGATGTTTAGCCTTATATAGTATGGTAAAAAGCAGTGAAAGTTCATGCTTATTCGGTTACGCATATTTTTTTTTTTAAAGTGCATTGTGTATTTTAAAACTATAACTATTATGCCTGGAACGGGAAACTGTTGTTACTATCTTGTTTACACAATTCACAATAGTTTTTCCTATTGTTATTCTTAGATTACTTACAAATCCACACCATCCTTGCAGAATGGACTGCCTGATACCGACGCCCATGTTGAAGTCTTCGGACGTATGATGCACTTGGTGCTGCGCCCATAGCACATGCATTTCTGGTGACAATACATACATTAAAGTAATTGACGACGAGCGTAGCCTAGTTGGTAGTGACCCTGCTTTCAAAGCTAGTGGTCCCGAGTTCGATCAACGGTGAGGGCAAATATTTGTGTGATAAGCATGGGCTTGCAAGCAGGACTGATGGCTGATGGGGTCAGAAGGTTCTGGAGTGGCGTCCGCGGACCGGAAGACGAGCTGTAGGTAGGCCTCCAACAAGATGGAGTGACGACCTCGTCAGGATCGCGAGAGCGCGGTGGATGCGAAAAGCACAAGACCGGTCTGAGTGGAGAGACTTGGGGAAGGCCTTTGTTCAGCAGTGGACGTCTTTCGGCTGACATGATGAAGCATGGGCTTCGTTTATGAGTCTTGATATCTTCTCTTTCTAAGTTGGTTTATCGTTATCTAGCACTGATGGTAGCTACAATTGTGTATAGTTAAAGAAATATTTTTTGCATCGATGAATGTTATCTATCGCACCGGCTTATCTTTTCTATTTCAAAGGGTATAAAAGCGGACGAATCGATGCAAATTATATATTATTTCGTCAATTATAACTTAGATTGGAACTGGGTCAATTCGTGTGAGGATCCTCCTGATTTATTTAGGTTGCTGTTTTACTGCAGCTGAATCAGGAGGATTCTCACACATTCAATTACGATTCTAAGACATAAATAAAAATACAGAGTTCAAATAGAGCATATACCTACTTAATTCTTATCGTCATTCTCATTTTAACTCGTGATCGAGTAAAGATACAAACCCGAAAAAGAGCATGTCGGACCTTTAGTGTAGGGTGTCGACGCGTACAAACACAAAAAAGTATTTAAAAAAACAACATGAACTAGATACTCTCTTACTTAAAACGACTTGGTGTTGTCTGTTATTTAACTTAAAACGAATTTTTAGTGGGTATGAGTATAAACACTTTAGCCGCCTGTATCTTAGGAACTAATCGAGTCTTCTTAGTCGTGATAATTTTCTTATTAACGTCGTATTTATAAAATGAAATGTGTTTTCATTTAGATGTTTTTCAGAATTTTATTACGTGTTAGAATCCAAAAAAATCTAACGATCAATAATTTTTTTTTTTTTATGGCATAGGGAAGGCTGACGAGCACACAGGCCACCTGATGCTAAGTGGAAACTGTGACCCATAGACATTCGCATTCACAAGACTGCAAGCCTAAGAATGCAAATGCGTTGCCAACCCTGAGGACTAAGATGGAATGCATCTATGCTAGTCATCACACCGGCTGTCTTATCCCCAAACCGATACTGCCCATTATTATTTATGAACTACTATGCTAATATTGTATAAAATGTCACCTAAGAATTAGGTATTTGTTATAGAGTATATTATAATGTTTAGTTAACATTCTAACAAGAATGAGGAATTAAATTTTATAAAGCGATAATAAAATAAAAACTTCAACCTTAAGTAAAAATTACTTTGAAAGATTTGTCCTTAAATTAAATCCATTGAGATTTTTTTCCATTTCTTCATTTCTCATAATGAACGCTAACTTAATTAAGCTCACAAAGAGATATTTATCTAGAACTTCTTTCAACTCAAAACCCAAGTTAATAGAACTTATTATGGTAAATAAGGTTGAATTTGTAAAGAAAACAATTAACCCTTTGTTATTTAAGTTTTTAACATTCTAAAACGACTTAAATGAAAAAAAATATGTATTATTAGTTGCGTGAATTGGGTTTCAATTCCTAACTGTTAATTGAAGTTACGTCATTTTATTTCAAAAACAGTAACATTCGTCTTAAAATTTCTAGAGCTTCTAGGTTTTGTGGGAATGTTATGATACTCGTTAAGATAGTCGCAAGAGCTAAATTAGTTAGTTAAGTGAATCTTGCTAATTAGTTAGACTTGTAACATAATAATAATTTAAGAAACGAAAATTTCTTTCTACCTGTATTAATAAATAAATAAAAAGTAAGCTTAAAAAAAACGACTGATTTTTTTTTATACTGTCTTCGATATTACGTTAAAATATTTTTTATGTACTTACCCGTGGCACTCGCGCCATCGAAACGAATCTAATTACGTATGATATATCTTTTAGATACAGGAACGGACATACATAATTATATACATACATTAATACAGGTCAAACACATAACCCTCCTTCTGGGCTTCGCCACAGTCGGGTAAAAAGAGACTTCCACTGTTCCAAGTCGCTAGCGCATAGTAAATACGTTTTTACTCAATGTATAGCATAATCATTAAGGTTTAATTTACCGTGGCAGGCCCTGTGCATCCAATAGTACCCAAAGTCCACCCCAAGCGCTGCGATGAGCCAGGTTGAGACCCGGTCCCACGGCAGCTCCACTATCCGGTAGTTGGCGTATACCCATGTATACAAGTACGCTTCTGCACCGCGCCATATCAACCTGTTTGAATTATTATTTGATATTATATTTAATTTAATACCTGTAGCTTTATACAATACTAGACAAAGTTGTACCATTGTAATATGAAATATGAAATATGTTTAAAAAATGACTGACTGCTGAGTTTCTTGCGGCGTTTCTTCTCAGCAGTGGTCTCCTCTTGGGAAGCGCTGGTAGTATCTTGACGTGTAAAAGTGCCCGAGCGGCCTACTTACTGAATAAATTTCTTTTATCTTTTTTTTATCTTTTTTAACAAGGCAATGAATGTTAAAACTATTTCTCATTTATTATTATCTTTTTTTAACAAGGCAATGAATGTTAAAACTATTTCTCATTTATTATTAATATTTTTTTAACAAGGCAATGAATGTTAAAACTATTTCTCATTTATTGTTAATCTTTTTTTGACAAGGCAATTAATGTTAAAACTATTTCTCATTTATTATTAATCTTTTTTTAACAAGGCAATGAATGTTAAAACTATTTCTCATTTATTATTAATCTTTTTTTAACAAGGCAATGAATGTTAAAACTATTTCTCATTTATTATTAATCTTTTTTTAACAAGGCAATTAATGTTAAAACTATTTCTCATTTATTATTAATCTTTTTTTAACAAGGCAATTAATGTTAAAACTATTTCTCATTTATTATTAATCTTTTTTTAACAAGGCAATTAATGTTAAAACTATTTCTCATTTATTATTACCACTTCTTATGATTCCAGACCCGAAGGCAGGCCAGAGAACCGATTAATATGACTACGCTGTCCAGTCGTCCGTTCGTCCGTTCTAACTTTAAAAAGAACGTGTTATGAACCGTTATGGATAGCTCTTTATATTATTTAATCACGCTCATTACTAATGTACGATGACGAATGAAACTCAAAAATGAAATAACAACCTGACGATGTGCGATGACAAGAACTACAATAATCTAAATATATAAAAGGAGAAACTGACTGACTGACTGCCTGACATATCAACGCACAGCCGAAACTACTCTACCTAGAAACTTGAAATTTGGTACGGATGTTCCTTTCATGATGTAAGTGAGCACTAAGAAAGGATTTTCCGAAAATCGACCCCCAACGGGAAAAAAAGGGGGAGTACTGGTTAATTCTACGCGTAATAACTAAAGGAAAAGCAATCTTTAAAAACCCAAATGCATTATTTGATATTGTTATTAAACCCGTTTATATTATTATATATTTGAGATGGTCATATTAACACATAAATAATTGTCATTTTTGCCATTGTTGTTATTTCAATTTTTACAGTTTATGTTTCCTATGTCCCTGGGATGGTGAAAGAATTGTAACGATACCACATACGTTTAAATCGGTTAAGGCGTTTAGAAGTTGTGTTGGAATAAAGAATCATTACATACATACATACATGAACCCTGAAAACTTTACACTCCTTTTTTTGGGTAGTCGTGTAAAAAAAAACTTCCTTTTTGGGGCAGTCGTATAAAAAAAAAAAGATTTTTTGTCATTGAGGTCAAGAATGTCTATACCTAACACTATTATTGGTTATAAACTGCAGTCACTTTATGTCATAAAGAGCTGTCATAAACTGCAGCGTAATAACACCACGTTATGCTTTTAAGACTTGGTCGTTATTATAAGACATATCCTGCAGCATAGTTATTAAAGGTTTTAATGTTTTTAATATGTCAGCCTGGTGTAGGGGCAGACGGAAAAGATGGCGGGACGATTTAGATAAATTCAATCCAGGCTGGCAAGGATTGGCGTAATCTTGAGTTGAGTTGGTAATACAAAATACAAATCACAATTTACAATAACATATTTTAAATACATATTAATTGTAAAGGTATTCCTTGTATAGTCCGCATCGTTGTTCATTGCTGAGACTAAAGAAGTCATGAGTTGAAATTGTGGTTACATTTATCTTTGATATATGTTATGACAGCCTTGTTGACTGCCTATGTTCAGCTAGAGTGGACGTCTTTGGCTGAGTATGATGGAGATCTTACCTGCCGCCTTCAAGGAACAACCCATTTGAAAGGCTGGTGATGCCATCGTTCAGTCGTATACCCTTCTTGCCTTTCAATTTCAAAATTATGTGTTCCAGCACCATGAACATGAAGAAGTAGGGCCATGCCTGAAAATATCGATTGTTATCACATACGTTATGTTGTTAGTAAGGTTTATGCTCTGAGTATTAGTCAGAGACATCGGATATAAATAAAGATAAATAAATGAGGCACCATTTTATTTCGATATTTTCTATTTTTTTTATTTTTTTTTATGGCATTGAGAAGGCAAACAAGCACACAGGCCACCTGATGGTAAGTGGAAACTGTGACCCATAGACATTCGCATTCACAAGACTGCAATCCTAAGACTGCAAATGCGTTGCCAACTCTGAGGACTAATATGGAATGCCCCTATGCTAGTCATTACACCGGGTGTCTTATCCCCAAACCGGAACACAACAATGCGAACACGGCTGTTTGGCGGTAGGTTAATGGATAAGATGGTGGTAGCGATCCGGACGGACCTTGCACAAGGTCCTGCCACCCGCAAAACTATTCTTCTTTCTATGATCTTCTGTAACAACAGCTTGTTCTGAGGTTTCTGAGTACCTCATATGGCTTAGTATTATTTGATTGCGACTTGCTAGTAGATATTACATAACTAAACGAAAAGCAACCTTTAAAAACCCAACTGCATTTTTTGATATTGTTATTAAACCGGTTAATAATATATATTCTTATATATTTGAGATGGTCACATTAAGATCTTTCAAATTATACCTATATTGTAATAATTAATAACCTTTTTTTTGTTAACATTAATAAAAATTTATATTTTGGCATTGTTGTTTATCAATTTTAACAGTTTAGGTATCCTTTGTCACATGGGATGGTAAAAGGATTGTAATGATACGACACCCGCTTAAATCGGCTCTGGCGTTTAGAAGTTATGGTGGAATAAAGATTCATTACGTACAGTCACGAGCTTTAATTTAGGACCCATTTCAAGAAAAATATGCTTGAAGTCATCAATGTCATTAGAGATGTCAAGTTATTTGTTATGCCATCGTGAAGTTATTTAAATTTGCAGTATAATGGCATTCACGAGCATTTACGAGATTACACGATTAATCACGAATACGTACGACGAAGACAGCAGTAGCATGTTTCTTACCACAATCGAATATAGCCGACTTTGTCCGATTAGCAACGAATGAATCAACCTATTCATTGGTCAACACCATGACGAACGTTATTGGCTGTTGCTATGGGTGATTTATCAACGAATTAATCAACCGATTCATTGGTCAACACCATGGTGAACGTTATTGGCTGTTGACTTCCTATTTAACTGTTGGCTAACCCGAAGACCAAGCCTGCCAACCTGACAATAGAGTGATTACACCCAAAGCCAACCAATTACAGGTCTAGAAACAGTAACCTAGCGACGATTGTTATAACATAACGTAACGATAGCTGCGGAAAAATCATAATATATCATGATTGGTCAGGGCCACGAGCTTTAATTTGGGACCCACCACGCAACGTTGATATATATCATTTCAAGATTTTCAAGGGTCGATTCGATAAGACATTTAAATGTCTTAACTTGACATTTCAACCCTATCGAACTGAAGTTTCGACCTTATTGCATTATGAATGAATATAGACGTGTCATCATTCGTTATCAGTCGTTCACGACGATTTCACACGAGTACGCCCGATTTGCATTACATGGCTAAATTATGAGGCTCAACAATCCCGTGTGGTGACTGTAACTTTTAGGAAACTCAACCTTATTGTTGTAGAATGTCAGATTGACTTTTGACCTAAGGTGGGTACCAAATTAAATCTCGTGACTGTACATGAACCCTGAAAACATTACACTCCTTTTTAGGGCAGTCGTGTAATAAAAAGACACTCTTGAAGAATACCGTGGATCAAAACAGAGACTGCCACCTTTTTCAAGGCAACAATGATCTGATGTTATTTTTCAATGTTACTGTAGTTCAAAAAATACCGCTTATTGTAATTAAATTTAAAAACATACCTTTGTTTTTTTTATTTACCATTAAACATTGAAACGATACTTTAAATTTCACTTCTACCACTTCTTCAAAATAAATTATAATATTGAAACCAAAGTTGACTAACCTGCACATAGAAGTTTGGCACATCTTCCACGTTTTCATAAGTTGCCTCTTTAGGATTGATCACGTAGAACATGCGTCCCAATCCCTTGGCAAACTCCTTTCCTCTATAGTCGGAATAGACAGACTCGTTGGCATAGTAAATATCGTCCATCGTTGTCCCAAATTAAGTTTTTTCTTAAATTTTCTTTTTAATGTAGGCAGCCTGAATTTTTCCTCTTTTATTCGAATATCAGTTTGATTTTTTTAATGGCTTTTTATTTCGTGCCAGTGTCACTTTTTGGAGCTCTATTTGTCACCTGCCGCGCATCGGAACAAGAACAATATTTACTAGGCACCAATTGCCTCGATTTATATGAAAGCAGAATTTTAATGAAATCGTTTTAATGACTTAAACGATTAAGTTTTTTATGAATGGAAATGCAATTGCACCACATTTCCATCTGTTATGAATTTATTAATGTATATGGAATATTTACCTTTTAGATTAAGCAAATATGCAATGCTTTTGAATTTTGGGTGCAAAATACAACCTAAACTTTAATTGTACCACAACCACGGTTTTAACTCATGATGTAATAAAAAAAAAATGTAATGTAAGCAAATCATTACATTAAATCTTCTCTTATTACCTATGGGTGCAAACATGTTTAATGATAATGTTAAAAATTTACGTTTTTGCGATTTGAAAATTGGTTTCGAGTTCTGTTTCTTTAAACTTAATGGCCTCAATTAAAAAGTAATGCTGGCGGGTAAAAGTATTTTCACCGCAACTTAAAATATGCTGTAACATTAGTGTGATTAAAGACTTGACCGTTATTTGAAGCATATATAGCTTGAGAGATAGGCACGTTTTCCGCTTTATCTTACCTCCCTGTCTACCTTGTGTAAAGCTATCTCCCTCACTTTTCCCGCCATCACCACCACCAGGCAGAAAGTGGGGGTTTAAAACCCACAATTATTTCTGATCATTGGCGTCCTGTTTTCCGCACCGCACAGTCGTGCTCAGGAGTTTCTAAATACTTACATAGTGTAACATCAGTGCTGTCTGGTTCATGTAAGTGTTTATATTCTTACCTCCATAATTTTTAGATAACAAGATTAAGGCCGGATTCGACCAAACTGGAGTAAGTTTTTACTTGAGAGTAAATCATTGTTTAATCTGGAGTAAGTTGATTTTGCATTTTACCAAATCACAATCTCAGAATAAGGTACTACACGCAAGTAAATATTTACACGGCCGATTTTGGTGGAGTAAAGGAACAAACTGAGAGTAAGCTATTGTTGTCAAAGTCACTTGTCAAATGATAAACAAATTGTCAATATGATATGACATTTCTCCAACTGTATTTACCTACAAAATTAAATGGTTACTTCGTTTAAAGTAAGGCCAGAAGAAAGAATATGACACTATTCCTTGTCGGTTTATACATTCGTTCATCATTCACTCTTACTCCACAAATCAATAATACCGAGTTTAGCTTACTCCTCGAGTTCGTTGGAAAAACGTAATCCTAGTTAATCAGTTACGTGTTTGGTCGAATCCTGCCTTAACGGTATTACTGTTCGGTTCTTTAGAACTTATTGATTTGTGTTGTAATTTTCAAACGTGTTTGCTTTATGTATACGTTTTAAACCATAGGTTGTGTGTTTTGAACTAACGAAAATGAGCTGTGAAAATAGTAAAGTACGGGATTTAAGTAGTACATCAAGTACCAGTTGTCTCGTTCCACGGTCCTTTGGCAGGGCGACAACCGAACAGCGATCGCTTATATTCGAAACGAGGGGGAGACAAAGTCAAAGGCCCTGATGTGCGTAACAACCCAGATTTTTCAATTACTAGACAAACACGAAATTCACATTGCTGCTCATCATATTCCGGGAAAGTTCAACGGCCACGCAGATCATCTATCTCGCTACCGGTCTCCCCCCAAGTGGCATCTGTTGCTCATGTGCACGCAGAAGATTTTCCAAAAATTCGGAGTGCCTGTCATAGACCTCTTTGCCTCGGCCAGTGCTCATGTTGTTGCGAATTACGTAACCCTGGATATAAACGATCGACAAGCGATGTATCACGACGCTTTTTCTCGTCAGTGGGACTACAATCTAGGGTGGATTTTCCCACCACCTTATTTGATACCCAAGGTTTTTGCTCACCTCAATCACGCCAAAGGTAAATTTTTAATTGTAGTCCCACGTTGGGAACGCGTATTTTGGAGAGCAGACCTCAAGTCGAGGGCAATTGCAGCACCGTTCACAATTCGACAGCTCAGCGAATATTTGATAGACATACCGAGGGGCCTTCCACCTCCAAAAGTTCAACAGATGACCCTCGAGGTCTGGAAATGTGGGGGTGGTCGCGTAACTTAACTGATTGGAATGATGCTGAATTGAACTTATTATTGTCATCATGGCGTTCATCCACGCTAAAAATGTATAAAGCTGCCTGGAATAGATGGTTGGTGTGGTGTAAGTTACATAAACTTGAAGCTTTAAGGCCTACTGGTTCGAACCTAGTTAAATTCCTGGCAGAACTATTTTTGAAAGATCAACTAGCTTACAACACCAGTTTATTGCATAAATCTGTCGTCTCCACTCTGTGTGATACTGAGATCTCGGAAGTATTAAGCTCCCACGTTTTAGTTAAGCATGTACTTAAGTCAATTTCTCTAAAAGGACCGGTGCAGCATAAAACTACCATATGGGACATGGATACTTTAGCTACCTTTTTATCTAATTATACTATTGACGAATTTAACAACTTTTCGATTTCCCGACATACAGCTATTTTACTTTTGTTATGCTCGGGCAGACGTGTTCATGATCTTACCCTCCTAGCGGTAGATAAGCAACATTACATAGAATTCGACGACCATGTCATAATGTGGCCCGTTTTTGGCTCTAAAATGGATAAATGCGATTTCAGGCAATTGGGGTGCAAGATACTAACCAATTCGAGCAACAAGCAACTTGACACAGTTTACTGGGTGAAACGTTGTATTCAACTTCTTCAAAGCAGACGAAACGAAGCCAGCTGCTCGAATTTATTTGTCAGCTTGAGAGGACAACCTAAAGCCGCTTCCAAAACTGTCGTTGCTGGATGGGTCAAAAACTTATTATCAGAGGCGAATATTTCAGCCCCTCCTGGCAGCGTACGGTCGGCCGTGGCTTCAAAAAGTTGATCGGATAATATGTCAGTAGAAGAGATTCTTTCTCGAGGTAATAGGAAATCCGGCAATACCTTTCGGAATTTCTATAGGCGAGAAGTTATGCCAACTCGAAGTAACAGCATAAGAAACTCTTTTGTGCCTGTTGATTGACCTGTTTTTTCAATCAAATTTCCTAGTTATCAGGAGATAATGTGTCTGATTAGTTTTGTTATTAAGGATATTGTCCAAATGCTAACGAATATTAAGCTTAAGGATATTGTCGAAATAATACGTTCATGCTAAACTCGTGTATAAAGGTGATTTAAAATAAATATAGTTTTGTTTGTGATCATTATGTTTTTACTTTGCTATAAAATTACTGATGTTGGTGAATACTAGGTCTGTACCCAGTACATGCTAGTACTTACTCATCGTCTGCTCACCCCATTAATTATAATGAATAATCATCATCATCATTATCAGGCGCAAGACGTCCACTGCTGGACAAAGGCCTTCCCCAAGGTTTTCCACAACGATCGGTCCTCTGCTGCGTCATCCAGCGGTTTCCCGCGACCTTTATCAGATCGTCAGTCCACCTTAGTATTGTATAGTGAACAATGCTGCCCCCGATAGTAAAAAGGGCGCATCTAACAATTTTGTCAAAAATGTGTTAATTATACTGCCGTGATCAGCAGAAAAAGACCTACCTACTGATATTTTTAGTTTTTTCCTAGGTAGGCTAGATTAGAAGTTACCATAAGCAAAAAGGACGTAACTTCACTCACTTTGTTATAAAAACTTAATTAAAAAGACGCATTTCAGAAACATGTAGGTGGTCTTCATAAAAAAGACGTAACTACGTATAATGCGCCCTTTTGTTTTGTCAAACTTTTAACAGTTCAGTAAAAGAAAAGACGCAAGGTACAATCCATCACCGTATACTTCAATAAAAAGACGCATCTAAGTACTTACGCCTTTTCAACCAAGTCTGGTCTTGAAAGTATTATTTTGACTAAGACGCATCTAACTTAAATACTTAATGAAAAGGGCGCTAGTGACCACTTGCGCCTTTTCAACTTACCCAAAGCTTGATAACTGTATGTTGAGGCGGACGCATCTACACGTAAAACTTCGTAGAAAAGACGCTAATGAACAGTTGCGCCTTTTAAATAGTGTATTTTGCTAATTTATCTAGGATGCTCGTGGTATTTGCGTCTGATTTTGATGTAGGCATATTTTATTTTTGCGATACTATAACATTGAAAAGTGTAGTTAAGCGTACATTTATATTCAAATTATGTTAGTTTTATTTTAACCCTTAATTTGGCAAGAAGATTTTTTAATAAAAACAGAAATATAATTTATATTATCGTGGTTGCCGGTGACTGTGTCTGCATGGAACTCGTTTATCGAGTTATACCTGTAGAAATTATTGTATTTCCGAGATGAAAAAACATATCGTCATGTCCATCCCCGGGACTCTAGCTATATTCATTTAAAATTCATTTTGATTCGGCGGTTGACAAACAAGTTTGCTGATGGCAGCGTTATTTTCGTCTGCTACAGAACAGCTAAGCAAAGTAAGCCTTGAGTTTGGATTGCTAATAAACATGTCAGAGACCAAGCTAATATCCAACTGCATCAAACAGAGCATTGAAGTCTTCCCCCAATATCTTAAACACAAGTTCAGTTGCACAGACGTTCACCATAACGACGGAGGTGGCGGGATGAACAGCAAACTTTTGGAAACAATATTTTCCAAAAGTTTGCTCAGATCAGTCACCACTTTATGAGTAGCAGCGTGGGAAGAAAAACGGAAAGTTTTACCCAATAATACAATAATGGGGCAGAACAGAACAGGTTAATAATAACATACATAGAAAGAAATGGAGATAAGAGGGGCAGATTCCCTGAGAAACGCTATACTATTTCTCCTTTATTTGAATTCTGATGGGGCATTGAGTTGTAGAATTAATCTAATTTTTTTTTGACTTCTGGATTTTTTTTAAAGAGCAGGGGGGTTATTATGACATAGCTATGCAGTTCAGTTTACGCTGAGAGAATAGGACACAGCTATACAACTGCTATAGCTTTGTCTTTTGCGCTCACCGTAAAATTAACTGCATAGTTACGTCATAATAACCCCCCAGAACATAAAATAGTATTTCTGAAGACAGAAAAACCGTGGGTGTAACAAGAAAATAACCGCATTGACACCCGAGATACATTGTTTGAATAAAGTACTGCGCGTATACACATTTTCCTGTTTTATAAAATATTTCTAGTTTCTCATTCCAATCTTTCTGGGACCGTATCGGTTTGCATCGAATAGTTTTGTTTAAACCTTATTTTGATAGTCCGTCAAGATAGGATAAAAAATTACAACAAATCAATATGGAACCGATGAAAGAAAGTGTGGTTTGGGGCAGGGTGACTTGAGAAACCCAGCAACAGCGCTCATTTCCTTGTTTAAATAAGTTATAGTTTGTTATAAGGAGTAAAACTTGAGCTTAGAAGTATGCTGGGCGTAGTTAGTAAACGCAAGTTAGAACACCGTGGCATTGGCAATGGGAAGTACTGGATATTTAACTTATATAATTCATACACGGGACTTATTTTTTATGTATCTTATTTATTTATATGCAAATAAGTTGTAATGTTGTCATAAGTACGTATAGCAAAAGCATTTTAAAAAAAATACTGAGGGTAAGTGAGAAGCGTCTTTCCTCATTTACATTCTGACGGTAATAGCGGCATGCACACGTTAAGTTTGGACCACGTGAAACGCCACGCGCCGTTCCAATCTTCGTTCCGAACATACGTGTAAATGCAACTGTAATAGTAAAATAGTAAAAATGTGCGGTTCGAAACGAAGATTGGAACGGCGCGTGGCGTTTCCCGCGGTCCGAACTTTACCGCGTAAAGGCCGCTAATGGACAAAAAATTCCCGTTCGGACTGGATGTTTATATTTTTTATTCAGTAAAAAAAGATTCTATTATATAAATATGAAATTCTCCTATACCATTATTATCTTAATTTTTCTAATAATTTTAGTTTATTACGAGTAGATTTTAGACTAAGTCAAATTAAGGGTAAACTTTTATTTTTTCATACGGTTTTTTATGATTATTTTTCATGATTGTACTTTAGAATATTGTTATTGTGTGAAATATTATTTCAAGACGTTTATTTTACAGGTGGCAGTTGAACTACGTACATGTTAAAGTAGTAAAAAGAGAAAATATTACTTTTTATTTTAGTAAAAGTAGTTGTTTAAAACATCAATTACTTTATTGAAAAGACGCTTGTGTCCAAATGCGCCCTTTCATATCAGGAGAAAAGCAGGAAATATCTGTCAAGCACTGATATCAAAAAGAAGTTTGTTATTATACTCAATTGAAAAGGCGTAATTGGTTACTTACGTCTTTTCAACGGAGTATCGAGTATTTTCCAGACATTTTTTTGCTTAGATGAAAAGGAAAATCTTAAATAAATAAATAAATAAACATAAATTATAAAATTTTGTATTACCATATTGACAATATTGTATATATCTATATTACTGCGTTTACAGGAAGTTTCTATGTCAATTTCTTTAGAGACAGCATACTTTTTTTTAATTTTCACCTAAAACATTTAATTTCTCGACTTCGACTTCATGTTAGATGCGCCCTTTTTACTATCGGGGGCAGAATGTACCTAATCAATCATACATAACAGGTCACATTGGCTTCCACCAGTCCACCAGGCGATAACAAACGCGTCTCAAGCTATATACGCTTCAAATAACGGTCAAGTCTTTAATAGCTGCGTTTTACCTGAAATAAAACGCTTAATAAATACTTACCTTATTTGAAGCATTACTTTAACTCCTGCCTGTTGATCTTTCGACTCAATGATCAGAAATAATAAAATTGTGGGTTTTAAACCCCCACCTTCTGCCTGGTGGTGGTGATGGCGGGAAAAGTGAGGGAGATAGCATTACACAAGGTAGACAGGGAGGTAAGATAAAGCGGAAAACGGAAGTGCCTATCTCTCAAGCTATACAGTGTGTGGCCCAAAACCGGGGCGAAAAAAGTAAATGGGGATTCTTTAGAACATTTCAATTAACTATCACAAGAATCTAATATTACAAAGTCTATAATTTTGGAGAAAACAGCCTACAAAGTTAAAAATCGTAGGTAATGTATTTTCCCGTCGCGATATCGTCGCTTTGCACGCTGAGTGACCCTGAGCTTATTTATGAGGCCCACATTCAGCGGCCAAGTCTCTGATCCATAAGTCATCACTGGCAGCACACACTGGTCGAAGACTTTCGACTTAAGGCTCTGCGGTATTTTGGACGAGAAGATCCGCTTTAACTTTCTGAACGCTGCCCATCCGAGTTGGATTCGGCGATCGACCTCTTTCTTGAAGTTGGATTTACCTAGTTGGACAGTTTGTCCCAGGTATACGTACTGATCAACAACTTCAAGTTGAGAATTCCCCACGTGAACCGGTATTGGCAAAACGCGAACATTGGACATGACTTTCGTCTTGTCCAAGTTCATTTTCAGGCCCACCCGTTGGGAAACTCTATCGAGGTCTCCGAGCATCTTACTCAAGTCTTCTAGCGATTCTGCCATGACTACGATGTCGTCCGCGAATCGAAGGTGAGTGATGTACTCGCCGTTGATGTTGATGCCAAGTCCTTCCCAGTCCAGAAGCTTGAAGACATCTTCCAGTGCAGCGGTGAACAGTTTCGGAGATATGACATCTCCCTGTCTCACACCTTTCTGCAACTGAATCGGTTTCGAGCTCTGGTTCTGGAGCCGGACTGCCATAGTGGCATTTTTGTACAAACACTTCAGCACTTCGATATATCGATAGTCGATGTGGCACCGCTGTAGTGACTCGAGCACCGCCCATGTCTCGACCGAATCAAAGGCCTTCTCATAGTCCACGAACGCTAGACATAAGGGCCGATTATACTCTTCAGTCTTCTGTATAATCTGGCGCAGCGTGTGAATGTGGTCTATGGTACTAAAGCCTTTCCGGAAACCGGCTTGTTCAGGAGGCTGGAAGTCGTCGAACCTGCGTGAGAGTCGATTTGTAATGACCCTTGAAAACAACTTATAAGCGTGGCTCAGAAGTGAGATGGGTCTGTAGTTCTTCAATAAGGTTTTATCGCCTTTCTTAAAGAACAAGACCACCACACTTCTGGTCCACGCCTCTGGAACACCGCCTTCGAGAATAACAGAGTTAAAGAGCTTCTGGAGGACTTTAAGTATCGGCATTCCACCCGCTCTCAGAAGCTCAGCCGTAACTCCGTCGTCCCCTGGCGCCTTATTGTTCTTCAGTTGCTTCAGGGCCATTCTGATCTCGTACAGGCTGACGTCCGGGATGTCTTCGGTGTAATGTCGGGTGAGTTTGGCTCTGGGATCTGTAGCCAAACTTTCAACGGGTCGAGTTGATTTGTACAGCTGTCCGTAGAACTTCTCAACCTCACTCAAAATCTCGGCCTTGGACGAAATTACGGTGCCATTTTCGGTCTTCAGTTTCATCAACTGGGAACCAAGGCGCCTGAGAACCAAGGTAACCGACATAGCTCAGAGAGTTAGCATGCTGAAGTGGCAATGGGCAGGCCACATAGCTCGGAGAACTGATAACCGTTGGGGAAGAAAAGTTCTCGAGTGGCGGCCCCGCACCGGTGGACGGAGTGTTGGACGGCCTCCCACCCGGTGGTCTGACGACCTGGTTAGGATCGCGGGGAGCCGCTGGATGCAAGCGGCTCAAGACCGTGACTTGTGGCGCTCTTTGGGGGAGGCCTTTGTCCAGCAGTGGACGCCCCCGGGCTGATGATGATGATGATGATGATATCGTCGCTTGGTCACTTGGTACGCGGTATGTCTGAGTACAGGGTACCATTGACAACACGCGGTAGATTTAGCGGTGTTTGCATTACATTGAATTTGCGATTAAGTTTGTTAGAAAAAAACTGAAAGTTAAGTTTTGATTTTAATTAGGTAAGACCATTATAATGTAATTACCGGTGATCTATAGAGCCCCTGTTTTTAATATTATCCTCGGTTTTGGGCCACACACTGTATATGCTTCAAATAAGGTAAGTATTTAATAAGCGTTTTATTTCAGGTAAAACGCAGCTATTAATAGTATCCAATTATCCACAACGATATTGGGTTTAAATTTGACATTAATTCCCATCCATAATGTTGCACTGTAACATTTGAGCACTTTCTCATGGGGCTGATGCTGGCTTCCGTGTTTTTGCTTATTTACCTTCTGCCATTTCAAAGTTAAGAATATAAAAGAAGAAACTGTCTGGCTGACTGATTGATCACCGCAAAGCTGAGGAGCTGGACCTAGGGCCTTGAAATTCGGAAGGAAAATTCCTCCCCTAAAGGGTAAAAAAAGTGGGAGTAATTATACGCGTGCTCATTGCTCTAGTATTAAAATTGTATAAGCGGACGAAGTCCAAAATTGTTTAGCAGGTACCTATATTTTTACAAGCTTTTATTGAATTTGCAATGTATGTATGTATGTCTGTACGGGTCAAAATTGCATGTTAAATTTGACCCACTTTCCGTAAACGGAATTGGCTGAAATTTGGATCACGTATGTAAATCCGATGACAATGCAATATTATGGTATCTAAGAGGTGATCTGATGATGGAGTCGGAAGGTGGTGACAGGATTTCCGGTATCCTTAACGTAGACTCACCGTGTTTGGACTTAATAGTTTTGTCTTGATAAGCAGATAAAGATTTTTCAAATAAAAGTACAGTCGGAAACAACAGCTTGTCCAAATAAATTTTCGACAGTTTTTTTTTTTTTAATTGTGGTGTAATAGAACAAAATAATGTTATGTAACATTTGTCTTTTGTAATAGTATCTAGTTCAGATTTAATGATCTATCACCTACTGCTTAATAAGTGATAAGTAGAGGGTAAATAACTAATATCAATGCTGTTAAACTAACGATTGTTGAATATTTTATTGAAAAATATTTGGTAAGTAATTAAATGTAAAATACTTAAAACCCTTTTTCTAATTGGTTGGTTCTATTTAAATTAATTATGTTTTAAGTGTTTCCGGTCAAATGCTAGTCAGTTCCATTGTGCATTTTAATGTCTTTTGGGGTTCCGTATTCCAACTAGAAAACTGTTTATTCTTTTCCAATCAGACTGTCCGTCTGTTTGTCTTTAGGTTACAGAAAGCATTACAATTAATATGGAAAACATGAGTGTTTTTTCTATCTTACAACATTCAGTGAAGAACTTTCAAGGAATTTAATTCCTATACCACTTTGGACCATGTCAAAGTGACACTATAAATAAAATTATATGTCCTATGTAATAGGATACTCCTAGGATAGGTTTTAAAAATCATTTAATGCATATTATTACCTATGGGAAAGGTTTAGCACTAAATTTGTTTTTTACTAATCGTAAAAGAAATCCTTAGCATTTGATTCGACTTAATATTCGTTGATATGAAAATTACATGATCACTTTTCAGAATGCTTTCTTTACATAACTTTTTCTTTAAGAATTGAAAAACTTTTGGCCGTCCGTCTGTCTGTTTGTCCGTATATCACAGATTTCTATCTCGTTTACGGAATATCTTACAAGCCTTAAATTTAAGAAAGAAGGGAACAAATAAAGACAAATTGACACATTTAGAGTAAAAATAAACATTACTGAGCATTTACACATAATATGTGTAAAATATTGTTATTAAACCCAATATACTACTAAATATAATATACTACTAGCAACGAAAATATTTTTCAAAGAAAAAATCTCTTAAATTCTACACAAACATAATCATCAGTCTGTGTCAGTAGACTGCTGGAGATATACCTCCCCGTTTTATGAGATTCAATCCGATTTCGAATTCTACGGAACCATATAAATTAATTAATAACCCAATGATTTAATGCTGGCGCTAGATCGACATTTTTTAACGAGGCACGTAATTACTTATCGATCGTATTCTTTACCTATAATTAACGTTCACAATATTGTGTAATACGGTGGGCGAGGCCATAGACAAGATGATTAACGCTATCGAAACGTATGGAAATGCCATAAGCACTTGACACGACCATGTGGCAGCTTACGTCAATCTTACCTATACGTTTTCGGTGGCTCATAGCATCTTTTCTAGTGCCTCAGAACAGTTATTGTTGGTCAAGTAGTCCAATCTTGCGAAAATAAATAAGGTTTAATATAATATCGGTATCTAAGAGCAGACTTAATTATGGAAGATGGCCATGGAATAAAATGGAATAGGTTAAATTGAACAATGAGCAGTTTATTTATGAAGTCACACAATAATAGAGAATCTGTGTACGTTACTCCATATTAAAGCTCGTTTTAGAAAAAACTACTACTACTAAGTATCTAACGCCATCTATGCCTGATTCTTGACACTTAAATAGCAGCACCCGTAATCAAGCTGCGTGCGTTTGTTTCTATTTAAACGTTGCCAAGTTTTTCTTACAGGTGGCGCTGTATTCGAGATGTAAATATAGTTATCCAATAAAGTCACAGAGGGCGTGCTTAAGTTCAATTAGACGCTTCTTTTTATTTAAAACACCATCTGTCTATAGGGACAATAATGAAGTGTAAAACAAACAAAGCTACGCACTATCTTCTCGTCCCAAATACTACAGTGCCTCAAGACAAAAGTCTTTGATCAGTGTGTGTTGCCAGTGATGTCGTATGGATCCGAGACATGGTCGCTAACAATGGGCCTCATAAGAAGGCTCAAGGTCACTCAAAGGGCGATGGAAAGAGCTATGCTGGGTGTCTCCTTGCGAGATCGAATCAGGAATGAGGAGATTCGCAGGAGAACTAAAGTAACCGATATAGCTCACCGGATTGCAAACCTTAAGTGGCAGTGGGCGGGGCACATTGCTCGTAGAACTGATGGCCGTTGGAGCGGAAAGGTTCTAGAGTGGCGACCGCGAACCGGGAGACGAAGTGTTGGCAGACCTTCCACAAGGTGGACTGACGATCTGATAAAGGTCGCGGGAAACCGCTGGATGACAGCAGCAGACGACCGATCGTTGTGGAAAACCTTGGGGAAGGCGTTTGTCCAGCAGTGGACGTCTTGCGGCTGATAATGATGATGATGATGAAAACAAAAATCAAAGTCAAGTATTTAGTCAACAATTGATTGATATTATTGAAATAACATCTTACTTCTCTCTTAATCGCTCTTAATAAGAGCGTATGAGAGGGAGTGAGAGACAAGTAAATACCATATCTTCTAAAAGCACTGTACTTACTTATTTATTGAAGGGACTAAAACAAGTTGCATATTATAGTCGCAGAGTTGCGGGAAACCCCCTAAAACCTATAAGATTATAAATAAATTGGTATAAAATAACCACCTAACCAACTGTTTTCTCTGTAGGTACTGAAAACTATTATAAATAGAGGGTAACTAGAGCGAGATCGAACACCCGACCCGACAACCAGCCAGGCGGATAACACGCGGGCTGCGCGGTTACACGCAGTGGGCTGAAAACAAGCCTGAGAGCTGTTTCATACACTGGCGAGCACAATTAACTGATGACTTTATAAGGCAAATTTGCACGTGAGTGTATTTGATTGTAATTTATTGTACGGTCACGAACGTTAATTGGTGACCCAGCAAAAAATATGCTTGAAATCGTCAATGTCATTAGAGATGACAAGTCATTCGTAAGTTATAGGAAACTTTACCTTAATGTTGTAGTATGTTAGATTGATTTTGGACCTAAGGTTACAAGTTTACGTATGTAATGCTGTCTGGAGTGGTTAACTATTTATGCTTCCTTTTATAGAAATTAAGGTATTTACACTACTAACTATAAGGACGCAAAAATTGATTTATAAGTAGACCCCGGATTCTTGTCGCGATGACGTCACAATAGGGTAATTTGGGGAGCAAATGGAACGGTAGTAATTAATACGGATTTATTTAGATAAGATAAGATAAAAAAATGTCTTATGGTGTAAATTAATACGAAAGTGTTACTCATTATTTTTTGGTATATTAAAACGAAACTTCCTTTAAATCAATTGTCAATTGATTAAATTACCGACATTGTTCTTTCGTTAACTGCCTCTCCGTAACAGATCAAAAGTTGTTCTAAATGCCTTGCCGTAAGGCTACGTCTTCTAGAATAATATATCCACTTCAAAAAGGAAAAGCTTCTTTCCACTTCGACAGATGTTATCGGAGCGTATTTGAAAAGTTTGCGGTTATCAAAGAAGGATTTGTAAGGATTGCTTGGATTTATTTGTATACACCATTTACAATATAATTTACTGTCGATTACTTTCAAAAAGTCAAATTTAGTAAGATATCTATCGAAAGACATTATTTTATTTTAATTTAACAAATCATTAAAGCAAACGCCCTGTGAGACAGTGTCTTGACACATTGATACAATCAATGTGACGTGCAGTTGCATAATATAAACAGGTTATAATCCATATGTATATAGACATTATCTAAGGTCAAACTTTATTGAGTTAGTATAGATTGCATAAATTGATAAAGTTAATTTTAATATATTACATTGTGATCTACTATTACATGTCCTGAATGAATATTTGGTGAAATGAATATATATTTTAGCTTATCTTATTCTTTATGTATCATTTTGTGCCACCGTTCCATTTGCTCCCCAAATTACCCTATTGTGACGTCATCGCGACAAGAATCCGGGGTCTATTTATAAGGTTTGAATTCCCTTGAAATAATTAAGTGACGCATTTAGCCCTCCGTCGGAATAGCCCCGCCACACTCTCATTAATATTTTTAAGTTCAACTGGTCGTGTTTTTTATAATGCACTGTGCTTTTATGGGTTTTTAGATACAAATCAAAAATCAATATTGATATGAAATCGTTACACATCGCATAGGTTTTTTTTTTTAATTGTCAGCAGTTTGAATTAAAAATTAATAAGCCTATCCAATTTGACCTACTCTATCACCCTTAACTCAAAAGTCATTTACTCCACAACATCCTGTACCTGTAGTTTTTTTTCTGGTTACGAGTCTCTCGTGTAATAATAAGCTTACCGATGTAATAATAAGCCTATGATGCACGCCTGATAAGAAGACAATCGTGACACGTTACACAACCATGAAGTTCCTGAATATTGATAAAATTGACAGCAGTAAAACAATGCTCTAATTACTATGCCATCACATGCCACAAATAAGTTTAGCATTGTTTTACTGCTGTCAATATTATCATTAGGTATTCAGAAATTCATGGTTTTGCAACGTGTCAGGGATCACTTCTTATCAGGCGTGCACTATAGGCTTATTATTATAATTATTTAGGTACTAAGGTAAAGAGTCGTAACCACAAAAGAAAAAATCGCAAAAAAAAACAGTTTACCAAATGATGATTTGGTGAAACATACGTGAAGAAAAAAGGATCAACACCTAATAAACCAAAGCTTTTGCCAAGAGAAGTTAAAGAAAAACATATTACCTACTGTTATGATTTAAATCCCACCCTAAAACAAATTAATTTTATCAAACAGTTTCCAAACACAGCATGTATCAGGCAACATTATGAAGTAATTAAAATTTAAAAAAATAATAAAACGTCCATTTTATAATAGGTTACTACAACCCGAAACACGAGTCTGGTGCCCGCCAGACAACATCGGTGTCACTGAAATTTAACCAGCTGGTCTTACTTTATAACCTAACCTAACCAGATACATTACGTTATTGTGGTTAGACAGGACCTAAATATCAACGTTTAAGGGGACTCATAGTCTAACAGGTAGAACAACTCATATTATACAGTTAATGAACGTAGCCATGATAATATCAATGCTATAATGCATATTATAAAACTGGTAATTACATAGCAGCGCTCATTAAAGAACTGTTATCATCATGGCAACGCTATGGGTGGCATTGATACTGTTAACTGTATAAAATGAGCGGTTATAATACGCAAGTATGACATTAATAATTTCTAAATACACAATCTTTAATTAACAAAAAAGTAAACAAAACTCCTTCAACAATGCTATAATAAAATTACAAAAGTTAAAAAAAAAAAGTAACCACAAGCAATAAAAGCTGATTCATGTAACAAACAATTGAGAGAAATATTTTTTGGAAAGCTATAAAAATAATCAAGACTAGCAAAACAGAATTTAACATGGAGTTTATATGGTTGTCTTGTTACGTGTGTCGTCTCATGCGCATTGGATCTTTATATCTAATCGCTGCCTTATTAAGTTATTATCATTTAAAAATGCTTGTACCATCCGTGTTTATTGGCCAATTTTAATTTTAATTTAACTTTTGGTGAAAAAAAAACCGGTATTTTCGGTATTTTATTTAGACATGCAATTTAAAAAAGCCACGCATATTCCCTATTGCTTATATCGCCTTAATTGTGAACTGCATTTGCGGTAACGATACAAAAGATTTCTTAATACGTGTTCAGTTACAAACAGATTAGGTATATATTAGTAGAAGGGCCGTATTAAGAGAATTTTAAGCTTAAATCGCGTTACTGTCATAAATTCCCATACAAATTCTGGGGTCCTAGTCTTCTGGAGATCAAGTGAAAAAGGGCTTAAGTCTAGCATATTCCGTTCATGTATATACCCTTTTACATTTTGACCCCAATTGAGCTCCGGGGTAAAGTTATGCATGCACCCCCTAAATCAAATCCGAAATCCACAATTTTTGATGTGTTGTAGTTATTATTAAATCTGAGTATAACGTATCCGTTTTTTTTAGAATTATTTACCATCGGAAACGTTCATACTTTGTGTTTTATAATATCTACAGCATATTTAAAACTTCAAATTTTTTACACTTCAAATTTAGTTCTGGATCCTGAGCTAGGAATCCTTGGGATACAGGATCCAGAGAATAACAAAGATATTTTGATCTTAAAAATTTGTGCAATATACATAGGTCGAGTGGGCAATTCTGCCATTTGTTATTCAAACCATGAACAAGCCAACGTCGCGTCATACATTATAACGTGACAATGGTATTACAAAGAGATTATCGATTATTTCGCGACACGTTACCATGTTTCCGGCATCGGTTGCATTCCCACGGAACTGCCGCAATTATAAAATGGCTGGACAATTTGCAGTTGCAGCCAGCACTTGTACTAATTTGTAACTAAACCACTAAGCTTCGTGCAGGTAAAAACCTTTGACTACCTTGTAGTATCTACCTTTGCCTTTACCATTTTTTCTACTAGGAAAAAACCCTTATAAGATGACTTTGTCGTCCGTCCGTCTGTCTGTCAAAACCTTTTATCTCGGGAACCCGTGGAGGTACCGAGTTAAAATTAAAACCATATACTCAAATCTACAGTCCTTTGAAGGTGTGAATAAATCAAACTTCTAAGTTAACTTGAAAAAATGATACGGGCGTTTATATCGCAAAAAACGTATATTTCGACACTCTCCAGGGGAATTAAAAAATATAGGGTATTTTCCGTTGACGTAGAACTATGAAATTTGGAAAGTAATACCGTCTAATACTATAAATATAGGAAAAAATCTGAAAACTATATATTTTAAGTTTTATCACAAAAAACAGGGTCTTCATATTTTGATTTAAGTTAACAGTGTCATGTGAGGTATCGTATGAGAATCTTAAATACGGAGCGCGAGTCCGACTCGCGCTTGACCGGTTTTTTATGTATTGTTGACGTTATGATACTGAGCCTCTATTCTACGATGACAAACAATATTGCTTTTGACTTGATATCCTATTGTTAACGTTTTGATAGCTCTTATTTAGTCCACAGTAATGGGGCGGACGAGCTAAAACCAATACCATAACATTTCAAAAACTATATTGTTTAACGCTGTAGAATAGAGGCTCTGGTAGTTATTGTTTTTAGGGTCCCGTATCCAACTACTAAGTGTACAACCTGAGTGGACGCTCGAAGCGGGGCGTTGAGCGGGGCGGGCAGCGTCGCGGGCGCGCGTCCACCACACGTCCAGCGTCCACTCAGGACACCAGTATGAGTTTCCTTTGTTTAACATGCACGCCGCACGCCCCGCCCCGCTGCACGCCCGACTCGAGCGTCCACTCAGGCCTTAGCCTTAGACTTTGGTTGCCCGTCCGTTCGTCACAAGGCTGTATCTTATGAACCGTAACAGCTAGAAACTTTAAAAAATTAAGAGTGAGAATAGCTAATATAATCACAAATGCAAATAAAATAAGGTTTATAATTAAAGAAATGTCAAAATCGGCATTGTTGGGTCGATTTTTAATATTGTAAGGGACTTGATACATCAGCCTTTGTGTGTAAGTCCGTCTTGTAGTTGGCCGATTTCTTGAATGTCTAAAAGAGGGGCAAACTAGCATGCAGGTTACCTGACGGTAAGTAATCACCACTACCAAGGTTCATTAGTAATTAATAACACACCAACTTAAGTCGCAAACTCTTAGATCGTCATTCAAAGTATTAAAATTCTCAAGTCATACTACATTATCTTACTTCACTACATAATTCCAAAATAACCCTTAACACTGTTCCTAAAATAAAAGAATCGAGGAGCTACAAAATTGTCTTACGTTTTTTTATTTCAAGTAATATTCAGTTGTTAAAACGCTGGATCTTGCCAATTGGCCGGTTGCCGGAGTCGATAAGTGCGTTGCAAACGGAGAGGCAGTCACGCATACTTTTAATTCCTGGTAAAACCCGTTGGAAAATCGTTAGTGTATAAAGGGAATGTTTTAGTGCCTGGATAGCTGAGTTTCATACAAATTGAAGCATATGCAGGGTTTGACAGTTATCTGTACTGACTGACTGAGAGACTCACTGACAACGATCCACCGAGGAGTTGGAGTCAAGTCTCCTCGAAGAAATCCAGTTTGTCCAGCTGTTTTAGTTTGACTATCATTCAGATGAGGGTGTTTAGTCAGCTTATTACAAGGAGTTCAGGACCTGTAAGGGTCTACTCCAAACTGACTAGGCCGGCCACGCAGATGTTAATAGAAAATGAAATACAGGTCCGGGGACTTAAAATTTTAAGAATTTTTTACCCAAATACTTTTAGGATTTATCAAAGGGGAGTAGCTAGTAATTCTACGCGTATAAGTAAGTATAAGGTCGCAGGCATCCTTTAGTTTTTTTTTATAAGTAAAAACATTTCCTAGGGTTGGGCTTTGTAAGATTTATCAAGATTTTCATTTTTCGGACAAGCTTTTTCGAGATCAAACCAATGAATCAGTTTTTATTTAAATGTATGATCGATTTTGATTTAGGTTTGTAACCAAAAACTCGCAATAATCGAAGTGAAGCGAGGGCGGATCGCTTATAGTAAATATCGTTAAAAATATTCATAATAACCCAATCTGCCGTCCCCCGATCCCTAAACAGCCTGTCAATAAACAGACAATTTATATATTGTATTTATACCTAAAGTACCGATTGACCCTTTAAAAGCTTTGACAAAAGCCCCTTACCACACGGGGACGCTGCGGTTTTGGAGCTTACGGAACTTTGGTGTGGTTAAACTATGCAGGTTTGAGCTTTCATTAAAGCATTATAGGTATTGGAATGTGGCCATGTTTTTAGAAAGGCAATAAGCAATTCATAATATTAAACACGTTAAGGCGATTAAATAACTGGCCAAGTGCGAGTTAGACTTGCACACGAAGGGTTCCGTACCATGTTATCGTAGCTATTGTTATAGCTGCACTAGAAATTCACACTCTGTGAAAATTTCGTCTGTCTACCCACTAGGTTTTATGAGATACAGTCCGCTGACAGACAGATCTACAGACAGACAATTTGGCTTGGATAAAAAGGGTCCCGTTCACACCTTTTAATAACAGAATTCTACAAAACCCGACGCAGTATTGAAATATTCGTGCTAAAGAACTAGTTCGAGGCGAGCTACTAGTGTAGTTTTGTCACGATCCTGCAAAGGTGAGAAGTTCCTGATTTGAATCGATGACCCATTTATTATATGCCGTGGAAGATGCATGCGTTTAGTTTCCGCTCACGAAAAGGAACCTATGAATATTTTTAAGTTTACTTTATTTAGATATTGAAAAGTAACAACTTACAACATAAAGAAAGAGCTAAAATTCAACACTAAAAAAAAGGCACGGACAGTGGATGCTTAGTAATAGGGTCCCGTTTTAGGGTTCCGTAGTCAAACTAGGAACCCTTATAGATTCGCTATATGCGTCCGTCCGACCGTCCGTCCGTCCATCCACCCGTCCATCCGTCAGTCCGTCCATCCGTCCGTTCGTCCGTTCGTCCGTACATCAAAGTAATAAAAAAATATATAGAACAATTATTATTTTACGTAAGGTGGGGATGTATTTTTTTTTCTCGTCTATCCCATAGGGTGTCGTTGATGAAATGTAGATAGTGAAAACAATTTTTCGATTAAGTGATCCTTTTATGAAATATAAAGTTTTAATGCGCTATTTTTTGCTAGATTCAAGTTTCCCCCCTACAGCCTAAACTATAAAGCACATAAATTATGAATTTAAGAGGAAAACTATCACGACTAAGTAGACTTCATTGGTTCTTGAGTTACAGACGGTTTAAATGTAAATACTACTACTACACTACACATTGTGTAGTGTAGGCTTCGGAACCCTACACTGAGCATGGTCCAACATGCTCTTGCCCGGTTTTTACCCTTTGGGTATGGAACCCTAAAAAGAGTTATTTCACGTAGGTAGGTAATGTTTATTGTGAGGCAAGATTAAACATCATTTGAAGCGTTTGTTTTGATCATTTGTTATTGATATAAAAAGTGTTACTCGTACATATTGTCATTAAAGTTGGTCCCCTTAAACCACGCAGGGTTTATGAGGGGGCAGAGCTGCTGGTTTTGCTAATCACGTAACGTTAAAAAACGCTGTATTATTATTAAAAACTGAGCTAATTTATTTGTGACATCAAGTGATTCTAAAACTATACACGATACAAGTTAACAAAACAATCCTTTTGTACGCCACAGCCAAGTAAAACACATTACTATTCCTAAAAAACACTCAACGTCGCTGAAATATTCAGAAATATCCTTTTTATCCACGGAACGGCACCCGAGGGAGGGAAAAGGACGCGAACAACACAATGGCGTGACACGGTGAGTCTCAACATATTATGTTAGGTAAGTACTCGAGTGTTTGCAGACAAGTGCTGGGCATTCACGGACGCGCCGTTTGTCTCGGCGACAGATTGAATGTATACAATGTATATTGTATGCGGCGGATGCTGCGGCCCATGCTGCCCATGCTTCACCATCTACACGTGCTGCACGAAGATCTGCTAACCATGGTGTCTGCGGCACTTTCGCCGAAGCCAAACTTCATGTCGTGTTGAAGTTACATATGCCGTTTTGTGGAATAAAAATATGAGATACAACTCGATGGGCGTAATATTTTGACCATTATTAATGCCTCAAAGGTGTGACCTCACGGAGCAGATTGATTAGATAACGGCAGTCAGAGAACGCATTTACGACGACGCCATTAGGCTTAGCACGGAAGCGTGGCGTGTTCCAATGTTGAGTTTAGACATTCACGTCGCACGTCGCGCTGGCTCTTCCATTCGGAAATCCAACGGATCGCGCCAAGTACTTTTGAACGCTACAGTTTTGACACTCACGAATCGATTTTGGCGCAGCGCTGCCCTGTTCGGCTTGTTGGAGCGGTTGTGAATGGCCAGCTTAAGTTTGCAGAATAGTTGAAACGACGTTGAATGGAATTCTCGTGTATCTTACTGATTTCCACAGTTCTATTTCTGAGTTCTTTTTTTTTAACCGGCTTCGTAAAATGTGAAGGCTGTATGTTCGCCGATTACTCCGTCAATTTTGGACCAATTTAAAAAAATGATTTTTTCGCGGCATCCACTGACTAAGATCACCTGAGTGGATCACCCAGGTGATTATATTGGACGAATTTGTCTTATAAGATCCCCCAGGTGATTCAACCGGACGCTATGTCCAGGAGGATCCCCTAGGTGATTTTAGTGGACAGATATATATCCACTGGGATCTCCCAGAAAACAATATGACTTCGCAAGTGATTCTAGTTGACAAAAATGTCCAATAAGATCATCTGGGTGATTCAATTGGATTACGTTGTACATTACGATCACCCAGGTGATTTAAATGGACTGCTACATCCAGAACGATCACTCAGGTGATTCAAATGGACATAAACATCTAGCACGCTCCCTTGGGTGATTTTTGTGGACTACTACGTTCAGTAGGATCGACCAGGTGATCTCAGTGGATATATTTGTTCGCTAAAATCACCTGGGTGATCCTAACATGCAAATTGGATGGTCAAAAGGTGAATTAAATTGCACATGCAATAGCCAAACATCACACCTAAGAAAAATGGTAATGCAAATTATCACCCCAAGATATGGAAACTTTTTGGGTTGAAGTTGTTAATATTATTGAAAAGTATTAAATAAGTAAGTAGTGTAGTTTATCCTTAAATAAAATTCGATTGTAAAGGCACAACATAATTTTATTTTCTCAAACATGCTCGGAAATGTATGCGTTAATGTCACGAATTGAAGACATAAAGTTTCTTGTTTGTGGCTCCCTACATCACTTCATGGCCTAGGCCAAGAAGTAATGTATGAATACCCTAAGGAAAAACATTTAAGGCCGCTGCTCTAACTTTTTAAATTTGCTTACTAACTGCCAACCACCACTAGACTCTGTAACCATATTTTTTTCGATTACATGGTAGTTATTTTAATTTTAATATTTCCTCTTAGTTATGATAATTTTCAGTTTTTCAATCAAAATATAATTAGAGTGTATAGTGAAGTTTAATGTTCAATGAGTCAACATCCCTATTCCTAGAAATGTCCAGCAAGATCACCCAGGTGATTTTAGCGAACAAATATATCCACTGAGATCACCTGGTTGATCCTACTGAACGTAGTAGTCCACAAAAATCACCCAAGGGAGCGTGCTAGATGTTTATGTCCATTTGAATCACCTGAGTGATCGTTCTGGATGTAGCAGTCCATTTAAATCACCTGGGTGATCGTAATGTACAACGTAATCCAATTGAATCACCCAGATGATCTTATTGGACATTTTTGTCAACTAGAATCACTTGCGAAGTCATATTGTTTTCTGGGGGATCCCAGTGGATATATATCTGTCCACTAAAATCACCTAGGGGATCCTCCTGGACATAGCGTCCGGTTGAATCACCTGGGGGATCTTATAAGACAAATTCGTCCAATATAATCACCTGGGTGATCCACTCAGGTGATCTTAGTGGATGCCGCGGATTTTTTGGGTGATAGAACTTGTGAGGTTGAGGTTGACCCATTGTCACGAAATATGAATCTAATGAATCCGTGAGGAATTGAGGGAACTCCTCAAATATTATAGGCATACTGGCGATTTTAGTATTTTTAATAACAGTATGGTGTTATTAAGGTTTCTGGACCACTTGCGGTTTGGTATAAGTGGAGCTCTGGTGTGTAGCATGTAAGTCCTATGTGTACTATTATAGTTATACATGTCTATAGTGTCATAGCATAGTGTGTAGTGTATAAGTATTGAATGCATCGTTCATTAAAGACAGTTCATAACCATCCTCCGTAGTTTCACTACATACGAACTCCCGTCCCTACAGGTGTGGTCATGTTATAGTGGTTTTGGCGAAATAGGTATGTTTGCGGATTCGTGTTACGCTGGCTGGTCCTTGTGTAGGTATAAGTTGCGTGGGCGAGAGCTCTGGTTGGAAGCGAGTAGTGTGGGGTTTGGTTTGTTGCTGGCCGGGGGCGCTTTGTTGGTCGGTATCTATAAAGGATGTGTGTTTGTAATAAAAAAGATAAAGTGTTAAACTTTGGACATTATTGTGAGAGGAGTCGAGTTAAGTGGTTAGTTAAATGGTAATAATAATAAAATAACTTCTTTTAAAACGGTATGTAATAGGTCAGTCCAACTGAAGTCTGCTGTTGATTAAAAATATTGTAGGACGCCTGTAGAATTTTAAAAGAAATTATAGTTTTTTGTTTTTTAAACATTCAATCCTTCAATTACTCAATTAATGAGAAACTATAGAACATTTTAATCTCGCCGCAGGATATATATTTAAACCTAAATATGCCTCGTCATAGTGGCTCAACTATCTTAATCGACATATCTTATCACCACCCTCGAAATATATACGTTTAGGAGTTCCGGTGGCCATCTGTAGTCTTCATCATTAGTTCCACTTCACCAAATAGTGCTTTTCAGGAACAAATACACGAGTAACAATGAAAAATACCAAAATCCTTATAGCTGTGCCTATACATTTTTAAGAGTTCCGCCAATTCCATGTGGACTCCATCACCAGATCTTCATTTTGATAAGAATGGGACTAAACGGGAAGCATCAACTTTCAAATAAAAATAATCATCAAAATCGGTTCACCCAGTCGAGGTTGTTAGGTAACAAACATAAAAAATACAGTCGAATTGAGAACCTGCTCCTTTTTTGAAGTTGGTTAAAAATGAATGATGTACAGATGTAGTGCATAATTCTTTTCCTTCGTATTTTCACGGAAACGTACGAACGCGTCTTGCTATTTCAGTCGGTCACAGTACAAAAAGTACTGAGGTTGACTGAAGTAGCATGACACCTTCGTACGTTTCCGTGAAAATACGAAGGAAAGCAATTATGCACTACACCTGTAATTGGTTTAAATGTATTGAGCGGTCGTCAAATTCAAGGGAGAGTTTAAATAGGTTAACAAAATATGTTGTAATGTAGTATTGTTTAAATATGGCTATGACTTTCACGCGGCATTACTTGCGGCGAGCTACATACAGCTCAGCATATACGACAGCTTAATGCAAAAACGCAAAAAAAACATGAACGCAAAAAATTACTACTTTAAGGCGGTATTTTGTGTTTTAAATCATTTATTTTATAAATCTCACTACTCTGTACTATAAAACGAGCAATACATTATTTGTATATATGTATATTTACACTAGCAACTAGGGCATGCTCCCGGGAAATCCCGGTTCTGTTATTCCCGGGAAATCCCGGGAATTTTATAGTATCCGCAGAACCGGTACTAGAGATTGCATCCCGGTTCTCACGGTTCTTTCCTTAAAATTTAATAACAAATATTGATGTGTGATATTAATAAATAAACAGTCTTCGGTCTTTGTCACTTTTGTCATATCTAAAGGCTGATTTACTAAGTCAATTAATAAAAGTGAAATAATTAGTTAAATTTTATTCTTATAACTTTTTACACATTATCTCTACCTGTTTTATATAAGAAACAACAAATCATTTTATTTTTAAGATAATTTTGTAATAGATTTTTTTTTTTATCTTACTAAATGATAAATATATATGAATAATCTTTTTCAATCGTTTTATTTCTTTTCTTAACATAACATAGAAATAAATTATTAAAAAAACCATCAACTTATTCAGCTTACACTAAGAACCGGGAGAACCGGGACTCCCGGCACTGCTGATGCCCAGAACCGGGAAATGGAAATCTTGGAACCGATACCGGTACTGCATGCCCTACTAGCAACCCGCCCTGGCTTCGCTTCGGTTGGTGTGAGTTTTCTGTACACCCGTACAAAATCCAGAACTTATTATACATAAAATCCTTCCCTTGAATCACTCTGTCTATTGCTGGAAGCTGTATTAACATCCGTTGATTATTAAAAGATCTCAGCGAACAGACAGAGGAGCGACTTCATTTTATACTATGTACAGATTTATTTGATATCCCGTGTCCTCAATAACGATCTCCTTTAAAATTTGTAGTATAGGGGTTTGCGGGGGCGATAAATCGATCTGTCAAGTTGTCACCTTGGAGAAATTCGTTTTCAACCCGAGCAACGTTCGGATTTTCAAGGGTTGACATCAAATACGTGTGCCCACACTTAACTGGGATCTTAACGAAATCACCAGGAAAAATATTTATAAAAATCCTACTAATATTACAAATGCGACTGTTTTAGTTTGTTACTCATTTACGCTGCAACGGCTGGATGGTTTTGGATGAAAATTATCCCGAAAATATAAAAGTTCCCAAAAAAGGACGATAATCGAAGTCGCAACAAAGCTTGAACTTTACAATACTGACATTTTAAATTTTACTGTAGTTCTTTACATACGTACGTACAAGCATACGATCGCGCCTCTTTCCCTTAGAGGTAGGCTGAGATCAGTTCCTTCCCTTGCTACGCTCCAGACAATCTTCCCTCGCTTCCTCTTCACTCATAAGCAGGGCTCGGACAAGTCATCGCAAAATAATCGCAAGACGGCAATAGAACAAGATCAATAGAATCGCATTATGTACAATATTATTTAATTTTATTTTTCAATGACATTTATTACTGCAACCCAAAATTCACCATACATGTGTGAAGGTATTTCCATTAAAGTTTTTTTTAATGCTGATGGTTGCATTGCACATACGCAACCATTAACTTCTGCATTGTATGGAACAAACCGATGATTTATTTAATCATTTGTGTTAGATAAAAAAAAGTAAACAGTTGTTACAAATCCATGACAGATATTTATTTATTTATTTATTTATTTAAGGAGAACCAACAGCTTTAACAATTCCTATAGTTACTTAAATAGAGGTACAGAGCCAATTACAGGAATTCACAAATAGATATAAATTAGGAAATATACACCTTAGTGCCACTCACAACAGGGCCATACCCAAATAAACATTAAACAATAAAACAATGCATAATAAACAATAAAACACCTAAAAGAACTTAGCTCGCTTATCAGTTCACAACTTGAAAACCGCTCATTCAAAACACATTTTAGTTAATTTTCGCCTCACAGAAGGAATTACACAGACTAAAAAGGTCAAATGTTAAATTATAAATTACGATAATGATATATCAGTTTTAGATAATAATAAATAATAATCTTAAGTCGCGACTCTATAATAGTCTTGTCCCATGTCCATATCAGTTTCTGCGATGACTTGTCCGAGCCCTGCTCATAAGTCTCTTTATACACGTGCGTCGGTTTAGCGTCGTCCTGACCCTGGCTCTTAATACTTAAGTTCCTTATTTACGCAATATAATGAGCTACTAACTCGTTAATCACGTTAACCCTTCCCCGCTTCCGTGTGGCGTCACTACCAATCTATGCGACCCTTCGCAATCACTGCTAGATTATTTTAGAGACCACACAGACGAACCCGTCGCTTCTGGGCGACTTTTGGGCATTTCACATAGAACTAAGAATTTGTACGGTAATTTGACGGACACTAATGACCGAATCTTATAACCAAACTGCGGATAGATAGGCTTCGGTTTAAAATTTGACACATTTTGTATGGACAATAAATGTTGAATTTTAACCCGCAGCAAGCCTTACCTGTCCGCGGTTTGTCAATCAAACATTTATTTTACATATACAGGTCTTAGGTTAATAATTAGGTATCACATGTAAAATATTATAAAAACTTTTTTTTTTCCTAGCCTGTATGAGTGTCCCACTGCTGGGCAAAGGCCTCTCCCCATGATCTCCATAAGTCCCTATTTGGTGCCTCTTCCGGCCAGTTGTTGAGGAATGCGTCCAAGTTGATTACTAATTAAATTTTAAATAACGTTTAAAGACTTCAGAAATAAATAAATAAAAAATAAAAATAAAGTATTTAACAGCGTGTCAATCTTAGTCTTAATATAAATAGAGGGTAGCTTCACAGACTTATCTCTATTATCTATGTCCACTAGATTTTAATGTTTAGTCAAAGTTTATGTACCTACATAGTCTCTAGTTTTTGTCACTGTTGTTTAGATCTTTATCCACCGAATAAAAGCATTTTTGTATAAGCCAGATTTTAAGGTCCCATTTGAATTTATTTAGAGGCAGTTATTTTGGTATCCTTTCATTTCGCCAAACAACGTTTCCCAAACTGATTCATTTCCCAACTGTTTCATTTGGGCAAATGCTTTTTTCCCATACCTGTAAATAATTCAGGATTTATTTCAGGACCATCGTGTGGGAACCAAGGTTAGGTGAAGTTAGTTTTAAAAAAATCCTGAAATATTTACAGTTTAAGAAAAAAATCATTGTTTGGCGAAACGGCAGAGAACCAGCGGTTGTACTGGCTCAGGTATTGTATACAGTTATGGCCGTACAGTTTGAATATAGCTCAGCAGACGTACAATAGCTCACCATATTTGTTTTAGGGTTACTTTTTTACCAAGTCGGTACAGAACCCTCGAAACAATATTAAAACCATCGAAGCGAGTTGGACGCAGGTAACCGTGACTTCAAACTATCAGGGGCTTAAATTCCACTGCGTTTCCACCCTAATGCAATCGTATTGTTTACGACTCGGCTGCCTTTACTGTCAAGATAATCAGATATACGAGTATAATAACGTTAACAATCCGATAACAAGAGGGTAAGGTAAAGTGGAATATAAACAAATAACATATTATTAAGTATGGAGTAATTGTGAGCCTAGATGAGTCTTCTTAGCAAACGTCTGTGTTAACAAGTTTTTTCTCACATGCCTATGATAGATCCTTCTATATCTCTATATAGCCTATCTAGTGTCCCACGGTTGAGCAAAGGCTCACCATGCCATGCCAAGTCATTCTTTTTTTTTAACACTGAGAAGGCATACGAATATACAGGCCACCTCTCAAGATTGCGATCTGATGATGACGATCTCAAGACTGCAACTACGTTGTCAATCATAAGTAATAAGATATAATGCCTCTATGCTAGTTATCAACGGCAGTCTTACCCCTCACCGGAACACAACAAAGCTATCTCCCCTGCTTGGCGGTAGGTTAAAGGATAAGATGTTAGTGATGGTGAACAACCGCAAAAATAAAGAATAAAATAACGTTGTTTTTACTTTCATGCAGTAATAGGCACAGTAAAGTACTGCAACGTAACATTTAAAGAACAAATATTCCACGTACTAGGGAAATTAATTTTTACGACCAAAACCTAGTCAAAATAGAAATAACGTAGCGCTCAAACCCCGCAGTTTATTTGAAATGTAATATTTACAAGAAAACGTGGGGAAAGCGGTGTGTTTGGAATTACAGTCACTGCGCATGTCTAGCTCGCTTCTAGGGTGGTGGCATGTGATATCGATAATGTAGCTTTATCGATAGAGTAACATTTGGAGTGAGGATTTTTTTAATTATTACTACTGGCTGGGGAATTAATGCCGCCAGTTAAACATTAGTCATGTTAATGTTTCAAATCACGTGATCAGATGACATTTTTAGAAGAAGATAGATAGAAAGATAGAGTTTAAAAAGGTAGACAATTTTAGCAAAAACATAGCTCCAATGAAGCATACCTACACACAATAAAGTCGAAATTTTTTATAAAAAATAATTAGCCGTAATTAGTATTTACCTCCAAACTTTTACTTTCCTCTATCTTGTTAATCTGAAAATAAAACCCGGCCAAGTTCAAGTTGGACTCGCGTAGAGAGGTTACATAAGTTATTTTTGGAAGATTATTTATAGCTTTTTCTGTAATCTACAAGCAAAGAACTATTTCTTTTTCATAATTTTAGGTTCAGTAGTTTTGATGATCAGGGGGAGGGGGAATGGTCAATTTTCGTGTTCTTTCATGAATAAAATCAAAGCTATTTATTTTACAATTATTACAAAAATATAATTGAAATCCTGATAACGAGCTCTTTCATTTGATATATTATGACAAAGTAAGGTACGCAAATATATTTTTTTTATCTGTCTCTCGATAATGACCCTTTTTATAAAATATTTATTTACTTTGCACTGTGTTTGGGTCATCAATTTACATATGAGTGCCACATTTCAACTCGATCGGTCGATAGTTTCGGAGCATATTGGCTGTAGATGCACCCTTAAAGGATGGGTTCCGTTTATTATATTTTTTTGTACGAACCCCTAAAAAATATTGAGTACAGTTAATGCATTCCTATTTATTATCCGTACCTACAAACTAAAGCGGGAAAACCCGGCGAAACCATCGATAAGTTTCCCATCCTCCTTGTGGCATAGCGTCCCACCCCTAATATTCCGTAGCACTAGTCGGCGGGCAATGCTACCAGGCCGCGCCCGTGTCACCGCATAAACAGAATAACTCATAAATTATAAAAAATGCGACCCACAACCAAAAAGTGCTAAGTGCGACTAATTACCAAGTGTCAAGTTTTGGGGGATTCTAACACATGTGGCAAAGGGGCATAAGGTTTGATACGGCGTGGCACAAGCCCGGGTAGTTCGGTGTTTAGAACCTCTTTGTGCTTCGGAATGATACGGTAAGTTTAATATTAGCTTGAATGGTGGTTGCTACGTGAAAAGTCGTAGAATTGGACGTATTAAGTCCAATACAGTGCCGGCTTTTGAATTTTTAACTTAGATTTTAAAGTTTTGACACATTGTTTCACTTTAAAACAACAGATAAATCGTGAAAAACTTAACAACTAACAAATTGACTACTTTGACTTCTTAACCCTTAAATTGGCAGCGTATCTAATAATGCACATTCTATAATGTTCACTTTTTTATAACTTTTTTGTTATGCTGATCAAATCAAATAGAGTTTGAATTCACGACCTTTTT
This sequence comes from Acleris sparsana, assembly GCA_923062465.1. NCBI lineage: Eukaryota > Metazoa > Arthropoda > Insecta > Lepidoptera > Tortricidae > Acleris > Acleris sparsana. The sequence continues at coordinate 2,558,801 of OV281293.1, forward strand.
ATTTTTGCCAATATAAGTGTTAAAAAAGTTTTACCTGCGTTATTTTAATATAAACAAGTAATAACGTGTCGCATGATTGATAAAAAAAGCAAAGTCTGCACAATTTTGTGTCCAAAACGAAATCCAGACAGTCTGGCGTTTGTCTGACCTACTTCAAGACTATTGCCGGCAGCCGACCAACGATTTCCTCGGAAGAAACTTTTTATAACTTAATTTATATGACATCTTATTAAAATACGTTCGACGCTTAGTAAAAACAATGGCCGCTCACTTAACGTAACGGTTTTGTGTTAACATTCTTATCGTCGGCTTAGTGCAAGAAGTCATTAACTAACAAAAAGTCAAGTCGGAGAAAAACGGGCTCAAAGTTTTGACACAGTCAAATGACCATAATTGTAATAGGTTCGGTTCTAGATTTAAAAATTAAACATCGATGGTTAGCTAAATGTATTTACTATTAAATCCAATTAAAAACTTTGTACAATAAAGTCAAATAACTTTTTTAAAAGCCTAAATATGTAGTTAGTGACTTTTGGTCTTTCTCGCTCTTAAGGGAACTTACAATTCGTTATTTTTTATTTTCATTACAAATAAATCGGGTAACATAGTTTTCTATAACAAAATTGGTTTAATCAGTCGTCATTATTAACTTAGAAGCATTATAAATATTACTTAGTAATCAACGACGAATAAACAGATTTATTTAATTCTACTTCACAGATTATAAAGTCTGCAAGACCACAAAAATAACACAAAATTCTCGTAATGACGTTATTTTTAACTTCAAACTAAAATAATAATGAAATATTCATTGTTGATAGACGAACTTAATATTATAATAATTCTAGACAACAGCAAGCACCATTAGTATAGGTAACACACGAAAACTTCTAAAAATTTAAATAAAGACATCAGCTTTTGATTGAACTAATACAGTAGGTACGAAAAAGAGTAAAAAAAAACCCTTGACGTCCATCGTTTTTACTTTACGTCTTCTGAGTTAGAAGACATTTCTTCAGGGACATAATCACGACACTCTTTGGCTGGCAAGTTCCGGTACCAGTGGTGAAGTTCCGCGAGTATTATTTTTTCATTGCACATTTTTAGCAAACCGTAAACTGTTCTACTTCCTTAAAATTCGTTAGAAGGACTGGCGGCGTATCTTTCTGTGCTTGAATGTGTCTAATAGGTGACTCTAAGCCATTTTTAATATCCGACAAAGACTGTAGTTTCAAATCAGCATTCTGATTGTCACCCATTAAGATCAAAAGTAAAATACATTTTACACAGGGTGGCCGGTGCCAGATTTTTTATATTTTTAAAAAGTCATTTTTATAATTAAAAAAATGGGCTTTGACATTTGGCGGGATTACACGGTTCAATATTGCGAATTTTATTTTCATCTTGTTTCAATGGTCAGAACGCCGTCATTCTTATGCAGTTGAAGCGTTTGCACGCTATATAATTTCGTAAAGAGGCAGGCCGAGTGTAAAGTTTATTCGGTCATGGGTGCAAAGGTTCCGAAAAACTTCTTCGGCATATAATATACCGAGATCAGGCCCCAGCACACACGGACGCCGGAATACATATTGAGTGTGCCGAGTTTACAGGAAAATCCACGACTTTCAGTGCGGAAGAGAGCAGCTCTCTTTAAGACTCCTAAAGTTCACAGTGCATGAAATATTGAAAAAATAATTGAAGTTTCATCTCTATAGGATTCAACTGGTTCAAGAAATTAATGAAAGTGATTTAACCAAACACAAAGTTTTTTGTGACACAATGTTGCACAGATTTCGTACCATAAATTGCATTTTTCGTAGTGACAAGGCCCATTTTCACATGAGTACTCATGTCAACAAGCATGTAGTAAAGCAAAATTGTCGCTACTGGGGCCCGCGATCGTCTAATCCACGGTTAAAACACCAAAGACCTTTGCATTGTCTAACAGTTACTGTTTGGTCTACCTCATCCTTGAATAGAATTATTGGGGGTTATTTTTTTGAAAATGCCTAGCAGTAAAATGTAAATAGGTAGTGAAAAGTATAGGAAAATTATAGCTGATTAATTTTTGCCTAAATTGCTTGTACATCCGTCCTATTCATCACACGCCTGGCTTCATCAGCATGGTGCTACACCACACATGGCCACAGTGTCGATGAACGTGCTTCGCGAACATTTCCCTCGAAAATTGATAAACCGCTTTGGAGAAATCCGTGGCCGCTGAGATTGCCCGGTTTGACCCCTATGGATTTGTTTCGATGGGGTATCTCAAAACCAGAGCTTTTAATAACAACCTACGGTCTAAATATAGGTGATTTCCAAAAAAAGATTGCTATCGAAATCAACAACATTACGCAGAATATGCTGCGAGTGGTACAAAACGCGAGGCTCCGTTTTGATGAATGTGCACGTGTAGGGGGACGACATTTAGAGGACATATTTTTTAAGTAATTAAATCCGCATTTGTGATCTTTATTATGAGATATAAATAAACACTAATCGCCTCAGGTGATGGTCAAAACAAAACCTAGGTACCTATACAAAATCTCGCCCATCGTGTAAAATCAGTCTTTTGCAAATGAAATACTTAACTAAGTACTGACTTACCTACACTATAACTTAACAGCAATTTGAACGTATCTTATTATAATTTAATGACAATAGGTACAAACGCTCTTCATTCGCTTTATTTAGAATATTTTCTAGCATCAAAGATCCTCGTCCTGCCTTAATGTTAATATTATTTCGCTTCATTTTGTAAGAAGTCACTACCATCTCGCATAACGTCCATCCCTGGTCGCAGCTGAACGGTATGACTTCGATCGCGATGACCGAACGAGTGGCGGGTTACCGCGAGAGCAAGACGTACTCGTAGGTAGGCATAAAAGAGTTGAAATATGAACTTATCAGAGCAAGAATAATTTCACTAAAGGTGTTCAAATTGAAACAACTTATTTGTCAAAAGTCACTAACCATAATTTAATCACTTGAATTACGTATCTTTGGACACAACTAAAATCGATAACTATCATTGATTACTTTAAAAAATCATTCTGGCTGCCATTAATGCTGTTTCCTATTTTTTTTAAACTGTATAATGTACTTTAGTTATTTTATACTTAAGTAAAAATAGTAATATGCATCCAAATGCTTATTTTGTTAAAAATCATTAAAGCGTTATAATAACATTTTTTTTCGTTTTACTGTTTGCTAAAAGTAACTATATGCATATAATGAATTCTAGCTCAAATACTTTCAGAGCGATATTCATATTATTTTATTTTTAAAGTTAATAAGTAACATTAGTGAATATTCAAACGTAATAAAATGTGTAAAAATAAAAAAAGATGTTTTGATTAAAGTAACTAATGGTCATAAACCATTTCCGTCAAATCAATAAAGCAAAAATTGAAATTAATGACTTAATGTCATTGCTGTAACATCGAAATTACTTAACGTAAAAAGAAATGGGTCAGTGCGTTAGAAAGAGTAAGTCGTGGCGAATCCGCCTGTGTTTGTACCTGTACTTAGTAACTTTATGCCTTTAATGACTTCTTGCACTAAGCCGACGTTATGCTCATGGTATCCTGAAACATTTTATCGTCAGTGGTATTTTCGTAATGCGGTATTGGAGCAAGAATGGTGCAATGTGATTGGTTAATAGCATACGGCAATATAGGAATGGGGTTGGTATGCAGATCGTGATATTTGGTATTGTAGTGTAAATATATTGTGAGCATGCAAATTTATCTTGTCAGGCAAGGGTATGTTTTAAGCTACTGTATAGGTGTCTAAAGAGTGGAAATTGATGCAATCTGATTCATCTTTAGTTTGATTTTACTATACAATACTTTGTTCTTAGGTATTACGATAATATTTTCTTTTTTCTGGAGTACATTCTAGAACATGACTTTGTCTGGTGTACGGTTGAACTTGGAAGTATGTAGTGCACATGTTAGTACCATGTCGTTGGTATTAATTTATTTAGTGATGGAAGAACCTTGTGCAGGTTCCGTCGGCTACCAGCCTCTTATCCATTAACCCACCGCCAAGCAGCAGTGTTCGCATTGCTGTGTTCTGGTGCGAGGATAAGACAACCGGTGAAATTGCATTTGAGGTCTTAGGATTGCAGTTTTGAGATTTTAGTCTTGAGATTTCAAATGTCTTTGGGTCTCAGATCCCACTTACCATCAGGTGGTCGGAGTGCTCGCGTGCCTTATCATAGCCATAAAAAAAACTTAATTCAAACCACTATCACATTGATAATTTCCTGCGACAAGGTACAATAATACGAATTTTGTATTCAGGCCCTCCATTTAATAAAATAGGTGTGGTAACCGGAATAAAAAGTTAATCTCTTTAAAGCGATGATAAATTTTTACCTGAACATAAAAAACAATTCTTATAGATTAAAAACCTTCTTAAGTCGGTGAATGACAAGTCTAAATACGAAAGTTATGAGCTGACCCAGTCAGTAATTATAAATGCTTTATACTTGATTCGTATGAGTACGTATTCGTAACAAAGTCAAAACTTTTTGCTAACGATCGCTTTCTGTTTTGTCGCATGCCTGCTTTATCTATCAACGTTAACCAGAAAATAATACAGAATAAAGAATATAACAAAACAAGCAATAGAAACCGATTGAATACAATATTGTTTAAGCGAATAACCACTTATTGGCAATAGATCCACGTCAAGATCTTAGCTTATCATCTTTTTCATTCACACCACAATATCATCAATACAATTTATTTCTTAAGTTCTTAGAAGCCATCCAGCATGGGATAGTTAGACCTAAGTTAATAAGTTAAATAATGTCTTTACTTTGGGTTTTACCCAACAGCCGATGAAAAAAAAAGCCTGTGTCTTTGTAACCAGACGCCCTTGACAAGATGCATTCAACGTTAGGTTATCGTTATCCAAAATGTATAGGATAGACGTAAGTTTCCGAAAGTCGTTTACGTTAGCGTTAAGCAGTGTTCAAGCCGTACAATACCACCTTGAGCAGGGTCTTATACTTTCTATTGAATCATCATCATCATCATTATCAGCCGCAAGACGTCCACTGCTGGACAAAGGCCTTCCCCAAGGTTTTCCACAACGATCGGTCCTCTGCTGCTGTCATCCAGCGGTTTCCCGCGACCTTTATCAGATCGTCAGTCCACCTTGTGGAAGGTCTGCCAACACTTCGTCTCCCGGTTCGCGGTCGCCACTCCAGAACCTTTCCGCTCCAACGGCCATCAGTTCTACGAGCAATGTGCCCCGCCCACTGCCACTTAAGGTTTGCAATCCGGTGAGCTATATCGGTTACTTTAGTTCTCCTGCGAATCTCCTCATTCCTGATTCGATCTCGCAAGGAGACACCCAGCATCGCCCTTTGAGTGACCTTGAGCCTTCTTATGAGGCCCATTGTAAGCGACCATGTCTCGGATCCATACGACATCACTGGCAACACACACTGATCAAAGACTTTTGTCTTGAGGCACTGTGGTATTTGGGACGAGAAGATAGTGCGTAGCTTACCGAACGCTGCCCATCCGAGTTGGATTCGACGATTTCTATTGAATATAAGTGAAAAACTTAAGTAATTGACCTCTTGCATGTAGTTGTAACGCATCTGTATAGACCGTTCGACATTCTATATTTGAAATTTGACGTAAATCCCATAGTTTTGAACACAAATACATGCAAGAGGTCATTTACTCAAGGTTTTTACCTATAACTAATGTTCGCTCATTCCCAAAATACAAGAATTTGAAGATACTGGTTTACACTTTATGCCGGACTCCCGATAGCCTTACCATGAGCATACACCGGATTGACGGGGGCAAAAATGTACAAGTGCTAGTGATTCATAAAATCGAGTGTTCTCGACCACTTTTTTCGTGACTATTATGGGTCTTACATTGCTTGCAAAAGTAAGTCGTTCCTTTGTCTTCTGTATCTGAATGATCAGCTTTCTATGAAGTTAAACGATCTGCTTTCTTTCGAGGCATTTTTAACCGACTTAAAAAACACAAAGGTTCTCAATTCGTCGGAATGCTAAAGAATATTGTTGTAATGAATGAATTTATTATTCAATGTAATTTCAATGGTTGTCAAAAGTGACTCGAGTCCAGAGTCAATGTCAGATACCGGTTGTTTATAGTGGCGATAAGTATAAATAACACGTGCGGGTTGCACATAATTAAAAGGTATTCAAATTTGGCCAAAACTTATGATAATGATGATTAAAAATTGCTTTTTATCGATGTCGATAAAGTTAGTCGTGATTTGATGAATCACTAGCACTGGTACATTTTTGCTCCCGCCAATCCGGCGTTTGACCATGAGTTACAATTACGGTACTCGCTAGCGAGTCGAATGCTCTGTTCTTTAATCAATATTTACTATGAAAAGTAAACGTTAATAAGTTTATTGAGCATTCGGTATTTTAGGAATGAGCGCTTACGTTGGGTAAATGTAAAAGCGCCTCTATCTGTATTTTTACTATTTTATAGCAGCTTGAAATTAACGTGGGCTTTCCTCATCGAGTAGTAAAGGTGTAGTAATACGTGACATGCGGGGTCCGTCCGGATCGCTGCCACCATCTTATCCATTAACCTACCGCCAAACAGCAGTGTTCGCATTGTTGTGTTCCGGTTTGGGGATAAGACAGCCGGTGTAATGACTAGCATAGAGGCATTCCATCTTAGTCCTCGGGGTTGGCAGCGCATTTGCAGTCTTAGGCTTGGCAGTCTTGTGAATGCGAATGTCTATGGGTCACAGTTTCCACTTACCATCAGGTGGCCTGTGTGCTCGTCAGCCTTCCCTATGTCATAAAAAAAAAACATAATGAATGATAAAGTGAATTTCTTTCAGCGATTCGTGTTATGAATGGGTTCTGATTGCGTTTACGCATATTGAAGGCGATTCTAAAACATAATGGTTGTAATAATCGCTAGTACTGAAGACTGAACTTTTTAATGGATTTTGAAATGCTAGGCATATCATCGGAAAGGTCTTCATCCAAGGAGTGTCAAAGTCTATTTTACCTTTTTATCCTCAAATCCTGATGCTGTAAAGGTACGGCCTACTGAAATGGCAAAACTCGAGGGATTTTCTTTTACAATTTCGTGTTGAAGATAAAAAAATATATTTATTTTTAAAATTAATTTCAAGTTCCATCTCCTCTATCTCATGTTATCTGTAGGGGACACGGTTTCTGTAGGAGAATGTATTGAAACTTTGTATGCGGTGGTTGTCTTGCACTGTCATAGGTAAGTATATTTTTTTTAAATATATAATGTTTTTTTTTTATTACTACTACTTATGAAAATTTTTAGTTTTGACACATTTTCCTGCTCAAGCTACGCTTGAATATATTTATGCCCGTGCGGCCTACTTACTGAATAAACATCTTTTATCATTTTTTCTTTTTTTTATCTCTTTTTGTTTCAATTTTGTTTGATTTCTCTTTTGTCCTGTAAGTCCTTTTGTAGTGTAAGGACCTTATTTGACTTTATAGTAACACGTATTGTTATCGTATTGTGTTTAACTTGGTCGCCTTTCCTGCCAAAGTTGCTAGCATGTTGACAATAGGATAAAAATTGATCGGAGTTGACAGAAACGCGTGTAGCTAATCTATGTGCTTCTTTGAGCCTAGTATGGTTGCGTTTACCGCGTGACAAAATGTGGATAAAGCATCCGTCACTGTCGTACTTACTAATTATATACGTGTCAGAAAGTGACGGAGGTTTTATCCACATTAACGCGATAAAGGCAGCCATACGAGTATTAGGCCTTTGTTTAGTCCATCAGAGTAAATACTCTCCGAATAATAATTAGTGAAATACACCTTGTTAAAACAAGAAGGGAAAGCCATTAATAAAAAAGAACAATAGAGGAGAAAAGACAAAATAAAATTATGGCGCCCTGAATAAGTTCAACGTATGCTGCCGTAGGTAGTACCATCAAGGACTTCAAATGTTGATCCACCATAGAACCTTGTCATAATGATAGCGACAAGTGCGGAGATATAAATTACATAGGAATTAATCGTTGGTTTTATGGGACAAGGTTCTACAGAGGTTCATGAATTAAAGTCCGTGCCCGATACGTACCAAAAGCGGCTAACTACAATGTAGCAGTCAAAGCATTATATACTCTATTAGTAACCATATTATAGTTTAAAATCCTTATGCTAAGAATATGCAGTTAGAGCTTTCTTTGGTATTACAACAGTATGAAGGTCATTCTTTTAACACTTCCGAAGAAAGCATTCAACCGATCATGAATTGCTTTTATAAAGCGTTTTCAATTTGCGAAGGCGTGTCTTACCACTTTAACTTTGCACGATGGCGTGAATGTTTATACCACGAAACTCTATGACTTATTTTCGGCTTTACGGCGTATTAATTTTAAAAGCGTTAAAGGAGTGTTTTTGTCGGCTATTCGTTAAATGAAATAGTGGCTCCTTCCCTATATATTTTTTTGTACTTTAAGTATTACTAGATGAGCGAAATAAGATGCATTCGGAAATACCTAGTTAATGACTGAAATTAATCGTCGCAGATATACACCGTGTTTTTTTTGATTTACGATAACTTTAAGGGAACGTTCTTTAGGTCAAACAAAGTAAATTTCCCGAAGACAGACAAATGATAAGTCTAACGGTTTTAAAGATATTTAATTTTTAAATTTAATCAGTTAATCACGTTAAACTAGTGTAAAAGGCTCTTAATTGATAACAACAATTTTCTTTTAATACTTATGAGTAAAGAGTTTCCAATTGTTAGGTTTGTATACGCGTCAATCTAAAGTGACAATCTTGTACCTACCTGTCAAGTGTTATCTTTACTTGTGTGTGTATGTCACGCCAACACATAGACGTATTTGACACTGATTATTAGTTAACTCTAAAGGCCCTTTTAGAATGACCAAAGGTAAAAGATTTCATTATTTTGTTCTAAACTGAAAAAAATGTTTTTTTTGCAATATTTAAAAATCTAATCTACCAATTAGTTTCTATGGATATACCTAGTAATATGCCGAAGTTATCGTAAATCGAAAAAAACACGGTGTATATAGCTTCTGAAGAATCCAACAAAAAAATGTTTTTTTATGAATTCTATATGCCAGTAAAATCTTATTAGGGAGACGGATTACTTAATAAGGAACAATACCAACTTTTATACGTTTAATAAAGGTAATCATAGTAATAAACTATACATCCTATTATCACATTAATAATGGCGAGGCCCGATGCTTCACCCCTGAAATGCAGTGGAATAAGAGCCCAAGCCCTCTTCTGTCGATCATTTTATTGATTTCTGATTCCCCTTCCTCTGCTATACGTCATGAAGAAGTCTTCCAAACAGACGCTAGGTGGCGCCATCATCTCATTGACCGTTTAACGATGGTCGACTGGAGAGTTGTAGTTCCAGCTCAGCGCCACAGATGGCGTAGTTGCTGCGCTAGGTTGACGATACCAGTGACATGAAATTTATCAAAATCGGTTGACCCGTTGAGTAGTTACAAGGGGACATAGGAACGAATATACTACATGTCAAACACATAACCCTCTTTTTAGGCTTCACCGTAGTTGGGTATAAATACACGTAGAACTGCAACAAACTAAAATACAAAACGAGAAGCTAACTGGCACGGAAAGTATTTGATTTCCGTGCAAAGCGTTCAAAACAATAGGCCAAACATTTCCACAGAAATGTTCGGTATAACAATATTTGTTTTGCTGAAAGGTAATCACGGTTTGGATTGTGTTACAGTTTGCTTTTGTTCTGAGCTCTCAAATATTGCCACAAATTAATATTACGCTACAAATTTTGATTACCCTCTATATTTATACTTGAATTTTCACATACTCTTTATTACTGAAGTATGTCTTTACCAATCACGGGACTATGGGAGTCCCGGACCATTGGAAGGCGTACAAGAAGCCGAAACCAACACGCAGAGGCCCTTTAGACAAGTAAAGTGATAGGACATCAACCGGCGATTGTCCCTGAGTTCAAACTATAGAAGTATGCTCCCACGGACAACAACCGGATAATGTAGACTATTTAAGAAGGATGGGAACATTAATAATAGGCTCTATTAGTGAACTGATATGGATTGGTGAACTAGACTATTGATGAAACTACGGCGCCTGCCTGGCCAATGCTAGTTACATTGGTTGAAATGGCAGGCAGTGCCTCGCCAACTCAATGGAATTGGCCTCCCGAAATAGCCGCATATATATAGCAGCAGGGAGGCAACAGTTCCAGCGAGGCTAAGGGTGGAGAGTTGCTTCTGGACTTTAAACGACCATAAGGTGCCCACTCAACACTTATGCAACACATCCGCCCTTCGAGCATATAAGTAGCTCTTGCGACTCCACTTTGACCGGCCAATAAGGGCAAGCCATAGCTGAGGATCTGTTCGTCGTCATTGTACACCGCAGCCGGCCGGTAAAGGCAAGCGTGAGGTGAGGAACAGGACCTACCCTCGGGTGCACTCAGGTCCGTGGTGTCGCCACTCACCAACAGATCGAGATTGAGATTAGTTGTTTTTATTTCCTAATTCGGAGAAATACTGGAAAAGGGATGAATATAAAGAACCCGAAGCCGACGTGCGCGCATGACTCGATGTATGAATGTGGAAAAAGATTTGTCTAGATCGTAGCGGTGGAAAGAAGTGGTCTCTGCCTACCCCTCTGGGTAACAGGTGTGATTTACTGTATATATGTATGTGTTTTTTAAATGAAATTGGTGGATTGCAGTAGGTAAGAATATTCTGTGACCTATACCTTGCGGTAAATAAGTGGGGCTAGGGGACTGTTGCACATTCCGCCGTATAACAGACATTGACCCTTTTTTTATTTTCTCTAAATTTAATTTAATTTGTGCTTATTATTTTTTCTCATTTTATTATTTATGTTTTGTGTCCAATTAGTTATGTGTTTGTTACCTTCCGTGGTTTCGCCTGATGGTTCGAACGGAAGACCAGCGCTGACGTTAATGCCAGCATTACGCTGAATTGGGACTATTTCGTGACTTTCTTTCTTCTTGTACGTTTTTGTCTGTTCTTCTTTATATTTGTCATGAATAAATAACTTTCTTACTTCTTTGAAATAAATTAGTTTGTTAGATTATTAATAATAATAATTGTATTAGTTCCTGAGTATGGTTATCCTCGCATAATACATATTTAAGTATGTATTTCTCTATATCAGTATATTTATCGTTGTCTAAATAGTAAATGTAGTACCAGCATTTACATAATTTGTGTAATATTTTGTCCCCTATGATGAATATGAGTTGGGACCGTCTCGCAACAATTTTTCTGTGTCTTGATATTTTTGTATCTTTGTAATGTGGTTTTGTTTTGTTGCAAATAAATGTCTCTTTATCTTTTTCTTTATCTTATCTTTATATTATATTATTAATATCACACTTATATCGTTTTTCACTTGAACCTTAGAAGACTTGTAATTTTTTGAACTATGAACTAGACTATACATGACGTCTTAGTATTGTTTCACTCTTAAAAATAACGTTTAAACTTCATCTCCCGCGGCATATAGCTTCCACAACTTACGTAACAATATCACCGCAAAGAAGAATACCCTGTTTAAGTTAATAACTCATTTTGCAAACTGCATCAGTATGCTGTCGGCGCGCTTGAATCAAACAAGGAAAATGGTAATGCTCTGTGAGCTATTCAGCCTTTTGTGAACTGGACCAGCCGTGTGACTTCCTACTAGGTGCATAGGTATTGTAAAGTTTATAAGGCTAACATTTTATAGTGTATAACTAACACGCTTTCACTAATACGCTGGTAAACATGTTAGCATATTTTAATACAGGCAAAGTAAGACGAGATACGACAGTTTGATGTAAAATTATGGACATCAATAAAACTCCATTTAACTTTATATTGGCACTAGAAATGAGGATCTGCCGAGTCCTACCAAAGTTTAGGGGTCCTTACCCCCATTGGTGGGCTATGGGCAGGGGGGGTTATCAATTCTTTTTTTTTTAAGAGTGATGGGCAATTTTGTATGGACCCCGTCCCCATCCTCCAACAGTAACGGGATGCATGTTTATTTAGTAGCAAAATCAATGGGGTTTTTTAAATGAACACAAGGGCCAAGGCAGGCAAATCATCCATATATGTGTTCATTTTCAAACAAATTCCATACGATACGATTATGATTTCCCAAGAAAACCCCAAACGTATGGTGATCGTCGCATAGTAGAAATACATCATGTTGCCAAGATCTATAAACTGGCACATGTTTCATATCTGTTGATGGGGGACATTTTTGCCCATCGTCCTTTGTTAAATACAAATAAGTTAGAACTGCGAAAAAATAGAACCGGTTACGGTAAAAGTAGCATAATGTATGAGGGGGCTCGGATGTATAATGAATTACCAAACAATGTGAAAGATTGTGAGTCCCTCAGTGTATTTAAAACCAAATTGAAAGAACACATATATAAAACTGTATAACAAATCTCTAGCGATCACGCTAAACATGTTTTAATTATAAGGAATTCTAGTATGTAAGCCAATGTTAAGTGAACTGTATTGTTCTTATGAGTAAATAAAGCATCTCTCTAAATTCGACCATTTTGATTTCCGGTTAAGGCAGTTTTTTTTCCAAAAATTCTTAAATGCATAGTTTATTTTTATCAGAAATAAAACTAAGTCTCCTTCTCCTCCAATATTTAGTTGCCGTCCATGTAATGGATAAAAACCCCTAATATATTGATTACCCCTACTTTCAAAACTGATTTCTCTTAAATAACCCAAACGATTTTCAGAAAAAAAATCAGTTTAAAACCGTTTAAGAGTTTCGGTGCCACAGACTTTCAAAAACGCTTTTTCCTACCTAGAATTCACCAACTTGTGGCTGTATCATAATAACGCCTATCAACTCACTCTGCAAACTATCCTTTGACGTCAAGCGAGACATTTTCAACCGTCATTTCTACAGGCTTTTGGGGTGAACAAGCCCCCAATTAGCAGGGCATGCTCATGTGAATACTGAAACGATGATTGCGCTATTATGTTAGACCTCATTTTCACTGATAACGCCATTTTGTCGTTAATAATCGGGAAAGCCTTAATGGGGTTGAAAATGTAAAAAGAAGTTGGAGCTTGAGTTTATTTTGTTTACTTTTATTTTAGAATAGTATTCTGTTAAATTCTCCGGGATTGAAAGAAGCCCGTTTTAATACAGGATAGCAATCTCCGTTTCAATTTTATTTTATTCAAAGTAGTCCAGCCGTTACAGCAATTTTGCATTTATAATATTAGTAGGATAGAATCACGATATATCCTCGTGGAAGTTTTTTATGATATTTTTGGTTTAATCAATTCCAATGTCATAGTCATTAATGCAAAATAAAACCTATTCTATTAATGTCATAGTTTCTACTATTGATGACTTTGACTTCGTTTTGTTTTCAATCGCAATGTTAGAAATTATTAGAAAATAAGGTAAGTTCAATTTGTATCCTAAAAAGTAGGTATGCGTTTTGGTGACCATATTAGGCTTTTTCGTTATTAGTTAAATCCATTAGACTGCTTCACTTTAAAGGCCTATCTTTTATTGTAAACCATTAACCATTCAAGGGTTCTTTATTTATTTTTACAACTTCTATAAAAAGCTCGTGTATCCACGCCGACACCGACTCGTTTTTAGAAAGTAATATAATATTTCAGAATTTTTGTGAAGTATCGTGCTTTTTAGACCTTCAGTTAAATACTGGGTAAGAGCATTTATCTGACAATGCTCAGTGTAGGGTTCCCAAGCCGTTACTAAACAAAACTACAAGAATGAACTGATTCTCTATTTAAAGTACCTTTAGTCGCCTGTATCTCTGGAACCAATCAAGTCTGCTTATTCGTGATAGTTTTTTTAAATATAATATATGTATTAATCTTTTTTTTTACAACGTCGCAATATTTTTAAAATACAACGGGTTAGACAAATAAAAATACATCCCCATGTAACCTCTAGAGGATGTACCCTAAAAGAAAAATATTTTATTTTACCACTTTGTTGGCGTGACTAATATTCATGCCAAATTACAGCTATCTTGAACTAAGAGTCTCTGAGCTTAGGTGTAGACGAACTGGCAGACGGACGGATGGACATGGCGAAGCTATAAGGGTTTCTAGTTTGACTGGGGAACACTAAAAAGCGATCTATTAATTGAAATGCATGCGGAAAATCTAATAATACTATCTCAAACTGCTCTATACTTTGATTATTTGACCTTTAGGTGCGACCCCACCGCTGCTTTAAAAAACGGTGACGGTACGGAATCGCAGTGACGCATCGTATCCCTACCGTTTTATCGCATGCCCTCCACACTACTGCTTAAAATACGGTGTCGTTGTGTTGTCACAGTAACAGCATGGCGCCGTTAATGACGCACCGTAATATACGCACCGTTAAGCAGCGGTGTGGAGCGCATGCGCTTTATCTGAGTCGCCTCTTTGATAAGGGTAAAAGCACAGTAAAAGGCAATAGTTGAAAGATGAATTAACACAGATGATAATATTTATTACAACAAAGAAACTTCAGACTCAAGGTAATTCAGGTGATGTTAAAGCTGAAATGATTGGAGCCTGTAACAGCCGCAGGTAATGATATATTTTTTGGGTTAGTTTATGGATGAAATAAGATTTGTTTAATACTAGCTGTTGCCCGTGACTCCGTCTGCGTGGAAGTCCATTATCGTTCTTCCCTTGGGAACAGTACATTTTCCCGGGATAAAGAGCCCAGTTATCATCAAGTGGTTAAAATTATGATGTTGATCAAAATCTTCACTTCTTAACTAACTTAAATAACAAGTGTTAAAAATATTGCAGATTTAGCAAAAAGCCGTTGCCATATAACTTTAAAAGAATAAAATGTATTTTCAGTTTGAAAATCAAGGGTTCATGCCAGTTTTTACGTGGCGGCTATCCAAATTAGCATGGGAATGAGCCAATAATACAATCTCGAACATGTTTGTCAAGATCGTATAGGGTGATGGCAGGGTTAGACACTTCTAGCTGGCAGGCACCAGTAATGGATATTTAACTCTTAATTCAAATGTCAAACGGTCCTTAATTGATTGTCGCAAAACAAATGAAACTTATCTTCTGTAAAATAAGGATCAAGTGTCCATTAATGTTTTCGTGACCCTAGTGCAAGTGGTCTCAAAAACTTGCATGTTTTAGAAAGTTATTGGCTTTCTAAGTATTTGCACTAATCTGTCGAAGATGTTAAAGAGACAAGGTACTACAGTGTGCAGATTATAAGGTCAACTGTGCTTAATTTTATTTTTACTAGAGATTTACAAATAACATAATTATTTTCGTCATGAATTGAAATTATATTGTCAGGGTAGAAACAATAAAAATGAAGATATATCTCAATTCGGAAATATTTTTTTTTTACATCCATTGTAATTAATGTCAATTATTGCCATCTACAGTCATTTCGCTAAAATGTTCTCATTCATGACTAAAATTAACTTTAAATGTTTGAACTACGAGTGTTACCAGTCGCGATGTAAAGTTGCCAGAGTTTTTATTCATAAAGTTTTTAATTGTATGCTGAGCAGATTGTAGTTTGTAATGCCCGGCAACCTTATGGAAGCACGCCATAGCATACTGCAGTTATTCTGGTTGTTCATTGTAAGGGTATTCATAAAAATGTACACTTTATGAATCTCATGTTATACGTTGCTCGACAATGTCGCTTTTGAAATAGGTAAGCTTATAATTTACATACACAACTATACCGTCACACCTTCATCCCAGAGTGGGATGAAGCTACAGAATTACCAACTTTATCAACTTGTTGTTAAATCTATAACCACAATTTTCACAAATAGGCCAAGATGTTTACCAATCTGTGTACTACTGTTTTTTCAAACTCAATTCATAGAAATATTTCAAATTTTTAATCCATAATTCTTGTTAATTTTATCCCCCGACGCAAAAAAGGAGTGTTATCTGTCGGTGCTCGGTTAGCTCTGAACGAAGCTGATACATCGGGGGTTTTTACTATTTAATACATAGGGTAAAGTCACCAGTGGTCAGCCAGAGACTAGTAGTCGACCTTATATGAGTGCGAAGAGTGGGAAACATATCTTTCGTACTCTTCCCACTCATACAAAGTATACGCAGAGGCCGACTACAGGTATCTGGCTGACTACTGGTGACTTTACCCTAATGCAAATTTGGTTTCAACATTGTTGACTGAAAAAACAATATTGTTATCAAATAACTACCGCTCTTATTCAATTCTAATCACTTTAACATAACTAATTTGTTACATCAACAAGAGCGTAACTTGACTTAGTTCGATAAGAAAGGGCCAATGCTTGCCTACATGTTGTTATCACGTAAGAATCAGTTAAGCCTTTAAGTTCCATTGCTGAAGCTAAAGAATTTACTGCAAAAGGAAACCGGCTAGCGATTTTATGTTATACTACACGATTACGACACGATTTTTCTTGATCAAGAATTAACTGACTTTAAATGAAATCGTGAAGTCTTACATTCAACTTGTGGGAATACTGAATTTAAGTTAAATTAGCTACCTATATGAATAATAATTATTTTAAATCATACATAAATAAACCTTACACAAATTGACCTAGTTCCAAACTAAGCTATAGGCTTGTACTATGGGTAGGTTCTATCGGCCAAAATGTTGTCTACCACCACACCTTAACAAGTTCAGTTTTCCCTTGCAATAATATTATGACAGCGACAAGTGTCAACCTTAGCGATAATTAGATCTCACAGAAACTTTTGTCAAAACTGGTAGACCACTTTCTTGGCCGACCGTACTACAGAAAGATAAACTTACTTACTCATGTAGAAAAATAGATACTTAAGTACAAGGAAAACATCCAAAACTTAGAAACAAATACTTATGTTCATCACACAAATATCTGACCTTACCAGGATTCCGAACGCGGGCGGCAAGATTCGTAAGCAGGGTCACTTTAATAAAGCTAACGTGTCATCAATGCGAGAAATAACATAAGAAATTTAAAAACCAGCCTTTTAAACATTCACAGACAGACAGTAGGTATACAAGTACACAGCATAAGGTAAAACATAACTTTTTACGACTGAAACTTCGTGCAATATAAATGGCAGTTTCCCGTAATCAGCAAGAGGGTCACGCACCGCGCCGTGTAGAACAGTTTTAATGGCAGCAGCTGAAATAAGCACTCCTTATACTCTGACAAAATTGAGATATAAGAGAAGGAGAGTATTTTACAAAGCTTTCCGAGTATAAGTATTTAAAGTACCAACATAATATGTAATGGCTAATATTATAAACCGGGCAAAAGCATGTCGCACCATGCTCAGTGTAATGTTCCGAAGCTACAAGAACACAACAACAAACAAATCAAATACAATCCAACAAACGAACAACCACAACCAAATTAGGCCTCGCGACAAACTTAACTTTTCCATTGGAACTGTTATCCCCATACATTGACTTAGGTCGCGGTCAGTTTACCAACACCGCAAATAAGTTTTTGGTAGGTATAAACATTTATACCTTTTGTAACTCAAGAACCAATGAAGTCTTCTTTAAGATATTTTTTTATTTTTAGTTTTGGCTGTAGGGGGGAGGGGGGAAGATTATATCTCTCTCCTTGTTTGACTACGGAACCCTAAAAAGGGCATGCTTCGATGGTTCGGTCATTTGGAAATGAGAGATGAAAGAATATTGGCGAAAGAGATATACAGAGTAAAAGTGATTGGAAGGGTCCGAAAGATACTTTTTTGAATCAAAAAGGAAGAATACTGGAAAAGGGCGGAATCTTAAATACACGAAACTGACGTGCATGCATGACTCGATGTTTGAATGTGGAAGAAGCGAAAGAGATTTTTCAGGATAGGTTTAAAAGCTTCGCTGATTCGTAATGATTCTAATTATGTCAGATACCACTGAAAAAAGAATGAAATAAGGGAAAATTACATAAAATCAGATTAAAATGATCAATATCTCCAAAACTAATAAAAATCGATAGCTTTTTAGCTGCTCTATCAGCCCTCGGCGGGTTGACGTCGGTTTCTGGAACACCCGGTAGAATGCTACGTTCTCTGTAAATCCTGATTAATATTTAACGAGGGTAGACATTGCAATTTGAATACACAATCTCATTAAATATTCATGCGGCAAGCAAATATTGAACATTTCGGT
The DNA here is from genome assembly GCA_923062465.1 of Acleris sparsana. Taxonomy (NCBI): domain Eukaryota; kingdom Metazoa; phylum Arthropoda; class Insecta; order Lepidoptera; family Tortricidae; genus Acleris; species Acleris sparsana. Next base: position 2,577,021 of record OV281293.1, read on the forward strand.
TTAGTGCTTGGAATTTACATTCTGATGACGTAAAACTCGTTAAAGACGTGTATGATACTTGGGAACGCAAACAATTACAGCAGAATTAAATGTAAACAAAAGTCTGTAAAAGGGTGCCCAATAGCTAGAGGGACTTTATCTACGAAATGATGGAGAATTTGAAAGCTATAGTAGGGCTGTGGAGCACCAGGGGTAGGATCTTTCTTAATAAAACAACGTTGTGGTTCAGAGGTCAAGAAGATATTGTCTGATGTAATGTTTAAAAGTAAAATAAAAGAAATAATATCCTAAAAAAGAAGAGAAGAGGTTTTGAGAAAGAGGTGTAAGAGGTCTTAAAAAGGCTGGCACAGTGCCAGCGCAGGTTTTATAAAGCTTCATGTATTATTAAGAATAAAGAAAGGGTGGCTGTAATATTATCGAAACAACTTTCTACAAAGGTATCATTAGGTAAAATATGTATTTCATCGAAAGGCATTTCTCGCCACATGGTTAAATTTTTTTTTGGTTTTCCCGTATCTAACCTTACCTATCCAAGGAGGGTGACGGCACCAATGATGGTCACTTTATGCTGACCGGCACCAGAATACTTCGATCTTAATACAAATTTCATACGGTCCTAAATTGATTAATAATAAATAATAATAATCAATATCAGGGGACGATGTCACACCAATTGAGCTAGTCCCAAACTAAGCTCTAGGCTTGTGCTATGGTTACTAGACGAAGATATAAATACTTATGTATAGAAATATATACATAGAAAACATCCTTGACTCAGGAACAAATAGTCGCGCTCATCACAACAAATATCTGCCCTTACCGGGACTTGAACCCAGGACCGCTAGCTTCGTAGGCAGGGTCGTAGGGGACTACCAACTATGCCATTGCGTCGTGAAACAAAACAAATGAATAACCCATCTTCTGTAAAAAAAAAACAAGTGTCCATTCCGTCACCCAAACAAAATAGCATTCGATTAAATAAAATTCAACAAAATGATGTGTTACAGTAAAAACGTTTTTTTCTGGTTTGATGAAACCTATTCTCAAAACACATACATTGAATAAACTAGCTGTCATATTAGTAACATCAACTAAAGCTGATAGTAACAACAGCATCTTAGTTCATAATACAACTAACATCTTATTTAATGTCTCACGTCTTGGCTCGCATGGAATCACGGCGCTATTCCCGCAACCACAGCAATCTTGTTAGAAGCAACGAACGAATTGTATTTCGTTTAACAACAATTCACGCTAGCAAGTTAAACGCGTTAAATGGGGCGTGGAGCAGTTTATAGTCGAGTGCAGTGATTTAGCACTGCGGTAACGTGGAACTATCGAAAAACAGTCGCAGTCTCAACTAACGCGTATCCGTCGTAATAATACCTTTTTATCTAAGTAACTTTTCTACAATATATTAAGAAACGATAAGCAAATGGCCTATATTAAGAAACCAGTACCTATCTGTGGTTGTGTTTTAATGTTAACATTAAAGTATTGCATGTCAATAAAGTGTCACCAGTGTGGCATCTTAATGTTCACTTTAAAGTACCGGTGAACGAAACATTAAATACAGGTTAATTAAAATGCAGGGCAACCACAGATACATACATAATTAGGTGTTAACTATGCACCAGTCACTTAAACTGCTATAAAAACAATATTCCAGTGAAATGGATCGTTGAGCGAGGACTGTGTTGTTCTCATTTATTAAACTAAGTACTATTAAATAAAAGTTTCAAGATGTCACATAATATGCTTCTTTTTTTCTTTTGCGATATGTCTCGTGTCATAATTAAAATTTGACTCTCATCCCACTGTACTTATGTGAAAAAACTCCCTATCCAAAATATCATCATGCTTATATCACTTGTATGTACACTCTGTATAAATACCCATAGTAACAATCCATGACCTTAGTTTTGGATAAGTCAATTTGTGCAAGACTGTCCCGTGATGTTCGTTATTATTCAGCTTTTATTTTCAATGATTTACGGTTTTACAGTAACTTTTAAATATAGCAATAATAATACAAACAATAAACATAACCTTTAAATACCTAAACTATGGGTGCAGACTGCAGCTGGAGGGGCTTAAGCTACCCGTGATAAGCGCTGCAGAGAAAGGAACCTCCTCACAATACAAACAATTTGTAAATGGGGATCTTATCTCTGAAATAAACACTGTTTCTCCGAACGAACTTGGTATACTTTATTTCGTTATGATCGGTATATCTCGGCTGCGACTTACCAATTATATAAAACAACGAGACGAAATTCTATGGTGCTATTTGCTTTTGAATTCAAATATTTAAAAGCAAATGCGACATATCCTCTAAAAAGTACAGTGCAATAGGATCTATTTTACAAACTAAAACCTTATTGCACCTTACAAAGTCGAGGAATACTTCTTCCTGTTCACTGGCTCTTGATTATTATAAGAGTTTTATCTAATATGTATAAGTATATAGAAATTAGACTTTCCTAACCGTAACCTATGTTAGTAGGTGTATAGCGACTGAAAATTCATAACCGCAAAATTAAAACAACCTCAGAAGCTCGTAAAATCAAAATTTATGATAAAGCAAAGACTAGATTGATTGCTATGTCTAGATGTACCATAAAACTTTCATAACTCATATTTAACTTGCACCATCTTGATAGTGTAATTAAGAGATAGAAGTTTTAAGGCTTTGGGCTAGAGGCCCGGAAGAAAAAGGCAGGATAAGAGTTTTCTTTGTTACAGAAAATGTCAAGAAGTACTTGCAACCGTAACATGAATGTTACCCCTCATTTGTCGAGAAAGGGCAATCCGTTTGGACACTACGAGCCTGCCGTTTTGTCGAAAAAAATAATAGTCGAATATATCATTTGACCGATCGTTGTGGAAAACCTTGGGGAAGGCCTTTGTCCAGCAGTGGACGTCTTGCGGCTGATAATGATGATGATGATGATGATATCATTTGAATTTGAATTTGAATTATGTTAAACTTGTGATTGTAAGAAAATCAAAACTGCGGTGATGAGCAATGATCGTACTTTTTGTAGCATTTTTGGTACAGTGTGCTGGGGTTGTCAGTAGTATATACTAACTATATAATTAGCATAGACAGTATTATATTCAAATTCAAATTCAAATTCAAATCATTTATTTCATGTAACATGACACATAATATTACAGAAGATAGATATTATTATTTTTTAAATTACCATTTAATAATGCTGGTGGGCGCATGCAATCCCGCACAGTGTGACATAATAGCACAATCAGGCTTATCATTTATCATTCTTAGAATGGTATTGGGACTGTCCCGCACTCGGCGCACCAGGGATGCAGCGCGCCCGCGCATGGTTGCATAGAAGCATTCAACGCGAGCCTCCGCAAACATCCCGGAAGCGCTACAAAAACGAGGCAGTCCCACTATCACCCGGAACGCGTTATTATATTGGACTCGAAGGGCCCTATAGGCCCGTTGCGAATAATCCACCCAGAGGCTACAGGTATACAGGGACGTACAGAAGGCTCTAAACAGGGTAACCTTGACCTCCCTGGAGCACCCTGCAAACCTCCTAGCTATCATATTCGCCCGCACCGACAGGGCCCTCCGCTCCCGTTCGATGTCCCTGTCGTCCTTGAGATCGACCGCCACGACGTGACCTAGATATTTGAAATGGTCAACTCTGTCCATTCGACTGCCATTAAGGTAAATTGCAGGAACCTCCGACGTTTGGTTGCGCTGGATCTCAAAGACCATAAACTGGCTCTTTTTTTCATTATATTTAAGACCATGGCTTAGTGCGTAGGTCTCACACACATTGAGCAGCCGACGCATTCCACAGACCGACGCGCTCAGCAGCACCATGTCGTCAGCATAACTTATGTTATTCACACAAACGGCGGCATATAATGGCAGTATATAAATATAAAACTCATTTTGTTTCTTCACTGACGTCACGTCAAGTGCTAAGAACAGTTGCGTTGATTTAGTTTGTGATAATAAGCAATAATTTTATTATTAACTGATTAAACACAATGGAGAGACTGTTAAGTGAGCATAGTTTTTTAGATGGAAAGGTTCTTCAATATTTTGTTCCTATTGTCGTAACGAGGTAAATGAAAACCTGCACGCATATTGAGAAATCTAATAATTATTCTGCCTATTCACATGCTTTATTAAAAGATTACGTAGATTTGGTAATGATTTTCAACGACCACATAATATTACATAATTTTATCATCATCATCATTATCAGCCGCAAGACGTCCACTGCTGGACAAAGGCCTTCCCCAAGGTTTTCCACAACGATCGGTCCTCTGCAGACCTGCTGTCATCCAGCGGTTTCCCGCGACTTTTATCAGATCGTCAGTCCACCTTGTGGAAGGTCTGCCAACACTTCGTCTCCCGGTTCGCGGTCGCCACTCTAGAACCTTTCCGCTCCAACGGCCATCAGTTCTACGAGCAATGTGCCCCGCCCACTGCCACTTAAGGTTTGCAATCCGGTGAGCTATATAGGATACTTTAGTTCTCCTGCGAATCTCCTCATTCCTGATTCGATCTCGCAAGGAGACACCCAGCATAGCTCTTTCCATCGCCCTTTGAGTGGCCTTGAGCCTTCTTATGAGGCCCATTGTAAGCGACCATGTCTCGGATCCATACGACATCACTGGCATAATTTTATACGTCAATCATATTATACACGCCGACAACCTTAGGTCGCTGTCGTATGTCATTTGACGTCATCGCACCAAAAATGCTACAAAAACTACGATCACTGGTGATGGATAAACAGCTTATCGCCCAAATGGCATAGAATTGTCAAAACCATTACACGCCTTCTTAGGCAGGGGTAATAAACCCCTCCAGTTTTGTAAATTTTTCGAACCTTAATAAAAACGATGAGTGTACATTTTTCGCCGAGCTCAGAGCTGTTGACGGGTTAATCTCGCTGGTGTCCACTTCCGCACAATAAGCCGGATATTGGGCGTTAACACGGCTCACTACCCAAACATTATCAGCATATTAAGTTGTATAATATGTATATTATGAATTTATTTCCCGGTTAGGTCACTTAAATAGTGACCCTATGTACGTCGATAGGTATTTGATGCTAGGTGGTTGAAGTTTTTAAGCCCAATGTTGTTCGAATGAAATATTTTTCGGTGAAATTAAGAAACTGCGTAAGGAGAATGATAATGGCTTCTAGGTAAAAATATTCGGTTTGTCAAGAATATTAACATTTGTAATAGAAATATTTATTCGATGAGCACAAAAAAAGCAAAACAGAGATCAGAATAAAAACATAGCAAAAATGCAATTGTAGGATAATGTTGCCATGGGTGATTCTGTTACGTCGAAATAGACGTAAGCAGCACTATGTCACGGCATAAACCGCGACGCTGGTTTTCAGTGGCGCCAACGTGACACACGAACAAAGAAACAGTGTTTACAATGTACTGTAAGTAGTAGAGTAACAAGTAAAATAATAGTAAATTAATTATACATAATTTTAACCATGGGAATGAATAAATGATGAAAATAGGTATAATATAAAGGTAAATTTCCACCGCAAAAAGCTCCCTTCTTTTACGTTATTTTTGAATCAAGACAAAAGTAATAGTACTCTGTCCTAATAGGGTTCATACATACATACATACATAAAATCACGCCTGTTTCCCAGAGGGGTAGGCAGAGACGACTTCTTTCCACCTGCTACGATCCTGACAAATGTCTTTCGGTTCTTCCACATTCATACATCGAGTCATGCACGCACGTCGGTTTCGGGTACTTAAGATTCGGCCCTTTTCCAGTATTTCTCCGATTTGATTCGAAAAAGTACGTCTAGGGCGGCCTCTTCCGACCCTTCCACTCACTTTCGCTCTGTATATCATTCATAGGGTTAATTTTTCTAGTTATTTCTTAGTAATAATAAAAAAAACTCTATACTGCACTTTTTTCCCCGCCAGTACATTGAGACGTGCCAAAACCTTTTTCCCCAACTGTTCTAAAATGCGCTAAACTACTCTTATGTTAGTCGGCTCACGTATTAACCGAATGTCGGGCTCGAATTGGAACCGAATTTGTAGGTCATTTAATTTGGCTGGATCACGCAGCTTTGACGTATGCTCGCTCTAGCCGTGCTAACACGACAACTACAATAAATCAATTCGATTGCTACCTATATTATGTAGTTTATTTAAGTCAGGGTCCCTCTGAAAACTAGCGCCTCGGCTTGCTGCGGCACATAGCTGAGGGGCGCTTTTCAACGGCTTGTTAAATATTTCGTTCTGCTTGTCATCTGTTTTAAATGAGTATTTGCGCTAAATTATTCGTAGTTTTAAATTTATTTTATTATAAAGCAAAGGAAACTAAGTACCGGTAAACTGGGGGTACTTTGATTTACGGGGTAACATTGCCCGACCTTAAAACGATAACTGTTTTAGTTGTTATCTTCTTAAATTGTTGAAGTAATTATATAACGGTATGAGTAGCTTAGTAATGATGAAACATTTAATAGAATAATTAAATATTAAAGATAGTTTTTGGGGTGGGCAATGTTACCCCGTAAATCAAAGTACCCCAGTTTACGGTACTTGATTTGCCAATGGTGTTTGACTGAAAGTTTGGCATTCATGGAGTCGTATCAATAAATTCATGAATGCCTTCGTAGGCAGAAAATTAGTTTCCCCCTACTATTTTAACAGCTGGATTTCAAAAAAATCCTTCTTAATGCACCCCAAGAAAAATTAACCTCAAAATTTAAGTCCCTAGAACAGTCACTGTGTTATATATATATATATATATATATATATATATACACACACGCGCACACGCACGCGATATAGAGGCAGCCATACTAGGGCCACTGAGTGTTTGTCTTCACCATGGCATAAAAGTATACCTCTATTAATTCGCAGTCACCGAAAAATCGTTTGGAGGCTGTACACAAACGATCTGACTAAACTTTCCGACCGATTTCTCGGAAAACTATTCCTATCTCAACTCTCAGGGGAGTTTCCCTCTTTAAAACTTGCAAATTAACATACGTTCAGACTGAAATTACTCCTTCATTGGGCAAGAGACCCGGGGGAATGACACTGCAGGATTTATTGTAATTTATTCCACCAATTCCCAAGTTAGTCTGTATTTTCAGTGAAAATCGAGCGAGCGAGCTCATAACGAGTGAAGAATATGCACATATGTCACATATGTGGGTCTATATTGTCTGCCATAATTATTTTTAGTAATAATGTGTTTTGGGTCATAACCATCGCAAGTCATAACGTATTTTTTTAAGAAACTGTTACTTTTTCAGGATTTTTATAAATCAAACTTAACGTAACCTAGCCTTGTGTACACATTAGACATTTCAAAAATGCTGAAAGTTGACCGTTTCAGCAATATTATAAATTATAACTATCAATAATTATGTCAACAATATCATTATGACCAATAAAATTATGGGAAACAAAGGGCTCCCCATATATGCTGCCCTCCTACGGAGAAAAAGCACAAGTGCAATTAATTCATAGAAGTATATTAAACTCTCAAAGGTTATAATAAGGTTAGAAGCGTAGGAGGGGATTAAGGTGCGTAGCATTTTCTTGATAACCAATAATAATTAGTTTCTGTATTGTGTTGAAAATGTTGAAATAGAGGGTAAGTATGTTTTGTTTAAAGTTGTGTTTGTATTATATTTATATATGTAATAAGTATACAATTTATTTATACTTATTTAACTATGTCATTAAAATATATATTTTCTTCGTATTTATTATAAGTTTCTTTAAATTTTATTTTCGTTATATCCACTGCACAAACCTTAAATTGTTTCAGTTAAGCAAATCGGTTGACTGGTTGAGAATGCGGCATTAAGTCCACCATTTATACTTTTTTTACTGTGCAATAAAGTATGAATCATTAAATACCAAAAATGAATTATGCTACCCAATTGAGAGTGCACGCCCTAGTCTGTTACTTTTATAACGCACAACAACTCCTCGCAGTTATCCCCTCTTGGGAAGCGCTCGTAGATTATTGACGTGTAAAAGTGCACGTGCGGCGTACCTGCACCATCTTTTAGGGTCTATTATCGTCTGCCATAATCCTGGGATCATAGTGAAAAACGGTACAAGTTGACTAACTCGTAATAAAAAAGGGTATAAACTCCTTTTAATTAGGAATCCAAAACTCGTCTGTCGGGTTTAAAAGCGAGTCCTTACCGAAACTAACATCGCAGAATTATTAGGCTGTTAAACGATGCATGAGAAAATAATTCACTAATATCATCAGCTAGGATTATTACCGGCGGGCATTTACGGTTCAGTGGGTATATAATAAATATCTTTATCTACTTCTATATCATATAACTTCCCTACAATGTGTTCAGAAACGATAGGTAAGGCATGGCCTATATTTAGAAATCTATCTCTGTGGGTGAATTTTAATGTTATCAAATAATTGCATATATATAGTATCAGTAATCGATACTTTAATGTAAACATTAAGATACAGGGCAACCGCAGATACAGGTATCTTACATATTGTAGAAAACGTATGATATACATGTAGATAAAACCGTGTATGCGACCGTACACATAATTAGGCATTAAAACACTGATGTGATATTATGAAACTCGTCTTTCGGCTCGTTTCATAAAACCACACTGTTGAATTAATGCCTCTCATGAATTACTATAAATCACAGGTTCTGTCGATTCGGCCTAATTTATAGGTAGGCACATAACCTTACTCTATATAACAACGTGCTAACACAGGACAAATTTAGTTTGCCAACCAGTACTATCAACGAATGAAAAATGAAGTAATACTGTTGGTAAAATTTTCCTTATGCAAAGCTTCCGCTTCTGATCAAAACAATGCCTTAGGGGAATACATAATAGGGTAATGGGCTCTTTTGTGGGTAAATCTGTAGGAGTGCCAGATCCGTGGGAATATTATTGCTAAAAGTGAGAAAAAAAAGCAAAACTTAGGTCAATGAAGTTGATGATAATATATTACTTTCTAGCATGGAATATTTTTATCTAGTGCATTTCTTAACAGCGGGCATTTATAAAGCATCTGTCACTGTCTGTAGATGTCCAGGGGTTCTATTTTAATCGATAAAATCAAATGACATATTATTGTATCCTCTTTAACTCTGTTGTCGTTGTTGTCAAATAAATGAGAGCTGTCATTGCGTTGTCAATACGACAAAAAACAACATTATGCATCTTAATTTCATAAGAAATTCAAAAATTAACTTGCAGTTCTTATAATTATTTTAGCTTTGGTTGACATAACTAATTATGATAATTATTTCACCAGATCAGCGTCGTGACACTCCTGAGTGCCGCGACACCATGCTCAGTGGGTTCACTTTTCGCAATTAGTTATTATTATAATACAAATTAAAATCCTGCATGCCTATTCGCTAAGTTATCTTAAGCTTAAGTTTTAAATGTTCTACCATAATTAGGTTTAGGTACAGAAATTATTTTCTTTCTTTCATTCTTTTTTTTGTTTCAATTTTTAAACTAAAAGAAAATCTCTCGTGGTAGAAACTCCTTAAGGACCGGAAACGAATTACTCGTACTTTTTATAAATGCCAATGATTTCCACCGAGATCTGTCCTGTGCTAATCTCATCCAGCTGTTTTCTTGTACCCTTATCAAATGTGCCAACATACCGCAATAAATAAAAAAATAAGGACCTAAATTATTCGTTGAAAATAGGTCACAGCTGAAGAACGTAACCGAAAAACACATTACACAAATTGTGTTCACATTTCCTGTCTGCACGGCAACAATCTGCATTTTACGTGCAATAAAAGCTTTTGCATAATAATACTGAATTGAAAAACTTTTCAATTAATGCGAGGCGCATTGCTATGAAACGTTCACATGAGTCGTTATGGTTTGTGTAAATATGTTTGTTCCTAATATATTTTTCACTTCTCATGCTCGTAAAGTCCTTCTTTATGCTGGGTATAGGCTGCATAAAATCGCATTTTATGCACTAGTGCATAAAGTAATTTCTTCTTTTGAGACTAAGGCAATCAGGCCTTACAGCCTTCACACAATACACCTTCATTTAATTGATATATTTTTATGAGATTTTGGTTACATCTTAATTTAATTACGACATTTGTATAACTATCTAAATACAAATTTACGAATAATACCTACGGCGTGCATTTACGGTAAAAAAATACAACGCAAATATTTATAATAACTTGGCATTAAGCATCAGACCATAGTCAAACCTGTCAAACGTCACATGGTTGAAAATTAAAAAAAAAAGTTAAGAAGGTAATCGGGCCTTACAGCCATGCGCAAACATAACATTTTAATTACTTACATTAAATATAAAAATTTAATAAATTATCCTGTAAGTCTGTGCTTCTTGTTTTATTTCCTTGCAATCGAAGTGAAAAGCAGAGTGTAAAATACTCGCCGTTCCGGCTCGTGTGGCTATATGCACATCTTGGGTAAAATGGCTCGTTTTATGCACTTGTTGTACAATCTACTATATTACCATTACATTTTATTAATTAGATTTTCTCCAAACATGTTTTCTAATTTTATAATTATGTTATCTATGTAAAGCACAAAGGCTAACTATTCCACTAAGTTTTCTCTTCCAGTTAAATCAAAATTATTTAAATAATGTTTTATAACCACTTAACTAAAAATAATAAGATTTTTTTTATTGTTTCATCGTTTAATATATTGCGCGTAATTATGATTATATTGTGAGTATCCTTTTACAATTACGCTAACTTAAAACAATTAAGAAAATCTCACATCCTTACTCATATTATAAACGCAAAAGTTTGTATGTATGGATGGATGTTTGTTACTCTTTCACGCTGCAACGGCTGGACGGATTTGGATGAAATTTGAAATGGAGATAGCTTATTCCGGAAAATTTAAAAGTTCCCGAAGGAATAACGATGTTCGAAATCTACGTGGAAGAAGTCGTGGGCAGAAGCTAGTATATTATAAATGCGAATGTATTAACACCTAGGCGACTTATTATCCCGGAAAAGTTCCCGAGAAAATAACGATAGTCCAAATCTACGCGGAAAAAGTAGCGGGCAAAAGCTAGCGATATAAGACTTCTACGGATTGGAATCACGGTCAAAAGCGAGGTACAGAATAAAAAAAAAAAATACCTCAAGGCTTCTTCGAGAACCAGATGTTATTTTAAAATACTGAAATAAACTCAGATGCTAGTAACGTTTCATCTTGTAGGAATCTTTCTATTGTAGGAACAATGTCATGCTTAAACACTGTAGATTCGTAACATAACATTGCATTGTTTTATTTTGGGTAAAAGTATTAAAAAAAATATTTGCCAGCCACACTATCCATTTAGAATTCACAGAGGAATTGGGGATGAACTCTATTTACGTGTCTGTAATAGGGTGATGGAATCAGTCATGGAAGAGGAACGTGTAATGGACACGATTCTTATTTTACAAAATATTAGGGTTATTCATTTGTTTTGCATTAATCAATTTAGGACCGTATGAAATTTTATTTAAGAGTTAAGTGTCCATTACTGTCTGTTAGCTAAAAGTCCCGTCATCCTATAAACTATCTCTGTATGTTTTTTTTTTCATGTCGCTGAGAAGGCCAATGAGCACACAGCCATCTGAAGGTACGAGTAAGTAGGATCTGGGAAATATTGCCAATAGATTCTCAAGATCTATCTTAAGACTACAATCCTAAGATTGCAAATGTATTGCCAACTCTGAGGACTAAGAGGGAATGCTGGTTATTTTATCGGTTGTCACCACACCTTGAAACAACAATGCGAACAGTGCTGCTTGGTGGGAATTTTAAGGATTGGTGGTAGCGATCTGGATAGACCATAATTGGTGCCGTCATCCTATAAACTATCTCTGTATGTTTTTTTTTTTTCATGTCGCTGAGAAGGCCAATGAGCACACAGCCATCTGAAGGTACGAGTAAGTAGGATCTGGGAAATATTGCCAATAGATTCTCAAGATCTATCTTAAGACTACAATCCTAAGATTGCAAATGTATTGCCAACTCTGAGGACTAAGAGGGAATGCTGGTTATTTTATCGGTTGTCACCACACCTTGAAACAACAATGCGAACAGTGCTGCTTGGTGGGAGTTTTAAGGACCCTTCACAAGGTCCAAGCACCACTAAAATGTATTCGGAAAGGGTCGTATTTATGTTCCTTTCTCAGTCAGATTAACTAATTGAGAAAGCAAGACAAAAACGAACTTGTCTAATAAAATATAATGTCGTTTGTTCATGCACGAACATCTGTATGAACTTTACGTCTGTATCGCGAGTATGGAACGAATAAACAAACTTTAACTTTCAGATATTGACATCAGGAATGTACTTATTACAGTTTTACCCTCTTGATCCTAAAACAAGGGTCAACAGAATTAAAAAAAAACTTTTTATAAGCTTTACTTGCATCACGACAAAGTGTCAGCCTCGAACGCTCAAACTTTGTTAATAATTAACAGCGGTATTTCCCTAACTAAACTTTGAGTGACCTTGGCCGGTTCCAACTGATTCTAATCAAGTGGTCCTTCGAGCCGGATTCTTGGTGAAACTTTAATACAACTGTAGCTTTAACGTTTTATAAGTTGATGACATTACGATTGCTGATAGCAATTAAAGTTAAAAGTAATAAATGAGTCAGTTAATTATAAGAGATTTTTTATAGGGAGTTTTTTCATTGTCTGGTTATCAATTATCTTTATTCGCCTTTATTACCAGAGTTGGGTTGACAGAGCTACAGAATTATCAACTCTAAAAACTTGTTCATAATTCTCTAACAACATCTTGCACAATTAGGGTTTGTTCACACAGACCGGCACGGAGCGGAGTGCAGATTTGTATCATGTTGGAGACAGGGTTTTGAGTCATTGTAATAAGGTTTATTTTTACATTTGCACTTCTTTGGTCATTAACGTAATAACAAAGGTAATGGCAAATGTAATGGTTGTCGCTGGGGGCGAGACACACATATCCTTCCGCCTGAAGAGCAGTGAAGGTTTCCAAGTTAACTCAGGGGTAGAAGGGATTTTCACTATACGTAGGTCAAATAGAAAACACATTGATATAGTAATAAAGATAGGTTTTATGCCCTTTTTTAACGCAATAAGAACTTATCTAATACTGGCGTTAAAGCGGTGATTAATACTACGATGTATTAATATAGTTCCTGTAGGATGCTTCCGGTAACGCGGGTTACCGCCGGAGGTCGACAAGCGGGTCGCCCGCGAAGGGGCGAGGAGCATCGACAGAACGTACCCGGTAAGCCCGCGCTGCAACAACGCCCTATCCGGTAAAGCCGGCGCCGCGAATGTTGTGGATTTTCTGGAAGAGCCTCAACAGCGCACACCCGGTAAAGCCCGCGCCGCGACTGTTGGAGATCCTCCTAAAATGCCTAGGCGCGTACGCAGAGAGACGCACGCCGGGCGCTAGGTGTAGTCAACCCTTGCGAGTCTTGCGACTACCTCGGAGCAGAGGCAAATACTGACTGATGAAAGAACACAGAGATCTTGAGTATTCTGTTTTGGTGGATATCTACAGGTGGCTTGAGCATTTGCCTTCTTTATGCCATATAAAGATAAAAGTTGATTGGTTCAAATCATGTTAAGGTTGCAGCCTATTAGTTCTCAAAATTAAACGACGTGTTTCTTGAATTTATTCTCGTAATGCCAAGAATAAAATCGAAGATGTTTTAAATATTTCAGTATGATTAATTATGATGATAGGATGGTTACTGCGACGTAGTGTTTGTAATGGCGACCGCTAATCACTATGCTTATTCAAGTTGTAATAAATCTAACGTCAAAAAAGCACTTAGTTCCTAATTGAGAGGACTACTTACATTGACATAAATCACTAGTGTCATGTTATTTCAACCTCGCATTATTAAACAAACCTTAAGTATATTAACCAAACACGACACATGAATCAGTCAATGTAATGCTATTGATTAACCTTAGAAGTGATAAAAGCATCAGCCAATAATCTACATTCATTATTAATAACACAATTCATTTTATTTTTCGTTTTATCAGAGTATACCTCCTGCCGATTTTTAGCTTACAGGCAAGTACTACTATTTGTGTTGCGGGAATATTGGTCTGTTACAACGTAAAGCTTCTAAATCTATGAAAGAAAACGAATGAAAAATCATGAGTCATTCCATGACGGTTAAACATGAGTAAGCAAGTTATTAATTCTTGCTTGCATGACTTCAAGCTTCGATGGTTCTGATATGAATACATTAAATATTTTCGCAGAATTGTAAGGTGGCTTTCAGACACACAATGCATTTCTTTATTACTCGTACGTTCATGTATCTATTATGGGTAATGTTAACTGCATACTTTATTTACTATTAAAGATTATTTGATTTTGCCTACTGTTTTTCCTTTGCCTTACCTCCGAATCCAAATGCTACTGCTTTATAGACATTTTAACTATTCTTTACTAAGTAAATATGCTTTAATAACTAAACATAATTCCATTAAGCCATCGGCATGATGGAGTGCACCCAATAATGTTAGTGAAACTGTGATCCCATTACGCCCGAGATAATTCAGTTACTCTTACCTAGGCGGGAATAGCAGATTCATTTAGTACTGAGCCCGGTAATAATTCATCCCATCAACTAAACAGATTACAAAGCTGGAGTTGAATTTGTTTGAATCATTTTAGCGTCGTACCAGGCCTACTTTTTATGGAATATATTTTTGAAAATGTAAGATTACATTTCTTAAAGCTTAGTTTGCTTTGTTTCTTATGTCCTTTCCAAAGAAAGGATGTCGGCACGAGGTTATTCGAACCTGGGGTTGTGTTTGATATTGGTTGTGATTCTTGTGACATGGAATACAAAACGGATTTATCGTTGACCTAAATCAGCATCAGTACTGGTATTGTTGTGATCTGGTGCTAGGGGCCATCTTAGTCCCCAGAATTCTAAAGATCCTCAGAGCTCACTTACTATCAGGCCTGCGGTGAGTAGCGAACAATCACTTAAGTAGTTATGAACTCACACTTTGTTCACAAATCTAGGGAAGCGCTGGTACATTTTTAAGGTGTATAAGTGCTGGTGCGACCTATTTACTGAATGAAAATCCTCTATCATTTTTATCTTTTAACTATTTACTTGTGCTTTTTCGCTATATCCTCATATTTTCTATTTAATTCAATATGTTTTATGTCTGCTGCTTCTCAGCAGAGGTCATCTCTTGAGAAGCGTTGGAAGGTTCTGAATAACATAATTAATCATTTTAATATTTATGATTTTCTGCTATATCATCATATTTCTTTGTTCACAATTCAGAACTTTCGATTCAATAATGTTTTATGTCTGCTGCTTTTCAGCAGAGGTGACCTCTTGCGAAGCGATAGTCTGGTACTAAACAATCTTTTTTTTTTCTGTCCTAATTCAGGAGATCCGTCTTAGAAGATTACTTTCTTATTAACAGACTTTGTAGGTTAGTATACAGCCGTGATAAAGTCACTAATGTCAAATTCAACTCCATAAGTTCTACAGGATAAAAACTCGAATACTGCAATTACAAAAATGTTACTTTTTCATTACTCTTTTATTGCTTTCATCCATTCATCCAATCATAATGTAAATATTATCACTACTTCGAGAAAATTGTACCCTTACCATAAGTTACAATTACCGTACTTGCTAGCGAGTCTGCGAGCTTTGACTCGCTAGCGAATACATTAATAATGTAAGTACTCATGGTTAGGGTACCTAATATACACTCAGGAGCAAAAATACCGGGTCAGAGTACGTTTTTCATACAAACGAGACTAATTCGAAGCCTTGGTTCCTCGCCAGGGGTTGATTTGAGTGACTTTTAATGGAAGATAGTCCAAGGTTTAATAGAGGAGGTCAAAAGTTCGTAAGATACCTAACTGATCGCACAATCAGTTAACACCACAGCGGAAGAGTTTGAGTCAACATTTGGATTTCCTTACATTTTATTGCCATTTTAGATGTTTTTCTGAACATGCACTATTCCGGCGTTAACCGCAGATTCATTCAGTTGGGTGTCCTAGGCACTCTGGAAGTCCTGTATCGATGGTCGGGGTATTCAGCATCAGATTTCACTAAAAGCATTCCCTGGCGAGGAACCAAGGCTTCGACATAGCCTCTTTAGTATGAAAAACGCACTCTGACCCGGTATTTTTGCTCCTGAGTGTAGTTAAAGTTTTTGACAAACTAAATACTTAGCCATTTCAAAATACATGAGCTCTGGGATTACGTAGACACCACTAAGCAACTTGGTAAAGTCAGACAATCTGAAACAGACGCTTCAACTTAGACTATTTGCCATTATCCTAGTGCACGCGCAACTGTCAAAGTTAGTTGTTGATTGTTTGGAAAACTAATCGCACAACTTAATTTACCTTCGTCAATGGTTTACTGTTCTAAATCCTACTGATATTATAAATGTGAAAGTTTGTGGATGTGTGTTTTACTATGTTACTTCTTCGATTTGGATACAATTTGAAATGGAGATAGGTCATTATCTGGATTAACACAGATTGCTACTTTTCATCCCGGGAATTTTAAAAGTTTCTGACGATAATCTGAATGTAGCGGACGAATTCGCAGGCAGAAGCTATTTAAATTTAAAACCAAATAGGCGTAGCCATGATGCAAACGCTGCTAACGTTTCTGTTTTCAATCAATTCGAAATGTATGAAGTTTACTTAAGCGGTCGACGCGATCTGTCATCAGCTTATGTCAATCCTATTTGTTGTTGATTTTCGATAATCGCTAACTTACTATGGCCTCTGGGGCCCTAAGTAAGATGCATTACGCTAACTAGCGTTTCTGTTCGTTTCGTTTCTAAACCAATCGCGTCACTAGTAGATGACGTGATACGGAGAGTCAACGTTTTTCATTATGTTTTTTTTTTATATTTTTGTTTGGGACGCTCAATCTAATCTTACTCGATCCAATTACGATGACTTTTGTAAGACAATTATTGATCTAAATTATAACGTACGTCAGAGTTTTCAATACTTTAAGATCTAGTAGGAACTTCTTTATTATTGCACTATTTTTATTGTGGGGTGAACGCGAGTGTGTGATGGATATTTTCTATGTATTTTTCTATATAAGAATGTTACTCGTAGACTAGTAGGTACTTATTTTTAGACCACTTATAAAAATCATACTATAAGTACAATGTCAGTAATGTTATGTATAAAATTACGAAGCTTTGATATTAAGTAGCTTTCCATGTTGTCATGAAACAGCAAACTTATTATGAAAGCTCTGATGAGGTCAGGACATGAAGGTCAAAGACAGAAGGCTGAGGACAACGACGAAATGAATACGGAATGGTCTGAATAATTAATTATGTTTTAATTAAAGTTTATGGGGAACTTGCTTGGTGTTTTTTTTGGTAATTTAGATTTAATTAATCATTTTGGTTTTATGTTCTATTAGCATTGAAACTCTGTCACCATAGAGTCGTGTTACAGTGACATAATGATTCAACTTGTTAAAAGTGTCAAACAATTGTTATTTATGTGACTGGAGTATAATGAGAGGCATTTATACACGAGTATGGTTCTATGAAACGAGCCGAAAGGCGAGTTATAATCTATGATCACACGAGTGTTTTAATGCCTAATTATGCGTACAGTCGCATACAAAACTTGACCTACGTGCATTTATAAGTTTTCTACAACATGTACAATATGGCCTATATTTTCATGTTGTAGATAACTTTATTTTCTGTTCTTCGGAACTATTTGAAAGTTCGAAATAAATAATTGTGCGGCGCAGCGACTCACACGTTACCCGGGTACGTTAGGTAGGTACTTCTAATGTTTATGCACTCCTTGTATTTGACGTTAAAAAATATTTTGTTTGTTTGATCGTGTGAATCAAGAATTTCTCACTAAATAAATTTACAAATCGACTTATTCGATAATCACTACCAAATATGACACGTTTTGTTTAAGAAGATGTTCGAAATTTGAATGTTTAAAGTTTTGGCTACCTATACTGTAATTTAAACATTACGATGCAACCACAGATACAGGTTTACTAATATAGGTAATTGGCTTATTCTGAACATATTATAGAGAATTTATGCCATGGATGTAGATAAATTGTTGTATAATGTCACTGTGACACCGTTTTATGGTGGGTCAGGGTTCCATTGGGCTGATTGTGAAAGTATAAAATCTAAAAAAGTTTTGTTGTATTAAGAAAAATAAATAACGTTCTTACTAAAATTCAGATTGACAATAATGAAAAATAGTGTTATATAGAAAAAGATGGGTAGCCAAATAGTAAATGACAAAGGCGATTATTTGTAATTTCTTCACAATTTCAATATAGTACCTAATTCAGATTTAATGAGAATATATCAAAAGTAATTAAACCGACAATATTCACTTAACAAAACGTAATATTAGAACATTTCTTGACAATTCAAAAAACAATGACACTGAGAAACTTGGATGAAACAAAAGACATGATACAAAAAAAGATGTCATTGTATTTTCCGGATTTAATTTTTGTGATTAAGTTCGTCACTGTGCGAAATACGGATACAATGATTAGAATTATAAAGAAGTATCAAAATCAAATGGTTCAGTTATGTAAACTATGACTTTACTGTATCGTAAAGGAATTGGAATATTTTAGCAGTACGATATGATACGTAAATTAGCCGTTCTATATATTTCCAGATTTGACACGACTAATGACACGTAGAAAATGTACAACCCGGCAAACTTACGTTTGTCATTAAATTGCTAACCATTCGAATTCCTTGATAGTACTTCCCCACCACTAGACGAAAAGCCTTCTTTCATGTTTACAATTATTATATCTTCGGTTTTTTTTTTAAGCTCTTCTACGTCGGTAGCAACGGCATGATTGCAGCACGTTCGGTATTAAATGTATTAAAGTTTATTTTAGCTCGCCGAAGCTCCAGGGCATAAGGCTCAAATAAATAAGTTTCTGTCAAACTTTTCATTTTTGGGACGAGCTTTTGTTGCCGACTGTACTTTTTGCAAAATCTTTATCTGTTTATCAAGACCAAACGATTGAGTCCTAACACGGTGGGTCTTCGTCAAGAATAGCGGAGATCCTGTAGCCACCTTCCGACTCTCATCATCAGATCCCCTCTTGGATATGATTATATTGCATTGTCATTGGGTTTACATACGTGGTCCAAATTTCAGGTGATTCCGTTAACAGGAAGTGGGTCAAATTTAATTTGCAAGATTTACTTGGTTAAATAAAAGCTAGTAAAAACACCTCCTTTTTAAAACACAGGGTTATTGAATCGTGTAAATATTAAATTTTCGATTTTTACACTTTTACGACAAACCTTTTCTCTATTTCTCTTGTTAATGATTATACGTACCTGGGAGCCCGAGGGTCCCGAGGGTCGAAAACGAATTATCCCGTAAATGTCAACTTGACAGAACGTTTACCTTGCTCGAAAAAACCCTTTCATGGAATTTATATTATAATCTTTAGAACCGTTTTTTAAGAAACCTCTGTAGGTTTATTAGGTTAGGTAGGTTAGGTTTAAACTAGGGGGAATTTCCGCTACTCCCCCTTTTTTATCCACTTATACGAATTTCCAAAAATCCGAAAAAGATGATATCGTGAAATCAACACGTGTTCAGCAGAAAATAGCTAACTATGAAACGAAAATTCTGCGCAGTTAATCGTTCATGGAAGTGTCATAAGCGGTCCACGCAATCTTCCTTGAATCCTTTACATTTTGTAGATTAACGAAAATCGCTAACCTCTAAGGTGACCGGCTAGCTCTTTAGCTACATCAAACATTTAAAAAAAACTCTTGTTCTAATTTCGAAAAACCTAACGAAGTAATGAACCCGCTATCGATCAAGCAATCAAGTTTCCATAACACTAAAGACTGATAAATATTCGAAAAGCACCCTCACTTAACGACATAATTACGGGTAGTCGATCGGGCTCGACAAATTTTTGCTCCGCTGAATATTGCCAACGTTTGGGCCAACCTCTTGTAAAGTAAAACGATATAAAATTAAGTGGTGGCACATTACTTTGCAGTGTTTGCCAAATACTGGGGCACTATGTTTTGCAGGAACTCTAATGCTTTGACTCGTTGTGTGAACTTGACAGTAAGATATGTCATTACGTCATACATCAGCGTTATTACGATATCGATACAAAACAGGCTTGATAAAAGTGTAATCAAGGCTTTGCCTTATTCTTTGTATTGACACATTTTTTTGACTTTTAATTTTTTTCTATGCCCCGCGGCGATTTCAACAGCTACCGCGGGGATATGGCGTTTCCGGGTCTCTATTGACTGCCATAAAGTTCAAAAAGTTAAAGTTGTTGTTGTTCGATTGTTGTTGGCCAAGTCGTTTTACATTATACGTATTAATAGTCATAATGTTTTTAGTCATAATTTTGATGATTATACATCGGAATGTCAATTATTGCGGGTCTTTCTGTTGGAAGTCATAAAATTCATAGTCATGCCAATTTATGTCATAATAATTTAAGTTCATAATGCCAAAGGTAATAATTGTACTTGTTATAAATGTTTTTAGGTCAAAAGTTGTAGGTCATAATAGTACAACAAATACAATTTGAATAACTCACTTTTTTAAAGGCGAAAATTACAGAGCATAAACTGTGCCGGCGTAAATACTATTGTCTCAATGTTCAAACAAAATATAGACATGTATGATGTGACGGGGTCGACGGAGCTAACTAACAAAACTAAAACATCCGCTTTCTTTTGACGTTGCAAATGGCCTCCGACACATACTGTTATCGTGCTGACAACATTATGACAGCTCTAAGTGTATAATTAAAAGCTCTTTCCGAAATGTTGAAGTCAAAGATAAAGTAGAAGGACGCCTCTGAGGCCTTTTGCAACGTCAAAAGATAGCGGATGTGTAATTTGTTTTATTTTTTATTTTTGTGTATTTAGGTGTTTAAAGTTCTTTTCTGTAAGTGATTTGTAATTTTAATGCCTTTCTGTTGCACAGTGATAGAAGACTTGGACTTATTTCGTGTATCCTGGCATCTTACTTCTCGTTTCAAGTGGACTCGCAGTGGTACAGAGGTTAAAACTATCTTGGCCTCTGTCCTACATATCACCGTACAACGTTGCCCCCAATCTTCCTAGAGAATATTGGGTTGTGTTTTATTGCTATATTGATTTATACTTATATATACTTGACACTGGCGAAATCACTTCATTGTGGAAACGCCATATTCCCACGGTAGTAGCTGTTCAAGTCGCCGCGGGGCAAAGAAAAAAAAAAGGACGCCCCTTAGTTCTAATGTATATTACATGTAACATACAGGAAAAAAAGAGATGCAATGCTCTCCTAACAAACAATTCAATTGCCGCCAAGATACAATTAAAATACCGTTCTGCTAGAGGTTTCAAAACGTCTTTGAGATTCTGGTAAGGTCGGGTAGACTCGGGTATTAAAGCGAGTGAAGCGAGTGAAAGAAAAGTACAAACCGAGAAAAAGTCCTTCGGGCTATCAAACTGAACAAATTCAGTTTTTACTATCTTATAACACCCTATTTTGTTTAACTTCAATTCAAATTAAGGGGAAAATGTTATTTTAAAGCAGTTGTCGGTAAGAAATGGTTTGCAAGATTAAAAATGTGAAATTCCGACTTTTCAAGAGGTTTTTTTCTTTGTTGTTGGAAGGTTACAAGATCTCCGCTGCTTATGTAAATTCGACAAGTTTAAATGCGCTGTATTAGCATAAGTTTAATAATGGTTGCGTCCATTATGGTGCAGGTTGTTTAAATTATACTTTGTTGACCTAATAATGTATTTGGAATAGGGAATATTCATGACATGTTTTCACACCTTCAATAAAAGCTGATTGAAGTAACAAACAAATAAGAAAAATCATTTTTTGAATAGATATAAAAATAACCAAGATACTCGTATAAGACAACAAAGATTAGTCCCTACCTCTTTCTAGCTTAAAACAGAATTTAACATGGAGTTTATATGGCCGACCTGTCATGACATCACAGTGCATATCGGATAGATCTGTCTAATAGTTAAGTTTAAAATGCTTGTATAATCCGTATTTTTTGGGTTAGTTGTTTTTTTTTATAGCATTTTCCCTTTTATATATTTTTTTTTAACCTCTTAGTCCTTTGTTTTTCGTATTAATAAGATAAAGAGACATTATTATATTATTATTTTTATTCTACTAACGTTTGAACAAATGTTTGTGACGTTGGCCGAGTGATTCATTAGGTCACTTCAGGTCATACGCGAGGGTAATCAACAGTCATTTTAAATGCAAAGCGATAGCCATGTAGAAAATTATATTTGAAAAATTATACTGCGATTACTGAAAGCAAAGAAATGTTATTGTTAAATTATTCCTGGATAATTTTATTGCATTAATTTAATAAAAGGATATTGACCGCTGTCTTACCTATTTATTGTTAAGCCAATAGGCTACCTTATAGGTAGTGATTACAAAACTTGTAAAATAATTGTAAACATATACAACTAAAATAAGATATATTCAATACAAAACTAGTAAATGCCTGAAATTAGAATGCAGAGAGCTCAACCAGCCATTTACTAGGGCTTTACGAAGATGCAACCCAAATGCGTAGCGAAGCATGAGCAGGGGTGGTATTCTCTTAAAAACGGCATTTGGTCGGTCGAACGGGTGAACGCGGCGCAGCGTACAGCGTACAAAACAAATTTTAGCGTGTGCATTCTTAATTAGGCAGCAGGGCTTCTGTCAAAAGATCGAACGTAAAAGGGCTGCCTAATTGACTGGTCGGTTTATATAACCGTCCGAAGTATAACCTTTCAAAGCAAAAAATAGTTTTTAAAGTCGGATCACAATTGACGGAGAAATGTGCATCCTCCTCCTTTTTTGAAGTCTGTTATAAAAATAGGTCTTCAAATGAAATTATATTTAAAAAAGCTTATGCTGTCAAGGTAATAATTGAAATGAGCACTACCGTTTAGTTTAAATAAGAATATTCTGATGACTAAATAGTGCATCAGGCCAGGCAACAGTATCACTAGAAGAATCAGTAAATTTAACCAGACTTAAAAACCCTTCTACCCCTGCGGAATAGCACTACGAATCTTCTAAAACGTACGACACTCCTTGCGTAAATAAGAATCCAATGATACCCCGGACTTAATCCGTAATAATAATACTCACACGAATAACATTACCTCCCTTTTTAGTTATTTGAGTAAAAAACCAGTAACTTCCAGTGTCAACAAGATCCATTTCTCTAGTAACGAATGAGACATAAATCATAACGTAATGACACTAACGAAGTCGTACCACGAAGTTACGTACACCGCTAATGAGCCAAAAAGGTAGAAGAATGTCATTGCTTTTCGCAAAAATACAAACATTAACACAGTCAGTGCCCAGCGGGATTCTTTGCCACAAAATACGACACGATATTGCGTCTTTGGTTCAGAAATGCCAGTATTGGTTCAAACGTTGAAGCCAACTGTTCGGTATTTTTTTATAATGGAAAACCGCACGATTCTAGTCTCGGAGGCGCCGCGCACTGCGGTAGCTTAACCACGCATGCGTATAAAACAAGCGAAAAACAACCTTGTTGCAAAGTATTAGGATATATGCAGATGTGTCAGTGACAGAAAACGAATTAATTGAAAGAAAAGCAGTATCATTACGAATACATTAAAGGAAAGGTAATTGAAAGTTGAAAAGATGGAAATGGTACTGGAGTTACTTTTAAAATGTTTACTTTATCTGAGATTAAAAAAGCTGAATTGTATGAAATGATCATGGATTATTCCTAATAATTCACTGTTAATTTGATTGAGTTAGGCCAAAGAAACTAAAATGCAAGTGGTTTAGGAGAGATATCAATATACAAAAAGACCGACCAAATGCGAGTTGAACTCGTGTGGACAAGGGTTCCGTACATACGCATTTCTTTTGATAGAATTCTTTTAGTTTTCTTGTAATTTACAAGCAATGAACTATATTCTGATATTTTTTTTAAATTTTAGGCTCAGCAGTTTCGGAGATCAGCGGGGGAATGGTTAATTTCCCTCTTCTTTCAGGAATAAAATCAAAACTATTTATTTTACAATATAAATAAAAATTTATTTGAGATCCTCATAACGAGTCTTTTAATTTAATATAAGACACTAAGTTTTCTTTTTCTAATTTGTCCCCCAAAAACACCCTTATTTATAAATATATTTATTTAATTTGCACATCTGTGTTTGGGTCATCAATTTCGAATGTGTACCAACTTTGAACTCAATCGGTCCAGTAGCTTCAGAGCAAATTGGCTGTGACAGACTAAACACTACATAAGGGTTCCGTTTTTTTTTTGTATGGAACCTTAAAACTATATGTTCGACAGAAAATGTGGGTTGTTTATTTCAGATTCACAGTTTATGACCCAAACAGATCGACGCGTTATTTAGAGCAATGATAGTTTATAGGCTATTATCGCCTGACAACAAAATGTCTATGCCTTTGCCACCTAGTTTCTTCGTTTACAATATATTTTACGCAATGAAAGCCATGTCACTGCATCAAGCCAAGTCACGTAATAACTTCGGCCAAGTACACTTCGGACCTGTTTAAAATTACGAGTGTGCTTGTTAAAACTTACTACAAAATACAATATTAGACCTGGATCTGTGAACTTTATACAACTTTATGTACTTAAAAAATGTTTACTTTTTCTTTTTAATCAGCTTCCGATAAGAGGTATATTCTATTGTAATGTTAAGTAAGGCTTTACTGCTGTCGTTTCCAATACGATGAAATATTTCAAAGATAGCTTTGTGTTAAAATTTGCAAGATTATTTAATGTTTGGCGCAAGGTAGTATAATTGTATTCAGAGTACAATAAACGAGTCACCGTGGAACCTTGTCAAAAGAAATCAGTAACAAAGTGATAAAATTTGTTTCTTGTAACGTGTTTTTTTCTATTTGACATAGTTCTGCAGTACTTAAATCCGTAACATTAAGAATTCGAAGGGTTTCCCAATACTTTTGAGACAAAGTATAGGTTCGTTTGATAAGTGGCATGTTTATCTCTATTTATTTCTTTGTAGAAATTTTCATTACGCTGAACTTTTTTTCTAAAAAATCTATGCCTTCTGAAGATGTATTTTCATTTTTGAGGATAGAGGAGAACATTTAAAACGTCTATTAAACCCATAAAGATAAGATTATAAAATGAAGTAATGAAAGTTACAGACAAAAATGCAAATATCAACAAGATACTATTCAACTATGCTTTTGTTTTTTTTTATGGCATAGAGAAGACAAACGAGTACAGAGGACACCTGATAGTAAGTGGAATCTGTGACCCATAGACATTCGTATTCACAAGACTGCAAGCCTAAGACTGCAAATGCGTTGCTAACCCTGAGGACTAAGATGGAATGCCTCTATGCTAGTCATTACACCGGCTGTCTTATCCCCAACCCGGAACACAACAATGCGAACACTGCTGTTTGGCGGTAGGTTAGTGGATAAGATGGTGGTAGCGATCCTGACGGACCCTGCACAAGGTACTACCACCCGCTGTTTTTGTGTCTTCACCAAATTAAGCAAAAATACTTCCTTGTTAGACCAAGAAACAAGAAATAAAATCAAGTACTTGTTTGATACATAAAAAATCAACATAATATATCTACTTAATATTATATACCAGGCCCAGTTACCAAGGCCTCGCAAAGGTCGTAAAATGATATCATGGTAATAGCATGGACGATCCATTACTGTTTGATGTGATACTAAAATTACTGGTTTAATTGTCTGCTTTTGTAAACATACGGCTTGTTACAAAATATAGAGCCATGGCAACTGTGAATTTATAGAATTTCCAATGCATGGCGGCGCGCTGTATTGGCAAATTGACTTTGATAAAGATAAAGATAAAGATAAAGAGACATTTATTCGCAACAAAACAAAACCACATTACACAGATAAAACAAAATCAAGACACAGAAAAATTGTTACGAAACGGTCCCAACTCAGCATTCGCTAGCCGTAAAGCCAGCACTGGTCTTCCGTTGGAACCGCTTGGTGAAAAAACGGAAAGTGACACATTTAACACAAAACAACGCTAAAAGAAAAACATCAAGGATCAAACACAATAATTTGTTAGAGATTATCTCGAACGTCTCAAATGACCATAAAAATTTATGGCCTGGTAAAGTTGGCAACACAAAGGAAACAGAATCAATAAAATAATACCAAAGATAACTATAGTCTATGGAAACGTAAACAAAGCAAGCATATAGGTTACGCAACAATAACAAAATTATAGACTTTCAATTCAACAAATAAAATAAATAAATGTTTTGTTGGTTATACATTTAGAAATATTACACTATTGTATAAAATAACTAGCAAAAAGTCTTCAAAGTGACAACAGTCGGCAAGAAAAGGAATACAAAACAAAAACTCGGAGAAGGACAACAACACAATAGGCGTAGAACCTGTACAAAGCACGTTTTATTATATCCGGATGGGAGAGAAGACAAAATAACACTTTGCACTGTTGCATCAATATGTCGGGGTATAAAATGGGTAGGACGCATTTTTTTTTATTGCATTAAAAGGCTAAGGCTAAGCTGCGGACGGACTGTTGGACGGATATGGCAAAACTATACGGGTGTTTTTTTTTGGCATAGAAAAGGCAAACGAGCATACAGGCCACCTGATGGGAAGTGGAAACTGTGACCCATAAACATTCACATTCATAAGACTGCAAGCCTAAGACTGCAAATGCGTTGCCAACTCTGAGGACCAAGATGAAATGCCTCTATGCTAGTCATTACACCGGCTGTCTTATCCCCAAACCGGAACACAACAATGCGAACACTGCGGTTGGTTAATGGATAAGATGGTGGAATAAATATTAAATAAATGATTACATTTTTAACCCAAGACCAAAAATGATTGGCCACTTAAATTGTACAGTACAATACAATACAAAAAACTATTTATTAAACACCACATACATGAAGGAATGGATATATTTACAAAAAAAACAATAATAAAAGGTGAGTCAACACCCTTATCGTTAAATAGCGATCTGTTAAAGACAAACTACAAAGAAACACAATAGAAATAGGTAGGCCTACCTAGACGTACCTAATAGTTTGTATTGTATGTAATAGTCACTTTTAAATTCATAAAACAAAACCATATAAGCTTATCATTTTGTCACCCCGAGATTTACTGTAATCTGAAACCGTTATATTAAATCGTATAGTTTATGGACGTCATACATTATTTAATACGTCAGTAATAATTATCATGCGGCATTAATAAATTGATGGTGTGGTCATGATAATAACTCAAACTGACGAGTAAATTATTAAGAATCACACAGTTGTAAACACACGTATAGCCATCTTATTTTTCGAGCTGGTAGAACCCTGTCCGTGAAAACAATTGATTAAATTGTACGTGTTTTGTTTCTTTTGATTTGACGTTTGTCTTGTCCAGGTTGTATAGAACCTTGCGCTCTGATTTTGTTTTGTTTTAATGTGTTATTTTTATTTTTGTTAAAGACAGTAGCTACCTTCAAATAACCCCGTTTACGCACGATGCGTGCTTCAATATCGTAGCACACGCAAGGTGTAGCAGGTCTATGTGTATACGTAGCATGCACGTGTGCCTCTACGCAATGCTTACGGTTTTTTTGTAAACCGTGCGTACGTAGAGGTTCTATTCTATAGGTTAAAACAATATTAATTTTAACACGTTATCGTATTGTTTTAACTCGACTGTCATTATCTTCAAGTAAATAAGATTTATCGTATCGTTGACAATACGATAATATATCAAAGGGTCAATATGACCGCATGAGAGCTTGTGAAAGAGAAATACAAATTCCAAGGTCATTTCAGGAGCACGTTGCGATAGGTGCGAGGGGTATGTCGTAAGCGAAAACGTTTCGATAGAATTATAGTTATAAAGTTTTCAGCTATAACATTTTATTTTATAATATATTAATTTGCTACGCTTTATTTAACTATTAAGATTAGCTAGAGCAGCCTACACGGGAAAAATCAGTCTGCTCTTGTACTATTTTGTTCTTTTAATGCCGGGTTTTTTATATACATTGGGATTGGTGCAATACATATACATACATACACAGTAGCATACATTTTAGGGACCATGCCACGAGCGGGTGAACTGCAAGCGGTAATTGAAATATAGTTTTTTTTTTTTTATATTACTTATTATACAAATTGTAATTAGGTAAATACTAATTCTAAATACGATTCTCCTATCCAACTGCGTTAGAAGTGTGTTTTTCGATTGAATGTATTCTTTGGTACCCTAAAAATGGCTTAGTGGACTTTGACATATGAAGTGTCTTTAGATTCGTCTCAATTGTGGTTCTGGCATAGGTTTTAATATTTTAATCAAAGAAATACTGGGGATGTTTAACATATTAAAACGACAATATGAAAAACGCAGTTTTGCTCTCAAACCTTTTTTTTACACCTTTAAATGAAGAAGAAGAAGAAGAAGAAGAAATACATTTATTCACCAACTATAAGACACATATTACACAAATGATTAAAGAAAACAGTGAAGGCAACAGACATAACACGCAGTGTGTCCTCGCGGCGGTGCAACGGACACTGGCTCAGCAAAATGCCGAGGTGTCAGACACCTACAGCGCTGATTTTCAGCCAGTACCGGCAGTGACTCACGGAACGCTGTACAAACATACTATACTATACGTGTAAACTACTTAAATAATACTTATAGCGGAAAACTAAACAGAAAAATAATAATAAAATGCATACATAAATACAGATATACAGCCTTGATAAAACTAAAATGAATTAAATGGTAATTTTAAAAGCAACAGGTAATTTTAATGTGAGTGTAAATAAGTTTATAATTCTAATAACTACCGATTCTACAATAGTAATATTCATTGCTGTGTAAACTTTCCTATTCATTATTTCCTTATTTTATCTTCAAACAATTTTCTCGCCGTAATTACTATGAGTCCCACTTGCTTCAGCTCCTTGATACATCGCAAACATCTATCTTGTGACGTCATTAGTAAAGTTAGTCGAGACGCCGACGAGTGTGCGAGAGTTTGGATATCGTTTGAGAGGAGTTAAGTACTTCAAAGATGTTCGAACTTGAATAATTTAGGAAAAGCACACGTATACCTTTATTTTGTATATACATATAATTATGTAGAACAGTATCGCGACTGAAAGACTGACTAACAGAGAAAACACAGCCTACACTGCTGGCCCTAGGGACTTGAAATTTGGTAGGAGTATCCTTTGGATTTTATATTATATTAGGATACAAAAAAGGAAACCCCATATATTTTTCCATAGGGAAAAATAGGCGGTCAAATGAGTAGAGCAATTCCAATATGATCTTGGTGTTTGCAACGCATTTGTAACCTTAAGGTTTAAACATAAGTATATTATAAAGAAATTACCAAATACAATGACGTTCAATGTATGAGTTTAAAAAACATGACTAAAACCTAGACTTTAGTAAAGACTATTTTTAATTCTTCTCTTCATCATGTCAGCCGAAAGACGTCCACTGCTGGACATAGGCCTCACCCAAGGCTTTCCACTCAGACCGGTCTCGTGCTTTTCGCATCCACCGCGGTCCCGCGATCCTGAGAAGGTCGTCACTCCATCTTGTTGGAGGGCTACCTACAGCTCGTCTTCCGGTCCGCGGACGCCACTCCAGAACCTTCTGACCCCATCGGCCATCAGTCCTGCGAGCAATGTGCCTCGCCCACTGCCACTTCAGTTTAGCTATTCTTCGGGCTATGTCTTTTCTTCTCTTAGTCCAATTAATTCGCTATACATTAGAACCTTGTCACAGTGACGTATTAAAGTAAGAGTGTTTTCAATTCAGACAAGATGCTAAAATGAGCAGGTACTTTTGAGTACTACCGCAGTATGAGGGGTTAGTCACTTTCTAACCTTAACATAGGCCCGTTATTTGATCAGTACTTAAGTGCACTAATGGTTGAAATTCGAAAATTGAATCTATTATTGACACATGGTTCAGATTTAACAGTTGAGTCAATCAACTTTTCTTTGTAGCTCGTCGCCATGGTGACGTCTCCTGGGTCACTCTTTAAAACTTGATTGACTTGATGATTTTAAAGGATCTAAGTCCACTAAAAATCAGTTTTATTTGAAGTGTGTTTGTAACACGATCTTTTATGGCCTTCCTCATGATTGTGCTTCAAGTAAAATAAAGCTTTTTTTCCAAGAATCTCTATCACTTTTGTCTCCTGGCTAACGGAACAGAATAACAAGAACAAAAAGTTGGTCCACCGAGTTGGGTTTTATTTTGAACTATTAGTATGTTTACCTACTGATCAAACACTGGTCCCTAAATGAGTTAAAAACGTTCTAACCTTTAAATTCCGCAACTGGACATAAACAACTGCGCTTATCCAATAAATCACTAAGAATGGGCATCGTTCCCAAAAAAATATTAACATTATCGCACCAAAACACTGCCGTAAAAAAATATATATATAATAAAAATTTATTTTGTGTGCGGTTTTGTCATAGTTTACGGATATTAGAAATAGGAAAAGGCATGGCTCCCATGGGAAATTTTGTGAAAAACTATAGGAAAATAGATAAAACTTGCGTAGGTGCCTTTGATTCTCATATTGATTGAAAAGTTTAAGAATCATAATAATTATGTATTTTTTGTAGTTAAACATCTAATCATAAAAAAATAATTGTAATAGTGTATTAAAACATACTATTCAAGTGGTTTTTGCCTAACCCGCAAGATACACCTAGGAGGGCTTCAAGCCGAAAACGGAAGTCAAACAAAGGTTAAGTGATATCCGAAATAACTAAATATTTCAATAACGTGAGTGCAGAACGGCTTTAAAACCCTATTTCTTGAAATTGTTTTCGAATTAGAGCAATTGTAATAGTACATTGTGCATCAAGGGTAGTATGAAGGGAATCACTAACGAGAGTGTTAGAAGCCCGACGCCGAAGGCGGAGGGCTTTTAATGACTCGAGTTATTAATCCCCTTATTGCCTGTGATACACACAATGGTTTTCATCACATTTGCGAGGAAAAAAACAAAGAGAAAATTAAAAAACACTTAAACTCTGCAAAATATAAAGAAATAACTTTTGACGAACGGGAACGTAAATAGAAACGATATTTTTTTTGTGACCTCTACCACAGATAATATACTGCGTTTAGTTTCGACCTGAATTCGAGCCAGATTTAGCCAATTTGATAAAAATGTATAATTACTAAAATTAATGATAAATGTTGATATAAACTTGAAATAGGTATAAAAATAATGAAGTTTAATGAAGCGTACAGGTTTTGTGTAATGTAAGTTAGTCTATAGCTAATTTTTAAAGATGAAATTAGAAACCGATTTAATTTTTGGCTGAAAATTAAACCTCCTTAGTCAGAAATGATGTACGAAAGAGTTGCAAATTTAAAAAAGAAAGTCATTACTCCCTAGGGATGACAAACTCGCCATAATTCCCGCGGGAACAATTTAGGCCATTGTCCTTCTGTATACAGGCATGGAATAACACCATTTACGAGCAAGTGTGATGAAAAAATATGAACAATCCCTATTAATGACTTGACACACTAAAACACAAATAACATCAAATTAATTCCACCGCATTTGAATATATATTCCCCCTACTTTATTATAAAATTCGTGCTTGTAACGGCCTAATTTATTTTCCTTTATCTCAAAAACCACAAAGCTACTCACCTGCATTGATTAGTTTATTTTTCTACATGGCAACATTATGCGTGACGCACGCACGGGTTTTAATTGGTTTCTGCTGGCAACATTATACTCGTGCGACGCTAATTTGAGTCGTAACTAGGTATTATTTTTATTAGAGTCCGGATTAAATTCGTGAAATGAGCTCGTGGTTTTTCTTTATATATTACAGGATGAAAACCCGGCTTCGCTCGGTAAAATGTAGGGTTATATTAATTTCCAAGCTAACCTATGTATTGATATTTCACCAGTAGATATTTCTCCTAAATATTATTGACCTAAATAACTATGATGTGTGAAATTAGATCTTAGAGGTCACAATAGAGAACGGAATACGAATCTGTGACACCTGTGACACGTGATGACGTGACACCAACGCCTCATTAATGACATTGACATGTTAACTTCGCAACGACATTATATAGCAATTTATTCATTTTTATATTGAAAATACTCGATAATCCGGATTCCGCCTATACCACTCCACTCGGATCGGTTAATTTTTACGCTCTTCAATTTGATGTGCATATCGTTCGAGTCCACCGTAGACCGGTATGCACATTATTAATATAGATTTGACTGGGTTAAGGTACGCCCACGCCATTGCTTAAAAAACGGTGACGGTACGGAATCGCAGTGACGCATCGTATCCGTACCGTTTTTAACGCATGCGCTCCACACCCCTGCTTAACGGTGCGTATATTATGGTGCGTCATTAACGGCGCCATGTTGTTACTGTGACCCCGTCTTTTGTTGACGCAATACTGTATTTTAAGCAGCGGGGGGGTCGCACCTTTATACCTCGTAGACGTACCATTTTTACATCTGCTCAGTGATATGCGCGGACGGGTTAAGTATTACTTAGACGGGACACGAGAAAATTATTATAAAACAAGTTAAATAGAAGCATTTATACCCACGTAAAGATAGACATAAATAAAGAAGACATCCTCTTTACTTTCTATCTGGGGAGTGCCATAATACGTTTTTTCAACACCGATTTTGGTGAATGATGATTTGAATGATTATTTGAATATGTGTTTTTGTACGTTTTGTAGTTAACTGTGATCTGGATTGTGGTATATTAAGCTGCAGAATCCACAGTGCTCAAAAAGATGAGAACATAATCTATCACCGCTTATAAGTTCTCATGATAAACCGCCGTAATAAGTTAGGTACTCAATGACAGAAGGTTTGTCTCCTATAGGTGATATGTGATTTGGCCAGGTTGTCAAGATTGTTGTCTCAAAGGGGATACGGGAGCAGCTGGTCTCGGTAACAGGTACATTCGACTAAAAAGAGATGTATCCAGTTTTGTATCTTATTACATTGCAATAATTTGAAACAGTGGCTACATCTCTTTGTAGTGGACTGTACTCTGTTTACGGTCATGTGACAGTATTATACTTACTTTATATTCAAATTTCCCAATTGTACAATCCAATAAAATACTTTGCAATTTATCCTTTCAAGTTTTAACATGAAAAATTACAGTAAAATACTTGTCGTAAAGGAATCTACTTAAACCAAAAATCCGCGGAATGCCCCAAATTTAGGGGTGGTAGGTGGTAGGACCTTTTCCAGTGTTCGTCCGGATCTTCCATAAACCCTTTATAGATAATCGGTGAAATTACTAGCATAACGGCATTCCATTTTGGTCCTCAGGGTTAGAATCGCATTTGAAGTCTGAGGATTTCAGTCTTGAGATTAAAGTTTTTAGAATACTAATGACCATGGGTCTCAGATGCCACTTACCATCAGATTCTCGTGTACCCACTCCATGCCATTTTTTTTACTAGATCGCTAACTGGATATATACTTTCTTCTTATATTCTACTATTCATGTGCAAATAAAAACCTCAATGTACCTATTGCTTAATAATTTAAAATAATAAACTTTGGCATTAATATATGATTAAAAAAATTCACTCAGATAAAGTCAAACAAACGCCAAAGTTCATTTATTATCACAAAATCTTCCAACTTTGAGGAAAAATATGTAAATCTGACGTATGATTGGTTGTTCCTCATTGTAATGTAAAGCGTTTCTTCAAGTCTGTAAACTCATTTCTCATCTTTGAATATTCTGTTACCTTTCCAATTTCATTTCCTTTCACCCTTTCAGTATAATCTCTTAACATTTCTAACTGAGTTCCGAAACAACCCTTTTATTGTACAATGCGTAAAATATTAATTTCTCGATTAGAACAACCATTTTCATTATCTCCAACGTCTTATACTGACAGAATAATTCAAAGTTTCATTTCATTTTCAGTGAAATGATTGATGAGACGCAACCGAGAAATGGCTGAGTAAATTACACCCCGAGGATAGCATTAAAAATCAATCAGGACCTCACTTGTCAAGAGAAATCATTTCTAATGCGAAACGCAATTTCTAAGTTCGCGTAATCATACCTAAGGCACTTGTCCCACTGCCGACTCGATTATTTTCATGCTCAAGAAAAGAACAAACGACATAGATCTCGTGTTAATAAAAAAGACACATACATTCATAGTTGATCGCTGGCTGTTCACAATGCCGGCGAGAACTCTCTCTACTGGTTTGTCAAAACAAAATATATAGATCCCATGTCAATAAAACAGACACATATCTTAGTAGTTATCGCAAGGTCTGGTTAATTTTGCGCGGTGGCAACTCCGGTAGCGGAGAGCGGGAGGTGGTGGAAAGAAATTGCCTTATAGCTACCGCCGTGAATTGTAGTATGCTTCATACATCTCTTTGGAATTCGTTTGCTACCGCTCCCTAACCGTCACCACCGCTGCTGCCGTCGAGCAAAGTGGTGGTCTTACCGTCCTAAATCTTAACTTTACTTATTAAACCTCGTATCTGATTGAATAGTTAGATAGGAAAGTAGTTTTTATTCTTTAGCGGACATGAGTGCTTTTCCTATCTAACTATTCGATCAGATACGAGGTTGAGAAAGGAAAGAGACGAAAATGTTTCCAAATGTGTGTTACGCAAACTAATTTACTGTGATCACAAAAAAGTAAATGAAAAAACAAAAGCTAGCCAAAACAAAAGGTAAAAAAAGAGAACTTTTAAATAAAACTTTTAGGCCCGTATAAATAAACTAATCTCGACTCTAATGCTCGTCTTGAGATGAGTCAAAAATGACAGTGTTCTATGGTTTGGCGTTTACTTTGACGTATCTTGTGACGGGCCCCACAGTTGAGTTGAGTTTATTAATACGGCCCTTAGTCTCTTTGCTCTTTCTTTAGGACAAACTTTCAAAACTTGATCTTGTTAAACCTTAGTAAGGTTCAAAGCTTGTTAAAAGATGATCTTATTATTTTATTTAGTGAAAGTACGAAGCGACGATGCGACTAACCAAATAACTATATTAATAATGAAAAGTCCGTTTCTGGGGAAAGAAGTGTTTTACTTGAAAAACTTTTAATGGCGAGAGAGGAGGCTTGAGACTCTTATGACTCTTGGGCGTAACTCCAACAGGTCAGTCCTTCAACCTAATAGTCCTCTCGCTTCGCTCGTCGTCGTGCCTAATTACTACAGCAAATACAACCCCTACGTCAGTCATTTAAAATTTAGGTGAAAAGTAACATACTCCTAATTTAACGTTTTATTAGCAATACAATTATTAGGATGCTTATCAATATTATCGCCCATATTTATAGTTTTAAAATATTCCTATCAACAAAAATCACGTAATCGAGTTAAATCCTTCTTAATTACTTAATTGCATAAAAAACACTTTTTTAGCAAAATATTTCAGCGGCGAAACCGACATTTATTCTTAAATCTTAACTATTCAATTACCTAAATAAATAAATAAATAAATATCAGGGGACAGTGTCCCACCAATTGACCTAGTCCCAAACTAAGCTCTAGGGTACTATGGGTACTAGACAACGATATAAATACTTATATAGAGAAATATACACTTAAATATGTAGTAAACACCCATGACTCAGGAACAAATATTCGCGCGCATCACACAAATATCTGCCCTTACCGGGATTTGAACCCAGGTCTGCTAGTTTCGGAGGCAGGGTCACTACCAACTAGGCCAGCCCGTCGTCTAAGGCTGCGTTCCTACATTTACCAATCCTCGCTTAGCTTAGCTCTGGTGGAAGCGTTTCTATTGGTTAATGACAAACACATCCCTCGCAACGCATCCTCGCACATCTCTGGTGGAAACGCAGCCTAAAGCCTACCTAACCACTTAATATTACAAAGTTTATAATACCAGTGCTACTTTGTCTGAATTGCATCCAATTTAAACCCTGTGGTCTACAGTCCTATTAATAAACGACTTTACATAGGTTTTAATAATTTGCTTTGTAAATTCAGTGCAAGATCAATATTCATCAACCCCAGTGAAACCCCAAGGGCAAACGAAATGAGAATGGAAACTGACAGGCAGTCAGTTCCACTCAAATCCCTCGTAAATAATAGTTTATGAACATATCGTGACATCTCTTGAACCAAATGAAATGTTAAATTAACATTTTGACTACAAGGCTGAGCGTTAAATTTGATCACTGAACATTCTGTAATATCTGAGCTATGGTTCAGTTGCGTGACACTTTGCCCTAGATTTTAATAAGGGGCTTTAAATGTTGGCGTTTTGTATGAATCAGAGTTAAACGACAGTTATTCAACGGTTGAAGCCATTATTGACTTTACAACATAAAGTTATTATTTTTTCAATGCATTAGATATGACTGAGGTCATGCTGTAAAACTCGAGGAAGCATGATTATTATCCTTCTATCAAATAAGTCATGTCTTCGAGTATCTTGTATCGCCATCGAGAAGTAAAGGTAAAGTTAACGTGAAATAAATAAATTTAAACGTGAGTCTAGTGGTTTGGACTACGTATAGATTCCGTAAAGTTTAAGTTCGAAAGCAACGTATGATTGAAACGTTCGTGCTAAAGCTACAAAAGATTCTTGCACGATTTCTATTTTCTGTAAGTTAATAAATAATCGTAATATATTAGTTTCGGGTAAATATTAACGTTTTCTTACTTTTTAATAGGAAAGTGACTTGGTAAAACAAAAAAGAAAAACATTATTTTGTGACAAACAACAACAAATGAGGAATAATGTTGTCGTGAAATGGCACCAACTCAGTGTAAAGCAGGCATTAAACTCGGCGCTGGTCTTCCGTATGAACTATCTGGTGAAACCATACAGACACATAATTGGGATATACCAAAAAAAAACTGACAGTTTATACATTCTAATTCGAAAGAATAGGTAATTTGAAGAGACCAATTTAATTAATTTTGTATCGACTCAATGTTTCGTTTTAATATCTTTATTTATTTAGCAGACATTTTATGTATGACATGATTATTTTTAATTTGTGTTGGCATTTTCTAATAAATTACAACAACTAAATGATATCTAATGATAAAAAGTGATTGTAATAGTGTATTAAAACATACTATTTCAAGTGGTTTTCGCCTAACCCGTAATACACCTAAAACGAAGGCTTTAAGCCGAAAACGAAAGTCAAACAAAGGTTGAATACATTGTTGTCAAAATATCCTTTATAATGCAGAACGGCTTTAAAACCCTATCCCTCGAAATGGTTTTAGAATCAGAGTTATTATAAAAATATTAACAATTCCAATTATTATGCTCTACTCGTACTTTATTCGGCAGAATGGACAAAGGTCCCTTAGTCCCTTAACCTATCTTATCTGTATTATTGTTATGCTTAGGTGCAAGCAAATATCCTTCTTATACGTCTACTTATTAAATTATGTAAGTAGTATCTTATATCCATGACTAACTATCGGCGTTAGCTTAATCATCGCTATTTTGTAGGGAAATGACGATTTTTCCGAAATAAAATACCTCTATCCCAATTTTCCGTTTCTGTACCCACGTCAATCAGTCAACCCGTACAACTGTGAAAACAAATCAAACGCATTGTTAACCGACTTTTTAAAATGGAGGATGTTCTCAATTGGTCGGGTTTTTTTGGTTGGGGAACCTATTACACAAAGACCACCAGACGGATTTGAAATAGTATTTTTAGTGGGTCCCATTGTCAACATGCCAGAATCTGTTGATGGGTTGGGATGAGTCTCGGACAGCACTATTTGGTTAAGTGGAACTGATGATGGAATGGCCACCGTAACTCCTCAACGGTACCTAAACCTACCTACCTATTTCGAGGGTGGCGATAAGATATCTCGAGTAAGATACTTGAGCGACTAAGACAAAGCACATTGAAATGGTTTAATTATACGCACTTTAATTTTCCCGTGGCGTTGCTATAATTATTAATGTCCTAATAGTTTGTTATTAATTGAGGACTGGCCTGACTTTTAGTCCTACAATATTTTTAGCCAAAAGCCGACTTCGATTTGACTGACCAATTATCATTATAAATAAAGTTTTTTGTTGCGTCTTTGTCAGGTTTTATTTTTGCGAATTTATAAATTAGTCCAATAATATTTCTTTACAATTTCAAAACTACTGAAAACTATCAATTTTCGCAGTTCATAGTTTGATGAGTCTATGAACACTAGAAATTAATAACGAATTTATACATAAAACTTCTGCGAGACTCAGACATATTACGGAGATCACACCGGGCAACTCACGTAAATTTTGATGAAAAACAGCTTGACATGTTTCGGGCTCGTCCGGATTCCATATTCATGAGCAGACGCGGCCGTAGCACGCATGACAAATGCAACGCAACGCAAGTGTTCGTCGAAATACGTCGAGTGTTTTCCGAGAATATTTACATTAGTAACCCGGTGTGATCTCCTTAACTATTAGTCGTTTGTAAGGTACCGATTCCGTGATTCTTCCACTTTGGCATACACCCGTATATTCCCGTACCGTTACCGTATAGCTTGAAAGCAGGACTACTCCCTTTATTATAATGCACGGCGGCACGCTATATGATACCACTTCACTTGTTTGTTATTTTTGTTGCATCTCTTTCATTTGTTATGTTAAATGAAGGAGATTTACCGATCAATATTTGTTACCATACTAAGCGCTAACATGGTCAAGTTAATTACTATCAATATGCCTTAAGTATGTACTCGAGACATGTTTTTATTAATGCTATTTTTACTTTTAAAAAAATATCAGAGTGCTATGGGCACTATTAAATAGCGATAGACATATTTATAATCATAGAGCAATTTGTACGTAAATAAATGGAAAATATTCAATCTCATCAATCAAATATTTGAAGGATCCACGGAAAGAACATGACTAAAATATTGTCTAGTCACATTAGTACCTTTTTAAAATATCGCGATTTGAAAGTTAGGAACCATGTCATTTTGTAGGTAATTTTCGAGTGGAGGTTTTTTTAAGAGTGAAAAAATACAAGTTATATGAAGATTTATATCTAAAACTGAGTGGTAGGTAATAGTTCATTTCGTCGTCTACATTAATATTTTGGAGATTCAAAACAATTTAAAAAAAAAAGTGACTAGACATGTAAATACCTACTTTCCGTGGACCCTTCATTTGTACTTACTAACCATATTATTTATTTATTTGTATATGAACCAGCACCATAGGCAAACGCGTTAATGAGTAAAACCACATAACCGATTAATTCTGTTTAATCCCACATTCATTCTTAACTCAATGTAACTTCAAAATAAACAAAACAATACAGCTATTAGATAAAAAGACGTTCCGATCGAGACAAAGTTCCGCAATGCGGTTCTCATAAAAAACGCAAGTCTTGGAGAAGCCAGCAATATTTACCGCCTGTGCCAGTATTCAATTTTACGACGAGGGAAACAAATTTTGAATAAAGGTTTGTTTATAACAAGCTTATGAAGCAGAATTAGGGTAGTTTATTAAGATACCGGGCGCAAAATTATTAATATAAAAATGAAATTACATTCTACCTATTATGGAGCTTAAGTGTCTGAAATAATTTCTGGAAATCTAGTGAAAAAGGGTATATATGTCAGCCGAAACACGTCCACTGCTGGACATAGGCCTCCCCCAAGGCTTTCCACTCAGACCGGTCTTGTGCTTTTTGCATCCACCGCGGTCCCGCGATCCTGACGAGGTCGTCAGTCCATCAAAGCTCAAAGTCACTCAGAGGGCTATGCTCGGGGTTTCTCTGCGTGATAGAATCAGAAATGATGATATCCGCAGTAAAACTAAGGTTACCGACATAGCCCGAAGAATAGCTAAACTGAAGTGGCAGTGGGCGGGGCATATTGCTCGCAGGACTGATGGCCGATGGGGTCAGAAGGTTCTGGAGTAGCGTCCGCTGACCGGAAGACGAGCTGTAGGTAGGCCTCCAAAAGGGTATAAGTCGACTTAATTTGTTTTACAAAAGGGTATATACATAAACGGAGTATACTAGACTTAGACCCTTTTTCACTACGTCCCCAGATTTTATGTCTAAGTACAGGAAATAAACATTAGGTTTTTCTTTACAGCACAGCGGGTGAACATCTGCATAACCTCGTCAGGCTCTATTTTTTTTACATAATAAAGATCCATTGCAAAGGAAATACAATAGATTGTCGTTTGTTTTTAAGACTAACAATTGAATTAGAAAAGTGATTCTATGCTATTCACAATAGGCTTATATTCCATTGATATTTCTTTGTAGGGTGGGCCTGAAGAGGGTTTAGGTATTCTGTTTAAAGCCACTTCGTTACTTTATTATTATTAATTGACATTAGCAAAGATAGAACGCAAAAAATCACACAGGCCATTAGATGGTAAGTGAGATCTGAGATAAATAGACATTGTCTTTCTCAAGACTGCAATCCTACGAGTCCAAATGCATTGCTAACCCTAATGACTAAGAAAGAACGTCTTCGTGCCAGTAATAACGATACAGTACAGTCAACAGCACATTATAAATCGTTATAAAATCCTGTCACAGAAAACCAATAATTATTTGGCCATTTCTATCTTATGACTTATCGCTGCTCCGTATTATGATCGCGTTTATTATATCGACATTCATCCGCATCGATAAACACGACTACAAAATGAAACTGAGCTGCTAAGCCAAATAGTAGCAAATAAAACTCTTTTAGCCTCCGTATTATGATCGTCTTTATCGCGGTGGATAAAGCATCCGTCACTATCGCACTTAACCATTGGTCAAAAAGTGAATGCTTTATCGACATTCATCCACATCGATAAACACGACAACAAAAGTAAAACTGAGCTGCTAAGCCAAATAGTAGCAAATAAAACTCTTTTAGCCTCCGTATTATGATCGTCTTTATCGCGGTGGATAAAACAGCAGTGACAATCGCACTTAAATATTGGTCAAAAAGTGAATGCTTTATCAACATTCATCCACATCGATAAACACGACTACAAAATGAAACTGACCTGCTAAGCCATATAGTAGCAAATAAAACTCTTTTAGCCTCCGTATTATGATCGTCTTTATCGCGGTGGATAAAGCATCCGTCACTATCGCACTTAACCATTGGTCAAAAAGTGAATGCTTTATCGACATTCATCCACATCGATAAACACGACAACAAAAGTAAAACTGAGCTGCTAAGCCAAATAGTAGCAAATAAAACTCTTTTAGCCTCCGTATTATGATCGTCTTTATCGCGGTGGATAAAGCATCCGTCACTATCGCACTTAAATATTGGTCAAAAAGTGAATGCTTTATCGACATTCATCCACATCGATAAACACGACAACAAAAGTAAAACTGAGCTGCTAAGCCAAATAGTAGCAAATAAAACTCTTTTAGCCTCCGTATTATGATCGTCTTTATCGCGGTGGATAAAACAGCAGTGACAATCGCACTTAAATATTGGTCAAAAAGTGAATGCTTTATCAACATTCATCCACATCGATAAACACGACTACAAAATGAAACTGACCTGCTAAGCCATATAGTAGCAAATAAAACTCTTTTAGCCTCCGTATTATGATCGTCTTTATCGCGGTGGATAAAGCATCCGTCACTATCGCACTTAACCATTGGTCAAAAAGTGAATGCGTTATCAACATTCATCCACATCGATAAACACGACAACAAAAGTAAAACTGACCTGCTAAGCCATATAGTAGCAAATAAAACTCTTTTAGCCTCTGTATTATGATCACCACTATCGCGGTAGATAAAGCATCCGTCACTATCGCACTTAACCCATGGTCAAAAAGTGAATGCTTTATCGACATTCATCCACATCGATAAACACGACAACAAAAGTAAAACTGCGCTGCTAAGCCATATATAGCAAATAAATTCCTGTAGCATTCACAACCTCATTCATAACGAGAAGAGGATTCAATCTACTTTGACAATGAAATCTGAAATCATGTTAATGCATTGGCTTAGGAGGATAGAATGGGCCCGCTAGGTTATGATAGTAGCAAATAATACTCTTTTAGCAATCAAAACCTTATTACTAAGAGAAGAGGACTGAATCTCCTTTTGCAATTAAATCAGAGATATTGTTTATTGACTCAGGGGCGCCAAGTAGCGCTGGTTCCGAGGTGGTGTAATAAATTAAGTGGTTGGTCGTAGCATTGTGAATTAGTATGATCGCTGTTTAATTATTCTTGGGTCTAGTGAAAAAGGGTATAAGTCGACTTAACTCGTTTTACTTTACTAGATTTAAACCCTTTTTAGGCAACGTAGACTTTTTTAAAAACGTGTTTTGAAAAAATAATGATATAAGCCTGGCTCAAAAAAATTTGTTTGTTTGTTCATTATTTTACTGACGTAATAAATAAACAAATTCTTGCTACCAAAGAGCTTCAACGACACGTGGTGTCTTCTTCGTCACGCCTAGTGCTAGAATTTAAAAAAAAAGTGTTTACAAACAGAGTGACGTCATTCCAACCACGAGTCCAAAATGGGCGTAGCAAAAACTGATTCCTTTTTTTTTTAGGAAAAAAGTTATACAAAAAAAATATTGAATTACAAATAGACCTATAGTTAACAAAATTAAATATAATTGTATAATAACATAAATAACGCAGACAAAAATGTATACAAATTTATTACTTACTTACTATTTTTTTTACCTAAAAACTTGTATACTTATTCTGTTCTTGTACACATATTTAAAAAACCAAAAAAAAAAGGAATAGTGAAACATTTTCCCGGTAAATAATTTAAAAATATGGAACGTTTTTGGCATAATTAAAAAAAAAACTTTTGTTAACTATTTGTAATATTAATATGATTTTGTCCGCAAGTAGGTTTTTCTTCACAAAATGCGTATTGACTTCTTTACCTACAAGTTGGGAGTTGTCACGTGAAGATAACCTTGCTAATAGAAATGGCAAAATGCTCTAAGACCAAGATACCTATTTCATAAATTGTGTGATAATTGCCATAATTTCGTGTTACTTTTAAATAAAACTAGCGACCCGCCCCGCTTCGCTTCGGTTTATATGAGATTTTTGAAACACCCATTCATTTATTACTTTAATACACACGTCCGTTATTGAATCAGCCTTAACCTTATTGTTTCCGATAGTGTGGTCTGCCAGCTTAGGGCTTGTTTACGGAGACGCGGAGCGCCGCGCGTAGCGTGCGGCTTGGCGTAGCGCGGCGCGTCGGGCGTTTTCTCCGTTTACTGAGAGGCGGCGCGTGCAGCGGACCGCGTCATCACACAAACATACGGCAATGTAATGTTGTTTATGAATATGCGCGGCGTGATGCGGCGCGTGGTGCAGGGCGTAGAGAGTAGCGGTACCCGCCGCTGCATCCGCGGCGGACTTTCTAGCGTGTAGCGGAGCCCGCGGCGGAGCACAAGACTGTCAGAAGGTTCCACCGCGGGCACCGCCACAGGCGCGCCGGTGGGAACCGCCATTATTGACGCGTGCGAGGCGGTGATGCCATCCGCGGACTCCGCCACAAGTTACGATCCCGCCGCCCAACACTACAAGCCACACCACACGTCTCCGTAAACAAGCACTAAGGGTTGTTTTTTTTTCTTTTTTAGTATAGAAGCATGTCAAAACATCGACTGTAGCTATATTTTTATTTCAAATATGTTAACATTGCAATACTTTTTATTTCCTAACTGTACTAAAGACACTAACGACGATCGTACCCCTTGGGACCAAACGGCTTGGTAAAACTTTGTTCAACATTTAGTGGAAATCTTGTTTTATATTTGTAAATATTTGATTAAAATAATAATATTATGTTATTTTTCAAAATAGGGGTTTCTTAGTTTTAATTTTAGCT
The DNA here is from genome assembly GCA_923062465.1 of Acleris sparsana. NCBI lineage: Eukaryota > Metazoa > Arthropoda > Insecta > Lepidoptera > Tortricidae > Acleris > Acleris sparsana. The sequence goes on from OV281293.1 coordinate 2,621,059, forward strand.
ACGCCACTATGCTACTTAATTAAAAGGGAAAAATATCACTATTTAGTAGGGGTACAAAAACATCATCATGCGGGAGCTCTATTCTTCACTATTCTACCTCTAATCAGGGCCTGTATTCTAGGCCTGGGCTTGGTTATGGAATCGTTTTTTACTCGGTCATGTAATCAGTACATAAGAGCTATCAAAACGTTGAAAATACGATAGCAGACGACGATGGAAAGACGATAAGGTTTTTACCGCCTAGAATACCGGGTGAGCGTTTTTGTGTCCCTTTGTGCCGATAAGACAGGGTTGGCGACGCATCTGGAGCCTTAAGATAGCAGACAACATGGAGTTTACATGTCTAGGGTCTCCGCGCCTACTTAGGTGGCCTATGTTCGCGTCGTCTTCGTTTTAAGATTTTAACCTAATAATCCGAATATGTAATGTATTTATTAATTCAGGTTACAAACAGTCACATCAATATTATGTAATGAATGGGTATGAGCAAAAAAAGACCTAAATAACCATAAAAAGATATACAAACAATGTTGACAATTTACAGATCACAAGAAAAAATAAAATGTAGGAAACTATAACATAGTATATGCACAAGCCCAAGGTAATAGTGAAAAAGGACATTTGGTCTAGCAAGGTAAAAAGTGGGAAAATGAGAAAATATGGGTTGGTACGAGCCCCCCACCACCACAAGATACAGTTAACACCACAGCGGGAGAGTTTGGGTCAGCATTTGGATTTCCTTACATTTTATTGCCATTTGAGATGTTTTTCTGAACATGCTCAATTCCGGCGTTAACCGCAGATTTATTCAGTTGGGTATCCTAGGCACTCTGGAAGTCCTGTATCGATGCTCGAGGTATTCATCATCAGATTTGACTAAAAACATTTCCGGGCGAGGAACCAAGGCTTCGAAATAGCCTCTTTAGTATGAAAAACGCACTCTGACTCGTTATTTTTGCTCCTGAGTGTATTATACTTTTACTGGAAAAATCTCACTTTAGATTATACGTGTAAAAATGAAAGTCCCCATTGAGTATAGCTACAGAAGCTTTTATACACAGGGCGCAGCTTTAATACAGCTAAGTGCATCGCCTTCTGATGTAAGAATCGTGAATTATTGATCCACCTTGAACTCAGCTTGCGAAGTTTAGATTCCGTACAAGATTTTTGCTACTTTAGCTAAGTTAATTGACCATTAATATAACCTAGTTGCAAGGGTTGCCTTTGTCTAGCAATTTAATTAATTAAAAAAAAGAGAGAAATAAATACCTGTCTGCTTAACAAGCTCTACATGCAAAAAAAAAACATAGTGAGAAAATAGGCGGTCATAACAATATAGTACCTAGTATGCGTTATTCCAGACAACCAACCACACTCATTATGGAAATTCGAGATTTCAATGAATTCGACATTATACTCAATGGATTTATTTATTGAGCCCCCTCCCTCCCCCTAAGATATCCGCATGTAATAGGGAACATTGTTTTTCTTTTTCGCAGCTTTTATATCAGCTGATTCATGTAACAAACAGTTATGAAACATTTTTTTTTAATAGCTATGAAAATAACTATGATATAAGCCAGCAAAGATTAGTCCCTATCGCTTTCTAGCAAAACAGAATTTAACATAGAGTTTGTATAGCCGATCTGTTACATGACGTCACAGTGCATATCAGATCTCTCTGTCTAATCGTGGTCTCATTAGCAGTTTATAATGCTTGTATCATTCGTATTAATTTCGCTGATTTAAATTTTAATTTCACTTTTGATGATCATTTAAAAAATCCATGCGTTTTCCCTATTTATTTGCAATATGGTTCGAACGAGGATTGAAATCCTGTTACTACGCTATTGTTCCATTGTCTACGAAGCGTCGGGGATCCACCTGGGAGCCCATTGTGCTTACCAAGTCTGCCAGTCACGATTACCATCGATTGTTCACATGCCTTTGATTATGGCCACTATAGACTATTATCTCGAGTGCTGAAGGAGGAGAGTAATGTGTTATCTATAGGTTATATAAAAGGCAAACCTGATTCACTGACTTAGATATCAACGCACAGTCGAAACTACTATAGCTAGAAACTTGAAATTTGATACAGGGGTTCCTTTCATGACGTAAGTGAGCACTAAGAAAGGATTTTTCAAAGTTCACCCCTTAAAGGTTTTAAAAAAGGGGGAGTAGCGGGAAACTTATCCTCTATTCAGCCTATATACTTTCGTATATTTGTTGGTGTCCCATTGTTTCACCGACACTCGTTTCATAGAACGTATCACTTCGCAGAATTTTCGTTTCATAGAAAGCTGTTTTCTGCTAAAAACGTGTTGATTTCACGATATCTTTTAAAATAATTCACGTAGCTTAGTTTAGACTTGTAACCATCACAAGACAACCTGAATTCAACACGGATTCTGCGATAAATAGTTTTCTATGAAACGAAAATTCTGTGAAGTGATACGTTCTATGAAACGAGTGTCGGTGAAACAAGGGTAAACCGTGTTTGTTTCATAGTGGCGCTCTAAAAACTAAACGCGAGGCCGATGTTGATGATTCTTATATCAATCGATTGGTTTCAATCTTGTGAGTAGCGTTAAAGATATGAAAGTAATTTAAATTCAATATAGTGGCAACCAGACTCCGACGACGGTAAGGGTATCGTAATACGCGCGAAGGGGGAGAGCGATACGACCACGTATATCTTGCTCTTTTACGCCAGTAAAAACGCTACGACTATATCGTAGTTACAGTAAAAATCTCTTGCGATTCGCAGCAACGCCGCTGTGCGGACTTGTGTGAACATGTACGTGCTCGTATCGCTCCCGTAATACCCGCGTATTACTATACGCTTACGATACGATTTCATACTCTTTGACTGAATTCAACGGAACCGTTTTTTCTTTATATTGGAAACTTACTTTTGCCCGTAACTGCATCTACGTAGAAAAGGTTATTTGAGGTCTTTATTTCCTGTCATAATTATCACAAAGTCATTTTTATTTTTACAAAGTAACTAAATTTTTATAAATCAAACCTAACTTAAGCTACCCATATCTACACCAGGTTCCAGTGGTATAAAATGTATGACCACCTATCAATATTTACGTAAACAAAGAGATTATGAACAAAAAAAAACGGAAAACAACGGGCACCCGGTCATCATACGGGAAGAGAGATGGTTGTCGGGATAAAAGGTAGATAAATGTGTTAATCCAGGATATAAGCTACTTATATCCAATTTAAATTAATAGACACAATAACTCACACCTACAATTCACGTTTCTTTTTAATTATGACGTATTGTGATTAATATTTTATTTCCGTATCAGCCGTGCAACATGGTTAAATTATTTACTATCACTATTATTTTAATAATGAAGCAGCAAGAAATCATAATCAAAAATGGAATAAGAAATATTTCTAGAGACGGAACATTTTTATACTTGTCGTAGAATACAAATTATTCATGGCCCTTATTTTTTCAAGTATCCTCTGAACGCGACCGCTCTAAGACCCAAATATTCGTAATTAAAAATGTTTTTACCTTTGCAAACAGAATGTTTGTATTCTATCTACAAAGGAAAATAATATTATGAAAAGAACGACAAATATGTAACACACAAATTCAGAATTTTTAAAGTAATTATAAGACTAATTCGATTTTAAAGCGTCTGTAACCGAACTTTGGCAACGTTATTTAATCTCTCTTCAAAGTTTTTAAATTACGTACAAGCTGAACCTTTCTTTCCTTCCTTTTGTATAATACTTGCTGATGCCCGCGACTTCGTCCGCGTAAATGTCAGGTCTATATCCTAGTGGCATAATCAATAATCACTAATATATATAAAAACCGGCCAAGTGAAGTTGAACTCGCTTTATTGGTAGAATTCTTATAGGTTTTTCTTTTATCTACTAGCAATGAACTATAATTTGTATTTTTTCTAAATCTTAGCTCAGTAGTTTCGGAGATCAGGGGGGGATTGGTCAATTTTCATCTTCCTTCATGAATAGAATCAAAACTATTTATTTTCCAATAATTACGTAAAAATATATTCGATCCTTGGGCGTATTTGATGCGTGTTTATTCGAATAAACTAAATTAAGATACTTTTAAATTAGACTTTATTTATTTAACGACTTATTTTTTGTTACAGGTTGATTGACATGTGACGAGGGCGTTGCAAGCGGCATGCGGGTCGAACGCTCTAAGCGGGCCGAGGCCTCGCTGGCCGCGCTCGCTTTGTTGCTGGTTCACGCTCCACTCTGTGCCGCGGACGACACATCCACGCAGTTCAGTAAGTAGACCATGCAGCCAAGAGGAGCCTGAGGCACTAAACGCTTTAAGCAAGCCGAGGAATTTCACACTAGAAAAATGGATCACAGCTGTAAACATAAATAAATAAAAGAGTTGAAAAAATATCCAAGTGCACCTCAAGGGACTAAAGTTCTTCAAGGTGTGATAAAGTTTTAAATCAAGCCATGGCTTTGTTGTGATTCTAGCACCACTCCGTTCTATCGATCATACCGTTCTGTTCAATAACTAAACCAAGCAAACTGTAAACGTACACGGTGCCTACGTCGTCATGGTGCTACTGGTTTTGAGGATTGCTTTTTACCCATTGTCTGCAGTTAAAACTGATATTTTGACGTTTGTAGTATCATAATGTTGAATTGGTAAGCTGCGCTGAGTCAGGATGAGGATAAAAAAGATAAAAGATAAAAGAAATTTATTTAGTAAGTAGGCCGCTCGGGCACATTTACACGTCAAGATACTACCAGCGCTTCCCAAGAGGAGACCACTGCTGAGAAGAAACGCCGCAAGAAACTCAGCAGTCAGTCATTTTTTAAACTTATTTCATATTGCATATTACAATGGTATGTACAACTTAATCTAGCATTATATAAAGCTACAAGTATTAAATTAAATATAATATCAAATAACAGTAGTTCAGCAGGAAAACATGCCAAAAATCTTACGGGAGAGAAAGATAGAAAAGAATAAAATAAAATAACTACAACTACCTACTTATATATGTGTATATGAGATGGTGCAAGATGACCACATAAAAGTTTCGATATGTTTTCCTGCATCAACGGTGTCCCCCAGACAAGAAAAAGCAGGATAAAGCCTTTGCATTTGAACAAATGACTATTGACTAAGTTTCGGGTGTATGCCATGCATTTTTGTCTGTTAGATAGTCCTCGACCCTATAATACGCTTTAGACATTAACGACCTTTTCAAATATTTTTTAAGTGCTGGAAAGGGTAACTTTAAAACTACTTCAGGTAATTTATTATAGAAATGAATGCATTGACCAACAAATGATTTATATACTTTACGGACACGGAATTTTCGAATAGCTATTTTATTTTTATTTCTAGTATTTAAATTATGTATATCTGAGTTTTTGGTGAACGAATCTAAATTCTTAATAACATAAATAATATTCTCGTAAATAAATTGAGACGCTACAGTTAAGATATTAGTTTCTTTAAAAAGTTCTCTTAATGAGTCACGGGAATTTAAATTATAAATAGAACGAATGGCCCTTTTTTGTAACACAAATATAGTTTGTATGTCAGCTGCCTTACCCCAAACCAGAATACCATAAGACATAACACTATGAAAATAACTATAATAAACTAAGCGAGCTGTCTCAACATTAGTTAGTTGTCTAATTTTCCTAACGGCGTAAGCTGCCGAACTTAGTTTACCTGCCAGTGCAGCTATGTGGGGACTCCATTGCAAATTTTTATCTATTGTATTGTTGATATAAAAATGAAGTATTTTTGATGCCGGATTTTTTCCTGGCACACCGCTCCGCTACCTTGCACCTCTGGCGGATATTCACCCTCAAACTGGATATTTTATTCTTGCAAAATTTGCGAGGTTCGCGCTCATTCCGTAGCAAACCAATAGGCGTGAATAAAATTGGTAATTTATACAGCTTAAACCGCAGTATATATATGGTAATTAGAGAGCGTACTACTCTACCACGGAAATCATTATGGATACGTATTATGAGGTTTGTGCATGAATAGAGATTAGCAGTCTTTATGGTTGGATATTACAAATGAGCGCGGAGTAAAAGTATTTGAACGTTGGTTACATGAGTGAGTGCCGTCTTGATTTTAACGCGTTCTCTACCCAACCCCATCCACTGATCATCCATCCACCGTCTGTCTATCAGCGAGCTGTTTGTCTTGAACCGTAATACGAGGAAGTAGAATATAGATTTTGTATTTCAATTGATGCTAAAAAATAATACGACTGTGAGCCCGATTTTTTTTTTCTATTTTTTACGATTTATCATTTTTCTATTTTACCTCTGATCAAGCTAATATCATTTGGTATTACATCAAAGAAGAAAATACTTGGCACTCAAATATGTATGCACAAAGCCATTTTTCGTGGATCATACACAAATAAATTCTGAATTTAACAAACGCCTTTAAACCAGGTCAAACCTAGCTTTAGCACGTTCTCCAACAGCGGCATTTATTTGAACTGTTCCATTTCCTTATTTTGCGAGGACTTGTAAATGATCGAAAATGTTAAGTGACACTTAATCATTTGATAATCGTTTATTTTTGTTTATTATCGATATGATGACATAACATTTTAACTATGTGATTTTTGATGTCAGTAAAATCATAGCATAGTGGACATGAAAGAAATGTTTACATATTTTGCGATTGTGTTTCAATAAAATAAGGTAATAGAAACACAAGTCCTTGTCGTCGACGAGTAGACCCCGTTATCTTTTCGCACTGTCATTACTTCTCAGTTGAGCGTGAATGTGTTTTTTATCGACTATCTAAATGTCGATACTGTATGTCACTGATAATTTCAAAGACGAGTCACTGGGTTCTATTACTTTTGTATAAAAATATATCCTACTAATATAAACGCGAAAGTTTGTGAGTATGTATGTATCCGGATGTTTGTTATTCTTTCACGCAAAAACGAACGGACGGATTTTGGTGAAATTTGGAATGCAGACAGCTTATACCTTGGATTAACACATTGCCTACCTTTCATGTATATGTAACTTTAAAGGCGAAAATTCAATTGCATTATATAAATATCGATACAAAAAACATTCACGCTCTAATGAAAAACAATTTCAATGCAACAAGATAATGGGGTCTAATTTTGACTTTAGTATAAAAGCATAATTCCATTTTGTAAATGCACTTGATCAAAATTTGAACTTCGCCATCACCATAAGAACAAAATAAGTTTTTTTGGTTGTTAACATGTAAAGAGAACTCGAGTGAGTGAAAACAGACTATAATAGTTATAATTGTGCTCTTCTAAATAAAAAGGACGCATTAGCAATTTGATAGCCAAAACAAATTTGATAGTAGGTGGGTGGTTTGCGGGTGGTAGGACCTTGTGCAGGGTCCGTCCGGATCGCTACCACCATCTTATCCATTAACCTACCGCCAAACAACAGTGTTCGCATTGTTGTGTTCCGGTTTGGGGATAAGACAGCCGGTGTAATAACCATAGCATAAAGGCATTCTATCCTAGTCCTCAGGGTTGGCAGCGCATTTGCATTCTAGGCTTGCAGTCTTGTGAATGCGACCCATAGACATGGGTCACAGTTTCCAATTACCATCAGGTGTCCTGTGTGCTCGTTTGCCTTCTCGTTGCATTAAAAAAAATAGATCCCCCTTAAGAAATAAGGTTACTAATACATTCGCCATTGTATGAGACTTACGCCCTTTTTTCTAATGAGGGTAGTATTTATGTAAAGCATAACTATGTCTACACTAGGTCATTAGCGTTTGTTGCGGGAAGTTAATTTAGCAAATGTGGTGTAATTACCAAACTTTGAGTCAGACATCTGACTTATGTTAGTGGTTAAATTTATATTTAGTTATTTGGGCCTTATTTGGCCATTTTAACCCCCGACGCAGAGAGGCTAATATAAAATTGGTATAGAAGCTTTAGGTCCACATCTCATCAGGATTATTTAGCAAATAGGACCAGTACCCTTACCATGAGTTGAAATTACCATACTCGCTAGCGAATCGAATGCTCTGTCTTTCGCACTCTATAAGAACACTACGAGGTCTGCGAGGGACAGAGCATTCGACTCGCTACCGAGTACGGTAACTGTAAATTGAATACCTCTCGATCTGACTACATTGCTTTGTCAGTAGATCGCAAATCGACCAGAGGGGCTATTGTCTAACGCACTGGCAATCACGATCGGTTTCATTTTGAAAATCGAAGGCATGTCTGCATACAAAATGAAAACAATTGCTACACTTTGAAGCCGATGGCGATTGCGAGTGCGTTGGGCAATAGCGACGCTGATTGCGATTACATCTCAAAAAGTCCAAGTTGCAAAATGACCACTTTGTTGGCATTACTAGGTAGGTTAGGTATGTTAAGCTACTCGAAATGCCCGAAGGGCAAATTTCTTAGGAATAAGAGCCCCGCTATGCACACACGCTCCGCCAGCATTGCTAAGACAGATATTTAATATGAAAAAATAAACAAAGTGGTCATCAAGCGACTCAGAGTTTTTGATATGTAGTCGTAAAGCGATCTGTTTGTAGTTACAAAACGATCTGAGGGGCTATTGTCTAACGCACTCGCAATCGCAATCGTTTTCATTTTTAAAATCGAAGGCTTGCCTGCATACAAAATGAAAACAATTGTTCCACTTTGAAGCCGATTCCGATTGCGAGTGCGATAGGCAATAGCGACGCTGGTCGTATTAGCTACCTAGTCATATCGAGATGTGGACGGAATACTTCCACCCCATAAATTTAACGTGTGCATCTGTTTATCTCTCTTTTGCATCGTAGCGTCCAAACGGATGGAACGGTTCATACTCATTGTATAAAAGCAAGCTTGTTTTTACAACAATGAGAATGAATTGGGATGGTTTATAGCTAAGTTTAATGGGAATCGGTTAAGCCGTTTAAGAATTATTAGCTGTGAATGTAGGGGTCTTAAGATGGTGGGTTAAGCTTGCTTTGACTATCAGATTTCTCATGCGACTTTTTTATTCATACATATTTAATAGTTATTCTATGTTTATTCTTGTTTCTCTGTTTTCAGCAAACTTTTTTGCAACATGTTATTATGTCAACCCCTAAATAACTTTTGAACGGTGTAAATTTACCGTCAAATAGAAATTGGCATACAATATACATCAAACACACATAATATGATAATTATTAGTACTGTAAGCAAGTTTCCGATATTAACCACCGATTATGACGTTGATTTTAGACGGAGTTTATAAAAAGACCGGTTCAAAATAATAATAATCAGTATTCTGTACATCGAAAAGTATACATTAGTTTTTAAGCTTACGTTAGAATAGCTTGAATGCACTGTTGCACAGCGTCTTAAATAAATTGGTTTGCGCATCGTAGTGGGAAACAATCGCTTAAGAAGATAAGTCAGCAAGCTAAGCTCTTTACTTTATTATACAAAGCATATATATACCTATATAATAGTAGTTTAAATCTAACTACTTACCTTAATTATTTTTTCGCTACTTTTTTCGAGACAAGATGCTTTCTGCGTGCATTATAATTATTGAAAATTATAGTATTGACGTACCTACGCTGCTTCTAAACGGACGGAAGTATTAAGTATATGCATAATGTTAACGTTACCTTTGTTATTCAAAATGATTTTTCAAAAACTGACAAAATGTATAGAATTAACGTGAACTGACAATATATTCATATTCTTTTAGTTTTCGAAAATCGCTAACGTCACCATTAGGTATGCAATGAATCTTATCTAGGAAGTAGACTAGTCTGTACGTATTCGATGACGAAGGGTAACCGACAGTATCCTAGAGGGTACCTAGAGGTCTACTATGCTTTATACTTTTCTTGTTTGACCAGCGATTACGCTTTATGGCACTCTATTAGAGGTAGTCGACCGTTCTCGCTATATAGGGTCGATCGTATCGCACAATCTCTAGCTTAACGTACAGATCGATGTTCTTATCGGCAAAGCGGCGACTTTGTTCAGGAAGCTTGGTAAAAGGGTTAGAAATCCTAGAACATATATCAAGGCAAAAATGTTTTACTAAATTCCTATTATTATTTATTTATTTATTAAAAAATATTAACGATAACAATTACATTATATGAATAGAACTTTGTCCCACAAAACTGTTCACACAGTGTGACTGTGGGATCATTGAGTCTCTTTACTAGGATATACATAACTTTACTTAGTATTTTACAACTAAATAATTGAGACAATTTTCTTTTAAAATTTGTAAGATAAGATAAGATTTATTTATTTGTAATAATCATACATAGTCATTTTTACATTAATAATATTCAATAGCATAATAAACTAGTTATCATTATAAATTTAATTGCATTATGTCATTGGATTAATTAACTAAGTTACATTTGTGAATACATTTATTAAGTCACTATGTCATTTGGTACTTAAATTATTTAACACATTTACTCAACTGTCAAAAAATTCTGTGATAGAGTAAAAGGCTTTTTGGCAGCAAAATGCCTTTAATTTACATTTGAAGATGCGGTCAGTTTTTGAGGCCTTAATCGACTCAGGAAAATGGTTATAAATGCGAGGATCCACTATGGAGAGGGACTTTCCCGTTTTCTTTAATCTGTGTGCGGGGACGGCCAGTCCCGGTTTCCTCCTCGCAGAGTAGCTTCTACTGGGTGCAAACTCATCAGGATTGCTCCTTGTATTATTGGCTTCTAACCTAATATTTGTGGGCAAGCTATTGAGAACTTAGGGTAGACGTTTCTGCAGGCATCTATCACCGTAGTAGTTAGTGACAGCGTACTTCCCTGCAGCCACCGACCTAGTGCCGCATGCATTATCATCAATCAATATCATTGCAGGGTTACCAACTCTTGTTCTAGAAACCGCACAGATGCTTAGTTTGCACGCACTGCTTTAACAGCGGCGTTTGCATTGGTTAGGGTACGTGCCCAGGATGCAACCCTCACTATTACCCTGACGAGTCTTGCTGGTCATCTTGGCTTTAGAGACTGTGCCAAGCAGGATATGGCAGTCTTTAAAATTTACCAGTCATCATCATTTAACAAGAACTTGCCTTTTTTCTCTGTTCTCTGTCAGATTTTTCACCTCCAGATACGACATAGCCTTCTGACTTATTTGGCTGAAGTAAGTAAGCCTAAGGTCTTTCTCTTCCTCTTTTCCCTTCGATTTTGCCCTCCAAAATGTTCATAAACAGTCGTGCCATATCAGGGCCCATTATCTTACCTCTTCTACATAAATTATTTCTTCTTTCATTTGCCATCTTCAAAGTTTTTTCTTTGGTATTAATAACTACGGGAAAACTTTGCTAAATATACCATCACGACGTGGACAGTCCCAAGTTTTGCAAAGAGGCCTTTTCAGAGTTCAGGTTGACAAGAGACCAATGCGATATCACTTGCACCCACGTAGACTTCGGTTTTCCGGCTTGTGGCAAGATATGCCACTTTCATATCGTCCTATTTATTCACCAAAAACGTTTTCTTACCGAAGATAAACCTTAAATCCTCTGTAACAGACAAAAAGGCCTTTGAGAGCTTTGTCGATCAAATAAAAGCTGTAACATTTACATAATTGCTGTTACCAGCATCAGGTAGCCGACTACGTTTTACATTATTCTTCTTGTGCAATAAATGATCGTTATATTTCCCTGTTCACGAACGGTGAAACACGCCAAGCGCTTCGCCATTTTCAAACCGCGCTGTGACCAAAATTACATTTAATTTGCGAAACGGTTTGTAAAGCGTGTGATGAGAAAACCGTTTACATAAAATAAAATTATAAGGTAAAAACGTATTAACGAGAACTTGGGCTTACAATGTGTTAATGACAATTAAAATATTTATTTTAATTAAAATTATTTAGACTGATTCAATTTTAATAAAAGCTTTGTAGATTATTTAACCCGGAAAACGCTCTATAATAACATGCGCGGGAATGAAGCAATTCTTGTTTCTGCTAAGTGTATGTCATTATATACCTGTTAGAGCTGTTTAAATGAAGTCACGCCCCTTTTGCACCCCTTAAAAAGTAGGATTACTAGGTTCTTTATAGGTAGACTAGTTTCAACGTCAACCATGTCTAGACTTTTTAGTCTCGACGATGAACAAAATAGTAAATTAGAAACTTCTTAAGGGCTTTGTTACCAACGCCGGCGCTTAAGAACGAATGAGATAGAAGACGATAACAATAACTATTCAATGAATAAAAACCTTTGATATATGGCAACCCCTACTTTCTCAGCTTTGATGACTTACGGATCTGAGACGTGGGTGCTAACAATCGGCCTCATAAGGAAGCTCAAAGTCACTCAGAGGGCTATGGAGAGGGCTATACTCGGGGTTTCTCTGCGTGATAGAATCAGAAATGATGATATCCGCAGTATAACTAAGGTTACCGACATAGCCCGAAGAATAGCTAAACTGAAGTGGCAGTGGGCGGGGGACATTGCTCGCAAGACTGATAGCCGATGGGGTCAGAAGGTTCTGGAGTGGCGTCCGCGGACCGGAAGACGAGCTGTAGGTAGGCCTCCAACAAGATGGAGTGACGACCTCATCACGATCGTGGGACCGCGGTGGATGCGAAAAGCACAAGACCGGTCTGAGTGGAAAGCCTTGGTCATGTCCAGCAGTGGACGTCTTTCAGCAAACATGATGATGACTTTCTAAGCTGGTCACTTTTTAACGGCTCACCAGATTTACACGAAACACTATTAATTAGGTTATATTTATTAAAAAAACCGCACCTGAATCAGTATCGCTTTGAGCACTACGATGCCACACACAGACACACAAAACCACATGTATTCACGTTAAACTTATATTATAAGACTGTTTGCATATCGGGTTAAAATTTATATAAATTTGTGAGTAGCCAATTGACTCAACTCGAATGGATCAATTCAAAAAGCATTATTTTATGGTGCTCGTAGACTTTACATTCACTAGAATGTTCGCCGAAATAAGCATTCCGATTGGCTGTTTGTATCGAACACTCAATCCGAACGCTTATTTCGGCAAACATTCTGGCAAATGCTCGTCTTTCAGCAACTAACCTAACAGTATTCCCAAGTACTTTTTCTTTACTTTTAAAAACGCTCCGGGTATGACTTTGCATGTCCCCCGGTAGCGTGGTGTGTTTGTTATCTGCAATTTGTTTGATCTAACATAACATCACGCTACGGCGCAATTGAAAACCTGAGGCCGTAACATGAACCATTTAAACTGTTCAACACTTCAAATTCCAGTCAGGCGATTTCTTAATTCAATTTCCCAAATTTTTATAATTGTCACCCTCTGTTGGTTCAAAGTCAGCGCTGGCATGCCAGCATCAAAGTCAGCAATGCAGGTCTTCCACAGCAGCGCTGACTTTGATGCCAGCATTTTACTCAGTTTAGACCATTTCCTGACGCTATGCTTATGTGCGAATACATTTGTTTCTTATTGTAATTTGTCCCAAAATATATATTTTTTGGTTAATTTCTTACTAGCTGTGCTCGCGACTTCATCCGCGTGGAAATCACTTTTGTTTTTTGTCTACAGCAATGTGTAATGAAAATTCTCTGACACAGTTCCGCGTGGGACGTCCATGTACGGCGATGGCTGTTCCATCGACAACGACTGCGGCTTCCCTGACTCCGCGTGTCACCCGCACATGAAGACATGCCAGTGCGACCCTCTGAAGCCGGTCACCAACTACGTGGACAAGTGTGGCAAACGTGAGTATCAACCAAATCATCATCACACTGATGTGAATAGTCGACTGAATAAGTGAATAGTGAACTGGTCACATAAACCCAACCATCAATTCCTATGCAATTTCTATCTGGTCACTTGATGCTGTTATTATGACAAGGTTATATGGTGATATGGAAGATTGAAACGTGGATACATTTCTTTGCGGTCGACAGTATTTTTTTTTTTGTATTGTTTACAAATCAGGGATGTGAAGGCGAATTAAACAAAAAACTAGTCGCTAAGAAACTAAATATAAGTAATGGCATTATAACTTGGGTAAATGATTATACAATCATATGTAAAATTGACCTAGGTCCCAAACAAGGTTAAGTCTTTGTACTATGGGTACTAGATAACAATTTACACACTTATGTCGTGAGCGTAGACTGTATGGGTGCTTTATTGCTGGTCGATGAATTAGAAAGACAGCGCAACGTTACATCAAGATGGAAGGAGCAGTAAGAATGAGTAAGGGTGGGGACACGTACAAGTCAAAAGACCAGAAACGGAACTTATGTGTACTTGACCAACATAAGAAATTAACTTTGTGTTGCCAGCAACAACTAATATAGACAGAAACATACTTTATACATAAAAAAACATCCAGAATCAAGAAGCATGCTAATCGCACCGTCAAAAAAGTTGACTGCCTATTATTATCAACTAAAAACCCAATAATGTAACGCTGACAAAATTATAACTCAACGAGTTCGTTTACATTTGTTTTATATTTACAGTCATAAATAACCCTATTTTAAAACGTTCCTCCTACAAAGTCTTTTTTCCCTTGCAAACCACTTAGAGCTACTCTAAAGACGCTCGGCCGAGATGCATTTGTGTCTCTTGTTCTCGAAACGGCGATTTAACTTGCACGAGTTTTTCTGAGATGATCTTTAAGATGGCTGGTACGTTTGCATCTACCAATTGTTTAAATTGTTTTACTACTCTAGTTTGAAAAGCTATATTGCATATTTATTTATTTATTTATTATTAAAAATCAGACAACATAATGGTCCAAAAATTGTTAGTAATATACAACCTTACACGAACTATATTAGTACCTACTTAAACAACACACAAAAGAAAAGGCTACATAAGGCTCCGTTTTTCGGTCATAAGATGATTAAAACGCCGCATGACAGAGGAGTCGTATGAACCTACTATGGTCTTTAGGATGGGATTATATGGTTGTTTTTCTTTGAGTTACTCCAGTGTTTTTATCTTTATGATCATTTTCATCATTGATATTGGCTAGTATTTCCTAAAAAGTTGAAGTTTTAGTTCACAAATTTGGAAATTTCTACTCTAGGTGGTTGAATTTAAGCAAAGTATTTCACCTTAACCTGAGCAGGTAGATCACTGAGAGACGAATTGGGTCATCGTGAATAGATCGTCGCATAAAACCTCTCCACAGATATTTGATATCTTGACAGGTTTATGAACGCTATAAAACTGTGACTATCGTCAGTCTCCTTCAGTTTCGTATTAGCGTTTAAATCAGTGTTCTTGAGTTATTAAACTTTATTGTTATTTGTTTTAGGTTTATAATATTTAATAACGATCAAACCTTCGACAATTACGTGAATAAATTTATTTCTGGGTCACTATCAAATCCTGGTAACATATCATAATATAGCTTCTAGAAATAAAATTCAATTGATAAAAACAACTACAATGCACATACCACAACCATATTCTTACACTATCAGCATTAAAACTTTTTAATAAAGTCCCCAAAAGTAATATCGCAAAATTGGCCATTGTTCCCTGGAGACAGATAAGTGGCGCCAGCGGCACGACCCGCAACGAACAACCCAGGAGATTAAACTGTGATCATTCTGCCGAAACAACGGGGTATTCATAAAATATATTTTTAACGAAGGATTTTCTTTATGACTGTCTTGATACCACTGTTTAGGCTTCAATTTTACTATTGCTCTGTGCATAATGGTATTTATTATAAGTTTTTGTACATATATATGTGAGTCTGTCTGTGTGTTTGTGTATTTACGTATTTGTCTGTGGTATTGTAGTTACTAAACATAACTTTTTAAAGAAACCTGTTTTAGTCCAGATGGTTCTTTGCTAGATTTCATTAAAATCGGTTGGGCCGCTTAAAAGCATCAGCTCTGAAAATAGGCATTGCCAATATTACAGGGGTTTAAAACTAATGTATAAATACGGTTTTAGTATTAAAATGTACTAAATACTAGATGTGTATCCATATCTGATGCTAAGTAAATCTTTTTAAACATCAGCAATTCGATTTCCTGAATGAGCCAAAGTGCAGAATACATTTTGGCTCGTTTTATATATAACTGATGGATATGTTTATCAAGATTCCAGCGAGTTTATTTCAAATTCTTATCCCATCTCATAAAGCGCTATTTTAAAACTTGTCCAATAAAGCTTCCGACGAAACGGCGCTATATTGCGATAAAGCCAGATTGTCCGCAACTTAAAGCCGAAAAAGATTTTCCTCCCGTTTTCCGCCGGTTTTCCTCAAAGATAATTTAGTCCCATCAGTCAGTGGAACTGGGAACGCGTGATTGTATTCGGCATAAAAAGAAGCAGGATCAGTGGCACAATTCATCACAGCCAACAGAATTAATGTGGTTCGCATTTATCACGTCACACGTTGGCTCCGCGTCCTCTTCTCGATGCATCACAACTAATTTATTACCCGAAAGCTCGGTCTAATCTAACTTTGGAACCTATTGCCAGGCTACTTTTGGAATTCTGGAAATAGAAGCTGGATTCGATTATATATTCGCTCTCAGAAGGCTTTGTTGTGATGTAATCTGGGATATTTCTGAAGATTCTGACATGATAACGTGTGCACATACAAACATAAACTCTTGCCTTTATTCCCCAAGTGGGGTAGACAGAGCTACAGAATTACCAAGAACTCTAAAAAATGTTAAATATTTAATGTTAAGTCACGGCGTAATACGTAAATTAGGATTTTTAGGAGAAACTTGGAATTTGAATAGCGGAGGATTGTGTTGTAAGAAACAGAACAAAATTGCAGTATAAATTATAGATTTTCAGGCGTTTCAACAACAATATGATTGAATCTTTCAGCACCGTTTATTACCGTTTGACTGGATAAAGAAAAAGTTTTTAATAGGTAACGTTTTCTGACTGTACTTCAATGAACAACGAGTTTAAGAACTTTTAACATAATTTCAATGGAAAAATGTTCCCTTTAACATGCAAATTCAATGAATCTAGTTAGTGTTTCGAGGAAATGAACAATCATTTTTAATTAAACCGCTGTGGAAGTTTAGGTTAGTCTGCCATAACTACTTATAGTAATCCTCAGCTTTGTAAGAGCGCTTGAGTGATTAATTTTAACTGTGGTTGCCAAATAACGTCACTGACCTTTATTAAGGTTTAATTATATCGTTTTTGTAATGTTTTAGAACATTCGGCAGTCAAATTAGACAAATTAAAACCATGTCCATATAATTATAATGTTACCAAATCACGTTTGAAGTATTTTAAATGTGCTTTAGCTGTGTCGTAATTCATTACAGATTTATAATACTACAGTATATTGAACTGTTTTATAATGTCGCATTTTTTTTATACTTAATTTTTTTCTTGTTAATAAAAACCACGTGACTTCAACACTCCTCACTTATTAAAATACACCAAAATATATTTCGACGATTATCCATCCTTAAGGTTTTGAAATTTATTTCTCAATAAATTTGTTAAGCTCTTTTACGAATGATAAATTCATCAAAAAATCCCCTAATATTTTTTTATCATAATTGCATTAATTTTGAGTTTATTCAGTAACATGCATAGTCAACATAATTCTTCATTCGCAAATAACAGATTGTTTTTGAATTGGTTGCGTCTGTAATGTTTTTTTAACGAGCTTTTAACACTTATTACAAGTTTTTTTTTTATGTTAGTAATAACGTCATTAAGTCTCGTAATAATATTAGTAAAATAACCTTAAACACTTATCACATTTTTATCACACTTTACATATCAATAAAAACATTATAATAAAATTTTATACGGCTTGATTAAATTCTGAAAATAAACACAGGAAATATGCCGTGACAGATACGATATCTTATCGCACGATCTGCGCCCCCGTTGCTGAATGTCGCGGACAGACCCGCGAGCTAAGTAGCAATAAATAATAGATTAAATTATTAATTTACGCCCACTGCTTGTATTAAAGTAGGTATTTGAAGCTATATGAATTAGGACGCTTTTTTAGCCCGTGTAAAACATAATATCACAAGTTTTGACACAAATTAAGTGGAATCTTAAACAAATAGCCGCATAATTTTATATTTTTCAGCGCCAAATTTAGCATGTAATTAATATTTTCTAACAGCCGTATTCATAAACCGATTAGCGCAAGACTTGATACTTCCGAAAGAAACAATATGAAAGAGATTAAACACGGCAATATTAAAAACGTCCGGGAACAACAATAGTGTTGGCAATATTAAAAGCAGGCCATGTATTACACTGCCAAAGGACTTGTCACCACAATTTCATGCAGAACAAAAGCCAGAAGACAGGATCGATGCAGTTGCATTGCATGTCGCGTGCCGTAATGGCCGTCGCAACTATAATTCATGCAGGAAATTATTTTACAAGGCTACTTGTGGGCGTGACACCGAAAATTTAGGGCCAACTACAATGGCGTTGTTAGTTTTAACGGGACAAAAGAGTTTTATATCGGGGAATAATGGATTGATATTAATCGACAAATGTTTGTTGGGGATACGACAGAACAGTTGAAATTACTAGCATAGAAGTATTCCATTTTAGGCTGTGGCTCCACTGAGGCGGAGATGAGCGGTGTGGAGCGGAGCTGTGCTAATATTAACCAATAGAGTCTAAACTAACGTGTGCAAGGCGCGCTCGGCGTGACAGCATGCGCCTTCTATTGGTTAATATTGGCACAGCTCCGCTCGTCTCTGCCTCAGCCTACATATTGGCAATACATTTTTGGTCTTAGGATTGCAATCTTAAAATTTGTAGTATTGATTGTAGTTTTGAGAATCGAAATGTCCTACTTACCATCAGGTGGCTTGGCTTCTCGTTCGCCTTCTCATTCATTATGGCATAGGCCAAAACGGCACGGGCTGCAAAAAATTTTTTTTTGAAGGATACTTTGGGCAGTATTCTAAACTGTGAAAACATATTACTTTTGACATGTTGTCAACATTATGTTAGCTCTTATTTACTTGACACTAATGCCGGCCAAGTAAAGACAATACAATAAAATTTCAAAAGTAATATGGTTTCATCGAGTAGAAAAGAGCCTCTGCTTGATTTTAAACTGCTAAGTAAACGTGAGAGGTATGGTTGAAGCCTTTGTTTGTTGTCGACTTGGTTTGGTCGAATCGAATAAGTTAATCGATTTCGGTCACCAAAAAGAGTTCTTATTTCTAAAACGATCAACATGTTAAATTGGCAGGAATCGGTATTAAAGCTTTGCTGTTTTTTAAATTTTAACTACTTGGCTTTAAATCTAGAGGAACAGATAAAGAAAATGCTATGCTATTCAGCTGTTTGACTTGTAATGACAGGAATGACTTATCTTTTGTTGTGATAAACTTTGTTTAAAGTTGTTGTGATAAAGTGGAAGAAGCAATTTATACACATTTTTATGAAATGGCTTGAAATCACAGTTCATTCACGTTGAAGCTATGATTATTTGTTTCTGAATTGTATATTGTATTTTACGACGTTTCGTGTCAGATTGAGACTTTATACCGTCTGGGGCGTTTCGCCAATATGCATTATTGCTTTTGGTCCGTGATTTATTGTATGAATTTTTGATATTGTTCGTGAGTTGAAAAAACGTGCTTATAATAATGTATCTATATCATTTAAAATATCTTGCTTGAGGCCAAGTTTAATCATCGTTAAGTAAAGGCTCCTCATAACCATAGGTCAACGAAGGGACTGTAATACGTAAGAATATGTTGTTCGCTCTTAGGTTTGGGGATAAGACAACCGGTGTAATGACTAGCGTAGAGGCATTCAATCTTGGTCCTGAGGGTAGGCAACGGATTTGCAGTCTTAGGCTTGCAGTCTTGTGAATGCGAATGTCTATGGGTCACAGCCTGTGTGCTCGTTTGCCTGCTCAATGCCATAAAAAAAAGGAGTAAATGGTTTGTGGACCATAAAGGTTTTCCTGTTGTTTTAGATAACAACTTCCTTCAATTTAATATTTATTGAGACTAAATAAGCCGTGTAAAAGTGAACTGCATCTGAGTATTTGTAATTCGTTTTACATTAAATAATGGCAAATTGAGAACTTTTCATGTTATTTTATTAATCGCTTTCCAGAGTTTTAATATTTCCCAAAAGCAATTAAATAAACAGTAAGCTATGGCGTAATCGATTAAAATGGTCAACGGAAATTCAAACTTTTTATTGGATTTAACAGTTTGCATAAAATTTTAAACTATTTAACATTCACCGCGAACTTTTCCAATTACAGTGCATTGGGTTCGTCATGCAAGCCAGTAATGTGCAATGTGACCTAAAAGTTTGTAAAATGGTCAGCTTCAGCAGGTCACCTTTTTACTCGACTCCGGCGAAGCCCAAAAGGGTTATGTGTATGCATACATAGATACATACATACCGTCACGCCTTCATCCCAGAGTGGGGTAGGGAGAGCTACAGGATTACCAACAACTCTAACAACTTGTTGTTAATTCTATAACCACATTTTAGGTTGCAAGCCCATCGCCTAACAATACTACAAGCCTTTAATCCCTTAGTCGTCTCTTACGACTGTATGACCAACGTTTAATCGTGACTCATTTAAAAAAAAACTCTCTGTGGTCATTGTCTTTAATTAGAGATGCTGTGATTTGTAACGTATAGGAAACTCAACCTTATTGTTGTAGAATGTCAAATTGACTTTGGACCTAAGTTTAAATCTTTGACTGTATGTATGTACGGTCACGAGCGTTAATTTGGGACCCATTTTAAGAAAAATATGCATGAAGTCGTCAATGTCATTAGAGATGTCAAGACATTTATAACTTCTAGGAAACTCGACCTTATTGCTGTAGAATGTCAGATTGACTTTGGACCTAAGGTGGGTCCCAAATTTAATCTCGTGACTGTATATCGGTTCCTATTTTCACTTCTAACTACTCAATGGTTCAACCGATTTTGATAAATGTTACGTCATTAAATTCATCTTGATGGCGCTAGTGTCACTGGATACAACATATACCGACGACAATAAAAAAAATGCAGTCTGATTTTTATAACTGTATTTTAGTATGGAGTTTTTAGATTTTCACAAGCAATTTCGGACCACAGCTAGGGTATTTAACAGACAGGAACATCTTAGAGCAATTTGGAGAACTTCATTTTAAAAAACCACATTAATTAACATTTTTATACCACTAAGTTACAAAAATATTCTGCCATTGGAAGGTTTAATAGTAGGTGGTTGAACTACGACAGTATTGAAATATTTAAAAACAGATTTGGGCTAAAGAAATTATATCTCACTCACATTTTCCATAGGTTTTGACTGCTCCTGTGGTCCCGGGACACTTTCACACCACTCTCACATGGATTCCATTCCAAAATGTCACAGTTTTGGATTAATTAAGAGGACGCGCGCCGGCCGGCATTAGCGCGAGATGAGAAGAGGAAGATGGCCGACCTGTCGCGGCAGAAGACCGAGAGCATCAGCTCTTTCGGTCACTCCGTTCATTCAGTTTGAGAACGGATCAGTAGTTGATGCGCGGGAAATTTGAACGCACATTTACGAGAGAGATTTGGTCTCAAGCCCGAAATCGTACATAAACCCCCCACCGGGAATCTACCCCAGATTCCCCAGTTTATAAACCAGGGATGGTTGTCAGTGTATATGACAGTGGACTGTATGATAAGATATAAAAATGTAGAGAAAACAATATTTATAATGAAGGATGTGTAACCGTAATTAGGCACTTGAAACTTAACTAAATAACATAAACTTGACACTGGTGTCAGTTATGCAATATGAAAATAAAAGAAGTTACTCTGAGTCCAATTCCATTGGAAGAGGACTAAGTTTTACAACGGGTCGCGTATACTCTCCATTTTGAGTTCGTACTTTGACTACCCGGACTACCCCGTCGGGGCCCGGATGAAGCTCGGTCACACGGCCAAGGGACCATTGAAGTGGAGGAGCGTCGGAATGTATCAAAACGAGTTCGCCTACGTTAACGTTACGACAATTGCTAAGCCACTTCTGTCGCTGCTGGAGCGTGTGAAGGTAGTCGTTTTTCCACAATTTCCAAAATCGTTGCGACGCCTGCTGCACCAGTTGCCAGCGACTCAAACTGTGAACCGGTTCGTCAGAAAGGTCGTACTCAGGAACGGCTAATAGTTCGCGACCGACTAAGAAATGTCCGGGTGTGAGCGCCTCGTACTCTGACGGGTCGCTCGAGATATTTGTTAAAGGTCGGGAATTTAACACGGCCTCGACACGAGCGAAGAGGGTGCTAAGTTCCTCGAATGATAATGTCCGGTTGCCTATGACACGCTTCAACATCTGTTTCGCGGATTTGATACCACTTTCATACATACCACCAAAATGGCTGCCCGTGGGAGGATTATACCTCCACTCAACAAATCGATTATTAAAGGCAATTGAAATATTATTAATATGTTGTTTAAGAAATTGATTTACTTCAGCAAGTTGTTTGCCAGCAGACACGAAGTTTTTACCGTTGTCAGACACAACAGTGTGACAAAGTCCGCGCCTAGCCGTGAAGCGGTCAAAGGCTGCGAAAAAACATTCAGTTGTGAGCGCACT
Organism: Acleris sparsana; assembly: GCA_923062465.1. NCBI lineage: Eukaryota > Metazoa > Arthropoda > Insecta > Lepidoptera > Tortricidae > Acleris > Acleris sparsana. Next base: position 2,643,645 of record OV281293.1, read on the forward strand.
CAGAACCTCTGCGTGCACTGCACGCGTTGCAAAACAGACGAGGAGCAGTAAATATGACTTGGAAATCTTGGCGTTGCGCCTGTTACTCTCTCGCGTGTAAAATGGGCCTCCGATATCAACACCCACAGTGTGAAAGGCATGTATATCTTGAATACGAAATTTCGGTAGGTTACCCATAATGGGTTGTAAAGATGTCGGTTTTACTTTAAAACATTGAAGGCACTTAGAAAATCGCGACCTTATAATTCTCCTTGCTGAAATAATCCAATATTTTTGACTAATTAGACTATGAAGCGTGCGCGGTCCAGCATGTAAATACATTTTATGAAAATAGTCGATTAATATTTTAATGAAATTTCCCACTTTGGGAAGCAACAACGGGTGCTTAATTTGATATGGCAGGTCCGACAGCGACAGTCTACCCCCCACCCTGAGGAAACCAAGGGGGTCCAAAAAGGGTGCTAGCTTTTTAATCGACAAACTACAAGATTTACCGTTTTTAAGTGCATCGATATCAGTGAAAAAGTGTTGACGTTGAACTGCCTTGATAATAATATCGTGCGCTTTCCTTAAATCGGATAGAAGGGGCGGTCCCAAGTTGCGTTTTGATCTGATTGACTTACAATTATTGATAAATTGAAAACAGCGTGCTACTACATTTTGCAGTTTAACAAAATTTGAATATTTTTCAGTCAATTTGATAAGAAAATTCGACTCTGTACTATCATTACTAGACACGAGCGTTTGAACTGATGACTTGCCAGTGATTTGTAATTCCGGTACATTGTTAGATTTAAATTGATCAATTGATTTAATTGGCCAACTTTCCTGCGGCGTGTTGAGCCAGCTCGGGCCCGCTAGCCACTCCGGCGCTGCCAGCAGCGCGGAGGGTAGCGCGCCGCGCGAACACACATCGGCGGGGTTGGACGCACCGCTCACGTGGTACCAGCTTTCGCTAGACACGGTCTCCAATATTTTGGAGACACGCGTAGCCACAAAGGTTTTTAATGTGTAGCTGGGTGTGTTTAGCCAACTCAACACCACAGAAGAGTCAGTGAACAAAAATATGTCATCTATCGATATTTGAGCAAGTAATATTGACTTAGTGTATTTGACTAGTTTGACCAACAAATGCGCAGCCATCAGTTCAAGACGTGGCACGGATACGGTTTTTAAGGGAGCAACTTTAGACTTAGCAATAACAAGACTGACCTTGGTTTGACCTTGATTGTTGAAGCTACGCAAGTAAATGACCGAAGCTATTCCTTTAGTAGAAGCGTCGCAGAAACCTAACAGCTGATAGTGATTGTGATGGTTGACAGTAACTTGACGATCATACCTAAAGTTTGACAGCAGTGGAAGTTCAGACACATAGGTGAGCCATTCTTTCTCCAACTCCGGGGAAAGTTTCTCGTCCCATCCGAGCTTTTGGAGCCAGAGCTTCTGCATAAAGCATTTCGCGTAGAAGATGCATGGCGCTACGAAACCTAGTGGATCGAACTGACGACCTAACTGTGACAGGACACTGCGTTTGGTAACCGCCTGTGAAGCTGAAAGTAAGTTTGTCGCAAATGAGAACGCGTCCTCAGCAGGCCGCCACTGAAGACCTAAAACTTTTAATGATAGATCTTTATCATCTTCGAATGCAACTGGCGTTTCGCGATGATCAGCGGGTACACGTTCTAAAAGTTGGGAACAGTTGCTCGCCCATTTCCGAAGAATGAACCCTCCTCCTTTCAATAAATTAATCAGCTCATCTTGAAGCTGAGCTGCTTCCTCGTACGTACCTACGGACCACAGAAGGTCATCAACGAAGAATCCTTTTTTTAGAACCTTGCTCGCTAAAGGATACTTCTCGGCGTCGTCGTCTGCCAGCTGGTGCAGGACACGAATCGCTAAATAAGGGCTACTAGCTACCCCATAAGTTATGGTGTTTAAAGCATAGACTTTTATAGGTTGATCTTTATAAAACCGCCATAAAATATGTTGGTACTTGCGCTGAGCTTCCTCAATCCAGGTCATACGAAACATTTTACAAATATCACTTGACAAACAAATTTCGTTAATACGAAAATTGGTTAAGATTTCATTTATGTCTGCTTGCAACTTAGGACCCGCGTAAACAATTGAATTTAACGAATTATTATTTGACGTCTTACTTGAGGCGTCAAACACAACACGAAGTTTCGTGGTTGTGCTTGAAGGCCTTAAAACACAAAAATGTGGAATAATATATTTCGAATCGACAGACCCTAAGTCACCCACACAAGTCATATGACCGAGGTCTTCATATTCGGACATGAATTTACAATACTCTTCCTTAAGTTCAGAAATACGGTTTAATTTAGTTTCTAAATTTTTGAAACGACGTAACGCTTGTTGAGTTGAATCACCAAGCTCACAGTTAGACTTGAATGGGTACGTCACCGTGTAGCGCCCGGTGCTGTCACGGCTGTGTTCCTTTTGAAAACACTCTTCCACATAAATGTCCTCTGGATTTTTAATCAAATCACAGGGTACGTTTTCAGTCTCCCAAAAGGAGTTCATTATTTTTTCGATACTACTATTTGCCGAGAACAAGCCGAGGGAAGAGTTAAACGATTCGCGACCACTTTCGAGCACTGTCTGGCCAGCTATGATGTAACCGAAAATCGAGTGCATCGCAACGGGTAAACCCGGTTCTCGCGGTAGTATGTTTTGACCGTCATAAATGTACGGAAACAAGTCGCCCGCCAACAGTAATTCGACAGGAGAGGCCGAAAAGTAATTAGGGTCTGCTAACTCGAGATTTTTGAAGTTATTTATAATTTTATTTGAAAGCGTCATTGTTGGTAAACTACTTGTAATATTACCTACAACCACAGTCTCAGTACTCAGAACTGGACCAGTTGAGTTTCGTGGCTTAATTGAACATGTAACCAAACCGAAATCTTGCACTGGTGCACCTCCCAGACCCATGGGTTCAAACGGACACTGGCGTCGCGACAGACCTAGGCGCTGAGCACATTCATTTGTCATATAACCGGACATGGCACCGCTGTCTATTACTGCACGCACGGCGTGGTAAGTTCCCCATCGATCTGGGACGTGCACCACGGCAGTGCCTAACAACACGGTGGAATTTGACGAACAAGTCAAGCCGACGTTAGGAAGTTGACCTTGACCTCTAGACGGACCTTGACTACCACTAGAATTTTGTACACTTGAAACTGTATCTAAGTGTAGACTATGATGGTGCGGTTGTTTACACAAAACACATCTAAGCTTTGAAGTACACTCTGACAGCTGATGCTGACGTAAGCAATTTTCACATAATTGAAGCTGTTTCACTTTGTCAAGACGCTGTGCGGGTGATAAATCTAAAAATTCGTAACATCGGTACGTTGAATGCGTTTTGTCACAGAATAAACACTTGTTTGATCGGTCATTGCTCCCCTTACTAACAGCTGACAAGCACGGTTTCGTTGTAGGTTTGTTTGCGCCGGTATAGAAGTTATTATTATTCGATCGCAATACGTTCGGTTTTGATACGACGTTAGTAACAGCCCTCGGTGTAAACTGACCCTTCTGTACACAATTTTTAACTTCGGACATTTCTAAAACACGCGCTTGCTTTTCTACAAAGGCGATCAGCTGATCGTAAGTAGGTAGGTATTTGAGTTTGTTCCACAGTTTGTTCGAACTCTCGTCTAGTAACGGTGTCTAAGTTACGCAACCCCATGTAGAACAATATGAAGCTCGATAAATTGTCGATATTTAAATGTGTTAACGCTTTGACACATTCCTGATAGGTTTGCAAAAAGGTGTTAAGCCCAGAGACTGATTCCGCCAACAATGGTTTAAATTGAAATAACCGGTCCAAATAACTGGTAGCTAAGGCGCGTTTGTTTTCGAATTTCTTAACTAACAACGCCCATACGATTGGATAGTTATCAGATGTAATTGGCATTCCTTTAACTACGGTTAACGCGGAACCGCTAACGGCAGAAAGTAGATAGTAGTATTTTTCAACATTACTAATGCCTTCGTTGTTATGAATCAGACTCGTAAATGTATCATAGAAAGTTTGCCAATTCTCCAACTTACTATCGAAATGAAACAATTCGAGTCTAGGTAAACGCGGTTTAACTGAGCGCAAATCATTGTTGGTGTCACCGAGCCCGCCGCGGCGTACGGCGTCGGTAGAAGGCGAACTGCCGCTCTCGCACGACTGCCATATTTCGTTAATAGTTGTGGCGACGCTTAAAATCCGATAATACATGTCGTCATAAGTTTGAATTTCCTGATGATTAGACTTGTACTTGGAATTTTCTTTCTTTTTTAAAGCATTAATTTCGAATACGGTTTGCTCGAATACTTCGCGGTTTGAATGAATGTCCTTAAGACGTAAATTAAATTCCGATATACGTGTTGAATCGGTGACAACGACTTTGGATAATTCGAATAGTGTTTGAATACGTAAAAAACACATCTCCTTTTTATCTATAAGTTGTTCTAGAATGTCGGCCATTTTGAAACAATAGACACGCGCGACGCGTTGCAACAATTGAAATTATTGAAATTAATTACGTAGTTACACAAACTTTAGACTCGAAATAAAGTCTTGTGTTTACTAAAAACTGTACTAGGAATATATAATTGGATGCTTTAGAGTGTGTAAAAGTGTATCTGGTTTACAAACTGGAGAATCCCGGTCGAATGACCAAAATGGTTGAACTACGACAGTATTGAAATATTTAAAAACAGATTTGGGCTAAAGAAATTATATCTCACTCACATTTTCCATAGGTTTTGACTGCTCCTGTGGTCCCGGGACACTTTCACACCACTCTCACATGGATTCCATTCCAAAATGTCACAGTTTTGGATTAATTAAGAGGACGCGCGCCGGCCGGCATTAGCGCGAGATGAGAAGAGGAAGATGGCCGACCTGTCGCGGCAGAAGACCGAGAGCATCAGCTCTTTCGGTCACTCCGTTCATTCAGTTTGAGAACGGATCAGTAGTTGATGCGCGGGAAATTTGAACGCACATTTACGAGAGAGATTTGGTCTCAAGCCCGAAATCGTACAGTAGGCATGTAAAGTCGAGTTCATAAATATATATACACTTTAGTACCTTGTCACTTTAATCATCGTGATAATTCATATATGGCAGTTTATACATGACATTAAATAGACAAGGAACTAAAGTGTATACATATTATTTATGAACTCGAGCATTTGCCCGTGACTTCTTCCTCATTGAATTAAATTAAATTTAAAATTTTCGCGTATGGTAAGAATTCCTATGTGTTAATCCAGAATACTAGAAAGCTTATATTATAAGCTATCCCAATTTCAAATTAAAAAAGATAAAGATAAAAGATATTAGAAATTTATTCAGTACATTTATTCAGTTAAGATATTAATTTCTTTAAAAAGTTCTCTTAAGGAGTCACGGGAATTTAAATTATAAATAGAACGAATGGCCCTTTTTTGTAACACAAATATAGTTTGTATGTCAGCTGCCTTACCCCAAACCAGAATACCATAAGACATAACACTATGAAAATAACTATAATAAACTAAGCGAGCTGTCTCAACATTAGTTAGTTGTCTAATTTTCCTAACGGCGTAAGCTGCCGAACTTAGTTTACCTGCCAGTGCAGCTATGTGGGGACTCCATTGCAATTTTTTATCTATTGTTATGCCTAGGAAAACCGCCCTATCTACCATTAGCAAACACTCGTTATTTAGAAAAATACTAGAATCTACCGGTTTAACATTAGGCAAAGCGAACCTAATTAAATTCAAACTCTACAAGCCATCGCAGCGTGAAGGAGTAACAAACAAACACACTTTCGCATTTATGTATGAGCTATCATCTGCCCACGACTTCGTCGACTTTGAAATTTTAAACTTTCCGGGATGAAAAGTAGCCAATATGTTAATCCAGGGTATAAACTATCTCCTTTCCAAATTTCCTCTAAATCCGTCCGGCCGTTGCAGCGTAAAAGGGTAACAAACATCCATACATCCATACATACAAACTTTCGCGTAGGAGCAAAAATAACAGGTCCGAGTGCGTTTTTCATACAAACGAGACTAATTCGAAGCCTTGGTTCCTCGCCAGGGGTTGTTTTGAGTGAGGTTTAATGGTGGATACTGCGAGGTTCAATAGAGGAGGTCAAAAGTTCTTAAGATACCTAACTGATCGCACCATCAGTTTACACCACAGCGGGAGAGTTTGGGTCAACATTTGGATTTCCTTACATTTTATTGCCATTTTAGCTGTTTTTCTGAACATGCACTATTCCGGCGTTAACCGCAGATTCATTCAGTTGGGTATCCTAGGCAATCTGGAAGTCCTGTATCGATGCTCGGGGTATTCAGCATCTGATTTTATTAAAGGCATTCCCTGGCGAGTATCCAAGGCTCAGAGTAAATAGCCTCTTTAGTATGAAAAACGTACTCTGACCCGGTATCTTTGCTCCTGAGTGTAGTAAGGTTGATTAATATTGTAAATACTTTTTCTCTCACTTCCAGCTGCGAGTATCAACGAATCATGCACGTTCAACGAACAATGCGAGGACGCTGTGATCATGACGGAGTGCCGGAACGAGCGGTGTGCCTGCAAGTTCGATATGGTGCCGGAGGTGACCGTCGACGGAGGAGTGGTGTGTCAAGGTTAGTTGGAGGGAGGCTTTATGAACCTTATCGAATTTACTAAAGCTTTATTTAGTGGTGGTTGGACCTTGTGCAGGGTCCGTCCGGATCGCTACCTTTTTTTTTTTTTATGGCATAGGGAAGGCTGACGAGCACACAGGCCACCTGATGGTAAGTGGAAACTGTGACCCATAGACATTCGCATTCACAAGACTGCAAGCCTAAGACTGCAAATGCGCTGCCAACCCTGAGGACTCAGATGGAATGCCTCTATGTTAGTCATTACACCGGCTGTCTTATCCCCAAACCGGAACACAACAATGCGAACACTGCTGTTTGGCGGTAGGTTAATGGATAAGATGGTGGTAGCGATCCGGACGGACCCCGTACAAGATCCTACCACCCGCAAAACACCTCCACCTCCATCTTATCCATTAACCCACCGCCAAGCAGCAGTGTTCACATTTCTGTGTTCCGGTGTGGGAATAAGACAGCTGGTGATTTTTTCAGCATGAGCAGAGGCATTCTATCTCAGTCCTCAGGGTTGGCAACGCATTTGAAGTCTTAGGATTGCATTTTTGAGATTGTAGTCTTGAGATTTCAAATGTCTATGGGTCTCAGATCCCACTTATATACCATCAGGTGGCTTGAGTGTACGCGTGCCTTCTCATTGCCATAAAAAAATGTTATGGTACCTATAGTTTTTGACTCGGACTTCATTATTGTCAACCGTAACGTTGACAATACGATAACATGTCTAATTTTGTGTTAAAAGCGTATCATTTTCCGTCTCAATACCAAGCGGTCCCAACGGAAAACCAGCGCTGGCTTTACGGCTAGGGAATGCTGAGTTGGGTCCATTTCGCAACAATTTCTCTGTCTTGTTCTTTGTATCTATGTAATGTAATTTTGTATTGTTGCGAATAAATGTTTATTTATCTTTATGCACCAAGCAAACTGTTGCCGCGTCCCAGAATATTGTGCAGGGGGTTACCATGACAAACAGTTCAGTTTACAGACACACACATACACACACACACACACACACACACACACACACACACACACACACACACACACACGCGCGCGAGCACGCACGCATGCATCCACACACACACACACACACACACACACACATACACACACACACACTTCCCTCCGTTTATTTCCTTCTCCTTTGACATAATTATATTTCTCAACCTAAACTGAACTGCTTAAGTAAGTAGCTTATGGCGATCCTCCTGGTCACAATACGCCATCGACACGCTATGTAGAAGAAGATCTCCATGCCTGCAGTAGAAAATAAATGACCTTAAGAAAAATTAATGAAATTATCACTATTAAAACCATGATTTGTTTTGTTTAAAGCGGAGAAACAGATCGAGTTGTCCACGAAGACCTTCGACCCGGCGATGATCGGCGTGCTGGTGGGCATGGCGCTGATGTTTGTCATCATTTGCGTCGTGCTGCGTCTATTTAGCAGGTGAGAACCTCCTGGTACTGGTCCCACTGCCGGGGTTAAAGGGTAAAGGGTTCTAGTGGAGTTTTTGTGCATTTCAATCCACTAATGGAGTAGAGTGGGCTATGGGCAGTTAAATCCTTTTGGAGTCGCTTAGACTTTTAAATACGCTGGTATCCATCAATGATTTAAATATACTATGAAGTCTACAAAGATTCATGAATTGATTCTATTGACTTTTTATATACCGGGATGCATCAATGGATTTTATGTCCACGAGTATCGTATATATACATATTATTGTGTAAAAGTCCATTGATGGATTGAAGTGTAATTAAGAGTGTAACAGAATCCTTTGATGGATCACAGCGTATAAAGTGTAGGGCTTATTTAACTTATTTTATAAAAAGAACAAAAATAACAGCTGATAAATTATTTAATTGCTTAAATAAGTATATAGACCCCTGTGGATAAGCGCCAAAGTTGCTAGCAGCATTTCCTTACTGAATAGCACGGCTAATACGTCGAGCGAGGAAGCTGCCACTTATTTTGTCACCCGTTTCCTCGAACAAGCGGCCAACGTGTCTTTTTTTTAGTCAAACTAAGAAGTTCAATTAATAACAAGGCGTTTATTCCACATTATTTTTTGAGAGTCACAACTTCTACAAATTGATTTTGATATCAAAGCAAGAGAAAGTGAAAGGTCTATGATTTTTTTACTGTAAACTTTTTTTTTTGTAATCAAAAATGCTGTATTTTTATTACCCCTTACTGTAAAGTCACAATTGCTTCTTGCATCACGAGATCTTTGAACTGAGCTGATACTTTTTGAAAGAAACAGATACAAACTCAAAAAATCCATCTTTTTGTTTTGTTTTAAGGCGGTTATACATTGGACGCTGCTTTTATATTGTTTAATTTATATTTATTAATAATTTCAGGGCTCGTTGGAGAGAGAACCGTACAATCTTCAACACGCCTAACCCTCGACTCATGAATGTATCTCTGCTGAGGGACTCCAAGCTGTTGCATTCTCAGGTATATTTTTTGAAATATAACTATAATTATTTTAGAGGCATTTCAATCGACGATAAGTAAAGTTAGTGATAGTAAGAAACCTAAGCTGGCCACTTTGCATTAAGCCAAAAAATGTATTGTTAAAAATACCATGGGATATCTATAGAAAGACGGTTAGTGAAAAAAAAAACAGATTCGACTAGGAGAGAAAAATATATTGTCCGATTACGGTACAAAATAAAACTTCAACCTCATTCTAGAATTATTATTTTTTTAATACGGATACGGGGATGGCTGTTCCAATCGAAATAAGATTTAGTCACTAAGAATACGTAACGTTACTTAACTACAGTTCCCTTAACATGACTTATATTTGCACCGTACTCGCTAGCGAGTCTAATTTTCTGTCCCTCGCACTCTACGAGTATAACAATACTGCGAGGGACAGAGCATTCGACTCGTTGGCGAGTACGGTAATTGTAACTCATGGTAAGGGTACTGTAGTGGTAGTATAATTGTTGACTGGTTTACAGCCAACAACTTACTTTTAAATGCCAAACAAACAAGTGAATTAAATTTTCTCTGCCCTACGTGAAAAGTATGAACGCGGATAAGACTGAAGGATGAGACACTGGAATTCGAAGATAGAACAATATTTTTAGGTGTCACTCTTGATTCAAAACTGCAATGGAGTGGGCATATATCCACACTTGCAGGTAAACTAAGTTCGGCGGCTTATGCGGTAAAGCGAATTCGACAACTTACTGAGCTCGAGATGGCGAGAGTTATGTACTATAGTTATTTCCATAGTGTTATGAGCTGCCGAATTTTGGTGTGGGGTAAAGCGGCCTGACATCCAAATCATCTTTGTACTACAGAAGCGGGCTGTACGTGCTATTTATCAAATGAGGTCTCGTGTTTCGCTTAGGGATAAATTTAAAGAAATCAATATTCTTACAGTTATATCTTTGAGAGTATAGGTAAGTAATAGGGGTAAGCTCCCTCTTCCAGGTCACCGTCTCCGTAAGGTTAGCACTTCGTTTGCGGGGAACTATATACGTTTTTATAACAAGATACCATCTGATATCGTCAATATGCCGTTCAAGAAATTTGTGAATATTGGCTAGAGCATATTACACTGTTAATGACTTCATTGGTGACCAAGATGATTTTAAGTAGTGTCTAGGATATTAACACTATTAGTACCTTGATAAACATAGCCTTTAAGCAAAATGTGTGTTCAAGCACTCAATTTTATGTGCAATATTTGTATTTTTTTTACCTTTATTAGTTTTTGTGTGTACAAGACGCTTTTAAACGAGAATACACTGTGATGTTTCTCGCCGGACAACTGTTTCACAAAATATCACTTTTATGTTGGTTGTCCGGCAACATGAGCATGTCATGCTCGCTCAAGATCTTTGCTTACGGCGGCGTCATCGTCATCGCCACTTTCCCGAACACATGGTTGAGAGAGGCGATGGCTGAGATACGCGTCATACTCGTGAACGGGTGCTGTTTGTGGGGTCCTGTCTGTTCACGTCTGCAAGGACTTGTTGTTCAATTAATTATTCTAGTTATGGCTTTTGACGTAGAAACCTCGTCATCTTATTTATAGTCATTATTTTTATTTTTAGATTAAGGTTTATTGACCTTACATTTGTAATAATTTTATTTTTCTTTGTTTTAAAAATTTATTATTTATTACTTTATTACCTTGGTATTACTTAATGTAACTTAAATTTAAGTATTATTGTTATTATAATTGAAAAAATGACCTTTTGCTGGAGTTTCTTGCGGTGCTTCTTCTCCGCAATGATGGTCTTGTCCGAAGCGCTGGTAAATTCACTCTATATTACCGACGTGTAAAAGAGCCTTCATGTGGCCTATTTACTGAATAAACATTTTGAATTTTTGAATTTGAATTGTAACAGCACCTTATACAGGGTCCGTCTGGATCACTAGCGTCGTCTTATCCTTTAACCTAAAGGTACCTTCAGACAACCCGGTGAAATCACTAGCCTAGACGCATTGGTTTATAACGTTAGCAAAGTATTTGTAGTCTTAAGATTTCAGTTTTGAAATTCTAATGTTGAGAATGCAAATGTCTGTGTCTCAGATCCCGATTACTATCCCATCAGATCCCAATGCTAGTTTGTCTAATCTTTACCATAAAAAAAATACTTGATTGAAAAAAAAAGTTCATGCTTGAGGTATAGTTCTGCAAAGTATGACTGCATGACGTAGATAAGAAAGTTGACTTGCGCAAGCAGCAGTTTTAGTTCAACGAGGGACCTTCAAAGCAAAGTTGTATAAAGTTGGCGCAGCAAAGTTAAGGTTCTTACGTGAACTCATTATAAAATGATATTGGTTGTCAAAGCTTGCAACATTTCTGGAATAAACTTTGTCATTGTATTGTACGTGTTAGGCTTGCTTGATTGAAAATTAAAGTTCTTAATACTTTAATTCCATAGCTCAAATATACTGAGCGATTTAAAACTATAACGTACCACGCTATTTTAACAAGTTAATCGAATTGGACAGGGATTGGGATATTGGGATAATTTAAAATTAATACTAATTAAACTGAAATTAAAACAGTTATCAATATATATTTTTTAAATTAAACCTGTGATAAGGATACTCATGCTGCATTCATTTTTCAAGTTTTGTTACTAATTATTAACATTAAGCCCGAAAGTTTGCAAAATAACAAAATGTTAGGTCCCTTCTATGCAAATCAAAGTACGAAGCTGCATTAGCTACATATATCCCTTTCGATTAACACACGAGTGATGCGTGAAAGAAATGGCTCACCCTAAGTTTCAGATTATGTACTTCGTAGTTATTGTCCTAATATTTTACAATTTGTGTAACATCGTTCTCAGGATCGTCGCGGCTCTCGAGTAAGCGTCCGCCCGCCCTCAAGACAGGCAAGCCAGCAGGAGCTGAGACCGCACTCACCTAGTCCAGGTACTTAGAGTCATAGGTAAACAAGTTTTGTTTTATTAATATTGTCGTAAGAGTAATTTGCTATGCTCATATTGCAAAAAGGGTATAATTTGCATCAAATTATTTTTTTATATAGATAAAGTTTAAAGGAGACATGCGATTCAGACGTTTTTATCCTTTTGCAATGTGAATTTATTTTTTTACAATTTATTACTGGGACATATTGGACTGTTTTTAAATATTTTATGGTATCTATTAAATATTATTAGAATAATGTAACTTTAACGCCTACTTTTGTAGTAAAATATTGTGACAATCCAATATGATCATACATTTTTGCCATTTATCATATTATTGATGTTGTCCATTTTTTAGAGTTTAACTTATACTATAAGAAAAATATTACTGAAAATTTGAAGTAATGAAAGAGATTAATTAACTGACTGTCTATAATAACCAAACCAAAGCGACTATTAATGGTAAGTTCGCTTCTTTTTGCAACGATCTCGTCCCTGTATTTCTACACATTTTTAATAGAGTCATCAAAAAACAATCAACTAATTTTAACGAGAGATGTATAATGGGTACCTCAGTACTCATAGACAATTTTTATTTCAGCATTTTTTTGTAAAATTAAACTCACCTTATAATCTTGTTTTTGATATTTTCAGTCCTAGTTGCTGATCTTCTATCAACAACTATATCGAAAGGAAAGTTAATCAAAGAAAAACATTGTTTTTTGATGGTCAATTCACAACACTTACCTATTTCCTATCATAACATGCTAACATTCATGGTTTATTTCATCTACCAACAGCACGCCATCACCAAAGCCATCAGCTTCACCGAAAACCCTCAGGTTACTTTGAGTATATTATATTTTGCTTTATTATCAACGTCAATTGGTAACTTACGCTTCAACATCTTCAGAATTTGGTCTGGCGGATTCCAGTCACTGAATAGAACCGCGATCTTGAAATTTTTGCTCACTAGTATCACGTATGTATAATATCTCAACATACCTACACAAACGAGACACAAACAATAACAAGAGTAGTAATAATGTTACAAGCCATCGAAGAATTACTCTGGTCTTGAAATGGATTTACCAATACAGCGACGTAGGTGTTAATATAATATAGTAGGTATGAAAGTGACTTTAAGATGACTCATTAAAAATGCTATTGAGGTTAATCAAAAATAAGCATGAACTAGAATCAAAAGCCTAGCTTCGCAAACGCCTGCCGAATTAAACTAAGGCAACCTCTTCTTCATTTCATTAGTATTAAAACACATGCAGCACGCTAGTTAGAACAAAAATACTTGAAAACAAAATTTTATTATGTTATTTCTCTTTATAAAGAAGTATCGAACACATAAAAATTGCATGAAAAGAATATCTAGTTCAGGATATTTAAAAATGACGCAGTATTTTGGCAATCTTCACTGTCTACATTAACTTTTATAACGTTCATTTAAAAACAAGGATAAATCTATTAGATATAGAATTTCGGTTTCCATCTTGTACTGTCTAACTACAAAACTGTTTCAATTAACCAGATTATTCGATAGACCCCATAAATAGATTTGGACGAACAGAACCACCGCATGCTAGTTTCTCGAACATGCGTTGAGTTTGGCTCAAAGCATGCCTTGGCTGATTGCAATTTAGACTCAAACATTGGTCTAGAACATACTGAGCTCCTATTACTTGGATCAGCTTAGATAACTCCAAAGAAAAGAAAATTATGTAATCAATATTCTTTGTCTTGAATCATAATCTTATTATATCTTCAAGATAAATGTTGTTTGTCTTTGAACAAGAGATAAGATGATATAATACGGATCCAAATCGTGGGATCCTGTAGTTCAAAGACCAAAATAAGGACGAACTTTTTATAAACACTTTAAATTATTCCCAGGGTCTCGCCGTGGGTCAAGAGCCAGCAGTCACTCGGCTACCTCTCTAAGGTCCGCCACTCTTCGGTCTCCCACCACCCCTGCTGGTCCCACATCTGTGACAGTTGAAATAAGACCACCAGATGCATAAAAAACAAAATTGATATTCTACCTGAAGTACCTAATAAAGTGAAAAGTAATAAGATATATAAAACGGTATCTAAAGAAGACAAACGAAATAACGTATTTCTTAATTGAGATGCTTTTAATGTATTTTTTAATACAGCAGTTTCTGTAGCACATGCAAAATTGTAATGTGAAAATTCAGTCCAAATGTTTACAATATTTGTGATAATATTTACCAATCGTTTAACGTAAATTAGGCTTACACTCATCATCAAGATAAAGACTTTACTATTAGCAATAATAATCGCGCACTATTGTATCTATATGACAGCCACTTAAAAAAGTGCCTCTAAATCAAAATGCATAAAGGTTTACGTCTCATAAAAATATTAAGTAAGATAAAATTATAACACAGAACTATAATGTAATCACTATGAACTATATTATCAAGTATAACCACATACAAATTTACGATTTGATTTTCACAATCCAAAATGTTAAGTCACTATAGTTCTATAGCACAATCCAAAGATAGTATTAGAATTAAATTTAGTTGAAAACGATTAGCTTTTTTAGCGTTAGAACTGCTTTTGGCCAACATTTGTAGTGTCATAGTTAAAATAGTTTATTATAAATACATAAGTAAGTTCTACGATAATTTCAGAGTTTCTTCTTTTGGATTTCTCGTAAGTGAATGCTAGATTTCGTGATTCAACGCCATAGGGTAATAGCTTACTAACAAAATAAGGTACAGTAGGCGATGTAGAAGTAAACATTTATTTACGGGGACCATCTCCTGGATAAGGAATGATCTGAATTTCGAATTAGAAAGGACTTAGCTTAGAAACGGAGGCTTTGGACCGCTTTCTAAATCTATAACTACTCTAGGGTTATACTTAGCTTTAATTAAAAAAAACGGTGGTTGCTTTTAAGTTGAGGATTCATCAAGAGAAAGAAAGAGTTGTGAATCGAAATTAAGTTTTACTCATTCTTGTTTCTCTTTTATTCTTATAGTACGATGTGTAAATTGGGGAAGTTTACACATTTTTAGGAAATTGCACTTTGGAGCTTCGACCAAACATAGGTATTGCATACGCACAACGTCTTTTATGCCGTAGTAGACGTTTTATCATCTTGAATAATTATCACTAATACAAAAGCGTCTTTCAATTTTCGAAGCATTGTGAAATCATCGTCGTATATGGGATCTACCTCAATTAAGGGGAAGAATTGATGTAGACTTCCATAATATTCGTAATTTCTTCGTGTAATGCAAGTATTCTATGGAGTAAGCTATCGTATTTAATAAGATGTGCTCACAATCATGAAAGTAATATTTCGATCACCTGTTCTAGTCTATATACCTAATAAAATTATGCTGTAATTAAAATATATAAACTTTTATTAAAACCTATAATTCCGATTTTGATTTTCAATTTACCTTGCCCAATACACTTAAGTTCAAAGACAAAGGGAGTCAAAATATTTTTTGTTCAATGTTGTCAGCCCAGGTTTCATAATAATTAGATGGCCAAATGTTAATGACGAATCTTTACAAGTAACTTTATCAAATGAATGATCTGATATCCTCAACCTCGTAAGAGTCAAGTTTCGACTTTTTTTTCAAACAATAATCTGTTGTCGATTAAAATTTAAAACTTTTGACAAAATGTCCTTAATATTAGACTTTGGGCCTGTTTTACAATCTCCAGATAACACTATGAGATAGATAAATAAAATTGTAGTTCTATCCTTTTATTAAATTGACGACGAAAAAGAAAGCGATAACTTTAACTGGCAGATAGTAATTATCTGGAAACCCTAAGTAAAGTAACGGTACAGTGCCGTGTGTACTCAGTTACCGTACCGATTTTCCGTTAAGAGTGACATCTATCGGCGCTTCACTGGTACTTACTCATACTTTCTGACATGTAGTGGGCACAAATAACCTTAATTCAGAAGGTACATTGAATTGTTAAGAGATGGCGTTTGAGTTAAAGTAAGTAGTTTTTGTAAATTAAAATAGTTTGAAGGTATTAAAAAGCAGAGGTTAATATTGAAACCAATTTTTGTTTTTAGAAGAAAGTATAATTATTATTTTTTGCTCAGTTGGATATTAGTTAAGATGTAAAAAAATATTAGATTTTCATCACAGTTGCTAAAATTATGAGGCACAAAAAGAATTAAAAAAAAATAGGTATACTTATCCCAATTAATTATAATTAAAGAAACTTCACATTTCAACAAAACACACAGTTTCACATTTTAATTCAGACGCTTCATTAATTATAATTGGCTTAAGTATGCCATAATAGTCTTCTATATCTTTGTAATTGTGTTATTTTTAATTTTTCTTCTTAGTATAAAAAGACACATGTATTTATTTTAAAGACCTGCTAGCTTAAATAATCTATATTTTTTAAACGCATTCATTTAAATGATACAGCGTTTGTCTTTTTATAAACCTGATGCAATTCTATATCCAGGACTAAGGGTCTCCCCACACCTATCGACGCGGAATGTCCGTGCAGTAAGAATGAAAAGGCGTCGGTCGGCTCGACTCCGCTCGATTCGGCGTTGCGAACGGAACGACGTCGTTTTCGCTCTTATTGCATGGACATAAAACTTTTTCTTACCGGATCAAGCCGATTCCACGTCAATAGGTCTGGGGAGACCTTTACATTTTTTTTTATATAATTAGAATTCACACGAGCATATCCACCTGATGGTAAGTGGGAATTGCGACTTAAAGACATGAATTCTCAAGACTACAATCCGAGGACTTCTAATGCGTTGCCAACCCTGAGAACTAAGGTAAAAATCCTCTATGCTAGTATTCCGACACTGTTGCTTAGCGATAGGTTAAACAAGAAAATAGGCCCGGTATTCTAGGCCGTATAAACCTTATCGTCTTTGATCAGTTATCATATGGTTAATGTTTTGATAGCTCTTATTTACTTGACAGTAATGGCGGCCGAGTAAATAACGATTCCATAACAAGTCAAATACGATATTGTTTTTCTGCCTACAATAGAGGCAATCCTTTTCCTTATTATTACTAACGCCAGTTCAACGCATATATTGTATTGTTTTTTATTGTATTGTGTTCATAAGAAAAGGGATAAACTGCTTATACACGGACAAAGTCGCAAGTATATTCTGACCCCCAAAACAAAGTTTCATTAGCGAGTCCACAGAATAAACACAAGTCGACCTCTATTATTCCCTCGTGCAGTGTAAACCATGCAAAAATCACGAACAAGAAAAGGCGGTGCGGAGTCAACGGCAAATAATTTCGGGTCTCGATCCACATAATGTAGTACAACCTACATACCAGGTCGTAGGGGTGTACCTCTACCGAAATTTGCATCGTCATCTGCATAATATATGCTTGATAAATAGAAGCCTGGAATAGATTACTGTAGAGCCTAAGATGGCAGAATAGGTAAGCAACTGATGTTGTATGAAGGATTTATCGCATCCGGCTATTTTGCTTTAAATTTTGACAGTTTTTATCAATTCATAATACCGCCCCAGTTGCTTTAAATGCCGTGCATTTGGCAAACGTAATCGGTAAAAAGATAAAGGACTGACGTAAGCTGCCGTGAAGTGAGATAATCACACGAAGATTGAATATCTTTTGTGCTAATAAAATCTTTGTACAAAACGGACTTACTTTTACAACGATGCAAAAAATGACAATAAGCCTTTTATCCCTGCTCATTTTAAAAGGTCAAAGTGAAGTTTATACTTGCTTTGCCCATAAGATAAGATTAAATAAGGGTAATGCAGTTTCAGTGTTAAATAAATCTGTAATATTGAAATCGGGAACAATCATCCCCATCCTCATACTCAGAACGCTGACCTAAAATCCCCTCACTAGTAGTGCGAGCAAACAGAGCTCAGTAAACAAGCCGCGAGCCCAATGCGAAGCAAAGAAGCTTAAGAATATACAGGAAACGGGGACGGCTGAAGTTTTACTTATGACTGAGTTCTGGATTTGATATGTTGTACTGAGATTTTTAAACCCCAACGCAAAAAAAGGTTGTTATAAATTTAACGTGTGAATCTGAGTATGTGTGTGTCTCTTTATGGCACCGTAGCTTCCAAGTGGATAAACCGATATCTACAGGTATTATAAAAAAAATTGGGACATTAAGGAAATATTAGCCCAGAAGTTAGGGCTCGTTTTTATCTTTCTAATAATTTATTATTACAGGTAATCCATATTCATTAAAAGAATCAAGGGAGAATAATATTATGTGGTTTGAGTAACAACAGTGTACTAATGATTAAATCTTGGGGTCCAGATTTAGGCCTACTTGAAGGCTTTGCTAGTACTTATTCTTTGCTTTTGTGGTGAGCTCACTAAGTTGTTGCGTTATTAGTCAATATTAGTGCATAATATTTTCGTACAGTCAAGGAATTTAATTCCTATACCTCTTCGGACTATGTCAAAGTGACTCTGTAAATAAAATCATAAGAAGTCTCTTACGTTTTGATTGATTATGTCACTTTGACATAGTCCGAAATGGTATAGGAATTAAATTCCTTGACTGTACTTGCGATTTTAATTGCCCTTTTTTTTAAATAGGTCGGTAAAAGTTTGTAAGTACAGTCGAGGTAAGAAAAGGTTCGTCACATTAAGATCTATTTTCGTTTGAGTATGAGTATGACATATTGCAGTCGATGGTCGACTGTCACAAATTAAAGATTACCAACTTTTTAGGCTACAAAGCATTCACGAAGGACTAACTTCGTGAATGATCGTGTAATATCGGAGATTAGGATAATAGCTTTGTATCTTATGAAAGAGATAACGATAACAGCTGTGTCATCTTGTTTACGAGTATGTGGCTTGATGTATGAGTATGTTTTGGGAACGGGTGTTTTGGGAAACAGACAGAACGTTCCGAAAGGAACTAGTTATGGCGATGATCAGTAAGATTACCCTCTTCCGCGTGTCTGATGATCCAGAACCTTACAGTATCTCTTGTTATGTTGAGATTTGACGAAATTTCGCTAAATTATGCCCAACTCTATGGCTGCAATAATTGCAGCTCTTTCCCCGATGCTTAAATTCCTCGGCATTATCAAATTACACACAACGGGACAATAAATTATTATTGCAATCATATGTGACAACTAAACAGAAGATATCGTAAATAATTAATACTTTGTAATAACTAAATAGGCCATTAAAAAGGTCTTTCGGAACGTTTTGTCTGTTTACCAAAACACCCGATCCCAAAACATCCGTTCCAAAATAAAAGTTCCTTAGAATGAACGTAGGCCAAAATACCCGTTTCTCATCGCATCAGTATGTCAAAAAACCCGGTTCTCATAGCATCCGTGTCTCAAAAGATCCGTCTCTCATGACACCCGTATTCCCAAAAGACCCGTTTCTCATCGCATCAGTATGTCAAAACACCCTAGTAGGTTTGATGTTGATATGAAACTAGACGTAGGTCAAAGGTGTGCTCTAATTTGACCCTTGTTATCATACTATGTTAGTATAATTTTATGTGCGGTTGTCTGCGCAATGCTTTGTTTCAATAGGTACTAAGAGTTTATGGCTTGACAAATTAACGAAAAAGATAACTGACGTAAGGTTTTATCACCCCGACTGTACCTTATTGAAAAAAAATTGCTTACAAGCATGCGGGACAACTTAGACGAATCAAAATGACATTTTCCGTTAAAGAAATTAATTTCACCTGGTTCTGCTTTGCTTTTATATTTTTCTTTCACCGTGCAATAATAAAGTGCAACTTTTTTTCTCTTTACGGATTATTCTTCTCTGGGAAGCGACTTTGTAAGTCGGAGGCCATATCATAAACAAACAAATCAGAGTGAAAGGAAACGAAATATATAATTTCTATAGCTCTATCCCTCCCTTTTACTCACAATACTAGGTTTCAACTTTTGGTAGAGTAACCGACAATGCTGATAATAAATAAACACATAGCCAGGAATTTCTTGATGCGTCGTAGTCAAATAGTTTGGGTTTAGATCTGCCACATAGTTTACCCTACTTAAGTCTGGTAATTTATCGTGTAGACAACCTAAAACTGGATGGATTACGGAAACCCTAACTAACCAAGGGACAGCGGTAGCTCGCCACATAGTTAGCTCAATGTCAAATGATAAGATATAGCTAGAAGTTGCGTGAAATAATTAGTTATACATCATGAATATTGAAACCAAGCAAAGCTGATTTTATAGTTCGGTAGAAAAAATGAAAATAAAATGTAATTTTGAGAAAAGTGCAAAATATTTTAATTAAATCACGCGACTCAACCGGATTACTACGGGTAAAAGTCATTTTTAATTAAATGATTATTTTCTAGAAACAGTATTAAACAAGTACTGTTTTAAATTTACTTTTGCTTAAATAAGTAGACTTTTGACCAAAAGTATCGCATGCAACCTTTGCAGGATGTACACATCAGCTCAAGACCTCAAAAAACTGCGATTGGTAGCATGTAATGCAAATTTCCTTTAATAATATTATTTCTCTGTAAACGTTTTTTTTTTCTGTAACTTTTCACGAAACTACAAAACTGACCTTAAAACATTTTTCAACCAGTACTTCCAACTTAACTACAATAAGCTTATCCGCAAGCCCGATAAGCTAGTGCCAAACTATGCACCGGACAGTTACAATGGTGTAATAATAGGAATTACAGTCGTTACCCCAATTTACATTAATACAAATTGCATTCCCGTACATAAGGTAATAACAGCATTAGCATTCATATTGGACGAACGGCATTATAATTTATGCATCGCAGTGAATATTACAAGGGCCGAAATAGCCGCAATTTATTATATTCACCGTAATCACAAAACACTTGCTCATTTATGAAAACGTGTTTCATAATTGTTTAAAAGAAATGAAAATCTGTTGCGATGCTACCACGTTTTTTGTTTTATATGCTATTTAGTGTCGATGTTTCATTATTTTTTAGAGCACTTCTTTTGGTTGTAATTTAATATTTCCACCAAACGGCCCGCATCGGATCGGATCGGAAAGATTTTTAGTCTTCAAACGATACTGAATCATATGTGTACTGTTTTTAAGTCTACATTAGCAAGTTGCGCACAACAGCTCGACCGCGGGCGTCTTCCGCGACACGCGTACGTCGCCGTAAGTACAGGTGTAGTGCATAATTGCTTTCCTTCGTATTTTCACGGAAACGTACGAAGGTGTCATGCTACTTCAGTCAACCTCAGTAGTTTTTGTACTGTGACCGACTGAAATAGCAAGACGCGTTCGTACGTTTCCGTGAAAATACGAAGGAAAACAATTACGCACTACATCTGTATGCCGCGACGCGCGATCGGCTCCGTCATAAATAGACAATAATAATTTCAATAGAGCCGTACGGCTGCCGCGGCATCCGTATGTATCCTTTCCGATCCGATGCGATGCGAGCCGTTTGGTGGAAATCATCCTTAACTGAAACTAATACGATCACGATAAAAAACGTGATGAATTTATCGCTGCATGACATTGTATACCAAATACAAAGTAGTGTTACAAATATCAAAAAAAAACTAAATTTTGCTTTATATCAGTATCTGGAGACAAACCTTTTTAGTATGTATGTTTGTGTGTAAAATACTTTTCTGTACAAACGGGAAAATAACTATCCACAAAATGGGCAGAAACACAAATGGTATGTAAAACTTTTTGCTTTAAGTATAAAGCTCGGTATCAGATACTAATAATACCTATTATTAGTATCTGATACTGAACTGTTTTAACCATTATTGTTGGTTTTTCAGGTTTAAATTTAACTAAACTTAACGTGTATGTCGGCAAAAGGATAATGCAACTGAAATAGAGATTGGCGGGACTCTTGGCTATACGAAACAATGTCAGGTGGTGAGGGCACTAACAGAGTGGTGGCCAAGATTAGGTCACAGATCAGTAGGCAGACCATTAACTCGTTGGTCTGATGACATTTGGCAGACAGTTGGGAAAAGATGGATGGCGTCAGCACGAGACCGGACAAAGTGAAAATGAAGAGGCCTTTACCCTGTAGTTGGTGGATGTGGGCTAATATTATATCGCGTTTACTGTTACTAACGCATTATAGGGACATAGCAACTCACGCGGTAACGACGCAGCCGACATACTCGCGAGAAGGGGCTCAGAAATGGAAATGATAGGTCCTGAACCATTTTTACCCCTTCCGACCAGCTGGCTGCGAAATAAACTGCGCCGAATCACCAAGGTAAAGCACCAGCACTATTGGAGCAACCTAAACACCTGCAGGCAAAGCAAGGAAGCTCTTCCGACAATCAATCCCGGATTGTCGCGTAAGTTACGACTGCTCAAAAGGGCCCATCTCCGACTGCTAACTGGAGCCATAGCCGGCCATGCCTTATTTAACAAACACTTGTTCAATCATCATGGAATGCCCGGGGGTGGCAACATACCGGGCACGTCATCTCGGAACACCGATCAATATTAAAAAATTAAAACAAGACAAAAAATGTCTACTAAGTAAAACATTGATTGAACTAAAAAATAGTACCATACTCCACACTAGGCATCTGGATAAATCCTGAGACATTCCTAAACGACTAACCTTTTCTACTGATTGAATCTTTACCTCAAATCGAGATCACAAAAAGGCAATTTAGGCAAAAAAGAAAATCCTTGATAAAGGAATTCAATACGGGGCAAGGTATGTTTCATCCTGATTGGTAACCCTGAACATAAATTTAAACCGTGGCGATGTGGGATGGGATGTTCAAAATAGATTTGTGGCAAGGGGTCTGCGGAATTGTAGGTTGGTGTTTAATTTTTGATTTTACTCAGCTATCTAAAAATAATATTTGAAAGTTGAAATTCGTCGTTTCACAATCAATGCTTTAAATTGAAAGAAAACTATTTCAAAAATAACCCTATTTTAGTAAAAATGTGCTTAGTTAAGCACTTTCTGGCAGATGCAAATGGCAAAATAAAAGATTAAATTCTGCGTTCATAAATAGAGAGTTTACATCGGACTGGCCAAAAAGGGGATAATGATTTTCGGGTGTAAGTATTTATAATGTAGAGATGTATCTGTATCTAGATCTACTTGACGATTTTAAAATGTGACGTTATTCACTCCATTTTGATACTGTAAGAGTACACCTATAAAAAATGCTGGCTTCAGAGTAATTAATCCCGTGCTTCCGTGGTTTTATTTTCGTGTTGAAGTTATCAAGCTCAGTTTTTCACAAAATAAAGTTCCAACTCCTCAGTACTACTGCTGGTTTATTATTAGTACTGTGAAAAGGAAATCGGATTTTCAAAGCCTGATTTTACATACACTATGGAACGCTAGGTGCGCCGGTCCGAAAATACCTTTTTCGCTTCCTCTACATTCATTAGCTTTTTTATGCACGTACCTAACGCTTGTTTATTTTTATAACCTTGTCAAATAGTAGATTTGCAAGAACATATTAAAAGTGTTCAACGATGTTTCCGGACAATACATTGATAAAATCTGTTAGTGTACATTATATTTTAAAAACACACACAAAATGTTCTATTTATAGACCAAAACCACACGCATTCGCTCCCTTAAAGCTTCATAAATGATCTCGTTTAAACTTTTCTCTCTATTACAACCCACATACAAATTGCGTTGTCATATATACCAACTGTCCAGCGAATCTATCCCGTATCCGAAACGCTCGCTCGGGGTAATTTAATTTGTGGAGAGAAAGGGTTGGCTCGGTTACACATATTTTTATGAAATTACTTTATCTACCAACCACGATAATACGGGGAAAGTAATAGGAATCCCACTAGGCTTTTATATGTAATTGGAAATAATGTATAGGAGCCGCGTTTGTACTGAAGCAGATGTTTGAATTTGAGGTTAGAATTGGGAGGTTTTGTACTACATTTTTTTTTATTTTTATGTTTGAATGTATAGACTACACTTCAAAACACAGCACCGTTTGTAATATATTATATTATAATGTAGGTACCTATAGTATATATTTCGACAAGCTATGTGTTTTTAGATCGTTCCTAGCTTCGCGAGTGTCACTGGATACTTCATTAAAAATATGTCTAAATATTGGAATAAAAGTACATACATAATGACATGGTACTTGTAACTAGGCATAATGCTACGTACCCTTTTCAATACTATTTTGGATGTTTTGTTTTATTTGGTTATTTGTTGTGTTGCTGTAAACGTTGAATAAATTATTTATATTCTAGTGTATTTTTTAATGTTTAAGTAATTTTATTTCTCTATAAGGGAACTTACAAACATATTTACTATGGTGTCACTATGGACTCCCAATTGAATTTTATTACTCATATTGATAATATATGTAAACGAGCTTACAAGGATCTGGGAATGATACTTAGAATAGGTAAACCATTCAAACGTCCAGAGACCCTTAAGATTTTATTTTATTCTTTTGTTAGAAGTATTTTAGAATTCGCTTCAGTGGTTTGGACTCCTCTTTACCAAATTCATATAGATCGGTTAGAGCGTATTCAGAATATTTTCCTGAAATCACTCTGCTATAAGACTGGGAAAATTTTTAATAATTCAAAAGATTCTTCGAAATACTTTAACTTTCTTTCACTCAGGAACAGACGTCTTTATCTAGATACGATTTTCTTTTTCAAAATCTTAAAAAATGAAATTAGGTGTCCAGATCTCTTACAAAGCATAACTTTTAATATTCCACGTCCCTCCTTACGTCCTCGTAAATTATTTCATGTCAGTTTTGCTCGTACTAACTACACCAAACACACTTTCTTCAGACGAGTTCCTCGTTTAATTAATGAGCATTTATATGATATTGACCCATTTATTAGTTCACTAAGTACCCTGAAAAAAATTGTCAAGCAACATTTTATAGATAATTAACTCTGAACCCTCTTTTATCTTCTTCCTGTATAATTCGTGCAATGACTTTACTATAGCAGTTTTTGTGCAATTGTTGTACCAAATAGTAGTATTGTTCATTTTTAATTTCCGTACCTAACATTAGTTTTATATAAACATTAGTACCTATTTCTGTACTTTTTATGAACCTCTAGGTCTTTATAGTGTTACTTGATTACCTGTATACATATTTAACGTACGACTGTATGTGTTCTTAAATAAATAAATAATAAATAAATATTTAAAACTACACCAATCTAACAAACCGCTGCTAGCAGGGATTGTTCCCAATAAGCTGGCAGCATTGCCACGTTGAATGGCAATACTTACTCTTTGTGCCAAGTACAGGCCAGCATTTTGGTCACGAGTTGTGTCGATCAGGCGCTTTGCTAAATCTTTGAAAATACGATTTGCTCCGGGACCCCACGGTTCTAAAATTTTACCCCGAAATTCTCAAATATTCTATTCTATTCTATTCTAACTAATTATTACATAGACACCGTATCATCACATGCAGTCAAGATTTTAAAGTATTTTTTTTTAATGTCATTTAACTATTAAATATATTAAAAACCTCACACATAATGGTGACTTCTTCTCTCAGAGCTGATTGCCCTTAAACGGCCCAACTGATTTACGTAAAACTTAGCTAAAAACCATGCCCGTTAAACTAGGTTTATTTTGCAAAAACTGCATTCAGATCCATTTATTTGACACACACACACACACACACATACGCAGTAACCAAATTACACAAGTTAAACATTTTAACCCCCCCCCCTAACCCCCTATTTTATCGTATGTTGAAAAAGATTAAATGAACATTGGAAAAAAGTAAAAGTACGTGCAGACAAACTTGTGTATAAATACTTAACATAGGATAAGTATTAAAAAGTAATAACTCGTACATTCAATACAATTATAGCCTTACCAAGGTATTACGTCATCAACCAAAACAAATACCCTAACAAAATCCATCGTATCGAGACTGTCTATCAATAAAATGCTGTCGCGGCTCACGGCAGAACACGAAAATATCGAAAAAAGCCGGCGTTTAGAGGCATTCTATCGGAAATTATGCCTCTAGATATGTGCTATCGTGTGGTGGGGAGAAATAGGCGCCTTTGCAAGACCAGTTCTAATATAGGTCGAAAACTTTTGTACGTTTTATTTTGAGGTTGCACGTTTACAGATGAATAAATTGCTTAGAAGATATTCAGAATTGATTACGTGGTCCTGTTTTTTGGATTCGAGCTTGAACATTTCAATCATACCTACGTCAAGTTTTCGAATCGACTCTACTATTCAATAACCGGGCAAGAGCATGTCAGACGATGCTCAGTGTAGGGTTCCGAAGCCGCTAAGTACGTCAAATATAAATACAACAAGTAATAACTAATTTTCTATTTAAAGTCATTTGGTGCCTATTTAGATGATTTTTAGTAGATATAAACACTTTAATCGCTTGTATCTCAAAAACCAATGATATCTTCTTAGTCGTGATAGTTTTTCTTTAAAACTCGTTAGTATGCGTTTTCATTCAATAATATTTTTCAGAATTTTAGTATCTGTAGTTTTGGCTGTACGGGACACTTTCCTTAATATATCATAAACGGATCCCTTAATCGAAAAATTGGTTAACAAACCCACAATATTTTTAAAAGACCTATACAACGACACCCCACACTATGGGGTAAACGAGAAAAAAAATACATGCCCAAGTTATGTGTAGGGGAGAATCAGTAAAAAAAAAATTCATTATTTTTACCACTTTGTTGGCGTGACTAATATGTATATTCATGTTAAATTACAGCTTTCTAATACTAAGAGTCTCTGTTGTAGGCTGCGGACGGACGGACGGACATGGCGAAAATATAAGGGTTCCTAGTTTGACTACGGTGTTCTGAAGTTATCCCTAGCATGGACTATTAAACAGACACTCATTGTTACTGTGGCCTAGA
This sequence comes from Acleris sparsana, assembly GCA_923062465.1. Taxonomy (NCBI): domain Eukaryota; kingdom Metazoa; phylum Arthropoda; class Insecta; order Lepidoptera; family Tortricidae; genus Acleris; species Acleris sparsana. The sequence continues at coordinate 2,670,620 of OV281293.1, forward strand.
CTAAATACATTACGAGAACATTACAGATGGTCGCATCGAGCGCTTAAATCAATTCCATACATCTTGACAGTTTTCGAAAATCGTTTACGATTACGTTAAGCGTCTTGTCTATGCCCTGGGACTCGATAAAAGGTACAACTTCGTGTTCAGGATTTTTTTTTTTTTGTATTCGAGTATATATGTTCTATCAGTCCAATGGATCCCTGACCCACCATACAACGGTGTCACAGTCAAATTACAACACAATTTGTTTTATACTTCTTACGACTTCAATCATAACGTCACTGTGACATATTTCTATGGTGGATCAGGTTTCTAATAGGTAGGCTGATAGTACATCGTGTCATGTTCTAATTGTTACTAACGTTCGTAGTAATAAATTCATATTTAATTACGAGTACTTATTACATTATTAACGTGTTTTGCAAAAATTACTTTCTGTTGGAGTTTCTTGCGCGCTTCTTCTTCACAATGGTGGTCTTACCCGAAGCGCTAGTTGATTTACTTCAAGTGACCGTGTAAAAGAGCACTCATTTGGCCAATTTACAGCTAATATTTGGAATTTTGAAGCGTCCCAAGGGGCGTCAGAGATGACGATTTCGTATGCCAAAAAAACTTCCACCAGAAGAAACGAGAAACTAAATCACAGTGTTTTCTGACTTTTAATCAAAAATACTTTGCTGTAATATTACTTTGCAACACAAACATAATTTTTGTAACAAAAATACATTATTTATCCCTATTTTCCCCGAACGTTTCTAGTTCATTGAATTCTTTGCGCATAAATTGTGTAGCACTAAAATACTAAAAGTGTATTTTGTGAGCTGAAATAGAGTCGATACGGCAGCGCTTCGTGGCGTTTTTGATAGTAATAACTAACTGGAAAAAACTATTTTTTTCATATTTTTTTTAATCGGGTTTGGCATTTGGCAAACAGGCTGCCGTATTTGATTCGAGTACCTATATAGTAAGTGAGCACCGGCTGTATTGATGTTTGCTCGTGGTGTATTTGCCCTTTTCTGGGCTCTGTATTTGAATTGGTGTTACAACTCTACTGGCTTTAAAAGCCGTTATAAGCCTTTTTTTGTGGCAAAATTCAAACGCGGACATTTATAGGTTATCTCATTTTAAGGGTTGTACGTTATTTTACAGACTGAATTTGTTTAGAATTTCATTTCATATAATTTTTTTCTCGTATTATCATTTCATAGAATAATCAATATGTAGAATAATTACTTTGAAGACATTTAAATCATCGTTTTTTATTTCAAATAAAAATCAATGTTTCTTTTTTCATATCATAGAATAGCAAATTAAATATTCTTTGTTCAAGGGATATAAAAAATAACCTCGAAGACTAAGGCGGGAGCTTGCTTCGCTTCGCTCCCGCCATAGCCTTCTAACCTAACCTATTCAAGTCGGTTCTGCCCAGAGAGGTCTTGGTCGCTCGCTTCGCTCTCTCGCTCACTCATATTTATATCATAATATAGTATTTATCATATAAACAAATATTTTGTTTGATAAGTTTGTGTAATGAAAAAATAAAATTATAAAATTCATTGAATTGATTTTCTGTGGAATGTGTTTCTTTCAAGTAAATAGTTTAAAAAATAATAATATTCGAAGCAAAAATACAAGGACCAAATAGTATATGAAACATTTTCTGTGAAACAAAATTCTGTAATTTTTCTGTCTGTAAAACAAGGGGACACCCATTTTAAGTAAGGCCAGCTTGGAGCAGACCTTATCACTTGATTTAAGAACCTTCTTAACACCTGGTGGCAGATTATGAGCTCAGAACGAGGCCCGTAGACTGCAATCTTGATCTTAAAACTGCAATTTCAAGATAACTAATCCATCAAGTTAGTCCAACAAGATGGAGTGACGACCTCGTCAGGATCGCGGGATCGCGGTGGACGCGCAAAGCACAAGACCGGTCTGAGTGGAAAGCCTTGGGGGAGGCCTATGTCCAGCAGTGGACGTCTTTCGGCTGACATGATGATGATGATGATGAATCTATTAAGTAATGTGTACGTCTAATGGGTCATTTTGTAAATAAATACATACTCGTATAAAGGGGCAGCTTAAAGGATAATGTGGTGGTAGCGATTAGCGATCCGGAAGGGCCTGGGACAAGGTCTTATCAACGCTAATCCTCGTCTCCTCTTCGGCCACAACCACTGGTTAATCAGTAAGAGAATAAGAGTGCTGGTACGTTCTCTGGTGTTCTAGCACCACTTTTATTTTATCATTTGGTGCCTAGTATGTATAATTCGTTGTAGACAGGTAAAAATGGGATTAGTGAAGAATAGTAAGGCTTGGAAAGGTTGTAATAATAAAAGATGTAATGCTTATGTTAGCAATTTTTAACCCACGTGACGGCTTACGTCAATCCTTTTTTTTTTTAGTTTCCTCCTCCTCCTCCCTCCTGGTGACCAATATAGTCAATTTTGCCAAAATTTTGCAATCAAACTGCGATATTAATCAATTGATCATGAGTCAGTTATAGAGGTGTCTTGGGTAAAAATAAATATTTAATTAATTCGTCAGTAAGATTATATAAAAATATTGTACACGTATTATCTCGAACGAATGATTGTTTATTAATTCATGTTTTTCTTTTGACGTGGTTTTTTGTCAAGTGTGTCACTTTCCGTCTCTTCACCTAGCGGTTCCAACGGAAGATCAGTACTGGCTTTACGGCTAGCGATGGCTGAGTTGGGACCATTTCGCAACAATTTCTCTGCCTTATTTTTTTTGTATTTAAGTGATGTAATATTGTATTGTTACGAAAAAATGTATCTTTATCTTATCTTATATTATCTTATTTTTTGCTTTATCAATTCAATCATAATTGACAAAATATAACGCGCATCCAAGTTCGGGAGTGGGGGCTCGTGACGTCACAACGTGGTATAATGTGTGCCACGGCTAATGCTCATCTCAAGGTGACAGTTTCTATGGCTTGACGCTTACTCTGACGTATATTATGAAGGCGTCTCAGACAAGACAAGATGAGTTGAGACGGCCCTTAGTTCTAAATTACTACACGATTTTCTTCAATTTCAGGAGGAGCTACTATTTATTTACCATAAGGCGTATCATTGGTGAAAAATAAACATATTTGTAGTTGAAGTTGAAGGTTCCAAGGAGTTTAATAATTAACGGTTTATGATAACAAAGGCCGTTTGTTTCACAGCTCCACGGCTACCAGATGTCAGTTCCGGTTTGTATGGAAATGTATGGAGTCTGGCACAGAATGTGTTAAACACACCCCGTTCCAGGCGTAAATCCTCCACGTAGCTGGCTAATAACTAATATTATTTACCCTTAAATTTATGTGTGCCAAGAACATAGACATATCAGCCTGTTTACTAGGTCAAAACCACTTACCTATTTAATACGTATATCGTACTTTTCACTAGTGAAGGTATTCAAAGGCTAAATTTAAAAGTGATTGAATAATATTGTCTACCATTTCTTCGTAATTTGAATGACTTTCGGGAACTTTCTATCATTAAATTCCGTTAGTATTTTGTTATATACTTGTACAAGTAAAACATCATTCGTAAACGCACAGTTGTCCTATTTTAGTTCAAGTTTTGTCACTTTCTGTCAATTTAAAATGCCACACTTAAAGGTAACAATTTAAGTTCATCATCATCATCATGTCAGCCGAAAGACGTCTACTGCTGGACATAGGCCTCCCCCAAGGCTTTCCACTCAGACCGGTCTTGTGCTTTTCGCATCCACCGCGGTCCCGCGATCCTGGCCGCGCGATCGTGGCCTGGCGTACGTAACGAACAAATTAAATAACGTTCAAAATACACCTTAGCAAGGACGTCAGTAAGGTAATTTTTGCAACTGATTGAAATTGGTTATATACGCGGTGTTGCAGTATCACCGATGCTTACAAAAAGTGAAAGGGCTGGTGTTCCTGGCCGTGACTTCGGGTAATCTACGATAGGGTATCCAGGATTTATACATCCGGTGGTGGAATTCGATATCCTGGGTATGACGGGCCTAATGTGCTGCCTTATCTTGTGTTGTGATTGTTTTCTACGTACAAGAGTAGAAGAATCAGTTTCGAAATTTGAAATAAGGGTTTAAAATAAAAGGTTTTAATCTATTTTTTTGACAGGGTTTTTATGGCGTTCATTGTATTTGAGGTTATTTTCAAATCAAAGCAATAAATTGAATCTGTTAGTAACTCATTGACAAGTTCGATTACCAACAGAAAACTGAGTACAAAAATATCTTTAAATCGAATTCTACCTATAAACAAAAAGTACGTTTAGAACGAAAACATTCGCCCGATAATTAAAAAAAAAGCGTTGCTCATCCGCGTAACAATTTCGAGAAAAATATCCTCAAAATGTTTATTAGCTCTTGATATACTTTTAATTAAACGTACGAAACTCTTCGTAAGTTGACTACAACAGCCTCCTGAAAAAGTGTAAACTTTGTACAAAAACCAGTTTAATTACGGTTTGAGATCAAAGAGAATGAACGGCGCGGGAAGTTTACACCAACTACAAAAGAAGAACAAATTAGAGACACTGTTGCGATGTACCATGGGTTTGCTATCGAAAAAAAACTGATTCTAAACTCGATTATGAAAACTCATCGAATGGAACCAGACACAGCGGACCTGATAATGAAAATCGTAGTTCAAAGTTACGTTAGCTCCATCCTTTTCTCTGGATTTAGGCTCGAATAGCGAGAGACAGAGGGTGACAGAGAATTTCGATTTTCAAAGGATTCTATTCTACTCGGTAAAACCAAATTATTTTTGAGATGTAATGGTTTTGTTTTTAACTTGGCCGCCATTACTGACAAATAGTTGAATAAGATCAATAATAATGTTGACACTACCATAGTGTGTCCAAAGTATCTATATTCTACCAACTGCACTCGGCTTTTGGTTTAAAATATTGTAGGGCGCAGACTGTTTTTTTAAACTTTTATTTTATTTTATACTTTTTATTGATCCTATTTATGCTGTTATGTAGTCCCACCTCTCAATGAATGAGAATCTAATAACATTTCAAGCTCGCCGCAAGCAACGCCGTGGGAAAGTCATACTCAGATTTAAACAATTAAATGTGCTTCGTCATAGTCGCTCAACTACCTCAATCGAGATATCTTATCGCCACCCTTCAAATATGTACCGTTAAGGAGTTCCGTTGGCCATCTGTGATCTTCATCATCAGTTCTACTTCACCAAATGCACGAGTTACTGTGAAAAATACGGAATCGCTATAGGTGTGCCTATAATATTTGAGGAGTTCCCTTGATTTCTCCAAGATCCCTTCATCAGATCCTGACATGTTGACAATGGGACCACTTAAAAATTATATCGATACAAACAACAAAAAAATAATCAAATCGGTCCAGTGGTCTTCGAGTAATCGGGAACATACATAAAACAAAGAAAAGTCCAGACGAATTGAGAACCTCCTTCTTTTTTCGAAGTCGGTTAAAAACATATTGCTTTGGACATGTTTCGGTATAGTTTATAATTTGGCCACTATTACTATAAAATAAATAGCTATTACCGTTTTACCGTGTGAATCTCAGCCCAAATGCTGTAAAATAAAACAAAAAGCAGCTAGTAAAAACTAAAGTTGTAAACTCGATCCTATCTCGCTTTAAACTCGGTAGTAGCGCCTTGAGTCACAGTCAGGCAGGGCAGCCTTTGTAACACTATACATTAGGTTATTCACTTTGTAGAAACTTTATTTCGTGTTGTCTTCCTTGCTCTTTTGATGCGTCGCATTCGCTTTATCCTGTTACCGTTACTTTAATGTATATTTGTCAATTTGTGACTTTGTAGTTCTTTCCTAGTGCTAGGTGATACAAGTCAAGAATTGATACTAGGGTTTTTTTTAAATAGGAAAGGTTTTTCTAAGGGCAGACACAACCTGATGGTAAAAAGGATCTGAGACGCATAGAAATTTGCATTTCCGAGACTACAACTAAAGATTGCAATGTTAAGATTGAAATCTTTAGAATTAAAAAAAAACATGGCTAGAGCGTATCCTACCAATACTAAAAAGGCCCTCTAACATACATTGTGGGGTTCCGTCAACGTTCCTACAAAGACAAACAGAAGTAAATATCTTCAACAACCACATTCTATCATACTGAGCTAATTTTAATAAGATAAGATAAGATAAATGTATTGTCAGAAACTGTGTACATTAGTTCACGTCATATAAAAGGTCCAACAGTTTTCCCATTTCGGGTTTACAATATAATAGCAAGTAAATATTTCATATTAAAACAGTCTTAATCAGGTATACATCTGAAATATTCATTTAAATTGTAGAACTTTTCATTGATAGCCATTTTTTCAGCTTTGTTTTAAATCTAATCCCATCTAACGATTTAATACGTTCAGGCAAATGGTTAAAGATTTTAATTCCAGATACATATGCGCTCTTACTAAGTATAAAGCTAGAAGGTCTAACTGTACATACATCATTCGCAGAGTCGCTTTTTTATATAAATGTAATTTTGGTCTTTAACAAATAAACAGTAGTATATATAGAGAGAGTATAAGCAGAGGTAATAATTTCGTTATCTTTAAAAATGTATCTTAGAGATTGCATATTCCTGAGCTTAAATAATTCGCATACATCTTTTTTGAAGAAGAAATGTGGATTCAAAGTTTGCGGATTTTCCCGAAAATATTATTCCGTACGTTAGTACGGGGTAAACATTTCCATAGGACGCCTTCATCGCAACATCGATTGAAGCTATGTTAGTCAATATGGATAGAGCGTAGCAGGATTTGGCTGTTTTTTTTATTTATCTTGTCTATGTGGGACTGAATCAGGGTTGCGATCAATTGTTACTCCTAAGAAGTTTGTATTATTCACTTGTTCAATTATTTTACTGTTTACAACCACATTTAAACTTCTTGTATTTGCTTATAAATTGGTCAATTTTAGTCTTATCTAGACTTAAATTAAGCCCAGTCCGGTCAACAAGTTGGCCTGTGAAAATAACATCCTACGATATCGACATGGTGAGGTCTGCTGTGCAATTTTTCGCAATTCTCTAAACTCATCCTAAAAATCAGCATCCCATAGTTAAGTTTCATTATTCTCGTCGTCTAGATGTACCTACTTATTGTTAGATATAAATCTATTATCGCCCGGCACTGCAGTGGTCGACTCGGTGCAGTGTTTCAGCAGGACGCGATTATGTACGACTTTAATGTACAACGGTGGAGTACTCCCGGTGCGGACTGTTAGTTAGATGCTAACGTCAACAAAATGCAAGATAGGCTATTGCCTAGTAGTAATTATTTATATTTTAGAGGGTTGAGATTGGTCGTGGTGTGCAGCTTTGAGCATTCCTGATCTGTTGTGGCAGCTCCTTGTTCAGAGCTCACAGCAAAGGCCCGTTGCGTTCCACAATTTCCAGATATTTTGGGCAGTGAAGAGTTGTATCTCTTGTGGGTCTATTATATCTGCCTACTGTCAGATACTTCTGTTGCGCATTAGTGGTCCTCAAAAGCAGAGGATGTGCATCGCTGTATCCCTGACAGAACCTGCATGTCGCGTTTTATCTCAAATGCCTTCATTCACAGATTGGGTAGGCAGAGCTGCAGAATCATTAACAACTTTAAAAACTTGTTGTTAATTCCGTAACTACATTTTGCACATTCAGGCTAAGATGTTACCATGTGTATATTAGTGACAGGTTGCAAGGCCTTCCCCTAACAAAATAAAAGATACTAGACAGAAGATAGTTTATAATTAATTGGTTTAAAGCCCCAGTAGGTAACGTCTTGTGTTAAAATCAAGACAACAAACCAAATGGCAAAATTTTCACATATTAAAAAAAAAAAGTTGACTAAGTGTCCAATACAGCATCCTAAACAACCCTTCCAAGTTAGAAAGCAGCGACAGTCGGGGTCCATTTGTTAAGGACCCTTGACACCGTAAAGCGCACCAAACAACTCGTAACCGCGTATGGGGTGTAAGGACGGTACGTGTACAATCGCCTTTAGAAGCACATTGTCTGGAAAGTTGGGGGATTTGCGGGTATTCGGTTTATTAGATTTTTATAAGTTGAAAATGAAAGGGTTTGGTTTTTTTATTGGAATGCTATCTTTGTGATGTCTTTTGAGTTGTTCTAAAAAGAGTAATGAAACAGTAAAACAAGTTTTAAAATTGAGCTCTGGAAAAAATCCAAGACTGAAACAAAATACTCGCGCTCATTCCTAGCTAGCTTAACTGGTTAACTAAGTTAAGGTTAACTGCGTCGTCAATCAACCGATTTCCGAGGGAATAGCGACATCATCATATTAATTAATTATTTATTTATTTAATCTTTATTACGCATAAAAATACAATCGCCTAGTGGTATTCTTTACCAGTCAACAGAATAATCATAGAGAAACTAACAAAAAACATATTACTTACTTAATCCTAAATAATCGGAGAAATTGGATGCTCATGATCACTTTAAACAATTTTTCCCGAAAATATCGGGAAAAGTTGGCATTACTATCTACATACTGACACGCAAAGTACATCATAGTTTAATGACAGCCCTCAAATTAAAATAAAATACATTGCGTGCTCGCTACACGAGCCCTCAATATTGCATACATTACTATCTAATTTGTAACTTTTTTTAAAGTGAACAGGGACATAATAAAATGAGGGCACAAGTCTTATAAATCCATGTTTTATTCGAAACATAACTTTTTTATCTGTGACTGGAATAGCTTGTATTTTTTTTAATAAAGCTTGCGTTTCTACTTGTCTTAAACAAAAAGGCGGTAAAGAGTGATGGCTTTTTGACGTGATTTTTCTGTTTGTATGCAATTCAAAAAACGAGTTTAATCGATGAAGATTTTACTCCAACACATTTTTTTTCTTGCCATTTTGAGAAAGCACTATATTTTGCACGATAATTTTGCACTCGCAAGCTCGTCCATTTAAACCAATACTCGGCCCGCAATTGCCTTTTCCCTGCCTAGATAATAATGTGCTATTATTGCGTCAAATATAAAAAAGACAAAAACAAAACCGTAAAAAACCGTTACAACAACAACACTCAGTTATGATTTCTCTTATTTGCTTAAAAAAGACAATAATGTCATGTGAAAAGCAATTAGGTCTTCCGGAGTAAAAATAGAGCTCCCTATTCTAATAATTTCCTAATTAATTCATCATTTAAAACACGATATAATTTCTTGGCTCTTGACCTCATCAAACTTCTTCATCTTAGCTCTATCCAAACCAAAGCACTCATTAATAAAACTCTACCAAGAAAACCCAATATTCCCTCATCAAAAACATTATCCCTGAAACCGTATCCCTTGGCAATTACCTAACTAGCTCCAGCATCTGTCTTCACCTATAAACGTTACGTGCCAATTATGCCAATATAAATTTACACCTTAATTCCCAACCGACAGTATGATATTAATCAAAATTTGCTTGGACGCGTCTCAGAATTTATAATAAGACTCGTGCTTGGTGATATTTTAATGCTTTCATTTGTTTTATTTTATGGATTTATTATGAAACTCGTACTCTTGCGCTTGATTAACACGGTGACTGCGGGGTCGTGATCCAAACTTAATTTTCCCAACTCAGTTAATGGTTGAGATTTTATTAGCATGGTGGTTGTTTCACCATTCTTGGCGTTGAGCATTTTATAAAAATAATTATGTTTTCCTAATTAATACTAATTATTGCGCGCGTTGATCAGTCAGTCAGGCAGCCTTATAATTTTCCAAAGTTACAAAAATAAACTGCGGACGGAGTTGTGGAGCAAAAGCTAGTGAAATAAATCTTTATAAGGACAAAGCATCTTACAGCAGTCATATAAAAGCTGGTAAAAAAGAAATATCTACTCAATTTAACAACCAACATCCTATTAAAACCAAACTACACCAAAATGCAACTCCAGAGCAAATGAGACGAGAGTTTTAAATCTCCCGTTTTCGAAGAAATATCGTTTAACACCGTTTGCTAAAAAATACTGACGTGTCGCTTACCGCTGCTTCGGTTGTGCTAAGGATGGGACTACAGGGAGAAATAATGCGGTTTTACTCCATTTCAGTACTTGAAAATAGTTTAGATAACTCATAATGTGTTGGTTAAAAATAATAATGACGTAAGCCAGTGTGGTGTTTGGACATCATCACCAATTTCTCTGAGCCGCAAATGGTTCCAATTATTTAGTTCATCGTGGGTAAAAATCAAAATAAATGTACATAAAGACTCTATTTAAACGTCTCCTAAATGATGTCTAACTTACTATTTCGTTACAAAAATGTATGTCATCATCATCATCATGTCAGCCGAAAGACGTCCACTGCTGGACATAGGCCTCCCCCAAGGCTTTCCACTCAGACCGGTCTTGTGCTTTTCGCATCCACCGCGGTCCCGCGATTCTGACGAGGTCGTCACTCCATCTTGTTGGAGGCCTACCTACAGCTCGTCTTCCGGTCCGCGGACGCCACTCCAGAACCTTCTGACCCCATCGGCATTTTTGGCTTTGACTTTGACTTTGATAGTTTCGGTACGGTGACAAAACTCTTACTTAACTGGACATTCAAATTTATTTTGGTTTATACCCTCCTACTTTTTTTTACTCCAAAAGCCTATAAAATAGTTGTGCTATTAAATACTAAACATTTAGTACAAAGCATGCGACTTTTTTAAATTAAAATTTTGAAGCGGAGTGGGACAAAAAGACTAGAACGTTGAGGAAGAGCCAGTCATTTTATGCACCTCCTTTTTGCTCCATCTTAGGCACCCTTTTGGACTCGTAGGCGTCGATGCATCGCAGCAGAATGCATAAGCAATTGCAAAGTATCTTCCTGAAAGACAGAGGGTTTACTGCTAGATTATTAGTTAGTATTCTGGTCGCTCCTGGCCGGCAAGTCCCACATACCCTTTCCAAATCCAAGTCCCAAGAAACAGGTTGCATATAAGTGCACTTTTCCAGCGACAAATCAATGATTATTTTTATTCGCCATAAGAGCTAGCGTATTCTGAACATGACTTGCCATACGCTTCCTCTTTTCACGAAGTGCATTCACCCTGTGCGGTTGAACTTTCCTCGTTACTGCTAGCGTCGGAAAATTCCGTCACACTGTTGATTTGAGACTGCACTAGTCTAATAAAATAGTGCACTTGTTACCCGGGTTTGAGCTCGGTGCAGTTGGGATAGTTGCAGCTGGGATTAATGGGACGAATGCTGGAAAATTGTAGGTGTTTTTATATTTAACCGACAAAAAAGGTGGAGTTATTAGTTGAGCACGTGTCTTCTGTATGTATGGAGGTCTGTATATCTGTGCGTCTTTATAGCTATATAAGAAGGGGTCGCCATTAAATTAAGGATTATTTCCTATAAATAAACCGCAACCTAAGCCATGTCGTCGGTTTGTTGAAGGTCTACCGACGGTTCGGACTTTTCGACTCCATCGGCCATCTCTTCTGCGGTGCTGTTATGTTCCGATGGATGTCTGATTGCATTATGCTAAATAATACAGTCTTTGAAAACAAAAGAAGAAAAAGATAAATAAATTATAATGAATGATATTGCTTTTGACGTTTTGTATTGTGATTGACTGGACCGCTATTAAAGTGAAGTAAATAAAAGCTATTTGTAACGTTTACAATATTATTCATGACAAAGGCATAGTTTGATTGATCCAGTGGAAAAGAGACCCAGGGGACCATCTTACACACATTGACTTAGACCCATACTAAGCTCGAGGCTACTAGGGTACGAGTAGGCAACAACAGGCAACCAGCAGGGTCCATCCGGCTCGCTACCACCACCATCTTATTCATTAATTTACCGCTTAACAGCAGTGTTCGCATTGTTGTGTTCCGGTTTGGGGATAAGACAGCTGGTGTAAAGACTAGCAGAGGCAGAGGCATTCCATCTTAGTCCTCAGGGTTGGTAACGCAAATGCAGTTTTAGGCTTGCAGTCTTGTGAATGCGAATGTCTATGGGTCACAGTTTCCACTTACCATCAGGTGGCCTGTGTGCTCGTTTGCCTTCTCTATGCTATAAAAAAAACACCTTTTGATGTTTCATGTCAGATATGCAGCATGCCAGTTTTCAAAACGACAGATTTTCAAAACACCATAGGGTACGGGTACTAGGCAGCCATAAACATTAAAGAGACACAGACTAAAATTAATTTGGATTCACCGTTTGCGTATTTTCAGAATCGATTGCACGCAGATCTTTCCTTATTTGTACTGCATATTGCGTCCTCAGCCGCTAATTTCCTGTAGCCCCCGGCCGGACACTGCTACTAATTTGATTCTCTGTCTCAGACGGGAATTACCGTCATCGTAATATCAGATTCAGATTGTCTCGTGGCATGCGAATATTCAGATATGAATAATTACGTTTATGAATGGCTCAATCTTCATCTGATTCTGTAATCAGTGATGGCTTGTCTAATTGATGTTGGTAGCACTAAAATTAAGCTTTGTAAATAAGCAGGTTTTATGTGTGTGCTGCTAGAGAGATTCCGTTAACGTACATATTTTCAGCACACACGTATATAATGTTGGGCACAACTAACTTAAGTCTATCGCGTAATATTCTATGGTATTCACTGGTATAACTTTGTGGATTGTCCTTCTGGATCTCTACCATATCCATTAACCTACTACCAAGAAGCAATGTACGTATTATTGTGTTTCAGTTATCCCCACACAACTGGTAGCGGCATTCCACCGTAGTCCTCTATGTTAGCAACGCATTTACAGTCTTAGGGCCGTATTAATAAACTGATCTCGACTGTGAGGCCCGTCTCAAGATACTTCAAAGTAAATGTCAAACCATAGAACACTGTCATGTTTGACGCATCTCGAGACGAGCATTAGAGTACATTAGAGAGTTCCTTTACTCCTCTGGTCATCTCTTGTGATGGAGCACTTGGGATTGAATATATCAGTTTTTTTTAAAAACAGCCTCGAAATGAAATGAAACATGGCAAAAACCATATTCACAAATAATTTATTGGCTTAAAGTAAAGATACAAATTTCAGTCATAAGAGCTGTTTCCATGAGAATAAGGGGCACAAGAAGAAACATCAGAGCTTTCGAGTGCGATGATGGAGCCGGAATTCACTAATTAGTCTCAAAATTAATTTCGTTTTTAATATATGTAATTATTATTATTTTTACCTTAGATACATGTTCTGTATTTTTTAACCGACTTCTTGTTCTTTGCAGTTAATAAATTTTTGTGTATGTACGCATTAGAGTTGAGATCAGTTTATTAATACGGGCGTTAGTATTGTAGTCTTGAGAATGCAAATGTCTATAAGTCTCAGATCTCAGAGCCCTGATAAGTGCAGGGCTACTCAACACGGTAAAAACAATGTCGTTTTTGATCTGTTATCCTATTGTCAACGTTTTGACAGCTCTTATTTTCATGACAGTAATGGCGGCCGAGCGAAAAACGATTTCGTAACAGGTCACATACGATATTGTTTTAACGGGAACGTATCATAACGCCTAAAATTAAAAGACTAATGTATCATAATACCTAAAAGTTCATAATACCTAATGGTTTTTGTTTTTAAACCGTTAACTTTTCAGGATTGTTACAAAATAAACCTAACCTAACCTAATGAAATCTAAACAATCGCCTTTTTTAACCTGCATAAATTACGGTTTTAGAAAAACAATCATTAGGTCATCATCATCATCATCAGCCCGGGGGCGTCCACTGCTGGACAAAGGCCTCACCCAAAGAGCGCCACAAGTCACGGTCTTGAGCCGCTCGCATCCAGCGGCTCCCCGCGATCCTAACCAGGTCGTCAGACCACCGGATGGGAGGCCGTCCAACACTCCGTCCACCGGTGCGGTCATCATTAGGTATAATAAACTTTTAGATATTATGATACATTTGGTTTATTAATTTTAGGCGTTCTGATACGTCTCCGTTTTAACTGCCTAGAATAGAGGCGCAGGTGACTTGTGTGTTAGTTTACCGTATTCTTGCCATCAATTGTATTATTTGTAGTTTTAACCTTTGACGCTTCCTGAGGAGCGATGGTGGTCCATAAAAATATTTGAATTTGGAACTCAGTGTTTTTCAAACTTGACATTCCACGGGTTAGGAGCCAATTTCGAAGTACGTGAGACAATAGTATAAGTACTATATGTATTTCCTCTTGATGACTTTTAAAAAGGATGTCTAATAACGAGTGATGATTGTCATGCGATTTTCCAAAAAAAACGGCCAGGATCGCGTTTCTTGTATGAGGACCTTCACTTTAAAATAGTATAGGGTAAAGTCACCAGTGGTCAGCCAGAGACCAGTAGTCGATCTTATATGAGTGCGAAGAGTGGGAAGTATATCTTTTGTACTCTTCCCACTTATACAAAATATAGGCAGAGGTCAACTACAGGTATATTTATTTTTATTTTTGAGTTGTTTAATTAAGTTCGCACAGCCATTTCTGCTGTGTATTGGAAGATCGCTATTTAGCGATAAGACCGCCTGATGACTCACTAACTAACATTTATTTTTTGTACACTCGTTCCTTGGTATACACATATGTGTTTGATATTGTATTGTATTGTAATATTTGTTGTTATATCGGCCATATCAATGAATACATACTCTGTGAAAAATTCAAATATATAATAGCTTGAACGGTTAAAGATAAAGCTTTGTGATAGACAGACGAACGAACAGTGGACCCTTAACAATAGGGTCCCGTTGGTACCCTTTGACACCCTTTGGGCACGAAGCCCAAAAAAAAACTAAAGCCCCCTTCATTATTTTAACATATTTTTCATTAATCATTACAGTTCGATTGATTGATAAATACAATCCTTTATATTTCAAAATATAAAATAAAATATGAAAAGTACCCACATAATTTTTATGCAATACTTTGTGAGTATTTTATTATTTTTAAAAGGATTTTTTTTATGGCTGGGGATTTTTGCTGTGCGTATAAAAAGCCTTCTCAATAGGAAAGTGGTTCTATTGGTTTTTCTTGAAAATGCATGGGTCCTAAACAATCCCAATAAACCGACTTCCTAGAATTTTAATTGCACAATTTCCACGAACGATTTATAATTTTGTGGGGCTCAGAATCAAATCTCAACAAAACGCAATCAATGTTCACGATTCTCAGAAAAAAGCAGAATAGCTTTATTTATTTGACTACATTCTATGAATCGTTTGCAGTTAAAACGTACACTAATGCTCTTAAATGAGTTTAAACTGGTTTAAAATAACATTGCTTTGCCTCTACGCTTCGTCTAAATTTAATGTAAATCCAATACCTTCTCGAGCTATCATCAAACGAACGTTAAATAGTAGTTCATGTAACAGATACATAATGAGAGTTAAAACACGACGGTGGTTTTATGAAATGAGGCAAAAGCAAGTTTCATAATCAGACATGAGATTTGCGGGTGGTAGGACCTTGTGCAGGGTCCGTCCGGATCGTTACCACCATCTTATCCATTAACCTGCAGCCAAATAGCAGTGTTCGCATTGTTGTGTTCCGGTTTGGGGATAAGACAGCCGGTGTAATGACTAGCATAGAGACATTCCATCTTAGTCCTCAGGGTTGGCAGCGCATTTGCAGTCTTAGGCTTGCAGTCTTTTGAATGCGAATGTCTATGCGTCACAGTTTCCATTTACAATCAGGTGGCCTGTGCGATCGTTTGCCATAATCGATGGCCATACAAAAAAAGAATGTTCTAAAGCAAAATTAAGTACAGTTGCGCAAATTCCTTTATGTACACACATATTTTTATGTACTCTATGAGGGGTTTAGAAGCCGAAAGGCTAATTACCTGCATTGCTACCAGTGAATTTCGAAGTGCCCGTTTCGTATTTATGCTTACCTATTTATGTTAGATTTGTATTATATTACTTACCTAAATCTAATTTATTTTTGAACATGGATAATTTAATAATTTTCACTGTTAACGTGGTTTTATTGGTTTAAATCGAAAGTCGATACTATAGTTCGATTTTCGTAAAGTAATAAACCTAATTAGTCTCTAAAAGGTGTCCTGCCGTTTGACCAAAAGTCATTTGGCAAAATTACACTTGACAAACAACGTTTTGCAAAAAAATGTTTCGCCAATTGATCATTTTACTAGTTGTCATTTTAAAAATGGCTCACTTATTCAAATGATCAACAGTTAAATTTACATTTTATAAGTAATTATTTGACAAAATGAACATTTAGCAACGGAGTTATCAGACAAAATTTTAAATGCAACGAGCAAGACGAATCTGGGCAGAACTGACTCGGATAGGTTAGGTTAGAAGGCCAAGGCGGGAGCTTTGCTCCCGCCTTGGCCTTCGAGGTTATTTTTTTCTGCCCAGAAATAGGTAAACTACAGGAAATAATATTTGGTGAAATGGAAAACTGTCAATTGACATTTTATTATTTAACACATTTACCAAGTGTAGTGTTTGCTAATTGATCATTTGCTAATTGAGTTTTTGCAAAATGATACTTTTGTCAAATGTCACGTTTGCCAAATGATTATTTGGTGAAACGTTGTTTGTCAAATGATCATTTGTCAATATTTTTTTGGTCAAACATTAGTGAACCCTCTAAAATTGCATTCGCACAATTTCCACGCAGGAGTATAATTTTGTAAGCGAATGTGACCAATACCATGAATTTAATGTTCACGATACTGAGAAACGGCGCTCCCACCGTAACAGCTTTATTTACCACTAGTTTCTGCCAGTGACTTTTTCCGCAAAGATTTTGTAATTTTTTTTATACAACAGGACCCGTACATTTTTACACTACCTCTATACATAAAAAGTTGCCTACGTGCTATTACAGACTATAATCTATATCTGTTAAATATTAATCCAGATCCATCTCAATATTTTCATTTATACATATTATATTAGTTAGAAAGTAAGATAATACAGTCTATGAATTATATGCTGTTAAAATTTGATTTGCGTATAAAATTAATTGCAAACTAAAGCCACTAAAAAAAAAAACTATCAAAATGAGAAAAACTATTTTAAATTCGGTCCGCTATTAGGTGTCATAATGAAAGTCATTCCTTAATATAAATATTATTATTATTTTTTGCGGGTGGTAGGACTCTGTGCAGAGTCCGTCCGGATCGCTACCACCATCTTATCCATTAACCTACCGCCAAACAGCAGTGTTCGCACTGTTGTGTTCCGATTTGGGGATAAGACAGCCGGTGTAATGACTAGCATAGAGGCATTCCATCTTAGTCTTCAGGGTTGGCAACGCATTTGCAGTCTTAGTCTTGTAGTCTTGTGAATGCAAATGTCTATGGGTCACAGTTTCCGCTTACCATCAGGTGGCCTGTGTGCTCGTTTGCCTTCTCTATATCATAAAAAAAAAATTAACAATTCATAAAAAAATGTACTTAAATGTCAACTCAACATGTACTGTTGAGGAATTTAAATGTATAGCATGTTGACAACATTATATAAATTTGCCGGGTTATACATTTTCCACGTGTCATTAATCGTGTCATGTGGAGAAATGTATATCACGGCTAATTTACATATTACACATTTAATTTTCTTGATGGTACAACGATATAATTTTACGAATATTCATTTTACTTAAAGACAAGATAATAAGTTAAGAACAACAAAACGCCGCCATTTTGTACAAAACGTAATCAATCACCATGACGCAAGTGACTACGGAAAATGGATTGACTTTTAAATGCAGCAAACTCGATATATTATAATATGCGTGTTTACTTTTTACAATGTTGCTTACGTAAATTTTAATACGTATTTTTTACAGAAGTTGACAATGATTTATTATATTGTTGTTTTAATAATTTACATAAATAAAAGGTTTTTAACAGTCGATGATCAATGTTTGTAAAAAAAACCTTCGATGTAATTTCACTGGAAGATTCGGTAACGTAATAGAAAAAAAGAACCGGAATCAAGTGCGTCTTAATTATTGTTCTTCTTAGAAGTGCTTAATTATACTTAAAGTTATAAAGAAAGTGTTCCATAACTTTATCAAGTTAGCCAAACATATTAAAAGCAAACGATTTGTAAACGCGGAAGTTAGACGACGTAATTGTTGGAATTACAATTCCCGGTTAGTTACACGCATTGCTATTCTCGGAACAATCACTCGCTAATCTGGGATTCACTATGAAACAAAGTCAACTTTGGAATCAAATACTCCGACGGGAGGCGAATTTACGTTAACCACAGAATATCTAATACCATCTCAGTACGAACGGCTTTATAACAGCTTGCACTTTAGTCCTTTGTCACATACATGTTTGATCTACTTCACTAATGTCACAGGGGTAAAACTGACAAGGTACTTAAGTGCGCAGACTTTACTCAAAATGGATTGCCAATCAAGATATCTCCTAATTTTTAAACCCCAACAAAAAAGGGTGGTGTTATAGCTTTTATGATGTTTATTTTTTAAAAGGGATATCTACTTTAATCGGGATGGTTCTTACAATAAGCTTGGCATTCACGGACGCGCCGTTTGTCTCGGCGAC
Source organism: Acleris sparsana (assembly GCA_923062465.1). NCBI lineage: Eukaryota > Metazoa > Arthropoda > Insecta > Lepidoptera > Tortricidae > Acleris > Acleris sparsana. The sequence goes on from OV281293.1 coordinate 2,689,160, forward strand.
AGATGGAGTATACTCGTATATAGTCTTTATTTTTTGAACTGACCCGATTCTCTATACAAAAACTCTAAATAACGCGAGTACGACCCTGGCGACAGTACGACTCTTTACATTTCAAACCTACTGCCTAAGAATATTGGTTGGTAATTCAATGTAGTTCTAAATTTTTTGGATGTAACCTGCTTGCGGTTACGGAAACAAACGAAGATAAAAGTATTGTACACAAACAATGAGATTTGTGTATAAAAAATAAAGACTATACAACTGGATGAGCGTAATATGTTGATCACATTCACGGGCACGCCTCAACAGTGTAACATCACTGAGTAGACTGATTAGAAAATGGCAGCCAGAGAACGCATTCACGACGACGCCATTTGGCTTGGCTGGGAGGCCTGGCGTGGTCCAAATTTGAATATCGACATTCGCGATAGTTCCTTTCGGATTGCGCCTTGGCGCGTCGCCCTAGCTTTCCGTCCATTTCGAAATCCAACGGACCGTGACCTTTAAACGCTACAGTTTCGACATTCACGGATCGATTTTAGCGCGGCGCTGCTCTATTTGGCTTGTTGGAGCGGTTGTGAATGCCCAGTTTAACGTTTCTGTTTTCTATCGACTCAAAATTTATAGAGTAAACATAAGTTCTGTCACCATCATACGTCAACCGTATTATCAATTTTTGAAATTAGCGTTATGCAGTTTGACTGGGCTCTGAAAGAGAGAGATTTCTATTTGATAGTTATTCATTAGTTATTCTAGAACATCTGGCCATTGCTTACCTGTGGCACCAACGTCGTCGAGAAATCGAATTCCCAACATCTCAGTCGTTGTGCAAATAGGTTTACAGCCCGACACAGCTTCTCAAACACAGGCAGCCTCGACCCCGTCATCCGTGAACAATAGCAAACTAACCGTTGCCAACTATCTACTAAAATGTTTGTGCATGCAAGATGCTTTTATGTTTAGGTGCCATGTTCTTGGGAAATGATAATATTTATTCAGTATAATAGAATATAATAGAAAAACTTTATTCACCTTAATGAGTATGCCATGGACATGAAAATACATGACGTAATAATTAATATTGTGAAAGTTATTAATTAATTTAAATAGTGGACAATAATTTAATGCTACGGCATTGCTGTTGGAGCGCTGATATTCTAGCGGAAATCGTGAGTGCAACAGGAGACGCAAAAACAGTCACTCACTCAATTACCTTGGACATAATTATTAAAAATAAAAGCACAACCTTACTTAACTGACACTAAAATAAAATCGAATTATAAAATTACCAAATTTTATTTAACCGAAACAGTTAGGTATTGGTCTGAAGAATCATACAGTGGTCCAATTATTGGGAAGCGCTAGTAGTTTAATGACGTGTAAAAGTGCTCGTGTGGCCGGTGGTTTTACTATTCTTGCAACATATTTTGTATTTAAGTTTAAATTTGTATTTATTTAGTAGTGTTAGCATTAATTATAGTCAATTTTTAAAGTACTGTCTTATTGTGTCAAATAATAAAACAGATTACAACTATAAAAAATATTATTTGATAATATTGTGACGCGACCGCACACACACCTACAATAGTACATTGTGCATAAAGGGTAGTATGAAGGGAATTACTAACGAGAGTGTTAGAAGCCCGACGCCGAAGGCGGAGGGCTTTTAATGACTCGAGTTAGTAATCCCCTTACTGCCTGTGATACACACAATGATTTTCATCACATTTGCGAGGAAAAAAAACAAAGAGAAAACACTTTAACTCTGCAAAATATAAAGAAATAACTTTTGACGAACGGGAACGTAAATGGAAACGATATTTTTTTTGTGACCTCTACCACAGATAATAACTGCGTTTAGTTTCGACCTGGATTCGAGCCAGATTTAGCCAATTTGATAAAAATGTATAATTACTAAAATTAATGATAAATGTTGATATAAACTTGAAATAGGTATAAAAATAATGAAGTTTAATGAAGCGTATAGGTTTTGTGTAATGTAAGTTAGTCTATAGCTAATTTTTAAAGATGAAATTAGAAACCGATTTAATTTTTGGCTGAAAATTAAACCTCCTTAGTCAGAAATGATGTACGAAAGAGTTGAAAATTTAAAAAAGAAAGTCATTACTCCCTAGGGATGACAAACTCGCCATAATTCCCGCGGGAACAATTTAGGCCATTGTCCTTCTGTATACAGGCATGGAATAACACCATTTACGAGCAAGTGTGATGAAAATGTAATTACTATTGATTATTATTATTTAAGAGCCTATAATGTCCCACTGCTGGGCATGAGACCATGGAGGATCTCAATGCAATGCTCGCTGACCTCATTAGAGCTTCCAACCGAGTGGGCTTGAGAATGAACATGGACAGGACGAAAGTCATATCCAATGTCCAACTCCCGTGATAGTCGGAGGTTCTGCGCTCGAAGTTGTTGACGACTATATTTACCTGGGACAAACGGTCCAGTTAGGTAGGTTCAACTTCTCCCTTCTTTCCAAGTAGCCATGTCTTCCCCGAGTCCCGATTGAAGACATCAGTTCAGCACATCTCACCAACGTTGGTCTGCCGCGACGCCGATTTCAATTTAATGTTAAATAATCGCGTGTAAACGACCGCTGGCTGAAATGATGATCTTTATGATGATGAAGCGCTTGTACCTTATCCTTAAGAGAAGCGAGGGACCCTGAATATGTTTACCACAAGATCTCAGCCGTGAGAATGTAACGTTCCGACTATTACAAGTAGAAATATAATAATTACAAATATTTTCTTTATATTTAATACTGAATTGTGCCCAAAAACTTTCAGATGTTTTTGTGATTATAGTCACGTAACCGGACATACGTCGTAGGCTGTCAGGGTAATGTAACGACGTAACAATTCGTCGTGCGTGCGTCCGTCACGGAATCGTTTGTCAAAGCCGTCGATACGTCGCGAGTTCATTCGTCAGACGCGGGCTAAGGCGAACGCACAGTGACATTATTTGGAAAAGGTTTATTTAACAGAAGAAATATATTAACATATTTAATAATATAAAATATGCATGGATTTTTTAAATAGCATTTCTCAATAAAATATGAAAATACCGCACAGGAGATCACTAAGAGTGATATTAAAATTAAAATCGGACAAACAATACGAATGATAAAAGCATTTTAAATTGCTAAATAGACAGCGATTAGACAGAGAGATCCGATATGCACTGTGACGTCACGTAAAAGGTCGGCCAATTAAACTCCATGTTGAATTCTGTTTTGCTAGGATATAGGAAGAAATCTTTATTGGCTTAAGTACATGTTGGCATACTTTTATAGCTATTAAAAAATGATTTTTCAAAACGAATTGTTACATGAATCAGCTTTTATCACTATCAAATTTATTTATTGAAATAAATATTTATTGAAATTATGCCTCCTGCTAGACAAAGCCCTTCCCCAAGAATATCCACGACGTTCTAATTCATCTTACTTGCATCCTTTGGTTTCTCTTGTGGAAGACCTGCCAATAATACGCTTTTCAGTTGCCACTCTAGGAAGTTCTCGCTCCATTGGTTATCAGTTCTACTGCAATTATAGCCCTAGTGAAAAGGGATATAAGTCAGTTTAGCTCAGAAATGGTATAAAATGTACCCAGAGTAAACTAGACTTATATCCTTTTTCACTTGAACCTCAGTAAACTTAAACCCTTTTCCACTACGGGCAGGAGAATATTATAATGCACCGTCCACTGCCACTCAAAGTTTTCATTTCACTGAACTTGGTCGGTAACTTTGGTTCTTCTGCGTGGGGGTCCTCATTTATGATATGGTGCAATTTTTTTTTAAATAATAATGTATCAACATAAAGAATGGTTTGTTCGCGTATTTAATTGTCTTTACCCTCATAGTTGAACATGACAAAACTGTTTTTCAAAGAAAAAAAAACTATAATATAGCTGCAGTCAAAAACACACCGACGCCGTTAGCGTAGTAAGCTTAGTTGATTCATAGTGACGCTGCATAAGTTAACTGTAACGGGATCGATCCCCGGTAAGGCTAATTATTAGTGCGATGAGCACGATGTTTGACATAATTTTTTGTTTTTATTTTATATGAGTATATTGTTCTTTAAGTTTAGATCAGGGTCTAGGTACAGTTATGCTGATTTTTCAATCCTCAGATAAAACTACCTGTCAGTCAAACTATAAAAACAGTTGACATGCAACAAAATTTGTGAACATTTTATAATAAATAAATAAATAAATATTAATAATAATAGATAAATTGTAGCTCTGTACTTTTGTTTCACATGACAAAGAAAAAGAAAGTGATGACTGTCACTATAATGTCTCTAACTGTCAAATACTTTTATCTGAGGAATGGAAAAGTCGAGACATAACCGCACTGTTAAATCGAAACAGTAGTAAATTAAAATACAATTGTATTTTAAAAACAACTTAATACTCGTACAACTTCTATGAACTTGAAACAAAACTAGAGAGGATTTACGTTGATTCTGTTTTGGTCAAATTATTCCTCATTAAATTTGAAATTGTCTCCTGATATTAAGCTTACTTTCTTCAACATGTCCAAGAACATGATTAGCAGGTGGTGCAGAAGTTTTAACCCTTTAAGATTGAGTTGTTATGGCAACGTTTGGGATGCTAAAAATAAACGCTGATGCTGATGCTAAAAATAAACGTTTAACTTAACATATTGAACGCTGTTTTGCAATGAGTAAAGTATAAAATACTAACACAATAGAACCATATGGCCATAAGCATAGCAATGCAACGAATTTTTTTGATTGTTGGTATTTTATGGGTCTTTATTGTGTGCCATAATAATTTTTAGTCATAATCATAAGACATAATCATCACAAGTCATAACTTTTTTAAGAAATTAAGAAACCTAGCCTTGTCTACACATTAAATATTTCAGAAATTCTGTAAAGTTTATAGTTTCGGTGACATAAAAAGTTTATATATAAAGATACAATAATTATGTCAACAATATCATTATGACTAATCAAATTATGGGAAAGGGCTCCCTAATTTTATATTAATTAAATAAAACTTCCAAACCCGCCACTGTACGCTTCCTCAAGTAAGTATGGACTATTGGCGTTCCTTTCGTATTGCTCTATGCGAATGGAATACGAAACACTGACGACGCCTACGACGCGGCTGTCTGTCAAAGTTACCATCAATTCTGTTCACACAGAACGATCAAAAATTGTTGGGCCCTTTTATACGGAATACATTATTTTATGGACGACTTTTCGATACAATTCCCTTCTATTGTGTTTGATAAGATACAAGGTTTTCGCTTGATTGGTTATGGAAAAGTGTAAGGACGTGTTCATTTGATGCGGAAACTTTTGCGTTACATTTTGCGATACAAGATGAATGAACAAGTTATTGTTTAAGCATATGTAAGAGGGAGCTCAATACTGGTGAGTAGGGATAAATTGGGAACCAAATTGGGGACAAATTGCAGGGTTCGGAGAGGCGGCGGAAGGTTGCCCATCAGAGTGCTGGCGAGGGATTACGAGTTGCAGCTGCCTGAGAGTTCGCGTGTCCCGGCTAGGTGCGTTATGCTTAATTTTTATTTGTTGCTATTACGTCGAGCTGGTTCAATCATTCTAGTAAAGTAGATTACAACTACGAAAAGTAGGTCAATTGAAGTAGTTACGAGTATAGTTCGAGTGTCTTGTCTTGGGGTTTCTGCATGTAGGAGAATGTATCGAAACTTTTTTTAATATGACACGTTTTCGTTCTCAACTACGCATGATATTCCTATAATACTATTCGCATAACCTAGGATGGTAGGTGCGACGACGAGCGCAGCGAGAGGAGTGTTAGGTTAAACTGTGTTAAAAATAGCGCGCGAAAGCAACCGAGCGGTGGACATTTTTGGAAATAGGTTTTTCAATTCAACTTAAAAACAAACGCTTATTAACGTGAGCAAAGTCCAAGTAAAAACCAGTTACACTTCAGATTACGAATATAAGTCCGTGTCCACAAAGACACAGCATAATGTGTTTACCCACGTTTCTGTACAAAACTTCCGTTGCCTTTGTCAAAGGGTTTTACTTTCATAATAAAACATATAAATTCCATATTTATTTCCAGAGGCATTGTCTCGGTCTCGACACGGCGCCTTACTTTATCAAAGTTCCGTTGCATCCCGGCGAAAGCTTTTTAGTAGCAGCGGCGGCCCAGGGGGCGCATATAGCTTTACACCCTTTGTGAGTAGCACGGCGTGACCAGGGATAGAATAATGAGTACACAGGCCCGACCGCGTCCGGTCATTCCTGTAGTTATATAGCTCGAACATTGCAATCAGATGTCACGTTTTCGAATCTTCTTTAATTATCGAAAAATGTATGTATGTAAATAATTTATAAGAGCTGAATAAGACCTACCGCAACTTAAACAATCATCGTTAAAAAATAACGAACGCATAGGTTTCTCGTTATTGCCTTGAGAACTTTATTTTTTCCGGGATGAAGGACCCTATGTGTTAATCCGGGGTAAAAGGTATCTCCATTCCGTCCAGCCGTTGCAGCGTGAAGAAGTAACAAACTAACACACACACACACAAAATTTCACATTTATAATATTAGGTTATGGCTGAAGATCAATGAAGGTTTTGTCCGTGTGTCACGATGCTCAAATTCGAGTCACGTGACCGCGCATTACCTTGCCTGGACAGCCGTGGTCCACAATGAATTCACGCATTTCTCATACTTCTATTTGACAATTATAAATGATTGTGTTGGAAATAAAATATTTGTTCACATACAACACTTTGGTACCCCTAACTACGGTGACCTTGAAAAAATAAATGGACACCTTCGTATCTGGACTATATTATTATCGTCCGTATTTATATCGTTATTTTAAATTTTAAATGCTATGAAAACTAATTTAACAAATATTGGTGTCTGATTGTTTCTAGAATCGAATCAACATCATCAGCAGTGGTTCGCCTTGTTGTGTTCCGGTTTGGGGATAAGATAGCCGGTGTAATGACTAGCAGAGTCTTAGGCTTGCAGTCTTGTGAATGCGAATGTCTATGGGTCACAGATTCCACTTACCATCAGGTGGCCTGTGTGCTCGTTTGCCTTCTCTATGCCATAAAAAAAAGTTTTGTTATTTTGTTTGGATGTCCGTGACTAACGCACAAAAGTTGAAATTATATGAAATTTTACACATAGTCCTCATTATATTATGTAGATATAAAAAAAACAAATCATAATTTCACACAAATTGACGTCCCAAAGTAAGCCCCAGGCTTGCACTAGGCAGCAATAAACATACTCCCATGGCACACAAACGCATACTTGCGATTAGTTTTTTTTTTTATCAACACTATATTTACTATACCGGCAATCTAATCCGGGACCGCTAGCTTTGGCCAGGGTCAATTCCAAATAGTTGTGTATTATTGTGTCTTGTCGCAGTGCCCTTGCAGGGTTGAAGCCAACTACTGTATTATTAAGACCTCAATTTACAACATAAAGCAATAAATGCATATGACTGACTATAAGTGCACAGAAAACTACGATTAGAAAAAAAATCTTACCGCGGGAACAATGTAGAAGCTTTATTTGCCGACTGTAGTTTTTCGCAAAGTAATTATCTACTTCTCACCAATCAAAGAAGCCGCGAAATAGTGGGTCTATGTTTTGTATAGTGGAGATCCTGTGGCCACCTTTCTCTTAAAATCTGAGCAAAATTGCTGCGGCTAGTTTAAGTAAGACCATCCGAGCAAACAAACACATTTTAGCGCGTGGATTCTCAATTACGCAGCCTTATACGTTCGATAAGCCTTGCACCCAAAATGAAAATGCACGCGCTAAAATGTGTTTTGTTCGCTCTGACGGGACTACTTAAACTCGCCATTTGGACTCGTTCGTCCATCCAACCCTCGTTGTTGAGAGAATCACACCCCACACCAGCTCGATGGTGCCATATTATTGTATTGTGATCGAGGTTACGTAGGTATACCAAAATTCACCTCAATCAGTCGCCGAGAAGTGTGTAAACTTACATACATACATTACAAGCTAATAAGAATCTTGTGAATATTAAGTACTAGCATGTATCTTTTGACGTAACTTAGCTGTTATAAAACCACCAGACCCTTACTAGGTACCTACTAGAATAGATTTGACCCCACAGGGATTTAAACCGCGTAATAGCAGGGCACAGATAACATGGCGCGTGGATTATGCAATAATAGACTCTGAGTCAACGGCGTAAGCGCTTTGACGCGAGACATAATAATTGTGTTCTGTTATACTTTGACTCTATAGTCAACTAGTGACACCGGGGATAGTTAATGCCAAGTTTTAATGGAAACGCTAAGCTTTATTTCACAGTCGCTATGTGAAACTAAAACTTAGTTCAGAGCGCAGTAGCGGCGCAAAATTTCGCCAATCCTTGCTTAATTAGGTGTTTGAATGTTACAAGTTAAGTTGCGACCACACCGCTGCTTAAAAAACGGTTTCGGTACGGAATCGCAGTGTAGCGTCGTATCAGCACCGTTTTTGCCGCATGCTCCACACACCAATGCTCAAAAAACGGTGCCGGTACGGAATCGCATTGTTTTTTTTTCTTCAGCTTCTAATGCCAGCAATAAGAGAACTTCTTCCTCATCGGATGACGTGCACATGATTACGGTATGATTGTTGAGCAGCGTATAAGCATCGGTCTGGGAGGTTAACGTCAAAAATCTTTCGTATGAGGAACGTCAAGAAGCATTGGTGTGTGGAGCATGCGTCAAAAACGGTGCTGATACGGCACGTCACTGCGATTCCGTACCGGCACCGTTTTTTAAGCATTGGTTTGTGGAGCATGCGGCAAAAACGTTGCTGATACGACGCGACACTGCGATTCCGTACCGACGCCGTTTTTTAAGCAGCGGTGTGGTCGCAACTTTATACAAAGTAGCAAATCATTTGTTTACCTGTAGGATCTATAGAACTAGCATTTACTTATTGTATGAACTATCAGCCCATTGGAACCCTGACCCACCATAGAACTGTGTCACAGTGACGTTATTATTCAAGTCATAAGCAGTGTCAAAAAATGTAAAAATCAAGTCTTCAGTAAGTAGGCCGCGCGGGCACTTTTACATGTCAATAATTTACCACCGCTTCCCAAGAGGAGACCCCTGCTGAGAAGAAACTCCGCAAGAAACTCAGCAGTCAGTAATTTTTTTAACATATTTCCTATTACATTGTACTACTTAGTCTAAGCATTATATAAAGCTATAAATATCAAATTAAATATAATATCAAATAACATGTGTAGTTCAGCTGGAAAACATTCCAAAAATCTTAGAGAGAGATAGAGGAAGAAAAAGCACCTATTGTTTATATAAGAAGTTGCAAGACGACCAAATAAAAGTTTCGATATGTTTTTCTACATTAACGGTGTCCCCTAGACAAGATAAGGTATTATTGCATTTGAACAAATTATTATTGACTAAGTTTCGGGTTTAGGCCATGCATTTTTGTCTGTTAGATAATGTTCAACCCTGTAATACGCTTTAGATATTAACGACTTTTTCAAAATGTTTTTTGAATATCTCTTTGACAGTGGGTCGGGGTTCCATTGAGCGTACTATCAAGTACCCATCATCATCATCAAGTCAGCCGAAAGACGTCTACTGCTGGACATAGGCCTCCCCCAAGGCTTTCCACTCAGACCGGTCTTGTGCTTTTCGCATCCACCGCAGTCCCGCGATCCTGACGAGGTCGTCACTCCATCTTGTTGGAGGCCTACCTACAGCTCGTCTTCCGGTCCGCGGACGCCACTCCAGAACCTTCTGACCCCATCGGCCATCAGTCCTGCGAGCAATGTGCCCCGCCCACTGCCACTTCAGTTTAGCTATTCTTCGGGCTATGTCGGTAACCTTAGCTTCTACTCCGGATATCATCATTTCTGATTCTATCACGCAGAGAAACCCCGAGCATAGCCCTCATCAATCTCATAGCCCTATGAAGTACGTCAACGTGTAATTCCAAAGGTGAGTTAACAAAAAAAAATACGAATTGATTATTTGTACAACTAAAGTCAACTTTCAGCCCGATAAAACGTAAAAGTGTTCAATTTTGCGTGAAAAAAATGAAAATACGAATGCAATTGCCGTATGAACTATTTTAACGAACCAATTTTCGCAATGTCATACTAGTTCGTTAAATTTAAAAGGCTGTTTGAATCCAATTAGGGAGGCATGTGAAACAAGTCACTAAATTGACTTTGATCTCAATTATTATGCAGAAGTAACACTGGGAAAATTGTACGTGATATTATATTAAGATTTGCTCACGACTCCGTTACTGTTGTCTATTGCTTTTCCCTCGGGCCTCTTCTCGGGCCTCTTATCTTTTACCTGTTATGGTATTGTTCTGACGTCAGTCGCCATTCATCATCATCATCATGTCAGCCGAAAGACGTCCACTGCTGGACATAGGCCTCCCCTAAGGCTTTTCACTCAGACCGGTCTTGTGCTTTTCGCATCCACCGCGGTCCCGCGATCCTGACGAGCTCAAAGTCACTCAGAGGACTATGGAGAGGGCTATGCTCGGGGTTTCTCTGCGTGATAGAATCAGAAATGATGATATCCGGAGTAGAAGCTAAGGTTACCGACATAGCCCGAAGAATAGCTAAACTGAAGTGGCAGTGGGCGGGGCACATTGCTCGCAGGACTGATGGCCGATGGGGTCAGAAGGTTCTGGAGTCGCCATTACTGTCAAGTAAATAAGAGCTATCAAAACGGTGACAATACGATAACAGATCAAACACGATTTTTTTCTTAAATAGAGGCCCTGACCTATTTTATTAGATAATAAATAAATAAAAAGGAAGCTTAAAAAACCCGAGCGCACATTTTATGTTGTCGTTAAAACAGTACCAATGTTAATAATTTTCGTTTTGCTATTGTTGTTATTTCATTTTTAACAGTGTATGTATCCTAAGTCACCCGAGATGATAAAAAGATTTTCTAGATAGGCTTAGGCGTTTAGAAGTTATGGTGGAATAAAGAATCGTACATACATATATACATGAACCTCGAAAACATTACACTCCTTTTTTGGACAGTCGTGTTAAAAGTACCTTCTACTTGCTATCCGGGAGTTCAGCTAAGGGAAATCAGTTTAGCATTTTAACCATTAAAGGGTAACAAAAGGACGCTTTCGTATTTATAATATTAGTATAGATTCATCATCATCATCATCATGTCAGCCGAAAGACGTCCACTGCTGGACATAGGCCTCCCCCAAGGCTTTCGACTCAGACCGGTCTTGTGCTTTTCGCATCCAACGCGGTCCCGCGATCCTGACGAGGTCGTCACTCCATCCTTTTGGAGGCCTACCTACAGCTCGTCTTCCGGTCCGAGGACGCTAGAGATTATGTAAAGGCAATTAGGATGCTTAGATACTTCAAGTTTTTACAAGTATTTACGAAACTACATAATCAAAATTTCAACTTACAAATTACAACCTAATTTATTATTCTGTTAATGTCACTGACTCGGACTCAAATCAAACTCAAGTAAATAAAATAAACATTACCCTAACTCTCCACGGGTCAGCGGGGTATTCATGGGGTCGGAATAATGGTACAAGCCACTGAATGTATCCAGGCAGGCAAACAACTGTGTTGTATTATGCTATTTGTTTAAAAGCCGGCGAAAACGGACCCTAGTCGTGCATTGCAGACGAGCGGGTGAAAAGGAGCGTTTTTAGGTTTCGCATTTCATAAAGATATTTATTTAGTAAGTAGGCCGCATGGGGACTTTTACACGACAAAAATCTACCAGCGCTTCCTAAGAGGAGACCGCTAGATAAGAAACACCGCAAGAAACTCGCCGGTTAGGCGGTTAGTTATCATTTTTAGGGTTTCGCACGCTAAGGGGAAAAACGGGACAATATTACTAAGATTCTTCTATCATTATTCTGTATCTCATGAACCATGATAGCTAGACCGTTGAAATTTTCACAGATGATGTCTCTTACCGTTTTAACAACAAATACTAAAAACATAATATTTAATTAGGAGTTAACCGCCCGTCTGATGCAAAGTTAGTGTAAACCTCGGTACACACTGATCAAACAACAGGCTACGAGCCTGTAGTCACTCAGTCTTCCGAACACTGGCTCTCGCCTTTGTTACCCGTGTCTTAGCCTTTACGGTGCTTGGGTTCCTTTAAAAATTATCACACCGAAATAGAATAAACGAAAATCACTCTGGCGGAACTTGTGTGTTTTGAACCTTTAAAAAAAAAGATAAGGTATAAAAGATAAGAAAGATAAAAGAAATATGATGTGTAGAGTTAGCAGATGGGCACTTTTACACCTCAAAACTCTACCAGCGCTTCCCAAGAGGAGACAACTGCTGCGTATAAACGCCGCAAGCTAAACAGTGAGAATATTTAATTACAAGTACTTACCCACCTTAGTAGATTTATCCATAGTGTATAGGTAGTATTGTACGATTTACAGATTTTTGACTTGTTTATAAGCGAATCAAACATATTTTTTTTAACTTTTAAAACAAAAAAACATCGGTTAACCTTTTAAATAGGTACTCGTAATTTTAACCAGGCAATTTTGTTGTTTTAATTTCGGTGTCTTGAAGTTCAAAAGTCATATCCACTGGGACGCAATTTTTTTCTCCCTTTGCTTTTTACTTCGGTTCTGTCGTTTATCTTTTTCTTGTTTTACTTCAACTTTTATGGCAATTTGTCACGAAAATTATTTTACATTCCAAAGTTTCGAGACTCCGTTTAAACAGTGTTGTTTATCGTAATTCCTTTAATAAAAGACATTTAACGTCTGGCTATTAAATAATAGAAATATAAATAGAAACACAGAAATCAAAACAAAGACAATAAAGAAGGAAAGAAAAAAATGTAGGATAATGTTGTCATGGGTGATTCTGTGACGTCGAAAATGTCACCACTCAGTACTGTCACAACATAGGCCGCGACGCAGGTTTTAGTGGCGCCAACGTGACACACGAACGAAGAGACAGCGTTTAATATAATATAATAAATAGTAGTTGTTAATAGCTACACCACGTCTCGTATCATAAGATTGACTTAGACACCGTGAAGACGGAACAATCAATCAAACACATTCAAATTGGCACGGTTATATTACTTGTAAGAATTTGAAGAAGCCACATAATAATAATGTCGGTAGTGTTCTGCGACTCAGATAATCTCAATAACCATTACCTCTATGTGTTTGTTCTTTGTATATTCTTCATTAATTTCCCTTGTTAAACTGTTTTACGTATAAAAACGTACTTGGACGGTTTTATTCTGCAAACATGCCACCTTTTTCGAATGCTTTTGGTTGAATCGACGAAACCCTACGATCTTTTATTATATTTTTTGATTTAATAATATTTACAAATTCTTGATTCTGGTAAATCATTTTTTTTACACCATGTAGGTATTTGAATTTGACATAGCTAAACAAGACGCGTCCAAACTATCTTCATCTCTCGTTTTATGCGCGGAATCACATAAAGCCATCCCTTTTTTATTTTTGTGTGGCATGGCATCATTGTATCCTCTTAACTGAATATCAAACAGTCTTTACATTATATGAAGACGAAACCAAAAAGAAAAGATACAAAACCACTTTTTGTTCTTACAGTAAATTTCATCTAGTTTAACTAACTACCGCCGTTAAGTACACTGTTAGCACAGAACAGAACCTAAATCAACACCAAAATACAGTAAACTGCACAAATTTCGCTAGTTAAATAAAACATCGGCGTGCACTTAGCAGCGTGGATGCACGGATGCAGCCAACCAAATGCCAAGCACGTGGAACAAACATAACGCAAACACAATGAGGACTATTCTCGAAACCGCCGATATTAAGGCTCATTGGAATGAGATAAAATTATATTCAGCTGAAGTTTTTTTTTTCCGCCGATAAAAGAGTGGTTTACCGTGGTTTATTTAAATGTTAGTCTGTAGCATCGTAGCTCCTAAATGGATCGATAGATTTTTACGAATTTAAAAAATAATAATTCAAAGAGATGTCAAAACCATCGGTTGGGCCGTTTCCGTGGAAGAAGGGATCGAAATAATGTATGTTTTTCCATTTTATTAACATTTTAAATTTAAAGGACTGATTTGATAATCTGGCTTCTTATTGGTTACATACATACGTTTACAATAATTCGTTGTTTCCGTCGGATAGAGTAGAAAATTTCAAGATACTTTCATAATTTAAAGTAAACAAGTAAAGCGAAAATTAATTTGAAACACATTCGTAGGAAAATGCTGCCAAAATAAAACCTCCAAGATAATACTCGAATCAGCATGTCAGCCGAAAGACGTCCACTGCTGGACATAGGCCTCCCCCAAAGCTTTCCACTCAGACCGGTCTTGTGCTTTTCGCATCCACCGCGGTCCCGCGTTCCTGACGAGGTCGTCACTCCATCTTGTTGGAGGCCTACCTACAGCTCGTATTTCGAATAAAATTAATATTGTGAATTCGACCGCTTCGTAATAGACCACCGCTCTGAAATATATTAGCAAACAGCGTCTCCGATACGGAACTATTCAAATCAGGACATGCGCCACTATTAATATCCGTATTTAGACAAATACCGCGTTTCACCCACTAGTTTAGGTTTACGGCTAAATACGTAACTGCTTTCAATTGAGAATCGTGCTCGAACAGACAGACTGATGTATCATTACTGTGCGGTGTGTTCATGTAGGCTTTTGTTGACATGGAGCAGAAAAACAAGCACACAGGCAAGCAGGTAGGGTATATGAGATTCGCAATCTCTGACCAATTATAAAAAAAACCTTACGGATTCAAATGCAAAAATGTATGAGGACACGAGAATCCTAGCAACGACTCTTAAAAACTCCAGTGTTTTTCCATGTTCCATTTAGAGTTCAGTGTAGAAAATAAAATATAACAGACATTCAGGTCCTTCTAAAAAACAAAAAAGGTGCGACGACGTTTTATACTCCATTATATGTGTAACATGTGTGAAAAAAATGTTATAATACTGCTTTATAGATATAGAAGATATAGAATCAGTAAAGAAGACACCCGCGACTTCGTACCCGTAACATTAGTTTCCCATTACTATTCCTATATTTCCTATTCCTAAGGAACAATTTCTCTAAATTTCAAGTTTCTAGATTCAGTGGTTCATGTTGCCAATTGGAAATGTCCATAATTTTACAATTACTCGAAATTCGAAAACCATTTCGAGGAATATGGTTTTAAAGCCATTCTGTATTATTAAGGTTTTGAAATATTGATCCTTTTCGTATATTTCGACAAACGTATAGGTATTTAACCTTTATCATTCGATATCATTTAATCGTTGTTAATTACTAGAAAATGCCATCCTAAATATACCTATAAATGCCCATGCCATCCATAAAATGTCTGCTAAATAAATTAGGATATTAAAACAAAACTATTGCGTCAAATACAAAATTAATGAAATTGGTCTCTTAAAATGACCTATTCTTTCGAATTAGAATGTAAAAACCGTGAGTTATTTTTTTTGGTCTATGCGAATTAGTCACGGAAAAGTTTAAACACCTCGAATAATTCAAATGGCATAAATATGTGGCGACCTTCCCAAATACACGAGTGATACCACAATCAAATAATATAAGCTTAAACATCGAGTATAAACACACCCAATTCCCTCAACCTTAATTATTCCAACCAAAAGTTTAACAAAGCACCCATAGCGTGTGTATTTAAAATAAGCAAAAGATGGCTTAAATAAATTATAAAGGCAAGTTAAATTGCTGGTATTCAGCGGAAAGTAAACAGCAAGAAAAAGGCTGGAGCCATCTCTCAAATCATTTATGTAAAATGGAGGTTAACTGTGTCTTCTAATTGGGGTGTTGCTGCGCTGGAAGGGACCAAAAATGGTTCACTTTGATTAATAAACTACTAGCGACCCCTCGCTTCACTTAGGTTAAAGTGAGTTTTCTGTAAAGCGCGAGGAAAAATCTATAAAAATAATAGCTTCACTTTTCTGACCTCGGACAGCGGAGTTATCCTTTTGGCGCAATGGAATTTTCTTCCACTCGGTGGAAACGCAGTCTGTTGGTATTCTTTTAAAAAACTTCACCTCTGATTTTATCTGAGAGCTAAATTTATCCCGTCTGAAGGACGTAATAATATAACTTTAAGCTCGGGCGTACTTTGACGCTTGGAGGTATCTAACTCGGCGTACGTGTACGGATCTAATTGCCTAGTGATGTATTATAATATATGAACTGGCAATATAAAGTTGTTTCAGGCAATCGAAGGCACGTAAGGTCAAGTTAGGTAATATCTCCTTTAGCCGAGAGAAAGAAGATCGAGTAACAATATTGCAATCATACGCTATGTTTTCGAATCACCTTCCTATCCGAAAACGCGTTTTGGACCTATCCGTAGTACGAACCCCTAAAACGGACGCACTTTTTCATAGTTTATGTAATGTTTACTTTACCTTTATACTATGATAATACGCATATTGCTCGCAGGGCTGATGGCCGATGGGATCAGAAGGTTCTGGAGTGGCGTCCGCGGACCGGAAGACGAGCTGTAGGTAGGCCTCCAACAAGATGGAGTGACGACCTCGTCAGGATCGCGGGACCGCGGTGGATGCGAAAAGCACAAGACCGGTCTGAGTGGAAAGCCTTGGGGGAGGCCTACGTCCAGCAGTGGACGTCTTTCGGCTGACATGATGATGATAATACGATGTAAACTTGCTATAATTATACAGATACGGGGCACTGACATGAATTGCCCTACACATTGTGATGATACGTTTATGTTTTTAACTTGATAGAAGGTAAAAGTTCGTGCTCGAGATACGACTGTTTCGTCAATGGAACATGCCACCAGTTTAAAAATACACGAACTAAATTGTTACTAGTAATAAAAAAGGAACAACAAGGCTCATAATTACAAATATGAATAAAAAACTTAAGACTCGGTTAAAGTGATGTCAGCGGGTTGTGATCTCTTAAATCTATCTGAGTCTCACGGAAGTTTTATGTTTAGAGCGTGGTTCTGTTTTGGCAAAATTAGCATCACTGTCGCTTCTGGTAGGTTGCCCGGAGACCGCCGGAACACGACACCTTTTGGCCAGAATTCAGGACACTCGACGGTCCCAAACATAAACCGAGGCTCGCGCACAACAAACCAACTGAAGTACACATAGCAAAGTTACCGCAGCTGGAACACCGTCAGCATCCAACCTTCTGACGGACGTACTAGCACCATGATGTCTACCGTAGTAGAGTGGTGCAGGCGGGACACTTAGAGCACCGAGTTTGGTAAAGCTGCCCGCTGCTGCTTTTCTTTCTGTTTTTTTTTTACGGTATCGGGTAGGCAAACGAGCGCACAGGCCTATGATGGTAAGTGGAAACTGTGACCCATAGACATTCACATTCACAAGACTGCAAGCTTTAGATTGCAAATGCGTTGCCAACCCTGAGGACTAAGATAGAATGCCTCTATGCTAGTCATTACACCGGCTGTCTTATCCCCAAACCGGAACACAACAATGCGAATACTGCTGTTTGGCGGTAGGTTAATGGATGAGATGAAGAGCGATCCGGACGGACCCTGCATAAGGTCCTACCACCCGCCGCTCTTTTAAGTATTATTGTATTTTATGTTTGAAAAAATGGCCTCCTGTGGAATTTTCTTGCGGTGCTTCTCCGCAAAGATGATCTTGTCCAATGCGCTAGTAGGTTCAGTCAATATAACCGACGTGTAGAGCCCTTATGAGATGTGTGCTAATTTACTGATTAAAGATTTTAATTGTTGATGATGCGTACATGTTACTAATTCGACAGAAGGTTCGTGCTTGGGGTACAGCTGCTTTATCAACGGAACATGCGACCAAATTAAAAATACATGAACTAAGATGTTATGTACGCCCTGTGGGAGCCTGCCGTTTCGTCAAAATATATTTGATCAAATGTATCATTTCCCAAAAATTTCATTTGCCAAACCAATGTTATAATTATAATGTTTTCAGAATTTATTTCAGTACCATAGTGTAGAACCCTAAAGGTTAAGTTAGGTTAGTTTTTATAAAATCCTGAAATATTTAAGATTACAGATAACAAAGCAGTTTGGCAAATGAAAATTTGGGAAATGATACATTTGACCAAAAATATTTAGACGAAACAAAGGTACCCCACGCCGTATACTTCGTCATGGAATGAAAAACCGACTTTTTTAAAAGAATCACCTCCTAGGTTTTTCGTCGCATCCAGTGTGACTTAGCTCCCTAGTTTCGCGTGCCTTATTGAGCACTCAAGAAAGCGCCGACTTGAAGTGAAAGCGCACGCGACTACCGCACGCGATCACGCAATCGCGCGATCAGCGATCGCCGTGTAGTTGGTAGTTTCAAGATGAAAATTGAATTTAAATGTCCATGTTGGGCGGGGCGACAAGTTGAATTTTGCTTTGTGATTTTTGTATTGTATTTAAGATATTAGCCTTTTTAAGGAATTGTCAAAGAGACTCATTGACGTCACTGGAGACCGAAGAGCTGGCAGTTTCCTCGTTCAACGAATAAGTTTAGCCATTCAACGAGGAAATGCTGCCAGCATCTTTGGTACAATGCCGCAGGGGCCATTCTTAGATTTAATGTTTTAGTGTATATATAAATTTAGTCTTATTTAATATTAGTTATATTTACAATTTAATTAAATATAATGTAACTGTTTATACTCTATTATGTGCAATTTAAGATATTTAAAAAAATAGTTCGTTTTTTTAACGTGACTAAATTGATTGATATGTATTTTCACCGAAGCCAATAATCTAAATAATAAAAATAGGTCAGGGTAAAACCATATTAGTTTTGTCTTGCTATCGTATTATTTTCACTCAGCTGTCATTATAACGCAAACAAGAGCAAAAGCATCATAACCGTTAACAATACGATATCATTTAAAAATCCAATATAGTTTTACGGAGTAGATTTTTTTTTTATGTAGGAGGAATGAACGATTTTCAAAGAACGGAGGGAATTTGTCTGCGATTCTCGCACTCTATTTGTGTAAAAATATTATTTATGGGGTAATAACTGTTCCCTGAGGAAGAACGCCTTGAGCTAACAGATTTAGAGCGCGAATATTAGTCCATAAAGGTACGTATGAAATAAGGAAGCAAAGGTGGCATGATATTATTGAAACAATTTTGGGTAAAAGGACAAGATAACAAATACAATGTAATATTAACTTAGTTGGGATCGGTTTTTCAGTTTAATATATCCAATACCTATTCACAAAAGATTGGTCATTTTTCATAAGCATTTTTTTCTGGAAATAATTCGTTAATGTGTAAAATCTGTGAAACTGCGTATCGTCGCACTTTAAGTTAAAGATAAGATAAGATAAAGATAAAGAGACATTTACTAGCAACAAAACAAAACCACATTACATAGATACAAAAATATCAAGACACAGTTTTTTTTTTTGCGAAGCGTTCCCAACTCAGCACTCGCTAGCCGTAAAGCCAGCAATGGTCTTCGGTTGGAATCGCTTGGTGAAAAAACGGAAAGTGACACACTAAACACAAAACAACGCTAAAAGAAAAACATCAAGGATCAAATACAATTATTTGTTCGAGATTATCTCGAACGTCTCAAACGATCATAAAATTTGTAGCCTGGCAAAGTTGACAACACAAACGAAACAGAATCAATAAAATAAAAACAAAGACAACTATAGTCTATGAAAATGTAAACAGAGTAAGCATATAGGTTCAAGAACTAAAATAAATAAATAAATTATAAGAAAATTATAAGTAGCTAAAAAACTACGCCGCATAACCAAGAGAATTAGTGTGCCATTTTTCAATTAAATTGAAACCTAAAAGAATTTTATTTGTAGGTTAATTTGATAACATCGATTTTTGCTAAAAAAACTAAGTCTGAAGATGGCTTTCTTCGAGAAAATGGCATGATTCCCTGAGGACAAGAGAAAAAGAAAAACGGAAATGAATACAGGAACAAAAGTCACTAACAACAGAGTAAATAGAAAGTACGTTTCATTTCACGGTTTTTATGTTTGATTACAAAAGAAAAATTCTAACAGAAAAGAATGTCAATTCTCGGAACCAGCTTGAAAAAAATATGAACTGTATATTATTGGAGAATATTTCTTAACTGGATTTAAGTACCTAAGCCTTTTGAATCTTTCCGTTAGTGTTTTCACACGATGTCATGTTTAAATAATAAAACAGTCTGTGAGTACTTCTCGTTTCTTAATAAGAGCGTATGAGTGCGAGTGAGAGACAAGTACAAACCCGAATCAGCTTCTAAGAGCTATCACATTGTACAGTCGGCCAAAAATGTGATCTACCACCCTAAGATTGAAGTTCATTTGCACGTCATGATACAACAAGTTCGTTTTTCTCTTGCAATAATATTTATGACAAGTGTCAATCTTAGCGATACTTAGATCTAACAGAAACTTTTGTCAAAACTGGTAGACCACTTTCTTAGCCGACCGTACGTTATTTTCATAATATTAATAAACTGTTTTTTTTATTTCTTAGTAATAACCACAGATCGGAAATTAGGGGAGATATTTACCTGAATTTGGCAAGTCCCGGAAAAAGTAAGCGAATATGGCGTCGGATTCCTAAAAAAAATGTTTTTGTGTATGTTCCGGGATTCTGGGATTCTACAAACGTTTATATTAATTATTTTACATGCAGGATAAAACGTTCCGTCAATTTTCTCCTCAAACTTCGTTATGTTAGGTTAGGTTAGATGAGTCCCCGTAAATTAAATAACATTTGCTAAGGCTTTACGGCTAGCGAATGCTACGTTGGGACCGTTTCGCAAATATTTCTGTGTCTTGTTCTTTTTATGTCTATGTTATGTAATTGTGTATTGTTGAGAAATAAATGTCTCTTTATCTTTATCTTTAAATCTGTACATGGAAAATAACTTTAAATACCTAGTTAATTATGAATTTATGCTTGATTTATTTATTCAGAAATCCCGGGAAATTTATAAATTAAATTAAAATAAATAAATAGAAATAAAATCGGTGCAATTGAACAACATTGCTGCCGTATTAAGTAAATAAGTAAATAAATCAAAGGACGATCTCGTACAAGCTACCCTAGTCCCAAACTAGACTTGTAATATGGGTACTAGAAAAACATACTTATATAGAGAAATATAATACTTAAATAGATAGGAAACATCCAAGAGCAATCACACAAATATTTGCCTATACTGGGAATTGAACCCGGGATCTCTAGGTCGTAGGCAGGGTCACTACCAAATAGGCTATCGTGTCGTCGAATATCTTACCGAAATTTCAATCCCTGGTAATAACAAAAGCTTGTTTGAACTTTAGCATTAGACCAAATATCTCAGCATTGAATAGTAAATCAGTGGTGGTAGCACCTTGTGCAGGCTGACAACCGGTAGACAGCCGGTGTAATGACCAGCATAGAGGCATTCCATCTTAGTCCTCAGGGTTGGCAACGCATTTGCAGTCTTAGGAATGCAGTCTTGTGAATGCGAATGTCTATGGGTCACAGTTTCCACTTACCATCAGGTGGCCTGTGTGCTCGTTTGCCTTCTCTATGCCATAAAAAAGCGTCCATCCGGATCGCTACCACCGTCTTTTCTTCAATCTACTGCGGACCAGCATTCGCATTGTTGCATTTGCATGTGGGTACCTACCTATAAGACAACCGGCAAAATTACTAGCATAGAAGCTTAGTTCTCAAGGTTGACAACGCAATTGAAGTTTTGTTGAAGTTGAATGTCTATTGCTATCGGATCACACTTACCACCTATGTGCATTCTCCTTGTTGAAAACAGTTTATCTTGTTTTTGCTTCGTGATCTTGTAATTTTTGGTAGGTACGTGATATATGGATTATGTTGACAGCTGTCAAATAATGCTCTTGTTACTATTCCTTACACGCAACAAATAAGTTTAGCATTGTTTTACAGCTGTCAACAAAGTCAATAGTCAGAAACTTCATTGTCGTGCAATGTGTCACGTGACTTCTTATCTGCCTAGTTCTGTAGTTGCTTTTTAATAGATGTGTTAGGCTGTGATTGTGTATTTCATTCAAAAAGAACCCTACCTCCTAATTTATCGCATGATTCTGTAAATGAACTATAAGTTAAGTAAGGTACTTTATGAATTCAAAATACTACATATAGAATGTCCAAGTCATAAAGAAAGAGATAAACTCAGACGCGTATAATCCCAGTTTATGAACCGTAACTCATATCGCTGACCATTGGTAGGATTGAAAAGAATGTTTACCTTTCTTGTGATTGCTTCGGTTTGCTCTGGCAAAGCAGAAAAAATCACAGAATTACTCGGAAAAATAGTTCAAAACGAAAAACCATAAGAGGAACAACCACAACTAGTTGAAAACTAAACTGAACTGACGATCAAAAAATATTACCAAGAGAACCATTAAAACTTTAGAACGGTCCCCGCATAGAAACTACACGAATCACTACTGATCATGCAGACGTCGAGGCACCTATTTTATTGTGAACACAACAGTAGTAACGTTTTAAATTAAATCTTGTAAGATTGAATGTGTTTTTTATCTTCTTAGACATTTGGCTGTTCAAATGTGTGGGTGTTTTTCACCGCGAGAGCATATATTGATGCACAGCAACGGGATTCTACATGTCGGCTTGCTACCTGGCCAGCTTGCCGCCTGATTTCTACTTGTGATAAGCATAAAATAAATTGACCTAGAATATTCTATTGTTTAAAAAACAACTTGTTTGTGTTACAAAAAATACCTACATCACATGTGAACGCTTGGCGTTCAACAAAAAAAAGTAATAGATAACCCGACACCTACATATGGCAAATAGCAGAGAGCTCTGGCAAAGCCTACCGGAAACGGATATTGGCCGTTTCATGGCTGTGACAACTTCCGTATGTCGAGTGTGTGCTCGAGAGTGTTCAAATGGGAGATTCTGATTGCTAAAGCTTGATTGCAAAGTTGAACTAGAAACTAGTTTTGGGTGGAGGTTTTAACCAAAATAAACCTTTGTCATGTAAAATTTTTCAACTTCCTTACGTGATAGAGAGATGATAGGTAGATGATATGTTCCTACTTAGATAGTTGTTAAGTCATTTAGCTTTGTATTTGTAAAATATGTAAGTTATTAAAAAAACATGTTTTATATCGATGCGTTTTTTTTTAAATTATCTGTGTCATTACTAAAGTTTCTTGATTATTGCAATTAACTTTCTGTTGATGGGAGTTGAAATTTTTATACGACATACGTAATTTTTATAAGCGCTTTTAATCCACAAAATATATGAAATTGGATAAGTGTATTTATTAGATGTTAAAGGAGGATGGGCAGAAATGTATTAACACTGGCCTAGAAACCAATAACAATAAGCACTATATGCTTTTGCTTCTACTCACTTCACTTTCACTAGATGCTTTTTAATTCTACAACGATTTAGTGTAGTGGGAAACCTCAAAGAAATGTGAGAAATATTTTAAAAATCGGGAACATCGGGACGCCTACGTAGACGACTTTTGCATAATTACTTTGAAACACTGCTGTCTTTGCACGGCGATAACTTTTATCACACAAAGTTTTCGAACTACCTGCCATAGAAATAGTTTTACAACTTAGAATTACCTATCCGGTGACATATCGCTTGTTGTTATTGGTCATATAGGCCAATTTGCCCACCCTCCTTTTTGTTGTTTTCAATTATGTTTTTATTTTGAATATTATTATTTATGTTGTTAGCCTAATGCAAAATGTGGTTACAGAATTATCAACCAGTTTTTAGAGTTGCACGTCATTCTGTAGCTTTGTCTACCCCACTCTGGCATTACAGGCGTGAAGATATGTATGTATGTATGTATGTTGACGACCTCAATGTAAAAAATAAATTATATTTTAATATTACATTTTATCTTTAATTTTATTTATTTTCAAAACTTAATAATTACTATCTACTTACCTACCTATCTATCTACATGTCTATACATGTATTTCCTTTGCTGCATCAGAATATACTCTGCCTACTTCAGCGTGATGGGTTGTCAATAATACAGTAATTACAGAATGTAATATCCGCATTAGAAATGTAATTAAGATGTTATTGTAACCGCTCTAAGTACACAGAAGACTTAGAAATTGGTTATCAAACCTTAGAATGGAATTACTAAGTAACGGTTTGTTTACATAAGTGCTATTATTACGTGCAATAAAATAAATAAATATCGGAGGACAATCTTACACCAATTGACCTAGTAAGACGATATAAACAGTTATACAAATAAATAAATACTTATGCACGGTATATTTGGAAGTGTGGATCAAACGAAGCAGGACGATAGAGGATTTCTAGACCTATAACTCACCCACATGTAAGTTCAGCGATTTTTACTAATTTCGGAGAAATTGATCATATTAATCTGATTTTTTGTAATTTTTCCTTATGTCCATGTTTCAAAAAAATATTAATTTCATAGTTTTCACAGTTTGTTTCTTCATAACATCCATTGATGTCCCAGTGTTTGCTTTTCACTTTGTATGGAAAAAACCACTTTATGTGATTACTTAAAAAAAACTGGAAGAAAAATCGGGCAAATAGGTTTAAAAACTTCGCTGATTCGTAATGACTCTAATTATGTAAGATACCACTGAAAAACTTATGAAATAAAACATGAAATTAATATTTTTTCGTGCATTGACAGAAGGGAAAATTACAAAACTTTAGATTAATATGATCAATATCTCCGAAATTAGTAAAAATCGCTGAACATACATGGGGGTGAGTTCGATAGGTCTAGATGTCCTCTATCGACCTGCTTCGTTTGATCCACACTTCCAAATACACATTGTATACATTGAAAACATCCAAAACTGAGAATCAAATACTTGCGCTCATCATTCGAATATTTGCTTCAACCGGGAATCGAACTCAGGACCGCTAGTTTCGTACCAAGTAGGTCAATGCGTCGTTCGTGGCTACTTTCTTCTTGTAAAGTTACGGACTTTAATTGTAGTGCCACTATGGAACTCATAATTATAATGACAGCGTCATGTGACGAGATAGAAATTACATGGGAATTAATCTTAGGTTTTGAACAACGTAGATTCTACAGTTATCATCAATTAAAGTCCGTAAGTGTTTATGTGTCCTTTTTTATTTATATTTAACGAATAAACCTACCTTTCTTTCTTTCTTTTCTTTCATTAATTGTCGTTGTAACGACAAAAAAATAAGCTAAACAAGAATGGTACAGAACCCTTCGTGTGCAATTCCAAATCGCACTTGAGCAGTCTTTATTAGACTTGTTTATAAACAATAATAAAAAACCCCAAGAATGAACCACATAATGTCTGTAGGTTATATATTATGACATTGACTCGCCTACATCAAAAACATACTGATAAAATCATATCCCGAGTATTCACGAATCAGAACATGAAAAGTCCTAGTTTCCTAAGCTGAAGGTAAACTGTATTAATAAAAAAAAGCGGTTAGCATGAACTGCGAAACTGGGTCGAGTCGATTGAAATGTATTGAGTACCAGGGGGAGATCTAAACACAGAGCTGATCTCTCCGCTCTCAATAAAGATTAATAACACTCACAGGCGGCAGGAATACCAAGTAGGACAGCTTAGATTGGATCAAATTATCAGTAGTTCTATTTGAATTGGTAAAATCGAATTGCTTATGAAATGTGCAGTTATTATTTTAATTTTAAATTTGCCGCCCTCAAGAATAAAAGCTATAATGACGTTGAAAATACGATACCATTAGAACTATTACAAGCATTTTATTGGTTTTTGGGCAATGCCGATGAAGACTATGCTTGACTCAAGAGTATTTGTAACATTTTTGGTGCTGACACAAAAACAAGATCCAAATTTAAATTCTCAAAAGTATTCTTAAACCTAAGTTCATGATATTTAAATGTTTGGCGCGATGAGAAATAATGAAATTCTAAGGTTTCATTTTATAAATGAATAATATATAAAATATATCAGGGGACAATGTCATACCAATTGACCTAGTCCCAAACTAAGCTCTAGGCTTGTACTATGGGTACTAGACAACGATATAAATACTTATATACAGAAATTTATTCTTAAATACAAAGTAAATCATGAATCAGGGACAAACATTCGAGCTCATCACACAAATATCTGCCCCCTACTGGAATTGGAACCCAGAACCGCTAGCTTCGTAGGCAGGGTCACTATCAACTAACGGCGGAAACCTATATTCAACCCGCGAATAGATAAGGCTTGCTCTAGGTTAAAATTTGACATTTGCCAATATGTAAATTTTTAATCTAACGTAAGCCTATCTATCCGCGGTTTGAATACAGGGTTCGGACATAAGGCAGCGCGTTGTCATTTCATTTACTCCTCCTCGTAACTCATCTCCTCGAATATTCAACACAAATTTCCCGGAAAACATTTTAAAAATCAGGATTAAAAAGTTATTATTGGATGCTTTAAAATAAGAATATTTAATTTAACACTTTAATATTGTCAACAGAAACAGCGACGAAATACTACTTAACATTAGAAATAATTTTATTCGTTTTTTTATGCGGTTGGATACATGTAGCCTATTGGTGGGTACCACATGTCTGACTAAGTAACTAGGTATAGGTGTCAAGGAATTAGTTGTTAGGTGCATGCAGAATGTAAAAGTGAGTGCAATACTTGCCAATAAACTTTTGATTGGCAAATTGTTAAATTAATAAATGGACCACACATTTCGAAAAAAAAAAAAAAATCTGATGTTGCTGCCGGGCTTTCTTTTAAAAGTTAATAGGTACTTCATACATAATATTTGTATTTTTTTAAAATTTGGTATCCATTATATTTCTCAAATAATGGTTAGTTAATCTATTATTTTCCTAATAGTTCTTGAGTCTAATTGTTTCACACGCGTTATCGCCGTATGTTCGTAACTCTTCTCATTTATTACAAAAAAACGAATCAATGATAAATGCAAACCTCTTCATACTTTTAAAAAACCTAGGTATATAACTTACTTTGGTGCCGTGGAAACTGGGTAGGGCTCTGGTGTGGGACGCGACGTGTGTTTACACATTCACCCTTTCCCACGTCCAGTCAACCCGTAATCGGGCCGGTGCAGCAGCTGATCAGGCCCAAACTATCAAGCGCTGCAAATATTCATCATTATTAAATTATTAAGAATTTGCGGCGTTTGCAGTGGAGACCATGGGGCG
Organism: Acleris sparsana; assembly: GCA_923062465.1. Lineage (NCBI taxonomy): Eukaryota > Metazoa > Arthropoda > Insecta > Lepidoptera > Tortricidae > Acleris > Acleris sparsana. Next base: position 2,716,437 of record OV281293.1, read on the forward strand.
TTGGTCAGCCGATATGAAAAGCTTTATTAAGGCCCTGTCATCCCGGCTCATAGACACCTCCGGAGATCCTAGAGCTGGTGCTTACTTCTCCCAAAGGATTGGGCTAGCTATCCAGAGAGGTAATGCAGCCAGTGCCATAGGGACCATGCCGCGAGCAGACCTCTAGTGGTGATTATTATTTACATCTTTATTAGTTTTATTTATTAAAAATTGATTAAAGATTCATGTTGAATCGGTAAATAACTTACGTCGATATCGTGGTAAAATTATTATGGTAACAAAGGAATGCGGCAATGAATGACACTGTATTTTAATTATCTAGTTGGAACCACTGCTCATCGGCGGTTTATGCTGAATTATGCACTGCATATGCACTATGTGCATTCCGAGCGTACATTACGCTCAAAAATGTACTTTTAATGGGTGTAAATTATTTATTGCATAGTTGCATACCACGTTATAAAATTTGATATAATTGTGGAATGTCGGAAATGCAAGAACGCGGTTTTGATGATTGCCCGATTAAAACATTTTCGGGTTGATTTACAAGAAACCTCAAAATAATTAAATGTTATAGGCTAACTGTGATACAGATTGATCTATTCCCAAACTAGGCTCTTGGCTTGTATTAAGGATATCAGACCTTTATCATAGTGGTCTTACCGAGAGTCAAACAGGACCACCAGTTTCGTACGTAAGCAGAGAAACTACAGGATTCGTTGTCGAATTAAAAAAGAAAATTCTTGTTGTAATTTTATCCTTAAACCTACCGCTAAGAAGCACTTTCCGCATTTTGTGTTCCGGTGTGGATATAATGAGAAGTGGTGAAATTATTAGCATTAAAACTACACAACTATTGGTCCCTAGTCTGTAACAATATTCCAATTTTCCTCTTTACATTATTCTAAAAACTACCTGCTTACCATTTTATAAGAAGATATTTTTTGCAGTTTTGAAGGAGTGCTTTTGTTTTTTTAAAGTATTATTTTATGTTATACTTTTTAGTGATCCTATTAATGATGTTATATAGTCCCACAAGTCATAGTCGCTCAAATACCTTAATGAAATGAAATGAAATGAAAAATAATTTATTCGGCACATAAATAAAAAACAGTTTACAAGGAAAATGTCTTAACCTTATTATTTTTTTATCGAGATATCTAATCGCCACTCTTTAAATAGGTACCGTTAAGGAGTTCCGGTGGCCATCTGTGGTCTTCATCATCAGTTCCACTTCACTATATAGTACTTTCCAAAAGCAAATGCACGTGTTACAGTGAAAAATTCCGAATTCACTATAGGTGTGCCTATAATATTTGAGGAGTTCCCTTGATTTCTCCAAGATCCCATCATCAGATCCTGACATGTTGACAATGAGACCAATTAAAAAGTATACCCATTCAAACAACATAAAAAAAAAACAAATCAGTCGAGTGGTCTTTGAGTAAAACACCCGACGAATTGAGAACCTCCTCCTTTTTTTGAAGTCGGTAAATAAGATATTTTACTGCTATTATTGCTGCTTTTTTGAGTAGTTTACCTTAGTTGAGTAGTTTTGCGGCATTCTATCATTTCCTCAGGGGAGGCAATGCATTTGCGGATTTCATATACATTACATGGGTCTTATTCGGTTTTACCGTACTCGTTAGCGAGTCGAATGCTCTGTCCCTCGCACTCTTTAAGAATACTGCGAGGTCTGCGAGGGACAGAGCATTCGACTCACCAGCGAGTACGGTAATTGTAACTCATGGTAAGGGTACTGGTGGCCTTTGTAACCTTAAAAAAACATCTTACAAGTCGTAGGTATTTAACATTGCATATAAGCAACTGAGCTTTTAATTCGAAAATAATACACTTTTACACTTTCATGTCAATGATAAAATAGCAAACTCATAAAAATCCAGAATTTAATTAATTTAAAGTTTAATTTTAGGGTTCCGTACCCAAAGGGCATCTTATTTGTCTTTTTGGTGGGGTCCTTATCTTATCTTATCTTATCTTTTTGGTGGGGTCCTTACGGATATACTTCCACCCTGTGGGGTCTTTTGTGTAATTACCCCCCTTTTAGCGCTTAATCCAATTCAGCCTCCATCCCTTCCAAAAAGCGGATAGTGGATTCTTACTCCGGCGAGGGCATCACATTCACACAATAAGTGTTTCATTGTCTCAGCTTCTTCGCCGCACATTCTACAATCTGTGTTGTCATAAAGGCAGTATCCAAAGAGTAAAAACGGGACTCAAATACTAGGACTCCAATGTCCGTCCGTCCGTCTAGCCACTATAACAACAAATACTAAAAACGGAATAAATAAATATATGTATAAGGGGGCTCCCATACAACAAACCTGGTTGGTTTGCCGTTTTTTGCTCGATATTAATAACGGCAACAGGTAGACACTTGAACTATTCACAGAATAAGTATTTCGTTGTATGTTCCCTTTAAAAATAAATACTTAAATTTAAATAATATAAATATTTTACGGGGGCATACGACAAACATGATTTTTTGGTAATGGTCCGACTCGCACTTGGCTGGTTTTTCTTTATATTATATTCATTAGTTTGATTACGGCCCCTTTGACTACCTTTCTCCTTTCCAAAAGAAATCTAACGACTTCTCACTCTTCAAAATTGGTCATGCCGTTAAGGCTACAGGAGTTCACAATGGACGGACAAACATACATAAAAGCGCGAAAAAGGGCAAAAAAAGGTTAAGTGTTATCTTAAAGATAGTTCTTTATTAAATTCCCTCCAAAACCTTATAAACCTTAACCCATAAACAACATAAGGTTTTAACTTATCCCAATATCGGAGGGAAACACTCACAGGGAATATCTTGTGAAAATAACTTCATATTTATTGCAGAGAGCACTCAAGCGGTATCGATTCCTCATACGTGGCCGTGATACTGATACTAGCGGCTATTTTGGTATCGGTATAGAATGCTGGTTTAAATCTGTTGAATGTGTGATTGGCCGCTCTTTGTTCGGTTAGTGTTTCGATTTTTGAAAATAGAATTGTTTTGTTCTGTTTTGCACAGACAACGGGTGCTTACAAATCAAGATCAGCGTTTCTATTCTAGGAGGTAAAATCGAAATAATATTTGATGTTTTTAGGTTCCGGTTTGGGGATAAGACAGCCGGTGTAATGACTAGCATAGTGGCATTCCATCTTAGTCCTCAGGGTTGGCAACGCATTTGCAGTCTTAGGCTTGCAGTATTGTGAATGCAAATGTCTATGGGTCACAGTTTCCACTTACCATCAGGTGGCCTGTGTGCTCGTTTGGCTTAATATAAGAGCTATCAAAACGTTAACAACACGATAACAGTTCAAAAACGATTGTGTGTTTACCGTGTTAATTAGAGGCCCTGATTGATTTATCTTACGAAAGGGTTTTCCATACGTGTGTGTGTAAATGCGCTTGCACGTTGTCTCTGTGTGAGTTCCTGTCATCGTTAAGCGACGCCGTAGTGTGCGTGTCTATACGTGTTACCACTACAAGTGTGGCCCACTCGCTGTAGTGAGATAAAACAGCTGTCGTTTAATTAAAGTTTAAAGCCACATAATTATGCGGGAGTTACCGAATATTTTATTCACGTAGCGTTTTTCATATAGCGTTATTTAATGTTCGCGTTTGTTTTAATCTCTAAAACCACAAGTAGATATTTTCCCTTTCCAAAAATATAGTTTGACAGAGTCGACGGAGCTCCTATTTCTAGGTTTTTGTGGCCCTCCGCGCTTGATATAATAATGAACCTAATCTAACCTACCTACGTATTATGATGTAATTACCATTAGGAAAAATTGGGAACGGACAAAATGCGAATAGTAAAAATCAGCGAACATTAAATAGCTAATTGAAGGAAAGCACTTAAGAAAGTTTACAATTATGTAAAAATGCTATGTGAAAATTTGCTAGTATAAAAAAGGCTTGTTGTGAAAATGATTTTTCTAACAAACAAACAAACATGACTTTTTAAGACGAATAGTAATTATAATGTATTGTGCTGTTGATGTCCTTAATAAATAAATAAATAAATAAATAAATAAATAATCAAAACATAATTTATAAAAAGTAATTATACTAAAACAGTACTAAAATAATCCTATATCTCTGAACTAAAATTAACTATAAATTGTTTAAATTAATCTGCAGGCGTTTGTTAACGTTTACGAGTTGTCTGATCTTATTATCTCCGTCTGCAGACTATAAACACACGCCGTAAACATTTAAATCCTTCATTTTACAGCTGCTCCTTAAACTGTGGATATTTAATTTTCGCCTGGGCCCGATGAAATTTCTATTTTTTTAAATGTCAAACGAGCACAAGCCACAAAACAGGACATTACCTCTACAAGAACGTACGTAAGTATAGTGTTTTTAATATAGGTACCAATACATAACCAAACTTTACTTACACCTTACTTAAAAGGTCAGTTTAAAGTAAAGTTTTGGGATACATCTATTAGTTAGTTATATGTGGGCTTAAAAAACAGATTTTGGCTCGATAAGTCGTACAAAAAGGTCGATAATTAGCCGGAAAATCAAAATGGCCAAATTACTTTACTGTCATTAGTTTTCGGCTCCCTATTTCTTATATGGCTCTGTTAATAAAAACACTACGAGAATAACCAACAGAGCTGATTATAAATTTTATTGTAATATAATTAGTTACGACTTACGTTAAGTTAGAAAAACTCATTGGTACATGGTGACCGCGGGGGTTCGAACTCGGTACTTTACGATCACGAGTCGTCCCCCTAAGCCACTAGGCCACCGACGCTCTCACGACGGACTGCAAATCTTAAACTCGTTAGATGTTTTGCGTTCTTGAGTTTCTAAAGTTCTCGAGGGAATAACGATGATCGAAATCAACGTAGACCAAACCGCGGGCAAAAGCTAGTTGGATATAAAAACCATCTGCGGGTGGTAGGACGTTGTGCAGGGTCCGTCCGGATCGCTACCACCGTCTTATCCATTAAACTACCGCCTAACAGCAGTGTTCGCATTTTTGTATTCCGGTATGGGGAGAAGACAGATGGTAAATGACTAGAATTTAGGTATTCCATCTTAGTCCTCAGGGTTGGCAACGCATTTACAGTCTTAGGCTTGCAGTCTTGTGAATGCGAATGTCTATGGGTCACAGTTTCCACTTACCATCAGGTGGCCTGTGTGCTCGTTTGCCTTCTCTATGCCAGAAAAAAAAATCAAGGTGCCTCCTTATGCCATAGATATGTCATAGATAGATATGTAGAATTCACTGAAAACTCGGTCAATATACAGACACGTATATTTAACGACAAAGCGCTTAAATATAAAATAGCGATCGTCAAAGCTGCGAGAATAGAAACCCGCATCGCATAACGACTTAAAATGGACTCGATTGTCGGTCGAACTGTTATAATAAAGTTTATGAGTTCAGTGAATACTGTGGCTATATGAGTTGAGAGGGGGTTTTCATAAAATAGTTGCTACTACTGCTGAGTTTCTTGCGGCATTTCTTCTCAGCAGTGGTCTCCTCTTGGGAAGCGCTGGTAGTATCTTGACGTGTAAAAGCGCCCGAGCGGCCTACTTACTGAATAAATTTCTTGTATCTTTTTTTATCTTTTAGTGAACAGGGGCAACGTCCGAGAATATTAATTATACTGATGTTAATAAACAAAACGTAAGCTTTACAAAACACGACTGTTGCTAACCTTATAATTCAAAATGAAAAGTGAAGAAAGAAACCTACCAATGATACCCCACTTGTCATAGGTCATAGACTTTCTTTTTTACAATTTGGCGTCTGGTTGCCGCCATATTGAATTTTGATTACTGTGATATCTTTAGTCACACTTAGATGAAGACAAATCGATTAGCATAAGAAGCATAAAAATCGGTCAACGCGTTTATGGTTTCTAGAGCGCCACAAACGAAAAAACATGGGAGCCTGCCGTTTGGCAAAAATATGTTTGCCGAATGAATCATTTCCCAACTTTTTCATTTGCCAACCCAATGTTAGATACATTTTTCAGAACTCATTTCAGTACCATCGCGTAGAACCCTATAGGTTAGGTTCGGTTAGTTTTTATAAAATCCTGTGTTATTTACGGTTATAGAAAACAAAGAGGGTTGGCAAATGAAAAAGTTGGGAAATGATACATTTGGCAAACATATTTCGCCGAATCAAAGGTGACCCAAAAAACATGCATGATAAACACGGCAGTCAGGTAAAAACAGAGTGGTGACTGTTTGAAAACGCAAGGAGTCAACAATGAAGATGTGAACTTGTATTTTTTTATTTTTTTTAACATGGGATAGTGCAAAGGCACAATCTCACTCAAATTGATCTAGACTTGTATGAAAATGAAAATCTTTATTCAGTTAATAGGCCCTGTAGGCACTTTTACATGTCCAATTATACCAGCGCTTCCCAAGAGGAGACCACTTGTACTGTTGAGAACAAGCGCTGCAAGAAACTCAACAGTCAGTCTGTTTTAAAATAAATCTCTCATTACAAACATATAACTTGAGCTAGTAAGTAATACAAAATAAAGAAATTTCACAAGGATTACAGGTCCCAGAGTAAATTTTATGCCTAAATTAAATTCTTTGAGATGTATAAAGTCTCTAAGGGTCAAAGTATGTTTTTTTTGTTGTGAAGATGTAATGTCTTCTCTATTTCTCATAATGGATACTGATCAACGAAAACTTCCCAAGAGAAATACGAATCGAATTACATAGAAAACATCAAAGACTCAAAAACAAATATTAGTGCTTATCTCATCAAAAAATATCTGCTCTTACCTGGATTTGAATCCGGCAAACCATGTTACATATACTGTGTAATACCTACTGTTTTAGGAGTATTCAACTGGGAGTGAAAGAAAGAAATTGCATTATTTGACTATCGGCAGGATCCAATTTAAAAAAGCGAAGTTCTAAGACAGCGTACAAAAAATTACAAGGCAGTCTGAAGACTTCAATGATTAAATTTTGAACGATTTATAACTAATTTAATTAGGCTTTGAAGCCACAGGTAACAATTTGTAAGATAAAACAAGATAAGGTCAAATTCAAATTCAAATTCAAATTGTTTATAGGTATACATGTGACACCCTGCAAGGCACAGCAACTTAGATCTAGAAGGGCTAGTTATATTTAATCAACCTAAGAACATTTATATCGAGTTATACCGTCAACTCAACCGACGACCAGAGTATAAAGAGCTGTCAAAATGTATAAACTAACACTCGATAAAACTCCTTAACGTATAGAGAAATTGGTACTTAATCTTTAACCTAGGGTGACATGTAAGTAAGGGCACATTTTATAATTATATGTTTGTCATTTAGAAAGGATGGATGACAGAAGAGTTACGAAAGAGATATGGCGAGCGAGAGTGAGCGGAGATGTCGGTAGGGGACGCCCTAGACGGACGTACGGTGATCAGATTCGCGATGTCCTGATTAAGGGCCAAATCAAAAGCACCCGAAACCGACGTACGTGCATGAAAAGATTGATGAATGTAGAGGAGGCGAAGTGTATATGTTTGGACCGATGCACCTGGCGTTCCATAATCTCTGCCTACCCCATTGGGAGACAGGCATGAAGATTATGTATGTATGTATGTACAACAAGATAAGAGGTAAGATGTAGACACTTTATTGTACCTAGTACCTACTTAAATAATCCTACATAACACAAATATTAAGATAACAGATATAAATGTAGTAAAAAGGCGAATTTATAATAAAAGCATAAAACCGTTAACTATGATAATGATCTGTATAACGACTCATCGTTATTAGCCATCGAAAACATCCAACGTCACAATTTGCCTTAGAAACGGCGCCTATTTCCCAAATTGGAGCAAACGTTTGACAAATGTATTGTCGAACGTGAAGAAGGTTTCTTCAATGGCTTTGATGTGGAATAACCAAATAACGTTCAAGGCCAAATTGGGTTTGGCGTGACGAAGGTTGGGTGACTAAAGTAAAGGTTTTTATAGCGTTTTTGACGCTTTCGTATTTTTGATACTTGCATAGAAAATCCATGTTATTTTTAAATGAATATCAGGCGGCGATCTTACGCCGATTGACCTAGTCCTAAACGAAGCTCTAGGCTTGTACCTACTACTACTAGACAATGATTTAAAAAAAAAATAGAGACATATGTATATGTATTTTGCGGGTGGTAGGACTTTGTGCAGAGTCCGTCGGCCTACCACCATCTTTTCCATTAACCTACTGCCAAACAGCAGTGTTCGCATTGTTGTGTTCCGGTTTGGGGATAAGACAGCCGGTGTAATGACTAGCATAGAGGCATTCCATCTTAGTCCTCAGGGTTGGCAACGCATTTGCAGTCTTAGTCTTGTAGTCTTGTGAATGCGAATGTCTATGGGTCACAGTTTCCGCTTACCATCAGGTGGCCTGTGTGCTCGTTTGCCTTCTCTATGCCATAAAAAAAAATACATATGTACTTAAAACCGCACAAATATCTTCCGTTACCTGCATTTTGAACCCAGGATAGGCAGAATCACTACCGCGTCGTCAAAGAGAACAAACAAACAACAAAATATTTATCTGTGCTATAAAAATATGCTCGAAGACTCAGACTGTTCTATGTAAGTTTAATGTAACGGAATGACATTAAGTTTTAAACAAACAAAAGAAATAATAGGCAGGTTTCTTTTTAAACAATTCATCTTGTTTATATTCATTACTCGTTCACACTTGTAACCATTTACTTATGCAGCCCCTAAAACTGCATTACCGTCCAAAAAAAGAATTTATTTAGAATAAAGGTTCAAAACGAGATTAAAGAGTACGATCGTTCTATTAGGGAACCTTATTGTCATTTTTCCTGGGTATCTCTAAAAATATGCTAATGATGAAACACATTCTGTTCTACAAAATAAGTCGGCCATTTTGAAATGGAAGGGAAGGAAAGTCAACAAATTGTAATTTGTATGATAATGGAGTTAAAACACCGAATGTCGTGCCATGCTTGTATTTGAAGCCAGGGTGTCATGCTGGTCTGAAAGGCTTTTTAATTAATGTAATGTCATTTATTCTTAATCCCCCTAGTAAAAAGAGGGATGTTGTAAGTTTAAAGTTTGTATATGTGGCATTATTTGTGCATTTAAAATCTACAATCTTGTACATGTAGAGATAATTCTCAGTGTAACAGCCTCCGCTAATATTGAAGGATCGGAATTTCCACTTTATATAGCTTACGTTTTATACTTTTATATATTATGGTCCTAAAGATACATAACGCTAAGTTACGTACCTTTAAAAAAAAGACAAAATGTATAGGGTTGACGTGAGCTGACAGATTGATTCCATGGAATACAGAAAACGTTAGCAGCGTTTCAATCTTGGCTGCAACGAATCACATAATTCGTAACTTCGGATACCCCATTCCTTTCACTCGTCATTCAGGGTAAAATAGGTAGAAAAGGAAGGAGATAATATAACTATCAAATTCTTTATTCAAAGTAATGAATTTTTAGCGGATAGCGTTTTGAAAATCGAATGCTCCAGTCTTTTTCGAAAATAAAAAAGGATGTCGTTTTGAGGTTGGGGTTGCTTGTGACGTTCTTTCGCATTCAATTTGTTATCTACCGCTCCTCTGCCGATTGAAGAATTCGTTTTTTTTTAAATCTACTGGCTGCACTTACTTATTCGGTTTTCTATTTCAATATTGCCGCGATGACGCTTATTTTCCTATTCTAAATCCTACAGTCACGTGCAATACTGCGTTTGACGCATCTGCAGCGTTCTTACGCTTGACAGCGTTTTGTGCAGCCAGCTTTAACACTTTTTGCATTAGATTTTCTTCTACCTTGTGTTTATTTTTCTTACGGATAGGTTATGATTTAAGATTTCCACGTGTGAAGATGTAGATACACCAAAACTCTTAGTATTAGTAGATTCACTCAATATTATCGACGTGTAAAGAGCTTATGTAATCAATTATAAATATATAAGGAAATGATTGAGGGGCACGTAATCATTATGCAGGTTTATTATTTCATCAAAAGGCATTTGTCGCCGCAGGAGTTCATTTTTTGGTAGTCACAAATCGAACCAAACCTACGTAATTAATGTTTCAGATATCCTGAAATCTTCATTCGATGAAATTATACAATCGATGAAGTAAAATTCGATAAAATGATAGGTTACCAAAGTATTCGAGCAGACAAAACATATGAATTTTTATCAAGTTTAAAACTACAAACGTAGAACCAGGGGAGGGGAATGAGGGGTTGTCCTAACGCATCGTTGGAACGAATTATTGTTCCAACTGACGTGAATATACTAACGGCTTGGTTAGGTTAGAGTTGTATATAAACAAAATTTAAAAAATACAGGCGAATTCAAAATATATAGTCAGTAAATTGGCCACACGAGGGCTCTTTTACACGTCGGTAATATAGAGTGAATCTACTAGCGCTTCAGACAAGACCATCATTGCGGAGAAGAAGCGCCGCAAGAAACTCCAGCAGAAGGTCATTTTTTCCCATAATAAAATACAATAATACTTAAAGGTAACATTACAAGGTAATAAAGTAATAAATAATAATTTTAAAACTAACACCAATTAGGACACGACGATTAGAGATAAAGTTTCCAATAAAGACTCGTAATAAACACTTTATAATAATGAGTTCAGATTTGAATTTCGGAAAAGTATGACCGCCGCTGTAGAACGGAATCCTGGATACGCCTGTTTATGAATAACTGGAACAATACTTTTTCTACCAACGTTCAATTTAAAACAGAACGATATTCAGAGCGTACCATTTGTGCAGACGTTTCTTTGAAACAGTGGAAGTATTCGTAATGAGCTCGCTCGTCAAATTGAAACGGAACCCGACCTTTATGAAATAAATTAAGCATAATAAAACCGTATCCTCGTTATGGACTACTACGTGCCTTAAATATTATAATCAGCTGAAGAATATTCCTTAAGGACATTGTAGTGGATTGATATTTTTATTTTAGCTTTCTTGAACATGTCTAATGGATCTTGTTTAGGGTGTATGTCTTTCTGTACGTACGTACAGATTTTAATGAAGTTTTTCATCAGTACATAAAGTGATTCAAGAGAAAGGTTTATATGTATAATACATTTTGGATTATATACGGTGGTTACAGAAAACTAAACCGAAGCAAAACAAGAGCGGGTCGCTTGTTATACATATTATAATACATTTCTCAAATACCGGTAGCGCATCTGCGATTCCTGTGGTGTTTCGGGTGTTTATGGGTCGCGATGATAACTTACCATCAGGTGACTCACTTGCTCGTCTGCCTCCTTTTTCATATAAAAACACAATCTAAAATCTAAGAACAAATATACTATAAGATATTGTCGGGTGGTAGGACCTTGTGCAGGGTCTGTCCGGATCGCTATCACCACCTTATCCATTAACCTTCCGCCAAACAGCAGTGTGCTTTGTGTTCCGGTTTGGGGATAAGACAGCCGGTGTAATGACTAGCATAGAGGCATTCTATCTTAGTCCTCAGGGTTGGCAACGCATTTGCAGGCTTAGGCTTGCAGTCTTGTGAATGCGAATGTCTATGGGTCACAGTTTCCACTTACCATCAGGGGGCCTGTGTACTCGTTTGCATTCTCCGTGCCATAAAAAAAAAACGATGAGAAACTAATAGTCTGTGTAATATAACGATAGACTGATAGTCCAATATAGACCAACGGACTATGAGGTTAGACTGTAGCGCCATATGTTATGGTAGAAACTGCAATAGCTCTCTATTTAATGCCCTATTCCTATATAGACCTAATTATCTCAATTAGAACCGTCCAACAGTACATAGTAGCAGACGGCCGTTTAAAAATCCCTTGTAAGTGAACAGCACAATGGGGGGGGGGGGGGGGGGTGAGTGGAGTTAATGACAGCCCGCGCCAGCCGCAGCTACCCACAGCATAGCTGTGCGCAGAAGAGACAAACGTACTCAGAGAAATTTTAGACATTTAACTTAGACGTTACTACAAACAAATTAGATCTCGCGACAAACTTAGCTATGCCGTTTGAAAACTGTTATCCCCATACATCGACATGGGTCGCGGTCAGTTTACCAACACCGCAAATAAGTTTTCGGTTTACATTTAAACCGTTTGTAACTCAAGAACCAATGAAGTCTACGTAGTCGTGATAGTTTTCCTATAAAATTTATTATATGTGCTTTCATTTTAGATATTTTTCAGATTTTTAGTATTTGTAGTTTTGGCTGTAGTGGGGGACACTTGACTCTAACAAAAATAAGCGCTTAATATTTCATAAACGGATCTCTTAATTGACACCCCAAACTATGGGGTAGACGAGAAAAAAATACATCCCCACGTTACGAGTAGGGGAGGCACATTATTATATTTCCAGATTTTATTTTATCACTTTGTTGGCGTGACTTATATGTATATGCATGTCAAATTACAGCTTTCTAGTACTGGTCTCTGAGGTAGGCTGCGGACGGACGGACGGACATGCATGGCGAAACTATAAGGGTTCCTAGTTTGACTACGAAACCCTAAAAAATGTTTCTAAATAATGTTGTATCGTCCTCATCTGACTCAAAGTGGAAGTTCTTCTCATTTTGGCTTAGATGCTCGACTCAAGACGCCGCCAAAATATTTATTTCCTCTGACTAAAAAAAACAAACGTTTATTACCCAAATAAACAATTGGTCTGATTATATTTTTTGCCTGTCCTGTGGTGATCAATTTACACCTGCTATAATCCTGACAAATCTCTTTCACTCCTCAGTCATGCATGCGCGTCTGTTTCGGGTAGGTACTAAAAATTCTGCCTTTTTCTAGTATGTCTCCGATTTGATTCGAAAAAGTACGCCGAGGGCGGCCACTTCCGACCCTTCCACTTTTGCTGTGTATATCTGTTTCTTCAATCTTTTTTCATCCATCCTTTCCAACTGACCAAACCACCGAAGCATGATTTCTAATGTTAATCTACTGTTCCTACTCAGTGGCCCGTCAACAGCGGGTAAGCACCGGAAAATACTCGTCGCGTCACTGTTGGCAATTACCACTACCATTAGTTTGAGCGCTCTTGGTCGAAGGCTTTGTTTGTGCAACTCGATCTAGGGCGGGATATAATGGAATTTAATAGCACTGGGACCTCGCGGAGGTTTCTAGAAGCGCAAACCTAGACTGTGTGTAATTAATTAAAAAGCATGACGTTTTCAATGAGTCACGTTTACAGACGTATTTTATTTTAGTTGTATACAGAACATTCCTAAGTATTTTAAACACTGGCCTTAGACAATAAGATACTTTGCGAGAACATTATTGTGTTTATCATTTTCAGTTCAGTTTTACTATAGCATGGATGCCAAACGCGCAAGATTACAATCGGCAGACTGCAATCCGAAGAGTGAATGCCTCTTTGCTAGTAATTTCACCGGTTGTGTTATCCCTACATTGAAAACCAACAACGAGACTGCTGCTGCTTGGCTTTAGGAGAAGGAGGTGGTAGCAATTAAAACCTCTTAAAGTTTACGTCAGAGTTAAGCATCTTGTCTAGGGCTACCTAACAGGTACTAGTTTGGTGTCGTCAATAACAGATGCTACAAAAATAAACCTAATTATAACATTACTGTATTTCGAAACGATCTAAGTTATAAACTAACATAGGGTCTCTTTGAACAGTTTTGAAAGGAAAATAAATAAACCAACTATGTAGACGAAACGGTGCAGACAACCCCCTAGTCAGCCCGGAGCCGATTTGTGGCATCATCTCTTAAGCGATATATAAATCTAGGGCGATCGAGTTACCAACAAAAGGACACAATCACCCAAAATAACAAATTAAAGGGTTCAAAAGCAAGCTCTCCAAAGACATTCTACAACTCAAAAGAGAAAAGACTTGGGTAGTGACTGACCACTGCAAACTGAACAGACATCGGTTTCTAATGGGTATAAAACAAGACGAGACAGCAATGTTCAACTTCAGTTCATGCAGACCACTCATGCGCAACAGAAGTATCTAACTTGTGATGGTTACAAGTCCTATCTAACCTCACCTACGTGAATCATTATTTAAGATAACTTGAAATCGACACGGGTTTAGACGAGAGGTACCATTATAGAAGAAGAAGGAGATCTGTGCTGATTATAAAACAGGGCGTATGTCTCCCTTATTTCTTAATGTGTGGTGATAAATTTACTTTGACTATCAAATTGCGCATATGTCCTTATTATTAGAGTCAGTGTGACAGACAGTCAAATTATTTTAATAGTAAAATGGTTTAAGTGGATGATTCGAGGCCAATTTTGATAAAGGTTTGTTCGTTACCGTATGTTTTTTTTTATTAACTATTAAATGGTACCTGCGACATTTTAACAGCATTAAAATAATAATATGAAAATCAACGATATTTTTTTTTAATGATTTAAGTACTAAAGCCAGCTGTCCCGTTTCCGGCCACAAAAATCGGATAAAGCCTCACTGACCTCAGTGGCATTAATAATGCTACATTAAATAGTAGGCAATAAGGTTGGAATTAATAAATCCATTATTACAGCGTGTCCCGGCTCTTTCTGTCCGCGACACCCGGATTTATTGCGAGAGGGGGGCGCTGTGGTATGTGGTGAGCTACCGGTTTCCGGACTCATAATAACCGGTTTTAATTTGCGACTAGCGAACCGTATTTATTTACCATAATTCCTCGCAGTATTCATTCAAAGTAATTGCCACGATAGCAGTGTAGTTTTTTGTGGCTTCACCATTGTTTATTATTATTCGTATGTCATCAACATAACTTAATAGTAACACAGTACAGTAAAGAGGAGTAGAACAAGATTGATTGACTGTTTCAGCATTCAAGTAATCAGACACTTTTTTTAAAAATACTTTTATATCGGACGTTATCTTTAAAAAATAAAGGTTCTTCTTCTTCTTCAAATTCCTCTCCACTACTGGAGGTTGGCAGTCAGCTCTGCATACAACTTCCTATCTCTCGCCAAACGGAACAGCTGTTCAACCGTGGCGACGCCTGTCCAGGTCTTTATGTTCCCGAGCCATGACATCTTGGGTCTGCCAACGCTTCTCTTCCCCTCAACCTTGCCCATAACGATAGTCTGAAGCAGTTGGTATCGCTTGTTCCGGAGAATATGACCCAGGTAGGCTACTTTTCTCCTACGAATGGTTTGCAATAGTTCACGGGATTTTTTAACTCTGCGTAGCACCTCTACATTTGTCACTCGTTGAACCCAACCAATTCTCAGCATTCTTCGGTACAACCACATCTCTAAGGTTGCGATGGTAAAATTCCACCTCCCGTTATCTTTAACGTCCTAAAACATTTTTATTTGACTATTTGGAGCTAAAACACGTACCAAGTGTATTAGTATAATTTAGACCTAATGAACAGGACTGTATTTGTATTAAGTCCAACAAGTTCTAGGGTTTCGAGATCATTGTAGGATCTTTGAAACTCACAAGAACCTTAAGACAATTTTAAACAAATTAATCTAGTCCCAAACTAACCTCTTTACTTGATCTTGTAAACAAATACATATAAAGAGAAATATAGCCTTAAATGGCACTCATTCTCATCACATAAACCTTTTCCCTTTCCGAAAATAACCAGCACCAGCTTCATAGGGTTTTTACTGTACTCAGTTTATGCTACGTACACGTAACATACTAAATAAGACATGTATTCAGTTTTTACAGTCACGGACTTTGTTATGCCACTATGGCACCCTGTCATAATGACAGCGTCAAGTGACGACATAAACATTACATGGGAATTAATAGTAGGATTTATTCGACAAGGTTCTATAGTGGTATAACAATTAAAGTCCGTGAACGTACTACGACGCTGCCAACGCCTTACTCTGATGCGTCCGCGAAGGAATGGCATAACCGAGTTGACGGCTCCGCAATATGGAGCAGCTCGTGTAACTAATAGCTCCAGCGGCGTTGTCTGAATTAATGTCAAATCACAGCGTAATGGCATTAACGCATACGAGAATTAACACAAAGCAGTGTGAATGCCATGAATAGGCAACATTATGGCATTTGACGACGCGCTGGCCTAGTAGTAGGTAGTGACCCTGCCTACGAAGCTAGCGGTCCTGGGTTAAAATCCCGGTAAGGGCAGATATTTGTGTGATGAGCGGGAATATTTGTTCCTGAGTCATGGATGTTTTCTATGTATAAATATACGTATATATTTCTCTATATAAGTATTTATATCGTGGTCTAGTACCCCAAGCCTAGAGCTTTGTTTTTGACTACACTCAGGAGCAATAATACCGGGTCAGAGTGCGTTTTTCGTACAAACGAGACTATTCCGAAGCCTTGGTTCCTCGCCGGGGGTTGTTTTGAGTGAGGTTTAATGGTGGATACTCCGAGGTTCAATAGAAGAGGTAAAAGTTCTTAGGATTCCAAACTGATCGTACAATCAGTATACACCACAGCGAGAGATTTTGGGTCAACATTTGGATTTCCTTACATTTTATTGCCATTTTAGATGTTTTTCTGAACAGGCACTATTCCGGCGTTAGCCGCAGATTTATTCAGTTGGGTATGCTAGGCACTCTGGAAGTCCTGTATCGATGCTCGGGGTATTCATCATCAGATTTCACTAAAAGCATTCCCTGGCGAGGAACCAAGGCTTCGAAATAGCCTCTTTAGTATGAAAAACGCACTCTGACCCGTTTTATTTGCTCCCGAGTGTAGGTCCATTGGTGTGACATTGTCCTCTGATATTTATTATATTCGGATATAATATATATATTTATTTATTAAGATACATTAAAAGCAGATGTTATAGAAATTGGTGTTGTATCACCAAGTGGCTCATGCGTCATGATTATCACTAGACCGAGAAACTGTTTTTATATGTGTGATAGCACACACGCGCCCGCTCTCTAGAATATGTATGTTTATGTGCTTAGTTTTAGTTTAGTGTGTAAAACGACTCGACACTTATTTTATATAATGTTTTACTTTACCGTTTTTTTTATTCATTGGCAATTAAAAAAAACAATAAAGTTTCAGCAGAATATACCTAGCTTTGTTGAAATGAAATTCGTTGTGTCGTTTATTTTCATTTCATTTTTCATGGTTATACTCGTAATAATAGGATACATAACAGAGACTAACCTCCTTATTAATAAACGTACAATAAACCCATTTTAGTTAAAGTATACTTTGTATATTTCTCTCAAATTAAAATGTCACGATGAATAACGACAAACCATATTTAAAGCTTACTTTAGTTATTGTCCGTTTATGAATAAGAGGCTTAATGTTGAATACCTTAGCTTCAGGTATTGTCTAAATCCAACACAGCAAAATTAATAAATTCTCATGACCAAAGCAATTTTGAGAACAATTAACCCTAGACAAGATGAATTATAGCAAAAGTAGGCAACGGTAGCAATCTCATTACAAGGCCGAGATTCTAGGCGGTAATAAACAAATCGTCTTTGACCCGTTATCGTATTGTCGATGTTTTGACAATTCTTATGATATATATGCTTGACGGTAATGGAGACAGAGTTCAAGATAATAACATTATCAGATTAAAACGATATGGTTTTTACCGCATAGAATAGAGGCTCTGGTTGATTTTTGAGTCGGTTATGTTTTCAGAATGCCTTTTATGGTTAGGACTCGCCATGCTGTTGCAAGACAAAAAAACAAAAAAACCGCCAATGCTGACAAAATCATCGCCTAAGCACGTGTATTGTATGATAAAACGGAGTCATTCTTTACTGGCTGTCTGACAAACAACACAACATACACTGCCATAGTTTAAACTTTTTCATCTGAGCTTATCCACTTATACAAAGCAATTGTGTAATTAACCACAAATTAGGATAACGAGGTCGCAGTAAAAACAGATTATAACCGCCTTCGAAGGTTAACATGGAATTTCGACTCTATTTATTTTAACAATAGACTACAAAATACAGTAATAATAGAACAATGGAGCCTTTTTTTTTTAATTTTACAATCACCCGATACTCGACGAGAACTGAAATAAAGAAGTGTCGAATACGCTATTTTTTAAAACGTACTAAACAATGAATAAGGTTGAAAATTCAACATTCATGCAATGTACTTCTAAACTTTTTCGTAAAGTTACTTGTTGGCGGCTTCGAGAACAAAAGGATTGTATAGATACCTGCTATTACCATTGTGTTACCAGTTAAGTGAAAGAGCTCAGTTCAAAAAGTTTAAACTATAACTATCTAAACATAAAATAGAACATGTTACTCCTAAAATTACTTGAAGTTAGCAATGCTTTATGGGAATGCAAGAAAACTACTGGAAAACGAATTCTACGCGAACAAAGTCATAAGCTTCTAGTGCTTATATTATTATTGTGTATATACTCGTATATTGCATTCCTTACCTTAACTAGCTCAGTTGTAATACGACATACAAAGGCACTAACGTACACACTGGCAACATTACAGCGCTTGGTTGCTCGAGTGGGTACTAAAACATATTTTACTTTGCCAACCGCATGGATTTCACAAGAAATGTTGTGTCTTCCAATATGCAGGTCTTGTTAGGGATTGTCATACGCAACTGAATTCGGTTTCATCAGAGAATAACAATGGAATGTTTCGTTAGCTCTCTTGTAGCCACTGGTCGTATCGTGAGATAGTTTTAAGTTTGGCTTTAGGTAAGTACCTAACTGTGAAACTTGATTGATTGATTGAAACTCTGGATTGATTGACGAAGCGCCGGCCTAGTTGATTGTGACCCTGCCTACGTAGCTAGCGGTCTCGGTTTCGATTCTCGGTATGAGCAAATATTTTTGTGATGAGCACGAGTAATTTGTTTCTGAGTCTTGAATGTTTTCTATGTATTTAGGTATTTATTTCTCTGTTATAGTATTTATGTCGTTGTCTAGTACCCATAGAACAAGCGTAGGGCCCACTTTGGGATTATGTAAAATTGTGAGAAATCGTCCCTTGATAATAATTAAATATGTAATGATAGATAAATGGGGATTCTTTAGAACATTTCAATGAACTATCACAAGAATCTAATATTACAAAGTCTATAATTTTGGAGAACACAGCCTACAAAGTTAAAAATCGTAGGTAATGTATTTTCCCGTCGCGATATCATCGCTTGGTCACTTGGTACGCGGTATGTCTGAGTACAGGGTGCCATTGACAACACGCGGTAGATTTAGCGGTGTTTGTATTACATTGAATTTGCGATTTTTGTTAGAAAAAAACTGAAAGTTAAGTTTTGATTTTAATTAGGTAAGACCATTGTAATGTAATTACCGGTGATCTATAGAGCCCCTGTTTTTAATATTATCCCCGGTTTTAGGCCACACACTGTCTATGTGAAGAGCAAGAGTCTTGGATGGTGTATTTATCTAAATACGTCGTTTATCGTTGTCTCGTGCATAATACGAGCCTAGAGTTTAGATTGGTACTAGGTAAGTATTTGTGATTTTTATCTTGATATTTATTTATTTCATCATCATCATTATCAGCCGCAAGACGTCCACTGCTGGACAAAGGCCTTCCCCAAGGTTTTCCACAACGATCGGTCCTCTGCTGCTGTCATCCAGCGGTTTCCCGCGACCTTTATCAGATCGTCAGTCCACCTTGTGGAAGGTCTGCCAACACTTCGTCTCCCGGTCATTTATTTATTTATTCGTTGTTTATTAGATATCATTTAATAATTATCATAATTATAATAATTCTGTAATACATTTATTATTATACAGACTTTACATTAAAATTTAAAAGTTAAAGTTAAAACTAAACTTATTTAAAATAAAATAAAATAAAACTAAGCTACTCAAATATTAAAAATTAAACATAAACACCACTATAAAAAGAACACCCCCTCTACCAGGTCCGCTCGCGGCATGGTCCCTAAGACACTGGCTGCATTACCTCTCTGGATGGCTAGCCCAATCCTTTGGGAAAGGTAAGCGCCAGCTCTAGGGTCTCCGGAGGTGTCGATGAGCCGGGATGACAGGGCCTTAATAAAACTTTTCATGTCAGCTGACCAAGGTCCCATTGTTTCCACCGCAAGCGCCACAAATTCGTAATTATTTAATAATGATGAATATTTGCGGCGCTTGTTGGTTTGGGCCTGTTCAGCTGCTGCACCGGCCCGATTACGGGTTGTCTGGACGTGAGAAAGGGCGAATGTATCAACACACGTCGCGTCCCACACCAGTGCCCTACCTAGTTTAATTTTATTCGTTGTTTGCAATAAATCTTAGGTATAATTAATAAATAAATAAATAAATAATAAATATCAGGGGCCAATGTCACACCAATTGACCTATTCCCAAACTAAGCTCTAGGCTTGTACTATGGGTACTAGACAACGATATAAATACTTATATAGAGAAATATATACTTAAATACATAGAAAACATCCATGACTCAGAAACAAATATTCTTGCTCATCACACAAATATCTGCCCTTACCGGGATTTGAACCCAGGACCGCTAGCTTCGTAGGCAGGGTCACTATCAACTAGGCCAGCGCGTCGTCAAACTTGACCCAAAATTGACCCTATGTTACCCCTATTATTATGATTTTAGAACGTAGTTAATGAAACTGTGCTTAAAGTTTTTTTGCAGATTAAACGGCACCAGCTACAAGTAGGGTAGAGGTACCGGTTTTGGCTGTTTACACCGTTTTTGGCCACTAAATTTTAACTGATATCTAAAGAATTATGAAATTACGCTATTTTTTTATATTTTATCTCTTATCTACCTATATATACCCATTATAACTATTAACGTATATTATTTTTAAACGTTTACAGTATTTTTCGACACATTTCGACCTAAAGTGGCCAAAAAGGTACAGTGACCAGAAAGGGTACTTCTACCCTATTACCAACCGCTGGCGTTTGTTTTTAAAACAACAATCACGAGTCTTCTCTGTGACCTAAATTCAAACCAGAGTAATAGGACCCGTATCCATCATGAGGTTGTTATATCAATTAGTTTGATCAGCACTGTCACCAATTGCTGTCTAATCCCACTAGGTTAACCATATTGCATGTTAGGATAATGCGATTCCACGAACGCCGGTTAGAATTAAACCAATAAACATAATTTATCTTCGTCGTCTTGTGTGAGATTAATTCTAATATGCAAACGGTTTTAATTAATCATTGTCATTCTGCTTTGTTTTGAGTTTAAAATCTTGGAGAGGATTTAAAACTTTCGTCAGTCGACGGTTGTCATTTGTTTTTTTGGATGGCCTGAAGGCAAAGACTTGCCACCTGATGATTTAAGTTGATATTTATGCAGTCGTAAGGGGCGACTAAGGGGTTAAACGCTGGTAGTATTGTTAGGCGATGGGCTTGCAACCTGTCACTAATATAAACTGTTTGTGCAAATAGTGGTTATGGAATTGAAAACAAGTTGTTAGAGTTGTTGGTAATTCTATAGCTCTGCCTACCCCACTCTGGGATGACGGCGTGACGGTAAGTATATGTATGCATTTATGAAGCTGTGAGAATAATTCCTTGTCTTAAAAACTACGGGCCATATTATTATAATTATTAACCGTTTGGCCACGTGGTAAGCCTAGTTACTAATCAAACGCGAGGTACGGGTTCGTTTCCCCGAATGAAATATTTATGATGAGAATGAGAATTTGTTTCTGAGAACAGATTTTTTCTATGTATTTCTCAACATATACTGTAAGTGTTTATCGTTGTCAATTATATATGTTAAATAAATAATAAAAAAATAAAGTATTGGTACAATCTCACACAAAATAAGCTCTAGGCTTGTACTGTGGGTACTGGATAACGATGTCAATAAATATTGAGAAATAATATTAGAAATAATTATTAAGAGACATATCTTACAAAAAGGACTCAAGCTACGATATTAGACACTTACGACAGCACTACAAAAACAAAAGGGTACAGTCAAAATATAATTTGAATCTGCAAGGGGTACCTCAAAGCAGTGTCTTAGGGCCATTTTTGTTTATGGTGTAAATTAATGAGTTTCCCCTGATAATTAACCACCTGTGTGTTATGTTCACTGATGATGCCACTATTTTTATCTCTAAAGAAAAAGGCTCTGATATAGCTAACGAGTTACAAAATACTATGAAAATTGTAATTCATTGGTGGTCCACATTACATTTAAGGGAAAATCTAGATAACACTAAAATTGTACAATTTATTAACTATAAGCAGACACAAAAAAGTTTAAATGTTGTTGTAGACAGTAAAAAAATTGAACAAGTGAATAATACAAACTTTTTAGGAGTAACAATTGATAGCAACCTAAATTGGAAGTCCCACATAGACAACATAAATAAAAAACTAGCCAAATCCTGCAATGCACTATCTATATTGACTAACATAGTTTCGATCGATGATGCGATGAAGGCCTACTATGGAAATGTCTACCCCGTACTTACGTACGGTATAATATTTTGGGGAAATTCTGTGAACATTGAATCCACATTTCTTCTTCAAAAAAGATGTATGAGAATTATAATTTAAGCTCAGGAATAAGCAATCCCTAAAAGACATTACATCTTTAACCATTTGCCTGAACATATTAAATCGCTAGATGGGAGTAGATTTAAGACAAAGCTTAAAAAATGGCTATCAATGAAAAGTTCTACAATTTAAATGACTATTTCAGATGTATACCTGGTTAAGACTGTTTTAATATAATATAATGTTTACTTGCTATTGTACGCCCGAAATGGGCAAACTGTTGGACCTTTTATTATTATATGATTATGTACCCAGTTTCTGACAATAAATGAATCTTATTCTTATTCTTATTTAAATACATAGCGAGCCTCCAAAACTAAGAAACAAATACTCGCGCGTATCACACAAATATTTGCAAATACCAGGAATCGGACCCGGGACAACTAGGCTAATACGTCGTCCATAAAACAAACCTGGAGCTTAGTTTGGGACGAATTCAATCTGTGTTAAACTATTTTTTGTTGAGATACTCGTCTTAAGACACTTTAAGGTAAACGTCAAGTTATAGAAAGGTTTTTTTCTCTTGAGTTAATCTGTTTAAATGTCTGTCAAAGAAATATTTTTTGGATCAAGCTATTGGTGCCGACTCTTTTTTTATTACCAAGTAATTGTGCTTACTTATCAAGAATAAACTAGGGAGTAATGGTGTGAAAAAAAAGATTGACTTCTGATCTGTCAAATACTGAATGATATATTACTGTGAGTTGAACTAAAGTATAGAGTATAATACTACTGAAATATGCGGTTTAGTGACAGTTATTTAAATTTAAACCACTCACGAGGCCATTAGTCTACACTGACTAAACGATGCGAACTATTTGCTATTTTTGAAAATTTAATTAACTTGACATTTTCAAACAAAACAAAGTAGGAAAAGACGAATAACGCATTTGTGAAAAAAATCAGAATGTTGAGTCATAGTTTTAAAATGTTTATTGGAAATCAGGGTTAAAGTGAGATGGTTTCTTTTCGAAGAACAAGGTAGTACAGACCGAAAAAAATATGCTTGATAAAAAAAGATTTAATTGGTGTGAGAAAAAAAAAGTTTACCATAACTGATGTTTTCTTAAAAAAATATCCAAGAAATAACGACCAAAGTGCGGAAATAAACAAAACACTTAACATTCATATTCCCTGAAGGCAATAAATTAATATCTCTTTTGCCGACTCGTGCGCAAAAAGCAGATTTTAATATCCGACATTAAATACGCGTTTGCTTTGATAAAATAATATAATAACAATTTAACCCTCGTTTCGGCAAGGGTCGTATACGATGTTTTTTCGTTTTCATTCTCACGTATTAAGGCTTGATGCTGGATTAGGATAAGGAATTATAACGCTTTTCAATTTCGAACAACAATGAGGTAAAACAAGATTTAAATATAAGCTTTACATGCTTATAAATTGCCGAAAACACCTTAAATACGACCCACATAAGGACCAGACCGTGTATTATAATAATAATAATACAGGGCAGGGCAGCTAGTGGCGAGCTGTTGGTGAGGTCCTGTTCCTAATCTCACGCTTTCCTTCACCGGCCGGCTGCGGTGTACAATGACGAGGAACAGACCCTCACCACCGCCTTCGCACTTAAATTTCGTACGATTCGATACAAATATGTTCGTTTCGCATATAGGAAGTAAAGTAGTTTAATTATTTTATTTTTAGCTCATGAAATATGTGTTTAGTTTATTTCAAAAATACGTAAACCAATCATTATGGGTATTTGGTATTTTTTAAAGTTAGTAGACTACTCAATTTCAAAATACAAAATGTAAAATTTTAATCTGTCACAGGCCCAATAAGATATAAAAATATTACTGAAACGCCTATAAGCCATATGTAAACGAAATTAATCCAGATTTTGCTTCGGTAGCATCATTACAGTTTTATGGGAAATGAATGCGGCAAAGCACTAATTAAGGTATGTTATGTGCAATTAAAAATATAATGTTTCGGACCGTTAAGGTAAAGGCTTAATAGCTACATTATATTTAGGGGAAGTAATGTTTTATATGAAAGTATACGAGAAAGATAATATTTTTATTGTTGCTTGTTACGTAACATACAACGATAAACATACTTAGAGTTTTGTCGACACACATTTCACAGCGTGTATCGCGTACATCGCAGAATTTTTATTTCATGTCACAAGTCCAACCTAACCTTACCTACGGTAATATTATGGTAACCGGAATAAAACACAGTTTCAGTAGACAGTAATTCTCGATGATTTTATTTTTAATTTAATCTTTATTGGCCTTATAGGTACTTATATTTGTAATAATTTTTATTTTTGCTTTTATTTATTTTTTATTTATTTATTACTTTATTACCTTATTATTACTTAATGTAACTTACTTTTAAGTATTATTATGTTTTCATTATTGAAAAAATTACCTTCTGCTGGAGTTTCTTGCGGCGCTTGTTCTCCGCAATGATGGTCTTGTCCAAAGCGCTGGTAGATTCATTATTATATTACCGACATGTAAAAGATGGCCAATTTACTGAATATATATTTTTAATTTTGATGAAGTAACATTGGTGAATATAATATATAATGATACATTCGATGAAAAGTTTATGGAAAAAACATGGTAATTATTAAATTATTTATCAACTAAGATGCCAGAAAGTTTAGAAGCCAGCCGGTATGTTTTTTAAAGGTATGATAATTACGTAAACAATATTTAGAACCGTAAAGATAAACTGCCTTATCAATAACCTATTATCGTTAAATTTTGTTTTGTCATTTTCCGTCAGATGCAAATGTTACCATGACAGTTAAGGAGAAAGAAAGAAGGAAAAAAGTTTACTAACAATAAACACTCAGCATGTTACTGGTTTTTCAAGCATACGTATTTTAAGCACAACTCTAACTATTGTGCGTTTATGCATAAGAGGGATAATGTACATCATTATGATTGTCATATACTGTGTACTATCATAATAATATTCCGGGGCAATAATAATGTATTTAGTATCAATCAACTGACCCAATTATAACCTCATTGATTCGTAATCAAACAATTTTCAGTCCTCGTATTAGACCCGATCCTTATTCCATCGGGACTTAAAACCCACATCTCGCTCATCGTATCTCAACATTAATAATCATTATCCAATCCACAGCGGAAATTCCCATCCCGTAATTCCCATCCTGTGTCACTGACAAAATTCCGCGTCGGCCATATTGTGAATCCATTTCTAATTTCGAATTTCAAATTTGGAACTAACATCGGTTCCCGCGAGACCGAATAGTTGAGCAATACGAATGATTAATAACTTGATATTAATCAAAGCATTATATAGGATTAAATTCCCAATGCAGGGCAGAAATAGGAACTAGGGACTTACGTATAGATTCTGCGTAATAGCCTGTAATAATTATTCTCTTTAGAATTGGGCTTTTAGTGATTGAGATCCGATGCGTTCTGTCGGAGTTACTTATTAGCTGGAGGTGAATGGATTTCAAAGGCTGCGGCGGATTGGTGTTTGAATCTCAGCAGTTAATGAACTGATTTCATGTGTGTTGAAATACTAATGGGGTTAGTAGGATATTAAAACTAAAATCGTGTTTCTTTATTTATCATTAATATCACTTTCTAAGGGTTCAGTTAGGTTCCGACTTAGCATGTGGTTGTGATGCCAACGCAGGTCTTCCGTTATATCTTTTATGCACTCAGCTCTTTGAATGTGCAGGATTTTGAACGATGTTTTCCTTCACCGCAAGAGCATCGGACTTTTTACATAAGTTAGAAAAACATATTGGTACATAGTGACAGCGGAGATTTAAACTCGGTATCTTACGATCATTTTTGCTTAGCTTAGTTATATTAAGGATTATTTTTCCTTTGAAGTTAATATAATCTCTGTATCGTTAGTTACATAAGTGTTTTTACAAGCACTATGACCTTATAAAGCACTATTCCGAACTTTAACATACGCACGTTTCAGAGTAATCTCTCGCTGCAGCGAATAAATATAAACGGTTACGAATGATATTTATTATGGTCATATAAAAGACACGCACGTAGCCTATTGGTATTCCACAAGCAAGTAACATTACCCTTCTAACGCAAAACAGCACAACTTCCACTAATTACCCAGAGAAATACCAATCCTATATCGTTCAGAATAAATGTGAAAATAAAAAATAAGATTTATAATATAGGTTTTTTTTCTAGAGGTGAGAGTACGGTCAAAACGTTAGGTGTAACGCAGCGCCTTTCCGTGCTTTATCATCATCTTAGTGAAAATATTGTCGTAAAGGTAATGGAATATTGACCGGAACGTTCGCTATTGTGTAGAAACAATTTCGTGTGGGACACAATATATAACGAAGTCACAAAATAATACTAGACTTAAGTAATTAATGTCTAAAGCGTACTATAGGTTCGCTCAAAACTTAGGCATTAGTAATTTGTGCAAATTAAAACGTTGTACCTTGTCTAGGGGACACCGTTTGTGTAGGAAAACATCGAAACTATTATGTGGTCATTTTGCACTGTAATATATTATACACCGTGTTTTTTTGATTTACGATAACTTTAAGTGAACGTTCTTTAGGTCAAACAAAGTAAATTTCTCTAAGACAGACAAAATGATAAGTCTAACGGTTTTAAAGATATTTAATTTTTAAATTTAATCAGTTAATCACGTTAAACTAGTGTAAAAGGCTCTTAATTGATACCAACAATTTTCTTTTAATACTTATGAGTAAAGAGTTTCCAATTGTTAGGTTTGTATACGCGTCAATCTAAAGTGACAATCTTGTACCTGTCAAGTGTTATCTTTACTTGTGTGTGTATGTCACTCCAACATAGACGTATTTGACACTGATTATTAGTTAACTCTAAAGGCCCTTTTAGAATGACCAAAGATAAAAGATTTCATTATTTTGTTCTAAACTGAAAAAAATGGTTTTTTTGCAATATTTAAAAATCTAATCTACCAATTAGTTTCTGTGGATATACCTAGTAATATGCCGAAGTTATCGTAAATCAAAAAAAACACGGTGTATAGGGTTTTTATTTTCATTTTCCTCCCTCTATCTCCTCTATTTTTGCCATGTTTTCCTGCTGAACTACGCATGATAGTAATATTTTTATTTTATGTCACATCACAAGTCTAACCTTACCTAACCTAACCTTTTTTTTTTTTTTTGACAGGGTGGAAAAAGCTTTATGCATTCCCCTCACCATGGGAGTAGTGAGGGGATATGTGGGACTCACCCCCCACCCCTCCTCCGAATGAGAGGGGGAAAGGCAGCGCAACCCACTAAAAACCACCGGGGCTACCCGCGCCGAAGGAGAGAGAGGCCGAGTACGCCTGGCCCCTCTCCCAGACCGCCACGTGATACCTAACCTAACCTATTCTAACCTACGTAAATATGATTTAAGGTAACCTGATACAACATTGTTTCACCAGAAAATATCTTTCAAAGAATTGACATTATTAATATTAATTAATTAGCCTAATATAGTGTCCCACTGCCGGGCAAAGGCCTCGTCTGTTCATTTCCACACGTCTCTCTCTGTGGCAATTTTCGGCCAATCCTTCAGAAAAAGCGTCCAAGTCTTCTCGCCGTCTCCGCTTGGGTCTGCCTCACCGTCTGTAGCCGTCCTGGGGGACCCACCAGGTTGCCGCATTGGCCCACCTCTGAGGGCAATTGACATTGTTTGATTTAATATTTATAACTTTATATACTGCTAGACTAAATGTAATTGTAATAAGAATTTTGTTTACAAAATGACTGACTGCTGAGTTTCTTGCGGCGTTTTTTCTCAGCAGTGGTCTCCTCTTGGAAGGCTCTGGAAAATTCTTGATGAGGATAAGTGCCTGCACAGCCTATTTATTGAATAAATGTTATAATCTTATGAAATAATGAAAAAATATATAGTAAAACCAAAGTCAAAACAGTTATCTGCTGTTTTTATCATACTCTCTCTGGTATAACCAATACATTGTTAGAATTAAGAGAATTGTAAAGTGCCGCTAAAATCAAGTAGCTGTCCAAAAAAAAACATACAAATTTAGATCCTGGCTACGTATCTCATCCTTAATCAAGTCTGATTTCCACGATTATTGATTATGTTAAAGTTATTATAAACAACTAGGTCTAGGTATATGTTTCTGTTATTTGTTTCCTAAACTTGTTCGAATTTAAGAAAAAAAAAATGGAAAGGAAAATGTCCTGGCATAGTTTTTCATGATCTACAACATATTCAAAAATCAATCAATCATGTCAGCCGAAAGACGTCCACTGCTGGACATAGGCCTCCCCCAAGGCTTTCCACTCAGACCGGTCTTGTGCTTTTCGCATCCACCCGCCTGCCAAGCGTGGCGACTACGGCATTTTCCCCCCCAACGGTATGAATTTACAAAAACCGCCCATTTTAAACTTATAATTATTTAATTTCTAACAAATTTTACTCAAACTGGGACCTCATTCTACTTTGACTCTCCGCCATTATTACATATTTCCATACAAGTAGACAAGGTTTTATAACGTTGACAAAACGATAACATGTCAAAAGCTGTTAGGTTAAGCGCGGTTAGAATAACCCCTGAACTAATGCCAATACTTATCAAGTCTCGTTTATACGACACTTTGCGCCTAACTTTAACCCTTTAATGCATTTATAGAACCGTTATAAAACTAAGTGGCTGTGACCCAACTTTGCTCATCTAACCCCACTCGGGCGCAAGCATGCTTCTAACTACAACTGGAGCAAACTTTTTATAACCACCCGTTAACTTTTTTAACAGGCCACCGAGCGGTTTTTGTTTATTTAATAAACGATTTAGTTTAGATATTGTTATAGTTGCTTGTATAACAAAATAAAGCATTTTTTATAGCAAGCAGAGGACACCTGATCGTAAGTGGGGCCGATTTAAATTCTCAAGACTACAATATCAAGACTGCAGTCCTAAGCCTTCAAATGCGGGTAAAACTATGCTAGTGATTTTACCGGTTGTGTTATCCCCACACTGGAACACAACAATGTGGATACTGATGCTTGGCGGTGGATAAGATGGTGGTAGCAATCCAGATGAACCCAGCAGTAAGTCTTCACACTACTAGTATGAAGAAATATGAAGTGAAGATAAAGTAGGTATAGTTCAGTAAATATTAATTGGCGGTATGTAATCCTCATTAAGATCTTTTTTTCTCGTCGTTCTTTAAGCAGCACGTGAGTAGAAAGATTAAGGTTAGGTCCGGTAAGTCTTAACGCAGAAAAAAATATCGCAAAGCAGATAACAGACGGCCAAATCATATTTCACGAACTATATCTGCGTACCACGATCAGGTGGAATCCTGTCGAGTGGAGGGGAAAATTATCGTTAGGGACGGTTTACTAAACTTTTGTATTTTCAGTTGTTAAAAATAATTTAAGTTGCTGTAGGTGTTTTTTTAACAAATTAGAAAAGTACCTATTTTATTAGCATTCATGATTGTCAGCTTAAAACACAGTTTTAACCCCACGTTTGCGGGAGGTAAAAAAATCACTAAGTTCTCTTCTGATTACGATATAGTCCGTAAAATTAAGATTTAAAAAACACAAAAATATATCTAAATTTTGAGCACAGATACGTGACTAAGCATACGAGGGCTTAAATTATATCCCAAAGGGCTTAGGGGGGTACCTAACTGCCCTGCTAAGTCAAATACGATGCAATAGCCTAATTGGTAGTAGCTAGCGCTCCCGGGTTTTATTCCCGGTATGGGCAAATAATTTTGTGTGACGAGAATGAGTATTTTTTTCAGAGTTTTGGATGTTTTCTATGTATTTAGGTATTTATATCATTGTCTTGTACTCATAGTGCAAGTCTAGAACTTAGTTTGGGACTATACTCCGTCTGTTTAGGTACTTAAAAAAAATGTAAACATAACAATCACATGATGTAGTTTGTCAGCCAATAGAAGCAGAACACTGATACGTCAAAGTGCGATAAAATTGGCTGATGGATAATGCCACGTGCATTGAATTGTTTACATGTTTGGAAGTTCCTAAACGAACGGAGTATAGTTTTATTTATTTAAATAGCAACATCTCAAATAAAACTCCTGTAGCAATCACAACCTTATTACTAAGAGAAGAGGATTGAATATATTTTGGGTTTTGAATCTGATACTCTGGCTTTTAAGGGCAGAAAAGTGAAGAAGCATTGATCAAAAAAAAAAAACTAAATTGAAATACTCATAATAATATTAAATTATTTATGAAAGAACTAACAACAATATTAAGAGGGGCTATTTCATATTAATATATTTACTTTTAAAATGTAGTTTTGTAGGTACTTCGATCCTACAATGCTCCTTCAAACTGGATAAAAATGGCTTCTATATAAACGTATAGCAGGCATGGCTGACTTTCACGTCCGGTCAGGTTGCCGAGCAGTCGAAAAATGGCGGGGTTGGCATTGTGTTGGTCTGCTTTATTGGGTAGCTGCTACTGTGTACGAGTCAAGCACATTAGTTTTTCTCTTGCAAGAGAAGTTTTCACTGTTAATTGTTGGTTTAAAATGATATGTAGTGTACTTTCATTTCTTGGAATATATCACTCTGGTAATACGCGTCATCCATACCTTGAATTTAAATTGGCCGCAACGATCCAACAGGAACGGTTGTGTTGTTGTGGTGTTGCCACACAGATAACATTAGTTTTTGTTAAGACTTTTCCGTGTGTATCTATGCGGGTGGTAGGACCTTGTGCAGGGTCCGTCCGGATCGCTACCACCATCTTATCTATTATCCTACCGCCAAACAGCAGTGTTCGCATTGTTGTGTTCCAGTTTGGGGATAAGACAGCCGGTGTAATGACTAGCATAGAGGCATTCCATCTTAGTCCTCAGTGTTGGCAACGCATTTGCAGTCTTAGGCTTGCAGTCTTGTGAATGCGAATGTCTATGGGTCACAGTTTCCACTTACCATCAGGTGGCCTGTGTGCTTGTTTGCCGAGAAGAGAGTCTGTTTCATATTTATATACTTACTTATAATTTTTAAAATGTAGTTTAGTAGGTACTTTGGTCCTTTAAGTGGTCTTTCAAACTGGATAAAAATTGCTAATATGACATTGAACAATATGTATCTCAGTTTTATTATTTACTCGGTATAGGTATATTCTTGAGAATATAAAGTGACCTTTCCACAACCCAGTAAATCAAAGTCATAAATCTGCACAAACAAAACGCAATCCCGCTTATGAAGCGAGGAACTGCCATCAAAACTGCACTAGCGTCGAAAGAACTTTTCTCATTTCGGTTTCATTGCTATAAGATGAAATAAGTTCTTGTTGTATTTAATAGACCAGCTTAAGTGTGTTTAGAAATGATTGGCGTTTAGAAATGAATGTGGTTTGTCCTAAAATGACAGTAGTAAAGTTCATGGCCACTAATTATAAATAAATAAAAGAACTAACTACGTGGACTATTGTATGGATAATGACGAATAAATCTATTTATTAAAAACCTTTTTGTAGTTCTGGCCAAATTCTAAAAAAAATGTTACGCAATTAAAAACAGGCCAAGTCCGAATTGGACTTGCATGCAAAGGGTTTCGTAACTTTTTTTATGAGGGCCCCTTTTGGAGGGTTCTGAAGTAAAACTGGGAATTCTTATAGTTTTACCATGTCTATGTCTGAATGTCACTCTTAACTTTTCTTAGAAACTATCATACTCGTAGTTAAAAAAGTAAAACTCCGTAAACATAAATTTCTTAATATTATACCGGCAAGAAAAACACACAATGTGAAAATTTCAATGCTTTACTTTACTACTAAAGCTTCGTAGGTACGAGTAACAGTCTTATTAGCTCACTTCGAGTACGTAATCCCGCTGAAGACGTCCACTGTTGGAAACCGAACAAAACAAAATGATCATTCACAATGAAAAATAATGAAATAAATCCAAAAATGATTTTTAAATACCTGTTCAATGATAGCCCACGTGTGTAGTTTTTTTCTTGCTGCTTTGCTTGCCGCCATATTGAAATTTAATGTCATATCTTAATGTCGACCAATTTGTCTTAATTTTGTGAATGTCACTAAATATATGAAAGTAATCAAAATCCATTATGTAAAACAGAAAAACATATAGTTCACGAACAATGACAAGTGACTTATCATTGACTAGGTACTTAAAAATCATTTTTATAGGGGCTTTTGCAACGTTAAAAGATGGCGCATGTGTAATTTGTTTTAGTTTTGTTGTTTTGTGTATTTAGGTGTTCAAAGTTCTTTTCTGTTAGTGATTTGTCCTTTTATGCCTTTGTGTTGCACAGTGATAGAAGACTTGGACTTATTTCGTGTATCTGGCATCTTAATTCTCGTTTCAAGTGGACTTGCAGTGGTACAGAGGTTAAAACTATCTTCACCTCTGTCCTACATATCACCGTACAACGTTGCCCACAATCTTTCTAGAGAAGATTGGAATGTATTTGATTGCTATATTGATTTATACTTATATAAGTGACACTGGCGAAATCACTTCATAATGGAAACGCCATATCCCCGCGGTAGTAGCTGTTGAAGTCGCTGCGGAGCAAATACATTTTTTTTTATAGGTATCTTGCACAATTTTTCAGTTTGATTGATTATTTAGGATTTATAACCGGTTAAAACTGGTTAGCAACAGTTGGTTTAACTTACCTATATTTTAATATCTTCGTTATTCTCAACAATATTGTAATGTTATGATCTTGTGGCAGACAACCGCGATTAGTTAGCCAGTGATTGTTCAAGTTTTTGCTTCGGGTCAGGGCGAGTCGGTTACCAAATGAGAAAAGTTTGTGACCTTCGCTAACCCAATGTGTACCGCCTTGACGGAGATGGATCTAGTTTTTTTAGTTTTGCTGGAAAACGAAATGTTCTTTCATGTATTTTTATAACCAGGGACAGAGAAAAAAACCAAAGAAAAGGTTCTGAGATGGAATACGAGAAAATATTTGAAAATCTATGAGATATAGAAGAGGACTGATGATGGGACATCTGACACGGTACCATAGTTTCGTTTGGAATATTTTGGAGGGCAACGTCGAGGAAAAACGAGGAAGAGAAAGGCTTGCTTCAGCCAACTGAAACTGAAGGAAGCCTCTTAGGATGTGAAAAAGCTGCCAGAGAAGAGAGAAACCAAATCGACGTGAAATTCGGTACGTAGAAGTTTTGAGGCCTTTAGGGTTTTTAGATTTTTAGGATAAAAAGTATTGTGTACTACAAAATTTAACCGTTGCTCTAGGAATATCAAAACCTTGAACAGTTCTTGAGGGAATATTGATAATCGACGCCGGTCTTCACACAAACATAGACACACTTTTTTTGAAAATGTATTTATGATGATAAACTGTTTACAAAAGATTAAGTACGGTCACGAAAGTTAATTTGCCACCCATTTCAAAGAAAATTACCTTGAAGATGTTATTTTCATTAGAGATGCCAAGTCATTTGTGATTGATAGGAAACTCAACCTTATTGCTGTAGAATGTCAGGTGGGTAGAAATTTAATTCCTTGACTTGAGTTTATTGGCAGAATGAAAGCTCTCTATATCTATCTTAAATTAATAATATCAACTATAATACGTTAAATAAAATCCTTCTCTTTGCGTCAGGGGTTAGAAATACAAATATCTAAGTGGAAAAAGGCTAATTGATCAGGCTGCACGGCCAACCATCAGTTTAAAGAGGAGAGGATAAATTAATAATCGATAATCGATTAATCGCCCACACCACGTGTCCGACGACATATTTCATAATATTAGTCAGGTTTCATATACGTACCAACTCTGCTTGGTTGCTCTAAAGGACTACTCACCCACTTTTACGACTTGTACAAACATTAAACGAAAAAGATGTTATCCAATTTAGAACCTTATTAGATATTACCAATAAGTACTCTTCGCCAGAGATTAATATTATAGAGTGGTTACAACCCGGGTAGAAAAATATTATTTTTCTAGAATACCGGTTAATCGATATTTATCCGGGTATTAGTCGTAATGTTTAACTTACATGTTTTTAAGTAGGTACAGTACGGGATGATAAAGTTTTTTTGGCAATTATAAAACTTTACTGAGATCTTACTAAAATATCTTACTAAACGATTTTAAGTAGGTACAGTACGGGATGATAAAGTTTTTTTGGCAATTATAAAACTTTACTGAGATCTTAGTAAAATATCGAAAACACTAAAGCTTTTGATCATTTGAATTTAATTTTAAAAAAAATACCACGCCTACCTTAGCAGATTACGTTTTATTCAAAAAGATCAAAATCTAATTCTTTGAAAGCGATTTATTTATCAAAGATAGATAATATAAGTACACGGATTTATCGCAATATTTTCAACAGTAGCTAATTCTATTGAAATATTTCGAGTGCGGTATAATTTATTTGATCTGGTTAAATATTAACTTTGTGAAAGAGTTAAATCATCCATGATATTATTATGAACTTTATAAAATAACTTGAATATAAATAATGTTGGCTTTACACTGAGACCAAACAAAAAGTTCCTGAATTAAGTATGATTATTTTTGTTTAAATTTGGATTGAAGCTATAGAATTACTGTGTAGTTAGTTAAGCAATATTAAAAAAATAGGTGTTTTATTGGGTTCTCTATCGTTAAGGCATAGGGAAGGCTGACGAGCACACAGGCCACCTGATGGTAAGTGGAAACTGTGACCCATAGACATTCGCATTCACAAGACTGCAAGCCTAAGAATGCAAATGCGCTGCCAACCCTGAGGACTAAGTTGAAATGCCTCTATGCTAGTCATTACACCGGGTGTCTTATTCCCAAACCGGAACACAACAATGCGAACACTGCTGTTTGGCGGTAGGTTAATGGATAAGATGGTGGTAGCGATCCGGACGGACCCCGCACAAGGTCCTACCACCCGCATTTGCTATAATCGTATCACTTGCCATAATATTTATTTGCTATAAAGGCATTTTTTCTGAAACCGTGAAGTACTCAGAATTGTTAAAAACCCAACCTAACCTAACCTTTTGGGATCTATATGATGGCATGTAAAAATTACCTAAAAGGTTTACGGTTTCAGAATAAATGCCTTTATAGCAAATAAATATTATGGCAAGTGATACGATTATAGCAAATGAAATTCGGGCAAACGATAGAATACGGTTTTATTGATCATTTTAATGCTGACATGTGGTCCCACTTCTTAATTTTTAAGAAACTATAGGACATTTCAAGCTCTTTCATTCTTCTTTCAAGTTGCCGCAAGCAACGCCGCGGGAATACAATACAATACAAAAATACTCTTTATTAAACACAAAAAACAAAACACGG
Organism: Acleris sparsana; assembly: GCA_923062465.1. NCBI lineage: Eukaryota > Metazoa > Arthropoda > Insecta > Lepidoptera > Tortricidae > Acleris > Acleris sparsana. The sequence goes on from OV281293.1 coordinate 2,752,264, forward strand.
AACAGTACAATTTAACTATTGGTATACAACAGGCGGTCTTAACAACTTTGGACAGATAAATAATAAAAGACAAAAATACATGGCATGAGGTGTTAACTAATTCCTTCAGAACTCAAATTAAACTACAAGAAACACTTTTGTTACGATAAAATCTCACACATATATAAATTACATATAAATAAACATACCTAAAGTCATAATATTTAAACCATTTAAATGTGCTTTATCATAGTCGCTCAACTGTATTATAGCCACCCTTAAAATAAAAGGTACAGTTGAGGAATTTCGGTGGCCATCTGTAGTCTTTGTCATCAGCTCCATTTCATTATTATGATATTTTCTGAATATAGTGTTGCTGGACTGGTTACTGAAAATACTAAAATCGCAGTACACGTATGCTTATAATATTTGAGCAGTTCCCTCAATTCTAGACTGATTAGCTTATCAGATACCTACCGGTTTATGACTATGGAATCACCTCGAAAGTGAGTCTCAAACGAAAAATGTTTTTTTTTAAATCTCATTATTTTTAAAGTTGTCTAAAAATAACATTTATTAAGAACAGTGTACAGGTAGAAGGAAAAACCTTACTCTACTATAACTGTTACTTTAAAAAAAAGCCTGATAATATTATAGTAGACCGGTAGTTTAAGTTCCACATAAAGTTCCGCGTTTCTAAATCCAATACAAATAAACTAAGGATAATAATCGTCCAGTAAATCCATTTTCATTATTTGATTTTGTACAACGAAGTGCGAATGAGCCAAGTAAAGTATAATTAAAATAAAAAATTGCTTCAACAAGTCCGAGTTCATTCCTCTCAACCGAAAATACGATCAAAAGCGGAACTTAATTAAACCTTGGATTCCAAATTCAAATAGGAACAGCTAAAATACTAGGTCCAGGTACAAATACTTGGTCGTTTCATACGTACTCAATCAGGCCTGGGTCGTACTCATAGTTGCTCAAATGGTACGAATTTTTGCCGTAGCTGCATTTTTTCCCATTCGCGTTCACAAAATGGCCGAATGGAACGCACATTCAAATAACATCGAGCTCCGTCGTGGATATGCGAAAATTCACGGGGCAATATTTGAAATGCAGGCAACATTTTTATTTCCACCTGATGGGTATTTTTAGCCGATACGTATGCAAAGCATGGGAATTTATACCTCCACATGAAGTGTATGCTAAGGAGTGCTTAGAGGGTTTTTTTGCCTGTGGAAGTGAAGGAATTGGTTGGCGCAAGATGGTCGACACAGACGGGACACAGATGACGGGAAGACTTGGACGCATTTCTCAACAACTGTAAGGACAAGCAGCATACAGGGACTCGTGCAGATCTAGGGAAGAGTTATTTGCCCAACAGTGGGATAGTCACATACGTTAAAAAAAAGGTATAGCAAGTACGTGATCATATCACATCTAGATCAGGCGATTAGTTTGATAATGGGTTGTATATCATTTATCAATAGTGTAGTTTCATACGTGAGTTGTACTTGATGTTTCACTGGCTAGTGTAGTATTTCTGTACTCTCTTTCAGTGACTAACTAGAAAAGTCATATAAACCGTCACTAAATAAATATTAACATTCTATAGTCTGTGCCAATGGAATTTGGCAAACAACCAAACGAACCAATTTCTCGATAATCACGTTTAAAGATCAAGTGAGGTCTTAGCAACGATTTATACGCTAAATCTTTACTTTTACATCAGGTTTAAGATTAAATAAGTATTAATTATGCGTTATTTTAAATAAAAACTCGCTTGATCAATATTTGAGGTTATGTGTCAAACAGTACTAATTTGTTTACATATTTGGCAATTTTAATTGACGCAGGCTATAGATTAATTGACTTTCTTACAATTTTGATCAAATTATATTAGTTTCAATTACTTATTTTTCATAAAAAATACAGATGCAATATTTTATTTATAAATCTATATTTACAGGGCGAACGTTAAAAAAACTTCAATTCAACAAAAGAATTGCTCCAAGATGGGCTTATGAATATATTAAATCATCAAAATATTCTGACACAACATTAGCTACTATCACATTTATGATTGTAGCTAATGTAATAATCGAAGGCTCAGCGCTTGAAGTGGTTGGTCGTCTTCAAACTGTCCAGTTAGGTAGGTAGAACTTTGAGAAGAAGTCAATGGTCCGACTCGGTCGGGCAGCGTTCTGGAAGCTACGCAATAATCCCACCAATATACCGCAGTCACTGTCTCAAGTCGAAACTCTTCAACCAGTGTGTTGCCAGTGATGACTTTTAGTTCCGAGACGTATGCGCTAATGATGGGACTCATAAGAAAGCTCAAGGTCACAAATGAGAAGATCTGCGTCAGAATCAAAGTCTCCGAGATAGCCCTAATAATTGCTAGGTATAAATGACAGTGGTCGGGGCACATTGCTCGCAGAACAGGTGGCCGATGGGGTCGAAGATTTGTAGAGTGGCGACCGCGTACCGGAAGACGCAGCGGTAGGCCTCCAAAAAGGTCGACCGACGAGGTTGTTAAGGTTTCGGGAAACCGATGGATTCAAGCAATGCAAGACTGGTACTTATGGCAAACCTTTGGGAGAGGCCTATGTGCAGCAGTGGACGTCTTTCGGTTGAAATTATAATGACGATGATGACGATGAAAGTAAATCTGTCCATCTGTCATGGAATTTGTTAAGGAGATAGGTTAAGTCCTGTAGAAGGAAATAAGGTGCTTTTTACATCGAATAAAATAACATTTCTCGAGGGTATAGCGATAATCAACTTCTACGTGAAATCCTTATTTTTGTTTTTATGACGAGTAAACGAGCGTACAGGCCTCATGTTAAGTGGTCTCTGAGACAGACAATATGCATTCTCAAGACCATAATCACTACACTACTGCAATCCTAAGACGAGATTGCTAAACCAGAGAACTGAAGTGGATTGCCTCTATGTTTTTTTTATACCATTAACGGTCAATGGAAGTGGTCACCGTCGCCTATGGATATTTGCAACGCCAGACGCCTAACTAAGCTATACAATAGTAATTTCACTGATCGACTTATATTTAGGAACCCGTAGTAACTCTTACAGCTCTGGTCTAAACCGTGCACCTGTAATGTATTTATTCGTAGCTCCGTGGTTAATCGAACGAAGCGAGAAGCGCGTGAATGACTGCGGGGTATGTTGTAGGCATAAAACGTGGCAAAAAACACGATAAAAAAGCGTCTATCGCAGAATCGCCATACAAAGGTCTTTAAAAGTCGCTCACGGTTCACATAGTAAGCAGGATTCGTTTATACAGACTGGTTTTGACGACATACAGTTAACGAGTTGGGAATTATATTTACAGTTAAACCAGGGAATTCATTAGCACTCGAATATTTATCGCTTCCACACTCTCTCTGCAAGCCTAGTATGGTTGCGTTTATCGTGTGGCAAAATGTGCATAAAGCATCCGTCACTCTCGTACTTATATACGTTTTAGAAAGTGACGGACCACATTTTGGCACGCGAAAAACGCTGCCTTATGAGGCCCCTTAAATAATGTACTCACAGATGCCAGAAATGGCCAGAATACGTGTGACAGCGATAGCCAGCTGACTGCCTACAATTATACCTACTGTAGTTTCACTGTAACGTGAACGTATAACGACCCATTTCATAAAAAAATGGCTTCAAGTCGTCAATGTCATTAGAGATGCTACGTCATTAGTAACTTATAGGAAACTCAACCTTGTTGCTGTAGAATGAATCCAGACGTAAGGTTGGTCATAAATTTAAGTCTTTGACTGTTTTTAGCTTTGAGAATGTAGTCTTGAGATTTCAAATGTCTTTGGGTCTCAGAACCCACTTGCCATCAGGTGGCTTGTGTGCTCGCGTGCCTTCTCATAGCCATAAAAAAACCCAACCACGGTCTAAAGCGGGTCGGCCATACTTGTCTGTGTCAGATGCATATGCACGTTGTCTCTCAATGCGTAGCTCTGCCTGTCGTCACTACGCCGAAGTGTTCGTGTCTATGCGTGTTTCAACAACAAGTATTGCCCACCCGCTTTCGTGAGACAAAACAACTGCACTTTAATTACTAAAAAGATCTATAATAAATCTAATTAATGATGACAAACTAGTGAAATTGGATGTTTACATTTTCACCTCCAAATGGTTTTTAAATTAACATTAATATCCTAATTCCACGAACCTTAAAAAAACAATGTGAAACATGCAAGGTCGGCACTTTTGGTCGTTATACGCTACTTGCCGCACGCACGGTAAGACGAGTGACAGTTTACGTGTGTACGTTTGCACACACGGACAGCCATTGCTTCACTCATGATTAGACGAAGTTACGTCTGTATTTTTTTAGGTCCGTACGCAACCCTAGTAATCTCACTTTTCAGTGTATCTGAATTAGCAACAAAAGCGTTTTACGCAACTACTTCACGAAAAGTCTAGCATCAATATTTTGGATGCCTTGTAAAAGATAAAAAAAGATAAAAGAAATTTCTCCAGTACGTAGGCCGCTCGGGCACTTTTACACGTCAAGAATCTACCAGCGCTTCCCAAGAGGAGACCACTGCTGACAAGAAGCGCCGCACGAAGCTCAGCAGTCAGTCATTTTATTAAACATATATTACCTCATCCACGCATCATTGTATTTCCAGTCGTGGCCATTAACAGGCTGTCAACGATAATTTGGCTTCATTGTAACGGTTGGACGTCATCAAATTAAAATGTTGACATGATGACGTGCGCTGTTGCGTAATACGGAGCCTTTGTATGATATACTAGCGTTTAGCCGCGAATCCATCCGCTTAAAGGACGTTTGTATCCCTATTTCTTTAGGAACTGTTTAATTACATACATACACATACACACCATCACGCCTGTAATTTGAGAGTGGGGTAAGGAGAGCTTTGAGGGGCGTTCAATAAATTCTCGGTGTGAGAAGGAAATCAAAGGATACGATTAGTGTTTTGTTTAATTTCTCTACATATTCCCCTATATGTTTATACACTTATAAGATCTGCCAATTCGTTTTTATAACCCCTCATAAATATATTTTTTGTGTTTGGTGTCAAAATGCTCCCCACCGCTGCCTGCAATGCTTCATCATTAGAAAATCGATGTCCACGACGATCCTTTTTAAGGTAGGGAAACATAAATCGTGGATAATATTATGTATTGTACCAATAAAATATTGTTTTTTTTATGCTATAGACCTAACCTTCACTCGACCATCATCCAGTATAAGTTTATCCAGTTTTTGATTGTTTTCTGGTGAAGTAGCTTCAACAGGCCAAATCCATTTCTTCTTTAATAGACTTTTGATTTTTTCCCTGTTTAGTCAATAATTTTATCACTGCTCGATGGTCCAATTTAATTAACATTGTAAAATCCCTCATAGTGATCACGTTCGTTCAGCATTAGCAGAAAAACAAAAGAACGTGTGGGCTTCAAATTTACTGTTTTTACTGTCAATGAATGACTCGTAGCGGCCAGTATTAAGAAGTTAACTAAAAAGGTTTGCAAGATACCAATACCGAGAATTTATTGAACGCCCCTCGTACAGAATTACCTACATCTCTAAAAACTTGTTGACAATTCTGTAACCACGTTTTGCACAATTGATAAGGCAAATATGTTTATCAGCGTATTATTGATAGGTCGCAAGCCCATCGCCTAACAGTACTACAAGCCTTTATCTCCAACAATCTGGAAGAACCCTGCACAGGATCGTGTCACCACTAAATGTATAAAAATACACGTAAATATTTCGTGGCAATATTCCTTTAAAATTGTTTGAAGTAACCTTCTTAACAAATAAACCTTATGCAATGTATTTCCAATTCGAAATTCAAATTATCACGAGATGAGAGTGCTGCCAATTTAAATATAATAAAACATCAATGAAAACTGGACTCGGACGCGAAGGGTTCCGTACCACCTTATAAATAAGATCGAGCAAATTGTTTTGTTGAGTGAGGTATTTTCCCCTTTAATAATTCTATTTTAATTTTATTTTTTGTTACTTTAGTAACTACATTCATATACACTCTGCAAAAATCCAAGACCTATTACTGTTCAGGGTCGGTATTATGGTCGTTTTGGTCGCGGCGGATAAAGCAATCATCAGAAAGTGACAGATGTTTTATCGACGTTTATCTACATACATAATAATAGGCTCGCAAGAGATACAGAAATCACGTGTTTTGTAGGCTCTTTTAATTTTTCGTTCAATTTTATTTTGAATACTTGTTGTTGTGGCAACCCGTGTGGCTGCCGGGTTAGAATAGTGCCACTCCATGTCTTCCTGTGGATGTCGTAAGAGGCGACTAAGGGAATAAAGGCTTGTAGTATTGTACTAACACGCTTTTAAACATTAGCCTTATTGTGCAAAATGTGGAAACCGAATTACCAACAATTTTTCAGAGTTGTATGTAATTCTGTAGCTCTGCCTACCCCACTCGGGAATGAAGGCGTGAGTTTATGTATGTATGTTGTTATTAGCGTCAATAGAAATGGACATGCTTAAAAAATCGTCTACCTATTACGATTCAAGAACTGCCCGCAGTCAGACAGATGGACCGTGGAGGCTTAATAATACGGTCATGACACCGTTTGGGTACGGAATCCTAAAAAAACATCAATAAAAATAAAAAGCGGCCAGCAAAGGTTTCCCATTAGCAGCCGCACCAGTTACATGTTCCGAGCTGTTCCGAGTCATCCCGAGTTATTTCAGAGTTATCGTAAAAAGGTGCGTTCGTTTTACGACCGTGTTTCATTCGATATCCAGAGATGTACTATTACCTTCAGGAACTGATTTATGTATGTAGGTACTCGTATCGTATGTATGTAACAACGGTAATTCATCATTTTATCGATTTTTTATCGATTCTAGCGTTTCATCGAACGATATTTTCAGCTGATACCATGATGTGTTCAGGACATCGTTAGCATTAATAACGTAGGTTTGGTTAGGTTAGAGTTGAGACGATAAAAAAAAACGATATGTTGCGATAGTAATAAAACACTTCATAGTCGGAGTAGTAAAGTTTTACAAACGTTTTTCTTTACTGACACAGCAAAGAGCAGAAACTATGGGACTGCAGCCGATTATGAGAACCAGCCAACAGTAAAACGTTTCCAGAATTTTCTCAACAAATTATCTAACGTCTAACCGGAATACTCGTAGTAGGGTCTGTTTATGAAGGAGAGTCGAGTACACATCACATGTTTTATTGAAAATTATTCCGGGTAAAGTTTCGGCAGTAAGAAAATACGCGGAATAACGAAATGTAGCGTGATTCTTAAAGCCCCGGAACCGTGTGCGATCTTTTACGGGGCGTTCTTTACGGCATGCTCAATTTTGATGTTTATCTTATCTTTTATATCTTTTAAGTCCTTGATCCTTTATTGTGTTCAGTGCCTGTATAAAGGTGAAGGTTTAATAGAAAATACGTTTTTTTTTGTTCAATTGCGAATAACTTTTAAATAAATAGTATAAAACCCCCTTCTTTCAGAGCTGATAATCTCTTAAACGGCTTAAACGATGTTCACAAAACCTAGGTAAGAATCATTTCGATTAGAATAACTTTCTTAAATAAACACACATATTGGTTTACCCATTTTGGGAGTTCTAATACACATATACATAAATAAACAGATATACGTTAAATTTATAACACCGCTCTATTTTTTCAGGGATTTTTAATCACAAATACTTTCATAATACCTGTTTGCTTCACGCTCGATTGAAATCAGAATTTGACATTTTGTACCCGCGTCCAGAATGGCCTTCGGATACGGTGTGAAAACGTCCATATACACGTACTCTTGTTTTTTTCCTTCTTAAACTTAAGTTGTTATGCTTTGTACCAGATCTATCCAGTTTTTCACCTTATTGCATGGTTATAAGATCCAAAAGTAAATACAATTCTTTGCAGTCTACCGTAAAGTACTTATAATATTCTTAACCTTCTACCAAATGAATAAACTAATATTCGGTAAGTTGCCTATCTCAAGACACATTACATGTCCATTTTCTAAGTCTGTTATGGTCTTTAACCAGTTTTGACATGAACTTCTCACTCGAAATCTGTATGTTGCAGCCCTTGGTCTCGAAAATAACAATTTTAAAAACAGCGCAATACATTTAAAAATACTATGAATGTATTACTTGAAGTTTTCAACGGTGAATTTGGTATTCCAAAATTAAATTTCAGCTCGTTCATAATGGCACTTTTATCCGCTAGGGTGCCGTTGAGTTCAAGTAACAAATAGGAGATCGTACACATATAATCAGTCGCGGAGCGTCGTAAAAGGAACGTTACGAGAGAATACGACTGACCTAACGTCTGTTTAGTTTCAAATAACAAATTTTATTTGTTGCCTTCACTCTGGATGAGTTAATAAAGTTTTGTGTGTCTTTAACTGCGCTCTAAGCCGTCTAGAGTTAACTCTTTAGTTGGTTTAACATACTCATATCCAGTACAAACGTTCATTAAATTTGATGTCGCGTTAAGTGGAGTGCTGACTTAAACACTCTTTATTTAGTTCTTTAATCTTCTTTTATAAAGGAATTAAGGCGTGAAGTATTTTTTCATCACACTTGCTCGTAAATGGTGTTATTCCATGCCTGTATACAGAAGGACAATGGCCTAAATTGTTCCCGCGGGAATTATGGCGAGTTTGTCATCCCTAGGGAGTAATGACTTTCTTTTTAAAATTTGCAACTCTTTCGTACATCATTTCTGACTAAGGAGGTTTAATTTTCAGCCAAAAATTAAATCGGTTTCTAATTTCATCTTTAAAAATTAGCTATAGACTAACTTACATTACACAAAACCTATACGCTTCATTAAACTTCATTATTTTTATACCTATTTCAAGTTTATATCAACATTTATAATTAATTTTAGTAATTATACATTTTTATCAAATTGGCTAAATCTGGCTCGAATCCAGGTCGAAACTAAACGCAGTTATTATCTGTGGTAGAGGTCACAAAAAAAATATCGTTTCTATTTACGTTCCCGTTCGTCAAAAGTTATTTCTTTATATTTTGCAGAGTTAAAGTGTTTTTCCTCGCAAATGTGATGAAAACCATTGTGTGTATCACAGGCAGTAAGGGGATTACTAACTCGAGTCATTAAAAGCCCTCCGCCTTCGGCGTCGGACTTCTAACACTCTCGTTAGTAATTCCCTTCATACTACCCCTGATGCACAATGTACTATTAGGCGATCTGGGCCACTCATGATTGTTAGGCGATGGGATTCCAACCTGAAACTAATATAGGGTAAAGTCACCAGTGGTCAGCCAGGGACCTGTAGTCGACCTCTGCCAATATTTTGTATAAGTGGGAAGAGTACGATAGATATATTTCTCACTCTTCGCACTCATATAAGGTCGACTACTGGTCTCTGGCTGACCACTGGTGACTTTACCCTACTCATAGTAACCATCTTAGCCTGATTATGCAAAATGTGGTTACAGGATTACTAACAGGTTTTTGGAGTTGTTGGTAATTCTGTAGCTCTGCTGGGAATGAAGGTGTGAGTGTATGTATGTATGTAATCTTCTTAAACCTTTTATCAGTATAACTTGAGCTTGCTTTTGTCGGTGGGGTGCCCGCATTCTTCTCTATTCTCTGTTACGTTCTTGATATCCTCTTTTGAGAAATGTTTAACTGGTAATTTCTTTTGTTTTGTTTTTTTTAATGTCTTAATATCTTTTAGGTTCGGAAAAAGTCGTTTATGTATACTGCCATTACAGCTTATAAGAGTGTGTAAAAGAAAAGTATACCCGAATTTCGGGTCCATCGATCGGGGGCTCTATTCTATTACGAAAAATCTAAGTTGCTTTTGACTTGTTATAGTATTATTTTAACGCGGCCGCCATTACTGTCAAGTAACAAGAGCTATTATAATTTGTTTTATGGCATAGAGACAAAAGAGCACATTAGCCACCCGATGGTAAGAGTGATCTGAGTCCTACAAGAGAGTGTTCAGGACACTACAATCTTAAGACTGCAATCCTGAGACTGTTAATGCTTTGCTAACCCTGGATTTCGCCCCAAACCGGAACACAAAAATGCGAACACTGCTGCTAGGTAGTAATTTAAAGGATAAGTTAGTGGTGGGGGTGAATGGTGGTTTACGTTGACAGTAGTACGATAACAAGCCAAAAGCAATTAGTTTGTATCGAGTAGAATAGACCCCAACATCGTGTTAAGAGCACTGAACTATGCATAAAAAAACAAAAACCATTATATTGCATTTTTGAAGGCGAGTTTTTGTTTTTTTATGAGAAACTATAGAACATTTTCAAGCCCGTCGCAAGCAACGCCGCGGGAAAGTCGTAGCCATATTTAAACAATTAAATGTGCTTCGTCATTGTTGCTCAACTACCCTGATCGAGATATCTTGTCGCCACCCTTCGAATAAGTACCGTTAAGGAGTTCCGGTGGCCATCTGTGGTCTGTATCATCGGTTCCACTTCACCATATAGTACTTTTCATAAGAAAATGCACGTATAACTATGAAAAATTCCAAAATCGCTATAGTAGGTATGCCTAGCATATTTGAGGAGTTCCCGTGATTTCTCCAAGATCCCATCATCAGTACCTGACATGTTGACAATGGAACCAAGAAATTATACCCATTCAAACAGCAAATAATCGGGGAACATACATAAAAAACAAAAGAAACCCGACGAATTGATAACCTCCTCCTTTTAAAGTCGGCTAAAAATGTTACAATGCAAAAATCTACCTTTATTTTTAGGCAGGTATTTGCAAATTTTACTAAAGCGGTAGGTTTATTTATGCGACTGTTGCTGTTTGCAATGTTACGTTTGTTATTTATTATAGTACACGGTGATGCCTATCTGAGGTTTAAAAACCACCCATTTTGGGATATACTTTAAAAACTTCTGTGTTCCTACTACTTGTTCTAAATATTGTGTGTTAGTAACTCTATCACGTTGCAACGGCTGGACACTAGATTTGAAGATAGCTTATATTCTGGATTAACACATAAGCTAGTTTTCATTTCGGGAAGTTTAAAAGTTCCCGAGGGAATAATGATAATAGAAATTTACGCGGCCGAAATCACGGGCAGAATATAGTAAATTATAAATTTCAAGACTTTTTTTATTATGATTTATTAAACTTTACTTTAGCTTTTGCTCCTTTCTAAGTAGAACTTGTTTATGGCTAATCCATCGGGAACAATTCAGGTTTTGTCCCGGAGAAAAGGTTCCATATGTTTGTCTCTGGGCTGAAAACTTGCCTAAAGTAAATTTTACGTGAAAATTGATTTATTGTTGAATTATTTTTTTTGGAAATAATTTGCAAAGACACTAATTCTATCTTTTTCCCAGTGCAATCAATAAACATTTTTATTTTAACCGTTTTTCTATAATTTTAGTTTAAAATGGCACCAATGACGAATTTCTGCAGAATGACGCTGTAACCCTGTTTTATTATTATTAGTCCTCCTGCGGCCCTATCATGGACTTCTTTATCGACGTCGATAAGCGTCGATAAATCATCTGCCACTTTCTGACTAATATGTAAGTGCGAGAGTGACAGTAGCCTTATCCACCGCAATAGACGACCATAATACGGGGCCCTGGAAGACGTAATTAATCGCCCCTAAGAGTTTTTCTTTTTATCCTTGTTAGGGACTTAAGACTTGTTTTTAATCCACGTTACTCAAAAGTTAGATCTCCGTTACAATAATAAGTTCTATTTTTTTCCACCTGCTAACTCCACTTAGCTTTCTTTTCACATGGAAAAGGCACACATACAGGCTACCTGATATAAATTGGGATCTGAGATCCAAAGTTATTTGTAATGTCAAGACAGCAATCCTAAGACTTCAAAAACATTGCCTACCATGAGAAAAAATATGGAATGCCTCTTAGCTAGTCATTTGTTGCCTTATCTCACCACGACTACAAAACAATGCAAATACTGCTTATAGGCGGTATGTTAAGATGGTGGTAGATCCGAACGGACCCGCACTTTGAATATTGAAAAAGAAAAAACTTGTTAACCCCTGTTCTTTAGCGTATCATTTTGTTTGATTAGTAAAAGTGCTGGATACTCAAATCTCTCTTCCTCGTCTCTCTTCACACTTCACCCCCCTTTTTCTTCCAGTTCACGTGCCAATGTAAACCGGGGTCAAAAGCTAGTATTTAATAAAGTGTGGTATTGAGCCGTAAACTCTTTTACGGCGCGAGAACTCGACAAAGCCAATTAGGAAAGGAAATTTATGACCCCCGCCCACCCATAAATTGTAACATTTTAATTCAATTCCACGAAGTCCAGTAGGACTGTAACTTCACAAATTCGCTTTACTATGAAAACGTTTCAACAAGTTTGTGAACTGCTTTTTTTGCAAGTAACTACACGTCGAAGCAGTTTTCGTCGCGCAAAGTTAAGTTTTGAGAAATTGTAGATATTTGAGATAATATTTTTGAGGGAAGGCAGACGGGACTTTGCAGTGGCTGCAATGAACGCTTAGTTGGTTCTGCTTTAATATAGCAAATGGTTAAATAAATTTTAAATTTTGAGGGTAATTTAGAACCATTGGCTTTATATCTGCAACGTAGTTAATTTCATAACGAAGATAATTAGGACTATAATTTCTTTCCAAAAGGAGTTTTATGACTTATTTGATAAACAACATTATTCTTTCAAAGCAAAACTTACAAAGTAGACTTAGATCGTTGTTGCTTCTTTTGAAAAGTACATTACGGCTTTTACATACAAAGTACTGGCTTGTAACAAATTGACTGCCTCGTTTCCAAATTCAATAATACGTTATTTACGCATCTCTAATGCTAAATACACGAACATTAACATATCAAATGAAATAATTCTCATTGACATGTTTCTTTCAATTTCTTGCCGAGAATTCATGGTACGAACTTTACAAATCGAAGGCGAAAATTTGAATATGAAATCAAATATTCAAAAAAGCCGAAAGGTTTTGAACAAACTTAGTTCGGTAACGGGGAAAGTTTCGCGAATGACTTGATTGCTTTTCATTTTTGCATCGGGTGTAAAATGTTTCTTACAAGTGTACTCCGAATATTTATGAGCTGGCGGGTAAGAAACCAAATCAGCACGTGTTGTTGGTATAGAATACCTATAAGAAACTCATTTAAAGGTTGCAGTCGCTGTACATGTACATGTATAACTTTAAACCTTCTTATGAGGACCATTCTAACGGATCTCATTTACTTAGTCGTGGTTCATTTGTCATCACTGGTCACACTCTCTTATCACATACCATTCTTCACCTAATAGAAGTCCCCAGCTCGACATAGGCCTTTATATACGTCATTGAGTACATTCGATTTTCGGCTTAACTCATACAGCTACTGCCATCCTCTTCAAATTGAAATTCAAATAATTTATTGTCAAATTGTGAGTAGTTGAAATAAAAAATAGTACAGTGGACAGTTAGCGTGATACAATCTACAATGGCCGGAGTAAAATTTTTGGTGGCTTAGGTCTAACAAATTGTGGTTTTTTGTTGAGATCATCGTTCCAACTTGCCTGATGGGGTCCTATAATGTTCGGCGATTTACGGCCTCCATTAAAAGTTCTATACTTGCACTATGGGTACAACAATAATAATACTGATTTAAATACGCAAAGAAAACGTCTAGGCCTCAGAAAATTTACTGTGGTTGAACTATATAGTTAGTGTATGACTTATTTATTTACAATAAAAAATAAATTCTGATTATGACTACAATATGTGTTCCAATTCTTGTCAATATTTGGAAATAACCATAGTTAGTGGCAAGCTAGGTTATGTTTACTTGTAAATGATTAATAACAAATGTATGAATTCCTAATAAACTAGTTAAGTACTTTAAAATGGCGTTTTTTATTTGTATGGCATTGGAAGGCAAACGAGCACACAGGTCACCTGATGGTAAGTGGAAACTGTGTCCCATAGATATTCGCATTCACAAGACTGCAAGCCTAAGACTGCAAATGCGTTGCCAACCCTGAGGACTAAGATGGAATGCCTCTATGCTAGTCATGTCATGGCTGTCTTATCACAACAATGCGAAAACTGCTGTTTCGCGGTAGGTTAAAATTGACCCTGCACAAGGTCCTACTACCCGCAAATATTATTATTAAATAAATCAATAAATCAATATAGTCACGTTGAAAAAGCTTTAAATCACAATTTAAAGCAAAATTATTATCACTTAAAAACGAAGTGCACATTATGTAGATGACATCATCCTATCACTCGCATCGTTGGCTAAGTAGATACTTAAATTAGGGATCCATGATAAAAATCTAAAGGCACTTTAAACCTAAAGGGCGTATACAGTTGTTTCCAGAGTTATGGGTTAATTTCACGGTCCACGGGCCTTAGATATTTGATGTTTATGCCGGTATTAGCAGAGACGGTCAACAAATTAACAGGATACCTTGGATAGCGTTGTAAGCTAGACTAGTGTGGATGCGGCTACGTTGAAAGGTACATTTTAAGGGACGTTATTTATGTAGATATATTGTTATCGGCAATAATAATCTATCCGATGCAATTGAAGAGGAAGAAGAATAAAATAGTTTATTTCGTAAAACACACGAAACATAATAGTTGAACTCAATAATAGCTAACAGTATTTTACAGCTGTAGTAATAGAGACGTATCAGATAATTTCGAGCTAAATGTTAGTTAATTGTTATCATTTGCTGGGAACTATGCATAAGTACGGTCACAATTAATTAGTAGACTTAGTTTGAATGTCACAACTGAAAGTTATTAAATAGACTAAAAAAAAAATGTTTAGGCAATTTATTTTATTGAGAAGCCCGAGAGTCAACGTAATATTAAATAAGGCCAAAAGTAACATAAAAAAATAAAAAATATATCGTTTACTAGAAAAAAAATGTACCATGCTGTTTTTGTAATAAATAATAAATAAATAAATAAAGCAGAGCTCAAATCCAAATGCGTTGTTGATCTTGATCACCAATATGAATGCCTCTTCACTTGTGCAAAGATGCTGGTATCAATCTCAACAGACCCTACAAAAGGTTTTACCATAAATTTATTTAACTAGCTCAATTACATTATTTATTTATTTTAAAAAAATGAAAAAATGAAAAAAAAAATGAAAATTTTATTGATAGCATTTGTTACAAGTCAAAAAAAACACGTACTTATTGTATAAGACACAATAGGTTCATTTGAAGGGTAGACAATATTGAAGGTCCTAAATAATATTATAAATAACATTGTATAATAATTCAGGTATATAAATTTTTAATATGTTTATTTTATTTATGTTTAAAACAATAAAATTCGTTCAAGTCATAAAATTGCAATTTTAATAACCATTTCTTCAGCCTTATTTTAAATGAGTATTATTTGGACGTATCCGTACTAGTCTGTCGATGATTACAACACAAAACAGTCAAGTTTAACTCCATCCAGTTATAGTCGGGCTGCGCCGGCGTCTCGGATTAATTTATACCGACACTACCAGATAATATTAATACTTTGTTGTCACAGCGTGTAGGTACAGAGCGGTCACTTTTATAACGAGCCCCCTATATTTTTATGCACGCAAAAGGATTTTTATTGAAAGAACTTTTTACTTTGTTGTCAAATTGAAATATCACAAAAAATTATAAGAATATTTTTTTTTCTTTTATTTGAAATAATAAAGAACGGAACCTTTTTGTGTAAATGATGTATCTTATAGCAAAAGTAAGCATGGGATAACTTTATTTTATTTTAGTACTAAACAAATACTTTGTTGTCATAGCGTAATGTTACAGACAGTTCACTTTGTTAACTGTGTACTCGTATTTATTCGAGTTACTTGTTTAACAAACTTTATTTCTGTATACATTTTTAACTTATCCACATATAACTAAAACTTAAAAGTTACACCAGGTTATAATGGGACAACTTGCTTTCCAACCGTATGAGATTTTTTTTCTAACATAGTACCATATCTTTCAAAAATCAAGCTGCCCGCCTTTACCATTATTCCCTTCTTAATTTATATCTTGAGAGCTCATAAAGAGATCGCTATCACCAGGAGATTGTTTTCCCGATTGCTTATTAGAGCCGAGGTGTCTGCCAAGTAAATACCGTAGCTTAGCCGGAGTATATCACTTAATGGCCAGGTTGCTTTTGTTACCTTGTTATTTATGTACTTAGAAACATGCTTAAAGCGGATATTTTAATGAGAGATTTGAGAATTTACAATGGTTGGTTCGTTAAAGCTGGGTGCCCTTATGTCAGAGTGAAGTGCTTAAAATAATGAGGCAAGTGTAAATGTTGGTAATTAAGTACTTACCAGTGGATAGTCACATAGAAAAAAAACAATAAATTTTTGGGGTTCCCCATACTTAGAACTGAAACTCAATTTTTTTTTTTCATCAAACCCATACGTGTGGGGTATCTATGGATAGGTCTTCAAACATGATATTGAGGTTTCTAATAAAAAAAAATTCTAAACTGAATAGTTTGCGCGTGAAACGCTTCCAAAGTGGAAAAATGTAAAAATAATACAATAATAATATGGTGTACATTACCATGCAAACTTCCACCGAAAATTGGTTTGAACGAGATCTAATAATTAGTTTTTTTTAATACGTTATAAATCGTAAACCGCATTTTACCTTTCATTCAATCAACTCCAATATAATAAAGAATAAAGAAAAACATTTATTTAGATGTATAGTGGTACGGAACCCTACGTGCGCGAGTCCGACTCGCACTTGGCCGGTTTTTTTTATATTGATTTGCACTAATACCTATAATGTCTCTCTCTGATTTTAAAATATCTTCTATTATATTTTTGTATTCATTAAATCTATGCAAATATGCGTATATGTGTATACATGAAGTACCCATACTAAATAAGCCTTAGCTTCGTTAATTTTGTGTGTCTGTCCTCAGATAAGTTTCTGTACTTTCTAATAACAATCATTGAGGACTTCTATTTACGTGTGACGTGTTATTTACATTGTTTTTATCTCGGCCGCCATTACTGTCAAGTGAATAAGAGCTATAAAATATATATATATATATATATATATATATCAAGACATTGCATACGATAGCAGGGGGGTTATAATGATATCGCTATGCAGGTCATTTTACGGAGAGCGTAAAGGATATAGCAATAGCACTTAGATAGCTCTGGGGGGTTATTATGAGATAGCTATACAATTCAGTTTACACTGAGAGAAAAGGACAGAGCTATAGCAGTTATATAGCTCTGTCCTTTTCTCTCAGCGTAAACTGAATTGTATAGCTATGTCATAATGACACCCCGGTTTAAAAAAAATTTTGTTTCTCGTGGTAGAAGCCTAGATATCTTCCCACATTTCAATATTTCAACTATTAATTAATGTTCGTAGAATACTCTGCCAATACCAGCCTAATGAAAACAACAAGTGAAAATTAATCAAAACCTTTTCACGCCAAGTGTTTAAATAGACTCCTGAAAGGTACGATACCTTCCAGGAATCTATTGTTCCCGGCCTCACCCACAAAGATAACTCTGACTTAAGTTGCCGGGACGTCAATTCCAGTGGTATCATTATCACCGGCTCTTATTAAAAACTTAAAAAAGAAAGGAAACCTGAATAATAATAAAATTCAGACTGGAATAAAAATGGGCTCTGAAACTAGAGTTTTTGATGTGATGATAAAGATGCTTCTAAATTTAAATGCTTTACTGACCTTCAAAAGGAAAAGGGAATTTTAAAGTATTAAGTATTCAAGCATATACTACCTATTTGCTTTGAACACTTTAGATTTCCCATAAAATTTGGCAATGTACCTATATAAACAACTTCAAAAAAAGGATGAGGTTCTCAATTCGTCGGTTGTTTTACTCAAAGACCACTCGACTGATTTGTTTTTTTTTAATGTTGTTTGAATGGGTATACTTTCTAGTTGGTCCCATTGTCAACATGTCAGTATCTGATTATGGGATGCTGGAGAACTCAAGGGAACTCTTCAAATAATATAGGGATACACCTATAGCGATTTCAGTATTTTTCACTGTTACTCGTGCATTTGCTTTTGAAAAGTACTATATGGTGAAGTGGAACTGATGATGAAGACAACAGATGGCCACCGGAACTCCTTAACGGTACATATTTGAAGGGTGGCGATAAGACATCTCGATTAAGGTAGTTGAGCGACTATGACGAAGCACATTTAATTGTTTAAATATGACTACGACTTTATTTTATATATATAATATCTCATTGATTGAGAAGTGGGACTACATAACAGCATAAACAGGATCACTAAAAAGTATAAAATAAAATAAATGTTGAGCTGGACTGACCTACCAACGATTTGATCAGAAGTTATTTTTTGCATTTTGGAGGCGGGACAAACCTAGAGCTTAGCCACTTGACCTAGTCCCACAATTGGTGTAACATGACGTTTTTGAATAGTAAACGTGGCTTTAAAACTTGCGTGCTAAGCTGACGTCGTGTTTTTTTTAATAGTATATATTTTATTCTTTTCTTTAATATTAAACTAGGTATTACGAGGTGTCAAAATTTATAATGTGTTATTTCCCATCAGGTAATCCGCGTACTCGTTTGGAAAAAAGAACTTACCAATTTTTACTCAGTAAAAGTAACTCCACGCTTGCGCACTTTTCGGAGCCATACCCTATTAGCGGCAGCAGGAAGCGCCGAAAACAAATCCATTTGACAAAAAAGGTCCATTACAGGAGATTTATTCAATAATTCTGTAGCAAATGAATTATTGTGCTTGCATTAACGAAAAGTAATGGGCGGTGACATTTCCAACATGTACAGTCGTGGGACTCAATACGCGATGTATGTCTGAATTATGTATGAACGGCACAACGGCTTTGGATGTAATTTTAAAGAAATATGCAACAAAATGGTAAAAAAGGAACCCTTATAGTTTCGTCATGTGCGTCCGTCCGTCCGTATGTCACTGTCATTTTATTCAAATATTAAAAGACGTAGGTACATTGATGACATTTGGAGTACAGGTGTCTTATAGAAACCACTACTTATTGTTAGTTTGGTAGTTAAGTAAGAAAAAAAAATTCTAAGGGGGCACTCCTACATGTAATAAAAGATGAGAAAAAAATATCTGTATAAGTTCTTTTAAAACACTAAGGTTTCTGAGCAGTTTTTCAATCAGGTTTTTTTTTTTTGGAAATAATAGTTGAGAAAGTTCCACCCCTTTAAATAATATGTCAAAAATAGGATTATACCGTTTTTGAGTTATTGCCGAAAATTTGCGCTTCTCAACAAAAGGAGAGGAAGGTAAGTCCGGTGAAGATACGCTCTTTTGCTGGTGCACTTACCGACATCGTATTTTCTGAGATCGATATTTGTGTTTATAGTAACGGCTTCAGAACATGGTCCGAGGCTCTTTTGGCCGGTTTTTTTACAGCTACGCGATTTAAGCGTTTGTTTACAATCATCCTAGCGTTTCTTGAAACTGGCATCCAAGATCAGTTTAATAATAATAATAATAATAATAATAAAGCTTTATTTGATTCCACACAAAGTTATTGCTAAGTGTACAAAGTATATATATATACATATATATATATACATATACATATTTATGTATATATATATATTTTTTACATGTTTATTAAAAATTAATTTAATGTGTAGATAAGTTAAATAGTTTGTATGGACCCCTTTCGGGTAAAAGCCTCCTCCAAGAAGTTCCATTTTTGTCTGTCTGTAGCTGTGGCTAGCCAACCTCGACCCGCCGTGGCAACTATTTCATCTGCCCATCTGACACGCGGCCGGCCTCTCGCTCTAGCGCCTTGTGGTCCAGTCCATCTTACTGATCGTATGGTCCACCTATCATCGCTGCAAGATCAGTTTACCAGTCCAGTAATCTAATCATTACCCTTCCTTTCCTTCGCCGGAATCGAGTAAAAAGAGTTACGCATGGATCAAGTTGAAGCGTATGCATTTTACTTGATAAATCAACAATAGTTTTAACGTGTACAAATAGTTGAATAAACAATTTACGATGATGAAAAAAATACATTTATCCAAAATCACCGAAAGGTTCACGCATCTTTGATAGAATCCAACTTTTTACCTTTTATCAATAGAAAACAATATTAAGATCGAACCAACAAATATATTTACGGTATAAAATACTTAATAACCTTCACGTTAAGTTCAAAATCAAACGTATCCCCTAAGGCAATTATGCCATTCTTGACCCGCAACTTTTGCCTTTGATATGCAAAACAACTAAAAACACGCTAAGCTGCTGTTTTTACGTTCAACAAGTTTTAAACTTATTAAAAACAACAAGTTAGTTGTTCTCTGGATCGAGTATAAAGCTTTGTGTTTACAAGAACCTAACCTTTTAACCCCTAAAGTAAAAAGAGGGGGTAATTAGTTTAACCTGTGTACTGTCACGAACGTAAATTGAAGCCCTATTAAAAAAAATAGCTTGATGTCGTGAATGTAATTAGACTAGATGTAAGTCATTTGTAACTTATAGGAAACCCAACCTTATTGCTGTAGAACGTCAGATTGACTTTGGACCTAAAAGGAATCACAAATTTAAGTCTGTGACTGTAACGGACTTTAATTTATGAACCAATATAGAACCTTGTCGTATAAAATTAACGATTAATTCGTATGTAATTTTTATCTCGGCACTAGACGCTGTCATTATGACATGGTTCAAAGGATCAACATTTAACGTCTTTGAACCTGTGTCTCTCTGAGTGTGTCTGAATCATAACTCCGAAACGGGGTAACCGATTCGAACAGTGTTTTTTTAAAGGATGCTATGTTAATTGGGATTACTTTAGCTAAATTTCAAATATGAGATGCCCTAGATAATGTGCATAATGCTATCATAAACGATTTTCGAAATCTGTCTTATTAATCATAAGGTCGACGCAATCGTCCGGCAGCTAACGTCAATTCTATACATTTTTTATTTATAATACTTAACGTTCATGACACTGGGGTTGTATTTTGAACTGTTATAAGTGGCAAAGGGGCTCATTATTGTTAAGATTGGTTAATACCTAAATCTTGAAGTCATTCGCAAATGTGTTTTAGCGTTTTTTTTAAGTTTAAGTCCTTGGTGGTTTTTTCCTCGCTCTTCTCTCGTCTCTTTGAGTCAAGGTGGCATTTGCAATGGACGAATATTCAAATGTTTGAATAAAAGGCAATAACGTCAATATTAGTTACGGAAAAACAGATCGAATGCAAATAACAGGAATCTGCTGTTATTTTAAATGTTGTGACTATTCGCAAAAAGCGTTGCCTTCGTTTGAAAACAAAAGTTAAAAAAAAAACTGTCACATTAAATATACACCCAAACACTTTTAAAAAACGTGATGCCATTGCGTTAATTTATCGTTATAACGTTATTACGTAGATGACATCGCTGCGTTTTAAAAAGCCAATAACAAAATATTCTAATTATATAAAAAAATTAACTAAATTGTCATATAAAATTTGAATTTTCCAACAACTACTTAGTTAATAATAGTAAAATAACTCTTAGCTTAAGCTATTCAAATAAACTTGTTCCGGGTTCCACTTTATACTCTTTTAATTGTACATTACTATAGAGGTCGGGAAGTAGGAGGTTTCCGGCCGAGTTCATATAGATAGTTCGGATAGTTACTTATTAGGTATGTATAGTGCTTTCCTCAAACATACAATTCAAAAAATAAAAATAAAATTATGACGTCAATACTAGGAGTGCATAAACATTAAAAGTACCTACAGTGCTCAGTCATCCGCGCTGTGTCGGGTGCGCCGCCGCCGCCGCTGCGCCACACCGAGTTACATCGCCTGCGATCAACGTTGCGCTACGCACCCCTAATTACCTCTGCTCTCCTGGTACTTTAATTAAACGTGCAAACGCTTTGGTTAAATGCACGGGGCGTACTATATTTAAAAAAAAACAGCTATTTAGCCTCATAAACACATGCACCATGAATACATTAAAATTATAAAAAAAATACTTCCCGGCCTAGGCCTTCAATTTTGTATGAAATTCCTTTACAGTACTCTCGAGTTGTTCCGCCCGCAACGTGATACTTTGAATTAAGCCTAAAATAAATAACATAACGCCAAAATTCCATTGCATGTTTGAGAAAAGTTAATTGAATGTCATAAACAATGCACTCGCTTTTAACCAACTAGTGTACATTTAATATTTCCAAGTACTAAACGGACTAAGTTTTGTGTGTAAGTAAACACAACACCTCACGGAGATGCGAATTTTAATGAAGGTAAGGCGAGCAGGACAATTAAAAGTTTTAGATAATTCAGTTGTACTTCTGCAACGGTGTGGCCACAGCTTAATAAGTAGCAGTAGGTAACATGAACCCTTTTGCAAAGGAAACGGAAACTTACGATTATTTCGAGATTTTGATACGTTTTTTTTTTCAGAATATGTGTTATTAAGGCGGAGTTACTAACAGGTACAAAAAAATAAAGAGGGTACCCATACAAAAAACGTATCGTAAAAACGGTAAAACATACGAGCGACAAATTAGGTATGATTATAGGATAAACGTTGAAGAAAAACGACAAATAAGTGGTTAATAATGATAAAAATGTGATTTGGATTTGTGTAATTTGTGATGAATCGAAATTGAATTCAAATCGGAATAAATAATGAATAAATGGCAACACAGTAGTGTCGTCCCTTTCAAATCAATCTAAGAAAAAAGGGACGACACTACAGTGTTACCATTTTTTCACTCTCATGTTTCATTTGCCAGACTCTACCTACTATTCGAGTCCGACTCGCACTTGACCGCTTTTTTATTTACACTAAGCATTCATAATTTACTTTTACGCTAAGCGTTCTAGTCCGTCGGATATTTACTAAGAAAATTCTATGAAAACCTTTCGTTGCGCGACGGTCTGTATTTTCAATGTATACAGAGTACACAATAACAAGATGTCTTCTCGTTTTCATGAATAAAGGATGCCAGAGTGAAGTAATAACCTGGAAGCTCGCTAGGTTCTTGGAGACCAACGTCCAGGGCGTAACGAATTAGATTATTTTATTATTTTATTGACGCAGCTGAGCATTGAAAGTTAAAATAGTACCTAGTAAGTAATTAGTTGGTTTGAAAGTAGCTGCATTAATAAAAGGAAATTGCTCGAAACCCGGGAAACATCGTTTTTTCGAAACAAAACCACATTTTTTATCTCTCAAGTATAGGTCCAATTTTTTTTCATTGTAAGTACTGTTTTTGTTTTTATGTTGTAGAATAAAGTGTTTATACATATACATACATATATAAATAAGTACATGGTTTTTAATGTTCTTTTTAACTGAAACAAAAAAAAAGGTGATTCTATGTTTGGCTTTAAATAGGGTTTATTTGGCATTGCGTTTACAAAATGTATACGTTTAGTCCGGTGAATCTAGTCACGTAGAGCTAATGAAAGTTATACTATATTATAAACTGGAAAAATAATAAGTTTACAGCAAAAGAAATAAATATATTAAATCAAGAGCGAAACACCTACCAGGGGGTTATTACGCTGAGAGAAAAGGACCGAGTTATACAACTGCTATAGCTCTGTCCTTTACACTCGCCGTAAAATAAATGGCATAGCAATGTCATAATAAACCCCCAGGAAGCCATACCGCCCAAGAAATAAATGTTTTAGTGATATATATCATAATTATTTAATGCATACTGCTGCTGAAAATGAAAGGAGAAAAAAAAACTGTCATAAGGAAAGTCAAATTTAATTAATTTAAGGAAATTACAAGCTTGTTATTACACATACTACTTTGATTTCTCTTTCGAGCCAAACGTGGTGATGGATTTTGTGGATCAGTCAATAAATCCATCTTTATTATGTTTTTACAAAATTAATGTACTGTCGATTTTTTAAATGTTTGGACCTTAATCTATTAAAGCTTTATCTACAAAATTTATAAAATAATGATTCAATATTAAAGATAAAAGACTATCAAAATAATAGCGACTAATCTAGCTAATAAACTTTTGGATTAAACTAGCTTAAATGCATGCAAATCAGTCTATCTGTTTAGGAGCTACGATGTTACAGACAGACACACAGATAAACTTATAAAAGAGTAGTTTTAGAATTCATTATTGACATACTGTTCATTCCAAATGTTATGCTTTATGCTAGCTCTTTCCTTAGCGCGCTCCCTCATTCACATCTGTGCCCGACTTTAATTAGAGCGGCCGAGTTTTCGTCGATAAAAAATAGAACAAAAACTATTTGCAATTTCGAAAGTAGTTAACGTTTCGTAATTTTACGAAGTGGCGAATCGATAGCGATTATTTTGGATCGGCTGTTTTATGGAGAGTTGTTCAGTATTGATATATGTATTGTTGTGTATAAAAAGTGTGATGTAATATTTTATAATTGTGATAATTCTAAAATATACAATTTTAAATATAAATTTAAAATGATACTTATCTCATATTTTAATAATGTATTAATAATCAATAAATCAGGAAAAAAGGACTTTCAGAGATTCTGCGTAAAAATGAAATCAAAAACTTCGTAGAGAAACAGCGTAAGTAGGTCGCCTAATGGTTAAATAATTAATTATTTTAACTGTTTTTATAAGAGGATTAAATTGTTTTGTTACGCTATATGGATTGCATAAGTTGTTTTTGTTATTTGTAGGCTAAGTAGAGCGTTAGATAACGCAGGATCCATATTCTACATTGTTTATAAATCTATTAACAATATTATAAACAACGTTATGATAACTCTTATTAAGCTGACAATGACAGAAAGTCTAAAACGTCTAAATTAAGTAGGGTAAAATAAATAAAATAAATAATTAAATATCAGGGGACAATGTCACACCAATTGACCTAGTCCCAAACTAAGCTCTAGGCTTGTACTATGGGTACTAGACAACGATATAAATACTTATATACAAAGATAAGTACTTAAATACATAGAAAACATCCATGACTCAGGAACAAATATTCGCGCTCGTCACACAAACATCTGCCCTTACCAGGATTTGAACCCAGGACCGCTCGCTTCGTAGGCAGGGTCATTACCAACTAGGCCAGCGCGTCTTCTAAAGGCAGTGTAAAATAAATTTATATGTATAAATCTGTTCAACAATTTATTTATTTCTTTATCAGCAATCGACTATATCGTCCTAATCTCGTCATCCAAAATAGCGCCTTGTTCAGCAAACTCAACGAATTAGCAAAATGTGCCGCCAACTTTACGAAATAATTGAGAAATTCGTGAATTCAACTTGGAATTAATGATTGCAAGACGCGAATAAAGCTATTCATAATAATAAGCATAACATTATTACTTTGAAAGTGTAAGGTTTTGAGTTTGCAAACGACAATTGTCAAAATTGTTAATGACTGTTTGAAATTAGGATCTTTTTAAGTACGGGTCACAGATACTTAAAGCCGGCTTTGAGAAGAGCTGTAAAGAATGCTAATTTATTGTTTTCTCAGAAAATACTACAGGAGGGAAAGGACTAATAACAGTTAGAAAGTGATGGGTCCACTTTAACTATAAACCAAGGACCATTATTGATATTTATTCATTATTTTAAACTAATTACACAGCATAAAAGTAAAAAACCAAGGCACTGTGAAATTATAGTTACTTACAAATACCAAAAATACAATAAAATAGAAAGTTCACATTAAAGAACTGAGGACACACGCACATCCATGCTCTCGCAGAACCTCAGACATTCTTCTCGCAGCAGCAAGGTGCGAGGCACGGACCAAAGGAGAATTTCTGCGAAACACAGTCCGAGACGTCGGAACCGCCAACAAATGGCGAACACGAGGTCGAAGATCGATTCTAGTCCGTGAAGGAACAGATAGACGCAGAAGTTGTGCTGTCAGTTCAATACACCCAGGGTCCCCCCGCAAGATTTCGGTGGTTAGACTGAGAAACCGGTAGATATCTGACCTCCAGTGAGTTGAAGCCCAAAGCCCCTAGGAGAAACTTCGTAGGGTAAAAACCAAACATTTTCTTAGATACATAGGTGAAGAGAAGCAGATGCGCTGTTGTGACTTTTAAAGTATGAAAAAAAATTGACGGAGAGGAGAAAGGAATACTGCCCTTCTAACGCATTAAAAAGGGTACGAGTATATACTACATAATTCCGAAGAGTCATAATTTTGATTTGATCAAAATTCCGTATTTTCATAATTTCGAACGCAATTTTTTGATTGAAGACGTAACTTTTTGCTGACGCTTATAAATCAATCCTTACCTAACCTTAGTATGACAGTTAAATAATGCATTTAATCTAAAATTAAATATCACCAGCGTAACATAGTTCTCAGAAAACTAGGATAAATGAACTTTAGAAAAAAAGTAATTTGAAATTTTAAGGTGCTCCCCAATAAGTAGTATCTCAGATTCGATTGCCGACGTAGATTCAATCCTCTCTTCTTCGTAAAGAGGTTGTGTTTTCTACAGGAGTTTTATTTGGTGCACTTTAATCTATGGACTGGAGCTGTCTAGTTGCACCCCATGACAAGGTTATTAATGTTTTTTCAAAAAGTTTCAGGCACAGTATTAGAGTCTCCTTATGACATGGAATAAAGTGTCTTTCACTCTCGCACTTACAAACTGGTGAGAAAAAGACAGATTGTCATTTACATACATCGATAAACATGATCGTAATATAAGCCCGTAATACGTAATCGATACTGTTACATACAACATTTAACCATTGATTTACTGAGCCATGAACTTTTCTAGGCTGTAATAAATAACGCGTAATATAATATAAATAATGTAGTTTCAGCCTTTCACAATAATTCATTTCTTAAACAAAGTTTGTAACTACATATCAATTATGCAATCAATGAGCTGCTTAATTCACAAAAGAATACCTTCTTTTTTACGTAGAACCATCCAAAACAATATATCTACAACCATTAAAAATCATAGTCACGCTATACAAGATATTTATCGTCACGTAAACCGAGACTTTGTTCTAAGGAACACAAAGTTGTATTTTGTGTGTTGACTCCGAGGAAAGTTCTAGTGTTGGCCAGTAATTACCTGTCAAAAGTTTAGGGTAAAGGAAAATATTGGGGGCTTTGGTCTGACATGTGTCAAAACTCCAGGTATACCTTGTAGATATTTTTACATTCTCGAGTGAATCTAACTAGTAAAGTTAGACGGTTTTGACGCCGTCTAACAAGTCAAAAGGTGTTGTGGTGCGATATCCTTTGTTATGTAAAAGTTTGTTTGTTTGATGACGTGGTTAGCATATTTGGGAGTGAAACTGCTTACGGCTAGCGGTTCTGGATTCGATACCTGGTGTAACGAACGTGAATATTTATTCCTCAGTTTTGAATATTTTCTATGTGTTTATGTATGTATTACTCTATAGGTATGTTTTTCAATTCGTATTACCTACCCATAGTACAAGCCTAAAACTTAAAGTGTCAGTGGCCAACTGGCTTAGGGGGTAACGAGATTCTCTTTCTTGATTACATTTATCCGATGCTCTTACGGTAAGAAAAAAACATCGTGAGGAAACCTGCACATTCGAAGAGCTGAGTATGTAAGAGGGTAATTGCACAAAAGGTCCAAAGGGAGTCGAAGTGTATTCGAAAAGGCCCATATTTAGGATTAGATAAGATAAGCCTAGTATAAGATCTTTAGTTTAAGACTAGGTAAATTTATGTGAGATCACATTATATTTATTTCCTTGGTTTCTACTTAATAGATAACTGAGGCTTTTATAATGAAGAATTAAAACTTGACCATTTAAATTAATTGATCAACTATTGTTAAACTATTTTTACAATACATTTTACCTTACATTCGATTGAGCATCATTAATTAAATTAGTTAAAAGTGACAAAAACAAAACACTGCAAATAAATTGGTTTAATGCGAACCGCAAATTACTTAAATGGTGTAATTACGAATGTCAAAACAACACTGTATTTAAATAAACTGTGGCCATTATAATACGTTATTCGAGGGTGGCCATGCGTTGTCACACAATGGGACGGTCCCACCAATTCCATGTTGGCGTCACACACAGAGCGGCATGACCACGCGTTGTGTTTTTGCAGGACAGGACGTTTTTACTTTTTACCGCTGAAATGGATATAATGTAGGTATTTTTAAGGTTTTATTCAACTTGGAACGTTAAATGTTGCCGCAGTTATTTTTTCAAGTCACCTTTGACCTGTTTTTAAGCGAAATGAAAGAAGAGTTGGCCTTTTTTTGCGTTCCACTTCAGAATGTTAAGAGTTTAATTAAAACTTGAAATTCACACTAAAGTTTATAAATATTTAGTGTTGGCCCTCGAAGGAATGTTGGTAGCAATAGTTAGACGGAATCGGTATTATAAGTTTTTATTTAAATTCACTTGTATATGGAAATTTGCAAGTCGAATTTGAACCAGCTCCCGTCAACGGAATGGGCTGAAATTCGGAACACATGTGTAAAAACCAATGATGCAATATTATAGTAACATTGAGCTGATCTGATGATGGAGTCGGAAGGTAGCGGTACTTAATATGTACCCGCCGAGTTGAGGCTCGTTAGTTTTGTCTAGATAATCTAAGATGTCCAAACGGATAAAAGGTTAGACGGCCACAAAAACTGTCCCAAAAATAAATGCTGCCAAACTTATTTTTTGACTTAAAAAAATAAAAATAAAAATATTTATCCGGCGATCACCAGAAAAAAAACAGAATAAATTTAACATCAACCAAAAGAATGGCAACACAGAAAACAAAATGAAACTATACTTAAAGGAAAGGAATTTAGACAAAAATACAGCTGTAGCATAATGTTGTCATAGGTGATTTATTTAATATACTTTCAGCTCATGTGAGACTACTTTTTTGGAAAAGTAAAAAAAATCTACTATTAAATTAATAAATGGTCACAATAGCAATATTTGAATTGATTTGAAATATTTAAAAAGTTTTGTAAGAATCCCTAATGAACCTAATCGTCATAAATCACATTTTTTTTTTTTTGGCACGTATAGGGCCATACGGGCCACCTGATGGTAAGTGGGATCGTTGAACTATAGTTTTTTTTCATGTCCGGCTTAGCGGTCACAGTCAATTAATTTCTGCCCTTCATTTAGATTTGCATTATTTAAAAAAAAAACTTGAAAAACTTGAAATTTCAAAATCAAAATTTTATAATGATATAAATACAAGAAAATTTATAATTAATTAAAAAAGAGTGTATTATTACAATTTTAACGACAATTTAAATACGCATAACGGGAAAATATCCGAATAAATACTTAAAATTAATTGACAAGTAAAATACACGTAACTCATCCCAAATTTAATCACCCAAGTCTATTAAACAAAATGAAAATTAATGTCCGCCAAATACTTTTAAATTAACTCGCTATAAATTTAAAGTTAATCAAGCAAGAATTATTACATCATTATCTTGCCCGGGGTAAACTGACGCCTTAATAATAATTTATTCGGCCGAATACTCCAATAAGGGCAAGACTAATTGAATATCAAATTAAAATCGATGATACTAAATTTTACAGAAGCGGAGGTTAATTACCAAAGGATGCCCGGAGATTCTGGAAATTCTGAATTGTTTTGATCGATGAAGTAGTAAAAATACACTGAGACTCGGCTTCATTTTTACAACGTAGGAAATTGAGGAACTCTTCCTTTTTTGAAATCCTTTCAAAACGGTAAAGCAGGGTTTCCATTGCAAACCCCGTTTGGACTCGTTTTAGAATACATCGGCGATTTCAAGTAATTGCACCGCGAGCAAACCTTTTGAAGGCACTGCAGCTGCAGCCTACTCCATGTTATGCATATGGGATCAAGGAGCGTCAATCATCCGCGGTGTCCATGCTAAGTTTATTTTTTATTTTTTATGGCATAGAGAAGGCAACCGAGCACACAGGCCACCTGATGGTAAGTGGAAACTGTGACCCATAGACATTCGCATAAGACTGCAAATGCGTTGCCAACCCTGAGGACTAAGATGGAATGCCTCTATGCTAGTCATTACACCGGCTGTCTTAGATTGATTTTATTAACTAACTTCATTGTCATTTTGCCAAATATAATGAAAGGCACCATTGTATGCTAAACAGAGCTCGTACGGGGCCCGTTTTACTCGCAGTAGAAACCCTGCTTTAGGGTATTGGAGCACCGCATTTTGAAAAATGCAGAGGAAATCGTTGTAAGTACTGAAGCGGTAAGTATAGTTAATGTTATATATACGACTATGAACCTGCTGAGTTTGCTGAGTTTCTTGTAGCGTTTCTTCTCAGCAGTGGTCTCCTCTTGGGAAGCGCTGGTAGATTCTTGACGTGTAAAAGTGCCCGAGCGGCCTACTTACTGAATAAATTTATTTTATCCTTTTATGAATACTTTTTTTTATACATATGTTGTAGTAATTCCTGACTTCATAATAAAATGTCAACTGAGCTAAGGTTTTAATTTGGTATAACGTTAAACACCGATAACCATGTAGTCTCAAATCAAAAACTTCAGGAAAGTCGCCCTTATGGACTAAACCCCTTCGTTGATTTTTTTAAACTAAAATAGATATTTTAATTACCCGGAGGTTTTATTTTATACTTCCTTATTTTATTTTTATTACACAATGTTCTTTAGTTGTGTTCCGGTATATCATGTAACAACAAACAAACATAAATCATTTTGACCGTCCCTCAGTTGCGGCATTTTATTCAAACCACCCATAAAATAAAAATACAGTCTATATTAATGCCCTAGAGCACTGAAATATTTTTTCATTTTTTATTCTACAGCAAAAACGGCAATAATCCAATGAAACTAGGCTGGCTTGATGGACGTGAATGCATGAAAACTTAATTCGACCACTCACGCCACTGCGATTGTGGCGGTTAATGATTCAAGCACAAAAGAACCAAACAGTATTGTTAATATATAATATACAGGGTGACGTGATAATAATAAATGATCATGTGTCACGGCTCACGGCTTTGGACGACAGTGGTATTTTCTGGCAAAGGTTTTTTGATGAAATCGGATTTATTTTATGCTAAAAGACAAACAAGCTAGCAAGTCACCAGCTAGGTGAGTCTCTGAAACAACTCGCTCTTGAAATCGACGGACCAATTATTAACCTACCAGTTTGAATTGTCGATTGTCAGAGGGTAGAAACAACATTTAAGAGAGTGCAAAGTAAGCTGAGAAGCTTACCCACTTTAGGGAAGCGATACAAAAACGTGACAATGTGATTGAAATGTTGGTGAATTTATAAAAGTCAGAATTAGCTGAAGTAAAGTAATTCCTGTCAGAATTACTAGAAGCTTCAGGATTTTTCATAAACATTCAAAATGCCGATCTTGTTAAATTTTCAAGTCATTTTTCATTTTTAACTACATTACCCAATGCTTTTATCTTAAAGAAAAACATTGTGAAGAAACCTGCATATGCTAATCGCTGGGCCACTTTTCTACTACGTCAAACACTGTTGCCTTTTTTATAGATAGTAATAAATGGTCGTATGTCACAGCTTTGGACGTCAGTGGTAGTTTCTGGCAAAGGTTTGATGAAATATGCTAGGACAGAAATGAGCTAGCGGGTCACCAGGGGCCCTAGTCAAGATGCATTACGCTTACTAGCGTTTCTATTTGTTTTGTTTTTAAACCAATCGCGTCTATCGTACCATAAAGGATGTGATACGATGACTCACGTGATCTACCAGTGACGCGATAGGTATAAAAATAAAACGAATAGAAACGGTAGTTACCGTAATGCATCTTAGCTAGAGCCTCAGGTAGATGATTGTCTAATGCCAGGTTCCTATATTCAAGAAACGAATCGTTTTTTTAATGCCTCGTTAAAATTTGACACATTTTGTACGTAGCAAACGTCATAACGCTACGGCTCGTAAGGAAAACGATTCTTTTCTTGAATATAGGAACCGGGCATTAAACCACTCGCTCTTGAAATCGACGGACCAATTATTAACCTGCCAGTTGAAATCCTCCAACATTTAAGAATTTTAGAGAATAAAGAGTAAAATAATAAAATAAATTTATTCAATAAGTGGCCGCTCGGGCAGTTTTACACGTCAAGAATCTACCAGCGCTTCCCAAGAGGAGACCACTGCTGAGAAGAAACGCCGCAAGAAACTCAGCAGTCAGTCATTTTTTAAACATATTTCATATTTCATGTTACAATTGTACTACTTAGTCTAGCATTATATAAAGCAACAAATATTAAATTAAATATAATATCAAATAACATGTGTAGTTCAGCAGGAATACATGCCAAAGATCTTACGGGACGGGAGAGATAAAGAGAAAAAAAAAAGAAAAAACTGAATCAAAATTGAATTGAATTGAATTGAATTGTGAATGGTGCAAGATGACCACTTAAAAATTTTAATATGATTTCCTGCATCAACGGTGTCCCCCAGACAAGAAAAGGCAGGATAAAGCTTTAACATTAGCATTTGAACAAATTATTATTGACTAAGTTTCGGGTTTAGGCCATGCATTTTTGTCTGTTAGATAGTCCTCGGCCCTATAATGCGCTTTAGACATTAACGACCTTTTCAAATATTTTTAAGTGCTGGAAAGGGCGGTAAAAGCGATTAAAAAAAGTGATATCATGATTGAAATTTTCGTGCTAAAGTTATAAAAGTTAGAATTAGTAGAGTTAAGTAATAGGGAACATTCATGACCTTCAATTAAAGCTGATTCATTAAAAAAACAGTTGCGAATAAACATTTTTTTCTTGATATAAAAATAACCGAGATATGTTAATATATCTTTCTAGCAAAACAGAATTTAACATAGCCGACCAGTGTTACATGACGTCACAGTGCATATCGGATCTCTGTCTACTCTCTATCTAATTAGCAGATTGAAATGTTTGTATCATCCGTATATCCTCGCCGATTTTAATTTAAATTTCGCTTTTGCTTATTTCTTTTACGTTATTTTCATATTTTGTTCAGAAATGCTATTTAAAAAATACATGCATATTCCCTAATTCCTGTCAGAATTTTAATATCCAAGTTCTTATTTAAAAATTACCGTTAAGTTATATTAAAAATTACTGCATAGAAATGTTGGTTGAAAATGATGTTGTTATCCGAAATAAAAAAGGTCTATTTTTGTTACGTTACGACTAAACATTCAAAGAAATCTATTTTCAAAAATATTAAAAGTGACCGAGACCTAAATGGTAAGTATACTAGGGTATTATTTATTATAGTAAGTAATATCCTAGACGTAACGTTATTTAAATGAAAGATACATAAAGCCTTGATAAATTCAAGCGTGTCCAACGACATCTATTCCTAAAATATTGTTATTAAGAGAGTTCGAATTCTATAAGTTTAATTCTATCCGACTTACTACGAAAAAATCTTTCACAATTTGTTATTTGTATTCGTAACCCAGAGCGTAGAGGCGGCTGAGATGCTACTGTATCTATTTAGTACCTTCAAGTATTACTTAAACTTAAGTCTCTTAACTAACTAACTACTACTACGTAACTAACTTATGAGACCGTAATGTGAGCAGTACCTTCGAAGTTTCATTCAGAGCATGAAATAGAAATATTAGAATCATAAATCGCTATCTCTTTTATTTTGTAAGACTGGTCAGCATTTGACTATTCATAATACAGTCCCTGCACTGGCAAGGAGACTCTACGAAGACCACGTTATGTATTGGTATGCTACACGTTGCTAGGCTACGATTCGCTACAATACGAATCTCTACACGTCCTGTGCTACGCTGGGCAATGCAATGTGAACGCGTCTCGACTACTTTGAAAATATTTGCGAGATTTTTTGTGCAAACCAAATTACAAGGTAGCCTAATTCCGTACCGTTCCGTTCTGTATCTCAAAGATCTTTTCAGGCACGGTGACCGGGATCGTATTATCATACATAAAGTTCATTTAATAATGGGTCCCAAAACATAATAATGTTCGTATTTTTTTATGGGTTAATTTCTTTAGCCGTAAACTTTCTATAAATCCGTTGAGAATTTTGAAAGATCTAATCGTACACAATGGGGGACAGACGTTGGGCAGTCGACTTTGTTTTATATGTATAGAGAAGTGACTCGACATAATATTCTTTCCGTTCACATATAATTTGTAATATTGTTTGCGTAGGACCTTGTGCAGGATTCGTCCGATCGCTACCACCATCTTATCTATTAACCTACCGCCAAACAGCAGTTTTTGCATTGTTGTGTTCTAGTTTGGGGATAAGACAGCCGGTGTAATGACTAGCATAGAGGCATTCCATCTTAGTCCTCAGGGTTGGCAACGCATTTGCTGTCTTAGGCTTGCAGTCTTGTGAATGCGAATGTCTATGGGCTATGGGTCACAGTTTCCACTTACCATTAGGTGGCCTGTGTGCTCGTTTGCCTTCTCTTTGCTATAAAAAAAAAACTTAATGTTATCTTAGTAAATTTTCGAGTAGCGGGAAAGTATAAACCGAGACAGCTTCTTACAAAGTGCTGCAAAAACTTTTATTTTGTTTTTTTTTTCTTCATAGTTCCAGCGGTTGGAATACAACCTCCATTTTTATAAAAAAACGCAGTTGTTGCTAACGTGTGACCGCTCTTACTACTCACATAAATGTCGTGGCGTGAAATTGATGTGGCATTTCCCCGGTTGCATGCCGGTTGTATAATGCATGCGAATCACATTCAGCTTTTCTACTAACGATGTAGCAAAATGGTGGGCTTAGAGGATCGACTCAATGATCGAAGTACAAAGATACATGTATACATTTTATGGACCTTAGTTCATTGGAATATGATAAAAAGTGTTTACATCTCTTTGTATCATTAAGTTTTTCTGCTTTAAGTAAATTACCCAATGTTCTTATGTTAGTGAAAAAATCTTGTTAAAAAAAGTAGCAAATTTGAACGGAGCCTCTATTCAACACGGTAAAAACAATATCGTTTTTGATCTGTTATCGTATTGTCAACGTTTTGATAGCTCTTATTTTCATGACAGTAATGGCGGCCGAGTAACAGGTCAAATACGATATTGTTTTAACTGCCTAGAAGAGAGGCTTAGGGCTCATTCTACAACGTAACTTAACTTAACTCAGCCGCTATCACTGTCCAGTAAATGAGAGCTATCGTAACGTTGACAATACGATAATGACATGCCAGAAACAATATAGTTTTACCTAGTAGTATACATAGTGACCCAGATGAGTGCGTCAGAGGGTATATGCATAAAAGATTCTGAAAGGTCGAAGTGAATTCCGAAAGGCCCGGTTTGTAAGTTAATATAAGATAATAATAATAAAAGTCGTGGTAGGAACTATCTTATCCTTTGACCTACCGCCAGCAGCAGTGTTTGCATTGCTGTGTTCCGATGTGAGGATAAAATAACCGGTGAAAAGCATTGATCCATTCCATCTTAGTCCTCAGGGTTGGCAACGCATTTGCGGTCTTTGGATTGTAGCTCTAAGAATGCAAAATGTCTAGGATCATTTATTACACTTATGAGTACCATCAGGTGGCTTGTGCACTTGTTTACCTTTTTCGTGATAATAAAAAATACCATAGCAGTTCTTTAGTTAAGAATGGTAAAAAAAGGCGGTAGTACCTAATTAATTTGTCCACCATAAATATTTGTTGTGTACTGGATGTTAGTGCAATTAAATGTTGAGTACTGGATGTTACTTATAATTAATTATGTCAGTTAATTCGACGAATTCAACTAATTTCATATACAGTAGTTAATTTCTGGCATATTCGTTTTCATATTTATTTGCAGTGTATTATTTGGATAATTAAAATAAATTCCCCGAAATATTAATTTATTTCATTGCTTCTGACAGCGACATGAAGAATATTTAAAATTAATATTTGAAATGTGAGGTAATCAACGAAAACCATTTTGTTTACTTATAAGTGGAACAAATCATAATTGAAATTGATGTTATACACTGGTTTCGACTTTGTAATTAAATAATTAATTTATAAATAGATAATTTATAAATAATTAGATAGTTTTTAAGAATACTCATATCATTCAAAATTAATAATTATGTCACGTCAAAAACAATATTTAAATACATGTAATATTTAATGTCCGTAAACTATTTTAAATGCAACAAGGTACAACAAAAAAAAACGAAATCCTCAATGATAATAGTAAAAAAAGCAGTGTTCGCATTGTTGTGTTCCAGTGCGAGGGTTAGGGTCTCCGTACATCTATCAACGCGGAATCGGCGTTAGCTGATCAAAAAACTCTTTATGTCTACGCAATAACAGCGAAACAAACGTCAATCGGCTCGGAAATTCTTCGTTCTGTTCGCATCCGTACGACGCTGTTAGCAGCCAACCGCACGCGTTCGCATTGTTACATCGCCGAGTACAGCCGATCGGCGGCGATGAATAGTTCCAACCACGGCTGAGTAGCTACGATGAGAGCCGTTTGGCGTCGATAGGTGTGGGGAGGCGCTTATTGGTACATAGAGGGCTATCTGACGTCTCGAAGGCCGTACGGAGCTGATCGTAGGTATACAGCTGCAGCGATAGCAAATCGCAGGCGAGCGGGCGTCTCTGTGGCCGTACCGAGGATAAGACACCTGAACGTAGGTTTACGGCCGATCGGCTAAATGCGAATAGTGTGGTGTAAAACAATGGATGAAAGCCGATTCCGCTTCGATAAGTCAGGGGAGACCCTCAGACCGGTGAAATTACTAGCATTGAGGCATTCCATCTACGTTCTTAGGGTTGGCAACACATTTGCGGTCTTAAGACTGTTATATAAGATTGCTAATGTCTATAGAAGGGCTTCTAAGTCATTTTATCATCAGATAGCGTATGTGTTCGTGTGCCTTCTCCATGTTCAGTTATGAACAAAATATTATTTTTAGGGACAACCCTAAAAACTGTACTCGTCAGCTTAAAAAAAGCAATTATGTATTTGATCACCACAGGGTAACAGGGTCTTAGAAGCAATTTGTAAAAAGCATACAAAACTAAAAGCAACAAAAAATGATATTTTTTTTATCAACATTTTAATTACTGAGGCATTTTTTGAAAAGAGCAAGAACAAGTAATATGTAGTAAAAAAAAAATAGTAGATTTGAGGCGCGGAACCCTAAAAAACCTGCCAAAAAAACTGCGTCAGCTTTCATAAAGCAATTATGAATTTGATCACCACGGCGTGGACAGGGTAACAGGGTTTTAGGGGCGATTTATTTAATCCGGGATCAAAACGGGGCTTAAAATGTAATCAACCCTGGGCTTAGACGGAGAGATGATTTATTTTACAATAAAGTACTTCGATAACTATAAAACCTTTGGTAATTTTAGGGTATGTTTTTCCTGAGAGAACCTAAAAGGGTACAATTTTTTTTGACCTTGAACATAATACAAATGCTCTTTATTGAATACCAAAATAACAAAACACGACACAGTGAATTTTAAATCCATGGTTTAATCTGGCACTCTTAACGCTGCATAGCATCTGCCAGACAACCTTGGACACAGAATAAGCTAAAGGCACAAGTGCACGGCAGGTGCATAAGCATGCTATCCCTTAGCAAAGACTTGTCACTTTTTTCAGGGAATCACAGCGGTTAGGAAGACCAGCTAGGAGAATCGGTAATGAATTAGGCTGGTAAATAGTTCGTTGTTTTCCAGGTCTAATGGGCTTAGGCAAGCTGTAGTTGGTTTTTTACACTTAGGTAGGTTATTCGGCGTACGAGTAATTAGGGGGGAACTGCAGATAGGATAACGATAGGGTTGCCGCCTTCTCGTGCCGGGCGGGAAGATTTGAAGGTTCGCTGCATGTAGCGTGGTGGCTACATCTAAAGCTGGGCATTCACGCCGCGCCAAAATCAATCCATGAAAGTCAAAACTGTAGCGTTTAAAAGTACTTGGCCCGGTCCGATGGATTTATAAATTCATACATACATACATTCATAAAATCACGCCTGTTTCCCAGAGGGGTAGGCAGAGACGACTTCTTTCCACCTGCTATGATCCTGACAAATGTCTTTCGCTTCTTCCACATTCATACATCGAGTCATGCACGCACGCCGGTTTCGGGTACTTAAGATTCGGCCCTTTTCCAGTATTTCTCCGATTTGATTCGAAAAAGTACGCCTAGGGCGGCCTCTTCCGACCCTTCCACTCGCTTTCGCTCTGTATATCTCTTTCGTCAATCTTCTTTCATCCATCCTTTCCAAATGACCGAACCATCAAACCATTTATAAATTCAAATGAAAGTAATACCGCAAAGTTATTGATGTTCATCTTTACTAAAAGAAGAAGAAGAAGGAAAGCCCGTACTGCAGGCTCTCCACAACCTGTCTTAACTTAGAAACATTAGAGAGAGGCAGTAAATTTATAATACCAATAAGCAAAAAAATACTCAAGTAAAATTAACAAATCGTTAGTTTTTTTTTTATATTGCGTGATTAGACCCGATTTATAGTTTAACTCGCATTAAAATTTATTATTTATAGGTAAAAAATACACAATATATAGAATAAATAAAAACTAGTGTAACCTATTATCTACTTCAAACTAGATTTTTTAACTATTTTTGTGCACACAATTACAAAAAGAATACCCCCTCTAATAATTTTGATCGCGGCATTGTAACCATGATGCTGGCTGCCTTAACTCTCTGGATCGTTAAACCTATCCTTTGGGAGAGGTAAGGGCCAGCTCTGGGATCCCCGGAGGCGTCGATAAGCTTGGCAGGCAGGGTCTTTATAAAAACTTTCATGTCAGCAGACCAAGGTCCCAGAGTCTCCACTGCAAGCGCCGCGAATTCATAATCATTAATTAATGACGAATATTTGCGACGCTTGAGGGTCTGGGCCTGATCAGCTGCTGCGCCGGCCTGATTTCGGGTTGCTTGCACGTGTGAGAGGGCAAAAGCGTCGACACAAGTTGCGTCCCAAATCGTTTAACTCGAAATATGTAACAAACTCATTTCCTCATTTTAGGAGGGCTTTAATTATGAAATAATCAATTGAAACTTTTTAATGGGAACTTTGTGAACTCGCTGTTAAAACTTTTCTAATATCGAGTTAGTTATTAATACAGCAATTGCGCCCATTTATCACCGCTAAAACGTTTTTGGGTCAATGTGTAAAACATTTTTTTAATAGCAATTAGAAGGCAATCAAGAGCACAGTATTCGCTGCTATTGCCTAATTCACTCGCAATTTGAACAATTGTTTTCATTTCGTAAGTAGATTCGTTAGATCTAGATCGGAATACAAGAATGCAATTTGCTTGTTGGTATGTCAAAGGATAAAATGTTAACAGCAATGTGGACGGATCCTTTACAGAAGTAACCCACATGGATTTAAATTGATTACCTCACCAACATTACGTGAAATAAAAAAGCTTAAAAGCTTCATTACAGCTTAACCGCATTAAGCATTTTCAACTAACAAACAAGAGATTAACGCCATTTTAGCACACAAGTTTAATAATTACCAAATTATTAATTCTAGTATTTATACACCCAGTATTTAGCACCTTTTCGTCCAAATTACCGCAGTGTTTGAAGTTAAAAGGTTTTGACCAGTGTGTGTTGCCAGTGATGACTTACGGATCTGAGACGTGGGCGCTCAAAGTCACTCAGAGGGCTACGGAGAGGGCTATGCTCGGGGTTTCTCTGCGTGATACAATCAGAAATGATGATATCCGCAGTAGAACTAAGGTTACCGACATAGCCCGAAGAATAGCTAAACTGAAGTGGCAGTGGGCGGGGCACATTGCTCGCAGGACTGACGGCCGATGGGGTCAGAAGGTTCTGGAGTGGCGTCCGCGGACCGGAAGACGAGCTGTAGGTAGGCCTCCAACAAGATGGAGTGACGACCTCGTCAGGATCGCGGGACCGCGGTGGATGCGAAAAGCACAAGACCGGTCTGGAAAGCCTTGGGGGAGGCCTATCTCCAGCAGTGGACGTCTTTCGGCTGACATGATGATGATGATGATGAGTATTCATAATAATATAACAACAGGGTGTTTTTTAATATTGGGTGCAGAGTGCTATGAGAAAGAATGGAGGGAACGCTGAGATGATGGCTAACAGGGTTGGGGAAGGAGAATATGTTGCGCCGACCCTAGATGATTGGTATAAGGGCAAGGAAATGATGATGATGATACCGTCGTATCCTAGGAAAATGGGCGTAATTACAGACAGTCAACTTTTCAGGAGACGCATTTTTGTGTCTAAATAAATCAGGTTATAACTTAGAGATCTGAAATTTTAAACTTAGGTATTTAATCACTTACGGATACGTATGAGTTATTGTTTTTAATAATTTTCTAAGTTTATCAAGTAGTTTTGTCCCTTACGTCCTTTTTCGACACCAATTTTAATATCTTTTTATTTTTCATCGAGGAATAGAGACGTAAATAAGGAAGAGGCCTTATTCGCTGTGAAATTCAGGGTCGCAACCGCATCAGAGGCCTTTTTAATTTGGTATTCTTTACTATTATAGGTAGGATGCTACTCTATAAGGTATAATTAAATCAAACTTCACTTTTTCTAACGAAATGTTTAATTAAGTAGTAATATTCAAACATTTTTTTTCTATCAAAATCAACAAAACTTATACCAAAAAAACATGTTATTATTTTATACAAAAATCGAATCTTTATTGTAAAGGTTACTAAAAATAAAGATCTTATGAATAAATATAGTAAGAACATATTTGTTATAATTAGAGCATAAAAAAAAAGGAAAATTGTGCGTCAAAAATAGCTGATTACTTTTGAACGTTGTCGCTTTGCAGTCATGTATTGTAAACAAGCAAAATCAAACAAGATTGTCAAAGGTGGTAATGCAACAAGGTTCAAAAGTGATCAGCTATTTATGACGCAGACTGTACTTACAATTTTGAAGCTACAAAATTTACTTTTATGTACATTATATTTATAACATTTTGTTATTTATAATCGTGGCGTGCCCTAAAATTAGTCCTTTAGATCAACTAGAATAGAACCCTAAATTTCATAAACAAAGGTTAAACAGTTATTGAGATATTAACGTCTAAAAATCGGCATTTTTACCACTGACTGACTGACAGATCATCAAAAATCTAACCCACTTCCAGGTGACCTAGAAAGGTGACATTTGGCATCCGAATAGATAATTGTGTATATACACATAAAAAAACTGAAAACAGTCATTTTATAAGTTTTATTAGAAAAGAAAAGAAAGAAAAGAAAAATACATTTATTCACTACACACACAAGACACACAGAAAAATAAATAATTGAAAACAGTAACAACAATAAACAAGTAGTGAGTGTGTCTTCGCGGCAGTGAATCGGACACTGGCTCAGCATAATGCTGAGGTGTTAAACACCTGCAGCGCTGATTTTCAGCCAGCTCCGAGTGTGACAGGCGGACAGTACGCTAAACGAATAAAGTGTAATTGAAAGGAAATATATAGTATATATATATACATACATAAAGATACCATTAAACAAATACTTACAGTTGGTGGCAAAATATATACAAAATCTACATGCAAATACCTTACATAAACATATTTAAAGTAGAAATACGAGTACGTACTTAGCAAGTATACAGCATCGACAATTTGGCACAAATAACAAAAACAAAAGAAAACTAAAATCTGATTTACAAAGTGCTGGTTGGGAAATAGGATTTTTGGAGCGTCAACAAATAACCCTTAAGCTTACGCTTAAAGGTGTACTTACTAGGCGCTCCTTGGATGGGAGGGGGTAGATCATTCCAGCACTTGGACGCCGCGAACTTGAAACTACCCCGAAACGCCGCGGTTCGGTGCAGCGGCACAATCGCCCTAGGTTTAAACCTGCGTACATTACTGGACCACTGGATCTTTTTAAAGAGGTACGACGGGATCATGTGTTGCACCACACCGAACATAAGGGACGCGAGGTGCATGCGCCTCCGCGCAGCCATGTTTAGCAGGTTAGCGGCGTTCAAATACGGAGTGATGTGGGAGCGGGGAGGGACTCTAAAACAAAAACGAGCACACGCGTTCTGGACTCGTTGTATTAGCCTCTTGGACCGACCAAGTATACGACCATCATAAACGACATCGCAATAGTTTAATCTAGATAATATAAGTGATTCACACAGGTGGACCCGCATATCAACACTAAGGTAATCACGAATATTATAAAGAACCTTGAGGCGGTAAAAGCAATTACTGACGACTTTGGCTACATGGCTCTGAAAGCGCAGCTCGCTGTCCATTAGCAGGCCAAGGTTACTTGCTTCCACCACCCTTTCTATCGGTTCGCCCATGATAGCAATATCCCCGGACGCCAGGCTATCTAAAGTTCTACGGGTTCGATGCTTCGATCCAAATACCAAATATTTGGACTTTTTGGGATTGAGGACCAGGCAATTTCTGTCCGACCAGGAAGCAACACGATCGAGGTCAGCATTTATGTTCTCTACGGCGTTGACTGTATCTGAGAACGTGCTAGAAGTGTAAAGTTGCAAGTCATCGGCGTAGAGATGGTACTTACTACTCCTTATACTGGTGACAATGTCAGCACTGTACAATATAAAGAGTAGAGGACCCAGTATCGAACCCTGCGGCACTCCCCTAGTCACAGGACTAAGAGAGGACAGCAAAGAACTTCCTGATACTTTCCGAAGCCTGACCGCCTGCGCACGACCGGACAGGTAACTGTCAAACCATCTTAGCGCAGCGACATCAAACCCGTAAAAGGACATCTTAGATAATAACAAGGGCAAACTAATGCAATCGAACGCCCTAGAGAAATCTAAAAGAACTAAAATAGTACTTTTACCAGCATCCCGAGCCTGTAAGATGTTATCGACTACATCGAGCAACGCAGTAGCAGTCGACCGACCCTTACGAAAACCCGACTGTAGTTCAGGTAGGATGCTGTTTTTCTCTAGGTATTCCGACAGTTGATCACAAATTACCCTTTCTATTATCTTAGATGCGCAGGGAAGAATGCTAATAGGACGGAGGTCAGACAGGTTCACTGGGTAAGGTATCTTGGGTAAAGGGGTCACTTGAGCGATTTTCCAGTCAGTCGGGAAAGTCATAGTTAAAATACTCGTGTTAATTATGTGTGTCAGGATTTCAGCGGTCCTCGAAAGAGTCAAATGCAGCATGTCAATAGAAATCGAGTCAAGGCCTTTTGCAGTCGTTTTAATGGACGTTATAATTTTACTGACAGCTGTCGAAGTCGTGGGCATAAGAGTAAATGTCGTGTCTCCGTGTCTACTAAATTCATAAAATGTCAAGTCGGATATAGTGACCTCTGGTTTCCCAGGTGTATCGAGGAAATGACAGTTTATTAAGTCAGGGTCGTCGAAATGGGTCGGTAGGTCGGGTTGAGAGTGTGGGTCGGGTATAACGGTTCGCTTCAAGTCTTTCCACAGCGTCTTTGTGTCAGTCGCGTTGTTGATGCGGTGATCGAAGAAGGCTCGCCTCTCGCTGTGGATAGCTCCAACAACAAGGTGCTTCAGGTCGAGGTAGTACTGTCTATGTGCGTCAGACTTCGTTTGCTTGTACTTGATATGAGCTTCGTTTCTAAGACGCATCATAAGCCTCACGTTACCTGTCAGCCAAGGTTTGGGAGCTTCCTTCACCACGATCGTCTTCTCAGGTGCATGTCTGTCGAAAAGTCCAAGTAATAGGTCATTAAAGCGCCGCACCATGTCGTTAACATCGTTAAGGTGGAGTATTTGGTCCCAGTCAATTGTGTCTAGGTCTTGGTAGAAGTCACAAAAGGCAATATCTTTTAGAGGTCGGTACGTAATGGTAGTCGGTGTCGGTTTCCGTTTTTTAATGTCAAGCTCAGTGGTGACGAAAGCATGCGCTCCGAGGTCCGGGATATGCTTCACGTCCACAGTCACAACGCGAGCGTCGGTGCACACAAGGTCTATCATCGTTTCACTGTGGCTCGTGAAGTGAGTCGAGTCGCGTACGTGTTGAGTCAGGTTAACAGTCTCCAAAAATTGTGTCAAACATTTAAATTTAAAGTCAGTTCGGTCGTAGCAATTTATATTAAAGTCTCCAACTAAAATCAATCGGTCGTAGTTATTAAAAGAAGTTATCGAGTCAGTCAGTGCATCAAAAAACGTGTCAACATTGAGCCAAGGAGGTCGGTATGCCGTGCCTAC
Organism: Acleris sparsana; assembly: GCA_923062465.1. Lineage (NCBI taxonomy): Eukaryota > Metazoa > Arthropoda > Insecta > Lepidoptera > Tortricidae > Acleris > Acleris sparsana. Next base: position 2,796,431 of record OV281293.1, read on the forward strand.
AATTAAGCGCTTACAGTTAATTGTATTATTATTATTTATTATTATTATTATTTATGCTAGTTACCTCAGAACTCCGACATTTATTAACCAATTTGGAGAATTCTTTTTTGTTTGAAAGAACAAACTTCCGGAGTAGTGCCACTGTCATCAGATCAGAATCTGATGATGGAGTCCAGGAGAAATTGAGGGAACTCTTCAAATATTTTAGGTACATCTATAGCGACATCGGTATTTTTTAAAGCATTATTAGCATATAGTTAAACGTGCATTTGCTCTTGAAAACCACCATTTAGTGAAGTAGAATTGTTGATGATGATTAGAGATGGGCCGAATATTCGGTATTCAGCATATTCGGCAAGTTTTTCAATGTTCGTATTCGGCCGAATAGTTCGGTTACATTGCCGAATGTTTACCGAATAAACAAAGTAAATAACGAGCGTAGGTTGTTTCGTAGTTTGTTGGATTGACATCCTATTTTAAAATTCTAAGATTTCTAAGCAACTACCAAAAAGAGATAAATAATTATGCGTCAAAATATAAATACAATTATTTTGCAAACAATCAATGCAACAACCGTAGCTTAAGTAAGAAAAACCAGAGTTGTTTTAATTAAGTAAGTTTTTTGGAGCGATTTGCCGAATATTCGGTTAGGTAAGAGCTGAACCGAATGTTCGGCCTAATAATCGTATTCGGCAAAGTCCGTATTCGGCCCATCTCTAATGATGATAAATGAAGATCACAGATTCACTGGAACTACTCAATAATTATTATTATTTCATGGGTTGTGATTCGATTATTCGATTACTTTAATAAGTGGTTGCTAAGCAATATAATATGCTTTTTAATTATTTTTAGTAGTTAACCCTTAACCACCTATGTGCGGTCTCACAGACAATGGATTATTCAAAATTGTCAATAACTGTTCACAAGTACATCGCACACGCGTCTCTGACCTTGTACCTTTGCCCCGCCCCCCCTCAGTGCCGGCCATGCCATCGATGCATTCAGAAGTGTGCTCATTTGGATCTGGTGAGAAAAAAAATAGCATTGGCGGTCTGTGAGACCGCATGTAGGTGGTTGCTATATTTTTTGGATAGTCTCAGAGACCGCACGTAGGTGGTTGTGTTATTTTTAACCTTCACAAAAGTGACCAACTTACTAACACTACCGGTTCCCAGCAATACTGAAAAACGGTTAAAAGGCAGAAAAACGTGCTTGACTTGTGATCCAAAGAAGAAACGCAAGACACAGTACATGTGCATCGAATGCAAAACACCGATTTGCATTAAATGTTTCAATAAGTTGTATATTGACTGCCGACAAAAATGGTTATTTTGAAGGGCTGTAATTTTACAAAAATACCTTATTTTTAACAAAAATAGATAGTCTAATAGCATTGTTGATTGCTCAATTTTATTATTTAATAATGAATAGCTGTATATAACATTCCTTAATATTGAGATCTCATGTCCGGAAGGATACCTAGGTTTTTATTTAAAAATATAAGACGGTCCTAAATATGTTAAGTTTAAAAGATAATAATGTTGATTATTTTTGTATTATTGTTGACTAATAAATGCCTTAAACTGTGTAAAGAGTACTTACTACATTAAAACAACCGTCAGCTACGTTAAAGTAAAAAAATTAGTTTCCATAACAAGGAGCGGTCTCCATGACCGCAAGTAGGTAGTTGTGTGATACAAATAGGACGTAGGTAGTTAAGGGTTAAATATGAAAGAGTTATCATGCACAACTTCTTTTATTCGAATAAAATGTATATGGTTTAAGAGTTCGCAGGAAGCTCGGTTCTCCATACAAACGTAGTTTCGCTCTCATTTTAAAACGACTTGTTAGATTGCTATTTAAGCAGATATAGATACTTATACAAAGTTTCATGACAAACTAAAACATAAGTTATTGGACAAAAAATAATAATATCCCATCAAAACATAAATGTGAAAATGGAAGCCAAGTTCAATATTAAGAACCGACACAAGAATTGAGATCTAAATGGGTGCCAAGTTTCGTAGACAATCCTGATATTTATAAGAACATACAACATTCTAAAATAAATTAAAAACACAATTTCTTATTTTTTCTGCTACAACAATGTTCGTTATTTAAAAGTAGGTATAACTTCTTAAATTTGAACACTCGAATTATTTATACAAAGCAGATAACTTAGGATAAATTGAAACTCAAAATTTGACTTGGCTTGACAAGTAGATAGGTACTCACCACCTCATTTAACTGATCACCAATACAGCCCATTAAATATGATACTTCATTTTCCGACCCTGGTGGCACTGGAGATGCTAAAATTATATTAATTAATAATAAAATCTACAACACATTAAGTTTACAATATGGCCTTAACGTTGGTTAAGGCCTTTTCATAAAAAACAGATAAAACAGAAAAATGCATTTTTTTTGTATTCATTATCATAAAATCAATTTTATAATAACGTAATAAAGCATTATAAATGTTAATATTAACAAAATTGTATGATTATAGTGTCAAAAACAACTTTAAAAAAATAAGTCTATCGAATACAGTCGCAAAAACCATAGCGATCCTGCCTAAAACGCATTTCAACTTTCGTCACACCCGCCGAAGAAGGGCGTTATGATATCTAGTGGCTCTATTCCTCGTTTACTGCCTAATACTGTTATCTGACTAACTGATTCTTACTATTTCATAAAAATATGAAATTATAATAATATTATCAGTGGTAATATTATTAATAGCAAGTATAAGCTAGAACTTCACATGTTTATAAATGAATAAAGTTGAGTATTCTCAAAATTAAATTACATTATTATAAAATTTACTTACGTATTGACATCCGTTTTTGTTTTCTTTTGTTTTCATAGGAATCCCTAGCAATTTGAATCAATTTCTGTGATCTTTTCATGTTGTTCTACGGCATCGCAATCACGAAACCAAACACTATCTTCTGCGTCAGCGCTCCGCGTGATACCGACGGTCAGGCGTTAGCGACCCCGTCCCGCTTGTTGCCTCCGCGCGGAAGACGGCCGGTATGACAGTCGCGGCGTATTTCGCCGGATCAAATGGCGCCATGCAATTGCGGCTCAATTTAAAAAATGTAATATCTTTGTTAATTTTATGATTTCTAAAGTTTTTAAAAGCCATTCGGTGTAGAAAAAATTGTAGATTACGATTTTGAAAGAAGAGAAAAACGGCCTTAATGATGGTTGCGCCCATTTTCCTAGGATACGACGATACAGATGACATAATAGTTAACGTTGTTGTTGTTGCTCTTATTTACTTAAAGGCAGAAAAATATTTAAAGATTTAATGTAAAATTCTGTTTACCATCAAATAAATTTAAAAAAGACCTTGATATAAAAATAACAGCGTGTACCCTTCTTCACAGTATTTAACGGTAGCACGATTTTTAGTAAGTCTCACTAATTTTCAGAGAAACTCCTTGCTACGTCGCTAAGTTAATAGACAAAAACTGGGCAAGAGCATGTCGGAGCATGCTCAGTGTAGGGTTCCGAAGCCGTTACTATAATCAAATTAGTCCTCGCGACAAACTCAACTTTGCCGTTGGAAAACCGTTATTATCCCTATACATCAACATAAAAATAATAAATAAAATATCTTTATTTCGGACCAGAAGTTATCCATAGAATGTTAGTGAGGAGTTATGCCAGGTTAGTAAATATCTTATTTCAAATTTGGATTACTTAAAATTAAACTACAATTTCGGCTACGCCCTTGATTTGTCCCACCCAGAACTTTAAAATGGTACAGTCAAATCTGCCCGCAATCGCGTTCAGAATGCCGTTGGGGCTTTGTCTCACACGAACCAACAGTGACACTATCTTTTTGCGTATAACCGCCTGAAAGCAGTCCGTGCGAGCTTCTGCGAGCATACCCGATGCACTGCACCTCCTCGGCAGTCCCATCAACATTCTGAATGCGTTGCGGTCAGTTTACCAACATTGCAAATAAGTTTTCGGTAGGTATAAACATTTAAACCGGATGTAACTCGACAACCAATGAAGTCTACTTAGTCGTGATAGTTTTTCTATTAAATTCTGTGCTGTCATTTAAGATATATAGAAAGACCTGTCCAAGGAGACCCCACACTATTGGGTAGACGAGAAAAAAAAACCACATCCTCAAGTTACGTGTACACAAAAACCAAAGTTATTTTATCACTTGGCGTGACTAATATGCATATTCATGCCAAATTACAGCTTTCTAGTTCTAGGAGTCTCTGAGCTAGGCTGCGGACGGACGGACGGACGGAAGAAAGGACGGACATGGCGAAACTATAAGGGTTTCCTAGTTTGAGTACGGAACCCTGAAAATGTACTTTGTAGATAAAATCAACGACATAATTGCGACTTGTACTATCAGAGCTGATATTTTTTAAACAGCAATTTAAATCAAACTTAGCTAAAAACTTCCCCAGATAAATTAACCTTCTATGAAAGAACCCTGTCAAAATCAGTCTTTCCGTTTGCGAACTGCTCTGCTACAGACAAATACATGGATACACTAGTTAAAACTTTTAAACAACCCTCTTTTTCCGTCAGGGGTTAAGAAACAAAATAGTAACAATACTAACTCAAAACTACACACTTTGTACGCCCCCGTAAGCAAGGTATTTATTTAGTAAAATGCAGGTTTAAAATTGAGATACGAGAAGAACTCTTCCAATGCTGAACTAAAAGGTTTATGGAGATACTTACTGAAACAGGTTCTTCCTCTTTCGAAGCATTTTGAATTGAAAAAATATATATATTCGTACTAAGTCATCTACAAATAAAAATTTGACGCCTTGAATGCTGTTTCTGCATTTTTATTCCGGAATCGTATTGGTTAAAAGTCAGAAGAGTCTTTATTTTCTATTAGAATAGAATAGAAAAGAACATAAATAATTTATTCAATGCATACACACATGTGAAAAAAGTTTATGACTAAAACAAAAAAAAATAACACGGCGTTGAAAAGGGGCATTCTCAGCTTTGAGCCGCAGCGAGCCGAGCCGCTGGGTTTCAGACCCTGACTTAAAAATTAACTTACTTACGAGTAAATATGTAACAAACAGGGATGTCGGCACAAATATCAGCGACAAGTCAGGGTCCGTCCGGACCACCACCATCTTATGCATTAACAACAGTGTTCACTTAGCTGTGTTCCTGTGTAACATTACTAGTATAGAGGCATTCCATCTCAGTCCTCAGGGTCGGCAACGCATTTGAGGTCTTAGGATTACAATTTTATGTTTGTAGTCTTGAGATTTCAAATGTCTATGGTTCTCAAATCCCACTTACCATCAGGTGGCATGAGTGCTCGCATGTCTTCTCAATGACATGAAAAAAAACAGTGGTCATTCTTACTTGTAACTGAAGGTTTTTTTTTGTGTGGCAACACAACGGTTTTCTGTTGCATTGTTAGTAAGTACAGCATTTTCACGATCGATCTTGATATGACTTGCCGTGGAGTAAGGCTGTGGTAAATATTTTTTAATACTTAGGTATACTAACCTAACCTAACCTAACCTAACCTAACTAAAAACAAGAGCTATGAAGCGCGCGATTCTAGGCTCTTTGCGACCGTGTGAAATATACAAAAAAGAAGAAGAACAAGGCTGCTAGATATTGCCTTGGTTGTAGCTCAGAAGAAGTGGAGGTGCCTGGGCTACATAAGTACAGGAGTGCTCGAGTGGAGACCTCGTACCGGTCGAAGGTTGGGAGGCACCAAATGAGATGAACTGACGATCTCGTTAAGAATGGGGGACAGATTGGATGAATAACGCTCAAGATCGAAAGAGACGGCGTACATTGGAAGAGAGCGACACTCGGCATTGAGTGGAGACACGTTGAAGAAGAGAGAAGAGAAAAGAAAATAATAATATTTAAAAAAACATGGTAAATGGGAATCGTACAACCAGTCTTAGAATAATAAAAGTCACTTTATAAATTCATTCTTAAACAAGCAAAGTACCTACAGAAAAAAAATCCGATAATCTGGATTTCAAAATTAACTTCATAAATTGCATGTCATTATTTTGTCCGTCGTTTTATAATATTTTTTCACAAGTAGGATTAAAAAGGGGGAAAAATTGTCAGTTGAATTACGTATTCGGATTACAAAAGATAAGTCTTTCATGGACAGCAGCGTGGTTGCTTTTAAAACATTTTAGTCTTAAAGAATATTTAAAAAGTTTATTTTATTAAATGCCACAGCAATTTTAAACATCTGTCACTTTTGAAAGAGTAAACAATTATCAAGAGTTTAACTTTTTAGATAGTATTAGTCTAAGTTATAATTTTCCTAAAATTGTATTTAAGGTAGAGTCTTGTAATTGAAACTATCTGGCTGACTGACTTATAACTCCCTCTAGAATCATAGTTTTGAACAATGACAGGCGTGATATTATATTTTTAGTAAAGTATAAGTGTCGTTGTTCAAAACAGTGATTCTAAAGGGAGTTATTTAAGCTAGTTGCAATAACCAGATAGTTGTCATTAAGAAACTCCCACCTTATGATAAAGTTATTTTAGACATCATAAAGCACTCACTAACACACAAATAAATTAAGTAATGATGAATTATTAAATATATATACTTAGGTAGAGAATGGACAGACCCTTTAAAGTTTCGTTTAAAACAAGACAACTATTCGTGCTCTTCGAATAGTTCGCTCCGACGTCTGACGTGATAATTTGCTCGGCACTTCACTACCATTTGAATTGCTTCATAAAACTGTTGGTAACTTGATTATAAAGATTTAGAAGTACCAACGACCTTTTTAAAGTTAAATTAAATATTTTTGTTGAATAAATCAGAAAAGCATGTGACTGTGAGAAGTATTGTAATTGTTGATTTTCGTGTTATAAAGTGTTAATAGGTACCTTAAATTCTGTTTACCATCATATTAATTTAAAAAAGACCTTGATATAAAAATAACAGCGTGTACCCTTCTTCACAGTATTTAACGGTAGCACGATTTTTAGTAAGTACCATTTGAATTGCTTCATAAAACTGTTGGTAACTTGATTATAAAGATTTAGAAGTACCAACGACCTTTTTAAAGTTAAATTAAATATTTTGTTGGATAAATCAAAAAAGCATATGACTGTGAGAAGTATTGTAATTGTTGATTTTCGTGTTATAAAGTGTTAATAGGTACCTTAAAATATTACGTTCCTGTCTGTTATGATAATATTTGTTTCGATTAAGCGAGGAAAAATAATGTTTTATTTAGCCTTGCTACCTTATAGCATAATCATAGCTTGTTAACGCCACGAAGTTTTATTATAGGCATGTTTTAAAAGGATCCCCTTGTATTGCATAATATTTTATAGACTATTATTGTTTCGCATATTTTTTTTGGCATAATAGTACTGTCACATATTACGCTTTTAGAATATTTTCAGTTGGACGAATTTGTATTAGACTAATTAAATACAGATTATGCATATTATTGTTTGGGCTAATAATGATTAGTCATATCTTTCATTAACCATAATATCAGTTTTCTAAATGAATAAAAGATAGTTAAATTCGGTCGCGTTAGGTACATTAGTTTAGGTTATGTTACTATGATATCCAGGTGCGAAGCGCCCAAGCAACGCAGAATAAGAGGTCCGCGATTTAACCCATTTGCATATTTGACTCTATCTTATGATCAAATTAAAATAGCTGTACCTAACGCAATAAACATAATAATGACTTGACAATCAACAACATTGATTGCATTGATAATTGGCAGGAAAATCGTGACAATAATCTTTCTTTCCAGTTCTAAAACTGTCAAAAGCTATTTAACTTCACTACAAGCTCCCAGGCAGCATTCACTTGAATAATACTTTCATTATGCTCCCAACAAGCGAGCATAACCAACAAAGCAAAACAAACAACGCTGTTTATTTCCTCCCCGCAACTACGAAAAAAACCCAATCATATAACGGATAAGCATACGGTGGGGCAATCAACTTTGCACGCGAGTACCGCCTCCATCACTCCAGCCAATTATCACGTTACTGTAGATAGTTGCGGTCGTTTGTTGTGTGAGTGAGGTTTGTCGATTAGGCATCTAAATATTTTGGTCAAAGGAGAATGCCCACCGCCCATACAAGGAAATGCCTGAGATGTACAAGAACCAATGATACATTAAAATACGCTAAAAAAATTGAGGTTTCTGAAACTACTTCAAAAATGATTTGAAAACTTGGGATTTTGCTATTATTAAGATTTTTTTTACAATGAAAGAGGTTATGTTGACTTAAAAAAACGACTATAGATGTCGCTCAGATCTATGTGAATGTTAAAATATAAGAACGACATAGATGACACTATCGTGTATATAATAAAAATGTGAGATAGGGTTTCGAAAAGACTACAACTAGGCGGCGGCTAGGTTTACAGTAAAATCTCACGATGGCGAAACAGTACACAACAGAAACGTCACTATGTCTTCTTTTTATTTTTCTTCACCAATGTCAAGTTTGGTGAGTACGTCATTATGTCAAAACAACTAAAAAGGAGGTAGACAGAAAAAGGCAATTTCATGCCTACTAGTACCTACTTCATCTTTTTGTTGCCAGTGGTGTATATGTATCATACTTTTAGACTCCCAATACGATCATTCATATATTTAACTGTGACCTGTTTTGTTCGCTAAGACAAACGAGCGACAATTGTCATGCATAAATAAAACTTTTTACGTGAGTGATAGCAGAAAATCATCATTATTTGTTTTGTTATAAAGTGGCAACTCGACGTAACGAAAGATAAAACCGTACTGGCAGCGGATGTTCCAGTAATATACTAATTAATTAGTGTTTGTTTCTCCGGAGTTCTACAGACTTCTATTTAATCTGTTTAGTTATAATCAATTACGACATTTTTTTTGAAATATGGGACATCTTTGTACATTCCAGGCATTATATGGGCATTCTCCTTTGTATTTGTAGTCTGTATCAATCCAATTCTACAATTGCATAAACAAACGAATTTAGATTTGGAAATTAAAATTCAAATGAATTAATTGTTACAATTTGACAAATTAAAACAAAATTACTTTTTTATTTATCGCTGGTTTTCAGTACCTGGTATTTGAATGACTTCACGAATAGCAGAGTATTTAATTAAAATTAAATTAGACACAAGGACATGTTTCAAAAAACAAACTTTCAGAACAAAATCAACACGCAATCAAAAATGAATAAACGGGGTGAAAAGTAACAATAAGTTAGAACAGTAGTTTTTAATTTGTATTAACCAATTGACTATTGAGTTACATTAAGCATGGGCCTTAGTGACAAGGGCATGGAAAATGATTATGGTGATGATGAGTGAGGACGCCCAGCCGGATCAGGCGGGCGGTCGGTCGGTCCTCCGGTCACTCCGCCCAGTTCCCCTTGGTGGAGCCGCAGGTTACTGGTCCGGCGACGCTCCCACCCAGCGTGGATCCCATCATCTTGTTTTCCTACAGAACATAAGTGCGTCCCGTAGCTTTATGCTTTCGAGTGCTTCGTTAGTACGCACGTCCTCTCCGAATGTGCGGTATCTTAGTGACGAGTACAAAACACAACCTGTCTGATACAGGTATCAGTCAGGTGCCTGTTGAGTGGGCAGTGCCCTGTCAACACTCATGTTAGTGGGATCCCCTTGAAATATCGACAAACGTTTCATTCAATGTATCATTTCACCGAATTTCATTTCATCGAAAACTAATTTCTGCTGAATCTTCACAGTTTTCAGGTTAACTTGAGCATAAGTTACGTAGATTAGGTTAGGTAAGACTTGTGACCACAAAAAAATAAAGCTCCAGCACGTGGAAATGTCTGTCGATGAAATGAAAATTCGGTGAAGTGAAACGTTCTATGAAGGGAGTTTCGATATTTCAAGGGTAAACCTATGTTAGTATACTGAGTTTGTTCTTACTAAGATTGAGAATATACCTTGTTCTTTTTTTGTTTACCCTATCGATCATGAGTTTGGATTTTTTACAAGCTTGTGCTGTTATGCACGCCTCATTGGTCTTCGTCTCTATTCTTCTTGGTATGACTCCTTCTGCATTCTTGGGCATGGAATTAGTTCTTCTTCTCTCTTCTTCCACAGCATTTATTTAGATGCCCACTGTTGGGTATATGCCTCTCCAATTCTTTTCCATTTTGCCCTGTTTTGAGTTAGTCTGGTCCATAGAGGGCCAGCATTCTTATTTATTTATTTATTTATTTATTTATTTAAGAAACAAACAGTCGTTTACAAAAAAGCTTACAGACTATTGCTTAAAATTAGAGCTGGAGTTTCCTTAAAGTACAATAAATACAGTCTGTGACCAACGAAGATACAAAAAAAGGAAATTAAGATATTTAGAATTTTGATAGATATATTTTAGTAGATATTATGTTAACGAAAAGCATTTTTAAGAGCAATGATAATGCAGTTAAATATATCAATGTTTTCAAGTTTTTTGTTGTCGTTAAATAGCTTGTAGGCACGCCTTATGAATATATTTTGTGCATAACGTGTTCTCCGACGGGGAATAGAGAACAAATCTTTTTTTCGACATTGGCGCAGACGTCTACTTGGTACTCTAAAATGGATTTGATGAAGTAGTGAGGGGACATTTAATTTATTATTTAAAATTTTGTATAGCAAAACTGAATCCACACAGTCTCGGCGGTCACTGAGCGTTTGGAGTTTATGATGAGTCAGTGAATCCCTATAGCTAGTGTGAGCATATCCAGTTCTGAAATCGAGAGCTTTTACAAACCTTTTTTGTAAACTTTCTATTCTTTGAATATGAATAGCATGATAAGGTTTCCAAACAGCGCAGGCAAATTCAAGATTGCTGCGAACAAAACTGTTAAAAAGAATTTTGTAAGTGAGACTATTTTTGAATGGTTTTCCAACTTGCAAGATAAAACCAAGTTGCTTATATGCCTTTTTTAAAATATAATCAAAATGGGGTTTATATGATAGCTTGAAGTCCATAATAATACCAAGGTCACGAATTTGTGTTACTCTACTAAGATGACTGTTACATAGGGTGTATTTAAAATTAAAGTTATGTCTCTAAATTAAATTTAAAAAAATATTAATTATTATTAATTAATAATTTAATTTATTTATTATTATTTTTTGAATTAGTTCAAATTAAATTATTTATAATCAGCTTTAGGGTTTGTCACCATGAATCAGTCTATAGTCTTGTTAATGATCAGTTTATTTAAAATTATTATTTACTTAGATTGACACAGACTATAAACTATGAATGAACGACAGATAACGACAATTCAGTATTATTCTTTTTCAGGTGTCGTGAAAATGACGTTATTTACGTTCGTTCCTATTGTTCATGTCTTATTTCGCATAATATCATTATGTTATGCGAAACATACCCTTAGCAAATTTTCACATAATTTTATCGAATCTTTTATTTAATAGAAGTGTAGTAGCGGTATGCGGTGCTGTTATTAGTTATTTATTTTTGTACTTTCGTGGAGGGAACCCCATATCAACAAGAAAAAATACTCTTCTACTTAAATATCCGTCCTCACGATATTTCTTTAATAAGTCTTTTATTTTAAATAATTCGACATACGTCTTAACCGTAGTGAAAGCTATTAAATAAGATCAGAATATAAAGCTTAGTAAAAGCTATAAACAGCAGACAAAACCTATACCGTCAGGAATTTTGCTATCTCCGAGTATGTGTAAGGTATTATTTATAAATAGAGCTGCCTTGTTGCCCAAAATAAAGTTCTGCTATCATATTATTTTCTATTCCACTAGTTGAGAATAAAATCTGATGTACTCTCCTTTAAGGTAAAAACGTATAATCATTTTATAAGCTTAAGGAAAATCAGCTTTCTATTGTTATAAATAGAAGTGTACTTGAGGTAGTACTTCAATAATACGAGGGGTGATCCAAAAGTAATGATAACTAAATACTTTTTGCATCGATATACAATAATGACATATAGCGTTACTGGCAATAGAGACTCCTCAGTAATATTAAGAAAAAAAAATAAAAAAATATGTTTTTATCATTGAGTTTCAATTGTTTTTTCACGAGCGGTCGGAACAATAACGCAAAAATGGAGAAAATTGAGTTGAGAGCGGTTATTAAATACTACTGTTTAAAAAAAATGAGTACTAAAGACTTATATGCTGAATTAGTGGGGACACTAGGGAACTTTGCTCCGCCATATTCCACAGTAGCACGCTGGTCGAAGGAGTTTAACTTAGGTAGAACATCCACTCAAGACGAACATCGCGAAGGCCGCCCTTCTACGGCCCTTACGGAAGATAATGTAAAAATTATCAATGAACTCGTGTTAACAGATAGAAGAATGACTATCAGACATCTAGTTGAGCTCACGGGGATTGCGTATAGCAGTGTTCAAAGAATATTAACTGATGAACTACACATGAAAAAAGTCTCCGCCCGTTGGCTACCTAGAATGTTAACGGCCGAACAAAAGGAAATACGAAATAAGATTTCAAAGTGTAATCTTGAAAAATTTCGAGCTTATCCCGAAACTTTTTTGCGTCGATTTGTCACCATGGATGAGTCTTGGATCCATCATTTTGATCCTGAGACAAAACAACAATCAATGACGTGGAAGCGACCCAGTTCCCCTACACCTAAGAAATTCAAGGTTGCAAGCTCAGCTGGGAAGATCATGGCTTCCTTGTTCTGGGATGCCGAAGGAATCATAATGATAGAATACCTCGAAAAAGGAACCACTATTACAGGCTCTTACTACGCTGACCAGATACGAAGATTGAGAGAAGCAATCAAGGAAAAGCGGCAGGGCAAACTTCGTGCTGGTGTCCTCTTTCACCAGGACAATGCACCCCCCCACAAGGCCGGTGTTGCGATGGCTGCTATTCGTGATGAAGGCTTCGAAGTGCTTGAACACCCCCCATATTCGCCAGATCTAGCCCCCAGCGACTTCTATCTCTTTCCACGCCTGAAGGAAGATCTTAGAGGTAACACATTTTTGGATGACAGCGAAGTGATGGCCGCTGTGGAGGCATTTATGACAAGCCAAGAAAAAAATTTTTTTTTAAAGGGAATTCAAGGTCTAGAGAAACGATGGTCTAAGTGTGTAAACTTGCAAGGAGACTATGTTGAAAAATAAATTAGGTTTTTTTACATTTTATGTGCCTTTCATTCTGATTATCATTACTTTTGGATCACCCCTCGTACATGCGTCGTTTTGTCTGAAGAGGGTAGTGTTGACCTTTACGCTTGGGCAGTAAGTGGCCATGAACCCTTGAGCGCTTTAAGGTTATGTTATGCGAATGAATTACATTAATATACTTTAGTAATGTTTAATATGATGAATATGGTCAAGTAATAAATTAGCAATAAAATAGAAAAATACTGCGGTTATTGTGTATATTTGTGTGATGAGCGCGAATATTTGTTCCGGAGTCATGGATGTTTTCTATGTATTTAAATATGTATTTCTCTGGATAAACATTTATAAAGGGGTTATTCCCACCTGTTACCACCAGTTTGTTACCACTGGAATTTTTTTTCCCACCTGTTACCACTGCTAACTACTGGGAATAAAAATTCCCAGCTGTTACCACTAACTACTGGGTTTTTTTTCCCAATAGTTATCACCAAATATTTTAGTGGTAACAAATGGGAAAAAAAATCCCACTTGTTACCACCGAGTACTTCAGTGGTAACAGGTGGGAAAAACCCTTATAATGTTGTCTATTACCCATAGTACAAGCCTAGAGCATAGTTTGGGGCTAGGTCAATTGGTGTGACAGAGTCCCCGGATATTTATTTACTTATGTTTAAAACAACAAAAAAACAATATCTACTAAGTAGGAAAGCGAGGAAACAAGTCTCCAAGGACTCTATAGTACCAACTTGGTAAAACCTAATTGGTTTTGATATGTTACCGTATTGTTTTAACTTGGCCGCCGTTACTGTCAAGTAAATAAGAGCTATTATAACGTTGACAATACGATATCATGCCGAATTTAAATTTTACTGTGTAGAATGGAGCCCGAGTTTAGTATTTACGATTTAAAGCCAATCCTGAAGACTAAAGACCGTAAAAAAACTGCCAAGATGCTCGCCGGTGACCTTTCAATGTATAAGGAAAGTATTAAAAAAAAAACTGATGCGTCTTGATATAGAAATCTTAGCAAAGATCAGTTTATTAAAAACTACGACCCTAAGATGAGATGTCTGTAAATATGCTTCTAATTATGAAAAAGAGTGTCAGCCCACATCAATCCCAGTGCTAAAATTATTTTGGAAGGGTTTCAAATGACAATTGATTTATATGTCATTCTTATTACTTAAAAAAGAAAATTTAAATCGACTTTAGCTTACAATAAATATTTAAAATCACTTACTGGAACTTCCTATAATATTAAAATATTAATACGGATACGCCTGCACTTAAAATCGTTCCTTAGATACGGTTTTTCATACACAATTTTGAAGAAAAAACGCGTTAACAGTCTTCAAATCGTCTCTGAGTGCGACGGTATATTGCCAAATAATATCCTAAAAAAGCACCAAGGTGAAAAATAAAAGCAAATTTTCCACGTGCTTGTTTTTTTCTTATTGCTCGTAATCCGCCAGTAGGCAAAGCTGCTTACACGTACCGTACGTTTGAAAAGTAATCCCTTTGTAAAAGCGTTAGAACTTGGCCGTCTTTTTATATAACTTTTTATAGAGATTAAACGGCTTGAATAAAGTGCCTGTTAGTACGAAATATGAATATTTACTTCACAAGTTTGGACTTTGAAGAGATTGTTTAGGGAAATGGGATTTATTTGATACTAGTGACATGCTCTCGCTTCGGTCAGGTTTGAGGAATACAAAAGAAAAAAGAAAGAAAGAAATATGTTTTATCGCCCAAACAGCTTCACAATTGTGTTCTTAACTAAAAATGATCAAACGCTGCTAAAAAATACATAATGCGAAATACCTCAAAGTCCGAGTTGGTTGTACAAAATATTGATAAAAGGTTTGCGGGATTTAACAGTAGATTGTTCAACAAGGGACTAAAACAAGCCATAATGACAAGAGATGTTTAGCCACGCGAGCGAGCTTGCGAGCGAGGGTGGCTGTAGTTCGAGTGTCATTATGGTTGTTTAGTCTCGCGTTAAACACTCTACTTTTCACTTTGAATGCGAGGAAAAAAACGACGTTCTAAACAAAATTACAACATTAATTATAAAAAAGTTTCTAACAATCAAAACTAACAATTAGGTATCTTAACAACGTACGCTCAATACAAGTTATGAACATCTATTCAAAATACAAATAGGAAAAAAAGTTCCGCGGTTTTTTTGAAAAGTGATGTTTTAAATGCTTGCATATTTAGCCAACAAATTTAAACTTGGGAACCGTTTTAAAAGTAATTGGAGCACGCGTAATAAAAGAGTTCGGCCTTAATATGATTAATTAGATTCATATTCGTAATAATTAATCGTGTTTTACGAAATTAAATCCTTTTTTTTTATATATTTGCACAGTTGTCATTTTGAGGTTATTTCGACACCCAAAAATATGGTCCATACACAATCACTGAAAATGGCGATAATCCTCCATTCACAAACACCGTGATTGGTTGTTCAGAGGTTTCCAAAGTAAATTAAAAAAAAAAACATTAGTCCCTAGAGATTAATAATATAGTCCCGATTCGCAAAGATTTAAGTAACATTTTAAAAGCATGAGAAGTGAAAAAATATTTTATGTCCCTCTTTTATTTTTGGCCAGTAGGTTCGAGTTCTCATATACGAGTAGAATACCTTTCAAATAGTTTTTTCTATTCGAAATAGAAGCAGACGAGCAAGCGAGTGACCTGATAGTTACAGATCGTCGCGACCCATAAACACCCGCTACAGCAGAGGAATCGCAGGTGCGATGCCGTCCTTTGAAAAAAGAGAAGGCTCGTTTTGTAAAGGGCCTCGAGTTGTATTGGTTCAGAAATACAGACGGCGAGAACTGAAGTAGTGAAAAAAATAATCGAAGACGTTCCGTGGTTCCCGATATTAGTTGTCAGATAGATATAAACTCACAAAATCTCGCTCTAACGGGTTGGCTTAAAGTAACGAGAACTATTTCGGTGGATACGGCCGGCGAGAAAAAAAGTAAAAATTGATTTTATTTTATTTTAATATTCGTCAAAAATGACAAACTTTTTCATTTATAACCAAAAATTTGTACACTATTATAAATAATGTCTGCGAGAGAGTTGTTGCGTGAACGCGTCTATCAACTTCTTGGACGACGTGAAAAATCTGAGGTGATTGCACACTTCAAAACTGAAAATGTCCCTTTGTTTTGTTTGTCCCTTTGACAATTTACCGCCTGATATATCGATGAGAACTTGGTGTTGGTGCAAAAGATTTACCAAAAACAGGTAGACCTTCAATCCTTCCTGCTCGTGTTCAGAAGAAAGTGACTAAGTTTGCACAAAACAGGGTTGGCGTGTCACAAAACAAATTAGCAATAAAATATGAGGTGTCCCGTGGTTGTATTAGGAATATTTTAAAGAAAAACAATATTCAACACTTCAAGCGACAAAAAACACACAAATATTCCGATAAACAACTTGAAGAAATACCTAGCAAGTACAGGCGATTTTTTTTTTTTTTTTTATGACATTGAGAAGGCAAACGAGCACACAGGCCACCTGATGGTAAGCGGAAACTGTGACCCATAGACATTCGCATTCACAAGACTACAAGACTAAGACTGCAAATGCGTTGCCAACCCTGAGGACTAAGATGGAATGCCTCTATGCTAGTCATTACACCGGCTGTGTTATCCCCAAACCGGAACACAACAGTGCGAACACTGCTGTTTGGCGGTAGGTTAATGGATAAGATGGTGGTAGCGATCCGGACGGACTCTGCACAGAGTCCTACCACCCCCATATTACGAAGAAACCATTTGGGTAAAGAAATATCAATAGTAATGGATGATGAAAAGTACTTCACATTTACCAACGATAACATGCCTGGTAATGACGGATATTACACAGCCGATAAAAGTACTGTTTCGGACAACGTTAAACTGTATCCAACGTACAAGTCACTAGTCGTTCACGCTCCATTCATCATAAATTCAGACAGCGTTTAAAAAACGGCCCACAGGAATTGGAAACGTAAAAAAACCGAGTTCGATGGCCTGAAAAAATTCAATTACACGGCTGTCCTGAACTGTATTCTAATGGACAGGGTGAAACAGGATCGAAACAAATCTAATCAAAGTTTAGTATTGGTGGTTTCCACCTTCACCCACTGGTTTCGATTGAATCATGCCGACCTTGTGGAATTAATACAAGAAATATATTGGCATTCCGGCATGTTGCCGGCATTTGTTTTTTACGGGGCTCACTTGTTTGATTTGAAAGGGAATGGCATATTTTGTTGGTAAGTTATTATTAATATGTTATTTTTGTTTCCTTATAAAAAAGGTTATTGAAATGAAACCAGAATATTTTGGTTTTTGTAGCGCACAATTGCTAAACTATGATTGTTCATAATTGTCTGAGATTGTTTTTCCATCAAATACCATTGAGGCATCCAACCTCTGCAGAATGTTCGCTGTATTTTTTTTTTAATAGCAAAAAAAACTGGTACTTAAGATTATTTCGAGGTAGATACAACAAAATTACAAAACTAAGTTAAGTATTATCTTCATTTTGTATGAACACATCTCAAATCACAGACAACTAGATTCAGAACCTAAACTTTATTTATAATTTATCGTACAATTGGCAAATACAGCAAGTAATTCATATTACAGCAAAACTAACGCAAATAATACATATTCCATTTTGCGGAGGTGAAGGCATTAAATAATTTTGGCAACTTGCTCAGTCACAGCGAAGTTGCAACTCACGTAGCTTCATTAGCAATTCGCGAACGCACTCGAAGCGTTATTGTTGGAAGCACGTGTGGTTGTACTGGATTGCGGCCATACCCGCTCTGGATACGTTATTGGAGTTATTATGTCATAAATAGGGTTTCTGCAAGAACTTAATTAACTTTTAAAATGGGTCCTTACTTGCATAGTTTCACGTGCGAAAAGTGTTTTATTAAGTGGGGTGCGCGGGCACTTTTGCGCATTAAAACTCTAGCCGTGCTTCCCAGAAGGAGACTACTGCTGAAAAGCACTGCGAGAAAGTCAACAGTCAATCATTGCATTCACATACTCACTATACACATATACTGCTATGTTGACGAACATTTTTTTTTTTAATTTTTAAAATAAATAAATATCACGGGACAGTGTCACACCAATTGACCTAGTCCCAAACTAAGCTCTGGGGTACTATGGGTACTAGACATCGATATAAATACTTATATAGAGAATACATAGAAAACCTCCATGACTCAGGAGCAAATATCTGCCCTAACCGGGATTTGAACCCAGCACCTCTAGCTTCGTAGGCAGGGTCACTACTAGCTAGGCAAAAATAGCTTCTATTATTTCAACAATATAGGTATTAAATAAGTCGGGGAACTTGCAATGATAATAGAAATCTATATTTCTTAACCTATGAATGTTTTAAGTTACATACTAATTATTAGTTTTAGGGACTATTACAAATAAATAATTATAATTATTAATAATTATTATTTATTTCAGATCAAAAATATTCAAGTTATGTTGTTAAAAATGATAATAAGTACATTAATTATTCAAAATATTTCACACCCATTTATTTGACAACTCATACTCACCTATATTGACGTTGTGAAACATGTTAGGTACGTTTGTTCTCGATTTCACGGCGGTACTCCTCCCTTCAGCAAGACGTTGAACGTTTGCTTCAATATAAAACAAATTAAGTAGTACTTACTACTTAGTAATAGTCAGAGAAATACTAGAAAAGGGCCGAATCTTAAGTACCTGAAACCAACTTGCATGCATGACTCGATGTATGAATGTGGAAGAAGCGAAAGAGATCTGTCAGGATCGTAGCAGGTGGAAAGAAGTGGTCGCTGCTTACCCCTAGGCGAAGCAGGCGTGATTTAATGTATAACGCACGTAGGTAGTATAAGGCGTATTTTCCACTACAGAGTAATATGCTATATCGCAATCCCTTCTTGCTTATTTATTGCTCTGACTTTTCCATAACTAAACAATAGACAAAGCGAACGGTTGCTCCAGTTTTTCAGTTATTTAATGTTCGTGGGAAAACAAACAGAGAATGCTTTGTTTTAGTGTAATGTCTAACATAAGTAACTTATGAGGTATTTTGTCACATTCAGCATCAAGAACTTAGTGATTTCCATATTGGGATGATGATGATGATGATGAGTGGGGACGCCGCCGAGGCAGGCGGGCGGTCGAGTGGCTCTCCATTCATTCCGCCCAGTTCCCCTTGATTCAGCCTCAGGTTACTGGCTCTGCGGCGCTCCCATCCAGCTCTGATCCCATCTCCTTGTTTTCCTACAGAACATTAGTGCGTCCTGAAGGTTAATGCTTTTAAGTGTCTCTACCGATAGCACGTCCTCCCCGAATGTGCGATGTCTCAGTGACGAGTACATTACACACTCGGCCAGAACGTGCTGACTAGTCTCCTCTTTGCCGCAATGTGGGCATCGAGGATCCTGTTTGACTCCTATAACCGTCAGGTGTCTGTTAAGTGGACAGTGTCCAGTCAAGATCCCTGTCAGTATACTTAGGTTGTACTTACCAAGATTTAGTAGATACCTTGTTCTATTTCTATTTACCCTTCCTATCATGAGTTTGGATTGTCTGCACCCTTGTGTTGTTATCCACGCCTCATTTGTCTTTGTCTCTATTCTTCTGGCGATGACTCCTTTCGTTACCGTTGCAGATATCGGGAGTGCTGGTTCCGGACCTAGGTATTGTTGGTCCGCCCCTGCTCTGGCCAGCTCATCAGCCTTCTCATTACCTATTGCTCCGCTGTGTCCCGGCACCCATGCCAGTGTTACTTTGGATGCTGTGCCTAGGTTATCCAGTTCATCCTTGCAGTCCTGCACCAGGGAGGACTTGATTATCGGATTACCTAACGCTTTTAGTGCTGCTTGGCTGTCTGAGTAGATAATAACGTGGTGCCCCGCTATATCGCTTCTTTCCTTGAGGCTCTGTGCACACTTCATGATGGCATATACTTCTGCCTGGAACACACTAGTGAGGCCTCCTAGTGGTATCGCTGTAAATTGGGAGATATGCCGTAAAGTTTTATTTTCAGGTCGTTATGGAACTATGTCAAAGTGATGCAATCAGTAAAATGCTTAGATTCCTTTAAGCATTGGACATACTACATCACAATAAATATCATATATCATCACTTTTATGTCACTTTTATGTAGTTCTATAATAGCCTAGAATTTATTTGTATGAATGTACCACAGACCCAAAATAGTTAAAGTGTGCTTGAAATAATATGACGTGTGCCTCACCTTGAAAGTAACCTGATAATAATTATATATTTTAATTCGATGCACTTACAGGCCAATATCGGCTGTTATAGGTTTTGTTGGCCCTTTTTACTCTTGTGTTGGTTAAGTCTACGAGTATGAGAATATATGAGTATGAACGTGTAAGGACGATGAAAAAGATGACAATCGTAACAAAAATTCAATCTCATACGAGCGCTGTGACGTATTTGCGTCAATTGTGTTCTGAATTACTGCTGTATTTGCTTTACCACTACATCAGAAGTTATTTATGTCTCTCCTAAGAAATGTTATGAACATTATTTTTGTTGTTCGAAGACTTTTATAATAGGCATTGCCTGTCTCATTGTAGCCTGGTATATAACAATGAACTGATTTGCTATATTTTTGTTTTAAGATGTCTACATTCATATCATAACTTCCCTACAATATGTTCACAAACGATAAGCAAAATGGTCTATGTTAAGAAACCTTTATCTGTGATTGTATTATAATGTTAACATTATAGTATTGCTCATCATTAAAGTATCGTGACTGATACTTTAATGTAAACATTAAGATACAGGGCTTCCATGGACACAGGTTTCTTAGATATTGTAGAAAACTTATTGAATCAAAAATTATTTAACTAATTGTGTGATCTTATTATGCATCAGTCACATAACTAAACTATTAGTAATGTCTAAGTCTACAATACTAAGGCAGATAAGAGGTTAATTCTGACAAACATGTAGTTTCTGAATATGAATAATGTTAAAAGCAGTAAAACAATGCAAAACTTATTAGTAGCGTGTGAAGAAATATTACTCTAAATATTACAAATATTGCCTTTCGTATCAACATTATCAATACTGACACTTCATAGCTCGGCAATGTCTCAGGATTTACTTCTTATCGGCCTAGTGTTCTAGAATACATCTCTACATATGTGTTGGTGTGTGTGAGGCCAGCATAAATAGAAGATATCATTGTATCACGTGACCAATGTCTTTGTCTGTGCTACTGTTTGTGTGTCAAAGACAAAGATATTAATCGCAAGACCACAGTCTCCAGATATTTCTTAGTAGTACTGGTCTGAGATTCTACACAGTATAGCACTATTTCCACAAAACGGCCCGTAACGGATCGGAACGGAAATAATTTTACCGTTTTAAAACGATATTACATCATGTTTACAGTATTTAAAGTCTATATTACCAAGCCGCGCACAGCAACTTGACCGCGGGCGTCTTCCGCGACACGCGTACGTTGCCGTAAGTATGCTGCGGCGCGCGATCGGCTCCGTCATAAATAGACAATAATAATTTTAACAGACGCGATCCGTACGGCTGTCACCGCATCCGTCCGTATCCTTTCCGAGCCGATGCGATTCAAGCCGTTTGGTGGAAAACATCCTTAAACCCGCAACCGCATTTGGCTTCGGTCTTAGGAATGCAGTCTTCGAAAATTCAAATTTCTATGGATCACATATCTCACTTATTATTAGGTGACCAGTGAAACAGATCCCGTACATGAATTTACCCATATGCGCCATTTTTTTCCCAAACAATCCTTAAAAAAGTAACTGACCAAATAGTACTGACTAAACCTGACCAACCATGCTCTGACCTCTAAACACACAGCAACTGTTTAAATTAAGATGTCACCGTATTTTGGATTTGTTCACACATCACAAGCTTTCATTGAACTCCAGTTCAAAGTATTTTCTACTGGACTAGAGGCTTGAATAAACTGGCTTAGATGGAATTTAACCCCTTAGTAGAATACATCGGAAGGCCATTTAATATGTTCTCGTTCCCAGAGGATTATGATAAAACTTTAATCCTATTTGGTCCAATAGCGAAGTTTGTAATGTGAAAGTTTTCCGTTTTGGCCGATTGTCCTACACTCACAATAGACGTACAGTCATCAGCAATAACATATTAAACTAGAGGACGCCTGTGAATTTGTAAGCGTGAATTAGTTTTCCGCTTCCTCTCGTATTTCTTCCTGTTGGGGGTCGATTCTTGGAAAACACTTCCTTAGGGCACCCCTAGAGTACTCAATCTTAATTACAGATTATTTATTTATTTCCTAACTTTAGTGGTTTAGATTGTGCGTTTACGCCTGTCAGTCAGTTAAACAAGCATATTTTTTTACGTATAGATAGATACATTTTAAGGTACAATTTCACATAATTTGACTTAGTCCCAAACTAGGATAAAAATAAATATAAAGACAAATAAATACTTACATTTCTAAGTACAATACTTGTATTAGGTAGATATTTTCACTTCTCATGCTCGTAAAGTCCTTCTTTATGCTGGGTATACGGTGGTATAGGCTGCATAAAATCGCATTTTATGCACTAGTGCATAAAGTAATTTCTACTTTTAAGACTAAGGCAATCAGGCCTTACAGCCTTCACACAATACGCCTTCATTTAATTGATATATTTTTATGAGATTTTGGTTACATCTTAATTTAATTACGACATTTGTATAACTAGGTATCTAAATACAAATTTACGAATAATACCTACGGCGTGCATTTACGGTAAAAAATACAACGCAAATATTTATAATAACTTGGCATTAAGCATCAGACCATAGTCAAGCCTGTCAAACGTCACATAGTCGAAAATAAAAATAAAAAGTAGGTAATCAGGCCTTACAGCCATGCGCAAACATAACATTTTAATTACTTACATTAAATATAAAATAATAATAAACTATCCTGTAAGTATGTGCTTCTGGTTTTATTTCCTTGCAATCGAAGTGAAAAGCAGAGTGTAAAATTCGAGCATAAAACCCATTTTACCCTCGACTTGACTATCCCGTGACGTGGCTATATGCACATCTTGGGTAAAATGGCTCGTTTTATGCACTTGTTGTACAATCTACTATTGTGTGATAAGTGCGAGTATGTATTTCTCTACACATGTATTTATATCGTGCTCTAGTACCCATAGTACAAGCCAAGAGCTTAGTTCGGGACTAGGTGAATTGGTCTGTCCAGTGATATTCATTTATTTTATTTTATATTCATATACAAAATTCCACTGGTAGAAGATGCCATACGTCATTAAGCCTTTCCCCTATTCCCCTTTTGGGCTAAATTTCCACAACAAGACTTAGAACTGAATACTCACTTACGCTCATCGCACAAATATTTGCCCTTTCTGGCACTTGAACCCAGGCCTACCTACATTACCGCAGTAAAACTAAGGTTACCGACATAACCCTAAGAATAGCTAAACTGAAGTGGCAGTGGGCGGGGCACATTGCTCGCAGGACTGATGGCCGATGGGGTCAGAAGGTTCTGGAGTGGCGTCCGCGGACCGGAAGACGAGCTGTAGGTAGGCCTCCAACAAGATGGAGTGACGACCTCGTCAGGATCGCGGGACCGCGGTGGATGCAAAAAGCACAAGACCGGTCTGAGTGGAAAGCCTTGGGGGAGTTATGTCCAGCAGTGGACGTCTTTCGGCTGACATGTATGCTACCTACATTAGATTAAACTTATCGTCAAAGTATAAATCTATTAGTTTACATAAAATGCTATAAATAGAGTAGGGTCAGATATTGTGCAGCTCCATATTGCATAATCATATTGTTTGTGACTGTACGTATTACCGACGTCATTGGATTGAGTCTAGTTTATTGCTTCTCTTAGAGGAATTTAATTATCTCAGTAATTTGTTTTAGATTGGTTTGGGGGCACTTAAATACATCAAACGACCATGGACTTTAATTGATATCTTCAACAAATAAAATGAACTTTACACACATTAAAATATGGTTTAAACTTAATTACCTGCCATGGCACACTAGGTGTCACAAGAATCATTGTATCTTGTATATCTTACTCACACGGCAAATCTAAAGCTTACCTTTCGGCTTTGTGTAACGCTCTTCCCTTTATTTATTTTTCTTTTTTCATTAGCGCAAACACTTGAGGCCATAAGAAACTAAACAAAAATAATACCCGATATCCGGCCAAAATGGCGTTTCTTTTATTTTGCTCATACAACCCATTCATCAAATTACAGGTGAAACAAATAGCGGCGCTCGCGCCACAATAACTGTGACTGCCTTATTTATAAAGGTTGGGCGTGACACGCATACGGACCATTCATGTATAACTAGCTTCTGCCCACGTCTCCGTCCGCGTAGATTTCAATTATCGTTATTCCCTTGTGGATTTATCAATTTTCCGGGCTAAAAAATAGCCTATGTGATAATATACAGGAACACATACAGTTTCACCATGTCCGTCCGTCCGCAGCCTACCTCAGATACTCTGAGTACTAGAAAGCTGTAATTTGATATGAATATACATATTAGTCACGCCAAAAAAATGGTACAATAAAGTCTTGTTTTTTTTTTCCAACGACAAAGTTACGTTTGTCGCGAGCTCAAATTTGTTTGTAGTAACGGCTTCGGAACCCTACACTGAGCATGGTCCGACATGCTCTTGCCCGGTTTTTTCATTTATGGAAAAGGGTAAATAAACCTACGACGTGTTAACTTCGTCAATAATTTGACATTCGACGAATGTTTTCTATACTACTACACTCTAACATTGCAACCGTAACTTCAAAGCCGTAATTAATTGCGCGAATGCATCCAAAGGGCTTCCCAGACCCGGCAGTTCCCCACTCTAATGAAGTTATATTGTTGCTAACCAAAATTAAATTAAGAGATAAATTTACTCCCTTTGAGGCATTTTCGCACGTCTTAATATTCCACGTGAAACACGTCTGTAAGTTATAAAATGCAAGCAAAAGAAGGCAAATAAAAAACCGGTTAAGTGCGAGTCGGATTTGTGCACCGAGGGTTCCGTATCGCCTGACTTTTAATGATCCGTTTTATTATTAATTATTTATTATTATTCAGGCCACGCGTACAAAAAAAGGTACATTATACAGCCATTGGAATAAAAGTCTATTGTTAAGGAAATAAAAAAGATTTTCCTTTGATTTTGACAATGGGCTCATATTCCATTGACAAATTTCGTTGTATGTTGGGCCCGTAGAGGTTAAAATTTTCACTATAATTACTATTGAACAAAGAAAAATAGGTTTGTTGTTTATTGTTTAAAAACTTTATACGCCAATTATCTTTAACACTTAAAACGGTTCTGCTTTTCAAAGTTAGGACGGACAAAAAGGGCTTAACAATAAGCCCTTTTGGCCCTCTTTGGCTACGGAACCCTCAAGCAAATAAAAACCGTGCAAAGAGGAAGCTGCAATTACAGAACTCAATTTTGTACTGTGATACACGCACCATCGTAAAACTCCTATCACTGGCAGGTAGTATAAAATTTGAAGACAAAAGAAATCCTGCGGGGAAGTAATGCATAAATTTTAAAAAATAACACGGAATCTTGTGCAATGACATAGAAAATTCAATTACAGTGGGCCACGATTCGAGCATTGTAATGTGAGAAGGCGGAGTCAGGCTAATCAAAGTTTATGGGTGGCGGCGTGCCTTACCTCAGGCTCGGGGCAGGCCACAGTGGCTGAGGCATCTCTTACAATAAGAATTATTTTCTGGCAGTATTGCGTTTGGTCCTTGATTTTTGTTTCCTTGTTGTTTATTAGGCCAACTACAGCGCTACTATTTTCCTAATAGCACACGAGTAACAAATATAATGTCAGGTGCGAGTCCAAGCGTGATATTAACGTTTTATTTTTCTTATAAGTAGCTGAATGTATATACACTCAGGAGCAAAAATACCGAGTCAGAGTGCGTTTTTCATACAAACGAGACTATTTCGAAGCCTTGGTTGCTCGCCAGGAGTTGTTTCGAGTGAGGTTTAATGGTGGATACTCCGAGGTTCAATAGAGGAGGGCGAAAATTCTTAAGATACCTAACTGATCGCACAATCAGTTAATACCACAGTCGAACAGTTTTGGGTCAGCATTTGGATTTCCTTACATTTTATTGCTATTTTAGATATTTTTCTGAACATGCACAGTTTCGGCGTTAACCGCAGATTCATTCAGTTGGGTATCCTAGGCACTTTGGAAGTCCTGTATCGATGCTCGCGGTATTCATCATCAGAATTCACTAAAAGCGTTCCCTGGCGAGGAACTAAGGCTTCGAAATAGCCTCTTTAGTATGAAAAACGCACTCTGACCCGATGTTTTTGCTCCTGAGTGTCATTGTGTCTAACTCAAAACGTAACTAAATAATAAACATGTCCTTTCCCCTCCCCTCCTCAAATAAATACACTTATTTCGTGCGTTATAAACTAGCTATATCTGGGTATATCGTTGTAAGTCACAGCAGGCCACATTACTTGTGACTTGGCCAACTTACGTGCAGCCACTAACGGCCTCTAACTTGCCAATTGTGTGCTGGCTTTATAGCCTTACGAGTGACAAACGTCTACATCGTCTACAGCAGCTCCGTCTGTTTGGCACTATTTAGACTGTCCCAAACGTATGTGGCTCTAAATACACGTACTGGTTTACTAGATAAATATATGAGTATTTGAAGTAATAGAAGCTAACTAAATATGTATGCACGAGTATGAAGTAATTACAGAATTCTCAGTACCAACGTATTCGGCATTACGTACTAAGTTTAATTTTTTTTGGATGAATATTGACATTGCAAAAAAAGTGTAGCATAGAGGCATTCCATCTCAGTCCTCAGGGTTGGCAACGCATTTGAAGTCTAAGGATTGCAGTTTTGAGATTATAGTCCTGAGATTTCAAATGTCTATGGGTCTCAGATCCCACTTACCATCAGGTGGCCGGAGTGCTCGCGTGCCTTCTCATTGTCATTGCAAAAAATTACAAAGCGAAATATTATAACAAGTAATTTTGTTTATCATAAAGATTGTACTGTTGTATAGCAGTATACATAAAATCTATTAACTTATAATTATTTTTAGCCATAAAGATAATTCGGTGAATGGAATTTATATATTTTAAATGTAAAAGAAAGATCTTTGTCGTAATAGCAACATAATTTTAGACAGATACATGATAACAGTTTGCCGAACGGTAGGATCCCAAAGGTTTGCTATAAGAGTTTATGCTCGTAGTCAAACAATATATAAAATCATTAAAAGAAATGTCAGAGGAAGGAAAACAAAACTATGTATGTACATGTTAGATCATCAATATTGTAAGGTTTACCCCATAAACCTCCGCTTTACGTAATCATGGCTAACCTATAAAGGTATTACGTAAGAGTAAGGTAATAATTTATCACACGTAGGCCCAGACAGGCCGGCAAGGCTGCGTGCGTGCCAATCACTGCCAGGCAAATAACAGCTGTTGAAAATGTACCTTTAAGTATATTAAATATACGTTTTATTATGTGAAAATCATCGGTAAGTGTACATTTAATTATAAATAGGTTTTTATTAAACAAACAAAGAATTCCAAAACAATGTAACGCTTTATTTATATTGATTTTTTTTTTAAATTATAATCGTTGCAAAAAGAGAGAACCGAATTTAGAAGGTTATTCATAAAGCTAATGAAAACTATGCGCAAAATTTTGTAAGGCTGTGGAGCGTTTGAGTCCCGCTTTAGGACTACCAAACAAAATATTATGTAAAATAACAAATAATACGCTGGTTTGCCTTCTACATACTATAAAAAGGTCATTTATTTTCGAAATATACCTATTTTCATTTAAAGTAGCTATTTGCTATATTACGCAATTTTTTTATTACTTAAAGCTAAAACGGCGAACTTAAAACGCTCCGCCACACCCAGAAATGTTATGTATCAAATAAATGCAATCATTTTAAATATACTACGTGCGAAACCAAACGAGCGTGCAATAAACCATTTGAATTTGAATTTGAAATTTGGAAACGCGCTATTTTCTGGGTAAAACATAGACATACCTAACGCAGCTTTCTTTTTTCAAAATACATTGGAGCACAGCGGGTTTAGACAAGTTGCCATCGAATACGAACGCTAGCGTTTGGTGATCACCTGTCACTTACAAAAATGTATGGAATTGACGTAAGTCTCGTGATATATCACTCGTTACAACTGACACGCTGTAATGTGATCACTATCACTCGCGCTAATCGAATAGTGATAGTTTTGACGTTTTTTCTGTCGTTACGCGGCTCTATTTTGAAAGGTTGAATTCAACACGAGCACTATCACGGTATAAACATCGGTATCTAAGGGCGGTATCTAAGGGGAACATGGCTACCTTTTTTATTTTTGACAACGCAAAGTGATTGGTGATCACCAAACGCTAGCGTTTGTATTCGATGGCAACTTGTCTAGCCCCACTGGTTGGTCACACGAAATATTACTCAAGAACCCGAAATACAACTATTAAATAGTACTTACTCAAGTTTAGTTTTAACCTCGTTGTGGTTTTCAGGTGTAACATATAAGTGTTCCATTTTAGTCCTCAGGGTTGGCTGTTGCAGTCTTGCATATTTAGGGTGAGGGAACCAATGATAGACATTTTTAGCTGACAGAAGTTGGTAATGCATACTTGGAGCTAACCCCATGTGCTTCTATTATAGTCCATTAGAGAAAATACTCTTTTACCGAACAATTTGTCTTCGCGTGTGATATGCATGGACCTATATCTCTAATAAACCCATGGGAGTGTCTATTTATAAATAACTCGACATTGACCAAATAGGACTTAACGGAAGTGAAAGCCGTTAATTGAAATAAGAACGAGAAAATGGACGCTTCACTCTAAATTCAAATTTCGTACGGTCTAAATTTATGGTTGCAAAGCAAATGAATAACCTTTATCTTCTGTAAAATAAGAATCAAGTGACCATCATTGGTCTTACTCCATTACTGGTTCCGTCACCCTACATGAGTGTCAGACCCCACTTACCATCAGTAGGCCTTTCTTTTTCTCTATACCATAAAAAACGCGACCGTCCGTCACTCAAGCCTCTACCACGAACTTTATGCCAAATCACCGCGGCCAATACACCTGAAATTACTCCCAATGTAACCTACAACGTACAGGTTGTTTCTTCAGCTTAAAATGGATTAACATACCAAGTACCGTAACACAGCGCTAAAACAGTTTGTTATAAACCTAATTTAGTTTGGCCTAATAGCTTTTCGTTTATTTTTGCGGAGTTGTTAATGTCTGATGGTTGTTTTAGTAGTACGGTTAATACCGGTCTCACGCGATACCAGAATTTGGGTGTCGGGCATTTAATAGAGACGTCAGTTGGGTTTTTTGGTTGCCGATTTGGCATTTGTGAGTATAATTGACAGTGACAGGTTAAAAAGAAACCTTAATCGTTTGGAATTTATCTAGTTGATTTAAATATAAACAAGGAGATATTTATGCTTCCGACCTCAAATAATACCACCGGACTATGGAATCTCTAATAGTCATCTATCCTGAAAATTCGTCTTAACGGTTCGTTTGACTTCGTTCATTTGACCAAAAGAACGTTTGAAAAACGTTTCGCAAAAACGTGTTTGTGCTTGAACCATAACATATTGCATATGTTGAATGAGGTTATGAAAAAAGTTAGGTTAGGTTACAATATCGATTACAAAAAACTTAAATATAATACGGGAAGTATCTTTTTGTGAAATGAAAGTTTGTAAAATGATACGTTTGTCAAATGATGATTTGGTAAAACATTAGTGAACCGTCTTAACGTCAACAGTGTCATTTAACAATATAAAAGCAAGGTGAGCTAAACCAAAAAAGTGTTCACTCAGGAGCAATATAAAAAGGGTCAGTTTCAATGGTTATTCAATACAATGTGACCCGTTTCCTTTGCTGTTGACTATATATATCTTGATATCGTTCTTTTTCATTATATTTTAACTGTCTAAATAATTATTGAATAAACTACTACTTTTCAGCCACAGAAGTGGATTTAATTAACATTACTTTATTGTTTTACTTTAGGAAAAGTAAGGTTGATTTAGACCAACTAACTAAGTTAGTAAGTAGCATTATTAAACTTTCGTACACTTAAGCAAAATTTTCTATTCAACGTTGGCCTTTTGTTTCGTTACCGAAATAGCAATGTGCTTGTTTGCTGTCCTTAATTAACCAGGTTTTTGCGGATTGTTCCAGAAAACACGGTTACGAGCTCACAAAGCAAAAGTTAACAAACTACTTCTTCGAGATCTTTGTGTAGACGGCTTTATTCAGGAAAATTGTTTGGAAAACGTTGTTGTTTTGGAGAATTTTACTTTGGCAAGTTAAAGATAGTTCTATAACTAGAACCCCGTCATTTTGTGCGGCTTAAATATATTAAAAATAGCTTTTGTCCATTCGGAATATTGTGCAAGTATAGCCATCCTACCGGTGGATGCGAAAAGCACAAGACCGGTCTGAGTGGAAAGCCTTGGGGGAGGCCTATGTCCAGCAGTGGACGTCTTTCGGCTAACATGATGATAGCCATCCTTCTACCAAGTCAAGAAATGATTTTGTTTGTAATAACGCTTGGATATCTGGATCACGCATAAATGGAAACTGAACATGAAGATAAAAAAGACAAAACAGCCTTTTTAAATAACTATATTTTTTCATAGTTATTAATATTATTCCAGGAAAGTAAATCAATATAATTATGAGAACCAAAAATAAGTTCTTATCATAAGAATACTATATAGATTTTATTGTCAAACGATCGTAGAAAATATTTCACCAAACCTGCCTGTGAACCAGGCTTAAAATACTTTTTTAATCTAAAGAAGTCTCAGAATAGCAGCAGTGTTTTGTTTTTCTCGAAAGTTCTGCCGCAAGAAAAATATGATTAGTTGTGAAAGACTTTTTGCGGCAGCGCTAGGTCCTGGCATTAGAAAAGAATAAGCTGTTGTCTCGCAAAAATCTAGAGCTTCAGGCATTAAATGAAGTTTATTGTTCAACGAGTTTCGCGACACAAATTTTGCAATGACGTATGTTCAGACCGTTCATTTTGATTCATAGAAGCAATAGTTTTAGTCAAAATAAGAGTTTATTTTGCTTTGTCTTTATTTCGCCTGACTGAATTATTTGCTTTTTTTTTTTGGTTTTAATCTCAGGTCATATTAATTTGTCAATATTATACACATGAATGTGGAAGAAGCGAAAAAGATTTGCCAGGATCGTAGCAGGTAAAAAGAAGTCTCTGCCTACCCCTCTTAGAAACAAGCGTGATTTAATGTAGGTATGTATCAAACCTTAAACTTCTCAGAATTTGTTAAACACGTAGAGAAGGCTTGGTTAAGTCGGTTCGATTTACAAAAGACTGCAAAAGTTTCCAATGAAATTTGCAATATGTATGCCCTAAAACACATTGCCTAACACAAACTATAGCAGACAATATAGACCCGCCTGAAGGCTGAGTTTCATTAGTCGATAGCCCTCACGCTTGTAACAATCCATTGACGGGTTTTTTTTAACATTTTTGGGCTGAGAGGTATTGCAGCGATGCTGTTTTTCGAAAACTATTTATCTAGCACGACTATCGTGCAATAAAATAAAGCCTTGACAGCCATTACCCGTGCGCTTGTAGGTAGTCCCGCGCTAGGTACCTATGGTAAACAGTCATCAGCGTTTAAATACGTCAGCAAAACCATAGCCACGAGAGGCATCGCATGTTGTTCCTCAGAATTGGCAGCCTTAGGATAACAATCTAGATATCGTCGGCTAAAGTGTCAAACCTCGTAACTCCTTCAGACCAAATTTTACAGGAGACACAAAAAACTTCACCACCAAACATGGCGGCTCGGAGTTACGTGGATTTCTGTTTCACATTTTAAACTGAAACTGCTTTTTTAAAGGATTTAGCAGTTTTGCCATTGGAAGCATTCAGAAATTAGTAATAAAATGGTATCAAAATGTCATTTTGAAAAAAAATGGAGTTACGAGGTTTGACACTTTAGCCGACGATATTGAATTATCTACGGGCCTCGGAACCCCCTACAATCGGCTAACTCGTGAGTTAATTTTCTTCATGCCATTAAAAAACCAGTATCAGTTTATTTCACATTTCTACTTGAAAACTCATGTGTGATTATCAGCGAGTTCAATCAGTAAACAGTTCCAACATAAAACAAGAACCACTTAAACTAAAAAGGTCGTTAATCCGCTTACCGTTGCCAGGTGATAATCAATTTGGTCACGCGACCGGCATACACGGAAATTTCACGGACTTACGGACATAATCGATTGAACGTATTGAAACTAACACTCACGGGCGCGGACTTTTCTTTCTGCCGAGTTAGTAACATTTACGTAATGTCACCGAGAAAATTCATGTGACGATTAGAATCAACGCCCTTGAACGTTGACATTGACGGGGACTTTCGTAATTGAGTATATAGTTAAGGTGGTGCGTAAAATGATGCGTAGAAATGTGATACTGTGAGGATTCATACGAAATTCGATAACGTCTCTTTCGCTTAAAACGTAGTCCGATTTTTACGATTTTTAAATATGTTATAGATATCAATGATATCATAAAAACAAAAACTAGGTCTGTTCATTTTCCCTTTCAAGAAAAAACGTGGTAGCTGTTGTTCTGGTTTTCAAAAATAAAATTCTTTGAAATCGGACTTGATTTGGGGGATGAAAACCGTTAGCGCCCGGAGCTAATTTTTGATTTTTTTTTGACAGCTTCGCAGTTTTGGTTCACAATCCTTTTAAGGGGTTCGTGTTACGAATACTCTCGTAAAAGTATAGATATTTTTTCGAATAGTAAAGGCAATTTGAAATCGTGACGTATGATTAAAATATTCATGCTAGAGCTACGGTAAAATACATTGAGTCATGGCTTTACTCTAATTATTTATTTGTAAAGGTATGTGATAACGAGCGGGTGTCATAATGTAGTACATAATTACGGTTTTTTAATGACATGTTATGTTGTCGAACGCACGAAAATTAACTACTGTAAAAGTATATACTAGTCACAGAACAGAATCCATATAGGAGAGAGAGATAGTTGGGAGACAGAGATACTGGAACCCAGAATGACATGCTTCACGGATGGGTCATGGAAGTCCTCAACAAAAAGAGCGGGGACAGGCATCTATTACCTGGAGGCGAATGAGCATACAGCGATACCACTAGGAGGCCTCACTAGTGTGTTCCAGGCAAAAGTATATGCCATCATGAAGTGTGCACAGAGCCTCAAGGAAAGAAGCGATATAGCGGGGCACCACGTTATAATCTACTCAGATAGCCAAGCAGCACTAAAAGCGTTAGATAATCCGATAATCAAATCCTCCTTGGTGCAGGACTGCAAAGATGAACTGGATAATCTAGGCACAGCATCCAAAGTAACACTGGCATGGGTACCAGGACACAGTGGAGCAATAGGAAATGAGAAGGCTGATGAGCTGGCCAGAGCAGGGGCAGACCAACAATACCTAGGCCCGGAACCAGCACTCCCGATATCTGCAACGGTAACGAAGGGAGTCATCGCCAGAAGAATAGAGACAAAGACAAATGAGGCGTGGACGACAACACAAGGGTGCAGACAATCCAAACTCATGATAGGAAGGGTAAATGGGAACAGAAAACGTATCTACTAAATCTTGGTAAGTACAACCTAAGCATACTGACAGGGATCTTGACTGGACACTGTCCGTCCACTCAACAGACATCTGACGGTTATAGGAGTCAAACAGGATCCTCGATGCCCACACTGCGGCAAAGAGGAGACTAGTCGGCACGTTCTGGCCGAGTGTGTAATGTACTCGTCACTGAGACATCGCACATTCGGGGAGGACGTGCTATCGGTAGAGACACTTAAAAGCATTAACCTTCAGGACGCACTAATGTTCTGTAGGAAAACAAGAAGATGGGATCAGTGCTGGATGGGAGCGCCGCAGAGCCAGTAACCTGAGGCTGGATCAAGGGGAACTGGGCGGAATGAATGGAGAGCCACTCGACCGCCCGCCTGCCTCGGCGGCGTCCCCACTCATCATCATCATCATCATATGATGATGATGATGATTACCTATTAATAACAACGTATAAAAATAACAAAATCCCCAAGAAACTCCAACAGTAACAAGTTCGCTAGTGAATTAATCATCCAATAACTACCGTAAGCCAATTAAAACTTCTCATTTAAGTGAAATTATTCGCGCGAAACTCTCAAACGGTCCGATTTTATTGAAGTTCTATTTCAATTTGTTTTTAACTTGTGTGCCCTGTGTTTCAGCACGTTCGGCCATTATTAAAAAACAGCTCACGTAGAAATAAATAGAAATAAATTACGTCCACCCCTCAAATTCTTCGCGACTCGCAATACTTTGAAGTATTGTGATTGCGTAATAAAATTATGACGGGATATAATTTTTCCGGACGTCATTCTTTTGTTTGTTAACGTGGAACGAAAACGGAAAGTTTCTATGTCAAGTGCTTTCGTTTCGAATCGTATTTATCTACATAAAATTAGGACTATAGTCGTGTAAATCTTTTTACATGACTAGGTACCCAAAATGGGGGGTAATGTTTGAGTGTATACAGAGTGGGAGACGAAAGCCCTATCCAAGCCTTTTTCCCTTATCTGGTGGAGACGAGTATTTGTTCCTGATTCTTGGATGTTTCTATATATTCTACTATGTTAGTATAGTTAAGTATGTTTATCGTTGTACACGCCTGAGCTTAGTTTGGGACTAGTTCACTTTGTGCAAGAGTGTCCATTTATATTTTATTTTGGATCGATCACAAAATTTGTTTATGATTCTGTATGCAAACCACGGACTGCACTGTGATTCAAACGAACGTTTAAATCTATTTAAAGCGATGATTCGTCAAAAAAGAATCCAACTAACAATACGAGTTAATACTCCCCCGAAGAATACAAACCGACATTTTCTTTTCTGTAGAATTAATTATTTTTCCGGTTATTTTGTAAAGGATCTGTTATAAATATATATATTTTTTAAATTTAAATATCCGCATTAAATGTCGCATGCCTAGATAATACATTCTATAAAAAACAACTTTTATATTCAAAGAATAATGCCTCAACTTCAAACAGCATTTAAAAAACAATATAAGGGCATAAATTAAAAAAAAAATGAAAAAAATGTATAGTTGGATGCTGATAAGCAATAATGTGTTAACCCACAAAAAATCGAAAATCGAGTTTTTGATACCAAACTATAGCTCATCGTATCCTCTACATTTTACAAAAATAAACCAAGTGACTTGACACCTCTAAATATTATAAAAATAGCAAAAACTCTTGACACAAATCCGTTATTGCATGTTCCTTATTTTACATTAATAGGTTTAGTACCTTGACACGTTTAAAAAATGCGCAAAGTGTGCATTATTATACCAATAACGTGTCAAGAGGGTTAACACATTATTGCGTAAATCACAATTCAACTGTTTTGTTTTGCATGAGTGTCGCTGTGATTATTGTTTGAAAAAAAACGTGTTAAACATTTGTATTTTAACATCGCAAATGTGTAAATCGACTTATTATTGTGTAATTTATCGGCTGAGCATTGGAAGTAATGAAGGTAAGTTATTTGTTAAAACTTATCTTAATTATTTTATCGCTGCATTATTTTGAGGTTATTTCGCCGGTAAAACTACAAAATAACCGCGAATTGTTTGTGTTTCGTATAAGTTCACCTGGGTAAATCTGTTTTGAATCATTTAAAATAATTAAGTTTGCATTTAGTTAAAGTTTATTATAGTTAAAAGGGTCTAAAAAGATTTGCTACACTTAAATCATTATTGCAAAACTTTAAAATAGTACTTTCAATGAATTATGTTCCTTGATTCATTGTTGCAAAATAAAATGTACCCTATATTTTGTCATTGTTACCGCGTCATTAAACATAATACCTTTTAGCAAAACTAGATTCCAACCATTAATCATAACTTTTTTATTTTAAGCACCATGACACTGATTTGCAAAAATCGACTATAGATTTTATTGTTTATTTTAATAGACTAACCTGTACCAGTAGTACCTACTTAAAACAGAATGAATTAAATATTTAAGGGGGGCCCCCATACAACAAACGTGATTTTTGCCGTTTTTTGCTAATGTATGAACCTTTCGTGCGCGAATCTGACTCACTCATTGCTGGTTTTTTTTCTTTGACTACCGATTTGAGACTGAAAATTTTGTTGATGATTCTGAAGGTTTTGGTAATGATATTGATTTTGAACTAGAATATGATATGGCTGTGCAAGATGAGTAGTAATTATTTAGGTTTTCTGCCTTTTGGCAGAAATATGTTTGGCCAAATGTATTGTTTCCCAACCGTTTCATTTGCCAACCCGCTTTTATTTCATAAGTTTTATAAAACTAACTTAACCTTTAGGGTTCTACACGAAGGTCCTGAAAGAAATCCTGAAATATTTACAGTTACAGAAAAAAAGCGGGTTGGCAAATGAAACGTTTGGGAAACGATACATTCGGCCAAACATATTTCTGCCAAAAGGCGGGATACCCATTATTTTGATTTAAAAAAATTATAGTTATTTTTTAAGCAAGAAACTTATTGAAACTATGAAGACTGAATCTTTTAAGTTCCTAGTTTTTTTTTTATAAGATTTACTAACCGTTATTTTTTTACGAGTTTTTAATGACTCTTTTTTAGTACCGAGGTAACTAGGTGTGACCTTTTTCTATTTAAAAATGAAGACAAGGTACATAAGCAAAAATACTGGAGCTTACAGTTTTTTTATTATAGAATTTATTTTCGTTTCTCCTTGTAATAATTATGATAGTTATATAATAAGTATGTGATATAAACTTATGTGTTAGAGTAGGTACGATCCTGCTTGTTTCCAATAATTAGAACGTTGATATAGATTATGTTACTTCAGTCTAAAGTTTTCCACATGACGTTATGTCGTAATTCAAATTTTAACCCAAAGTACCTACTTAACCAAATCTAGTCGCGTTCTGAAAAAGTATCAGGCTCGTTGCCTTAGGAAATCCTAAGATTTGTTGATTCTTAAATAAGTATAATTCGTCATTTTTTCATTGAGATTGTGCTGTACTTTAACGCGGATTCCATTATAATATAACATGTTAATATTGTTAATTAATATTTTTTGTAAGAAATAAGACGATATAATTTTTGCATTTAAATACTTCTTGTAGTACACTACACTTAAACTAAAAATAAAAATAAAAATTGTGAAAATATGTCTCGGAAAATTTCTTATTTTTATCCTTCTTGATGACAATTTTGCCATACATTTTATGCTTCTTAACATAAATGCAGATAGGTGTAAAAGCACATTTTGAAATTAAGCAAAATAGCTTTAAGTGCTTTGACTTATTTGTTTCTAGTATAAAGCCATATTTAGAAATTTTGCAAAACAATGTTAAGCGGTATGACACATTTTTTTGGAGTTTAAACCTTGTACTATAATTCGCAATAAAGAAAATAGTGGTTTATTTCACAAATAAACATTTATTTTGGCCATAATCATAATATATCACTACCGTTGATCATTTGTAAGGTGTTAAATTCAAAAGTTTACATTTTACGTGTACCTTCTAGAACAATCTATCAAAATTCCCAAAAAAAACTTTAGACGCCATTTTCTCAAAATTATGATCATGTGGGTTGACACCTTATTGCTTATCAGCATCCAGTTGTTGAAATATAATCCGCACTGATTAAATTTTAGAAGCGCTACGTCTAAATAAGGACACCTTTTATAAAGTGTCATACTTTTTGAGCTTATTTAGTTTGCCATTACATTGGGGTTTTTTCTTTAAATAATAATTTCTTAAATTTTGCATGAAAACATCTTAATTAATAAATATAAATAATAATAGTAAAGCTACATATTTTACATTAATAATATTTTTTACTACAACGCATAAGCCCATTATTATTATTCTGTTAATGCTAAACCCGCATAAACCATTGAAACGGTTTATCCCAATTTCCACATAACTTTATCAATAATCGTTTACACCCATAAAGGCCGTATAATAAATAAACACGTGCTAGGGGAGAAGGGGGCACATTACATCTTTTACTTCCAGCTCACCGCCTTTTATTCCATAATTCTCTTTTCAAAACGACCCTGCGTGTCCTCCCCCACTTCCTCATTTGGGATAGGCTTACATGGTTGCATGTTTTACTTGACTTCTGCGAAGCATAAAGAAGGCTTACGATTATAGCACTATAATGTATGTTTGTAAGTTAGTTTATATGGGGGCATGTATTTGTTTTTAGGCTTGTATTTTTGTATGTATTTATCTAATTGTTAATTATGTTTATTGCTGCCTAATTTGAGTGAGGATTTCTCCTGATAATTTAACATATATTATATTATATTTATCAGTCTTATCGTAGCTGTCTTTGAGATGACACACAATTTTGATAAAATAGGTGTTTTTGGCTTTACCTTCGTGTTTTGCGTGTAGCGACAGGCTATGTGAAGTCATTTTACTTCCAGCTTGTCGCTTTTTATGCTATAACTCTCTTTTTAAACCAACCTTGCATGTCCTCCCCTACTTCCTCTTTTAAGATAGGGTTATTATGGTTTAATGTTCTATTCAATTACGGTGATACAACATGAAAAGTTACTACGTTAGCACGATATTATATGAGTTCCTGGTTTAATTGTTTATTGTATGATCATTTCAGTTCCATAAAATAAAAAATACTAAACCAAACATTAAAGGACAGTCGTACACAAATTGAGTCAGTCCTAAAATGAGTTTGTACAAATAAATACTTAAAATCATTGAGATCATCCATGATTAAATTATTTTAATTTGATTGCTAGCTCAACTTTCCCGTAACTCATTTAACGAGATTCCTTTCCACTAAGCAGAAAACATCATCAATATCAATCTATCAATTCAATTTCATTTCATTTCCATTCTATCAATTTAATGTCTATGTTGGTAGTCACCGCCATGTGTACCAACGTTGCGAGCGGCACATTCAGTGGTTCCGCCGGCCGCATCCGGTTGCTACTCAGGTGTGGCCATTGTTACCTTTGATTATGACGCCATTTTTGATTATGGACCGAAAAAATATTATTCGGGTAACAAGACTATGCAAGAAGTTATTTCATGATTTTGGAGGGATTAGAACAATGCATGAACAAAAGCGGCACAAATAACAAAGTCATATAAGCTTTTATAACATTTTTCATTTTAACGGTAAAATAACTAAGTTTTATAACTGAGGTTTTTCTAAAAACGGCTCTCTGTTGAACGGTCGATTGAGTGAGTCTTTGTGAAATTATGTGCTTTAAATGTAGATTTTGATTACACAGATAAACTTTTTGCCTAACGGCAGTGTCTAGCACTTGCCCTTTGGTAAACGCTGTACTGTAATCACCAGAAAGTATCCAAAAATAAGTAATTGAATTATGGTAGCTCTCTATTTTTAAAGAATATTGTCATTTATTTTTTTTGAAGAATTTCAGAAACTTAACTTTCAACGTTAAAAATCGGAAAGTTCCACCGATATATACATAATAAAATGGCGCAAACAGATTTATTAACAAAATACACCGTTACTTATTAATACACTTTTTTCCGCGAAAGTTGATTGGAATGGGAAAACCACCATTACTGGAGTAAGCAAGTATGTGGTCCCATAAAAACTTTTCTATTACCAATAAATAAGATTTAATGTTCGCGAATTGCTCCCGGTTCCAATCGATCGGCTTCAATCAATCCCTTGTGCTAGTGGTGCCAAGTCGATAGCTCTATATCGATTAATATATTGATTTTTGAAGCAAATCGTCTGTTTTTAATCATCATCATCATCATCATCATGTCAGCCGAAAGACGTCCACTGCTGGACATAGGCCTCCCCCAAGGCTTTCCACTCAGACCGGTCTTGTGCTTTTCGCATCCACCGCGGTCCCGCGATCCTGACGAGGTCGACACTCCATCTTGTTGGAGGCCTACCTACAGCTCGTCTTCCGGTCCGTGGACGCCACTGTTTTGAATAGATGAAGGTAAATATTTAAATCTTAGCTAAAAGTAAAGCGTTAAGATTTTAGTAAGGCGGAATTCAATAATAATAATGTCCGATTTGGATTTGCCTGACTTTTGGTGACTGTTATGCAGCCTAATGTTGTGCCTAACCGCTTTGTGTTGGAAATCGTCACTGATTGAAATACTTGTGTGATTTTTAGGAGTATTTATTTCAGTGGCATAGTATTTATCGTTTTCCAGTAGCCTTCTCGAAAACCTTAGATATGGACTAGATCAGTTTATGTGATTGTGTTCCCTGATACGAGTCTTAAAAAGCCGTTTAAACCCGAGCTGATGTGATTGTAAGGGTTTTTTCTGATTTATTAATGGACCTAGTAAACTAAACACAAAAATACAATTCAAAGGAATAGGAAGCGTTAATAAGGTTTAATTTTGAACTTCACTTTACAATAGGCTCATGTGTAAAGGGATAGACATTTTATTACTTCTTTCATCATGGGTAACGTCTCATTATTCTTTATAGTAAAAGCGATTCATCGATTCATTACAACTAGAAACACCAGTCTAGTACATATAACATTTCCAGTACGGTTCCATTAACCGTAAGTAAAGTTCCATTGAAATGTGACATAAGCCTATATCGATCGCCGTCTTCAATCAATTTCTCTTGTCAATGCAATCAGTTCCGTCCGGTGATTGATCTCGAGACTAGTCGCAGGATTATTTGGTACACACGGTGTGTTTGCGTATTGAGTGCTTCAGCGATTAAAACAGCGGGGTCTTTGGGAATAATTTAGTTATTAATTTATTTACCAACATCACCGGGTCTACCATATTTCCTATAAAATCAAGTGTTTCATGTAGATTTAGATGCTATAAATTAATTTCCTATAAAATCACTTGCAATAATCATTTATTTGCTAAAATAGGCATTTTCTATCACTATCAGCTTCTATAATTTACAAAATCTCTAAAGTTATCATCATGCATAACATTTAAAATCTGTATAAATATGTTTTATAATATTTATTTCTCATAAATGATTCCCTGGGCCGCTAAAAACAAAATTAAGACCAAGAAGCTTTGATCTCGCCTTAACCTTCTAACCTAACCTATCCGAGTCGTTTCTGCTCTTTTTTTTTTTTTTTTTTTATGTCATAGAGCCGGCAAACGAGCACACATGGCAAGTAGAAACTGTGACCCATAGACATTCGCATTCACAAGACTGCAAGCCTAAGACTGCAAATGCGATGCCAACCCTGAGGACTAAGATGAAATGCCTCTATGCTAGTCATTACACCAGCTGTCTTATCTGGGGATAAGACAGACTAGCATAAAAGAGCCGGAACACAACAATTCGAACACTGCTGTTTGGCGGTAGGTTAATGGACACGCAAACACTTCTTCCTTATTTCATTTAAAGCTTGTGGCTAATAATTAATAGAATTCATTATTGAATAATTTTAGACCAGCTAAAACTTATAAGTGATGATTATAGAAACGAACTATTATAGCATATAAAAGTATAGCATGTTATTGATTATAGCAAATAAATTTAAAATAAGTGTAATTAAAGCCATTGATTTTATAGTAGCTAAGGGAAAATATCATTATCTTCTTCATCAGTCGTAGTTAACATTAGATATTTAGTGACCCTGGTTACTAAGCTAGTGGTCCCAGGTTTGATCCGGGTAAGAGCAAATATTTGTGTGTAATGCACAAGTATTCATTCTGTAAGTCATGGATGTTTTCTATGTATTTTTCTAAATAAGTGTGTTTATTGCTGTTTTATTTAATTGAAAAATATTTAACAACAATGATACGAGATCAGACATATTCTGTATAGTTAAATAATTGTTTTTGTACAAAAAAACTTATTTTTACACGACAAAGGACGATGGTAATATCGACTTGACTGGCTTCCAAATATTACTAAAGATTTTCAATAGTTTACAAGTTACGAGAAAAGTTACATTTTCTATAGATTACAATTTATGACAAAAGTATAGATTCTTATAGTTAGAGTAACAAGAAAAATATGGCTTGTTCGGAAATGAACTCGTTTAAAATAAAATGACTTGCTTCGTTATACAAATTATAATAAAATTAACAGATTTAGGTAAGTAGGTACAATTTCGGACGCGTGCGCTCCTATTGTAGATCTGTTGGCAAGTGCCCGGCGCCGGCGGCGCCGGGCCGTCTCCGGTGGCGGCGCTGCGGCGCGGGCGGCGAACCAGTTCCCGATGACCCCCCGCGTCTTCTTGCCCCGCGATCGTCTGGGTCACGCATTAGAGGCGTAGACATCCTCCGGAACCTTGAAAGCCGTGGCTTTCAAGCAGTAGATTGGAGCCTGGAGGCGGCTCCACTCGTCTCGTCGTTGTCATCCTTAGGGTCTGAAGTTGGTAGCAGGCACATCCTATTGACTGCCCTTCGGACGGAGCCCTTGGAAGTGGTAACGTCAGCTACCCTGCTGACGCCATCAGTCCCCGGGTACAGGCGGCACACACGGCCTAGCCGCCAGTGCAGCGGCGGCAGGTTGTCCTCTTTCAGCACAACCACGTCCCCCAGCGCCAGCTCGCGCTGCGGGGTGCGCCACTTGACACGCTGCTGCAGCTCCGACAGGTACTCTTGGCGCCACCTCTCCCAGAAGTGCTGGCGGATCTTCTCGACGAGCTCGTATCTGTTGGGTCTGGCAGCGTTGATAGGCAGCGTGGGAATGGACACGAGCGGTCTCCCGATAAGAAAGTGGCCTGGGGTCAGAGGAGAAGGATCAGAACAATTGGACGAGAGAGGAGATAGCGGGCGTGAATTTAAGATGGCTTCAATTTGCGTAAATAATGTTGCCAACTCCTCAAACGTCAAGGTAGCATTACCTGCTACACGTTTTAAATGAAACTTTGCAGATTTGATTCCAGCTTCGAATATTCCGCCAAAGTGCGGGGAATAGGCGGGGCTGAAGACGAACTTAATGCCCTCATTAGCAGAATAATCGTAGACAGATTGACGGCTGGATCTCAGTACCCTACCCAATTCATTGCAACTGCCGACGAAATTTCTACCGTTGTCGCAATAGATCTCGTGGGGTTTACCTCTGCGTGATACAAATCGTCGTAAACATAAAATAAAAGCTTGGGTACTTAAGTCACTCACTAGTTCTAAATGAACTGCCTTAGTACTAAGACAGACAAATAAACACAGATAGCATTTAGTATTTCGAGCACCTCGTCCCTTACGACTACTGATCATGAATGGCCCGGCAAAGTCAACTCCACACGAGCCGAAAGGAAAATCAGCATTAGTTCGTGCCTCCGGTAAATGTCCCATTATCGGTTGTAATGTACTCGCGCGGAGTCGAATGCAGACGACGCACCGCCTAGGAATTTGGCGCGCTAAGCATCTACCCCCGACGGGCCAGTATTTATCACGAACCGAGGCTAAAAGCAACTGTTGACCGGCGTGAAATAACCGCAAATGTTCATTGAGCATTATTAATTTGGTTAAATTGTGCTTTGCACTTAACAGTATAGGGTGTTTTTTGTCATAATCGTAGTTCGAGTTGTTTAAACGGCCACCTACTCTAACTATTCCATCTAAGTCCGTAAAAGGCGTTAATTGTAATATTTTACTTTTGTTAGGTAATACTTTGCCTTGTTTTATTAATTTAATTTCCGTAGGGAAAGATTCTAATTGACTAAATTTTAATAAAAGTTTCAAGGACTTACTTAATTCATCGGCATTTAGAGTGCCGAATATCCTCTTATTCTTTTCTTGCTTGCAATTGTAAACAAAACGTAATACGTATGCATACGTTCTTCGTAACCTGTTTAAGCTAGAATACCTATTGAAGTCAATGAACAGGCTGTCCTCATTGGGATTATCACGTGACAAAAACGACTGTACCTTAACCTCCGGTATATTATTGGCTGACCATGCCTGCTGGGGCCACTCACTCTGGTCCTTCCTGAGGAACGAAGGGCCTTCCCACCACAGGGAGGATGCAGCGAGGTCCTTGGGGTCAACACCCCTCGAGCCAAGGTCAGCTGGGTTCATGTTGGTTGGTACATGGTTAAATTGAAAGTCAGACGACAATTCATTGATTTCAGTTATCCGGTTACAAACAAACATTTTAAGATTTCTTGCATCAGTTTTTAACCAACCAAGGACGACGGTCGAATCCGTCCAAATAGTTTTTTGACTAATTTCAAATCTGAG
Organism: Acleris sparsana; assembly: GCA_923062465.1. NCBI lineage: Eukaryota > Metazoa > Arthropoda > Insecta > Lepidoptera > Tortricidae > Acleris > Acleris sparsana. The sequence continues at coordinate 2,840,940 of OV281293.1, forward strand.
TGACTTAATTATTTTATGACATAAACGTGCTCCCAACAAAGCTCCCAGTAATTCCAGTCTAGGTATTGTAGTGGGTTTCAAGGGGGCAACCCTAGCCTTGCCGCACAACAACCTAACTGTAACTTTGTTATTTTTATTTATTGTCCGTAGATAAACACAAGTGGCATAGGCCTTCTGAGACGCGTCTACAAAACAATGCATTTCTGTTATTATTGGGAGGTTACAACGAACATATCTTTCAATTTTTATATCCGACAAATAATGTAAGTTAGTGATAAAACTCAGCCAACTTCCTAAGAGACCGTTAGGTATAGGTTCGTCCCAAGATAACTTAGCGATCCATAACTGCTGCAAGAAAATCTTGGCTTTAATAATACTTGCGCAGATTAGACCTAGCGGATCAAAGATTTTACAAATAGTCGAGATTACTGATTTCTTTGTGTGTGTTGAAGCTAGTTCAATATTTGTTGGGAAATTAATAATATCCGACTTTGGACAATAGCACAACCCTAGGACACTGGACTCCTTGGTTAAATCGATTGGGTCGGAGATCGTGTCATCAGTTGTGAAGGCTTGTGTACAATTAGTCCGGATTTTCCTTAAGGGGAAGCATGCGGAATCTAAAATACCTTTTACACTTTTATATATATGTTGTAATTCCTGTTCTTCCTCTGCTCCTGTATTTAAATCGTCAATATAAAAATCACATCTAATTATGCTTGCTATTTTCTCATCAGTACATTCGTTCGCTAATTGCATAAGGCATCTAGTACTAAGAAATGGAGCAGAGGCTATCCCGTACGTCACAGTATTTAATTGCAAGACTTTAATATTATTATCTGCTGCCGTTCCGGATGACGAGGATTGATCTCTCCATAAAATTAACTGGAGATGTCGCTGAGAAGGATGTAAGGCCGTTTGTCGGTACATTTTCTCTATGTCCCCTAGGAGTATAAACCTATGTCCCCGGAAGCGTAATAAGATTGAAAATAAGTCGCTTTGAACGACTGGACCTACAGCTTGTATATCATTAAGTGATTTGCCTGTAGAAGTTTTGGCTGAGGCGTCGAAAACGACCCTTAATTTAGTCGTTTCACTTTTGTCCCGAATGACACAGTGATGAGGTAGGTAATTACCAGAACTTGGTCGTTCAACTTCCCTTAAATGACCCAAAACCCGGTATTCATCGATAAATTTGCTGTAAGCTTGTTTTAAGTGCTCATTTTTATTTAATTTGCACTCTAAATTTAAAAAACGTTTCTTTGCTAAGTGAAATGAGTCACCGAGACTAGTTTCCGGTTCCTTTAAGGGCATTTGAACGCAGAACCTACCGTCAGGCAGACGGCTGGTATTCTCTAAAAAATGATTTTCACAAAACTGCTCATCAACTGTATACGCTTTGGTATCAGTAGGTAATTCTTCAATCTCCCAGAATTTCTTAAGGGAATTGTCTATATCGATAAGTTGATTGAAGTGACAATAGACCTTTGCCTTAGGTTGACTAACACCTATCGGTCCGGCTATCAACCAACCCAGCTGCGATTCTTGCAACGTAGGCATGCTACAACCTAACTTGATTTGTTTTGTACCAATAATACTCCGAAAGATATCAGCCCCTAATAGAATATCTATAGACGAGGGCCGGAAGAACTTGGGATCTGCTAACTGAATACTATCAGGAATACCTATCTCACGAACATCTAATTCGACGCTCGGCAAACTGCCTGTAATCACTGGCACTAACAAACAAGAAACTCGCGCATTAAATGAAGTTGAACACGATTGAATCCTAACATCACAACTGCCGGAAATATTGGTTTTTATATTATTTAGACCACAAACATTTAATTTATCATTGGATGTTTTATTTAATCCTAACTTGCTTTGCATATTCTCCGTTAGAAACGACGACTGACTACCAGTATCCAGTAGTGCGCGGGCAATAACACTTGTATGATTAGTTTCGTTAATAATTTCTACCTGCGCCGTGCACAATAGCGTGTGAGTCATCGACACCACTGATAACGCGACGGGACCGGGAGCGGGCGAGGCAGACGCGCCCGGCTCGCTTAGCTCCGGTGCTGCACTATTCTCACTCTTATGCAATAAGGTGTTATGCTTTCCGCGACATACTTGACACGAGCCCTTTAATCGACACTGGTAAATATTATGACCAGTACGTAAACACTTAGTGCAAAGTTTTAACTTATTCGCTTCTCGAATTCTATTTTCGTAACTCATTGCTTTAAACTTGGAACATTCATGTACGAAATGACCTTGGTTACAAATAAGGCATAAATTTATTTTTGCGATAGAATCCGATGCGGTTAAAAATGACCTAACTGGGGTAGATCTATGAGTTTGGAAATTAGGTTTATAATCTGGTTTATCAGACCTATTATAATGTGTAGTCTCTAAGATATCCGCTCGACTACGCAGAAACGAATAAAATTCCTCCAACGTAGGTAAATGCGCTAAATTGTTTTTGCATTCTTCCCACTTTCGACTCGTAGTAGAATCTAGCTTTGCCGAGACGATAAATATAATTAAAACGTCCCACTGCTCTGTAGGAAGACCTAGTGTGCACAAAGACCTCAAGTTTTTAGATATATGATCGATTAAGAATCGTAATGCTTTAAAAGATTCCCTTATTATAGGATCAATGCTAAGTAACGCCTTAAGGTGATTATTAATCAAAATGTTTTTATTATTGTATCGATCACACAAAATTTGCCATGCATTATTATAATTATCAGCTGTAAACTCCAGAGATCTCACTACGACAGCGGCACCACTTTCTAAGCTAGACCTTAGATAATGGAATTTATTAATTAGTGGTATCGCATTATTCGTGTTTACAAGGGAGTCGAAAGTATCCCTATACTCTAACCATTTTAAATAGTTCCCGTCGAATTTCGGCAAATCAATTGTAGGTAATTTAATTGAATTCATAGAATGTGAACATTTAACTGACACACTCTCATTAGATGCGGTACCTTTATCGATATTAGCACATTCCATTAATTCTTCAGCCATGGAAAGAACAGAAAAGAATCTAGATTCTACGTTATCCCTAGCTGATATTTGTTCATCTAGGTCAGAACAAAGTAATTCTATTTCCGCCTGCAACTCGTTAAATTCGGTTAACACTTCCTGGATTCTACTGACCCTCATGGTTAATTCTTTAATTTGAATATTTGTTAATTTGTCTGCTCCAACTTGACTTAAAACCTGAAGGTAGTCATTAAATCTGGTTAACCTGCCTTTAACTACGCTGCGGCGTTTCAACAATTCCTTAAAATGGTCTTTCTCTTCCGTGGCCATTGCTTAACAATAGTGGATTATCGAGAAAAACTAATCGAAATGTTGAATCAAAGCAATGAATTAAGTAGGTTCAATAATTATGCAAACCCTCTCGATGAGCTGATGTCGTGGCACTGAAATCCAACCGTCTCAGCCGCCGACGACTCGTGCGAGCACGGGCCCCCAACCACAGGCGGCACCAGACGATCCACTTGCCTCTTCGACGGATAATCCGTTAAATCCTGGAAGTATCGGCAAATAATGTGAATAATAATTTTATTTTATTTTTTGAAGGTAGGACTATAAGGACGGTAAAATTTTGCGTTTAGCCCCAAATTAACGACGATATTAATAAGCTTCAAAATGCGCTTCGACAAGCAAAGAAGAAATAAGCAGGACTTTAATTTAGTTTGACTCTTGTATAGGTCTGAACTGGAGCAAATGGTAGGTATACATATTATAGGTAAGACAATGGGCAATTTCAACTATAGCCGCAAGATTTAACATGCGTTGCTAACCCTAAGGATTAACGTGGAATTGCCTCTGTGCTAGTAATTTCACCGGTTGTCTTATCCCCACACCGGAACACAACAATACGAACACTGCTTGGTGGTAGGTTAAAGGATAAGATGGTGGCAGTGATACGGACAGACCCTGCACAAGGTGTCCCCACCGCTAAAGCTATGCACTTATAATTGCGAAGGAAGAGAAATTAGCATGAAATTATTATGCAGTAGGTAGGTACATTAAATTGCAATAGCCGAAAAACTATAATATAAAGAGAGTACGCGTAAGCATGATACTATCTTGACGTTCTCGGAGCGGAAAGTTACTTACACAAATTAAAGGGGAAAAAAGAAAGTAATGAAAGGATAAGGCCACTTCCCTCAGGATAAATCCCGACGTCCAGCACCAACGGCGATCTTCGTCTCGTCCACCAGGGAGTGAAGGCAGCATACGCGCCAACCCAAATTCAGTTTCTTTGTTCCGTTGCAAATTTAAATTCGAGTAACGGTATTCCGAAGGTACTCGAATCCGTCGCTTGCAGATACGTTTGCTAATGATAGCAAAATTGATTCACGGTCGCCAGATGTTCGGAAATGAACTCGTTTAAAATAAAATGACTTGCTTCGTTATACAAATTATAATAAAATTAACAGATTTAGGTAAGTAGGTACAATTTCGGACGCGTGCGCTCCTATTGTAGATCTGTTGGCAAGTGCCCGGCGCCGGCGGCGCCGGGCCGTCTCCGGTGGCGGCGCTGCGGCGCGGGCGGCGAACCAGTTCCCGATGACCCCCCGCGTCTTCTTGCCCCGCGATCGTCTGGGTCACGCATTAGAGGCGTAGACATGGCTTCTAATAAATAGTTTACAAGTAACAAGAAAAAGATTCTAATAGTTTACAAGTTACGGTAAAAGTACAGTTCCTAATAGTTTTAAGATGGAGTAAGTACTATTGATTTGACTTATTTTACTTGAAACTAATGTGCATGTTCTTTAAATAAATTATTTTAAGTTAACATTTTGTTTATTCCACATGTAAATTCAAATAGTTCAATTCTCGGCATGAATAAATATACTATATGTTATAAGCGCGATTATTACATTGCTCCTGAGTTTTTGATGTTATTTTTGTATTTTACTATGTATTTATAAATGTCATCATGTATGTATGTAAACTCTTTAATCCAGTTAAACTTTGATCATAATGGTTGTCTTAGTTCCCAAAATACAAGCTAGAGCTTAGTTTTAGTACTAGGGTAATCTGCGTGAGATTCCACTGACATTTATACATTATTCATAATATTTACTATTTATTTAGACGAAGCTGTTTTATGCTGTGTCATAGCACTCTCACATCATGAACATGAACCATGAAAATTGCCGACGGTGTCCATTTATCATAGAAAAACGGCTCCTGTTGGTGTCGTTGGAAACTTAGGCTGTACGTATATCATATACATGTGTGAGTGTTAATACGTAACGTAAACATTAGTAGGGATTTGCTGTTTGCTTCTATTTAGGTAAATAGGGATAAAGATAAATATTGGGTTGGTTGCGTAAAGGGTTAATCGATTGGATAACAGTTTTTTGGGTGTCGTAGAAATAATGAAAAAACGGAACCCTGATAGGATCACTCGTGCGTCGGTCTGTCCATCCGTCTGTCTCAGCCAATTTGCTCCGAAAATACTGAACTGATTAATTTGCAATTTGGTACAAATTGATGAATCAAACACAGATGTGCAAAGTTTGTTTTTTTTTCAAATGTGTGTCATTTCTCGGGGACCATAAATAAAAAAATAAAAAAAATCTTAAAAGAAAAGTTTTGCATATCTTAACTGTATCCTATATCAAATGAAAGGGCTCGTTATGAGGATTTCAAATATATTTTTGTTTTTTTTTTGGAAAATAAATAGTTTTCATTTTATTCATGGTACAAGACGAAAATTGACCCCCCCTCGGATACCTGAAACTAATGAGCCTAAAATTAAAAAAAAAATACCAAATTTAGTTCATTGCTTGTAAATTACAGGGAAACCTATAAGAATTCTATCACAAATAAAAATTAGAAAAGCGCTTAGAAAAACAAACTGTTGTAATAATGTGTATCTAAGACATTTAAAACTAACGTGAAATCAAGAGCAAAGTGGTAAAACTCAAACTCTTGATTAATGAATTACCGGTTTTGTAGCACGTGCTACGAAATTCGTAGCACTCGCTACGTTAGCGATACTTACAATGTTTACTTACGATAGCAATGTTTTAACCAATACGATTCCTAGATCATAATTTTATTTCACGGTGATCTGAAATATAATTGCTTACAGTGTAGTTCCCTTCTTGCTAATCTTTGGCATCGCAGTTCGGAGACCCCTTAACAAAAATAAAAAATATAATACTCTATGGTTTACGTCTTGTCTATGTACTATACCCGGCTTTGACACTTCTTTTTTGCGCGTTGAAGGCATCGTTAAACACCAAATAAGAAAATTGCAAATAGAATGGATTCGGAGGAGAAAATACTTAGAAAGTTGGAATATTACTCCAATAAACTGGAGAGGCGTCGACGTAAAGCGAAGCGCAGCCGGACACGTGAGCGTGAGCGCAGTCGCGAGCGTCGCGACCGGGACCGAAGGCGAAGCCGTGTGCGCAGTCGTTCTAAGTCATCCCGGTGCTCCCGAAGCCCCGTCCGCCGCAGTCGCTCAAGGGAAAATTATTCTTATCCAAAGGAACCACTGGACAATCAAGGTATGTATTTCAGGTTTTTAGATGAAATTATTTATCAACATGAATAGTGAAAATCAAGATGGCGCCAAATTCAACCTATTTATTTTTTCCGTGTCGGTACGAGATACTGTAAACACGATGATCAATCTTGGTACGAGATACCTTTATTGATATGATCTAGTTTTTACTGGTTTGGTACGAGATACCAATCAAAAGTTAATTAGTTACTGGCATGCATTACTTACGAGATAAGTAATTATGCATTTATAAGGTGACCAAAAATATAATTGAGTGATGTGTAAAATTTCAGAGGAGGTTGTTAACCAAAACCTGCCGCCGGTACAGGAACCTGATAATCCTGATGTAGAACTAATACAAGTTCTGGGAAAAGATTATGACGAAAACATAGAATTTGAAGGTCATATAGACGAAAACATTAGCAAAAGATGGAGTTACATACTAGCTCATGGTCTAAATAAAATTGAAAAGGATGATATATTAAAAAATACCAAATTACCAGTTAATTGTCAATTATTGGATGCCCCAATACTGAATGAGGAGGTAGCTTCAGTGATATCTGAAAGTGGGAGAAACCGAGACAAGAGCATAAGCTACCAACAAAAACAATTAGGGGTAGCCATAACTCTTGTGGGCAAGGTTATGACTAATATTATGAAATCCAATTTGGATAAAGCAGCAATGCTTAAAGAGTTAAGTGAAGCATCAAAATTATTTACTGATTTACATTATCAGAAAGGCAAAACCAGGAAGATGCTAGTGGCCCCTCAATTAGATAAAAAAATTTTGTCCACTATTGAAGATACAAACAGAAACAAATATTTGTATGGGGAAAATTTATCCGATAAGATCAAAATGACCAAACAAATTCAACAAAGCTGCAATTCTATAAAAAAGACTTCAAAGCCAGCAACAAATCCAAAAAACAACAAATATCAGGTAAACTACAACGGTCCGCCTCAGCAGACATACCAACGTCAACCACTGAGAGCGATGGGACGGGGTGGACCCCAGCGCCAAGCTCAGCCATCGCACCGCAAGCAACCGTACCATCAACCATATCGTCCGGAGAGACGGGGTGCTCACAACAACTATCACAAGAAGAAATAAATAACCAGGTACATGCTGGAAATTTAAGTAATTACTATTCATGTTGGATGGCTTTAACTAGTGACCCTATTATATTACAACATATAAAGGGGTATACAATTCCATTTATATCTAAGCCAATACAGTACATAATACCTAAGAATAATTTAAGTGATAGTGACAGCATCCTTATGCAGGATGCTATTGATAACCTTATAAGCTTAGGTGCTATAACGGATTGCTCTCACACACAAGGAGAATTTATATCAAACATTTTTTTAATACCTAAACCGAATGGCAAACAGAGGTTTATACTAAATTTGAAACCACTTAACAAATTTGTTAAAGTAAATCATTTCAAAATGGAGGACATTCGAACAGCCACTAAATTAGTTAACCATAATTACTATATGTGTTCTATAGATATGAAAGAATCTTACCTTTTAATCCCTATAGCTTATGAGCATAGAAAATACCTCCGTTTTCAGTTTAACAATACTCTATATGAGTTCACAGCATTGCCATATGGTTTATGTACAGCACCTAGTGTCTTCACAAAATTATTAAAACCAGTAGTCAGTTACTTAAGAAATTTAGGTTTTCTTTCTACAATATACATTGATGATTATCTTTGCATTGGTCGCACATATTATGAATGTTTACAAAATGTGGAAGCCACTTTAAACATATTGAAATGCTTAGGCTTTATAGTCAATTTTGAAAAGAGTAATATAGTACCTAACAATAAGTGCAAATTTCTTGGATTTGTGATTAATTCAAAGACATTATGTTTGGAATTACCATTAGATAAAAGAAATAATATAAGAACTTTAATCGAAACTTTTCTAAATTTAAAACATTGTAAAATAAGAAAATTTGCAAAACTGTTAGGAACCTTAGTAGCAGCATGTCCAGCCATACCATATGGTATGGTATATACAAAGGTTTTGGAAAGATATAAATTCTTAGCTCTTATCAAATCTAAAGATGATTATGACGCGACTATGACATTATCTGCAGATATATACACAGATCTCAAATGGTGGCATAACAGTATAATGCATAAATGTAAACATTTTAAGCCCAAAAAATTTGATCTATGTATATATACTGATTCATCCTTGACAGGATGGGGTGCACACTGCAATGGTGAGAGTGTTGGCGGCTTATGGTCACATTCAGAGCAAAAATACCACATAAACCAATTGGAATTAATGGCAGCTTACTTTGGTTTAAAATGCTTTGTAAAATTAAAAAGTAACTGTAATATCCTACTCCGAGTTGACAACACTACCGCCATAGCATGTATTAATAAAATGGGTAGTGTTCAATTTACCCATCTTAATGATATCAGTAGGAAAATATGGGTCTGGTGTGAACATAGATCTATTAATGTGCAAGCATCATACATAAAATCAAAAGAGAATAAAGCAGATGAAGAGTCAAGAAATATCAATATTGACACAGAATGGGAACTCTCTAAAGAAACTTTTCAAAAGATTGAAGTTGAGCTAGGAAAACCCACTATAGATTTATTTGCTAGTCGAATCAATGCAAAATGCAAAACCTATGTGTCTTGGCATAGAGATCCATTTGCATTTGAAATAGATGCTTTCACATTAGACTGGTGCAATTACTATTTTTATGCATTTCCTCCCTTTGGTTTAATAACCAAGTGTTTGGAAAAAATTCAAAACGACCAAGCAAAGGGTATTCTTGTGTTTCCACTTTGGACTACACAACCATGGTATCCATTGGCAAAAATGCTCATGGTGGCAAAACCTGTAATATTTAAACCAAGCAATAATTTGTTACTGTCCCCTTTTAGCACAAAACATCCGTTGAGCAACCAGCTTACCCTGGCAGCGAGCATCTTCTGCGGGAAGCATTTAGACGCAGAGGTTTGCCAGAAAACTCATTAAACATTATACTGTCATCTGTGTCATCAGGTACGTTAAAACAATACAATACTACGTACAAGAGCTGGTGGACATTCTGTCAATCTCATGAATTGAATATTTTTGAATGCACAATACCTGATGTGATACAATTTCTTACGGAAAAACATGAAACGAATGTGGGTTACAACACACTAAACACTGCAAGATCGGCTCTGGCATTGTTGATTGATGAGAAGATAGGCACTGACGCCCGAATAAAACGCTTCTTTAGAGGTGTATTCAGAATAAAACCTGCCCTGCGCAGATACACAGATACTTGGGATCCCTCTATAGTATTAAGATTTTTAGCTAACTGGCCTAATGCAGAGTTAAGCAGGGAAAAAATAAGTAAGAAACTTGTCACACTATTAGCTCTCGCCTCTGCTCAACGGGTGCAAACTCTATCGGTAATTAAATTAAAAGATGTAATATTTTCTCAAAATATGGTATGTATAAAAATAACTGATCTCATAAAAACATCATTAACGTCTAAATGTGAAACAAGGATAAATCTACCTTTTTTTACACACAATCCTATAATTTGCCCCGCAAAAACACTACAATCTTATATTGAAATGACAAAAGATATTAGGGCAAATGAGCAATATTTACTATTAACAAGCAGAAAACCGTATAAAAGAGCTTCTAAGCAAACTATCAGCAGATGGATTAAGGATGTTATGAAGGAAAGTGGTATTGATATAGAAATCTTCACTGCCCATAGCACTCGCCATACAGCAACATCTTCAGCTAAACGAGCTGGTGTACCACTAGATGTGATCAGGAAGGCTGCAGGCTGGTCAGACACCTCTCGGGTATTTGCTAGATTTTATGATGTCCCATTAAATGAAGAGGCTGCAAAAGATAGCTTTATTAATGCAGTTTTCAATTTTAATAATGAAAACAGCACAATTACTTAAGTATTACTATAGGTACTTACATTCCTTTAAACTAACTATAGTAAATAAGTTACATATTTGTAATTGTATTGGTTAAGAAGTTATTGCCATGCAGATACATCTTATATGTTTTTAATATTGGATATTTAATGAATGTTTTGGATATCACTTGTGTGAGTGATATCAAAGTTAGAAGGACATATTTTAGTTATGTTTGATTAAAATAATGATACATATTATTAGGTAACTAATAATACCTACAATTATATGTTATAATTAGTTAGTTTACAAGTGACAACAATTAATAAACAGTTGATTATAAGTGTGTATGTATGTTTCAGTTTCATATCCCATATCGACATCATAGGTGCTCTAAACATCTACACTGTAAGCAATTATATTTCAGATCACCGTGAAATAAAATTGATTAATTAGACGAACTTACCTTAATTGAAGTCTAATTACAATTTTATGAACGGTGATCTGAAATATAATTACCCTCCCAGCCCGTCCTGTTGAAGATCAACAAACCCTGGTCGAATGGGGTTGTAGAAATGTCTCTAAAAAGTGTCAAAGCCGGGTATAGTACATAGACAAGACGTAAACCATAGAGTATATATTTTTTATTTTTGTTAAGGGGTCTCCGAACTGCGATGCCAAAGATTAGCAAGAAGGGAACTACACTGTAAGCAATTATATTTCAGATCACCGTTCATAAAATTGTAATTAGACTTCAATTAAGGTAAGTTCGTCTAATTAATCAATTATACAATATGATATGATACGAGATACGATTAAAACTTAAAATTTTAAAATATAACCAGAAATGTTTTTTTTTGTCGCTATGTTATAGGTATTATAATATTATGTGAATTTAGAAAAAAAAAAAATCAATTCATTAATAAGCATTTACATTTTTTTTCATAAATAGACAATAAAATATCACGATTATTTCTATTCTCATTCACTATCTATTATTTATCATGATATTTACGCTTCTTAGTTTTTTTAAATCTCCGTTAATACAATTCTATAAATCCCCGGCAATACGCCTGACAAAAAGGCAACCACGATCTCACGAAAGAATTCGAACTTGAAAAGATCCGAAAAATAAAAGCCATTATTTTTAAAACTCCTATTCCCACTCGCTAGGTATTTTATGCCGCAACCTTTACGCTCCCTAGTAATTAATATCTCCTCAGCGACGTCTCCATAAACAACCCAGCGATACGCATTCACCTGCCTCACTCGCCCGCGGACCGTTGCGCGGAGAGGACGTCCCGCGAGTGCTCATACGTGTTCTGACGTGCTCAACGTGCTTATGGTTTACGTGTTCAACACTTGACTTTACGCTGATGGAATACGTAATCCGTGAGTTTCTTTTAGCTAATGTTTTTCTTAAATTAATTACAATTGTGCGTGTTTTAAGTGAGTTTTTGCGTACGGGATGCTGTTAAAGTATGAAGTCAAAGTAACTTCGGTTAATTTTTAAATCAAAAACTAAAAACCATAAAATATTCTTAAGAACCAAACTTTATCGTTTGGTTTTGGAAACAAAACGGGAATTTATTTCTTTTGAGTTTTTTATCATTGCTGTTGTAACATTTTTCATTTTAATCATTTCTGAAACATACGCGCGAGTAATTAACAGTTGATTTTATAAAAAAGTAAATGTATATACGATATTAAAAATGTATTAGAATTCCGTTTAATATAGTAAAAAAATCTGTGAAAATTTACCTTATATATATTCTATTATATATAGTATCTTATCAACTCTTGATGTTGGCAAATACAATACTCAATATACTCGAGAATTACATCCCTTTTCCACAAATCCAATCAGCTGACAAGAAAACGACTAACTGAACAAAAGACAGTCTTAAAATTGAGAAGTAATCTTTCAAATAGCCTTTGATGTGATGTCAAAGCACGCACATTCACAAAGCTCTAATAAATTTGATGATTAATAATATTGATTTTGGTTAAGAATTGAATAGCAGTGTTTCATTTGTTGCGGAAGCCACATCAATTTGTGAGTAATTGCTAAGTAATTTTTCATGAAACACAAACTAGTTGATAACAATGAATGTTATTTTAATACGGCATTATTGGAAAATTGAATCACCTGTAGGCTTTTGTGTTTAATGCGGACAATTTAATGTTTCATGAATAGAAAATAATTATGTTATATCTAACTTATGAAAATTATATCAGTTTTCTATTCGTCTTTATCTAGATTCTTAGTAAAGGTACATTGTTTTTGTAGATTTATAAACGATTTAATGGACACGTGACAAGTAAGAATAGAATACAAAAAAAAAAAGCGTTTTTGTGCTGTTTTATTTATAATTATATATAAATTTCACTTATCGTCGTGTTCCAAATACAGATAACACCCGTAATAATGTATAGGACATTAATAAAACACGACTACACTTAATATCAACCGTTATTTAGGCCAAACATCTGCGATTAACAAGGCCAATAAGGACACCATATTAATATTTTATCTCTCCTATAACGATACTAAATTATTAAAAAATATTTTAAGAATATTTCTCATATGTTTTCCAAAAATACGCCTGTCATGAAGGAAGGCCTTATATTCTTACAGTATCTTACTATATTAGAAATGATTTGATCAAATAACTTTGTGATAAATGGTTCCTTATCACGCCAATGTTAGTGTGGAACGGGTGTTCACCGTGACAAGGAGTTTTCGAGGCATTCGTTCTTACCTAATCTTACTAAAACTACACCCTGTATAGCAATAAATAAGAGTATAAGTAACTATGTGTAGTTAATTAAGATGAAATAGAACTGAGCTGCAGCGCCTCTGTTCCACTGGGCAAATCTATATTACATTTGACATGCTATCGTTTTGCTATCGTTCTGATAGAATCTAATCTACGTCGACTATAATGTTTTATGCGATTTAATCCAGTTTTGGATTCATAAAACTGCCATCCTGTGGAGAAAAGGCACATGTGCAATTAATTCACAGAAGCATATTAAACTCTAATTAATGGGTAGAATAGAGACCCAGTGACCTTGCTGGGTTAGCGTTGAAGCATATAATTATTTTTAAGACATGTAAAGACAATAAAGTACATGACTATCAATATATTTGTGATTATAATGTTTTTTTTCTTAATGTAGAAATCTCTACCAATGCTGGAAAAAATACTAAAACTTGTCCGATATATGTTTACGGCAATAAACTTTAGATAGTAAAAATATTGCAACACGTCACAACCAAGACAGAATAATAACAGTTCCATTTTTAAACATTACATTTTCTTTCACAAAAAACAATACTCGTACAAAATAGTCAAATAAGTTGATTAACTTTTATATTCGGGGCACTTATTAAATTTTCCTCAAATAGCCTGGAATTGACAAAAGCTCCCAATAGATGACCCTTCCGTAAAGCTTTCGCAGGAGCTTATGTCGATCCTATACATTTTCTTTGATTTCGGAGCTCGTTAATGTTCGCGGAAAGCATTACCTTGCTTTTAAAAAGTCGTAAATAGTAGTAGTAATCTCGTTAGCGTCATGTTTTAATTTCAAAACACCATTTTAACATTTGTTAATAGTTGCTATTTGATTCTCTATCTTCGTAAGACTTGACGATGTTAAACCAGGGGCCTCTATTCCATATTCGATTAGGTCATATAGTTCAGATATTGCATCCACATTTTTCACCTCATGACAGCTCTTAATCATATGACAATAACTGTCAAAACATCAACAACGTGATTGCAATAAAGAATCAAGATGGGTTAAACTAAAATGTAACAAAGGTTATGTTATTTTACGATAACTTCGACAGCAACTTTGATCTTCTAAGGGCGGGTGTTATAACAATCCGTTTGTTTATTTTAGTATCCTTTTGGCGTTTATGTTTCATAATTTGCGTAATTTGCTGGCGGTTACCGAGACCAGTGCCATGGATCAAACTTACAAACCGTTTTATTTGACATGTCGATAATCTACAATTGCTTTTTGTAGATTATTTTCATCAATACTTAATAAGTCATAATGTTTAATGTTGCATGGCTGATTCCACGGAAAGCAGTAGTTTACCATTTTTGTAAAATAATTTGGATATGTCTGATTAAAAGTTATATTGACAAAACACATTTAAACCGAGTCCCGGTTATTGTAGTAGCTATATTAAATGGCGTAGAGTTCAAATGCGTACTAATTTAATTCCTTTAAACGTCTTGTTTATAAGGACCGTTTATTTTGAAATTTTATTCAAGTTTGAAAAGGTTACCGGACTCTCTATATCGAATCGAATAAAAATCGTAAGTTTATAGAGAATTTAGGCTAGCCTCAATAATCAAGCGAAAAAATAATGGTTTAATATATATTTTTTTAGATTCTTTACTTTATACAACGCTGGGTGGTATAAGGTTCTATCGTATATTTGGTTTCAGGTTTATAAAACAAGCTCTTAGACACTTTTAATTAGATTAATTATTTTCCAAATGATGAATTAAGCTAAAAATATACTTCAACTCCTGGACTTTTTTTAACACGCTTTACCTATTGTGTATAAAAAATGGACACAGATAAAATTAAACTTAAATATAAATGTATAGACACGGAAAAAAAAAAAAAATGTCATTTTATGTGATAATAAATGTTGCAATCGATTAAAATATTAGATCTTAAATAAATAAAAACATTTGTTTTGTCTTTGTGTTACGAAAATAACTGTCATACAGTAGAAGTTTTTTTTTTTAAATCTAGCTTAGGACCATATCCAATACACTTACTTTAAAAAAACAGTCTAGACGTACGGGAGTTACGGCACAGACGCACATGCACATACACGTACAACATACGTTAAATTTGTAATATGCTTCATTTTATTTTATTAATTATGCTCAATAAAAGCGAGTTTTTAAGAAATTATTTCATTTGAAAATTTAAGTTTACTTACACCCTTAGTAAGTAACCTACATAATCATGTTTCATTATTTCCGACCAAAAGTTAAATTGGGCACTTTGTATTTTAACTAGCTACATTATCTTAATAAGTTTTGTGACGGGTTGCTACCAATATTTGATTACGGCAGTTAATTCGTTAATGTTCTGCGCATACATAATTACTTATTATTGACAGAAGGTTTACTTAGTTACCCAGTTTTTAAAGCATTATTATTAAAGTAATTAGCTTTTATTAATAGGGTAAGGTAAAAAAAAATTTACTGTAAGAGTGTTTTTAAATTATACAAACATCTCTACCGCAGCAAAAAAGTGTATAATATTAATGGAAATAAAAAAATATACTTGAACATTTCACTAGCTCATTTGGAAAATTCAAAATTTATTTTATCAAATGACAAAAAAATAGAAATAATACTTAGCAGGAAAAACTGTTTTTTTAAACCCATGGTCATTAAAAAACCATTTTGGGTTAGGCTCACTTAACATTCCATTGAAAGATAGATTAATATAAAAAGATTATTTTTTTCGTATTATCATGTTGGACATACCTAGAATTTGTCGGTTTTTTGTATAAAAGACATCATAAAGTCAAAAATTTTGGCAATGAAAAATAAAACATAAAATTTACTCATTTAACGGCATGGATAAAAAAAATAACAGTGTTTTTTTTTCTAGATTAAACAATTAATTGAAGGTAAACTTATTATAAAAGCTTTTAATAGAACAGCCTTAAAATCACTTCTAAATTTAAATACTTTCCGAAACGCCGAACAATGTTGAATGTTGGCGAGCCGTAACTTCAAAGAGGTAAAACCACTATCCCTCGAATAGGCGCAAAGTTTCATCTTTTTGCTGCAAAGTGAAAAGTAAAGTGAGCGAGACAGGGAGAAGTTTGTCGTTTATTTTGGAAATTCTTGATGGAGAGGGAGGTTTTATTTATTTACTTCGTTTGTGTTGAAAAAGTTTTAGAGTGATACCGTTAATTTGGAGTGTATAAAAGAGATTAATAAAAAATATAGTTTTTATCTTAATCGACACGGTTGATGTCATTTGATTAGTTTTACCACGATGTTAAATTTTACTATTTATATTTATACTATATTTTTTTAAGAACACCAATTTCAACACAGACTTACAATAATAAAATAATTATAAGTGACTTGACGCTTAACTGAACAAGTTCATAATGGATTTGACTTTTTAACTACAGCGTGTTTTTAATATCTAGAAAGAGTACCTCGTTAAATGTACGTTTTGTTTGCAAGCATTACCCTAAACCATCATCATTTATTTGACTATGTTCTGGCAATAAGCACTTGCGTTTGAGTTAAGACACAATTTAAGTTGGCACAAACAGAATTTCAGCTATTTGCATTTTCCAGCTTGACGTTTATTGTCTTCAAAGTAGAGTGTTAGCCTAAAATTGCAAGGTTAAATTCTAATGGTGCACCTAATTCAAGTATTTATGAAACAATTATATTAAAGAAAATAAAAAGCTCAGTTGGTATAAAATAGGTACCATTGGTGTAAATCATAATCGAAAAAGAGCATGCTTCCTTTTTGTCTCATGACTCTCACTGGAATCCGGGTGAAATTCAATTGTTCATCCCTTACTAGACATGAATATTTCTCATTTAATACACGTAAGACGCTATTTATACAAATATTACATATACATAATATCGTATTTTATATTAAAAACAATAAAAAAGGACAATAACTACTATAAAAATATTACCATAACTTCATGTCACCTGAATAAGACTACAACGAAAAAACAAGCACCCTTTATGATTAAAAATTGTAGCCCACAATGTTTGTATTCGACGATTGCGTGGCGGCACGAAATTTTAAACGTAGCCAGAATCAACACGCTGTTTCAAAAACAATTAGCGATCATTATCAGTTCAATGTAATCCAATACAAGGGCACGTCAAATTACAGCCCTTACCTTTGTGACGTATCGGCCGCCGTAGTAATTTTCCATTGTTACTTGTAACAATGGTGTGCATAGTCAACCTGTATATGTGGAGAATATTATTATACAGGGTGAATAGAAAGCTAAATTGCTTTGGCCTTGTGGTTGCTTGTTTTTCTAAGCATACACAAACAGATCAGAATGTCAACTGTCATTCAAATTGTTGTACCATGTATTGGTTCTTCTAAACAGTTCGCTTTTCAATTGGTTAACGATGTACTTGGATGAGAGAAACTGAAGATTGAGAGCAGAGGCGTGCATGGAGAGGCCTTTGTCCAGCAATGGACTAATACGGGCTGATAAGGATGATGATGATACTGGCGAAATTAAGTGGTCACTATTGTTCCTGTTGTCTCTATTGGTGCTTATTGGCATGGATGTAAACGTAGGTAACTACCTCTACTTTGTCGAGGGTTTACAACTACGCACCTCTCATCTGTTTGTGTAGAAAGGTCTTTCTCTTTATATAAATGGATCCTCAATTTTAATAACAATGGATTGACAATATCAGACAGAAAAAATATGATAATTTGCTATAAGAAATAAAATTCAGTGAGTTTTTAACAATATAATTATGGTTTGATTTTTAACAACACAGAGTAATCCCTATACATGCCGGTCGCCGATCATCATACATACCTAACATACCTACGAGCGCGCAGGGCAAGGTCATCGAGTTAGTTATTATTTCATCGATTAATTGAAAAACGAACTGGTTGAAAAAACTCACGTACACAAACGTAATGCCAAACTAGTTTTAATAAACCTATTTAAACTTAAACGTAAACAATTCAACAAAAACCCTTCTAGACATAAACGCAGTTTACGATTCTTAATAAGCGTAAACATTACCATAAACATGCTGGGTTCATCTTTTAAAGCTAATAACGTTAATATTACGCGCTCAGGTGCTAAAACTGTGAAATTTGCAACACGTCTGCTATAATTCCTTTGTTTATTATTTTCATTTCGTTGTAAATAATATTTTAGGGAGCTCTTCTAAATGTTTTAATTTAAATAAATAAGAAGTGTGTTTATTTGTTAGCATTTCTGTTAGGTTAGAAAGATTCATGGCCGTTTTTTACAGTCTGGAAGCGAGGGCAATGAGACAATTTCTATACATTGACATTTGCTCGTAGTTGTTGCGTAGGGCCTTGAGCACGAGCAGGGTCCGTCCAGATCGCTACCACCATCTTATGCTTAGACCTACCACTAAACAGTAATATTCACTTTGTTGTGTTCCGGTGTGGAGATAAGACATACAGCAAAGCCATCCATACCACCTTAGTCCTCAAAGGATGGTAATACATTTGGAGTCTTGAGATTGTAGTCAAAAGAATTGAATTATCTATGGGTCTCAGCTTCTTCCTATCATCAGGTGGCCTGTGTGCTTCTGAGCCTTCTCTGTGCGGTTAATATTTTTTTTCCACCGACCGTCGCTTATGACATGCTTCATACATTCTAGTTTATCACAATTCGCCGCTCGTTGCCATCGCAGTAACGGGGCGAATAAATGATGAATGAAATAAATTATTTTTAACATTAACAAAGAAAGTAGTGTACACATTGTTGTCTTCTGGTTTGGCATCCATCTTGATCCTTAACGGTTCACTCTGTTGTGGCATGTAGCCATATTAGACTTTGCGCATAAACCGGTATCGCAGAATCTACTTTCGTTTAGTTTGATTACGCAGAATAAAGTTAGTCCGAATATTTAATTACTCGGTCATATTTTTCAAGCTCCGAATCATGTCTACGCACAAATTAAAAGAGCATAAAAATATTTTGCAGAAATAATATGTTCTGTCTTAAAATTATTTGACTGAATTATCGGCAAACGACAATACGAACGTAGCAGTTAGTTTTTCATAAGGTCACAGTTCTAACCTAACATAACCTACTTTTATGGTAGCAGTTCGTTTTGGATAAGGTCACAATTCTAACCTAACCCAACCTACTTTTCTGGTAGTCGTTTTTTTTTGTTTTGGTTTCTGTTCTAACGTAACCTAAACTATTTTTCCTAGTAGCAGTTAAGCGTGTAAGAATGCCAAGTTAGTTTCGGACAATCGATATTTAACGAATAAAATTATGCTAACTAGAATTATGCGTAAAAATAATCGGTCGCAATAATAGTATGATGTAACAAATGATGCGAAATAAGCTTTCTGCCACATTACCATTCGGCGAAAACCGATTATGCCAAGTCTGTTATCTTAAAAGAGTTTCAGACAGTAAATGTTATGCCACATAGAGGGAACCCGTCCTTAACATATTCACTACTACGCTTGTAGCTAATAATAATAGCGTTTCTTTCCGCTTTGTAGCAAAAACTGCCTTCGAACAGTGAAATTGCCAGCGCAATCTACTATCTTTAGTCTTTAGGTAGCATCTATTTATGGTTCTCAGAGCCCACTTACTATTAGGTGGCTTGTGTGATCGTTTTCCACTTAAAAACATGCAAAGTTACGGACAAAAATATTATAAACTAAAGTTTAACATGGACGTTCCACGTTATTTCTTAGGAAATCCGTATAAGGAAATTTATGTGCAAACAATTCCGGAATATTGCGGACCCCTGTTGCTCTGAATTCGGGGCTCTTGTTCGCTTAATTAAAATCCCGATTTAGCTGAAGATGTTTTAGTTGCTAATTAAAAACGCTTATTAAGGTGCTAAGGTATTATTTATATTTAATATTTTTTTGTTTAGAGAAGAGCAATTAATTAAGTAGTGGTGGTAGGAATTTGTGCAAGGTCCGTCCGGATTGCTACCACAATCTTATCCTTAAACCTACTGCCAAGTAGCAGTGTTTGCATTGTTGCGTTCCAGTGTGGGGATAAGACAACCGGTGAAATTACTAGCATAGAGGCATTTCATTTTAATCTTCAGTGACAACGCATTGGCAAATGCCTATGGGTCATAGAGCCTACTTATCATCACGTGGCCTGTGTGTTTGTTCGCCTCTACATAACACAAAAAAATATGATAAAACAAACAAATTTACTTAAATTAATTCACCAGATTTACCTTTACGTATTTAGCTTGAAACATAGCTACATAATTATCAGATATGACCCAATTAATGACTAGCATAGAGGCATTCCATCTTAGTCCTCAGGGTTGGCAACGCATTTGCAGTCTTAGGATTGCAGTCTTGTGAATGCGAATGTCTATGGGTCACAGTTTCCACTTACCATCAGGTAGCCTGTGTGCTCGTTTGCCTTTACTATGCCGAAAAAAAAGAACACCCTTGACACCCTTGATTGAAACCTTTACATATATTTATTTATTTATTCGTATTAAGAAACACCTAATACCAACGACATGTCCATCATAAAAATAACAATGTAATAAAGAGCCATAACCTTCATTTTTTTTATTGATTTGAATGTAATAAAGGGTGATTTTAAAGTCACCCATTTAGTAAGGGTTATTTAGAAAAGCGGTTAGTTACCTCAAAATGGCTATACAGCATGTTCTTTTATCAACGGATGTTAGAGTAACTCTGACATAATGCGATGCGAGTCGGCCAGCATCTTACAACCAAATAAATAAAACATTTCCTTTTTCTCTTGCCACTTGACTATCCAACAGCAACTTGAGACCTCGTTTTACGTACATAAATATCAAATTGGTTACTACGATATATTTAAACCCTATATATCGAAACGTAAACTACATAATTTATAATAACAGTAACAGTATTTATTTTAACAGACAGTTTTTAAATATACTTGAATAGAATTGAGAGTTAGTGAATTTTAAAGTACACTGTGGGTTCAATTATGCTTGCAAAAATATTTCAAATATACAAACCCTAATAATTTTTTACAATTTGAGACGTTTTTTCATAAAAATCTCTTTCTCTCGGGGTTGCTGTAAATTACGTTAAAAAAGACACTCTAAAAAAATATTCCAACTTTAAATTCCTTCTTACTCGTTAGTAATAAGAAAATGCGGATGTTTGTATGTTTGTTACTCAATCACGCTTCAACCACTGAATGGATCGGGATGAAGCTTAGGTCCTGAAATAGGACAAAATAGATTTCATCCCGGAAAATTTAAAAGTTCGCGAAGGAAAGAAGATAATCGAAATCTACACGGACGAACTAGCGGGCAGAAGCTTGTAGGGAATAAAACTCTTTATTCGTTCTACATATGTGTTGTACTCATCTAAGCCAGACTTGAAGCATGTAAATTATTTACTTTTGGGGTTTTGTATGTAGTTGTAATAAACACAACAATTCTTTATGATCAGTCATCAGGATTTTTGGAGCAACATTGAATGACAAGTAACGTGTTCCTATAAACAGTCTGTGGGCACTTAGAAGGTGCTTTGTGTTTGTACTTATTACACTCGCTCTTAATTATAAGCTTATGAGAGCGAGTGAGAGAAATTTATAAACCCGATTCACTACCTAAGCTATCGTTCTGTACTCATCTATACTTTTCGACACAACTAGAAATTATTCCCAGATACGTTTATAAAAATAAATATTTGTAAGTATAATTTTGGTTACGATGGTGAAGTAAGTAACACAAAACATATTTCAAATTACTGCTAGATTCATCAATATCATCATCAGCCTGGTGCAATCCACTGCTGGATGAGGACCTCCTGTTGCATTTAGCTTTTGCAGCCACGCCCGCTAGTTTACCATGATAGTGATTATTACCTCTTTATCAATCCTCTTTAGAGTCTACACTAATATTATAAAAAGAAAAGATTTGTTTGTTTGATTGTTTGTTTGCATTGAATAGGCTCCGAAACTATCCTTATTTTTCTGATTATTGTTATACATACTACCTGAAATAGATTTAAACAGTAATCATATGAAAAATAGTACATCTAACATACTTGTACAAATCCCACAAAAGCACAATCCTTCTTTACTAACCCACTCAGAAATATATCGAAATCCCATTCTCCTTGCAAGGCCGATAAAAATCCTATCAAAGCTTGCAATTACAAATAGTGTCCCAATCTAGTTAGCCACCAAAGTACATAGCCCGAGACATCTAATACAACCTCAGTCCGCGACAAATTAAATCAGAGGAAACACGAGAAATGTACCAAATGAAATATCCGAAACGGGAATCAGGAAAAATATTATTTACGAGTGTTACTTCGTGGATTGCTTGTGATTTAGACGAGAATTGGATTGGAGACCGTGGTTTTGAGCTTGACATAATAGGTTATGGATTGAATTTAGTCACGTTCTAGTATTTTTAGGGTTCCGTGCCTGAGGCGTGGCAGACGGAACCCTATTACTAAGTCTACGATGTCCGTCCGTCTGAGCTAACTGTAAAGAGCTGTATCTTTTAAACCGTGATGGATAGAGTGGACTGATTGGTTTTTCAGAATTATGTGCTATTACGGTAGATTTTCTACAAAAAAAAAACCTGTAATTCCTATACGAGAAACCGTTTTTATCAACGTAATTTTATTTTTATTGTATTGTTCAAACGGTGAAACATACAGGCTCCAAACTTGGTATGATTAAGCCGTATCATCAACTTGTCATTAAAAGAAAGCTGTTTCCCTGAAAACCTGAACAGTCCTTAGTGAAACCGTCGTACTTAATATAAAAAACTCCTTGAAAAAGCTATGTACAATCCTCTGCTGCCATTTTTGAACTCCTGTTCTTTTACAAATAGCTCTACAATGCAAGCTTGTTTTGCTTGTTCTAAATTGGACGTATACAGCGTGAGAAGCGTTGAGTTGGCTCAAAAGGTATCTCTGTACAAAAGACTACAATTCACAGTAATTCAGCATTTGGACAATGGTGACTTGATCTTAACTCAATCGAAATACAGCTGCAACCGCAGCGGAGCACCACAGGGAAGCATACTAGGTCCTTTATTGTTTTTAATATACATTGATGATCTGATTTGTAAGAGTCTATGAGTAAATCAGCGGGCAGACGGATAGAAGGACAGACGGACATGGCGTGACGAAAAAGGCTCCTTATTAACTTAAGAAGGACACTAGTGACTCCAGAGAGATACTTCGCTTAGAATTAGTTCAGAAAGTAGCCATCAAAAGAAACAATCGAGAAGCGTTTATTAGCATAGCAGAAAAAAATTCAAGGTAATACGGAAATTCCAATTCAAATAACTAATTTCTTACTTAAAAGACTAGTCTAATTTTATATAAGAAAATCTTTTGAAGTCTTCATCAATAGACATTAGCGAAGTAAACACGGTGATTGGACCGTGTTTAACGGCTAATTTGGAAAAGTTAATAAAAGAACGTATTAAGAGAACCTTCTCGCCAGGTGCCAAGGAATTACGGGAGGAAAGTTCGCATGGGTCGTTCCTTATTCCATTCCGGAATTCTTCCTTATTTTAATAAGGTGGTTGATTTTTTGTAAAGGACCCAATTTTATTAAGAACATAATTATAACTAATTTAATAATTTATTAATTTAATTATGTTCTTAAACAAGTTAACAAGTTTAAAATACATGATAAAAATAAAAAAATACTACGATATACGATATAATTGTGAGATCGTCAAAATTATACAATAAAAAATTTAATGATTTCGTAAACACTTATTTACAACCAATAATAAAAATTAATAACAAGCAAAAGTATAAAGTCCGTGTTCTAGTAATTTAGTTTATAAATGTTAGTTTTTAAATAAGCTGTTTGCGTTACGTGGACATTTTAAACATTCAAAATATTAGAAGGGTATTTTTTTAATACCCATACATTTTTGATGTGCGTAGGTATGTCTCTTTTCTTTCTACTTTGTTTGTACCAGTTGACAGTAATTGTGGCCGGGTTCTGGTTCTTAAGTGATTACCAAAACTCAAAGATTAAGAAATTATGAATAGAGATAAAAGTAATATTAAATCAAGTGCATATATGATATTTACTTCAAAGTTACCGTGATATTTAATAATTATTTCATAGGAAACTACTTATTATTTTTTAGCTACAATTTGGTTACAGTTATATTTGTCTGATCCATGATGAATTGGTTGTCAAAAAGCGAAAATGTGCAAGAGAATAATTTATGATTGGATATAAAATATGCTGATCTCGTTTGATATATTGCGATGTTAACGAATAACAAATGTTAATTTTTTATGCCGTCGAGCAAAGTTATTAACATATGAGTAACAAATGATTTCCTCTTCAAACGGATTAATTTATTACAAAAAGTTCATACCTTATTTAACTTTGTTAAAATAATTTCAGGACCTTATACACGTTTCGCCTGGATTGCTAGCCCAGTTTTATCCTTCAACCTGCCGCCAAGGAGCAGTTTTCGTTTAATGTGTTCCGTTGTGTGGATAAGATTACCGGTAAAGTTATTACTATAGAGGCATTTCATCTCAGTCTTCAGGGTAGGTAATGATTTTGCAGTCTCAGGATTGCAGTCTTGATATTGTGGCCTTGAGATCGTAAATCTTTATGGGTCTTAGAACCGATTTGTTAGCAGGTGGCTCATCTGCCTTCTCTATGCCTCGATAAAGTATCCGCTAAATAATTCTGAATATCATGGTGATAACTGAAATTCACTAATTAAATCTTGCATGTTCACATATAATTGAACTTGATTATTCCGTTACTAATTGAGTTTACTTAAGGTGTGAACTCAACATAACATTTAATTATTATTCATTAACAGTGCAAGTGCTTTACAATCCGTTGGGAATTGCGTACACAGCGTGGATATACTTAAAAATTGTCAATGATTCTTTGGAATCGGTAGAGGTAGCTGCAAAATATTTTATAAGATAGCTTAACTCAATACTCAGCTACTTTACCAAACCTGTTAAAGATAAAAAAATGAAACCAAATGACAATAAACCATTAAATCATAATAACATTATTTTTAGTTATGTTCCTAGCACCAGTAAGGGCCATACTCAGCAAAAAACAAGCCATGGTGCTTACTTTCAGTGGGACCCTCCACAGTTGTTTTAAATTTCAGATACTTCCAACATTTGTATGCCGTCTAGGATCTTTTTGTGCAATTTACTCCTTTTACATACTTAGCTGATTGAATGTGCAGGTTTCCTCGCGGTGTCCTTCACCATAAGAGCGTCTGGTAAGGTACTTAAGTTCAACAAACTCATTGGTACAATGGCAACCTTACAAGTTCATACTCGACGAACGATCACGAGTCGATACCCTAAACCTTGGCCACTGACGTTTTATTAACCTGTTGGTATCATAAAAACCGTATAATAACTCATTTTTTTCATTTTTTTTAACACCATTATTTGAAAGGTAGAATGTAGAAAGACCTTCTCAGTAGATGGGCGCAGGCAATAAGTGTAACGAGCCGATTTATGTATGCGAGGGGAGAGTGGGCAAATAATACGGACTGTTTAACATGGACTCGGGCTTCTTTACGTTATGTAGATTAATAATACAACAGTTTAGAAAGTAATTTAATATGAAA
Source organism: Acleris sparsana (assembly GCA_923062465.1). Classification (NCBI taxonomy): domain Eukaryota; kingdom Metazoa; phylum Arthropoda; class Insecta; order Lepidoptera; family Tortricidae; genus Acleris; species Acleris sparsana. The sequence goes on from OV281293.1 coordinate 2,866,775, forward strand.
AACTATGATTTGGCCTCGACTCCGTCCACAAAGTTTTTTAATACAATTTTTTTATCATTACAAACATTGTTAATTTCACATGGACCCTTATCTTACTAATATTATAAATGCGAGAGTTTGTATGCGTCAGTTAGTTTGTTACTTCTTGACGCTGCAATGGCTGGACGGAAGGAAAATGAAAAGGTTCTCGAGGGAATAACCATAATCGAGATCTACGTGGACAAAGTAGTTGAATATAATATAACAAGACTTAAAACTTTACGGGAAACGGTTGTGTTGTTCTAGGGTTCTAACTAAGCCTAAGCTTACTATAGGTTCGAGGACTATCTAACGGATAAAAATGCTTGGCCTGAACTAAACCCCTAAATAACATGTACATATTGTCTAGGGGACACGGTTTCTGTAGGAGAATGTATCGAAACTTTTTATGTGGTTGTCTTGCACCGTCAAAGGTCAAACTTATTAGTTCTTGTGAAAATGCCAAGTGTTTATTTTTGTGTGTTCTAACCTCCTAAATCAAGTCCAAAATCCACGATTTTTAAATATGTGAGAGCAACGTCATTGCGTTGTAAACACTAAAATTAAGTACTATGCTTCTACTACCTATGCGTAGTATTATTTACCTACGTACCTTATGTCCATCACCTGGTTATGAACAGTTCCAATTTTACGTATAGAGCGGTCGAGGCATTTAACCGTAAAAACCAACAAATACTTTATTTTCTTCAAATTATCTTGATTATTCATGATACTGAAGTTAGTAAAACGGGGTTTTACACCAGCAAAAGTTCCTGATATTGTGACAATGTTGCAAACGTCATGATCACGGGATAACCGAAGTCTGCGGGTAGATTGACAGTTAAGGATAGCCGTATCGGTCTACCCTCTTTCATGTGCGCTTGCTTCCACTACTGGAACTCACTGGAAAGTCACCTCAACATAAGGGGCGAGAGTCTTTTAAGTCCGTGATCATTCAACTACAACTGAACCTCGGTAATTAGCACATATTTTTTTCAACTTTATCAAGGACGAGATCTTTTTTATCCCATGATGAAAATTAAACCATCGTCAAAATATAAGGAACTCGACCATCAAATTCCAACTATTGCGGAAAAAAACTGCGTATGAAAGTAAAATAAATAATTTATTCGGTTAATATTGGCCAAACTGCTGGGCTCTTTTGCACGTCGGTAATATGAAGTGCCGAGAAGAAACTCTAGCAGAATTTTTTTTTCACCGTAAATTACACGTATTGTTTATTTAAAAGTAAGTAATATCACAATTACAATTAACTTATCGACTAGTCAAGCTGACTAAGAAAACAAGACGAGTTCTTATTCGACCGTAAACAATTTATTCACTACATCTAAATATCCAGCTAATAAGTCTTATTGTAACAAACACAGCTGCTCTGCTAACAAACTCCATTGTTCCACTCCTTAAACTCCTAATTCCAACATTTCCAACGGCAACACCACAATTATTCAATCGTTTGTAAGAAGACAATCACTTGCGTATTTATCAAATTACTTTTACAAGTTCCGACACTCAAAACCCTCGTGATTTATTTACATCATGGAAACACAAATTTCCTGTAAACGTAATGCAATATAAAAGTTTTCCCGAAGCCAAACTTCCCTGCTATTGTAGAATAATTTGATTTGCTACAAAATAAACTTCAGTATTGAATTTATGAAGCTCATGGATTCCTTGATGTTTGAAGGAGTTATATGTTGTCTAATAATGAGAATGATGAGGATACGTTTTCTAAGGTTGTATACGTTTTCTGTAAGGTGTTTTCCGCTACTTGCACTTCTTCCCGTTGGAGGTCGATTTTCAAAGAATTCTGTCTTACGAGGATTGTGAAGGGACGCTAAAAACACGGAGCTGTCAAAAGAAATCCATACAAATTTAGCTCCGAACGAAAACGTTTCATCCCCTAAATCAAGTCCAATATTCACGACTTTTGAATATGTTGTAGTTATTACAAATACCTAGGTTTGTTGTTGTTCTAAGATATATTTTCTTGGAATGGAAAACGTACAGAGTTTTTCTACATTTACAACAAATTCGAAAATCGTAAAAATCAAACGAGGTTAAAGGGGAGAAACGTTTTCACATTTTGTTTGGAGATTTTTAGCTTCACAATGTTCCCTCCAAATTTAAAGGCGCGTTTTACTTTACATTATAAGTTATTATTAATTACCGCTTAAGTTACGTGTTTCTGTGAACCGTATTGCCTATAGCTACACATTTACCTATGCCTGTGGCATGAAAGTAGGTTAATTGGCGTGAAATTACGCTGCATGTGCTAATGCACTTAATTGCAGTAAGTGTGTTGACGTCTTATTATCGATTTGTACACAACTCTACCAATACCTTACCAAGCGGAATCCTATTTCCCTTTTTCTCTGTTTTTGTTAACTGCCTTCTGCCAGCGACTTCGTCTGCGTAGATTTCGTAATATTGCCATACAACGGGAACCGTTCATTTTTACGGGGTAATAAGTGCCTATGTGCTATTTTAGACCATAATCTATCTTTGCACTAATTTTCATCCAAATCCGTTCAGCCGTTGCAGCGTGAAGGAGGAACCGACAATTAATAATGCAAAACGGCTTTAAAACCCTATTCCTGGAAATGGTTTTTAAACTGGAGTAAACATATGAACAATCCCAATTATGTGATTAATTTGACTGACGAGGTTATATAAAAAAAAATTTTTTTGAGGTATAATGTAATAAAATGCTGCTGACTCACAAATATTAAATTATATTTTAAATAATTATTTTTAACTGATGATGATAAATAGATGAAAAGTAAATAAATATTAACAATTGTACATTATTGCCTAGGCGCGGAAAGTAAGGGGTTTCCTGACGAGGTGGTTAGCAGGCGGAGCAACAGCGAGCCCTGCTAAAATACGAGTCAGGAAATCCGCGTTTCCGCCGAGGCATATATAATGCTTTTTTCAAACAATACGAGGAAATGATACAAATCACTGACAAATTCTGAGATAATGTTTGTTTGAAAACTACGAGTATTAATTAAGATAGTTTCACACACGAGCCGCCGCCATGCAATGCTCATTATAGAACTGTGTACACGATTCGGTTTCGCTATAGGTGGTATTTTGATACCGTTAACGATATCAATATAAGCGGTTTATAATACGCGAGAATAAAAGATTGTCAAGTAACAAATAAAACTCATTATGGTGTCCTCCTTTTTCAGACCTGATATCTTTTAAACGGCCTAACCGTATTTCATGAAACCTAGCTAAAAATTATTCTGATTAAACTAGCTATGTGGTTGCTGGGAGAAAATAACGCCACTTAATGTCTTCCCGTAGATGTCGTAAGAGGCGATGTTACAGGCTGTCACTGGTAAACGTCTTAGCCTAATTCTGCACAATATTAATTTAAAGAACCGGGAAAGAGCATTATCACACCATGTTAGGATAGGAAACCGTCCATCCGTTTGGGAGCTTGATACCACAGACTAACAGACATACACAAATATAAATATACTCAGATATAGACGTTAAGCTTATATAATACCCCTTTTTACTAGGGGTTAAAAAAGAAAGTTGGCAACCTCTTATTGATCACAATTTTTTTTTTGAAGTCTTATAAATTACTGAACAAAAAAGCCATTTTCAATCTTTTTTTTTTATAGAAGCTTTATACCCACCAGATCAAATATAATTAATTATCTGAAAGTTGGTTTTGAATAGAAAGCTTTTATCTAACTATATTTTATCTATTTTGGTCTGGGAGTAAAAAAGTTTCTCGTATGATAAAGATTCACGATTGAATGATCCTGTTGGCAGTAATTTTCGTGCTCAGTCAACTTTGAAAATCAATATATAAAGAAAAGAGCGAGTATTTTATGGTTGGGTTATTTCTATTAGTGCTAAAAGTCTTGGCATAATTTCAACGTAAAGATTTTAAAAAACTTTAAAGACACAAGCGCAGTAATTTACACGCTTTAGCTGAAAGAGCTGCTGGTGTATTATAATTTAAAAATAATCAAAAAACTAAGAGATAGCTAAAAAAAACTCCAAATACCCTAACACGCTCATTATAATATCATTGCAACAACAACTTTATTTTCTTACGAGAAACTTCTGTTTCAACCTACTACTTAGTAAGTACACTTATATTCTTCTATTTATTTTGTATGGCAAAGAGAAGGCAAACGAGCACACAGGTAGACATTCGCATGCACAAGACTGTAAGCCTAAGATTGCAAATGCGTTGCCAACCCTGAGGACTAAGATGGAATGCCTCTATGTTAGTCATTACACCGGCTGTCTTATCCCCAAACCGGAACACAACAATGCGAACACTCCTGTTTGGCGGTAGTTTAATGGATAAGATGGTGGTAGCGATCCGGACGGACCCTGCATAAGGTCCTACCACCCGCAATGACAATATAACAATGAGTAATATTCATATTGCTTGAATGTTTTTAATTATTTTTTTCTTATTTATATTGATAAAACGTTTGCTCTTGACTAAGTAACTCCTGCCCTTGGAGGACAAAGATTCAGTCGACAATGAAGCCAGCACACCCAGAAGATACCTATGTCACCCTAGATTTTAATAGATTCAGATTGTATGCACTCGGAAATACAGACGCCGATAGCTCATTCCACTATTTTGCAGTACGCATTATGAAGGATGCGTAGCGCTTCGTTCAAAAAGACGGAATTTCTTTTTAAGTATTTATAAAACCATATCTTATATAATAGGTACATCGTTGTCCCCTTCTAGTCATAATACAACCAATTACCAAAAACCCCTTATAATTACAACGTCTACGATAAACAAGGAATGTCCGGTTTTGGCTGTGCGTTGACCAATCGGCAAGTCAGTTTCTTGTTTTATATATGACAATGTTGACTTGGTCATATATAATAAAAAATATGCTTAACCTCAGCCATATTGCAACTCTCTCATATATCTCCAAAGCAATATTGCTTCATCGTTTTCCTGTTTCTATAGGTACTTTCATATAAATGATATGTTGCTACCTTCAATACCAAAACTGGCTCGATTCTTCACAGCCCTTCTGAGCCGCAGCGTCAGTAATAAAACCATAAAATACATGCTGCCCTCATAAGTCAAAAGGTTATATCTCAAACTCAATAGCTAAAGCAAATACAACCATGTCTCGTTAGTATAAAGGTTGCATTTGCTACGGGAGTTTCGTCAGAGATACCACCATTTGTCTTAGCAGGGCAGCATGAGAAGCATGGGAATTCACTTTTAAATTCGAAATGCGTGTAACGTTTCCTGCTTGTAGTAATTTCGTTTCATAGGAGTCTTATTATATTGAAGTGAGTCAAAGCTTTGGTTTCTGATCAAAGAAGGATATTATTGATAATAAAATTGTATCAAATCCTATTTTAACTTTTTTTTTAATTACTTTTCAAAGCTTTTTTTTCACAGTCATGAGTATTGGAATTAAAATGCCTTATGAATACTATTTTAGTACGGCACAAATATTATTGGAACAAAAATACTGTCTATTCAATTATTATTTTTCAAATTGAATGAGACTTAACAGATTTATCTGTTAATAAACACGATTGATTGCAAAACACACTATGTAGCCGCACGTGTAAACATATTCCGATGATAACCACCAGTTCCCGCATTAATATGAAGCAAACTGTAATATTAATAGCTGCTAAGTGAAGTTTCCACAGTAAACAATGTAGCGTGGGTGAGTGGAAACTGACTGATTTAGCGATCGCGGATATTTTGACTTGACCAAAACATTATTTATTTGCATGTCGATGCTCCACTGTTTATTTTGTATGCATGTAATGTATGTTAACACTTTAGTGTACAAGAGAAAAACAAAGACAATACGATGAAGATGGCTTGAATAAAGAAATAAACAAGGCTAACGAAAGCAAGCTTTCAAAAATCCAACTGCTGTTTGGGTAATGTCGTCAAAGTAATGTTACTTATCATGTATTTATTTTTTATTTCGTCAATTTCACATTTAAATAATTTAATTATAGCCTATGACACTCTAGTGGTTGAGACGAATCTAACCACGTATAATTTACAAAAATCGGTTTAGCTCTTTAGTAGTTACGAGCGGACATTGAGTCAGACATATATACAAGTCAAACACATAACCCTCCTTTTGGGCTTTGCCGCATTCGGGTAAAAAGTAGTTTTAATTACTTCTCCCATTTTATCTTTTTTTTTGTACATTTTTAAAAACACCTTGAATTTGTTCAAACAACACAGCACGCTCTCTTTGCACAAAATATCTCTTCCAGCTCATTCGAAGAAACCAAGTTGTAAAGTAATTTGTTACGACCTTATTCTATAGTTAAATTACTATTATTGTCAACGATACAATAACTTAAATATACTAGACTCTAATGGTTGCATAATTCAAAACAATGGGGTTATTATGACGTATTTTACGATGTGAGAAAAGGACAGAGCTACGGCTATAGCTCCATCCTTTACGCTCACCGCAAAATGAACTGCATAGCCATGTCATAATAACCCCCAGTACGTAAAACTATATTGCTACTGACGTGTTATTTAATTATCATCGTTACGATAGCTCTTAGCAAGACACAAGTTCGAAGAAAAAGCCGAGCGATACTGCAGTGTGTATATTTTTACTAGACAATAATTTCGCACGAGTTAAAAAACAACACCATAGCACGTCAAAAGCAATATGATTTTACCGAGTAGAACAGCGCCTAATAGTTGATTGACAAGTTAGAGAGTTGGGAATGGCTTTCCGAGCAAGTAAATTAAAGTTAAGATCAAAAGCTTGATCGTTGCCCCGAGCGTGGGGAAAACTTAGGTCTTGATACTTGTATGCCTCAAAATTCATAATAATTATAGGTAATAAGCCGCGTATTCACTAGAGGCAGCCTCGGGTCGAGCCGCTGCCTCGCTACAAGGTCGCGCACGTGGAGACCTGAGGCACGCCGTGATACCAGGCAAATTCGTCGCCGCGAACCGAGACATATTTTGTTGATTTTTTCCCGTGCTCCAAGGAGCGTTAGTCCAAGCCGTGCATTTGATGAAGGAGGGCGAGTGAACTGCGCACATTGCGGATCAAGCTGAGGCGACACGCTTTGAACTGATTCGCAACGTGCCTGGAGCTTTTGCCTCAGAGCACGCGAGCGAGCAGCTTCAAACTGAGGCTGTTTGACTCAAGTCGAGGCTGCTAAACCCGAGTCTGCTCAAATGGATACACGACTTAAGTTATAAAATTGAGTGAGTGTATTTTCGTCATTTAGTATTTGTGACAAGTTTTATTTGCTGGCTGTTTTTCTAGTTTCCATACCTACTCTATAACGAGAAAACTAAACCATGCCATGCCGAATACTGTCGTATCAAACTCTATAGGGTACTTTTGATTATTGTTGTTTTTTTTTTATAAATGCTGTAATAATGCAGCAATCGACGCATGCCCAAACTCCATTGCTTGCCCTTAGCACAGAAGCACATAAATAAATTCATTATTTTTATTCTTGTGTGGATCTGGCATCCTATGTAGCTTCTTAAAAAGTAAACATACATTTTGAACAACAAATACTTTCCAATAATAACTAATGAACTGTCTAAAGTTTACGTGTACCTAAAATAGTTCCAGAATGTGATTAACGAAACAGAATAGAGACAAAGGAAACTATTAAAGATCCCAATTTTGGTTACGGAACTTATAGTCAGCACGAAGTAGACCCGATCAACTAAATTGAACAATTGTACCGCGAATTGTGCGTGACTGAACCGAACTTTGACATCTTGTAATTGATTTTTGACAGTATCTGCATGGAAATACTTTGCGTGTATTTAATGAAATAACTGTAACCAAATTCGTAGATAAGCATTTAATATTTACTAGATAAACTAAACTACAACCAACATGCAACTTTGATAAGATAACAGGGAACATTTAGCCAAAATTCACGTGAAATTCATTAGTTGCGTTTGAAACATGTTACAACTTGTTTTAGGATGTTATGCACTGTTTATCTGGCTGAATAATCATTTGGACAAATTTGGCTAGTTCTTCCGTATAAACATAACATGCATATCGTTACTGGAATAGCTTTAGTACTTAACATGTGGTAAGGGGCGAGGATAGACGAGGGGTACATTTGCATACCAGTCATTTTTATAGTTCCTGAAAGAAACAATAAAAGACAATAAATATTTAATCGCTAGCAACATCAAGTAATCCAAAAATCTTCTTTTACAAATTACAAAAACCACTACAGTCAAACGAGGATACTGGAGACACCGTGGATACTTAGGATAGTATTAGTACTTGGGACAGTGTGGGTTTAGAAATTACGCTGGCAATTCAGCTATGATAAGATAAGATAGATAAAGATACGTTTATTCGAAACAATACAATATTACATCTCATAAATACAAAAAGGACAAGACAGAGAAATTGTTGCGAAACGGTCCCAACTCAGCATTCGCTAGCCGTAAAGCCAGCACTGATCTTCCGTTGGAACCGCTAGGTGAAGAGACGGAAAGTGACACAATTAACAAAAAACAATCATTCATTAAGAAATAATCAGAGATAATCTCGAACGACCAAAAATTTGCATCCAGTTATTGGTGGCAACAACAAGGAAACAAAAAAAAAACTATAGCCTATGAATGTTCGTGACTTTCATGATCCTAGGGCCATCAAAGTTCTCTACACCGCTCTAGTCAGGAGTAAACTTGAGGCAGCATCAGTTGTATGGAACCCACACGAAGTCTTGCTTGAAGCTTTCTTGCGGTTCTTGTACAGGAAAATGTATGGTTACTATCCATTTTTATACCCTACCAAATTCCTGCTTGGTGTCTTGGGTTTTAACTCTCTGGAGGTGAGGCGACACTACGTGCTACTGACTGGTGCTGGTAGAATCTTAAGGGGAGAGTCTGATTGTCCTGAGTTGGTGGCGCAACTGGTACGCCTGTTTGTCCCATCTTTGACGAAGTTCAACTTCCGGCCTCGTCACCACCATCTTCTAGCATTGCCAAAGGCGCGCACTGTGTCTCACAGTAATTCACCACTTGTTCGCGCTCTGAAGCTTCTTAATACGCTTCTCGCATCGGTACCAGACTGCGATGTTTTTGCTTGTAGGTGGGTGGTTTTGAGTGATGAATGTTTGAGGTTCTGCGAGATGATGGATGTACGTCTGTCGTCTAGTAGGTAAATACTTATTTATGGATAAAAAAATTTTTTTTTTTTTGTAATTATGTTGGAAAGTGTAAACTCATATTTTTTGATATTATGTAATTGTAAGTATTTCACAGTGCCTTAGTACCTGTTACTGTTATACTGTGTTAATTTTTTGAAATAAATAATAAATAAATAAATGGCTAAATCAATGACGTCAAAGTAAACAAAGCAATAGGTTACGTAACAATACTAACAATTATGAACAAAAATGGTAGACTTAGTAGAAATAAGGGAAATGTTTTGTTGGTTCTACATTTAGAAAAACTACACTACTGTGTGTAATTACCATCAAACAGCCTACAAAGTAACAAACGGACAGCAAGAAAATGAATACAAAGGCACATGGTCTATGGTCCATCTGTCACCGGAATGCGTTGGTACTAATTGGGGTGTAGTTTACATAAATTACTTGTACTTTGTTCCAAGTACCCACGTTTGACGGTAACCTTCAAATAAAGGTTAAACTACAAACTTTTTAAATTCTAAAATAAAACTAAACCAACACTTATGTAGTTAAAACTTCAGCTTTTGTTCCAAATAAAGCCAAGTCTAAAACTTGAACTTAGTTCCTACTCCGTATATTTAATGCGAGAAGATGTAAAAGATTAAAAGAGCGAAACGACATTATAAGCATTATCCTCATCCCGGGGAAACGGTGATTCTCGGGGGATTATTCTGGATCCCCGGACATTTCCCGAACGACCTCCATCATTGCCGAGGTGCGCCTAATTATTATAGAAGTCTTTATAGTTATTGCGTCGTTCCTAAGTTTTTGGAGTTCAGTGAAAATTAGTTTCGCGTAATGTTTGTAGTTGGAGCGTTTGCTTGTGTTTAGCGATAGGGTAGTGCTAGGGCCAAGTCTAAACTAATGTTACTGTTTGTATATCAAATTTAACAGGGGTTTAATATTTGTTCATACCATACGTATTATGTATGAATTTATATATGTAAACACTTTATTGTACAAACAAAATGGATATCAATTATAAAATGTACAAAGGTGATGCCTGTAAGGGATGGGGAGAAAAGGAGAGTGGGATATTGACTTTAATTTTGGGATACATTTCAAATTGAAATTCTTTAGTTTTATCAATTAATACTTAGCTTTTACCCACAAAGACTTCGACTGTCACTATTCCCTCGGGAACTTTAGATTTTTCCGGGATGAAAAGTAGCAGGTGTGTTAGTTCAAGGTACAAGCTATTTTCGTTTTAGTTTCAGCAGGAAAGAGTAACAAACAAACTTATCCTACTAATCCAAGTTTACAATTGTAGTTTAACGTTTGAAAAACATAATTTTGTATGTACATTTTTTGACGTCCTCACTTTTATAAATACTCGAAAACACAACGAACAATGTAATTTAAAAAAAAACGACAATTAATTCCGCTTTGATTAAAACCCACAATTCCATGATAGCAACAATTAGTGGAAATTGCACAAAATTGTGCCGTGGCCGTACTTAAATGCTGTTACAGCATTTAAGTACCAGCCATGACAAAGTTGCCACAGTTTTATTGTCTACTATAAAAAGTTTATAGCAGGTAACATTTTGTTTAGATGTTTTAATACTAGGTCCAGCATCGACTGCGTACCTGAGCAAACTAACGTTTATTAGTTGCGTCCCCTTTGCGATATTTTAAAAGGAATGGGAAGGCAAACGAGTATACAGATAATTGTCATCGAATACAAACGCTAGCGTTTGATCACCTATCGCTTTGCGTTGACAAAAATGAAAAAGCTAGCCAAGTTGCCCGTAGATACCGACGTTTATATCGTGATAGTGCTCGTGTTGTATTCAACCTGTCAAAATAGTACCGCGTAACGACGGGCAAAACGTCAAAACTATCACTATTCGATGAGCGCGAGTGATAGTGATCACATTACAGAGTGTCAGTTGTAACGAGTGATATATCACGTGACTTACGTCAATTCCGTACATGTTTGTAAGTGACAGGTGATCACCAAACGCTAGCGTTCGTATTCGATGGCAACTTGTCTAGCCCCGCTGCATTACATAGACATAAACATTCTGTAGGCTACAATCTGAAGGCTGCACATGCACATGACATGCTTGGCGGTGAGTTAAAGGATGAGATGGTATCTACACTTAAAAAAATGAGAGACAATTAAGAGAGATTTTCACTTCATCATCATGTCAGTCGAAAGACGTCCACTGCTGGACATAGCCCTCCCCCAAAGCTCTCCACTCAGACCGGTCTTGTGCTTTTCGCATCCACCGCGCTCCCGCGATCTTTACGAGGTCGTCACTCCATCTTGTTGGAAGCCTACCTACATCTCGTCGTCCGGTTCGCTTTCACTTAGTTGTTAAAAATTTAATATAATAGTTATGATATTAGCTATACCAACCAAAGCTGAAAGCAACAACTGCAAGTTCTTTAGTGGTTCAACTAATAACCTGCTTGACGTATCTAATGTCTCGTTAGCCTGGTATGGAATCAAGAAACGTATTCGTTTTTTTTATTGTATTTCAACCATTGACAAAGAAACGAATGTACCCAACTCAGTTGAATTCGCAGAATGTTTGATTCATTTTGTTTGAAACTATTTTAGAATTACTATAGGTCTGTTCCGACGACTCGTGACAAAATAAAATCACTCTTTATACTTCATGTTTGTAAAGTTCATCATTTACAATCAAGTGAATGAAGGTTTTAAAATGTATTCAAAACAAAAAGTACGTAATGACGTAAGCAGAGACAGATTAAAGACCCTTTATTTAAACTTAAGATCAATACCGAAGCGACATCAAACGCTCTATAATTGTAACCGTACCCACCACTCAGGAGCGTCTTCCGTGGCCTGTTATTATCTCGAAGTTCCGGACTAATAACTGACGTAGAAGTTTTGAACTCGGCCAATTTTTTAATTAGAACATTTTCCCCGTTTTTGTTTCGTAAAGGTAGAATCACGACGCGACACGAAGTAAATACATATTTTACACGCAGTGTTTGTATAAAAGCATTGTTAAGAGTATCACGTAGGGCACGCGTGTCTGCGTGTGTGTAATTGGGATTGTTCATATTTCTACCATTACTTTAATTCGAAAACCATTTCAAGGAATCGGGCTTTAAAGCCGTTCTGCATTTTTTTTGTAATATTTATCTATTTCGGATATTTTGACAAAATTACATTTAACCTTTGTTTGACTTTCGTTTTCGGCTTGAAGCCTTCCTAGGTGTATCTTTCGGGTTAGGCGAAAACCGATTGAAATAATATATTTTAATACACTATTACAATCACTTTAGAAAATTCCATTCCAATTTTAAAATAATCATGTCATCCATATAATATCTGTTAAATAAATAAGAATATTAAAACAAAACTATTGTATCAAATACAAAATTAACAAAATTGGTCTCTTAAAATTACCTTTTCTTTCAAATTAGAATGTAAAAACCGGGACTTATTTTTTTAGTCTATGCCAATTAATTGTGTACGTGTGTGTGTGCTTGGTTGTGTATGTGCACGTGTGTGTGTGCTTGGTTAATAAAATAATGTTAATTATCTTGTATAGTCTTGAGAAAGCAAATGTCCATGGGTCCATTTGCCTTCTCCTTGTTAATATTATTAGCGTTTGTAACTGTTGTTAAAGATAGGAATAAGATTATACACTTTATTAGAAACAAGCAATTGTTCTTCCTCTATGAATAAAGTAGTTGGCTACTGAAAGGTAATTAAAACAGAACAAAGCTCTATTGTTAGGAACTTCTATACACTGTTTTGAGATTAACTTTCCACGGGTTTTTCTTTAGTTGCACTTCTTTACAAACTGGGCTCAGTTGCTAAAAGAGGTATCCCTATTGAAAAGTGGTTGTTTTGTATTAACACCGAAAATAGTGTCCGAAGTTTATTACACGCTTCTCAAATATGAATTCGCTGGTTCTAAATTAATTTATCGTCTAACCAGCTTTTGTTGCCCCTTGCTAGCAGCGTAAGAGGTTAACATCACAGAGATCCTACTCAAGATGCATTATGACAACTAGCGTTTTAATTCGCTTTGTTTTTAAACCAATCGCGTCAATGGCAGATCATTTGATATGAAGAGTGAATTTAAAAAAACTAATAGAAACGCTTAGGAGGCGAAAATTTATGTATTCTTTAGGATTGACGTAAGCTGATGAGAGATCGAGTGAACCCCTTATGTCAACTGCATACATTTTGAATCGATAAAATGAACAGAAACGTTAGCAGCATTTGCATCATGGCTAGGTCCACTGTCTTTTTATCTCGGTTAGTAAGATCTAGGGTAGTTAGTGTACAATTTACCGTAAAAAAAAACAATAGAATAAATTAATGTGCACTAGGTTTCTATTTCACACAGACAGCATTTTTTTTTTGTAAATATTTTTTTCGTTATTGTTTCGTTTCGTTTCTTTAAAATAAGTGAATTTATCAGTTTGTTACGCTTAGCTTTACACCGGTTAGCAGTAAAAATGGTACAAAGAAAATTGTTATACCTGAAGTTACAATGCAGGTTAAGGACACGACATAGATAAATAGATAGATATGAAGCTTTGTTGGCTTCAGGTGTACAATTTAATTCAAAAACATTTCACAATGACATTTAATTAAAAATCAATTAAGATATATTAATCTATACATTATATACATGAAAATACATTATAATGGTTGCTCCATTTATAGCATGCATGGTCCATTTCTTTCTAAAAGAACTCGCCTAATGAGTTAACCTAACCTAGTCGCAATTTCACCAAACGATGTTCATACATTTTGACAGCTGTCAACGCTCTGTCTGTTAAGTGGTTAACATCGTTTGGTGAACTTGGTACCTAATCTACGTAATTACTGTTTAAGATATCCTGAAAATATAATAATTTCAGCAGAAAATAGGGTTCGATGAAATAGAATTCGATCAAATAATGCAATCGTTGAAGTGAAATTTTATTAAAATATGGGTTACCCGTTTGCAATAATCTGTCAACAAATTAAAGTGTGTAGCTATAAAAAGTTGACTGTACACTGTACAAGCGATCGAGTTAAGTAGATACATGACTTAACGATAGTGGTACATTGAAGCTAAGGCACAAAGTACGGTACCCACTGCCAAAAACACTCAGCGATTAAAAGGGTTCCAAAGTTAAAAGATAAAGGGTTCCGTATAATCGGATTAGCCGGTGATGACTCAAAAGGGAACATTAGGGAGGGATGTACGAGTCGAAATGGATATGAATTTGCAGGAAACACGATTAGTATCACGGTTAGTTGGCAACTTAGTTTGCAATTCGTATGGATGTCAGTGTTACATTTTGCATTGTATATTGTTTAAGTTATTGCTGTTTTTTTTTATTTATTGTTTAGATGATATTTTTAAGAGCCAGACGGGAACAGCTTTAATAGTAACCTCATCCAGCACAAGTAGAAAACAGTTACTATACTGTAAAGTAAATAATATTTCAATTTTATTTACTTGGCGGGTGGTAGGACCTTGTGCAGGGTCCGTACGGATCGCTACCACCATCTTATCTATTAACCTACCGCCAAACAGCAGTGTTCGCATTGTTGTGTTCCGGTTTGGCGATAAGACAGCCGGTGCAATGACTAGCATAGAGGCATTCCATCTTAGTCCTCAGGGTTGGCAACGCATTTGCAGTCTTAGGCTTGCAGTCTTGTGAATGCGAATGTCTATAGGTCACAGTTTCCACTTACCATCAGGTGGCCTGTGTGCTCATTTGTCTTGTCTATGAAGTGAAAAAAAAAACTTTGCTTTATTATTAAAGGAATCAAACAAAAATATTTTTTAAAAAGTCGTTCTTCCTAGGCGTTATCTGACAGGTTGTGTACAAACATATAAATAAAATAAAATTCTAACCTCAAACGGAGCAAGCGCAGGACGTTTGTAATTGGTAACACTTATTTTTCGATCCTTTTATTCGAACGGAAGGCATTTTCGCTACGTTAGTTAATTGTTTTTGGTAGTTACTTGTCTAAGCTATCCTAACGTACGTAATCAATGTCGACAATGTCCTGGAAACATAATGTTTTTAGCAGATGATAGCGTTCGACGAAAAGGAATTCCATATAATGATACAATCGATAAAGTGAAATTCGATACGATTATGGGTCACCGACTAATAGCTACGGTCACGGACTTTAATTGATGTACCACTAGAACCAACGATTAATTCCTATGTAATTTCTATCACATAACTTGACGCTGTCTTTATAACAATGTTCTATGGTGGAACAACATTTACAGCGTGAAGTGATTTGATAGAAATTACATGGGAATTAATCGTAGGTTTTATACGACAAGTTTCTATAGTGATATATCAATTAAAGTCCCTTATGGAAAATATAGCCACGTATGAGTATAGTATATTGATATTGAATGACGGGTTAGCAAGCTTTCCATTAAATCTAATAGTGGTAGTCAGCTGGCGCCGTTACGGCGTCGTTATGAAAACATGGCCGCCAGTTGCGGTACATTTGTCTTTAACGTGAAACTTTTACCGCTTTTCAGGGGGAAATCAATCAGGACGATATGAATTTTGAAGCAGAAAATCGTTTATAGATAGTCAGTTTTATTTTTACAAGGCATAGGTTCACTATATTGCGGGGCAAAAAGTGGTCACGGAGTTGGTAAATAATTGGGATTGAAAAAAATGTATTTAAAAAATTTCATTGCGAAAGAATACATTTATTGTGGTTTCACGATTGGTACCAGTTTCATTAACTTCGATAATTTTTTTTAAAGAAAATAAATTGAAACCTTTTTTTATAATAAATTCGAGTTAGACGGATATTTTTTTAAATCTCTCATCTAGTTTTAAAACTAAAACTGACTTTAGCTTATTCATGCTACGTGCATGTTGTTTAAAAACTCATTTAGATTAACCTTTAAACTCGAAACAGTTTTCAAACATTACATTGGTATGGACAGTCGTTATTTTGTTGGTAGGTAATCTTCAAGACGATGGTGAACCTACAAATTTTCATATATAATGCGATAACGTTTCTCTTGTTGTACATATCGACGGTTCTGACTCAACCTCGTATATAGAACATTATCCAGTATAAACTGACACGCACTAAGTATGCACTCGCGTAGGTCGTGAGTGTCAGTTTATACTGGATAATGTTCTATATACGAGGTTGAGTCACAGAACCGTCGATATAATCTTGAAAAAGTAGGTCTGTACTACGGATACCTAATAACTATTAATGGATAATGGATAAAAACCCACGATATAGTAGCGAGCTCTTTTAGCGCTCAAAACCTTTAAACGGTCCAACCGATATTTATAGAAAATAGCTTAGAACCATCCCGATCATATTAGCTTTGTTTATTTCCAAGAAAACACTCCTCGGAAAAAACGGAACTAGATTTTCAAACATCAACTTCGTTTTCACTTAACCTATAAAGCCTCAAATCCGTATAAACGACCGTGATTTGAATTCCATGCTAGATTTTATATCAAACTTTGATAGTGACACACTTAAAAAAGGTTTATGGGGGTGTAAAAAACATATCCGGGTAGCCCGTAAAACTCTGGTCGGTCCTTACTGTGTAAATATTCGCTTTCAAAGTTTCGAACCGTGCAGTAAAAGATTGGCGAAACTATTTTGAGGTAGTTTTACTTTAGTTTTGAGTACGCATTAAATCGGTTTACCTTTTGTGCTACTTATAAATAGAATGCCTTTGAATGAGTAGTAACTTTGAAAGAATGCCTTCACACGATGAGCGTGTAACCAACATAAAGTATAGCTATTTTGATGGTATGCATGCAGACGGATATTGCGTCAGATAGGGGCATGTTTTTTGAGTGTTTCTATTAATGTATGTCTATTTCTTTAACGATAGAAAATAAAAACGCTACTAGCGTTTGCAGCTTGGCTAGGGCCGCTTTACAATGGCTGTTATTTACTTGTCAGTAATGGCGGCCGAGTTAACAATACGATAACATGTCAAAAGCAATATGGGTATACCGAGTAAAATAGAGCTCCTGAGCGTTGGTTGAATGTTCATTCTTCTTCTTAACACTTGTTAACGACTTTACATTTTTACGATTATTCTGAGAGAGCTCACGGGAGCTTTTCTTGGCAGAGGACCATTTAAGGCATAAACTGAAGGCGTTTACGTAATTCAAAATGTACAAGGAGATGGTGTGTCTATTTGTACTATAATGTATTTTTTTAATTTTAAACGCATATCCTGAACTCGCCAGATCAAATGTTGAGGTTCAACAGATCATTAAGTTGTTTGCTTTGTGTAAATAATTCGACTATTCAAATTAAAAAAATCATTTTTAAAAAGCAAACTGTTGTAGCAGAGAAAAAAAAACTGTGTTCTAAATTTACTCACGATATCAAGAAGTATCTCAGAAATAAATTTCAGCATTGGAACCCAACCACACCATAATTTTTATAATATTGAACTTGGCTCTCATTTTAACACATTTAACAAACTTAGCCCAGAAACTCTTCTAGTAATTATTTGTTAACCTTCTGAACGCCTTACGCCGAATACAGAATCACTCACACGCCAAACATGTTGGCTATACTACGCAAATTACAACTTAATTATACGAAACAAGGTCCCTTTTAATCTTGAACTTGTAATGGCTGTAGCCGTTGTGGCGACAGAGGCACGACTTTCAGTTCCACCTTAGCCAAAATGCAAACGCTACGAACGTTTTTCTCTTCTATCACTGGAAATATATGGGATGACAGTTGACCACGTGGTTTATCGCAATGCACGAGAATGTCATCCCATAATATTTTCAGTGATAGAAACGAAAAGTGCCCAAAGACCCTAGCCAAGATGTATTACGCTAACTAGCGTTTCTATTCGTTTCTTTTTTAAACCAATCACGTCACTGGTAGATCACGTGACTTCGTATCACGTTCAAAAACTTATCCACCGCTCTAAGTGTCAACTTGCACCAATTGGAAGGGTAGACGTAAATTATAAATCAGGTGGACACCGACACACCTGGGACACTGGACCTCGCTCCTTTGCATAATATCCATGTTTATTTTACAGCTTTCATATTATTTTTATTTCTGTCTATTTGTGTGTATATTGTGTTGTGTAAAAAACCACATTCTGACAGTTCCCATCTTGATTATTTAGTTATTTTAACATTATTTCATAAAAACATGAATGATAACTCGTAACATTAGGGTAAGTTATATTGATAAAAATACCCACAGTTAAACCAAAATTCAGTAATCATAGCGAATGTGCGCTGGTTGAAGATAGGATTTTGGCCTTTAATTAGATTTTCTAGTATTTTTAAGCGTTAAGAAGTATAAAAACTAAACCCTTATAGTTTAGACCGATTAAGTTGGAATTTGGCACGATAAAGGAAGTTGGTGACCCAATGACGGATGTGTACCGTAAATAAATTTATGAATCTTTAATACTTTTGGGGGTAGGTACATACATTTCAAAATTAAAATTAAAGCTTTGCAAACTATATCGTGTGACATCAAAAATGAAAGGGCTTCGTTTGAGATCTTTTCTAATTTTAAGATAACTATAGTTAAAAAAAAATGCAACACCACCCAAATTCACTTTTCGTTCTTTCAAGTACAATTTATTTATCTTCTATGACTAACTACCTATATAGTAATAATTTTAGGCCGTAAATTAGGTTTCAGCTCTTAAAGTAAGGGTTATTATGTCAGACTTTGTTCAAGGAAAATTTCTAGCTTCTTCGAGTATTATTCGCGACGGAATTCACGGAATCGAGGTGGTTATTGTTTTTATTTTTAGAATGTTGAGAATTTAAGTAGACTGAGTGAGAGTGGGCGCAAGAGGCATTGCTTTATTGTTTTGTTGTATATTGTACATTTTATGTCGGCGAGGGTTATTACAGTCGAGAACACAGAAATGTATAAACTTTTGTACGTTATCTTATTGAAATAAGGTGCAAAAATGTAGACATATCTTTGTTCTCGACTATACAACAATATTTAAGTAATCATTTTGTATATTTTGTACACATAATACGGCTTCTTTCTGGCATGACTTGCTAGCTTGCTTTGTAATCTTGGTGAACCTTGGTACTTTCCTTTACGCCTTAGTTACGTTTATGTTAAACAATAAATTAAATTAAGACTATTCAGGATGTTTTAGATGTGGTAGATCCTGGTGCAGGGTCCGTGCGGATCAAAAAGTTATCTTATCCCCACACCGAAAACTAAAATGCGATCACTGCTACTTGGCAGTATGTTCCAGGATTATAATATGGTGGTTTTATTATATTGAGATTTCTTTTTATTCACTGTTTAAATGGTAAAATGTAGGATTAGTTCTAATATAAATTAACCTGAAAGTTCTTCATACCCGTACCGCAGGAGAAATGAAAGTTGAGTAATTGAAAAAAAAAATCACCCGTTTTCCCTCTAGGGGGTTTTCCATCCCTACGTACAAATCGTTCAACGCTTTTCTAAAAGCTCTTCCCTACACTTGATTAGGCATCGCAATGCAGCTCACTGCAGTACTAGAGAAGATTCCATCCGATGCATTCGAATTGCAAGTGCAACTAGATGAAATGGGTTTACGCATTTGGAATCACCATCCTGCGTTAGCTTTAGAGCTAGCACATGGTAAGTTGGAACTGTTTCGAAATTATTAATACTGCGTCTGTTGTCCTATTCTTTCTTTTTTTTGTTCCTGAACTTCATAAAATTTACTTGTATATATGGATGTTTACTTAGTTATCCTATCAACGTGTTTATAATAGTTATTAACCTTATTTATAAACGCACTATAAACCTATTATAGTTAAAGTGTTCTTTGTTCCTTTTTGACTAATTCAAATTTCATAAAGACAGGTAACGACAGAGCATGTTTCAAGTACACTCTAGCTATTGCTATTATATAAATAATATGTTTTTAATCTATTGAATAGTTATTAGGAGAATCATATTAAGACATTTATTTACTTGAACTTTATCACACAACTAGCTTCTGCCCGCGACTTCGTCTAAATTTTCCGGGATAAAAAGTAGCATATGTGTTTATCCTGGATATAAGCTATCTCCATTCCAAATTTGATTCAAATCCACATAGCCGTTACAGCGTGAAGGAGTTACAAACTAACTCACACATACAAAGTTATGCAATTAAAATTTTAGTAGGATATTCAAAATAGGTACAAACTAATAAATGTTAACGAATATTGTTAATTCAAAGTGTAGACAGAAGTGTACATAGTCATAAAAATAAATGCTATTTATACAAATACGGTTGACAAAAACATGTCGTATATTTTTTTGATACACTTGTAGCTAACAAGCAATCAACCGAGTAAACAAACTTTGTACAAATTAAGGCCCGATTATTTGGGAAAATAAACACTCAAAGCAAATCAAATACAACCTTTGAGACACTTTTATACCTGAAATAAACCAGTTTAGGTACTACAAATGAAGGGTCGTTGGTCTTAACTTTTAATAAAAGCGAACATCAAAGGCCTTCAAAAATGTTTCATTGGGTAATGTTTAATGGTTTCATACTTTGTAAAATAAGCAGGATACCATGTTTAGAGTTTGGTGGTCTCACGAGGCATTTAGCGTATTTAATCGATTTATTAATGGTAAAGTCGCTGTTGTTTATATAAAACACCGGACAATTGCGAGCCACACTCGCCCAGGGTTAGACATATGACACGGTAAACTCAATTCAAAAGGACCGCTGCGCTGTTCCTTGCTCAAGACCGTGTTTTTTGTGATTTAATAAAAATTCATAGTGTTCCGATTTTTTTTTTAATTGTAGTAGAAAAAACGGAATTAATAGCCAAATTTCATAGTTTTTATTCCGTTGAGAGTGTCGAAATATACATTTTATGCGGCATAAAGGGTCTTGACGGACGGACGGACAACAAAGTGATTATATAAGAGTTCCGCTTTTTCCTTTTGAGGTATGGTACGGTATGTGACATATCACCACGCATTTATCACGGGGAGTGCTCCGAGGAATTATTCGGATTGCAACCAGCCGCTGGATTCCACCATCGTGCAACTCGTACCAAACTATCATTTCATCAACACCATCTTGATAGTTGGAAATCCACTACCGTGCGTTTGCCGAGGGCTTTCTTCCCTCGCACCTTATCTATGTGGAATTAGCTTTCGGTGTCTGTATTTCCGAACCAATATAACTTGGGGGCCTCCAAAAAACGAGCCTACTCTTTTCTCAAAGGCCGGCAGCGAACCTCTGGGTCGCGTTGCTCTGCCTCCTTTTACGCAGAAAAATAAAATAAAAAATTAGTAGCAGTTAGACAAGTTGTAGAACGTGTATGGGATTGAGGTAAGCTTCCAGATGGTTGCGTCGATCACTTATGGCTACTGCTTATGGATACTAACACCCCAATGGAACCCTGACTCACCATACAATGGTGTCATAGTGACATTATAAAAAAAAATGTTTGACACTTCTTACGATTTGAATAAAACGTCATTGTGATACAGTTCTATACTGTGTCAGAGTTCCATTAGGCTGATAGTACATTATATTTTGTCAGTTTTTGACAATCGTTTAAGTTAGTGTTTGACCTAGCTGTGGTCCTAGATTAGATGTATCCTGTGAACGTTATCGGTATCGAAAATATATAGGTATAACGTAAGCTGTCGTGGGCTGTAATGGCACTAGTGTTCGACACTTAAAGCTGTCATGCACCAATAATCGACACTTAACTCTTTATTCAAAGATCATACGTTCATAAATTGAGTGTTACAAAACAAATGAATAACCCTTATCTTGTGTAAAATAAGAATCAAGTGTCGATCATTGGTCCTTGTCGATGACTGGTTCCATTACGTTATGTCAAATACAAACTAACGCCTTCAAAATGTTCATAACAATTCGTATGTCTATTTATTTTACACTCTGAAAAACCAGTAATTTATTTTACTTCCAAGAAACCTGTAATGTGAACAAAGTGCCGTGAATAATTTACAACCATAATCAAATATTACTTCATTTAATATTACAAGTTCATGTTAAGTATTTATAAATTGACTAGCCAAGTAGATTATAATTAAGCGAGACTTGTAACCTATTTCTTTGCTTTAACTATTAAACTAGACAGAATCCCACTTAGCTCGACACATGGCGTGATAGGTCGTGTGTAAGGTACACTTGTAGAAAAATCGATTTAACTACCTACTTTCCTCCTGCCTAATAGGGCGTTCAAAAACCGTTCTCAAATATATAAACTTTAAAACCAAGCTGGTAAGGCGGATTTTTGAGGACGGAACAGAGTGAATTACGACTTTAAGAAATTAAACAGATCTTCCTTCAACATTCCGCTTCAGCGATTCCAAAAAGAAATTTGTTTTCGACAAAAATAACTTCGGGCTGGTAAAGTTCTAATTGAAAATTATTTGCGAGAAGGTATCTGTCTAATTTATCATAATTTATAATTTAAGTTAAAAACTTTTCAGGATCAAAAAGATGGTAACTTTTATTTTTTATGAATTCGAAAATTTAACGCTGTCTGATTAATTTTAATTGTATTGGTAGGACACCTATTATTATGCTTGGAACTTAAAAACTAAGGAAAACAACTTAAGCTTGATTTTTAATTCCATACAATTCCGACGTTTCTTGGGCTTGATTAATTGATTGATGATTATTACAAATCTTTGGAGTTTTTTTAACAATATTTTTTCTTTGTTACAAATCCATGTCATGTATTTTATGTACTTAAATCATGTTAAATACTATTTAAAATCCTAAAAAGTCAGAATGTGACAGCTGTCAGAATTCTACAGAATTAAACATCAAGGTTTAGGTATAGTTTTAAGGCTATTATTTCCAAATAATTATAAGATTTAAAAAAGCTGCAAAAAACTATGATTGGGTTATTAGTAGTAAAACAAAGTATTTACTGAAAAATATTAGGTATACATTATGAAATATTTTCTTTGAATATCACAACATAAAAAAAACTTGTTACCTACTAAGAAACCTCAAAAGGGTGTATTAATACAAACCGTATTTCTCGTTAATTTATTTATGGAACGCGAAAGTGTACTCGTAATAAAAGACGGCATTTTGTTTTATGATTATTTTCTAGGTAATGCCATCCGGTGTTTTAGTGTCCGCCCCACCTTTCTCATTTATTTTATTTTCTTTACGGTAAGAGCTCTAATATTTCACAGCAACAGCGGTGGAATGGCTTGATTTTTTATGGGTGCTGTTTTTTATTAAGTTTTTCGCAAGCGGTTGCAAATGTGAAATACACTCGTATTTGTAAATGTTTATGGTATGATATTAATTATGAATTATTTATAGGTACAACTTTATGCTAAATATATAATAAATCAAACTCACTTTATATCAGAAACTACTGAAATGGAGGTTGGAAAAACAAATCTCCTAAGTTCACTCTTTTACGGCAGGTATGCATGCAGAAAAAACACGTGGTCGGTATAAATTCGGCGTGATGATTGGTGTCTTACCGATTACTGACTAAACTTTCTGCTCAAATACCGACTAGCAAAAGAGTGAGCTAAAATTATCTTTTTTATTTATTTTATTTTCTGGACAGTAATATAAATAACAGGGGACAGTTACACGAATTGTAGACAACGATAAACTTACTTAATATACATAAACATGAACTTAAATATTTTACAAAACATACAGATCCCCTCCAGCTCAGAAAAAAAAACTCACGCTCAACTCACAAATATTTCTCGTTACCGGGATAGCTAGCTTCGTAGGCAGGGTTAATACCGACTAAACTTACTTGATGGTAGTATATATTTCTTATAAATGGTTTACAGGTTAAATGATTGCCAGTAAGCTATCTATTTTCATGGGTCAGTATGCATGATGAAAATCACGCGATCAATATAAATCTGCGTGTTGATTGGTATATTACCGATTAATATATTGGCTTCACTTGACTGAACTGTTAGCATGGGCACTTTTACACGTCAAAAATCTACCAGCACTTTGCAAGAGACCACTGGAGAGAAGAAACCCCGCAAGAAACTCAACAGTCAGTCGTTTTTTTAAATATTACTTATGATATTATACAACTATAAAGATTAACCTAGCATTATATAAAACAATGAATCTAAAATAAAAAATAAAATAAATATATTCAAGCGTAGCTTGTGTCAAAATTCAGAATTTTCATAGGGACTAATAAGTAGTAATAAGTAGTAATATACGTCCCAGTATATACTCGTTAGAGAGTGGGTTAAGATGCTTTGTATTTCTAAAGAATGGCCTTCTAAGCTACAGGGTGTATAAACAAAAAATCTCATTTGCACTCGGACTGAAACAACAAATGTCAATCTCTCCCTACGACGATCGTCAGTCGAGAGGGCAGATGTCGGTTCAAATTAAAAGCGGAAGCGAGTAAAACTGAAAATCTAATTTTATAATTAATGTTAACTGGTTCTATGATATGGCTAAGTTTAACAACGCTTTCAAAAATGTCATAAGCCGATTAACAAATTTAATGTGAGTTAATTAGCGTAATTTGATTGTTTTAGTACTTTTATAAGTGTCTTTGCGTCCGTGGCAAAACCATTGAAGAATAACATTCTAGTTTATCTTATGATGAAAGAGTAATGAATGCCAACTATTTATTTCAACCTTGCATCAAATATACATAGATACCAAATCAACCTGACAATAAAATACGTACTTTATATGTGTTCATTTTTAGTATGCTTAATATAAATAACAGGAAAAAAAGACATCCTCTTAAAAGACAAATTTACATACACCATTAAAATACCCAATAACGTATTCAAATTTAAGCAATAAATAAAACCGCTGACACTTATCCCTTGCGCCCGTGCTCGTTCTAGCGAGTCGAGTAACTCGCTCGAGTGCCCATTTGTCCGTCACACTGACCGTTTCAAGTAGCGGTCGAGTGCTGTCCTGTAACGTGCTTCATTCAGCTTACTTAGACGGTCCGTTCGAGTATGAACCCAAACATTTACATAATAGATACCCTATTTGATTAACGATTTTGCAGCGATTGCTTTTGTTTTTAAATTACCGACGCTTAAATGTTTTTACAAGTTATTTTAAGAATAAATGTGTTTTTAACCACAAATAAATATCCACTTTTCAACTTAACAAGGATTTTGGCCAGCCAAGGATTTTTGGACATAATACGTTCTTTTGCCGGATTATAGATTTCCCACGTGTCTTTAGTCGTGTCGGGCCGAAAAATGTATAACACGGCTAAGTTAAGTACACCTAACTGATAAACAATCAGTTTCCACGACTATACAAACATGATAACGAAGACTTCACCAAAGGAATAACTATAATGGTGTTAATCAGCTTTGTCTCTTATTAAAGTCGCTACAAGCTTTTATTTCCGTAATATTTTCCATTTATACCTTTTTTCCAACGAAGATGTCCGACTTACACTTAAGTTCCTTGTCGCTTTTACCTTTTTAACAAAGGACGTCAAAAATGACGTTAAAGCGACAGGATATTAAAGTGTATTACTATTTATTACGTTGTACTGGACTGTACAAACGCTAGTCTTCAAATAATAGTAGTTTTTTTTTTTTCAATGTTAGTCATTTAAACAAGTTACTTTTACAGGACGATTTTTTACACTTTGACACTCGGGATGTCTCGGTTTTAAAAGTAAAGGTATAGAAAGTGCATTAATATTCTAGATATTCAAATAGACTAAATAAATAAATAATAATAAGAGTTGTTCTTCTTATAATGGTGAATATTATTTATATCTTTATTATTTCAATAACTTAGTTTTAATTTGTAATTGTACTATTGTTGAATTTTGTTAATTATAATAATAATAAAAAAAGTAAGTCTAGCATCAAGTTTTTATGACTTACGTGACAGAATATTTTTTTTAATCTTAGGAATTCGCTTCGAAAAAATTACATTTTTTTTTATTTATTGTAATGCTATGTACTAATTCAATCAAGCCACATCTGTGTTATTCATAGGTCTACTATAAAACAATGACATTATGGCAGATGATCTACATTACCGTTTTAGACTGTTAAGTGCACACTATTATATTATGAATATGCAGCAATGTGTCTCGTGTCCTTTGCACTTCCGATCTCTCCCGATGAATGTCGAGAATTGCCGAGTGTTAAAGTACAATTAATCGTACTGTAGTTTACGTTTAATTTTAAATACATAATAACTTAAAACCAAATAAATAAAACCCCAGTTAAATGAAATGTCAGGTCAAATAACATTTACTCAATTATTCAAAGTAATTAATTAATTATTGAGCAGTTAAAATTATTAACCAGCGCGGCGTACGTAAGTGGAGGTCATATTTAATTCGATGTTAAATATGATATGAAATGTGATGTTGATTTACGAGAATATTTCTTAACACAATTAACACTTTCAGTGCCAGTAACCCGCTCGGCTGGCTCTCTGTTCGTAGGCAATTTTCGCTACCAAGCGAATGTGTTTACACATTGAGTGCTAGCAACGCTACGTGCGCTACGACGTAGCCTGTAGCAGCATTATTCCGCTGTGTAGCAGTGCCACTAACCCGCTCGGCGGGCTCTCTGTTCGTAGGCAATTTTCGCTACTAAGCGAATGTGTTTACACATTGAGTGCTAGCAACGCTACGTGCGCTACGACGTAGCCTGTAGCAGCATTATTCCGCTGTGTAGGCACCTACCTAGTAATCAGTAACCAATTAATCCATACTAATCAATAATTGTCACCCTTCTATCCGATCAAATACCTATAGATAGATGAAATGAATGAGTTATCTCAAGAGCAGTTACATAAGAAGAATTATATTTTGTCAATTTTGGCAACATTACTATTTTATCGTGCCCTCAAACTGAGCGTTAGATAACGGGGTCTAATTTTTATGTTACCCTAGTGGTATCAAAAATCAAGCTAGCAAAAAGTGGTGGTAGGACCTTCTCCGTCCGGATCGTTACCGCCATCTTATCCTGTAACTCACCGCCAAGCAGCAGTGTTCGCATTGCTGTGTTCTGGTGTGGGGATAAGACACCCGGTGAATTTAATAGCATAGAGGCATTCAGTCTTGTGAATGCGAATGTCTATGAGTCACAGTTTCCACTTACCTTTTCGATTCCTTTTCTTTAATTTTAACAATTAGTTAAGTTAAATAGTGATTAAACAAAGGGCCCTAAGTATACACACTTTATGTACTTCTGTTGTACATTTTGAATATACAACAACACTAACCGTATACATTTTCGAAAATGTTAGCCCCAGTAATCGCCGCCTTGTGAGAACTACCCAGGAGATTACTATCCCTGTGCGTAGTTCAGAAAATAACAGTACGTACATGTAGGACGAGACTAAAACTTTAGATATATCCCCGGCCTAATATTACTGCATTTATCGCGTGACTAAAACATCCGTCACTTTCTGACACTTATTAAAAATTTAAGTACGAGTGTAACGGAGGCTTTATCCATATTATGTCACGCGACAAACGCAATCATACCAGGCCACCAGGGCCTCATTCATCACGGTAAAAACAAAATCGATCTGTTATCGGGGTGTCATTCGTGATCCATAATATCCAGTGATCGGGGAAAACGATGTAAAACTTTAACAAAACTTAACAAAACCTACATTACAGCCATGAAACTATTAATAATCATTATACCAAATCAGAGACTCTGATATGGAGTTAAATTGAACACTAACCTGCCAATATTATTCTTATTTTTACATAATATTGTTGTTTTTCTTGGTTGCTACTTGTCCTTTATGTCAGCTTTACAAGATTTGTCAAAGTTTTGCACTGTTTTCCCCTATCACTGATAATATCGTTTGTCCTAATAGGTATTTATCCTAATTTATCGTTTGTACTAAACTGGTTTTTGGCTGAGTCCGACAACCTAGCTTTCCTAAAATATCTGCGGTTAGGTTAGGTTAGAGTTGTGTTACAACAACACTAAAAAAATTAAAACATCGGACGGAATTAGCAATTTACACATATGACGATTAGGACAAACGATATTATAGATTCCATTATAGACCCCTGTTATCGTATTGACAACTTTTTCATTGCTCTTACAGTAATGGCGGGCGAGCTGAATACAATACCGAAACGATATGCTTAGGGCCTGTGGATAAAACATCCGTCACTTTCTGGCACGTATATAATTGTCACGCGATAATAGCAACTATACTAAGCCCACAGGGGTTACCCATCATGTTAACAATTTTCACTTCGATTATTTCATCGAACAATTTTTTTTGCCGGAACAGGTATGTTTGTAGGTTTGGTTAGACTAAAGACTACCAAAAAAATTACTCGCGCGGCAAGAAATATATTTAGTTGAGTTTTTAAAGCTTGCTTTTTTATGGCAATGACACGCGACTCAGGCCACCTGATGGTGAGTGGGATCTGAGACCCAACGACATTTAAAATCTCAAGACTTCAATCTCAAAACTGCAATCCTAAGACTTTAAATGTGTTGTCAACCCTGAGGACTAAGATGGAATGGTGAAGACAGGGTAAGGTGGCGGTAGCGATCCGGTCGGACAAGGTCCAACCACCATTTTTGCTAGCTTGCTGTTTGTTAGACGTGTTCATATAAAATACCACGAGGGTAACATAAAAATTAGACCCCGTTATCTAACGCTCAGTTTGGGGGCACGCTCAAATAGTTATGTTGCCAAAATTGTAAAAATATAATTCTTCTTATGTAACTGCTCTTGAGATAACTCATTCATTGCATCTATAGGTATTTGATCGGATAGGAGGGCGACAATTATTGAATAGTATGGATTAATTGGTTACTGATTACTAGGTAGGTGCCTACACAGCGGAATAATGCTGCTACATGCTACGTCGTAGCGCACGTAGCGTTGCTAGCACTCAATGTGTAAACACATTCGCTTGGTAGCGCACATCATTGGTTGATTCATACTTACTTATAATTAATTAATTGTCAAAATAAAATTCTTCTTTTGTAACTGCTCTTGAGATAACTCATTCATTGCATCTATTTGATCGGATTGAAGGGCGAAAATTATTGGCTAGTATGGATTAATTGGTTACAGCAGCAGTTACATTTTGTGAATAAATAGTATTATTTTACTTTAAAATCATAAAAATTGTTTTCATGTCTTGTACACGGTGGGGCCTGTAACTAAAGCAAAAAATTAAAACGTAGATTCTTCTCCTCAAACTACGCAATGTTTGTTTGACGACTTTGAAAAAAAACTTGCGGTTTGAATTATATTACATTATAAAGTTAATTCGAACACGCAATGTACTATGAAATTGGTTATGTCTGTAGAATGACTAGACTGACAGGCGATGTCAATTAGACGGAGTTTTAAGTACAGTCAGCTGCAGAGATAAGTATACCCCCCTGCATAGGAAACTTGTATGCAGGAGGGTATACTTATCTCTGCAGCTGACTGTACATTAAAAATACTCTTTACAAGTTGCTAAACAAAAGTTGTCTAGTTTGAGGAGTAGAATCTACGTTTTAATTTTTTGCTTTAGTTACAGGCCCCACCCTGTATATTTTTAATCCGTAGGTTTTATTGCCTTTTTTCTCATCAATGTTTTGATTTGTTACTGAGTGAGTAAATCAAGTTGTGTTTTTTTCGATTCAGTTTATCGAAATTTCCCCATTTGCCTCCAAACTGAACGTTAGATACCGGGGTTTAGTAATAATAATATCATAACAAAACCTCACATACGTACACTAATATATTTAGGTCAAGAACCTACTGTATGTTTCTCCCATATGTCAAAAAGGGATTTGTCTGGTAAACGTCCCGTGAAGGGTAGGTACGGCCTATTTATGTTTGCCGACGGTAAATTACTTTGTGTTCATGTCCTTAAGGGCTCACCTAAATTATAAAAACGGCCCCGGTTTAGTTGTATCTAATAAATTCTACTTCAAGATGGTCTTGCTAGGTAAAATACGCCTTTGAAATATAAATAAAAAATGTGAAAGGTTTAGAAATGTTTTTTTCCAAAAATGACATTGGTTAGGGTTCCTTACCTCAATAGATAGGAAAAACCAATCAAGTGCGAATCGAACTCGCGCACAGAGGGTTCTGGAACGCCGCAATAGGTATGAATCAGAGCGAGCCGCACTTGACCATGTTTTGGTATTTGTTTTTGTTCTTCAGGGTGTAATATAATCATACCAAATTTATCGCTGGTATGTTTGACCGTTTTTACAACACAACAAAAATAAATATACATTGAAAACATTAATTGTATGTGCTCAGATTTATTATTACATTTACATTTTTAAAAAAAACCTGCCGTAATAACACATTATTTATAATATAACCGCTATCTAACAAAATAGTCGTATTAAGTACCGTCTCAGTAAACGTTTAAAAGATATACGGCAATAATATTATAATGCTTTTAAGAGATTATTACGAATGAATTGCTTTGTCACAACACGAGCTGACTTATACTCTCCTCAGAAAAAAGGGCTTAACTGTTCAATTTTAAATGAACTTACTTAACTATGGAAAGCGGATTTGACATTTTAAAACACGATAACTCCCCAAGCCATCCAAGTGTAGGAAGAATCAAAAACAAAACAAAAACGGGTCAAGAGGTCACCTATGGTGTCGCGGCCCCACAAGAATGAAAAGGGATGGCTTTATGTGCTTCCGCGCGTAAAATGTAAGATGGAGATAGTTCGCGCGCGCTTTGATGGCAGCATATTCAAGTAATTGCTGTTTACTTTAAAAACATTACATTGATTAAAAAAATGTTTTGCCAGGATTAAGAAGTTATATATACTCAACTATCGATTCAAAAATAATCGTTAAAGATTATAGGGTTTCGAAGATACAACCAAAAACATGCAAAAAAGGTGTCATGTTTGAAAAATAAAACTATCGATTATTGTATTTCTAATCGTGTTTTCACGTTTGCCAGTCTCAAGCAAATATGATCCTGTTTAATATATCCAAACAGATACAAAGGCGTTATGGTTATTGAGGTCCAGATCTCAGAGCACTACAGACTTTATGGGCTTCTATATACAGGGCTATGTGGCTTCTTAATCCCAGGTATTATAACGCTCGCGAATCGATTCCGCTCCGAGTCAGCGTTTAAGAAGACTGGTTAACAGTCATAATGAATCGGGTTTTCTCGAACGTTCCAAGCCCTGATGATCATGTACTCGTATTATATAATTGGAAACCTTTTTCCGGGGCTATAATTTCTTAGAAGATGTAGTGACTAAGATTGAAAAGGGCATGCTTCGATGGTTCGGTCATTTGGAAAGGATGGATGAAAGAAGATTGACGAAAGAGATATATAGAGCGAAAGTGAGTGGAAGGGTCGGAAGAGGCCGCCCTAGGCGTACTTTTTCGAATCAAATCGGAGAAATACTGGAAAAGGGCCGAATCTTAAGTACCCGAAACCGACGTGCGTGCATGACTCGATGTATGAATGTGGAAGAAGCGAAAGACATTCAGGATCGTAGCAGGTGGAAAGAAGTCGTCTCTGCCTACCCCTCTGGGAAACAGGCGTGATTTTATGTATGTATGTATAATTTCTTACAGTCTGACTCAAATAGTCATAATAAAAAAGTCACTTCCTACAAATTGTGAATTTTATTTTTATTTTAATTATCTCATCTGACTAATATTTAAAATGAAAAAGTTGGGATGTTTGTTGTTACCTTAATCACGCATCAACCGTTACACGGATCAGGAAAAACTTGGCACACATTGGTTAGGCCCTGCAATAGGATAAAAGATAGTCGAAATCTACGCGGATGAAGTCGCGGGCAGAAGCTAAATATAAAGTAAAAAGAAGCAACGTAAAACTAACGCAACGATTTCGAAAACTGTCAAAATGTACGAGATTGACGTAAGCGCTTGACGCCAACCGACAGCTTACTTCATTGCATCATCTATAACGATAAAGTTTTTGTCTACTAGCTTTAACTTTGTCCCTACAACTATTTGAATGAAACTGACTTACAAATAATACTTACAGCCATAAAAATAACTTTCCAAGAACATAATTCTATTCCTTATTGGTCGGTAGGGAAATCTTATTGCATCCCCCTTTGTAGAACATGTGGTAGTAGATTATTGTCAATAACTTGAAGAGGGCTATAAGTGATATGATTGTGAACAAATTTGCGTGCAAAACGTGGTACTATTCGAGTCAAGGGATAATAATAACAGGCGAGTTTAAGTTGTCCAGTCAGAGCGTACAAAACACATTACAAGCGCATTATCAGTAGGGAATATTCATGAGATTGTCTCAGCTTCAATAAAAGCTGATTCATTAAACAAACCTTCTGTGAATAGCATAAAAAATAAACAAGATATATGAATTCTGAAGTTTATATGGCCGACCCGTTACATGAAGTCACTGTACATATCAGATCTCTCTGGCTAACCACTGTCTAAATAGCAGATTAAAATGCTTGTACGAGTATCGTCCGTACTTCATGGCCGGTTTTAAATTTACTTCACTTTTGGTGATGTCTTTTTTCGGTATTTCGATAATTTGATGAGAAATGAGACTTAAAAATCCATTTATATTCCCTTTTTATTCCTATACTTCATTGTATTGGCCCATCTTCTATCGTAATCATATTGTTGATGTTATTGTTAGAGACAACTGATTGTGATATTAAGTTATATGGACTAAAACCAATTGGAATACAAGCTCAGTGCAACGTTGTTGATAACGTTAAAAAATACGCATACCTTACAACACAAAACGTTGAAAATATGCGAGGGTTGGTCTTAAGAATTGCTTTTAAGGCCGCGTAGTGGACATATTTTAGGCGCTCCTACTCCTTTCTATTTTTACTTTTTACTAAAAAAGTCCAATATCTATTCAATGAAAACCAAGTAGAGCGAACGGCGTTCAAGTTTTTAAAATACAAAGCATTTTGTAAGAGGTCTTAAGCTTTTCAATAACGCATTATGTAGACGTTGGAGATGTCTTGAGATATTTTTATTATTTACGACGTAGAAACTATTAAACTTGAAGGGACTTCTAGTTTAGGTTAGGGTTTCATTCCCAGTAAGGATAATTATTTGTGTGATGAGATTGAGTATCGCAATAATACTAGAGTATTGCATTGTTTCTATGTAAAAATAAATAAATAATAACGTACTCTTTTTTATATAGGCATTAACTAATGTTAAGATTGAAGTATGGCTCGATATTTAAATTAAGAACTCAATTTAAAATAACAGATACCTTTCATGGACAGAACTAGATAGAACCGCATCAGATTTGGATATCTATGTTTTATTTTAAAACTCTACCACCATCCGGCTACTAAGTTTTTTACTGTCATCTAGTACCCTTTGGAGAGCGTTGGGACCAGACCTTACCATGAGTTACAATTAACTTAAGCTAGCGATTCGATCGCTCTGTCCCTCACAGTATTATTATAGAGTGCAAGGGACAGAGCATTCGACTCGCTAGGGAATACGGTAAATGTAACTCATGGTAGGGGACACCAATTTGTGTGAGACCAGTAAATATGGCCAGTTTGGCTTGTATATCTTTTATTAAGCTCAATAAAAACCCCAAACACCGCAATATCCATGGTTATGCAACACTGAACAATTTATATGTTTGTCCGCAGGCAATGTGAATGAACGACGATCGCGACGGAGCCAGCGGGACGGCGTCATGTAACATTGTAATATGAATCTCACTAACTTCATCCTGTACATCACTGGCCTGTTTTGGCTCACCCTAACTGATGCGAAAATTGGTAAGCTTTGTTAGATATTACATACTCAAGTCTTCATTCAGAGAAGGGTAGGCAGAGCTACAGAATAACTAACAACTGAAACCTTTACTGAGATCTTTACCAGCGTATTAGTGACAAGTATACAAGCCTTTTGTCCCATAGCTCCCTCTAACGATATCTATGGAGTGGCACAATTTTAACCCGGCAACCACGCGGATTGTTAAATATTTATAATGAACTTAGCTTGTTTATTCCGGTTTTAAGTTGTTTATGTGATTTTTAGCTATCACCCACAAAGTTTAAAGTGGATTATTGTGTCTATTTTTTTTGTGCTTTTGAAGCGTTTTTAGCAAGCTGATATATAATTCCAGTCAATTTCAGAGGTATTTCTATCACAGACCATATTATCAGACGTCAAGTAACATTGTTATTTGAATCTCACTAACTTGATCATGTAAATACATTACTGACCTGTTTTGATTCATACTAACCGATGCAATAATTGTTTAGCATTGTCAAATGAACAAGTGTGTAAAGCAAGCCACTGCTCACTGCTGCTTGGTGCTTGTTTCCATACTAAAATGGCCTTAGCTACGCTTTGGGTAAGGTAAAGGCACCACCAATATTGGACACTTTTAGCTCAAGGAAACAATAATGGACACTCAGTTCTTAATTCAAAGATCATAAGTAGGGTTAGGACCTTTGGTGGCATATTGCACAGTTCTAGAATCCATGGAGTCGCCATTTCCTAATTATTATAAACATACCACTTTGATTTTGGCCTTCAGTATTGTCATAATATTTCAAAGTGCATTCATTCGTTAAATCGATGAACCTTTGTACGACGCGATGAATTTTTGTAGAGAGATCTCCGCTGTGAAAGCGTTACAAATAAACAAAATTTCAAACATTTTAAGGTATGGATAAATCGAACTAAAAATAAAATTTATTTTGTAATATGGCAATATTGAAGACGAAAATCTGATTGGTATGTTTATAATAATTAGGAAATAGTGACTCCATGGATTCTATAACCATGATATGCCACCATAAGTCCTAAACCAGGGTCGTTATTTTCATGCCGATGACGTCAAAGTGACGAAATTTTACACATACGGTGACCTGTTTTCATTTGGCAGTGGTTTAGGTATGTATTAACTGGTACAAATAAAGAAATATAAAATAAGAAGCGGTAAAATAATTATAGTTACATACAGTTTAATCGCAATCAAAATACGGATCATGGAGCAATCATATTCATTTTTCACCACTCATGACTAAAAATGGCAAATGAACCAAATTTTTTTTATAAATGTCAATGCTATGATTGTGTTTCAGACAATTAAGTATATTTTTACAATAAAAATGTTTACTGGGGTTATAAAACTAATCTTGAGTAACATGTAAGTCGAAAATATACGTATTTTATGACTTGACATTTACGTTGGCATCTCACCTAAATTCAGTTTGTTAATATGGACCTTCAAATAGTTATCTCTAGTTTCAAGTAGACTTTATCGAAAAACACAACTAATGGTGCTCCCACACTACGATTGAATGTTATCAAAGATTTTATACCACGACAACATTTTAGATTTAGCAGAATGTTGTAGATAAACGCTTTGGTAACTTAGTTTATTAGGGTTCAAAAGTAACACAACCGTCCTAGTTCTCCAAAAACTACAATATTAAAATATAAATAAATGAACGCTGCTCCAAAAGCAACTAAAATTGTTAACTTTTTATTCTACACAAAAACTTCACACGAAACCAACACCAATTTTCATTTTGCCCACAAAACTACCATTACTTTCAATTCGCACAATTTTAAACGACCCAATTACATGGTCACTGCAGGGTTAACTTTTGTTCGCAGGCTACTTCTGGCACGTCACAGATCTTCATTATGATCCATTCCACAACTCCCTGGAGCTGCATAGAGGTACGTTACATTTGAAATAATACATACACTCTTTTATTTATCGTCTGAGAGGCTTTTCGCGTCTGATTTACTTTTGTTTTTTACAAGATTTATTGTCACTGGGCGCAGCGAACTGGTTGGAATTGGGTAACATGAAAGTGCCTATGATTTTTATCCTATTTTTATGTTTGGATACCATTTTGACTTTGAGTAGAATCGAAAAATTGTTGTTTCG
Source organism: Acleris sparsana (assembly GCA_923062465.1). Classification (NCBI taxonomy): domain Eukaryota; kingdom Metazoa; phylum Arthropoda; class Insecta; order Lepidoptera; family Tortricidae; genus Acleris; species Acleris sparsana. The sequence goes on from OV281293.1 coordinate 2,902,868, forward strand.
CTCAATACTAGGAGCCCTAGGTCTGTCTCTTTGTGTCTTAATGTGACACTTACTTTTTAAAATAGGTGGGGTATTTGCAACATCGTCTATTGTATTTGCGGAAAAAATATTTAGATTTGGGGAACTATTTCTGGGATCCTAGTTAAAAAGGGAATAAGTCGACTTAACTCGTAATAAAAATGTTATGGCACCAGTGTTCGACACTTCAAGCTGTCATGCACCAATTATGGACACTTTACTCTTAATTCTAAGATGACACAATTGTAAATTGAAAGTTACAAAACAAATGAATAACCCTGTATACTGTGAAGTAAGAGTTAATTCTGCCGTGCAGATCCTAAACCACAGTAAGTGCTGTTTTTGCGATTTTTTGTTTTTTTGTGAGGCTGAATCAGTACAACAAGACGCATATTTGTGTATACTCGATTTATGATTTGGACGATGGGAACAGTTGAAAACCGAAGCCTCCACGTACAGTAAATGACAAAAAGTCAGCCAATTATTTTGATAATACTAACTAAAGTGCCGTAAAAACGACTACGGCTTAAAATTTTGACATTTCACTGATTAAAATACAGTAAACATCTAATTTTAAACCTTAATTAGCCAGTGAAGAGCTGTCAACTTTTAAGCCAAAAACAGATTAAAATACAGTAAAACATAAATGTACTAAAATAATTATACTGTGTTGTAAATCTTGTTGTTCTCTTTACCAAACTTACTAAGCTAAAGTACAGTAAAAATGTCATACCCTTATTTTAATTTGTAAATTCCTTATCAACCATTTCTAAAAAACCATCTAAAAGACAGTAACAATATGTTATACTGTTATTTAAGTGGTAAATTTCTCGAATACAAGAGCATTATACAATTTAAAGTACAGTACCTGACTAACTTACTGTGTTTTAGATAGTAATTTGACTATTTTCGTATGTCTTTGCTGTATTCGTGGCAGCAGTTACTGTGCGTTAGATCGGATTTTCGTCATCAGTCGCGTTCCCGCGTTGTGCGAAGCAGACCGTCCGGCGCCACGGAGCACGTGGACTGTCGAGGTAAGTACCTAAATGTTTGTTATATAACAATTTCCATACAATTTCTTTTGAAATATGTCCAAGATCTTTGTCCAATGTGTATTTGCGTCTCACAGTGTTTGCTTAGAAAAAATGTGAGACGCAATGCACATTGGACGAAGATCTTGGACAAGTGGAATACCACCCTAAAAGTAATATTTAAAAAAACTACAGATGCTCATTATTATCTAATCAATTCATTGTTAGTTTGCTTTTATATATAATTAGTTTTTGTCTTTATTTCATTCTCAATTAGTTCATTAAAGTTAAGTTACTAACTGCCACACTCGGAGACGTCGATTAAATTTAATGCTTGATTAAATTTGCTGCTCTCAGTTTCTTTGCTATAGCAAAAGAATAAGACAACACGTCACTGAACAAGCGTTAAATTTAATTGACGTCTCTGAGTGCGGCAGTAAGTAATTCTGATCAAATTACCGATTTCCGAACATTGATTTTTTGTTACCTATATACTGGCCAGCAAAACTAAGTATCACACTCTGTTAGAGATTTACCTATTCTAAAAGTGTGAAACTAAGTTTTGCGGGCCAATGTATAACGTATAGTCCGATTGTTTTAAAGTAGGTACGATCGCCCACACTGTTAACTGTACATCGGTAGACCTTATGCCTTTTGTAGTAAGGTCCACCGATGTACAGTTAAGAGTGTTTGCTGTTTGTATGATATATGAAAATGGATCAATCAACTATTGTTATCCTACACTTTTTTTTTTAACTTTGTTAGGCTTTTAAGTCAAAACAAAAACTAAATCGGTTTTCTTTAAAATATTGCGTGTTTTTATTACACATATACCTAAACAGTGAATTCTGTTACCCGGTTGATATCTTTATTAAACAATTAAATGTTGTCCCCAGTTTTGTATGAAAATAGTGGTTTGTCCCCTAAGTTACCTGTATTTTTGGCAATCATATTATTCTGATTTGGATAGCTTATTTTACACTTGTACTGACAATGAATCTATTGATTAAAAAATATAGTTCATACCGGGCTTTGGTTTAATAGTGTTGAATAAATAAGAGTTATCTAAATGAACAAAGAATAGTTGAATGACCCAAATACCTACCACATTTCGTAATTCGTGTGAAACACTGGTCGGGTACCTTGTTTGACATAAACGTATTTTACCTACCTACCTACCTGTATATTTATCTAAGTATTAATTTGAAACAAAACCTTGTATATAAGTATGTTTTTTTGTTTTCAGAAAAATGAATAGCAGAACAAAAAAAATTAGAGCATGTCTAAAATCTAAAAAGATCCCTGATGCACCTGTGAGATGTGTCCCTCAAGGTGTAGCTGCTAAAAGAAAACAGGATCTTATTAAAAAGCTGGGACCACTGATGCCTAAAAACAGAATAGGATTCTGGAAACAATTACCTGTCACTTCAGGCCCAGATGAAAGAGTAGATATTGAGTTTGAAAATAGTGATGAAGATATATAATTGATAATTTCAAAATTACTTAGGGCCACTTGCAGCAAAAATTTAAATCTAGATTAATGCTAAAGTTCAGTTTAGTTATGTCAAAATGTATGGAACTGTCAGTCTCAAATATAGATTTAAGCTTTATCTTGGTTTAACATTTTCCTGCAAGTGGACCCTTACATAAACTTTTTTACCTACCAGTATTTTTTAATTAAGTAGTAATGTAAGCGACGAAAAAGTCTGAATTTTTATAATTTTCTAAGGATCTCATTAATTATGTGCCATTACCATTAGTAAAAAATAAGAGTAAGTACTTAGTAGTTATAACGTAAATAATAAAAAAGTGCCTTACAAAGTCTGATTTTGTGATACATTGTTACTTAAAGTTACCTCTTTAAACTAAGTTATTATGTGTAATGTAATTACATTATTTTTTATCTAGAATTACAGTTTTTTTTATTAATTAATCGTGTTTTATTTCTTTTATACCCAAAGAATCTATAGTGACCTATACTAAGTAAATAACAGTAAATTGCCTATGATACTGTAGTTTAGCATGCAATCAGCACCGTCTTAATGAGTGTCCGAGTCTTGTATACAGTAACCCGTTTTTTTACTGTACTTTATTCTGCTTTTATTACGATTTTATATCTATCTTAGGGTACAGTAAATGCTTCAAATTTGAAAAAATCCAAATATTTTATTTCTGGACATGTTGAAAATATTTCTATTTACGTCATCATATTCTGTGTCTTCCATACTTTATTATTACATTAAAAAAATTGTAAATATTCGAAAGTAAAGTGGAAAAAAAGTGTATTGAAAGGGTTTTTTGCGTTTTTCTCGAAACTTACTTTTTGCACTTACTGTGGTTTAGGATCTGCACGGCAGAATTGTCGATCATTGGTACTTGTCGATTACTGTACTCGCTAGCGAATCGAATGCTCTGTCCCTCGCGCTCTACAACAAACTGTGAGGGACAGAGCATTCGACTCGCTAGCGAGTACGTTAATGGTAGCTCATGGTAAGGGTACTACTAGTTCCATTGCATATACTTAAACTCTTTTTTACTAGATCTTCAGAAGACTTACCTACCTTTTTTATATTGAACTCTAAAAGTATCATTTTCAGTTACGAATTTCTTCAGGTCGAAAAATAAATTGTCTTTTTCTCAGCAAACATTTTTTTCACAAAATACGGTAGCGGTAACAAAGATAAAATTCCGATCAAAAGGCCAGAAGCCTATGACAAAATGTCTTATTGTGTAAGCAAACAACAAAATGCGGCTTTCAAAGACAATGTCACGAAACCCATTATTGAGATGTAAAAAACCATTCTACGCCATTTTTTCTTGTGAACATAGATATTGACGTTTAGAAAACACCTTCAAATCGTTTAAGCCTTGCGTTTGCAAACGTGTGAGAATGCTTCTTAACAAAACTGGTGAAGTGAGTGTCGGTATCGCGTTTCGTGGGTTCTGTATTAAACTATACAATCATGGTCAAATTAAAGGATTAATGGTATCGTAAAATATAATAATTATATTTAAATCAGTAATTAATTTTCAGATTTATGGTCTATAAACTTCTTAAATCAAAAAAAACTAACGAAAAAAAATAAAAAACAAAATTTTTAAATTGGCACATTAGCTCTTTCATATAATTTCCCATTTGCTATAGTCTAATTACTTATATTTTTCAACCCCCTTTCTAGGGGTGTGTAATGTTTAGTATAAAAATAAATGGTTTAATTTTCATTTTGTATATCACGGATTTCATAATTTCGACTTATATAATAAACCAACGATATAATTGTCATGATGCCTAAAACGAAATGCATAATTTCAAAAACTATAATGTTCATAAATTAAAAAAATATTATTTCTAACGGCTTTCAATATTATTAATGTGGTCACAGTTCTTACCTAACCTGACCTAATTAAAAGAAATTGACTAAAAATTATAATAACAAGAAAATGTTAGTTATATTAAATGAGTGTCATGTTAGGTAGGTTAGGTGAGCTAAATTAAATTATACAAATTGTTTTTAGACTAATAGAGGCACATCCCCTTTCTAGACCCCTTTTCAAAACTAATTTCATATTGTTTTTACTAAATCAGATGATAAACTATGCCAACAAGTTGATAGCTTTTATAGTTTCAGAGAAAAACTGCTGTGACATGACAGACGGACAGACACCGAAATCATAAGGGTTCCTTTTTTACCATTTTGGAACGGAACCCTAAAAAGTCTGAAACGGTCTACCGATTTAGTAAATACGATGCCACAGATAGTCACAAACACATTAAAATTACAGCTATCTATAGTCAAGAGCAATGAAAACGGGTCACCTTGTATAGAATTTCCATAGAAAGTGATCCGATTTTATTGCTCTCTAGTGTACGTTGGAGGTTAAAAACCGCATAGTGATTTACGTACACACAGAATACTCGTATGCAAGGTTATTTATATAATGAGCTCCGGTGTCTCACAAGGGTAGTTGGGGAGTGCGAATGTTAGTCGCAGGAGTGAATGGGAGGTATGATGCGAGGAACTACCTTAACACCCCGGGCTAGAATATTTTCACATAGCTTGTGGAGAGAATATTTTACTATTTTGCTTTGGGGAAAGGTTAATTTCAGCTTACTCGTAAAATAAATTTTAGACCCAAAAAGTCAAGAATTCAAAACAATGTAACGAGTTTCAATGTTCAGTCAACGTGAAGTAGAGTTTTTCTATTTTTTTTCCCATCCGCTTTTGTTACGAGTATAAAGTGATACACAAAATGGATATAATTTTCACTGTTTTCTGAAGATATTGAAAAATTGACGTAGGCTAGCAAAGAAGAAATAAGTACTAATTAGAGATAGAGAGAGTGTTATTAATAAAAACACTAGCTGGCAACACATAATATGAAGCTTATTTCATAGGTAAAATTGTTGCCATGTGAAAAAAAATAGAAAAAAATGTTTGAGTTATCACTCGCTGGTCAGACTCTATGTAAGTTGCAATAACCTCTAGATATAATACCAAAAACTCCTTATACAATGGCGACCCTTCAGTTAAGAGCTGGTGCCTCGTACACGCCCCATCAATTTTTTATAAAACCAAGCTACAAACCATCCTGAATAAATTGTCTTTCTTTTTAAAAAGACCGTATCTAAATTGGTCCATCCGTTTGGGAACTACAGACGCAGACAACTGTACCCAAACAAGATACTTATTACACACAGATACACAAATACATAGACTCACAGATACTCCGACACACAGGTGCACACAGATCCACAGATACACCAATACACCAACAAACAGATGCATACAGACACGAGTATCAACGAGTTGAATTTTTATCACTTCTCTTTTTTGTCTGAACTAAATTTAATATACTAAGCCACAAAAAAACAAACAAAATGAACACCAGGTGAAAAAGTAAAATCAGACCTTATTTTAACTGACTCAACATTATCATTTGTATTATTTCTATGCATATTCATTCGCGTCTGGCGCTTACCAACTCTAGAAGACGCTGTACCGTAATGATAACACTTCATCACTTTTGTTAACCTTCCGTTTATTGCTTCACTTAACTGCTCTAGAGAGACCGTCTTTATTACAGCTCTCCAACTAACGTCTGTCTACATTTCTGCAGTGTCACTGTACACAACTGGGTTTATATCTGTTCTTTTTGACCCTGTTATATAATAGTTTTTCTTCTTTTTCCTCTTCTGTTACTTAAAAGGTGTTTTACGGTTTCAGAAATAAGGCCATTACTTAAATATTGTGATCATTTTGTATTACGACCGTTTATGTATTTTGAACTTTATTTATGATGATCCATACCCGTTACAAGTTTATCTGTCTTTGGCATTGTAGGTCCTAAACGAATGAACCGATTTGGAGCTAGTATTAGTAGCTAGTTTAATTGCGGTGGTTCTAGTGAGGTTTTATAAAAAGTGGCTTGGCCGTCTAAGAGTTGTCAGCACTGAAATACTTCTGGCGTTTTTATCTAATAGTTATTAAGTAGTTAAAGTCGCGGGCAACAGCTATAGATCGATAAAGCGTTAACATGCATTTTCCACCAGGCTGCAGACACCGAGGCAACACGGAGCACAGCCACCGCAACGAGAGGCACCGGGACCACACCTGTGACAGCTCCTGGGCCCTGATACAGAGCGCGGCGGCGCTGATGGCTGCACGGCATCCTGACACGCTGGAGTTTGTGCTGTGGACTGGGTAAGTGAACCAGACTCACTACTGCCTGAAGCTAAACCTGACAAGTTCCCGCATTGCATCATCATTTCATCCCACGACCCACATCCAACCACTTCAGGGTAAAGGCCTCTTCATTTTTACGCCACTTTGTCCGGATTCATGCTAACGCCATCCATTCTTTCCCAACTGGCTGCTTAATGTCATCAGACCAACGAGGTGATGGTCTGCCCAGCAAACAATAACCTAATCTCGGCAGCCACTCTGTAACCGCCCTCGACCACTATCGTCTCGCCTTGCCAAGTGTCTCGCCCATGTCCACTTCAATTGCGTTATCCTTTTGCCAACATCCTCAACTTTAGTCCTGCGCCTAATATTAGCATTCGGTGAGTGATTCAGAAGTGAAATTTTTAACAATAGCTCTTTGTGCAACTTCAATAAGTATACTGAAAACAAATGAACACACAAGCATCTGATGGCAATTGAGCTCTGATGCCCATTGATCTGGCGAATCTTAAGACTGCAATTGCTTTGCCAACCCTGGATCAGCTCTCGGCTCTAATACAGCTGGGGCGCTGATGGCTGCACAGCATTCTGATATGCTGGAGTTTGTACTGTGGAGCTGGAAAGTTAATCTCGGTCCTGATAGGTGTCATATTACGAACCATCAAAACCTGGTGTGCTTTAAACAAAAAGAGAAACGAAAGATTTTTTTTGATATAGTGTAAACATAATAACACCATCAAGTAGCCTGAATGCTCGCGAGCCTTCTCATTGACGTTAAAAAAAAAAAGTTCAGGGAGAAGGAAAGATATATGGCAGTGATTTGTGGCTTAGTTAACTTGACTAGCATAGACGCATTTTATCTTGGTCGTCATGGTTGGTAACGCATTTTCAGTCTTTTAATTACTAAAAAATGCTTCAAAAATAAAAATTGAGATGTTTGATGATCCTGAGCCTTAGTTCCCACTCACCATCAAAATTAAATGGTCATAACTCAAAATGTGTCTGATTTTATCATATCTCTTCAGAGCTGTTTTTACGTAACTAGCCTCAGTATGTCCTTAAAGAATCTGCTGTATCAGTTCTTGTAAAATCCTAACACTCTGTATAAGACTTGACAAAATAAAATAAACTCAAACATTCGTACGCAACAAAACTTTGTTTAATAATGCCCATGATTTCTTTTCCTGCGCGCTAACTTTACTTTGTATAAACTTGAGTATACCGAGAAGAGAGAAGCCAAGAATTATGACACTTTGGGACACACTCAACTTTATGCTTTGGGTAAATTTGGGTCACAGATTTAACCAAACGTATTCGTGTCTTCTGAGAAAATTTGTACCTACTAAAACGAACGCATCAAAACTACATACTAGGGATAAAAATGCCCTTAGTTTGTACTGCGTTGTGATATAAAAATAATAATAGGATATTTTTTACCCTCGATTTTTTTTTTCATGTGTGATTCTTGCTCTTGGTTGAAGTCCGTTTACGTATTTTAGCCTTTTTGGATCTTATTACTTGGTGCTAATTTAGAACGGCGGTGCATGCAGCGTGGCGTTGTTTACAATATAAACTCTACTGGTATCTTGTAGCAGCGTTTATAGCGTGTAGTTAGGCGGTGTGATGAGCGGAAGAGCGGGGCGTTGTAATAGGCGTGCTTGCTGGTACGCGCTGCTTTGCCGAATTTGCGGCTATGGGATTTTTGTACCCTTTTTTGGGAGTATCTACTAAATCTGAATTAAATTGAAAATACACGCACTAATAATATTATCAATGATCTGTAAGGCTAGGTTTATAATTCGTCGGCGTATTGAAGAGTGAGTTGGTAAGGAGAATTACAAAACAGAGGCTCTATTCCACTCAGCAGAACGTTACGTAAATGTTATCGTATTGTTTTTAACTCGCAAGGAAAGGTACCCAACTGTCCGGCTCCGATTTTATTGATTTTGATATAATGTTAGAGAGTATTAAAATAACAGACACGTATTTTTTTTTAGCGGCCCAAACTCAACCTGTTGGGAGAAATTGACCTCCAAAGTACTGAAAAGTGACTAAACCCTCTAACTTATATAGAGATATTTAAAAAAAAAATGCTAGTTTCATAGCGGTTTGATTATAAATGTTTAAGATGAAAAAATAATGAGCACGTGTTTTGTTATATCGGCTAAAACTAATATTATAAAAAAATCACAGGAAGTGTATCTTCAATGATCTTTGAAGGGATTTTTTTATTAAATATGGGCCGCTAAAAAAAATACGTGTCTGTTATTTTAAAGTACTCTCTAACATATATAAAAATCAACAAAATCGGAGCCGGACAGTTGGGTACCTTTCCTTGTCCGCCGTTATTGCTGCAATGTGATTACAATACGATACCATATTAAAGGCAATATACCTATTAGAATAGAGAGCAATGTGAAACCGAACAGACCTCATACGCTGAGCCTATTCAAAGGCATGCTCGTATAAACAAAACTTTAATTGGCATGTCGTCCTTTATCCCGAGATAGAATTTAGAAGACGTTAGCGAATTTGCATACGACTAGATCTCAATATGCAAATGACAGTCGATCTAGGAATTTGAATACTATCGAAGCTTGGAACACTTAACATGAGCTTAACAGGTAAAATGAGAATCGATTGTACTTCGGTTTTGGGATAATTTCGCCATTGTAATATGAAATATGTTTAAAAATTGACCGACTGCTGAGTTTCTTCTCAGAGGTCTCCTCTTGGGAAGCGCTGGTAGATTGTTGACGTGTAAAAGTGCCCGTGCGGCCTACTTACTGAATAAATGACTTTTATCTTTATCTTTCTTTTATAGTATATGTGATTGTACAGTCGGAAGAACAAGTGGTCTTTCGATTTTTAATACAAAATGCTTTCCAGTGAAAATGTTATCTGCCCTGGTTTCACTGAATGGTTCGAACGGAAGACCCGTTTTCTATTTTAATCATTTTTAAGTAATCACATATATTTGTTATTACCATACAAAGTGAAAAGCAAACACTGGGATACCTAGTATGGAGAAACAAACTGTAAGTCATTACTTAAAAAATGCTTTTTAAAAAATCGAGCATTTAGGTTTAAAATCTTCCCTGATTCGTAATGATTCTAATTATGTAAGATATTAATGAAAATCTTATGAAATAAAATATTAAATAAATGTTTTTTTCTGACATGGACATAAGGAAAAAAAAATCTAATTAAAATGTTCAATATCTTCGAAACTAGTAAAAATAACTGAACATAAATGGGGTTAAATCATTCGCTTTTTAGCTGCTCTATCAGCCCTCTGAGTTTTAGCATTAGTTTTAGGGACACCCTGTATATATCTGTGTCGTAAATATAGAGGAACGGGAACGGAAGCATATTAAATTTAATAAAAAAAGGTTTACGTGATTCTTACGGCCTTGACCCTAACCCTGTTTTTATCAACGTAAACCTCATTATCCGAGGGTTAAACTTTTGGTTCCAATAACGTCAAAATTACGAAATGATGCACTCAGAGTTTTTTCACTTAGCCGGTAAATAATTAAATATTTTGCAATCAAAATACGGATAACAGCAGAAAAATATTATTATTTTTCATCATTTTTGTTAAAAATAGCAAATTTAGTCAATGTTTTATGAATATCAATTCGGCGATTATTGATCAAAATAATAATACAGTTATTAATCGTAAAAACTATTAGCACAACAAAATAAGAACGGTTTTTTTTAAATAATGTTACTCCATGATTTTTGCTACATTCCATCTCAATGTCAGTAATACTGACTCAGTATCAATAAACTCAGGGAGTTTAATAATAGTCTATACAGAACCGGTTCAGTTATAACCAGACTTCAACCTTTCATCACTAGTGTTCCATTTTGAATCATCCTATATTCTAATTGACGTCATAGGTACTGAAAATTCGATCCGTGCTCATTATCCTTCCGTATTTACCAGTTGTTCAGTTAATGAGATAGTTTAATACCTAAATCTAACGATTTCTCTATTCCCTTAAGGGTAGTAACTAAATACACATCAAGACGCACCTAATTAATGGCGGTTAGGTATTATGTAGCTCACCGTTTATGTAACCAGCTGGTTACATATGTAAAATATGTACGTCTTGGCTCACGCGATATCTGTTTAAAATTAGTTCTAGATTAATTGGAATATTTGTATACTTTAAAAGACGCGTATAAGAAAGTATTGGCAATTTGTGTAATGAGCGCGAGTATTTTTTTTCGGTTCACTCCCACTAAACTGAATATCATAAAAGCTAATTTCATTAGGCATACCAACGTTTGATATAATTTTCATGAGCCTTAATGTCATAACATTTACTTGTTGTACTAAACATTAAATACTCTAATATTAAAACGGTTTTTCCAGATTAGCGAAGCACAAAAAAAGTTGCTTAATAATGTGTATAAAAGTATACAACAAAATACCGAGTGAATTCAAACTGCAGTCAAACTGTTCCAACAGTTTTGCAGGGCATGATATATTATTGTACTATGTTGTTTGTTTTTAATAAATAAATAATAATAAAATAATAATAAAAATAAATTTAAATCTAATAATAATAGGAAATTTAAAAATAAATTATATCAATGGTTGAGTAATAATAATTTCTATAGTATAAATGAATTTTTTGACATGTAATAGAGTGTAATTGTGACTTAATTTTTTTGTATTTTTTTATTTATTAGTTATTAGCTTTTAAGTGAAATTTGCATACCGGAAACGGTTAAACATGTAAACCTGCCAATAATTTAATAAGACCTAGATGTATAAATTTAACGGTAATGTTTAACGCAAATAAATGGTTATCTTATCTTATCTTAACAATTTGTTGATGAGCCTAGACCTTTTTTGCAGGGTGTGATATTTTAAAACGTTTTTAACAGCATGAACTTCTTTGGCAAAGCTGTAATTAGCAAAACTAAAGTGTGTTAATTGGTAGTCACGTGAGCGCTCACTTTTCCTAATTACCTTAATTCCTATTTTAGTGCTTCGGAAAGGAGTTTCGTTTGCCATGCAACGTTTTACATAATACAGTCAGCTATAGCATTAAGTGAAAACTTTCAGGCGGTGGATTTAACGTTAGGTTTGAGCTGTCATATGAAATTATGATGACGTGGTTTGCCTAGCGGGCCTGTCTACAAAGTTAGTGGGCAGATTGATTCCCAGTAAGGGTTAACATTGTGTTATCAGCGCAAGTATTTTTTTCTGTCTTGGGTGTTTTCTATGTATTTATAGGTGAAAAACTTAAGTAAATGACCTCTTGCATATACTCGTAGTTGTGTACAAAACTAACATGGAATTTACATCAAATTTCAAATATAGAATGTCGAACGGTCTATACAGTGTTACGACTACATGCAAGAGGTCAATTTACTTAAGTATTTTCACCTACAGGTATTTATATATCTCTATAAGTATTTATACAGTTTGGGGGTTTTAGTGGTGGTAGAAGTTATAACCTTGTACACGGTCCGTCCGATTCACTACCACCAACTTATCCATTAACCCACCGCCAAGCAGCAGTGTTCGCATTTCTGTGTTCCGGTGTTAGGATAAGACAAGCGGTGAAATTACTAGCATAGAGGTATTCTATCTTAGTCCTCAGGGTTGGCAGCGCAGTTGAAGTCTTAGGATTGCAGTTTTGAGATTGTAGTCTTGAGATTTCAAATGTCTTTGGGCCTCAGATCCCACGTACGCTCCTGCACGTTGGCCTGAGTGCTCGCGTGCCTTCTCCTTGCCATAAAAAAAGGTTATTTTCTACAATATTGATGAATCACAATAAATATTATCACATTTATCAGTTACGAGCTGTTCCCGTATCCACTTCGTTGGGTAATATTTTTTTTGGGGGTGATATTAGCTCACAAATAACGAGGCTTTAATTGGTAAAATAATTTTCAAAATCGGTTCAGTAGATCCAGAGATTGCCCCTTACAACGTCACAAACTTTACCTCATTATAATATTATAGTATACACGGATTAACCAAATTCTTGCCAACCACCTTGTCTTACTGCAGTTTAATTTGATTTATCTAGTTACGATCTTAAGCTAGACAACATAAAATATGCCAACTCAGCAGCACAATGTAATGAACCCAGAGGCAAAAGGCCGTTAGTTCAACTTCCATCCGATCGTAAATATTCATGAACAAACAATCACACTGAATGCTGCAAAACTAATTTAAAAAGCAAACGAAGCAAGGGAAATTTGTCAATGGTTTTGCAGTGAATTTGTTCGTTACGCTGCAACGTTGTATTAACAAAAGTATTTTTTTAATGAATGCAGCAATGCAATGAAATGTTTTAGTTACGGTCGTTATACCAGTTAGGTTATGCTATGTTTATCGACCCAAAAGGATATAACTACAAAGGACAAACGGTAAGAACATGGCATTACTAATGTCTATAGTAACTTTTTTGAAAATTTCCACGCCCCTCAGTTATATAAATCTTAACAAAATAACACAGTTGCAAACTTCCAAAACATAAAAGATAAAAGGCATTTATTCAGTAAGTAGGCCGCACGGTCACTAATACACGTCAAAAATCTACCAGCGCTTCCCAAGAAGAGACTACTGTTGAGAAGAAACGCCGCAAGAAACAGCCAATTCGGAATAACCCAATAAGTTAATTAGGTGATTATTTATACGGGACATAGTTTCTTTTATTATACTAAGTTTCTGTTGAAAATAACTAAAGCATGTATTAGGAAAATGATATATTGTATACAGTGGGGCTAGACAAGTTGCCATCGAATACAAACGTTAGCGTCTGGTGATCACCTATCGCTTCGCTTTGTCAAAAATTAAAAAGCTAGCCAAGTTGCCGTTAGATGCCGTCGTTTATATCGTGATAGTGCACGTGTTTAATTCAACCTGTCAAAATAGTACCGCGTAACGAAGGTATTCGAGTAGCGCGAGTGATAGTGATCACATTACAGCATGTCAGTTGTAACTAGTGATATATCACGTGACTTACGTCAATTCCATACATTTTTGTAAGTGACAGTATTCGAGCCCCTCTAGAAAGTTGGCTCTGGGAACTATCTATATTTAAAACTTCTAACTATGATTTAAAAAAAATACATACACAATGAATAAATCAAAGCCTTAACTACTCGCCAGTTCAAACAAAGTTCCCATCCTATAATTATTTATTAGAAGTTAAATGAACTCGCTACAACATTGTCAATTCTCGCAATATTTGCTAACAAGAATCCCTGTCATTGCCTACAGAATAATTATTCAGCAACATCTGTACAAACTTCAGAGCCTATCTCACAACAAGAGAATTAGACCAAACTCGAAACCTTAATAATCAAAGTTCCTTAAGTCTCTGAAACACGACGTGCCGCAAAGTGGTTATTATTTATAAAGGTATAAGCTTCAATTTCAAAGTTTTCATCCAGTTACCGAGGGAACTAAATATTCATCAGCGCTCAGAGTAAGTTTGAATGTGACCAGCAGTTATTATGCATGCGGTCTGTACGGCACACAGTAGACATGGTAGAACGAGAAGCGGCGGACTTTGCTGTAATAGAGATGGTTAAATATTTTCCCTTTGAGTGCTTCGAGTGAGGCACACAATGCATTAAGTGTTGGACTAACTTGGACGAGAACATTTTTAAAAATTGTTTCATAATCTGGGGCATTATTTTAATTTGTATTTAGACTTATTAAGTTGACAGTAATGGCGGCTGAGATACAATTATAATTAATGACAATTGATATAAAGATATATTTGCGGGTGGTAGGACCTTGTGCAGGGTCCGTCCGGATCGCTAGCACCTTCTTATCCATTAACCTACCGCCAAACAGCAGTGTTCGCATTGTTGTGTTCCGGTTTGGGGATAAGACAGCCTGCAATGACTAGCATAGAGGCATTCCATCTTAGTACTCAGGGTTGGCAACACATTTGCAGTCTTGTGAATGCTAATGTCTATGGGTCACAGTTTTCACTTACCATCAGGTGGCCTGTGTGCTCCTTTGCCTACCCTATGCCATAAAAATAAAAATAAACTCTTTCTAAAATCGACTAGCGACACTAAATCTGACCAACTCATTGGTGTAAAAATTATAGTATCAACTACTGTTGTTATTCGTTGTAACGACGTCATAGTCACGTGCTCAGTCTCGCACAAACCCCGAACCCGCTGTGTAATTTTGAAATCTGTGACACATTGCTATTTTGCGACGTAGGTAGTTTGCGAAAAATCTTCAACATGCTTTTGCTTCACCAAACATGTAATATATATATTTCGCACGACAGTATTTCATAACCAATGTTAACGAATCCATTTGCTTTTTCAATCCCATACTTTACAACATGAGATGATTGGGAAGAAGGGTTTACATTTTTAATACACTGTCCAGCATGAACATTATCAAGCTTTTTATTAAGCAGTGGAAGTAGACTTAAATGCTAAATTTAATAAATTACATGATTGTACCATTAAAATTACATTTTTAAATCTTATTCTATTTTAAAATTATGAAGATATATTTAAAAAAGGGCCCTGCGGCATTGTCGCGAAGATGCTGGCAGCATTTCCTCGCTGTATAATTAAACTTATGCGTTGAGCGAGGAAACTGCCAGCTCTTCGGTCTCCCGTGACGTCAATGAGCTTCTTGGAAATTTCTTTGAAGAGGCTTTGAGCGCTAGGATCCCACAGACCAAGGTTCTCGACGTCGAATGGAACAAACTTATATTCTGGGTCTAGACCACTATATTTGCCTACCGTTATGCTTTCGGCTGCTTCGCACCAGCCCTATTAGAGGTCCGGTGGAGATGTGGTGAGACTAGCGTGTCTACGCAGGTTGCATCCCACACTAGTACCCGTCCCACATTCCCCGGGACCAAGGAAAAGCATGAAATATTGAATTAAATTAAGAATTTAACTATAGATATGTATTGGCGTGTATGTTGAGTGGATGTGTAAACAAAATTAATGAAAGAATTGCGGAAGGAGAGGAAACCGTTCTTGACCTGATTTACTCCGGACATAATTATTATCTTTTTAAGGATTTCAAGTTCCGAAGTGGTTGAATTTGATGATGGAAATGGATGAGCCATGATAGAAAAAATATATTAAAGTACACTAATAGATTATATATATATACAAATACAAATACAAATACAAATTGTTTATTGGTAATATATACATTACATGTCAGTTTACAATTGCTAATAAATAAAATATATTAAATTGTTTACGTAAACATTTCATTATGGTCGTAGAACGCCTGCTCGACAAGCCAATTTTTAAGCCTACGTTATACGTATATATATATATAATAGTATATAACCAACCAATTTCCGGAACATGCCTAATCAGCATTTATTTATAGTGCCAAGAAGTACCAATCAATATGGCAAAAGAGGACATTAAAACCTTAATTAATTAAAAGTTAAATTAAAAATCCATTAATGCATAGTACGCTGTGGTGTGTAGGGTAACTCCTTCTAGTTAATATATTTAATCTTAAAAATGATAAAGATTATATCATGAAGTATTTAATTATTGTAGTAACGCTCTTTTTATTTTTGAAATAAATGGTTCATTTTTTAGTCTTTATCTCCTTGATATTCTTACCGATTTTCATAAAAAATATCTAAAATCCAATCTAAAAAATGTTCAGAAAGTTTTTCCTTTAAAAAATGGTTCAAATCGGTATATTTTTTCGTGAAGGTTACAAAATTTCTCTTTTCAGAAACTTACATTATTTTCTCCAATACTGAAGTTATCATCGCCACTTGTAAAGTTCTTTATTTTTTTCTTACCTAATAACTTTTGTAGTGCACCATGAAATGCCACGCCAACATTATTCTATTATTAAGGTGTTCCACATTATATCATTCAACTCATATTCAAGCAGCTATCGGAAATTACGTCGCACGTGTGTGGTAGACTCAAGCGGCTCTAATAATATTTCGCCCCCAAATTTATGAGCATACCTAATTTAGGGGCTGAGATAATGTTGGCAGCGATAAGGATAGACAAACATACCGTTATCTCTCAGTTTATAGCTGTATGGAGCGATTAGCAAGGCAATTGTTTGATGGCGATCGTTTGTGGAACTTTGGTCGTAAAGGGTTTCAAGGATAGGTTTCTATTATTACTAGATGTGCTATTGTAATGTCGGCGTTTCTATTCTTGATAAGAAACTAATACGAGTGTGTATTCATTTATAACTGCAAATTAAACGATGTGTTTTCGAACTTTCATACTTTAAAAGTGTCCAGAGACTAAAAATATGTCAAGATCCATATTAACCATGCTGAGGATTTTTGAAAATTATCAAAATTATAGCATTGACGTTAACTGTTGAAAGATCATATCGTCCGCTTATGTCAATTCCTCATATTTCAAATCGATAGACAGCAGAAACGTTAGCAGGTTTTGAGTAGATTTTGGAATGCTTCAAAACTTAAAGGAATACCACTAAATTATTTGATTTGTCCCGTTTTTGTCCGTGATTCAAGTCCATTCCTATTTTCTGTACGGCTCCGTTATATGAAATTTAATTATTTGCGAGACCAAATTATATTTGGTGAATGGAAAGCGTGGAAAAATTCTTATTGTTCGGACGCTATTGATGGAGGCACGACGTGACGTCCCATTTTACGAATTACCGTACAAGACAAGGACCTATCTGCACTTATATTATAAAGAGGAATGATGATGGTTTGTTTGCATTGAATTGGCTCCAAAACTCAACCGATTTGAAAAATCTTTCATCATTAGAATTCTACATTATCCCTAATGATATACGAGATTTTCATAAAAAGAAACCAATTTGAAAAAAAAAAAAAAATGTTTACATGTTAAAAGCTAAAACTGTTCCAATTATGTTTTTAGTACACATGAAATTATTGCCTAATCTAAGTAGAACAGGGTGTTTTACGTTTTCATCTAATTTGTTTATGTTATATAATGTTTATAATGACACTACAAAAACACTTGGAGACGATACATAATCATATTTCGGCATTTAAGTGATAAACCACGTCGTCTGACTTTGAGTGCACTAAATTAATCAATATTTTTATTCTAATTTCATCAAGATCAATTTTATTTTCATAGGTACTAGGCCTCTGTTGCACATTGCTCAAGCCTATCTTGTTATCTACGTTTTCTAATTTACTTTAAAGTGTCCTATAACAGGCGTCACAGTGCATAATGGCCAATAAAAGATCGTTGTGTTTGTGATACAAAACAAACAATATTCTTACGTTAGCGTCAATGTAGCTACGTAAAAATAGGTAAACTTTACGAAATAAAAACACTTAAAACAGCAAAATTACAAGTACAAAAAAAAACAGAAGACTTGCCACATCAGGGCACTTTTACACGTCGATAATATTGGAGTAACTCTGCTAGCGCTTTGAAAGAAGACGCGCCGCTAGAAACCCCTGCAGAAGGTTTTTTTTTACTCAAAAATAAGTTATAATACAAGGTAATAAGTTAATAAATATTCCTAAGTTGAAAAAATAGCTCAAATACAAAATCATTGCAAATGTAAAGAACACATTAAAATATAAATAATGACCAGGAGAACATCAGAAGGAGGTGTACACGTCAGGAAAGATAACTGCAAGCTCTTGGCGAGGATTCTCTTATAGGTGATGGTACAGGGTTATAAAAATCGAGCAACCTTTACGTGTGACTCCGACGATGAACCACGACTTGATTCTAGTCCATCCGTGACAAGCAAAGGTTGCTCTGAACTTTACCACACGTGGAGCCGTTGAACTGTCTTATCACGTTCAAGACCGTCGACACACTTAGCGTGTTAAAACCACATGAAACTGCTAGCTTGTGGCTGTGAATTATTTTAGGTTCATTGACCTAGAGTTACATTTTCAATTGACGTTATCATAGAAAAATGCTGTGACGGTTATTAATGATGACTATGTATGTGTGCATATGTTTGATTTATTTTCTTTCTGACTTGTGGGCTCGGTTGTGTTTGAGTTGTCAATGTCCGCTCGTAACTACTAAATGAATGAATCAATTTTAATGAATTATACGTGGTTAGATTCGTCTTAATCACTAGAGTGTCATAGGCTATATAAAAATTATTTAAATGTGAAATTGGCGAAATAAATGATACAAACAGCAGTTGGATTTTTTAAAGCTTGCTTATGTTTACAGGGTGGTTTTGTGTGATGAACATATAATATTGCAATTTATTGCGTTTATTTATAAGAACTAAATAACACCAGTATGACCTCATAAATAACATTAAAAAAGGTTATGTCTGAATATTTTTTTACGGTTTGAGATATAAAACTATTATACATATAATGTTTGACCCATCATGTACTCTAACCTAATCTTAATTGAGCAAAATTTGGTTACAGAATTATCAACAAGTGTTCAGAGTTGTAGGTAATTCTGTAGCTCTGCCTACCCCACTCTGGGAAGGAAGGCGTGAGGTTGTATTTATTTTGGAATTTTATGCTATTGTGATACGATTCCAAGAAAATTACATAAACGAAATCCATAATCTTCAGTTAACTTTCATAGAGTATGAAACTTGATTCGCTCCTCTGATCTATTGTAATTGTAAGCTACTTATACACTAGTGTCATTAGTACCGAGCTAGTATGGCTATGTTGATCTATGCTTAAGCCGAGACTTGCGTGAGTGGTCTATAGCACTAATATGTCACTTAGAATTCACGGACTGGTTTGAATTTGATACGTTAATGATAATGTTAGTTGAATTCTGTAAGCGATTGGGGTAAAGGTCACTTTGTTACGAGTACCTGATGGATCGACATAGATAACGTATGTATATATAAGATGTCTGTTTCTGTTATAAAAGGGAAGCTTAAGGACTCTACGGATTTTATGAGTTAGGCCATCGGTGAATCTTTTTCTTACGCAAAAAAAATAATGTCAATATACAAGCTTGATAGCCTAGACTTTGAGTTTTTTATTACAATTTTATTTGTTCCAAAAATGTTTGGGTAATTTTTTACACAATTTGCCAAATGTAAATTTATTGGCGATAAAGCACTCACTTTCACATTCTGCATGCACTTAACAACTTATTGACACTTATACCTATGTTAACGCCATCGATCGCCATTCTCTCTGGTCTCACTAAAAACCAGCGTCACAATGTATCAACATGTTACACGCAAGGACAATTGTTCGATAAAAGAGTAGTAGTCACTAGTAAATTAACAGAAGCTGAGAAGGGGGTTAACTCCACGCGCTTCTGTCAAGTCCATCTATACCTAGTTGAGTATTTTAAGGGTTTGTACCAATAAAAAAAAGGCTTTATGCAAAAAATTATTACGAAGTTACCAACCCCATTTAAACTGACGTAGGTATAGTTAAATTTCACAGCCATTCTAAACCCACGGGCAAACTTCGTTCACCCAGACCGGATAAATCCGGTTTCTTCCCTGACCGTGCCGTTCCGTATGCAGCTTAATCTTGGCCGCGTCCGGCGTCCGGAAATCAGACCGCGTCGGAATTGAAAAATGTCAGCTACGGAAGCCCATTTAGCAGATGTAAATAGCCTTTTGTTTGGTATAAACGCGATACCTCTAATTTCCTGTGGAGAATTCAATGTTCATTTGGGTATAGGGTGTATGGATGTATGTAAAAGATAATTTTAGTGGGAAGCTTAAGGTTGCTTTTTTTATATCGGAAATTAACTTTAGTCGAAAGGTTTTTGTGACCAGCCTTAGGGAGGCTTTTATTTCTACAGTGGACGCCTTATGCATATTCTACTCGATCATAACCATATGGCTTTTGACATGTTATCGTATTGTTAACGTTATGGTCGTTTTTATTTACTTGACAATAATGGGAGCCGAGTAAGAACCGATATTGTAACATGGTTTATGGGAACATGGATAGTGATATAACGCAGCGATATCACTTAAAACCTAGGTTTGTAATTTTGAATTTTCCTCTCAATCGATCTTTGTTATTTTGCTATTTTAACTGACTTTCTCCGAACCTAAAATAGATTATAAGATCTTTTGCACTTATAAGCAATTGTTTGGCCGAATATACGTATTTTGTTAAGGCGTATAAATTTAGTATTTTTGCGGTTGTATCAGCTAGTCATCCACGTTCTTATATTTTGCTGAATTTCAAGTCTTCTGAGAGCATTATAATTATTATTGATAAACCTCTACGCTAGTGGCTTATATTTTGTCTTCATGTTTCGAAAACAACTGTGCGTTCTCGGAATTTCCTGCCTCACACAACTAAACTGTGGAATGGTCTGTCGCCTGCGGTATTTCCGAACCGTTACGACCATCAAACCTTCAAGAAAAGAGAGTACTCTTATTTGAAAGGCCGGCACCGCACCTGTGACTCCTCTGGTGCTGCAGGTGTCTATGGGTGACGGTAATCGCTTTCCATCAGGCGATCCGTCTGCTCGTTTGCCTCCTATACCATAAAAAAAAAAAACTTCTGATACCAAGACTTATCTTTTAATTAACAAATACGAAAGTATACAAAAAAATACGTCGATAATGTGGGACTAAGTAACAAAACTCAAAACATTCCTATATAATCAACTTTAATTCTTACGCTATAGCAAAAACGAAAACCCCTTAAAATCCTCAAAAAAGACGCCAAGTTGCAAGAAAAAACGTAATTAGTGTAACAAGGAACTCGTAAAGACAACCCGCTGGAGGCGCGACGGGTGTATCTTGTTCCTACAATAGAATTTACTCTTCAAAGATAAAGTAACTTAAGCTGAAAATAAACCAATTACTGCACGAATGCTTGGATCAATAACACATGGAGCATGTTGGCTCGTGATGTAATAAGGTAATCCAGGCAACCAAATGGCTTTTAGGGTGAATATGTTTGTTTCTCTACGATGCAATAATACCTTATTAAATGGCCCATCCGTCGTTTATTAATGTAACCTTTTACAAATGTAATTCCTGAAACTAGAGAATTCCTACCGCCAAACAGCAGTGTTCACATTGTTGTGTTCCGGTTTGGGGATAAAACAGCCCGTGTAATGACTAGCATTAAGGTATTCCATCTTAGTCCTCAGGGTTGGCAACGCATTTGCAGTCTTAGGCTTCCAGTCTTGTGAATGCGAATGTGTATGGGTTACAGTTTCCACTTACCATCAGGTGGCCTGTGTGCTCGTTTGCCTTCTCTATGCCATTTTTGTGGTAAATTGGGGTGTTTTGAGGTCCAACATTGACACCAAATATTATTACTTTTAAAGATTGGGTTGTATCTTTTGGGTTTCTTCAAAAAGAGCCAAGACTTTAAAAAAATATTATTTTAAATTAGATTACATGGAATTAATGTTCCATTGAAATTCGTTAAGAATCTTTAAAGTGAGTTACTCTCTGATTTTAGTTATACGTATTAGCAATGGTATAAACAAAAGACGAGTGGGAGGAGTCTTTGCTGGTAGGTAAATGTATTTAGATTATTTACGTAGAAGCAGGCTGTTTATTGTTCAATGTTAAAACACGAATTGCACAGCTTGATCGTAAATTAAGTACTTTGAGTTTGCCAGAATGACAAATAAAAATGTATAAAACAACAAAATAAAATGTAAAGTCAAAAACCTTCATCAATCTTTATATTTATATAAAGAAAAATAAGAGGAAATTTAACATTTACATTTCGACCGTCGATTCGAGTAACATCGTAACTAAATTTAAGTGTTTATGAGATTTTTGAATGGTGAGATATGTGAATAAAGATCTACAAAACTGTATTTTTACTTTTTTTATATAATGAGAAATAAAAAAAGTACACAATTTCATAACATCGTATATGGAGTGTTTTCAATGGTATTGCACAATTACATTACAGGAGAATGATTGTAACTAGACTCAAGAATAAAATTATTAGCCAAAATCGCTTATAATTCTCGCCGACGCCTGCCAGTAACATCGTATAAGCATTTACGATTTTACTGTGTCAATGTATAAGCAAGTACCGAGCACGTAAGTGTGGTTAGAATATTACTCCGCATTGAGGGCTCGCGCTATTGGACTTCTGATTTCGCGCGTAAATTGATTTGCTATGATTTTATTGGTCCGTTCATTTCATTTGCTATTTTTGCCTTGAAAAAATAGTTTAGGACAGGTTTTTACTTGCACCTGTGACGTCGAAGTGGGAGCACTGAGCTGAGTGTTTTGTTTTGTTATTATTATCGTAAATTGTAAATTTTTGATTGTACGAGTGAGTGAATAAATTTTAATAGTCATGAAACGTGGAAAAGCGTTAGTGCATCTGGTATTAAACCAGAGTGATGAAATCAGTGCCCGTAAGTACCTAAGTACATATTTAATGATTAACCTATTCCTAAAAATAAATTAGAAACTTAGTTTTGATATTTATCGTTATTATTAGGTACTTTGTGTGTGTGTGTGTAATGTAGAACTTTTGTATGTAGGTATAGTATAGGGCACAAATACGTAGGTTATTCACTTTTACACCTTAATTCGATGGCATAAGGCACAAAAGTGTATATGGCACTGATTAGCAAAATTCTTTCTGTGATGGTTTCTTATTAGGTAATTATACATTATTGATTTCACGTGGCGTTGCTTGTGGTAATATAAAAATAGGTACTCTGGAGTCCGACTGACCTACTTACCGATAGTCTCAATGATACCTACGTCATCGATTTCAATTAAATAATTCTCGTTTAGCAATAATAAGTTCATAACTTTCTTTCTGATTCTTCTACTTGTATGATAGTTTTATTCTCGGTTATTTTGACAAATATTACCTCGTTACGTATGAAATAAATATACTTAGGTACCTTAATCATTAATGTACGTACTAGGTAGGTAAATATATTTTTATGTAGGTACCTATTATTATAAAAAAATAGGTGTTCGTTTATATTTAATTAATGTCAGATAAACTGGAATGGGGGACCTACAATATTTTAACTTTTAACTGACATCAGTTTGTGTGACTGTTTTTTGATCCGTAGTTATATGTCTAACTATTTGTTAAATTTGAAAAAAGAATCGAAAATTTGACACATTTCCTTGAGATTTGGCCATTAGTTATGCTTTTTAACTATAGTTAAGAGTATAGGTATAAGTATGTAGGTACAGAAGGTGCTTAAGTGTTTATTATAAGTATTTATAATCTTTTCAGCTGATGTTTCGAATAACGAGAATGTAACTTCGGAGGATGTTGAAAATCCTACTTTCACACCAATAATGGACGGAGACGGTTTTATTCAAGATGGAGCAGAACTACTGTCGTTTAAAAAAAAATTGAGAAATACTGACATTAATTATGAAATGTACAGTGACCACAATAATAGCCACAAGACTACAGATTACGTGCCGCAGCATGAAAAAAGTTCAACGGAAACATTTCATTCGTCTGATTTGAGGGAAGCTCAAAAAGAATGTGATAGTATTGAGTTAGAAACTGATCTTATAACACCGTCTGAACTTGGAATTTTACAGGAGGTAAATATTGAAAATAATTTTAACTTTGCAAGTAGTTCAGAAAATGAAATTCCATCCTCCTCGCATGAATCTAGTGATACATCTCATACAGAATCTCCGCAGTCTTCACCAAGTTCAAGTAAACGCTCGTACCCACTAAAAACCAATCCTGGAAGAAAAAGAATAAGAGATGACAGTCTATGGAAGAACAACATAATAAAAAGGATGAGAAATACTGGCCAAGAATATGTTAACTACTCGGGAAAAAAAGTAAAAAATAGATCAATGAAGCCTGGTTGTGGAGAAAAATGCTATCGCAAGTGTCAATCATTGATTTCAGAAGAAACGAGACAGTCTTTATTCAATGATTTCTGGAAATTAGGAGATCATGAACGACAAATGTTTTACTTGTCAAAATATATTAAAAAAGTGGACAAAAAGATTGAAATAAAAAAAAAAGAGGGAACCTCGAGGCGGCAGTGTACTAACCAGTATTTTTTGAAAAGTACGACAATTCGATCTGACAATACGGAAGATGAGTTATCTGAAATACAGGTCTGCAAAAAGACATTTTTAAATACATTTGATATTTCTGAAATTTGGATAAGCACACTGTTTAAAAAAAAGCAAGACGAAAATTTCAATGGGTTTCCAGATTTACGAGGTAAACATAATGTCAGGCCTAACAAGATACCGGAGGAAAGAAAAGAATTGGTTAGACAGCATATAAAATCCATCCCAGTAAAAGAAAGCCACTACGTTCGGAAAACAATTTCAAGACTTTTTATGGAAGAGGGATTGAGTCTATCCAAACTTTATGTGTTGTATGTGGAATGGATGCAAGAGTCAGCGGCTGATCAACCTGTAGTTACTATTGATCAGTATAGAAAAATCTTTAACACTGAATTCAACATCGGATTTTTTCAACCAAAAAAAGACCAATGCCTCTTATGTCAAATTAAAAACCACGGCTCAGCAGAAGAAAAAGAAGCGAAGCGACTGATCATTGCATTTCATCTGGCAAATACTTACAGTGCAAGAGTATTTAAGGATATGGATAAAGTACGGTCGAATTCTAGCAAAGAGTTAATAGTGGCGTGTTATGACATGCAAAAAGTCCTTGCCACTCCTCAATCGGAAGTTTCGCTCTTCTATTATAAGCGTAAATTTGCAGTGTACAATTTCACAATATTTGTTCTGGGGAAATTTGAGGGGCACTGCTATCTGTGGGATGAGACAATCGGTAAAAAAGGTCCGAATGAAATAGGCAGTGCATTAATTATATTCATCGAGACAGAAGTAGCTCAAGGCGCCAAAGAGTTTATATTTTATTCTGATTGCTGTGGTGGCCAGAACAGAAATAGAGTTATCTTTGCTCTTTACTCTTATGCTTGTTCAAAGTTTGGCATTAGCATTTTACTCATCGTTTTTTTGAGGTGGGTCACTCACAATCAGAGGGTGACTCAATGCACGCCTTAATAGAGCGTCGCAAAAAAAACAAAACTATTTATGTGCCTGCTCAATGGGTTACTCTGATAGAAGGCGCAAAAGTGACTGGAAAGCCCTATAAGGTGATAGAAATGCAGCAAAAACAAATACTGGATTATAAAAGCCAAATCAACCGTTTTCCGAACTTAGGGCTTAAAGCTTGCGATGATTACAACAAAAAAGTAAAATGGTCCAAAATAATGCAACTCAAAATTACAAAAAATGACCCCTATGTTATAGAATTTGAGTATGACTATTACTCTGAATTTAATCAAAGAGTAAATCTGATTTACCGACCACCAGTGAAACCCCGTACAACACGAAGAAGGCTGGACTTAGATCAAGACCATTCCACACCCACGACATCTCATACTACCACATGGGATGAAATTCGTTTTGCTCAAGCATATACTAGACCAATACCTATATCTGAAGCAAAATATAAAGATTTAAACTCTCTCTGTGTTACTGGAGCGATACCTGAACAGTACAGAGATTTTTACAAAAACTTGCCTCATTCTAACGAAACACAAGATGATGATGATGATGAAGCTTAAGAGTTACTAGTAGGTCGTGGTCTTATACGCTACTGCCTTGGCCAAAATTATTGAGCAGGCCACTTTTTCCCTTGTAACTAAGACAAAATATAATAAGGTGTTAGTCATGTTAAAATAATTTAATAGTATAATAATTATAATTTAGTAATAAATAAAAAATGTAAAGCTTTATTTAATAAAAACGCATGGGTGCTCAACACTTCTGGCCATGGCTGTACATAATTTAATAATTTGATAACCTATTACTTTATCATTGCCAAAAATATATTGTTGTTTTGTTATTAATTTATTGCTAAATAACTTTGGTCAAATAAGACGAATGTTTATTTTATTTCTTGTTATTTTGTAGGGAACTTGGATAGTTCAAAAAAAAATCAAAGCTTTGTTTGATTTTTACATAAAAACGCATGGGTACTCAACACTTTCTAGCCATGGGAGGTACCTAATTTAATTATTTGATAATCTAAATATTTATCCAAATAAATATTTTTTGTTTTGTTATTAATTTTTCGCTAAATAACTTTGTTTAAGTTAAATAAGACGAATGTTCATTTCTTTGTACTTAGCAGGAAAGTTTGTTAGTAGGAAACTTGGTTAGTTCTAAAATATTTAAGTACTTACTTAACTTTCATGGAGTACCGTAATGATTGACTAATTACATACCTACCAAAATTTACCAAATTATGGTATTAAATTATTATTGTTTTTTTAATTTCTTTTTTTGAATAAAAATTAATCGTGTCTTAATTGTTTCTCCTTCAATATCCATTATAATATTTTTTTAAGTGAACAATTATGATAACAGCTTATTATCTACTTAAAATATAATATAAATAATTATATATTTATATGTTTTATATTTCCTAACTCGAGTTACTATATTTTAAGTCATAAAATTCTGTCTATTTTTCGCAAATCTGTTGTGATTAATATCGTTTCCTTAGATACGATGATATTGAACAAACCAAGAATGGCAAAAGTCAGCGTTGTAAAATTGTATTATAACATACAATAATACTCGATAAACGATAACGTAAATTACGTGGTCGTAACTCTATCTAAAATTTAAAATAAAGTATATAGAAAAAAAATAAAAATACAGTTTTAAAGAGCAGCAGATTCTGAGAAATATGATATATAACACTGTATGGAAGCGTAAACTAATAAACAAAATATGGGTGGTTGAAAGTACAAAATACGTTTTTTTGCTCTCCTGAAAACCTCTGTTTTTTAGTTACGATGTTACTCGAATCGACGGTCGATTTGTAACTGAGTTACAAGCAATATTTAATTGAGTTTTAAGATTTAAATCTAATTTTCCAAAAAAAGTGATCAGACAAGTCATGTTCTTTCACACAGCAGCATCACAGACAGCACCATTCTTAAGTTAAGATTCATATTACACTCCTTTACCTGAGTATAGTGGATTTTTTCAACTAACGATTTCTCAGCCGGCCCTTAAATGTCTCGTCAGATGGTTCGCGTTTGACTTCTTAGTACCAATGTAAATGTAGTTAATTTAATCCTTTTATTTAAAAAAAATCCTTATAATCATTTAAAACCTGGCATTTTCTGGTAAGTAAAAGTGATAGAGATAGAGGAGCCATGTGTGTCCGTGCCCTTCTTTGTTTGGAACTTCTCAAGTTTTGACAGATCATAATGTGGCACCATAATGCTCATGGCGGTGTAGTATTGTTGATGCAATATCCTCCATTTTTCTTTATCTTTTGTCATTTTCTTTAATGGGAATACCTAATTGCTTCTCAACAATATTCAGAAGAAAATAACTTAAACATTACTTTCACGTACAAATAATTCAGTATTTCAAATTGTAAAAAATAAACACATGAGCAGGTTATTAGACCCTTGCATCCCATCGTAACTGTATTTCACGGGACGAGCTATAATTTTATTTACGGCATCCTTCTTCCTAACCCATTTTAAAAAGCCCTTGATCTAATTATCCGATGATTATATTCATCTGCACTAGTTTATTAGTTTGCGAATAACGTACTCGTAAATAAAATAAAAGAAGCCACGTTATAAGTGGCCAAAAACTTTCAGTTAAAGGAACAAAGATACGAGAATACAGATAAGAAAAAGATACTCTTACATCTTTTCGTTTCACTGACTACACATGGAAGATTTTGATCGTTCGGAATACGGTGGCAGGGGATAATCTCACGCAAATAGTACTATTGCCAATCTAAGCTTTGTGTACTTTAAAAAATATATTATACATATACAGTACCACAGGCTTCTTACAGCGGGTTCACTACCAACTTTGCTAACAGTATCTCCAAAAAATTCTTCACTTTTCACCTTTTGACGACGCGCTGGCCTAGTTGGTAGCTGCCTACGAAGCTAGCGGCCCTGGTTTCAAATCCCGGTAAGGGCAGATGCTTGTGTGATGAGCGCGAATATTTTTGCCTGAGTCATGGTTGTTCTCTATGTATTTAATTTAATGTACCCATAGTACAAGCCTAGAGCTTAGTTTGGGACTGGGCCCATGCTTTCAATGCCCAAACTATGATAGTTTGGGCTCTCATCACACAAACACCTGACACCTATTCAGTATTCAGTATGTTTTTATTTTGGAATAAACAAACAAATTCGTTTGGAGTGCCCCCAGTATCAACTCCTTCTATTCAATCATATTCAGTGCGTCGTCGATTGGGTACTCTCTCTATTCAGCTCAGCCGACTGCCATTGCGTTAGGAACACGTTTATCATGGGTGAGAAGTGTTTTGAAGAACGGTTGGCATTGCATAAATGTGCATTTACACTTTTTTTTGGCGGTTGTTACCCGTCAGTCGTCTTACGTTAATTTGGTACATTAGAACAAGACTTCCGTATTACCCGTGCACTTAAAACCTTTACTGTAGACCGTATTTATGATTGGAAATGTTCTGAAAATCTGTTTGGGCAAGTAGTCTACGTCTAAGTTTGTTTACCGTAATATTTGCATATGACTCTTTCTATCCGTACTACTTTTATGGATGACAGTCTATACCAGTTTAAAAAAAACAGCTTTCTTTAAATGCTGGCAATTATTTTTTGCTGTGATTCTTCTCTTGTTATAGTTGGTATAGCTGTTCATAGGTGGCTATAGTCACTTTCCAACAGGTGACTCGCTGGTTCGTTGGACTTTTTTATAAGTGAATCGGACTCGCACACGAAGGGTTCCGTACTATTTTTTTCATAATTTGTTGTTAAGGACGAATGGCAAAAAGAGCTGAGACCTTTGCCCTGTAGAAGTGGGATAACAGAAATACACACTCTGCGAAAATTTCAACTGTCTACCTATCATAGCCCACAGACTGACGAACAGACCGACCGACAAACATTTGGCACCGAGGTCCGTAAGATTCTTACTGCCCATAAATTTTGAATGGTTACATCCTTACACTATATTATCTTCCACAGAGACATCCTCTCTTCCTCAATGGAACACCTAAAGGAAGAATACAAGCTGGAAGCTGTAAGGAACGTAACTGACATCCTGAGCAGGACCTTCAGCAGCCAGTTCGTGTTTCCAGCGCTGGGCCACAATGATCCACCTCCTTCGAGAAAACTGGTGGATATGTGGATGCAATGGCTGCCGACTGAGGCGCTGCAGACTTTTGAGACGGGTAAGTAATATTGTTTAAAATGGTTCGGTCAAAATATACAAATACAAATAATTCATTCAAAGATTAACGTGTTTAATATTATTAACTACTAGCTGTTTGTGTCCGGTGTCGCCCGGGTGTTTTTTTTTATATACAAAATATTGTCCCCACAATTATGAACACTACAACAAAACACTGAAATTGGTTAAACCGTTCTCAAGTCATGCTCCGTCATTCATATGGCAATTGAAAAGGAGGATGGGCAGAAATGTATGAACACTGGCTTAGAAACCAATAACAATAAGCACTTTATCATCGGATATGCTTTTTAATTCTACAACGATTTAGTGTAGTGGGAAACCACAAAGAACTGTGAGAAATATTTTAAAAATCGGGAACATCGGGACGCCTACGTAGACGACGTTTGCATAATTACTTTGAAACACCGCTGTCTTTGCACGGCGATAACTTTTATCACACAAAGTTTTCGAACTACCTGCCATAGAAATAGTTTTACAACTTAGAATTACCTATCCGGTGACATATTGTTTGTTGTTATTGGTCATATAGGCCAATTTGCCCACCCTCCTTTAGATGGATCTTGTGAATCACAGTAGACTCAGCCAGTCCTGTGAGTAAATATTTAATTGTATACATACTGAGTCCTTATGTTTCTTGTGACAAAGTTTAAAGAAAGTAACGACTGTTGAACGACTAATCCGATTTTCATTAAATCTGAATATTATTTATTACTTATGGTTCTTCCAGAAGAGCAAATTATTATTTTTATGTAGCAACCTTTTCTCGCGCCTTTTTGCATGTAAAACTCGCTTCCAAACTATCGATCTACCAAAATTTCCGAAAAAATCTTCTAAAAAACTTAACTTAATGGTATTCCAACTCTGGTTAGCTGTGTATGCGTGATTGTAAGATATTTCTATAAATATTCTCACAAACTTTAGAAAATACTTTGATAAAAATGCAACCTCCGTTATTTTTGACAAACTTAAATGTCGTCTTAAAATGTTCTTGATACTTTAGCATTCATAACGCTTAAACAGTTTAATTAACAAGCTTCACGTGACAAGCTATTCGTGGCACTAGGCCTTTCTAATTAGCCTTCACAAAGAAAATGTTAGCATCTAATAAGAAACATTAATTATCAAGTGACATTATAAATTATAAAGAAAGCGTGGAAGGAGGTTATTTCTAGCTTTACTACAATTAAACACGAAAGAATTTGATGCTTGATCAGATTATGTGTATACAGGTTGTTCTGCGTTATTTAAATTACTTGGTAAGGTTATAAAAATGTTCCTTTATGTTTCTAGCAAACATTTAACTTAGAGTGTTATAACATAAATCAAAGCGTTCACAAACAACATTGTAGCTTGACTTGCAATGTTTTAACGAGTATATAGGTTAGTTTGTTTTAAACCGATATTGCAAGATAATTTTAAACCAGTTCTCGTTAATGAAATGGGCTGAAATTGAGGACTCGTCTGTAAAACCGCTGACATTGCAATTTTCTGGTATATCTGATGCTCTGATTATGAAGTCTGGAGATACCAACTACTGATAGGTATATTATGAGACTACTCTAACGAATCTAGACTCGGTAGGTCCAGCAAAGATGCTATTGCTTTCATTCAATTCATAAGTCATAAGATCAGCTTTTAGACATCATACTTCATTGACGACCGCGCGAAGCGTTAAAGAACAATTACAGTATATTTATTGCTCCGTTCATTTTATTCTAAATTTGATTAAATAGTGATTAATAAAAAAAACAAATAATCAACTCAGTGTCAAAACGTAGTGCTGAAAACTAGACTTACCACTTCCATCAAAATAACTTGTTCAAAAATGTATTAATGTAATATTCTGAGAAATGAACAAAACAACCATGTAAACTTAAATTGCCTACTAACTAGTCATATTTCCCTGATGACAAATAATGAGAAGACCTCATCATCATCACGCCGTAAAGCAAAGGTTTCAAATATTCTGGTTCTCCTCAGGAGGATACTACACCATAGAACAGTCCCACAGCAAGCTCCGCATCGTGGTGCTGAATAGCGTACTCTGGGCTGGAGGTGCTGCGAAGACCGACGGTCCTCAGAGAGGGAGGGCCCAGTGGGAGTGGCTGGAACATATCCTGGCCAAGGCACGGAGGAAAAACGAAATGGTAAGTCTATTATTTATTTATAGGTAATCAGATTGTTATCTCTGATGAAGGAGGTTAGTACAGTCAACAGCTTAAATAAGTGATCATTTATGCACCTTGTCACTTTAACGTCGTGTTTGAATTGTCATACAAAATTGTGAAACGATTGAAAATGCCAAGGTACATAAATGATCACTTATTTATGCTGTTAACTGTACTATACGAGTATTAGTGGCTCAGGGCGGAGAAAACACATACTTTGCTAGAATTAAAACATAGATTACTAAATACTTTTCCGCATGTAATTAAAATACGAATTACAAAATGGTTTCAGGACATGGCGTGTAATTGAAATATAAAATACAAAATACTGTATTTTAGTATTTTTAATTGAAAATACAAATGACAGAATACATTCAGACAGACAGACGGACGGCAATAACAACAATATTAAACTAACGAAATATTTTTTATTGGAAATAAATACAGCGGAACTTTGAAAATTACATTTGATAAAACACTTCACATTGAAAACTTACGACGATCCTAGACTAGTGTTTTTAGTCAGATTATTTTTCATTACCATTATCACAATCTCTAAATGTATTTTTTCATAATATTTGTTATACTGATTACAATCTATTACAAAATATATTTTTAGGTAGTAATTGAAATACAAATACGTATTCGTATTTCAAATAGGTACATGTTTAAATTAAAAGTAATTGAAATACCGCCGAGCTCTGCAGTAGCTATACGTATAGCATTACATGAAATATGTTCAAGAAAAAATGTCGGAGTAAAGAAACAATTAAAAGAGCTTTTTAATTTTGAACGTTGGCGGCGAAGGCAGCCAAGTGGCGAGCTATAACAAACAAATGAAAATAGACGTTTTAAAACGTGCCACGAAGGTGGCAGCCATGAGGCAACTTTTGTACATTGTAATAAAATGTATGCACGGTTTGTTTTGTTTTTTATATATTTCATATTTGTTGTTATCATATGCATTTGAAGCTGCAGCTTTGCATTGTTGTGTTCTGGTATGGAGATAAGACATTCGGGGAAATTAGGAGTAAAAAGGCATTCCATCATAGTTCTCAGGGTCGGCAACGCATTTGCGATCTTATTATTGCAAATTGCAATCGTTAGATTATAGTCTTGAGAATGCATCTGTCTATTGGCCACAGACCATCCACGAGGCCTATGTGCTCGTTAGCCATAAAAATTACTTCTATAGATTTCTCAACTTAAGTATAAGTAGGTTCATGAAACCCTGTAAACTGCATGCACTGCGATACAAAATGATCAGAGTTACAAATTAGCATACAGTTAAAACATTAGACGATCGTTCATTAAAAGAACGTTTGAGGAATTAGTGCATAAATAAACCATGGCATCAAATGTCTTGTAAGTAAGAAAAACAAACATCTTACAAAACTGATTATTTTTAGTTTGGTATAAAAAAGTATCCAGTTAAAATTTTAAAAAAACATCAGTAACGCAAAAATAATTAGTACGAAGTCGAGGAAGTCGTCGTACTTGGTCCGGTGTGTTAAAAACTTTACAGACGGTGTTATTTTTAACCTGAAAAATCAACACCACATTTCACGTGTCTGAGTTTAACATAAAATTGCAAAGCGTTCTACGCGCGTTTCGTTACACGCGCGGTGGAAACAAAGAAACTCAGAACCATTGAAAATGGGTCCCTGTGCGTACAAATTTACGCACACTGTGAACGGTTTTCGTATGTCTTTTATGCATCAAAGACCACGTGAGCTAATGCCACGTGAGCTAACAATACGGGTTATCAGAAAAAATATTTAAAATTAAATGTCAGAAATTCATAGCTATGGCACAGCTATAGTGTGAACCAAAATAAATTATGATTAGAATACTTTCAAATAATGTTTTAAAAAACAAGGTTTTTTTAAGCCAATAATTTTTTTCCTCTATAAAATGCACAATTAACAAAACACAACTGCTGTTATTTTCTTTGTTATATCGAATTTTAACTGTAAATGTGTTTAGTAGACACGTTTTCTAAGGAAAACCAATATTTCTCCTTTTTTCCTAAAAATTACAATTGTCTTAATGTAATAAAAACATATTTATAGAAAAAAAAAGTGCAGGTACCTTTTTTAAAGGATTGTTTTATAGATATGGAGTCTGATAGTGACATAAAATAAATGTTAAAAATAAGTTTTATCAAGTTAAAATGACACGTGTATGTTCGAATAAAGAGAACAAACATATTTACGCAAAACCTTACTTTCATCTTCTATTTTCTGTTATGAAGTCTTGGCTCGCGTTGTTCAAACGGTGTTTTATTACATTGTAGAGCAAAACAATTTCGTTACATCTAATACGGTCTTTGTAATACAAATAGCGAAGTGAAATGTCAATTTTATATTGAAAATATCTTTTTAAAAACTCGTATGAAAACGTTTTATTCGCAATTTTTAGTAAAATTCTCTGGATTATATCTTGAGACTGTAAAGGGTTCGGAAAACTTGACTTTAACTGCAAAGGTTTGTATTATTTTGCTGTCTAGACGTGAAATAAAAATTAAGTTTATTTTATTTAAATACTATTTTAGATTTGACCACACATTAGTAGTCAGAAAATGCTAATATTATTTTAGTATCATCATCTTCTTTTGGCTGGATATCTTTAATAATGGTTATCACTAACCACTTTTCTACGCTCGTTTATTGTAGACCGTATAACAGCTGTAATCTTAGAGAATAAGATAAACCTTCTCACTACATAAATGTCATCTGCTGTGGTGGTTGTAAGCCGTTTAAAAAATCCTATAATATTGGTAGAAACTTTACACTTTCTGTTGTCGAAGAGAGATTTTTCCTCTTTCCTCTTCTACATTTGGTTTTTCTTGACTTGCTCTTGGAGTACGAAGTACGATTCTGTAGACGATGAAGCGAGCTCACCCAGAAGATGCCTATTCACCCTAGCTTTAAATAGGTGGAAACAATTTTGTTGCAGTTTGAGATAACTAAGCGTTTTAAGCCTAACAATTGTTTCTCAGGTGTACATAGTAGCCCATGCGGGCCCAGGCGTTGAGGAGCGACACAGCGCCGGCAGCGCTTCAGCCGCTGGCGGCGGCGAGCTCACCCCCATAGCCAACGCTCGTCTCATCCACGTCATCAAATCTTACAGCGATGTTATTGCTGGGCAGTTCTATGGACACCGGCATGCTGACACTTTTAGACTGATCTACAGCGAGGGTGGGTCTATTTCGCTTTTTAGGGTTCCGTACGCAAAGGGTAAAAACGGGCCCCTATTACTAATACTCCACTGTCTGTATAATATTAAAAATATTTAAGGGGTGCTCCCATACAACACACGTGATTTTTTTGCAGTGTTTTGCTCGATATAATGATAATAACAAAAACAGGTAGAAGATAGATATATACAAGAATATAAAGTTTTATATTCACTTTAAAACACAATCTGCCGTTTTTATAAAGTATAGATAAAGGTACGGAAGCCTTTGTGCGCGAATCCGACTCGCACTTGGCAGGTTTTTTTTAATTTGGTCGTTTTATGAGCCTTTAAACTATCAGTTGCATAGGGGTAACTCTCTCTCAGCTGTTCAGGCACAGTATACACAGTCTTTCATCTTCAAAGAAAACTCTCAAGAAAACTCTTCAAAGAAGATTTATGATGTACCTAGAATAGTTTAACAAAAAACAAATCCCGTATTGCGGTAAAAAAAGCAGATGCGAAAGATCATAATATCAGTTATTTCAATCATAAAAATATACAAATTTAATTTAAAAAAAATCGTAATTATTGACTAGATAAAACAGAGCCGAGAAAAATGCTTGCGGTAATAACATTAAGACGTTTACGAAAACTTACTTTTAGTTAGTTGCGGGTGGTAAGACCCTGTGCAGGGTCCGTCCGGATCGCTACCACCATCTTATCCATTAACCTACCGCCAAACAGCAGTGTTCGCATTGTTGTGTTCCGGTTTGGGGATAAGACAGCCGGTGTAATGACTAGCATAGAGGCATTCCATCTTAGTCCTCAGGGTCGGCAACGCATTTGCAGTCTTATGCTAATGTCTATGGGTCACAGTTTCCACTTACCATCAGGTGGCCTGTGTGCTCGGTTGCCTTCTCTATGCCATAAAAAAAAAAAAAAGTTAAAAGTACAGTTACATACAGTTACATAGTACGATATATTCGACAAAAACCTACATTATTATTTATTTTTCAGGACGGCCTGTATCTTGGGCCTTCTTAGCACCCTCAGTAACTCCCAGGGGAGCTGGAAGCATATCTAACCCTGGATTAAGACTTTACAAGTTCGACTCCAACACAGGAAAGGTAAGTTTGACAAAGTTAGTGTAAACTGGGATTTTGTACATCAATACTTACAGATGGCTTTATAATGGAGCTGCACACTCGGGTACCTTGTCGCGTTAACGCCTTTCACAGATTGGTGTAACAATTTAGACCGAAGTTAGAGTGACAATGTACTTAAGTGTGCAGCTACTTACAAGGTCGATCGTAGGATTTCCATTGCCTCTTATTTTGTCGAAGTTAAGGTTCCCAATTACAGTATTTTGTATGAAATTTAAGTATTTATACAGTGTGTAAATGGTATACGGGCGTTTATTAAAACTGGACATAGATTAAGACTCTACTAATCATTAACAGAAAGAATTATTTTGATTACGCTAACGTATACACCGTTATTAATTTTTGAACGTACTATCGACCCGCAATGTACATCGAAGTCCACCTGTCAGGTAAGTACGTAATGTTTAATTACTTGCATTTTTCGTTATACATTACGTGTTAAATTATTTTGAAAGGTTATTTTTTTTAAATTTAGTTTTAACAAAAGCTGCCTAAATGTGCTCAGTAGGGGTTATACTAACCACAGTTAAAAGGAACGCCCGTATACCATTTACACACTGTATTTTAGTCATGTAGTTAACTTTTGAGATTTGGAATACTCGGTTTATTCATATGTTCCTTTTTTTGGGATATGTAAGCTTCAATATAAAGATAATGTATTCTAAAACTGAGGCTGCACCTTGACTTGTATCGGTACGCGAGTAACGTTGGGTATTGATTCGGTACAGTTTCTTTGATTCAATGAGCCTTCCATGACTTATGCGGCAAGCACCAGATAGCGGTCGTGTAAATAAACTATAAATAAATAAATAAAACAAGGACAATCTAATCAAACTATATTACTAAGGACATTGAAAACCATACTTATATGTAAAAGGAACAAATGCGCTCGTAACACAAACATTTATCCATATAGGAATCGAATCCAGGACCATTAGCTAGAAGGTCAACCAACTAAGCTAAACGCATCATCAACCTTCTCGCAACGTCGTATATCCTTCTACCAGTTCCATAGTGCCATAACACCAAAGAAGGCTGCTAACTGCGTAGTAATAGTAAAAGCAAATAGAGGCAAAAATTCTTCAACTACACTCAGGAGCAAAAATACCGGGTCAGAGTGCGTTTTTCATACAAACGAGACTATTTCGAAGCCTTCGTTCCTCGCCAGGGGTTGTTTTGAGTGAGGTTTAATGGTGGATACTGCGAGGTTCAATAGAGAAGGAAAAAGTTCTTAAGATACCTAACTGATCGCACAATCAGTTAACACCACAGCGGGAGGGTTTGGGTCAGCACTTGGATTTCCTTACATTTTATTGCTATTTTAGAGGTTTTTCTGAACATGCTCAATGCCGGCGTAAACCGCAGATTTATTCAGTTGGGTACCCTAGGCACTCTGGTAGTCCTGTATTGATGCTCGGGGTATTCATCATCAGCTTTCACTAAAAGCATTCCCTGGCAAGGAACCAAGGCTTCGAAATAGCCTCTTTAGTATGAAAAACGCACTCTGACCCGTTATTTTTGCTCCTGGGTGTATATCAGTTAGCCGTCTTCTTTTTTTACAACAACATTAACATGTCAACAGGTTTTGGACTACACCCAGTATTACCTAGACGTAACCAATCGAGCTGAGCTCCACTGGTCGATCGAGTACAACCTGACACAGTACTACGGGCTGAGGGAAGTCAGCGCTACTTCCCTGGATGCCTTGGCTGAGAGGATCAGGAACTACCACGATCGAGGGATGTTTGCCAAGTGAGTTCATCAACGAAAGAAAGAAAAAACGTTCAAGTATTTGCTTACATCTAACGAAAGTACATGAAAATAAATATACAAACATTTTTTTTAAAAAACAATTGAACCAGAGCTAGGCGAAGCAAAATGGTTCCTGCTTAGCATGTTACTGGTTCCACAACAATCCTCATCAGTTTTTAGTCTCATTACAGTTCGACTGCGTAGGGCTTTAATTTTACCTTTGTTAAGACTGTCTTTTTTTCAATATCAAGAGTATAAACTCAAAACTGCAATCCTGAGATCTAAAGGTAGTGCTTTTATGC
Source organism: Acleris sparsana (assembly GCA_923062465.1). Taxonomy (NCBI): domain Eukaryota; kingdom Metazoa; phylum Arthropoda; class Insecta; order Lepidoptera; family Tortricidae; genus Acleris; species Acleris sparsana. The sequence goes on from OV281293.1 coordinate 2,941,312, forward strand.
TAGTCATTGCACTCTCTCTCTCTCTCTCTTACCCCCACACAGAACACAACAACGTGAACACTGCTTGTCGATAGCCTTAAGCTTAGTTCACTCTCTTACCTCGACAAAATTAAACTTGACTTTTCTACCCGTAACCTGATTATCTCAGCAAAAATATTAATGTTTTATTCTTAGCTATAATAAAATGTTAAACCTTAACCAAAACTGAAGGTTCCCAAATTCTAATGTCATTCCAACTCATCAGATAAGATTGTGATCAAATTAAGGCTTAATTTCAACGTCTATTGCGTGATTCGAACAGAAAATTTCCTTTTTCTTTCGCCCGGTCCAATCTAGATGTCGTGTCAATCAACAATCCAATTTTATTCCTTTCGGTTCAGTTCAAATAATTCTCGATAATGTGTTAAATTAAAAAAGCGAAACGTTGTCGCAACATAAGGATATTATTTTTGTTATTTTTACTAATTCCCCGTCATCTTGATATTTAGAAACGTCAATTACATTATAGACGGTCATTATAAGAACAATATTTTGTAAGTAAGTTTTTGTTGAAAAAGCAACTTTTAATACTTTTGTACCTTGTCGCTTAAACGCCTTTGACAGATTAGAAATGAAAAGAAATGAAATTAAAATGAAAATGATTTATTTGTTAAACACAGGTACATGATAGATTTTACAGTGAGTAGATACATAAAGATTCATCCCTGTTTTGCTTGATGGGCCATACAAATATTGCATTCCTGCACAAGTTACGGTGTTAGTTAATAATTGAAGCAAATACAATTCAAATAAACGATCATAATATCAACACTAAATTTAATTTCGCAGTTCAAACATAACGGTACATATAAGGCCGACCGTACATATAGCTATTGTTACAAATGCGAAAGTTTGAATGTTTGTTACTCAATAACGCCAGAATGGCTGAGCGGATTTGGATGATATTTGGCACAAATATAGGTCTGGAATAGCACTTAAGCTACCCGTTGGATGGCACAGTTACGAATTTTACGCGTATATAATTACGGCCAGTAGGTAATATTATAAAATGGGAAATTAACTTTATCTGTCTGTTTGTTACGCTGTCAGGACTAAACCGCTGAAACGATATAGATACAATTTGATATGGAGATAGCTTAAGTCATAGTAAAGGATATGGGTTACTTTTAGTCCTGGAATATTGGAAAGTTCCGAGAAACTAGTTTGTAGTAACTTTGAAGTATGTCTTGCTTTAATGGTGGCAGGTAGGTGGTGGTGGCTTTAGCCTTGTGTTTTGTTGTAGAAATTAAACAAACGGGAAAATTGCAGTCTTAAGATTGTAGTCACTCACCGCAGGTGCTTCGTTTGCCTTCTTGTCGTAATAAAAAAAGTACAGTAGAGTACAGAGATGTATTCCTTTTTTACCTCATTCCAATGTGATAATGTCCAAATATATATATAGTTGGTGAAATATTAATGGCTTGTCTATTATTGACTCTTATTTCAAAAGTGAGGCAATGGTAATTATATGATAAACCAATCTCCGTCACCGCAATTTATAAATCATAAATCACGAGAGATAACACAGCAGAATAATTTATTAAGCTGTAATATGCCGCGGGTGGCCGAGTTCCATACAAAAAACATTCTAATCCAGTATTGACGCTTTCACAATACGTTTACGTACTCCATTGTAATTTCAACCTTTTCACCATAAAAAATACAAAAGTCCTTTAGCCTTGGTCCATATTCAAATGAGTGACCATTCGGACCAGCTTTGTCGGTATTTACTTTATTTCTTGCTCTTTTTGCGCTTATGCATTTAAACACAGTCGTTTTGTTCAATATTCAACGGTCTGGTTGTACGGAGTTTCTTCATTAATCTTTTTTGTACATGGTAATTAGAACAATGTTTGCTTTACTATAGAGGATAGTAAAGTTAAGCTAAAGATTTTTACTATTTTTGAATATGTTGTAGATATGAAAAACTGTGTCTGTACGTTTTCCTTTAAAGTTTAAAAACAATAACATAACAACATGTTCCTCCATCATTCCCACGGAAGATGCCGTGTCTATATATATGTATACTGCTGGTCATGGTTCTCATCTCATTAGGAAGGGGCCGAAAGGGCCATGATTGAATTTCAACGCAGATGCGTAGGTTCGTCTTCACCAAGAACTATTACGAAAGTAAATCACAGATTCAATTCAGCTCATGAAAAAATCAGGGTGCGAAGTAAATTTTAATACGCCCACCTCTTTGTAAGAGATTCGACAAAAAAATGGTCTTTATTTTTAAATCAGCCTTTTCGCTTGCACAGTATTATTTATACTCGTAATATAACTACCCTAACATTATTTAACTGTTTAAAGAGGTAGATAGTTCATACAAGCTCAGAAAGTGACACGTTGACCTTTGCTAAAGCCAACTTGAACCCAACCTATCTCTTTTCAGCTCTTGGTAATAGATATACCGTGCTTCTTACACCTGTTATTTGTTAACTGTGCCATTTGTAACGTATTCATCACTTTTTACATAATAATATGAATGACCGTACATTTGAACGCCTTATCCCCGCCAACCTCTGTCACCTTGCGAAACAGTCACGCAATTTTTTCTACTAATAACATAGTATACATAGAAAATTAGTTCATCTCTGGCCTTTTAGGAGTTTCTGATACCTATTGCCGCTCTGGTGCTAGGGTTGCATTAATGCTGCCTCGTCGCTCGATAATAATACGCACGCAACCTAACGCGCGACAGCGCAGCCCCAACCTAAACCTACTTGGCGTGACCTGGGCCTCTATTCTAGGCGGTAAAAACACGTCTATCCCACTAGTCCCATTGAGTTGTCCCATCATGGGACAACTGAGACGATTACGTCCCAGTAGTCCCATGGGACAAATGGAACTAATATTTTTATCATATTGTTGTCCCAAAAGTCCACTTACTTAAATACTAATTATGGTTGTAAAAGTAGGTAGGTTAAGTTCGTTAGGTATCTTCAGATGCCCGAAGGGCAAAACCACCTAGAAGTAGGAGCCCCGCCGTGGGCGGGGCTCCGTCGAAAGTCAGTAGGACAAAAATAGTAGGACCACGAGGAAACGGCCATTTAAATTATACTTCGTTTGATTAATTCGGAGGATCCAAGTGCACCTTAAAGTGTCGTAGAATCCATTATTTGGAACTGACTGGTACGATGGATTCAGGTGGAGGAAAAAGTGTACTAGGATCCATCAATGGAGCCATGCAATGGATCTAAGTGGAAGGAGGGAAATTTACGGTGATGACGTTATTGGGACTTTTGGGACAACAATATTAGTTCCATTTGTCCCATGGGACTACTGGGACGTAATTGTCTCAGTTGTCCCATGATGGGACAACTCAATGGGACTAGTGGGATAGACGGGTAAAAACCATGTCGTCTTCGACCTATTATGATATTATTTTTAACGCGGCCTCCATTAATGTCCAGAAAATAAGATCTATCAAAACTCTGACAAAACGATTACAGGGCAAAGACGATTATGGTTTTTAACACCTAGAATAGAGGTACTGTTTGAGTTTACTTGTGGTGTCTCGTAGCGCAAGTACGCACACATGCAAGCCGTGCGATAATAAATTAAACATATTTAATTAGCTTTACTGTGCTAAAAACTTCTTTACTCCCCAGGTACCTCACAGCGTTGCGCGTCCGACATGCGCCGGAGATCTCTGACTGCGACGCGGCCTGCGTCCACGTCCACTACTGCGCAATTACTCGCGCAGACTACCACGAGTTCCGCACGTGCGTGCGCAACCCAGCGTCAGCGCTGGCGTCGCGCGCGCCACACAACTCCGCCGCCATTTTGTTGTACGCCATCTTGATTTTGCTTTCAAATTAAAACGGTTCCTAGATTTGAGCATTGTGTTACTTATACATTGAGTATCTGCAAAATATTTGTTTGTAAATATTTGTTGCGCCATCATTAGAGGCTAGTCAAATTATAGAATGGATAATTACAAAAGAGAAGTGAGAAGAAGTTTTCACGTAATTAGTGGATTGGTTTTATAGGACAAATTACACAGGCATGATTGGTTTTTAACATTTTAATCTACCAACGTCGCAGCTCCAGTTATGCCAGATGTAAAATATGTGAAAGCTATTCTATTGTAATTTTGAATATTATTCGTTATGAATAAACTACAGGTGTAAAACGCCTATAGAAGTAAAAAAGTAAAAAAAAGCCGTATTCTATTAAATTTTTTTTCTTCATTTATAAACTCACTTGCGGCATGGGTGTACTTAAATTTCACATTTACCTTTATCGTTTGGTATTTCTTTCTACTAAGTGTATTATTATTCAGTATGACTGTAGTTACGTGTTAAATTATTATCCATGAGTAGCTAATTAAATAAGTGCAATGATCGGTAAATGAAACAAATTAATTTACTGTAACAATTTTAACAGAATTCCGATGAAATAAATGTAAATTACGTAGTTAGTTTTCTCATAATATAATTTAAATTTTCGTTTGATTGTAAAAAAATATGTAAATATTTAAAATGCTTTAGTTTGATAGTACATGCATTAAAATATATTCATTGATGTCACTAGTCATTGTTTATAAAAGTTCTCGTCGCTATTTGATTGTGATATACCAGAAGGGATGTATATAGTTATAAGTAAATCAGTGTAAGTAAATAAATCGGAATGAATATCAAAGTTATACTTTATTTTTAGCACCCTTTATACATTTCACAAAACCTGTCGGTTTTTGTGGCATCAAGCTAGCCTTCCTACAAGTGACATAATGTGTATAAATCTTTTTGTACTCGTCGATTAAAATCTGTGTATTAAGATTTCATAGAGAATACTGCAACGTCACTCTTTTCATCGTTGACACTTCCGAAACAACGGAAATAACCATTTCAATACGCTCAAGACAACTGAAAAAAGGTTTGTGATTGGCTAGTTTTTAGCCAACAGAACAGCACAGTACTGCAACAATTACGGACGCCGTGGTTTGATACAAATGTCGATGTGGTGGTGATTGTATTAATGACTTAAATTATTAATTTGTCGTAAAAAAATTGTTCACAATAGTGTCATAATCAAGCTTTTTAATCTCGTACCTTACTTAGGCCACGAAGCTTGCTGAGTGGCCTAAGTAAGGTACGAGATTAAAAAGCTCTCTATTATAACACGATTATGAAAATAACTATTTTAGGACACGTACACGAGAGTGACGGATGCTTTATCCACATTTTGTCACGCGATAAACGCAACCATACAAGGCCAAAAAATCGTATCGCTTTTGACATGTTATCGTATTGTCTTTACCTTGACCGCCATATGTTACTGTCAAATAAAGAGCTTCTCTAAGAGCTATCGTAACGTTGAAAATTACATAACATGACAAAATAAATATGGTGTTACTGGGCAGAATATAAAGCCTCTGGAAAGATATTTTGAATTTATTATTCCTTAGAATAGTACGACTATAAGAAAATATTTAGTCCCCATGGACCTCAGAAATGTTTCATTTTATACTATCCAGAAATAATATTTGAGCTTGTCATAAAGCATAAATACTTCAAAGAGGCCCTTTTCTAAAAGAACGAGTATAGGTACCTACTCAGTTTTTCTCAAAGGAAACTCGCTAATTAGTTACTATTGAGATACATCATGAAAATCAGGTCATCTTTTTAAGATCCGCTAGTCAAACGCTCACGTTTTTACCTGTCTTAAAATATAAAGAAGACTCCATATCATAAGCAGTGATCGTCGATCCAGCAAAACCGGCGCAATGACGTCACAATGACATACGGTTGTAGGGTTGTCGAGGTGTATAGTATGATTGAAGTTTAAAATAATGTAATATCATGTCGTCGTTGAAAATGAAACAGTACAATTTTTACTTAATCAGTTAACCTTTAAATAAGTAACAAGTAAATTAACTCTTCATTTAATTACGCTTTTTCAGTATTTTCAATTTGTTTAAAACTTTTAATGCAGACCTCAAAAAAAGATACAAACAATACAGAACATAAAACTTAAAAGTAGAGGTAGATAACAGGTGGTCTTCAAGACGAGACTGGAACCGGATTCTATTATAGATTCTATTATTATATTATATAATTACTAATTAATTACCAACCATATAAACATTATTACTTAGTTCTAAATGGTTTTGATTTTATTCTTGGTTGAAACATTTTAGTATTTGCCACTACTGTCAACCCTAGCACTGCACCAAAAATGCTGGATAATCTACTATCACTGCTCAAAACAAAATAACATCGGCAAATGTGGCTCTGAAACAACGCAAAGTCAATAAAACGTAAACATGATGTTTCTCCTTTGACGGCTGAAAACAAAAGACAATAGAAAATACCCGGAACAAGTACATCTAGATGAAAAACTGCGACACAATAACGACATGAAAGGATTCAATATCAACTGTAAGGCATTAACAAAACGCCATTACCCATTTTATTGGACACCCAAGTATTCAAGCAATATCCAAACGCAACATTCATATCCTCATTTTTATATGAATATTTTTCTAAGGGGCGCCTAAAACGCTCTGAAGAAGTAGGTCGAACCAACTAAACCTTTTTCTTGAAAGCTCGGAATGCGCCACCAATTTATAAAGGCCCGCCTCATTCCTAGCGTTCTCAACGTTTGAGACAAAGTGAGACACAAGCAACGTTCTTCATATAATGGTTCATACGTATAAGATGTATTGATATATGGTTGGAAGGGTTAGTCCGATGGAAAAAGTAGTAAAATGCTACTAAGCATTTGTGGGTTGAAAGACGAACTATGAAAGGATACGTCACTTTGCTGGGCTTTTGTCGCTGTGTTCCATATTATTCTGATATGAATGAATTGAAGTGATGTTAAGGTAGGCGTGCTTAGGTTAACGTGAAAGGTTTTTGAATACGTTAGGCTTCAGCTATATACAATAAAATAATAATGGTCCCAGGCAGTGAATAAAATGAAGTAGGTACCTAAAGTCTGTTCCTATTCAGACTGCCAATGAAAATAACATGTGTATACCTGACTGTAATAGTCTTTAGGTAGAGGATGAAATAGTGATGAGAATAATGTTAGCTCTAAATAATTAATTAAAAAGGTTGAATATACACTCAGGAGCAAAAATACCGGGTCAGAGTGCGTTTTTCATACAAACGAGACTATTTCGAAGCTTTGGTTCCTCGCCAGGGGTTGTTTTAAGTGAGGTTTAATGGTGGATACTGCAAGGTTCCATAGAGGAGGTCAAAAGTTCTTAAGATACCTAACTGATGGCACAATCAGTTAACACCACAGCGGGAGAGTTTGGGTCAGCACTTGGATTTCCTTACATTTTATTGCCATTTTAGATGTTTTTCTGAACATCCACAATTCCGGCGTTAACCGCAGATTCATTCAGTTGGGTATCCTAGGCACTCTGGAAGTCCTGTATCGATGCTCGGGGTATTCATCATCAGATTTCACTAAAAGCATTCCCTGGCGAGGAACCAAGGCTTCGAAATAGTCTCGTTTGTATGAAAAACGCACTCTGACCCGGTATTTTTGCTCCTGAGTGTATGTATAACCCTCACCATCATCGTGTTATTATGCTGGGTGTGACGGAGACAAAACACTCTCTTATCAATCAAATCTATCAAAACATCACTACATTTTCATGTCAAATAAAATTCTAAAAAACAAAATATATTATGTCAAGCGCTTGTCTGTGTCATCGTATTTTACCGAAAATGCTTTGTATCAAAATGGCCATTTGCAACGTCAAAAGATGGCGGATGTGTAATTTGTTTTAGTTTTTATTTTTGTGTATTTAGGGGTTCAACGTTTTCTGTTAGTGATTTGTACTTTTGATGCTTTTGTGTTGCACAGTGATAGAAGACTTGGACTTATTTCGTGTATCTGGCATCTTACTTCTCGTTTCAAGTAGACTCGCAGTGGTACTGAGGTTAAAACTATCTTGACCCCTGTCCTAAATATCACCGTACAACGTTGCCTCCAATCTTCCTAGAGAAGATTGGATTGTTTTTTATTGCTATATTGATTTATACTTATATATACTTGACACTGGCGAAATCACTTCATTGTGGAAACGCCATATTCCCGCGGTAGTAGCTGTTCAAGGCGCCGCGGGGCAAAGAAAAAAAAAGAAAAAAAAATTGTGGTGTCAAAAAAAAACATGAAGACAATGATTAAGTGTATAAATAAATAACATGACCATGCTCAACCTACAAAAGCACGTGAATATGGAGTTATAATGGTAAGTTGTTTTTTTTATAAGAGTGACGGAATGAACAGGAACAGTCTGTACGCTGTGAATTGCGAATTTCGACAACGTTATCGAAAATGTATAGGATTGACGTAAGCCGGACGGCCGTATCAAGCGCTTAATGTCAATTCCATACATTTTGACAATTTTTGAAAGTTGTTTTCGATAGCGTAAAGAATCTTGTCTAGGGCTATGTCTAGCATATTAAAGGTCCAATAAAAAAGAAAAATGTGCAACAGCATGTTTAAACAAAATTACAACATTTATTATAAAAAAGTTTCTAAAAATTAAAACTAACAATTAGGTATCTTATTATTACTATCGTTAATCTAACATTAATGATGTATATATATAAACACTTTATTACAATTTGAATATACATACAATTTAAAAATATTATGAAACTAGAAACGAGCTAGGGCCGCCGGAGGGACTCTTCAAGAAACGAACACTTGATTTTCGAAGTGAACTTTAATGTCTCTTAACAAAGGTGCAGATACAGTGAGGTTTATATAACTAACTTAATTTATTGATCCAGATCGATCACACGACCTTATGCTACCGCGATGGAGAACGTAAGACACTCGCGGCACCTTGATTCTCACCAAAGTCGATAATGTTCACTCAGCACTTTCGTGGGAGTCCGGCAATCGGTTATCGGGAAAATTGGGTGACTCAGTGAGTCACGTTGTCGCCGTGTGGGAACCGTATGGCGTAACACCTCCCCTCCTAGACGAGTGACTATTTGCCAATGCTTAATGCAAATGTCGCGGCTCGACGTTCTTCCAGAGTTTGGGTACCAGTGTCCATTCTCGGGAGTTCTATCTCAGTCTGCGTTAAAGTCTTCGGCCGGTGTTTGTAGTAGTAATAAAAGATAATCAGTAGAGTTGCACTGAATAAAATGATGCCATAAGTGGGTATCGTTGTATGGTATAAACTCGAGAAATTTGGTTCGTCTGTCACAGCTGGTTGTTCCATAAGTACTTGATGTTGAATATTGTGCAAGGTGTTCAAGTCGATTGTAGTTAGATTGTAACGAAGTGATTGTTTCGTTGAAGTCGGAAAAAATGCTGATTTGGGCAGCGTCATGATTTCGACAGCGTATCCTCGGGATTTGTCGTCCATGTTTATGATTGTGAATTCGGGTGTCCGTATTTTGCAATTTCGTGGGATAGTAGCCAAGAAACTTCCTTTAAGAGTACGGTGTTCCTCCTGTCTGCATGATATCTGTACTTTAGTTTCTGCCGGAAATGAAATTATATAATGTTGACTATCAAGTTCCAAAAGGGCTTCTTTAGTAAGTGATACGGGCGTGGGTGTGCATAGTGTGTCCATTTCTTGTTCGTGTATAAGGCGGGCTATACAGTCTCGTTGAGTCCGGGTCTGGTGGATGGTTTTTTGCTTGCAGATGTACCATGTTTCAATCTTAGGGCATTCAGCCTCCATGTACACAAATTCCTTGGAATTGGTTGCCATAAAGGGAGAGGGCGGTATAATGATTTGGGAATATTTATTAGGTGTAGGACATAGTCTAAAAAGATCGTAATTTTCTGGGGACAGGATGGGAACTTTAAGTACGATTACAATCTTGTGATCAATAAAATAAGATCCTAAATTAATCATATCATAGTAATTTCTTATATCTATGTCTAATATAGAGACAGGTCCGTAAAGAGCCTTTATCTTACTTATCATATTTCCTAAGTCATTTATCGTTAATAGTGAGTGGTGCATGGAATTGGTGTGACTAAAAGCTAATATATTTTCTAACCTAGTTAGTTCAGATAATAGATCTTGAACATTTTCACTGAAAATACTAATTATCTGGGACAAGTGAGTATACTCAATAAAAAGGTTACTAGTTCCCTTTGTGCTATTAATTAAATGTGCAACCGCTTTTTCTAGCCTGTTTTGGTTGTAAGTTAAATTATTTAGAATGTGAGTTTGTTGGATAGTCAAATCTTTGTACAAACTGATGTGTTTATTAAAACTTGTAGAAATTGCTTGATTCTCTTTTCGAAAGATAGCCAAAGTATGTTCTAATCTTAATGCGTCATCGTTATCCAGGTTACCAGTCACACTTTTAATAAGGGTACCGAGAGGATTGAGGAGACCACGTTTGATACGCTTTGGTTCAAAGGATTCTAACTGTAGCATAGTTTTATTTAATTTAGAAAATAAGTATAGGATTTGGGTTTTAAAAAACGGGAAGTTTTGGTTAGGGAGTTTGTTTGCAGCTTCTGATAATTGGATCTGTACCAGTTCTATTTGTCTTTGAATTTGGTCAAGGTCGATTTCTTGTATGAAAACATGGTCATGAGATATAATTTTCGTTGATCCCAATTTGAATAGTAAAATACCAGGTCCGTCAGAGAGGCTGTCAAGTTGTATGTTTGAAGGGCTAATTTTTTGTACAGTTCACGCTTGGCGGAAACCGTAGTAGGTAATGATTCATGTAACTCACAATAGGTCATTATTGTACTTAATAAATTTTGAACTCGTTCGTAAAAAACGTGGGGGGTATCGGAACCTTGTGTTAACATGGATAAGTCAGTATACAGAGCAGATTCATCTCTATGATCTGAAAATGAATTTATTAATGCATTTCGGATGCCATTCCAGTCAGTTGGAATGCCGTTCGCTGCTAAAGTAGTGGCGGCACGACCAGTTATTTTATTTAATATTCCATTTAAAATGGCTGAATTGTTAAGGTTATTCCCGGGGGTTGTATCAGAATATGTCAAAATTAATTTGTCACATATGTCTAAAAATCTGATAAGTACATTTGAATTTCCATCAAACTCTGGTACTAATCTCAAGGCTTTCCAAATTTGATCAATCTTATCTACATTGCGTTCAGTAACATCGTTACCTGAGTTCGCCATCGCTACGCTTTCGTCTTCTAAAATATTTTCTAAAGATGATAGATCTCTATCGAATCTGTGCGTTCGCCACGAATCGGGCTTACTAACACGATTTGCGCGTGGGTGAAAAATTTTGGTTAAAATACTACTAGCTATCTAAGACAAAAGTAACTTAAAATGGGGCTGCAAATGGGGTTGACAGCTAAGTTAACTAGGATAGGTGGTGCTGATAGGGTTGGCAACCAATAGGATTCATGTAACTTCTTAATTCTAAACTCACAGTACAAGTATCTGCATTGCAACTGGAACTTGACGAATCGATGTGTGATACCGTTGTCCGCTGTTGCTACCGGTCACTCGGCCACTCGTAGGTTCTCCTTGTAGACGTTACGTCGACGAACGACTCTCAGCACAGCACAGCACTCGAAGTTGGAGGCACGCACTGATAATGTCCACAAGAACCGACTGCGCCAGAAACGAGCTAGGGCCGCCGGAGGGACTCTTCAAGAAACGAACACTTGATTTTCGAAGTGAACTTTAATGTCTCTTAACAAAGGTGCAGATACAGTGAGGTTTATATAACTAACTTAATTTATTGATCCAGATCGATCACACGACCTTATGCTACCGCGATGGAGAACGTAAGACACTCGCGGCACCTTGATTCTCACCAAAGTCGATAATGTTCACTCAGCACTTTCGTGGGAGTCCGGCAATCGGTTATCGGGAAAATTGGGTGACTCAGTGAGTCACGTTGTCGCCGTGTGGGAACCGTATGGCGTAACAAACTAAATAAACAAATATATCGTGCGAGTACACAACAAAATCGACTATGTGGAGTAAGGAAGGGCAGCTCCATCATCAAAACCAAACAGTTTCGCTACTGGTTTCCATTTATGGCGGGTGCCTCGAATGTAATGTAATGCAACAGCATGTTTTATTACGAGTTTGGCTTTCCTCTAAATGCAAACACACATGTTATTTTTTTTATCTGTGCAAATATAATAGTCTCAAAACGACACTAAAAAAAACAGAAACCTTTTACATTTCCCGCCAGTGTAGTTATGCATATGTAGTAAACATCAACCACCATATTCTACGAAAATTAACAACCGTGTGATTATTTCATACAACAAACGCGATTTCTACCAAAACCGGTTTAACCTGACCTGTACTCGCACTAAAAATGCAAGATGAAACATATCTACTCTGCCGGTTTATGCATTACGCCAATTCAACCGGTTTTAATTGACCTTCGGCAACGCTAGAAACAAGTAGCGCAACGTGTCTACCACACTGGTTTGTACATTACGACGTTCCCTGTTTATTCCATTACGTCTGTCCAGTTAAGTGACCCTTAAGATGGAAATTTAATTCCAGTGAAATTAATGAGCCACAATTAAATTAGGTGCTTAATGACGGAGAAGTCTTTTGTGGGTTCCAGCGCACGTCGGAAAAAATAAAAAACCAACGATTTCTTGCACGACCGCCCGAGGGTTGCTTTTCGGGTGAATGTATATGACTTTGTTTTTATAAAAAAAGGACGCTGACGAGCAAACAAGTTAACTCATGGCTTAGAAAGATAACACATAAAATATTATACGTAGGTGAAAAAACTTAAACAAAGCTCCACTTATATTTCGTTTTTAACCTCTGACACAAAATGAGAGGTGTTATAAGCTATGTGTATGTGTGTGTGTGTGTGTGTATGTGTGAGTATGAGCGCGGATTAGGTATATTGGCTACCTTTATGAGCGAGATTTTTTTTGCACACATTTAACGTAGTGCCAGGAATGCTACGTGTGCTACGCTGTAGCCTGTAGCAGCATTTTTCCGCTATCCACGAAAATCTGCTACGAACAGTGGACCCGACTATCGCGTCAGCACTGAATCTGTTATTAGAATAATACGTACCAATACGCGGAAAGTTATAAAAAATACTCGCAATAAATGGCAGTAAACCTGCAAAAATACGGAAGCGTTCCGAGTTTAAAAAAACCTCGGGTAATAATTGTTCTGACAAAAGAAACGTGTGCAAGTATTTGTAAGGTTTTTAAATGCTACAATAATATTAGTACAGTTGAATGTATGTTAGTAGCTGACTTTATGCCAAATCTGCCTGGATAGTTGTCATTATTATCCTAACCTTTCGCAAAGTATTTGATTTGTGTAGGTAAAATGACTAAGCATGTTCCATTTTAGCTGATCGGTAACACAACCGGAGTCTTGTGGTAGTTTTCTTTCTCGGTAAGTTTTTTTTATTATCAAATTTAAAAATATCTGCACGAATAAAGAGTCATAATTTCGATCTGATCAAAATTTGGACTTTATTGATATCGCTTATAAATCCAAGCTAACCTAACCTAAATACATATAACAATTAAATTATGCATTTAATCTAATAGCTTCAACATCGTCAGAAAATATACCTCTTATTCATAAACGCACATTAGTCAATATTTGCATGTAGGATAAAGTGGCAAAGCATACTTTAATCGGGTGCGCTTCAATCAGTCTAAAAATTCATTTAGCTAACCACAAAAAGCATAATGAACGTTTAGCATAAAAACCAATTGTATAATTTCATCTGGCATACCATCGAATAACAACACTCATTTATTATAACTATCATTTTCTTGTTATTATGCATTTTTAGCCAATTACTTCTGTAGGTTAGGTTAGAACTGTGACCACATTAATAATAATGAAAGCCGTTAGAAATATTCTGTTTTTTAAATTATGAATATTCTAGTTTTTGAAATCACGCATTTCGTTTTATGCATCATGACTTATTATATCTTTAGTTTTTTTATTAATATCAAAATTATGCCATTCGTGTTATGCAAAATGAAAATTAGACCATCTGTTTTTATAATAAACTGTCCACTGATGGACAAAGGCGTTCCCCAAAGTTTTCCACAACGACCGGTCCTCCTTTTTTTTATGGCATTGAGATGGCAAACAAGCACACAGGCCACCTGATGGTAAGTGGAAACTGTGACCCATAGACATTCGCATTCACAAGACTGCAATCCTAAGACTGCAAATGCGTTGCCAACTCTGAGGACTAATATGGAATGCCCCTATGCTAGTCATTACACCGGGTGTCCTATCCCCAAACCGGAACACAACAATGCGAACCTGTTTGGCGGTAGGTTAATGGATAAGATGGTGGTAGCGATCCGGATGGACCGTGCACAAGGTCCTACCACCCGCAAAACCTCCTCCTCCTCCGCTCCTCTGCTGCTGTCAAGCATAATTTAACTAAAATAGATTAATAGTTTATAAAATAAAGAGGTCAATCTCCCCCACGCGTGACACTAACTATAAAATTGACTGGCCATAATCACAGCTTAGCAATTTCAGCGGGTCAGTCGTAAAACAAACATCTAGGCCCACCCCAATAAAGCAAAGCTTATCTTACTGTTACACGTAATTAAGCAGAGTACCCGTAGCACGTATAACTACGCATATAAATTATTTGGCACTTCTGTGGCATTTTTAGCTGCGGCAAAAAAGGGATATGAAAAAGTCGAGCGGTTTGCGCGAATGATAACGTCGTTTACAATGTATGTGGGTTACAAATAGAGGTATTAAGCGTTATTACGGCTTTTTAAATTGTTCGAGTGTTAATAGTGAAGATTTGGTGTATAAATTATAATGTTTTGCAAGCGTTTTAGACTGAAGAGGTCTTATCATAGGTACACTATGGTACCCTGTCGCTCAAACGCCTTTTACAGATTAGTGTCACAGCACTAAAGTGTGCAGCTACTTTGGCTAAATTTTTGACTGGTAGACAATTATATTTTGCATTAAGTCCGCCATTTTTACTTTTTCCTTTTAAGCGCAATTAAACCAAATTAAAAGACATTGCGATAAAAATATACCTACCAGCATCCACATACCACTACATCAGGTGACCCGCTAGCTCATACGCGTCATTTTTTCCAAGAAAAAAGTATTTCCGTACAAAACCACAATAGTACTCGTACAGCGTCAAAGGACAACTGGCTGGCTAGAAACACGCATTCTCTATGCCATAAAAAAAAAACACTCGGCCTTTCATAACCAATAATATTTATTTCCGAACTCATAAATTCGCCTCAACAATTCCTGGCCAAAACCATTTTCCAAAACTGACGTGACACAACGGTATTTCGAAATTCCTCGAACCACAGCGGACGAGAAAAAATTACGAATTGTTAAAATATTCCCGAGCTATTCCATGAATCTAAAATGGCGTCCGATTGGCCCATATTAAATTGACCCGTGAAACCGGATTGCCTTTTGCTTTATTAGCGTACTAATTCAATTCCGCAACGGTCGTGACTCGCAAACAGATAGATCGATGGGAATAACGTATGGTGCGGCAAGCCGTTACTCAATCCCTATGGTAATTGGTGAAATTACTGTCTGTTAACTAACTACATGTGAAAAACACTGGCTTTTTAATAGCTTAAATGATAGTTTAAATATTTGAAGCCAATGTAACAGGGGTTTTACGATTTCATTTAATAATCAGTATTTGAACTGTTAAGGCATGGTTTTTACCTTGTCCACCATTACTGTCAAATATAGAAATGTTTTTACAGCGTCAAGGAATACTTGAATGACAGGCACTCTTAGTTATAAGTTTTTAATGTTGACAAAAATTGGGACCGAGCGCGACGACAGCGCCACGTGACAGGCGGCCATTATGGACAATATTGTCACCGCTGTCAAACAAGAAGTAAGTAAATATTGTGAAAAATATTAATGAAATCTTGTGTTATTTTTACTATATTACACAATTTTGGACAATGGTAGTCAGTAACATTATTGCCAATAATATTAAAATTGTTGTTTTCAGTGAGAAATGAGCCTACTCGTGACTAAAACGGGGTTTCGTTTTTTTCTTACGGCAAATATCCACTTATTTCTTTGGTCTCGTTTCCACAATTGTCTTGGAAATTGGTAAAATTTACAGTCGCTATTCTTCTTGGTGTTATTACAATTCACAACAACACATCTTACCAGGACCATATTTTTATCTCAAAAACGATTAGAAAATGTTTACTGCAATATGGATTTGACAGCTCAAGTCAGCGACAAAAATGACAATTTTAGCGGTAGCGAGCGCTGTGATCGTTTAGGCTACCCCCTCCACCCGCTTTGCACTCTGCCAATAGTTGGTGATAAGTAAGCTAGATTGCGCGACCAGATATTTGTACGCTAGCTCTGCATGCTGAATACAAGAACAATAATGACAATATTTATGAGACCATGTATTTTACTGTATTCTGACAAATAAATGAATTTGAATTTGAATTTGATAAAAAAAAAAACATGATGTTTAAATAAATGAGAGCTATCAAAACGTTGAAAATGCGATAACGTGGCAAAAACGATATGGTTTTTGACCTGTTATTTACTTGACAGTAATGGCGGCTGAGTTAGCAACAATACCATAAGGGTCTCCCCAGACCTATCGACGCGGAATCGGCTTAGGCCAGTGAGAAAAAGTTTAATATGTCCGTACAGTACGAGTTTGGGGTTGCGAACGGAACGACGTCGTTTTCGCTCTTATTGCATTTACATACAACTTTTTCTTAACGGCCCAAGCTGACTCCGTGTCGATAAGTCTGAGGAGACCCTAACAGGTCCAATAGGATTTCAATTTTACCTCCTAGAATAGAGGCGCAGGTCAATCAATTTTAATACGCTGAATGATTATTAAAACACCTGGCTTTCTGTGTGTGATCGAAACCAAAACGAAAACTAATCTTGTGATCTTGTGGCTAGAATAAAATCGTCATCTAGAAAATATATATGGCGTTTGGAGCAGCGTTCCATGTCTTTAATTTTGTAATCATATTTTATAGCCATTTGACATTGAGGCTAAATAAATATCAGGAGACAACATCGCACAAATTGACCTATAGTGGCCGGCCGAAAAGAAGTCAATCCTGACACTTGTCATTCCAGTACAAATTATAACCTCAAACCTATGAATAGGTTATAAATTGTACTGCGTTGACAGATGTCAGGATTAACTTCTTACGACCCGTGCACTATAGTCCTAAAATAGACAATGATAAACTTATTTCAACGAAAACATTCTAAACATGAAAACCTACCGGGATTTGAAACCGGGGTTCAGCTTCAGATGCAGGGTCACTACCAAATAGGCTAGCATTGTTATCTTATTGAGCATCTTCGAGAAATAAAGGGAAATGTGTATCATAAAATAATGTATAGAAACTTGTTTTTTTTTTTCTATGACAGAGAAGGCAAACGAGTCAAGACTGCCAAATGCGTTGCCAACCCTGGGGACTAAGATGGAATGCCTCTATGCTAGTCATTACACCGGCTTATCCCCAAACCGACACAACAATGCGAACACTGCTGTTTGGTTTTAGAGGTCTGTGCGGATAGATGTTGTTTAACTATCGTACATGTTGTCGAGTACTGAATGCAATTGGAAAACGTTACGTATGATTAAAATGTTCGTGGTCGAGCTACCGATCCCAATGCTAAGTTAATTTCGCTGCCGTAGCGCTTGGATGGTTCGGCATCGTCATCGTTTATACTAATATTGCAATGTTGGGATTGAATGAAACTACATTAGGTACTCGTTGGATGTCAGAGCCAAGATTCGGAGTGGTAAAATCCAAATCGTATTGGACTTGTTAAGGATGATTTACACCAAACGGCTCGCATCGCATCGGATCGGAAAGGATACTATTGTCTATTTATGACGGAGCCGATCGCGCGTCGCGGCATACTTACGGCGACGTACGCGTGTCGCGGAAGACGCCCGCGGTCGAGCTGTTGTGCGCAACTTGCTAATGTAGACTTAAAAACAGTACACATATGATTCAGTATCGTTTAAAGACTATAAAATTCTTTCCGATCCGATCCGATGCGGGCCGTTTGGTGGAAATATTACTTTATGGTATTGTTACGAGTATAATAGACTCGGCCGCCATAACTGTCGAGTAAATAAGAGCTATCAAGACGTTGACAATGGAGTAACAGAGGGATTATTGCCTAGCGCACTCGCAATCACAATCACAAGGTTCTCTATTGAATGGCATAAAATTATTTGTAATAATAGTGGTACGCATAATTGCTTTTAGCCGAAATAATGATGTGCATAATAATCTTTACGCATATATTATTACGCATAACATTAAAAAGCATAAATACAGTAAGCATAATTGTCTAACGTCAAATAGCATAATTGCAAAAAGTCATAATAATTAATTAGCATCATTACAAAATGCATAACAGTATTGTCCTAAAATATAGTCATGTACTTAATGAGGTCGACGGACGTCCGCTTCGCGGACCTCCTATTCTGCGTTGCTTGAGCGCTTCGCGCCTGGATATCATAGTAACATAATCTAACCTAATGTACCTAATGTGACCGTAACATTTCTAGAAGCCATAGCCAGCAATCTAAAACTCACATGGAAAAGATGCATAAAATATGTATGTAAGTAACTAAGCCTATAATTTATAAAATCATTTCATATGAAATACAAATGCATGGTAACAAAAAAACTGTGTTTCATTCATTAAGAAAACTAATATTATGGTTAATCACAGATATGACAAATAATTATTAGCCCAAATATATGCATAATGTGTATTAGTCAAATACAAATTAGTCCAACTAAAATTATTCTAATACCGTAATATGCTAAAGTATTATTATGCGACAGTACCATTATGCCAATACAAATTATGCGAAAATAATTATGCGAAACAATATTAGTCTAAAACACATTATACGATCCAAGGCGATCCCCAATCACAATCGTTTTCATTTTGACAGTGCCAAAGCAACTCTGCATACGAGTTGAGAACAATTGTTCTGCTTTGATGTCGATTGCGATTGCGAATGCGTTAGGCAATAGCCCAGCGGGTTAAAAGCGATGTGGCTTTTCCCATGTTTAATTGAGGCCCTGGTTTATTTATTTATTTATTGATTAGCCAACTTATACTAACAGATATGCCACACATTATAAGTATTTCGTCTTTAATGGAACATACATGGTAAATGTAAGTACGTTTTGGTGAGCGTAGCACACTGCAATATAAAATTCAAAAGGGTTTTCGTTTTTAGGGTTTCGTAACCCAAGTGTACGGGGCCCCGTTACTAAGCCTACGCTATCCGTACGTTTGTCCGTCTGTCTGTCCATTTAAAGAGATATATTTTTTGAACTGTTGGAGATAGGGATTTTTTTTTAGTTTTTTATGGCAGGTTTCGTAACACCAAAAATATGAGTAATTGAGGGGGTCCCTATACAAAAACGTTTTTTTTTTCTAACTCTTTATATATTTTTTGTATCTTACGGGCAAAGCATAAACTCTGAAGAAAAATAACAAAAACAAAAAATCGGTCAAGTCTGAGTTGATTTGGTAAAGACGAGATGTTATTTAGTTTGGGAACCCTCAGTGAGCGGGTCCGACTCGAGTTTGGCCGAGTTTTTTTTTATTTTATTTCACCGTTTAACATCCTCAATTTTTTGTTGTGAAATTTTGTACGGAGACAGTTAAAGACCCCAAAATAACGTACCTATGAATCAGGACCAACATTATCCTGATAACATTAGGGTTTTAAATCTATAATGAATAAATATTTACGTAACCATAGTATTCTGCTTCATTTTCGTATTATACATACGTGAGTTATTTGTAAAATTATCAGGTGAAAGGTAATTTGATAACACGAAGGCAAAATATAATATTATTAATACCCACAGCGCGAAGTTTTTTTGCAACAGCGTGGCGATGAATAGGTAATGGTGGAGGTGAAAGATATTCAAATGAGCTGACTTATGAAAGCAAATAACAGATTATATTATCTTAGACTAGGAGCCTAAGGCAGAAAAAACCAGTTTATTCTACTGATTCCAAATAAGGAACTCATACAATAGATGAACTGTAATGGTATCATTATAGGGCCACTCATAGCATCAAAATGTACAAGATTATTTGGTTATAGGAAACCTTCAATGCTTTAAGGGTGTCATTGCTTATGTCCTCTCACGACAAAACTGAACAACAGACAACCAAAGTTTGATCGAAGGCCGGGCTATAATATGTAGATTAAAAGCATATGTAGGCCAGTATAAAAGATTTAAAGGTTGGTTGCAAAAGTAATATTTTGTCTAGCCAGCCTTTTTTTTACTAATTACCTTTGTATATTGTGATACATATATTTTATAATTTTACAGGGTTCTTTTGATAATGCCAGTAAAAATATGGCACTGTAAACTTCTAAGAACGTCCACGTACGCCAGAGCCATCATTTTACATTTCAAGTAGCATAACAAGTAAAGCAAACCGGTAACAGATGTCGGATCTTGCTGCAAACATTTTTGAATATATATGTTCTTTACTTTACGCGTAGCGTGATATTTCATATCTGTATGGATAAAAACCGAGAGTAAAAATTACTGTCAAATAATATCAAACATAACATAACATAACATAATTATATGTCCACCATTATCACTAATATTTTTTGGTCTGCTTCAACTTCAGTGAATGTAAATTACGAAAATAGAATCAACCTCCTCGACACTGTTTTGATTGAAGTTTTTAACACTGGTATTTAAAATGAGTTAGACAAAGGATTTTAGCAGTTGTTAAATAATGCATAAATTGGTAAATAAACCAAAAATCCTTAATTTTTGATGATCAACAAAAATTACCACCGACTCCCTTTCTAAAAATATTAACAACAACCTTGATGCCACGTGTTTGATAAAAATATTTTTGTACTTCATTTTCAGAATAAGAAATACGATCAGAACTTGAAAGTGTCCTGAGTCAAAAGTTTTACGTCAATATTTTCTCGCCTCCAAAGTTCGAATATGGAATTTCATATTAACCCCTTACCTTATCAAAATCCTAACAATTCAGTCACTATCTTTCTTATTTATGTAACCAGTATTAATGACACAATACAAAAACTTCTCGCAAATTCTAAGGCCTAATTCCAATAAGTACAATCAAGGATTTTAACTGATGATCCACCATAGAACCTTGTCATAATTACCTAGGAATTAATCGTTGGTTATATTCGACAAGGTTCAATTAAAGTTCGTGACCGTACCTATACAATACAACACAATACAAAACACTTTATTGTAAATTTGTAATTAAACAAAAACATTACAGAGAAACAGCACAATTGGGATAGATCGATAAAAATAACTCACGGTTTTTACATTCTAATTCAAAAGAATAGATCATTTTAAGAGACCAATTTCATTAATTTTATATTTGACCCAATAGTTTTGTTTTAATATCTTTTTTTATTGAGCTAACCCAAATTAAAAACATGATTGTTTTAAATTTGGGTTGGCTTTTTCTAATAAATTACAACAATTAAATGATATGTAATCATAAAAAGCGATTGTAATAGTGTTTTAAAACATACTATTTCAAGCGGTTTTCGCTTAACCCGTAAGATACCTACACCCACGAGGGCTTCAAGTCGAAAACGAAAGTCAAATAAAATTTAAATATAATTTCGACGAAATATCCGAAATAAATAAATATTTTGAAAACTTAATAATGCAGAACGGGTTTAAAACCCGATTCCTCGAAATGGATTTCGAATTAGAGTAATTGTAAAAATATGAACAATCCCAATTAAAAATAATACAGGTAAACATCAGGCGATCTAACAAACAACTTTATCAAGGACATGGTGTCAATTTAAAACATTTTATAATGTAGGTGGTGCAGACCTCACGCGAGCAATAACAAGAAACTACAAGAGTTCGGGACATGGTCATTTTGCGAAAGATTCTACCGTTAATTATTTGAATTGTAGTAGCTAGTCGCGAACTTCAATAATAAGGGGCAATGTAATTAAACTAACAAAGACTCTGAAAATAAAAATTCGACGGCCATATCTGCCGCATGCACGAAGGGAGACGGGCCAAAAAAACCACCCATTGGCTTCCAAGCGACGGACATCGTAGCAGAGGCAGACCCAGAAGGAGATGGCGAGACGACTCTTGTTTGCGAATTGTCGATTGGCAGGAGTGCGCTCTGGATAGGAGGGACAAGTGGCGAAAAAGAGGGAAGGCCTTTGCCCAGCAGTGGGACACAAAAAAATGCTAGAACAAAAAAAAAGAGCGAATATTTTACCAGCCATTAGATATATTTGGCTTACTATCAACAACCCACATATAAGAACCAAATCGATCGATGTAGGTATGATGTATGTACCTATGTCGGTATGGATGACTATGTAGGTGATCAAAATCAGGTGTTCAACTCTACTTCCTAAAGTACACACAATTAAAAATTAGGTAAAATAGTTTTAAGGATGGTACTATTATACTACTTATATTATAAACTGTAGATATGGAAGAGCGGTGCCTCCTGGCACAGGTTATTTTAAAATAACTTACAAGGAGACGCCGGCCATCATAAGATCTGTACTGGTTTGCTAAGGAAATAAAGAATTTTTATTTTTATTTTTTGAAGTATTGTACTGATTTTATTAATTGGGTGTCGTTTGTGAAAAACATGTAAGTTGTTATTATCATGTCACATGTCATTATAGGTGAAAAAATTAAGTAAAGGACCTGTTGCATGTACTTGTGCACAAAACTAATATGGCATTTACGTCAAATTTGAAATATAGAATGTAAAATGGTCTATACAGATGTGTTACAACTACATACAACAGGCGATTTACTTAAGTTTTTCACCTGTACATTTCGTTAAACATAATTGGTCTCTGAATCAAAACTCACAAGCGCGCATACACACACACCAGTCACAACGGTGCCATAATTTATAAATTTTGACCTACAGAAGTTCAACGAACCAATTTAAATACCATCTGACTTCAGCAGTAGTCCGATACCGCAAAAGTATCCTTTTTAAAACAGAATTAAATTTAAAACAAGAATCGAGGCTTCGAACCGAGTCACGTACGGTTCGCAGCGGAAATGTTTAACTTTTTATGCGCCGTTTAATTCGCAGGCTGAAGCCGAAAAAGGAGCGGTTTCTCGTTTTTTGCAGACTCATCCTAGAAGCGGTCAACTGAAAATATTTCGTATGATTTTTTGCTGGTGCTTTTTGATAGCTTTTTGTACTGTACAGATGTATGTAATCGAATATGACGAGCGCTGAGGCTTTGGGACTTTGACAGGTTGACAACCTTTGTGAAGAAATGTATCGAGTGCAAAAAAAGTTACGAACACTTTGAGCTAGGTATACGCGGTTAGAATGTGACATAGCAATAGAGTGAGTGTGTGGGTTTTCTCTTAATACTGGATGTTTTAGGTTTAAAGATTTATACATTGAATCAAACAAGCCAACTTTGGCAAGCGAAATCTGAAACTTAATACAACGAAGTTATGGTTCAATATGTAGGCCTTAAATAAACATAATACGGGCAAATATTTGGTAAATAATTGGTTCATTTTATTATAATTAACATCCCGTGGCGACTGAGGTTCAATTTTGTGAATTTTTAACATGCAATCAAAAATTTATTTTGTAACGGTTGAATTGGTATTTAAAACTTTAAAAAAGAGCCTTAAGAAAAAATCACAATGAGTTAATGAGGACTTTGTTAATTCATACGATGATGATAAAAAACCCTATTAGCCGCACGAATAGACATTAAAATATTTTTACCCCACCATGCTGCGTTAAAGTTAGGTGCTATTTTGGTGGGATATTCTGCAGTGTGCTTTTGTGGAAGCCGTCTCATTTTTGTACTCGCGAAGAATTTGTCTTGACTCTCACTCTTCAACCATCTGTAATTATCGTATTCTCTCGTTCACGCGTTAATACACTAAACATTTTGGTACACACTTAACCGAATTTGGTTAAATAATGCAAATACGATTATCCGGACTTCTTGCTTTCATATAGCTTTTGTTTGAAAATGCAACATAAAGAATCTGTTTTAATTTTAATTTTCATAAAGATTACTTGAAAGATCAATTATCTATATTATTATTTGGTACCATAATGGCATTGTCATCAAATAAGCTGTGTAAAAATTTGAAGTCCCTAAATAAAAAATAGTACATTATAACTATGTAACATACACTGATTACAAAAGCCGTTGCGTTGCCGTGCGCTTGAAAAAGTAATTTTCTAACAATTCGTGCTTAAGTTATCAATGTTCATACTAATATAATCAATGATCCTCTCTGAATAAATGAAATGAAATTGAAATGACTGTCCTTACCTTTTAAAGGTGACGTGTTCGAGATAGCAGTTTTATAAGCATAATGCACAATCTCTAGTTAAATCACTGCGCAATGTAAACCGTTTACAAGACGCGGGTCCAGCAAGTCCGTCTTAATCCAATTACGCCATCAATGGACGGCTAAGTGGATTACTAGGTACGCCGGCCTAGACACGGCGCCTTAAATGGACGCGCCGCCAGACAGGCCTGTGCGTAGCATAATGCAAAGGGATCAATGTACTATACACACATCAAAAACATCTTAGGATCAAGAATATTTCTACATTATTTTGATAATTTTCCAATGTTTAAAGCTGTACACAGTATTATGGGTAAATGAGAATGGACAAATCAGCCTATGTAATGAATGATGACAAGTAACATGTCACCGGAGAGGTTATTTTCAGTTGTAAAACAACATCTTTGTGTTAAAAAAGTAATTGCCACATAAAGACAGCGGGAGTTGAAAGATAACTACATGTTTATTGCGACATTCTAGTTCGACCATTAAAATTCCTCGCAGTGATTTGACATTTCATGGCATAAAAAGTTCCAGAACATAATATTATCTTTCCGATATTGTTCCCACAGATCTTACATTTTTACTACAATCGTCATTATCGGACGGTTTGACCTAGGGACCTGTGAAGCGGTTCGCTCTAATTGTAAACATTAAGGAAAAATAGAGAACAAAGTCATCCACTCACTGTTTCTGTGACTTTGAGAAAGCTTTCGACAGCATGCCTAGCAAAGTGCCGTGCAAGTTGCTGCAAAATTGGGTGCACGGTTAAGTTGGTAAGGCTTATACCGCTTATACGATTACTACATGATAGCATGAAATGTTACTTTAGAAGTAAAAGCGGGCGAGGGATCACAATACTTTGCTATCAGCTGAAGCGTTCCACAAGGATTCATTCTGGAGCCAACTCTTCGCAAACTCTAGCTGTGTTTTCGATCTGGCTAGACTAAAGGCTTACAGTGATATCTTGTCTACCATCACAGAAATTAAGTACGCAGATGACCTGCGTTCTATGCCAAAATCTACAATTTGTATTTGCCTCAAGGAGTCTTGTCTTTCGATTTAAAATGTCTGTCAAAAACAAAATTCATGAACTTGGATACACGTTGACGTCACAGTTTTCAAAGTTATTTTTAACATGTAGACATGTTCAGAAATCTAGGGATTAACAGCAGAATTGGCTAGTTGACCAAAAACTTGAATTAAAACGAAGTTCCAAAACGATGTCACGCTGTGACAAAAACACCTTTTATAGTTTTTGTTCATATAAATATCGTAATGATTGCGAAAATAGGCTCTGTCTTAAGTGTTTGGTCTATTTGCAAGAGTTTTATTTCGTGTTTTGTACTAAATAATATATCTTGGCTATAGTCAACAGTCCTTTTTTAGGGCTTATGCTGCGTTTGGGAAAACCTCGCATCAAATTATTCTACTGACATGACAAACTCTCGACCAAGGTCTTAACATTTATTTTATCGTTAAGTATATCTGCACATGAACGCTACACGAAAAGAACATGACCTCACATTAGTAACTTTTTGAGATATCGCGATTCAAAAGTTAAGAACCATGTAATTTTGTACGTAGTTTTCTTATAGAGGTTTTTAAACAGCTATTTTTTATATATTTTTTTGTTGTAACTGAGTGGTTACTCATGTAGAGGTTAATCCACAGTTACAGATGTCAAAGTAAATATTGTATTTTCGCTTTTCCAGCAGTTATAAAACAGCATGTAAATCTTCATTCTCTTCATTGTGTGTGTGTACCCTTTATATCAATAGGTAACCAGTATTTAGTAGTATTTGAAAATAAATTCAATGAAATGGTGTTGCTGACTTGCGCTGTGATTGTGGACCCGCTTTAATTACGGTGACGGCTTGCACCTGCTTGATGACCACAATCAGACCAGGCCAGAGGAGTATTTTGGGAGAGGCTCGTCAAACATGGTTGCCTTTCTTTGTTAATCCTTATCAGTGAATAGCACTTTATTTGTAAACTGGGTTAGACAATGATGATAATTTATTAGATTTATTTTTTATTTTTTATTGTTTCTGTTAATAATGCGTTTGTACAATGCTATATTAATTTATTTATTTTTAGGAAATCCAACAATTTTTATTCCTGTAGTTTTAAAAAATTGTGTTATGCTGTTGTTTTGGTTTAATAAAGTGTTACGATACCTACACACGAAACAAGTGCGTAAATGAAAATCAAAACTGAAACCTAAAAATAAAAACCTAACCGGTATAACTAGTTATATTGTTCACGAATAAACTACTTTGTCCCTTTTATACAGCTTCAATTATTACAGGCCCTAAGTAACTAAATACCACATAAGCATAGCACACGTAACTGCGGTACAGTGGCCTACCGCCGCGCCAGACTGCGCTAATTCAACTTCGCCAGTATTTCGGCTCGGCCACACGCGCGATAAATTGTGGCCGAGTGTACAATGACGACTATTAGTCAGCGTTACGCTTGTTGCTAACGTTATTATGCGCGTTATTATTTGCAGGGTTGAGCTGAGATTTTTTTTTTAAGGATAATACGGATAATTTTGGGGGCGAAATTGAATGACAGATAGGGAATTCCTTTATCGATAAACTCACTTATCGATGCTTTTCCCCTATACTTCGTTTGTGTGTGTTTTTTTGTAAACGTTTATTAATAAGGTTACACAAAGCATAATTATAACAATATCGTACCTACTTATGAAACAATGTCGTCGGACGTCACGTTACGTTACGTCATATGTAAACACATGCTTTAAAAAATAATACATTTAAGAGTGAAAATAAAAAATCCCTTCTAAAAATATATGAAACACTAAAAAAACCGCCTGATTAACCAAACTTGGATCTAAGCTATATTGCATAGTGCAATGATACTCATAACCTAGCGATCTATTGAAGTATAGTTTGTGTAAGCTACTTTATAATCGTCACCAAAATAATGCTTAAAAAAATTACACTTGCCATCAAAGCTGGGAAATATCTAGTATAGAACAGCATCGATAAGTGAGTTTATCGACATAAGAACTCCCTATCTGTCATTCAATTTTGCTCCCGTCGAATGAAAAGTATGCTATTCATTTTGAAATTTAAACACGTAGACGTTTATAATTTAGTGCTAGGCCGCACGTCTTTCTCATTCTACTTGCACTTGCAAAATAAAACTTAATATTAATAAGGCTTTAATTGATTAAATAAAATCACAATTAAGTAGTGCATGCAGTCCTTTTCCAAAGGTTCTTTCTGCCTCATAGCTTGAAAGAATGGAATGTGAACATGAACTCCACGATGTTTCCCGCCTTTAAGCGCGGTTTAAAAAGATCCACTGAAAGCCAACCAATGGTCTGCTGGGATTCTTGATGATACGAAATAATTATAGCTTTATATAATGCTAGACTAAGTACTATCATTGTAATAACAAATATGTTTAAAAAATTACTGACTGCTGAGTTTCTTGCGGCGTTTCTTCTCAGCAGTGGTCTCCTGCGCTGGTAGATTCTTGACGTGCAAAAGTGCCCGAGCGGCCTACTTACTGCATAAATTAATATCATAAGGCAATCGCACACAAAATGGGATTGTTCATATTTTTACAATTACTATTCGAAAACCATTTCGAGAAAATAGGGATTTTAAAGCCGTTCTGCATTATTAGGTTTTCAAAATATTTATTTATTTGGGATATCTCGAAAATTATATTTAAATTTTGTTTGACTTTCGTTTTCGGCTTGAAGCCCTCGTGTAAATAGTATGTTTTAAAACACTATTACAATCGCTTTTTATGATTACATATCGCTTAATTGTTGTAATTTATTAGAAAAATCCAACCCTAATTTTAAACAATCATGTCGTCCATAAAATGTATTCCAAATAAAAAAAGATATTAAAACAAAACTATTGGGTCAAATACAAAAATAATGAAATTTGTCTTTTAAAATGACCTATTCTTTTGAATTAGAGTGTAAAAACCGTGAGTTATTTTTATTGGTATCCCAATTGACCTAGTCCCAAACTAAGCTCTAGGCTTGTACTGTGGTTACTAGAGAACGGTATAAATACTTATATAGAGAAATAAAAACTTCTACATAATAATTATATAAAGCCTCTAAGACTCAGAAACAAATACTTACTCATGCTTATAACACAAATGTTGTCCAAAACCGAGAATAGAACCCAGGACCGCTAGCTTCATAGGCAGGGTAACTAACAACTAGGGCAATGCGTACACTCGCGGACTAATAAAACGGGTCAGAGTGCGTTTTTCATACTAAAGAGGTTATTTCGAAGCCTTGGTTCCTCGCCAGGGAATGCTTTTAGTGAAATGTGATGAATACCTCGAGCATCGATACAGGACTTCCAGAGTGCCTAGGATACCCAACTGAATGAACCTGCGGTTAACGCCGGAATAACATCTAAAATGGCAATAAAATGTAAGGAAATCCAAGTGCTGACCCAAACTCTCCCGCTGTGGTGTTAGCTGGTTGTGCGATCAGTTAGGTATCTTAAGAACTTTTGACCTCCTTTATTGAACCTCGCAGTATCCACCATTAAAACTCACTCAAAACAACCCCTGGCGATTAACCAAGGCTTCGAAATAGCCTCGTTTGTATGAAAAACGCACTCTGACCCGAATTATTTGTCCGCGAGTGTAGTTTAATTTTTTTTATCTGTTTTATTCAGAGATATTTGTGTTCCTTAGACATTGTAGACGTGCGTATTTAAATGTGTGAGATAGGATTAAAAGTGTTATTATTTTCGCATGTAGAGAAACCTTGCATGATCTAGGCTTAGCACCAACCACAGCTAATAGAGTATTAAGTTGCCGCGGCACGGCGCCGCAAGGATTGTGCACTGTTTATGGTCGCGGCCAGGAAAACAGCGGAAGGGAGTTTTCATACGCAATTTCTAATTCGTTTAAAAAGAGGTATTCTAATAGTAGGAGATCCATATAGGAGACGATATGCACCGGGCTGTTTATTCGATAAAAATATGGCGAATACGTAGGCTGAAAAATTTCAGTCCAATATATTAATTAAAAATTTCAAATTTTACTTTGTTTTTAAACATTGCAATTGCTTGTTTATTAGACAAATTAGGTACATACCAATCGAAAGTATGAAGCCTATAGAATATGCAAACGTAAGGTTGATTTTTTTTTCCCCGTCAAACTTAGGTAGGCAGGTATAAACAGGTATAAACCGGTAAGTCGGTACTAATAACTTGTACCAAACCTAACGTTTACATATTTTATAGGCTTCATACTTTCGATTAGTATGTAATTTGGCTATTAACCAAGCACATTCAATTTTAAAAAAAGTTTTTTTTTAAATGATATTTGTAGTTACTGGACTGGAATTTTTCAGCTAGAAAAACAGAGCTTCTGGTCTCATAGCTAGTGGTCTTGGAAATTGGTGAAGCCGTCCAAAAGTTATATAAAGCTGTAAAAAGAGGGTTAGTAATTACGGGTAAAGGAATATTTTTTTAAATATTTGCTATTGTTTTAGTAAACTAGAATTTATAGCGCTGTGGCTGACATTGCTTTACATGACTTTATTGTTTAAATATGTTGTTCCTCTTAGAAAAGCAAAAGGTCAAAGAACTAATAAATATATATGAATACGGTCAATACTAAAAATGTTACTAAAAAAAACACATGCAGACGTAATTTTTGATACAGTTATTGCTGTTCTCGTGGCCCAACACATTAGATTTACAGAGTATCGGCACACAAGGTACGTCGCGACGTGTTCGATCATGTCCGTGCAAATACACGCCCTGTTACACAACTGCGCAGGACACTTGTATATACGTAAACAATACTATCTTAGTGATGTAACCAGTTGGAATGTAACTGTATGGCTTTCTTTGGTATGTTTCTTGGTCTAAGGATGGTGCTTCCGGCTCTATTCTAAGTTTTGGTAGGCCATTTTACTTAAGAATCGTAATCATAATAGTTTTTCTTAATTTATAGAAAAATAACCTTTTGCCAGCGACTCCGTCCGCTCGGAAGTATTAACAAAAATATCAAAACGCATTGTTTGTTACAGCAATTGCAGTTCTCGTGGCCCAACACATTAGATTTACAGAGTATCGGCACACAAGGTACGTCGCGACGTGTTCGATCATGTCCGTTCAAATACACGCCCTGTTACACTAAACGTTATTATCTTACAATTAGTGATGTAACCAGTTGGTATGTATCTATCTTTGGCACGTTTCTTGGTCTAAGTTGTCAGTGTAGATTTACTCCGTACTACCGACGTGTAAAAGAGCCCTCATGTGGTCATTTACAGTTTATTTTTGGTGCATGTAGCTCTTGATTTAAAATAATTTATCTACGCACATATCGTAAGTCCTCTTTTATGCGTTCAAAACCCGTAGGAAATGACCAGCATTATTGCAACTAATTTTACTATGAAAAGTTTCTTGTCTGTGGTAGTAGGTAAAATTTGTACTGTAATGGTTATAACAGTATAGATTTTGGTAAGGTTATGAGTTTCAAATTTGGAACATGTTCCAAAATTAACAAAATTTAAATAGGTCCAATTCTAGTATCAATTGGAACGTCAACTCGGTATATTTTTTAGTACAATATCGTGGATTATTTGAATTTCAAACGACATGAGAATAGGGACTTTATTAGTATGTCTATCATATGATTTAAAAAAAAAAACCATTCATATTTGTGACACATGACAGGTTTCTTTTGCCGCCATTTTTGTTGTCAATTCGTCGTATCGTAAGTCGTAAATTGATTTCATTAAGTTCATTTCTTTGTAGAGTTTATTGTGCCACTTGAAAATTCTGCTTATCCAAGTAGACAACAATTGATTAACATTGATTAAATTTAACATCGTTTGGTGAAATTGGTAGGTACTTAGATATGTTACAGGTAGCGCTGGTAGCAATGCAGGTCATTTGCCTTTCGGCTTCTGAACCCATCTTAGAGTACTTATAATATGTGTGTAGATAAAGTATTGTACGCGACTCTGCGTAATTGGCATTACGCAACCGTCACGTAAACTACTATTATATAAACGCTAGCTGTTGCCTGCGACTCCATCCGCGTAAAATTCGTTTAACTAATGATAATGGTTTAGTGATTCAATTCAAATTCAAATTCAAAATAATTTATTTGTCAAAACATAGGTTATAGGTTATAAATTACATAGGTATTGTTTAAAAATAATCGTATCCCTATGTTTTACCCCTTAGGTGTACAAATATAATGTTGCTTATGCAACAAATACAAAATTTAAACCTAGTTTAATGCAATCATGCATGCATTAATAATTCAATAATTAATTACTTAGTTACTTACGCTATGAATAATTTGGCTATAGGGTAGATGTTGATTGGGATCTATTTAAATGTCTAAGTTTACATTGATAAATTTATTCTATTTAAAAAAAATATACTGACGCATGAAAATAGTTTAAATTATATTAAACCCTATTGTCACTTAAGAATTCTTTAACAGAGTAATAACATTTCCTTAACAGTAGTTTTATTGAATGTGACTTCATGCCATTTGGTATTTTTTTATAAATTACTGGAGCCATACCAAATATATTTTGGTTTAGCCGTAAAAGCATAACACATAGACAGAGGAGCGGAGTTACTTTCGTACTGACATATACATTTATACAAACATAAGAGAGGGCTAGGCAGAGCTAAATAATTATGAACCACTCTAAAAACGTGTATTAGCGATATGTTGCAAGCCCATCGCCTAACAGTACTACAAGCTTTTATTCCCTTAGTCGCCTCTTACGACATCCACGGGAAGACAAGAAATGGCACTTTTCTAACCCGGCAACCACACGGGGATACATTTATACATGTTTTTACTATGTATAATGGGTTTGCTCTTGACTAACTTGGGGTACGAAGATATTGTCAACGATGTAGCGATCTCACCAGAAGATGCGTATTCACCCTAGCTTTATTATGACGTAGCTATGCAGTTCATTTTACGTTGAGCGTAAAGAACAGAGCTATAGCAATAATATAGCTCTGTCAGCGTTAACAGAACTGCATTGCTATGTCATAATAATCCCCCAAGCGCATCCCGCTTTTTTGTAGTACGCATGGAGGATGATGCAAAACGTTTCGTTCAAAAATGTCGATGCATCTGGAAGTCCGATAGTAGGAGATGATGGCATTAGCTCGTGGAGCTTTTGTGCACACTGTCTGGAATACCAGTCTGCAGAATACTGACAATAAAGCAATTTTTCGGCTTTGAGTAGTACCTATTAGTATGGATGATGGGCTAAAATAACCAAATCTTTTACAATGGTCTTTTACATGGCGTGTTCCCGTATTGCGTTTTTGATACGGCCGTAACGTTGAAATTACGTTAGCAATAAGTTTAGAGTCAAGGTAGAATAGGAAATATTTTTAGGGCATCATATATTGTTTAGCTAAACTGAAGTGGCAGTGGGCGGGGCACATTGCTCGCAGGACTGATGGCCGATGGGGTCAGAAGGTTCTGGAGTGGCGTCCGCGGAAGACGTGCTGTAGGTAGGCCTCCAACAAGATGGAGTGACGACTTCGTCAGGATCGCGGGACCGCGGTGTATGCGAAAAGCACAAGACCGGTCTGAGTGGAAAGCCTTGGGGGATGCCTATGTCCAGCAGTGGACATCTTTCGGCTGACATGACTGATATATTGTTTAAACCCGTCTTGCTCGATCTATAAGGTAACCAACGCTGAGTGAGATAAAAAATCTTGTCGATTTTATTTCTTTACTTAATGCACTTTGATATTGTATGTTTATATTTTTAGATCCCTTTGGGTTCAGTTAAGTGTTAGACTTGGGGTAACGTCTGTTATTCCACTTGTAAAGTATGTCAAGTAAACGGCGACGGTTAGACACAGAGGTCCTCCAGCTAGAACAATAGCCGCCGACCCCTTCGGGCTGAAAACATTCAGTTTCATATGTGAGAGCGCGTAGAGTACTTGAAAGAAGATAGTTTACTTAATCTATTTTTATTAAAAGATGCAAAACTGAATTGATTGTTGTTTTTATTGATGTGATGTAGAAATTAAATTTCGATAGAAATTCTTAGAAAACATATTATTTCGAGTATTCATAGCTCTATTTCAATTATAGTCATGGGTTTTAGTATTTTTACAGATATAACAGATGTGACATCCTTATTATCATCATAAGGATGCGTGTTCATATTTATATTTTGTTAGTTGGCTTGTTTGGTTGTACGTTTTGCTTTTATGGAACAATAAATTAACCAATGGTTGTGAATTTTGATACAGAGATCATAAAACGTGTCAGTCACATTGGGTACTTTTTATTCCGGAAAATTAAAGTATTGGCAGTTTTTTCGGCTATATTATTTATTATTAATTAAATTTGTTTATTACAAACCAAATTAATATCTTATCCTAATTTTGCGGGTGGTAGGACTCTGTGCAGAGTCCGTCCGGATCGCTACCACCATCTTATTCATTAACCTACCGCCAAACAGCAGTGTTCGCGCTGTTGTGTTCCGGTCTGGGGATAAGACAGCCGGTGTAATGACTAGCATAGAGGCATTCCATCTTAGTCCTCAGGGTTGGCAACGCATTTGCAGTCTTAGTCTTGTAGTCTTGTGAATGCGAATGTCTATGGGTCACAGTTTCCGCTTACCGCGTGGCCCGTGTGCTCGTTTGCCTTCTCTATGTCATAAAAAAAAAAACTTTTTTTTTAACGATCCCAGACACAGACAGACATACACTTTATATACACAAGTGAAACTTATGACATTCTGTTTGCGTCGAGGATAAAAATGAAACAATTAACAGAAACTTCTTTACTTATATCCTGACACAAAAATCTACACGAAAGCGAACCGTAAATTATAATACTCAAAAATATAGTGCGCAATCTGTCCCACTTCGTTATCTGTAACGTTAAGTCACGTTATACTTTCTGTTATGGGGGCGTGCAACCTCTAACGACCAGGAAGGCAACAGATTGAAGTGTTCATTGCCACCCATGATTCCTGCGTAACGGCGAGAAACGTTAACGCTATGAAACGTTACGACTAAACGTTGGATAAAAACGTTTTCGCAATTTAGTTGTGTTATGTTGTTTTTTGGTATAAAAATAAATTGTGTAATAAAATGTTGAAATGGATGTTGTTACAGTATTTTGTAGCTTGAGTTATCAAAATGCCGTGTTTTGAATTTTGATAGCCCGGCCACGAGTTGGCGTGGCGACGACT
The DNA here is from genome assembly GCA_923062465.1 of Acleris sparsana. Lineage (NCBI taxonomy): Eukaryota > Metazoa > Arthropoda > Insecta > Lepidoptera > Tortricidae > Acleris > Acleris sparsana. The sequence goes on from OV281293.1 coordinate 2,975,914, forward strand.
GCAATGGTGGATAGTGGCGGGAGGCCAACGGATATACATAGAAATCATAGCATGCTCCAATACGTCTGTATGCATTTGTTCGTCGCCACTCGTCATCAAGGTGTGTTGCCATTAAAGTCGTAATTCCACTACGACACACACGTTAGTTATGTGGAGCAATTTGTTCTAGTAACAGTATCTCACGAACGTCATTTTATGCGTGTGCAACAATTATTCTAGGTTTGTGTCACTAACGTCATTTCGTGCGTGAGCAGTAATTGTTCTACGCGTGTACCACTGACGTCATTTCGTGTGTGAGCAGCAATTTTTCTAGGCGTGTGTCAATTGCATCATTTTTGTGTGTCTGGAGCAATAGGTGTGTCACTGACGTCATTTCGTGTGTGAGCAGCAATTGTTTTACGCGTGTGTTAATGACGTCATTTTGCGTGTGAGCAGCAATTGTTCTACGCGTGTGTCACTGACGTCGTTTCGTGCGTGTGCTGCGCCGCTGTAGAATTCATGTTAGAACCTTACACAAGCACCACGTTATGCGTGCGTCAATTTTGTACTCAATCAGTGTTATGTTAAGACTCATTTTTCTAAATGAATTATTTCTTGGTTTTTTTACCAACCTGACAGTGAGAGATCATAATCTGATATAGGTAAATTTCAAAGTTGACGAGAACCGTCACTGGGTTTCTACAAAGCAATAAATTCCAAAGATCAGATGCCCCATTCCTTTCCAGACGAAATTTCGAGAGAAAGGAATAGAGAAAACGTAATTTCAAGCTCCAATTTTCAAAGTAGGACCTCTTTAAGGTAGCTGCACACTTTAGTACCTTGTCACGAGTGACACGGTCTATAAGGCCATCGGGACAGACACAAGTGAAGTACCTACCTACTAAAACTATTTTTTTTTACTACATACATTATTTTAAACGTGCTTTTAGTATTAAAATAAAATGAAAATGGTCATTTTCACACCTAAAACTTAAACCATTGTAGGGTAAAGTCACCCGTGGTCAGCCAGAGACCAGAAGTCGACCTTATAATGAGTGCGAAGAGTGGGAAATATATATTTCGTACTCTTTCCACTCATACAAAGTATAGGCAGAGGCCGACCTCAGGTCTCTGGCTGACCACTGGTGACTTTACCCTAAAAAAACATTAATTATTTTTTCATCACACTTGCTCGTAAATGGTGTTATTCCATGCCTGTATACAGAAGGACAATGGCCTAAATTGTTCCCGCGGGAATTATGGCGAGTTTGTCATCCCTAGGGAGTAATGACATTCTTTTTAAAATTTGCAACTCTTTCGTACATAATTTCTGACTAAGGAGGTTTAATTTTCAGCCAAAAATTAAATCGGTTTCTAATTTCATTTTTAAAAATTAGCTATAGACTAACTTACATTACAAAAAACCTATATCCCTATATGCTTCATTAAACTTCATAACTTCACAGGTTAAGAAATTCATAGCAGATGTACAACAATGTGCCTGGAATAACACACCTATCCCCAAGAAAAGGGACTTAGGTAGTAAGTATCCTCTGGAAATTAGAAATCTGATTACTGAAAAACGGAAGCAGAGAAGAAAATGGCAGCAATCGAGATTTCCACAAGACAAGACCTTATTAAATAATCTCACAAAACAACTGAATATTAAAATTAAAAGCTTTCACGATGAGTCGATGACTACTCACCTTCGTCAACTAACAGGTGATCGGTCAACAGACTATTCGTTGTGGAAAGTCACAAAAAAATTAAAAAGACCTATTATTCAAGTTCCTCCCATTAAACTAGAAAACGGTACTTGGGCTGTCAGTAGCGCTCAGAAAGCTGCGAGATTTGCACAACATCTTGAACAAATATTTCAACCGCACGAGGACAACACGTTTGAAATTAACCTAAATGAAGAGATATTACAAAATGAACTTCAAATAAAATTGGTTACACCAAAAGAAGTCTGTACTGAAATTAATCGCCTAAGACAAAAGAAATCTCCGGGTTATGATCTCATCACTGGGGAAGTCCTACGTAACCTGCCCCGTAAAGCAATAGTGAAACTCACCACACTTATCAACGCTACATTTAGACTAAAACATGTACCCGGCTTGTGGAAATTCGCCGAAGTCATTATGATTCCCAAACCAGGAAAGCCAGCACATGAGGTAACATCATACAGACCAATATCCCTGTTACCAATTATATCTAAGTTATTTGAAAAACTCTTCATAAAAAGAATAAAACCTATTTTAGAAGACAAAATGTTAATCCCTGACTACCAGTTTGGCTTTAGAGAAAAGCACTCTACTATAGACCAGGTTCACAGAATAACCAACATTATTGAAAAAACTTTAGAAGAGAAAAAAGTTTGCTCTACGGTCTTCCTTGATGTAGCACAAGCATTCGACAAAGTATGGCATGACGGCCTGATATACAAGCTGAAGAAAATGCTTCCAAAACAGTTCACAGATATCTTAAAATCTTATCTATCAGACAGAATGTTTCGAATCAGACAAGATGACTCATACTCAGAAATTAAGCAAATAAAAGCTGGAGTACCGCAAGGAAGTGTATTAGGTCCGGTCCTGTACCTGTTATACACATGTGATATTCCAGTGTTAGAAAACAACACCATTGCAACTTTTGCAGATGACACGGCTATCATGGCTGTAGGGATCACCCACGAAGAAGCATTGGAAAATGTACAAATTGCTATTAACGTTGTCTATGATTGGACAAAGAAATGGCGAATAAAACTCAATGAGTCGAAGTCAACTCATATAGATTTTACTAACAAGAAAACCTCATATCACCCGGTATTTATAAATAACAAAGCAATACCGTACGAAAATACAGCCAAATATCTGGGCATGACACTTGACACCAAACTTCGCTGGAGAGCTCACGTCAAAAAGAAACGCGACGAGCTAGAACTCCGCTACAGGAAGATGTACTGGCTGCTTGGGAGGCACTCAGAGTTGTCAGTACACAACAAAATACTACTGTACAAACAAGTCCTAATGCCGATATGGACTTACGGTATTCAGCTGTGGGGCTGTACCAAACAGAGCAACATGCAAATGATACAACGCTTTCAGAATAAAGTACTTAGAGGTATTGTAAACGCACCCTGGTACATAAGAAATGACAACCTCCACCGGGACCTTGAAGTGGAATATGTTAGTAATATTATCAAAAGATACGCCGAAGCCCATGAACGCAGGCTTCATCACCATGTGAATGTCGAGGCCATCCAGCTCCTCGACAACACGGATATACAGCGAAGACTGAAAAGGACAAAGCCTTTCGAGTTAGTTTAGTGTAGTGATAGTGTAATTAGTGCAGTAAGTACTACACACAAAGAACACATTAACAAAGTGTCTTCCCCTTAACAGAGACAATAGGATAAGTGTTAATGGACACATTCTTAGCTTAGTCTGTATTAGAAGTTTAGGTCAGATTTAAAATACTTATTAGTCATAAGACTAGATTGTATTCCAATGGAATATTTGTTAAGATATTTCATTTAATAAAAAAAAAAAAAAAAAAAATTAAACTTCATTATTTTTATACCTATTTCAAGTTTATATCAACATTTATCATTAATTTTAGTAATTATACATTTTTATCAAATTGGCTAAATCTGGCTCGAATCCAGGTCGAAACTAAACGCAGTATCTGTGGTCACAAAAAAAATATCGTTTCCATTTACGTTCCCGTCCGTCAAAAGTTATTTCTTTATATTTTGCAGAGTTAAAGTGTTTTCTCTTTGTTTTTTTCCTCGCAAATGTGATGAAAACCATTGTGTGTATCACAGGCAGTAAGGGGATTACTAACTCGAGTTATTAAAAGTCGGGCTTCTAACACTCTCGTTAGTAATTCCCTTCATACTACCCTTGATGCACAATGTACTATTAAAGAACTCATTTATTAAAACGTAGTTCAAACATCTTTTGATTATTTAATTATCGTTTAGACCTAAGTTCATTTTAATCATTCTCCTAAGCCGACGTTGCATTAATTGTGATGAATAATTTATGAGATAAAAGTTAGATCGTGGGCTTATTTGTCGTCCATTAGGCGGCGTCGTTACTGAACTAAGGAACTCGCAGAAAGTACAAATGGTTACGATGCCTTTTTTAAATCTATACTTATATTAATTTACAAAATCAAATGGTACATGTCAAAGATTGATTGTTTTTTATTACAACATTTTTTTGTATTTGATGTTAAATGACTTTTCCTTTATTCCCGGCAGCAAAACCATAATTGTTTCTGACCCGTTATGGTATTGTTGTCTCACTCAGCCGCCATTACTGTTAGGGGGCTTCTAAACGAGCAACATTTTCACGGCAATGTGTGGCCGGCAACTATACGCATCTTGCTCTAACATACGAAGTAAGAGTAAGATAGCACTAGTTGCCGGCCACAAATTGCAGCAAAACATGGCCCGTTTAGAAGCCCCTTCAAGTAAAGTAAGAGCTATCAAAACGTTGACAATACGATAACTGGGGCTAGACTAGTTGCCATCGAATACAAAAGCTAAAGTTTAGCGATCATAGAAAAATGTATAAAATTGACGTAAGTCACGTGATATCACTCGACATGTGTTGGCAAAAATTTAAATGTCAGTTGTTAGATATATCAGAATGAAAAAATATGATAGGCGGTAAAAACGATATCGTAATTGACCTATTATGGTATTGTTTTGACGTCATCCGCCATTACTGTCAAGTAAATAAGAGCTATCAAAACGGTGACAATACCTACGATAACAGGTCAAAGATGATATAGTTATTACGGCGGGTGGTAGGACCTTGTGCAGGGTCCGTCCGGATCGCTTCCACCATCTTATCCATTAACCTCCCGCCAAACAGCAGTATTCGCATTGTCGTGTTCCGGTTTCGGGATAAGACAGCCGGTGTAATGACTAGCATAGAAGCATTCCGTCTTAGTCCTCAGGTTTGGCAACGCATTTGCAGTATTGTGAATGCGAATGTCTATGGGTCACAGTTTCCACTTACCATCAGGTGGCCTCGTTTGCCTTCTCTATGCCATAAAAATAAAAAACACGGTAAAAATAACATCGTTATTGATCTGTTATCGTTTTGCCAACGTTTTAATAGCTCTTATTTACGTGACAGTAATGGCGACCATAACAGGTCAAATACTATTGGGATTTTAATGCCTAGAATAGCGGCGCAGTAGGATTGTCAAACACTTTTACAGAACGATAAATTAACGAACACGCTACAAAAAACAAAAGCTCTAAGATATTTTCCCGTTACTTAAAGATAGTATCTAACACAGTGCCCGAACCCCGATCCCCTGTTTCGGTCGTTTGACGGTTTACGCTAAATTTGCCAATGAGATAGCGCATTCAATTCAGACCGTAAGACCCAATGAAAAGCAGCAGAATCGGTCGAACGAAGGTTGAATACGGGGACTGTAGCAAGAAAAAGATTATTGTCTGGTAATGCGATGTTCAGATGTTTTATTTTTAGTCCAAGGTAATACTTGTTTTATTGAATTTTAGTGATTGTAAGTATAATCCTATTAACATTATAAATGCAAAAGTTTTTGCATGTGCCCACACACCCGTGTGGCGGATTTGGATATGGAATAATAATAAATAATAAATATCAAAGGGAACAATGTCACACCAATTGACCTAGTCCCAAACTAAGCTCTAGGCTTGTGCTATGGGTACTAGACAACGATATAAATACTTATATAGAGAAATATATACTTAAATACATAGAAAACATCCATGAGTCAGGAACAAATATTCGCGGTCATCACACAAACATCTGCACTTACCGGGATTTGAACCCAGGACCGCTAGCTTCGTAGGCAGGGTCACTACCAACTAGGCCAGCGCGTCGTCAAATGAAGATAGCTTATACTTTGGATAAACACATAGGGTACTTTACATCCCGGAAAATTTAAAAGTTCCCTAGGGAATAACGGTAATTATATCTATGTGGATGAAGTCGCGGGCCGAAGTTGAATACACATTATTTTTAGTTTTTCAACGGAAACTTTGAAAAAGGCCCCTACTGACCACAATAAATCTCAACATTGGTTTGCACAAACAAACATCCTCTCACCCCAAACGCATATACCGTCTCCGTACCGTCGCGTGGGTAAGAAGGATAAGGACATAAATATCAGCCACAATCATGGTAGTCATCATAATTTGCAACCGAAGTTTCTTTGTGCGGCAATTAGAACAACACAACCGTTTCTTGTCGAATCGTAATAGTGTAGGTCAGTTTTATTTCTGGCTTTGAATTACGAATGACAATTTAAAATAATTACAAATTGATAACATGGTGATTAGTAGCCGGGAACTGTTGACTTCTACTTCTACGTATAAGACGGCCATTGTTGTCAACTGTAATTTGCCAGTAGAATGGTTGCTCGTTTACCAGGACCTTTAAATAATGATCTCCATTTGCGACGCACATGGATATACGTCGTAGATATGGTAGCACTATAATATAAATTGTGACACTTTCTTACTTGCTGTGTGAATTTCTTGGTTCCAAGAATATTTTGATATTTTTTAGGGTAAAGAACAATCTTAATACTTACATACTTACTTATATATGCTTTTGAAAAAGTTTTCGATACTTTTTAAAATATTTCAACATTTTGGAATCATTGCGAATCTTAAAAAAAGGAGGAGGTTCCGAATTCGCCGGGACATAAGAATGTGGATTTATCATCATAATATCAGCTGAAAGTTGCCCAATGCTGGACATAGGGGTTAGGTGAACATACTTGTACGTTCCTTATTTTTATTCTCTATATAAGATTATATTGTTGTATGTGATAGATTACGTTATTTCTAAGTAAATGTTATATAGTTTAATATGCTACTTACAAAAATAGATCATACTAAAGTTGAACGTAGGCTGAAACTGAATAAATTGATATTTTAGACGATTGGTGTGACGCAATAGACGCGTCATTGTGTAACCGTTGCCATAGTATAAACAGTACTGGAATTAATCTTCAAACAAAAGTATATCACGCGGCTTTCATGTGTGCGTGCCTTGATCGTACGTGCTGCGAGCCACCACAAGTAAAACCAACCAACCCGAATGAAGCCGGTTTAGGCCGGTTTAAGCCACTGCCGCGTTTGGTTGCAAGCGATTCAAATATCGAACGACGCACACTAACGCAAAACTGTCGTCATGTAAATGTCATAATATAGACAAGATTAGTCTACAGCAGTAATAAGTATCAGAAACTCCAAATTACATACTTATCCATTTATACTGACGTTGTGGAGGCGTATTTTAAACGTCAGTGTAGTCGACTCTTCATTCTGTGGAATAATTTAACTTCAATCAATGACACATGTCATTCACAGATGAAGTAGGTACCTACTCGGGCTGTCGATAAGTACTTTAATCATACGATAATATTTGCATAGCATATTAAGCCATTACCACGCACGCTCGTACATTATAATCCGGAATATTAATGATGCGGTTGAAAATTCATTAACGTATGGAATACTAGCGTATCTATTACATGTATTTAACGCAGTCATTGATCAGGATAACAATAGTCGGATCAATTATGTACCCTTAACGATATGTGTATAAATATCAGAGTAAAATCTTCTGCTGGATAGCATCTTGGGGAGTCGCCGGGTGATGTGGGTTTTTTACCCACTAAAACCTAGGTGTATGCTCGTCAGAGGCTTTGGGGTCTTTAAAGGACCGGTGCCGGAACCTCCAACACCTTATTTATTTTGTGCTCGCCGGGTTAGAATAGTGCCACTCCATTTCTTCCCGTGGATGTCGTAAGAGGCGACTAAGAGAATAAAGGCTTGTAGTACTGTTAGGCGATGAGCTTGCAATTTGTCACTAATACGCTGGTAAACATCTTCATCATCATCATCATCATCATTATCAGCCGCAAGACGTCCACTGCTGGACAAAGGCCTTACCCAAGGTTTTCCACAACGATCGGTTCTCTGCTGCTGTCATCCAGCGGTTTCCCGCGACCTTTATCAGATCGTCAGTCCACCTTGTGGAAGGTCTGCCAACACTTCGTCTCCCGGTTCGCGGTCGCCACTCTAGAACCTTTCCGCTCCAACGGCCATCAGTTCTACGAGCAATGTGCCCCGCCCACTGCCACTTAAGGTTTGCAATCCGGTGAGCTATATCGGTTACTGTGAGCTATATCGGTTACTCTTAACAAACAACAACTCTAAACATCTTAGAAAACAACTCTAAACATCTGAGCCTAATGCAAAATGTAATTACAGAATTATCAATATTTTTTTAGAGTTGTAGTTAATTCTGTAGCTCTGCGTACGCCACTCTGGGATTGAAGGCGTGAAGTATGTATGCTATTTAATCTTTATTTCACAAAATACAAACAGTAGAGAAGGTGAACTTAGAGCCTAAAGGCTTTCTCTAGCATTTGACCTTTGGGCAAATCACTACAGTGCAATATTGTACGAACAATAGCATTGAAAGAAAAAAATATCATGCATCGAAACAATGTATGTAACATGACATGGCTGAGACAAAGATAACTGATACCTCAGTGCAGTTTTATTTCGTTGGTCATAAAAAAGGGATGCACTGAGAGTTAATTTTAACGTGTTTCATGTTAGGGCCACTGATTAATATGCAGAGCCCGGAATTCTCGCGGCACTTTCGAAATTGTCATAGTGACTTCCTATTTATCGACTATATATCGATGTTTATTAGAATTTATAAGCCGTGGTTTGTCTTAAGATTCTTTGTTCGGAAATGAACTCGTTTAAAATAAAAAGACTTGCTTCGTTATACAATTATAATAAAATTAACAGATTTAGGTAAGTAGGTACAATTTCGGACGCGTGCGCTCCTATTGTAGATCTGTTGGCAAGTGCCGGCGCCGGCGGCGCCGGGCCGTCTCCGGTGGCGGCGCTGCGGCGCGGGCGGCGAACCAGTTCCCGATGACCCCCCGCGTCTTCTTGCCCCGCGATCGTCTGGGTCACGCATTAGAGGCGTAGACATCCTCCGGAACCTTGAAAGCCGTGGCTTTCAAGCAGTAGATTGGAGCCTGGAGGCGGCTCCACTCGTCTCGTCGTTGTCATCCTTAGGGTCTGAAGTTGGTAGCAGGCACATCCTATTGACTGCCCTTCGGACGGAGCCCTTGGAAGTGGTAACGTCAGCTACCCTGCTGACGCCATCAGTCCCCGGGTACAGGCGGCACACACGGCCTAGCCGCCAGTGCAGCGGCGGCAGGTTGTCCTCTTTCAGCACAACCACGTCCCCCAGCGCCAGCTCGCGCTGCGGGGTGCGCCACTTGACACGCTGCTGCAGCTCCGACAGGTACTCTTGGCGCCACCTCTCCCAGAAGTGCTGGCGGATCTTCTCGACGAGCTCGTATCTGTTGGGTCTGGCAGCGTTGATAGGCAGCGTGGGAATGGACACGAGCGGTCTCCCGATAAGAAAGTGGCCTGGGGTCAGAGGAGAAGGATCAGAACAATTGGACGAGAGAGGAGATAGCGGGCGTGAATTTAAGATGGCTTCAATTTGCGTAAATAATGTTGCCAACTCCTCAAACGTCAAGGTAGCATTACCTGCTACACGTTTTAAATGAAACTTTGCAGATTTGATTCCAGCTTCGAATATTCCGCCAAAGTGCGGGGAATAGGCGGGGCTGAAGACGAACTTAATGCCCTCATTAGCAGAATAATCGTAGACAGATTGACGGCTGGATCTCAGTACCCTACCCAATTCATTGCAACTGCCGACGAAATTTCTACCGTTGTCGCAATAGATCTCGTGGGGTTTACCTCTGCGTGATACAAATCGTCGTAAACATAAAATAAAAGCTTGGGTACTTAAGTCACTCACTAGTTCTAAATGAACTGCCTTAGTACTAAGACAGACAAATAAACACAGATAGCATTTAGTATTTCGAGCACCTCGTCCCTTACGACTACTGATCATGAATGGCCCGGCAAAGTCAACTCCACACGAGCCGAAAGGAAAATCAGCATTAGTTCGTGCCTCCGGTAAATGTCCCATTATCGGTTGTAATGTACTCGCGCGGAGTCGAATGCAGACGACGCACCGCCTAGGAATTTGGCGCGCTAAGCATCTACCCCCGACGGGCCAGTATTTATCACGAACCGAGGCTAAAAGCAACTGTTGACCGGCGTGAAATAACCGCAAATGTTCATTGAGCATTATTAATTTGGTTAAATTGTGCTTTGCACTTAACAGTATAGGGTGTTTTTTGTCATAATCGTAGTTCGAGTTGTTTAAACGGCCACCTACTCTAACTATTCCATCTAAGTCCGTAAAAGGCGTTAATTGTAATATTTTACTTTTGTTAGGTAATACTTTGCCTTGTTTTATTAATTTAATTTCCGTAGGGAAAGATTCTAATTGACTAAATTTTAATAAAAGTTTCAAGGACTTACTTAATTCATCGGCATTTAGAGTGCCGAATATCCTCTTATTCTTTTCTTGCTTGCAATTGTAAACAAAACGTAATACGTATGCATACGTTCTTCGTAACCTGTTTAAGCTAGAATACCTATTGAAGTCAATGAACAGGCTGTCCTCATTGGGATTATCACGTGACAAAAACGACTGTACCTTAACCTCCGGTATATTATTGGCTGACCATGCCTGCTGGGGCCACTCACTCTGGTCCTTCCTGAGGAACGAAGGGCCTTCCCACCACAGGGAGGATGCAGCGAGGTCCTTGGGGTCAACACCCCTCGAGCCAAGGTCAGCTGGGTTCATGTTGGTTGGTACATGGTTAAATTGAAAGTCAGACGACAATTCATTGATTTCAGTTATCCGGTTACAAACAAACATTTTAAGATTTCTTGCATCAGTTTTTAACCAACCAAGGACGACGGTCGAATCCGTCCAAATAGTTTTTTGACTAATTTCAAATCTGAGTGACTTAATTATTTTATGACATAAACGTGCTCCCAACAAAGCTCCCAGTAATTCCAGTCTAGGTATTGTAGTGGGTTTCAAGGGGGCAACCCTAGCCTTGCCGCACAACAACCTAACTGTAACTTTGTTATTTTTATTTATTGTCCGTAGATAAACACAAGTGGCATAGGCCTTCTGAGACGCGTCTACAAAACAATGCATTTCTGTTATTATTGGGAGGTTACAACGAACATATCTTTCAATTTTTATATCCGACAAATAATGTAAGTTAGTGATAAAACTCAGCCAACTTCCTAAGAGACCGTTAGGTATAGGTTCGTCCCAAGATAACTTAGCGATCCATAACTGCTGCAAGAAAATCTTGGCTTTAATAATACTTGCGCAGATTAGACCTAGCGGATCAAAGATTTTACAAATAGTCGAGATTACTGATTTCTTTGTGTGTGTTGAAGCTAGTTCAATATTTGTTGGGAAATTAATAATATCCGACTTTGGACAATAGCACAACCCTAGGACACTGGACTCCTTGGTTAAATCGATTGGGTCGGAGATCGTGTCATCAGTTGTGAAGGCTTGTGTACAATTAGTCCGGATTTTCCTTAAGGGGAAGCATGCGGAATCTAAAATACCTTTTACACTTTTATATATATGTTGTAATTCCTGTTCTTCCTCTGCTCCTGTATTTAAATCGTCAATATAAAAATCACATCTAATTATGTTTGCTATTTTCTCATCAGTACATTCGTTCGCTAATTGCATAAGGCATCTAGTACTAAGAAATGGAGCAGAGGCTATCCCGTACGTCACAGTATTTAATTGCAAGACTTTAATATTATTATCTGCTGCCGTTCCGGATGACGAGGATTGATCTCTCCATAAAATTAACTGGAGATGTCGCTGAGAAGGATGTAAGGCCGTTTGTCGGTACATTTTCTCTATGTCCCCTAGGAGTATAAACCTATGTCCCCGGAAGCGTAATAAGATTGAAAATAAGTCGCTTTGAACGACTGGACCTACAGCTTGTATATCATTAAGTGATTTGCCTGTAGAAGTTTTGGCTGAGGCGTCGAAAACGACCCTTAATTTAGTCGTTTCACTTTTGTCCCGAATGACACAGTGATGAGGTAGGTAATTACCAGAACTTGGTCGTTCAACTTCCCTTAAATGACCCAAAACCCGGTATTCATCGATAAATTTGCTGTAAGCCTGTTTTAAGTGCTCATTTTTATTTAATTTGCATTCTAAATTTAAAAAACGTTTCTTTGCTAAGTGAAATGAGTCACCGAGACTAGTTTCCGGTTCCTTTAAGGGCATTTGAACGCAGAACCTACCGTCAGGCAGACGGCTGGTATTCTCTAAAAAATGATTTTCACAAAACTGCTCATCAACTGTATACGCTTTGGTATCAGTAGGTAATTCTTCAATCTCCCAGAATTTCTTAAGGGAATTGTCTATATCGATAAGTTGATTGAAGTGACAATAGACCTTTGCCTTAGGTTGACTAACACCTATCGGTCCGGCTATCAACCAACCTAGCTGCGATTCTTGCAACGTAGGCATGCTACAACCTAACTTGATTTGTTTTGTACCAATAATACTCCAAAAGATATCAGCCCCTAATAGAATATCTATAGACGAGGGCCGGAAGAACTTGGGATCTGCTAACTGAATACTATCAGGAATACCTATCTCACGAACATCTAATTCGACGCTCGGCAAACTGCCTGTAATCACTGGCACTAACAAACAAGAAACTCGCGCATTAAATGAAGTTGAACACGATTGAATCCTAACATCACAACTGCCGGAAATATTGGTTTTTATATTATTTAGACCACAAACATTTAATTTATCATTGGATGTTTTATTTAATCCTAACTTGCTTTGCATATTCTCCGTTAGAAACGACGACTGACTACCAGTATCCAGTAGTGCGCGGGCAATAACACTTGTATGATTAGTTTCGTTAATAATTTCTACCTGCGCCGTGCACAATAGCGTGTGAGTCATCGACACCACTGATAACGCGACGGGACCGGGAGCGGGCGAGGCAGACGCGCCCGGCTCGCTTAGCTCCGGTGCTGCACTATTCTCACTCTTATGCAATAAGGTGTTATGCTTTCCGCGACATACTTGACACGAGCCCTTTAATCGACACTGGTAAATATTATGACCAGTACGTAAACACTTAGTGCAAAGTTTTAACTTATTCGCTTCTCGAATTCTATTTTCGTAACTCATTGCTTTAAACTTGGAACATTCATGTACGAAATGACCTTGGTTACAAATAAGGCATAAATTTATTTTTGCGATAGAATCCGATGCGGTTAAAAATGACCTAACTGGGGTAGATCTATGAGTTTGGAAATTAGGTTTATAATCTGGTTTATCAGACCTATTATAATGTGTAGTCTCTAAGATATCCGCTCGACTACGCAGAAACGAATAAAATTCCTCCAACGTAGGTAAATGCGCTAAATTGTTTTTGCATTCTTCCCACTTTCGACTCGTAGTAGAATCTAGCTTTGCCGAGACGATAAATATAATTAAAACGTCCCACTGCTCTGTAGGAAGACCTAGTGTGCACAAAGACCTCAAGTTTTTAGATATATGATCGATTAAGAATCGTAATGCTTTAAAAGATTCCCTTATTATAGGATCAATGCTAAGTAACGCCTTAAGGTGATTATTAATCAAAATGTTTTTATTATTGTATCGATCACACAAAATTTGCCATGCATTATTATAATTATCAGCTGTAAACTCCAGAGATCTCACTACGACAGCGGCACCACTTTCTAAGCTAGACCTTAGATAATGGAATTTATTAATTAGTGGTATCGCATTATTCGTGTTTACAAGGGAGTCGAAAGTATCCCTATACTCTAACCATTTTAAATAGTTCCCGTCGAATTTCGGCAAATCAATTGTAGGTAATTTAATTGAATTCATAGAATGTGAACATTTAACTGACACACTCTCATTAGATGCGGTACCTTTATCGATATTAGCACATTCCATTAATTCTTCAGCCATGGAAAGAACAGAAAAGAATCTAGATTCTACGTTATCCCTAGCTGATATTTGTTCATCTAGGTCAGAACAAAGTAATTCTATTTCCGCCTGCAACTCGTTAAATTCGGTTAACACTTCCTGGATTCTACTGACCCTCATGGTTAATTCTTTAATTTGAATATTTGTTAATTTGTCTGCTCCAACTTGACTTAAAACCTGAAGGTAGTCATTAAATCTGGTTAACCTGCCTTTAACTACGCTGCGGCGTTTCAACAATTCCTTAAAATGGTCTTTCTCTTCCGTGGCCATTGCTTAACAATAGTGGATTATCGAGAAAAACTAATCGAAATGTTGAATCAAAGCAATGAATTAAGTAGGTTCAATAATTATGCAAACCCTCTCGATGAGCTGATGTCGTGGCACTGAAATCCAACCGTCTCAGCCGCCGACGACTCGTGCGAGCACGGGCCCCCAACCACAGGCGGCACCAGACGATCCACTTGCCTCTTCGACGGATAATCCGTTAAATCCTGGAAGTATCGGCAAATAATGTGAATAATAATTTTATTTTATTTTTTGAAGGTAGGACTATAAGGACGGTAAAATTTTGCGTTTAGCCCCAAATTAACGACGATATTAATAAGCTTCAAAATGCGCTTCGACAAGCAAAGAAGAAATAAGCAGGACTTTAATTTAGTTTGACTCTTGTATAGGTCTGAACTGGAGCAAATGGTAGGTATACATATTATAGGTAAGACAATGGGCAATTTCAACTATAGCCGCAAGATTTAACATGCGTTGCTAACCCTAAGGATTAACGTGGAATTGCCTCTGTGCTAGTAATTTCACCGGTTGTCTTATCCCCACACCGGAACACAACAATACGAACACTGCTTGGTGGTAGGTTAAAGGATAAGATGGTGGCAGTGATACGGACAGACCCTGCACAAGGTGTCCCCACCGCTAAAGCTATGCACTTATAATTGCGAAGGAAGAGAAATTAGCATGAAATTATTATGCAGTAGGTAGGTACATTAAATTGCAATAGCCGAAAAACTATAATATAAAGAGAGTACGCGTAAGCATGATACTATCTTGACGTTCTCGGAGCGGAAAGTTACTTACACAAATTAAAGGGGAAAAAAGAAAGTAATGAAAGGATAAGGCCACTTCCCTCAGGATAAATCCCGACGTCCAGCACCAACGTCGATCTTCGTCTCGTCCACCAGGGAGTGAAGGCAGCATACGCGCCAACCCAAATTCAGCTTCTTTGTTCCGTTGCAAATTTAAATTCGAGTAACGGTATTCCGAAGGTACTCGAATCCGTCGCTTGCAGATACGTTTGCTAATGATAGCAAAATTGATTCACGGTCGCCAGATGTTCGGAAATGAACTCGTTTAAAATAAAAAGACTTGCTTCGTTATACAATTATAATAAAATTAACAGATTTAGGTAAGTAGGTACAATTTCGGACGCGTGCGCTCCTATTGTAGATCTGTTGGCAAGTGCCGGCGCCGGCGGCGCCGGGCCGTCTCCGGTGGCGGCGCTGCGGCGCGGGCGGCGAACCAGTTCCCGATGACCCCCCGCGTCTTCTTGCCCCGCGATCGTCTGGGTCACGCATTAGAGGCGTAGACACTAATGTTTTGGGAGTTCAAATTATGATTTGCCTTAAACTGGTTTCAGTTAAGTCCGAGTTGGTTAAAATACTTATAATTTTGATTAACGATGCATTGGAACAAATACCCTCATCAGAAGGTGGCGTTTTATAAAAAAAAACCATTAATATAGAGAATTTTGACTTTGACTTTGATATATTTCCAACTAAACTAAAAAAATACTATAAATGCCCTGCACAAATGTCGTGAACAATCATAAAAAATGCTTTTTAATTAAAATGATCGGGATTGTCATATGTGTTGTTACGTTATTATAATATTTACGATTTCTAATATTGATTTATTGAATTAACTAAGTTTTTACGAATTCATTTTCAAGTTTTTGTTTAGAATTTCTTTGTGCAAATAGGTGATTTTTATAATTTATTTTTTGAACTAGTTTAAACAAAACAGTTTATTGTAAAATCATATTCATTGTTAACAAGCTTTGGGTACTTTTATAACCATATTCCAATTGCAGGTTACTATTTCAAGCATTTTCACCTCAAAAGCAATTGCAGAGAAATGAAGAGTTACAAAAAAAAAGTGACTATGTTATAAGGGCCTGAGAGCCCTGCCAAGATGTATTAAGCTAGGCTAACTAGCGTTTATATTTGTTTCGTTTTTAAACCAATCGCGTCACTGGTAGATACATGAATTTTCGTATCACGTCATCGGCCAGTGACGCAATAGGTTTAAAAACGAATAGAAACGCTAGTTAGCGTAATGTATCTTAGCAGGGCCCTCTGTTCTACTAAGATTTTTTAGTTTTATTACAATAGTTACTATTTTTTATTAATTTCATTTACGTGTATTATTCGAATAATTGCATCGTGTAAGTTGTATATTTTGTTAATACAAAAACCTTATTAGAGTTTAGCATATCGATATTCATCGAAAGTCGATAAGTGAGACGTCACTATGGCACTACAAGAGAGCCACGAGAATCCGGGCTCTGTTAATATGTGAATTGAGTTTCTCTTTACGTTCGCAAAAGCCTTTCACAGACTCACTTTGTAAATCGAAGTTCAAAGTTACGTTAGCCTTATCCCTGGCTTTTAATTTAGTCTCGAATGACGAATTAATGTGATGTTGCATCCGTAGTTTCAAACTAAATGCATCGTGGTAACTATAGGCTTTCTATCAGCTGCATACACGCTGCAAAATACGCCGTGCCGTATTTTGGGTTATAATTATATATAAAATCATGGAAGACGCTGTTTATATTGGATTCATCCATTATATAGAAAAGGATCATAAATTGTAGACTGTTCGTAGCTGCAAGAGAAGTATCACAGTGTATAATTACTTGATATCTGAACACCGCTCCTATAAAAACAAAATATGTACTAATTTCCCATCAAATTCCATTACAAAAAAAGTGCTATTCATTGCGATGTAGCCCGGCGAATGACATGCGGTACGGCAAGCGACGTGAAGATGGGATACAGCTTTGCTGACGCGACGTAACCGTTATGTATGTAGGCTGCAAGCGAACGTACAGCAAGCGTATATTGACGAAAACGCATCTATGCAGCTACGCCTCCGTGGACAGAAGGCCTTAGAGCTCCTACACACCTGTAACATGTCTGGACGGTAACCGGGACGGTGTTCTTACCCCCGGTGGTATTACACTAAAAATTCGTCGGCCTTTACCAAGAATGGAACTGGTTGAATATGATAAAACAAAGTCGTGTTCTTATTAAGATTCGTTCATCCGTGTCCAAAATGGGCTATGAACACACGTGTTCATATAACACGAAAACTTTCTCTCTCTTGACCTAGCGGTTCCAACGGCAGATCAGTGCCGGCTTTACGGATAGCGAATGCTGTGTTGGGACCATTTTGCAACAATTTCTTCAAGTTCTTTTTGTATTTATGTGATGTAATTTTGTATTGTTGGTAATAAATGTCTCTTTATTATTTGATCTATCTAAAACGGTTACCCAAAATATCTACACGAAAGCCAGACACGATTATTTTTAAATACGAGTATAATATTGAATTTTTAAATTTATTTTCAATTTTGTATGCTTTTGTATGCGTTTTGTAAAAAAAATATCGTATTTGTCTTTGTCTATCCTGGCTAAACTGACGGAGAGACAGATGGAAGGTGCTTATGGAACCGAATTACTAAGCCGTGATTAATAATAAGTGTAGTCTAGCCTTAAAGGTAAACCCGAGTAGTCACTAGACTGTAACTGTTACGCCTAGTTTATAAGCTGCTTGAACAATAGCATTGTAACTCGCATGTGAGTAGTTTGACTTGTCTTGGATTGTCACACAGATACATATAACGGACAATGTGCGACCAAGTTGCTGCTGATCTCACTCGAGTTATTATTTATTGTTATTCTCAATTATTAACTGTTCATCGGACTAATTTAACGAGATCAATCTCGGTAAGTTTACGTTAGGTACAGCGGATATCCGGTTTCAGCATCAGAAGACACAATTAGCATTGAGGAAAAAAAATAAGTCACGGTTTTTACATTCTAATTCAAAAGAACAGGTAATTTTAAGAGACCAATTTCGTTAATTTTGTATTTGACCCAATAGTTTTGTTTTAATATCTTTATTTATTTAGCAGACATTTTATGGATGCCATGATTATTTTAAATTTGGAATGGCATTTTCTAGTAAATGAAATACAATTAAATGATATCTAATGATAAAAAGTGATTTTAATAGTGCATTAAATCAAATTATTTCGAGCGGATTTCGCCTAACCCGTAAGATACACCTAGGAGGGCTTCAAGCCGAAAACGAAAGTCAAACAAAGGTTAAATGTACTTTTGTCGAAATATCCGAGATAGATAAATATTTCGTAAACTTAATAATGCAGAACGACTTTAAAACCTTATTAGTCGAAATGGTTTTCGAATCAGAGTAATTGTGAAGATATGAACAATCCTAATTAAACTATATTGAGTATTGCGGACCGGAAGACGAGCTGTAGGCAGGCCTCCAACAAGATGGAGTGAAGACCTCGCCAGGATCGCAGGACCGCGGTGGATGCGAAAAGCACAAGACCGGTCTGAGTGGAAAGCCTTAGGGGAGGGCCTATGTCCAGCAGTGGACGTCTTTCAGCTGACATGATGAGTTTAATTTTGACAGGTATATTTTTTTACGTTGTCAACGACTCTTTTTTAAATCTAAAACTTAATATAGCAAATGTTCACTTCCATTTTTATTGTGGTAATCATTCATTATACTTTTTTTTTCAGTACAGTCTTCCATGTAACACAATTGAGAAGAGAGGCATGAAATTAACAGAACTATAGAATAAAATGGAAAAAACGTTATGTCCGACATCGAGTCCCATATTTACAAATATTTCACACGCTAACATCGATTATAATGTAATATAATGAAATAAAAATAAAAATATTTCGAGCAATAAGGCCCATAATTACATATACCTTATAGACTGACATACATAACCACTAAAAACTAACACTGAGGAGACAGAACAGTTTGGTCCCTTTTTATCCGACTGCGGCAAAGCCCAAAAGGAGGGTTATATGTTTGAATTGTATATAATAATATGTCCGACTGAATGTCCGCTCGTAACTACTAAACGGTTCAATCGATTTTAATAAATCATACGTGGTTAGATTCGTCTTAACCACTAGAGTGTCATAGGCTATAGTAAAATTATTTAAATGTGAAATTGGCGAAATTAAAAATAAATACATGATAAGTAACATTACTACGAGGACATTTCCAAACACCAGTTGTTTTTTAAAGCTTGCTTTTAGATAGACTTGTTACCAAAATGAAAACTGAGAGAACTATCTAGTTAGGAGACAAAGGAGCGTGGTCCTGGCGCCCTAGCCAAGATGTATTACGCCAACTAGCGTTTCTATTTGTTTTCAATAGATCACGTGATTCTTCGTATCACTTCCACTTTCTTCGTATCACTTGGTACCATTTAATAACGTACAAATATATATTATTACTTAAATAAGATCATCAAGTCGCGGTCAATCTCCATTGTTAAAATAAAATAATGACTTGCTATACATAAGCCTTAAAACGCCTGTCTCAAGACTAGTGTTAAACAGCTTAGGAAATCAGTTCACTAAATCTACATCGTGCTCGCCGACAGAGCCTTAGGATTTCAGAATTTAACGTTAAGCATCCAAGATCAAAGACACGGGTTTATTCTCCACCAGATTTTAGTTGGACAACAACCATTATTTTAAGACACCCAGATTGGTAACAATTGTTCAAAATCAGAGACCAATAACCACATAAGCCGAAAGGGTGTAAGACCCTACGTTAACAAACTTAATACTAACAGGATATAATTAAATAATTCAGAACTCGAATTAAATGCTTCTGTTTGACTTATTCAGTCTCTAACATACTCGTCGGATACGAGTATGTCTTGTGTTTGTGGAACGAACTCCATTCGGTATTTTCAATTCATGACATCGCTAAGCTGGTAATGGGGCTACAAATCCCGGATCGTCGCGTAAGCTACGACTACTCAAAAGGGCCTACCTCCGATTGTTAACTGGAGCCATAACTGGCCATGCCTTGTTTAACAAACACTTATTCAATTTAGGTGTTACAGACAGCCCTCTGTGCAGAGCGTGCATGACGGCGGAGGAAACCGCGGCCCACGTCATCATGGCGCTAGGGTGGCAACATACAGGGCATGTCACCTCGGAACACCGAGGTCGCTACCAGACGCCGTTGGCAACATCAAGGGTCTGCTAGGCTTTCTGGTAGAACTGGGTTGGCAGGAGTAATTCCAGCAACCCCTCACGCAAAATAGACGCATACCTAAGTCATCGAGTTGCGGAAAAGAGCCCGCCACAACCTATAACCTATAATGAGCCTACAACTCTTCTTAAAATGCTGGTTTTTATTGGCGGCAGTGATTACTTCCCATCAGGTAGCCCTCATATTCGTTTGCCTTCCATAATTAAATTTTAAAAAAATGAACAAGGTCTACATAACATAAGATACTATAAATGTGAGCGATTTTTGAGAACCGACAACATTTAAATGGACAGTATTGTCATATTAAGAACTGCCGATGCATACATACATACTCGTACATTACACACACATACATTTGGTCCGTTTTCGAAATTCCCTAAGTTATGTAACTTGCTTAATTCCATTCAAATCTTTTATGTCCATAGTTAAAACATACTTAGCCTATTTTAGTTCAGCATTTGATTTAAAATATATTATAAACGTTGACCCTGTACTCCATGTGAATGGAGTTCCAGTACTTCATTCGAGCGCAGGCAGGTGTGCTCCAAACTATCCGCGACGCATCAAATAAGCCGTCCTTTTACGCGTTATTTCACTGAAACCATCTGTACGCCCCACTGCGAACATTCCAGTGAGGTCCCTCTTTTTTGTACGCTCGTAAACGCTCGAATTAACCACACGTGCATCTCGTAAGAGCGTAGGCGCGCTTGTAAGGCCGTTGACGTGCGAGCCACGAAAATCTGACACTATAATTCAAGCGTACACGCGGGAATGAGCGCGCGTTCGGCTTACTTCAGCGCGAAATGTAGCGTCCGTGTAAGCTCGCATATTGAAACGAGCGTAAAACGCGCAGAAAAAACGCTAGTCTGAAACCGCTGTAATGTTAACGTAAACGTAGTTGACGTAGGTGCTCGACGCGACCGTTACGTCAATCCTATACATTTTTGATAGCGATAACGAACTCCGAATCTATCTTATCTAGGGCTTCAAATGCGCCTCAAAACCGTGGAAGTCCCATCAGAATCCTAAGCCATTGTTGTACTGGATACGCTAGGACCCTAGTAATGCTACGAGTTCTAGTTTCGCGGATCATCTTATCTTATCTTATCTTATTGGTGGGGTTTTTACGGATAAACTTCGACCCTATGGGATCTTTTGTGTAACTATCCCTGGTTTTGTTGAGCACTTAATCCAATGGCAGTGCCTTGAAACCTTTTGGTTTTCATCCTTACTCTGGTGAGGGCATCACATTCACACAATAAGTGTTTCATTGTTCCCACCTCTTCGCCGCACATTCTACAATCTGTGTTGCCATAAAGGCCCATCTTTGCTAGGAGATATTAAACCCAAAAGTGCCAAGCAAACGCTCCAATCATGTATCGGAGTTCTCTTCTGCTGAGTTTCTAAAGTTTCAATGGGTCAACATAAATTTGTAAGTAGGACTAGCCTATTCGAAGTAACAATAAAGAATAGTACCTAATAATATTAAGTCTAAGTCAGTAGATAGGATCAAAGGTGGTATTAACATAGGCATAGATGCTCAGACATGATTTGAACTTCAGTAAGATTTACTAAATTATATATTAGTAAGGGTTTCTTGGAAGATAATAGAAAATGTTATTTGAATATTCTCTTTTATTAAATAAATCACGAGAAAAAAGCTCTCCCTTACTGGCTCAGTGCTACTCGTATTAAATTGTTCTCGAGCTTTTTATAGTATGTTCGTGGAATAGAGAATGCAATTGAGCGTACTGGCCACGTGATGGTAAGTTGTATTAAAGACATGTCACGTGATCTGCCAGTGACGCGATTGTTTTAAAAATAAAACGGATTGAAACGTAATACATCTTGGCTATGGCCTTTGTTTGGACGGGAAAGAGTTGATCATGGTCGACCTAGGGGGTTCCCGAATCCCCGCAAGGCCGAATCGAGCCGAGCCAAGCCGAGTGACGTCGTTTTCGCTCTTATTGCATGGACATAAAACTTTTTCTTAACGGCTCAAGCAGATTCCGCGTCGATAGGTCTGGGGAGACCCTTATAATATGATCAGAGATCGGACAGATGGATGTCATTACTCGCAATAACGTGGACATGACTCCAAAGATTAATTAATTATTTTTACCTGTCATTTAATTTGTATACTTCGTAAAATATTAATCGATAAATTAAACACATACTTATTGTATAGATTAATTAAGGTGAATAAAAATTATTTTTTCTAAATTTTCAGGAAAAAGTTTGTTCCTTTTCACATTCAAAATATACTTATGAGCTGAAAAACTCCGTTCGCAATCTACTGAAGTTAACGGAGCATACTTAAGTAGTTTAATGCGAATCACAAAGTAAATTTAATGAATGTCAGCATATTAATGTCAATGTCAAAAAAAAAATGTATTTTTGAGAAGGAAATCAAAAGAGGTATGATCTTTATTTTATTATCCGATTAGAGTCTTAACAATTATCACTAAGAAATCAATCAATTCATTAATTATACTTTGGAGTCATGTCCACGTTATTGCGAGTAATGATATCCATTTGTCCGATCTCTGAATATGATGAAGAAGTCACTTCTTGCTACTCAAGACCGGGTGTGAAGTGGAATGCTTAATGCTAGTCAACTTAGCGCTTATCTTATCCCTATACCGGAACATAACA
This sequence comes from Acleris sparsana, assembly GCA_923062465.1. Taxonomy (NCBI): domain Eukaryota; kingdom Metazoa; phylum Arthropoda; class Insecta; order Lepidoptera; family Tortricidae; genus Acleris; species Acleris sparsana. The sequence goes on from OV281293.1 coordinate 2,998,899, forward strand.
ATGCGAATACTGCTGCTTGGCGGTAAGTTAAAGGCTTAAGATGACAGTAGCGAAATTTTTACAGTTGTTTGTAATTCTGTAGCTTACCCTACTTTTTTTTATATTTTTCTAATAATTAGAGCTTAAATTATCTTTTTTTATACTAAATACGTATAATGAATCATCGGGACGGAACCGGGACATACTACTACGATTTAAACCTCATGTTATAGGTAAATTTTCAATTTTATAAGTTACTAGCGGACGCCCGCGACTTTGTACGCGTAGAATTAGTTTCCCAGTAGTCCCCCTTTTTTTCCCGTTGGGGGTCTATTTTCAGAAAATCCTTTCTTAGTGCTCACTTACATCATGAAAGGAACACCTGTACCAAATTTCAAGTTTCTAGGTACAGTAGTTTCGGCTGTGCGTTGATATGTCAGTCAGTCAGTCAGTCAGTTTCTCCTTTTATATATTTAGATAAGTATAATTATTTATAGACGACGAATAAATAAAATACTTCATTAAGCTTGATAGTCAAAGAGCTGATGACACAATTCGGAAGTAGTTTGTAATAAAAAAGTACTTAATATACCAAAGTAAAATGTCTCCCGTCCTGTCTATTATGCATCTCCATAAAGTTAAAATATGTTTGAAAATTTTATTCGACAGTTTAAACATGGTCATTAATTTGCAATCGTAATCCTTATGCTGCACATTTAGTGCCACATCTGAGGACTAACATGGACTGGATCCATGCTAGTAATTTCACCGGTTGTTTTATCGCCACATGACACCAGAACACAACAATGCAACCACTGCTGCTTGACGGTAGTTTAAAGCATATGATGGTCCAGATGCATACCACAAGTTTCTACCACAACTACAACCTGAAAAAATGTCACTTGGTCCCGAGGCATGCATGATTAATTATGCAATACTTCTACCCACTCGCTAAAGAAAGCCACTCGGTAAAGACTCGATAATTAATTCATTAGCGGATGAAAAAAGCCTTACTCGCCTATTTGAAATAGCTGACTCTTTTGTTAATATTATACAGTTTAAAAAGAAACGTTTTAATAAAAAAATATTCAAGGTTCTATAGTTGTTCATCAATTAAAGTCCGTCACCGAACTATCGAGAAATTTGGTTGTTTAGCATTATAATTTAGTTTGTGGTTTCCACGTGTTATTAGTCGTATACCGTCGGATAATGGTTAATACGGCTAATTTACATTTGATGTCCAACTGCTTAATAAACAATTTTCCTCGATTTAACAAGACCAAAATGTGTAAAAAAGTAAGTAGCCAAGCAGACGGTACTACTGAGTAGAACGGAGCCCTATAGCCAGCTTCATTTGCAGCACCTTGTGAAAGTTGAGCACAATTCCGGTATTGAATAAGTTAACAACATAATCTCACCACAGACAACAAAATTATACGCAAACCCTTTGAAATTTTATTTTCAGCCAGTTTCGAATATCCGTAGACAAACGTAACAAGGCAAGCAGATACGTCAGACACAAGATATCACAGCGGGGTTAACCAGTTAGCGTCGGGTGTGAAAGACGTGAATTTGTCAACGTCTAGCGTCAAATAGCGACCATTAACATCCGTAAAGGGAGACGCTCCGACGATTGTTTCGAGACACAACGCTGGAACGGATGCGACCTTGGGCTGGCTTTTGTTTTTTCGTTTCCTTCGATTTTATTCCAATTCTAATTTCGAATGTCTACCCGATCAGCAGGCTTATTGCCTAACTGTCCGAATGAGAGTCTGCTTTGGAAATGAAAATAATCGTTCCACTTTTAAGTCGTTTGCGATTGCGATTGCGTTAATCAAACATTTTAACGTTTATACTTGTAATAGTGGTGTACTATGGATAGGAATTCAATTAAATATTTTATAGATAAAAAAAATAAAAACGAGGTTTTATTCTTTTAAATAGTATTTTATAAAGGCATTTTAGTAAACTATTTATCAATAAACAATATTAAATAACTTTACTTTAACCTCATAAATTCTTATACGACGAGATCGTTTTTTTCTTTAGCAATTTTTTGAGATTTCTCAGTAAATAAAATAGGTATATCAAAAATATAATGTTTAAAATTCTCAAAAGAATATTTTGTCAATAAATTAAAGTTATAACATCGCTTTGACAAATGCCCTAATTACTAAGCCTAAAATGAAAGTAGTTGTATGATGGTGGATGATTTTGTTTTGTTATTTAAAAAAAAAATCAAGTTGTAAAGTTAATAGCTGCATCGTGTCATGTCTACAGTTAAGTAGGTTAGTTTTGTGTCTTGCGAACTTTCAATACCTTCTTCACTTGCCGCTACTGTTTTGATAAAAAAAACACTTTCGTATTGCATAAACAATGTTACAAATTTATACGGCATAACAATATTAAATTAATACAACGAGCAACTTAACTAAACTTATTGTTAGTAGAAAAAAAAACTACTTAGTAATTTAGTTATTAGGTCCGACGGGATCGCTACCACCATCTTATCCATTAACCCATCGCTAAGCAACAGTCGCATTGCTCTGTTCCGGTGTGGGGATAAGACAACCGGTGAAATTACTAGCATAGAAGCATTCCATCTCAGTCCTCAGGGTTGGCAACGCATTTGCAGTCTTAGGATTGCAGAATTGAGATTGTAGTCTCGAGATTTCAAATTTCTATGGGTCTCAGATTCCACTTATTACCATCAGGCGGCCTGAGTGCTCGCGTGCCTTCTCATCGCCATAAAAAATAAAAGTAAATAATTCAATCTGCTCGAATATAATTAATTAATTTTTATCATATTTTTTTAATGTTTTCACGCAGATGTGTGCAGATCGCATTTCAATTTTCTAAAGTTTTTTTAGGTTTTTCAGAACGTGCGCTACGCCACTGTGTAACCAGTATTTTGTAATGTGCGTATCTCTGCGTTATTCCCGCGATCCCACCGGAATGATGGCGTCTTTATACGAAATAATGCGTTTGTTTGACATCGCGCACTTAATGACACCATCGGCAAGTGTGACGACGGCTTTACTGCTGATTGCATTGATCCGATGAACTGGATTAGATAAGTTGAATTCCTTAAAATCACACGACTATTTTAAATGCTTACGTTGACTGAATGAGTGTGTGGTTTAGAATGATTGTTATTCCTTTACAATGGAATAACCGGACGAAATTATCTCAAAAACAATGACTGTTCCCGTGGTGCAGAGCGAATTACCCGAGCAAAATCCTTAACGATGCCAAAGCACGACTTTTTTTTGACCTTTTTCCCAACTGTTTCTTTGTGCGTACATTTTGGAGTATTATACTTAAACATTAATCTTAGCTATGTGTCCCGTGTTGCAAGAAATGTGTCAACCATTATTGTTCCTTTTTTATATAATAATTCAAGAATACATTTGAACACCTTTGGGCTAGTAGAACAATGCAAATCATGGACTTGCGCTTGTAAATTCATTCCATGCTTTATCATTAAACCTTAAGTTTATATGTATGAGCATGAGCCACATTCTGAAAATTGCAATAGGTTTTTAATTTTACGTGACGTGTGTTAGTGATTTTTTCTGAATCATCGGTGTAGGCTTTCATCATCATCACTTCAGCCGAAAGACGTCCACTGCTGTACATAGGCCCCCAATCAGTGACCGTTGCTTCGGCCGGGTGGTGCCGGAATGAATTCATCACCCCATCTCTTCCCATGAGTGTCGTAAGAGGCAGCAGAGGTATAATCCGGGGGATGGGCAGAATCTCTTGAGCACTTATCCATCTAACTACGTTTGCCAACCCGCATGCCAAGCGTGGCGCCATTGGAAAACCCCCGAGGGAAAAAAAATAGGTTTTGGGCAAGTGTACGCCTGAATAAATTCCTTAAACAGTAGCTGCTGCAGCCAGTTTCGATAATACATTCACAATCAGTTTTTGCACAATATCATGCGTTTACTTGAAAACGCGTATTTAATGATGTCGCCATTGGCAAGTGTAAGGCCGGCGTTACCGCTGATTTGGACTTGGCACCGATCCAACGAGGCGGATAATGAATAGGAAGCTTTTTTTAATGCCATTTCATTTTAAATGGACTTGGGGTTTATTCTTTCTGCATAATTTTTGTTTTATAATTTTTAGTTCTGTTTTTTTTTTTAAATACATTTTGCTCAGATTCATCTATTAGGTACCACGTTAATTAAATAAATTAAATACTGAACCTTAAAATGCAGCAAGAATTTATTTATTAAACTAAAAATGAACGCGACGAAACGTAATAAAAAATAAGTTTTTAACTCAATTGAATTCAAACTAACGTAAATGTCTCAACAAATTAATATTCAAACACTTTTAAAACAGAACGATAAAGAAATAAGAACTAACAACTCTAAGTCAAATTAATAATCCAATTCGAATTTCAAAAATCTGATTACGAGTCTGAAAACAAATTAAAAAGTTTAGCAATAAAAAAACAAATCAATCAGTTCTAGCCGAAGATTGAAAGAGGTCGATTAATTGGATTGATTCAATTAATTGAAGGGGTTCAGTAATAGAGACATTAAAAGAGGGTAAGCTTTGGGTAGGCCTTTATCACAAAGAGAAAACTGTGATTATCAGTTAAATTGGGGCACATTATTATAATAATGGGCATCAACATTATTTCACTTCATGCTCTTCAATAATTAAGAAAAAAACAGCATCATGAAATGTTAGCAAAAATGCTTTACGTGTTAGTCCACAGGGTTGACAACACATTTGCAATCTTAGGATTTCAGTCTTGAGATTTTAATCTTGAGAATGCAAATGTCTATCAGTCCAGATTCCATCATCAGGTAGCTTGTCGTGTGTGCTGCCTTCTTATCATAAAAAAACCTAACTAAAACAAATAGTTATTTTCGTTTTTTTATCACCCCAATTTTTTGGGATGTTACAAATTTGACTCCTGTCTGAAACTAGCTGATAAGGTTTAGACAGGATGCTTAAAATATATCCTTCGACAATATCCTCCTTTTGGTTTTTTATCACTGTCGGACCCGTCGAGCACTTGACACAAATAAAGTCAATTAATTGTCATGTCTATATGGGAGGGGGTCAGGTCCCAGGAACCGACGTCAAACCGCCCAGGGCTGGTAGGGAAGATAAAAAGCTATCGATTTAACCCCTATGTATGTTCAGCGATTTTTAGTAGTTTCGGAGATATTGATCATTTTAATCCGAATTTTTGTAATCCTTAATGTTCATGTCACGAAAAATCAATAATTTCATGTTTTTTTTCATATGTTTTTCAGTGGTATCTTACATAATTAGAGTCATTACAAATCTATTTGGCCGTATTTTTCAATATTTTTTTATGTAATCACATAAAGTTTGTTTCTCCATACCTGGTATTTGCTTTTCGCTTTGTATTGAAAAATAAAAACATAATGAGATTACTTAAAAAAAAAAAATAGAAACGGTCATAAAGTGTAAGATACCACTGAAAAAAATATGAAATAAAACTTGAGATAACTGATTTTTCGTGACATGGACATAAGGGAAAATTACAAAAAAACTGATTAAAATGATCAATATCTCCGATACGAGTAAAGATAACTGAACGTACATAGGTGTTACATCGATACCTTTTTAGCTGCTCTATCAGTCTAGTATAATGACCATTCAAATTGTATTGAACAATTGCATTATGAGCACATGGTGCACATAAGGCGCTCAAAGGGTTAAAAACCGTTCCAACCATTTATTTAAGCCTAAAATCTCCAATCTACGTACGTTGACGTTGCGTAACAAAGGCCTACACACGGGCACAATTAAAAGTTATCTCATTAATAAGAGTACGCCGTGCCCGCGGGGGTCTTTCCGTTTTGGCAGGATCACACGAGAGAGAAGTGTTATTCTTTTACGAGTAAATGTTAGCTGAGTTAACTTGACCTTGGGGGTTATTATGACTATGCTATGCATGCAGTTCAGTTTACGCTGAGGGATAAGGATAGATATATAACTGATATAGCTCTGTCCTTTACGCTCGCCGTAAAATGAACGGCATAGCGATGTCATAATAACCCCCCTGTTGTGTGTAAGCTGCAGTATTTGCAGTATTGTATGAATTCCTTCATCATCATCATGTCAGCCGAAAGACGTCCACTGCTGGACATAGGCCTCCCCCAAGGCTTTCCACTCAGACCAGTCTTGTGCTTTTTGCATCCACCGCGGTCCCGTGATCCTGACGAGGTCGTCACTCCATCTTGTTGAATTCCTTACAATATCGAAAATTTGATTTCCGAAGTCAATCAAGCGATTTTTTGAAAGCTATGTTATATATATTGGAGCTATTCTACTAATATTGTACTAATATTATAAATGCGAAAGTTTGTTTGTTATCACTCCTTCACGTTGCAGCAGCCAAATCAAATTTTATAAAATTCGAAATGAAGCTGCAGCAAAGTCTATGTTTCAACTCGGAAAATTTAAATCTACGCCGATGAAGTGGCTCAGGGCGAGTTCGTCCTCATTCCTAATTCTTCACGTTCTTAACCCGTCCACAATGCCATATGGCCCACTTTTCCATATATGATATTCCTATATTGTCACCTACCTAACTTGTCCACTTTCCTATATTGTCACCTTCTTAACTCGTCCACATTCCTATATAGTCCACAGTGCTAACTCATCCACATTCCTATTGTGTGGTCAACTTCTTCAATATTGTGTGGCTAACTTCAGTTTGCGCTGTGGACGATATAGGAATGTGGACGACTTAGGAAGGTGACAATTTAGGAATTATATGCTGACGACATGGCATTGTGGACGAGTTAGGAAGGTGACGAAATTTTGACGACGCGCTGGCCTAGTTGGTAGTGACCCTGCCTACGAAGGTAGCGGTCCTGGGTTCAAATCCCGGTAAGGGCAGATATTTGTGTGATGAGCGCGAATATTTGATCCTGAGTCATGGATGTTTTCTATGTATTTAAGTATATATTTCTCTATATAAGTATTTATATCGTTGTCTAGTACCCATAGTACAAGCCTAGAGCTTAGTTTGGGACTAGGTCAATTGGTGTGACATTGTCCCTTAAAAAAAAAAAAAAAAGAAATAGGACTATTGACAAAGTCGCCCTGAGCCGATGAAGTCGCGGGTAGAAGCCTGTCTTGCAAAGTTCAATTGCAGTGAGTAACTAAGATACGGCTAAAACCACGAGCAAAATCAAGATATATTTTGAACGTGTATTTTTGGAAAATGTCATAGGTATCTGAAATTGATCATTTATTACGTTACTATTTTATTTGTCCCCTTTAGTTGCCGGGTTAGAATAGTGCCACTCCATGTCTTCCCGTGGAGGTCGTAAGAGGCGACTAAGGGAATAAAGGCTTGTAGTACTGTTTGGCGATGGGCTTGCAACATATCACTAATACGCTGGTAAACATCTTAGTCCAATTGTGCAAAATGTTGTTACAGAACTATAATCAAATTTTTAGAGTTGTTGGTCAAGGTTATCGCCCCGTCTGAGTTTGGGAGTGTAAAATAACTTGTCCCCTGACATTTTATTTAAAACGACATACGTCTAGCTACAAATTCAGGTCACGTTACAGAATAACAGCATTGAACTTGATTTCACAACGGTCACCGCCACAAAATAACAATATTATTGAATCTTAACACGCAACAGTAGCCACCGGCGCTGAATATACAAAAGCGGTGTCAGAATAACACAACAGGCTAAAATATGCATGTCTGCCGTAAAACCAAATAAGGAAGCTAACTGTTAGTATTAGCATTTTAAGTTTAATATGGTTGCCGATAGGGTATACAATGCTTCGACTACAATATTTCAGTTCTGCCTTCTTTGGTACGAAGACAGATATGTGATCTCTTAGGAAGCGGGATGCCTGTCAAAATTGTGAGAAGGGATATATCAGTGGTCTGTCAATCTGTGGTTAACAGTATGCTTCAGGATGATTTCCCTTTGTAAACCTGGGTTTGCTTTGAATGAAGAAATTAAATTTTAGTACAACTAGACGTGCCCGCGGCTCCATCCGCGTGAATGAATTATATGACAATATTTGTCACAATTGTACTATGTTCATGAGCCCTGATTAGCAACCTAACGATAAGCAAATAAAATTTAACTCAATAATTAAAACCTCTTGTACTCTGTGGCCACCGTTCCATTACTGGCCACCTCATATTAAAAATGAACTCTCTTCACTTTTAATAGAATTATTTTTTATTATAAAAGGTGTATTTTCATCTACATTCATTTATATATGTATACAAAAGCCACAGAGAAGAGACACTGTTCCTTCCACAGAGAACATAATAACTCGGACTGCCGAAGCTATAAAACCTGTTACAGACGAACCAATTTATCCTTCAAGCAGTCCTTCAATAGCAGATCGGAACTTATAACTCCGTATTGCACTTGTGCGAAAGAATTTTACAGTCTAAGCAAGGCTAAAGGTAGTATTAGAGACCGAATGGGTCTACTTAAACGTAAGGTATTAAGCGAGACCGATCCGAACGTTAGCCGAAATATTTCCCAACAATGGCCGACGGTTCAAATTGTCAATGTTATCGCGATTTATTTCATTACGCGATTGTAGAAAAAATACGCAGCGAAACCGGTAAATTTTATGCTCTTGTTCTATTCTCATGTCTAGAGAATAGATTTAAATATTTATTCTTGGGTCACGTGCGTTGTTTTCGAGAAACGTGTCAACAAAGTTCTTGAAATTTGCAATTCGCCATCTCGGTTCTTCCTTCGTTTTTTATCACGTTCTGGTTTTTCACTTTTATATAATAGATTGTTAAAAGTTCCTATGTTACTCGAGATTGATTAATAAAAGATGTTAAGATAATGATCATTATTTCAACTAAATAACATGACTTAAGTATTTAGATAATGTATTTTGGAGCGTAATTTGGTTTTAATCTTATATTAGTGCAGATTTCAGATGCAGTTAATCATGTGATTGATAATTTAAAAGGTTTTTATTTCTTTGTTTAAACTTACGCAACGTTTACACATAATGATATACATTTTAAACAGGACTTAATCGTGGAAAAACGTAATATGCTACTACTATGTATACTTACCTCGATGTTGCAACTCGATCGAAACGAGGTATATAATATACTAGCTTTTGCCCGCGACTTCGTCCGCGTGGCGTGTTATAAAAGAGAGATCTTGGTGTGTGTGGGAGAAAGGTTAAAAAATGCTTAATTTTATTATTTTTAAATGAGGTTATTTTATAAGGAGCCTCTAACTCGCAGGGGAATTTTTAACTTTGCATTCACTAAAGTATATGCATGTCAAATTTCAAGCATCTAACTTATGCAGTTTAGATTTTTTCATACAACATTTTTTTCCCGCTAGCTTAATTTTTCAAAATACAGCCATAACTAAACTTTATATTTACTAAGGTATGCATGGTTTCCATGGGAATTTTGCAATATTGCGTTGCAAGTAAGCTTTACGTTTATTAGGGTACCTGCATGCCAAATTTCAATCATCTATCTTACGCGGTTTAGATTTTTACATACAAAAGTTTTTTCCCAATAACTCCCGTTCTCGTGGAAATTTTGCAATATCGCGTTGCAAGTAAGCTTTACGTTTATTAGGGTACCTGCATGTCAAATTTCAATCATCTATCTTACGCGGTTTAGATTTTTACATACTAATTTTTTTTCCCAATGACTCCCGTTCCCGTGGGAATTTTGCAATATCGCATTGCAAATAAGCTTTACGTTTATTAGGGTACCTGCATGCCAAATTTCAATCATCTATCCTACGCGGTTTAGATTTTTACATACAAAAGTTTTTTCCCAATAACTCCCGTTTCCGTGGGAATTTTGCAATATTGCGTTGCAAGTAAGCTTTACGTTTATTAGGGTACCTGCATGCCAAATTTCAATCATCTATCTTACGCGGATTAGATTTTTACATACAAAAGTTTTTTCCCAATAACTCCCGTTTCCGTGGAAATTTTGCAATATCGCGTTGCAAGTAAGCTTTACGTTCATTGGGGTACTTGCCTGCCAAATTTCAATAATCTATCTTACGCGGTTTAGATTTTTACATACAAAAGTTTTTTCCCAATAACTCCCGTTCCCGTGGAAATTTTGCAATATCGCGTTGCAAGTAAGCTTTACGTTCATTAAAGTACCTGCATGTCAAATTTCAATCATCTATCTTACGCGGTTTAGATTTTTACATACTAATTTTTTTTCCCAATAACTCCCGTTCCCGTGGGAATTTTGCAATATCGCATTGCAAATAAGCTTTACGTTCATTGAGGTACTTGCCTGCCAAATTTCAATTATCTATCTTACGCGGTTTAGATTTTTACATACAAAAGTTTTTTCCCAATAACTCCCGTTTCCGTGGGAATTTTGCAATATCGCATTGCAAATAAGCTTTACGTTTATTAGGGTACCTGCATGCCAAATTTCAATCATCTATCCTACGCGGTTTAGATTTTTACATACAAAAGTTTTTTCCCAATAACTCCCGTTTCCGTGGGAATTTTGCAATATTGCGTTGCAAGTAAGCTTTACGTTCATTAGGGTACTTGCATGCCAAATTTCAATCATCTATCTTACGCGGTTTAGATTTTTCATACAAAAGGATTTTCCCGCTAATTCCCGTTTCCGTGGGAATTTCGGGAATTCCTTTCTTAGTGCACCTCTACGGTACCTAAGCTACGTCCCTTCTAAATTTCAAGTGCCTACGTTTAGCCGTTTAGGCTGTGCGTTGATATGTCAGTCAGTCAGTCAGTCAGTTTCTCCTTTTATATATTTAGATAATGATTTTAGGCAATTCATTCCAGTTTTAGATAATATAACAGTAGTTTTTTGTGTACCTATGGGTATGTATACATACAAATTGTCTACAAGTGAAAAATAAACAATAAACACAAACAAACTAACTTACAAACTTACTTAAAACTAAACTAATCTAACAAACCGCTGCCAGTGGGCATTGCTCCCAAAATGCTGGCACCTTCTTAATATTTTTGAAACCTACATGATATTTAAAATTCAGGATAAATTGAGTTGCAACTGGCCGTCCAGAAGTAAATTATCATCGATACGTTTGTACACTTACGATGATTATGGCAAAACTAATAAACTACCCCCGTTTTTTTCCATGGCAACGCCAACGTGCTCACAATCCATTTGATCGTATTTAGGATCAGAGATGCTCAAGAATATAATTCTATGACTGCAAAAGCGTTGATGGATTGCTTGTCACCGGAATACAACAATGCCAACACTGTTGTGTCCTTTGTGTTGCCAACTTTACCAGGGTATATATATTTTTTTTATGGTGGTTCGAGACGTTCGAGACAATCTCTAACAAATTATTGTATTTGATCCCTGATGTTTTTCTTTTAGCGTTGTTTTGTGTGTAGTCTGACACTTTCCGTTTTTTTACCAAGTGGTTCCAACGGAAGACCAGTTCTGGCTTTACGGCTAATGAATGCTGAGTTGGGACCGTTTCACAACAATTTCTCTGTCTTAATCCTTTTGGTCTATGTACTTAATGTGGTTTTGTTTTGTTGCGAATAAATGTCTCTTTATCTTATATTTCTCTTTAGAGGTAGGATAAAGGGTAAGAAAGTAGTAGGTAGCGATCCGAATGGATTCTGCACTCGTAAATAAGGGTTACACATTACTACTATTTCGCTTCTTGAAATATAAACTCAGCAGCAGCAGTCATCAAAGAAAACTCCACGAACTTTCTAGAGAAAAAATTGTTACCACACCAAACTCATTGATTTTTGAAACAAAATAGATTCTACATAGGGATCCAATATGTTAAGCCTCATCAATCACGTTATACACGTGTTGTACGATAGATGGCGCTCATAGTAAATCCGACTTAGTCCGCCCGTTTCTTTTATTTTGTGCGACTATGAAACATTGCATCGACAAGCTATTGAGACATCGTCCGCGCAAAATTCGTTTATGGATTATTTTCGGGAGTGTTGTGCTTTTAAATAACTCTTCAATTCGTTTATACCATACGATTGATTTAAACTACAAGTACAAAGTACAGCTAATGGCGTTCCACCATCGCGCATCGCGTGTCGTTAATTAACGACAGTTCACGAAGACGAATTCCGCTTAGGCTCTAATAAATCCTCTATTCATACTTTTAAAATAGTAATGGAAGGAACGCAAGAATTGAGAATCAATATTCTATAATAATCCAATCAGTGGAGACAAAAGACAGGCTTTGCCCTACAAAAGGTGGTGTAGAAAATGTTTTAATTTGTATTGCTTTAATATATGCGGGTGGTAGGACCTTGTGCAGGGTCCGTTCGGATCGCTACCACCATCTTAACCATTAAACTACAGCCAAACAGCAGTGTTTGCATTTTTGTGTTCCGGTTTGGGGATAAGATAGCCATATTCCATCTTAGTCCTCAGGGTTGGCCACGCATTTACAGTCTTAGGCTTGCAGTCTTGTGAATGCGAATGTCTATGGGTCACAGTTTCCACTTACCATCAGGTGGCCTGTGTGCTCGTTTGCCTTTACTATGCCTTAAAAAAAGGCTAGTCATGAAAAATGTAAAATATGTACCCGCCATTTTGAATTGAAGGGGCCAAGGTTCTTTTTTACATAATGCTTCAACAGTTGACTTTATGACAAACATGTCTATGGGAAGTATAAACACAATAAAAACCTTCCTTCCCCTCCTTTCTTCTTGACCTTAACTATGTGTTTTTTTTAGACAGTAATTTACCACGCAGAACTAGTGTACCCACGTAGGCTTCAACTTAACAAATGGATGAAATTTGTTCTCTTTGTAATCACACTCACAGTTTATTCTTTATTAACAAATTTATGAAATTGCCTTTACGTATGAATGAACATAAAATTAATATGTTTCGTGTGCCCATGTTTTATATGCGCATTTTTGATGGCATTGTTAAATTAAAAAAGGTTTTCATTACTTTATAGAAACGTGTATTATTCGAGTTTGAGTACCTACAGCAGGTTACATTTTATTAAAACACCGGTCAACTGCGAGTGGTACTATCACGAACCGAGGGTTCCGTACCGACGCTTATATATTGCAATTTGAATTCGATTTCAAATCAAATCATAACGCTAAAAACACATTTGACTATTTTCTAGTGCTTCTTGTTTTTTTTAATGGCTTTTAATATAAACATACCAAATTTGACGTTTATAAATTTGACCGTTTTTAAAAAAAAACGTTAAAAAGAAACGAAAATTTAATTTAATTTAATTTGTTAGTAAATCCACCGTAATAACGGACACCCTTTGGGTACGGAACCCTAAAAAGTTACTATCAGCCTAATGGAACCCTGACCCACCATATAACGGTTTCACAATGATATTATGAAACAATTTGCTTGATACTTCTTACTACTTGAATCATAAGGACACACCGTTATAGAAACGTATTAATATTCAAGTTGGAGTAACTACAGGAGGTTACAATTTAATTCAAACACCGGTCAAGTGCGAGTCGGACTCACGAACCGAGGGTTCCGTTCCGCCGCTTATATATTGCAATTTGGAATCGATTACGAATCGAATCATAACGCGCCCAAGTCACACTTGACTATTTTCTAGGGTTTCTTGTTTTTTTTTCATGGCGAGAAATACGTTGAAAAAAACGACATCTTCATTTTCTTTTATTTGTAAGTAAATCCGCCGTAATAACACAATGACATATTCCGAAACGGACTCCCTTTGGGTACGGAACCCTAAAAATGTAGCCACTATCAGCCCAATGGAACCCCGACCCACCATAGAACTTTGTCAGTGACATTATAACACATTTTTTTTGTCACTTTTTACCACTTGAATCATAACGTCACTGTGACATCACCATTGAACAATGGTGAGTCAGGGTTCCATTGAGCTGATATTACCTATACGAAAATTATTTTGTCGTAACGACGCATTAAGCCTAGTTGGTACTACCCTGGCTACAAAGCTAACGGTCCTAGGTTCAATTTACGAATGTTAGTTCCTGATTGTTTTCTATGTATTTTAGTATGTATTTATCTATATAAGTATATTTATCGTAGTCTAGTGCCCTTAGTACAAGCCTAAAATTTAATTTATGAACTGTCAGTATGCGTCAGAGTGCGTTTTTCATACAAACGAGACTATTTCGAAGCCTTGGTTCCTCGCCAGGGGTTGTTTTGAGTGAGGTTTAATGGTGGATAATCCATGGTTCAATAGAGGAGGTCAAAAGTTCCTAACCTAACCTAACTGATCGCATAATCAGTTAACACCACAGCGAGAGAGTTTGGGTCAGCACTTGGATTTCCTTACATTTTATTGCCATTTCAGATGTTTTTCTGAACATGCTCAATTTCGGCGTTAACCGCAGATTCATTCAGTTGGATATCCTAGGCACTCTGGAAGTCCTGTATCGATGCTCGGGGTATTCATCATCAGATTTCACTAAAAGCATTCCCTGACGAGGAACCAAGGCTTCGAAATAGCCTCTTTAGTATGAAAAACTTACTCTGACCCGGTATTTTTGCTCCTGAGTGTATATCAGCGTGTCATTTTATGAATATTGTGTGATTAAAATAACATACATACTTTCATACCTTCACGCCTGTCACCCAATGGGGTAGGCATAGACTATGGAACGCCAGGTGCACCGGTATAAAAATACAACTTTCGCTTCCTCTACATTCATCATTCTCTTCATGCACGTACGTCGGTTTCGGGTCCTTTTGATTTGCCCCTTATTCAGTACATCGCAAATCTGACCACCGTACGTCCATCTAGGACGTCCCTTACCGACATCTACACTCACTCTCTCTCGCCATATCTCTTTCATTCATCATATCTAAATGACCAAATCATCTTAGGGCCTTATTAACAAACTCATCTTGACAGTGAGGCCCGTCACAAGATACGTCAAAGTAAACGCCAAACCATGGAACACTGTCATTTTTGACGCATCTCGAGACGAGCATTAGAGTTGAGATCAGTTTATTAATACGGGCCTTATTAGTCACTACATCTTCTTTCAACTACATCATTCTCGGATCTCACTATTAATTACTCTATCTATCATCCTAACAACCATGATATTTAGAATTATTGCGGCTTCTTTATCGTGACCTTTGTCTAGTTAATTGTAGTGTTTTTACTATTATTTCTATTATTTATGGCATAGAGAAGGCAGGTATAAGTGGGATCTGAGAACCATAGACGTTCTCAAAACCCTAATATTAAGACTGTTATCCTGAGCCTGCATTGTCAACCGCATATTCAAATAGAAATCATTGGTCAGTAGTACAACGCAGTAGGACCACGGGCAAAAAAGGTGCCAACGCTAAGGACTAAAATGAAATGCATCTGTCTCCTTTCATCCATTCTTTCTTAATGACCAAATTTAAACCATCTTAGCATAACCTTTTCGATAAATAACCTTGTTGGTTAAATAACTCAACATTATTTTCCTTTAACAGTTTCTTCTAAGACTGTAGTTACTGAGTGTTTGTCGATAGAATTAACGTGAGGAAGATCAACGTACTTATCAATCAGTTGGGATAATTTATGAACTTGTGGCGTTTTATTATTTTATACATACATACATACTTTCACGCCTTCATTCCCAGAGCGGGGTAGGCAGAGCTACAGAATTACCAAAAACTCTAAAGACTTGTTGTTAATTCTGTAACCACATTGTGCACACTAAGGTTAAGATGTTTACCATGTGTATATTAGTGACAGGTTGCAAGCCCATCGCCTAACAATACTACAAGCCTTTAATCCCTTAGTGGCCACTTACGACTTTCATTGGAAGACATGGAGTGGCACCATTCTAAGCACGGTAAAAACCATATCATGTTTGATTTTTTATCGTATTGCCACCGTTTTGAGAGCTCTTAAGTACATGACAGTAATGGCGGATGACGTCAAAACAATACCATAACAGGGCAGAGGCCCTGTGGTGGTGTGGGTGGGTGGGTGGTGGTGTGGTGTGGGGTGTGGTTTGCATAGAGATGCAACACGGTAAAAACACTATCGTTTTTGATCTGTTATCGTGTTGTCATCGTTTTGTTAGCTCTTATTTACTTGACAGTAATGGCGGATGACGTCAAAACAATACCATAACAGGTCAAAGACGATATGTTTTTTACCGTCGGGAATAGGCTAACTAAGCCGGCAACCACACAGATAATAATATGGTACGTTAATTGGTCTAGTTGCCAAAAACAGTTCTGATTATTGAATCATTACTTAATTTCCTTTTTATTTCATTGTTCCTCATTCTGAATGATTTCCTTTATTTGTACCATAATCTTGTTTGTTTTTGTTTACGTATGGTTTCCAAACTCCTGCTCCTGATCCTGGATAATCTGAATCACCTTGCCTGATCTGATGAGTCTCGCAAGTTGCAATAGCAATAACAAAAAAATACTGACCGTTAAGTTTCTTGTGGGGTTTTTCCTGCAGTGGTAGATATTTGACGTTCATATATGTGCCTAGAATTGTTTCATAGCATGGACAATTCTTTTTCTTAACCTCTAGGGTGTTTTTTTTTTTAAGTTACGATTGGCCGCAGTGTTTAAGATAATTGAGCTACGTCATATTATATAAAAAAAAAAAAACATGTATCTGAACTCGGCTATACGTTAAACGACGTAATTATTACGATCTATAGGTTCATATTAAAAACATTTTGCGACTGGTCAAATTTTTTCGCAATTACAGATAATCAACATTTGAAATTATTCCTCTATTCTGCTGCCCGCCATAATGCCATTATAGCATAGCATGACACTTTAATTTCACGTTTCAGCATAGCCATCTAGAAAATACACATACTGCCAACATTAGAAAAGTTTAATCGAGTTGGTCACGATCAAGGAGCTTTTATACAACACTGGAGGTTGAACGCCGAACATCCGTTCGAAACAAGAAATTTGAGCTTTATTACGTAACGAATATATTTCATCTCTTTCTTTAGTTTACGTCCCTCACAGCCGAAATGAAAAGTAGAGTGGATACACGGATGAAATTACCCATTTCGCCTCGAACAAAATATAAATATCTCGGGTGAAATGGGTCACTTTCAACCCTTGATTATTAATCTACTATGCATTAGAAAAATCTGTTATGAGCTATCAATATCTGACTATATTAATACCTATATCAACATAGATCGGCTTGAGACATTCTATGACAACGGAACAATGCTCTGATCATAACATAATTGCGAAGGGGTCGCCATTATGTCCTTTTTTTTGTAATAGCATTTTCATATTTTTGATTTTTTTACCTTTAAAATATTAATACGATTGGACTTGGATCCGCTCCGCTTATACCCTTGCAACGGATTCAAACCCAGGTCCGCTTTGATCTGAGGAGAGATTAGCGCCGTGATCCCGAGCAACCACACGGAATATCTGCGCGAGCGACTCTTACATCGAATCAAGACTTTCGATGAACTTTAACCGTTCTCCTTTAACTGTTTACCTTAAAACTTAACCTATAGCTGAGTTGCTTTACCTTTTAAGTAAGTTCTTGTTGATCATATTTTTATTCGATTGACTAAAAAGTCCAAGAACAAAATCAATTGTGACTTTATAAATAGCTATGAGTTGAATGTGATTTATAACCAATTTCACCAAACGATGTTAAATGTTAATCAATGTTAATCAAATGTTAGTTCATACAGCTTGATAGCGGTTAACACTTTAATCGTCTGTTAAGTTGTTAGCATCATTTACGGTGAAATTGGTACTTAGCCTCATTAATAGTCACATTTGACGAGACAAAAAAAACTGTTACGTTTTTCAAATAACATGATTTTGAACAGAAAGGAATACGCACCTATATTGTTTACACTTCTGTCACTTTTTTTATTATTTCAATGCAAGCACCCATAAAAATCATAAAAATATACCATGTTATTCTTGCTACCAATTTACGCAACAAAAAAGCGATAACAAAAACGCGTAAACAGTAAATTACAGAATTAACCTCTCCCGTATAATAACAGGGCAGATCCGTTATTTATGTGCAACTCCGATAAACCTCTTCATTCAGCAGACAGACTGACAGAATAATTACTGAGTGCTGAAAAAAAAACCTGGCATTATGGCACCTTTGTGTCAGGGCTGCCTCGCGGGAGTACTAATCAAGGAGCAAACAAATGACTGGCACTCTTGCGAGGGGATGGCGCGCTCGTAAAAAATTGTGTCGCTATGATTGGACTTTGACACACATATTTGTCTCTGACTTTGGCTATATAAGGAAATAAAAAATGCTAGGTTTATTCTTAAAATACAACATGTAAATCCTTGAAACAAAAACGATGAAATAGTATACATTTAAAAAAAAATTGATGTTAACTAGCGTTGATGCAAATTGCATTTTTCCATTTGAATAAACAGATGTTACATATATTTTTAAATTAAGAATTTCCAATAGTAAAATATGTTAAAATAATTGGTGCGCCACTGAAGCTTTTATTTTTTAAATAAAAACACTGGCAACCCTGCCTCTGTATGCTAATGTAAACCGCCATGTTTACTTTTTTATACAGGCGGGTGATCAATGATTTCTGTTTCACTGTGAAGTTAAAATATAATACACCATGTGAATGGATATACTTTTCTTTTAGCAGAACTGGGTTTTATGCTATACTTAAAGTACATAGAATAGACGCATATAAATAAAATCACAAGTTTTGCAACTTTATTGCAAAGTACTAAATTTACATGTAGGTTATATTTGTAAAGCTTTTTTTGCAGAGGATCTGCATTGAAGTGATTATGTACAAAACTTGTATATATGTAACAACAACGAACAAATTATGAATTAATAAGTTAATCTTTAAATAAGTTGAACTTTGACTTCTCATAACAAAACTGCAATGTAATTAAGAGAGGCGACACGATAAAAAGTAAAGCGCTAAATCAGTCCGTGCAACTATTAGGGTAAAGTCATCAGAGGTCAGCCAGAGACCAGTAGTCAACCTTATATGAGTGCGAAGAGTAAGAAATATATCTTTTGTTCTCTTCCCACTCATACAAAATATAAGCAGAGGCCGACTACATCTGGCTGACCACTAGTGACTTTACCCTATGAACTCAAAAAAATAAAAGTTCCATGCAGTAAAAGAGACAAAGACATACGACTCGTATAGTTTTAGCTCTCTCACTGTCTGAAATTTCGACAGATTCGGTAGGTATACTCGTATTTGCAACACCCTGTGTGAATTTTAAAAGCGGCGAAATTAGTGCGCATGCAAATTTGTGGTTTTGGTCGACCACGTCATTTCGCTGCTACGGGACCCGCTGTTTACGCTCGTCGAACCCTAACTACTAATGTAACTAGCGGTTTAACTGCGATTCACGTGTTTAGTTAGATTCATGAGGTTTTACAAATCCAACTAGTTTTTAAATTAATGGACTTAATACATTTTATAATGTGGTAAAGAGGAAAGAGAGTGAGTGCAAATAGGGGGGCTTAATAAGGGGCTTACCCCCCCATCCCAACCCCCATTCCTATCCCCCCTAACCCCGCGGATAAGTAAACGGAGGAACGACTTTCTCCTCCGGCCTTTCAGCACTGGCTGGGGTAGTATCCGCGGGAGTCTAAATTCTAGTTGGTAATAGGGGCATTGGTGTTTTTAGCCGGTGCGAGCCCGGCAGTACCTGGGCCCTCCATTCCCAGGTCTCCGGAAGGGATTTTCACCTCTGCCCCTTTTTCTTAAAAAGCAAACAAAAGCAAGGACTTTTGTCTTTGGCCCCTCAGGCGATTACCAAAAAAAAAATAAAAAAAAATAAGGGGCTTAGGTGTTATATTTTATTCAAATCACCATATTTAGTTTAGATTCTTAATAAAATTAAATGAACACTCCTTTCAACGAACGTACCATTACGCAGAACTTTCATTTCAACTAAGGGCGTTTACCGCCGTATGTTTTTTTTTGCAAGTCATAAATCTAACCTAGCCTAACCAATGATTTTCGTATTTAAGATATCCTGTAAATAACATGCTTTCAGCAGCAAATAGCGTTCGATGAAATGTAATTAGTTGAAATGATAAAATGGATGAAGTGAAATTTGTCGAAATGATAAAATCGATGAAATTAAATTCGTTGAAATGATAAACTTGACTAAAATTAAATTCGTTGAAATGATAAACTCGATAAATTAAATTCGTCAAAATGATAAACTCGATAAATTAAATTCGTCAAAATGATAAATAAAAATCGTTGAAATGATTGTTGTTGAAGTGAAATTCTGCAAAATTCTGGGTTATCGTCAATGCCATTACAGCGATTTTTAAATTGGTACCTTTTTATTAAAATAATGAAAAAACAAAGCAAAAGAGCCCTTTTGATAAGCCTAATTTCGACTTTACCCTCATTTCTTTGCAAAACGTGCTTGAGCCAATCCCTCACAAATGCTTCCAGGTCACCCAGTCACCTCCTTGTGGCTCTACCTCGGCAGCTACGATACCAATCTCGTTGATGCCAAACAGTGGCACTTTTGGTGTATCTCTCATCATCATTTGGAAAATATGTCTAACTCAATCCCAATATTA
Source organism: Acleris sparsana (assembly GCA_923062465.1). Classification (NCBI taxonomy): domain Eukaryota; kingdom Metazoa; phylum Arthropoda; class Insecta; order Lepidoptera; family Tortricidae; genus Acleris; species Acleris sparsana. The sequence goes on from OV281293.1 coordinate 3,019,442, forward strand.
CTTGGCGGTCTTCATTCGAGTATTTGGCAATATTCACTTTTTTTATAAGATAAATCTGGTAAGTAGGATCTGAGTGCTATATATAATATATTGCAAATATTATTTGCAATGGGGGCCTGCCGTTTCGTCAAAATATTTTTGGTCAAATGTGTAATTTCCCAAATTTTTCATTTCCCAAACCAATGTTGTGTTAGTATTTCAGAATTTATTTTAGTACCATCGTGTTGAACCCTATAGGTTGGGTTACGTTAGTTTTTATAAAATCCCGAAATATTTACGGTTACTGGAAACAAAGTGGTTTGGCAAATGAAAATTTGGGAAATGTTACATTTGACCAAAAATATTTTGACGAAACAAAGGTAACCCATTTGCAATCTACAGATTACACTCTCAAGACTCTCTCTTGCTGTATTAAGACTGCAAGCACACGTCGAGCGTCCAGTGGCGCCCTCATAACTATTATGGTGTTTTCTAAATAACCAAAGAATTTCCTAAGAATCGAATGATGTTTTTTTGTAGCGCAAGTAAAAACACAATTTGTATATATTTTGCCGCTTTTAAAATTCACGCAGGGTCTTGCAACTACGAGTATACTCGTACCTACCGAATCTGTCGAAATTTCAGTCAGCGAGAGAGCTAAAACTATATGAGTCGTATGTCTTTGTCTCTTTTACTGCATGGAACTTTTATTTTTTTGAGTTCATAATAGATTCACTGGAAATTGAAGAATTGACAGCACGAGATGGAAATGCACTACGCTCTATTTTTTATGGTGTCGCCTCTCTTAATTACATTGCAGTTCTGTAATGAGAAGTCAAAGTTTAAAAGATTAACTTATAAATTCATAATTTGTACGTTATTGTTACATATATACAAGTTTTCTGAAAAAAGATTGCTTAACAAACTTTAATAACAATTAGGTACTCTTTTATTAGTCAGCTTAACGGGAAAACGTGGTCAATTTATTACGTTAAGCTGATTACTCGAAGATCAATTGTTATTAAACTAAGTATGTGATATATTCTAAAAGTTGTTTTTTTCATTTTTAGTACAAAAAAACACCGTCCAATTTAAAGAAAATACTTTACTTTATTTGAAAATACAATAATACTAATGATGGCATCACTGTACATCCGGCGCACGCTCGGCGCAGTCTTAACAAATTGGTCTCTCAAGATGCGTCGAAAATGTTAATTTTCTATCGCTTGACATTAACTTTGACGCATCTTGTGAAGGGCATGTCAGACAAGGTGAGTACGACCATACGGCCCTGAATAATGCGTTGCTCCTCTGTGTCAAGAACAAAACTACGAAACTACTTTCTTACCTTAACTTTCACGGGTGGTAGGACCTTGTGAAGGGTCCGTCCGGATCACCACCACCATCATATCCATTAAGCTACCGCCAAACAGCAGAGTTCGCATTGTTGTGTTCCGGTTTGGGGATAAGACAGCCGGTGTAATGAATAGCATAGAGGCATTCCATCTTAGCCCTCAGGGTTGGCAATGCATTTGCAGTTTTAGGATTGCAGTCTTGTGAATGCGAATGTCTATGGGTCTCAGTTTCCACTTACTATCAGGTGGCCTGTCTGCTCGTTTGCCTACTATGCCATATAAAAAACTATTTTGTTGTCATAATGTCATTGTTCACATAATTATTACTAGTCATAATTTTTACATCGCTGAAGCCGTTAACTTTTAGATTTTTTAAAATATGTAACTTGTAAATAAGGCTAGGTTAGTTTATATTTGATTTGTAGAAATCCTAAAAGCTAACAGTTTCTGAATAAAATATGTTATGACATGAAATAAATATGTCCGAAAAAACATTATGAATAAAAATAAATATGGCAAACGATATAGATCCCAACATAGTACTATCCTTACAGAGTTTAGACACAGATAATTCTACTGCTACCACTGACATGTAGCTTTTACAATAAATATCTCGAACGTCACCAAATGGTTAATCGTATTAAATTTTTGTGAGACTCAAGAAATGCCCCATTATTAAGACATTCTCAAGTTATGGCGTGCCCAAGGGAAACAGGGCGTAAATAATGCGTTGAACCCTGTCTCAAGATCAAAACTATAAAATTACATTTTCGAAGCAGTTTTTCGAAAGGATTGTAGTTAGTTGTTTTTGCCCTCTATTCCCACTAGTTCAGTTGTTTAGTTCAGTTAACTGAACTACTGAGAATATATTTTCACATTTTTTCAGTTAACTGGACTAGTGGGAATGTTTTTTTCTTGTTTGTTCAGTTGATTTAATTCCTTTCTTGCCCGTGGTACTACTCCGTGGCACAACTGACCAATGATTTCTATTTCAAAATCAAATTTAATAGAGTCGACGGAGCTCCTATTTCTGGGTAGTTTGGCCCTCCGGGCCTGCTAAAGAACTAACATAACCTAAACCTACCTCCTATTAATGATACTAATATTGACCAGTAGTGCCAAATAGTTGTGCCACGGGGAATACACTATTTAATTAGTGTGAATTATTTAAAAATTATACAAAATATTAATTTTATTCAGCTGAACAAACGAGAAAAAAAATCTGACTAGTTCTTATAACTTGTTTTATTTTCAACTGAACAAACGAGTAAAAAAATCTCACTTGTTCAGTCAACTGAACTAAACAACTGAACTAGTGGGAATAGAGGGTTTTTGCGCCCAATGTTCGATAATATTATTGCTGGTGGATGTACGATCCTTACAGTGTTCAGACACAAAAAAATACTGCAACCAATGAAATGTTATTGCGTATACAATTGATATTATTAGTACAATAGAGGTCATTTTTTCGTATCCCATTTGCGAGACAACAATTGGATAGCAAATAGGCGACCCATTTAGATCCATTATTGTCTCGTGAAAACCTTTCCTATCCAGGGCTATTTGCTACGTTTTACAAAAAGGTCTCTTTAGGTGCCCTAAATAGCAATCTTTACTTGTGTTCAAATTGTTCAATATCTATTAGTGTTTTCATCAGATAACCTTGATAAGTTTTTATCGTAACAACTTCAAACGGTTTAAGGAAAAGTTAACCTAAACACTGGAAGATAAGATTCAAAGTTATATGCAGACGAATGAATTTAAGTTCGTTTTGTGTTGAGGGTTGAATTTAGGTAGCGACAAAACATGTTTTGTTCGAATATGATACAGCTAATGACATTTAAGTTGTATTTTTTGTATTAATAGGACGATACAACGTTGTTTTTTTATTGTTGTTATCATTGTTGTGTAAATGGTAGATTTATTCATTTGATAGTAAGGGAATTAGACAATAACTGATTCTGAATAGGGGATTCTGCTGTTTTGTCCAAATTGTTTTGGTATAATTTCATTACACACACCGATCTATTAGAACAAGGTAATACATATAAGTACTACTATGACTTTAACAATGTGAGTACGATATGGAATCAATAGGTAAAACAAATTGAATCTGAAACCGCCCCAGATTATCCAACAAAATATGTATTAAATAAAAATAAAACGCACACGATCACACAAGCCACCTGATGGTAAGTGGAAACTGAGACCCATAGACATTCGCATTCACAAGACTGCAATCCTAAGACTGCAAATGCGTTGCCAACCCTGAGGACTAAGAGGGAATGCCTCAACAAGGCGAACACCGCTGTTTGGCGGTAGGACGCTCCGGACGGACCCTGCACAAGCAGCTCCAATCATCTAATATATCTTTTTTTAATTTATATAATGGGAAACCCTTTTTCCAAGCTAAAATATTTAAACGGCCCTAACGATTTTCATGAAACTTGAAACCATCTTGATCGGTATAAGTCGATACGTAGTTAAAAATGTACACAGACACACACATTACACACACGTGTTAATCTTATAACGCCCCTCTTTTTTCTTCGGGGGTTAAAAACAAAACTAAGTGCAAAGTACTCGTAGGTGGAAATAAAACAGAAACGTAGAGCAAATGCGAGTTTATCACTAAATTGCGATCTCTCCGGGAAACCTCGGAAAAGGCTTTTTTGCTGGAGAAATATACTATAGCGGGTGATATCTGAATCAGAGAATAGATGTATTAGACAATATCTCTGTTATTATTAACTATGAAGCACTGCCCATAGAACTAACTATGTGATGCTCATTTGTTTTTTTGAAGAACTTGTAATATGGTGCAAATACAGAGTATGGTTTTGAATTAAATAATAACCTTTGAAGTCAACATACAGGATGGTTCTTATCATTTTTCAAATTTCAAGTCCTTTTTCCCTTTCATTTCTCACTCCTAGCTAAAGCAAAAGGAATGGAGCTTACGTTAACTTCAAACTAACATTATAAGAGCCTGTAAAACTATAATATTAACCTTACAGATGTCTTCCCACTACACCGTAACAATTACTGTAATAGGAACGTACATACACATACACACATACATAATTATCTTCACGCCTGTCTCCCAATGGGGTAGGCAGAGATTATGGAACGCCAGGTGCATCGGTCCAAACATATACATTTCGCTTCCTCTACATTCATCAATCTTTTCATGCACGTACGTCGGTTTCGGGTGCTTTTGATTTGGCCCTTAATCAGCACATCGCGAATCTGATCACCGTACGTCCGTCTAGGACGTCCCCTACCGACATCTCCGCTCACTCTCGCTCGCCATATCTCTTTCGTAACTCTTCTGTCATCCATCCTTTCTAAATGACCAAACCATCTTAGCATACCCTTTTCGATCTTAGTCACTACATCTTCTTTCAATCCACATCGTTCTCGGACCTAGCTATTTCTTACTCTATCTATTATCCTAACTCCACACATACTTCTTAGAGCTCTCATTTCAACTGCATTAATCCGCTTTCGTTCTTCTTCTGCCATACCCAGGATTCACTAATATGAACGTGTCAGATAAAAAGTGTTCTTTGTATTGAAAACTATGAGACTATGCCCAGTAGACGGTTCCATCACCGACCAACACTTTAATACTAATTACCTTCATAATACGGTCATGGTGTGGTACGGTGTAGTGGGAAGAACCTTAAAACCTTCTCAAACTTGATTTAAATTCTTTTACCGAAGTCAATGCTTTTGTCAGTTATTTTGAAGCAAAAAGTGCAATAAAGACGTGGACCATAAATAAATATTAAAGTCACCATTATGTCGCATTGTAATTGTTTTTTCAATTTAAAAAAGGCACGCCCCGTCGCGTCGCTCCGATCGGTGTAACGCGGTTGCAATAATTGTATGTTAAAATAAAAAGCGAAAATCTTGTTTTGGATTGGAAATGCTTAAAACAAATTCATAAATTATTATAAATATTTTTTGGCAATAAAACCTTTAAAAACAAAGATTTGTTCATGTTATCTAATAGTTTTTCGAGAGAGGATGTGAATTATTTAATCGAAAAGCGAATGGCTAACAATGTGCTTGTCAATTATCTTGATAGCTATTCCAATTATGAAATGGTGATTCTATCGCATTTATATAGTTTGCCAAATGTCTGTAACCAGCCAGATACTTTATCGAACTTTACAATTCCAAATTCAAACAGTGTAAAGCGCGAATGTCGTGAAAACGTCTCGAAGGTGGAAATAAAGTTGCTCCGAAACCAACAAACAAAACCTTTAGTGCAAACCGTTGCTGTGTTTAGTTTTGCAACGGCCCCGCTCATTTTATCAACGGATCTAAGTTTGGTATAAAGTACGAGTTGTTAGCGATTAAAGTATTTTCGGGTGGTAGATTCTCGTGCAGGGTTTGTAATGATGAACAGTAATGTTCATATTTCGGTGTAGGTAAAACAGCTGATTAAATTACTAGCATATAGGAATTGCTTTTAAGTTCTCAGGGTTGGAAACGCGTTTGGACTCATTAGATTGTGCTATATTTATGAGCCCAAAAATCCACTACATTAATTTATTCTTATCAACTGAATTTTAGAACAAAATAGGAACTGAAGTAGTTTTATTAGTAACGAAAGGGCTACTATGATTTTTAAAAATGTTATGGATCCTCACGGGATAGTTCAGACATGGTTAAAATAATGTAGGAGGTTTGTTTCGTCAAAAATATACACATACACGTGCTCTATTCTACGCGGTAAAACCTGATTACTTTTGACATGTTGTCGTATTGTCAACGTTATGATAACTTTTATTCACTTAATAGTAATGTCAGTCGAGTTAAAAATAATACGATTACATGTCAAAAGCAATTAGGTTTGAGTTGAATAAAGATCCCTGGCATCTGACACTTACGAGTACATCGTTCAGTTTTTCGTTGCAACAATAGTACATTGTGCATCAAGGGTAGTATGAAGGGTATTACTAACGAGAGTGTTAGAAGCCCGACGCCGGAGTCGGAGGGCTTTTAATGACTCGAGTTAGTAATCCCCTTACTGCCTGTGATACACACAATGGTTTTCATCACATTTGCGAGGAAAAAAAACAAAGAGAAAACACTTTAACTCTGCAAAATATAAAGAAATAACTTTTGACTAACGGGAACGTAAATGGAAACGATATTTTTTTTGTGACCTCTACCACAGATAATAACTGAGTTTAGTTTCGACCTGGATTCGAGCCAGATTTAGCCAATTTGATAAAAATGTATAATTACTAAAATTAATGATAAATGTTGATATAAACTTGAAATAGGTATAAAAATAATGAAGTTTAATGAAGCGTATAGGTTTTGTGTAACGTAAGTTAGTCTATAGCTAATTTTTAAAGATGAAATTAGAAACCGATTTAATTTTTGGCTGAAAATTAAACCTCCTTAGTCAGAAATGATGTACAAAAGAGTTTTAAAATTTTAAAAAGAAAGTCATTACTCCCTAGGGATGACAAACTCGCCATAATTCCCGCGGGAACAATTTAGGCCATTGTCCTTCTGTATACAGGCATGGAATAGCACCATTTACGAGCAAGTGTGATGAAAAACTACTTATCTTAAAAAAAGTAGAAACACGAAACATGTATAACGTTCCAAATATGAAAGTAAATATCACCAAAAATAAGGCAAATTTAAAATATCACTAGCTGGTAACACGTATACAACAACTGGATGGTACGCATAATGTGACAGTTTGTATCATAGATAAAATCGTTGCCAGGAATTGGAAAAAAATGCTAGTGCTGTCTCGCTGGTCAGACTCAAATTTTCCTTAAATTTCACCCTCGAAGTAATCGATAAATTGATTCAACGCTTTACCTTATAAATTGCGCCGCACAAAAACATTGGCACCGACACGGTATTGCTTTTCCCCTATAGAGTCGATCCTTTTTCATGTAAAATACCGTTGATCTACGAGGGTGTAAGTAGATCATCTATTTTTGTATGAATAAAATCGTGGCCAGCGTTGCCTTCGATTACGTGAACTATTCTTTGTATTGTCGCACGTGTTATAGCTATATCGCTTTGGCTTTGCATTGTTAAAATGGAATGACAATTGCAAACATAATGATAATCTAAAGTGATTTGAAATAATGTTTTAAGACAACCTGTATATGTCTGTATCTACTCGTAGAACGTCTTACGGTATTTAATAAAATTCTAAATTCAAAAAAGTACTCCTTTGAAAATCCTCCATAATTCTTCCGCGTTGAAAAGTATTTAATTTTTGAGAGACGCTGAAAATGCCCCATCAAGCAGATTATTTCGTGTAATGAACTGTTAAAACAAAATTCAATTACTGAAAGGCCCGGAAACCGAAAAAAGCGGGCGAACTCCGTTTAACTGGTTAAGTTACAATTTAGCAGTTCCCAAATCGCTTTCGTTCCGTTTTGCACTTTTTTTGGCTGAGGGTGAAGTTGTACAGAAAAACTAATACTTTGTACTCGAACTTTCAACTTATTTTTCGCCCAGACTGAACCAATATGTCTGTAAAATGTTTAAATTCCAAAGTTCTGTTAGTGAACGCTGAGAATGGCCTTAGTTTGAAATAGAACTATTTCGTGTTTTCGTGCTCACTTTTATGCAATTGCCGTGCTATTGTGAATTTCGTTCTGACGTCTCACACCCTGTAGTTTGCAAAACTTTATTCTAGTGTGTGCTTATTCAAAGGCACAGCGTAATTTTATATAGGGTGTTGATAGTCGAAATTAACTATGCGCGGGATTTATTTAAATATATTACATGTTATTTTGAGTTACAGTTGCGATGCTATTTTTTTGAATATTTACAACGTTTCCAAACGCAGATCTTAAATGGTACAACTTTAAGTACCAATTTCACCAAACGATGTTACCCACTTAACAGACGATTAGAGCGTTAACAGTTGTCAAACTGTACGTATGAAGTAACAGTTGATTAACATTGATTAAATTTAACATCGTTTGGTGAAATTGGTACTTAATGTTACTCAATGTTAAAAAAATATTTTTTTGGGGAAATTTTACATAATATAGCCATACATTTAAAGGCGTCGAAGGCTTGATGAGGAGTCATCACGGTTTTCTCTTCTCAAATATCTTATGGACATCAACTGTACCAGGTTATAAAAAGCATATTTTTAAGACTTAGATTTATCTCATCATCATCATCATCATGTCAGCCGAAAGACGTCCACTGCTGGACATAGGCCTCCCCCGAGGCTTTCCACTCAGACCGGTCTTGTGCTTTTCGCATCTACCGCGGTCCCGCGATCCTGACGAGGTCGTCACTCCATCTTGTTGGAGGCCTACCTACAGCTCGTCTTCCGGTCCGCGGACGCCACTCCAGAACCTTCTGACCCCATCGGCCATCAGTCCTGCGAGCAATGTGCCCCGCCCACTGCCACTTCAGTTTAGCTATTCTTAGGGCTATGTCGGTAACCTTAGTTCTACTGCGGATATCATCATTTCTGATTCTATCACGCAGAGAAACCCCGAGCATAGCCCTCTCCATAGCCCTCTGAGTGACTTTGAGCTTCCTTATGAGGCCCATTGTTAGCGCCCACGTCTCAGATCCGTAAGTCATCACCGGCGACAGATAGATTTATCTATTTATAAAAAAAGAAACTGACTGGCTGATCGATCAACGCACAGCCAAGACCGCATGGATATCCTTGGGGTACAGAAAAAGGGAGTTTTGGAAATTCATCATCTTAAGGGGAATAGAAGAAAACTTATTCTACTCGTAGGAAGCCGCGGGCGTCTAGTGTCGCATAAAAATCTCATATAAAAATTTGTAGAGGCCCTGCGCTACCCATTTAATAACTTCTTATTTAATAGTAACATACTTTAATCTTCTTAGCTTACTTACATCAAATTGACAAGTCTAAAGCTAGGTTTAGACTACTACACTGTACACTGTGAACACTTTACAGTATACACTGAATATCTAGGCGTTCTCACTATCGGAATCTGAGGAACATACCATACATAAGCCTATTTTCTTATTCATTATCTTTATAGCCAAACTGACAGCAAAATCATTACCCTTGAAAACAGCGCCATCTCCCGTCAAACAACCGCAACCATATATAACCCGGCGCGTTTTAAAACAACCGTCTCGACGCGAAATTAAATTGCTCGTATTATACCAATATGGAAACGCTCACGTTCTCGAATGATAAATTCGAGCATTTGTCGTTTTCGCACTTAATTTATACAAAGCCTGGTGAACTGACGGCGAGGCTGGGTTCACACTTGTTGCTCACCTATAATATCAAGGCAGATTATCCTGGGTTATGTACGCTGCTCGATGTGTTTCTTATTTCACTGAGTATTAAGCTCTTGGCAACCTTCTCTAACGGTGACTGGCTGCTTGGGTGAAATGATTTTGGTCAAAATGTATCGTTGCTAAAAAAAAACGAAATAGTTATTTTGTATTGTTTTTGTTACGTTTTCAGGATGCAACCGACGCAAATTTAAGTCGCTTTGGGTAAAGTTAGACATGTGACTACAATAAATTGCAAAGGGTTAATTCGACCCTAAATATTTCAACCAAATGGGAGAGAGTCTCTCATATTTATTGCAGTGCAAAACTTTTAGTGATTTATGAATACTTTCAGAAAATTTGTACTTTCATCATGTTTTAAAAGTCATTATTCTTCCAAATATCTATAAATCTATTTTTTTTTATTTCAACTTTGACTTTGCGTCCCTGCCAATCATCCTTGCTCTTTTTTTCGCACCAAAGAACCGAATTACACGCTTGTATCATTCAAAAGGATAAGAATTTGGAATAACCTTCCTGCTTACATCTTTCTGTGATAAAATAAAGAGTTCTTTAAACCACCGTAGGTGTTGTTCTGGATCTGGTTAAGGCGCCGAAAACCCATGGATTCTTCGGGAAGACTTATATTCAGCAGTGGACATCTTCGGCAGTAAATGCTAATTATGTTTGATTTTTTATAAGTAGCTCCTCCTGTATTTTTCAATAGAGAAAAAAACAACTGCTGCAAAAACGCTATAAATTTAAAAATCAACATCAACACCACCATGCCCGCGCCCTTATGCAAACAATAATAAACTGGAGCTGTTAATCTTGCTTCGGCTGTGACCACTTTATTAGATACCGGGACACCCGTGTATAGAGAAATATACGCCTTCGGGGAAAAGTTGCAACGTGGAGCTAAAGTTCTAGATTATTCTGTAATTACAAACTTAGAATAAAGTTTAAAATAGTAGATTATTTGAGAAAGAACGGGAATCGTGGTGGGAATTATTAAGTGATGTGTTATGACGTCATCATTTAATAGCATGAAATTAAGAGAATACATCCCAAGGTTCTTCTGAGATTTGCCAGAGAGAGTAGAAGTAGGAGCAAAATTTCATGGTTGATAAACCATACAGTACATACAAGATTGTCTTTATTATAAATAATATTTTTTTTACATAATCTGGCAACGTTTTACCTATTTATAGCTAAACGGGTCTTGTGAAATGACCAATTTAAATTATCTCGACTCGCAAAGTCTAACACTTTTTTTTCAACGAAATCATAGAAGTTTCATGCAAAAAAGTAGAGAGATGATGCACATGATTCACTACTGTCCTTATACTGCACCATAAGTGGGTACACTGCTGATAATCTTACAACAAAAAATAATATTTTAACTTTTTGATGGCAATGTATTTTATTGTAAGTTTTAAACAACAAGCCAGTTCCATTCCGCTAGCTCTGCCACGCTTAAACTTACCCCGTGTTATTTACGGCGGCGCTCCGCCCGCTCTGCATAGTGACAGATCGCGCCGGCGCGCAACTTGCACGGCCAGGCCCAAACTCCAACGTGTGCATCGCAACGTCTATTCATGTCGATGTTGATTTAGTTGTAATAAACGAGTTCTGCAGGTGAACACTTGTATAGACCTTTTATTTTGAACACCTGGGGAATGTATTTACGCATCACCTAGGAAACCTTCGATCAGCAGCAGTGGGTTATAGGTTGATAAAAGAAGAAGAAGAAGATACCACCCGGATTCAGAGGACCAGGGTGGTTAAGGATACGCCTACAGATAGCGGCCGGAATACCTACCTTTAAGCCAGCGAGAAACCCTCTGCGTCTTTCGAGTACCATGCTATAACGAGTGAGCGCATTCGGCTGTGGTACCTCAAATCAAGCGTGGGTAAACATCCAACAAGGCGGACGACGTAGCTAAAGTTGCGGAAGCCGATGGAAATAGATGGATGGATGGATGGTCCTTGTGGTGAACCTTAGGGAAAGCCGATGTCTAGCAGTGGAAGTCTTTGGTACTAGAGGAAAAAATAGTGAGGGTAAGACCCGTCTTCATGCTACATGCTATTGCATGCCCGTTTACATGCTATTTTTACGACGATCCTTAACGGTGATAACTCTAGTTTTGTATTGTTATTTTTATTTTTATTTTGACTTCTTATTTATATTTTTGATTATATTAGATTTGTGTATATTTTTTGACGATTCCAATGAAATTTCATGTGCTTTTGACATACTAACATGCAATGTATATTGTGACTTACTTTGGAAAATAAATATCATTCATTCGTTCATTCATTCATCTTTTTGCACTGCCTTGGACTGCTGATTTACCATTCGTTCTAATGAAGCGTTGTACTTTGTCTGCACAACAGAACAGTGGAATTTGATTCGTATATTTTGTATTTCTTAGGAGATAGCGTTGTTGTGATAAATTAACGTACGTTAATATTTACTACGCTCGTCATCACAACTATCGATTTTTGGCTTCGAACCACTTTCAGGGTGGGTCAGATATTTTTTTTGTTACTAAAGGTCGAAATTATAACAATTGAATATTTCTTAGAAAAATCAATTCAAAATCGAGTTAATTAGAATTAACTTCTATTTCGTATCAGAATTATTGAACGACAGCACTTTTTTTTTTGGATCTGTATCATCTTCACCTCCGTACTCAAAACGGATCATAAATTACATAATGCACTTTTTAATGCGTGTTATTTAAGCTTCATATTTGCACATTAAACCTCCGTATGCAATTTAATAAATGAGTAGGGGAGGGAATTTACGGGCAATTAGCTCACGACGCGGCACTAAAGGATCCTGTGACGTCACAGGCTTTATGCTCTGCGATACATAAATTGCTATTAATGGGCGGGTTCTACTGTGTTTTAATGCTGAGTTTATTTACCTAAGCTTTAATTTCTTAGCCACACACACTTGAAACATAGACACAGGAAATCGTATTTAAAAACCAGTTAAGTGCGAGTCGGACTCGCGCAATGAGGGTTCCATACATACACACGGTAGGAATTATCATATTCCAATTTGAATTTGATTTCGAATGCGAGCCTAACTCACATTTGCCTTGCCTACGTAAAGCAGCTGATGAAATTGGGTGTCCCGCAGAATCCCTAACAACGTTTGTCCTAACACATCGTTTGTCCTAATTTTCATTTTTCCTAAACTGGTTTTCAGATGAGTAGGGCAACTTTTTAAATTTTCCAATTATATCTGCGGTTCGGTTAGGTTAGGTTTAAAAAAAAAAACAATTATAGACGGGCCCGTAAGGCTTAGCCCGCTGATAGACGAGTTAGCAGATGGAATACCACTCCCGCGACCTCGTCCAAGGTGGGAGAAGGAACAACTCAGGGGTTTTAGTCGGTGCGAGTCCAACATAACCGCCCGGCCCCCCCGAGTCGCTTGGTATCCATAATGAATTTTCCCTGAGGGAAAAAAAAGGGTTGTATTATAACCACACTAAAAAGTTTTGAAATTTAAGCGAAAATGGCTTTAGGACAAACGGAAATTCGGACAAACGATGCATTAGGACAAATTACGAACCACTAAAATTAGTAGCATTTGATGCACTCTTTAGTACACAGAATTGCAAACCTGTGGTCGCCAATATTACCCCAAAAGCCCGATGGCCATCAGATCTACAATTATTTTCCTCAAGCTATCAAAAGTTTAGCCAATGTTGGAATAGTGGCCCATACCGTCAATTGGATAAAAGTTACGCAGAACCGCCAGAGTTTTATTTAAAAAAAGAATTCAGTTCTTTTTGCGCCCGTGTCGAACGCATGGCAGAACACGACCATGTTTCCACATTGGAGAATCACACAGCAAACAGTTGGCAAAATTAAATATAAACTTGATCTACGAAGCAGCGGAAATGGAGAAAGAAATACTCTATATACCCTGGCTCATTTATAAACTAGTATTTAAAACAATCATCTTCTCCTTGCCCTTATTCCAATCATCTGGGATCGGCGCAGCTTCTTTTTTCCTTCCACTTCCCCCTTCTTTCTGATAAAACTCTTCACACAATCTATCTATCTCTTTTTAGGTTTCCTCTTGCTTTATAACACTCCACATTTATACTCAATACTCTTCAAGTAACATAACTAATTAAAACAATATTATAAAGATACTAATAATATTGCCAAAGAGTTATAGCCACGGGTCTTTCCTATGGTTTATAAATGTCATCAAAGCAAAGACCGTGCTTTTTATGAATTAACATTACAATCAGTTTAAAAACCTATATAGCTATTTAAAATATTTTTGAAGTGCACTTGACTTGCATTTATTTTTATAAGATAACATATTTTGATCTAAATTAATTAATAATTAATTTCTGGATAAACGGATAATTTAAGTATGTATCATGGTGTTCCTGATACTTGAAATGTGACCATATTTTATATAAATGATTAAATTATTACATACTTTGAATAAATAATTAAATCAGAGCGGATAAAATCGCAGGCCAAAGCTAGCTAGTTATATTCCGGCAAGGGATCTTTATATCAAATGCCAAAACGTGACAGATGACATCAATTTAGGAAGGTTATACCCACAAGTGCTTAAGTCCCTAGTAAACCAATCGCTTTAAGTACACCATTAAATATTCAGATTGAAATATCCAGTTATATCCGGTTACGCAACCTACAAGATAACCAAACCAAAATGCCTTAGTCGACAAACCATACATCCGAGTTGCAATAAGATATTGACACTACCCAAAGTGCGTACGTATGTCCAAAACTTTTGACGGATCTAGATTATACATTTAGAAACGGGCGCAAGTAAGGAGTTGAAATCGGTTTTTTAATATATTAATCGCACACACGGACGCACGCACACACGCTAACACAGTGCAGGGGTTAGTCTACACTGTAATTAGTATGTTTCATTTTTTTGTATCTATAATAAACGTCATCAGCTCTAAAACCCAAGAAAGAAAAGAATTTGACGTTAAATTTAGGTTAACACATAATTAAGATTAGAGAACGCAATCCAAATTGACCCAATAAATTTCTAAAAACGTTAGATTTTTTTCATAAGGACGAATTAGCATGACGTATTAAAAAAAACAAACTTCTGCGACTAGTTGATATTCGGCATTCCCTTAATAATAGGTACTGTTCCCGATCAATTTTTAAATCGCTACGTTTGAATAGGTATTTTAGGTAAGTAGTAAATAGAAAAATACAGCAATACAGAAAACAACTGTATTAAAGTGTAGACGTGCCTTTCTCGTGTATTATCAAACAATCTTTATTTTAGAAAATAACTCTTGATAAAGCTTTCGCAGATCTAAATTCGTGCTTACAAAAACAAGATCCAAAATGTAGTTATTTAGACGATCAAATGCCGATCGTCTGCGGTAATATTTATAATGCTGATACGATTGACAATTCACTGGTTGAATAGTTTAAACGTACCTGGAAACGCTTTTACGTTCCTAAAAAGTTAAGTTCATACTATTTTGGGCTCCGTCTAGACTTTGTGGCTCACTTTTTATTTCGATCACTGTCGTCAGTTTCTCGGTCTGAGACAGTATTGTATTTATTTATAAAACAAAACGATACGATACCTACAATTTAATTAACTGCTGAACAATATAATGCGTGATTAGTGTTGAAGTAAAAGAATAATGGGCAAATTGGCCCATATAACCAATACAAATCTCATGTATACCACGAGAAAGCTAGTTACATAAGCTTCATTTTCTAATATGGTGACAAACTACAAAAACCCTGGAGAAGAGAGTTATCAGTAGGGTTAGGATTTTGGTGCCATTTCGTGGTTCTAGAATCCATGGAGTCGATATTTCCTAATTATACATAAACACATTGATTTTGACCTTCGGTATTATCATATTCAAAAATGAACTAAACACATTATTTAGTTATGTTATTTCATACCTATTAATGTTTGCTTGTTTGTAACGCTTTCACATCAGAGATATCCTCAATACCAAAATTAATTTAAATTGGTGCGGCCGAATAACGAATAAATGATTTTTTAAATATTAAAATACTGAAGGTCAAAATCAAAGTGTTATGTATTATAATAATTAGGAAATAGCGACTCCATGGATTCTGGAACCACGATTTGCCACCAAAAGTCCTAACTCTAGTTATCAGCCTTCAAATATTCACACAAACAACGTTTATTACTACACTAGCTGGGTCGCATGCGTTGCAATGCTATTTCCCGTATATCCGACTCACGCTTAACCGATTTTACTATATACAATAATTACAGCAAATAGTGGGATCAATAAGCCTACATAAGTTATAATTATATTGACGATTGGGCTGGGTTCCATACATTTTTGCCCATCATTCTTTGCTACTAAACGTATGTACTATCGAACCAACGGAACCCTGACCCACCATGGAACCTTGTCACAATGATTGACGTACGATTGTCGTATAGCTTCGTATGACAGTCCTAACGTCAATCACTGTGACAAGGTTCTATGGTGGGTCAGGGTTCCGTTGGTTCGATAGTACAGTCGCGGAATTTCAATGGTTAGCAGTTTGAAATAATAATACGTAAATTTTGCCAATTCCTGCTTAATTATAGTCGTGAGTTATCCAGTAGGGTTCCGTAACCCAAGGATACCAACGCCACCATACTAAATCTCCACTGACCGTTCGTCCGTCTGTCTACCTGCCTCATGAACCGTAGTAGTGAATTTTTCACAGTGTGTATTTTTATTGCCGCTATAACAATAAAAAAAATGAAAGGACAGTTTCTCTAATACACATAGTTAAAAAAAAACAGTACTAAAAGCAAAATACAGTATTTCATTCCAATCCAATCATCCCAATTTCACTGTTATAATGCGCACCACGTAACATGAACCTGCGCGAAAGTCGATTTTTAGCTGTCACAGGCTCACAGGTAGGTAAGCTGCGCGGTGTACGGAGCGCGCGTTACCATCATCATCATCATCATGTCAGCCGAAAGACGTCCACTGCTGGACATAGGCCTCCCCCAAGGCTTTCCACTCAGATCGGTCTTGTGCTTTTCGCATCCACCGCGGTCCCGCGATCCTGACGAGGTCGTCACTCCATCTTGTTGGAGGCCTACCTACAGCTCGTCTTCCGGTCCGCGGACGCCACTCCAGAACCTTCTGACCCCATCGGCCATCAGTCCTGCGAGCAATGTGCCCCGCCCACTGCCACTTCAGTTTAGCTATTCTTAGCTATATCGGTAATCTTAGTTCTACTGCGGATATCATCATTTCTGATTCTATCACGCAGAGAAACCCCGAGCATAGCCCTCTCCATAGCCCTCTGAGTGACTTTGAACTTCCTTATGAGGCCCATTGTTAGCGCCCACGTCTCAGATCCGTAAGTCATCACCATAGCAACCACATTTTTACCTACTTCTGCCATGTTAGTTCATGATACATGTTGCGGATTATATCTTGTGACTTGTACCACTACTCGTGAAGGGCCTCTGGGACGTTGCTACATTACGGTTCCGTCTTGCTCGGTGAAAATTTTAAGTGCCACGCTGACGTTGTTAGACTTACAATTTAATTCGTCGTTTGTGACGTCCCGAACTAGGGCAGATCCCTTTCCATAATTGAGCGTGTGCGGTAATTACAGATGAAAGTCTAATTTTGATGGCGATGCGGGTAGGAGCGTAATTGTGGGGTATTATATTTTATTTATAAAAGGGAGCGTTGTTAAGATCGTGTAAAGTGTAGTTTTGGGGCTTTTATGTAATGTAAAACGATGATAATATAAAATCGACAATACGTATTATTTTGAAGTTCTACGTCGAGTTGGGAGGAAACGTGAACTAATGCAGACCATCAAAAGAAGAAAAGTTGCCTATCTAGGTCATGTGCTTAGACACTCCAGATACGAACTCCTGCAATTAATAATGATGGGCAAAGTTGCTGGAAGAAGAGCTGTCGGGCGCAGAAAGAAATCGTGGCTGCGAAACATTCGGGAATGGACTGGTGTCACAAGTGCAGCGGAGCTTTTCAACTTCGCCAAAGACCGAGTAAAATATGCGGAGCTGACTGCCAACCTTCACTAGTTGGAGAGGCACTATAAGAAGAAGAAGAATAGATATAATCCATAGGATTGAGGTAAATTGATGACAGATGGACCTTACTTTTTGTTTACATTACTTATCTGCCTAGTAAAGTCGGTCCTTTGAGTAGCTGCACACTTTGGTACCATGTCGATTTAACGCCTTTGAAAAATTAGTGATGCAGTTCAAACATGACTTTAAAATAAGGCTGACCGTAGTATGATACCAGTGAGGTTTTTCCATTTCTCGTATCATGTTTGCGGGTGGTAGGACCTTGTGCAGGGTCCGTCCGGATCGCTACCACCATCGTATCCATTAACCTACCGCCAAACAGCAGTGTTCGCATTGTTGTGTTCCGATTTCGGGATAAGACAGCCGGTGTAATGACTAGCATAGAGGCATTAGTTGGCAACGCATTTGCAGTCTTAGGCTTGCAGTCTTGTGAATCCGAATGTCTATGGGTCACAGTTTCCTCTTACCATCAGGTGGCCTGTTTGCTCGTTTGCCTTTTCTATGCCATTAAAAATAAATAAATATATATATAACGTTAACACGATTACGATTATAAAAGGAAATTGAAATAGAATAGAACATCCCTTTTTGATGCTAAACGTGACGGATAAAAATAATGTCTTCCAAGTTTATTGTAAATCGTGACGTTGACAACAAATAAATTTTTATTCCTCCAAATCTAAATTATAATACAATTGTAAATGGACGATCTGCTTTATTTATAGAAAATTGATTCACTATTTGATTCCCCAGTTCACGCCATTTTTTTTCCTCTACCACATTTCCGGTTCTCTCAGTCCGATGACTGAATGTCTTCGACAGTTTTTATTTCAGGAAAAAGTGTTTGGGGAAATTCCATCAGTTTTCTCTATTTCTTGCTAGCGGAAATGAAAGTTATCTTAACAAATCGAAAACATAAGTAGTTTATTTGCAAGAATACAGTGAAATACACCTGGCCTTACTTTGATTAATATCAGCAACTGTGTATGTATCATGTATCTAACATATAAACTTCTATCCCGTAATTTGACTCAAAGGTGATTTTCGTTAAATACTTCTTTATTCGTGGTCTTAGTAACAAAAAAAAACATATTTTCCTAATTTCACGTTTCTAACTTCAGTAGTTTCGGCTCTGCGTTGATAAGTCTGTGTATTATTTTAGAATAAAGTACATAATAACAAAGCCACCTAACATAACTACCTAAAAAATCTCCTTTTTGTAATTTATTTTGTATAATTTCGTGGACATTTTCAACGAAGAAAGCCATTGAAATTTACACACTTCAGTAGAAATTACTAAAGTTATAAAACAGACTGCGACGCCCCGTTTGTAGTATTGGAATTCCAGTCCATTAGGAAGTTATTTCTCAGTGGCCGCCGTGTGTCAACCATTTTCTTTGTGCAAGCTGACACCAAAGCTCTTGGTTACCTGTAAAGCTGTGTGCTTAAAGATCTGGAAGTAAAGTAAAATGCCAGATTCTGGCTTGAAATATTTAAAACAAATAAGCAGGGTGAGGAATGCCCTTTTAAAAGTAGAAGTCTATTAATAGGTACAGATGTAGTGCATAATTGTTTTGCTTCGTATTTTCACGGACGAACGTGTCTTGCTATTTCAGTGGGTCCCAGTACAAAAAGTACTGAGGTTGACTGAAGTAGCATGACAAATACGAACATTTCCTTTTGGTATTCTGCCTCTTTACTTTGACTCTTCGTAAATAAGTGCGGCCCATAATATGTGAAAATATTTTTTTATTGGTAGCTGAATTATCTTAATTTTTCACTGACTTGTTTTTCCTTAAGATTTTTATTTAATTTGCCGTCGTGGAGCTCCTGCTTCTACACGGTTTGGCCCTTCACGCCTGCTGCAAAACTAACATTACCAAAATCTTCCTACTTATTTCGACCTAATTATAATTGGAACAATTTTCATTTGGGAGAAATAAGGACAGGAAAATATGCAATTAGAAAAAATGAAGATCGGGAAAAATGGGAATGGAAATTCTGCAAACAGTAAAATTTGATTTTCAGAAATTATGACCAAGGTTATTGTGAATGGATCTTCAAACCTGAAGCACTGGTAAAAGGGGATCAATGTTTTGTCTCTAAATCAGCTAATCTTTCTATATTTTAGCAGTGGTAGGATAGTGTGCAGTGTTCATCCAGATCGCTACCACCACCTTATCCTTTAACCAACCTGCCAAGCAGCAGTGTTCGCATCAGTGTTCTGATGTGATCATACGACCGGTGAAATAACTAGCATAGATGCATTCCATCTTAGTACTCAGGATTGGTAACGCATTTGTGGCCTTAACTTTACTTAACTTAACCTTACTCGTGATCTGTTTAAAATTTCTATCTCTATCATACTGACAAAATATCAAGACCACGACCAAAAACAAATGAATTCTTTACCGCAAGCGTGAACACAGCTTATATAGAAATATCCAAGTGCACTTTGCGATCATGTACCTTTTACGCTGACCTCATAATGCAGTTAAGTATCGTCCGCACACTTGTTTTAAAAGCATTCGCTGTAATAATAGTATGTTGTGTTACTTTATGCTGGGTATCTTCCTGTAAATGGAAAATTTCTTTGGTCAATATTTAAATGTAAACGTAACAGTTGGCAAAGTTTAGTTGAATGCTACGTTTCTAGTAGGGTATACAAATAGGACTTCACCGAAATTACTTCACAGAAATTAAAAAAAAAAACAATTTTAATAAAAATAAAAAAAACGTAAATAATTACTGGACTGAAATTTTTCAGTCCACCTATCCGCGATATATATACTTAATAGTTTTTATCGAATAAATAGCTGGGTGAAGGTCGACTTCTATTCAGATCTTAGACCATTCGTTTTGCTAATAGCACCGAGCGTCCAGTGGCGCCCTCATTATTATTATTGCGTTTTCTAATAAACTCAAGTATTGTATTGAAATAAAAAAAAAAAATTTGAACACCTAATTACACAAAAATAAAAACTAAAACAAATTACACATCCGCCATCTTTTGACGTTGCTAATGGCCTCTCGAGAAATTACTTGAAAGTTGATGTCACACTCAATGTTTGTTCGATTTTTGACTGTTCGAACAGTAACTAAATTTGGAAAAAGTTGCGGTTACGTCATTGTTGTTTTAGAGGTGCCATATACCCTTTTTTATAAGGAGTTAAGTCTTTATACCCTTTTTCACTACGACCTCAGTGAACTGTTCGCCCAATAAACAAAAATACTGCAATAATTAATAACCAAAATACACTTTTTATTTCAATCATACAAAGCCATTAGTTTTAACAACTAAAAATAACATTCAACTAAATCGGAGCCTTTTAATCCACGATTTAATATTGAATGCGGCTGTTCAGTTTCAGCCACGCCATCTTCAATTACCCTTTAAAAGTTCACCACAAAAGGCTTAATGATATTTCCGTTCCGTATTAAAAAGAAAGACGATAAAACTTTCAAACCGTTCCTAAAACGGTCGGTAAAGGCATGCTTTATCGTCGGTTATTTATTTAAAAACACTTATTTAGATGCAGTTTTAGTACTCATATAACGCAAACGGTTATTACTGTTAAATGACTAAACGGCTTATGCTCATTTCTTACCAGTTTTATAAATGAAAAAGTATTTGTTTGTTTGTTCCGTAACGTTTAAGATCAGCCAATTGACGTGAAATCTGGTACAGAGATAGTAAGGTTAGAGGCCATAAATAATAAAATAATAAAAAAACATAATTACTACGGGTATCACCCCAATGGAACCCTGAGCTACCATAGCACTGTCTCAGTGACGTTATAGCTCAAGTCGTTAGAAGTGTCAAATAAATTGTTTTATAATGTCACTGTGACACCGTTCTATCGTAGGTCAGCCCAATTGGGCGAGAGTACATACACAATAAACCTAGTGTCCCGCCTTCATTTTGGTTCACGAGTATGTGAGTTTTTTTGCAGCTGTAAACAATCTGCATCATGATTTTATCGTATTATCTTTAATGTTTTGATTCTCTCACACACACACACACACACACACACACACACACACACACACACACACACACACACACACACACACACATACACACACACACACACACACACATACACACACACACACAAGAATTACCATGGCAATGTTAGTTCACACTTTTGTTTTCCTTCTTTATGTATGTCCCCACAAAATTTCTTCTTGTTCAGTTTTTATATAAGAAAAACCCGTAATTGGCCTATGTATAAGCTTTCTATGCCATACCTATATTTAATTAATATTGTGCTGTGGGTTTATTGAATAAATAAAATAAAAATAACATTCAAATAAAAATAAAAATAAAACACTCCTGTACAGAAACCAGGAGTTATGATACATACATCTTCCGTGAAAAATTAAATAATCTGATGAAAACCGCATCAAATCCCGTTGCGTGGGTTAGCGGACAGACGCGGAAGGTGATTTTGCTTTATATTATGAATCCATAATACTTTAAGTGAAAATGAGTGATAGAACAAATTTGGAGTGTTTGGACAACCCAACGTGGCCCAGTTATTTGGTTCGAAAAATAGTAGTTACCTGGAAAGTATTCCGGGAGTTTTGAAAATTGGTAATTTTATAGATTTTGATGTGCTCTTTCCGAGTTTTGACTTTGCCTTCTCGTATTTTTGCTACTCGCGTCGCCTTATTGGAACAATGGCGCCTAAAATCAGTTTTTTCCGATTCATTTTACGATGAAAATACTCATATACAAAATGAAACTAAAGACGATTGCCTACAATTTATGTATTAATCTTATTTTTTCATAAAGTCAATTAGTTTTGGCGTACGAGCACACCAAAGTGTACTCCATCAAGTAAAGATCAGTTATGTGACATAGGAATTACAAACATTCTAGTACTCTGTTTAGCAAAGCAATTCGCGTAAAACTTAGTGCTTTAATTTTAGTCACGAATAATTTAAACCAAGAAAAGAAAAGAAAAAACAAACTGTAGTTAGGAAACAGTATTGCTTAAGCAATCTTAAAAGAATATTCCATGAAAACGAAAGAAAGATTTCAATTGCATTAAAATAGTATAACTTTTTTATGGCATCGAAAAGTCAAAAGAACATTTCAAGTCTTATAACTACAATCACAAGATTGAATTCCTAAGACTGGAAATGCATTGCCAATCCTGAGGACTAAGGTGGAATGTCTCTATTGCTAGTAATTTCACTGTTTGTCTTTCCCTCACACCGAAACACTGAAACAACCCTGCAGTGCACTTTCATAAATCAAATCAAATAAAAATCAGTTATTTGGTTCTAAACACAAAACATTAATAATACAATGAGATAGTTAAGAAAATAATATAGGACAAAAACTTAAAACTGTTTTTAATGCACCATCTTGGATGCCACTCAGCATAGTGTCAGACATATAAATGCCGTGACGCTGATTTTTAGGGCAACCATGACGAGGAGGGGGGGGAAGCGCTGCTGGTCGATTCATATGTATGTGTATGAGAGCGTAGGTATAGGTAAAGTAACTTAATTATGGAAATTGTAAACAAAATGTACAAAGAGATAAATAGATTAATTGGATAAAAATACACAGAGAGGTGCTTTAATAGATAAAATAAAACAATGTGAAAGCAACAGTGCAATTCTGACACAGTGCAGCTGCTATGTTTTGGATAATTGTAGGCCAATCATTTACTCTTTGAGGTTGTTCATGAAAGAGATCAGAGACTTGACATTACAACTTGAAAACCAATCATGTGTTGCCATACATGTAACGTATAATCCTCGAATTCATAAACATACTATAAACCTCCCCCTCCATATT
This sequence comes from Acleris sparsana, assembly GCA_923062465.1. Lineage (NCBI taxonomy): Eukaryota > Metazoa > Arthropoda > Insecta > Lepidoptera > Tortricidae > Acleris > Acleris sparsana. The sequence goes on from OV281293.1 coordinate 3,042,978, forward strand.
TTATCCGAACGATTTTGCTATTTGGCCTGTGGAAGCGGTCATCGTCTGCGTTCCAGCGCCAATCTCTCCCTTGCTGTTCCTTCTAATAAAACACGCTTCTATGCCAAATCTTTCACAGTCCATGCTGTCCAACTGTGGAATGAACTTCCGTTGTCCTTAAGACAATGCCCTTCAGTGGTCTCTCTTAAGAGAAATTTAAAAACGTTGTGGTTGGATGAGTCATGAAGCTAAGCTCCTTTAAGAATTATGGTTATCATTTATATATGCATATAAATATATATATAAGTTTATATATTATGTGTATTATATAATATGTAAGTTTATATATTAGTTTATTTAGTTTTATATTTATTTATTTATAGTATCATCATCTCTTTTTACTACTTTTGTGCAAAACTTGTATGTGTCCAACCCTATGCATTGTCCTTACTCATCTACTTCAGGGTTAGCTGGAAGAGATCCCATTTAGGGATAAGTTCGCCTTTGTACATTAGTTTAGTAACAATATTGTAATATTATTTTATATTTTTGTACAATAAAGAGTTTACATACATACATAAACCTATTGTCACAATGACAGATAAAGACAAAGTACCTTTTAAGTATATTTTATCTATTCGTTCATGAATACATTATCAAAAACAAAAACATGCAAACATCATGTCAAAAGTTCAAACATAATAATTATAGTCCCCAGGTTTGACCCTGGAGCCTCAAGGATCCTTAACCGCAAGGCGGCAAAGTAATAGGCAGCGACTATTAAATTCCCACGAGAAAAGGTTGTAGGACAAAAGTAATGGAGTTCCGTTGTACTGAACCCTAAAGAGTTTTGGGAAATTTCACCCCCGTGGCGACGACGTATAAAACAATTAGAAGGGGAGCCAGTGCGGTATTTATTTATTCATTTCTATTCGATGCTACAAGACTGACTTTTAATTAGAACACTAACTGTAAATAATAATTGTTGCAAAAAAAAAACATTTAGAAAACAAAGTTTATGAGACTGGTAAGTTACCCTAGTTTAGTACTTGTTGGTTTTTTGCTGTTATTTACTGTGGCAATTGTACTGAAATATTTTATTTTTGTTTCCCACAACAAATTGAAAACGATTTCATTTATTTTTGACAGTTTGGTTGTGAATAAATACTATATTGATATAACTTGAAGCACGTCTACCTATGGCAAAATCCTTTTTTGTTAAGATTTAACATTAAAAAATATCCTTCAAACTATTCTCATTGGAGGTACCTACTATTTTAACGGCAATTTATTTAAGAATTTATTATGCAACCAGCTCCTGTACCAGTAACTATTGAGAAGTTTTGAACTACCGATTCTTAGGTAAAAAGACGTGAAAGGACGGTTCCCAACAGGACTGTAAGGGCCTAGTTGCGTCAATTTGTGTTATATGCCATTATAAATGTTTTACTTCTTTCAAACTTTTACGTAATCTTATATTACACTATCTTATATCTTAAGTATATTAGAATTAAAGTTTTGTAAGTATCGTATGATACGCACAATGTCGTTGGTTATTTCACTTGTACTGAAACATACCAGTTCGCAAACTGCTTTGCGAACGTATGGTATGTTAAGATACAAATACCTTTTTCATACAAATACGCACACACACACACACACACACACACACATGCACGCACACACGCACACACACACGCACGCACACACACGCACACACACACACACATACACACACACACACACACACACACACACACACACACACATACACATACACACACACACACACACACACACACACACACACACACACACACACACACACACACACACACACACACACACACACACACGCACATACACACTCGCACATACACACTCTCCCACAAAGCAGGCTCGCGCGCTCAAAACGTACATCTATTATCATTCAATATGTATAACAAATTGGGAGTAAATATAACTATTAAATCACCTATCTGAAACAATGACATAGGAAACCCATCAACACGAGGCTCGGCATTCTTGCCTAATGCACTGCTGTTATTAAATCTTGGAAGTTATTAATTATTACACGGTCACTTACACGTCTGCAATCGCCAGTATTATTTATTTTTACTCTCCACATTAAAATTTCCTTTATACCGAGTGCTAATAAACAAAGAGAAAAGGCTTGTTTTGTATTTATACTTATTGGTCCTTTTGTTTCAGTGCAACGAATTCATAACGAAGCAAGGCAGCCAGGCGAATACAAAAGTTATCTTTTAAAAGATCTTTTTCGATGTAATTGTGTTAATAGGAAACTTTGATAAGGTTTTTATCCTATTCTTTAGCTTTTCAAGATTTTATATTAATAAGAATGAAGTTTTAAGACTTCGAACCATGTGCCTTTTGGATCCAAAGGTATTATAGATTCCTAGCAACCCGCCCTCGCTTCGGCTTATGAGTTCTCTGTAACGTAAACCGTTCTCTTAAATCATTCTAACTACTGATAAAGATCGCTTTAAAATCAGTTGATTTTCTTTTCTCAAAGGCCGGCAGCGCACCTGCGATTCCTCTGGTGCTGTGGGTGTTTATGGGTCGCGATGATCACTTACCACCAGAAATATAAAGGTTGTTAAATGTACTAAAACATGCTACTACAAGTAAGTAATAAAATTCCCAGAACTCATTATTCTCTTGTTTGCCGTATAAAAACGGAATGTAATATATTCATTTTAGTCTTAGAATGGTTCTGTCAACATTCCTTAATGAAGTAGGCCGCGGCCTTACAACAATAATTCATTTTGCAAGAAAAATTTAATTATGATACGGGCGTAACTTGAGCCTAATATTTCTTGTCCCTTGTTACATTAAAAATATCAGTCTACGGTCAAATTATTGTAATATTTGCGAGTAATCTCGCTCTATTCTTGAGATTAAATTTAGAGTGAGACCTGTGATCACGCACTGTGCAAACATCGGCAGTAATTATTGTGAGTGATTTATTTCTAGGTACATTCGGCCTTAGCTGCAGACTTTTGTACTTTGTCGCTTTGACGCCTTTGACGTATTGGTGTAGCAGTTTCAACGTTAAAGTGACAAAGCACAAGTAGCTATTTATAAGGCTGACCGTACTAATCTTTCTGTTCTATTATTTTGTGTTTATATATTTTGTTTCTTTTTTGCTTAGATTTATGGTTAGTGTATTTTGATACCTTAGGAATCAGAAAGATTTATCCATAGAAACTAAGTGGTATTCTGTGTACGCATTAATTAAAATTAAATCATCAATCTCCGCTTGTCTGCGTAAGAGGGGACCAAATTTGACAAGAAACGCCCCATGAAACTTGTGGTCTAAATTTAAAAAATAATTGTTTGTTTTTGTAAAGATTTATTATGTCATAGAGATTATCTTCTAGTCAACATACTTGTAAGCAGGACATTATTATTATAAACGTGTATAAAAACAATAAAAAGTTTTATTTTTATGTTATTGTGTTAGCAACCTGATTTTATTTTATTTTATTTATAACATAAAATAAGCAAGTTGTTATGGTGCAAATATATTATTAAGATTCTAAACATTTGTTGTCTTATAACTTTAACTGCCGAGCGACGGACTTTTAGACTATTAACTTAACTAAATTAATTAAAACCATTTCCAAATTAATAATGGGCGATAGGTTTTCCATAACACAATTTATGTTATTTATAAACATTTTAAAACATTAGGTCTCCACTATCTGTCATCATATTTAACCGTCATCATAAAAAAATAATCAAATTATACAGTAAGTAATATGTACAGTCAACAACTTCACTCGATAAGAAACTGTAGAACCCAATAACAAAAAGCCAATGTTTATTATTAACGCTAATGTTTCTTTTAACGTTCCACTATCATTTCGACGTGTCTACCGTGAATCAACACTTAAAGTTATTAACAGTATAAAAACAGCTATTTCAAAACGCGTCGTTCCAATCGCAGTGCGTCCACTGAAATCCGGTGACAACCGTCAACATTTATCAGCGTCTCGCAACAAACGACATCAATTAACATTCTCCGGCCGCCATTGTGTCGTATCGCAGCATTGTGCTTTGTGGCTGGCTCATCCCGGAGTTACTTACAGTAACGATGTTAAAAACGCGGCGTTTATTGTTGGCAATTAAACGCTATAAATAAACAATTTGGGAGATAATTTTGTTTAGATTATTTGCAATATACAGTACCTATTTGATGATAGTAAATCATAACTAAAATTTAAACACCGTTAAAGTGCGAGTCGGACGGATTCAAGCACGACGGGCTTACACGGGACACGTTATCTTAGTTAATAGTAATCCTGCCTGCGAAGCTAGCGGGCTCGGGTTCAAATCACGGTAAGGGCAGATAATTTGTGTGGTTTTCTAAGTATTTATTTCTCTATATAAGTATGATTATCGATGTCTAGTACTCACTGTTCAAGCCTCTAGAGCTTGTCCTCTAACATTTATGTCTAATTACTTCCCTCGAATTTTGAAATTTTGGTTTAATCATAGGTATAGCAGACTTACATGTAAATATAAGAAGACTACTAAATTATCAACGACAAATTTCTTCGAAAACGTTAATTTAAAACCCGTTTATAAAGGTCCATTGTTCTTCGACAGCGCCGTAAAGCATTTTAATCCTCCCAGATCCCTAGTCTGGTCCACACCACAAAGGAACCAGGTTTTCTAATACTGCGCTAAAACCCATTAATAATTTACAATGCGTCTGAGATCTCGGGCAGCTAATCAATGTGGTTAAGAAGTAATCTGGGATCCACTCGGCATAGTGATGTATTTATTGCTTCGCAAGTCTTAACTGTGGTTGAATTTTTAACGTTACTCGCGCGAAGATTTCGGCTGAAATAGGCATTGGAGGAGAAATAGAGTGGACTATACTTAAACGTTACAAACTTAAAACATAAAATGAAACAATATTTACTAAATATCCAATTAGCCAACACTTAGCAGACGTCCTGTATTCATAACATGTCCATTTCTTTTAAAAAAAAATACTGTGATGCCATTTATTTATTTACCATTTAAAAATAATATAAACATACACACTCGCGCGCACACTCACATCACACACAAACACACACACACACACACACACACGCAATAATTCAGAAGTCTGGAATAAACAATTGTTAATAATTGAGTTTAAGCATTATTTTTAATAAATAGTAGTGAGATGGATTGGGAGTGCCCTTCTCTCTCTTCAATCAGGTGGCCCTGAAGACCAGCGTCAAGGCTAGTAAGCCTGACACCATGCTGAGTGGCAACCTTTTCGGTGTTAATTTTAGATTAAGTACTTTAAGTTTGTATTTCTACTTTTTATTATGTTTTTTTTTGCTATTGTTTATGTTCATTTTATTTTTAGCACGGAATAAGCCATTTCTTTTCTATTCTATTCTAATCTATAAACATTATCTGCGTAAAGGTTTAGCCATTAGCCGTATAACCACGGCACGGCGACGTAGAAAGGCACGTGGCCGCATCTTGTGGATACACAGTACCGTGTTTCATTATGAAGTGAAATGTTTAGTCAAATGTCCTGCGTGTCGAGATTAAAATAGCTAATGTTACATAGCACCGTGAATCTGCACTATGAGGCAACGTGCCTTTTTACGGCGCCCCGTCGTTTTACGTTAACGACACGCCGTGCTGTGGTGATGTGGCCTCCTTTTCGAATCAGAAATGAGGAGACCCTTACGTAGCCCTAAAATAGCTCTAAGAATTTCTTCGCAATCGCTCTTCGCTAGCAGAATACTTTGCCGACGGGGTCCAATAGGTCTCAAGCGGTGTTTGCGTATCCTAAGACGCGTGGGTAAACTTCTGACAAGGTAGACCAATGACGTGGCTTCTTCTTAGCGTATCGACAGCATGATGAGCTGACCAATATTCTGCCACGTGAACGGCACTAGTGGCTTCATATAGGTTCTGCCCCGTTAAGGTGTTGGGGCACGCAGGGCTCCAGGGAGATGTGCCACGGACTGGAATTATATTGGCTAAGGTTGCGGGAGACCTATGACTGCAAGCGGTACAGGACCACTTCTTGTAACAAACCTTAGGGGGTGCATATTATATCCAGCAGCGGACGTCTGTAACCTGAAATCTTGATGGAGTTCTAAAAAGAGAATTTAAACTTGTAAATTATTTACCGCTGCATTAAGGCATATTAAGTTTAGAGCGACTCCCACCAACGCATCCCTAGCGCCTGAGTGGCAATAGGTAATAGAAACTCCAAAAGTTACCATACTGCGGTGCGGTTTTATAAAGTTATGAAGCCTTTTATAACACGACATTATTCTTGAATTTAGAGTGAGGTAATGTAATGTTATAGAATGTTTCATAACGTATCATTTTATAACCACTGTGTGAGCGCACCATTATTCTGTATCCCCAAAATTCTGAGTTTAATTAATGTATTTTTAAATAACCTAATAGATACTGTATTTATTTGACACCGTTATATCTGTACCGTCAGCGCCATTATAAGGTAACTAACATTGAAAGTGCTCAACTAGTTCGCTACACCGTACAATTAATATGTTGTGACGAACTATTTGAGCACTTTGAAAGTTACTTTATAATTTGACGCTGACTGTACCTACAGGTTAGTGAACTCATTGAGTTCGTGCGAAGTACCGCTCGGGTTATGACGCCACTATAGTGCCATTGGCTCTGAAAGGGTTAACTAACGAAATATTGTAAAGATTTAACTTACTATAAATTTTTCTTCGAATGGGGGGGACTGACACTTTTGAAAAAGTTGTTTATATGGGTTTGTATATGAATTATATAACCGATAAAAGCAGTCACCTAAGTGAAATTGAGTTGAGACTCATCTAAAGACATTAGCATTCTCAAGACTTCAATCATAAAGCTTACACCGGCTTGACGGGGGCAAAAATGTACCAGTGCTAGTGATTCATTAAAATTAAATATCTACTAAGTTTATCGACAACTTTTATGTGACATATGGATCTTACTTTTATCTTCTATATCTGAATGAAGATGAAGATAAACGATTTTTTTTTCTTTCAAGGCATTTTTAACCGACTTATAAAACAAAAAGGTCCTGAATTCGTTGAAATGCTGAGGAAAATTCTTGTACTGAATGAATTTGTTATTCAATGTAATTTCAATGGTTGTCAAAAGTGACTCGAGTCCAGAGTCAATGTCAGATAACGGTTGTTTATTGTTGCGATAAATAAAAATACAAGGGGTTTGCACATAATTAAAGCTGTATTCAAACTTGACCATTACTTATGATAATGATGATTAAAAATTGCTTTTATCGATGTCGATAAACTTAGTCGACATTTAATGAATCACTATCACTGGTACATTGTTGCTCTCGTCAATCCGGTGTTGCGATTATCGCGTGACAAAATATGGATATACTTACATACGTGTCAGAAAGTAACGCATGTTTTATCCACATCTTGTCACGTGATAAACGCATCCATATCAGGCCCCCAGCGTCATGTCAATCGAAAAAAAAAAAACCCTTCTTTAGTTAGAGTTTACTGATGCATATATCATTGTAGTTGTCCAACCAACATAGATTACACCTGATCTATGGCGCGGAACCCGGATTGCACTAAGTGATCTAGACATAATTCAGGGGTATCCAGGGCGGACTAATCTCCCAGAGCGCTTTCTTTGTCAATGTCCCGAGCGAGGCGACAATTAACTATTCTGTATTAGTACAGACTATGTCATACAGCTGGTGTGATTTAATTTTAACTTATATCCGTGTAATGAAAATATAAAGAACGAAGAAATATAAAAAAAAGAACTTGTTTTTGTAAACCAAGTAAAAAAAAAACATAGATTATAAGAATAAGGATATTCAGAGAAATATTTAAAGTAAAATATTATTTAAAATTAAATGCAATCTCACCTGTAACGCTCATTTACTACTAATAAATCTACTATTCTACTTTAAGCAGTTGTACCTAGTTGCTTTTAACATAAATTACAGTAGATATTATAAACATGTACCCATAATTATGTAATAACAGAAATAAAAAAAACGCTTTTTTTAAACCTCCATCACATCTAGGTCAATACAAAGGCCTATTCTAGGCCTTTCCTATTCATAACAAACCAATATACTCTGTGACAGTGATTAATAAATAAAACATCCTGTATGTAACATAAATAGCTATTTTTAAAACCACGCTATAGCATCCATTGAGTTTAGATTGGTAAAACATTCCGTTGAACGGCAGGCTTTCCCATAAACAACCTCATTATAATAAATGTGCTGTCAATACGTTTGTAAGTAGGAACGGGGGGATAACAAGGGATTCACGGAAGCCTGCTTTGAAAACCAAAGCTCAAAGCTACGTTAGCACCATCCCTCTCTATTGATTCTGTGACGAATGACGAGTGAAAAGGATGGGGGATTCGAAGTTTCGAATTTATAATAATTTTGAATGTTTACACTCGGGACTTCGCTGCCCTCGTAAGCCAAAAAGCCGTATCTTAGATTCAATAGACAAAGCAGATTCAACCCTTTCCCGAGAGTAATGAGGTTGCACTTGCTACAGGAGTTTTGTCTGAGATTACGCTGTTTGTCTTAGAAAGGCAAGATGCTAGATGGGTTAGGAATGGTGAACAAGGAAAGTTGAAAAGTTAACATGACTTGACAGTCAATTATTTTAATTAATACAGGGTGTGTATGTTTATGAGAGTGTGTAAAAAAGAGAGATTTTATAGTTAGAAAGACAGAGGAAGATTATTTTATTTATTATTTATTTTATTTTATTGCACAAAGTAGGCATAAATGGCGGACTTAGTGCCTTAAGGCATTCTCTACCAGCCAACCAATGAGCTAAACAGAAACTCCTCTATTCCAAAATCTCTTTTAACAAAATGAAAATCTATTCCAGAATATATAATTATTATTATTATTTTATTTATAAGTGTACTTTTTTTAAATCAATTGAGGAGTACTACAGATTACCCCCAACAAATAAACTCAATGTTACGTCTTTACAACATTAATAGGTAAGTATAGATTAGAAATATATTCCGATTGTGCTTGGCGAGTGTACTGACAGTTCTTAGCTGTCCTAATTCTTTTATACATTTTTAAATAGATTAAGCGTCCATTGAAGCTGCTAAAAAAACACGTTTAAAAGGCGGAAAGGTTCGTCGATAATTTTAATTTGCTATAAATTGCAAGAAAACTACTTTAGATAAAATTTAGTTTTAAACGACTTATCCTGTCTTGTATAGAATAATCCTTCTTTACAAACCTTACAAGTGACATTTTTTTTTTTTTTATTTATTCAGAAAGCAAACAGCCATTTAAAGTAATAACTACATTAAACAAAATTACTTAGATAAGGCCTAAAGTTTCCTATATTACTAATTATACTAATGTTCTACATAAGTGTTCAACATAATCAGAAACAAAATGTTAAGCTACCACTAATGGAGAATATAAAATTTGTCGAATTTTGTTTTTAAAGGTCGACATACTATGAGCAAATAGATCAACTTCATTAAGCGATTTGTTATAAAGAGTGCACGAGCGCCTTAAATACGAATTTTGTGCATAAATAGTGCCACAAGGAGGGATACTAAATATAGGTTTGGAACGTGAGAGGAGACGAGGAACTCTGAATGAAATATAATAAATATAACTTAAATAACACACCGATTAAGTATAATTATGAATTGGTGTCAACTAGCCAACTGCCAAGGAATCCCCGGATACTCCTCGGATACGATTCCTTCTTTTAGAAAATCGTCAGGTTCTGATCGGTAGGTACTCTAAAGCATCCTTAACGAAATGTCACTAAAAACTGTGCAACGAACGCCCTTCGGCGCTTTTTCTGGTTGGATATGGGAGCCTTCAAGAAAAGAGCTAATCCTCAATTGGCATTCAACGCATTGACAACAGAACTCTTCTTGAGTTGCTGGTGTTTATAGGCAGTGGTGATTACTTCCCATCAGGACAATGACATGCTTGTTTACCTTCTTTGGTTATAAAAAAAATCAGGTCCATTGCTAGTTAGTGTCGTGCACCGAGGGTTCCGTATTTAAGATATGCTTGGTAACCGCAAAGAAAATACTCATTCTGTAATGAACTTTATTTTCTATGCAAAAAGGTCAATTTAAAAAAAAAAAAAACACTAAAATATAAATAATTATCTATACGTCAGATTTATTGAGTAATCAACTTCGGAGATAAGGGAGAGGAGTGGTATTTTTTTGGTCATAAAAAAAAAGTAAATCAAGAAATTTAAAAAAAAATAGTTTTCATATGTGAACATTGAGCCCTTTGATACAATACCTGATTTGCTATAATCATAACGCTTTCATTTTCAAACCCCCATTCCAACCTCTTTTCAATTATTTATGTTTTTTTTTTTTTACTTTAAACATGTTGCGGGCAAGCAAATTGTACGACTATGCCTAATTTCAAGTTGATTTGCATTTGTAGTTGCTGAGAAAGTGTGCTGCTACTCGATCCATTCGTAATATACGACTAATCTAGTAAACTCTATTATTGTCTTCATTACCATCAATAGAGACAGATCCAGCGCTGCATTGGTCGCCATTATCGCGGTGGATAAAGCATCCGTCCCTCTCACACTTACATACTAGTCAGATAGTGACAGGTGCTTTATCAACGTTAATCGAGATCGATGAGCACAAACATAGTAGGCCTATTTATTAATAAAAAAGAAACAAGAACTCGTCACACTTTTATAAAAAGTTTAAATCAATAAAAAATAATGAAGGAAACCTTTTCTCTGCTAATTTATATTAATGTAAGTTTATTAACAAACACAATTTCATTACGAAGTTTCCCGTCGCCGTCTCACTCAAATTGTCCTGGTATTTTAGACGGTGCTAATTTGGAGTGGACGCAACTTGGGCCCCACAGACTAGCGGCTGCTACATTTTATGTTGTTTAATATTACCAACACGTAATAGCTAAACTGAAGTGGCAGTGGGCGGGGCACATTGCTGGCAGGACTGACGGCCGATGGGGTCAGAAGGTTCTGGATTGGCGTCCGCGGACCGGAAGACGAGCTGTAGCGCCTCCAACAAGATGGAGTGAAGACCTTGTAAGGATTGCGGGAGCGCGGTGGATGCGAAAAGCACAAGACCGGTCTGAGTGGAGAGCCTTGGGGGAGGCCTATGTCCAGCAGCGATGGACCGACGCGGTGAAAGAAGTCTGCTAAACCAATTTGCAGTTGTCTATGCAAGGCGCCGAAGATAGAGCGTTTAGTAAAGTTATAGTGAACCAAGCAACAACTTATTACTGTTGCAACGCTCAGTCATGAAGAAACGAGGAAAATAACATTGAAATCTTTCTTGTTTCTATGTGTAAAAAGTATTTTTTATCGTTCATACAAACGTAAACTTGTGCTTAATTTCACTCACTGGACGCCCAAGATACAGGGCAGGGTAGTCAGAATAGTTTGGGGTCCGCCGGATATTACTTTTAAGAACGTTGTATCTTTTTGTTAATAAATCACTACTTACTTACTTTTTTACTCACTTTAGCATTGAAGTCGTGTGTGATTCCCGCAAGAACTATGTAGTTTTTCGGTTAAAATGCAACCTTTACTATCGAGCTCACTCTGCATATTGTCTAAAGAGATTCATACACAAGTTACCCTAATCGTAAACTAGTCTTAAGCTTGCATTAAATGCATATGTAGTAGACAATCCTTCTCATATTCCAAATGTGGAAGTTCGTGTTTGTTTCCTACTTTCTCCATGCTGCAACGCACGTCTGGACAGATTTGAAATGGAGCTTATACCCTGGATTACATAAGCTACTTTTGATTTCCGGATAATTTAAAATTACCAAGGGCATAACAATAATCGAAAATACTGGCTTGCACTACTTGTCACATTAAACTTCAAACAGAACATCAAATGGCACACATGACAACAACAATGACGTTCACAATGACAAGGTTCTAAGTACGCACAACATTTCTATTGGGTGACTCTACAAAGATTATCTGCCAATCAACGTGGCAATGCTGCCAGCATTTTGGGAACTATGCTGGTAGCGGTTTCTTAGATGAGTGTAATTTTCAGTGATTTTTGTAAGTTTATTCGTTTGTTTTTATTTTAAGTATGTGTAAGTTCTGAGTAAATTAATACCAAATACAAGGGCAGAAGCTAAATATGTCCTAAATTAAAAAAAAAACAAAATCGGTTCAGTAGATCCAGAGATAACCCTTTACAACGTCACAAGCTTTACCTCTTTATAATATTAGTATAGATTCGTCATGATTAGCAAGGTACTCCTACTTTAATAAAAATCCTTGTCCTGCGTTTTTAAACCGCTCGTTTGTGGTGTGGACGTTATGAGGCACAGGTGCGTCTGACACGCTCGCTTGTGACGTAAAACGCAGCCTCGGCCCGATTCGGGCTCTTCGTTAATATCAGTTTACGTTCGCGTTAATATCTCGAAGGTTTTCATCTTTATTGTTTTACTTGCTACTTGAGATTGAGGAGGATGTCATTAGGATGTTGGAAACTTAATATATGTTTGATCTTGTTTAATAATGGGTACATATTTATATGAGAAACACGCTGTATCGTTTGTTATTATGGGATAGCGATTTTACAGGGCGTGACTAAAACCAAGTATTGGTATTGTTTTTTAACTTGGCTACCTTCACCTGACCAGTAAATAAGAGCTATCAAAAGCTTGTAGAATCTCAGATCAGGATAAGTCAGCTACTTTAAAAAAAATGTCATAACGGTATTTTTTATGGCCCGAGTTATTCTATGCCTATACAAAAATGTCTGTCAGTTAATATAATCTGTCGTTATTGTCAGTTATCTGTCTTTGATCTGTCATATAATAGTTATTTATGTAACTGGTACATAATGATTCTTAAGGCACGAGTACCTTAAGAGCTAATTATGTACCGTTGCGTACATAACTTTTAATAGCTTAAATGATAATGACAAAAATAAACAATCGCTGACTTTTTTTGTATACTTTCCTCGAATTTTCTGCTAACAAATAACTTGTCAGCAAATTAAGTTGTTTTCATTATTTTGTTTCGCGTTAATACTTTGTGAAATTTATTGCTAAATGTTTACAAATTCATGCAAATTTTAATAGTTACTAAAACAGTTTCGCCAGTTTATCATAAGATTCGTAAGTTAAAGTTGGAATGCTAAATGAAACGCCATTTTGTTGATATCCATATTGAACGTAACCATGGAAACCAAATAACAAATCAATGGATATCAATCATCTATTTTTATAGTAACTTCATAAAAATGTAATTTAAAGCACATAATTAGTCTATATTTTTTTTAATATGTGTAATTTGAATTGGTGTTAATACATTTTTAACCATTTATTATACAAATTAAGATGTCAAGTGTTCACTAAACGTCAAATATGATATCCAGAATGGCCGTAACCATGGTAATAATAATGCACTCATTATAGAATTGTTTCCCCCCTCCGGTGACGCAATAGGTGGTATTTTGAACCAGTTATCGATATCAATATTAACGGTTTATAGTTCGCGACTTAAGGTGTTGGTCGCTACAAGACTGTTTGCCGAAACAACTATCGGGACAATGATCGTCGAGTCAACATCCCACATGGCGGTCTTAGTACTATTGTTATTATGATTGAAAAAATTACCTTCTGCTCGAGTTTCTTGCGGCGTTTCTTCTCCGCAATGATGGTCTTGCCCGAAACGCTGGTTGATTGGCTCTATACTTAGCAGAAGCTAGTGTAAAAGAGCCCTCATGTGGCCTATTTACTGAATATATTTTTATTTTTTTTATCGTCAACGTAGCTCTTATTTACTTCACAGTAATGGCGGCCGAGATAAAAATAATACCATAATAGGTCAAATATGATTTGGAGTTTACCGCCTAGGGGCCTGTATTCTACTGGTTATCGTATTTTCAACCTTATGATAGCTCTATTTACATAACAATAATGGCCGTTGAATTAAAAACCATAGAGTAGACATGTAAAATTCATAAATATTAAAAAAAATATAGCAAAGAGAAATCATGAAATATCTAGAAATTCTACGATTCTTTATGAAAAATATATAATGTAAGTCTTATTCGTTATTCAAATGAGACATCTCTGCGATTTAGACATCAGACATGGGTAGTGAGTTCGGTCCCCGGGGCCGGAAAGAGTTTGAATTACCGGGACTTCTGTAAGCCATTTTAACACCCTTACTACCGGGAAGGTTACGTAACGGGTTTCACAGGGGTGATAGTTCGTGTAAAAAATACGAGACAATCTTTTTTACATATTATCTAACCAGAAGCTTAAAATAATTATAATAAAAAATACAACCAGATTATGATTCTAGCGCGAAACAAGATGAAGTGATTAGTGAGATAATTCAAAATAATGTATGCAATAGACATTTTAATCTTGAATGAAGCTACTCTGCATTAGGTCGAGAAAGAAAAAGAATAATTAACCTTTTTACTTGGCGCCAAAATACAACAGAAAAGAAAAGAAACTGGAATGCACAAAATATAGGGCGTCAAAAAGGTTTCAATTCTACGTAATACTGTGTGGTCATTTGGTTGTCACCTCTCATCATTTTAGAGCCATCATTACAGCTAGATTTTAAGATGTATGTGAATGTATATAAACACACACACACACACAAAACACGTTGTTATACTTAAGTTGTTCAGCAGAATAAACTTGAACAATTAATAAAACAAACAACTAACTCAACATGTGCCAATACAAGACTATTACAATAGACTGGAAACTCCGTCTTTGCCCGAAAACATCCAAACGGGAAGATTTAGAAGGAAAACACCCTATAAATAACTCACTGCGCTCGGAACTCGCAAAGCTTCCAACTTCGAGAACATATAGTACCCCCGAACAGGTGAGTAAGGAACATTCAAGGCGAGAATTTCAAACTTGCAGTAAACGCTTGCCAGCAATGACCATAAAGCATTTCACGGTATCGCTCCCGGAGCGGCCAGATTGAACCGGTTTAAACTGGTTTCAACCGGATGGCGTTTTTAAATCGACCGGAAAACGCTGGATTTAATGCGCTATTGCGGTATTCGATTTGGATGTAAGTTAAGGTTTGTTAAAGTCTGAACAGTACGTTCTTTAATAAAATAAGAACCATTCTGTTTCTTTTCTGACAAATTCTCACATCATCGGTCACGGCATATTTGAGTATTTTTTATATATCTCTTTACTGAAAATAAAGGCTTTATTTAGGCTTTGTTGTTTATTAAGTTTATTTCATAATTCAATTAACAAAAATATCTTGACAAGTAGCGGTTGCCTCAAGTCTGTTCTTTTGTTAACTACGTTTCATTTACTCAATTCTAGTTTCCCAGAACGAATAATTTATTTACGTTTTTTAGTCGCTTTTACCTGCTTTCAAAGCACTCATCAAATCCTTTTAAGCAAAATCATTTTAAATGGCATCTCACAACCTGCAAAATACCCACGTTTTATTTTCATTTAGTCCCTTGGCACCTGACATTTTCTCACGGTGATCCAAAAGAAACTAGGTATGAAGCCGTAGCTGACATTCTCAATTTAAAGCAATCGATTTTGGGTTGATTTTCCTGTAACAAGCTTCGCACATCGACCTGTCGCGCTTGTAAAATGAACATTGAAAGGGCTACGATATCTTCAGTGACAATCAGGATAGAATTTGGGCCCTTTTACATTTATTAGGGATCCGTCGGTAAAAGGGACAATTTTTAAAGATGTTCATAAACTTTTCAGTGTCCCTAGACAAGATGGATCGCGAAAACTATATCGTTATGGAATTGACGTAAACAGCGGTCGCGTCTAGCGATTCCTAAGGCGGCGTCCTAGGTGAGCGAATTCCACGCGAATGCGATGCGGAGCGACGCAGCGCGAAAGAAACATACAGTCGAGTCGACACCTATTGAAGTGACCTACGTGACCAATACGGGCGCGGGGTGCGGGCGGCGTGGCGCGAAACGAAGCGAAGGCGATCAAACGGTTCGATATTTTTCGCGCGAAGCGACGCGGCGTCGTCAGTTATCATGCGGCGGAGCGATTCGCGCGCACGTAGGACAAGGCAGCCGCGTCGCACCGCTTCGCGTTGAAATCGCGTGTCGCCGCAACGGATCCCTTTGCAATTCTGTCCGCTTTTTATCACCCGCGCATTTTTTCAGTCAGTCAGTCTGGGGCTAAAGTTTGGTTAAGAATGTTATCAACTAACGAAGTTAAAGTATAAATGCGAAATTTTGTGCCTGTTTGTGTGTGTATGTGTGTTAGTTTGTAACTGCTTGACGCTGCAACGGCTGGACGGATTTCGATGAATAAAGATAGTTTTTACCCTGGATTAACGCATAGGCTACTTTTCATGCCGGAAAATTTAAAAGTTCCCGAGGGAATAACGATAATCGAAATCTACGCAGACAAAGTCGCGGGCAGAAGCTAGTGTAGGTACATAAAGTCAAGTTTTTGAAAAGCGCAAAAATTGAGGTTAATTTTTATTGTTTGATAAATAGAATAGAGTTATAATAATGCAAAAAACCATTAAGAGGAATAATCAACCTCAATAGCTTTTTTTAACTGACAACACATCAATCAATTCATACAATTTATTAGTCGTTAGAACATTGGAGTTTTTTAATGGATGCCATAACTAAAATAAACTCATAAAAAAAATGGTTGATAAAACGCAAAATAAACACATACCATAAATAATAAAAATGCCAATAATTTTGGAAAAACATTCAAATTAACTTTTTTTTCCGGAGTATCCAAAATTCGAATAAAAATCTCGCTTTTGATTTCTTTTTCTTTTCAGAACATTAATTTGTTTTAACTACGCCGAACCCTTCCTTCAACTGACGTAACCACGTCAGTTTATTCCAGTGTTATTCCGGTTTTTTCCGGTTTTGTGACAGCATGATCTCTTGATAGTGCAAACCTTTGAGTTATGACGTTGTGAAGCCACTCGGAAAGTTAAGTGGGTGGATGATGAATGATTCACGCTTCAATTTCTTTTTTAAATGCTGAAAAGGATTCAGCACAATTGTGTCCAAATCTGATTTTACTACAGACCGGTTACTTTGTGGAGGTCGCCGTTTGAGTCGGTTTATCTACATTTGTTTATAGGATGAAAGGATTTTGATGAATACATTTTACTTTATCTTTCGTTGGAATCCGGTATCCCCTTTTTGCTATTAAAATAGGGTTTAATTACACTTTCAACAAACTCAGGGTTAAAAAGAATTCCAGCTATAAAACTATTCCTTTTCAATTTGCCGTTTAAGTAGCCCTTAGATTCATAAAAGATTAATTAAATTAGTGACAAATGAATTTAGTCGGTTGTAAATGGTTTTCGAAAAGTGAAAGACTTGGACGTAGAGACCTTGTTGTGTTCTTGTCCGAAGCACTAGTATTGTTTCGATTGAAACTGCCAAAGATGTAAACAAATTACTACTGTTTGACACATAACCTCGAATATTCATCGACCGTGTTTTTATTTAAAATAACATAATATAGTTAATAGTTATTGTCTTAAACTTAATGTGACTACTAATTAAGACCTCTTTTGATCTTTAAAAGCACGTGATCATCGAGTTATAATGGTAAATTGTTTCGTTTGATTGTGTTTACATTTTTGATAATATCAATTGGCACAGACTATAGCTAGATTCGATTTTATCAAAATGTATGGAAAAGACATGCATTCGACGCGACGACCGTACGATAGCTTACCATACTGCTATAGTTTCGATAGCGAATACATTCTTATCTAGTCTAAAGATAACGCTTTAGAAACACAAGCTTAATAAATAATAAATAGTTATTTAAATACCGAGTGAGTAATTTAAAATCAAAGAAAGTTTACATTACTGTCAACGTGTTTATTGTGCCAAATGTTTAATTTTAAGGTGGAGAAACTTCTACATTTCAAAATTCTACGTGTGATTTTGCATCGGTTCATTTTCTTCATTCTACCGTTTGTAAAACAGTAAACGCTTGATAGCTGAACTTCAGAACCTAGAAGTTGAAAGTATTAATTATTATAGAGAATATCGGTAAAGTTACGTGAAGCAATTAATTTTTGTTAAAAAAGCATGAGCCTGAAATAATTATTTCTATGTTATCAAGTTTGTTTTACCTAATTAGTGCTAGAATTTAATGAACAGTGTTTATACATTTTGACACTCTGATCCATCCAATGTATTTTTTTAAGTAAAAAAGGGAGCTGATTCCTTATAGATAAGGTACATACGTGGCAAAAAGGCTATCGAAAAGCTATTTCCAACTATTAAGATTGGATTGATAATTTTTGATTAAGGGATAAGCGTTTGAGGTACTTGAATTAGTTACTTACAGATGACATGGTTATCAGGGATAGATCATGACCTATAGCAGTTCTAACCCCGGCTTCCTTTCCCGTATACATTATAATAATATAGTAATTTTTCTGATCCTTCAATTGAAGATTCGTCCAGTCGAAATTTAGCAGAACACTACTAATGTTGTTGGTCTGAAATTCCAAATGCTGCTTGTAGTAATTTTATTTATAGTCGGTACAATGAAACCTTGAGGCACCATAGAACTCTGTCACACAAAATGTCACTTTGACACAGTTCCACCGTGGGTCAAGGTTTCATTTGGCCAGTGGTTGGTCGACCAAAGAATACCTTTACCACGGGTGGACCTTACTGTCCTAAAAATAGTGGAGAAAACTGTTTAAAAGTGTTTCTTGGTCGACTGTGTGTGTACTGCTTAGGGTTTTTTCATACTGTGACAGAACACGCATATTATGAACACTAAGGTTTTTGCTTTATAATGCCTACTTATTGTAGCACAGAATGATACGATCGTGTGCGTTTAAAGTCATTGAAAATAAATTGTTTTTTCTGTCTAAAAAGTGGCAAAAAACTAACCTTTAAACCTATTACCTGTTAATTAGGTTCATTATCATTCTTGACTTGATGCTAAGTTAATTGTGAAAGAAGTAAGATCTTGCACTGAAGTTTATGATGCCGATTGATGTATGCCATAAACTCAAAAGTTGAATGAACAAGAATGAGTTGTTAATGAATCTTGGTGCATTTTAACGTATAGGGTAAAATAACTAGTTTTTTTTTCCATTACAGGTGCTTGTCAGTTAACAACGCATTTTAAATTTTTAGATAGTAAGTCTGTATGGGCCTTAGAGATATATGAAAGCAAGTATAATTCTTTATAATGTATAAGTAATATAATTAAAAATAAGTTATGTAAGAATTATTGATATGTGCAATATTCGTAGTTAATATTTTATTCTAATAATTAGGTACAGTCGCCATCAGATATATCGGAGCGGCCGAGGTACTCAAATATTTCTGAGCAGCAATAAATTTCAATAAATTCTTTACGGTAAATAAGGTCAATATCATCTGAACATCAAATTCGCCACAAATATATGAGCAGTGGTTTTTCAATTAAATCTGAACACACAACGAGACAATAATATCTGAAAGCACAACTCGTCGAAGTTATCTGCACAGACAGGGTGATCATAAATATCTGAACATTTAAGGAAAATATACCTTAAAGCACTAGGCATACAGTTTAAATGTAATCGTACAGATGTAATGAATTTTCCTTTTACAAAATAAGTAGGTATACAAAATATAAATCTGCGAAAAGCAACTTCACGGTCTTGTTACAAGAGAAGAGACACATTGATAAAACCGAATGGTGGTTGTGTAGAAAATGTATTCCAGCGTTGTACGTTAAAGAATTTTGAACTGTATGCTAAGTGATTTAAGGTATATTTTCCCTAAATGTTCAGATATTTATGATCACCCTGTCTGTGCAGATAACTTTGACGAGTTGCGCTTTCAGATATTATTGTCTCGTTGTGTGTTCAGATTTAATTGAAAAACCACTGCTCATATATTTGTGGCGAATTGGATGTTCAGATGTTATTGACCTTATTTACCGTAAAGAATTTATTGAAATTTATTGCTGCTCAGAAATATTTGAGTACCTCGGCCGCTTCGATATATCTGATGGCGACTGTACTAGCCCTACTGTCCTAAGTTGCTACGCCCTTGCAGGGTGTCATATGTATACCTTCCATGTAATTCCATCTATATCACCTGTAATATGACATGCAATAAACGAATTTGAATTTGAATTTGAATTTGAGACCCAGAAATACTATACTCGTGTACCCTCTTCATACCACATAAGTGTCATTTTTAAGTATCTACGGGTGTTCATTTACAACATCTGGAAGTACAGATGTGTCAGTGTTTCATCCAAAAAGGAGCGACGGGACGGGGAGCGTGCGTAACGCTGTAATTTTATAAACAGAAGACAAACTGACATTTCTGTTGTACGGCTTAATGAGTTTGTTTCAGCCGTAAAGCTTATTTTATGTTTGTTAGTTGCTAATGGCACTTTAATTTACGCCCTTGTTAATAAACGTAGAGTAACCGTGGAGAAGCTAAGCCATGCTTTGTCCTTATCTATCATAATAGAGAATATGCATGGACTTTTAAATCGAATTTCTGAACAAAATATTAAGATACCGTAAAGGAGGTCAGGTCAGGTACAAGCATTTTAAACTGCTAACTACAGTGAATAGCCAGAGAGACAGGTCGGCCAAATAAACTCCATGTTAAATGACTCCATGTTGACCTTGTGCAGGGTCCGTACGGATTGCTACCACCACCTTATCCATTAACCTACCGCTAAATAGCAGTGTTCGCATTGTTGTGTTCCGGTTTGTGGATAAGGCAGCCGGTGTAATGACTAGCATGGAGGCATTCCATCTTAGTCCTCAGGGTTTGCAACGCATTTGCAGTCTTAGGCTTGCAGTGTGGTCTATGGGTCACCGTTTCCACTTACCATCAGGTGGCCTATGTGCTCGTTTGCCTCATCTATGCCATAAAAAAAAACTTGGAAAAAATCTTTGGCTTTTATCTTAGTTATTTTTATAGCAATTCAAAAAATGATCACAATTATTTGTTACATGAATCAGTTTTAATTGAAGCGGTAAAAAAAAGTCTTATAGTTATAGATAAGAATATCTAAAGCATGTCTTAGCTACTCTAAGGTTTATTAATAAGGTAATCACAGTTAAGTACGGGACTGACCATTTATCATCTATGTTGATATTCAAATCGCTCATGAAAATCAACTTTCAGAAGATGTTTTATATTAAGAGAACCAAATTTCATATAAATCCATTCGCTGGATTTCTAATATGGCGCCTACGCATACGCACGCTACACTGACGACGCACTGGCCTGGTTTGTAGTGACCCTGCCTACGAAGCTAGCGGTCCTGGGTTCAAATCCAGGTCAGATGTTTATGTGATGAGCGCGAATATTGGTTCCTGAGTCATGGATGTTGTCTATGTATTTAAGTATATATTTCTCTATATAAGTATTTATATCGTTGTCTAGTACCCATAGTACAAGCCTAGAGCTTAGTTTGGGACTAGGTCCAATGGTGTGACATTGTCCCCTGATATTTTTTTTTATTTTTTATTATTGGCCTAGTTTGTAGTGACCCTGCCTACGAAGCTAGCGGTCCCGGATTCAAATCCAGGTCTGATAAAGATGTCTTTGAAAAATGTGTGCTTATAAATATTTAGAAAAAATACAACGAACAATTAGATAAGTTTTAATAGATGGTATTTACCTTGGTTTTTAATTGTTGCCCGAACCAGCTATACGCAAATATCTCCGCAAATAAGGGTAGGAAGAGACTTCCAAAATGCCAGTTGACTTCCTGGAACATGAGAATAACAAGAAAATGTCTTGAAGAAATACTTTATAACAGCGATAGAAACACAAACAGTAAATTATAAACATTTTAATTTATATTGAGCTACATCGACAAGACCGGGGCTTATAATCTGTGCATTTTAGAAGAAGTGATACAACTGGAAAAAATCTTTTATAATAATATAATATTTGCTTTCAAAAAAATTAAAACTAGGAATAGAGTTTGAGGAATTCGTGGACTTAGCCAATAAACTTGTATTTATGCTAATAGATAAAGAAAATATTATAAGTGATTCTGGTGACGATTGAAACATAACTGTTACAATGCATAAGGTAATGAATAAGGCTCTGATGACTATTGTTATACCTCCAATTATATCAAAAGACACACAAATTAAAATTTTAAAGACCCAAAATTTGTGATGAATAATTCCACATTGTTAAATTTACCAATACTCACGAAATCATTTAATTAGTTTAGATTTTTTGTATTAAACTAATTAAATGTGAAAAGATAGAGTTTTAGTGATATCTTTACATAACATAATACGAAGTCGCTTTATGCCGTCTGTCCATCTGTATGAAGGCTTAAATCTTTCAAATAACGCAACGGAATTTAATACGGTTTTCACGAATAGAGAGTGTTTCAAGAGAAAGGTTTTTATGTATGATAAAGTCTGGATTATGTACGAGATTTACAAAATAAGTCACATTTTTTTATGGCATAGAGAAGGCCAACGATCTCACAGGCCACCTGATGGTAAGTGGAAACTGTGACCCATAGACATTCGCATTCACAAGACTGGTAGCCTAAGGACTAACATGGAATGCCTCTACGCTCGTCATTACACCGGCTGTCTTATCCCCAATCCGGAACACAATGCGAACACTGCTGTTTTGCGGTAGGTTAATGGATAAGATGGTGGTAGCGATCCGGACGGATCCTGCACAAGGTCCTACCAACCGCAGAATCACCACACAAACTGAAGCGAAGCAAGGGCGGGTCGCTATATAGACTCTATCCCAGGAACTAGAAGGCCAAAGAACATGACGCAGGAGATTCATATTATAAAAACATACAAACTGGTAGAATTTGACTTGTATCACTTTTCACAGGACGCACAGAAATAAGAGAGAGAAACTAGAAGTTAAACAAAGGACTGCAACGTGGATCGCAGAACTAAGTTCACTCATTAATGTGAGTTTCTGAGATACTTTGTAGTTGAAAACATGATGCAACACGGATTGCATTCTGTATTGTTACCGTGGAACTTTGTTTAGAAATAGCTGTATCAAAAGCCATATTGGAATGAAGGCTAATATCGTATATTAAAAAAAAAACTTGTTATTAATCATAAAATAACAAATATTTTAAACGATTTGTGCATTCTCGAGGAAGATACTTTCTAATATCTAATACAAATGGTTTTGACATGTAAATAATGTAATTGTTACGCAAAAATGTTCTAAAAAATCATTTTTTAATTATATTTACTTTTCGCATACTACCACAAATTAGCCGTACAATGGTTCCAGAGTGCATCAGCTGTCATGGTATGGGGAGCGATATCGCCTAGAGGCAAGTTACCGCTGCTGTTTATTGATCGCGGTGTCAAAATTAACCAAGACTATTACATCCAGAACGTGTTACAGGGTCATTTGCTAGAAAATGCTCAAAAATTATATGGAAACGACTATTACTGCTTCCAACAAGATAGTGCCCCATCTCACAAAGCTAAACGCACTCAAGACTGGTGTAGAACAAATTTGACAGATTTTATACCTTGGCAAGAATGGCCTGCATCATCGCCGGATTTGAATGCTTTGGACTTTTCGATATGGGGTTACATGCTGAGCAAGATTGGGAGCACACAGGGCATGAATCTAAACTCATTCAAGCATCGATTAGTCAAGATATGGGATGAAATACCAGACGAGGTAGTGCATGCCGCGTGCAATGCATTCTATGGAAGAATGCGTCAAGTTATTAAAGCTGATGGCGAGCGATTTGAACTTATGAATTAGTTTTTTTAAGTATAGAATACGCTAAAAATAAAAACGTGATAAATTTTAAAAAATTCTGTCTTGTTTTAATTTTATGGCTCTTTTTAACTAGGACACTTATTTAATCTGCCTAACCCTGTATATTGGATCCATAGAAAAAAATTACGCAGGCGAAAAAGTGGCCTGTTATGTAGTTTATGTTTCTTTTTAATTACTTTGAGAAAAGAAAGAAGTTGTGACTAGTTTTCGATCTACATTTTTTATGGCAACGCGGTCAGTTACAATTTACTTTGCCATTGTATTCAACACATTACACCCTTCACCTGCCCACGTCTTTAAAGATGTTTATAAAAAAAAAACAACGCGACATTTAAATGTAATTTTATGACATTATATTATTAAGAACTTCTTTTGTTGTGGGTTTAAAATTCAAAAGTAATTCAGTGTCACACTACAATATTATAGACGTCATAGTTTATGGTTGTGAGTTAGTATATTTATAACTCCTTCTCGCTGAAATTCTAAATAGTGTATATTCTGATTCAAGACATAAATAGGATACCTTTTATACAGAATAAAACACTGTTATCGTGGGACGAAGTTGCAGTAGAAGCATGTATTATAAACTAGAAACACTTTTCCTATCACTGATTTTGTTTTCAGCAGTTTAGAACTAATCGACACAGCCGAACCAAAATCAGACTAATTAAGTAAGACAAAGCTATAGTTACTGACTCCAGGTTACCAGGTATGTATAACAAGTTTGTTAAGTTACCCGTTTATAGACCAGGAGCTCTTGCTTAGCTATCAGTTTAAATTCTAAGTTGAGCGAATTTGTGAACCGAGACGCTTAAATCGCGTAGCTATAAAAAAACCTTACTATTTATCTCCAGGCGCTTCCCCTAAATCAAGTAAGTAGTTGTATTTATTATGAAAAATTAAGTCTGTACGTTTCCTTTTTTTTATTTCTAATTAGTTTCCTAATATAAAATATTTTCTAATATCTACAAGATATACAAAAACTAAAAAAATCGGACTTGGTTTTAGGGGACATAAACGTTATTGCATTTCGAACGCAACTTTTTAGCTTCACAATGCACTTAATGATGAACTTGACGATTTATTAATTGATTAATCTACACATCACCAACATGCGGTTTTCCATGTAGCAGCCAAGTCTGGAGACTAAGACGCGCCTGCCTGTGAGCCTCCTGAACATGTTTATTCCATCAAATTACTTGTTTCCGTTTATGACAACATTTTTTCACACTATAGCTTATTACCGATGACTGGCTCAATATTATAACAATGCATTTGTAAAAGTTATTAATATTCTCTCTATGTTCACGGTTATTGCACAAATTATCAGCTCACTGCTCACATTCCGCCGGAAAGTCAATGTATTTCAGTTTACTAACGCAGTCCTCAGTGTAAACACTTGTTTGAAGGGCATTCTCTCGCCCCATCGCACCTTGTTAATAATATCGCCTTTGTAAACTGTTCTTGGTACCAACTGTCCCGATTCACACTGAACCTCGAGCGGAAAGTGGTCAGACCAAAATACATCATACCGTACCTCAATATCCATAATTCATTGCGCAGCTGCCTCTGTAACTTCGCAGTGGTCAAGCCACCTAGCGCAGTGGTGATTATCACTAATAAAACTGTGCGTATCAGACAATACTCTAAGCTTAACCACATCAGCACACAGCCAACTCCGCTCATCACAAAAACAAAGAAGCTCCTTATAAAATGATTCACTCGGATGTGCGTTAAAATTTCCGAGTATAAAGACAGACTCAATTTCACTACTATCCATCGCTGCATTTAACTCACTTAGCACCTCTGTAAATTCCGTTAAGTTTTCCGCACTATTTGTAGGCATGTATACCGAAAATAACAGCGCACTTCTATTCGACACGCACACCTTAATAGCCAAGAGTCGATCACTGCTACATGGAATGACAGACACTGACGTAAACACTCCTTTTTGCCATAGCAAGACCATCCCGCTGAACGGAAGCCCGCTCAGCGGCTCAACGGACGTATCCACAGCTGATACACTGGTGTATTCAAAATTCCGGTCAATGGATCCAACGAATGCCACATCATGGCTGAGAAGCAACGTCTCCTGAAGAGCTATCACGTCTGCAGTGCTGTTGTACAGAGCCCTCTGATACCCTCTACGGATCTTTTTACAGACTCACAATTAAAACTAATTAACTTAGTTACAGTATCCATTATTTTCACTTTCTGTGCAGGTTCCGGGGATTTCCTCACTTTGAAGTCAAAAAAACGGCGGAACATAATGTCCTCCGGCCACAAATTTTCATCAAAAAATAGACAAATTCTGGTTAGAAACATACATTTTATAAGCCACATACATACAATTTCGATTAAATTGACTGTGACCTCAGTTTTCCTACCATCAGTTCCAACATAGTTAGTAAAAAGTGTGATTTTTAAATCTGCCGCCTTAAACTTGCTAGAAGGCTCCTTCCCCTAGCCCTTTGTCCCAATGAACTAGTTTCGCAAATGCTTCGCTTTCACCTCGTTCCATATCTTATCATTTTCCCTCCTGAACTCGCCGCCGGTCTGCGCAACCTGAGCATTATATTGCAGTACTAGTACTAGGCGCATTTGTAATATTATTATTCGACGGAAAAGTCACCGGGCGAGAACCGGGAGTCCGTGGGCCAGATACGGATGTCTCCAGTGACACCTCGGTAGTCATAACACCCTTCAGACTAGTGTACCTTTTAATTCAGGCGGGGCAACAGATGAACCGAGTATCTACCGAGTTCTGCGACACGGCCGGTGGTGACTGTTGTCGTGGTTGCGGTGAACTAATATTTAGTTGTATTTATATTTACGTCTTGCACCAGGGAGCCCGACTTGTTCGCATTCGTGTAGGACCACTATCCATTACCAACGTGTGATAATGTAACGGATTTCTGCCACTACCTCTTTGCATGTTTACATAATTAGTGGTCTCAATATCATTGACTAAAGATGCTTTTTTCAAGTTATTTAGCTCATCTTATTTTAAGTTGTTCGGTGGTCACATATTGATCCTGAACCACTCTGAGTTCTTTTAAAACGAGCATATCTCTTAACAGTCGCGAAACGTCGACGTGATCAAAACTGATTGCGGGTAGTTTTCGCAGATCGCGCGCGAGGTACATCAGCATTAAATCTGTAGGCGTGCATTTGAATAGCGCGATCATGTCCTCCAATTGTCTCTGCGCTTATACCTAAGATTTACCCTTGATAAATACCCTGATAAAGCAAAATCTTTCCTTTCTCAATTTCTTCAAGCGAGGATGCAGTCGCACACAAGCGGATAAAACTGCTCTCGCCCATTATGTGCACTTGATTATGAATAAACGCTAAAATTCACAAACTGTAACATTTCACTACGCTGTCCGTCATTGTAATCAACAACGGTCGATGAGTCACGCGATAAACATGCGAACGCGGCGGCGCGCGCCTGACAGTGTTGTCAATTTTGTCATGATACATTACCACTTTTATTTAAAAAAATACTAGCAGTTGTCCATTACTTTATCCGTATAAAGTTATTTATTGCCATTCCCTCAGGAACTGTCCCATTTTCAGGCATACAAATTATACTTGAGGATCTAACTTTATCCATACCAAGTCTCATCAAGAAGGTACCAAGATTTAGTACTTAAGCTGTGAAATCGTACCAAATGAACAGAGTTACTTTCGTATTTATTATAATATTAGGGTCAGCTCCCGAACTACTAGGCTATGGATTACCTTACTCAGCACGACCAAGGCTAGGCATAAGCAGAGTGCAGCGTTGCACAACGGTGCCAGAGCCAGCCACTTGTACATTCGGTTCAAAGTGTTCAGATACCTGTAATAGAATTGGAACAAAAAATACGATTTTAAATATCTAACGCAAAAGCAGGGGGACATAAGTATCGCGTGTGTAAATGTGTAGGTATCTTAAAAAAAAGGAAGTAAATTTTCAGCCGAACTTAGTTTCTTAAATGAGTCTCAGGTTTTTTTTTTTTTTAATCTTACGTCGAAAACAAAAGAACATTTTTTTTTTAAAGTGCGTATTCAGTAGTATGGTTAAAGGTAATAGAAACCTAATCATTGGTTTAGTTGTAATTATAAGTGAAACTAACAATAAGTAATTACACTCCCAAACGATGACGAATAAACACCTACAACCCGCTAAAAGGATATTGGGAAAAAAAGTGAATAACAATTCAGATATTTACTAACATTCGGTTGGTCCTAAGGACAAAAATAAATAAGATAAACGTTCACAAACAAGTATTAGATTTTTGTAATAAAAAATCGTACAAGATAACGTACTCAACTTGATCCAAATGAGCCACGTAAAACTTTCTCAAAGCGTTATTTAAACGTCTCGCATAAGACCTTTCAGTCTCACCGACTCTTCTTGGTTCAACTAACAACATCTTTACCAGACTATCGCTGGCCACACCAAGAAAAAACAACAAAAAAACGAAGCACATGTCCAAGACAATCATGATTCCGCTCATCTCTGTTAGAAATATAGTGTGGATAAAGTACGAAATCTCATAGTAGGGCGTTGTCATAGGCAATAACGATGACGTCGATCTAGATAGTAAAATTCTAGTGCCTTTAACATAGTTCCAAATGCCAACAATCTCATATAGCAACACTGGAACCGTCACCATGAAAAACAGCGTATACACCACTTTAGTACCAGTTTTAAGTACTTCTTCCAACTTCTTTTCTGAGTCATTCTTTATCAAATCATAGAACGTTGTCTTTGTGGTTAAGTACAGTTTTCTAAATTTAAATCGGTTGCTTATAAATATAAGAAGTTTCGCTGGACACGTACAAATTAAAATAATAGTGTAATACGCTTCGGCGACGATTTGGAAATCAGTTGCGGTCTTTACTATCTCCATTGTTCCGAAAATGACGTAAACGACAATAGCTAAGTTTAGCAGTTGGTAGATGTAATATCTTTTCCACGTCCATTTTGGGTCCACGACGTTATGCCAGAAGGCGCTTTGCATGATAAACGTAAGAGCCATCATCTCGTCGACTTCGGTTCTTTCACCGACCGTTTGGGAATACTTCTCAACGATTCTCTGGAAATAGTTTTTCATTTTAGGTGCGGACGGTGGAGCGGCGGGAAGAAAAGTGACTCGAACAGAGCGGGAGGTACAGTCCGGTGAAAAATTGCAGTAATAAATTGGAGAATTGCGAATTGAGGTAGCATTTTAGTTGAGTATTTAAAAATTTAACGGCAAAGCAGACATAAATAACGTTCGTTTGTGCTCGAAAACCTCCGTTTAAATTACACATATAACGGTTATGTGGGTTTCAATTTCGATTCGAATTTCAAACCAGGCAGGCAGGTGCTAAACATAAAATATATTTATTTAAATATTTATTGGGAAAAATACGTATTACAAAAACAAACGAAAGAATTTTTAACTTGTATCACAAATAAGCACGTTTAACAAAACGCGTTGTGCGAATACCAAGCAATAAAAAACTTTTTGAAAAGAACTCCTTTGTTATACAATACAATAACTGGCTGCTTATAATAAGGAAAAGTTTTTCTTTTTATTAAAATAACCTACGTTATAGCGAGTTGGATGTAAGAGTAAATTAGATGTTATTAAAATTTTAGATTGAGTTAGTTAAGACGGATATTATAGTTGAACCTAGTAGAATACTTAGAGATCCAGGTAAAGCTAGATCTAACAAACGACCTCTAACTTATTTCTTCCTTTGCTTCCCAACTGTACTTCAAACCCAGTCCAAGCTATTATCCAATCATTCTAATTGATCTTTGCCGCCCTGTCCCTGTAGCTCATGCAATTCCGGCCATTACAGTTATTAAATATGCAACTGCAACTCGCCTTATGAACGCTTACCAAAAACAGCGTGGAACAGAAAACTGAATCGTATTGGTCGAAATTTAAAATTGGATTTCGCTGACCATAAAGTATCATGGCTATTTTTAATCGTTTCAAGGATTTAGTAATGACGTTGTAAATATTTTTTAATCGCTTAAACGGTGGTTTTAGATATTCGGTTCGACTTTTAAAAGCTTTTTACTTTTATGAGTTTTTAGTTAATTGCTTTGGATGTTTTAGGATTAAAATGGGGTGCGGTATTTTTTGTTATTCTTTAAGACAATACTCTTTTGCGCTATTACATTTTTATCTTGAAAACAAAATCATGTGCCGAATTTTTACCGGCACTGTGGCAGGCCAAGGTGTAGGTGTAAGGTCGACTAGCCGGAGATTGCTATCGACAGCCCAGCAGTAGGACACGAGCTCAGGGCATTAAAGTGCTCAATAGAACAACATGATCCAGTTTCAAAACAGTGTATCTTCTTTCTTAATTATTCCCATTATTTCTCCCTTCGTTCTAATGCCATAGAGCAGGGCGTCCTGAGCTGTCGAATTTTCAAAAGAGGCTTGTTTTTAGGGTTCCGTAGCCAATTGGCAAAAAACGAAACCCTTATAGATTCGTCATGTCTGTCCGTCCGTATGTCACAGCCACTTTATTCCGTAACTATAAGAGCTATACTATGGAAACTTTGTAAGTAGATGTATTCGGTGAACCGCATTAAGATTTTCATACAAAAATAGAAAAAAAACAATGAATTTTTGGGGTTCCCCATACTTAGAACTGAAACTCATTTTTTTTTTCATCAAACCCATACGTGTGGGGTATCTATGGATAGGTTTTCAAAAATGATATTGTGGTTTTTAATATATATTTTTTCTAAACTGAATAGTTTGCGCGAGAGACGCTTCCAAAGTGGAAAAATGTGTGTCCCCCCCCCCCGTAACTTCTAAAATAAGGGAATGATAAATGTAAAAATAATATATATGATGTACATTACCATGCAAACTTCCACCGAAAATTGGTTTGAACGAGATCTAATAATTAGTTTTTTTTTAATACGTTATAAATCGTAAACCGCATTTTACTTTCGTTCAATCAACTCCAATATAACAAAGAATAAAGAAAAACATTTATTTAGATGTATAGTGGTACGGAACCCTACGTGCGCGAGTCCGACTCGCACTTGGCCGGTTTTTTTTAATTGCAGCAGCATAGTGAGCTGGGAACATTTCACGTCTATGTAGCATAAGGCCAGCCCCATATTTTATGTTACTTTTGTCAGGTTAGTTTTTGTCCTTCTGTTAGATGTTTGTATTATATTTTATTATTTGAGTTTTTCTATTAAAGTTTATTCAAATAAGAGTTTAATGAATTACATTTTGTTTCTAAACTTCTGTCTCATGGTTTAATTTTTATAATACAAACATAAGCGGAAATTTTTCAAACACTTGAAGTAAAGGATTTGATACAAACTAAAAAATTCATCAGTTTTGTAAGCACGCTGTATAATAGAATGGTACTTTATAAAATAAAGCCAGCTATAATGAATAATCCGAAAGCCACAAGGCTGGCCATAAACACCCGCGTATTGAAGTAGTGGCGTGCACTTTATTTCTCATTATTTCCCGGTTTACAGTGTCGTTAACTGAAATAAGTACGTCTTCCCCGTATACAGAAGGTAGTCTGCAGGTCAGTTTGTTTGTAAAACTTTGATGGTTAGTGCTAATAGAATCTCGGTGGAGAGTGTTTTGTATAGCGCTTCTTTGTGTTTGGCTTCATTCCAAAGTGGTAATCGGGTTTAAAAAATACAAATAAATAATATGTTATGCGATGCTAATCATGAAAAGAAAAACTATAAGAAATACAAAAAAAAATCGTCAACACACGTTCCACATTGTTTTAAGTACCAACTTGTTTGTCATTATTCCTTATCGCCGTTAGGAGTTACGTCTGCCTCGGACAGTTTCGTCTACATTTACTATGCCGTTGACTGAACTAAAAAAATATGATTTTAAATATCCACGACAAAAGAAACAAGGTATAATTACGCTGAAATCTGTATAAAAACACACTTTCAGCTGACAAGTACCAATAACGGACACTAAACTCTTAATTCAACGAACATACGGTCTTAAATTGTATTGTTGTACATTCAATTAACAACCCTTATCTTCTGTAAAATAAGAATCAAAAGGACATCATTGGTCCTTGTCCATTAATGTTTCCATCACCCTGTAGCTAATTTCATACTTCATTAAACCACGTGACTCTGTCAAATAGCCAATCCAAACCGTTTTATCGAGTTTTGACGTATCAGTGCTCTATTTCTATTGGCTGACGGACTATACCACGTGGCTATTGTTTACATTTAGTTTAGTCACTTTAAAAATGTAGTATAGTTATGTTGTATCAAAATAAGTTCTGTCAAAAATTTCAAGCGACACCACGAGGCAAAACCAACTAAGTAATAAAAAACAAAAAGGCAGTATCGGTCAGGCCAGTTTATAGTCGCAGTATACTTAATCATGCCTTTGATTAAAACGAAACATTGCCTTTGTGGCCGTTGTAAAACGTTTAAAGCTTGTGCTTAGGAATGTAGCTTTATTTAATTAAAATTGGGTTAGTATAGAACCTGTTTTCTATAAATTGTGTTGAAATAAATAAACATTGAGAAAGTTCTAGGCTTTTACTGTGGGTACTAGGTAATGAATAACAAAAATACTGTATTACTTAAGTAAAATATAAATACTGTATTACTTAACATACTTAAGTTCGTATTAATAAAATATCTAAGAGTCAGGAACAAATATAAGCACTCAAATATTTTTTATTCCAGGAAGAATAGCTCATTGTTAATGGGATCTGCTGTGACCCATAGACATTTGCATTCTTAAGGCGGCAATCTTATGCCCGCAAAGCATTGCCAACTTTGAGAACTAAAATGAAAAGCATCTAATAATTTCACCGGTTGTTTTATCCCCACACCGCAACACAACAATCCAAGTACTGGTGGCAGGTTAAAGGATAAGATGGTGGTAGCGATCCGGACGGACCCTGAACAAGGCCGATCACACAAATATTTGCCGAAATGATTTATCAAAATGGCTAACTAAAACTTGACCAAAATAAGTTGTCACATGCGAGCACATGAACAATATTATTGCAGATAGTAAATTAACCTGCTAAAATATAATAACCCGTATCACCTATTTTTAGAATTCAATTTATTCATTTAATCTTGTTGGCATTAAAAAATATCTTATTAAGTCGACCACGGTCACTCATGCCATGGGTCCCGCGCTCTACAATAAGCTTCCAGAAAAAAAAACGTAGCATCGAACCTATCTAGCCGTAAGAGCCGCCTCAAGCATTAGCATGTCGTCATTATTTTGAAAAAACCTCGTATCTTTTTCGTTGGCGTACGATTTTAAACCGACACGTGAAGAAAATTAAGTTCACACAAATAAATCTCCAAATATCAGATAAGAGTTTTTTATTGAGTGTATATTGAGCAATCGTTCTGCAGCTTCAATTAGTTCATGCTGTTGAAGTCGAAGTTTTATTCATGTCAAATGATTGCTACCCGTTGTTAAAAATGTAGCTAATGAGGTTATACTTTTTGAAATTATGTTCTACATTTTTATTAACATGTAAATGGGCTTTAATAAGTGTTTATTCTTATGATTATAATTATTATGTTCAGCCAGCTTTATATACTCCCAGCCTTATTGGCTCGCTACTCAGTGAAACTGATTTAGGAGTTATTTTGTAAGATACTTACAATACCTACCCGACAGACAAGTAATATGGAAACTATGGCCATGTTTCGGATTTTTTATGGTTTTGATTTGTAATGCCAAGATCAAATGTCAACAAAAGTAAAAAACAGCATGTTTTGAGATGTTATATGATCCATTGTCGATTTTTGACCAATAGAGGTTGCTATTGGTGTTGTAGATGCTTTTCTCAGCTTGACAAATAATCAACAATAAAATAAACAAATTTAGGGTACCTAAAGGGTAAAAACGTAACCCTATTACTAAGACTCCACTGTCCGTCTGTCTCTCTGTCGACAGGCTGTATCTCATGAACCGTGAAAGACACTTGAAATTCTCACAGATGATGTATTTCTTTTGCGGCTATAACAATAAGTACTAAAAACAGAATAAAATTAATATTTAACGGAGGCTCCCATAAAACAAACGTGTGTTTTTTATAGATTATGGTATGGAGCCCTTCGTCCGCGAGTCAAAAGTCAAAGTCAAAGTCAAAGTTCTTTATTCTTCAATTTAGGCATAATATAATGCACCTATGAATGTCAAAAAGCATTACCACCGGTTCGAAAAATAAAACCTTTGCCCCGAGAAGAACCGGCGTAAGAAACTCGGCAAGGTATATTTTTTTCAAGAAAAAGGTTTACAAAAAGTCCGATTCCCACTTAGCCGATTTTATAAAAGGTAGTCAATACTCAGTGAGCTGGCTACATTTTATTGCCGTTTATAGTGCTTTTAGTGACCTTTCCCCAGGCTTAAGCTGTACTTGATTATTTAAGGCTACGTTTCCATCATAGCTTAGCGAGCAGCGCCCCACACTTGCAGTTCGGGGAAATTGTCACTAAATCGTAGGATAAACGGGTAGTCTTTATTAACAGGCAACATTACGATGCTGCGGCCACACAAGGGTAATAAGGGATGGCTTTATTTGCTTCCGCGCAAAGAATGTGAGGTGATGATAGTTTGAGTGCGTCTTGATTGCCGCAGCGAATTTAAATAATTCCTGATTACTATAAAACTAAAACGTTTATTAGAGTTTCGCAGATTCAACCAAAAACATGAGAAATAGCTGTCATGTTTGCAAAATAATACCTACTAGAGACGTGTTTAGTGTTTTTATGTTTAATGTGCCCAATGAACAGACACAGGCGGCAAATGTACTAAAGTTAATAACTGCCCAAAAAAAAAATCCAAAAATATGTCACCGTAGCATTAGAATTCAAATAAATATCCATGACCTATTTTGAATTAGATCACTTAAGACTTAACTCCTTGGCTTAGGCACAGCTTAAAATGTAAAAATGACTCAACTAGTTTTAAGTCAGACCGAACAGCATCAATTTAAATGATAGAATGACTCAAAAAGGAGATCGATCACTTAAGCTTAAGTTTTAGGTCACTGCTTTTTTTTTATTACCTGCACAGACTTATGACACAATACTAAATTCTTCATTATTGCAACGGTGAGAGGGGCAAAATGTCTACGTATGTCGTAAGCAAAAGAAAATTGTTTTTTAAGTCATTTTACGTATTTAACTCAGTTTACTAAAATTAATTGAGTCACTTTCGTTCTCACCGTGCGATATGAGTCTCTTTTGCTGACACAGGATAAATATATTTTACTGGAGAGATAGTTTTCGCAGAAAGTGTAAACAGCCAGTGATCAACTATTAATATTTGTGTCTCTTTTATTAACACGGGATCTGTATCTTTTATTCGTTTCTTGAGCGATAAAGTAGGCTCTAACTAGAGGACCAGCCTAACGATTATAATTTTGTATCATAGTATCCTATATTCTAAGTATTTAAGCGGGTGGTAGGACCTTGTGCAGGGTCCGTCCGGATCGCTAGCACCATCTTATCCATTAACGCCAAACAGCAGTGTTCGCATTGTTGTGCTCCGGTTTGGGGATAAGACAGCCGGTGTAATGACTAGCATAGAGGCATTCCATCTTAGTCCTCAGTTAGCAACGCATTTGCAGTCTTAGGCTTGCAGTCTTGTGAATGCGAATGTCTATGGGTCACAGTTTCCACCTACCACCAGGTGGCCTGTGTGCTCGTTTGCCTTCTCCACGCCGTAAAAAAAAAGTAAAAATTTGCATGACTTGAAACTTTGTCTCAGGCCTCATTGATTTATCTTTTTGGATATCAAAGTTAAAAGATTGTAAATTTAATCACATTTATTCAAATTCTTTTAGTAACTTCAGCATTATGACGACATATATTTTATCACGAAGCTTATGAAAACTTCTTCCGAAGCTAACAATCTTTGATCTTGGTTTAAGAAAACTTTAATTTCGTTTAGTTACGGGCTCGTAAAGCGTGTAACGTTACGACGTGAGCTTTAATTACGCAACCAAGTAAATAAAAGGTCAAGCTTAAAGTTTAAAAGAATAGGGGTGCTCTGTAACAATGATGCGTTGATTTAATATATCAAACACAAAAATATATTATAACTAGCTTCGGCTCGTGACTCCGTCCGCGTAGATTTCGATTATCGTTACGTCGGGGACTTTTAATTTTTCCGGAATGAAAAGAATCATGTGTGTTATATCTCCATTTCAAACATTCAAATACACACACACTCACACAAAAACTTTGGCATTTATAATAACCGGTGAAATTACTAGTGTATAGGCATTCCATCTTGATTCTCAGGATTGACAACGCATTTGCGGTCTAAAGATTGCAGTCTTGAGATTGTAGTTTTAAGAATGCAAGCTAGGTGGCCTATGTGCTCGATCGCTTTCTCAATGTCATAATTATTATACAAGCTTTTGCCCGCTACTATCCACGAAGAAGTATCTAAACTATGTTCGTTTCCGGTTTTATTTTAAATCGGTTGCTTGAAGCGTCTAGACGAAACAAACATTTAATCATACTTTCTCATTTAAATTCCTCCTTATCTTTAGTAAGGATAAGGATTAAAAAAACATTAATTAAATGCATAAACAATAAAACGTGTAAACACGCTGTATAATGTACTATAGTGAATTTGTTCGCCCGTTGAATTAATTAAGCTTAGGACTAAAAGCCTAATACAATAATTCATGCACACTAAAACACTATGTTCCCAAAGCCTTGGTTTATCTATTAGAGCTCAAATACTCCCATTAATGTTGAGATGTTTTTTTTATAACACAATTTAATGTTAAAATGTGTTAATTTATAAATTTATAATTTTTACTGTATATTCTATAAGATTGGGACTAAAACTTTATACACCGGGCTCGGGAAAATTGAATCTGTTTTTTACTTTATTAAAATCAACACTTACAAAAATGATAATTAAAAATAATTTTAATTAAATTTGAAAAAAACACTCTTTTACACAATACGTCGTTATAACATAAAACGACCAGCTCGCCAAAACCCAACACCCTGTACATTTACACAAATCCCAACCACAAACCCGAAATCCAAAAAAAAAGCTAACTTACGCAACTGCCGGCCTAACGAGCATCACGTGACCCGACAAGTGACAAACGCGCTTGAATTTGATCCCCTTAATGACCGGTCGCCGTTTAGAAGGGTTTTTATGGAGGCGACACATTTTTGAAACGTTGCCTGGCTGGTTGCTGGTTCCAAATTTGAAATTTGACTTTTTTTCTAAGCGTTTTTTGTAAAAAAGGTACAGGCCTTATTAAGTTATGAGTTTTCTAGTGTCGCTCTACAGCGGTTACTTTTAAATTTAAAATTCGTTTTTAGAAGTATTTTTTTAAGAAATTAGCGGATTGTAGCGTAATGTTGGCTTTGAATAACGTACGTGACTCTTCCTTGTAGTTTCTTCCATAGTCTCACTCTCACTTATTTGATCATAGTAAATTTTGTGGAAGATCGCATTTAATAATAATAAATTAAAGTTGTTTAGGTATAATCCTCCATTCGGTTTTTGAATTAATGTTACCATTGCAACTCTTGTTATTCCATCCATGTAATCAGCTTTTTATTGGCATTATTTAAGTTGTATTTTTTAAAATGATAATAACTAATTTATTGAAACGTAGAACATTCAGCCTGTGTATTGATTTCAGGCATAATAATATTATGCTTTATGTTATTAAACATTATTATGTTGTAACGATTATCAAGTGTATTTCAATTACTAGCCGAGTAGGAAAAATCAACATCCATAATGATACAGGGTGTAACAAAAACGCCATTTAAATAACGCTCATTTACTTCCGTTTTTTTTTAATGTTCCGTAATAAAATTGCCAAATAATTGTTCCAAAATATGCCAAACACAATCTTTCAACACAACTTTACCGAGGATGAAATTGCAATTCCATCCCGGTTTGAAAATTTGAAACTATTACAAGTCTATTCGTTGTCAACTAAAAGTTGCGCTTTCAAACTTTTATTACAGACACAGAAAACCGGTGGATTCCAGTGTGAACTGCATGAAAACTTGCATACAAAGTTAATTAAGCTATAAGGTTAATTTTTTGTATAGTTGTAATTAATAATAGTAACCTACTTGCACTGGTCAATATTTGCATGTCTTAATTCTTGTTGCCTTTATAATTTTATTAAAAATTACTGTATGTGTTGTCTACCTTAAATATTATGATTTTGCATTCTTGCGGTGAGAACAACCAAGCTAAATACATGTTTTTTGTATTATAACCATGTTCTCATGGAAGTGATGTATATCTTATATGAGGATAAAATGTCTTTAAACCTTAAACCTTATGTTTATCGTATTGTAATTTCTTATGGTTAGGGTTTCTGACTGTTAACCTTCTGGTTCAAATGGGGTTTTAATACTTAGCCAAATTCAAAGTGTACAAACGCATTAAATTCAAAAAGATCGCACATATTTTATGAACATCCATAATATGAATACATACATCGTAAAAAAATATATATTACCTATATCAGATTAATTATTTTCAACAAAATACTGACCGCAAACATTAACTATCATAGACTCTAATTTTTAAACCTTGAAATATGACCTAACAGGGCTATTCAATGTCTTCAATACTGCCATCGTCTTATGGAGAAAGTTATACGTAATTATATAACAATACTTTCCGATACGAAAAGCTTTATTAATGCCCCCAAGGGCCAGGTCATACCGGCTCAAGACACCTCTGGAGATCCTAGAGCTGGTGCTTACGTCTCCCAAAGGATTGGGCTAGCAATCCAAGAGTTAATGCAACCAGTGTCTTAGGGACCATGCCGCGAGCGGACTTGCTAGAGGGGGAGTTATTTTTATAGAAGTGATTATTATTTACATCTTCAATATTTGAGTGCCTTAATTTTATTTTAATTTAAATAAGTTTAGTGTCAATATTACTTATATAACTAAATTAAATAAAATCTAATCAAAATTGTTTATTCGGTGCAAAACACAAAACATTAATAATAAAACAAAATAATACAATGAGACAGTTAAGAAAATAATATAGGACAAAAACTTAAAACTATTTTTAATGCACCAAATTGGGTGCCACTCAGCATAGTGTCAGACATGTAAATGCCGTGACGCTGATTTTCAGGGCAACCATGACGAGGAGGGGGGGGGGGGGGTTAGCGCTGCTGGTCGATTCATATGTATGTATATGAGAGCGTAGTTATACTTACTATAAGTCTTAAATGAACTTTAGTATGGTTGTATAATAGTAATTCGACGTTAAACTCACCTTTACCGAAAAAAAACACTCTTTGTACCTTTGTGATCACCCTATATTTCATAATATGCCTTTCACACTGTCGTCATACTCGAACACAATATGATCAAAGACAACTTCGCCCGCAAATTCGTGGGTATCGTTTCTGTACCCGAACCGTTAGCTAATTTAACTATTTCCAGTTTCTGTCTAACTTGCTATTCTGTAGGTACTTAAACTTAGTTCCCTAGTTGGCTGCGACATCTTTGTACATAAATTTGGCAAGTTTACTGGGGTGGTTGTTAATCATCCCCCTTTAATATTCATATAACTGGATTGAGGCTTTGTCTCGTAGCATACATGGAGTATTTAGGGTACCTATTCAACTTAGACGCGTTATATCAACTGTGTACTGTGTTTTGAAGTCGGTAAAATCATATGGTTTTTGACATGTTATTTACTTTATGCTAGGTTTACCAGGGCTTAGTAGCTAATGCTTGGTACTTGTCACAGCAGTCGGCGGCCTCCCCGGTCTAGCTTCATGACGGACCTTTGACGGACTCCCTGCCTCGTTTAAACTCACGAAACCAAAAGGAAATGGTGGCTAATGAAGGAGCAGATTCTCCAAAAGCTGTGTTTAAGTTTTCATGACTCCTTAAACGTTAAACCTCTTTTGAAGTCGTAATAAATCATCACACGAAATTCCTCTCTTGTAACGTTCATGTTGAAATCGAAACAATGTATGACACATATTTTTTAATGTCTTTGAAAAATATTTATAATTATTTTCGGCCAGTGTTTTGAAGGCAATAAAAAAAGGTTTTTTTTAATCGGTAGTATAAAAAGTATAGTTTTGTTAATAGGTTCGGGACAGCTAGAAACTTTCAGAACGGCCCTCGTAAACATGCTGATTAGTGCTTAGTATTAGTGTTTGTGTATAGTGCTACTAAATAGAATTCAATCCTATTTACTTAGCGACAAGTCAATACCCAAACCACAATTTACTAAGCACTTGTCGCTTGCTGACCGTGTATGTCTGGTCACTACCTTACCTTTCTACTAATTCCAACGTGTAAACGGTTACTTGTCACTTGTCACTATGCAGGATAGCACTAACAATAACTTACGTTAACGCAAACATGACGTCACGCTACATATAGTATGATTCCAAATGGTTTTGTTGTAATTATTAACCATTATTCGTCGTAGAAAATAAATAACAACTTCATACCTAAAATGTAAATGAAACTATTTGATTGAGAAGGACAGTGGCAAAAATCATCGAGTAACATTATCATTTAAAAAAAATATGTTTTAATAAATATTAATATAATTAATTAGTCATAAATACAGTTATGGCATTGACATTCATAAAAGAAAATTGACTCTTTTTGCCAATTTTAGTAATGAGTGGTGAAAAATAAATATGAAGATGCCGTGATCCGTATTTTGATTGCGATTAAATTGTAATAATTTTACCACTACTTATTATCTAAAAGCAGAGCACCCTGTGTGTAAAATTTCTTCATTTTGACGTCATCGGCATCAAAAGAACGACCCCTATCCAAACTTGACTAATGGCATAAGCATTCGTGCGGGTCCAGAAAGGAAAAAAAAAGACCCCTACTAATGACAAACACTAAGCCCGTGCATACCTAGCATTACCGAGTAGAAAAGAGAACCAGTTTGAACTGCATACTAAAGATGAAGAACAAAGGGTGTTCTTAGTTGGTTTTTGTTTGTCTGTTGTTACATCGTAGAACTGAGAGAAATTAACGAAAGCCTGCCGGCATCTGTATGTCCAGGTGCTTAGACCCAGTGTTCTTAAAAAGTAGACTTTGAGTAGGCTCGCTTTAACGTAGACTTTGTTCTGATTTTTGGTTTTGCCAGGACCAAACCCATCTCATACAAAACAAAAAATATACATCTCAACAAAATGCAATTATTTAATTCCCAGGAATCGAACCCGGGATGATTAACTTCCAAGGTAGAGTCACTACGAACTAGGCTAATGGCGTAGCCAAGTAATTTACATTTAGACAGCTTTCTGCAGTTGTTAGCTTTCATAGAATGAAACTTGGGTAACTTTAACAGTTACTATGAAAACTCAAGGGTTGTTTTTTTACAGTTAAATCTAGTATTAATACTCATACATTAAGCCAAAACTGTATCAATATTAATATCTATTAAACAATTACGCAGTAACTTCCCAATCACTTCAGCATGCCTGTTGCATCCAAACGACTAATAAAAAGCTCAACGTAAACAGTAATATGTCAAAACCAAACTTATTCTTATTTTGAACTCTGTTGAGGCAGACCAAGAGTCAAATTGGATTGTATTTTTACTTCGAGTCCGAACGACATATTCTGTATTACTATCACGACCCGGTCAATTTATATCGTTCGTCGATAATTTTATCAGCCGGTCTCCATTACGACTGTATTTGCTTAGAATAGTGATGTTATAGTATCGATGAAATTATATCGAAAAAACTGAAACGATGGTGGATGGAAAATAAAGTAATTACAGAGAGTCAGAGAGCCAATCAAAACCTGAACATTATGTTTTGATTGGTTTGGTGTTATCATTTACAAAAATGGCAGAACATTATATTATAAGAAACAAACAGTACTTTCCTTTAAATTTTTTTTTTAACTTTAACGATTTTGGTTTACACTTTTTGTAATATAAAAAATATATAAATAGGAATTTATGACATTATCAATTATTTTGATACCATTTTAAAGGTGGCTTCACCGCTGCCCGAATTATAAACGCCATTGCAGTGCGTCATTTATTTTAATTTTTCCTACATTAAGTATCGAATTTAAATATTTTAATTTTATTGTTTAAAACACTTACGAGAGCAAACACATTTCTGAAAGAAAAAAATCTAATTCTAAGATTAATAGACGAGCCAAGTGTAGATAACTACCTAACTATAATTCTATTCAGCAGTAACAATACCAAACACCTACCTACTAATCATGTTTCGTATCATGCATCAAGTGCTTAGTAACAAATTGAGTTGTCAAGCTAAGCAAAGCAGTTTCAGCGGTTGTTATCCATCTTAATGTAATGTGGAGCCTCGTATCGTGCTAGCCATTAAACAATTTAATACTAAATGATAAGTACTGACGGCAAGTACTTAAATTGTGTAAACTCTGCATTAGTCTTGGAAAAGTATATTTTCTTCTTTATGCAAGGTTGCACAGAGTCTAACTCCGCTGCAAAGCAATGTGCAAATGCAAAATCTCACTAGAACCAGATGGCCAATGTGTTTTTCACGATAAAGCATCTTTAGCATTTAAAGTAATGCACCTCTGCAACCACATTACTATGAATTGATAATTTTACATCCGTACAAGATAAAAAACTTTATTTTAAATTAATTTAAATCATCCACTCAATCACTTTTAAATTAACAAACGACCGACAATAGAACAATGTATTTTAAAATTATTCAATTATAATATGCACTCAATCACTTATGAAATCACTCCACCAATCGATAAACACCATAAAAGTGACGTTATTATCGATAGTTTTGCCGATATCGTCGACATGGAGACGCGTCGTAATGGATTTCTGACGTCGGATAAATGATAGATCGCACCGGTGCATTACCTGAGCAAGCTGAAATGAAAACGTGTTTTTCCTTTTGTTTATTTCGTATTTCCTTTTGAATATTGAGCAGGTTATTCGAAGGAGTTATTTTTCATCCTTTTTTTAATTTCACTATCCTACAAATTGTTAACTTCTTAGCCTAACCGCTTTTACTTCCCAAAAACGCAAAACCGAATTTAAAATACACGCTAAATTACGTGTCATAAAGTTTTTTATAGCGCAACTCTAAAACAGTATCATAACTGAGGACATTAGAGGCTAGTGATTAAAATTTTATGTCATCATCACAAGTATTTTTAATTAAAAATGTCGTGACACCCCGGGGCTCTAGCACGCTCCCGGTCTTTGTGGACATCGCAGCACTAAAGCTGTATTTACACGGGCTAGTTTTAAAAGGACCGCGAGGCTTATTTTCCATACAAAATGCGATAACGTATGTCTCCCCTTAAACCTTTGGGGTCCGCTGGCGTATTGCCTAACGCACTCTTTTCATTTTGTATGCAGACAAGCCTTCGATTTTCAAAATGAAAACGATTGCGATTGCGATTGCGAGTGCGTTAGGCCAAGATGCATAACGCTAAGTTAAGCTGGGCATTCACGATCGCTCCAAGAAGCCGAATAGAGCATCGCCGCGCAGAAATCGATCCGTGAATGTCAAAACTGTAGCGTTTAAAAGTACTTGGCGCGATCCGTTGGATTTCTAAATAGACGGAAGGCCAGCACGACGCACCAACGCGTCTTCCGAATG
Organism: Acleris sparsana; assembly: GCA_923062465.1. Lineage (NCBI taxonomy): Eukaryota > Metazoa > Arthropoda > Insecta > Lepidoptera > Tortricidae > Acleris > Acleris sparsana. The sequence continues at coordinate 3,086,406 of OV281293.1, forward strand.
GAACTATCGTGCATGACAAAATTCAACGTTTTGTTAAAAACCATGAACTAATGATCACCCCATCTTTCACCGGTTATAAATCGGTTAATCCGTTTAGGAGCTACCAAGCAGATACACAGACGCACAAATACATAGATACACAAGTTACAACCCCCTTTTTGTCTTCTACGTTGACCCGTGTAAACCAGGCTTAAAAAGGCTGGCTGATTTTGTTTACGACAAACTTGGCATGCTAGCACTGCCGTCGTAAAACATTATTTAAGTGCCGTCATATTGGCATTATCGTAAAATTTGTAATTTTAGGCAACGTTTTTTGAATTATGTTGCGTTACCCTAACTCACAGAAAAAAAAAGGTCATTAACCTGTTGCTAAAAATAGGTTAAGTGGTAATAAGACTCCCGTGCAGAGTGTCCCATCATTAAATATGATAAAAACATGCAAAGCGGGCCTATTATGGTAAGTGTTTATCCATGTGGATAAACGTGGATAAAACATCTGTCACCTTCTGACCAGTAAGTAAGTGAAAGAGTGACGGATGCTTTATCCACCGTGATAACGTTGATCATAATAAGGGCTGTGAATGCACACTGTGTGATATGATATTACAGGCAGCACACGATCTTGCCGTTTCCATTACGTCACGATAATAAGTAACACAGCCAATTCGCAGTATCTCACATCCAATATCCGAAGCAGTTAAAATCCTCACTTGTTAGTAAAATGGTTGCATTTGCTACAGGAGTTTTGTCTCAGATCCCACTTATAATGTATTTATTTGAAGGGTCCACGGAAAGAACATGTCTAGTCACATTAGTAACTTTTTGAGATATCGCGATTTGAAAGTTAGAAACCGTGTCATTTTGTACGTAATTTTCGTGTAGAGGTGTTTTTAAGAGTGAAACAATACAAGTTATATGAAGATTTATATCTGAAACTGAGTGGTAGGTAATAGTTCATTTTGTCTTCTACATTTGGAGATCAAAAACTAATTTTCAAAAAAAAAGTGACTAGACATGTTCTTTCCGTGGACCCTTCATTTATGTAACAAAAAATAAGAGCTGACAGCTCTTAACAAAAGCATACAATGGTTGTCTTATAGCAGTAGGTATAGTTAACTGTCGTGACGTAATGGTAAAGTTACCGTTGTTGTAATTTTTTGCAAAGCGCCCTTACACTTGTTGGTGTGATATTTGTTTTTATCACTACCTACATTAAAAGACGTAAACAAACATGTCTGCCGTCCACTTCTATTTATTTATTTATTTATTTATTTATTTATTTATTTATTCAATCAATTTGTAATTTACAGAGTGATCCATTGCATTACAAACTTAACCTAAAACTTAAAATTAAACATGCAGTATGTTCCTAAAATATCTTATGTCTACTTATACCATTCATTCACTCTCAATCGCTCTCTTGCATTCATCAACCACTTTTGAAATGCCTGAGGCAAACACATCGCAGTGTGGCGCCTCGCCGAGCGTGGTGTTGAGTATGTGGAGGGCCCGCTGCAGCGGAGAGTTGCGGTAGGTAGCGGTGCGCGCACGCGGCGGCGCCAGCAGCCGCGGCGCGCGCAGCCGGCGCCGCGCGTCCGGCACGAACAGCCGCACCACCGAGTCGACTAAGTCAATGCAGTCAACTTTATTGTGCATGACACCCAAAGCAAATTTCACTGTCGCCAGTGAACGACGCATCTCAAGAGAGTCGTATCCTAATTGACCTTGCAAGAATAAGGTCGGGTACTGCTGAGGAAAGTAGCGATAGACCTTCCTGTATAAGTTCCTCAGAAATTTCTTTTGCACCTTCTCTAACATCATAGCATATTTCCGTTCATAAGGACTCCACACTTCCGCAGCACTCTCTAACACGCTACGAACGAGGGCTGCATAAAGAGAACGAAGGGCTGCAGGTGTGAGAGACTGGGAATTACGTAAGATAAACCCCAATCTTTGAGCACCCTTTTTCGCAACCTGAAGGTGTTGCTCGCGGAATGTCAGATGGGAGTCGAAAAGGACACCGAGATCGCGCACTAGTGACTGTCGCCGTACAGCTTCACCCCCGATATAATATGAATGATTTAGCGGAACCGGCGAACGCGTAAAGCTCATCATCTCACATTTTTCTGAGTTGAATAACAATTTGTTAAGTATACTCCATCTATAAATTGCGTTTAAATCATTCTGTAGCGTCTCACAATCTTTGTCACACCTTACTACCCTTATCAATTTCACGTCATCGGCAAATAGTAACAAGGTTCTAGGTTTTAAATGTCAAACAAAGCAGTATTATTATTAAAAAAATAGCAGTATCCCCACAGTATGTTTTTTTTTTTATTCCAACTTAAAAGTTCGGTCTCTATTCTCGTGGCAATCGAGTTTTATTTTCATTTTTATCAAAGTTATCTCCTTCGTGATTTTCATCTCCAATGGTTCGAAAATTGTGACCAAGTGGAAATTAGTGAAAAAATAGTTTTACTGTCATATTTGATCTGCATAATTGCGTATATATGTATTTATTATAATTGGTATAAACAAATCATATAAATTGATTTTTATTAGCTCTCAATATTGGACAACAATGTCGTGTACCAATTAATTAGCAAACCAGCCGACGAAAACATTATTGGCCTGTTCATAAAAGTGATATTTTGCGGCCCCAAAAACCATCTTTAACAATTCCGTATCTTCAAATGAATCTATTGTTTTATTGGAAATCGATATTCGTTAAACTTAGATCAAAACGACTGGTGAAGTAAAACTAACAGATCTATTGTAACGGCTCACCAGTCAAGAGTATAAGACTTGAAGATGATAGACACATAGCGCATAGATACGTCAATCATTTAAATTTTAAAATTTTATTAGCTTGTAATCATCCTCAATGGTTTACAAAGAAGTATAAAAAGAATTACTTGAATATAAATCTCTCCTTTTTATGATAAAGGCAGCCCTTTTAGTCCATTTCTCTAGTACTTGAAACTCTAGGGCTTTGAAAAGATTACTTAGACGTTCCATTTTAAATGTTAAAAGGTCATGAAAAGAGTTAATAACTTGACATGGACGAAAGTGAATGATGTTAAAATAAATGCCTACTTATAAAATGACCAGTACTATCCTCCCAATGGAATCCTGACCCACCATACAATTGACAAGATTTCATATTTTCAAGACTTTAATTTTATTCGTTTTATAGATACTGTTTGGAAGGAGGAAGACACTAATAGTTTTAAATTTTCTCTAGAATGAATAATTATTTTATTATTAATTTATTAAGATGTACTTATTATAAAAGGGCGTAACTTCATTTTTTCGACACGTAAATTAATTTGCAAGTGTCACCAAAATGAAATGTTGTCAATTGTGTCACAGTGACGTTTAGATTCAAGTCGTAAGAAGTGTCAAACAAATTGTTTCACTGTGTCACTGTGACACCGTTCTATGGTGGGTCAGGCTTTAATTGGGCTGATTGTACCTTTGTTCTGATCTCAATCAATAATATTTTTGCACCGAGCTTTAATTCACGAGTCTAACTTCTATTTGAAAAATAATAATTGTTTTTGAATTTAACGGTATTGTTTTTAACACGGCCGCCATTAAACTGTAATTCTATGGAACTTGCTAAATATGTAAACAAGCCGCCATACTAAAATTGACATTAGATGTCAATTTCAATATATTGTTTGTTTACATAGTTAGCAAGTTCCATAGAATTACAGTTTACAGTTAAGTTACTAGGAGTTATCGTAACGTTGTTAATCCGATAACATTTCAAAAGCAATATTGTTTTAGCGAGTAGGATAGAGCCGACTAAAGCGTCGACGCCGACGACGAAGAATTTCGTACATTGACCTTTACAGGAGGGTGCCGTGTTATAGGCAAAAGGTTTGCAATCCATGATGCCTGCAGTCAATGTCGTTGTGCGAGCGTGCCGGCAAACTCATCGTATGCTAGGGTTGTGCGCGAATAGAAGAGACAAGTAATATAAGTCAATGTATGAAATTATTTGTGTTTGGCGTTGCGCTTTAACTACAGAGGCCCTTGCCAAGATGCCTTGCCCTTGCCTAGATTCGTTTTTAAACCAATCGCGTGACTGGTAGATCACGTGACTTTTCGTATCACGTCATCTACAAGTGACGCGATTGGTTTAAAAAAGAATCGAATAGAAACTCTAGTTAGCGTAATGCGTCTTGGCAAGGGCCTCAATTTCGGGGCCCCAAACTATCGCTAACTTCGTGGAATTAGTGCTTTAAGATAGGTTTCACGTTTCAAAGCTTTGCAAGCGACTACTTAAGGTCTCGACTTGTTTCACTATAAACTAACTCACTAACGAAGCAATTATTGGCAATTATTAATTATAATTTTAATCACCTACCATTTCTCTTGGGAACGCCCTAAAATCTCGTATTATTTAATACAGAAATAAAAATAACAAATTGTATAATTCTGAATTTTTACAACACCTAAAAATATTAAGTATCTAAATTTCGAAATTGATATTACCGAGTACAAGTAACGAACATCAGTTTTCCGAATATTAGGTACCTATTTGTTATATACAGTGTGTAAATGGTATACGGGCGTTCCTTTTAACTGTGGTTAGTATAACCCCTACTGAGCACATTTAGGCAGCTTTTGTTAAAATTAAATTAAAAAAAAATAACCATACAAAATAATTTAACACGTAATGTATAACGAAAAATGCAATTAACATTTTCACAAGTAAACATTACGTACTTACCTGACAGATGGACTTCGATGTACATTGCGGGTCGATAGTATGTTCAAAAATTAATAACGGTGTATACGTTAGCGTAATCAAAATAATTCTTTCTGTTAATGATTAGTAGAGTCTTAATCTATGTCCAGTTTTAATAAACGCCCGTATACCATTTACACACTGTATATAAATTTATTTTCTTTGTTTATAGCAACCATCATTTTTTTTTTTTTTTAAGTAAAAGTAAATCGATATAAATCTTTATCCTAATCTAATCTAAACCATTGACAAGTCAATCAGAAAGCCCAGTTATGGCCCCAAAAGTAAGTCAAAACAGCAGAACTTTATAAAGAACCACATAACGTATTTAATAAGTCAGAAGGGATGGGAAATTACACAAGTCCGTGCAAGGCTAATGAGAACGTAATGAATTTCAGTCTCGTCATTAGCTCGGACGTAGGTATACCTGGAGACGAGATAGAGGGTGATTTGATATGGCAAAATAAATACAGGATAAAAATATTCACACTGCAGTCTCGGGATTGCAATCTTAAGACTGCAATTATTTATTAGTCTATGAGCCCATTATCCTCAGCTCCCCTGTATGCTCTAATGCCATCTGCGTGTGATTAAAAAAAACAAATTTCAACGCGCTTGTTTCTTGACTTGACAAGGGAGAAAACAAAGTCATATTATAAGGGTTCCGTATTTTTGTATTAAGTAGGATATTTTAAAAAAAACGGTTGCAGGTATGTGACCTCTCTCCTTCTATTCATAATAATTATTTTAAACTAGACCAACCTTGTTATGAACCATCCTAATCAAATGAAATTTACAAAGATACAAATCGGTCAATTCGTTCAGGAGCTACGTTGCCAATAACTGATACACAGACACACAATCATTTTAAACTTCTAATACCTGTTTGTGGGTTAAAAAAACGCATTCCAATTAAAAATGCAGTCAAAGCAGTGCAGTGACCTAGTTATTTTGCGACTTAAAAGCTACATTCAACAAGCAACGCGGCAATCAATTTTTTATATCTGTAATTGAATTCAGAAATTCAATTGTACGCAATTGCGTACAAATCTATTTTCATTTGACAGTTATTTTAATTATTGTTGACTTGACATAATCATGCAAATTAATAGCTTTTACCTAAACCAAAGTACTTAAATCTGTAATGATAACGCAAAAAACTGGAGTGTTCGAAAGCACACTTTATAAAATTCTAAATCACCTGTACTTGTATTTAAACACCCCTTGTAAACAAATTCATCATAATTTAATTCAAAAACTCAGCATTATTTACCCTAATTTGGAGACTTGGACGTAAAATACTGACTTTGTGCCCTATCCACAAACATTGTACATGCTAGCCTCTCATTACCTTTTTCCGGTTTACCGACAAATTCCCGGCCTAGGTATTTCGTGTAAAGGCAGTTAATTTTCCCGGACGGCAACGTTTTTCTCTTTTCAGCTCCGACACCTTACCTTTGTGGCGTTAAGGCCGCATCAGGGTTTCGGGCACTTTTGATCTGAAAATATTAAGTTTTTGGTATTTAGTTAAGAAAATATTTTCTTAAAAAAAATTTACAAATTTATGCTAATAGCTGAAGAAATTAATCACTATAAAATCATTATAATAACCATTGAAATTTTATTGTAACCGTAAGGGGAAAAAAGAAAAAACAAATGGACAAACTTAGAAACTTACTCACAACTACGTTAATCTAACAAACCACCACCAGTAGGGATTGCTCCCAAAATGCTGGCAGCATTGCCACATTGAATGTGAATGTCTAATCTTTGCGCCAAGTACAGGCCAGCATTTTGGTCACGAGTTGCGTCGATCAGGCGCTTTGATACTTCTTTAAAAATACGGTGTGCTCCTGGTCTCCACGGTCCTAAAGTTACGACCCCAAAAAGGCTCAAATATGTACCTTCTATCAAGTTTTCGCCTTTTGAGGTTCTCCGCCGATTCCGCCACAAAACCAGCCCTAGTACTTGTTCCGGGAAGGTGTGACGGCGAAGGTGTGGCATCTCAAACCAACGAACGGCCCATCTTCCTTGGAAAAAGAGTCATCCCATCGGGTGTGTTACCATCGTCGCGCATGAGACCATTAATAACATATTGTTACATAGCCCTTTCATTAATCGACCCATCAAATATGCATCCACATACAGGGTTATTGGTAAGTCGACCTATTCCCGTTAGGAGGTGATAGGGGTGACTATTTGCGATAATTTTGACCCCCATATGCACGATGCAAAAGTGAACCATTTTTGAGTTATCGCGTTTAATAGTTTTTTTTTAAATTAGTCGGAAATTCAACTTGAAAAATTTATTACAAAAAAAGTATCAATTTAAATCTTTTTTTTTCTTCTGATTTACAAAACCGATTAAAAATCTGTACACGTTTGAGAATGCGAGGCCGAAAACTAAAAAATACATGTTTTTTTATCAAACTCCAACATAAATTACACGAAAACAGAAAAAAATACCAATACATTTGGCGTGCAGATTACACATAAAACATTGACCTTTTTCCAGCTTTCTAACGAGCTATTAAAATTAATTTCAATTTTGTTAAAGATTGCTGGAAAAAAATTATAACAAAGGAAGCAACAAGGAAGTCACGTCCGAACATAACTTAAAATTAACTAACTAAATCAATGAAAACTAACTGTTATACTCGTAAACACAAATAACAACATTAACTTATGTGAGAATAAGAAATGGAGGTAGCCATTTTGAAAATGAACTATAAAAATCCTGATTATTTCAATTTTAATTGTTTATTAGCTTTAATTTTGTAACTTTTTACATAAGTTAATGTTGTTATTTGTGTTTACGAGTATAACAGTTAGTTTTGATAGATTTAAGTACCTAGTTAGTTAGTTTTAAGTTTTGTACGGACGTGACTTCCTTGTTGCTTCCTTTGTGATCAATTTTTTCCAGCAATCTTTAACAAAACTCATTTTAGTTTTAATAGCTCGTTAGAAAGCTGGAAAAACGTCAATGTTTTATGTGTAATGTGCACGCCAAATGTATTGGTAAATTTTTCTGTTTTCGTGTAATTTATGTTGGAATTTGATAAAAAAACGTGTATTTTTTAGTTTTCGGCCTCGCATTCTCAAACGTGTACATATAATATTTTTTTTAATTTTGCATAAGAACAACAAATTCATCTTAGTACAAAAGCAAATAAAAAAAATTTGATTTAAATTTGGTATGTTTTTTAATTTTAATTTTTGAAGTTGCATTTGTGACGTTTGTTTCCGCCCGCTTCCTTTGTGATGATTATTTTTTCAGGTTTTTTTTAAATATTTTTCTACTTGTTATGCGTTTTTGGAGAGCTAAGAATACAGTTAAGTTTTTAAATTAATCTGCAAGCCAAGTTTCATAACGTTTTTTTTTGTTTTTAAGGCATTTTAGTGGAAAGCGATCGCAAAAAATATTGAAAAAATTTCGTTTTCCGTCTCGCTTTTTCAAATTTGGACCGATAATTATTGTTTTAATATTGAGAAATAAGCAGTGTTTAATCGGTTTTGTAAATCAGAAGAAAAAAAAAGATTTAAATTGATACTTTTTTTGTAATAAATTTTTCAAGTTGAATTTCCGTCTAATTTAAAAAAAAACTATTAAACGCGATAACTCAAAAATGGTTCACTTTTGCATCGTGCATATAGGGGTCAAAATTATCGCAAATAGTCACCCCTATCACCTCCTAACGGGAATAGGTCGAGTTACCAATAACCCTGTATAGAGGTATTTAGTTGTGGTAGGACCTCGTGCAAGGTCCGGCTGGATCGCTACCACCATCTGAATACTTTACCCTACCGCCAAGCGGTGGTTGACAACCAGTGAAATTACTATGACAGAGGCATTCCATCTTAGTCCTCAGGGTTGGTAATGCATTTATTTGAGGTCTTTAGATTGTAGTGTGTACGTATGTATGTATGTAATCAATTCGTTGCACATAACAAAAACAAAACAATGAAGATTTGTAAAAAAAACGTATAAAGGCGAACTTATCCCTTCAATGGATCCCTTATGGGTAAGATTTAAAACGCAAATACACGTGTGCAAGATACTAAGTAGTAAACAAGATGCCATTATACATATTATTATGTAACATATTTTATCCAAAGGGACTTAGCGACGGCAAAAAATACTACCTGTATTTATTATTCCGCTGTTGTTTGCATCGAAGTCAATATCTTTAATTACCATTCCACAGATACAGAATAATCCAAGGCTTTGCTTTCTAGTATGCAAATACAATAATGTCGTAAGTTACAACATTATTTAGTCCAATTCCAATTTTAATTCAACGCAGTAAATTTTAATTTCGATTATGATACAAAGTATGAGACAGTCCGTATAAATACAGGATGATGTAAAAACGTAGATGATTGTTTTTTTTCTTAATATGAGGATTAATTCATTAGTGGAATGGCAGTGCCGTTCTATTCATTCTTATTCTTCGTCTTTTCATAATTTGTTCATTTAAATATCGAATATTATCGATATTATTTATACATTATGTACATAATATTGTTTCAAAAACATCTCACAATCCTTTAAGGCTTTTAGATACCTCCAGTAGGTATCTAAAACCTAATAAATTACTTCATCATCATCATCATCAGCCCGGGGGTGTCCACTGCTGGACAAAGGCCTCCCCCAAAGAGCGCCACAAGTCACGGTCTTGAGCCGCTTGCATCCAGCGGCTCCCCGCGATCCTAACCAGGTCGTCAGACCACCGGGTGGGAGGCCGTCCAACACTCCGTCCACCGGTGCGGGGCCGCCACTCGAGAACTTTTCTTCCCCAACGGTTATCAGTTCTCCGAGCTATGTGGCCTGCCCATTGCCACTTCAGCATGCTAACTCTCTGAGCTATGTCGGTGACCTTGGTTCTCTGGCGTATTACCGTATTACGCATCATATCGCGCAAAGAAACTCCGAGCATAGCTCTTTCCATTGCACGCTGAGTGACCCTGAGCATATTATTATTTATGAGGCCCACATTCAGCGGCCAAAAAATAAATTACTTAAATAATAAAATTGCGTATAAGTGAATTTTCCATGTCACTCAGAGGGCTATGGAGAGGGCTATGCTCGGGGTTTCTCTGCGTGATAGAATCAGAAATGATGGTATCGGCAGTAGAACTAAGGTTACCGACATAGCCCGAAGAATAGGTAAACTTAAGTGGCAGTGGGCGGGGCACAACTCGCAGGACTGATGGCCGATGGGGTCAGCAGGTTCTAGAGTAGCGTCCGCGGACCGGAAGACGAGCTGTAGGTAGGCCTCCAACAAGATGGAGTGACGACCTCGTAAGGGTCGCGGGAGATGGTGAATGCGAAAAGCACGAGACCGGTCTGAGTGGAGAGCCTTGGGGGAGGCCTATGTCCAACAGTGGACGTCTTTCGGCTGACATGATGATGATGATCAATTTTCCATGCAGTTTCCGCGCAGTCTAAGATCCTGATTGTTTTATATGTTTATAAAGGCATGCATGCATCTTGCAATTGGTCATACAGTGATAATGACGACGCGCTGGCCTAGTTGGTAGTGACCCTGCCTACGAAGCAAGTGGTCCTGGGTTCAAATCCCGGTAAGGGCAGTTATTTGTGTGATGAGCACGAATATTTGTTTCTGAGTCATGGATGTTTTATATGTATTTAAGTATATATTTCTCTATATAAGTATTTATATCGTTGTCTAGTACCCATAGCACAAGCCTAGAGCTTAGTTTGGGACTAGGTCAATTGGTGTGACATTGTCCGAGTAAAAAAAAAAAAAAAAAATATCAAAATCAAAAATCAAAAACATTTATTTCGGACATACTCCATAGTTTGTTAGTAGGCAACACATACAAAAATAAAAACTTAATTCTAAGGTTAGGTAAAATAAAACACAAAAGACAACAAAAAACCCTCACATCAAAAGCGACGGGGCATCGCCGCTACTGGAACGTGCAGGCTTACCCAGTGCTGCAGCAGCGGCGAGTCCCAGCTCTGGGCCAGAGTGCTCAGGACGCTATTCGGGCTGGAGCGAACCCTATTTAAAAGGGAAGCACATCGCTTCCTGATAACTGAGTGGAAGCTATCAACCTGCGCCTCGGCGAACATAGCGGATGCGCTGCACCACCGCGGCAGTCCGAACAGCAACCGGAACGCATCGTTATACTGAACGCGCAAAGCGCTGTATGCACGCCGCGTAAAATTAACTCACAGATTGGAAGTGTAGAAGGTCTGGCAAAATGATTGTATAACTCTTCCTTCACATTTTAAAATTAACATGTAGTTGCTGGGTTAGAATAGTGCCACTCCATGTCTTCCCAAAAGGATGAGATGATGAGAGTCGTAAGAGGCGACTAAGGGAAAAAAGGCTTGTAGTACTGTTAGGCGATGGTGTTGCAACCTGTCACTAATATACAATGGTAAACATATTAACTGTGCAAAATGAGGTAATTAGTAATTCTGTAGCTCTGCCTACCCCACTCTGTGAATAAAGACATGAGTTTTTTTATGTATGTATAGTTTAATGTTATTGCTCGCGTGAAATCTGCAACGCCTACCGTGTAAATTATGTTTATTTTAGAACCATTTAAGGTTGACTGAAAACGTAATGGTTTTCTTGTCTGTACAATAAAGTGTTTTGTATATTGTAACAAAAGCATAAGGTCACAAAACACATGACACATGTATAAACACGTTCATTTAAATTTAAGACGTTTTATTTTAATTATGTTCGTCAGAATAGTGTTTCACGTGGAAGTAATATTATGAGAGAAAACGCGGAAAAATGTTCAGGTGCTGGAAATTTGAAAAAGCAGGCTTGTAAATTAAATAACGCTGGAAATATGCAAGGTTTAAAAATATGTTTACTTAATATTCTAAGCGTTTACGTTAAATGCGAGCCAACATAGTTTAGAATATTAGTAACTTATAACCAAAGTAAAATATACAGTTCAAGTCTATAATGTCTAAATATTTAATTTTTGTCCGATCGTGTGATGTACATCTATTTCTATAGCCTCTTGAGGTTTCTTGCACTAAAAATTGTACATAATACGGCCATTGAATTAGAAAATTTACGTTCATTCACAATATATTAATATTCAATTGACAAATTTCGTTAGCTATACAAAAACAATTCTAGCACTCAGAGGCTCTATTCTTAACTCTTTTATCATTTAAAATGAGGTTTAGGATATCTCATTGCGTTTTTATTACCATAAATAGATACATATCAGGGGACGATTTCTCACCAATTAGCATAGTAATTATTAATTAATTAATATGCTTGTACTTTAGGTACAAGACAATGATATAATAATACTTTTAGAGAAATAAATACTCAAATACGTAGAATGCATCCAAAGCTCAGTTACCGGGAATCGAACCTGGGACCGCTAGCTACCAACTAGGCCAGCGCGTCGTCAACGTAATGAAAAGCAATCTTTGAAAATCCGTCTTCATAATTATGGTCAATTATATATTTCCAAATACCAACTCCCCTCTGATTATAATATAAAAGTATATGTCACTTCTACGAAGAAAACGAATCTAACAATACTATACAATAGTCATAAATATGCTAAAATCCATCAAGCCGTTGGTGCTGCAGAGCGTGCCAAAGAAATAGATATACATACATACATACATACACTAGAAAAACATAACCCTCCTTCTGACGACGGGTAACAAGTCTCATAAAAAAGTCGTCATTATTAAGCTAATTAGCTTAGTAGTGTAGTTATAAAAAACCATAAGAAGTCAAAAACAATTATGGTTTTGTCGAGTAGAATAAAGTCCCATTCCGCTTCTCAACCTCAATTACACCTTTTTAAAACACTACTAAAAAGAGCAAGCGTAAAACACTTTTCAAACAGCCTTTTTCTTTTAATATTTTATAAATTCTCATCGCTATTTACTACTCGAAACCAGTCTAGCTGGAACTTGAAGCGTTACCGCAAAAGCAAATACCTGAGAGTCTAGACAGATTACATTCCGAAGAAAACGCGCTTGTTAATTAAAAAAAAAAAATTTGGCATAAAGTAAAGGTTACATCGTCTGTTGGTTAAGAATAAAATTTTAAGTTTTTTAGTTTGAGTCGTTGAGTAATTTGATTACAGTCAGGAGTACAGTTAAGGAGTTTTGCAACCCTCCTTGGCTTTAAAGTCAATATGACATTCTATAGTAACAAGGTAGAATGTCTAATTTTACCCACCGCTAGTGTTACCAGCTGTCAAAATGTATAAACTAACCGTAGATTAACATTGAAATGAATAAATCTATAAAAGACTTGGCATCTCTAATGACATTTATTCCAACGAAATTGTGAAATAGTATAGTGGCAACGAAATATCTGGATTAACGCTAACGTAAACTATTTTCGAAAGACATAAACGCTCGACGCGTCCGGTGGCTCACGTCAATCCATTATATTCTCGATAACGATATCATTCTCGCAATTCATCTTTTCTAGGGCCACAGCTTTCGAAAAGATTTTCCATATTCGTTCTTAACTTTTAACCTTTATTTTACGTAGCTACTAGCGTTAAATTAAAATTGTAATCTAACTACAAGCTTATTTTAAGCTTTTCACTACTTTTTATATTACAGTGTTTATTCTCAAAGCAAGACTTTAAGCGACAATTTCTCCATCGAAATTGCTATTCCTTTACCGAAACACGTTACGGGCGAGATTTAAAATCACCCTGACGGGGTCACTAGGAAATAAATTCGGAATTGCCATCCTGTGTGAACGTTGGCACAGGGCATGTTGTGTTTAGTTGACAGGATTGCTAGTGTTTTTGGATAATGTGAGTTTGGTGGGAAAGAGACAGCCAATTGTAAAATTTTGTGTAAAAATATATGGTGTGACATGGGTGCCCCTTGAAATCTCGACAAACTTTTCATCGAATTTCATTTCATCGAAAACGATTCATAGAATATTTAGTATAAATATTATCTCTTGTGGTATTATGGCTTCATCGACTATTTATTATAATTTAAAACAATTATTAAAACAACGGTACATGGATTTTTAAATGCTTAAAAATACATTTCATAAACTATTCAAGAGACAGAACAACTCAATATAATTACTATTACTAAAAACTAGTTTGAATTGCAACACATTGATATGTAAACAGAAGTTTGCTATGCGACAGACTACAAATAGGTGCGACGACGAGCGAAGCGAGGAGGAGTGTGTTAGGTGAACTGCGAGCTAACAGCGCGCGAAGCCGAGCGAGCGAAGCGAGCGTGCCGCGGCAGCGGCCGGCGAGCGTCAGAACCGATTTTTTTTATTCCAAATAATATATTGGATAATAAAGTATGAAATAAAAATCTGTCACATAAAATATCTAGTTAATAATAAATAAAAAATAAAATAAATAAATAAATATCAGGGGACAATGTCACACCAATTCACCTAGTCCCAAACTAAGCTCTAGGCTTGTACTATGGGTACTAGACAACGATATAAATACTTACATAGAGAAATATATACTTAAATACATAGAAAACATCCATGACTCAGGAACAAATATTCGCGCTCATCACACAAACATCTGCACTTACCGGGATTTGAACCCAGGACCGCTAGCTTCGTAGGCAGGGTCACTACCAACTAGGCCAGCGTGTAATATTTATAAACATTAAAAATCGGTGTTTTAAAAACACATCATTTAATTGTTAGATGTAAAGAATATTCGATCAAATGAAAATAAGCGAAAAGTTGACTTTGAACTGAAATTCGATTAAACGTTTGTCGATATTTCAAGGGTAAACCGGTGTGACATGAATTTATTTATAATAAAAATAATTAAGAACTTGCACATTTTTTTTATCAAAATTTTGCCTGGTATTCGTGTTTTTATCTCATTTTAGATTTTCATCGGATACGATCACCATTGATACGATAGTCGGATCCGATATCGTTTCAGGTTCATTTTTGAACTCTCGGTTCAAAAGATGTTAAACAACCCGTCAATGGATTGCTACAAGCATACGGGCTCTCGACTAATGTAACTAAACCTATGAGTGACTATTGGAAGACGTTCTTGCCATAATTTGTGTGAATACTAAATACACGTTTGCATTTTTATTTCCGGTTCGTTTGCCTGCGAGCGTATTTGCATGAGATGAAATACAAATAGAAATACTGGAAAATGGCCGAATCTTAAGTACCCGAAACCTACGTGCTCGCATGACTCGATGTATGAATGTGGCAGAACCGAAAGATATCTGTCAGGATCTTAGAAGGTGTGGTTGTATGAAGTACCTGATATCAATGTTGGCATTAAATGGGTGGAAATAATTATTTTAGAGGTGGAGCAACATCATTATGTGTGTATGAGAATGAATGAATGAATGAATGAATGAGATATAAGCAATTACAATTATCAAGAAACGTACACTCCCACCTCCAGAATGTAAATAAAATAGGTTGCAAAGCGGGTTACCCTGCTCCGCTTCTGCAAGCAGATGGAATCGCAAGGAACAGCAAGTGTTTATAAAAAGTCAGCAACCTCAGCAATCCTCCCAACTCCGCCAATCCAGTTTCACGTATACATATTTGACTACCCACATTGTAGCAGGAAATTATGGCGGCGTGACATCACAGGTATTCTTTATCTGTTTGTTTACGAGCCCTCGGTTTATTACCGATGTGTTGTATCGTTTTATATTTACTTTAGGTTACTGTTTAAATATCTACTTCCTAATACAAAGTCTTTTAAATGTCGAATGGAGTCGATTTCAATTTGGTTTATTAAGTGTATTCAATAGTTTGAGTACTTTAGTACGCGAACTGGTATTTCTGCTCAAAGTGTATTTGCTGCAAATGCTGTATTTTGATTGCTCAGCACAAGCTCTGTTCTACTCTGTAAAAATGTATTGCTTCTGATATGTTATTGTATTATTTTGATTCGGCCGGTACTACTGTCCCGTAAATAATAATAATTATTTAACTTAACTTTAATATTAGATTGTTTCACACGGGACTAAAACAAACCATAATGTCACGAGATGTTTAGCCACGCGAGCTGAGCGAGGATGGTTATAGTGCGAGCGTCATTATGGTTGTTAGAGTCTCGCTTTAAATACTCTACTTTTTACTTTGAACGCGAGGAAAAAAAATGACGTTCTATACAAAATTACAATATTTATTATGACAAAGTTACTTAAGAATTTGTTCCGCGGTGGTATTTTTTTGTAAATTGACGCTTCAAATGCTTGCGTATTTAGCCAACAGATTCAAACTTAAAAACTGTTTTAAAACTAATTGGACTATACATAATAAAATACCTACTTTTATCCCTAGAGATTAATAGCTTTAGTCCCGATGTGCAGAAACTAAAGTAACATTTTAAGAGCATGAGAAGTGAAAATATAATCACGCGAATATAAATCCAAACGCAGTCTCTTCTATTGTCTCTATCCCAGTAATCCCTTAGCCTTAGCGCGTAGAGCCACTACGTCGTAGCGCTACGCCGTAGTGCCGCTACGACTGACAGAAGCTTTATTATATGATTTAGTCGCGTCATGCTACAAGGAATGATAAGGTTATATCAATTGTACAGTTGGCATTAGTAAATAGAGAAAATTAAAAAGTAATAAAAATCCAGGCAACTGCGAGACGGACTCACGTACCGGTGTTCAGTACCACGTAGCAGTGAAAGTATATGAATATTTTTTCATTTTTATACATCTATTGATGTGAAGTGAATGAAGCTACGGATATTGGAGGCGTCACTGATGCGTTACTGGTCTCCAAGAAATTTAATGACACCCTTTTTCTAAATCCCCATATTACAGCGAATTGGGATAGCCGATTTGAATTATTACCAAATATTGCCCTAAGGCAGAAAAAAGTTTTTTTTTCTTCAAAAAGTCTTTGGAACTGTCGTCTAAGTATAGAATCTGTTTTCCACGTCTCGAGCTACAAATTACCATGAATGGCAGACCTTTTTTGAAGTGATAACTGCTTCGTTACGTAACGCGTTACGGCGCCAGCAGGAAAGCATAGAGGGAGTATAAAAACAGCTAATATAATATTAATCTTCGCACTTGTTACAAATGCCTTTCGTTAAAAAGAGTCGTGTATATTCAACAGTGTACCACTTTTTAGGTTTGTTAGTGTGCGTAAGTTTGCAGTCAGGTAAACAATTTCATTGTTAAATAGTTCAACTTAGATTAGTTTAAGTTATCACTTCTGTCTTCTTCTTCTGTCCCGAGACACACACGGTTTTTTTTTTCTGTTCTCATGTACGATCGGCTGCATAAGCCATAATCAAATTGGGTGACTGTAGCATGTGTATGGGTGCTGTTCCAGTGAACTTCATCCCATCGCGTCTTTAATCAAGGCCAGCAGACTAAAGTAATACAGTATCTATTTATCTCCTAAAATTTGTAAAAAAGGTTAATATCGCGTGCTGACTGTAATAAGTTGACAAAGAGTATTTGAGTGACGTCGCAGTGCGGGCGCCGCTCTGACAACTTTATCTTACAATGATATATTATCTGGAAGTGTTCATTATAAGTTATACCTACCGGGTGTAATGTAATATTGTGATGTGACGCTCTATTCTTAATGTTTAGCTTGTCTTGGGTCGTATATTTTGTTTGATTATGATTAGTCATTTAAAAATGAAAATGATATGTATTTAATAAATCTTACACACTGCAGCATCACTAACTTACATAATATAATTTAATTATTATTTATGCTTAACATTTAGGGTGCGGTAGTGTGACATCAATATGGGTCTTCACTGAGCATTGTGTTACGACACTTGTCAGTGCTGCAACACTGGTATTCTGCGAAGCCTGGGTTATTTAATACATTCAATTTAAATAAGTAACTTGCAGCAAAAAAAGGCATGCAATTTTTTTCCTTAAATCAATATTAACTTAAATATTTAATTCAAAAATAATTATGTTGTGTTATTAATTGACATGCAGGTTTTATATTGTACATGTTCACATTCTTTCGTTTACTAGCTCTTGAATAAGGTAAAACATGGTAACAAAATGACGTTATAAAATCAATTTAGCCGTTCGAGACTTGCATATAGAGACAGAAGGTTTTTACACATGACACGTTTTTAGGGTTCCGTACAAAAAACGAAAATAATCTAAATATAGTCAAATAAAGTCATTGCCAGGGGCCCGTTTCTCAAACGGTATTAGTCTAATAATATTAGTGTTTTGTTTCGTAAATAACACTACAAAATGAGACAAAACACTAATATTATTAGACTAATACTTTTTGAGAAACGGGCCCCAGCTCGCACTTGGTTTTTTAAGTTAAAAATCACCATAAATCAAATTCAAAATTAAATTAACAAAACCGTCGAACAAAAAGTTTAACCAAAGACAGCTCTACTTTCCAGCCGTAGTCGGTTTAAAAATATGGCTATATCGCGGTTGTAAATCGATGGTGGCTAAGGGTTAAATCCTGTGAGATTTACCGGCGGCAGCGTAGTTTGGGCCGTCGGGGGGTTACGGCCGCGCGACAAAGACATGTATTGTCATTATAAGTTTGTGGAGTGATGTGCTCCAGTGAGACTAGAGAAAATATATGCGGGAAATGTAGGAAAGAGTACGATTTAGTTGAAGTTTTGTTGAGAGACATAGAACGCATAGCCTAAACCTTTTTTTTGAGTACACAAGGGGTGTTCTTTTTTTGATAATCGACTTCTTACCAATTGAAATATAGGGGGAGAAGCTAGAAACTAATTCAATGGCAACGTAATTGTTAGCATCGTCTTATTGACGATAAACTTTAGGTCTAGCGGTGCCGGGTTCGAGTCAAAGGGCAATTTGTGTATTGAGCACAAAAACTAAGATCGATAACCAATGTGTCTATTATATTTTCATTTTGACTGCGCTTTGGCCAAGTTGGTAGTCCCTGCCTACGAAGCTAGCGGTCCTGGGTTCAAATTTCGGTAAGGCCAGTTATTTGTGTGATGAGTGCGAAAATTTGTTCCTGAGTCATGGATGATTTCTATGTATTTAAGTATAAACTTCTCTATATATTTTTTTAAGGCATAGGGAAGGCTGACGAGCACACAGGCCACCTGATGGTAAGTGGAAACTGTGACCCATAGACATTCGCATTCACAAGACTGCAAGCCTAAGACTGCAAATGCGCTGCCAACCCTGAGGACTAAGATGGAATGCCTCTATGCTAGTCATTACACCGGCTGTCTTATCCCCAAACCGGAACACAACAATGCGAACAATGCTGTTTGGCGGTAGGTTAATGGATAAGATGGTGGTAGCGATCCGGACAGACCCCGCACAAGGTCCTACCACCCGCAAAAGTAAGTCTAGTCTATGTAAGTATTTATATCATTGTCTAGTAGGCTTAGAATAGGTCTCGGTACCCAGGTACTAGGTGACATTGTACCCTGATTTATTTATTTAATAAGAAACTCATTTATTTAATTTGTAATCATAGACGACGTTTTCAGCAAAGGTAAAATGTAACAGTGCATTGTAGTATTGAGATGGCTAATGTTCACAACCTTCAAAGCTAATTGACCATCAGGTGGCCTGTTATAAAACACAACATTCAAATGACGTCAGTAATATTTCAAAGTACCTATTCTCAAATTAAACAAACAAACAATGGCATTGTGCTAAAAATAAAACAACAAACCATTGCCCAAACTCACAGAATAAGGTATCTTGAAAGCTACAGAATTAAATTCACCTATTACGCTTTTAAACATTCAGCGTACAAACCACGCTTACGTCTTACGTAAATGTCTATTATGAAATACTTTCAACTTGCAGCTTTGTCAAAGTTTGAATACTTTAAGAGCATTAAAAGCGTCTCAGACGAACATTCAGGTAAGGTTACGTTACCGCACGATGGTTATTTACTTGTACTTGGAGTATTATTTAGTTAGCTTAATATGGTTTTCGTTTGAGTTAAGACACGATAGTTTTAATGCATCGTATAAGTTGTCGTAAATCTTTGCTTTTTTTTACCGCGAATCGGGTTCGTTTGTTTTGTTTTCACGCTCGACTCGAGCAAATAATGTGAAATTTAGTGTATAGATAGTTTAGAGGTATACTCGTATAATAACTGATTTGCACCCTTAATTAAATTGTAAAAATAACTAATATTAATTATGACTAAATCTATATATACACTAAAACATTAAATCTAAGAATGGCCCCTGCGGCATTGTACCAAAGATGCTGGCAGCATTTCCTCATTGAATGGCTAAACTTATTCGTTGAGCGAGGAAACTGCCAGCTCTTCGGTCTCCAGTGACGTCAATGAGTCTCTTTGACAATTCCTTAAAAAGGCTAATAGCACTAGGACCCCACGGACCAAGGGTCTCGACACCGAATGGAATAAAATTATATTCTGGGCCGAGACCACTATATTTGCCAGTCTTAATGTTTTCAGCCGCTTCGGCCGCTGCACCAGCCCTATTAGAGGTTCGTGGGAGATGTGACGGGGCCAGCGTGTCTACACAGGTTGCACCCTTATATCTAGTTCTTAAAGAAACAGCATGCCACCACAGCCGCCATTTAATTTAAATTGCATAAGGATGGCATAATTATACTTCTATTCGCAAAAAAAAAGTTTTAAAAATGTGTTAATAATAGAGTTTATTACGTCTAACTTTTTGAAATAAAATGAAATAATATTTTATTTTATTTATAACAATCGATAACAAGGAACAAAGAAATACGCAAAAAAATTATGAAGTCACTAATATATTTATTGTTACAGAACACGATTATTGCAGTTTTCATAACCTACCAAATCTTTGACTTTATTCTTTTTTTTTTTTATAATGGCTGCCCACTTGAAAACTCAGCTGGTGCTAACCGGGGTCATGCGTTGAGACCATCAGAACTCCTGCTTTAAATTTATATGTTTTAAAATCTTAAAGTCATAATAATCGCTTTTCACCCGAAAGAGGAGGGTATTGCGTTTATCAGCCTATATAATATGTTTGTATGTATGTTTGTTCGTTTTTGGCGCTCTAAAAAGTAAACGCGTGGGCAATGGGTGAGTTTTGATGATTCTTATGCAATCGATTTGTCTTAATCTTTTCAGTGTCACTAAAGATAAATGACAGCATTATAAATTCAATATGAAGCCAACCAGACGCCATGTTGCAAAAAGAAAGAAAAAAATTGACGAACTATGACAAGTGGGGTATCTTTGTATAGGTATTTAAGAATCATCTTTAGGCTTTTTTCATCATTACTCATTTTGAATTATCGTCTAGGATTTATAACGATGTAATTTGGCTAACCAAGCAACATTTGGCTTATTTAAAGCTTATTTTTTTTAGGCTTGTGGGTTATTTTTATCAGTTCTATTTATATATATTTTATTAGGTAATATCACGCGCAGCCGCAGAAGGTGTTGATTACTTGGAGCTTGTTCTCATTATTTTTCTCATTAAGGCCTCGGTTTGCGCCAGTCTTCGGTTTAAAAAGCTAGGGCGTGTGCACATCATTTACATTTTAATTTTAATTAGGGTAATTTACATATTTATGTAACATTGCACTGCCAGCCTTTTGATAGCGTTCAGCTGGCTATTGCTATCACACTTGCACTTGTAACTTACAATATAATTGTCACTCGTGCTCCACATTGAATTAAGCGGCTGACCCGTGCCGTGACAAGATGCATAGCGAGATCGTTTTCGGTATCTAAAATGTGTAGGGACGTACGCTGCCGATCGGTCCTTACATTTTGTCAGTTTTGCAAAATTATTTACGATATCATTAAGCGCCTTGTCTAGGGCAACTATTGGAACTAGTATTACGTCTACAGTGTAGCGTTTGAGATGTAGGTCATACACATGCAGTATGTGCATTCTCTATTTTACTACAGTTATTGAAACTTCATACAAATCGTTGCTGGTTAAGTAAAGTTAGTAACAAAAGTGAGCCTCCATTTATTTTTAAACTCAATTATTTATTATTACATGCTGTGTTTATGAAAAAATGCCAAAAATCCTGATTTAAATAACTACCAAAATATACAAGTGACATGTCTGTGTTTTGTATTTCAATTTAATTATTTATTTATTTATTATGGATATCAACAGCACATTACAATTCGTAAAAGCAGTAAATTAACAAGGGAATAGTGCCAATTACAGAGATCCACCTATGAGCAATAAATAAAGAACAACAACTACAGATATACTACCTGCCCCTGCCCCACTTCTTCGGTTTTCATACGCAACCATAAGACGTCAATTTTACTCCCGTATTTTTAGGTCACGCGTGCATAAAACTTGAAACTGGTTTCACCAATGTGCACTCAGCTTAACATTTCTCGTTAAGCAGCATCTTCCGTTTAAGCTTATATCTCGTCTAATTCAAAGATGGTGAATATAAAATGATGAACGCGTTTTGAATAGTTTTATTTAATCCCACTTTGCTAGGAAGCTAAGCGTTAAGCGCAGAAAATCGATTAAGTCTTTGTTAAGTGTTCCTTTGCTGTCAAGTGGAATTGTTTTACTTAAGTAATAAAATAGTCACGGAGGTGTTAGAATGACTTTTTATGAATTAAAATACTATTGGTTTTTCCAGTATGGTATTATTGAAGTAAGTTTTAATAATTTTCTTATGCTTCTGGAAGGTATAAGAAAAAAAATTAATTTCTAATGATGGAGTTGGAAGGTAACCACATGACCCGCTGTATTTTGTGTAGAGTTTCGAGTTTGATCTGGTTCGATTGGTATTAATAAGTATTTGGTGACAAAAAAAGTAACTACCACAGTCGGCAAACAAAACTGTCTCAAAAACACCATATTTGATTAAGACCTAATTGTATAATTTACAAAAGCTGCTTTAAAGGGTTAATTTTTATGAAAAATGGATGAGTTTCACGTAGTTATTTAGAGGACCTCTAAATACCTCTATAAATCTATACGAAAATTTAATTTTTAAGTTTTTGATACTAAAAGTACGCCCAAGTATGAATATTAAATTATCTCAGCTCCGATGCACTAAGTATTACATTACGTAACAAAATATGTTTATTTTTAATAATTTAAACATAATTTACCACTTTTACGAATGGCCGCTCACCTTGAAAATTATGACTTTTACAAATGACAACTCTTTTACCTAAAACTCCTTGCTTTTGCATGCAGGTTTTGAACAACCTGTATATAGACTATCGACCCAACGTGTAACAAAGTACAAACATCCAAAGCAGCATTGAAAAAAGCCTCACGCTTCCTCAAAACAATGGCTTCAAATATAATAAGTTACATTTACATCCCCCTGAGTTATTTATTACCTTCATAGTTCACGTTAACACTTGCGCCTCATCTTTTTGATTTATACGCGGACTTAGTTGACGCGAGGAATGGGAGTTTTGGGCCACACGACTATAATACTGCTCTGTCACTCATGTTAAAATGAATATAGGATGATTTTTTTACATGTAACTAGTGGACCAGCCACACGAATACATAATAGCACAGGGCCTATATTCTAGGCGGTAAAAACCATATCTTTGACCTGTTATGGTTTTGATTCTAACTCGGCAGCTTTTACTATCAAGTAAGCAAGAGCTATAAAACGTTGAAAATACGGTAACAGAATATTTAGAAGATCTACACTGTCACTCATGTTAAAACACACAATAATTTTCATGTCTAAATAATTATGTTTATCGTTGTCTAGATCAACTTGCATGCGATTATACCGGTAACAATTTTTAAACAATATAAGTCAAAACAAAGACAAATGGAGCACTAGATCTTGAATAGGATGCCCATTTCAAGATTCTAGTAAATCGCCAAGACAAAGAAAACATCTCTAACTGGCTTTGTACTGACGATAAATTCTCAAATTGTGAAACTTTCCTTTGAGAGAATCTCGGTAACTTCTAAGAATTTTCTTATTTTTACAAGCTTTTATTAAACTTGCACTGATCGTGTGTATGTTTGTATGTGTAAGCTGTCCGTTTCAAATCTCGCAAGTCCATTTAAAATCATTGCTCGTAAATGAAATGAGTGGAGTCGGACGGTGGGGACAGGAAAAAAAATAACAGTCAGCAACAAAAGCTCGCAATTATTATTTTTATCGGAATCATCTGGGAAAGAGAACATTCAAGTCTCAAATGATCCAAGAGTAAATTCTTGAGAAAAATTCCAAACTTCTGGAAATATCCTGACATACATTTATTTCTCTGACGGATCTTGAAATTGGCCAACGATAAGAATAATGGTAAAATTTAGAATAAGGCTCCAGTTTATAAATACACCCTAAGAGCATTACCAACATCTAAGCGTAAGTTTCGAAATTTAAATGCACGTAGCTCAAAGCCGGCCGGGTCAGTAAGAATGTTGGCTGCTAGCGGCGGAATTCCTTACAAAAGATATTAAATAGTTGGCTATGTATCCTCGCCCCGAGCAACGCCGGGGCAAGCAGCTAGTGTACAGTAATACGTTAATAAGTAAGGAAGTAAGTATTATTTATTGCACGAAAAGAAATCGTTTCAATAAAAACAGTTAGATAAAAATAAATTATGTACAAAGGTGAATTTATCCCTTTAAGGGATCTCTTTCAGCGGCAGGTTAAAGAGTAAGATGCAATAGAGTTGTTGCAGCAAAGTTATCAACTAGGTACGAAATCGACTTACGTGCATGGAGAGGTTGATGCATGTAGAGGAAGCGAAATTTTAAAGCTGGGCATTCACGACCGCTCCAACAAGCTAAATGGAGCAGCACCGAACCAAAATTGATCCGTGAAAGTCAAAACTGTAGAGTTTAAAAACACTTGGCGTGGACCGTTGGATTTCCAAATGGACTGAATGTCGAAATTCAACGTTGGAATACGATGAAATGGCTTCATCGTGAATGCATTCTCTGGTTGCCTTTGTCTAATCAGTCTGCTCCGTTATTTCGTACCGTTGAGGCGTAGCGTGGCGCGCCCGTGTTTGTGGTCAAAATATTACGCACATCCAGTTGTATACATTCCATCTGTCACCGAGACAAACGGCGCCGCCGTGAATGCCCTGCCTAAGTTTAGACCGGTGCACCTGGCGTTCTATAGTCTCTGTCCACCCAACTGGGAGACATGCGTAAAGGTATGTATGTTTGTACCTTATTCAGTCTTAATTATTTAATTTCATTGAAATCCTTCGATTTTTTATACTATCTAACAAACTGGGTACCTTAAAGCCTTCCGGGGTACATAGTAAGTCTTAACGATGTCTACTTCAGAGGAAAATAGGCAAGAAAATACAGCAGGCAATAGTAATACTCATTAGGGAAGCTGCTCATAATGAAGAGGTGGTCAGATAGATAGCGCAGCCTTCAGGGTCACCCAATACCGATCGCCACACAAACTAGATTTTACTTAGCCTAGAGGCACAAATACAAAAGTGGATAGTGATTTGGTGATCTGGATGAATGAAAAATAAATGAAAATAAATTAAACTTGATATTTAAATAATAAGGTTGGTAGTTCCCCTGCCTTTTTTTATGGCATAGAAAAGGCAAACGAGCACACAGGCCACCTGATGGTAAGCGGAAATTGTGACCCATAGACATTCGCATTCACAAGACTGCAAGCCTAAGACTGCAAATGCGTTGCCAACCCTGAGGACTAAGATGGAATGCCTCTATGCTAGTCATTACACCGGCTGTCTTATCCCCAAACCGGAACACAACAATGCGAACACTGTTTGGCGGTAGGTTAATGGATAAGATGGTGGTAGCGGCAGGCCTCGTCAGCGATGGCGGGATGAGTTGGATTCCTTTTTGAAGGACTGGCCAGAGACTGCTAAGAATAGGGAAACATGGAAAAAGTGGGGCCTTTGCCCAGCAGTGGGACACATCAGACTCTTAATAATAATAGGTAAAAGCAGCATTACAGGTTTCACCAAAACGCTTAGAAATTCAATTAACACAGATGAAACACCGACAAGATAATTGCACCTAATGCACACAATGGGATCAATCACTCGATCACTTAGTGATGCAAATTGTTTTATAATTGTTTATGTGCAATAAAGAGTTTACTTACTTATCTAAACGTTCGACCAACAACCACCCACCGACTGTCAAACAACACACTCCGGTGCTGCTAGCAAAAGTGTTAGGCATTCGTTGTGCCAAAACATTTGAAGAACTCCTGTAACAAACTGTTCTTGGTTTTGGAACTGCAAGAATATTATGAGTTCATGGTTTCGAAGAACAAACGGGACTGATACCAATGTACAAAAAGCATATCAGGGTCCGGATATGGCGCGTTAACCCGGAACATAATACAAGCTGTCGTCAGAAGAACATAAATACGCTTTGCTTCCAAAGAATTGAAGCTAAGTAGCTAACTAAGTAAGAACTTAGTAGGATATAGGAAGATCCAAGTCTTCTCGTAGAAGGGACTTAGGGAATAAAGGCTGGTTGTATTGTTAGGCGATGGTTTTCAACTTGTCAATAATAAACACTAAACATCTTAGCCATCCATCCTCTTTTCATGCGGACCACTAATGCGCGTCAGAAGTATCTACTTAGGGCGACATATTATGGACCCACAAGAGATACAACTCCTCACTGCCCAAAGCATCTGGGAATTCCTGGACGCAACAGGCCTTTGCGGTGAGCTCTTAAGAAAGGGCTGCCGTAAAAGATCAGCAATGGTCGAAGCCGCACACAAGGCCCACCTCAACCCCCCAATAATAATAAACATCTTAGCATCTTTTGAAAAAAAATGGTTACAGAAAACACAACATTAACAACATGTTTTTAGAGTTGTTGGTAATTCTGTAGCTCTGCCTACCCCGCTCTGGGAATGAAGGCGTGCGTATGTATTTGTTTCTCTATATGACGATCTATCGTTGTGTAGTACCCATAGTGCAAGCCAAGAGCTTATTGGGTGACTACGTCGATTTGTGTGAGTGCCTCCTGATACTTATTTATTTAAAATCATTTGTAGGCGCAGGCGGCGGCAAACGGCGCGGTCAGATAACGCGCGTCCATTATTTTTCTCATTAGTTCCTGCGATACTGACAGCTATTACCGACGAGGTGAAAGAAAAGGCGAGGTGAGTTTCCAATGCCGGCGTTGGAGGAAACACTATGATAGTGCGGGGTTATATTTAACATTTTCTACATAATGTTGTTCTAGATGTTGTTACTCTGAGTCTAGACAATTCGCAAAAGGGTTAATTTCCTATGACTATACAAGCTATCAACGGCTGAATTAACTGTCAAAATTGACTTGAACTGTTCAGGATAGTTTCAAACTGTACGTCTGATGATTTAACTCGAAACTCGAAATTTCTTGGAAGAGGCTTATAGCACTAGAACCCCACAGGCAGTGTCTCGACGCCGAATGGAATAAATATATTTTCTGAGTTAAGACCACTATGTTAGATAACTTTTAAATCGAATCTAAACTAACAAGGTTTCCTCATCGACCTTACTAAATTGAATTTCACGGAAGCCAGTGAGTGCAGAAATCTGTGAAAATAAGCAATCTGCGAACGTACGGCAGATTAAGAAAATCCTTTTTTATCTGCAATGAATGTTTCTAAAATGTTACTTTTACGATCTTGTACACGTTCCATCTGGATAGTTTCCACCATTTGGCTGCAGCAGTGTTCACACTGTTGTGTGGGGGTAAGACAACCGGTAAAATAAATATCACACAGATATTCCAAATTCCTTCCCAGGGTTAACAACTAAAAAAAAAAACTCTCACAATGGATATGACATATTATAATGTAAACCAGTGTGGTGTCTGTACTAGGAGAACATTTATAAATACAACGTTTTTGAAATCTTCAGTTTGCAAATTTCACTGCGTCTCAGTCACCTATCTTGCCACTAGATGTCCTGTGTGCCTTTTGCCTTCTCACTCCATTTTTTTTTTTAAATAAGGTCCACCGTTGTCATATACTCGCTAACACCAGCGCCCCACCCGACCAAGGTGCGAATTTCTCAGCTAATCCTTCTGCTAATTGCTAAGATAAGTGATAGCAGTCCCCGGCTGCTCCCAATTACTGCCACACGTTCTCAGCCACCCGGATGCCTTTGTTCGTGAAATGTTGCTTTTCAGGGTCTGATTGTAATCAAATGGCCGCTGTACACATTGGGCCAATGCGTTGGGCCAAGGTCATGGATCAAAATATGGAATCAAGTTTACATTGGCGTATTGATTATTCAGCCATGCTCTTTCATAAAAGATCCTTTGATGTGTGGACGAAAAACCAACACCAGCAGGTTGGCCGGCCAGCGTTGGTCACCAACTACGAACAAGCCAATAGGGTAGCCATGTAGTCCTATACACGATGGCCCAATACCGTGGCCCAACGCATTGGCCCAATGTATACAGGGCCAAGGACTCCCTTAGGCTTAGCTAATATGCAAATGCTGCTAACGATTCTATTTTCTATCGACTCAAACCGTATGGAGTTAACATTAGCGGTTGACACGATCTGTCATCAAGTTACGTCAATCCTATAGACTGTTGATTTTCTAGAAACGCTGACTTAGCATTAATAGCGTTTAATTGATGAACCATTATAAACATTGTCGCATAGAACCAACGATTAATTCCTATGTAATTTCTATGTCGTCACTTGACGCTGTCATTATGACAAGGTTGTAGGGTGGATAAACATTTAAAGTCCTTAATGGCACTAGGTCCTCTAGGACTAAGATGGAATGTATCTATGCTAGTCATTACACCGGCTGTCTTATCCTCAATCTGGAACACAACAATGCGAACACTGCTGTTTGGCGGTAGGTTAATGGATAAGATGGTGGTAGCGATCTGGACGAACCCTGCACAAGGACCTACCACCCGCAAATATTATAACAAAAACAAAAGTATTAGAGAAGAATAGCGTTCGCAGAATGCATCTTAACTCGGCCCACATCGGCTCTGTGATTTTCGTAAGAATGATGCTACTAGAGCATTGCGACGTTGCCGCTGCGTTGTTCTACATAATAAAGTAGAACGGCATCGGCCACACGACGAGTTGAAACACTTGCGTCGCTCTACATTAAAATCAAAGCGTTGCGACGACTCAACGCACCGACACCGGCTTGTGTGGCATCGTTCTAAGGAAGTGTACAATTACAAACAAACACTATCGACAGTCCCATGTCCTGTCATTGTATATTTTTAATCCCCTCAGTATGTATGTAAATAATCAGCAACGGACAAGTGTTCGTTTTCGCAGGCAAGCGAGGATCGCATGCTAATTTCAGATCGCGGATAACAGGGGATTTATTCTACTCGGAAAAGCCATATAGCTTTTGATATGTTATCGTATTGTCAATGTTACAATAACTCTTATTTACTTGACGTGACGTGACGATATGTTTTTTACCGTCGTGAAAAACAGTACGATATGATATAAAACATGTTTTTCCGAGTAGAATAGATCCCTGCAAATATTCAATGATATATGCTGCAATTATAAGTTGAGGGGTGTTATTCTCTTAAAAATGGCGCTCGGTCGGTCGAACGAGTGAAAAGGTGAGCACGCTTCAATTAGGCAGCAGGGCTTCTCTCGATAAAATCGAACGTATAACGCTGCCTAATTGAGAATGCTCGAGAGAGCTCAAATTGCATAGTCTGTAGCGCGCGCACAATAAGTTAACTAAGTAATTACTAAGTTTTCAACACTATTTGTAGAGAATGCCTTCAGGCC
Source organism: Acleris sparsana (assembly GCA_923062465.1). Lineage (NCBI taxonomy): Eukaryota > Metazoa > Arthropoda > Insecta > Lepidoptera > Tortricidae > Acleris > Acleris sparsana. The sequence continues at coordinate 3,115,823 of OV281293.1, forward strand.
ATTAAGTCCGCCATTTGTAATTAATATTTTTTTTCGTATTATGCAAAGAAGTTTAAATAAATAAAATGAATAATTATTAAATTTCAAACAAACTTCACGTTTCCGAATCGCCTTTATTCCAAAACGTGGACTATGCTTTACGAAATCCATCTATATCATGAACCTGAACAGACTTGAACACAAACATTCCAAAATCAAAATTGAAAAAAGAATTGAAAAGAAAGAATTACTTACGTTTCCACATATTCTTTTACGAATACTTTACGTGAACTTACTACTTGATAACGTTACGAAAGTCAACGTCAAAGTCAAAATGCTAATTTTTTTTTACTAAATTCGGATTTTGGGCTGATTTCAATTGGCATATATTTATTCTCGTTGAAGTCGATACAAGAAATATAGTTTGTCATCGACTTACAGTCGTGTTGGACTTTCTCTAGTCTAGGGGACACCGTTGATGTAGGAAAACATATCGAAACTTTTATTTGATCGTCTTGCACCGTCTTATATACACAAGTAGATGTTTTTTTTTTCTCCCTCTATCTCTCTCCAAACTTTGCATGTCCTCGTCATCCTGCCAAACTACGCATTTTATTTCATATTATATTAAAGGACATCATCCATTTTGGTCCAAAAGTGAAAGTGCCGGCCAAAAAAAAATGGTTTATTCTGATACAATTTACCCGCCTTAGCATTTCTTACTATGGCACCAAAAAATTTTTGAAACCACCGTATCTTACCAAAATATGTTCAATTGTAAAGTATGGTATAATTCATTGGTTTTTGTTAGTTCAATTCACCGAAATATTTAATTTTCTAACTAGAATAAAACTATGGATATTGGTACTACAGCTTTGGTGCCATAATAACAAATGCTCAGGCGAATAAGATCTAACAGAATATAGCTTCTTTTTTTTTGGCCGGCGCTTTTTTGTTTGGACCAAAAATGTATGAAACCCGGATGATGTCCTTTAATATTAATAGTTTTATATAATGCTTAGACTAACATGCCATTGTAATATAAAACGTGTGTAAAAAATGACTGACTGCTGAGTTTCTTGCGGCGTTTCTTCTCAGCAGGGGTCTCGTCTTGGGAAGCGCTGGTAAATTCTTGACTTGTAAAAATGCCCGTGCGGCCTACTTACTGAATAAATGACTTTTATCTTTTATCTTTATCTTTAATGAAACTTGAACACTGATAGAAATTATAACCCAGCCTGTATTCTACTGGGTAAAACAATATTGCCTTTGTCGTGTTATGGTATTGTTATTAACACGGCCACCATTACTGTTAAGTAAATTAGAGCCATCGTAACGTTGGCAATACGATACTATGACAAAGGCCAATATGGTAGTATCAAGCAGTAGAGTGGCCTTAAACTTCTGTTTAACAGTGGATGAATGAATGAATGAATGATAATATATTTTCCTAAGTAAGTCACAGTATACATTGCATGTTATGTCAAAGTACAAGAAATTACATTGGAATCGTCAAAAATATACACAAATTTGGATATAATCTAAAATAGAACTAAGAAGTCAGGATAACAATAAGAATACAGAACTAAGTTAAGAAGTTATCACCGTTAAGGATCGTCTTAAAAATAGTATGCAACCAAAACATCAGAAATTATAAAAAAAACTACAACACATCAAAATAATCATAACATTTTTAATTATTTACGTACCTAATTATAAATTAAGGTCCATAAATTCTTTGAGTATAATGGATTTTCCAATAAAAGGTTTTTCAGCCGGCGTCCGAGTGCTTCGTCGGATGGTTCATTCCTAAGTTCGGCGGGTAGACGTTCGTAAAAGGTGGGACCAATCGCGCGGGTTCTTCCTTGCAAGTGCCATGCGAACGGGAAACTGTTTCAAACGCCCCGAGTGGCAGAGCTGCTTGCCGTCTGCGTGCACGCAAACATTATAATTTCGGGAATGTAAAGTGAGTAGTGCGTTATGATGCAGTGCGTCACAAAAAGAGTCCTGCGAACTAATATACGTACAGCACGTTTATGCATTAGCAGAACTCTGTTTGCATCCGTGGAATTTCCCCATATAAAAGTACCGTACGATGTAAGGGAGTGAAAATGTGCAAAATATACTAGCCTCAGTGCGTCTTTAGATGACCTTCAGCTTTCGCAACGCAAAGACTGCACTACTCAGTTTACCACACAGTTCATCGACATAGCACTTCCAGTTAAGGTTCGAGTCCAGAGTGAAACCAAGGAACCTACACTTGTCGCATATAAGCATCGGATTGTTAGGCACGCTCGCCGGAACAGCCAGACTGCGGCCCGAAAATATCATACCGTTTGATTTTGCGACATTCAAAAGCAATCCATTTGTCGTGAACCACCCTTGCGCTCGCAAGCGTGTATTTTTTCGTCTAGCTGCTCATATGAGAGATAGTAAAATGTAATTGTTAATAAAGTTAGTAGTCACCTGATTTGTACTTTTACCAGTTCTGTAAATAATTTGAACGTACCCATTTCAACGACTGATTGAAAAAAACTAGTGTTTATTAATTTCCGCCATTTTTTATACACCCGAAGAAAGCCACCCATTAATTTTAGCCGTCCGTCCAAACACGTCCCCCTCAGCGGTAGACTCGCGCTTGTCGGCCTTCAGAACAGGCAGTGATAAATTCATGCATTGCTAATTTTGGAGACGGGCGACACTGCTAACGAATTGCGAAGATCCGAATAACGATATTACAGCGACATAGACTTATAAGTGTTTAAGAGGAATTGTTTACACGCACTTCACTTTATACATACCTATACCTAACTTAATAATAAATAAATATTGTAATTATTGACTCTATGAAGCACGCTGAAATGCGCTTGCCAAGACGCATTGCCAGATCCCTATCGTTATCGAAAATGTATAGGATTGACGTAAACTGCCGCATGGTCGTGCCAAGCGCTTATGTCAATTCCATACACGTTATCGAAAATCGTTGACTAGCGTTAAACATCTTGTCTAGTATAGCGCCTAGGTCTGTACAGACTACGTTAGTAATTTAGTCGAGTAGCAAGTATTTCAGTTGTAATTTAGTCGACTAGCAGGTATTTTATTTCAAATTTAGTCGGGTAGCAGGTATTTCATTTGTAATTTAGTCGAGTAGCAGGTATTTCATTTGTAATTTAGTCGAGTAGCAGGTATTTTATTTCAAATTTAGTCTGGTAGCAGGTATTTCATTTGTAATTTAGTCGAGTAGCAGGTATTTCATTTGTAATTTAGTCGAGTAGCAGGTATTTTATTTCAAATTTAGTCGGGTAGCAGGTATTTCATTTGTAATTTAGTCGAGTAGCAGGTATTTTATTTCAAATTTAGTCGGGTAGCAGGTATTTCAGTTGTAATTTAGTCGAGTAGCAGGTATTTTATTTCAAATTTAGTCGGGTAGCAGGTATTTCAGTTGTAATTTAGTTGAGTAGCAAGTATCTCATTTGTAATTTAGTCGAATAGCAAGTATTTGATTTGTAATTTAGTCGAGTAGCAGGTATTTCAGTTGTAATTTAGTCGAATAGCACGTATTTCAGTTGTAATTTAGTCCAGAAAAGTAACAATCGACTAACTCTTCGATGTTCAGAATCATTTAGTTACTAAAATGCTCACTACTCGTCTTAATTACTAAAGTAGTCTCTACAAACCTTCCAACGTTCATTTAGGAATAGTTTCGGAAGCGGTCAACTTCAAAAATAACGAATATAAACGGTAACTTTAGACATTTAGTTCTTGGTTCACTTGGTTCAACAGCTTCACTGATTCGAAGTAACGCACAGGCTAGCAGCTTAGGAAATACGAATAATGAAGGCTTACAGGATCGTGTACGACTCCGATTTCCAAGAATAACCCAACCAGCATATCATAAACTTATCAATATGTCAATTTATTTAGGAGTTATTAGGGTTTAATGAAACGGGTACAAAATGAAGCCTCGTGGTACACCCATGGCTACTTTTAAAAAACGCTGTCTTGTGATTCTAAAACTTCATATACGATCCTCAATAACGTAGTTATCTAATGAATTACACCATAATTCGAAAATAAGAGCGCATTAAAAATAAACCCAAACTTTCTAGGCCAATGCATTTCTCGTTTTTCAATTTGATTCTTGGCGATCCATTTTTTTTTTCTTGTTGGAGGCCTATCTACAGCTCGTCTCCCGGTCCGCGGACGCCACTCAAGAACGGACCCCATCGGCCATCAGTCGAGCAGTCCTGCGAGCAATGTGCCCCGCCCACTGTCACTTGAGTTTAGCTATTCTTCGGGCTATGTCGGTAACCTTAGTCCTACTGCGGATATCATCATTTCTGATTCTATCACGCAGAGAAACCCCGAGCATAGCCCTCCTCATAGCCCTCTGAGTGACTTTGAGCTTCCTTATTAGGCCCATTGTTAGCGCCCACGTCTCAGATCCGAGCTCCTATTTACTTTACAGTAATGGCGAATTAAAAACGATAAAAATACCATGTCAAAAGTCAAAAGCAGAATAGAGGCCCAGGTTTATTTGGGAAAGCATTTCGAACCGGTTAACTTGGACAATATTTGAACATAACTAAGATAAATAAAAAATAAAATAAAATAAAAACAGCCTTTATTTCCTTAAAAGTTAATTTACATTTAAATTTATTATACTTTATACTCCATACTATTTTAATTAAGGGTCTTCCATTTCTGGATGTAGGCCTCCTCCATCTGTTGCCATCTCACTCTGTCTTGCGCATGCCTAGTCCAGGTTTTACCTGCTTTGGCTTCGATGTCGTCCTGCCATTTTTGTACTGGTCTTCCTCTTTGTCTTTTTCCGTCTCTGGGGTGCCAGTGTAGAACTTTTTCACTCCATCTTCCGTCATTTGTCCTTGCTATATGGCCCGCCCATTTCCATTTTAGCTTAGCAGCTATGTGAAGTATATCGATCAATTTTGTTTTTGACCGTATGTGATTACTTTTAACGCGATCGCGTAGTTTTATTGATAAGTTGATAACATACTTCGCTCTACCGCTCTCTGGAAGGATCTAAGTTTTAACTTTGTGTATTTAATTGTTACCCATGTTTGGCACCCGTTAACTAAGATAAAGCCAGTTAATTAAAACGCTAACTTCAGGCATTCAGTTCTCGGTAACAGCTTCACTGATTCGAAGTAACGCAAATTCAAGCAGCTTAGATACTCGTATTACAGTTACATGTCTAAGATTAAGTGAGTTCATTAAAACGACAACTTCAGGGATTCAGTTCTTGGTAACAGCTTAGCTGATTCAAAGTAACGAAAGCTAGCTACTTAAATACCCGTATTACGCTTATTAAAAGCTTCGGCGTGAATTGCGGCTTGCAGTCTTGTGAATGCGAATGTCTATGGGTCACAGTGTCCACTTACCATCTGGTGGCCTGTGCTCGTTTGATTTACTATTTAAATGTAATTGTGTTGTTTCTCCTTGCCCCCAAGTTCTGATAGCTTTTTACCATAAGAGCTCTTTACTAGCATCCACTAATAAACTAAAATACAACAGACTACGTAGTACTACAAAAAAAACGAATCAGGACGATTTATGACACTAGTCTAGTGGTGGAAGGACCTTATACAGGGTCCGTCTGGATTACTACACCACAGTAATTTCATTGTTGTGTTCCGGTGCAGAGGTAAGACAACCGGTGAAACGGCTAGCATAGAGGCAATCCATCTCAGTTCTCGACGTTGGCAGTGTTCGCAGTCTTGAGATCGTTTTCGTAAGATTGCAATCATAACCAGGAGGCGATCATATAAAAAAAAAATTAGCATCGTTTATATATCGTTTCTGCGTCGCTACTCAGAATCACCCACCAGCCCACACCGTAGCGAATCAATTGAGCGTCGTTCGCAGCTGTTAATTGGATCTGTATTGATGAATATCAATTGATTGTATGCGAAAACGAATCAATGGAGTTTATTGCTGATAAGGACTTTGTTACTTTCACGTGTAACGAGAGTTATTTTAACTTTGTTACCTTTGTCTGTGAATTTATCGGCGCAGATTGGGTACTATGAAGCGTTAAAATCGGAACTTCGAATACCCCATTATTTTTCACTCGACAACAAAATAACTATGTATACCGGGTCGGTAACTGGTTACTATGGGAACTGTGAATTGGTCACAATAATTTTATGACTTAATTACCATCAAATAACTAACTGCGCCATACTCAGAGACATTTTATAGACAGTTAACTAGTTCTCTTTCCAAACAATATGATAACATTTAAAAAAAAAAAAAAATTAAAATCAGAGGACAGTGTCACACAAATTGAACTAGCCATAAACTAAACTACTTATATAAATAAATATATAATTAAATATGTATGTTGCGGGTGGTAGGACCTTGTGCAGGGTCCGTCCGGTTCGCTACCATCATCTTATCCATTAACCTACCGCCAAACAGCAGTGTTCGCATTGTTGTGTTCCGGTTTGGGGATATGACAACCGGTGAAATGACTAGCATAGGGCATTCCATCTCAGTCCTCAAGGTTGGCAACGCATTTGCAGTCTTATCTATGAGTCACAGTTTCCACTTACTATCAGGTGGCCTGTGTGCTCGTATACTTCTCTATGCCATAAAAAAACAACCAAAACAAAACACCCAAGACCATGGAAAAAATATTCGCGCTCATTACACAAATACCTGCCCTTACCGGGATTTGAACCCAGGACCGTTAGCTTCGTAGGCAGGATCACTACCGACTAGGCGCACGCGGCGTCGAATGACATATCTATAACAATAATGATTTTACTGGATGTAATAATAAAGCCCCTGCACGATCAAAATACAGCATTCGCAGCAAATGCACTGTCGAACAGAAATACCAGTACGCGTACTTAAACCTAAAATTCCATTAAATGAGCAATTTAGCTCGCCAGTGTATTTTGAGTGATTAAATTAAACCTTTGTTGTGAGCTAGACGTACAACCAGCTGGGCCGACCGTAATCCCATTGATAGCGCTATCTCAACATTAGCAGAATAACGATTTTGAAACCAGTTCTCTTTATACGATATTATTGTGGTCACCATATTATCGCTCTGTTTCTTGACCACAGTCTAAAAAAGTACGTTAAAAAATCACTTTAAAATTGCAGTTTGAAAGTTTTCCTGTGGGGTGTTTTTAGCCTGTGTGGAAATATTTAATTCGCAGTGCAACCACAGCGAACGATTCGTTTTTACGAGGGCCGTTGCCCGCTGATATTGTTATGTGCATTGCGCGTGCGACCGCGCTTACTTCGTGCGCTTGGATTTACACTCCATTTGATTTCGAGTTTGCTTTGTGTGCGGTAGCCTTGTATGAACTAAACATGAGTATATTGTTAGGATCCCCTTGATACACCAGTATAGAAACTTTTTGTAAAAAATGATGAATGATGATTCCCGTGTCATTTCTCGGCACTTGACGCTGTCATTATGAGAGGGTTCTATGGCGGCATAACAAATAATTAAACTCCGTGACTGTATATACGATCGAATGTATAATTGAGGCCATTTGCAACGTCAGAAGATGGCGGATGTGTAATTTGTTTTAGTTTTTATTTTTGTGTATTTAGGTGTTCAAAGTTCTTTTCTATTAGTGATTTTGTACTTTTAATGCCTTTGCACAGTGATAGAAGACTTGGACTTATTTCGTGTATCCTGGCATCTTACTTCTCGATTCAAGTGGACTCGCAGTGGTACAGAGGTTAAAACTATCTTGGCCTCTGTCCTACATATCACCGTACAACGTTGCCCCCAATATTCCTAGAGAAGATTGGATTGTGTTTTATTGCTATATTGCTTTATACTTATATATACTTGACACTGGCGAAATCATTTCATTGTGGAAACGCCATATTCACGCGGTAGTAGCTGTTCAAGTCGCCGCGGGGCAATGAAAAAAAACATGTATAACTTCTGCTGAAACTTTATTGTTTTTAGGAACACCTTAAAATACACTTCTTTTCGAATATTCATTCAATCAAGCACGTGTGCCTGTCAGTGAATTTAAAATTCAGCGAAGTAAAATATTGTAAGTATTGAATGGGTCGGTGAGGGGAGGTCGTATAACATAATTATATTATTATGTTCCGTGAATGAGTGTTATGGAACTTAGCTTATAAAGAAGATTGACTATAAAAAAAATGCACTTTTAATATTATTATTTAATTATATTTCATGTCATGTCATTTACTGTGTTATATTGAGTAATAAAATCTGAATCTGAATCATACCTTCATTCCCATACTGGGCTAGCCAGAGTTACAGAAATACCAACTCTAAAAACTGTTTGTTAATTCTGTAACCACATTTTGCACAACCACAAACTGTCTAAAATGTTTACCAGGGTATATTAGTGACAGGTTGCAAGCCCATCGCCTAACAATACTTCAAGCTTTTATTCCTTTAGTCGCTTCTTACGACTTCCACAGGAAGGCATGGAGGGGCACTATTGTAAACCGGCAAAAACACGGGGGACCTTATATATATATAAGTATTAACCAGTGTGGAGAGCAGCTAAACCTTATCATACATACTTTACTTACATACAATGTTTAAATATTATGTAATATTGATAATATTCGGTTTTATTAAAACATTCCGCAAATTGGCCATTGGTGAATAAAATTTTATGGTGTAATTATATATCCGGTTAATCTTTCAACATTTAATAACAAAAGAGAAACAAATAAGGGTGAATTAAATGTTTATTATATGCCTGAATACTCGTATTTAGCGGTAAACCCTATTTTCAATGTGTAAAGCGATCTCATATTATTATATTAATTAAGACTCCGCTGGCGTTCAGAACAAAGTATTTGTTTGTAAAATGCTTTATTGTACAGACGGAAAAGTAACAAACAACAAAATGCCCAAGGGACTAAATGGTTCATTCAAAGTTTAAAGCTCAAAGTTTTTAATTGACAAAGTTTCGCTTTTTATTATAAAATGACATAATAACATAGCTTAGCCTAGTAGGTTGTGATATTACCTGTGAATCTAGCGGTCCTAGGTTCGATTGCAGCCCGGTTCACTCCGCACTTTAGCTCTGGGTGTGACTTCGGTGTGGCACTCCGCACTTAACCTCTGGGTGTGACTTCGGTGTGGCACTCCGCACTTAAGCTCTGGGTGTGACTTCGGTGTGGCACTCCGCGCTTAAGCTCTGGGTGTGACTTTGGTGTGGCACTCCGCACTTAAGCTCTGGGTGTGACTTCGGTGTGGCACTCCGCACTTAACCTCTGGGTGTGACTTCGGTGTGGCACTCCGCGCTTAAGCTCTGGGTGTGACTTCGGTGTGGCACTCCGCGCTTAAGCTCTGGGTGTGACTTTGGTGTGGCCCTCCACACTTAAGCTCTGGGTGTGACTTCGGTGTGGTACTCCGCACTTAAGCTCTGGGTGTGACTTCGGTGTGGCACTCCGCACTTAAGCTCTGGGTGTGACTTCGGTGTGGCACTCCGCACTTAAGCTCTGGGTGTGACTTCGGTGTGGCACTCCGCACTTAAGCTCTGGATGTGACTTCGGTGTAGCACTCCGCACTTAAGCTCTGGGTGTGACTTCGGTGTGGCACTCCGCGCTTAAGCTCTGGGTGTGACTTCGGTGTGGCACTCTGCGCTTAAGCTCTGAGTGTGACTTCGGTGTGGCACTCCGCGCTTAAGCTCTGGGTGTGACTTCGGTGTGGCACTCCGCACTTAAGCTCTGGGTGTGACTTCGGTGTGGCACTCCGCACTTAAGCTCTGGGTGTGACTTCGGTGTGGCACTCCGCACTTAAGCTCTGGGTGTGACTTCGGTGTGGCACTCCGCACTCAAGCTCTGGGTGTGACTTCGGTGTGGCACTCCGCACTCAAGCTCTGGGTGTGACTTCGGTGTGGCACTCCGCACTTAAGCTCTGGGTGTGACTTTGGTGTGGCACTCCGCGCTTAAGCTCTGGGTGTGACTTCGGTGTGGCACTCCGCACTTAAGCTCTGGGTGTGACTTCGGTGTGGCACTCCGCACTTAAGCTCTGGGTGTGACTTCGGTGTGGCACTCCGCACTTAAGCTCTGGGTGTGACTTCGGTGTGGCATTCCGCACTTAAGCTGTGTGGACTGGCTTCCGCATGTTAAATCCAAATCCGTTTTTTTTTTAATTTTGGGAACTATAATTAGTACAATCTAATTGTAATTAAATATATTTGTATGACTGTTTGTTCCCAAAATAAATAAATAAATAATGACACTTAATTACAAGAAAAACTATTTGAATATTATTGCGGTTAATAAGAATTAACTGTGTATTAATTTCTTTTTTGCATTGTGCCACTGTACTCTTGGATTTCTCGTGCGACGCCAGCGGTAGAACTAAAGCACAGAGCAGGAACGTTCAATCTACTTAAATACTGTTTTTTTAGACAGAGCGCCTTCTGTTCTTCTACTTTTACATTATTCCTGTGTCTAGATAAATAGTAAAGTACATTTAGGAGTTTCTGTTACCTATTGCAGCTTGAACGCTATGGTAGCGTCGGTCGATACATAAAACGCATGAAACCAAACGCGGCGACGGCACGGCCCGACTAAACCGGCTTGGTCCGTCCTGTTGAGCTTGCTTGTGGTGGCCCACAACGCGTACGAACAAGGCACGCACACATGCATACCGCGCGAAGTACCTTTGTTTGAAGACGAACTACTGTTTATACTGTTTTTGAGTTTTTGGTGTTTTACACGTATTTACATATGTACTTCTTTATATAAGTATGTATATCTTGTCTTGTACCTATATAACAAGCCTGTACCTCGTTTGGACTTACGACAATTTGTGTTAGAAGGCCCCCTGATATTTAATTAGGTATTTATTTCAATCTCCCAAGCCAAGTGATTAATATGTTAAATTGCATAACAATTCCAAAATATTCCCCTAACAAAAGACTTTGTAACAACTCATTATTTTAAAACATGCGTGCCTACACGTGTTTTTACGTCTTAACCATCCAAAGTTCATAACTGCTTACCAACAATACTAAGCACTTCCCAAGACCTTACTACCTAACCATAAGGTATATTTTAGGAAATCCCAGCTGAATAATAACTTTGTTAATGACAATATGTGTGTAAGTTGTTCGAAACTCTGTACGAACTAATCTACTAATGGAGTAAGGATGTTAAACAATTCGGAACCTTGTAGAGTTATCATTAAGGTCTTAATAATTATTTGATCGTGCCTAAAGAGTATGCAAGAGACAAGAATGGAAGATTAACAGTTGTAGATGCGAATTTTTTAACAATGGAATGGAAACTGAATGAGGTCTGTCGGTATGCCGTCTCTAACTCTTGCAAATTCTGAGTATGAATTGGCAGAAAAACAGTCACTCCGGATACTTGGATAGACCTGGGGTGTTATTCTCTAAAACCGCGGCGAACCGTCGAATTTAAGTAGTCCCGTCAGAGCGTACCAAATACATTTTAGCGGGTGCATTCTCAATTAGGCAGCCTTTTTACGTTCGACCATTAGGCGGAAGGCTTGCTGCCTAATTGAGAATGCACATTTGGTGTTTGTACATTCTGAAAGGACTACTTAAATTCGCCGGTTCGCCACGTTCACTCCTTCACTCGTTCGCGGACCGAACGTCGTTTTTAACAAAATAAGAGAATGAGAATGAGAGAGATTTTGGACGTGTAGAACTGCCCGCGTGACACTAACTTAATAAACAATATTTTATCTTTTTATCTGTGTTTTAATACGTAATATGTGGCAGGCGAATACAGGCCAGCGAACTGTTTGTTTATGGGGCGCTTTAAAGGACGTTTAGTACCTAATATTTCCAACTAATTGATTCGATTGGGAAGAGGATTTCTTTTTGTTTCGTATTGCCGTTGACCTACCTAATATGTAATGCCCTGGGGGGCCGGTTTGCTTTGTGTTTGACTATAGTCTTTTTGAGGTATTGTTATTAGATACTCATATTGACGATTTGATTAAACAAACAATAGTCAATATTACATATAAAACTAACTAGGGATATTTTTATGCCTAGTCACATCACGCTAACAAATAAGATCTTAGGTAGATGCGACGATGAGCGTAGCGAGGGGATGCGTTTTATTGACTCGTATTCTTCCATCAAATATTCTCTTGGAAAACCATCACTCAGCTCTTTGATTCCCCCTTGATTTTGTGCTAACAATTATAACTTGAGCTTTGAGCTTGTTGCATTTACGTTGCAGTAGGTATCTACGACCCTACCAATTTTGTAATTTTGAAAGCTCGTCATTACGACACAGTCTCATAATGGCTCAATAGATAAACCCCGTGATCAACATTGTCGCTTCTATGTTAAATGTGATCCTAATCTCAGTCACGTGTGGCTTTAATCTCGAGAGTGAGCTTAAGATTACTCTCAAGTCGCGAGACAGCCGCGCGATTGATCTGAGTTTTTGCACGGAGTACCACTTCCCGGCAATTCAGAAGTCTCTTGTTTACAAGAAGCTAAAGGATTCTCGTGACTTTAAATGTATAACTTTAGTTTTTCGGACCAGTCCTCTAGCGATCAGTCACTCATTCCCAGAATACCATAATTTGAAAATACCCGATTACATTTTATATCAGATTCCCAATTCAAAAGACTCAAAATTTTGGGTAAATATAATAAATCAATCCTTATTTTGCCTCTGGTGATTTGGAAATCTGGTATAAAGTGTAATATGGTATTTTCAAATTATGATATTTTGAGAATGATGGAGTTGGATTTTTCCAAACTTAAATTGACATTTTTTTTACTTTTTAAATAAAACTACAGCCTGGTGCTTCAACCTATTGAACATTTTGAACTTGACGGCAAAGTATTAGGTATTACATAACGTTTATTGCTAACTGAACGGTCTTATTAATACACAAAATAATTATTATCAACACATAAGTTTTTCTTATCAATAGGCTATTGGACAACATTGAAATTGCTTTAATGCTATGCCCCTATGTGTGTGAGTTGTGTGGTTGTGGTGTGCTTGTTATGTATTAAAAAAACTTTTTCATTTGTAAACGACATTTTATACGTCTGTTTTTTTTATTACCTAGTGATCAGTAATAAGTTTAATACTTAACCATATTTTCAAACCTACGAACCGGATGAAAATGTTATTATGGTGTCTAAGAGCTGATTCAATCGGTTCTTTAAAAAAGTATTTTTATACAGTAACTTTACTCTATATAAACTATAGCTAACTTAAAATCATTGTACAAAACTTAAAACGAAGCAAGATCGACCAAATGAAATAAAACACAGGGTGTGCGGAAATAGGAAATATTCAACTGTTTCAAAGAATAACGGCGAAATGAGGCGAGGGACCACGGGACCTGCAGACGACCTAGGGCACCTGATGTCTTTCACTTATATTTCCACTAGATATTTCCCGCGAAAGCGTTCGTGTATTCTTGTTTTTAGTTATAAAATAATTCTGGGGTCGTTAACTTCTAGCTAGGGAATAAAAAGTACCTATACCTAATCCTAAATCAAAGGATGATGCGTCGCATCACTATCTTGGAGACTACGTTACGAAATTCTCCTAAAAAAAATTGTTTTCATTCGTTGACGATTTTTAAACCATGGCTTTAGTTATCCCGTATAAAATGTTGCACCGTTTCTCATTGAGTACTTTTTTAAACGAATAACTTTACGTTCTGGTTCGCACGCTGCACAAGAATTCTAATTCCTTTAGTATGCAGTGCATGTGCATGCTACTAGGTGAGCAAGAAAATATACTTATCGCTGGAACTGCATCATAAAATTTATATTTTAAAACCTCTAAAACGAGTAGTTTGTTGGCTCTAAATAAGTAAAGTCGCATTTTGGATGTAACTTTTTTTTGGCTTTGCGAAGGCTCGAGCTCTCATGCCACCTGATAGTAAGTGGGATCTGAGAACGATAGACATTTTTATCCTCAAGACAACAATCTTAAGACTGCAATCCAAAGACTGTAAATGTGTTACTTTGGCAAAACCGCAATAGTTTTGAAAAACATCCCCAAGTAACGTGTAGGTACGCTTTCGGACGTTAATTTGCTACACATTTCAAAGAAAATCTGCTTGAAGATGTCATTGTCATCATGCTAAATCATTTGTAATCGATAGAAAACTCAATCTTATTGCTGCAGAATGTCTTTGGAACTAAGGTGGGTGACCAATTTAATTCTTTGACTGTACCTTAGAAGATATTTTCAAAGATTGATTTTAACAATTTATCGGCGTGACTAAAAAAAAAAAGATAAAAGATGTTTATTCAGTAATTAGGCCGCACGGGCACTTTTACATGTCAAAATCTACCAGCGCTTCGCAAGAGACCACTGCTGAGAAGAAACGCCGCAAGAAACTCAACACTACTAATATGTTATATTCATGCCAAATAACAGCTTTCTAGAGCTACGAGTCTCTGAGCTAAGCTGTGGATGGGCGGACGAACGGACGGACGGATGGACGAAAGAACGGACGGATATGACGAAACTACCTCTATAAGGGTTCCTAGCTCCGTGAATCCTAAAAAGGCATGCAGGGGTGCAGTCTAGCCAATTTATTGCGGTTTTCATCAGTTTCCAATCAATCACACTGCAATATTAACTGTGGAAACCGTACTGAAATAGTAAGTAATTTCAATAGAGTTTCCTTCATTTCAACGCAAAATGATTTAGTAATGAAAAATAAATATTTATGCACACAGATTCAAAAGAGGGGTTCAATTAGAAGGGTGTTATTAGTTTGCCCGCTATTTTGTGTGTGTGTGTGAGTGTGTATGAGTAACCGTAACTTTTAAATTTGGATGTAGTTTTATTTTTTTTGAAAGCACGTCTTCTAGTGGTGGTTCTTATCAAAACTCTAACGGTGGTTCTGTTATAAAACCATTTTTATTTTTTATATAACAATACAGGTAGTGCTAGACGAGTTGCCGTCGAATACAAACGTTAGCGTTTGGTGATCACCTGTCGCTTTGCGTTGTCAAAAATGAAAAAGCTAGCCAAGTTGCCCTTAGATACCGACGTTTATCCTGTCAAAATAGTACCGCATAACGACGGACAAGACGTCAAAACTATCACTATTCTAGTAGCACGAGTGATAGTGATCACATTACAGCGTGTCAGTTGTAACGAGTGATATATCACGTGATGGTGATCAGAAAACGCTAGCGTTCGTATTCGATGGTAAATTGTATACCCCCGCATTTCTACTATGGTGTTCTCTAAAACTGCAGAACCCGTATTATAATCACCTTTATTGCAGTGGATAAAACGTTTGTGGGATAAAAACCCCCGATATTTCTTTCAGAGCTAATAATCTCTTAAAAAGCCCAAACGATTTCATGAAACTTAGCAAAAAACCTTCTGTTTAAACTGGCTTTCCTTAAAACCGCATCTGGATCAGTCCATCCATTTGGGAGCTAGTATACCACAGACACAGATACACACGATAGACTTATACCTCCCCACTTCTCGCGTCGGGGGTGATAATAACTGCATAGGGTTGAGGAAGTAGAATGACTATACTGGACGGACACAAATTACGTCAAAATAATGTCGAACAATTATCCATAATATAGATATGTCTACAACTAATTTAAAAAAGGAGAACATCATTTCAAAAAAGTTGTAGAATTTTATTGTTGTCGTTGTGTATTTTCTTTTTTTGTGATGTGTGATGTGTGATGAACAATAAAAAAAAAATGAAATGAAAACTTATCAATACTGACCATTTTATTCTAGTAGTAGTAATCCCGAATAATTTCATATAATCTAACGGGTGATAACAAAAAAACGAGAATTTTTGAAAAAGGTGAAAAAATTTTTACAGAATTTGAAATCAAACTTAAATATAATTACATTAAAAACACACTGTATTTCTTTCAAAACCGATTAATGAACATTTGAATGTGGCACATGATCAGCTGTTCGACGGAGTTTGGTCAAAATGGTCGCACAAGAACGCTGGACGGCAATCTTATCCATTTTATGTACACAAGCTTTTATCCTCTTTATTAGCTGAGTACAATTTTCGGCTCTCCAATTATTCTTGTACACCAATGAACTCAAATATCCGAAAAAATCTTCAATTGGCCGACATTGAGGAAGATTTGTTGGGTTGCGGTGTTTTGGTATAAATTCGATTTTTTTTGGAGTCCAGAAAACTGAGTGTTTTTTTGCATAATGCGACGACGCCTTATCCGGCCAAAACACATACTTGCCATCAGAGTGATATTTCTGAATAAATGGCACTAATATTTTCTTCAAGCATTCGTTTTGGTATACATTTTTATTAACGGCTAATCCACTAGGTTTGAACCACAGTTTTGAAACTCCTCTTTCGGAAATCACGACATACAGCATAACCTTTTGCTCAAACTTGTGTTTGAATTTGTATTTTTTATCCGAAGTTGTGGTAGAACTGTTGCTTGTGTAGTATCTATCATTTCCCGGGATGTGAAATTTGCTGAGGGGAAAATAACTTTCATCATCTAAAATGAAGCTTTTCCCAGCGTAATTTCGGGTCATCCAGCGACATTGGGTTTAATGGCCGAAATTTGTTTTTCTGTATATTCTGGTGCCCTCACCTTCTTCCGGCATACTATTCCAACCTTTTTTAATGATTTGCAGATATACGGTTGACTACAATATCGTAAAAATACCAACTAATCAGTTTTTGCGGTCTTGGACAAGATGCAGTGGATAAGTTTGCCGGACGGTTGCATCGAGTGCTCATGTCAATTCCAAATGTTTTTACAGTTTAAATTTTTTCGCAGCATCCCGCTGGCTCATGCTGTCTGAATCATTAAATTGGGTATGAAGCACTTTTAGGCGTCGTTTGGTCATTATCTTTGCCGGCCTGCCACTGCCACTTTTACGAGTTGTAGTCTGAGATGCTAAAATTATATACACAGTAGAAACTGGTACATTCTCTTGAGTAAAATGGTTCACTGTAAAAATTTTCCCCATCTTTAAATTTGAATGATAAAAATTTACAATTCGTTTTCTCAAGGTTTCTTGTTTAGATGGCATTTTTGACAACAGTAAAACAAACGCAGAAAAAAAAAATGACTACCATCATGAAAGAGGTAATACAACAACATTACATACCGCCTTTTTTATTTATGCGGCCAGTTTTTTTTTACAGAGAGTGACAGGTATTCTCGTTTTTTTGTTATCACCCGTTAATTGTAACACTAAAAGCATATCAAGCTCAGAAACTTATATTTATAGGATAGTACTTAACTGGAGCACTGTCCGTAAAAGCTTACGTATTTTCAATCCAATAGTATTATAGTCTACATCACACATGAAGATGATCTCTCTACATCTACAGACGTAAGAGGGGCGTATTCGTCGTGGTACATCACCATTATTTCTTAAATATAAAATATGTACTGAAATTAAACAAAATTCTTATGCATCTTATGCTTTCGTCACCATAATATTACACCCAACAGTTACTCTTTCCTACTCATAACATAACTATAAGGCTAGAATTGAATCTGCTTTGACTATTGAATTTAAGATACCGTTTTTGGCTAAGGAGGGTAAAAGATTTAAAAAAAAGATAAAAGATGTTTATTCAGTAAGTAGGCCGCACGGGCACTTTTACAAGTCAAAAATCTACCAGCGCTTCGCAAGAGACCACTGCTGAGAAGAAACGCCGCAAGAAACTCAACAGTCAGTTTTTTTTTTAAATACTACTTATGATATTATACAATTATAAAGCTTAACCTAGCATTATGTAAAACAATGAATTTAACATAAAATTAAAAATTAAAAATATTCAAGCGTAGCTTGAGCAGGAAAATGTGTCAAAACTAAGAAGTTTCATAGGGATTACTCCATAAGTAGTAGTAATAAAATATATACTTTCCTATGACAGTGCAAGACAACCACCACTTACAAAGTTTCGATACATTCTCCTACAGAAACCGTGTCCCCTAGACAATATACAATATTTACATATTTTTATGCCTATTTTTAGTAGTATACGTAACCTTAGGGCCGTATTAATAAACTCATCTTGACTGTGAGGCCCGTCACTAGATACGTCAAAGTAAACGTCGAACCATAGAACACTGTCATTTTTGACGCATCTCGAGACGAGCATGTGAGTTGAGATCAGTTTATTAATACGTAACCTTAGTTAAAAACCCATCGAGTCCATAATATCAACCGCACTTTATTTACATTATATGCCAAAAACTCAAAATCTTAGATGGCACACGCTGTGTTAAGGGTAAAATATAACGAAACAAAAGTAGGCTGAAATGGAGTTTCCACTGCGCGAGGTTTCTTCTCGATTAAAACAACATTGACATCCGGGTCCTAATAAAACAATTTATAAAGCAAACCCTAACGTTTCTACATTTATAATGGCTTATGTGCATCTCTCTCCATGCGCCTTGTTCCCTTTTTAAACTAAGGTGTTTATAATTGGAAAACGCGGACCACGTTTCTCGACTTATACTGAGGAAGTGAAGTGATAAAAATAGATTTTAGGGATGTTTTTTTGTGTAGCGTTTGTAAAATACAGTATGTTCACTTTAATGTAAACAGGATATCCCTTAAACCAAATCAAACTACTGTGAGTGTATTGATCAACACCATGTTTTTTTTTTTTGGAATCATGCCAGTGTTACCTGCTCATATACTTTTGACCCGACTGCGTCAGAAAGAGTAGTTATGTCTTTCGAGTGTATGTATTGTATGGTAATAAGAAGAGGGGTTAATGTATCTTAACATATTACATATTATACAGAGGACAATATGATGAAAATGCTGTCAGTACTTTTTCCAAAACAAAGTCGCGACTCGCGTCAAAGGGTAGTTTGAAAAATCAGTTCACTATTTATTTATTTTTTTAAACTTTACTGCACAATACACAAAGTAAAAATGGCGGACTAAATGCCTTGAGGCATTCTCCACCAGTCAACCATTGGGCCAAACGGAGACAAGAGAGAGTTCGTGCTTTTGATGAAACGTTAAATTAAGAAATTACATATTGTATCATATACATAAACAGCATATTTATATGAGAGGAAATACACGTACATAAAAATAATATAGATATACATCTTAATAAAAATACTTACATAATATTTGCATACAGATACATATAAATAAAGCATAGCCGTACATACTTGTAGACCGTGACATTTTTGCAGAGCCTTGCTATTGGAGACTGTTAAGATATTTCTTGCGAAAACAACGTTTGAGATTTGAGAGCTACAAAGACGCAAGAGTCAAACATTACCCCTCATTAATCTCCCCCTACCTCTCCCTCCTCCTCTGACAAAGAATAAAACTGACGATACATATCTATGCTTACCTTTCCAGATCTTTCGCTCAAACTGTACACTTTAAATCAAACATTCCAAACAATTAGCCCAGACAGATTAAAAAGAAAACTTTAAAACATTTCTATTGATCTTAGATTCTGGCCAGACAAGAAACTTTCTAGAATGTGAGGAGTTTAGAGTCTACAAAGGAACTCTTTTGCTACTTCTCGACTCTATTTGTAAAACAGTAAAGGCTAAAAGTGGCAAAGGAGTTTCTTAGTGGACTATACAAGGCAGACCTAACTTAAATGGACGGTACGGTGCACAAACACAACGCTAACCCATTTATAGATTCCATCCCAGGCAGGGTTACCAGGTCAAACTAAATAATTTTCGGAGGATATCCCAACATTTATAAAATCATACGATTATTGGTATAAGTATAAACAAGATCCTTTGAAAAAACTCATGTGGTTTTGAAACTGCGTAAAGCGCAGATTTTTACCTAAAAAAAATTTTTGTTAATATAATACCAAAACATATTTTGCTGTTTTAGACTTTTTACAAGATTCTTTCAGGTGGTTACCAAGTTTGGCAAAATTACAATATTTATTTTATCCAAACAGGTTTAGTATCCATTTAAAAACTAGAAATAATAAGCAACACTTTTTTTTCATAAAACTCAAACTCCATTTTAAGATGCACTTATTGTAAAATACGTAAAATTTTCTAAATTTATTATATGATAGCTCTTGATATTGAGGTTTGGTATAGATTCCATAAATGACATCAACTTTATATTTAGGCGTAATGATTTTATGCAAACTTATGAGCAACAAAACAAAATTAAAAACATAAATGTTTTCGTTATATCGAATAAAAAGGAATGACAGGCCAACTGTAAATTTGCAATATATTTACCATTATGCCCGAGAAATTCTGAAAGCACGGCAACCCCGACCCCAGTCTTAAGCCTGCATCACTTGACTTGCAGTTGCGAATCGAGTACCAATTGTTATCGTAGCTAGCCTAGGGAAACAGTATTTCAAGAGGGCCTGAAGCAGGATTACGATTTAAGCTCCATCTTGTTTGGTAAAGACTGCATTTTCAAATAGTACAGTTATTTTATTTAAATTCTATAATAAGATTGGATTTTTAGTGGTTAGTTTTTAATTACACAAAAAGGAACTCTACATTTAGCATAACTGATTATAATATAAAATTAGAATAAAACTACACATGCTATAGAGAAATTAACTTTATAAAAAAACACGGCGTAGAGTGACAGACAACAACTGAATACAGGACTCACACATTTAAATATAAATATATTCAACTTGCTCTTTTTATCAGCACCTGCGGGAGTATGGTAGGTTGTTCTTATCGCAGACAAAATGTGGATAAACCATCCGTCACTCTCGTACTTATATACGTGTCAAAAAGTGACAGATGTTTTATCCACATTTTGTCACGCTATAAACGCGGCCACATTAGGCCCCTATGTTTTTGATGATGATGTCAATTCTGTGAGAGAATGGATTGGAGTGGAATTTTTTAGTTGTTCACGTAATATTAACGTTTTACTGTAAAACTGTGATTTTTTTGTATAATATATAAATAAATATTTACAGGCATATTGTTAAACCACACAACCATCATATAATAAAATGTGACTCTAGGTAACATTACCAAATATCTTCGCTTACAGTTATATTGTATCGTAAAGTCAATTTATTTGCATTCGCGTACCTAAATTCGTCGATATGAAAACTCAATTAAGTTCAAATTGCGCGGTATGCACCGATATGCAAACATCGACGCTGACTCTATCAACCGGTACGTACTTCATTTACGAGTGTTGTCCGAATAACCTGCGCAACGGCAAGTCAAATTGCAAATAGCTGTACTAAAAGTGGAAACGTAGCACCCTGTATGGAAATCTGAGCGGTTCGTACGTCAGTCTCTAGCCAGTAGTTAAATCGCTTCGTCCTTGCGTTCGTAGGGTCACTTTGTCCCGTTGAGAAACCTGATAATTTTAAACATCTATTCAATTGTCATAGTTCTTTTTTACAATTATGGCGTGCCGGTATGTTGAATTTTGATTACTGACATAATTATCTTTAGTGCCACTCACAAGATAAAAACAAATCAATTGCCATAAGAATCATCAAATTCGGTCCACGCGTTTAGTTTCTAGAACATAAATACAAACATATTCTAATTTGCAAACGCTTAATTGTATGGTTTGGACCTGTTATTCTCAGCTGCAATGGCTGGGTATAATATTAAGTATTTGAAAACGCTTCCGTCACTAAAAAACTTCGAGAACCGTTGGTTTAGATACACTATTAATTTAATTAATTAAATATGAAACGGCGAGCTTCAATTATTCCGTCAAAGCATATCAGCTCAATTTTAGTGCATGTGTTCTTGGGTCGCATGTTACATCAACTCGGACCAATTAATAGGTACCTCAGTCTACCTTACGTATCTGTGATTACACTTGTCAATTATTATTATGTGTATAGAGTTGCTAGACTTAAGTGGCAGTAGGCGGGGCACATCACTGACAGAACCAGATGGCCGATGCAGACGAAGACTTAAATAGTGTCTGCGTACCGGAAGACGCAGCGTGGGTAGACCTCCAACAAGGTGGACCGACGTCGTGGCTGACGTTGCGAGAAACGGGACAGGTCCTTGTGACAAACCTTGGGGAGGCCTTTGCCCTTTGCCTTTGATGATGATGATGATGATGATAATACCTAGTTATTGATGATAACACTTACCTTTTAAATGTTGTTAGTGAATTGTACGTTTCCTTAAATTATTGTTATTTTTCTTTATTTGAAATACGGACGGTCTTTGGGTAAAGACTCAGTTTTATTGGTCGATAGCATGCTTTTCGTGATACATTGCATCGCTGCAATAGACCCCGGCTCGATAATGTCAAAACAACTCACCAATGGATTGCCACAAGCATGCGAGCTATTAACTAATGATGCAGCCTTACAGACCTCCAACTTCTTCCTTAACTCCCCGTCTAAAGCTGGGTCCACATTTGTATCATTTTGCCGATCACGTTCACGCGTATCGTATCGAGCCCGCGTATCCTAAATATGGACGCTCACTTTGGGCACACCGTATCACAACCATGGTCACGTGAAAAAATGCGTCCATACTAACCGTGGCGTAGTAGCGTATCCTTTTATCACGCCGTATCAATAAATTGTGGACGCTCACTTTGGGCAAACCGTATCACTACCATGTCCCTTACATGATCGGGGAAAAACCGCCTCGAGAGCCATCGCGGCGTATCGCGTATCAAATCATAACTTCGTATCGTGATACAGTATCAAAACACGTCCATACTTACCGATCTCGATACGCGTATCCGATCGCGAGTGTGCGGGTTTATAATAAACGCGTGATAACATCGATCCCGAGCAATCAGATACGGCGCGCCGCATGATCGCGCCGTTTTTGCGTCCACACTAGCGATCTTGATACGCGTCGGTGCAACGCGACGGAGATACGATACGACGTCATGATACATATATGTGGACGCAGCTTAAGACGTAATGCTTAGAAATTCGGCCAAAGATCCGTATCTTTCTCTATTGTGCGGTTCAAATCACCTGAGTTCTAACTTGTGTTTCGCTAAACTGACGGTAAACTGCGCTTAACTGGTACTTAGCTCGTCGTAATACTGTAAGTAGTAAGACGTGGATTGAAGTTTTCAAGTCTCTAATAACTTTGGCTTTTGGGGTGCAGCCTCAGTTGCAGCGTGAATACAATTCTTACTAATATTATGTATACTGGACCGCAAAACTAAATATTACACCTTATATGACATGTGTGATACTTAGTTTTGCGGTCCAGTGTTTAAATGCGAAAGTTTGTTTTTACCTTAATTACGCCAGAACGGCTGATCGGACGAGATGAAATTTAGCACAGATAATGATATAGGAATATAATAATATACACTGGAATAGAACAGACTGAGGCTACCTTTGATCCCGAAATAAATCACGAATTTTTTCGCCGACGAAGTCGCGGGTAAACATCATCATCATCATCATGTCAGCCGAAAGACGTCCACTGCTGGACATATGCCTCCCCCAAAGCTTTCCACTCAGACCGGTCTTGTGCTTTTCGCGTCCCGCGATCCTGACGAGGTCGTCACTCCATCTTGTTGGAGGCCTACCTACAGCTCGTCTTCCGGTCCGCAGACGCCACTCCAAAACCTTCTGACCCCATCGGCCATCAGTCCTGCGAGCAATGTGTCCCGCCCACTGCCACTTCAGTTTAGCTATTCTTAGGGCTATGTCGGTAACCTTAGTTCTACTACGGATATCATCGTTTCTGATTCTATCACGCAGAGAAACCCCGAGCATAGCCCTCTCCATAGCCCTCTGAGTGACTTTGAGCTTCCTTATGAGGCCCATTGTTAGCGCCCGAGTTGTGATGACTTACGGATCTGAGACGTGGGCGCTAACAATGGACCGCGGGTAAACACTAGTATTAAATAAATATCAGCAGATAATCTTATATTTATTTACCTAGTGCGACTCTAGACTTGTACTATGGGTACAAGACAAAGATAAATATACTTACATAATTAAAGATATCGACTACCTACTTGGCGTTTTATAGAGTGTGACAGCGATAGATATCCGAATACTATAAATATTTTGGTTATACTGTAAATGCATAGGAAATATCCAAGAAACAGAAAAAAAAATTTGCCCTTACCAAGAAGCAAACCTGAGACCGCCAATTTCGTAGGCAGGGTCATTACCAACTAGGCTAAGTACATCGATAACTTAAATTAGTGTTGTCTTGAGGAAGTTTTAAAATAGTTTTATTTACCCTCAACATCGCTCACATGAGCTGTATTGTTACGTACGTGGGGGTAGGTAACTGATAGAAATGCACTAAAACACCGATAATCAAAAGTAGACTTTAATAACGCACTCACAAAAACCGTTACAAAACAATTAACGCACAAAAACTTCGTAGACTTAGACTTAGATCGCTCGGGTCGCTCTTAATCGCACTGTTCGCTTTCCAAGTAAAGACTGACTGCCCACAACCGCGGTCCGCCTTTTATAGTTCCCACGTTATTCCAGAACGTCTTCCTTCCACCAAATCTTCCGGAAAGATCGATGTAGTTTGCTCCGCCGAGGACGACCGAGACGATTCGTTTCTGTATTGTTCTACGCCTTGCTACCTGCTCGCTCCGTTAACAATGGCGACGTCCTTGGCCAAGGGTCTGGAATGTCCTGCGCATCGCTGTCTCATTCCCAATAGTGTTATCTCCTTCGCTCTTAGTAGGTAATGAAACGCCTTACCACGTCGGCGTAACAGTATTAACCTTTTCTTTGTGAAAGATGCGCTGAACAGAAGGGCGCGCTAAACGAATGAGGTATTGTATCATCATGATCATTTCAGCCGAAAGACGTCCACTGCTGAATATAAGCCTACCCAAAGTTGGCCACTAGCTGGAATCCAACAATTTCCCGCAACCTTAGCCACGTCTTTGGTCCACCTTGTTGAAGGGCTAGGCCTACCTACGCTGCTTCTTCCGTTACGCGGTCGCCTCTCGAGAAGTCTTCGTCGCCATCGGCCATCTGTTCTGCGAGCGATGTGCCCCGCCACTTAACTCCAGCAATTCTTAGTGCTGTCAGTAACGTTGGTTCTCACACGGATATCCTCATTCTATTTTTGTAATATTTGGGCTAAATGCGAATGAATACAAGGGCACATTCAAAATACCCCTACGCTGATGATAATGTATGTATGTAAATACTTTATCATATCATACAAACGGGAAAATAACAAACAACAAAATAGACAGAAACACAAAAGGTATGTACCAAGGCGAAATTAAAGATTTAAGGGATCTCTCTTACCTTTGAACGATTGGGAAATGTTTGAAATATTAAAGACCCATTTAAATTGCTAAGATTAAATAACTAAATATGAGTTAGATCTTAGTAAACTATACACTTGAGTATAATATATATAAAAATAATAATATTGTATAATGTAAAGGAGTGACCCGCCATCAGTGGCGCCGCCTCCCGCTCGCCCACGCTCGGTCTTTCCAATATTAATGCAGCTCAATAACTAGTCAATAAAACTTTATTTAGCTTTAATTTCACCGCCCGCTGAAAGTTTTCAGGTAATTGCAACTTGCATATTTACCTGAAAGCTTGCCGACTAATAATGTCTACCTACAGAGACTTGGAACTTTAGCATAGTTTAGAACACGATAAAATGCGGTAAGAAACTAGGAGTGAGGTAGGTAAATGTTTTTTAGTAAGGTCAAGTTTCGGTCATTGACTGTATCATCCTGTTAGGGTTGAAACTAGGGTTGTTACTTGAAAAAGGTTACAGATTTATATTATTAACATAGTGTAGAAAAATAAAGTACTAAAAAGATCTCTTATTTTCGGGCTGGGTCCCTGGGACCCTGTATAAATAAGTCGTATGTCAATGCATTATTCTGAATACAAGCAGTTCGTTCCACTTATATAAATATTCTTAATATTGGTTAACACATTCACACAAAAATAAACATATTAATTTTTTTTTTTTATAACTTGATGAGAATCATTTCTTTACCCTTCTAGTTTGATAACAAACAAAACAAAGTTTGGTACGTTTCAAATAATTGTACGTTGTTATGGAGTTTCCTTCGAATAAATTCGATTCCATTGCTTGATCATAACTCCGTTTCATACAAAAAAATAAAAAGAAAGGAACCAATGAGGTGTACCAACCTTGACAAGCCAAAAAAAGCAAATCCCCAAGTAAATTCCCAACTGTAATAATTCACAGTCTCATTTAACTTTAAAAACAAACACTAGGGCAATTCAAGTCAACTGGAAA
The DNA here is from genome assembly GCA_923062465.1 of Acleris sparsana. NCBI lineage: Eukaryota > Metazoa > Arthropoda > Insecta > Lepidoptera > Tortricidae > Acleris > Acleris sparsana. The sequence continues at coordinate 3,141,976 of OV281293.1, forward strand.
CGTTTGAGCTCCTGTATAAAAAGCGATAAATCTTCTAATTTGTCGTGGTCACCCTAATGCAAACGAATGGTCCAAACACTCGACTCTGCGAAATTAAACCGGATAATGAAGTGGCCACATTTGTCTCAATTTGCGGATAAAACTCAGTGTATTAGATCCGTATAAAGTTGTTGCCGAAGTTTCGGGACGCGCGGTAGTTTTCGGATTGTTTGACAGTTCTGGAATCGGTTTTATCAAGTTAAATATTCAGGATATATTGGGGAATGGAATGATGGAACTACTTTGTTTCGAGGTAGCAAGGGTTTTGAGGGACATTTTTAACTCCCGACTCAAACAAATGAATGTTATAAGTTAATCGTGTGTATATATGTCTATTGCCGGCTTCACATGCTTGGTGTTTGCCACAAACACTGCAGTACGCGACCATACGTTGGAGTGAGATGGAAATATATCGTACTTTATTCAAACCCTTAAAGGCACCCGTGCGGCTGAGTTCATTATACTTTTCAGAGTATAAAACAAAGTATCTTTCCACGTCTGTTTGTCTGCCTGTATATCCTATAACTGCTCCTAAACCACGCAACAGAATTTGATGCGGTTTTGACCATCTGTTAGATAATGTTTCACAGAAGATATCGCTAGTACTTAATAAAAAAAACATAGTCTGTGTCAATTTAAATTGCAAAAAAAAGTAAACAAATTAGTACTGTTTGACACATAACCTCAAATATTTAAAAAGCGTGTTTTATTTAAAATAACTTTAAATTAATATTTATTTAATATTAAAATTAGTCTAAAGATCAAGTGTATAAATCATTTCTTAGACCTAACTTGATCTTTTAAAGCGCGTGATTATTGAGTAATGATGGTCAATTGTTTCGTTGTGTTTACATCTTTACCGATTTAAATTGGCACAGATTATACTTATAATAGGATTGGATACAGGTACATTTAGACTGCAGGGTTCGTGAACCGTAATTCCTCGTCACGTAACATGCCTACGAACTCGTATATCGCTTAATTGGGGAGGAAGGGGATAAAGCCCGAATTAAAAATGATTAATTTAATGAGAACGTTATTTTTAATTCAACAGATGGCTCATTACGGCGCGGTTCCTGAATTTAATGCCGTTTTCAGGATTGTGTTGTTTCGCCGATGTGGATATTTAAAAGTGGGTAAAAAGAATAAATTGGCTCAATTTTAAATAACACGTCATGTTTTACAACTGTACAAGAATTGTACTAAAAAAATGGGCCTTTTTTCTACATTGAGTTTTCCCCTAATTCGTTTGTATTATTTTTGACTCAGCTGCTATTACTGTCACGTAAATAAGAGCTATTATAACGTTGGCAATACAACAATAACAGGGTTAATGATAATGTAGAATAGAGGCTATGGTCTAATAGCTAAGCTAAATATTAGACATCTCTCAAAGATGATAAAGTAAAATCTGCATTACTTATTATGCAAGAAATTAAGGTAACAGTCTCTCGAAATCATCAGTCTTAAGTACACACATAAGTGCCATACATATTTACAGCCAAAAACATTACCAACTTTCTTGGCCAATCGGATAAACAATATGGTAAGCATATCTTATTCCATTAGGTCACCGTAAAACCTTTTCACATTGTTAACAAAGCACAATAGAATTAGAAACACGAGCACATGTGACCCAAAACCTTGACCCAGGAAGCCTTTGTTTAAAAAAACAAATGAGAGTCAAACAAACGGCTGCCATGTTATAATCACCCATGTGATGCGACTCCAAAATGGCGGATTTTTGATTTACACCCGCGCCGTTCTTTGTTCGCTCCGTTATCTTGCCAATAAACGTGAGTTATTGGCGGGCAGTGCTCAGGAAGCTATGATGGTATATATCAAAAAGATTGTCTAATTTAAAACCGTTCGTACACTTTTAATTTCCATTTTTAATACCGGTTTTTATGTGGCAAGAGTATGTGAGTAGAAAAGAAATTTACATTCGCATTTGCACCTTCATTTTTAGTTAGACTAGTTCCCACGACTTTTCCTGCTGATGTAATTAGTTTACAAAACTTGTTTCTTACCTCGTGACGCTCAATAAAAAAGGTGAGTTCAACAAAACGCCCGATGTGCAATGTATTAGCCAAAACATTTTTAAAAATATCATGCACAAAATTTTAAAAAACAATGGCGGGAAAGAGGTTTTTGTCTATAATTTTGGACTATTAATTAGGAACTTGTTTTCTTTTCAAAACTTGTGGTGTTACGGAATTTACTGAAGAGGAAATAATGCTTACACAAAACATACTACTTAATAGAAAAAAATAATTCATTTGTGAATTCATGAAAATTTCAAAGTATTTTTCATTCATGTAAGTTTTTCTCAAATTATGAATGTTTTTTTCCTCGTAATCGAAGTGAAAAGCAGAGTGTATAACTCGGTCTTAAAACCCATTTTATCCTCGACTTCATTATCCAACCTCGCCTGCCAGATGGATATTATAAGTCTTGGATAAAATGTTTTGTTTTGTCCTTGTTGTACTGTAACGAGGTTATTACAATCTCCTTTTTGCGTTCCTGGCCACTTTTACATTTCGTTTAAATTAGAGAAAATTTCGATAAGCGCAGACACGGGTCCCGTGTCTCGCTGTTTCATTACATTTAATTTATTTTTTATTTTAAAATAATTCTGTAAATCTTTCTACTTCTATAATATAATATTTGAAGAAAGCGATTTATTTAAGTCTCCCAGATACTTACCATCCTACCGTTAGAAATGGCTCTCCGGCGGGGAATCGAACCCCGGTCTCCCGCGTGACAGGCGGGGATACTTACCACTATAATACCGAATTTGCGATTACTCGCAACATAGATAACAAACGCCTTTATAATTATATCTATGACATTCTTCAAAATACTGCATTAGACTGGTTTCGTACAAAAAAAGATCCTTACCATCCTACCGTTAGATCCACTAGTACAATCCACTATTTTTCTTTCAAATGAAAAAGTCTACCTGGATTATGGCTTAAGTCTGGACAGTTAAGATAAGTGTCGCTTTCTACGATGTGCTGTACATTGGGAGGCACGAGGTTGATCTAAAGCAAATAGTAAGAGACAATGCCATTGTATGTGAAAAATGCAATTGTTTTTTAATAATATGGCGACCGTATAACCCCGACAGTATACAGTGTGTGACATCCATAAGAACATAAATTTTAAGTAACGATAGCTTTAAGTGTTGTGAACCTTTTACAGAAGGAGTTGAGTTAATAGCTCCAGTCAATTTAGTGTAATTCATTTTTAAAAGGTCCATCGAGCAGCAATGTACAACTCAATATTGAGTTGACAATAACGTCGTCAATAAATCAATGAATGCTTACGGAGACGACATGGTTATTTGAATACATTGCGTGTCGAATTAATTTGTATGAAAACAAAAATGTTTTCTTTTGTTAACTTAATGTAGGTACCAATTTACGTTAATTAGGGTCTTATCAAACTGCCCTTAAAATATATGTTCGTATGGATGTCACACACTGTATGCTGCATTATTACGACGACGACGCAATTAAAAAATCGCTCATTGAATACAAAACGGACAATTTCCAAAATAATTTGCTCTTGCACTGAAAATCTTATTCAAACCGCTTCTAATTTTAAAATGCAACACTGACAGATTTTGGAATGTGTCCGTTTTGCATTCAATGAACAAAATTAAGAAGTGACCCTGCCAGCATAGCTAGCGAGGGTTCCGGTTTTGATCCCCGATTTGGGCATATTTGTGGGATGAGCTATGAGTATTTTTTTCTAGGTTCTTATCTTTTTTCCATCTAATTACTTATTTTATTTACATATTAAGTGAGCTTAGTTTTGGACAAGATCCATTTGTATGCGATTATCCTCCTGATATAGTTGGTAACGATTTTTAAAGTGTGCAATGTCCGATACATAATCTCACAGATTAAAAATTTCAAGATAACAGGGTTATCCTTCTTCAAAGTATAAAACCAAGTCTGTCCGCTAAGTTCTCCTAAAGCATGCACCGGTATTTTTACACGAAATGTTTTTATATAATAATAAAATCTGGTTTTTATACTACATACGTATAAAAGACTTACATAAACCGAAGCGAAGCCAGGGCGGTTCGCTAGTACGTTACAATCATCCTTATAAATCATCTAACACGGTAATATAAAGCCCAATACCTACTTTAAACGGACAGACTGACGCTTTAGCTTTACAATACGAATAGTGATAGATGGCTAATGCTAATGTTACCTAACATAGTTCACGTCTTACTTCTTCATGGTAATCCTATCCTCCCCTTTATATGACCTAACAAACATAAGCATTGCCTTTTATTAAACATAAGTTTCCTTTGCAAGTTGATTTAGGTCTCACCTGTAGATGTACTAAAGCAAACTTATTCGTGCAGCCAAATAACTCGCCTCTACTTTCTTAATGTTAGAAAGTTCTAAGAAGAAAGTTTGGTTCTAAAGTTAGCCACACGCATTGATAATTTGGTGGACAAAGCCTTAAGTCAGGTTACAAAGCCCTTGTCAGCGTAAGCCCTTTAATGATAACACAGTGTTACAATGTCTTATTCAAATACTAAACATGCGCAGACAGAAATAATAAGATTTGTATACAGTAAATGAGTATAAAGTTACAATGAGTCTAGAGTATAAAAAGCACTTACAAGCTAATTTGATTATTAAAATATCACTAACCAAAATTAATGATCTCTTTTTTTTTACCGAGGTCATTTCTTCGTAACAGTGTCTGTTGAATGATGTCTTTCTACCTGTAACCGAGTGTAGATCATCGTGTTCTGTGGTATTGAGAGCTGTGCGAATCTGGTGTGTCCAGGAAAAGTTTCCATTACCGAAACCGGTTTCAAACAAACAAACCCCGGGATTGCTCCAGCGTCTTGCTTGCTTGTTCATTCTTGCTTGTTATCATTGTCCTTTCTAGCTTTATGACCAAAGTATTCAAGAACCCTACGTAGACATTTTCCATTTACTGTAAATACTCGTAAATATGAAGAACACTAGTGTTTTGGAAAATTTGCCCTTGGTCTTGGTAAAAATATATATTTTTCCTTTAATATTTTATGCCGCCGTTTGCCATACAGGGCCTCTATTCTACCACGTTAAACAATATCGCTTTAGACCTGTTATTGTATTTTCTTAGTTTTGATAGCTCTTATATACTTGAGAATAAGGGCGCCTGAGTTAAAAACAATACACGATAACACAGAGGCACTGATCCTCCTGCCATCAGTCTCACATGAGCAATCGTTGCTAGTGTTGGGTTCAATGTGCACTTACAAAGGTATCTGTCATTTTCAAGTTAAATGTTCCACTGAGTTCTAGTTTATTCAATTTTCTATATACAGTACTATAAATATTACGTTAAAAAATATAAAAAAGATTAACAATAAAGAAAGACAAAAAATCTCTCATTTTAAAGTTTTAATTTAAAAACCAGCAGCGTTTCCATCGCTCCTCGGATCACCGGCACCTTCCAAAATTCCATCGGGATGCCTCACTAATGCACCTGCTTGTCCTACGTCCTCGCTAAAAGCTGGAAGCATAGCCACTTCATGTCCTCTTGCTTTCAAATACTCTACCGTTTCCTCACAAAACCGGTTTTCTAGATGCAAACTGACATTTAATTCACCCACTGTCCTACCATAAACCCAACGTGGACTTGAAACAGACTTTTGCAGCCCTAAGCCTTGAACAGCATACCTGTGGAAGACAGCTGCTTGAGTTTGAGGCTGGCCGTCCCCTCCACGAGTCCCGTAAACCATCACCCTTCCATCATGAAACCTAGCAGCAGGAGGATTTAAAGTGTGGAACGGTTTTTTACCAGGCTTTAAAGCCAGTATATGATCCTTGTCCAACTTGAAAGCAGTTCCACGATTCTGCAAAATAATTCCAGATTTTGGCAAAACAATACCACTTCCAAAATTGTGGTAAATGCTTTGTATAAAAGAGACCGAGAATCCTTTGTTGTCCATTGCTCCCATCCATATCGTATCACCGGGCTTCCCTGTTCCACTCGAAGATGATCGGTGAAGGTTAATGTTCTGCGTCATATTTTCAATCATTCGACTGGATATAAGTGACTGAGGATTTGACACATTCATGTAAGCTGGGTCTGTTATGTAGGTGTCCCTCAAATTAAAACCTTGCTTCGTAGCTTCTACTGTTGCGTGTATAAATTCCCCTTCATTTTTACCATCGATGTTTAATTTATCTAAAATTCCCAAAACGGTCAAGGAAACTAAACCTTGTGTTGGAGGAGGCAAATTGTAAAGTTCACCAGTCTTATGTAAGAATCGCAAAGGAGTTCTTCTTACAGCAGTGTAATTAGCTAAATCCTCTTTTGTCACAGCCATTCCTAAATCAGCCATGTCTTTTGCTATAAGATCTGCTACTTCCCCTCTGTAAAAACTATTCAAACCATTTTTAGCCAAGTTTTTCAAAGTGCGTGCAAGCTCTTTTTGGTGTAACCTTTGACCTTCCTTCAACATCGTTCCATTAGGTTTGAAAATCTTATTAAAAGTGTCTGTAACTTCATTAGGCTTTATTTTTTCAATGCCAAGTTGTAAAGATCCAGAAACGGGGAAACCTTCCTCGGCGTAAGTAATAGCATCAGCTAACAAGCGAGATAAGGATAATTTTTGGTAACCACATTCTTGAACGTAATTTAATGCTTCTTGCCATCCACCTACAGTGCCAGGAACTGTGAGAGCAGATTTAACTCCCTTAAAAGGTATCGTTTTAAACCCTGATAGGAAATCAAGGTTTGCCTTGCTACCAGCTGAACCACATGCTTCAATAGCCACTGGATCAGCATGAGGTGGTACTATTAGCCAGAAGCCATCTCCTCCGATGCTGTTCATGTGAGGATACACAACCGCAATAGTTGCTGCAGCAGCTACCATGGCCTCTATAGCCGTGCCTCCTTCTCTGAGAATTGCCAGCGCCGTCTGTGTGGCAAGATGATGGGGTGTCACCACCATTCCCTGGGGCGCCATTACACTTCTCTCCATGTTTTTTTATTTCTGTAACAAGGAAATCATTAATCAGAATTGTGATGTTTTTATTTATTTAAAACATAGTCGCACAAGCTTAAGCGCCATCGGACAAATTCCTGAAACCTCTAAAAACTAGCAATACTACAGTATAACTTGCCTGTAGTCAACCGTAATGAAATTAGGAAAAGGGGGTGAAAAATTAGTAGTAGGGTTGACTGGATCTGGATTTACTTCTTTGGTCTCCTTTTGGGAACCGCTGGTACAGTCAAGGAAATTGACACTTTAGACTATGTCAAAGTGACACTAAATAAAAAGTCTCTTACGTTTTGATTGATTACGTCATGTTTCTTTACTGTACAATCAGACATGTAAAAGTGCCTACAGGACCTCTTCTACAACACATAGTTTCAAAACCAAATTATACCATCAGTAAGATAAGAAGACAGTTCTGACACCAGTCATACCGGTACAAATTATAACTCCAAATACAAGAAGGTACAATCGAGATCATAAATATGTATACACTTTATAGTACCTTGTCTATTTAATGGCATGTTCAAATTGCCATATACGAATTATCACAGCGATTAAAGTGACAAGGTACTAAAGTGTATACATATTTATGAACTCGACTGTACGATGGTTTTATGTCACACCAGTATAAAAATTATTACCTCAAACACAAGAAGAGGTCTTAGTATAAACTATATAAACTACATCTTTCTCGTACAGCTTACTACAGGTATATTAAAAGGATCGATGATTTACGTGTATTCTTAGACGTAAGAGCTAAAATCTCCGGGTGTTACGCTTCATAATATAAATTTTAACGTCCCGATAGCTTATAAGCCGGTCCGTCGTAAATAGCATGAGGGTTGTAACAAAAATTGTACTCGGGAGGGTTCCATGCCGTAAAATATTGCATATGATATAATACATTTTACTCAGATTAAGATGTTGGTATGCTTAGATACATTAAAGTAGGCCGGTGTGTACAGAGACTAAATAAATAGAGATAAAATAATTGTATATGTACTTTTACCTTAAGAGACTTTCCTACCTACATATCATCAGTGAGCCAGTAAGTACGCAAGTATACCTATAATTACATCTCATTTAAAACGACGCTGGCCTAGTTGGTAGTGAGCCTGCCTACGAAGCTAAAGGCAGATATTTGTGTGATGAGCGCGAATATTTGTTTCTGAGTCATGGATGTTTTCTATGTATTTATGTATATATTTCTCTATATAAGTATTTATATCGTTGTCTAGTACACATAGTACAAGCCTTGAGCTTAGTTTGGGACTAGGTCAATTGGAGTGACATAATCTCCTGTTTTTTTTCGTGTATTTATAATTATATCTCATCTAATACATTGAAAAAAGTCTTATTAAGTAAATATAAATGATATACATTTTTGCGACCACCAGACCTCGCCTATTATAATTTTACTCAATGTTCTGGTACCTGTGTAAACTATTTTAAAGTATCAATTCGTTAAAGTTTAAATATGTAGTAATAAACAATATGGCTAAAGAATTTCCAAGTAATAAATAAGTAAGCAAACCATTTTTAAGATCCATAAAATAGCCATTTCCCATTTAAGCTTACTACTGGGCACTAAAATCCAGTTCCCTATAGTTTGTAACGCAATCTCAATCTCAATCTCAATATCAAACTCGTATAAACTTGTTTACGGCTGAACTCAGTACCAGTAGTACCAGATTTCGAATTTAGTATACAAAATAAAGACGTTATTAGTGCTTAGAGTACTGAAATGTCTATGCGCTGTGGTAAATTCAACACAATAATGATTGGAACTATATTAACACGCCGCGTCACGGGGTTGAACACATCAGTTCGGTTGTAATTGGTAACCTATCGCTGGCACCATTCGTCCAACACCAAAACCGTAAACTTTCAGCTAAACCTTAGGCTCTAAATACGACGTATAACCTAAAGTAAACAATTTTCGAAAACTTACAAAATTGTATGGGATTGACATGAGACGTCGTCCGGCAGTATACATTTTCGATAATGCTAACGCTGTCGCAATGTCTCTTATCTAGTGCCATGGGCAAGCTTTAACGATCTATACCTAGCGATAACTCAAACCGACGCGTCCGAACAACCCCTATACGCATTGACGATTGGACGATCAGCTCTGGTGTTGGACGATAATAATGAAGCTATTGTGTAGCTGTTTTTACAATAATCCTGGAAAGTTAAACGGTGTCAGAAAAAATACTTTTCATCACACTTGCTCGTATATGGTGTTATTCCATGCCTGTATACAGAAGGACAATGGCCTAAATTGTTCCCGCGGGAATAATGGCGAGTTTGTCATTACTCCCTAGGGAGTAATGACTTTCTTTTTAAAATTTGCAACTCTTTCGTACATTATTTCTGACTAAGGAGGTTTAATTTTCAGCCAAAAATTAAATCGGTTTCTAATTTCATCTTTAAAAATTAGCTATAGACTAACTTACATTACACAAAACCTATACGCTTCATTAAACTTCATTATTTTTATACCTATTTCAAGTTTATATCAACATTTATCATTAATTTTAGTAATTATACATTTTTATCAAATTGGCTAAATCTGGCTCGAATCCAGGTCGAAACTAAACGCAGTTATTATCTGTGGTAGAGGTCAGTAAAAAAATATCGTTTCCATTTACGTTCCCGTTCGTCAAAAGTTATTTCTTTGTATTTTGCAGAGTTAAAGTGTTTTCTCTTTGTTTTTTTTCCTCGCAAATGTGATGAAAACCATTGTGTGTATCACAGGTAGTAAGGGGATTACTAACTCGAGTCATTAAAAGCCCTCCGCCTTCGGCGTCGGGCTTCTAACACTCTCGTTAGTAATTCCCATAATACTACCCTTGATGCACAATGTACTATTTCATCTCTCCTATACTTTCGGAACAGTAATTATTTCCACATCTCATTATATCGGTCTGAAAATGGCATTTCCATCAATAAGGTGGAAAGGGATTTTGAATAAAGAATTGGTCAAACACATACAGCCATTCCGAAATAACTCGGAGGTTTCTAAAACTCTTATTGAAATTATGCCAAAACAATCATATTTTTTGTATGATAACACCTTAAGACAAAGTTCGTGATAGTAACACCACATTTTTGTTTACTTTCCTCTCAGTCGAAATGAAAATTAAAATTTTTAGGTAACTCAAACTACAGGCGCACTCGCTAGCGTGTCGAAAGCCTAAATACGTCGGGATGCAAATGATCACTTTCATAACTCGGTTAACAATCTACTATATCTAACTCATGCAAATATTAATGAATAAGTTGGGAACAAAAGTTCGGCCTTGAAATAGGAAACCGTTGCGATTGTCTTATGTTTACATACACATAAACATGAGCGAGGCTGGCGTGATTTAGATATTTACAAAACCAGGGCTGCCCTAAATTGATTAGAAAGGCCAGGGACCGCAATCAATCAACTGAGTGCCATAATTTTATTATGGGAGTAACTTTTTAATGCCCTTTTTGCGTCGTCCATGATTCCGTGCGAATTGGTTTGCCAGTCAAGCTGATTGTTAAATCCGGAGAATGGGTGGGTTTACTTTATTGCGTTTTGACTGCGTTCACTGAAAACAATAATGTTCTGCTACACACTAGAGCAAAATACACTTTGAGTAACTGATCATGAAAAGTATCATAATGCGCTTGGAAAATAGTAAAAGACAAAACACTCAACTATATACAGTCAAATTTGGCCGCAAAATGTAACTGTTTTTGAACCAGAAACAATTACTGTTTCGGTCGTTAGGCTCATATAGTCATATACTGGCGTGGTGAAATGATGGTTAGGCAATACGTTACATATACTACTCGTACTAATATTTGTCATTATATTCCATACTACTATTCACTAATCAAAATAATCAGTCTCAAACTATGTATAATGTGTACAACACTTCGAACTAATTCCTACATCCGTTATAAATAAATAATAGATACTTAAAACCATACAGCAGACAGAACTTAGCCGCATATCAAAATTTCACATGCCCTGCTATTTTATCCTCACAATATTAACTCAACTGACAACAAGTTAACTAAGTTTAGCACTAAACAAGACCGATCGGTACATAACCGATCCGAATTGATCGTTACATATAGCGTACACGCATCCCGCCCGAAATCTTATCAACCCTTAATGTGTTCCATTTATTAACCCTCTAAATATCGCACTCGATTCGTCCCACACCAAACGAATTAGGCCATAGACGTGGTTACGCGATAGTCAGCCCGTAAACTACCCTTTGATATGCGCTAGATAGGGTTACCCTTTCAGTGTTAGTAAAACGCGCGTTTATAAACTGCCAGTGTTTTATACATTGAAGCAAAGAGGTAGGAAAGAAAAAAGGATTCCTTGTCAAGCAGTTGGCAATAAGAACAATAAAGATAGAGAAAGAAAAGACCTCTTCATGGTATTGTGAAAGCAAACCTCGCAAGTTGGCTCTGAAGACCTCCAATTGGTTTGCAATCTTAATGTTCAAAATACGTTGCCAATTCTGAGGATTAAGATGAAATGGAATACTGTTAATTTAAGTAGTAGCTGCTAACACTAGAACAACAATTCCAGCACTGATGCTTGGCCGCACGTAAGTTTAGTATCGTTTTACAAACAATCAAAGTAAACCCTTTCCAAAGAAGAGAAAGAGACTTCCTAGCTTTTTAAATATTTTGAGTAAGAACAACGATTTTAATTGATTAGATGAACTAATTTATTCTGAAATATATTTTCACAACAATTCCGTACAATCCTATGATTATAAGGAGAATATTTTTACAGCGATTTTCTTCCGAACCCCAATATTGCATTTACGGCAGCATTGAAAGTCAGTTAAGTGATAATCACAATTCCGTAGTAAAGATTTTTCATACACAAGTTTCAAAAAGGAACAAGTTTTCTCTAAACTCGTTTACACTATTCAAGAAACGAGCGTTTTTTTACCCTTTATTGCCTCCCTACGCTACATACGACCCGATTGCAGGGTTACCCGTAAAATATGTTTTAGAGCCGAGCCCCGAAGGACATATTGGCGACCGACGGACCGTGGGATATTGAAAATGAAGTTTTTTGTATGCATTGAGGGTTTTATGACGGTGACGACGGAATAACGGTCGCAGGCTCATGGCTATATTCTTTTGAGCTTTCAAGGTTAGGACACAATAGAGTGTTCATAATAGGCTCGCATTAGAAGTGTTGGATGTAATTGAAAGGGTTTTTCTCTTTGGTCACACCACCGTTGCATTTTTTATTATGCAAAAAAAACTTGATTTTTTAGTTTCATAGATGTAAAAGAAATATTCAAGAATGGAAAAATTTAAAAAGTATACACTTTATACTTAGTATTTAAAAAGTAAGTAAGTAAGTTAATGAAAAAAAAAAGATATAAGTATATACATATAAAGCTAGGGCGATATAACCTATTCAGGCATTTTCTGGGTGAGCTCCCTTCATCTTCGACAAAATCTTCTTCTCCTTCACAGCGAATTAAGAAAACTTACGTGAGAAGCCTTAGGCAAGATGTATAAGGCTGACGTAAACGATTTTCGAAAACTGACAAGATGAAATAAGCGCACACCACTACCGTCCGGTAGCTTACGTCAACCGTATACATTTTCAAAATACGATCTCGCAAAGCGTCTTGTCTGGGGCCACCGTACCGTATACCTACTCACTTTTAAAATAACAAAATAGTACAAAAATTGCGGGGTTATTTATTCTACTCCGGTCAAAACAGTCTGAGAACTAACAATCACAATAGCATCTCAGATAAAGCAAGGAAAAATGAACCTGCCAACCTAGAAAATGAAAAATGTAACGGGCAATTTTAAACATGGAACACCTGAGGGAAACTTATTCGAAACTCGTGTGGAACAGGTTTAAGTTTTAATGCGTTGTTCAATTGTTTCTCCCTGGAGATGGCCATTGCGATTTTATATTGCACTTACGTTGTACTTTTAAGTTTTAAAATCGTGCGGCGTTGGATTCTAGGATTTTTAGACAAGGTGGTAAACTCATCAAATATTTGTATCAGGATAGAAACAGATTTTCCGCTTTCTTACGTCATAATTGGCTTTGAAGTCGGTACCCAAGGATAATTGCAAAGGTCTGAAATAGAATTTAATTAAAATGTTCAAAGGTTAAACTAAAAAACACAATCATCATCATATTAAGAGACCAAACATTGCTCGGCTTTAAGGAAGTTTTCTGAAGATGAATGATGAATGGCCCTGAAAAACCCCTGTTCCATTATTTTTATCAAAATTGTTATTAGAATATTTTTTTGTTAATGGTAATCTTTTAGAATATATTTTATCTAGCCCTAGATAAAGGTTATCCTAGCTTGTTAAGTAGAATATATTCTCTATGCCTCTATTCTACTCAGTAAAACCATATTGACAAGCCGTCACATTGCTTTTAACTCGGCCACCATAACTGTCAAGTAACTTAGAGCTATAATAACGTAGATAATACAATAACATATCAAAAGCAATCTGGTTTTACTGACAAGAACTCTAGAAGAAGTACTCTGGTACACCATCCAAAACAATACGGTAAACTATGCTAAAACTGAAACTTCCACACAAGCTCTAAATCTGTTCCGGAATAAAAATGGACCTAATTCTGCCCCAAACCAAACTTCGCAACTTGTCCCTAGCCGCGGCGCAAACAAAACTATTCATTTACAGCTGTGTCCTTGTAACTCTATGGCATAATTAGGGTTGCCACAATCCCGTAATCGTTAATCAACTAATTGATTAATCGAATATTTCTCAAGAGGAGACCTGTTCGGGGTCGGTCGGATGACATTAAGAAGTGGACCCGGATTCCAATTTGTAATGAGAAAATTTGATAAATTTCATGAGATTGTAATAAATTTCATACACTGATATGGGAAATTAACGTTGATCCATTTGTTGAGCAAAGGTCATTGGTATTAAAAAATACCAAAATAACAGCATTCCATACAGAGTCATGGAGTAATGGAGTGCATGGCTATTGTCTGTTTTATCCATCTGGTTGTCTGTTAGAGAATAAAATGAGGCATAGTGCAATTTTTTTTTTGTAATCCTATCCTAATTAACCTACTTTTATTAAAACTGCGAAAAAATGTGTAGATTTTTTTGTGGCATATAGAAAGCAAACGAGCACACAAGCCACTTGATGGTAAGTGACCCATAGACATTCGCATTCACAAGACTGCAAGCTTAAGACTTCAAATGCATTCCCAACCCGGAGGACTAAGATGGAATGCCTTTATGCTAATCATTACACCAGCTGTCTTATCCCCAAAATGGAACACAACAATGCGAACACAGCTGTTTGGCGGTAGGTTAATGGATAAGATGGTGGTAGCGACCCGGACGGACCCTGCACAAGGTCCTACCACCTGCATACATTACATATTACTTGGATGCGTGGACAATACTCCTTCAATCACGTTTACTCGTAAATGGATGGAATTTAATACACTGACCGGAGAAAGCGATATAAACATGTACGCATAAATTATTAGAAATTATTCCTTATGAGTGAAAGGTGACAAGAGTTGACAAGGTCATCGTTCCTAGGTACATGAGTGTAGAATATGTCCCTTTTTGTCCTAGAACACATGCATATAAAAGTGCAACAGGAATTACGGAGTCGTGGGCAAAACCTATGATGGTGATGATCACCCGGCAAGAAAAGGGGGGCGATCGATCATTCCCTTAGTCATTCCGCCGTATTTCTTTTGGTTGAGCCGTAGGTTACGGGCAAAACCTAAACAATCCAACAACCAATCTACTTGGTCGTGATAATTCGTTATACATATTGTGTGCTTTCATTAAATATATTCTTCAGATTTTAATTACTTGTAGTTTTGGCTGTAAATTACACTTTTCGAGTAGAATAATTTCTTAACGGTCTACCAAATATATTTCATGATTTTATTTAACAACTTTGAAGTGGTGATTAAAATGTATAACTGTGCAAAATGATATCTTTGTAGTGCCAAGAGTTCTTCCTTCCTTGTTGACTTCGGAACCCTAAAACCGGCTTTATTTCACGATATCATTCACATAAACTTGATTTATTGAAACTGTTAAATTACATCAATCTCAATCTCGAAAACACTGCCTATATCAAAATAAACACTTCGATCCGCTGCTCTGTTTGATAAAAACAAACACTCGAATATCAAAATACTCGCAAAACAGATTTATTAAAGGCTAAAAAGGTAAAGAGAAAACCCTAGTCGAAAAGCAAAAACATGTTCCCTGTTCGGCTTTCTTTCGTTTCCCCACAGACGCGTGTTATTGCGCCGTGTGGAATGGCGACTCGACCGGATACGACAACTAACGAATTCCATAGACCACTTAAATAGCTTTGCTGTGTACTTTTACGGGCACTTTTTTGAGCATCAGTATCAGTCATCAGTACTGACGTCTCATTATATTACAAAAAATTAGAGTAAGGCAGATATTGTAGACGAGCTAACACCACAGCCATTGTTAGATGACCATGCTTTGGCAGTGAAATATTTATTATATTTAGCATCTGTCTATGGCCGCAGTTTAGCTAAAGTGATGACCCTAACTCTATCTTACGTGGATAATAAGGACGATGCCAAAGTAAATTATTTAATAGACACCTCTGCTTGTGTTTGTTTAGCTTTCACACGTATTTACTTTGGTAGACATCTAACGTACTCATCGTGAGTAAAGGTCAAAGGGCACGTAGGGCACCCTCGGTGTGAGGGTGACAAATGTTCGCGCTACTGTGTTCTGTATGTTGTGGAGATAATACAACCAATGAAATTAATAGCAAAGAGCAACTTGCAAAGAGTCATTAAATCTCAGTCCTCAGGGTTGGCAACGCATTTGAAGTCTTAGCATTGCAGTTTTGAGATTGTAGTCTTGAGATTTCAAATGTCTTTGGGTCTCAGATCCCACTTACCATCAGGTGGCCTGAGTGCTCGCGTGCCTTCTCATTACCATAAAAAAAGACACCAATTATTACTGGGTTGATCTCAGGTTGTCCAGGTCGCAAAATGACTACATAGGTGGATTGACCACATCGCATAGTGACTAAGTCGCAAAATGCCCACATCTTTATTTGACCACATCGCATAATGACTACGTCGCAAAATGACCACATCTTTATTTGACTACATCGCATAATGATTACGTCGCAAAATGACCAGATCTTTATTTGACCACATCGCTTATTGACTAGGTCGCAAAATGACCACATCTTTATTTGACCACATCGCATAATGGCTAGGTCGCAAAATGACTAGATAGCTTATTTGTCTAGTTTGTGTTTTGTTCTATAAATGTACAGTCAAATGAAACTACATGAGTTTGGTTTGTTTTTTTTAATGAATTACCATTTCGTAACTTAGAACCTAAAATTATTATCTAAACTAAAATAGTTTCTTATTCTAAATTTAAACTAAAATTCTTCTTATTTTCCGTTTTTTGTTGGCCGTATCGTTCTGGAGTCGTGTTTTTTACTGTTTCGTAAATCTAGCATTATTTATTACTTAAGCATATATTTGATTCTAGATATATTTTGAAGAAACTCGTACGCTGTTATTTCTTTACGTGTAACTTTTTTCAACTCGTGTTTCATTTTCCTGTCTAAAATGATATTATTCTTTTTTCTGTTTACTTTTTGAAAAAAAAAACCACGAACGAGCATATCTTGATAGCGAGCTTCTGTTTTTAGTTTATACATAAACTTTATCAGAGTCGGCCTTTGCTGTAGCCGAACACCAATGCGTCGGTGCCATGCCTCCAGAGTATTAGTGGTTCTAAGCCTTTCTGAACTACAAGAAATCAATGACGGGTTTTTTAGCCACTGCCGTGAAAAGTACTCCTTGAAGTTATTAATTTCTTCGCAAGTTGGACTATTCTCGATTATTTCTTCCCATGCTTCACAGATTAGTGATGCGGGTAAAAGGGGCAAATTTTTTATGTATGTGACAATTTGCCTACCTCCCGTCACAGCAGTCAATCCTGTTTTCTCTGCATTTTTTTCAATTGCCTTTGTAAAATGAAAGAAACACCCAGATACTTTTACTCCTTCGAAAACATTTCTACAAGCGGAAATCTGTGCTAATTCATAATACACTTGATTGTACTGGTGTTATGCGATGTAGTCGATCAACCTATCTAGTCATTTTGCGACCTAGCCATTATGCGATGTGGTCAAATAAAGATGTGGTCATTTTGCGACCTAGTCAATAAGCGATGTGGTCAAATAAAGATCTGGTCATTTTGCGACGTAGTCATTATGCGATGTAGTCAAATAAAGATGTGGTCATTTTGCGACGTAGTCATTATGCGATGTGGTCAAATAAAGATGTGGGCATTTTGCGACTTAGTCACTATGCGATGTGGTCAATCCACCTATGTAGTCATTTTGCGACCTGGACAACCTGAGATCAACCCTTATTACTGCAACGTGTGGTTGCTGAGTTAGAATAGTGTCACTCCATGTCTCCCCGTGGATGTCGTAAGGGGCGACTAAGGGAATATAGGCTTGTAGTACTGTTGGGCGATGGGCTTGCAACCTGTCACTAATACACAGGTGAATATATTAGCTTAATTATTTTGTATATTTAACAGAGTTGTTGGTAATTCTGTAACTCTGCCTACCCCAATCTGGGAATGAAGATATGAATTTATGTATGTATGTGTGTATTACTACACCTACCTGCCTCTACAGCCAAGTTAACAAGAGTTTCCATAATATTTACATTATGATGATGAAGACAAAGTGAAATAGAAACCATTTACCCGCTCTATTTCATCAGCTAAAGTCTAATTTTCTATTCTAATTTGCTCTCACATAAACATTCTGACCACTGAATTTCGAAAGCGCAAATCCCTTCTCGAAATTCAGATTGTTAAGCTGTCATTTCCATACAACTGTCGATTTGACGGGCTTCCGAATGCCGATATTCAGAATTTACAGGCTATTCCAAGATTCCAGATAAGCGGTAAGCTAGAATCTAGGGCGATTTAAAATCTTGATTCATTTCAGTTTGCAGTAAGACTTTTGGAATTTATAATGATATTTAAAGGTAGGATATTTCATAATTTTAGTTGGCCAGATTCTACAGGTGTGGCTAGTTATTCTGAACTTTTAAGAGTCTCGTCATAATTTATTGTAATTCTACTTCTTTGGGAGAATGGTTAGATGTTTTCATTTCAATCACATATGTACTAATGAATAGATTTGAAGGAACATTTGTTCTAGCAAAATTTGGTAGTTCTCGAGGGAAAAACGATAACCGTGTTCTACGCAACCGAGGCCGAAGTTGTGAGCAAAAACTTCATGAAGATTACTATGTAAGTATTTATTTATTTATATATGTAAGTATGTTGAACGTTGTTTATTAGGTACTCATAGTAGAAGGCTGGTGTTTATATTGGGACTATATTCTGTGAAACTGTCCCATGATAATATATGACGAAGAAAATAACATAGGGCAGTTCAAATGTTTGATTGACGTGTGTTGTATTACAGAGGGTTATATGTTTGATCTGTATGTATGTCCGTTGTTATGTCCTCTCGTAACTACTCAACGGGGCGGATTTTTGATATATGATACATCATTAGATTTGTATTAATGGCGCAAGTGTCACTGGGTAAAATAATATTCTTAAAAAAAACATTTTCAATCAGACATACGATTATATCGACGACAGTATAAAAAAAATGCATTTTAAATTTTGTGATTTGTTTGTTGATTAATCAGACGACAAAGAAAAAGAAACAAGTAATTATTATGAACAGAATTCTTACTTTCAATTCTCCGATTAAAATTACCACAGCCCATCTCAGGTAAAAAAAAAAGAAATGCTCAAAAGTATTCCTGCGTTCCAGACAACGCAATTTAAATAGTTAAGATCCTAATTCCACAGCCGGAGGAAAAATTGGCGGCTTCTTCCATAAGGTAGATTTCCATTGCAAATGTTATGCCTACCAAGTACGTACCGTGGAACTTGAAACTTTAAAAAAACAGAGCGACTTTGATTGTTTTTATCATTCATCGATTCTATGTTATTAGTCTATATTGAGTTCTTTCATGACGTTTTTTTCATTAATACGAAGACAATTCGCAGGCTGGCTATATTTTTTTTAATACCGTATAAATAATACGTCAAATCAAAAATCATTATATTTTGACAAGCTTCAGGGCCAAGTTTAATTTAAAGAAACATGATTCCCCAAGTAAAATTGATCGACTTTCTTTATTATTATTTTTTATTTTATTTATTACAATTGCGTCGTCATTAAAATTTGCAAAAACTTCTTTATTATTCAGCATCTCATTGCGACTTCCGTGGGTATTTATTATATAATTTTAGAAACTAAATTTATATTCAAACCTCCTAGTCAGTGAAACCTAGTTGTACAAGCAAAATTATGTTTGGTTCATGAAATGATACATACTACAACTTTTTGTCAACTTCTTCTTCGTTACAATACATACCGTCACGCCTTCATCCCAGAGTGGGGTAGGCAGAGCTACAGAATTTCCAACAACTCTGACAAGTGGTTGTTAATTCTATAACCACATTTTGCACAAACAGGCTAAGATGTTTACAAGTGTATATTAGTGACAGGTTGCAAGCCCATCGCCTAACAATACTACAAGCCTTTAATCCCTTAGTCGTCTCTTACGACTTCCACAGGAAGGGAAGGAGTGGCACTATTCTAAGCCGGCAATCACACGGCATAACACACACAATGTATTATCTATTTATTATGTGTCGTCATTTGCAAACACTTCTTAATTATTCCGCCTCTCCGTGGGTATTTTTTAATAATATAATTTTACAAAGCTAAATCTGTTTTCCATCCTTCTATGCAGCAAAATGTTTGTAAGTACAAGGAAAATATTTTTGGTTCATGAAAATAATGATACCACAACTTTTTCTCACAATCTTCTTCTTTTTGTCACAATCCTATTCTTTGTACAAAGTACCTTCGCAAGGATATTTCTACACTGCTTAAAGACGCTTCCTAACTGTCAAAACTTCCAACACTTCTTAATCCTATATTTGTTAGAAACAAAATTCTACCTTCCAGTTTCGTTTGCCATCGACTATTTTATCCGTAGCACTGGTATTTCGTTATGCCAATTCAGCGTACGTAAGACAGCCTGAGAACTCTAGTCCCTCAGGAAATCTAACTCGGGTAGAATTTAAAAACAACAAAAGGCAACAAGTTAAGAAAGAGAGCAAAGTAAATGCTCGCATTTATTAACGCCTGTGCATAGGCCCTAAGGCAAGATGCAAACGCTACTAATGTTTTTTCTTTTTATCTCTCATGTATGGGATGACAGGTTGACCACGTGGTTTATTGCAACGCAGGAGGTCTTAAAAGGTTTTAGACAAGCATACTTTACAATTTCAGGGGGTTGATTTCCTTACCCTTTCCTTCCCCCTACACAACAACTATCAGGTTTCTAGGTATTGCCCTAACGGAAATCCCAAACCCCTATATCAAATTTCAGAGACACTAGGTACTGTCTCATGCTTGTCTTAGGCCCGTATTAATAAACTAATCTCAACTGAAATGGTCGTCTCGAGATGCGTCAAAATGACAGTGACAGATACGTCAAAGTAAACGTCAAACCATAGAGGTTTGACGTTTACTTTGACGTATCTTGTGACGGGCCTGTCAAAAATGATCTCACTAGGGAAGAGGTAGCAAGCAATGAAAACACTGTGATTTATAATAATCTCAACATGTATTTTACTATTGCCACTGAACTCCGCACAAATCTTCATAAAACTCGATGATTAGCACATAGACGTCAATATTCTGGAGAAGATAAACGCTAGCGCGATGTAGAGAATTCTCTCGACCTAACAGCGCCATCTATCGCTTACTAGTGTAACTTAACTCTACTTGACTATATTTAACAGGCCTCACAGTCAAGATGAGTTTATGAATACGGTTCTACGTGACTTTAGGCAATCTCGAAAAACTTTTTAAAACCTCCTGCACTGTACCGCCGCGAGGTATTTTAAAATATTGTCGTTTAATTAAATCTATTTATAGCCCGAAGGCTGCGTTGAGCAAGCCCTTGGCGACGTGCAACTGAGAGCGTCCATTGTCTATGTCGCTTTACACTATGATAAATTCAGTGTGCTGACTGATTTAGACTGGCAGTGTTGGGTCTCGCAGTCTAATTAGCTTGACTAACATGCTAACTGCCTTTCCACATGTCTTTTTAGGGTTCCGTACTTCAAAAGATAAAAACGGAACTCTTATAAGATCACTTTGTTGTCCGTCTGTCTGTCTGTCAAGACACTTTATCTCGGAAACGCGTGGATGTATCGAATTGAAACCATATACTTCACTCCGGTCTACAGTACCTTGAAACTGTGAAAATATCAAACTTCTACATTGACGTAAAAAAAGATACGGCCATTTATGCCGCAAAAATGTATGTATAGGGTATTTCCCACTGATCTATAAGTATGAAATTTGATAAGCAACACCGTCTTTTACTAGAAGTATAGGGAAAAATCGGAAATCTGTAAATTTTTAATTAAATCACAAAAAAAGAGTCTTTATGCAGGGAACGGTGGTTCAAATTTTGAATTGAGTTAACTGTGTCATGTGCGGATATGCGGAACCCTCGGTGGCGCGTCCGACTCACACCATTCCAGTTTTTTTAAGAGTCATTTTCATTCAGCACACTATATTTAGCCAAGTCTAAAGCTGGGCTGCCCGCGGTGGCACCTCACCCCCTTTGTGGCCTGGTGCTAGTCAGCTGATGTTCTCGACAGTTATACATTTTATGCGAATAAACCAAAGTTGCACCACATATTTGTTAGAAGTGTTGTAGGTATATTAATTAAAGAAGCCGAAAAGTTAAAAATAATGGCCAATTCGCTAACGTTGCTTATGGTGCCCAAGGGGAAGACAGAATTACCTCTTTGGACCGCTAGAGTCAACTTTTTTGTCCAAAGTACCCGCCAGCCCTCTGACATGGTATAAACAAACCAGGGCCTCTATTCAACACGATAAAAACAATATCGTTTAAGATGTTATCGTATTGTCAACGTTTTGATAGCTCTTATTTTCTTGACAGTAATGGCGGCCGACTGAATAACAATACCGATACAGGTCAAATTTGAATTTTACCGCCTAGTAGAAGCGCAGTAGAACATCTTCGGAAACGCGTACATGGAACGGCTTTTATGTGTGTGCGACTTTTACTACGCACCACAAGCCATTATCACGCGTGACATACTGCCGTACAGCAAGACACAATTAAAAAACAGTTTCTTTTGATATCAATACTAAGTTAAAATAACCGTTTAAAATAAGGAAACTGAAACCTTTCTACTAATCTCATAATAAATGTATGGGAGTGTTTAGAGTCTGGCAAATGAAAGATAAGAATGAGAAAATGGCAACACTGTAGTGTCGTCCCTTTTTTGTTACATTGATTTGAAAGGGGGGACACTATAGTGTTGCCATTTTTTAATTCTCATCTTTCATTTGCCAGACTTTAATATCAAAATTTAGGATACTTCTCGTTAGTTTAAAAAAAGTTATTGATGTCATTTTAATCATTAGGTAACATACTTTCGATATCAGTTTAAAGTTTTTTGATATATGGTTTAGTTACGGAATAATCGCCTGGTCACACTGAACGATTACACCCTGTATACATATCTCTATACTCGAATGTATCCACGTCTAATTTCTAATGGTCCGGAGTTGCATTACTTTTCTGTGTATACTTTGCCTCTGATGATACTAAACGTCATTTAGACGCAAGAATCTCGTTACAGAATTCCCTCACGCCTGGTCCCAAGACCCAAGAGTTAAAATTAAATTAACTCAAAAATGATCCCTTGGGTAAATTTGGAACACGGACAATGTTGGTAAGGAATCCTAAATTATGCAGTTATACTCGAACGCTTCTCATTACAATGAGGAAATAAACGTTCGCGAGAGCTAGCAATAAATTAATTCTAAACGGACGTTAGCTGTGTGTCTATCTGTCTAGCTTGCGATTCTAAGCACCTACTGAACAAAACAGTAGTTCTAAAATTAAAGTCCCAGTCATTAATTAAAAATTTTACTTCCTTTTTCAAATCAAATCAAAATAAGTTTATTTGCTAGAATACAGTAATAAAATAAGGTGTTACAAAATAATGTTC
This sequence comes from Acleris sparsana, assembly GCA_923062465.1. Taxonomy (NCBI): domain Eukaryota; kingdom Metazoa; phylum Arthropoda; class Insecta; order Lepidoptera; family Tortricidae; genus Acleris; species Acleris sparsana. Next base: position 3,165,242 of record OV281293.1, read on the forward strand.
CAGTGTATTCAGCCCGCATGCAAGCGTGCAAATATTGTGTTGATTTTAAATCTACTTCACATGTCAAAAATAATAATAATAATAATAATATTTCTAATAATACTATGGGTTATATTACACACACACACACATCACACGGTCATATTTACATTAAAATTTAAATAATTTTGAACACTATAAAAACATTTATCCATGAGCCATTTAGTCGATATGCGCTTGAAAACGCTTCCTGTAAGTGACTTCATACTTTCTGGTAAATGGCTATACTATACACATGTTGTACACATTCCTACCATACATCGCCTTGTTACAAGGAGGTTTGTACATTAGACACATAATTCTTTTCCTCGTTGACCTTTGAAAACTCTCACTACGTTTTTTGAAACAGACTTGGTGGGAATTAACAAAAATACATATGCTTCTAATGTACAAACAGGGTAGTGGTAGAATGTGCAGCTTTTTGAACAGTGGGGTACAGTACATATAAACCCTTACTCTACATATCACCCTGACATACTTTTTTTTAATTTTGAAAACCCAGTCGACGTCTACAGCATCAGACCGTAACAATTATTCTTTTAATCACCTCAATTTTCAACTCGGCCGACGAATTATTAACCGGTGAGTTCAAATTATCTCGTCTGAGCATAGTAAATCGGGATGAGGATGTAAGAGAGAATGAGCTAGTGAGTTATAGAGCCCCACCCAGCGAGCGGTGACACAAAAAAAGGCGGCAAATTCAAAATATCACTAGTTGGTAGCACGAAATGCACAGAGCTTAGATAGGTTCCCTACTCATAATGTCACAGCTTGTTTCGTTGATAAAATTGTTGCCATATGAAGAATTTGAGGAGTATGTATGTTTGTGTCACCACTCGCTGTTCAAACTACATGCCCTTATTAATAAATGAGGAGAAATCGTTACCTAAGCTAAGCCAGGCGTTGTCCTTAACTGTCATTGTGGCATTGGAATTCGACAGATAAGGACAAAGCATGGCTTAGCTAATCTTCGGTTACTGCACTAGTATTTAAAACTAGAAAGTTTATGGTTATATCTACTCGTATGAGAGTTGTTTTAATATGAAATAAAATAACTGAAGAGCTTTTTCATCATCATCATGTCAGCCGAAAGACGTCCACTGCTGGACATAGGCCTCCCCCAAGGCTTTCCACTCAGACTGGTATTGTCCTTTTCGCATCCACCGCGGTCCCGCGATCCTGACGAGGTCGTCACTCCATCTTGTTGGAGGCCTACCTACAGCTCGTCTCCCGGTCCGCGGACGCCGCTCCAGAACCTTCTGACCCCATCGGCCATCAGTCCTGCGAGCAATGTGCCCCGCCCACTGCCACTTCAGTTTAGCTATTCTTCGGGCTATGTCGGTAACCTTAGTTCTACTGCGGATGTCATCATTTCTGATGCTATCACGCAGAGAAACCCCGAGCCCTCTCCATAGCCCTCTGAGTGACTTTAAGCTTCCTTATGAGGCCCATTGTTAGCGCCCACGTCTCAGATCCGTAAGTCATCACCGGCAAAACACACTGCTTGCACTGAAGAGCTTTTTGCTTTTGCATAATTCGCAATTGATGTTTTAATTTTTATATTTATGAAGCTAATAAAAGTGGATTAACGCCAGAAACTTCTTTTTATTTTCTACAATAGACAATGGCATTCTCAAACATACAAGCCAAGATCCTCTTTGCAGCTGGTTTAAAACAACCCGTTTCCGACTGACCGTTAAGAAGAGCGCGGGATTATTCAGAGTCCTTCCAGCGTTTACAGAATATTATTATGGAAATTGCGTGGAAGCCCGCTTATACGGACGTGTGCAACCCCTACTAGCGTATTTTGATTTATTATTGCAAGTTTTTATTTAACTTTACGCGTTTTTGACATTATGATATGTTTATCAATCAATCCATCAGTCGTTATTTCAGCAATTTATACGAGTAAGTTGGTTTATTTTACTGCATTAAGATATGTACGTTTTTGCAGAAATAATACATCACTAATATATATCTTAGTAAGATCTAAGTGACCAGACAGCGGAAGCGACTTCATTTTATATTATGTAAAAATAAAGACTAATGAATTTAAAAGAAAAACTATCATTTACTATCTATTGATTCTTGAGATACTAGGCGACTAAAGTGTTTATACTTACTATAAATCATCCAACGCAGCAATCTCCAAATAACTAAAAACAGATAACTCGTTCATACTTGTTGTTTTTCGTGATTTTGTTTTATTTCTGTAATAAAAGCTTCGGAACCCTACACTTAGCATGATCACCATGACTCACCATGTTTGGACTTAATAGTTAAGTAGATGAGACTTGTGCAAAAAAGTGAACGCTTCTCAGTCGAAAATAATTTTGTTCTGCAATTGCTAGAGGCTAACGTATACATTCTTAAACAAAGAAGATTATCCGTAAACCTTCTCCTGTACCATACCAAAGGTTAATTCAGTTTAGCCAAGTATTTGGTTTACAGCCAGAGATTTTTTTTTTTGCTTTTCACCACCCACAGTTTTGGTTGTTTTTAATAATTGGTTTGCTCTTGACTAACTGCTGCCCTTGGAGGACGAAATTATTGTCAACGATTAAGCGAGCTCACCCAGAAGATGCCTATTCACCCTAGCTTGAAATAGGTTCAGATTGTATGCACACGGAAATACAGATGCCGAAAGCACATTCCACTCTTTTGCAGTAGTTGCAGTACGCATTATGAAGGATGATGCAAAGCACTTTGTTCGAGAAGGCGGAATTTCAACCAGGTACGGATGGTGCCTGCAGCTGCGGTGCGTCTGGAAGTGCAGTGGTAGAAAGGCTACTGCGGTATTAGCTCATGGAGTCATCATCTTTTGCACACTCCCCGAAGTGTAGAATACCTGTTTCGGTAGAATACCGACAAACAGGCAACTTTTTAAAGATGAGCTAAGCGGTGAGGCTAAGCCTTTTGGAGGTGGTCGTGGCCGATGAATCTCTTAGCCTATGCTGTCGATTCACTGTTACAAGGTCATGTACTTGTACTTACTTGTGTTCTACATACATTATTTTTACCAGACCGCGTCAGGAGGGTTATGTTTTTCGAGCGTATGTATTTTGTATGTATGTATGCTTGACGGATTTCAACATGCGAGGTGTCATTCGAATCGTCTACTATATATATATATATACAATATATACAATACATACATAATACATTTTTAAAATTGAAATAAATATATATATATATATGTTTATTTCAATTTTCAATTTCAATATGGAGCCCGCGAAAAAAAAATGGAGGGGGAATTAAAAATGTATTTTTATTATAACAATATGGGTATCAAATGGAAGCTATGAAATAGCCCATCCCAAATATATATTATTATAACCCTTTGATGCTACCATTTTGTCAGGAAAATGAAAAATACGTAAATGTCAAGTAATAAACACCTTTTGCTAGAAAGACAGTTTCGTTTGGAATTTGTCAGTTGTAGCATTAAAAAATTGAGCTCCGGAACTAGTAATAATATCGCTTAGTAATAATTAATTAAACGACTACCTATTTTACTAACAAAAAACTAAAAATAGTTAAATTTCCCGAAAAAAAATTACATTTGGACTAGCTTGTTCCCGCCTGGAACACATTTTCCAATATTCAAGTTAAATTTAAATTGTTATAAATATCAATAAGTACGTAGGTACATTGCTCTTCCAATTTTCTATAGATTATATAGCTTGTTTTTCGCTTTTCAGTTGTTTTTTATTGCAGTCGGTTTTTTTTGTTTATCATCGTTTCATCTTAAAGAAGTATTTTGTAAGAATACAATTTTCTTAAACCAATTCTTGATCACATAGTAAGGTCTCCATCTTCCTTGGAAGTTTAAAACTACTTATGTTCTGTCGTAGAATCGGTGATACGAGATCAGACTATAGGATAGATACTAAGTGCTTACCTACTTAACTCTTGTGCTACTCGTAGTCTTCTAGGAGTACCTAATGTTGCATTTGAATGTTTATGTCGGCTATACTTTTCTATTTGAAGGAATTGTAATTCATCTCGTATTCATTTCCGTTTACAATATTAAAATCGCTAGTGGTTGTGTGGGCCAGTAATGGACGAACATAAGGGTTATTCTGATTTGGAACAATCAATCAATGTTGATAAAATTATATATATATCCCATCAAAGATATAGATAAGTCCACAGTCGCATACTCGTAACTCAATTTCTCAAAAGTAAAGGCCTTGCCAGGATAAGCTAAGTGATTATGCCCCCATAGAGTTTGGGCTCGTAATTTTTATGGATGGTGTGGCTCTACATTTGTAATAAATTGGCAAAATGTCAGCCCCCCAAACTTAATAGTTTTTTGTATAAAAGAAAAAAAGAAAAAATGTTTTTTCTACAATATGTTCTTTTTTTTCAACCTTTCTTAGCGTGCGTCACAAATATTGTTCTGTTCATTCACTACAGATGATACAGTATAGTACATTACTGCAGAGGCCGTGAAATAAGGGATTCAAGGACGAGTTTGGGGTAGACCAAGTCCTTCTATCCCTGTTCCGGCCCAGGATTGTATAGTGCTTTTCTCAAGCAATGTGAGGAAATATTAAAAGTACATTACTGCAATCTTACGATGGCAATCTCAAGACTGTGCAATCTTACGATGATAATCTCAAGACTGTAATCTTTGGATGTCAATCTCAAGACTCCAATCTTAAGATGGCAATCTCAAGATTGGAATCTTAGGATGGCAATCTTAAAACTGCACATAAATACCTATAGCACCATAGATTTTGTTTTTTTTGATAGGTGGTGGTGGTTGGCACTATGTAATTTTTCCTTTGTCAGTTTAATGTTAGTTAGCAAAAAAAAGTTAGAGCAACGGCCAAAAAACATTGATCTTAGGGTTTTCATACATTACTTCTTGGCCTAGGCCATGAAGTAAATGTAGGGAGCCATAAACAGACACAGTAGAGTGAACTGCCCTATTATTGGCCAGCTACCAATAATTATTAGCCCCATGAAATTTAACATAAGGTACTTTCTAGAGACGATAATTGGCCAATCACTAGGTGCTGTAACTGGTAGCCAGTAATTAGGTGTTTTACCCTAGCTCGGGCACGAAGATTTTAATCGCACTTCCCGTTTTGCGAATCGCCTTTACCTACTATTCGAAAACGTACTCTGAATCTATCCGTAGCACGAACCCCTCAAAATGACTCGCATATTCATACATTATTTTACGTACATTTGTCTTCACCTAGTTCACCTACCTACTACCCGAAGACGATACCTACGTAAGTAAACGTCAATATGAAAAAAGGGTACCTACCTACCCTACCCTTTTGTAAATAATTAATTACGAGTATCAAATCTAACCCTGCTCGCATCCGTACGTCATTAGTAAATACAAATTCGCAAAATGTAATGATTTTCTGCGAATGCAAAAGGCAACATGAAAGCCCAATTTATAATGTAACTCGCCTGTAGTCAAAGCTTACGCTAACCCAATAAACTGAAATAAATTCACGTTCCATTCCACGCTGGAAATCAAATTTTAAACCATAGACTCATGGTTGGTATTTCGATGTTGGTAGCGGTTGGGCATTTTCGCGGTATTTTGCCCGCCTGTGGCTTCGAATAGTGACGTGCATTTGTTTGCCGCGCGACCACAACACGGCGAATTCGCTAACGAACTTATTATTTGCATTTCGAATACCTACGATTTACAAGCCAGTTCCATGCTGCAAAATTCGAAATGGAATTTATTACGTCATTTTTCAATGTGACTCGCTACCTTTTGCGTATATTGTGGATTGGCTTTTTTGAATCATTCATTACGCATAGGTAGTTGTGAAAAATAACATATCTAAGCAAAAAGTGCTTTTAGATTGGAAAAATAAAATGGGCTATTCGGAGTGAAATTAGCATGAACCGTTAGGTTTTTTACTAGAATATTTACTTGTTACCAGGTCAAAACTCGTTTTTAAGTTTCGCCACATCCGTCTGTCCATCTATCTTTTAACTCTGAGACTTCGTACCTATAAACCATGTTCAGACTTACTTGTCTTAAGTAGGAAACAAATTTCTAACCTCAAAATGCAACTTTTTTTTATGACAGCTATTTTAAATTAAATAAAGCAATCACGGACAATACGCTGAGTAAGTAATGTCCAAAAGGTTTCCACAGTTTACTTTATTTACGATAAGAGAGCTGTTTGAGCCAAATAAGTTTTTGAGGCTAGAAAGTTGTATACCATATAAGACAAGTAAGTCTGAACGGGGCTTACCTATTTCCTATTACCTTTGTAATTTGGCGAAAAAAGACTTGGGTACCTACCCGTATATGTAAAGCTAAGTTTTTTTTGACGACGCGGTAGACCTGGTGGGTAGGGATAGAGACCCTGCCTACGAAACTAGCGGTCCCGGGTTCCAAATTTTATATTTGTGAGATGAGAGCGAATATTTTTACCTAAAACTGGGTGTTTTCTATGTATTTAAGTATGGATAGTATTTATCTACATATATAAGTAAGTTTGTTGTTGCCTAGTACCTATATAGTGCAAGCCAAGCGTATAGTATAGCTTATATATATATTATTACTACTACTTATTACTCCCTATGAAAATTCTTAGTTTTGACACATTTTCCTGCTCAAGCTACGCTTGAATGTTTTTTATTTTTATTTTTATATTATGTTAAATTCATTGTTTTATATCATGCTAGGTTAAGCTTTATAATTGTATAATATCATAAGTAGTATTTTTAAAAACCGGCCAAGTGCGAGTCGGACTCGCGCACGTAGGGTTCGGTACCACTATACATCTAAATAAATGTTTTTCTTTATTCTTTATTATATTGGAGTTGATTGAATGAAAGGTAAAATGTGGTTTACGATTTATAACGTATTAAAAAAAACTAATTATTAGATCTGGTTCAAACCAATTTTCGGTGGAAGTTTGCATAGTAATGTACATCATATATTATTTTTACATTTATCATTCCCTTATTTTAGAAGTTACGGGGGGGGGACACACATTTTTCCACTTTGGAAGCGTCTCTCGCGCAAACTATTCAGTTTAGAAAAAATATATATTAGAAACCTCAATATCATTTTTGAAGACCTATCCATAGATACCCCACACGTATGGGTTTGATGAAAAAAAAAATTTAGTTTCAGTTCTAAGTATGGGGAACCCCAAAAATATATTGTTTTTTTTCTATTTTTGTATGAAAATCTTAATGCGGTTCACCGAATACATCTACTTACAAAGTTTCCATAGTATAGCTCTTATAGTTACGGAATAAAGTGGCTGTGACATACGGACGGACAGACGGACGGACAGACATGACGAATCTATAAGGGTTCCGTTTTTTGCCATTTGGCTACGGAACCCTAAAAAGTAAGAACTAACCGTAATGTGGTTGTGTCGTGTCGGAAATGTTATTCAATTTCCTTGATTTGTTCCTAAGAGTTATTTGATGCTATAACAAAATAGCACACACAAGTCACAAACTCCTAAAAAAAGACATTGGAAAAAAGCTCATGATTCATTTTAATGTTCCACCTATAGTCTTATACTTTAAGCGCCATCTGTAACGTATAAACGTGACTTGACAAGAGACAAGCCAACTGACTGCAGTAGCAACCAAATAATGTATCTATTGCAACATAGATGGCGCTGGCAGCCACACACCCCCATCACAGCCTATGCAATGCTAGCTAAGATTAGAATTGTATTTATTTTAATAAGACAAAATGTGCACAGATCGAATGTGGCAACGAGTTGTTGACCTTGATATCTAATATTAAAATGTTGAAATAAAACCCTAACTGTGAATATAAAATGTTTGTATTTTGAGTATCGATTCGAATCTTTAGGTGCCAAAGAGATGGCCCTTTCGCTCGTCATTCGGGACTTTATCGAGAAAAAGGGACTTTATAGGGATGGAGCCAGCGGAACTCCAAACTTTGATTTGTAAAATAGGGCCCCAACCCCAACATGCAATCTACTACATTTGACACGTAATATTATTGATTTAAAAAATGTACTAATATTATATAAATTTAAAAAATATAAAAAGATATATAAATGTTTGCGTTGTTGTGTGTTCCATTGAAGGAATGTATTCTTCCATAGATCATCGGATTGGAAAGCTAAGATGAGATCGGATTGATTCAAAGTAATTCTGCAACTATAAATACGGACTTTACATTAAAATTTAAAAGTTAAAGTTAAAACTAAACTTATTTAAAATAAAATAAAATAAAACTAAGCTACTCAAATATTAAAAATTAAACATAAACACCACTATAAAAAGAACACCCCCTCTAGCAGGTCCGCTCGCGGCATGGTCCCTAAGACACTGGCTGCATTACCTCTCTGGATGGCTAGCCAGTAATTCTTATTCGGATTTTTTATAGTTTTTTAGCAAGAGTTCCCCAAAGTCCTTTCAGTCCTCTCTATTTTGACTTACCTAACATTGTGTTGTGTCTTTGTAAAAAATATTCATGGGGTCAAATTTGACCATTACGGTTGTACTACTCGAACTTTATAGTGACTTTCTATATTCGTACTCTGCTTATTCTCCTAATAATAGAAATCAATAATACACAGCAGAGTAAAAAATAATGCTGGAAGACGCACTTGTTTATTAGTCTCCGGAAACTAAACTTATATTTTAAGTGCCAAAAAATAGTAACATAATTAAATTAATATTACCTTTAACCCGAATTACCGAGGAATTGTGGTCTGACCTGTATCCTAAGAATTATATAATGCAAAATTAAAACAAATGCATAGCTAGTGCGTGTGTGAGGGTGTGTATGTATATGCGTGAATGTATGCGTGAGTGCGTGCGTGTTCCCGGGAGTGCGTGAGTGTGTGATGCAAATCTATGTGCGACTTTACACATAGTCTAACCAGCGTGGAATGAACTTGATACTTATTGCTACGTAATCCTTGTTTACACATGGGTCAGGTTAAGTTGGTTATGTGAACTTAACCGAACCCATGTGCGAGCATCACCCATGTAAGAAAATAACACTACTGCGACCACTGATTATATTTGTTTTTATTAACACCCTACTTTGAAAATTGACGTTCTAAATTATATTTATCTTTTCGTATGAGTAAAAGGGATAGGGCATACGAAGTTACGAATTTAGTGCTTGGTTGTTTTCATTCAGGCAGTAGAGTCGATGTGTCACAAGGCATAATTATGAGGTGTGGTTTTTTATTTTGCATAATTCTATAGGGGAAACTGAGGAGGATTGATCCCTAGGGGACACTTGGTAAACTTGATTTCAAGTCTTACCAAGCGCGATACACATTTTTACGCTAGCAACACTTATTTATTCGTACCTAACATCACGTTCTATCATGGTTCGATTTGAGAATATCAGTGGTTTGCACATGGCGGACCGAGCAAAAATTGTCTCGTGCTATATTTAATTTACGGTAAGTTTTTCGGGATTTATTAATAAAAAGTGAATGAAATTAATTATTATCGAATATATATTATTTATTAGTCGTTTATTTAAGTGTCGATTAGTGTTGATTTCATTAAAATAAGGTGATCACTAGTTTTGAGTACGATATATTTTATAATCTTTCTATGTATGGGGAGACTTGTTCTTTTTTTTGGAGGGTGTTATGATCCCGGGTTCATGTGCACCCATGAGGGATCAAGTCTACCTTGTAATCAAATAACCAGTCTGTCTAATGAAAGCTGACCCAGCTATTATTTGAGCGGCAGCAGTTGGCAGCACCATTAAAATGTCATATTGACATTACCCGTTGTTGTTAAAGTTAAATATGAAGAGGTTTTTTTGGAAATTCAGTGCTTAATTATGGGTAAAACAATCAAAAGTGGTGTGCGGCAGGTAATTTTTACCATGATAAGTAAATTAAAACCAAAACAAGAGGAGAGGGAAGCGTTGGCGAAACTGAAAATTGAGTTATTAGATACGGTGATCGAATTCGATAAATTCATAGGTTAGTACGTCAAGTTAATTTTGATCCTTATTAATAGTATTAAGCTTAATTATATACCTTTTTCTGAACAAACTATCTTTAATATTGGTATTTCTTTTCCATTAAGAAATTTAACGATGTATCTATTCCTTTCAGATAAGCTTGACGTCTCTGAGGAGAAACAAACCGTTGTGGATAGTATTGGGAAGCTGAAACAGTTAGAGCAGCACGGTTTGCTACGGCAGATACTTTATCTAGAAGAAATATCATCAATGACCGGTAAGTACCTACTAAAATTTATGAGTAAACATTACTATTGGTTTATATTATGTATTTGAATATTTGTTTAAATCATTGTATTTTCCTAATTATAGGTGTATTTTCTGTACCTATGTCATGTTGAATCTGTTAACATTCGCAATTTTATTCAATTAAATAGACAGATGATGATTAATATAACTGACATTCATAGCGATTTGAATTTACCTAAACCCAAATGTTCTTAGAGCAGTCGGACTGTACAATGGGGCTGTATTGAATGTCTCAATGTATTTGTAAATTTAATGTATATAAATAATGTTTATTTCATTCTTTCTTTCTTTTTACAGATATCAGTGTTTCAACACTGAAGAGGATAACTAATGAAGGAAAAGTAAACCATGGTGTCTTCAGTACCTACTCCAGGAAAGAAGCGACCTCATAAGGATAGTTTTGACATCCAAGCCATCCGAAACAAGGTGAACGAATTTTATATTGTAAAGAAGCAAGTGCCTACACTCAGATGCCTATTATCGGAGTTGAGAGAAAGCATCAATTTTACTGGATGGATTTTAATTTGTGTTAGTTTTAAAATTATTTATTACTTTATTACCTTATAATGTTACTATGTACATAATTATGAAATTATAACAATGTTTTACCCTAATAATAAATAAAGTGTTTTTACTACATGACTTTTTATTGATGATTTTATTTAATAAAAGAGCTCATAAATGAGAAAGCATGCTGGTGCAAGCATGATTATGGTGGTCTGCATTTATTTTTTATAGATAGTTACAAAGCATCAAATACTTCCTGACATTCAAAAGTCGCCAAATCGGTACACGTTTGGCGACTTTGGGTGTCACTATCTATTTGATGCTGACTATACGGGTCAATAACTTTTTCTCTGTAGCTTGTTGCCATGGTGACGTTTCCTGAGTTACTCATACTCATACTTTTCAGCACAATTTCATTTTGAATAAATTCACTTTGGATCACTATTACTTTTGACCCAACTTCAGAATGGTTATTTCACGTGGACGATTTTCCATTTGTACCTGTCATTAGGTAAAAATCGAAAATCGTCCATAAACCCATTTTTTCCAAGAAACTCTCTCACAGTTGTCTCTTGGCTTACGGGACAGAATAACAAAAACAAAAAAGTTGATCCTCCCTTACGTACTATTAGCCTATTGGGCTTCTATTGATAACCTGTACTTAAATATGATACCTACCGTATGTGGTCTAACACTTTCACTGTCAAGAGCTCAGATTTTCATACAAAATTGACTCACCAGCCCCTTATTTCACCATCTCGACAATGATAGGTGACAAGTGACAATTCACTATATATTGCAAAGTTAACAAGCTTTCACATCAGCTGCGTCATGTACACTGAAATGTCACCTGTCACCTGTCATTATCAGGATGGTGAAATAGGGGGCTGGTGGGTTCTTGGCAGTTAAAGTGTTAATATGGTAAAACGGACACTTGAGTGCGGTATTAGTAGACTTGAGTACCTATAGTTTATTAATACCGGCCTTAGTATTGTGAAAAAGTACGCGTTTCCTCTTTCTTTTGTGCCGACCGAAATAAATAAATAAGAAAAGTACCAAAATCGTTTATTCCAACACTGATCGGTAATACCATATGAAGATTTTTTGAATTTGCCGCTTTTTCCGAGGTTCAGCTTTCATTAGACAGACTTTATGCATATAGCTCAGCTGTCATTAATATATAACTTTTTGTTTAGGAGAAACGATGCCGCGCAAATATATTACCAGAGAAGATTACCAAAAGGAAACCATTTAAATAAAAATAAATGACAAATGCTGTAGCTGCATCATTAGATGGAAATACATAAAAGAAAATTAAGGAAGGATAATTTAGGTTTGGTGGATTGTTAAAACCTGAACAATGAAGATTGTTCTAGATTTTTCACGTTTTTGAGATTATATGTACCTAGTTCTGATACAAATAAGTCTACTTGTTATTGATATCGTTGTTTTGACATTAATAAGTTGTTAAAAGAACCTTTAAGTTTTACCTATATAAACTTTAGCAAAATAATACTTAAAATACTGAAAATGACTGATTAACATAAAGTAACCGACTGGTCAGCTTAATTTATCGATTATTATTTATTTCTAGACTGTTAACTTGTTTGTGCGGATGATTATTATACAGATAAGTAGGTATAATTTTTTTTAGTAAAGGAACTGATTACCAGTTTTGTGTTGTTTTTTTAAAAAATACTACAAATTCTTATTTAAAATTTAAAACATCCTTTGTTCCTGATAAATTCTATTTCTGTGGTATCAAGTCAATGAATTAAAGGGAAATCAACCCTCTGGGTATTCACAATAAAAATCTGTTTACCATGTGTCCCCAATCATGGGAGATTTGATTTCTGAGGATCAAGTGATCTAATAGGTGGGAATTAAACTTCTAGGTATGGAATATACGATAAATATCTGTTCGCTGTGTGTTTTCCTATTTCTAGATGCATTGTTGACTGCGAATCTAGTTATTTAATTAATGAGAATCAGGTTTGGGGAGGGACGGTAAAAATCTGTTTACCAAGGGTCCTCCTGGGATCAAGGCTCCCAATCAGGGGTAAACAATACTCTCTATCACTGGGGACACGTGGTAAAAGTCTCCAGTATAATGAGCTAATTTATTGCACAATTTTGGTCTCATTCAAACTATCGATGAATAGATAAATTCTGTTAAGATTCAGAATTTATCTATTCATCGATAGTTAGATAGAGATAGATAGACGTAAAAAGCTATCCAATACAGCAAAAAATACGGTCTAAAAACCAAAGGGGTGATCGACCCTCCCCAGGTTCCCCTAGTAACTGGCTGGCTAGTAATGGCTTAAATCTATGTGAACCAGGCAACTGCTGGTGACATGAGTCTATTTTTATACTATAGAAAAAGAGCTATGATATCTATTTAAAACATAGTACCTACCTAGTAACTAGTAACTTTTCATGCAAACAAAAGTTGCAATTTTAGACCAATAAATCTCACCCCACATATTTTTTTGCAAAAAGGTTTTTAAAATCTTACGACATCCAGTAAGTGGCACTGGTAGATAGATACGTGTATTTAAACACATGTCAGGTGCAGTGCACACTGCATTGGTGGAATGTTATCTAGTAATCTGTAATCATGATATCCGTAACTTGTTCAGGGCTGATACTTTTGGGTTTTCTCCTAACGCATGGAATTGCTTCTTATTTTCTAAGTGCTAGAAAAAGACTTAGAAATATTTACAACTTTTATTTAAGTAGTTCTATATCGATTTCATAAAAAAGTAGAAACTAGGTATTTTGCGATCCCTACCAATTTCTCTTAACTCAAATATCGATATTTTTTCCATAGACTTCGTGATGTCAGGTACGTCACTACTTTGTCAAATTAAAATTCCGCAAAAAAACCTATGCTTTTCGGCAAAATTGCGAAGTTCTCAACTGGTTGTGCTAACCCGTCAAACTTGGGGAGAACGCAATTAGTCGATTTATAACAAAGCCGGGCGGCTCGCGATCATGAGAACTGTGCGTGTTTAACTTAAAATAGATTTGCCGTATTTTTAACGTGTCGTGACGTCTTATCAGGGCAAACGAACTTGGTCGATACGTACGGGTTTAGACATTACAGTTTTTTCTTTGCCCAAATTTCGCACAGTGACAAAAAACACTGTAATGTTTAAATCGTTGGTCGATTCCTTGATAACTCAGGCCAGCTGTCAAGAGGTAGGTAAGTTTTTAAATATAGTTCACCATTTTTTAAATGAAGTTCGATATGTTAGTAAATACTGATAGTTACGTATGTTTAGTTTTGTGTCCTAATTGCGGATTTATCGCGATAGCGCGGTATTTGTGCCCTTGAATCGTCCGCCCTTGAACTAATATCTCACGTCACATCACGTCTGTGCAGCATAACGTTACTATGTAACACCTAACAACTACATCACAGTTAACAAACTGTTCATAATCAACTCATCACACAATCGACTTATCTACGACCAAGGCAACACAATTAGATAACATTTCAATGTAACCTCCATGAACTTCAAATATTCAAATTTGGAACATTCATTTACAATTTTTAAATAAATTTGTTACTCACCAGTGTCCGAGATTCTTTGGAGATTTGTCTTGTATTGTATTGACTGTAGGTAATTTTAATAGCAAAATAAATGTGAATGTTTATATCTGAAATATGTGTCTGTCTCTGCAAGTGTACTAATATACAGCTGTATGGGACGTGTCTGTTATTTCTTCTATAAACAAGATAAGACAGTTTATCAGTTACGTCAACTCATCCAATAATTATCAATTCAGTTCAATTTGAGTCTTCACAACAAAATGACGGCACGTCGGGTAAATGTTCATCTTTTATTACATTGCACAATCTTTAAAAAAAAAACCTTTATAAAGTTTCTGTTCACAAAGTTCCCTTTTCAAATATTGATGTGGATTTGTTTTTGTGTTAGTGTAACAAGTGCAATCAACTGGAAATTAATGTGTATTGGAAAATAGTTTTTATTCTGTTGTAGATGAGTTTAAAGTGTTTTGTTCATCATTAATTCTTAATTAATTAAGTCAGACAAAATCACCATGATACTTCAATTTGTTTACTTTAATATTGAAGTCATTAACTTTTTAATTTATTTGTCATTGCTGATTTGATAACCAATGAAAGATTTATATAGCTGTACATACTGTTGTTTACATTAAGCATTATTATGACTATGTTTATGTAAAACTTTCCTAACATAAATGTTAGTGTATTACATAACCTTAAACTTGAATAAAACTTCACGCACTGAATGTGTGTCTGATAACAATGTCTATCTGATAAAAAATTGACACTTCCCATAACATTAAACATTTATTTAATAGATAAATTTAAACTCTGATGACGCTTGTTGCCTGATTAAACACTAAGTAAGATGAGGTTAACTCAGCAGTCATTTCAAATAAAAGTTACACATATCTGCAAAAATTTTTTTAGACTTGGTTTGAATTTGTTTTACAGTTGAATTAGAAAAGGTTATTGTTAAAAGACTTTTCTGCTTGGAGGAATACTGTTCTTTTAAATCGAAGTTCCTTTACCGAATACTTCCAGACAAATCACATAAACAATAAATAATAACTCTAAATGGAATATTTCTTTCATATTGAACTTAGCATATTTACGGTTGGTACTATTTTAAAAAGCTTATTCATTTACATACTGATATGCATAAGTACTTAAATTTTAAATTGTCAAGTCTTAATTTTTGCATAATTACTCCAA
The DNA here is from genome assembly GCA_923062465.1 of Acleris sparsana. Taxonomy (NCBI): domain Eukaryota; kingdom Metazoa; phylum Arthropoda; class Insecta; order Lepidoptera; family Tortricidae; genus Acleris; species Acleris sparsana. The sequence goes on from OV281293.1 coordinate 3,180,778, forward strand.
AAGTTTACTTACACAATCGTTTTTTACTTAATAACTAATTATGAATTGAGAGGGCTGGTTACACACTAAACCCTGCCTAACACAATAATTACTTTGGTTAATGATAAAAACTGCAAGTCATAACTTAAAATCACCATTAGTTTGAACATTGCATACCATTATCTTAAGATATAAATTACAATATGTGTTACGAGTTTTACTCCTTTCTTCTTCTCAGGGGGCTGGTTACCTAAAAAGGGCCGACACAGACCGTCTTCATGAGATCTTCTTAAAGTTTGCCACCGTCCAAAAAAATGGAGAACATTTCATTACCAGTGAAGATTTTGTCAGAAAATTCCTCGGATTGTTCAATGAAGGTGAGTAATTTCTTTTCGTTTACTAATGATGTAAGTTCATGATGTAATCAGAAATAATTAAAAAGAAGGAATAGGTTAGTTGTTGAGCAAAATGTTTTGTGAAAAGTAGTTTTCAACTCTTAATACTAACTTTATACAATGAAGTTAGTTTAGTTATTGGTGGTATGTGTTTAATACTTATCATGAATAAGCAACTTGCCAAATTTGAGGCAGTAAGAGAGACACTATAGGCATTTACATATTATTATCTATAACCTGAAACTTGGCAGATTTTAACCTCAAGTCATCTATAAGTTTTGATCAACGCTTTACAGATGACTACAACAAGGAATCCGTGGAGCTCATCGCAGGGATCGTGGACATGGACAAAAACGGGCTCATCTCGTTCCCAGAGTTCCAGGCGTTTGAAGGCCTACTCTGCGTCCCAGATGCCCTGTACAAGACTGCCTTCCAACTGTTTGACACCAACGGGAATGGACTGGTTGCTTTTGGTAAGTTGTTTTTATTACATTGTGGTAGGAGGGGTACCCGTTGTATTGAATTACCTCTCAACAATATATTTATCATTACGCAGAATTCTCATTTCATCAAAAGGCACATCTATTAGTACAAGTCTAACCTAACCTCACTTAGGAAACGAAAGTTTAAGATATTCTGAAATCATTATGGTTTCAGCAGAAAATAGCATTTGCTGTATTATGGGTTAATGATGGGTCATTCAAGTATTACATAAGCAGATTTTTGATAAATTTAAACTCCCTCCCCCTTTTCTGCAAAAGTAAGCGAAGCTCAGCCCCCCCCTACTATGCTTACATAAACATTGGTATTTGTTTTTAATCTGCTCATTCTTAGTCATGTTAAGAAATAAGGAACTTAATACACATTCACTGCAAATGATTAACATGGTACTTAAGTATTAGATTATGGAGAAAACCAGGAAAAGTAAATCAATCTTTGTAGCTGACGTTATCATCATCTAGACATTATTGGATAGTGCTAATTCTTTTGATAATGTCACCCGACCTTGTCGTTTTCTCCGGAATAATATTTTCTCCTCCATCAAACTTGTTTTGAGGATGTGCAACATTTTAAAGTCATTATAATACTCATTACTGCTTTATGATACTAGAACAGATAAGACAAAAGTTTAAACTACTGGTTCGCAAAAGGTTGGTCATAAAGATGCTAAAACAAAAAAAAGCAATCAGCAAAGAGGATCTATATGTTGTTAGTAAAACTAAAGCTAGGTTGAATGTTAAACAAAAAATATATTGCAAAAAAACAAACCGGGAATGAAACCGCCTAGCATCTAGTATGTATTTATGCATAGACTAATCATAGTTCTAGCTAAGTTTTTTTCGTTCTATCGGGCTTGTTAAGCCTAGCGATTGACGTAATTGAGTATTGGATCACTATTGCACGTTGGACGCAGCGAAATTGATCATTTCCTAGGCAGGCAATATGGACCTCATAGTGCCACAGTGACAGTATCCAACCAAATTATGATCTTAATGCTATAAAAATTGATTCAAAAAACCAAAAATATCTACAGCTTAGTTGTACGAAACCGCCGATTGCTTCATACACGTACATAACGTATCATCAATGATTCAATCAACCAATCAGGGCCTGTATTCTAGGCGATAATAACCATATCATCTTTGACCTGTTATGGTATTGTTTTTATTTCGGCCGCCATTACTGTTAAGTCAATGAGAGCTATCAAAACGTTCACATTACGATAACAGGTCAAAGACGTTATATTTGGTCTTCTTGGCCCTGGAAGCATAAAAGTATCTCTCAAAAAATAACCTAAACCTTGATTTTTAATTCCGTAGAATTCTGATTGCAGTCACATTCTGACTTTTTAAGATTTTCAGTAGCATTTAACATGATTTAAGTACATAAAATACATAACATGGATTTGTAACAAAGAAAAATAAAGGTTACAAAAAAGTCCAAAGATTTGTAATAATATTATCAGAATCCTCAATCAATTAATCAAGACCAAGAAACGTCAGAATTCTATGGAATTAAAAATCAAAATTTAGTCCTAATCTTTAGGTTTGTCTGTACTCAGCGATAATCATATCTATAAAGAGATGTACATAGAAATCATTCAAGACATAGAAACAAATATTCGCCTTGCCTAAAATTCAACCTAGGCACTAAGCTACTGCTAAACTGCCTACCATGTCATCAACATAATCAGATTAAACTTCTGTCGCTGCTGGGCCTTCACGCAGGCCCAATACATGGAATTTGGTCTTACACAGCATGCATTTTATTTCAAATATATTGTTGTACAAAGGAAATGAAAAATGTATGCGTCCACGCGGGATTTTGTATATTTTATCGTAAAGGCCTAAGGAGAATTTAGTTCTCCCTAACTTTTCTCGATATTTTCCTGTATGTACCTTCAGATGTAAGTACTTAATCAAATTCTAACCACACACCATACCATAAAACCGTTATTACTCCATTGTCAGCTGTGAATAGGTGTTTTACTATACAGGTGTACTTAGAAGTGTGGATCAAACGCAGCAACTCGATAGAGCACGTCTAGACGTCTCAAATTCACCCCCGTGTATGTTCAGCGATTTTTACAAATTTCGGAGATATTGATGATCTGAATTTTTGTAATTTTCCCTTCTGTCCATGTCACGAAAAATCATTAATTTCATGTTTTATTTCATAAGTTTCTTAGTTGTATCTTACATAATTAGAATCATTACGAATCAGCGAAGTTTTTAAACCTATTTGCCTGTTATTTTTTCTGTTTTTTCTAAGTAAAAAGTTGTTTTACCAAACAAAGTGAAAAGCAAACACTGGGACACCTAGTATGAAGAAAAAAAAAATGCTTAGGAGTAGATCTGCTCCCAAAATTTGGATAACATTTTGTAATTTTTTTAAGCTTATTTTTTCGGACTATATCGTTTAAGAGTTTTCAATTCTAAAAGTAGGGGTTGCCATTATATCTACTTTATAAATAGTTTATAAATATGCAAATGTAAGGCTTGATTTGATTTTGCCTATGGTCTACACTAAAGCCGCAAACGCACTGAGAGCGGGGAGGCAGCCTCGCTTTTGGAACGCTTTTTATACTCTGTTCAAAAAGGATGATCCCTGTGACGGCCGTATTTCGTAACTTCAATCACTTATTACACAAGCGAGGGATTAAAAATGGGCGATTGATTACTCAAAATTCTGAACGGCTTCGGTAGGTGTGTACCAATGTAGTATTTATGTAAAGTTAAAGTCTTATATGAGTTGTCACAAGCATCATCCTAGATCGAACAGAGTATAGTCTGGGAACGCGTCGCACCGCGCCGCCTCCGCTCAGTGCGTTTGCAGCTTAAACAATAGATTGTGGTTATCTGTAACCTTCCTCTAAATATCATTATGTTTATATGCTATCTTGATTGGTGTAGTTATGAGACCATCACATGCCACACGTCACCAATTTAGTGTAGGTATATTTAATTTGATGGTTATGTAACCGATAGTGTGGATCGTTTGTAGTTATAATAGATAAAAACATAATAATAATAAATACCGAGGAACAAATCTTTTACATAACATAATTGACCAAGTGCTACATTTCCATGGGTACAGTCAACCTTATAAGTAGGTCTTTGACGGATTAGTGTAACAGTTCAAGCACGTCTGTAAAGTGACAAAACACTGCAGCGTGCAGCTACTTAAATAACGCCGTATATCGAGAATCAAACCTGGCGTTTGCTCGCTACCAATAAACTTATGAATAAGAAAGCTATATTTTCTCTGTCGTTTGATTTAACTTAAAACAGAAGAAAAGTGTTGTAAAGAGATATATATACATATATATATACATATATATATATATATATATATATATAGCTTTAAAATATAGCTTTTTAGATTGTATATATATATATAGATATATTTATAGCTTTTAGATATATATATATATAGCTTTAAAAAAAATACCGTACTAAAAATATATGAATTCTACGCAGACGAAGTCGCGGGCAGTTGCTAGTATATGATAATCCAGCTCTTGAGTCTACCATACCGGCAAAATTATCAATGAAAGACGATAATTCCGATAGTGTTGATGTGTCTGCGAGGCTTTAGATTGCAAGTCATACGAAAATCTGGTTCAATTCGGTTAGAAACCGGTTTTGGTTTGCACAAATAGTCCGAACTCTACAATGAACACAAGTTAAGTGACCATTATCGATTGATGTATGATAATCATTTTCAACGTGCTATACGTTCTATACTTATTCCCGGCGTCGCTTTTAATGTACATTACTAACTGTTACCAGGCGCAAATAGATTGTTGGTAGATGGTAACTAGTAGATGCGACGTTATTTGAGTGCTACTCACCGAAAAGTAGGAGGCGGGTAGTTTTGTAGGATTTTGCTTATCCTATAACCTACCGCCAAACAGTGTTCGCATTGTTTTCTGGTGTGGGCATAACACCATTAATGAATAGACTAGCATAGAGGCAATCCATCTTACTCCTCCGTGTTGGCAACGCATTCGTTATAACATCACAGTCTTGAGAATGCGCATATCTTTGGGTTGCAGATCCCAAGTAAGGTGGTCTGTTTGCTCGCTTTCCTTCTCATTGCCATAAAACAATTAAGAAAAAAAACAATATTAATTTTCAGACGAGTTTGCGGAAGTTATGCAAAAGACGGTACTGAACAAGAAGATGCCTTTTAACATGGAAAGCACATTCGTCCGTCTCTACTTCGGGAAGGATAAGAAACGTCTCGTCACCTACCCTGAGTTCAGCCAGTTTCTCCATGACTTCCATGAGGAATACGGAGTTGAAGCCTTCAAGAAGTGCGACAAGGATGGCAGCGGTTTTATCAGTTCCGGAGATTTTAAGGATATCATGCTGTCGGTTAAGAGTCATTTGCTGACGAAGGATATAAAAAATAGAGTTATTAGTGTGAGTATCTTTGTTAGGGAGTTGGCACAGTGTTCGACGGTGGTGTACTTGGGTACTTATGTCGCAGGACAGTTGACCAACGGGACTGCAAAGTTGTACGACCAAGTTGCGTTCCTCAGAACGTTACCCGAAAAAATCTTTGCCACTGATCAGCTATTTGTATAGTAAGGGACTTTAAAAATATCCCTCTATTGCTAAAACTTAACATTTCCAGACAATTTTATCTCTCATCTCCCTTTTAAATTATCGTTTCTCTTTTGTCTTTTCAAAAAGCCTCCTTTTTGTTTTATTTTTATCTTCTACATTTCAATTTCCAGGCAACAGGATTCCCCCAAGGCACAAGGAAGATCAGCTTCCCCTACTACATGGCCTTTAACTCCCTCCTAAACAATATGGAGTTAATAAAACGTGTATATCTCAACGCTACCAACGGCCACAGGACGCAGGAAGTAACCAAGGAAGAGTTCTTGCATTCAGCCCAAATGATGAGCCAAATCACCCCGCTCGAGGTGGACATCTTGTTCTTCTTGTGTGACGCGATTCATCAGACTAATGGGTGAGTTATTACTAATCTAGCGCTGCGCCTTCGCTGCACTCTATACAAATTCGGAAGAAATTCGGCGTTTAATCTAGATAAGACCTTATTCCAGTTTGGTCGAATGCAACCTTAAACAAATAAAAATAGCCAATTTCCATCCGGTTTAATGTACCTATCAAGTTTTTAATTGAGAACAGTGTTACACGATTAAGAAAAAAATCCTGTTTATTTTAACCTGGCAAATTTTTCGCATGATTTGGTTGCATCATTGAAACCCAGATCTTAAACGATGATTTTTGATTGAATGATTGATTACTTATAACTTCTCAATCTTAGTAAAAAAAAATTGAAATTCGTAATAACACACGAAAACAATATTCGTAATAATTAGCAATTATTTTAATTTGACGCTTTAATTAATCAAGGCGCGCAAAATCTACCTGCACCTCACGAAAAAATAAGGACATAACGGCATACCTTTTGATTCTTATGTGGACGTGGCAGCATATGTATGCTTCTTAACCCTAAAACTGTCAGTCAAATCATATTTCCTTTTTTTTATAGACGAATCGTGTACAACGACCTGAACTCGATCACACCAGAGCAATACTTCAAACAAGTGACCCGTCGCGTAGCCGAAATAAGAGCAGTCGACGTAAGTACAACCATCCTTTTCCAACACACAAAAAATGACACCAACTATTCTATTCTAACGTACAAAAATTACAAAAATTACAGGGCCCTGGAAGCGCGTATACACGTTTAATAAAATGTATGTTTAGTGAAATTTAGAATGTTTATTTATTGTTATAGTAAGTTTGAGTCACTAACTTTAGTTGTGTTCTCTTAATGCTCCAAGGAGGAGGTAAATATAATGAGGCCTAGATATGTAGACTTTGTGGGGAGGAATAAGGTATGTAGTTGTTAAGGTTGTGTTTGTTTCTTTATGACAAGTGCGGTTTTGGTACGGTATGAATTGGGTGCCAACCCATTCTACCTTTGTTTAAAAATCTGAAAATGTTTCAGTTTTTCGAAGTTCCCGGAAAGTTGAACTGCCTCGTTTTACTTCGGATAACCAAAACCACACTTTATTCGACATCATTCTTTCTAATTTCCTTTATTCAAGCTAGCTTATGATTATTCCAAGCTTGGTTCGTCTACATTTTGTACATTTACATTTGTATGACGTTCTAGTTTTCAATATTCTTTAATATATAACACACTGACTGTAATTACATGCACTTTATTCTTCAATATAGATACTCAGAGTAGGACTTTTATTTTCGAGTTAAAGGCCTCTTCATCTTCACGCCCCTTTGCCCGGTGTCGTGCTAACGTCTTCCATCTTTTCCCAACTGCCTGCCAAATGTCATCAGACCAACGATCTGATGGTCTGCACACCGATCTATGACCTAATCTCGGCCACCACTCTGTTACCGCCCATCTCCACTTCAGCTAAACTCGATAATCTCAACATTCTGTACATGATCTAGAAGTGAAATTCCCACCATTAACCGCCCCATAGCTCTTTGTGCAACTTTAATTAGGTGCATACTTTTCTTTGTGACCCAACCTTACCGCAGGTATTTTTAGGAAACTTGGTTTTCTGACTCAGCTGAAAACCATTTTAGGACAAATAATAATTCAGACAAACGATGCGGTAGGATAAAAGTTATTTAGCAATTCCGAGGGACATCTACACATAATTTAATAATAACGAGGGACACATAATTTAATAATAAGTAAAAGAGAAGGCAAATAATGTAATTATTGTACAATATGCATGAATTTAGTTATTCATTTATAATAATCGACACTACATACCTTTCCTTACACTTCATTTCCATTATACTAGTTGCCCAATGGAATCCTTTGAAATCAATTTTGTCCTAATGCATCGTTTGTTAGAACTTCCGTTTAAATTTTAGACCTTTTTGTGTTGATTATAACACAACCGTAACCTAACCGAACCGCAGATATAATTGGAAACCGTAAAAAGGTGCCTGACTCATTTGGAAAACAGTTTAGGGCAAATGAAAATTCGGACATACGATGTGTTAGGACTAACGTTGTAAGGAATTCCGAGGGACACCCCATTACACAACTTTACTATAAGAAAATATGCCGACATTATTCTAGAAAAATTGAGTAAAGAAACATCTTTACCGAGAGCTTTTGTTTGCAAACGGTAACATTCATTTGGACAACAAGTCGAAACATAAGCCATCTTTAAAAAAAACCAACTGGTGTTTGGATAATGTCGTCAAAGTAATGTTACGTATCATGTATTTATTTTTATTTCGCCCATTTCACATATAAATAATTTAAATATAGCCTATGACCACGTATAATTTATTAAAATGGCGTTAGCTGTTTAGTAGTTACGAGCGGAAATTAAGTCGGACATATTACAAATCAAACACATAACCATCCTTTTGGGCTTTGCCACTGTCGGGCAAAAAAAATATCTTTTATAACATTCACTAACGTAATTTCGTGCTCAGCGTCACACGATGTCCGTAGAAAAAAGGCAGTATATGCCTATTATGCCTGACTTCATCCTCTTTCATTTGAGATTCTATGACAAACTCTTATACATACGAATGCTCTTTGTAGACACGCTCTTTAAATTAACTTTATGGTATTTTGCTTAAGGGTATAGGAATGGGATGTATACTGGGTGTCTGATTGTTGCAGAGTCCTGCAGATAGAAGTTTCTTCATTCAAGTGCTGGAACAAACGTACCGTTTCACTCTAGGTTCTATTGCTGGTGGTAAGTAAAAACTGTTTTTATATCATTTAAAAATATTTTGACTCGATTGGTTTAAATTATTTACTTCTGGGAATTGATTGCTCAAATATAATTCATCTGCAGGACAAAATTATCTCAATTTTTTTTCAAATTCTGGTGAAAATTTTGAGATATTATATAATCATTATTGTTGTCGAAAATTGTATTTTAACTAGCCACTATAACACAAACATAAAGTAGCGAGTTTTGGATTTGTACGAAAATCTTGAAAAAAAATCCGACCAAAATTTGGTTTATGTTCAAACTGGCAAGCCGTTTAAACATATCAAACGAAACTATGATATTTTTGAATGGAGTTTTCTTTTCACCTGTCTCTAGCTACATTCGTGTCATAAAAAGTTAATTCATTCATCTAGAAATCACTTGAGAAGAAATGATTATTTGCATTTATAATACTTACATTATTTTTATTTATTAACGATAATTTTGTCTTTTTTCCAGCGGTGGGAGCCTCAGCAGTGTACCCCATAGATCTAGTCAAGACCCGTATGCAGAACCAGCGTACAGGGTCCTTCATTGGTGAAGTGGCCTATAGAAATTCCTTTGATTGCTTCAAGAAAGTCATCCGGCATGAAGGCATGTTCGGCTTGTATAGAGGTCTCGTTCCTCAGTTGATTGGAGTAGCTCCGGAGAAGGCTATCAAACTGACGGTAAGATTTATCGAGTACGTATTATTTTATCGACAAACGAAAGCGCAGTTGTTATTTTTTCGAAAGGTTTTTGTTTTTTTTTTTTGGTAGTCGCATGTCTAACCTAATCTAAGCTACGTAATTAATGCTTAAGATATCCTGAAAACATGATTTTAGCAGAAAATGGCGTTCTATAAAATGATGGGTTACTAGATTTCTCTTGTGTAGTCACTAGTGTGTAGTGTGTAGTGTGGGCGCTAACAATGGGCCTCATAAGGAAGCTCAAAGTCACTCAGAGGGCTATGGAGAGGGCTATGCTCGGTGTTTCTCTGCGTGATAGAATCAGAAATGATGATATCCGCAGTAGAACTAAGGTTACCGACATAGCCCGAAGAATAGCTAAACTGAAGTGGCAGTGGGCGGGGCACATTGCTCGCAGGACTGATGGCCGATGGGGTAAGAAGGTTCTGGAGCGGCATCCGCGGACCGGGAGACGAGCTGTAGGTAGGCCTCCAACAAGATGGAGTGACGACCTCGTCAGGATCGCGGGACCGCGGTGGATGCGAAAAGGACAATACCAGTCTGAGTGGAAAGCCTTGGGGGAGGCCTATGTCCAGCAGTGGACGTCTTTCGGCTGAAATGATGATGATGATGAGTCACTAGTCACGGAATACAATTTTCGGGCATACTCAGAACCTTATCATTGTGATTGTCATCGTCATTGCCATACTTGTCATTTGATGTTCACTTTGAAGTTTAATAATGACAGGGCTATTTTTATTTTTACGCTAGTTTAACCGTGTGAAACTACACTCAAAGGTAATCGCGCGGTCTCGCTTCTTGCTCTTAATTGCGAAATAGTCAAGCAATAAAACATACAGAACTTACCTTAGTTTTAAGATGGAAAAAGACATAATAGGGCTAATATGTTCTAGCACAGGTTGGAGTAAGACAGTACTCCACTTTTGCATTCTTATTACAGCAGTTCAATCCGCGCTTTTGCATTTTAAAATTCTCTAAGTTAGACGTCTTGTAATAGGTTACATAATATAATAAGGATTCTTGATATAGAGTCTGGCAAGTGAAAGATGAGGAAAAAATTACAACACCGTAGTGTCGTCCCTTTTTTCTTAGATTGTTTTGAAATGGATGACACAGTGTTGCCATTTTTTAATTCTTATCTTTAATTTGCCAGACTAGCAGCATTTTATTTATAAATTTAAAGTAGTATTTTTTCCATATTTTCAGGTCAACGACTTAGTTCGCGATAAGTTAATGGACAAGAAAGGAAACATTAGTATATACAGCGAAATATTAGCCGGTGCCTGTGTAAGTAATACGATCTCAAAAACGATTATAGCTTAGTACTGCACTGCACCTATGTACTGCCTTTGTTCTGACTATTATCGAGTTAAGTTTGAAACCCTACAATTGAAAACAAGTGGAATGTAAACTCAAGTTTCAATACAATCTTAATCCATAACCTCACATTCAAAGTTGAACTCTCTCGCTCTCTCTCTTCAATCCTTAAATAAAAGCTGATAGTTCTTTAAAGTTATGACATAGCAATGCAGTTCAGTTTACGCTGACAGAAAAGGACAGAGCTATATAACTGCTATAGCTCTGCCCTTTACGCTGACCGTAAAATGAACGGCATAGCTATGTCATAATAACCCCCCATTCATCAATTCTTATTCATTTGTTTTTTTTTTGTTACAAATCCACATTTTGAATTCACCCAAAGAGGGCATTCAAAAATTGAAACATACAAAAACTTAAATTGGAGCGAGCTCTTACAACAAGCTTGATTACTATTTGTCGATCTCATTTATTGTTTAATTTACAAATTTTATCTTCCAGGCTGGCGGTTCCCAAGTAATATTCACCAATCCTCTAGAAATAGTGAAGATCCGTCTACAAGTGGCGGGCGAGATCGCCGGCGGAGGCAAAGTGCGTGCCTGGGCCGTCGTGAAAGAACTTGGCCTGTTCGGACTGTACAAGGGCGCGCGGGCCTGTCTGTTGAGAGACATGCCCTTCAGTGCTATATACTTCCCGTCGTATGCTCATGTCAAGGTAAGCGGCAACAGAAGACTAAAAAAGCACATTTTATAGTGTTGAATACAAGTAGTAGATCAACTGGATGGCATTTTTTCACTGTGCGAATTGCGGATTTTTAAAAAACGCGGAAATTAACAAAAGCTTCGCGTCTTTGAAGCGCGATACGTCGCGATGCAACGCGAGGAGTGAACTGATTTGCGGTTATTTTTATTTATTACAATTTGTTTTCGGCGTGACGCGATCTCAATTAGGACCGCAGTCTACTTAAAGCTGTGATAAAATCGCGTCACTTCGCGTTGGCGTGCAGTTCGCTTACGTAGGACACTGGATTAAGGACCTTCAAAAACCGGCAACGCTTCTGTATTTGCTATGAGGTGCCCCGCTTGCTTATTTTCCTCCTTTAGCACTAAAGAAATACACAAATTATGATAGCGCTGCTTTAACTTTTATCACTTGAATTCTGTTTTTATTTTACGAACTCCTTCCTTCCCAGGCGAAATTCGCTGACGAGAACGGCTACAATCACCCGTTGACCCTTCTCGCTGCTGGTGCCATCGCTGGCATCCCCGCCGCGTCGCTCGTCACCCCGGCTGACGTCATCAAGACGCGCCTGCAGGTCGTGGCGCGCACCGGCCAGACCACCTACAGCGGGGTCCTGGACGCCACCAGGAAGATCTACGCCGAGGAAGGGTTCAGGGCCTTCTGGAAAGGAACTGTCGGTGAGTGTCGCTCGTCACCCCGGCTGACGTCATCAAGACGCGCCTGCAGGTCGTGGCGCGCACCGGCCAGACCACCTACAGCGGGGTCCTGGACGCCACCAGGAAGATCTACGCCGAGGAAGGGTTCAGGGCCTTCTGGAAAGGAACTGTCGGTGAGTGTCGCTCGTCACCCCGGCTGACGTCATCAAGACGCGCCTGCAGGTCGTGGCGCGCACCGGCCAGACCACCTACAGCGGGGTCCTGGACGCCACCAGGAAGATCTACGCCGAGGAAGGGTTCAGGGCCTTCTGGAAAGGAACTGTCGGTGAGTGTCGCTCGTCACCCCGGCTGACGTCATCAAGACGCGCCTGCAGGTCGTGGCGCGCACCGGCCAGACCACCTACAGCGGGGTCCTGGACGCCACCAGGAAGATCTACGCCGAGGAAGGGTTCAGGGCCTTCTGGAAAGGAACTGTCGGTGAGTGTCGCTCGTCACCCCGGCTGACGTCATCAAGACGCGCCTGCAGGTCGTGGCGCGCACCGGCCAGACCACCTACAGCGGGGTCCTGGACGCCACCAGGAAGATCTACGCCGAGGAAGGGTTCAGGGCCTTCTGGAAAGGAACTGTCGGTGAGTGTCGCTCGTCACCCCGGCTGACGTCATCAAGACGCGCCTGCAGGTCGTGGCGCGCACCGGCCAGACCACCTACAGCGGGGTCCTGGACGCCACCAGGAAGATCTACGCCGAGGAAGGGTTCAGGGCCTTCTGGAAAGGAACTGTCGGTGAGTGTCGCTCGTCACCCCGGCTGACGTCATCAAGACGCGCCTGCAGGTCGTGGCGCGCACCGGCCAGACCACCTACAGCGGGGTCCTGGACGCCACCAGGAAGATCTACGCCGAGGAAGGGTTCAGGGCCTTCTGGAAAGGAACTGTCGGTGAGTGTCGCTCGTCACCCCGGCTGACGTCATCAAGACGCGCCTGCAGGTCGTGGCGCGCACCGGTCAGACCACCTACAGCGGGGTCCTGGACGCCACCAGGAAGATCTACGCCGAGGAAGGGTTCAGGGCCTTCTGGAAAGGAACTGTCGGTGAGTGTCGCTCGTCACCCCGGCTGACGTCATCAAGACGCGCCTGCAGGTCGTGGCGCGCACCGGCCAGACCACCTACAGCGGGGTCCTGGACGCCACCAGGAAGATCTACGCCGAGGAAGGGTTCAGGGCCTTCTGGAAAGGAACTGTCGGTGAGTGTCGCTCGTCACCCCGGCTGACGTCATCAAGACGCGCCTGCAGGTCGTGGCGCGCACCGGCCAGACCACCTACAGCGGGGTCCTGGACGCCACCAGGAAGATCTACGCCGAGGAAGGGTTCAGGGCCTTCTGGAAAGGAACTGTCGGTGAGTGTCGCTCGTCACCCCGGCTGACGTCATCAAGACGCGCCTGCAGGTCGTGGCGCGCACCGGCCAGACCACCTACAGCGGGGTCCTGGACGCCACCAGGAAGATCTACGCCGAGGAAGGGTTCAGGGCCTTCTGGAAAGGAACTGTCGGTGAGTGTCGCTCGTCACCCCGGCTGACGTCATCAAGACGCGCCTGCAGGTCGTGGCGCGCACCGGCCAGACCACCTACAGCGGGGTCCTGGACGCCACCAGGAAGATCTACGCCGAGGAAGGGTTCAGGGCCTTCTGGAAAGGAACTGTCGGTGAGTGTCGCTCGTCACCCCGGCTGACGTCATCAAGACGCGCCTGCAGGTCGTGGCGCGCACCGGCCAGACCACCTACAGCGGGGTCCTGGACGCCACCAGGAAGATCTACGCCGAGGAAGGGTTCAGGGCCTTCTGGAAAGGAACTGTCGGTGAGTGTCGCTCGTCACCCCGGCTGACGTCATCAAGACGCGCCTGCAGGTCGTGGCGCGCACCGGCCAGACCACCTACAGCGGGGTCCTGGACGCCACCAGGAAGATCTACGCCGAGGAAGGGTTCAGGGCCTTCTGGAAAGGAACTGTCGGTGAGTGTCGCTCGTCACCCCGGCTGACGTCATCAAGACGCGCCTGCAGGTCGTGGCGCGCACCGGCCAGACCACCTACAGCGGGGTCCTGGACGCCACCAGGAAGATCTACGCCGAGGAAGGGTTCAGGGCCTTCTGGAAAGGAACTGTCGGTGAGTGTCGCTCGTCACCCCGGCTGACGTCATCAAGACGCGCCTGCAGGTCGTGGCGCGCACCGGCCAGACCACCTACAGCGGGGTCCTGGACGCCACCAGGAAGATCTACGCCGAGGAAGGGTTCAGGGCCTTCTGGAAAGGAACTGTCGGTGAGTGTCGCTCGTCACCCCGGCTGACGTCATCAAGACGCGCCTGCAGGTCGTGGCGCGCACCGGCCAGACCACCTACAGCGGGGTCCTGGACGCCACCAGGAAGATCTACGCCGAGGAAGGGTTCAGGGCCTTCTGGAAAGGAACTGTCGGTGAGTGTCGCTCGTCACCCCGGCTGACGTCATCAAGACGCGCCTGCAGGTCGTGGCGCGCACCGGCCAGACCACCTACAGCGGGGTCCTGGACGCCACCAGGAAGATCTACGCCGAGGAAGGGTTCAGGGCCTTCTGGAAAGGAACTGTCGGTGAGTGTCGCTCGTCACCCCGGCTGACGTCATCAAGACGCGCCTGCAGGTCGTGGCGCGCACCGGCCAGACCACCTACAGCGGGGTCCTGGACGCCACCAGGAAGATCTACGCCGAGGAAGGGTTCAGGGCCTTCTGGAAAGGAACTGTCGGTGAGTGTCGCTCGTCACCCCGGCTGACGTCATCAAGACGCGCCTGCAGGTCGTGGCGCGCACCGGCCAGACCACCTACAGCGGGGTCCTGGACGCCACCAGGAAGATCTACGCCGAGGAAGGGTTCAGGGCCTTCTGGAAAGGAACTGTCGGTGAGTGTCGCTCGTCACCCCGGCTGACGTCATCAAGACGCGCCTGCAGGTCGTGGCGCGCACCGGCCAGACCACCTACAGCGGGGTCCTGGACGCCACCAGGAAGATCTACGCCGAGGAAGGGTTCAGGGCCTTCTGGAAAGGAACTGTCGGTGAGTGTCGCTCGTCACCCCGGCTGACGTCATCAAGATGCGCCTGCAGTTCGTGGCGCGCACGCAAATCTGCCCTGTACCACCACAGTTCCACTCTTACATCGCCATCGCTCATTTTGTGTGAATAGAGTTAGGGATTTTCAGCAAGCGTTGGTAGAAATAAAAAACTTGTAATCATTTAATTTAATATTTTATTTAAAAAGTAATTATTATTCACGGCGTGTTACCAATGCGTTCTTGTTTGTCCTCAGCGCGTGTGTTCCGCTCTTCACCCCAGTTCGGTGTGACCCTCGTGACCTACGAAATCCTGCAACGTCTGTTCTACGTCGATTTCGGAGGATCGTAAGTATTCAAAAATATTATAAAACCCAATAAAAGAAGACAGATTTTTGGAGTCAGAAACCCTCGCGAGCGTCTCCAGGACAACCTACCAAGGTTTCTTTACAATCTGATCAATGGTTTCGGAACGTATGAAGGATAAACATACAAACATTGATTTCTATTTATATAGATATGTCCATAGGCGGTCACATAACCACGCTTGCATTTTATCTACACGCATCGGCTCTTGGTTTTTTAAATTCATATTAAAATAAAAAGGTCAGTTTTTAATAGAATTTAATTGTACATCAATTCTGACGTTATTTTATCTAAAGTAAATTATAACTAGCAATAACATTTAATCGTAGGAATATTTGTAGGAATTCGTAATGATATTGTATGGAAAGAACGAAAGTGTTTCTAGTTATGAGACCCACAGTTGCCGTGTATGAATGAGTTTTCTTACCTAAGTACATTACCCGATGCTCTGGTGAAGGAAAAACATCGTGAGAAAACCTGTACATTCAAACAGCTGAGTGTGTCAGAGGGTAATTGCAGAAAAGACACTAAAGGGGTCGAAGTATATCCGAAAGCGCCATCTGTACGATAAGATGAGATAATTATGACACCATATATACTTTTAATAAATACAACCATAATAATTCAATTTCCAGTCGACCAACCGGCTCCGAGCTCAACGTGTCGACGTCCATCGAAGAGACCATAAAGAAACCTCACCACATCGGCGGGTACCAGGTCGCGATACCAGTGCTGACCGGTCTCGAGACCAAGTTCGGTATCTCGTTACCGAGATTCTCATTCGCGAAGCCCGCACAGTAAGCTAAGCAGTGTCATAATACTTTGATAAACATTGCGTGGAAAATTTTGATTAAAAAATACACATCATTGCGGCCGCTACCCCCAGGACTCACACATTAACTGCCAAGAACCCTACAGGTGAGTCCATTTTGTATGAAAATCAGAGCTCTTGGCAGTGAATGTGTGCGCGAATTAGACTGGCAATAAACTGCAAAAGTTGATTGCTAAAAGTTACATGGAGTCAAAACCATTAGAGCAGAAAGTTATTATTCGTCGTATCTTGCATTTGTCAGACGATGATAACGTTATATTAACTTCAGTACACGCGGTGTATATCAGAGTAATTATTTTATATTAGGCTCAATTTATTGCATAACCGGCCTCTGTGGAGGTCAAAGTGTTCTGGTAGCTATTCAAAGAGCGAATGTTCGTTTAAATAGGGTTTACCAGTGAGTATTTAATCGCCTTTGTGCTCTCGTTTAATTTTGATAATTAATTATGAATTGTCATATTATTTACTACCCTTGTCGACGTTTGCGTAGAACTCGTTTATTGCTATACCCTCGGAAACTATTTTTTTTTCTGAAACGAAATGTTTTATATTTTCTTCACCGGGGTCCAAGCTATCTTCATACCTTCGGTTGCATAGCTATGAAAGCGTTACAAACAAACGGTTACTGTCGCATTTATAATATTAATATGGGTACTGCATAGCTAAAGACCGGAACAGTTTTTTTTTTTTTAATTTGTTCCATCAATAATAAAAGACTAAGATTTAACGCATACTGCCGTGACATTTATTTTCCATCCCATTCGCTCTTCCTGCTATTGCCACAGAATGCTTCCATGTTATAGACAGGGGTCTATTCAACCTGGTTAAACCCGCCTTTGCCATTTGACATTGTTCAGGGATTGGATCCGGTTTAATAAATACCGGTTAGTACCGGTTTATTTCGGTTTTTCTCCGGACTTTTCTATATCAAAAAGGTTTAGGTAAAGTCCAATGCTTGTTTAATAGACAAATTACATACTAATCAAAATTATGATGCCTATAGAATATGTTAGGTTTGGTGCAAATTATTAGTACCGACTTACCTGTTTATACCTGCCTACCCAATAGTTTGACGGGAATAAAATAGTCACGTTTGCATATTCCATAGGTTTTATACTTTCGATTGGTATTTAATTTGTCTAATAAACAAGCAATGGCCATTGTTTTAAACAAAGTTTTTTTTTTAATTATTAATTGTATACTGTACTTGATATAAAATACTTTGTATCGAGTAAACAGCCCGGTGCAAGTCGTCTCCGATTCGGATCTCCTACTACTAATGTGTAATGATAGAGAGGCACTGAGCTACAAGCGAGACAATACACCTTTTGCTACCCGTGCTGGTTAAAAAAACCGGTTTATGCGAACGGAACCGAAACCAAAAGGTTTAACGTTAAGTACATAATAACGGTTCGAAAATTTAACCGGTATCCGAGCCCTGATGTTGTTATCGTATTGACAGTAATGGCGGTCGACTAAAAAACAATACGAAAACATGTCAAAAGCAATACGGGTTTACCTTGTAGAGTATATCCCCAGAATAGCTAATTAAAGACATTAAAACACGAAGCACTTAGCATTTTTAACAAAAATCCTGTTTTTGATTATATTTTATAGTTATAAGTGATCGAATCGAAGTCTATGATACTGATATTGATTTTTTATAATGATTAAATGTAAAAAATCACGTGTTTTAATGATTTCAGTGTGAATTTTGATATTGAGATTGTATAGAGATTTTAAATCTTTTCAAATTACTTTAATAGGCATCGTTTATATTTTCAGCTTATTTTTAACTGAGTTTCCTTTTGCTAAACGTTTTTTAATTATATTTTACGGTCGTTGCCGAGATTCAAATGTAAATTGACCTATTGGCTTTTTCGCCATATTTGATAAGGTATTTTACTGTATTAAAGAACTAGGTCAAAGTATAAATAGAACACTAGGTCATCTCCGGCCCTTGAGGAGTTTTTATTCGCAGCCCTGACTAAACCGGCTTGGTCCGTCCTGTTGGGTTTGCTTGTGGTGACTCGCGGCGCGTACGGTCGAAGCACGCACACATGCAAGCCGCGCGATATATCTCTGAATACGAACTACTGTTTATACTGTGACTACGTTCATTCTCCTAGGAATCTAATTCCGATGACACCTTACTACGAGGTTAAAAGGTTAAAACCAGTAAACATTTTTTTATTGCCGTTGTTTTGATCTATTTTTATAATAAGTATACAGTTAACTAATGTAATCACGATATCATATCAATCAACACAAAACCTAATTCGCAAAGTAGTGACTAAAAAAAACAATATTTTATAAGTAGTTTTATGTTAGACCGATTATATTTGACCTGTGACGTATTTTTTGCGTCGTGATGTAATGTGAGATTTGAATTATTGCACTATTTAGGGTGAATATTTAAGTTTCCAAGCGTATCATATAAATATGTTACACAGCTTGTTTTTTAAAGACCCAACCTCGTACGCTATTATTCATACAGGGTGACACCTAAGTCGTAAACCTTAATATATTTTTCTGGCTCTTTACCGTTAGTACTCGTACGTAACACTATGCAAAAATCTGTGAATGTAATATTTCGCAATTAATAAAATTGTTAATTTTAAATTACCTGGGTCTCATGGTTACCCTACTTCCTACGTTGAACTGTCAGACTCATACATAACTCGTCTAGTAAAATAGGGTGACCATACGATTGTTATTTTTTACTCTTTAAAGAAACTAGGTTTTTCATCAACAAAGAGTAATTTGTTGGTTTTAGGAGTTAATGCACTGAATTCGGCTTGAAATGCTGCGTTAGAAACCATAATTTCGGTTCACGCCTTAGGAGTCACCTCTATAACGTTTTCATTATCCGAGAGAAATCTTTAAAGTACAAAATACATGTGAATTTCCAGATATAAGACAAGATAAGACGTCTTCGTCCAAAATATGAATAATATGTGAAGAAAATTTGACCTTTAAGATTTTAAACCACTTGTAATAATCTAATTATTTATGCACATATACAGTACTCTCTACAATAGATATGTATTACGGTCTAAATATTGGAATAAGAGCTAATAAATAATAATATTAAAACCATTAGGATATTCATGTTACCACAAATTTGTTACCACTATTAATTTTCGTAGTAACAGGAGCTGGGAACATTTTATACCCGTTTCCACATTTTGCTACCAGTGGTAACCCGTGGGGAAAAATCTTAACTGTTACCAGTGGTAACAAATTTGTGATAAGAAGTAGGCCCATACCTAACCAATTATATCGTTTAAAAAAGTTTATACATCTCACGATAAAACTATTAACGACGACGACTATTGTATAAATAAGGCGTTCCTTAAAGATGTATTTACATTTTTTGCAATATAACTGTCTTTGAGCTATAAAGTCGGCGCTACGGGGCCGCAAAGATAACCAAAATGCACAACTATATTTCCCTTAAAATATGTCTAAATCGATAAGACAGATAGTTACTTTAATTAGATAATCTAATTCACGAGTATTTGGTTAATTCACGCGACTTATTATTTCTCCTAATTATTTCAGAATTAGGTCTGAATTATAAATATGTCAACTTTTCAAGTTTTTCAAAAATACCTGCTGTTAATTTAGGATTGTAAAACAACATAAAAAATAATATCATACACAGACCTAATATAATACTGACCTAAATGACCTGACCCTTTTCATTGCTCATCGCACAAAAATAACGTCTTCAAACGAAGTGAAATAAACTATTGTTGTTAAAGAAGTTGGGTTGACATATTTTTAACTTCATTGAATGTACAGTTTAGTCATTAATATCTATAAAGCCATCGCGTCAAACGTATGCATACACCTTATTGTAAGTGACATAAAGGTGCTTAGGTAATTTTGACGTCTTTGGAACGTATACAGGGTGGAACTTGCTATTTCCAATATTTAAGGTGGTTGCCGTCCATATGGCGTTCGTTTTTTCCGCCCTGTGTACATGATTGACTGTACGTACGGTGACGTTAGCTGTACATTTTAGTGCTGTGTCACTTTAACGTTATGTTAGAACTGCTTCACTAATCTGTCGAAGGCGTTAAAGCGGCAAGGTACTAAGGCGTGCACCTTCTTTATAAATTATAAAGCAGTATGTACCATACACAAATGATGCTTTTTAATTCTAATCCACCCGCCCTTTGGACAACAAAGGACTTTTTATCTACATATATCGATATAGCTGTATATTTATAACACCTAGCTTATATTTTTCCGTACTTTGTCCAAACTTCATTCGGTGAAGCCCAGACATAATCTACCTGACGTACCTACCTAATTGTTGTATGACAACATTGTATAAATTGAATTAGGTATAACAAGTGATAACAGCCGATGTGACTATATTTATTGATATTGTATATTTTTGTGTTAAAAATAAATCGATCGAAAATTTGTTTGTTTATTTATCCTTACCTAAAGTGAATGGCATCACCCTGTGATTTGGAGCCTAGCCATACCTTTAAGAATAAAGGAAACCAACATCGGGTTTATCTCATCTGTTATTATATCATGTCCATACCTTTAAACGAGCAATTCTTGTATATACAGGATGGCTCATTCAAATCGGTCAGTATGGGAAAGTCTGAAACTATAAGACATACGAAGATTTGTTCTTAGGAACCATGTCACCGATTTTGATAAAAAGAAAAACTGCATTCATACATTTGAAAAAAATAACTGTACCCACCTGGGGAATCGATCCGACCGTTACAATATTCAACAAGTTCAGGCATTCGTTACAATATTCAACAAGGTCACTTCGAACATCTATTAAAATAAATAAAAATTATGTGAAAACAATGCATTTTCTGGATTTTAGTAAGACCTACACAATCGATATCTGAATAGAAATAGTGTAAGTTTATTTTTTCAAAACAACCGGGTTCGATTCCCTAGCTGGGTACAGATTTTTTTTTCAAATGTATGAAAGCAGTTTTTCTTTTTATCAAAATCGGTGACATGGTTCCTAAGAACAAATCTTCGTATGTCTTATAGTTTCAGACTTTCCCATACTGACCGATTTGAATGAATATATTCTGAATCTCGGAAACTGCTCTGAAATGTAGGCGTTACTGGGGCAAAAAATCGATCTGTCAAGTTGACATCTTCGGGGCATGTTGTTCTCAACCCGGGTACCGTTCATTAATTAACATAATCCCATCTTACTCTCGCATGCATGAACATGTCTCAAGTTTCGCTTAATCAACGCAACTTATTTTTTTTATGTTACTTATGGGAATTATATTTATGGAAACTTGCAAAACTAAAAACCGCCGCTCCACTTATGATAAATATCCATAAAATTTTAGATATAGATAGATAAGTTTTTTTATACATTAGAATTTAAGATGGTGGTTTCTGGAGGAATCACCAGTCGCCGTCTGTAGCCCAAGAGCGACACTCGCAGTTGCCGCAATCTTCAACGCTGTCATGTCATTGGCGGATAGATGGCGTTGGCTGCGATACCTCTGCCGCTCGTGTACCTAAACAATTGTTACCATGCGGACTATTCGTTACCATAAAGAGTATTTATGGTTTAAACGATGAAATTTATGTACATTAGTCATTCAAGCAGAGATCCTGATCCCCGTTCCTGTCACTTCGGGGAACCTTGATTAGGTAAAGTCGGCCAAAAATGTGGTCCACCACCCTATGGTTGAAGTTCATTTGTACTTCATGATACAACAAGTTCAATTTTCCTTTGCAATAACATTGTCAGTGACATGTGTCAACCTTAGCGATGCTTAGATCTCACAGAAATGTCAAAACTGGTAGACCACTTTCTTGGCCGACCGTACTAGGGTAATCAAAAATACCCGAAGCGAAAATAACAGTTAAATGTTAAGCTGTTATTTATCCATACAAAATTGGAATCAGTAAGGTCCACCAACCCAAAATACGTAACACCCACCCACAATTCCTACGTATACAGTGTGTAAATGGTATACGGGCGTTCCTTTTAATTGTGGTTAGTATAACCCCTACTGAGCACATTAAGGCAGCTTTTGTTAAAATTAAATTTAAAAAAAAAACCATACTAAATAATTTAACACGTAATGTATAACGAAAAATGCAATTAACATTTTCACAAGTAAACATTACGTACTTACCTGACAGATGGACTTCGATGTACATTGCGGGTCGATAGTATGTTCAAAAATTAATAACGTTGTATACGTTAGCGTAATCCAAATAATTCTTTCTGTTAATGATTAGTAGAGTCTTAATCTATGTCCAGTTTTAATAAACGCCCGTATACCATTTACACACTATAAATACCTACTCAACCCAACCGAACTAACTTAGATTACCTGACTAGCAAATGTGCAGCTTACCTAGCAAGTACTGGGGTAATAGGGTAGAATAAACTCGTTCTTAAAAGATAAAATTTATTTAAAAGCTTATTGCGTCAAAGTTCCAACTTTAACAATTCATTGAACCGGAGCTTCGATACAGGTAGTGTCAACTTAAAATTACAAAAACGCCTCAAGGAATAAATAGGTAAACTACAGTATAGAGTAAAATCAAATTATACTAAGTAAATTTAAATGTGGCAAATAAATAGATTTGAAAAAAATGTGTTTTTATTGTCGTGAATTCTCACATTACTCACTTCAGTAAAAAAATAAAATCTTGCTTTTTTTTCAATAACATCTTCATTCAAATCATTGTGAACTATTTGCCACAGTGCATTAAATTACATAATGAATTTTCTATAAGATATTAAATACTATGGAAGAGAAATAAACATTTACAAATACAACAGGACAGTTAATATTGTTATTATAATAATTGAGCGATCGAAGCTTACCTCTTTATTGCAAATTTTAACAACCACATATTCATTTCATCATATAAAAAGTTAACATTTGTGATAGCAGTTACTGTTACAGGCTAATTTCTTGTATAAAAAATTGTATATTTATAGCTTTTCTACACATTTTAATAAATTGAAAATGTTTGCGAACACGACTGAAAAATAGGTATCGTCCACCATAGCAACACGACACTAGTGACAAAAATAACATCGGGTTAAATAATTATATTCCTTTAAAATATAAACAAGGTTTTTAATAAGGTGGTTAAGATACTAGTAAAATGTATACCATTCAAAATTCATGCAAAAAGCTTTTAGCACTCACCGCGTATACCGCGTTTGTGAATCGCCAGACATGATAATGATACTAGTGAAACAAAGATAACTATTGGCTAAAGTAATAAATGCACCGATTTTACAAACTTCCCTTTGGCGTCAGTTGCAAAGTCCCTTTTTGTAATTTTAACGCGTATGGGCGTCTACAGTATTATGATTAGTTGGTATGGTAACAAAAAAACAAGCTTGGAATCTCACTAGTATTGTCTAATAAACGCAAGAATAAAAATAAGTAGGTACATCACATTATTTCAAATTTAATTTTATAAAAATACAAACATTGAATCCCCAATGTCAAATGATACCAGCAGACGATCGAAGCGGTAAATTAATAACAACTAGGCAAATAAGAAGTTAAAGAGACAGATTTAATTCCTAGAAACATTGGATCATGTTGCCAATTTCGCTGTGAAAAGCACACTCATTTTCCAAACTGTTTTTTGCCAATCTACGTGACATTTTATAATCGGTGCATTTAATTAAAAATTGAAACTAGCTAAAAAAAAAACTAAACTTCACCAAAACTTGCATGCTTCGTCTCCTTGGCATGTTTCTGGGCTTCTGCTTGGCCGGTGAGGAGCTTGTCACATATCATGCACTTGAGGGTGAATTTGTTTAAGTCCGTAAACTGACGGGAGGATTTCGCTTCCTGCGCTACTTGCTCCGCCTCCCGGTATATGTCCATGTCTTCAGCTGGGAAAATTGTTTGAAGTCCTCCCTGGAAATGTTAAAATTGTTACAGTAAGTCAGCTTTGAGCTGAACTGAGAGTAATTTTTTTACATGAAAAGCTATTATAATTTAAGCTTTTTTAGAAGTTTACCTTCTCATTACCAAATAAAATAAGTGGTGGACTACAGATTTACACTAAATTGTCTGTTTCTAAAGCCGCAAACGCATTGCTAGCGGAGGAGCGTATCCCAATACAAAATACGCCTCCGCCATTTGGAAACGCGTTTTAGTATGGGAACGCGCCGCGCCGCGAAATTAGCGTTTGAGGCGCGGTGAGGAAAAGTTCTGCTGCCGTCTCAGTGCGTTTGTAGCTACTGGCTCTACTCTTTTTAGATCTTTATTATTATTACATACATGGTATAAAACAAAGTCACTTCAGTTGTCTGATTTTAATGCGATTTGGATCAATAGACAGTGATTCAAGAGGAAGGTTTTTATGTATATAAATTTCTAGATTACATTCGGGTGTTACCCATAAAGTGCACTAATAAAAATGACCAAAGATATAAATCAAACAAACCTATTTACAATAATTTATCCACAATTGTGAGCTCTAAAAGATATTGTGAAGCCTTTTTAAGTTTAAGATTAAACAACTAACAAACTTACATCGGACTGTTCCAAATACAACGGATCATAGTGGACACCGTCGAAGAGAAGAAACACCCGTTGGCCATAGTTTTTATCTTCACCAAATCTGTTAATTATTGCATTTAATGTGTCTACAACTGCCATCTCTAAACCGTAGAAGTGGGAGAGAATTGCCACCTGGAAATAAATTAAAATTGCCATTATGAAAACATACCATTATCTTCTACTCCTATAAACCTTGTACGCATGATATACATGATAATTTATAGTTGTGGTGCACTGCGGTTGTATGACATTATGTAACACTTTATATAACCAGTGTGAAAGCACCCTTAGATGTCGTTAACAAACAGCCAGTTAGTAAAGGTTATCAGCATAAGAACTATTGTGATAACTATATCATGAACAGAATTCGAACTTTGTACTACACTATTGTTTTGTTATTGAAGAGCAACTTATGAGTTATGAATGATAAAGAATTAATTCGTAACAAAAATGAAGTCCTAAATATATTATTTCTTTGGGAACAATGAGAGACATAGTTGGAAATAATAAATTTAAGCTATTAAAAGAAACTGCAGACTTATAATTAATGTTATTTTATCAAACTAAAGACCTTTTTTTTTCTCTGAATATCTGCAATCAGTCTCTGTACTGTATTTTGCGAGTCATGTCCAGCAGAGTGTGTCCTCCAGTGAGAACAACTACTCATTTATATATCTTTCGGTTTTATGTGAAGATGTCCTTTCTTTTTAGACGGTTCTCATAGGTCTTGGTGGTAAGTTGTGTAGCAACTGCAAGTGCATTGAGATGAACTTGTAGCCTCTGGATATACCGTCTCGTCATGTTTATCACCTCTTTGACTGAGTTCATTTTGAGATATTTGTATATATTTGATTTGTGCATTTGTTGTGAAGAGGGCATTAGATATTGTTCGAAGTGTTATATTTTGCATTATAAGGAGAATGGAAATGTTAGAACTGCATGCACTTCCCCACAGTTGAATACCATGCATCCATGCCTTGTAGATTAGGAGTTTGTTATGTGTAGACAACTTGCTGTTTCTTCCGAGTATCCAAAACAGGTGTTTTTACCTGATGTTCAGTTCCTCTATTTTTGTTTTGATGTGGTGCTTCCAAGTCAGGCGTCGATCAAGATGCAGACCAAGATATCGCACTTTGTCCTGATGTGGAAGTGTGACGTTTTCTAGGTGGGCTGGGGGACAGTTTCCTTTTCTTAGTGTGAATGTAACTTGCACAGATTTGGACGCGCTTGCTTTTATTCTCCACTTTTGAATCCAGTTGGTTATTTCATTGAGCCCTTTTTGCAGGGATAAAGTTGCTGCGGTAACATTTACTATTTGCTAGTATCGCGGTGTCATCTGCGAATGTGGTAGTTGTGTCACCATCCACCTGTGGTAGGTCAGCTTTATACACTGTATACAGAACAGGCCCCAACACTGAACCCTGCGGAACTCCAGCTTTTATTTCATACAGCTTAGAAGTAGCGTCTGCTTCGTTGACTTGAAAAAGGCGTTTGGATAGGTATGAATTAAGCAGAGAGAAGTAGCTGTGAGGTAAGGAGGCGCGTATTTTGCAGAGAGTTTACCTTTGTGCCATACCTACTTTGTCAAAAGCTTGCTGGATGTCCAAACATGCTGAGGGACAGAACTCCTTTTCCTCAAGAGTTTTTCTAATTCTTTCAACACTCTATGGACCTGTTCTACAGTAGAATGACTTTTTCAGAATCCATAGCTTTGGTTTCCTCTAGAATAGATAGAATTCTTTGTAGGATCAATTTTTCGAAGACCTTGGACATTATAGGCAATAAACTAATCGGCCTATAAGAGGTCACATCATTAGCTGGTTTTCCTACTTTGTGAACCATTAGGATTTGTGACACTTTCCATACTAGAGGAAAATACTCAGTTCTTAACATTCTGTTGTACAGTGTAGTCGGATATAACATATGGCTTTTCTTGGCATTTGCATAGGGATTTCTTTTGTTATGAGGTCGAAACCAAGGGCTTTCATGTCCTTCATTTCTTTTTTCTTTTCCAAACTTCGCGGACTGTTACTTGTGGGTGTTGAGCAAACATGTCAGCTTTTTCTTGGGACATTCGTGCACAGCCATAACTTTTTTGAAGGGTGTCTTCGCCTCTATCGATAGATCGAAGTTTCGGTTAACTCCCACAATGAATAATTGCTAGAGGCAGAGCTCATAAGGGATTGTAGCTGCTTTTCTAAATTAACGTTTTGCCAATTTTGTAGCTTTTGTAGCTTTGCTTTAACTGCTCCGATATTTTATTAAACGCTTTCTTATCTATATCAAGTCTGGTTTGTTTCCCAACCCGTCTCATACGCCTTTTTTTAAGGATAGCCATCTTAATGTACAAAGGATAATTAGTAAGCCCTTGTTTATTGCTAATTTCTGGAGTGTTAACCCAGCAGGCTTTTTGAATAAGAGTTCTTATGTATTTTGCTGTGTTCTCAATGTCAGCAGGAGTTTTCAAACGCAACTTTAAGCTCAATTCTCTCGTCGATGACGTGTCTCACTGCCTCCCAGTCAGTATGTTTGTTTGGAAGGGTTTCTGGTTTTTCACTTCCAATTGAAAGAGTGCTTATGGTTAGAAGGACGCGAGAGTGATCTGATGAGCTCTCATAACAGGATTCAGCTTTAAGATATTGCTTTGTTAAACCTTTTGAAATGAAAAAGTCCAGGTCAGGCACTTTTTTCGGGTCCGTTGGCCAGTACGTCGGTTCAAAAGTAGAAGTCGGTAAGTAATGGTTGGCATTAATGCTCCTTTTCAGTTGCCGGCCTCGTGTTTTGTTTGTTAGTCTGCTTCTGCATTCCAGTCTCCGGCGACAAAGCTGTTTTCAAGTGTTTTAAAAAACTCCGTGAACGTTTCTTCGGTGTTTTTGTGTTTAGGACAGTATATTGCCGAAAGGTAGCCATTTTTGTCTTTTGCTATTGTTGTTGCTTGAATATGTTCAGTGCTGTAATCAAGCATAATAATTATGATGTTCTACAGACTTCTATACAATCACTGCTGTTCCATCATGTCATGTTCCCCAACTGGGTGGAGTGTGGGTTTGAATTTTATACTGGAAGTTGCCGTACAGTCTGCTTTAAAATATAAATTAATAAGATATATAGTTTATGCTCTCTCATTAGGAGTGCGACCTTGAGTTTATTTGGTGCTAAACCATTCATATTAAGGGTTTCTAGTCTCATTGCAGTCATTTTGCGATTTTTCGACAATTTACTTACATCTTTTTTCTGAGTATTCTCAGTATGATGTACTTGGAATTTTATTAGGATTATGTGTTGCCCGGTTCTTATCATTTGTTTTCATATTTGTGTTGTTTGCGTCTTCTAGCTAGTGTTTCCCTATAGACTTCACACCCCTTGAAGTTGGCGGGATGACCGATGGGCCATCGCATAGAGCACATTGGGCAGGAGTATTCCAATCTCGTTTCTGACATTCTGCAGTGCTATGGGCCTGTTCATACTTGACACAATGATGGGGGCACATGCAATAGTTCTTAGAGTACCCATATTGTTGGCGTCTATGACATTGGACTATCTTTTTATTTTTTGGGATCTTCTATGACCACAGACTAGTGGTAAATGTATTTCATTTCTTTCACTGCTCTGTTATTTAGTCCTGATAAGATGTTAACATAGAATGTTGAAGTTGCTTTTTTCTCAGGTCCATACTTGGAATTAATGATTTCTCATCCTACTGTGTTCCTTGTGGCTTCGATCTCTTCCTTAATAATGCTTTTTGGTGTTGACAGATGAAGGTTTCTCATGACCACTCTCTCAATCTCCTTAGTAATGATTTTTTGTAAACCTCAATATCTGCACTTTTCAGTATTAAATTCTTTCTGTTGATTTTATAGGTAAAAGTATTTTTATTTACTACAGTTTCTAGCAACTCAGTGAATTTATTTACCTTTAGGAATATTTTAAACATTACCACCAATTCAAGGTCGCAAAATCTATTGCGGGATGGTCTGGTTTCAGGTCATGGGGGAGACCCTCCCGTCCTTTTGATTGTGTGGTGATGCTTTTCATGCACTCTCTGCCACGGTGGTGGTGAAATTTGCCCCTTATTCGGAACTTATTCAACAGTGGGTGTTGGTGTTGTCCCATTCAGGAACATGCTTTTAGAAATACTTGTTGAACAAGATTCTTGCTTTTGGAGTTCCTTGGGTTTCCCCATTATTAGGGATTTTACTGGGGGAAGTATTCGCCATTTTTTAGTTGTCAAGCATTGTTAAAATTGACAGCTCAAAAATAATCTTGAATATTTGAGGTTATATGTGTGTTTGGGGGTATGAGTGTGTTAAGCCCAGATGTGCAAACTTGTTTTTTCAAACTATTACTTTTTGCACAGGTATTTCCACTCAGATAACAATATGTGGTTAACTTAAACTTAAAGTACACTTTTGTTGTAGTTTTGTGGAGAAACACTTAATATTCACAGAGTTACACTTTCAAAACATAGAGCACAGTTGTTTGCGCACTGACAGTTCTTCTTAGCCATGCTCAGCTAAGGACTAATGGAAATCAAGAAGCAAGAAGTTAACAGGTTATTGTGACATGGTTTCAATTAACGGGAAATGTTTTTTTTTCTCTCTTATCTTAAGTTTGAAAAGCTTTTGTACGCTGTTTTGTTTGTCTGAAAACATATTTTCTCTAAAACTACTTAACTTTCCTGGATGGTTACAAAACTAACCTACCCTACAGATGCTGTAGGTATATATCACTTTAAAGATTTTGAAGTGAATGGGTTAAGAGAAATTGATTTTCAGACACATGAAACAGTGGACAAACATTTTTCGAAACATTGATAGGTTACTGGATACTACGCATTTGTGCTTATTTCTATAACTACCTCAATAGCACCACCCCATGAGCTAGGCTGCTGTATCCAATTACAGTACTCAGCATTGGGCTTCCCGAGCATAGCCTCATTATAAGTCTCAAGATCACCCGCCACCTCCATCGCAATAATTTGACGCATTAATGTGTGTACTGAGGTATCTACTTGGCCATTTAATACAAAACCTGGAAATAAAAATAATAAAATATGTGAAAATAAAAAGAGTTTTTTTAACTTATCAAAAATTAGGATAATATTACAAACAGACTAAAACATATTTTTATCTTCCGTATATTGTGAGAGATAACAATAAAGTGCATAACATAATCTTTCCTATGTAAAATTACACAGTATTGGACCTTAGTAGCTATGTAGCATATCACTATGACTATATGCAGTTTATTGGGCTATGCAATACCTACTTATATGGACACACAGAAAATGTTTTATAAAAACATACATGTTTAACTCATAAAACATAATTTCATATTCATGTGTATTACAATATTGATCTTAGTTCGAACCGCACTAGTTCCAAATTCAAATATTCTTATGGACCACTGTCAGTCCTCAGGAAGCACCAGGAGTTAAAACCTCATTATATGGTTTGTGTTATTTATCATTCAAATTTTTTATCATCTCTGCATACATTGTTATTCATGCCATTTTTGTTGAGATCAAGAAAACATACCTACTTTGCAACAAATTAACATTTCATTATGGTAATATCTAATATTCATCTTACTAACATTATTTCAGCAAGTACTGATTAAGTTAACCATTCATAAATAAGTATCAATTTAACTTAACAGTCATTTTAAGAACAATGGCAGATGTAATCAACACAGAAACTGTTACATAAAACAACCACTAGAATGTAATAAACTTACCTATACTGGTGAAAAGGCAAGAGTTATCTGAAGGCACTACTTTTTTCATTAAAATGCCGGGTCGGCACGACTCTGGAGTCTCATGAGACACCCCATTTTCAACTACTTTCTCTGGAGGCTTACTCGAAGTGGGAACTGACTTCTCTTCCACTATTAACGTCTCACCAGTTTTCAAGCCTATTTCAGTCAATTTTTTAGCATCATCACTAGTTTCTAAGGGTTTAGGAGGATAACCACATAAAACACATATTCTCTCTTTGCTAATTTCCGCAATACTAGATAAAAAGGTTTTCAATTCACCAACAGTACTTTCCGAAGTCAAATTCTTTAGTATCTGCTGCCCGTTTTTACTTTTAACTTTGAACACTACTGCTGCCATTTTAGCCAATTTGTGTTACATTAAAATAGCAGACTCAAAACCGTTACGTGGTGTCGATTGATATTTTTAATTAGGTCAAAGACGCAGCGAAATTTGTAAGAATAAATAAATAAAATGCGCCTTGGCCAGCGCGAGAAGTTGGCAAGTCACTTTTGACTTATGACAGTTGTGTGTTGCCAGGCGCAATACACAAAACTTGTCCCATGCAGGCATTTAAATCGTTATGCAAAATAACAACGACATAACGGTTTATTTCGTTTTAGTTGAAAATTTGGTTCAAATACTTCAAACATATCCAAGTATTTTCATAACATTATGAAATGTGGCATTGCAACGAAATCCAAATCGTGATAACGTTATAAATTGCGTGCGCCATTAAGACGCTGTTTTGAGTAGGTACCTAAGTATTATTATTTGAACATAAAATTATTATTCTTAAACGTTAAGGCGGCTTTTTAATGGTTTGTTTTTAATCCTATACTTACCAATAGTTTACCATGACGTGGGGCCCTGTATTTAATTTGCTAGAATATTATCTTAGTTAAATATAATTCTAGATTCACTGCTCATGCCCACTACTATAATTATTAGTAAAGTAAGTAATGAACAGGTAGGTAGGTACTATATTTATTGAATCAAACACGAATGGTATTTCATTTCATTTTAATAAAAATAATGTAACGTTCCTACGCATTCATATTTCCTAAAGTTACAAAATACTAGCATACTTTACATAACTTAAGATTCTACTTATTAAATAACTAAGTATCTGTTTTGGCACAATCAATAATAAAATAAATGCCGTTCTAATTTATAATTTGGTTAACATTGTCTTAAATAAACAGTTTAAGTATTGCCATACACAACATCAAATTATTATTATTATGTGAAATCGAAATTTCCTTCCATACCTAAAGTTTTTTTAGAATAAGACACCCTATTTATACAAATTTATTAAATCATGATAATAGTAATAATATTACAATGGAATGTTACAAAACTGCGCGATATTCTTCTAGCAGTCAATTAATAATATTTTGTACCTGGGTGATCCTTCCACTAGAAGATGTACATAAAAATGTTATTAAAAGGTACTAATGATTAAGTTATACCGGGGACCCATATTGACAAACATGACAGGTGCTGCAAATTATGAAAAATGTACTTAGTAGTTTTCTAAAAAAACATGTTTTTTGTCAAATAGTACACTTGTATTTTTTTATGGGACAGTGCCCGGTATGTTACACATCTTTATGTACCTAGATTTTATGAAATCATTATAAAAAACAGTTTGACATTGGTACTTACTATTCATTGATATGATTGCGAACACCTAACATTGAACGTTATTTTTTACATTATTTACTTATCATTAAATATTGTCTTGTTGATCTTTTTAGTATTGCTAAGCTTATGCTTGCCTTTACACGATTAAAAGTTACACAATGGGACCAATTCAAAAGTCGAGCACTATGTTTAATATGTGCAGTCATATATACCTAACGTCTTACTTGATTTTGATGCCAAATCCAAATTCGACACGTTTCAATTAAACGAGGACATTTCGATTTGGACCCATCGTGGTTTAAAAGCTAAACTATGGCACTATTATGAATTATTATTTTCTTTGGCTTACCATTGGTATGTACTTATGAATAAAAAGTTTCATACAATTTTTATACTATATCCGACAAGTACTTGTCGAGCAACCATTTGGTAAAGGTGCCGGTACACGAGCAAATTTTACAATTTATAGCCAGCAACAATAGCTGTCTTCTTTCTCTCCCTATTTTCGAGGCATCCATCGTTCGTAAAGAGCTCATGTAGCCACACCTTAACAGTGTAGCGGCGGTAGTAAGTAGATAATAATATTTAACATTAAAGCAGTTTCTCAAGTATTTTCTCATTTCTTACAAATACGTACTGTATGAGAAAATAAGCGAGACAAATGCAAAAACAATTTCAAAGGTAATATTTCGGTAGTACACTACTAGTTTCTATTTTATTAAATTGTTTTGAAGTGGAGACTATGCGATCCAGTAGGTACTAATTTTTACGCAAGGCCAGGCGCACGTTTTATAAAGCTACAAGTAACAATTGTACAGGTCTAAATAAACACTGCTCAAATGGCTGGTCCCCATTGGTCGAGGTGGTGTCAAGTGGAAACTTGTAACCTGTAAATTGTAATTTGTAGCTTTATAAAACTGGCCCCAAGTGGGGCAAGCGCGTCAATGGGACCATAATATTTTTAGGACATGTTGATGGTTTGTCGCTTATGCTCCGTAGACGCATTTTACCCCACCTCAAGACGATTGACGCAACCGTTGTGCAAAGTCAATTTGAATCGCAGGGCACGACGTCGTTGATTGAACACACAACTCATTTTGGTTTTTAATTGATGAAAGTGGACCCTATAATAAAAGCTTGTTCTTCGGTACTTCTTATGATACAGTTATATTCAATTACAATATACTTAATTATGAACACTGTGATACAAAGAAAAGAAGTGATCATTTTACAGGTTTCAGGTTAGGTAGCGGTTTAAAATGTCGTGTTTACAGAGTAAGCTTATAAAATTGAAGCTACAGAAAATATTCAACTTTTTTGTTCTTCAGTTTATTTATGTACCCAACATTTGTAACATTAATTAAGTATTATACTTTAATACAACTATGAATATTTTTGTATTTACATTTTCATTCAGTCGCAAATTAATTGAGACCATTTCTTGCGTTCTTTTTAACTGATAACATGTAGCGGCTGGAAAACTTAATTACTTCGATTCCGAGCCCCTAAATTGATCCCTGTATTTTTTTATATTTTAAGTTCTGGACCACTTTTTATAAAGCTACAAGTAACATTTTTACATGTCTAAATTGACAACACTGCTCGAATAACTGGTCGTCATTGGTCGAGGTATGCCAAATGGAAAGTTGTAACACTTGTAACCTATAAATTGTAATTTGTAGCTTTATAAAACAGGTCACTGCCTGATTTACTGTTTTAATTGTAATTGAGAAGTGCAAGGGATCAGTTATCGGGACCGTCGTACCGAAATAAAGCAAAAACCAAGTAATCTAACGCCCCAAATAAGAACTTTTAATGGTATTTTTGATTTCAGAAAGAGAAACGTAAAACTTATCAAATTATTAAACGTTTAATTTAATTAATTTGTAAGGTTGTACATACAATTGTAATATATAGACGTTTAGCAAAAAAAAACTGTGTTTCACTTCACTTTACACACGGTTTATGGCTATCGCTAAGTAATTCACAGGGACTAGAGACCTAAGGCAGATTAAACTATACCTAATTGAAAAAAAGTAAATATATAACCATGTGATGTGAACTTGATCAAATTTATTAAATGGCAGGTATACTGCCGTATTGTTGGGACCGATTATTGGGACCATGATCTTATTTTTAAGGCAATACAGGCGATAATTCTTCAATTTATAGCTGCTAATAACTGGAATTTTGTATGCCAACAGTTTTTTATCCTACTGGGTATGGAGATCAGAAAGGGCCTAAAAACCTTCCCCAAAACTTCCTTAGTATATACTTTCAGATCGGAACGATGACGGTAAAATTGAGTTTAGAACTCGACGCTAAATTTTAAATTGCAAAAACTATTAAAATTAAATATTTCCGCGCAAAATATTTTTACAATTCCACCGGCCACGGCTTTCTTATGAACATGAAATATTTTAACGTATATCGATTTGTTGGGATGAAAGCATAAACAGTTTACCTGCGGCCCATTTCATGAAGCTACAAGTTACAAATTACAAACGGAGGTCTCTTTCTGACTCCATTTGCTAGAAAGAGACTTCCACTTGTAATTTGTAACTTGTAGCTTCGTGAAACGGGCCACTGGATGTTAGGAGTGCCTTAGGAGCTTCATACCGGCGGGTACACACTATATTTATCACCCCGAGACCGATACAATGCCACATTACATTATACTGTATTGGCGCGCTCGGATAGTCAAACCAAACTTAAAACGTTATAATAAATGATGAAATTCAAACATTTCGTTAGCGTTCGAATTTTTGCCAAGGTAACCTTTAGTTTTCATAACGTTACTTTACATTAAAATTAAAACGGGAACTTGACTAAAAACCGATATAATAACGTAATAAGTTGTGCGCTGTTACCGTCGGTACGTAACGATATTTTATAGTTGAACTGAGTTTCATTATTGTGTTAAAATAGTACCGTTATGCTGAAAACAACTTTATATCCAGAGGGGCTATCGCCTAACGCACTCGCAATTGCAATCGTTTTCATTTTGAAAATCGAAGGTTGAACTGAAGGAGGAACTTTGAAGCCGATTGTTGATTGTTGATTGTTGATGTTGATAGGTAATAGCGACGCAGGTTTTATATTATAACTGAAAAATAATAACGTTATCGTGCCAGAATAACAATATAAAAATACCATTTTAGTTAAATAATGGTATTGCCGAGTCCACGAGTCTTGCAATTCAGAGTTCCGGGTGCCTAGCGAAGGTGTAGAGCCGGTGTCAGGTTTAGTCGCATTTGGTACCCCCTATAGTTGGATCGTCGGTCGGCCAGTGAATGTGCTTCTTTAGTGAGTGATTGACAGTCCGTGTTCGTTCTTGATGCGGTACGTGCGGTGCGGTCGGCGGTGTCGCGGGTGCCGGGGCAGGGGCCACTGTCACGTGGGCCGTCGGACGAACCTGTGCAGAAATTGTCATGTTGTCTTTATCTAAATGAAGCGAACCGTAGAAGAGAAGTTGAGAAGGTAGCTCAGTCAAATATTTGCCCTCTTTCACTTTTCCATAGCCTTAATCGAATTAAATAATGAAACGCGACTGGCGACGTGTATGACGCACTCTTAAGATGGTAACGGCCACAATCACGGTTAGTTAATGACGATTAAGCCGTTTCTTTGAGACAATTTTTGATACACAAGTTTGAAAAA
Organism: Acleris sparsana; assembly: GCA_923062465.1. Taxonomy (NCBI): domain Eukaryota; kingdom Metazoa; phylum Arthropoda; class Insecta; order Lepidoptera; family Tortricidae; genus Acleris; species Acleris sparsana. Next base: position 3,216,694 of record OV281293.1, read on the forward strand.
GGAACTACCTAGTTAAGTTAATTGTTTCTAAGTACGGCGGATGGTTAGGTCTTATTTATCCCCTACTATCAGCCCATCGGAGACCTGACCCATAATAGAACTGTGTCAAAGTGACGTTATAATTTAAGTCGTGAGAAGTGCCAAACAATTGGTGTTATAATGTCACTGTGACAACCTTCTATGGTGGTTCTGGGATCCGATGGGCGTCTCCATTAGTGAGGTGAGTCCTTGTAATAGATATATCCTATCCGCTGTACTCAGATACATTAAAAGACGATCAAATAATTCCTTCACGGAAGTACTAAAATTGTCATTAACTGACTTTGACTGCGAGACATTCACAAGTTAAACTTGACGAATCGTTACACAATCTACACAATCCTCACTCATTACAACAAACTTGAACAAAACTTACATTACAGCCATGAAACTATTAATAATCGTTATACCAAATCAGAGACTCTGATATGGAGTTAAATTGAACTCTAATCTGCCAATATTATTCTTAGTTTTTAATAATATTCTTGCTTTTCTTGGTTGCAAGTTCTCCTTTCTGTCAGCTTTACAAGTTTTGTTAAAGTTTTGCACCGTTTTCCCCGATCACTGCTCATTACGCTCCTTTTATCATCAAAGCCGGGTAAGAAACGAAAACCAAATTTCCCAACGAACCTTGGCTGAGGCGCGCGCAATCCCCTCCTCCCCACCACCAGCGGCGGCATCCTCTCGTCTTCTTCCTCATCTTCCCCCCCTTCCGAGCTATCCTCTCCGCTCCACACCTCTGGTCTCACGGCTTGGTACGACGCGGAGAAGCCCTTGAATACTATTGAGTCGTCGGTGCGGAAACGGACCAAGAGGGCCTCGGTTGTGGATACCAGTTCTGGTGGCATCTGGGAAAGAAACGTATAATGAAGCTTGAAGCTAAAGTACTAAAATTTGTTTTCCGCTACTACTGTAACAGGGAGCTTTTACACTCCGTTGGGTTTTTTTTAACTAAAAATCTGTTCGGAGTGCGTTTAAGTTATATTCCCACCAAATTTCAAAGATTAAGGTTGTGTATTGTCTAAAATTCAGCCATAATCCCTTGAAAATTTCCAATTTTCCAGAGAGAATTGCTCATTGGTCAAGATTGGTCCTCCTTAATTCTATTCTAATACAGCTAGGAATCGCGATTAATAGTTCTGCGTAAGTTTCTATGCCACGTCTGTCTCGTTTTTCGTCTTAAACACAATTTGTAAATAACTATCTTGATCTTAAAGTAAAATATTTAATAAGTAGTTATTGCAACCCGTCGTTGGTAAAATGGGTAAAAGTAACTTTGTACTGTTACAAATTTTCTGTAAAAAAGTACTTAGCAAACGCTGTACTTTTTGCAGTCCGTTTTTTTTTCGTCGTAGAGAAGGCACGCAATTTTAACTGATGGTAAGCACGGTCTGAAACTTATACATAGACATACATAAACCCAAATTGCTCCGAAAAATATTTTTCTAGTAAAATAATCTATATACGTGATCAGTAATCTGATGTGGCTTGCCTTACACAAGGTCGAGTTGGTCAGTTTCTTGACAACCTGCCGCCACCGGCAGAAGATAGACACGACGTGTAAGTATAACATAACGTGACGTCAGCGTCATTGGTCATGGCCTCATGGTAATAAGGATGATCCGGACGTAATGCGCCCACGCAAGGAGATAGAAAACGACCATAATAGTTGACTCTAATGGCTTAGGAGATTATGCTTGACTTTAACTGGTCATAAATTTGGAAATGAGGTAACATACATAATTGAATGTTTGAAATAGTCGGCAGTGTTCCGGTACGGTTATACGGTTCATGAAAACTTTAGTACCTTGTATGATCATCAGCTGAAAGACATTCAATGCTGGACATAGACCTCCCCCAAGGTTCACCACAAGGACCGGTCCTACGCCGCTTGAATCCATCGGTTTCCCGTAATCTTTGCCACGTTGTCGGTCCACCGATCAGTGTTAATTGTCTCTAGTTAATTTACCACCCGACATTTCGCGCGTCATATCGCCGGTCCTGTCGCGGTTTGAGAGGACGTAGTTTAGCGAAAAGGATCCAGGTCGCAGTGCAAATGTATTTAAATTTGAATTTTGTTGCTGTTAATATAGTGTCAAAATCTACGGATGTGAAATTTGTGGGTTAGATCCTTTTCGTTAAGCTACGTCCATTAATAAGTAGGCCTAGCTGAGATGCGAACGCTGCTAACGTTTTTGTTTTCTTTCGACTCGAAATGTATGGAGTTGACACAAGCGGCGAATGGGAGCAGAGGAAATATATATATTTTCCATCGTATTTTCACGGAAACGTACGAACGTGTCTTAATAGTTCAGTCGGTGACAGTACGAAAACTTCTGAGGTTGGCTGAAGTAGCATGACAAATACGAACATTTCCGAGAAAATACGATGGAAAACAATTATGCACTACATCTGTACCTAAGGGAAGTAATAACCACCGCTCACACCCGCAACTCAAGAAAAGTTGTGGGCTCGTTGCCAGCCTTTAATCTATACATATAATTATAGATCCGTCATCAGGCTACTTCAATTTGATCCTAAACATTTTGCGTTCTGAGTTTTGACGGGTACCTATTTACCTTTGCCTAATACCTTTCGACGAACATTATCATTACGCAGAATTTTCATTTGGTCGAAAGGTATTACTCGCCGCGTGAGTTTTTTTTTGTCACACAAGCCTAACCTATCCTTACCTACGTAATTAATGTTTCAAATATCCTGAAAAAGCATGGTTTCGGGAGAAAAAAACGAGAATTGAAATTAAACAACCGATGAAATGAAATTCGATAAAATGATGGGACCTGTCTTGAATAGGCCCCAAATACTCACAACAGTCCCACAGAACGTCCCATAGTCCCCAGCACTGCCCTCGTAACCTCCGAAGATCTGGACGTAGTCGTAGCCGCAACGCGCTTCCGGTTCCAGCTCGAATGTGAGGAACGTCAGCTTCACAAATTGCCCGATAGGTGCCACTATATTCCAGTCACAATCGGCGCGGGATTCGTACGAGTCGTCGCCGTAGCGTGCATGGGAGTACAGGTGCTTTACGGAGTCTGACGCTGAGAGGTAGCCGCCGCAAGCTGGAAGAGATACAATTAATATTAGCACATTCAGGGCCATCCCTATAGTCGGGTCCTCTGTTTGGTGAAGATTTTCGCTACATAGCAGAATAATACTGCTACATGCTTCAGCGTAGCACTTGTAGCATTTCTGGCAATGTGTTAAGGGAGCAATCACACACAAATTGCCTTAATGCTAAACTAAACTCTAAGATTCATCGGACAGGATTCCCTATGCCCAAATTGTAGCATGGAGGAAACAAGCCAGCATGTCCTAGCCGAGTGTGTCATAGACTCGTGACACAACCATTTAAAAATCCTTTAGTGTTAACATCTCAAACTAGCATATATCCCACTAGGTATCCAAAATATCTCACCAGTAGAATGCGTGGCTAAGAATCCCTTCCTCTGCACCGAGACGTCACTCTTGAAAACGACGTACATCTGGTTCTGCGAAGCTACCACAGGGTGAGGAAGCTTGCCTCCGCAGAACCTTCCCAGAGTTTTCTCGTCGGCTGAGGCCCCGTCGTATATGGTGACGTGGTCGTACGCGCACTCCTGCAATAATAGTTCATTTGTACAGATTGCTTAGATGATGATATGCTTAGAAAATATGTGGATCATAAATTGGTTTAATGTTATTTAACAGACTAAAGTATCAGTAACAAATGTATAATTTGTTCGACGGGTACACAAGCAGATGATAACCTAAGCAAGAGATCGTCCATTGCTTTGAGTTGTCTTCACAATCTTGTCATGATCGTATTTATTTTGGAAAATACGATCCCTAAATAACAAACAAGAATAGCTCTGGAGGATTACCAGCAAAGGAAAGTACAAAATTTTTAGCGTTATTCTGAAATTGACTTACTTGATGAGGTTCCAGTTCAAAAACGTTGAAAATTAACTTGACCCGGTGTCCTGGAGTTGTTGAGAACTGCCAAACGCAATCCTTCCTCGAAGGGTACTGGTCTGGGTAATTTGGACTGTGTACAAACAATAATTAAATTAGAACGAATGGTTATTAGAAATCTTTAAAAGCTTTTTCCAATTGTTGTACAGCTCACGGCATCGATTGGACAAGGCTCTTTACACCATTTAAGTAAGTGATACACTTTGTGAGGGAACCTTCGAATTGCTGATGCTGTGTTTGTAAGAGGATTTATTGCATAAAAGGTCCCACAGGGTAATTATAAAAACAGATAAAAGATGTATTGAATAAACAGTAGGCTGCACGGGAAATATTACACGTCAATATCTACCAGCGCTTCCCAAGAGGAGACCCCGCACGGCTGTGAAGAAAAGCCACAAGTAACTCACCAGTCGGTATTTTATTTAAATATTACTTATGGCAATTATAACCTTGAACTGAGGGTCAAAGTGTATCTGAAAGGAGCCCATATGTTTAAAGATAAGATAAAATACCGATAATGATGATTCTGGCATTCTGTCGCTGTTCGGCCCTCACCTGACAATAGTCCCATGAGGCTGAGTCACGTCATGCTTGCACCCTCCCTCCTTGCAGTCCTTCCTGTTCGGGTGCAGCGTGAACCCACTCCGGCAAGCACACTCATATCCGCCGAGCGTGTTATGGCACTCATGCTGGCAGCCGCCATTGTTTTCTGCACACTCATCAACGTCTGTGTAGTACGCTGCAGCGAAGCCAAAACGATGGACTGATGCGTCAGATGTGAACTGAAATATTGAGGAAAGACCGAAGATCAACTATAGTTTGGAGTTTTCAAATTAACCACCATAATGAAAAGTCGTAAGACAATTTCTGTTTCTTAGGATGCTTACGACCATAGTTCCATAGTGTTCTGATTATTACAATTAAAGAGGGGTAAAGGGAATTCCTAAGGGTTAATGTTAGCGAAACTTTAACCAATTTTAAAAGCAAAAATTTAAAAGCGACAGATGATGTTTTGTCATAGCTTGAGGAAGGCAAACGATCAAAGAGGCCACGTATTGTTTAATGGGCTTTGAGTTGAGGTCTATAATATAAGACATTTGTAATCTTGAGTCTTGCCAAAGCAGAGAACAAAGACGTAATACTTCTGTGTGCTGCAAAATCTTTCACGTCATACCTGAACCCTGAGAACAGAGCCATCAGAAGTAACTGGGGGAGGAAGGGCTGAGCCACAGAAGGCTCCATGCCGTCGCAGCTTGTCGGCACTCAGCTTCGAATGAACAGTCACGCTGTCGTATTCACACTCCTGAAGAGAGAAAGGAAAGAGGTTGTTAATTGAGCTTACATTTGTATTACTACAAAGATAATAAGAATTATGATCCGGTTTCCCGCAGCTCTCTTTAAGGCCTTAACATAATTATATATTATATATTTGAGCAGTACGAGCACCTACGTTCGGCATTGAAGGATTCTTTATCAGCGTTTGTCCACCGCGGTAAAAGCGACTAGGTATATTACGGGGTAAAGCCGAACCTGTTGGTACATGTTGTTTCCCTCCAGGTCAAAGTGGGTGAAGTTGAGGGTGATTCTGTGCTGCGGCTGTGCCACTATCTCCCAGAGGCAGTTTTTGGACGGGGGGTACAAGTCAGGGAAGGATGGAGACGTGATGGTGCCATTTGGAGCATCGAGCACTCCTCCACAAGCATCTGTAAAGAATAGTTATTTTTAAGTTAACGATCATCTTTCCGATCAGAGAGGTGTAAGATTGTGGTTTATTTTGTTTTTGTTTTTTGTTAACTTGCTAAACTCCATTTTGTTTGTACCGTTAAGGTTTTAATGAGCAGGTCCAGAATTAATTCTATAAGCAATTTTTATCTTTAATTGGTATGGGTAAAGTCGGTTATTTTATCAGGTTTTGGACTGTATAGTAAATCCATTAGATAAAGTAGGTACATAGTAACGGGAAAATAAAGAGGTGCGAGGATTTTCTATAAGAATTGGGAGTTCTAAACAAATTCATACATAAGATATTTTTTTTCAAATTATGCTTACTTTCACATTTCTTCCCGTCTGAATGCAGCTCATATCCAATGTCACAGGCGCACTCGTAACCCCCCAGGGTGTTAACGCAGGAGTGGCTGCAGCCGTGGTCAATGATGGAGCACTCGTCGAACTCCTTCATGAAGGTCGCGGAGAACCCGGCCTTCTGGACAGAGCTGTCTGACTCGAAGATTACTAGCAGCTTGTTGGATGTAGACCTGGAGGAGCAAGGCTTTATTTGCTGGTGACTATTGGTTTCATGACTTGGAGGGTAGGTGATAGAAACACGTGAGAAATGTTTTTCTATAGGACATATTGAAAATATCCAAGAATAAGATCGAATACTCGCGCTCACACACAAATATTTACCCTTATTCCTTGGCCTGCCGAGAGTAGGCCTCCTTATTTCCACTTATTAACACATTCACTGCCGAGAGCTCTGATTTTCATACAAAATGGACTCACCTGTAGGGTTCTTGGCAGTTAATGTGTAAGAGAAAACTCCCGATCAAACTCGGAACCACTAGTTTGGTGAAGCATCACAATTAACTTCTACCTGTGTATTTTCAAAACTTCATTAACTGTAGTTCTCTTTACAGTTCCAGCAAAGTTATAACAGCTATACATATAAAATGTCATTTTTACTCGCCGAGAAATTGAACCGCATAACGATTGGGAGGCCAGGGAGAGGCGAGGTAAATAGATAATACCGTACCGATAGTTCCGACTTTTTTAACGGAATTTCCATTGTATGCATGCAGAATTTGTAGTTTACCTGATGTCAGGTGGAATCTTGTGTCCACAAAACATGCCGATGAGCGGACTGTCCATGGACTCTCCGTCCCGCACTTTCACCTTGTCATACGAACACGTGTCGTGGTTCTCCACTTCGAATGAGTGGAAGCGCAGAGCCACCTGGTAATCCTGCAAAAGAGGTATTCTTCGATGTGTGGATCATGAAGGTTTTCATCTTAAATAACCCCTTATTATGTAATAGGAGTGTAACAAAGTAATTTCCTATTCTGTTAGAAATTCCAGTTAGAATTTTCTCAAATTTTGAAACTTTCCTATGATATATTTTCCATATCTTCTAAGAATGTTCATACTTTTTGCATGGAAAGAGAACACTATCGTTGCTCTTAAATGTTTTCGAGAATGTTCTTAGTGATATCTTGAGAAGATTTCTAAATATTTCTAAAGGTTTCTAATTTGCAATTTTTTTACAGGTCTGAATACATTTTTTTTCAAATACAAACTAGCTGTTTTGAATCTTTAAGACACTCTTAAAGCTAAAATAGAAAGTCAAGTTTCATTTTACTTACTTCAGGCACAGAGAGCTTCCACACACACAATTTATTCGGCTGATAATCGTCCGGGTAATTTGGGGACTCTAAATGGCCGCTACTGTCTACCTCGATGTCACCACCGCAGACGGCTGTAAGACAACAGTAGTATATTCTAAGTTTCCATGGGTGATAATGCCTGCGTCGACATGTTGTAGCAAGTGCGGAGTTCGGCACTATGTAGGCATAGGTTTCGAGGCACTTACTGGCTTTGGGCCTATTCGTAAGAATTACAAAATCATTGAAACTTCAACTGGAGGGCGACTGTTAATTCGTAAGCGTAGAATCAGTCCCGCTATTCCTATTTGTTCTGCTTGGGGTTTATATTAATAAAGTGTCCACCAAATGACTCCCACACAGTTCCAAGGTGACGTTGGCGAAATATTTATGCCTTCTCTCGAGACTTGCGAGGCTACCCAAGATAGGGATATGTGGAAGGAAGTAAAGGCCTCTGCCCAGTAGTAAGATATTAGAGGCTGTTAAATAAATAATAATTAATGTTACCTCGAATTCAAGTCCCTTTCTTAAGTGATTCAGACTATGCGTTCTCTATTAGCTGGTTAGTCAGTCACTTACGGACAGTTTTATGCTCGTATATATTATAATAGATAGCTGAAGATAATATTCAGAATCATATTTGTTTTTTTTATTTTTTTTTATTTTATGGCATGGATTAGGCAACCGAGCACACAGGCCACCTGATGGTAAGCGGTAACTGTGACCCATAGACATTCGCATTCATAAGACTGCAAGCCTAAGACTGCAAATGCGTTGCCAACCCTGAGGACTAAGATGGAATACCTCAATGCTAGTCATTACATCGGCTGTCTTATCCCCAAACCAGAACACAACAATACGAAAACTGCTGTTTGGCAGGTTTTGGTAGCAATCCGGACGGACCCTGCCCAAGGTCCTACCACCGGCAAAATCTTCTGAATTTCCCAAAAAATATCTTACCTTCGTAATGTGCCTTAAATCCCTTGTGCGGCTTGGACCTGGGACCGGGCTGGTAGACCACAGTCAGCCTAGACCCTGTTGACCTCATCATGGGACCCTTGCCTGACCCACAAATGCGGCCCAGGACTGGTGCATTCGGCATGTAGCCGTCCCGGATCTCAACCCATTCTGAACGGCATTCTTCTGACTTGTGAATGTCGATTTCTGAAAACAACCAAGATTTATATTAATATTATAAATGGGAAAGTTTGTATGTTTGTTAATTTGTTAATTACTCCTCCAGGCTGCAAGAGCTGTACCGATTTGGATGAAATTTTAAATGGATATATCTTATCTTACCTGGATTAACATATAGCCTACTTTTCATTCCGGAACATTTAAAAGTTCCCGAGGGAATAACGATAATCAAAATCTACGCGGACAAAGTCGCGGGCAGAAGCTGGTTAAAGATATGTTTATCGTTATTCAAGCCTAGAGTAGGTTAGTAAAGTTGTCCTTTGATATTTATTACCATTTTTTAATTAGGTAAACCATTTTATAATTAGGAAGGTCCTGTTATTATTTATTTATTTATTTATTTATTTCACAATAATAGGCTTACAGTGCATACCAAATCACCTACTATGCTAATACAATTTAAAACCATAAAATACTACTTATATACTAACAACACATACATAAGAATCTATCAATATTAAAAACTAACAATGACCACTTATCAGTAAATACGTCAGCATCTTGGACCCCCGATGTGAGCGCATTTAACAAATCAATCGATCTGGCAGTCGGCGAGTTCCGAGCGCTACGCGTACGGCAACTCTCAAGAGCCGCAAAAAGGGGATGTCGACGGCGAACTCCTGCCCGTACGTTACGTAGTGGTCAGGAACGAAGAAACGGAGTCGCTCGAGAGCTGATGGATTGTCCAATTTGTGTCGCAGTAATAAGCAATAGTGCATTAAGAGCTGCGTTTTTCGTCTGCAAGATAAAGTGGGCAGTCCGACCATGCCCGTCACAAAAAGCGAGGGATACAAAAATGGATAGTACCCGTACATTTTTTTTATAGAGGTACCTCGCGAACGTTATAGTTTCGTTTTAGTTATAGTTTTTACCAAAGTATTTTTGGTAATGTTTATGTTTGGTATTCAATAAAGTGTTATTTAATTATACCTAACGAGTATTTTAAACTGCAACACGATTAAAAAAACGTATAAAACAAAAAACAACTTCAGTGTAATGAGGAGGCACGGGAATAACAAAGTAAACATTTCATTACACTTAGTTTTCACATTACAGAATTATCGGTCAAATGTGCATTGATCCTTTTTTGAAGTACAAACGTATGCAAAAATACGGTCGTTTGTTCTAATCTGGATAAAGTACCGACTTATAGGTGCCGTATATGTTGTATCTTGTATCGAGCACAGACAAAGATTTATTGTTTCCAACGACCGCATTTGGGCAACTTGAAATAAAAGTCGCCCCTATATTCATTAACTCCAAGGAAAACATTAGCGAAGTGAATAATAGCTTCAGCAAAAAGCTTTTGAGAGTAGACTGATCAGTGCGGATTATTGGTATTGGGGTGTATTTGAATATTAGCGAAGTGGCTAGCTTTGGGGATAATGACAATGAAGTCGGTTAAAAAGAGCGATTAGCTCTTCAGAGCTAGGGTTGTACATTCATACATACATAATCTCACGCTAATTCTGTAACCACATTTCGCAAGTGTATTAGTGACAGGTTGCAAGCTCATCGCGTTACAGTGCTAATACAGCTAGGGTTGCACCAAATTGAAATTTAATTCAGACTGTTGGTATAGATCAATAAAAATAACTCACGGTTTTTACATTCTAATTCGAAAGAACAGGTCATTTTAAGAGACCAATTTCATTAATTTTGTATTTGACCCAATAGTTTTGTTTTAATATCTTTTTTTATTTAGCTGACATTTTTTGGACGACATGATTGTTTTAAATTTGGGTTGGCGTTTTCTAATAAATTACAACAATTAAATGATATCTAATCATAAAAAGCGATTGTAATAGTATTTTAAAACGTACTATTTCAAGCGGTTTTCGCTTAACCCGTAAGATGGCTTCAAGCCGAAAACGAAACTCAAACAAAGGTTAATTATAATTTTGACGAAATATATCCGAAATAAATAAATATTTTGATAGCTTAATAATGCAGAACGGGTTTAAAAGCCTATTCCTCGAAATCCGAATAAGAGTCATTGTAAAAATATGAACAATCCCAATTATGACACATTCATAACCAATTCAGATAAAATAAATGACCCTGCTAAGCAGCTTGTCCGTGCTCCGCGTAACGAACCAATTAAATAAGATGCAAAATACGCCTTAGCTAGTTAGCTATGCGGTAGGTATTGCAGTATCACAGACGATTTATAATATTAAGATAGGTATTCATGACGCAACATAACGTTCATACATACATACAAAGGATAACAAGGTGGTGGCGTATGGTATAGTATGTAAGTACTAGTATGTAGTATGTAAGTCTTAGTAACGAGTAGAGTTAGGTACTACAGAAAATGTCCTTGTTTTTTTTTTTAATATTGGTTACTTTTTTTTCTTTTCTATTGAATTATTTCTTTATTATATTAATGTTACCTACTAAATGTAGCTTAATTAAGTAATAATATTGTTATAAATTTTTTTTTTTTAAACTACCTATTGTTTATGGACATATTATTATGTCAATTATTGTACACCATGATTATGGTAGATTGTAGTGATGCACACACAAAAGTATTTAAAACCTGTATAATGTTATTATACTTGATACCTACAGTCATGCAATATTATTTTTTTTTATTTTTTTTTTGATACGTAAACTCACGACATCATTCCTAGAGTGGTCTAGGCAGAGCTACAGAACTACCAAAAACTCAAAAAACTTGTCGATAATTCTGTAACCCCATTTTGCACAATAAGGCTAAGATGTTTACCAGCGTATTATTGACAGGTTAGCAGGGTGTTATTAAGAGTTCTGGATCATTTCCGATCTGGTATAAATAGAGCTCTGGTGTGGTGTGTGGTGTTGGGTGTGCATGGTTCAGGTTATAGTGGTTTTGGTAAGTATGTTTTAGCTTTGTGTTGTCATAAGTATGGGTGGAGGGTTCGGTGTATGGTGGTTGTGTATACGTTGTGTGGGGTTTGGGTGTCAGCCGTGGTCGGTTTCAAGCAATTATAAGTTGATTAATCTGTCTAATTGAGCGATTGCTGAGGTTTAGAGTTTATGGTTCGATATTATTCTAAATGTAGCTAACAACATTGGATGACACTTCAACTGGGGCTCTATTGTATTCTGTAAAACTATATAGCTTTTAACATATCAGGGGACGATGTCACACCAATTGACCTAGTCCTTAGCTAAGCTCTAAGGCTTGTATTATGGGTACTAGACAACGATATAAATACCTATATAGAGAACATCCATGACCCAGGAACAAATATTTGCTCTCGTCACATCTCGTCGTCGGGATGTGAACCCAGAACCGCTAGCTTTGTAGGCAGGGTCACTACCATCAGGTAGGGCAGCGCCTCGACTTTTACATGTCATGTTATTGTGTTGTCAACGTTTTAATAGCTCTTATTGACTTAACAGTACCGACATAGCCCTAAGAATAGCTAAACTGAAGTGGCAATGGGCGGGGCACATTGCTCGCAGGGCTGATGGCCGATGGGGTCAGAAGGTTCTGGAGTGGCGTCCGCGGACCGGAAGACGAGCTGTAGGTAGGCCTCCAACAAGATGGAGTGACGACCTCGTCAGGATCGCGGGACCGCGGTGGATGTGAAAAGCACAAGTCCGGTCTGAGTGGAAAGCCTTGGGGGAGGCCTATGTCCAGCAGTGGACGTCTTTCGGCTGACATGATGACTTAACAGTAATGGGGGCTGAGTTAAAAAAATACAACCACACGTCAAAAGCGATATGGTTTTACCTAGTACAATAGCGCCCCAGACATTAGTAAGGTACGCTATTCGATCACAAAATAACCAATACGTCAATATTTAATCCCGCTAAAGTTGATTTTACGCAGCTAATATTAAAAATCCAATTTGAATTTGTTCCATAAAGCTAAGGGGTTGGTTACTGTTCTCGGTTACACACAACACCCCCCTTGGGACGAAAGGGGGTGAAAGCACGAGCTTTTTAGGGCTGTCCCGGGACGGGGTTAATTTCGGTAACGTCTGAGACTACCTACGGGGAAAATAAGCGAGTTATTTGAGCTTTCGTCCGTTCAGCAAGTTCATCTGCGATTCGACATTTATTAACTCTCGACTAAACAAGTCTAAAGAAAGCAAGCTTAAAAAAACTCGTGTATAGACATTAGCGGCCTGCACACGTAAAGTTCGGACCGCGGGAAACGCCACGCGCCGTTCCAATCTTCGTTCCGAACCGTACGTGTAAATGCAACTGTAATAGTAAAATAGTAAAAAAATTACGGCTCGGAATGAATAGTGTAACGGCGCGGGGCGTTTCCCGCGGTCCGAACTTTACGTGTAAAGGCCGCTAATGCCGTCAATATAAAGTTAGTTACCTATCATGTACAGCCTTGGCCAAACGTGCATTTATATCTTTTACTAGCTTCTGCCAGCAACTTCGTCCGCGTAGATTTCGTAAATCTTTATTCCCTAGGGAACTTTTACATTTTCCCGGATTAAATGTAGCCTATGTGTTAATCCAGGGTATATAAGCCATCTCTATTTCAAATTTCATCCAAATCCGTCCAGCCGTTGCAGCGTGAAAGTGTAACAAACATCCATACATACATACACACATTCGCGTTTATAATATTAGTAAGGATAACGATTATCGAAAGTTATATAACCTCTCGGAAAGATTACTCATATTTATTTACGTTACGGGAAATTCAGTGAAAATAATACAATAATTCATTTTATTGCAAAATCTGACCTTTTTCTTGCTTCAGATTTCACACGCAAAAGCTACTGCGAAACGATATCCACTAATGATGTAAACATGTTCAAACGTGTTTTTATATTTTACGTCTATAGGTACCTTATGTATAAGTTACAAAGGAAAACGTGGGGTGCTCAAAACCTTTGGCCAAGGCTGTATTTATTTTTTATTTCCCCCATTTCACATAAAAAATACCCAGTGACACCCGTGACGCTGATAACTTTGACGAGAGATCTGTGTATCTGTGTGTCAGTGTGTCTATTTGTGTATGTCTGTCAGTGGCATTGTATCCTCCTTCGTTTAATTGATATTAATTATTTTTACTAATAGGCATAAACATTTAATTGGCGGTTAGCTCCGAAAAGGTAATTTTCATCTGATTGGCCATCAATCACCAACTAATTGGCTGGAAAACTAACGAAACATTTTATACAATTATTTAGCCTGCGGCCAAACCGATTGCTATTCAGGAATGGAATACCCACTGGAATTAACCCATTTTTAGTTAATTAAGTTTCTGTTAAAATATATTAGTATGAAGTTTTAGTAATCTTTCCACATTGACTCCTCGAATACTCGATTTTAACAATAGCGAAGACATTAAATCTACTAAACGTCAAGCATCATCTAAATTATTATTTGACAGCGAATCTCTATGCCACTTCGTTTTAGCCCAGCTTATTTCTCTATGATAATCATATTAACGTTATGATGGGTCGAGTAAAGAACTAACATTACATCAATAATATGATAACGATATGAAAGCAATGTGGGCTTAAACAAAGTCAATTAAAGGCCCTGAACCTGAAACATAATGATTCCAAAAAATAATCCTTTAAATTTGGTTTGCTAGTTTTAAATGAAATAACCTAGACGAAATGCATACGTAACTCTATCGAAAAAGATTTTCGAAAAATGACAAAATATGCGTTTGACGCAACCGTCTAGCAGCTCCTAGACATTCTCGATAGCGATAGCGTTTTCGCAATGAATCTAGTCAGGTTACAGGTTCCATAATTTATATTGAAAACGGACCCAATATTGATGTTCTTGGCTCTGAGTTTATTGAAATACAGTGAATTTTATGCATTATTTGGCCATGAATACAAAAGGAAACAGACACAAAGAATACAAATGAAAACGCAATATATCTCACTGACAGTGCTTTTGTTGCGTATCTCTCGTGATGTCACGTCGTCCTATCAAATCTATGGAGGTAACATATTTGTTTTTTCACAGGAGAATAGTCACTGACATAACTGTGATTCGTGACAACCACGGTACTACCCAATGACAATGACAGATATCGTTGTCAAGATGACCTCTTTATTAAGCCGCAAAAAAACAATCAATAAACGGTTTCGGTCTGAATAATTCCTGTTACCAAACTACAGCGATTACGCTTTGAGTTTTAATCAATTTAATTGCAGGCTTTTAAGTCGAAAAGAAAACAGGAGGATATTCAATTATGTTTCTACAGTTAGAACCGATACGGTATAAAATATCACAACGGCACTAAGTTCCTGGCGTGGGGTTAATCTGATTAGTCTTTAGGGTTGGCAACATATTATCGTAAGTCTTGAGAATGTAAATGTCTATATGGGGCTCAGATCCCACTTACCAGCAAGTGGCCTGTGTGCTCGTTTGCCTTTACTATGATATACCATAACAATTGGCCTATATCACTAGCATTATAGATGTAACTGTATTAGAATTGTACGCTTTTCAATTGAAAAATTGGTCAATTTGATCGAACCGTTCACTTATTGAGGTAGGGTCGAGGTCTATTTATGTAACTGACGACGAAATGTTACTTTAAACACGATTATTTTCGTGACGAAGAACGAAAGTCAAGCTAATTCTGTACAATAAAAATTAATACGAAACCATAATTATACAAATCCTAAGCGATCTTAAAACCGAATATTTGCCGTAAATTTTTACGTAAGTCTTACGAATGAGTTTGGGTTTGTTTATTCCTCAAACATCAGGTTTGATGAGGGTTTTATGAATGAAAAAGCCGAGACGGTGTCTAAATAATATATGAAATCACAGAGATTCTTGACTCGAATATTGCGTAGGTAGAGGGATATATATTATATATCGCGCGTGTTTTTTTTTCACTTGACGTAGTACACGCGATTAGACGTTACGTCACGAGCTACCACTTTATTTTTAAAGGTGATAAGCTGAAGAAGGCGGTAGTGGCAACATGGAACGTCATTAATGGTACGTCTGGTAATAAAACAAAACGAGCACGAAGAACTTAACTTCCCCCAGACTTACCTTACGCATAAAAACTCTCAGCACTAATATTCGGTACAATCTATACAACCGAATGTTAAAGGGAGCAATAACTTTCCACTCTACCGAGCCTCGGGCAATACCAGAATCCCGTTCCAACCAAACTTCCCAACATATCTAGACCCCTCAATATCCATAAAGCGTCTTCCTTTTCATATAGGTTTTGAAGGGGCAGGGAATAGAGGTAGGGCTAGCTAAAGTGGCGGTCAGAGATCGTAAATTTTCCTTGGTCACTACAGTTTAGGTTACGTTTGCGGTTCCACAGTTTACAGCTATTAATTTGCTCGCTTTCGGATAGAAATCCAGCGCCGAAACTATGATTGTTCGAGAGAATTTTCAACTCTTAACCAGTATCAAGATTAACTGGTCCTAGTTCGTAGTGCAACCGCGGGTGGAACAAAGTTTCTAAATCCGTGAAGAGCTGTCGGTACTTTAATACTTAGACTTATGGATTTACGAAAGGATTACAATGTGGTTTCATTCATTTCGTAATAGAAATGTAACGGAGGTAGATCTGCGGTCAAGGATCAGCATAGATATACATTAATATATATATATTTAGTAATATAGGATTCAAAAGGAAGATTACTACTAAGATTGGTAGAAATTAGAGAGAAACGGTACAAAGCGAAGAAAAGTTTAGTCTGATTCTAAGAGCTGATGTGATATTTCGTTGTTTTTGACGAGGGAAAATAAAATGTATTACCTCTTCATTCATATTTTGGCTACATTTATTATAAAATAGGTACGTTAACATTTTTCAACCGTACAATGTAAGAATCCAGGACCCAAATTGATCCCTGAGGTACCCCAGAAAAAAATATCCTGTAACTTTATAATAATAACTATTCGCGCCACGGGGACACTTGACTCTAACAAAAATTAGCGCTTTAAAGCTTAATATGTATATTCATGCCAAATTACAGCTTTCTAGTACTAAGGGTCTCTGAGCTAGGCTGCGGACGGACGGACATGGCGAAACTATAAGGGTTCCTAGTTTGACTACGAAACCCTAAAAAAGACCAAAAACTACTACCATCAAATGAGTTTCATCTAAACTATAAGCAACAACTACAAGCACTTCAAGTCGAACAAAGGTTTAACTTAAATACTCAAAGTTTGGTTAAACTCAAGTGTAAGTAATAGTTAAGTATTTTCAAAGCGCCAAAGATAGGACGGCTTTAAAAGTCTAATCTTCAAAATGGTTTTCGAATAAGGGTTCATTGAAAATGATATGGACTTTACGATGGGATCTGAAAAGAATCGTAGCTAAATTAAAAATAATAGGTAATTTTAATTTGCCTTTTTTAACTAAGTTCATTTGTGAATTATAAGTTTTAATGTAGTTATAAATTAAAGCTTATGTTATGAAGTGTGCCAATGAGAAATTAGTGAAAATAGCAGTTTATTAGGAATAGTTTTATTTCTTCGAATAGTTTTCGAACCAATTCTAGTTATTAATGTATTCAAATTCGAACGAAATATAAATAAAATAAAATCTTATGGTGAAAACTATTCAATTACCAAGGAATTTATGTAACCAAATTTAATGGTGTTTGAATTTTCATTTGTTAGAATGTTATAAAATTCAAATGGGATACATCTGAATTTTATAAATTAGCCACTAAATCGCGGCTCTTTTGTATTAAGGTGACATGGAATATTGCATGCCTCAAACTGGCATAGTATACACTCAGGAGCAAAAATACCGGGTCAGAGTGCGTTTTTCATACAAACGAGACTATTTCGAAGCCTTGGTTCCTCGCCAGGGGTTGTTTTGAGTGAGGTTTAATGGTGGATACTGCGAGTTTCAATAGAGGAGGTCGAAAGTTCTTAATATACCTAACTGATCGCACAATCAGTTAACACCACAGCGGGAGAGTTTGGGTCAGCACTTGGATTTCCTTACATTTTGTTGCCATTTTGGATGTTTTTCTGAACATGCACAATTCCGGCGTTAACCGCAGATTCATTCAGTTGGGTATCCTAGGCACTCTGGAAGTCCTGTATCGATGCTCGGGGTATTCATCAACAGATTTCACTAAAAGCATTCCCTGGCGAGGAACCAAGACTTCGAAATAGCCTCTTTAGTATGAAAAACTCACGCTGACCCGTTATTTTTGCTCCCGAGTGTATTTACCATCGTTCAGTAAATGTGTTATTTGTAACGTATCTAAAGTAAACAAGATCCTCGTTCAGGTTTGTCGATACACATTTGATTTATTTTTAGAAAAGCAGGACAAATCTCGATGGACCGAAAATTCCTTGTTATTTTTTGAACCAAATGAAATGATGGCCCCCAGGCGACGATCCTAAATATAATCACGTTTGTTTTATCTGCTTTATTGGAAGTACGTATATCGA
Organism: Acleris sparsana; assembly: GCA_923062465.1. Classification (NCBI taxonomy): domain Eukaryota; kingdom Metazoa; phylum Arthropoda; class Insecta; order Lepidoptera; family Tortricidae; genus Acleris; species Acleris sparsana. The sequence goes on from OV281293.1 coordinate 3,234,657, forward strand.
GTTTATAGACAAATATTTGAGTAGGTATGTTAAGAATATTAATAGGTATTTGGAAGAAGAAGAATAATACATTACTTAATACGATTAAACACAGACTGAAACTTGTATTATTATGTTATTGCAGTTTTTGAAAATGTAGGTATATGTCCCATATTTTTACGGAGATTGAGAAAAATCAAGAGAAGATCTTGGGAGGTATCTTAATAGGTAAGTACCTTTTAAGTCGCCTACAGAATACATAAGTAGTAAAAGTACGTTTATTTTGTAAATGATTTATAACTGTTTCCTCTTATGACAGTGGTAACCAAACTACGTTACTTATACCTACGTGGTTTTACTATAAAAACAGCAATAAAAAGGTCTTATGTGGGGTCCTAGCGCTCTAAGCTTCTTCAAGGAAATTTCGAAAAGGCTTATGATGTCACAAAGCACTGAAGGTCTGGAAGTTTCCTCGCTTTACGTAGGTATTAGTTTAGCAATGCAACGAATAAATTCTTCTCTCTTTTTACATGTGTGTGTTTTAATAAAGATTTTGTTTTTATACTTTTCATTTGTTTTAATATTGTTTTAATGCAAAGGTACAGTCAGCATCAAAAATATTTATACATTAACAAGTTTCCAGAAATATTTTCATGTTTACATATTTTTGAAAGTTTATCTGTGTTCATATTATTAAACGTGACAGTACTAGGTACCTACATTGAAAAAATGGCTTATCATTATATGAATTCCTGAAGCTACTATTCGAGATACCAGAAAGATAGAAAAGATTTTAAATAACATCAAAACAGTGACGATTTCTCGTTAACTAAGAAAGAGCATTGGGTATGTTTGTATGAAGAATTTTTTTTTTTTTTATTAGCGGCGTCGGATGATTTTTACATAGTTATTTTAGAGGACGTCTAAATACACTTAGATATATATAATTTATGACATTAAATAATATCGGAGCGGAGAGATTAAAGATTTAAGTACTTAGTCAGTTTTTGATACTAAAAGTACGCCCAGGCATGAATATTTAAATATCTCGGCTCCGATGCACTTTAGAGTATTACATTACGTAACAAAATATGTTTATTTTGGATAATTCTATCATAATTTACCTTTTTCACAATGGCTTTTTTTTACCTGCCAGGTTCTATATTTAAAAAGGTTTTTCTTAAGTTGGCAGTGATATCACGTATGTAAAATTGTTCAAGAAAAACTTTGAATTCTTTAGATTTGTTATGTTGGTAAGAATGTATTTTCTTTAGTAAGCTTTGGCAGCTACGCGTGTTGTTTTGGCTCAGAAAAGCACAAGTGCTGTTATGGGGCATAGACTAGATAGACATTTCTACGGAATATTCTGCGGAAATATTATGCATGTTCTTATATTAGTCTTCGTGACTATATAAATAAATGTCAGATAAAAAGTACAGGAGTAGGAAAATACCTTATTGCTTTTTGCTTTTATTGTCAACGTTTTGACAGCTCTAATTTGCTTAACAGTAATGGCGGCTGAGTTAACAATACGAAAACCCGTCAAAGGCCGATTTTAGTATAATGTATATGCCACGTCTGAAATAGAACCTTTCTAAGCTCTCAAACTGGCAAATACTTATCCATCGCCTTTACCCATTGTCTCGCAACCCGGGTACTCTACACGAAATTGAGTTGCCGGGCCCTCGGCAAGCTCTCGAGACCGCTCTTTTACGCGTGAGGGCTCTCGCTGCGGATATTACATTATAGTGTTAATAATTCGATGTGGGACTGCAACAATAATGTAATATAATTTCCAGGGATTTGGTCCCTAAAGGGTGCCAACATAATATTGTCTGTCCATGCTACGTGTAAAGGGCTGTATATTTTTAAACAGTAATAGGCAGAATTTCATTTACTTATTGTATAATAACTAATAAAAACAAAAAGTGACAGTTAAAGGCTTCCCATATAATATCCGTGACTAATTTATGTTCCAAATTACGTTTCATGCTTCAGTAAAAAAAAACAAAAATGGCATAGAACTTGACCCTCTTATTCATAAACGCGCAATATCTAACATTATGTCATTGTGACATATATATGTCATTGTGACATTTAAATTTGACAAAAAAGTGAATACTTTAAACTAAAATAGGTTTATTTTAGCAACAACCGATACGATTAATGGGGTGTATTATCAAAATTTCGGCGGTTAGCTGTCGAATGTATAGAATAGGTGTCACCCGTCAACATCAATCGTCGGCAATGTAATAAATAACCACTCTGCTGAAGTGGTTTATGTTTGTTATATTTTCACGTAGTTGCCACATAACATTCGAGAGGTGATTGCTCTTAAACAATACTGTTTATGACCTAATTATCGTATTATCAACGTTATGATAGCTCAAATTTACTTGACAGCAATGTCAGTTGAGTTAAAAGCAATGCCATAACTTATGGCCCATATAGCGTACTGTTTACCGTATTAGAATCAAGGCCCACGCTGAGACGAAACTATTTGTTAGAATGAGAAAGTTATATACGTAGTTATACGATATCCGCGTCCGTTTCGGTCGGTCAGCCCCACTGTTGGACGCTCGTGCAGGTCATGTTAGGCAGGTCGGTGGATTAGGCGAGTACGAAAATAACATAACAGAACTATGCTTAAAACCGTAATGGAAAGTGTCAAAATGCCGGGCAGCAAAAATAACGAAGATATATTAATATGTTACTGCTTTAGCGGTGTCCCTTTCACTGCTTGAAACTTTCCAGTTTTGATATTTATGGCGCCAGCAGCTTTTTTTTTTAAATTCTAGTTTTTTCTGTTTAAATACTTTAACAAGGTCCTACTATTTGGAACATTTAATGTCATCGCCATGTAACAGTGCAATTCGGATTAAAAACGGACACAACAAAAACTTCTATCTCTTTTATAGTAAGCTTGTTTCATTAAAATTGTCCTCTAAATTATCTAACTAAGTCCCGTCCGACCAACATATTTCTTTTGATCAATGGAACCTTTTTGCTACAGCTATTCATGTTTTCGTCAATCAAGGGAACGAATAAATTAAATTGGATTGATCCTAATTGATAATGATTTCAGAGGTCGAGTGCCTCAAAGGTACTGATGACTGTTTTATTTCATTAGTTCAGAGGTTTTGCAGACTCTTAATGGAATTATTATTGCGGAGTGTTTTCAAACATTTCTAGGTATAAAGAGAGGAATGTTTTCTGTAAAAAGTTGGTAATCAACGTATTCAAGACAAATGACACTGTTTTGTAAATGTCTTATTATTGTTTCACTGGATAGTTAATTTGACAGCAACTTGTAACTCTTTTTGCCGTAACGTCGTGTGCTTCTGATAAATACACTTCTCTATAGTTCTTGTTATTTTAATAATCGTAATGATTGACAAACAGTCCTGAAAGTCCAAATTAAGTTAGCATACAGCATAAAGCAGCAGCAGCATTAAGTTAGCGGGCATTGTTTTGAAACAAACTTACTTAACCCGTTGGTTATAGGTTCTATACAACTTATAACATTAAAAAAAAAATTGATTATGATGATAGTAATGAATTTTTGAACATACTTAACAGTTAAGAATGAAAATTCGATCTTGTGATTGGTTACCTTTTATCCTAACCATATTCAACACCCTCATCCTCAATATTCTATATCCACTTACCAGTGATATTCAGCACGACTCGCTCCCCGTGTGTGGCGACGATGCGCCACTCGCATCGCTCGGGCGTCGCAGGCGCAACCTCCGTGCCCCAGCCGGGGGAGTTGAACCAACCGGAGTTGCCCAGGAGTGTGCGGCCGCATTCTGCACAAAGATTTAGACGACTATGAATGAAAATGTGAAGACGTTTTATTTTTATTTTTTTATTTTTATCTGTGTTCCCCGATTACTCAAAGACCAACTACACCTGGAAAAAATTGTCGCTTTTTGTATGGATATACTTTCTGGTTGGTCCCATTGTCAACATGCCATGATCTGATGATGGGATCTTCGAGAAATCAAGGGAACTCCTCAAATATTATAGGCACACCTATAGCGCTTTCGCTAATTTTCACTGTTACTCGTGCAGTTGCTTTTGAAAAGTACTATATGGTGAAGTGGAACTGATGATAAAGACCAAAGATGGCCGCCGGAACTCCTTAACGGAACCGATTTGAAGGGTGGCGATTAGATATCTCGATTAAGGTAGTTGAACGACTATCATGAAGCACATTTAGTTGTTTAAATATGACTATGACTATGCCGCGGCATCGATTGCGGCGAGCTTGAAATTTTCTAAGTTTCTCATTAATTGAGAAGTGGGACTACATAACATTATAAATAGGATCACTAGAAAGTATAAAGTCGGAGTCGTACAATATTTTAAGGGTACATTATTTAGGGTTTTTGTTTTTTTTTTTAACTTATGTTGTTTGTCCCAGTTGGTAGCAAAAACACACACTGTTGGTTTGATACAAATTGAGGTGTTTACGTTATCTATGTGTATGCATATCTGTGACTTTAATCCATAATGCATAGTGTGATATTAACCGGACTGCAGTGCAGCAAAGAGGTGTAAACAATAAATTTAACTCCCTCGCCGACTGGACTAGTAATGAAATTCCTTAACAATGGTTTCCCAGTTTTGGTCAAGCCAGAGGAAAAAGTTCCTTGACGATAGGTAGAAATATATCCGCATCTATCGATGAAAGTATTATTATTATTACCACAAACGATAACTATATGTCTCATGATAAATACAAGAGGTCTTTAACGACTGACTCTTTATATTCACCAATAAATTCAAAATAAAACAATTATAATTCCAGTTTTATTATTATACGGCTGTAAGGCTTAGGCAACACAATAGTAATTATTGTTTCCGCTAATTAGGGTTTTGGGAGTTTAGGGGGTTGACGGTCATAAGCTTGCAATTAAATCTGAACAGAGGCTCAAAGTGGCTCAATTTGTCAACGTGATGTGCTCAAATGAGTAGGGAGGAAGACATATAACGAAATTAGATCTGTACAAAGTGGCCTTTAAATTATAAAACTTTGTGAACGTGATAAATTGTATATTTAGGCAAAATTGTATTGCTGTGTGTGTGTTCTAATATACAGGGTAATTTTTTAATAGGTACACAAAATCTTATATTGCCTTTGCTATTGTTAGTCAATAATACATATTTTGTTAGACATATTGCTGATTGATTCCACTAACTTAGAGATATTCATAGACCCTCTAATGCAGGGGTGGGAGGCGAGGGGCGTGTTGCAAAAAGGTTTTTACTGTTTAGGTTTTTAAACAGTGATTTTCTAGTGTGACTGGCCACTCGAGAAGGTATTAATTAATTAATTAATTAATATAGTAAAAAAAATTTTTTTGCTTTTATTTTTGTAATATGTGCACTGATAAAAAAATATCCCGTATTATTTTTTTACACAAGGCTAAGTAAGCACCATATTTAATTCAGTATTGATTGGGTAATTACCCGAAAATTGGTACAGCATATACCAGGGGCTCTATACCACTGGGTAAAAGTATATTGCTTTTTGTCATTCCGCCGCCTTTAATGTCAAGTAAATAAGAGCTATCGTAACGTTGATAATACATTACGATACGATACGATAACGTCAAAGACAATATGGGTTTACCCTAGTAGGTACACACAGATGTAGTAAATAATTATTTCCTATCGTTTCTTGTCAAATAGGTTTGTTTGTATTTATTTTGCTTTTTCAATTAGCTTCAGTAACCATCAATAAGCCAACTGAGAAAGCAAGATAAATACGAACTTATCCGACAAAAAAGAAGTATGCTATGTGTGACACATAAATAACTTACTAGCACATTTATACAGCAGATTAGTCTGTGCTATATCCGACAAGCTCAGTCTCACTCTCTGCCCAATTTCTGGCCTCTTCTGCCCATGAACTTCCAACGGCAGAATCGTGTCTAGATACGTCCCTTTGCTGAAGGTGTTCCTTGCGTAGTGCATGATGGAGTCGTAGTCGTAGGTCTGCCCAAGGGAGTTCACTTCTTCAACAGTCAGCTTGTTGAAGTTGTATTCTTGACCTGGAGAAGAAATTTTGGATCAGATTGATGTATTTTAAGCCTTGCATTGCCTGGCGTCTTCAACATTACTTTATACCAACGTTTCCTCAAGCATGACGCCGATCGGCGTCTGCGGTATTCAGGCTAATATAAATATATAAAAGGAGAAACTGACTGACTGACTGACTGACATATCAACGCACAGCCGAAACTACTGTACCTAGAAACTTGAAATTTGGTACAGGTGTTCCTTTCATGATGTAAGTGAGCACTAAGAAAGGATTTTCCGAAAATCGACCCCCAACGGGAACAAAAGGGGGAGTACTGGGAAACTAATTCTACGCGTACGAAGTCGCGGGCGTCCGCTAGTATAACATATACCGGTCGGCGTCGCCGGAAACCAGCTAAAGCTAAATGTAATGCCAAGTGGCGGAAAATCCTCTTTAACTGAACAAATTGTCCTCGCGAATGATATCCATGGACTTATTTCTTTAATAAATCTATGGCGTTTGTCTATAATTAACTCAATTTTGGTGAAATACGCCTTAACAGGAGTGGAAGCCATTAACTAAAAACTCTACGAGTACATTGTCTAAATACCACTTAATCGTATTCAATCTGACGATATCACTTTAAAAATGAAGTAGGGTAAAGTCACCAGTTGTCGGCCAGAGACCAGTAGTCGACCTTATTTCAGTGCGAAGAGTGGGAAATATATCTATCGTACTCTTGCCACTCATACAAAGTATAGGCAGAGGCCGACTACAGGTCTCTGGCTGACCACTGGTTACTTTACCCTATGTGCATTTGCTTAGTCAAGTCAAGGACTTCAATTGTTATGAAATTGTGGAACCCTCTCATAATCAAGGGACAAGATAGACATTTTATACGACAAGGTTCTATAAGCGTGTTGTGGTACATCAATTAAAGTCCGTGGCCGTACAAATCTTCAGATAACATTATAATTCCATAATGGACCTCCAAAACAAATTGGACTTTTTGATATCCAAAGAGATTAAGTTTTCTTAATCTCATCGTGAGCTGAATTAATAAGAAAGGAAAATGGATTCATTTACAACTAACGGTATAACCATCCAGGACTAATGCTCTTAAATTTCTCATTTATTTCTTGTTTTGAATTAAAATAATACACAGGGTAGAAAAAAATTCGCTGGTCTTGTCTCACACAGGAATCGAAACAGCTAAAAATTAAAAAAAAAAAAATCTCGCCATTTTATATTACTCATCGATAGGATTATTGTTGAGAATAAAATCTCTCTAATAAACATTTGGTCTTAGAAATAAAAAAGACCGTGAAATCTAACATTAATATCAGTGAGTGCCTATTTTTTGAATTTTTGAATGCAGTTTTGTTTCTTTTTGAAGATAAAATAATGTTTGCTGTAAGTAAAATGGTCTAACTTTAGGATTTATGGCAGTTCCCCTCCAGGTACCATTTTTTAATGGATAAATGGGACGCATCCCAATATTTTCATTCCGGTTCGTTACATTAAGTTCATATAGTGCAACTACACTCTTTATTATCGGCCGAGTCTTTAACGGTTTTGTGACACGTTAACACGTTTCTTAAGCGTTTCTTAGTCAATGTGATAATCCAAACATATCGTTACATATATTGTTGTTTATCCTTGTTAGCAATAACATGTGACTACAAGAGATGAAGCTACAGCCACTTTGAAAGAAAAATATACTCAAGTCAAGCCAAGTTACTTCAAACTGAGATTGTTACTTAACTAGCACTGTTGGTATGTAAGTAAGTTGTCCGCTTCAAAATTTGCAAGTCAATTTCGAACTAGTTTCCGTTAATGAATGGGCTTATTTGCCCTCAGTACCGAATCGTCTATGAATCAAAATGACCAGTACCCTTACCACGAGATACAATTACCGTACTCGATAGCGATTCGAATGCTCTGTCCCGCGCAGATCTCACAGTATTCTTATAGAGTGCGAGGGACCATTGTTTTCATTTTGAAAATCGAAGGCTTGTCTGCATACAAAATCAAAACAATTGTTCCGCTTTGAACTCGATTGCGATTGAGAGTGAATTAGGCAATAGGCTAGCAGGATGAAATTCGATGAAATAGTACAATCGACGAAGTGAAATTCGTTTTTTTTTTTTTTTAGTGTTGGGTTACCTAACCTAACCTAGCCAACTTAACCTAACAAAATCATGATTTGCTGAAACAAAAAGTAAATTATATTTGGTGGAATACACTGTCTTTAATCCGTTTCGGTTCCGTCCCTACAAAGAATATTTTTAATAAATGCACTATCCAACTGTCCACAAAAGTAATTTTTCATTATACCTAACAAAAAATCCGTCTTAAAACACGTCAAAGTATGTCAAACAAATTCCAAACATCATAACATACATACATACATACATACATACATAAAATCACGCCTGTTTCCCAGAGGGGTAGGCAGAGACGACTTCTTTCCACCTGCTACGATCCTGACAAATGTCTTTCGCTTCTTCCACATTCATACATCGAGTCATGCACGCACGTCGGTTTCGGGTACTTAAGATTCGGCCCTTTTTCCAGTATTTCTCCGAATCAAATCGGAAAAACATCATAACAATATCTCCGTATTAAACAAGCGACCTAATTTAATCTGGAAACCCTATTCATAATAAACTTATCAGCAAAACTCGTAGACGATTCACTAAAGAGCCCGGGACATCCTAGGAACTTTAACAATGCAGAATTCAGACAGGTTTCAGTCTAGAATTAACCTAATCGCCTTACAATCAAGGTTTGAATTTCTTTACAGTGTCACTTACCTTTAGAATTCTACTCTAATTTAAGCACAGTTGAGTTCATTTTTGGTTAAGTTAAGGGTAATTTGTGGAGGAGATAGGTCAGGCACATAGTTGGCTAGTTACTCGGTATTTTGGTTATTCCTGTGAAGCAGAGTGACCTAATTACCAGCGTCATTGAGAATAGCGTTGTAAAGAAAAGCGGCTCGTTAAATGTAAGGATTATCAAAGGGACGAAGTTATTTTTAACTCGTTCTAAATTTAAACCATAAATAGATTTAAATTTTCATGTTCTAAATGGTTGACGTGACGTAGCTTTTAAATTGTGTAATTTAAATAACGTTGGGAATTATACTTAGTTCCGAACACGCTCATAAATATACTAGCTTTTGCCCGCGACTTCGTCCGCGTGGCGTGTTATAAAAGAGAGATCTTGGTGTGTGTGGGAGAAAGGTTAAAAAATGCTTAATTTAATTATTTTTAAATGAGGTTATTTTATAAGGAGCCTCTAACTCGCAGGGGAATTTTTAACTTTGCATTCACTAAAGTATATGCATGTCAAATTTCAAGCATCTAATTTATGCAGTTTAGATTTTTTCATACAATATTTTTTTTCAAAATACAGCCATAACTAAACTTTATATTTATATGCATGCATGCTAGATTGAAAACATCTATCTTACGTGATTTAGATTTTTACATACAAAAGTTTTTTCCCAATAACTCCCGTTCCCGTGGGAATTTTGCAATATAGCGTTGCAAATAAGCTATACGTTCATTAGGGTACCTGCATGCCAAATTTCAATCATCTATCTTACGCGGTTTAGATTTTTCATACAAAAGGATTTTCGCGCTAATTCCCGTTCCCGTGGGAATTTCGGGAATTCCTTTCTTCGTGCACCTGTAAGGTATCTAAGCTACGTCCCTTCCAAATTTCAAATGCCTACGTTTAGCCGTTTAGGCTGTGCGTTGATATGTGAGTTAGTCAGTCAGTCAGTTTCTCCTTTTATATATATAGAAGATAGATATTAGTAATGAAGTAAATATATATTAGTAATGAAGGGGTTAAAAACTGGTCAAGTGCGGTGTCGGATGAAGGGTTCCGTACCATTCTTGTATGGGCCCCCGTTTATTTATGTTTTTTTTTTTTTTTTAGTGGGAAAAGTATAACCTATATTTTCTACCTTACGTTTCAAGAGCCAGTGATTTAGGATCCAAACGACCGATTTCGTCAGCCAACTGACAAGGACACAGCTATTCGGTTCCAAAAGAGGTAGCGTGTTCATGTCTCTTCTAACATATATTTACGTCCCTATCGGTTGGCTGATAAAATGGTATAGAACCCTTCGTTTACTGTATCGGGATTACACGTTTCTTGTATCGGTACTTTATTTTATTTTTAAATTTATTGTATTTTATTATTTTGTTGTTACACAAACATTTCAAGTATTTGGCTATTACGGTTCAAGAGAAACAGCCCGCTGACAGACAGACGGACAGACGGAGGAGTATTGGTTCCGTTTGACACACTTGAGATACGGGACCCTAAAAACTGGTCAAGAATAATAAATAATATAATAATAATAAATAAATAAAATAATAAATAAATATCAGTGGACAATCTCGCACAAATTGACCCAAACTAAGCTCTAGGCTTGAACCATACATACTAGACAACGATAAACATATTTATATTGAGCAATACATACTTAAATACATAGAAAATATTCAGGACTCAGAAATAAATACTCGCATTCATCACACAAATATTTGAACAAACCGGGAATCAAACCCACCAGGTACTAAACCAATACACTTCAGTACCTTGTCACTTTAATCGTTGTGACGATTCATATATGGCAGATTAAACATGAAATTAAATAGACAAGGTACTAAAGTATACACTTATCTATGAACTCGACCGAACATACCTACACTCAAGGGCAATGACAGAGTCACTTTCTATGGAAACTCTATACAAAGTGACCCATTTTCCTTGCTTTTGACTATATATAAAATGCCATGGTTTCACTGCGGAAATCGTTAATCGCAACGTTTTGTACAGTGACATTTGAACCCACACCCACTGCACATTAGCAGCATGGCTACCGGGTTACACTCGCACAGTCGTTAAGATTACTCCTACGGATAAACCCTAACCTACACTCAGGAGCAAAAATAACGGGTCAGAGTACGTTTTTCATACTAAAGAGGCTATTTCGAAGCCTTGGTTCCTGGCCAGGGAATGCTTTTAGTGAAATTTGATGATGAATACCCCGAGCATCGATACAGGACTTCCAGAGTGCCTAGCATACCCAACTGAATGACTCTGCGGTTAACGCCGGAATCGTGCATGTTCAGAAAAATATCTAAAATGGCAATAAAATGTAAGCAAATCCAAGTGCTGACCCAAACTCTCCCGCTGTGGTGTTAACTGATTGTGCGATCAGTTAGGTATTAAGAACTTTTGACCTCCTCTATTGAACCTCGTAGTATCCACCATTAAACCTCACTCAAAACATCCCCTGGCGAGGAACGAAGGCTTCGAAATAGTCTCGTTTGTATGAAAAACGCACTCTGACCCGGTATTATTGCTCCTGAGTGTATTAGCAGATATTCCTAGTTATCATGTGGCATAATCACCTTCATTTATAGCTCGCTGTAGAACCGTACTGAGAGCTGTTTGCGTATGGAATAATGCGATAACAACACAGAATAAGTATTTTAGAACAATCGACTGTCTGTAAAAACCCGCCTAGTTCGAGACGTCACACACTAAGGGTTCCGTACCATTATTGTATGGAACCCACCTTTAATTTTTACCGACCGGCGACAGTGACCACGCTTTACTGAGGTTTACCTACTTCGTACTTCTCGTAGCTAAACGCAAACACTAGATTTAAAAAAAGAATTATTTTAGTTAAAATGTGAATACTACTCCAACACTATAAGTTGGATGTTCGTACAGTCACGGAATTAAATTTGTCACCCACTTTAGTTACAAAGTCATATGAAATTCTACAGCAATAAGGTTCAGTTCCCTATCAAATAAAAGTGACTTGGCATCTCTAATGACAATGATAATCTTCAAGCAGATTTTCTATGAAATGCGTCGCAAATTAACGTCCGTGACCGTACAACACAATTTGTACTACGTATACGCGGCCTCAATCGAAAGAAACTGTTATATTATCTGTGGTATTCAAGTTATCTTGTCTGTGTGTGAAGATTTATATACTATACGGACTACAGCAGCATGTCGAATAAGCCGAATTGTCATGAATTTGAACTGTAATTAAAATGTCTTCATTGGTATTAAATAGATTGCCTTCGCAAATAGATTACCAAGGAACCATGACCGTGTCCAAACTTTTAAATTACCGTGTAAACAAAACTCTAGTCGTTAATTACAGTCCGTGTTAATGAATACAACAAATTACCTAAAATAACTGTAGGTGACTGACAGTTATTTTATGAAGGTTAATGAAGTGTTTTATTCTCTCTGCGTAAATTAAACAGACAGCGTTTTATGTTTAACTAGCTTCTGCCCGCGACTTGAATATCGTAATTCCCTCGGGAACTTGTAACTTTCCGGGATGGAAAGTAGCCTTTGCGTTAATCCAGGGTATAAGCTATTTACATTCTAATCCGTCCAGCCGTTGCAGCGTGAAGGAGTTACAAACTAACACACACACGCGCACACGCACACGCACACGCACACGTACACACGCGCACACGCACACGCAAGCGCACACGCACGCGCACACGCTTACGCACACACACACACACACACACACAAACTTTGGCATAACATTACTAGGATATTGTTAGTAAATCATTTAACTAACCTGGGGGCTATTGCCTAACGCAGTTGCAATCGCAATCGTTTTGATTTTGAAAGTCGAAGGCGAGTCTGCATACAAAATGAAAACAATTGTTCCGCTTTGAAGCCGATTCTGATTGCGAGTGCGGTATGCAATATGCCAGTTGTCATATAAACAAATTGAGGCAAGTTATTTTGTAGTAAGAAAACCGTTCAACGTGTTATTTAGTTGTTGATGTTGTAATGTTATCAATTTGCAAGGTTTGCAATGAGGTCAGTTAAATGTAAACATAATTATAACTAATTGGCTAACTTTGTTGGATATGAACTTAAGGTACCGGTTCCACCAGCTGGCTTTGGCAGAGCTATAGTGGAAACACAGGCTAAGAAAAGATTTTTTTATAGCAAAATGTTAATGCTCAATATAATCTTACTAATGTTATAAATGTGAAAGTTTGTCTGTACGTTTGTTACTCCTTCACGTTGCAGCGGCTGTACGGATTTGGATGAAATTTGAAGTGGAAGTTTATATCTAGTAATTAGGTAGGTTTTTTACCTTATGTACTCGTATACTACCTTCCAACCTAAGAGCTTCAACCAGTATTAAGTATACTCTTAACATTTTTTTTACGACATAAGGTGTTAATCTTGACAATGGCTTTTAAAGATACAATATGTAAATATCAGGAGACAATGTCACATCAATTGACCTAGTCCCAAACTAAGCTCTAGGCTTGTACTATGGGTACCAGACAACGATATAAATACTTATATAGAGAACTATATAGTTATATACATAGAAAACATCCATGACTCAGGAACAAACATTCGTGGTCATCATACAAATATCTGCCCTTGCCCGGATTTGAACCCAAGACCGCCAACTTCGTACGCAGGGTTACTACCAACTAGGCCAGCGCGTCGTCTACATAACATACTTCAACTATTCTTCCTAATTCAGTTGGCAAAAGAAACAACAGATCAAAGCATATTAATAAAAAAACAGGAAAGTTTATCAATCATTTTATATATTGTGTGCGTTTGATGTCGACATCAATGAAAGGCATAACATATTCGGCAAATGGCTGCGATATTTCTAATATTTTCTGAGTTAGAGAAAAGGTAATTCAAGGTATTTTATTATGGAATGTGAAAGGATAACGAGCACACAAGCCACCTTTGACCCATTTGACATTTGCATCTCAAGACTGCAATCCTAAGACTGATTTTCAGGGGTCCATGGACACGTGCCAATATTTAGCACATCACTAGAGCGTTTATAAATAAGATAACAACCGGATGTCAAAATTTGTCATTGTACTTGTACTGTCCCGTCTAGTCCCGATTTTTCTGGGACGAGACCCGGCCACACTAGTAGTATCCTATACAGACTGAATCGAATCAAATATCAATATATATACAAAATATATATACAAATAAATATACAATACAAAATATATATACTTAATACCCAGATGCTGCAGATTATTTTTGCCGTCAAAAATGGCTGGCCATTATAAAATAAATGTCCAGTATCGCGACATGGCCGCTTGCCAAGTAAAAAAAAAACTTGAAGTATCTTTTTATGTTTTACAAACATTTTGGGTATGAATGGTCGCGGGTCGCCCGAGTTGCCTAAAATTGTGAATGGGCCGGAAGCCATCTTTCTTTCTGGATCTGATTATGCGCGGGCGAGGCGTGCCCGACTGAATGTGCTGTGACAATTCCACTGTGCGTGTATACCTACTGTTGCACTAAAGTGTAACATATTTAAACTTTTACCCTACATTTCCTTGATTCAAATTAACTAAAGAAACAACAATCATCGAAATATTGGGTACTGATAAATTGATTCAATCTGCGGTAAGAAACCCTTTTATTGTTATTAGTGTCAATATTCAATGAAAACTAAGTACCTACCATAATATACAGAAATATCCACTTTTCAATATTACACTATTATCATTACCAAATGAAATAAACATAATGATTTAATATGTCCATAAAAAGCCTTAACCCTTTCTGGACGAGTTTATTTTGACGCGTGGAAAGATATGAATTTAATTATTCATTTTCATAAAGGATATTTTGTGTGCAATAATTTGCGCGATCGTATAGGCTCGGCTGGAAAGAGAAAACAAACGAGCTGACAGATCTGATGGTAAGGTAGGCTCCAAACCTTAACCTACGAACTAAAATTATAAAACTTAAATTCCAACTCTGCCAGGCCGTTGCCACATCTAAGCCATCTTATATCGTATCTATTCTAGTATTGCAGAAAGTCCTTACTTCAACAAAAACTACAATTACTTTGGGTGTTTTGAAAAATGTTTGAGGTAAATAAGCACCTTAATTAGTAAGGCGTTACAGGCGAGCATATAAGATCGCTACGGTGTGACAACATCCTGATTATAAGCCCTGTGACACATTCGGGTTAAGAGTACCTATTCCGTTTAGACACGCTCGTGTCTCTCATCTCAAATAGATGCTTCTACGTAGACCAATACAATGTCTATACGACCCCAAGGATGGCAAATACCTGTACCCTTACCATGTATTACATTTACCGTATTCGCGAATGCTTTCTCCCTTACAGTATTGTTATTATAGAGTGCGAAGGATAGAAGCTCTAGCTAAGATGCATTATCAAGATCAAGATGCGTAGATGACGTGATAAGAAAAGTTACGTGATATACCAGTGACGCGATTAGTTTAAAAACGAAACGTTAGTGTAATGCGTCATAGCTAGGCCTTTACCGTAGTCGCTAGCGAGTTGAATCTCTCATAGTATTCTTATTGAGAGTGAGGGACAGAGCATTTGACTCGCCAGCGAGTACGGTAATTGTGGCTCATAGCAAGGGTACAAAGCATTCGACTCGCGAGCGAGTACGGTAATTTTAACTCATGGTAAGGACACTGAGGTTGTCGGTCGGTTGTTTAGGACTGAGATGTAACTCTTCATGTCCAAGACACATGCCGGCATTAGTTTATTTGGTGTTTGTTTATCTTGACCTAACATCTCTTAGGTCCTTATTTTGTTGAAAGTAAAAATATTAGCTCTAGGATTTGGATCTGGATTTGTCTTTATTGTTTAGCATCGTGGATTTATAATTGGTAAATAGGATTGACACAGATTATAAGAGATATTTAGGTCCCATAACAAAACAAGAATAGCTAAACTGAAGTGGCAGTGGGCGGGGCACATTACTCGCAGGACTGATGGCCGATGGGGTCAGAAGGTTCTGGAGTGGCGTCCGCGGACCGGTAGACGAGCTGTAGGTAGGCCTCCAACAAGATGGAGTGACGACCTCGTCAGGATCGCGGGACCGCGGTGGATGCGAAAAGCACAAGACCGGTCTGAGTGGAAAGCCTTGGGGGAGCCTATGTCCAGCAGTGGACGTCTTTCGGCTGACATGAATAACAAAACATATTGTTTGAATTCAATCAAAGAATAGGCTCTAGGATTTGTCATTATAAAAAGTCTGTGGTCGAGTTACTGACGAGGTTAGTTGTTAAATAGGATTGACACAGACTACGAGTAAAAGAGATATTTTAGATCCCCTTAAAAAATGTTTCTAGCAATTTATTTCCATTCCCTATTTAGGGTAAATTCAAACTTGTTAGCAACAGGGAAAAAAATCCCTTATTAGACATCCACGAATTGCGGATGTGTAAATATTTGGTGACAGCGTTACCAAATTCAAGGTCCTATCTATCATCACACTAAATTATTTTTAAAGACGACCCCCGCAGCATAATACTATGGATGTTTCCGCCGGAAATCGAATCCGGGACCCTGCGGTCCGTCGCCCCCGACGGACCAGCGGAAGCCACTTTGATAATGCGAAAAATACTTTTTATGCAATAAAATATTTTAACGTAGCTCTTGGTGGCAACACCTACTGCGCAATAGTTCTGAGACCAAAAGTAACCTTCAAGTTACACACTTACTTACTTTAACATCTACACAAGCAAGAACTTGAAGCATCATCTTCATCACCTATATGTAAGCATTATATATAACTTTAGTATCAAGAAGGTATTTTACTAAGTTTTCATCGCTATTTCTCCAATTGACCGGTTGTTCTCTGTTAACCATGTGGTTGACAGGCAGAGAATGCCTTTAGGCATTAAGTCCGCCATTTGTACTGCGCAAAAAAGTTTTAATGAATAAATAAATAGTATTTTTTACAGTACAGAATACCAGGCCACCTGACGGTAAATGGGATCTGACACCCATTGACATTCACAAACTCAAGAGTACAATCTCAAAACTGCAGTACTATGACGGCAAATGAGTTGCAACAGATATAATGCATAAACATCTGAATAAACATCTTTCTTTTTAATATACTGCCTTGAAATTATCAGTAAGTATTCAACCTTAAAGAGTTTAAAATTAATAAATAAACAAGTGTAATAAAAAACCAGTATTAAAACCCCGACTACATTTTTGGACATTGTCGTCGATATATGTTTAAAAAAAAACCCACCTTCTCTCATTACTTCGATAAAATATCATAGCATATGTTGTTCTTACAACCGAGACGAACTTATGTTCACACACACGAAACTTTGTATGTTAAAACCGATCTAGCTGTTGAGGCTGCAGATCGTGCCAATGAATTATAACTTAAGGCCAATGAGAGATAAAGAATGGAAACTAAATGACCGTTACTGAGTTACATTGCGATAGAGAGCGATTATTATATCTGTCCTTATTTTTTTCTTTGCCCCGCGGCGACTTGTACAGCGGGAAATATGGCGTTTCCACAATGAAGTGATTTCGCCAGTGTCAAGTATATATAAGTATAAATAAATAATAATATAGCAATAAAACACAATTCAATTTCAATCAATCAATTCAATCCTCTCTAGGAAGACTGGTGGCAACGTTGTACGGTGATATGTAGGACAGACGCCAAGATAGTTTTAACCTCTGTACCACTGCGAGTCCACTTGAAACGAGAAATAAGATGCCAGGATACACGAAATAAGTCCAAGTCTTCTATTACTGTGCAACACAAAGGCATTAAAAGTACAAATCACTAACAAAAAAGAACTTTGAACACCTAAATACACAAAAATATAAACTAAAACAAATTACACATCCGCCATCTTTTGACGTTGCAAATGGTCTCATATCTGTCCTTATTCCTTGTACGCGAATAATATCTTCAGTTCGGTGATGACTCGATGACGGCTGTCATTGCGCGATTTGACAGGAAAGCTGTCAGTTTATAAGTTGTCAACATAAGGGCCGCCATTTTGTGAAGTTCATTTCCGTTTGAATTGCGTTCAAATAAAAAGTGACACGATTTCAAATTAAAATGTTTTGAACTATTGAAAGCTTGTTTACATTCTTTATCTTGTCTCGTTGGCCTTAGTTTACATAATTACATTCGAAAAACCTAACCCTGTTTCTAAAGCGGTCGCGTGAATCAAACACGTGGTTATTATCTTTGCCAAATCATAATTCTCAGCTTTAGAGAAACTTTCGTTTTATAACTTCTAATTAGTTGCAAACATAACACGCAACAGCCATTAGATTGTTCCTTAAATTAAGATTAATTTCGATGCTATAGATTGTTAATCAAAAATACTTGCCCCGCTAACGGAAAAGTTTAGAAATATGATCCACAAACTTCTACAAATTATGTTTCATTTACGAACTTCGGAATTTGTAATTGATCTAACTAAATCCTTGTAATTAATTTATTTTATGTAGGCCGATGAGGTTCGAGGAACTAATTGAGTAATTAGTTAATAATAGCTTTTTAACTTTTTAACATAAATGACCTGAGAAAGGGTAGAAGAAGCCAGTAAAATAGCCCTTAATGTCTTGTAAATAAGGTCGATCAACTCAAGTCGCTAGTCAAAATGCAAACGCTGGTATCGTTCCTGTTTTCTTTCGACTTGAAATGTATGGAGTTGATAAGTGGTCGTCGCGATCTGTCGTCGACATTGTTGATTTTCCCTAACGCTATGTGATAATTATAATTCTACCAAAAATTATAACGAAAATGAATGATGAATTAATGAAGTTACATCTCTTACTGCGAACACGTAGAAACGACTAAGTAACGACTTCATATACGTAGAATTAACTTCCCGCTACTGCCCAAAATCCCTTTTTCCCTAGATTCCTACTACATGCGCTTGGCTGTGCGTTGATCAATCCGTAAGTAAGTTCTTCTTTAATAAATACCCACAGTGTTTATATGTTTTATTTTACAAAATAATACTGGCAGCTCGTCTTATTCTTATTTTAAATTTTGAATTTGGAATGATTGTTTTCTATTTGTATAATTTAATAATTTATTTCAATTGATTGTCTTGTGATGGCTGGAACAAAAGAATTACGTGCGACTGTCATTTCGCTACATATGGCGGGAAAAAACTAATGGTAGAGATTTTCTGTGGCTTAAAAGGTTTTGGGATTAGCCACAAATTTATATATTACGCGGATTACACCATTAAACGTTACAACTTTTACAAAAAGACTGATTGTCTGAAATATCACCAAAGAAGTGGTCGCCTGCGGTCTGTAAGGCCGTCTACGGTCATCAACATAATAAGAGAACAACTTCGACGAAATTCATATCGCACCCAGAAAAAAATCGTTCTTTAGACTAATATTTTGCGTCTTGCGGTAAACAGAATACTGAAATACAATCTCAAGGTAAAGGCTTGCAGTCATAGGAAGGTTTACGTCCTTAATGATCGCTTTCGTAAATTACGATGTGAATGTTGTCTGATGCTGCTTAAGAGACACGATCCGAAAAAGATACTAAACAATAAATTTTATGCCAAAACCGGCACAGACGTTCAAAGAAATAGCAAAAACGCTGCCGTCCCGTCCTTCAAAGGGCTGGTTCGGTTCGTGATGGCCCCCACGTCATGTAAAGAAACTTTTGTAGATGGTTTCAATTATAATTATCCTTGGTGTGCATTGAAGCACTATTTCCACCGAACGGCACGCAACGGATCGGGACTGAAATAATTTTATGGTCTTTAAACGATATTAAATCATGTCCACAGTATTTAAAGTCTATATTACGGGCGTCTTCCGCGACACGCGATTGTAGCCAAAAGTATGGTGCGACGCGCGATCGGCTCCGTCATACATAGACAATAATAATTATATTAGACGCGATCGGCTGTCGCCGCATCCGTCCGTACCCTTTCGGATCCGATGCGATGCGAGCCGCTTGGTGAGTCTTCCTTAATGAGTATTAATTGTATTATACACTCAGGAGCAATAATACCGGGTCAGAGTGAGTTTTTCATACAAACGAAACTATTTCGAAGCTTTGGTTCCTCGCCAGGGGTTGTTTTGAGTGAGTTTTAATAGTGGATACTACGAGGTTCAATAGAGGAGGTCAAAAGTTCTTAAGATACCTAATCCTGAACGCACAACCAGTTAACACCACAGCGGGAGAGTTTGGGTCAGCACTTGAATTTCCTTACATTTTATTGCCATTTTAGATGTTTTTCTGAACATGCACTATTCCGGCGTTAACCGCAGAGTCATTCAGTTGGGTATGCTAGGCACTCTGGAAGTCCTGTATCGATGCTCGAGGTATCCATCATCAAATTTCACTAAAAGCATTCCCTGGCGAGGAACCAAGGCTTTGAAATAGCCTCTTTAGTATGAAAAACGCCCCCGGACCCGTTATTGTTGCTCCTGAGTGTATTATAATTTAGCAAAATGAATTAATACCCTGTTAACGGTTCATATACTACACGTACTTACACCGTTAATAGAAACTAACTCAAGATTAATGTCTGCCAGCCGTTAATTTTGAGGCAAGTCGTTAACGGAATTAGGTGAGTGGCATGATGGATGTGTCAGCAATTGAGCGGCACGCAACAGCTGTTGGCTTCCTCGGATTAGTGCTCTAGAATTATATACAGTCAAACACAGAAGAAACTGTACGTTTTGGTACCTTGACGCCTTGAATTATATGCTAAAATTAAACCACTCTCACTGTAATATGTTACTGAGACAAGGTACTTAAATGTTCAGCTACGACGTTACTTTTAATGTAACGAGATAGTTATGTTATGAGACGGAAACAAAAGATCAATTCTGGCGACAATGACAATCAAATCAAATCTTGATAGACGACATACCTTTGTGAATACAAATGATAAATGAAGTAAATATACAAAGTCAATAAGTAAGTGCTCTTACCATAAACGAAACATCAAGCAGAATAACCGAATTTAATTATTTAATAAGCACAACATGACATTAATTTAACAGTGAAATTACAAGTTATAAACACGTTTTAAAACAGAATTCGTTTTGACCTTGGTGTCAAGGTTACGACTCAAGAACAGGTTCCGTCTTGATCGCTACCAGCATCTTAAATACATCTAACCTGGCACCGCGAAGTACGAGCAATTCGCATAGTTTTATGGAGCCCCAAAATTAGACAAGTTCTTTAATAAACACAAAAAAAAAACTTTTTGATGGAAGAAATGTCGTAAATGTCAATGAGCAGTCCATTTGCGGCCTAGTTTAAGTTAAAATTATATATTTCATGAAAAAATACAAGATATATACATACATAACTCACGCCTTCATTCCTAGAGTGGGGTAGGCAGAGCTCACATTTTGTACAATCAGGCAAAGATGCAATACAATATTAGAAAAAAATACAGTATAACTTACAATTGTCAAATTCTGGCTCGTCATCAAAATTAAATAGTATAAATTAAAATTAAATAATAATGGAGCCAGAAGCTAACAGTAGCTGAAAATAAATATACAACCAAATGCGTCACTCACCCATCATGATGTTGTCCCTGATGATCTGCACGTGCCGGTCACGATCAGGCCGCGTATGCTCGTGCCAGAACCCGACCACGTGTCCAAGTTCATGCACCACAATGCCGAATTTGTCACAGTTCTTTCCGATGGAGATAGCCTGGGCACCTCCGCCACGCTTGCCGACGAAGGAGCAACATCTAAGATAAAGAGATGAAAATCATGAACGAAGAATTCACGTAGGCCCTTTTAAAAGTAAATATCTAGATCAGCGTATCCCATGATGGGAATAAATGACCTGATTAACAAATTTTGGATTTCGAGTTAGGTCTCTATAGTAATAAATTTATGACTCGATGTCGATAGCTGAAATATTGAATTAGGTCACTTTAATTCTAAAGGGGCGACTGTTTGAGAGACTCATGTGTGAAGTCGTTGTTCAGATCATTCTAGACCTTAGCGGAGTTCAACCAATTTAACCATAAGTCAGTAAATAGTGACAATGTCACAAAAACAAATCAAAAACGATCCAGGTGAAATAAAGAGTCTTACCCGCAAGGTCTTTCCGTAAAAACAATATAATCCTTATGCAGCAAAGGATCCCGCTCCACAAACTTGACGCATGTGAAGTTCTCCCAATGCCGCATGGCCTGCTTGAACAGAGACTTGTGAGCACCGCTGAAGTTTCCATCGATCTCGTATGGTATGACCCCATTCTCCCAGATGCGTTCTTTGCGGTTGGTGGCTGCGCGGATAGAGCGGTGGCGAACTTGAGTCTGGGGAAAAAGTCATTGATTCTTTCATGGCAGTCGAAAGGCAAATGGGAACATGCCACCTGACGCTGAAGAAGATTTGTGTCCTATGGAAATGGGCAATTTTAGCGTTGTAAATATTATATTGCCAACCTTGAGGACTTAAATGAAATGCCTCTATGTTAGTAATGTCGTGTTAGTTGTTGATTTTAATCGGTACATAGACAGTATTTTGCTTAATTTTACCAAGGCCAAATACTTGGCGTTTTATTTTAATAAATCATATTTATTTATTTAATCACCAAAATTATGCTGTAACGCTAGAGTACCTTACCTGATTACTTGTACTGCTCTGATAGCTTTCCATAGCATCTAAATCTTCAGAGTTGTCTCGAAAAAACCAATCGTCAAATTGTTGACCTTCCCCCACCCCAGTCTTCTTTGGAGGTGGTTTAACATTAAATTTCTCCTCAAACTCATGCTCAGGCACGACTATTTTTCTGTGTTCTCCGCTATTTTCTCTGCTTGAGTATTTTTTTCGATGACGATTTTTCTTTTGAGAATGTGATCCACCATGTTCTTCTGATTTAACTGAGTTCTGGCCAGTTCTCTCAGCGGAGTGGACGTTTCTTAATCTGAAAAAGTAACTTTCATTTATACATTGGACATTTATGTTGAAATTATCTTTCATTTTTGAGAATATTATCTTTAATAGTCTCTGAAATAAAGCTTCAGCGTGTTTTAATTGCCTTTCCTAATAACTCAAAAGTCATGATTTTAAAAATCCACAAAAGTAATGATCGTTCTTATAAATTTAAAAGATTTTCAAACTAATTAACAATTGTCCTATTATTTTGTAGTGCAGTTTTTTTTTCACTATCTTGGTCCCTAAAGATATTTTCATCACACTTGCTCGTATATGGTGTTATTCCATGCCTGTATACAGAAGGACAATGGCCTAAATTGTTCCCGCGGGAATAATGGCGAGTTTGTCATTACTCCCTAGGGAGTAATGACTTTCTTTTTAAAATTTGCAACTCTTTCGTACATCATTTCTGACTAAGGAGGTTTAATTTTCAGCCAAAAATGAAATCGGTTTCTAATTTCATCTTTAAAAATTAGCTATAGACTAACTTACATTACACAAAACCTATACGCTTCATTAAACTTCATTATTTTTATACCTATTTCAAGTTTATATCAATATTTATCATTAATTTTAGTAATTATACATTTTTATCAAATTGGCTAAATCTGGCTCGAATCCAGGTCGAAACTAAACGCAGTTATTATCTGTGGTAGAGGTCAGTAAAAAAATATCGTTTCCATTTACGTTCCCGTTCGTCAAAAGTTATTTATTTGTATTTTGCAGAGTTAAAGTGTTTTCTCTTTGTTTTTTTTCCTCGCAAATGTGATGAAAACCATTGTGTGTATCACAGGTAGTAAGGGGATTACTAACTCGAGTCATTAAAAGCCCTCCGCCTTCGGCGTCGGGCTTCTAACACTCTCGTTAGTAATTCCCTTCATACTACCCTTGATGCACAATGTACTATTACCTCAATTTGTTTCCAAATATCCTACACATACCCATTCGGATTTCTCTTCCTGCATAGGCTCAGGTAATTTTCATTGTATTTACAAAAACCTGTGTAAAATCGCGCGCTTAATCATGTTTCGATCGATTACCACAAAATTACCACATTATTTAAGTGAGGTTTCCACTTGAGTAAAAACATGCTGATTTAGTCGCGGACATTTTGACCGCATAATTATTACGGAATATTTTTAACTGGCTTGCGCTTGTTTGCCTTAAAATACCAATTTAAATGCCTTGGTAAATCATTAATTTGTCAACGCAACTGCTCATTGAGAGTCATAAAATTAACTCTACTATTAAGCCAGGCAAGTTCCAAGCTCTTCAATATGAGGCTAATGAATGGGCGGTATTATGGGTATGCAGGCGGCATCGCATTTGTTAGCTCACTGCGCTTGTATAATCTTAGCCCCTACTACTATTATATCATATTTAATGTCACTTTACTGTTTTCGAGAATCAACTTAGAGTCAAATCGGTATTTATTTTCTAAAGACATGGTACAGATACAGGTATTGTTGTCGGTATTGAAATAATTTGCTGAACTTTAGCTTTATTTATCACTGTAAGACTATGTGAAAGAGAATATGATAACTTTTTTACCTTTTCACTTTTTTACTTTTTTATCTTTGACTGTTGGCCAGTCCATCCATTATCTTCTCGATGGTAATATTATATTATATTTAACACCCTAAAGACGCCCGGAACTTCGTAAGTACGGAATATTTTCCCACTACTCCCACTACTTTAACCCCTTAGGGGATGAATTTCCGAAAAACCGTTTTTAGTGCACCCCTAGGATATAAAAGGAATATTCCCTCCAAATTATGTCCTTAGGTCCAGCAGTTTCGGCTGTGCGTTGATCGACCAGTTAGCCAGTCGATTTCTTCTTTTATTTATATTATTTATATAAAAGTCAATTCAATAAGAAAAAGGCCAAATCTCTTACTAACATTTATTGACATTACAAGCTAATATTGAAAATTGGGCGTAAAAATAAATATCAATTTAGTAAACTGAAACGGAATTTTAGTAATTACTTCCTCATCACAAAAATGTTGACATTTTCCTGTTAATATATTAACGTAAAGATGTTTCCAAAAGTATAGACCCTTACCAAGACATGTATCTACATTTTAATATAATAAAGAAGAAAGATTTATGTTTATGTATGTCTGTAACGAATAAATTTAAAAGCAGACAGATTTCAAAAGTCTCTTACCATTAGAATGCTACATTATCCCTGAGTAACAAGGACTAGTTTTTATCCCGGAAAAATACAAATACGAATACTACAAGGATGAAAACATACTTTTTAGCAAAACCACAAACTACTTAAAATTTTATCCAATCGTACGGGCTTGGAGACTTTGAAGATCGCAATTACGGGGCTGAGACTTCGTAGGATGCAAAGCCCTTTGTAGCAAAGGAGAGCAAAGCGCATATTTCATCGGACGTCCGTGGACTGAGGAGCACGCAAGGAATATTATATCGACGGAGGTAACAATCGATTTTCGCAAACTTTGGGCGGTTTTATAATGTCCCGTTGCAAGGCACGGTTTAACCGTCTACGTCCAGGGAAAACGTTGGACGGCATGACGTATTCCAAAACTGACAAAATGTATACGATTGACGTAAACTCGGGGTGGATAAAGCATCCATTACTCTCGCTTTTACATACTGGTGAGAAAGTGACAGTTGTTTTATCCACGTTTATCCACACCGATAAACACGACCATAACACGCCCGCTGATTGCGTCGACCGCTTATGTAAACTCCATGCATTTTGAGTTAATCGAAAAAGGAAACTTTTCTGTACTAGATTTAACAGATAGATATAATTACTCGTATAGCGGTATTACATAAATCAAGCCTTAATTTTTGCACATTTTATCTATGAAAATCGACTGATTATCCAATTGGTTATGAATGCAAATGAAGATTAAAAAACATAAATGTAGGCGGTTCATAATCTGCTGGTTAAGCGTTCAAGATAATATTATTCTCAATATTATGAAATTGCAAAATAGTAAAGATCGAGATTTTTTAATCTATTAAAAATTAATATGCGAGAGATGTAATTGAAAAACCAATAGCTGCGGCTGCTGATTGGAATGGCGTACTGCAGTTATTAAATTAAAACTCCAAGCCTAGGTGGAAAATATGCAACGACGCCTCGAAAGCAATTGGACACAGGCGGCGGCATTTATGTTTTCTGATTTGCTGTTCTATAGTCTATAGCTAATGTTTAAGTTTTTAGCTTTTAATGGCAAAAGGTTCATTGAAAACATATATCATTTATTTTAATGAAGTGGGTAACGAATTTAATATTATATGTTTGAAAACACATTGCCTACAATGACGAAATATATTGAGAGTAACCCTCAATTACGAATTATTTAGAAACAAACGATTATTAACGATATGAAAATATTCATACCGTCTTCCATTACCATGTCTTCTTCGCCTTCTGCGTTGCCTACTCGTCGATTCTTGAGTAAGACTCTGCAGACTTTCAGTCGGCCTTAACAAATCATTAGCTTCCAGATACTTTCCTTCTAAATAATCACCTGGTTTCTTTATAACTTCGAGACGTATATCTTCATATTGCTCATTCGTAGACAGCACTCCATTTGTAGGAGAAGGACCAACCGTAATATTTTCTGGGGGGAATTTTACTTTTATATTGTTGTTTGTATCTCCCATGATCTCACGGCTGTTACTCTGTATTTTATTAGTTACTTCGTCAACTTTATTAGCTGAGCTTGATATTTGTATATTCGGATAAAGCTCATCTAAATTTAAAATGTTGTCAGTCGATATATTCACGACTAGAACACCGTCCTGTTCTAAACTTTCTGATTCTGTTAAATTGTCCACGGGGGCGGTTTCGTTAGCTATAAGTTCTTCTTTGGTTTGATTGTTAACATTTGTTATATTATCTAGCATTTCTCCTGGTGGCAACTTGCCATTCTTTAAAAGTATCGATTTGTCTAGACCTGCCGGTAGAACCTGTAACAAATGTAAAGCCCAAAAGTCTATAACTGACCAAATAAATATCTGCAACGTACTTACATAAAAAAATGGACGGAATCGATTACAACCCATTTTATCTGTAATTTTTTTTTTAAATCTACCTCCATCCACCTCTCTTACCTTGGTCATCAACATAGCGTCATTATACTTCTTTGGTTTCTCCAATACTGGAGCTGGTTGCTTTGTCCTCTTCCTCAGTATATCCGGTAGACCCTCTTCTTCAACCTGCAGGCCTTCGAGCAACACTTCTTTCTTTAGCCTCTCCACCTCTTCTTGGAGAGATTTATTGATCTTTGAAGTAGGCTTCATTGGTTTGAAGTCTGTATCTTGTAATGCTATGTCACCCTGGTAGTTGCCTGTAACAATGAAATTTTAGAGTTTATTATTTGTGAAAAACCTTTGTTATAAGATTTACAAAGTGAGATAGATATAAATAAACAGTTCTATCTGTTTGAAATACTTGAAAAGCTAAACTTTATAGTTATTTTTTGTTTTATATGGAGTAGGAATCAAGCAGATCATAAGACTGTCAGTTACTACTGCTTAATACTTTTAAACACTCGCGATAAGTTCGACAAAAATGGCAAGATTGTGGCTAAACTTAAGAGTGATGTGTTCCATTCCATAAGATATGCACTCGATAAAAGGCTTTATTAAAATGAACTGGGCCTTGTTAAACGAATACTAAATCCACGACCCAATTCTATCCTGCATGTTTTGCAAGACCCAACTGCTAAATGTCAAGGTTCCCCGGCAATGATATTAGCATAACCAGCATCGGAACATGGCGGCGATCGAGTTAGGCCGTTAGTTGCAGCTGCAGGCGATCTAATTATTCGGATGCCGATCCAACGGCAAACTAATTCCGTTGAAAACGAGGTAACAGTTGCGAGAGGAGATTTGGCCTGAGATGGTTTTGTTAATGAAGATATTGCGTAATGTGAAGACGCTTTTTAAATTTTCGTTTTTTTTTTTTGTTGATAGTACTCTGTTATTGAAATTGCGCGTTTATTAATAAGAGTGTAAGTCCGTATAATACAAAATTTAATGACATTTAAGTTATTTCATACGGTAAAAGAAACATAGGAAACAAATCTTTACCATTGTATTAAAAGGTACATGCATCTTATGCCAACACCTTAACTCACTTAGAATACTGTCTATTAAGCGCCCAAAAGTAAGGTACTCTGCTTGAAACGAAAGAAGACCCCAATTTCCCTAATTTCCGGAAAACTCCCACCGGAAATATTCCCGGCAACATAGGAAAGTTTCCAGCAATATTGCCAAGGACTTTTTCCTTCCCACTACGATTAATCAGTATTGTAGCAGTAAGCAGTAGTACGGGACATCACATCATTGAACTAGAGTCATACCATTTCAGATCCCAAAAAACTTCATAGAATATTTAGTAAAAATATTAGCTCTTGTAGTATTTTGGCTGCATCGACTATTCATTATAAATTAAAACAATGATAAGAACAACGGTACAAGGATTTTTAAATGCTTAAAAATAATTTTCATAAACTATTCAAGAGAGAGAACAACTCAATTTAATTACTATTACTAAAAACTAGTTTGAATTGCAACACATTGATTTGTAATCAGAAGTTTGTTATGCGACAGAGTATAAATAGGTGCGACGACGAGCGAAGCGAGGAGGAGTGTTAGGTGAACTGCGACCTAACCGATCAGAACCGATTTGTTTGTTTCCAAAATAATATATTGGATAATAAAGTATGAAATAAAAACCTGTCACATAAAGTATCTAGTTAATAATATTGATAAACATTAAAAACCGGTGTTTTAAAAATACATCATTTAATTGTTCGATGTAAAGAATATTCGATCAAATCAAAATAAGCGAAACGTTGACTTTGAACTGAAATTCGATTAAACGTTTGTCGATATTTCAAGGGTAAACCTGTTATTTCAAATAGAATATTCTATGACGTGTTTAGGACAGTGTTTTAGGTTTAGTAATGAAATATTACTTAGGTGCATGTAGGCATTGTACGCCTTCCATCCAAGTGTCACATTTTCGGCGACACATGTTTGCCGCTCCCATAAAATCTAATGCGTCTATGCCCAGCTGGCTCAATACTGGCCGATTAATTAATTGTCTATGCGTGGCGGCTTGAATCTGGCAACCCAGTTTACGATCACGCTTACTATGAATATTCATGGTTAGTGTGGCAACATTGGGTTTGAGTGCGAATTCGGAGATTCAAATTTAGATTTTTTTATAAAAAGTTCGTTTGGACGGAAAAATCAACTTAATTGGAGTTTGAAAACGTGTTTGGAAAGCTTGATGTTTTGGAAACTTGTTTGCTCAGCGTTTGTTTTAAATTTTCATTTATTTGACAGTGTTTTGATAACTTGGTCACGTTCGAAGCAGTTGAAGTTCACTAGGCATTTTTAATTAACACAGGTTAGTTGGAAACAGTTATGATAAATCTAAGACTAAATTAAATTAGGACATTAAAGTTTTTTGAATTTAGAAATTATAAGAATAAAATTAAATCTAAATATAATATTGTATGACGCGAATAACTTAGTCATTAGAGTCCCTGCCTACAACGCTAGTGGTCCCGAGTTGAATCCCAAGTTATACAAAATAATGATATCTCACTTAGTTATAAGACTTGTGTACGAGTAAAATGTTATCTAGTACAGTCAAGGAATTTAATTCCTATACCACTTTGGACTATGTCTAAGTGACGTAATCAATCAAAACGTAAGAGACTTCTTATGATGTTATTCACAGTGTCACTTTGACATAGTCATATTACTTAAGAAGTTACACAAAACTTAATTAGAAAATCCTTTTCAAGATTAGGTGAAATACACTAAGGAGCAAAAAAAAACGGGTCAGAGTGCTTTTTTCATACTAAAGAGGCTATTTCGAAGCCTTGGTTCCTCACCAGGGAATGCTTTTAGTGAATTCTGATGATGAATACCGCGAGCATCGATACAGGAATTCCAGAGTGCCTAGGATACACATCTGAATTAATCTGCGGTTAACGCCGGAATTGTGCATGTTCAGAAAAACATCTAAAATGGCAATAAAATGTAAGGAAATCCAAGTGCTGACCCAAACTCTCCCGCTGTGGTGTTAACTGGTTGTGCGATCAGTTAGGCATCTAAGAACTTTTTGCCTCCTCTATTGAACCTCGCAGTATACACCATTAAACCTCACTCGAAACAACCCCTGGCGAGGAACCAAGGCTTCGAAATAGTCTCGTTTGTATGAAAAACGCACTCTGACCCGGTATTTTTGCTCCTGAGTGTAGTTTAGGATGGGTCTGATATTTATTTTATTGAATAATTTGATACGAAAGTAATACAGAAACAATTATATTTTGTTCAATGTCATAGAGCCTTCTAAAGTCGTTAAATGGTTCTTTACGACCTTAAGTTATGAGTTATCCTGATAGGATACGTTGCCAAACACTTTTATTGACTGTAAAAAAAAGCCATTACAAAAAAAAAAGTGTAACCAGTTTATATGAGGATAGAAACCTTTGTCATTTCCAATTTTATGATTCTATCTATCTTGACAATACATAAAACAACATGGCATCACTTAGACTGTAATGCGTTGACAACCCCGAGGACAAGGAGGGTTTTAAAAAAAAAACTTTATTGCACAAAATTAAAATAGTGTACAAAAGGTGAACTTAATACTACAAACATTCTCTACCAGTCAACATTAAGATGAAACAGAAATAAAAAAGTAGGGATTAGGGATGCCACACGAGCAAAACACTTGCGTCGCTCTATGTTAAAATCACAGCGTTGCGACGACGCGACGTACCGGCAACGCTCGTGTGGCATGGCATGTAATATTCACCGGTTGATTTATCCCCACACTGGAACATAACAATGCGAACACTGCTGTTGGGCTGTAGGTTAAAGGATATGATGGTAGCAGCAATCCGGAAAAAGCCTGCACAAGGCCCTACCACCACTAGTAGCTCGGCAATTTAAAGATGGTCTCATTTTCTACTCTCATCTGATTGAGCCGTCATCTTTTAAGCCTGTTTCTTCTCTGGTTGGATAGGACCCAGTCAGCTGTTATTTTAGTCCATCGAAATGGATATACTTCACAAATATACCAGTGCCAAATATAATAAAAATACTAAGTCATAATCATAAGTCAAGATAGCTACAAATATGTTTAATAAATGGAATTAATTGTAAATATCAATATTATCTGAGTAATAAATGATATCACTGGATCTGGGGAAAAAAAACTAACAGAGAGAAAGAGCACAACAGAGGGGGAGAGAGAGAGAGAGAGAGAGAAAGAGAATGATAGAGAATTCATTAGAGAATTTTCAGAGGCCGTCAAACTAACTCTAAGAATGTTCCAATTTGCTTTACCTTGTTATAAATTACCAGTCTCAGAGTAATTCCACAACGACCATTTCAGAACTCAATGGTTCAATTTATATTGTTAATCGAATCGCCATTTACCTCGTTTAAATGCTCATTCCCTTTTATTTTTAATGAACAGTTAAACTGTAAATACGTTTAATTTATTTTTCATTTAACTAGGTATTCGTTGTCCCGTACTTTTTTCCTTGTTCTTCTACATAAATCGAAATTATCAAAGCTTTAAATACGACGAAAAACTCAAAACGCAAAGTAATTAAATTGCTAAAGACGCCGCGGAAATTTTAGTACATACGTTGATTTTCAGCTAAATATTGTTAATGATGACGATGAGAATTAGAAAATTTATGTAATTTACGGTTTATTAACTTAAAAAAATTATTTATTTACTATTTATTTAAACTTTATTGGACAATACACAAAGTATAATCAGATGGAATAATCAGAGAATTAGTCAAAAAAAAACGAAGGAAAAATAATAACAATGACACAATGCTGTCAAGATAATAACATAAATAAATGTACTCAATAATCAAATTTTGTATTATTTATTTATTACTGTCTTGCAAAGACAACCGCCTGCTGGCTTTTTTCTAGGGCAAGTAATTGATTACTGTATTTTTAAAAATTAAAATCTTTAGAGTTATCCACATTATTGCGAGTAAGTAACGTCCATCCGTCTAGTGTCGCGACACTCGCACGTCCTTGTGGTTATTGTAATAACATACGAATATAATTTTACATAAACTGCCAAATTCACTTGCGCCGTAACAACCGCTAGAAGCGACACAATTTAAGCGAATGAACTATAACGTCGTCCATTAGTCCGATCTTTGGTCATAATCATAATATTCTAAGAGCCCACGACATTTAACTTAGTACTATAAGACTACCGGATGATAATATATATATATATATATATTTAGTCTCGTCATTAATGGGAGAACAAGAAATGGTGATGCTGCAATTCATAAAACTAGTCTAGTATTATAATAAGACTTAGTTTCGTTTATTCTTCGGAATATGGGACACTAATAACATACGATAATGCAGTGCTGCAAGCTCCCTTATTGGCCTAATCAGTGGCAGCAGCATGATAAACGACGCCTCGTATTTAAGTATCTTTTATGATCGATCTCCTCAAAAAACCAAAGCTTATCTGAGATATCAATTTCTGCGTAAGATAAACCACTGCTGCATTTAGACATAGAAATTAAAACTAAAAAAAAAACCGAGCCCCGTTTTTCGCATTGCATCATTGCCATTTCGTGTTCCCCATTAATAACGAGACTAAATATAATATCTATCATCAGGTAGTCTTATCATACTAGGTTTAGTGTCATGGGCTCCTATAAGTCTGTCGGCTTACTTAAACTCCTAAAATCAGTCATAAAACTCTTCACAAATCGGTACAAAATGACTTCGTACGGCCCATTGCGAGGGTTCAAACAAATCGGTCAATTATTGGAAATCATTTTATCCCGATGGAAAAACTTTAGTCCTCTCAGAGTAGCTTTACTTTTGTAAACACAATGATGACAAAAAAAATCTTACCAATACTTTGAACGCTTGTATGTTTGTAAAATTATTGGAGTTGCCTTTTTTATCTCGGGAAAATCTCACAAAAGATGACTTAGGGCCGTATTAATAAACTCATCTTGACTGCGAGGCCTGTCACAAGATACGTCAAAGTAAACGCCAAACAATAGAACTCTGTAATTTATGACGCATCTTGAGACGAGCATTAGAGTTGATATCAGTTTATTAGTACGGGCCTTAGTCCCAAAACTCCCAAACTGAGCTCTAGGCTTGTACAATCACGTCCAATAATATGAACACTGTTTAACTTTCAAAGATATGAAAACACGACTCTGCTGCAATTTCTGAAACCTCGTTAATGTAGGTTTATATTTATGATGCTGGCTGTACTATGAGTACTGAACAAGTATTAATAACTTATTTAATATATAGGAAACATTCCTAGACTCAGAAACTAAATATTCACTATATTATATATACTACACTCGCGGACTAATAATACGGGTCAGAGTGCGTTTTTCATACAAACGAGGCTATTTCAAAGCCTTGGTTAATCGCCAGGGGTTGTTTTGAGTGAGTTTTAATGGTGGATATTGCGAGGTTCAATATAGGAGGTCAAAAGTTCTTGAAATACCTAACTGATCGCACAACCAGCTAACACCACAGCGGAAGAGTTTGGGTCAGCACTTGGATTTCCTTACATTTTATTGCCATTTTAGATGTTTTTCTGAACATGCACTATTCCGGCGTTAACCGCAGATTCATCCAGTTGGGTATCCTAGGCACTCTGGAAGTCCTGTATCGATGCTCGAGGTATTCATCATCACATTTCACTAAAAGCATTCCCTGGCGAGGAACCAAGGCTTCGAAATAACCTCTTTAGTATGAAAAACGCACTCTGACCCGTTTTATTAGTCCGCGAGTGTATTATTTCATTGGTTTTGTAGACAGGGGATTAAATCTACGTGCTTTTGACATGTTATCGTATTACGATAGTACTTATTTACTTGCCAACAATGGCGACCGAGGTAAAAACAATAAGATAACAATACGTATAGAGTCAAAGAATAATAAGGCCCAGGGTCACCAGCGAAGTAGGCCAACTGCATCGTCAAAGATAATGTTTGAAAGGATTTCATTACAAGCTATCTTATAGCTAAATATAACAAGCACTTGGCTGGCTTATAACCGCGGCTAGTGGCATTTGTGGCCGGGCCAAGTATTTAGGAGTATACACGCTGCACGCTGGACTAAAACATATACAGGGGGTTACATTTAAATCAGTTTGGGAAGTCTGAAACTATAAGACATACGAAGATCTGTTCTTAGGACATAGGTGCATTCATACAAAAAAAAACATTGTACTCAACTCGGGAATTGTATCGGGAAAAATGAAAATACATAACACTATTTAGATATCGATTGTGTAGGTCGTAAGTAAATGTTATTTTGATACTTGATGTCTAAAATTAATAAAGTGTATTGTTTACTGCCTAAGAGCCACACAAACGATTTTTAAATAGAAATAGTGTTAAGTATGTAGTTTTATTGTTCAAAATGTCCGGGATCTTTTCCCTAGCTGCACATGTTTGTTTTTAGTACATTATGATACAAGTGTGGTAAGGTGAAGCATGCCATGCGCGCTTCTGGCATGCTGGTCATGATGAATGATGATGTGTGTGGAGTTGACCATTGTATACAAGGCGCTATTGTGTGCGCACGAGCGAAAGCGAGTGCGCCACAAGAAAGCCGCGTATATTATGGTCACAGGCACACGTGTTACATACGACGTTTTTCAACACACTTGCGAAAAAAAAACAAGACTCTTCATTTAGTCAAATTTTAATGTTATTTGCCGCATAAAAACTGTTTGTTGCTAAGAAAAAAAAAGGTAGAACCCGACTAAATTATATCGCTTCTTTTTCGTACTTACAACTTGGTACTAGGCTACAAATGTAAATTGTTTGGGTTAATAAACTAAAGGCACTTGTGCGTAATATACTGAAAAAGCACGCGTGTTTAATATCTAGGTTTATGAGCCAAAAATCGGTGGAATAAAAAGGTCGTTTTGAGCAAGTGTGTTGAAAAAATATATGAATGCAGTTTTCCTTGTTACTAAAATTCGATGAGATGGTTCCTTAGGACAGGTTTTCGTATGTCTTATAGTTTCAGATTAACCCATACTGGCCGATTTAAATATAACAGCCTGTATAGCACTCCTAGATCAAAACACTAGTAACTCAAAATACAACTGTTTTTTAAAATCAACTTTTAATTCAACTTCTTGCTTGCAGTGCTATAATAAATACGTATGTTTATAGTTCAAGCCCCTCTTATTCATAAACGTGGAATAGCTAAGTGTGCTTAAAGTATGCTTTGTCATTATCTAGAATTTGACAGAAAGTATAAAGTAATCCTTTAAACTAAAATATACTAAAAATGAATATGTTATAATTTTTAGGGATTCGTACCCAAACCAACCGGGTCCCTATTATTGTCCATGACATGGGTCCACGGAACCATAATCATGTTGTGTCTAAGCTTTCAAATTCAATTCAAATTCAAATTTCCTTTATTTCGTCAACATTGATAACAGGTGACAAAGGTTTATATGTTATACAACCAAACCTAAACACTCCTGCAGGGATCTCTTTGTGACGCACCGCATCATGACGCACTACTCACTTTACATTCATGAAATTGTAATGTTTGTGAGAAAAAACATTAACATGTTCGCCCGCGTGCACGCAGTCGGCAAGCAGCTCCGCCACTCGGGGCGTTTGAGGACAGTTCCCCGTCGCATGGCACTTGCAGGGAAGAACCCGCGCGTAATTGGTCCCACCTTTTACGAACGTCTACCCTCCGAAATAAGAAACGAACCATCCGACGATGCGTTTGGACACCGGCTGAAAAACCTTTTATTGGAAAATCCATTATACTCAGTTAAAGAGTTTATGGACCTTAATTTATAATTTGTTTTGATTTAATATGTATTGTTGTTTTTATTATTTCTGATGTTTTTGACCTATTATGTTATTTATTTTTCACTTCTCAGGCTCTAAAATGACTCACAATTGGCTTGTATAGCCGGACTAAAGTGATGTATTTAATCTCTAGGGAATAAAACTACACTTTACTCCCTAGGGACTAAAGTACTTTTTCTTTTTAATTTACTTTGGAAACCCTTAAACTGCCAACCATCGCCTTTTTCAGTGATTGTATATGGATCATTTTTCTTGCAAAAAATATAAATTAATCGATTTAATTTCACGATTAATGATTACAAATATGAATCTATTTAAATATATAAGGGATAAAATCTATTTTATTAGGCATGGTCCAAATAGTTTTCAAGTTTGTATCTGTTGGCTAAATATGCAAGCATTTAAACATCACGGTGTTAATGAATGGAGGATTATCGCCATTTTCAGAGATTGTGTATGGACCATTTTTAGGCCGTGGAAATAACCTCAAAATGCCAACTGTGCAAAATTATTAAAAAAAAGATTTAATTTCGTGAAACACGATTAATGATTACTAATATAAATATATTTAAATATATTAGGGATAGTTCTATTTTATTAGGCATGGTCCAAATAATTTTCATGTTTGTATCTGTTGGCTAAATATGCAAGCATTTAAACATCACGTTGTTAATGAATGGAGGATTATCGCCATTTTCAGAGATTGTGTATGGACCATTTTTAGGCCGTGGAAATAACCTCAAAATGCCAACGGTGCAAAATTATTACAAAAAGAGTTTTTTTTTTCTCGCATTCGAAGTGAAAAGTAGAGTGTTTAACTCGAGACTAAAACGCCATAATGACACTCGAACTTTATCCACCCTCGCTTTGCTCGGGTGGATAAATATCTCGTGTCATAATGGCTTACTTTAGTCCCTTGTTGAACAATCTACTATTTAAGTATTGCTAATTTGTTTACATGCTATTTTTACGACGATCCTTAACGGTGATAACTCTATTTTTGTGTTGTTATTTTTATTTTTATTTTGACTTCTTATTTATATTTTTGATTATATTAGATTTGTGTATATTTTTTGACGATTCCAATGAAATTTCTTGTACTTTTGACATGTACTAACATGCAATGTATATTGTGACTTACTTTGGAAAATAAATATCATTCATTCATTCATTCATTCATTCATTCAACCATGCTGAGCCTTAGGCGTACGAAATCTTGTTTAAGGCAAGCATTTTATAACGTAGCCCCATTGTGATCCAAAGATATATAACTACATAAGGGCAATATTACAAAAACTTTATATAAAACAATATTTAAAACGTTTTTCTTCGTCCCTGCGTTTGTTTCATTTTTAAAAACTTGTATTAATAATAGCGTAATACGAACTATAGATATCCGTTGATTGTCTTGCAGAATAATTACGGTATAACGGCGTATTAAAAAAAAAAAACAATGTCAATAATGGCTCTTATACAAAGCTCTTTTTAAATGTAGTGGTTCTATCGTTAAAACGGCAATACAAACAGATTAATTCGGTTTGACTATAGTACAAATACTAAAAAAAAACAGTAAAAGTCGGTCGGTAATGCCAACTTCCACCTGACTGAATTATTTTATCATATGAGGTGTTTTTAATAGAAGACTTTTTAAATTCGCATCTGTAATTTTCTACGTTAATTACGGCGTAAGACCTCGTAATATATATGAAAGTTCAGAATGGGCGCCAGTTAGAACACAGCCGATAATAATTGGCTCAGCCACAATTGGTAACAGTTTGAATTAGAAATTGAATTGAACGTGAACTAAGTGAGGCGCAAGTGATAAGCGTGTGGCAACTTCACTAAGGTTTTAGGCCTGATTGTTGGTTTTGCACTTGCATTTTCTTGACAGTTTTCGGCTGGCTATCGCTGTCACTGCTGGCTGCTATTGCCGATCGCTTTCAAGATAATGGTAGCATAATACTTTGCGCGCTTGGACTGATCGACGCGATCGGGCCAGTTCGGCCGATCTCGGGTGTCTTCGCCGCGCGACGCCGCCGAATATTGCTAAGATATTATTTCTTGGGCTCATTCAATGATTACCGTTCACTGTGTCCGGTTTTTCTTTTGTGATTGTGATCGTACATGTTGCGTATTAATAAAAAACCACTAAATGTGGACTGTGCTTTTATGGGCTAATTGGAGAATGCGATATGAATTATGTAAAGACTAATTAACATCTAGATTGGTTTACTCTCAACACTCCTTAAAGAGGATTTAGTGAAAACAAATGTATACTCAACGCGCATTTGTCAACTACACAGGTAATGACCACAGTGTGTTGGTTCTATCTCACCATTCTCGTAAACGTTATTAACACTACCAAAAACGCCTGTTCATGAGCGACAGCGTTCTCGTTTCATAACGCTCCCGCTCACAACTTGCACGTACCGTTATGCAATGTATAATTTAATCAGCGCGCACCGCAGTGCCTGCAATCTGCAATCGATTGCACATTCAGTATACGACATGCATTGTGACGTGTTACAGCTGTACAGCGCCGCCTATTACAACCACTGTACAGCCACTTGGCTTTGCTTAGTCAGGAGAATATAATGTATACTTAGCTGTGCTCGGAAATTGTTAGTTGCAGATCTAACTTCATGATAATAGAATGGTTTTGTGCTATCGAGAATCAATAGCATGCATCCAACGTTATCTTGGGTTCCAAGTACTGGCTGACTGACTCAACTGATGGTGATCATTTTATTATAAAACAAACCCTATAATGGCATATCGGTCACTGTGTTCTGCTGGTACTTGACTTGGGGTTATTAGGGCGAGCATAAAGGACAGAGTTATAGCAGTTATACAGCTCTGTCCCTTTCTCTAAAATGAACTGCGTTCCTATGTCAAAACGACCCCCCCAGGTAGGGTTGCCGACGATTTTTCGTGTCCTTAAAACAAATTGTTTTTCTTATTTATGTCTAACTAGCGACTCGCCCTCGCTTCGCTTCCGTTGGTGTGAGTTTTCAGCAATACCAGTACAAAATCTAGAACTTTTTATACATAGTAATCTTCCTCTTGAATCACTATCTATTGATGATATTAAAATCCGTTACGCGGATATAGCGGACCGATGTTATTGGTCAATGGAACAGACCAACAATGTTAACATAGTTGGTCTGTTTAAATTCATAGTAGGCCTGCTCATTCAATGTACAACTATCGATTGTTTTGGGGACCAAGAACAGACCATCTTTCGCCACATTTCCGAGCAGTAATGGCGTGAAAAAATATTATAGTTCCAACAGTTGCCCATTCCAGGCATACAATATTATTTAGGCTTAGATTTAAAAGTTAAAACGTTATGAATCTATATGTACATAAACTTAAGTGAAGTGACTATTTATAATTGTCAGCGTACGTAAAAAAAAACATTTAAAGTATAAAAACATTTTCATACAGCCACTTCAGTTTAACCTTAAATTGATGTCCCTAGAGCATTTTAAATTTTTGAGGAAGACTATTAAAAATACGTATCGCCATAACAAATGCACTCTTGCTGTAGATTGCGTTATTCGATTTAGGACACACCAACTCGAATATATATTGCATGCGTAAATTATGGTTCACTAATGTTTGACCAAAAAAATATTGACAAATGATCATTTGACAAACAACGTTTCACCAAATAATCATTTGGCAAACGTGACATTTGACAAAAGTATCATTTTGCAAAAACTCAATTAGCAAATGATCAATTAGCAAACACTACACTTGGTAAATGTGTTAAATAAT
This sequence comes from Acleris sparsana, assembly GCA_923062465.1. NCBI lineage: Eukaryota > Metazoa > Arthropoda > Insecta > Lepidoptera > Tortricidae > Acleris > Acleris sparsana. The sequence goes on from OV281293.1 coordinate 3,274,135, forward strand.
AAAATGTCAATTGACAGTTTTCCATTTCACCAAATATTATTTCCTGTAGTTTACCTATTTCTGGGCAGAAAAAAATAACCTCGAAGGCCAAGGCGGGAGCAAAGCTCCCGCCTTGGCCTTCTAACCTAACCTATCCGAGTCAGTTCTGCCCAGATTCGTCTTGCTCGTTGCATTTAAAATTTTGTCTGATAACTCCGTTGCTAAATGTTCATTTTGTCAAATAATTACTTATAAAATGTAAATTTAACTGTTGATCATTTGAATAAGTGAGCCATTTTTAAAATGACAACTAGTAAAATGATCAATTGGCGAAACATTTTTTTGCAAAACGTTGTTTGTCAAGTGTAATTTTGCCAAATGACTTTTGGTCAAACGGCAGGACACCGTAAATTATATTTTAAAGTTGATCTTTTTGCAAAGTAATTTGTATTACATTTAACGAATAGACATTTCAAAAATGTAAATTCCAGTAAGAGTAAGATGTTTCTCTTTAAATATACTTCGAAGTGATTGACCTCTGTGTAAGCGGTATATGGTATGTACACATCTTTTTTGAGAACCAAGGTCACCGACATAGCTCAGAGAGTTAGCATGCTGAAGTGGCAATGGGCAGGCCACATAGCTCGGAGAACTGATAACCGTTGGGGAAGAAAAGTTCTCGAGTGGCGGCCCCGCACCGGTGGACGGAATGTTGGACGGTTAGGATCGCGGGGAGCCGCTGGATGCAAGCGGCTCAAGACCGTGACTTGTGGGGCTCTTTGGGGGAGGCCTTTGTCCAGCAGTGGACGCCCCCGGGCTGATGATGATGATGATGACATCTTATTTGAAGAAAAAAGTTGATTGGGCATTTACAGAGTTACCCCAGTAAATAATACCGTAAGTTAGCAATGGGTACACGTTAGAACTGTGTCGCAGTGACGGTATGATTAAAGTCGTAAGTAATGTCAATCAAATTGTTTCATAATGTCACTGTAACACCGTTCTATGGCGGGTCAGGCTTCCATTGGGCTGATAGTACATACAGAGGGACGTGGCGGGCAGCGACTTTGTACTTAACTATGTAAATACAAAGAATTCGCTTATACGTCATCCTATTGGTTCCTTACCAATAGCAGTACTGAAAGCTTCTAGTCTTTTTGGCAAACTTTGTTTAGTTCGATTCAAAACCAATAGCAATCAATCACTCAACTCGCTCGCGCTAATTGCACCCCTAGAGCTACCTAACCCATCCATGTGCGGTCATAATGCTCCAACAGTAGCACCGATCGCGTTCACGTTACCTGTGAAGCGACCCGTGAACGCTGCCGGTGGCGGGTTTGATGGACGATACGATCGTACGACTGTAAAATATTTCATGTAATTTATTTTTATGTTTGTTTTTAGGGTTCCGTATAAAATTAAAACCTTTATAGGAACACTCGTGCGTCTGTCTGTCCGTTCGTCTGTCACAGCCAATTAGCTCCGAATCTACTGGGCCAAATTAGGTGAAATTTAGTAGTACGGTGTAATCCTATGACCCAAAAACAAATATGCTGAGTAATTATTATTTTTTAATTTTCAGAGGACAAATTAGGAAGAATAAAAAAAAATGTTAAGACAAACCCCAGGGATTTCGGTGCGGGAATGTTTGACACTAGCCAAAGAGTAGGTACCTATTGACATAAAAATAAAATGCACTCTAGCAGGATTCTACCTAATGGATAATTAATTGAAAAATATGTACATGGATACATAATCGTGTCACAGTGTTTGTAACAAAACTCCTCCGAAACCACTACACCGATTCTTATGAATGTTTTGTATGTATAATCGGTATGTCTTCACAGGTTCACTGATAGTGGACCTTAATACTACAGGTATTTAATAAATGTTATTTTTATTATTATCTCATGACTTTGTAGTAAAGCTAAAGTACCTCCTACACGAGTCAACATAAAATTGTATCATAGTGTGTATACAATTCGCAGGGAGGTAGTTGCTGATTAGGCATAATACGACTTTTCTCAGGCCTATCTATCTGTTTACCGCACCGAAAACACCGAGGTACGGTCATATATATCAAATCAAAGGGCTTCTTATTAGGATCTCAAATGAATTTTTGTTATTATTGTAAATATTATCAACTTTTTGATAGCTCTTATTTACATGACACTCTTGACAGTAATGTTGGCCGAGTTAAAAACATTACCATTACAGGTCAAAGACTATAATATGATGTTTACCACCCGGAATAGAGGCCCAGATAGTGACAACTAATAAGTACTGACTTAATTTGAATCCTGTCGTAATTAAAGTTTTGTTTGATATGCCCAACACAGTGGGTTTGGAACAGGAAGTCCGGGCCCAGAAGCATGGGACCAAATAGATTCTAGTTTTGAAAGGAAATTAGTTTTGGAGTTACCGTGAGTCAGGGTTGTAGGCATCTATTTAGTTCAATTAATATTAGGTCTATTCAATTAAAATGTTTCAAAAACATTTACTCCGGTATTCATAAACGCACAATAAACCTATTCTAGTTAAAGTGTTCTTTGTTATTTTCTGTCAAATTCCATTGTCATAATGATAAATAAGGACAGAGCATATTTTAAGCACACTTTAGCTGTTAGTAGGATTAGTCTTCAGTTATACCTAATTGAAAAGGGAGGTTCCTCACAAACCATTTGTAGGTTCAGCTGATTTTAATACGAATAGTCTTTAATAACAAGGTTTAATAATTTTTAGGGCTCCGTACTCAAAGGATGCCAACGGGACCCTATTATAGTTGTCCGTCCGTTTGTCTTAGGGCTGCATCTGGTGAACCGTAAATAGACACTTAAAATGTTCACAGTGTATAGTGTAAGTATTCTATGACCGCCCAAATAACATTTTTTTTTTTTTAAAGTGGATCAAAGGAATCTGTATAATTTTGTACAGTGTGGTACTACTCTTCGTGTTTGATTTGTTCTAGGCCAGTTTTTACTATGAAGCACGAATATTTCGATTATAAGTGATCGGATCTAGGATGCAGTTTGGGGTGAACGACCTCTAACGTTATGCTTAACATGGGATAACTTGATAAGGTTAACACAACAGTGATAATAATTATTACTTTTAACCGTATACCCTGGTAAAGGGATAAAAATAAAAAAATATTTTGTTGTGTAAACTACTTCAAATTAAAAGTTATTTACCTACCTATTCATAAAGGTAGGTAACAACAAGACTCGCATGATTGTAAGTTATATTCATCCTAATCAGATCACCGATCATAAGTCACGTTTTCGAACCGCGTTTGCTATTGGTAAAGAGTAACTCTGTAGGTACATATTGCCTTCAATACTCGAAGACAATATGAAAGCCAACTTTAAAATCAACTTGGTAGAATGTTTTTGTTCTAAATACGGACACGGGGCGTTGATAATAGAATTGCGACACATATTTTCGATGACAATACGTTAACGTTGACGCTCGGTCTCATAGGTACCAATGTGTATACACTCAGGAGCAAAAATACCGGGTCAGAGTGCGTTTTTCATACAAACGAGACTATTTTGGAGCCTTGGTTCCTTGCCAGGGGTTGTTTCGAGTGAGGTTTAATGGTGGCTACTCCGAGGTTCAATAGAGGAGATCAAAACTTCTTAAGATACCTAACTGATCAGTAGGGTGATATTGGGGATTCTGGATCATTTTTCCTCGCTGCGCTCGGATGATCCAGAATCCCCAATTGATCCATCGATCAGTGAACCAGAATTCCATCTCGACTGATACTGTCGAAATGTAGGTTTTACCAGTTTCATTTACAAAATTGTTCAACAAAAGAAGCAAAACCGGAGTGCCGTATATAATTTGGTTTTACGTATATTTTGTTTACGGCACTCCGGTTTATTTTTTAATAAATTTATTTTCTTTCTTTCACATATTCTTTTCTTTCTTTCACATATTCGGGCTTGTTCCCCACACTTTCTGACAACCATTATCATACTAATGTAGGATATAATAGTCCGCTAACAGTTTTCTGGAGTGGCCAATTCCATACTAATTGTTTAAGGACTAGGTGGTCTTTCATTACGTTCCAAAGGGGCGCCTCCTCCGTACTGATAACTACTCAACCAAGATAATGTTAGAACGCTAATCTATATATACGTCCGATCATAAAAACTTTGATAGCGCGATTTAGGTCTTTTTCAATTAATACTGTCAAATCAAAAGTCATAACTACAAACAATTTTTGGTTTCGTGCTATATTCAGTTCTTATTAAAAACCACATTATTACAGGAGTCGATCAAGTGAAATACATTAACTATTCCAACATTTGTATATTATTCAAGTCATGCGAGATTGTTATGACATCTATTAAGAAATATAGGTACTTAATACTGCTAATCGGATAACAAAGTGACTCATGCGCGACGCTACTGCAACTAAGAACTTTGCTAATCAATGTTATTGTTTAGCGCAAGATGGCGTTAGCGATGTTATTAGCATAGAATACTGCAATTAAATTATGGTCTTTATTAAGTAAAAATTCCGACAGTGAACTGAAACTTTTGATAAATAAATCGAGTGGAACTATTGAGTTAGGTATATTAACATTGTTAATTATGTGTGTTTGATTCCGAAGCCTACTAATATTTTTGCACTTGCGGTGTGCACCAAATTTCAACTAATCTATAATTATTAAAGTAATAAAAATAGTTGCGATATCTATCTCAACCAGGTGGCAACTTTATTGCTAATCGGACAAGAAACTCAACTGTTGATGGTGCGATGGCTAAAGGCGACTTGTAAATCCTTGAGAATTGAAAGTTTGGAATTATGGAATTCGGTATTTTTAAATGAAGATTTAAATAATTCGAGATTTTTTAGGGTGTTCCCATTCGGTGCATAATAAACGCAAGTACATGCTGCTACCATATACGAATAAGGTTTCAGTTTAACGCGACTAGCTGGCGCCGCGCCTTATACGTGTGAAGGATTGGGATTGATTCACAATAATTATATTTCGAATACTAAAAGACAAGCGTCTGTAATGCAGAATTAAGGTTTCATTTTGTTTGGACAATATCATTTGAAATAAAAAAGATATTACTAATAATTTTAATTGGTAACATCTAAATGCAGCCTTAGTTTCTAGGGTTATAAATGGAACATCCTTTTATTTGAGCATTCAAATCGTTGTGACAGTGCAGTGAGTGAAACAAGTGTCTAGAAACAAGTTGCAGCAAGTATGTACGTAAATTATTATCTTTTATTTTATTACTATTGTTAATTGTGTTTGGTTAGTGATGCTTGTTCAAATATTTTTATTAAAATTTTATTAAATTATTAAAATAGGTCGTCAGTGTTCAATCCGTTCGACTCCGATGAGGAGATCAGTGCTGCCCAGCAACAGCCTGCATCTGCTGCATCTACGAGTTCGGCGAAAGTTAAGACGGTAAAGGCGAAGCAGAGAAGAACTAAGAAGGCGGCGGAGCCCTCTGCACTGTGCGACCGTGATTCAGACCTGGATAGCAGCACAGCGAATGCATCAGCTGCTCAACCGAAAAAGAGACGACTCGCTGCGTTTCTTGATTCCGAGGTAAGATGCCAATCTCATTATCATTGTTTCTCAACATACTTCGCAGACATGGTAGCTTAGTTGGTTTGGTAGTGATGCTGCCTATGAAGCTGCCGTTCGCGGGTTCAAATCCGGTGAGGAAGATATTTGTTCCCAACTCTTGGATGTATTTAATACATTTAAATTAATTATAATATTTAATTCTCTATATAAGGTTTTTTTATTAATAATTATTAAATTAGTGACTCGCTAACATAGATACTCACAATTGAGTTTTTCTATAGGTATAACACTTATTATTTTTATAAATATAAGTGTTTTCTAATTATAATTTATAAAGGTGAATAATAAGATTACGAAAAAAATTTCAGGGTGATGAAGATGAACCGATTAGAGCCGCTCCGCTGCGCAACTTTCTGACGAGGCGCACGGGCTCCGGGTACACGTTGCAACGAGACCCCAGCCGGCGCGGGGAGTACTACGTCGAGCTCCGAGTCTTCACCACGCGCGAGCTCGAGCCGCTAGCGACGGAAGCAACCAGGTGGAAACATGCTTTTTTCACATATAAAGGGGCTGTAAATAACAATAGCCCCGTTTTCAAAGCGGTCGGGCAAGTTGCTCAGGCTGCTAAAGAAGAGTATAAAGGCATACAACCTGTGTTGTACCCGTCAAATACTTTTTAACAGATTTTAGTGTTTTTTTGCAGTAATCTACTTTTATTGTTTTTGTAGTAATCTACTATTTACACTCGATTACAGATACATTTTAAACTTTTATGGTTTTCAACAAATGTAACTTTTGCAAAACAAAGATCTTAGAGTAAAAATAGTAAAAGATGTTTTTTTGTGATGTATGTAATGTTACGGTTCCAAAATTAGCAGCACATAAAAAGACTAATATCCACAAGTCTAATAGTTTGTTAAGTACGCGGCATGAAAACGTTTTTATAATAGCTAATGCTTTTCGCAATAGAATAGTTAGTTATAAAATCAATCCCTCAAATACTAATATTACCCCGGATTCATTTTTATGTGAAAAGTCTGATATAGCACAAAGTCTTATTAAAGATTCATTACAAAAGCACGTTTCACTCAAAGTTAATTTGGAACTTTTTGTAAAGTATTGTTTGCCAAAAAATAGTGAAAGTTCCATTAAGTCATTTAACACTAAGTACGATATAGTTTTGCAGAGTACAGACGTTTTGACATTATACAAATCACTTGCTGATGTACTAATTACCAAATGTGCGGAATTTGAGCTCTCGGAATCAGGATGGACAATCGAATCAGTCAGTCACTTAGAGATAAACATAGTAAAATACAATCCTTTGAGAGCTGGATCGTATATACCATTACCAAAACATATTGCTAATACAAAAGCTTGTTTAAATATAAATAATGATGATAATCATTGTTTTCTATGGTCTATAATGGCTCATTTGTACCCTAGCAAGGCTAACTCTAACAGAGTTTCATCTTATCCTAAATACCAAAACATGTTAAACACTTCCGGCATGACATTTCCGCCAAGCATGCGCGATGTAAAGTGGTTCGAAGCCAACAATACTGATATTAGTTTCAACATCTATGGTTTAACAAAAAATGGTAGCGTAACAGGCCCCTTATATAAAACCGCTAATCGTAAATTACAACACATTAACTTGTTATTAATAACTAAAAAAACTAAAGCACACTTTTGCCTAATAAAAAACTTTGAGAAACTTGTTCGCAAACAGATAACTAAACATAAATCTAAGATACATCTGTGCGAAGATTGTTTTTTATATTTTTCAACAGAGGAAAAATTAATTAAACATAGTTGTGCAGGGGTACAAACTGTTTTACCAGAGATAAATACACACCTTTCTTTTTCTAATTTTGAAAGAACTCAGGAGGTACCTATTGTGATCTATGGTGACTTCGAAAGCTTATTACGAGAGTATTCAGATAAAAGTAAATCTATGTACGTGGAAAATATTCAATTGCATGAGGCATCTTGCTTTGCGTATTACATTTGTTGTAGAGGTGATCCTTATTTAAACGACTATGTTTCTTATCGCGGTTCTAACTGTTCAAAAAAGTTTGTGGAGTCTATATGTAACGATGTGCAGCGGTTGTACTCAATATTATCTGTTAGCAAACCTATGATTCCGCTTACGCTAGAGGAACAGCTATCATTTGAAACTAGTACTGTTTGTCATATTTGTAAAGACAAGTTTTCGTCTAGTGATAACATTGTAAAGGATCATGATCACTTCACAGGACGATATAGAGGGCCCGCTCACAATAGTTGTAATTTAAATTCAAAAAGTTGCCCATTTATACCAATAATTTTTCATAACCTTTCCGGATATGACTGCCATCTGTTTATTAATGAACTCACAAACGTGTGCGGTCGAATAAACCTTATCCCAAAAAATAAAGAAAAGTATATTTCATTTACGAAGTTCATTCCGATAGATCAGCAAAATGTGGCTCAATTAAAATTTATTGATTCTTTCAACTTTTTAAGTTCAAGTTTAGACAATTTAGTAAATACAATGAAAAAAGATGATTTCCAACATCTAAAATCATTTTTTGGAGATGAGGTCAAGTTTGATATAGTGAGAAGAAAGGGTGTCTATTGTTATGATTATATAAACTCTTGGCAACGATATGAGGAAACCCAGTTGCCGCAGGCTTCCAATTTTTTTAGTAAACTCTCTTCAGAATCTATATCTTCTGAGGATTATAATCATGCCTTACATGTTTGGGAAACTTTTGCTATTAAAAACTTAGGAGAATATACAGATTTATACTTGAAATGTGACGTGCTTCTTTTATGCGACGTTTTTGAAAAATTTCGAAGTATGAGCCTTAAACACTACAATCTTGATCCCTGTTATTACGTATCATCACCATCATTAAGTTGGGATGCTATGTTATTATACACAAAAGTAAAATTGGATCTTCTCTCCGATATAGATATGTATCAAATGCTGGAGAACGGAATAAGAGGAGGTCTTGCTCAATGTTCGCGTAGATACGCAAAGGCGAATAATAAATATCTTCCAGATTTTAACATTAACGAACCGAGCAGCTTTTTAGCCTATTTAGACTGCGTAAATTTATATGGCTATGCAATGATGCAACGTCTGCCAACAGGAAATTTTAGGTATCTTAACGATGATGAATTAGCAAACTTTAACGTTAAAAATCAGTCACACGATTCTGATACCGGTTTTATACTTGAAGTCGACCTTCACTATCCTGTTGAACTTCATGAATCCCATTCAGATATGCCATTTGCAGCTGAAAAATTTACTCCTAGGGGAAGCAAAAATAAAAAATTAATTGCCAGCCTCTATGATAAACATAGATATATTATTCACTACATGCATTTAAAAGAGTGTTTGAAACATGGTCTTATTTTGTTAAAAACGTATAAAATTTTAGCTTTCGATCAAAGTAACTTTTTAGAACCATACATATCTTTAAATACCACCTTAAGACAAAATGCTACCTCAGATTATGAAAGGGATTTTTTTAAAAAGCAAAACAATTCAATCTTTGGCAAAACGATTGAAAATAAAAGAAAGCAGGTTGATGTAAAACTTGTTAATATCTGGAAAGATGATTCAAATAACACAAATAAGGTTTGCGGTGCGGAAAAATACATTAGCGCTCCCAACTTCAAAAACTTGGCAGTTATATCCGATTCATTAGTAGCAATTCAGTTGCAACAGACAAAAATCGTTTTAGATCGACCCATATACGTAGGTTTCTCTATACTAGAAATAGCCAAAAGTCATTTGTATCGTTTTCATTATGATGTGATGAAACGTGTTTATAAAAATAAAATTCATCTGTGTTATACGGACACTGATAGCCTTTTGTATTTAATTCATACGGAAGATTTTTATGAGGATCTCAAAACTCACATAAAATATTTTGATACTAGCAATTTTGATGTTAACAACATATTTAATATGCCCATGGTGAACTGTAAAATTCCAGGATATTTTAAAGATGAAATGGGGGGTGAGATCGTGAAGGAATTTGTAGGTTTGAGAGCAAAACTATATTGCATTGATACCCAAATTTCAACAATCAGGAAAGCAAAGGGAATAAAGAAGTGCGTTACACAAAAACTTAATATTAATAAATACAAAAACGCTTTATTTCAAAATGAATGTATTAGAGATAATATGTACGTAATAAAATCTAAAAATCATAAAATTTTTACACAAAAAATCAATAAGCTAGTTCTTACTAGGGATGATGATAAAAGGTGTGTATTAGAAGATAATGTTTCGACTTTGCCTTGGGGACATTACAAATTAGCTTTTTAATATAGCAACACTGTAAAGTAGGTAATGTAATTTACTGCTAATGTATGACTTGTAACATTTTTATTATTTTATAATAACAAGAAATTTTACTGCTAATATACAACTTGTAACATTAATATAATTTTTATAATAAAAATAAATTTTAAATGTATTGCTATTGTTTTCTTTCATTTACCTCCACCATTAATTATTGACATGCTTAGTAATAAACCTGCCTAACTCAAATACTACTTATTAATTTTTCCATATTTCAAGTGTAATAAGATTCACTCGAGGTTTAAAATAAGTTGGCTTTTGTTTGAATTACGTTGGTTTTTACACCTATTGCAATCGTATTGTTTTGACTTGCTCGCTTCTACTGCCAAGTTAATAAGAACTATCGCGTCGATAATACGATAGCAACAGGAAAACAGACGATATAGAGTGAGGGTCCGTATAAATATAACCAGGGTGGTCAAATAACATGTATTCGCTTTACTATGGACAATGTATGTAAAGTTGTATACCTCCAAGTTGGCCACCCTATACATAAAAAATAAATATTATTAAATGGGACAACCTCGCGCAAATTTACCCCAGTCCCAAACTAAGCTCTAGGCTTGTGCTAGGGGTAGTAGACAGCGATAACATGCTTATTATAGAGAAATAAATACTTAATGGATAGAAAACGCCCAAAGCGGGAATCGAACCTGGGACTGCTAGCTTCGCAGGTAGGGTCACTACCAACTAAGCCAACCACGTCGCCAATAGAGTGGTTGAAATATTAGTTAACTTTAATCTGTCAGACCACCGACTTGCTAAGGCTGGGTTTTATAAACAATGTTATCCTTTTATTTCGTTATAATTGAGATTCAGACAAGGAAATTGATACTGTTGCAGAGACAACTCGCTCAACATGTTATGACTTGTTTAAATTGGCTGGATGCGGCTCCATAACGAAACGCTGGCCGGGTGATCGGGCGCGCGGCGCATGACGGCGTCGGTTGTAGTTACGCTACAATTCTGTTGCAGAGGAAGCAAGTCATAACATGTTATAACGAGTTATCTCTGCTTATTCAACTTGTAATGTATGTAAATTAAGTACCACATTCTATATTGAACATCATTTATTTAATCAAGGCTGATAATAATATTACACTTAATGAGGTCAAGGTGTATACAGCAATAAAATAATAAATATCAGGCAGATTAACAGACTTCTTACAAACCATTATCTTTATTACCTAATTTGCACTTAATGAGACATATACGAGAGGTATTCAATATATTCGTGGTATAGTAAAGAAAAAAAGTTATCGATGTAATAATATTTTTATTTTTCAATATATTCGCCTTTTAATAAAATAGGTTGTAACATATTGGTACCACGAATATATTGAACACCCCTCGAATATTTAGGTCAACATCAAATTATTTGTTAATAACAAAAATTAAGAAATTTATAATAAAATTAAAATGCTACATTAATTATAATCAGTAATTATTACCTACTATCTTCTTTCTTAATTCAAACTTAACAGTAACTTATATTAATTGGTCCTGTAAAAGTAAGTTAAATACAATATAAATAAGCATAAATTGATTTTATAATTCATTACTATAACATAAAACAAACAAGCTACTTTACAATGACATAAACATGGAAAAATAATAGAAACAAGTCACAATTATATAACTAACACGACATTAATCACTTTCAAGTTTTTTCATAATTTTCTTCACCACATTTTCTATGCTGTCCAACACATCATCATACGGATCACACACAAGATATTGTGCACTAACTGATCGATCGCTGTAACAATCATCCATCGTCTCAATGTTTATTTTTATTAAATATCGTCCATTTCGAATATTATTTTTAATCACAAAAGATGATCCTTTTTTAGTACGATCCTTTTTATTAACACCCGTTTTGTTATTTATAGCTTTCTGCTCTCTTTTCTCTCGCGGAGCGTCAGGCCCATGCGTTACGACTGCATTATGAACACACATGTTTTCGTAGGGTGTTCTGCGGGCTAAAAGCTCTTGCCGCTTTTTTTCCACTTTTTCTAAGTATCCATCAACGTCTTGAGCATAGTAAAAAGGGTGATCCTCCGGCACATCGTGGAAAACGGGGCTGACATCATATATGCTGCCAAAATCAAGTTGATCATTCTGTGTGCTGTCTTCCATAATTATCTGAAATATAAATTTTTCATAAGTTTTCATTTAATAAAATGGTAATAAAACCAATATAACTAAGATGATGCAATAATAAATAGATTTACTTACCTATATATTTTAAATTCGGTGTGCCCTACGTTAGAAACGAGAGAAAGGGTGACTGCGACTGACGCTTGAGTAGTAGCAATTTAGGTCTCGGTGTTGATATTCTTCGCCTAATATAGGACTGGAATGTGTAATTAGAGAAATGATGGAGACTTATAAAAATTACATTTGATTTGGGACAATTATATTATTACAAGAATTTATTTGTTATTATATTAAATTATTGAACAGAAGGCAATGAAGTTTATAAAACAGCCTTTGTCAATAGAAATCAATAAAATAATAAGTGATGGATCACATTGTGATAACTATCATAGCAGACATAGCGCGCTTCTTCCTAACTCTATACGATGTATTATATGTGGACCATCAAATTGTGGAAAGACAAATATAATTTTAACTTTATTGCTTCATGAAAATGGATTAAAATTTCGAAATGTCTACATTTACTCTAAAACGACTTTTCAACCTAAATATAGATTTTTAGAGGAAGTTCTTAAAAGAATTCCCGAAATTAATCTGTTTATGATCCACGATGAGAAAGAGGTAATCTCTCCTCATGAGGCGATGCCCAATTCAGTTTTTATCTTTGATGATGTAGCTTGTGAAAATCAGACTAATATTCGTAATTACTTTTGTATGGGACGACATAAAGGAATAGACTGTTTTTATTTAACTCAGACTTACTCTAAAGTGCCTAAGCAATTAATACGAGACAATGTAAATTTTTTGATAATTTTTAAACAAGATGATGTCAATTTAAAACATATTTATCGTGAGCACGTAAATTCTGACATTAGTTGGGAAAAATTCAAATCGCTTGCCGCAAATATATGGAAAGATTTGCATGCGTGTCTTATAATTAACAAAGATTGTAAATTAAATAATGGTCGATACAGAAAATCATTCGATGTTTTTGTAAAATTTGAATAAATATAAAGGATGTCTAAAGTTAAATCACTTTACTTATAATAATAATAAACATCGGAGGTGTTTTAAGACTGCGTTATTGATTTGCCATGGAGACAGACATAAAAATACAATTAATTAAATCTGTAAAGAATATTAAAAATAAGTTGAAAAAAATGCGAGAAGAGGAGGATGATTTAGAATTAAAAAATAAGAAGATTTTGAAACCATTAACCGATCCGTTAGAAACCATGATGTTTCTTCATAATTCTCCTAAGCAAATAACATCTAATAATGAAAATGAACATGATAACAAAAATATATCATCAAATGATGTAAACTTGGATTGCATAAAAAATGATAAAATCAATATTCCCAACATACCTGAAATTAAAACTCCCACTAAAATGGATAATAATGTGGCAAAAGTAAAAAGCTTTGAGGTTGTTGATACTAATTTGCAAGTTCCGAATAAACCTTTTAATGTTGCCTTTGGAGTGAGGCACGACGGTGAAACACTTTTGATAGGAAATTCACCTGCAACACTTAAATCTTATGGGGAGAATTCACCTAATAAAATATCTACGATAAATGTAAATGATAAAAGTTATGAATTAACGCCAGGTTTAAAAGAGCTTTTATTTGAAAGTAAACCGAATTGCAACAAAATAAATGAAAAGGATAAAATAACCTATAAAGATATTTTGGTGCACACAAATGTTCATAAGAGAGGATTTAGTCCTCAAGGTCAGATACAAGGTAATTCAGGAATGAAATACTGCCAAATTATTAAACCCCTTTTTCAAGAATCCAACACGGCAAAGCAGGGTGGTAATCTGCCTTCCTTAAAAAAATATCATTCAAATACCGACTTTGTATATTGGGACGATCCTAATGAGTTGATTGAACGTTTAAAAATTTTGATTGCTTCTAAAGATGCTGGCAACACTAACCATGATAATGAAATAATTTCAATCATAGAAGAACTAAAAGAAGCAGGCATCATTAAGGAATAAATAGACTACCAAACCAACTCTTGACTCAGTCTCATTGTGTTGGTTGAACATGAATGTAGATAAGTTTGGACACCATGTGTTAAAAAAACATAAAATGAATAATTTTAATGAACATCCCTTGGCGCTCATAAATGTTGCCGATTGTTTCGATGCAAAAAATAAGATAATTAAAAATATTGGAAAGCCTGCCGATCCCGAGGACTGTGCTACAAAACAGTATGTTGACAATACTGCAGATAAATTGTTTAATAAAATAAAATTAATTAATCAAACGTTAGCTCAGCTAGAGACAGAAGTGAATAGCCTGCAACAAAGTATTGAATCAGTTTCATTTAAGAACAAATACAAAAAATGAGTAAAGAAATCGTAGTAAACGAAATACATAAACAAGCGCGGAAAAACTTTCCTCGAAGAAATGTAGTCATGAAAGATATAGATGATTTATGGCAAGCTGATCTTATTGATATGCAATCTGTTTCAAACGATAATTTACAGTTTAAATATATTTTAGCCATTATTGATACTTTTTCTAAGTATGCGTGGGTATATCCATTAAAAAAAAAGAATAAGGAATATATAACACAAGCTTTTTGTGATTTGTTACAAAAAAATCGAATCCCCAAAAACTTGCAAACTGATTTAGGAACTGAATTCTATAATAAAAAATTAAAGACATTACTTGAGCTACATAAAATAAACCATTACTCTACCTACTCTACTAAAAAAGCTTCTATAGTGGAAAGATTCATAAGGACTCTTAAGAATAAATTGTACAAACAATTTAGTTTAAAAGGAAACTATAAATGGATAGGAAACACACTTTCGGAAGTAATTAATAAGTATAATAATACGGTACATAGAACAATAGGTCTTAAACCAATTGAAGTCGGTGATATTAATAAAGATATGGTATTACAGAAATATAAAAATCTTTTAATAAAAAGCAGTTCATTAAAGAAAAAAGAAAAATTTGTGGTCGGAGATTCCGTTCGTATAAGCAAATATAAAGAAATATTTGAAAAAGGATATACTCCCAATTGGTCAACTGAAATATTTACTATTACGAAAGTACAAAGCACAAACCCAATAACGTATATAATAGAAGATGCTAGACATCGACCCATCTTAGGATCATTTTATGCGCAAGAATTACAGAAAACTAAACATAAGAACATTTATCTTGTAGAAAAAGTCTTGAAGAAAAACGGTCGAAAATTATATGTAAAATGGTTAGGTTTGCCTTCGCAAGAAAATAGTTGGATTGATAAAACAGAAATCTTATAAGCAGCGAACATCATAGTTTAACCGCATTTTAATTGTGCACTTGAAACTGGACAGAGTATTTCATCGGATTAAAAATAACTTATAAATAATTTATTTATAATTCAGCAAAAATGGTGCGATCAAAATCTAAATCGAATGGAAAAAACAAGAAAAAAAATGTGTTTATTCCCTCACAGAAAACCAAGTCTGGTGCTGGTTTTAAAAACACTTTCAAAAATATTGTTTCGCTCACAAAAAAACATATTAAAAAGTTAAAACCTACATGTAAAAAAGCGGCGATAGAGTTAGCAGTTGCTGTTGCGCGAGAATTGACTGCGGATTCAGATACTTCAGTGAACATTCCCCGAGTGATACCTGTGCCAAAAGTTGGAGGAGTTTTGCCACTAATACCAATTTTTGCCGGATTGTCTGCTGCAGGTGGTTTAGCAGGTGGGGCAGCTGGTATTGCTAGAGCGGTAGAAGCTATTAAGTCTGCTAAACAACGTTTTCAAGAACTCAAGAGGCACAATCAAAAAATGGAAGAGTTAAGTTTAGGAAGAGGACTGCATCTCAAAGAACACAAGAATGGATTAGGAATTTATTTTAAAAATAAAAAAAACTAATGCATAGGCTACCTAAACGAGCGTTAACTAACATCGACCTTCTCAAATATTGCAAAGAAATTCCCAATTTTCGAGGAGTTTTCATGCGAGATCAGCTACCAAAACGTTCATTAAAAAAAGAATGTGGAATTATTAATCTTGATAGTTCCCAGAATTCTGGCACTCATTGGGTAGCCTATGCAAAATTAAACAATTATATCGAATATTTCGATAGTTATGGTAATTTAAAACCACCTGAAGAATTTTTAAGATATGTTGGTTTAAATATTTTTTATAATTACGTTAACAAACAAAAGACTCATCCTTTCATTTGTGGGCACTTGTGTATAGACTTTTTAAACTCATTTTGGGATCTACATAAATAGCTCACACTTTCAAAAACATTTAGTTCATAACAATGTCTATTACATTCACAATCACTGGAAATGAATCCATTCTTCGATCAGAATTAAATACTCATTTAATATTAGAAGACGAATACGAGTGCGGCTTACTGTATTTTTCAACATTTAATTCAATACCTAATATTAATGACAGCAACAATGTACTTGCTTACGGTAAACAGAAGGATATTACAATTCCTTGCGGCGCATATGACTTGTCTGATTTATATGAATATTTAAAAAGTAACATGAGCAATAATTGCCAGTTTAAAATCGTTCCTAACAACAATACTTCAAAATGTTCAATTTTTTGCAGTGAACCGATTAATTTTAAGGTTAAAAATAGTGTAGGCGCATTATTGGGGTTTTCAGAGAGGGTGTTGGAACCAAATAAATGGCATGAATCAGACAACCCTGTATGCATTATTGCTGCGTCTGTGATACGGATCGAATGTGATCTTGTCCAAGGTTCTTACACGAACGGTTTGCCTACACATATAATTCACGAATTCACGCTGAACAGTCCACCCGGATATCAAATAATTGAAGTACCTAAAAATATAATATATTTTCCTCTAAAGAAGAAACATATTTCGTCAATTACGGTGAAAATAATAGATTTACAGGGAAATCTGATTAATTTTAGTAAGGAAAATATTAATATAAGTCTTCACTTGCGAAAATCAAAATGATAATTTTTAACGATGATATCTGTAACAAAATACAAAGACAAAATCGTTGTAACCCCACTGTCAAGCACAACGTCAGACGAGCTAGACGTAAAAAAGTTGTTGCAATAACAAAGAGTAATAAAGAGTTTCTCCGCGCCCTTGGATTAAAAATATGAGCATCCTTCATATAACCGATGATGTGCAATTCGATAACTCAATTGAAAGTTATGAAATCCATACTTATAACCCATACAATAACAGTTTTAACGAAAATGATGAAATACGAATACCTATCCATCAGCAAGATATATACGTATTACCTTCAGCTAGCGCGTTATACATAGAAGGATATTTTTCTATAACAGCTAAAGACGTGAGTGGTGTAAATAAAGTGAAAAATGTTAAGTTGACAAATAATGCTATATCATTTCTTTTTCAAGATATTAGATATGAAATGAATGGGATTGAAATAGATCGAATTAGAAATGTTGGAATAACTACTACAATGAAATCTTTAGTCTCCATGAATGGTGGAGAAAGTAAAGCTGCTGCAATGTGGGGTTGGAACATAAACGGATTTGATGATCACAGTGGAAGATTTTGCGTTCTTTTACCACTTAATAAATTATTAGGTTTTGCAGAGGATTACAAAAAAATAGTTATTAATAGTAAACATGAACTAATACTAAATAGAAGTAGTACAAATCTGAATGGTGTTGTAACCGCAAAAGAGGACACAGTGGAAATGAAGGTAGATAAAGTTCAATGGCGCATGCCGCATGTTAAAGTTTCAGATCATCAAAAGCTTGCATTGCTTAAACATTTAGAAAAAGATAAACCTGTACAAATAGCGTTTAGGAATTGGGATTTGTATGAATATCCGTTATTACCAAAAACAACCAAACATACATGGTCTATAAAGACCACTTCTCAACTAGAAAAGCCTCGGTATGTAATTTTTGGATTGCAAACTAATAGGAAAAATAACAAATTAAACAATAACGCTGAATTTGATCATTGCAATCTTAAAAATGTGACTTTATTTTTAAATTCATTCTATTATCCATACGATAATCTTAACTTGAAATTTGATGAGAACAAATACAGTATATTATACGATATGTATGCGAGATTTCGTCAGTCGTATTATAACCTCCCCATAGATCCGTTGCTTGATCTTATACAATTTAAGGAAAAAGCTCCATTATATGTGATTGATTGTTCGAGGCAAAATGAGCATTTAAAAACAGGACCTGTTGACGTTCGTTTAGAAATCGAAACAGAAAAGGAATTGCCGGATAATACTAGTGCTTACTGTTTGATTATTAACGATCGATTGGTGGAGTACAGACCTTTGAGTAATATTGTTAGAAAGTTGACGTGATGTCGATAGCAATAGTTGATGTGCAGGGATTTAAAACGGATAACAATTCATTTATTGTCAAAGAAATTGCAATCGCTGTTAAGGACCAATTATTACACCTTCTTATTCTACCGCCTTGCCCGCTGCACAATCTCTCTCCAGCGGAACGTAAACAAGTATCATGGATACAGAGAAACAGACAAATCAATTGGTATGACGGATTTATACCTTACGAAAAATATTTAATGTATATCCAAGAGTTTTTGATTGATAAGAAGATTTATTGTAAGGGTCTGGAAAAAGTTTCCTGGCTTAAAAATATTTTAGATCATAATGATATTATTAACCTGGAAGACATGAACTGTCCTAAATTGTTAAGTTTGTATGAAGATTACAGATTGTCAAGTGAAGTGTTTAACTGTATATATCATCCAACTGTATGTGCGCTAAGAAATGTAACTTGTTTAAGAAAATGGTGTTTAAATAAACATGTTTTATAAATTATTTTTTATTTATTATCTAATAAAGGTGTTACCCCAGAGTTCTCAATCAAATAATATTTACTTATTGAATTAAGACAACGTCAATTACTAATGTCAATTTTAATAAAATTTAATCAAACCAAAAATAATTTTTATATGGATAATTGGGCTACACATATTTTGCACCTGATCATAAAAATGGGTGTTGGAGAACAAACATGGAGAATTGATTTGAATGAACATATTGGCTTTAAAAAAAAAAAGACTGCTTAGTTAATTTATTATCAACTAAACAGAGCATTCAAATACATTTGCACTTCTTCGTCTGTCTGTCTCGTTAGGTTGCAACTACTTGAATTAACTTTGTAACTACAACGGCTGTCATGACGATGAAATTACGTTAATATTCAGAAGACTAGTAATAGAGGGCGGGCGGTATGTGGGTGTGCTGGAAGCATCTCTGGAGGATAGAGTACCTATCGTTGTTAGAATGATCATTCGATATGAATTATTTGTTGGACTTCTAGATCACTGATCGATGGGTATATTGGGGATTCTGGATCATCCGAGCGCAGCGAGGAAAAATGATCCAGAATCCCCAATATCACCCTACTCTGATCGCACAATCAGTTAACACCACAGCCGGACAGTTTGGGTCAGCATTTGGATATCCTTACATTTTATTGTAATTTTAGATGTTTTTCTGAAAATGCACGATTCCGGCGTTAGCCGCAGATTCATTCAGTTGGGTATCCTAGGCACTCTGGAAGTCCTGTATCGATGCTCGCGGTATTCATCATCAGAAAACACTAAAAGCATTCCCTGGCGAGGGACCAAGGCTTCGAAATAGCCTCTTTAGTATGAGAAACGCACTCTGACCCGTTATTGTTGCTCCTGGGTGTACATCATCGCTACTTTATCAAACAAAAACTCCAAATGGTCGATCATGGAATTAGGGTAAATCAAATAGGCGACGACTCGTCTATCTATTTAATATCAAAACTTCGTCGATGTTTCTAGAAAGTTCGTTAAGAGCTAAGATGTGTCTTCATCATGTCTTTAAGTACTTAGCAGGTTGTTTGCGAACTTCTATATTAGGACTGCTAATTACTTGTGGTTGTCTTGTTAATATTGGTACTAATTGCGTTTTCACTTCTCATGCTCGTAAAGTCCTTCTTTATGCTGGGTATAGGCTGCATAAAATCGCATTTTATGCACTAGTGCATAAAGTATTTTTTTTCTTTTAAGACTAAGGCAATCAGGCCTTACAGCCTTCACACAATACACCTTCATTTAATTGATATAGTTTTATGAGATTTTGGTTACATCTTAATTTAATTACGACATTTGTATAACTATCTAAATACAAATTTACGAATAATACCTACGGCGTGCATTTACGGTAAAAAAATACAACGCAAATATTTATAATAACTTGGCATTAAGCATCAGACCATATTCAAACCTGTCAAACGTCACATAGTCGAAAATTAAAAAAAAAAGTTAAGAAGGTAATCAGGCCTTACAGCCATGCGCAAACATAACATTTTAATTACTTACATTAAATATTAAAAAAATATATATCCTGTAAGTATGTGCTTCTTGTTTTATTTCCTTGCAATCGAAGTGAAAAGCAGAGTGTAAAATTCGAGCATAAAACCCATTTTACCCTAGACGTGACTATCCACACTCGCCGTTCCGGCTCGTGTGGCTATATGCACATCTTGGGTAAAATGGCTCGTTTTATGCACTTGTTGTACAATCTACTATTATTACAATCTTCATAAAACTTACAGCGGATTGTAAAAAAATGCGATTCTTTTTCTCTGCCATTAAATATAGTCCAATTTTTACGATTTTCGAATATTTTGTGGATGTTATCAAAAACTAGGTCTTTACATAACCCTTCTTACATCTTCCTTTCATTTTCGAAATTAAAATTCCTGTAGGTTCCAAAACCAAAGGACTATTCTAAAAAACTGGTACTCCCATGGAACAATGACGTCACATGTGCACGGGCAGAGAAAAGGCTCAAGCTTTCGAAGGCTGCCTCCGTGCGGATGCAGGCGTGACAGCCCTTTGTTCCATACGGGATTTACGCGAAAGCGGATAAAAGTTAGCCAGGGCTGCGCCTAGGGTGGGTTCGCTGCTTTGTTCTAAAGGTGTGGAGAGGACAGGGAGATTATTTAGAGCTGAATATGGCCTGTTTGGAAGGAGATAGCTAAATAAAGGCTTGTCTACAATTTAGGTTTCTATATATTTTAGATTGTGTTATACGCCAGAAGACATAAGAAAAAAAAAACAAAATCTATGTATTTAGATAAACTGTGCTTTTAATGGCACAAGGCTAACCCCTTTCACCTGATAGGATCGGTGACCCACAGACATTTTTCATTCTCAAGACTACAATCACATGTCTACAATCCGAAGACTGCAAATGCGTTACCAACCCTGAGGACTAAGATGGTCTTATCCTCACACCAGAACACAGCAATGTGAACACTGTTCCTTGGCGGTGGGTAAATGATAAGATGGTGGTAGCAATCTGGACGGACCCTGTACAAGGACCTGCCACCACTATATAGGGGCATATATGTAGGTTTGTATTTACATGGGTAAAAACTGAATTAACGAGAATAATAATTATAAAAGCTTGCTTTTTGTAGGCTTTTTAGCCCGTAAAATAAATGATTTGCCATGAATTTTCTTCGTACTTTCTACTGACAAGACGTAGTGAGTTTGAGCCCTAGGTAGGCTTATTATCGTGGCTGCAGTCCGCCTTAACGTATGCCTGCATGACATAATAACGACCCAGCAATTACGTAGATAACAGACCTCGACCGGCGTCCCATTTCTTTGTAACATAGATACCTACTTGCGTACCTATTTTCTTAGTTATTAATAACAGTAAGTGGACCATCGACAGGTTTTTAGATACTCAGATACTCAGATACTTCTTTATTGATAATGTCAAATTACACGTCAAACGACCGAGTTAGCGTAATTAGCAGTGACCCTGCATGTAAAGCTAGCGGCTACTTCGAACCGAGTGCAGAACATGTGTGATGAGCGCGTATTTGTTTTTGTGGATTAGATAGGCTTGTTAGAATATTTCGTAAATTTCTCAATTTTATCTCTAACGAGAATTTTAAACCCGTACCCCTACCCAATCTGAATGTTTTCCACTCGCATTTTTTCCGATTCGGAAGTCCTCCAATCGCAAATTTTCCCACTTACTCATATAATTTAGTAGATAGATTTAGGTTATCTTCATTTTGCAGCAGGCCCGGAGGGTCGAAGCAGCCAAAAATAGGAGCTCCGCAAAAGTGGAACTCCATCGACAGCTTCAAATTGATTCGTGGAACAGGGAAAAAGCGACAGAAAAGAACACGCCAGACTACTGTAAAAATAAAGTGAAAAATGCGAACGAAAATTCTGCTACTAAGAAATAACAATTTTGGGAAACCAATTTACAAAATCCAGATCGAGCTACTGTCTTAGCCAATATCTATCCGACGAGATTATGTGAAAAGCAACTTAGGCACGTAGGTTTTTTTAACTAACGCTAACTATACTTTTTTTTTTGTAATAAAGCTGTGTCTACTATTGCCGAAATTTCAAAGTAGTCAGCAATTGCTTCTAGATTAGTTGAAAAGTAGAACAAGTGGCAAACTATTAGACAGTGCAATCAGTGCGAAGCAGATAAAGTTTATTCAACCTCGTAATAAGTGATAAGGGAGTACAGAAATATCGCTCGTGCAATTCAAGCTGTTGCTACATGCG
Source organism: Acleris sparsana (assembly GCA_923062465.1). Classification (NCBI taxonomy): domain Eukaryota; kingdom Metazoa; phylum Arthropoda; class Insecta; order Lepidoptera; family Tortricidae; genus Acleris; species Acleris sparsana. The sequence continues at coordinate 3,296,766 of OV281293.1, forward strand.
TATATGTAACATAATCACCATATTGGTGCACTGGTTTTCTATGATAATTAGTATCTAAACCATGCTGAGCTCTGTAGTAAAAAGTGCATTTTTGCGAACATGGACAGAATACTCCCACTCATTAAACAACTAATTATCCTTACCGGGACTGAAACCCGATGAGCTAGCTTCGAAGGCAGTGTCATTAATAATTATGATAACCTCGTCGTCAAAATATGATAACTCAATATCACACGAGCGTTGCCGCGCCGGTGCGTTGCAAGAAGCGAATTTATCTCTAAAACGGATCTCTTCCAAATAACCTTTGAGCGATTGAGAAGTAGGATACGAGGGTTAATCCATAACTTTTGATAATTGGTTTTTGGCTTTGCCTTATTTTTAATATTTTACCATAACTATGATAGAATAATGTTATATAAAAGCTAATGTAACAATATTTATTTGTAGGCCCCAATAATCCTGGAAGAGGCCGAAAAATCACTCAATAAATTTTGGTGACAGATCTGGAGCTCACAGCTGGAGATCACCGATACAAATGTAAAAAAAAATGCTACGGTATATTCGACATTAAAATAATATCATTATGTGGCTGGTCATACTGATTCTCAAAACTTATGTAGTGAAAGAAAACAAGGTATTTCTATTGATATTACTGCTATTTTACTCGAAGTATTGACGTAAATCAAAGCACTATGCATGGATGTTTTTTATCCTCGAATCAGTCAAAGCCGTGAAGCGTACCTCGAGACAGTCTGTCAGCCCTCTTCATTTTTATTTACAATCACTCCGAAACACGTCTTCAAAAGATCTTTCCATTTTCTTAACAAATATTTGTCGAATTTTTTTATGCCTCGCTGTCTTTGTTGGAGATATTTTGAGCAGTAAGCGCCAGTAAGAAAGACCTCCTCTCCTCCCCTTATACTGTGTAATTGAAGGTGGCAAAGAGAGATTGTTGAGGATGTGAAAGGTCAAGATTAAGCGGTCGCGTTAAATTTTTGCTATAAATGCCGATGATTCAAGATCTTTTGTAAGCCGATGAAATTTATACTTTTTATAGAATGTCGTCGTGCTAGTTATTATTAAGTTTTAGGGGTCTGTTTAATTTAAATCGAGTGAAAGGTATTCCGCTTTTATTTTTAATATAAAACACTATTTCGTTTCGTATGTTAGATTTCAATGATAACCCATAATTTAATCGAATTTTATCTTACGCTATTGTCTACTGATACAATGTTTATTCCAGCATATCTTGAAGATATATTACGTAAGTTAAGTTAGGTTAGACTTGTGACTAATAAAAAATAACATTCCGGCGAGAAATGCTTCTTGATGAAATGAAAATTCTGCGTTTCGATAAAACAGGTACTTACGTAAAACAACATATTATATGGACAATAACGTTACGAAATATTTTCAGTCTCAAAAGTAGTATGATATGCTTCATTTTAGATTTTGTTCCTACTCACCCCGTTTTACGGGGCCTGATTTCAATACATTGGATTCTGAAATATTAAGTTGATTTCGATTATCGTCACTCCCTCGGAAACTTTAAATTTTTCCGGGATGAAATGTAGCCTAAGTGTTAATCCATTGTACATCTAAATAAATCATATCTCCATTTAAAATTTCATCCAAATCTGTCACACACAAACACAAACTTTAGCATTTATAATAAGTTAGTAGGATTTCGATTTACAAACATTTTCCATCAGAGAACGGACATATAATTGAACAATGGATCAATTCAAGACTTTTGTCCGCATTTTATGCTAGGAAATAAACTTTTATAGCAGTTAGGCGGTAAAGGATAATGGAAAGAAGCTAACCTAAGTGAGGGCGTAATAGCGCGTATTGTTCGCGTGAGTGCTTGCTCTTTCACCCTGAAGCAGAAGCATATCTTGCGGTATGAATAGGAATATAATATCGCTAAGTATATCGATAGATCTTAGAGGAGTTTCAGAGATCGCCGATGAATAAATATAATATAAAAACCATGACTCTATTGTATTTGCAGTGGCAGTGGGCGGGCACATTGCTCGCAGGACTGATGGCCGATGGGGTCAGAAGGTTCTGGAGTGGCGTCCGCAGACCGGAAGACTCCAACAAGATGGAGTGACGACCTCGTCAGAATCGCGGGACCGCGGTGGACGCGAAAAGCACAAGACCGGTCTGAGTCGAAAGCCTTGAAGGGAGGCCTATGTCCAGCAGTGGACGTCTTTCGGCTGACATGATGATGATGATGATGATTGTATTTCTATGGCAAGGAGATGATGAACAAACACACAAGCCACTTGATGACAAGTGGAATGTGAGTGTCAGAGACATTCCCAAGACTTCAATCATAAGATTGCAATCCTGAGACCGCAAGATGGAATGCCTCTGTGCTAGTTATGTAGGTTTGTATGTTTGTACCTGTGGTTTTTTCTAGAAGCTGGATGTATTGCCTGACGAACGACTGTGACTGACAAGTTCTAATTAGAAACCTTTAAACTTTTAAAACCTTGAATGGAGCGTCTGTGCCTGTCTGTGAATCCTAAACTTCTAATTTTTTTTTAAATGTTATTAAATTAATTTCAAAGCTAGTTTAACGTAATATTTATAAGCTACGTTTGATGCGCATCTGTTTAGCCAATAAGCTCTGAAAACAATTACATAAACACACACATTTACACTAAGACACCATTATTACCTGCAGGGTCCGTCCGGATCGCTACCACCATCTTATCCATTAACCTACCGCCAAACAGCAGTGTTCGCATTGCTGTGTTCCGGTTTGGGGATAAGACAGCCGGTGTAATGACTAGCATAGAGGCATTCCATATTAGTCCTCAGGGTTGGCAACGCATTTGCAGTCCTAGGCTTGCAGTCTTGTGAATGCGAATGTCTATGGGTCACAGTTTCCACTTACCATCAGGTGGCCTGTGTGCTGGTTTGCCATCTCTATGACATAAAAAAAAAAATATATATATTACCGTAGTTTAAATAAAATGAATACATTTTTGTACTCGTCGATTAAAATCTGTGTATTAAGATTTCATAGAGAATACTGCAACGTCACTCTTTTCATCGTTGACACTTCCGAACGAAACAACCGAAATAATAACCATTTCGATACGCTCAAGACAACTGAAAACAATTTGAAAATAGAACTTCGTATTTCAATAATATGTGTCCCTCTTTAAGGAGACTCGATCCGATACAAAATTGTCAATCTATGGCGTTTCGGAAGGTAGCAGCGTCGCGTCATCTGTCAAAAATCTATTTAAACCTGCTTCTGTATCCAGGGCATAAAAAAACTAAAAAAACTACGGTTTGTGATTGGCTAGTTTTTAGCCAACAGAACAGCACAGTATTGCAACAATTACGGACGCCGTGGTTTGATACAAATGTCGATGTGGCGGTGATTGTATTAATGACTTAAATTATTAATTTTAATGAACTCGTACAAAAAGTATTGTTCACAATAGTGTCATAATCAAGCTTTTTAATCTCGTACCTTACTTAGGCCACTCAGCAAGCTTCGTGGCCTAAACACGGTACTCGACTAAAAAGCTCTCTATTATAACACGATTATGAAAATAACTATTCTGCTCAATTTAAAAAGAAAAAAACAAACATGAATCGGACAGTTAATAAATTACTGCAGTCCAGTTGGAAGCGTTATATCGGCGTGCATTCACGTGACCTATGTTAGGGGACACGAGGTTATCGGCGTGAATTCACGCGACCACAGATGTTATATGTAATTTACTCGTATGGGTAACCTACGGGTAGACCTCCATAACGTTATGAATAATAACAATATTATATTGGTAATTATTTATAAGGCTTTTTTAAATTCATCTTACCAAAAAATAGTAGATTGTTCAACAAGGGACTAAAACAAGCCATAATGACACGAGATGTTTAGCCACGCGAGCGAGCTTGCGAGCGAGAGTGGCTGTAGTTCGAGTGTCATTATGGTTGTTTAGTCTCGAGTTAAACACTCTACTTTTCACTTCGAATGCGAGAAAAAAAAAACTCTTTTATATTAGTAATCATTAATCGTGTTTCACGAAATTAAATCTTTTTGTAATAATTTTGCACCGTTGGCATTTTGAGGTTATTTCCACGGCCTAAAAATGGTCCATACACAATCTCTGAAAATGGCGATAATCCTCCATTCATTAACAACGTGATGTTTAAATGCTTGCATATTTAGCCAACAGATACAAACATGAAAATTATTTGGACCATGCCTAATAAAATAGAACTATCCCTAATATATTTAAATATATTTATATTAGTAATCATTAATCGTGTTTCACGAAATTAAATCTTTTTTTTAATAATTTTGCACAGTTGGCATTTTGAGGTTATTTCCACGGCCTAAAAATGGTCCATACACAATCTCTGAAAATGGCGATAATCCTCCATTCATTAACACCGTGATGTTTAAATGCTTGCATATTTAGCCAACAGATACAAACTTGAAAACTATTTGGACCATGCCTAATAAAATAGATTTTATCCCTTATTATATTTAAATAGATTCATATTTGTAATCATTAATCGTGAAATTAAATCGATTAATTTATATTTTTTGCAAGAAAAATGATCCATATACAATCACTGAAAAAGGCGATGATTGGCAGTTTAAGGGTTTCCAAAGTAAATTAAAAAGAAAAAGTACTTTAGTCCCTAGGGAGTAAAGTGTAGTTTTATTCCCTAGAGATTAAATACATCACTTTAGTCCGGCTATACAAGCCAATTGTGAGTCATTTTAGAGCCTGAGAAGTGAAAACTTTCTTAATATCAAATATGTTAACCATTATTTTTACCCTTGACTAGGTTTCATCTTTTGTAATTATAAACGGTGTAGAATTCCTTATAAAAACTTAATTTTCTTAAATACACGACATACGTTTTTACAAGGTCGCAACAGTGGCGGTGCCAGGCGGCCAAAACTGGAACTAACCTACATACATGCATTGCGATTAGAAACCAATACAACCAAATGTATTATCCGAACAGTAACATTGCCAAATGATAATACTTTTAAGAGATAGTCACCCTTAGGCACTAGAATAAAAGATAAAGATAAGTCACGTATAGTTGATCGCTGGCTGTTCACACTGCCGGCGAGAACTCTTTTCACTATATTCGAAAATCTCAACGGGCGAACATTCGCTGTGATAACTGCGTTTTGGTCTAAGTGTAGGTATTTTTACAAGCTTTTATTTCATTTGCTATGTATGTATGTACGGGTCTAATCTTGCGTGTTAAATTTGACCCACTTTCTGTTAACGGAATGGGCTGAAATTTGGACCACATATGTAAATCCGATGACAATGCAATATTATGGTATCTAAAAGGTGATCTGATGATGGAGTCGGAAAGTAGCGACAGGATCTCCGCTATTCTTAACGTACACCTGCCGTGTTAGGACTCAATAGTTTGGTCTTGACAAGCAGTTAACGATTTTGTTAAAAAAAGTACAGTCGGCAGCAAAAGCTTGTCCTTAAAATGTAATTTTTGATCGAAACTTATCCTTAACTTATCAACAAAACTTTAACTTAAGTATGACTGTTTTTTATGAAATAATGTTAAAATAACTAAATAATCAAGATGGGAACTGTCAGATTTTGGTCTTTGGAATTTGAATTCTTATTAAAACAACCATTTCCACCTAAATTCCCGAGGAGAAAATTTATTTTTTTCAATAAAAAAATAAATTCTCTTCTCGCCTTGTTCAGCCTAGCCTCGCCGGTGGAAAAGCACCTTAACCGTATAATTTTAATAATTTTAATCTTGAACGATGAAGACCCCGAACTCTGATTAAAAATAACTTTTAACGATCTTTGGAGCGAAGTGTAATTTGACGCTCGTTTAACCTTAAGTTTTAATGACAGTGTCTTTGCAGTCAGTAGATCATCATTTCAGTATTATAACTGTATCTGGATAACTGCGTTTATCTTATTTCACATTATCTAGTCTTACAGGATACACTTCGACTATTTTAGGATCTTTTGTGCAATTACTCTCTTACACACTCAGCTGTTCAAATGTGCAGGTTTCATCACAATGTTTTTACTTCACCGTAGGAGCATCGGGTAGTGTACTTATAAAAGTATATAAGTTATTTATTCAGTAAGTAGGCCGCACGAGCACTTGTACACGTCAAGATTTTACCAGCGCTTCCCAAGAGGAGACCCCTGCTGAGAAGAAACGCCGCAGGAAACTCAGCAGTCAGTCTTTTTTTTTAAATATTTCGCATTACAATGGTACTTATAAGGAAAGGCACCCAACCGGGCGGGTGGTAGGACTCTGTGCAGGGTCCGTCCGGATCGCTACCACCATCTTATCCATTAACCTACCGCCAAACAGCAGTGTTCGCACTGTTGTGTTCCGGTTTGGGGATAAGACAGCCGGTGTAATGGCTAGCATAGAGGCATTCCATCTTAGTCCTCAGGGTTGGCAACGCATTTGCAGTCTTAGTCTTGTAGTCTTGTGAATGCGAATGTCTATGGGTCACAGTTTCCGCTTACCATCAGGTGGGCTGTGTGCTCGTTTGCCTTCTCTATGTAATAAAAAAAAAAAAAACTGATTTTCGGAATTTATAGTATCACAAATTGGTACATGGTGACAGTGAGGGTTTGAATTGAATAACTAAGTTAGTACCAAAAATGCAGACGAAGGTCGACAACAATTCAGAAGTTGCATTTTTATTATTGAATGTATATTCAAAGAAATAAATATCTCAAAAACAAAGACATTTTTATCTCTTGAACGCACACATCAATGTAATAAGTCTCAAAGTTCATTTTTTTATAATATTTAGAACTAAATACTAGTATGCCTAAACAAATATGACAGCTGTATGTAACTAACATTACTTCCTGGGTTAAAATCCCGGTAAGGGCAGATACTTGTGTGATGAGCGCGAATATTTGTTCCTGAGTCATGGATGTTTTCTATGTATTTTAATTTTTCTAAATAAGTATTTATACCGTTGTCTAGTACCCATAGTACAAGCCTAGAGCTTAGTTAGGGACTAGGTCGATTGGTGTGACATTGTCCTCTGATATTTATTTTTTATTAAATCTCACGTAACTAAGCACATTGATCAAATAAAATTCGTTAAATGCAAACTGGCGAAATTGGTAAATCCATTTGACTGTACTATTTGTTTCAGATTAATAACGCTGATAGTACGCCACGAATATCGTTGATAAATGAATGGAGAGAAATTTATTGGTAAAGTACACTCAGCACCAAATATTATGAGAATAATTACTTTAGTTTATATTTGGGACAACTTTTCTTTGTAGCTCGTTGCCATGGTGACGCCTCCTGGGGTCACTCTTTAAAACTAGGATTTGCAAGGATATAATTACAAACCCATTATTTTATGGCCTTTCTTTCGAGTGTGCTAGAAGTATACCTATATGTAAAAAAAATCTAAGAAAATATCACTTTTGTCTCCTAGCTTACGGGACAGAATAACAACAACAAAAAGTTGATCCACCCATTTGTAAGGTTCTGTGGTTAAAATGTAACCTACCAAACTAGTTCCTCGTAGATATAAACCTGACGAAAATATCCACTATACTCGTATTACAACATTTGTAACTTCACAAATAAGGTACAAATAGGACAATTTCCATTTTTCTAGAAGAAATGTTATGCTGGAACTATTTGTGATATAATCCACATTTTTAGATAATAACAGTCATCATCATAAACATCTTTGCCTGTTTGTGCAAAATTTAGTAATTCTGTAGCTCTGCCTACCCCACTCTGGGGAAATGACGGCGTGAGTTTATGTATGTATGTATGCATTTCATAGCAATGTAAGAATTGCATTTTATTGCATTAAGAGAAGAGATGTAGCTAAGATTAGAACTATAAACTATATCAAAATATAAAGACTTATACGTCAGAAATTATGATTATTTGGCAATTTTCGGCGCAATTATGCATTGAACCCACATTTTGTAAATTATGTAAAAAAAAATGCGAACGGTTCAAGCTTTTTAATTACGCAATTGACCTTACTAAGAAATATTATAAGGGAAAGTCCAAAAAATTACAATGTCTAAGCAATTCCCTCTTTAAAACCCTTATCAAATTCCAGAATAGCCGTATAAAACAGAAAAAGTCGACTGTTGGTATAGGACTAATCCGCTTAACTTTATCTGACGTTGACTGTACAGCGCCAACAATCACGGGGAGTGGATAAAATAAAAATATCCAACAATGAATCCGGTAGAGCTTGTACGTGGAAAGAATCGGGAAAATTGGGCATTCTGATTTGAAAAAAAACGAGTTCTTTCTACCTTAAGGATTCATACAAAGTAGGCTGTAAAGTGGATTAGATTTTATGTAAAGGTAAATCCTTTTTTTTTTTGATTTGGTTGCTTTGTTGCATGCACACTGCCTATGTCCCGACATGCTTCTGACCGGTTTTTTCCATTAAAAAATCTTGATCATTTCAGGGCCTAACACTACTATCGTCCACTTTACGATAGCTCTCATTTATTTGACAGTAATGGCGGCCGAGTAAATAATAATAAGAAACCATATCAAAAGCATTATTGTTTTATTGTGTTGAATAGAGCCCCAGGTAGGGTTACCGAAGATGAACTTTAGATCGTTAATATCGATTCGATAAAACCTGTTTGTAACTTTCAGCAGACGTATCCCAAAGTTGACACATAGAGAAGTCTACTGCTTCATCAGACACGTCACCTCAATCAATGCAAGCAACCCCGAAGCATACTACAAGCGTGGAAATAACGAGACGTGTTTCCAATCTCCGGCGGTATTCCCATCGATCTGTGCGGCGCATTAGCGACAGGCTTGGACAGTTGCAGCCGTCGTTAAGTGTGCTGCCAACAATATTATCGACAGTTTATCGATATCGGTACAAGTGTATCGATAACTCTTAAGTTTATTGAGCCAAGGGGTGGTTTTGGGGCACCTATAGTTTTTTTGTTTATAGTTTTCATTCAAGGACAAGAATTTGGTCGTTGTATGACTAAACATTGGTTTTCCATGAATAGTGACACAAAGCTAAATTGACTAAATTAGGTAAAGTGTGCTTGATTCGTAATGTGATAGGCACATATTTTAGGCGATGATCGATGGCCTTGTTGGTAGTGACCTTGCCTACGAAATAGCGGACAAGCAAATATTTGTGTGATATGCGCATCCGATATTAAATATCGCAGAAATTTTGTTAATTTTATTTTCAAGACGCTTTATGATTTATCTTTGTCACAATTCATGCAAAGATGCGAATTTGATATTTGACATGTAATTAAAATTATTTTACCTGTGTAGTACCCATAATAAACGACATGGGATAAAATTAAAAAACGTTCTGATCTCCAGCGTGCGTTTTCAATTTGTGCAGTACATTAGCGACAGGCTTGGACAGTTGCAGCCGCCGTAAAATGTGCCGGCTGCTTCCGACTGTAGTGACGTACAAATACAATCGATTGTTTACTCATATCGATAAAAATATAAAATGTAATCCGTTTATTATTATCAGTGTCATGAAAAATAACCGCAACAGTTCAAAAAAGTACATTCAATATAAACTAGGCGTACCTAGAAAGTAGATTTAAAAGTTTATAATCTTAAACTCATATAAGCACCAAATAAAATAACTTTGTGAGTAAGAATGAGCCGTTTAAACTATTCTTGACCTTACTTCAATGTCATTGACTTTTTTATTTATTCTTAATCATCATGGCAGTTGAAAAACGTCCAGTGTTTGACATTAAATTAAAGAGCATCGTGAAATACCAAAAATAAAACTATCTTTTTTGTTTTACTTTATCTTTAATCAAAAGTAGCTTAAAAAGACCAATTTTACTACCCTAAATATCTTCTTAAACAATCATTAAACTGTGCCAAAGATAATTATTATCGACAAAATCCAACCCGCTTCTCTTTCCATCCCTATTGTCTGTCTCGTATCGACACTATTTATCGTACAGCCTTCGTAACACAACATCAGTAAATGAGGCGGAGTTGTGCGTCACCGTGGCCAATACAGACAATACATACATATATAGAGGGAATTTCAATGCGGCGGCATCTACGTGTAGTAAAGGAAAACGATTCCTTGACCACTTTGGACTATACCAAAGTGACGTAATGAATAAAAATGTAAGATACTTCTTATGATTTAATTTACAGTGTCGCTTTGACATGGTCAAAGTGGTCTAGGAATCATTTCCTTGACTGTGCGTACACCCTACACTGCTATAGATCAGTTGTTCTAGACGTGCGTTATTGACGTAATTTATTGATTATTAATTAATATTTTTAATACGATATTGGAAGTTTGTATCAATTTATGCTTTTTGTTATTAAGTTTTATAGTTTTTATTCATTAAACGTTGATCTTTTCTTAATTATTATGTCTTTTAAACCTGAAATATTTTTCTTATTTTTAAATTGGTGCAAGGTGCAAGAACACTTATATAAAATTAAGATGGAAATTCATCAAACACCATCACTGACATTGTTCATGTACGTAACCATGGTAATAACAATGCTATAATTATTATAAATGAACTCTTATTACCAGGGCAACGCTCATTATAGAACAGTATTCACACTTCAGTTACAGTATAGCTGGTATACTGATAGCATTTAAATAACGATATCAATATTAACGATTGGTATAATGCAAGTAATAAAAATATCTCTCACTAGGCAGCAACGCCAGGCCTAACCGATACATTCAAACCTCTAGGAATCCCTAACGTTTCAGCCATCGAAATCCAACGCCTATTATTTATCTTTACAAACTTATTCCAGCAGTAAACGTAGCCTTTATTACTTGACATTTAGGCTAGGATTCGGGTGTCAGAGGTCCAAAGGAGTGTTGGCTATGTCATCAGTTCGATGTCGGCCGTCTGTCAACAGAGGTCGCCGGTTTGGAGTGCTTCTGAGTTGTTCATGATTACAGTTCCTAATGAATCTTGGCTTTGCTAAGCTATACAAGGGTATTTGTATGAGAAAAGAAGACAGACAGACAGACAGAAGTGTAGACAAAACCTCACGGCACTTTCCTATTTATATACATGTTATATGAAATCAATGTGAAGTTTCATTACTTTAACAAGGATATAGCAATATAGCTATTTAGAAATAGGCGAATTATACGACGACGCGCTGGCCTAGTTGGTAGTGACCCTGCCTACGAAGCTAGCGGTCCTGGGTTCAAATCCCGGTAAGGGCAGATGTTTGTGTGATGAGCGCGAATATTTTTTCTGAGTCATGGATGTTTTCTATGTATTTAAGTGTATATTTCTGTATATAAGTATTTATTTTATTGTTTAGTATCCATAGTACAAGCCTAGAGCTTAGTTTGGGACTAGGTCAATTGGTGTGACATTGTCCCATGATATGTATGTATGTATGGTATGTATAATTAAAATGACTGAACGCCGTCGCTAGGTATGTACCAATGTAGTATTCAGGTAAAGATAAAGAAACGAGCTGTCATCGGCATTATCTTAGGTTAAACGGAGTATAGTGACGATTTCTTCATACACAAGTTTGAAAAAGAAACGAGTTTATTGATTCTAAAATTACTCTGGGTTGATGGTATGAGTTTAAGTATAACTAAAAGAAACAATAAATTCATACAAATAAAAGAATGTGATTGAGTCATTAAATATTCAAAGGATTCTAGAGGATTTACCTTAAGACAGTGCCGGTCTCGAGTGACGTTAATTATTTAACATGTAAAAATTGTGATGAAAACTTTTGCCATAAAATTACCTTTTCTAGATTTGTATGTTTAATCACTTGCTGTTATTTTAATGTACGGTAAATTGGCAATGTAAAATATATATTGCTAGTAAATGTGATGTTTGAAAGCTAATATAATAATGAAGTCTTAGATCCGATTTTCCACACTCAGATTTGATTATCAGATCACCTGTTCCATATATAATAAAAGTGTTAAAAAGATAAAAATCCTTCGATTAAACGGTATCCTTTTCTTTCAGAACTGATATCTCCTTAGCAAATAAACTTAGCTAAGAACCACCATGATTAAACAAGCTATCTTTTTAAAAAACCGCGTCTAAATCAGTCCATCCGTTTGGGACCTACGATGACACAGACAGACAGACACACATTATACAGACACACACGAAAACAGACACAAACGTTATACTTATTATAACATTCTTTTTTGTCTTGCGTAGATAGATAGATAGATAGACTTTGTATACGATTTAAAAACGCAATCGCAAAAACACTTTTCTCAATTCAATTTCCAAAGATTATCTTCAATATCGCCATAATTTAGTTTAAACCCTCAGTTACTTTGAAAACCCTCTCCAGAAAGGGATGAACAGTCTTAAGATATTAACTAAGGCTTTGTTCGACGTTTTTTGTGAGTCAGTGGTTCGAGGAGACGGGGATTTTTTGAGAGATTAACAAAATAATCTTCTTTCGTAAAGGTCCGATGTCATGCTTGGTCATAATCCCTTTGGCATACATTTTTTACAAGTTTGTAGTGATGGAAGTAGGTCAATCTAATGTATCAATACATACGAGTATTGTAAAAAGGTGACTGAATATTTTTCGTCTGAAAAATGGTTCTGTTTATCTATTGTCAAAAAATAATGTATCTTAAATAAATAAATTTAATAATTGTTAAACTTATCTAAAAACGTACAATATGGACGTAAATAATAAAATAAGTTACAACCATATCTAAATGATACATTTTGTCAACAATAAAACATTGCTGGAATCTGTTATTTGAATGCGCCGAATCCACATCACATGTGAATCAGAACACAGCAGGAATGGGAATAAAAACAACAAAAAAAAACAAAGCCTACTTTGATTTATATGTATTGTTAGTGCCAACAATTAAAATGAAAAAAAAACAGATCTGACTAAAAAGAATATCAGCCACATTTTTCAAATACCAAGTGAAGTTCTCGTAAATTATAGTCAATGGTTAATTCTCTCAAATTAACAGAGCAAACGTTATATTAAATGAGTCGTTAGAAGAGGGTTATCCAATTACTGTTAAGTAAAAATTATTGCATCTCCTACCCTCATATTTCATCCTGAGGGCAGAAAAACTCAAAGGATTGCACGCACATTTATCATTGTTCGTGCTGTGAAAAATTGTGCTTCCTAAAGCGCTCACTCTAATTGGAAACGTATATTAATTAAATGCTTATGTTTAAGGGGTTTAAATGGTATCATGAACTGGATATTTGCTAGTCAGTTCTTTCACTTCTTTGAAGGTGTGTTAAAGAAGAGGATATTAGAAGGCAAAATTTTGGCCGATATGAAGTAGTTCTTCAGGGTAGTAGGGTTATGACCTATAGGGACAGAACTGTTTTGGCCGACGTGATAATTTCCTCGGGAGAGACTTATGACCAACTAGGTAAATAAAAAGTGTTTTGGCCTATATGACCAAAACACCAAATCTTGAGAGAAAGCCAATGACCAACTAACTATAGAGACATATTTTGGCTAATTATTTATGTCATTTTTTGAGAGCCTTGTATAATGTAGAAGTATTTTAGCCAATATGATGATATCTTTAGTGGAGGCCTATGAATAATTATTTAATTTTTACCACATAATGATGTTTTTGGGGAACAATACCAACCATAGACTCGTTAACGGAGGGGGATGATGAATATGATGTTTTTTTTTGGAATACGTATGTCCAACAATGGATATGTATTTGCCAAAATGATGATGATAATTATTAAAGATAAGTTGAAAGTGGTTTTTAAAAAAATACCCTCAAAATGTTTATCAAATAAGAAAGCGAAATTCACTGTTTTATTAAACTCAATCCAATCTAGTAGAAGACAAATGGCAAAATAAAGCAAATGAAAACGAAAAATGAAATAAAAATACACCTAGGCATAACCTCTCGTACCGTTTGTTTTGTTAGGCTGTGCAAAAGTTATGCCATTCCTTATCACCCCTCCATTCCTGTTTCAAATGAGCCGCGGGTCGGGCTTGTTTGGGATATGAGCTTCTTTCAGATGGCAGATAGCGTGACACACGGGTGCTGTGATTAGTTAGCTTTTTTTTATGCCAACAGGAAGGTACACGTGTATACAGGTCCCCTGATGCTAAGTGGGATCTGAGACCCATAGGCATTTCAATTCTTATGCCTACAATATTAAGACCGCAATCTCAATGCTCAAAATAAACTGGTAATTTCACCGGTGCGCTTATCCTCACAGCGGAACACAACAGTGCAAATACAGCTGCTAATTAATAATGTGGATACAAATATTTTTGTATGATCGGCCATTTTCACAATTTTTCATTACAGTACCACTGAAGCCTTGGCGTTCAAACCATATTGAACAAGTAAAAAAATAAGGTGTATGTAAATACTTGACTTTATTGAGATTAAAAAGTTTAAACATATCTTAAATACCAAGCCTTAGGCTAGCTATATTTAAAAATATTGGTACGGATATAATTTAAAAATATGTTAGGTAGCATTTTAGATTTCTTTTTTATCGTTATAATTTGTATCTTAGGCTTTATTGTTCTTTCCTTATTTTTCTTTATGAAGAAATTAATAGTTAGAATGCAAAGTAATACAAAAACGATGGGGAACAATATAGCTTTAGACAAAGTAGAATAAAGGCAAAGAAGTCAAATTAATCGATAAATATAGATGTACTAGCTTCTACCCGTGACTTCTTCCGCGTAGATTTAAATTATCTTTTCCCTCGGGAACTTTTACATTTTCCAGAGTATAAGAAATCTCCATTTGAAATCTTATCCAAATCCGTCCAGCCGTTGCAGCGTGAAGGAGTAACACACATACATACACACACACACAAACTTCCACATTTATAATATTAATAAGATGCCTTTGTATTCAGTTGCTTCATAATATTCGTTTACCAACCTTAACAGCAATGTGTTCCAAAGTGCCGCATATAACTAAAAATGGCAAACAGTCACGTCGGAATGTTGCTGCATTCGGGGCCAACACTGAACAAAATGTACAATCATGGCTCTTTGTGGTTTTGAAATATGGAGCATGGCACTGAAAAGGTAGAAGAAAAGATTGTTATAGCCATAGTGTTGAATGACATGAATTATGGTACTTTAGTTGCAAAATTCTGGGATCCGAGTGAAAACGGTACAAATCGACTTAATTCGTGATAAAAAAGGGTATATACACGAACGGACTTAAACTCTTTTTCAATTGATCTTCAGAAGACTTATGCCGTTTTACACCAGGACCCCAAAATTGTGGGGATCCTTAGGGAAAGGTTTATAAAGACTATTGCCTTGCTCTGTAGTGTGGAAGAATAAATGTACCGTGGGCAGTTAAGCTGATTATCGGTTACCATAATGTATTCTTTCGCATTGAATTATAAAGGGTTTTACGAACAGTCAGAAAATAACAATCGTTAGCTTTAAACCTTGTCAATCTGTCATTAGGGTAATTGTAAAAGCTTGAAGTTTATTATGGCAAGGATTTCAAGCGTTTAATGTTTGTTAAGGGAACAATTAAATACATAGTATTAATGTGAAAGTTTATAATGATATTTTAATGTGCGTATATTTGTGACACACTTTTACATGAAAGAGGAAACTTTGATAGGGAGTAAGCATATTTCCTGCAAAAACACTACGCTAAATTAAACGGAGGTTTTAATCTCTGTCGGATTTTCATAAGACTTAAAGAAAAACACCATTTCCAATTTGTTCTTATTAAACAGAATGGCTAAAACTGTATTGTTTAATAAAATATACTTACGTAAAAGTTTATCACAAAATCCCAAAGTTATTAGCTTAGTCAATAATATATTTTTATTACACTATCAAGGTGTCCCTCCACGGAACCCTAAAGATGATTAAAATTCAAAGGGTCCTAAAGGTGTTAGCACACGTCAGCGTGCCTTATCAGCTATCTGTAACGCCTACTTCGGATAATGTAATGGGTCTCGCTGTTTGTAGTGTGCGTCGACCTTTATAGAAGAAGTATTTTGTTAGTACGAAACCTGAACATAACTGAATCAACATATTAATTTGAGATGTAAATTATGTGGGTTATTTAAGGTCTATTCCTACAATATGGTTGATTAATTTGTGTTAAAATCCCCGTGTGGTTGCCAGGTTAGAATAGTGTCACTCCATGTCTTCCCATGAGTGTCGTAAAAGGCGACTAAGGAAATAAAGGCTTGTTAGGAGATGGGTTTGCAACCTCTCACTAATACGCTGGTAAACATGTTAGCCTAATTGTGCAAAATGTGGTTACAGAATTATTACCAAGTCTTTAGGGTTATAGGTAATTCTGTAGCTCTGCCTACTCCACTCTGGGAATGAAGGCGTGATGGTATGTAGTAGAGATGCAACGGATATCCGGTTGCTATCCGGTATCCGGCCTATCCGGCCATTATTTTACTATCCGGCCGAATACCGAATAGTGATTCTGCTTGGTATTTAACTTTGAAAAATGGTTAGTATACAAGAAAACAACAACAAATTAACAAAAAAACTTATCTATTCAGCAAAATAGGCGGGCGCACATGTACTGCATACGAAATAGTTCCGTACAATGACCGAATAAAACTCGTTTCTTGCCTAGAAAACGGTCCGCACGAACCTACAATACGTAACAGGTTGAAACCTGCAAGACGCGCCCACCGCCAAACTAAAATGTAGGTATCGTTTGGCTGGCCGAATATTCGGCGGCCGGATACCGGATATTCAGCCGGTGATCAGGCCGAATATCTGGTATCTGGTATCCGGCCAAACAACTATCCGTTGCATCTCTAGTATGTAGGTATGCACTACGTATAATATTGCCTTCTTGCCTGATATTTGAATATTTATCTAACCTCATTTAATTTGAAAAGTTGAAATTCTCTTGTTATTAACATAAAAAACAAACCATTATCGGTAACTTAATAAAAGCTTGCAAACATAAAAAGGCCTACTCAATACTTATTGCTTTTGCTAGGAACCTTTTAATATAATTAAATATATACCTTATCGTAATGAATTCGGCCCCAAAATAAATGCATAATGCAGAGTATTCATAAATCAGTCGTTACGCTACGGCGTAGCAATTTTCGTAGCAGGCTCTACGATTTTGCTACGAGTTCGAAGTGTAACCATTGTTAAGTTAACCTTAATATAGAATATTCATGATTTTTTTTCAAAGCTTCAACAAAAGCTTATTCATGTAACAAACAGTTGAGAAAATTCAATTACAATGTTTTTTTAAATATGTTATTAATCAGAATAATGCTTGGCTAAGTTTCATTAAATAATTGAACCATTTAAGAGATATCAACTCTAAAAGAAGGTATCATCCTTAAATTCTTTTCATATATTTTATTACGTAATAAAAACTAATATCGTGTTTGAGCTGTTATTGTTCTGTCACCCGAGCCCAGGGCCTCTATTACCGACGGTAAAAAAACATATTGTTTTTGACGGTTTACCATTGAATTGCCGACAGACTTTTAATCGAATATTATTTCAAAGACAACGTTTCAAGTATTTTCATTTCATCGACAAGTTTAGTCATTGCGTCGTGGACTCGATACTAGGTAATTTGAACCGAGGTCTTTTAATTAGTAGTTGACATATTTCAATAAAATTCATGTCATGACTAATCATTTCGGGCCTTTTTAATTAGTTTTTTTATACTTGTAATAATATTTATTCCGCATAAAATTATTTGAATTGGTAATATTTTGCTATCAAAACTAAACGCAATCACTCACTCTGCTCTCGATTATAGCTATGTCCCTAATTTATTATAATATTATGATAATTATAATAAAAGTTATTGTAATAATAGTAATGTGTCACGTTTTTGTGTTCTTGGGGGTCGCAGTTCTAACCTAACCTAACCCACTTCTGTCAACAGTTCGTTTTCTTGGGGGTCGCAGTCCTAACTTCACCTAACCTACTTTGATACACCAATAAATCTTGGTTTTATTTCACATATTTGTATGTCACACTACATAATTTGAAAAATGTATAAATGTGCAATTGGACATATCAAATTGTATTAAAGTAATACGTCGAAGAAATGAATTGCAATGTTTTGTAGTGGTACCAATTAAGATAACTTGAAACAAATCTGCGATTAAATAGTATTCGTTGATTAGTATTTCCACGTAGTAAGATAAGTTTAAATAAATAGTAGTTGAATTAAGATAACGCCAAATAATATTACTAGTACTAAAGTTTCGATGAATCGTTGTCGATGAAATAATATTCGATGAAAAGGTGGTCGACAAAACAAGGGTACACCGTTTTTGACCTTTGGTATTGTTTTGACGTCACTCGCTATCACTGTCATAAGAGCTACCAAAACGGTGTCAATACGAGAACAGATCAATAAAGAAATTGTTTTTACCGTGTTGAATAGAAGCCCTGTTAATTTCTGAGAGTTTGAAACATTGACTATATTTTAGTCGTATAGGTATTTAATAATGCGGTACAGGTTTTTTCTAGTCCATTTTCTTTTCACTGCTGGATTCAATTATATGTTTCCGTATCCTGATTTTTAATTATAAAAGAACATATAATAAATAAATGTTACTCATTATTCTCATTAAGAATAAAATACGGTTTTCTTAAAGCAACTCCTATTCCTAACCCTCTTAAATGTTGAGTACTGTACTTTATATCGAGTTCTCCTTAGAGGGGTCGTTGAAAAAATATGTGTACAAATTAATTTGATTTTCCTTTGACCAGTTATATTTTAATTCCTTTCACAAACGAAATAAATATGTTATAAATATTAAATAGAAAAAACCTCTGATTTAATGGCGGCAGTTACTTTCGGAATAGAAATCTAAGATGAAAACGAGTTTCATACAATTTCCGATATATTTAGCTCTCTATATAAAACAAAACACCTCTGTATCGGTTTTTTAGTTAATGCAATGCCATACACAAACACAGGAACAAACATTAAACATAAAACTATCCTCTTTTTACGGAGATATTTTTTATTAAGTTTTTATTCATTTATATTGCGGATGGTAGTACCTTGTGCAGGGTCCGTCCGGATCGCTACCACCATCTTATCCTTTAACCTACCGCCAAACAGCAGTATTCGCATTGTTGTGTTCCGGTTTGGGGATAAGACAGCCGGTGTGATGACTAGCATAGAGGCATTCATCTTACCTCAGGGTTGGCAACGCATTTGCAGTCTTAGGCTTGCGAATGTCTATGGGTCACAGTTTTCACTTATCATCACTACCATCAGGTGGCCTGTGTGCTCGTTTGCCTTCTCTAAGCCACAAAGTGTATTTGTTTGTCCTTCCTTCATAACAAATTCAAATACCATAGCAGTCGGATGGTGGAAGAATAACCACTATTTCATAAAAGTTATGTTATTTACACGAAATAGTATATCTTATAAGTATTTTCTACCTTTGAGTACGGTTTTGTTTAGCTTATAAAAATATTATAAATTAGAACTTGTGAACTATATGCTATAAAATAACTTCTTTGCCCAGCTTTATAAGCGGTATGAGAAGCTCCAAATGACGAGAAAAAGTAACGTCTTATATCGGCTAAATGAGGTGCTTCAACATCAAAAGCGTTTCAAGTGCTTACATTTTTGCGTCGCAAACATTTTTAATATCATAAAAAATGCTTTATAAACCCCGTGGACTAATTCCTTCTTGGTTGAAAATTAAAATTCTCGCTGACTGGCGTTCTAAATTTAAAAGTTTGACTCGGTCACGGGCTGAAATTTGGAACTATATATTTTATTTTAGACTAGAAGTTGACTAGAAGACGCTCGTGACTTCGTACGCGTAGAGTTAGATTTTTTTTATGGCAATGAGATGGCACGCGTTCACACAGGCCAGTTTCTAGCTACCCCCTATTGTAACCCCTTACAATTTTATGAATTTTACGTGGACAGAATTAAGCTATATAATATGTATACGAAAGTACAACATGGATAAGACTTTTATAAAATTCGATTACTCTTTATGTGTGAAAATATATGCCCTTTTGTAATAAATAAATCAGTAAATATTTGGTATATTGAGAAAGTACTGAAGTATCACTTTACGAATACACTACTCTTTTTTATCTCCTCTTTCTTATTTGACGACGCGCTGGCCTAGTTGGTAGTGACCCTGCCTACGAAGCTAGCGGTCCTGGATTTAAATCCCGGTAAAAGCAGATTTGCGTAATGAGCGCGAATATTTGTTCCTGAGTCATGGCTGTTTTTTATGTATTTGAGTATATATTTCTCTATGTAAGTATTTATATCGTGATCTAGTAACCATAGAACAAGCCTAGAGCTTAGTTTGGGACTAGGTCAATTGGTGTGGCATTGTCCCCTGATATTTATTATTTATTTAATTATCTTACATCTGTAGATGTGGAGAGGTAATTTTCCCTATATAAGTAGATAGTGAACTATAAAAGCAATGTACTGAAACACCTAATAAAGAAAAAATAAATACTTCAACAACAAAACTCTATAACTTTTTCTTCAGTGATGTTTTCTTTTTGTAAAATCAGTTGTAGTCATATCCATATGATATATATTATGGATACCGTTTGAAATTATTTTGACGTAATTTGTATCCGGCGTCCGCCCATTAGTTATAAATGTGTGTTCGTTTGTTGGTTTGTTTTTACGCCTTAACCATTTTACGTGAATTTAGGCACTAAATATTATTGATGGCCTAGACAGTGAGAACATAGGAGACGTAGACTACCCCCTTAGCAAATAAACAGTATCCTAGATTCAATTGCCAAGAAAGATTCTCTTCTTAGTAATGAGATTGTGATTGCTTCAGGACTTTATTTGGGTTAGCGGGCAGTAGGCTAGAGTAGGTTTTTATGTTTTCTATTTTATTTTCATAACTAATTTCTGCCCACTACTTTTTCCGCGTAGGTTTCGATTATCGTTATTCCCTCGGAAACTTTTTAATTTTTCATAGAAACTAACCTATGGTTCCAGGGTAAAAGTTTTTTTTATGGCACAGATAAGGCAATTGGGCACACAGGCCACGTGATGGTAAGTGGAAAATGTAACCCATAGACATTCGCATCCACAAGACTGCAAGCCTAAGACTGCAAATGCGTTGCCAACCCTGAGGACTATTTCATCCAAATCCGTTCAGTAATTGCAACGTGAAGCAGTAATAAACTAACACACAAACTTTCGCATTTATATTATTACCAAGACTACAAAAATAATTGATTACTCCGTCCATGATTTTTAATTTCTTCTACCCACCCTATACACACGAAAAAGTAAAAAACGCAAGTAGATGGCAATCGGTAACTAAACAAATAGAGGTGAAAAGGCCGTTGAATCGTCATTCGGAATAAATCGGCGCCGGCAGAAGACCGGTATTGTCCGATTTTTACGGTTCGCTTGATGAGGGTCCGCTTTATTGACTTTAAAGGTTTATAGAGTGCCAGATTCCACTTTACGGGCGCGTGTCCGGACGGTACCGATAAAAATTGACGGTTTTACCGATTCACTCGGTTAATGGTTGATAAACTTTTGAATCTTGTGTTGGAAAGAGCAATTCGCCCTGGATTGAATATATTAATTACAAAGTTCTAAATTGATACATGATGTATTGTTTTTAAAATGGCATCCATCACCGTCAAGTAAAAGCTAGAATACGATAGCATATCAAAAGCAATATGGGTTTACCAAGTAAAACAGAAGGCCGGGTTGTCTTTTACGCATCCCACCAAATAATGTCTCCTGCCTAATACATACGAATGATGTATTGAACAGTACATTTTCTTTAATTCCACACTATTCCACCTTTAAATAAACGCAGTTGAAATGCGCTCTTTGCGTAGTATGTGTGGTGTGAAACTGATTGATAGAGTAAGGAATGAAAAGGTCAGAGATAAATGTGGACTAAAAGAAGATGTAGTGACTAAGATTGAAAAGGGCATGCTTCGATGGTTCGGTCATTTGGAAAGGATGGATGAAAGAAGATTGACGAAAGAGATATACAGAGCGAAAGTGAGTGGAAGGGTCGGAAGAGGCCGCCCTAGGCGTACTTTTTCGAATCAAATCGGAGAAATACTGGAAAAGGGCCGAATCTTAAGTACCCGAAACCAACGTGCGTGCATGACTCGATGTATGAATGTGGAAGAAGCGAAAGACATTTGTCAGGATCGTAGCAGGTGGAAAGAAGTCGTCTCTGCCTACCCCTCTGGGAAACAGGCGTGATTTTATGTATGTATGTATGTATTCCACCTTCACTAATTTTATGAAACTTACATAATTTATGTAGATAAGTTGTTGGTTAATGTTTAGAAAAAAAAATGGTGATAGTACAAAGAGCCTGAATTGTTATATAGGTGTTTTATTTTTATTTATTTTTGAGGAAAAGAAGTAACTAGGGCTAGTATTTTTTTAATGGTTTCTATTGGTTACACCGTTTCATAATTTTTAAGAAAAAAAATCGTTTAGAGGTTTCAAAATTGGTATGAAGTATTTTCTCCTCACCATACATCATCTGATAATAGTTCCAAACTCAAAGCTTTGGGGGCAAGTGTTGAAGGGCTATCCTGCTACACCCTTCGTAAATGCAGCCTGAAACTTGTTTTTAATCATGCCTAAGTGATATGACAATGACAGCAATTTAAACTAAAGCTCTTTCACAATCGCAAATTAAAGCGGGCCCGTCAAAATGTAACTAAAATTGGAAAAGTTTTAAGCTCTGAAAGCTTAAAAAGTGAACTATTCTGGAATCCAAGCGGGGAAAGAATTAAATTCTACCCGGGCCATTAAAAAGTGCTAAAACAGAAATCAACGGCCGACGATAAAAACCAGCCCTCTTTCATTGAAATTCTAAAGGGGAGGTATAGGTATAAGGTGGAGGAGGGAGCGATATTGTAGCGAGATCGCTTTGTCCTTACGTACGTTATTGTGTGTGTAGGTAAGCAAAATAATATCTTTAACCAAGGGACATTCATTTTAAATTGCATCCCGAGATATTTATCCCATAGCCATAGTTCGAGGTGACAAGTTACATCTTTCACTGGAGCAAAATAAATGTTTTGTGTCAAATGTATGTGCAAACAACACAAACAAATGAATCAAAAAAAGAGTGGTAGTACCTAATTATTATTTCAAAATCACTTTCCTCGCTAGGAATGGAAATGCCATTTTCTCCCCGCTACCGATCGGTAGCAGCAACACAACAATGTGTTAAACTGTATCTGTATATACAGTCAACCAATTTGATTCATAGGCCACTATGGACTATGTTAAAGTGATGTTGCCAACGAAAACGTGAGACGGCCTCTGATTGCCTTTGACGTGCTTATTGTCATGTAAATAAGGGCTATCAATTCGTTGACAATATGGAAACAAGTGAAAAACAATACGGTATTACCGTGTATAAACTCAGGTCTGCAGTCACGTGAAATAAAATGTCAGTGACTTATTGGTATTACGTATGGAATAGTCACATAATTGTGTCGTTGCGTAATAATTCAAAAGGCCCGTCATTTTGTCCATTGATTTTATGATCGATATGTCATTACAATTACGTAGGCTTTCGCGCAGTTATATTCCTGGTTGTAATTCCATTCAGGTGGCTTGAGTATTAAACAGCTCATTGATTTTGGTTAATTGAATGGTTTTGTTACGTTTTAATGTCGGGGGATATTTTTTTAATACCGTGCTTAGGTTAGTACTTTTTGTTGTAGTATCTATTTTAGAGATGTGTATTTTAAAATAGAAGCGAATTTCTATGATTATTGGCCGGATCTCCATGATGAAAATTTAGTTTATAGCGTATGTATATTTGGGGTCGAAAAGAGCCCCTTAACTTCTTAACTAACGGTGCCTTAAAAGCTGGTGTCCTAGTGGAAATATATAGTATAGATGCCTTACCTCGTAATAAAAATGAGGGTATAAATCAAAATCTTTTTCACTTGATTTTAGAAGGCTTATATTATTTATACCCTGTTTTAATCTTGATTGTAGCAATAGAATAAGGTTAGATGTACTTATATTATGCACTTTTAATACTAAGGACCATATACATTTATTATAATTGAGATGTCCATCTTGAAACGAGTCATTATTAGGCAGCTTAGCCAAATTTAATTATTTAAATACGGCCGCAATAAAAGCCAGTTAATCTTAAAACTTAAATATATAAAAGGAGAAACTGACTGACTGACTGACTGACATATCAACGCACAGCCGAAACTACTGTACCTAGAAACTTGAAATTTGGTACAGGTGTCCTTTCATGATGTAAGTGAGAACTAAGAAAGGATTTTCCGAAAATCGACCCCCAACGGGAAAAAAGGGGGAGTACTGGGAAACTAATTCTACGTACGAAGTCGCGGGCGTCCGCTAGTGACAAATAAATTGCTCTGTAGTGACTATTTTTCATACACAAAACAAGTTTGAACAAGTCTAACAAAAAGCAAGCTTTAAAAAACCCAGCTGTGGTTTTAAATCGACCAAAAATCGTCATTCAAAATGAAAAATGATGAAAGAAACTTAAATATGATTTTTATACCTATTCACTTATACCCCTCTTGTCATAGCTCACTTTTTTCTTTTTTTAAATATGGCGCCTAGTTGCTGCCATATTGAATCTGGATTACTGTCATGTCTTTGGTGACATTTACAAGGTTAACACTACTCGATTGTCATAAGAATCATCAAAATTGATCCACGCGTTTAGTTTCTAGAACGCCCAAAGGAACAATAGTACATTGTTGCCTAGGCGCGGAAAGTAAGGGTTTTCCTGACGAGGTGGTTAGCAGGCCGAGCAATAGCGAGGCCTGCTAAAATACGAGTCAGGAAATCCTCGTTTCCGCCGAGGCATACATAATGCTTTTCTCTAACATGTGAGGAAATAATACTAATACATTTTTAAAAAGCAAGTAATTTAATTATGCAGAATGAACAAATGTTACCGACTGTCAATTGTTTTTAAATACTAACCATAGAAATTGGAATGCAAATTCAAAAAGAAACACACGCACTGTGCTAAAAAAGCGAGCTGTTACCTTGGCTGTTTGGAATTTTTGTCTTGGTCCTTTTGATTTTGTATGCAAATTGACAGCATTTTTAAGAAAAATATAGACATGGACGGAAAGTGTTTTCAATGTTTTCATATGGTTCTTTTACTCCTAGGAGTAAAATGAGGCTCTTTCCGTCCTTGTCTTTCAATCGGAAAACCGTTTTTTCCGAGCATGTTCGAGAAAACATAGTATACATACATACATAGGCTGATAAACACATTACCCCTCTTTCGGGAATCGGGTAAAAGGGAACGAGTTTCAAGTCTCCAAAATGAGTAAGGCGGTTAAGATTGAAATTTAAGATTGAAATTTAGAACCGCTAACGTTCCGTCCCTTCCTCCGCTTCCCGAATGAACCCCTGTGAAATTCGCCGGGCAATCAAATCAGTTCGAATCATAAGGTGTCCACGGCGGAAATCCGTTTTGTGCGCTCCCTTTGGTTGCGTCCAAAAATCTACATTTAAACGATGTAAAACGTTTTTTTTAAATTAATTTCCATTTTAGTCGTAACATGAAATTTTATTTGATGTTGGGAGGGTTATCTGTGACGGGCGGCGTTTGAAGGGTTAAGGGGTAGATACGTTATTGTGTTGTGGCATTTAAGGATGTCACATAAACACTTGGGTCGTGTTATTTCTGTGAATATGCGCACACATGAGCTTTTATATTGTAAAATATATATGTAACCACGAGTAAGGTTCAATAAAATTAAAAAAATATGATTTTTTAAATTCACAAGTGTTTTAATTAATGAATTGCTTACTGATGAACAAAATTAAATGCTTTTCTTTTACATGTCCATATGTCTTACTTCTTGGGGTTTTTTTTGTGCCAAGGAGAAGGCACACGAGCACACTGGGATCTGAGACATTTGAATTCTTAAGACAACAATCTTAAGACTGCAATCTTAAGAGTCCAAATGCATTGCCAACCCTGAGTTCTAACATGGAATGCCTTTATGAAAATAATTGGTTCGTCTGTTACCTAATAACAAAAATTTAGACACTCGATCGTATAGTATAACATGTCAATAATTTCACAAAACTTCTTACAAATTAATTATTTAAAAAACTAGGTCTACGACTTACCAGCTTTACAAGGATCCATCCCAAGATCACCGGAATCCTTGCTCTCCACATGCATAGTCATCAACTCCTCTATAGTAAACCTATGCGACACGTCTCTCCCCTCCTCCGAGCTTAGTTCAGACGTGACGCACGCCAAAATAGTCATTATCACGCCAACCACCGCGACGGGCGCACGCCTAAACCGGGATCTCATTTTGATTTTAATCACTCACAGGCACTATAACATGATTTGAGTTCACCTGGAACAATGAAAACAATATTTAGTATTAATTTATTGAAAGAGTAAGGAATGAAAAGATCACAGAGAAATGTGGACTAAAAGAAGATGTAGTGACTAAGATTGAAAAGGGTATACTGCCATGGTTTGGTGGTGGGAAAAGGATGAAAGAAGATAAACGAAGGAGATATTCATAGCGGAATTGAGTAGAAGGGTCGGTAGGGGCCGCCCTAGGTGTACTTTTTCGAATCAAATCGGTAAAATACTGGAAAAGTACCCAAAACCGGCGTGCATGCATGACTCGGTGTATGAATGTGGAAGAAACAAATGAGACCTGTCAGGATTGTAGCAGGTGAAAGAAGTGGTGGGTGGTCGCCTCTGGGAAACCGGCGTGATTTAATGTAATGTGTTTAGTATTACTAGTATGTCTGTGGTTGACTAGGTAAAACCTGCGAGTAAATAAAAAGTATATAATAAGAGGTTATGTAGCTCTTGACTTTATGACTTTATACTATTAAACACGTCCAAATTACCGCAGTGTTTGAAGTCAAAAGTCTTTGACCAGTGTGTGTTGCCGGTGATGCCTTACGGATCTGAGACGTGGGCGCTAACAATGGGCCTCATAAGGAAGCTCAAAGTCACTCAGAGGGCTATGGAGAGGGCTATGCTCGGGGTTTCTCTGCGTGATGGAATCAGAAATGATTATATCCGCAGTAGAACTAAGCTTACCGACATAGCCCTAAGAATAGCTAAACTGAAGTGGCAGTGGGCGGGGCACATTGCTCGCAGGACTGATGGCCGATGGGGTCAGAACGTTCTGGAGTGGCGTCCGCGGACCGGAAGACGAGCTGTAGGTAGGCCTCCAACAAGATGGAGTGACGACCTCGTCAGGATCGCGGGACCGCGGTGGATGCAAAAAGCACAAGACCGGTCTGAGTGGAAAGCCTTGGGGGAGGCCTATGTCCAGCAGTGGACGTCTTTCGGCTGACATGAATGAATGAATGACTATTAAATAAAAATAAACTATGAGGGCCCCTTCAACTTGGTAAAACTATTATTGCCTTTGACGAGTTATCGTATAGTTTTTAACTCTGCCAATGTAACTATCAAGTAAATGAGATCTATCGTAACGTTGATAATACGATAAGGCAATATTTCAACCCAGTAGAACAGAATGATTATAAGATACCGATGACTTTTGTTTTATTCCCGTGCTGAATTTAAATTATTTATTTACCTAACTGTTATGGGACGCATGCCATCTGGTTACGTAATAAAAGTACGAGACATAAATATGTTACTTTGCAATGGTTGGCATGTACTTAAGAATCTGTGATATAATTTTGAATTCCTTAACCTTGTTTTAATTTAACACTAATATAACTAGTCCCAAACTAAGCTCTAGGCTTGTACTATGGGTACTAGACAACGATATAAATACTTATATAGAGAAATATATACGTAAATACAAAAGAAAACATCCAAGACTCAAGAACAAATATTCACTCTCATCACTCATCACACAAATATCTTACCACTACTAGGCCA
The DNA here is from genome assembly GCA_923062465.1 of Acleris sparsana. NCBI lineage: Eukaryota > Metazoa > Arthropoda > Insecta > Lepidoptera > Tortricidae > Acleris > Acleris sparsana. The sequence goes on from OV281293.1 coordinate 3,324,668, forward strand.
GCGCGTCATCAAATAAATAAATTAAGAGGTTTTTAAAACATCGTTCGTAAAATGATCTAAAACAAATACTCTTAAAGTTGTAATTGGATAGACTTGATATAATTTGCTATAATCCAAACTCCATTCAACTTATAATAATCCATACCAATACCTAATTATCCTTAATCCCCTTATCAATCTGCTTAAAACTAATCCTCGCTAATTGTAAAGCCATTACATTACTAATTACAACCTTAAAAAACTTGCTTCACTCAGGTACTAAATCTCTGCTCAAAGTTCGGATAGAAACGTTTAGTCTTTCACCACGTTACGTGCCCGTTTTCTCGTTTCTGTGTTGTTTTGAGCTCAATAGGGAGTTCATGGCCCTGAATAAGTTAAACAAGGGGAACTTTAGACAAATAGAGTGGTCTGTCTTGCGGTGTTTACCATTATAGTTAAATCTAGATCGTGTTTTGTTTGTGTGCGAGTAAGTAAGTATGTACGGGATTACATATTTGAACTGCGAAAAATGTTTAAATGATTTTTGGTTCGACAAAAATTATTCAATAAATATATTATATAACGTTTGCCCAAAAGATCACTTGGAATATTTTTGCTGATTTCACCGTACAATCATTTGCCAAATGTAATGGCTCGTTTTACTAATAATTTACCTATTTTTTAATCGACGAGAAAAATAAAACCACGAAGGCCAAGGAGCAAAGCTCAAAGCTTAAAAGTTGCTCCGACTAAAATTATGTTTATTTAATGTGAAATAGTGAAATCATTTACAAAAATTACGAATTCTGTCATCGGACAAATTATAAACAACGAATCGTTTGAGGTCCAAAAAAAATCAAAGACAAAGCGACGAGGTACAAAAGTGAGTACTTACTGATGATAAGATAACGAACCCATCAGGAACCCTAGGCTTGCTTAGTGATTACGTAAATGATTTAAATACTCACCGCGACCTGTAGCTTACATCCGATAGATTATCCATTTCATATTTAAGTTATAAAATATTAAACGAAAGGAAAGTTAAAAAGTTAAAAAAAAAACGGTCAACGAAACAGCAGGGCCTCTATTTCCGACGGTAAAAAACATATCGTCTTTGAACTGTTATGGTATTGTTTTGACGTCATCCGCCATTACTGTCCAGTAAATAAGAGCTATCAAAACGGTGACAATACGATAATAGCTCAAATCGATAACGTTGTATTTACTACTTCATGCAAAAACCGAAATTACATCATCAATATAATTCATCATCATTATCAGCCGCAAGACGTCCACTGCTGGACAAAGGCCTTCCCCAAGGTTTTCACAACGATCGGTCCTCTGCTGCTGTCATCCAGCGGTTTCCCGCGACCTTTATCAGATCGTCAGTCCTTGTGGAAGGTCTGCCAACACTTCGTCTCCCGGTTCGCGGTCGCCACTCTAGAACCTTTCCGCTCCAACGGCCATCAGTTCTACGAGCAATGTGCCCCGCCCACTGCCACTTAAGGTTTGCAATCCGGTGAGCTATATCGGTTACTTTAGATCTCCTGCGAATCTCCTCATTCCTGATTCGATCTCGCAAGGAAAAAAGGATAATTAGACCAATGAAAACACAACCTGGTCTTTGCCCTGTTATCGTATTGTCAACGTTTTGATAGCTCTTATTTCCAGGACAGTAATGGCGGCCGAGTTTAAAAAAAATCCATAACAGGTCAAATACGATATCGTTTTTACCGCCTAGAATAGAGCCCCAGAAGGTATAAATATGTTTATTCTGTTCGAATAGCTTGAATAATACTCATTGAAAACAATAGATGTCCCGAAGTATTTCAAATTTGGAACACATGGTTGCACAAGCCTTTTGAAATGCGTTAATCGTAATTCCATTGTAGCAATTTCAATTACGTTATGTTCAACTCTAGCGTATATTCTATTACATTTGTATTAAACAGTTTGTATTAATTGCGAGTCCACAGCACAGGAATTTTTTTATGGTTTTAATTAATTTTATTTTAAAATCTTTGATCGTATTTATTGATTGCAATGATATGGAAGCTGGGGTTCTAGAGAAAAAGGGTATAGTCTCCTGAAGATCAAGTGAAAAAGGTTTTAAGTCTTATATACTTGAAATGAAATGAAATGAAATGAAATGAAATGAAATGAAATGAAATGAAATGAAATATATTTAATCAATCTCACACACAGCACCATCACCAACTTAAACATATGTATAATTTAATCTCTAAATAATTAATCTTAACATTTAAAGGTGCGGTAGTGTGACATTAATATGGGTCTTCACTCAGCATTGTGTTGCGACACTAAAGTGCTGCAACGCTGGTATTCTGTGAAACCCAGATCGTGTGCGACAGCAACCGATATGTAACGCCTATTCCTAGAAAATACAATTAGTAGATAAAAAATGATAATAATCTTACAACCTATACTACAGTCTAAGTCTAAATTCCTCCATTTATGCCTTTATAATAATAACATACAACACTGATATATATAATTTCATATATTTAATAAATAAAAACCGCTGGATGACAGCAGCAGAGGACCGATCGTTGTGGAAAACCTTGGGGAAGGCCTTTGTCCAGCAGTGGACGTCTTACTTCGTTTATCTTTTTATTACGAGTGATCGACTTTCCTTTTATGCTGCTAAAAAAAATACGTTAAATTTGGAAGGCGTCCTTTACAGCATAGAATAAGTACAGGCATAGAAATCGGAGTATGAGAACGACGAAAGACCTTTTTCGTAATTTAAGAAGTAGAGAACGATAGTGCAAAGTTCATCAGGCTTTTATGCATTATGTCCTTATTCTACGCTTTATACAGATTTATATCTCCAATGAAGAATCAATAATGCTGGCAGGACTAAAAGACAAAAGCTGAATATCAGGTTGAGTAGCCTGGCTAGCAACAGTAGACTAACACGAGCTCTATTTTGAAAAACGAAATTTGAAGTTCTCTGTTCCTATCAACTCGGTAATGACTGATGTGTGAAAGAGATGTAGTTTCTGAAGATCTACTTCACTTTCATTGCTTTAAGAGGGTTGTGAAACAACGCTTAAATCGCGTAGCTGTAAAAAATCCATACAAATTTCAAGTGTCACGTGTGTCACTGTCAAGATGGTGAAAAAGGGGACAGATCTAATAACATTTTAATTATAGAAAAACGTTCAAAGAATTAGCTGTCCATCAAATACTGTAATTAAATACAATGCAATCACCATCAAAAACATCACCCTCCTCCTTCGGCAATCGGGTGAAAACAAGCTATCTAGCTCGTTATTTTAAGAAATTCTTCTACTCAACCTATTTATAATAGCCTAATATAAGGTGGTTTTGAATACTTAGAAACTTCTGTTTGAGCAACTTGGAGTACTTAACATACTTGGCAGACTTGCTTGCGGGCACTCGAGCGTAAACAGTTTGAAACATAAAATTCCAGCCCTAGATTAAACTGATAAGAGTAATAAGTTTAGGATACAGAGGCGGCGTAAGGCGCCCCGTTTAAAAACCCAGCAAGAGACATTGAGGTAATTTCACAGGAGAAAAAAAAAACATGTATGTGTCAGCGGTACAAAATTTTGCAATATTCGTTCAAGAAGTGATACTTTCTTGGTTGAAGGTAGGTTTATATATCTTTTTTTTATTTTCTATAGTAAATGTTTTATTTGCCATACTAGCATTTAAAATGAAATGCATGTAAAGAAATAGTAGCCGATGATTTTCAAGCCACTCTGTTGTTTTCAAAACCTAGTAAGTGCACGTCACTTACTAGGTTTTGAAATAGTTTTGAGACTTACTAGGTTTTGAAATGGTTAAGCCCGTTTTATAAACGACTTCAGAAAAGGAGGAGTTTCTCAATTCGACCGTGTATATATAAATATTTTTTTCGCGGATAACTTCGTTATTTATTTTTGCACTTAGTAGGTTTCGGGGTACTTGTAAATGTGAAAAGTGTATCTCTAAATTATTTTGAGTCCGGTAGGGATTTTCAGGAAACCGCGTTTTATGCAAAAATCGCAAAATTGAGGCAGCCGCGTGGGCGACGAGGCCCTACGGCCTTGCGGTTCGAGATGTCTTGCCCCTCGAAGGTACTCGTATATATGCTTACTCAAAATCCGTGAAAGCGATTTGTTTTTTTGCCATGTTTTTTTAAGCTTGCTTTTTATTTAATCTACTCGTATGAAATCCGTCTCTTTCCGCCACGGTAGCAGTAAATTTTTATTATACAAAAAAACAGCGGTAACCATACTTCTCTTCTGTTGGTTTGGGTTACAAAGATGATGCACTGCGGTTTAAAACTGGAGTCATACAGCTATTTGAATCTCTAAGGCCCGTATTAATAAACTGATCTTAACTCTAATGCTCGTCTCGAGATGCGTCTAAAATGACAGTGTTCTATGGTTGGCGTTTACTTTGACGTAACTTGTGACGGGCCTCACAATCACTAGGAACCTTTATAGATTCGCCATGTCCGTCCGTCCGTCCGTCCGTCCGTCTGTCCATCCGCAGCCTAGCTCAGAGACTCTTTTGTGCATCTCCCCCACACGTAACTTGGAGATGTATTATTTTTTCTCGTTTACCCCATAGTGGGGTATCGTTAGGTCTTTATAAAAATATTGCGGGTTTGTGGAAATATTTTTTGATTAAGTTCCGTTTATGAAATATTAAGCTTTAAAGAGCTAATTTTTGTTAGAGTGACGTGGACCCCTACCCTACAGCCACAAATTGGAGTTCCCACTCGGTAAAACCTAACGCGTTTGAAATGCTTTTCGTGTAGTCTGTTTGATAGCTCTTAGGTACTTGACAGGAATGATGGCTGAGTTAAAAACAATACGATAACATGTCAAAAGCAATGTGGTTTCTAATTTACACTGCTTCGTTAACCTAATTTAAACGTATAGTTCCCATATTAATACGCAATTAAATTGTGTCCGTTAAAACGAGCACAAATTTATTGTAAATAATCGCTTTTTTAACAGTCATTTCTGAGAACAAAATGGCTGTTGCTCCCAAAGTCATTTGATAAGGGAAGGGTCACGGCCGGTCGATAACGATATTCTCACAAATATTTTTATTTCTATTGGAAAAGTGACACGCTGGAATTCTATACGCATGCCCACGAGGGTATAAATTTGCTTCGTGTCAAAATATAATAATGTGTGTGTAAATGAAATACGAGCAAACATTTTAACTAGTCGTAGGTTATGGCTCTACAAGTCATGTAAATGTGAAATTTCGTTATTAACTCTAATACATAATTATTTAGCAGCAATTTATAATGTAAACGTAGATTTCAGTCCCAGTTCATTGAATTTTAATTAAGCTATTTCTGATACATTGCCTGGCGAATTAATTTGTATGAAAAATAGAAATACAACTGTTTTTATGTTAATTAGAATGCATAATAACCGTCGTTAAAATGTTTGCTCTTATTCCATTTACACACAGTATGTCTATAGGTTTTTCTACAGTGCACTGTTTTTATTTGTTTAAATGAAAACTTTGCGTACTCCATACAACATAAGTTCTAGTTAGGTTAGGTTACGTTATACGACGAAGCCTGCGGGACCGGTGGAAAAGCGACCTGGAGGACTCCCCCTATGGACTCCGCACTATAGGGACACTCTTGCCGTCGCTGGGCCACTAGTTGGAGAGGAGGTACAGTACCGCCATGTACCGCCTTGTGCAGGTAATGACTGGGCACGGCTGCTTCGGTCATTACCTGCACAAGATTAGAAGAGATCCCAGTCCGGTTTGCCATGAGTGCGGCGAGTCGGATGACACGGCCCTGCACACCCTTGAGGTGTGCTCGAAGTGGGATCCGGAGCGCCGCACTCTGGTTGCGGACACAGGGCTCTCTGATCTCGTGCAGTGAAAGATCGTGGTTGGCAGTCATCTCAGCATTATCTCGCAGAAGGTGGCGGCGGAGCGGGAGCGGGAGGAGGATGTGGATGCGCACCCGCTCCGGCGTATATGTGTGGGGCGAAAGCGGAGGCAGTTTGCCGCCCGCTTGAACCCCTAGTAGGACCGTGGGGATAGGGTCACACACAAAGGTCCTACACGTCTGGGGGAGGGTTCGGCGTGTTAACTGAACCCTCCCTCCTTTGGCGCACGTGCCTCATCAATAGGCTGAGGCGGCTGGGGGGCACCATCATCATCAGTCATCAGCCCACGGTGCCCCGTTAACAGCCTATGGAGGTTAAAGCAGCGTTGTGGAGCGCATGCGTTAGAAACGGTACGGATACGATGCGTCACTGCGATTCCGTACTGTCACCGTTTTTTAAGCATTGGTTGCTGGTGGCTTATTAATTTTAGACGTTCTGATACCTACCGATTCAAAAAGCTACGAGGGAACAGACTGATAAACCGACATAGGAGCTATTATGGCACGAAAAAAATTGTCATAGGGACTTCCGAACGATATTAATTTATTGATAAATTGTACTTTCTTATGACAGTTATGATTATGAGATAACGTTTATAACGCAACTTGTATACCTTAGGTACTTGGGAAAAAAAACGCTTAGTACTGAATTTATTTGATTTCTAAAATCCCTAAAAAGTATGCCTATGAACTATTTAAATTAAATATTACCTATCATTATGTAACGCGATGGGTAGTGTAGCATAGTTAATTTTTAATCAAATCAAAATGTCACTTTGAAATAATTAAGTGCTTATTTAAAACAGTTATCGATAAATTTAATATTGGAAGGACATTCTACTTAACTCACGTTTTTGCCACAAAAATTCCTATGTCTGCTGATGAACATACTAACTAAAATACTCAAAACCCTTCTGTGGGGTTATTATGACAGAGCAATGCAGTTCTGTTTACGCTAAGAGAAAAGGACAGAGCTATATAACTGCTATAACACTGTCAACGCTCAACGTAAAATGAACTGGCATAGCTACGTCATAATAACTCCTCTGGTCAGGCTTCGCCCTGGTTGGGTAAAAAGGCTATGGTCGTCGTCAACGCAAATAATAAATCAATGAATGAATCATTTGTTTATCACCTGACTGCCGAAGGAGGAGGGTGATGTGTTTATCAGTCTATATGTATGTTTGTTCCTTTGTGGCGCTCTAGAAAATAAACGCATGGACCGATTATTATGATTTTTATGGCAATCGATTTGTCTTAATCTTGTGAGCGTATATATAATTATTGCGCTCATTTTTGGTACAGTCAAGTGTAACAGTCAAAATTAGAAAGCAAATATACCTAACAAATTTTAAAAGAAAACCATGACGACCGTGTACTATTATTGATTTTATTTTAAAAATGTTATGTACAGTTAACGATAATGTTAATTAAAACTAAATTTGCATGCTAGTATCTAGCGAGATATGTCATCGCAGAGGAATAATAAACTAACAACACCTTATTATACCATATTTTATAGCAAATAAACAAATTTTGAATTTGATTATTTTTGAACTTTGTATTTTGAATAGGACGGTAGCTAGACACCATATTGTAGAAAAAAAAAAGTCGACGAACTATGACAAATGGGGTATCATTGAATAAGCATTTAAAAATCATTTTTCATTTTGTATTATCATGTAGGATTTATAACGATTCAAATTTGGTTAGCAACAATAGTCGGGTTTCTTCTCAGCAGTAGTCTCCTCTTGGGAAGCGCTGGTAGATTCTTGACGTGTAAAAGTGCCTGTGCGGCCTACTTACTGAATAAATTTATTTTATCTTTATCTTTTTTTTAAAGCATACTTTTTGTTGTTCATTTGTGGTTTCAAAATTAAATAAAGGTATTCAATAAGTATCAGTACAAAAAAGTGGTATTTCAAATCAATTGGGTATTCCCAGTGTGATTTCTGCGTAAACGCATAATAAATAATTTAATAAACAAAACTAGTAATTGTAAAGACTGGCAATACAACTCGTAATCAGCCAATGTCCTTTGACCTTTTCCACCCATTTTTATCCAGCAAATACCAAAGTAGCTCCACAGATATTTGCTCTCTATACAATTTAGATGGGGTTCTTTTTTGTTTGTCATGCTTTGTTGATAAGACCTTATTGGTCGTGGATGGTAGTGGAGCGTCGGTCAGCTATCAGCAAGTGATAAGAGACATTCCAATAATAGACCTGGCTTTCTTTGTGTTTGAATAGCAAATGTTTTTAGTAATGGCGGAGGGTGCAGACAATTTTATCTCTCACTCTGATATGAGTATATTCTGTCACTTGAATTTAGAACTTTTATTTTTTAGGTATTTTTACAATAGGGAATATTGATGATTTTTTTCACAGCTGCAATAAAAGCTTCATGTAACAAATAGTTGAGATAAATCTTTGAATAACTGTAAATATAACCAAGATTTAGCCAAGAAAGATTTGTCCCTATCTCTTTCTAGAAAAAACAGAATTAAACATGGAGTTTATATGGCCGACCTGTTACATGATGTCATAGTGAATATCGGATCTCTCCGTCTAATTAGCTGTATAAAATACTCGTATCATCCATATTTCTTTGCCGATTTTAAATTTAATTTAACTCTTCGTGATCTTTTTAGGGTTCCGTAGCCAAATGGCAAAAAACGGAACCCTTATAGATTCGTCATGTCTGTCCGTCCGTCTGTCCGTCCGTATGTCACAGCCACTTTATTCCGTAAGTATAAGAGCTATACTATGGAAACTTTGTAAGTAGATGTATTCGGTGAACCGCAACAAGATTTTCATACAAAAATAGAAAAAAAACAATAAATTTTTGGGGTTCCCCATACTTAGAACTGAAACTCATTTATTTTTTTCATCAAACCCATACGTGTGGGGTATCTATGGATAGGTCTTCAAAAATGATATTGAGGTTTTTAATATATTTTTTTTCTAAACTGAATAGTTTGCGCGAGAGACGCTTCCAAAGTGGAAAAATGTGTGTCCCCCCCCCCGTAACTTCTAAAATAAGGGAATGATAAATGTAAAAATAATATATGATGTACATTACCATGCAAACTTCCACCGAAAATTGGTGTGAACGAGATTTAATAATTAGTTTTTTTTTAATACGTTATAAATCGTAAACCGCATTTTACCTTTTATTCAATCAACTCCAATATAATAAAGAATAAAGAAAACCATTTATTTAGATGTATAGTGGTACGGAACCCTACGTGCGCGAGTCCGACTCGCACTTGGCCGGTTTTTTACGGTTATCGTTGAGAAATACGATTTCAAAATCCATGCATTTTCTTTTACATACGACTTTACAATAATGTATTGAATCATTTTATATTTATGACAAGCTTATTGGATGGGTCTTATATTTTATTAATCTTCTTATTATTTTTCTTAAACTTCCACCATATTCGCATAAAAATTGTATATTATTTACAATACAATCGCACGATTAAGTCCCGTTTTAATACGAATAGGTATAATACATACATACATACACACATACCTTCACGTCTGACTCCCAATGGGGTAGGCAGAGACTATGGAACGCCAGGTGCATCGGTCTAGACATACAACTATCGCTTCCTCTACATTCATCCTTCTCTTCATGCACTTACGCACAGGTATATTTAATTATCATCAAATTATTCACTATTTCTTTACTGGCAAAATCTTTTAAAAAACACTTGACTTTACTCTGAATATGTTATTCTTGAATAACCTCTAATTCCAAGTTTCGACGAAAAATACAGACCTAAATTTATAATGAGTCAGGCAGAAAGTTTAAATTAGATTGCGGAGTGCCTGAAACTCTCTAGAATCGTGAACGTTTCTAAACAAATAAGCTTATTCAAAGTTAATCAAATGTAGCGAAGTAATAATCGATGTAATAAGTTTGACTTCTAATAACTATAAATTAGATTTTAATCGTTAATTACAAATATAAAAGTAAGTAAGTTTTCTAAAAATGAAACCTAGCCAGTTCGATTTATCGCCCCCGAAAATCTCTGCACACTAAATTTCATGATAATTTGGAGCTGTCTCCGAGACTCAGATTATAATACAATAATTGCTCGTTTAAAGGTGTTATAAAATTTGTTTAATTCGCACATTAAAGTGTTTACATATTTTCATAAGACAACAGAAAAAAAAAAGTTTCATATAGCAAAATCATTTTGCAAAGCTTCTTAATAATTTTAAATGAATATTACGAGCATTCAAACTAGGTATTAATTAAATTTCTGAACCCTCCTTTAACCCTCAAAAACGACAACGAGCGTGCGTCACATTCCTCCGTAGTAAGTCGCAATGAAATTATACAAATTGCTTGCCTGAAATTTAAACGGTTACCACGGCGGCACGTCGGGCTCATAAATCTCAGGTGACGTACTGAATACATGCGTATACTGCGGTATAGACGTATAACGCGGTAAGTGACGATACAATGTTATGTAAGGTATCCGTGGTAATTAAATCAAATGTAAATGGAGTTTTTTTAGGATTTTATGTATTTTTGTTTGTGATTTTATCGAAACACCTATTAACGAACGTATCGTTACGAAGAATTTTATTTTCATCGAAAGGCATTTTTCGCCACGTGAGGTTTTTTTTGTTAGCCACAAATGTAACTTAGCCTACGAGAAACTACCGTATGCAATTAATATTTAAAATATCCTGAAAATATCATAGTTTCAGCAAAAAGTGAAATTAGTTAAAATGATGGGTTACCAGTTTGAAATAAAAATGAGTTTGTTTATAGCGACATATTATGTTAAAAGTTTAATTAAAAATGTGTTCCTAGTACTTTGATTATTTCACATTTCGTCGGTGATATTTACTACAATACCGTGTAACTTACAAATTCAATAAATAGCAATATGAACCTTACTGGCTTAATTGCTGTGGTATATTTTGCACCTTATTTAATTTGTTCGTTACGTGGTATTGCAGTATTACCCACAATTTGTGCTTGGTGTTTTCTATGTAATATGAAGTAGTATAAATGTAAAAAGTGACATTTAAATTGAATGCGCACGTCGTTGGACACAGGTGGCAGAGTTTTAGGCAATTAGTAACGTTTTTACGAAATGTTACTGTACGACGGAGGCGAGGCGAGCAGAGTTTTATTTATTGCAGATGTAGAATACGAATTATTTCTTAATTTTAACAACGTCCTTTATTTAAACGATACGAAAAAAAGAAAATAAACAAAACAAAAAGGCTTCGTTACACCTATCAATATTTTAGTTGAAATTGAACGTGACAATAAAATAACAATAAGAAAAAAACCGGACGAGAGCATTTCGAACCATGCTCAGTACAGGGTTCCGAAGCCGTGACCACAAATAAAAAAAACTCGAAAAAAAAACACCATGCGTGAAATACTTTTCTATTTAACGTTATAATTATGTCGGATGTCTTAAGGAGCGTCCTCACTAAGAGCATTCGCGTGTAATGAGCATTCGGTGCGAACATTGAGTGGTGTCTAAGCATTGTAATGCTTGGATAAACGCCCACAGCACTCGAATATTCACGATAATACTCTCAGTGAGGACGCTTCTTTAGACGATGATTTTAGTAGGTACAAGTATAAACACTTTAGCAGACTGTATCTCAGAAACCAATCAAGTCTACTAATTCGTGATCCTTTTCCTTTAAGTAACCATGTCAAATTACAGCTTTATAATACAAATAATCTCTGAGTTAAACCGGGGACAGAAGATGCCATATTATTCACACTACACTCTTACATAAACTTGTAATACAATTATACAAGGTTATTCCATTTGCTTTACCTTATCTTATTCTTCATATAACTTAACACCTTGAACTCTGTACATACGGTATAATTAAACAGGGAATTGCCCATCGGCGCGTGAGGTCGCATCTCAAAATTACCTGCTTTCCTGTGATGCTATTCTGTAACGTGATCTCGACATTTAATTTACCGTCGAAACCAATATAATTTCTTGATTATCTTATTATTTTTTCTTATAGTGGAGTTTGTCGATGATTTGTGAGTTGTTAGTGGTGCTCGTAGTATCGAGAATTATGCTAAGAAGGAATTTTATTTGGCATCGTCTAAGCAACATACATACATAAACTCACGCCTTCATTCCCAGAGTGGGGTAGGCAGAGCTACAGAATTACCAACACCTCTAAAAACTTGTTGATAATTTTGTAAACACATCTTGCACAATTAGGCTAAGATGTTTACCAGTATCTAAGCCATATTGCCTAATTCATGTGATCGTGCAAAACCTATCAACTTAAAATATAACTGAATCATTTATTTTTAAATCATCCTAATGTTTAATGTTGCCTTACAACCGTTTAAATTTTCAAATTATTACATCTTACTAAAGATAGGTTTACGCACGTATCTTTATTATATCCGTTCCCAATATTAAAACTACGAATAGATCACTTGAAAATTATTTGTACGAAATTAAACGACCAACTAATAGATCGATGTTCTTAAAAGCTCAAATGAATAAATAATAGGATAGGCCGATAAATAATAACTACACCGAAACGTAACTGAATTTACATTGTAAATGTTTGTCCCCATTTATGAAGCTGACGTGCGTTATTATCATGAAAGCTTAGCATGTGATTTGAGGCCTATAGAAATTCAGAATATGATGATTGTATAAAAGGAACAAACATTACGTGAGATATTATAAAGAATAACTTTTACTCGAAAAGGGAACGAATATTGTATGTGGCTGTGTTGAGAATAGTTGGGTTTGACAGAGTTTTTGGCGGTTAGAGCACTAAAGATGCTTTTCGTTTGTTGAGTGGTTTTTACGGAATGAATTAAACGTGATAAGTTTTAGTGGCCCTATACTTTTGATTACTTATATCTAGAACATTTTTAGTTATTTTTTCTTTGACTGTAGATTGTGAAAATAAGAGGGTCCGTTCATTTGAACAAAAGTACGTTTGACTAACATACGTATTTGTGCCTAAACCATTAGGTACATATATTATTATAATAGGTATATAGGTTACTTGGGCTTACTAAATAAGTTAGGTTAGGTTAGAGTTTTGACCATATAAAAATAATGCGGAGAGAAGTATTTTTTTGCGAAATGAAACTTTATAATATGATATCGTTTGCCATATGTGATGATTTAGTAAAATATTAGTGACCCGAATACGTGACGCTTAAGCCTTCAAAAAACCGTATATTTTAATATTTAATTTACGTTGTATCTTCCCGTTCCGTCATATTACAGTCCGTTCATGAGTGAGTGTGATGCAGTGTTTCTTTATGAGTCCTTTTTCTTCCTCAGTGGATTCTACGTATGTACAGTAACTACCAGTTTCTTAATAGTTATCGGCATTCATCATTTTTCTAATGAAAATGTATTGACAAATATATTGTCACTAGCGAATGCTATTAGAATAATTTATATGGGTGTTTTTTAAGAGACCTTGGTTATATTGTCGATATTCAAGCAAGCCCGAAGAATAACTGGAAACAGTTACAATAATAAAGTCACAACCTGACCAACATGGTCGGTTTTGGATGGATCTTGAGATTACTAGATCGTCCCGTTGCCCTACTTAGTTTAGAAACTAATGGTCCATTTACGCACTTACGTCTTTGATGGCAACAATTGATGGATAACTACACAACCATTCCTTGATCCGCAATTTTATAACAGTTCGAAAATATAAAGAGGTATTTTTTCACCAAATAAAACTTCTCCGATAATAACAAACCTAGTCTTTCAATATTAAACCCGATAGTTAATTTATTTCTGTAGGTATTAGTTTATTGGTTGTAGGATAACAAGATATTTTTATAGGTGACATTTGACCGTCAATCAATGAACTGTAGTAGATAACCAAGACAATAGTTTCATTCTGTACAATCTTATTATTATTATAAGCTTATTAATAGTAAAAAATACTCCAATAGCGTTTGCAACCGATAGTAGGTATATTTTGTTATGAATAAATACAAAAAAAGCACATGAACAAATTTTGGTTTCCCAAATTTAGACGTAACAAAAGTAATGTTCCGCAAACTTTTAAAACTTTCCAATTAAACAGACGCAACCTAAATATGTCGTGAAAACAAAACTTTTTGGAACACGAGCAGGCGTAATTCAACTTAAATGTTCCATTTTTAAAAACCACATTTTAACAAAGTAACTGGTTGGTTGGATTTTTCCCCCGTAAAAAGGCGTAAGTGATGTTACACTTTTTAAATTAGTGCATTAATGGCGTAACTTACTTCACAGTCACAGATTGGTCACAGTCACTGGCACTCGGTCGGACACGCGTGGAGTCCCGCGGTCAACTGACACCGCGTCACACTCTGGAGCGTGTACTGATGACATGTGCAGTAACAATCATTTTCATTTAAGATAGTTTTTTTTTTTGGGGGTAAAAGTTCTTATTATAAATTATTTATTTTGCCGAATGTTTACATACATGTTTTATTACAATGTTTTTAAAATGGAATAGAATAACGGAATATAATAAACGAAATAGAATTGAGCTTTAAGAAATAAAAAACCAAATCACTTCAATCCAATATTCATCGACTAATTCACAAATCGAACATCTGTCGGGAGAATTGAACTTTCAAACTCTAATAAAATTAGAGTCGATATACCTTATTGAATTCTCAGTATATTTCCGATAAAGAATATTGGGTCATTTGAAAAGGTTCGCCTTTTGTTACGCTTCCATTTTATCAAGCCTTCCGTATTTCTGGAGGTCACACCCGTTTAGGGTTCCGATGTTTTTTTTAATAGTTTACAATGCAAAAGTTCATTCTTAAACGAGTCTTTGGTATACCAGTTTTTTTATTTAGTCTTGTTTTACCTATGATCATTTTGAGCTAAAATAGTTATTTAAATCTCTTATTAAACGAGCTCTACGCACGGGGTAACGCACTACACATCATCACACTGGTACTTATCACACTATACATAATATACTATTTATTATATCCGAAAGTTTGCGTATATAAGTATAAGTATGTTTGTTTCTCCTTTACACTGAAATATGTGAATAGATTTGGATGAAACATGAAATAGAACTAGCTGATAATGCTTCATTCACATAGACAGTGTAAAAACGAACAAAAACACAAAACACACTTACAAATATATTCAAACTATTTTCAAATACAATACTAGATTCCAGAAACTAATTTGTCTGCCGACCGTCCTTCGGACGTCTGTCAAAACCGTTCATAACAACGCATTCATCATTAAGTTAAAGTTTATCTCGGGGCAAACTCCGTAATAGCTGGCCGGTGATTTATGCTAAATATTAATGCGATAATTAAATTATTCTTGTTATTATTGACAGGGTTAAAAACAGGAAAAGGCTCCGTACTACGCTATCAAATGAGATCAAGGAACAAGAGCGGAAAAAAATACGTTTCTTGGTTTTTAATTTTTCCACCGTTTAAAATTTTAGTTTTTCTTTCAGCCTGTGTTAGTATCCCACTGCAGGGCAAAGTCCTGCCCTCTTTTTTTATTATTATTATTATTTATTATAGAGGGTATAGTTATCTACCTATTACAGTTTAAGAGATATAGCGATTGCTATGATCGAGCAAAAATCAGTGAAAAAAAACAATTATTTTTTAATTTTTAACTTTATTTCAATCATTATTTGCTATTATAGTGACTATAGTACACTCTGAAAAATTAAGCCATCTTACAGACAGACCGACAGCTAATCGACACTTAATGCCCAGAGATATTGTCTACCGGTGAACCAAATAATCACACAGAAACTAAAAAACGTGTGCACAAAAAAAGAAAGACAGAAAACAAAAGCATTGTACATATTAACAAACTCTTGACCTTTTACCTGGACTCAGCTCTTGACTGACTTTTAATCGGCCATTGCAGGTAATATAAGCCACATTGGACTATCTCAACGTGATGTTGTAGGTATACCGAGTCATAAGAAATGGATAATAAGTAGTAAATGTCATTATGAATCATCAACAAAGTATTTTTTATCTCTCCTGTTCGGAAAATAAGGATTTCCACATCTCAGTAGCGGGTTGAAAATTTCCAGCCCTAGAGCGGAAAGTGATTTTAAAAAAAGAATTGGTTAAAAACTCAGCCGTTTTTGACGGTTTTCTAGACCATGGAAGAATGTTATACAGCCACTACGAAAATACGCGGGACTTCTTTTGTAACTCGTTTTGAAGTCGTGAAAAATAAGCCAAAACTTTTTTGTTTGCTTTCCTCTCAGTCAAAATGAAAAGTAGAGTGTTTAACTCGGGTGAAATTATCAAATGGACTTACATCTCCGGATGCGAATGATGACTTTCATCGATTGGCTAACAATTAACTAGATTTTATTTTATACTTACCACACTCGAAGCCTTACCAAATCCTATTTTCCACCCTAATAAACCTTCTCATATATTTTTCTTCAACGAAAATCCTCACAATTCTCATATAAAATGCGCAATGGGCCAAACTTGGAAAACAATGGATCGGCATTGTCTGTCAAACAGACGGAGTGACAGAATGACGGATAGAGCTCGAGTGTCAACGCCGACCAGGATTTCAAACAGATTAGGGTTCCTTGTCAAATAGGACCCTTTAAATAATGTATGTAACTACCAACTGAGACAGCCAGGGGTAGCAAGTGGCACAAGAATATTATTTCAAATGCAAAATGTATTTTACCGCAGTGCAACTAGGTATTTTTTAAACCCCGTTAAAATTAGTATGTCTATGTATCTGTGTCTGTGGCGCCAAAACCTAAACAAACGGAACGATTTGGATCCGAGGTTCTTTTTAAAATCAAACGAGTAATCTTACTAAAGTCGGAGATTCAGAGAAGAATCCAATTAGGATGGGCTGCTTTTGGCAAGCTGCAGAATGTGTTCCAGTCCCAGATATCCCAGTAGCTGAAGACTAAAGTATTCAACCAGTGCGTGCTACCTGCCATTACATATGCGTGCGAAACATGGCCACTCACAGACAGGGCCATGGAGCGCATCATGCTCGGTATATCTCTTCGCGACAAAGTCCGAAACGAGATCATTCGCCAACGCACCAGAGTGGTGGATATAAACCATCGCGTTGCATTTTTTTATTTGTTTTATGGCATAGAGAATGCAAACGAGCACACAGGTCACCTGATGGTAAGTGGAAACTGTGACCTATAGACATTCGCATTCACAAGACTGCAAGCCTAAGACTGCATGCGTTGCCAACCCTGAGGACTAAGATGGAATGCCTCTACGCTAGTCTTTACACCGGCTGTCTTATCCCCAAACCGGATTACAACAATGCGAACACTGCTGTTAACAAAATGTGAAATTGAAATGGGCCTGGGCAGGCCGTATGTGTCGGTGAAACGATGGGAGATGGAGCTAGCGCATTTTAGTGGCAACCTCGCTAAAAGAGAGGAGTCGGCAGGCCCCTAGCAAGGAGGTCAGATAACATCAGCTCGACCGTAGGCCCAATCTGGGGGAGATCCACCGCAAATCGGGCCCAGTGGTGGAAGATCGGAGAGGCGTATGCCCAACGGTGGGCGCATATGCGCTAAAAAAGAAGAGAAGAGAGAAGAGAGAATTTAATCTAGTTCTTAGCTTGGTTTCATTACAGGGTTATTTTTTGTATATTTCATAGTAATTCCATAGATAGAACAAAGGCCAAAATGGAATAAAATGTTAGAAACAACAGTCGATGCAAACTATTTACATGATGTGATCAAACACAAATCAACTGCTTTCTGTGAAACAGTAGACGTCAAAACAAAAATAAGTGTTTTTACTACGGAACCTTATATTTCATAAAATTCGGGCTTGGCGATTTTAGGCATATTATGTTACTGTGTGAAAAGAAGTTAGTCGACGAATAAAAAATATTTTAATGGTCTTACTAAGTAACGTTCTTTTGGACACTTTATTGCCCTTGGGTGATATAAAGTGATTTGGGAGTAACCTAAGTTTTATATTATGACTCCCTTAATAATAAACGTTGAGTATACGGTGGTATAGCTATACAATGTTTTGTCCTTATCTGTCAAATTCAAATGTCACAATGACAGATGAGGACAAAACCTTTTTACTAAGGGGGTTAATGTTTAATTTCATACTCATGGAAGTCAATGAGAGATGTTAGATGAACAATTAGGGACTCAAAAGAAAAAGATTGGGATGGGTGGAACGACTCAGATTTTAAGTAGGTGGTACAAATTAATATTAATCATTTATTTATTGTTTGTTAAGGTTTGCCAAAGAGCAATAGAGCGTAGCATACTGGGTGTCCGAAGATCCGATAGGGTGAGGAACACAGAGCTGCGCTCCAGAACTGGTATTGCTGATGTTGGGGTAAATACCGCAAAGTTGAAGTGGGATTGGGCTGGCCATATCTGCCGCATGCACGATGAGAGATGGGCCAAAACACCACCCATTGGCTTCCACGCGATGGATATCGTAGCAGAGGTAGACCCAGAAGGAGATGGCGAGATGACCTTGAGTCGTTTGCGCGGGATTGGCAGGAGTGCGCTCTGGATAGAGACGAATGGCGAAAACGAGGGGAGGCCTTTGCCCAGCAGTGGGACACAAAAACAGGCTAGGAAAAAAAAAAAAATATTGTTAACTTTAAAATTCAACTGCGCATTATTTAAGATATTTATTTTAATACATAAATTAAAAATAACGCGGCCTAATGTGAAAAATAATTCCTACAGTAGATATCTCCGTTGTAAATACTTGGGAACACTTAAAATTCCAAATAAGTTTTTCTGAAAATTCATTTGTCGAAATTTTAATTTTTCCGAAAGCTATGTTACATACATTTTCGTTGGGGTACCATACATACATAAGCATAATACGATTAGGATATCGTAGCAATATGGTGTTTAAAATGTGGAATAGAACCTTTAGCAATAAACCATTTCTACGCAAAGTCGCGAAAGCTACTTTAGCTATAATAGAGCTTAGCTCTAATCTGCGTGCTAGACAAAAAGCTTCTTCAAAGCTTTTTTACGTTTAAAAGCACGCACGTGCCACTCAGTCACGTTCTGGTAACAAAGGTACATTTTAACAACCTGGTCCTTATGTGGGCGTCATAAGGTTTACTATTAATTGGCAGATAGCAAAAGACAAGGCCGATGAGCTTTTCAAGGTAGCTGCTTAAGTTGACAGACACAAACTCACTGTGAAGCGGTTTGTGATAGAAAATGTTCTTTTGGCTCTGTAGAGAAGACATACAATTAATTAATTATATTTACTTAAAAAAGAAAACATTTTGCAACGATATTCCCTTTTTAGGGTTCCGTACCAAAATGGTAAAAAAGGAACCCTTATGATGAGACTTCGTTGTCTATCTGTCTGTATGTCACAGCAGGTTTTAACAGCAACTACAAATGCTATCCACTTGAATTTGTCATGGTTATACAACTTGCTTGCCCACATCTGATTTTATTAAAACAAATATGAAATTAATTTTATAAATAATTGAAAAGTGGTCTAGAATGGGGGGTTGAACAATAAAAGTAATTTTCAACACACTTGCTCAAAACGACCTTTTTATTCCACCGATTTTTGGCTCATAAACCTAGATATTAAACACGCGTGCTTTTTCAGTATATTACGCACAAGTGCCTTTAGTTTATTAACCCAAACAATTTACATTTGTAGCCTAGTACCAAGTTGTAAGTATTTAGAAGAAGCGATATAATTTAGTCGGGTTATACCTTTTTTTTCTTAGCAACAAACAGTTTTTATGCGGCAAATAACATTATCTACATATTTATTTCAATAAATTGGTGAAATCAGCTTTATTACTAAAAAATAACTCAATTTCATTAAAATCATTTAAATTTTTCTGTAATTTGTATTTTAAACATGAATTATTACATTTTAAATTTGGCTGTTGGCCGATCTCGTTCGCGCCTTAGCCTTGCGCGCGCATCGGTATCGCGGCAAGAAAAAAAAACAACGCGCCAGCCGCCATTTTTCGTAAATAATTGACGGCTGTGACGAAGATAGTTTGGATTAATTATTGTGAAGTTTAATATTAACGAAAATGTCTTCTTTAAGTAAAGAAAATTAAGAAAACTTATTATTAACTCTATCGGAAATAATTGTTCATCGCCGACATTCAACCCAAGACAATGAAATAATTAACAACATTACACAAACCGTAATGCCAATAAAACTGTTCAGTGCCGTTTTGAAAAATGTAATTTTACCAACTGTTTTAATAATTAATTAAAATTTGACTAAATGAAGTCTTGTTTTTTTTTCGCAAGTGTGTTGAAAAACGTCGTATGTAACACGTGTGCCTGTGACCATAATATACGCGGCTTTCGTGGCACACAATAGCGCCTTGTATACAATGGTCAACTTAGCACACTTGTATCATAATGTACTATTGATTATAGCAAATGTGGTGTCATATGAAAGGGCTCAATCTGCACATTTTGAATCAATTTTTTTATTTTTTGTGCTGTAATTTTTGATTTACCTGTAGCCGTAATTATACAAAAAATGACCGTTCCTCCTTATATCTGAAGTTTATAAATAAAAAAAGTCTGAAAAATCCCTGACGTATAAAGAAAAACTCATTATTTAAGGGAAAAATAATAAGAAGTGTTCATTATTTTTGATAAATACCAAAAAAACTTTGAAAATCTGTTTTAAAATGTAGGCTAGTCAAATTGAATCGTATGGCCTAGGAAATAAAGGTCATAACATAATGAGTGTTTTCTTTTGCGACCAAGCATATTATCTTAAATACGGGACCCTCGGTGCGCGAGTCTGACTTGTACTTTACCGTTGTTTTTAAATTGTAGTAATGTCCTACTTCGACATAATTTGCATCCGCCAGCCACACATTAATTATTAGTTACCTTTATCTTGACAATTATTATAACAGAATGAAATAAATGTTAAAGCGAGAGTAAAATTTAAGCCGCACTTTCAGTTTAAAAATTTCAATGAGAAAACTCTTTTTTCCAGTGGTTCCATTGGTAAATACTTCGTAGACTTTTTTAAACACTGCCTTCCGTAGAAACTTCATAAACCGCATGAGCCTGCGGTCAGACGCTGCCTTAGTAAAATAAATATATATATATCCTTAAAAAAGAGCGAGTTTGCCATTACACTTACAGTCTGTGCCAACCAAACGAACCAATTAAACATTATTACTCGATAATCACGTGCTTTTAAAGAATAAGTGAGGTCTTAGCAATGATTTTTACACTTAATCTTTACTTTCACATTAAGTCCAATATTAAACAATTATTTATCATACGTTATTTTCATTAAAAACACGCTTGATGAAAATTAGAGGTTATGTGTCAAACTATACTAACATCAAACTAATTTGTTTACATCTTTGGTAATTTCAAATGACACGGACTATAGAAAAGTCTTATGAAAAGAAAGCCTTGACCCGGCTGCATGTTTTGTCGTCTGTAATTTTAATTACCTAAGTGAATTGTAAAACTACACCCCCTTGCGAAATCCAAAAGAATTTTGATTGAATTTGATTTTGTGTGGTAGTTAAAATTTGAATACTGTAAGGAAATGAGATTTAAAGTATTCTTTACGAAAAATAATGTGTTTTCAGCTCACGGCTAAATTTGGATCGGTGTTCTCTAATTTTAATCAGTAAACCTAATTTTATAAACGTCAAATTCAGTTCTAGTCTAACTACATAACGATACAAGCTTACAGGCGTTTTTGAATAGGGGTTATAAATACGGGAATTTGCTTATTAATCATAATGTAAGGTGATGTTATAATGTCATAAATCGAATATTAAATAGACTAACGAAATACCATTTTAACACAGTCTTTATCTTTATTACGCACTAAGTAATTAATGATTATATATTCTGTCTGTTGTCCGCTACTCCTCCTAGACCACTCAACGGATTTCAACGCAGTTTTCAGTTTTCCCAGTGTTAGAAAGATTTTCATGTATTATAAATTCTGGTTTATGAACGTGTGTTACAAAAAATCTTGCATAAACGGAAGCAAAGAGAGGGCGGGCCGCAAGTTGGACATAAATAAACCTTTGTTTGCGAGGTCCCCTATAAAATGTTCGATTGTTGGTCAAACATAAGTAAGTATACTTTGTTTGACCAACGTGATATTGGTTATTGATGTATTCAAATATTGTAGGTTAATATTTATTTTAAGTGAAACTTATTGGATAACACGTGTTTTTATTTACTTCGACAAACCAAAACAAATCAACGTATTCGCAAACGAAGCTCTAGGCTCCTACTATGAGTACTATAGGCAACAATAAAGTTACTTACTCTCTCTTTCCCAAACAATATAATTAGGGCAAAGTCACCAGTGGTCAGCCAGAAACCAGTAGTCGACATTATATGAGTGCGAAGAGTTGGAAATATATTTCGTACCCTCTCATACAAAGTATAGGCAGAGGCCGAGTTGAGGTCTGTGGCTGACCACTGGTGACTTTACCCTACGTTACTATTTTAATCTTTACGATATGGCTGCCTTTGCTGTCGTATAATAAGACAAATAGGCTTCATTCTTTGTTTGAGCCTACGTATTTTCAGATAATTCACAACTTATCCGGGTCCGTGCCGTTTGAAAACAATCATCATCATCATCATCATCATCATTTCAGCCTATTGCAGTTCACTGCTGGACGTAACCCTCCCCCAGGGTTCGCCACAAGGCCCGATATCCCGTTTTCGCCATCCAGTCACCACCAGCCACTTTGTTCAGGTCATCGGTCCATCTAGCTGGAGGGCGTCCTACGCTACGCTTGCCGAGCCGTGGTCTCCACTCGAGAACCCGTCTACTCCACCGATCATCGGTTCTGCGACAGATGTGACATGCATTTATTTAATGTAGCAATTAAATCTAAACTTTGCTATTTTTAGCTTCTTTAAACATGCAGCGAAATGCTGTTAATTCGATGTTTCTCAAAGATACAATACTCAACAAAACTCGTTAAGTATTTTTACTGAAACGTTGTTTTGGGGTAAAGGCATTTTCCTAGTTACTCTTTATTTATTCCCTAGTACCTGAACTGTGTTCTAACAACCCTCCCCGAATAACCCTCACTGTTCGAACGACCCTCGTCAGGACGGGGACTTCTAAATAATATTTTGTATACCCTTTACAGGAATCTCAGCGGTACGGGATGATTGACGCGTTTAACGCTTTAAAAAATCACAAAGTGAATGAATACAGATTTAATACTTTTTTTAGGGTTCCGTAGTCAAACTATTAACCCTTATAGTTTGGTCACGTCCGTCCGCGCTAGAGCTCAGAGATCGGTACAAAACACGTACACATAAAAGATAAAAGATAAAAGAAATTTATTCAGTAAGTAGGCCGCTCGGGCACTTTTACACGTCAAGATACTACCAGCGCTTCCCAAGAGGAGACCACTGCTGAGAAGAAACGCCGCAAGAAACTCAGCAGTCAGTAATTTTTTAAACATATTTCATATTTCATATTACAATGGTACAACTTAGTCTAGCATTATATAAAGCTACAAGTATTAAATTAAATAAAATATTAAATAACAGTAGTTCAGCAGGAAAACATGCCAAAAATCTTACGGGAGAGAAAGATAGAAAATAATAAAATAAAATAAAATAGAATCAACTACTTATATATGTGTATATGAGATGGTGCAAGATGTCCACATAAAAGTTTCGATATGTTTTCCTGCATCCACTGTGTCCCCGTACATGTAAAGCAAAGGTATTTTTAACATTATAACATCGAGTGAAATATCATTATGTTTTAGACCGTTTGAGAAATATTAAACTTGAAAAGTGTAACCGTTTAAGAATAACACCCCAGTTCAAACATGACGTTAAAGTGACAAAGCACTTGAGTATGCAGCTACTTATAAACCGACCGTACATAATATTGCGTTATAAGAAACTCCAACTTTGCGGGCCAAGTGGAAAAAATCTTTTCATAATTCTGGGGTCCTGGTGAAAACGGGTATAAGTCTTCTAAAGATCAAGTGATAAAGGGTTTCAGGGTATACTCCGTTCATGTGTATACATGTTTTTTTAGGAGTTAAGTCTATTTATACACTGTTTCACTAGGACCCCAGAATTGTGAGGCCCGGCAAGAGCTTGAAACATTTGAACTTCAATTTAAATTTCCTTAAATTTTAAGATATTTAGCAGACGTTTGATTCGCGTGATAAATAAAAAAAATATTAAAAGGAACACTAACAAAGAAAGGTAATAACAGACACGTATTTATTTTAGCTGCCCAATCTCAACCTATTGGGAGAAATTGCCCTTCAAAGTACTTAGTCGGTCCTTAAGGGTTTATGAAACTCGTTTATTTATTTTTTAAATTGTAATATATCGCAGTGACAGAACTTATGAACCGACTAGGTACTGAGGAGTGTCTAAGCCCATAGTTCGAGAGGAAATCGGTAATTTCACCCGAGTTAGAGACTCTCCTTTTCATTTCGACTGCGAGGAAAGTAAATTCAAGAAAGAGATGGAATATATTCGTGACGTAATAAAGGTCAATTTTTTTGTTTCGAACGGATGTTCGGCGTTCAACCTCCAGTGGTGTGTATAATTAACAGATGATTTAAGTTAAGATTGTATTAGTAGTTGTATTAGTAGGTATAGGAGGTAGGTTTAGGAATTGTTCTGCAATATCCGCAATTGAACTGTGCCTGTTGGAACTGATTATAATTGGCCCCTGCAACACAGGTAATTCTAGCGCAGGACCCAAAACCATTGTTGTCTTAAGTTAAGTTTTTCTAAATAAATAATTTTCATTTTTTTTTTCATTTCATAAGCTCCTTGGTCGTGATCAACTCGATTAAACTTTTCTAATGTTATCAGTATGTGTACTATCTAGATGGTCTTGCCGAAACGTTAAAAAAAAGTGTCATGCTATCATGGCATTAATGCATGATTGCATGCAGCAGAATAGAGCAATAATTTTAAATGTTGATTTGCTTTATTGCGAAAAAACTAGACCAGTCGTAAAATGATTTTAATATGATCGTAATAAATACGTCGTTTGACGTGTAACCCAGTTTAGATATATGAAAAGCTTTTATTTTAATAATATGACGTAGCTCAATTATTTTAGACACCGTGGCCAATCGTTAGTATTAAAAAAATACTTTCCACTCTAGACGAAGACGCAATTTTACACCCGGCTAATACCCATTAAAATTAAATTTCCGAACAGCGGAGATGAAAATTAAATTACATTAATTGATTACTCACCCTAAAAATAATATTGATACTTCGCACGACATTAATAAATATAACAATAAGCAAATAAACAGTAATTAATATAATTTTTCCGTGGTTAGTTTATTCCAAGGCTAAAATAAACTTATGAGGTGAAAAGCTCCTTTTGCAATCCACGGATGGTAATGGAGCGAACTTAACTAGATTAATATTAATGGCCACTCCTCACGTGTTTGTATTATCACCACATAGTATAAAACAAAGTCGCTTTCCCTGTCCCTATGTCCCTTTGTATGCTTAAATCTTTAAAACTACGCAACGGATTTTGATGCGTTTTTTTTAAATAGATAGAGTGATTCAAGAGGAAGGTTTATATGTATAATAAGTTCTGGATCATGAACGGGTTTTACAGAAAACTCACATTAACCGAAGCGAAGCGAGGGCGGGTCGCAAGTTTATTTATAAATGTCCACATTATTGCGAGTAGTGACGCTCATTTGTCCGATTTCTGATAATAATATAATCGCTCTATTAAACGTAGTGGCCCGTCCCGACTTTACTCGGGTTAAATATTATAAAAACCTTAATAACCATAGTCCATCTGGAATAATTTACAGTCACCAGTAGTAATAATATAATATCCATTGGGTGCAAAAAATATCTGACGCGCTCTTGGACGTCTAGTAATAAAGACGTGTCAGATTCTTTTCTTAACCTCGAACTGTATACCGCAAAAGAACAAAGGCTTGGATTCCTAAAACACCAGTGCCCTGAAAGAATCGAATACCAGACGCATACAGATATACTCCTAGCGCGTTCTTATTAAAAATTCCTTAAACAAACGGCTGTCTGGCGCCGGCGCCGTTAATTGACGGACGTTAAAGAGTTCATAATTGCAGGAGTATTTTTAATTAAGGCTATTAAGGGCGAGTTCTCTCGAAATAATCCCGAGGGTGACAGTAAAATGGCGGGAACTAACCAGGCACGGGGTATACTGGGTCTCTTTATCTCTATTTAATTCCCAGGCAGCGTACACATCGTCACATCCATGGCAAAGTCGCGAATCTGCATTTAGATTCAAAATTAGAATAGCAGATTGGCTAGTTTACCAAGCGACGTTTCCGTCATTGTCTTTTGAAATCAATGTGCAGATTCGCGACTTTGCCATGGATGTGACGACATGCAAACCGTGCGAAAAACCTTTGTTTGAAGACGAACTACTGTTTATACTGTAACGCATGCTACCTGGTAGTACCAGGGACCGGAACCGCTTACCCTTTAAAGGGTTTTCGTTAGGGTATATATAATTTCCTGGTTTTTAAACCCTAACGATGCGACAAGCATATCTTCGACTTACTAAAAAAAATGCCATCCCATACGACTAAGCGCTTACCAATTCCTTAAAACCCTCGTTAGACTTTCCCTATGACGTGTTTATTGAACGGCTTCACGCTATTTTAATCTCTACGTGCAGTCCATACAAAATGTTTTTGCACTACTTAGCAATTGATTGGCTATCTACACACATGCTTGAAATCAACCAATCACACGAATCTGCGAAACAGAGTCAACGGAGCGGGAGAATGGATAGGGAAACATTAACTTAATGCTAAGTGGTTAAGTCCGAAACCCTTACAAAGCTGGTAACCTCTATGGTTGTAGTTAACTAGTTCGAAGCAGTTTCCATATAATGAGGGTAAACCTATCGATAGGGTTTCGCTAACGATTGGGAAAGCATATGATGTTGTTACCCGATCGATAGACTTACTGAAATAAAGGGGTTTTCCGGTCCCTGGGTAGTACTTTAGTGGGATCTAAGACCTATATAGTATACATTAGCATTCTTAATACTAATTATAATCCTAAGACTGCTATTACGTGGCCAACCCTGAGGATTAAGATGGAAAAAATTAGAATAGAAGGATAAAATTCAAAAATTTCTGTTTTTTTTTAAAATATTATTTGTGTAACGTGTTAACAAACTTAATTGTATTACAACGTACCGCAAAACTGTTTTCAAAGTTCTGTGGGATCCACGCGTCTTAGTTTATATAAGTATGTTTCACAAAATATTTATCTACATGTAATAAACAACCAGTAATTTTAAATTTAAATAATTAAGGTAGTGCTTAAATAAGGATCTCTTAAACCTATTTTTGTTAGGCTTTATGTGTGGCTTTTGGTTTCTTGATGTGTGTTATTCCGTCTCCACGGGTCAATGCTTTAGCAGATTGATGTCAAAAGTTTAGAGATATTTTTTGGCTTGAAGATAGACACATGTTGTCTTTCAATTTGCATGAACGGGTGACAGAATTTGGACTAAATTTTGGCGGCCGTGTATTCTTGGCATTAGAGCATGAATTACTTTTTATTCCAAAAAAATGATGAACAGATTTCAAGGGAATGACGATAAGCGAGAATTAAATGGACAAGGTCAGCACTGGGTCACGTGGGCCACTATTCTACTCTGACATCCCTAATTGCTTTTGACAATTGTTTTAACTCCACCGCCATTACTGTCAAGTGAATGAAAGCTATCACAACGTTGACAATACGATACCATGTCAAAAGTAATTCGATTTTACCAAGTAGAAATAGAACCCATGGTTTTAATACCACGAAAGACAATTATAATTCAAATTTAGAAGTTCATTTGTTTTCAACAAGTTTGCTTCTCCTATTTTTGTCACGATTATGGTTTTCCTTTTCTACTATTTAGAGCCAATTACAACCAACAATGTTAAAGGTTTTTTTTTTCTTTGCCCCGCGGTGACTGGAACTGCTACTACCGCGGGAATATGGCGTTTCCACAATGGAGTGATTTCGCCAGTGTCAAGTATATATAAGTATAAATCAATATAGCAATAAAATACAATCCAATCTTCTCTAGGAAGAGATCTGATATGTAGGACAGAGGCCAAGACAGTTATAACCTCTGTACCACTGCGAGTCCACTTGAAACGAGAAGTAAGATGCCTGGATACACGAAATAAGTCCAAGTCTTCTATCATTGTGCAACACGAAGGCATTAAAAGTACAAATCACTAACAAAAAAGAACTTTGAACACCTAAATACACAAAAATAAAAACTAAAACAAATTACACATCCGCCATCTTTCGACGTTGCAAATGGCCCCATGTTGAATGTTGATCAATGTTAATCAACTGTTACCTACATACATACCACACATACATACATTGTGACAGCTGTTAACACTCTAATCGTCTATTTAGTTCCTGGTGACATTTGACATAAATCCCAAACTGGTGCAACAAATATTTGAACAAATATTTAATATAAGAAGCTCTCGGAGTGTCTATTCCTTGAATGAGAGCATAAAAGAAAGG
The DNA here is from genome assembly GCA_923062465.1 of Acleris sparsana. Classification (NCBI taxonomy): domain Eukaryota; kingdom Metazoa; phylum Arthropoda; class Insecta; order Lepidoptera; family Tortricidae; genus Acleris; species Acleris sparsana. The sequence continues at coordinate 3,353,124 of OV281293.1, forward strand.
TACACGCTGAAACATTTTATGCGCAGAATAAACTCTTGTTGGATTTCAGCTGTAAATGTTATCTCGAGGTTTTAAGGTTATATACAACGCTCAACGGCGTATGAAAATGTACGAAACAAATCTCTGAATAAGTAAGATATATTTTTTACGTCCGTTTTGCGGAATTGAAAAGACGTCTCGTTGTCTTGATTTGAGATGGATCTTTTGTTATTGAAAGTCAGAATTAATGATTGTTATTTTGTATTTTTATTAGATTTATATTAAGTCTATAGTTAGGGTATTTTTGATTTTTCTTAAAGAACCGTTTTTTAATTTAAATTTAAATTTGACTGCTTTTTGTGGTTACTTCTAAATTCGTTCGTAACTTCGGTAATTACTTTTTAATTTATTAAACGAAAAGGATTCAAACTGTGTCGTTAACTTTAATTTTGGCTCTCGTTTCTGTATATCTACTTGAAACTAGGTATTTTACCTTCTATTATTTTAAAAACATCTGCAAATAGAAGCAGTTCGTTACAAAATAAAATTATTACATTACATTTCCCAGATTCAGAAATCGTCCATAACTTCGTCACAGCATTTTTCCCACGAGACATCAAGACATCATCTGGTTCTATTTCAATTTTGAAACTTCAATTTTTCCCGAGAATCTGAGGCAATCAATCTAGTCGCCCCTCATTACAGACCTCTTGGGACGGGGGGGTGATGCCCCAGGGGGTAATACCCCATAAACTGACTCATTATTCACCGAATGAGCAATTTCGTAGGTTGATAAATGCGGCCTTTCAGGTACCCTGTGACATTTGCCGTTTTGCGTTATTGTAATAAATTGTCACGTTGAAATGGTCGTATTACAGAAAGCGGAACGAGAGGAGAACCCCTTGCAGTGTTTATTGCCTAGACGATATGTTTTATTATTGATTAAATACCTTACACTCATTTTTAGGGTTCCGTAGCGTTTTTTTTTTCATGAAACCCATACGTGTGGGATATGGATAGGTCTTCAAAAATGATATTGAGGTTTCTAATATAATTTTTTTCTAAACTGAATAGTTTGCGCGAGAGACGCTTCCAAAGTGGAAAAATGTGTGTCCCCCTCCCGTAACTTCTAAAATAAAGGAATGATAAATGTAAAAATAATATATGATGTACATTACCATGCAAACTTCCACCGAAAATTGGTTTGAACGAGATCTAATAATTAGTTTTTTTTTAAGACGTTATAAATCGTAAACCTCATTTTACCTTTCATTCAATCAACTCCAATATAATAAAGAATAAAGAAAAACATTTGTTTAGATGTGTAGTGTGTACGGAACCCTACGTGCGCGATTCCGACTCGCACTTGGCCGGTTTTTATCTATAGTGTAATGACTATACTATACCGTGATGATTGGCAAGAGGTAGCATAATAGTTACAATCGTTTTCTAAAGTATAAAAAACCTCTTATAGCAATTTGAAATTCGATGAAAAACCACTCCATTACTTAACAAAATAACCATTATAACACTGTCCCAAAGTTACACACTCTTTCAAATACAAACTTTTATATTTCTTTTTATTCTTCAGTCGTTTATGTTATGAAGTCAATTCCCATAAACCTTCGGGTGTCTCTTGACTTATTCAACAGTCTTTCTCCAAACCCTAAACTTAAGTTTTCATCCCATTTAACACTGGCGGGTAACGGCAAGAAAGACGACTTCTAGTCATATACCTAACCTTTCTAAAACAATGTTTAAACCTTTACAAAGCCGAGCAGCAAACTTTGTTTTCTATTCGAACTCGGTCTCTATTCAACACAATAAAAGCCGTATCGTGTTTGCTCTGTTATCGTATTGTCACCGTTTTGATAGCTCTTATTTACTCGACAGTAACGGTGGATGACGTCAAAGCATGACAGATCAAAGACGATATGTTTTTTACCGTCGGGAATACAGGCCCAGGAAGAGTGTGTATGTTGTTGATACATAAAAGTTGTCTTGAAAAGTTATTCAGGTTATCCAGTTTGTTTTACAAACTGAATTGAAGTTTACTGTGGTATGTTGTGGCAACAAAGAATCAATTGCCTTTTTTGGATGGTTAATAGGAAGGGTAATAGAAATTGGCATCCACGGCACGGAAAGCGTACCAGAAGTAGACTCAAGAGGAGATGGTGGGACGACCTAGATGTATTGCTAGTGATTGGTTCCCAAAAAAAATCGCCTTCTTCTATTACCCTCCCACAGGGAAGAGTGGGAGAGACAGAAGGAAAACCTTTGCCCAACAATGGGACACAAGAACAGACTAACAAACAAAAATGAAAGGTGTTCTATTTTTTTTATTTCGGTGAATTCGATGACAATGCTATATTGAAAACTAGCTTCTGCCCGCGACTTCGTCCGCGTAGATTTCGAATATCGTTAGTCCCTCAGGAACTTTTAAATTTTCCGGAATGAAATTTAGCCTATGTGTTAATCCTGGGTATAAGCTATCTCCAGTACGAATTTCATTCAAATCCGTTCAGCCGTTGCAGCGTGAAACAGTAACAAACATCCATACATACAAACATTCGCGTTTATATTAATAATATTAGTAAGGATTAGTAAGGATGAAAATGACAATGTTTATTGCATAAATGAAACTTTTCAAGAAATAGAAGCAATACAGTGGTTCCTGTGCCAGGGATCCCTGTATTACAGGACCCGATTCCGTATCAAGAACAATCATATAATGGTATCTAAGAGCTGATCTGACGATGAAGTCGGAAGGTGGTGATAATTCCGCTATGTTTATGTGTTTTATCGTGTTGGGATTCATTCGTTTGGTCTTGATAAGCAGATCATGACTTTTCGAAAAAAACCAAAAGCCTGTCCCAAAAACACGATTTTTGACAGAAAATTTAAACGTTAATTTGAGTCTTATTCCAAGAACGGACGGTATTTACTCGTAAACCAAAGTAATTCCGGATGTATTTACGGGATGACTCAGTTCGTTTGTTTTGTCCCAACAAAGCTCCAAGGAAGTTGGTTCCGTTATCGTTTCCGTGCATTCAGGGTCCTTTGCAAAGCGACAATTGAGCCGCACCGTCCTTTATTGGGAACGTGACGGTTCAGATACGATTGTAAGCTAGATATTGTTAAGAATCAGTTTCATTGGTCGATGCTTGTAGCAAGCAGCAATCCATTGACGGGTTGTTTAAACATTTGTGAGCCGAGAGCTATTGCAGCGACGCAATGTATCACAAAAGCATTCGGGCTATCGCGTAATGAAACTAAGCGCTTACACATTTGAAAGGGTATTTTGCCCTGTATATATCTTATCTATAGATAGGACTTCAGTGGGCCTATTGTGGTCGTGTTTAACGATGTGGATAAACGTGGATGAAGCATCTGTCACTTTCTTACAGTATGTAAGTGCGAGAGTAAGGGATGTTTTATCTACTTTAAGAAACTAAAAACTTAAGCCCCTTATCTATAAATGCACTATAAACCTATTTGAGTGAAAGTATGCCTTCTCCCTTTTCTTTTCCAGAGTGGGGTAGGCAGAGCTACAGAATTACGAGAAGCTACAACTCTAAAAACTTGTTGATAACGTCGATGTAACTTAAAATGTCCTTAAACAACACAATAACAACAGACAAACAACTACAACACACCGTCACAGCACAACCTTTTGTCTAAATCAGTATTTTGTTGCGTTTTTATTTGTGTTTGTGACTGATAAATTTTTTTCGCTTAATATCGACCAGTAAAGACGTAAAATGTCTCATTATTCAATTGCAATATTTACCAATACATTATATACCTACAAGTTATATTTTATCAAACAGCAATAATAATACGTTTGCCGATCAAAACAGATACGTCATTTATTTCAAAATCTGTTTCTGAGTTTCGACATTTTTGTCACACAAATACCGTGTAGGTATTTTATACGTGCGATGAAGTGAAGAACAATAAAAATGTAAATGGGAATGTTACACGTCTCCCTGTGGACCCCCTCTAACCCCTCATTGACTCACGTAATGTAAACTTGAAACGGTACCTCTAGCTAGATAGTGTATGGAGACGACATAACGAGTGTCGGATGTGTTTTGTTTAGTTTACAACTCAAATAAAAACCAACACAAAAAAAAATGGATCTAGTCTAGGCAGTAAAAAAACATAATTCGTCTTTGACCTGCGTTGAGTTTCTAGCGTGACAAAATGTGGATAAAGAATATACACGACACAGAAAGTGACTTTTTTTTATGGCATACAGATGGCAAACTAGCACACAGGCCACCTGATGGTACGTGGAAACTGTGACCTATAGACATTCGCATTCACAAGACTGCAGGCCTAAGACTGCAAATGCGTTGCCAACCCTGAGGACTATGATGGAATGCCTCTATGCTAGTCATTACACCGGCTGTCTTATCCCCAAACCGGAACACAGCAATGCGAACACTGCTGTTTGGCGGTAGGTTAATGGATAAGATGGTGGTAGCGATCCGGACGGACCCTGCACAAGGTCCCACCACCCGCGAACCACACCACATTTTGTCATTATGTTACACCATAAACGCATCCGTATTAGGGCCCCCTATGGTATTGATTTTAACTGGGCAGCCATTACTTTCAGGTAAGACCTATATCAAAACGTTGATAATGAATAACAGGTCAAAGACGATAGCGATGCCAATAACGATGGTTCTCTAAATACGAGTTATAAACATATTGATAGAAGCACAGATATATAAATTCTAACAATAGAAACAAAGGTAACTGTAATAATGTGATATCAATATAACTTCGATTGTTTTAGGAATTTTCAATCACTTTTTACCTTTTTGTCTGAGCTCAGGACCTTCTAGGTAAAAAAACAAACGGTTTTCACGTATCACGTCATCCCCGATCCAGACTCTCACGCAACTCGACGAGAAGCAGAGATACACTGCCGTCTTTAAATACGAGACGGACTGAAAAACTTTTAACATCAATGTATCTCGGCCTCGAGTCGACTCGCGTGAGAGTCTGGATCGGCCATCATGTTTGTTTCAATTACTAGAAATTATATTAGGGAGCGTCCTCACTGAGATCATTCGCGTGAATATTCGAGTGGTGTGAACGGTGAACAAAGCTTACGCACCACTCAATAATCGCGCCGAATGCTCATTACAGCGAATGCTCTCAGGGAGGACGCTCTTTTACGTATCTGTGCTTCTATAAATATTTCTATAACTCGTATTTACTTAGTAAAACTATAGACATTTAATTATTGGTATTGCTCTTTTTAAATCGTATATTATGGTAATGCATGAAAGCTTGTTATGAGAGCTAAGTTATGCATGCCGTTATTTATAGAGGCGATTTAAAATTATACTACATGAATTTATGTTTTGTCTTGTTTAAATTGAAAACTTACATACATACATACATACCGTCACGCCTTCATCTCAGAGTGGGGTAGGTAGAGCTACCAGAATTACCCACAACTCTAACAACTTATTGTTAATTCTATAACCACATTTTGCACATACAGGCCAAGATGTTTACCAGTGTATATTAGTGACCGGTTGCAAGCCCATTGCCTAACAATACTACAAGAATACTACAAGCCTTGTTTCCCTTAATCGTCTCTTACGACTTCCACAGGAACGCACATGAAGTGCCACTATTCTAAGCCGGGAACCACACGGCAACGAAAACTTACCTCGTTTCGATTTAAAAAAATATAATATCGGACAATCTTTCACTAATTTACCTTGTCCTAAACTAAGCTCTAGGCTTGTACTATGGGTACTAGACAACGATAAAAAATACTTATATCATGTCAGCCGAAAGACGTCCACTGCTGGACATAGGCCTCCCCCAAGGCTTTCCACTCAGACCGGTCTTGTGCTTTTTGCATCCACCGCGGTCCCGCGATCCTGACGAGGTCGTCACTCCAATAGGTACATATACCAATCCAATACTTAAATACACATAAAACACCCAAGCCAGAAACAAATACTTGTGGTCATCACACAAATATTTGACCATACCGGGGATCGAACCCGGGACCGCTAGCTTCGTAGGCAGGGTCACTACCCACTAGGCCAACGCGTCCCTTATTATCCCTTGTTTCTATTTAACTCAACTACAACAATGCTACCATTTTTTTAATAGCGTTTGGCAATCTTCGTTTTTCTATGATACACGAATGACAAAATATACAGTTAGTTGCGAGTGCAAGCGTGATAGCGATAGCGATCCGAAAGATATTAAGAAGTTCGGAATACTGTATATTAACTAGGTACTGTTGTCTGCGACCCCGTATTCTTAGAATTCGTTTATCGCTATTCCTTCGAGAACTGTCTCATTTTCCGAGATAAAAAGTACGTATTCAAACTCAAAATCTATTCAGCGTTTTAATTTTGAAAGCGTTACAAACAAACGACCCAATAGATAAGATAACAAATCATTTCTTTGGGACTGTAAGTACTTTTTTTGCAACACCTTTATCTGCTTATCAAAACCAAACTATTGAGTCCCAACTCGATGGTTTTACGTTAAGAATAGCGCCACCTTGCGACTCCATCACTCGCCAGATTATCAGATCACCTCTTAGGTACCATGATATTGCATTGTCATCGGGTTTACTAGTGTGGTCCCAATTTCAACCCATTCCGTTAACGGGAACTGGGTCAAATTTAAATTGCAAGATTTGACCCGTACATACATACATAGGTACGAGTACTATTAGCTCATTGGATCCCTGACTCACCATAGAACTGTCACAGTGACGTTATGATTCAAGTCGTGAGAAGTGTCACACAAATTGTTTTATAATGTCACTTGCGGGTTTTGCGGGTGGTAGGACCTTGTGCGGGGTCCGTCCGGATCGCTACCACCATCTTATCCATTAACCTACCGCCAAACAGCAGTGTTCGCATTGTTGTGTTCCGGTTTGGGGATAAGACAGCCGGTGTAATGACTAGCATAGAGGCATTCCATCTTAGTCCTCAGGGTCGGCAACGCATTTGCAGTCTTATACTAATGTCTATGGGTCACAGTTTCCACTTACCATCAGGTGGCCTGTGTGCTCGGTTGCCTTCTCTAAGCCATAAAAAAAAAAAAAAACTGTGACACCGTTCTATGATGGGTCAGGGTTCCATTAGGCTGATAGTATCTTGCGAGTTAATGCTTGTAAAAATCATTCCCCAAAGAAATATCTTGTGGTGCATACAAAAAAAAATATCTGTTAACAAAAACTCAAAATCGATGATCTAATTATTGATCTAATTGATCAAAGATGCGACTTTTAAACTTAATAAAGAAACAAAAAGAAAACAAAACGCCGATCCTATTGTGATGGCAAATACATGAAGGCCTAACAAATTACAGATCAAAGCAAGCCTAATCGAGAAATGACTCAGAAGTTCGGTTCAAAATTCATTCCATTTCCGGAATTAGATGAGTTTTGGTGAAAAGCGTGATGTGGTTTTATATTTTTAGCAGTTCCTTTTGGTGATGCAATTTGGTAATTTCATATTGACACATGTAAAAGTCATGTCCCTTTATAGGCTGACTTATTTGATATTTTAATTTCACTTTTACATCGCCGGCTATCCTGCAATGGGTACCGCAAGCAGCACAGCATAGGAATTTAAGAGGCTTGTGAAGCTAGAAAATTTCAAAAGATGCGGTAATGTTTCTTTCCCATTAAACCTACCGATTTTTGAGAAAATTTCTGTTCCGAAGAAATAAAAATAATGAAACGTACACACCAATTTATTTGTTCATAACAACTACAACACTAAAACATTCGAAAATCGTGGAAATTGGACACGGTTTAGGGGTGAGAAACGTAACTTTTATGTGGTCGTCTTGCACCGTCTTATATGCACATAAGTAGGCTTTTTTTCCTTTTCTCCCTCTCCCTCTATCTCTCTCGTAAGATTTTTGGCATGTTTTCCTGCTGTTCTACGCATTTTTTGTTTTTTTTGGTTTATATAGGTAATGCTAGACTAAGTGAGTGACTGCTGAGTTTCTTCTTGGGAAGCGCTGGACGCACTTACTGAAAAAGTGTCTTTCATCTTTTTTTATATTATTTTTAACCGCCTGGAGTAATATTTTTATGGTATTTTTTTAACAGTTACGCGATTTAAAAATTGCCCTACAATCCTCCTAACCTCCGAAGCAAAAGGGGGTGTTATAAGGTTTACGTATATATCTGTTTATCCGTCTGTAGAATGGAGGCCCAAGGGGGTTACCATGATATACGATATGATATATGTTATAGTTTAGGTTGAGGGAAAGGTACAGAGATATATCAGTTATACAGTTTTCTCTTTCTGTCAACCGGAACTGAACTGCTTTAGTATGTCACGGTAACCCCTCTGATCTTAATGTACAGCAAATTTTAATAACGTGTTAATTATATTTTGCGTGAGATTACACCGAAGTCATACCCTAACGTAATCGAATTGACGAGAGATTCAAGAGTCGATTAAGAAAATAATTAAATGACGTCACAAACAGACATGGAATACCAACCCACTATTAACACACGGTGCCAGGTCTGACATTTTCCTAACAAATTGGATATAAAAAATGTAGTTCTTGGTACTGATTGCGTTGAAGCTTAGATCAAAGCGTGTCACATGGGATACGACACGTATTGCAGCTCGAGCGGTTTTGATAGTTGTTCGGTAATCTAATTAGAAGCTTAGAAAGAGATGACTTTAGCACTGATAGTGTGTTGGACAAGGAAATAAAAGGAATAACGCTCAAAAAAATTTCGTGTTTATTTTGGGCCTTTTGTTGTTAATATTTGTGAATCCTACCGACTTCGCCAATAATTCGAAATGGTGAGTCAATAATTTTAGTTTGAGTGTGCTTCATATTAAAATCCTTTGTGATTTATTTTGGGTTAACGTGACCAGTATTGACATTATTGAAAAAAATATGAATCTAATCAATGTGTCAGACTGATTTATTAATAACAAGCGTATGCAAAACCACAGCTTTATACTTGACGATAAATAAATTACGGGAACCTCGCGTTTTCAACGGCTGCTGGTGAAAAGTGAAATTAGTAATTTGAGGGGTGGCACGTCACTGGCTGGTGACGACGTGCTATTAATTTGTTTCGAACAATCAGGTGCGTTTGATGGAAGGTGGCAACCCTAACCACTGGGCGGAATAACCGGGAGTTTGATTTTGTTGCGGATTTCGATACGGATTTGAATTTATGATTTAAGCGCTTTAGGGTGATATTTAATAGTGGCTTGGTTAAGTTTGTAATTGTTTATAATATAACATTGTTATTTCTTAGTGATTTTATGAAAATCGACATATCGATTGACATTCAGAGGATTGTGATTATTGTGAAGCGCCGCTAAAAAATTTCCGTACAATTTTGCCCCGGGTGAAAACGTTTCTTACCCCTTAAATTATATTCACGATTTTTTAATATGTTGTAGTTATTATAAGGAACTAGGTCTGCGTTTCTGTTTTTTTTTGTGTTTTAAATTGTTTTTTTTTAGAATTTTTTTCTTGGAAACGAAAACGTACAGACAGTTTTTCATGATATCTACAACATATTCAAAAATCGTGCAAATCGGACTTTATTTAGGATTTAGGGTGGGGTGAGAAACGTTTTCGCAATTTGTATGGAAAGTTTTACCTCCACAATCCTATGAAGTTGATGACATATCGCCTCGGCCGCTTATATCTCCATGCATTTTGAATCGATAGAAAACAGACACGTTAGAAGTGTTTGCGTCTTAGCTAGGACTATTGAGTTGGCTAAGCATTTCGGCTATGGTTGAGTATTTTTATTCCATGTTTGTTTTTATATATTTTTAATAGCCGAATTAATCATTCATTCATTCGATTATTCACTTATTCTCAAACAAAAGACTAAGACAAATTCAAATGATGACAGTATAAATTTCGTCTACTTAACTGTTTTAGTAGAAACAGGAATTGCTGCATGAGGAACTAACCAATCGATATGTTGTGGCAAATTAATGATACGTCACAGTCAGGTTTGGGAAAGGCCTGTATACATAGATACGTCTTGATCAAGTTAGACAATATGCCAATAGGATATTGGTAATCCGCTAAGCTAATCTAAATCTGTTACTAAAATAAATACGACCTACGAAAATATAACTTACGTCTGCTTTAGAGATTTAGATTGGTTGATAGGATACAAAGGCCAGAGATAGAGAACTTGCGCGAGATTTGAGATATTGTATATCCTTTGATTGATTCTGCAATTAGTATTCTAAAATAAACGACAAATATAATAATAATATAGACGAGCCTTTGACTTTGTCTCCTTACTTAGATAAACACACTTTAGAAAAAGTCTTTACGTTTTCAAAAGTGCGATCGCCTATATAAATAATTGTGCGGCCATTTTGGATACAAGCGCCAAGGTTCCGGGAGTGGTGGTAGGTTGTGCACGCCCATCCGGGTCGCTACCGCTACCACCATCTTATCCATTAACCTGCCAGCAAGCAAAAGTGGTCTCATTGTTGTGTTCCTGTGTGAGTATGAGACGACGGGGCCTGATTTATAAACTAACCTAACCTAACCTAACTGTTAATTTTGGCCAGTCTACTTTCCGTAATCCAGTTTTAATATTGGCTAACTGATGTCTGTTTCATTTTATCTATAAAACGTTTAAAAAGGGCGTGTAGACATTTGTTTAAATAATCCACAGTTTGATCACAAGGAAATTTAACTCCTCGTGGCCAAACCAGTTTGGCAAATCAGTTTGGCCACGAGGAAAAAGGCCAAAGGGGGCTCCAAAACGCCAATGAGTTGTGAAATTTCAAATTTGTAAATGCGTTGCCATTCAACACTACGATACTTAGAATGCTTCTATGCCAGTAATTTCACCAAACCACTGATGCTTCTCGACAGGTTAGTGGATTAAGATGATCCAGCCACTTACCTGCCACAAGTAATTCATTAAGTCGGAACTTAAAACATTGTAAGTCAGAGAATAAAGCTCCTATAAAGCATAATTATATCGTCGTGACGCCTGCCAATACTACCAGGGACATTTTTGTCAGTGGGAATTTGAATCTACAAGCAATGAAATAAATTTAAATTACCTTTGCTCTTAAATACCGTTTTTAATTTCAAAACCAATGAAAATAAACTTTACATTGATTTAAGTAAGGTAGTTTAAACTAAATTGCTTTGATTATTTACCTTTTATTTAATATATTATAAGCAACTCCTAATTAATAGATTCAATGGCTTCTCTTAACATCTTGTCTAGTCAAAGATAACACGAACATACTCGTAATATAATACGAACTATATTTCCTGTAGAAATAGTAATTAGACTAATTAATTAATAATATGAGGAATTTGTTGGGTTCTCGCATGGGGTAGGATCGGGTTGTAGTTTGATGGGTGACTACTTAAGTCAGTCTGAAGGATGATTTCCACCAAACGGCTCGCATCGCATCGGATCGGAAAGGATACGTACGGATGCCGCGGCAGCCGTACGGCTCTATTGAAATTATTATTGTCTATTTATGACGGAGCCGATCGCGCGTCGCGGCATACTTACGGTGACGTACGCGTGTCGCGGAAGACGCCCGCGGTCGAGCTGTTGTGCGCAACTTGCTAATGTAGACTTAAAAACAGTACACATATGATTCAGTATCGTTTAAAGACTATAAAATTCTTTCCGATCCGATCCGATGCGGGCCGTTTGGTGGAAATATTACTTTATACGTTTGTGAGAACTATACCTAACGTTCGAGATGCATCTGGCTGGTCTAGAGCGTTTGTGGTTCTAGACTAGTTAATGCTAACGTAATGGAGCAATAGCCAGTGACAGCCAGACCTTCGTTCTTTTATAAGACTTGAACGTTTCTCAGCGCATGTCTTTCAGCTCTTATAAAACAACGAAGGTCTGGCCATCGCTGGTCCTTACGCTATAATATAAATAATTATCTAAAACTGTAGAATGTATGGAATTGACATGATTAGAAGCTTACGTCAATCCTATAAATTACTAACTTTTGTAACTGTACCGTGGCTAAGAATATTACATGACATAAACTTTTTTTTAGTAACTACGGCCTCAGGCTTGAGATCAAGCGTAGTTAATGTACCAAAATATCTTGAATTCTCCCGAACTTTGTTCACATTTGTCCACGCAATTGAAACACCAACTCAATTCCCACCTGTTCAGAGGTTATCAATTCCAAGTAGCACTAAACTTTAGCAGCATCATTTAAGGTGACATGGGGTTGAATTTTTTACTTGGTCACGTATGAAGAAAGTTTTGTACCCTTAGCATGAGTCACAATTACCGTGCTCGCTAGCGAGTTGAATGCTCTGTCCCTCGCAGACTTCGCAGTATTCTTATAGAGTGCGAGAGATACAACATTCGAGTACGGTAATTCTAACTCATGGTAAGGGTACTGTTGTTTGTGGCTCGTTCTTAATGTGATATTGCTGTTGTTGTTGGTGCCTACGATGGAGAAAAGTTTGAAATTTATTTTAAACTTCGTGTATGGTAGCTGAATGTTCAGTTGTGGACTTGTGGTGTTATATTACATTATAATACTCGCTAGCTATTGTCCTCGGCTCCATCCGGGATAATAAAGTACTCTATGTCCGTCTCCGGGCTATAAACGAGAGATTACCTGACGGATAGATACGAACCACGGTATAGACAGTAGTTCGTCTTCAGACAAAGTTATATAGCGCTTCGCGCGGGTTGCGAGCCAGTTTGGTTGAGTACCTATTAATCTTATCAAGTGACGCTTACTATTGCATTGATGCAATCTCAGCAGACGGACTTCTTTTCTATTTAAAGTACAAATGGCTAAAGTAGACGATGACAGGTCCAGAAGCACCGCTTCTCTGCTACTACGTACTTGCGGGTATCGGGGCGCCCATTCCATTAGTGGGCGAGTCACCGCCTGCTATTTCAGCCAAAGTAATTAGCCAGGGAGGCGCATTGATTTCATGAATAGGCTAGTTTACCAATCAATATAATTTCATTCATAGTTCCTATTATTAATATTCCCATCCTTCCTAAATACCCCTATACTAACTGGTGGTTGTCTGTGAGAGCATACTTCCATGGTGTGAACTCAGGGACAATGGCCGGTTGATGTCCCATCACTTTCCTAAATTAAACTTGTCTGAAGGGCCTCTGCGTTGGCTTCGGCTCCATGTACGCCTTCCAAAGGCCCGAGACTCCCATAGTCCCGTGATTCGTGGATATAAAAATAAATATATTATAAGTAGGTAAGTTAGTGTGATGGATCAAGTTTTATTTATTACTTACTCATCCATCAGTTAACTTGCATTTATAATGCTGTAACTACTATAAAAGTACAGGCGGGCCGGGAATCTGCCACTCCGTTAATCCCGGATTAATTAAAAATTTCCACTTTGATGAGATTTGCGACCAGTCGGAGGAACGCAATAGCTTTGCAAAAATTAATTCCTACCGGCTCATGCGCTAGTAATAATTTAGTTTACGTAATCCTTTTTTATTTATTATAATGAGTAAATTAAATATTTATTTGTCGAAACGTCTCATACATTGTTTAAGTGAATTAATACTTAAACACGTCTACACGCCTTTAATCTTCTTTTATTTCTTTTAAATTGCAATTTACTAAACAAGTGTTCAAAACAATACATAATTTTCTTTATCAACCGAATACGTGTTTGGGGATACATTTCTGTTATTGTAACTACGGACCCGTGATTTATGATTGTTTCCTTGTTTAAATGAGAATGCATCAATAGTCGAAATATTTTTTTTGACTACACACATGTGTTTAAAATACATCACTATTATTTCAATTTTTTTGTGATTTTTTGAAGTGTTTGCTTGACGGGTTTTGATTTCAAGGTTCTATTTGATTAGATTCAAGGAGTATTCTGGCCGTATTACCCATTGTAGGCTATTGGTGCCTTTTGCTCTATGTCGTGGTTACAACTTGTGGTCTATTTATTGGTCTATACCTAGATTAAAATTCAAAATAAACTTAAATAATCAAACGATTCAGCCTATTTGCATAAAACTAAATAGTTGTAAGCCGTCATTTGTTGCTATGCCCTTGCAGGGCGTCACATGTACACCTGATTATTTATTTACCATTCACCTGTAAACTGACATGCAATAAACTATTTCTATTTCTAACCCCAAATTTTAATGCTGTAGAGTTTATACATTATTTAGTCAAGTCAAGGAAATAATTATTTTGTATTTTAGTTTTATTACCCTATGTAAAATAGGCGTCGTGACTCGTGCCATATTAGTATGTTAAAGAGAAGCCTCGGAATAGGAAAGAATGAAAATACTCCACCGACAAGCGCATAGCTCTTAAGTAAATTATGATGATGAGATTTCAAGGAGGACGACATAACAATGTTATCAAATCCTAGGTATGTAACTTGTGGAGTGCCGCAGGGATCAATACTTGGCCCATTACTGTTTATCATACATGTTTACAGTGCAGATATGGCTAAGGCCATCAGGTATTGCAAGTATATGATATAAGCTTCTATATTTGTGCATTTCAAAAACACCAAGGGTAGGACACGTAAGATGCTGGGATTAAATGTTTGGCACCTTTACTATTAAAGTAAGCATCTAATTCATACACGGGTGACTCACTTGTTCTATTTATCCAAATGTCTGATTGTCAAGCGGTGTCATGGAGTGGAACAATATTTGTGGTCACTAAATATATTTGTTAACTTTTTTAATTTTGCTGACATTACTCTCTGCTAGTTTTCCTGTCACGATGTACTCTAGAACACTGTGGAAAAGTGGCCTAGGCGTGCGTTGTTGTTATGGTTATGGTTGGTGGTTTAAAAATGTGGATAATATTTATCATTTTCTGACCAGCGAATTGGCATAAGCGTTCGACGCGACCGTCCAGGATCTTACGTCAATCCTATATTTCGATTCGATAACATTTGTAGAATGTATCATGTCTAGCCTCCTAATCAATGGGCAAATACCAATACATGTAGGCAATCTAGGGAAACCGTGCCACACCCGGACGCGCGTCTAACAAAGCGTCTCCTATCATTAGATAGACAGGCCCTACGAATAATTGTAGGAAACATTACTGGACATTGCTCGCTTAACAAACATTTGTATGTTCTAGGTATGACCGACAGCCCCCTATGCAGGGGATGCCTATCGGCCGACGAAATAGCCCCCCACGTAATCCTGGAATGCGTAGGTGTAGCCGCTCAACGGACTGAAATCCTCAAGTCACCGAGGTCACTTCGAGAAGCCTGTGGAGATACCAGGAGGATCCTGCGCTTCTGGTCGGAGTTAGGCTGGCTAGATCACTAGCCGGTACCACGCACAATGGCCCGACATACACGGGCTAAGTGCGGAAAAAGGAGTCCATCACCAATGTCTAGCCTCATTATGTAAGTGCGATAATGGCAGACGTTTAATCCTCATATTTTACCTACCACAACAAATACTTATAGGCGACAAATAAAACGGGGTAAGACACGTTTACAAACCACCAGGCACTTTTATTAAACCAATACCATCCAAAAATAACCCACATTATTAACCATCGGAATGTTGTCTATAAAAACCAATAAGAGACAGAATAAACGGGGGCATGGGACAAACAGCTTCGGGGTCGCCAACATTTCCTTATTCCCGGGATAGGGTTGCAAATAATTGGCTTGAGCATGGAACATGACATTGGGACATTTTGTCGCGATGTTCAGTCGAAAAATATTGCGATGCCGCGGATAGACGGCATTTCATTACCTTTTGATTTTACGGCATGGTAAAAATATGCTATTTTTATTTAGAATTATGTACATAAACGTTGGAATAAAAACTTCTATGAATAAAAATAAAGGGATGTGTCCCGATATTAGAAGCACGGACTCCTAAAAAAATGGTTCATTACCATAGGGGGCACCCGGACAGGGAACGTGGTAAACAACTCGCTCTTGAATTCAATGATCCAATTTTTAACCAGCGAGTTGAAGTTGTCCTGTGAGAGTGTCATGCCATAATCATCACATCGTCTAATATCTAATACCATAACCTTGCAATCCCAATCATTTGAGGTCGGCGCTGCACGTCTTTTTCTTCTAAACATTGATATCAGCCGTCATCTCAGTATTTAATCCTTTCGGGCTGTACAACGTTGTACGGGCTATACTGGCCGCTATACGAAGGGACAAAGAACACACAATAAAAACAAAGAAACATCGGCGAACAGTATTACACAAATTGACCTAGTTCCAAACTAAATTCTAGGCCATGGGAAAGGCAAAGACAAACATACGAGTATATATTTAAATACTTATATAGATTGAAAGCACCGAAGTCCCAAAAAAAATACTCGCTCTCATTATTTGCCCTGACTGAATCGTACCCAGGACCGCTAGCTTCGTAGGCCGGGCCCCTACCAACTATGCTAGCTGCGTCTGCAAACATCACATCTTACATGTCTACATACATTCAGTACTATCAATTTTTAGTTATCATTTAATAATAATCCGCAATATTCATTATCACACGAATGCTCAAAACAAGTAATGTTTTCAAGCGTTCATGTATGTATGTATGTAATGATTCTTTTTTCCACCATAACTTCTAAACAGCTGAGCCGATTTGAATGTGTGTGGTATCGTTAGAATCCTTTTACCATCCCTGGTAAAATAGGATACTAAACTGTTAAAATTGAAATAACAACAAAAAATGTCTTCTAATTATTACAATATGGGTATCATTTGCAAAGCATTAATGTGATTATCTCAAATATATACAAATATAGTAGCAATAATAAACGGGTTTAATTATAATATCGAAAAATCCAGTCGGGTTTTTAAAGCTTTCTTTTCATTTAGTTATTTTTAAACACGATTTTCTAATATACCTACAGTTAGTTTGCGGGAGCAAGTGAGAAGCTATAACCAGCCGAACGCTCTTAAGAAGCTGGGAGCACTGCACCTATATACATACACACATTCAGGTCAATACCATTACCCACCTCCAACAGTTCGGTCAGGTAAAAAGCAGAATTAGCACCTCAAGATACAAAGTCGCATTCTGTCTACAAAAACCCCTTTAAATCAGTTGTGCATCATCATTTCAGCCGAAAGACGTCCACTGCCAGATATAAACCTCTCTCAAGGTATGCCACGAGGACCGGTCCTGGGCTGCTAAAATCTATCGGTTTCCCGCCACCTTAGCCTCGTCGTCGGTCCAACATCTCAATCTGGGTCCACATTTGTATAATTTTTCCGATGAGGATTACGCGTATCGTATCGAGCTCACGTATCCTAAGTATAGACGCTCACTTTGAGCACACCGTATAACTACCATCGTGGCGTGAAAAAATGCGTCCATACTAACCGTGGCATAGCAGCGTATCGTATCATAACGCCGTATCACTTTGGGCACACCGTATCACTACCATGTCCTTTTGATGATCGGGGATAAACCGCCTCGAGAGCGATCACGGCGTATCGAGTATCAAATCACAACTCCGTATCGCGATACAGTACAAAACACGTCCATACTTACAGATCTTGATACGCGTATCTGATCGCGAGTCTGCGAGGTATATTTATAATAAACGCGTGTCAACATCGATCCTGAGCGATCAGATACGGCGCGCCGCATGATCGCGCTGTTTTTGCGTCCACACTGGCGATCGTGATGCGCGTCGGTGCAACGTGACGGAGACACGACACGACGAAATGATACAAATGTGGACCCAGCTCAAGCTGCGCCTTCCGATGCAGGGACGTCACTCGAAAACTCTTCGAGCCCATCGGCCATCTCTTCTGCAAGCGATATTACCCCGCCCACTGCCACTTAAGTCTAGAAATTCTCAATTCAGTTATTCATGGTAATCCAATTGTAACATGGCATATAATCGCCGTCCATGACATTAACTTAAATGTAACATTTATCTGTTGACTTCACAAAACGCCCACCTCCAGCGCCAAAAACATCGATTCAGTGTCCATTTTGAATGAAAGTAAAGGTGTGTGGCATTTAACGCTTGCAGAGAGCTCAAATTAAATGTTCCTTCGAGTCGCCGCGCAAAATGTAAATATGTTAGCTTTACCTTTAATCGCGACCATCGTTAGAGGTTTGTTCGTGTTTTTCGTGAAAAATTAAATTTGCTTCAGGTTTAGATTCTCAAGTTAGAAAAACCGTAGCGGAATGATCGTAATTACCAATAATTATACCCAATAGTAGCTACTAATTACTCTCCGTTCGTCCATAAGCTCTGTTGATAATTAGGTTCTAATCTAGGTAAATATGTATATAAAACAGTACCGTAACTGACTGACTGACTGAAAGAAAACACACAGCCTAAACCGCTGCACTCAGGGACTTGAAATTTGGAGGGTGTAATCCTTGGGTGCGCTAGCGGTGCATTAAGAAAGGGTTTTCCAAACATCAACCTCCGATGGGAAGAAATAGGGGGAATAACAGGAAATGCACCTGCAATTCCTCTGGTGTTGCTGGTGTTTATGGGTCGCGATCATCAGTCAGGGGCACGTTTTATAAAGCTACAAGTTACAAGTTTTTGCGGGTGGTAGGACCTTATGCGGGGACCGTCCGGATCGCTACCACCTTAGAATAATAACACATAGAAACCTAGTCCGCGCACCAAAACCGTCAGACTTAAACTACACCATTCTGGTGTACTCGGCGATCGCCGCCTGTCAGTCGCAATCACGTCACACAGCGTCAACAGCTCCCGGATTTTTATTGATTATGACGATTTGTAATGTTAATGGGTGCCACAACACTTCAGACCAAGAAAATAAACACTATAAAATAACATTCCACGTGTAACTAATATGTTTTGACTTGTTATTTTACGTAAAACATTCACTAAAATATTAAATTATTTTCTAACGACATTACATGAAAATGTTGCCATTATAACGAAATTTTTCCCCCTAAATTGTTATAGTAAGTACTTGTTCTATTTTGTGATATTCTGTGATACGAATTGAATTACTTGTTTTTCGCGTTCAAGATTTCCTTCTAATCCGATTATTGCAGCACGTTGGATTGAAAAAATTAGGCTTAATCGAAATGAAAGCTGGTGGAAGCCGTCTAGGAGGACAAAAATATGTTCTGTACATTTTAATGACACAGACAGATATCTTACTAAAGGTGGCTTGTGCAGATTACGTCGGGACTTGGTTCCTACTAAGGTGATTGCGAGTATATACTGGGTGTCCCTGGATAAATTGACAAACGAATAGGGATGATAGAGCAGCTAAAAAGCTATCGATTTAACCCCTATGTATGATTAGCGATTTTTACTTTACTTTCGGAGATATTGATTTTAATCTGAGTTTTTGTAATTTTCACAGGTTTTTCAGAGGTATCTTACACAATTAAAATATTTACGAATCAGCGAAGTTTTTAAACTTATTTGCCCGATTTTTTTCAGTATATTTTTCTAAGTAATCACATAAAGTTGTTTTTTTTATACAAACACTGTGATGGAGAAACAAACTTGAGGTGATTACTTAAAAAAAAAACAGGCAAATAGATTTAAAAACTTGGCTGATTCGTAATTATTTAGGCTTAAATCAATAGTTTTTTAGCTGCTCTCTCATCCTTATTCATTTGTCAACTTTATCCAGGGACTCCCAGTGTAGAAAATATTGAAATGTAAAAAAAATGATTATATGAAAAAATCCCCTAGTTTAGGGGGAAATGTAATCCGCTAGCAACATTATTTGTTTACTTGTGTGCGTGTTGTCGTGTGTTAGTACGCGTTGATTACGCCCACATGAATCCATTTTGTGCGACACTTTTGACGGGTTGGCTGTAGGAAACTATCATTCTATGTGTTATTATTCTAAGGCTACCACCATCTTATCCATTATCCTACCGCCAAACTGCAGTGTTCGCATTGTTGTGTTCCGGTTTCGGGATAAGACAGCCGGTGTAATGACTAGCATAGAGGCATTCCATCTTAGTCCTCAGGGTCGGCAACGCATTTGCAGTCTTAGACTTGCAGTCTTGTGAATGCGAATGTCTATGGGTCACAGTTTCCACTTACCATCAGGTGGCCTGTGTGCTAGTCAGCCTTCCCTAAGCCATAAAAAAAAAATTACAGGTCTAAACTGGCAACACTGCTCAAATCGCTGGTCGTCATTGGTCAAGGTTATGTCAAATGGAAACATGTAACCAGTAAATTGTAATTGGTAGCTTTATAAAACAGGCCCTGGTGGCTTGCTCGTCTGCCTCCTTTAAGAGAGATGAGCGGGCGAGTAAGCAATACAAAGGAAGAACGTTTTAAAAACAATTATTGAAAAATGTAACAGTATTGTTTAAAATGTACGTTTGTATATTCATGTTTGTATATTTAACACACTAAATAACAAGAATAAAATAAAAAAAGATAAAAGATGTTTATTCAGTAAGTAGGCCGCACGGGCACTTTTACACGTCAAAATCTACACGCGCTTCGCAAGAGACCACTGCTGAGAAGAAACGCCGCAAGAAAGAATCTACTTGTTACTAATAAAATAAAGATAAAATCATGAAATGACAATTAAGCTACATTATGTTATTTCTTCTTACGTTGAAATTCATTCAGCATTTTAGATTATAAATAAAGTATGCAACTAACTGCATAACTTTAAGAAAATAATAAGTTAAAATAACAAACTAAACGTCATAAATCCTATGGAAAACAAAAGTTCTTTCTCATAATTTCGAAAAGCGTCACCGCAAAGTTTTTGTTTGCTTTGCGAGCTTTCAAAGCACATTAGATTAAGCTATTTGCTTTAGAAACTGCGTGGAAAGACTCTTTCACTGGCTTTTTCACAAATTAATTACATAGAGACGTTCATTAAGTGGAAGTAGTGCAGTAACTAATTTAGTGGATTAAATTGATTGGTTTTATTTTAAAAGCGGCTGGTACATTTATTTTGTGGAATTACTACATACACATACATACGTTTCCGCCTGACTCCCAATGGAGTAGGCAGAGACTATGGAACGCCAGGTCCACCGGTCTAAACATAAATCTCTGGCTTCCTCTACATTCGACAACCTATTTTATCACGTTCGTTGATTTCTAATTTACTAAAATAAATATATAAATATCGTAAGACAATTTAACGCAAATACTGTAGGTAATAGAAACGAAGATGGCAAACTCCATAGTAATGTTATAAGCATTGTGAATTTAATTTGCTAACAATAGAGTATAGAATGCTTCGACTACTACATTGTAGTTGTCCGCCTTTTTGGCAGAATAGACCTTCCCCTTTTTATTCATAAACTATATACCTACTTTAGTTAAAGTATTCTTTGTTCATCATCATCATCATGTCAGCCGAAAGACGTCCACTGCTGGACATAGGCCTCCCCCAAGGCTTTCCACTCAGACCGGTCTTGTGCTCTTGGCATCCACCGCGGTCCCGCGATCCTGACGAGGTCGTCACTCCATCTTGTTGGAGGCCTACCTACAGCTCGTCTTCCGGTCCGCGGACGCCACTCCAGAACCTTCTGACCCCATCGGCCATCAGTCCTGCGAGCAATGTGCCCCGCCCACTGCCACTTCAGTTTAGCTATTCTTTGTTACTTTCCGTCAAATTCAAATGTCATAATGGCAGATAAAGACAGAGCATATTTGAAGTACGCTTTAGTTATTGCGCGTTTATGAACTTGGTCGGGATAATCACCTAATTGGGGCTTTATTTTGACACGATAAAGTCATAACTGTTTTAACTTGTCATGTTATTGTATTGTCAACGTTATTTGATAGTAATGTTAAAAGCAATAGGATTTAACTAAGTAGAATAGACTCCTGGGGGGTTATTATGTTGGTCAAGTTTACGCTGAGAAAAAAGGACAGTGCTATATAACTGCTATAGCTCTGTCCTTTACACTCACCGTAAAATGAACTGCATAGTTATGCCATAATAACCCCCCTGTATATAATAAATAATAAGTACCAGACACATAAGAATTCAATCCGGACACGTTGCACAACCATGAAGTGTGTGACTACTGACAATGTCGTGTGTATGTATGTGAATACTTTATTGTACAGACAGGAAAATAACAAACAACAAAATAGACAGAAACACAAAATGTATGTACAAAGGCCAACTTATCCCTTTAAGGGATTTGTTCCTTTGAGCGATGTTCACCTTTTATATCGACAGTAGTATAATGCTAGTAATTGTAGAAATCTGTCAAAATATCATTTTTTTCAGGTAACTTTAAGGTCTAAAACTATAGTCTGTGTTAATTGAGATTCCCTAAAATGAAAACAAATTAGTACTGTTTGACACATAACCTCAAATTTTCATCAAGCGTATTTTTATTTAAAATAACGTATCATTAATAGTTATTTAACATTAAACTTAATGTGAAAGTAAAGATCAAGTGTATAAATCATTGCTAAGATCTCACTTGATCTTTAAAAGCACGTGATTATCGAGTAATAATGGTAAATCGGTTCGTTTGGTTGTGTTTACATCTTTGGGAATTTCAAATTGCACAGACTATAGAAACATCTCTTTGTAGTCAACTGTACAATTACTCTGATAAGATAAATAAGACCCGGTCACGTTCCTCCACAGATAGCTTCTTAATATAGCTCTTAAGGTAAAAAAATAAAGGCACGAGAAAAGGTGCTTGTTATAATAACATATTATTGTGAAGACATGGAATATACAGGGTGAAATAGGGGTCGTGGAGCAAGAAAGACGCATTTATCTCACTTTCCCCTAAGGATCACGATAGGTTAGGACTAACAGTATTCCTGCGACTTATTTTAGTCAGTGCAGCAAATAATAAAAAAAAACTGGGATGATTTGAGATCATGGTCATCCTTCTGTTTCCTGAGAAAACTTATGTCAAGTGCATGTACTTAACAATCATCGCAGTAAGTATGTAAAGAGGTTGTTATGACGATACTGATAGACAGATCCTTCGATGGCTTAGTAGCCATCGAAGTATACAAAATACAAAATAATCGTAGTCGATTATTTTGTATTTTCAAAGAGTTTGTAATTGGAAAAGTAGGGTGACCACGCATTTTAAATTACTTAACGTTTTTTAATTAAAATACGTAAATACCGAACCATCTCTGTTTCAATTGCAATCGTTTACTGCGTCAGAAAAAATGGTTGGGATCACGACCCCCATTTCACCCTGTATAACTAAACATAACTGACGTTAGAGTAATGAGACTATGTTTATCGCGTACTATGTTTAACCCATATAAACTTAAACTTCTTTTCATCTTTTAGGGGTGTAATTTCGAAAAAATCTTTCTTAGTGTACCCCTCAGGTACCTAGGGAATCATCATTATCAGCCGCAAGACGTCCACTGCTGGACAAAGGCCTTCCCCAAGGTTTTCCACAACGATCGGTCCTCTGCTGCTGTCATCCAGCGGTTTCCCGCGACCTTTATCAGATCGTCAGTCCACCTTGTGGAAGGTTTGCCAACACTTCGTCTCCCGGTTCGCGGTCGCCACTCTAGAACCTTTCCGCTCCAACGGCCATCAGTTCTACGAGCAATGTGCCCCGCCCACTGCCACTTAAGGTTTGCAATCCGGTGAGCTATATCGGTTACTTTAGTTCTCCTGCGAATCTCCTCATTCCTGATTCGATCTCGCAAGGAGACACCCAGCATAGCTCTTTCCATCGCCCTTTGAGTGACCTTGAGCCTTCTTATGAGGCCCATTGTAAGCGACCATGTCTCGGATCCATACGACATCACTGGCAACACACACTGATCAAAGACTAGGGAATATTGCCTCCAAAATGCATTTGTCTAGGACCGGCGGTTTTGGCTGTGCGTTGACATATAGTCAGTCAGTCAGCTCCTACTTTTGTGAATGTAGATATGCAACAATCATAAAATTTTGTTTACGTAGTTTCTGTTTCTTTGTTTTTGTACTTATATCCACTCTATGCCACTTTTTTCTTATTTTCCTCAATCACCCAAAGATCCGCTGGAAGAAATCCCTTATGGTATTGTTTTTATATAGTACAGTACATTATGTTGACAACAGTCTTGGAAATTGGGATGCCAAGCGAGACTTAGCTAACTTTAAATGTAGCATGGTGAATAGTTAGAAGCTCGGAGAAGATAGGAACCCGCATCCGGGAAGGCCATAAGCTTCATGGTGGAGCCTGGTTTAACAAGCTAGCTAACAAGAAACCGATAATGCTTTAGTGCGACACAATTTACGACAACTTGGACTCTTACTTAGTAACTATACGATAGATTATGCTTCGATGGTTCGTTCATTTGGAATGAATGGATGAAAGAAAACTGATGAAGGAGATATACAGAGCGAAAGTGAGTGGAAGCGTCGGAAGGGGCCGCCCTAAGCGTACTTTTTCGATGAAATCGGAGGAATATGCTGGAAAACGGCGGAATCATAAGTACCCGAAACTGACGTGCACCCATGACTTGGTGTATAAATGTGGAAGAATAGAAAGACATTTGCCGGGAACGTAGCACGTGGTAAGAAGTGGTCTCTGCCTACCCCAAACACCGTTGGAAACAAGTATAGTTTAATAATAAATAAAATCCTTTATTGTGGTACAGAGGTCTGCTTACATTAACTTAAAAAATACTTAATTAGTAACAACAAAATAGTAAGTAGAGTAAGTAAGTAAGCGTCATCTGACCGTCAACTGTATCCCGGTGGGTCAGGATTCACCGTCCTTAACAGCTTTGTTTCATCACTTATACTAATTCCGAAGTTATAAAAAATTATGTATGTATGTACGATAAGTTATGACATCTTCTATGCTTGTTATTGTTCCGTGTACGAGCTTCCAAGCATGTATTTCCACATCCCCACGCATGTATACCATACTTGGATGAATCTACTAATTAATTTTATTACACTGTTATACTAGAAATTACCATTCTTATGTAACTGTAGAGCGTTTGTATTTTATTAATTGCAAGTAGACGCTTTTACGTATATTAGTTTGAATATTGTTACATAATGGTATAATTTTGTTCTTTGGAGTTTGTGATTGGAAAACTTAAGATTAGGCTCAAAGACTCGCCTACTAGTCAACTACAAAGCTACAGTCTTTTTTATGCACGTAAATGCATAGATATATATTTTTGATTTCTTATTCTTCTTTATTTTTAAGTAACCGGCTTTATTTATCGTTTCAGTATAGGCAGTAAGATTAAATAAAGGTCACATGGAGAGCAACAGACCTCTATCACATTTTGCTCTCTCATGTGCGTTTAGTATCGGATAATAATGATTGTGGAGAAGCCTAGGGCATTAACAAGTATGAGTGGTCCTTGCGAAAAATAAAATCAGAGTATTGTAATACCTACTAAGATATACATAATATGTTACAGTAAAATAAAGATGCATATAGATGAAAAACTTAAATCACCAGTTGCATGTAGTCGTAACACAACGGTATAGACCATTAGACATTCTTTATTTGAAAATTGATGTCAATTCCATATTATTTTTGTACATAACTACATGCATACATCTACAATCAAACATACCTAATCAAACACATATTGAAAAATTTTAGCAAGCAGAAACCACTTGAAATTTGGTGTCCTACATTCATTCAAGTAAGTTCCGTACCAAATTGATATCATTTGTCAAGAAATCTATCCTCCACAACATAGCCAGTAATGCCAACATCTTAAGCCAAGACATATTGCAGACGACAACGAAGAAGCAGATAAAATAAGGTGCAATCCGTTAGAGGCATCTGATAAAGGCGGTATTGGTCGGCATCGCGACAACCGGGATTATGTTGGACGTAGGAATTCCAATAATATTTTACTAGCCGGTTCGGTGCGGTTTAAGTCAGAGTTATGAGCGATTTGAAATGTAAGGTACCTATTATCGATTTTCAAAACACCTATTACGTTGTTCCGAAATTTTCATTAATCTGAAAATCATTCTTCTATAAACCCGTTAAATTTTCAAAATGTTTAAAGTGACCTACAAAACCTTTTAGGTTAGGTTAGTTTTACAAAAATGCAGGAAATTTAAACGGATTCAGAGAAAAAGGAGTTAAGGAGTTTAGTTTTATACTATGTAAAATAGATTTCAAAGAATTCTAGATTCAAACAAGTTTTTTTTATGGCATAGAGTAGGCAAACGAGCACACAGGCCACCTGATGATAAGTGGAAACTGTGACCCATAGAGAATCGCATACATAAGACTGCAAGCCTAAGACTGCAAATGCGTTGCCAACCCTGAGGACTAAGATGTAATGCCTCTATACTAGTTATTACACCGGCTGTCTTATCTCCAAACCGGAACACAACAATGCGAACACTGCTATTTGGCGGTAGGTTAATGGATAGGATGGTGGTAGCGATCCGGACGGACCCTGCACTGCACACCTAACACTCGCGAATTTACAAGAAGTAACATACTAAGTTTAATAGATGTTTATAATATCCAAAATTTTGTACTACTTATTCATTTTGTGATCAAAAACTTAAGTCCCACAATACATGTACTCGGAATGAAGATGATATCTCGTTACAATTTGGCCTTAGGTATATATCATTTATATCAAAGTGAATTTTATCTCCTGATCCCATATAGGTTGCAATTTTATCCACGTGAAATCCATTTGTCGCTTCTTCCTTGGAAGTGGTGCAATTTTCCAGAGTGTAAAAGTACTCTTATGTCTTTTTGCAGGATACAGTGGATTTTATCGGCTCGGTCAGCCGTTAAAATGAAATCCAAAGAGACATTCAGTTCACCAATTAAAGTTTAAGAAACGTAGAAAGATGACGTCATATATACTACGTATTTATAGAGTTGTCAAATGGATAAGTTTTTAGTACAATAAACTAGTACAAAATAAAATAGTACAAAAAACACAACTGCAGTTTAGAAATGAACTGAAAAAAGTTAAAAACATCTCTCTACCGAAATAAGCTTTAAACACATAAGTTGTATATATTACGTATTGTATATAGTACCTACTCCAATTTAATTCACTACAGTACTAAAAACAACAAAGAATGTATCTAGGAGAATTGTGAAGCTAAAAAATTCCGAACAAATTGCGAAAACGTTTCCTATCCCCTAAATCAAGTCTGTTATCCACGATTTTTAAATATCTTGTAGATTATCATGAAAAACTATGTCTGTACTTTTTCCTTTCCAAAAAAATATTTTTTAGAAAGACACACAATTAAAAAACAAAAATTAGAAACGTACAGTAAAGTACGGTTTTCTTTTTACAGCTTCGCGTTTTTAGCGGCGCTTCACAAATTTGTATGGATTTTATTTGACAGCTACACAACTTTAATGGCTCTTCACAATCAATCACGACACTGTATAGTCTAAAAATAGTTGCATACTGTCGAAGTAATTTTCTTTGTCAAAAATAGAGCACAAAATACAAGTACACGCTCCCTAACCGTAGTGAACAGAATACAAACATCGTTCCACCTCTAACCCCGACCAGTTGTTTGCTGTCGTCAGAGGCATCTAAAACAACGCAGTATCAGTTTGCATTCGGGAGTGCAACCAGAGCAAACTCGGCGAGATTAAAATGGGTTTTTACTTCGAGCGCCTGGTGAAATTGTTCGTGGTTGCTTTCAGAGTCTTTCTGTGGTTTCAAATTTGCTTTTGATTTGAGAGACATGATTCTTTCGGTGATTTCGTGGCCGCCGGCTAGCAGACACCGCAAAGGGCTATATTATGTATAACCACTAACATATACCTACGCGTAGTTTAATAAATTAAAAAAGAAAATAATTATATACAAAATTATGTTAGTATTAAATTTGATACTTGTGTATGTTAGTTGCTTTGAGTATTTATTATGTAATTTCCAATTTGCTATTGATTTTACAGAGGTACATAATGTAAATATATTGTAACACAGTACTACCCTGTACAAAATAGTAGATTGTGTGACAAGGGAGCAAAATGACGTATTTACGAAGAGAAGATTCTAAAATAGAATCCCGCTTGCTACCGTGTGACACATACTGCTTTTCACATGACCTATGGGGAAAATAAAAGACGTTCGTGATGAAACAATCATTAGTAGATTGTGTCACAAGGGAGCAAAATGACATATTTAAGGCGAGGGCGTACATTGAATCCTGAACGAAGCGAAGGATTCTACAATTGAATCCCGAGCGTAGCGAGGGATTCTAAAATAGAATCCTGAGCGTAGTGAGGGATTCAAGTGTTAACGCCCAAGGTGGAAATAATTTTGCTACCGTGTGACACATACTGCTTTTCACATCACCTATGAGGAAAATAAAAGATCTTAGTGATGAAACAAATTTAATTATTCACACATTCTAGAAATGCTGAAATTATCAAATTTAATAACAGGAAATTATCGCACTTAACAACAATTATCAAATTTGGCAAAAAATGTCCTTGAACAGAAAAGTGCCACTTTGATCCCTCCTAGCAGGGAAGAAAAGTCCCCTTTCCGAGTAGGTGATATGAAAAATTATTTACACTCTCTAAAAGTGCAGAAATTACCAATTAAAATTATTAAATTTGGCAACAAAATGTCCTTAAACAGAAAAGTGTCACTTTGATCCCTTCTAGCAGGGAAGAAAAGTCCCCTTTCCGAATAGGTGATGTGAAAAATTATATTTAGAAGAGCGAACTCTTGCCATCGGTGATATTAAATGAGGTTATATTAAATTACATTCGATTTTAAAAATAGTTCTTTTTGCGATATTCTTCCTTCTCAATTAATAAATATAAAATATTTGGGAAGTTAATTTTATTTTAGTTTCAAAAATAAATAAATATAAAAGTTAAGAAATATTATATGTATAGATAGACTATTCTCTTCTATACTATTCTCTTCTATACTATTCAATTGTATAATTGTAATGTAGGTTTAATAAAAATCGAGGCCGTTGAAGAGGTTGAAAGGGGGACTGCAATTATTTCTGCATCTATTTATTAATGTTTACAGAAATGAAACTCTTTACAATAACAAAGTTAAGTTCTAAAGCGCTGCATTAGGGCCAGAATATTCCAGTTTTGACTAGCTTAGTCCAGTTCCTAACTAGGATTAGCCTCTAACTTTTGCTTCGAGTGTTTGCATCTGATTAAACTTGGACTTGGATCTAATGCATTTGAGTTCATTGTTACACGTGTAGTATGCGTTAAATGTAATCCATTTTTAGGGTTCCGTACCCACAAAGGCAAACACGGGACCCTACTTATTACTAACACTCCACCAGGCTGTATCTCATCAACCGTGATAGCTAGACAGTTGACAGTCTCAAGACTACAATCATAAAACCGCAAATGCATAGCCAGCCCTGAGGACTAAGATGGAATACCACTGTGATAGTTTGTTTTTTTTTTTTTATAGCATAGGGAAGGCTGACGAGCACACAGGCCACCTGATGGTAAGTGGAAACTGTGACCCATAGACATTCGCATTCACAAGACTGCAAGCCTAAGACTGCAAATGCGCTGCCAACCCTGAGGACTAAGACGGAATGCCTCTATGCTAGTCATTACACCGGCTGTCTTATCCCCAAACCGGAACACAACAATGCGAACACTGCTGTTTGGCGGTAGGTTAATGGATAAGATGGTGGTAGCGATCCGGACGGACCCCGCACAAGGTCCTACCACCCGCAAAGTATTTTAACGTTTGTATCTATTTTGTTTCTACAGTAGAGTATTTACATTGGTACACATTATACAAAAATACAAATGATGTGCTCACATCTCTGCCGTGTAGCAGATCTTTCTATTTGCTATGCAAGCACACAATAGGAGTTGAACGTAGTCGCCGAGGCCGAAATTTGCCGGTAGTAAAAAAAGTGGTAACCTATCGCAACCTCGAAAAGTTTTTGACCGAATTTCATTTGACCGAAAACATTTCGTTTTTTATCGTTTCTCCGATGGCACGATTCGTCATTTTTTTATTTCACCATTTGACTTTAAGTAAATGGTTCGTTAGTCCAAGCAACTTTTCTCCTTGTAGTCACGTACCCTATGTATTGTTACGTATTTTATTTCAAAGCCCATTTTTCATTACACCAATGCTACAACTAGCCTGTGGATCGTTTTGTATTTTGTTTCTTAACCCATTTTTCACTTCATCAATGTTACATATAGATTTTGCTACGTTACGTCAAATATTCATTTCGGCCAAAAAATCTTGCTTGTAATTAGTTTCAACTATCTACAAAATGCAACGAGCAAGACGAGTCAGGGCAGAACCGACTCAGATAGGTTAGGTTAGAAGGCCAAGGCGGGAGCTTTGCTCCCGCCTTGGCTTTCGAGGTTATTTTTTTTCTGCCCCGAAAAACTTGCTTAAGTATAATTTATCCAGACAATGCAAAGATCAAGACAATCAGGGTAAAACCGACTCGGAACGGTTCACTTATTTTCTATAACTAAGAAATAAGTCAACACAGATCAAACAATATGATTTATATTTTATAGCAATCTTAATAATACTTCATATTTATACAATTACATCTAACTTTTAACATGTTATTGAAAATCAAAACCAAAACTTATCAAACATAACATGGTCGATTTAAAATTAGGTAAACTATGAATAAACCGAGCCGTAATATTGGGCAAAGGATACTAAGGTAAAATCAGAAATAGGAAAAAGACAAATAGACAAAGCATTACATTGGACAACTGTTGATACGCCGAAACCAGTAATGAGGTATAGATAATTTGTCAAATCGTTAAAAAACCAAAATAAGTAATGAATAAATAAAACTATTCGAAATGATCATTCGGCCAAACGTAAAAAAACCCAAACCATAATTGACGAAAAGTATTTGTCGAACCAAAATTCGGTCAAACATTTTTCGAAGTTGTGATAGGTAACCAAAAAAAGTTGACGGTTATGACATACATACATACTACAACTAAAAATATCAAACCACAACTTATCACTACAGACATCTTTAACGGCCATCTGTATCTAAAAACACTGGGCAAGAGCATGTCTGACCATGCTCAGTGTAGGGTTCCGAAGCCGTTACTACATAAAAACTATCTCAAAAGCAACAAGAATTAACTAATTCTCTATTAAAAGTCTAGTCGAGATAATTTTTCTTTTAAATCCGTTATGCGCTTTAAAGCATGCACCATTCCCGCAATATTTTTAAAAGACCTATCCAACGACAACCCACGCTATGGGGCAGACGAGAAAAAAAAGTACATCCCCGTGTTACGCGTAGGTAGGGTATTTTATTTTACCACTTTGTTGACGTGACTAATATGAATATCTATGCCAAAATAACAGCTTTCTAGTGCAAAGATTCTGGGCTAGGCTGCAGACGGATGGATGGACAAACATGGCGAAACTATAAAGGTTCCTAGTCTGAATACGGAACTCTAAGAAAAAACGTCGTATCTACTAGCATTTCTTGCTACTCAGTGCAGCAATAGGAGAAGATATTAATAAAATAACCAATATCCAACTCTACGTTAATTGTTCAATCCTGCTCGATATTTTCTAAGCTCTCCTTACGGCTAATATTTCCAAGGCAATGGGACGTTTTCCCTCGCCTTTTATACCCCAATTGAATACCGTCGAAAACGAACAAAACAGCCAATTTTGGATCAAGCGCTCTTAAATTAAACCAATTTACCGGGTTAATTTTCTCACTGAAGGCAATCCTTCTTTCACTCAGAGAATTCGGTCTCGGTCTTATAAATAAGTAGCTGCACGCTTTAGTACCTCGTGTGATTAAAGCCTTTGACAGATTAGTGGAGCAGTTCATACGTGACGTTAAAGTGACGAAGTACTAGTGTGCAGCTACTTATGGCCGACCGTACTTTAATCAAAAGCAATGAATACGGGTCACTTTGTAATGAATTACCATAAAAAGTGACCCGTATTAATTGCTCCTAAACGTATGAGTACTTATAACATAGTGCTTTCCGCTTCACTTTCTACCCAAGTGCTGAAAAAAGAATTCATTCGACTGCCCATCAAGGAGGGTATTTTCTTGACTATACCTACGTACATACCATGTACAGTACTCCAGCGAAAATGTTAAGCACTTTAATGCGGTGTCATAGTAAACTTCAAATAGAACTTCAAATGACACACATGGCAATGACAATGACATTCACAATGACAAGGTTCTAAGTATGCTCAACATTTTTGTTTGGTGACTGTACGTGTGTATTTAGCTATGGTTCTTTCTTTTACCGTAGAGGTTGAACTTATACCCGAATTTCGACAGGCAACATCATGCAGAACAGAAATAACAAAAGATTTTTGGTAATTCTGCAGCTCTGCCTCCCCACTCTGGGAATGAAGACGTGGTATATTATTATGACTTATATGTTGTAACATAATAGTCTTAGCATCAGGAATTCCACGGGGAAATATATATCCAGGGCATGGAAAAAGAGGTAGATATACCTACTTATGTTTTGAAAAATCGATCAGGTTCCTGCACCGACGGACTGGAAGGAAAATACAGGTTTATATGCGTTCAAATCTAATATTAATCTAATTAATAGGACGTTCAACCAATTTACTAAGCATCAAATTATACTGCAGAGGGGATTTGCAAAATGGATAGTCACTTAATGCCTGAAGCCGTATGCCAAGCGGAGCGGTGCCAAAAGAATTAACATTTTTCGGTCCGCGCGGTATTTGGAAGCGTTATAAATAATACTTTTACGGGACAAGGGTGGTTATCAGTATTTTTATTAATGACAGTGTGACATTTCAATGTCTATTATAATATTTCTGTGGAGATATTTATTTTTATTGACGATTGTATCCAGCAGAATTGGCATCAGATTTATATTATATCTACTAGCTGGAGCCCGTGACTCTATCAGGGATAAAAAGTAGCCTATTTCCCATTCTTGGATCTAACGTATATGTGTGCCAAGCTGTATCCCGATTTGTATAGTGATTGAAGCGTGAAAGACAGACAAACATACAAACACTTTCACATTTATAATGTTAGTATGGATTAAAAAGGTATAAACTCCCAATATAATGGCGATCCCTTCTTTCAGAGCTGAGTAAGAGAGTGAGTTAAGAATAAAGTTATTAACCTAACACTGAGTATTCAATCAACGCAGCAAAAAATGCAATAAATCATGTAGTCAAGTCAGGTGGGTTAAAAGTCCCTATAGTTAATACAGGTAAAGTAAGACTAAATATGAGAGTTTGGCGGCAAAATATGTACCTACATCAATTAAACTTCGGTTATAACTTTATCTTGGCACTAGAAATGAGGATATGTCGAGTCCAACCCCCATTGGGAGTGTATGGGCGTGGGGGTAATTTTAATAGGCGAGTGAAGTTTGATTTTCCATGTATTTTTTTACGCTGAATCGAAAGGCCATAGGCCGGTGACTTTAAGGCCCGTATTTATAAACTGATCTCAACTCTAATGCTCGTCTGGAGATGCGTCAAAAATGACAGCGTTCTATGGTTTGGCGTTTACTTTGACGTATCTTGTGACGGGCCTCACAGTCAAGATGAGTTTGTTAACACGGCCCTTAGGATATTATACCTGAGGTCAACTCTACCACAAAAAAAACAGACAACATGATTTATTGCATTTATTTTGGGTCTTCGTTAACCATTCAAAAAGGAAAATTTAAGCGTTAATAATCATCATCATCATCATATCAGCTAAATTTCGTCCATTCTTTTCAAATTTAATAGTGTCGCTTGTTAGTAGATAAGAAGTAACTAGCTTTATTAATCTTATCTTTTCTATTATGTACCCTTGTGTATTTGTCGAATAAACGTTTTTCTATTCTATTATATTCTATGCATTGTTGGACAATCCTTCCCCAAGGATCTCCATGACCGTCGGTTTTAGGGAATAGGGAAGTAGGGAATATGAATGGATTTTTTAAATCGCATATCTCAACAAAATATTACAATTCCGTAAAAGAGATTACCAAAAGTGAAATTAAAATTGAAATGCGCCAATAATTAGACAGCTATTAGACAGTGAGATTCTATATGCACTAGTGACGTTGTTCGGTATCTATTTTGCTAGAATGAGATAGGAACAAATCTTTATTTTTATCTTGTTTATTTTTATAGCTATTTAAAAAAAACTGAACTGTTTGTTACCTGAATCAGCTTTTATTTAAGCTGTCAAAAATTCATGAATATTCTCTATGCACATGCCTGTACAACGGAACAGCAGCAGCATAGTCTGTAACTAGAATCCATTACTAAGTAGGACCCCAAGGGGTACTGGACCAAGTAAATTTCTTTGAACGCCTCTAATTCAAGCGTCAAACGAGATCGTTCTCATTTTAGGGATCCGTATTTTTATTACTGGGTTATTCTGTCTCCCTGTCGAAAAAGGACAAAAGGTCTTCCGAAATTGAAGTGAAAAATTGTGTTTTTTTTTTTTTTTTAATATATATGAGAGGAAGGCAGACGAGCATGCGGTTACGTAATGGGAAGTTATCACCACCGCCAATTACCAGCAACTCAAGAAGAGTCGTTGGTCCGTTGCCAGCCTATTAGGGAAACGGAGCTCTTTTTTTGAACGCACCCATCTCATAACTGTCTGGAAATACCGCCGAAGGGAGTTTGTTCCACAGTTTTACTGTACGAGGCAAAAAGCTGATGTTGGTGGAACCTGTCTTTGGCTGGTAGAGCCACCAGTAAAAGTCCGAATAATTCTTCAGAACCCTCCCCGTTATAAGCCTTATACAGCTTGCAAAGTGAACTGACGTCCCTTTGGATAGAAAGGGAATCCAATCGGTCGGAGATCGCTGGGTCGTTGATGATTCGAACCGCTCTGCGTTGTATCTGGTTAAATGGAAGAATCAGGTATTGAGTATTATAAGCTGTACATGCACACAAGGCACCTAATGGTTGGTTGCATCTGATAGGATTATAGACATTTGCAATGTAATGGCTGCAATTTCGACACCTACCTTCGCAAATACCACACACACAGCTGCACAGCTGCACATGCACTAAGGAGTAATAGAGATAAATTTATGGAGTAACATCGTGCTGGTAAGTGAGACAGCCATATGTCTCGCAATAAAGACGCGAAGATAGCATATTACTCTATCTCGCTCATTCAAACATGGAGGCCTATAATTGAACTAATTGCGTATATTGCCAAAAAAATAATTATTTATGTTTATTTGTTAATGAAATGTGACCTCGTGTAATTTATTTTTATATTTTGTACTTTTAAAGCGCCTTTAAAACGCGCAATGCGGCATGTTTTTCGCTTTCGATCGCAGGACGTCGCACGTGTTAACAGATAGGTGACGACCGGACAACTGTCTAAACAGGCTCAGCGCCTATAATTTAGGTTCTCAAGCTGCGAGTGTGGTTTAGCAGAAGGAACCCTTGAACACGTATTTTTCTACTGCAACCGTATTGTCACCCCGCTTTACGATATCCTCCCCTCCAATATCCCCCGTCCTGTTAACATCCTACATTAGTACCTTCTTTAGTACCTTCTTACATTAGTCTTCTCCCCTTTTGTATTTGTCCTCAGTAAATTTATTAAAATTAACAATCTGTTATTGTAGTAGTTAGTCTAACAATAAATGTCTGTTTTGTATTTTGTCGTAGATTCTCTTCTGAGTGAACCAGCCATTGGAAGATACCGGCCAAAATATCAATAAACACGTGCCTTCCTTAACATTGACGTTGGCGGAATCATCGATAGCCTCGATGGAGCCATAACCTACAAAAATTGAATTGAATTAAGGTTTTCAAGCCCGCGTGCCGGTCACGTATCTTCCTCTTTCTGTTTTAATCTAAGGCTGAGATCCCGTCTCAAGACAAGTTAAAGAAAACTAATTTCTGGCGTAACTTGAGATGGGCAACTCATTCACGATCAAATTTATTATTAGGGGTATGAGCTTTAGGGTTAAAATGGATTGTATATTCGGCAAGTGATGTAATAAGTGTCAAAGGTACCTTGCCGCGGCAGACCTGCTAGAGGGGGGTGTCCTTTATAAAGTAGCTTAAGTACCTTAGTTTAATACGTTTAGTATAGTAGTAAAATTGGGTAGTTTCATTTCTATAATATACTAGTGACCCGCCAGCGGCTTCGCCCGCTGCAAATTTCCGCCTTTCCCGGTGGTTTTTTTTTCTTTCATACAAACCTTGCCCTGACAATAACGAATACAACCGAAAAGGAATCAGCCAAATCGGTTCAGCCGTTCTCGAGTTTTAGTGGACTAACGAACAGCAATTCATTTTTATATATATAGATTATGTATAAATATAAAAGTGATATGATATCAATGTTAGCTTTTCATGTTGCTGTATTATCCTAATCGCCCTTTAGTAATGGTAGAAAATAATGGAAAGGACAAGAAATAACGATCTTGATGCTGAATGTGAAATGCTTGCTGTAAAAAGAGGGTTGTTATGACTTTAACGAGTCTATCTGTATCACTGTGTGTCTGTAGCATCGTAGCTACCAAATGAATGAATCGATTTGGATACGGCTTTTTTAGAGAAGTAAAACCTGACGTGTTTCCGTATAGGTCTTATTTACTAGATAGTAATGGCGGCCGAGTTAAAAATATGATAACAAGTCAAAGACAATATGGATTTACAGAGTCAAATAGAGGCCCAGGATGATTATTAGCTTAATTTTATTAAAATCGGTTGAGCCGTTTAAGGAATATAAGCTGAAAGAAGGAGTCGCCATTTTTATCGGGTGATTTTATCTCGAAATCATCAAGTATTTAAAACTTTTTCGCGGAACCCTCAAAAAGTACTGGTCCAATTTACCATTACAAAGTGGGGACAACCGCGATCTCCTTACAGATTACGTTTTAATGGCTCTTAAAATTGATTCCTCGGGCATGAAAGGTATTTCAGATGAAAATAAAAACTCGCCGTTTCGGCTGTTATGTTAATAGACTTGCGTGAGCTCGGCGAGGTTTAATTTGATTTAAATAATTTAAAAGATCGGAAACGACTGTTTCTGAGATAATTGTAGCATTATAATAAACAAGGGTTAGTTGCCACTTTTTTTATTGTTTTGGGTAAAATAATAATTATCTTATTAATATTTTTTTGTCTTGTAAATTGCTGTTGCAAAGTACCCATGGTAAAATATGTAATCCATCTGCCAGCGATTTCGTCCGTGTAGCATTCGTATTTTTGTCTTCCCACGGGAACTGTTCATATTTCCGGGATAAAAATTAGCCTATATTACTCAAGGATAATGTTGTATTCTAATGCTGCAGTAGTTATGGTTATGAGTTACAAAAATACAAGTAATTCCTCTTTATTTATGATATTATAGGGTAGATAGCCTGCCTGCTGATATTTATGTAGAGTTACGAAATACTTACTGTTAAAGTTACTAACCCTTTTCTTCGCTTTTTAAGTTTTTTCACTTTTATTTTACAAAGCAGACATTAAAAATAAATAGTGTATTATTACAGGAAAAAGGTAGCGGGATTCCCCATTTTATTCATGGCTGGTAAAATATGAAACTTATACACTAATGAAGTTAGGCAGATCGATTTTTACCCCCGTAAACTCCTAGATTCCAAATTTTATCGACATTTTTAGAGCCGATTCAACTACATGATTACAAATAAATATACAAATATTGCTAGCTTATTATCATGGCCTTACGTTATATAATAGAATGTTCATTGAAACAAAAATTGAATACCAGTTCAAAATATACCTAAAATGAAATAAAAAAATTAAAACATAAGTTACTTACCGAACAATTTTCAAACAACACAGCCGAGATATAACTTAGATCGCGAACGTATTGGGCGGGCGGGAGATACACGTCAGCCTCGCTGCGCGGCCGAGACACTCTGGCATTTGTATCTGCCGCCCGCCCTAGCTGCGTTTATATGCCGCCCTAGCATAGGTGTATATAGGCGGTGCGCAGATTGTGGTTCAACCGCTGATGAAAAAGGGGTGGAATGAAAGACGGAAGAGAACGGTTCACGGCAAAGAAACTAGATAAAAGAGGTGAATCTATTTTATTTACGTTGATGAGTTGATGCTGGAGAAAGGTAAGTATAAAGAGGCTGCGTTTTACTAAAATACGACGTTTATTTCGGTTCGCTGGAAGTTTAGGAAAGTTGAATCGGATTTTATGTTCTTTGACGCGTAATTTTTGCAATTGTAAGCAAAAGTTGTTGTTTGATTTGTTTCTAAATTGACCTAGGTTTTTTTCATAAGAGGATTGTGAAGCTTTGCGGGTGGTAGGACCTTGTGCAGGGTCCGTCCGGATTGCTACCGCCATCTTATCCATTAGCCTACCTCCAAACAACAGTGTTCGCAATGCTGTGTTCCGGTTTGGGGATAAGACAGCCGGTGTAATGACTAGCATAGAGGCATTCCATCTTAGTTCTCAAGGTTGGCAACGCATTTGCAGTCTTAGAGCCGTATTAATAAACTCATCTTGACTGTGAGGCTCGTCACAAGATACGTCAAAGTTGCCGAGTTTCTTACGCCGGTTCTTCTCGGGGCAAAGGTTTTATTTTTCGAACCGGTGGTAATGCTTTTTGACATTCATAGGTGCATTATATTATGCCTAAATTGAAGAATAAAGAACTTTGACTTTGACTTTGACTTTGACTTAAAGCAAACGCCAAAACATAGAACACTGTCATTTTTGACGCATCTCGAGATGAGCATTAGAGTTGAGATAAGTTTATTAATCCTTAGGCTTGCAGTCTTGTAAATGCGATTCTCTATGGGTCACAGTTTCCACTTACCATCGGGTGGCCTGTGTGCTCGTATGCCTACTCAATGCCATAAAAAAAAAACCAGACAAAATGCGACAGTAGTTGTATCCTCTTTCAAATATCGTTTTCTCAAACATGCAATGGAATGTTGGCGTTATGTTAGTTATTTTAGGCTTCAAAGTATCACGCACGTTGCGGGCGGAACAACTCGAGAGAACTGTAAAGGAATTTCATACAAAATTGAAGGCCTAGGCCGGGAAGTATTTTTATTTTTATTTTAATTTGGCCATGGTGGCTGTGTTTATGAAAAGGCTAGATAGCTGTTTTTTTTTTAATTTACTAAGCCATGCATCCAACAAAGCGTTTGCATGTTTATTTGAAGTACCAGGAGCGCAGAGGTAATTAGGAGGTTAGCACGATGCGGCGAGCCCCGCGCGCGCCACCAGCGGGCCGGCGGGCGGGCGTACTGAGCACTGTAGGTTACTTTTAATGGTTATGCACTCCTAGTACTATTGTAATTTTTGTTTTAATTATTTTAATGAATTATGTTTGAGAATGTACTATTAAATCGGACTTCATTTAGGGGATGAGAAACGTTTTCGCCCGGAGCTAAATTTGTGTGGTATTATTTTGACAGCTACTTACGCGATTTTAGTGTGATTTTACCTCTTAATTGGTCAACGACATTATCTATAATCAAGGTTAAGAAGCACATAAAGCCATCCCTTTTTATTCTAGTGTGGGCGTGGCGTCATATGTGTCCTCTTAAGCATGTTGTTTAGGGCCCTTGAATTGTTTATACTGTGACACAGCAAGTGTGCCAAACTACGCTGCGCTCGCGGTTCGACCAAAGTTTTGAGGTTACCTAAAGGGTCGCACGTATTGTAGGGATTCCAAGTGGAATTCCCTTGTAAGCAAGGAAACACGTGGGTAGCACACATTAAAGTTAGTTTCCTGTGTAGAATACAATAATAATAATAATGGTGTCCTCTAATTTCATGGCCACTTATTTCATTAAACGTATCACTTCGCAGAATTTTCGTTTCATAGAAAGTTATTTTCTAATGAACTCGTATGTTGTCAGGTTCTGCGAAGTTGATACGTTCAATAAAATGAGTGTCCGTGAAACAAGGGTATACCAATTTATAATATAATATGTATGTATGTAAACATAATAAAATAATATTACAATATTGTTATTAAACTAATTACGCCTCGTAAGACCTGCTTTTAACACTTTTAAGTCAACAGTTTTTTCACTGAAAATTGAATAAGATGCTCGTGAATCTTTAAAGGCAGATACTTATTTTAAGGGTTTGTTTTCTACAATACTTATTTTACTAACATTGTAATGGCAACCTTGTCGAATTCACTACATGTTGCATTTTATGTTTGGCCGCTCAAGCGAAAAACTCAGGAGGTTGTTTTGCAATAGTTAGATTTTAACTTTCTATAACCTTTAACAATCAATGATGTACAAAGGCGAACTTATCCCAAAATGGGATCTCTTCCAGCTAATCCTGAAGTAGATGAGTAAGGACTAATGGGATTGGACACATACAAGGTTTGCACCAAAAGTAATTAATATAAGTGCGTTAAAATAATAGACATCCCTAGCTTCACCATCAACGCAGACAACAAACGGAGCAAAAAAAACGGGGAAAAATAACGGATTCCTGAAGGATTAGTATTATTTATAGTCCACTAATCCCGTTTCAGGATAGGCTGTTCGGGGCTTTCTTAAAACTGCGCCGGCCGTTTGTTAGGCCGTTAATTGGCAAGCTTACTGTTAATGCCTTTAAGGGTCGATTGGGGTGATATAATCTCTTGAACCTCACTACTTTTCCAGCGAACGGTAGAATTAGTGCGTTATTCTAAACCAGCTATTCTCTAAGTGTGCTCCGTGGACCCCTGGAGATCCGCAAGGTCACGTCCAAAAAAATCCTACTGT
Organism: Acleris sparsana; assembly: GCA_923062465.1. Lineage (NCBI taxonomy): Eukaryota > Metazoa > Arthropoda > Insecta > Lepidoptera > Tortricidae > Acleris > Acleris sparsana. Next base: position 3,393,737 of record OV281293.1, read on the forward strand.
TAATTCAAAGGAACATTTTTTATTTTCAGAAAGAAAACAGGTATGGCTTAATTTGGGGCTCCGTAAGTAATAAAGTTGTTAAAAAGTTTGAGAACCGCGAAAGGGAAGGACTGAGAGATATTCGGTTATCGTTCTTGCTACGCTCATTGTCTTGTAAAATGCAGAAATAGGTGGTGTCGAAAAGCTCAAAATGATTTATACGCGATTCCATTTTGAAGAAAATAACAGCGTGTATAGATAGTTGTACTCTACGACTGTCTACCTACTTCGGCTGCTAACTGTACAAATTCTTCAAAATTGGTTTGTAATTTAGAACGCCTATGTTCTATCAATGACGATGCGTTTAGCCTAGCCAAGTAAGCTGAATGCGCCGTTAATTTTTTTTTTTTCAAATACACGTACTGTCATCCCAATGGAACCCTAAACCATCATACAACTTTGTCACAGTGACGTTATATTTCAAATCGTAAGAAGTGTCAAACAAATTGTTTTATATTGTCACTATGAACCCATTCTATGGTGGGTTAGGTTTCCATTGGGCTTCCAGTACTTAATAAATATGGTAATCTATTATCATTTTACGGTTTTTTAGGATATCTTAAACATTCATTTCGTAGGTTAGGTTAGGTTAGACTTGGAACCACCAAAAGAAAAAGAACTCAAGCGGCGAGAAATGCCTTTCGATGAAATCAAAATTCTGCGTAATGATCCCTTCGTTGAAAGGTGTTTCGATAAAATAATAAGTAACCAATAAATGCGCAGATAGAGAGCGGTCTGGAGTTCAGAGTTCAGCGTCAGAGTTCTGCGTTTTGCCCGCTCGAGAGATTCCAACGCACACAAGTGGCGTTCAAATTCTGGCGTTCCATTTCGTCCATGTCTTTGTACGTGTAACATGTCGCTAGAAAGTTCATCTTCCGAAGAAGAACCATTGCTTCTGTGGACTCTAGAAGCTTCTAAAAGAAAAAGAAAATACAACACAAAATGAAAAAAACAAGGCGAATACAGTAGGTAGTATTTTTTATGAATTACTGACGACGTAGAGCGATTCTATATTAATTATAACATATTTATTTATTTAAATAAATAAAGTATCTTTCAGCCTTCGCAGTGACTTGCACGCCTCAGACTGTATGGCGATATGCAGTAGTTGGAGTTTTGTCACTGTTGGCGTCGTTCTGAACGCCTCTGTTATAGCCATGCAGGTCTGCACCTTAGAGAGTCCTTAGTGTTGTCCTTGGCCACCAGGCCAAGCAACCATACATAATTATGGGCTTTACCATTATGGTATATAGATCCACTGCAGTACTTTAGGGTTAAGGCCCCATGTCTTACCATATGCACATTCCAAACACTCTCAGCGCTGTTGCTATTGCGTTGTCTACGTGTTTTTTTCCAAGTGAGCTCTTTATCTAGTATGATACCTAGATAATTTAACTAACCTGACATTTTTAGTACCTCGCCAAACAGCTTTAGCTGTTTAATATGTTTGAGGTCCCGTTTCTTAGTAATTGGAATTACTACAGTTTTGCTGGGATTGATGGATAGTTGATGGATAATGCACCAGCTTTCCACCTTCCCAATGACCATGCCAATGACCTTCGTCTTCCAGGCCATTTTCACCGGTTTTGGAAGATCCATGACGTTAAGGCTCATCCCCGCAATATATCCCTCACTTATGAGGGAGCTGAGCTACGTAGAAGACGCCTTGTCACCGCAACTGATGTACAGGGCGCCTCCCACAATGTTCCAGAAGTTGATGTCGGGGAGCAGCTTAGGGATGATCAGGAGGCGCTGGATAACCACGACCGCCAGATTCACGACCTGTATAGCCGCCATATAACACGCCAAGATCTTCTGGGATCGTCTGGGAATGTCATTGATATTACTGCTTCCTTAACGAGAGTGTCTCCGCATACGACCATGCATCGCTCGCTCGTATGTTCTTTTTTTAAATGTCTGGAAAAAAGTGACTTTAGTTTTGCTTGTGACTTGATCTTAATTCGGCAACATTTATTTGACTATTGCAAAAATAACTGATGAATTGACTGTTAACGTTATTTTTTAAATCGCAATCAATGAGTGATAAAATTTAAAAATTAAGCATTTTTTTTTATGGCATAGAGAAGGCACACGAGCACACAAGCCACCTGATGGTAAGTGGAAACTGTGACCCATAGAGAATCGCATTTACAAGACTGCAAGCCTAAGGCCCGTATTAATAAACTTATCTCAACTCTAATGCTCGTCTCGAGATGCGTCAAAAATGACAGTGTTCTATGGTTTGGCGTTTGCTTTGACGTATCTTGTCACGGGCCTCACAGTCAAGATGAGTTTATTAATACGGCTCTAAGACTGCAAATGCGTTGCCACCCCTGAGGACTAACATGGAATGCCTCTATGCTAGTCATTACACCGGCTGTCTTATCCCCAAACCGGTACACAACAATGCTATATATTATAGATATATAAACATATTCGTTTAAGAAATTTAAATTTGGTTTAACAAATGAGATACCGTAAACTGGGGGTACTTTGATTTACGGGGTAACATTGATCACCCCAAAAACTATCTTTAATATTTAATTATTCTATTAAATGTTTCATCAGGACTAAGCTACTCATACAGTTATATAATTACTTCATCAATTTAAGAAGATAACAACTAAAACAGTTATCGTTTTAAGGTCGGTCAATGTTACCCCGTAAATCAAAGAACCCCCAGTTTACCGTAAGCTATTACTCTGAGTAGACGATCATGACCCTGCGTACTTGCTCGCTACCCGTGCTTATTGGCCCCGCATTGCGGCGTAGCTGTCACACTGACGAGGGGCGTGTACTACACCTTCGAGTTGATCGAGATAAAACCATTTTCCTGATTTTATTCTGTCCTTATCGCTATTCTGTTATAAAAACCTGTTTCAACCCCAGACGCAAAAACAGGTATTTTTAAGTTTAACGTATGTAGGTACGATCACGGAACTCTGACCCACATTATAACTGTGTCACAGTGACTTTATGATTCAAGTTGTAAAAAGTAACTTCTATGGTGGGTCAGGGTTCCATTAGGCTGATAGTATCTATGTGTCTGTATCTATCTGTGACACTGTATAATTATTTAACATAGAATTAATTGTGTATCTAAAACTAAATATTGGCGACAACGCCCTTTCGCAACAATTGCCCGTTTCTAATCTATCTTATCTATTTACTTCTATCTATTGAGTCAAAGGATTACCACTCCCAACAGATACAAATATTTAACTTTGGCGCCAGGTTTCTAACGAGAAAATACGGTTAGATTTGTCCGACAATTTCCTTTGAAAGGTCGCAATTCTACACTCCTGGCGCGACGGTTCGTGCAAGTGAAGTGAGAACTGAATGTGCAATAAATTGATACCCTATTTTATACCTTTTATTCGTTCACGTGAAGTCGTAATAATAACATAAACCTACTCGATTTTAGGGTTCCGAAATCAAATTAGGAACCGTTATAGTTTCGTCATGACCGTCTGTCTGTTCCTCTGTCCGCAGTTTAACTCAGAGGTTGGTAGGTAAACAGTTGTAATAAAACCTAAAAAAAAATTTTTTCGGAAACAGTCGAGGTCCGCAATAATTACATTATTTAATATTGCGCTTAAAAATATCACGCTCTTATACCTATTAAAATAAAAATCTGTCAGATGTTTTTGAGCCCTAAGTTGGATAATTTTTGCTGATGACTGTACCAACTAAATTGCATTACATTGTATACATGTTACGCGACAAATTTCAAGGTTTAAAATATTTAACATGTCATATTTGCTTCTCTACATACTTACCTACAAATCCAACTACTATAATCAAATCACTTTGTACAGAATTTCCATAGAAAGTGACCCGTTTTCATTGCTCTACTATATTTAGCATAACAATTACCGTACGTAATTGCTATGCCTTAACCCAAGCATAATTGCGAAGACGTCCTTGGACCTAATTCGGTGTCTTCCGAGCGGTTAGCGACGATGTTTGGGGTCCATTAGTTCCACCGCATTATGGCAAACATTGCCCCAATTTTAGCTGCAATGATATTCTCTATGGCATTAAGTTTCATGTCGATATTGCCGTCGAATTGTTTCAATAACAAAATAAATATAACGGGTAATCTTTTTTTTTTCAACATTGTATTTTACAACTTTGTCGGCGTAATGTTCATATATAATATGCTAAACTACAACTTTGTAGTACTAAGTCTCTGACTAAAACCGCGGAGAGACGGGCAGATGGACATGACGAAACTATAAGGGTTCCTTGTTTACTACGGAACCGTAAAATAAAACTATGAAGCTATTTGGTATATTATTTGGTAATAGCAGTGGCCAGGGTATAATGGTTTTGCCTGTTCGTTACAGAATAACTACACACAGGTACGAAAGGGGACCCGTGGTCCGTAAGTTCATTAAACTTGGGTATTTCCAAGTCCCATAATATTATTATAAGTTGTATCGCGAAAGTGGTGCGTACTTGTAAATGAGGATATTATAATATTCATATTAAATGGTTTATTTTCAAAATACTTAGGGTAGGAAATACTAAAATATTATTTTATCTACATCCACCATAACTTCCTTTGCGGTCTATATTAAGAAACCTGTAATTGTGGTTGTATTTTTATGTTAACATTAAAGTACTGCATGTCATTAAAGTATCGGTACAGGTACGTTGAGATAAAGGGCAACCACAGATACAGGTTTCTCACATATGCATTGTAGAAAAACATATGATATTCATATCGATATAGTTAATGCAACGGTACACATAATTAGGCATTATTTAAAACACTCGTGTGATCTTATTATGAAACTGCCCTCGTGTATTAATGCTTCTCATTATGCACCACTCACATAAACTACTATTAAAAGTTAGGGTCTATCTCTTTCACACTCTCTCTGGCATAACAAATGTACTTACTGACTGGCGCCAGAATGAGCGTGACAGCGATAGATGGAAGAGTACTACAAATATACTGTGTACCTACCTACATATGGTAAAAAAAAAGAAAACTAATCAACACCAGGTTTTGAAAACCCAGATACCCTCCTGTAGCATCAAGATTGAGGCGGTTCTATTGTAGGCAGTCACACTCTTTAAATGAGGAGGTAGCAATTTAAAGATACCCACTTTAAAATCCGTAGAGAAACAGCTGCGTGGTACGTATTGGTAGAGCCCCTTGTGAAATCAGTTCCACCTGCCTCGGGTTGCCAGGCCCATAAATAGAAAAGCCGGACACCGATCCATACTTAGCCGGACATTTAGTCGTGAAAGCCTGACATACTCTGGAAAAATAAAACTTTTATTTGTTTATTTATTAATTTTATTCACCTGAGACTCATAAGAGTCGCATTGGGCATTGCTGCGGCTCCTGCGAAATCGCAAGTCATACGTGTCCGAGTGATTCGCTGCCTCACTTTCGTTTGGCATCTTTTGGCGGGTTATCTGGACAGGCAGGTCTTGTATAATTATATTTGGCTGGACACGACAGTAAAAAGCCGGACACTACAGTAAAAGCCGCACATGTTCAGCTAAAGCCGGACACCTGGCAACCCTACACCCGCCAAGCTATTGTTGTCGTATTCGTATTCACATATTCACATCATTGTCATTTTATTTTCGGTATTGCAGAGCACAGCATTATCAAACATGGAGGCGTTGCTCTTTAGAATCTTTAATTTGAATGAGTCCATATTTTCGAGTGCGGAAGCAGTTTAAAAGAAAACAAACAGTTTATATTTAGAACACCATAGATTATTTTCAGCAACGAGTCAAAGTCATCTGAAATTTTAAACTGTTTAGGCATTCTTACGATTTATAATTTTCGCGTAAATTAGTGCTGTGTTCTTTGGCTGTGTAGTGCAATGGACGAGTTGGCAATAGTGTGGAATTTTGCTTACGTGCGCACCCGAAACGCGGTTATAAGGTCTTTAGACTCGTCTAACGGCTGGTTGTACGGCGTGCGGAAGGCATTAAACTTAGGTGAGTTTGTGTTTGTTATAATAAGTTTTTTATCTTCATTTATCCACCATTCTTTACAAGGAAATTATCAAGTTAGTAAGTATGAAAAAATCCTGCTAAAAGCGAGTCGAGCCCGCACACGAAGGGTTCTGTTGCACCATTCTTGTATTATTTATATTTTATTATTGTTGTAAGAGCGACAATTGGAATAATTCAACTGTACGGTTCATGTGATACAGCCCGCTGACGGACGGATGGATGGACGGATGGACGGACAGCGGATGCTTAGTTGCGCCTGTTAGTGCCTACCTTCCCTTAGCCTTAGCGTAAATTAGCGTAGAATGTACACTTCCTGCATCCAGTGCGCAGCGGCATATTTTAGTATTTTTTTAGGTATTGTATATTATCGTGGCTGAATCAGCAATTACGACGTCATCAAAATGGCCGCAGCCGCGCTTAAGTCAAAAAAAAATATCGGCTTGATTTTAGGTAATACTAACTTAAGTGTGGCATCATTTTCGTATACTTAAATCGGGAACATGGAATTCATTTCCATTTTGTACATTTGTTTACAAAAAAATTAAATGGTGAGGAAAAAAACGAAATTGACCTTATTTATATTCATCATTCTTTACCTACAGTCAAAAATATTGTGTATATTAAAAAAAATCGTTAAGTATATTTAACCACTTTAACAAAACAAATACATTGTATGTTAGGTTACAATGTCAATCCTAAAAATACTGAAATAACACGGCAGGGCGGCAAAGTAACTTTTCGCGCCATCTAATTTATTTAAACTTTAGGTTAAAAGGTTATTATTTGTTTGATCATAATAAACAATTAAAACATGTAAAAAACCTTCAAGTATGTTCGTAGATATTATGATTGCAATAAATGATTGAGTATTGAGTGTAGGTATTTTTCATATACTCTTAATCTTTTCCAAAGCATGGGATACTTATGGTGGTTTAAACCAGGGACCGGAAAACCCGTTCCTTTGCTTAAGCCGTTCGAACGGCTTACCCGTTCATACGGTAAGCCAATCGTTTCGGTAACCTCTTCACCGGCTTACCCAACGATTAGATAGCCCTATTAAGCCGGGATACCCTAACCGTAACCCTTTTGTAACCGCTTACCGAATGTCGTTGGGTTTGATATTTATTTGAATAAGCGCTTACCGTTCGGGTTAGGGTAACCCCTTCGCTCCCTTCCCGCGCGCCGCGCGCGCCGCTATTATTACGTGTATTTGTATTGGCACGGCTTTGAAGCGCGCGCGCCGCCCGAGTTTAGGTTTCTTTAAACGGTCCAATAATATGTCGTACGTAGTTTGTCAAAGAACTAAATTTGCTTGAAGGTATTTTAAGCGGTAACACATTCGGAGGTTTTGATACTGGTAAGCGGTAAGCCAAATTAACTCGATCGAATGGATTATCCGTTTAATGTGTGAACCGATTAAGCGCTTACCGAAATGTTCGGGTTTATAAAAATCAGCGCTATAAAAACCCTTTAAAAACCCCGGGTTAGGGTAAGCGGGTCCGGTCCCTGGTTTAAACACGTTCACTGTCCCCATACAAAACGATCTGACAATGTCTCAAGTCCAACTGTGCATTCAGTATGGGGATGTGCCCCACAGTGGAAGCACGGATTCCTGAAAAAAAGGTTCATGACCCCACATTGGGGGCACCCGGACAGGAAACGTGTTAAAAAACGTTTGGATTAACTTAACTTCGCTGGTAAATTTATTCCTGACCGGATGCATTGAAAATAAATTATATTGTTGGTTTAACTCATAGGTTTCACGAGTGAATAAGTGATAGTTTACTTAATGATGACATGCGTTGTCAAGCTGTAGGTATACAATATACTTTATTGCTATTCAAAATTAGAAATTTCATGTACAACTTATCAGACAACAAGCCTACTGATATTCTAAATTTGAAATTTCATTTATGAACTTACCGGACAACACTCCACTGCGGTAGAGGGTCCATGAATATCGAAGTTAGTGGAATCACTGAATCGGCAATATCTCTAAAAGCTAGAGTAAAAATAATACAACATGTGTTATTGAATAACAATAGCGAAGCAAATAATAGAATTTGTGCACTTATTAAAAAATTACCCTGTATATCAATGCACAGCCGAAACTACTGTACCTAGAAATTTGAAATTTGGTGCAGGGGTTCCTTTCATGATGTACGTGAGCACTAAGAAAGGATTTTTGGAAATTCACCCCCTAAGGGGGTTAAAATAGGGGGAGAAGCGGGAAACTAATTCTACGCGTACAAAGTCGCGGGCGTCCTCTAGTGTCTAGATATACCTACAAACAGACCTACTACTGATTACAGGCAAAATCACACGCTACTTTATCATTCGACTGCAAAAATGGTTTTCATTGCAGCAGTAAAACTATGGATCATTTTGCATGCTCCAAACTCCCTTGTTTTTGTCAAACTCCTTTTTGTCAATCTACGCGAGTGTGTAAGTTATTTATCTAGTAGCTACCATTTTCCATTAGGTTGTTGAGTTTTTTAAGTTTTCCTCATATTAACTATCGAACCGCACTTGCTTCGCTTTGGTATGGCAGTGGCTTTATAAATAACTGGCTGTAGTGCCAGGTGCCGCATGACTTTTGATTTAGATAAAAAAAAAGGGGATATACTTAATGGTGACAGAAGTGCTGAACCACTGTAACCCTCCCTACCAAAAACCTCTACCCTACCTAAATCAACTCACCTAATTTTGTCTCTCTAACCTAATTTAGTCTCTATGTCCTATGTAAATGTAAAGCCTAAAGCCTAAAAGTAAACCTAAAGCTTACTAAGCTCTGAAACTGAAACTGTAAAAGTTACCCTATGTAAAATTAAACTATGAAAAGCGACTAAGAAAAGCTACTATTAATTTCTTGTCTTTTAATATAATAGAGTAAGAATGAATAAATATTGTAGAAGTGGCCATATGATCGTCAAGTGTCTAGGAACCTATGTTGTGAACCGTTTTAGATAGTAACCTAAGAACTTTTCATGCATATAAGATTGGTATAGTTACATGATTAAAGCCTAACCCTTAGCCTACAGAATTAAGAGAGAAGTGAAGTGAAGTTAATAAAAGATAATGATAATTTGGTCTTATAACTTATACTAATAAAAGTCAGTCAGTGTCTGGGTCGTTTTAGTGGGTGTTAAGTTGAAACTGGAAAGTATGCTTAAGGCATATTACTTTTGCGCCTATGGTCAGAGCCCATGACTCCCCGCTCAAGACTGTGGGACTCGTCTACCTGACTGGACATCCCCCCAGCGCTTTAAATCTTTTCTTTCCAGGTGGGTCATTGATTTTACAGTCTTTGTCAGTTGTTAATAATAGAGTCAGTGATAGTATGTCATCTGTTTTCAATGGACAAGAAGGAATATTCAAAAGGCTCCTTACTCCATTGCAGGAGAGAAATATAAAAAATAATGGTATTGTTTGTAAATCATATTAAATTCACTAGGAGCCAAACTATTAAAATGTCAAAGTCGAACTGTCAATCATAATTTGTAGATATTTAATGAGGTATATTCCCGTAGGAATGGGTTAGTGGTTCCAACTGCTCACAGACTATAAGGCCGGTTTACCCTTGAGTAATACCAGGCAGGGTACGTAACCCATAGTGTAAACAGAGAAATAATTCCTTATAATGATAGTGAATCTTTCTAGTCATGATGAATGCTTGTTGTAATGATGATTTCAATCATAATTTGTAGATATTTGATGAAGTATATTCCCGTAGGAATAGGGTTTGTGGTTCCAACTGCTCACAGACTATAAGGCCGGTATACCCTTGAGTAATACCAGGCAGGGTGCGTAACCCATAGTGTAAACAGAGAAAGCACTTGACGTAAAATATTCAGTATGTTGAGAGAAATCAGTCCATCCCTTAGGATCATTCGATGTTGAAGTATAAATGGTCTTCTGCCATAGACTAGAAATAATCACGTATCATGAGTTTACTTTACTCAAACTTTAGGTAATCTGGAACGGTCGTATTTTTAGTTGGAATTGTAACTTGTCAGATGCTGCAAGGAGAAACCAGTTCACTAAGTCTCAATCAATTGTATTGTAGATTAGAAGGCATAGTAAAGCTTTCCAGTCTTGAACTTTTTGTTGGTTTAAGTACATTCACAAGAAGGAGCGACCTCGGTCATCGTAGTGCATTTTCTTATGCATAAATTCCCATAGGAATGGCTGGTAAAGTTACCACACAGTGACTAGCTGGTGTCCGTAGACAGTGACAGCAGAGACGTATCTCAGTATGCATAGTAATTCACCTGCCTCTGAAGATCAAATGAGGGAAGGCAATCCAACTCGTCAATATGACTTTAAATATTTACTTTTAAACGCAGTTAGTCTGCTATAGACTAGAAATATTTACTTTCTGATAGGCTTCCATAAGCCTTAATAGCTTAGAAAATGATAACCTGAGTCATAATAAGCTGTGATCTCCTTAGATAAAAATAAGAAGTTATTCCCTTCCTAATTTATTAATTATGACGATAATCTTATTTAATGTAAATTTCCTACTTCCTTCACTAATATAGTGGCGGTATAACACCAAACGCAAAGAAGTTTAAATGATTATTTTTAACACATAAGGTTATACTATCAAACCTAGATGAATCCCTACAAATTATATACCTAAATTCCTACTTTCCCTAACGTTGAAGCTACCCTATTCCTACTGTATAGGCCTATTCTACGAACTACTTCCTATGGGCTTACCTCTCCCAGTAATTAGCTAGGTCCCTATGGAATCTGGACAGTTCAGCTGAGTCGGCTGAGAAGGCAACCTAAACACTCGTGTTGTGTGTACCTCCCCCCTTGCTTTTGATAGACCGTAGTCTGGTAGATAGCAAGAGTAAGGCCCCCTATTGTGTGGTTTAGTATATATAAATAATAATAGATTTATCGGGACCCATTCTCAACTCCAACAGAGCTTCAGTGGGTGCGCGCCGGCGTGCCAACTTGTGGACCCCACTTGTTCTCTGAAGGCTGACATTGAGGATAAGTAGGCATTTCTACAGATGTCTATGTTGGTAAAGGGATCATCTGGGCTTGCCCAAGGCTCTTTTAGAATCTAATAGTTCCAAACCAAAGGCTCCGTTAAGCTACCTCGGATTTGTCAGACACTTACTAGTGGTAGCCTGATCACTGTTCTGGTACAATCATATGCTAATCTAGCTTAACACAAAAGGCAATCCCTCCCGCCGTAATAAAATTACAGCTTAACCCCCAACTAGTTAATGCAATGTACCAGACACAAATGATAACTAACCCAAAGCTTCTGAAAAGTACACAGAAATAATTAATTAATATAACACAAACAAAATCAATTAAAATTCACACAGTAAAATTAATAAGATTTGTCCCACCAAAATACCCAGATTATTAATATTTATATAAAACCTATCCCCTGTTGACTGAAGTAAATCTCTTTACTCATGTGCAGGCCCCAATCGTCCACTATCATACATAAAAATACAGAGCTTTCACGCTGCATTCCCATACATGACAAGAAGGCAATTCCCCTCACAATAGTACCTATTACCTATTCCCTAAGTGAAATGTTGTCCCTAAACCCTTGCGGATTAATTTTAATAAATTTGTAACTAAAAGCCCCCTTTTTAAACCTATACCGCTATAACCGTATACTACAGAACCGCAGTTGAACTAACATGAATCTATCGTCCGTCACCGACGAATGCTACACAACTCCGCAATATTCCCTACATGAAGTAAAATAAATCACTAATATAATAACACAAATAACGATGTTTAATGTAAGGCTGCAACGCGACGTAGCTCAAACTATATAACACTCTTAACCGGTCCGCAAATACTAACTGTAACTAGTAAGTGTTAAGGTTAACGTAACGCCCTTCTCCTATATGCGAAGTACCCGGGATTATACAAACGTAATCTACACCGAAAAATGTAACGATCCACAATACACGAACACGATAACACTATATAATAATCGAACGTAAATTATCACGTAAATACCGAGAGTATAAGTAAGTATCGAGCGCGCGAGCTAACCTAATCGTCTCCTAAGTAGTTGTTGCTAGCTCGAAGCCTCCCGCAAAAGTGCCTCTGCTCCGTTTTTCGGCTTCCCTTTACTACTCCTTCCTATTGTTGAATTCATATCTTTCCTAGTTTGGAAGTTTCTACAATTTCGTCCTAAATCCTGCAATTGTGATCCTTACACACCCCATATAGAGTGCATCCCATAATTTTCCATTCCCTTTTTTTATCGTGGTAAATCGACATTCCTCACAAAGACAAGTCGTCAGCCATATTGCGCAATATAATCTTACTTAATCTAATATAGACTCTAATTTGCTTATACATAAGATCTATTTCCCGATTTCGGCCAATTGCATAATACCCCTGCTTCCGAGAAAAAATTCCAAACTGTCTGTAGACACACAGCGTACAATGGCAACCTCGACTCCACGGCGCGCCACATCGGCGCCTAGCCTTTCATCAACTCAAAAACTTGCTAGCCTTGTTTCAAGCTTACAGAAGTTGTAAATAAGGTCGATTTTAGAATACAGTCGTATTTCGATCCGCGATATCTAATTCCATTCCGTCTCCATATATTAATAATCTTAATTTCCAGTTAGATATTCTTAATCAGTTCTGTAATTATTAATCAGTTTCTGTTTGTTTCGCGTTCGTACGTGCAAGGAACAAAAGCGCCTTTATTACAATAGCAACAAGGTTGCATTTCGAGATTCAATTTAATGTCATCACGCCCGACTGCAAATAGCTATATTTAGACGTATTGATATTCTATATGGAAAATTGTTTTTAGTGTAATCTTTAATGTATAATGATTTTTACTCTTGTTAGAGCCTAAACTGAAATGATTTATATTTGTGAATTGAACGGGCATATCTAGACCGTTACACCATGGTGCACCACCACCATTTTTTTTACATTTTTTTTGTTTCCGAGATTTAACAATTTGAAGTAAATAGTATGGTCAAATTCCTGCTTGTTATATATAATACGGTCTAACTTTATTTTTTTAATAACGAAATAATTGTTGCTGTGTTTGATTAGATAAGAAATGTGGATGTCATACTGAATGAAAAAAGTTATCTGATTTAACTACAAAAAGAATAGTGTCCGTTTGAAATGTTCAGGTAACTGGTATTTTTTTGCAATTTATTATTTTTTGTGCGAGCCCTGATGCATATTAGGGATATTTTTTTACAGAAATATAGAGTTCTAGTTTTGTTCATTCTGTAAAATAAATATTATCGTTTTAGAATAATAATTCTAACAGAAAAATAGTAGTGAAAATTGAGAATTTCGAAAAAAGGTTATGTACATGTTAAGTTTTACCGTTTTTTAATTACTAACCTTTATCATTGAACTCTTTCGTTAGGTAAGCCGTTTTGGAGAAAAACTTTCAGGCGGAGGGACAAAAGTTGTAAAAACGGTAATTTATAATTTATGATTTGATTAGGAAAATCCTACAAGTAGCAATTAAATGTTTGCTTTTATTTTGAAATCACAGACGGAGACTTTTTTACTATTTTAGTACCTACATAATAACATTGAGGATCCGGTTAATTTATGACGTGCTTTTGCACACGGCTTCTTCCTCGGAAATTAACAAATGCTTCTGGATAAGACATATTCAATCTTATCTAATCCATATAGGTAGTCAAGGAAAACAGCTGAGTTCAGGCGTTATCTTATTAATAACAAACGACAAACATTATCCTTAAAAACCTTTAGATTGTATTGTTTTGGTAGGATTTGAAGGTTGTAGTGCCGACTAAACTATTAACGTGAAATTAATTTGCCTGATGCGGCAAGCCTTCTCATGACACCCGAGATAAAGACGTTACATTGCGAGATATGTCTTAAAATATAATAATATAGGTATGCACTTGGCGTTTCGTCTCAAATGAAACTTCCATCTCTTATAGCACCGAAATTGGGGTTAAGGACCTTTTCATTAAGTGTGTTAGGTTATCAAAACATACAAGTCAATCAATAAACAAGTATGGTTTCTGTATTTATTATTGCTGAAAAAGGTGTACAAAATGTAGAGTAATACATTCGGTGCCATTTCATATGTATACGTTTCGAAAAGCTAGACGATTGCTTGTACGGCGTGTATACGAGTATGTAGCACGGCTTCATGGTTCACGTGAGAAGTGACACGTAATACCCGGACGCGGATTTATAACATAACACGGGTACACGGCTGTTGTTTCGTGTTATTTGAAGCTGTTTTTTTAAATGATGCCACGTAACATGCACAAGTATAACTTTTGGGCATATTAAAGAGTACAGTTGCCAAAAGCAAATTCAATTTTCAGCTCAATAAAGAAGAACGATGGTCGACGCAGAGCTTCCAGTCCCCAACAGTAGTCTTGGTATATCAGGTAAACTCTTTTATTAGCAGATTAGCGTTTCTAAAGAGCATTGACAAGTAGTAGTTATTTAATAAGGCAATTTTGATTCTGAGAAGGCTGTCAGAAGCAATGAACTTTTAAGGCTTTCAATGAAGTATACGTAGGTATTTTTTCATATTTGCACAAAATGATAAAGATAATACTTTTTTTAGAACCGGCCGTAATGCCTATCCTATGTTATATCCGACTTGCACGGACTAAACCCCCGGGGTGTTGCACCAATCGCTTCAGGGGCTACGGGACCGCGATAGCGCCAAAACGTAGCCCCCCAATAGCGCCCTTTGGGCTTGCCTTCCGGCGGGAGCTTTTACAAGGCCCCTCGCCGGCTCCGCTGAGGGCGCCCTGGAACACAGAATAGAATAGAACTAGGGCCGGTTTCACAATCGTCAAGTAAATTTATCTGCCATTTAAAGTTGGCCCTCTCCTTGTCTATTTTCAAGTGCAAGAAAGAGAAAGGGCTAAATTTACGAGACAAATGTGCTTGTCGATTATGAAACAGGCGGTTTTTAAGGCCCGCTCGCACGTAAATTTAACCCTAGGTTGACCCCAGGTTAAATTATTAAATAATGTCAGATACATAATTAAAACTGACAATTTTAACAAATTAGTAACGGTGGCTCGTTTCACGAAGCTACTAGTTACAAATTACACGCGGAAGTCTCTTTCTAGCAAAAAGATTTAGAATAGTACATTATTGCCTAGGCACGGAAGTAGGCAATTGCGGGGCGAGGATTGGTTTAAACGGACGAGCTTGCGAGTCCGTTTAAATATACGAGGCCCGCAATTGCCGTTCCTGCCGAGGCATATATAGTGGTTTTCTCAAAAATCGCAAGAATAAAATTATGTTGGAGTAAAGTACTTTATTAAGGAAAGAAATACCACACAATCTATACAGACAATATATTACCTACTCTTTACCGTCTTTTGTTTATGACAAGGAGAAACGCAAGCTTTTTTTTTAAAACTACTCAAGCTATTCGAGATACAGATAAAAAAGTTATATTCCGAACAAAATTTGGATGTAATAAGACTTGTGCCCTCATTTTATTAAGGCCGTTTTCACTTTTTAAAAAGTTAGATACTAGATGGTAATGAAATTTGTATGCAACATTGCGTGCTTGTGTAGCGAGCACGCAATGTTTTTTTTTTTTAATTTGAGATCTGTCAGTAAACTATGTACTTCGCATCCCAATATATAGATAGTAATGTCAACTTTTCCTGTCATTTTTGAGAAAAGAGACTTCCGCTTGAAATTTGTAAGTTGTAGCTTTATGAAACGAGCATCTGGAGTAAACGTAGGGTTATCGTTTACGTGCAAGCGTTTACTTCTAAGGGCCTACGGTTAAGTCTTAATCAGCTGTTATTTTGACAACCGTTAAATCATCCGTTGCTACTGTTGGTGAACTCGGCTCTAAAAGTTTAATATAAAAAAAAGGTATGTAGATACCAGAGTTAAAAGTTGTTTTTTTGTTATCTTTTACTTTATAAAATATTACTCATTTGCTGAATTCGAATGGTTTCTATGAGAACTTGAACGCATCCAAAGCTGTCGTATGTTGGCAGCTTTGCACAATGTTGACGTTGCATTGCCAAATTTGACAAGTTGACAGTTAACTTTGACAATGTCATTGCATTGAATGAATGAAAATCTAAAAAAAATGGCTGCGTTAGGAATGTGTGAAACTCCCGGCTGCAAATCCATTGCACAATTACAATGTCCGACATGTATAAAGCTCGGTATACAAGGCTCGTTCTTCTGTAGTCAGGAGTGTTTCAAGAAATCATGGAAGAATCATAAAATCATCCATTCGCTAGCGAGTGAGTTGCAGAATTGAGGTTATGTTGCGGTGTTGGGTTACAACGGTAGATTGTCTGTTTGTTTTGTTTTAGAGGGCGAGGTTACCGATGGGACTAACGTGGTGTATAATCCTTGGCCGTCGTTTACGTATACGGGGAAGTTGAGGCCATATCCACCGGGGCCGAAGCGTACTGTGCCGGCGTCGATTGGGCGTCCGGATTATGCGGATCACCCAACTGGATTTCCGGCGTCCGAGAATGCTGCGAAGGGCTCTGGACAGATTAAGGTGCTCGATGACGAAGAGATAGAAGGCATGCGCGTTTCTTGCCGCTTGGGGAGAGAAGTTCTTGATGAAGCAGCCAAGTAAGATGTTGATTTTTTTATAATGCTAGTATATTTCCTTTAGTCGCTGAGTACCTAAAACGCAGTCTGCCAATTTCGCGTTATGCCTAGACCTAACAAGTTACTGGCATATTGATGTTTAGACCTACTGCGTTTTAGTTCATGAGCGAAGTAGGCGAATTGAGATTTAGGTTTAGTGCGTATTAGCTCAAGGGCGAGGTAGGTATATTGAGCTTTAGTTCATGAGCGAAGTAGGCAAATTGCGATTTAGTTCATGAGCGAAGTAGGCGAATTGAGATTTAGTTCATGAGCGAAGTAGGCGAATTGAGATTTAGTTCATGAGCGAAGTAGGCGAATTGAGCTTTAGTTCTTGAGCGAAGTAGGCGAATTTCGAGCCTGTTTAGGGTACAAAAGCGTTGGGACCGCGAACTCTAGCTACCCTGTAAGATAAGGATGCGACTGTCTAGGTAATAATCGTAACATTTTAACCCTTTGAACGCTTTTTGAGAAAGGAATAAGTCACGAGTTAGGTTATTATATTTTTATATTAGGCGTGTATTACGCTAAAGGCCAAAAGGCAACGTTTAACAAAAACTTTATAGTTATTTACTTGCATAAATTTTAGTTTGAATTGTTAGTTATTAAAAGTAAAGTTATATTATTATGAGACTCAATGATCCCGCAGTCAATAATAAAACATGCCATGCCGTTTTTTCTTGAACCAAAATACACCATACTTGACAGCACCAGCACATAGATTGCTTGGACATTGCAAGGACTGACGCCTACGGTCGACAAGGTCTCCCAAGTGTGTAAGCGTCAGAACCCCTGGACCACTAGAGAT
Organism: Acleris sparsana; assembly: GCA_923062465.1. NCBI lineage: Eukaryota > Metazoa > Arthropoda > Insecta > Lepidoptera > Tortricidae > Acleris > Acleris sparsana. The sequence continues at coordinate 3,411,186 of OV281293.1, forward strand.
ATTTAATGTTTAGAAAATGCCAAAATACACTATCCATTTGTTACTATTTGGTACCTTACTTCAAATAATTAGTACCTCGATTGTTAGCGAAAAAATTGTTACCAAATAGGTATTTTGGTATTTTCTTAACATCAAAATCTACAATGCCCACAATTCGAAATGTGTAAGAATGACACATAGTTTTTGTTATTTATCATAAGTAGAATAGTTGAAGATTAAACACTTCAGTTTCAAGTGGGCAGTATGCAAAAGAGAAAATACTGTGATAAAGCAGTTTGTTAATGTCGACATAGTCATATCGCTAAATGGGCAAAACGGGGATTAGACCTATCGCGACTTAGTCATATCGCTAAATGGGCAAAACGGGGATTAGACGTATTGCGACATAGTCATATCGCTAAATAGGCAATACGGGGATTAGACCTACTGCGACATAGTCATATCGCTAAACAGGCAAAACGGGGATTAGACCTATTGCGATATAGTCATATCGCTAAATAGGCGATACGGGGGTTAGACCTATTGCGACATAGACAAAAACCTACTTAGTCGAAATTATTATTTTAAATGACATTTTGGCATAACGCGAAATTGGCAGACTGCGTTTTAGGTACTCAGCGACTAAAGGGTATATTTGATACAATAGCCGAAGTTGTTTGATATTAATAAATATCAGGGGAAATTTACACACAAATTAACAAAGTCCTAAACTAAGCCTGCGTCTGTACAACGGGTATTAGAAAAAAATGAATGTGCTTTTAAAACGAAATATATACTTAAATAAGTACATAGATAACATCCAAGACTGAGGAATACTTATATTTATCACAGAAATATTTGCCCACAGCAGGAATTAAGCAGAATGACTAAGTTAAACAAGTGGTTTTGTTGAATGCTATTCCCTCTGCAACAGTCCTACTTTCTGACATTAAAAGTGCCCTATTTGGTCTCGGCTTTTAACCCGTGGAGTGCTGTATGTGCACCATTTCACAGTGGTTGTTATATAGAACTTTAACTGTCATTGTATAGAGATGACAGTTAATTTACTTTGTGTATGTCGAGCAGCTCCAACATCATAAACGTTGATGCTAAACTATAGATTATAATACAAACATATTTAGGCAATATGTTTGTATTATAATCTATAAAATTGGGTAATATCGCATTCGGGGAAAAATGCGAAAGGACAATTTACTACAAAGAAATAATGAATTTGGGAGAGTGATCTAACAAATGTCAGGGAATACCTAGAAATTTAAACACATGCAGTTTTGTGATTTTGCTCATTATTTAGAAATAAACAGTTGTGTAAGCCAAATATAATGTTTGTTTATTTATATAAAAATATAAATACTATATGCTATTTTTAAGCTATTACATTTAAAAACTAAAAACCAAATTTAAACAACCTTTTTTTTGACATGTGAGTTTTAAATAAACCATATTAATTTGTCGAGATTTTTCTTAATTTTTTTAAATCTTTGTATTAGTAATATTTACAATTTATCACATAGTTATCTCGTAACTAAAATACATACATTCACGCCTGTGTCCCAAAGGGGTAGGCCGAGACTATGGAACAACAGGTGCACCAGTCCAAGGTCCAAACATATAACCTTTGTTTTCTCTACATTCATCAATTTTTTTCACACACACACACACACACACACACACACACACACACACACACACACAGACACACACACAGACACACACACACACACACACACACACACACACACACACACACACACACATAGCTCATAAATAGGTTTAGTATCTGAAAATGTAATTTTAAATATATGTAAACATAAGAGATATCCATTTTAACGCTTATTGTAAACCTCTATAAACTGGAAGAGCGAGGCCTTCTGATACAGGTACTCAATACCTAATAGAAGGACTCGACCACACTGTACCTACCACCTAAGGTTAAGGTTAAGGTTAACTATTATTATTATAATTTGGTGCATTAAAAATAGTTTCAAGTTTTTGTTCTAATTTTTTTTCTTAAGTGCATCTTATTTTATTATTTTATTTTATTATTAATATTTTGTGTCTTGCACCAAATAAACGATTTTGTTTTGATTTGAAGCAATTTGAAGCAATCAATCATAAAAGATAAAGATAAAAGATAAAAGAAATTTATTCAGTAAGTAGGCCGCTCGGGCACTTTTACACGTCAAGATACTACCAGCTCTTCCCAAGAAATAAAGCGCAAGAAATTTAGCATTACTAAATAAATATAATTTTATATTTACAGAGCTTGTGCCGTGGGTGTGACTACAGATGAGATTGACCGCGCAGTCCATGAGGCGTGCATTGAACGGGAGTGCTATCCCAGTCCGCTGAACTATCACAACTTCCCAAACAGTTGTTGCACTTCGGTGAATGAGGTTATTTGCCACGGGATACCTGATACACGCCCATTAGAGGTTTGTATTTTAAAAGATGGGATTTTTTTTAACTTTAATCTATATAAAGAGAGTAACAGTATATTCAAAAAATTACACAGAAGACAGAGTTAATGTTTGACAAACTAAAGTTCTTATTTTTGTTCTTCTAGGATGGTGATGTCTGTAATGTTGATGTCACAGTTTATCATCGTGGCTTCCATGGGGATCTAAATGAGTCATTCTTTGTTGGAAATGTTCCCCAATCTACTCAGAAACTGGTTCAGGCCACTTATGAGTGTCTGATGAAGGCTATAGCGATTGTGAAGCCTGGAGAGAAGTACCGTGAGATCGGGAATGTGATACAGAAGCATGCACAGGCCAATGGTTTCAGCGTAGTTAGGAGCTACTGTGGACATGGGATTCATAGGCTGTTCCACACTGCACCTAATGTACCTCATTATGCTAGTAAGTATTGTTGACCTGTTAAACATGTTTACTACTTCTTTGCTTGCTTACTGCTGCAAACTCTTCGCAGTTGTTTTTTTTTAGAGTTTTCGTGATATTGCAAGCACTTGCAATATTCCAAGAATACTAAACTTGACAAAGAAAGTTAATTTTCAATTATTAACCTCCTAAATAAAAAATAATGTGATACTGTTCATAGTTTAGTAACATGCAACAATAAATGATTATGATGAACAACATTGTATCTTTGCAGAAAACAAAGCAGTGGGTGTGATGAAGCCTGGTCATTGCTTCACCATCGAGCCGATGATCAACGAAGGCAACTGGCGCGACGAACAGTGGCCGGACCACTGGACCGCCGTCACTGCTGACGGGTCCCGCTCTGCTCAGGTACGGACTAGTTAACAATGTATGATGATCCTGGTCATTGCTTCAACATTGAGCCGATGATCAACGAAGGCAACTGGCGCGATGAACAGTGGCCGGACCACTGGACCGCCGTCACTGCCGACGGGTCCCGCTCTGCTCAGGTACGGACTAGTTAACAATGTATGATGATCCTGTACATTGCTCCACGGGTACGTATTATAATGTATAAATTTAAAATACATATTGGTTGAAATCCATAAAGTTGATATGCCGAATTTCATATAGTATAATGTATCAAAATATATAAAGTTATTTGGCATAAGTTCCAAACGCATAAGCTTGAAATGCATAATGGTCAAAATATATAACAGTAAAAATGCATAATGGTTCATAGTAATATTTGACAAAATGCATACGTTTACAATGCATATGTTTACAATGCATATGTTTACAATGTATACGTTCAAAATCCATAACAGTTGAAATACATAATCGATACTGTAAATAAGAGCCAGCTAATGTAAATACCCTAAAGTTCATGGAATTCAATTCCGGACACAATTGACCCTAACTCTTGTCGTTGCTTCGTGGTTTTAATAATTTTAGTAAACTTTTACCCCCTTTTTCATACCTACACACCTTCACGCCTGTAATCCCAGAGTGGGTGGGGTAGGCAGAGCTACAGTATTACCTACAACTTTAAAAACTTTTTGTTAATTATATTTTAGTTATAGTACCTATGCTTTGTCCCTTTCATTCAAAATGTCATAATGACAAATAAGGCCAAGGCATACTTGAAGCATAGTTAACTTGTGGGTTTACGAGTATGAATAAGGCGGTTAAACTTTAAAGCCATAAAATGAAAAATGCAGGAAAAATATAAAAAATACTTTATTAACAATAATCTACAACACTGTAGTTGGTAACAATTACAAAACTCTTATTGTACTGCGTACAAACTAAAAATAAACAACTTAATAACAATTGGTATTGGTAGATTCTTGACGTGTAAAAGTGCCCGTGCGGCCTACTTACTGAATAAATTATTTTATCTTTTTTTATTTTATCTTTATTGTTAATAATTAAATAATCGACTATAAACTAAATAACGTTTGTTTTACTGCGTAGGTACAAACTATAAATAATCATAACAATAATTGATAATAATTAAGTGATCGAATTGAAAAATGCATAGGATTGAATACAATTTCAATTGTGGCAAATTGAATTGAAATTGAATTGAATTGATTTCAATTGAAATCAATTCAATTCAATTTCAATTCAATTTCTTTTTTCTTGGAATGAGTATTATAGGTTAGAACTGCAACTGTCTATTTTTTACGTAAGCAAAACCATTTCGTTGCACTTTTAGCCCACCTTTTCGTGTTCTAAATAACTCAATACTATCTTCCGACATTATTACTCAACAATTACAAAGCACACTGCACCAGCAATCACACTGCAGTACAGACTCATACGACCGACCAAATAATGTATCTACCCACATCATTCATCATTGACTCTCGTGCATGTCTACTACCCACTCTCTCGAAAATATAAATTGTGAACATAGGCATTTTGTTTTTATGTATTTTGACAATTATAGAAAACGCTTTTTAAGGATTTCAATTGTTATTTCTTTCAACTATTATATATTCTGATTGTATATATTCCGAACATATATATTGTGAACTTAGCCATTTTGAGTGTATGTATTTCGACCATTATGAAAAACGTAGGTACTATATGAATTTTGATTGTTATTTCTTTTGACCATTATATTTTTTGATTTTATATATTTTGAACGTATACATTGTTAACGTATATATTTTGATTTTATACATTATAATACGTACCCTTGCTCCACCATGGAGACCACTGGACCACTGGACCGCTGGACCGCTGTCACTGCCGACGGGTCTTGCTCCGCTCAGGTAGGACTAAACAAAGTGTGATAACCCTAGTCATTGCTCCACTATCGAGCCGATGATCAACGAAGGCAGCTAACCTAACCTAACCTAACGTAATATTGTACCTTTTGAGAGAACTATTCCAGTACCAGATGCAAACTTAAGTTTTGTTTTATTAAATATCACTGTGAAAGTGTTAAATTTAAAACGCATGCTTTTATGTCAATTGTTTTCATTCCAATTAAAAAAAGGATTAGATTAGAAACAGTGAATTTAGACATAGAAGTGTCATTTTAATTATTTTTTTGTAGGAGATTATCAGTGTCACATAAAATATTTTTCGAGGGCCAAAGATGGTGAAATACGCCACTGTTATAAAAACTTTAGTTAGGTCATCATCATCATCATAATAATTCATAAGTAGGTAATTAATCACTGCCTTGTACTTTGTCATTAAGACGCTAGGTTTGAAAACTACACTCACCGGCAAAAATACTCGCACACCCGTCTTTTGTTCATACAATTGCTAGCAAACCTAACTTCTTAAATCAGAGAGTAACTTGATAAATACTGAACGAATTTCGAAGTCGCTTGTAGTTTTTTGTTGCCAATTAACCTAGGTCCAAAGTGACACACATTTTTTTTTAAATGGCTTTTTTCTTTCCACAGCGCCCACAAAGATCCATAAATTTAAAAGTCGTACAAAACACAATAGTTTACTGCGAACAGGTAATTTATGGATCTTTTGAGTGTCTTTGGAAAGCGTTTCGTCCTTTAAAAATAATAATTGGTGGTCATTTTTGTCCTAGGTTAATAAGCACCAATATACTACTAACTTCATAGAGATTAGTTTAGTTAATCTCTAATTTAAGAAGTCATAATTGTTAGCAATTGTACGAACAATAGACGGGTGGGCGAGTATTTTTGCTGGTGAGTGTATAATGATATCTTTAACCTAGTGAAAGCTTCAAGGTACAAGAGATTATCAACGACTTTGACTAGTATTAAACAGCAGAATAACATATGTTCTTTCTCTCTTTACAGTTTGAACAAACACTGCTAGTGACAGAGACAGGATGCGACATCTTAACCCAGCGTAGCTGCGGTCATCCGTGGTTCATGGATCAACTAGAGAAGCTCAATGCAAACTCTTAGTATACCACGAACATTATAAAAGTCATCGTGGAGCCACAAAGATAACCAATAAAATATACCCGTCGTCGGCGGTTGGGTAGTGACTAATGATTTAGATTTAGCTTGCCGATGTCTTACAAAGTATTTCTGGAGAGCAATAATGCCAATTATTTAGATAGTTGGGATACACTATATTTTTGCAATCGAGTAATAGAATAATTGAACGTATTTAATTAGGCTTTTCATAATATGATTGACATGGTTTTTTTTTTAAAGAAAGGCATTTACGTGTCTCGTCCTTGGACAATATTTAAAAAATGCCGTTGAAATGCAAGATGTATGAAATTCGTTTATTAGTGTTTTTTTAATAATAGGGATTTATATTAAGGGTGTATCCCAATTCTAACCATAGTAAGTATAATAGGTACCTATATTGAAATTAAATGTGTTATCTAAGCATTTTTTCAAAGTTTGAACAAGGCAGGTAGATTGTTATAGACATTTAGAATTTGTAATTTTTTACAGGCTACAACAATTTAGTCTATAAAGACACTTAAAAAATCCCTCATTCTCAATAAGTATCTATACCAAAGTTTCAAAACTTTTATCCATAAACTTAACATTGCAATTTAAGTTTTTTGTTCAGCTTGGAAATGAGCTAATTCGGTGTTTAATTATTTTGAACAAATTTTGTTAATTCTGCTCAGAATTATGTAATCATGACAATACAATTTTGGTTTTTATGGATTTTGTATGCGTAACTGTAAAACAAAATCCTTTTTTTGACGTAATTCTCAGCCAATTCAAGGACGCATTGGATTATAAAGCAGTCAACTAAATTTTTTGGATTCCTTTGCCCAGTTATAGACATTGGGTCTTCAGTGATAAAATGACGAATAAAACTTTAAATTAAAACTTCGATATTGACCTGGGCCTATATGCTACTGGGAAAACCATAATATACGGTAACATTTCAAAAGGCAATAATACATACTTTATCGACAGTAATGGCTTGGCTAGAATAATACGATACCAAGTCAAAGGCATGGGTTTTTCCCAGAAAAATGACTTTCTATCTTATTCCTTTTGTTTTTTGTACGACAGTTTGTTCCGCAACAGTGCTGTAGGAAAAACTACTAGTGGAACGTAAGGCTCAAAATCACAGTAAGTTAAGTAGGATCATATACTTAACATGTCATAATATTGTGTTAGAAAATATTTGTTACACGTTTTATTTTATATTGTTAAGTAATTTGCCTATCTAACCCAATAGTGTTAGTCAGCACATGCTCTTTTGTTATAACTATACATAAAAAGATGCCAATAATAGGTACAAAATAAGGGTATGTTGTCTGACCATGGTATCTAGCAGCTGGTGGAAAGAGGGATGAAGTAAATGTTGTGTATATCTATTTTGATATGCATGGTGGAATCATCAAATACCACTTAAAGGAACTACGTTAAATATTTACATATTTGTTTTTCTTCACTTTGTTTATGAAAGTTTGTGACAGATATCTCCTCGTCTAACAAATGTTACCTCTTTTTTGAGATAACTACTTATTAAATAATGTTTAATAAAATGTTATAAACGTGTGCAATAACCAATTCAATCCCATATGTCGTCCGCCCCAGGTTTGCTCGATTGACTCTTGTAATCATTTATTTTATAAAATGTAATAGTGTTAATAAATTAAATAAACCGTTAACTTTGTTTATTTTTATTAAGAACAATGATTTGGCATTAACAAAAACAAAACAATAAATTACCTCGATTTTTAGTCTAAATGCACTGAAACTTACAGTTAAATATTATTTACATTAAAATAGGTTAATATTAAATAACGAAATGCTTCAACAACATTAAAACTATGTTATTTTTAACTTACACATAAAACAACTGATATACGATAATAATAACAGTCTGAAGTCATAACAGAAACCAAAACAAAATATTAAAGCTCAATAACTATTTAAATTATTTTAATGTTCAAGTAGCACGAAGAGGGGTATGCCCCATTTGTTCCATAAAACTACAAATTTAGTATTGAACTTGTCATAGCTTGATACAAAATGTAACAGATGGGGGCTCGCCAAGGAAGTGTTTCATACTGACCTTAGCGTAGCCTTAGACATCGCAATGCGACAACGAATATTATCGATCACACGCGTTGGCTTAGGCAGTGTGAAACAACTATAGTCACAGGATTAAACACTTGATAGATTCACTTTATATTACCGACGTGTAAAAGAGCCCCTATGTGGACTATTTGCTGCATAAATATTTTGACTTTTGAATTGACTCGAGTCATATGGTACATTTTTGATCCTCGTCGTAATAGTTAAAAGTTCAGCCAAGTCAGTTTAAATGAATCAACTTTTTGAACGCCACAATTTACCCCAAGTGCCTCAGTGGCCACGCCGTCTCCAGCCATTTCCTGTGTTCGCGGCAAGAAAAATTACTGACGACTGTTGCCGTCTTTAGCAGTCAAAGGGTTAATAGCAACTAGCTTGGCAAAAAATTTGACACGGTCGGAATAATTTCAAATAGAAACCACTACACTGGGCAGCAGTTTTTAACTTGAAAGGTCTCTTACATCATGAAGCCAGTATAAAATTGTAATCTTGCTGGATTCATGTCATTGTCGCCAAGATTATATCATGAATCCGTAAATGCTGCCGGTATAAAATTGTAAACTATAGCTGGATTCATGTAATCTGATGCCAACTTTACGCTAGTCTCAAGTTAACATTAGTAGGTAGATAGTTTAATTTAAATTCTAAGGAGACAGTCTTTTAAATTAACGTGCTTATGTTGTACTATTCCTCGTAATCATCAAACAAAGGTATGTAGTCGTCGCTCCTCGACCGTAGCTTTAGTCCGAATTGCGTTACTTGGTTCACGTTGGGACCTTGCGTTTTGTCTACCGACTTGATTGTTGCTGCTTTCCAGTTATCCAATGTATCTTGTTTTCTTAATATGTCCTTCTGCTTCATGTTTGCTAGCTTTGATACTATTACTTCTTTCTGAAAAAATAAATGTCTTTGGTTTATACGATATTTTGACATTGTCAAAAGAAAACTACATTACTACTACTAGTGGGCATTTTGCAAAAGTTAGCAATTTGTAAAGCATTGGTGTAAGCTGTCGACCATTCGTCTGTGACATTCCATAGAATTTTATTGTCTTTTTCGAAGAGTTATACCTTCTTTTTTTCGAGACAATTATCGTTATGATGTTTCGAACCAAATAATAGCTCCTAAGCTCCTATTCTTCTGTCAGTAAAGGCGGTGAACAACGTGATATAAATTCAATATGAGTTTAGACACAGAGGTCTTGACCAAAATTAAAGCAGTTTATCTTACCTGAGGACTATCCACATAACTAGCGTAAATTCTCAGCACCGGCTCCCCGGTTTTGTCATCAAACGTGAGTTTGCTCTTTGGCGGTATCTTCGCTTTGACGACTGTTATTTTTTGTGGCGCTACTGTTGTAGTCGTGGTAGTTGTAGGTGCTTCTGTCTCGCTAACAGCAATAAGTCTTAGTGGCGGTCGCCTTGATAAAATTATGTTTTTTTCTTTATTGAAATCTTGGTCTTCACTTATTGTAGCTTCGACTATTTGGCCCGCGTATACAGTTCCGTCTTGCGTTACCTTCTGTTCCTTTTCACCAGCTCTGTACAAGGTATAAGCAACGTTAACTGAATCTGCTGGCTTTGCAAAAGGAATGCCTAGAGTTGGCTTAAGCTCGCCGACGGTATCATTCTGGTCGTTTTCCTTTGTTTGCACAAAGTATGCTTTGAATTCTGGGTTTATTGTTGTTGTTGTTGTTGATGTTGTTATGTTTTCTGCTTCCACTTCTGCTTTGGTAGGTTCTTGAGGTTTTTCGACTTGTGCTAAAGCGGCTGCTGCTCTTACATCGTTAATTGCTGAGAAAAAGCCACTAGCAATAGCACTTCCAACGCTTTGACCTACTTGAGCGTAGTATAGAGGGGTTGTTGTCTTTTGTTCTTCAGTAGTGCTCTCTACGATGTACTTAATTGTGGTCGTGGATGGCTGTGAATCGGTAACTACGGCGACAGTGATATTTTGCGGAAACGGAGGCGTTGTTACTTCAACTTCCTTTTCAGTGACATTCGCTATTATAAATTTCTGGGGAATTAACGTAACGACAGTATTTTCCGGAGTTTCTCTTTGAACGACGTTCTTCTGGGCGTCTTTAACTGCAAATGGTATTGGCGCTTGCTTTGTTACTTGCTCGTTTTGCTCCAGTAGTATGACTTGTGGCTGGATTTGAGATGCTTGTGGTTGTATCTGAGGTTCCGTGGGAGCATCAGCCGCGTACGGAATGAACTCTACAGCGGGGAATCTTTGTAGCAGTTGGCTTTGTAATTTCTGTAAGAACCCGGGATCTGGTTGGTATAAGGCGTTGGGAGGTATTATAATGCCTTCGGCTCCAGAGTGTAGTAGCTCTTGGTGAGTTGGCATGCCGCTAAAGCCCTGAAAAATATCCAGTATTAATTCACTGTAGTCAAATTTTCACTGTTTCCGTGTGTCGAAAGTATTACTACCTGTTGCAAAGTAAATTGTTGAGGCACTATTTGTGTCTGAGGTAAGGCTATCGCTGATAACCCGTACTCAGATGCCAGTTGAAGAGCTGCTCCGTTTCTGATCAAACTCTGCATCTCTGGGTTTGTTAAGGACTGGAAAAGGAAAATTATTAAGGTGAATCTAATGAAGCAAATTAAATTCTATAAACTAGTTTCAAATGGTTTATTCCGACTTGTTAGCAGAGTTTCGAACCAATGCAAACTAGTGGGTTTCTTCCCAGTTGTCCGCACACTATTTTCCCATCTGGGAAAAAAATCTGCTAGTTCGCAAGTGGGAACAGTTCGATTGAATTATGAGAGGTTTTACGTACTGTGGCTTTTGAAAATCCTATGGGCGACTCAACTTTGGCGATGTGGTAGGTAGGCTCTGAGTATTTTTCTGTTACTTCGTACGTTGGCTTTGGCTGAAAACGATGCATTATTAATCATTTGGGAAAATGACAAAAGAAAGTACCTATAAGTTGTGTAAGGTGTAACTTACCGATTCTGAAGGAACGTGAGCCTTAACACTGTATTCCGTGGCGTCAATCACCACAATAGGCTTCTCTGAGAGGCTGAGGTTGGGCGCTGGTATCGTGTGGATGGCACCTGGCGGTCAAAACAGACTGAAAACGATTGCATTCGCCCACGGGAGTCGAAGGTGTCACTTGATTTTGGAATGTATTGTTGTTTAGATAGGTACGATCGGCTTTGTAAGTAGATGCACACTTTAGTGCCTTGCCACTTTATCTTGAAATATTTGATACACCGTCAGAATATAGGAGCAGATAAGGTCAGATTTCGAAATGCTTTTAAAGGAGCGTCCTCACAGAGCATTCGCTTGTAATATTCGAGTGGTTTGGACGTTGAGCCAAGCGTTACAAAGCTTACTCGATGTTCGCGGCCATTGCTCATTACACGCGAATGGTCTCAGTGAGGACGCTCCTTATCAATAGAGCTCATGTTTGAGCACATGTCTGGTCCGATTCGAGGTGTTTATTAATAGTACAAGAACATTTTATAGTGCTCAAGTTCAAGTGACACCTCGTCATACCCATGAACGATTTGATGGAGGTATTTTCGTGCTATTTGTGCACAAATGAATGAATGATAATTTTAGCGAACAAGTTAGGTACTTACTTGCGTAGAAATTATAGCTCCGGAAATGAGAGGTGAGAGATGTCTGTATGGAAGTAGTTACTGATTCAATGGTAAGCCCAAGATATACATAGGGGAACATAAAAAAATCCGTTGGTAGGTATAAGCACTGGTTTAAAAGGCATTGATCTCTTTAACAGAGGAAAGAAGTGGCAGGGAAAAAGTGATGAGACCAATCAGCGACCGATCCGTAGTCACACCAATTGGCCACACTGGTGTGACTATGGTTCATTTTATTTATCCGTAGTCACACGAACACAAACAGGAGGAAGGTTTAGGTAAGGTTCGTTTTTATATCAGGCCCGGAGGGCCAGAACAACCCAGAAATAGGAGCTCCGCGTCAGCGGATCTCCGTTGACTCTGTTGAGTTTGATTTTGAAAGAGAAACTGACGCAAATTCGGTCTTGGTGTGACTACGGATCGGTTGTGGACCAATCAACCTACGTCGCTCATCCATGCGCCGTAGTGGGCAAAAGGCATATCTATCAACGTGCGTGGCTTGTCCATGCGCTGCAGAAAATTGAATATAGCCACGCGAGCTGGCGTGTGTATGAGTAACGCATTTCATGCGTAACGTCTTCGTGTGCCGTATCTACCTACATATTGACAGATTCCGGCCAGCGAGAGACAAGCATTTTTCTCATATTCTTCATATGGCAATGTTTTTACCTATGAAACAACCTACCTATCCAGTCGCTATGCTTTTCGTGTTACCAGCTAGTGGTATTTTGAATATTAAACATTAAAACATTAAAACATTAAAACAATATGCCGCCTTTTTTATGGGACCCCATTTTTCTTATGTCGCTCCTGTGGTTCGGACTCTATGAAGCTAATTTGTACATTTGTTGTTGTTTGTGCATCGCTGTGGGATTTCAGCATTAGGAAGGTAAGGTAGGTACCCTTTAAAAATAGATGACTACAAAGATTACTCAAAGCGAAAACTAACACTAACATTCAGCGAAGAAAGACTAGAAGTTGATTTAGCCTTTACTTCTCATTTTCGCAGTATATTGTCCAATCTCGTCATCTTCCTAAACCAATTGAGGAGTCTTTTCAAAAGGGCTTATTGCCATTTTTCTTTTTATTTTAACTATTAATGAAGTTCTGCTTTAAACAGAAAAATACACATATTCTGTGAGGTTAAATTTCTAAAAAGTCTCTTTTGTTCTCTAAAAAAAGATTAAAAAATCAAAGTTTGCATCAAAGGGGGCTATTTTTTCCTTATATACACTTATTATCTATGTTGAATTAGATTTTTCTGTAGGACTGAAGTAGATCTTTCCGTAGGACTTGAAGTAGGACTAGAAGTAAATTTGAAGCTGGCCACTAAAACTAAATAGGTTAAGAAAAAAAATGCATTTTGTACCTTTTTATTCAGCTAGAAATGGAATTGGAATAATTTCCTGATAATAAACAATTATTATTATTACCACACCAAAATCGCGTTAAAATAAAACAATTATCATAAGAGTTTATTTCTGTAATGTACGAATTAAAAAGGTTTATTTCTCACAGGGCTATAACCTATACCAAAACAGCTTACTTAATTCCAAAAGTTCGCATCAAAAGAGCTTAACTGTGAAAATTTATGGTAATTTACATAATTATTCAGGTAGATAAAGCAATGTATGTAGTGCCATAACATTTATGTTAACTTACTTTAATACAATATCGAAAACAAAATAATAATTTCGAAATGGAAACAGTGGATTTATGTTTTCCTTGATTTCCCAAAAAAAGTTTATATTGGAAATAAGCCCTTTTGAAAAGACACTCCTCAATTAGGAAGATGACAAATGAGGAATGTGGAAAAATAGGTCTATTGGTAAATTATTGTAATTATGGTAGATTGCAGTGGCACACAAATGTAGGTATTTGACACCTGTATAATTTTATTATCTTTGATACCTACCAGTCATGCGATATTTTTATTTATTATTTAGATTAAAGACTAAAAAAAGTATGCCGCACGGGCACTTTTACACGTCAACTGAATGACGATGATGATAAAAGACAACTGCAGAGAATATACAAAGCGGATCAGCGGATATAAAACAAGCGAATGATGAACGTAGTGCAGTGCAAGTACAAGTCAACCTTTATCACCGTTTATGCGCACCGCCGGCTTCGCAGACGCTGCTCGGATGAACTCATACTCCGGAGTCACGGCAGACATGGGGGGCAGACGAGCTGTGGTCTTCCAAGGACCGTTGTTAACGTACACGTTGCGGTTTGCGTTTGGACCAAAGTGCTTCATGGCGTACCTGAAAGGAAGGTCGGTAGGTAGGAATGTTAATAGAAGGTTTGTAACCTAACGTTGGCCGGAGACAAGATGGCATCTGAGGAAGTTCTCGTTATGGAAAATTTAGGATTGTCTGGCGGACGGTTCGCGTCGTGCTTACGTAAATTTAATAAATTGACAGCTTTCGAAAATCGTTTACGTTAGTGTTATGCATATTCTAAGGCCCAGAGCTTAAAAAAAATGGGACTGATATTTTATCTTAGACTAAGGACCCCATATTCTGTAAAAAACAGATAATAATATTAAAAAAAATACATGTACAATTGAGTTCATAAATAGGTATGAATACCCTTTAGTACCTTTAATGTATAGCAGTTAAAACAGACATTAAATGGACACGGTATTAATTAAAGTGTATACATATTTATTAACTCGACTGTGCGTAACTTTCCGTTTTGTTACATACCAGTAATTAACGTTTTGGTGACAAAACGGACATAACTTTTTGGGTAGATAAGTACGGTACCTACGTACAGTACATTATCGGCAATGCTTTTTTTATACAAATTATGTCATCTTTTTTATGTAGGTATGTATCTCAATCAGGCATAATTATGACGAATAATACCCGTTAGTAAATGTCTACTACATGTTGACGTTGTAGCCTCAAGATAATTCGAATTTGATCTAATATACCTATGTGGTGGATTTCTGTATATAACATAAGGCGCCCTATGTGACGCGGCCTGGACAAGCCTTGGATGAGTCCAGGGTCTGTGCAGCGTGACTCCTGGCCGGAACGCAGTGGGGACCCTCATTCGGTTGACGGCCATGCGGCTGATGTAGGCGGCTTGCGAGAGGGAGCACAGCGTGAGGTAGATAAATGGGATCTGTAAAGTAGGGGCGTAGTTTAGACTTTAGTATAGACCTTATAGATCTACGATTGATCTTATAGTAGGTATAGTCAAAAGCATAATTATCGCATCAAATAATATGGTGTACGTAGACATTGTCAATGACATAGAGAAGCGTGTAAATATTCTTGTAGGCGTCTTGGAGACGTGTATTCAGGGTGTCCGGATGATAGTGGCCAACCTTGCTTGGGTACGCTTTTCTTAAACATGATTAATTATATTTTCGACACTCCTGAGCCGATCTATCCAAGCATGAAAGGTTGGCCACTATCTCCCGGAAACCCTGTTGTATATACTTATGAATCACTGTACTATCTACTATCAGCCTAATGGAACCCTGACCCACCATAGAACGGTGTCACAGTGACATTATAAAACAATTTGTTTGACACTTCTCACGACTTGAATCATAACGTCACTGTGACACTGCTGGCTGCTGGCTGATAGTACCTAGTACCTAGGTACTTATCATCAGCAGCGACTTGCCAACGATTGCCAATTGATCCATCCATTGACTTAACTGATACAGCACTTCTATTTTTAGTGGGATTTAAACATCAGTATTTATGCTCTGCCATCTTGAGCTTACCCCTAATTACAATGCCTAGAGTGGTCTCCTTAGTCCTTTAAGTTTAAATGTGAAATTGGCTAAGTAAAAAATATACTCATGACAACTAAAACCCCGCCTCGCTTAAATTCGGTAAGTGTGAGATTTCGGTAAGAACTGAAAACTGCATTAAAATCCGTTGAGTAGTTTAAATGATCTTAGCGGTCTTAGGCCTGTATTAATAAACTGATCTCAACTCTAATGCTCGTCTCGAGATGCGTCAAAAATGACAGTGTTCTATGGTTTGGCGTTTACTTTGACGTATCTTGTGACGGGCCTCACAGTCAAGATGAGTTTATTAATACGGCCCTTAGACAGTGGATGCGACTACATTATATACTAGGTATTTAAAGATAAATATTCTGTTAATGTACGAACATTCTATATTCTTATTGTTCTTAAATGTTACAAGATATTGCAATGGTTGTGGTTTACGACCAAAGTTTTTTAAGTTATCTCATTCAATCAAGTAAAAATTAGTCCTATAATGGACAGATATATTTAAGTTCCATCAATACAACATTAAAATAAACTACAAATAAAAAGTAACTTCTAAACGAAACTATTTTTACTGGCAGTCCCAGCACAGCAATGTAAACCTATTAATTATTCTCAATTCTAACCAACACCAGCCTGCCACGGCATTCCGTAAAAGTCAACCAGGGAAAGGTGGTCACTCGTGAGAACAGTTCTTAGTATTAAGTGTTATTCTCTTAAAAAATCTCTCTGTCGAACGGGCAATCGAGTAAGCGAAGTCTTACGAGCTCGCTCACTCAACGGTTAAAGCGGGTAAGCTAAGATGCACGCTCTTAGCTGTGCTTTTCACAATCTGACGGGACAACTTGGAATTGCCGGTTAATATTTTATGCGTCTGGTTCGAGTAGTTGTTTAACAGAATCGCCTGCGCTGTGCTTAGACGATAATACGATTATTTGTCCAGGTAATGCGTAGGTTTCTACTCGCGATAATTTGAGGCACGCTTCTTGTGTAGCACTCTACTTTGTACAAGTTAAGTTGGGGTTAGTTCAACAAATAGGTGTTTATTGGATGAAATGCTTGCTCTGAAAGTTTGCTGTGCCTATATTCTAGGCGGCAAAAACCATATCGTCTTTGACATGTTATGGTATTGTTTTCAATTCGTCTGCCTTTACTGTCAAGTAAATAAGAGCTATCAAAACGTTGACCATACGATCTATTTTTGAACGGTTTCGGCCCTGTGTGATATGATGTTGCATTGGTATTCATATTATAACACCTTATTGAACATCACGTTCACCAAGGAACGGATATACAAAACATAAATATTACATAATGAGTCATCAGGCTGGGCTTATCGCTAATAAGCGATCTCTTCCAGACACCTTACAAAGAAGTCGGAAAATTATAAAAAACAAAACTTGTTATTGCAGGATTAAATCCCTTAAATTTTAGTAGTTTAGTGTAAACTTGTGTTTTTAATCGAATTTATAGGTAATATAGTTTTTTTTACGGTTTAATGTCACCGGTTGTCTCATCCTTACACGGAAAAACACTGCTGCTTGCTGTTGATGTAATTCTCTTAAATTATTTAATATAGTTGTCTTTATCATTCTGGTTAGTTATAGTTAAAACAAGAGTGACGTGAAACGCGCATGCCGTTACGGGTGGACGCGGGCGAAACCGAGAGCAGTAATTAGTATGCGGTTTTCTAATTTAATAATATTTCTGCCGCCACAATTAGCCGGAGAAACTGATCGTCAAAATGTTTGAGGTTGTTTACAGTGAAAACTTGTTGAACGTTAATGGGGAACAGCATGGTTTTTGAAAAGTAAGTTAGAAAAACTGACAATGTTTAGGTACCTACAAACTTTTTTTTAAACATATCAAATAAAATCAAGTTGAAAATTTTGACTCGTTTCAATGTCCCTGAAAACACTCTTACTGTCAGTCCTATAATGTCGGTATCAAAACAAATTAGAAACAACCTTTGGGGACATTATCAGGTTATTTTTTCCAAAATGGCCTGCGCCCTGTTACATTTTTTATTCACAAATCCAAAGCAAAACTTTTTAAAACAACCTTCACACACCAAAAGCATTATAGTTTCGTTACCTTAAGTAAATTTTGCAAAAGTTTTTTTTTTGACTGATTTTATCCATATGGTAAAAGTCCTTGTCGAAAACGATAAGTATTACAAAGCAACTACCAAATAAACGTTGATCTATCAAAGATTAATCTTTAAATAAATTTCAGGCGATAAGTTCGTAATGCTCAATCTATTACAGATTTTCTTTTTAACTCTTAATGTGGTCATTGCCCTGCGCACTGCCACTTATGAAGGCAACTAAGCATTCACGCATCGCCTGCCACACGCATGTTTTAGCTGTGAAAATTTTTTCTCAGCGTCGTCGCTCAAAATAACGCGATTAGCTCATTTGTATTATCTTCATTAGTGTGATGGTTGCTTAGATACTTATATTGAAACCGGTCAAATGACAGTTGGATCCAGCACTAAGTATTATGGTTCCGAAACCATAATTATATAACCAATAAGCTAGTTTTATAAAATGAAAACAAATAGAAATCTTTTTACAAACATAGACTTCCGGATAGTAAACAATGTTTGAAATCACGGACGGACAGACGGACATGGCGAAACTACACTCAGGAGCAAAAATACCGGGTCAGAGTGCGTTTCAAAGCCTTGGTTCCTCGCCAGGGGTTGTTTCGAATGAGGTTCAATGGTGGATACTCCGAGGTTCAATAGATTTGTCAAAATTTGTTAAGATATCTAACTGATCGCACAACCAGTTAACACCACAGCTGGACAGTTTGGGTCAGCATTTGGATTCCCTTACATTTTATTGCCATTTTAGATATTTTTCTGAACATGCACAATTCCGGAGTTAACCGCAGATTCAATCAGTTGGGTATCCTAGGCACTCTGGAAGTCCTGTATCGATGCTCGCGGTATTCATCATCAGAATTCACTAAAAGCATTCCCTGGCGAGGAACCAAGGCTTCGAAATAGCCTCTTTAGTATGAAAAACGCACTCTGACCCGTTTTTTTTGCTCCTGAGTGCATAAAGATTCCTTGTTGACTATGGAACGCTAAAAAGCAAAGTTTTTGTACGTTTAATATGGCACTAATGAAAAATATTGGCTCAATAACAATTTGTAGCCCAAATGTATTTTTAGATATTTATAATCATCGGAAAATAATCATTGTGTTTTTTTACTGGAACGGTTTTTATTTAAGGGTTTTCATAAAACAAACCTAACCTTACCTAACCTCATTTACCAGCTAGAGGTATTTCAAAAACCCTGAAATAGAAACAGTGTCCTTATTAAACACTGTATGACTTGCGAAGATTATGAATCAAAACAAAGTGATCGCGAAAAAGAGTACAAGTCTTATTATAAGGTTCAAGTGAAAAAATGGCTAAGTCTATTACGCTCGGTATATCTTAATACCCTTTACTATTACGAGTGAGGTTTTAATGAAAATATCTAATATAATATGATAACTAACACTATTATTGCTTTAGTGACCTATATCCGTCGATTAATCAAAGCAACCGCATGATTGGTTCGCTAGATCGATTAGCACTCGGCAGGACGTGAGAGTGATAACATCCTAAACTTATCATCTCAGCTGGTAGGACCTTGTGCAGGGTCCGTCCTGATCGCTACCACCATCTTATCCATTAACCTACCGCCAAACAGCAATGTTTGAATTTTATGTTCCGGTTTGGGGATAAGACAACCGGTGTAATGACTAGCTAAGAGGCATTCCATCATAGTCCTCAGAGTAGGCAACCCATTTGCAGTCTTAGTCTTGCAGTCTTGTGCAGTCTTCCACTTACCATCAGGTGGCCTCGTTTGCCTTCTCTATACCATTTTTTATTTTTAATATTACAGTAACGCGTCTAATAAAAAAGGAACCTTTAAAAATCGAACTGCATTTTTTGATATTCATCCATCATCATCATAATTTCAGACCACATCCACCCAGTAGGGTAAAGGCCCTTTCATTTCACACCACTTGATATTATCGTCTTTATTATATATTATGCTTAAACAAATTAACCACTCCTCTCATTACCTTGATTAAAATATTATTGGTCTAAGATCCGAAAAGGAGACGATTTGCACTGTGCTGCTTATTCTATGAAAAGTATTTTATATCAATCTTAATACGTGAATATGTGGCGAATAGGTAGGCTGAATTTTTTTAGTCCAGTAATTTTTTTTTTTTTAATGTGACGTTTTTTTTCAAATTGCAAATGCTTGTGTAATAGACACATTACATACTAATCGAAAATATTAAGCCTATATAATATGTAAGGTGTAGGTTTGGTGCAAATTATTAGTACCGACTTACCTGTTCATACCTGCCTACCCAATAGTTTGACGGGAAAAAAATAGTCAACCCAAAGTTTGCATATTCTATAGGCTTCATACTTTCGATTGGTATGTAATTTGTCTATTAAACAAGCAATTGCATTTTTTTTTAAAGATAGTTAATTTTAATTTCTTAATTAATTATATACTGGACTAAATTTTTACTTACAGATCCTATAATAGGTATGATTTTTTAAGATAATAGTGCATTTTTTTATACGAGACCTAGCCTATCTGATTTCTAAATAACATAAGCTTTAGTTAAATAACGACCCTCAACTGAGTAATGGTGATCAATACTTATAATTTCTAACGATGCCTCAAATCATAGCAATAAGCCACATAGTGGTATAGTAGTTTTATAGAGGCCATTAAGCAAATAGAGTACAAACACCGTTAACGGACCGCTTTAGCGCTTCAAGTGATAACAGGCGCATTGTGATTGCACTGATTGCACGGTGCATAAAATTATGGGATTCCGGTATCCATCTTTGACAAATGCCATAAGAAATATCGATAGAAGTCGAGGTTCTTTTTAATGACATGACAAACGAGCACACAAGTGACTTTTATAGATCTCCTTCTTCGTCCGTAATCCAAAGAGTAATTAATTCCTCTTGTTTTACAGACACACTTATTTCTGCATCAAAGGTAGCAATTTTTATAATATTTAGTGTTCATATTGATAATATGGCTTCATAAATTTAATTAGTTATTTTCTCACGATTTTCAATACTTAGCTAATATCTTTTTGTAAACGTTTCAAATAGTAGAAGAAAGACAGAAGTTAATTTCTTACGGTACCCTTTCTTTTTGTTTTTTCGAGGTACTATCGAACCAACGGAACCCTGACCCACCATGGAACCTTGTCACAATGATTGACGTACGATTGTCGTATAGCTTCGTATGACAGTCCTAACGTCAATCACTGTGACAAGGTTCTATGGTGGGTCAGGGTTCCGTTGGTTCGATAGTACATATATAAAGCGACTTTTTGTTTGAATAGAACCCCATGTACGGGTACCTAATCTTTAAAAACTCTTCTTCCGACACAAGGCATCCCTATAACTACTAATATTTAAAATGTGAAAGTAACGTTGTCTGTTTGTTACGCTTTCACGGTTAAACCGCTGAACCCATTACAATGAAATTTTGGCATAGGATAGCTTGAACCCCGAGGAAGGACAAACGAATTCTACGCGGACGACAGACATTTAAAAAATACGAATCTGTTTTTGTTTAATTTGGTACAGTCGAATGTTTAAATGTGAGTCGGTAAGGCTACACCTCGAAAAGGTTTTTGTAACTGTTCATTAAAAAATATGGCATAACTCAATCGCTGGCAAGCTAGTAAACTCTTTTAGCCTTAGCTGAAGAGCTACAAAGTTATTATAGCGGTCCGTGTTAGATAGCCGTCGCAACCGGTCACTCCAGATTTCACATCATGCACCGCTAAAGACAGCGTGCATTTCTCGTCGACATTATGAGGCTGGTTTGTCCAGGTGACATATATACTAGCTTTAACTTTATGTTGTAGGCGTAACCTATCGATGTTTCGAAAAAATTTGTCCGAATTTTCATTAGTATGTATGTATGTATGTATGTAAACTCTTTATTGTACAAAAATATAAATATTACAATATTGTTACTAAACTAATGTACAAAGGCGAACTTATCTCTAAATGGGATCTCTTCCAGCTAACCCTGAAGTAGATGAGTAAGGACAATGCATAGGGTTGGACACATACAAGTTTTGCACAAAAGTAGCAAAAAGAGATGATGATACTATAAATAAATAAATATAAAACAAATAAACTAATATATAAACTTACATATATAAGTAGTATGTATTCGCCGGTACTGGCCCCACCGCCGCTCCCCCCCCCGAAAAAAGGTGCTCTGACGGCCGAGGGGCGGGCCTTCGCGCCAAAAAAAAAAAAAAAAAAATTTACACTTTTTTTCGGTGTTTTGGGGGCCATTTAGAGCGTTTGGGGAGGGTCCCGAGGCTCTCAGACCGCTCCTTTCCATACTTAGCAATAGCACCTGTATTAAATAGAAAAAGGTTATCAACTACCTGACCCTTTTTCTATTACCGGGCAAGCTCTCTATTGTGTGTGCGCGGGCGTTCTCGGGGCTTTTGTCTTGCACCCATCGACGCGTTTCCACCTTTTTTATTGTCTGATTATGCACTATTAACTGCTGTTATGTGATTTTTAATTTACCTATGTGTTTTTCATATCATTTAATTAAGTAGCAATAGTTACTTTCTTAACATATTGTTCATAGGGTCATAGTTCTAACCTAACCTAACCTACGTTGTTGAAGTAAACCTAACATCATGAAACCTATCCTAACTTAACATAATTATCTAATGTTTTTAAGGATCATACTTCTAACCTAACCTAACCTAACCTAACCTAACCTAACCTAACCTAACCTAACCTAACCTAACCTAACCTAACTTGTTGAAGTACCTAAAGCTAACATCGTGAAACCTATCCTAACTTAACATAATTATCTAAAGTTTTTAAGGATCATACTTCTAACCTAACCTAACCTAACTTGCTGAAGTAAACCTAACATCGTGAAACCTAATATAACTTAAAATACCTAGCGTTTTTAATACTTTCGGAAAATAAAGATGATTCAATCAAAGAAGTAGCTACACTTGGTTTTATATTTGAACAATCATACTCAACTGTTATTAAGCATCGCCTAACTTAACCTAAGCTAAGACCTAATTTAATCATAGCTTAAGTCCTAAGCAAAACTTAATTCAATTTACCCATGATAATCTTAGTAAACCAAGCTAAAATTAACATTTATTATCTTGCATATATTTCTAAATAAATTACCTACACTTAGGCTGATAAAAATATGGTGATTAAATGTAATTTAATCCGCGTACGGGTATGTATCTACCTCTAACATTAACTAACATTATCTATTCGTAGTAGATATATTATATGGGGTTCAGCTTCACATACCTACATGTTTAATTTTACTGTTACACAGTAGTATGTAAAACTAAACCGAAGCACGTAAACTGGTTCCGTCTTGCTTGATTCAAAATACCTACTATGGAGTATATCAATCTAAAAAGCCTGTACCGACAAGTTTTGTGTGCCCTAGTGAATGGTTTTAACGGCTTACTTGTTTTATTGGTAGCAGCCTATTATGTTTTATGATCACAAAGGATTCGTTTTATTATTTTGGGTTTTGATGAATAATACGGTGTCTGTTTTACCTATGAGTTCAAACTAAACCGAAGCACGTAAACTGGTTCCGTCTTGCTTGATTCAAAATACCTACTATGGAGTATATCAATCTAAAAAGCCTGTACCGACAAGTTTTGTGTGCCCTAGTGAATGCTTTTAACGGCTTACTTGTTTTATTGGTAGCAGCCTATTATGTTTTATGATCACAAAGGATTCGTTTTATTATTTTGGGTTTTGATGAATAATACGGCGTCTGTTTTACCTATGAGTTCAAACTTGTCAAAAAAGCCTGTACCGACAAGTTTTGTGTGCCCTAGTGAATGGTTTTAACGGCTTACTTGTTTTATTGGTAGCAGCCTATTATGTTTTATGATCACAAAGTATTCGTTTTATTAATTTGGGGTTTTATGAATAATACGGCGTCTGTTTTACCTATGAGTTCAAACTTGTTTCTAGAAAGTTTCTTAACTTACGAATGGTATAAAAGCGGTGCGCTATTGTATATCGGCAAGTATTGGCTACTCAACTGTGCTCGTTACCGGATCTCCCTGTACATATAGCAGTATATAGACTTAACAGTGTTGTTTCGTGCAGTGAAGTGTTTATACAAAGGGCTAATAATGGATGTGAGTATGTACAAGTATTATAACTTAACTGTGTGTCTTTTAGCATTTGTTCAGCGTGTTTTTATTAAGAGTAGGTATTGTAAACAGTTGTTTAATTTATTGTTTGATATTGTTGCAGTTCTCTGAAAATACTTTCAAAAACTATTACTACCCGGAAAATAAAGATGAATCAACCGACGAAGAAGGCACGCCTGGTTTTAAAGTTAAGCAAGCCATGGCAAAAAAGCGTTTAGCAAATAACATCGACAGCTTCTTTGAACATCCCAAGAAGAAAACTAAAGCATTAAAACGATCTTCGAATGTTAGTCAAAGTTCTCCTGACGGAGTGGGTTATATATCAACCGGACAAGATGACGGAGCATACGCTTCTCACTTGATTAAAATCGAGATATACGATATGCAAAAAATTAAAAACATTCCTCCCACTGAACACTGGAAACACGCTGATGTAAGATTAAAATTCTACACGTGTTCCGAAGAAGACATCCAGCTCCAATCTACACGTGATGTTATATTTAACATCACAAAGCAAGTAGCTTCTAAAGACAGTTGTATGAAATATTTTATTGACAATAAGAAACAGTGATAAAAAGTGTTTGTGTAGGTTAAACAAAAGCTTGTTATTGTATTACACCTTTCAAGAATTCAGCTTATTATCTTTTCTTTGTAAAATTACTTTAATCCCTAGATAAGCGTATGCAGGTACCTATTAACATGTTTCCCATTTCTTTTATCTTATCGCAATGTCTTACGCGGAATTTTTAAACTTGAATGAATAACTATTGGGTGTTCCGGATTGCAAAAATAAAGCATGTGGTGATTTTGTACTTTGTAATATTTGTAAAGATAACAGTCCCCACCTTGTTTTAGAAATCACACACCTACCTGTACTGGGTCTATTTAAACTTAGGGAATCAGTATAGGGTTAGCTAGTTCTTGCTTTCATTTCGCAATGGATAGTTTGAACTGCGATATCTATGATCCTGAACTCATCAGGCTCTGTGAGGAGCTTGAAGAAGATCAAGAATTACACGGCATCGGGGAACTTATAAGCCAACTTCATCGTGAGGCGTAAGTTATATTTTTTTATTTAAATATTCCTGTTCTAACCTGTTTAAAAGTGCTTGAGCAATACTTATCAAAGGATGAGTTTCTGACTCGTTGTGACTTGATCTTATTGTTATTGAAACAGTTAGGAGGGGTGTCCCTTTATAAATGTGGTGTCCGTTGCAAAATAATTCATTGTTTGGGTTACAGTGTTTGAGTTACTAAGTGCTAGTTTATTCCATCATGGTGTTCATCATTATTAATTTAGCTCGTGATCAAATTGAATGTTTAAGCAAACAGTTTATTATAGCTAATTTCCATAGAAGCATACGGCTGTGGTTTATATCAAATCAATTACCAACCACACTTTTAGAAGATGCTGATATAAGACCTTATTTTACACCATGTGATGGACACATTAAAGATAAACAGAACAATTCGTCGTCGGATGTGATTGATGGAGTTTTAACAATGCAAGCATACTGCCAACAATGTAGTCAAGATTTAAGTTAGTATAATATCGCAACCAATTATACCCCAAGTCTGTATTTGCTATTAATACATACGGTGTGTTTAATTTCGTTTTTTTATTTTTTGTAGATCTTCTCAAGTCGGGCGTGGAGTAAAAAGGACAGCTACGGTGTCGGAAGCAGAAGAAGTGCCCACAAAGAAAGCTCGTGCTTCAACTAGTCGTGATGCAGTATCGATATTAGATGAAAATGTAAGTACAAAAAATAGTGATAATATTGAATGTTCTGTGTGTAGTAAGTTTGTGTCCAAAAGATATTTCTCCAATCATTTAAATAGCAATATACACAAAAATAATGTTTTAAGATCTGACACTCAGTGGGTTAACGTGCAGTTGATTGAAAACGCATTTAGGAATAGGGTGGCTACCTATAGAATATTGCTTAGTGAAAATGTTCACAATTCATTTACCCCCGAAATAATTTTACAAAAAAATAAAGAAAAAATCTTTACATTATTGGATCGATCACTTACTGATCACTGTGCTTTAAAAGTAAATTTTATTCTCAATGCAGATTTTACTCAAGTAACCAAACAGCTACATAATACGTTTGATTTTCAGTTTAGTAACAATATAGTGAATCTTAGCAGTGACAAAAATGATATTTTTACAACTATAGTTAACGAAATTTTAACAAGATTATCTAACTTTGAAAGGAAAGATAGTGGTTGGAGTTTAGTAAAATTCAACCATCTCGATGTGAATGTTAATAAATTTAACCCATTACGTGGTTCTTCTTATATAGAATTGCCGCGAGATATAATGAATAAAAAGGCAGTTATTAATGTAAAAAACAATGATCATGAATGTTTTAGATGGAGCATATTGTCAGGCTTATATCCACCCACAAACAATCATTCAAACAAATTGAATTCATATATAGCGCATAAACATAAATTAAACTTTGAAAATTTGACTTTCCCATTTAAATTAACTGATATTCATAAATTTGAAAAAATCAATAATATAAGCATAAATGTTTTCGGGCTTGAGTACAATGCACAAAGTAAAAAACACGAAGTTATAGGACCATTACATTTAACTAAATGTAAAAAAGTTACCCACTTAAACTTATTATATATAACCAAAGGTAGTGAAGCACATTATTGCTTTATCAAAAATTTATCAAGATTAGTATCTAAACAACTATCCAATATGCAACATGCTGTACATATTTGTGATGGTTGTCTCACAAGTTTTACATCAAATGAAAATTTAATAAATCATCAAAGAAACGACTGTTTCCATGTTTGTACAAAGTTACCTTCAGAACAGGATAAAAGGAAAAACTGGTTCAATGAAAATGTATCATCTAACCTACTTACCTTCAATAATTATGATCGAAAATTAAAGGTACCTTTTGTTGTTTATGCCGATTTTGAGGCATTTTTAAATCCAATTCCTTCATGTTTCAACAATCCTAGTACATCTTCTACAACAAATGTACAAAAACATGAGGTATATAGTTTTGGATACTACATAAAGTGTTCTTATGATGATAAGCTATCTATGTATAGAACATACAAAGGTAAAGATTGTGCGCAAACATTCATGAAATACATTAAAAAAGATTTAGAGAACATTTGTAGGAGCAATACCTTTGTAAAAACCCCTTTGCCTTTATCTGAGGCAAATAATTTAGATATTGCACAGAGCAACACGTGCTACATTTGTGATAAAGAATTAAATGGTGATTCTACTATTTCTTATAATCATCATACAGGTTTTTATGAAGGAGTAGCACATCAATTTTGTTCTGAAAAATACATGGCACCTAATTTTGTACCTGTATTTTTCCATAATTTGAGCAACTATGACAGTCATTTTATAGTACATGGGCTTGGATTTGAGGAAGGCGACATTGAGTTGATACCAGAGAACAAAGAGAAATACATTTCCTTTTCCAAATCTTTGCAAATAAATAATCGCACAATCAAGTTAAAATTTGTTGATTCATTTAAATTTATGAGTTGTAGTCTTGAAAAATTAGCCAAAACCCTGACACCTGAACAATTTCGTGAATTAAAATTGAGTTTTCCGTGTAAAGAGGATTTTAAACGATTAATACGAAAGGGTATCTATCCATATGAGTACATGACATCATATGACACGTTAAAGTTAACTTCTCTCCCCTCTCAAGATAAATTCTACAGTTCCCTGGCTGATTGCAACATTTCGGATGAGGATTATGAACATGCGAGAGATGTTTGGACTCATTTTAATTGTAAAAATATGGGGGATTATTCTGATTTATATTTAAAAACTGATGTTTTGTTACTAACCGACGTATTTGAAAATTTTAGAAATGTATGTCTTAGGACATATGGGTTAGATCCAGCCCATTACTATACTGCTCCGGGATTAAGTTGGGACGCGATGTTAAAAACCACAAAAATAACTCTAGAACTCTTAACCGACATTGATAAAATAGCTTTCATAACCAAAAATATTCGAGGTGGCATCTCGCAATGTAGTAAAAGGCACGCAAAAGCTAATAATAAATTTATGGCAGATTATGATCAAAATATTCCTTCTTCATATCTTATGTACTTGGATGCAAATAATCTTTATGGGTGGGCTATGTCTCAATGTCTCCCTACTGGTAAATTTGAATGGGTGAATGTAGATACTGATTTCAATGTTTCTGATGATGCCGAACATGGTTTCATTTTAGAAGTCGATCTAGAATACCCCAACGAATTGCATGACTCTCATTCGGATTTGCCATTCTGTCCAGAAAATGTTTGTTTAGGGAATTCCAAAGAAAAAAAATTAATTCCTAATTTAAATGGGAAAACGAATTATGTTCTACATTATAGAAATCTAAAACAATGTTTGAAGAATGGTTTGAAATTAACTAAAATCCACCGCATTTTGAGATTTGAACAATCAAAATGGTTAAAAAGTTACATAGATTTAAACACTCACATGCGATCGCAAGCAACTTGTGATTCTGATAAAGACCACTATAAAAGTATGAATAATTCAATGTTTGGTAAGACCATGGAAAACGTTTTGAAATATGTGAACGTAAAATTGCTAAATCATTGGGAAAATCATGGGAAATCACAGGGAGTTGAAACTATGATAGCCAAACCTGAGTTCCACAGTTTATCAATATTTTCGGAGAACTTAGCTGCTGTCCAATTGAATAAAACTAAAATATTTTATAATAAACCAATTTACTTAGGATTTTGCATTTTAGATATATCGAAAACTTTCATGTACAAATTTCATTATGACTACATGAAAACAAAATATCAAGAAAATCTAAGGCTTCTTTATACAGATACAGATAGTTTAGTATATCAAATATTCACGGAAAACTATTATGAGGACATAAAATCAGACCTTGATTTATATTTTGATACATCAGATTACCCATCGAACAATGAATATGGTTTACCATTATTAAATAAAAAGCGGTTAGGGTTTTTCAAAGATGAAAACAATGGTAAAATTTTTAAAGAGTTTGTTGGTCTACGATCTAAAATGTATGCTTTAGACGTTGAAAATCATGGGCTTATATCAAAAGCCAAAGGAGTAAATAAATGTGTTACTAAAAAACTGACTCTCAACGATTATAAAAAGTGTTTATTTGAAAAAAATGTACAACATGGCCAAATGCTAAGATTTAAATCAATAAAACATGTAATATTTACCCAAAACATAAATAAAGTATCATTATCTCATAATGATACAAAACGATTCTTGTTAGAAAACTCTTCGGACACTCTTGCGTGGGGTCATTATAAAATACCACATCAATCATCACAAAATTAATTTGACATGTAATTTATAATCACAGAACATTCAAAAATGTCATCATTATTTTTTGTATACCTAATTGTAGAAATGTAAATTAATTTTAGTTTTTGTAAATATTGGTTGGTGAAGCTGAATCAAAAAACAAGTGGTGGGGCTACTAATTGTAGAAATGTAAATTAAGATTAAGTACTTATATTGTAGAAATGTAAATTAATTTTAAGTTTTGTAAATATAGGTTGGTGAAGCTGAATCAAAAAAGCATGTGGTGGGGGTACTAATTGTAGATAATGTAAATTAGTTTTTAGTTCAACTATTAATTTTTTTTATTGTTGGTATAAAAAAAACTTTGTTGAGTTTTTTGCGGCGTTCCTTCTCAACAATGATGTTCATTTCCGGAGCGCTGGTAGATTAAAAAAGAACGGACAATTTCGAAATAAAACATATTTTACAATGATATCTTTGTTTTTTTTTAAAGGTGTTTACCGTTGTTTTAGTTGATTTATTTAAAAAGTAATTGAGCTCATAATATTACATCATTTCACTTTTATCTGTTTACATATCAACACGTATTACTAGTTTTAATTATGATACATTTTTATCATCCTTTCACAACCATTGTAGCTGGTCCGAGTGGGTGTGGTAAAACTCAATTTGTAACAAACTTTTTAAATAATTCCAAAGAAGTATGTAATCTTGTATTTGATGAAATTATTTGGTGTTATGATGAAATGCAGCCTCTTTACAATCTGGAAAATGTAAATTATAGTCAAGGAATACCAGATTTTTCAATGTTTGATGGGAAGAAACCTAAGCTTCTTATAATAGATGATCTGATGAGAGAATCGGATGGACGAATCGTAGACATTTTTACAAAAGGTAGTCATCATAGAAATTTAAGTGTTTTTTATATTACACAAAACATATTTCATCAGGGGAAAGGCCAACGTGATATTTCGCTGAATACAAGCTACATTGTATATTTTAAGAATCCCAGGGACAAAACACAAATACGCTACTTGTCACGACAAGTTTACCCAGAAAACCCAAAATTTGTAGATGAAGCCTACAAAGATGCTACTCAAGAACCACATGGTTACCTCATGATTGATCTGAAACAAAATACAAATGACATATGTCGTTTTAAAACAAAAATATTTCCGTTTGATGGGCATTGCACTGTGTATGTCCCTAAAAAGGGGTTTAAATACGATAAAAATCAGCAAATTTTAGTCAGTTCTACATGATGCATGCGAGAGTAAACACATATAAACATTTACTTGAAGCATTGCAGTTGCTAAAACCAAAATATCGCACGGCGTTACTTAAATCTTGTGATGACGATGAGATCAACATTATTTGCGAGTGCATTTATAACGTTCTAAATGGAAAAATTCCATTAGAAAAAAAAGAAAAATCTAAATTAAAAAAACATAAAGATATCTTGCGAAAATTAATTTCAAAAGGGAAACATAAAATAAGAAAAACCGTTATAATTCAAAAGGGAGGTGCATTTCTACCTATTATATTAGGAGCAGTTTTAAGTGCCTTAGTAAACTCATTATCATAATCATAATGGAAAATACAAAAAAAATGCTATTAGTTGAATCAGATTTTATTGAAAGACTGAAACGCAATGAGAGTCTACCTGAAAATTCATCATCCCGCCTAGATGGTGAGATGCAAAAAATCCTTAAAAGTAAAATGAATGATCGTGAAAAGTGGACATTATATTCTCAAGCATTGCAACGATTTTTACATTTTATTGAAACAGATCGAAAACCGTTTAAAATACCTATCATAACGGAGGGGGAGCTTCAAGTCAACAACGAAAGTAATGATCTAAAGTCAAAAGTAAACAAAAAGGAGCTTAATGAATATAATGACTCAGTTGCAACTCCACCTTTGCGAGAAGGAGATGTTACTACACCAGTTACACCGATTGATAAAACAAATCCAGAACCGATGCCAATTAGTCCATCTAAAATTATAGATATATTACCCAAATCATATGAGAAAAAAACTCGAATTTTGTTGGATTACATTGTTTTGAGTAGACCAAAAATTTGGTGGAAGCCAACTGGTGAAGTTGTAATAAACAACCGCACTATTTCAAATAGTAATATTACTGATCTGGTCAGCGACACGATTAGATCTCTTAAACGACCTAAACCAACAGGATGGGAAGAGTTTGCGTTACTGTTAAGAGATATAAGAGTTCCTTTAAGCTGCATAGGTAATCCCGCAAACTTGGAATTCATTAAAACAGCTCAATCGTTTGAACCATTATCTGCATCTACAAGTACGAGATCATCAACAGATAAAGAAAAACTTAGAGCTACACCACTTACCACAGGAGTACTTAAGCGTCAACATAAGAAAATAGATTGGGAAAAATGGACCCCTTATTAGATATTAATAGAATCTACTATGATGTCTCCAATCCAGCTGGTTACAGTAGTTTAAATAATATAGCGAAGGAGATGAAAGAACAAATGAACAAAGAGGAAGTAAAAAAATGGCTACAATCTCAAGATACGTATACGCTACATAAACCTATTCATAAGCGATTCACCAGAAATAGATATATCCTATCTAACTTTAATGAACTCTGGCAAGCTGATCTAAGTGACATGAGTACATATACTGAATATAACCATGGATACAAATATATTCTTTGTGTTATTGATGTGTTCAGTAAATATGCTTTTGCGAGGGCTATGAAAAAGAAAGATTCATCAACAGTTAAAGAATGTTTTGAAAGCATATTTACTGAAGCCAACTTTGTTCCTCGTCATATACAATCTGATAAAGGTACAGAATTTGTTTCAAAGGTGGTAAGAGATTACTTTAAAAGCAAAAACATTAATTATTATACTACTAATAATCCCGACATTAAAGCAAGTATAGTAGAAAGGTTCCAAAGAACTCTTAAAATGAAAATGTGGCGTTACTTCACTCATAATAATACATATAATTACACCGATATTTTACAAGACCTTCTTCATTCTTACAATCATACCTATCATACTAGCATTAAAATGCGGCCAATTGATGTTAACTCTAATAATATTATGACCGTTTGGAATAATTTATATTATCGAAAAAAAGATAGGCAAATTTCATTGGAAACCTCAAAATTGAATGTAGGCGATCATGTTAGAATAACTAAATATAAACATGTATTTCAAAAGGGTTATGAAAGTAATTGGAGTGATGAAATATTTATAATTAATTCAGTTATTTACAGATCACCACGAGTTGTTTATATGTTAAAGGATTTGCAAGGTGAACCCATCATTGGTACATTTTATTCTAAAGAGTTACAAAAGGTGACTTACCTCCCCTCCACCGAGTATAAAATTGATAAAATAATACGTTCGCGTCATATTAGAGGCATAAAGGAAATACTAGTGAAGTGGCAAGGTTATCCAAATAAATTTAACTCTTGGATACTTGCATCAAGCTTGAAAAAAATATGAATGAAAACAGTTTTTATTTAACTTTGTTGAGCAACAGTTCAACGGATTACTATACTGACAACACAACTGCACATTTTCTGACTAAATTACCTAAGAACATAAAATTAGAAGGGGAGTGGGTAGTTGGATTAGTGGAATTTCAATACCCGTGTTCCATGTATAATGTTCAAGATCATGAAAATATAATTTACATAAAGAAAAAAGTGGTATCACCCAACAACAAATCAACGAAAATTGTTGATATAAAAACCCATATACCAGCCACTACATATGATAATATTGATCATTTCCTTCAAGCATTTAATGAAAACCCACAACTAAAAAATAATGTCAAATTTAGATATGATACATTGACAAAAATGGTTGGAGTAACAACAACAAATAATGAAATAACCTCTATCATAACAACCCCGATACTAAGTCTCCAGCTGGGTTTCAAACCGAGATCAAATTTGAAACAAATTACGTATGGAAAAAACCCTGCCAATTTATATTTAGGATTACCACCACAAATATTTGTTTACACCGATATAATTCATCCGCAAGTAGTTGGGGATGTTATAACAGCATTGCTTAGAATAATACCACTAGATCCAACTAAGTTCATTTATGGTGCATATAAAACTCACATTTTCTCACCCGCTCACTATGTACCGGTTTTACGTAGGGAGTTCGATACTATTGAAATAGATATAAGAACAACTACTGGTGTTAATGTACCATTCCAATTTGGTAGCTCTTGCGTGAAACTACACTTTCAACGAGTAAAATGAATTATAACAGATCTTCAGTCTCTTGTCCTTACCAGCATTATTATTCGCATCAGGCCGGCTCTGGTGTAGGAATTGTCTATAAAGGAGTTCCATTTCAACGAGGGCATGGTATAGGTAGTTTTTTGGGAGGGCTATTTAGATCAGTGCTCCCTTTATTATCTAGTGGTTTGAAAACCATTGGAAAAGAAACCTTAGGTGCAGGCGCTGGTTTGTTATCAGATATGGTAAATTCACGCCCTATGGATAGTTCGATTAGATCACGATTCAAGGAGGCAAGTGCTAATTTAAAAAGAAAAGCCGATGAAAAAATTGATTCCCTCATGTCGGGATCTGGGTATAAAATGTCATCTAAAAGAAGGGAACCGCTCATTACATTGAAAGCATCGAGACGAAGAGGAAGTAAAAAAAATAAAAACAAAAATATTGAGGATATATTTACAAGCTAAATAATGTCATTCCTACATAGTCATTCCTGTGAATGTGCAAAATCTGAATTAGATATATTTGCTCTTCCATCGACTCAAACAAGTATTGAAAGTGGACAGTGGGTTCATTACAAACCAATTTCATCTTTAAGTGATGATGCTCCCATCGAATTTCAAGTTCCTGGATCAGGAGATGACTATGTTGATCTATCACACACAATGTTACATATTAATGCTAAAATATTGAATCAGGATGGTACAAAATTAAAACCAGATACCGTGGTTGCACCCGTCAATAACTGGTTACATTCCCTTTTCAGTCAACTAGATGTATATTTAAATCAAAAACTAATATCACCCCCAAACAATACATATGCTTACCGTGCTTATATGGAAAATCTTCTAAACTATGGTCCGGCAGCCAAAGAAACTCATCTTACTTGTGGATTGTGGTATGAGGATACTGCAACTCATATGGATACCGTTGATGCAAATAACAAAGGGTTTCACAAAAGACTAGAATTTGTCAAAGAGAGTAAGGAAGTGGAAATGATTGGTCATTTACTAGGGAATGCAATTAACCGATTAAATGTAGCATCGGTTAATTTACCGGTTAGGACGAAATTTATCGATTAACCGATTAATAACCGGTTATTAACCGATTGATTTTTTTGCTTAAAAATAATGGTTTCCTTTAGGTTATTTAACATGAAAACTTGTGAACAAAGACGTGTAAATAAACCAGACGTATTTATTATGTGAAAACGTTTTAATTAGTGCTATAATTATTTCTTAAATGTTAGATTAGATATCAGTATTTAGACGACCAGTATACTAGTTTCATTTCTACACATTTAGGACATTCAGTATCTTAAAAAAACAACAACTGTATAATAGAATGTTACTTATGGAGTTGTATAATATGAAAAATAGTTTTCCTCGTAACATCTAAATAAAATTATCTTTAATATAATATATATGGTCCCAGAGCTTAGATGATAACGTCCGAGGCATAGTGTCAAAATTATAACGGTGTTTTAGAAAGAGACCATTAATCGGTTAGCCTTGTTTTTTGTAGCGCGTAGAGCATTCTCTCTTTCACTCATAAACGTGTAACCGGCCGTTGCAGTGCAGTGCAACATATCTTCTTTTGTTAGAAACAAAATAATAAAAGCGACACCACCGTTATTTGTTTCATTTGTGAAAATCTTATTAATTTTACAGCTCACTAAGAGTTTTTTAATTGATATTATGCATAATTTCGTATATTGCGATATTTGTGTAATTTTAATATATGTATATTTAGTTTAATTTGTGTCGTCTTTCTAATAAAAACTTAACAAATGAAGCTTTTTGCAGATCACTTCTATTAACCGGTTAATCGGTTAATTTCATATTTTAACCGGTTAAGTTTTTTGGCATAAATTTTCGATTAAAATCGGTTAATCGGTTAACCGATTAACCGATTTGCATTCCCTATCATTTACACGCTGACATATTTAACCAAGAGAAATTCTTAATAAATGGTGTCGAAATACGTATTAAGTTAGTACGTTCCAAGGAATCATTTAATCTCATTTGTCATCAAGATAAAAAATTCAAGGTACAAATAATGGATGCTAGTCTCATTATAAGAAGGACACGAATTAATCCTAGCGTTTTGTTAGCACACCAAAAAGTATTGGCAACAACGACTGCAAAATATCCTATCACAAGAGCAGAAGTTAAGGTGCTTACATTACCGTCGGGGATACAGGGTAAAACATTGGATAATATATTTCTCGGACAAATTCCTAAAAGATGTATTATTGGTTTTGTATCAAATTCGGGGTTTAATGGCAATTTAGCTATGAATCCATTTAATTTTCAACACTATAATATGAATTCATTTAGTTTATATGTTGATGGTCATGAAATTCCTTCTAAAACATTACAACCATCATTTAGTTCTGGTTCTGGGTTAATAGCATCGTCATATCACACTTTATTTTCTGGAACTGGTATACATTTTCACAATGAAGGTAATGCTATAAGCAGAACTGAATATGGAGCAGGTTATTGTTTGTTATGTTTTGATTTAACTCCCGATTTATCTGCTAGTTCAACTTCACACTGGAATCTTGTAAGACATGGAAGTGTTCGCTTAGAAATTCGCTTTGATGTAGCTCTACCCTCCACCATTAATTGTATTGTGTATGCAGAATTTGATAACATTATTGAAATAAACAAAAATCGTGATGTAACTGTAGATTACAACAGTTAGTAAATACATAAATACAATGTTTTTACCTATTTACTTTATTTCATTGTAACCATTGTTGACAGCATCAACAACTTATTCATTTATTTTATTTTATTAAATATGGATACCAATGAAATTCAATTTTGTATGAAAAAAATCAACCCTTCGTTTGAATTCAACGTTTTTGCTGCTAACAAAATTCCTATTTGGGTTAATCTTCCTGTCTTTATTGTAAGTAATTTGGACCCAGACTCGAAACCAGGCTCCCACTGGGTTGCTATACATATTGACATTAATGGTATAGGGGAATACTTTGACTCCTTTGCCCGGAAACCTTCAGGTTATCATAAGTTATTTTTAAAAAGGAATACGAAGCGTTGGTTTTATAACTATAAACCACTTCAAAACCATTTTACCTCAGTTTGTGGTGAATATTGTTTAGTATATTTGTATTTTAAATTTCATGGAAAAACTATGAAAGATTTGCTAAGTTTGTTTTCTGAAAATTCTTTATGTAATGATCTTATATTAAGAAATATGTTTAAGACATTTTTTGTGAAATAAAAGAATATGTGAACGAAAATATGATTTTTATTTTTATATGTAATACAATATTAACCTTTTGTTTAATTTACACATTTCTAAAACAAGGTGGGGACTGTTATCTTTACAAATATTACAAAGTACAAAATCACCACATGCTTTATTTTTGCAATCCGGAACACCCAATAGTTATTCATTCAAGTTTAAAAATTCCGCGTAAGACATTGCGATAAGATAAAAGAAATGGGAAACATGTTAATAGGTACCTGCATACGCTTATCTAGGGATTAAAGTAATTTTACAAAGAAAAGATAATAAGCTGAATTCTTGAAAGGTGTAATACAATAACAAGCTTTTGTTTAACCTACACAAACACTTTTTATCACTGTTTCTTATTGTCAATAAAATATTTCATACAACTGTCTTTAGAAGCTACTTGCTTTGTGATGTTAAATATAACATCACGTGTAGATTGGAGCTGGATGTCTTCTTCGGAACACGTGTAGAATTTTAATCTTACATCAGCGTGTTTCCAGTGTTCAGTGGGAGGAATGTTTTTAATTTTTTGCATATCGTATATCTCGATTTTAATCAAGTGAGAAGCGTATGCTCCGTCATCTTGTCCGGTTGATATATAACCCACTCCGTCAGGAGAACTTTGACTAACATTCGAAGATCGTTTTAATGCTTTAGTTTTCTTCTTGGGATGTTCAAAGAAGCTGTCGATGTTATTTGCTAAACGCTTTTTTGCCATGGCTTGCTTAACTTTAAAACCAGGCGTGCCTTCTTCGTCGGTTGATTCATCTTTATTTTCCGGGTAGTAATAGTTTTTGAAAGTATTTTCAGAGAACTGCAACAATATCAAACAATAAATTAAACAACTGTTTACAATACCTACTCTTAATAAAAACACGCTGAACAAATGCTAAAAGACACACAGTTAAGTTATAATACTTGTACATACTCACATCCATTATTAGCCCTTTGTATAAACACTTCACTGCACGAAACAACACTGTTAAGTCTATATACTGCTATATGTACAGGGAGATCCGGTAACGAGCACAGTTGAGTAGCCAATACTTGCCGATATACAATAGCGCACCGCTTTTATACCATTCGTAAGTTAAGAAACTTTCTAGAAACAAGTTTGAACTCATAGGTAAAACAGACGCCGTATTATTCATAAAACCCCAAATTAATAAAACGAATACTTTGTGATC
Organism: Acleris sparsana; assembly: GCA_923062465.1. Taxonomy (NCBI): domain Eukaryota; kingdom Metazoa; phylum Arthropoda; class Insecta; order Lepidoptera; family Tortricidae; genus Acleris; species Acleris sparsana. The sequence goes on from OV281293.1 coordinate 3,449,229, forward strand.
ATAAAACATAATAGGCTGCTACCAATAAAACAAGTAAGCCGTTAAAACCATTCACTAGGGCACACAAAACTTGTCGGTACAGGCTTTTTTGACAAGTTTGAACTCATAGGTAAAACAGACGCCGTATTATTCATCAAAACCCAAAATAATAAAACGAATCCTTTGTGATCATAAAACATAATAGGCTGCTACCAATAAAACAAGTAAGCCGTTAAAAGCATTCACTAGGGCACACAAAACTTGTCGGTACAGGCTTTTTAGATTGATATACTCCATAGTAGGTATTTTGAATCAAGCAAGACGGAACCAGTTTACGTGCTTCGGTTTAGTTTGAACTCATAGGTAAAACAGACACCGTATTATTCATCAAAACCCAAAATAATAAAACGAATCCTTTGTGATCATAAAACATAATAGGCTGCTACCAATAAAACAAGTAAGCCGTTAAAACCATTCACTAGGGCACACAAAACTTGTCGGTACAGGCTTTTTAGATTGATATACTCCATAGTAGGTATTTTGAATCAAGCAAGACGGAACCAGTTTACGTGCTTCGGTTTAGTTTTACATACTACTGTGTAACAGTAAAATTAAACATGTAGGTATGTGAAGCTGAACCCCATATAATATATCTACTACGAATAGATAATGTTAGTTAATGTTAGAGGTAGATACATACCCGTACGCGGATTAAATTACATTTAATCACCATATTTTTATCAGCCTAAGTGTAGGTAATTTATTTAGAAATATATGCAAGATAATAAATGTTAATTTTAGCTTGGTTTACTAAGATTATCATGGGTAAATTGAATTAAGTTTTGCTTAGGACTTAAGCTATGATTAAATTAGGTCTTAGCTTAGGTTAAGTTAGGCGATGCTTAATAACAGTTGAGTATGATTGTTCAAATATAAAACCAAGTGTAGCTACTTCTTTGATTGAATCATCTTTATTTTCCGAAAGTATTAAAAACGCTAGGTATTTTAAGTTATATTAGGTTTCACGATGTTAGGTTTACTTCAGCAAGTTAGGTTAGGTTAGGTTAGAAGTATGATCCTTAAAAACTTTAGATAATTATGTTAAGTTAGGATAGGTTTCACGATGTTAGCTTTAGGTACTTCAACAAGTTAGGTTAGGTTAGGTTAGGTTAGGTTAGGTTAGGTTAGGTTAGGTTAGGTTAGGTTAGGTTAGGTTAGAAGTATGATCCTTAAAAACATTAGATAATTATGTTAAGTTAGGATAGGTTTCATGATGTTAGGTTTACTTCAACAACGTAGGTTAGGTTAGGTTAGAACTATGACCCTATGAACAATATGTTAAGAAAGTAACTATTGCTACTTAATTAAATGATATGAAAAACACATAGGTAAATTAAAAATCACATAACAGCAGTTAATAGTGCATAATCAGACAATAAAAAAGGTGGAAACGCGTCGATGGGTGCAAGACAAAAGCCCCGAGAACGCCCGCGCACACACAATAGAGAGCTTGCCCGGTAATAGAAAAAGGGTCAGGTAGTTGATAACCTTTTTCTATTTAATACAGGTGCTATTGCTAAGTATGGAAAGGAGCGGTCTGAGAGCCTCGGGACCCTCCCCAAACGCTCTAAATGGCCCCCAAAACACCGAAAAAAAGTGTAAATTTTTTTTTTTTTTTTTTTGGCGCGAAGGCCCGCCCCTCGGCCGTCAGAGCACCTTTTTTCGGGGGGGGGAGCGGCGGTGGGGCCAGTACCGGCGAATACATACTACTTATATAATACACATAAATTAACTAATATATAAACTTATATAATATATTTATATGCATATATAAATAATAACCATAATTCTTAAAGGAGCTTAGCTTCATGACTCATCCAACCACAACGTTTTTAAATTTCTCTTAAGAGAGACCACTGAAGGGGATTGTCTTAAGGACAACGGAAGTTCATTCCACAGTTGGACAGCATGGACTGTGAAAGATTTGGCATAGAAGCGTGTTTTATTAGAAGGAACAGCAAGGGAGAGATTGGATTAGTCATCAGTCAAATAATTTTTCTCTGAACCCATTGAATTTAAAAATACTTAAAGAGATATAGAGAAGCTATAGGTTAGGTTAGTTTAGTTTTGTAACAATCCAGGATAGGTGTCAGAGAAGAATGATAGGGTAAATAAAAAAGCGATAGAAAGATTTTCAGACATAAGTTACGTAACCTGTTGTAGGGTTTTAATTTTTAAATTACTGCGTGTTCGTATATTACCCACCTCTTCCTAACCTAACCTTTTTTGATGTTTTATTTGTGAGTTTATATTACTTCAATATGACTATGTTATGATGACGAACCAGCTTGGATGTTCCGCTTTAAATATTGCAGATCTAGTAATAAATTACAAACCTAAATACCATGCTTTACCTATAACTCTTTTGGTCAACAACTCTTGTTTAAAAAAAGTTTCTGTCAAAAGTTTCATTTTAGTGTCAAGCTTTTATTGCACACTGTACCTTATTTTGCAAAATCGTTATCTGCTTATCAAGACCAAACTATTGAGGCCTAACACGGTAGGTATAGACACCTACCGACTCCATCATCAGATAACGTCTTAGATACCATAATATTGCATTCAATCAATCAATCAATCAGCCCATTCTGTTAACGGGAAGAGGGTCAAATTTTGCATGCAAGATTTGACCCATACATACATACATACATTGCAAATTAAATAAAAGCTTGTAAAATGCCTTCCTTTTAGAACTATTTGAGTACGAAGTTGCAAATGGTGCAGTGACAATTTAATAAAATTTGCAACAGATCTATGTCTTTATATTATAATTTATAATACTTATGTATTTAATGCTCCTTTACTCTTTTGAGTGTAAGTGCACTATGCTCCAAAAAGTAGTCAGAAATGCCTAGCCGAAATGCAAACGCTAAAATTTTCTGTTTTCTATCGACTCAAAACCCTGTCATCAGCTTACGTCAATCCTGTACAAATTGTCGATTATCGAAAATACCGAATTAGTATTTATCACCTTGACTATGCTTCCAGGTCAGTCGAAAAGTCAAGTATTTTTTTTAGCTATATCTAGCTTCTATTACTAGCTCAGACAAGCAAAATTACTTTCACATAATAAAACCCGTAGGCCTAGACTAGTTTGCTAATGACTCTCCATAATGCGTATGGGCACTCGGGTCAATCTTATTCTTCAAGTACGGTCGGTGTAATAAGTCGCTGCGCACTTCATTGCTTCGTCACTTTAACTTCATGTTTGTACTGGTGTATTAATCTGTCAAAGGCTTCAAAGCGACAAGGTACAAAAGTGTGCTACTTCTAAAGCCGACTGCACCTCTTCAACTAGTTAAGGCTATCAGATCCTGTACCCTTACCATGAGTTACTATTACCGTTCACGCTAGCGTGTCGAATGCTCTGTCCCTCGCAGTATTCTTATAGAGTGCGAGAGAAAGAGTATTCGACTAGTAGTATTCATGGTTAGGGTACTGGTTTCTGTCTCTGTCTTTGCAAGGTGTTGGGAGTTTGAATGCGCTTGAAATCCCTGTTTACTCTTTGATGATACGGAGCCATGACTTCTTCCTGCGTCCAACTCTCCTCTTGCTGGCGACTTTGCCTTGCCTATCATAATTAGGTAATTACAAAAGTTGACATTTATAGCTCCTGAGCACGTGACTGAGATGAGAAATTATAACAGACGACAGTTCTCTTTTCTGCTGAACCCAACGCAGAGTTCCACATTGGTGGCCTTATATGTCCAAATCTTAAGTAAACATGTAATGTTATTTTGGTAAAGACACATAAATTGTTGCCAAATACCGATACGAACAGCACTACACTGTGGCAAGCATTTAAATTGTCAAATTGTTCACCTTAAAATTAAAAATCTACTGCAGTTTTCTGATCTTCTTACATAGTTACACTCACGCGTGGGTTAGGCAGAGTTACAGACAGAATTACCACCAACTCTAAAAACTTCTTGTGAATTCTGTATCCACATTTTGCACAATCAGGCTAAGAAGAAGAGTTTACCAGTGTACAGGTTACAAGCCCATCGCCTAACAATACTAAAAGACCTTCGTTCCCTTAGTCGCCTCTTCGGGAAGATATGGAGTGCCACTATTTTAAGCCGGCAACCACGCGGCAAGTGATCTTCTTAAGCAAGTATATTACAACTTATGAAGTTATGAGGCTAAGATGTGTCCATAATGCCAGTCATTGAACGACCTTGGTGGTGGAACCGGTCGCATTTCATATGCAAAACGATGCAATTTCTCTCGGACAGCATCTTAGTTACTAGGACCGCATTTCACGGTGACGTTTTAACTAGTGCCGTGATAAACAAACGCAAGATTAAACGCATTAGAAAGGGATTTAACAGGATTTGCGTAATTATAACGCTTTATCTGTAATTGGAATTTGTATCTGCTGATCGAATAAATTACTGATCAATGGAATCCTTACAAAATTATTTTGTTGTTTACCTATCCATCTGTTGGTTTTGATTTGTATGTTTGTATGGTTCTTTGTGTCCAGGTAAGTTTAATTATTAAAAATAACGAATTTAAAAAAGATAGATAGTCATGTATATAGATGACAATACAAAAACATACCGTCGGAAGTCTGGTATTCTTAAACCTAACCTCTTACCACCAGAAAGGAGAAGGAGTTTAAGAAATTATTACAGTCCACTCTCACTGTAATACGTTACTGTGACAAGCTATTAAAATGATGTAGCAAAAATATTGGCCCATGCCGGGAAATTGAACCCGGAATTACTAGCTTCGCAGGCAGATTGTGTTTGCTTTGTTATGATTTTTAGTCTTCCAAGGGGCTTAGCATCCGTCACTTTTTGGCTCGTGTAGAAGTAAGAGAGTGACGGATGCTTTATCCACATTTTGTCACGCGATAAACGCGACCATAATAGGCCCGCAGCTACCGATGCAAAAAATATTTTTTATTTAATGACTGAAAATTATTCTACATAAAGCTAAAGAATAATTTATAATGGTCAAAAAACAACGATACGTCGTTAAATACCACCGCAAACCGGAATTGGATCAGACGAAGATGCCATTAAACGATCATTTTGTGGTAGCGTAGTAGGACACTTTTTAATAATTCATCACGTTAGTACATTGGCAGAAAACTACAAAGTAATCAATCGCAGGTCTTAAGTTTTTTCCCCGTCTGGTTCATTTGTCCGAGTACTCACAAGTCACAATTTCTGAAGAAATGAAGAAATGCCTACTGCACCTATAGGTTAGGTTAGGTTTTGTATTACAATGATCCCGCAAAGTTTTACGGTTTCAGATAAAATGATTTTCTAACTAATGAAACTTCGGACAAACGAAACTGTTTTAACTGAAATTTGACCGTGCCTTTGTGTTCTTTCTTTCGTCTGTTTATCCTGACTTTAAATTGCTGCATCTTTTGAACCGTAAAAGATATCCGGTTGGGATTTTTTTAAAATATGCATAATAGTAGCGGACTTTAGAAAAATTATATTAAGGGCGTTCCCGATAGGTACCCCCGATATGAGAAAGGTCGAAGCGGTGTTGTAATTGGAGGTAGAAATTTGAAATGTAAATTTTATCCAGTTTAATCCATTTATTGATTTCCATTTTTTTTATCTGTATGAAATGTGACAAAAATTATTTATTCTATTCCTGTTAATTATTACTTAATTATATACGGTTTGTGAATGAAAATTACTGGCGGGAATTATTTTTTTCCGCATAAAAGGCTGGATAACATAATAATATGAATTACAAGATAATTCGCTTTTATTCGATAATGTACTTGTTTGTTGCTTGTTGAATTAACACATATTTTAACAGCCGTTAATAAATCCCTATTTTGTTCCCACGTTTTTTTTCAAACTTACAACAAAGTCTTTATTAATTATGACAATTAAAGTTCTATAAAGTGTATTTTATATTTTTTTATCAATAATAATGAATAATCTAATAACATTTTAATAATAGATATTATAGATTACCGTGGTAATAAAATAAGAAAACTACAACTTACAAACTTTTGAACACATGCCCATATCTTTACTTTTAAACACTGATTTAAAATTATACTACACTATAAAATGTTGACGTATAAAACGGCTATCAATACATACCGCATTGAAATCACATTTTCTAAAAAATAACCTTTTTAAACCAAACAATTTTAAAACAAACTTAAAGTTCTTACCTTCATGTTGATCAAAACTGTCACAAAAAGTTAACAAACACTGGCCACTTCACTATCACCTTAGTCCATTTTAGCACGATTATAAAATTTCAAATATTTAAATTTGGAATGCCGCTGGTGTTGTGAACATCTCTGCGGTACAACTCGAGGCGGTATGAAGCGCGAAATGGGTCACGGTAGCGCTATATATCACCCCCACACGGACGAAATGAGCGATTGGAAACAGTCTAAGATTATTAAATCTATTATCTAAGAAGGGTGGTCGGTCGGCCGTATAGTGAACGCATTAGTAGGGCCTTAATTAAGGTTTTTTAAATAATTAGTGAGTGTATACACGGCGAAAGTGAGTCTGTTTTGATTTTCTTTTACAGTTAAGGCTAGAGTTACATTATCATATTATTATGTGCTGTTGAAATGAATTTGTTTTTATGTATTGTCAGTCAGTAAAATTTGTCATTGTGATTGTCAATGTGATGTCATTGAATCTTGGTTGTTTTCTACGTATTTAATATTAAATTTCAATTTACATTCAGGATATTATTAACCAGTCCCAATTGAATGACTTTCAGTATATAATTTTATTTATTTATTTAAACATAAATAATAAACAATAAACCAGGAAATAAAAAATAACGAAAGTTGCAAGTAAACTGCAGGTTTTGCGGGTGTCAGGACCTTGTGCAGGGTCCGTCAGGATCGCTACCACCATCTTATCCATTAACCTTCCGCCAAACAGCAGTATTTGCATTTTTGTGTTCCGGTTTTGGTGATAAGCGAGCCGGTGCAATGACTAGCATAGAGGCATTCCATCTTAGTCCGCATGGTTGGCAACGCATCTGCAGTCTTGTGAATGCGAATGTCTATGGATCACAGTTTCCACTTACCATCAGGTGACCTGTGTGTTCGTTTGCCTTCACTATACCTTTAAAAAAAAACCGAAATTACCTTTAATCCAATCGTCAAAAAGAGATTTTCATCATCAGAGTTTGTCATTCGATGTTTTCTTTAGTCACACTTTTTTTTAATGCGTACTCTCACAATGTCTATTACTTTTGATTTCCTAGTCAACCTAGGAACTGCTTGGTGTGATTAGCAACCTTCCGGCTGGTTGGGCCTCGGTGCTCGCTTTCCACAAAGTGCAATCAGCAATTATACGGTGATACTCGATTAGACAGGTCGACAGCCTAGGTATCGAATCGACTAATCTATATCCTACGGGCGATCTGCACCTGTTCTGGTGAGCTATTGCTACATAACAGCAACAGCTCGTATTTCCTTCAAATCGTCGCCTTTCTCGGTGCATAGAAAATTTATAAGTAGCTAAGTATAGCTTAGTAACAAAATGTTTGTATGGTTGCATAAATGGTACTGTTTGGAGTGCAATTTAATACATAAATATGAAGGGACAGTCTCACACAAATTTTCCTAAAATAACCTCAATCCTTTTACTATAGGTAAGTACCTAGAAAACGACACATAGGTACAGTCAAGGACTTTAATTGTTGAGCCACTATGGAACCCTGTCATAATGACACCGTCAAGCCAGTTGAATGAAATTATGCTAAAATTAATGATTAACGTTATGCGACAGGGTTCCATTGTGGCTAAACAATTAGATTCCTTGACTGCACATATTACGTATTAAAAGAAGACATTCACGACTCAGAATAAAAATACTCGCGTTCATCACACAAGTATTTGCCCATACCAGGAATCGAACCCGGCTAAAACCGCGTCTTCACAAAGTATCTTTATTGTCAAATTGGCAACATGATCCAATTTTTGCTCAAAGACCACTTGTTAATGTGTCACCACCACGTCAAAGCCTTTTTTGCCAAGCTGCGAGTATATTTAAAACTAAATCTATAAATTATCATTGCACAGCAAATTTTCTTAGAAATAGCGACTAGGTTTTCTGCGGAACAGTGTCATTTTATTTTATTACTGTGAATATGTTCATAAAAATATACAAAGATAAATGTTGTTTGTTTGCGCCCACCAGCATAATTAAATAGTAGTAATAATGCTTTTAAATAATCTATCTTTGTAATATTTATGTGTCATGTAACATGAAATAAATGATTTAAATTTGAATTTGGAAGGTTGACTTGTCTCAAAAAACTGCCAGCTCTTCCCAATATACCAACTATACCAACTATACCTGTTTCTAAATGGCCAAACCATCTTAGCATTCCGTTTTCGATCTGTCACTACATCTTCTTCCTAGTCAAGTTGTTATCTTCGGGGAAATTCGTTTCTTACCCGAGCGACGCTCGGTCGTCCACGTACTAAGTATAAAATAACATTTAAAAAAATCCAACTTAATGTTAATAAGTAGGCAGATGAATTCGCGTATGATTTGAATAAAAAACATTAACTTCTTTTAATCCTTTTGGTGGCCCTGGGCGCTTTCTACGGCCGACTTTTGACCATGAAATTTTGCATACGTTAATGATTTGGGGACGGACATTAGGTTTAGTCGTTTTAGATGTTTTTTCTTGTGAGATTTATTAAAGGAGTTAATTTGGTACCTGTAAGCCAAGAAAAATAGTCCGAATTTGGTCAAACGGCCGAAATAATTCGTTAGGAAATTTGGTACTTGATGTATTTGGTGAGATGTTCTGATACAGACTAAAAAATATAAAAATTCCCGAGTGTGAGTCGTAAAAAGGGGCAAAAAACCTGTACCATACATACATACCTACACATACATAAACTCACGCCTTCATTCTCAGAGTGGGTTAGGCAGAACTACAGAATTAAAGACAAATTAAAAAAAAAGTTGATAAATCTGTAACCACATTTTGCACAATTAGGCCTACTTATATGTTTACTAGTGATTTAGTGACAGGTTACAAGCCCATCGCCTAACAGTACTACAAGCCTTTATTCCCTTAGTCGTATCTTACGACATCCACGGGAAGACATGGAGTGGCACTATTCTAACCCGGCAACCACTCGGGACTACCATACCGTTGACAATACGAAAACACAGACTAATACAACCAAAGGCCGTATCTAGTAAGTGATTTACCAATAATAACAGCTTACTAGAGTACGTATTATTTTCTAATCGCACGCGCCGAGTCAGCGACCGCTGAAACTCTCACTGAGTAATGCATTCCAGTTGCATCACTTCAGCGTGACTTTAATTGCCTAATTGTTGTTTTTAGTCCTAAAACCAAATAGCGATGACTTAAGCTAAACAAATAAATTGGGTATTGTGCCTTAAGAATTCTGTAGTAATTCCGAAGACACGTAATTCCTAAATAAATTCCGAATTGATCAAACTTCTGAATTTTCGTAATTCCGAATGCAATATTGTAATTTAAAACCTTTCTTTCATAATTTGGGCCAATGCGTTGGGCCACGGTATTAGGCCAACTTGTAGAAGGCTACTTGGCTACCCCACTGGCTTATTCGTAGTTGGCGACCAACGCTGGCTGTCAACCTAGTGTGTTGGTTTTTCAAAGGATCTTTTATGCAAACGCCAATGCAGAATAATCAATACGCCAATGTGTAAACGTGCTTTCATATTTTGGCCCAACGCATTGGCCTAGTGTGGACCGCTGCCATGTCACTACTCTCTTTCTGTGGTGTTAAAAACGAACTATAAATAAAATCCAGCAAACAAAGTTAGGCAATATTTATATGTTATTATAGACCTTGAAGTCTCTAACTAAGATAGAGCAGTATAACTAGTAAGTTCTTAAAACAGTTTAACTGAATAAGTCTGCAGTTTCACTGGCTAATGAGATCTAATGATGAACCAGAATCTTAGATCGAAGTTCTTATACAAATTGATGACGCTGTACAGCCATGGCCGAAAGAGGTTCTAACTTTTTCTAATACTGATCCCAGTGAAAAAGGGTGTAAGTCTCCTGAAGATCAAGTGGAAAAGGGTTTAAGTCTAGTACACTCCGCTTATGTATATACCCTTTGTAAAACAAGCTAAGTTGACTTACACCCTTTTTCACTAACTCCCCAGAATTTTGTGCTAGATTGAGTCTCACCCTTTGCTCTTCTATTAAATTTCTATTTACGCATAAGTAATTTGACTTTTGAGTAAAGTGAGTGTTTACTTATATGAGAATAACAAATAAAACTAAACAGTAAACTATAATATATCTAAGAGGCCTCAGCGGCATTGTACTGCAGATACAGCCAACATGCTGGATTGCTAAACTATAGTTAGCAAGGAAACGTTTCTTCGGTAACGTCCATAATAAAATTAATAAGTAATGTGTTTTTTTAAAGATAGTAAGTCTGTGTTATATTGAGCAACTTTTAAATTCGTCCCAGTATCGATTTTTTATAGTAGTGTTTTGTTTTACCGCGGCCTGACGTGCCGTGAATAATATTAACTGACATACCTACATATCGCAATTCAAAACCATATCCTTACTTTAGTTTGCAGCCCAGTGGAAAACGTAATAATGTACCATGGCAAAAGTCCCGTAAGTCCAGTGCACCACGCAATACTTTCAAATTATATTTATTTCTGTTGCAATAGAGCCGAAATTACACTGGAAATCTTCTAACGTAGATTATAGAAGAGATCGTAACTTTTCGTACGGGCTCTTACGAGTTAAATATTTACCTGGACAGCTTTACTAACCGACTGTAAAGTGGGTGCAGTAAAGTGCCGCTTTCCGCCCGGTGCAGGAAATGGTGAGCACAGTCATTTTACCGCCATCGCTCTAAAGGCTGCGACAGATTCACTGCGTTTGCGTTTTCCGTGACTTCGCAGACATATTGACTATTGCAGATTTAGGTGATTCAAAAAGCCTTCTGTATATTTAGATATTGATATTTGTAAAACTAAGCTGCAGTTAAAATACCTCCTGTTTATTTAGATATTCTTATCTATACAAGTAAACCAATGCTTAATTTGGACGTTCAACGAAACCTTGTCCGTCAAAATCCGGCCATTCATTCCGGCCTCCTTCCTTCTTGTGTGGCTTAGTAAAAATAATTAACATTTTAAAACTAAACGGTCTAAAAGTTTAGTTTAGATTTGAGTTACATCCACATGAAAAACTTTAGCCTAGAAGAACAAGTTGAAAAAAACCGTAGGCACATACATATACAAAATACAATTATTTGAAAAGTATCTTAAATTGTTTAATTACCAGCGATGAGATCCATCATCATTATCATCATCATCATCATCATCAGCCCACATCAGTCCATTGCTGGCCATATGCCTCTTCCATAGCACACCACTGAGCACGGCCTTCAGCTCTTCTTCTACAGTTACCACCAGCTACCTTGCGAATGTCATCGCTCCACCTAGTCTGAGGGCGCCCTCTAGAACTCGTCTTCCCCAACGGCCATTAGTTCTACAGCAAATATGACCAGCCCAATGCCATTTCAGCTTGCTAATTCGCAGAGCTATGTCGGTAACTTTGGTTTGGCGATGTGGTTAAGAACACTAAAGTGGTACTTGACTATTTTTTGATTTAGTCTGTAACGCATTGACCAGTTTGTCTGGAAGGTGCTTTATAAAACGTAGCGGCAATTTTCCATCTACGATTTCCTTCTGACTCAATTCAATGTTATTAATCACTATTATTTCGTCAAATTATCGACTCGATGTTTTTATTTTATGTTCAATAAAATAGAAAAACGTTTATCTTGTTTTTGTAAAACAGATTATGTAAGTTAGCTCAGAAGGCGCTAGTTCCTCTACTGGACAAGGATTTATTATTTGTGAGTAGATTACGAAGAAAGTTATCGACACAGATTCAAAACTACATTTTTTTTGGGAATTCTTGGAATTCTGTTGTTACAGCCAACTTTAATTACTTCTTTTTATTTAGAAGCCTATTATACCTATGATATTTTGTGTTATTTTATTCGTCAGTTTTTTTCGGTGTTCCATTTTTATAATATGCGTTTGTTATCTTAAAGGTCTAAAACTTAAACAATTGCTTTATATTTTTGGAGAACATAACATAACAGTGTCAAAATATACATAGAAACACTTTTAACACAGCTAATAGTCGGTGATAGAATTCGAGATCAAAATCCTAACCTCAACGGGCGCACATTCGCTGTGATAACTGCATTTTGGTTTAAGCGTAGGTATTTTTATCAATAACACTTACCCTAATATACAGGTTACACAAGTTTTCATTCAAGTTTTTATGAAATAATGTTAAAATAACTAAATAATCAAAATGGGAACTGTCAGATTTTGGTCTAGAATTCGATCACCTATCACATAGGGGAAAGACAGGCAACATGTAATACAAATACAAGCAAATTGCGTCTACTACAACTTTCTAATAGGTTTCATCATTTTGATTCTACTAAACACTGACCACTATCAAGAAAACATTGACCCTCCTGACATATTATTATTAGGAATCTTTCTGCAGACCTCGGAGACATTTTAGAGACAATAAACTCGTCAAACGTCAAAATATCAGTCGGACCGTTTGTATTGAAGTTAATGTTGAGTTAAGGGAAATAACGGCGAACATGCTAACAAACATGAACTTGTAATTTAACTAAATGTATACCTAAGTACCTATTGTGTTTTTTTTCTGTTTTATGCGTCAAACGCTACGCTACGAGGGTCAAACTGAAAGTTTCGGGAATAAAATAAAATATGCAGTTAAATTGAATAAAAGTATTTTTATTGTTTTTCAAAGTATTCTCCTTTATATTTTATGCACTTTTCCATGCGATCAAACCAGTCATTAAAGCACTTATTGAAGTCTGAAGTAGGGGTCGACAAAATGGCCATTTTAAAAGCCTCCACTGCTGCTTCCGGCGTCTGAAACCGCTGACCACGCAACTTATCCTTAATTTTGGGGAATGTGAAAAAGTCATTGGGGCTTAAGTCGGGGCTGTATGGAGGATGGTCCAGTAATTCGACTTTTTCACCATCCAGGTACTCAGTTGTTTTCCGAGCGGTGTGAGGGCTAGCATTGTCGTGGTGAAGGATAATGCGGCGACTAGGGTTTTTTTTTCGGAGTTCAGCAAAGATACACGGCACGTTGACGACGCGCTGGCCTAGTTGGTAGTGACCCTGCCTACAAAGCTAGCGGTCCTGGGTTCAAATCCCGGTAAGGGTAGATATTTGTGTGATGAGCACGAATATTTGTTTCTGAGTCATGGATGTTTTCTATGTATTTAAGTATATATTTCTCTATATAAGTATCTATATCGTTGTCTGGTACCCATAGCACAAGCCTAGAGCTTAGTTTGGGACTAGGTCAATTGGTGTGACATTGTCCCCTGATAAAAAAAAAAAAAAAAAAAAAAAAAACAAATATTGGTGTACCAATCGGCATTGACCGTTCTACGATCTTCAAGAAGAATAGTAGCCACGTGACCCGATTTGGAGACATACGTAGCCACCATCTTTTTGGCCATGCTGCGAGAACAAATAACTTTTGTCGGCTTGAGCTCATCTTCGTAGACCCATACTCGAGATTGGTTTTTATTTTCAGGCTCATATGCATATATCCAACACTCGTCACCGGATACAATGCTAAAAACTGCATTTGAGCTTCCTCCGTTGAATTTATTCAAAGTTCTGAGGCACCAATTGACAGGAGTCGTTTTCTGCTCCTCAGACAATAAGTGAGGGATCCAACGGGAAAACAACTTTCGCACGCCTAATTGTTCCTGTAAAATGATTTGTATCTGACTCATTCCAATGCCCAAACACTCTTGAATCTCCCGATACGACACATGTCGGTCTTCCTTTATCAGCTGACGCACAGCATCGACGTTTTCTTGCGTGACTGCCGATTTTGGTCGACCTTCACGCACGTCGTCCGTGAGGGATAGACGGCCACGTTGAAATTCTGCATACCACCTGTATATTGTCGTCTTTGAAGGTGCTTCATTACTAAAAGCAACAATGATCCGGTCTCCACATTGTTTTTGTGATAATCCACTTTTAAAGTCGTAATAAATCATAGCTCTTAAATTTTCACGGGACAATTCCATTTTCAGCAGCGACTCGGCGACTTCAAAAAACAATTGAAACCGAACCATCGCTTTTTTTTTCTATGTGGCCAGTGTGTTAAAATAATGAAACTTTAGAGATTATAAAAAGGTATGATATGTATCAAAAATATGTTTCTAAGTATTAGATTCCCGAAACTTTCAGTGCAGCCCTCGTAATAGCTGAAATTCAACAGATCCATGTCCTTTGAGTGTGCTTCTTTTAAAACTCAGGCGTTTGTGAAAAATATGTTTATGATAGTTTTTGCGTTGCTTTTTATTTCAGGCGCTTTTAAACTACAAATTCTTTTGAAACCGATTAAAGATTGAGTCATTGACTGGTTGATCTGATTTCAATTATATAAATCAGAATAATATCAAGTGACAGCGATAGCGAGCCGAAAGCTATTAAGAAACCGGGAATCCAGAGACCCTAGCCAAGATGTGGAAGTGTAATGTTTAGTATAAAAACAAATGGTATAATTTTCATTTTACATAATTTCGATCTCTATAATAAACCACTGATATAATAATCATGATGCATAAAACGAAATGCATTATTTCAAAAACTATAATGTTCTTTAGTTAAAACATAAATATTTCTAACGGATTTCGTTACCATTAATGTGGTCACCGTTCTTCACCTATTTAAAAAATGATAGATATACTAAATGAGTGTTATGTTATTCGATCGTATGCCTGATGAAATTATACAATTGGTTTTTATGCTAGACGTTCGTTATGCTGGTGCTTAGTTAAATTAAATTATACAAAACGTTTTTAGACTGATTGAAGCGCACCCAAAGTATTTTACGCTTACTAGAGTCTCCGTTAATTTCGTTTTTAAACCAATCACGTCACTGGTAGATCACGTGGCTCTTCGTATCACGTCATCTACCAGTGGCGCGATTGGTTAGCGTAAATAATGCATCTTGGCTTTGACTTGCTAATTGAATACGGCACGCTGCCCACTTTTTCCTTAACTCCAGCATAGGTACATTATGATGATGAATACGGCCTTTGTCCGTATAATAATCTAGTGTGTGATAATATAACTATACCCTGTCTATTTAACAGAGTTAACAAAGCGTTGTCTCTGTTGCACTTTTGTATGAAAATGAAAGGGACAAGAAACTGCCAGTGGGCGTCAACAAACGCACGTCGATGGCGGGCTCGGCTTACATGCCGCCTGTTGTTAAAATATTCGTAATATTTCTCGTTATTTTTGTTTGTAGTTAGAGGCACCTCAAATAATTAACTTACTGATAACATGACATTGTCATGTCATGTTAATTCAGCTATAAATCCTAATTATCTATTTTAACGGGAAACAATCCAATAAACGAGCCAGGTAAAAATTTTTAACCAAAGATAAGCACTTGAAAGCGTCCGCACCGTACGAGCGACAGATGTTGACTAAACTTTGACAGGCATGTAAACCTACCTTGTGCCTGTGCATCGTCCTTATCGCTGACCAATCACGTGCATTCTCGGTTTTCTAGTATTAACTCTGTTAAATAGACAAGGTATAAGAGGGTTTACCCTTGAAATATCGACAAACGTTTAATCGAATTTCAGTTCAAAGTCAACTTTCCGCTTATTTTCATTTGATCATATTCTTTACATCGAACAATTAAATGATGTATTTTTAAAACATCGGTTTTTAATGTTTATAAATATAATTAACTAGATACTTTATGTGACAGATTTTTATTTCATACTTTATTATCCAATATATTACATATTTTGGAATGAAACAAATCGGTTCTGACGCTTGCCGGCCGCTGCCGCGGCACGCTCGCTACGCTCGCTCGGCTTCGCGCGCTGTTAGGTCGCAGTTCACTTATCACACTCCTCCTCGCTTCGCTCGTCGTCGCACCTATTTGTAGTCTGTCACATAACAAACTTCTGTTTACATATCAATGTGTTGCAATTCAAACTAGTTTTAAGTAATAGTAATTATGTTACTTAAAACTAGTTTGTTGGCGCCGCCAAAGCCCTACGCTCCCTTTCCATATCAGCGTCATCTTTTAAGTCTTCGGTCAAAACATGACCGAGATACTTAAACTGTTTCACCCTATGCAACATGTAGCCATTAAGGGTAAGGGGTGGAAAATAATCAGGACACTTAGTCCCTGCCTTAAAGACCATTACTTCACTTTTGGTGACATTGTAGATGAGACCATGCTCAGCGGCGTAACCCATACAAGTGTTCAAAAGCGCTTTAAGACCACAAGGTGAGGCGCTCAGCAGCACCATGTCGTCCGCATAGCTGATGTTATTGACGCAAACGTCGTCCACATGGCAGCCGACATGCTGATTGCTGAGCGCAACAACCAGCTCGTTCACATACAGGTTGAAGAGCGAGGGCGACGTCAGCCCCCCCTGCCGCACCCCGCATTCCAACCTGTACGGATCTGATAACGCGTTTGACCACCTTACCTGATTTTCCTGATTTAAGTACCAATATTGAAAAATACAAATTAAATCCTCCGGCAGATGAATGCTTCTTAGCTTTACCCACAGCATATCATAGTAAACCAGGTCGAATGCTTTGGATAAATCCAAAAAGCATGCATAAATTGGGGTCTTTCTATTAGTATAATATTTAACAGTGTGCTTAAGGCACAAAATAGCAGACTCCGTCGACAACCTCGGCCGGAACCCAAATTGGTTGTCGTGGAGATTTAAGTACTTGCTAAGTTGTACGTTAAGCAAACTGTCAAACATTTTGGCTATAATAGTGGCCAACGAGATCGGTCTATAGTTACATATGTCAGCAATATTCCCAGTTTTATTCTTAATAATAGGCACTACCACAGTTTTAAGCATATCACCAGGCAAGTGCGAGTGAGCCACGCACAGCGAGTAAAATAAAGCTAACACTCTCGGCAAGTGTGGTCCAGCATGCTGTAAATGCTCAACACTGAGACCATCCCGACCTGGAGATTTACCCTTCGTCATAGTTTTAATGGCTCTAGTTACTTCCTTTGCCGTAAAAAAGGTATTTACGTCCCCACAACACGTCCCAAAATTAAGATGAGAGAGAGATGGACCTAAAGGTGACTTAACAAAAAAGTGATCTCTGAACATCATCGCTATATCCTTTGGGTCAGATATTCCCTGGATGCTCATAGGAAGGCTAGGCTTTGCATTAAGTTTTTTCGTACACTTCCAAAAGGAACGAAATTTATGGTTCGAATGGTGTGATGCTAAAATGTCCATCCTGATTTGGTCCTGGTTGTTTTGGCACCACCGTAGACGAGATTTGAAAATTCTTTTAGTTTCCTTCATTTGATCATATGCGACTCCCCTACTCGGCCCTCCACAGCCTGACCAAACCTGAAACTTCAGCCTAGCCTCCCTATGTGCTTCAGCAACGTGTTTATTCCAACCCGCAATACATTTTCTTTGCTTTCCTGCACTCTTTTTTTGAGAATAACTAGCTTCAGCAGCCTCGCTGAGTGTGGTCACAATATTGTTATACATACAATTTAAAATCACTTTATGGTCCTCATCAGAGCAATACTGGTTACCGCACGCACGAAAGCAATTTGGAAAGTCGATGAGCCTCAACTTATCATGGCAATATTCTTTATAAACCGTTACTTGTTCAGGGGTCCTCTCACCCCAAACAACTTTATTATGAACATCTCGAGGTATGCTGCTTACCCTCGGCCTTAAGGAACCAATATTACACTCTACTACCAGCGGAAAATGATCCGACCATACGACATCATGTTTAATAAATACTTTATCAATAGCGCAAAGTGCCGATGACGTAACCACACAGTGATCCAACCATCTTTTTGAACCATTCGCGTCACTTATAAAGGTGTAAGAATTAGCGTCAGACCTCAAACTATCTACATCAACACACGACCAAGTTTGTTCACTTGCAAAGTTCGAAAGTTCGTTATAAAAACGTTCGCCGGGATGAGCGTTAAAGTCTCCTAATATAAAAACAGACTCAATGTTATTGTCTTCTACTAGTGCACTTACCGCTCCGAGACAGTCCGTGAACTCTGGCAAGTTCTCCGCCTTATCCGTGGGCATATACACACTTATGACTAGAATCGACCTATCCGCGGACACAATTTTCACTGCACACACACGTGGGTTACCGCATTTAATCACTTGAACATCACGAAACGCTGTCTTCCTCCAAAGTATTGCCACGCCACCATAAGGCCTTCCCCTTAATATTCCGGCTGTAGTATCTATAGCTGAAGTTCCCGTGCCGCAAAATTCCTTGTCTATGCTATCTAGATAAGACAAATCTCCTGGCTGCAACCAAGTTTCCTGGAGAGCTACTAAGTCACATGACTCGCATAAACATCTTATATCATTAACAGAACGCTTAACATTTTTGCAGTTGAAAGTCACAAATCTGTGTGTTTTATTCATTTTGTTGCTTATGTTGACCGTTAACAGAGGATAATCCGTTCGAATATAGTTGCTTGAAGTGCACGAATTTTCTAAAAATTATTCCTTTAGGCCAAAGGTCTTCGGACAAAAACAAAGGCACCTTGTTTGCATTCACAAAAAACTTAAATGCGTTGTGATCTTTCTTATGTTTTATCTTGATTTTTTCCAAGGCAATTATCTCCTGCGTCTTATGCTTAATATACTCTGTTATATCTGAATCATTTGTGTCTTTATGCACATTCGAAATAAAAATAGGTATTTTACTTTCTGCTGATTTAAATTTTCCCACTGTATCACAGGAAGTCCCCCTTTTACCATCATACCTATAACTAGACTTTTTACGCTTAGTTATCGTACGCCAGTCGTTATTATTTTCGTTATTCGACGATTGGCGGGTAGGCGCAGGCTCAGGTACTGGCGAGATGCGCGGTGGCGGTATGTCTTCGCCCAGCTGATTACTCGCCCCGGCCAACGGTTGTTCTGTATGACTCACTACAAACGGCTTCTTGTGCTCAGCCGCCATAGCATAACTTTTATTCAACGTATGACATCCTGGGGTCCTTATTGTCTTATTGGGCACTTCATTCGTTGACTTTGTAGGTAATTTTTCCATTTTATAAAAAGAAGAATCCATTCTCTCTTCCGACGAGTCCCGAAAGTGCGACAAACCGATCGGTCCACTGTCAGGAATCCACGCCCCACGCTTAGTATTTACGTTGCACACAGGTGTTCGAGGTAAAGACGCGTATTTCATGTTATGAACCTCCGCTTGAAGTTCCTCAATTTGGTTAACTGTGGCGTATGTTGCTTTAATCACCTCCATATCATTTTGAAGCTTTGTGAGATTCCTTAGCATTTTTGTGCAATCCAGGTGATCAAAACAAATAGGTGGCAGCCTATCAAGGTGTCGCGCAACAAACACCGGCAAGCTATCAGAATCGGCACATTTTAGCACTGACACTATGTCCTCTAAGTCTCGCACTTCTTTACCGCTCCCTTGTCTTGTTTTATTCCGCTGTTTCGTTGGCACTGCTTCGAACAATAACGTTTTAGATTTCTTAATTTCGTCACTAGTGAACGCCGATTTACAAATGTTCAGTAGGGTGGGCTCGTCCACTACCGAAAGCTTATTTTGAATGTATGATAACATCTCGTCAATGACGATGTTACACGCGTTACATTTTACAACGTTCGACATTATAACGGCTATTAGGTCGCTGCGATACAACCGTCAACGCGCCCGTCACCGATCGCTGCGCGCACGACACTCCCACTTATGAAATGTATTTTTAAGCATTTAAAAATCCTTGAACCGTTGTTCTAATAATTGTTTTAATTTATAATGAATAGTCGATGAAGCCATAATACTACAAGAGATAATATTTATACTAAATATTCTATGAATCGTTTTCGATGAAAAGTTTGTCGAGATTTCAAGGGGCACCCTATAAGAGAAATAAAACCAGTTTTACCCTTACATTTTAATTAACAAACTATTCTTTATATAAATACATTATTAATTGAGCATTACCTGGCTACAGGAACCGCTAATAAATTCGTACTAAGAATAAGCTACACCGATTATTTACATAGACCGTTGAATAAATAGGTTGGAAAGTAAACGTGAAGTCTAAGTAGTACTTATACTTAAAAAAACAGTAAGTAAATTGATGTGTTTGTACAAGCTAATACTTATTATTCGCTTAGTTTAATAAAACAACGTCGTATATAGGTACGAAGTATTTACAAAATATTCGCCAATTTGAAAACAGTTTAAAAAAGCAATTGTCAGATTGGAAATTTTACAAGATTGGTTATTAAAACATTTTTTTAATTATTTCGGGGATATCTTCATTATTCTATGACACACGTGAGACAAATATTTTGTCAACTGCAAGTGCAAGTGTGATAGCAATAGCAAATAGACCGCTGTTACATTATGTACAGTCAACCACACTAAATCTATTCGGCCATCGCGCCAAATATAATGTAAACCTTATCATCATTGGCATATGGGCGTCTAGATGGTTTTGACGATTTCGAAACGTATGGGTGAGGACCATAGTTAACCATACAAACAAAGAAGGCGAAAAAAGGTCCGTTGTGCGACGAAAAGTATTCCCTACAATTGGGAAAGACCAATAAAAATAACTGATGGTTTTTACATTCTAATTTGAAAGAATAGGTCTTTTTAAGAGATTACAATTTCATTAATTTTGTATTTGACCCAATAGTTTTGTTTTGATATCTTTTCTTATTTAGTAGAGATTTTATGGACGACATGATTGTTTTAAATTTGGGTTGGCATTTTCTAATAAATTACAACAATTAAATGATATCTGATGATAAAAAGCGATTGTCATAGTGTATTAAAACATAGTACTATTCAAGCGGTTTTCGCCTAACCCGTAAGATACACCTACGAGAACTTCACGCCGAAAACGAATGTCAAACAAAGGTTAAATATAGTTTTGTCGAAATATCCGAAATAAATGATTATTTTGAATACTTAATAATGCAGAACGGGTTTAAAACCCTATTCCTCGAAATGGTTTTCGAATTAGAGTAATTTTTAAAATATGATCAATCCCAACTGTACCTATGGCTAATTTTCGTGTCACAACGGAAAATATTAATAGAAAATTTAATTGTGTGAGTATGCCCTTTTTGGTCCTTTGGAACTTTTTGGACCTTACCCGTCTATATATTAAGTTATGACTTTGACTGTATATTGCTATTAATTCCAGCGCTCAGAATTATTCAAGGCGTTTTACAAATTGAAGCGATAATTTCATATATTTCGCGATCGTCTGTACAAAACATAGAGACACATTCCTCTAAAATACTGAAATAATAATACACTTTTTCAGCTTAATTATTAGTTATTAACAATTATCGTAAGATTCATGGTGGTATAAATCAAAAAAACATAAATTAGAAATAGCAAGATATTCATAGTTTTATATCGAATTCGCAGATTGGCCGATTCGACCAAACTGCGAATATCAATGACGCAGAAATCAAAGAATAATGTATATCTATAAGATTGACGTAAGCTGTCATGCGTTAGCGCATGTGAATTACAATTTTGACAGACACAACAGAGTTTAAAATTTGCTTGTATAAATCCAAGATTCGGATTCCTCTTCGTCGAATTGGTTGTTACATTTATTTTCGTGTTAGTTTTGAGGATTTTAGTGTGAAATCGTTCGGGACATAATAACAACAACTTTGACTCTTTGTAGCAGAACAATAAATGTCTGTAACGTATTATTGTCATCGGTCGGTATGAATATTCATCATGAAATTCATTTTTATTTATTACCATTTCCTGAGTAAATAATATTATTTTATGTACACCTACTTTTTTTTATTTTCAATATTGCTTTAGTTTTAGTGATGAATTTGTGATAAAGTGGTTTTCAAGTGACCTTTTGATTCAACCTTTTCTTTCATAGCCAATGACACTGTTACTTTGGTATTAAGCCAATGTTATACAAACTTAACCAAAATAAACAATCATACAATTTTGTATTAAATTCTTCTTGACTTACTTATTAATTTACATAAATAAAGTTTACTTGCACAGCGCTTCTAACATAGCAATGATTAATTTCTGGATTTTCCACGAACTATTGAAGACACTCTTAGATCTTTACAAAGAAAATGATTTACAACTTAAGCCATTCTAATAAAACAACAAGCAGTTTCTCGCCTCTATACATCCTATTCTCTCAACACTAGTCAGAGAAGGATGCGTGATGGAAAGTGCATGTGGCTTCACTATCTTTTTGTATAAAAAGGGCATATCTGTTTGAGAACATCCATTCCATAAACGACCTTATCAATAGCCGTGGAAGAATGAATATGGTAGTTTTAATATATACGTTGACTCAAACCTAGTGCGGTAGTCGTAAACATTTCGTGGACAGTTAAAGAAGCTTTAGTTTGATAAGTTCATTTTAAAACTAGGTATCACTGGTTGCCGATTACTGGTGGTAGTAGTAGTGTTGAAGATCCTCCCCTCCGAAAACCGCACCGTGTTCTGGAATATCTGAAATATGAATAATACTATTGAATAACTTATATAATATTATTTTAAATAATGTCGTATTTTAAAACGGCCATCTATGTAATTAAACTGCATTGAAATGTGTCCTTATGGAAAAAGTAACCTTTTAAAGCTTTAGCAATAAGTAATTTGTAGACTCACTCAGTGTCTTTTAGGTGATATTTCTGTAAATCGTCCAAAGAGGATTTTATTTTTTTATTAATTATTTCAACGGCAAGATGCGTTCATTTGATCAAGTTACTTTTTCTCTGACATGATTGAAGTAGGACTGCGATTTCAAGTAACGTTTGTCTTTATTTGTTTGGGTACAATATTATAAAGGAGCCCAAGATCTTTGAACAATTTTTCTTTATAATACCATCGTCATAATATAAATAAGTATCTATTCTACCATTCTAGCGTCGAAATCGATGTAACTTACCAACAGCTGATATTGACGTTAAACTTACCTATTACATAAAACAATTAAACCCGAAAAGCTTACAAAATACGGTTAGTATTAAGATTGAAAATTATTAAATTAGTTTATTAATAAGAAACTCCCATATTTTCAAATCATATACCAGTAATAGAACTGTAATAGAACACTTCTAAGATGACCAATGAAGATGCCAGTATAATATTTTGAAAGGTCAATGAGTAAGTAAGTAACTAACAGAATAATAAACTTCTATAAACAACTACTGGATCCTTTAAAAAAATCGATTTAAATTGTTTTCAAAATTACTGCCAAATACATTAATGACAAAAAGTTACCAGTAGTCGTTTCTAGAAAAAACAATCATGTCAATAACAATGTAGGTAATATAGAGTTAATAGTTACGCAAGAGTGTATCTAACTACGTTCAAACTACAGAGTACAACTACAAAAGAGTGTGTTAGTGTGGTGCTATTGGTGTTTTACGTCAGGTCATGTCATTTTCTGAACAACCTTTGGCGTCCGATCAAATATCGTCATAGAAAAACAACACGCTACGTAAGGGGCTTCTAAACGGGCCATGTTTTGCTGCAATTTGTAGCCGGCAACTAGTGCTATCTTACTCTTACTTCGTATGTTAGAGCAAGATGCGTATAGTTGCCGGCCACATATTGCCGTGAAAATGTTGCTCGTTTAGAAGCCCCCGTAGATCAGCGCGGGCTGGCTACAAACTTTTGTTTCCCTGTGACGTATAATGAATGGATGACGAAGGTTCCGCAGAACTTACAATTAGTCATAGTCGTTACTCACACGTACCTCAGTCAGTCGTGTCAGTAGAGTTCAAATTAGGACAATCCTGTTGCCTCTTAGTATATACTTCACGTCCTTCTTTCTCCTATCTTTCTGGCTTTCAGTCGTCGTCGTTGGCTTTTCGGTTGTCGTCGTTGTCGTCGTTGTCGAGGTCGTGGTCGTCGGAGGTTCAGAGGGTAGGAGATCAGCAGGTAATACTCCGATTTCGTTGTCAGTTACAACAGGAGTAGGGAGAAGTGGAAGTTCGCCTTTGACTAGCATGTCTCGGTAAACATCCATTGCAGTTAATTTTGGATGTTCTTCCGAAGAACGTTGGATGTTCTCGTTCATGTAAGCCGCAATCTTGTTTAGATTGTAACTTATCTTTTGTATTTTGTCTGAAGTCAGGCCTTTGTTGTGAATAACTGGGACGGGTCGAGGAGCGACAGATTTTTTGTTGGACGCATAGTTGTTAAAAGGGGGGTGTGGATTCCTAGGATCATAGTCAGGGTACGCTTCAACCATGGCTGGTTCACCGTATGAGTTAACAGCATCCCAGGCCATAGGTTTGAAGGAAGGGATCTGT
The DNA here is from genome assembly GCA_923062465.1 of Acleris sparsana. NCBI lineage: Eukaryota > Metazoa > Arthropoda > Insecta > Lepidoptera > Tortricidae > Acleris > Acleris sparsana. The sequence continues at coordinate 3,473,683 of OV281293.1, forward strand.
GGAGGTGGTGGTTGATACGTATTAGGTTCGGAATTGTGAGTGGCTGTTAGGGAGGGAGCGACAGAGGAGAATACGTTCTTAATGGCGCTGAATGCTGTATGGAGGATGGATGTGGGGGGTTCTAGGGGGGTGTGACCAGTGTGTGCCGGTGAGGTGTGGTGCGTATCGCTGGTGCTGCCATCTTCCAGCGGCGTGAGAATCACGAGACCAGCGTGGACTCCGTTCAGTTTACCCCGGCCTGTCTCGGGAAATTAAGTCAAGTCAATCATTGTGTCCGTTTTATCAAAGTTCTTACCGTCTAAGGGTATACTAGGCGGTTTAAACTAGTGAATAAACAAGTGAAAGTTCAGTCATTAACGTCGAAATGCGAATAAAAATGACACCGTTTTCCAAGACCGATCTTTTCACACAACGTAGGTATTCTTCAAAGATATTTTTTGGTCTGGGAACTTGCATTTTATCGCCCATGCGTAAAGAATAAGCTGTTGTCATTTTTAAATTAGGTAATGCAGTTAGCATTTTTGTGTATGTATTATAATGTACCTATTTGATTTTAATAAGACTGGCATGTAAAAACATCAACTTCTTAGTTGCTGTTATGACTCTTTTGATTTTTACCTCAGTCTGGGATAAAACGTCATTAAAACATTTACTAAACAACCAATTGAACTGACGTTAAACCTGTGATTCGTCCTTCATTGTTTATGTAATTAGTGTAAACGTGGAAAGAAATTACTACAAACTAACCGAATAACCAAATACATTTTAGAGACAACTTATTCCTTTTTCAAACTTGTACTTGTGTATGAAAGTTAAAATTCGTCACGTCCGTTATAGTCCGTTAGAAAAAAGATGTTTTAGAACGTTCGGGGAGTCAAGTCATTCGTGTAGTCATTCTTCAGACACTGTCATGTGCGTGTACGAAAAAGGTACCTATTCTTCGAAAGTGAACAGGAATCGTGTGGTGTATCATTTCTTCCCCTATAAAATAATACATAAAACATATTAATACTCGAAAGTTAAAATCTGTAAATACCGCAAAGGAAATAAAGTATGTTATTTAGCAATTTGTTACCAAATAATGATTACGACAGTTCAAAACTTACTCCGAATAATAAGAACATAAATAAAATACTAAGATAAGAATGACGAGTCATAAATCCAACGGGAATAGAAATATTTATCTTTTGTTTCGTAATCCCATCACCTAAATATAATATAGAATCGACCTGTGATAGTAACATCAACCCACATATTACTGAAAATTAAGCTGTATTCTCGGAGAAAAAGTACGGTCACGGAAGTTAATTTGCTATCCATTTCAATGGAAATCTGCTCGAAGATGTCATCGTCATTAGAGATGCCAAGTCATTTGTAATTGATAGGAAACTCAACCTTATTGCTGTAGAATGTCAGATTGAGTTTGGAACTAAGGTGGGTGACAAATTTAATTCCTTGACTGTTGACTGGATTTTGCTGCGTCATACGAAAATGTCGGTCGGTAGTAACATATGGGTTAAGTTCTGTGACAAGAAAAAAAAGATTAAAATAACGAAAGAAGACAATAGAAAACGATATAGAAACTGAAAACAGTATCGCTTAGACAAAGCACTGGTGACGAACAAATTAAAAATGTCAGAACTCCATGTACTCGTAGGTACTTATAACACTTTTTACTTTTAGACAGCAGAATAGAGGCATTGGTTGTGCGATTGCCAAACTAACAAAAAACTGACATAGATTCGTCTTCACCTAAGTCACCCAGACGCTTGATTTGACCTACATAGTGGTATTATATCGGACAATGACATAACCGCTCGCTCCAGTGAGCAGATGACTTTAATTATATCACCGATTCGACTCCCAGACCTTTCTCAAAAGGTGTTCTTTCACTAGCTACTTAGCCGACCACAGTGATAAGAGAAGCGATAGCGGAAAACAACAACTCATAAAATTTTGGTTTCTTTATCCTAACTTCTAAGTCATCACCTCCGGTTTGTTTTTTTGGTAACTCATCGTTGTATCGAATTTCACTTCATAGAACGCTATTTTCTGCTGAAATAATTATATTATCGGGATATCTTAAACTTTAATTTCGTAGATTAAGTTCTTCTTAAGTTCTATGAAATGAATTGAGCGTAATGACACGTTCGTTGAAAGATGTTTCGATAAAATAGTAGAGTCGGGGTCAAAAGAAATGATAAAAGATGTAAACTAATCAGTAGCGTTTGACAAAAAAACGGGTAGGTAGGGTAAAGTCACCAATGGTCCGCCAGAGACCAGTAGTCGACTTTATATGAGTGCGAAGAGTGGGAAATATATCTTCGTACTCTTCTCACTTATACAAAGTATAGGCAGAGTTCGACAACAGGTCGCTGGCTGACCACTGGTGACTTTACCCTAATAGTTGTTTAATCTTAAGCACAATGTAAAAGTAACAATCAAGCGTGTACATCCTTAAATATACCTCGCGCGATGTCCAAAGTACGTGATTATCATGTAATAATATTAAATAGGTCCGTTTGGTTTTGTTTACATCTACTATCATTTCTATTGACCCCACCTTACCTATCTCCTTCACCTTGTGTTAGCCCATCTAGCATCGATACATATTGTAACCATATGTTATGACAGGTCCTATTCATCATCATCAGCCCGGGGGCGTCCACTGCTGGACAAAGGCCTCCCCCAAAGAGCGCCACAAGTCACGGTCTCGAGCCGCTTGCATCCAGCGGCTCCCCGCGATCCTAACCAGGTCGTCAGACCACCGGGTGGGAGGCCGTCCAACACTCCGTCCACCGGTGCGGGGCCGCCACTCGAGAACTTTTCTTCCCCAACGGTTATCGGTCCTATTCGGTTGACTAAATATACGTCATTGAATTGCTTTAAATGTAAAGGAATAACGGTTAAAACTCACGGTTACAAACCGGAGCTCACTCATTTCCTGATGATGGACTCCTTATTAGTCCGAGAGCAAGTCGAACCGTTCCGGCTTTTAACTATTTTTCCAATTTATCTAATCCTGTCCCAAGTTTAACGTTTAAATTTAAAGTATGTTAAAAGTTTATTTTTATGCATACAGTGCCGCTTTAAGAATGTTACTATTTTCCTCAAGATGCACGCTACCTCTTTACTACTATATTCGCAACGTAAACATGCGCCGGCGACGGTTATGCAATAGGTGGCTCCAACAAAACGCTTCCTACTCTTACACTTTACTTGTACGTTCTCTTACAATAAACAAATAAATTAAGTACGCTAAAATGATATCAGATTGACCCAGTTATAGTGTATTAGTTCAGGTAACTTTTTGTAATGGCCTAAATTATTATAGGCAATATTTAGGCCCTAAAATATTAGAGGAAAATATTGATATTTGTAAATTTTTAGTCAGGTGTTTTTTCCCGATTACTATAAAGCAGCTCATAGACTTTGTAAAACTTATGATGTGACGATTCTACGAGACACCTCAGAATTCAATATAGCAAAAACAACAATACAGTTTTAAGAGATTTCATAAATAAACTACTTTTTTAGCATTATATTTTCCCTGTGTTATTGTTTGGAATTATTTATAAGTACAGATTAACAGCGAAGTGCTGTTTAAAGGTTCTTTATTCGTTTTATTGGTATTTATTTCTAAGTATAATCATGTTGAGGAAAACGTAACTGATCTATAGCATTATAGCTTGTTTATGAGGTTATGGTAAATTCCACTTGCAAGCATTCGATCATTATTATATCTCAATAATGTTACACTTTACATGCGTTTAACTCCTTCAACGGGCGGAAGACTACATACTGTAACACACAACATAATATACCTAATATGTATGTATTAAAAGAGTTAAATGTCTCATAGCGTGTAATTAAAATGAGAAGTTTCCTCGTTCCTGTCTACTTTAGCAAAAATGGCGGCGGAACCGGCTGAGCCAGTTCTGACATAATGTACTTTCACTGGAAACTTAAATCATCAGCATCGTGCTGATTTGGAATGTTTATTTTATCGATATTTTGTATTCTTTTGGGAAATTTTACGTGGTCATTGTTTGTGACTATGGAAAAACCCAAAGAGTCTTGCATACGTCACTGACCTTCTATTAGTGATCAAAATGTAGGAATTGCTAAACAAATGTAACATTAAAAATATATTTAAATAACAGAAAACAAGCTGTCCTTTTTAGATAACAAGCCGCAATTTGAAAATAAGATCTAAATAAAATAGATTACTAACCTTATATTTTTTTGTTTTCGTGACGTTACTCAACAAACAGATCAAATTGAACTTTCCAATAATTTCAATTGAAAATTCTTAAAATTATGCAATTGTGATTTTCACGTTTTATGTTATCTTTTTAACTTTGTCAGTAAATAAATTGCGACGACTTTAGTTTCACTATTATTATGATGCGAGAACGACAAGCGGAAAACTCGTGTGACTTTTCTTCAGTGACAATACACGTATTGTTATAAAGTCTTTCCAGCTTCACACATGTAATAAAATTGGTATAAAAATACCACCGCATCAAATTGTCAACATTTCATCCTGTTTTGCGACATTACAAAAATTATGTCACGTAACAGTTGACAAATTCAAATTATCGGTTAATTTTTTATAACCACCGATTTACTTATTCGCAATGTTTAGTAACTGTCAGTGATGACAAATGTCTATTTCCGTTTGAAAGGGAAAGCAGACGTTTATGTAAATGCGTGTTTAGAGTAAGAAGGTCGCCTGAGAACCAAAAACTGGAACATGCTTAGTGAAATCAATAAGTAGATAGACGAAAATAACATTTTAAATGAAAAAACTACTCTAACAGACAAAGTATAAGTTCAACGAAGAAATAAAAAGGAACATTCATAACACAGGCCACTGATAACCATAGAGGAAAGAACATTCTATTTTTGAAAATGAACCAACATCTTGGATGGCATCTTACCAAAGCGCTGATATGAGATCGTAATATCGGTCAGTGAGCTCCTGAGAGGGGTATGGCGGTGGTGGTGGGTTAGATACAACGTCGTCTACAACTGATGACATCACTATCAACTCTGAAAGAAAACGGCCATAGGGATCAAACACACTGAAGGTAACATTAGGCACGTATTTAGAAATATGTTGCATTGTTATTGATATTAGAATACAGCTTTAATACGGTTTCGAAAATTTCACAAAATGAAGAGAAATAAGATTAATTTTAAATCCGGCATGAATTGCATCATTAACATTCTGCCCCTATTTGTCAATGTCAATGTTATTTTTAACACCGATTTATGGCCAAGTGTTACGTCGTCAATCGATTACATACATTGAATTCTTCTTCCTTAATTGGGACACACCAATAAAAATAACTCACAGTTTTTACATTCTAATTCGAAAGAATAGGTCATTTTAAGAGACCAATTTCATTAATTTTGTATTTGACCCAATAGTTCTGTTTTAAAATGTTTTTTTATTTAGCAGTCATTTTTTGGACGACATGATTATTTTGAATTTGGATTGGCGTTTTCTAATAAGTTACAATAGTGAAATGATATCTAATCATAAAATGCGATTGTAATAGTGTTTTAAAACGTACTATTTCAAGCGGTTTTCGCGTAACCCGTAAGATACTACGAGAGCTTCAAGCCGAAAACGAAAGTCAAACAAAGGTTAAATATAGTTTGGTCGAAATATCCTAAATAAATAAATATTTTGAAATCTTAATAATGCAGAACGGCTTTAAAACCTTATTCTTCGAAATGGATTTTGAATTATAGTACCTAATTGTAAAAATATTAACAATCCCGATTGTGCATCCTTCATCGGCTAGACTAAAAAATGCCTTGTTTCTTTCATGTATGATAGAACTGTCATGCTGGTTATCTGTTTTTGTATAAACCTCACAGAGAATATCTTCACTTACATTAACTTCTAGTGTTTAAAATACCTCTTAACTCGTACGTCTTTTAGTCTTAACAAAATCCTTTCGGTCGTTGTACGTGGGCTGTACACTTTTCAAACTGAATAATTCATAAGATATTTATATTCCGTGTGTGGCAGCGAAAACAGAATATTAGTGACTTCAACATTTTAGTCATTGTGTTCATTCATTAATAATTATATAATTATGTTTGTATTGATGTGTAAAGTTTCCCTTTTTCTCATTTGAATAAGCGACGATTTAATGGTGACCTACATATTTATGAAATCAAAGTAAATTGGCAGTAACGGACGGACAGACAGACATACAGACACACCTATAACCATATAAGGGTACCATTTTTTCATTCAAATACACGGAACCCCGGAATAAAAGGTTGTAAAAAGTCACAGCCACGACCACGACATAAATAAATCGAAGCGGTTCAGTATCCTCAATGTAACCTACTGACCTACAAGTTTTAAAGTCATGCAAGACTTCGTTATGTCCGTTTAGTTATGCAAATATAACTTGTAAAGATCCCAGGTCATAATAACGAAGCTTGATTATGTTTTGGTAATTAATCTGTTATCTAAAGTGAATTGCATAATATTTGAGATCCACTCGGAAATGATCGTTGCGTCAGTAAGTATGTTTAGTTCCTGACTCGAGGTCACTGCGTTTGACCATTACCTACTCTTTGCAATTAACTCGAACCACGTTTGAATATGATATTGAATTATTGATGGTAAATCAACAATTACAGTCATTGTGTCTTTTCGGTACTAACATGGAATTTGTTTTTTTAAATCAATTTTATACCTACCTATTATGTTAGGTATTCAAACACTTTCGAATGACAAATACTTTGTAAAATGCGAAAGCGTGTGCAGTGGCGATTGACGGACTGTAATTGGTAATAGTTTAAATTGTATTTTTTTTATTAGTTAACAAGTTACATTATGTAAAATTAGGTTATAATGATTGTTTGTCCTAACGAATGTTTGGGCGTAAATCTTTGCGTCTAACATCCTTTACACCGATATTACAGAATTGAATAAACATCTATTGTGTAGTTTAGTTAAGTTAGGTTAGTATTTTTATAACAATTAAAATATTATAAATACGGTTTTAATTGTAAAAACCGTTTTCAACCCAATGATTTACAATTACAACCAAACAATAATTATGCCTTTCGATATAGACCCCTTTATTCGTTTAAGGGTACGTTTTTTTATAAGTTGTTGTTAATGGCGGTTGAAAATCAAAAAGGTGTCACATTTGGTTCAAATTTAACAGTAGGTACTGATTTTTATTTAGTCTGTTAACTACAGATCTAACAACGGGCCCTAACTGAACTAGGTAATTATTGAAAATGAAATTTAGTTCAATAACTACTCATCAAAAAATGGGTCATAACATGAAGTACTTAAACTATGTATTAAGTATTTGTTAACCTAACAAACTGTTAACGTAGAAATTAATAATAAGGCCTGTCAACCACAACGCTTATTACATTCAGTTCAAGTACCCGTATCACTTCCAACATTACTTACGTAACACCGCATTACATCTATATTGAATACCACTTCTTTCCAGTTAGTTAGGTCGACGTGTCGTAACACACCTTTGATGGTAGATTTAAGATCCAATTTATTTTTTATTGGTTATTTCCGCAATTGGGTTTGTCTTTGTGTTTGTTATCGTGATTGTGCTTTACTATTTTAAGACCGTCAGTTGAGATACACTTTATTTGTGGATGCGATGTTTTTCGGAAATCGTTTCGAAAGTGAAATTGTTAAGAAAAAACTAAATATCAAATATGAAAATAAAAGTAAATTGTCTAATGATAGGTACCATGATTTAGAACAGAAATATTTACTGAATATCCTAACTCCATTGTAAAAGACGACAGTTTACTTACGCAAACTGTCTGACTTAAATACCATGCCTTTCATTCTGTTATGTCTATAAACAGTAATAACATTTTTGCAAACCTACGTCTTATACGGCTCGTAGCCGTGAAACTCTATGTCTCAACTGCTTTTTAAGAAGAAACGTATGTACATTGTATAGTTTCTTTTTAAAACTGTTAATTTGATAAACATTATAATATAAGCATATTAACAAACACAAAACAAGGTTTATTGGTTTATAAAAAAAATCCACGATTTTAGAATAGATGACTGTCAATAAATCATTTGCAATATTTCATTCGGCTGCTTGACTGTGAGTTTTTAGTAAAGTCATCATATACTCTTTATAATGTTCATATTAAGATCTAAGTAATTTAAAAATGGAATTCACTTTTATGTTACTATATCACCTTGTTATTAACGATACCATCAAATATCTTGTCGTAACCAACCAACCCGTCTTCTGTAATACTTAAATGAGGTTAGCTTGAGCTTCTCGGCCTAATTATTAATATTAAACAACTTGACAATCTATGGATACCATAGTGTCCATAGTAATTTGGTTGGTAAATTGGTAAAACTACGAGGAGCTGCTAAGTGACCACTAGTGACTATAACGAAATATCACGGAAAACGGGCATAGCCGATTTAATATCGTTAAGGCCTTTACATCTCGTTTAGATATCGCCCCTAGCGCCTAAAAGCCTGGGCTCTGTTCTACTATGGATTTGCCTAACCTGCTTCGACATCGTAGACTGTCACTCTTACACTAGAATAAAGGTACGCCCACACACCAATGCTTAAAAAACGGTGACGGTACGGAACCGCCGTGACGCATCGTACCCGTACCGTTTCTAACGCATGCGCTCCACACTGCTGCTTAACGGTGCGTATATTACGATGCGTCATTAACGGCCCAATGTTGTTACTATGACCCCGTCTTTTGTTTACGCAACGACACCGTGTTTTAAGCAGTGTTGTGGAGGGCATGCGATCAAAACGGTCACTGCGATTTCGTACCGTCACCGTATTTTAAGCAGCGGTGGGGTCGCATCTGAAGAGCTAACATAACGTCAACAAATAAATACGATATCGAAGCAAGTTGACAAAACCAAAGAAGAATAACGACGACCACGCCACGACGGTGAGCGGCAGGTAAACCTAAATGCATAGAAATCGCCTCAACGCTACCAGGCCAACGTCAAACGCTACCAAGATTTTCTTTTCTATCACTTAAAATGTATGTGATGACATTGTCGTGCAAAGCGATTAACCACGTGGTTAACTGTCATCCCGTACATTTTGAGTGATAGAAAAGAAAAACGTTAGAGGTTTGCATCGTGGCTACGGCCTGGGCATGTAAGTATGCTTTATATCTAGGATATGCATTTGTTTTGCCGCAAGCTACCTGCCACTTCTACTGTCGTCGTAAGGCAAGGGAAAATCATAGCAAGGGTCATAATGTGAAGCCGCCGTCCGCAGCTGCAGCGCTGTAGAGCTGTTTTTTTTAAAGCTATAGAGCAGGCGAACGAGAGGAATCGCAGAAGCGTTTCCGCTCGTCACTTTTCATATAAAAACTATTTGCATATGACAGTCTACATTACTAAGACTTACAAAACGTTAGAGAAGTTATTTACCGTCTAAATGCGAAGGGTACTTGTGCGAAGCGAAGCCGGTGGGCGCCGAGGGCGCCGTGTGGTACTGCGTGGGCGCCGAGTGGTACTGCGCGGGCGCCGTCGGGGCGCCGTAAGCGCTCGGCGGGTAGTCGAGATGGGCAGGCGGGCCGTAAACGGGTGGTGCTGGAATGGTTTGATGTAAGGGTTATACAGGGTGTCCCATAAACCGACGTCAACCCTCCTAGGGCTGTTAGAGCAGCTAACAAGCTATCGATTTAACCCCTATGTATGTTCAGCGATTTTTACTAGTTTCGGAGATATTGATCAATTTAATGTGAATTTTTGTAATTTTCCCTTATGTCCATATTATGAAAAATCATTTATTTCATGTTTTATTTCGTAAGTTTATCATCTTACATAATTAGAGTCATTACGAATCAGCGAAGTCTTTAAACCTTTTTTTTTTTAAGTAATCACTTATTATTTTTTAGCTTTTCACTTTGATTTTTTTTCCCAGTAGTTATCACCAAATATTTTAGTGAGAAAAATATTCCCAGTTGTTACCATCGAGTATTTTAGTGGTAAAAGGTGAGAAAAAAGTCCAGGCTGTTTACCAGAGGTAATAAAATGTTGGTAACACGTGGGAATAACCCAAAAAACTGTAGGTAACAGGATGTAGGTACTACCTACATTCTGTGTTGGCAAATTTTCCTTCCCTAGAATGCATACAACACTGCCCTCCTAAGCCAAATAGCAGCATCTCAAATAAAACTGTAGAAATCACAACCTCATTTACTAGAAAGAAATAATTGAATCTACTTTGGCAATCGAATCTGAGATACTGTTTATTGGCTTCAGAGGGCGGACTATATGTATTTCCTTAAGTTAATATAAAATGCATACTTAAACATTAAACCGAATCTCAGCCGGAAACAAAACAGACAATTTCAGGTATTTTTTTTATATAGCCTCTTTATTCCTCAATAAAACAATAAATACAGTATTATTTCACAATATCATTAAATTACATTTCATTTTCATACATGATTATAATTAAGTATCTACATATTTTATCATTTCATTTTTTTTTTTTTTGTTTCATTTGTTTTTCATGCATTAATATTTCGCATTATTTTAACATTATTAACAAGTATAAAATCATATAATTATTTATTTAAGTCATTGAGGACCTCTCTACGAGTAAAGGCCTCCTCCATATCATTCCATATATCTCTCTCCTTTGCCTTTGTAATCCAGTATTTTCCAGCAGCTCTATCTAACTCATCTGACCACTTTTCTTTTGGCCTACCTTTTTTTCGCTTTCCAAGTGGTCCTGTCCAAGAGGTTACTTTATTTGCCCATTTGTCCTTGCTCATACGTGCCACATGGCCTGCCCATTTCCATTTTAGTTTCTAACAGTGTTGTAATGCGTCTATTACGTTTGTTGTCTTTCTTATATCCGTATTACGTTTCTTATCTCTCCTCTTTATTTTTAAAATGCTTCGTTCCATTGCTCTTTGACTTGTTTGTATTTTATTTGTTGTATAGTTATATATATCCATGTTTGGCTGCCGTATGAAAGGAATTTCAGGTATTATTAAATTTAATTACTTAGATTGGTAAAAATATTTAGTTTCCTAATAAAGGTACTTTCTATCTATCTATATAAAAGGCAAACCTGACTGACTTAGATATCAACGCACAGCCGAAACTACTGTACCTAGAAACTTGAAATTTGGTACAGGGGTTCCTTTCATGATGTAAGTGAGCACTAAGAAAGGATTTTTGGAAATTCACTGCAGAGTGGCGGGAAACTAATGCTACACGTACGATGTCGCAGGCGTCGTCTAGTAATAATATATAAATAAACAAATAATAACAATTATTATTAATGTTATGTGGTTGTTATTTTTTCTAGAAAAGTTATTCATTGAATTATTTCCGTAACGAACTGGACAAATGATACCGTATTCGGATTGTTAGTTAACACGACATAACACCGTTATGGTATTTTATTTACGTCAAATGAATACTTAGTATCACAAACGTTTTGTATTGTTTTCCTTTGGCTGAATCATTATTTAATTATTTAGTCCCCAACTAACTAAAGTGCTATCCGCGTGGTTGCCGGTTTAGAATAGTGCCACTCCATGTCTTCCCGTGGATGTCGTAAGAGGCGACTAAGGGAATAAAGGCTTGTAGTACTGTTAGGCGATGGTCTTGCAACCTGTCACTAATACACTGGTAAACATCTTAGACTTTTTTTTTGAGTTCTTGGTAATTCTGTAGCTCTGCCTCTGGGAATGAAGGCATGAGTTTATGTTGTGAAAATTGAAGTTCGAAGTTACGTTAGCACCATCTATGATCCAGTTAAAAGACTTACATAGCTACTCTATAAAGTATACCAGCGGCATGTTATCTGATGTGATGACGAAGTCATTTTGACAAGGTTCTTAAGCAATTAAAGTCTTAAATAAATTTTACGTCCATTTTAGTACTTAGCACTGTTAAATTATGTTCAATAAATTATTACAACATACTATTGACATTTTAGATCATCACGTAGGGACATTAAATGTTAACATTAAATCGTGGTCTTGCATATGAATATTCCAATAAAACTAAATTTAAAGACGAGGTGTTCATTTAATCATTGACTTACAGAATACAGTTAAAATGAACAGTCTTTTACAGAGTGTAATAAGCCCCAAAACCGTTTATAGGGTCACTGACCCCTAGTACGATGCAATAGAAACCCGATGATAAGAAGAAGCCTTCCCGGTTAGGGCAAATATTTGTGAGATGCGCGCGAGTATTTGTTCCTGAATCTTGAATATTTTATATTTAATTAAGTGTTAATTTCTCTATCTCAATATTTATATCGTTGTCTAGTATCCATAGTACAAGCCTAGAGCTCAGTTTGGGACTAGGTCAATTGGTGTGCGATCATCCACTGTTTTTTTTACTTTTAAAAGTATGTTTTTTCCTTACAAACTTTTTTTAAAGGTTGGTATTGTTATTTGCCATCCCAGTTTGCTAACTGTTGCTCAACTGGTTTTGCATTCGCTCATGAAGTCATGAGTACATTCCAAACATTTTACAGTTTGATACAATTTTAAAGTTTCATCCACGGTTAAACCCACATGTCAGGAAAAGATGTCTCGATTCAAATGCATGCAAATATTAATTATAAGGTAAATAAACAAGGATAATTAAATGCGCTTATTCTTTGCAACCTGAATTAACATTTGTTTATAGAATTTAAACTATAGTGCGTTATTAAAAGCACAACCATTATAGTATTATTACTATGTTACCAGTTAATTTAGTACTCAATCCGTGAAAGGTCCTCGTGTCACTCGTGTTTCACTAACGCAATTCTTACTTTTAGCTCTATGTTTTATTATGTAGAGTTGATTTTTGAAGCGACGTGGCATCCGTCGTTCGAGGAGTTAACATACTTAACTAACATTACCTCTTATACTTTAATTTAATTCATTTATTTACTTATGTTTAGTCTTTTTTATATGTTTAGTCTTAGATTTAGTCTTATTTAATATTAGTTTTAATTTTCAGTGATTTTTTGACACCTAATGTATGAAAATGAATGAAATGAATGAAATAATATTTATTTGGCACATATATTATTTTTTGTCGTTGATCAATAAACTAATTCGTGCCTCAGGTGACCATAAGGCTGGCTCCTTCCTTGGCCAATGGCTAGCAATAGCTACCCCACGAGGAAATGCAGCTCACATTATGGGTACCATTCCCGGTGGCAGTGGCCACATGTGGACATTTGTACGTAATAAGAACTTACGTACTTAGAATAAGTTAATATATTTTAGTATTTAGTTTTAGTCATGTTTATCTCTAAACCTATAGTACAGCCAGCCTTGTAAGTAACTGCATGTTTTAGTTCCTTGTCGCTTTGAAATTGCCTTTGATAAATTAAAGCAAAAGTTCACAAAACTTGAAATTAAACTGAAAATGCATGTCTCCTGAAATCTCAAATTCTCTTAATATTTCACGGTCAGACGGCGCTTGTTTTAATCTTTATTCACTAATATTAACGTTTAAATAAATTTACTGCCAATAATTTAATTTTTTGACAAGCATTTGTTGCCGACTGTACATTTTATTGTACAGTCGTTATTTAGTCGCCAAGACGATTCTAACGAGCCCAAAAACGACGGGTTTATCATGTCTAATTTAGGAGTTCCTATGGCCATCCTGAGTCTCCATTATCAATCCAGCTGAATGGTACTATTTTATTGTATTGTCATCAGATCTAAAGGTGTACGCAAATCTTCAGCTTCATCAGGAACCGGGAAGAGGGTCAAATTTAACTTGCAAGATTTGAGCTGTACATACATACATAACATTGCAAAGTAAATAAAAGCTTGTAAAAACACTTACAGTGAGGTTTCTTCTGACTCAAAGCAGCTGAGCTGACGATCTTCTTCCCCAAATTGCTAACTGCCTCCCCCTTGACTGCTATGACCTTTCCTAAGGTTGAAGCCAGGTGACCTCCACCCTTGATCAATTGTCCTTTCAGGATGGTCACTCCTCCGGTGATAGCTTTGACGGCTTGAAGAAGAGTGTATAGGATGGATTTCTTAAGACCCCAGAAGTCTACCTTCGCTTCTTGCTGTGGAACGAAAACAGTTTTAAAAGTCATAGACTGACTAATATACTTACAATAAATAAATAAAAACATTGAACGCCACATACAATTAAATCATAGAAAACCTATTTTTTTTATTAAGAAATGAGTTAAGAAGCGGCCTTATATGAATAGCGATCTCTTCCAGACAACCTCCACACATTCCCCTAGACACTGATCTAAATATTTCGTGTCTACTATGTGTCAAACTTGTAATCTAATTTGCACTTTTCAAATCCATACAAGCAATTTTGATGTTTATAATATAGTGCGTAATTATAGAACAGGGTTCTATTACGCACTATATTACGTCGATATTACGAGTTCCCGAGGGTACGGATTGAGGATGGATCACGCTAAGTTTCAACTTTGAAAACACTTGTTTTCAATCTAAATAAAACCTGAATCTTACTCTCAGTCAATAAATATTTATTCACGTCAATTGTTAATATTTAAGATTTATATAAACTATTGAATAAATAAATCTATCACCAATATGAAAATATTCTGATAGAAGTTACAGAAGTGTCATTGTAACTTACAGTAGCCTTATTTCTTATTCTTATTGCATACTTAGGCATCATTAAATTGTACGATACGGTATTTAGAAAACAAAACGCATGTTGCAAAAGCAAGTAAGAAAACTACACTATTTCAAAATTGTACAAGGCAAAAGTATTGTCACCGCATCACAATGTTGAATACACAATGTTTTCAGTATAATACTTGTAAGTTTACGCAAAAGTAGCTGCTTAAAGGTATTTAAGCAAAACTACCTAACTTAAAAGAGGAAAGAACTGATAATGACATGTGTAACGCTCAAACAGCTTCAAAAATATTCCTTTTTATTTATGACGCAAAAGTTTAAAGTATGCTCAAAACATACTTTGGCTCTTATCTTTTTTATTGTGACATTTAAATTAAGCAGAAACCAAGCAAACTTAACTTCAAATTAGTTCATTATGCATTTATAAAAAAGAGGGCTTGTGTTCAAAACGTGTCTTTTCCATTTGGCCAAAATATAAATGTATCATTTCCCAAAAAGTTTACCTTCGCAGTTGATTATTTTATTATGTAGTCACAAGTTTAACCTTACCTGATAGACGTAGCAAGCGGTTTCAATTCCGGATATAAAACAACAATAATACAATATGCTTTTGGGAAGTGAAAATATGGGAAACTATACATTTGACCCAAAATATTTTGGCCAAATAGCAGGCTCCTATTTAAAATAATAGGAAGAATAATGTTTAACGTTTCTAAAGTAAGAACTTACTGGTTCATACGAATATCCTGGATGCTCATCATGGTTCCCAGACTTGCTGGATGCTGATGTGATGAAGGCCAATGCCCCTGATGAAGCCTGGCCAAGCAGACCGATCTTGCTGCCGAGTGATGATGCTGAAGAGGCTTTGGACACCACTGAACTCAGGGCCTGAGCAGATGACCTCTTCGTCCTGAGGAAAACGAGATATGGGTAAAATTATAGCTTAGCAATGAAGATTCAACGTAGAGACGAAGCTAAAAATAAAGACGTGGTTTTATTTATTTTTAGGACGCAATTAAATATAATGTAATACCTACCACTCAATATTAAGTTAATTAGTGGTTGGATGAGTAATTAATCAAAAATGTTGTTTACGATTCAAAGTTGGTATTATTGCAACCATGCGTCTTACACGCATGGTAGTAATAATACCAACTTTGAATAAACCGACAAGGAAAAAGCTTACTGATATGTAAATACTGTTGACAATAATGAAGAAATTCAAATCATCATCATCATATAGCCGAAAGATGTCTACCGAGATAAGGAGGGAATTGAATAGTTAGTAGTAGAATGAGAACGAAGATCTCGTAACGACAAAGCCAAATTTCGTATTCTATAGTAGAAAATAATGACAGAAATTTTTCAAAAAAAACAAGTTTTAACCTGCAACATGTAAACCGTTACGAGAACATGATGTAAAAATGTGAAATATTGCTTGATTTCCATCAGTTTTTGGTTACTGGAGAGAGTGCTAGGGTCTTGACCTGTACCCTCTTACGACGTAGGTCAAATGACATAATAACATAGTACGACGTTGATATTATTGTCAATATTCAGGAACAAGACGTAACACTAGACCTTGGACCTCCAATTTGGTTTGTCTTACAGCACCGAGTAGATGTAACAATGGATTTAACGCTTAGGACCTTTTGAATACAATGCATCTTTAGAAAAGAGAGCAAAGGGCACGTTCTGAGACTGTCAGACGGTTGTCACAAATTAGCGCGACGGCGGACACAAATGCATAGAAATCGTCTTATTCACCACCGCAGCGACTTGTGGCCGTGGCATGGCGTGGCATATATCACTATGCATTTGTTTATGACGCTGCCCGCTTGTTGCCGCGTCTACGCCGCTGTCACAGACCATAAGACAAGCCATAATATTTTCACATTGGGCAAATAGATTTCAGTTTTTAGGGTAGTAAATCTGAATATTATTCTGAATAAACAGCATGCACACAGTGCGTAAATATGCAGAAAATCAGCTGTTGATGTGCAGTGAAATGACAGTTGATTGTACTTTAGTGAGCCACTCATTATGCACAGTAGGCAAGCGGGCAGCGCAACACTTACCCTTAGGGCGCTTTTGCGCATATGCACTGACGACCGCAAAGTCAGTTAATGATCAAGTGGATTCCTACTGATGAATTTACATACACAATTTTGACTAGAGGCGTATTAATCGTATCTACTGGTAAAATGTCTAAGTACGGTAGTAAGATATTCAAGACTTAGCAGTGAGTGGCAAACAAGTACACAGGTCACCAGATGGTACGTGGGCCCAATGGACATTTGAAAATTAATATTTTGAATGTGTTACTAATTAACCCTTCCCTTTCTTTCCCTTTTCGTTTATCTTTATTCTACCGTCAAACAGGAGAGTTCGCGTTCTTGTTGTGCTGAGGAATAAGACAACCGCTGAAATCACTAGAATAGAGGCATGACTCCTTAGTCCTCAAGGTAGGCAACGCTTTTACAGCGTTAGGATTGTAGTCTTGAGAATGCAAATTTCTACGGGTTTTGGATCCTGCTTACCATTAGATGGCCGCTGTGAACTTCTTTGTTTTGCCATATTATTAAACAATAAATAAATATATTTTTCTAGTAATAGCTTCTATACCTCATGATCTCTTCAGCAGCCAGCCCTTCGGCCAGCATTTCCAGTTGTTTTGGAGACATCCTGCTGATGGCAGCCAGGTCTATGATGTCCAGACCAAGCTGTTGGGGCGAGGGGGCCGCCAGCGACGTCGCTAGGCATACGCATATCCACAGCTGAAACAAAAAAATAAGGTTATTCTTATTTTACTGGTATTAGACTAATAAACAAACACAGAAACTCTTCTTAGGGGTTTAAAGTCAAACTAGGAACCCTTACAGTTTCGCCATGTCCGTCTGTCTATCACTTTTTCTCAGATACTATCAAAGTTACACAATTGTATTTTTGTACACATATGTATAGATATTTCTCACAGACACACAGTACACATTTAGACCGCGCAATAAAATCAATCAGAAAACAATAAAAAAATAGTGTAACTTTCATGGTGTCCTGCCGTTTGACCAAAAGTCATTTGGCAAAATTACACTTGACAAACAACGTTTTGCAAAAAAATGTTTCGCCAATTGATCATTTTACTAGTTGTCATTTTAAAAATGGCTCACTTATTCAAATGATCAACAGTTAAATTTACATTTTATAAGTAATTATTTGACAAAATGAACATTTAGCAACGGAGTTATCAGACAAAATTTTAAATGCAACGAGCAAGACGAATCCGGGCAGAACTGACTCGGATAGGTTAGGTTAGAAAGGCTCCCGCCTTGGCCTTCGAGGTTATTTTTTTCTGCCCAGAAATAGGTAAACTACAGGAAATAATATTTGGTGAAATGGAAAACTGTCAATTGACATTTTATTATTTAACACATTTACCAAGTGTAGTGTTTGCTATTTGATCATTTGCTAATTGAGTTTTTGCAAAATGATACTTTTGTCAAATGTCACGTTTGCCAAATGATTATTTGGTGAAACGTTGTTTGTCAAATGATCATTTGTCAATATTTTTTTGGTCAAACATTAGTGAACCAACTTTCATACATGTAGTGCAGGGTAATTTTAATTTATAACAATACAGTAAATTCAAAAAATTAATAGAAATCACGAATGTACGAAAGAATAAACACAGTTTAGCGAATTTGCCGCAGATTTGTGGTAACGGAACCGCAAATTTGTAGGCGTTTTAGCGTTCTATTGTGTTTGTAAATGTTTCATTGCTTTTAATGATACGTTTGCGAATAACACGTCGTAACCACGTCGTAGGTACGGTCACGAGCGTTAATTTGGGACTCATTTCAAGAAAAATATGTTTGATGTCGTCAATGTCATAAGAGATATCAAGTCATTTGTAACTTTTAAGGTTACAAATGAATTTGTGCACGAAAAACCGACAATAACAGATTGGCCGGCCAGCGTTGGTCACCAACTATGAACAAGCCAATAGCGTAGCCAAGTAGTCGTGTAGTAGTGGTAGAGTGTTATATTGAGTATTAAAATCTGAATCTGAATCTGTCCTCTACACGATGGCCCAATGTGTAAGAGGCCATAAGATTTGCCAGATTTTGCTGACAGACATCCCGTAGTCCCTTGCCAAATTCCAAATTTTATTTCTCACACTCCTAAAAAGTTTACGGCTTGAAAAACGCATCTCTTGCTGATGTAAATCTTGATTTTGAAACAGTGCAGAAACGTTATTTCGGAACATCTACTAGGTAGTTATTCGATAGGTGTTCTGCCAACACTAGTTTTACGCAGAAATCAACTTGTGTTTGATGATTGAATGAATGAATGTATGAATGATATTTATTTTCCAAAGTAAGTCACAGTATACATTGCATGTTATGTCAAAAGTACAAGATGTGACATTGGAATCGTCAAAAATATGCACAAATTTTAATAAGTATAATAAAAAAATAACGGCATGATTAAAAAGCGTAACTGCAGTTTTGGGGTTATTTTTCGTTTTGTTTGCTACTGTTTTAAATGATAGTTATGTTGACGATGATGATGTTCGTTTCGTTTTTCGAATACGATATAAACATTTACCTATTCTTTAACGCTTCATTCCTACGTTTCCCAATGATACGTCGTAAGGCGCTCGACAAATTTCGTTAGTTCTATAAAACGGTTCTCTATTGGATGGCATAAAATTATTTGTAATAATAGTGTTACGCATAATTACTTTTAGCCGAAATAATGATGTGCATAATCATCTTTACGCATATATTATTACGCATAACATTAAAAAGCATAAATACAGTAAGCATAATTGTCATCAAGACTAACGTCAAATAGCATAATTGCAAAAAGTCATAATAATGAATTGGCATATTACAAAATGCATAAAAGTATTGTCCTAAAAAAATATGTAGGAACTAAAACGAGGTCGACGGACGTCCGCTTCGCGGACCTCCTATTCTGCGTTGCTTGAGCGCTTCGCGCCTGGATATCATACTAACATAACCTAACCTAATGTACCTAACGTGACCTAATTTATAAAATCATTCCAAATGAAATACAAATGCATAGTAACAAAAAAACTGCGTTTTATTCATTTAGAAAACTAATATTATTGTTAAAGATATGACAAATAATTATTAGCCCAAATAATAATATGCATAATGTGTATTAGTCAAATACAAATTAGTCCAACTAAAATTATTCTAATAGCGTAATATGCTAAAAAAGGAGTATGCTAAAGTATTTTTATGCGTCAGTACTATTATGCCAATACAAATTATGCGAAAACAATTATGCGAAACAATATTAGTCTAAAACACATTATGCGATCCAAGGGGATCCCCTATAAAACATGTGTCAGTCAACTAAAGTGAAAAAATATTTTGATCAATGTCCTAGAGCCCACTGTCTTTTGTTTGTCAGCGGCCACGTATGATTTTTACAAAGTTACTAAGAAAACCTCTAAATACACATAGATATAAGATTTAAGTATCCAGTTTGTGGTACTAAAATATTTGTGGTGGTGCGGAAATAATGTTACGTATTATGAGGTTCAAGTAAGTATATGTAACGATGACAAGTTAAACCCGTAAGTTAACTTCGAACATAATATCTTGAGATAACTTGTATTCAGGCTACGTTGAAGTAAAAATCGAGCATACGTGGAAAACAACCACAAGATATGGGCCTAAAATATTTTAAAGTTGATTAGTAACCAGTAGGATTTTTTGTCAGACTTTTTTAATGTAGCATATGGAAGGCAAGGAGCTCACAGACCATCTTATCGTAAGGGGATCTGTGACTCAAAGCGATAAAGTGTTATAGGTCACTTTGTCTGTCGATGTCGGTCTGTGTGGCTGGTTCTTTTTGTCTCCACACTCTCAGGAAGGCGAGGAGGTATTTAATTGTAATTAATATGAAATACATAGGTATACGGTCCGTTGGAGCTAAGTTATTTTAAGCCTCATAATTTGACATAAAATAAACCAAAACTTGCAATACGGTACTTACTCTTCGGAGTAAGGATCCCTTTGTGCGCGAATCAAATTCGCACTTGTCCGGATTTATTTGAAGCTAGTTTTATCAAGTTGGTATTTATTTAGCTTTTAAAAATAGTTATCAGTAAGTATCAGCTACGATAGCAGGCCCTGCCATTAAGTACAGGGTTATTCCATTCAAGAAGCTCGTGTGCCATAAAAAACTACATTTTTCCAGTTTTTATCACAACGCGTTATTAAATTCCAGTAACCACAACAAACTCGTAAAACCCAAGTAAATAGGTAAATCACATTTGCCTATAACGCATAACGGCGTCCGGTTTGCACGTCCAAAAAATAGCCCGTCCTTTTCACATGCAAAGTGTGTAAAAGAGAAGCGAGATAGCCGCGCCAAGATCATGTCATCGTGCGCGTGCGCTTGGCAGTGAAAAGCGAAAGCTATGACGTCACGTCTTCCGTAGGCTGATCTGTGGTTTGCCGCGGGTTTCCTACACTTATTTCTAAGCCAAAATGGGTGGCTTGCGTGATTTGTTTCTTATTATGTTTATTTGTGTAATATTTGATTTTAATCGCTGTGGAAGGCTGTTGTGTAACTGTAGCTGTGTTTTGTTCTTAATATAGAACATCAATATTAAAAATAGCTCGTACACGGTGACCTGTAATTGGTATATAGGAGCCATTCTTTCTTACTAAGCAATCGATGGCAATAGGGTATATGCTTGGATTTTTAAATCGCATTTCACAACAAAATGTGAAAATACCGTAAAGAGACAACCAAAAGTTTAATTAAAGTTAAAATCGGCCAAGAAATACGGATGATACAAGCATTTAAATTATATTTTGCTAGACCGAGATAGGAATTAGTATGTGTTAGCTTATTGCTTTTGCTAACTGTTTGTTACACGAATCATCAGCTTTTATTGAAGCATTTAAATGATAGCTTCATGAACTAAAAAAAGATGGGTTTTTTCCTACTTAGAATTTTATTTTTGCCGAAATTATTGTCACCGTACACCTGTTTAACTTATAAGAGGTTAGTTTTTCAATAGGAACTCATTGAAAAATCTAAAAATGAATATGGCAGATTTTGTAGAAAATTGTACATACGTAGATACTTTTGTCAGAAGTAGGTAATCATAATAATATTCCTACAGAATATTTGGGATTATTAGCAAAAATCTGAATAAAGGTACCTTTAAACTAAAAATCTGAAAAAAGTTAAAGGAATTTTAAATGTATTTTGTCCTTTATTAAATGACGCCATATTTATCGGGTTTGGTTTGCAATTCCTGTCTGTGGTATTTTAATTAAGAGGTAAGTTTTAAATTGACGTCAACTGATAAACGAATGTTTGTGTTTGCGTTATTTTGAACTCTACAACAATTCTATAATATATATATAAAGTTTTAATTTGAAAAATCAAAATACTGATCCGGTGTGAGTTGGACTCGCGCACCGAGGGTTCCATGCCACCGTACATTAGGTAAGGTCAAGTGGGGTAATTACGTCAAGTGGCTTTATCTTCCGTTTTAAAGTGCTCATTCTATAAATAGTGTTGTGACTGCTTGTAACTTGAATAAATAAATAAATAAATAAAAAGTAAATCCTTAGTAATAACACATATTCCGAAAAACATCAACCCGTTATCTACGGTTCACGTTACAGGATACAGCTGACTAAAGTTAGGACAGACAGATAGATGGACGGACGGAAGGACAACGTAGGCATATAGATAGTCGCGTTGGCCACCCTAGAAGGGTACGGAACCCTAAAAACAATAAACCATCTCTGTTTATTAATAAAAGAAATTAAGGTAATCGTTAAAGTTTACAAAGAGTGATTGCTGAAGTTATAATAATTGTTTAATGTTCTTTAAATTGGTATTAGAGTAATTTAACAGAGTAATTTTAACGGCATTATGTATAATAACTTCTTTTTTCATCTTAGGTCATGCGTAGTAAGACTTGTGATGATTTAGCGTCTTTTCTATAGCCAAACCGATTCTGATCCGAGAAAAGCGAACTCGAATTGATGGTTTGGTGAAGACAGTCCAAACTCTCGGATGTGTGCAAAGCTTACACAAATTACATACTCACTATTTCGTATCTGTCGCCTGGCTACACGCAGTAACTTGCATGCGCAAACGGTTTGTGCAAAAATTTGAATTGGATGGAATTCGAATTGTGGTATACCGTTTTGCCGTCTTAACGCGCATGCTTGAGCACATTGGAATTTGCGCAAGTACGATTGAGCCTGTAGCCGGGCTAAGCTTCATGTCCACTTTGGATATACGTGTAAATTACATGTCGGGTTTGGATCCGCTCTGAAGGATGTAGTGTGCAGTGCCAGTATCCATACAAACCAGAGCAGACTTAACATCTCTAATTGGGATACCTACACTATTTTTTCATATTTGTATTTATATTTTGACGACGCGTTTCCCTAGTTGGTAGTGACCCTGCGTACGAAGCTAGCGGTCCTGGGTTAAAATCCCGGTATGGGCAGATATTTGTGTGAAGAGCGTGAATTCATGGAAGTTTTCTATGTATTTTATATCGTTGCCTAGTTCCCATAGTAAGTACAAAGCCTAGATCTTATTTTGGGAACATAGGTCACTTGGTGTCACATTTTCCCGTGATGTATATTTATTATTTATTACGGTACCATTGCCACATTCCCCTGAACAGTTTTGTTGACATGTTGTACATGATGCGTAAAGTCTCGCCTAACCGTACTCAGTGCGGAATTGTTGAAGACGTTTCACGTTACAATGGAGTGTGGTATGGCAAAGTGCAGCGATGTCTATGAGAAATTAGAAATTGTGATGCTGGTAGGGTAAACTAAACAGTATCTTGGCAGCACCAACTTCTCGAGAGTCTGATTTAGTTTATAATTTAGATAAACCTTTAATTTTAACCAGGTAAAAAAAACCTTTTAGTGAACCACGATACCTTCTAAAAATAAATAAATATTTAAATAATAAGTCCACCGACGGTTATAAGGTCATCAATGAATAAGAAATGACATGTAAGTCTTGAGCACAAGATACACATTTCACAGGCACGCAATACATAAATAATAATGTAGGATCAATTATATGAAAATTTGCGTAACTCACTGATCCACATTTTGTTCCAATTGTGTTTAAAAGCGTCGTGTTTTTACGCACGCTTGACGCTATTAAACTTTTAAATAAAGGTTACGAAGAAAGTTCCAGCAATTTGTGACTTTTGACTAAATTTAACAAATGCAAGAGGCAATAAAACCTAGTGTCAGTACTTAGGTACTTAATTTCCTAGTTACTTATCACTAGGTCGAATTTCAGTCATGTATTACCTCGTTTGTCTGTATTTTCATCAGTTAGATTATTCTTTTTCTGAAACAGTTTAACTTAACTTGTTTGTTATAAAAACCTAACCTAACCTACAGGTTTTAGTTTAACTAACATCATAATTTCAATTTATCATTATTGATTATCTATTTTGGTGACCAATCAATAAAACGAGTTGATTCCCGCCCATCGTCGACGTAATCGTACGCGCCGATGCGCGCGAAACGGAACGTGTAGAAAACGAAACCGTTTGTAGAGATGCGTTTACAAGTGGAACAAAACGGAATTTTATGCATTAATCGGTTCGATGATTTAAATATTTGCGTTTGGTTTGTTTATATTAAAACGTTAATGTTTCTATTGGTTTTTTAATTTGGCCACCGTGTTTTGGATAAAATTGCCTTTCATAATGAGTTCGTGGTTGTTTTATAAAAAAAAACTAGGCACTTATTTAAGATAAAAAAAATAAAGTGCCTTTTAAAAAAATGCCAATCTGACATAATATTAAGCTCAAACTCTAACTTCATGACTACAATTTTAAATTAACTAGGTAAGCTGTAAAATTAAATGGACTATAATATTTTTAATCATTTATTTTGTAATTAAAGTAAAGCAAAGTAAAATATTTTACGTAGTAGTTAAATAATGCAGTAATTTGGTTAAACCACAGTTTTCTACCAAAAGCAAACAGCTGATCTTGTGTCAACATTACACAGACGTATGTAGGGTAGTAAGGATTCAGTTGTATCATAGGTAAGAAAAACATATACCTATAACTAATAGGAGTATTGTTGAAACAATAAAAACTTTACATAGGTAAATACATCCTTACAAAGGCGAGCAAACAACCATAAAAACATACACCACCCAGTAATCAGTGTGCCCATGCGCAGAAAATTGTACTCCCGCCAAATTGTCTGTTTCCTTTTAAGACATTTTTTTGCGAAGGACGTCTAAATTATCGGTTTGCTAAGCGCCATGTGGTTGCGCCAATATAAATTCTGACAAGCAATTGCCAGTTAACTTTTGTGCAATTTAAAAAGAAATGAAAAATGCATTTTGTTACCAGGGTTGTGGTGTTTTTGGTAACAATATTAGAAGTTCCCATACGCATATACTTAAAGACACTTCGCGATAGGATTTTGTTACGAGTACGTGTGTGCGTCCAGATGACGCCTACTTGACGGCCAGCCTTTGGTGAAATAATTTTGCACACCTTTGTTGCTGATTGTTCTTCAAACATTGAAAGTATAGTCACTAAAAAACCAAAGTAAAGACCAGAGAAACTTGATGGATCTACTTTGAGCTATTGGGGACCTTTGGCCACCTTCCGCTTCCATCATCATACCAGCTCGATGGTTCATTGTTTGCTAGTTTGTTTTTACAAGTGAAGCTAATATAATTATGTTAAAAAACAGACGTCATTTGATAAAATTTCACCATGGCCTTTATTCTTTCTACTCGGTAATCTCCATTTCCTTTGGCATGATACATTATTGTTTTAAGATGTGCCTACATTATTCCATTTATTGCTTAAAGTTTGACGCGTCGGCTGCATGAAACTAGGGTCCCTCTGAAAACCAGCACCGCGGCTTGCTGCGGCACAAAGCTGAGCCCTTTTATCGACGTGTTAAATGATTTGTTCTGTTAAATGATTTGTTGTGTCTGTTTGTGTTCAGATGCAATAAAAAGAGGTCACTTTCTATGATCATTCAATTCAAAGTGACCCGTTTTCATTGCTCTTCACTACGGTTCTACGGCTTCTGGTTTATGGTACGGTATGGTACCATACGGAAGAGCCTCTGTTGCAGAGCAGAGTATTGAAAAAAAATGTTTTTATAGACTCAACAACATTACTCAGCGTATGTATAACTGGCAGACAGAGCACGTATAGACATGACCACACATTCCCTATGTGATATAATGTGCACCAAGAATCGCTAGGTACACTACTTCTAAACGATTTAAATTGACTGACTTAATGCGCATGCATCAACCGGTTCGCAAAGACACGACCGACCGCTTTCTTTCCTTTGAATCCACAGTAATGGAGATTAAATTCCTTTCAAATACTGTAGATCTTTAGATATGGTTATTATTATATGCAGCAATGGCAAGTTCATTCGATTAAGTATTACTTGACTTCTACGCGCATTAAGACACTAAATACTTTTGTTTTTGGAACAGTTAGTTCGTCTTCAAACAGAGGTATATCGCGCGGCTTGCATGTGTGCGTGTCTGGGCCGTAGGCACCGCGAGATACCACAAGCATTCCATCTTAGTCCTCAGGGTTGGCAGCGCATTTGCAGTCTTAGGCTTGCAGTCTTGTGAATGCGAATGTCTATGGGTCACAGTTTCCACTTACCATCAGGTGGCCTGTGAGCTCGTCAGCCTTCCCTATGCCATAAAAAAAATAAAAATAAAATAAAAGCAAACTCAACAGGACGGACCGAGGCGGTTCAGTCAGGGCCACACCGTCACTGCATTTGTTGCTGCGAATAGGTTACAAACTTTTAACACATTCACGGTCGCAGCATAATTATAAAAACTGCAAGATATGGCACAAATAAATTCCAAACAACGTTTTCGAAGGCCATGGACGTACTGTCACTTTAACATTACCTTAAGCATTGTGCCACCATATGTTGGAAAAAAATATGTATGTCATTTCGTACAGTAAAAATCTTCTTCAAGAAAGCTCGTCCACGATCGTTACGTCCACAGCCGTGATGAGCCGCTACACGCGTTGTTTCCATTTTACGGGTAGTGTATACGGTTTAGGCTACTCTAAAGTTTTTGCTGTGGCACTAAGGGGGTAGGGTTTTTTTTGGTGTGCGTGTTACGCCACAAGATACTTAACTTCATTGTAATCCTATGAGAATGTTTCTACTGTGGACGAAGTAGCAGTTCTGTCACGGTAAAAATTATCGGCTACGGCTACAGCCGTTGTAATATCACGAGGATTTCATGTAAGTCCGTGAACGTGGTGGGCCGGAGACGAAGTATATTTCCATTTATACTTTGGTTCAGGTACGCTTACCCAGGCAATTTGTCCGGCAACAATTAGATACAGTCTGGCCATCGACCGTGATACTGTAAATGACCGAGGAATTTAAAAATGTAGCTATATTATGCCTTTATAAAGTCCTGTATCTTGGTACTGGACATATTTGGATCATCATCATTGTGGCGACACCCCTATGGTAATGTGCGTACGCAGCGCTTTAGACGTGGCACAGGCAAGTCGCGGTCGAACTAACCAGTCACTTCGAGACCTCTCTCGTAATAACACACGTCCCAGTAAAGTCGCCTGTGCCCCGTCTGGTTCGCATTCTTATTGTCAACTTAAGTGTAATTATTCCTCTTGCTATTTCGTGTTATAAATAATAAACAATTAAATAGTTGCACTGTTTTATTACTTCAGTAAAGTGAACTCTCACATTGGTGACCCCGACGTGATTTATAGTTAGAGCCAGGCGGGACCGCGGAATTTAGGAAATACAAATGTATACGCACGGCAACATTCCCGGCGCGGCAGCACCGCCGCCGGCGGCGCCCGTGGATTCAGCACAGAGCGAATTGGCGGCAGTAACGGTTGTTTCAAGAATCTCACCGTTCTGGAGGGACATGACAAAATTGTGGTTCTCCCAGCTAGAAGCAATTTTGGCGTCACAAAAATTGGGCCAGGAAGCGAAGTTTGACATCGTGATCGGAAAATTGAACAAGGAGGAGCTCAACGTGGTACGGGACCTCCTGGAGGATGCACAGAATCGCAATTACGACGTCCTAAAGGCTCGGTTAATTGCAGAATATCAAGAAAGTGCTGACTC
The DNA here is from genome assembly GCA_923062465.1 of Acleris sparsana. Taxonomy (NCBI): domain Eukaryota; kingdom Metazoa; phylum Arthropoda; class Insecta; order Lepidoptera; family Tortricidae; genus Acleris; species Acleris sparsana. Next base: position 3,501,512 of record OV281293.1, read on the forward strand.
TCAATTCAATCGGCTGGTGAGAGAACTCGAATTGGGCGATCAAAAGCCGTCGCAATTGTACCGGAGCATGGCGGAAGCTGCTCGCAATTCAGGTGTGGGAGACGACCGACTTAAAACTCTATTTCTCCAGAGGCTACCGTTAGCGGCGAGGACAGTTCTGTTGATTAGCGAGGATACCAAGCTAGAGAACTTAGTGAAAATGGCAGACAAGCTGATGGAATCGGTTAGGCACGGGGTGGTAGCGGAAATAGCGCCACCGCCGGCAACACCGAAAACAGTGCAGGCAGCAAGCAACATAGAGCTGATCAACGAGTTTAGGAACATGGCCATAGAAATGGAGCATCTGAGAGATGAAATTAATGAGCTTAGATCCAGGCCATCGGCAAGATGGGACCAGCAGAGGAGTCGCTCACGTTCCCGTTCCGGCGGTCGTCCATCGAATAGTAACTGGTTATGTAGATACCATTTCAAATTCCGAGAAAGAGCCCAGAGATGTCTGCAACCCTGCGCGTGGAGGCAGCCACCGCACGCGTCTGCAGGTCCTGCACCGTCATCGTCGTCGAGCGGGTGGCAACAGAACCAGGGAAAATAAGTGAGGTACCTCCTGTAGCGGCTGGAGGAGGTGCCTTAGCAGCAGACAGCCATCGTCTCAGCGTCATCGACTACCATAGCGGTATGAGCTTTTTAGTCGATACGGGAGCAAACGTCTCAGTGGTACCGGTGAGTAAATTCAGTGCCAATCGTCGCGAGTGTAGCTACAAGCTGTTCGCAGCTAACAATTCGGAAATTAAGACATTTGGAACGACAACGTTAGAATTAAATTTAGGATTAAGGCGAGCTTTCAAGTGGGCATTTATCGTTTGCGATGTAAATCAACCTATTTTAGGCGCAGATTTTCTTAAAGCACATAGGTTAGTGGTAGATTTATACAATAGGAAATTGAGAGATAGTGTTACAGATTTGTGTTCATATGGGTCCATTGTACCCTGGGGTCAGCAGTCCGTAAAAAGTATACAGGATGATAACCCATACCGTGACATCCTGGAACAGTTTACGGACATTACCAAACCCATGTCATTCAAAGAACCTGCTAAGCACGGTGTTATACACCATATAGAAACCTCAGGACCTCCGGTATACGCGCGAGCTAGGCCGCTACCGCGTGATCGATATGAGTTAGTAAAAAATGAGTTTAAAAACATGCAGGAATTAGGTATTTGCAGGCCTAGCAAGAGCCCGTGGGCCAGTCCTTTGCACGTGGTTCCCAAGAAGGATGGACAGATCCGACCTTGCGGAGACTACAGAAGGTTAAATGCGGTCACGAAGCCCGACCGGTATCCAATCCCCAGGCTGCAAGACTTCACATACGTACTAGCAGGTAAGAGGATATTTTCTACGCTTGATATAAACCGCGCGTACCATGTAATAGAGGTAGCACCCGAGGATATCGAGAAAACAGCCATCATAACACCATTCGGCCTATTCGAATTTCCTAGGATGTGTTTCGGTCTTAGAAATGCGGCTCAGACTTTTCAGCGGTTCATGAACGCTACGCTTCGAGAATTAGAATCTTTCACAGACGAGCAAGGAGCCAATTCCAGTTTGTTTTGTTACCTTGATGACATTATCATAGCATCAGAAAGCGAGAAAGTGCATAGGGAACATTTAAAACAGATTTTCAAGAAATTTAGCGATAACGGTTTAACGATCAATCTCGGCAAGTGCCAATTAGGTCAAAATAAGGTAGAGTTTTTAGGGTACTCCGTCTCAACAGAGGGTTTACAACCACGCGATGAGAAAGTAAAAGCTATTACAGATTACCCACGCCCGGAGACAGTCGAACAATTAAGACGTTTTCTGGGCATGGTAAACTTTTATAGGACACATTTAAAGGAGGCTGCCAGCCAGCAAATGCATTTGAATAAGTTCTTACATAATTCTAAGAAAAAAGATCAAACTAAAATAGTTTGGGACGCGGAAGCCAACGCGGCGTATGTACACTGTAAAGAGAGCCTTAAAAGCGCTATTACATTGTCATACCCGCTCGCAGACGTTCCGCTCGCGCTTATGACGGACGCGTCGGGGACCTCCGTCGGTAGTGTATTACAACAAAGGGAAAATAACGTATGGAAACCGCTCGGTTACTTTTCTAAAGCATTATCAGAAACGCAGCGTAAATATAGTACTTACGATAGGGAATTACTAGCCATATACATGTCAATATGTCATTTTAGGAACTTAATAGAGGGAAGGAGATTAATCGTGTATACAGATCATAAACCTTTGACATCGGCCTTAAGTAAGATAAATACGTCTAAGGAAACGCCCAGAAGGGCTAGGCAGTTGATGTTTATCGGCGAATTTACGAGTGAAATAGTGCATATTAGCGGTTCGCAAAACCCAGTAGCTGACGCGTTATCACGCGTAGAAACAATAGGCTGCCCTGTAGGCGTCGACTTCGCCGAAGTAGCCCGGGCGCAGGAAACGGACGATCAAGTTACAAAGCTACTCAGTAACAAAGTACAATTAAAAGCGGTAGCAATCCCAGGAACTAATACAAAGTTATATTGTGAAATATCTACAGATAATACCAGGCCTTACCTACCAGAAGAATTTAGGAAAACCGCGTTTCATTCGGTACATGATATAAGTCATCCCGGGATAAGAACCACTCGGAAGATGATTGCACAAAAGTTTTACTGGCCAAATTTAAATAAAGACGTCGGCAATTGGGCCAGAAGTTGTATTCAATGTCAACGAGTCAAAATCACACGTCACACAGTATCAAAATTAGGGCAGTTCGAAAACGTAGATAGACTACAACACGTTCATATTGACATAGTGGGACCGTTACCGATCACTGCCGATGGATATAGGTATTTAGTAACAATGATAGATCGCGCCACGCGGTGGCCGGAAGCGGTACCTACAGTCGATATTACGGCAAACACGGTAGCTAAGGTCGTTTATGAAAACTGGGTTTGTAGATTTGGATGCATGGAAGTAATTACGACGGACCAAGGTACACAATTTGAAAGTGATCTCTTTAGCAAACTTATGAAAATATTAGGCGTGCATAGAATACGCACTACAGCGTACCATCCCCAAAGTAACGGCATCGTGGAACGATGGCACAGGTCATTGAAAGCCGCATTGACAGCCAGGTTATCTGATAACGCTTCCTGGGTCGATGAGCTTTCGACAGTACTATTAGGTCTCAGAGCAGTTTGCAAAGCAGATAACGGCGTCAGCTCAGCAGAAATGTTATACGGTCAAGTTATGCGTTTACCAGGAGAATTTTATGTCAGCTCAGCGGTAAACAACAATGATCCATTTACGTACGTCGAAAACCTAAGAAGAATAATTAGTGACTTGAGGCCTATGTCAAAGGCGGTTGGCGATTCGCGAAAAATTTTCGTTCATAAAGAACTGGCTACTTGCTCGCATGTGTTCATAAGAAACGACATGGTTAGGAAACCGCTGACCCCAAATTACAACGGCCCATACCTAGTTTTAAATAGGAAGGACAAAACCTTTAAGATTCAATTACCAAATAGACAGGTTGAAATTTCAATAGATAGGCTTAAACCCGCTTTTGTGACTCAACATCATGTAAATGAACCATCAAGGATAGAGGACACTGTAGTGCCTATACAGCCTACAGGGTCCCAATCGCAACAGTCTATACCTCGGACCACGCGTAGTGGCCGAGTTATTAAAACGCCAGTCAGATTTTTAATAGATGAGTAAGTAAGTTGAGCTCACAGTAAATCAGTATAAAACAGTAATTAAGTACCGAGTGGTGCCGGTTACAACAATTACTTAGGACTAGTCGGCGTTGCTGCGCAGGGGGGCTGTTTGGTGACCAAATTATTAATTATTTCAGAGCCAGCCCTACGCAGTGACTACCATTAACTTTAGATAAGGCCCTTAGGTTAAGGATTTCAAGCCGAACCTTGCAACACAGGTATCGCATGTCAGTAGGTTAAGGTAAGTTACTGATCGCAACTATGCACTGCGACAGACTATGCAGTTTAATCAGGTCAACTATGACAATAAATTTAAGAGATTTGTGTAACAATTTCATTTATATTTCCAACACCGCGTCTCTTAAGCGCGTATCGAAACAAGCATATCGAAAAGTACATGTGCATATTATATAACATTTGTAACGTCATTTGCTGGATCGTCATGGGCTACGGACAGAGTAAAGAAGATAAAGGTTCCCATGACACCATTGCAATTGCCCGAGTAGAAACAATATCTGATCAAGTGGAATCCAAGCTGAATTATGTAGGCATTGGCCTCATGATCCTAGGAATAATTTTGTTACTGTTGGCATGCTACGTCATTCATAACAAATGTAAACAGCGAACAAGATCATGGTTACAGAAGGCTGTAACCGAAGTAGTGCCGGTGAGCATTAGAGTTCAAAATGTGCCACAACAACAACCGACGTTCCAATAGTGTATTCAGCAGTCGGCATTCTTAGAAATAGAAGTAAGTCTCTAAATGTAATTAGAAACCGGTACTTTGTAATAACAACATAATGTATTGTGTCGCAACAAATTCCGCAACCTCAGCGGTAGAGTCAGAGGCAGCAAGGTTCATCTATAGTTTATATACAGTTCGTGTTTTATCCGACCTTTAGAAAATAAGAGTTATGTTATAATGTATCTTTTTGTTTTAATTTTTTAAGAGGGGGAGTATTGTGGCGACACCCCTATGGTAATGTGCGTACGCAGCGCTTTAGACGTGGCACAGGCAAGTCGCGGTCGAACTAACCAGTCACTTCGAGACCTCTCTCGTAATAACACACGTCCCAGTAAAGTCGCCTGTGCCCCGTCTGGTTCGCATTCTTATTGTCAACTTAAGTGTAATTATTCCTCTTGCTATTTCGTGTTATAAATAATAAACAATTAAATAGTTGCACTGTTTTATTACTTCAGTAAAGTGAACTCTCACAATCATCATCATCATGTCAGCCGAAAGACGTCCACTGCCGGACAAAGGCCTCCCCCAAGGCTTTCCACTCAGACCGGTCTTGTGCTTTTCGCATGCATATTTGGATGCATGTTAATAATTACTTTATGAACAGAATATTAATATGTACGAGTATATATTATATTATGTATGCAATAATAATAAGGTAGTTTTTTTTTTTTTTTCCTAGCCTGTATGAGTGTCCCACTGCTGGGCAAAGACCTCTCCCCTTGATCTCCATGAGTCCCTATTTGGTGCCTCTTCCGGCCAGTTGTTGAGGATTGCGTCCAAGTCGTCCCGCCATCTCCGTCTAGGCCTGCCCCGTTTACGCCGCCCATTTTGCGGCACCCACTTGGTGGCTACGCTAGCCCACCGGTCCGGGTGCAGCGGCAGACGTGACCGGCCCAATCCCACTTAAGCCTGGCGGTTTTTTCTCCTACGTCAGCTATGCGTGTTTTGGAGCGTAGTGTGGTGTTCCGGATGCGATCTGTCATTTTGACACCTAACATACTGCGCTCCATTGCTCGTTGGCAAACCTTCAATTTGGACTTTTGACTCTCTGTGAGTGACCAAGTTTGGGCACCGTAGGTTAGGACAGGCAGAATGCACATGTTGACGAGTTTTCGCTTGAGTGATAGGGGAAGGTTGCCCTTCATATATTCCTTCATGGACCAGTAGCTCTAATAAGGTAGTAAACATGCCAATTCAATCACGACCTGTGTTTAAAATATTGTTGTTCACGGGATCTGTGGTTTGAGGTTGATTAGAAAATGACCTTATTTGTTTGCAATTATTTTAGTAGGACAAGGATGAATCAGTTGTATTTTGTATTTCTCATGACGCTTCAAACATTTGATATACCATTACTTAATATACATGGCAATGCTTTATGTTAAAATGTAGACTATAAAAAAAGTATGATTTCGCAAACCGATCTACCGTTCCACAAAAAGCGTAAGAGCGTTTTAACTTACCTAATTGAGATTGCACGCCCTAAATTGTTGTTTGTAAGCTCTGACAGGACAGATTAAACTCGCCGGTTAAAAATAGGTTCGTCGAGTTGAAAAGTGCGTTACTTAATATAATAACGGCATATATTATTGACCACCCTGTATTGTCTAATGTATTTGATGGCGACTGCATAATAAATAAAATTATAAATTAGTGGTGAGTGATTTCATGGGCAATTATAATGTTATTTCCAAGGCACTGAGTTTAAGTTATTATGAATGATTAAGTTTTCAAGAGAATAACGCCCCAAGATGTTATTATAAGGCGAGTGTTCTAACGTCTGGTCGGAAGATATTATCATGTTCGCGGTTTCGGGACAGCTAGCAGCAGCGAGCACGGCGTCAGCTTTGATTAAATTCTTCATAATTTAGATTGTGGCATAATAATTATAAAATATGAAGAAATAATACACCTCGTTGTAAAGGTTTTTGCAAGCTTTTATTTACTTTGAACGTGTCGTATGTATGTTTGTGAGTTGTCACAATTCTCTTCATACACGTGCGTCAGTTTAGAATCTCCTGACCTGGCCCAGGCCCTGGCCAATAAGCTCAGGGTCACTCAGCGTGCAATGGAAAGAGCTATGCTCGGAGTTTCTTTGCGCGATATGATCCGTAATACGGTAATTCGCCAGAGAACCAAGGTCACCGACATAGCTCAGAGAGTTAGCATGCTGAAGTGGCAATGGGCAGGCCACATAGCTCGGAGAACTGATAACCGTTGGGGAAGAAAAGTTCTCGAGTGGCGGCCCCGCACCGGTGGACGGAGTGTTGGACGGCCTCCCACCCGGTGGTCTGACGACCTGGTTAGGATCGCGGGGAGCCGCTGGATGCAAGCGGCTCAAGACCGTGACTTGTGGCGCTCTTTGGGGGAGGCCTTTGTCCAGCAGTGGACGCCCCCGGGCTGATGATGATGATGATGACCTGGCCCTTTCTTAAGACGTCCCCGAGCTGATCGTGGAACATTTGCCTGGTCCTTCCCCATCCAACGTTCTCATTCAATCTTGCCTCATATATCTGTTTTTTTAATCGAACTATATCCATTCTCTCCAAATGACCAAACCACTTTAGCATCCTGAGTGATTAAATTACAATAAGAGCACAATTGATATCTTATTTATCTAACACATTTTAGCGCGTGCATTCTCAATAAGCCATGCTGCCAAATTGAAAATGCACGCGCTAAAATGTGTTTTGTTCGCTCTGACGGGACTATTTAAACTCGCCGCTGCGATATTGACTCTGATTGCGTTCTTTAAACTATAACCACTAGATACCGAAAAGTAGAAAAGGTGAACAAGGTGGTGGAAAAGTTCATATTTATCTTACTTTCTAAGTTTACTTATCGATGGATATAAAGCTAATTGAGAAAGCAAGACAAAACGAGCGTGTTTGACACAATACGTTTAATGTTTATCCACTACATACATACCTGTCTTAAAAAGTAACCCGTCGTATCAAATTAATATACAGTGTTTAAGCAGAATTTAAAATAATGCATGCAATTAAATTAAATTTTAATTAAATTTAAGGGCGATAAATGCCCTTTACTGTTTATTTATTATTAATTTAAATGCCGAATTCGGCTTATTTCAGAGATGTATTAACCTACATTGTATTGAAAAAGGTTAAGGTGCAACTATGATCGTTTTAAATTTTGTGTATATTCTGCTAAAAGTTCAAACCTTTAAAAGGGTTAAACTGTAGCGATAATAATGCAATGATTTTGAATAATGTTCAATCCAAGACAACCTTGAAACGGTTTAGTTTCGGACAAGCCAGTTTTGTAGATATAGATGCCACGCTATTGGTAAGGCTTATTCAGAAGTTACACAGAAATCGTAAAAAGTTATTTAAATAGAGAAAAAAAAAGACGATCACCCAATGCAAATATCTGTCTAAAAGATGTGAAACTACGCCTTTTTATGGCGAAAGCAAACGAGCTCATTAGCCACCAGATTGTAAGTGGGCTTTGAAGCCTGTAGATATTTGATATCTCAAGACTGCGCCAAGATTGCAAATACGTGAGATCTGAGAAGTATTACAAATACCAATGCAAGCGTCGGATTATAAGTAAAGTTGTGGTACCAATTTGGATAAACCCTGCACATATGACCCCAACCACAATCCCCCACTGCCCCTCGTGCCTAGTGGTTGGAGCCCCGCTACAAGGTTAATTTTAAGTCATTTATGGTGAGAGTACCGACCAAAGATCAGTCGAGCTTTTTAAAGGAGGAAATCTGGTCGCGGGGTGTCATATTTCGGCGATTTTGTGGCCACCGGCTAGGTGACACCGCCAAAGGTGTTTTTTTTTATGGCATAGAGAAGGCAAAAGAGCACACAGGACACCTGATGGTAAGTGGAAACTGTGACCCATAGACACTCGCATTCACAAGACTGCAAGCCTCTGCAAATGCGTTGCCAACCCTAAGGACTAAGATGGAATTCCTCTATGCTAGTCATTACACCGGTTGTCTTATCCCCAAACCGGTACACAACAATGCGAACACTGCTGTTTGGCGGTAGGTTAATGGATAAGATAATGGTAGCGATCCGGAGGGACCCTGTACAAGGTCCTACCACCCGCGTGTATTAGTACTCATGATAATTTTAAGTTATATAAATATAGGGGGGGTAGGGGACTATTGGGCAGTCGGGAGGTTCGGGCACTCCCATATAACTTTGTAAGGTAGTGCCCAAATCTCCCGACTGCCCAATGGTCCCGTATCTCCCCTACCTTGTAGACTAACATATATTATTGTGTCCAAAGATAGTATTCCAATAAATGGAGCTGAGATGGTGTCTAAGAACTGAAGAATGCGGGTGTAATATAAATACTTATTACATTTATTAGATGTTACATAAGCACATGCGTGCTTTTACAGTTAGCTACTAAAGAAATCATTACCATCGCTGTCAACACCAAAACTTGGCAACAACTGACAGCAATTTTCGTAAACAATTCTCGTTACCTAACACATTGTTTGGGTCACACGTAACTTGAAGATCTTTATCCTCGAACCGGTTGGAAGGAAATGAGTTTCTACTCCTTTGTCGCTGGTTTGCTGACTGATGACCTGGTGTCGTTTAGGTTCCATGGTAATTTTAAAGAGTGACCTACATTACAACGTAACTTAAGTATGTACAGGGCGTGCCTAAAATCGACGTAAGTCCGGCAACGGATTGTAGGCTAACTGAAAACCTGATGTGTATACGTTATAATCCTTTGGTGATTTCGAAACCGAGTGGCCTTCTTTATACGATTTTTATGTGTATTAAGGATGTCCTTAAATACAATTCTGACTTAGATGCCAGCATTACGCTGACTTGAGACTACTTCGTGGCTACATTCTTCTTGTGCGTATTCTTCTGTTATTTTTTGTTGTTTGTCGTTTTGTTTGTCATTTTGATATTACTTATTTCTTTCTTCCTTTCAAAGGTAATTATGCAAAAGATCTCAGAAGAAAACTTAAAATTTAGTTACTATTGAGATTGATGTCGCTGGTGGGATCAATGAAAATATTTTTCTATTTAGGGTCAAGAGTAATTATATGGTTGAATTGTTGAATGAATGTCTCATTAAACTTTTACTACAGTGTAATAATAAAGACAATTTAATTTCTCGTGTATGTGTTTTTAAATATTTCATGGAGCATGCAACGAATTCAAGTCCCAATTATGAATGGTCACGAATCACGACATCGCTACCATTTTACGACCATTTAGATCCGTTATCTACATCGACCAAAGCATTTTTTTTAAATAAATACCAATGGAGTGATGTGTGGAAAGAGACTTGACATTGACAATAAAATCTTGTAAAACTTGCATCTTCTGGTTTACGTTAACTTTAATATCGAATAATATGTTTTGGTTTAGTTTAGCTTCGTTGAACCTCTTCCTTCTATTTATCTAAAAGGTATGTTTATCGTCGTCTAGTGTGATTGTCCCTTGATATTTGTTTTTGTGTTGAATTTTATACAAGTGCGTACAAATGTTACTTGAAAAATTGCTTAATACAGTTTCGCATGGGTAAAGACACATCCTATAGATAACTTCCGCAAGCTCAGTGAACAGCGTTCTTTATAATACCGTCATCAATTTAATCCACATTGCTCCTGTATAATTTATATAACAACAGTAATAGCATAGTTGGAAAAATACATATCGCCAAGACAGCCAATACAACTAATGTAATAGTTATGATACACACTTGTACGCAGAAAGCAAGACGGACTCACTTTCGTTCGACGCGTTACGTTGCGAAGTCAATGGCCGTGAGTGTCAACTGTGGTTTACTTGTCAACTGACCGCTTGGGTTAGCGGCAAACGTCAAAAAGGTTTGACACTTTCTTTATATACAGCAGGATGTTTTTTCTGCTTCCTGTAACCTGGTCATTTACAAAATAAACATTGCAACTCACACCAAAATTGGTGTGAGTTTGAAGTTGAGTGATCTTTTTAAATAATTGTGTTTTATATTAATTGTTGTTTGAGTGAAATATGATAATAGTTTCGAACAATAAACTTTGCTCTGTTCTTTTTAAATTTAGAAAGGTTTAAGTGTGTTTGTTTTGAGGTTTCACTTTGATGCAACTTTTATTTGTTCGATAATGGAAATACCATCGGAATCATAAAATTAGAAAGCACCTAGTTGAGCAAGTTTTTTTTATTTATATACAGTATGTTAATTATTGTGGCAATTTAAGAAAAGCTATTTTATTGGAGTTATTGCAAATAAAACTAAGGGCAGGCCAAAGGTTTAAATATGTTAGTCATAAATTAATGACACATTGGTTTAGGAGTCTTTAATTTTATGATAAGTAACGTGGCTAGTTATGCACAAGCACGCATGCTCCTAAATCGTTTATTGAATGTTGCTCATGAATATTCATTTATTTAGTCATTGCATTATTAAGACGCACGAGTATAAATACAATTGACATTGTTTTGTTTTATTATTTATTGCACAAACAAGAATACAATAAAACATTTATAGTAGGGCCTCTGAGATAATCCACATAATGTTATTTTAATAGTGCAGAAAATAACTAAGAGTTAAATGCTATTAAAAGGTCAAATTTCGCTCGCAAACTACAAACTATTTATAGGTCAAAATATTGGAAAATATAAGCACGGAAGGACATACCCTAAACTTTTAAATAATGTTGTTTTAAAAACTATTAATTTAATAATTATCTAGATAACGCCCAAGACTATGGGACAAAATTACTCGCATTCATTACACAAATATATTTGCCTATGCCGGGGATTGACCCTAGGACCGCAGGGATGTTTTTTTTTTAATGTATGTTCTCCGGTTACTTGGAGACCACTGGACTGATTTGAAATTTATTTTCGTTGTTTGATTGGGTATACTTTCTAGTTGGTCCCATTGTCAACATGTCAGGATCTGATGATGGGATCTTGGAGAAATCAAGAAAATATTATAATATTTGAGGAGTTTTCTTGATTTCTCCAACCAATGGGACCAACGAAAAAAAATTTCAAATCAGTCCAGTGGTCTCCAAGCTATAGGCGTGCCTATACACCTATAGCGATTTTGGTATTTTACACTGTTACTCATGCATTTGCTTTTGAAAAGTACTATATGGTGAAGTGGAACTGATGATGAAGATCACAGATGGCCACCGGAACTCCTTAACGGTATTTGAAGGGTGGCGATAGTAGTTTAGCGATTATGACGAAGCACATTTAATTGTTTAAATATGACTATGTCTTTCCCGCGGCGTTGCTGGCGGCGAGCTTGAAATTTTCTCAGTTTCTCATTAATGGAGAAGTGGGACTACATAATAGCAAGAATATGAACATAAAAAAGGATAAAATAAAAGAAAATAATGGTAGGTAGGTCAGTCCAAGTCCAAGGCTTATTTATTTTTTAAATCTGTTTTAAATATTGCCGAAATATTCGTGTGGGTACATCTAACTATTCTCTGTTTAGCCTAGTACTGTTAGAGAAAGCATTAAGGCATTAAGTTTGCCATTGTACTTACTTCTTGCACGGTGCAATAAAGTAAAAAAAAAAACATATCCTATTAATATTGTAAATGCGAGAGTTTGTGTGTCTGTGTTAGTTTGATACTCTTTCACGCTGCAATGGCTGGACAGAATTGCATGTGAAATGGAGATAGCTTATACCCAGAATAAATACACATTTTTCAACCCGGAAATTTAAAAGTTAGTTAGTAAGTAAGCATAATCGAAATCTAGTAAATAAATATATTTAACTTCGATACTAGAATGCGAAAAGCTATGTCGAAAATAATGAGGTCAATTTTTAATACCGTCCCAAATAGAAACGTCAACACTCCCACTACCAATGATAACTAAAAAGGAGCGCAAATTTCTATTTACGAGCACATACGAAAGTATATTTAGCGGTGCCATTGTGATGGATATATCCATATGGTGTTCACTTTTTAACAGACTACACAAAGCCAAATGATAGATGAGTATGAGATGAGTTGAACGGCCTATATATCTATCTAACTAATACCTTTAACCGAGCAATTTTTGTATATATATATATAATCTGAATCTCGGAAACGGCTCCAACGATTTTCATGAAATTTAGTATGCATGGGGTTTCGGGGGCGATAATTCGATCTAGCTAGGTTTAATTAATAGAAAACTAACAAAAAAAAAAACCGTCATCCAGGTTCTAGGTATATAACTTGAACAAAACTCAGCTGACATATAAGTTTTCCGCTTAAGATGCCGAAATATTGGATCAATATGATACGTAGGATATTAAATAATTTGTAGAGTCACAAAATTTAAGTATGGGAATTGGGTCTTTATTGGAATCCATAATATCGTTTGTCCTAATAGTCGTTTGTCCTAATTCATTGTTTGTCCTAAAAGCCATTTCCACCCGATGTTTGAAACTGAAAACCAGTTTAGGACAAACGATAAATTAGGACAAATTGTCGACTAGGACAAACGGTATTATGGATCGCGAATGACGCCCATTGGAATTATGAAGAGGGTCTCGAACAAGATTTCCAATGGTCAGGCAAGTCTTTTGGGGTTCCGTATCCGAAACGGGGTCCTATTAATATGCCTTTGCCTAACGCTCTCCGTCCGTTCGTCCATCCTAACTTGAAAGAGCTTTATCTTTTAAACGGTAATAGATGGCGGGTTGTATTTTTAAGAATATGTTACGTTACTACAGCGAATTTCCTAAAAAAATAAAAATAAGAGCATAATAAATAAAGGGGGTGTGTGGTAAAACGGTAAAACTTACAAGCGTCGAATTTGGTATTGTTATTGTACGAAGTACGAACCCTGCGGAAACACAACAAACACAAACACAACACTAAAAAGTGGTCAAGTGTGAGTTGGTCTCGCGCTGATTCAATTCGAAATCGAAATCAAATCAAAATATAGTAATACCCACTGTGCGGCGGTACGGAACCCTCGGTTCGCGACTTCACCTCTCACTTGACCGGTTTTTGACATAGATTTTGCATATTTTAACAAAAAAAATATCGTCTTCATATAATGTCCATATTGTAAAGTCTTGACGACTTCCTTCCATAATAAATACAATATCATGAATATTAATGTCGCAATAATTTTAAAATTATCAACTTACAAAACAACACCCCTTAAACAGTAGCGATTGTCAAATCGCTATGATAATTTTTTCGAAGTGATTGTCTACGGAGAAGTATTTTTTTGATATTAATTAAATAGATAGGATATAGAAAGTAGCATGCATAATTTTTAAATGTTGTTTTTTTTATTTAATAAATAATTTAACCAAGGATTCCATTGTAATGGTTACCAATCCAGTTAGTTTGGTCACCAATTGTCGATAACGCTCTCTTCGAGGATTACGTGAAATACTGGATTAACTATGAATAAACTGAATAACTAGAGTCAATGACTCATAACCTATTATTACGGCGATTATTGAAAACTGTAATAGTTATTTTTTACTAAGTTCAGCCTCATAGTAGAGTGATGGAAAATATTTTTGGAAAATGCCTCCGCAATACGATAGAAGATTAATATTGCAGACTAAACAAAATAGAGAAATATGCTGATTTCACAAAAAAAAAAGACATATTTTCAGTTTTATAGTTTGACTCAGTGAAATCCAATGTAATTTTACAAATATAAAATTAACTTATTCAATGACATGGAAAAACAGTTTTATTTAGGTACTAGTCCGATTCCATTTCCCCATACTTTCTTCAATCAACATCCGACTGTAATTGTAAATTAAACGATAATGTGTAGTTAACCGTGTAAACAAGCCTACCCTCAAAGCGCGCATCATCCTGTACTGCAATTGGCGAAAGTCACTAATTAACACACACTGCGTCACTGTTCAAACCAATACGAGAAAACGAGACACACAACGCCGAATCACTGGCCGGTTATAAGTTCCTGTTCGAAAAAGCAAAAGTGTTTTTTAAATTTGGAACGCGAGTTGGCGCCAAAATTGTGCGAACGTTAACTTTCACGCGCGGCGGTGCGCTTGCGTCGCCAGGTGCGATGTCACTCTCACCGGCGCCGATGGCCGTTTCTTTTTATTAAGACTTGAAATCCCCGCTCCGTCTTTATTGTGTATTATCACATAACATCATCAGGTGTTATCTTGGTGCGCTATTTGGGTCAGTATTTGGTCATACCGCGGGGTAACGCACTATATATGTGCTAACGGATATGTCGCGATGCCAACATATGAGGAAAAAATTGAATAGGATCTTACTTTCGTAGAATACATGGAAGCTTGCACGGCGTTGGATACGGGAAAAAACGAAACTGTCTGAAATATAATTCTGAAGTTAAACTACAGGATGCTTGATAAATAAAGGCATTTAAGTAATTTAATTTTGAATAAAGAGCTCATAAAAAGGTTATGTGTTTGCTGCTATTTTCCGAACAATAGAGAATCAAACTAATTATTATACAAACAAAAAAAAACCATTGCTACTTTTAATGACAGAATATAAACCCAAAATAGATTTTTTTGAAAATCAGATGACGAAGTAGGTTTCTTTTTTTAAGAAACCTTTTAAAATACCTAGATTTTTCTTCTGATTCTACAATGTATGTTGATATGCTGTTTTTATAGTAGCCATAATCGCACTTGAGACCATCTTAAAAAATAAATCCCAAATTTGATTGTTCATAATTAGACCATTTTTTAGGTAAAATCAAAAACTCAAAATGGCAGCGAGTAAATCATAACCCTTTAACATGACTTGTTCCACATGCAGCCTAGTTTGCAGTTTTATTACTTCTATATTATAAATAAATAAATAAAACAGATTTTTCCCTTGTTTTTTCTTCGGTTAAGTTATACGATTCTTTAGTTGATTTGAGTTTGCTTCAAAATATTATTTTAATTAAGGTTATTTTTAAATAAGGTTATCTGACAAATCGAAATCGACGTCATTAATCGAAAAAAAGCATGTTGATGTTGTTGTTGCAGTCAGTTATTTTTATTATTATTAAATAATACAAGAAAATGTTTTGAATTCATTAAACAACTCTAATAAATAAACACAAATTTCTCACCTATTTAATTCGATGAACTGTCAACAGATGGTGTTAATCCTGTCGAGCTGACTTATTTTTAATTTAAACAGGAGTCAGACAGGCATTTATCACTTGCAAGTATTCGTTTTATATTATTGAAAACGCATTTTAGTTCATACATTACAATGGGGCAATTGGTAGGTATTATATAAGCAGAACTGGAAGGTTACATAGCAAGATAAGCTACGGTCAAAGGTCTCCACACAACATAATGACTAATTTCTCTCATTAATTATCATTGTTTTAAATAACGTTTCCAACAAACGTTGTGTAACTCGTACAACAAACAATGTGCGTAAAAATACAGCTGACATAATGTATACCCTTTTCTATTCTCATTTACGATATATTTAATTACTCTTTGTGTTTTATTTTCTCTTCTTCTTTTAAAAGTCAATTTTACGTAGCTTTTAACTTTTATCTTATCTAGAGTTCCAGCGGCAAGCCGATGGTAAGTGGGACGTGCCCATAGACATTTTCATTCTCTAGAGTACAATTTAAGCCTGCAATCCTAAGACTCCAAATGCGTTGCCAATAGATGGGGGACGTTTCAGAACGCCTAAAATTAATAAGCCTAATGTATCATAATACCTAAAAGTTCATAATTCCTAATGGATTTTTGTCTGAAACCGTATCTTTCCAGGTTTTTTTAAAAAAGACCATTGTTTAAATTTCATTACGTTAGGTTAAGTTTACTTTGTAACAATCCAGAAAAGTTAACGGTTTCAGAAAATAAATAAAATTAAATAAATATCAGGGGATCATGTCACACCAATTGACCTAATCCCAAACTAAGCTCTAGGCTTGTACTATGGGTACAACGACAACGACAACGATATAAATACTCATATAGAAAAATGTATAATTAAATACATAGAAATCATCCATTACTCGGAAACAAATATTCGCGCTTAACACACAAATATCTGCCCATACCGGGATTTGAACCCGGGACCGCTAGCTAAGGGTTGATATTTGTGTAATGAGTGCGACCATTTTTTCATGAGTCTTAGATGTTTTCTACGTATTTAAGTATGCATTTTTCTATATAAGTAAGTTTATCGTAGTCTATATAGGTAGTACCTATAGTACAAGCCTAGAACTCATAATAGAAATTAAAAAAATGATTAAAATATTGCTGAAAAACTTAAGAATGGCGGGATGATTTAGCGCGTTTCAGAGTAATTTACGAAAGCATACATTTTATAAGGGTGGTTTTATAAGGCATGCATATGGCAGCATAGATGAAACGGCTTTGCCTAGGGTAGACGTGGTACAAGCTGAATAAAAACTGAAGGGTACTTACTGTACCGGGTAATTCCACGATGATGTAACGAAAGTTACCATTTCAAGTGGTTTTTTTTAACCTTTTAATGCAAATATTTAGTCAGATATAAATTTAAACACGTATATGGAGATAAAAATGAATTCTTTCATTTTGCAATATAGCTAAAAAAACAAGGAGGCTAGAAAATGTTAGGTAACTTACGTTACGCTCTGCCATGGAATTGCTCTACCACAATACAATATAAAACACATTTTTTGTATGCGGGTGTTCTTTTAGTTCGTTTAGGTATTTAATTTTGTTGTTATAACGGCAAAACTCTGAAAATTTCCACTGTCGACCTATTGCGGTTTATGAGAGCCCGCCGACAGACAGACGGACGCACGGACGGACAGCGGAAGCTTAATAATAGGGTCCGTTTTGTATTCTAAAAAGGTAAGAAGAGAAAGATGGTGGGATGACTTAGACTCATTTGAGAGCGATGTATGAATACGCAAGCTTATTCTGAAATATATATATTTCAAAGTTAAACAATAAATCTTTGGAGTATATGTTACGTATAGTTTTCTCATGTTACATCGACACTCATTATACTTTGAAGATATCATTTTACCAACGGCCATTTCCTACCACATAAGTCACTTTTGTGGTAAACGTAAGTCTATCCATTCCATCCTTAAGGGTTACGTAATTACGTAATCTGCACATTGCTCGCAGGACTGATGGCCCATGGGGTCAGAAGGTTCTGGAATGGCGTCCGCGGACCGGAAGATGAGCTGTAGGTAGGCCTCCAACAAGATGGAGTGGCAACCTCGTGAGGATCGCGGGAGCGCGGTGGATGCGAAAAGCACAAGACCGGTCTGAGTGGAGAGCCTTGGGGGAGGTCTATGTCCAGCAGTGGACGTCTTTCGGCTGACATGATGATAATAATCTGAAGTATATCCTGCTAGTTGATTATTTAATATGACTCCCTTTTAATTCCTCTACCATATATTAACCGGCAAGCCTATAAGTAGGTAGTTCTGTAAGAGCATTGTTACCATTTTAGTGGCAACCTATCGATGTTTCTAGAAACTTCTGTCCGGTGTTTCGTTTGTCCGAAAATATTTTTTCTCTGAACCTATTAACTTTCCAAAATGTTAAAAGAAATATACCAACTCTACAACTTGTTGGTTAGCTTACTTTTATACCAATCCAGAAAACGGTTGCAGAGAAAATATATTTTCGGACGAATGAAACTTTAGGTCAAACGAAACAGCGGACAGAAGTTTTTCGACGTAATATAGGTAACCTATTTTAGTGCGTGTATCTTAATTTCGTCGTAAGTTTGGCTGGCATATTTAGAAGTTCTGACAAAAAGGAACCTAACCCTGACTTATTAAGGGCGACACAAACTTAAGCGAGGTTTAGACTATGAGTAGCAATGAAAGGTATTTCTCGTCGCAGGAGTTTTTTGGTTTTGGTAGACGTCTAACCTAAACGAACGTACTTAAATAATGTTTAATATATCCCGAAAACTCATCGTTTCAGCGGAAAATAGCTTTCAATAAAATTAAATTCGATTAAATGATACAATCGATGAAGTGTAAATCATTAAAATCAAGGATTACCCGATACATACCTACATACATAAACTCACGCCTGCATTCCCAGGGTGAGGCAGGCAGAGCTACAGAATTTACCAGATACTACACTATATTATACCGGATTGTACCTATTAAAATTTGGAACGGATCTTCACTCTTTGATAATCCGAAGGCTCATCATTGCGCATGACCAGCTCGATCGCTCATGATCTAACCAACGCAACATCCTGCAATGCGTCCGGCCCGTGCGCAGATTTTGTTGCAAACTCTTCTTGAGGAAAAAAGGCTTGAGCAATGAACGGATTTGATTTTGCTTTCGGATTTTTTTATTATGCTTTTATTTTAAAGACGTCATAAGCCTAGTTTGGTTTGATCCCATTAAGAACACACAGATGTTTGTGTTCGTCGATACTTGTCTTGTTCAACAGGATTGAATTTTTAACCTTCAGACATAAGATAAAAGACGTTTAGTCAGTAAATACGCAGCAGGGGTTTTTTTACACGTCAAAAATCTACCAGCGCTTTCCAACAGGAGACCACTGCCGCAAGAAACTCAGGAGCCACTATTTTTTAATTATATTTCATTTTAGTTACCATGGTACTACTTAGCCTAGCATTATGTAGTAATTATCTCGCACACTGCACCAGATTCGCCAGAAAAAACACTTTTTATCATTAACAGTGTTCATAAAACGCACTTATCAGTTCGTATTTAAATATCACAAAACAACATCCTGTATATATGTCACATAGGAAGACTTTGATAAGAATATTTTTCTCTAAATAACATAGTAAGGAAGATTAAATTAATAGAACATCGTGGCAAACATTTTTAATATACAATATCGAAATAAGTTAAACGTTTGTATCTGTGTGTGTGTGTGTGTCTGCCTGAAAATCAGCGCTGCAGGAGGAGACACCTCAGCATTATGCCGAGCCAGTGTCCAAATACCCGCCGCGAAGACACACTAGTGAGCGTGTCTTCGCGGCTTTGTTTCGCGGCCTTGTTTATTGTTGATTCTGTTTTCACTTTTTTCTGTGTGTCTTGTGTGTGTACCTAGTAAATAAATATATTTTCCTTTTTCTTTGTTTTGTGTGTGTGAGTATATTTGTTGCTGTGTCGTCTATCGTCTGTTTGTGGCATTGTAGTTCCGTAACGCATGGACCGATTCGGAAGTCGTTAAATCGCGGTGATTTTTAACTAGTTTTTATGAAACTCATTTGAGCCGTTTAAGGGTTTTCAGCTGTGAAAGTAGAAGTCGCTGTTAGTTGTTATTCAGGGGGTTTCTTTTTATAAGAGAGGGAAGCAAACGAGCATGTAGGTTACCTCATGGGAAGTAATCACCACCGCCTATAAACACCTGCATCTCAAGAAGCGTTGTCAGTGCGTTGCCGGTCAATTAGGAAAATGTAAGCTCTTCTCTTGAAGGCACCCATGTCATAACTGGTGGAAAATACTGCAGAAGGGAGTTTAATTTCCTAAACATGTCAATTACGTAGATATTGCTCGGAAGGAATGTGTGAACACATCATACTCCTCGTAATGGTGACAATTTGTGTAAGAAACAGTGCGTGGATGCGGAAAGAACTAGAGAAAATACAACATAGAAAACTGAACTTTGTGATTTGTTAGTAAGATTGAAGATGGTGCAGCGAAGAAGGTTACAAAAGAGTTTAGAAGGCGTTCTAGCTTGAGCTGTTTTCGATTATCTCTATGTTATAAATGATGACATAATGTTTTGCCACTTTTTGTTTTGAAAGGGATATTAATAGCATGGTAAATACCTTCTTGTGCTCTATTCTACTTGGGCTCTATTCTATTTCGTTTTGGACCAATACCATTACAATGGCATGAGAAGGCAAACGAGCACACAGGCCACCTGATGGTAAGTGGAAACTGTGACCCATAGACATTCGGATTCACAAGACTGCAAGCCTAAAACTGCAAATGCATTGCCAACCCTGAGGACCAAGATGGAATGCCTCTATGCTAGTCATTACACTGGCTGTCTTATTCCCGAACCGGAACACAACAATGCGAGCACTGCTGTTTGGCGGTAGGTTAATGGATAAGATGGTGGATTGCCATTTATAAGTCTGTCTCTTTTCCTGCCTGGAAATTAGCAAAGTGTACATGTTATTCGTGCTCAGATATGGCTGACGTAAAATATTACGTATTATGTGTAGGGTGTGTAATAATTAATGACGAAAAGGTCAAACTGCGGTGGGTGACGTTTCAAAATGATGATATTTCGCGTATTACAACAATACTTGCAATAATACCAATTTTTCCTTGTGTGTCTATGGATGTGTTTAATAGTTGTTTTAATCATACGCAGAAAGCACATGCTTAAGGAGCATCCAACAGGATGTGCGAAGAGCGGAGGGGCGTGCGAGAAAAAAATCCACCAATGGAAGAGCTGCGCTGAGGCAGGCTAAGAAAATGAAGTATTCCTATTGGTTGATTTTTCATTCCGCTACTTTGCACAGCTCAGGTGGATATTTTTCAGGCTCATTCTTTAAAGTTTCCGTTTTGTAGAAGCCCTATTTACTCGTATTAAACTAGTACCGTCCGTCTGTCAGGTTTATCGATCATTATCGACAAACCGCTACTTCTGACACCGACAAACTCTAATTGGCTACGTATTTTTCTCAAAATTTTACCGTTTACCAGTACGTACTTTAACGTGTATTATTAACCAAATACTAAATAAATCAAGATTTCTGTGCAAAGAAACACAACTTTTTGTTATCGTGACGATCCACTTGGAAACGTTTTAACAAACGGTTCAAAACGCCATTGTGTCACTGCTACGTAAATCATAGGTGAATTTCAACTAATATAGTAATTGTTTTTTCAAATGACGTTGTTTTTGAGGTCGCAATCATCACCTATGTGAAAACATTATTCATATTTGTATGATGCATCCTACACTCAGGAGCAAAAATAACGGGTCAGAGTGCGTTTTTCATACTAAAGAGGCATTTCGAAGCCTTGGTTCCTCGCCAGGGAATGCTTTTAGTGAAATCTGATGATGATTACCCCGACTATCGATACAGGACTTCCAGAGGGCCTAGGATACCCAACTGAATGAATCTGCGGTGAACGCCGGAATTGTCCATGTTCAGAAAAACATCTAAAATGGCAATCAAATGTAAGGAAATCCAAGTGCTGACCCAAACTCTCCCTCTATGGTGTTAATTGATTGTGCGATCAGTTAGGTATCTTAAGAACTTTTGACCTTACCTTACGGTCAATGAGGCCAGATAAAGAATGTAAACAAACTGACCGTTACTGAGTTAAAGTGCGATAGCAAGCGATTATTAATAGCTGTCCTTATTTCTCGTACGTAATAATCAATTGGTCGATGACAGTGTCGTTGCATGATTCTTGGTACAGGAAAGCTGTCAGTACAAAGGTTGTCAAAATTAGGGCCACCATTTTGTTAAGTTCAATCCTGTTTGGATTGATTTTTGAACGCTTGTTTACATTCTTTATCTCGTCTCGTTGGCCTTTCTTTAGTTTACTTGTGTATTTTAGTCTTCTATTTATAAATAACAAAAAACCGACTTCAAAAACGCAAAATTGACTTCTTCTGATGTCGGCTTTTGATTGAAAATATTGCAAGTCGCTGCTTTGTCATTTCCACCTCATCAAATGCAAATTTCTGAATGCGAATGCTGGATTTGTAACAAAAACCCAAAATTACCTATATGATATTTAATTTCCCTCAATTCCTCATCAGATTCAGATCAAAAAAGATATTTTTAAATCAGACAACTCTGTATAACCTTATGCGCGGACTTACAAAAAAAACGGGTTCGACGGGGCGTTTTTTTTTGTCAGTTAAAAAGCACACTAAATAATGTCGCTTGCATACCTTGCATACATCAATAATGATTGAAATGAAATGAAATGAAATGTTTATTTTGCAAGAACATACACAGGTGTTTTAAATATAAATATCAGTAGGATTTCAGTACATGAAGGTATGCTCTGCCACATTTGGCATGCAAAATCTTAATCTAACTTAAAACTACTATTATTTATTCATACAATTTATCAAAATATTCATTTATCTTATAAAATGGTCGAGTAATCAAGTAGGATTTTAATTTCCTAGAAAAGTCATTTATATTATTACATTGCTTTATGTCCTCGTTTAAAAAGTTATAAATTTTTATACCATTATATTCAAGGCTTCTTTTATAATTAACTTAATTTTTAGATTCTGGTAACTGAATGTCAAAATTATATTTACATAACCTACGTGGTCTGTTGTTAGTACTGCATGCAAAACTGGACTTATTTTTATAAACAAAAATGCAAACTAAATATTATGTAAAGTGATATCACGGTTAGTATGCCGTGCTTCACAAATAGTGGACGGCAATGTTATAGAGGTTTTGCCTTTTCGACATGCCTAAGAGCCTTTTTTTGCAATATTAAAACATGATTCACATCAGCACTATTACCGCACGATTGATGACTGATACAAAACAGTTATTAGAAAACATATGATATAATCGCAACTAAGTATAATAACACTGGATACTTAGAAACCCAAGAGTACTCTTGTAGACACGAGAGTCTAATACAACGTAGTACTTAGTCAGAGACATTTAAGAGACAATTAACTCGTTCCTTGTTCAAACCTGTGTATGAAACATCATTACTAAGGAACGACTTATTTGTCGGGAAGTCCATTTGCAACGTTAAAAACGCAAACGCGTGACGGGCGGGGATACTTACCAGTATACTATACTGTAGCTTTGCCACATCAGAGCTCTTTGATATGTTAGTAATTCTGATATCAAATACAAACCACAACAATCAACGCACCTTAATATACCAGCATTTAGTTAAACAATAAAGATATCCATCCCATGCTTTAATTACGGGGGGTTTGGCAACCTCGTGCCACGTTTATTTACAGCAGCAACATCTGACATGACAGTTGGTGTTATTCTTAATCGATGCTTCCTTTTAAAGTTGACTATCCAGTATATTGTGATCCCTAGATTCAGTAGCAAATGTTTCTTGAGGCTCTAAAGAAAATGTTTCTAATAGGGGCTCCAATCATTTGATAGTTTTCATTTAGGAGATTATTTTAAAAGATGGCGGACGTGTAATTGGTTTTAGTTTTGTATTTTTGTCTATTTAGGTGTTCAAAGTTCTTTTATGATAGTGATTTGTGCTTTTTATGCGTTTGTGTTGTACAGTGATAGAAGACTTGGACTTATTTCGTGTATCTAGCTTCTTACTTCTCGTTTCAAGTGGACTCGCAGTGGTACAGAGGTTAAAAATATCTTGACCTCTGTCCTACATATCACCGTACAACGTTGCCCCCAATCTTCCTAGAGAATATTGGATTGTATTTTATTGCCATATTGATTTACCACTTGACACTGGCGAAATCACTTCAATGTGGAAGCGCCATATCACCGCGGTAGTAGCTGTTGAAGTCGCCGCGGGGCAAAGATGAAGAAGAAGACTTATTTGTCATTATGACTCTGAGTGCGGCCGTAAATATTCTCTTTTAGTCGTTATCGTATTGTTAACGTTATAGTAACTCTTATTTACTTGGCAGTAACAGCGGCTGTATCGTAAAAATTAAACATGGTTTCAGAACAAAGATTTTTTTTAATCCTATGATGTAATGGCGACCCATACTCCTACAGCTGATATCTCCTAAGCAGCCTTATCATTTTTCATGAAACCGATAGGAACCATCCCTTTATTAAACACTTTCGAATCAGCCTATTTGTTCAAACGAGTTGCCAAGGTACAGATCCTGTAAGGTTTCATTTGAAGATAATACTGGCAGACATACTCGGAGGTTCTGTCGCAGTTAAATGCAACTTGATGCAATTGATGGATAATTATTACAGGCTATTCTCTAAAATAATTGCAAAATACCAAAACACAAAAGAATAATTGGGGTTACTAATGTCTTGCACAATTTTTTTTGGCATAATTCATCATTTCGCACAATCATCATTTGGCATAAAGTCTTTTTTCTGAAACCGTGTACTTTTCAGGATTGACATAAAATAAACCAAACCTAACCTATTAGGTTCTATGCAATGGTATTTTAAATAATCCTGAAAAGTACTTACATGGTTTCAGAAAAAAAGACTTTATGCCAAATGATGATTGTGCGAAATGATGAATTGTGCCAAAAAAAGTTATGCCAGATGAAGGGATGCCGAATAATAAATAATGACCTGCTTTCAAACTAAAACTTAGGCTTGTAATTTAGTAACTAGACAACGATAAACATACTTATAAAAATACTAAGACACAGAAACAAATATTCACGCTCTCCACACAAAAATTTGCTAAAACTGGGATTGCTACTCGAGTTCGCTAGCTCTATATAGGCGAGGTCACCAACGGGTTAACCACGCGTCATCAAAACAAGTGAATAACACGTTAAAAACTGTATCGAAACCCAACCAAGGTTAAAGACACCTTCGAACAGCTAATATAAACGCGCTGACGGGTCAACCGTATACTTTCCTCAACGAGCTCGGCAGTGAATTGTTTGGAAAAGGGAACAAGGCAGGAAAAATCATGATACAGCCAAAGCCCATTTATTTTTTAAGGATAATTCACAGTTTATTATATAAAGCGAAGAGCGGTATTCAGAGCGGTATTCTTCATCCATAGGTCTCCTTGAGGACTGGGTGCAAAAAGTGTGGCAGAAACCGTATAACTATAAACCAAAAAATGGTGACGTTAGCCTTTGTGCTTTTTACGGTAAGTGTTTTTAAATTTAATTATTTGTCTTTTTGGAATAAATATTGAGATATCAAATTCCTTTAATGACTTCGATATGATACATGGGTCTTTAAAATGGCTGCGTTTATCAAGTGACAAAGTTTGGATGAGGCATCCGTCACCTTTTGACACGTAAATAAGTATGAGAGTGACGGATGCTTTATCCACATTTGACACGCGATATAGACCATACTAGGCCCACTGGCCTTAAATTTATTTTTTCCTGACAATATAGATTGTTTTTTATGAATATTACTCGATTCCTCCGCCAATTGTCAATCTATTTTTTACATATTATGTATATTAAGTATGTCATGTGTAGGGTATAATCTCAGATGAGGTCTGGTTTGCATTTTGTCGAGATCTGGGTATGGGATGGATGAAAAGTCAACGGAACTCTTTAATAATTCAAAGGTGATTCCTTGTTTTTAGCCGCCAAAAAAAGAGGAGTTTCTCAATTCGTCTGTACTTTTTAATTATTTAATAATTTTGTTCCAGGTGTCAACACTTGCTTCCCTCACAAATGCTTTTCCACAAGGTAAACTTTTTCTCTCTTTGTTTTGCTTGTTCATTTTATGTTTCATAGCATCGCAAGTCATAGATTACTCTACGAAGTCAACTTATCTTGCCCAGTAGCATACACTTAACATGCTGGCGAAATACAAAATTACAAATAGTATCCGGGACAAAAGGTTCTGGTAACACGAAATTTACGTTCGTAAAGTTAACTTTATGAGACTTCCTAGTTATCCTGTTACAGGAAAATGTCGTCCGATCTTTCGATCGCATTAATTGACAGATTTATTTACACATGGTTATTATTTGCACAAGCTAGAATTAAATAGAGGCCTGTATGATGATTTTACTTACAATTAGTGCAATGTATGCGTGAACTTGTAAACTGCATGTTTACAAGTTCACGCATACATTGCACTAATTTTACCTTAAACCAAGAAAATAAATAAAATCAGGGGAAATAATTCAAGTACCTAGTTTTGAAAATTGGTACAGTTACACCTTGCGGTGTCCAGATGAACATGGGTGTAAGGGGGGTTAAAGGTACCTTTTTCAGATTTTTGCTCGTATCTCGAATATCTGTATAAATGGAATTATGATTACTTCTGACAAAAGTTTTTAAATAAAGTTTCTACAAAAATAATATATATTCATTTTTATTCATTACCATAAAAGATCAAATACGATTTCGATTTTACCGCCTAGAGTAGGCGCAGCATAACATAAAGCTGTACGTCCACTGGATCGGACGGATTTGTTACTCTGTATAAACTGAAATGCCGATCCAGTGGAGACGCAGCTTAATATTTTTAGAAGGTTTATAAAATGAACCTGGTTTTTACAGAACAACCAGTCGTACGTCACGAATGTGGGGATAAGACTTTCTGCCACATCAAACCGGCTGGCTACCCTCAAGAGGAAATTGACAGACTGGCGTTAAAGCATTTGGTAAGGTTTTAATAGTAGATTGTTACTACGCAGTTTATGCGGGAGTTTTTTGCGGGTGGTAGGACCTTGTGCGGGGTCCGTCCGGATCGCTACCACCATCTTATCCATTAACCTACCGCCAAACAGCAGTGTTCGCATTGTTGTGTCCCGGTTTGGGGATAAGACAGCCGGTGTAATGACTAGCATAGAGGCATTCCATCTTAGTCCTCAGGGTTGGCAGCGCATTTGCAGTCTTAGGCTTGCAGTCTTGTGAATGCGAATGTCTATGGGTCACAGTTTCCACTTACCATCAGGTGGCCTGTGTGCTCGTCAGCCTTCCCTATGCCATAAAAAAAAATGACTTGATGTTTGGATTATTTGACACCAACGAACGACTATAATGACGTACTTGAACAACCCTTATAATTTATATTGAAATTTAGTATTTATCTTTTTGTATGGAGTCGAGACGTACCTTCGAAAAGTTTATGTATATTTTGTAGGTATCTAAACACTTGATTTGTACAAAGAAAAGACATTATAATTATAAAGTAGTTAAAAATATAGCAGATATAACAAAGGCGAATGTATCCCTTTAAAGGATTTCAATTTTGCGGATGGTAGGACCTTGCAGGGTCCGTCCGGATCGCTACCACCATCTTATCTATTAACCTACCGCCAAACAGCAGTGTTCGCATTGTTGTGTTCCGGTTTGGGGATAAGACAGCCGGTGAAATTACTAGCATAGAGGCATTCCACCTTAGCCCTCATGTATATGGCTCACAGTTCCCACTTAACATCAGGTAGCCTGTGTTAAAAAAAGTTAACCTTGTAGCGATTGAGAAATGCGGAATGACAACGAATATCCGAATCAGTATAACACTAAAAGAAATAATAGTATATAAAAGCCACATTTAAATTGCTATAAATATGTGATGAGCCTGAACGGCCAAATGCATCACCAAGTCAATCCTTTTACAACATAAAATTAACACCTACGATATGCCATCGACAAATGCTTTTGTATTTCGGCCACATGGTACGAAGAAGAGATGAGACCCTGGAAAAGTTGATCGTCATTGGCAACACTGATGGGTAGCGAACTCGAAAGTGATCTCTCAGTGGACCATCTCTTCAGTTAACTTTGTTGCATAGAAGCGCATCATACATTCCGAGTATACGAGTAGATGTCCCCTGATGACCACGATCAGCTATACAAGTTGCCCGCGACTTGTTTGTCGTTCGGATCTCCCTTTCTATCTAGTCAATAACGATCGAGAAGCACTGAGCGACAAGCGAGAAAACTTGTGCTACCCGTGCAGAGAGAGATAACCTTCATCTCGACGGTTTTCTTGACGACGCGTTGGCCTAGTTGGTAGTGACCCTGCTACGAAGCTGGCGGTCCTGGGTTGAAATTCCCGTAAGGGCAGATATTTGTGTGATGAACGCGAATATTTATTTCCGAGTTATGAGTGTTTTCTATTCATTTAAGTATGTATT
Organism: Acleris sparsana; assembly: GCA_923062465.1. Lineage (NCBI taxonomy): Eukaryota > Metazoa > Arthropoda > Insecta > Lepidoptera > Tortricidae > Acleris > Acleris sparsana. The sequence continues at coordinate 3,529,676 of OV281293.1, forward strand.
TCTCTGTATAAACATTTATAAAGTTGTCTAGTACCCATAGTACAAGTCTAGATCTTAGTTTGGGACTAGGTCATTTGGTGTGACATTGTCCCCTGATATTTATTTATTTACTTTATATATAGCTTGGACGAAGAATTTCGTACATTGACCTTTACAGTGCCGCCGTAAAAGGTGGGTAAAAGGTTTACAATTCATGATGGCGTTGGTAAATATTGCTGTGCGTGCGTAACGACAATAAACATTGTGCGCGAGTGCCAGAGACAAGTAAAGGTGAGCCAATGTACTAAATTCTTTAAGAGCCGTTGCTGTGATTTTAGCCAAAATGAAAGTGGGCTTTAAAAATATGATCATATGACATCTATGTATAATTGTATATTTATAATGTGTCCTCCCGTCGTAAAACGCCTTGATGGATAGTAAAGTGCGTCATGCTATAATGGAACTTCTTCTTCGTCAGTCCTGATGTTGCAGAAGAATTTGGCTTTCTAAAACTTGCTTTTTGTTTCTTTTACAAGACATTTTTTATTTGTTTTCAGCCTCAGTTGCGAAGGATGAGGAGACAGATTCCCAAAGCCGCGGATCCTGAATATGGCGGCAATTGTTTTCCTAAAACGAAGGTTGGTATTTATTAATTAATAGTAGTTTATGTGATTGATGCATAATGCCTTCTTATGTGTACAGTTGCATACATAACTTAATCAACATGCATATCATAAATTTTCTACAATATGTGAGAAACTTGTATCCGTCGTTTCATTCGGTCACCGATACTTTAATGTGAACATTAAGATGCAAACACAACGGCAAACGATACTTTATTGACATGCAATACTTTAATGTAAACACTAACCGTACCGAACCACTTGCTGTGTCCTGCTAAGCTTACGACGCATTTGTACGTGTCCCGATTACATTACCCTACGGAAGTGAAGGATCTCGTAGAGTATATACGAGTTAAGACGAAGTGGTTAGAACTCCGCACTAAGGTTAATTTTAAGTCATTTGTAGTGAGAGTACCGACCAAAGATCTGTCGACGTTTTTAAAGAAGTAACTCTGGCCGACATATTTCGGCGATTTTGTGGCCGCCGGCGCCGTCTAGCAGACACCGCGAAAGTGTTGTAGTAGTTGTGTTAATTGTATGTATGTTAGTCTGTAAGGTATTTGTAAATATGGGCCTTGTAGACTAAAATAAAGTTATTCTATTCTATTAAACTATAACGACAGATAGACAGATAGACGACAGATAGAATATATTCCATTTGATTATCGTTTCTGAACATATTGTTAGTTAGGGAAGTTATGGTATGGATGTAGATGTAGGTAAACTCTTTTACAATATAACCACATTATTAATTGGCATAAAAAACTGACAGCTGCCAGAGAATATGTGACAGTGGTAGACAGCAGCTAGTCAAGATGCATAACGCTAAGATAGCGATATTCGAAAATCGTCACAATGTATAGGATTGACGTTAACTGATGACAGATCGCAGATATATTTCGAGTCGATAGAAAACAGAATCGTTAGCTTTGCATCTTGGGTACGCCTACCAGAGCATTATTTTCAGCTTTTTCATTCTTCAGCTCACTTTAGCTATTGCGTGTTATTAATAAGAGGGTTAGTATTTAAGTTTTCCTTACTATTATTATAAACGTGAAAGGGTGATTGATTCCGTCTTTATAGTAAAATACTGGTAAAAAAACTAACACTTTTTCAGAATACCCCTGTTTTTACAATGCGCGACGAGGATGGACCGAAGTATCTCATCAATTCAGAGTGGTTTGTCCAAAATATTACCGAAGTAGAGTGCGAGTAAGTATCAAAACAAAAAACAAATACAGTCGACAGTCTTGTACAAATTGATCTCGACCTAAACTAGGGTGCGCTTGAATCTGTCTAAAAACTTTTTGCATAATTTATTTTAACTACCAAAAGCATAACGAACGTTTTTACCGGGCATACGATCAAATAACATAATTCTCATTTATCATAACGATAATTTTCTTTCATTTTAAGTCAATTTATTATTACTACATAGGTTAGGTTAGGTTAAAACTGTGACAATACTTTTTATGTTAGTTTATGTGACTGTTACATAATAAAAGGCATTAAAATACGAGTGTGTGTTTATGTAACGAGCCGTCAGGCGAGTTTCATAATAACATCACACAGTTTCATAATAACGTCACACAGATAATAAGAAACAAATATTTATTTACATCTTTTGCAGCTAGTTTTCTTTTTCAGGGAACAAGAACTAAACTCGTCTTGCTTCAAAGAATACCTCATCTCAAATGATATACAGACCAAATGTGAGACCAGAAAAATAACTGTGCAACTGCTTACGTATATTCCTGGCAGCGAGGGGCTCAAACCAGTAACGACTCCAATAGGTACTGATTGTGCGTGTGTCATCAAGAAATAGCTGCCCATTTGGTCTATGTGTTGCCAGCTTGAAAAAAATCAATGCCCAAAATAAAGATCCCGATAATTATAATGGAAACAGTGATCTCCTTCACGGCACAACCGACAGCCAGACACACACTACTGATATACAGTCAAGTAGGGCATTAATATCTATACACCAATGGCGTCAAATATATGTATACAGGACCATATTGCCAGTAGCATAAAGGTGTATAGATATTTTTGACGTCTTGGGAGCGTAAATATATTTATCCCCAGTGTCTGCACAATTAGCCCTCAGGTCGAAAAACTAACCTCAAAACAATGTTGAGTAAAACATAATACAATTATAAAACTAGACTATGCCTATATTAGGAACTCATAATATTGAGCGTCAAAAAAGGGTTCCCGCGTTTCAAAAGTGAACTGCTGGTGTACACTATGAATATATCCTAAGTACTGTACCTTCAGGTAAAAGCAATTATAATTATTTAATATCCAATATTGGGTGCATAAACTAGGTACTGTCATTCATATTTTTTTGATACGTAACTATAGAGTTTTAACTTGTTTTATTTTGTTTTGACCCTCTTACTCGCTATAAAGACATATCAGATATTTATGCGCCTAGTGTTCAAAAATCTTTACATAGTATAAAAAAGTCTCTTTCCGCGTCTGTCTATCTGCATATCCGCTAACTCCTAAACCACACAACGGATTTTGATGCAGTTTTCATTATCACTTAGATATTTTTTCATAGAAGGTTATTTATTATATATGTACAATAAATTCTGCTTTGTGTACCGGTGGTACAGAAAACTCACACAAACCGAAGCGAAGCGAGGGTGAGTCGCTACTACCTTCTGAATAAAGTTATATATATTTGTTCTTGTATCATACAAATTCAGGTCATAATGTCTATTAGAGCGTTTTATAGCTAAATTAGGACAAACAAAATCTTTGTTTCTTCGTGTGGTAGTAAAAAAACTTTTGATAGTGTAATTATGACACACAAGCACATAGACAAGATTTTAGTCGTTTATTTAGTTATATCCTCATAAGTTCCTATATTTGCCGTAAAACAATTGTAATTAAGTTAATAATAAAAATATAAACGTTTTAATACTGAATTATTTTTATTGAACCTTATAATTTGTCGATAGTTGTATTGAAATTGAAAGAATACTTATTTGGCTAACTCTACATGGTTTGTACTGTCAATTTGATTCTTCAGCCACTTTGGACTATGTCAACGTGACATTATAAACCATCATAATTAGTCTCTCACGTTTTGATTGACCACGTCACTTTAACATCGTCCATAACACAGATTAAGTACTTACCAATTTCACCAAATGATGTTAACTACATAACAGACGACTAGAGCATTAACAGCTGTCAAAATGCTGAACTAAGGGCCGTGTTAATAATCTGATCTTAAGTGTGAGGCCCGTCATAAGATACGTCAAAATAAACGCCAAACCATAGAACACTGTCATTTTTGACGCATCTCAAGACGAGCTTTAGAGTTGAGATCAGTTTATTGATACGGGCCTAAGAGTCGACATTGATTAAAACATCGTTTGGTGAAATTGGTCTTAAATGTTAATCAATGTTAACCGACTGTTAGTTCAAACATTTTGACAGCTGTCAACACTCAAATCGTTTGTTAAGTGGTTGGTGAAATTTGACATGAATAAGGAAAAACCTGTAAGCATAATTTATATTCCGAAAAAACTTAATCTTTTCCAAAGCATTAGATATAATAAATGTTGTCAATAATTTTCCCACATTAAATGGGATAGGACTGCCACTGTAGGACAACATGGACTAACAGTCCACCACTGGTCGATATTAGCCTGTCAAGACTAAGTAGTGATGGTGCAAGGTCCGTCTGAATTGCTACCACCATCGTATGTACGAGCATCTATTATAATTTTGTGTAGGCGAGTGTGCTGAGAATTATATCATACCATTCGTTGTCTTCCTTTGTTTATACTCATACTGAGCACACTCGCCTACACAAATTGAAAATAGATATTAATTCACTATCCGTTGCAGATGTGTACGAGCCGTCCGCGAATAACGACTCGAGCTGTGCAAAAAATAAACGTGTTATCTACAAAGAAATAAATATATTTCAATAAATACATTTAAAGCAGTGTCTTAGTAATGTTTTGTGCGCGTTTGCTTGGGATTGTTTTTACTGGTGTCATTTTAGTAAGCACTTTTATTATTGTTTCCTTAATGGCTTTCACAAGGTGTATTTCGCCAATGTCGAGTTTTCAAGGAAGAATTTGTTGCTCACTCTAAGGTGTAAATGCGTCTCTTACGTTGGCCATGTTCCGCCAACGTGTAGAGGGTCCATTTGACAATCACCACGAACATCACACGTGAGGACAATTGTTTGGTTTGCATTTATCACGGGGAGTGCTCCGAGGAATTATTCAGATTAAAACCAGCCGCTGGATTCCACCATCGTGCAACTCGTACCAAACTATCATTTCATCAACACCATCTTGATAGTTGGAAATCTACTAACGTTCGTTTGTAGAGGGCCTTCTTACCACGCACCTTATCTATGTGGAATCAGCTTTCGGCGTTTGTATTTCTGAACCAAAAAGACTTGGAGCCTTCAAAAAACGAGCCTAATCTTTTCTCAAATACCGGCAGTGCACCTTCGATTGCTCTGGTGTTGCGGTTGTTTGATGATCACTTACCATCAGGTGGCTCGCTTGGCAGAGGCCTCATTTTTTACAATAAAAAAGAGTATTTTACCCTGGTGGACTAGACGGAAGCACATGGTGTTAGCTCCATGCGCTTCTCTCAAGTCTTGGTAAGCACTTGATCATTGGCTGAGCAATTAAAATAGTAGTGTTCTTTTTAGATTTCTATGCATTTCTAACACCCGACAAAAGAGAGGTTTTTTTTGTTATATCAAGGAGAAGGCAAACTAGCACACAGGCCACCTGGGTCCCTAGCCAAGTTGCCATGGCTACTAACTTATTTTATTCTGTCGCCCAAAATGTGTAGCATGAAGTTGACCACTCGCATGTGGTTTATCATGGAGAGGAGAAGGAGAAAATAAAAACAATAGTAGCTTTTACATCTTAGCTAGGGGCCCTGGTGGTAAGTGGTATCTGTGACCCATAGACATTTGCATAATCAAGACTACAAACCTAAGATCGCATATGCTTTGCCAACGCTGTGAAATAACGTGGAAAACCTCTATGATTGTAATTTCACCGGATGTCTTATCCCCACAACAACCCGAAAATGTATCTGTGTATGTGTGTGTGTGTGTTATTTACCCCCTACTCAGAAAGAGGGGGTTAACGTGTGTATATGTTGTGTACTAAGTGTCCGTATCTGTGGTTCTATCTTTAAAATTTTAAAATTGGAAGGACCAATTCGGATGCGGTAGATACAAAACCCCAATAAAGGCGAATCCTCTCTTCAAGTGCCAGTTAAACAGCCAAACCGATTTTCATGAAATCTAACTTAACATGAAATCAGGATGATGGCACCAGTGTTGGACAATTTTAGCAGCCAAGCACCAATAATGGACACTTAACTCTTAATTCCAAGATACAACGGTCCTAAATTGATTTTCTGTAAAATAATCCATTACTGGTTCAATCAGACAGACACACAAATACACTTTTTGTAGGGGTTTACATGCCCAGTGCGATTAGTTCGTTTTTAAATGTAAATCTATAAAAATAACAACGAGTTCATAGCAATGTTATTAAGTATAAACTCTTATCTTGTACCAGTCTCGACATTTGATTTATCAGTTAAAGTACACAGGTCACAGATAATAAATACAAGGGAGACAACACGATGCGACTGTTGTTAGCTCAGGGGCAAATTTCTCGAAACTCAATAGACTTATTACATTGGTCCAGCAAACGCATGCCAGTAGAAGTACATTGACGAGTTGGTGTTCACGTTTGAGGCGAGAACTATTGTATCGACGCAATGTACCTACGTCTACTGGCATGCGTTTGCTGGAACAATATAAATCAGCCATAGTAATATTAATCCATGCGGTAAATTTCTTTCTTGACTTGTAGAAAATTGTATTGAGTGAACTAATATTATATTCTAAGAGCCGACGACACTAAATTACACTAGTATGATAAGACTACCGGATGATATATATATATATATATACTCCACTGGATCGGCATTTCTGTTTATACAGAGGAACAAATCCGTCCGATCCAGTGGACGTACAGCTTTATGTTATGCTGCGCCTACTCTAGGCGGTATTATCGAAATCGTATTTGATCTTGAAGAATAGCTAAACTGAAGTGGCAGTGGGCGGGGCACATTGCTCGCAGGACTGATGGCCGATGGGGTCAGAAGGTTCTGGAGTGGCGTCCGCGGACCAGAAGACGAGCTGTAGGTAGGCCTCCAACAAGATGGAGTCGACCTCGTCAGGATCGCGGGACCGCGGTGGATGCGAAAAGCACAAGCCCGGTCTGAGTGGAAAGCCTTGGGGGAGGCCTATGTCCAGCAGTGGACATCTTTCGGCTGACATGAATGAATATATATATATATATATATATATATATATAGTCTCGTCATTAATGGGAGAACACGAAATGGTGACGCTGCAATTCAAGAAACATGGCTGTTTTAACTCCAATGTCCAGTATGATAATAAGACTCCCAAGTTTCGTTTATTCTTCGGAACAGGGGAAGGGTAAGAATATAGAACAATGCAGTGCTGCAACCCCCCCGGATTTGCCTAATCAGTGGCAGCAGCATGATAAGAGATGTCTCGTACTTAAGTATCTTATTCGAGTCTAGTGAGTTTCGAGAAAAGGGCCCCAGGTAGAATTTACTATCGTCATACAGATACACATTTGTTTAGCTGTGATAATAACTGATTAATATTTTAAAACACTGTTTTATGAAGGAATGAAACGTTTCAAAAAACTATGAATCGCCTCAGCAGTATATTTATTTTGCCAAAACAATTTAGTACTACTGCTTACCTTAGCTGCTAACGTTTCTGATTTCTATCGAGTTGACATAAGCAAGTCATATTTTATTTATTATTATGTACTAATGCTATCCTACTAATAAAACGCGCGTGTGTGTGTGTGTGTGTGTGTGTTTGTTACTCTTTCGCGCTGCAACGGCTGGACAGATTTGGATGAAATTTGGAATGGAGATAGGTTATACCCTGGATTAACACATAAGCTCACTTCGAAAAATTGGGGGGAAATGACCTCTACATACTAAAGAGAGCCGTATTTGTAAAGAGATACTTCACCATTATTTTGAACTTTATCATCCTCATTTAAATTAAATATAAAATTGTAATCTTGAATTATGCTTTCGTCATTATATTGCATCCGTCAACCGCCCTTTACTTATTACATAAAGTTAATTATGATATTGATGATAATGGATAGCATAATTTAATTCAAAGAATCAAAGAAGAAATATTCAAAGAATTTATTTGCTCAGAATACAGTTGTGCAGATGTTACATTAATTTTAAATATGTCCAGTGTATTCAGCCTGCATGCAGGCGTAGGCGTGCAAAACATTTGTCGGAGCGATAAAATTAAAATTAAAATTAAATTAAAGACTAAACACAATCATAACAAAATATAAAAAATGGAATAACAAACACAATATTCAAATCATCAGGACATAGGCTTTCCACTCAGACCGGTCTTGTGCTTTTCGCATCCACCGCGGTCCCGCGATCCTGACGAGGTCGTCACTCCATCTTGATGGCCGATGGGGTCAGAAGGTTCTGGAGTGGCGTCCGCGGACCGGAAGACGAGCTATAGGTAGGCCTCCAACACGACGGAGTGACGACCTCGTTAGGAGTAGGTATTCAAATATTTGGGAAAAATTAAATTAATATTAAAATATGTCAGTCACGATTTAAATATTTTTGAATGGAATAAAAACAACGGTCTAAGAGCCAGGTAGTTAATTTATACTGAAGACTATTTCCCTTAATTAACTTTATGTCCTCAGGTAGGTTCTAAATAATATGCTTTAATATGCTTTATTTTTTTTTTCAGGTGACCACACTCGCTACTCTTACTAATGCTTTGACAAAAGGTAAATACAAAAAACTTTGAAGGTAATTAATAATAAATATTGCAAGAACTATAAACTCAGTTCAAGCTTAAATAAAATAAATTAAGAAGCTTAAGAGGGTAATCTTACATAAAGTAACTGGGTCCCAAACTGGGCTCTATAACTTCAAAACACACAGCAGACGGAACGGCCATGCGACCCTGACTACGCTGACAGTCTGAACACGTGGTTATCGTTTCGTACGAGAATGTCATCCCAGGCATTTTGAGTGATAGAAAAAAAAAAAATAGTAGGCTGACGGAACCAATGTTGGACACTTTTACCAAAATTATCGTTATGTTATAAATGTAGTGTCTCAAAATGTAAATAACCTTATCTTCTATACCACAAGAATCAAGTGTCCATTATTGTTCTTTATTCTTTAGTTGTTCCATTACTCTATCGTTCGCATAATGGCCTGAGGGCCCTGCCAAGATGAACTACGCCTGCCAAGATGACTTTTCGTATCACGTCACCTACTAGTGACGCGATTGGTTTAAAAACGAAATACATAGGCTGAAAAATTACATTCCAGTACTTAAATAAATAATTTAAAAAAAAATGTTGCAAATGCTTGTTTATTAGACAAATTACATACCAATCGAAAGTATGAAGCCTAGACTATGCAAAAGTCAGGTTGACAATTTTTTGCCGTCAAACTATTGGTAGGAAGGTATAACCACGTAACTCGGTACTAATAATTTGCACCAAACTTAACGTTTACATATTCTATAGGCTTCATACTTTCGATTAGTATGTAATTTGTCTATAAAACAAGCACTTGCAGTGACAAAAAAAAAAAAAGATATAATTACCTGACTGAAATTTTGCAGCCACATTCGCCACATATTATTTAGCGTATTAGATTTGATATAAAATAGTTATCATCGAATAAACAGCCGGTGCAAATCGTCTCCTATTCTGATCTTATACTATAAGTTAAGTATGAGAAAATTACCCGATACTGAAGAATAGATATTGTGAGGACCTGCACATTCAAACAGGGCAGGGCAGTGCATGTTAGGACCTTGTGCGGGGTCCGTCCGGATCGCTACCACCATCTTATCCATTAACCTACCGCCAAACAGCAGTGTGCAGCAGTGTTCTGGTTTGGGGATAAGACACCCGGTGTAATAACTAGCATAGAGGCATTCCATCTTAGTCCTCAGGGTTGGCAGCGCATTTGCAGTCTTAGGCTTGCAGTCTCGTGAATGCGAATGTCTATGGGTCACAGTTTCCACTTACCATCAGGTGGCCTGTGTGCTCTTCAGCCTTCCCTATGCCATAAAAAAAAAGGGCCTCTGTTCAATAACGTAAAACAATATTGCATTTGATCTATCATGGTATTGTTTTTAACTCGGCCGCCATTTTTTTTTTTTTTTTTTTTTTATTTATTATAAGTATATATTTTTTACATAGTACCATACTCTAAATGTCGCCAAACTGTGTGTCAGTTTGTTGGCGACTGATGCGCTCAATAATCTAATACTACTTGGGAGGTACATAGATACTAGCTAGTGATTACTTACTTACTAACTTAATTTACGTTTACATTTGGAGTGCCAGCATGGTTATGAGTTTCATCTGCATTTTATAACTTTATTCAATTATTGTCAAAGTGCCTATCTGTGCAAGATAAGGCTGTACTCACATTATTAAATTTGTGTGTGTTTCAGAATTACCAGTCGTTCGGCATGAATGCGGAGAACAGACTTTGTGTCACATTAAACCACCTGACTACCCTCAGGAGGAGATTGACGAAATGGTGTTTAAGTATTTGGTTAGTTAAACTTAAAATATCAAAGTAGGGCAATACGACTTGACAGAAGCGCGGGGAACTAACCTCATGTGATTCTGTACTGAATAATATCCATGGACATGGCCTTCCATTGCGAGTGGAGTGGGCCCTCTACAGACTCCGCATAGTTTACAATAAACGGTGATTTCAAGAAGTTTTCTCACAGCAGAAAACACTTGAAGTTACCCCGCGTTGAGCCCACCCCGCTCGTAAAGAAATGCAGGCATTATTTCTCTAATGCGTCCATTATGACTGTCTTTAATGAACTTGAAACTGGCGAAGTGCACCTTAAGAGCGGTTTCATAATAGCGTTTTTACAGCGCAAGTTACACTCGTTTTGACATCAGCGCTTATACGCACTCTACACTTCGCGCTTCCATAAGCCGAACGCGCGTATACGCGATCATATGGGCGTGTTCGCTTTAAATAATGCGTCAGATTTTCGTGACTCGCGCGTCAACGGCCATACCAGCGCGCCTACGCTCGACGAGATGCGCGTGTGGAAATTTGCGCTTATACGAGCGTACAAAAACGTCTTTAAATGCCCTAACAAGAATAAAACGCATTAATAAAAAAATAGGGACACACAGACGCCGGCAGTCCGCTGATATTGGCCGGTCATTATATTCAAACACAGGACTACCAGTTTTTTTTATACAATTCATACATATCTTTACAAGTTATTTGGTTTGAAATCAACTTAGATATTATATCATTCGTCCAAACCGTGTGAGAGCATTAAGTTTTTGTGGCAAAAATGACAATTAACTAGGGACATCTTTGTAATATCACATTTATCAATAGCTATTTAGAATACCTACTTTGAAGTGACATTACAAAGTTGATACTGGGTTCAACGGATCAAATAGGAATAAAAAAAAAACAAATCGATGTTGTTGAAAAATATTTTCTTAATACATTTTAAGGGATTTTAAAATTCTAACAACAATAATTGTATTATTAACGTGTTTTTTATTTCAGCGTTATTTGCATAAAACTAAGAGGGAAGCAGTGGAAGAGGTGGTACCAGCTTCACCGGAAGAAGGAGGAAACTGTGAATCAGTAACTTTGGTTAGTATTTTACTATGTTCCTATATATGTTGTAATTTCATCTTTTTAATAAATAAATAAATAAATAAAAATAAATAATAAACGGAAATGTCCCAGTAAATCGGCGTGCCCAGCACAGCCGTGTGTACGCGAAACTTAAACAAATTGTGAGCAAGAAAAGCATACCCAGCGTCCCGTCGCCAGCCCGTCCCGCCCCGTCCCGCCTCGTCCCGCCTGGCTGTGTGTTTTGAGCAAGGAAGCCTCACTCTTCTTTACACAAAATTATTTTTATGAACTGGCGAATGTTGTTCTTGTTCTTTGCTCCATTTGTTGCTTCAACAATACCACTATTTTCAGACCTTAAAATTTCGACGTAGGGAAACTGAAAGACGTACCTTTTATGTCTTATTCACATTGTGACAAGAGTGAAAAACGCACGTGTTTCAGTTTCCCTTACTGTATACTCGGAAATTTTAATAAATATTTGTTATGTTATAGAATTCCCCTGTATACACCATTCGCGAATCAAACATGGCGCCGCAATACGTTGTACAGTCAAAATGGTTCAATCAAGATGTTCCACACGTACAGTGCAAGTAAGTAAACTTCGATGTGAGCTCTTTGTTAAAAAAAATGGGTTCCGAAGTCCGTCCGTCCGTTTTTCTGTCTGTCTCTCTGTCTGTATGTCTGTCTGTCCGTCTCTTCTGTGCTAACATGTAAATGAAGCTAGGCTACTATAGTTTTGTTTCGGTTGATGACAAACCTGACATACTTAGGTACTTTATTGTTATCTAGTGCGGACCAAACCATTTATATTTATTTATTTAATCCAGCGCAAAAAAAAAACAATTTTCAGCCTTTAGGCAAATCAGAAACTTGTTTACCTACATAACACCTATTTATTGTTAATCATAATCAGTGAATAAGGTATGTATAGTCTCAGTTAGAAAAGTTCCGCCACTTTTCGACTCTATTCCAATGCTTTCAAGGTCCGAAAGTGACGAACCTTTTTTTACCGTGACTATACCTATATGTTTCTTTGTCTTGCAATAATTCTGATAGACAACATTGTATGCAGCTGCCGAACAAATTGACAACGCATTTAGCCTAAGTTGGTAATTATGTTACTCTACTTAAAAAGCTAGAGGACCTGCGTTTTCTGGTCAGGGCAAATATTTATGCGACGTTTGCGAGGAGTTTGCGGATATACAGATAGGTAGAAAGATGAAAGACAGACAGACGCAGAAAGCGAATTTGTTGTATACGGTAAACCATACTGTTATTGCCCGCGACCAGTGATTACCCACTACATTTTTTAGAGACTGCAATCACGGATAAAAAATATTTGTTTACGTAGAAACATAGCTTTGTTACTGCTAGTTACACGTACTTATGTGACGTTTTTTTTGGTGATTGCAGTCTTTAAAAAATGTAGTGAGGGTAATCACTGGTCGCGGGCAATAACCGTACGGTTTACCCTACTATGTAAAGAAAAAAACAAGTTAGCATTTAAAAATAAAGTTCGCGAATTTCTTTACAGGTAGAAATTGTCATCATCTAGATATTCTGATTATCTGTACGTTATCTGTTTTTGTATGTGTTTATGTATGTATTTGTATTATTGTTATGTAAGTGTATACGTATGTTGCATCGTTACTACAATCTCTGCTTTTCCTACAGGTTCAGTGGTAGAGAATGCATTACAAGCATTAAGTCCGCCCTTTGTATTTAGTATATTCCTTTGTTATAAAATAAAGATTAAATGAAAAAGAAAATTGTATAAAAATTGTTCCGTGTACTTAACAGTTTTTTTTTCTGTCCACAGGAATGAAAAGTCTCCATGCTTCACAGGATTCGTCATTCCAGGTTTAGTTAATAACGCCAGGTGCAAAACTAATAGAGTATCTACCTCCCTACTAGTTTTCGACCCAAAATCGAAGAAGCCGGCAAGAGTAGATTCTTTGATTGACATTGCCTGCGATTGTGTGGTTAGCTATACCTAACTGATTATTATAAATGAGCCATAATGGTGCCACGCCCGCACAAGAATCAATGGCTTTAGGTGCTTCCCGTATCATAAGATGGAGATAGTTCACACGCGCCTTGATGGCAGTGTAACTAATATTTGAATAATTTCTGTTTACTTTAAAACCATGAGTTATTCACTTAACGTTTGAATCAAAACTTAACGTTAAAGTTTGCAGGGTTTCGAGGATTCAACCAATAACATGCAAAAAAGGTGAATCCAAAATTCTCTATGGTTAAATTATTTTTCAAACGTAACACCTTCTTCACATGTGTTTGTTTTATTATCCGAAATCGATTTGTACGATGTTAAATGATATTTTTATGACTTTTAAAATCTCAAATCAAAATGTTTTGGTTTATAAAAACTATTTATCTCCTTCTCACGTTTATTGCGCGAAGCAAGCAAGCAGTCTAGAATAGTTTTTCGTTTTGTTTCTCCTAGTAAAAAACACTACGTACCTAGAAGGAAAGCGAAATACCTACATGGACTCGTATACGTCTGTGAGCACTCAGATAGTGCTTCGGGTTCGTGCTTCTCTCTCACTTGCTCTTAATAAAAGCGTATTAGAGCGAGTGAGAGGCAAGTACAAACCCGAATTACCTTCTAAGAGCTACCGCACTGTACATACATGACTTGTGTATCTATTGTATACTTTCCAGCCTTTAAGTGGTATACCTACTAAACGATTCACGGTTGTTATAATGATATTATATAATTAAATTAAAATAAAGACTTTTTTTAAGTTAGAATATGGGAGCGTTTGTATATTTACTTACAATCTTATGCTTTACCAACCGCCGAGCAGCGTTCATATTGTTGTGTTCCGATGTGAGGACAAATAATACACAAAGATTGACTAATACCTCCGCTACTGCACATTTTCAACCTAGCTCTTTGTACTGGGGAGTAAATACCATGACCAACGGAAGATCATACTGGTGATATTATCCCTAAGGCTAATATTTAATACGGACTATGTGGATGATCAGATCCAAATCCATAGCCATTCTTCTTCGATTGCTTCGATTGTTTGTAAGTATCGTAAATAGACTTCTAGTTTAAATAAAGCCTTACCTTAGTGACAGCACGGCTTCAGGTCCCAGCGATCAGTCGAAACGAGCCGCATAACGCTGGTTGATTCTACTTCAGATAACTTGGATAAGTAAGTACAAGTTAACGTTTTGTACTTCGATTTAAAGCATTTGATCGCGTTGATGACGACGGGCTTTTGGTGAAGGGTACACGACATCGGTTTTTCACCAAAGGTGCTTTGTTTCTTCGCCAGCTATCAGCGAGCATGCCGTTTGGCAAAAATATGTTGGCCGAATGTCGTTTTCATTTGCCAACCCAAATTTACATTTCTGGATTTATTTCAGGACCATCTTGTAGAACTATAGGTTAGGTTAGTTTTTATAAAATCTTAAAATATTTACGATTACAGAAAATAAAGCGAGTTGGCAAATGAAACGTTCAGGAAACGATACATTTGGCAAACATATTTCGCAGAAAGTATTACATTTTACGTACAATTTACTTACGCTTGATGAGAGATGTAAATTGGCGGAAATGACCCTACTTTTCGATATAATTAGAAATCGCATTGATTGTCCTGAACTACAGTCTAGCCTGTCGCTTCGTGCCCCAAGGCGGCGACCAAACATGACACCCTGTTTTATGTCCCATCTCACTCAACCAACTAATGCAGTGCTAATGCAGTGCTATCGCGCATGCACGTTTCGCACATGCAGTTTTACACTACTGATGCATCTTTAGGATCCAAACACAAGTTTAAAAAGATGTTTACACAGTAGGTATTGTTAAAACAAAAAACAAAATAGAATTGAAAAGAAATATAATTTTCAACGCTCTAAATGAGTTTCTGGCAAAAAAAAACGTTTAAGACAGCATGTCAACTTGAGACATTTTGTGAGTGGGTAACTGACTAGTATAGTAAAAAAAACACTTAATAAAATATACTATAATTAAGCTCAATAAAAGCTATTAATCAGCAACAAATACCTTAGCAATCTCTTAAATATGATGTATTTTGATGTTTTTATTGAAATCCTCATAAGTTCAAGTAGTTTAACCTAGATTCACAAAGGCAAAACTTAGCTATTAAAGTTTGTAGTAGTTTGTAGGTTTTGCTTTATTTCATATACCTATAACGTATATGAATCAAAAAGTACATTTAAACTTAATTGAATGGGTACTAACTGTGGGCAAGTACAAGAAAATATCATTATTTATATTTCCATTCGCCTGGGCCTGCGTGCAACGCAAAGCATTTACATTTCTAAAAAATCCTTCGTAGGTATCTTGTTTGTTATTAAGCATTTTTGATGAGTTTACATTTTCAGTATGTTTGTATACTCTTTAATTTAGTAACTGATGGATAACTGTCATTTACCTTTGATGTAACTAATAATATGTAGTAAGTATAATAATATTTACGGTTGTTGTTGTCCTGAATACCAATAAATAAAAATAAGGCAGCTAAGGCAAAAATAATGAACCTAAACTATCACCCGTGCGCTTCTATTCTAGGCCGTAAAATCCAAATCGTATTTCACCTTTTAAGTATGGTATTGTTTTTTACTCAGACGCTATTACTGCCAAGTAAATAAGAGCTATCAAAACATTGACGATACGATAACAGGTCAAAAACTATATAGTTTGTAGGGGAGGTAGGGGACCATTGGGCAGTCGGGAGGTTCGGGCACCTTACAAGTTATATGGTAGTGCCCGATACTCCAGACTGCCCAATGGTCCCCTACCTCCCCTATCGAGGCCAAGGGCCTCTATTCAGCACCGTAAAAAACCTATAATGTTTGAGCTGTTATCGTATTGTCGCCGTTTTGATAGCTCTTATTTACTTCACAGTAATGGCGGATGACGTCAAAACATATATATACCATAACAGGTCAAAGACGATATGTTTTTTACCGCTGGGAATAGAGGCCCTGCAGAAAAACAAAAACGCCTTGCATTAAGATTGTCGGGAACGCGACTTTGAATAAAAATGCTATTGAAATGTACAGGCGCTAGGTGCGTATATAAAAACATTGTGATCGCCCTCAATTAAAAATCCATGAAATTAATTTAAATCTATATTTGTATAAACATGGGTTATAAGTTTGGACAAATTAACAACTAACATCGGCGCATTAAAATTAAAACTTAAATTGTCCATGAAGTTATAATGAATGATAATAAAACAATACAGTCTGTAAGCACTTAGAAGGTGCTGCGGGTTTGTACTTCTATCTCACTAGCTCTTAACACGAGTGTATAAGAGCGAGTGAGAGACAAGTAACCTGAAGTAACTTCCCAGAGCCATCGCACCGTACGTAAATTTCAATTGAAATTTTAAATCATAAATTTACAAAGTTCATTTCGATATTATAAGACTGTACTAAAATAACAAACATTTGTTTTCTATTCCGTTACCTATTTTATTTTCAAAATGAATTTTAGTAACTTAGAAAAAAAAGGAGAAGAAAAAAATTAAGACACAAAAATAGTACCTACACAAAAAAGCATGTAGCTCATTACTTAACTAACTAGACATAAGTATGGAACGGTATAGAATAAAGCTAACACAGAACCAAAATCAAGTTGTGGCAAAGGACCGGACTCAGCGTCTGCTGTAGGCGCTCTGCGAGAGGATCGCACTCTCACAGCGCTGGTTTTCAAACCGTCACTCATACCGTGCAAACTTACTACCTAATACAGTAAAAATAGCATATTATTGTTTTGGAGGCCAAATATATACATCAATGAAATTTTGTTTATAAATTTATCTTGGCACTAGAAATGAGGATCTGCCGAGTCCTACCAATATTTAGAGGTCCTAACCCCATTGGGGGGTATGGGCAGGGTAGGGAATTTACTAGGCGAGTGAATTAGTGCCATTATTCATGTAATTTATTACGCTGAATCGAATGAGACCATTCTCATACTTACAGGATCAATATTTTGCGAGATATGAATTGTTTTTGTTGGAAAGAGTTAAAAGAAGAAAAATTTAATATTTCAAATCAAAACTAGGTAGGATTTAATCAGCAAACATATGTTCATAGTTGATATTACATACGTACGTAGTGTTAAAGTTTGCCAATTGTTTTTGCTGCCTAAATCCTACTTTTGACTTTATATTGTTTTCATTTTTTCCAACAATATGGTCTCATTCGATTCATCTCAAAGACAATCATGAAAAATGACAATTCACTCGCGGTAAAGTAAAGTAAAGTAAAGTAAAGGTAAAGTTCCCCCCCTTAGCCCAAAGGGGGTAGGACCCCCTAAAATTTGGTGGGACTCGGCAGATCCTCATTTCTAGTGCCAAGATAAAGATATACACAATGTTTCATTGATGTACATAACTTGACGTCAAACTGTCGTGTTTCGTCGTCCGTCCCTCATACCGTGCAAACTTACTACCTAGCGGGTGCTTAATATGCTAAAAATGATTTAGTTAATCTGTGGAAAAAAAATATAAATTTTGTGATCTGTTAAAAGGTAAACTAATATAAAAAGTAAAAAATCTTTTTTGGCATTTTGATTTAAAGCTTTGAATATTTTTTTAAATGTCGTCAATTATGTGTGAAAGAGGTGGTAATATATTAACTTACGAGTGTAATCATTTATAGAGCTAATGAAGCCATTCTAGTTTTTTTTTAAATGGCTTAAGTAAAATAATCATTTTAAGTTTTTTTTACATTTCACGTTTTTAATTATTTCTTCTGTTCCTTTACCTTAGAATTCTAATAGAACTATCTCAGTGATATTCGGAATCAAATTGTAAAATAATCTGACTTTATTCCACAATATTCTTACCATCAACTTGCTCGACTGTACTGCCTGCCACTGACTGTGCTGCCACGGTCAACAAATCAAGTTCACAATTTTAAATAAGTCTTTTAAAAGGTATAATAATGTCAAAAACAATATTAAAGCAAGCCTAAAATATGAATATTACTACACAAAGCTAATAAAACATCAGATTGAATATAAAGGTATTCATGATGAGTTTAGATACCATTTACTATCTCCTCGTATGCTTCGACGAGGCGGTTGAAAAAGGCGTAGATCGTTGGTGCGGGGCTGAGCAGCTGGTCTAGGAACTGGGTTGGGTCTCTCGCACCGCTCATTGCGTAGCGAAGCCGGTACACCAGCGTTCCGTTATACGAGCGGTGAACAGTTGGTGGCGCCAGCGGGCTGCCACACAACGCGTTCAGGTCCATCAACGCCAACAGGCAGTACTGGAACTCGTCCAAAAGTCGCAGCAAATTGCGGACCCGAATCCCGTGGATATTGCTTTTAGCAATCGTATAATAGTCTTTCATTATCTTCGCCGCGGCGATGCAGTCAGCCACCGTGACGGAATCTTCGTCCGTTGATGAGTCAATAACAGATGGAAGGGTAGGAAGGTTTTCGGTCTTCGGAAACACGAGGCTCAGTGTGACGTAGGAAAGCAGTACACAGCGCGCTTCGGCGCTGGTGTTGGTAGGTTTCTTCTGCGTGAAGTAGACCAGGGCAGCGACGAGCAGCCGCGCATTCACCGGCAACCGCTCCAACGAGCGCACTTCCAAGCTTAGCGTTTCACGCAGGAAGTGCTCCAGGAGCCCAAATGAACGCACCGAGCCCCACCCGTTCTCAAACACGCATTTATCCGCGAAGTACTTCGGTTTTTTGATAGAATAACTGTGATTCACATGCATGTGTTGTATGCGGCCATATATTAATTGAAACCCATCATTATTGAAGTTTGTCAACAAGTCGTATGCATATTTGACTATCTCTAGTGTTAGCGATTTCCCATCTTCTTCTTCGGTTGCATTTTTTGAACACAAACCGTAGTATTGATGGTTGCGGTAAAGGTTAACGTATTTCTTGGAAATGTGCTCTTCGGCGACACCCTTAGCGAACCAGTCGGGGGCGCTTTGGCCTAACGGGCTCGCAACTCCAAGCCCATCACTCTCCTGCCTCTTTACAAACTGCAATGCCTTGGTTTCCTCTTCTAAAAACCTCTTCCTGTCTTCAACAGATATGAACTTATTTATTGTTCTGGAAATCGTTTCTCTATCGTTCGATGAAAGCCATTTGAAAAAACTGGAATAACGAGTAATATATAAATCTTCGGTGACAAGGGAACCTGCCTGCTCGAAAAAACTTGAGAAATGATTCTGTGGGAATATTGTCTCATCCGTCAAGACGATGAACAGAGCAAGTTTTTCTTCAGTCAAATTGTTTCTCCGTAAGAAATTATCCAATAAGAAATAACTACACGTTATGCTATTGTTGCTTTCGTTAAACTGAATGGTATTCATTGGTATGTACTGTACTCGAGAAAAACACATTTCTATATCTAAAGAAATTATGGGACATTTGAGTTTATTGGCAAGCGCCATAGCCTCTTTCTTATTTCCGTACTCGCATGCGACGTATTTGAAGTCCATTTCTTTTAATACCTCTCTGATGGTAATACATGCAAAAATAGGGAAGGTTTTGCTTGTATCTGGCTCCGTAGAATTTATTTTATTAATAAACCTACGATGCTCGTTAGCTCCTTTGAACAAGAAGTAGCAGGTGACATTAGCTCTCTTGAACATGGTGAGTTGTTCACGCAGATAGGCGGCGTAGCGGTCACACTCACAGCCGAATGCGTGCATGAGGCCGCTCTGGTAGTAGAAGTTGAAGAAATACCGTGTTCCATCCACAACAACGGCGGTGTTGCAGATCTCCAGTGGTTCGAGCTCCTTTGACTCCAAGTACTGGCTAAACTGTATAATCCGCATATTGTCTGTAACACCAAAAGTTTTCTCCGCTATTAATTATGCAATTATGCACCAGGTCGTCTTTACGCTTTATATATATATATACCGGGTGTACAATCCAAATGGGTCAGTATGGAGAAGTCGGAAACTATGAGAGATAGCGAGATCTGTTCTTAGGAACCATGACGTCGATTTTAGATTTAATAATAATTACATTCAAACTTTTTTATTAACTCTCATACATAACCGGGAATCGAACCTGGTCAAAATCAATGTGTATAAATTCTGCAACTCGCAAGAAGCACAACGCTAATAGAATCTTGTTTAAAGTATGATAGTTAATAAAAAAGTTTGAATGTAATTATTATTAAATCTAAAATCGACGTTATGGTTCCTAAGAACAGATCTCGCTTTCTCTCATAGTTTCCGACTTCACCATACTGACCCATTTGGATTGTACACCCGGTATATATATAAAGGTGTTAATGGTTTTATTACCCTATTGAAACTTAATAGACAAGCCGGTTTAATAGATAAAATAAAATTCATCGGTGGAAATAATATTTCCTCAACTATATTTGTTTCGAGTACACTAACTAATTGAATCCAGAGCTAGGGGCGAGGGATTTAAAGGTATGTATGAAACACCAATTAGGTACTTTGCCGCCGTTCCAAACACATGATTTTGAAAATAATATTGAAGGTGTAACAAAAGAAAAGTGTCTCGCTCTTAAAACTCCTTTATTTTGTATATTTAATTATCAATTGTAAGATTTGGGGCATTCCTAATAGCATAATACAAGTATAAGGTAAAAACCGGTCAAGTTCGAGTCGGACTCGCGCACCGGGGGTTCCGTATTTAAGATAATATGGTTGGGAACAAAGGATACTTATTTGTAATGAATTTTATAGTCTTTGCAATAAGGTCCATTTTGAGTAGCGTAAATTTTAATACAGATTTTTAATATTATTTGATAGGTTTTCCGAAACTGTAAAGTTACTTCATTTATTTTTTACTAGTAAGTTAGTATGTTCATTTTATTTTTCCCGTAAAATATAAGTACTTAATTATATATCATTTTTATTTTTATTTTTGGTCCATAAACTTTGGAGATCAGAGCGGGTACCGTTAATTTTTTGGTCATTTTTATCTATAAGTCAAAAAGTTCGCCCTGAAAAATTATAAAAATATATAATTTTGAAATGTGCAGACTGAGGCCTTTTATATGACTACCTGTTTGCTAAAATGCCTCCCATTCTAGACCACCTTTCGAATATTTAGAAAAATAATTTCATACGTTTTTTAAATAAAAACAGATGCGGGCTGCAAGTTACACAACTATGCCAAATTTCAAGTTGACAGCTTCTGAGAAAAACTGCTGTAACATACAGACAGACAAACACCGAAGTCTCACCATAAGGGTGTACCATTTTGGTACGGAACTCTAAAATGTAGGGTTCCAAAGCTGTTACGGTACAAAAACTATCTCAAAAAACAACAAATGCAAACTAATTCTCTAGTTAAAGTTATTTGGTGCTGAATTAAATTATTGTAGTAGGTATAAACACTTTAGTCGTCTGATTCTCGGAAACCAATAAAGTCTACTGGCAATTAGTCGTGATAATTTGCTTTAAAAATCTTTAAAAATCGTTATGTGTTTTTATTTGATATATTTTTCACACTTTTAGTATATGTAGTTTGGGCTGTAGGGCGGAGGGCACTAAGCTCGAACTAAAATTGGCGCTTTAAATATTATATTTCAAAACGGATCCCGTAATCAAAAAAATGTTTATAAACCCGCAATATTTTTGAAAGACCTTACCATCGACACCCATGCCCACACCATGAGGTAGACGAAAATTAAAACTAATTTTAAAGATTTTATTTTATTTTATTATTTCTTCTACATGATTAATATGTATAATGTATATTCATGCCAAATAACAGCTTCCTACAGTTTAGTACTTTTTTTTATTTTTATTATATACATACGTTATTTTTTTATTATTTCACGCTTTGATTCATAGTACGCGAGTAGAAAATAATAATAATAATAATCGTACGTCAATATTAGGATAGGGCGCAGTTCTTATAATCAAAGCATCATTCATTCGGTGAGTAACAAAATAAGCAGTTACGTAATACCCTGGAATGGTTTTAAACAAACAATGTAAGTGGTATAAATTATGCATTATAATAAACATACTTACTAAATACTCGGAAGATAATAGTTAAAACAGGATGTTGAAATAATGCTGGCGTGTTTTAAACAACTATACAAAGTTGCACTACGATAATGTAGATAAATTTGTTTATTTGGTTTTGTGACTCACTTATAGAGTTAGGTGCCATATCGTGGCTCTAGAATCCATGGAGTCGCTATTTTTGAATTATTATAAATGACACTGATTTTGACTTTCAGTATTGCCATTTTTTTTTTTTATGACATAGAGAAGGCAAACGGGCACACAGGCCACCTGATGGTAAGCGGAAACTGTGACCCATAGACATTCGCATTCACAAGACTACAAGACTAAGACTGCAAATGCGTTGCCAACCCTGAGGACTAAGATGGAATGCCTCTATGCTAGTCATTACACCGGCTGTCTTATCCCCAAACCGGAACACAACAGTGCCAACACTGCTGTTTGGCGGTAGGTTAATGGATAAGATGGTGGTAGCGATCCGGACGGACTCTGCACAGAGTCCTACCACCCGCAAATGCCATGCTCCAAAATGAACTAAAAACATTTTTATATTATTTATTTCAAACATTTCATAAATTAATAAATAAATTATGAACTATTAAAATACTATAATGAGGTATGTAATAGAAAATATTGACTCCATGGATTCTAGAACCGCGACTTGCCACCAAAAGTTCTAACTCTACTTATAAACCATGTTTCTATGCGGGGCATATCAAATGTCGAGAACCTATATAAGTACATTGTAAAGTTAGGTTTAAAAAAATCGGACAAGACCTAGAGCCCCTAGACAAGATGCATTACGCCAACTAGCGTTCCTATTCGTTAAGTTTTTAGACCAATCGCGTCACGTGACGTTTCGTATCACAATAATTATTAAAGTGATTTGATTTAGCAAACGGGGTGCCATATGAAAGGGCTCAAGCTGCAAATTAAAAAAAAAACTTTGGCCTACTTTTTGATTACTTAATAGCCAAAAATATAAAGAATGACCGTTCCTCCCCCTACATCTCCAAAGTTTATTGACAGAAAATCTGAAAAAAAAACATGATTTAATGATAATTACTTATGTTATGCGTGATAAAAAAAAGACAAATTTTATAGTATCACAAAAAGAAAAAAAAACTTAGACTAGTCAAAGTGGACCTGAAAAATGAGTACTTCCTTTTGCGTCTTTCAACCATATCTTAAATACGGCAACCGATTTGGGGTATGCTCAAATACATTGTTAGGCGCCCTGCTCTATTCCCGGATAGATTTATTATCGGTAAGGATGACGAAAATTGTAAGTATTGCACTAATTATAATTGATCTCAGCATTAAGCTGAGTTAAGATCATTTCGAGGCTACTTTCTTCTTGTGTCTAATTTGGTGTTATTGTTAATTGTTATGTTTGTCACGAATAAGTGTTTTTTTGTTGTTTTTCTTTCAAAGGAACACCTCGTTGGCGTCGAAGTACCACAGCTGAGTGTTTATTCATAACGTTATTAAAAATAAAGTTATCATAACTGGATCGGAGTGCCCTTTAGTGAGTGAACTTTAGTTTCTTAGTTTAGTTTCAATTGTGCCCTAATTGTATTTTTCTATTTGTATTTTTGTGTTTTTAAAGTCGGCACGGCACCCTATTACTAAGACTCGTCCGTCTGTCTGTCTCTGTCTGTCACCAGGCTATATCTCATGAACCGTGATAGCAAGACAGTTGAAATTTTCACGGATAATGCATTTCTGTTGCCGCTATAACAACAAATACTAAAAGCAGGATAAAATAAATATTTGCAATATTCTAAGAATATTTAGTTGTATGTTCACTTTAAAAAGAATCCCATAAAACTAACGTGATTTCTTATAGATAATGGTACGGAACCCTTGGGCCGTTTTATTATGTAACCGGTTTTAGCGCATAAAACTATTTCATTATATTTCAGTTCATGACGTTATATTTCTTCAGCGTTTAAAATCCTGTACAAATTTATCGAAGATTTTTCATAACGTTATCGTTATCAAAATCGCAACAAAACAAGAATAAAATTATAAATTGCGCACTGTTGCCGCTTTGTACTCTTAGGCCCGTATTAATAAACTCATCTTGACTGTGAGGCCCGTCACAAGATACGTCAAAGTAAACGTCAAACCATAGAACACTGTACATTTTTTACGCATCTCGAGACGAGCTTTAGAGTTGAGATCAGTTTATTAATACAAACCTATTAATGCCTTAAGTCCAAGAATCGCGCTATGGGTAACTCTAATGAACATTACGCATCTTTAGAATACATATATACATACATAAACTCACGCCTTCATAAAGCTTCATTCCCAGAGTGGGTAGGCAGAGCTACAGAATTACCAACAACTCTAAAATGTAGAAAGAATGAATACTAATATCAGGAGACAGTCTCACACGAATTGGCTTAGCCCCAAACTAAGCTCTAGGCTTGTACTATGTGTACTAGACAGTGATATAAATACGAGTACGTATATAGAGGAATAAATACTTTTAGGTACAGAAACGAATACTCGTGTTCATCACACAAATATTTGCCCATACCGGGAATCGAACCCGGGACCGCTAGCTTTGTCACTACCGACTAAGCCAACGCGTCGTCAAATACGTATAAAGAGGAATAAATACCCTTTTTATTACAAGTGAAGTAAAATATTTTGAAAAGAAGAAGAAGAAGAGGTTCTCAAGTCAACCCATATATTGATATGTATGATCACGCGTAACTTCCGGTCCCAATGTCACCAAATCTGAATCTGATGAGCGGATCCGTGAGGAATTGAGGGAACTCCTCAAATATTATAGGAATATTATACAGCGATTTAAGTATTTTTAGTAACAAATCCTACATTTGCATTCAGAAGGTATCATTTGGTGAATTGGAACTGGTGATGGAGACCAAAAATGGCTACCGGGGCTAGTCAATGCTACCTACCTATTTCAAGGGTGGCGATAAGATATCTCGATTAAGTTAGTTGAACAATGGTAACGAAGAATGTTAATAATTTTTTTTTTTTTATGGCACAGAGAAGGCAACCGAGCACACAGGCCACCCAATGGCAAGTGGAAACTGTGACCCATAGACATTAGCATAAGACTGCAAATGCGTTGCCAACCCAGAGGACTAAGGTGGAATGCCTCTATGCTAGTCATTACACCGGCTGTCTTATCCCCAAACCGGAACACAACAATGCGAACACTGCTGTTTGGCGGTAGGTTAATGGATAAGATGGTGGTAGCGATCCGGACGGACCCTGCACAGGGTCCTACCACCCGCAAAATAACCCCACCCCATAATAATAAGTTTAATTGTTTAAATATGAGTAAGTATTACTTTCCCGCGGCGTTGCTTGCGGCAGCTTTAACAGTTTATTATGATCACTAAAAAGTTTAAAATAAAATAAATGTTTTAAATAACAAACAGCTGCCTTCAAGAACGCAAAAATTAACTTATTTTTAAATGGTAGTATAGGACAGTCCAATTGAAGTATTTTTACCCAAAAGCCAACTGCAGTTGGTAAGCAAGTAACTATGCCAAATATCAAGTTTCTAGCTTCTATGTGTAAATGTCAGTTAGCTGTTTTCTGCCTAACAGTTCACGTAAGGGGGGAACTGTATTATTAACTTGAAATTGAATAGGTACTTACACATACTGTTATAAATCTAAAACGGGACTTAATCATTATAAACCTTAAAAAAAAAACCATCCATCCAAAATACAATCCATCCAATACAAATACAATCCATTATACTCTGTCGACGAATATATGCAACTTAAATTGTAAAATTATTATTGATATTTTTGACCATTATTAGTTTTGTGTATTGACATCGGAAACTGACCATTTATTACTTGTTTATCATTGTTGTTTTTGATTATTTGAGTGTTATTATATTATTGTATTATTGTAATATTATTTTATCATTTTGTATTAATGTTTTGTTGACGATATCAATGTAATTTCGTATTTTTTGACATGCAATGCAATCTATATTGTAACATTACATTGTTAAATAAATAAACTAAACTAAACTAAACTAATAATAATAAACATTTTATACCTCGACGTTCCGAACCCTTCATTTTAGAATTATGACTAATACATACTCACATACAGGGTGACAGGAAATTCGCCGTATTCCTTGAAAGGGGTTAATCTACAGCTCATTTGAAATGATTTAAGTCCAGTCAACCAGGGGTCAAAACTCATTGGTTTTCGAGTAATTCACGTTTTCAGTTTTTTTTTTAAGTACCCTCTTTTCGACCTAAAACTAGTAATTTTGTAAAAACTTCGTCATTTAGAAAGAAAAAAGTATTTTTCGAATAGTCAATACCGTTGATTACGAACAATAAATTTTTATTACAAAAAATGCAAAGTTTTGCATATAAAAGCATTTGGAGTTAGAAGTTCTAGCAATTATTTTCCAAATTTTGTGACATTTTAAAGCATAGCTAAAAAAAAAAGTATGACACTTCGCGTACAAATTACAGGAATAATTTGCTTGCGAGTAACAATCACCGAAGTACGAAAAAGGCTTCGTGCTTGCATTCGAAACCAGGGTAAACAGTTCGAGCAAAATTTGTGATGTAATTGATTTTAGTTTTTAAGATTAAAGTTTATTTGATAGTGAAACTGTTTTTTTTCCTCATTTTATCCTAACCTTGCTTAATCACTTATCAAAGTATCACTTAAGACTTTAAGACAGAAACTGAAGGCAAAAAAACCCACGAATTCGAGACACAAACAAATTAAATAATTAAACTAATGACCCTTTGTTTGTGTCACCAAAGGCAATCTGCTGTGCCTTCTACATCAAGAAGATAAGTTATGATAAGAAACAGAAGACAAAGTAAGCCCTCGGAGAATCTAAAACGACACAAACAAACCCATTAGAGTCAAGTACGCTAAGTAAAGTCTTCTAGCTGTTCTGCTATTATTATTATTAATTGTATTTTTTTTGTATTAAAATGTCATAAATTGTACCTTTTTAGAAAGCTTATAAATTAAGAAAATTATTCCTGTAATTTGTACGCGAAGTGTCATACTTTTTTTTTAGCTAGGTATGCTTTAAAATGTCACAAAATTTGGAAAATAATTGCTATAATTTCTAACTTCAAATCGTTTTATTCACAAAAAAATGTTTTTTTTTGTATTTTTTTTTTATTTTTCGTAATCAGTGGTTCATTGGCTATTCGAAAAATACTTTTTTTTTCTAAATGACGAAATTTTTACAAAATTACTAGTTTTAGGTCGAAAAGAGGGTATTTTAAAAAAAAATCTAAAAACGTGAATAACTCGAAAACCAATGAGTTTTGACCCCTGGTTAACTGGACTTAAATCATTACAAATGAGCTGTAGAATAACCCCTTTCAAGGAATACGGCGAATTTCCTGTCACCCTGTAAAAATAAATACTCACATTTTGGTAGCGACAAAAGGTTCTTAACTAGCAACGTTAATCAGTAAACTTTGACAAACTTACTTCACTTATAAAGTGGAAACGTTTACGCTGTCCACAACTCTTAACGTTACTAACCACAAACTGCCCAACCGATTGCAGTTTTGTTTTGATAGGGTTCCCCAAAATTAAGAATTACGTTTAAACAACCCTGTCTCTTTCCCTTAATTGCGTCGAGACTCGAGTGCGAAAGGGAAGAGGCAAAGGGAAGTATCTCCTTCTAACTTGGTCTGAATTTTCTATATGTGGGAAGCCTTTTTAGAGTTCCGTGTCCGATGTGTTCCAATAGGACCTTATTACCAAGGTTCCGCCGTCTGCCCGTCTATCACAGGGCCATTCAATTCAATTCAATCTTTTGATCTGTTATAACAAGAAACTTGACACTTTCACGGATTATTGTGGTCGCTATTACATTTAAAAAAAGCGATAAAAATTGTGTAGTTAACCATTAATTAAGATAACAAGCTCGCAGTTAGCAGATTATAACCGCCTTCGAAGGTTAACATGGATTATCGACTCTATTTCTTTCGACAATAGACTACAAAATACAGTAATAGAATAATGGCAAGCATTTTTTTTGCATTTTAAATCTGCCCATCATTCGACAGGAACTTACTCTGTATATAATACAGAAGTGTTGAATACGCTATTTTCCTTTTAGGCCATTTTAAATCTACTCGACAAGGAATAAGGTTGAAAATTCAACATTCATGTAATGTATTTCTTAACTTTTTTGTAGAGTAACTTGTTAGCGGTTTCGAGAACAAAAGCAGATAATATTTTTTATTTTTTTATTTTTTATGGCATAGAGAAGGCAAACGAACACACAGGCCACCTGATGGTAAGTGGAAACTGTGACCCATAGACATTCGCATTCACAAGACTAGAAGCCTAAGACTGCAAATGCGTTGCCAGCCCTGAGGACTAAGATGGAATACCTCAATGCTAGTAATTACACCGGCTGTCTTATCCCCAAACCGGAACACAACAATGCGAACACTGCTGTTTGGCGGTAGGTTAATGGATAAGATGGTGGTAGCGATCCGGACGGACCCTGGACAAGGTCCTACCACCCGCAAAATAGAGAAGTAATAGGATTGTATAGATACAATGACCTTTGTATAACTAGGTACATATAAATAATGATATTAGCAAAAAAATATTTTCAACAAGTCTATAGTTAAATACTGTACTGTAGAACCTTTTATGTGCTAATCCATCTCGCAATTGGCCGGTTTTTATATGTTTAGGTCCAAACATCATTATTATTTTATCTAATGTAAGTCCTTCCGTATGTATCTTTAATAGTACCTAATATAAGTACCTAATTACGTATGTTTTTACATTTTTTTATTCTATAGAGAAGGCAAACGAGCACACAGGCCACCTGATGGTAAGTGGAAACTGTGACTCATAGACATTCGCATTCACAAGACTGCAAATGCGTTGCCAACCCTGAGGACTCAGATGGAATGCTAGTCATTACACCGGCTGTCTTATCCCCAAACCGGAACACAACAATGCGAACCCTGCTGTTTGGCGGTAGGTTAATCGATAAGATGGTGGCAGCGATCCGGACGAACCCTGCACAAGGTCCTACCACACGCAAATACCAGCACGTCGGCAGATTCGGACGGTTTGACGCGGAATATACAATAACCACCACCAAACGTAGCACTTCCTCCTCATCATCCTGACGAACGACAGGAACAGGTTCATTTCGTCTTCGATGTAAACCAAATTCGCTTATTTGGCGATGCAATGCAATAAAGGAGCGATATCCAAGGGCGGGCCGGTCGGGATATCGTCTTCTGTACTCCACAACGGCAGCACGTGCATTTCCGTTACAGAAACCATACACAAAGTGCATATCAGCAATATGGAATGGTTCTAAATTCGCAAGTCGAGGCATTCTGAACTGAAGTAAACAAAATGCCTTAAAAAGTCGGGATAACGCAATTCCAAATACGTAGCGTCACGAACGCAGAGAACGATCGACTAACGACGAAATAAACCGATGATAGGAGGGGACCGAAGACAGGTAGCGACGAAGAGGGGAGGCGAATAGTGACAGAAACTTTTTTTACCTGCGTTATCCTTTTGTTTGGACTGCGTGAAGGTCAAATTTCAACAGGTCGTATTTCGAAAAATATTAGAAATAACTAGAAACATTGTTTTGGGATGTTTTAGATAATACCATGTAGTTTAATAATAAATAATAAAATAATACTGTTTATAGCACATTTTTCGGCTTTTTGGGCTAAATAACCAAAAAATAAACCTTTTTTTTGTTAGAATTTTCCGTTTCTTCCTCATTTTCTACATGTTTTATTTAAGTTTGGATAGTTTTTTAGAGCCTGAGCGTATAAGTAACAATAATGGCTATGCAATAAAAAAAACAGAAAGGAAAACAAACTCAAAACAAACAAAATATCGCAAAAATATTGCAACAAGTCAGCGGGTGAATATTTGGGCGTTTCAACCGCCGTCATTGTTGTCATCAATATATTGACGAAAACAATGATAATTACCAGCAACTTTTGATGTCAAAGTCAACGGACCCGGGGGTAGTATTAATTCCATTTAAAATCATAAGACAATTAAAAAGTTTATCTTGAATAATATGCGAAGACAATAATGACGGCGGTTAAAACGCCGAATATTCACCCCAGCCGTCTCTGCTAAAATAAAACAAATGGCGATAAAAAAAAAAACGATCTCGATATACCTCTAAATTAAAGTTTTTTATCGATAATTTTGTATAAATATTCAACCACAACTCGCCGGTCACTTCGGCTTGGGACACCCTGTACAAGTTGCCATTTAATACAAACGCTAGCGTTTGGTGATCACCTATCGCTTTACGTTGTCAAAAATGAAAAAGCTAGCCAAGTTGCCCTCGGATAACTACATACATTTTTGTAAGTGACAGGTGATCACCAAACGCTAGCGTTCGTAGTCGATAGCAACGTGTCTAGCCCCGCTGAATTCTAAATTCGTTTCGTTTGACTCAACCAGCGCGTGCGGCTTAGATAAGTATGTGTTTATCTCAAGCCAATGAGACTGCAAAAAGTTGCTGTTCTCTTCTACAAGTAGGACTATGTATAAATATTAGACGTGTTTGTCTGCGGACGTTTCTAATCCCCATTTGCTGCGGATGTTTCTGTACCTATCTTCTTCTTCATCGTTCCCTCAATGCTGAGGATCGCGACCACATGTTAGGGTTTTCCACTCAGCGCGGTCGTAAGCAGTGTGGATCGCTCGGTGCATGCTGCCGCCCACCGCCTTCTTCAATGGGTCAGAACATCTTGTAGGTGCCCGTCCTTGAGCACGCCTTCCGTCCATTTGCCCAACAATAATTTGCTGCTCCAAATGATGCTTAGAGGACCGCATAATATGTCCGAAGAAGCTCAAGGCTCGTTTCTGGCATATTCTGTACCTATAAACTAAAATAAATAGAAAATGTAAATAGCAGCGTTTGCTTCTTGGTGGGCCTGAATTATAACGTTTCGTTATTTTTTCTTAATATAGAATATGGGTTACTGTCCCCAATAATATGGCCTCCAACCTGTAGTTCTACCTATGACGCCAGAAAACACGTGTAACGCAAACGTAAACGATTATCGAAAAATGACAAAATGTATGGAATAAGCACTTGACGTGGACGTCCGGCAGTTTCCGTCCATCCTAGGCCTGTATTCTAAGCAGTAAAAGCAATAAAGACGATAACCACTTTGACCACTTAAGGTATTGTTTAGCCGCCATTACTGTAACATAAATAAGATATAACAAAACATTGAAAATACGATAGCAGGTTAAAGACGATATGATTTTTTCCGTCTAGAATACCGGCCCTATAAATTTTCCATAACGACACCGTTCTCACAAATCACAATGCATCTTATCTTGGGCGCTGGCTAGACCGACTTACAACTATTTATAACTAACAATATATATATATATATATGAATAAATATATATAAATAAAACAGGAACACTAATTTACGTAATGTAGTATAGGTACCCGTGCAAATAGTTATAAGTTATAAGTATAAGGTACTCAAACGTTCTCTTGACTCATGTCATGTGTTTAATTTTGGACGTGATACATAGAGGTAGGTACTCATTTTTTTATATTATCCGGTTTATTTGCTGACGCCATCGAGGAATTTCCTACCTCTATTCTAACGGGTAAAACCATATTGCTTTTGATATGTATGTTACGATAGCTCGTATTTACTTGACAGGAATGGCAGGTGAAACAATAATAAATGAAATGAAAGTTAAAAGGTTCAGAAAAAAAAACCAAGTTAAGCTGGGAATTGACGGACGCGCCGTTTGTCTTGCCTCAACGGCTGGACATCACGGAGCAGACGGATTAGAAAATGCGCCAGAGAACGCATTCACGACGATGCCATTTGGCTTGGCTCGGAGGCGTGGCGTGTTCCAACATTGAATTTCGACATTCACGATAGTTCCGTTCGGATTGCGCGTTGGCACATCGTGCTGGCATTCCGTCCATTTGGCAATCCAACGGGCCGCGCCATGTACTTTTAAACGCTACAGTTTTGACATTCACGGATCCATTTTGGCGCGGCAGTGCTCTATTTGGCTTGTTAGAGCAGTCGTGAATGCCCAGCTTTATGCATTTTCAGACTAATGAGGAAGTCGGGAAACAAAACTTCGGACTTACTATACCTACCATACCCTTTGACACGCAGGAAGGAAAGGAACCGATATTACTATTGAATATGGAAACCAGGACACTAAAGTTTAACTATCGAAAATTAGGTACAATCAGTGCTCGGATGTAATTAATTCTACGTATTTTAGTTGCCATCCAGTTTTAATTGTGAGTCAATGATCTCATCATCAGAATTTATTTACGTTTTCTAAATACATTGCGGGTACCTTGTGCAGGGTCCATCCGGATCGCTACCACCATCTTATCCATTAACCTACCGCCAAACAGTAGTGTTCGCATTGTTGTGTTCCGGTTTGGGGATAAAACAGCCGGTGTAATGACTAGCATTGAGGTATTCCATCTTAGTCCTCAGGGTTGGCAACGCATTTGCAGTCTTAGTCTTGCAGTCTTGTGAATGCGGATGTCTATGGGTCACAGTTTCCGCTTACCATCAGGTGGTCAGGTGACACAACTCGTTTATCTACCGTAAGCATAAAATTAAAAAAATATATATTTATTGGTTCTCCAAAGTTTTAATTAAATAACAATGAACCGTCTTGAAAAAGGCCAGTCAAACTGAATCCGGCTTTTGGTGAAAATATTGTGGCACTTTTGTGCTATGATAGCTCTTATTTAGTTGACAGTAGGTCCTAAATTTCGGGTCTCATCCTGCTTGTTTAGAGTGGCAAAATATGTCTTAAAGCTACGTGTCCACTGGGTCTGGGTCCGGTGGGACCATACGGAGCGGACGTACAAAGCAACAAATCCTTCCGCTCCGTCCCCTTAGATTTAATTTACAACAATGGGCGCTAGTAAACTTCTACATACCTGTTTTTATTATTGAGGGATTTGATGGGCTTTGTGAGCCGCTTCGACCATTACTGATCTTTTGTGGCTGCCTATTCCATAGAGCTCACCGCAAAGCCCCTCGCGTCCAGGAATTTCCAGATGCTTTGGGTAGTGATGAGTTGTATCTCTTGTGGGTCCATGATGTGTTGCCCTAGGTAGATACTTCTGTTGAGCATTCGTGGTTGCATGAGCAGAGGATGCAAATTGCTGTCTCCTGGCAGAACCTGCATGTCGCGTCTTATTTCATACATAGGTACAGTATACGAAATTGATTCCTAGACCATTTTGGACTATGTAATATGTGATTTCCAAATGTATCGTTTCCCAACCGTTTCATTTGCCAATCCGCTTTGTTATCTGTAACCGTAAATATTTCAGGATTTTATAAAAACTAACCTACCTAACCTATAGGGTTCTACACGATGGCACTGAAATAAATCATGGTATACTTATAAAAAATTGGGTTGGCAAATGAAAATGTGGGGAAACGATACATTTGGGAAACACATATTACATAGTCCAAAATGGTCTAGGAATCAATTTCGTATACTGTATGTATGAAATAAGACGCGACATGCAAGTTCTGCCAGGACACGGAGGAGACAGCAATGCTCATGCGGACCACTAATGCTCAACAGAAGTATCTACCTAGGGCAACACATCATGGACCCACAAGAGATACAACTTCTCACTACCCAAAGTATCTGGAAATTTTGGACTCTGGTCATAGTGACGTTATCAATCAAAACGTAAGAGACTTCTTATGGTTTTATTTTCAGTCTCACTTTGACATAGTCCAAAATGGTCCAGGAATCAATTTCTTTGACTGTACCTATACATAGCACCATAGTTGTAAATTTTTCCGACCATCCTTACAAAATCCTGCCACTCGATCAAATAGCCTTCAACATTTGAGGAAATATTAAAGGTAAACGGGTAATTATGGCTCTCGTAAATTCCCAATTCCCCCGTAATTCCGTAGGTAGGTATTAAGAATTATTGAAAACCACACGTAGAAAGTCAATAACAATAGTCAGAAACTCAACGTAAGGTTTATCAGGAAAAACCCAAAAAATTAAAACGGAAACAAACAAACATAAGTTAAGTGTTTAGTTGGGGGTTATTTTCATGTTAATATCATTTACAAAATTAGTACATATTAGTTTTTGTGTTGTTTATTACTTTCTAACTTACGAAACGAGTCACGTCACCCAGGATCGTTGATGGTTTGTGATTGCCACTGTTAGTTCAGCACATCACTGCACCTCCAGAACAATGACCTAATTCAGAATTTTAAAATTTCAAATTAGGTCTCTATAATAATTAATTGATGACTTGAAGTTTGAAAGCTGATATTTTGAATTGAGTCACTATTGTTCTGAAGATGACTTTGTGATTTCCACTGTCACGTCAGAGAGGATCAAATGCGATAAAATGAATGCAAATGTATTTGTTTATGTCCATTCAGTCTTAAAAGACGAAATGACAGGTGCGGAAATAAAAAACCCAAAAGCGGCTTAATTCTAAGACTTCGAATAGTACAACAAAATAAGTTATAAGTAATGTCTTCATCATGTCAGCCGAAAGACGTCCACTGCTGGACATTGTACTCCCCCAAGGCTTTCCACTCAGACCGGTCTTGTGCTTTTCGCATCCACCGCGGTCCCGCGATCCTGACGAGGTCGTCACTCCATCTTGTTGGAGGCCTACCTACAGCTCCTACAGTAATGTCTTACATTATATATAATTTTTATGATATTTATAAATATATTAATGTATAGCGAGTAACCTACACCAAACATTAGTATTCGCATCGTCTCTTAGTGTGGATATAAGACCACGGGGATAGAGCAATTCTATCTTAGTCCTTAGGGTTGGCAACACTTTGGCAGTCATAGGATTGCAGTCATGAGATTGTAGCCTCGAGAATACAAATGCCTATAGGTCTCAGATACTACTTAAGTAACATCAGTTAGCCTGTGTGATCCTTTGTCTTTAGATTTTGATC
Source organism: Acleris sparsana (assembly GCA_923062465.1). Taxonomy (NCBI): domain Eukaryota; kingdom Metazoa; phylum Arthropoda; class Insecta; order Lepidoptera; family Tortricidae; genus Acleris; species Acleris sparsana. Next base: position 3,565,059 of record OV281293.1, read on the forward strand.
CTTTATTCCCGCGTTTTTTACTTTTTAAAACCTGGAATATATGATGATATCGAACTCCAAACAGCCAAGCCATTTTTATTTCAACTTTTTAAAATGTCATTGACCTTATAAGTAGGTAAAGATGAATTCAGGGATGTGAGGATGATTACTGGACACGTATATAGCGCGGCCTTGACTGCGTTTTGAGCTCGCAAACTCATACTCGTCCCGCAACGACCATTTTCCCGGCCTCTGCAGTAATGTACTAAAAAACGTGACTCTACCCTATTTTCTCCTTATATTATTATTTTACTGAGCTACACCTCATGATCCTATAAATAAATTACTCTTATATTTCTTCTGGATTTTCCTGTTTTGACTAGGTATAATTTAAACATTACTCAATAATGGGTGCGTCCAATCAGTCTAAAATCATTTTGTATAATTTCATAGAAAGTGATAAATTAATGTTTTATCAACGCTTATCCACATCGACAAACAACCATAATAGGCCCGCTGTAAGTATTAAATGTGAACTTTATCTTTATAGAAAATGTATAATTATGAGCTGCCAGACGGTCGCTTCGAGAGCGAGAGAAAGTGATAGCGTTATGAATCTAGTCTAGGGCCCTTGTATGTCGTGACTCGTGGCGTTGACTAGGCGCTTGTTAAGCTCCCAAAAAGAGGCAATAAAAAATAATAAATTTTGTTAAATTATTATTCTAAATTAACCAAACACTTTATTATTCGCACTCGACGAAATAAATCAGGCAAAGACGTAATTTAACTGAAGTAAATATTATATCTTGTTCTGTCCGAGTGGCAGTTGATGGTTTTCGTTTTCCCTGTGGTTTTCATTTTGGCTTGTGTCGAGGATAGGATAGGATAGTATATAAGTAAGTTTGTTGACAAGTTGACCTCACTATGTATTCAACAAGTAAATTATGAAGTGGTTCACCGTTGGCTTTTGCTTGGTAAATATTACTCATAATTATTGTAACAATTAATTTAATTAAGTATATCACAATATTGGAATGATTAATTAAATTTGTATTTCGTAAAGTAAATACTAGTAGGAAATACCGTTGTTTTTGTATGTATTAAGTACCAAAAATATCACAGAAAACCAAGCCGTGAAAAATATGTAGATTTCAACAATTTTTTTAAAGGGACTCGCGTGTCACAGATCTTTTTTTATTAGTGGCGCCCTCTATTGAATTTTTTTTGTAAATTGTTCGAGCTTCAGTCTTTTATAATTAACATGAAGGACGTTTTATTTAAATAATATAGTAATTCAATATAAGCTAAAGAACAAGGGCCTCTGTTCAATACGGTAAAAACAATATCGTTTGTGATCTGGGAATCTATTCAACGCGGTAACCATATCGTGTTTGTCCTGTTATCGTTCGAGTTTTACCCAAGCGACGTTCGGATTACTGTTTAAATGTGTTAATTATTAATTACGCCTAAGTTTTATGTATTTAAGGGCATAAAGGCTTTATTCCCGACAGTAATAAAGATATCGTCTTTGACCTGTTGAGTGTGGCGATGACTTTCCGGAAATCGAATTTTACTGCAAGCAATATTTCCATTCGTAAAATTTACCAGTCTTTATTTTTTTCAGTAGCTTATTTTGCCTTAATTTTTTATCTCAGCAGAAATAATTCCATTATCATAATTCCCCAATCTGTATTTATCTGAATATCCCCCAATCTGTATTTAACTTCCATTTTCACAAAGTCGACGGAGCTACGCTGACGCGGAGCTCCTACTTCCGGGTGGTTTGGCCCTTCGGGCCTGCTGCAAAACTAACCTAACCTAAACCTACCTACCTATTTCATCTTAATTACAATGGTGAAAATTGCGACTGGAAAAAACCAGAATGGTAAATATGCGAACAGGAAAAATGAAGAATGGGAAAATAGACATTCGGTAAAATCACGAATCGGAAAAAACGCGACTGGAAAAAATGGTACCAGAAAAAAAAGATTATTGTGAAAAATATCGCCACACTCGACCTGTTATGGTATTGTTTTGACGTCATCCGCTATTACTGTCAAGTAAATAACAACTATCGAAACGGTGACAATACGATAACAGCTCAAACACGATATGCTTTTACCGTCGGGAATAGAGGCACCGTTGAGTTATCGCATTGCCAACGTTTTTATAGCTATTTTCTTGACAGTAATGGCGGCCGACTTAAAATCAATACAGGTCGAATACGATTTGAATATTACCGCCTAGAATAGAGGCGCAGTACTGAGACTATTTGAAGGGTCCACGGAAAGAACATGTCTAGTCACATTAGTAACTTTTTGAGATATCGCGATTTGAAAGTTAGGAACCGTGTCATTTTGTACGTAATTCTCGTGTAGAGGTGTTTTTAAGAGTGAAAAAATACAAGTTATATGAAGATTTATATCTGAAACTGAGTGGTAGGTAATAGTTCATTTCGTCCTCTACATGTTGGGATTAAAAACTAATTTTCAAAAAAAAGTGACTAGACATGTTCTTTCCGTGGACCCTTCATTAGAATTTCCTGCATTTGATTCGATTCGGTTTTTTTCTAGTATTATGCCTTAATGCTCGGGAGCATTCATAGAGTTACAAAGGAGAACATTAGGTACTGTTTTACAATCATGGGTTTTTTTAAGTGACATCGTTTATAGGAAAACTAAACGGACAAATTAACCTCAAAGTCTGTTTATACTTTACGCATTTGCCAAAGATATTTTGAACTTTATCAGTTAAGCATAGGGTGTTTAATCGAAACAATACATATTTCTAGGTCGAGGTTACAGAGTAATTTGATTGATGACAACTGATTTACTAAAACATGAGGTCAAACGATTTTAAAATCTTTGATTGACTTTAAATAAAACGAATGTAATTATAATATCATGCTTTTTTACACATTTGTTGCATTTTTTTTGCAGCTTAGTTTAGACACAGAATAAGTATTAGTACAAGCCACCAAGTTTAGATGAAAACGATTCCAAAGTTCTACATGAGTTTTATAATACCCGAATTACGCATATAAATACACATAGATAACGTAAACACTCGTGAAAACCACTCGTGTCACTTTTTTCTACCAACGGGGACGTACCAAGAAAACAGAATTTTTCGTTTTCCGTGCATAATTGATTCAAAGTCGTCGCTTGTTTGGGCTATTGGCTTCATATCACGCAACGAGGCATTTTCTTAATTTTCACGGCTACTGTTGCAACAGGCGCGAGGAACGTCTGTAGCGACGGCCAACCCCGACGCTTGATCGGGGTTTAAGGCTAAATTTGGACACGCGAAGTAGATGCATTTACGTCATCTACAAATACTATTATTTAATAGAAAAAAATATTGAATTTAAAACCGGATACTCACTAGCGAGCTGTAACTGTAAATGTTGCACGTAACATCGTAATGTGTCCGCGGCTGCAATGTTCTGTACTAGAAGCTCGTAACTGTAACTGCTACAGTCACAGTTACAGTAAGTATTAGTGTTTTGTCTCGTAAATAAAACTACAAAATGAGACGAAATACTAATACATTTTGCAATAGGCCCCAGATAGAACCGTTGATGTATCGTACTTGTGCGATACCCACCAGTAGGGACCATTTCGTGATTTCAGGCCTTTTTTTGTACATTATTTTTTTCCTTTGTCCTGTAGGACATCTACAGGTTCTGTAGATATATAACTTAAAACTTTAAAAAAAGTAGAATTTTCGGACCAATGAACCAGTCAGGATATTAATATTAACTACTATCTTTCTTCTCTTTCTTCTCTTTACAGGCCTCCGTGCTGCTTGCAGCGGTCGCGTATAGTCCTAGAGTAAAGGATGACGCTGATACAGGTAAATTGAAGCAGACGTTGTCAAGTATTTTTTGCAGGGTGTCTTTGATGTGATATCAATTGAATGTGGGACTGTAAATCTGATACTCGACATATTTTTTTAAAAACATTGCACAAATAAAAATATGGTGTGTCCCAAATAACAATTATTGTAATTCTATTCAAACGTAGAACTAGTAATTTAATGTTATTTTTTTATTTTATTGTAGTTCCCGAGATCATCGTTCCATCTGAGTGTGCAGACAAAGATATATGCTTCGTCAAACCACCAGATTATCCCACTGAAGAAATCAATAGGGTGGCGCAAAACATGGTAAGTGCATTTAGGTCACATTCCCGTGGTTACGATGTTTCTATTCATTTTACCTTGTGACTGGATCAACGATTGTTTTTGTTCTCTCTTTAACGAATAATCTGTAATTTTCTTCTTTTTACTTTCAATTTATGACGGTTCCGTAATGATTTTGTCAGTGTCCAGTGTGTGAGAGGTCGTTTTTCATTTGGCTATCATTGATGATAAGAAGTCAATCGTGACGGCAACGTTTGGTAAAATGACAACAGTATGTAAAACCTATCCATAAAATATCAATGTAATTTCGTATTTTTTGACATGTAATGCAATCTATATTGTAACATTACATTGATAAATAAATAAACTAAACTAAACTAAGGCTCAAAGGTTGAGGAATTTCAATTTTCTTTTGACTTCTATGCGGGCTGGACTGTCAAGTAGGTTAATGTACATATTATTATACTGGACCGCAAAACTAAGTATCACACTTAATATTACATGTTCTTTAAAAGCGTAATACTTAGTTTTGCGGTCCAGTGTAGATGTAGGTAGGTAAAATAATTTACTATTACAGGAAAGAGATGTTTTTAACGTGCTATGTATCTATATGTATGTCCGTAAACGTGTTTATCATGTTTCTAAAGCTTCGTTACAATAATAAGGACAAACAGTTTAATGTAATGATATATTAAATAAACAAGGAATAATTTCACATATTATATTAAATATAGTATTAACTAAATTATACAGTTTCGAGATATTTTAATTTAATTTATCAAAATATGGTAACTTCTGATTACTGTTGTGTCAACGTCAACCTTTTTGCCATCTTGATGTGATGAAACACTGGTATTTGTATTGAATTTTTAGCATTATATCAAACTCTAAGTAAATTGGTATATAAAGTTATGACGATCGCGTCGACCGCTTATAGAAAACAGAAACGTTAGCAATGTTTGCATCTTGGGTACACGCTTTAAGGTAGTTATTACACAGCATGTCCACCGTGTTTGTGAATAAACGTTTTCTTCATTGGTTTAATCTATTTATTTTTACAGAAGAGAAGAACGAAGAGACAAAGTGCAGATATAAACCGATTAGTACCGGATAACGGCGATAATGTAAATAACTGTGCCGTCAAAACAAAGGTAAATATAAAGATTAATAAAAAGTTGTATAAAACCTTTAAATTTAGGACGTGGAATCTGAATGGAGCTCTATTTCACTATGTAAAGCCAAGTTGCTTTTGACATGTCAATTGTTTTTAACTCGCCCGCTATACTGTCAAGTAAGTAGGTAAATAAGAACAATCAAAATGTAGACCCTACGATTAGATGGCAAAAGGTTTTAAAGAATAGAATAAAGCTCCAGCTCTATTGTTTTAGTATTCTTACAAGATTGTATTTAACTAACTTGCAACTTACAATAATTATATATGTCAGTTTGTTCTTTTTGATCAAATGAGCTGAAAATTGGATCATCATCATTATCATCAGCCGCAAGACGTCCTTTGCTGGACAAAGGCCTTCCCCAAGGTTTTCCACAACGATCGGTCCTCTGCTGCTGTTATCCAGCAGTTTCCCGCGACCTTTATCAGATCGTCGGTCCACCTTGTGGCAGGCCTGCCGACACTTCGCCTTCCTAACCTTCCCACATTTGAATCATACATACATAATGTAAACCCCAGGATACCTAATGCGATATTGGGGTATCTAAGACGGACGGAATCGTGACAGGATATCCGCTTTACTTAACGTCGATCCACCGTGTTGGGACTCGGTCTTATACTTACCATTTTTTTTTCAGACCGCACAACCATACCTAATTCGACAAAATGATTTGCCGCAATATGTCATCCAATCGACGTTTTATAAACAAGAAGTGACTTTTACAACTTGCAAGTGAGTACATACATATACTATTCATATTGATATATATGCAAAATAAGTTTTATACGGTACCTACTACAGGGGTTTCGGATGGCAATGTATTAGGAAAATGGTAGCAATGTATGTCAATGTTATTTAAACTTTATCTATCTTTCGAGGTTGATGTCTCTTTACTCGAATCACCTCTGCGTGTGATAATTTTTCCTCTCAAGGCTCTGTCAATGCAAATTTCACTATACTTGAGTGAATAAAAACAATTTTAATAAGTTACTTAATGTCATTGAGTTCTATTTTACCTAATAAAAACACCTTTCTTCCCCTTTTTCCCCTTAGAGGATGAATTTCAATAAAATACGAAACACGACTTCAATCAATTCTGCTAAAGAATGCTTGTGCAAAATTTGAAGTAGATTGGATCAAGGAATTACGTTGTCCCATACCAACTTTGCCCCCCTTTTTCACCCCCTTTCAATCCTTCCTTATTGGATGCTTACGTCATACAAAAAACACACCCTTCAAGTTTCAGATCTCTACGATCAGCGGTTTAGGCTATGCGTTGATCCGTCAGTCATTCAGTCGGTCATTCAGAACAAAGCATTTTATATGTATAGATTAAATCAAGATAACAAAACTCCGGTTGTGTGGAATCCATATTGTATGGGAATCACGAATAGGACGAAAGGCGTTTGTGTAATCGATCGCATAATTCATTTGTAACAGTATACTTAACCGACTACATTTCCTTTATGAATTGAATCGATAATCGAAAAAAAAAATGCGATTTTAATCACCAACATCAAAATTTGCCAAATGAAATCTGTCAAAGGCCCAATAAAATATGAAAAAGTAAAAGTGCCTTGTTGCATCGTTAACAAGAACCAAAATGTATTTTTCAGAAACGAAGGTGTTACATCATGCTTTCAAGAATTCACATTGCCGAACCTGGAAACCCGCTGCGAAACTCAATTCGTATCTAGTCATTTAATGGTATACAACTCCACGACTAGAGCAGCGAAAAATATCCTAGTGGAAATACCCGTGGACTGTGCGTGTGTCATATTTAACGACAGGAAGTAAAAATGAATACAGCCTAAACATTTGAATTTGATCACATACACCGAGATTTAAGTACCCATAAACCTAATTGGGGAAGATAAACTTGTAAAGATGTTAACGCTTATCGAACTGTTACGTTTAAGTATGTAAGTAAGTTACGTAGGTAATGAAAGATTTAGAAGAAAATAACTAATTGAGAATTATATTGTTATTTTAAATGTTGATAACGATATTTGTCCTAAAATGTCAGTCAGTATGTCGAAAGTCATAATATTAGAAGGTATAATTCGCTGGTCATATTTTCCTAAAGTCATCAAAAATATGTACATAACTTTGGATGTCTTAATATTATTTATTTTATACTTCGTACCGCTAAAGGTACGATATTTTATGTCATATCAATTATAAAGTCTAAAGTTGTTGAACATAAAAGTAATTTACATAAAATTCAATTACAAATCTAACGTTGACAAAGATATAGTAGCAGTTACATTACTGTAAACATATAAAAAAACCTAACATCGAAAGTTAAAGGTGCTTTTCTATCGGGGAGGCCAGTGGCCCTAGCCAGGATGTATTACGCTAACTAGCGTTTCTATTCGTTTCGTTTTTGACCCAATTGCGTCACTGGTAGATGACGTGATAAAAAGAGTCACGTCGTGACCTACCAGTGACGCGATTCGTTTAAAAACAAAATGAATAGAAACGCTAGTAAGCGTAAACATTTCGACTAGGGAGGGTCTCAGGAAAGACGAGTCGAGACAAGAATTTCAATTTGTAACTTTACGGACTTAATTTATATGTAAGAGTAGGATTTGTGATGTTATGAATTCCTCTTGCAATAAATGAATTTAAATTAAATATGAGTGTAACACATTATTTTCACGATTGTGAAGAACGGTACACCAACTATTTGATAACGTCATGACATGGTAGTTTTCAAAGGAGAATAACTAGACCAAGTTTACGGCATGAAATATGCAAGCAGAATTCGGTTTTGTCAGTCACATTAGGCCCTTTGTATCACCCGGACAAGACCTATTGCAGGATTACCGGACACAGCGTGAAGGGCATGATTATGATGATGATGATGATTATGATGATGATGATGATAATGATGATGATGGTGATGATGATGATGATGACGAAAATTATCATGATGATGATGGTGATGATGATGGTAATGATGATGGTGATGACGATGATGATGATAATAATGATGATGACACGAATCGATCAATCAATGTAAGCCTTTTTTCTCAAATGTTGACTCTTTGAAGTTCATGACGCTCAACATCAGAAGCCCGCAACGAAATTTCGACGCTTTCGAAGTAGCCTTACAACAAATGGATACCGTTTACGATCGATAAAAAACCAACACCAAAGTAGGTAATTATAACTGACAGAAGCTCAGAACAACCCAAAAAAATATTGGAAATTAATAAAAAATATATGTCACTGTAATAATAGTAAGAATTCCGCAATTGATCTGACAATTTGGTCCGATTCTCCAAAAGATTCTTTGAACGTATTTAATCTTCTAATCACTTAGCATCGGTTGGTCAGAGCTTGGATTTTGATATCCTGTCAAAACTTTCTGAGACCCAATCATCAATTAAGCATCAAAAGTAAAATCAAGTCATGCAATTGCAAACTCCTTTTTTCTCCATCCAACAAATGTTAACGAAGTAGATAAAATTATTTCTAATCTTAAAACTGATAGTGCACCGGGTCCGGATTCTGTCAAGCCCCTCTTCATAGAAGATATCAAAGATTTAATTCTAAAGCCAGTTGTAATTTAAGTTTGTGGTCTGGTTGCTTCCCCAATCTTTGTAAATTGGCTCAAGTGTCTCCCATTTACAAAATCGATTTAAAAATGATCCCAACAACTATCGTCCAATATCCCTTCTCTGCGTCTTTTCTAAAATCTTAGAGAAGATAGTCAATTCTCGTCTTACGGTTTGCCTTGAGACATACAAAGCTCTTTCAGATAATCAGTTTGGCTTCAGGACAGGAAAATTTACGGAAGACGCAGCAATTTACCTATCAAATAAAATATCCAGCTATCTTGATTTTGGTGGTAAATGTGCGGGAGTTTTTCTTGGATCTTTGTAAGGCGTTCGATACTTTGTTAACTGATATCCTACTTAATAAACTGAATGCCTCGGGCATAAGAGGGTTAACTCTCGAGTGGTTCTGCAGCTATCTAACCAACAGGCGCCAGGCTGTTAAGGTCGGTGAGTACATAAGCGATGAGTTACCAATCACTTTTTGAGATATGTTGACGATATCCTCAGCCTTAGGCAGGATGGTGCGGAGGTTGTCTGTTACGCACACGATACTCTGGTCTTGTTTCACGGATCGACATGGGAGGAAGTATTTGGCCTCGCGGAAGGAGGGTAAGGTGCGTGCGTGGCTAGATAACAATTTACTTACCCTCAATGTGAGCAAATCTATCTTGCTTTTTCAAAAACGTCCGTTTCTCATGCTTTCCTCGATAGACATCTACCAATACACTCGAGCAAATGTGACAACCTGGTCAGTGGCTCCACATCGTGCCCATGTAGCTCTATAGTCAGATCTGAAAAATTTAAAGAACTGGGACTTATTATTGATCAGAATCTTTCCTTTAGATATTGCATATTGCCGCTCTATCTAGCAGAGCCAGGAAATGTATTTATATAATGAAGAAACTCCGCCACTGCACGTCGGAGCAAGTACTTCGTATTGTTTACTGTCCACAATACACACACACAGTAAAAATAATACAGTTACAGTTTAATAATAATAAGTATGTGCTGTGTAGTGCTTTATGTTTAGTTTAATATTTAATATTTAATTATTATTTTATCAATTTTAACTTTTAGTGCGTAAGTTACCATACTAACATAATGGATGAAAATGTCTGAATAAATGAAATCTATATATATATATATATATATATAAATATATATATATGTATATAGGGACAAACCGAGCGACCGACTTCAGCATTTTTTGAGTACTTATAGCCATCAAACTATCGTTGCCAACCCGCATGCCAAGCGCGTGGAGACCATGACAAATCCCCCAACCAGAGGGAACCACAATGTCAGAAATAAAACAAAATTCAAGATTCAAATAATTTATTTGTAAAACTTAGATGTAAACATAGACGTAACCTGTTGGCTAAATTAGGATCACTATGTTTTGTCGTTAGGCATTCAAATAGCTACAATTACCATGCATGCATTCTTACAGGCTAAATATAATATTTTAAAATGTACTCGGCGCTCATTCCAGAAATACCGAAATTTTAAAATACCACTTTCTCAATATTTTGGAATCCCAAAACTAAACATTAAAATAAGGGTATTTGTTTCACCCAACATTTCGAATCTGTTTTTTTATTAAACCTCTTAAATAAAGCAATTTGGTATTTTGAGAGTGAGCGTGTGTAATTTTACTTTAAATTATTCAAATATACTACGACCCTGTATTGTTTTATATGAAACTAAACTCGAAATCTAATTAAAGACCAAAATCGCACAGTTCCCATCTTAATTATTTAGTTATTTTAACATTATTTCATAAAAACATGAATGAGAATTCGTATAACCTTAACCGTATATGAGAGTAAGTTTTATTGATAAAAATACACTTAAACCAAAATGCAGTAATCATAACGAATGTACGCCCGTTGGGGTAGGATTTTAATCTTTAATTAGATTTTCGAGTATATATTATTATATCTATTTCAAAGTGCTGGCCATGATTTTACCGGAGCAGCTTATTGGCAGCCCATCCTTCACTGGCACTGTATCGATACGTCTGCGGTCCAGCGATAGCACTGGGAAATCCAGCAACAACCTACTTTCTAGGCAATCCACCCGACGTTCACTCAGTTCATCAGCTTTCAGATACTGTGCATGATAAACTCTGCCTGGGTTTCTGTAAATAAAAATGACTGTTCAATATAAGAAGAATAAATATTTTTTATTGTTACGTTGAGAAAGTAATTAGTTCGTATGCGTTTGCTATTTCTTGGGATCTAGTAAAAAGGGGGTAAGTCGGCTTAACCTGTTTTACAACAGTGTATATACGTAAACGAATTTACTGGACTTAATCCCTTTTTCATTTGATTTTCCGGAGACTTACACCCTTTTTCACTACGACCCCTGAGTTTCATTCTGTTAAACCAAGTAATTGCACAAATTAATTTAAAAAATCTAGTTGGTACTGACCCTGGCCTACAAAGCTAACGGTCTAAATATTTTGTGTGATGACCGCGAGTGTCTGTTTCTTAGTCTTGGAAGTTTCCTATGTATTTAAGAATTAATTTCTCTAAGTATGATTATCGTCATCTAGTACCCATAGCACAAGCCTAGAACTTAGTTTGGAACTAGGTCTATCTGTGTTAGATTACCTCCTGATATTTATGGCCACGGCCGGTACAGACGGACAGCATTCGAACTGCAACCCAGCTGCAAAACGGGAGAACGAGTGCTGTTGTCGTACGTACGTTTTGATGCAGTTACGTCAACTGCAGCAGAACTGCACTCGAACTACCATTTTGCAGTTCGTCTGTACCGGCCCTTATATATTTATTTTCAAATCAGCTGAAAGTCTAACCAAGAACATTAAAACTGTGAAAATAATGTACAATATTACTAGCTTTTGCCCGCGACTCCGTTCTCGTGAGAATCGTTTTTCGCTAATTCTGCGGGCCTATTTTGCGGGATAATATTCCTTGTCAAATTTTTTTTTTATCAAAATCGGTCGAATGGTATTGCCGTGAAAGCGTAACTAACAAACAGAGCTATTTTCATATGTATAATATTAGTATGAATACTTCAGAATTTACCTGCACTCCTCAATCCTGACTAAGACGAGGTGCTCACCATCATCACGTTGGGGCACCACTCGCACTTGGTCATATAGATCCTTGATCAAATATATTGGTTGAAACTGAAAACAAATGAACGTTATTATTAGTTATTAAGCATCATCTGGCTGGGGTTCATCACTACCTATACAATCTGAATTAAATTTCTGGAGACCTACTGAAAAGGGTATAAGTCGACTTTACCTCATAATGAAAAAGGGTATACATCAGCGGAGTATACTACACTTAGACCCTTTTTCACTTGATCTTCAGGATATTTATACTGGGATTTAAAAAATACATACTTGATCAATTTTAAAAAGAACGACGCCCCGGCAATGGAGCGGCTCAAAGTGAAACATTGAAAAGTATACTTGTGTTAGTACGATCAATTTAGAGTCTGCAGTTAATTTGCATGTAACTTGAAAAAAATATTCTACTAACACAGTTCAATGCGATGAACATTAGGGTGAGTATTCATTTTCCTATTAGTGGATTTTTTCGCGCACACCTCCACTCCATCGCACAGCTCTGGTGGATACGCCCCCTTAGGTTATCGAGTCATGAAGGTTGAGTGTAAGATAGGGATATTGCAGTAAAATTAATAATAAGTGGGATGTGGTAATGTGTGAATTTAGTATTGGCTATGTGTTGTTAGTCTCATTTCCTCAGTACCTACCTAATGCTGTTGGTTTTCCATGGATTAATAAGTGAATAATTATATCGTACGGGGCATAACCAGTCGATTACAAAGGAGTTATAGCAAACGCTATAGCTGCCGCTGGCTGGTTCTTAGCGGGTTTTAACAGACCATAATGCGGCATCAGGAAATGCCAAAATGACAAAGATCAATATGTATGTGGTTAAAGTTAGTCCTCTTTCTCTTAGCTATGAGTTATTTTTGTTCTAGAATAATTGTGTGTGTCGGAAGACCAGCGCTGACTTCAATTCCAGCAAGACGCTTAGCTGAGATCATTTCGTGAAGGCATTCTTCTTTCGCGTATTTCTATGTTCTTTGTTGTTGATTGACTTTCTTTTTTTTTCTTTTGTATCAAGTATTCTTACCCGCACACGAGAACTGCAGCCGGCCACATCAACTCCACGATCGTCACTGCTGCGATTTCCCAAGCCACTGAATGGGATCAAGTCGACAGACTGAAAATGACCACATGCTTTTAAAATGGATATATCAATTTAGCTTAAGATACAGATAAAGAATGATGGGCATAAATGTATGGAACCCAGGCCAAACGTCAATGCCATTATAACTTATGTAGGCTTATTGATTCCACTACTGGCTGTTATTGATGTAAATAGTAAAATCGGTCAAGCGTGAGTCGGATATACGGGTAATAGCATTGCAAGTATTGCAACGCATGCGGGGTACAGCTAGTGTAATATTAAACGTTGTGTGTGTGTGAATATTTGAAGGCTGATAACTCTCTTCTCCGGGGTTTTTGTAGTTTGTCTCCGTATTAGAAAATGAAGCTTATGTAACTAGCTTTCACGTGGTATACATGAGATTCGTATTGGTTATATGGGCCAATTTGCCCGTCATTCTTTATTACTCAACTTATTTTTAACAGCTTTAGGTGGTTTATTCACTTAAGTCATTTAGTTTTGACAGCATTATATGGATTGATCATCTAATTTAGCTTCGACAGCAAAATATGGTTTGATAAATTAAATTAGCTCCACAGCTTTAGCATATTGACCACATAATTTAGTTTCAACCACAGAATAGAAAAAAACAGTGGAAGTGGCATGAGCTTCGTTTAGTATCAGAACTGTGGTCGCCAATACGCAAACTATCATAAAAACAACACGGCTCCATGGTTTATTTTTTTGGTATGGCTACCGTTTTTACATTCTAAAGTACCACAATAAGGCATGCTTCTCGATTTGAACTCCGCATAACTATGCCACATTTTTTTCTGATCTGTGGTTTCAACAGTATTCGATCTTTTTAGTAGAATAAATCAATAAATCATTCAATTGTTTAATTCGACCACCAACATTCAACTGAATTCAACTAGTTCTTCTCTAATCTACCTATAGATATTAATTTTTTTTTAAACTGGTACCGTATGTGGAAGTTCCTTGTCCTTTTTTTCAGAAATGTATCTAGCGTAATACTTTATGGTCTAGTGTGGGTTGTTCTTTTTTTAAATATTTACTTATTTCATCATTGTTCTGAGTGCGCGAAATAATACCTTATAAAACAGCCATTAAGTACAATTTTTAGTCAAATTGAATTTCTCACCAAAGTCCTTAGGAGTTGAGCAATTTCTTTATCCGGGTAGCCGTTTGGCTTGACGTCGCAGTAGGTTTTTCCATTGCACACTTTCGGCCACTCAATTTCTCCTGTAAAATCACAAAAAAACTTTCTTTTAGATCCATTATAGAAATAACAAATGTTTTTGAAGCTGTCATTTATAGCAAGACGTTTTGTTAGTTTTATTTATATTTATAAATTGTCGTTGTTATGAAATAAATGATTGCTCAGGTCTATTGTCACCTTCGAAAGCTAGCTAAATATGTACCTTAAGAGTATTGGTAACCTAAAAATTTGTTAATAAAGGCGAAAACGTTTTAAAACCCTACCTAATCCGATTTTTAAGATTTTTGTAGTTATCGTGAAAAACTATGTCTGCTCGTTTTCTTTTCCAAGCAAATATTTTTTAGAATTAATCAAATTACAAAACAGAAAACAGTAATGTACCGACCTAAACCTTGTTTTATTTTAGCATTAGAAAGATCTTTCAAGAAGTAAATGTAAAGTTTTTTATTGGGAATGTTTTACGGACGGAATAAGTGGAAACATATTGAAAACAATGTCGGAGCATTTTGCATCGCAATAGAAATTTGCAAAATGCGTGGCAAACCATTAGGTATACGTATAAAAAAAAAATTAAATAATAATGCATTAACTTTTTTTTTATGCCAATTTTAATTTATCACGAAATTATTCCTTGATAAAAAAAACCCAGCAGATGAGCACCAACGGAACGTTTTAAAAATGCGACTGAATTATATCCCGACCAGAAAAATAAAAAACCTCTAATGGGACATTTTCAAACGATCGTTTTTTGCGGTGCCAGAGCTTTAATTCTAATTACATTAAACATAGAGTATGGTTGCACTTGTATTTGCATTTTGTGCAATTGAACCTACTTGAATTATTTAAAACAGTTTACTAAATATTAATTGATTTCGAAAGAATCGAATTTGAAATTTAAAAAATGGCGACGATCACCGCTTTTTTGCGTGTCCCACTTGCGGTTTTTATCAAACAAAATTTACTGTTATATAGCGCTTTTATTAGCGCATTGATTAAAATATTTTAAAAAATCAATTCATTTTAATTAAAACCTGGAAGTGTTTGATATCCCGCACCCGTAAGTGTCGTTCTTATTTACGTGGCAAAAAATGACGAATGCCTTATCTACACTTTATCACACGATAAACTCAACCATGCTACGGCCCCAGGGCAAAATTTGAGTGAGATTGTCCCCAACAGGACATATACCTATAGGATGGGACCGATTGTTGATGGTTGTTGTTTTTGGAGGATTGTTGTTTGTGTGTTTGTTCTTGTGAAAGATTTACTTATTTACGTACCAGAAGGAAGCGACGAGGAGTTGTTAAAAGGAAATCCAATGAGGAAGACCATCTGAAATAAGAGAATAAATTAACCTTATTTTATATACCTACCTTTACATTAACAGTTAGGTAACGCAGTTGGGTTCCCTTCATCTGGCATATTTTTTTTTGGCACTTTTTTTTTTTCGTACCGTATTATTTAAAATATCATTGCATAGAACCCATTAGGTTAGGTTAGGTTTATTTTATAACAATCCTGTATCCTAAAAAATACTGTATGCCAAATGATGAACATGCCAAAAAAAAATGCCAAATAGGTATCGACGTGGCTTTCCTCAATTTCAACCTCAAGGTTGAATTCCATTTGCACGTCGTACATCGATAAGTTCGATGAGATTTGTCAATTCGACTTTATTGACATTTTAGAGGAACTAGTTGCAAAATTGAAAATATACATGTAATGAAAAGCCAAAATCATATTGTAATAACAGAAAATATACCTATAGGATAAAGCACTATTATTCAAAGTTTCAATATTCTTTTGATCATTGAAAATTAACCCATTTTTTTTAATACTTACAGCTACAAATGATAACCTGGAACACATTTTTACCGGTAAAATGACTAGAAATATTACTGGTGCTTCAGCAAACACAAACTGAACGAGTATGTTGTGAGTTCGCTCTGGCTTGTATTTATATCAGACTATTATTCAGACTCCAACATTTATCCTCATGATATTATGCGTAAAGTAGCATCACAGGACAATTCTATATTAAAACAGTAATCAACAAACGGTCAGTAATTTGCCATGTATGTAAATACTTACATCTTCCCGACTTATATGATTGCCTGAATTCTACTGATCACCTAAAATAATAGACACCGCAGATTAAAATACTATTTCTAGTCATAAAATATACTTCGCACGCTTCCCACGTCGTCACAACTAACTAAAAAATCCGAGCAAGAGCCTGCTCAGTGTAGGATGTCGTCACCGTTTATACAAACATAAAACTGTTTCTGAAATAGGAACGACTTCCAATAGAGTAAAAAAAAGTTATTAGGTGCTGTTTTAGTAACTTTTCAGTAGGTATTGTAAGTAGATCAGCTCATCTCAGGATGGAGTGCTTTCTCCTTTGCGATTCTTCATTTCCACTAACGTTATTCTATGTTTCTTCGTTTCTCGTATCATTTAAAGGCGGATGATCAACAAATCTATGCATGTGCTGCTCTTGCCTTGATAGGCTAAATCAATGGTAATCTCGTATCTATATGCTACAGGTTTGAGTTAATGGTTCATGCTAAGAAGTCACAGGTCTTTGTCATTGGTCCTCATTACATGGCTAAGCTATCTGGAGTTGTAACACCTAATTTGTCTTCTCCTTTCAATTTTCTTTCCTCCGTTTGTACTAGGGGTGTCTCAATAATAGAGCAGTGGCCCGAGACGAGATTCGTTATCGAAAATGTATACCTAGGATTGACGAAACTGCCAGACGGTCGTGTCTAGCGCGCACTTTGACAGTTTTCGAAAATCGTTTTCGACAGCGTTGTAAAAGCATATTGTCTTCGGCCAACCAATGTCATTAACTTTAACCGTAAACTCCGCCAATTTTTCTTCCCTTGCTCATTTCTTATATTTGCTCTATGAAGTAAAGGAACATTGTGTTTCTTGACCTGTAGGAAGAACAGTAATTAAGTACTAGTCAACAAGCTGTGGAAGTGTAACCATTTATTCCAAAAACTGGTAACTGGTTAACTGGTTGTTCATCTGTCGCCACAAGGACGTACATGTTCTGTCACTCCTTATCTACGTATTATTTTTCCCTTCTTCTCTCGTTTCTATCTCTCCGAAACATTTAGATTTTTGGGCGATGTGCTTTTTTTATGGCGTAGAGAAGGCAAACGAGCACAAAGGCCACCTGATGGTAAGTGGAAACTGGGACCCTTAGACATTCGCATTCACTAGAGTGCAAATGGGTTGCCAACCCTGAGGACTAAGATGGAAGGCCTCTATGCTAACCATTACATCGGTTGTCTTATCCCCAAACCGGAACACAACAATGCGAACACTGCTGTTTGGCGGTAGGTTAATGGATAAGATAGTGGTAGCGATCCTGGCGGACCCTGCATAAGGTCCTACCACCCGCAATCCTACCTACTGCTTACCTTTCCCTTGCCATTGCTTCGAACAAGATTCGCACTTATGCATTATTTGACAAAAACTCTGCCAAATCGCTTAACCACAGTTCCATTGTGTTTGACACAATCTAGCTCTGTCGCTTCGTATAAGAAAAGGTAAAAGAGTTGTGAATGGATCAACAGAACAAGTTTGAATGTTAATCCTACGCTTAATTGTAAGTTTTTATTGCTGTTTACGTACACGTGTGACTATATGTTATTCTACAGGTATTTTATTAATTTGGCTATACTCTTGTATTGTGCTCACTTGGTCTACCCAGAGGTTAAGTAGAAATGGTTCCAAATGGGATAAGCTTCGCGTATTTACATTTACCGTCTCGATGCAAGTATGGCTTGTAATTGTTAAATTGCAATTAAGAGCTGACAGACAGATTTACATCCAAGTCATAATGGAACTAATTTACCTACCCAGCTGATTGCGCCAAAGATGTTTTAAGAAAAATGACGTAAGTAAACAGGAATTTGCACCCGGCAATCATCGTATGCGCACAGGAAAATACGCTTAGGTCTTGTTAGTTTAAATTTAGGTTGAGGCCCCCATTACAGAGTTATTGTCAAACCTAATGATTCCCAAAGTGGTCTATATCGACCCCCAGGGGTCGACGACGACCTCCAAGGGGTCCATGTGAGCGGAAAAAATAAATGGGGGTAACGGTAGTGGATCCCATTTAAGCAGGTCGTGACTTTAATTTTGGCTTTCCATTAATGGAATTATAATCCATATTTATACACAGACAGTAGGTACATACTTACTTGCGTCATACTTTCTTTTAAATATAGGTATGTATTAATAAAAACATATCTATCAGTAAGTTTTTATTTTGAAAAAAAAATATTCATCGCTGAATTTTTACTGTCAGCTGTGTTATTTTTTAGCAGGCTGGACCTCCAACTTAATTCCCAATTTATTGCCTAGTTTTTACGATAACGTAAGTTAATATAAGGTAAGCAGACATAAAAGTTTGGGGACCTCTAGCCTAACCTGTAAGTGTGTCATTAAAGAAATATTCCTAACCACAACGTTGACTGCCCAATATAGATGTCATACCTATAATTATTTTTTGATTTTCCTTGTTTTGTGAAACAAAGAGTTCGGTATATAATGTGTCGCTTGAGTGTCCACCAGCACGCCAGGGCGCTGAGATGGGGCAGGAGAGTATACTGCTGTCATAAACCAAGAGGCGGTATCTCGAATTCAATAAAATAAATAAATATCCAGGGACGATGTCACACCAATCGACCTAGTCCCAAACTAAGCTCTAGGCTTGTACAATGGGAACTTCACAACGATATAACTTATATAGACTTAGAAACAAATATTCGCGCTCATCATACAAATATCTGCCCTTACCGGGGGTTTGAACCCAGGACCGCTGGCTTCGTAGGCAGGGTCATTACCGACTAGGCCAGCGTGTCGTTAATAGCTAAAGCTGCAGGTTCAATCGTCTCCTGTTAGGCATAGCTTGGATTGGCCATCGCAAAAAAATCACAACACGGTAATAGAACAAGATTAATAGAGTCGTATCATGTTCAGCATTATTTAATTATATTTTTCAATTATATTTATGACGGTGAGCCAAAATTGACCATGTTTGTGACGGTTAACATAGTCTTTTAAAATATTATCTTTCTTTAACGTACGAATGTCATAAGCATAAGGCACTGGTCCCACCGCGAGCGAGTAAACGATGAACTATCGGTGATTTTCTCGCCCAAGAAACAAACAATAGATGATCGCTCCCGTGTAAATAAGAGATAGAGATATACTTTTATAATTCATCGCTGAGCTGTCAGCCTCACACAGCGGGAGCGATTATTTTTTGTTCGTTTCTTGGGCGAGAAAATCGCCGATAGTTCATCGCTTACTCGCTCGCGGTGGGACCAGTGCCTAAGAGAGCTCGGGATAATTCTTAATCTTTTTTTTTTTCTTTTTTCTTTGGCCCGCGGCGACTTGAACTGCTACTACCGCGGGAATATGGCGTTTCCACTATGAAGTCGAAATCACTTCAGTGTCAAGTATATATAAGTATAAATCAATATAGCAATAAAACACAATCCAATCTTCTCTAGGAAGATTGTGGCAACGTTGTACGGTGATATGTAGGACAGAGGCCAAGATAGTTTTAACCTCTGTACCACTGCGAGTCCACTTAAAACGAGAAGTAAGATGCCTGGATACACGAAATAAGTCCATGTCTTCTATCACTGTGCAACACAAAGGCAATAAAAGTACAAATCACTAACAAAAAAGAATTTAGAACACCTAAATATACAAAAATAAAAAATAAAACAAATTACACATCCGCCATCTTTTGACGTTGCAAATGGCCCCATTCTCAATCTTAATTAAATTTAAAATATTTAAAAATAACTATATTCAAATCCAAAATGTTTCAGGAATGCCACTTTGACAAACTATGACAGATATGAAACTAAAAAGGTCAAATGTTAAATTAAGAAAATATCTGCGTTACAAATTATAATCTTAGGTATTACGGCTCTATCGAATCTTGTTCTATTTCCAGATCTGTTTTTGCGATGACTTGTCCGAGCTATGGTAATAAGATTGTACTTACCATGACTTACAATTACCGTGCTTTCGATTCGAATGCTCTGTCCCTCGCACTCTATAAAAATACTGTGAGGTCTGCGAGGGACAGAGCATTCGACTCGTTAGCGAGTACGTTAATTATAACTCATGGTAGGGGGTCGGCCAAGAAAGTGGTGTACCAGTTTTGACAAAAGTTTCTGCGAGTTGTAATTATCGCTAAGGTTGACACTTGTCACTGTCATAATCTTATTGCGAGGGAAAATCGAACTTGTTGTATCATGACGTGCAAATGAACCGTAGGTAGGCCAAATTTTTGTCTGAGATACTGCCATTTGTCTTAGCAAGCAATAGGTCGAAGGGTGGAGTATTTTCAGGGTTCCGTACCTGAAGGGTAGCCCAATGGAACCCTATTAATATGCGTGTAATGAATAAACTAAAAATCGAGTTATGTGGGTAGCTTGGTTTTTATAATTTTAACGGGTTTCGCTTACATAAAATTAAGAAATGATTACTTAATATTGAATAGCGTTAAAATATATTATTAATATTAATTTGATTTATTGAGCAGTTCTTTGTTATTATATTATTATTGCTTTTTAAATGAATTCAGTATAATGTCCAACTTATTTTCCTTTTGTTTATAATAACGAAGAAATGCTTTAGTATAAATATTACCTAGATCGTTTTAAATACAATGAAGAATTATAAACGTATTTACATATCTCGAAATACATTTACAATTCTTAAACGTGTTAGTTAATTTAAGTTGCTTTGACTTCCTAGACTTGTTGTGATTGTGATATAAAAGGGTGGAAGCCCGTCTAGGGCGGCAGTTCAACTTGAACAAGCAAAGTGGGAACGACTACAAGGTATGATGTTTTTCTCTTAAACTAGTGTTTTTTTTTTCTTTTTTTATGGCATAGAGAAGGCAACCGAGCACACAGGCCACCTGATGGTAAGTGGAAACTGTGACCCATAGACATTAGCATAAGACTGCAAATGCGTTGCCGACCCTGAGGACTAAGATGGAATGCCTCTATGCTAGTCATTACACCGGCTGTCTTATCCCCAAACCGGAACACAACAATGCGAACACTGCTGTCTGAACTTTGTCTGTAAATTATAAGTAAATATGATAGTTCATTTAAAAATAAATACTAGTAAGATAAGAATAATGTTATACATTGTTATTTTAAATATTATAAGTAAGTAATGAATAAATAAATATTATACATTATAAATTCATATGTTTTATTATCCAATATTAAAATACCCACTTTAGTTAAAAGTAATTAATTAAAATTGAAATTGAGATTAAATAATTATCTTTAATAGTCTACCCCTTTTAATTTAACACGTGCACTGTCCGTCCGTCCGTCCCTCCTAACTATAATGAGCTGAATCTTTTGAACCACAGACCTTAATCTAACATTAAGGTCTGTGTTTTGAACCGTAATAGATAGCGGGCTGTTTGTTTCAATTAATATTAGTATACGGTGGATATACTTACAAATAAAAATACATACATACATTAAATCACGCCTGTTACGATCCTGACAAATCTCTTTTGCTTCTTCCACATTCATAAAAATTAAAATGAAGAAATTTAAAGAATTAAAGGGTCCTCAATGTCAGAGATGAAACAGCTGGTAAGTAATAACAGTTACAGATAATTTTTCATATTACACGAAATGATAATGAATTAATGTCAGCATTAAATTCCTGTTAACCATTTACGTCATTTCTGATAATGCTAGAAACTGCAGTTTACCCCAGTTAAGTCACTAATGTTTAAAACCGATAACAAACCTGGTGATTACGTTGGTTTGAAAGGTATGGGAAAAATATATTTTTTGAATCGTATTTTAATGGGTTTCTTGTTTTATGTGTTTTATTATATGTTTATAAAATATTTAACAATATTTTTACATTTTACTTTGTATTTAAATTTTTAAGTATTTGTAATTTATTTTAAAATAGAGCATAGTCTGCCGGGGAAAACCATATCGTCTTTGTCATGATATCGTATTGTCGAAGTTACGATACTTAGCTCGCTTATTTATATGACATGAATGGCGGCCGTTAAAATCAATCGTGGCCCGTGTGCTCGTTTGCCTTCTCTATGCCATTAAAAAAAAACACATATTATTCTCTTCAAACCTTCAAGCGGAATTTAGGCTACCTTATTGAGAACGCATGCCTTCAAATGTTGTTTTCACGCTCTGACGGGACAACTCAAACTCGCCGGTTACGATTGTAAACCAGAAAATTTCCATACAAAATGCGATATCGTTTCTCTCCCCTTAAAACAGGCCAATACGATTACAAAGAAAAGGCGATGTACGATATGGTTGTTACCGCCTAGAACCTCGGCCCTGTAGTTTTGTGTCTATGTTTATGTTTTTTCAATTTATAATTGTAACCGAAGTGCAAGTGAGCCCTAATTTTAACTTACCTTCTCGTATGTCTCCTATTTATTTCATTTTTTCATGAAATCGAGTAAATAGACATTTTTTTCGATCGAGTTTTGTCAAGTTTGGGTTTAATAACATTAGGTTTAAATAACAAAATAAATTTTAGCATGCTAATCATATTGTTGACATAAATATTCTATATAATATACGTGTCATGCGTGACGTACCTACATAGAATGACCTAACTTCGATTATTATTATGTGCGTCATTATCCTTAAGAGCTTGCAAACCTATCGAAGCCGTATATGGTTTCCTTTATTATTTTGCTTTTTTTGATGGCCATTAAAGGCAAATGAGCAAATGGGCCATCTAGGCAACTCTTTAGAGCAAAACAATATTGTCTTTGTCATGTTATCGTTTCGTTAACGTTATGGCCGAGCCGAGTTAAAACCAGTACGATAACTTGTCTAAAGCAATATTGCTTTACCGGGTAGAATAAAGGCCCTGATGATATGCAAATACCGTAATAATATAAACAATAAACGTCAGCATTGCTAGAGGCACTGCCGAGTTACTGCCTGACTTGACAGAAGCGCGTGGAGCGAACCTCATGTGCTTCTGTTTAGTCGACCAGCGTTAATACTCTTTAATCGTACAATTGCCCTCGCGTGTGATATCCATGAACTTATTCAGGAGATATAAAATGTTCTTACGTGAGCTGAATATTAGCAGATCTTAAAGTACTTAAGGTTAAAAGCGTGCCGATTTGTTAGATGACTTTCCCAAACGCGTTTTTTCTTTTTCCGAACGTGATATATCTTACCAGTCGCGTTTTTCGGGGGGTTTTTTTTCACATCCGTGTTTTTACTCTTGCAAGTTTCATCCAGTCGTTTCTTTTCCTAGCATTATACAGGGGGGTTGGTAGCGGGTTTGACAAACGAAAATAGGAAATACTTGGGGCGAATTGGAACACATTTGCCATAGTGACCCCTTTGCTAAAGTTGATAGTTTGTTTTAATATTTTTTTATAAAAATATCCCGAAGTTTTACCTTTAAGCCGTCTTAATTACATACTTAAGCAACTTAAACCTTCATTTTTTTTTTTAGATGCTCTAATAATGGTTTATTATAAAACACAACCAAAACCCACAGGTAGTTAAAAATAAATAATGGACCTTTACAATTAAAATTTTAATTTTATTAGAAAATCGACCGGGCAAATAGAAAATTGCGTAAAATTAAGAAACAGAAAATATGCGAAAAGAAATAACGATTTCGTGAATTTTACCTACGCGAAACCAGCCTTAGCACATACTGGTTCCGGGAAGGTGTGACGACGCAATGGTGTCCACGCAAGTGGCATTCCAACCCAACGGCCGGCCAAACTTCCACGGAACAAGAGTCATCCCATCAGGTCGTTTACTATCTTCGCGCATGAAACCATGTGGTTCCAAAATTGTCACACAATTGGCATCACAAATGACATCATTGAAGCTGGAGTGACGGGAAAATCTACCAGCACTTCGCGTACAGCATAAACCGTGGTGACCAGCCCGATTGACGCTAGCGCCACACTGGCAGCGGGGAGGAGCACAAAATTGTGCACCCAAGTGGAATCAAGTAGCAATTCTAAGGCCCGTATTAATAAACTGAGCTCAACTCTAATGCTCGTCTCGAGATGCGTCAAAAATGACAGTGCTCTATGGTTTGGCGTTTACTTTGACGTATCTTGTGACGGGCCTCACAGTCAAGATGAGTTTATTAATACGGCCCTAAATGTAGATGAATCTAATAAAGTTCCTGTGTTCGGCGATATAAAGAGGTAAAGTTTGTGACGTTCTAAGGGGTAATCTCTGCTTATACTGAACGGATTTTGAAAATTCTATTGCCAATAGAAAGCCACGTTATTTGTGAGTGTCATAGGCTATATATCACCCCAAAACCAAAACAAAGGAACAGCTAATTCTCTAATAAGTTAATTGTGACTGTCTAAGGGCCGGTTCAGACGGACAGCATTTGAACTGCAACCCTGCTGCCAAGAGGTTTGTCCCAAAAGCATACTGTTTTTTTTTTAAGATATTGAAGATTTAAGTAGTTAGTTTTTGGTGCTAAAAGTACGCCCAGGTATGAATATATAAACATCTCGGCTCCGATGCACTTAAGAGTTTACATTACATAACAAAATATGTTTATTTTGAATAATGCTATCATAATTTACCACTTTCCCCTTGATTTATCACTTACCCCTTTCTGGTAATGGCTAAAGAGCTTAAACGCCACATAGCCTTTTCTACGTCACAGCCAGAGCTATGTAACGCGGTCACAAAAATAAAACCATGCGGTGTTTAACCTATTTAGCCATTAGCAGAAACAATGAAGAAAATTATTAAAATAAAACTTGTACTTGTGAGATAAACCTCTAAAAGTACTTACGTTTTTCTTTCTTCAGACACATTTAAAAAATGTTCCTATTGGCTATGCCGTTATGTTTTCGTTTTACCTATTTTTATTTGTTGAACTTGTTTGCTTGATGTTTTAAAATGACGTTCAAACTGGGCAATTTTAGTAGTATTACAAAGCGCCTATTTCTTATAATAAACTACAGATTCCAAAACAAAATATTTGCTTCTTATGTCATTATCGAGACACGAAACAGGGAAATACATTTTTATGGATTGGCGCCGCCCGCGTTTCCTCTTAAGAAGGTCCTTTTTTATGTCAAAAAGAAGGCAAATTCCAGTGTGTTATTTAATAACACACTGGCCTCCTGATGGTAAGTAGTATCTGAGACTCAAGACTGCAATCGTAAGCCTTCAAATGCGTTGCGCGCTGCTGGACTGAGACCCGTAAGAGCATTTGCGGATGGCGGATTGAAGATGTTTATAGTCTGTCAAGAAATTATTGACATGAACATTTTATAATTTGGTACTCCATAGAGCTTACAGTATAAAATAGCATACTAAATAAAGGACAGCCATATAGTATTATGCTAGGTTTACACGGGCTTAGTACTTGTCATTAGTGTAGGTGGTTAGGGACTTATATGCACAGTGACAAGTGGCAAGTAACCGTCTACACAGTGGTGTTAGAGAATGGCATTCGTTTGGCAGCTTTGAGTAGGTAGAAAAGGTACTAATCACTAATCAAAATGAACTTGTCATTAAATGTTTACACCACTCTACAAGTGACAAGTATTAGTAGATTTTTAGGTGCGGGTAGGTGCTTGTCGCTTAGTAAATAGGAACGGCTTCTAATTATTTGCACTTGCAGTTGCACTAATACTAAGCACTTATACAACATGTTTATACACATGTGACAAGTGTAAATAAGTCAATTAGTTTCGAATTTATCGGGCACATTTGAGGCCGGCGCCTCTGTGATGTGATGAGACAGGCAGCTGGCATTTCTTAGTAATGTGAATTTAATCTTTTGTTCTCGTTATTAAATTAACTATTTAAGATAAAATGATAAGTACTAAGCAGTAGCTACTAAGCCCGTGTAAACCTAGCATTATACTTAGTCTGTTTACTAAATTTCTTTATTATTGTAATTTAACTGTTTGTTAGGTTCTATAAAATCATTTTCAATTTATGACTTTTTTTCACAGACTATACATATAAAGTTGCATGAGAAAAACTAAACACTCTGAATTCTCGTGTCTTGGCAATGCGGGCAATAATAGAGGTAAAATAAAATCATCCTTTTAGTTGTTGTTTAGAACCTGTATTTTTCAATAAAACCAAATTTTTACAAAAAAACTTTTAAAAATAGAGCAACTCCAAAATCTTACCTATGTAAACAGAAGTAAAGGTAGGCATTGTAAAAAAGAAACACAACGTAAGTAAGTGATCGCTCTGTTGTTTACCTGTATAATTTTTAGTTGTGCTGTTTTTCTATAGATAAATAAATAAATATCAGGGGACAATGTCACACCGAATGTCGCACGAGTATTTAAAAAACAATTATAATTTAACAAAATTAAAATTCTCAATTTTTAAAATATGCTACTTTAACACTTTGGCTAACTCAGAAATGTTTTTGCGGCGTCGCAAAGGCGTATCAACTGAATGAGATTTTTCACTGGCAAGCCCTTATTGACACGGCAAACCAGTTTGCCGCGCTTGACAAAACGTCGTTCGATACTTTAATAACGCAATCAAACGCGGCAACGGCGCGGCCCCGACTAAGCCGGCTTGGTGCGTCCGGCTAGGTTTGCTTGTTACTCGCGGCACGACTTACACGGTTGAGGCACGCACATGGTCAATATGGCCGCGCGATATACGTTCGTTTAAGACGAACTATTGTTTATACTGGACTGTTACCTAGACTAGTTCTTAAAACGACTTTGCATCGTAATACATTAATACAGAATCAAAGATTTTTTGTCTCAATGTACTTACTGATTCCTAATGCGGCTAAAATTCATAACACCTTTGTCCCGTTTATTAAAGGGACAAAGGTGTTATAAATTCAGTCAAGTTTATTAAGTTCTTTTTATGACTGATTCACAATCCTCCTATTTAGGCCTACTTGAAAGTTTGTGAGAGACGTCATTTTTCAAGCATTTTGAGTCAAAGTCATTACCTATTAAATTTGGACATAATGTGACTAACAATAAGTCAAAGGTTTAGGCCAATAAACTGCCGTAATATCAAAAAAAGCGTTTAAAGAGAAAGAAAGTCAGAGTACAGAATGTTATGAATACTAGCTCCCACTACTCTTCATTCTTATTCCTTTTCGATGACGCAGACACAGTCTATGCCTATTGTAGCGTTACCAATTACTTTTTTGTCAGAAACAGGGTCATAAACAATCGCGGTTGTGAAAACTGTCTTGGTCTTGCATGAGGTTTTCGTGTCCTTGCTGGACAAGAATTCTGAAAAGCAGGTATTCTCCAAGCCATTATCAGGATCACCGTTCTGCAAATCCGACCTGCAAAAACAATATCTTTAAAATGCAGGTATGTAAACTCAGTAAAATGCATAAGATGAGCTCATCTGAGTGGGTACACTACATAACTCCAAATTGATCAAAATTCCGAGTTTTGAAGATTTCACTTTTTGCTATCGCTTATACATATATCAAACCTAACCTAATCTATCTATGACAATTAAATTATGCATTCAATCTAAAACAGCTCCAGCGTAACAGGGTGAATATTTGGGCGTTTCAACCGCCGTCATTGTTGTCTTCAATATATTGACGAAAACAATGATAATTACCAGCAACTTTTGATGTCAAAGTCAACGGACCTGGGGGTAGTATTAATTCCATTTAAAATCATAAGACAATTAAAAAGTTTATCTTAAATAATATGCGAAGACAATAATGACGGCGGTTAAAACGCCGAAATATCACCCAACAGCTTTCGGAAAAATGAAAATTCGGTCAAATTATATTATTAAGACTAAATCCTAAATTAAGTAGATCAATGATAAAAGCTAGACTAAAAGAGTGTCTCCTCGACTTGTCATAATGTGTGTGTGTTTGTGTATGTATATGCGCATGCATGTGCTTGCTGGACTTATCATATTATTACGTTACTAAAACACTACTGTAATACTGTAACACTTCTTTAATAAGGACCGCGAAATTGTTATTCGTTATAAGTAGGATAGTTTAATAGGTTGTTGTAAGTATAAAAACTGAGCGCGTCTCGCCATCAAACGTAGCAGTTTGGCGGAAATATAAATTGTAGTATTTAAGTTGTAATTTGACGAGCGAAATAAATTAAATAAAAAATAAAAAAATAAAAATGGAAAAAAGTTATTCAGAATTTTAAGGTGATCCCCATCTGAGTATACAATGAAACCGAAAACCTGATGTTAACTTCATAGGATTATACATGTCGAAGTGAATGGGAACTTTTAGATTCAGGTCTTATCTAATTAGGTTAAGAAGAATAGGGAATATGCTTGACTTCTTTCACAGCTTCAATAAAGCAGTTGACAAAAAACATTTTTGAATAATGTTAAAAACCAAGATACAATCCAATAAAGATTTGTTCCTATCTCTTTCTTCCTCTTTCCTCCGTATCTTTTAGCCAAATTTAATTTTAATTAAAAAAATCTATGCATATTCTCCATTGTATATGAAAGTCTCGAATAAGCAAAAAAATAATCAAAACAAACAAATAATTACAATTTAGATACCATTAATACTTACTTGCACTTTATTTGAGGAAAGGATTGAGTGAACCACTTGGACTGTAAGAGGTATACCGGCAACTTTTTACTGTTGAGCATGGTGTACGGCGACTTAGCCTGTAATATTAAATAAATGGTATATTGTACCTCAAGTCTGAAGTTTTATTTCAATTATATACTCGTCTGTCCAGAAATTCATATGTAACCTCACCTCTTCATATACGACTTCGCAGTTGCCCACTTCTGTAGGCATCTCTGGCACCACAGCTTGCCTCTTTGTTCTACGTAACTGAGGCTGAAAAATGTATGAAAATTGTCAAGAGAGTTAACAGATGAAAGTTGACCATTTTGAAAGAAATACAGAAAATAATTGTTTATAAATACTACCTACTTTATTACACTAAGAGCTAAAAAAATATTGTTTTCGGGTCCTTCTCCATGCGAGATCAACTCGCACTTGTCCAGTTTTTTAAATAATATTTTAATCAGAAAATAAATACATGTACGAGTAAGAAATTTAAATAATCTGTTATCACTTAAATTAGGTAAAACTCGGGCTCTTTTCCACTGAGTAAAACCAAATTGCTTTTCACATGTTTTCGTCTTATTTTGACTCGGTCGCCGTTTTACCACCGTACTTACTGCCAAAGATGGCAGCTAACTGCATAGTAATATTAGCACATACATACATACATACATAAAATCACGCCTGTTTCCCAGAGGGGTAGGCAGAGACAACTTCTTTCCACCTGCTACGATCCTGACAAATGTCTTTCGCTTCTTCCACATTCATACATCGAGTCATGCACGCACGTCGGTTTCGGGTAGTTAAGATTCGGCCCTTTTCCAGTATTTCTCCGATTTGATTCGAAAAAGTACGCCTAGGGCGGCCTCTTCCGACCCTTCCACTCACTTTCGCTCTGTATATCTCTTTCGTCAATCTTCTTTCATCCATCCTTTCCAAATGACCGAACCATCGAAGCATGCCCTTTTCAATCTTAGTCACTACATCTTCTTTTAGTCCACATTTCTCTCTGACCTTTTCATTCCTTACTCTGTCAATCAGTTTCACACCACACATACTACGCAAAGAGCGCATATAAGCATTTATTTTTATATTAGCATTTTATATTTAATGTGATTTCAGTACGTATTTACTACGACACTCCTTTTCACCTAAGATGAGTTCTGTGACAGCTCATACAAACACGTATTACACTTGTTTCTTTAACTTTACATAAATAAAATAACTGGTATTGTATGAATCTTCCCAGATGAACTTTTCGCTTCGAGCCCTAATCTTCCAAGCAAAGGCCATTGTCTCTATTATCGCAAAGCCGCTAGCTACCGAGTTAGCACGTGCCACTAAAACATTCATATTGAAAAACAAACGGTATCGTCATAGTAATAGTTCAAATTGAATGTCACTGATATTCTAGATGTTACGTTTTGGTAGTGTAGGACGATAGACCGCCCCGAGGCAATACGGCACTCATACTATTTGGATACTTGTTGTTAAAAATGAAACGTGGTGATTAATTATACACACCTAGCGATGCCTTTCAGGAACTTAAATAATTAATCACCTATTTTTAAATACCTCGCATGTGAGTATAGTGATTGAAATTACGAAATACAGCTGTCATAGGACTCATCTTAGTAACAAAAGAGTGTAGACGCAATATCAGCCCAATGGAACTGTGACCCACCATAGAAACTTCACAGTAACGTTATAATTCAATTCGTAAGAAGTGTCAAACATTTTTTTTTTTTAATGTCAATGCGGCACCTTTCAACGGTGGGTCAGGGTTATATACGATAATATGTCAAAACACCACAAAAACCCACTGGAAGACAATACAAACCAGCATCTCTAACACTATTCTGTCGATTTCTTCCTGAGGGTAGTCTGGCGGTTTAATGTCGCAAAAGGTCTCATCCCCACATAGGTGGCGAACTGGTAGGTCTGAAAACACAGTTTAAAAATAAAATTTAATAAAAATATTATAAACAAGCGACCCGCCCTCGCATCGCTTCGGTTTATGTGAGTTTTCTTTAACACCAGTATATAAACCAGAATTTATTGTACATAAAAACCTTCCTCTTCAATCACTTTATTTATTGATGAAAACTGCATTCAAATGAGAAGTTTAAAAGATTTTAACGAACAGACAGCGGAAGCGACTTCATTTTATACTATGTAAAGATATGGAATAAATCTTTTTTTACATCCCATGCTCGTAAAGTCCTTCTTTATGCTGGGTATAGGCTGCATAAAATCGCATTTTATGCACTAGTGCTTAAAGTGTGGTCATCATCAAGACCAAGACTATTAAGTCCTACAGCCAGACAGACAGGGACAAGGCGACTGCGTTAAGTAAATAAACTTGTTATTTGAATACATTTACTTTAATTTATTTTTCTCTACGTAGCATCTAGAAAAAAAAAATTGTCTATAATTTTGGACTACTAAATAGGTAGTTGTTTTCTTCGCATAGGTAGTTGTGGTCTTACCGAATTTATTGTAGAGCCTAATACACTAATAGAAAAAAATGCAAAAGAACTTATTAAACAGACATTGCATCCAAGAAAAAATATTTTAAAACGTATGAAAATTTCAAACTGTGGAGAAGCGGCAAACAAATTATGATTCATTCATTTAACATTTTTTACATTATAACTGTTTTCCTCGTAATCGAAGTAAAAACCAGAGTGTACTCGGTCTTAAAACCCATTTTATCCTCGACCTAATTATTTTGTTTTATGCCCTTGTTCTACAATCTTTTTTATAAGCTCAAGTTAGTTAATTACTTTTTTGACAAGGATAAGATACGAACAACCACCTGATAACAAGAGGGATCTGAGACCCATTGACATTTGCATTCTCAAGACTATAATATCCTAAGACTCCACATGCGTTCCCAAACCCTGTGAACTTAAATGGAATGCTTATATGCTAGTCATTTCAGCGATTGTCTTATTAGATTATTTTTATGTATAATTAATTAAGTAATTCTGGTTCTAGCAGAAAACTCACATAAACTAAAGCGAAGCTAGGAGTACGTAAACTGGGGGTACTTTGATTTACGGGGTAACATTGCCCACCCCAAAAACTATCTTTAATATTTAATTATTCTATTAAATGTTTTATCAGGACTAAGCTACTCATACAGTTATATAATTACTTCAACAATTTAAGAAGATAACAACTAAAACAGTTATCGTTTTAAGGTCGGGCAATGTTACCCCGTAAATCAAAGTACCCCCAGTTTACCGGTAGCTAATCAGAGATAAGAAGGACAATCTAACCTTTGATGAGCCGGTCTTTTGATACAGTTTGCAAATAATAAATCTTAAACTTACCTTTAGGTAGAGCATTACTGAGAGTGGCGAGTGTTGACACCTGGAATTAGATATACGAATAATGTAAAATTAAAATTTGCCATGTATTTTCAATAATTTTCTTGTGACAACATTATAATTGTGGTATCTAACTCATAAAAATGTTTAATGATTGCTTATCAATATTGTTACCAACCGCATATAACTAATATGTCACCAACTGAAATGACAAGGCAAAATAAATTAAAAAATACACACCCAAATTAAACTTTTTGAAATCAACCAAATAATACGCTCACAAAACATTATTCCTGTTTACTTTAAGTGACTTTACTGTTACAAACAATGTTATTTTTAATACTCTTTTTACACTGCGTATGTGTTAATTAGCCAGCGATTTGTTCACATTTACTCGTACATACGATAGCGAGTTGTTTTTAATAAAGCTTAATGTGATTGTTTATTATGATAAAAAAATAATAATTATGGCATAGGGAATGTCAAACTAGCACACAGGCCACCTGATGGTAAGTGGAAACTGTGACCCATAGACATTCGCATTCACAAGACTGCAAGCCTAAGACTGCAAATGCGTCGCCAACCCTGAGGACTAAGATGGAATGCCTCTATGCTAGTCATTACACCGGCTGTGTTATCCTCAAATCGGAACACAACAATGCGAACACTGCTGTTTGGCGGTAGGTTAATGGATAAGATGGTAGTAGCCATCCGGACGGACCACCCGCAAAATTCTAACAAACGATGGATAGCATGCTATTTTATTACTAGCATGCTATTTATTTTTGGCAGACACAAGTTTAACTTAACGTAATTAATGTTTAAAATATCCTGGTTTCAGCAATAGCGTTTAAAAAAATGAAAATCGATGAAATTATAGAATCAATGGAAAATCGATAAAATGACGGTTACCCTTTAAAAATACATGTTTTAAAAACTTACCGTGAAAAGCACGAAGGCTAATGACACCATTTTTGGTTTATGCACGGTACCTGCCGCACTTTATGCACCCAGTCCTCGGCGAGACCTATAGATGAATAACAACGTTCTGTATTACCGCCACTTATATATTAAACTGTCGGTTATCCTTAAAACTGTGATAGAGTTTAGGAGTCAGTTTAAACGTAGAACCATAAAGGATAGAGTTATTTTATGTTCGTTGCACCCAAACCAATTTGGACGTGTTTTTTTTTTACAATAAATCTTTAATTAGAATGGATTTTAATGACCTATACTCTGATTATTCTAAGATTATACCTGTGACAGCTCATATAAACCCATATTAGACTTATTTCTTAACTAAATCAAAATATAACGTCGAACATTTTTCAAACACATAATTGTTTAATACTGAGTTGACAGCTGTCAAATTGAGCTCTAAAACGACGCGACTATACCCTACGCGCGACAACAATACAAACATGTTTTTTTTATGAGTGGACTTTGAATCTTCCAGCAAGGCAATAAAGTTCAATTAGGTTTGTTGCATAATGGTATTTTCAGTTATGAAAATGGGAAAATATACTATATAACAATTGCAATACAGTTCAAATTAAATTGCCTTGATATCCTATTCGTTTTATTGCACACTGTGGATGGATCGCGGACGATTGTACAGTCAACGAATTTTATTATTATGAATATAGAACCCTGTTTATTAATTTGAAGTGATTATGTTCTGGTGACTTGATGCTGTCATTACGATAAGGTTCTATGGTGGCTCTACAGTTAAAATATTTGTGTCTAACTACATTACAATATAATTTTTATGTTGCTATGAATAGTGCGTCACTCTGATAAATTCACCTATATAGATTTTAAATACATTATTGTTGCGCAACCCAATTCATTGAATAGTTACACATCATTTAAATTAATAGAAAAATTCGAATGGGGTAAATGGTTTACGTTTTCATTGCGTGTCGCGATGACGTTAACGATATTTTAAATATTATTTTACTTATCAAGTTTAATGAAACTAGCTTCTCACATTGGCTAAATATGTGGATACGAATGAATAAATGAATGGTCATTAAATCAATAAATGTAAACATAGTTTAACTAAATCAGATTGAATGCTACGAAATGAAATGAGTATTATTTGTATTAAATTATTATTTATCTTCCAGTGGAGAGCAAGGCGTAAAAATTGTAAAACCTCGGAATCCAGGGAAAGTCAATGAATCTTTATAAAAACTTTTTAAACGTGTTTTTAATAATATATAGATTAAAGTTAAAAATAATAGTTTAAGCCGATCTTAATTCGTAAATAGTAATTTGGTATACAAGGGGGAAAGTTGTATTTTACCTGCGAGTGTTCATTTGAAACACGAGCTAGCGAAAGGATTCTATGATTGACCACGAGCGAAGCGAGTAAATTAAATTTTCACCCGTGTATAACACAAAACTTTTCCTCACTACAGCGATGAAAAATTTCGGATGCGTTTTGTTCGCACATCGACTTATTTGGACTGTCAGAACATTTTATCCGTTTTTACAACAAGAATGAAGGTTAATGTTGAATGCTGATATTTATGAATTTAAATAAAGTTGTAAGACTTTATATAGTGTTTGTTACCCGATGCAACTCATTAATTGTGAAGTTAAAAATTCAGCACTTTTAACGTTTTACGTTTTGTTAGCTGTCAAATATCACTTCAGCTGCCTTCAAATGTCAAAACTCTTTCTTCACATGTGGATAACTAGCGATTTTTCTCAAAAGATATCAAACAAACAAAAAGGGTTTTCCGAGCTAGTGAGATGAAAATGTATTTTCTTTATTTCGTAGCTTAAAATTTAATTTGGTTACATTATATTTAAACAAAAATCGTAAGCGCACGTTTTTTTTTGCAACAGGGTTTGTTTTCCAACGAAAGTGATTGTACACCTACATTACATATATAGTAACGTCAAAATAGAAGATATTGCATTCAAATACACAATTTTAAATATAACTTAAAATAAAAATTATACCGTCTCGTCCTAGTTTCTCTAAGGTTTAAAAACGAATAGCTTAAAAGGTTTTTTCTTCCGGAATAACATACCTTTGAAATAGTAACAGATTTTATGAAATAGGTCCCTACGTTCCGGAGATTACTTATCCGATAAATACAAACTCACAAAATTCGCACTTTCAATTTAAATATAATAAAAGTACATGGAAGTGTCATTCTCGCACTTACATACTGATCAGAAAGTGACAGATCTATGTTCTATCCACGTTTATCCAAATCTATAAACACTACTATAATAAGCCTGCTAAATTGGTTAACTGATTATTATGCTGTTTTTTTTTTAAATATCCTGAATTGAAGTCCCACTGCTGGCCAAAGTCCTGGTCCTGTCTGTTGGTCTGTCTATCCAAAGCAATCTCTGACCACTGCCTTCGACTTGGTTTTTCACGCCGCTGGTAACCGTCCGTGGCCACCTACCTAGCCTAGGTGCATTCGACACCTGGCTGACTGAAAACCGTGTAATGCAGTGAACACCCAAAAAAAAAAACATAGTAGACTAAATATGTATAAAAATTAATAACAAAATATAAAAAGCATCGGACTACCATGTTGTCATATTGTAATGACTAAGTTATTTAGATTTCCACCTTGCACACAAACTAAGCATTTTTGTCTGTTACATAGTCCCCGACCCACCTAAGCCAACCTAAGCTTTAGACATCAACGACTTATCAAGTAAGTTCTAAGTGCTGAAAAGGTTAACTTAAAAACAACGTCCGGTCATTTATTATAGAAATTAGCAAATGGACTTACAAATGATTAATATACTTAACGGACATCAGTCATAAATCAATTGTGATACTAGGTACTTTTTTTGTTGAGTTGTCTTAAGAGGATCGGTGAACTGCCGCTAAAATTGCGTAGCTGTCAAATAATTCAATACAAAAGCTCCGGTCGGTAATGGTTCTAACCTTCTAAATGAAATCTCATTTCCACGATCTTTGAATATGTTGTAGTTGTTATAAAGAACCAGGTCTGCACGTTTCTGTTTCTTGTTTTTTTTTAATTTGTTTCAATCTAAGAAATATTTTGTTACGTAAAAAAAAAAATTATATAAGTCGGACGAGGTTTCAGGGGAGACAAACGCTATCGTATTTTGTATGGAAATTTTTAGCTTCACAATCCTCTTGAAGAGTTTCTGGAGTTTAATTCAATTGCTAAACAATTTTCCCAAAAACACAAATTATAATATTTATGTCAGCTTCCTTACCTAAAATCAAAATATTGTACGACATAACACTCTGAAAATAACTACAATAAACCAAGTAAATTGTCTCCACATTGGTAAATTGTCTGATTTTATTAACAGCGGCGTAAGCTGCCGAGCTTAATTTACCTGCTAGTACTACTATATGGGGAGTCCATAGCTAGATTTGTCTATAGGTTATTCCTAAGAAACGTGCCTTACTTTTAAAAGAAAAGCAAACGTGACACATGTTTCCTTAGCATTGAGTATACATGGTTACTAGTTATCCATTTAAGTACTTTACTTAGCGTTTCGGTTATCCTATTGTAATAAGGTCAAACATTTCAAAAAGTTTAAATGTTGAAGCGGACAACTTACACACACACCTACATACAAACAGGGCCGAGATCCTAGGCGACAAAAACCATATATCTTTCACCTGTTACCAACATTTTGATAACTCTTATTTACATGACAGTAATGGCGGCGTATTGAAAAAAAAATTGAACAGGTCAAATATGATTTGGATTTAACTGCTTAGAAAACAGTTGCAGTGCAGTTAAAAAAACACTTGATATTAATAATGAATCATCATCGTTTGACAAATGTATAATGACGTGATATTGCAAGTATTTCTAAAACTGCGGGTTCGATGTTTTCTAGTGCGTAATGAGAAATACCAGGATTTATAGCCTATTGGGTGACACATTATTCAATTAATATAGAAACATAAACGTTACAGACAGTTAATTACCTCCAAAATTAAACACTCATGTTTTGCTATATGTTTAATAAAAATATGCAGACTATTTTTTTATGGTATAGGAGGCAAACGACCAGACGGATCGCCTGATGGGGAGCGATTACCGTCATCCATAGACACCTGCAGGTTTTCTTGAACGTTTGAAGGTCGTAATGGTCCGGAAATACCGCAGGCGACAGACCATTACAATACAATACAATACAAATACTCTTTATTGAACACCAAAAAACAAAAAACACGGAACAGTACATTTTAAACTATAGGTATACAACAGGCGGTCTTACCGCTAAATAGCGATCTCTTCCAGACAACCTTGGACAGAGAAATCATGAAAGACAAAGATACATGGCAGGTGGTGTAAACTACCTTCTTCAGAACCCAAACTAACACTTTTATGATAAAATCTACTTACACATATATAAACTACATACACATACATACATAAAGTAAATGAGATTAATAAATACATACTCAATACACACTAAATACATATTATTATACATCAACATAATATACACATACATAAATTATAGAAATCAGCCAAACAAAGATAACACCCGAGGTGATAGTATTTAAGAAAAATAAAAGGAATAATTGAAAAACTACGGAAGCGATAGATAGTGATCCTTTAGCTTGCTTTTAAAACTGGACGTAGACTGAGCACGCCTTACTTCCACAGGCAAAGCGTTCCATAGCCTTATAGCCTGAATTGTGAAAGAATTGGAGTAAAATTTAGAGGAAGAAAAAGGGACTGACAAAAGAAGGTTTTGGGAAGCTCTGACTGAGTTAAAATAATTGAAACGCTCCTTAAGGTAACGCGGGGTAGCGGGGTTGAAAAGTATGCTGAAGAGGAGATTAAGAATATGAAAGTTACGACGAGCACGGATTGGGAGCCACTTGAGTTGATTGCGAAAAATGGAGACGTGGTCATACTTGCGTAACCCAAATATGAACCGTATGCACAAATTTTGAATACGCTCAAGCTTATTCCACAGTTTAGTTGCGCGAGGCGGGAAGTTTTGTGAAAAGCACAGTTGTGGACTGTCCATCTAAGTGATGGTGGTGGAAATTCTGTCGCGTAGGACGAAGGCGGAAGGATGCGGCCATTGATCCAAACAGCTCCTCGGAGCACTCCCCGTTGTACAAACGATAGAGATTTCAGAGTGAGGCTACATCTTTAGGCATCGCCAAGGAGTCAAGCCGATCAGAAGCACGCTGGGCGATTCGATTGACAATTCAAATAAGAAAAATAAATAATTTAAAGCATGAACTCTCGATTTCCTGCTCATTAAGTCCGTATTATTATGTTATATATATTTCCTTGTAAAGTATTGGAAAAGGACATTAAATTAAAAATAACATTGAACAGTTAATGGTCTGTTTACACCAACAATATCTTGCCATTATAATACCTACACATGTTTTTATCCGACTGTAGCAAAGCCCAAAAGGATAACCCTCCTTTTGTGTTTGACCTGTATGTATGTATGTCCAACTCTATGTTCTACGTGGTTAGATTCGTCTTAACCACTAGAGTGTCATAGGCTATATGAAAATTATTTAAATGAGAAATTGGCGATTTAAAAAAAAGGTACATGATAAGTAACATTACTTTGACGACACTATCCAAACAGCAGTTGGGGTTTTTTAAAGCTTGCTTTTTGATAGACCAGGGACATAGACATAGTTATGCAGTTAATTTCACTGCGAGCGTAAAGGACGGAGCTATATCAGTTGTATAGCTCTGTTCTATTCTCTCCGCGTAAAGTGAACTGCATTGCTATGTCATATAACGTCCCGTTTTGTTGTGGTTATTTGAAAACCATTACAGTTAATAGTCGCCGCAGTTCAGATTTTTTTAAACACGTCTGTGAATGACGGGGACAAGAGGCTCGAATTGCACTTTATCGACCTCAGAAAACCGGGCAAGAGCATGTCGGACCATGCTCAGCGCAGGGTTCCGAAGCCGTTGCTACAAACAAATTAGACCTCGCGACAAACTTAGCTATGCCGTTGGAAAACTGTTATCCCCATACATCGACCTAGGTTGCGGTCAGTTTACCAGAAAATTGTATGTAGAAACTTTTGCCACATGTATTTACAAGGATACATTCAGATATTCGAAATATGAGCAAAAATCAGAAAAAAGGTACCTTCAACCCCCCCTTTCACCCTCGGCATACGCCCACCCTTGAAACTTTTAGTATATTCATCTGGATACCGCAATATATAACTGTACCAATTTACAAAACTATACGAATTATTTCCCTAGATTGCCCATATTTGGCTTAATTTTAACGGGGTAATCTTCCATTTATGGATCGATTTTACCTTCATGAGGTAATAAATGGAATATTTTTCCGTACTTGTTGAAATTAAATTGGACGATTAGTACATTTAATTCAATTATTAGGCATTCAAATTGATAATATGAACAGGAAAAATTTACTGTTATATTGATACGGTTATGGTATTTGGTCCATTCCGTTTGCTATTGCCAGTTAAGCATTTTAATATTTAATACCGTTATATCACAGGCAGGCCACATAGCTCGGAGAACTGATAACCGTTGGGGAAGAAAAGTTCTCGAGTCGCGGCCCCGCACCGGTGGACGGAGTGTTGGACGGCCTCCCACCCGGTGGTCTGACGACCTGGTTAGGATCGCGGGGAGCCGCTGGATGCAAGCGGCTCAGGACCGTGACTTGTGGCGCTCTTTGGGGGAGGCCTTTGTCCAGCAGTGGACGCCCCCGGGCTGATGATGATGATGATGATGATGTCACATATCTGCTCTTATGTCATAGTATAGGGATCTATATTTGACTACGTCATAATATGTATAACAAGCTTTTATCTTTAACTTGCAAGGTTTAAAATATGTTACTTAGTTTTAGTTTAGGTCAAATCCTACAAGCTGCTAACACAAGTTCCTCTTTTCCTACGGAGTTGTTTTTTTTATTGTTGGTTCAGTTTAAATAAAAATAAATATCAGGGGACAATGTCACACCAATTTTTTTGACCTAGTCCCAAACAAAGCTCTTGGCTTGTACCTATTATAGTAGATATAAAATATTACTTAGAAAACATCTATGACGCAGAACACAAAGATCTGCCCTTAACGGGATTTGAATCAAGGCACGGCAAGGCACATTTTGCGGGTGGTAGGACCTTGTGCGGGGTCCGTCCGGATCGCTACCACCATCTTATCCATTAACCTACCGCCAAACAGCAGTGTTCGCATTGTTGTGTTAAGTTTGGGGATAAGACAGCCGGTGTAATGACTAGCATAGAGGCATTCCATCTTAGTCCTCAGGGTTGGCAGCGCATTTGCAGTCTTAGGCTTGCAGTCTTGTGAATGCGAATGTCTATGGGTCACAGTTTCCACTTACCATCAGGTGGACTGTGTGATCGTCAGCCTTCCCTATGCCATAAAAAAAAAAAAAGGACAAAGCATTTTATGGTAAGCATGACCTGAATCTAGATCCTGAATTGACTCCAGATGTAGGAACTGCTAAACAGTCTACCTGACAGGCGCAAAATTTTGCATACGTAATTTTGTGATAGCGAGTTGTGATTTTATCATGACATGGTTGCTACAGTCAGACTTGTTACATGAATTAGGCATTCCTCAACGGTTAGCACCATAGAGTAACGTCTTGTATGCGCTTTTAATTTTTTATAACCTATTCTATTGCTGATGTTGGGGTAAAGACCGCAAAGTTGAAGTGGGACTGGGCTGGCCATATCTGCCGCATGCACGATGAGAGATGGGCCAAAAATACCACCCATTGGCTTCCACGCGATGGATATCGTAGCAGAGGTAGACCCAGAAGGAGATGGCGAGATGACCTTGAGTCGTTTACGCGGGATTGGCGGGAGTGCGCTCTGGATAGAGACGAATGGCGAAAACGAGGGGAGGCCTTTGCCCAGCAGTGGGACACAAAAACAGGCTAATGAAAAAATAAAAAATTCTATGTGTCACCATGACAACATGACATGGCTACTGCATTCAAGGTTGGCTTCTTACGAAGGAGCTGCTCAACAGCTGCAGCACTGATATGAAATGTACCTATGCGCCATTCAACTATGATAACTCATTCTAAGTGTCTGATCTGAACTTACAGAGGGGCCCTTTCAGATACACTTCGACCCTTTAGGATCTATTGTGCAATTACCCTCTTACACACTCTTAGCTGTTCGAATGTGCAGGTTTCTTCACGATGTTTTTCCTTCACCTTAAGAGAATCGGATAACGCACTTCAGTTAGAAAAACTCATTGGTACATGGTGACCGCGGGGGTTCGAACTCGGTAACTTGCGATCACGAGTCGACCCCTAAGCCACTAGGCCACCGACGCTCTCCATTCTAAGCCTTACCATGAATGAATGAATGATATATATTTTCCAAAGTAAGTCACAGTATACATTGCATGTTATGTCAAAGTACAAGAAATTATATTGCAATAGCAAAAATATACACAAATTTTAATATTATCTAAAATAGAAATAAGAAGTCAGGATAACAATTAAAATACAGAACTAAGGAGTTATCACCGTTAAAGATCGTCTTAAAAATAGCATGCAACCAAATTAGCATTTTATTTTATTCAATCATGGAATAAGTCAAAACAGCAGAAATAATAATAATAAAATAAAGGCCGCAGGGCAGCTAGTGGCGAGCTGTTGGTGAGTGGCGACACCACGGACCTGAGTGGTCCCGAGGGTAGGTCCTGTTCCTCACCTCACGCTTGCCTTCACCGGCTGGCTGCGGTGTGCAATGACGAGGAACAGACCCTCACCTCTGGCTTTATTGGCCGGTCAGAGTGGAGTCGCAAGAGCTATATGCTCGAAGGGCGGATGTGTTTCATAAGTGGTGAGTGGGCACCTTATGGTCGTTTAAAGTCCAGAAGCACCTCTCCACCCTTAGCCCCTCTGGAACTGTTGCCTCCCTGCTGCTATATATATATATATATATATATATATATATATATATATATGTGTGGCTATTTCGGGAGGTCCATTCCATTGAGTTGGCGAGTCACCGCCTGCCATTTCAACCAAAGTAATTAGCATTAGCCAGGCAGGCGCCGAAGTTTCATCAATAGCCTAGTTCACCAATCCATATCAGTTCATTCATAGAACCTATTATTAATATTCCCATCCTTCTTAAATAGTCTTACACTAACCGGTGGTTGTCCGTGGGAGCATACTTCTTTAGTTTGAACTCAGGGACAATCGCCGGTTGGTGTCCCATAACTTTACTAAATTAAACTTATCTAAAGTGCCTCTGCGTGTTGCCTTCGGCTCCATGTACGCCTTCCAAAGGTCCGGGACTCCCATAGTCCCGTGATTGGTAAAGACATAAAATGAAAAACTACATCACATAATATCAAATCATAACATTTTAAATAATTCATGTACCTAATTATAAATTAAGGTCCATAAACTCTCTAACTGAGTATAATAGATTTTCCAATAAAAGGTTTTTTCAACCGGCGTCCGAATCCACATGGCTACTTCACTGAAGGTTGACTTCTAACAAGCGAACTCCTCAACGGTTTACGGCACAGACACGAAATGTAGTTTATTCATTTAATTGTTGCCCGCAGGGTTGGGTTTCAATGAAGAAGAAACTGTTCAATGATCAACAGCACATACTCGATATACAGGCATTCAATAATGACAGCTTGCTGGTTCTTATTTTAGTGGTGATAAGACCTTTTGCAGGGTCCATCCGGATCGTTACACCTTATCCTTTAACCTACGACTGTAGGGATAAGACAACCGGTGAAATTACTAGCATAGGAGAATTCCATCTCAGTTCTCAGTGGCAACGCAGGAATGTAGTCTTGAGATTGTTGTTTTGAGAATTGAAATGTCTCGCCGAGATCGCACTTACTATGAGGTAGCCGGTGTGCTTGTATGCTTTCTCCTTTTCATAAAAAGATGGATAGTGCGCATTGGTTGGCCAACCTTGCCAACACGTCATAAGGTCATAACACAACCCCTTATAATGGCACTTGGTTGTTATTTGTTAATTCTAAATCTAATTCTAAATCTACGTATGTATGTAATATGGTATAATTATGACCGGTCCATGGATTATTTTTTATTTCGTTGAACGTTGAATTTTGTTTTATTATGTAGATATTATTTTATAAGTGTAAACAAGTCAAAGCAATTAACCCAGAAAAAAATGCATTGTGATTTTATAAATACTTTTACTTTACCTGTTTACAGCATTTAATTTACCTGTTTTTGCAAAGATATTAAGTCATATACGTATGGCTAT
The DNA here is from genome assembly GCA_923062465.1 of Acleris sparsana. Taxonomy (NCBI): domain Eukaryota; kingdom Metazoa; phylum Arthropoda; class Insecta; order Lepidoptera; family Tortricidae; genus Acleris; species Acleris sparsana. Next base: position 3,608,521 of record OV281293.1, read on the forward strand.
ACTTAGAACAAACAAATTTGCCTTCAAAATATTTAATACTTATTTTATTATAAACCACGTCGCTCGAAATATAATTTCTCATTATTCACGATGTTCGTTTAATTTCTTAATTTTATTTAGAGAACTATTTGTTTCACAGTAGGTTAAGTTTGCACAATATATATACTCATAAAAGTAAAATAACCTATTACTCTCTGTAATGTTTTTGTTTGGTGTTTTGTATTGTACCGGTGTTAGGTTATTTATCTGTCTGCTGAATCGAAGAAATTATAAACCATGTTATGACAAAACATTGTATTAAACACTTTCAATAACACGATCTGCACTATGGTCGCCTTTGTCGCGGTGGATAAAACATCCGTCACTGTCGCACTTACATACCGGTCAGAAAGTGACACTTGTTTTATTCACATCGATAAACACGACATAAATACTTCTTTAGGTGCACAGAGTAAATATATTACATTTGAGCATTTCACTCAACTTCATTTCAATAATCAAGAAAACTTAACTTCGAATGTGACGTCATAAGACTTAAATAACTACTTAAACTTATTTATACTTTTTTTAACCGTAAATTTAATGCTATGGTTAAACAACTTTGAACCAACAACTCCAAAAAATTCAAATCCGTTGCTTTGACTTTCCTTCGATCCCATGACCAGCTGGCCTATTGTCTATCGCACTCGCAATCGCGTTCGTTTTCGTTATCATTCATGTTATTATCATTGGTGGTCTGAATAGGACCCGACGTAAAGAAGTTCATGACTAGACGAAGAAGTGGAAAGAAGTTTACCAAGCATCACTGTTGTTCCGGTCTCAACACACACACACACAGACTCACACACACACACACACACACATAAATTTTAATTACTTAATTAACAAATTTGTTACTTGATTCAAAAGAGTTTAAGTTCTTTTAAATGTTCTATTTTAATTAATAGGGCCTCCTGACACAGGCATTCATATACTTAAAAGGAGACCTCAACCTTGTCTGTACCTATGACGTAATAAAGAAAAATAATAAACACTTTTATCATTTTTTTTATGATCACTGGTTTTCGACTCTAGGTTAATTGACATTTATTTTGAAGTGCGTTAGGCAATAGACCGACCTGCAGAGCAGCCCCCCTGTCATCCTGACAATGACTGGTGCCACGTTGACATTTGAGTGTACGTGTTGCAGCTTAAGTGAATCTTAGGCGGTCCTCACGCAGACAAAATCGCGGGCACGGTTAGGTCTATACTACTATGTTACTCAAAAACCACTGGACCGATTTCAAAAATTCTTCCACCATTAGAATGATGCATTATCCTTGAGTAACATAGGTTACATTTAATTTTTCTGCGCGGACGGAGTCGCTGGCAACAGCTAGTATTACATAATTTTGCTAAATTTCATGTTATGGCATGCTTGCAAAAACTTGAGTAACAAAAAACCAATAACTCATTTTGGAGTTATTCCTTTATCATCACTAAAATTGACGATGACTGTACTGTACAAACACCGTAGCCGTGAGTTTGGTCAGTTTGTTATACCCAAAAGTGTCATAAAGAGAGTTATGTTTTTCAAGTATTGATGGATATTAACATATTACGAGGTGTCGTTAGATTCGTATTTTTTAAAATTATAGTAGCTAATGAAAGTGGTGCAAGTTTTTTTCTCAAACAGTTTCGGAAAAGATGGCCTTTCTTCTGAAAAACGAAGACGTGAAGTGCCTCATTTTCATCCTAGGTATAGTATAAAAACGAAAGGACTATGAAAAAAAATCCCGTACACCCAACAATTCTGTAACGAATTGAAAAAAAAATTGTTTAAAACTGCACCTAGCGTACAGTGGCGCCCTCATGATCGAAGAGTGGTGTTTTGTTGAACAAATGAATATAATTATAATGTATTGCATATACAATAACGTTGAATAACCTTTTACCTTCGTGTAATCAACTAAATGGAATATGGTGGCCGCTTTTTCCGTTTAATTACTCACTCATTATCTGTTGTTATTAAATTAGGTCGCATACTAATTAGTAAATGACATAATTTTATAACAATTGATAATGAGTTGTGAGTGGTGGATATACCTATAATGAGTAATTTGTACAACAGAAAACCATTCTTCGATTCCAAAACTTTAGTTTATAAGAAAATACATTGTAGTAATGCGGGCGCCACTGGACGATGAACGATTTACGAATTGACTAAATAAACCCCATGGACAATGTAATTAGGTAAGGTCCAAAAAGTTGGGCATGCTAACTCACTCAAATAAATGTTCTATGCAACTTTTCCGTTGTGACACAAAAATTAGCCATTCAATTGTAGGGATACTTTTCGTCTCAAAACGGAAGCTTTTGTCGGTTTCGTTGTTTGTATAGTTAACTACGCTTAACTATGGTGCAACTTTTTGGTCCTCACCCAAGTATAGTGTCATAAAGATAAAGAAAGATAAAGATACGTTTATTCACAACAATACAATATTACATCACAAAAATACAAAAAGAATAAGACAGACAAATTGTTATGAAACGGTCCCAACTCAGCAATAGCAATCTATCAATGACGGTCTAAACAAAGCAATAGGTTACGTACAAAAAAAACAATACTAACAAAAGGTGATGAAAAAAAGGTGGTGATAAAGGTGATGTGATGATGGAGTCGGAAGACAGCGCTTGCAACAGTATCTATGGTGTACAGTGAAACAACAAAACCAGCATGCACAAAGCATGTATCCACTTTTGACCTTATTTCAATGGAATTAGATGAAAAAGTGGATAATTTTATCCTCCTGAGACCAAGACTTTAAAAAAAGAATGGTTTCAAGACCCAACTTCCTTTCTAAACAAAACAAATGGTTATCATCATTGAGTCCTGGCGGATCTGTAGTGGGAGTTGTCCCTATAACCTAACGTTCTATAAGTAGAACCAAACTGTTTTTTTGATTTAGTGAAATGGTTAAGAAAGTGAAGTAGCTATTTCTTTGCACATTTGACTGTCCTTGTCACACGAGTCATTTGACCAAAAATTAAGTAGCCACATTCTTTGTCTTTGGCAATAAACTCGTAACAATGGCGGGTAGTTGTAGACACTGTAAGTAAATCCAACATTATCTAGTGAAAATATCAATCATCATCAGCCGAAAGACGTCAACTGCTGGACATAGGCTCTCCACTCAGACCGGTCTTGTGCTTTTCGCATCCACCACGCTCCCGCGATCCTTACAAGGTCGTCACTCCATCTTGTTGGAGGCCTACCTACAGCTAGTCTCCCGGTCCGCGGATGCCATTCCAGAACCTTCTGACACCATCGACCATCAGTCCTGCGAGCAATGTGCCCCGCCCACTGTCACTTAAGTTTAGCTTTTCTTCGGGCTATGTCGGTAACCTTAGTCCTTCCTCTATTATCATTTCTGATTCTATCACGTAGAGAAACCCCGAGCCTTTCCATAGCCCTCTGAGTGACTTTGAGCTTCATTATGAGGCTCATTGTTAGCGCCCACGTCTCAGATCCGTAAGTCATCACTGGCAACACACAGTGGTCAAAGACTTTTGACTTCAAACACTGCGGTAATTTGGACGAAAAGGTACTGCGAAGCTTCCCGAACGCTGCCCAGCCAAGTCGGATTCGACGAGTGACCACTTTCTCAAAGTTGGACCTACCTAACTGGACCGTTTGTTCCAGGTAAATATAGTCGGCAACAACTTCGAGCGCAGCGCCTCCGCCTATCATGGGAGGTGGCGCGACATGGACATTGGACATGACTTTCGTCTTGGCCATGTTAATTCTCAAGCCAACTCGGTCTACTGAGGTCAGCGAGCATTGCACTAAGGTCTTCTATGGTCTCAGCCATGACTACGATATCGTCAGCGAATCAAAGGTGAGTGATGTACTCACCATTAATGTTGATGCCTCGTCCTTTTCAGTTCAGAACCTTAAAAGCATCCTCCAATGCAGCGGTGAACAGCTTCGGAGAGATCACATCTCCTTGTCTGACTCCCCGCTGCAGAGAAATAGGCTTCGTGCTCTGGTCCTGTAGTCGGACGGACATAGTGGCGTTTTCGTACAGACAGTTCAACACTTCGATATATTGGTAGTCAACTTGGCACTGCTGGAGAGACTGCAGCACAGCCCATGTCTCGATCGAATCGAAGGCTTTCTCGTAGTCTACAAATGTAAGGCAAAGGGGGAGGTTATACTCTTCGGTCTTCTGTATACCCTGCCGCAACGCTTGTATGGTCTACGGTTCTATAGCCTTTTCGGAAACCGGCTTGTTCGGGAGGCTGAAAATCGTCAAACCTGCGCGCGAGATCATTTGCGATAACCCTCGAAAACAGCTTGTAAACATGGCTCAGAAGTGAGATGGGTCTATAATTCTTCAGCAAAGTTTTATCACTTTTCTTGAAGAAGAGAACCACCACACCTCTGTTCCATGCTTTCTCTTTGCTTCTCCCTTCGTGGCGGACGGAGCTGAACAGCGTCTGAAGGCCCCTAAGGATGGGTTTACCACCCGCCTTCAGGAGTTTGGCTGTAATTCCATCCACTTTTGGGGCTTTGCCATTCTTAAGCTGTTTGAGGGCCATACTAATCTCGTACAGGCTGACGTCGGAGAGATCTTCGGTGAGTCTGAAGCAGAAAATGCTGAAGACGCTAAGCATTTGGCGAGTTTTATAGTAAAAATTAGGTTATAAGAAATTAAAATGTGGAATTTAATTAAAATTAACACAAATTACATTAACAAATGTTTAGTTTTAATATTTTAGTATATTTTTTACTAACGACTAAGACTGAGTGTTTTTTATATCAATCATTTTACATAGTGAAATATCATCCTTTCATAATAATATAATATATAATTTCATATCAAAAAGCCAGTAGGTACATGGTCTTTGAGGTCGGACGGAGCCGGACTGTCGATGTTCCACATATAAGCCTTAACGGTGTACCCCTTAACAGGGTTGATACATTTAAATATTTAGTTCATCTGATTACGTGGGACCTCAAAGATGATGCTGATATAGAGCGGGAACGGAGGGCTCTGTCGGTCAGGACCAACATGATTGCGCGCAAGTTTGCACGATGTTCGAGGGAGGTTAAGATAGCTTTGTTTAGAGCTTACTGCACTCCTCTCTATACGTGCAGCTTGTGGCAACGGTACACGCAACGGGCCTATGGGGCTCTCCGGGTCCAGTTTAATAACGCGTTCCGGGTGTTGGTGGGGCTGCCCCGTTTTTGTAGCGCATCAGGGATGTTTGCAGAAGCAAGAACAGACTGCTTTTATGCGACTATGCGCAAAAGAGCCACATCCCTGTTGCGCCGGGTGCGCGGCGGTCCCAACAACATCCTGCGAATGGTAGGGGACAGGTACGACTGCCCCTACATCCGTCATTGCTGTGGGCTACATGCCCCACTCAATTGATTACTAACACTTAGATCTAAGCTACTAACAACATTTAATTTAATTGTACTATTAGTATTAACGTTGATTTAACTAACATAGTTTTAAGGCTCATTGTTACTAACATAATTCTGAAATAAATGATTATATATTATTATTATAGTGAATAAAGTTTGTTCTGGCGAGAATCGTAAGGAATAGTCTAATATAACTTAAGTCGACTCTAAATGTTAGGCCTCAACGAAGATGTTTCTTTTGTTCTTTTAAAAGGACTTTCGTTCGTAATGACAACTTCCATTCCGCCATACCCAGGGCTCAATGATGAACTTCATTTTGTTCTTTGAGAAGGCTGCGGGGTCTTAGGAGGATATGTGAAGTTGACATAAACTTAAGCATCTAATTAGCCGTAAAACTTATTATAGTCTGTGCAAATTAAAATTGGTGAAGATGTAAAAACAACCAAACGAACCAATTTATAATTATTACTCGATAATCACGTGCTTTTAAACATCAAGTGAGGTCTTAGCAATGATTTATACGTGATCTTTACTTTTACATTCAGATAAGAATTAAATAAGTATTAATTATACAATATATTTAAAAAAATACGCTTGATTAACATTTGAGGTTATGTGTCAAACAGTACTAATTTGTTTACATCTTTGGCAATTTCAAGTGACACATCATCATCATCATGTCAGCCGAAAGACGTCCACTGCTGGACATAGGCGTCCCCCAAGGCTTTCCACTCAGACCGGTCTTGTGCTTTTCGCATCCACCGCGGTCCCGCGATCCTGACGAGGTCGTCACTAAGGTTACCGGCATAGCCCTATGAATAGCTAAACTGAAGTGGCAGTGGGCGGGGCACATTGCTCGCAGGACTGATGGCCGATGGGGTCAGAAGGTTCTGGAGTGGCGTCTGCGGACCGGAAGACGAGCTGTAGGTAGGCCTCCAACAAGATGAAGTGACACATACTATACGTAAAATTACCAGGCAGGGGGCGAATTTGTGGTGTACATAGACGACTCAATTGACATAATATAGAATGATTAAAAACGAAAAACTAGGTCGTAATTAAAAGTTGAAATTTGACACGCGGGGTACCGCGGAACCAGTTTTACATAAACCCTTGTTAGTAGGTACTTTCTGTGTTCATCGATGCTTACGTTAAGATGTACCACAGTAGTAGCAAAATTATGGAGTAACATTATGATACGACGGCTGTTTGATAAGTCGTTTTAAAAAGTAAAAAAGATTCTTATTTTAAACAATTTACATTTATTTCTCAACATAGTCTCCTTTGAGGGCCAAACACTTGTTCCAGCGAGTTTCTAATTTTTTTATCCACTCCAAAAAATACGTTTTGTCAAGGTGTTCAGGCGTTTACACCTGCGATGCACAGTCCTTATTTGTCCAATTATCCCATATGGGATAAGTTCGCCAATGTACATCTATAGTGATGCAAAGTGTTTTATAATTGTTTATGTGCATTAAAGAGTCATTTTGTGCGATTAAATATTAGGCATTATTACGAGTATTTTGAAAATTTACTAGTTTAAGTAAAAAAAAAAGAAAAAAAAAACTGCTCCTGTGATCCGTAATTTGATTGCAATCAAGCCGTATTTAATTTTAACGGTTTGAATTTTAAGTATATAATTTAAATAATTGTACAAGTTAATACCTAAACTGACCTAAACACCTATTTCGTCATTTTGACGTCATCGGCACCAAAAGTACGACCACCGATAATTAGTTACCTATTCAATTATTAATATTCCTTATTCGTACCTAATTAACGTCACCAATACAAAGGAAAACTGCCACATATTGATAAATACCGTTTGCCTCTAAGGAAACTAGTAATAACTAGCTGTATCCCGCGACTTCCTCTGCGCAGAAAAATTGAACACAGCCTATGTTCGTCAGCGATAATGTACCATTCTAATGTTTAAATAATTTTTCAATTCGGTTCAGTAGTTTCAGAGCCTATTCAATGCAAACAAACAAACAATCAAATCTATCCTCTTTATAATATTAGTGTTGATTATGAATACACGTATAAGAAATTCAAACATTACCTTGTGCAGGGTCCGTCCGGATCGCTACCACCATCTTATCCATTAAACTACCGCCAAACAGCAGTGTTCGCATTGTTATGTTCCGGTTTGGGGATAAGACAGCCGGTGTAATGATTAGCATAGAGGCATTCCATCTTAGTCCTCAGGGTCAACAACGCATTTGCAATCTTAGGCTTGCAGTCTTGTGAATGCGAATGTCTATGGGTCACAGTTTCCACTTACCATCAGGTGGCCTGTGTAAATAAAACTTTATAAAACTTTCAGTACCGTTTATCGTTATTGTTATGGAAACTAATTAACTCCATTATTACGTAGTGTGGTTATGACCATGTTGGGTAAATGTAATAATACCTGTAATAATTACGTAATAGTCGGAGATTTAATAAGAAGGGTAGGTAAGATACCTAGTGGTCCTTCTAATGCCCACCGCCGACGCTATTCGGCCACTGCGGCTAGCTCAGCTAGCGATTTGTTTGTCTGTGTTTGCTAGTCATTAACGATAGAGACGCACTGAGCGACAGAGAGAGAGCGAGAAAATACAACTAATACTACCCGTGCTGAACGTCGGTTGAAATGTATTTTTCATCACACTTGCTCGGAAAGAGTTTTATAACACGCAGGCGTTTAGGGCAGTTATAGCCGACTTAGCTCCCGCGGGAGTTATGAGTTTAGTTTTAAAATATAGAATCCACTTGTACATCATTTCAGACCAAGGAGGTGTAAAATCAGCCAAGGTTTATTTCCTATATTCAAAACTTGGTTACAAACCAATTTTACTGTTTAATTAAACTTATACGGCACATTTGTCTGCATTATATTTCTATTTTACCATTATTTTAGAGACATTCGCAATTATTTTATTAAATTTCATTTTGAAAATTTGTACAATCTGGCAGAATGGCCTGTATTTGTCAAGTTTAAAAAAAAAGCAATTCTAAGCATTATCTGTGGAAGACAAAAAAAAAGTTGTCAAACTCTTTTAGCTTAGCGAATAGAGGAGTTCGTTTAATTTTGTTTTTGCAGCCATTTATTTCGATTTAATCTCGGCATTTACTCATGTTCAAGTAAAGAAACAGAAAAAAATTCAAACCAACCTCGATCATTCGCCAATTGGCCTTCTTGATTAATATTATTACTCCTCCAAATGATTGTAATAATATAATGATCATAATAATATATTTCGTAAATGCGTATTTTATCTCTCTCTTCTGTCTTTTTCTCTCACTCTCTTTATTTAAGAGCCATGCTCTTGTCGGAGAACTAATCGCCAAACGCTCAGATTCTCCGTCAACTACTTGACTTTTTGCTACGACCCAACCTTAACCTTCTCTTTTACTTGCTCAAAATAATTTGTCTTAGTCTTCCTCTGCCTCTCTTCCTCTTCTATCTTTCCTTCTATGATGTTTTCAAGGAAAAGACCTTGGCGTAGCAGGTGTCCTCTTCTGTTTTCTATTGTAGCTAGTTTATTCCTACTTTCGTTATTATTTTCAGCACTCGGTCATTAGATATTCATGCCATTCTCCTCCAACACCAGATTTCAATCTTTCTCTATCTCTATGTATCAATTTCCATGTTTCACTGGTATATAAGGCTATGCTATAGATGTACGATTTTATTAAATTATTTTTAATGTTAAATAGTTGCTATTTAAGACCTGAAAATGTTTTTTTTATTGTTAAAAGATCTTTGTAATGATAACTTGGCTAAATCCTGCGTCACTGTTAATAATACATCCAAGATATATGAAATTTTTAACTTGATCTATTATAGTATTATTTAGTTTTGTTGGTCTATTTACTGAATTGGATTTAGAAACAGTTAAAATTTTGATTTTACATATTTTATTAAGTTGCATTAAGTTTGTACAATATGTAAGCTCTTGAACGGCAGTTCAATTAAAATATTTTTTTATAGTCATATAAAAACCTGGGCAAGAGCATGTCTGACAATGCTCAGTGTAGGCTACCGGAGCCGAACTATCTCAACAAAAACTATCACAAAAGAAGTGCACCAGCAAAAGAGCGTATCTTCGTATTTTCATGGCACTTACGTCTTTTTGTTGAGATGCGCAGTGTTTCGGCAAAGAGTCAAAAACCGGCCAAGTGCGAGTTGGACTCGCGCAAGTAGGAATCCGTACCACTATACATCTAAATAAATGTTTTTCTTTATTCTTAATTATATTGGAGTTGATTGAATGAAAGGTAAAATGCGGTTTACGATTTATAACGTATTAAAAAAAAACTAATAATTAGATCTCGTTCAAACCAATTTTCGGTGGAAGTTTGCATGGTAATGTACATCATATATTATTTTTACATTTATCATTCCCTTATTTTAGAAGTTACGGGGGGGGACACACATTTTTCCACTTTGGAAGCGTCATCCCGCAAACTATTCAGTTTAGTTAAAAATTATATCAGAAACCTCAATATTATTTTTGAAGACCTATCCATAGATACCCCACACGTATGGGTTTGATGAAAAAAAACATGAGTTTCAGTTCTAAGTACGGGGAACCCCAAAAATTTATTGTTTTTTTTCTATTTTTATATGAAAATCTTAATACGGTTCACCGAATACATCTACTTACAAAGTTTCCATAGTATAGCTCTTATAGTTACAGAATAAAGTGGCTGTGACATACGGACGGACAGACGGGCGGACGGACAGACATGACGAATCTATAAGGGTTCCGTTTTTTGCCATTTGGCTACGGAACCCTAAAAACGGTATAACCGACCATGTTGAAAATAATTTTCATAAAGTATTAATTAAACGTCACCATTGTGTTTTTTTATATATTTTAGACATACGGTTTATAAGATACAGGGGGGGAGGGAGCGATTATTATCTAAATTATTCATCTACAGTTCGACACAAAAGAGTTCAAGTCGGTGGTAATGCTTTTTGACATTCATAGGTGCATTATATTATGCCTAAATTGAAGAATAAAGAACTTTGACTTTGACTTTGACTTTAAAATTAAATGAGGGCTCCGATTTCTACGTAACGCTCACATTTTTGACGTAAAATGCTTAAACATGGCAACAATGTAGGTAGTATGTTTTTTTTTTTAGTTCCATTTTATTTAATTTCTACTCTTTTGTGTCGCACTGCAGTCAAAAAAACCGCTTAGGTACCTTAAATTATTGGTAAAGGAACTTGGACACGGTGTTTTATGCTGTATTTTTTTTTCATCTTCTTTTACATGTATGGAGTAGCCCCCTAGAAATATTTATTTTTGTTATTTGACTATCAAGCAAGACTCCTAAGTATACTCCAAATTTCATTAATGTACCTCTTGTAGTTTTTGTGTAAGATGCCTATGACATGCAGACGGACGGACAGACATGACGAAACTATAAAAATACAGTTCAAGAGCACAAAGCATAATTTTGCTGTCTTTTTTCTAACTTGAAATTTAGAGCAGTTAACATCTGCAATTTTTCTTACTCGTCTATACGCGCTTTAGCCTCTAACTCAAGAACGAACGAACCTTACTAAGTCGTTCCTTGCAAAATGTGCTTTAATTGAAGATAATTTTCGGATTTTTTTCCTTTGTAGTTTTGGCTGTATACAGTTGTGGTCATATAATTAAGAACGATTTGAAGTTGCAGAATATATTTATCTAAATCATGACATGTGTAGTTATAATGTTCCTTCTTAAAAGTAACTAGTTATGTTTTGAAATAGCCACATGAATAGAGCAAACGGGATTAGGAATATAAAATAAAATCTCTAACTATTTCTTTTACAAATTGTATTTTTTCTCTATAGTAACAAATTCAAATAGTAATAAAGCTGGACAAATAATTAAGAACGATTTATTGAACTGCTCGAGAGTTGTATTATATGAAACTTAGACTAAATAAATCACATTAATGTGAAGTGCGTAAAGGAAAAAAAGATATTTAATACATTTTAAACAAAAACTAATAGTTAGTAGCATGTCCACGGCTTTTAATTACTGCTTTACACCGGCGAGGCATAGACTCTATCAATTTTTGACATTTCGCAAGAGAGATAGACTTCCATTCTTCTAAGAAAACGTCGTACAGCTCTCTTAAATTGCCACACTGTCGATTTGAAACCTTTTTCTTGACTTCACACCAAAGATGCTCTATTGGGTTTAGATCTGGGCTGTTAGCGGGCCATTCTAAGACAGAAACTGATTGCGATGTGAGAAATTCCTTAACGGTACGTGCAGTATGCTTTGGATCATTGTCGTGCTGGAATGTCCAAATAACCGGAAGCACGTCTTCAGCATAAGGTAACATTGTTTCTTCCAGTATATTTTTGTATTGGAATTGATCCATGTTTCCTTCTATCAACTTAACAGGTCCAACACCATGTCCAGAAAAGCACCCCCAAATTTTTACATTTCCCCCACCATGCTTTAATGTCACTTTTGTGTACTTAGGGTCGAATGCTTTATTCGGAGGTCGTCGTACATATCGTTTTCCATCAGAACATACCCTGTTTATTTTTGTCTCGTCAGAAAAAAGAACATTTTTCCACTGTCTAACTGTCCAGTTTTCATACCTTCTTGCAAATGCAAGCCGGGCTTGCCTATGACACCGTTTCAACATGGGCACCTTCCTTGCTATCCTCCCGTGCAACTTTTCTTCTACTAAACGCCTTCGAATAGTGCGTGCCGAGATTGCTGAAGGATTGTTTTCACCAAAATATTCTTTTCTCAGCTCATTAGACCCTTTAAAAGGATTTTGTTTTGCCAAACGTATGATATTTCGATCATCTCGACGACATGACTTCCTCTGTTTAGGTTCACGCGGAACATTTGAAGTAGTTTGATACGTCGCAAAGTGCTTCACAGCGTGGAAAACCATTGTTTTTGAGCATTGCAGATGGTCGGCTATCTTTTTATACGACCAATTCTTCTCGCGAAGTTTTATTATTACTTCCCTTGTAGATTTATTGCAACTTTTATTTTTCCCCATTGTTTTTACACGAAGCACTAAATGGCGCCAAAATCATACAAATAGTGACCTACCACCACAGAGTGTTCTCTATTTAAATTTGAATAAAAAAATAAACCATTCAGCGTTCTTAATTATGTGACCAGCCAGTAAGAAGTAATACTAGGTTCAGATCTAATGTAAAAAGTTTATCTATTTATTTTTTAGCCAATCATTTCTATCAGCGAATGAACCGGTAGTATGCAAAAGTTTTGCGATACAGAGAGAAATACAAAAAAATACATGCAGTTAGTTATACTTGTTAGTTGGAAAAAAACTTTCCTTTAAATAAGCGTTCTTAATTATATGACCACCACTGTATATGGGACGGGGTTACGTAACTTTAGTTTTACTTCTTTTATTATTAATTTTAGTGCGTGCTACACATTTTATATGTGTACAAAATTCGACAGACAGACTGATAGAAACTAATAAAACTACACATTCCTAAAAAGGTTCTCCGTTCTAAATACTCGTATGATACTGATTAATTAATAAAGTACAAAAAGTGATCACATACCTACTTTTATTATGACGTAGACCGCAAAGGTATAAAATGTTGTGTCTCGAGCCTCGGTACTTAGTCGAGTCCAGCGCTGGCAACGAAAACACGGGAAAATAATAATTCATATTACGTATTTATCGTATTAATTAAAATGTTTTCCGTGGCAGTGTTTGCGATTACGGTAAGTTAAATTGATAATTAAAATTGAATTTACTTGGTAATATTAATAATTAATTAGGTACGTATGCTACTGTTATTACTAACTACATTATACTATTACTATTTTTACTATTTTTTTAACGTTATTTTTTTTTTTATGAAGGTCTTAAACCGTTGTTTTTTCTCATATACCTAGCCGTCAAATAATGGATTTCACAAATCATATTAATACCCATGTCATTTATTTATTTTAGCTAGATATTTGCCTACCTTGGCTCAATTTAATGCAAAATTACTAGCTATTCAAATCACAAATTAAATAATTTAAAATTAAATTGAAAAATGACGCATCCAAATAAGTATATAACGGGTTTAAAATGTAACCATAGCTTAACTATCCCATTGCAATTAACATAAATATGCATAAAAATACGGTTATTTTCTATACTTACAGGTTATAATCTTGGGAACGCAAGACCTAACTGCAAACGCATCCAATTTACCACCACCACCTAGACCAGGTATAGTAAAACCGCTACGGGGCAGGATTGAGCTTTTCGTGTGACGGACCTTTTCGTACCGTGACTGTACCTTTTTTATTATTATTATTTATATACTGAGCAAAAATGTATTTAATATTATCAGTGTTTGCTATCGCCCACTTTAGACTATAGTGGTCGGAATGACGTCATTTTGCTTCTTACCGTGTAGCGTTTAAGCTCTGTAGCCACTGGCAGAAACTTGTTTATTTATTTTCTCAGTAAAAAGAGAACAAAAAAGTTTTCAAAACATAGTTTGCATTTTAAGGCAAATCTCTATAAGCAATTATTTTGCAGAACACTTTAAAAGTTCTTGTTGTCAATTACCGCACTTGCTAGCAAGTCGATGCTCCCTCGCACTTTATAAGAATACAGTAGGGGACAGTGCATTTGACTCGCTAGCGAGTACAGTAAGGTATATAAGGTGACGTAAGTACGCCTACGGGACAAGTGCGCCAAACCAGTAATTTGTTTAAAAAAATATATGATCTGTTGCACTAGCCCCAAGCTTGAACGCGCTTACCCCAAGGTGGGGCAGGAGCGTCAACCCCACCTTACCTTAGTTGTTACTCATGGTAAGGGTATTGCTCTAGGCGCGTGCCACTTACTTCATTTCGTGCGTGTACCGCTATAGGAGTAACTACATACATTTTAATTCGAAGCGAATTCATACCCACGTGTGTTTGGGTGTGAAGCGTGTGCAATTCCTCCATGATTGCAGAGCACTGCAGCAGCGTTATTTTATATATGTCAAGTAGGTATACAAATGAATTGGTTAAGCTTTCACAGCGGTGATATCCTCCATATAAAAACGGACAAGTGCGAGTCGGACTCGCCTACCGAGGGATCCGCACATGACACAGTTAACGCAATTCAGCATAAAGACCCTGTTTTTTGTGATTTAATTAAAACTTACAGTTTTCGTGTTTTTCCCCATACTTGTAGTAAAAGACGGTGTTACTTACCAAATTTAATAGTTCTAGGTCAACGGGAAATACCCTAGGTATACATTTTGATTCCCTCGAGAGTGTCGAAATATATATTTTTTGCTGCATAAATGATCGTATCTTTTTACGTTAACCCTTAACCACCTATGTGCGGTCTCACAGACAATGGATTATTCAAAATTGTCAATAACTGTTCACAAGTACATCGCACACGCGTCTCTGACCTTGTACCTTTGCCCCGCCCCCCCTCAGTGCCGGCCATGCCATCGATGCGTTCAGACGTGTGCTCATTTGGATCTGGTGAGAAAAAAAATAGCATTGGCGGTCTGTGAGACCGCATGTAGGTGGTTGCTATATTTTTTGGATAGTCTCAGAGACCGCACGTAGGTGGTTGTGTTATTTTTAACCTTCACAAAAGTGACCAACTTACTAACACTACCGGTTCCCAGCAATACTGAAAAACGGTTAAAAGGCAGAAAAACGTGCTCGACTTGTGATCCAAAGAAGAAACGCAAGACACAGTACATGTGCATCGAATGCAAAACACCGATTTGCATTAAATGTTTCAATAAGTTGTATATTGACTGCCGACAAAAATGGTTATTTTGAAGCTGTAATTTTACAAAAATACCTTATTTTTAACAAAAGTAGATAGTCTAATAGCATTGTTGATTGCTCAATTTTATTATTTTATAATGAATAGCTGTGTATAACATTCCTTAATATTGAGATCTCATGTCCTGAAGGATACCTAGGTTTTTATTTAAAAATATAAGACGGTCCTAAATATGTTAAGTTTAAAAGATAATAATGTTGATTATTTTTGTATTATTGTTGACTAACAAATGCCTTAAACTGTGTAAAGTGTACTTACTACATTAAAACAACCGTCAGCTACGTTAAAGTAAAAAAATTAGGTCCCATAACAAGGAGCGGTCTCCATGACTGCAAGTAGGTAGTTGTGTGATACAAATAGGACGTAGGTAGTTAAGGGTTAATGTAGAAGTTTGATTTTGTCACAGCTTCAAGGGACTGTAGACCAGAGTATATGGTTTTAATTTCAACTCGATCGCGTTCCCGAAGCATTCCCGAAATAAAAGGTCCTGACATAGACAGACAGACGGACAACAAAGGGATCCTATAAGAGTGCCGTTTTTTCTTTTTGAGGTACGGAACCTTAAAAATGAATTTAAAATGGTTCAGCGATTTAATTAATTAAATTATTTTGCAGAGGACATCGAATGGTCACCGAATTGCACAAAATTGTCGTACTGCACTGACCTACCAACAAACTACCCGCAAAAAAACTTCGATGAAATTTTGAAAAACTTGGTAAGATTTCTTACTCGCTTCACTGACCACCGACCGCACTTAGGACATTAAAATCGTTCCTCTTCCAAACGAATGTACGGTAAATTGGAACTAATTGTGAAAGTGATATTTATTTAAATTCTTCTTCTTCTCTTCTTTGTCGGTATCACTCTTGACAGAGTGGTCGTGGTCATCACTTCAGGTGTTGGTGGCAAGCTTCACAACACGCCGCCACTCTTCTCTGATAGCTGCCTTCCTCGTGCATTCATGCAGTGATAATGAGCCATTCACTGCTGCTTTTATCTGGTCAGTCCACCTCATAGGCGATCTTCCTCGTGGCCTGGTACCCTCAACCTTTCCCTGGACCACAAGTCGCTCAATAGCCACCTCTCCTCGGCGGCATACGTGGCCAAAAAAGGCGAGGATGCGAGACTGTACCAAAGACGATAAACGCTGCTTGATGCCGAGTTCTCGAAGTATAGACTCGTTGGTACGGAATTCAGTCCATGATACTCCGAGCATTCTCCTCCAGCACCACATCTCTAGGGCGTCTATCCTCTTCTTCTCTACTTCCCGCAGGGTCCACGTTTCTGCGGCGTACAGGAATATGGGGAATACAAGTGCCCGAACTAGACGGATTTTTGTGTCTCTATATATGTTGCGGTTCCTCCATATTTTCCTCAGCTTGTCCATTGCAGACCTAGAAATTGCCATACGCCTCTTCACTTCGTCGATACATCCACCGTTGTTCGTAATTAAGGCTCCCACATAAATGTATGATTGCACCACATCACAATTAGCAATTTGTGTAGTTTCTGGAGAATTGTTATTCATGCGGTCGACAATCATCATTTTTGTTTTATTCCGGTTTATCTTAAGTCTGAACTCAAGGCTAACACGTTCCATCTTGCCGAGAAGTTCTTCCATGTGCTGGGTACTGGTGGCGAACAAAGTGGTATCGTCTGCATATCGCAGGTTGGAGATCGTCAAGCCACCAATCGAGATGCCATCTGTCCAGTCTTCAAGTACAATCCTCATTATGAGCTCTGTGTACACATTGAACAGTAGTGGAGAAATAATGCATCCCTGACGGACTCCGGCGCTGGGGTGGAAGTGATTCGATTGAACGTCATCTGCGCGTACTGAGGCTGTGCCATCCTCATATAGTCTTCGCAGGAGGTGTACCAGGTGTTTTGGAACACCCATCGCCGTCAGCGTTTCCCAGAGTTTGGGCCACTTGACAGAGTCGAACGCCTTAGAGAAGTCCACAAAGCATATTTAGGCGGGCTTGTATTTAAATAGTAACACCGAATTAACCATTTCTTTTCTTTTTTCCAATCTTGTATTTAGGTATAGTTAGACATTTAAATTTTAAAAGCTCACAGTTATAGCACCAACAAACTTTTTTCAAAAATGTCCGGAAAAATTGACATTGGTATCTACATATTGAAACGCGAAGTACATAGTTTACACAAGCCCGCAATGTTGCATAAAAAAATCATTACTGTCTAGTTTATAACTTTTTAAAAAGTGAAAATGGTCATAGAATATGAGGGCACAAGTCTTATACATCCATATTTTATTCTAAACATAACATTTTTATCTGTTTCTGGAATAGCTTGTGTTTTTTTCTAAAAATTTGCGGTTCTCCTTGTCCTGATGAAAAAAGCGGTACCTAATGAGTGATGGCTTTTTCAAGTGAAGTTTCTGTTTTTTATGAAATTCTAAAAATGAGTCCAAGCAATAAAGATTTTACTCGAACAGATTTTTTTTCTTGCGGTTTTTGAGAAATGCGCTATATTTAATAATGTACATTTATTTGTGTATCTATATTTGCAGAAATTGAATTATGATGTCGGACAAACGCCGTTGGAGAACCGGACCAGCATTGCAGGTGGGGACGTTGCTGGATGCACAGCTAATCACACGGTAAATTAAATATTAAATCGTAAGCTTTTATAACTAACACGTCAAAAGTTACATTAAAAATATCTAAATATAACTATCATATTTTGTTTGTATACATTACTAAACATCAAAGTGGGATCTCTTTGTCACCCATTTTTTTTGTATCGAATATTGAAATCAGAAATTTATTTCCATATTAGTTATGTACATTAGAATCGATAGTAACAAAAGTTGACTAGTTCTGATCAAAGGAATTATAACGATTTTTTTTTCAGTTCAAACCTATTTACATGATAAAGGATGAACATGACCAACCCAGATTTGTGGCAAACAGCGAAAAATACAAGTTCATGATTGAAATCGAAGAATGCGTGTAAGTTGTTATTAATTTTTCAGTATCCACATAAGGTAAGGTGGGGTAAATTCATCTAAGGAGCAAGTGCGTCAAACCAATAATATCTTATAAAAAATATATGAATTGTCCCACTTACCCCGCTGACACTTTTGCCCCACCTTGAGGTATATGCGTCTATGAGGCAAGTGCGACAAATCATATTATATTTTGAGGGGATATTATTGGTTTGATGCACTTGCCCCGTAGATGCACTTACCCCGCCTTACCTTATGTGGATACTGAATTGATTTATAGTTGCATTAACTATCGTCGTTGTTCGTGAGATAAAATAAACTGACAGTTCGAAAAAGTTAACAGAAATTGCTACCAAAACTTGGCTTAAGACTATGCCGAGCATGCAGTAGCGCCTTCATTGCAATTATTTTGTTATCTAATAAATTAAAGTACTCGTATTGTCTTGAAATCGAAGTATTCATTTGTATAACAAAATACCATCATTCGATGTCAAGACAATACTTTAGTTTTCTCAAACATGCTTGGAAAGAACGGTTTTCCGATTGAAACACGGACGTAAAGCGTCTCATTTTACTCCTAGGAGTAAAAAAACCATATGAAAACACTTTCCGTCCATGTCCATATTGCTTTTTAAAGCTGCTAGGCGTATAAAATCAAAAGGACCAAAAAAAAAACCGTACACCCAAATTTATATCATTTCCTCGCATTGTTTAAGAACGGCGGAGCACCTCGTCATGAAATACCTTACTTTCCGCGCCTAGGCAATAATGTACTATTATTGTAAAACAATGACCAGTAATGAGGGCGCCACTAGATGCGAATTATTTGGTTCCCCTATGGAATTCCTAATCTTTATTTGTCCTAATGCATCGTTTGTCCGAATTTTCACTTATCCTATAGCCATTTCCGGCTGAATTTTAAAACCTTTCAGTGTTTTTATAATACAACCCTAACCTAACCTAACTGTAGGTATTTTGGAGAACTTACAAAGTTGTCTCACTCAGCTGAGAACCAATTTAGGACAAATGACAATTCGGACAAACGATGTGTTAGGGCACACGTTTTTAGGGATTCCAAGGGACACCTAAATTGTTTTATTATTTTTATCATAGTTAGAAGTTATCCTATTGGTTTTTAAAAATAAAAAGGCTATAATTGTTACAAACTATACATGAACTGTCAGTTTACTTTATCTTATTAAAAATATGGCATTACCTACCTTAATGACGATTGTGATAGCGACCGCTTCTTTTATTTATTTATTACGAGCTGAAATCTCTTAAACGGTCGAATCAATTTTGATAAAACGTGTAGTTTATAAAAACCATGCGGATTTAATATACATATTTCGTAGCATTCTTTAGAAAAAATATTTCAGAAAGCTTTGAGTGTATTTTCTGTAAAAAAAAATAACTTTAGACAGTTTTAATAATATTAAATATTTAAAAATGAAACTTCAAAGTTTGTCGTGATTAGTTTAGTTCTTTTACAGCGACCACAAAGGAAATGGCGTCATTACGTCATTACACCTCTTCTCAATACATCACTTTATTAAGCTTATTAAATATTTTTTTGGAGATTTTGATACATTTTTTAAATATTTAGAACAAACAATTTTAGGAATTGTAATTTTATTCACCAAACGCAATTTTCAGTATTGATCACCAAGCACCATGAACGACATGGTTTATGCGCGTAACCATGTTAATAAATAGCAATGCTGTGATAATAAAAAAACAACTGTTATTACCATGGCAACGCTGACTGTTAGAACTGTTTTCACGCTTCAGTAACACCATAGGTGGTATTCTGATATCGTTAACGATTGCATATATGAACGGTTTACCTCGCGACGAGACATACTATATAAAATACTTTAAATTAACCTTTTACTCTTTAATTCCAGACGTCCCGGCTTAGTCAAAAAGGCTCCGTCCCTGGATAGGGATAAACTAAACAAATCACAAGGTCGCGCTGTTTATTGCCACGAGAGAAGATTGCCGATCCTTTTCCCAGTACTCTCCCTCGATGGCCAAACGATAGAATCTGTGTCACCAAAGGGCGGTATTTCCGTGAGCTGCTCGGCTAAAATTAAAAGAATAACATAAGGAAGCATATACATAGAAACGGCACTTCTTTGGCAATATGCCGCGTCTTAAATACCTACTTCCCACCCTACTACACCCCGCCATTGCCCTCGAAACCTAAACTCAGCCAAAACTCAAACATAAGGTTCATATTTTATCGCAATTTATGTTTAAAATCATTCATTTTTGTGTTCAAATAATGTCTTTAATAAATAGTCTCCATGGCATAAAAAAGATCTACTTGACTGTACAATAATTGGCTTCTTAAATAAATATTAGTACGTTTTGTAAAATACCGTTTTTTATTATTTAAAATAGGGTATTCCCGCGGCATACATTATGAAACATTACAAATAGATGTTACATTTTTGTCTTACTGCTTGTATGTAAGGCTATGCTCAACATTCAAATATACTATTCGTGTGTATATCGGTTGCTCTAAAATTATTTGGCCTATTTTTATTTCGCCACTATTTTTTTTGCGTACCAACGTTTCGTCGGATGATTTAAATGTGGTTTTTTTTAGTATAACATTTGTATGGAATAACCTTATTTTGACGAATTGTTTTTTGGTTTAACGTTGTTATTCCATGTTTTTACACTAATTTTATTTTTTCTAAATTTCCATTACCAGTCTCAAGTTAATTACCTACATGTTACAGATGTTGTGTTTGGAAAACATAATATTCATATGGAATGAACCCTGAGGTGAAGTCGACGATTTCGCGTAGTTGTGGCGATTCACGCCTTGACAAAATTCTAACCTAGCCTAAACTATAGATTACTAGTTGAGTAATCATATGACTTGGGTGTTTTATAGTGGGCCGCCAGCCTAGCCGCATCTCTGTTCCTCCTATCCATGTATCAAACATTCTTTCATCTGTATTCATCACCTTTTTTAGGACTAAAATGTTTTCTATTTCACGCTGATCAATTTAACGCCTAGCATAAAAGTCGCAGCAAAGACATTGAATGTTAGGCTAAATAACCATTCCACCAAACAATATTATGAATTTAGACTTTTAGTAATTTTAGATGATACAATATTCTTCTACAGAGAATTATGTCATCGGTGTCGGAGATTTTAGGGACTAACTCTGAGGTTCATACTCATCAACTTTTATTATGGGACCAACATCCAAAATTGCGAAAAAAAAACAGCTTTTCCAAACAAACTTTGAGATCTAAACAGCCGAAATGTATGGAACAGGTGTTTTTTTTTATGCAATTTGGATGTTGGTCCCATAAGAAAAGTTGATGAGTATGAACCTCAGAGTTAGTCCCTAAAATCTCCGACACCTATGCTGCCCCCGATAGTAAAAAGGGCGCATCTAACATGAAGTCGAAGTCGAGAAATTAAATGATTTAGTTGAAAATTAAAAAAAAGTATGCTGTCTCTAAAGAAATTGACATAGAAACTTCCTGTAAACGCAGTAATATAGATATATACAATATTGTCAATATGGTAATACAAAATTTTATAATTTATGTTTATTTATTTATTTATTTAAGATTTTCCTTTTCATCTAAGCAAAAAAATGTCTGGAAAATACTCGATACTCCGTTGAAAAGACGTAAGTAACCAATTACGCCTTTTCAACTGAGTATAATAACAAACTTCTTTTTGATATCAGTGCTTGACAGATATTTCCTGCTTTTCTCCTGATATGAAAGGGCGCATTTGGACACAAGCGTCTTTTCAATAAAGTAATTGATGTTTTAAACAACTACTTTTACTCAAATAAAAAGTAATATTTTCTCTTTTTACTACTTTAACATGTACGTAGTTCAACTGCCACCTGTAAAATAAACGTCTTGAAATAATATTTCACATAATAACAATATTCTAAAGTACAATCATGAAAAATAATCATAAAAAACCGTATGAAAAAATAAAAGTTTACCCTTAATTTGACTTAGTCTAAAATCTACTCGTAATAAACTAAAATTATTAGAAAAATTAAGATAATAATGGTATAGGAGAATTTCATATTTATATAATAGAATCTTTTTTTACTGAATAAAAAATATAAACATCCAGTCCGAACGGGAATTTTTTGTCCATTAGCGGCCTTTACGCGGTAAAGTTCGGACCGCGGGAAACGCCACGCGCCGTTCCAATCTTCGTTTCGAACCGCACATTTTTACTATTTCACTATTACAGTTGCATTTACACGTATGTTCGGAACGAAGATTGGAACGGCGCGTGGCGTTTCACGTGGTCCAAACTTAACGTGTGCATGCCGCTATTACCGTCAGAATGTAAATGAGGAAAGACGCTTCTCACTTACCCTCAGTATTTTTTTTAAAATGCTTTTGCTATACGTACTTATGACAACATTACAACTTATTTGCATATAAATAAATAAGATACATAAAAAATAAGTCCCGTGTATGAATTATATAAGTTAAATATCCAGTATACTTCCCATTGCCAATGCCACGGTGTTCTAACTTGCGTTTACTAACTACGCCCAGCATACTTCTAAGCTCAAGTTTTACTCCTTATAACAAACTATAACTTATTTAAACAAGGACATGAGCGCTGTTGCTGGGTTTCTCAAGTCACCCTGCCCCAAACCACACTTTCTTTCATCGGTTCCATATTGCTTTGTTGTAATTTTTTATCCTATCTTGACGGTCTATCAAAATAAGGTTTAAACAAAACTATTCGATGCAAACCGATACGGTCCCAGAAAGATTGGAATGAGAAACTAGAAATAGTTTATAAAACAGGAAAATGTGTATACGCGCAGTACTTTATTCAAACAATGTATCTCGGGTATCAATGCGGTTATTTTCTTGTTACACCCACGGTTTTTCTGTCTTCAGAAATACTATTTTATGTTCTGGGGGGTTATTATGACGTAACTATGCAGTTCATTTTACGGTGAGCGCAAAAGCAATAGCAGTTGTATAGCTGTGTCCTATTCTCTCAGCGTAAACTGAACTGCATAGCTATGTCATAATAACCCCCCTGCTCTTTAAAAAAAATCCAGAAGTCAAAAAAAAATTAGATCAATTCTACAACTCAATGCCCCATCAGAATTCAAATAAAGGAGAAATAGTATAGCGTTTCTCAGGGAATCTGCCCCTCTTATCTCCATTTCTTTATATGTATGTTATTATTAACCTGTTCTGTTCTGCCCCATTATTGCATTATTGGGTAAAACTTTCCGTTTTTCTTCCCACGCTGCTACTCATAAAGTGGTGACTGATCTGAGCAAACTTTTGGAAAATATTGTTTCCAAAAGTTTGCTGTTCATCCCGCCACCTCCGTCGTTATGGTGAACGTCTGTGCAACTGAACTTGTGTTTAAGATATTGGGGGAAGACTTCAATGCTCTGTTTGATGCAGTTGGATATTAGCTTGGTCTCTGACATGTTTATTAGCAATCCAAACTCAAGGCTTACTTTGCTTAGCTGTTCTGTAGCAGACGAAAATAACGCTGCCATCAGCAAACTTGTTTGTCAACCGCCGAATCAAAATGAATTTTAAATGAATATAGCTAGAGTCCCGGGGATGGACATGACGATATGTTTTTTCATCTCGGAAATACAATAATTTCTACAGGTATAACTCGATAAACGAGTTCCATGCAGACACAGTCACCGGCAACCACGATCATATAAATTATATTTCTGTTTTTATTAAAAAATCTTCTTGCCAAATTAAGGGTTAAAATAAAACTAACATAATTTGAATATAAATGTACGCTTAACTACACTTTTCAATGTTATAGTATCGCAAAAATAAAATATGCCTACATCAAAATCAGACGCAAATACCACGAGCATCCTAGATAAATTAGCAAAATACACTATTTAAAAGGCGCAACTGTTCATTAGCGTCTTTTGTACGAAGTTTTACGTGTAGATGCGTCCGCCGCAACATACAGTTATCAAGCTTTGGGTAAGTTGAAAAGGCGCAAGTGGTCACTAGCGCCCTTTTCATTAAGTATTTAAGTTAGATGCGTCTTAGTCAAAATAATGCTTTCAAGACCAGACTTGGTTGAAAAGGCGTAAGTACTTAGATGCGTCTTTTTATTGAAGTATACGGTGATGGATTGTACCTTGCGTCTTTTCTTTTACTGAACTGTTAAAAGTTTGACAAAACAAAAGGGCGCATTATACGTAGTTACGTCTTTTTTATGAAGACCACCTACATGTTTCTGAAATGCGTCTTTTTAATTAAGTTTTTATAACAAAGTGAGTGAAGTTACGTCCTTTTTGCTTATGGTAACTTCTAATCTAGCCTACCTAGGAAAAAACTAAAAATATCAGTAGGTAGGTCTTTTTCTGCTGATCACGGCAGTATAATTAACTCATTTTTGACAAAATTGTTAGATGCGCCCTTTTTACTATCGGGGGCAGTATGACATAACACACTGTATACCAAGGAAAAAATATGTATGCAAAAAATCTTTATGCTAATAAAGAAGTATGACATTCAATATACATAAATTTTCGACCAAAAAATTGTAGCACAAAAATGTTGACCATGCGCCCATACTATTTGTTTAAAAGTTAAAAGCAAAAACTATACTGAACTATAATATCAACAACAACATTTAAACTAGACAAACAATTTTGAGAAAAAGTTGATGACGTAATAGGGAGTTATTTTTGACAGAAAGCTCGCCTTTATTCCTCATATTGACTTCGGACCTAGAAAAACAGTTGGGGCTTCTTGTGAAGAAATTGTAATGATTTCTGACGAGCGAGCACTAAAGTATAACCCCCTTATTCATAAACGCACAACTGACCTATTTAAGTTACAGTAGTCTTTGTCCCTTTCTGTCTAATTCAAATATCATGATGACATGGTGGTTGGCTTTTGATAAAGTTAACCAACTCTCCTCCTCCTCCTTTTGATTAAAATAGATGGTTAATAAGTAAATGAATAATCAGGGGACAATGGTCCCATCACATGTTTTCTGCCATACACAACTTTACTGGTGAGGATATACTGCTTCAAATCAGGGCCAGTCTTGCCAGATCCTGATATTTCCCAAGGATCTAACTTAGGGCCTAAGCTATTTTTATACTTCAACAAGGATCTTCTGGTTCTGGCGCTAGGGTTGTCCAAATATGACTCTTATGTGACGAAATGAGTGTCGCTCGAAACTTCGTACGCACGTAGCGACGGCTCTGCTCCAACTAGAACCGGCTCGGATTGTCTTGTAGGCCTAGCGAAGATGAAAACGCTGCTAGTTTTCTATTTTCTATGGACTCGAAATGCCGATGTAAGCCAATTGAGGCACGCACACATGCAAGCCGCTCTATATACCTAATTTTGTTTAAAGATGAACTACTGTTCTATTTATACTATGGCAATGCAATGATTAATATTAACGTAAATTTCATTTTTGTGACCTCTCTTCGTGGCTCTGTCATTATGAGAGGGTTCTATGCTAGCTTAACCACATTATTATAGTGAAAGGATAAACAAAGGTTTTTGAAAGTCATTAAATTGTTTGTCCTTATGTAGGTATGTAAAATCTTCTCGCCTAACGTAATTTTACTCTGATAATACAGGCTAAAATTTTAATCATAAAACCGTTTTAGACCAAACGATTTTTGAACAACTAATACATTAGGACAAACAATAATTATGTCACTCAATATAGACCCATGAAAAGACTCATTTCATATTAAAACACTATCACATGATCAATTTCATTTATTGATTTCAAACAACCTTAGCACTGCAGCCGGCTGGAAGACCGCCTTTGACAAATACCGTTTCAACTTTGGTTTTGTCATGTGATAACACCATGAACGGATGCTTATTCCAGATTTGTAAGCATTTAACGTCTGATGTTAACCCCTCAGGAGTGCCATTGCTTCTACGAAAGAAAAAAACATATTAAGAAACCAAAACTAAATACTAAAATAAAACAAATTAACTTATTCTAAGTAGCTATCATATTATTTAACTAATATTCAAAACGCTTTGAAAAAGATGATCATGTTAATCATTAAGGGACAATTTTACATAAATTTACCAATAGTCATGCCGTTCATTGAGGCCTGACATGACATCTGTTAATACTGTAGTACAAAATATAACCTCAAACACATAATTTCTACTGAGTTTGACAGCTGTCAATTTGCGTATTCTAAAATAGCACAACCATAGAGCCAAACTAACCTCAAGGCTTGTACTACGGTTACTAGACAAACATATTTCACAATCGCGCGGAGAAATTGCGAGCATAGCCCTCTCCATTGCCGTTTGAGTAGTATTTTATAAGATATTTTAAGTACTTACAAACACTGTTTAATTTCGACTCTGTATTCGTGGATGTTAGGCACTTGTACTACGAACCACGGCACATCATTGTCATCTTTAATTAGGTAAATAAAATCCGTCTGAAATTAAAATAAAATAAAGTTTATGAAAATACATTTAAAGTTGTTTACATTCAGAACAACTGTAATAAAAACATATAAAAAATGTCACAAAAATACCGTAACTAAATAAAGAAATTATAAAAATGATGTCAAGCCCAGTAAGTTGTCATCTTAGTCATACGAGTATAGCTTCTATGACTGAGATGACAGCTTACTAGGGTTGATATAATTTTTACAATTTCTTTTTTTAGGGTTTCTAAAACGTTGAATTAAAAATAAACGGCTGAAGTATTGTTCATGTTTTTTATGTGTATGTTGGAGTAGAACGGACCCTGAATCGTTTTTAATTCACAATTGAAGCCGATAGGTGGCGCTGTGATCGGACAGGACAAGTTTTGTCTGCTAGTATAACATAACACTCAAGAGCAATGAAAGCGAGTCCCTTTCTATGGAAATTTATCCAAGTGACCTGCTTTCATATATAATGGTGACCCCGTCTTTCAAAGCTGATCTCTAAAACTAGAACCATCTCGATTGGGCTATTTGTTTTAAAAAAGACTGCGTCCAAATAGTTTCATCCAAAATTGACTTACCGTAATATTTTGTCTGCACGTGCCATCCGCCATTCGGTTGTCGATCGATGGTGTCAGTGAGGAGAGGTCAATGCCCTGTAAATTGTCAACAAGTAAATATAAAAATTATGAAAAAAATACCATTCACGAGATGGAATACCATGGTTACAAAAAAAGGTGACACGAACTATTTCTACCGTCAATTTATAACCGACAACATTAACAGTACTCTAATTTGGTGAAAAAAAATATCTATGGTTTTTTATGGCATGGGGAATGCGAACAAGCACCCTGGGCCTCTATTTAACGCGGTAAAACTATATCGTGTTTGAGCTGTTATCGTATTGTCACCGTTTTGATAGCTCTTCTTTACTTGACAGTAATGGCGGATGACGTCAAAACAATACCATAAAAGGTTAAAGACGATATGTTTTTTACCGTCAGGAATAGAGGCCGCGGGCACCTGATGGTAAGTGGGATCTGTGAACCATAGATATTGGCATTCCCACTGTAATGTGTTGTACTTTGAGGTGTTATTCTCAAAGCCGGGTCCTCACCAGCTGAAAATGTAACCGTAACAGTTACAGTAACGACCTTTTAGCGGAGAATGGACTCGCGAGCCGCGTAGCTACATATGACAATGTATACTCGTGGGTCAATCAACTATTCTTTGTACATAAGTATAAAGCTTTTAAGTATAAAGAAAAAATAAATGGGTTTTCCTTAAAATGTTACCCCGGTTGATATATTTATTAAACAATTAAAATTTCTTCTTTCACCATTAACTTAGTGGACCATGTTGTCCCCAGTTTTGTATCAAAATAGTTACCAGTATTTTTGGCAAAAATATTATTCTGATTTGGATAGCTTGTACTGACAATGAATCTATATCTTCTAACAGTTTTGTATAATTAAGACATACTTAAATGTACAAAGAACAGCTGATTTACCCTTGTAACAGTTATTGTAACAGCTCGCTAGTGAGTACTCGGCTTTGAGTATGTCACCACAGGGGCACGTTTTATAAAGCTACAAGTACCAATTTTACAGGTATAAACTAGCAACACTGATCAAATGGCTGGTGGTCACAGGTCAAGATTGTGTCAAATGGAAACTTGTAACCAGTAAATTGTAAAAAAAATATATAAATAATAAAACAGGCCGCTGTTCGTATCGTGCAATTTCAAGTATGGGGGAAATAGCTCACCGCTAGACCGAGGGCGCCTTTGAAAGTTTCAACATCGGGATAAGTGCTGTTGTCTGTGCAAAATGTTTTCCCTGCACATGATTTAGGCCACACGATTGTTTCATCTGACTTTGGCCTTGCTTGGCTTTCTTGGAAACCCGGGAGACAGACCATCTGAAAGAAACAAAATCAAAATTAATTGCTAAGAAACCGAATAGTGTTAGTCAGTTTTAAGGTTGACAGATTGATGCCTAAAATGGCCGATGCTTAATTTTACAAGTGAATGTTCCAAATCGGAACTCCAAAATAGAAATGAATTTGAACAACTGTTTTTAAATGAAATTTAGACAATGAAATTTAGACAATGGAATTTAGGTAGATCAGTCGAGCAACGGAACAATTAAAAACTAATTTGATGTCTTGCTAAAAAATAAGCTTTAGTCTTACTTATATTAAAATTGTTTATTTTTATCACGTTCATGGGCTACTAAATGCTTTTGTTTTCAGCAGGTAAAGCACAGCTTATTTGCAGTGAAAACATCATATACTTAAACATCCACTTTTTTAAGAAAAGGAAAAGAATGATTTTGAGATAACAAAAGTTGCCAAGAAGTTTTAACTACAAATACTTCATTATATTTGTATATGTTACCTTACCTCATTGACAGCTGATAAACCAAAGAAGAATGTTATTTTTTGCATTTAATTTGTTTGAGAGTTGCAAGTTAAATTAGGCAATTCGTTAATACATTATTTATAACCTCAAAGCAGCAGTAAGACATACAAATTATACTTAAGTAAATATCGATTTTTAGATAGCGTAACAAATGATCCTTTTTGCTGCATATCAAGCTTTACTCCACTTCCCTTAAACGAGCATATTTAACTTAAAATACTTGGTATAAGCAAGCAATTCCTCGTTGGACGCCATTACAATAATATAAAATGTACTCACGAAAAATAATGTCAATGGCACGAAATCCATATTTATACAATTATCTTCCAATGGTTGTTAATGTTAACCTCTCCAACGCAAAATGCGCTATGGGTATTTTAATTGGCGGCCCGCAATTATATACCATAAGTATTATTACGTATTACAAAACTATTTTCCTTTCGGGAATTACTACACGTCAATGTCTTACAAAGCTTTACGTATATATTGGCGATACTTATTTACTAACGAGTATTAGCTAAAGTAAACCGTGATTTCTGTATATGAGTGTAGAATGTACAATGCCGTGATACAAAGCTTTTAATTAGGATACTTTATGAAAATTGATAACGTGAAGCAGGATAAATGTAACATTATTTTTCGGAATACGGTTTGCGTTACGTACAGGCATTTTATACCATTAGATATGTGTATGTGTTCGTGCGAGTGTGTGTGAGTATATGCCTACATACCTCAGTATGTCTGGCGAATGTGATAATCCGTGAAGAGCACTAAAAATCGGACACTGATTAACCGCGAGTTATACCATTTGTTTGTTGTTGTAGTAGTAAATGCCTATAATGTTTTTTGAACGAGTATGTAAAAAGTGTTATTTGTGGAGGAATATTGTTCCAGCAATTGGTTGCTAGTCACATAAAATGACGGAAAAAACACATCTTTTTTTTATCTGGTAATAGTTAATTGAATTGGTCATGTACTGCGGCGGCCCGATAACCACATCTCCAAACAAGGCTTGACTTGGCATACTCAGGGGAAAAGAAGACGAGGGCGCCCCGGTAACATACCAGCCCCCTATTTCACCATCCTAAATCCTACTGATGTGAAAGCGTGTTAACTTTGCAATGTATACCAAATTGTCACCTGTCACCTGTCATTGTCACGATGGTGAAATAAGTGGCTGGAAGCCTTCAGTTGAAAAAGATGCCATATCCATTGGACAGAACTCTGTCCAGGAGTGAATGGGAAGTAGCTGCTCAGGATCGAGCGAAATGGAATTCCCTTCTACGAGCCCTATATCCCTGCTGAGGGATAAATAGAGGGATAAATAAATTATCATAGTTATCATAAAGATGCATAAAGATATAAAATATACAAAATATGTAAGTAATATTATTGTTTTTACTGTACTTTTGGCTCGCTCAAGGCAGTTAAAGTTTAGGAAATATATCAATTTTTAGGTCTTAGCACAGGACACGTTTACATGATAGTTACGAGTAATAGTTATATAAACTAACAAATATATTTTAGGCAAAGGAAAACGTATGAACCACTGTTTAACTTTAACCATTTACTTTTAAAAATATGACAAAAACAGGTTTATTGCGATATTATTTGATCATTATTTAATTAATAAAATATTTCTAGGCATTAATTTTTGTTTGCCTTGATTAATTTTTAATTAATTTTTGAAAAGGTATAGCCTGCCCTAGCTTTATTTCCTGCTACGGAACCGTCGGCAGCTTCAGTCGTCAGCTCGACACACCTCTCCACAAACCGCAGTCCGTGTGACATGCAAAGTTCGAAAAAATCAGTTCTTTCCGAATTACCTTTATTACGAGCAACCATGTCTTCAATTTCTTTACGTTTTAATAATCACAGTAACTGAAACAGCCGGTTCATGCTACAGGGCCGAGATTCTACACAGGAAAAACCAAATTCTTGTTGACCATGGCCTCTAACGGTAAATAATCCTCCATTACTGTCAAGTAAATAAGAGCTATCAAAACGGTCACAATACGATAACAGATCAAACACGATTTTGTTTTTACTTGAAAATAGAACAAATATTTACCGTGTTGAATTATTCAACACGGTAAATATTTGTTCTATTTTCAAATTCAAATTCAAATTCAAAATGATTTATTTGTTCCAGCACAGGTAGGTACATGGGGTTGTTAGTAGCAAAATTTGTATCACTATGTTGATCCGCAAGGCTTACAAATTGTTTTTCAGTTAAATAAGATAAACATGCAATTCTATATTCTATATTCTATTTTCATTTAATTATTAAAAGTTAAAAAAGATAAAAAGATAAAATAAATTTATTCAGTAAGTAGGCCGCTCGGGCACTTTTACACGTCAAGAATCTACCAGCGCTTCCCAAGAGGAGACCACTGCTGAGAAGAAACGCCGCATGAAACTCAGCAGCAATCACATTTAATAAAAATAGCCTGACCTCATTTATTTTTTTATCGCATAACCTAAAAAATATATGTAACAAATGTAGTTATTAGAACATGTTAGTTATCTTCACTTTTACCACAGGATTGAGATCATACTTGTTATTTTCCCTAACAAACGTTCCAAAATAATGATATTAGTACGTATCTGAATTCAATTCTTCATTTGTAGCTTTTTCCCTAATCTCATTTTGCCTCGATTGTGTTTTGTTTAACATCAGCAATTTTAAGGGGTCTATGTTAGAATCCCTAATCGTCAATTGTTCTATTGCATCATTTGTCCGAATTTTCATTTATCCTAAAGCCATACCCGCTTGAATTTAAAAAAAAAAACATGTTGTTATAATACTTGTACAACCTGGAAAACTTAAAAAAATGTCCGACGCAGATTATAGCCAGTTTAGGACTATCAATAATTCGGACAAACGATGCGTTAGGACAAACGTTATTAGATATAAAAGATAAAATATTTATTATTTTTCTTTCTTAAATACATAGTTACTGACAAGGTTGAGGTCTCTGTAGCTTTATATAACAGGCCACATTTTTAATCTCATCTGCTGGTAAGTGTACTATAACTTATAACCTACCAAAACCCAGCGCAGCAGTCTCACGACTACCGCCAGAACGAGCTGAATTTCCTTCTTTTGCTGCAGTAAATTTTTTTGTAGGTTATATAAATTGTAATAATTGTCTCGTGTAGCATTTTTTTTACTGACTGATTTGAACTAATTTCTACACATAAAGAAAGGGATAGGTATTATAAAGGGCCAGGCCTGAGTACCCTAAACCGACGCACTTGTATGAAGCTAGACTTATGAATGCGTAGTGGAAGGAAGTCGTCTCTGTCTACGCCTACAGGAAAGAGACGTGATTGTTGTACAAAGTTGTCTACAAATTCGTATTCTAAATTTTACCGGAGAGAGACCCACAAAAAATTAAATTACAGTGAGTTACATTACCAGCAATGTACAAGGAAAACTATTCTTCGCACTAACCGGGTAATGTACAAAGCAACATTTGTTAGTTACAGTTATTTAGATGGCTAGTTATATACAGGGAAGTGAATACTTTTCCTGTATTACCCGGTTTTGTGCGATATTTGAAATAAGGTAAGACGCACTTATCCCAAGGTGGGGCCAGAGCCTCCACGGGGTAAGTGCGAGAAATCATTATATTTTTAGGAGATATTATTGTTTTAACTCACTTGCCCCGTAGATACACTTACCCGACCTTACCTACTTTGAAAATGATCGAAATCATACGTCATATGAGTACCTTCGGATTATTGAGTTTCCCCCTCGTCGAATTTTGCCTATACGGATATCCTGTAATTTTACTCACTAATGAGGTAGGTAAACGTAAGTTAAAAACGACTAATATTTCCTTTTCCTTATTTTAGTTTATGATATTAAATTAAGTAGGTAACATGAGCCCAATTTAACCCTGACTCACGATAGACCGGTGTCACAGGGACAATATAAATATAAATATAATTCTTACAACTTGAATTATGGTATTAACAAGGTCACTATAACACAGTTCTATCATGGGTCACGGATGAATTGGGCTGATGGTACATAAACTTTTGTAATCTTTACATGCACTCAGGAGCAAAAATAAGGCGTCAGAGTGCGTTTTTAATACTAAAGAGGGTATTTCGAAGCCTTGGTTCCTCGCCAGGGAATGCTTTTAGTGAAATCTGATGATGAATACCTCGAGCATCGATACAGGACTTCGAGAGTGCCTAGAATGAATCTGCGGTTAACGCCGAAAAACATCTAAAATGGCAATAAAATGTAAGGAAATCCAAGTGCTGACCCAAACTCTCCCGCTGTGGTGTTAACTGATTGTGCGATCAGTTGGCTATCTTAAGAACTTTTGACCTCCTCTATTTAACCTCGCAGTATCCACCATTAAAACTTACTCAAAACAACCCCCGGCGAGAAAACAAGGCTTCGAAATAGTCTCGTTTGTATGAGAAACGCACTCTGATCCGGTATTTTTGTTCCTGAGTGTAGTATAAAACAAAGTCACTTTCCGCCGTCTGTCTGTATGTACGCTTAGATCTTTAAAACTATGGAAATAATTGAAATACCGTTTAAATCAATGGGTAGAGTGATCCAAGAGAAAGGCTCTTATGTAAAATTTTGCAGGTGGTAGGACCCTGTGCAGGGTCCGTCCGGATCGCTACCACCATCTTATCCATTAACCTACCGCCAAACAGCAGTGTTCGCATTGTTGTGTTCCGGTTTGGGGATAAGACAGCCGGTGTAATGACTAGCATAGAGGCATTCCATCTTAGTCCTCAGGGTTGGCAACGCATTTGCAGTCTTATGCTAATGTCTATGGGTCACAGTTTCCACTTACCATCAGGTGGCCTGTGTGCTCGGTTGCCTTCTCTATGACATAAAAAAAAAAAATGTAAGGGAGTTACAGAAATTTCCTATAAACTGAAGCGAAGCTTATTGTAAATAATTTATATTATCCTCGTACGGCCCAGCGTGCAGTAAGATGTACATAATCAAGGCAATTAATGAACTGTGTTGCAATAAAATTAAGGTAATTTTCCTATGTTTATAAACTGAAAATGGCATTATCGAACAAACGTCATTGAACTTTATTGCCTTGATGGTAGCTTCAAAGTGCCACAATTTTCAAAAATTGTGTACAAGAGACAGTCAAACAAGCATAGCCCATACAAGATGCTTAACGCTAACGTTACGTAAACGATACGCGAACGTAAACGTTAACTATATTCGAAAAAGATTTTGTTTTACTGCTGTCAAATAATAATTGAAGTAAATTCTGACACATTGCACGACCTGACTGTCTATTGATATTGTTAACAGCAGTAAAACAATGCTAAATTTAGTTTTTGCGTGTGAAGGAATAGTAATAACAGCATTGTTCGACTGTTATCAACTTTATCCATATAAAGTTAGTTTAGTTTATATATTAGTTTATTTGTTTTATATTTATTTATTAATAGTATCATCATCTCTTTTTGCTACTTTTGTGCAAAACTTGTATGTGTCCAACTCTATGCATTGTCCTTACTCATCTACTTCAGGGTTAGCTGGAAGAGATCCCATTTAGGGATAAGTTCGCCTTTGTACATTAGTTTAGTAACAATATTGTAATATTTATATTTTTGTACAATGAAGAGTTTACATACATACATACATATTCAGAAACGTCATGGTTGTGCAATATGTCAGGATTGACTTTTTATCGGTCGGACACTTTAATTAATAATTATAATTACCACCGTCCAATGTGCAAGACTTTTTTCCGCTGAACAAGTTGTTCCCCGCGATGACCATTAATTCTCTGAAAAGTTAAATAAAACAGTATGACCCTTTCATATGACGACACGTTACGCATATTGTCGTTATATATATGTATGGACTAGTTGTTTCCGGCAACTTAATGTGCGTCAGAGTCTAAATTATAGTTTAATTTAAATTGTGTAGCTTAAGTTTAGTATTGTAATAAGTGATTTATTTGGAAAAAACGGCTTACTGTTGAGTTTCTTGCGGTGCTTCTTCTCAACAGTGGTCTCTTTGGAAGCGCTGGTAGACTCAGACTTGTAAAAGTGCCTACAGGGCCTACTTACAGAATAAATGATTTGAATTTGAATTTGAATTTTGAATATTTTGGAAACATACATAAGTATTACCAAAAACACTCAATTAAAAACCAAAAACACTATAAATAATAAAGAAAACTGTCATTGTTCGAAAAGTGCCACTCTTGAACAGAATACTATTATACTAAAAACTTTCTAGCCTCAAATCAAATCATCGTTTCAATCGATTATTTAATAAAACAAGTTTCATTACATATGACGTATCTTTTGACGACACGCTGGCCTAGTTGGTAGTGACCCTGCCTACGAAGCTAGCGGTCCTGGGTTCAAATCCCGGTAAGTGCAAATGTTTGTGTGATGAGCGCGATTATTTGTTCCTGAGTCATGGATGTTTTCTATGTATTTAAGTATATATTTCTCTATTTAAGTATTTATATCGTTGTCTAGTACTCATAGTACAAGCCTAGAGCTTAGTTTGGGACTAGGTCAATTGGTGTGACATTGTCCCCTGATATTTATTTATTTATTTATCTTGCAGACTCCAACTAGGCTGGGCCTGTATCTTGGACGCCTGCGAGTGCGACCAAAAAACTAAATACATTATTAAAATAAATTCTCGACAGTTAAACTTAAAGTTCTGACAAGAGTGATATAAAATAAACATGGAATAAAACAAATTCTTAAAAACTATACATAGGAACTTAAACTTAATCTAATCAAAAAGTTTAGTGTCACTAATAAAATTGTAATTCTACCGCTAAATCCAAACTTTTAAACAACAATGACGTACTTTATAAAATGCTATTTTTCATTTAATCAATACACATACGTGGTTCTCATATTATAATTCGTAAATTAAGTATGGCAAAATAAGTCAGTTATTCACTAAAACGCACATACGTCTACGGCAGGACATGCGAATGGGACCTTACTCTTAAGTGTTTTTATTCATCATCATCATCATCATTTAAGCCATAGGTCGTCCACTGCTGAACATAGGCCTCTCCCAAAGATTTCTACCTCACCCGGTTGGTAGCGGCCTGCATATAGTTTTTATTCAATCAAAGAATATTTAAAGGACTGACATTTTTGTTACATAATTAATGTATATTTAAATTAATTGTTATTTGTAAAATAGCTGACAAAGGACCCCGCAGCAAACATAGGGAAAAAGTGGTTTCAGTCAAATCTCACGAAATTTTAGTATGATGTTGATTCAAATCTCCTGATTATTTTTTAATAAGGGCACAACTCTCTCAGATGTATACTTTCAGATATAATCAAGTATATTTTTTCTATTTAAGCGACGTGTTTTCTAAACTCGATATATTGGAATGATACACACTGACATTTACTCGCGTTGTATGCGCTCAAAATCACCACTCAACACCATCTCGGCGACCGCTGGTGACATCTTTTCTCCCCGGCACTTGTTCTGCGCCAATTCACCGCTGTTCGAGCGCGGCGTCGTCCACGTAGTCTCCGATCGACCAGCCAGGAGGGACGTCGTCCACGTAGTCTCCGATCGACCAGCCAGGAGAGGACGTCGTCCACGTAGTCTCCGATCGACCAGCCAGGAGAGTACCGGTGCTACGACGGGTAAAGCTAGACGGGCAGTAGAGACCACGACTCTAACTTACCTCCTTTTTTCTGGGGACGTGGTTCCCCAATAAAATTTAATGTGTACTGGGTAGTTTTGTTATTCACTCAAAAAAATACCTAACGTCACACTGGCTTAAATAGAAAAAATATACTTGATTATATCTGAAAGTATACATCTGAGAGAGTTGTACCCTTATAAAAAAATAATCAGGAGATTTGAATCAACATCATACTAAAATTTCGTGAGATTTGACTGAAACCACTTTTTCCCTATGTTTGCTGCGGGGTGGCATGGCATATGGCAAAACATGTGACAGTCACGTACTTGCTAGTGTTAAGAACTTTGTAACCATGTTTTCAAGCAACTAAAATAAATAAACAAATAAAATAAAATAAATAAATATTCCATAAAAAAGAATGTGGGAACAGCCGCAGTAGAAAAGTGATACGAGTTCCTTCTATTCTAATGGGCAAAAATAGCAAAGCGTCACTTTACCACTTAATATACTTTGTAATATAGTCGATTTATGAATAAAACATAATATAGATTTTTTTTAATTACGGTGCTTTTTTTTAATGCTCGTTATGAAATGACTGTGCCATACTCAAATCTACTAATGACATGACATTAACTTATACAGTGCGGTAGCGGTAAGCAATGAGACTCAAAATGAGATGTCTTTTAAGTAACAAAATTAACAATGAGGACATTATTCGACTAATACTATACTTTAGTCTTTAACTTAGCCTCCTGTAAAGTTACTAAGATATACATGGATGATAACTAATAATTATACACAATTGGGATAGACCAAATAAAAGTAACTCACGGTTTTTACATTCTAATTCGAAAGAACAGGTCATTTTAAGAGACCAATTTCATTAATTTTGTATTTGACCCAATAGTTTTGTTTTAATATCTTTTTTTTATTTAGCAATTACATTTTATGAACGACGTGATGGTTTTAAATTTGGGTTGGCTTTTTCTAATAAATTACAACAATTAAATGATATGTAATCATAAAAAGCGATTGTAATAGTGTTTTAAAACATACTACTTCAAGCGCTTTTCGCCTACCCCGTAAGATACACCTACGAGGGCTTCAAGCCGAAAACGAAAGGTTAAATATAATTTTGTCGAAGTATCCGAACTAAATAAATATTTTGAAAACTTAATAATGCAGAACGGCTTTAAAACCCTATTCCCCGAAATGGTTTTCGAATTAGAGTAATTGTAATTATATGAACAATCCAATTTTATACGTCTGTAGGTAATAGGTATATACTCGTAGGTGGTTGTTTGACGAAAAAGGTTACAAACTCAAGACACTATAGGTAAGTAACAGTAGCACCATGCTTCAGATTTCTTACAAACTACGCCGCACTAAATATCACTGTCATAGCGTAATAGTTAGAAGTTATTAACTTATTATTATTACGCTATGGCACTGTCTTACAGATTTCAAAACAAGACAATATAAATAGTTATAAAACCCGCCGCAAATATTCATCATTATTAAATAATTATGTGGCCCTTGCAGTGGAGACCATGGGACCTTGGTCAGCCAATATGAAAAGCTTTATTAAGGCTCATAGACACCTCCGGAGACCCTAGAGCTGGTGCTTACCTCTCCCAAAGGATTGGGCTAGCCATCCAGAGAGGTAACGCAGCCAGTGTGATAAAGACCATGCCGCGAGCGGACCTGCTAGAGGGGGTGTTCTTTTTATAGTGGTGTTTTGGTATTATTAATATTATTATAATTCACAACTAAAGGCTCGACACTGAGCACGTCACTGTGACGTCACGAGTCACGGAGCGACAGACATAATTTTTGCACCATTCATTCAGCCAGGTTTATAATTGTCTTGCTGTGTGCTGTTGTATAGTATAGAAGAAAGTAATAATTATAATTTCATGATATAAAGTGGTTACTCTATTTTCGTCGTAATAATTTCTCGTACTACCTATTTTTTCATCAGTAATTGTCAGAAGCAGAGTGCCAGGTGCCATACAAACGTCATAAAATAAACAAATAGTATGCCATAATCATGTCCAACAATGAATGAATAATGGCCGCATGTTTCTCATTTCATACTACAACAAGAGAATTTCGCTTCCGCGTTTACTAGGGAGGCATAAATAACAGGTGGCGCGTAACCTCGTAGGTAATTCAATATTAACTCAATAGATGTCAGACCTGTTTGGCCTTATTACGAGCTATAATTATCATTAAATCAATCTTAATACATAAAAATTTACGCGTGTATATTTAATGTAAATTCATTCAAATGGTATTTCTTACATTTCTTTTGTTTTTGACCAATCTTTTTATTAGAAGCCTTTTCTGTTTCATGAAAACTGCTATCTGTAGTTCATGAAAATTCCCACAGATGGCGTTAAAACGCTTTTTAGGGTGTCATAGCGTGGGAGTAATGTTAAGCTTCCGCGTTTACTAGGAGAACATGAAATGAAACGATAACATTCAATGTCACGGATCTTTTACATGTGTGGGTCATAAACACACACCACCACGACTATCACCTGCATTAACAATAAGAATAGCATAGTGGACACCATAAAAAAGTGCTCATTGTACATGTGATTAAATTGGAACTCATAAAAGAAATTTCAATACCTATTCAATGTATGTATGATGAAATGAATATTTTATCATTATCAGTCAAAGAGAATCTCCAGTATCACACGGACGTCAATCATGGAGGTGTCTGTATAGTAAAATCTCTAAGGAGACCTTCGGAGCAAAATTCTCTTCCGCGTGTACTAGGATGGCATAAAGTAAAAGAGGCTTGTTCCAGACAACAGCGCCGCGGCAGGCTGTGGCATTTCTGTGTTATGATGTGCAATAGATAGATGTCACTTCTGTTTCATAGTTTTCATCACTTAGTTATGAAATGTTTATTATATTGTTCTGATTTCTCTGTTAACAAAGCATTCCAATAATAAAAGTAGAACAATATTTTCGTTTTATAAATAAATTAACATTAAAATTTTGAAAAGACGCAACCCGTGCAGCTGCTACGAATGCAGCAATGTTCGGGAAAACTCTCATAGATGGCATTAGCAGCATCTAGTTCGTTTATACTGCCAAGGCCGCACTTTGCTTCCGCGTTTACCAGGAACTCATAAAAGGAAACAGTTTTTATTCAGGCTCAGGCAAGGGCGGTTTTTCTTTTCAGTGACTCTTTATGTCTATGTGCGTTTTAATCTAATTTTAAATTTAACTGTTACAATGTGTTGCATAAATAAGAAAAAACAACGCAATTTCGGGTAATTCAATTAATTTCCATTTCATGGTTTTCAGTATCCTTAATTGGATTGGATGTAGTTACTAGTATCACCTAGTATGCACAAACGTTCCAATGAACAATAACTTCATTTTAAGACAAATTCAATTAAGAGATTCAGCGGTACACTTTTTTGCCCTAACTAGTATACCTTTCGCAGTATAATTTGTTTTTATTTTCGTTTTTTTTTTAACTTATTCATAAACTATCGTTGAAGTCTTTAACTTGCTTTCTGTTGCTTCCTGCTGTGAGAGCAAAAAATGCTTAGTACATGTTTCTAAAAAAAATTTAGAATGACTGACTTTACAAAATATAAAATACCTATGTGAAAACGTTCCAATACCATTTTATTTCAATACGGTAAGTATTTAGGCTATGCTTTCATAATGTCACTTAATATAAACGTATTTTTTACTTTTAGGTACATTAGGTCAAGTGCGATTCGGACTCGCCCACCGAGGATTCCGTATTATGCCGATAATAATTATGGATTTAACATTCCAAAAATAATAATACTTCATACAAAGCACGAACCTCCTAGTAATATAAACAAGCAGAATAATAACTCATTAACCCATATTAAACTTTTAAATTAGGAACACCTCTGAAATATGCGCTAAGGGAAAACCCGATCTTCAATTATGCAAGAACAATGCAATTCTAAAGCAATAACGAAAATGTTTCCTCTTGACGCAAGTCGGTTTAGTATCAAGTAACTGAGTCAACCCGAAGTAAGGGAATTCACACTTGACCGTACGTCATTATCTAGGTTACAGTTATTTGTTACGTTATGGTCTAACATCCGAATAGTAGACGACCTTCACCCAGCTGTTAATTCGATAAAATAGTACATTGTTGCCTAGGCGCGGAAAGTAAGGGTTTTCCTGACGAGGTGGTTAGCAGGCCGAGCAATAGCGAGGCCTGCTAAAATACGAGTCAGGAAATCCTCGTTTCCGCCGAGGCATACATAATGCTTTTCTCAAACATGTGAGGAAATAATACAAATACATTTTTAAAAAGCAAGTAATATAATTATGCAGAATGAACGAATGTTACCGACTGTCAATTGTTTTTAAATACTAACCATAGAAATTGGAATGCGAATTCAAAAAGAAACACACGCACTGTGCTAAAAAAGCGAGCAGTTACCTTGGCTGCTTGGAATTTTTGTCTCGGTCCTTTTGATTTTGTATGCAAATTGACAGCATTTTTAAGAAAAATATAGACATGGACGGAAAGTGTTTTCATATGGTTTTTTTACTCCTAGGAGTAAAATGAGGCTCTTTCTGTCCTTGTCTTTCAATCGGAAAACCGTTTTTTCCGAGCATGTTTGAGAAAAGTATTTTATATCAAATTTATGTTAAGTAATGCTGAAAAATTTCAGTCCAGTAACTTAGGTAAATATATTTTTTTCACTAAAAATTAACTTTAATAATTGTTTCATAGACCAATTACGTAGGTACTAATCAAAAGTATGAAGCCTATAGAACATGCAAACGTTAGGCTTATGCTAATTATTAGTACTGACTTACCTGTTTATACCTGTCTACCCAATAGTTCTGGAGTGGCGTCCGCGGACCGGAAGACGAGCTGTAGGTAGGCCTCCAACAAGATGGAGTGACGACCTCGTCAGGATCGCGGGACCGCAGTGGATGCGAAAAGCACAAGACCGGTCTGAGTGGAAAGCCTTGGGGGAGGCCTATGTCCAGCAGTGGACGTCTTTCGGCTGACATGATGATGATGTGATGATGACCCAATAGTAATGATGGGAAAAAATTGTCGAATGGTATGTAATTTGGCTATTAAACAAGCAATTATAATATTTGGTTTTAAAGTTTTTATGTAATTATACTGGACTGAAATTTTTCAGCCTACCTATTCGCCATATATTACTTAACAATAAACATAAAATTTGATTTAAAATACTTTTTATGGAATAAACAGCCCGGTGAAGGTCGTGTCCTATTTGGATCCCTACTATTACTTGTTTAGAAGGACAACATTTAATATTATGTAGCTCTGGGTGGATCTCTCCGTATTAATATGCCTACGGTCGCGGTCCATCTTCTTAACGTTGAAAGAGAGCTGTTTTTTTCCGAATATTTTTTTTTAATGAAATTATACAGCGTTCTCCATACTTGAAATGTTTTTCTTTAACATAATTTTGTATTTATTGTATCGTAATAAGTGTAAAACAAACAAGCGTCTTTGGTATGATCATAGTAGTAGTTTGGTATTATTGTCTATAAATCAAAAAGCACATAGCAACAATAAAAACCAATATTTTGAAATGTATTGATTGAGCCCTTTCATAAAATCAAACCACTTTCATTTTATAACCCCATTTTAAACCCCTTTTCAATTATTTATAAAATTAATTTTATATTTTTTTTACTAAAAACATAATTCTGCAGCTTAAGCAGCCCCTGCAAATTTAGTGTAGCCACATGTCATTCGCCGGTGAATGATTGCCATGACTAGGTTCTTATGCATTGCCTGGTTTACGAGTTAGCGGATGTACACACGGACAGAAAGACAGACAGATGCGGAAAGCGACTCAGATTCACATTAAGAAAAAAAGATAAACATGTCTCTAAAACCGTCTTGCTTTTGTATAATAGCTCTTGGTAATAATACAGGTAATTTAAGACTAAATAAGACATTTTGGCTACAAATTATGTACCGACATCAATTTAACTTTGTTTTTAACTAAATCTTGGTACTAGAAATGTGGTGCCGAGTCCTACCAAATCCCCCCCGAACCACCGGTCCTACCGAAGGGAGGGGAATTTGACTAAAAAATTCAAGTCATGCATTTAATCAGCAAACACAATTGGAAAACTAGGTACTAGGTACGTAAATAATATCAACTATGAACATGTTTTTGCTGTTTAAATCCTAATTTTGACTCGAAATATTCTGTCCTTTTAATTTTTTTCCCAAAAAACCCCTCATATCTCGCAAAATAGCTCATAGCTCTGATTTACTTAATTGCGGCCAAGTTGACAACAATACGAGATGATCTCAAAAGCGATATGGTTGTACCGAGTAGAATGTATAGAGCCACGTTAATTAAGAGGAATGTAACTCTAAAAAAATCCATATTAATGCGATGACGTTTCTCTCCCCTTAAACCCAGTAAATTTTTTACGATTTTTGAATATGTCGTAGATATTATGAAAAACTGTCTGTACGTTTTCCTTTCCAAGAATAGGGTAAAGTCACCAGTGGTCATCCAGAGACCAGTAGTCGACCTTATATGAGTGCGAAGAGTGGAAAATATATCTTTCGTACTCTTCCCACTTATACAAAATATAGGCAGAGGGACTCCAGGTCTCTAGCTGACCACTGGTGACTTTACCCTATATTTTCTTAGTATGAAACAAATTTAAAAAACAAAATATAGACGTACAGATGTAGTTTTTATCACTACAACATATTCAAAAATCGTGAAAATAAGACCTGATTTTGAGTGTGAAATAGTTTGACAGCTACGCGATTTAAACGTGGCTTCACACTCCTCTTAAGTGGAGGGGAGCGCCGCCGTGGATTGAAAACAACATAGTAGTTATAGCGCAGTTTCCGATATGATTTATGAAGGGTATATCTATAGTCAAGAGCAATAAAAACGGGTCACTTTGTAAAGATTTTCCATAGATAATGTAACGAGGTTGTTACAACCTCCTTTTTGCGTTCCTGGCCTCTTTAATATTTCGTTTAAATTCTTTCCAAATTCAAAATTGTCAATGATCTATTGGTATTTGGATCTATAATCCAGTCTCCAGAAAATTTCGATAAGAGCAGACACGGGTCCCGTGTCTCGCTGTTCCATTATATTTAATTTATTTTTTATTTAAATATAATTCTGTAAATTGCTCGCAGGACTGATGGCCGATGGGGTCAGAAGGTTCTGGAGTGGCGTCCGCGGACCGGAAGACGAGCTGTAGGTAGGCCTCCAACAAGATGGAGTGACGACCTCGTCAGGATCGCGGGACCGCGGTGGATGCGAAAAGCACAAGACCGGTCTGAGTGGAAAGCCTTGGGGGAGGCCTATGTCCAGCAGTGGACGTCTTTCGGCTGACATGATGATGATGATGATGATGATAATTCTGTAAATCTTTCTATTTCCAAAATATAATATTTGAAGAAAGTGATTTATTTAAGTCTCCCAGATACCATCCTACCGTTAGAATAGTACCCGTTTTCAATGCTTCTGGGTGTAAATCATCTTCTTTACATAGCACAGAGCAAAGTCAC
Source organism: Acleris sparsana (assembly GCA_923062465.1). Classification (NCBI taxonomy): domain Eukaryota; kingdom Metazoa; phylum Arthropoda; class Insecta; order Lepidoptera; family Tortricidae; genus Acleris; species Acleris sparsana. The sequence goes on from OV281293.1 coordinate 3,652,804, forward strand.
TTTCAGCGCCTTTCTCTCTGTATTCCGACTTGTAAACCACGCGACGGATTTTGATCTGATTTCCAAGATTTAATTTTTGTTTTTGTACATGTGTTTCAAAAAACTTACATAAACCGAAACAAGAGCTCCGCGAGCTAATACCGCCGTCTCGTTTCTACCATCGGACATCCAGACGCACTGCGGGATTCCATCCGTACCTGAGGGCCTTGCCAAGGTGCCTTACGCTAAATAGCGTTTCTATTCGGTAGATCACGTGACTTTTCGTATCACGTCGTCTACACTGACGCGATTGGTTTAAAAAAGAAACGAATAGAATCGCTAGTTAGCGTAGTGTTTCTTGGCAGGGCACTCTCGAACGAAGCCCTTTGCATTTATAATGCGTAGTGCAAAAGAGTGACAAGCGCTTGCGATGTCTATATTTCCGAGTGCATACAATCCGAACCAATTTGAAACTGGGGTGAATAGCCATCTTCAGGGTGAACTCGCTTCATCGTCGCCAAAACTTCGCCCTCCAGGGGCAAGAGTCAGTCAAGAGCGAATCTATTTACTATAAAAAAAAACAAGCGACGGCGAGTTGCCATATAAAACGATATTGGACATTTTAATACCATATAGACGTCATAGTGGTTGAAGTAACGAAAAGGGCACAAAAAAAACTACTTAATGTCTGTTAATTGGACCATTTAATGACGCAAAAGTCCTGCGGTGGTCTCTTTATGACGCAGTTTAAATTAGGTACTAAATATAAACTCATTTCCCAGCTATTTCCATTCATGCAAAATTTAACTGTTTACTGTAAATATTCATAAACCTATCTGTGGTTTCTCTCAAATTTAAAAATCCATATAGGTTCACCCTTTTTAAGAGCTACTGTGCCATAGTCAGACACACATACCTTTTTTTGCGTGGGGGTTAAAAATGGGGTACACTACATAACTCCGAAAAGTCATCAAAATTCCAAATTTTTACAATTCCGAATGCAATGATTGATAGAAGTTTTTTTTTTTATATTGCTTATAAATCCAGCGTAACCTAACCTACGTGTAGCAATTGAAAAATGAATTTAATTTAAAAAAGCTCCAGCAACATAGCTTTCGGAAAAATTAAAATTCCGAACAAAATATTTCGGGGTATTTGGATGTTCCCTTAAAAATGGATGCGCTCGGAGCCCGTTGAAGTTATAGCTCATTGTACCGAGGTTTTTTTAGGCGCTGAACAATAATTGATGCAACGATCTCGTGACGCGGCTTTTTAAAAAGAAGGTAGTTCAATCCAATCAGCTCTGAAAGGAAGGGCCGTCATTATATGGGGCTTTTTATCCATTGAATATTTATTATCCTTTACGACGCGATAGTCTAGTTGAAGCTAGCGGTCCCGGGTTCCATTCCCGGTACGGGCAAATATTTGTGTATGAGCACGAGTATTTTTTTCTGAGTCATGGGTATTTTCTATGTATTTAAGTATATATTTCTCTATATAAATATTTATATCGTTGTCTAGTACCCATAGTACAAGCCTAGAGCTTAGTTTGGGACTAGGTCAATTGGAGTGAGATAGTCCCTTGATAGTTCCCTTGATATTTATTATTTATTTAATTATATATAGTATTAGTTTCGCTCTTTTTTTATGGCATATAGAGAAGGCGAGCACACAGGCCACCTGATGGTAAACTTACCATCAGTGGAAACTGTGACCCATAGACATAGTTTATTAAAATTGATCAGGGCCCTTATTCTGCATATTCTTTGCCCTTGTTAGTATCTAATTAACTTGACAGTAAATGCAGCAAAGTCATTAGCAATACGATTGCGATACGGGTAAAAAGAGGACACTAGAAGCCAAATAGAGTATTGACATAGACGCACGAAGCGACCGTCAGCTTACGTCAATCTTTCACATTATTGATAGCAATAACGTTCACCGAATTCATGTTGTATAGGGCCATTTGGGCTCTATTCCAATCGGTAAAACCATATTGCTTTTTACATGTTATCATATTGTCAATGTTATAATAGCTCTTGCATTAACCTACTTGCAAAGAATGGCGGAGCCCTCTGTGTTTAAAAAAAAAAAGATCGCGTTGCACACCTATCATATTTTTATCTACATCTTTGTTTGTTTGGATATCCCTTTCTAACTAGTCTCTATATAGACGCAATGAACAAGCAAGAAAATACAAGACTACTCTAACGCTGCGGCCACATTTACAGGCTTCGGAACAATAGTGGGATAATTCAGAAATTTTAAATTTCGAGTTAGGACTCTATAATAATACATTTATGACATGAAGTTTGAAAGCTGAAATTTTGATTAACGTCACTATTGTTCTGAAGGTGCGACGTGTCGGTATCTACTACTTTAACTTAAATAACGAAGAACGTCGTCAAAGTAATGTTACTTATTATGAATTTATTCTTTATTTCACCAATTTCACATTTAAATAATTTTAATAAAGCCTATGACACTCGTGGTCAAGACGAATCTATACGAATCTATCGGTTTATTCGTTTAGCAGTTATAAGAAAACATTGAGTCGAACATAATACAACCTAAACACATAACCCTCCTTAGTCTTTGCCGCAGTTGGGTAATAAAAAAAGAGACTTCAACACGAATATTCGTCGACTTCTGCGAATGTGGCCGCAGCGTTAAGAAAAGCGCGAACGTCTAGCCAGCTACAAAAGAGGGTCGGTTTCCTTACGTTACTCAGTCCGTGGTCCGAGACGAGTGAGTCCGCACGTTTGTTACGATCTAGTGGAAAAAACGAGTGTACAGTGATAATGATGGACAAAGTGTGTGTGTTTATTGTAAGTAACGAATGATCTTTACTTACTAGGTTATACTGTTTTACTGACGAATAGATACATAAAACAAAACGCAAACGCAGAACGTTAAATTACAGAACGTAGAATAGTGAAATTAGAAATTATACTTCCTGTAAAGGTGTACAGCGCAAGAATTTTAATAAATAAATCAAAATATAACCTCGTATACGGAACGGTGACGGTCTTAAAGTAAACTGACCTTTGTTTTCTTTGTAAGAAAAGACTTAAATTGTATAAACATACAGTACTAAATACTTAGCACTTAAGAAGTATCTCGGATTCAAGTAAAACTGCTTAAACTAACGTGAGAGCAAGCGAGAAAGAAGTACCAACTCAATGGTTCTTTTTAACCGACCAAAAAAAGGGGGAGGTTCTCAGTTCGCCGGGATCTTTTGTGTATATTCCCCGATTACCTAATCTTGTTTTATAAAGGTATAATGTTTATAGATGCGTTCAGATAGATTCCATAGTACATAATTACGATCCAAATTCATAATTTTCATAATTACGCGTTTATTTGATAAATTGCCTTAAAATCAAACCTAAACTAACCTAAGTAGAGCAATTGAAATATCCATTCAATCTTAAATAGCTCTAGCGTAATATCACGAACGTTAATTTGTGACACATTATTAACCGGCGAAATAAAGTTGTCCCTTCAGAGCATACGAACAAAATTCAAGGAAGAAAATTCTCAATTAGTATCTCGTATGAGCTTTCTTGCTTGTTTGCTTGGCACGAAGCCGTTTTTAAGAGCAAAGCAGCAATACAAAGCACGAGTATAGAATTGTTGTGTGCCGGTTTTTGGAGAAGATAACCGGTGAAATTACTAGTATTGGCGGTCTTAAGATTACAGTCTAGAGATATTATTATGTAGTCTAGAGAATGCTACAATTTTGACGAACTCAACAGGTACGCAGTGAAAGAGACGGGTTTCGCTCGAAATCCCTAAATAAAACAACCGTAACGCTTCGTTTGTCCGAATTATCGATTGTCCTAAACTAGATTTCAGCTTAGTCAGATAAATTTATAAGCTTTCCAAAAATAGTAAGGTTAGGTAGGAGTTGTGTTGTAACAAGGCTTTAGGATAAACGAACATTAGGAGAAATGACGATTAGATATCGAGCTCTATCTCGTTAACTGACTGGATACACTACTACTTCACACCTTTATAAACTACATAGTTATAATGTTATTATTATGTATAAATATTATAAATATGTAGTAATCTTAAGTGTCACATAACGACACAGCTATTTTAATGGCGCTGGTATTTTTATTACCTTAATTTGTTAATGAAACCGGTTTAATAGATGTTTGCAAATAACGATACTTTACCTTGTTTCTTAATAAGTTGTACTCGTTAATACTTACTAACTTCAAAAATATCCGAGGATTCAAAAAAAAAACATCGGGACTGTGTCAAACCAATTGACCTAGCCCCAAACTGAGCTCTAGGCTTGTACTTTGGGTTCTAGACAATGATATAAAAACTAATATGAGAAATACATACTTGAATGACTCAGAGGACAAATATCTGCCCTTACCAGGATTTGAACCCAGAACCGCTAGCTTCGTAGGCAGAGTCACTATCAAAGTATCAAAGCATTGTAATACGTGTTTTAGTGTGAGTTTGAAGCCAAAATAAAAGTAATGAGAGAAACAGTCTTTGTTAAAATAAAACGGATGTTCCACGTATTTCCTGAACTATTGAACCGATTTAGTATGAATTTTCTTGTATCTGGTATTTCGAGATGTATGAGTTTGAACTTAATACTCTTCACGTTTAAGTTTAAAATCGTACGTATCAAAATATGACATACGAGGTTTTTTCAAAGCAATGACGAAATGTGAATCATCAATAATCTATCCCCGATGTATGAAAAAGAAACAGAAAAAACTTTGTTATATCACCCAAGCATGTTTAGTTTAGTTTATTTATCCATCAACTTTTAATATTACAATGTTAATTGCATTGCATGTCAAGAAATACGAAATTATAGTAAGTCCATTCAGATCGTGAACATAAACAAAAAGGCTAATTGAAACAACCGGTGACCACAGAGCTGGCAGCTTCCTCGGACAGCGTATTAGCATTGCTATACAACGAGGAAATGCTGCCAGCATCTGTGGTACTTTGCCACGGGGGCCCTCACTTTTCAAGTGTTTATTTAGTTTTAATTGATTTGTATTTAGTTTAGTTATAATTTTTTATTATTAGTTGTAATTTTAGTTAATTTATGGAGTACGTATTTGACATTGTTATAAGAAATACATTGTTTATTCATTTATTTATTTGATCCTCAGTTAAATGAACGCCATATTCGATTGAAGTTATAAGGTTATATTTTTCTGTGTATAATCATGTTAAGTTTTGTGTATAAATATTCAAAACATCAATTAAGTAACAAAATATAATTAATAAATAAATTAAAAAATATGACTGAAATTTGATATTAGGGCCCCTAAATTGTGGTAGGACTCGGCCGATCCTCATTTCTAGTGCCAAGAACTCTGAATTATGAAAGTTCGGAATTTTGATCAATTCTGAATTACGTATCGTTATTTGGCAGTTGAATAAAAACGGTAACAACTGATAAACCACAGCCTGAATGGCGCGTACGTCATAACTCCCATACATTTACGATTGTGGAAGTTGAATGGGTTACAAACAATGTGTCATACTTAACAATTTAAAAGATAAAAACCCACAATGGTAATCCCGTAAAACCATACAAATATTATGGTCCTTGCGTGCAACAATAGTTTGACTATTCCTCATTACATGATTCTAAAATATGATAGCTTAGTAGGGGAGAAAATGGTAATAAATGTCAGGGGACAATGTCACACCAATTGACCTAGTCCCAAACTAAGCTCTAGGCTTGTACTTTGGGTACTAGACAACGATATAAATACTTACATAGATAAATACATACTTAAATACATAGAAGGCATCCATGACTCAGGAACAACATACATACATACATACATATCTTCACGCCTGTCTCCCAATGGGGTAGGCAGAGATTATGGAACGCCAGGTGCATCGGTCCAAATATATACACTTCTCTTCCTCTACATTAATCAATCTTTTGATGCACGTACGTCGGTTTCGGGTGCTTTTGATTTGGCCCTTAATCAGCACATCGCGAATCTGATCACCGTACGTCCGTCTAGGACGTCCCCTACCGACATCTCCGCTCACTAGCGCTCGCCATATCTCTTTCGTAACTCTACTGTCATCCATCCTTTCTAAATGACCATACCATCTTAGCATACCCTTTTCGATCTTAGTCACTACATCTTCTCTCCACATCGCTCTCGGACCTCGCTATTTCTTACTCTATCTATATATATTTATATAAATACTAGTGACCCGCCAGCGGCTTCGCCCGCTGCAAATTTCCGACATTCCCGGTGGTTTTTTTTCTTTCATACAAACCTTGCCCTGACAATAACGAATACAACCGAAAAGGAATCAGCCAAATCGGTTCAGCCGTTCTCGAGTTTTAGTGAGACTAACGAACAGCAATTCATTTTTATATATATAGATATCAGGCATTAATATAGGGGGTTAAAACTACTTCGTACAAACATACCTATAGTCGGTTTTACTTTTAATTGGCAAAGATGTAAACAAATTAGTAATGTTTGACACATAACCTCAAATAAATATCTGTATAATCTTGATCTGTAAAAGTACGTAATTATCGAGTAATGGTAAATTTGTTTACATCTTTGCCAATTTCAATTATTATTCTCGGGAGCCTGCCGTTTGGCAAAAATATGTTTCCCAAATGTATCGTTTCCCAACTTTTTCATTTGCCAACCCTATGTTATTTTTTTTTTTCAGGATTTATTTTAGTACCGTCGTGTAGAACCCTACAGGTTAGGTTAGGTTAGTTTTTATAACATACTGAAATATTTACGGTTACAGAAAACAAAGCGGGTTGGCAAATGAACCGGTTGGGAAACGATACATTTGGCAAACATATTTCGCCGAAACAAAGGTAACCCATTATTCTCACAGCCAGAGAATTTAAGTGTATATTAAATTATTGAATTAAACTGTGAATTCTGGGATTTCTGGGGCTCTAGCGAAAAAGGGTAGTTAGGTATAATAAGTCTTCTGAACATCAAGTGAAAAAGGGAACTGTAGTAAACTCCGTTCATGTACAGTCACCCTATAAAAATGATGAGCATACTTAGAACCTTGTCATCCTGAATGTTATTTTCATGTGTGTCATTTCATGTTCTGTTTGAAGTTTACTATGACACCGCACTAAAGTGCTTAACATTTTCGTTGAGGTACCTATCCTTACTATCCTTACTGTTCCCGTTTTTATTACCAGTTACAGTGTGACAAAAAAGATTAGAAATTAAATGAGAGCGTCATTTTCTACGTAACTGTCACATATTTGACGTAAAATGCTTAACAACATGGCAACAATTTGGTATGTTTTTTTTAATACAATTTTATTTAATTTCTACTCTTTTTTTGTCGCACTATACTTCAACTTGTACCCTGTGTCACTAGGACCCCAGTTTATGTAGGTACGAACGATCGGCTTTATAAGTAGCTGAACACTTTAGTACTTTGTCGTTTTAACGTCATGTATAAAGGATAAGGTACAATGGTGTGCAGCTTATAAGTTGCCGACTAAAAATTGAAAATATATTTTTCTCAGAACGATGACTATTAACATATTAACCATTTATGACTGTTACATTTTACCATTGTTAATTGTGTTCAATAAACAATGAATTTTATTATTATTATTGTCCTTATTAAACGCACACATTGTAAAATAACAATAGGTATATGAATAAGTAGCACAATTTAGTGCTTTGTCACTTTTACGTCATGTCAAAGCAGATGTCCTAAAAAAAAAAACACTAATGATTGACTGATGATTTTTTTCACCTTTCGCATAGGATAGTTTAATCTATTACATCGCCTTTCACCTTTTTGTAAATGATTTCTAAAGCAATCATATAAAAAGATATATGTATGAACATATAAAATAAATAAATAATAAATATCAGGGGACAATGTTACACCAATTGATCTGGTCCCAAACTAAGCTCTAGGCTTTTACTACGGGTACTAGACAACGATATAAATACTTATATAGAGAAATGTATACTTAAATACATAGAAAACATCCATGACTCAGGAACAAATATTCGCGCTCATCACACAAATATCTGCCCTTACCGGGATTTGAACCCAGGACCGCTAGCTTCGTAGGCAGGGTCACTACCAACTCGGCCAGCACGTCGTCAATTATAATATGTCGTATATAATATGGTCGCTTAATTTTTTATCTTTTGGAGAATACCGCATTTAAATTAATAATCCGACGCAAACTTTTTTTTTAATAGAACGTTTCAGTTCAAAGCTCAAGCCAATTAAGTCTCATTATAATTATTTCAGAAACATGTTAGTTTGTTTGGTTGTTTTTTTACACAGTTATTTTGATGAATGATGAATCAATATTATCGTCACCGTATGACTGATTAATTTATCAATGAAAAACAAGTGAGTAATATAAATTAGGTAATTTTGGATAATGGGCCCGTAGTAATATTTCGTTCACCGAGAGCGTTTTTAAGATTTCAATATAAACCGCCCGAAAACAAGATATTTTGGGCCCCAGTGATGCACACTATTTTTCATATCACCTACTCGGAAAGGGGACTTTTCTTCCCTGCTAGGAGGGATCAAAGTGGCACTTTTCTGTTCAAGGACATTTTATTGCCAAATTTGATAATTGTTGTTAAGTGCTATAATTTCCTGTTGTTAAATTTGATAATTTCAGCATTTCTAGAATGTGTGAATAATTAAATTTGTTTCATCACTAAGATCTTTTATTTTCCTCATAGGTGATGTGAAAAGCAGTATGTGTCACACGGTAGCAAAATTATTTCCACCTTGGGCGTTAACACTTGAATCCCTCACTACGCTCAGGATTCTATTTTAGAATCCCTCGCTACGCTCGGGATTCAATTGTAGAATCCTTCGCTTCTTTCAAGATTCAATGTACGCCCTCGCCTTAAATATGTCATTTTGCTCCCTTGTGACACAATCTACTATTTCATCACAGACACAGAATGCACATGACATGACTGTTTTTTCAGCGCGCCTTAACCTAACCGACCAGTAAGTTCTTCATATTATACATTCAACCTTCATGCGATCGTCTCCAACCTAAATACCAACCAAAAAACTCTAATTCGAAAACCATTTCGAGAAATTGGGTTTTAGAGCTGGGCTGATCTGCGTTATTAAGTTTTTGATATATAATGTTTTGACATATATATTTCGTATATTTCGACAAAAGTACACCTACGTTTGACTATCGTTTTCGGCTTGAAGCCCTCCTACAGGTTAGGGGAAAACGGCTTGAAATAGTATGTTTTAATACACTATTACAATCACTTTTTATCATTAGATATCATTTAAATGTTGTAATATATTAGAAAACGCCAACCGAAATTTAAAATAATCATTTAATCTATAAAATGTCTGCTAAATAAAATAATGATATAAAAAGAAAGTTAATGGAATTTGTCTCGTAAAATTCCCTTGTCTTTCGAATTAGAATATAAAATCCGTAGTTTTTTTTTAGTCTTATGCATTATGGTCTTATGTCTCTTGAGGTTACGTCAAAGACTCTTACCCCCATGTACTTCCATACTTATATTGAAAATGTGAAAGTAACGTTTGTTACGCTTTCAAGGCTAAACCGCGAAATAGATATCGTTGAAGTTTAGTATAGAGATAACTAAACTTAATTCCCGGGAAAGAACAGGACACTTTCACCATGATTTCTATAATGGTATATAGAAGGCAATCGAGCTGGTCACCTGACGATACGTGGCATCTGTAACCCATAACATTTTGTATTCTCAAGATTACAACCTTAAGGCCCATATTAATAAACTGATCTGAACTCTAATGCTCGTCTCGAGATGCGTCAAAAATGACAGTGTTCTATGGTTTGGCGTTTACTTTGACGTATCTTGTGACGGGCCTCACGGTCAAGATGAGTTTATTAATACGGCCCTTAGACTGCAACCCTATGACAGCAAATATGGTGGCAACCCTGAGAATTGAGATGGAATAGAAATAGAAATAGAAACATTTATTCGACGATTTTGACGAATGACTCGTTGCTAGTAATATCACCAGTTGTCGCTCGGTGGTAGGCAACGGTAGCGATCCGGAAGAACGCTGCCCCAGGGCCTCCCCGGGGGCAATAGTTAATCTTAATAATATTATAAATCACGCCAGAACGGCTGAACGGATTCGCATGAAATTTGGAACAGAGATAGATTATAGTCAAGAATAGTAATATGATACTTTTTATTCCAGAAAATTTGGTAGCTTCCAAGTAAATACGTTAAATAGCCAGTTCTCAAGAAAGGTCACCCAGCGCAGGTTTGAAAACCAAAATAACGCCGTGTTACTAACCCGAAACCTGATTCTGACTTAATTCGAGATTCAATGACTTAATTATACGAGTATGTATTAAGACCGGCAACACGATATAACGCGCACGTGAACGATACCTATAGGTACATAATGTGATTCCATTTATTCTAATGACAGTCTGGTAGGTAATACGCTTTATTAAAATTCCGCGTCTTAAGAGGAAAAAAATGACTGCTGACTACGCATGTTATTTGATTATATATTTAATAAAAAAAAATAGCTTTGTGTAATGCTTAGACTAAGTAGTACCATTGTAATATGAAATATGTTTAAAAAATGTCTGACTGCTGAGTTTCTTGCCGCGTTTCTTCTCAGCAGGGGTCTCGTCTGGGGAAGCGCTGGTAAATTCTTGACGTGTAAAGGGGCCCGTGCGGCCTACTTACTGAATGCTTTTATCTTTTTTTTTAATCATATTAACGCTCGTGACCGTACATTGCAGTTAGCCGCCTTCTTTAGCATCCGTCACTCTCCTACTGTCACCGACTTTAACTGACGAACCCTTATAGAACCCTGTCGCATAAAACCAACGATTAATCCCTGAGTAATTTCTATCTCGTCACTTGACGCTGTCATTATGACAAACATCTAGGTCGATAAACATTTAAACTCCTTGGTGGTCCTTATATGCGTGTAAAAAAGTGACGGATGTTTTATCCACATTTTGTCACGCGATAAACGCAGCCATATCAGGCCCCTCGTTTTCGTTTTAGGTTTCTGTCTTGACAGAACTACCTACTTAACTTTGACGTGTTTGAAAAAGGTATCTTATAATTCAGAACATTTTTATACGACCTTGAGTTCTAATCGTGCTCAGCAAAAAATTTACACCCGTTATATTTGAAGCTACCGTATAAAAAAAAGCTTGGCTTATTGTGCAGGGTTTGTCTGGATTGCTACCATTTTATATTTTCAAGCCAAGCAGCAGTGTTCGCATTCTTATGTTTCGGTGTGGGGATAAGACAACCGGTGAAATTACTAGCATAGAGGCATTCTAATTTTAGTCCAACCTAACCTAACATAATCGATTTCGTTTCAACGCTCACTTTATAAACACGAGTGAGAGTGAATCTTTTTATTACTATTTGGTAACCAATACCTACCTACTTTCGACATTTGAAACCTTGGCCTCGTAGTTATAAAAGTTTTGATGTTTTGAATTGCGATCGTTATTTTTAAAGTTGTAGGTTTCGATATTCAAATACAACTTTCAACATTTCAAACATCATCATCATCATCATCATCATTTCAGTCCGTATTTTAGGGTCCCTATCCAATATAACAAAGAATCAAGACCAAGAAGAGCTACAACAAATGATAACCAAACTTAATAACGAAAACGCTAAGTGTGGACTAAAAATGAACTGTCAAAAGACGAAAGCTATGTCAAACGCTGAGCCTTTACCACTGTATCTAGAAAACCGAACCATAGAGTACGTAGAAGATTATGTGTACCTTGGCCAAAACGTTTGCTTTATTGACAGAACCAGAAAAGAAATTGAAAGGAGAAAAAATATAGCTTGGAAAAAATACTGGTCATACAAAGAGGTATTTAAAGGAAACTTTTCGAGCAATATCAAGAAAAAACTATTTGAGTCTACTATAATACCAGCCCTGCTATACGGGTGCCAAACATGTTAATACACAAATTTAAAACTTAGATCTTTCCAGAGAGCGGTAGAGCGAAGTATATCATCAATAAAACTACGCGATCGCGTTAAAAGTAGTGACATACGGTCAAAAACAAAATTGATCGATATACTTCACATAGGTGCTAAGCTAAAATGGAAATGGGCGGGCCATATGACGGAAGATGGAGTGAAAAAGTTCTACACTGGCACCCCAGAGACGGAAAAAGACAAAGAGGAAGACCATTACAAAAATGGCAGGACGACATCGAAGCCAAAGCAGGTAAAACCTGGACTAGGGATGCGCAAGATAGAGTGAGATGGCAAAAGATGGAGGAGGCCTTCATCCAGAAATGGAAGACCCTTAATTAAAATAGTATGGAGTATAAAGTATAATAAATATAAATGTAAATTAACTTTTAAGGTAATAAAGGCTGTTTTTATTTTATTTATTTATCCAATATACAAGTCGGTGACAATTGAAATCGCCAAAGATATAAATAAGTCAACGTTTGACACATAACCTCAAATTTGATCGAAGAATTTCTATTAAAAAAAAATATTGACTCATACTTAACAAAACCACACATAGGTACTTAATCTTCAAAAAAACTTCGTTATGCAGTATTAATGGTAAATTGGATTATATGGTTTTGTATAAATCTTTGATCATTTCAATTTCAACCGACTACCCTTTCCCAAAAGCTGGCAACACACTTGGTATTCATTAGTAACGCTGGTATCACTTTACTAACAGGAGGCCCGCAAGCTCACCTACCTCTTTTTTCCATAATATACAATTTTCAAACTGTCTATAACGTAATGGTGTTGTTTCAGGTGGCTGCAAGTCTTCATCTCTTCGTTGTAACGTCCGGATCAGCCTTGACAAGTAAGTAACAATTTTTTTTGAGAAATTAATTCCTCTGTAACGTCTCTAAAATATAAGTCGACGATTTATTAAACCCGTCAAACTTGGTCAGTTGCAAGTTAAATAAGTACTATCTATTCCAAGTCACCGAGTTTAATACAACATTGCATAGTCATCGGGATTACATAGTTATGTATTACAGCAAGGGTGTATTGTCTTTAACTACAGCTGATTGAGTAAGCAAGAAAAACAGGAACGTATCCGACGGAATTCATAGTGTCATATGAATTATAGGTATTTACTACACCTGTACCTTGACTTTGCAGCTTTTCAAAACTATTCTTTCTACGTCAACTGAGTAATTTAGAAGACGATACTGTTGCGTGCGACATGCCACCTTTATCCGTAAATATATTATCCGACTTTGGAAAGTCAAAAGAATACATATAAAGTAAATTATGATACTTTAGTGTGATAATATTGATAGTTTAAGGTAAGGTGGTGTAAGTGAGTCTACGCGGCAAACAAGATTGACCTGACACAACCATGAAGTTTCCGAATATGGATGATGTTGACAGCAATCAAACAATGTTGTTGTTTTTTTTTTTCTTTGCCCCGCGGCGACTTGAATAGCTACTACCGCGGGAATATGGCGTTTCCACTATGAAGAAATTTCGCCAGTGTCAAGTATATGCTATAAGTATAAATCAATATAGTAATAAAACACAATCCAATCTTCTCTAGGAAGATTGGTGGCAACGTTGTACGGTGATATGTAGGACAGAGGCCAAGATAGTTTTAACGTCTGTACCACTGCGAGTCCACTTGAAACGAGAAGTAAGATGCCAGATACACGAAATAAGTCCAAGTCTTCTATCACTGTGCAACACAAAGGCATTAAAAGTACAAATCACTAACAGAAAAGAACTTTGAACACCTAAATACACAAAAATAAAAAATAAAATAAATTACACGTCCGCCATCTTTTGACATTGCAAATGTACCCCCAAGAAATAAGTTGTTTTACTGCTGTCAACAACGTCAATATTGTAAAACTTCATAGTCGTGCAGCATTAACTACTTATCTGCCTAGTAAAATAGTCACCATTCGGGTTACTTTTGAACTCTTTTTTTAGGTCCAGATGACCTGCCAATCCAGTACCCTGGGCCTAAGAAGGACATGAACAACCGCCAGACGATGTCCAAGGATGTCCCAGACGCATGCGAGAACCAAACCTTCTGCACGATCAAACCCAGCGACTACCCGCAAGAAATGTTTGATCAAATGTTCAAGGGAACGGTACGTTGGCTTCTTTCCTTAGGCCGCTTTAACACTTGCAAGTTATTGGTGTAAATTCAAAGTCGAGTTCATAAATATGTGTACACTTTAGTACCTTGTCACTTTAATCGCTGTGACAATTCATAAATAGACAAGGACTAGTGTGTAAACATATTTATGAACTCAACTGTACAAAACGAATATGGAATTTATGGGATTTTCAAATATAGAATGTCGAACGGTCTATACAGATGTTGCAATTAAAATCGCCGTCAAATGAACTTGTGAACTAAACAAATTGTACTGTTTGACACATAACCTCAAATATTTACCAAGCGTGTTTTTATGAAAACGTATAATGAATAGTTATTTCATCTTAAACTTAATATGAAAGAAGTGATCTAGTGTATAAATAATTGCAAGGACTTCACTTGATCTTTAAAAGTACGTAATTATCGAGTAATCATGGTGAATTGGTTCGTTTGGATTTGTTTACATCTTTTGCAAGTTCTATTGAAAGCGACCTTACATGCAGGCGGTCATTTACTTAAATGTTTCACCTATACCTAAGTGTCGCAAAAGGTAAAGTCGACCTTCTAAAATGATGGCTGCATCTTAGTTTGGGCCTAATTTCATTTCTGTTAAATGGTACTTGTTTTTTTTTGGATTTTAGTCACCCTGTTATTTTATCAATTGCGAACTTAGAATGGTAAACCAATTAGTTATCGGAAGGTACGTACCCGAACGAAAATGTTAAGCACTATACTGCGTTGTCATAGTAAACTTCAAACAGAACATCAAATGGCACACAGGACAATGATATTGACATTCACAATGACAAGGTCCTAAAGGATATTGACTGATAACAATCATCGGAATTCATAACGAATTTTATTTAGCAACTGATACTTTTTCAGGATTTTATCAAACCTAACCAAACCTAGCCTTATGTACACGTTGAATATTTAAGAACTGAAAACTTTACGTCTCCAGATAGTAAAAATTATAAATAACAATTTTATAAAAACAACATGATTATGAACAAAAAAGTAATGTGCTAAAATGCGCTCGTGGTTCTAAGTATGCCAACAATGTAAATCAACAATTTTTATTGGGTGACTGTACCTGTACTATATGATGCATTTCAGTCACATTCGCGCAACTAATAAAGATATCGTTAACAGTATCAAAATGCCACCCATAACATAACCAAAGCGTAAACACTATTCTATAATGACCGTTGACATAGTAATAACTAAATAATAATAACCACAAAAAATTTAATAAATAATGTTGACTTGTTATTGGTTAGTGGTTACCATGGTTACGCTCAAAATGGATATCAACAATGTCTTGTATTCCAGTTCACAGTATTACAGCAAAGGTCACCCAGCTAGTGATGCCATCATCTCAAATACCAATGAACTTATAACTTTGTAGGTACCTATATTTGCAAGATTAAACGACTGTGACTCAAGAAAAACATCTAAAAATAGGCGTTGCGGTAGGTATCGTAGTTTTTGTAAACATTGTTTTTGTACCTAATGTCTACTCGTTGCCACATTTTACTTTTCTTATTTTCCTCAATGACCCATAGGTTAACTGGCAGAGATTCCTTAAAGGGATAAGCTCGCCTTTGTACATTCCTATTCTATAAATATTGCATTTGAATGACTGCTTTCTGCAATAGCGTGTGTGTGTGTGTGTGACGTTGCCAACCAAAACGTAAGAGACTTCCTATGATTTGGTTAACAACGTCACTACGACAAAGTCCATAGTGGCCTAGAAATCAAATTAGTTCAGTGTATATACATAATCTTATGGACCATATACATACCTATAGGCACAGTTTTGTGATGGTTTCAAAAAAACAAAAATATTAGAGGAAAAGTCACCGAGGACCTAGTACCAAACAAATCTAAATTAATAAATATCTATGTAGCTAGATTATAAAAAAAGTACCCTACGTCCTTGTACTTTTTTTAGCTATGTCCATAACAAAAAAACAATACTAGTCACTTTTACAAATCAGGGTCGTGACGTCGTCGCGTTTCATTGCATGCGTATAAAATATCGCACAATAACCCTAACCTTAGCACCTGAGCGGCAATAGGTAACAGAAACTCGTAAAGGGGTTAAGGTGAACTATTTGTCTATTTATACTTCGGTCTATGGATGTTTTAGAATTTTGCACGCTGCCATACTTTGTCTCTGACTAGACAAACTTGATAATAATGAGATAGAGATCAAAATGCCCGTATCTATGTTCCAGAAATTAGCGAAGCTACCAAACCTGGTGGTCACCAAAGAGATGGAAGCTGGGGTCGAGCTGAACCGGCGGCAAGGCGGACCGGGGGAGGATGATGACTGCAGAGCCACTGTCACGGTAAGCCTGTGCTACTTGTGATTATGATGTCACCAGTTATTTATTAGCATTGGGTTCAAAAATATGTGACGCGTCTCTATAATTAGAGCCTTTATAGCGTGTCGAAGGAGCCCTAAACAAGATCCATAACGCTAACGCAAACGATGTTCGAAAACTGTTAAAATGTTAAGCGCTCGACGCGACCGTCCGAGACATCTTACGTCAATCCAATAAATATCCCATTTGATAACGATTTACGTAGCCAAAATGCATCTATTCGAGTACCACAGAGATGTTTGAGCAAATAGTTGGTCAATTAATTAATTTGCTGGTGGCTGTAGAGTACTTAAAAGAAACAAAAAGATGTATCGACTTTTCAACCTTATTTACAATGCAATAAGGTGAGAAAATGGACATATTTGTATTTAACTGTACATTGAGTAAGAGTTCATAATGCTTGCCAAGACCAATAATATTTCTACCCATAAATCTGCTAATATTTCTCTTTAAGTCAATGATAGAACAAGAAGTTTACGTATTTGATTTTATCAGTTTGATGAAGTTATATACGTAAACTTGAACTATCATAATTACGATTGTATCTTTCGCAAAAACGTAAAACCCACAGAGGTATACATATATGTATGTTCATATCTCTGGTAAAACCTAAATGGCTAGTTAACCCAGTCCATGATAGAGCACTGCAAAAGATGCAGAAGATAACGTTAATGAAGAAACTGTACCGCGAGCACATTTTTTTCCTCCCATCGAGTAACTAAGTAACGTTAACGTAAGAATTTGAGCTATTGGAGTAAGCGTCCCGAGTCCGTATTTAGTGGTAAAATTTCCTAGCACGCTAACATTGACATCGACTTTCGTATCGTCACTCATCATGTAGTGAAGGAAAAGTACAGTTCACGTTTTCGAATAGTAACTAAACGCGATTCGAAAAAGTGACGTATGATTTAAACGTTCGCGCTAGAGTTACTAACTGTACCCTTACTATGAGTAACAATTAACGTACTGAGTGGAAGCTCTATCGCTCGCAGACCTCGCAAGTATTCTTATAGAGTGCGAGGGACAGAGCGTTCGACTCGCTAGCTAGTAGGTACGGTAATTGTAACTCAAGGTACTGATTATAAAATTACGTACTGTGACCGTAACTTTTCGCAAAAACGTAAAACCTGAATGATGTCACTGTCACTGGAGCGTGGCCAAGCCGCGGGGAAGAACATACTCATTACCTTTGTTGTCACGTTCCGGCCATGAACTTGAAATAGTAATGATTTGAGATACATTGTTATTCTAAAGCTTGCTCTTCGACGCGAACCGTAAGTGTGGAGCCGTATCATAATCGCATATTCTTCGCTTTTGTCCGTTTTTTGTCTTGTTAAAGGG
The DNA here is from genome assembly GCA_923062465.1 of Acleris sparsana. Lineage (NCBI taxonomy): Eukaryota > Metazoa > Arthropoda > Insecta > Lepidoptera > Tortricidae > Acleris > Acleris sparsana. The sequence continues at coordinate 3,670,665 of OV281293.1, forward strand.
ACGGCAAACATTCACTGCGAAATTACTGTGAACTACTGCGAGTGTGAAGTTACGCTGCGAAATATAGGTAACTTCGTGGAATACTCGGGTAGATCGGGCCAAACAATGTTACAAGGTTTCTCACTGGATTAGGATTTTGAGGTTGCAAGTTTTAGCTCTCACAAGTAGAGTTAATGTCGGCCATTCTTAGAACATTTCAACCACGTTTTAATTACCGTTTCCCGTAATTATTGACGATAATTTGGATTGGAATTCACATATTTTTTTAATAACTGAGACACGGTAATTAGAACATTTAAACATAGCCGTATTTTTTGTAGCCATAAGAGATGCATAATCTCTATGATTCATATTCTTTACCTATTAAATATTGTCGAAGTAAATAGGTAAATATAATGTAAATAATGGCAGAGAGTTGCTAATATGATAATTCACACTCACTAGCACTTTCGCTTATTCGCTTATCGATCAGGTTTTCGAATTGATAGTAATTTCTCTTCTCTCCTCTTTCACAACCGGATCGCAACGCAATTACTTTATCACTCTGGATATAAATAACTCAACCACATTTACATAATAATTTGAAAGTTGTAGTTACGTGTAAAATACATAATATTCTGAATTTTATGAGTTAGATAAGTTGTTTATCGCTAACGTAAGCCATTTTCGAAAACTGTCAAAATTTATGGAATAGACGTATGCGCTCGTCGCGACCGTCTGACGGCTTACGTCAATCGTATACATTTCGGATAACGATAACGAACGCCGAATGCATCGTGTCTAAGGCCTCAGAAAATAAGAAAGTCTTCTGAAATACATCAGTACGTATTTATAATTCAACATACAACATGAATATTTTCCTGAGCGTGTGAAATTAAACTGTCATACAGAAATGTACGCTCTCACTCACGAAGTGAACGAGACGGGGTGAACGTCCGTTTCTCGCGACAGAACATAAAAACGAATGCATACAAACAGCGAAAAAAAAATCGATACAAGTTGGAATTTCGTCATCATTCAAGGATAGGAAAAACGCCCGTCATTTTGAAATCATAACCCTGTTCCGTACAGCAGAGACTTCGTTATGATGTTATTTGAAAATATTTTTAGGTATTTTATTTTTATTATACAATATTATGTATTCAGCGACAATTTATGGCAAAAAAACACTTTCACCAATCAAAACGAATATCCATTTTTCATTAAAAAATACCTGTCATAACGACGTGAATTGAGGACCTATTTATGAGTCGAAAAAGTTCGTTCAAAGTCTATGGACGTCATTGTGGCATATTTTATATTGACATTGGTTTACTGTTTGTGTTATCCAAATACTATTCCGGTGTCATACATTAATAAAATAGTCGCTGAATACATGTAAGTTATTTTATAATAAATGTATAAAATACCTAATCATATTTTTATCTAAAATCAATGAAGTCTCTGCTGTACGGAACAGGATTATGTTTTTAAGTTGACGGGCGTTCTTCCGATCCTTGGTCATCATAAACTAAAATGATATTTGTCATTTTATATGCATTTTAAAGTTTATTATTAGTGGTGTGTAACACCCGTACACAATTCCAGAATGTATTATACATATAAACCTTCCTCTTGAGTCACTATCTATTGATAAAACCGCAATAAAATCCGTTGCGTTTGAAAGTTCTAAGCGTACATACAGATGGACAGACGGGAAAGGGACTTTGTTTTATACTGTGTAAAGAAGGCACAAAAGTGCTCGAAGTGGTGAGTGTTTACTTTTGTATGTACCATCAAGGAATTTGAATGTTTAGCAGTTTCATATTATACCTACCTATGTCAATTGGCCGTGTTATACATTTCCCGACGTGGCACGGCTAATGACAGGTAGAGAATCTATAACCTGGTCGGTGATGTAATTCTGCATGCATTAAAAAATAAAATCACAGATGATTTTTTGAATGAACTTTTTAAACATTTTGAGAACTATTTTTTGTGTAATGTAGTGATTTCACTATAGTAATAATAATGGTACCCTCATACCAATAACTTCGTATTAGTAATCAGATAATAATTACTATGTAATAGAGTAACATAATTACAATGTAGTATGTTTATTATATCACCCAAGCGAGACTAGCAGCAAACTCGCAAATACGACACAAAGTCGTTAATCAATGCACTTTCCATTTTCAACTTTGTCTCTAGCCTGTTACGGTTTTGTTTTGAACAGTTCCTTAATGACTTAAGTTCTTTTGTCAAGGGTTATTAACCAAGTGCGGAAATAATCACAAACGCAAGGCCAGGGACAGGTTTGTCTTTGCACTTTGTAATTATTTAATTTTCTCTAAAAACGTTTATTATTCAGAATATGTTAATGAGTTGTTAGTAATTATGCATCGTAGTATTTTAATAGATGTAGCTATTAAATTTATTGGAACTTAATTTATCTTGTTTGGACTATTAATTACTATCGAACCTAATTGACAAAACACCAAAAAAGATACTCTCGGTTTTTAAATTCTAATTCAAAAGAATAGGTAATTTTAAGAGACCTATTTCATTAATTTTGTGTTTGACCAAATAGTTTTGTTTATTTTTATTTATTTAGCAGATATTTTATGGATGACTTTCTAATAAAAACACTTAAGCGATTAAACGAAAAACGAAAACGATATCTAATGATGAAATGTAATTGTAATAGTGTATTAAAATGTTTTAATACCTACCATTTCAAGCGGTTTTCGCCTAACTCCTAAGAGAGACCTAGGAGGGCTTCAAGCCGAAAACGAAAGTCAAACAAAGGTTAAATATACTTTTATCGAAATATCCGAGATAGATAAATATTTCAAAAACTAATGCACAACGGCTTTAAAACCCTATTCCTCGAAATGGTTCCCGAATTAGAGTAACTGTAAAATATGAACAATACCAATTGGTTTTATCATTACGGTCCGGATCGCTACCACCATCTTATCCTTTAACCTTCCAAGAAACATTTGCGCTGTTGTATTCCAGTAATAAGAAAACCAGTGAAAGAGTTGGAGGCATTCCATCTCAGTCCGCAGGGTCGATAACGCAGTCTTGAGATTGCAAGTGTATATGGGTCTCAGATCCCATTTAAAAAAAGAGAATCAGACAAGCTAGCATGCGGTTTCCAGGGGTGTTATTTTCTTAAAAACGGCGTTCTGTCGGTCGAAAGGGGTACGTATTATAATGTATAAAATCAAAATATATACGTTTACAATGTATACGTTCAAAATATATAAAATCAAAAAATATAATGGTCAAAAGAAATAACAATCAAAATTCATATAGTACGTTTTTCATAATGGTCGAAATACATACACTCAAAATGGCTAAGTTCACAATATATATGTTTGGAATATATACAATCAGAATATATAATAGTTGAAAGTAATAACAATTGAAATCCTTAAAAAACGTTTTCTATAATGGTCAAAATACATAAAAACAAAATGCCTATGTTCACAATTTATATTTTCGAGAGAGTGGGTAGTAGACATGCACGAGAGTCAATAAGTGGGTAGATACATTATTTGGTCGGTCGTATGAGTCTGTACTGCAGTGTGATTGCTGGTGCAGTGTGCTTTGTAATTGTTGAGTAATAATGTCGGAAGATAGTATTGTTTTATTTAGAATACAAAAAGGTGGGCTAAAAGTGCAACGAAATGGTTTTGCTTACGTAAAAAATAGACAGTTGCAGTTCTAACCTATAATACCAATTCCAAGAAAAAAGAAATTGAATTGAAAATGAATTGAATTGATTTCAATTGTGCTCGCTCGGCTCGTGCTTGTTTTGGTCGCAGTTGAACCTAACACGCTCCTCCTCGCTTCGCTCGTCGTCACACCTACATTTTAATTTTCGTTGCCTAGTACCTTGAATTTTAACTGAACTCTGATTAATTCAATACAACAGTTTAGGTGCGACGACGAGCGAAGCGAGGAGGAGTGTGTTAGGTTCAACTGCGACCAAAACAAGCACGAGCCGAGCGAGAGGAGCGAGCGTGCCGCGGCAGCGGCCGGCGAGTGCCACAATTGAAATCAATTCAATTCAATTTCAATTCAATTTGCCACAATTGAAATTGTATTCAATCCTATGCATTTTTCAATTCGATCATTTAATTATTATCAATTATTGTTATGATTATTTATAGTTTGTACCTACGCAGTAAAACAAACGTTATTTAGTTTATAGTCGATTATTTAATTATTAGCAATAAAGATAAAATAAAAAAAGATAAAATAATTTATTCAGTAAGTAGGCCGCACGGGCACTTTTACACGTCAAGAATCTACCAATATCAATTGTTATTAAGTTGTTTATTTTTAGTTTGTACGCAGTACAATAAGAGTTTTGTAATTGTTACCAACTACAGTGTTGTAGATTATTGTTAATAAAGTATTTTTTATATTTTTCCTGCATTTTTCATTTTATGGCTTTAAAGTTTAACCGCCTTATTCATACTCGTAAACCCACAAGTTAAATATGCTTCAAGTATGCCTTGGCCTTATTTGTCATTATGACATTTTGAATGAAAGGGACAAAGCATACTATAACTAAAATATAATTAACAAAAAGTTTTTAAAGTTGTAGGTAATACTGTAGCTCTGCCTACCCCACCCACTCTGGGATTACAGGCGTGAAGGTGTGTAGGTATGAAAAAGGGGGTAAAAGTTTACTAAAATTATTAAAACCACGAAGCAACGACAAGAGTTAGGGTCAATTGTGTCCGGAATTGAATTCCATGAACTTTAGGGTATTTACATTAGCTGGCTCTTATTTACAGTATCGATTATGTATTTCAACTGTTATGGATTTTGAACGTATACATTGTAAACATGTGCATTGTAAACATATTATTATGCATTGTAAACGTATGCATTTTGTCAAATATTACTATGAATCATTATGCATTTTTACTGTTATATATTTTGACCATTATGCATTTCAAGCTTATGCGTTTGGAATTTATGCCAAATAACTTTATATATTTTGATACATTATACTATATGAAATTCGGCATATCAACTTTATGGATTTCAACCAATATGTGTTTTAAATTTATACATTATAATACGTAACCGGTCGAAAGAGAGACCGAGTGAATGCGGCGCAGCTATATAAACCGGCGAGTTAAAGAAGTCCCACCAGAGAGTAAAACACATTTTAGCGCGTGCATTCTACTGTGCCAAAATACTTACTATGCGGCGGTACGAAACTCTTGACCGGTTTTTTAACTCTCAGACTTGAAAAGACACAGATACTCAAATTATTCTAGTAGCCAAGTTAAGCTACCGCATTCAACACTGCCATAAACAACTAGCTGGCATAATGGCATATCGTAATTGTGATGTACCACACGTGCTCACTGGGCAGTTACATAACTTATTGACTTGAATATTTCACACGTTTTAAAGTAACGCGCAATAAGTTGATATACGACCTTTTAAGGTTGAACCCTGACTTGCTGCAAAGTTGCAATTCAAATATAGATTTAATTTGCAGGGTCCGTCAAGGTAGCAACGCATTTGCAGACTTGGGATTGTAGTTAAACATTCAAAGATGTGGAAAATGATATGTATTAATTCCTTTTGTAATAAATAAATAAAAAATATCAGGGGACAATCTAGAACGAATCGAGGCTTTTACAATATATACTTAAATACAAAGAAAACAGCCAAGACGCAGCAAATATTCAAATAGCACATATTTACGCTCATCACACAAGTATCTGCCCTTACCGGGAATTGAAATCAACACCGCTAGCTTTGTAAGAGTCACTACCAACTATAGTGCCCGGCCGTTAAGAAGTCAATCCTGACACCTGTCACTTCAGTACAAATTATAACCTCAAACCCATGAATAGGTTATAAATTGTACTGGGATGACAGCTGTCAGGATTTACTTCTTAACGGCCGGGCACTATAGGCCAAAGCGTTGTCTAACGTCGTCGTTTTGTTTGTTTGTTTCGCGTTTAACGTGTGTTGTCTTTGTCTCTTGCAGTACGAGCCGCTGTACAAGGTGCGCAACAAACGGACTGACGACTGGCGCGACGTCGTCAACTCAGAACAGCACAATTATGTGCAAAAAGTGCGCTTAGAAACTTGTGTGTAAGTATTTATAAGTATGTTTAATTGTGTTGCGCCGCTGAAATCGCGTAGCTGTAAAAAAAAACCATAAAAATATAGCTCCGGATGAAAACGTTTCTCATCCCCAAGGATCGGGAAAACGCCCGTCATTTTGAAAACATAACCCTGTTCCGTACAGCAGAGACTTCCTTATGATGTTAATTAAAAATATTAGTAGGAATTTTACATTTATTATACCATAATTCATATGTGTTCAGTGACAATATTATTAATTAATAACACTGGATTGGTTTTGGGAAAAAAAACTCTCGCCAATCAAAAATAACTTCATTTAAAAAAAAGTTTTACTAGTTTGTCCATAACGCCGTGAATTCAGGACCTATTTATGAGTCAAAAAAGTTCGTTCACAATCTACGGACGTCATTGGGGCATATTTAATCGTTGAAGTTGGGTTACTGTTTGTCTGTTTGTTTGCGTTTTCCCATTACATTATCGCTGAATACATATACATTATTGTATAATAAATAAATAAAATACCTAGTAATATTTTTATTTTACATCAAGGAAGTCTCTGCTGTACGGAACAGGGTTATGTTTTCAAAATGACGGGCGTTTTTCCTATCCTTGCCATCCCCTAAATCAAGTCGGAATTTCACGATTTTTTAATATGTTGTAGATATTATACAGACCCGTGTCTGTACGTCTTTGTTTTTTTTAAATTATTTTGTACTAAGAACTATGTTCTTGGAAAGGAATTGTATAGATATTTATAGCTTCACAATCCTCTTAAAGCGGTCTTAGAGTATCTACTTACCTCTTATTCAACCTTAAATTACTTTATCTGACCCTAACGGCTTTTCAAGAGCAATTGCACTGAGTCTATGTGTGTAATGTCTATAGCATTGTAGGTCCCGAACGCAGATTCGAACGTAGATTTTTTGTAATACATTCATATTCATTGGGTTACTTATAGTACATGGAGTTTTTATTTTAATAAAAAGTTTAGCCATGTAACCCTGCCGGGCAACGCAGTATTGTTGCTTACGTACTCAAATTCATTTGCACATTTAATAAACAGGCTAAAATTTGGCCAAATAAAGATACATAATGTCATAAATTTTATCAGGTTTTAGGTACTAGGTTAAGAAATTAAAATAAAACAATTATTCTGAAAAATTTCGTCTTATTCATCAAAAAATTTTTGGGCAAAGAAATGATTGCATCATTCTAGATTAGAACAATTGGGACGGTTTTTTGCTAGGTTTTACAAAACTCGTTTAGGCAGTTTTTAAGATATCAGCTGTGGAATAAACGGAATTACTTGTTATATCGAGGGGTTTAATGTATTTAATATTTAATACTTATCTTTTAATTCATTTTGTTCCAGCAATCCTGGGTCTAAATGCTTCAAACCCTACGGAGAAGCCGTCGGATACGAAACGTTTTGCAAGCAGAAGCACAACAGCTGGGAAATAGTTGTGTCTGACGGGAAAGGAGGATCCGAGACCATTACAACGGAACTACCAGTTTGCTGTTCCTGCTTCTATCGGTCCACAACTGACCTTGCTTCTAGATTCGGGAAACCAAAGAACTGAGGAAACGATTCATGACTTCGGGAAAGTTCGGTTCTAAGACAAAGTCAGATTGATGTTTTGTCCCGTTTCGTTGCCCATGTTTGTCTGCTTAGCTTAGCCTCGTTGGTTGTGACCCTGCCGACGCTACCGGACCTGGGTTCGATTCCCCGTAACGACAAATATTTTTGTGATGAGCGCAAGTATTTGTTCCTGAGTTTTGGATGTTGTCTTTGTATTTATTTATATATTTTTCTATATTATAAATATGTATATCATTTTCTTGTATAGAGCCTAGAGCTTAACTTAGGACTAGATAAATTTGTAAGGGATTTCCCCCTAAAATAATCTTATAAATCAGGTCGTAAGCAGAAGCAGTTTGCATTTTACAACTTTATCAGATACTTTTTTATTATGCTATGATTTCATTTTTTCATTTCAGGTTTGTTAGTTGTGATGAGGCAATAATAATAGGTTTTAATCACATAGAATTACTTTAATTTAAGGTTTACTCGCACATTTCAGATATGAGAGATCTTGTCCTACGGTTGTTATATCTGACGAAAGCGGGTTTGCCATACTTGTGTGTGTAGATGTACGTGCGTGTTGTCCCTGTGTGCGTGGCGGCCGTCGCTAAGCGTCGCCGTAGTGTGCGTGTCTATACGTGTTACAACCACAAGTATGGCAAACCCGCTTTCGTGTAATGTTGTTTTTTTTTTAAAGATAATAGTTATTTTATTATTGGATAGGGTTAACAATGGTTTGGAGACAACTAGACAACAAAGAATCAAAAACATACATAGGTTTCCATATTCCCTCATTCATACACGGACACCATCACCATTGATTCTTGTAGAAAATTAAAAGTTATCGTCATCCTAACCTGACGGAGTTTTCGATAAAAGTTTACGTTAGTATCTTGTTAAGGACCTCAGTACTCCGGGCACGAGTTTTTACTAAAACGTTAACACACATAACAACAGTGTCATTGAAAATGTGTACAAAAATTCTGGCAGTGTGTGTCCGTGTTTAACTAAAATTTAATAGCTAGTTTAGATTTATTATACTATGGAGTTTAGCATTTAAAAATGTAAAAAATAAAGATAAAAAAAGAACCACGTGGGATTGTTAAAGAGCCTATCAAAAATGTCGTTACGCACTTTGTTTAGCAGTGGTTTGTTTCTATTGGCGGACGAACTATATCACGTGGATGGTTTGTTTACATTTTTTTAAGTACCTCAACAAACAGAGTATAGTAAAGTTAATTGTAGTAATAACGATAACATAATAAATAGAGACAATAGTTTAAAGTTACTTACTCAATATCTTGACATAGTATAAAATAAATTGGCTTCCTGCCGTCTATCCCTCTGTACTCAGGTTTAGATCTTTTAAACCATACAACAGATTTCAATGCGATTTTCATCGATTGATAGACTGATTCAAAGAGGAAGCTATATATGTATAATAAATTCTGGATTATGACCCGTATGTTACAAAAAGCTCACATTAACCGAACCGAAGCGAGACGCGTCGCTAGTTTTGTATTAATTTCCTGCTGTTAACACTTTGTATTTATTGAACAAAGGTATAGATTATAATTATTACATATAAGTAGGTATCTAAGGAAGGACATCAGGTTTTAAAACGATGACGGTTTTCCTACTGAGACAGTCACGACTTGCGATAACATTTATAAAGTATGTATGTAAACTCTTTATTGCATATAAACAACTATAGTCGCCGTCAATAGAACTTGTGAACTATGTAAACAAATTAGTACTGTTTGACACATAACCTCAAATATTCACCAAACCAAGCGTGTTTTTATTAAAAATAACGTATAATGAATAGTTACTTCATCTTAAACTTAATATGATCTTTAAACGTACGTAATTACCGAGTAATCATGGTGAATTCACCATGACCACGAACCAATTGTTTCGTTTGGTTTTGTTTACATCTTTTGCAAGTTCTATAGACGGCGACCATACAAGACATATTTGGATCGGGTCACTTTGTATATAATTTCCATAGAAAGTGACCCGTTTTCACTGCATTTGAGTGTTGGTAAAAGTTAATTTTTATTCCGTATGCTTGTTACTTTAGAGGTTACGAAATATTATGTATCTTTTCTATGTATGTAAAGCGTATTTAGAATTATCGAAAATAGGGCGATTAGCTAACTCGTCAGCTTTCTTGTCTGTCTGTTTATTAACTATTAAGTTCTCGATTAGATAAAGAGTTAAAAGAAACAACTGAATAACGACGCAATAATCACGTAATAAGTTTAATAAGTAAAGGACATCATCCATTTTGGTCCAAAAGTGAAAGTGCCGGCCAAAACAAATATATGGTTTATTCTGATACAATTTACCCGCCTCAGCATTTCTTACTATGGCACCAAAAAATGTTTGAAACCACCGTATTTTACCAAAATATGTTCAAATGTAAAGTATGGTATAATTCATTGGTTTTTGTTAGTTCAATTCACCGAAATATTTAATTTTCTAACTAGAATAAAACTATGGATATTGGTACTACAGCTTTGGTGCCATAATAACAAATGCTCAGGCGAATAAGATCTAACAGAATATATCTTCTTTTTTTTTGGCCGGCACTTTTTTGTTTGGACCAAAAATGTATGAAACCCGGATTATGTCCTTTAATAACCTGTTAAGTCTTTTAATTAATTGCAATATTATGAGTAATATTTTTGCGTTATTAATATTCTGAGCTCATAGCTCAATGAGAGATTATAAATTCAATGTCCTTGAGGCATGGAGGAAACTAGACATGTAAACAAACATCACTAGAAACGTAGAAACACGCTACATCGGTGTTATAATAATAAGGAAAACTACACGTTATTACACAGTAATCACGATTCGATTATATCACACTCAATTATAGCAAACTATAAAGTAAAATAACTTGAAAAACTTCTTTTTAGCATACATTAATTGTTGATCGACAATACCGATACTTTAAATTTATTATAATACAGTTATATAATGCACTATGTTTATTACCTGTACTGTCACGTTCATAAGATTTAGCCTAAGATGTTTAAATTAATCTGTATATTACTAGTCATAGCATTAACCATTTATTTTCTTAATAAAACATTGTTACTTTTCTTTGTTGAGTTTGATTCGTGATTTGATTTAAATATAATGATGATGACATTGATATCGTCAGCGAACAACGTTATCGTGAAATACGAGTTAGTGCAAAACGAGTTCTATGTACCTGATAATAATAGTTTTTTCGAGGACTGGTTTGTCGAAACATGATCACGATCAGCAAGGTAGTGCTAGGGCCTAAGTTATTCTGTCAGACGTCAGAGCGTTTTAGTATTTTTTCTACTCGCGTACTATAAACCACTAATATTGATATCGATAACGGTCAGAATACCACCTAATAGGTAACCGAAGTGGGAAAACCATTCTATAATTAGCGTTGCTATGGTAATAACAGTTCCATAATAATTATGACTGCATTGCTGTTACCATGGTTACGGTCATTCCGGATATCAGTGTTGGCGTTTAGTGAACCCTTGGAATGCTAATTTGTATAATAAACCGTTAAAAATATATAAACAACAATTAATATTACGTGTATATTAAAACTAAAATTAGTGTTTGGAATTACAATTAAATTAAATTACAAAAAATAGATGGTTAATATCTGTCGATTTTTTATTTGGTTACCATATCAACAAAATGGCGTTTCGTTTGACATTCCAACTTTTATGATAAATTGTCAGAACATTTTTAGTAACTATTAAAATTGAAACTATTGAAATTTGTTAACATTCAACAATATAATTCGCAAACTATTAACGCCAATCGGAATAAAGGAAATGACTTTGCTGACAAGTAAGTTAGCAGAAAAATCGAGAAAAGTATACGAGAAAAGTTCGCATTCGTTTATTTTTGTCATTATCATTTTAAGCATGTAGAAAAAGTTACATATGCAACGCTACATAATTAGCTCTGGTCCTAGTGCCTGTAATTAGAGCGCTCGCAAGCTTGCGCTCTAAGCTCAGCACTCGTACCTTAAGAAGCTTCATTACGTACCCGTCACATAAATAACTATTAGTGCTTTCAAAATTGCGTATGAAATATCGTTATTATAGAACGGCTTAATCGTCGCTAACCGAGTCTGAGTGCTGCCGTTAGGCCGCCTGCCCACTGGTGCGGAGCGTGAGGAAGATAAATCCACCAATAGGAGAGCTGCGATAAGCGAGGCTAAGAAAATAAAGTATTACTATCGGTGAACCTGTCCCTCGCTCCGCTTCAGTAAACAGGCAGCCTTAGACACCGGCAAAATATACCCGTAAGATAGCACACGCTGAGGTGTATGCGGTCAACTATGGCGGCCATAATGTAGAAAACCACTTCGCGCAGCCGCGCAGCTTCTGATTATTACTTAAGGACTTATCGCACAGCAAATTAAAAAATATTGTAATTAATAAGCATAAAAAACCGGAGAAAATATAAATATCGTAAAACATATTATTAATGTTTTGTAATACAAGTATTTACTTGATTTGCTTTATCTTATTCACTTTTGACCTGGTAGCTGATTCAATTGTGTATTTTTTAATTAGCCAGATAAAATTAAACGTAACTTTTTGTAACATTACTATCGTTACACGGTGCAGGGCTCCGTAGAGGAGTTTTTAAATTAATATTCAGAATTAAAATACATAATAAATAATAAAATAAATAAATATCAGCGGACAGTATCATACCGATTGACCTAATCCCAAAATAAGCTCTAGGCTTGTACTACGGGTACTAGATAACGACATAAATACTTATATTGAGAAATATATACTTAAATACATAGAAAACATTCATGACTCAGGAACAAATATTCGCGTTCATCACAAAAATATCTACCCTTACCTGGATTTGAACGAGGACCGCTAGCTTCGTAGGCAGAGTCACTACCAACTAGGCCAGCGCGTTGTCACGTCACGAGTCAGAGGATATTGCTGGACAGCGATCTAACATCCAGACAAAAGTATCAAAACAAACGAATATCGGCCTACTCGGGGACGACTGCCCGGCCCCGGGGAAGTGCGAGATGTCACGATATTCGTTTGTTTAACATCTGCCCTTATAGCTTATAGGCCAGCGCGAATTACCATGTATGGTTTTTAAACTTGAAAGTACTAACTTACAAGTTTATCAAGTATTTGAGCGAGACACATTGTGGTCCTGAGTTTTGAACCTCATCATACCAAGCACCATGTGGAGACAGGATAGTTAGAGGTGCCTATTATTCACTTAGGACACAGAGTATGCAAACGAGCACACAGACCACTTCATGGTAAGTGGAAACTGTGACCCATAGACATTCGCATTCACAAGACTGCAAGCCTAAGACTGTAAATGCGTTTCCAAACCTGAGGACTAAGATGGAATGCCTCTATGCTACACTACTGTTTGGCGGTAGGTTAATGGGTAAGATGGTGGTAGCGATCCGGACGGACCCTGCACAAGGTCCTACCACCCGCAGACATTTGTCTCTCTTTTTCTACTATTTGCTTTAGGCACTTGCGATTCCTATTTCATCATATACCTTCTTCTTTCAGTACAAAAGAATTAATAATAAATATAATATGCTTTTTTTAAATATTTATTTCAATGTATTATGTAGTTTTAGTCTTGTCGAAAGAAAAGTTCATGACCGTACATTATAATTATCAAAATGGGCTCATCGTGTTGTCAAATAAACTAAAATGTTTAATAGTATTTTCAACGATGTTTGGTTCTAACGCCTAAACATCAATACAAAAACCTATCAAGAGCAAGTCAGGCACGCTATACAACGCGACTTTAATCCTTTCTTTCATTTGCAAAAAGTAATATCTCCTGCTGACTCTCCTTACTTCTATCTCTCCTTGACGTTTGGAAGGAGGAGCTGGTGTACTCTCTTTCATTTTTAGGGCTCCGTACGAAAATGGTAAAAAAGGAACCAAAAGACAACGAAGTCTCACCATAAGGGTTCCTTTTTTACCATTTTCGTACGGAGCCCTAAAAATGAAAGAGAGGTGCACCAGCAGGATCTAGAATGGGGGTTTCAAAAATGAAAGTGCACATTCAAAACCTTTTTTTTTTCGATGTACCGTCGCCCACACTGTTAACTATCCATCGGTAGACCTTATGCCTTTTGTAATAAGGTCCACCGATGTACAGTTAAGATTGTTGTTGTTTGTACTTATTTGATTTATAGCCAAAAATATACAAAAAAATACCGTTCCCGGGTGAATATTCACTTTCCGCAGTCATTGTTCTCTTCAATATATTGACGAAAATAATGACCGAATATTCACCCCTCTATCTCCAAAGTCTATTAATCTAAAAATCAGAAAAAATCCTGACTAATACATAGATAATAAAATACCCTTTGGGTACGAGAACCTAACAAAACCAAAATCATACTGTGCAGGAAACGGTCGTGCTTTGTTCAAAACGTTTTTTTTACTGCGAATCCCTAAAATGAGGTCGTTGCCGCATGGCAATGTGAGTGTGTGTGTCTATGCCAGTTTGTGCGTGTGGTGATGCATATCAAGGGTTTGATTGAGTTATCAAAGTCATGAACGCAACAAATAATTGGCCTTACATTAACTCTGGCTGGTTACAAATACAACTATTTGCAGTATTAACGTCACACAGTATTTTTAAACACAGACCAGTGTGGTCTTAGAATAAGCATAATTTATTTAGTTTAAATTACGAATTTGTTGTTTTAATTGAAATATATTTTATTATATAAACTTTGCTTGTTGCAAGGGCAAAGGGTGTGCATAATATTAAAAGATTTATTAACAGCAGCTATTTAAGAATTTGATGTTTAATTCTCAGTACCTATGAAACGGTCAAATTGAACAAATTACGTACTATTTTTTGTGCAACGAAACTACGTTAGGTAAACTGAGGACCAAAGAATATAAAAAAAATGATGATTAAAATATTTGGATTATTATTGGTGAGTATATTTTCTTTATCTATCATTATTTGATTTCCGTTGTAGGTAGGTGATTGTTCTGTAATGTGATTCATGTATAGGTTCCTTTTTATTGTTCCCTGACTATGCTGTTGCGCACCTGTAATTGGTGCACAAACAAGACTTTTTTCTAATATTGTGACTCACTACCAATATATGTTTGTGTGACTTATTTCAACATTTAATACTTAAATAAATAAAATTCCATTTAATAAATACGAGGTATTTACAAGATTTAATTAATTAATTATTGCACAAATCAAGACTTGTATAATGTTGTGGCTCACCACCAATGTAGGCTTTATTTGTGTTACTGGTGTGTCTTATTCAAAAAATCAATTAATAAAAAAACAAATTTCATTTGATCAAAGACGGGATAACTTAGAAGATGTCATGAATAAAAAATGTAACGTAATAAATTGATCAATAATATCTATATAATCACTCACTTTTTTTTAAATTCTTATTGCAGATGGCAGTGTTCGGGATACTAAAAGCGGATGATGGTAATTTAAAATTAGAGCCACTTATTACCAACACCTTGTGTGAAAATTAATTTTAATTTCCGTAAATTACTATTAAAAAAAAAACAATACTGGCGTTATGTATGATGAATGTTTATATTTCTTTAACCAAATTAAAATAGGTACATGTTACTCACAACGTTATGACAAATAATTATAATTCGGATCTCCCATTTTAAAAATTGGGTTCACTAGTTAGCGACCATTTTTTTTAAATTAATTGGTCAATACCTACGAAATAATTTGTAGCGATATCTCAAAATGAGGCAATAAATACAAAAAACTTTCTAAATGAATATTATTGATTTCTCAAGTTCTCTTTTCAAATAAGGGCACATAGTTAACTAAAATTAACAACGGTTATACCTGCTAGCAAGTGCAACCATATTACCAACAGGTGAAGATTCAATCTGCTTCGGTTATTGAATTTAAAACACTGCCTCTTGGCGTATGAGGGCCGTATAATTTAATAGTTGAGCCACCATGGAACCCTGTCATAATGACAGCGTCAAGCCACATGAAAGAAATTATGCTAAAATTAATGATTAACGTTATGCGACAGGGTTCCATATTGGCTCAACAATTAGATCCCTTGACTGTATGGTGAACCAAGAAAGTCCTTAACTTTTGGGCCTTAACGTCATACAAATAGAGTCGAAAAGTGGTAAAGCATTTTGGTCGACTACATCTATGACTAATTTCGTGACGTATAATGGTAAACTTATCGTTGTCAGTTTAGTCCTTAACCTATGTGCATTTTTTATGAAAAATGCTCATAAGGCTTATTTTACTGGGTAGAAGCATATTGCCTTTGACATGTCATGGTAATTTGATCTTTGATGTTTTTCATTTAACGTTGTTTTGTGTTAAATGTGTCACTTTCCGTCTCTTCACCAAGCGGTGCTGGCGCTACGGCTAGCGTATGCTGAGTTGGGACCGTTTTGCCATACCTTCTCTGTGTGTTGATCTTTTTGTATCTATGTAATGTGATTTTGTTTTGTTGCGAATAAATGTCTCTTTATCTTAACTTATTGTTTTTAACTCAGCTGTCATTAATGTCCAGTAAATAAGAGCTATTAAAACGTTGACAGTACGATACCATGTCAAAGACAATATGGTTTTACCCAGTAGAATAAAAGATTCTGCTAAGATAAAAAACCTAGATCAAACCAAGGCATTCTAGGCGGTAAAAAACGTTCGTCTTTGACGATTGAAATAATTAAAATGACCCACCTTAGTTCCAAAGTCAACTTGACATTCTACAGCAATAAGGTTGAGTTTCCTATCAGTTACAAATGACTTAGCATATACCTTGAAATGGGTAGCAAATTAAAATCCGTGACCGAATTTTGTGTTTTAACTACATACACATACATACATAAAATCACGCCTGTTTCCCAGAGGGGTAGGCACTAGGCAGAGACGACTTCTTTCCACCTGCTACGATCCTGACAAATGTCTTTCGCTTCTTCCACATTCATACATCGAGTCATGCACGCACGTCGGTTTCGGGTACTTAAGATTCGGCCCTTTTCCAGTATTTCTCCGATTTGATTCGAAAAAGTACGCCTAGGGCGTCCTCTTCCGACCCTTCCACTCACTTTCGCTCTATATATCTCTTTCGTCAATCTTCTTTCATCCAAGAAATTCTCGGAATTTTCTTGTTAAGTAAATAAGAGCTATCAAAACGTTGACAATACGATAACAAGTCAAAGGCGATATAGTTTTTACCGCCTAGAATAGAACCTGGAGTGGATATAAATTGTAGTACTCCTAACATAACGTAAGGTAACCTTTTTTTGTAATTTTCAAGAATTCGTCCCGAGAATTCCGAAGGAATGCAGGAATCAGAGCTACTGCGAATACGTGCCTGGCTACCCAGAGGAGCATGCAAACAAACTAGTTACAGCAGTAAGTGTTTAGAATTATCAAGTGTTAGAATAAAGACCGGGGGACAGCCCCAAACTAGCTCTAGGCTTGTACTTTGGCCATGGCAACGATAAACATACTTATATATGTATAAAGAAATACATACTTACATAAATATAAACTTGTGCTCATCATACAAATACGAGTACCTATTTTCCATGAGGCTCGAAACGAGATGCAATCGGCGTTAATATCGTTATCAAAACTGTACAGGTTTGACGTAAGCTGCCCGAGTCTCTAGTGTATTTTTACATACACTAAAACGTCTCGATCGCGTTTGCGTTTTATCGTATGAATAACATGGCCACTTTAGCGTCCGAGACGGTTTGACGGGATGGTCGTGTCGAGCGCCTACGTCAATTTCATACATTTTGACAGTTTTCGAAAATCGTTAACGTTAGCGTAAAGGAGCGTCCTCACTGAGAGAATAGCGGCCTGCACACGTAAAGTTCGGACCGCGGGAAACGCCACGAGCCGTTCCAATCTTCGTTCCGAACCGTACGTGAAAATGGAACTGTAATTGTAAAATGGTAAAATCTGTAAGGTCCGAACATTACATGTAAATGAGCTTCGTTACACCACTAAGTTATTCACGCAAATGCTTTCAGTGAAGACGCTCTTTTAACTTGTCAAGCCTCACTGACTGGGAATCGAGCCGATCATTTTGAAGACAGGATTACTTAAAATACAATGTAAAATAGACGCCCATACCCTACAGGGATCACACGTTATATAAACATTCCTTTTTTATTTCAGCTTGGAAATAAGATATTTGAATACTATGTCAATGAACCAAAAGGCTTGGCTGAGACGATTCAAAATGATCCGAACGAAGTGCCACTTTGCAGAGCAGTCCGTAAGGTAACGGTTTTACAACTAAGTATTTGCTATTTTTTTGTTTTATACTGCATAAAAGTAAAATTTAGTAGAAAGGGCGGACTTTTTCACCTCTCTAGCTTTCATGATTGGCATTTGTAAAATATTTGATGATCTAAGTACATACTAACTTTTCGCTCTTTAGGCAATCGCTCTCTAGTATGCGCTTCTTTTAAATATCCCCCTAGCTAGTCCTCACCCCAAAGGACTGTCCATCTGTCCGTGTATATATCCGCCGGCTGTATTTCATGAACCGTAAGGTTACAAAAAAATATGAAATGAATTTATATTAAAGAAAGTCCCCATATAAGAAAAGATTGGGCATTTCTTTATCGATCTTAAACCGTACGGAATCCTTCGTGTTTGAGTCTGACCCGCACTTTTTGCCGGTTTTTTTACCTGTGAACCAACTATGTAAATTTCCATTTGATTATTTGGTAAAAAATTTAGAAAATGCCATCATATCCGCCAACTTATTATTACGCAACCAAGTGTCCTAAAATTATCCCTTTATTTTGTTTCAGTATATCATCCCGCAAGCGGCGCAAGACGTCCACGGCACATGGCATTTTGTATTGAACCCTGCAAGTAATCCGCTTCTTAAATTCCGTGTCGAAATTTGTGGGTGAGTTCTTTACGTTTTGTCATTCATCGCTTACCTACAACACCGCTCGAGTCATAAATTAGGTCCACATAATATTGGAATCCCTAATCGCTTTTGTCTTAATACATCAATTGTACGAATTCTCGTTTATCCCAATCCCAAAACTATTCCTGCCTGTTTTTTTTTAGTGTTGTTATAATACAACCCGTAAATAACCTAACCGCAGGTATTTTTAGATGCAAAAAGCACAAGACCGGTCTGAGTGGAGAGCCTTGAGGGAGGCCTATGTCCACCAGTGGACGTCTTTCAGCTAACATGATGATGATGATGAAATTTATCCCGACAAACGTGATGAGGGATTCCGAGGGTAACCCATGCTTATCGCATCTATGGGCTTCCCACTTTACCCAATCGTTGGTCCACCTTGTGCTACCTTGTGAGGCCTTGTGGCATCATCATCATTTCAGCTCAAACGCGTCCACTGCTGGACTGGATAGCGGCCTCGCCTAAAGTTTGCCACAAGGGTCGGTCCTCGGTCCTGCACCACTTGCATCCATAGGTGTTCCGCAATCTTAATCTTGATTTCCTCAAACGCTGATGTGGGTCGCAAATATACATTATGTTCTATGAGACCGCATAGCTACGCTGACGTCCGCGGCAGATTTTTTGCTAAACGCCGCTGATGGCACGCGTCGGTCTCGCTCGTCGGCGCCGCGTTCGTCGTTGCGCTGACGGATTATACACCACCATCACCACCATATGGAAATTGTTTGACTCCATCGGCCATCTGTTTGTGTAACTATTTTATTATTTTGTTTTCAGGCACGAACAAGATCCCTGTGACTCCGTGGCTAGCTTTCCTTTGGGCTACATTGCAAGATGTTCGCAGAAATTCATCGAACGGGTTGCGCCCGTGATCGATCACAGAGGAAATCTAATCGAAGTTTACTTACAATTTCCTTGTGATTGTTACTGTAAAGTGGTATCTAATAACTCAAGAATTCGCTTCTAAAATACTAACCCCTGTATTCATAAAAGTACATTAAGCCTGTTGTAGTTAAAGCACGCTTTGCCACTTTCTGTCGAATTCAAAAGTTTTAATGAAAGATAAATCGAAAGCATACTTTAGCTATTGTGCATTTATGAATAAGAGGATTAATATATAATCTTGGAACTCCATTTTAAGTTACTTTTGTATTAAGATCAAAGGCCCTAGACAAGATGCATGATGCTAACGTAAAACTGACACAAGCGATCGATGCGACCGCCTGGCGGCGGCTTACGTCAATCCTATGCAGTTTCGATAACGATAATATTCTCAGAATACATCTTGTCTAGGACCATAGAGGCCATATTATTTGCTGTTTAATCCTGCACTGGAACTTGTTCTAGTTAGTTAAAGGTGTATTAGATAGATAAAAACCCAATCCAATAAGTATTTCACTCCGGCCCACCGCCTGCAGCTGTACAAGGCGCAGGTACGGCCACATATGGAATACTGCTCTCATCTGTGGGCTGGGGCTCCCCAATACCAGCTTCTCCCTCTGGACCACATCCAGCGGAGAGCCACTCGAATTGTCGGCTGCCAGCGTACTTCTGATCGGCTTGACTCCTTGGCGCTGCGTAGAGATGTAGCCTTACTCTGCATTCTCTATCGCTTGTACAACGGGGAGTGCTCCGAGGAGCTGTTCGGATTAATTCCTGCCGCATCCTTCCGCCGTCGTCCTACGCGACAGAAATTCCACGACCATCATTTAGATGGTTGGCAGTCCACAACTGTGCGTTTCACTCAGAATTTCCTGCCACAACTAAACTGTGGAATGGTCTGTCGCCTGCGGTATTTCCGGACCCTTACGACCTTCAAACCTTCAAGAAAAGAGCGTACTCTCATTTGAAAGGCCGGCAACGCACCTGTGACTCCTCTGGTGCTGCAGGTGTCTATGGGTGACGGTAATCGCTTTCCATCAGGCGATCCGTCTGCTCGTTTGCCTCCTATACCATAAAAAAAAATGGTGACCCCTTCTTTCAGAGCTTATATGTCCTAAATGGCCCAACCGATTTCCATGGAACCTAGCTCACGACCACCGCTAGAAAACCAGCTTTTAAATAAATAAAATTGCATCTATATCGTTTCACCCGTTTAAGACCCACGGTGCCACAGACAGACACACACACGTAATAATATATGGTTGTCCTATTCACTGACTGGAACTTGTCAGATTTAGACGGCTCATAATAGTCTCAGGAAGCCTAATACATATAGTATTTAAGTCAAGTGTTAAGTTAATTAAAAAATGTTGGTGATTTGTAAATTCTTCTTCCGATGTTTTTTAAAGGATTGAATATTGCGTTTAGTTAAACATTGCAGCCAACCTAAGGTCATTAGAGCATTATGATGAGTGGCGTTCGGTTTACCTTATGATTTGTTGAGACTCATGTCATAGAACGTATCATTCATATAACTCTTCGGGTGGCGTCCGCCATTTTGCCTTTTTAGTTAAGCGACGATCGCCGGGGACCCGGCGCTTGTCAAAAGCCGTTAAGCGGCAAGCGGCTGGGACCCTAGTCGAGCAGCTCCAAAATAGACTAATATATAATCTCACGCCTTCGTTCCCAGAGTGGGGTAGGCTGTAGGCAGAGCTACAGAATTACCTACAACACTAATTTTTTTTTATAATTCTGTAACACTATTTTGAAAAATTAGGCTAAGGTGTTTACTAATATAAAATAATTAAAACTGTACTTCTATAATGTAAAGTGCTGTAGACTGGATTTTTACTAACGTTTTATTAGGAACTGAAATAACAATATTTAAACTTGAAAAATCTGGTTTTATTTTATTCTTTCAATAATAACGCTATTGCTAAAACAATCTTGAGTAGATAAAAGAAAAAAAACGGTCAAGCGCGAGTCGGACTCGCGCACCGAGGATTCCGTGCCCACAAGCTAACTACTATTATTAGTATTTCGAATCGAATCAGCGCAAGCCTAACTCACACTTGACCATTTTCTGTATTTATTGTTTTTTTTCAACGTTTGTACTATAATCGTACTAAATTTGACTCTTTTATTTTTTACCGTTTTTACGACACAACAAAACTAAAAATACATTTGAAAAAAGACTCTTCTTACATGGGGAAATTAAAAAATACGTCTAACTTCGTGCTGTTATCCTGCCACTTCCACTGCCTCTCAAGCAAATAGGACATGTTTTAAGTGGATAAAAGACCCATTAGTGTAACGTAATCACAGAGGGGCCGTCGGGTGCGAGTAATCGTGGTCAATTTTAGTCCCGTTTCCTGGCGATCCTACATACATACCTTCTTCAGTTTTCACACGCAAATAGCTACGAAACGATAACAACTAATGATTTGCACATGTTGAAACACTTTTTTTTATATTTTATTTGTATTTTTAAATTGAAAATTAATACTTTCTTCATTATTTACAAAAGGAAAATGTGGGGTGATCAACACCTTTGGCAAAGGCTGTCAGTTTTTCATACAAAATTGTGGTTTACACCAAGCTAACTTTGCTGTTGGTTTCGTTTGACTAGGTGCATTAATAAGTCCAAAATGGCCTAGTAATTAAAATGGGTTATATGTGCAAGCTCGTATTTCCCTTCGTAAATTCGAAAGGAAAACCGTAAGAAGAAACTTGTCAAAAGTATCGCAGAAAATAACTAGGTAATTGTAATATACAGTGCATAACTAACTTAATTAGCAACAATTTGTTCCAACTAATTGAATTTGGCCAATTGCGGGTCTAATCGTCTACAAATATAGGGTATTGTGAGTCTTGCCACCAGCCAGAGGTTGAGAAGCAGCTGCCAACCTTGATCCAGGACTCGCCCACGGAAACTGAACGGAAAAATGCTGACATTAGCTGGTGTATTGTTCGTAAGTCTTGTCTTGTCTGATGCTTGATCTTTATTTTCATGATGATACAGTATTTAAAAAATATGAATTAAAGCACAGTTCAATAGCCCTTCGAATAACTACCATAGATGATCACATCACATTAAAGTATCGGTCACCGATACTTTAATGTGAACATTAAGATGCAACCACAGATAACTGATACTTTAACGACATGCAATAGTTTAATGTTAACATTAAAATACAACCACAGATACAGGTTTCTTAATATAGGCCATTTTATAAGTTATGCGTGAACGAACTCTCCTGACACGTTGCCTATAGCGTCAAACCCCAAGTGTTTTATTATGGTGTCGACTATTAATTAAAAGATACCATATCTAGTTTGAATCCCCAGTGTTGCCATTTACGAATGTGTTTTTCGAACTTAAGTACATTAACCGATGCACTTATGGTGAAGAAATACTATCGTGAAATTACAAGATATTTAAACTACTGAATGCGTAAGATTAGCATGACATGGCTAAGCAATTTAGTTTTCACTGAGAGAAAAAGACAGCCGTGTAAGTGCTATAACTCTGTACACTTAACTTAAACTGAATTGCTTCCGGATCGAAAATAATCCGAAATCTGTGGGTTACTATGACGTATCTATGCAATTGATTTTACGCTGAAAGAAAAGGACAGAATTATGTAACTGCTATAGCTCCGTCCTTTACGCTCACCGTAAAATGAACTGCATATCCATGTCATAATAATCCCCCTGTACAAAGATGTTATGACACATTGCCTTTATAAAAGATGCAGGCATATTTCCTATATAACTCCATGATCCGAAACATTTGTAGCAGGACATATGTTTTTATTTGAACCCTAGAGGTTGGTTTATGTTTGAACAACATGTCATTCTATTCCATGAAACCGATAATATTGAAGCTGCCTACTGTATTTTAAGAACTTATACATAAAGCAATAAATTAATATGACTTAAGCATGAGGATTGTGAAGCTAAAAATGATCATACAAAATGCGATAGTAAATGAAACCAATTTAAAAAAAAAAAAGACCTTTACAATAACATATTCAAAAATCTTGGAAATCGGAGTTAAGTTGAAAAACATTATAGCCGGGAGCTAGATTTGTATACCGATCTAAAATCTGCTTTCCTATATAAAAAATACGTTAAAGAGCTACATAAAAGAGACACATTCATATATTTTTCTGACTGTTAAGCGATTTTAGCGGAACTTCACAATCCTTTTAAGATTATATTAAATTAGATTATTTATTGGTAAAATAATTTTGACACGTCATATTTTACATTAATATCAATCACATTATCACATTCTTTTTAGTCAATTGTATTAAACATAATTAAAAAGTTCAAGTGCATCTTCACATTAAAGTAATACTGTCACTATTATTACAAGTTCATGATAATTAGGCACGTTATAATTGTTAAAGCCTGACAACTTTCTATTTGACCCTGACACGGTGTCGCTACAAACAGTTTACGTATGGCAATAATGTGCATACGTCACGTATAGTCAGCATGGTGTGTATTGGGTTTGTGTTGATAATTTAAATGTAATCCTATTTCCCTGTTCGTAATTGAGCCAATGACTTGTAAGTTTCGTCAACACTATAACAAGCCATGTGGAGCAACACAAGTTGCCGGATATGTCTGTGGGAGCCATAAGGGGGCTTCTAAACGAGCAACATTTTCACGGCAATGTGTGGCCGGCAACTATACGCATCTTGCTCTAACATACGAAGTAAGAGTAAGATAGCACTAGTTGCCGGCCCCAAATTGCAGCAAAACATGGCCCGTTTAGAAGCCCCTTGACGTCGAGCGAAAACAGCAAGGGCCTCTATTCAACATGGTAAAAACCATATCGTTTTTGAGCTGTTATCGTATTGTCAACGTTTTGATAGCTCTTATTTGCATGACAGTAAGGCTGAGTTAAAAACAATACCATAACAAGTCAAATACTATTTGGATTATACCGCCAAGATAGAGCCGCAGCCGAAATGTTTTTTATTTAAGTAGCTCATTTTTTTCAGATGACCGTGTGGCTTCTATTGTCAAATGCTAAGGCTGGTAAATATCATATTTCTATTTATTTTTTAAGTGGCTGTAAAATAACAGGAAGGTAAACTGGTGTGTGTTGCCAGTGATGACTTACGGATCTGAGACGTGGGCGCTAACAATGGGCCTCATAAGGAAGCTCAAAGTCACTCAGAGGGCTATGGAGAGGGCTATGCTCCTGGTTTCTCTGCGTGATAGAATCAGAAATGATGATATCCGCAGTAGAACTAATGTTACCGACATAGTCCGAAGAATAGGTAAACTGAAGTGGCAGGGGGCGGGGCACATTGCTCGCAAGACTGATGGCCGATGGGGTCAGAAGTTTCTGGAGTGCCGTCCGCGGACCGGGAGACGAGCTGTTGGTAGGCCTGCAACAAGATGGAGTGTCGACCTCGTAAGGATCGCGGGAGCGCGGTGGATGCAAAAAGCACAAGACTAGTCTGAGTGGAGAGCCTTGGGGGAGGACTATGTCCAGCAGTGGACTTGCTTCTGACATGAAACTGGTAAACGCCGGGCAACCGTTTTTTGGTGGCTGTGTGGCGTCCATCGCCAAAATAGACGATGAGTGTCCTATAACAGAGTCTGTATATGTATATGACTTTAGCAATCACGGGATTATTGGAGTCCCGAACCTTATTTAGGCATATGTGAAGCTGTAACGATCACGCAGATGGTGTTTAGACGACAGGGGAATGTTCTTTTAATCGCACTATACTCGAGCTTCTACGGACAATCAGTGGAAGTGTAGAAAATTACAACGTATTATTTAATACCGGCCAACTGCAGGTCGTAGTACAAGAAGGGTTCTTTTTTTAAACTATTTGTTGTCATAGCAACAATAGTGTACTAACTTTGTGAAAATTTCACGTGTTTACCCTATTACGGATCAAAAGATACAGCGAGTGTTAAAGTCGAGCAAAAGGCGCCAAGGTGTTATTTTTACGCAACTGACCCATCGGGAGGGTTATGTTTTTCGCGCGTATGTAAGTGTGTATGTATGTATGTTAGTCCGTTCCATTTTCATCTCCTCTAGCTTAAACGGCTTGACCAATTCTGAAGGGTGAGGTGTCAGATATTCTTCTTGGGTATTGGAGAGGTAACGTAAGTAAGTACAACAGTAATCAGTAATCATTTCATTTGTGAAACGCAGGTTAGTACAGTCGTTATAAATTCAATAGTAATGGACCTCTGTGATCTGCCTTACGGCGAACAAAAATAGGTGGAAATAAAAATTATTAAACAAAAAATTACAAACACTTCAATGCTATCACAATTACAATAATTATTTAAAAAATCTAAATCCTATTAGATAATTAAGTGCATTTTAGACTTTCTCAATAGCTAAACAGGGTAACTATACACAGGTAGGTAAAGATGAAATTATATGCGTGATGACTATGGATATAGTATAAATAGCTTTGTATGAAACTATGGCGCCTGCCTGGCCGATAGACAGAAGATAAGTTCATGTTTTATTTATAAGATGACGTTGGGATGTGATGTGACGGGTTATGTATGTATGAATGTATATTATATATTGCAGAAGAATAATAAATGATTATGTGTGTTACGTTATGAGTAAAATGAAGTCACACCGCAACAGTGTAATGGCCTCGCCCTAAAATGTTATCTATGGAATCTACACAAAGTGCAACAAGCAGATTTTCAAATCCTCCATTTTATTTTTCACCCCCGTTAAAAAACGGGGAGTCATAGGTTTAACGTATTTAGGTATCAGTAGTGTCTGTAACTTGGATGGACCGATTTGGACACGGCTCTTGTTAAAACTAGTTTAACAGGAATTGTTCTTAGCTGTTTCATGAAAATTGGTTTAGCTGATATTTAGAGATATGAGCTCTAAAAAAATAGTTGTTTCATATTATAATCTATATATTAATATTTCAAAGTTACTTAACATTATGTAAAAAAAAAAACTTTGAATGACTTCTTCAAATTATAATTTCCATTTAATGACGACGCGCTGGCCTTATTGGAAGTGACCCTGCATACGAAGCTAGCGGTCCCGGGATCGAATCCCGGCAAGGCCAGATGTTTGTGTGATGAGCGCGAATATTTGTTCCTGAGTCATGGTTGTTTTCTATGTATTTAAGTATTTATTCTTCTATATAAGTATATTTATCGTTGTCTAGTACCCATAGTACAAGCCTAGAGCTTAGTTTGGGACAAGGTCAATTGGTGTGATACTGTCCCTTGATATTGATTTGTTTCTGATTTTTGGATGTTTTCTATGTATCTTTCGGCCACACACCCTCTTAGCCCTTAGTGACATATTTACATAGGTATACAAGTTTGAAAAAGGAACCAGTTTTTTTATCTCTAAAATGTATCTGAGTAAACGTTAATACGGTCACGGACTTTAATTGTTGGACCACTATAGAACCTTGTCGCATAAAACCATCGATTCATAACTATGTAATTTCTATCTCGTCACTTCACGCTGTCATTATGGCAAGGTTATATGGTAGATCATCATTTAAAGTCGTTGATGTTACCTATTTATTTATCTATAATATCTATATACATAAGTAAGTTTATCATAGTCCAGTTGGTACCTATCTATGTACAAGCCTTGCTTTGTCCAAGCTTGAGACTTGGTCTATATGGATAAAAATAACTGTGTTTTTATTTACTTATGTTTACTTACTGTGAATACGTTGCATATATAAATAAATGAAAAAAACATAAATAAATAAAAACACATGAAAATTTTACACAAATAGAGCAAGACCCAAACTGCTTGGAACACATTTTTAATCTATTTATTTATATGTTTTGTATA
Organism: Acleris sparsana; assembly: GCA_923062465.1. NCBI lineage: Eukaryota > Metazoa > Arthropoda > Insecta > Lepidoptera > Tortricidae > Acleris > Acleris sparsana. The sequence continues at coordinate 3,698,055 of OV281293.1, forward strand.
AGGACCCATCTGTGAATCATACGACAGTTGCTTCGATGGGCTGGAAGATAGAAATGACCGGGATGGCATGATATTAAACGCAGTAAGTAATAAATAACATATAAATAGTTACTTCCCTTATTACAAATACATTTACATATTACATTTTATTATTACTTTTATTTTAAATCTCTGGAAGTATTCATTAATTAATTTAATTAACTATGTTTTTGTATTAATGTCTACTCGTTGCCACTTTTCTCTTTTCTTATTTTCCTCAATCACACAACGGTTAGGTGGAAGACATCCCTTAAAGGGATAAGTTTGTCTTTTTATACATTAAAATGATTACATACAAACTATTGCATATACATATACAAAAGTCTGTCCGTCTGTTTGATTCTTTTTCAAATTATAAATGAATTATAATGGATATGGATGGTTTAAAAAACATATAATAATTATTTAATCGACAGCACTTAGAGCATCGTATCGTAACGTATCTTGATAGCATCACCCTATACGAGTATAAACAGTTTTTTTCCAGCAACAAGAAAAGGTGAATCAAAACGACATTTTTATTTACACCCACAAGAAATAGGGAATCAAAACGACATTTTTATTAACACCTACACGAAATAGGGAATCAAAACGAAATTTTTATTTACACCTACAACAAATAGGGAATCAGAACATTTTTATTTACACCTACAACAAATAGGGAATCAGAACATTTTTATTTACACCTACAACAAATAGGGAATCAGAACATTTTTATTTACACCTACAACAAATAGGGAATCAGAACATTTTTATTTACACCTACATAAAATAGGGAATCAAAACGACATTTTTATTTACACCTACAAGAAATTGTGAGTCAAAACGACATTTGTTTTACAGCTACAAGAAATAGTGAACCAAAACGGGCTCGAAGTCATGACCCGGAGGGGACTACTAACGGACGTGGTAACTGGACTCAGACAGGATGTGTTGTGTGTGTTCATACCGAGCTTATGTAGTAACCAGAAAATTAAGCATAATCGGTACACGAAGATCAACCCAGTAGTAGCGAAATCTGATGAGGCGAGACAGGAGTTCTTGTTTAATGATTAAATATTTTGAAAATGTTAAAAACGGTATTTACTCCATCACCTCAAACAGGCACAGCCTCTATCTCTATTCTATGCGTAAAAAAGTAATCGTCTTTGACCTGTCATGGTATTGTTTATAACTCAGCCGCCATAACTGTCAGCAGTGTCAAGTCAGCTATCAAAACTTTGACAATACGAAAACAGAGCCTCTATTCAACACGGTAAAAACCAAATCGTTTTTGATCTGATCTGTTGTCGAATTGTCAACGTTTTGATAGCTCTTAATTACTTGACATTAATAGCGGCCGAGTAAAAAACAAATCCATAATAGGTCAAATACGATACCTATAGTTTATACCGCTTTTACTCGAAAATCTAATTAAAGACCAAAACGTCACAGTTCCCATCTTGATTATTTCGTTATTTTAACATTATTTCTTAAAAACTTGAATGAGAACTCGTGTAATTAGTAATACTACTACTTAAACCAAAATGCAGTAATCACAGCGAATGTGCGCGTGAGATAAAGTCAATATTTTTTAAATGCCGATAACTGTTCTGGGTCAAAATAAAAGCTGGGCTAGTTTATAAAAATGGTTTATTTTTTACCAACCAACCAACCAACCAACCAACTGATCAACCAACCAACCAACCAACCAACCAACCAACCACCCAACCAACCAACCAACCAACCAACCAACCAACCAACCAACCAACCAACCAACCAACCAACCAACCAACCAACCAACCAACTAACCAACCAACCAACCAACCAACCAACCGTCCAACCAACCAACCAACCAACCAACCAACCAACCAACCAACCAACCAACCAACCAACCAACCAACCAACCATACCAACCAACCAACCAATCAACCATACCAACCAACCAACCAACCAACCAACCAATCAACCAACCATACCAACCAGCCACCACCAACCAACCAACACAACACAACGCAACCAAACCCACCAACCAACAAAACGATGATGGTCCTTCCGTTACTAAAAATAACACCCACGCCTACAAAACTCGACAAACAAAACAATTTTGTGTTGAAAAGTAAAAACATAAAAAAACTACTGAACCAAATCAATGCATTTTTTTACGAATTAGTACCTAATATGCGACCTTGCTGGTAATGTGAACAGTTTCCACTTTAACATGCGACATTGTTCAATGTACATACATAATTCTGTGTTGTACGAGTATATGTATAATGCTGTTAAGGTTGCGATTGACTTGTAACATTTTGGTGTAATGTTATATATCACCTGCGGTCCTTATCTTATCGCACCCAATAGACAACCGCCGCTAGTGGTACATTACACCGAAATGTTACAAGTCACTTTTACAATCCAAAACAAAATATTATTTAATAAAAGTAAATTAAAAAAATACAAAGTGTGGTAACTGGCGGTGTTATCGCTAAATAGGGATCTCTTCTAAACAACCTTACAAAGAGAAGTTAGAAGATAAACAAAATAATATGGTACAATCGACTACAAGTCTCTTTGTAGTTACTTTGCTTAGTAAAATTTATATATTATGTGTAAGTATCATGTGTATTATGTGTAAATTTGTATATTTACACACAGGGCAATTAAATAAAACTAAACAATTGTCTTTACTCAAAAAACGACACACCTCTTTTTGTCTGTCTACGCCTCTCCGACCTTCATCTATTTAAAAAAAAAACACTCCAAACCCTGACCTTTGTACTTAGGTCAATCCCCAATATCGTACACCTGTTAACCACCAGCTAACTCAGAGCTACCTCACCTCTCTCTGCTGCAATCACGGCAGGCGCGCACGGCGTCCCCGCAGTGACGTCAGAGCTCATTATAAAACGGTCTTTCAAGCGTTAACGGCTGGTCTAAACGATCTTGACCAGTACATACCGGACTGTATAGGAAGGTGCATGTCTTTTCCGTATGTCATGCTACATTGACAAGTGCCGACCGTCATGTAAAGTGCTGAGTCTTGTGACAATGTTTGTAAGTGTATAGCAATGGATTGGAGAATATGCCTCGTTTGGATCACCCTGGTAAGTTCTAGATCGTTTTTAAAAAGTAAAAGTGTACTGTCACTTTCTTTATTAGGCGTTTGGTTTTGTAATGCGAGTGATGTATGTATTTGCCGGTAGTTTTGCACGCAATAACTGTGTTCCGGCAGTTTGTTCGGCGTCAACCAGTTCGCTTTACTTTCGCGACGAGGTCCTGACTTTGTACACGGCTTTGAGAAAGTGGTGCTGCAGGCTAGAAGACAAGGATCAAGATTTGTGAATCACTAGAATTTACCCGCAGTTATTTTTGAATCAGTTTGTTACTGGGTACTTAAATAAGTGTTTTTATATCTACACTGATATTATTAGGAGGAAAGATTTGTGTTTTTGTATGTTAATAAACTCGAAAACAATAGGACCGATTTAAAAAAATTATCACCATTACAATTATAAATTAATAAGGAAAAAAATTACGGTTTCCGTGGGATGACAAAAATACGAATTCTACAAAGTCGCCGGCAGACTAGTAGTGAATAAAATCACTGTTTTGGTTAAATGAAATGAAATATTTGTGAACCTAAATAGACGTCAAAATGCCAATCTTGTTAAACTACACTGGGGTCCTAAAAGGGTATATATATAGTAAATCAAGAAAGTCTTGAAATAAAAAGTAGCAACAGTGTAGTGTCATCCCTTTTTTCTTAGATTGATTTGAAAGGGATGACATTACAGTGTTGCCACTTTTTCATGTCATGACTTTCTTTACAGACTATACATAAACAGAGTATACTAGACTAAAAACTTTTTCACTTGATCTTCGAAAGACTTATTCACTAGTACACTAGGACTTTGACGTTTACAAATAAGTTAGCAAATAGTTTATGGTAAAAACTTAACTCAAGCAACTCTTGCATGTTCTGAGTTATTCACCAAAATGTCGAATATAAAGGGCCAAGATTCTAAAATGCCCGGTCGATAAAAATTAAATCCTGACACATTGCACAACCATGAAGTCTCTGAGTCAAATAATGCTGTTGTTACTCAAGTGCTCAGACGCACCAACTAACTTTAGCATTGTTTTCCTGCTGTCAACAATGTCAAAAGTCAGAAACTTCATGGTCGTGTAATCTGACTGGATTTACTCTGCCTTGTATTCTAGGCGGTATAAACCATATCGTCTTTGACTTGTTATCGTATTTTCAACATTTTAACAGCTCTTATTTACTTGACAGTGGCGACCTAGTTAAAAACTAGGTGTTCTTTGCGGGTGGTAGGACCTTGTGCAGGGTCCGTCCGGATCGCTACCACCATCTTATCTATTAACCTCCCGCCAAACAGCAGTGTTTGCATTGTTGTGTTCCGGTTTGGGGATAAGACAGCCGGTGTAATGACTAGCATAGAGGCATTTCATCTTAGTCCTCAGAGTTGGCAACGCATTTGCAGTCTTAGGCTTGCAATCTTGTGAATGCGAATGTCTATGGGTCACAGTTTCCGCTTACCATCAGGTGGTCTGTGTGCGCGTTTGGCTTCTCCATGCCATAAAAAAAAAAAAAAAAGACCAGTATCAGGTCAAAGACATGGTTATTACCGCCTAGAATACAGGGCCAGATGTATTACAACTACTTACAAGAGGGGATTCACTTGTTTTTTTCTATAATTACAGAACACTAATTGACTTACCTCCATTATTAAAATATGTGTATATCACCCAACCAAACCTAAACTCCAAACAAGGAAGACTCGCTTATTACTCATGTCATTACTTGAATAGGTTAATCATTCACATTATTCCTATAAGCATACAACAATTTCCTCAAAACCAAACAACTACATTACAAATAAAATGTATACGCCATAGTAGGTATCTGACCATAAATTCGGGTCCTATTAAAGAAGGTTATAAAGCTACTTTTTACCGGCGAGACGAGAATTTTAATTTGTATTAAAAAAACTATTTAAACAGAAGATGCGACAGAATTTCTCTCCTTGCATCGTCTCCTTGCTGGCGTAAAAGCACCATAAGTCTTGTGAAGATCTAATTTAAAAAGGGTATAAGGCCTACTCACTTTTTACCTACTCTTTTTTATTACTAGATAAGTCGACTCTTATTCACTAGGATAACGTTTCTTTTTAGTAAACTCAAGCAAATCAATTTAAAAAATAAACATAAGGTGGGTATACATACCACTGTCGTTAACCGTTTAACGGTTTTTGACAGATTTCGCAGCATTCGAAAATAGAACTGGAACAAAAATTCAAAGGATTCATTTTATTCGTTTATCTTTTCGTTAACCTAAAAGCCCGCTTGCACGAAAATCTAACCATAGGTTAACCCCAGGTTAATTTATTCACAAATTATCAGTTTTATATAAGTACTGTAAATTTTATCGAATTAACCAGTTAGTTAACAAGCAAGTGGGCTTAAGTAGGTAGGTATACTTACTAGTTCACTGCTCCAATTATATAAGGTTCTATGTTGCACTATTATTAACTTGAAATTTGAAGTTTGTGAGTTTGACATTAGGTCTAAATTGAAGTACCCCGACAATGTAACATAGGGACATGACAGGAGAGCGTGGAGCTAACCCCAGGTGCTTCTGTTCAGTCCACGAGTAAAATACTCTTTAGCCGAACTATTGTCCTCGCGTGTGATATCCATGGACTTATTTCTCTAATAAGTTCATGGTGATTGGTTAAAACAAGAAGTGAAAGGCATTAAAATTCTTAGTTTTGACACATTTTCCTGCACAAGCTACGCTTGAATGTTTTTTATTTTTATTTTTATTTTAAGGTAACGGCACCTATTACCGTGGGAGTTAAGGTAGTTTTCAAATCAGAGCCAAAAATTAAGGGAATCAAGACACCCTAACGACCAAAAGGATTTTTTTTATAAAAGTGTGTTGATTGAACTTTTTAATTTGCACCTTTATGACTTCATTTTAGGTGATTATTTGGGATAAAATAAATATTAAACCCAAAAAGTCGGATTCTCCTATTACCGTGGTATTGGACGGGCTTTGACCCTATTACCGCGGATGAGGCTCCTATTACCGTGGGTAGAGGATTAATGTATTTTTGGTTCCGTACAATATTTAACACATTTTGTTTTTTTTTAGTAAATCTACTTAAATACAACATTTAAAAGTGGATAAAGTTTATTTTTAATTAAAACTGCATATTAAATCAACATTATTTATTATATATATTTTTAAAGTCTTCGTTTGACAAAAATCAAATAAATAACATAGATGTGTTTTTGAAATACAAAATAAACATACACTTAATACTATTATTCCAGTTTTCGACAGACTAATATAAAAATCCAGTCTACCAAATAAGCGTTGCACCATCAGTTAATACAACACTTTCCAAGAGGGTAAGCTTTACTATCAAAAACATCTTAATTTTATTAAGGAATCCGGACTACGGTACCCTAAAATTGATATTTCATTTACTGTCACACGGTAATAGGAGATAGTATGGGATCCTAACTCCGACCCATAAAAAATCTTAATACCTCGGAACTAGGTTCCCATACATCCTATTACCGAGGGTTATCTTTTCTTACCCTCGGTAATAGGATAAATTCACGGTACTATAAAACCTCATTCCGACCCATAAAAAAATTAAGCTATCGTGACGTTTATTAAACAAATAAAAACTTAACATTTTAACCATCTAATAAAACAAAACTCATAAAACTAAAAGAATATCTTTCAATTATATCTTTATATATAAACGACTCAAACATTTAAGGGTTTCTATGAAAACAAGTAATATAGTGCACAAGTTTATAGTAAAAAATAAGGCCTTTATTAGTATTTTTCATACCACGGAAATTGCTCTTTAACTGCTTAGATATATAAAGTTTTTTATAGCACTAAAAAAATAAATAACCAACAGCAGATATAAATAATAAAGGCTATTGAAACTAAAGTACCATTTTTGCTATTACCGTGGTATACCTCGGATTAAGGAGCCATAGCAAAAAACGAAACCGATTAGCGCGGTATTTAATATTCTAATTTTTACGTATTTCCAGACAAAAACACACAAAATTAGTACTTGGAAGTCGCAAAGAAAACAATAAACAATAATTTAAAAATCTTAGCATTAGGATAGTCATTACAACTATTACGCAAATCACTAAATAAAATGTGGGTTTACTTACGTGTGGCGTCTCGCGTTTGTATGGCACAACCTGCTCCTGCGCCGGCGTCGCGGTTCCTTGCGGTTTGCAAGTTGTTTATTTGATGCATAAACACTAGCGCTAAAAAAACCGGTAGTCTACAAACTACGCTTTGCTCGTGTAAAATAAGTTTCTTAGTGAGAAAATCGACTTGTTCATAAAACGCATTTTTAAAAATACCGCGTTAATTGGTGTCGATTTTGGGGGGAGCGGTAATAGGTGCCCTTACCTTATGTTAAATTCATTGTTTTATATCATGCTAGGTTAAGCTTTATAATTGTATAATATCATAAGTAGTACCTATTTTAAAAAACGACTGACTGTTGAGTTTCTTGCGGCGTTTCTTCTCAGCAGTGGTCACTTGCGAAGCGCTGGTAGATTTTGACGTGTAAAAGTGCCCGTGCGGCGTACTTACTGAATAAACATCTTTTATCTTTTTATCTTTTTTTATTAATTAAAGAAAAAAAATGTAACATAGAACCCTATAATATTGGGGCAGCGTAATGTTACATTATACTGCCCTCCTAAGCCAAAAAGCAGTATCCCAAATTCAACAGCCAAAGCAGTTTTAATTCTATTCGGTTAGTAATAAGGTTGTTATTGCTACGGGAGTTTTATCTGACATACTGCCTATTAGCTTAGGACGGCAGTATAGCACTTATAACCTAAATTATGACGGATAATATACTATCAAAATCAAAAATGCCACCTGTTTAAAAATTCCCTTCAGTGTTTTGTTAAAATTGAAATTAGCCGTTATTTATTGCCAAAGTTTATTTTTTACGTAAGCCATGTTATGCGTATTTATCCTGATAAATGCGTCATGTAAATTATATGTGTCATTTTCCATGTAATTTCTTGCGTAAAAAAAAACAAAAAAAACACCTTGAAAGTAGGATTTCATCAGCAAAAACAATCGGAAAGATTTTACACTAGGTACAGTATGTAATATCAACTATAAACATGAAACCGTTCATATCCCGCAAAATATCAGTCGTATAAGCATGTGTACTTTTGTACCTTGTCGCTTTAACGCCTTCGATAGATTCATCCAAAATTTTAAACATGACGATAAAGTGACAAAGCACTACAGTGTGCAGCTATTTATAAACCTTAGGACAATGTCACACAAATTGACCTAGTCCCAAGCTACATAAGCTTGGCTTGTACTGGTACTAGATGTTATACATACTTCCATAGATAATACATACCAAAATACATAGAAAATATTCAAAACTCAGAAACAAACTCATACCCACAAAACAGAAAAAACAGTAGGAGTGTTAAGTGGGTGCGCAACGTGTGGCATAGTTCTGCGGAGTCCCGCGCAACCTTAGTTTTGCCGCGATCGCTTGTGCGTGAACGTTGTGCGAATAATACGACCACGCGCTGGCCTAGTTGGTAGTGACCCTGCCTACGAAGCTAGCGGTCCTGGGTTCAAATCCCGGTAAGTGCTGATGTTTGTGTGATGAGCGCGAATATTTGTTCCTGAGTCATGGATGTTTTCTATGTATTTAAGTATATATTTCTCTATATAATATAAGTATATAATTATATCGTTGTCTAGTACCCATAGTACAAGCCTAGAGCTTAGTTTGGGACTAGGTCAATTGGTGTGACATTGTCCCTGTGATATTTATTATTATTATTATTTTATTTATATTTTATAGTATAGGAAATAAATCGAGAAGCATGCCTTATTGTGCTGTTTAACACCGAAAAAAAATCCATGGTAGCGTGTTGTTTTTATGTTTTTTTAATTATTGGCGACAACCATTGGTCAGATACTAAGCGAAGCTCATGCCTCTTCCAAAGTTTTTTCTATTCCGTGCTCATACCCATACAGGGAATTAAGGAAACGCGTCATCAAAAAAACGTTTATAAGACCCTTTGTTTTTATGTTTTCACGACAATTAATACAACAAACACAATCAACCAAGTTATCGTGAACCAATAAACCACCTACAACTTATATCTCAGAAAATGCCAAACTGTAAGCTTTAAAACCCCCGACTGTATTTTTTGATATTATCGTCTACGTATATTTTTATTTTGAACCGCTTTGTTCATTTCCAATAATTTTAATATAGGCGATGACACTCAAGTGGTTAAGACGACTCTAACCGTTTAGTAGTTACGAGGGAGAGTCGGACACATATACAGTTCAAACACATAACCCTCCTTTTGGCCTTTGCCGCAGTCGGGTAAAACGACAGATGATAATCTATCGTCGGTTACGTTACACATTATAGACAGGTCTGTGTAGGTGTTGTTTGCATGACGTTAGTTTATATTCCAGCACGACTAAGTAGTTAATTGACTTGGTCAATGAATTATGATTATAAGCAACAATAACACAAGGCAATTGGCATTCCCACTGAGTAATTAGACAGTGTTTCTGGATTATATTTGTATTGACTAAGATAGACAAACAGACAGACAGTATAAATCACAAATCCCTAATAACCGTTCATTGTCCTTAAGTCTAAATGGAATTTCAAAACTCGATCCAACTACACGCTTGAAATTATCTTAATTCTAACTAATAACCTCCTAAGATCCAACGAAAAACAAAGCATGTAGTCACTACGGCTGTAGTCCTACCAGTAGTACTATTATTTTATACTCATTCAGACCCAAGCACATAGAAGACAAAATGGCAGGTTTTCTATTAAGTCCTACTGGTAGGACCGTGGTACGCTATGACTACACAACTGTCGAAGGAGCTGGGTCTGAATGACAAAGGTAATAAGTACTATGGGTAGGATGTTGGGTGTTTGGACGTTTATCACACAATCACGCTTCAACCACTGAACGGATCAGGTTGAAACTCGGCACATTTTAAAAGTTCCCGAGGGAATAACTATAATCGAAATCTACGAGAACGAAGTCGCTGGTAGAAGCTACTAGATCATAATATTCATAATTATATCAGAAAAATCACATGATGGAAATCATCGACAAAGAAAATTGTGAAATCCGAAGTCCTGGTAGGATACTTGTCTACTCGGTAAAACAATGCTTTCAAGTTTTCGTATTGTCAACGTTATAACTCATATTTACTTGACGGTAATGGTGGCTGAGTTAACAATACGATAGCGTACTAAAAGCCATATTGTTTTTCCGAGTAGAACTGAGCCACGAAAGTGCCCGGCCGATATGAAGTCAATCCTGACACATTGCACAACCATGAAGTTTCTGAACATGGATGATGTTGACAGCAGTCAAGAAATGCTGTTATTACCATTCCTTCACACGCAACAAGTAAGTATAGCATTGTTTTACTGCTAAAAAAAGTGCAATGTGTCAGAATTGACTTCTTATCTGCCTAGGACTGCCTAGAATTAAGTATCATAATAAAATCATCGATATAGGTCGAAGAAATTATGCCCGTACATTCCAAATATGGACCAAACTTGAATAAAATCTAACACACATTTTCATTCTAATTTATTATAAGACTGCATTATCTTTGTACCTACGTGCTTCATCATCATTATTATCAGCCGCAAGACGTCCACTGCTGGACAAAGGCCTTCCCCAAGGTTTTCCACAACGATCGGTCCTCTGCTGCTGTCATCCAGCGGTTTCCCGCGACCTTTATCAGATCGTCAGTCCACCTTGTGGAAGGTCTGCCAACACTTCGTCTCCCGGTTCGCGGTCGCCACTCTAGAACCTTTCCGCTCCAACGGCCATCAGTTCTACGAGCAATGTGCCCCGCCCACTGCCACTTAAGGTTTGCAATCCGGTGAGCTATATCGGTTACTTTAGTTCTCCTGCGAATCTCCTCATTCCTACGTGCTTAATTTAGGACAATATGCAAATTGGACCTATTCAAATGGATACGTCACATTCACTTAGGTCTTAATATTAATTCTCTTGTGACAAAACGAAGCTTTGCAGCAAATATTTTTAGCACAATTACGTTTGGACTAAATTCACATTCAACTTGACGATTATAATGTAATAAACGACGCCCGCGACTTCGTACGCGTAGAATTACTCCTACTTCTTCCCGTTGGGGGTCAATTTTCGGGAAATCCTTTCTTACTGCTCCCCTAGAACTTATAAGGAACCTATGTACCAAATTTGGAATCTTTAGACTCTGCCCTTTGGGCATTTGCATCGCACCAAGCTTTTATGTGAGTTATACCTTTTTTGAATAAAATCGGATTGAGTTTTTAAACATGACTCAAAATAAAATGTAGGTAATGTAAATCACACCCGAAATAACTTTCTACCCCTTTTTCACCCCCTTAGGGGATGAATTTCAGTAAAATACGAAACACGTCTTCCATCATTCTGTTAAAGAAAATTTATGCAAAATTTGAAGTAGCTCACGTCGTATCAATAACAAACTTCGTCCCCCTTTTTCACCCCTTAAGGGTACAATTTCAGAAAATACTTTCTTATCGGTTTCAGTCACGATCAGCGGTTTAGGCTGTGCGTTGATCCGTCAGTCAGTCAGTCAGTCAGTCAGTCATTGAGGACAAAGCATTTTATATGTATAGATAATAACAATAACTATAAATTAGGTTACCACCCCCGACATAATGTAGAACCCTTCTTTCAGAGTTGATATAAATCTCTAAACCAATTTTTGTGAAACTTAGATAAGAATCATACTGATTAAACTAGCTATCTTTCGTCCAAATTGATCTATTTGGGAGCTACGATATTATAATTATAATTGTCCAGGCGCGTTCCTAAATACCTATATATATATAAACACAAATCTATCTTTTTTTCTTAGTGCATCAGGCTCGTGGTTGTGATTCTGTATTTACATTTTTTTTGATAATGTTTTTAATTATGCACTTTGTAATTATGCCAATGAATTATTGTCGTTTGTATTTATGTGGTTTGATGTTAGACTTTGTGAAGATTATGCTTTCTATATTCATGCTTTTTAGGGTTCCGTAGCCAAATGGCAAAAAACGGAACCCTTATAGATTCGTCATGTCTGTCCGTCTGTCCGTCCGTATGTCACAGCCACTTTATTCCGTAACTATAAGAGCTATACTGTGGAAACTTGGTAAGTAGATGTATTCGGTGAACCGCATTAAGATTTTCATACAAAAATAGAAAAAAAACAATAAATTTTTGGGGTTCCCCATACTTAGAACTGAAACTCAAAAATTTTTTTTTCATCAAACTCATACGTGTGGGGTATCTATGGATAGGTATTCAAAAATGATATTGAGGTTTCTATTATAATTTTTTTCTAAACTGAATAGTTTGCGCGAGAGACGCTTCCAAAGTGGAAAAATGTGTGTCCCCCCCCCCGTAACTTCTAAAATAAGGGAATGATAAATGTAAAAATAATATATGATGTACATTACCATGCAAACTTCCACCGAAAATTGGTTTGAACGAGATCTAATAATTAGTTTTTTTTTAATACGTTATAAATCGTAAACCGCATTTTACCTTTCATTCAATCAACTCAAATATAATAAAGAATTAAGAAAAACATTTATTTAGATGTATAGTGGTACGGAACCCTACGTGCGCGAGTCCGACTCGCACTTGGCCGGTTTTTAGTTTTATGCGTAAAAAGATCTAGATGATTATGTATATCGCTATGTCGGCTAAAATAAATTATGCATAACAATATTATTACAAATGATTGTATACCTACGATCCAACAGTGAACCTTGAAGAGCTCATAGTGTTCTGGTGCGGCTATAGACGGGATGAAACTTTTTGTTTTTTTTTTTTATTATTATCGCAGGTTTATCTTCTCAGGCGCTGTGCGATAATAATAATCAATTTGAACCTACCTAAATTAAAACACCCCTCTTTTTTGTCGGGGTTTTTTTTATCTACAGTTGACATTTCACGCTGCGCTACGATGTCAATGCACGTGCCGATTCAGGTCGATAAACTACTTAGCAGACACCTTTTTTACCTAACAGGAAAATAATCATGTTTGTTTTGGCGTGACTTGGCGTTGCACTGCCGTGCCCCCAGACTTTTATACTGGCTGTAACTGCATACTTATAGAAAACACACTGACTTTTTTAGAATCACTTTGATCAAATAAGTCTACCCAAAAAATGTGAACACAAATAATTTGTCCAGTCTCATTTTTTAATATCATGGTATATACCGATAGTGCTCAGCATTATCATCATTAATGAATACAGCACCAATATAATTAGAAATCATTGAACATGCTAGGGCACACAACACAAACAGATACAAATGAAACACATAACAACATGACCTTGAAACAGCTACTTAGCATTCTACCACGGTGGTCCAAAGGTTTCAAAACTTAAAAAGAGGATAATTTTAAATTGAATTGAAATAGAACTTGGCTGTATAACCGTCTGTGTCATCGGGCTGTTGTTGTGTTCTCCTTTGGAACTACTTTGCATATTAATGTTAACAATTGCCAATGTTAAGCACGAATCCGCCATTTTATAAATATGTGTAGAAAATACCATTTTACTGGTATGATACAATGGCATATACGTGTCAGTAGTGCCTTTATATAGTTTTGCAGGTACACTCACTTGGCAATAAAATAAGCATCTCACAAACAAATTACCTTAAAACTATTGTCAATTTTGAATTGCGATCATCATAATCAGAATGCTGATCTCGATCCAGATTGACAGTATAACGTGTTGGATGTTCTCGTATTATGTAGATTTTTTGAAATCTCCGAGACGGTGCTTTGGTCGGACCACGAGTTAAATTATTCGTGAAATACGAGTAGCTGCCTTATGCTAGGTTTACACGGGCTTAGTAGCTAATGCTTAGTACTGTGTGTTGTATAAGTGCTTAGTATTAGTGCAACTGCAAGTGCAAGTAATTAGAAGCCGTTCCTATTTACTAAGCGAAAAGCACCTACCCGCAGCTAAAAATCTACTAATACTTGTCACTTGTCGAGTGTTGTAAACATTTAATTACAAGTGCATTTTGATTCGTGATTAGTAGATTACCTACTCAAAGCTGCTGAACTAATACCATTCTCTAACACCACTGTGTAGACGGCTACTTGCCACTTGTCACTGTGCATATAACCCTAACCACCTACACTAATGACAAGTACTAAGCCCGTGTTCATCATCATCATTATCAGCCGCAAGACGTCCACTGCTGGACAAAGGCCTTCTCCAAGGTTTTCCACAACGATCGGTCCTCTGCTGCTGTCATCCAGCGGTTTCCCGCGACCTTTATCAGATCGTCAGTCCACCTTGTGGAAGGTCTGCCAACACTTCGTCTCCCGGTTCGCGGTCGCCACTCTAGAACCTTTCCGCTCCAACGGCCATCAGTTCTACGAGCAATGTGCCCCGCCCACTGCCACTTAAGGTTTGCAATCCGGTGAGCTATATCGGTTACTTTAGTTCTCCTGCGAATCTCCTCATTCCTGATTCGATCTCGCAAGGAGACGCCCAGCATAGCTCTTTCCATCGCCCTTTGAGTGACCTTGAGCCTTCTTATGAGGCCCATTGTAAGCGACCATGTCTCGGATCCATACGACATCACTGGCAACACACTGATCAAAGACTTTTGTCTTGAGGCACTGTGGTATTTGGGACGAGAAGATAGTGCGTAGCTTACCGAACGCTGCCCATCCGAGTTGGATTCGACGATTGACCTCTTTTTCGAAGTTGGACTTACCTAACTGGATTTTTTGTCCTAGGTATACATAGTCGTCAACAACTTCGAGAGTAGAGTCACCAACTTTGACAGGAAGCCCGTGTTAACCTAGCATAATAAAATATACTTTTTGATGGCAATGAGAAGGCACGCGAGCACTGTGTCCTCCTGATGGTAAGTGGGATCTGAAACCTTTATTACCTTTATTCATAAAATATTGAGGATTTACTTGCGTATAAACACTGCTATTAACTAACTCGTCATAACTATGGAACGACGGCTCAAGCGACTACTTTTTAATTATATTTCCATTTTGTAGAAACACTGCACTGCACTTGCTTGCACCAGCAAACTTGTCAACAAGTCAAGCCAAGTAGGCTTGGTTGCGTGCGTATTAAGTATCGAACGACGTAATTACTAGAGCGTTAGGCCGGCAATAGGTATCAGAAACTCTAAAGGGCTGGAGATGAACTACTTATCCATTTATACTATGGTTACATCTACCAGGTAAAAATTAGGAAATGTAAACAACTTCGTTATTCTCAGCATTCAGATAACAATTTAAAACATCGTTTAAATGTCAATTATTTCCAGTTTCAAGTTAATTATCACCAAAAGAGATCAGTTTTCGTTTGCCTTAAAATTAACTTAAAACGTTCACCATACAGGGTAAGTTGCGCAAGCACATAAGGTCGACCGCAAGCCGAATGACGTGTCAAGTCACCTGTATGTATACATACATATATAGCCTATCAGTATCACGGTCGTCTGCATTTGCACTAACGTTCCGAAGCGAGGTTCAATGACCTATCTAGGCCTTGTTTGAATAACTAATTATGAAGCGTTGTCAAAACGTTTTTTTTATGTTTTGGAGAAGGCAAACGAGCACACAGGCCACCTGATGATAGGTGGAACTTGTGACCCATACACATTTGCATTCTCAAGACTGCAATCCTAAGACCGCGTTGGCAACCCTGAGGACTAAGATGGAATGCCTCTATGCTTAGTAATTTCACCGGGGTTGTCTTAACCCCACACTGGAACACAACAATGCGAACGCTGCTGCATTGCGGTAGGTTAAAGGATAAGATGGTATGATGGTAGCGCGGATGGTGTCCGGTTATGATTAGGTAGGTACATATTCATCATCATCATGATAGTCATCATCATCAAATTAGGTAAGTAGCTACTAGCTACCTATCTATCTTGATTGAAAGGATTCGTTGGAACCAAGTATTTTTAACTTAGATATTTCATGGCTTCAAGATGGCCGCTGAGTGGATACCTTCGCAGCATCATCATCATCATCAGCCCGGGGGCGTTCACTGCTGGACAAAGGCCTCCCCCAAAGAGCGCCACAAGTCACGGTCTTGAGCCGCTTGCATCCAGCGGCTCCCCGCGATCCTAACCAGGTCGTCAGACCACCGGGTGGGAGGCCGTCCAACACTCCGTCCACCGGTGCGGGGCCGCCACTCGAGAACTTTTCTTCCCCAACGGTTATCAGTTCTCCGAGCTATGTGGCCTGCCCATTGCCACTTCAGCATGCTAACTCTCTGAGCTATGTCGGTTACCTTGGTTCTCTGGCGTATTACCGTATTACGGATCATATCGCGCAAAGAAACTCCGAGCATAGCTCTTTCCATTGCACGCTGAGTGACCCTGAGCTTATTTATGAGGCCCACATTCAGCGGCCAAGTCTCTGATCCATAAGTCATCACTGGCAGCACACACTGGTCGAAGACTTTCGACTTAAGGCTCTGCGGTATTTTGGACGAGAAGATCCGCTTTAACTTTCTGAACGCTGCCCATCCGAGTTGGATTCGGCGATCGACCTCTTTCTTGAAGTTGGATTTACCTAGTTGGACAGTTTGTCCCAGGTATACGTACTGATCAACAACTTCAAGTTGAGAATTCCCCACGTGAACCGGTATTGGCAAAACGCGAACATTGGACATGACTTTCGTCTTGTCCAAGTTCATTTTCAGGCCCACCCGTTGGGAAACTCTATCGAGGTCTCCGAGCATCTTACTCAAGTCTTCTAGCGATTCTGCCATGACTACGATGTCGTCCGCGAATCGAAGGTGAGTGATGTACTCGCCGTTGATGTTGATGCCAAGTCCTTCCCAGTCCAGAAGCTTGAAGACATCTTCCAGTGCAGCGGTGAACAGTTTCGGAGATATGACATCTCCCTGTCTCACACCTTTCTGCAACTGAATCGGTTTCGAGCTCTGGTTCTGGAGCCGGACTGACATAGTGGCATTTTTGTACAAACACTTCAGCACTTCGATATATCGATAGTCGATGTGGCACCGCTGTAGTGACTCGAGCACCGCCCATGTCTCGACCGAATCGAAGGCCTTCTCATAGTCCACGAACGCTAGACATAAGGGCCGATTATACTCTTCAGTCTTCTGTATAATCTGGCGCAGCGTGTGAATGTGGTCTATGGTACTAAAGCCTTTCCGGAAACCGGCTTGTTCAGGAGGCTGGAAGTCGTCGAACCTGCGTGAGAGTCGATTTGTAATGACCCTTGAAAACAACTTATAAGCGTGGCTCAGAAGTGAGATGGGTCTGTAGTTCTTCAATAAGGTTTTATCGCCTTTCTTAAAGAACAAGACCACCACACTTCTGGTCCACGCCTCTGGAACACCGCCTTCGAGAATAACAGAGTTAAAGAGCTTCTGGAGGACTTTAAGTATCGGCATTCCACCCGCTCTCAGAAGCTCAGCCGTAACTCCGTCGTCCCCTGGCGCCTTATTGTTCTTCAGTTGCTTCAGGGCCATTCTGATCTCGTACAGGCTGACGTCCGGGATGTCTTCGGTGTAATGTCGGGTGAGTTTGGCTCTGGGATCTGTAGCCAAACTTTCAACGGGTCGAGTTGATTTGTACAGCTGTCCGTAGAACTTCTCAACCTCACTCAAAATCTCGGCCTTGGACGAAATTACGGTGCCATTTTCGGTCTTCAGTTTCATCAACTGGGTCTGCCCAACAGACAAATCCCTAGCGAACACCTTAGAGCCCTTGTTTCGCTCGATAGCATCTTTAATACGCGAAGTATTAAAGGTGCGCAGGTCTGTCCGTAATGACTTAGAGACTTGTCTGTTAAGCCCCCTGTACTTCTGCATGTCCACTGAAGACTGCAGCCGCATTTCATTCCGTTCGTCCATGATCTTAAGAGTGTGGTCTGAGAGTTTTTGGGTTCTTTTCTGGCTGCGGGTCTTAAAAACTTCGACCCAGCAGCTTGGACAGCCTGTACAAACCCGTTGTTCAGATCGTCCGTAGACTCGCATTCTGCTAGGCATTCGAAGCGATTTTGGAGTTCGAGCTGGAAGGTTTCGGGGTTTTGGCATTGGACTGGGGTTGGACGGAGCGTAGACTTCATCAGTCGTGACCTTTCAAGCCTTGTGTTGATATTCAATGTGCCTCTTACGATTCGGTGATCACTGCCAGTCTTTAGCCTATTGATCACAGAGACATCATTGAATATGTGGCGTTTGGTAGACAAGATGAAGTCTATCTCATTTTTTGTCGACCCGTCCGGGCTAATCCAGGTCCATTTGCGATGTGGCTTCTTCCTGAAGAAGGAATTCATCATAAAGAGTCCTTCCCTCTCCAAGAATTCAGCCAACCGCTGGCCCCTGGGATTTCGCCTGCCAACACCAAAGTGTCCCACTCTCAGCTCATTACCTTCTCTCATGCCCAACTTCGCGTTGAAGTCGCCCATCACCACCGTGTAGTGCGTTTTAGAGGTCTGGATGGCTTTCGAGATGTCCTCGTACATTGCCTCCACCTCATCGTCAGAATGCGTCGAAGTGGGGGCGTAAACCTGGATGACCTTCAGCGAATACCGTTTGGTAATTCTGAGTATCAGGTACGCCACCCTTGTCGACACACTCCCGATCGACTCCACGTTGTTGACGAGCGACTTACGGACGATAAACCCGACACCACCCTGTGACAGGGCGTCACCTTCCCGGTAGTAGAACAAGTTACCGGATTTCAGGATCATCGAGTCCTCTCCCTGTCTTCGGACTTCAGATAACCCTAAGATATCCCATCGTAACTTGTCCAAACATTCTTCCAGTTCTAGGATCTTCTCGTCAGTCCTGAGCGTGCGGCAGTTGTGTGTCACCAGGGCCAGATTCGTTTGGTGGTGGTAGCCAGATCTCTGCCGGAGATTCTTAGCACCCCCTGCTCCGCCGTTACCGAACCCGCTACCTTGGGCCGGGCTAGCGGAGCCGCCGGGGACTAGGGGCCGTGGTTTTTTGGTGTACACCATAAGGGGGGGTTAGTGCCATAATCCCCACGCTTGGCGAGCGTGTTGGGGATCGCAGTGGGGCGGAAGTATATCACAGGACGCTGCAGCCCGTCCTGTGTCTGGCATTTGGCTTCCGCCCATCTCGGAACGGTTTGACCGCCGTTCGTCGGTTGACTGACTGCGCCGTGAGCAGTTACCACACGACGGGCGGTGGGGTCGTCACTTCCCGACGCCATAACCTTCCTTCGCAGCACTTATTGAAATTTTATTTCTTCTATTATTAGAATCAAGAACATTTTGCATCTACACAATGTAAACATTCGAAAAAAATAATTACAAATACTGGTTTGAGCTGACCTCATCCAGCTACTTATGGCGACATTTCGTAGTGAACCGGCCTCTATAATTGCTTTTAACGTGTTATCGTACTGTCAACGTTAATATAGCTCTTATTGACTTGCCAACAATGGAATGAAAATGTTTTTTTTTTCCGCGGCGACTTGGACAGCTACTACCGCGGGAATATGGCGTTTGAATTTCGCACAATGAAGTGATTTCGCCAGTGTCAAGTATATAAAAGTATAAATCAATATAGCAATAAAACACAATCCAATCTTCTCTAGGAAGATTGGGGGCAACGTTGTACGGTGATATGTAGGACAGAGGCCAAGATAGTTTTAACCTCTGTACCACTGCGAGTCCACTTGAAATGAGAAGTAAGATGCCAGATACACGAAATAAGTCCAAGTCTTCTATCACTGTGCAACAAAAAGGCATTAAAAGTACAAATCACTAACAGAACATAACTTTGAACACCTCATCATCATCATCATGTCAGCCGAAAGACGTCCACTGCTGGACATAGGCCTCCCCCAAGGCTTTACACTCAGACCGGTCTTGTGCTTTTCGCATCCACCGCGGTCCTGCGATCCTGACGAGGTCGTCACTCCATCTTGTTGGAGGCCTACCTACAGCTCGTCTTCCGGTCCGCGGACGCCACTCCAGAACCTTCTGACCCCATCGGCCATCAGTCCTGCGAGCAATGTGCCCCGCCCACTGCCACTTCAGTTTAGCTATTCTTAGGGCTATGTCGGTAACCTTAGTTCTACTGCGGATATCATCATTTCTGATTCTATCACGCAGAGAAACCCCGAGCATAGCCCTCTCCATAGCCCTCCAACACTTGAACACCTAAATACACAAAAATAAAAACTAAAACAAATTACACATCCGCTATCTTTTGATGTTGCAAATGTCCCCATGAAAATGTTTAAAAAACCGTACTATCACACGTCAAATGCTAGAATATAAGTTTAACCTGTAGAAAAGAGGCCCACGAGTCCCACGACGCCGCTAGTTGTCATTGGTAGGTGATCAGTAATATTTCGGTGTGATAAAAATATTGAGCATACTAGAACCTTATCATTGTGAATGTAATTGTCATTGTCACGTGTGTCATTTGACGTTTACTATGACAACGCACTAAAGAAAGTCCTTAACAGTTTCGTTGTACATTGCGTAGCTGTAAAAGAGCCCAGTTAATAAGCAACAAGTCGGTTATACAATGTAAACCAAATTGTTACCTTATAAATCTAATTGTTATAAGTCAAAGTCAAAGTCAATAGTTATTTATGTGACTGGTGCATAATGATAGGCATTAATACACGAGTGTGGTTTTATGAAACGAGCCGATAGGTGAGTTTCATAATAAGATCACACGAGTGTTTTAATGCCTAATTATGCGTACAGTCGCATACATAACTTTATCTACATGCATATCATAAGTTTTCTACAATATGTGAGAAAATTGTACCATGTTGCCTTGTATCTTAAAGAACCTGCATCTTAATGTTCACTTTAAAGTTTCGGTGACCGAAACTTTAAAGTGAACATTAAGATGCAACTACATCAATAACCGATACTTTAATGACATGTAATACTTTAATGTTAACATTAAAGTGCAACCACAGATACAGGTTTCTTAATATAGGCTGTTTGCTTATCGTTTCTAAACATATAATAGGGAAGTTATTATATGGATGTAGATAAAGTTCTTTATTCTTCAATTTAGGCATAATATAATGCACCTATGAATGTCAAAAAGCATTACCACCGGTTCGAAAAATAAAACCTTTGCCCCGAGAAGAACCGGCGTAAGAAACTCGGCAAGGTATATTTTTTTCAAGACAAAGGTTTACATCATTACACTCAACTCACTGTTACTGTCAAGTTTGTGAGATAGAAGACCGTCATCATCACCGTTATTCAAATTCAAAAATTCAAGTCAAAATTCTTTCTTTCCTTAGTAAACCAGTACAAATCTTATGATGGTCGGCGTCTACTTGTAGGTTAATTTCAAAATAACCTGTGCCAGGAGGCACCGCTCTTTCGTATCTACAGGTTATATAATACCATTCTTAAAACGATTTTACGTAATTTATTTGTGTATGTGCATGTGTGTGTATGTGCGTGCGTTTCTGCGTGCGTGTGTGTGTTGTGTGTGTGTCTAGGCTATATATCCCAGCATATCTTCTACTTCATCGTAGTTCTAGTCCTTCATCCAACTTGTTATTCTACTTTTAAGGCCATATAGTAGCTTTGGGTATATATCTAATTCTTTGTTTACAATATTAATCTGATGAGCGTTTGTTATATTGTCTACTGGCAAAAATGGTGTTAGTTTTTGGTGGATGCATAACAATATCCCTCCTTTTTTTCAAAAGGTTGCAGTCAAAAGTGGTGGTTTTATGTTTTCTGAGAACAGAGGTTACTATATATCGCTGCTTATCTAAAATAACGCACTATTGCAAAATACTTCATTTTTGAAGTAAGTATAAGACTACGTAGAAAATAAGCTAAACTTTATCTTGAATAAAACACCCAAGTCGCTACTTCAAAAAATGGCCGCGTGGCAGCACTGCGCCGTTATGTGATTGGCTGGAACTCGACGCCATGTTATCGGTAAGAGCGGCCACATGCCAGTTACGCCGCAGCTTTTGGTAACGTAACTACGTTTTTCTCGTGAATAACGGCACATCGCGAAATAAGACGCTGAATTGTTGCTTAGTGTTTATGCAATAGTGCTACATCACAAAATACAACTCTCTTTACGATAAAATTAATTATTATCTGTGCTATTTTTTCTGCAATAGTGTAACATTACGAAGTGCAACATTCTTCATGAAAGAGTAAGTATTCCACTTCTGTCATATGTAGAATTTAGCCAGTATTTACGAAACAGAAAACCAATTGTATTATTAACTACGCGAGATATGCCTGTCTACCGAATAAAGTTAGTCGTACTAAAATTACTTATAACAAATTGGGACACTGTGCGTCATAGACCATGTTCATATTGTTCATAGTAAGTTGTTTTAAAGCAAATATTGCAGGCATTGTTTACAAAACACGTGATTAATTTAACGTATGCTTTGACTCTATTCTATGTTTTAATATAGTATTTTTTACTGCAATTGACTACCTAGCTTGTCACGCGTGTTACACCAAATAATAGGAGATCCGAATAGGTAGGAGACGATTTGCACCGGGCTGTTTATTCGATATAAGTATTTTATACCATATTTAATAAGCTAAGTAATATTATGGCAAATAGGTAGGCTGAAAAATTACTATTTTTTTCCCGTCAAACTATTGGGTAGACAGGTATAAACAGGTAAGTCGGAACTAATAATTTGCACCAAACCTAACGTTTGCATATTCTATAGACTTCATAATTTCGATTAGTGTGTAAATTGTCTATTAAACAAGCATTTGCAATTTAAAACAAAAGATCATTTTTAATATTTTTTCTAAATGATATAAGTACTGAATAAACAGCCCGGTGCAAATCGTCTCCTATTCGGATCTTAGACCAAAAGTATTGTTTTTTGGTTCCAGAGATGAACACGCGAACTGGAAAAATGTTTGAGAATCTTCGGATAAATTTAAAAATAGCCAAAAAATCAGCAACTTCTGCAGCAACTTTGTGTGAAAATCAAGATTTTTCTTCGGATGACAGTGTTAAAGATCCCACCTTTAAAAATTTTGCAAATCGAGATTCATTGAATTCTTTTTCTTCGAGTTCTAGTGAAGGACGCGTGAGTGTGACACCTAAAAAAAGAAAAAAATATACCAAAAAACAATCACAAATAAAGATGACTCCGCCTACTAAAACTAAAGAAGTATTAAATGAATCTGAAAATAAAAAAGGCGTTGAAAAGTCAAAAAGTACTGTGGGGCATTGTAGTAAGCAAAACGATATTGGAAGAGACACATTCTCTACTTATGATAAAGAAAACATCAACGCAGCACAAATCATTCCTGATATGGTAAAACGTGTTTCACCTACAAGCCACATCAACGCAGCAGCACAAATAATTCCTGATATGGAAAAACGTGTTTCACCTACAAGCAACATCAATGCAGCAGCACAAATAATTCCTGATACGGTAAAACGTGTTTCACCTACAAGCAACATCAACGCAGCAGCACCAATAATTCCTGATATGGTAAAACGTGTTTCCCCTACCAGCAACTCACCTTCCTCATCAACCTCTTCCAGCTCTTCCTCAGGCTCAAGTTCTTCTTCCAGCAGTTCGTCAGATTCTTCTGATTCCGAGGATAACAACCAAGATGTGTCAAAGCCTGATAATGGCTCTTCTTACGATATTTCGGGTTGTGAGCCTTCCTCTAGTGTTCCGAATGTTGAGCCTCTAAATTGTTGTCAACAAGTGAACAAACAGATTATGTCTTCACCCGACTGGATTTCAGATAGTGACGATAACTACACCCGCACCTATACCTGCTTGTTACCTGTGACAAATCCTATTAGCAAAAATATCGTTTTTCCGAGTTCGTCGCCTTTTGATCCTAATCTGGAAGAAAATATGCTGGATACAACCATTTATAACAGTCCTAGCACTACCAATAAAACACTTCAACAAGGAATTGAGAAACAGGTCGACATAATCTCTAACACCGCAGCTGACTTCTTAAGTTCGGACGATGAAAATGCCACTTCCTTAAATCGCATTAATAAAGAACAGACTAATGCAGAAGAGATCTCAAATGAGAATACTGTTCTTCGACACAAAGAAATAACGCGTAAAAGAAAGGCTGCCCCTGAAAATTGGACTCGTAATACAGCAAAAAGACTGAGAAATACTGGTAAATCGTACATATCAACGTCGAAACGTGTCGTGCCTGAAAAATCCTTGAAGCCTCCTTGTACTGAAAAATGTAAACTAAAATGTTCTCAAGAAATTACAGAAATTCAAAGAAAAAATATATTTAAAAATTATTGGGAATTGGGGGACATACAAAGGCAACGTGAATTTATTTTGCGGCACCTATCTACAGTTCTTTTGAGGTTCTTAGATTTTTATTCAGAAATACAAAAAATACACCAAAAATAATTTTATACTTACAGTAAATATAAAAAATCTGGTGATAATATTGTGATTTAAATTATACTAGTACTTAAATAGTTATTAACACTGATAAAAGGCAATTAGTGAGAATATTTGTTAGAGTCGCAAACATTAATGTGCCATTTATTACAAAATGTATGGCCGTCTCCAACGACCGAAGTTGTATTCAGACCTTGTTGATAATAATTTAAATGTAAAATTTTGTGCACAATACATGATGAGTCATTATTAAAAAGAAATTTATGTTACATTGTGTACACAAAACGTGATACAACATTATTAGAGAAAAAATTAAGTTTGTTACATGAGTTAAAGACTAATAGGTCGTTATTTGTCGTAAAATTTTGTATTACTGTATAAGTATTACGACTTGTGATCTTCTTGCTCATAATAATATTATGATTATTAAGACTTAACCCGAAGTTAGTCATTGTTTTTTTGTTTTATGATTATCACGTGTGCTATTTAAATATAATGTTATGCTAAAGCTATTCTTGACTAACCAAGGAAGTTAGTAGCACAAAGAAAAAAGTTTTTAAGTTTATTTTAATACAAGATATTTTGAAATTAAATTTGTTTTATTTTCAAACCACTCTACTGAAATAATACCGATTTTGAGTTGGGCCGTTTTAATTGATAAGCAGCGATATCATTTCCTCACTGTGAGCACCTTACACGTTTGATAGAACTCGTCAGTTGACAAACGCATTTTCTTAAAATACTTTATTTTAAGAAGACTTCGTTGAGCTCGTAGCTTATAATTTTCTAGATAACCTAATGATCTTACTTAGTATTTTAATGGATTTATTTTTAAGCACCAGGTCCTCAAAACAACCCCTAGCGAGGAACCAAGGCTTCGAAATAGCCTCGTTTGTATGAAAAACGCACTCTGACCCTTATTATTTGTCGATATCGAGTTCTTACCACAGTTAGCTCAATGTGTTAATATGAATACCGTTCACGTATAGAATCAGAAATTCCCCACAGAAAAACCATTTTTCTCATTAAGTCATAAAATACCGTTCTTTGTCGATCGGATGACGTCTTGCATGACGAAAAACGCACTCTGACCCTTATTATTTGTCGATATCGAGTTCTTACCACAGTTAGCTCAATGTGTTAATATGAATACCGTTCACGTATAGAATCAGAAATTCCCCACAGAAAAACCATTTTTCTCATTAAGTCATAAAATACCGTTCTTTGTCGATCGGATGACGTCTTGCATGACGAGGTGAGTTATGCGTGTAATATAAATTAAATTTGTGGTCGACAGTGCCATACGTAAACTACCATTATATTCATTGTATTAGGTTTTCCCTAAGTACATTAGTACATTATTTAGTACGTGTACAAATATACTCTTATTAAAAGAATATTGAGGTCGCGTGTATTGAATCATTATAAAATACTAGTGAAACCCGTCGTTGCGCTTCGGTTTATGTGAGTTTTTAGGGCTCCGTACCCAATGGGTAAAAAAGGCATCCTATTGCTAAGACTCCACTGTCCGTCTGTTTGTCTGTCACCCGGCATGAACCGTGATAGTTGAAATTTTCACAGATGATGTATTCATGTTGTCGCTGTAATAAGAAATACTAAAAACACAATAAAATAAATATTTGAGGGGGGCTCATATACAACAAACGTGATTTTATGCAGTTTTTTTTATTTTACCGAGTAGAATAGTGTTTCGTTTTTCGTTCGCTCTTAATTCGAAATTGGAAAGAACGAAAGTTTCTCCCTGTTAGGTACCTAAGTTTTTTACTATTACTGAGCACAAAATGTTGTTGTTTATTTTAAATTTCTTTTTTATTAAATGCATATAAAGGCAAATAAATTAAAGCAAATGTATTCAAATAAGCTCAAAGTCACTCAGAGGGCTATGGAGAGGGCTATGCTAGGGGTTTCTCTGCGTGATAGAATCAGAAATGATGATATCCGCAGTAGAACTAAGGTTACCGACATAGCCCTAAGAATAGCTAAACTGAAGTGGCAGTGGGCGGGGCACATTGCTCGCAGGACTGATGGCCGATGAGGTCAGAAGGTTCTGGAGTGGCGTCCGCGGACCGGAAGACGAGCTGTAGGTAGGCCTCCAACAAGATGGAGTGACGACCTCGTCAGGATCGCGGGACCGCGGTGGATGCGAAAAGCACAAGACCGGTCTGAGTGGAAAGCCTTGGGGGAGGCCTATGTCCAGCAGTGGACGTCTTTCGGCTGACATGATGATGATGATGTATTCAAATAACAAGATTATTTAATGAAGTCACCTCGTCTGTCTGGCTGCAGGGCTTAATTGCCTTAGTCTAGATGACGACAACACTCAATGCACTAGTGCATAAAATACCCAGCATAACGAAGGACTTTACGAGCATGAGGAGTGAAAAACCTATTATTATTGTCATGCCAGCCAAAACACGTCCAATGTAATCCTTCTACGAATCCTCCGATCTTGTGTTACAAACCAACAATGTTTGTTTGTTGTCTGTAGTTTTAAAGATTTACCAAATGTGCATTATCATCAGATCAACTTAATAACACTTCTAATAACTGCGTCTCAGTCTGTACAGTTTTGTAAAAAAGTAATGATGACCCCGACACTGCCATAAATCACGGCACAATTTAAGGTGCAATCGCACCTATGCTTATGGTGCGTATATTACGGTGCGTCAAAAACGGCACCATGTTGTTACCATGACCCCGTCTTTTGTTTACGCAACGACACCGTATTTTATACGCAGCGGCGGGTCCTGTGTTGGGTACAAAGTTTGTCTATTGGTACAAATCGTTACGCACAACTTTAACGCGATGGTCACAAGGCTTTGCAACTTTACTTCCTGCAAGGCTGTGACGCTATTAAACAATTATGATATGGTATCGGCACATTTACAACAGCGAACATTATACATAGCTATGCGATAGCAAACGCGATAAGTAAAACATTCAGTGTAACGCAATACTCGACATGCAGTCCTGTTTTTATTATCACACTCATTATAACGTTTAATTAAATAAACCTATAATTTGCAATCCATAGCCTTGAAACCAGTTAAATAATAATAATAGAAAATGGAAACGTCACTGCAGCGTCCTAGTCAAGATATATAACGACAAGTCATCGATTTTCGATAATCGACAAAATGTTTACGTTAGCTATTGACAGATCGTATCGCCGCGTATGTCAACTCTATACATTTCGAGTCGATAGAAAACATCGATAGACAAGACTTACACTGATGTACGTTAGGCTATTTGTTATTTCAATCGTTTCCCAATCGCTCAAAGGTTAACTGGAAGAGGTCTCTTAAAGGGATAAAACGCCCCCTGGTATATACCTTCTTTTTTTCTACCTATTTTGTTGTTTGCTACTTTCCCGTTTGTACAATAAAGTATTTACATATATACATACATACAATATGCGTAACGCTAACGAAAATAATTTTCGAAAGCTGTCAAACTGTATGGAATAGAGATAAGCGCTTGACGCGACCGTCTGGCAGTCTGTCGTCAATCCTATACGTTTTCGATAACGGTAACGATCTCGCCACGCATCTTGTCTAGGGCCACAGAAACGTTGGTAGCGGTTGCATCTTAACTATGGTGACGGAATCAGTGTTTTTCAGTTAGTTATTTCGATTATCGTTCCTGACGTAGAGACCTCGTAATGTTGTTCTCCTAGTCACTATTTATAGTTTAATGATATTGAGCTTACATTTGTAATGATTTTATTGGTGTTAGTTTTAAAATAATTATTTATTACTTTATTACCTTGTGATGTTACTTTTAAGTATTATTGTATTTTATAATGGGAAAAATTACCTTCTGCTGGAGTTTCTTGCGGCGCTTCTTCTCCGCAATGACGGTCTTGTCCAAGCCGCAATGTTACCGACATGTAAAAGGGCCTTCATGTGGCCAATTTACTGAAGAAATATTTTGAATTTAAATTTGAATTTGAGTAATGGACAAGGACCAATGATGGAAACTTGATTCTTATTTTACAGAAGGTAAAGGTTATTCATTCGTTTTGCAACAATCAATTTAGGGCCGTATGACATTTGAATTAAGAGTTAAGTGTCCATTACTGGTGCCTGTCAGCCACAAGTTTCCAATACTGATGCCATCACCCTAGGCCTGCAGGACGAATGTTGATAAAACTACTTTCGAAATTGAACGTTTTTAAAGTTTGGGATTATAGTTCTTCGCATGCGATTAGTTTTCTACTTTCAAGCGGTTGATTTCGTGCCATGCGAATTTTGCGGTGGCTTATATCCAGTTGTCTTTTGGCTGGTGACGATAATGATGGACATGATTATGATAATCATACAAATGCGTAGACAATGAAATATGATAGTACAAGTCCATGGAATTAATTATATCGATATGGTCGTAAAGTTAATTTATTTCAACTCTGCCCAAAACTGACTCAAACCTTTATCTTATTACAGATCTCAACATCCTCGTCGAGATGTGGTACACACAACATCCGTAGACATCCGTACCGCGACACCAACACCACTGACCGAACAGACACTGTTGTTCGATCAGACACTGACTCCTCTAGTCACGACCGACCGGACGGACCGAAAGCCAGCAAGCTAAGAGGGGCCTCTGACAGAAGGGACACTACTGTCCGATCCGGCCACTATGACTGGTCATCTGATCATCACCAGAACACTGACAGGCCGCTGCAGAGAATGAGTGAGCGATCTCTACCCCTCTACAGCAGCATACAGAGGATACAAGAAAATGAAAGAAAGAGGTTCGATCCCAATGAGGATCGGTTACCAAGAATTGAAAATGGTACTTCTAAGATTATTAACTCGGGTGTTCTTGTGGCGTCTAGGAGAGGTAACTTAAATTACAGCTGCTGTTATTGAACAAACGACATAAAATAATACATGAG
The DNA here is from genome assembly GCA_923062465.1 of Acleris sparsana. Classification (NCBI taxonomy): domain Eukaryota; kingdom Metazoa; phylum Arthropoda; class Insecta; order Lepidoptera; family Tortricidae; genus Acleris; species Acleris sparsana. Next base: position 3,727,525 of record OV281293.1, read on the forward strand.
TGTTTTTTTTTGGTAATATAACATGAGCACAGGCCAATCGAGTAATCGTAAGTGAGGTCTGAGATCCATAGACATTTGAATTCTCAAGACTACAATCTTAAAACTGCAATCCTAAGGCTGCGTTTCCACCAGAGATGTGCGAGGATGCGTTGCGAGGGGTGTGTTTGTCATTAACCAATAGAAACGCTTCCACCAGAGCTAAGCTAAGCGAGGATAGGTAAATGAAGCGTTTCTATTGGTTAATGACAAACACATCCCTCGCAACGCATCCTCGCACATCTCAGGTGGAAACGCAGCCACTTCAAATGCGTTGCCATCCCGAGAGCCCTAACATGGCAGCGTTTATCGCGTGACAAAGTTTGAATAAGGCATCCGTCACCTTTTCACACGTAAATAAGTACGACAGTGACGGATGCTTTATCCACATTTGACACGCGATATAGACGCAGCCATTCTAGGCCCACTGAGGACTAACATGGAATGCCTCTATGCGAATAATTTCATTCAGAATACAGTACAACAATGCGAACACTGCTGTTTGGCGGTAGGTTTATGGATAAGATGGTGGTAGCGATCCGGACGGACCCTGCACAAGGTCCTTACCACCCGCAACTACTAATAGTACTTTCTTTTTTTCTTTTGATGTACTTTCCTTAAATTTCTATGTGACTCGTGTATCAAAACCTTTTAACACACTGCAGTTTAAAGAACGAGGACGGTTTTACGATTACCTTTTAGTTTGATATTAACAGAAAGATCTTAGTGTAGATTACTGACGGGGTTTTTATAACAACGAGTAACTAATTCAATTAGTAAGGTGCAGAAAGAGGATTGACCCAGATATCACGGATGCAATTGATAACCGTATCTCTGCACCACAATACTATGTTATGTTGATGCTAAAAATTTACATTCCTAATTCGGAAGTGCTGTTTAAACCAGTTAAATAAACACTGGGGCACTATTAATAGGTACCAGGTTGTATGTAGCAAGGCCATAGTTTTTTCACAGCCAGTAATCGTCTGTAACCGCTCATTATTTTAAAATTACCATTCTCGCGTGCAATAATGAGTAAAACAGCCGCTTTGTTATTCAACAACACACTGACTCATCTTCGGCTAATGACATAACTTGACATGTCAAGTTATGAATGCGTTTTGCTATAAATAGATGGTTGTTGCATGTAAGTAGTAAGAAAAACGGAAAAAAGCATGTTGAACCATGCTCAGTGTAGGGTCCCAACGTCGCTACTACAAACGCAAAAAACTACCACGAAAACCAATGGATACAAGTCGATTAAGGTTCGCTTGCACGTAAAATGTTAACCCCAGGTCAACAGGTTAATTTGTTAAAATTTACAGTTCTTATATTAATCTGACCTTCGTAAACAATTGAACCTTAGGATAATCTAGTAACCTAGTTTTAAATTTGCGTGCAAGCGGGCGTTAGCTATAAATAAGAAAGGGTAAGCGTCATGTACAGAATATACTAGACTTATACCGTTTTTCACCTAAACTCCGGGAGACTTGTATCATTTTACACTAGAGCCACAGTTTTAGTAGTATGTCTCATATATCAGCAGACGTAACGTGGCCATCACTTTTCGACTAAGATTTGAATTACCAATACTTTAATCAAAGTAGTATATAATCGTACCAATATGTTAATCAAACTAGTATTATTGCAATAGAAGGAATATTACCTATCAAGTTGACTGACACCTTCAGAACACAGGTGCAAGTATTTCTGATTACATTTAATGAAAGTTCGTGTTAGAATCAACAAGATCGATTTGTTTACATTTTTATTACATTAGGATAACACAGAATACTTATAAATCAGCTGTTTGACTTTATTGGTCCTTTCTGAGGCTTCACAAACTTGGTATTTAAATCCCGAAGTCGACACGCGGCTATTGCCCAACGTTTCGATAGATGGCGTTAGGTGAAGATTAGATTGCGGAGTCGTTTTGTTCCCCTAAAACGTATATAGCGTAATGCTTTATTTCTTGATTTATCCGAAACTCGTTTATCCTATTTTTGAATGCATCCTTACGATTGAAAAGTAAGGGTGGGTATATTTCAGAGGGTTGATTTGATGGCGGAAGAGGCAGTTATTGTATGTAAATTGACACCAAGTCAATGACCATTCTGCCCTTATCGTCCATAAACAATAGAAACAATGTATAGACAAGTTGCCATCGAATACAAACGCTAGCGTTCGGTGATCACCTATCGCTTTGCGTTGTCAAAAATGAAAAAGCTAGCCAAGTTGCCCTTAGATACCGCCGTTTATATCGTGATAGTGCTCGTATTGAATTCAACAAGGGACTCTATTCCCGACGGTAAAAACGTGTCGTCTTTGACCGTATTGTTTTGACGTCATCCGCCATTACTTTCACGAAAATAAGAGCAACCAAAACGTTGACAACACTATAACAGATCAAAAACGATATTGTTTTTACCGTGTTGAATATAAGCCCTGTAAATATAGCGCGTAGCGACACGGACAAAACGTCAAAACTATCACTATTCGATTAGCGCGAGTGACAGTGATCACCTGATCACCACATTACAGCGTGTCAGTTGTAACGAGTAATACACTCGGGGGCAAAAATACTGGGTCAGAGTGCGTTTTTCATACAAACGAGACTATTTCGAAGCCTTCGTTCCTCGCCAGGGGTTATTTTGAGTGAGGTTTAATGGTGGATACTGCGAGGTTCAATAGAGGAGGTCAAAAGTTCTTAAGATACCTAACTGATCGCACAATCAGTTAACACCACAGCGGGAGAGTTTGGGTCAGCACTTGGATTTCCTTACATTTTATTGCCATTTTAGATGTTTTTCTGAACATGCTCAATTCCGGCGTTAACCGCAGATTCATTCAGTTGGGTATCATAGGCACTCTGGAAGTCCTGTATCGATTCTCGGGGTATTCATCATCAGATTTCACTAAAAGCATTCCCTGGCGAGGAAACAAGGCTTCGAAATAGCCTCTTTAGTATGAAAAACGCACTCTGACCCGTTATTTTTGCTCCTGAGTGATATATCACGTGACCACCAAACGCTAGCATTCGTAATCGATCTCAACTTGTCTTGTCTTGTATTTTTACGGCCGAACCCTATATGGTATAAAATTTGACACATTTTGTATGGGCAAATGTCATATTTTAACCCGAAGTAAGCCTATATGTCCGCAGTTTGAATACTATAAAGACGTTTGTTCTATGTAAACAACTTAAACATAGGTCTAGTAAGTTTTTTTTGTAGTAATCTGCGCAACTTGCAAAAACTAAGATAGTTCGCAACTTCATTCATCGGTTTGAGGTATTTTTATATCTTTTTCATTACTTTGTAGATTTAACAAAATACTTTCGTCGGTTAGTTGCGCTTGCGCTATAAAGGGCGTGTGCGAAGTTAAACCATAATTAGGTCGAAAGAAGAAAGGAAGAAAAGCCGCTGTTACCTTATTTTACCCTATATTAAATAGTACTTGTCGATCGATTTCGAAATCCTGTGAATCCGCAACATGTTTTTTTATGAAAAGCTGCCACCTTTGTTTTGAACTTTTTTTTTACAGAAAGTACGTAACTCTAGCGAAAATGGCACTTTACATTAAAATAGGCAAACATGTAAACACAATCAAACGAACCAATTTACTACTAGTTCGTTATCCGTCCGGATCGCTACCACTATCTTATCCATTAACCCACCGCCGAGCAGCAGTGTTCGCATTGCTGTGTTCCGGTGATGGATTACTCTCAGTCCTCAGTAACGGCAACGCATTTGAAGTCTTAGGATTGCAGTTTTTAGAGTTCAAATTCAAATGGTCTCAGATCCCACTAACCATAAGGTGGCCAAGTGCTAGCGTGCCTTCTCATCGCCATAAAAAAACTTGCTTTTAATGATCAAGTGAGGTCCTTTACTTTCATTAAGTAACTATTCATTAAACGTTATTTTAAACAAAACACGTTTAATTAATATTTGGATTGATTCCTTTTTCGGCACATTCCTTTTTGGACATATTCCGTTTTTGGCATATTCTTGTTTCGGCACATTTAAGTAAATAAATTATACTATGAAATACTTGTGACTTTACTTGCGTAATAAAATAAAATAACATTTACTAGTAAAATATTATATTTTAATCAATTAAAATAAAAAACAAAAATTAGTCAGTACCTACCATCAGTATCCACTGACGATTGATTCCATTTTCGGCACCTTCCTGTTTGGACGTAATCCGTTTTCGGCATATTCTTATTTCAGCACATTCCGTATTTGGCAGAAATAATTATATACAACAAATTAAAACAATCCTAGGTAAGAATAAGTTCTTGTAGATAAAAAACCACGATACCTAGAATTGATTTCATTTGTTGTATATAATGATTTATGCCGAAAACGGAATGTGCCAAAACAAGAATATGCCGAAAAAGGAATATGGCCAAAAAGGAATGTGCCGAAAAAGGAATCAATCAATATTTGAGGTTAAGTGTCAAACAGTAAGTACTAATTTGTTTACATCTTTGGATTTTTTAATTGACACAAGCGTAGGTAGAGTTCAATATACACAATATGTGATAAATTACAAGTGCCTATTCTCATTGCGGTTCAAGAGAAACAGCGATTGTTATGGTCAAGCAAAAAACGGCGAAAAAAACAATTTACATAACGTTGACACTACGCATAACATGTCAAAAGCAATTAGGTTTTACTGGGTAGTATAGAGATTAATGAGAAAGAGGTGGCCTGTATACGCTTTCTCCATGCCATAAAAAAAAACTAAAATGCTTGGCTTTCAAAAGACACGATCAGTGCCCAGAGACTTTGGACTTTGAGAGGAATGTTCCGTACAATTGAAGTCGGGCGCTGAAGATGTAAAGGTCTTTCAAAAATCTTTCTACGTTTACATAATCCGGTTGAAACATTCAAATTAGTTGTTAGGTTATGATGACACTTGCGATTATGACACCGTTTTTTTGTGTGCTATTGTCACATTGTCTCAGGTGCTTCCTTCAGCATTCTATTATACTCGTTTTCAATATTCAAACCGCGTATACATAGGGTTACTTCAGATTAGAATCTGACACGTTTTGAACGTTGTAATGTTAAATTTTAACGCGAGGTATTCAATCAATTCGTCGTTTAAATATTGGGAACCAGCAAAATGGCCGTTCCTAACATCAAATTTTTACTAATAGACACATAGTTGTTCCGGGCCTGATAGCCATATCCAGTAACCATAGCCACGCTGTTATCATTCCTATTTTCTATCGATCTGAAATGTATTAACTCGTAGTTCATAAGCGGTCGACGCGATCTGTCATCAGCTTATGACAATCGTATATATTTTGTAGGTTTTCGAAAATCGCTAACTTAGGGTTTTGCATCTTGAATAGGTCCCTGGCTGTGTATCTTGTCAGGACGTCCCAATAAAGCAGATAAGTGACCCTAGACTTAATTATATCATAAACATGTCGAAAACTGTCATATTGTATGAAATTCACAAAGCGATCAACCCAAATGTCCAGCAGGTTACGTCAGTATACATTTTCGATAACCATAACGTTCTCAAAGTGCACCTTGTCTAGGGCCGAGGGCCTGTCTGAAATTTGATTTAATACGTATTAGCTGCATGCTATAAGCGTACAATTAAACTCAGAGCCAGGGTTAGCATGAGTTGCGGGGAGAAGGCAACAACAGTGACTGAACTTTATCATATTTCACCCCCGCACCTCATGCCTACCCCGACTCTCATTAAGTTGTACGCCTAATAGCCAGTCGGGCTGTTAACCATAATCCTAACCATATTCTTCTAATTTTCCAGGTCTAGTGACCGACCAGCCATTGTCCCAGGATAGAGTGGTGTTCCCCGGACCGACGTCGCAGGGCTCCTTCGTGCCGAGGATCCCCGAGGAGTGCCTGCGCACGGGTATATGCGAGGATGTGCCAGACTACCCGAATGACCGTGTCGCCAACATCATTGATAACGTAAGATGCAGTACAGTATACACAGTAGTTCATCTGAAAACAGAGTAATATCGCGCAGCTTGCATGTGTGCGTGCCTCGAAGGGATACGCCGCGAGTCACCACATACAAACTCAACAAGACGGACCAAGCCGGGGCTACGTCGCCCTAGCCGAAATAGCATATATTTTTTCTAGCCTATATGAGTGTCCCACTGCTGGGCAAAGGCCTCTCCCTATTGATCTCCATGAGTCCCTTGTCTTGTCCCGCCTTGTCCGTCTAGGCCTGCCCCGTCTACGTCGCCCATTTTGCGCCACCCACTTGGTGGCCATTAGTAATCAATATGGAGTGGATCTACTAGCGCTTCGGACAAGATCATCATTGCGGAGAAGAAGCGCCGCAAGAAGCTCCATTCAAAAACTGCTTAGCAAATATGCTTTTCTAATTATACTTTCACCATGGTTATGGTCTGAATTGGTAGTTAACCTAATAATGCCTAACCATCTCCTAATTATTAGGCCTATTTAACTACAACTAATGCATAGAAAATATCGCCCCTCTGGGTCTATTATTAGCTCTAGTATTTTTCGTTATGTTGTGTGTGTGGATGATTCCTTATATCAGATTAATATTACAATGGTTTTAATTTTACAGCTTGGCGATGCGAGGGAGAAATACAAGGTGGATGAATTAGACACACCTGAAATAGCCCAGAGGATCGGACCACCAGAGGAAGTGGAGCTCTGCGATTACGCCCTTAAGGTTACTTTTACTCTTATACAGGGTTATTGGTAAGTCGACCTATTCCCGTTAGGAGGTGATAGGGGTGACTATTTGCGATAATTTTGACCCCCATATGCATTATGCAAAAGTGAACCATTTTTGAGTTATCGCGTTTATTAGGTTTTTTTTAAATTAGTCAGAAATTCAACTTGAAAAATTTATTACAAAAAAAGTATCAATTTAAATCTTTTTTTTTCTTCTGATTTACAAAACCGATTAAACACTAGTTATTTCTCAATATTAAAACAATAATTATCGGTCCAAACTTAAAAAAGCGAGACGGAAAACGAACTTTTTTCAATATTTTTTACGATCGCTTTCCACTAAAATGCCTTAAAAACAAAAAAAAACGTTATGAAACTTGGCTTGCAGATTATTTTAAAAACTTAACTGTTTTCTTAGCTCTCCAAAAACGCATAACAAGTAGAAAATTATTTTAAATAAACCTGAAAAAATAATCATTACAAAGGAAGCGGGCGGAAACAAGTCACAAATGCAACTTCAAAAATTAAAATTAAAAAACATACCAAATTTAAATCATAAGTTTTTTATTTGCTTTTGTACAAGATGAATTTTTTGTTCCTATGCAAAATTAAAAAAAATATTATCTGTACACGTTTGAGAATGCGAGGCCGAAAACTAAAAAATACATGTTTTTTTATCAAACTCCAACATAAATTACACGAAAACAGAAAAATTTACCAATACATTTGGCGTGCAGATTACACATAAAACATTGACCTTTTTCCAGCTTTCTAACGAGCTATTTAAATTAATATGAATTTAGTTAAAGATTGCTGGAAAAAATTGAAGACAAGGAAGTCACTCCGAACATAACTTAAAATTAACTAACTAAATCAATGAAAACTAACTGTTATACTCGTAAACACAAATAACAACTAACTTATGTGAGAATAAGAAATTGAGGTAGCCATTTTGAAAATGAACTATAAAAATCCTAATTATTTCAATTTTATTTGTTTATTAGTTTTAATTTTGTAACTTTTTACATAACTTAATTATGCTTATTTGTGTTTACGAGTATAACAGTTAGTTTTGATAGATTTAGTTAGTTAATTTTAAGTTTTGTTCGGACGTGACTTCCTTGTTGCTTCCTTTGTGATCAATTTTTTCCAGCAATCTTTAACAAAACTCATTTTAGTTTTAATAGCCCGTTAGAAAGCGGGAAAAAGGTCAATGTTTTATGTGTAATCTGCACGCCAAATGTATTGGTAAATTTTTCTGTTTTCGTGTAATTTATGTTGGAGTTTGATAAAAAAACATGTATTTTTTAGTTTTCGGCCTTGCATTCTCAAACGTGTACAGATAATTTTTTTTTTTTAATTTTGCATAGGAACAACAAATTCATCTTGTACAAAAGCAAATAAAAAACGTATGATTTAAATTTGGTATGATTTTTAATTTTAATTTTTGAAGTTGCATTTGTGACTTTTATTTCCGCCCGCTTCCTTTGTGATGATTATTTTTTCAGGTTTTTTTAAAATAATTTTCTACTTGTTATGCGTTTTTGGAGAGCTAAGAAAACGGTTAAGTTTTTAAAATAATCTGCAAGCCAAGTTTCATAACGTTTTTTTTTGTTTTTAAGGCATTTTAGTGGAAAGCGATCGCAAAAAATATTGAAATAAATTCGTTTTCCGTCTCGCTTTTTTAACTTTGGACCGATATTTATTGTTTTAATATTGAGAAATAACCAATGTTTAATCGGTTTTGTAAATCAGAAGAAAAAAAAAGATTTAAATTGATACTTTTTTTGTAATAAATTTTTCAAGTTGAATTTCCGACTAATTTAAAAAAAACCTAATAAACGCGATAATTCAAAAATGGTTCACTTTTGCATAATGCATATGGGGGTCAAAATTATCGCAAATAGTCACCCCTATCACCTCCTAACGGGAATAGGTCGACTTACCAATAACCCTGTATATCAATGATTTTTTAACTACATAGTTTGTTTTGACGAAGAGAAAAGTTATTTTATTTTTAAATAAGTCAGCTGACTGCAATTAATGACGATAAAAAACTATATGAAACTAATGAGTTTCTTTCCCCAGGTCGTAATACCACAGGCTGCGCCAGACAAGGACGGCAACTGGCATTACATAATCAACCAAAAGGACAAGCCATTACAAGGCTTCCACGTTGAAATTTGCAGGTATAAAGCGCTGAATAGACCGGCAATAAAAATTGCACAAGTTGATTGCTATCTTACTTTAACTTCAGTTCTTTAACTGTTTGAATTTTTATAATTGGACGTAGTTAAGGGAAAGGACTGAATCCACGATATAATCGGAAGTGGAGTGAAGTATCCCACGATGGTCCTTAGGGTCTAGACTATTAGAAGTTATTTTAAACTCACACAAGACCAACCCACATCTATGACATTATTTAATTAAAGATTCAATTGTGTTAGAGCGTTAGAAATAATTGTCTTTTCAAAGAACCTTGCACATATTCTACAAAGCAGAAAAGCTAGAGCTCGAACTTATATTTACATGCATTGGTAGCGCGTAAAATGGATCCAATCCACTTATCGAAAAGTAACGAAATGCGAATTATTTTTCGGGTGGTAGGACCTTGTGCACGGTCCGTCCGGATCGCTACCACCATCTTATCCATTAATCTACCGCCAAACAGCAGTGTTCGCATTGTTGTGTTCCGGTTTGGGGATAAGACACCCGGTGTAATGACTAGCATAGGGGCATTCCATATTAGTCCTCAGAGTTGGCAACGCATTTGCAGTCTTAGGCTTGCAGTCTTGTGAATGCGAATGTCTATGGGTCACAGTTTCCACTTACCATCAGGTGGCCTGTGTGCTAGTTTGCCTTCTCAAAGCCATAAAAAAAAAAAAAAAAACATTAAGAAAATCATCATAATTTTGTGTTACATCAATATAATTATCATTGTTTAAACATATTACAGTATATTTTTTCGTTTTTTTAGCTAATTAAGTACCCGGCGCAGTTCATCCCTACCGAATATACCTACATACCATCAGCTCATCGGAATCCTGACCTACCATAGAACGTTGTCACAGTTAGGTACATTATAAAACAATTTGTTTGGCACTTACGACTTAAAATCATAACGTCACTGTGACACAGTTCTATTGTGGGTCAGGGTTCCGATGCGCTGATAGTACAGTCAGCTGCAGAGATAAGTATACCCCCCTGCATAGGAAACTTGTATGCAGGAGGGTATACTTATCTCTGCAGCTGACTGTACATACTCTTGTTTGACGTTAATCTTTTACTGTTCATAATTCCAGAGCAGACAAGTCCCCTTGTGCCAAATTGGCCCACTTCTACTCAGGATACGAAGCCACCTGCAAACAGAAGTACGTACTCCGATACATGGCGGGTCTCAACGAGCAAGGGGAAATGGTCGACAAAGCGTTCAAATTGCCAAGTTGCTGTTCTTGTGTTGTGCGACAAATCTGAATGATGTACTAGTGATGTGTGTGCGTTTGTTTTGAATTCAGTGCTACCAACTTACAGTACTATCATGTCCTTTATTGCCATCGATTTAAAGACTATATACTGTGAAATGCGAGTGCGAGCAGAGGCGCGATATCACTGGAAATGCGCGTGTTTTATGCTAGGCGGTTAGTCAACGCTGCCCCCGCCCCAAAATGGCAAAAGATGTAAACAAAACAGTACTTTTACTATTTGACACAAATGATCAAGCGTATAAATTAGAAATACCTCACGCGAGTATTAATAATAAAGGTCAGTTTGGTTTTGTTTACATTGTTTGCCATTTTTAATCGTCCCCTGAATGTGGGTGTGTTAGCGTATTAATAAACTCATCTTGACTGTGAGGCCCGTCACAAGATACGTCAAAGTAAACGCCAAACCATAGAACACTGTCATTTTTGACGCATCTCGATACTAGCATTAGACTTGAGATCAGTTTATTAAGACGGGCCTAAGCAACGTAGTAACATCCAGCGACAACTTGTAATAACCAACTCAATAGCGCCACCCAGCGTCAGGTAGCGCAACTAATAGAACGTTTCATATCGTTGCTATTCACGATGGCGTCCACGTTGCGGTGTCGCGGAGGGCTCGCGTTCACTAATCGCCACGCTCGTAACGCGTTTACGGGTCGCTAGTGTGATAACGCCCTAATAGCGATAATGAACCGATGGATATCAAGGAAATGGTTGGTACTGTATTTGCGGGGCGAATGTTGAAAGTGATAGTGAACCAGTATCAGAGAAACTGTGGTACCTGCTGTATTTGCGTGAGTTCGAGAAGAGTCATTAAATTTTACTAAGTTTGACGTTATAATGTATTTCACCATTGCTATAATGTATGAAGTTATGCGATTATACATAGTATCTAATTTATTGTATGTTTTATTTGAAACACGAAAATCTATATCTTTCCGTGATTTTTATAAAATAATAATTGTACAAAAGAATTTCATTTGCGTATCGCTTGGACGATTGCTGCTGCGGGGATTGTGACCATGTCTACAGATTTTCGATTCAACCTAATCCCAAAAATACGCAAAGAGACTTATTACCATGGCTTTAAGGTCTATGTGTAAGTAACCATTTTTTAACCGTGCGGATATACCACTGCAAAACAATGTTGCATTTATAGGCAACTACTTTAGACACAGGCATGTCGTTTGCGTTTAATACACTCGCGGAGTAATAAAACGGGTCAGAGTGCGTTTTTCATACTAAAGAGGTTATTTCGAAGCCTTGGTTCCTCGCCAGGGAATGCTTTTAGTGAAATGTGATGATGAATACCTCGAGCATCGATACAGGACTTCCAGAGTGCCTAGGATACCCTACTGAATGAATCTGCGGTTAACGCCGGAATTGTGCATGTTCAGAAAAATATCTAAAATGACAATAAAATGTAAGGAAATCCGAGTGCTGACCCAAACTCTCCCGCTGTGATGTTAACTGATTGTGCGATCTGTTAGGTATCTTAAGAACTTTTGACCTCCTCTATTGAACCTCGCAGTATCCACCATTAAAACTCACTCAAAACAACCCCTGGCGATTAACCAAGGCTTCGAAATAGCCTCGTTTGTATGAAAAACGCACTCTGACCCGTATTATTTGTCCGCGAGTGTATGTCACCTAATTGCGACCAAGTTCTACATTGTACAGTAGGTATTACAAAGAGTCCTCACTGAGAGCATTCGCGTATATTCGAGTGGTGTGGTCGTTCTGCTGAGTATTATTAAAGCTCACACACCTTACGCAAATACTTTACTCTCTGTAAGTATAAGGTATAAATAAGCTGTTCGTTCATTCAATTTCAACTTGTGCTCAATTAAACCGAGTGAAGTAACAAAATGCAATCCGCAATTAGAGAATACCTTCACTAAATTAAACGAATAAATACTAGTAAAATAAAGAACAAGAGGACAATATTATTCAAATTGACTGTTCTAAACTAAGCTCTATACCTTGTCTATTTAACAGAGTTAGTACTAGAAAACAGAGAATGCACGTAATTGGTCAGCGATAAGGACGATGCACAGGCACAAGGTAGGTTTACATGCCTGTCAAAGTTTAGTCAACATCTGTCGCTCGTTCGGGGCGGACGCATTCAAGTACTTATCTTTGGTAACACATTTTTACCTGGCTCGTTTATTGGATTGTTTCCAATTTAACCTGGATTTATAGATGAATAAACATGACATGACAATGCCATGTTATCAATAAGTTAATTATTTGAGGTGCCTCTAAATACAAACAAAAATCACGAGAAATATTACGAATATTCCATCAAGCGGCATGTAAGCCGAGCCCGCCATCGACGTGCGATTTGTTGACGCCCTCAGGCAGTTTCTTGTCCCTTTCATTTTCATACAAAAGTGCAACAGAAAGAACGCTTTGCTAACTCTGTTAAATAGACAGGGTATAAGGCTTGTACTATGGATACTTGTCTGATAAAAATACTTAAATAGAGAGATACGTACTATCAGCCAACAGAACCCCGACCCGCTATACAAATGCCACAGTTACGTTATGATTCAAGTTGTAAGAAGAGTCAAACAAATACTGAAGAATAAGAATAAGAATAAGAAGTATTTATTGTCACCCAAAAAACCAGTAAAATACTAAATAACAAAATTTTATACATAAAAAAGGTGTGACAAAAGGCACAGACTCAGCATGTGCTGCGAGCGCGGGCGAGTGCTCGAGTCTTCGCAGCGCTGGTTTTCAGTCTGCCCCTATTTCGCACTCTTAACACAAATTTAGCAGGTAGATCAGATAGCATACAATTTATTTATACAGTTTAGGTAGACAAAATAATTAAAATTAAAAAAAAAAATGAATTTATTTAAAAAAAAAACATGTAGGAACAGCAGGAAACTCTTTGATAAAAACACCACTGAAACGAGTTTTATTTTTATATAGTTTCTAAATTTTGCGAACTGCGACCACTAGCTCTCGCTTCACTTTGGTTTATGTCAGTTTTCTGCAACACCATCCATTATCATTCATTATCCATGTATCGAAGAATAGCTAAACTGAAGTGGCAGTGGGCGGGGCACATTGCTCGCAGGACCGATGGCCGATGGGGTCAGAAGGTTCTGGAGTGGCGTCCACGGACCGGAAGACGAGCTGTAAAAAAGAAAAAAAAGATAAAAGATGTTTATTCAGTAAGCAGGCCGCACGGGCACTTTTACACGTCAAAAATCTACCAGCGCTTCGCAAGAGACCACTGCTGAGAAGAAACGCCGCAAGAAACTCAACAGTCAGTCTTTTTTTTTTAAATACTACTTATGATGTTATGATATTATACAACTATAAAGCTTAACCTAGCATTATATAAAACAATGAATTTAACATAAAACAAAAAATTAAAAATATTCAAGCGTAGCTTGAGCAGGAAAATGTGTCAAAACTAAGAATTTTCATAGGGAGTAGGTAGGCCTCCAGCAAGATGGAGTGACGACCTCGTCAGGGTCGCGGGACCGCGATGGATGCGAAAAGCACTAGACCGGTCTGAGTGGAAAGCCTTGGGGGAGGCCTATGTCCAGCAGTGGATTTCTTTCGGCTGACATGATGATGATGATGATCCATGTATCATACACAAAAGCCGTCCTCTTGAATCACTCTATCTACTGATGAAACCCGAATTAAAATCTGTTGCCGGCGGGAATTTATTTTGTTTTTATAATATTTTATTTAATACAAAATGAAGAAAAAGATCAGAATATTAATTTTGACCTCAATCCTCTAAAACCTATTTCGTAAAAAAACAGCTTTGACCATGCAGCAGTGACAAGCAAGTGGCAAATGACAGTTACCAGTCACCATTTCATAGAATTTTATATTTTTACATTTTCATTTGACATGTGCCACAAAACAAAGATCTTTCTATCTACATTTACATTAATTCCTTAGTTATTTATCGTTTACAAAACAAATATCGTTTTTATTGCAGCTTCAGTAAAAAATAATATTTGCGAAAAGAAAAGAAAATAGTATTTCCCTTTGGAAAAAGACTAGTGTGTAAATTATGTTAAAATCTGTAATGTCGAAATATTTTTTTATTCTGAGTGCAGCGCTTGCCGTTCTCACATTTATTTCTATACGTGTAATGTATCCCAAGGCAAATTGGAATAAGGCTCCGAATGCCACTATCGGTATAACCGAGTATGGTAAAAATGCATTTAATTTCTTCAGGCTACCTTATAGTTTAGTCCAGTGTCTAGACTCAATAACAGTACAAAGAGATGTAACCATTTCTAGACTTTATTACAAAGAAGTAAGGCTAAAAAGTGTACATATGTAGTGTATACATCTCTTTTAAGCCAACTGTGACTGTGTAAGAGATAAGTTCGCCTTCGTACGATTGTTGTTGGATGTTTAAACGAACCAAAACGAAACCAACTATATCTCATAAATTTTCCTGTAAATAACTATAAAAAAACCAAGACGAATATCGAACGGGATCAACAGTGAATGTGTCCAAATAAAGAATGTGATCACTTTCAAAAGAGGCCAAATAAGAAACATACGAACTAAGAACAAGACGAAAGACGATAGGACGAATAACGAATGAAACTAAAAAACAAAGAGACTAAAACCGAGCATTTCCAAAAAAAAAAAAAAAAAAAAAAAACAATACCGGAATGAGACAGAATAAGACAAAGACTAGGTACCAAAGAATGGATGACGAAAGCAGAATGAGACGAGTTAAGAACTTGACCAAATACGAATGGGACGACCCAAGACGATACCAAATTTTCCTTTAATCGAAAGGCATTTTTCGCCGCATGAGTTGTGTTTTTTGATACCTAGTCACTAACCCTAACTAACCCACGTAGTTATATACATACATAGGTACACTAACACCTTAATTCCCACAGTCTAACCCACAGAGCTACAGAATTACCGACAACTTTTAGACTTCTTGTTTATTATGTAACCACATTTTTCACAAACAGGCTAAGATGTTTAGTAGTTAAACTCAGACGAGCAGTTGGACTGACAGGCCGAGAGGGACCCAGCTATAAATAAATATCAGGGGACAACGTCACACAAATTGACCTAGTCCCAAACTAAGCTCTAGGCTTGTATTATGGGTACTAGACAATGATACAAATACTAATATAGATATCTGCCCTTACCGGGATTTGAACCCAGGACCGCAAGCTTTATAGGCAGGGTCGCTACCAACTAGGCTAGCGCGTCATCGTTGTCGTTAGCTATTTGTTAGAATGAGAGACGTATTTAACTTTCTCATTCTATCGGCCTGTCAGTACGACTGATCGTCTGTGGCATCCCTTTAGTGATAGGTTGCAAGCCCAAACAATACCTACCTACAAGCCTTTTTTCTCTTAGTCGCCTCTTACGACATGTAGTTGCACTGTTCTAAAGTTGCGTCCACTTTACGCGCGGCAAACCAACATTGGCTCGCGCGGCGCGGCGGCCGGGGTGCCTGGAGACGGGGTAAACGTCAGCACATCCGCCGCCGCTTAAGCTGGCAACTACACGACAAAGCTACTTAATTAATGTTTGAAATATACTCGTATCCTTAAAACATGATGGTTTCAGTATTATACAATTCTATGTTTTGATGGGTTACCTTATTCTTCTTGTCGAAACCTTACAACATCATTTCTCCTGTTACATTCCATTTTTTTTCATCTTTCCCAATAAATCCCAATAAATGTATTTTCCAGATAAATTCTCTATAGCTTACGTGACCGTTCCTAGTGTTGCGGTAGCTAAAAACCTAGTGCAGAATTTATTGAAGGACAAGCTCGCAGCCTCTGTTATTATGATTCCACAGATCACTTCGTTTTACACGTTAGTGGGAGATTTAAAGGAAGACAGTAAGGTAAATTAAATTAACACCCGTATTTATAGACAAGAAAAGTAATTACTTGAGTAGTTACATAATAAAAACCGATACTTAAGTCAGTACAGTCGAGGTCATAATCATGACGTGTACACTTTAGTGCCTTGTCACGATAATCGCTGTGACAATTCATATATGGCAGTTTAATCACGACATTAAACAGGCAAGATACTAAAGTGTAAACTGAAACCAGCCTCTCCTGGAACCAGCCTCTTTTTAACGGAACTCTTTTTTACCATCTACTTTAACGACCTAGTACTGGAAAGTACAGTTACACGTGATTGGCTAATGAGAATCCGCTAAAGCCGCACTCACAATGGAGCAGGTAGTCAGTCGGCTCTTACATCTGTACGGTGCGGACGTGTTTGTTTTCCCTTCTTAGCTACTGAAAAAGATCGATGTCTCCTTAATCTTTTATTCTCAAATAGCATTGTGAACGAATCCTAAGAAGATTGTCGTTTGTTACCGCCCACTTGGCTACATGCCTCTATCTTTTGTTTTGTCATTTGTATGACACTGCTCGTGAGAGAAGCCTGTACTAGGTCGTTAACGTAAATGAGTTATTATAGGTAACGGCACGCGCCCGTGCCCTTTTTCCAGAATAAGGATTTTGTTACAGTCGCTGCTAATGATCAAAACGAGAACATTGCATATCAACAAACTTACAGAGTACTTGTGCTCGAACCATGATCCGTACGAGATGTGCGAGGTGGTATCCGTGGCTGTTGAGACTGGGGACCCGAATTATTTAAAGTGGATCAAAGATGATGTGCCTGAGCAAATGTAACATGGTAAATTTATAAATAAAATTGGAGCATTTCGTCACCTGTAGGATCAATTAAAGTAACCGCCAAATTGAGGAATTTGAGTTATATACCGTTGGAGTGCAAAAAATCTCCATTGGTAATCGAGGTTAAAAAAAAAAAGTGTGAGTTACATTGACAGAAATCAGAGATAAACTTTTGATATTTGGATTAAATTTTAGAGTAAGTAACATTAATTTATAACTTAGTTTTTTTTAAATTAACATATGGCACTGGTTCAGCTATGAACTATAAATATATATCTCTCCCTTTTATTTACACGGGAGTCATTATCTTTTGTTCGTTTCTTGGGCGAGAAAAATCGCCCATAGTTCATTGCTTACTCGCTCGCGGTGGGACCAGTGCCTTAGGGGCAGCCAAAAAAAAGAACAGAAAAATGAATCTTACATTAAAAAATTAAACTTTTCATGCGAACTTGTGCGTGTTACGTTAACGGCAATCAATGGTTATATTATCATATTTTTGCAAAATTCATACAAAATCTGGCGGTTACAGTATAAAATTCGTAGTTTTTAACAGTTATAAAAGTGCTTCCTATATCGTTTTTAATAGATTCTACAGTAAGTAGTTAGAGTTGTTTTTCGAATGTATAAAGTAATTCATTCGTTTTGTTCACAGGTTATAAAATAGGCATTTCCTGGCCTCATGGCACTGCATACAACAACCAGCCTTTTAAGGTGCGTCCACATAATGTAACAATTGCTCGTTACATAGTTCCGTGACCGTACCAAAAAGCCGCGTATCTACTAGAGGCAGCCTCGGGTTGAGCGGCTGCCTCGTTCCGAGGCCGAGCAAGTGGAGACGCTGGCTCAACCTGAGCCTGAGGCACGCCGCGACACGAGGCAAATTCGTCGCTGCAAGCTAGCCACATTTTGTCGGTTTTTTTGCCGTGCTCAAAGGAGTCTCGGTCCGAATGTCGCATTTAATGGAGACCGGCGTGTTAACGGTGCACATTGCGGATCAAGCTGAGGCGACTCGCTTCGAGCTGATCCGCAAGGTGCCTCGAGCTTTTGCTTCAGAGCAGCAGCCTCAAACTGAGGCTGTTTGGCTCAAGTCGAGGCTGCTCGGCCTGAGTCTGCTCAAATGGATACACGGTTTAAAAGGGTCTCAGTACCGGTTGTGAGGACGGTATTGGTCAATAACGACGTAATTTCGCGATGCGACCATCCTTAGCGCATGATTTACACCACATTAACAAGTCTGGTAGATTTGCCACGCAGTCCTATCCGATAGTGACCCCTTACTTATGTCTAGGGTCCCGTTGAAATTTGCATATAAGGCATAACTTTAACAATACTTTGGACTAAGCTTAATAGAACGTAGAAATTAGTTAAAGTGTGCTGCAGAAATAAGGTACTTAACTTGCAAAAATATGCCCATTGTCAGGAGATTACCGACGACGCGCTGGCCTAGTTGGTAGTGACCCTGCCTACGAAGCTAGCGGTCCTGGGTTCAAATCCCGGTAAGGGCAGATATTTGTGTGATGAGCAAGAATATTTGTTTCTGAGTCATGGATGTTTTCTATGTATTTAAGTATATATTTCTCTATATAAGTATTTATATCGTTGTCTAGTACCCATAGTACAAGCCTAGAGCTTAGTTTGGGACTAGGTCAATTGGTGTGACATTGTCCCCTGATATTTATTTATTTATTTATTTATTTATTAAGGCTGTCACACACATTATTCTATTTTTGCAGCTGACTAATTAATATCCGTTGGTACTTTGGCCTTACCTTTTTGCCTGCTTCCTACAATACTAGGACTATTATTTATATTGCGCTCTTGCTTCTGCTAGAGAATTTACGAAATTTTATTATTTTTCTATTAAATCTCATTTTACCATTCCAGTTTTCGGAGAATATAAGTCCCTCTGTGCTAAAGACTCACTTATACAGGTCAAAAAGCCAGATGCAAGCAGAAATACGTTCTACGGTACGGTTTAATGGTTGAAATCTATATAAAAATACCAAGTTGCTTTTTTGTTTTATTTAGTCAAATACAATACCTATACTGGAAAAAAATGATGTTTAAAAAAAAGAATTTCATTTTTATTTATTCTGAGCTCAACTGTAACAAGACAATGCTCAGGTTCACTTTTTCCATATTCCGATTTCGTCCACATTCCCAACTCGTTCATATACCAATCCTAGATTGTCCACTTCCTATCTCGTGGATATTCCCAACTCGTCTGCAATCTAACTTAGGTTGGCTGTTGGGGATGTGAATGAAACACGAATGTGGACGAGATAAGAATGTGGACCAGATGGAAATGTGAACGAGATGGGAATGTGGCCGAGATGAGAATGTGGACGAGATGGGAATATGGACAAAGTGGATTGCCTATGGCCCTACTGCGTTGTACTACTCACCGAAATTAGTTTCATAAATAGGAGATAGGTTTAGGTTATATCAGTTTTGCAGCAGGCCCGGAGGTACAACGCAGTAGGACCACGGGCAAAAAAGGATCTGAAGAACTATCATAACCTAAACCTGCTATAATTTACTATACTTATTTTGGTCAGTTGTGTTCACGTAATTTTTGTGCCATGGGGAAGTCACTCATAAAAAAATCAATACAAGCTTGAATAAACTAAAAGAGGTTTGTAAAAGTGAGGGTGCTGTTAAAGGGGTGATAGACGTCCGAGTAAAGTACGCCGTTCTTATGGCTCGGCGACCTTACTTGCCCGTCTGTCACCCTTAGTACGCGAACTTATAAAGGCTCTGGCACACCAAACGCGGAGCAGCATCAGCGCGCGTTAAACGCGTGCACGCACGAGTCGTAAAACCACAAAACAAATGGAACCCGGCACACCAAAAAGTAACGCGTTGCAGCGCCGCACGCGCGTTGACAACTCGGATAGCGCAGCGCGCGTGGCGCGCGCATCTCCGCGAAGTTGTTTTGAATACGGCGTCCATGTTTACCGTCACACCGGGGGCGCGGCAGCAGCAGCGCGACGGCGCGGTAGCAGCGGCGCGTCAGTGGTTGTGTTTTCTTTACAAACGCCGTTGGATACGCGCACGCGCGGTGCTACACGTCACACCGAACGCAGCTGCAGCGCGTTAGCAGCGCTGCAAACGCCACGCAACGCTACGCGTTGATGCTGCCACCCGTATGGTGTGCTGAAGCCTTAACGAAAACGAAACGAAACGTTGCTTTTTGGCAACGCACCTGTGACTCCTCTGGTGCTGCAGGTGTCTATGGGTGACGGTAATCGCTTTCCATCAGGCGATCCGTCTGCTCGTTTGCCTCCTATACCATAAAAAAAACGATAAACACAGGCGAAAAAGGTCGTCGAGCTTTAAGTACGCGTACTTATTCGACCGTCTATGTGGGACTTCAGGAGTGAAATTCGCAACATAAATCATTTACTTACCCATTAACTACTACTATCTAAGTGGTGTATGGTGTGGTGGAGAATATAGTAGTTCTCCACCTGTGGCCTTTTTTATAAAGCTACAAATTACAATTTACGGGTTACAAGTCCCCATTTAACACAAACTCGACCAATGACGACCAGCCATTTGAGCAGTGTTGCTAGTTTAGACTTGTAAAATTGTAACATTGTTTATAAAACGTGCCCCTGTAGGTAATATTGCATACTTTTTTTTTAAAGCATGATTTCCCATTTCCAAGTAAGCATTACGAAATCTTTGTTTTTTGATACTGAAAATTGCTCTGAAATTTATCATAACTTCTCAATAAAGTTCAAGGCACTCGTTCAAGGCAGTGACAACGATAACAGGTATAGCTAACCATATTTTCAAGGCTCACCATCACATCAGATTTTGCGTAGAAATTGCGCCGTGTTGCCAATTTCAGCCCAAACAGCGCCCTCTTTCTTTCAAACTTTTTTGTCCGAAATATACATTCTATTTATTGTTTATAACTTATAACTTATAATAGGTAATAGGTACATAACATAGATAGCTCTACTTTACATTTTAAGGTGAATTTGGAAAAATTACCGGTATCATTGCAGCTTTTGGAAAAGTAGACTTACTAAACGTCACTTCAAGAGTTTTGACACTTTTGTTTGACAGTAGCAAATGTAGCAATAGCATGGCAGTGACAGCTGCTGTCATGTCAGTTAGCTGCACCCGTTTTATTGTGTTGTAGCATCAAAAGTGAATTGATGAACGAAAACTAAGGAAATTATGCTCAAATCCTTGTTTACGAAATCTATTTTTACGGTTTATTTGTCACTTTTGCGTCCTTGCTCAGTTATGGCTCAGGCCTCAAATGCCACAATCGCGTGTAGCAATGTAGATGCAGGTAAATTATGGTAAAACCGGCAATGCACTATTTATAAACTTTTACTAGGCCTAGAACTGATAGTTATAACATGTGTAGTCCCTGTAATTGGGCATACGCATTATCATCATCACCCCGTTAGCGGAAAGACGACCACGTCTAGACATTAGTCTTCCTTCTCTTTAAATATCGCCTCTAATAAAGTTTCATTAAATTATAAATAATTCAAAAAGTGCGACATTACTGGTGGTTTTGAAGTTGCACATCGATTTGACAATGCATTAGGGTTTGAGGATTATTATTATACCTAGTTATTTGTTACAGATATCTATCATAATAATGCCTTTAACTAAAAAACCCTGTCGCAGATACACATTAGTATAAATAAAGAACTTTACTTGGACATTATCTCTAAAATTCGGCCCAAAATTGCTATTAAAATCATCTTCATCTACATCTTTACATCTTAATGTCCAATTTCACCAACGCCTTAACGGACAATTAGTGTTAACAGCTGTCAAAAGTGGGTCCATTTTGTATGAAACTCATAGCCCTTGGCAGTATTATTAATTGTTTAAAATTGTTTGGTGAAATTGGTAATAAATATCTTTCCTTTGCATTTTTCAGATAAATACTCAGTAGCGTATGTCACTGTGCCTAATATTCAGGTGGCTAAGACCCTAGCGCATGGGTTGGTGAAGCAACAGCTGGCCGCATGTGTCAACATCATTCCGCAGGTCACTTCAGTGTATATGTGGAAGGAAGAGATCAATGAAGACAATGAGGTAAACACAATTACGCTATACAGGGTAACCTGGAACCAAATACAATTATCAGCCTAAATCTTTGACCTATTAATTATCCGACATATTTTAGGCCTGATTTATGTAAATGATGTGATGGTTTCTGAATGATGTGATGATCATAAAAAAGTTTTTAAACAGGTTGGTTTTCAACTTTTTTAATGAGATGCAAGTTTGCAGATGAAATATTGCGATAATAATAATATTATAAAATTACATGAACAATTTGCTCACTATATTTACTAATTACTGAAGATATATATTTTTTATAATTAATTTCATTGGCACTATTCTATTATTGGGTGAGTGAGACGGGTGTTATGTGCCGCTTCGACCATTGCTGATCTTCCGTGACATTCCTTTCTTCACAGCTCGACGCAAAGGCTCTTGTCCTCCAGATGCTTTGGGTAGTGAGGAGTTGTATCTCTTATGGGTACATGATATGTCGCCATAGTTAGATGTTTCTATTGGGCAATAGTAGTCCACATGTGCAGAGGATGTGCATTGCTGTCTCTTCTGTCTCCTGACAGAACCTGCATGTCTTTGCCATTAGCACAAACAAAATTCAATTTACAAATAATAGTATACATAGATTTTAATTCTTTCTTTATTTTGTTGAAATATCTTTTAATTTTCCTGATCATGATTGCCTAATTTTCCCACGTTTTAAATAAATATATTTTCTATATTCCAGTTGCTGTTAATGATCAAGACGAGGACATCTCAAGTCAACCAACTCACTGAGTATGTGCGCTCCAACCATCCGTATGAGGTGTGTGAAGTGATATCTCTGCCCATCAAGAATGGGAACCCACCGTATCTGAAGTGGATTGGAGAAAATGTGCCTGAGAATGATCAAAAGTAAATGGGTTAATATTGTAGTATTTTTTAAATATTACGTAGTTTATTTGTAAGAAGTAACCATCATGATAGAAAACTCATTTAAAACAGTTAAATATCTTCGAAACAATTGATAGAGGTGTGACGCTGACTGAGATGCCGTGTGTACAGTCGACGTAAACGATATATTTATACATTTTTACATGTTGTTTCAATAGAATATGGTAAAAAAGTGTAAATATATCCTCGACGTCGACCATGCATTAAGTCGGTGAACAAATGGGAATACTGTTTACACTTTGCAGTACCAGTTGAATACCTATAGCCAAACCAAAAACAGTAAGCGGCCCATAACCAGAAGTAGTGATACTTCGTAAACGAGTAGCCACACATTAGCAAGGAGTAATTTAGTATGGCTTTTTTTAATCTAGTAATGTATACCGGCAATAATATATTATGTAACAACTGATGCAAAAATATCTGACTCGCTCTTATTCCTTTAGTAATAGAGATGTGTCAGATATGTATGCGCCCGATGTTGGATAATATATTATTGCTGGTGGATGGTGGACAAATGTTCAACAATTAAGGGTATTGTGACCCGATGCTTGAGTCTGTTTAAATCGCGTAGCAGTAAAAAAAAAAACAATATAAATTTATCTTCAGGGTATATAATATATATATAATATTTCTCATCCCCCTAAACCAAGTTCGATTTGTACGATTTTTGAATATGTTGTAGTTATAATGAAATACTATACTCGGAAATCTAATTAAAGACCAAAATCAGATGGTACCCATCTTGATTAGTTAGTTATTTTAACATTAACATTTTATTATCCGTCCGGATCGCTACCACCATCTTATCCATTAACCTACCGCCAAACAGCAGTGTTCGCATTGTTGTGTTCCGGTTTGGGGATAAGACAGCCGGTGTAATGACTAGCACAGAGGCATTCCATCCTAGTCCTCAGGGTTGGCAACGCGTTTGCAGTCTTAGGCTTGCAGTCTTGTGAATGCGAGTGTCTATGGGTCACAGTTACCACTTACCATCAGGGTGGCCTGTGTGCTCGTTTGCCTTCTCTATGCAATATGCAAAAAAAAAAAAACATTATTTCATAAAAACATGAATGAGAACTCGTGTAACCGTAACCAGTAATACGAGGGTAAGTGTTATTGATTAAAATACCTACAGTTAAACCAAAATGCAGTTATCACAGCGATGTGCCCGGTTGAGGTTAGGATTTTGGTATTTAATTCGATTTCTGAGTTTAGGTTTGTAACTTCCTGTTTTTTATTGTTTTTTTTTCTAAGTAGGTAGTATTTTCTTGGAAAGCAAAACATAGTTTTTCAAAATAACTCCAACATATTCAAAAATCCGATGGACTGGGTATCTGGAAGTGTGTAAGGGGAATTAAATACCATCGCATTTTGTACAAAACAAGCACAAGACCGGTCTGAGTGGAAAGCCTTGGGGGAGGCCTATGTCCAGCAGTGGACGTCTTTCGGCTGACATGATGATGATGATGCATTTTGTATGGAAAATTTCAACACCCCTTTGAATTCTCATTTTAAAAAAGGGTAACGTTTACTCATTTATTTTGCAACAAACAATTTATCATCATGTCACAATTTATAACTGTTTGAAATTTAGAGTTATGTGTAGAGTTAGGACTTTTGGTGGCAAATCGTGGTTCCAGAATCCATGGAGTCGCTATTTCCTAATTATTATAATACATAACACTTTGATTTTGACCTTCAGTATCTTAATATTTCAAAATTCATTTATTCGTTATTCGGCCGCACCAATTTAAATTAATTTTGGTATTGAGGATATCTCTGATGTGAAAGCGTTACAAACAACCAAATATTAATAGGTATGAAATAACCGAACTAAATATGTATTTAGTTCATTTTTGAATATGATAATACCGAAGGTCAAAATCAATGTGTTATGTATTATAATAATTAGCAAAATATCGACACCATGGATTCTAGAACCACGAAATGCCACCGAAATCCTAACCCTAGTTATGTGAATTAACTGATATTTGTTCCATTATAGGCTAGCTACGGAAATAGGTCTGCAATTTATAGTGCAACAAAATCCCTCTGGTTATTGTGCTATACTATCATTATTTATTAAGTCGGGCGCCTGGCAGCTGTTCAGTGGTGGGTGTGACACGTGTGGGTTGTAAAATAAATTGAAGGTGTGCAATTTATGGAGCTATGAGTTTGGTGTGATATAATACCTAATTATGTAGAAAAGTAGGGCCATTTCCGTAGCTAACTCTTAAACCTTGATTTTGAATTCCATAGAATTCTGACGTTTCTTGGTCTTTATTAATTGATTGATGATTCTGATCATTGTTATTGCAAATCTTTGGACTTTTTTTAACCCTAATTTTCCTCTGTTACAAATTTTATGTACTTAAATCATGTTAAATACTATTGAAAATCCTAAAAATTCAGAATGTGACAGCAGTCAGAATTTTACGGAATTCAAAATCAAGGTTTAGATTAGACCATTACGTATACATATTTTACTTGTTATTATGTTCCTATTTATCCCCAGTAACATTTATTAAAAAGTCGCCATATATTATGTTGTTTTCCATCATTTAAATTTAACCATAAACATGTTTATAATAATAGCTGTTATGTAATTAAATATTGTTTTGAAATAAATAATGTCTTTCTTTTTTAGTCCAACGCAAAAAGGAAGATTGTCGAAGCCAATTCTAGAATAGATGTTGTAAGCTGCGCCTAGAATGGGACAAATATATATGTTAGTAAAACTTTTTGTCTTATTCCACACTTACTAAACATGAAAATGGAAAGCAGGGCTGGGGGTAGCTTCAAAAAATACGGGTTAATTATGCTACTTAACCGTAAACGCGTTTTTCGTAAACGCTCGCTCGGAGCGGAGGCGTTTCGTGAGCAATATGATCGCTGGGATTCACTTGGTATTTTTGGTTTTTGTTTTTTCCCGTAGTTGGATGTTGTGGCGACTAAACTCGGCCGCCATTACTGTGAAGTAAATAAGAGCTATCAAAACGGTGACAATACGATAGCATGCCAAAAGCAATATTGTTTAACGTCGTAGAATACAGGCGTGTTAATTTTGCTTGACATATATTTAGTTCCGTTCCAAAATGGTAAAAAAGGAACCGTTGTGGTGAGACTTCGTTGTCTGTCTGTATGTCACAGCAGGTTTTCTCAGCAACTACAAATGCTGTCAACTTGAAATTTTGCATAGTTATACAATTTGCTTGCCCGCTTCTGTTTTTAGTAAAAAAATGTGAAATTATAAATAATTGAAAAGGGGTCTAGAATGGGGGGTTCGAAATGTGAAAGTGGTTTGATTATAGCAAATAGGATTTCATGTGAACAGGCTCAATCTGCACATTTCAAAACTATTGTTTTTTTTTTAATTTACTGTGATGTACTTTTTGATTTATACTCTTAAATGTACAAAAATGTCCGTACCCCCCCCTTATCTCCGAAGTTTATGAACCAAAAAATCTGAAAAAAAACCTGACGTATAGATAATTACTTAAATTTTAAAGGGAAAAATAAAATGAAGTGTGAAGTGTGTTTACAGTTTTTGAGAAATAACAAGAAAACTGAAAAACTAGGCTAGGCAAAGTGGACCTTATTGCATACAAAATAAAGCTCATAATAAAATGAGTATTTTCTTTTGCGGTTACCGAGCATATCTTAAATAAGGAACCCTCGGTGCGCGAGTCTGACTCGCTCTTGTTTTTTAATGGCATGGTCAAGCCGAACGAACACCGGCCACCTGACGATAACTGATCTATCTATATCTATACATATATCAAGGCAAACCTGACTGACTTATATATCAACGCACAGCCGAAACTACTGTACCTAGAAAGTTGAAATTTGGTACAGATAACCTTTTTATGATGTTAGTGTGCACTAAGAGAGGGTTTTTGGAAATTCACCCTCTAAGTGGTTAAAATAGGGGTGTAGTGGGAAGTAATTCCACGCGTACGAAGTCGCGGGCGTCGTCTAGTGTTTAGTGTAAAAACAAATTTTCATTTTACATGACACGAATTGCATAATTTCGATCTCCATAGTAAACAAACGATATAATAATCGTGATGCATAAAACGAAATACATAATTACAAAAACTAACATGTTCACAAAAGAAAATAATTATTTGTAACGGCTTTTATTATTATATACTTAGAAAAAATTGACAAAAAAATTCATAATAACAAGAAAATTATAGTTATACTAAATGAGTGTCATGTTATTCTATCGTATGCCAGACGAAATTATGCAATTGGTTTTTATGCTAAACGTTCATTATGCTTTTCGTGGTTAGCTAAATGAGAATATACAAAATGTTTTAGACTGATTGAAGCGCACCCGTGACCCATAGACGGTTCACTAATGTTTGAACAAATCATCATTTGACAAACGTATCATTTTACAAACTTTCATTTCACAAAGAGATACTTCCCGCCGTATTATTTTCAAGTTTTTAGTGGTCGATATTCTAACCTAACCTAACCTATTTAATAAGCTGATTTAATCTGTGCAATATGTAATGGTTTAAGCACAAACACGTTTTTGCGAAATGAAAGTTTGTAAAATGATACGTTTGTCAAACGTACTTTTGGTCAAATGAACGGACCCCCCCATAGACAGCAGGTGGTGGTTTGCAGGTGGTAGGACCCTGTGCAGGGTCCGTCCGGATCGCTACCACCATCTTATCCATTAACCTCCCGGCAAACAGCAGTGTTCGCATTGTTGTGTTCCGGTTTGGGAATAAGACAGCCGGTGTAATGACTAGCATAGAGGCATTCCATCTTAGTCCTCAGGGTTGGCAACGCATTTGCAGTCTTATGCTAATGTCTATGGGTCACAGTTTCCACTTACCATCAGGTGGCCTGTGTGCTCGGTTGCCTTCTCTATGACATAAAAAAAAAATTAAAAAAAGTAGACATTCGCATTCTCAACACTTAAATCTAGAGACTGCAATCCTAAGACTGCAAATGCTGCTAACCCAGAGGATTAAGATGGAATGTGTTTATGCTAGTAATTTCACCAGCTATCTTATCTCCACACCGGAACACAATGCGAATGCTGTGTTAAAAAAAAACAGGGGCCAATGTCACACCTATAATGACCTGGTCCCAAAGTAAGCTCTAGTCTTGCACTATGGATACTAGACAACGATATAAATACTTGTACCTATAGAGAAAAAATATACTTACTCATTCTGATACTTGAAAATAGACAAGGAGAGAACGAACTGGCAGATAAATTTGACCCTGCCTACGAAGCTAAGTAAGGGCAAATATTTTTGTAATGAGCGCGAATAGTTCCTGAGTCATGGATGTTTTCTATGTACTTAAGTAAATATTACTCTATATAAGTATCTATATCGCTGTCTAGCTCAATTGGTGTGACATTGTCCCCTGATATTTATTTATTTAGGTTCAAGGAGCGAGAAACTTTATCGCATTTGTATGGAAATTTATTTGATTTCGTAATCGGGTTTTAGATTTTACTTCATCTTGTTATACTTATTATTCAGCTTATTATTTATTAAGCAACAAAAAATTAAATCTCGTGCCGTGTAAAAATATAGTCTACAATCACTTTCAAAAGTCTCATTCGCTTTCGTTCCGCCAATCGCGGCGTAGACGTCTACGAGTTGTAGCGTGACGCAGTCGTAGCGCTACGGAGGCCACAGCCTACGAATCAACGACCTTTGTTCAAACCCCCGCATACCCCATCGACAGTTTCCTATGCGTGTACCAATAATGTACCGCGTTAAATCTACCTTTTTTAATTTGCCAAAATCTCTGCAGTCATAAAAAATCTGTCGTAAAATCTAAGATAAGATCGATGAACGTCTGTATTGCACTGCGTGTCATATGGAGCGGAGGCTGTGAGCGCGTTAGCTCCAGGCTTCTGCACAGTAGGCTCACTTGTGTCCCGCTCGGGTGGTTTACAAGTGAGAGGGACGGTGTAGTGGTGTCGAGGTGAGGCGAGAGCGCAGCGCGCGTGCGCGGGTCGATCCCGCGGCATCGACCGGGTGGCGCGGGCGTGCTAGCTCAGTCGCGCGCGGTCAGAGCGTGCGAGCGCGCGCATCGAACCACGTGCATGGCGCGCCGGACTGGATGCCTCGCGCCTACGGGGAATGACTTCGCCAGACGAAGGGTCGAGTACCGCGTCGGGCCTCGACCCCGATAGCATCGACAATGATTGCCTCGCTGTGCGAAAATGGTGGTGCTTCCTGCTCTCCTCGATCATCACATTCCTCGCGGGCCTCGGGATCGTGGGACTATGGCGGTTGTCCCAGTACTGCTTCTGTCGGAAGGAGCCGGAGCTCGCTCCGAACGACCCGAAGCAGAAGGAGCAGAAGGCGGCGCGGCAGAACAAACAGGAGTTCGAGGGGACTTTCATGACCGAGGCCAAGGATTGGGCTGGCGAGCTCATCTCCGGCCAGACCACCACCGGACGAATTCTGGTAAGCTTTCCCTTCAACTCGTCCATAAATAAATAAACTCGTGCCCTAGTTTTGGAGGGTTCCGGGAACGGACCCCGCCGATTCGGCCGAAAGCGATCTATCAATTAGTGGTGCCCTAGTTTCCTTGAAAAATTCAGGGTTGTCAAGATTTTACGTGTTCGCCAGATTTGAATTTCCATTGTTAAAGTAAAGTTAACCCTCTTCAGTTAGTTATAAAGTGGAGCTTAGAACGAGAGTGCTATAACGGATAAGACCTTTTTGAGGTCAGTTTGAGGCTTAAGAAAGGAAGTACGGATGGCAGCGCTCTCTTTTGAGGTATATTACTTTAAGCTAAATTGCAACTGGCTGCTTTTAAATTAAGTAGGGTTCTAAATAGATGGGGGTTATCGAAGGACGAAGGTTTTCCTATAATGATTAGATAACTACTTAAGGCTTTTGCGCGTAAACATGGCGGCAAGGGCAACTTGGCCGTAAAAAACAGTTCCTTTGCCAAGTTCTTTCTTCCTTATCAGTCTTATCACTATCAAAATAGTAATCGATATTAAACTGATATTTGCTGGACTTTTATGTCATTGTAACAAAGTTGTCTTATGAACCACGTTTCTTGATTGGTTCATACAAGTCACGAGTAAGAAATTACGTCGAAGTTAGTTTGGCTTTGTGTGACACGGTTCTATAATGGCCAAGAATTAAAGTTGTAAATTATACCTTTGCTCTTTAGGACAGTAAGTAAATTATGCTGATAATTATTACATTTGAAAAAGTGGGTAGGTCTTCTTGTTATTTATTATTGAGTTTTGTGTAGGGCTTACTATAAAGACCGACCCCGATTTTGTTTATTTTGATATATGCCCAATCTCAACCTGTTAGGAGAAATTGACCTCCAAAGTACTGAAAAGTGAATAAACCCGTACTTCTATAGTTGTTTTAGAAAAAAAATACCAAAGAAAGTGTATCGTCGATGAGAAGTATACAACTTCGAAGGGCATTTTTTTTTATGAGTTTTTGCCGATATAACAAAACACGAGCTCATTATTTTTTCATGTTTTAGTCCCTTTTCAGTACTTTGGAGAATTTCTTCCAACACGTTGAGATTAGGTAGATAAAATACGAATAAAACTACGGGTCTGTTATTTTAGACTACTCTCTAACATATATCAAAATAAACCAAATCGGAGCCGGACTAAATAAATAAATAAATAAATGTCAGGGGACAATGTCACACAAATTGACCTAGTCCCAAACTAAGCTCTAGGCTTGTGCTATGGGTACTAGACAACGATATAAATACTTATATAGAGAAATATATACTTAAATACATAGAAAACATCCATGACTCAGGAACAAATATTCGCGCTCATCACACAAACATCTGCACTTACCGGGATTTGAACCCAGGACCGCTAGCTTCGTAGGCAGGGTCATTAGTGTCATTACCAACTAGGCCAGCGTGTCGTCAATAGGACAGTCTTTATGAATACTGCGGTACCGTCCTGTACTGCCTCAGCCAGGCCTGCATCCCTTCTTCAAGGAAAGAAAGCATCGTCACGAATTTCATTGACATCTTTTTTATAAAACACGCAAAATTTTATTTATAAATGGTCGTGCATATTACTTTTTTTATTTTTTTATGTAGTATTATTGTTAAGTACACAAATAGTTTTGTTTTTCTAAAATTAAATAATCGTATAACATTGTCATTAATAATATACTCTCGCGTTGATAGTACGTATAATTAAAAAAACGTTTAACTGCATGATAATTAATATAAAGCTAAATGCAACAATCAAGTTACTTCTGAAACAATAACCATGCAATTAGACTTTAAATACAATAACTTTAGTATAATTTAAAATCACTCTCACTTTACAGTGACACAGTACTAAAGCTCTGTCTCAATTGTGTCTTTACAAACTAAATAATAAGTTTTAAATGTACACACAAAAAAAACACAAGTAAATAACAAACACATAGTTGTGCAGTTATAATAATACTCTGTCCGCGTAAACTTCGTCTATTGCTACAGCCGGTAAAAAGTACCCTAAATCTCAGGGTTCAAGCTATCTCCATGCTAAATTTAACCTTCAGACAAAGTTACTTTGACATTTCCAAAATATAACCTCCAATATGCCTCAAACACAAATAGTGACCTCTTACCTAATCTATAGTGAAGATGACAAATAAAAAACCATCGACAGAACTTAGAGTTCATAGAACTACACTCAGGAACAAAAATAACGGGTCAGTGTGCGTTTTTCATACTAAAGAGGCTATTTCGAAGCCTTGGTTCCTCGCCAGGGAATGCTTTTAGTGAAATCTGATGATGCATACCTCGAGCATCGATACAGGACTTCCAGAGTGCCTAGGATACCCAACTGAATAAATCTGCGGTTACCGCCGGAATTGAACATGTTCAGAAAAACATCTAAAATGTCAATAAAATGTAAGGAAATCCAAGTGCTGACCCAAACTCTCGCGCTGTGGTGTTAACTGATTGTGCGATCAGTTAGGTATCTTAAGAACTTTTGACCTCCTCTATTGAACCTCGCGGTATCCACCATTAAACCTCACTCAAAACTACCCCAGGCGAGGAACGAAGTGTTCCAAATTGTCTCGTTTATATGAAAAACGTACTCTGACCCGGTATTTTTGCTCCTGAGTGTATATAACAGTGTCCTAAAGTATATCAGTAATCAATCACACACGAGTAAGTAGTAAACCTACCGAAGACCGTAAAATAGTAATGGGTATTTTATGCGATTAAAGCTATATAAATCACTTTATGACCCTTCGCGGAATAGGTAATTACATCGTTCTGGTCGTAATCATCGACTAGTCTTGGTTGGATTCCACCCTACTGCCGAGGAAGGGTAGTGGATTCAAGTCGAGTATTTGCTCCTGTGCTCAGTTATGACTATATATATAGTTTATCTACTTATGTATACATTTAACGATGTTAAATGTCGTTATAAATGTTTGTTTAAGTATCCGCAGTGTAGTTTTAAGGTAGAAGGCATATTGGCAGAATTGGCAGACGGCATATAGAGACAGGTTAGCAGATCCTTGTGTAAAGTTTAATATTTAAAGTCATCGTCAACATTATTGCAAGGAATCCTAGTTTCGCGGTGGGAAGCCGCGGTCCCGGATTTTCCTAATTCTTGGATGATGTTTTATGTGTTTATTTATCTTTATAATTATGTATAATATAGTTTCTTGGTCTTGATTAATTGATTGATGATTCTGATCATTGTTATTACGAATCTTTGGACTTTTTTTAACCTTAATTTTTCTTTGTTATGTAGTGAAAATCCTAAAATCTCAGAATATGACAGCAGTCAGAATACGTCTAGTCTACGGTTTAGTGATACCCATTGTACAGGGCTTAATGTGGGAATAGGTCTCGCTCTATTATTACGTAAGTTAAGTAGAAATTGTGACGGTTACAACTTACTTTTTTTTTGGTAAAAAAGATCAAAAAGGTGTTCGTAAAACAAACCAAAAATAAAATAACTCTTAGTCATTCAAAATAAATCACATGACGAAATTTCTTATAGGAGTCTATGAGATAAACATTAAGATCGTCATGATAAGCAAAACAATTCAATCACCGTTCTTTCTAATCGTTAAAAATACAATCGAAGCAATTAATATAAAACTGCAATTCATATCTTTCTAGTTAACAAAATACGCACCATTGCCAGTGATGTTTTTTTCGTTATTTGATACGATGAAAAAACTCATTTTTTATTTGACTTTGGACGAATTGGAGCGGAACAAAAACACAGAATAATATTTTTGCCTGTTATTTCACTTTATCTGACAAATATTTATTCAGTAAATTGGCCACGTGAGAGCTCTTTATAATTTCGGTAAAGTTTCAATAGAGTTTACCTTTTCATAAAGCATTTATTAATGGCATGTATGTAGGTACAAATATATGTAAAAAAATATTCCTGTTTTGTTACCATTTTATTTCCATACTGAGGACAAATTAAAAATACGCTGACATTTCCGAGTTAATTCCAATCAACAAACGATCATAAAATGTGCGTATTGCAATATACTTATTTACCAATTAGTATTAAATTACACACGCCATTCACTTATTAAGGTTAGGATTATAGGTGGCACCGGCTAATACCAAAAAGTAGGCCGCGCCTAAGGAATGTGAACTTTGTTTAGTTTGGCTGCACATATTGAAAGGGATGAAATTTTAGGTTAATTCATCGGCAAATCTTTCTTTTTTAGCTACTGGTATTTTTTTACACATTCTTATACTTTTAAATACAGTTCGGGTAGTACACTTAGGGCGATGGAAAGAGCTATGCTGGGTGTTTCCTTGCGAGATCGAATCAGGAATGAGGAGATTCGCAGGAGAACTAAAGTAACCGATATAGCTCACCGGATTGCAAACCTTAAGTGGCAGTGGGCGGGGCACATTGCTCGTAGAACTGATGGCCGTTGGAGCGGAAAGGTTCTAGAGTGGCGACCGCGAACCGGGAGACGAAGTGTTGGCAGACCTTCCACAAGGTGGACTGACGATCTGATAAAGGTCGCAGGAAACCGCTGGATGACAGCAGCAGAGGACCGATCGTTGTGGAAAACCTTGGGGAAGGCCTTTGTCCAGCAGTGGACGTCTTGCGGCTGATAATGATGAGTACACTTACTTGTGACGGTGTAACTTTTGATCTAATTGCCCAAAAAAGGTAAAACAAAATGCATATTGACATGAGTTAGGGGTATAATAATTAATAACAATATTAGACTAATTAAAGAAACTGAGTAACTGCTTTAATTTGGTAAATTACTGCAAAAAAATAAATGATTTTTCACGATTTTCTAAAAAAAAACACATATTTTGCCTTTTTTTTTACGTTTTCAGATCTAAAATTAAACGAGAAACAATAATAAGCAAAAAAAAAGTTAAATATCTGTGTATAAAAAAATAAAAATTTAAAAATATTTCATCCCTTTCATTACGTACAGTTAATCGAGTACCACCCCGTATTAGGAGTGAACCTGCGGTCTATAATCGTAGCCCTC
This sequence comes from Acleris sparsana, assembly GCA_923062465.1. Lineage (NCBI taxonomy): Eukaryota > Metazoa > Arthropoda > Insecta > Lepidoptera > Tortricidae > Acleris > Acleris sparsana. The sequence continues at coordinate 3,761,919 of OV281293.1, forward strand.
ATTGAGCGCCTTTGGCTCTCTCTCCATATCGCCATCGTCTTTGAGGTCCTAGGTCTAGAGTAAGCCAGTGCCCAGATATTTAAATCGGTATACCCTTTTTAAGGGGACACCATGAAGCTTAGGCGGAGTTACGCAAGAAAAATTAAAATTTCAGTTCATTACCATGAAAAAAAAAACAAAGAGCTCTTAAAAAAAAACAATGCTATTCCATCCCCAATAAAATAAACTAGTAAAAGTCTTGAGTTGCGTGCTTCCCCCAAAGTGCCCCCGGCGCATCCCTATTTGCCCCAATTGGGCCCGTGGCGGCGCCGTCCATGACCCACTTCCCATCGATGCGCGCCCCTAGTTCAAGAACGTTCCATTCAGGTTTTGAACACGTGACGGAAAAATGTATTTCATTTTGACTGGGTGCAGCGGAACTTATCAAAATGCTTGCACAATTTAGTCACATCTTCTTCTTTGCCCCGCGGCGACTTCAACAGCTACTACCACAGGGATATGGCGTTTCCACAATGAAGTGATTTCGCCAGTGTCAAGTATATATAAGTATAAATCAATATAGGAATAAAATACAATCCTATCTTCTCTAGGAAGATTGGGGGCAACGTTGTACGGTGATATGTAGGACAGAGGTCAAGATAGTTTTAATCTCTGTACCACTGCGAGTCCACTTGAAACGAGAATTAAGATGCCAGGATACACGAAATAAGTTCAAGACTTCTATCACTGTGCAACACAAAGCCATAAAAAGGACAAATCACTAACAGAAAAGAAACTTGAACACCTATTTACACAAAAATACAAAACTAAAACAAATTACACATCCGCCATCTTTTAACGTTCTCCCCTCCTTAGTCACATCTATCGTTTACAAGAAAGTGTGTGACAACAACATACACTCAGGAGCAAAAATAACGGGCCATGCGTTTTTCATACTAAAGAGGCTATTTCGGAGCCTTGGTTCCTCGCCAGGGAATGCTTTTAGTGAAATCTGATGATGAATACCCCGAGCATCGATACAGGACTTCCAGATTGCCTAGGATACCCAAGTGAATGAATCTGCGGTTAACGTCGGAATTGAGCATGTTCAGAAAAACATCTAAAATGGCAACAAAATGTAAGGAAATCCAAGTGCTGACCCAAACTCTCCCGCTGTGGTGTTAAATGTGAGTGCGATCAGTTAGGTATCTTAAGAACTTTTGATCTCCTCTATTGAACCTCGCAGTATCCACCACTAAACCTCACTCAAAACAACCCCTGGCGAGGAACGAAGGCCTCGAAATAGTCTCGTTTGTATGCAAAACGCACTCTGACCCGGTATTTTTGCTCCAGAGTGTAGTTTACAACTGTAATTTTTTGCTTTTGGTTACCGTACCAAGTCCGAGCTTTACGATTTTTAAATGTATTGTAGATATATTAAAATAATTGGTCTCTACGTTTCCCTTTCAAAGAAAATATGTCTTGGAATGAAACAAATTAAAAAAAAATTACAACATGTTCAAGAATCATGGAAATCGGACTTAGTCATTTAGGGGGTGAGAAACGTTATCGTCCGTATTTTGACTTATTTATGTATGTATAAAGCAGTTTTTTCTGTTTCTCGGTTATATGTACTAATTGTTATTTTCTGTATTTTTTTTCATTTGGCTATCCTCTTGCATTTCCCTTACTTATTCTACTCCAGGATTTAACTGGAAGAGTTTTTTTATGGCATAGTGAAGGCGAACGAGCACACAGGCCACCTGATGGTAAGTGGAAACTGACCCAAAGACATTCGCATTCACAAGACTGCAAGCCTAAGACTGCAAATACGTTGCCAACCCTGAGGACTAAGATGGAATGCCTCTATGCTAGTCATTACACCGGCTGTCTTATCCCCAAACCGGAACACAACAATGCGAACACTGCTGTTTGGCGGTAGGTTAATGGATAAGATGGTGATGGTGGTGATGGTGATTGATGGTAGTGGGATAATTTTGCCTGTGTACATTATCTGTATCGATATAAATATGTATTGTAGTTGTGTTTGCGCAATAAAGAGTTTACATACATACATACATACAGTATCTTATTATATATGATACTAGCCTCTGCTTATAGATACAGCTAATTCATATGCAACAAAAATCTACCAAATTATACTTTTTAATCAGTTGATCTCTTGTACTAATAATCGCATAACTTTATTTGTCAGAAATACTATTTTATATGCAAAAACTAAAAGTCAACTTTAAAATAATCTTAATTAATTTATAAGCAGGAGTTACAATGTAAAACATACGACCCTGACTTAAGTTTGACTTTAATACCGCCAGACAGTATATCACCTTATTATGTAATAAGTATAAAACTGGTATATCTTCAACTAAATTTATACCTCCAAACATTTAAAAAAAGCCTAATCCATTTAAATGTAAATGTCTGCGACACCTGCCTAGATAAAAAAACATATCACCAGCCTAGTCAAAACCTGTTAGGCGATCTGGGGTGCACAATTATTTATTTCTTCAGATTTGATGGAATAAAGATTAGTCAGTTGAATCTAAAATGACCACAATTAAAATTTATTACGAGTTGGGTTCTTCCTTTTGTTACCAAATCCAATGGTAACACAAAGGACAATTGGACGTAGTGAAACGAAAAGGTCCCAACCCACGAAACAATAGAAAGTGGAGTTAAAGTAAACCACGATGGTCCATAGGGTAAATTATTGCGGCAAGTTATTTTAAAACCAAACAGGAACCAACCTACATCTGTAACAGGGATACTATTTTTAATGGGAAAAACGAACCACTTGGTTCGATCGCGTTACTGCTGAAAACAAGCTAGAACCAGTGTCATACAAAACGATTTTTCTCAAAACGGATCCAATCCACTTAAATCCCAATATCTCGAAAACTAATGAAAAACTGTGAATTATTTTTATAAATAATTGTGTGCGAGTCTCGGTGGATTGACGCCTTTTCGCTTAACTACGGTCTTTGGCCATGTCTGTTTTAAGTGGTGGTAGGCTTTTGTGCAGGATCTATCCGAATCGTTACCACTATTCTATCATTCAACCTAATGCCAAGCAGCAGTGTCCGCATAGATGTTTCGGTGTCATGATCAACATCATCATGTCGATGACAAACATTGAAATGACAAGAGGCATTCCATCGAAGTCCTCAGGGTTGGTACAGCATTTGCAGTCTAGAGATACAAATGTCTATGGGTCTCAGATCCCACATACCATCCAGCCCCCTATCTCACCATCCAGATGACATTTCAGCGTACATGGCGCAGCATATATGAATCCCAGTGAAGTATCAGCGTGTTAACTTTGCAATGTACGTATACTCAATTGTCACCTGTCGTCACCTTTCATTGTCAGGATGGGGAAATACAGGGCTGGTAGCCTCCTCAATGCCATAGAAAAACCTTATAAAAGTGATTTAGAACCCTGGCTTTGTGTGAACAAAGCTGATAATAAAAGTGGATTTCAGTTTGACCTATTTCCTTTTGCTTTGGAACGTGCAAAAGTGCACGTTAGCACTGTACCGTGGCAATCTCAGTAATGACGTTGATATGCAAAAGTGCAGCCCCAGAAGAAAGTAGTGCTGTTTGTGCGATTGAATGTCAGCAATGTCATGTACACATCTAAAATGTTTAAAGATATTTAGGGTTCCGTACCCTCGAAGATTAGTCCAACGGAACTCTATTAATATGTTTACACTGTCCATCTGTCCATACTTTAAACCAGCTGTGTCTTTTAAACCGTAACAGATAGCGAGTTTTTTTTTTCATCGGGATATGTGTTATTACGGCGGATTTACCAACAAATAAAAAAAAAGTGAAATAACAAAGGGGGACTTGTTAGATAACTTTCACGAAATTATTATTTCTGTGAAGAGATATTTCTTTTCGAATTTTCTCCCATTCACCCAATTTCATTTTCCCCGGTCGATTTTATTACCATCGCTTTTGTTCTCGTAGGTACGACTTTTTTCCGAGTCGCATTTTTTCCCGATAGATTTCTATTCCAGTTTCACTTTTTTCTCAAAAGTAATTACATCCTTATGTAGGTTATGTTTGTCTTGCAGCAGGCCCGGAGGGCCAAATAATCCAGAAATAGGTGCTCCGCGATAGCGGAGCTCCGTCGACTCTGACAACTTTGATTCATGGAATGGGAAAAACACGACAGTGAAAATATGATGCTAGGAAAAGAAGCGACTGGATAAAACTCGCAAGGGGAAAAACACGAATGTGAAAATAAACTGCCGGGAAAAAGGCATCTGGTAAAATTACGTTCGGGAGAAAACGCGAAAAGAAAATTATCTTTAAAATAACGTTTACGAAAGTCATCTAATAAATCTAAAGGGGGCTACATACATGGAACTTTTTTAACGTAGTTTTATTTTTGTTGTATCGTAAAAACTGTCAAACATACATTCAACCCTGAAGAATATTATCTAATACTAAAAAATTGTCAAGTGTAAGCTGAATACATTTAAGAAGCACGCTGACTGTTTTTATGTAACCTTTGTATGAAGAGCAATACTACATTATTGCCTAGGCGCGGAAAGTAAGGGATTTCCTGACGAGGTGGCTAGCAGGCCGAGCCATAGCGATGGCTGCTAAAATATGAGTCAGGGCATCGTCCTTTTCGCCGAGGCATACATACTTTCCTCAAACAATGCGAGGAAATGATGCAAATACATTATTATAAGTATTTTACAAAACCTTTGACAAATTAGGAGAGAATGAATATTTGAAAACTATGAGTATTAGATAATATAGTTTCATGCACAACCAGCCGCCGCCCGCCGCCGGCCCAGACTGCACCCACCCACAAGTCGGGTGTACTGGTTTTTTTTCATGGTAATTTCGATTTTATACGCAATAGAGAGCACTTTTAAAAAACAATATGGACGTGGATGGAAAGTTTCATATGGTTTTTTGAGCATCTTTCAGAAAAGATTATTGAACCATCCTTGCATGAATCATGCTCCTGACCCTACTCTACAAGCATCACTAGAGATACTCACTATATCACAATAAAACCCCATGTATCCTTGTTAAACAAGGGCATTAATCGACACTTCCCGCTGTGCCTTTTGCCCCAACATTTGTCGTAATTATTTAAATAATCGACACTGCATGAGGTCAACAGTTTTTTAATGCTCCCCTAAGAATTGCGTGACATGTAACATGGCATAACAAAGTATTTCATACGGCTATGAAGTCGGTACGTTCGGGTACGTACTCGGCAATGCCTATGAATTTAAAATATAGTGTTTTGGACCGCTAAACATTGTCACACTATATTTTTTAAACTCACAAGGTCGAATTTCAGTTACCAACTGTTTCGTCTATCCAAATTTTTGCAAGTTTGTTTGATTCCGGAAACCTTTTAATATTCCAGATTGTTATAAAACCTTAACGAATCTACAGGTTTGAGTGCAATTTAGAATGATAACTGATAACTTAGACATGACTTTAACCGTTTAACTCTCCACTCTGGCCCCCTTTTACCCGACTGCGTCAGAAGGAGGGTTATTACGCTGAAAAAATTGTTTTACTCACAGCACCTGGGCCTGGAGGAGCCTAAGGTTATGTGGTATCGTACTCACCAACCCAGAGAGATTAGATATTACCGACACTTATTTCTGAGAATCAGGTTTAGGCATGTACTGCATTAGTAAATTGTGGTAATTTATGACTAGGTACCACAAAGTAACCAATGTTCATAATTTCCTTAAAACAAAACGTTTGTCGGCTCCTCATGCAGCGAGAGAGAACGGATTTGCTAAGCTATTATTTGTTATGGAGGGGAACCACAGTACCTACAGGGTGGAAAAAACGAATGCCATAAGGACGGCAATGCGTGCGGAAATAGCGGTATAGCGTTCTACGCAAAGGAGACTTACTTTTATTTATGAAAATAATGAATCCTGCAATTATAGATTTTTGAAAATTCGTCTGTCTTAACCGGGAATCGAACTTATGATTTTATGATACAGATCGATAGCGTCATTGATAGTTATCATTTATATCTACAAAATATATACCTATAAACTAAATAAAGACCGTGAAAAACCCAACTTTTTATTTTGTCACTTTCGACTAGTTCAATTCCCGGAATGCCCAATTTTATTTTATTTCAAAAATAAAAGTAAGTCTCCTTTGCGTAGAACTTGCTACTTCCAATATTTAAGGTAAGTGCCGTCCATGTAGCGTTTTTCCACGCTGAATTATTTAAAAAAATGTTTCATCATTCAAAAGGTACATTATTCCAGATGGACTTTAATTTTACAACCCTGGCAAAGTCGGAACGGGCTTCTAGCTCTCTACAAAATTCTAAAGTTCAACATACCAGTTGTTTCTTTTATCCAGGTCGGCGAAATATTCCCGAAACCTAATACCAGTCTAGCAGAAGGTGGTCGTTTTAACTTTACTACAATTCTACTGCGGAGTCTCGAGGCTCATTGCGATTTCATACCCGCCCGCCATGTTGAGTATCGCCGCATTGCATGTATTGTTCGTGTTATATATTTATTATACTAGTAAATAATTATAGCTGCCACATAGTAGAGAATGCTTAGAAAGTACTGTGTTTATAAACAGAGATCTGGATATTCGGATGCATATTTACCTAAACTTGGCAAAATCCCGGAAAAGTCATTATTTATTAATAAATGTCTGCTTCTTAAAATATCTGACGTATTTTTAAAACTAAGCAATAAGATAAGATAAGATAGTTTTAGTGACATAAAATAGGTAAAAATTTAATTTTAGTCCCTTATTTCTGAGCTAGGTCGGATAAACCTGAGTTACAGAAATCGGTGTCCTCTCCCATATTCGAGTTACATAATATATTCAATGTTAATGAGTTACGTACGTGCGTGTGTGCGCGTGGACCCGTTTTGAGATACTATTCGATCAAAATCTAATATCAAACGTGTTTTGCAAAATAAATTAAAATATCAATTACTTTTTAATAATATTCAATAACGCTTTATGGCTTACTACGTAGGAGATTTACGATCTGTTTTTAACAATAAATACATCGGAGTCGTGTAAACGTATCCAAAGCTTGACTTAAAATATATGAGGTGTGTTATCACTACATAGTATAAAACAAAGTCGCTTTCTCTGTCCATATGTCTCTTTGTATGCTTAAATCTTTAAAACTACGCAACGGATTCTGATGCGGTTTTTTTTAATAGATGAGGTGATTCAAAAGGAAGGTTTTTATGTAGAATAATAAGTTCTGGATATTGTACGGGTGTTACAGAAAACTCACATAAACCGAAGCGAAGCGAGGGCGGGTCGCTAGTAATATATAAATAAATATCACGGGACATTGTCAGACAAATTGACCTAGTCCCAAACTAAGCTCTAGGATTATACCAAGGGTACTAGACAACGTTAAACGTCCTTATATAGAGTAGTATATACCTACTTAAATACTTAGAAAACAGCCAAGACTCACCAATATCTACCCTTACCGGGATTCAAACCCGGGATCGCTAGCTTCGTAGGCAGGGTCACTACCGATCAGACTAACGTGTCGTATTATAGTATCTGAGAGCTGATCTGATGATCTCCGCTATTCTTAACTTAGACTCAACGAATTTGAATTCGTTAGTTTAGTCTCAATGATGATTGAAAAAATATATCAGCCAAATGCGAATCGGACTCGTCTTTCCGTACCATTATCTACAAAAAATCACGTTTTTTTTAAAAGTGAATAAACAACTAAATAATCCGTAATACGGTAATACGCCGGAGAACCAAGGTCACCGACATAGCTCAGAGAGTTAGCATGCTGAAGTGGCAATGGGCAGGCCACATAGCTCGGAGAACTGATAACCGTTGGGGAAGAAAAGTTCTCGAGTGGCGGCCCCGCACCGGTGGACGGAGTGTTGGACGGCCTCCCACCCGGTGGTCTGACGACCTGGTTAGGATCGCGGGGAGCCGCTGGATGCGAGCGGCTCAAGACCGTGACTTGTGGCGCTCTTTGGGGGAGGCCTTTGTCCAGCAGTGGACGCCCCCGGGCTGATGATGATGATGAAACAACTACATAATCTGTGAATATTTCAAGCGTCTACCTGTTGCCGTTATTAATATCAAGCAAAAATCGGAAAAAAAACCCCGTTTGTTATATAGGAGCCCCCTTAAATATTTATTTTATTCAGTTTTTAGTAACAAAAAATACCTGTCTAGCTTTCACGGTTCATGAGATACAGCCTGGTGACAGAGAGACAGACGGACAGCGGAGTATTAGGAATGGGTACGGTACCCTAAAAAGTATAGTCAACAACAATAGCTTGGTTTATTTTACTCTCCGCCCCAAGCTTCTTATTTAATAAGAGGTTACAAGTCTAAACTACGCAGCACTCATGCCAAAGCATTTGGGTTCAGTTGTTATTTGCAAATAGTTAGCCGTAGGTAACCACACAAACAACGGTAAAATTACACTGTGACAAAAAGTATTCTTAGAATTATTGCTATTTTTAGGGACGCTTACCCGTGGTCCCGCTACTTCGTCCCACTGCTCTTTTCGACGGAGCCCTGCTTCACAGCAGGGCTCCTATTCCAGGCCTGTTTGCCCTTCGGGCATTTATAGATACCTAACGAACCTAACCTACCCAGTTTTGGTATCACAATTAAAATTGGATGGCAGAACCTGGGTGCAACTTTTTCTGCGGTGGGACAAAGAAGTGGGTCCACGGGTAATAGTGTATTTTTAGGTCATGAGTCCAATTTTTTGAAGCCGCCCATTTTTAATATAAGAAAGGATAGTAGGTTAGTAGGATCTCAGTCTGCGTCCACAGGTCACACCGAGCATCTAAATCCATCCAGACACGGCTCACCTTTCGACCTATAAAACTATACCCAACTCAGGCCATATTCGGCTCATCTGAAACTGACCTTTGGAACTGGGTCTCGATATTTATTTGTGGACTGTCGTTTGAAATGCAGCCCCGACGTTAGAATGAATAATCGATGTTAGCTCCATTAGGTTCTTAGTTATTTGATTGATATTGCGGGTTATTGGAAGGTCTGCGGTTAAATATGAACGGCGTGAAAGCAAAGCTTAATGATACTTTACTGTACTGCAGTAGCTATAGCTAAATAAGTAATATGCAGGTGGTTTTTCGATCGGGCTTACTGCCGCATTTACAGTATTAGCCATTCGTGCAAGACATTTAAAAAACTAGGGAACAATCCACACAAATTGACCTAGCCCCAACTTATAAGCTATAGATGTATATGAGTTCTATACAGAACCTCTATTCCCGATGGTAAAAACGATATCGTAGTTTTTTTTTTCTTTGCGCCGCGGCGACTTGAACAGTTACTACCGCGGGAATATGGCGTTTCCACAATGAAGTGATTTCGCCAGTGTCAAGTATATATAAGTATAAATCAATATAGGAATAAAATACAATCCAATGTTCTCTAGGAAGATTGGTGGCAACGTTGTACGGTGATATGTAGGACAGAGGCCAAGATAGTTTTAACCTCTGTACCAGCGAGTCCACTTGAAACGAGAAGTAATATGCCAGGATACACGTAATAAGTCCAAGTCTTCACTGTGCAACACAAAGGCATTAAAAGTACAAATCACTAACAAAAAAGAACTTTGAACACCTAAATACACAAAAATAAAAGCTAAAACAAATTACACATCCGCCATCTTTTGACGCTGCAAATAGCCTCCGATATCGCAGTTGACCTGTTATGGTATTGTTTTGACATTATCCGCCATCACTGTCAAGTAAATAATAGCTATCAAAACTTTGACAATACGATGACAGTTCAAACACGATATGTTTTTGACGGTGTTGAATAGAGGGCCAGGGTAACTTAGTTTTCCCAACTCAGTAAATAATTGGGATTCTATTAGTATAGTGGTTTTTGAAACAATTTAGGTTTTGCATTTTTTAAATAATAATGTAATGCTTACTTAATTATTACTTAAAACCTATTTGAAAATCGACCGATGAGACTAGTAAGAAATTGAGTAGGGTGATGGAACCAGTAATAAAAAAGGACCAATATTGGACACTTGATTCTTATGGTACAAAAGATAAGGGTTATTAATTTTAATTGGTTTTTGAAATAGTCAATTTATAACCTTATGATCTTTGAATTAAGAGTTAAGTGTCCAACATTAGTGCCGTCCCCTCGTCCCTTTGTAGGATATACGATACGATACGAAAACTAGGTTTATTTGAATAAAAAACAAAGTAATTGGCTTAAAGCTTTTAAATCTATTACGTTATGTTCCTAATGGTGTAGTGGGTTATAGATTACTTTGTTGCTGCACGCTACACGACCCCGCAATCACCCTGTATAGAGGACACCCGCGACTTTACACGCTTCGAATACTGCCCCACTACGGAGAAAAGGCACAAATGCAATGAATTCCAAGAAGCATAATTAAAATCCTTTTAACACTACTCCATAATCCCATTAGGCAGGGAAATAAACTAAACTCCGCGGACGTTTAAAATCCTTCGGCGTGCCGAGTTCAAAGGAGTCTCAGTTATTTCCGAACCAAATTAGTCGGATAACTTACCAATGGCACCCGCAGTTTATCACTTCACAAAATACCGGGGGGGCTACCATGACATACTAAATCAGTTCAGTTTAGGTTGACAGAAAGGGACAGAGCTATATAATTGATATAACTCTATCTCTATCTGTCAACCACAACTGAACTGATTTTATATGTTACGGTAACAGTACCCTGTACGTATATAATTGTGAGTTATTGTAATGGAAGTTTACAAATTTCAAACGTCTTTAGCTTATCGTATAAGGATAATTTAGTTTTTAAAAGGAAGTAGTGGAAACCTGTTTGATTTTAGCAAGCCGACAATTAGGCTATATTCGCTTTTTGCTAAGCTACGTCCTGTTTCATTCGTAGCAGTTCCTGTAAGTCGACTATAGTATTATGTAGATAAGAAGTCAATTCTAACACATTGCACAACCATGAAGTTTCTAAATGTTGGCAATGATAGCAGTAAAACAATGCCGTTATTATTATTCATGCGCAACAAATAAGTTTAGCGTTGTTTTACTGCTGTTAACATTATCGATATTCAGAAAATTCATGGTTGTGCAAAGTGTCCTGATTGACTTCATATCTGCCTAGGAAATAGTATAAGATAACTCTGGACCTCTATTATGGTAAAACCATATTGTCTTTAACAAGTTAACTGTTTTTAACTCAGCCGCCGTAACTGTTGAGTAAATAAGAGCTATAGAATTTACATACTTACTTACAAATACATTTTTTTGAAGTAGTTACAGATACGAAATATTTATTGGTAATATATACATTACATGTCGTATAGTTATAATAGGGTTATATAAAAACATTCAGAGAAATTAAAAAATAAATAAAACTGATAACTAAAACATATCAAAACCCTGCAAATCTCCCGCTCGGGGCAGCGTCCCTAAAATGCTTGCAGCATTACCCCGCTGCACGGCCAGGCTAAGCCGTTGGGCAAAAAAAGACCCGGCCCTGGGATCGCCAGAGACGCCAACCAATTTATCCGAAACTTCGTGGATTAATTTTTTAGTGTCGGACGACCACGGCCCTAAGGTTTCTATTGCAACTGCCGCAAATACGTAATCGTTTGTTAAGAAAGCGTATTTGCGGCACTTTACAGTCTGAGCGTGGTCAGCGGCAGTCCCTGGCTTACGTGCAGAGCCCTGGACGCAGGACGGTGCCAACGTATCGGTGCAGGTTACGTCCCACACCAAGGGCTTACAGATACTGTATAATTAACCTTCCAAATAAAAAATATTTCATTCCTCGGCGGATAAATTAGAAAGACTTCTGTACCTTGCCGCTTTCACTCAAGCAAGGAAGTTTTTTTTTATTTTTTTTACAATCTTTAAGGTTAGGGGTTTTGATCAATCTTGATCACGCCAGCCCCGTTGGACAAAGCTCTACAATACCAAAATGCAAACAGATATCATTCTGAAAAAAAAAGGGGAAGGAGGAGGGGGAAGGACTACTTGTCCAAAAATCTATAAACTAATTTTGCAGCATCCGTCGCTGGTTCTGCCAAAATGGACTGAAACAGTCCGATGTTCAACATGTTCAAATTGAGCTGAACAAGTAATCCTTCCCTCTTGGTTTGGGTCCGAACACACTCCACTAACAAGTGATGTATATCCTCACACGTTCCGCATGTCTCGCAATTAGGTGAATCTACTTTCTTCATCAGATGAAAAAACTTGTTTAGTGGAACATGTCCGGACCGAAGTCTGTGCGCACACACAACCTGCGCCCTACTTAACCTAACATTATCGAACCATGGTACTCGAGGAGGCTCGCATTGAATGGTTTTGTACCATATTCCTACATCCCGAGAGCGCTCGTTAAAATATTCTTTCCAGTGAAGCCGAGATAAGTTATAAAATTTCGGCACTACCTCAGAATAATCAGGATCAATAACCACATTCGCCCCTTCTGAAGCAGCCAAACCAGCCAGGCGGTCGGCCTCCTCGTTACCACTGAGACCAATATGCGAAGGAACCCATTGCACGCTCAGACATTTACCAGACTTCGTAAATTTATTAATCTTCTCGAGGATAGTATATGCAAGCGAGACACACTGCTGACCCGAGGCACACCGGTTGATATGTTGGATAGCACTTTTGCTATCTGTCAAAATCACACACTTTTGATCTTCCAACGTTTCGGCGTAAGATAGTGCTTCGGAGATAGCATAGAGTTCCGCTGACATAATTGAAACCTTGGACGTAATTTTGAACCCTACCTTTTCGCCATTGAGTGAGTCATAAAATGCTGCTCCTATTTTATCGTTAGACTTGGAACCATCGGTAAAGAGTGTTAACCATCCAGAATACTTTTCCTGTAGCTCCATAATTACACTAATACGCAAAGCAGAATTATCATAAGTACGTTTAGCATTTGAAACACAATCTAAATTACAAAATAAAACATTACCTACTTCAAATTTCGTCACCCACATACTTAATCTAAACATAGATAAAGGATATGAAGAAAAAATATGCTCCCCAACAATACCGCTGATCGTAATGGCTAACAAAGGTTTCTTTTTGTTGTCCCAGTAACTATTATGACATTGCTCCTCTAACTCACGAATAACTTCAATAGTAGCATTCCCTGTACAAGCGAGTGACTTTAAACAAAACTTAGAGGCAAGAAATTGCCTTCTTATGTGCAAGGGTGGAATACACAATTCACTCTCCATAACATGAATGGGGGTTGTTCTGATGAACCCTCCTATTACTCGCATAGCTTGATTCTGTACTTTAGTGAGCTTAAACATATGTGTCTTAGCACTGTTGTCGTACAGGCAACAAGCATAATCCATTCTACTACGAATTAATGAAATGTATAACCTACGAAGATGTTTCGGATGAATTCCCCATGAAGCGCCAGCTAAGACCCTTAAAATACTAAGAAACCTTTGTGTCTTTTCAAAAATATAACCAACATGTTTTCCCCACCTCAAGGATTTATCCAACCACACCCCTAGATACTTTATAGTGTCCTCAGCGAGTAATAGCTGTCCACTCACCTCAAGATTTACTTGCTGCATTTTACGACCCCTGGTGAAAATACAAAGTTTTGATTTGTTCGCTGAAACATCTAACCCTAAAGTATCTAAAATATTCAACATTACATCCAAGGCATCCTGCATCATGTTTGTGCTGTCTTGCAAGCATTTATTGCTAATATAAAGAACAAAGTCATCCGCATACTGTGAGATCATAACATTAGTAACCTGTTTACAAATTTTGTGAGTAACTATATTGAACAGTAAAGGAGAAAGTGGACATCCTTGAGCTAAACCCTTGTCAGTCCATCTCATAAGAGACTTATCTCCATCTTCACCCAGGATAATTAAATTTCTTTGGCTCAAAAATGCCCATAAATACCTACAAAACTTAGATCCAACTCCCAAGCCATCAAGAATCCGAACGACTCTCTCGACTGAGACATTATTATAAGCGCCTTCAATGTCCAAAAAACATGCCAATGTAGAATTATTTTTTGAGAAACCTACTTGAATGTATTATACAAGACGGGATAAGCAGTCCAAACATGATTGAGCTCTCCTAAACCCAACGGTGTTTGGAGACAAAACACCATTTTTTTCAATAAACCATTCCAAACGCCTCACTAACATGGAATGAAATACTTTGCAAACACAAGAGATTAAAGAAATCGGTCTTAATTTCGCTAATGGTTCTTGAGCATTACCTGATTTTGGAATAGGCACAACCTGAATATGACGCCACTGACTCGGAACAATTCCAGATGAGAAGATGGCATTGTATAATTTAAGCAAGAACAGTTTAGCAATCGAGGGCAGATTATAGATCAAACAGTATGTAACGCAGTCGAGACCCGGTGCGGAGTCTTTCTTCTTAAGGCATCTAACCATTTCTTCGAATGAAAATTCAACCTCAAGTTGTGGATTAACCGAATTCAGCAGAGGCATGGCGGGCACTACCGAATCCGGTGTAAGAGAACACAACAATTCTTCTTTTTTCTCCTCTGACGCAACAACCCTAGATCTAGAAAAGCCTTTCATCCATCTCATATGTTTCCACATGTCTGATGCAGACGTGGTCTCATCTACACGACTACAGAAATCTTGCCAACTTTGTTCCTTAGCCTTACGTATTAGACGTTGTGCTTCTGCCACCCTGCGTTCCAAAATTGTCAAGTTAGATGGAGTCGGATTCTGCCTAAATAGACGCAGCGCGAGACGCCTTTGTGCAACTACCTTCGACAATGAAGGAGTCCAATAGCTCTTCGGAATAAACTTTCGCGTAGGATCTGTGCAAATTTTGACTAACGGAATACTTGAATCAATTGCCTTTTGAATTTGTGCCTCGAAAAAATCATACATTACCTGAACATTTCCGTCTAATGAAGCTGCGTTATGAAAAAGTAATTTAATTGAGTCCCGATATTCTATCCAATTCGCTTTCTTAAAATTTAATCTTTTAGTAAAATGACGTCCATCTGCATAACATAAACCGGCTTTAATGATAAGGTGATCACTTCCCAAATACTCACTAGTGACTTTCCAAGTGAAACTGACAGAAATATCAGAAGAACAAAAGGTAATATCCGGAGAACTTTGTCGTAAGAAACCATCAACGAGTTTAACTCTAGTCGCCTCTCCATTGTTAAGAGATACAAACCCATGCTCTAACGATGAATCGAATAACTGTACTCCTCTCGGATCACTCTTGTATGACCAGTTAGTATGATGCGCATTAAAATCACCTGCTACTAAAGTCTTCCCCGAAAATGAGTCAAAAATACCATCCCAGTCAAGTTGAGTCGTTCGCACTGTGGAAGGGCAATACACAGAAACAATAAAATGTAAATCGATACAATTGAAAATTTTTAAACATAACACTTCAATATTTGAATTACTAATTACAAGCGGCCACGCTTGCGCTTTAACAGACTTATGCACACAGATAGCTACGCCACCGTATGAGTCTGACCTGTCTTTTCTAAATATATTATAGTTGCTGAGTTTAAGAAATGATTCACTCTTAAGCCACGTTTCGCTCAATATAGCAATATGAACTTTTTCCCGGTTTAATAAGATTTCAAAATCAAGCAGTTTTGGCTTCAAACTTTGACAATTCCATTGAAATATATTTAAAAAAGACTCACTTTCAGCATTACTGTTCATTGCAATTGAAAAGAGAATTAATAAAACCTCCCTCCTTAAAATACTTTAAAAATACAACTAAACATTCTTCTAAAACAAACTTAATCACCAAATTAATTTTGTCCTCCCAACTATTGTCCGAAATGATAATTTGTTTAATTCTCGACACGATTTTGCCAAAATCAACTAATCTTCTTTTCGGTTTTACCTCAGACTCTTGCTCGAAATATTTAGATGTGCTTGGTTCCTCATTTGGCACGATTCCTGAGTCGTCAAACCACCTCTTTTTCCCGTTATGTTGCTCCTGGGTAAATTCCTTTCTTTGGCTACCATGACTCTTGCGCTCTTGTGATACGCTGCTATCAACAGTCAAAGAATTAGTTCTAAATTCATTACTCACGTCTACAGGAGTCAAAGGCCCTTGTGGATGAGTGACAGAGTTAGAAAGCAGAGCCTCCTTATATGACTTATGAAGTGTGGCGACGCCGGACACTGTGGTCACCTGACATTCCGGATCCAAAACAAGACTCTTTTTGTGAGACTCTCTGCTTTGAAAATACATCCACAAGGCTTTTCTGTACGTACAAGTTTCCTCTTTCATAATTCTCCGAATTTCTTTTTCTTTTAAAAATATAGGGCAAGACTTGTCCAACGCCATGTGCGGACCTTTACAATTAATACAAATAAATTTCGTTATTTCGCAATTTGTGTGGTTTTCGCCACATTTTGGACAAACAATTTTCTTTATGGGACAAAACTTGTTCGTATGGCCGTACCTCCAACATCCAGAACACTGGGTGACAGGGAAAGTATACGCATCAACTTTAAATCTACACCCGTATGCAAATATGTAAGGCGGTAAAAGATCCCCTTTAAAACACACCCGAACAGTCTCACTCTTCACCCACTGGCCGTCCTGGCCGAGGCGATTCAATCTTCGGATGGCTAGAATGTCCTGTTTATTTTCAATACTCGATAAAAACTCCGGTTCATCAATTTCTAGGTCCACGTTCTTTATCATCCCGTAGGAAGAGCTGACCATATTAGACCAGTGAGTCCTTCTTTCCTCGTTATTAAATTCTTTGGACAAAAGTAACTTCTCCGCCTCAGACCTTGCACCGAATTGAATAAATACCTTGTACGGACCCTTAAATTTTATTTTTAAAATTCCCTCAATTCTCTGGGCACGAAGTAGTTTTGCCAAGGCAATTTGCTTTGGCAATGGCTCCTTCGACGTCACACAAACCTCATTCTCATTGCCGCCACCGTCGCCCCGCCCCGTGTTACTCACAGCCCTATCATCTTGGCCCGTCGCAAGCCGGGAACGCTTTGGTTTTTTGCCCACCGTGGTAAAACTCTCATTACCTTCGCTGCTGAAATCATCACTGTCTACGCGACTACGTTTCTCAGAGAGTCGATGCACGTCAGAATCGTCATCTGCTCCCATATCAGCTTCCACGCAACCAGCTAAGCCCTGCATGCTTACGCCGTCCCAGTCTGGGACATCCATAGTAGCGAGAGCTGCACCCCGCCTACAACTCGTAGCAATCACCACAGTAAAAAATAACTATTTACTATAAGTAATCGCTTATAAAACGCGCTAAATATATGAAACACTAAATAATAAATTAATAATTTTCTTTGACATCCGTCGTTGTTGACAGCCGACCATCGACCAGCAAGGAAGTTAAAATCTGATATTCAGTCAACTTAAATCAACTGGGCCTCTATTCTAGGCCGTAAAATCCGAATCATATTTGACCCGAGGTCTTATTGCCTACGCACTCGCAACAGCAAACGTTTTCTTTTTGACAGTCCAAGGCGAGTCTGCATACAAAATGAAAACATTTTACTTTGAAGCCGTGGACGCTTACCCGTGGTCCCACTACTTCGTCCCACTGCTCTTTTCGACGGAGCCCTGCTTCACAGCAGGGCTCCTATACCAGGCCTGTTTGCCCTTCGGGCATTTATAGATACCTAACGAACCTAACCTACCCAGTTTCGGTATCACAATTAAAATTGGATGGCAAAACCTGGGTGCAACTTATTCTGCGGTGGGACAAAGAAGTGGGTCCACGGGTAATAGTGTGAAGCCGTTTGCGATTGCGAGTGCGTTAGGCATTAGCGACGCTTTTATGGTAATGTTTTTAAGTCAGCCGCCATTACTGTCAAGTAAATAAGAGCTATCAAAACGTTAACAATACGATAACAGCTCAAAAATGATATTGTTTTTACCGTGTCGAATAGAGGCCCTGAAAGAGTGTGTGTCAAATAAGTTTTACAGGTTTTAAAAACCTGTGTTTTTCGATATTGTCGTGTTGTAAAAAAACCCTATTATATTGCTAAGCTAACTTTGATTAAAATATGTAGGTAGGTATAGTCTATGTCACTCATACAACAAAACTACACGTTATATGTGAAAATCGCCTGTATTCATTCCATTAGTGGGATTTATACGTCTATCCCACTAGTCCCATTGAGTTGTCCCATCATGGGACAACTGAGACGATTACGTCCCAGTAGTCCCATGGGACAAATGGAACTAATATTTTTATCATATTGTTGTCCCAAAAGTCCACTTACTTAAATACTAATTATGGTTGTAAAAGTAGGTAGGTTAGGTTCGTTAGGTATCTTCAGATGCCCGAAGGGCAAAACCACCTAGAAGTAGGAGCCCGTCGAAAGTCAGTAGGACATAAATAGTAGGACCACGAGGAAACGGCCATTTAAATTATACTTCGTTTGATTAATTCGGAGGATCCAAGTGCACCTTAAAGTGTCGTAGAATCCATTATTTGGAACTGACTGGTACGATGGATTCAGGTGGAGGAAAAAGTGTACTAGGATCCATCAATGGAGCCATGCAATGGATCCAAGTGGACGGAGGGAAATTTACGGTGATGACGGTAATGGGACTTTTGGGACAACAATATGATAAAAATATTAGTTCCATTTGTCCCATGGGACTACTGGGACGTAATCGTCTCAGTTGTCCCATGATGGGACAACTCAATGGGACTAGTGGGATAGACGGTATGTTTTTACCGTCGGGAATAGACACCAAGGGCCTCTACTCAACACTGTAAAAACCATATCCTGTTCTGTTATCGTATTGTCACCGTTTTGACAGCTCTTATTTTCTTCACAGTAATGGCGGCCGAGTGAAAAACGATTGCGTAATAGGTCAAATATGATATGGTTTTTACTGCCTAGAACAGAGGCCCAGATCGATAACGTGTACGATCGCGAATAGCCCCGGATATACTATTTCGCATACAAAAAGCCTTTATTTTGAAGGCAAATTGCTTTGCGGTGGAACTTGAGCGGAGCCTTTATTAACTAGATATCGGATATGGGTAATAAAGTACGGGATTTAATCACGGGGCTTTGGGCGCTTATCTGGTTAGTTTTAATAATAGGGATCTTTCAGTGGATATATGAACAACGTACTATCGAACCAACGGAACCCTGACCCACCATAGAACCTTGTCACAGTGATTGACGTTAGGACTGTCATACGAAGCTATACGACAATCGTACGTCAATCATTGTGACAAGGTTCCATGGTGGGTCAGGGTTCCGTTGGTTCGATAGTACATTCAGGGTTCCGTAGTCTGACCATGAACCTTATAGTTTTGTCATGTGGTTTTGCGAGTGGTAGGACCTTGTGCAGGGTCTGTCCGGATCGCTACCACCATCTTATCTATTAACCTACCGCCAAACAGCAGTGTTCGCATTGTTGTGTTCCGGTTCAGGGATAAGATGAAATGACTAGCATAGAGGCATTCCATCTGAGTCCTCAGGGTTGGCAAGGCATTTGCAGTCTTAGGATTGCAGTCTTGTGAATGCGAATGTCTATGGGTCACAGTTTCTACTTACCATCAGGTGGCCTGTGTGCTCGTTTGCCTACACTGAGCCATAAAAAAAAACGACAGTAAGGGATACTTAACAAAATCAGTGGGGTTTTATTTAGACACTGTATTTATTGTTGCAATTTAAATCGTGTAACTTGGACGCATATAAGCGTACTGCTAACTTTTACTTTTGAACCCGTCTGTGCGTTATTAAATTATTCTAACTTTACTTAAAGCAAAAAATGCGGCAGCAGGAGAAAGTTCCAAAATAATGCCGGCAGTGACGTTAGCAGGTTTCACGTTTATCTAAATGATTGCCGACTAAGCAAAACTTTCTGCCCAACTCCAATAAATTATTCAATAAGTAAAAACAACTGCAATGCACGCTAATTATTTTTAGATTCGGCTTGAAAGGGCACTTACTTTTGTTCTCGTTTGCCATCTTCATAACATAAAAAAAACTAATTACCGTAGACACCCCGCAAAGCTCTATTCCAGCAGCCATATAAACACCTAATTACCGTTCTTTCTAGTATATCTAACAATGCTGCGGCCCATTGGATTTTACAATTATGGCTGCGGACACGGCAGTTCGAGAACGCGGACGCCCCACTTATTTATTGTTCCGAGAAGTTGGGAATTAGTTCAGGAATTATGAATGGACATTAGAACTATTAGAAATATGGAGAAACGTGGGCCGTACTTTCTAGGCTTTGTTATGAGGTTATTTAGGGTTAGGTTAGGCCTTTTAGTGTCATAACGTTTTTCTAGAAACCATGGAGTCGCTATTTTCTAATTGTTATATGCCTATGTACCAACTTGATTTTGACCTTCAGTATTGTCATAATTCAAAATTGTTTTGTTTGTTTGTTACGCTTTCACAGCGGAAATATCCAACAAAATTTATATACATTGGTTAAGCAGTTTAATGAATGAATGACTTATGAAATATGTCTAATGTAGGTAAAGTAGTAAGTTCTAAAAATGTTACTGATTTTTGCAGGTTTACCCCTAGATTTTAGGGAATTTTCAATTAAGGAGATTTTGTTTTTGTTGGACCATGACATGATACTTCATGTCCATCTTATGTTTTTTAAAGTAATGTGCGCACGCCAGACATCACTATTAAAAAAAAACTGCAGTTTCAACCCAGTTTATTAGCAAGCGTTTTAGTTATATAAAATATATATATAAAAACATAATTTCACAATGCCACTTGTAGCATGACAGAAAAGTTTAGGAAAAATGAGGGCATTAGCGTTCGGCGTGAAATTGGCAACATGTTCTAATTTTTACCCAGAAACCAAAGCTGAGTTGTAATTTAAAAATATTGCATTTCCAACTTCCTCTACACATTTATTTTGCCAAGTTATAAAGCAGTCAAAACAAAGCCCCATTTATCTAAAGCGGTGTATACACGACCCGACCAAATACGCGCAAGACATACCAACGCAACGCTCAGAGTTCCTAAATAGGTCAATGGGCGGAGTCCGATCGATTGCCACTTGTGCCGTTTCACAGGAGCCTTTAAGGGTCGCGGTGTGTGAGAACTGCTTTACAAACGGTTAATAATGAAGAGATTGTGTATCAAGGGTCTTAACAGGTAGTTTAGTCAACGTTTAGCATATTAAGCCTGCTTTAGATTCAATTTGAGGAGCTAAACGTGCGGTCCGCTTTTTTAATGTGTTTGAACCCTTTGTGTGACTCACAAGTAAACTTAAAAACATCCTAACCAAGTTTTAGTCTTTGTAGAAAGTTCTGGGTTCTTCCGGATCGCTACCATTATTAACCTGCCGCAGGTAGCAGTGATGGCATTCATTAGAGATGATAAGTTATTAGTAACTAAAAGAAAACTCAACCTTATTGTTGTAGAATGTCAGATTGACTTTGGACCTAAGGTGGGTAGCAAATTTAAGTCTTTGAATGTGCCTACTGTGTTTCAGTGGGAGGTAAGGCAACCTGTTAAATGGCTAGCATGAACTACACATTCCATCTTGGTCTTTAGGGTGAATATCCACCAGAGCTGTGCGAGGTAACGAAGTGGTGTACGAGGAAAACATCCACCAATAGGAATACTTCATTTTCCTAGCCTCGCTCAGTGCAGCTCTCCTATTGGTGCCTTTTTTCCTCGCTCACCGATTCGCTACCTCGCTCCGCTCCAGTGGACAGACAGCCTTATGGTTGTCATGGCAACGCATTTACAGTATTAAAATTACAAATATCTATGGGCCCAGGAACCCACTGACTGGGGCTCGTTTGCGGTATCTATGCCATTTTTACACGAATGCCCAAAAATGAAGTATAATATGGTGTAATCAGAGATCGGACAATTTCGCGTCATTACTCTGAATAATTTGGACATGACTCCATAGATTTTAATTATAATAAATAAATTACTTACTGTAGGTTTTTTTATGGCATAGAGAAGGCAAACGTGCACGCAAGCGACATGATGGTAAGTGGAAACTGTGACCCAAAAACATTCGCATTCACAAGACTGAAAGCCCAAGACTGCAAATACGTTGCACACCCTGAGGACTGAGATGGAATGCCTCTATACTAGTCATCACACCGGCTGTCCTATCCCCAAACCAAAACACAACCATGCAAACAATGCTGTTTAGCGGTAGGTTAATGGATAAGATGGTGATGTGGTAGCGATCCGGACGGACCCTGCACAAGGTCCTACCACCCGCGTGATTTATATCAATAATACACTTATCGAGCGAGCAAAGCGAGGCGATAAAGATCGCATTCGTATGTTTTACGATTCTTCGATAGTAACTATAGTGGGTAGATCCGGTCTTCACGACGTGGGGTACTAAAGGACAATTTTTAAGTTCTGGAGTGGCGTCCGCGGACCGGAAGACGAGCTGTAGGTAGGCAACTCCAACAAGATGGAGTGACGACCTCGTCAGGATTGCGGGACCGCGGTGGATGCGAAAAGCACAAGACCGGTCTGAGTGGAAAGCCTTGGGGGAGGCCTATGTCCAGCAGTGGACATCTTTCGGCTGACATGATGATGATGAACTTGAGTAGAATTGGTCAGGTTGTAGCGCCATCGTGGTTGGCTCTTAGACTATGCCTCGCTAGGTAATGTTTTATTTAGCTATATTCAGAATCATGGAAGTACGCGTATAGTCTACAACTACATAGGTTTGGTGACAGGAGTCCGTTGGCTCGCCGCCATTTCAGCTGTCTCGTCCACTCACGATTATTATTACTCATATTATTTATAAAATTCTGTTTTGTTTTCAATCGAAAACGGCTTGCCAAACACGTGACGCTGGAATTGCTATATTTAGTGATACTGCACTACTATGCTATTCTATATACTGTATGCTCTTCCTTCAAATAGAATTTCCTTGAGGATGCTAGCTATGATCATGAGATGGTTTGGCTGGACGGTGGTTCCTGATATAAATTATCTCGTTTCTGGTTTATTATGATTTAAATAATATAACCTATCTTTTGCTACTTCCATTCCTCCAATTACCGACCGAAAATAGAATAGATTTCTACTTTAATAAATAAAGAAATATAATAGGACAACTTACACAAAATATTGTAGTAAGTATTTCATGTTTTCGATGTATTTATAAGCTCTGTTAGTTTTTTTTTTATAAAAGCATTATTTCATAGTAGCGTGATTTGATTTGATGTGATTATGCGAATTTTCTCATCGCGCTCTTTCATGATCGCAAATTTAATTATTCGTCTTTCTTCATGTAGCGATTTTTCATAAAGCGTTGTATAATGTTCGCGTTCATTTTTGTCGCATTTTTTCCCAACCTAATTTTACAGTATCGACGGAGCTCCGCATTGCGGAGCTCCTATTCCATCCAATACTCAGTGGTGCCTAGTCAAGATTATAACGCTAATTTAACGATTTTCGGAAATCGACAAAATGTATAATAGGATTGTCGTAACGTCAACGTTCAACGTTCGCGTCGACCGCTTTTCTCAACTTCATACATTTCGAGGCGGTAAAAAAATAAACGTTAGCAGCGTAAGCATACAGGAACAAATACTTCGATTCGCGATTATAACACAAATAATAAATAAAACGGAATGCATGTGAACACGTTATAAAATCTAAATTTAATATTTGGTTGACAGCATTTCTTCTTTGGATTAAGTTCGCTCAACTAAACCTCTAACTATAAAAGCAAGAACCCTACAATCAGAAAATGGAAGCCGGATCCATAGAACTGTGTCAAAGTGACGTTTTGTTTGACAGCTCTTACGATTAGACCTTTAACGTGACTGTGACCCGGTTATAGGGCATTTTTATGAAGTGAAATATCTGAATATCTTGCACTGATCTCTCTCAGCACTTCGCGTTCTGCGTTCGACATAGTCAACATGACTCACTACGCCAAGAAAAGCGCAATAATCACTGCCTATGTAAATAAACTATTAACCTTGGTAATAAATATGAAACTTAATGTTCAGGATTTGCATAAATTTGAGTCGGAATCAAAACCCTATCTCAAGGTAAAAACGATCATAATCTATACATATAAAATGCTTTGTCCTGAATGACTGACTGATTAACGGATCATCGCAGAGCCTAAACCGCTGATCGTAGAGACCTGAAGAGGGTGTGTATTCTTTGTATGACGTAGGCATCCGCTAAGAAAGGTTTTTCCGAATTTTTCACCCCTGAAGGGGTGAAAACGGGGGCAGAGTTTGTATGGGACAGCGTGATACCTTGATCCAATCTACTTCAAATTTAGCATAAACATTCTTTAACAGAATTGATGGAAGACGTGTTTCGTATTTTATTGAAATTCATCTCCTATGGGGGTGAAAAATGGATTGAAAGTTATTTTGGGGGTGGTTTGCTTTGAAGTTGATATCAATAACCCTTAGTGCTTTCGATTTACATAACATTTTGTTTTGACACCATGTTTAAAAACTCAATCCGATTTTATTCCAAAAAGGTTGAACTCACATAAAAGCTTGGTGCAATGCAAATACCCAAACCGCTGAGTCTAAAGATTCCAAATTTGGTACATAGGTTCCTTATGAGGTCTAAGGGTGCATTAAGACAGGATTTCCCGAAAATCTACCCCCAAAGGGAAGAAGTAGGAGTAGTAGCGGGAAACTAATTCTACGCGTACGAAGTCGCGGGTGTCCTCAAGTTTTTTATATGACTAAAAACAGACTTAACTGACGGACGACTTAACCGATGGAAAGTGTATTATACAGCACACAATAGGCAAAAGCAAAACTTCGATTTCTAGTTAGGGAAATGTTTTGTCTAATAATATCTAATTAGTAATTACTATGGATTTTTCTATAAGAAGCATTGCCTACGACCCATAGCACAAGCCTAGAGCTTAGTTGGCTAAGTGGATCTAGGTTGAATTATGTGAGATTGTCCCTCTGTATTTATTTAGTTACTCGTGTGCACCAACTACATCCTCCTAATGTTAGCGATCTTCGAAAACTGACGCGATAAATCGCAAGTCAATATATTTTGTCAGTTTACGAAAATCGCGAACGTTACGCAATTTATGGCCTCCATGTATTTTCATAATTAGCTATACGATCGTTGTCGACTAGGATGCGCTGATGCCGCTCCGCCAGCGTGACATTTCGGCGCCACGTCGGATCTTATCTTAGGCATTATTTTCGTAATAAGAGCACGCTAACTATAGAGTAGATCTACACAGGATAATACTTATAGAAAGGTATAATGAGATTGAATATAAAGGGCGCTGTTCGCAGTAAAATTGGTGACATGATCAAAAATTGGTGCTTTGTTGTATTTAGTTGCTGCCGCATCTTATTGAAATCGTGCCTAATCGTGAATTGCCTTGTTTGAAAAAATCTAAGTGTAGGCGTGTAGGTACAGTAAAGGAAACTGAAAGACGTACCTTTTTATGTATTATTCACATTGTGACAAGAACGTAAAAGGTACCTCTTTCAGTTTCCTTAACTGTACATACAGAAAAAAAAAAGACAAAAGAAATTTATTCGGTTCGGGCACTTTTACACGTCTAGAATTTACCAGCGCTTCCTAAAAGGAGACCACTGCTGAGAAGAACCGCCGCAAGAAACTCAGCAGTCACAGAGAGGGCGGGAAAGTGAATTTGTTTTATACTATGTATGTTAATAATTAATAAAAGGCAATATTGATGATCGTGTTACCCAAGACCAATCATGATTATTTTAAAGAAATCTCATTTTCTTACTCGTTTAAAAACGTTCCCTTGATTTTTTAAATTTTAACGAAAGTCCCCGAAGTGCCTCATATTTTCGAGTGTGCTAATATCAACCTTCCTTCTGAAGTTGAGTATCTACTTATGCCTATGAACGTCGTTTATATTCCGTTGTGCCATGACGCCGCGCTGTCGTGACTCTGGCCCGACGTCGAATCGTAACAAAAGCATAATAAAGTTACAAATATTTATTGTAAAGGTAAACCAGTAAATTGTGTCGTTAGAAAATCGGCAAGCGTCTGTTATCGGAGAATACCGTAATTACAAATATCTTTAATTTTAAGTACTGGTACCTAATTGCTTCTTCCATTCTACTCGCAGATAAGAGAAAACGTTTAACTAACTCTTATTTATCTGACTGATTATATTTTAAACAGTACGGTTGCGTACAATAAGTAGGTATGCTTTTGCACTCGTGTATCTTGGAAAGCCGTTTTATGTGTGTGCGTATTTTTTTCCAAATACTTTTTGTGTTGGCTTTACCCACTATTAAAGATAAATACTACCTAAGTATATTACTATGCGGTCTTGCTTGGTAAAATAGCGATAAACGGAATTTTACGCCGACGAAGTTGCGGGTAGTTATTTAAAAGCTAGTTTCTTAATAATATTACAAAAATACTTCGTCGTCAATTTCGCGTAACTAACAATTTAAATAGGATGCAAAATAAACCGTAGCAAGTAAATCAGTAAGATACATTTTGCAACTTATTGACGTTGTTTGTTACATGGTATTGCAGTATCACCCACGAAATGTGATTTTATACTCATATCCGCATAGAAACGATCATCACAAACAAGCAAGTAAAACGTTCGACAAAAAATTATCTAGACGCGCTTAGCTACAAAAGAACCTAAATAACTTTAATATTAGTCAAATATATTGTTCACATTATCTAAAGTTAAATAAAGTTCAAAGTTAAATGACAATGTCATATTTTATGATTGAATTAGCCTTGCTTAGGTTTTTTATCAGACTGTTTTTGTGGCTGCCATCTTACTTCTATGATGACTCATAATTTGCAAACAATATTAAAAGTGAGTAAGACGATCGTGCTCTGTATTTTAATGAATAAATTGATTTATAGCATACCAACGTTTCGTATTCCGTGCATGTAAAAATAATCAATCACGAACTTAAATGTTGAACCACTAGAGAATCCTTAAAAAGAGTTCCCCTTTGTACAGTCAACAGCATAAATAAGTGATCATATATGTACCTTGTCACTTTAACGTCGTGTTTGAAATGACATACAAAATTGTGACACGATTGAAAGCGACAAGGTACATAAAAATCACTTTTTTTCTGTTGACTGTACGTGCATTATCCTCATATAAGTACTTAGTTAAACCATGTCTATCTGCGTATTGATATAAATAGTACATGAACATTCGATGACAAATGTCCCACAAATCGACCTAGTCCCAAACTAAGCTCTAGTTCTACTAAGGGTACTAGACAACTAGATAAATACATACTTAAATACATTTAAAAACATCCAAAATTCAAGAACAAACACTCTCGCGCTCATTACACAAATATTTGCCTATACCGGGAATCGCACCCGGGACGGCTAGCTTCATGGTCACTACCAAAGAGACTAAACACGCCATCACGAAAATTACGAAACATAAACAATCTGTAAATTGCTTATGGAAATTACCTAAGTGGTTAATATTTACTTTGTTGATGAGTGTATGTATTTAAAAACTGGTTGTCAATTAGTAAGAAATACCATAATAAAGTTTGGTAAATGTTGAAGCTAAGAACGTCAAATTTATTTAAAGCAAATCCTATGTATAATTTATGAGTAAGTACTACATAAAAAAATAACTTTTCTAGACCAGATTTACACGTACAATTACTTCAACTACTTATGCTATGATAATGAGTGGATAACTATACGAAATAATATAACCAATTACTGATAACATGCGGCTTCTTCCTTACTATGGCTTCATCAATCGCGGCCTAACTAGGGCGCGACCAATCATTTTATGGGTAGCCTACTTAAAAACAAACGCTTAAAGCAAAATTTATCTAAAGCCGCGTCACACGTTGCACAACTCCGGTATTTATAGTCAGTGCTTCCGAACTACATTAAGGTGTTCATAAAAAATGCACATCGCCTATAAATAATGATACTGACGTGCACCGCCCATGGCGTCAGTTGGCGCCGCCGCGTAAGTATTAACGAAAAAGCGGCTTTTCCACGCTTCAAAGCGCTTGCTAGGTCGCCGAAATAAAATTGACATGTTCTAAATTTAAAAGGAGCGGTATATACGGATTTAAAATTGATGTTAAGCATTTGTTTTTGCTGTACTGTTGGTTTTAAAAAGTGCAGAAGAGACACTAGGTATTATTATAAAGTTTTGTTTTTGCTTATTTTAAAATAGGTGCTAACAATTAAAATTTAGTTAGTATCTATGTGTTCTTTTTATGCTGTTAATTATCACACGATCGCATCTGACAGTATATTGGTAATTCGTGTTTCTTCGAAACAGATAAAAGATGTTTTTTTTTTCTTGTGTATTATCCCAGAGGGAAAGGCAAAGGGACATTGATCCATACAGCCGAGTCATACTTTTCATTATTTATATTCTTTCCGATTTGAAGTAAGGCCGAAGCCAAGTCTTTGCAGATGTTATAAAATTAAAGAACTCTTTAAATAGTTAAGACGTACTGTCACAGAATAGATAATAGTACAGCACTGTGCTATATTTTGGTTTCTTTAAAACAATAGGCGAAGGCAACATATCCATGCAGCCAGAAAGTAAAGAAAAGTAAAATGACACGTGGATATACTAAACCCCGAAAAGCGCGGAAACGTCATAGATACTCACTGGCCAGTTGTAAATACGAATGTCAACGCTAACGGCGCCAAATTGGCAAAGATGGCGTCCACCGTCCACACCCACATTTTTTTGCGAGATATTGATCGAAGTCAACCAAGTCACTCACCCGAGTACCGGCTATTTTAAGAAATACTTAGAAAAATAAACAGCATTGACGAATGATCATAATCCGTTTGCTTTTTAAAAATCTTAATTTTGTTATTGGCTTACATCTCGGTCTGGAATAGTCCAACTATTTAGAAAAAAAAGTCGTTCTACCAACTGTCTTCACCAATCTGTTGCTCTGTTTTGACGCGAACACAACAGGAAACACTTTAAGATGTATATTATTGAGTTTAAAATGAAGGAAGATACCTAACACCGCAAGAGATATGTCGTTTGATCGTAAAGGCACTAAGGAATTGCCTCTACAATAAATATGGGCCTCTATTCTACACCGTAAAAACAATATAGCTAAAACAATATTGGCATTGTTTCTAACTTGGTCCCCAACACTGTCAACTAGATAAGAGCTATCGAAACGTTGACAATATGTGGTCATCGTCTGCGTTCCAGCGCCAATCTCTCCCTTGCTGTTCCTTCTAATAAAACACGCTTCTATGCCAAATCTTTCACAGTCCATGCTGTCCAACTGTGGAATGAACTTCCGTTGTCCTTAAGACAATCCCTTCAGTGGTCTCTCTTAAGAGAAATTTAAAAACGTTGTGGTTGGATGAGTCATGAGCTGAGCTCCTTTAAGAATTATGGTTATTGTTTATATATGCATATAAATATTCTGTAATAAGTTTATATATTAGTTTTTTTATGTGTATTATATATGTACGTTTATATATTAGTTTATTTGTTTTATATTTATTTATTTATAGTATCATCATCTCTTTTTGCTACTTTTGTGCAAAACTTGTATGTCTCCAACCCTATGCATTGTCCTTACTCATCTACTTCAGGGTTAGCTGGAAGAGATCCCATTTAGGGATAAGTTCGCCTTTGTACATTAGTTTAGTAACAATATAGTAATATTTATATTTTTGTACAATAAAGAGTTTACATACATACATACATACATACATGATAACATGCCAAAGGCATTATCATTTGCAGTGCATTTTGCATTTGTTTGTAGTGCGTTTGCCGCGGTTTTTGCTGGGGACCGTCGAGTGTCCTGACTTCTGGCCTTAGGGTGTCGTGTTCCGGCGGTCTCGGGGAGAGCTATGGGCAGCGACCAAGACATACAGAATACCTTATATTGTCAATTTGTCAAAGGGTTAAATAATAGAAAGCCTTTGAATTTACCCTCAACAGCAAATCAACTCACTCTAGTACCAGCCAACATAATGGTCCATAAAATGGTCCATCAGCCGTTACTGGCCACCGAACTGCCGTCTCGTAGCCCATCGCCATTCAGCAATCTCTATTACTGTCTAAACGGCCTCCAACACGGCAGCCTAACGTGAGGAACTGATACGTTAAGACCTTTATGGCCCTACTAGATTAGTACTAGTTGGAGACCAAGCACCGTTCGGCTTGAAAACAATTTCTTCGAAAGATTAAAAAACCGAGCCAAGCCGTGTTTCAATTATTATTAATTAATAATTAATTTAATTTAATTGTGAGACGAGTGGTCATTTAGACCACACCTAGCGTCCAGTGGCGCCCTTATTAAAAGATAAAAGATAAAAAGAAGCTTGATTTTTTTGTTGTACAAATGAATACACAATCAGTACATTTTAAACACACAAAAGCTTTTACACAAGCTCAGTGTAGTCATAAAATGAAAAAATAACACATTGACAAGTATCAACAAACTAACACTAAAGAAGGTAGACCGATGCAGCCATCCTCAATTACTGTCAATCTACCCGCAGACTTCATATAATATTCCGTCATGATGCTTGCAACATACTCGTAGTGGAAATATTAGAATCTCGCAGATTATTTCAAACTTGTTTTCATTCGTCATACCATTAAATTTTATAACTGAGCTGTAAATCTATATTTTTCATGTATAGCACCATTAGCGCTACAACAGTGTTTGCGGTGACGACAGTAACAGCTATGGTAATATATCAGGGGATTACGCCGCCAAACCTCAGTCATAAGAGGGGATTACAAGCTTCCGGGATCAAGCTATGCGTGGAACGCATGCCAAAGTACCCGCCACAGAGCAAGCTACAAGCTACGCTAACAAGATGCTAACAGAAGGCCCTGTCAAGATGCATTACGGTAACTAGCGTTTCTATTCGTTTCGTTTTTAAACCAATCGCATCACTGGTAGATCACGTGATACGAAAAGTCACGTGATCTACCAGTGACGCGATTGGTTTAGAAACGAAACAAATAGAAACGCTAGTTAACGTTGTGCATCTTGGCTGGGCCCTCAGGTAGATAGTCGGTTGTATCTATTTTTTCTTGTTTTTGGAAACGTGTGTTTGCCTTCGCCTTAACAAATATTCGCTCGCTTTTCTCGCTCGCGCTCGCGTAGCAACATAGTGTGGCAGCAGCTTAACCGCTAGCGGTGCGTGTGTCACTCCCCTAACTAAGTTTAAGCCACGTTTGACGTTGAATAAGGTTGGTTCATGGGAAAACTGTCATAAGTTTGTTTCCATCACACAAGATAGTACCTATAATAAGATAGCGAACTTCATCCCTTAATAATAATTAATAGTATAATAAAATTTACCTACCAGCATTCTTGAGAGCAGCTGTATGAATCTTAAAGTGTTAGTATTTTTTTAAATTGTATGTTATTTATTATACGGTTTTGGGTCCATTACGTGTTACAGAAAACTTACATAAAGCGAGCGAGCGAGGGCGGTCGCTATATAAATAGGATAAGTAAGATTCACACAACTACAGCGAAAACATTTCTAATGTTACACATAACATTAACATCAGCACTGCACTAAAGCATCCATTACATACAGTAGCGGCAAAATGTCTATCATATTGCTATTATCTCACAATAAATTAAGTAATTCATGAAATTTAGACTTCGCGTCAAAGAATATAAGATTAGAAGGTTATATTCAAGCGTTTCTGACCTATTTACATGCCTGTCATTCGAAAAACAAAATTCTGATGTCTTTTTGTTTTCTTTGTGATCAAGCGTCCTTCCCGGTTATTTTGAAATATTAGTAAATTGCATCAAAAAGTTCCCAGTAACACGGGGAGACCTTTTGGAAACAAAAAACTGTAGCAATACAAGAAGCAATTATACGTGGCTATGAAAATGGCACGACGCAATCAATTTTATCAACCTAATTTGAACTAAATCAATCTACTATTTATAAGTTTTAAAACGAGAAGTTTCATAGATGTTTTAAAAAGCCCACAATACCTGGTTGACATACGACTTTTAACTGCATTTTTTTATTATTTTTGTACTTTATTATATTATATACATATGTCTATATAAAAAAAGTTCTTGTTTAAAATAATACCAATAAAATATGTATTTCTAGTCGGGATTTAATCGACTATTATATTTAGTTTTCATACTGGTCCTATTAGGCGTATTTAAACCCCTTCTTAATCGTTAAAAGCCTTATACATAACAGTTAAAACCATTACGTAATACATTGGAACTTGACAAACGCAATCGTATTAAGCGACAGTATTACCGCATCGATGTATTGTGAACCGAGTCAATCACATTCAAAGACCGCAAACCTCCATACGGCTTCGTGTAAAACACGGTCAAGTGACAATTATTGGCTATTTTGTAAAGTTGTTATGCTAATTTAAGGCTTATTAAATAAGGATATTAGGTTAAACGATACATTATTATATTGGCCATTTGCAAAATTAGCATTCCTGTACAGGCGATATAATTATGTTAATAAACTTATATACGACTAGCAACTCGACCCCCTTCGTATATTCTAAGAGCCCACGACACTGAACCTTGAACGATAAGACTACAGGATGATATATATATATAGGGTGTACAATCCAAATGGGTCAGTACGGTGAAGTCGGAAACTATGAGAGATAGCGAGATCTGTTCTTAGGAACCATGACGTCGATTTTAGATTTAATAATAATTACATTCAAACTTTTTTATTAACTCTCATACTTTAAACAAGATTCCATTAGTGTTGTGCTTCTTGCGAGTTGCAGAATTTATACACATTGATTATGACCAGGTTCGATTCCCGGTTATGTATGAGAGTTAATAAAAAAGTTTGAATGTAATTATTATTAAATCTAAAATCGACGTCATGGTCCCTAAGAACAGATCTCGCTATCTCTCATAGTTTCCGACTTCTCCATACTGACCCATTTGGATTGTACACCCGGTATTTAGTTTCGTCATTAATGGGAGAACACGAAATGATGATGCTGCAATTTAAAAAAATCTGGCTAAGCTTTTTTTTTGCGTTGTAACTTCGATGTCTAGTATTATAATAAGACTCCCAAGTTTCGTTTATTCTTCGGAACACGGGAGAGGTAAGAATATACGACCATGAAGTGCTACAAGCCCCCTGATTGACCTACTTATAATATTTCAGCATCTTTTATGATCGATCTCCTCAAAAAACCAAAGTTCATCAAATTTTGCGTTAGGAAAACCACTGCTGCATTAAGACATCGAACTAAAAAATTAAAAAAAAAAACTTTTGTCTGGATTTTCGCATTACAGCATCACCATTTCGTGTTCCCCTCATTAATGACGAGACTAAATATATATAATCCGTCTTAACGTACTAGGTTTAGTGTCGTGGGCTTCCCTACTAGTATTAGTGAAAGAATAAAATATTGCAGTTCTAAATCATCCCTGTAATCAAAAAAGAATGGGGGGTAATCTCGATCAAATAGGCCTAGACCCAAACATTATCAACGTCAAAGTAAATACTCACTTTTGTACTAACGGAATAACAAGTTTGACAATGTTGTTTGATATTTTTAACGTAGTTAAAGCGACAAGGTACAAAGTGTGTACTTATCTACTTTTAACGTTTACTGTTCTAGGGGTATGAAACAACGATATACGCACCTATATAAATAAAAAGAGGACGCCTGCCACTTCGTACGCGTAGGTTTAATGGCCCGCTATTCCCCCAATATTAGGGGAAGAATTAAAAAAAAATCCTTCTTAGTCCAGTGGATTTGGCTGTGCGTTAATCGACCAGTAGCCAGTCAGTTTATTTTATTATCAATATAGTTTTTTTTATGGCATAGAGAAGGCAAACGAGCAAACTGTGACCCATAGACATTCGCATTCACAAGACTGCAAATGCGTTGCCAACCCTGAGGACTAAGATGGAATGCCTCTATGCTAGTCATTACACCGGTCAACAATGCGAACACTGCTGTTTGGCGGTAGGTTAATGGATAAGATGGTGGTAGCGATCCGGACGGACCCTGCACAAGGACTTACCACCCGCAAAAAATACTTGAATACAGAACAATCATCCAAGACTCAGGAACAAAATGCTCGCGGTAAACACACAAAAGCCTTTACCGGGAAAAGAATTCGGTATCGCTAGCTTCGTAGAGTAGGCTGACCACGTCGTCAACTCTTGTTATTTGGTAATTGGAAATTAATTAAAGAAATCTCCATTATTTTTGAGATGAGCACAAAATGCATGAGAAAACGTAACTAAAAGCACTTTTTTTTCTGACTTCGCTATCCGCACTGACAGTAAATCCAATGTCAATTAACATGAGCCAAATACTAAACGCCTATAATCTCTCCAATAAAGACAAATCAGTCATTGTAAAATAGTTCTTAACTCTTTAATGTAATGGTTCATTGTATCGAAAAGGTAAGCTCGTCCATCTTATATTGCGGGTTTTCCGACATGTCACACAGGAATTCTTACTCTAGGCCAAAGAATAGTAAGTTTCTAGAATGTATTCTTCTGAATAGTAGGAGCGAAAGTAAATCCAATTCTGTGAAAAGTAAAAATGGACGTGTCAGAAGCGAGAAACGTTGAACTTGATTCTCCACTAACAAGAATAGAGTTTGGCGCGTCTTAATCTAAGTTTGGACACGTCTAAATTTAGTTGTGTCAGTTTCCAGTTGTTCCCAGTATTTCCCTATTTGTTTGGTACGTAATTATAGCTCCCCGTACCGAATTCCTAATAACCAAATAAAATAATCAGTAAACAACCATTTAAGAAAGTACAAAGCCATAGTACTAAAATAAAATAAGTACATTTAATACGCGTAAATAATTCATACACAAAATCTTGAACAACCTGGTTTCACATGTTTTTTCATAGGATATCTTTTATCTTAGATTACAAGCCATGCCAGAAATGGAAAGGACCTTTTTTTACGAACTCAATACTCATGAATACGTATTGGACATTTGATCGAATTCGAAATCTGCGTCCGGCGAATGATGTTCTAATTCAAGAATTTAGTTTTTTATCAGGAATTGTAAGTTAAATAGTTAAATAGCAAATTAGTAGTTACAGCGGAATAGGAAGAACAATTGCATTTAAAAGAAGAACGCGATAATGAACAGTGCCGCAAAAAAAAGGTTTTAGGCCGTTAGGCATAAATTAGGATATTTTTTCTTAAGATGAAAGTTAAAAAACCATTCCAAGGAGACTGCTCAACTGAAAACTTTAGACGCGTCAGAACGTTGCTAAATATTAACAAAAAACTTAAGTCGCTGATTTAAAAAACGCAATAAATTTCATTTCGCAAAAACAGCTCTTCAG
This sequence comes from Acleris sparsana, assembly GCA_923062465.1. NCBI lineage: Eukaryota > Metazoa > Arthropoda > Insecta > Lepidoptera > Tortricidae > Acleris > Acleris sparsana. The sequence continues at coordinate 3,797,235 of OV281293.1, forward strand.
AAATGCCCCGTATAAGTTAACAGACTAATAGCCTCACAGAGACGTGTTTCAAGGCTCTAATGAAAGGCAGTGCTTATGGAATGACGTCATGCTTATTCCCTCGACTATGTTTGACGTCACGCCGCCAGTTTTACCTACAGGACCTGAAACTTTAGCCGTTCATTGTTAATTCACAGCCCTTATGTATTATTTCAAGTTCCCTGAGTACCGCAGTGTTGACTGCATTCATTATAATGAAAATTATTATTAGGTAGTATAAGTGGAATGAGCATTGAGCTGTAATTAATTGACATTTAATCGTATGTACCTAAAGTGTTCAGTATCCATTTATGTGAAGATAACAATTTTGATAGTTAGTAGTAGATTTTTATGTAAGATCTTTGCATAAAAAATTAAAGACTTAAAATTAGAGACTAATAACTTCTTTTCCTTTTTATAAAGAAATATGTAGGTGTTTATATATATAATGCTTCAATTATACGTTGCGATATCATAACTTAGAGTAAGTTTCTTTGTATAAATGCAATGAATAAATAAATAGTTTTATCGTATGTTTGACGATATCACGTTTTAAAAATCACTAAAACAGCCACTTGTTAGGTTGCACCTTAAAAGTTTTACACGTCATACAACAGCGAGTGTGAAAGCGAATGACAACCGAACACTATTACTATTATTACCTCTTAGCAGCTTATAACACATCAATGACCGGTCTATTAACTCGCGTTTTTATCGCCACATCAAAGTGCCCAGTCCGCGTAGCAATTACTCTATGGCCCGTAACCCGCTGTCCATGTGAGTGGTCTATATTTACCGCGCTATATTTAACGCGGCTGCGACGCGGCGCGACATCGGCGCAATGTTGGAATAATTAACGCATGAAAAACGCCTCTATGCGGTCGTTCTCATTATTAAAATGTAAGGTGCGTGAAGTTGTTTGGGAAAACGCTTTAGTGTGGTTTGTTGTTAATACATCAATGTTGATCCTTTGTAAATGTACGGATCACAGTATAATTTTATATTAAAAGTATATTTTAAGATGTTGGATACCATGAAGTTATCCTCTGATAAACAATTTGCAAAAAATACAGATTCGTAACTGCGCTTGGGAATAAATATTAGAGTGGGAAATGAACCTGAATGGGTTTCACTTGTTTTTCTTCAGACTCGGACACACTGTAAGATTAGTGTAGTCTGTGAGCACTTGGAAGATGCTTCGGCTTTGTACTTCTCTCTCACTCGCTCTTAATAAGATCGTATTAGAGCGAGTGAGAGACACGTACAAACCCGAAACACCTAAGAGCTATCGCACCGTATGTCGGGTTTTGGTGCGCGCAATCGATATGAAAGTGGTTTTCCTTTCCATCATACTCATCCAGTAAATATAATAACTGTTTCGGTAATGTTGATATTTTAACCTTGACACTTCCTAAATTTGAGTCATCACTTAGAGTAAGTAGTGTTGTCTAGTTGTTTGTTTGTAATATTGTTTCCTTTTGCTGTTTCCAGAAAGAAACAGGTATGGCATCCAGGGGTAGAACCATTGCATATAGGGTGTTTAAAAATGAAATACTAGTTATTAAAAATTTCAATCATGGTCCGGACATGGTAGACCTGGATCTGCATAAACCCTTATTATAATGAGATGAGTAACATAATCATTAAAATTAAATCATGTTTGTGATTACATACTAGGTACTTATTCTGGCATGATTATTTTAAAAATTCTTGCGGAATAAACATTCGTAAAAGAGACCAATAGTGCTGCTGTGATCCGTACTGTATTTAAAAGTGTTTTTTTTTTTTATAAACACCTGCTAAATTAGAGTACCTGTGCGCAAAATTTCGTCATTTTGACGGCATACAACCCTCCTTCTAGTCTAAAAAATCACCCCTTCGCAAACTCCCAATCATCGATCACCTCCGTAAGCCGCGGGTTACAGGCATTTATACGTGTTGCCACCGAACCATTAACATGGCCGTTACTCTGCCCGCGTTGCCCATTGTTTCCTTTTTATCGCCTGTGACCCTCGATTACCGGCGATAAAGCGTTTAAAAACGTGCGATATTTGCTGGAAAGTGTGGCACGTGCTTTGGGAATGGCAGGTTTTAACGATCGTCAGATTTTTTTGTTTGAGGCGGTCAGCGCCGCTATTCTAAGCAGTTAATTACAAATCGTATTTGGCCGTGGTATTGCTTCTGACTCGGCTGCCATTACTGCCATCAAAATAAGAGCTATCAAAACTTCTATAGGGCCTCTATTCTAGTGGATAGCAATAAATATATTATTGTAATCACGTTCTCGTAGGCGTCTCTAACGAACCTGCCTGAAAGGACGTAATCACCACCGCCCATGAACGCCGGCAAAGAGTCGTCGGTCCGTTGCTAGCTTTGGCTTTGGTCCATAGTTGTTTGGTAGTTGGTTATAGCTTGGTGACCCTCACGACAATCAAACAATCCTACTTATCCTACAAATATTATGAATGCCAAAGTTTAAATGTTCATTTGGTGCTCCTTCAGGGTGCAAGTAGGGGCTGTACGGATTCGGATGTAATTTGAAATGGACATAGTTTATACCCTGGATGGAGCTATAGCTACAGCTACTTTATATCCCGGAAATTTTAAAAGTTCCCGAAGGTAATGATAATTGAAATCTTCGCGGACGAAGTCTAGTCTAGTCTAGGCAAGAGCTAGTTATTAATAAGTACAAAAATCTATTAAAAACACCTAAAGAACCCTTTAGTTAAAATGCGTTTTGTTTTTTGCAAACCAATATTTCACATTTAATAGGTTTATTAGACGTTTTGCATCTGCGTGTAAACAAAACGTTGCACATGAATTATAGTGGCCACAACCGCCAAAGTGATTGACGGGCGATCTAACGCGTCCGTTTTACGAGTTAACATCAAATGAGAAAACCATTGGAGAAACCGATAAAAAGCAATCGCATATTCAGTGCCCCCTTAGTAAGATTTGTATGTAAAATATAAGCACTGGCACTGAATCTATTTATTTATTTATTTAATGAATAATAATCAATATTTATTAAAAGACAGTTAAACAAATTGACCTAGTCCCAAACAAATCTTCTAGGCTTGTACTATGGGTACTAAAAAGCGTTAATTTATTTATATAGAAAAAGAAATAAGGCTCAATGTGCAATAAGATGTCCTATCTTGCAATCGGTATAAAGTTTATTTTCCTATCTTAATTTTGTGACAATAGCATTATCGAAAAATAAAATGAACTTAATTGCCTAGAAGGTAGATTCAAAACCACACTCACAAATACTCCCTTTTTATAGTAGGTATGGTGGGCCTTACAAGCTTAAATCCATCGAAGACATCCAAGACTTAGGAACGACTCGTGCTCATCACTCAAATATATTACCGGGTTTTGAACTCAGCCCCTCTAGCTTCGTAGGCAGGTTCACTACCAACCAGGCCTACTTGTCGTCAAACTTATCAAGGAGAAGGCAGACGAGCTTAGAGCGAGCTCTCCGCTTCCCACAATGTCGTATGTCGGTTTCCGATTTTTTTGTCGGGTTTCGGCGCCTCTGTTCCCATTGATCTGGCGGGAGGGCTGACAAAACACACGATATGTTTTGTCGACACAAAATCGTTGGCGGACGAGTGTGAATAGCTTCATATAAAACGTTGTGCCACTGGAACGACCGATTAAAATCTGGACCGACACATGGCATAGTGGGAACAAGCTCTTACAGGCCACCTGTACCCTTACCACGAGTTACAATAAACGCACTCTCTAGCGAGTCGAATGCTCTGTCCCTCGCACTCTATAAGAATACTGCAAGGTCAGCGAGGGACAGAGCATTCGACTCGCTAGCAAGTACATGGTAAGTGGGATCGAGACTTAAAGTCATATGAGATTTCCAATCTCAAGACTACAATCCTAGAATGCTAATGCGTTGCTATCCTTGGGGGCCAAGATGGAACGCCTCCATGCCAGTAATTTTACCGATTGTCTTATCCCCACATCGGAACACAACAATGCAAACACAGCTGCTTGGGAGTAGGTTAAAGAGAGCAGGTAGCAGCGATACCGACTGACCCTGTAAACGGTAGGTATTACTTTAAATAGACTTATCTTCTATTTTAAACTCTGCTAACTAACGTTAGGCTTTAATTTTCAATAACCTTAGTCATGGACTTGATACTTTTACTTTTAAACGTGCGTAATGAAAACGCCCTCAGTCATTAATCACTTGGTGCACGTGTGCCGCTCGCGTATTTCTGAACGAAAGAGTGATGACAGGGTTAAATTAAAAAAACATAATTTTGACACGTGCTAGGGAACGTTTTAATTTAAACTAATGTCAAGTGAGAAACTGTTATTTCTGACACATCTTGAGAACTCTCACTCAAGTTTAGTCTATTATATCGCGGTGGATGAAGCATCCGTCACTCTCGCACTTACGTACTGGTCAGAAAGTGACAAATGTTTTGTCCACGTTTATCCACATCGATAAACGCGACCGTAATAGCCTATACGTAGTGTTTAATCAAACGACAAAGTATTTTGTCGGATAAATTCGTGTTATCCTTCTTTCTCATTTAATGTCTCAATGGGTTCTAAACTTGTAGAAAAGAGAGCCCTAGAGGCTCAGTGCTGGCCTTTTTTAATTGCCAAAAAAAGTAAAACGATAGACGCTCCAGCTAATGACTTTTTCTATACACGACAAGGCGGTAGGCGAAGGAAAATATATAAACACAGAACTACACATGCATACAGTGGTTGCTACATAATTAGAAAAGCCTGCGTTTTTTTCATGCAATTGCGTACAAATATAACTTATCAAATTTGATCACCAATAAAGCAGTGTTCGCATAGTTGTGTTCCGGTTTGGGGATAACACAGCCGGTGTAATGACTAGCATAGAGGCATTCAGGGTTGGCAACGCATTTGCAGTCTAAGGCTTGCAGTCTTTTGAATGCGAATGTCTATGGGTCACAGTGGTTCTGGAGTGGCGTCCGCGGACCGGAAGACGAGCTGTAGGTAGGCCTCCAACAAGATGGAGTGACGACCTCGTCAGGATCGCGGGACCGCGGTGGATGCGAAAAGCACAAGACCGGTCTGAGTGGAAAGCCTTGGGGGAGGCCTATGTCCAGCAGTGGACGTCTTTCGGCTGACATGATGATGATGATGATGATGGGTCACAGTTTCCACTTACCATCAGGTGCCCTGTGTGCTCGTTTGCCTTCTCTATGCCATAAAAAAAAGTTTCTAGACCAAATTTATTGCCAGTTATAACTTAATTCAGATGCTAATGGCATTACCAATGATTTAAACAGACATATAAAGAACTATTGTTAATAACGGACCTCTTATTTTACAGGTAGGGTATCTTACTACTATCACGAGTATAAATGAGAAAGTTTGTGTATTGGTTAATTACTCCTTCACGCTGCAGGCTGGACGCATTACGATGAAATTATGAAATGGAGATAGATGTACTCTGTATTTAAACATATGCTACTCTTTTCATCCCGGGAGTCGCGGGCAGAAGCTAGTAATTTTATCAACTTGTGGTAATGACAGGCAAGAAGCTAAACACAATATCCTCCTTCTTAGATAGCCGAGTAAAAATTATCTCATCGATGAACTATATGTTAAATTTTCAGGGTTCCGCAGTTTTATGTGTTTTTATCATGCAAGCGCCGCGGTTGCCTGGCATAATACGATAAGTCTGTGGTTGCGGTAATACGTCCATGGCAGATTTCAAGGTCATGGGCCCACGGGGTTTCCGAAGCTCGTAAATCCACGAACGCTGAAGGAAGTGGCTGTTAGCGCCAGTGTGATCAATATAAACATAAGATTCTATTTTCGTTTAATGTTTTAAACGCTTTTCCATGAATGATACCTTTGCATTTATATACGGGGTGTCCCAAAAGTCAGTGTAGATTATTTATTAAACTCATTAATATGTAATGTCAGGGGACCTAATATGGCTGCGTTTAACTCGTGACAAAATGTGGATAAAACATCCGTCTCTTTTTGACATGTATGTACAAGAGTGACGGATGCTTTATCCATAGTTTGTCACGCGTTAAACGCAACCACTCTAGGCCCGCAGGAGTTATTAACATATTTGTAAATGTAATTTTGTACAGTCGTAAAAAATACTGCATCGCGGTATTCTTTGGTGCGTCTTTGCTAAAAATACAAGGAGTAGTTAGCTAAAATTTGCGATTCTAAAACCCGATCTTTAATAACGTAGCAATTTTATTACATTACACCATAATTCCAAAGTATCGACGCTCTAGAATTAAATAAAATAAAATTCGTACCCATCCCACTAAAGCGTTTTGTAATTTACATAAACTTACTTTGAAATTAATTACTTAAATTATTTTAGTTTCGAAACTAGGTAGGGTAAAGGCACCAGTTGTCAGCCAGAGACCAGTAGTCAACCTTGTGCGAAGAGTGGAAAATATATCTTGCGGACTCTTCCCACTCATACAAAGTATAAGCAGAGGCCGACGACAGGTCTCTGGCTGACCACTGGTGACTTTACCCTATATTGTTTTTATTACGATGCGGCCGCTTTTGCTGTCAAGTTAACTAGACCCACAAAAAATTAGGAAAATACTTTACAATATCGTTTCTTCAATTTAGAATATATGTACATAGGCCCCGGGTGCGTATAGCACCGACATACAAACATACGTTATTTTTCTATAAACAAATGCAGATCAACACACTCCTGCGCAATGGACGCAAAAGCCATATTTTAATTTATTTCTAACGACTAGTAATATTTCACGAGCAATTAAACAAAATACTACCACTTTACGACTGTCGATAATAAAAAGCACAAACGTCATATGTGCAAGTATTTTGATATTTAAATTAAAATCGTGTTACTACCGTGATACGACGTAGATTTAAAGCAAACATCGTGGTCATATAATTTCCACGTTTGTAACCATCGCTATGTTTAAGCATTCATTGCCAAATACTCTTAATCGAATCAATGTAATAAAGGTTAGAAAGGCAAAAAACAGATTCGGGCACCGAATATAATTATGGTTTTCTCAGTTTCCTATATTTTAGCACCTACTCATCGGTAATATACATGCGGCATAGACACAAATTCGTATCCGTTCTGGACAAATATTTCTTTATTATGATAATTTTAATGTCATATTTTTATTGGATGCGTTATTTTATAGTATTTCCTGTTGTGCCCGCGTGCGAAAAGTTTTATTGCGTATCGCAAATATGACCGTTTATTTGTACAGTTTATTATAATAACATCGATTTGAATATTTTGGGAGTGAATAGAAAAGTAAGGAGCTAATATTAGTACGGTTACTATCACCACCACGATTGTATATCAAACTAGGATTTACATAGTACCCCATCAATGTATTTTTCAAACTAATTGAAAAGTGGTCTGTTTATTTTCAACAGCCTGTAGATGCGAAAATAATGGATTGGTGTAGTCTGCTAGCACCTTTAGGGAAGTATCATTTATTCAGCGGCCCCGCCCTGTTCCGCGATCCACAGACAAGATAAACGGCGAGCACCGGAGTTATTTTGAGGTTAGGCCTTGAAGAATATGTATTGCTGGTTTTCGCTCGTAACTAGGGTCAACATTTAGGAATTTGAAGTCAAAAAAGGCTAACACCGATAAATGTCCAGACTTTTTAGTCACAAAATAGAAACTTAGTTACAGACAAATGTGTTATAGATTAATGAGAAGTTAGTTTAGATTAAATGTTTATTTGATATTACTTAATACTCGTATTTAGTTTTATTACTCATATTCCAAGTACAACAAAAAAAATACCGCACAATTTAAAGAGCCGGACAAAGTCCGGACATATCCGGACTAATCCGGACGGATGGTAACCCTGCTCGTGACTCCGTCTGTTGTTAATTACATGAAAACTGCGCCACTTAAGGATAAAAAGGTTAGAGCTGGTCACTCTGCTGGCACCGACAACTTCTGTAACAGTTATCAAATCGATAAAATGATTTCACCGAGTGAACTTTAAACTCCTTATTCATAAAGCGTTATAAACCTATTTTAGTTAAAGTAGGCGTTATTACTTTGTGTCAAATGCAAGGCTTACTTGAAGCACACTTTAGCTATTGCGCGTTTATAAATACGGGGGTAAAACTTGGGTACCATTTCACTATTTAACGGTGTTTTATTAACACTTACTTATTAATTATGTTTATCATAGAATTGAAAATTGCACGAACAGTACAATGGGAAAATTGGTAGGTACTGATTATTAGCTACTTAAACAGCTACATACATATACCTATAGGTATTTAAATGTTAGACAAGACTCGCATCTCGGATAAAATAATTATATACTAACACAATATATTTTAAAGTGTTAAAACTTTAAACATTGCCAATCTCAGACAGATATAACTGTCTCAACGGCTTTTACGACAGTTTCAAAAAAACTTAACCGCTTCGTCAGTCCAAAGATGCATTACGGTAACTAGCGTTTCTATTCGTTTAGTTTTTAAACCAATCACGTCACTGATAGACCACGTGACTTTTTGTATCACGTCATTTACCACTGACGCCATTGGTTAAATGCATCTTGGCAGGGCCCTCAGAGGCCCTAACAAGGCTGCGTCCATATCGCGTGTCAAATGTGGATAAAGCATCCGTCACTCTCATACTTATTTACGTGTCAAAAGGTGACGGATGCCTTATCCAAACTTTGTCACGTGATAAACGCTGCCATGTTAGGGCCCCTGGAAACGAAATCGATAGACGCCATGACGAGTGCCTGAGAGTATTAAGTGACGCTCAGCGCTTTCAACAGTGATCCGCTGCAAGACAGCGCTTTTGCTGAGACAGGCCACTTATCTGGCGCATTCCCCTGCTGTCTGTGGTAAAGTGGCTGCGATTACTAGAAAGTAGGCTAACCTAGTTTTCAACGGAAGTAGGGTTCTATTTTAGTGTGGTCTAGGTGACGTCGGGATGAGATGCTTTCGGCAAAATTTATCGAATTTCGACACGCCTTTTTACACGACTGCCCAAAAGGGAGTGTTTTCAGAATTCATTCTTCTTTCTTTATTCCACCATAACTTCTAAATGCCTGAGCCGATTTAGATGTGTGTGGTATCGTTAGAATCCTTTCACCATACCGGGTGGCATAAACTGTTAAAATTAAAATAACAACAATGGGAAAATGGGGCTTATTAACATATATAGGTACCTATATCGACGTCAATATAAAAAATGTTCCAGCATAACATAGATTTCGGAAAAGCGATAGTTAGGACAAATGAATATTCGGAAAAATGTAAATCATTTTACACTATACGCTAGTTTTGAGCTATATTTTCTAGTAGTCTAGTAATTATAATATAAACTAATTTCTACGTGGAATATTTAACAGAAGCTCTACGCCCGTAGCACTTCGTAGCTGTTTCGTAGCAGCTAGCCTTCAGCGTAGAGTTACTTGTGTTCTATTGTAATCGGTAAAACGATATTGTTTTTGACACGTTTTGGTATTGTACACGTTATTATAGAGGCCCTGGGCATATCGGCCCTTTACTTTATTAATGTCTTATCTGAACGAATAGTAAGATAGAGAAAACACGAATTTTTCAAGGTATACAGATCACCTTCCTATCAAAATATTCGATCATGGGTTATTCCACAGGCGTTTCAACCGCCGTTAGTCCATTGTCCTAAATATTTAAGAAATAGGCGATAATATGCTTTGAATTGGATCAAATGTGGCAAGAATTACGATAACAGCATAGCTCTGTGTGAATGTTAGCTGCTTGGTGTAGCTCTTTCTTTCAATATTTATGACTCGGGACCGACGGCGGTTGAAACGCCCGTCGAATCACCCTAATTCTATAAGAGGTTTTGAAAGTAAAGGTATATAACAACTCCCACTAAGTATTTATTACCTTTTTGACGTGAAACATTTTTCTAATATTAGAATCGTATTCAATGATGAAAACTCAATGAATTATTTACATGAATGCATGGATCTGTTTATTCTCGCTTTAAAGTGACTGGTGCGTAAATATAGCAAGCCAAAGTAAAACATTTGAACATCTCATGTGATTTACAAGCGATATAGTTAACGTCGTCTAAATTTTGTACAATACTGAAAATAAAAATGTGTTCTGAAATGTTTTCGTTGAATTAAACAGCTGTTTTTTTTTCAAAGGTAACAATGAGGTCTTACAGGAATATTAAAACCATCCATAGTCTGACTAGATGTGCTAGATTTTTTAGATAAAGAAATTGCTCGTCGTCGTCATATACAGGTTGATTTTAGACCTCTAAATACAGGACACCATGTATGTTAATGAATAAATATATATAATCAAACATTCTTATACAAATTGGTTTGTTTACAAACTTGTTACTCTATAAACCCAGTACATATTTTACTTTATAACGTTTTTTGAGATTGATTCCTTTTTCGTCGTATACCTGATTGGACATATTCTTGTTTCGGCCCATTCCTGTTTAGACGTATTCCGTTTTCGGCATATTCTTGTTTCGGCACATTCCGTTTTTGGCATAAATCATTATATACAACAAATGAAATCAATCTTAGGTAACAATAACTTCTTGAAAATAAAAAATAACTATACCTAGAATTGATTTCATTTCATGTATATAATGATTTGTGCCAAAAACGGAATGTGCCGAAACAAGAATATGCCGAAAACGGAATACGTCCAAACAGGAATGTGCCGAAACAAGAATAGGTATGTCCAATCAGGAATACGACACGATTTTTAATGGCAGTAGGATCTTGTGCAAAGTCCATCTAGATCGCTATCACCATCTTATCCTTTGACCTCCCAGCAGCAGTATTTACACGTGTGTTGAGACCTGGACACAACCGGTAAAATTACAAGCATAGGGGCATTCTATCTTCGTCCCCAGGATAGGCAACGCATTTAGTCTTAGGATAACTGTCCTAAGATTGAAGTCTAGAGAATGCTAATGTCTATGGGTCTATGACCTCACTTACCATCAGATGGTTGTGTTCGCCTTCTCTATACCATAAAAAAATCGCTCGTATATATTCTGTTTTCCAATGCAGAGAGGCCTTTACGTTGGTTTATTTTTATTATATCCATGTGACACATCAAACGTTTACACATGGCTGGGCAACGCATACTTTGATCCGACGAGTGATTCGAGAGCTTTGTGAGAAACTAGGTCGGAACGAGGGAAGCCATGTTTTTTTACAAAATAAAATTGATACAGTATTGAAAAAAAGAAATAGAAAAATGAAAAAACATTTATTCGGGACAAACAGAGAAACAAAAACGAACGACAAAACAAAAGACAAAAGCCATACAAAGGCCTGGGATAGCTGCATGCGATTTGCAAAGGATTGATCACGGTGGAGATCTTTGCGGAAGGCCTGGCACTGGACGTGTGATCATTGAGGATGATAACGCAACTTGACGTGTCTGCGTCAATTTTGTTCTAAATAATTATGAAACTTGTAACATTTTTCTTAATATCAAACAATCAACACGTGATTAACTTACGAAGATTTAAAAAACGTTGTTACAGTCCGCCTTATAAGTAGCTTATTGTACCTTGTGGCATCAAAGCCTTTAACGAATTAGTGCAGCAATTCAAACAATACGTTAAAGTGATAAAGTTCACAGCTATAAGGCCCAACGTACCGTCACGGACTTTAAATGTTGATCCACCATAGAACCTTGTCTAAATAACAGCGTCAAGTGGCGAGATAGAAATTACATAGGAATTAATCGCTGGTTTATGCGAGAAGGTTCTATAGTCGTTAGTTAATGAAAGTCCGTGACCGAACTTGTACCTACTTGTATAAACTGTCTAGTTGTGTTGCCTTTACTACACTGCCCTCCTTGGAAAAAAGGGCGTATGTCTCATAGATCCGCTTATGTAATACTGACCTTATTTCTTAAGATAGAGGGTAAAATTTACATTGACTATCAAATTTCGTATGCGCCCTTTTTATATACGAGGGCAGTACAACACATCAAGACCGCAAACCATAAGTGATACGATTTCAAACCTTTGTTTCATTAGGTAGGCGACCCAAATACCATCCATTTACCAAACAATACAACTAGTTAAATAGCGTTTCACGTACAAAACGAACCACCAAATCCATTCGCATGACAAATCCCGCTCCACAACCTTCCACGCCCTTATTAGAAGAAAGCACGTGTGTTAAGTTTATATTACATTATAACCTTACTAGCAACATAATAAGGTTCAATGTGATTCAACTTAAGTCTGCTTATACGGCCTTTTTTCTCACATACAGCCATACACGAACTCTCTATTTGTTATTTATGCTTTCGTTCCGTACACCTTTTTAAAAATATGAATCGTGTTTAATATTTCATAAGCTTTTGCGAATAAGGAAATGCGACAGTTATGTATTGCCAGTCCCTTTGTAAGCTGTATTATTTGTCTTGGACCGTAATAGTAGGTATAAAGTAGACACTTTGCAAATTTTATTTGTATTTTGTAGCTGCTTTGTTTTACCCCTTAAAGGAAACAGGGGGGGGTTGATGCGTTGCATCATAACACCACAACGTGTGAACTGATCCGAACGTTACTAATAGCTAGCTTAATTAAAGTGGTTTGACCCAAGTTTCATAAAAACTAATTTAGTGGTTTAAGTGTTAACAGCTGTCAAAGTGGTAGTTATTAATAAACCATCTTATCGACGGTTCTGTGACTCAACCTCGTATATTGAATACTGTCCAGCATAAACTGACACGCACTAAGTATGCACTCGCGTATTTAGCGAGTGTCCGTTTATTCTGGACCATATTCTATATACGAGGTTGAGTCACAGAACCGTCGTTATGCTTTTGATATATTATCGTATTGCCAACGGTATCGGCGGCCAAGTTACAAACAATGCTAAAACATGTCAAAAGTAATATCGTTTTCCCGAGCAGAAGCAGCTCTCTCTAGCTAATGAGTTCTCGTTTACGCAACCAAGTATAACTCGCAAATGAAAAAGATAAACATCTTAGCCTGATTGTGCAAAGTGTGGTTACAGAATTATCAACAAGTTTTTAGGGTTGTTGGTAATTCTGTAGCTCTGCCTACCCCACTCTGGGAATGAAGGCGTGAGTTTATGTATGTATGTATGTATGAAAAAGATGCAACTATCTCAGTTTCAAAGTTAGTTTTGAAGACCCGCGTCACTGAAGGCTTAACGAGATAAAGAAAGAAGGATATATTGTTGTTGCCTACATCAATCCGGACCCTTACCCTAACGATAGTATCTGAAACTAGCCGTATTTTCCGGCTCCCGATCTAGATAACGGCGGAAATTGATCTCTGCCGACTATTTCAACCAATCAGAGGCTCTGACGTCAACGGTCTCTACTCTAGTGAGGGTGAGCGAACGTCTGAAACTTTCCGTAGTTTTCTGGCTCTTTGTTCGAATTGCGTTGGAATTTTAAAGCGTCCGGATTTTTTACAATTGAGGACAATGAAAACAAAATTTGGAAATCTTAGTCCTCCGGGTTGGCAACGCATTTGCGGTTTTAAGAGTGCAGTTTTAAGATTTTAGTCTTGACGATGCAAATGTCTGTGGGGCACAGATCCCACTTCCATACCATAAATAAGCAAAAGTGTGTGTATTTTGCTGGTTCACTTGTAATTTTGTACAGATAGTTATTCTTCTAACCCGGAGACGGACATGGGGTCAATACTTTTTATTCCAAAAATTCAAGGCAATATATAACATCTTGAGATTTATCCGTATATTCATACACACACTATAAACCTTTGTTAGTTCAAGTATTCTCTGTCACTTTCAATTGAATTCAAATGAAACATATAAAGATAACGAAAAAGCATACTGTGAGAACACTGGCTATTTTGCGGCTTGTCTGATTTTTCTAGGAATTTTCACCGGAATTTCTTTGCTTTGATATGTTAAACCTTATTCTAGTCCATTGCCCTTTGAGCGAGGCTTTTTTTTCTAAGGCTTTGGCTTTGTCCCACATTAGTCCATCCGCAATATTCCTCGTGCTGTGCCATCGCCCACACTTTTAACTGTCCATCGGTAGACCTTATGCCTTTTGTAATAACGTCCACCGATGTACAGTAAAGAGTGTTTGTACACGCCTTCCTCGCCGTTAGGGAACTGGGGCATAGAAATGTGCTTAGTTTTTACATAAATGGTTAATTGTACCGCAGTGTAATTAAAACAGTTAGTACTGGATAACGTCATGACTATTCATTTCAGAAATGGCTGTAGCGACCTGTTTAGTATTTTTTTATCTGTTTCCACAGTATGTTTTGAAACTAGAGTAATTTATTGACAGTAGAAGTACATTTCGTCGTTATAATAGCTCTCGCCTCAAACGTGAATACCAACTCGTCAATGTACTACTACTGGCATGCTTTTGCTGGACCAATGTAAACCAGCTATTATACAACTTGACGGACTCCTGAACTCGGGTGTATTTACCGGCGAGTTTAAGTGGTCCCGTCGGAGCCTATAAACAACATTTAAGGGCGTGCATTTTCATTTAGGTAGCCTTACCCGTTGAAAGAGCCCGCTTGTATGAATTCGGTCACTCGACCGACCGTTCTACTGAGAGCTGTTTTTAAGTGATAAAAAGTACAGTTGACATCAAAAGCTCGTCTTAATAAATACTTATTGCTATAAAACTTACTACTTAAAATATAATATGTCATATATATAACACTTATACATATAAAATGATGTGATGAGATCTATTATAAAAGGCAAACCTGACTCACTGAATTAGATATGAAATTTGGTACAGGAGTTCCTTTTATGATATAAGTGAGCATCAAGAAAGGTTTTTGGAAATTCACGCTCCAAGGGGTTAAAATAGGGGGAGTAGCGGAAAACTAATTCCACGCGTACGAAGTCGCCGGCGCCCTCTAGTAAACTATACGTGTAAACTAACTACATACGCTACCTCTTGTTCAAGAAAATGCTTCCGGAGCATTCGCTTGAAAGAAAGCTTGTTAGGGGCTCGTCTTATATGGAGTGGGAGCGCATTCTAGAGACGGATTGCCTGAAGGGCGAAAGAATTTGACATGGAGCCAGTACGTTGAAAAGGAATAGTTCGTTTAAGAGAGCGGAAGGAACGCAGTTCACATCCTGAGGGCCCTGCCACGATGCACTACGATAACTAGCGCTTCTATTCATTTCGTTTTTAACCAATCGCGTCACTGGTAGATCACGTGACTTTTCGTTTCACGTGATGTACTAGTGACGCGATTGGTTTAAATTAATTAATTAATTGGTTTGGTATTATTTTATTGATTCTGTTTCCTTTGTGTTGCCAACTTTACCAGGCCATAAATGTTTATGGTCATTTGGGACGTTCGAGATAATCTCGAACAAATTATTGTGTTTGATCCTTGATGTTTTTCTTTTAGCGTTGTTTTGTGTTAAATGTGTCACTTTCCGTTTTTTCACCAAGCGGTTCCAACGGAAGACCAGTGCTGGCTTTACGGCTAGCGAATGCTGAGTTGGGACCGTTTCGTAACAATTTTTCTGTGTCTTGATATTGTTTTATCTGTGTAAAGTGGTTTTGTTTTGTCTCTTTATCTTTATCTTTATCTTTAAATACGAAACGAATAGAAACGCTAGTTAGCGTAGTGAATCGTGGCAGGGCCCTCTGGACGGGGAGTATCCAAAGTAAATTTACGTTTAAGATAGAGCGGGATTGAGAGCTCAAAAAGGATGGGAAAGAGTATAGATAGAATTCTAAGAGTCATGTCGAATGGGAAGCCAGTTAAGCTGGAAGAAAGAAATGTGCGCATATTCACTACTCGTGATAGTTATTTATAACTATTTATGTGAAGGCTGGGGACTGACACAGCGTTACACCTGTGTCGATCGATGAAGGGCCAATGCTTATGCTTGTAACAGGCCTATCGTATCTAGGAGAATAATACAACTTGTGACTTATTATTTGACGCAGAACATCCTTAAAAGGTCTGCAGCAGGAAAAATAGGATTAGAATATTTAAATTTAGACCGGTTTACAAAATAGGAGGAAATGTCAAATGAGAAACTAGTCTAACAAATTTACCACTAATGGGAATTTTATTTTATATTTATTTATAGTTCAGAAATTAGCATGTAGATTATAATATGATGCTCCAAAATAAAAAACAAGATAATTAACCTTTCCGACGAAAACGGATGACGCTCAGTTGTAAATTGGCACATGTGATTCTACGCCATTTTGAATGTCTAAAAAAAATTACAATAAAATACACAATTTACTTGAATAATTTCAGGGATAGAAAATATCCTTACATAATTTTACAATATATCGCAACGCAGTATTGTAATCTTACATAGAGGTATTCCATCTTACAACCGCATTCAGAGTCGGTTAATGGCGATTAAGTCGTGCGTTAGTATAGATTTTTCATACACAATACAAGTTTGAAAAAGGAACAAGTCATTTGCCTCTAAAATAAATTTGTCTGAATACAGCGATTATTTCTTTACACTGGCAACACATTTGTACTCATAAGTTTGTATAAGTCTTATAATATCTTGCAAATTAGATGACTAGTGTGCTTTCCTTATCTGTGCCATTTCATCAAGTCTTTGCATTTTATTAGCTATGTTTGAAGCTATAGTGTAATGCTGAAAAAATCCACGCTCTGCTAAAATGAAAATTCCGCTACACTCGATATTAAACTGATGGAGTCGGCGACCCTCGAGGCCAGCCTCCGCTTAATTGGATGACGCACTCACCCAGCCATCGCCCTGACTACAGATAAGCTAGATCTAGATGACTAATAAATACACCACAGATAAATTATTTAAACAACTATGCAGTAAAGCAACATTGTTCAATGATTCATCGTTAATTACAACATACTTATTTTCAAAGCCGCGATTATCTTAAAGTTTGAACATCAGACGCGATACATTTAGGTGCGTTTCCAAATTAAAAACGCCTCCGCGCTTTGGAAACGCTTCTTATTATTATTATTTATTTATTTATTTATTTCATAAGTACAATTATAAAAACTAATAATTAAACACTGCCCCACAAAACTGGAGAAACAGTTTGACCATGGGAACGGCAGTCTAAGGTAACAGAATATAATATTATATTACATAGTCGGGCCATAAGTTCTGTTACTAAAGTTTATTACAATTTAAAAAATAAATTAAAGGAGTTTTACGTAAACCTGTATATTAATCAAAACTTTGATTTATAAATAATAAAAATAAAAATAAGGTATTCTAAAACTATTGCAATTATTTGATGTACGAGCTTGAAGTATTACCCATTCGGGACTAGAAAATTATAGTTTAATTTACGCACGACGATGATACTGATAACAGCCACAACTTTTGTGAGAGTTCTTGTAGAGAGTTCAACTTTGCGTGACATATTGAACATACTTTTAGCTTTAAATTCTGATACAAATGTATTTCAAGCAACTAAAGATCCGCTTGTACACCGGTCAATCTTGATGTCTCATTAAAATGACTTTACGATTTCACGACAATTTGCAGTAATACGAAAAACACACCAAATCTCTTGCTTCATAAGCTGGAATTGAGTCTTGTTGAGAAATATAATGTTGGTCTCTAAACATACACAGAGATAGGAAGTTTTATAATATTAAACAAAAAAAGTTCCGTGGTTAACAAAAACTAACTTTTAAGCGTTTTTAAAAAGTGAAATTTACAAATAGTCATGCGTAATTTTATCGATCCCGGCTGTGATTGCTAAAAGATCGTATCAGAAATTGCGGTGAATATATAGAATGATTATTTGTTCCTAACAAGGTACATTAATTGAGCTTTTAATTTTTATACGAATTGAAATTAAAAAATTAACATTAGTTAGTTTTATTTGACTCAACCTTAGTAACAGAACTTATGGCTAGACTAGGTATTATGTAGGTTAACATAAAATGAGATTAAAACAAAACACGCTGCAACGAGCCGCCTCCACTCTCTGTGCGGTCTCGGCATTCGTTGAACTCAATAGTGATCCCTTGCAAACATTCTGCACGCGCACTACAGTAGAACGGAGTTATGTTTAATCTGCCAGTCATACATATTACATGATAATCTCCCGCTATTAGCATATCCATAACGAATACCCCGATGACACCACAGTCATGCTTTTCTTAGATAGCCACGCAATAAAAATTCCTTCTGCACCCGATATTAAATCGTGGGGAGTCAAGGCGCCAACCTTGCGGCAGTCTCATTGTAATTGGATGCCGCTAACGTGATTAGCCTTGTACGTGCACTCTATAATCTAATAACTGAATGTTTCTAGTTCTACGAGTCGTGATGCTGAGGATCAACGAGGTTCCTGACATCCTTTGCGGTGTGACCCGCTTTCTAGACTCTTTTCAAATTGAATTTATTACTTATATTATAAAAAGAACATCCAATTTTAATAATAATATGATGTGGGTGTCATTGAGAATTGTTATTATTTACCACAAAAGGAAGGAATGGCTCAGGGTAATCGGGTCTGGCTTGGAGAATTCCTAATAACAAGCTAGCTTGAGTTATCTGGTTGTTAAAAGAGACTAATTTAAAAATACTCTACTGTTGTTTCTTGCAACTTTTATTTTCAACTATTTTCGTCTTGGGAAGCGCTGGTAGTAAAAGTTACAACAGAGCCTACTTACAGAAAAAGAGTCTAATTTTCATTCAAGAACGACACAAGTGAGAAATTGTACGGTCAAGGAAGTTAATTTGCTACCCATTTCAAAGAATATCTGCTTGAAGACGTCATCGTCATTAGAAATGCCAATTCATTTGTAATGACAGGAAACTCAACCTTATTGTTGTAGAATGCCAGATTGACTTTGGAACTAAGGGGATGGCAAATTTAATTTCTTTGACTGTACGTAGGTACTTGCTTGTGTTTCTAAAAGCGTTAATTACTATTATCTTATACTTATCTTCTTTATCTTCTTCTTGATAAAACAAAGTCGCTTTTCGCGTCTGTCTGTCTGCCTGAATATGCTCTATCTGCTAAATCACTCAACGGATTTTGATAATTTTTCTAGGAAGGTTTGTATGTATCACAAATTCTGTTTTCCGTACGAATGTCACTGAAAAGTTACATACATATAAGTAAACCGAAGCGAAACGAGGGTTGTTCGTTAGTATGAAATATGTATTCTGGTACGCGGTTGCCACTAAGACAAGGTGGACCGAGACGGTAAAGATCTGGATGGGAGTACCAAAAAAGGTCCACGGGGACGGCGTATGTCCAGCAGTGGAAGACTTTCAGCTAAAGTAATATAAATAATAATAAATAATAAAAATCTGTTTATTTCAAATTTTGTTAAGTTTACAAATTATTTAACTTAGCTTGAATCCTAACTTATTTAAGATTATTTGGCTAAGTTTGTGAGGTCACTATTTATAAGACATAAGAAATCGTTTAACTATGCTTCTGGTAGACCCAGGTTTAGCCTCTATATGTTCTATTATATGTTTGGGGAAAGTATTTAAAATATGAGGTAGGTAGTTTGACCAGATTCTTGAGCCGTATTGGTTGTTACTTTTTGGAGTGATAAATAATTTTCCTTTTTCTAGACTTCGCAGTTTATCAGATCTTCTATATTTAACTAATGATGGTGATGGTATTATAATTCCGTATAATTCTATCCAATACCTACGGCAGTCTGACAATATCATAAATTTAGCCAACGCTAATCATTCAGTGGACAAACGTTGACCTTTTTGCCCAACAAAAAATACTGATACATTTATTTAAAATGACCAATAACACTATTAACATTATAAAGCGTCACCAAACTGCTTCGCAGTTTATCGGCCAATTTGCTACATCATTTGCCATAGCGATTAAGCCTAATTGGTACAGACTCCAGAGCCTCCAAGGTTTCATATATCAAATGACAGCGAACATCGCTAACAAACGACTTCCTTCCACACTTAAGCTCGACGCTTATTTGCTTAGGGAAAGTTAATAAATTCCGGCGACAATTTAAAAGTAACTTGAGCGTCTAGATTCCGCCATTAGCAAAGTCGGTACTTGGATCGGAAGCGTGCCAAGACGGCAACCGGCAACTACTTAACTAACAAGCAATTGCTAACTTCTTATGATTAACTGGCAGCGTTCTACGTTTACCGTCGTGAGTTTACTTAAAGCTTTCTTGCCAATATTTAAGTTTAGTTTAGAGTCAATTTCTGAAATTATTTACATGGATTTATTTATAGATTAGAATAGAATAGAAATAATTTGTTCAACGTTTACACACATTTGAAAAAAAAAACAGATGACCAACAGAACAAAACATTTAACATGACGTTGAAAGGGGGTCCCCCTCAGCTTTTGTGCTCAGCAAGCTGCGGCGCTGGTTTCCAGAGGGACCCTGACTTAAAAAGGGATGATGTCTCAAACATCAGCGACAATCGATAGTGAGTCATCCTTACTTGTCACAGAAGTTTTTTTGTTTGTCTGGCAACCCTAGGACAACACTTACAAGCAATTGCTAACTTCTTATGATTTAAACTGGCAGCGTTCTACGTTTACTGCCGAATGTTAACTTAGAGCATTCTTGCCAAGAATTTACGTGGAATAGTGATTGTTTCAGTTTAAAGCCAATTTCTGAAATTATTTTTAGGGATTGATTTGTAGACTTTGTTTTTTAAAGTTATCTGATACGATTTATTAAACATTTTTTTAACATCACGTGTTTATTTGTTTGTTTGTCAATAAGTTTAGTTTCAAAGGGCTGAATTTTGTAAATCTAAAGCCTGATGAACATTTAATATTATGTTGTCTAAGGACTGATCTGATGATAGAGTAGACCCACCAAGTTTGAACTTGTAAGATTTGACTACTGGAGGGCCTAGTATTGTCGCGTTTATCGCGTAACAAAATGTGGATACAGCATCCGTCACTATCATACACATATACGTGTCA
Source organism: Acleris sparsana (assembly GCA_923062465.1). Classification (NCBI taxonomy): domain Eukaryota; kingdom Metazoa; phylum Arthropoda; class Insecta; order Lepidoptera; family Tortricidae; genus Acleris; species Acleris sparsana. The sequence continues at coordinate 3,818,181 of OV281293.1, forward strand.
AAAAGTGACGGACGTTTTATCCACATTTTGTCACGGGATAAACGAAGCCATATAAGGCCCCCTTAGATGGTATTACGGTCGTATTTATCGATGTTTACTCGTATATTAGTTGATAAAACATCTGACACTTTTTGACGAACATGCGAGTGCGAGAGTGACAAGTGCTTTAGCCACCAGGATAAAACAGACCATACATACATACATACATATCTTCACGCCTGTCTCCCAATGGGGTAGGCAGAGATTATGGAACGCCAGGTGCATCGGTCCAAACATATACACTTCGCTTCCTCTACATTCTCTCTCCTCATCTCTCATTCATCTCTTCGTGCACGTACGTCGGTTTCGGGTGCTTTTGATTCGGCCCTTAATCAGGACATCGCGAATCAACATTAGAATCTGCGTGCATAAACATTAGAATCTGATCACCATACGAGGGCTTATAAGATAGTGCAAAAAAGCTTGTCTCCAAAATGGAAGTTATGATAGAAACTTACTAAAATATAATTATCACGAAGATTCTGTCTTGGTATATGAATAATTGAATATGTAGTAATATATCTCTTTCTTGGCTCAACTTATTTAAAATCTGTGATTACTGATTATACAAAAACAGTAAACAATGCCGGACACCATCGCGAGATCGTGACCCGATCAAAGATCAAGTCACACTTGACTCATGCATATGTAACTCAATTATAGTGACTGACACGTCCCTGCATACCAATTAATGCGATTTGCAAATATTAAGCGGAAACTTTAGCAGCTGTCTTAAAAAATAATAATTGTTGAGTTTCTTGCGGAACTTCTTCAGCATTGTTTTCCTCTTTCGAAGTTTTACTAGACTATGTCTACTTACTAGTTACTGACTAGTTACTTTATCTAAATGTTAATATTTGGATGATTATTCTTCAATCAATTACGCATTAACAATTGAACGGAATACCCTGGATTTAGGACTTAGGTGACTATTGCTGGATAACTAAAACTTTACTTGATATTATTTATTTTCCTTAGCCAATTCCAATTAATGATTTAATACAATATCCTGGGCGTCTATTTTAAGCTGTAAAATCTATATTGTCTTTGACCTGCGCCTCTATACTAGGCATTAAAAACAATATCGTATTTGACCTGTTACGGAATCGTCTTTCACTCGGCCGCCATTACTGACAAGTAAATAAGTGCTATTCTTAGGGCTATGTTATGTTAGCCCTAAGAATAGCTAAACTGAAGTGACAGTGGGCGGGGCACATTGCTCGCAGGACTGATGGCCGATGGGGTCAGAAGGTTCTGGAGTGGCGTCCGCGGACCGGAAGACGAGCTGTAGGTAGGCCTCCAACAAGATGGAGTGACGACCTCGTCAGGATCGCGGGACCGCGGTGGATGCGAAAAGCACAAGACCGGTCTGAGTGGAAAGCCTTGGGGGAGGCCTATGTCCAGCAGTGGACGTCTCTCGGCTGACATGATGATGATGATGATGATGAAATAAGAGCTATCAAAACGTTAACAATACGATAGCAGATCAAACACGATATGGTTTATACCGTGTTGAATAGAGGCCTCGTTATCGTACCTATTGTCAACGTTTTGATCGCAATTATTAACGAGTTCGAAATTATGGTCGAGTTTAAAAACAATACCATAATATGTCACATACAATATGGTTTTCACCGCCTAGAATAAAGGCTTTACTTGTTGGAAGTTATGACAATAAAAGAATATCTGGACGTGATGTTTGTTTGGTTACAATAATTACATATTTCGACGACACGCTGGCCTAGTTGGTAGTGACCCTGCCTACGAAGCTAGCGGTCCTGGGTTAAAATCCCGGTAAGTGCAGATGTTTGTGTGATGAGCGCGAATATTTGTTCCTGAGTCATGGATGTTTTCTACGTATTTAAGTATATATCTAAATATATAAAAGGAGAAACTGACTGACATATCAACGCACATCCGAAACTACTGTACCTAGAAACTTGAAATTTGGTACAGGTGTTCCTTTCATGATGTAAGTGAGCACTAAGAAAGGATTTTCCGAAAATCGACCCCCAACGGGAAAAAAGGGGGAGTACTGGGAAACTAATTCTACGCGTACGAAGTCGCGGGCGTCCGCTAGTTTCTCTATATAAGTGGGTGAATATTTGGGCGTTTCAACCGCCGTCATTGTTGGCTTCAATATATTGACGAAAAAAATGATAATTACCAGCAACTTTTGATGTCAAAGTCAACGGACCCGGGGGAAGTATTAATTCCATTTAAAATCATAAGACAATTAAAAAGTTTATCTTGAATAATATGCGAAGACAATAATGACGGCGGTTAAAACGCCGAATAATCACCCAAGTACTTATATCGTTGTCTAGTACCCATAGTACAAGCCTAGAGCTTAGTTTGGGACTAGGTCAATTGGTGTGACATTGTCCCCTGTTTTTTTTTTTTATATATATACTGGTGTAGGGGCGTATTATTTCAACTTTTTTTTATTTATCAAAATGGGTTTGATGACTTCGTACAATATTTGCAGGTTCAACTCCTAAACAGATTATTAACGCATCTCCTTAATTCACCACCTAGTCATCTTTATGATGAGGTCACTCGAACACGAATCATAAATGGACTCCGAGATTGTACGTTAGTATTCCATGTGCATGATAATTGATAATTAACATCGTGGTTTACATTCTAAGGATATAAAGAAGAATATTACCATTGTTAATACATTACACGCCAAGCACCTGGGTTTCTATACAACGTAGACCATATAATGAGCTGTTGGCATGGAATGTTTACAGTTTTCAGTGCCGACGAGAAACAAGACGTATTTAGTTACTAGTCGGTGGCAGCAAATGTTTAAGTGTTTACATCCTTTTTTAATGCATTCGTTTTAATAAGGATTTCCGCGTGTGTGACAAAAATAGAAGATAAAGGGTTAGAAAATGAAAGATCTTGAGTGTAGGTAGTTGAGGAGCACACAATGACTTGGTTAACAAGTATATTGTTATGAATGGACTTCCTATGAAGCTATTTATAATTTACCAGCCTGGGCCGTAAGAAAGTATTTATCGCCGCGGGCAGAAAATTCTGCTTTATGGCCTGAGGCTGTAGCCAAGATTGAAATGCTACGTTTTTGTTTTCTATCACTCAAAATGTATGACATTCTCTTGCGTGGCGATAAACTACGTGGTCAAATGGCATCCCATACATTTTGAGCGATAACAAAGAAAAACCTCAGTAGCGTTTTCATTTTGGCTACGGCCCCTGACGACGTAAGACTGTGCACACACGGGTGATAAAAAAAGCCTTAGATATTTTATTGCGCTCGCCTTCGCGTTGGGATTCAAATAACTGCGATCCGGAGGATTCTTTGTTACACCCCTCTTTTTTTCGAGGGGGAAATCTTTGTGAGATACCCGGCTTCATTAATGGGGAGTGGAACCGGGTTGAGTCGGATTAGTCCCACTTAAACCTCCTCGGTGGTTTACAGCGGCGCAGTTTCAGTAGGTAATTCTGGGACCGTTACTCGTATACACTAGTGCTTTTTTTACCGCCCTAGGTATGTAATGTTCTATAACGCCATTAGTGGATGATTACTTTTGTACCTTGGTATTTTTAGTCGTACGAAAGTTAAAGCGTAAGCCTCGAGTGTAAGTTGCTGTTCACGCGGCAAACCGTCTCGAACGCGAAAATAACGCAAACGCGATCGAGACGTTTTTGTGTACGTAAACATACACTGGGGCTCTGATGTATGTGATACTTCAGGATAAATAAACAAAATTGACATCGTGTTTTATCGAATAAGTTCGTATTTATCTTGTTTTCATAGTTAGTTTCAGTGCCTTTCGATAAGCTAATGAACTAATGCGAGGAAATACCATTTTTCACGCCACTGCTCGGAAATGTGGCGAAAGATGGTCTGTTCTTGGTCCCCAAAACAATCGATAGTTGTACATTGAATGAGCAGGCCTACTATGAATTTAAACAGACCAACTATGTTAACATTGTTGGTCTGTTCCATTGACCAATAACATCGGTCCGCTGATCACTAATTCGACCAATCAGAACACACTTTGTGCTGCATATGAAATTAAATTGGCCAATGAGAAATCGTTTTATTTTTTTAATAATATTCATCCCTTCACGGATAGGCAAAGGAATCAGATTCCATACAGCCATATATGTCTGCTTTTAATTATCTGAAATAAAGTTTTTGTCACGGTGAGAGTCGTCAGTTTAAAAAACGCCTTATAAGATTTTTTTATTTCTTCGCAGTAGTCGTGAAAAGCACTGTGTTAAGCCTCGACCGAAAGTGCAATAGATGGACTCGTACTTTCGAGGGCCTCCGCTACGCGTCGGCACTCGAACTAACTCGTCCATCTATTGCTTACTTTCTAACCTCTACAACAATGTACTATTGTTCAATTATTCACTACATCTGTATAGTTGACTTGCAAAAGATGCATCGACTTTTTCACTTTACTACATTGTAATATAATAAGGTCCTGAAGTGAAAACATCTCTGACTGATTATTTACTTTATAACGTTGACTGTACAGTCACCCAATAATGTTGAGCATACTTAGAACCTTGTCATTGTGAATGTCATTGTCATATGTGTCAGGTGATGTTCTGTTTGAAGTTTATTATGAATGCACTAAAGTACATCTCCCACAACCTCACAGAAATCAATGATTTGAAATATGTGATATGCAACAGACAAGTTTGAAGGCCAGAAGCTTTTGTTGACCGAGCTTAGTCTGTATCGAAAGTTCAATAACCGGTGAGTCATGATATTGGAAAATAGAATTAACGCATAAGTATACAAAAACCATTTTCTAGGAATCTGACACCTATTTATGACATCATAAATTTCGGTCATGGTGCCAACTCGGCAGGATTATTCCGCTCATCGAACATAATAATACCGTAATGCGATACGATTTTAAAGGAAAGTAACTGAAAGACTTGACTTACGAAATTGTAATTTTTATAATATGTTATTTAATATTTGTACTAAAAACCTTTAGTTTGATAAAGCAAAAAACGCGTTGTAAAGGATTCTCGTATATAATAAACGTTAACAAATAAACGTGACTTACACTTACGTCTTTTTTACACTACACAATTATGATATTACGGAGTAAAATCGATTGCATTTACGTCAGTGTATGTCTAGACAAGTTGATAATTAACGAAAACGCAATTACAGATAGGCAACTGACATACTCGTAGTACGCCTTTGTCGCGGAAAGATTGCCCGAACGTCAAAGGAAATCAATTATGAGATGTTTTGACAATCATCTCCATCTAGTGGGAACCGTTGACATTACAGTTCTGTCTTTTTCGCCCTTACTGAGTAACTAAAGTACCCATACCTTAATCACAAACATATCTGTAAACGGGGTCCATATTCTCTGTCATAACTAATACACTCAGGAGCAATAATACCGGGTCAGAGTGCGTTTTTCATACTAAAGAGGCTATTTCGAAGCCTTGGTTCCTCGCCAGGGAATGCTTTTAGTGAAATCTGATGATGAATACCCCGAGTATCGATACAGGACTTCCAGAGTGCCTAGGATACCTAACTGAATGAATCTGCGGTTAACGCCGGAATTGAGCATGTTCAGAAAAACATCTAAAATGGCAATAAAATGTAAGGAAATCTAAGTGCTGACCCAAACTCTCCCGCTGTGGTGTTAACTGATTGTGCGATCAGTTAGGTATCTTAACAAATTTTGACCTCCTCTATTGAACCTTGGAGTATCCACCATTAAACATCACTCAAAACAACCCCTGGCGAGGAACCAAGGCTTCGAAATAGTCTCGTTTGCATGAAAAACGTACTCTGACCCGGTATTTTTGCTCCTGAGTGAAGTAGTGTTTTAAGTTATTATTACCGCTAGACGTAATGTATCATTTGAAAAAACCGTTACTCTATGTTTTTTTTCACCCACACCTTAGCTAACTGTTCCAGCATGACTTTCTATACTGATGTAAACAACAATTTGACCAAAAAATATGAGAAACCACGGTCTCCCTGTGAATGACGTACTCAATAATTCAATTGTTTTTTCTCCTATTCCAGGTAGTGTTGGTGTTCATTCTGAGCATAGCATCGCTCGTCATCTACTTCATAGACGCAACGAGGTAAATATCACTTCTAAACACGAAATTGATTATTTTCTTTAGTTGCCTTATTAATTTTTCATCCTGTGATAATGCTGAATTAAGGAATACGTAAGTCATGATTCGGATCCACAATGTTTGCTGATAGTCATATATGTTAGCTTTTGTTTATCAATCAGCTGTATTTTAGCAGTGGGCTTAAAGTTGGCGTCACAGTATGTGTTGTTGCCCGTTTGTTGCATCCCTTATATTGTTGGATTGGATTTCAGTCAAGAGGTGGAGAGATGCCAGAGTTGGAGTGACAACATTACTCAGCAAATCGACCTTGCCTTTAACATATTTTTTATGGTCTACTTTTTTATACGAGTAAGTAAAAACTACGTCTTCTTTTTAATGCTTTATTGCACAGAATTAAAATGCTTAATGCTACAAGTAATCTTCTTTGACTTGTCTGTACAAAGATAGCTAATTTAAATGCAGGTTCGAATACTTCGAATACTTCGATTCCTGTTTCATCATAATACTTAAGAGCTAAGCTCGTGATTGTAGACTGACCGCTATTAATGTTAATTATTTGACAGTTTATTTCATCTTGATACGACACGACATGAACTTTCTCCTTAGTATGTTGTTGTAGTTTTGTCTGTCGTACCCTCTTTCCCTTTAGATGTTCAGCATGAGTTATTTCGTGATTGCCATGTCGTATCAAGTGTTTTAATTATCTTAGCCCTTTTGGCTTTTGAGATAATTGCCATATTTGCAGGCGCAGCACAAAACAAATTATAATTGAACCATGAAAATATTACTTTGAGTATACGGGATTAAGTTCCAATTAACGACTGTTCCACAGCCGAAGCTGAGATAGACGCTAGTAGATCAACTATTAATATTATGTTCTGTTTGTTTTATTGACACGGGTTCTATACTGCTCAGTACGAGAGGAACCGCAGTGTCGGACATTTAGTTCATGCACTCGGCCGCGCGGCCGGTGGTGCGAAGCTGCCATCCGCGGGATTATGCCTGAACGCATCTTTTATTAGACAAAGTAGTGGAGAGAGAGTTCTCGCTGGCAGTATGAACAGCCAAAATTGATCGCCAGTAGTGGAACATGTGCCTAATTTAGTCAAAACACATCATTCTGATGAAGAATGTGTACTATTTATATCATAACCGAAAGGTTCTTAAAGAAGATTGAAATTTCGTGAAAATTAGTCTTAAGTGGAATGAAGAGAAGCGCAATTGACAACCGGGTTTTTTTTAAAAGGTGTTTTGAAATAATCATGCTTGGGTTATAGATTTGTCTCAAAAACAAACATATTTTTTTAGTTCATTTTTTTCTGACAAAATATATAAACAAAGGAGAATGGGCACAAATGTATGGCACTGGCCTAGAAACAAAAATAATAAGCGCTGTATCATCGGATACCATTTTTAATTCTACATTCGATTTTGTATTTTGTGTAGCGGGAAACCTCAAATAACTGTGAGAAATATTTAAAAAATCTGGAACATCGAGACGCCTACATAGACGACGTTATCATAATTACTTTGAAACACTGCTGCCTTTGCATGGCCATAACTTTTTTCACACAAGGATTTCTAACTACCTGCCTTAGTAATAGTTTTACAACTTCTCCGGTGACATATCGCAGGCCAATTAGCCCACCCTCCTTTCTGCTAATGACTAAAGAGCTTAAACGCCTCATAGTCTTTTCTACGTCACAGCCAGTGCTATTAAAACGCGGTTGCAAACAAAATGAAGTCATTCAGAACACTAGTCCAAAGCGAGCAAATATTTTCTAATAATATTGAATGCTTTTTAGCAGTAATTAAAATAAACAAAAAATTGGTTGTCTGTAAAGTCGGTTTAAGGGCGATAGTTTTTCGTGATAACGTCGTAAGAAAAACACAAGCCGAACGCTTAGGCTGATCGTGCCTCTCTATCGCTTGCACGCTGGACTCAGGCGGAACGCGACAATGAGGCGGAACGTGACACTTTTTCGTGCGTGCAAACAGATTTATAAGACGTTATGTCAAAAAATATTATGCATTTGAGACAAATATTAGCGTGATTTTTAACAGTTCACCTTTTCAAAAAAACCTGTTGTCAATTGTATTAATATTAATCTGTCTTATTTCGTTTCAGTTTATAGCAGCTAGTGACAAACTGTCCTTCATGGTCGAGATGTATTCATTTGTAGATTATTTCACGATACCACCATCCTTTGTATCAATATACCTGGATAGAACTTGGATAGGTGAGTCCATCATATTTTCTATATTGTCTAAGTGGTGGCTAAAATTACATCAGGTTCCTTGTAAAAAAATCGAATTTATCATATTTTTCAAAATGTAACACCACAACAACTTATTGACAACTAGGATTTATTATTTATTTTCCTGCTCAAGCTACGCTTGAATATATTTTTTTATAATGCTTTTTAATTGTATAATATCAAAAGTAGTATTTAAAAAAACTACTGACTGTTGAGTTTCAAGCGGCGTTTCTTCTCAGCAGTGGTCTCTTGCGAAGCGCTGGTAGATTCTTAACGTGTAAAAGTGCATTTTAGTTGTTAAGATTATAATGTTTTAACTGACATATATTTCCGTGTGTAATTGAATTCTAGCCTAGTTAATGAATAATTATTGATCATTGTTGTTCAAAACATAAATAAATGAAATATACAAGCTACTTATAACATTTTCGTCTATTTGAAATAAAACATTTTTGTTTTTTTTTTTTTTAATCGCAATATATATTCAGTTTTACTTACTATTTCTATAAAAACCAAACAAGTGCCAGTTGAACTGGCGTGGTGAGGGTATCGTGAGATTTTTTTAGGTTTTCCTGTAATATACAAGTAAATAACTATATTTTGTATTATTTTCCAAAAAATAAGGGGGTCTATTACCTTAATACCTTTCTCACTATTGATTTTTAAATTAAATAACATGTAATATCGAAAACCTCACAACAAGCCCTTTTAATTTAATATACATACAATATAATATAATACATTTCGGTTTCGGTTCATTTTATTTATATTCTACAACCGTTTACTTTATAGTAACAGCAAGACTCAAGGCACACCAATAATCTCCAACTCACGTCCCAGAAGCACATAAAGACACCCTTTTTACTCTCGTGGACGTGACATAATAATACGTGGCCTCTTATATAACTCTGAGATGATGCCTGTGACAGCCATATTTCTCAATTTCAATCACTTTACTATAGGCGTATCATAAGCGATGGGTTTAAATATGGGCGTTTAATTATTTAAATTTCTGAACGGAGTCGCCAGGTTTGTACCCCTCCGTGAAGTGTATACGTAAAGTTAAAGAAATAAGTGTAATAAGTGTTCATATGGCTGTCACAGACATCATCTTAGAAAAATGAGAGTATAATTGTCTCTGAAATATCTCTGATCTGAATCTCTCTTTTTTTTTATTTCCAGGGCTAAGGTTCCTCAGAGCTCTACGCTTGATGACCGTGCCTGATATTTTGCAGTACCTCAATATATTAAAAACGTCGAGCTCGATTCGGTTGGCGCAATTGGTTTCTATATTTATATCAGTATGGTTGACAGCAGCCGGCATTATTCATTTGGTAAGTTTTTTAAATAATTATGACTTGACTGTGTGCTTCTGCCATCCATAAGAGAAAATAATCTTTCACCGAACAATTTTGTCCTCGCGCGTGTATCCATGGCATTATTTGTCTAATAACTGTGATTGTCTATAAATAACTCGACATTGCCCAAATAAAACAGAAGTGAAAGCCATTCAGAAAATAATAATGGTAACCTAACCTAACCTAACCTAACAAACGGTCCAACTGGGATACACCTGTCTAACATGCCAGATTTATTTGCTTGAGAAATTGCCGATAAAGTACGTCATCACTCATCACAATAAAATTCAATCAATAAAAAAAGCATGGCTTTAAGGTAATATAGAGTGAGACAAAACCTCAATATAATAGTGAAACTATAATAAACACAAACACTGTAAGCCTTACGTAAATCTTGGATACGGAAGTCATCAAAGTAACCCGATCGGCAAACGCGGAGAGTAAACACATTTCGTCTTCTCATCTGTCAGTTCCCAAGGTTGGCATGTTGTCAGACCAAAATGTACATCATATATAAATCGTTTTTAACCACCCTTATTCGTGACTCGAATAACTACGCGTTATTTAAAATCAAAAGAAGCTTCTAGAAAGGCATGGCTAATTATTTTTACCAAATCTTGTACAATATCAGATTAATAACACGATGTTTTGTACCTTTCAGCTAGAGAACTCCGGAGACCCGCTGGATTTTACGAACTCGCAGACCCTGTCGTACTGGACATGCGTTTACTTTTTAATAGTCACCATGTCGACAGTAGGGTACGGTGATGTGTTCTGCCACACAGTTCTTGGCAGAACCTTTTTGGTTTTTTTTCTCCTCGTCGGCTTGGTGAGTTTCATATTCAATTATCTCTTACACATATGATTATTAATTGAAATAAATATTAAAATCAGTATTTCAAAATATTTTAAACTGTATCATTGCAAGGAGAGGCAAGTTTATTTAACCGTAGTTGGACGCTATGAAGCCATAACCGACATTTTGTTTGTCATTTGGATTAATTTTCGGTTTCGCGATATCCTCGCTTGCAGTTCCTTGCATAAATAGCTTAAGGAATAACAAAGCAAAAGGAAACGTCGTAATGATATCGTTGAAGGGTAATTAGGTAGTTGGCGTGGGACTTGTTTGCTAAACAAGTGTCGGTACCGCACCGCTCGTTGAATGGTTGTCCGCCTGCCTAGTGCACCCTAGCGAGCATGGCGCGGGGGGGCCCCGGCGCCCTCCGGGCCGCACCGCAGGCCCGCGCCCTCACTGTGCGATCTTCTAACTTCTTGCTGCTTCGAGCATCACTCGATTACCGCATCATGAAATGAGCTTCGAGCGATGATTTTCAACTGCATGGGTGTATTTTTTTTTCTTTTGCTTTGTTATGTGATACTTACTTACAACGTATGCTGCCGAAGGATCTTCCTGTGCTTAAATATTGGAGATGTGTATATGGGGCAGTGGTCCGAGACGAGAATGCCCGCCCGGAGGCCCCGGCCGCCGGGCCCGCCGCGCCGGCTCTCCCGCGCCGCGTCCCACCCCTCCCAACTCGCGATCTCTGCATGCCGCACCTGTGCCTGGCTGTGTTACGTTGCTCACCTCACCGGTAGACACACACTTGTTCCTTTTATTTTTTTATTTCGCTCCGCTACCGGCTACACCTTACGATACGTCACGATAGTTATACTGAGACTCGAGGTGGACATTGTCGTGCACCACGCGATGGTGTCCGCGCGCTCAATCCTCTTACTCGACCGACACCATGGTCTGTTGCAGGCAATGTTCGCTAGTAGCATTCCTGAAATTATAGAGCTGGTAGGAAGTAGGTCCAAGTACAGTGGCGAGCTGAAGCGTGAACATGGAAAAAGGTATCAGTTTGACATATCAATTGACCGGCGAAAGTGAGGGCGATTCATTCCGCGCGATCGTTGTGTTCCAGCGGGCTGGCTCGCCCGAGCTCTCGAGACTATGTGAGATCATCACCTATACAAAAGCTTGCTCAGTGCCGTCAGATGTATTGTGTCATCTACTCGTGGGCACTCGCCGGCCCCGCGGGCGGCGTGTGTCGCCCGTCGCCGGTCGCTACCACCGTAGCGAGCCGGCGACCCGCCGTCCGTCTCCGCCCGGGACGGCCCGCCTGTGCTCACGCTCTACCAAGCGTCTATATCGAATGCCCATCGTCTTAGTTTAGGAACCGGCTATACCGATTTCTTTTTAAGTTCTGTTCATCGATAGTTAGCGAATGTATCCTTAGGCTTTGCATGCACCCGGTCACGAGTCCCGTCACGGCTTGCGCCGGTCACGTAGCTCCCGCTAGCGTAGCTCGGCACGGCACCCAAGCCCCGCACATCCACCCCACAGCCACAGCCACACGCAGACAGACGACACTCAAGCCACACAGCCTTGTGCGAGCGCGAGGGTACGCGGCCGCGGGTCGGCGGGGCGGGCGGCGGGCGCGCGGGCGAGGTCTGACCTCACGGTGTTTGCTGTGTATCGTAGGCTGTGTTCGCCAGCTGGATCCCCGAGATCACGGAGCTGGCGGCGCAGCGGAACAAATACGGCGGCCGGTACACCAAGGACGTCCGCCGCAGGTACCCTGCTCACACGCCCCCGCTCCACACGGCTTCCTGCCTTCTTACCTCTCACGGTTTCGATCTGACTTGGTTGAATGAATGCGGAGTTTGCTAATGAAATTTATTAATCCTTCACTAGAATCGGTCTCTCGGTGCCGTGGCGCATGCTCGAAGAGTTAGCTCCCGGCGGCCGCGCCCCTCTCCCCCTCTGGAGACAGGCGCGCGGTCGACCGACGCATTACTACATGCCTTTTTTCGTAAATTTTACTCGAGATATCATTAAGCTTTTTAATCCTTCTAACGAGACTAGATCTGGAGAGAGCCGATGTAAAAAGTACTGTAATGCTGTCGATGAAGTAGTGTTTGGTTTGTTCGCTTGCACACGATGCCTGTCGCCACGCTGTAGCGCTAGCTCCGGCACCTCGCCACGAGTCCCGAGATCACACACAGCCAGTGCCCGCCCGCCGCCCGTGAGCCGACCGCGCCGCCCGGCGCCCGCGCCGCGGGGGGGGGGAGCCCCGGCGCCGCCCGGCCGCCCGCGGCTCCCCCCCCCCCCCACTCCACTCACTCCTCGACTCAATGTGAACGTCTTGTTTTGTCTGTCGGCGTTTAGGCGATATTTGCCAGTTGTATCCCAGAGATAATTGACTTAATCGGCACTAGACCCAAGTATGGCGGCACCCACAAGAATGAGCGGGGACGCAGGTGAGCCGCTGTCTTCACTCCGTTCAGTTGAATGTGTTCCGTGTTGTGATCTATATCTTCCTTTTCCTCTCTTAGCACGCTTCTGTGTTCTCACTTTATCTGGGGACGCGAGTCCCTCAAGTTGTCTTTGTTTTTATGAATCGATATTCATTGTAAAAACCTTGAGTTCAGTTGAATAGTGAAGAGCAGATAGTGGCTAGTGGTATCGCTCGTCATTATAGGTTTCATGATTATGTTCTGTTAGTATACGTACGTATTTATGGAATGTTAATGGTAAAGCTTAGTTAGGAAGAGTTAAATGTTGAGTGGTACCGTAGTGTGTTGTGTTGTTGGAGCCGCTCGTGACGCGTCGACAGCTAGGCTGCGCGCGCGCGGAGCTCGGCGCTCGCGCGAGCGGCGGGCTCGGGCGCACAGGGCTGTTGATGCGCCTCCCGAACCGTACCTAGTGAGTCCGCTCGCCTCCTTCTGTACTCCCTGCCTGCACGACCTCTGTAACTGTACTTTACTCTTACTCCTTCTTGACCCTCTTTACTGTTTTGCAATCTGTAATGTACTTTACGAGCCCCCTCGGTTATTTTAGTTTAATGTTTTTACCTAAAATTCATAGAGCGTGGCAAGGCTGTGTGCATTGAGGACTTTTTAACGCAATTTAGTTTAGTTGTCGACTTACCATTGACATGCGTGACATCATCCTAGCAGCCACACATGAATCATTTATTCCAAATTTTGGATTTATTAATTTGATGATTGTTTGCGTTTGTTGCAATCAAGACAAGGTAGATATTTGTTATATAATTGATTCAAAATAAATCAGTACCTTTGCCACACCTTAGATGAATTATCAGCTTGCATGATATAGATGTGCGCGGATTCTGTTCTACCTAATTTTCCGTTTTGTTTTTCTCACTAGTGTGGTCTGAACACTCCTAATTTGGTTTTTGTTTTTGAAACGCAATAACTAATCCATTTACTGCTACCATTTTGGCACTGTGATCTGTTTTCACGTTCCTGTTTTGTTTACTTATTAACCGTTGCATTTTCCGAGACGAACTTATAAAGAATTGATACCTGTCCTAAACAGATGTGTTTCCGAGTCACAAGACCTTTGAGCATTCAAGTCTTTACAGAGGACTGTACTGTGACGCAAGCTTTATCACTAGAATACGAATATCATATATTTGTTACCAGTCTTGTTTGAGAACACCTTTTGATTATTTGCCCATGCCACAACCTCTATCTTCTTACGAGTAGTCGTAAACTACACCGTCATTGCAAGTATCCCCACATCCCGTGTCCCTCTTGATGTGATTTTTGTTTCCATTATTGTTAGTTTTTTAGTTAGTGACACTAAAATCCTGATCGAATCTGAGCTTTCTAGAATACCATTGTTTTATTTTTTTGTGGATGATATGATTAACACTTTGTGAACCTATGAGTCATAACTGGTAACTATCGAGCCAATCATTGTTCAAATCGACCACAAACAGATGAACAAAGTCATTGTTATCATTAGAGTATCAGAAGTAACGCCTTTGTTCTTAAAGCTATTGACTTTAAAGTCTTCAATAGGTACCTTGAGGTTCTTTCACAACTAGAGTCTAGAGTGAAGTAGTATATTTGTTAGTAAAGAAATAGCAGCAAGATGAAGTCGTTGCTTGCTTTACCAATAGTTCGTGCTTTCATCACTGGTTTTGTTTAACCCTGTTGAGACCTCTTCTCTTTGCATATCTTCTTTAACAATATAAACGGTCCCAGGTGTTACACAAAACGTACAATTGCTGTATTTCTGTCTTTACTGTCCTCTGTTTCTTAAAATAATTAAGGCTTATTTGAACTTTTGCTGAATTAAAGCGATCATGCGCTGTTGCAAATATCTGATCAAGAACTGCACAGCTTATTTCAATTTCACTGCAAAATATATGTTTTTGGAATTGCATTTTGATATGCTCTAAGCAAATTAAAGCAATTTTGATGAAGCTTGTGCTTGTTTCTTTTCTTTCACGAGCTATTCTGTTGTAGCAGCAAAAATGTCAAAGATAACAAAGATGGTGTTATAATATCTATACGTTTTCAGGCATATTGTTGTTTGTGGACACATAACATATGAATCAGTGAGCCATTTTTTAAAAGACTTCCTACATGAAGACCGAGAAGATGTGGACGTCGAGGTTGTTTTTTTGCACAGGTCAGTATTAAAGTACAAAAACCTTAATTATTTTGATTAGGTATGTTAAATTAAGAGGTGTGCGTGTGAAAGGTGAATTGAGTATTATATTGTATGCATTTGCTGGTTTGTTCGTGTGCAATAAAGAGTTTACATATATACATTACACAAACTAGCTGTTCCCCACGACTCTGTTCGCGTAGAACGTCGGTGCCGCTATTCCTTAGAAAACTATTAAATTTTCGGGGATCTAAAGTATTCTATGTCCTTCCGCGGGGCTCTAAACTATCTCCATACCAAATTTCTTCGAAATTGGTTCAACCTTTAAAGCGTAATAAATAGACAGACATTCTGAGTTACTATCATATTTACAGTATTAAAATGGATTATAAATTATAGACTCTTACGTTAACTTAATAATTTCATAAAATTTTAATCAAATATTATCCATTTAAATCAAAATATACAAACAATCATAAATTATTCATGAATATAATTGACAAACTTTTCAATATGGATAGTATTAGAGATGACATAAACAAGCATAAACTTAGCAAATCCAAAGCGCTCCATGTCGAATCGCCAACTGACGCGACCCTCGCGACGACGCTTTCAGAAAGGAGCCAGACCTTGAGCTGGAAGGTCTGCTGAAGCGTCACTACACCACCGTCGAGTTTTTTCAGGGTACAATGATGAATGCCGTCGACCTTGAGCGAGTCAAGGTTAGAGTAACACCGACTAGCAGGCATTAGTTCGCACGGCCACGTTATCATTGAACCGTCTCCGTGAAAAGTATTTTATTTGTTTATGTGCATAAGACAGATCTTTTTCTTCCGTATCAAAGGTGCTGTTTCATAGTCACTGTAGGATTTAATCACTTTGGTAAATTTATCTTGTGATTCTTTTGATGCAATCATGGCTTATCACGGCGGAACGGTTGCGCCTCGGCCACCCACGCGGGCGCAGGCGCCTCCGTTCCGCCCCACGACTGCGTATTTTGGTACATAGAATGCATGGTAAGGTCCACGACAGGCGGCGGACTGTCCCCGGTCCGTAGTGTTAACTGAGCGTTGATGACAGGAAACCGCCAGACTTGGAGCTCGAAGGCCTGTTCAAGAGACACTTTACCACTGTGGAATTCTTTCAAGGCACCATTATGAATCCAATCGACCTACAGAGGGTAAAAGTAAGTAGAACCCGCGAAATGTGTTCTGGCGTGGTGTCGGTTTGAAGATGTACAGACTGTCTTTTCTATAGCTGTAGAGCGATGCTCGTTTACTAACCATTCGAGTCGTTGTTCTGTTGGAGCGGTGTAACCACAGATCCCTTCTAATGTCATGAGCGCTAAATGTGCGTGGCTACCGCTAGTTGTGCGTGTGCGCTGGCCCGGCGCTCGCATGAAGCAGGGAGTGTTAACAGCGAGACGGTCGAATCCCGTCCGG
Source organism: Acleris sparsana (assembly GCA_923062465.1). NCBI lineage: Eukaryota > Metazoa > Arthropoda > Insecta > Lepidoptera > Tortricidae > Acleris > Acleris sparsana. The sequence continues at coordinate 3,834,811 of OV281293.1, forward strand.
ACAGCTGCTTGAGCTGATGGGTCTTGCTCTTAAAACTCCTGTCCCTGGCCTGCCCAGGCCCCATGTGTCTCACTGTCTGTACCAATTAATGGGTGTTGTATGCGATGGCCCGTGTATATTAATAGCCTAAACAATCGATATCGTCGACTTCTGTACGTCAACAACTTTAAGATTGCGCTTTGATCCACGCTTGACTTTCCGGGATTCAGTGCATACTGACGGATTGACGGGATCCCCGCGCCTCTAATCTTGCAGTTCATATCAAATATTCCAAACATCTGTAAACATTGGCATTAATGGCTGCTGAAGAAAGGATTTCCGTTTCAAAATTAACTCTGTTTAGTAGTTGCGAGTAAAGTTGTCGATAATCGATGCTGTTGAATGTCTTCGGTAAGTTTAGTCGCATGGCTTGTTTGTGAACTGCACGGTACTCGTATTTGTTTGTATGTCAATGTAGATTTTCACGTGTAACACCCACCTGCTTCTTCCTTTACTGAAATGACCATTGCATATTAAATTTGTTTAAATTATGTATTAATATCAAATTGGTTCTAGATTCCACTAACGCAATGTTCATTTCTCTCTGTTTTGTTTTGAATGATCTTTACGCTTCTACTAACTGTAGATACATGTTAAATGGATGGATATTAAACACAAGTTACAACAATATGAGATATGCATCTGACCAGGTACGTATACATGACATATTATCAGTTATGATTCAAAAAATATTACAAGAATGATCAAATAAATATAAATGAATATGAATGAATGATAATATAAATATATCTTGGTGAAAGTCGGGTCTTGAAAAAACAACCAACTTACACTTACAATTATTTGTTTTTTTTACTTCTGTCTCGAAAATCTTAATTCTGGAAAGTTCTATTTTACCTAATTCAGTTCCCCAAGGATCAGTTGGTCAATCTACTGTGTAGGTACATGAAGCGGACGCGTGCCTGGTGCTAGCCAACAAGTACTGCCAGGACCCGGACGCGGAGGACGCTGCCAACATCATGAGAGTCATCTCCATCAAGAACTACTCCGACGAAATCAGGGTCATCATCCAACTGATGCAGTATCATAATAAGGTAAGGTAGAAGATTTTTACCTTCTTAATTATGTACTTAGGTCCATCCTTCAGGGCATTAAAGTGTAAATAAGCTATAACTGACAATTTAGCGTATCAAAAATAGTTTTTAACTTAACAAATGTTCCAAATAAATGACTGAGTGAGGTCTTAAAGTACTAAGCACTATAAAAACGTTTAATAACGCCAAAGAGTCTTAATGACGAATGGATCGACACCAGAATTTTCAATATAAGGAACCAATACGGAACGTAATTTCTGATTGGTTTTTTTTTAGTATTGCTTGTAGCACGAAAATGATATAGATTTCCGGGAAAAAACTGACAGTCGAATAAGTATTCAGAAGAAAAAAAACCGGAAATTTAGGTGCCCTTGCGGTTAGTAAAAAGATCCTGAATGTGATTCCCATAAGACAATAAAGTTTATAATTCCTATATAAAACGAAAAAAAAATGTGACCTTATACGTATAATTTTCTTAGGCTTACCTTCTGAACATTCCGTCGTGGGATTGGAAACGAGGAGATGATGTGATTTGTCTGGCGGAGCTAAAACTTGGATTCATCGCACAGAGCTGCCTCGCTCCTGGATTCTCAACGATGATGGCCAATCTCTTCGCCATGCGCAGCTTCAAGACGGTCAGCGTCACTTTAATACACTGCAAAAATATTACCATTTATTTTGAAGAATCTCCCCAAGAACCAGAACTCACTATCCTGGACTGACGACTTATCAAAACTACAAAATATAAAATCAGCTAAATCCGATTCAAGATCATGAGTCACAGTGTCTGACAGACCAAGATAAGGGGATCTGGTTCAAAAGTACATTCGAAGGTGTTGGCTAACTCCCAGAACTTGCGACTACTTCGAACGTACTTTCTTCTAACCTGTTTTGCGGCATTTCCACAGTCCCGAGACATGGCTAAGTGGACTTATTTCTACATGCGGGGTACCGGCATGGAGATGTACACCGAGACGCTAAGCCCCACGTTTATCGAGATGCCATTCCATGTGGCCTCAGAGTAAGTGGGCATCCAACGAGAAGCTTGCCAACTGTGAGACGGACTGCGTCACACACTCAACTTTTCTATACTGTACATTGTTTTAAGCTCCACATTCCATCCCCCAGGGCTCTGACGGCGGACGTCACTAACAAACTACAAACGCATAGCTTTTTCGATCATTTTAGTGTTCCTTATCTTAATATTTACTTTGCAAGCTTGAAAACTGTTATTTGAAATCGATGTTTTTACCCAAATATCACAGAGTTACATATGCCTGAGTACTGCACTGAAAACGTCAATAATATAGATGGTAACATCTCCAGCCTGGGCACAATAATAACATGGTGGAACTAATTTATGTGTTGATAGGACCAATTTAACATGGGACTTCTAAAATGGGCATGGTTCTAGAGCTGTTCTGGAGCCTCAGAGGGCTGTGACTAACATAGCACGAGCTTGAGCGTCTCCTATTGGTTGATTGCAGTCCCCCGACACACAAGCTTGGCAGAATGATTACCTGCAGGGTACTGGCTGCGAGATGTACACGGAGACACTGTCCACTTCATTCACGGGAATGTCCTTCCCCCAGGCGAGCGAGTAAGCCTTCCTCTCGACCCTCACCCCGCACCTGCACTGTAGACGATGTGTGTCACTTCTCAATCCTAGCTAATATGTGCACCCGTATCTTAATTCTGGTAACACTAGATCACGTGTTTGTAGGTTGTATTGAAGACTAGAACTTAACGATGTGATTTTTTTTCAGTCTTTATGCATGTTGAATGGGTAAATAACATTAGAAATATATTGGTATGTATGTATATGCACAAGTAAAGTAGACTTGTTCCGTTTTATTTTTATGAGTTTTAGGCATTTATTTACTGGATTTGTAATTTTGTTGTTAACTTAATTTTTCGTATTTGTGCAAGTTTCCGAATGCGTAGTTTTGAAAGAACGACTCAACAATATTTACATGACTTCAGTGCAGTAAGTTGTGTTTTCAGTAGAAAGTAATCAAATCACACCTTTTATGTACAGACCGCAATTTAGATTTACACACACATTACGTTAAAACCGCAGCTTAAAAACTTATCATCAGCAGCAAGTTTCTGTCCTGCATCAAAAAATATTTTTAACCTACTGTTATCTTAACACTCAAACCCATATTAATTCTAATCGTAAGATCTATTTATTTCAATACTTTTGTGTGTTTGGATCTTATCATAACCGCATGCTTCATCCTTTCGCTTGACATTATTCGATTCGATGTCGCACATTTGCTTTACAAAAAACACTGAACAAAACTAGTAACTATTTACATAGATAAGTACTTCCTTTTTTCTACTTGATCTCTCTATCTTGATCTAACGCTATGCATGAAGAAAATGAGGTTAAAAGTAGATATAACATTTATATACCACAAATTATCTTGAAATTTTCATAGATGCCTGCATGGAAGATTATTTTAATATACGATTCCAAAAAAACTACATCAGGGTTTATTAACCTAAGATCCACGGATCCAAGAGAGGGTCTTGTTACATGTGCTTATGGTCCATGGTTACACTATTCATTTTCAAGAGGCTTAAAGGTTAAAAAACCCTGAAATGGATATGAAATTATACAATACCATTTTTTTATGTTGAAATCTTGTACAGTGATAGCATGAACATGTTTGGCCAGGTTGTGCTTCACGAAGCTAAAACTGCTTCTCTTGGCCATCGAGATCAAAGGAGAAGAGGGAGCCGACAGCAAGATCTCCATCAATCCACGCTGTGCGAAGATACACGCCAACACGCAGGGTTTCTTCATAGCACAGTCTGCTGATGAGGTTAAAAGGTAATGTACACCTAAATTGTATGTGTATATGAATGATTGCATATGAACGAAAGTATAGGCTGTTTGCATCATGTCTGATTCAGATGTAAGAAAACAGGATCAGAGAACTGTTTGAAATTACAGTTTAAAATCTAAGTTCTAAAGCAACCATACAGTAGTTATAGTACTATGAATTCAGATACTTCTGTAAAATTTCCAGTTGAAGTTTCATTGAAGTTACAAATGTTATAATTCGTGAAGGAAGTGGAACTATGGTTATGGTACTTAGCGGTGGTTTTCCTTTTTTTTCAGGGCTTGGTTTTACTGTAAGGCTTGCCACGAGGACATCAAAGACGAAACGCTCATCAAGAAATGCAAATGCAAAAACTGTAAGATCCCTTTCATTACATTGTTAATCGTAAAAACTGAAATAATTTGATATACTTAAATAGTTTTGAATTTAAAAGTGTAGGTCCAGACGTTTTACGCAAATGACTAATTGATAGCTAACAATTAATTCTGTGACATTCTTTCTGGAAGCAATAAATGTTCACGAACATGTCTTGTAGATTATGATCACGAAAGAACACCGTTCTCTTGACCTTCCGAAGTCACAATGTCTGACACCGTACCTACCATAAGGACACGTTGACACAGCAGAATATTATCAACCTCACATCTGTTTACCTTTATTTCTGTGAGACATTAATCAAATGTTGTTCGGCTGAACTTTTAGTGGCACACCAGCGGAAGGTTGGAGCCGACCTAGGTAACTTGCACCACACCTAACCTCACAAATTGACGTTTTCCGATTATTTTTCGTGTCTATAATTTTGAGTTGCTTTAGTGGTGTTGCGTCCTGTACCTCACAGACTGGATCGGCTGCAAGGCATTCTCTAAACCCGTGCTCGTTCACACCCTATACTTAGCGATCATTGTGTTTGTCCGCTCGCTCGTGAATGGTTAATGCCACGATAGGATCAAGCACTCTGACACTTCACCATTTTTCTATGCCTTTTGACATTCTCGCTATGTACTGATTTGTAATATTGAGAGCATTTAGTGCATCATACAATACCAATCATTGCTTATCTATGCGACAGAATTCGGAACCAGTGACTGTGAGTGATGAAATAAACCAAGTAGCCACCAAAATTTCAAGTCTAAATTACTCGTATTGTGTTTTGAGCGGAACGATTCGGTGCAAAAGCTAGAGTTCGCAAATTGATATGATGCATTTAAAGCCCAGAACAGACAGTATATTGCATGTAAATAGGAACATTAAATACGTAGATTTTTTTAATCACACGGCAAATTTGCACCGTCATATATATCCCCAAAACACTTAGTTAATTGTATATGTAAGTATAAATCCATGAAAGCATGTCTCAGAAAAGTCAGAGTGTGATAATAATCATCAAGTGCTAAAATCGTCTCATCGAGGTTGAGCTAAATAAAAAATGAACGACTTTTGAGAACAGTTCCAGCTTGTCTGTGCTAACGGCAGTGACTAACGCAAGTCAATGGATACCTAACGACGTCGCTATCTCATTACATCATCAGTCATTTTGGCAGGATCATGTTTGCCTTACGCTGCCTGAGTTCAATACGGAACCCAGCGAAGGTCAAATCTGATTCTACCAAGCCGTGTAACCGAGTGACCCTACAACAGAAGAGACCGGAGCGTACCTTCGTATGTGTCAGTTTTTGCATTTTTACAGATGTTGGGATGATGATGATGCAGACTGGGATGGTGAAACAAAATGTTAATACACAATTCATTCGAGGTTGTCTCGACGGTACGGAGCTAAAACAAAAAGCTATTACCTATTGCCGTACCTCACAACACGTTTAGTTTGTTTGCATCAACTAACCATTGCTCATGATCGACATAATGTTACTGGAAAACAGTATACGCTAATATATCACGATTAAAAGACACACGCAGCGCTCTACCCCTAGAATAGTGCAGCAAGGCTATAGTCACAAAATAACTATGAACTCGCTTACTGTAACTATAGGGCTTGGTCAGGGCGACCCTACTTCCGAATGTCTTTTCGCAGCTAATGATGAAGGTCGAGTAGTTTATGTTTAAGATGCTACATATAACGACCACATTTTGATTACTAAGCATGATAAACCGTCTGCCAGCTGAAATTTTTAAAGATAAAGTAAGTAATCTTATACAAAAGAAGGCACACTGTTTTGACATTGGTAATCAAACTGCAATGAAAGCGTTTCCCATCAAATGTTTGTTTTAAACTCTACAAAAAAGAAGAATCTTGCTTCATATTTCTGACTACATAAGTGCAAATGAACTGCATTCACCGTGTAAAGTCCCCGACTTGATACAATAAGTAGTATTAATCGTTCTAAACAGTATTGTTTCTCGGTTCAGTGGCTACATTCAGGAAAGGCGTACGAGCCGTCCAGATGGTTGGCCGAGCAAGTACGTAACTTCAATGTGTATAAGGTTCAGTGTTAATGTCAATGTGATGTTCTAAGCGACACGGCGCGGGCGCCGGCGATAGCAAAATCGTGTCCTGTATCACTGTCTTGTCTGATTCGTTATTCTATGTGCATTGTTCAGCAGTTAGTTGTTTGCCTCTCTATTAGCGGAACTAAAACATGACAGACATTTGTGATGTCGTTTATTTGTTTTGGTGTTGTTGTTATTATATTATATCAATCTTTGGATATTTTATTAGGTGTATTTATACGTAAATCCCTGATTGCATCGAAATAGCCCCTCTGATATTGATGTTGTGAAGTGTAATTAAATGTCTGCTTTCAAAATTGAGATTATTTAATGTAAAAACCCTGCATAGGGAATGTTTAATTTAGTTAGATGGTCCTCCTGATAGCTCCAGGGCCGAGGGCCGCGGCTGGACCCAGTGACGGTATTTCATCTCCAGAGTAATTATTTCTGCCTTCATGACTCTAACCGTGGAAACCGTTAACTGCTTTAGCTCAAGTAATTACAACGTTAGTACGCTCGGTGCCATCTCTTGATGAACTACGCCCCTTAGTCATTTTATCATTTCCTCTTACATTAGCTTTAAAACTCATTAGGAACTTATATTCATCAAGTCCTTGGATACGTTTGAGTAGCATAGAATAGAGCTTGTCTAATAATATTTATTTATTGTATTAGTTTGTCTGCATGCTGCACGTGGATGTTTTATTAACTTGTGTCGTGTGTTATGTAATACTAAACTATCATTATTAATTACAATAAAAAATAATATTCTATGTAACTCGATTTGGTTTCATCTTTCAATGTTGTTACGTTTAAAGTGAGCTTAAATTTTGCACAAATGCTTTGGGTGAAACTGACCGAGTTACTATACGATGATTTATGCGACGACAGTCTTGGACACTCGCCGCGTGATGCGACGTGCCCGTAGTTGTCGTTGACTGATTGGTGTATCGGAATGCGAATTTGTGCTGATGTTTTGCAGATGACCACCATCCTCCCCCCACGTTCACGCCGCCAGAGTTGCCCAAGAAGGTCCATGTTCGAGGTACATCTCAGGATAAAACTGAGTGTTTTTTAAATTTGGTTTCCTCATCGGCCCTCTTCCATCGAACGAGCAATGTGCATTGTACACGGAAAGTGCCCCGCACTTAGTTGCTTTATCACGCATTCTCATAGAGCACCGAAAGAGATTTAATAATAATCGCGAGCGAAGCTTTTCGAGCATGATCCCAGCTGGAATTGTAGTACGCGGGAATGAGATCGTCCCTTCTAAAGGACCGTTAAATGACCCATTTTATAGTTTTGATATGTTTTCACACGAAAATTATTTTTATTCGTTTTGCATCACGTTGACAGATTTCAATAATGCCAACCCCATCGACCTGCGCTTCTTGGTAAACTCTAAAGCGGATGATTCATTGGTTTGTACCCCCGCCAGGCATTGCGACCCATTGCATCCATCCAATAAATTTGTCCCTTGAATGCTTTGTTGATACGCTTTCGTTGTAGACTTTGAAACATATTTTTAATAACCCCTGACCCCATCAAGTAAATATTTGAAAATTAATTAAACGCACTTGTTATTTACATAATGTCATAACATTTGAATCCCAAAATCCAAATCTGCACTGTTTTTATTCAGAATAATGAGCAAATGTCTTTATTTTTTATTATTGTTTTCCAGGCGAAATTGCTAGAGAACGCGGTGAAGATATTAGTTGTAAGTATATTGGTATTGAGATATTAACATAACTACATTGTCAAAAACTGGACGTCGTAGGTTTATTACTACGTTATCAGGGTATTGAAGTTTAATAAATCATCACTCCCATTAGCGCTTAATCACTCTAGTCGCGAGAAGTTTGGACAAAGCCCGCGCACGTATACCTAAATTCTCTGTATATCATGTAAGTAGATATTTCTGCAGCACCCGCACGAAATGACGTCAGGGAGAGGCCGAGAACAATTGAACCACGTGACTCACAAGTATAGCGTATGCGTGCGTAGCGTACGCCGCAGTATAATTCCGGTTTTATTGTGTGTAAGCACGTACAAATAAAAGCAAATCATCCATACACAAGCACGATGTTGTCATATGTGCACAATTTTTTTCCGAATCATTGTTACGTTGTCTTAAAAACTAAAAACCGCAACCCTCAAATAATCTTATCTATGAGATTGCCTTTATTTCAGTAATAAACCGGAATCACAGAAGCAATGCGCCTGCTCTCCTGTCTCCAATGGCCAACCAGCTGATGAACACCACCACAACGCGGCAGGTCAACAAAGTCAAGCCCAACGTTAACAGAGCTCCACCCGACACGTAAGTAAATAAATAATCACAAACTTGCAACAGTGGCAGCCCTGAACCGAGACTGATTGTGCTTTGTATGTGTGTGTACTCAACGCGCTTTCGATTGGTTGTGGCCATGTGTGGATGAACCTAGGGCTGCCCCTCGTGAATCGCTTACCTCCAATAATGTTTTCTTTTAAACGATGTTGCGTATATATGCATTAATTGTAAATCATGTTTGCTTAATAAAATTACTCTTGTTATAAAATTAAAACAGTAATAAAGTTAATGAATATATTTAAAAAATGTGCTCATCGTTTCTTTTTATTAGGTACTTTTAGGCAGCTTGTTTAGATCCTGAGATTTAGCGATGCCTAAGACTTCCCCTTTTTGTTGTCACGAGATTTATGTTTGGCACTATGTGCACTATGTACACATATAAATGTCTATCTATACCTAATGTATGGTGAAAATCAGTTATTGCACTAAAAAAAACGATTTTTTTAAGCTATGATATGGAACATTTTCTTTCTTATGTATGTGACTAAGGTCACCTTTAGACTCATTATCAGCATTATCATGCCAGCTTGTGAGGCGGCACAAGATCGTTTCAGATGCAGATTAAGAGCCCAACATCCTAACGGGGGATAAATGGAAATCACATAATCATCAGAGATGATGCTGACGTCAGCCCATTCAATTCCACTACTTAACATTGACCTTCCTCAAGAATCGCCTCAGCGCCCACAATCATTTGAGACTTCTTCTTCTTCTTTCTTTTGATTGTCAGCCCTCGTTGAACCAAAGATGCGTTTATACTACGAATTTGAGTAGCATAAAAAAATGCTTCAACTGCAGCGATTTCTGAATGCTCATATATAGCTGTCTCGACCGATTCTCACCATACATCCCGTTCACACTCTGGCCTCAAACCATAAACCTCGGAGCCATTGGTTTTGCAGGAACCCGCAGGAACAGGACACCAATTACCAAGCGTACAACCTTGCCTACGAAGTGAAAAAGCTCATGTAATTCAACTTATATATCAGCTAGAATTTTATTACAGTAGTTTGGATTTGACTATGTATAACGGCGAATCAAGAAATCATTTCTGACAAAGGTCAGTCTAGTACAATTTATTATTTTTAAAGCAAGAACTGAGTATATATTGTACTGGGGTGACAATGGTCAGGATTGAGTGCTTATCCTGCTGTTAGTTATATTTCGTTGTTAAAAAACTATAGATAGCTTGCTTGGATATGTTTTAGTTTGTGTAGGGTAGTTTAGAAGGTTCGTAGATATAACGGATGAGTGTCCGCGTTAATTGTATTGTGTGATAAATTCAGACCGGGATAAAGTTGTAGTAGCACTAGTGATGAAGAAACGACTAAAAACTCTATTACTGACTTACTGTTAGTTAAAAATTAGCTTACACTGCTGAGTATAGAAACGCGTAATTTAGAACTGTAACGTGTCCTTTTGAGTATATACTCTCGTAATAAAGAAAACGGAAGACAATAAGGAACCAAACATTGTACAGTCAACGTCATATAGTTGGTAGCATCCAAAGTAGCCAAATAGTACGTTACATGTCATTATTACCGTAGTAACAAGGGCGTGTAAAGAACTATTTGGCTACTTTGGATGCTACAAACTATATGACGCTGACTGTACTCGATTAGTAGCAACTAGGAAGATAAGAAATCAATCCTGACACATTGGACAACCATGAAGTTTCTGAATATTGATAATGTTGTAGTGGTAGGACCTTGTGCAGGGTCCGTCCGGATCGCTACCACCATCTTATCCATTAACCCACCGCCAAACAGTGTTCGCATTGCTGTGTTCCGGTGTGGGGATAAGACAACCGGTGAAATTACTAGCATAGAGGCATTCCATCTCAGTCCTCAGGATAGGCAACGCGTTTGGGATCTTAGGATTGCATTTTTGAGATTGTAGTCTTGAGATTTCAAATGTCTATGGCTCTCAGATCCCACTTACCATCAGGTGGCCTGAGTGCTCGCGTGCCTTATGCTAAAAAAAAAAAAATTGACAGCAGTAAAACAATTCTGTTATTACTTTTCCTTCACAGATAAAGGCAAAAGGCAATAAGAAAGTATAAAATTATTTTCCTCTACTACTGTCAATATAGGAGGTTCTGGAGTGGCGTCCGCGGACCGGAAGACGAGCTGTAGGTAGGCCTCCAACAAGATGGAGTGACGACCTCGTCAGGATCGCGGGACCGCGGTGGATGCGAAAAGTACAAGACCGGTCTGAGTGGAAAGCCTTGGGGGAGGCCTATGTCCAGCAGTGGACGTCTTTCGGCTGACATGAGCACTGTCAATATTATCAATATTCAGAAACTTCATTGTTGTTCAATGTGTCAGGATTCACCTCGTATCTGGCTAGTACTATAGATGAAATAAAAAAAGGAAAACATAATTAGGGTCTTTATGAACCCTCCAGTCGGTATTATCGACTGGTTTTACGCCTCATTCATTTTGTGTCGGCGTACGACGGCGCGGGTAATGGATGGCGTCTGAGCACGTAAAATTGCAGTCCACTGCGGCGTTCGACCGGTTGACTTTATTTGGTTACTTTGTTTATAACTTTTTAATTAGTACTTAACTATTTTAAACGCGGACTCTGATCTGATTTGTCTATTCTTGTACAAATGCACTTTAAATAGCACAGCACTTCTGTAGGAGGCATGTTTTATCGATTACTTATTTATGTTTATGGACTAGAATTATAGTTTTGTACAAACTGTATTGTTAGAAACTGCGCTTATTTTCAGATGTTTCTGATTACTTTCCGTAAAGAAAAATTGTTTTATTAGGAACCCTAATTGAGTGAAAATAATCAAATAAGTAATTTGATTGTAATATTTTTGTGATGCTCTCTTTATATGAGTTAAATTTCATCTGGCGTTAACTTTTACTAAAATAAAAGTATGTACTGTAGAAATATTTGTTTATTTTCACGCTCTAGAACTAAAAATAAGAATAATTTCAACTTTTCTCTCTTTCAATAAATTTACATTAGTAAACATCAAACGCCAACGCGTACGTTAACTTTTACTAGTTGCTTTCACTTCTTACATCATTGCGCATTTTTACAACACACATTACTAAATAAGAAAACATTATAAATAAAACGCAGTTAAAATTACCGCTCACCAATACGCAAAAAGTATCAGCGCTACATTCCATTCCATTGCAACAAAATAAAATGGCGGAACGATACGACAACGCCAATCAAAGCTTTGACAGTTGTACACTGTTGCCACAATCAGAAAATAATCCCACCAAAAAGTCCGTCAAATTCCATTCCAAATTTGAAATTAACTTTTTAATTTGGCAGGCCAACGAGTCGGAGCAGCGGTGGTAACCAGAACAGCAACGGCGTGAGTCTGCCAGCAGGCCTGGCGGACGACCAGTCGAAAGATTTCGACTTCGAGAAGACTGAAATGAAATACGATTCCACGGGCATGTTCCACTGGAGCCCCGCCAAAAACCTGGAGGATTGTATATTAGTACGTTTCGCGAGAGTTTACTCTAAAATGATTCTAAAGAAATAATCAAAATTTCTATTAAATAGACGATATAACATTACTTACGAGTAATACATAAATCTTTCGACACGGTTTATACCGCCAAGTCGGTTAACAACTTTTCCAACGGAAACCTCTGACTGTCGTCTCTGAGGTAGAACTTCCATAATTATGATACTCTTAAAATATTGTTCTTTTTTTAATTCAATGATAACTGAACTCGACTCCAAAATGTAACACAATGTGCTAAGAAATAACCTCTGGGACCAAATTTTATCAATTAGTTAAGAACGGATCAAAGAACCCGCTTGCCACAATCTTAAAAGTATGAGTGTCAACTTTTGACATGTAACATTATAAAGTTAAAGACTCAACTAAATCCTCCCCTCCAGGATAGAAACCAAGCGGCGATGACGGTCCTCAACGGCCACGTGGTAGTGTGTCTGTTCGCGGACCCCGACTCGCCTCTCATAGGGCTCCGGAACTTGGTGATGCCTCTAAGAGCCTCCAACTTCCACTACCACGAGCTCAAGCACGTGGTCATAGTGGGAAGCGTCGATTACATCAGAAGGGAATGGAAGATGTTGCAGAATCTGCCGAAGATTTCTGTTTTGAACGTGAGTTTGGTACTGCCATAATACCATAGAAGGCTAACTGCAATTTAGTGGTTGGAGCAATATACACCCTATTATTAACCGCGTTAAATTTAAAATGCCTATACTATTACTATGCAATTAGCTGGGTTGGCAAAGCATTTGCTGTCTTAAAATGCAAATGCTTATGGAGATCAGAGCCCAATTACCATCAAGTGGTCTGTGTGCTTGTTTGTCTTCCCCACGCCAAAAAAATGTGATGTGCAATTGTTTCTTTCTTGCAGCCGACTAATCGCAACAAATTAATATAAGGGGTAGAAGAGGTTTTGCTTTTTAATATTTTTTGGTGGATGGGTATTGCAAACTGAACCAGCTCCATTAATCTAATTCCGCACGAATTGCCTTTAAAAAATGCTTATGACTGGAGCCACCTTTTTAATTATTATTAAAGTGCTAACCTCACCTAACATAACTTGAAAAATCTTCCTGTAAAAAATCGAAATCGAAACTTTTCCGGAAAACAACAATGGGAACAAGCGTGAAATCTTGCCTTTATTTGACCTCAAACAGAAACTTTTACATAAATAAATAATTAGCAACTTGCTTGCAACATAATTTGCCGCGTTATGATCTTCCTCTAGTCTACCTAGTCTAGCACAAAAAGAACACACTGAGCGTCAAGCGAGACAAATCCAATTGTGATAGCCATACAGCTGCTGCAGCTGTTAACTGCTTTATTAATTATACAATGCTTCTGGTAAACAGGGTTCACCGCTAAGCCGAGCCGACTTGCGTGCAGTGAATGTCAACCTTTGCGACATGTGCTGCATACTCTCCGCAAAGGTGCCGTCGAATGACGACCCGACGCTGGCCGACAAGGAAGCTATCCTGGCTTCGTTGAACATCAAGGCGATGACCTTCGATGACACGATAGGAGTGCTGAGTGGGGGGGTGGGGACGAACGGGAGCACCGCCGCGCAGCCGCCGCCCGGCGCGCCGCCTGCGCCCGTGCTGCTGCAGAGGAGGGGGTCGGTGTATGGTGCCAATGTGCCTATGATTACCGGTTAGTGGATTGCTCGAGATACCTAAGGGTAACCCAAACGCAGAACTTAAAACTCTCTGGGTGCTGTTTTCCCTGTTGGCTGCGGGTGTAGTGTTCAGCCAGCATCATATAGATAGTGACGGTCAATATACCCAAATAGTGACACATCACAACAGTAGCAGTGCAGTAGTATAGCATCCAATATGGTCATTAACATTGACTCAACCAATTCGATCAAATTGATCAGGACATCCGCCTTGTTCTAATACACCGGAGCACACACTGCGCCTCATGCTTCGTAGCATTCAAGCCACCGCTAGTACCGTGACACTGACAATGCCACTGGTATCTTAGCATACGAAGTATCCAAAAATGATGAACACTTCAAAAAGAAAGAAGACACCTTTCCCTGGTTAAATCCTGGACCCGCCACTAATGTATAACTATATCCCACAGAGTTGGTAAACGACAGCAACGTGCAGTTCCTGGACCAGGACGACGATGACGACCCGGATACGGAGCTGTATCTCACGCAGCCGTTCGCCTGCGGGACTGCCTTTGCTGTCAGTGTACTCGACTCTCTTATGTCCACTGTAAGTCTTCTAGGTCACGTACATCTGTGTCACATTCCTTTATTTTTCTGAACGGACTCGAAGTTGACAACTTTTTAATTTAGTATTCCTGCTTTTGTTTACAATACAGGATGTTTTATTTTTCTACATGAATACATTTTATAAAGTTATTTTTTACACTCCACCTACCCAGCGTAGATTATTTTGATCCCGCATAAGGCACTTGTTCCACACCCAACGATAAGAGGGAAGCGAGTAGAGCCAGCGATCGACTATTAATATATTATATGTGTCTTTTATTGACACGGAATATATGTCTTTTGTCCGTTCGAAAAAATATTCGATAGCTAATCGCTCCCTCGCTGGCAGTGCCTAATGGTATTTCTTATGGCCTTGGATTGGATTGGATTCACAGAGGAACAAAAAAGTCATTTCTAGGCTCAATCAAAATTTTCAGCTACAACTTCCACTAACCTCACTCCTCACGCGACTCTTTTTTCCAGACGTATTTCAACCAAAATGCCTTAACGCTGATCCGGTCGCTGATAACGGGCGGCGCGACGCCCGAGCTGGAGCTGATCCTGGCGGAGGGAGCTGGTCTCCGAGGCGGGTACTCCACGGCCGACAGCTTAGCTAACAGGTAACTAAATAACTACAGCCCTCCTAGAACAAAGGTGAATTTGTGATAATGGAGAAAGGAAAACGTTTATTGACAAATCTAAGCCTAAGAAGCTAACGAACAAATCACAAAATAAGTGAAATAATTAGGGTTCGCCGATAAATATCATGACATATATCACGATATATGTATATCAATGGATTTTTGTTTTAAAACCCTTTTTTCTATCAGATAGTTCACGTATCACGTCAGTATAATCTAGTACTACCTATTAACTCATAAATAAATAGGTAGTACTTACAAATTTATTTCAATTCGTTTTTCATTTCAAGGATATTGTGATCTTTATAGTAAAAACAATATGCATATAAGCGGATATTTATGAGAAATATCGGATTTTTTCGGACCCTGGACATAATGCCAGATGACGTGAATAAGTCCCAGCTCAGCATGTTGCTTGTTTTATAACAAGCGTTGGTCTCCCACCGGGTACATTAATTGGTGAACTAGGAAACACAACCAAAATAAAAACAGCAAATTAAATAACAACCACTTGGGATACAATTGAAGTTCATAATAAATGATGAGGAACTCTGTAACTTGAGTCAATACTTTACCTCTTGCGTCATAGGATAAAAGCGAGCACCACTATTTGTGACACATACAAGATGTTCCTGAAAATCCAAAAGTGCGGATAAGACAGTCAATTCAAAAAGCATTTCTTCTGTGTGAGTCTTTATTTTAGGCTAGAAAAATACTGTACAATTGGGTTTTAAGCTATATCGGTTCTATCGCAGGTAAAGTTTTGTAATTTTTACTGCTAAATAAAGTTTTACGCCGATGGCTGCAAATTTGTAGGACAGCATAACCAGTTTCATGTCAACCATCAAGAACCAAATTAGTTCACACACCTATTGGAGATGGAGTGAGCTATAGCTATTGGCAGAATCTTCCCAAATACAAATCACCATTTCTCTCAGCCCTGCTGACTTTAATATTCTGTGATGTTAAATTCCAGGGACCGGTGTAGAGTCGGTCAGATCTCCTTATATGACGGGCCACTGGCCCAATTCGGAGAAGCTGGCAAGTATGGCGATCTATTTGTAGCAGCGCTTCGCGCTTACGGCATGCTGTGCATCGGCCTTTATCGGTTCAGGGACACTTCGTCGTCCTGCGATGCGAGCAGCAAGAGATACGTCATCACCAACCCACCAGATGACTTCTGCTTGCTACCTACTGATCAGGTATGGGACTATTTCCTTTTAGTTAGGGGAATGGAAAAGTTTTTTGATCTGTTTAGCGCTAGTTCAGAGCCCACTTTTATTAATTAGACTATTACAAAAGTTATGTGTTAAATAAGAAGAAGAGTCTCTCACTCAGCACTCACAAACACTCATTTAAATAGCATAGCAAAAAAGAGTATGACGAGGCCACAGGTGAAGCTAGTTACAATATTTTCAACCACCAGTTAAACACCAGATGTTGGGTCAAAATTGGATCATGTTGCCAGCTTCACTCCGAACAGTGCCCTCATTTTAAGCGCTAACAAATGTATCGTGCGCAGGTATTCGTCCTAATGCAGTTCGACCCGGGCGTGGAGTACCGGTCCTCGCGCCGCGCGGGCTCCGCGGCCGGCAGCGGCGGCAAGGATGACGCCTCCTGACTACTGCTGTGCAGCGCCCTGACTGACGGACCCTACTCCTACATCTAAGGGGTGAACCCCCCGTAGGCGGTAGGGCCCGTCGCCACTCCAAAACCCCCAAACAATACAGTTTCCGTTTAAAATTGAGTTATACCGTTTTATCATGGTTGCGCGGAACCTTTGGTTTTATCTTCTGGAAACTTGATTATATCGAAGCCAAAATTCAAAGGTTTTGCGCCGATACCATTATCAAAATTATGTAACTCGTATTCCTGTTTATTCTGTTTTTTATTATTATTTGGAATTGGCTAGTTAGGCAGGTTATTTTCTGGGACACTGCACTCTTCGAATGCACTGTTAAAGGACACGTGGGAAAAATCACTTGCAGCATCCTACGTGTCCCTGAGCACAGCACAAGCATTAGCACCCTACCCTATCTCTATCCTTGTTGCACACGATCTTTACGCATTGTTAGACAGGGAAAATTGTTTAGTTGGCGTTGCTAGGGAATCAACCCTTTTTAATATTGGAAATCACGCAAAAGAGTTACCACAGATATAGTGATATAGGGAATGGAAACATGAATACAAGCATTACAACTGCCCTTATTTTACATATATGGTTTGTTAAAAACACTTAACAGTCCATTAAAGTGGGGTCGATACTAATATTATCTTTTACGATTTGACAACTGAAATGAAGTAAGTGTCTAGAATTATAGTAAGTACATATAACTTTTATTTATTAGCGATATAATGCTCAACCTTTGAAACTTTTAATTGCACTACGTGTGATATCGGGTCAAGTCTTAGTTTAGGAACTGCATGTTTTTTTTATCTTTCTTCTATTAGTGTAGGTTTCTTTGGTAGTTAAATTAACACTTTACTCATATCTTTCGAATCTCGGTAAAGTATATCTTTCAAGCATTTAAGGTTATCATCGACTGATCGGATACTGTTAAGCAGTACTTCATACTCACACAGATAAATATATATGACCAACACTTTCTTAACGTTATTGTTTCGTTTTTTACATAGATTCACATTGAATCTGTCATTGATATATGATTATCATACTTAGTTATAAGACACAACTTTTTAAAACTTGAATGCACCTACGGTAGTCTGCATACTGTTTCATGCATCGCTTAGCTTATCTTTTTTTCTACATGTAAACTGTCCACTAGTTAAGTTTTTGTTACTCATTTGGGAAGTAGGTTGTTCATTTATTTTTACTCATCTTAGATGCATTGTTTATTTTTTTAATAAAACGTTTATTGGATCATTATTTTATTTTGGTTTCATTTTGTTTTCCTATTGGGCGGGGGACCGGTGGAGTGGCTGAGAGGCGCTGCACATTCAGCTAACGTGAAGGACACGAGACGGACACGATGCGACCGCGACTGCGCGGTCGCCAGTGCAAAGTGTATTTTGCTGTAAATGTGTGATATTATTTCCGACGTCGTTGTTATTGGCTTCTGAAGCCTGCGATGTATCTAGTGTTAACTCCGGGTGCTTTGACGATTGTGGACTATTCATAGTTTAATGCCCTTTTATTGTATTAGATAAGGTATAACTTTAATCGACTACACGAACTATTAATACAACTTAAGTCACCACTTGTGGTCTTCATGTCAGTGACCGCGGGGCCACAGGTAGTGATTGAAACGGTTCAAAAACGAAATCACCCCAATTTGAACACAGGTGCAGTTGATTAGAGTCCCTTCTTAGAACTTTCTAGGTAATTACGAGTAGTTACGATCGCCTCGCCAATTTAGAATCATTACTACAGTCTCCGATCACGTGCAAGTATAAACTGACAAGATGTTTGATGAAACTTATGATGTAGATAGAGAATGGAAACCTATGTCCGCAGCGGCGTCACTTGCACGCGTTTAGCACATAAATATGATAATAATTAAATACCTCAATTACCTGATAGTAAGTAATGTTAGTTGAAAAAGTTATGTTAATATTCATCAAACATCCTGTGCATAGTTGCTCATTGTTACTTTGGTAGTGCCACGAATTTACTTGATGACGAATAATATTCGATAATCTGATGTCGTCCCAGACTAAGGCCTGGGATTATCGGAACTGATTTTTGTATACATTTGTATAGGCTAGTCCCGAAAATCCCAGTTCTGACCTAGTAGATACTGAGACTGTAAGAATTAAACCCTAAATACCTAATCTAACGCGCTTTAAATTAGTGACAAACTTGCGATATAATTTGTATCTACACATGAAAGTAAATCCAGACTGTCCAAGCAAGTTTGTGGCAATATCGGCATCGTTTCATTGTTCAAATAGAATAGGCAAAGCCGGCCTTATTGCTATTAAGTAGTGGGTGTGATTTGACGTGAGAATGCAAATACGTGTGAACGATTCTGTCTAACCGACTTCCTCAAATTAGGTTGTATAGGAATTGAATGCAAATATACTGCCATACTTTTGTAATTCCGCTACATAATCCCTTGGAAAAACACACATCAATAAAGTACAAAAAATTAATTCAGGACGCCGAGATGCAACAAGTCCCGAAACTTTTGGAATATCTACCCTCCGCTGTTAATACAGTTGATATCAAAATGATGTGTTCTGATTATTTTGAGTATTTAAAAAGAATGATTAACCTAGTGGTACTGTGGTACATTCGTAGGGTATATTCACCTACCAACATTGCAATGAGTGGGCGGAGATTACATCGTAAGCACGTCAACAGATTGATATTAGATAAAGTTTTGAAAAGGTTGTGCACGTTAAATTATTAAAATTATAAATCAAATGGTCCGTCTTGAGATACAGTTTAAGGAACAGCCCGCTTGAGGCGGCCCTCGGACGGAACTCGAGTCTAGTTCGTAATGATGGTTTAGCAGATTTCTGAGCTTGGTATTCTGATTGTTAGTGTCCATGCATGCTACGGAGCCCTCCTAGACGCCAAACTAGGGTAATGTGTAGAGTACTGCCACGTGCTACATTCTAAACATTTTTAACGATTTAGCTAGAATGTTGTACATAGTCAAGTGTAATTTTGTATGTTACGTAAGAATTTTTCAAAGTACATCTCCTTTGCATTCAAATAGAAGGCTATGACTAAAATTAAAGAGATTATATTCAATACTATTGTGTGTAGATTGTTGTAAATTAGGCTTTATGTCTATGTCACATAGGAATAGTGTTCGGAAGTCTCAATGTAAAAATGTAAAATACACGCTATTATTTTGGATTAATATGAATGTTAAATAAGATTGATATAACGTTACAATTTTTTCCTTTAATATTTTTATACAGCATTACGAATATTTATCGCAATTAAAAGTTTATAGAGGTGGGTCAGTGTGCAATTTAACATAGTGTTTAAATTTGTATAATCGCCTTATCGAGAGAGAATATAGCCGTGTCCTTCTGCGCTCGCGTCGCCTAGGCTACGTGTTGCGCCGTGTGTACCTCGTGCTGCGCGCCGCGCGGGCGCACGCTGCGGCTATAATCCGCACCACGCATCATGAACCAATATGGCGGTTACCGCATAAGTAACAATGCGGTCGCTATGGTAACGTGCCATCCCCTTACACCGCGCAGCTTACCGCCTACCTGTGACACATGAAAATCAACTTTAGCGCAGGTCCATGTTGTGTGGTGCGCATTATACCGCTCGGTGATGACGACAGCCGAGGCCGCCGTTGCCTCTCTTATGCTACCAAACGTGAGCACAAAACCTCTTTTAAATTATGTAAAAGAGATTTAAGATTCGGTTGGCTCGTTTACCTCCTTTAGCATAAAGAAACAACTGTTTAACATGAAAATAGTAGCGTGCCTTTAAAATACTGTCAATACATTGCTGTTTATAATTAGTTGTACCTAATTACATCATGGGTTAGAAAGAATAACAAGGAAAAATATTGAACAGTGCGTTTCTCATAGTTTCGATGCGTTATTCCCACATTGAGAAATAACATCAGATTGATTCTTGTGTTATTCTTGCTAGTCTAATGTTAGAAATACATAAGTCCACCAATCTTCATACAACGACCGAAACGTTCCAAGGAAATCGACAAGTGATATATTTGAGAGGTAGCGGCGATCCTATTTAACTTTGTTAACCACGGGAACGCTTCGCATATCCCGGATTATAGATTTAAGTATGTAGGTACGGGCTCGTTTTGTGGCTACTTCTACTTGACACTGAAACTTTTAGAGAACTTAAGAAGCGTTTCAAGTTTTAACTGGTAGAAGTGTCATTCGTCAGTAAAGAGTTCACTAACGTAGAGAGTAGGTACATAAGAGAACGGCTTCAGATGGAAACAGTCCCTTACAGTGAAGACATGGTAGCTACCCCAGTCGGCTGTATTTTAATATTTTCTGTTACCTTCTTTATAACTTGGTCACTAATAAGAAGTGCTTGAAACGCTTATTAATTTACTTTTAACTGGAATTAAGAGATTTCCAAAATGGCTGTCACACGCGCAAGGTATGCACATACAGCTGAGAAACACACTGCCAAAATAAAAAATAGCGCATCTACGCATGAATTCGTTTCAGAATGCTACCTTATCCTAAAAAGCAGACGATCGAATCTGTGTTAGCTGCGCATACGCGGATTCGACATTAATGTCCAATGAGGGCTACACAGCTCAAAACCGATCTTTATAATAGTAATCATTACATTTTTAATTTTTTTATTGTACCCTTAGGACAACTTCTTGATCTTGCTAACTCAACTAATGGTTAAAAATCGTAATCAATAGCTAATAAATTTACAAAAATGTACCTACTACCGAGTAAACTACGGTTTCTTAATCTTGCCATTAGTTGCGTTATGCGACTATTTGAGAATACATTGCGTATCTTATATAAAGTTCAGTGATGTAAACACTAAGTAACTTTGCAGTGTACACCGAATTTTACCTGTCTATCACCATGTTTGTAAATCAGGGGCCTGGCTGCTTTACCAACCGCGTGTGACACCATAAAGTTAGGTTACTGATAACCTCAAATCAAAAGTATTGGTGCCAACTAGAAGAATAGGCCCCAGTAGTTATATCTAAAAACTAAGACCTATAAACTAAGATCACAGGTACGCAGTCTTACAGTGACGGGACACAACAAATCCAGTGCCTACTACCAATTCCTTTTTGTAACCAGTGAAAAGGTCACTAGGTAATAAGAGACATGTAGCGTCAATTTTCACAGAAATAAAAACGTGAGTTGTAAAAGTACTAATTACGAATACGTACAACGTTTCTGTGTGAATCTACGCGCAATTGGTTCATGCGATCATTAGAAGGCTACTTACCGTAGGTTAATAGGTTATTTATAGGTTATAACGGGCTAGTATACCGCAACTCAACGACTTAAAATACGCCCGTTATAACCTACAACTTACCGTAATAATAAAGATTAAATCGCATTTAAATTTAATTACTTACTTGGCTATCATTTTGCTGTTAAATAATTTAAATATAAGTAATAAATAAATTATTTCGAACGATTATGCACGTTTAGTTCGATACTTGTTGCAGACGCACAAACGGCAGGCATTACTTCGATAATATTTACGAGTTAGTTCGCGCTATCGCTTATTTGTTAAACATTTGTATTCTACAAATTATAAACACCGACGATCTCTGCGGGGTTAGAACGAGCTGGCATATGTCACATATCACTTAACGTTACACGTAGAGCATACTATTCGCAACCTATATATGGCTAATCCCAAAACTTGGAATTAGCCTCGATAGTCAGGTTAGCTTTAACAACTAAGCCGTGTTGGCTTCCGCATAACCCCCAAAAGATCCATTAGAAACTAGGCCGAACATTATAATACAACTAAAATGCCTATTCGCAACTAGTAATCTATGTTCTGTGTGCATTAACTCCTAGAATTAACAACATTGTTGACTATTGCTAATAGCTTGAGGTTGTTAACGATTTTAGAAAAGGAATGGTGAATTTTTCATGTATTATATACGTATATAAATAAATCTTACAATCTCTAATAACTACAAATGTTCGCTAGACCCTTTTGTAAGCTGATGCCATCTTATCGTGTTGTTACACATAGTCCTCTCTTTATTAAAGTAGTATCAATATTATAATGATGGCTGTGAGGTAAATAATTGTAACAATTTAAATTTATACTGTGTATTATAAAAATAGCATCACAACGGACCGTTCTGGCGCAACGATCGGTTTTAGCTTTGCTTTGGAACTTTAAAACATTCCCATATAAAAGTGTTCACCCGATACAACATAATTGGATAGCAAACTATTTAAAGCGAAAATTCTAACGTTAAAAGTTCCAAAGCGAGGAGTGAAATGTGTTGGCGCGAAGCCATTTTACGCTGGAGGGTTGCCACAGTACTCGTGGTATAATATTTACTATACCTACAGATCTAAGGACATTATAATGACAGCTGCGATGTATGCGGTAGCCTGAAACGTCATTGCTTTGATTTGACATAACCTCAAAGCCAGCTCAGCGCAGCTCAGCCAGCTGGAACAAAACAGGGCCACGCACATACTCGTATCACCGAACCACAAGAGTTGAACAATGCATGCCATATTTAAGAGGCCACATATGGGGTCAAGCCTACACAAAAATGAAAAGGTCAATTTAGGTGCTTCTCAACTATTAAATCAAAAATCATCAAAAAAGTAGGCTTTCGAAGACTCCACCAAAATCATGCAAAATAGGTGACACGTTTGAAAATAAAAGGATAGAGATTATCGTTTGTATTCGTGTTTTCACGTTTAACAGGTTCAAGGAAAAATTATCAAGTATAATAGATCCAAAGAACAGACAGGGGACATAGTTATTGACATCCAGATCGCCATATGTGCCCTCTCAAATAAAAGTGCTCCCAAAGTAGCGATTTGAAAGTTACACGACAGAATAATATAAAATAAAACATTGCGAGCTATCATTTTGATTCGTTTTTTTCCTACTCATAATTCTGGGGTCTTAGTGAAGGATCCTTTTTTAAAACTCTAGTGAAAAAAAAGGTTGCTCTCCTTGACGAACTGTCTAAAAAAAATATTCAATTTTTCATTAGGGCCCTATAATCCCTGGATCATAGAGTATGAGTACTCTGGCAACCCCACACTAGAAGCTCACAGCTTTCGGCAGTTGCTCAAATTGTTCTCGGCATACAACCCAGTTTCCACCGCTTCTAGTCGATTGTTTACAGTATACCACCGTGTAGCGCAACGCCACGCTGCCTTAAATATTAAGGGGGTGCGGCGCTGCCAACCGTTCTAAATGTATCACCACAAGGACAAATTATTTAATATTGTTGATGTTGATTGTTAATAAAATGCAAATAATGTAAATATCAAAATAAATTCTGTATTTGTATTTGACATGTTGTTTTTTTACACACCGTCACGTATCAGGTAGCGAAAAGAACAGAACTATACGACTGCTATATCTGTCCCTTTCCTTGCGATACGTATACGATCTCTGCCCAGAAAGAATTTTCAATAGGTACCGAATTTCATCTGCAAGAACGGCCCAGGCCTGAAATCTGCGTTTTCCTAAAATGTACAATTGCCTAAACATCTGCGTTCTCACAATGTTAGCACTACTATTTTGTCAGTTTTCTCAATATGACTGCTATTTAAAAAGTCGTCTATTCATAATGTTTACATTCCTATAATATTAGCATTACCATAAGTTTTGCTTTTCCATTATATTAATTTCTTTATACATATAGGCTATCGTCTTGTTATGTTTGTTTTCCTATAATGTCTGCTTTATTTCAAATCAATGTTATAAATAGAAAGGGTTAATTTCATGGCATACTTACTCTTTGATAAATATCTATAATTACTAGCACTCAAGATAACATTAATGACGTTTAGTGACTGACAGACGTGAAGACTAAATTGAGTAAGGTGAAAAGTGCAGTATTATTCATATTATTATGTTTTTTTTTTAATGGTCCCTTTCCAGGTTGAAAAACCAAAAAGGAATAGTAGATTTTGTTACAAGTGCGGAAAGTATGTCATTTCACACGAGCCGAACAGTTCCGCTCGTGCACCAAACGACGTTTTTAATACCTTTGCGAAAAAATGGGTATCTGTGTATATGTGTAGGTGGGTATCTGTGCATGTCCTCTTCCCCCGGACCTTAGAATTGAAATTAACGTGTGCACACACTGTCCGATTACCGAAATTACCTGAATTTTAATCAAATACTAGGAAAGCATAAACATTAGAAGTACCTACCTTACCTACAATCAGCGTTGAGTCGGACGCGACCGCCCGGGCCCGTCCGCCGCTGCGCCGCACCGCGCTACCCTCCTAATTACCTCTGCGCTCCTGGTACTTTATTTAAACATGCAAACTATTTGGTTGGATGCAAGGCCTAGTTAGTACCTATATTAAAAAAATGGAAATGTAAAACGCACTAGTGCGAAATAGGAAAAGTAAAAAGCACTTGTTCGAAAAAACCCAAATTTCCGCACGATATACAGCTACGAAAAGTATAACTTTTTGAGCAACTGTATTAAAAAAGATTTATTAAACCTCGATTATAAATACACGTTCCCAGTGTGCAAAAGAAACATCAGCAATTTAAGATGGAGATGTATTAATCGTGAATGCTCAGCCACACTGACTACGGATATTAAGAAAACTAAACATAATAAGGCAAGTCTCACTTGTGCGACCCGGACGTCAGAAAGCAGAAAGTGCGTATTTTAATAGAAAGTGCAAAAAAGGCTGTTAATTGAAACTTGGCATCAATACAGGATATATATGAAAGCCTCGCAGAAGAACATAAACAAAATGGTAATAACGCTGGAGATATTCCGCCGTACTCATCTGTTAAAAGCACGCTCTACAGAGCAAAAAACATAGCGTTGAACGTTGGCAGATTAGTTTACACTAATGCAAAAGATGTGAAACTTCCTGCAGGATCAGAAGAAAACTTTGAGATTGTAGAAGATAGCGAAAATAACAAAATAATAATATTTTGTTCTCATTATGCTAAAGAAGTTTTAAAAATGCCAGAAAGCGTTTCGTATTATGCGGATGGAACATTTCGCGTAACACCGAAACCATTTTATCATTTATATATATTACATTTAAATTACCACATAGCCGAACGAAGTGTAAATATATACCCGATGATATTTGCATTATTACCAGATAAATGACAAATCAGATTTTTTGCAAAAATAAGGTACAATTTCAGATAAACATAAAGTCGTTTAAATGCGATTATAAAATAGCCCAAACGAACGCCCTGCGTGAAGTATTCCCCACTGCTGATATAAGATGGTGTTTTTTTTCACTTCAACGCACTTCAGTGCGGAAACGAGCATATGATCAGAAACTTGAACGTACTGTAGAAGGTCGAAAGACTAGAATCTGTGCTATTTTTTCACTTCTTCCTGCGAAAAACATGAAATCAGCGTGGGATCATATCAAAAGTATGGAAGAGGGAAGACCACAGAGGCAAAAAAAAAGCAGTACTTTGAAAATAATTGGTTTAAGAATGACCACAAGTTAATAAATTCTGCTGGTGCGGGCAATCGCACCACTAATTCCCTAGGGGGATATCACAGAAGGCTAAATACAAAGCTCCCACGGAAACCAAATTTGTTTTTATTTTGCAAAGTTTTGTTCAAAGAACAACACATCAATTCCAAAATTACGAGAAGTTTCTTTCACCCTTTTAAAAAAACCGCAAAACGAAGGACATAATTTTGATCGAAAATAAAAGAAATTATTATAAGAATTAAACAGAAAAGATCTCAGTCCAATACAATTTTTAATAAAAATTGAATTTTTAAAACTGATAAAATAGTAATATTTTGTTCTGATTATGCTAGTTAAAAATGGTTTACCCTTGAAATATCGAAACTCACTTCATAGAACGATTCATTTCGTCGAATTTTCAATTCATCGACAGGCATTTCCACGTGCATGAGCTTTTTTTACCTACGTAACAAATTCTGAAGATAAAGTAAAAACTATAAAGTTTAAGCAGAAATTAGTTTTCGATGAAATGAAATTCAATGAAATGACACATTCGGTGAAACGTTTGTCGATATTTCAAGGAGATCCCGTTAAAAATAGGCGTTTTATTTGTACGAGTGCAATATTTTTAAGTATAACCTTTTTATTGAATAAGAAATATTTTTAAGTTGTTTCTGTCAATTTTAATTTCTTTCAATTCTCATTTCTAATGTGATTTTGAGATTTGAGTAATAACTATCTGATGAAGATTATTTTAGGCTTTTTTATTTGACAGTGAAGAATTTCGGCAGTTTCGTACGGAGCTGAATGCGAAGATGGAAATTATTTAGGCAAGACGTGGTAACGCTACTTATCCTACAGTTCCAAATTTCTGCCTTTGATTGATAAATTTTGGAGAGAGATGTTTAAGACTTCTTCTAAAACCAATCCATGACTTACATTTTGACGATTGCTGGGAAGAAGTCGTGGTTGTGTTTCGGAAATCTCGAAATGTCCAAGGCAACAACTATCAGCATTACGTAAAATGTTGAAAGGAATAATTATACAAAGTTTTGGTCAATTTTGGGTTGAGGTGATGAATGTAATCGAAAAATATAATGTTTAAAAAATTCTGTCCTACTAAGGACTTAATTATATCGTTTTATTTTCGATGTTATTTTGTACCTAACCCTTTCTCCGCCAACGACGCAAATTATAAAAGTTTCGCTTTAAAATAATAAAGATATTTGAGGTAAATTTAGCGTTCATGGTTGCAGACATTTTGGGAATAAGACTTTTCTGGAATGCAAAAATTGTAAGAATACAGACATTTTGAGAATAAGCACTTTCTGAAAAGCGAACATTATATGAAAACTGGCATTCTTGGCAACGGACATTATAAGAAGCTGACATTTTAAGAAGCTGAAATTATGCAAAAGACGTGCTGACATTATGGAAAACAGACATTTTGGGAAAAATACATTTTAGAAAAATGCATATTTCAAGCCTGTGCCGCAAGAACGATCTGCTATGAATTCACAACTCTCTTGCCTTGATAGACGGACGTGAAATGAACTTTCCAAAATCTCTAAACCCTTTCCTTATATTTATGACCCATGTCAAATATAAGCAAAGTGCGTTTAAGAAAGGACCTTCCATTTTCCTAAAAGGTCGGCAGACCATTAATCATCTCGAGTTTCCTGATTTCATGAGGAGCGGAGATTACTCCCGATTAGATATACCTGCATACTCATCTTATCTGCCTCCCTCTCATATTTAAAAAAACAGGGAAATAAATGAAATCGTATGTTTCAATTGAATTTTCTAAAAATATATATATTTCATTTTAATTATTAAGCCGATAATTAGGTAACAAATCATTACGAAACAGGCTCATCTGTATGTAACACACAAACAAACAGACAATGCGTTAGCTTCAATATCTAAGGCACTGTCACAAATCTTAACAGCGAATTGACTAGAGAGATTTAATGACTAAATATAGTACTGGTTCATCGTACCTGCTCCCAGCGTCCAAGTTGAGTAACTTCTAAATGGGTTCATAATCACAACCCAAAAAACAGTGCAAATCTACAGCACAATTACCCTCTTTAAAACAATTTCAAATAAAGAAAATAAAGTGCTTAAACGGCACATATTTTCTAATTTTTGTGCTCAACACATCTTAATTCAAAATTGCCTCATACTCTGGGTGATTCAATGTTGCTTTACCCTGTCCAAGTGATATGCTTTCTTGGATGACTTCTTTGTTTTTATAAACTTCTTTGCTGAACTAACCTTGCGTTTCTCCTCCTCCAACATTAACGGTGGCAAAGACACCTTTCTAGTACCGTGCTGAGCCATGAAAGCACTCGGCAACCGATGAACATCCTGGTGAAACTCCGGGGTGTACAGTGGCTCTAACTTCCCCAGCTCTCTACTCCTAGCTGTAATAACTCTGCTGTTTATTTCACTATTTCGTTCTGAGGCACTCAAGGCCATATTCCCGTAATTTCTTGGGTCTAATGAAACGAAAGACTTAGCGCTATTTCGGTCATAATTCACTGAGGAATCGGGTCTTGAATTTCTCATCCAGTGCGACGAAGCAATTTCTGATTTTATGTATGGGTTTTGTCTTTTCCTGTGTAATGGGCTACGTATCTGTATAGGTGTGATTTGTAAGAGTGAGCAGAAGGAGTCTGGTAGGTCAGGATCATCTCCAAACATTGGTTGTAAGTTAATTTTATCTCTCGACAGTTTTGGCTCGGTCAGGTCGTCTATGGACACTCTAGGGGAGTTTTGAGGGGTGATATCTGTGCTACTTTGCGAGAGACGCTCCTCACTCTCACTAAACTCTTCGTAATCACTGTAGTGCAACGCTATTACCTCATCATGTTCAATTGTTCTGTAGCATAGCCTCTTTTCTGGTAGTGGAATAGCTTTACCGATAACTCTGTAAATGTAAAAGACACAATAATTAAAAAGGTGTAAGTCTCTTCTAAATTTACCATCTACTGGGGACATACAATTACGGTTATTTAATCTCACGAATCCGGGTGAGCCAAACTTATGTGTTTAGATGCACGTGCAAGCAATCTCTGAGTGCGTAGCGGTTGTCGCTAAGCGTCACCAAGTGAAAGTATTGCCCACCCCTTTCGTGAGAAGAAACAACTGTATCAAAAAATGTACGGAATTAAGTAAAGAGGCCGCTGAACGACAATGGAGTTGATGTGTTTGCGCATGAGTACAGTCGTCAACCAACAGTGTCCGCGCATAAGCATAGCAGCGGAGTGTTCCCCCGTCCCGCCCCCTTCATACCACCAATTTCGTCGATAAATGCGCGATTGCGCAGGTACATCACCAGCAGCCCTTTTAAGTGACAGGAACTATAAAAGAACAGAAGACGCTCTTCCTAACTCAACAGCGTTTGCCAACTTTACTTTAATTGCATAGCAAAAGTTCGCACGCTGATGTACCTATTTGTGGCTTGTGTGTAAAAGTCAGTCATCAACATAAACACAACAAATTAAAAAAGATGGGTTCTGTTTTTAAATATTTATTTTATTTTATAATTGTTAGATTGACGAAAGAGATATACAGAGCGAAAGTGAGTGGAAGGGTCGGAAGAGGCCGCCCTAGGCGTACTTTTTCGAATCAAATCGGAGAAATACT
This sequence comes from Acleris sparsana, assembly GCA_923062465.1. Taxonomy (NCBI): domain Eukaryota; kingdom Metazoa; phylum Arthropoda; class Insecta; order Lepidoptera; family Tortricidae; genus Acleris; species Acleris sparsana. The sequence goes on from OV281293.1 coordinate 3,864,649, forward strand.
GGAAAAGGGCCGAATCTTAAGTACCCGAAACCGACGTGCGTGCATGACTCGATGTATGAATGTGGAAGAAGCGAAAGACATTTGTCAGGATCGTAGCAGGTGGAAAGAAGTCGTCTCTGCCTACCCCTCTGGGAAACAGGTGTGATTTTATGTATGTATGTATGTATAATTGTTAGTGATCATAATTATGCCGTTATGTAGTCTCACTTCTCAATTACGAGTAATAAGAAAGTAAATATGCTTCTATATCTAATCCATTTATGGATCCCAGCGTATTAAAAAGTGTATAACACTATAAACGGATTTAAGTGTACATTAAAGCCCACTGTACTTCATTAATTGTCCATTAATTGAACAAAAAGTCCACCCCTTTAATGGATCCTATGAATGGATCCTAGTGGAGAGAAGGCCTTTTTTGAAGTTGTTTAAAAATATAAAAGATGGTTTTTTTTCAGTGAATTCGATGAGTTGGCCGCACAGGACCTTTTACGCGTCAATAATCTATCTAAATACTCGCGTTTATCATACAAATATTTGCCACACCGGAAATCTTACCCCGAAACCCTAGCTTTATAGGCAGGGTACTACCAACAGTACTTACTAACTAACCCAACCTTGTCGTCGTATTCATTTATAGCAGCTGAACAGGCTGCCACCTGTCTCGTTTGACAACGTCGACGTTACTAGGATGCTAAAGGACATGACGTTCCTGAAGGGTGGTTTGGCTGCGATGCAGTCTAAATTAGAGACATCTTACGTGCCAAAGTAGTGTTATTATGGAATGCTAGTAATTGTGTTCATTTTATATTATTTTATATATTATAAAATGAACACAATTAAATAAAGTTACTCTATTCTATTCTATTATATTTCATGTTAAGACAAATAGTAATAGTTTAATTCTTCAATGATCCAATTATGGTGATTCGCTCATTCTATTTTTAGAAAAAGATAGAAACATTATAATATTAGGACTCAAGAGTCTTATGAATACTTACAGTGCAGTGGATATCATATCAGCTATCAATGCTGGGAAAAAACATTACCTGGTTTTTTTTCATTTCATCAAAGTGAAATCGAACAAAATTAATAGTTACCATTTGTGTATGTATGCAAATACTTTATTGTTACAAACGCAAAACCAAATATTACTAATCTTAAATATGTTAATAATATATGCAATGTTTTTTTCCATAGCTATACAACTATTGTTGCTTTTGGTGAGCCATATAAACTTGCCGGGACATGGCAAAACTATTCCACAACACGTAACATACAATAAAGGTTTAACAATGTAAATATGACCAAACAAATGGACCTCGTTGAAACATACCTAAGTTGTGGATGCAGCTGCCTCCACTGCTTGCACTCTTCAATCACTTGGGGCCGTGTACTCTTCTCTCCCTCCTCATCATACAATGTCCTCTCGATCCTCTCCCACTCAGCCAGGAGTGTCCTAGATGCCTCTGCAGTGCTCCTCCTTAAGGCTGACCCAGAACTGCTGTCGCTTTCTTCACTGCGGAAATCCGGTGTACCTGAAATTAGGCAGCAATTACTTATATGTAATAATGGCAACTCTTGCTTTTAGAACTGGTAGGTATTAAACAACCAGACTGGTTTTCATCAAACCTAACTTAGAAACACTCCAAAAAACTAGCTCATTATCATACATCGGGGTTTTCGGTGCGGGAACGTTTGACATTAGTCAAAGATTAGGTATTGACTTGAAAAACAGAATGTACTCTATTAGGTTTCTACATCATGAATAATTAATTGAATAACATAAAACAATAAGTAATCATAGATATAGGTACTATAAAGTCAGTATCAACCTCTTCAGTTAAGTCCCTACTCATTTATCACTATCAGTAAATATTCATAGATATCGGGCATCAAGATTGACATTATATTAGACACTTAATTGTCATACCAATGTCGTACCCTTGTCTAGTTGATAAATCACTTATATGCAATTGTATTCCGAAAATACTATATAATAATCAATACAATAGTAATATAATAATACTATAAAATAATCATTATCTCATAAGTTTTGGTAGTAAAGCTAAAGTATCTCCTAAATGAGTTAAAATAAAATTGTATCATAGTGTGTAGGTATACAATTCGCGGAGAGGTAGTTATTCATTAGGCATAATATGATTTTTCTCAGACTGGCCTATCTGTTTATCTCTACTCTTTCTCAAATCATTCCCGCACCGAAAACCCCGATGTATGCTCATTATAAAAAAAAACTAGACAATAGGATGCTCAGTGTAGTGTTCCAATGCGGTTACTATAAACACAAAAAACCATAGGTATGAATGAGTATTCTATTTAATATTTTAGTGCTCTCTTGGATGACTTGAACCAATCAAGTCCACTTAATTGTTATAGTTATCTTTTAAAATTCATTATAGTGTTTTCATTTAAGATATTTTCTGATGCAGAAGTGAAGTATTTGTAGTTTTGGCTGTAGGGGCTGGGGACATGAAACTCTATCCAAAATGTTAATTTTATAGTTTAAATATATCCTAAACGGTCTGCTAAATTCAGGGCCGGATTAACCATGTCATCACCATAGGCAATGCAATTCACAAGGCTTGGTAAACTTTTCTTGCATCCTAAAACACATTTTGTTCTGGTCCAGGGGCCCCTAAACAGTTGCCTAACCTGCCTTATGGATAATTCGGCCCTGTCCAAACTTAAAAGTTAAGATTGACACAGGTTCACATACTTAGAAGATTTTAATAGCTATCCAACAATAAATCACATGATACACCTGTGACTAATGCCGTCATTTAAACAAAGATACATCTTAATCATCTGTATGAAAGAAGAGCAGTAAATAAATCAGACTTAGCAATGTAAATAAGATAAAATAAATATTACCAGTCTCGCTCTCAGAGAAAAAGTCCGAAAACGGGGTGTTAGCTCTCTCCCCGCTATTCAAACCATAGGGCACCTCGTAAGCGTAATTTAAATTTCGATTCACTAGATTATTCTTACTCGCCGACAAAGCGGGCAACTCCGCCGAACGATAATTAAACTTCTGTGAATTTATTTGGGGCAACGAATCAATATACTTGTTAACATTTTTCTCTCTCGCCGATAAGTAATTTCGTGCAGACATAATCACAATTAGATCTGTGTGCTCAAGCTCTTTTCCATACTTGATGTTAAATACAGAGTAGTTTCGGAAAGATAGTAGTAATGTAGTATAGGAAGATTTATTACGGAAAATATTGAAAAGTTGGAAAATAAAATCAATCAACAGGCACGTCAATTTCGGATGAATTAAATATGACAGGTAACATTATGTTACCATGGGTAAAAAAGAAATAGATTTTACTTTTTTCATAACATAATGCAAAGAAGGATATCTAAAAGGTACAATAGAAATCGTGACCCCGGTCAAACTAATTTAATTTACTAATTTAGCGCTAATAATGAAATAATACTTTGCGTGATAGGATAGTATTAAACTTATGCTGTGGCAACAGTGCAGTAGCGATGAAAATAACCAACAAAGCATTTAACGTTGGGTTGAAGTCGGTTACGGATAAACTGGGGTTCCGTAGTATTATACAGCATAATTTAATTTTACTACTTTCTCAAGTACCTACGGGATCCTGCGGATGTTCGATCGCTGGGGACACTTAATAAACTGAAAATTGAATTTAAAGTTTTACCAAACGTGATAAATTTATTTACGGTCATGGCGCGTTTAGACATATGGAAGTAGTTTCCTAACGACGGTGTTAAATTAGGGGCGTATACTTAATTTTCGATAAGTCGTTTATTTCAATATATATAGATGATCCAAAACCAACAAAAACAAGCGACCAAAAACAAGCGACCAAAAATAAGCGACCAAAAATAACAAAAATTGAATCCCAATTTAAAAAAAATGATCAGTCCTTCCCAGGTTTTACTAAATGAAAACATTATTCAACCAAACTGGATAATTCCATAAAGCAAATTTTACAAAAGAGTGTAAAATTAAATGAGGGCGACACTTTCTACGTAACTGTCACATTTTTGAAGTAAAATGCTTAATCATGGAATTTAGTATGGAATTTTTGAGTTCCAATAATTTAATTTCTACTCTTTTGTGTCGCACTGTATTTGAAATTATTTATTTATTTATTTAATGGCAACCGGTCGCAATATCGAACAACCATTTCTAGCAAAATTTATTTGATGTTAGGCTACGGGACCCTAAAGATGTTATCTGTGGCGTTCATACTGTCAAGTTCAAAGTGACTTATTTCATTTGTCATTTACAGCTGTCTTCCTTGCCTGTCATTTGGCTTGACTGGGCGGAGAGGTCGTCACTGCAGTCCGGTAAAAAAATCGATTTATTAATTCATTCGTGTTATGAATATAGTGTAATAACTAAGAAACATTACGAAAATGTCGGAAGGTTTCACTAAGAGCGGTGAGAAGAGTCACGATGAGGTGTGTAACGTTGTTTTTCATATATTTCAAGTTGATTATTTTTGATTTGCCGCCCTTGTTTTGTTGTAAATGCACGAGATAAATTATACAACGTATCTTTTATACAATATAGTTGTTATTTAAACCTACTACCTATAATTTTACACTTCAATCAGTCAGTTTTTTACAATATCGTTGTACGTTGTAAAATTGATGCAATTCGCAATATTTTGATGCTTCGCGCGATAAGGAGAGGTTTTAGCATTTGAATAAACTTCCTATTTTATATAACTAAACAATGCACGGCGTCCCGGTCCATTGTTAACATAATTTAAAAGTCCAATTCCATCAATGTTCCATGCATTATGCATTTGACTTATAATAAGATATATATATTTTAATGGTATGAATGAGTATTGACTAGTCATGCTAATGCATATAATATAATCATCCTGTTTACATAATACGAAATACTAGAATACTAGATTCTAGTCTGACAGTGCCAGTTGGACTTTTTATACAGATACACTGCTTGTCTTAGATTATTTTTGCTTAGACTAAAGTGCAATGAATATGTTGAATGTAAGTATAATAAAGTTGTTTTTATTTTATGCTGCTCTGTATTACAATCATCATTTACTTAAGAGCTGTACTCTTGTCGGTGGAGTAATTCTCATTCTGTATTTGAATACTTTGAAATATTTAGACAGAAAACATCAGAATTGGGTTATTGATTTATGTACCAAAAAAATATTTAAAATAAATTATTACAGTTGTCACTGGTAAAAATCTCCATGGACAAATAATTAAAATGTACTGTTATCGTTTTAATGGTCATTCAACAACATGGTTATTTTACAGCTAAAGAGCTAATTGACTTGTTTGACTTTGTAAAAGTTCACATAAGCATTGTGATGACCCGTGTACTTTACTATGTACACAATACTCTATCAATTTGATGCCTTAATTAGATTTGAATAGTGTTGAAAACTATACTAATATTATAAACAGGTAAAGTTTGTGACGTTGTAATGGGTAATCTCTGGATCTGCTGAACAGATTTTGTAAATTATTTTACCGATAGAAAGCCCTGTTATCTGTGAATCTCATAGGCTATGTATTAACACAAAACAATTGTTTGTTGCCCAACGAAACGGGCATGAGACCAGCTATTATAAATAAACTACGTTGACATCTGGTTGTCAGGAGGTTAAGACGCACTAACATGGAAACTTTTAACAGTAATTTAAAGCTAGAGATAAACATATTAATAGTGATTAAGATATGTTATTTTTGTTCAGGTTTATATACAAGCTACTCTGTAATTGTTTAGAAAATCCTCATGCCGTACTCCTACATTTTGCAAGTTCCGGGTAAGCAGATCCGGACGAAGCTCATATCTGCATTCAACAACTGGCTGAAAATCTCTGATGAGAAGCTCAAAGCTGTCGGGGAAATTGTGCAGATGCTGCACAACTCCAGTTTACTGTAAGTGCTATGTTTATTTTTATTAATTTGTAAGGGCAGGCAAGGGAAACATAAATTTAATAAGGATAGTGTGACATTAACACAAACTTGAGACATGATTTATTATTGTGGAAAAATTAAAAAAACCTTTTTCACTGTAAGTATTTTATTTTTTGTTGAAGCATCTTGGTTAAATGAAAACATAAATTAGCTCCAAGAATCTGAAACAAGTATTTAAGATAACATACTTGGGTCATTATTCGAGCGTTTCAACCGCCTCAATTTTGTGGACATATTTTTGAAGAATTGGGCGTATATCTTGATGCCGTTTTTGGATAATTTGTTAGATGTCCGGTATACTTAGATTTTGGTTAGGTAACTAGAAACAAATAGGAATCTGCAGCCACTTTTACAAAAAAGTGACCTCGAAAGTGATTCGGAACAGCCGCCCAAATAATGACCCGGTTATTACACGATTTACATAATTTTCATCATCATACCTTTATTTTTGTGGTATTAGTTTTGTGGGGAGCCTAACCGCTCTACGTCTTCCGATACGCGGTCGCCATTCTGCCATTCGGAACTCTTTGGCCCCATTGGCCATTTGTTGTACCTATGTGCAAGTCTGCCCATTGCCACTTCTGTCTAACAAGTTTTATCGGTTACGAAACTATTTATTTACCCGACTGTCGAAGAAAGAGGGGTATATTTTTAGGGTCCCGTACAAAAAGGGGACCCTATTAACTAAGCCTTCGCTGTCCGTCCGTCTGGCTGTATCTTATGAACCGTAATTACTAGTAGGTAGAGTCGAGTGAAATTTTCAGTGTGTACCTATTTCTATTGCCAAATAATAAAAATTCCGGCGAATTGAGAACGTCCTCCTTTTTACCCAAAACTAGCTGCCCGCCCGCGGCTTCGTCCACGCCTCAAATTTCCGACTTTCTCGATGTTTTATTTTCTGTCATACAAACCTTTGCCTGATACGAACAAAACAAAAAAGAATTGTCCAATTTGGTGCAGTCGTTCGGAAGCTATGCGCGTACATAAACTTCGATAATTCATTTTTATTTATACAGATTGATCAAAGTAGATATAGTTCCGTAAACCATCATTTTATCGAATTTGACTACATCGACTGTATCGTTTCATCGAACGGTATTGTGTACTGAAACCATGATGTTCTCAGCATATCTTAAACGTTAATTACGTAGGTTAGCTTAGACTCATGCGAGAAATGCCGTTCGATGCTGCGTAATTACACGTTCGTTGAAAGTCGCTCCAATAAATTAAAAGGTACCCAGTTCCTTATCATATCCATTTAATCGTGTTTTTTTCCCGTTAATTCGATACAAGTGCGTACTTGTTCCTTGTTACACTGTTTTATTGTGAACTCTTACAACATGCTACACGCCCAGAATACTTAATGGTTTGGTCGCATAGCACATGTTTAACTGTAAAGTACGTGTGTTTGATGCCTGAGTTATTTTCCACTCGATGTGATGTGATTTAAAACATTGTAATAAACTGTTTTTAAAATGGGTAATGTGTAGTGTTGGCTCTGAGAGCGTCGGTGGTGGTACAGGCTTCAAACCCCAGCGGCGGCCATGTACAGTCACCAGCAATGACATTTACCTACTTTTTTTATGGCAAGGAGAATGCACGCGAGCTCTCAGGCCACATTTTGTAAAGCAGCATGCGGACACTGCTGCTTGGCTGTGTGATATGACGGTGGTAGCGTTCCGGACGGACCCTGCACAAGGTCCTTGCACCACTAAAAATATCTGACACGCTTAAAATTTGAACATCAGTACATTGTCCCGGTAAAGAAAAATATCGTGAGGAAACCTGCACATTCGAACAGCTGTGTGAGTAAACGGGATAAATGCACAAACGAGCCAACAGGGTTGACGTGTGTCCAAAGGGGCCTACCTATACATGATGATAAGATAAGACGGAGGAATTTTGATCTTTGGTCAGAACCGAAATAATATCGATACTGTTCGAGCGGAATCGAAATGAAAATGCTCTTAAAATAACCAGGATTTCGAGCACTGGCTTTACATTGCCGTAAAATGTTGTTAATAGAAGCCCCTTCAAATAGCCTGCCGTCAATAGATCATTGTTTACGATGATTGTGATTAACCGATACAATCCATTAGACGATGACTCAGTCGGAATACCCATATTGTCCATGTGTTCCTAACTGGGTGACGTAACTATTCCAGAAACGGTACGTGCCGGGGCTCGAATGAACGATTACAAAGAAGCCGAATCATCAGAGATGTTTTAAGACTTGTTTGCTCTAAATAAACTTATCTACGTGAGATTTTTCACGTTCAAATGGGCGTAGGCCGTCATAAGACACTTAGAGTTACATTCCAACCTCTGGGTTTAGACAAGACGCAAAACGGTAACGTAACGTAAACGACCGTCTGGCAGCTTAACGTCAAACCTATTACTTACATTATTTTTCAGATTACGTCTTGCGTAGAGCAACAGGGCAGCAGTAGAGATTCCTCTTTATTGTCTATCTTGCTTTATATCTTTGTTTATTTATATCGCGACCGTTTGGCAACAATTACCACTTTATCTGTGATCTTGCTTTACCACAGTGTGTTATTGTGGATATTGTAATGTTTTTTGTTTATCATGAATATGTTCCTCAAAAGCAGAACTATTGTAGGCCATCCTAAATTACGATCTGCTTCATCCTTGTAGTCTTACTCTTGTTTCCTTTATAGTTTCGCCATGTCCGTCTTTCCGCGGTTTAGCTCAGAAACTCTTGGTATCAGTCAAGGAATTAAATTTGTCACCCACCTTAGTTCCAAAGTCAATCTGACATTCTACAGCAATGTGGTTGAGTTTCCTATCAATTACAATTGACTTGGCATCTCTAATGACAATGACATCTTCGAGCAGATTTTTTATGAAATTGGTAGCAAATTAACTTCCTTGACCGACTGTAATTTGGCATTTAAGCTACGCCAACGAAGTTAAATGGAAAATTGGTTCATACATGTTCTTTTTTGAGATAGTTTTTTATGTTTGTAGAAACCGCTTCAGAACCTTTAAGCATGATCCGACTGTTCATGCGCGGTTTTTTTCTTAGTAATGGACACTAGTATTATATGATCTGTAGTATGAACCTTGTACAAGAATACCACAATATTACCATCAGATAAGGTAAATCACCTTAGATTGATACTTAAAGCATTATTTAAACCATTGTTGGCCTATTATGGTCGCCTTTATCGACATGGTTAAATCATCCGACACACTCGCACTTACATATTGGTAAGAAAGTGACAGATGTTTGGTCAATACGATAAACACTACCATAAATAGACCCGCTGTTGCGAGCGTAGTCGGAAAATATAGCCAAGAGCAATGAAAATGGGACACTTTGTATTGTATTACCATAGAAACTGGCACGTTGTCATAGCTCCTGAGTGTGCAATGAAAATCTCTATGATCTACTTTATCGTTAAACGGCATCTCTTGCATTTAACCTTTGATTAAAGCAGCGAGGAATCATGTTTTATGATAGACATGGGTTTCCTAGGCTTTTAATAGAAGCAAGGCCACATGTGATTACGGTGTGATGCACACATCCTGTATTACGAACACATATTGCTTCAGGGCACCAATAGGCTATGGAATAAGGTTCTGTCGAAAATTCATCTTTGGGATTAGCTTTTGTTGCCGGCTGTACTTTTTTTGCACGGCCATCAACTACTCGTCAAGACTATATTGACCCTTAACACGATGGGTTTATCATGTATAATTTAGGAGTTCCTATGGCCACCCTACGTCTCTATCATCAGACCAGCTCGATCGTGCCATATTATCGTATTGTCATCGAAGGTACGTAGGTATACAAGGGGTTATAGAACCTTCATCATCATCATCAGCACCAAGACGTCCACTGATGGCCAAAGGCCTTCCCCAAGGTTTTCCACAATGATCAATCCTCTGCTGCTGTCATCCAGCAAAAAGAAAACACATGCTTACATACAAACAAGGAAAATTACAAACTCTTGTAAAAAAAAATCCCGTGTCATGCGGATTCTTCTAGAAGGACGGACGAAAGAGTTAGGCGTAGCGCATACATACAGTTCTTAGCAGAACAACTATGCTGTTGTGGTTTATAAGTTAATCACGATTCATACACTCTCAACTCGATAGTCGCTCGACAAAAAATCGAAAAGCTGTATCGATCTGGTTTTGATTAAAAAGTTGGACTACTATTAATCTAACACCCAATTTGTATTGCAGCGTATTGATGTGCGCGTAACATCAAATAAACTACATCCTACACTCTGGGGTGGACGAGAAAAACAAATACATCCCCACGTCAAGTGTAAGGGAAGGAAACAAAAACAGTTTTTTCAAGATTTTATTTTACTACTTGGTCGGCATGGCTTATATGTATATTCGTGCCAAATTACAGCCGGTGTAATGACTAGCATAGAGGCATTCCATCATGGTCCTCAGGGTTGGCAGCGCATTTGCAGTCTTAGGCTTGCAGTCTTGTGAATGCGAATGTCTATGGGTCACAGTTTCCACTTACCGTCAGGTGGCCTGTGTGCTCGTCAGCCTTCCCTATGCCATAAAAAAAATAAAAAATTGTCGATCGGCGACTGTTCAGTTGTCGCATTAGCATTAGAAGCAGCGCCACGTCATCCCACACCGGAACACCGAAATGCGAATAATGTTGCTTGGCGGTATGTAAGAGCATAAGATGGTGGTAGCATTCCTTGGACCTATACCCTTACCTTGACTTACAATTAACGTACACGCTAGCGAGCTCTGTCTGTCTCTCTCTGTCCCTCGCAACCTCGCAGTATTATTTTAGAAGATTATTTTAGAGGTCTTATACAGCCACTAAAACATACACAACTTACGTTTATGCTTCGACTACAATTAGTTACTGTCGTTGGTTCTCACTTTGTCCAGTATAAGACCAATTGATGACATATTAACAACAGTATGAAGCTATTAAGGAAAATGACTCGAATCAAAAAACTACAAGAAATAAGTATAGTATAAAAAAGCCTATAATTATTCACTATTCATTCACAAACCGCTGATTTTTTGAACTTTCATGTTTCTCGGCGTCAAAAGTATTAATTATCCTTCTTTGGAGGTTTAGACTGTGGTTAAGGGATATCCCACAAACGAAGAGACAAAATTACCATCGTATTAACAATGTTAGTAGTTAAGATTTTTATAACTTTATTACACAACCAACATACAAAGTACAAATGGCCGGCTTATACCTGCCATTGGCATTTTCTGCGTATCAATGTGCTAAAAGCCACTTGACTGTAACAAAAATTTGCGCTTTAAAACTTAATATTTTATAAACGGATCCCTAAATCGAAAAATGGTTTAAACAAACCCGCAATGTTTTTGAATTTCCTATCCAACGACATCCCACACTCTGGGGTAGACGAGTCAAAAAATAAAACATCACGTCGTTTATTTTACTACTTGGAATGACTAATATGTACATTTGTGTCAAATTACAGCTTTCTAGTTCTAAGAGTCTCTGTGGTAGGCTGCGGACGGAAGGACATTTTCGGAAGGACGTTTGACTACGGAACCCTAAAATTGACTTCTATAGGACAAAAAAAGGGGACATAATCGAAATTGGTGGTAACTTGTTCAGCTATAATTTTATTCCGAAAAAGCGTAATTTGTGGTGGGTAATTTTTCCTTTGGTTTGCCATATCTGAACAAGATCTGCCGCAGAACTTTGGCCGCGTAATTTCGGCATAGTATGTCATTAGCGGCTTTATATTGCTATCCTATTGTCGACGATAGCTCTTATTTATTCAGTAGACAGTAATGCCGGCCTAGTTAAAACCAATACCTACCATAACACGTCAAATGGTTTTTTTTAAACAGTAGAATAGAGGCCATGTCATAGTGATTTTGGGCATAATTATCAAGTCGTACGGTTTTCTACCTGGACGTAACACGTCAGATAGGTATTTAAAATTGCTACAAAGTAAAAATATTTTATCTATGTACAATTTGTAAAAAATAAGGGGAAAAAACGGTGTCCAATCATTAGCTCATTAGCCTTATCTAAAACTATCTTTCTTTTTTCAAGAGACAATCGCCCACACGTCCGCCACGAGACTCCCGCGCTGTCTCGCAGCCAGAGTCAGCCTAAATGCTTTGTATGCGTCAGAGAGAAGTACAGAAACAATAAGACCACCTCATCCGTGATAACGTTAATATTGCATTGGATTTCCACGTCATTAATAACAATATAAGCTGTCTTTGCTAAAATATAGCCATAACATGGGATGATTTATTTAATACGTCGTCTGTGTAGAATTTTATCGTGTTTTTACGGAACACCTCATCACATTACGGGATAAGTTTATCTTTTGTGCTTACATCGGTCTCGACGTAGAATCAACTGATTAACCGAGAAAGCATAACAAAGGTATAGATAAAAAAACAAGCATTTTGTAGGAATAGTTTGGGTCCATCCTCATATCACCCTGTCCTAGTAAAAAGTGGTGTGGCGTTACATTATTTCGGGTCACTAATGTTTTATCAAATGGCTAACTTTATCATTTCACAAACTTTCATTACGCTTAGAAGTATATCCCGCCGGATTATTTTATATATTTTGTGGTCATAAGGTTAGTCAACCTTACCAAACTTGTTTAATAAGCATATGTAATGGTTTAAGCACAAATACATTTTTGTGAAACTAAAGTTTGAAAAATTTATACGTTTGTCAAACGTAGTTACTTCTCGTCAAATAGAGGATCTCTATTATGCTACTTATTTTAATTGAGTTCATTAAATTACACCTTTGTTACTGTAGTCCCATTAAAAGCGCCTGGCTGGTAGCAGTCATTAACCGTGGACATGGGCAGGTTCTGAGTGCATTAAACCTGCGTTAAACCTAAAAGAACAAGATCAGACCTGAGCTGAGGAAGGTTGGGTTGAGAGGACGTATTCTTCTTCTTGCCCTCTCCCTTATTGATGGGAAAATAGCATTAAGACCAAACCATGATGTCTTTCTGTGGTAAACATAGTGTGATTTGTGACTTTAGTAACTTGGGTTTGTTTGAGTGTATCATTATCTATTTTGGATTAACACGGTTCATAAAATTAAGCCTTGTTATGTGGTGTTATGAATTGAATGGGGTTTTATGTTTTAAAAACGACTAGTTTGAAGAATCTCTCATCATGGCGTGATAAAGCATTCGTCACTCTCGAACTTAGTTATTGGTTAGAAAGTGATAGATGTTATCCACCTTTATCCACATCGATAAACACGAACATAATAGGCCGACAGTATCTGATCCAGACAGTCGTCAGGATGGACAGTGACAACGACAGGCCACAATCCGTTGTACATGGCGTACCATGTATGAACCCCAATGATCTAGGACCTCGTTGACTTTGCAATGTACACAAAATTATCGATATATTCATAGTGTAGCGATTCAACTTGATATTCCTTACAGGGTAGACGATATCCAGGACAACTCTATCCTGCGCAGAGGCATTCCCGTGGCGCATTCGATCTACGGCGTCGCCAGCACCATCAACGCGGCAAACTACGTCATGATCATAGCGCTGGAGAAAACCTTGGAGCTTGGACACCCAATGGTAAGCAGTTCTATAGATTAAATAATAGTAATTTATACATCAAGAGGAGTAAAACACGGACTACTAATCGAGTGAGCATTTACGGCCCGACGCCAAGCGGAGGGACGTTAACCACACGAGTATAGTAATCTGTACTGTAGTGATATATTCCGCCTTACACTATACCATTTATAATTCCGAATGCAATGGTTTGATAGAAGACTTAATTTTATGATATCGCTAATAATTTAGATTTAAACCTAACCTAACATACGTAAAACAATTATTATTAATTTATTCTAAAATAGCTCTGGATTTTAAGGCGTTTTTAAAAAGTTCAGGATTTTAAGGCGTTCCCACATTTATGATTTTGAAGGTACAGTCGGACAAAAATGTGGTCTACCACCGGATGAAGTTCATTTGCACGTCTACAACGAGTTAGAATTTCCCTTGCAATACTATTATGACAGTGACAAGTGTCAACCTTAGAGATGTCACAGAAACTTTGGTCAAAACTGGTAGACCACTTTCCTGGCTGACCGTACAAGCTTAGAGCTTAAACTCGGACGAGGACGATTGTTGTGAAATTGTTCCCTGATATTGAAATAGGCTTGAGCTATTTGTACTAGACAGCTATATAGAATTGATATAGATCCATCCAAAACTCAGACAAACAATGTCGCCAAATAAGTTTTCCTTAGTAATTGGATAGTTGCTGCTATTTTATGTATGTTTTAGGGAACTGCTGTGTACACAGAACAGCTCTTAGAGCTGCATAGAGGGCAGGGCATGGAGATCTACTGGCGGGACAACTTCCACTGCCCCTCCGAAGAGGAATACAAAGAAATGACCGTTAAAAGTAAGTACAATTCTCGTCGCAGATAACCGGTTTTTTAATGGGAAGGATTTTTTCCTGTACGATAACCAGCTCATGTCTGATGGTTTACGAAAATTAACGCTTTCTTCCCAGATAAGCAGTTTTTTAACGGGAAGGATCTACTACAAAATACTATATTTACACGGACACATTTCCGCAGTGTAACAATAACATGAATTTTCGTTACCAGACCTGAGCTGGTTATCGTTCAGGAAAAAGTCCTTGGAAAGAAAATTTCTTCCTTCTTGGCTGCTGGTTAGCTAACTTGTTTACCTGCGAGGAACAAATGCACATGCTAACACTCGTTTTCTAGTCTTACACTTGTTTTACCACATGAAAGCGGGTTTACCCGAACGATAAACGACTTCTACACAGACAGAGTCGTGCGCAAAACCTAGTTAAATACAAAGATTAGACTTGGAATAGACTTCTTATTAAACTTAGTAACCTATGTTTAATCTGTAATTTATAGTAGATTGTTCAACAAGGGACTAAAACAAGCAATAACGACACGAGATGTTTAGCCACGCGAGCGAGCTTGCGAGCGAGGGTGGCTGTAGTTCGAGTGTCATTATGGTTGTTTAGTCTCGCGTTAAACACTCTACTTTTCACTTTGAATGCGAGGAAAAAAACGACGTTCTAAACAAAATTCCAACATTTATTATAAAAAAGTTTCTAACAATTAAAACTAACAATTAGGTATCTTACTATTACTATCGTTAATCTAACATTAATGATGTTATTTTGTTTCCCACATTTCCAATCAATAAAACTTTGGTATGTTTTTGAATAAATGCCACTAGATTTTGGCGGCAAAAGATTTCGTATCACTTCTTTTGCTTTCTTCTCCATTCTGGAGTTAGGCGTTAATTCTTCTTCACTGGATGATGATGATGACATGTCTGGTCCGTAATTTCTAAAGTTGCACAATTAATTGGTGATTTTTTTTAACAACGTACGCCAAATACAAGCTATGAACATCTATTCAAAATACAAATAGGAAAAAAAAAGTTCCGCGGTTTTTTTGTAAAGTGATGTTTTAAATGCTTGCATATTTAGCTAACAGATTCAAACTTGGAAACCATTTTAAAAGTAATTGGACCACGCATAATAAAAGAGGTCGGCCTTAATATGATTAAATAGATTCATATTCGTAATAATTAATCGTGTTTCACGAAATTAAATCCTTTTTTTTAATATATTTGCACAGTTGTTATTTTGAGGTTATTTCGACACCCAAAAATATGGTCCATACACAATCACTGAAAATGGCGATAATCCTCCATTCACAAACATCGTGATTGGTTGTTTAGGGGTTTCCAAAGTAAATTAAAAAAAAATTACTTTAATCCCTAGAGATTAATAAGGAGCTTTAGTCCCGATTCGCAGAGATTTAAGTAGCATTTTAAGAGCATGAGAAGTGAAAAAAATATTGGTGCAACATTGGATCTGTGCTCCCCAATCGATTTTACGTCCAATCGTCAAAACTTTATGGTTTCGATAACAAAACTCCAACTGTTACATTTATTTGTTTTTTCCTTCCTAATAAGCATGCAGTGCAGAGTCGTGCATTCAAATTATCATTTGTTGTTTTAGTTGTGTACATAATACGTTACTCTTACAATTCAAGGACATTAACCCCCTTACTAATAACGGCGACTTTAACAGCTACTACCGCGGGGATATTTCGTTTCCACAATGAAGTGATTTCGTCAAGTATATATATACTTATATAAGTATAAATCAATATAGCAATAAAATTCAATCCAATCTTCTCCAGGAAGATTGTGGGCAACGTTGTACAGTGATATGTAGGGCAGAGGTCAAGATAGTTTTAACCTCTGCACCACTGCGAGTCCACTTGAAACGAGAAGAGTAAGATGCCAGATACACGAAATAAGTCCAAGTCTTCATTCGTCATTACTGTGCAACACAAAGGCATAAAAAACACAAATCACTATCAGAAAAGAACTTTGAACACCTAAATACTTACACAAAAATACAAAACCAGAACAGATTACACATCCGCCATCTTTTAACGTAGCAAATGCTAAACCATGCTTGGTCCTTATCTGTCATTGTGACATTTGAATTTAATAGATAAGCACAAATCATGGTTTAGCTACACCACCGTTACTCAACGTTTATTAGTAGGGGGTAAAGATCGAATCGCCTCCAATATTAACAAATGGCACCAAAAATATGTAGCATTCATTTATTTTTAGCTATGACTACAGTTCGAATATCTTGTCAACAGATGAGTAATATCTTAAGATTGCACATCTGGAATGATACTGGTCAGGTTTTACATGGGTTGTTTAGATGGAACAGTGATGGAATAATTACGAGAATTGGCGATTTGAAATTAATACGCGTGCCTATCACTCACGATTGGAACACCTGTGACGGTACTATAGAACCTTTATAATCCTTTTGGAGGGAAATAATAACGTAAAAGTTGATAGGAAAGTCTAAGCTTAATCATTTTAAAGTAATTAAAAACGTAGTCAGTGCCGTCCAGACTTAGGAAGTGAAGCAAGATAACGATGGAAAAGTGGTAACTGGGAAGCTCTGTAATATATACCGACAATATTTATGTATGTAAATACTGAATTGTACAAAGGTAATCCAAAACAATACAATTAATATAAAAAATATGTACAACGGCTAACAATGAAGAGTACCAATGATGACTCAACAGTCACATCCCCATACTTTACGTTTTAGGTGGTGGTAGGACCTTGTGCATGGTCCGTCAAAATGGCTACCAGCGTCTTTTCCTTTAACCTACAGCCAAGCAGCAGTGTTCGCATTGTTGAGTTCCGGTGTGGGCATTAGACAACCGGTGAAATTACTGGGAGCCTGATGTTTGGCAAAAATATCTTTCCGCCTCTTCACCAAGCGGTTCCAACGGAAGCCCAGCGCTGGCTTTACGGCTACTGAATGCTGAGTTGGGAGTTGTTCTTTTTGTGTCTATGTGATGTAATTTTGTATTGTTGCAAATAAATCTCTTTATTTTTTTTTAAATATGGTTTATTAAATATGTTTTATGCGGTGTTTATCTTGGTTTATTATAGTATTTATTTGAATATCTTATCAAATATTCTATTTGACATGACAAAGGATCCTGCAGCGTGAAATATATTCAATCTAGAAGCGGATGTGGCTAGTCTACTGTTTCGTTGTAGGTTTGATGGACGGGTGAATAGGGGGATACAAGACATATAATTTTTTAACAAAAATGCTTATTTCTATAATGTACATGCATGTTAGAGTTAGGGTTTATTGTTCTATGAAATGATTCCTGCAGCTTGTCATGCTATTTATCTAATATATCAAATTCTTGTGTCACAATGATTTAAAAAAAACTCCTCCTAAACGGCTTGACCGATTCTTATGAAATTTTGTATGTATATTCAGTAGGTCTGAGGATAGGACGTAAAACAATTTTCATAAGATTTATATGAAAAAAAATTACAGCCGGGCGGCGCCAGGCGCGGATAGCTAGTATTAACTAAAATTCTCATTCTTGGCATTAGAAACAACAATAATAGTAAAGAGGGCGTCGCTGGACACTATGACGACCGAAAACATGGTTATATTTATGAAGACTGACCGCGTTCTTTTTACCGACTACGACGAAGCAAAAAGGAGGGTTATGATTTTGACCGGTGTATATGTATATATTGGCTCGTGAGTATATAATTATAATATGTTTTCAGAAACCGGAGGTCTGTTTATGCTGGCTATCCGTTTGATGCAGCTGTTCAGCGAGAATAAGTCGGACTTCAGCGAGCTCTCTGCCATCCTGGGGCTGTACTTCCAGATCAGAGATGACTATTGCAACCTTTGTCTGCAAGAGGTTAGTCATGAAACACGGGAGGCCTTGTCAATGGAATATGAATCTAATGTGAATACAAAAGAAATTTGACTTTACTTCCTTTGAGTTGAATCTTTATTTCAATGGCCGTATTATGTGCTATTTTTAGTACAAGGAACCGGTGAATATAGTGTAGCCACAGGAAAAGCCTTCTTATACTCTGTCCATCGAAACTAGTTACCATACCCATCGAGTAACGCATTGGCTCCCAGCAACGCTGACCAAATGAGAGCAATGGCCACACAATCACGCGGGTCCTGAGTAATAAAAAAACGCTTACCTATATCCATGACCTTGTTAAGTGGGACAGGCTTTAGGTAGGCACCACTATCTTATCAGGATGTAGGATAAAAAACATTAATATTATGATGTAATATTTACCTATGTTCTAAAAAAAGGTCAATTAAGTGGATTGTGAGGATCGAGGAATATTATAAATGCGAAATTTTGGATTTTTGTTACTCAATAACTTACTTCTTTATAATGTATTAATGTTACGTTAAAGCCGCATCCAATTAATTGTTATTCGTATATAAATTTTACTAAGCTTCTTATCTTTGTAAGCTAACGAACTACATTGCATGACAATTGTCTGCTTACCTGCATATACAAATATTTTTAAATAATTTTGTGAGTTTAACGTTAAATATTAACTGTTTTTAAATGTTCTCGTGTAAGTGAATTGTGATTCGAATGAGAATAAAGTTTCTTTAACCATAACCATAACGCTAGAAAGGCTCAACGGATTCGGATAAAATTTGACACAGAGATAGGCTATAGTCTGGAATAGCACTTAAGCTACGTTTTATCACAAAAAAATGTACCGTACCCGTGGGATGATGAAATGACGAAATATTACGCGGACGAAGTCGCTGGCAGAAGATGTACGATGTATAAAAATAAACCATTTATAGTATACTATAAATAAATAAAATCAATAAATAGGTAATTTAAAAAATAAATAACGTCGTCGATAACGCATTGTCGGTATTTTTTAACTCCATTATTTTTTAATAGATATTATTACTAAAAACTAGATAAAGCACGACGCGGAACGCAGGGCGATAAGGACCTCTTTGTTTTGAAAACTTTCCAGAGATATTGTACATTATTATATTGTTATGAATAATGAACTTTGTAACGATATTTAGTTCTGACTATAATAAAATCCTACTAATATTATAAATGCAAAAGTCATTGTTACTCAACATACACATATGTGTGTGTGTGTTAGTTTATTACTCCTTGACGCTGCAACGGCTCAACGGAATTTGATGAAATTTGGAGTGGAGATTAATGGATTAACGCATAGGCTACATTCCATCCTGAAAAAAAAAGTTCCCGAAGGAAACGATAATCGAAATATATGCAGACGAAGTCGCGGGCAGAAGCTAGTAATAAATATTACTGGACAATCTCCAACTAGATCTAGTCCCAAACTAAGCTCTAGCCTTGAACTTTGGGTAGTAGACAACGAGAAAGACATTATTATTAGAATATTCTTATAGAAAAATTCTAAACATACAAAAGCATCTTAGACAAATACTCGCTTATCACACATATTTGCACTTACCGGAAAGTCCGAGAATCGCATCCGGCACCCGTAGATTCGTAGGCAGGTTCACAACCAACCAGGCTAACCTCGTCTTCATGTGAAGTATATAAGAGTAAGTTCCCAAGGATTCAAAAATATCTACACACCTCTATGCTACTGACAATAAGGTTTGTAAATACATGTATTTGATGCGATTAGTGTATATCGTCGTGAGACATACGTCGCGGTACATAATGAAGACAATTTAGTTAAAACTATATCTTAGTAAGTACAAAGTTCATTATATTTGTTTCAAAATTAAACTTTACTTGCTTCCTGCTAAGTTCAAATTGTAACTTACAAACTCAACGATCTGACGATCTCAATGTAACTGCATATAATTTGACATGTAATGTAATTTATACTGTGTTATATTGAGTAATAAAATCTGAATCTGAATCTGAATCTGAATCAAAAATCTCCCTATTTGCAGTATAGCCTGTGTCAATTGAAATTGCTAAAGATGTACACAAAGTGGTACTGTTTGACACATAACCTCAAATATAAATTTTGCGAGTTTTTATTTAAAATATAATTAATTAATAGTATAATTAATAGTTATTTCATATGAAACTTAATATAAAAGTAAAGATCAAGTGTATTAATGCTTATTTGACCTTTATAAGCACGTGTTTATAGAGTAACAATGATAAATTGGTTCGTTTGGTTGTGTTTACATTTTTGTTAATTGAATTGGCACAGACTGTATGTATGTTGAAATGAACTTGGACAAGACGAAAGTCATGTCCAATGTTCGCGTTTTGCCAATACCGGTTCACGTGGGGAATTCTCAACTTGAAGTTGTTGATCAGTACGTATACCTGGGACAAACTGTCTAACTAGGTAAATCCAACTTCAAGAAAGAGGTCGATCGCCGAATCCAACTCGGATGGGCAGCGTTCAGAAAGCTAAAGCGGATCTTCTCGTCCAAAATACCGCAGAGCCTTAAGTCGAAAGTCTTCGACCAGTGTGTGTTGCCAGTGATGACTTATGGATCAGAGACTTGGCCGCTGAATGTGGGCCTCATAAATAAGCTCAGGGTCACTCAGCGTGCAATGGAAAGAGCTATGCTCGGAGTTTCTTTGCGCGATATGATCCGTAATACGGTAATACGCCAGAGAACCAAGGTCACCGACATAGCTCAGAGAGTTAGCATGCTGAAGTGGCAATGGGCAGGCCACATAGCTCGGAGAACTGATAACCGTTGGGGAAGAAAAGTTCTCGAGTGGCGGCCCCGCACCGGTGGACGGACTGTTGGACGGCCTCCCACCCGGTGGTCTGACGACCTGGTTAGGATCGCGGGGAGCCGCTGGATGCAAGCGGCTCAAGACCGTGACTTGTGGCGCTCTTTGGGGGAGGCCTTTGTCCAGCAGTGGACGCCCCCGGGCTGATGATGATGATGATGATGATGATGTATGTATGTTTGTATAGTATTACTACTTTCGGAAGTACATAATTTCAAAAAGGTTTAGTGAGTAAATATAATCCATTTGAAATTTAGAAAATGCTTGTTTACAGTATTTGAAATCTACCTTGCTAACCGTATTTGAATTCATAACCGTGGCGCGACTCATTTGTTTTCTGGGTGCCATATTGTCCTCTAAATTGAAGGTCATACGTGACATGAAATATTACATTTAATGAGTTTCGCCTGTCTGTTTTAATTTGAATATTGCATATTTAATTATTGTTTACAAGAAGTAATTATTTTTATTTTTATTGCTTGACCATTTTTTTTTTATGATATGATTAATTAAATTACGGTTGTGTTTTGGTGATAATTAGTATGGAGATAGCTGCTAAGTTATGGACCATAGGCTATATAGGTTAGGCTCTCTTGAATGTACTTCTTTAAAAACACATTCATGTAAACTACTAGCTTTTGCCCGTGACTCTGACCGCATTGAAGACGTTTATCGCTTTCCCTCTGCAACTATGCAATATTCCGAGATAATAAATACCCTACGTGTCAATAATTCAATGTATGTTTCTGTATCTATTTATGTAAATATTTGATTGTATTTCATTTTCATAGATTTTATTAGTAAGCAATATTTTGAATAAATTCTCCTAAATAAATTTATACACGTGCCTACTCGATGAACAAGCTTACACTTTTCTCAATCTCTCAAGGGTTAGCTGAAAGGCATCCCTTAAAGGGACAAGGTTGCCTTTAATAGTACAATAAACTATTAACATATACTCTCATACATGCATACATGCAAATGTATTAAAAATAACAAGTATTTTGGTCAGTTCTCGAGAGGTATTTCTTCCTGTTCCAGTACTCGGAGAACAAGAGTTTCTGCGAGGACCTGACGGAGGGCAAGTTTAGTTTTCCAGTTATCCACGCCATCCACAACCAGGACGCCGACAACCAGGTGCTTCGTATCCTTTACAAACGCATAGCGTTATTGGCATTGTATGCATGGTGATGTGGTTTTTCAAATAATATTTCCAGGGCCATATTTACTGAGTTATTATATATTAGGTTGGGAATTTTCATAATTCCGAAAGCAATTGTTGATTTAATTTCGTATTCATTCCACACAAGAATATGCTATGCGACGACTCTTACGATCCAAACCGATTTACTTGTACAGATGTAGTGCATAATTGTTTTCCTTCTATTCCTTCGTATTTTCACGGAAACGTACGAACGTGTCATGCTACTTCAGTCAACCAGTGAAAATACGAAGGAACACAATTATACATGCGTAGGTTCTACCCATTATTTTAAAAAGTGATTGTCCTTGACGCACCGAGCAGACATCCTGCGGCAAAGGACGCGCGACGTGGAGGTGAAGCGCTACTGCGTCTCACTGCTGGAGCGGCTCGGCAGCTTTCAGTACACGCGGGACACCTTGACGCGCCTCGACGCAGCTGCGAGGGACGAGGTCAGTGTGCCGCCTGCCCCGCCTGGTCTATAGTCATGTGTCCTTGACGCACCGAAACTTACTGCGGCAATAGTCGCGTGACGTGGAGGTGAAGCGCTACTGCGTCTCACTGCTGGAGCGGCTGGGCAGCTTCTAGTACACGCGGGACACCTTGACGCGCCTCGACGCAGCTGCCAGGGACGAGGTCAGTGTGCCGTCTGGTCTATAGTCATGTGTCTTTGACGCACCGAAACTTACTGCGGCAATAGTCGCGTGACGTGGAGGTGAAGTTCTACTGCATCTCTCTGCTGGAGCGGCTGGGCAGCTTCCAGTACACGCGGGACATCTTGGCGCGCCTCGACGCAGCTGCCAGGGATGAGGTCAGTATGCCGCCTGGTCTAGTCACGTATCTAGCAGACATCCTGCGACAAATGTGCGGCTGGCAACCTGCAACTATAGCTGACTTACTATTATTTCTTGTGCAAGAGCAAGATACGAACGTAGGAAGAACGCGTTTACCGCCATAGTTACAGTCACGACAATACACTTCACAATTTAGCCGAGTATTAGGCACTGGTCCCACCGCCGGCTACTGACTATAAGCTAGTAGAACTATGAACTACAAAAGACTGGGCGAGCGGCGAGAAGCGAGTAAAGTTTTGATAGTTTTGACGCTCGGCAGGCATCGGAAAGTACCGCTGAGCTAGTTTTATAGTCGATAGCTTTTATCGCTGCGGTCAACTAGTAAACAGCGGTCCCACCGCCAGATATCGGCGAGCTCGGCGAGCAACTAGTAAAATTCTGTACTAGAAACAGTTGACAATCGGCGGGAGGCTAGTAAAAATTCTATGGAATTATAGCTTACTCGCCGGGCGTTGGGAGAGTGTCCTCGCGGGCAGTGTGAACAGCGAGCGATGAACTATAAATATATATCTCACTCTTTTATTTACACGGAAGCGATTATCTTTTGTTCGTTTCTTGGGCTAGAAAAAAGTCGATAGTTCATATCTCACTCGCCGGCGGTGGGACCAGTGCCTTACTTACTAGATAAACGATTAAACCGATTACACCCGAACAGTGGCAAGTGACTCAACAATCCCGTGTTGTGACTGTACTATAAACTTTATTATAACCAAGTAACGACGCAGTCTTAAGATTATTGGGGTCACAGACCCCACTTACCATCAGGTGGCCTGTATGCTATTTCGCCTTCTCCATGTCACGTTATTATGTTCTTTTGGAACCTCATTACGTTAACAATAAGACCTATTTTTTTACTACCTTTTTTTAGGTGTCGCGTCTCGGTGGCAATCCGTACTTAGAGAATCTCCTGGACGAGTTGCTGAGTTGGCGGCGGGACGGCGAAGGGCTATAAGTTACCTAACACTTGAGGGGATAGACAGGTCATTTCGCTAGATGTCGTTAGAGTTGGACAAGACCGTGCACTGAAGAAAAATTTGGCTTGTTCGTTGCAGCTAGCTAATCCTACAGCGCTCAGGTCGATACGCGTCGAACGCACAAACGAATATCACCCTAGAGGTGGTCGACCGGGAATGCCCCTGACTGTACTCGTATGGTATAAGCGTCCGTATCGTATATGAGGTGTTTCAGATGTCACAATCACTTACTTACATTGACACCACACTTACATACAAATGCACGCAGGTCATTTGTTTAATGAGACAAATGACCTGCGTGCATTTGTATGAGTGACATTTTAGTCTGGGCAAAGTATTTGTACATGGTCAAAGATTTTTTTTTGATATTCTACTACAAATGACTTGGCATCTCTAATTAATGACATAGACGATTTCAACCAATTTTTTTTGGAATGGGTTCAATTTTTTTTTGCCTTTCTCCCAATGAAGTAGGCAGACACTATGAAACGCCAGATGCACCGGTCTAACCATACAACTTTCGCTTCCTCAATATTCATCAAAGTACTTAATACCATTACATTACATAAGTACTTTATTTTTTTTGTGAAGTAAAATCCTCCATGGTTGTATTGATTTTGTGATCATATCACGACATCTAGCGAATTGACCAACTAACTCATCAAATATACGTGCGCACGCTCACTTAATAGATCCTTGTACTTATTGTGTTGATATCTATATCGAAACTTAGCTTTTCTGGCTGATAATAATTTAAATATTAAGTACATTATATTTACTTTTAGATTCTTGTAGGAAACTTAGCGGTAATCGAGCGTTAACTTAAGTATTCGACCAAAAAATGTGCCAGTCATTGTTAGTTACTTAGTTTCGCGGGGATTAGGTTATGTTATTATTTATAAGATTTTTCTCATAAAGGGATGCCTACACCACTATGGAACTTGGTCAAAGTGAAGCAGTATGCTAAAAAGTTTTTTTAGGGTTTGATTCGTTTACTTCACTTTGACATGGAACTATCCATAGTGGCCCAGAAATCCATTGGTTTTGACCGTACAGTACTCGAACATATGACGTCACGTGAAAGTGGTGCCATCTATGTAATGGTCGGTGTTAATTGAATTGGGAAAAAATGTTTAAAAAAAAAACAAAGGTACCTACTTGCCATTATTATTTAATAATCACGTAGGTACATTTGAAAATCAACTGAATTATTTTTAATGATTTATACGCTTAATCATTTCTTTACTATTAAGTTAAAGATTAAATGACTATTCAAAAAAATATGAATAAAATCACGACCGCTAAAAAATTGAGGTTATGTGTGTGTCAAACAGTACAGTTTGATTACATATATTTTATTGACATCGATTATACGTAAATGTGTCACAGTCACATATTAAAGTATTGCACCACTGCGTGTCTTTAATTCATTCGATATATGTACAGTAACGGACTTAAGTCACCAGAACCCTGTCATACTAAATTGTGTTAAATTATTCAGACATGCTCGTTCAACTTAACACCCCTCTTTTTATAGTATGGGGATAAAAATCACGTTCAATTGATGGTTGGCTTTCTACGGCAAGGTTCTCTGGTGGCTCAACATTTAATGTCTATAAATATGACACGGGTTCTTTTGGGTTCCGCTTTGTATGAAATGTTTGAAGATGAAGAAAATGATGTGAGTGATGTGTGTGTGTGTGTGTGTGTGTGTGTGATGTTTGATGTTTGAAATTGAATATGAATCATGGTTTGCATATATTTACATTTTATTTAGTAGAATGCTTTTTACTAATTACAATAACATAATAACAAAAAAGGTAGGACTGGAAATACCTATCAAGTTAAGGTGGAACGGCCCAATGAACTTTCCATACCAGATTGTTTTTATAGATGCACTATCGTTTAGACGAAAACAGTGACACTAAATTACGAAAAATACTATTTGAATAGTGACGTTATTGCGGTTTGCTTTGCTCAGCTAGCTATGGAGCGCGCAGTACTCGGGGTCTCTCTGAAGGATAAATAACGATGTTATCCGACAGAGAACCAAAGTGACCGACTTAGCACAGAGAATTAGCAAGCTGAAGTGGCAGTGGGCTGGCCATAATGTGTAGAAGAATCGGTAACCGTTGGCGTAGACGTGTTCTTGAGTGGAGACCGCAACTCGCCAAACGTAGGACGCTCTCCGCGAAGTAATGATTTGCGAAACGCGGCTGGCAGATCTTAGGCCGATTATGTTGATGATGATGATGATGATGATGATGATGATGATGATGATGATGATGATGATGATGATGATGATGATGGTGATGACGAATATTATTATTATTATTGCGGTTTAAAATAATCAGTATGTGTTTACCTTTTTGCATAGTGTCACTGTTGGATTTATCGTATGATGATATTGATGTAACCAGTAATATTGTGCCGTCATAATCTTCGGAAGTCAACATTTATTTATTTGGAAAGCTTACAGTGCTATTCCACCTTAGTACACCTTTATTAAGATTAACACTTCCCTGCTCTGGTATAGCTTCAGTTGACTAAAGGCGTAGATAAAGTGAATAGGTTGGAAAAGCTAAAAAAAAGATACTTCGTGACAAACTGTGTCGGGGAGTGTTAACGCTGAAGACGGTGCGTTTGTATAGCAAGACACATGTAATATGGCGTGCGGGTTAAGCAATAATAGTCTCTTTGTCAACGGCGTAGAGCTTTGACGCTTGCCCTATTTATTGTGTCCAACTCGAGCTCCTAAAGGGTCGGAGTTGAATTACTTATCTGGTTGTACTTTGGTTCGGCCGTCGGACATGATATTCAGTATCTTACTTTATTTACGCGAAAATCTGATTAAAGTATCCACAAAGTCGTATTTCGGTTAAGTACAGTGAAATTCAAAAATTAGTATCGAAAGAATAGTCTCACACATATGTTACGAAGTTCTTATGACACTGGAATAAGGTGCATTGGGACATATTTTTGAAAAGTTTCGTTTCTCCGAATTTTCATAAGTTAGATATTTTTTCTGGAATAGTTTTACTATCCTGGGTTGCAATATAACACAAACGCGACCTAAAAAAAATATGTGAATAGGTCCTGAAAAAAAGATAACAATTTCATGAATTTTCGGACAAATTTATTCAACAGACAACAAAACTTCAAACTTGCGACAGGATAACCAGTATTTGTTATGAGTTTGATTTTATTTAAAATTGTGATTATTGCATTTGTGTCGTGTAAGCATAATTTGATATATAATATAATTAAATTTGCATGAGTTTATTTTGCTTAATATAGGTTAAAGAGATATTACGGTGACGTGCAATTTATGTTAATAATCTCGTATTATTTGACGCTTTTGACGCCCATGACGCACCTGGTGCGTTAAGAGTTCGTTCAAATTGTGTTTGGGTGCTGAATGTATAACACGTATTCGTATATATTATACAGATTAATTTGTTTAACATTTTATGTAGTCTGGACTATTTATGTTATTCAAAAGGTTGGATGTTTTAACCCAACAAATGTAAATATCAAATTTACAGTTTTAAAATGCGAAATTATATTTCAAATATGTAAAACATAATTAGTGGGTGGTCTTTGCAAGATTGTTGTTATAAAATAGTAACTAATGTTACTATGACTATTTTTTTTAAAATAAAAAACAATCGATGGCAAGGATCGATAAAGTTTTGATTTGTCATAATGTATTTTAAAACCGCTTGTTTTGGAATGCAATGTCATCTAATGAGATAACATAACTTCCTCTAGAAATATACCTTTTTGGTAGAAAGAAAACTTACATGGTAGCTCAAGCACGTAGTTTCTAATTTTTAAAGATTTATTAGAAATATATGCACATTCCATGTGGTTACCAGTGTTGCTAGGAGCGAATAGTCGTAGCGCGTAAATGTTCATTACAATAATGGTACGGAGCCGTTCGTATGTGAGTCCGACTCGCACTTGGCCGGTTTCTTATTTACATTACAATAATTACGGTCAAACATGCAAAAATATTTATCTAAATTCGAATTCTTGTTATCAATGGTGATAACGTTGCAAAATAACTGTCATTGATTCTAATTTAAAAAGGAACCAGATTCCGCGATTGTATAACCTCGATCTAAATGTTCCATTCTTCATCAAGGCTTAAATAGAGTTAATCACGTTGGTTGTAGGCTGTAGATATTAGATCTAAACGTACTTACAGATTACTGTATCACTTATAAATAGTTCGGGAACCTCGTTTACAATAGTAATACTAGAGCTTGGCAAATTCGTCCGTGACACTCCCATGGTCCGGGGGGGGCGGGGAACGTTTCTAGCTGATGAGGCGATGACATGATGTTGACCTGTACACACGATATGAATTACGTTACGAATATGAATGCCGATATCCCTAACAATATTTTGCTTTTACTTTATGTATGACGTGATATCGATAGATACCTATAGTTATGAATTGCAATTTTCTTTGGGATTTTAATACGCCGGCACCATCATTAGCAAATAGCGATTTCTTTAGCGCGTAATATTCTGACGGTAGTATTTGATAGACCTATGAGCTACTAAGTTCGCCAAATTAACATTTTGATTTTCCGTTGAATTTGTACCTTCCATGCGTTTTTTATAATAGCTTTATACATTATATACAATTTGTTTGGTTTGACTCCCAATAACTTTGCCGATCGCTGGACTCATCTTTGCGTAGTAATTTCGTGTGCGTTTTGTTATGTGCGGCCGAACTTTTGCGCACCAGTTACCACAGATTATTAAGGTATGTGCCAGTTACCGGCAACAGCGACGGCGGCCGACTGACGCTCCTGTCAGATGGTCCTCGCCCGCCGCCCGCGGACCATGGGAGTGTGACGAACGAATTTGCCAAGCTATAAACACTTCGATCTCATATGTCCATTATCCATTAACTTAGCGTTTTAAATTGCCTTGTAATTGTAGTTTTCTAGTGTTCTAAATATAGTTCACATACATAATTTAAAATTATTTAACAACATTTTTTTTTTCGTTTTAGTCCCAAATTGTAGTGCTATGGGATATTCCCACCAGTTACCACCAATTTTTTACCATTGGTATACAGCTCAAATTATTGTTACCACTGGTAACTCTGTAACTACCGGGAATTAAATTTCCCAGCTTTTTCCACTTAAATGAACTGGTAGCAACTAACTATTCCCTAATTTTATTAGTAGTTAACAGTGGTAACAGGTGGAGAAATCATTCTCAGGAGTTACCATCCATCCTTTTCTTTTTAATTTTAATATCAATAAAAAACATGGAATGATGTTTCCCATCTGTCACCGTGGGATTTTTTATTCCCAGTAGCAACCATAAGTAATAGGTGGGACAAAATCCCAGCTGTTACCAGATATAATAAATCGGTGGAGCGTTTTACGCGTGGGAATGTCGCAAATTTATTACGTGATGAAATTATTTTATTATACGCTTTTATTTGCATGTATTTGTGTTGTTTATTCATGGAATAATCTGTTTGTTCAATTAGGCATAAGTGATATTCATGTTTGTATGTTATAATATAATTAATGGTGCGTGTTTGTTGTATAGCTTACAATTGAAATGTTATTCTGAAGTAATGTTCGTTTTTATTTTTTTATGTTTGTTTATTAAGAATTATTAATCAATGTGTTTAGTAAATTTTATATGTGAAGAGGGAACGGAGGGAGGAAGGGATTACATTTTTTAATTCCGTTTTGTTTTTTTTCATTTCACTTTTTATAACTTAGCTAAACCTCACCTAATAAATATCGTAAAAATTACTCTAAAGATATAAAGTATAAAAGGGTGAGAGTTGGCGTAGGAATTTCATTAAGGGGCTTCTAAACGGGCCATATTTTTACTGCAATGTGTGGCCGGCAACTATTGGTGTCCCTCTCTTACTCGTATGTTAGAGAAAGACACCAATAGTGGCCGGCCACATATTGCAGTGAAAATATGGACCGTTTAGAAGCCCTATATATTTCGCTTAAAATGCACCCTTGTCTTCCAAAATGACAATAAATAGGCTATAGATTTAAGAGTAATATCAATCTTGAACTTGAAAAGTGTAATTGTATTTAAATCGCCATATCCCTTAGAAATAAAGCTTTGAGTGATTAAAGTGTTTTTATTTCCATACGGAACTTAAATCGCGTTCACGATAAACTCACAACTAGCAGCGTAAGAAAAAGAGTTTAGTTCTGTTCGGAGTGAAATTGGTAACATGATCCAATTTTTACTCGAGGTGTCTAATGTGGTGTTTGCCACTTGAGAATATTGTAGTTGCACCGGTTTTAACGTCATAACTTTTTGCCAAGCTAGCTAAGCTGCAAATCAGTCGCTTAATAGCCACAAGCTGCATATTGAAGGCCTATAGTACTAGGCAGATACAAACGACGACACGACACGTTCGCCCGATTGTTAATGACCCTGCCTACTAAGCTAGCGATCCCGGACTCAAATCCTGGTAAGAGCAGATATTTGTTTCCGACTCCTGGATGTTTTCTGCAAAAGCAATTTAAATAGTAACTTATCCGACAAAAAACGATGGGCAAGGGTTACTTACTGCATCTGTATTTACATCTTTTTCCGGCTGCGGCGGAGCCCAAACGGTTGTTTGTCCTGAGTCTCTATTCTTGGCGGTAAGAACCATAACGTCTTCAACCTGTTAATTAACTCGGCCACTTGTTTGTCCCGTAAGCCAGGAGATAACAGTGATAGTTTCTTAGAAAAATAATAATAATATTATACTCCGGGAGAAAAGCCATAAAAGACTGAACTGATTTATAGGTACCTTATATCTTTTTAAATCATAGTTACCTTTCGAAACCCGATACATATAGCGAAAAAACAAAACGAATTAATGTGTTTTAGACAGAATTTAATTACTTTTTGTAACCGGCGGGTACCAAAAGGAGAGTGACCCAGGAGACGTCACCATGGCAACGAGGTACAATAAAAATTTGATTGACCATGAGTTTTTATGTCGTTATTTACTGGCTGTAGGCTGGAGAGTGTGAGGAATAGTTATTGAAACAACAAGATGATGTTTATGTACTTTATTGGACTCCTTACATGTGTCACAAACTACAGAACTGCGACTCTACTAGTCAAGACTTCGTTGGACCAATGCTCCTGAACTGAATCGACGAATAATACTTAAATAATAATAAAATACAATTTATATTAATAATTTCATGAAGTTTTAATAAAATATTTAAAAAATCTAAATTCATATACAAATAATCTCTCTTACAATAACTTTGGGATAAGAGCATCTGTGGACTTGTTTTTTGGTACATAATGTAAGTAGGTAGGACCTATCTTCTTTTCGCAAGCACACTTATCCAAATAGCCTAATATAGATAGTTTTTTTTATAACTTAAGGCACTTTGCGTAAACCTCGATAAACTTGCTTGCGAACGAAAGAAAAATGATGTTTTTTTTACAAATACCGGCGTACCAAAAAACATATATCCAACTAGGATATCAGAAACGGAAGGATTTTACTAATTAATAAGTCCTTAACCATGTGAACTTTTTTTGAAAATCGCCCACAAACCGTTTTCTATTGCATCACTTTCAAAGTTTTTTCTGTTCGGGCAAATCCTTTTCCCTGATATCCAAAGATGGCTCCCACCCAAACTAAACAAATCGAAGCAGTATTTCAAAATGGAAAAACATGACGTTTATCACAATGTTATGGACACTTAGTTCCCCCAGTAGATTCACTATTCAAATATACATAAAGTTACATTTTAAATAAGCAAACATTTTTTATTCAAAAAAGCAAGGTTTTACGAAAGCTACTCAGTACGTCTAAGGCAATTGCCTGTAAAGCCCGCAAGTTTAACCCCGGTGGGAAAGAGACGCGGCAATAGAATAGAATGTGACGGATACATTTAATTTAACGCAGCGTTGCTTTCAGCCAAAGATTCAAACTTTTAACGGGTGAATTTATACGAGAGCAACATCGTGCCGAGAAATGAAAGTGAACTCTAGTATGGACTAAGACCCGTATTCAAAAACTGATCTCGAGTGATGATCCAGTCCCAAGATGCGTCGTAAATGGCAGGTTTCTATAACTTTATATCTACTTTGACGTGTCTCAAAACAGGCATCTCATGACCAGTTTATAAATACGGCCCTATTCACTTATATTTTGGTAGGTGAGGCAATCACGACTGAAACAAAGTTCAAGACATTTGTCTGTAGTTTTGTTGTAGTTATAAACTGAAACCAGTTACATTATAAGGCTAATATTATCACGAATTGTGATGATCAATCAAATAAACTCGAGCAAATTTTCTAATGCCAAAGGGAAGGCAAATTAGCACAGGCCACCTGATGGTAAATGGGGTGTCTGAGACCCATAAGGACTAAGATGGAATGCCTCTATGCAAGTAATTTCACCGGTCGTCTTACCCCCAAACCACACAACAATGTAAACACTGCCGTAGGTTAAAGGACAAGATTTTGGTAGCAGTTCGAACCATGCAATTAAAAACATTGAATTTATGTTTTATATTATATTGGACGTCATTGCAAGGTGCAATGTTGCTCCCGTGTAAACGCTGAAGCGAAGGCACTACCTAATGCGATGACACCTCGTGCTTTGTTGAATGACTTCCATCCACGCGGAACAGAACATGGCTTTTGGCAGGTTATAAGACTTCTGAGATACAAAACTTAGAAAAGATTATAAAATTGAGAAGCTATAAAAATCCGTATAAGATCATTTCAATTATTAGAAATACTATAAGTATAAATTAAGTCATGTAAAAGTTGATTTAGTATATGCGCTGCAGTATTTTTAATAATTAAAAAACTGTAGTGTCAAAACGAACAGTGTTCCGCGCAAATGGAATGTCAATACATCTAGATATATTACAATTTATCATAGTAAAATTAATACAATTTATTAGCACACTAGAATAAGAATTAATATTAAAACGTACGCTAACTCACGCATACAAAGACAAGAATTACGATTTCCAATGAGTCCTGTCAAACCCAAAGCTCTAGTGATGGGCCTGCCATCGCCACAGGTAAGAAA
Organism: Acleris sparsana; assembly: GCA_923062465.1. Lineage (NCBI taxonomy): Eukaryota > Metazoa > Arthropoda > Insecta > Lepidoptera > Tortricidae > Acleris > Acleris sparsana. Next base: position 3,897,867 of record OV281293.1, read on the forward strand.
TACCGGTTTTTCAGTAAAAGGTTTTGTTTTAAATCCTAATTCTTGTCTGCTCACATCATTCTGTCGTCAGTTGCTCAGTTACTCAATCTGCAACGAGCTTAGTGATTGTGCTGATTATTTGTTAAAAATAAACCTATTTTATTGAACATCAATAGAAATGCAAAAATAGTATAAACATACTGTTAATTTCCAATAATATATAATTACGATTTTGTTGAAATAAATAAATCAATTTATTAAAAGGCCTACTTAATGTTTGATAGTGCACAAGACAAATTTCCTACTACATTGTCATACTAATAGCACAGAAAGGTAACTCCTGACTGTCGTAAAACTGACATGAACCATAAAAAATGTTCTACATAGCTTGATTCAAGCTTCATAGCAATATAAAAAATGTTTGACATTAATTAAAACACTCCTAATCCTAATACATCAAATTTGACAAATGTCATTCCAAAACGATTCTTACCGTTAAAAATTAAAAAAGGTAATAGTATGACAGCTGTCAAATCCCACAGATTAGATATGGTGTGCGTGAAAGCAGCACATTCACTAGCCCGGCAGAGTATAATGTAGCCAGCGAGCGTGGAGGCAGTGGGGCTCAGGGGATCCAGCCCACGACGTAACTGCGGCTGCGCGTGAACTGGGTCAAGCGATGCAGTCGCCCGACTGAAAAATCCATTGGTTGACGTAAGAAAGGGTTATCATTGGCGATTATTGTGATATGTTACACGGCCATTTTAATAACCAGATCCCAATAATGACGCCACGGCAGTCTGTCGAAAAACACCTTTCTTGACAGAGCATCTTACTGAAGATCAGAGTAATCCTCAAAAAAGATAATCAAAACAGTAAATGAAACAACAGCGAAGAAAATATAGGTAACCGAATTTTCATTATGTTGTATCGAATTGGTCAATTTATAGATAACCAATATTTCATCCTTACAACACAATCTTGGAGATAAATAGAATAATGAGAAACCGATATCGAGTGAAGTTATTAAGAGAGAGTGATAGACGCTCAACAAAATATGATAAGTAAACGAGAGGAAGATAAGAGCGGTACGCTAAGAAAAATCTACTACTCTCACTCTCTGCTTCCGAAGAAAAAAAATATTTTCAAAAGAGCAGCTCATAGAATATAGAATCGATGTAAATGAATAAATCGGTACGTTTAATATGTGTACACGTAAAGCTCGCTTAAGTTAAAATAAACCGAAATATTTAATGGAATTTTATGGAAATGGCGATAGAGGAGCGCGTCATTTTAACTTACAAGGAGCTCTACTGACTCGTGACATCGGAAGAAAAGTTCACTAAATTATGAACAGCTTTCTTTGTGTAAGTAAGAAACACGAGATTATGATTGTTATAGGGCCCTGTCAAGATGCACTACGCACTAGCGTTTCTATTCGTTTCATTTTTAAACCAATCGCGTCACTGTTACATGACGCGATCCGAAAAGTCACGTGATCTACCAGAGGGCCCTGCACTACAATAAAAATCGAAACGAATAGAAACGCTAGTTAGCGTAATAAATCTAAGCAGGGCGCGATTGGTTAAAAACGAAATGAATAAGAACGCTACTCAGCCTCAGACGCTAAAAGAGATACTGTGTGGCCGCACTGGCACATACAGGTTTCCTCTCTGGCCCAAAAAACACCAATAAGATTGTATTATTAGGGCACATTTTTCAACTGATTATGTAGTAGGTAACCGAAAATTATAAAATCTGAATAAATTCTAAGCGAATACTTAATTATTATGATGTTATGTCGATTAAATAACGTGTCCAAGATCCCTGTAAACATTATGATAATAGAAATGTAACTAAATTGCTTATAAAAGCATTGTAAAATAACATGATAAAGTTCATCATAGGGCGTAAAAGCAACAGAACATGACATGTATAAACTATAAAATTTTGAAAAGCTCTGTTTCGACGTGACGAAAAGTTAAGTAAAAACCTGTTAAAAATTTACAAAATTGATATTACGTTAAACTTACAAATTCTTTAATTTCTGCAATCTTTTACGTCCCTAGAATTCAACTTTGTTTGAAAAGCACTATGGTTTTATTTGCACTGTGCGTCGCTTCCTTGCCTTAAGTTTATTGACAACAGGTTCAAACCGCGGTATGAACCTGCTATTATGAATAGTGTCATGAATAAACTAAACTACTAATAAAGTATATTATTTACAAGCGGTTTTCTGGGGTAATCTTTGTCATGCACACGATGCGAACATGTATCTGGGATAAATTAGCAACAAAGCATGATGCAAGGTATATAAGTAGCACAGATACATAAATATTTATCTTTATAAAAATATTAAATACTCTGAAATCTGTTGTGATGAAGATCTGCCTCGTTATTGTCGATTTGAAATGCGTAGCAACGAAGCTTTGTAGGTCTTCTAATGACAAAACACTGATAAATTTAAATTAAAGAATAAATAATTAAAAGCTGATTATGATTGAAAGTGAAATGAATTCTAATATCTTAATAAATGGCTCTTCTCTAATAAACTTTAGGCCGGAAATACTGAGTGCGGACATCAGTAACAGAATTTTAAAAAAAGTGTATTTTAAAACTAAAACGTCTGTTTAACTGTGAGTAAACTCCACACTTAATAACAATTTTACATAACTTTAAATACTTCCTTCAAATAAAATAAACAATATCGTCTAATTGCTGCTTATTCTGATATCTCAAAATTTTAACCACAATAAACTTTGCTTTTTAAATAGTCCAATTCCTACTTTTATACGCATACTTGAGTATGACCCTGCCACATAAGGCATGTCATCTTGAGAGCGTGATCAAGCTCGAGAACTGATTATTTGAGTGTACTCACCATACAAGAGTGTTCAAGGGTCTACGCGCTGTTCTGGCTCCGACGTTGCTGGCGTACTGAAATGCATACACACCGACAAACGTAAGGGGATTTATTTACAATAAACATACACGGTACTGATGTTCACTACATAAAAATCGAACTTTCTAATTCAAATTATTGCTATTGTGATGGCCAAATTATGTATGTATGACCTTAGAAAACAATAAGTTCAAAATATAGCTTTATAATAGTCAAAGCTAGGTAAAAATCTCAAATTATCAGGACATTATTCAGTGGGACTAATAAAAACCCTCCGTCTACGTTGTCTATAAATTCTTATTTAACGTCTGTAAACATAGAATGCCAATTTGAACGTTGAATAAAAAAAGTTTAGGCCTTGTAAATTTTACTGCAGTGAACGTCAGTATGTGAATTCAGGTTCCATCAATTTTTATCACAACATGTGAAAGGTATTCGTAACACACTCAAAGACATCGGACAGTTAGAAAACACATGCCTGTAAATCAAGTGGTGTTTAGTCTCACTGCATTCTGCATTCCGTTAGGTATCACACTCATGCTGGTAGCCATCACTACAGTCTATCTTAGAGCGAGAGTGACGGTTGTAGGAGAAAATAGAGGCATAGGCATACTATTGTCATAACATTTTGAAACATTGCTGCTCAAAAATATGTATACTAGACTGTATTGTTAACGACATTAGAGCGTTATCATGATCAGATATTTTTAAAGACGACTATATTTCATGAATCGGCAAGGATCATGGATCTGCAATACCTCAATAACACTATATTGGCCAGTGATAATAACATTAGTAACTTTTATTTCGTGATCAGGACAATAATGCCATGCTGGCAGCATTATTTTTACCCTTTTTTTCTACCATAACAACGTCACCTCAAACAAACAAGATAGACCGTCAACAGGGCTTAGTTAGTTCTCAATTTAAAATATTTCTCGAAAAAAATGTTCCTCGTCATCGATCTCTGTGACTGTAATTATTAATTCAAGGCATTCGGGAAGATTGTTCGATCTCTATCCAGTCTCATTGGAATCCCTTAGCGTCGTCCAGCCTTAAAAGCAGAACTGGTGATTAGCAGAAGCTCTGCGCTGTAAAAAACCGTTATTTCCCGAAAAAAAACACAATAAACGGCCTTTACAGCATTCGCGCAAAGTGAGGTATTTTACCGATTTTGCGGCCGTATGGTATTAATTAGGATTCTTTTCTACGCTCCCCTCTCGGCTAAAAATCAAATGTTAACTGTTAGAAGGTAAAACAAGTTGTATTAGCTGTAATATTATCTTAAGTGTTTCGTTTAGAAGAATAGAATTTAAAGGTACATCGTTTTTGTAGAGATTATTTATAGAATAGTATACAGAGTAAAACATGTTAAATATAAAATATGACATAAAAAGGCATATTTCGTAAACTTTTGGTCAGGTGCAGTTTTATTGGGATTCAAATTTTAATGAAAAGTAATTTCAGTTAAAACTATTAATAGAATAAGATTAAAAAAATGCATCTCATTCTAACTTACATTATGGGGACTCATACATATCACAAAACTCTACCAGTGTACCATTCGGCAAAATTGTTTAAATTTAAAAATGACCGTCAATCTCAACGTCATCTTGTCAAAAGTGTACATTTGTAAAGTTTTCTAGGATATGACCAAATCTTTCAGTCAAATATAACATTTAAAAAGGAATATACGACATTTCCGTCGTAATAATAGTGTCATTATAATATTATAAAACTGCACCGTAAGTCAGTGTTGACACTCAAATAAGCTGTTTGGTAAGCGAAGTATGTTATTGGCCTCCGTGCTAGCAAGACGCCCGGGCGGGCCTGACCTTGAGTTCTATTGGCTACGCGCCCCCTTTTGCAGTTGGTTAAAGAATCTGAACTGAAGTCGCAGCGTTAGATCTTTCCGTACTGGAATGGAAACATATACTGTGACTATCGTGTGACCTAAAAGTGTGTGGGATAACATGACATCTAAACATATTGTCATCTACTGTGTTGTAATGGGGGAGACACGCGTGTGTGAGCGAAATAACACGCGTTACTCACGAGTGTGGGTTGGGGTTAAAGTCGGGCATCGCAGCCCTCACGAATGTTTCTCCGTTCGTCATCGGTTCAGGCTCCACATCGACCGGTATTGTTCTTTCCGAGGTGTCTATTTCTGGTGGTTTCGCGTCGACTGTGACTGAGCTCTCGACGTTTTCTGATATTATTGGTTTCTGGTCGGTTGGTGTGACGGCTTCGGCGCTTGGCGGGGTCATGTTGAAGAAACTGCTGTCGACTCCAATGGCTGGCGGTCGACCGCGGGGCAACCGCAAGCTTAGGGACGCGCTTGCACGCTTTTGTATTCGGCAATCTGATCACCAATCGTTCTTTGATTATAGCGAAGCGCATGCTATGGTCGCGCTACGTCACACTAGGGATGGGGTGCGTTTTGGGTTGAAACCGGTTTGGATAGATAGGGATGCGATGAATAACGATAACGACGAATAACAGTTAAAAATATTGTAATAGCAAGGAATCTTGCATATCGATCTGCCAGAAACATTTAACTGACTCCTGACCTGAATTAGTGGCATCGAGTTCACTGTGTCTTAAAAGCTACACATGATTGAACAAGTTTGTACACCGCTGTGCGACATAACTTTTTTTTGCGGTTCGCGTTCTTTCCCCGATACACCGACTAAAGACACAACGACTAAACTGCCATCCCGTGAGACAGCCTCGCACAAACTTGATCAATTATATCAGTTACTCATCGCACTCTATCCGCTGACTACCCGTGTTAATCCGTCGTCATACAAGCCGGTATTATGCTATGGGGTGAAACGAAACTTTACTAGCGCCGCCGGTGGAACGTGGCTCGGTCGCGTACTCCATCTGAAGCGCAATCGCGGCATTAATGTCATGTTGCTGTTTAGTACCTTTTGGAACCGGTACACGGTATGTGTTGTACCTAAATTCTCTGTAGACTGCCTATAAACAATTAACTAATGCTTGAACAAGGAATCTAGAAATATGTGTGGAACGTTGCTCGATGGGAAACATAGTTCTTTGATACTTTTTCATAGGTACATTATTTTTTGCAAATTAAAACTTGCTTTCATAAGATCTTGTAAAAATAAAATTCGTTCTCTTTTTGACTTGCCAATGTATTACTCAAATGAGTATTCGAAAAATAGACCGGCTTTTATCGGCTTATTCTGCTGCATTTTTTCTGATGAAATTGCAGTATAGTATAAAAGTCTTGATATTTCACTCTTACTAAACAGCAGTAGAATGTGTTGGAATGTTTTATGTTGAGTGCAGTGGTTTATTCACAATGTAATGTTTCTTCTTTCATGACTGATACTACGCCATGAATGATTTACAATCAGTTGATATTCGAGTCACGACTCATGAAACATGAAGTACATGGACACAGATAATGAACATAGAAATAGATAAATTATTATTTAGAAATACACATAAAAGAAGTAAATCACGTTGTTGCATCGTTGACGCCTTGAGGATAACCTATTAATTAAACATTGGAAAGAAAAAGTTACATTACAAGTCTAAATAAATCCAACGTTACTAACCTAACCAAACTTATCAAAGCTCTCCTGCACAGTAACTTTGTATTTCTTCTGAAAATCGTACTCAACCCGTATGCAGAGGCATCATGAGTCTTCTAAATTTAGTAACCAGGCTTATAGCTACCCCTACTCTAAAAGAAGAGGGGTCGGTGTACAGCGTGCATTATAATCTTGTACTAAACATGAAATCCATTGACTTTCATTCCTTTCACAAATGACACCTTTTGTTCTATTACAAATCGAGACTTCTTTGTTGTAGCAGACGGGAAGAAACATACTTAAAGTTGTTCCTGTCCTGTTCCCCATTTCCACTTCATCCTCCGTAAGAAGATCATAATGCAACTCACTTCAGTCAATGCAAGTTGTAACTGCAGAAGGCAGGCAACCAATCTCGACTTAATTCAATGTGTTATTTACCCCTTACCCCTTTAGTAGTTCCCTAGCCTAAAATAAGTTGTGCCTGAGTAAATGATACTGGCCAATAGCATTGCCGTAATATTTTGGGCCCAAAAGCATTTCCAACTTCTGCTACATAACGACCCCTAGCGCGTAACAACTAGCATCAGTGCATAACTCACTCCGGTCGATATTCCGCTGCAGATGCGAGGCGACGCGATGGCGCGCGTCGCTGTACTCCAAATGAAGGCCGAGCCGTAGGAGAGTCGGGTTCTGCTCGACTAATGTCGTTATCTCCATCTCGATCTTGTTGCCGAGCACTTGCGACCGCTGCGGATAAGGATTTATATATTAATCACCCAATAAAGCCAGATTCAAAAACAATAGGCAGAAAGATTTGTTTATTGGGTTCGTAGATACTTTTCTACACGGTCTTGTTCATAGAATTGTTTACAAATGTAACTTCTTAAATCAGAGAGTATGTAACTTCAAACATACTGAACCAATTAAGATGTAGCTTGTAGTATTTTGTTGCTACTTAACCAAGAAACCAAAAGATACATACATTTGAATGTCGTAAATATTTTACTAGGAACAGATATTTTGGGTGTACCGAAAAGCAAAGTGTTGATGAGATTAGACAATGGATCTGAGTAGCACAAAAATAACCGTGGTGGAGATCCTTGAGGAAGACCTATGTGAAGCAGTATACTGATAAGATGGTGATGACCACTTAACACATTCACTGCCAGCCCACGAAACCAATTCCCAACGCCAGCCAGTCAGCCAGCCAGCCAGCGTAGCGTCACATAGTACACACATACATAGAACATCATAGAATACCGGTTAGTCGGTGTTGTGAATCTGTTAAGCAAAAATACAGCTCCCTACCTGGTTAGAAGCCCTAAACTCCTCCACAGTATTGTTAGTCAGCAGCGACTTAACCAGCTGCACAACTCCCGCCGGGCTGATGAAGTTGGTCTCCACGTTGACCACGCGCAGTGTTGTGTTGACTTCCAGCACGGCGGCCAGCAGGCCGGCGGCGCGGTCCGTCAGACCGACGTTCACGAGGTTCAGGACTTCAAGGTGGGTGTTGGTTTTGAGGCTTTCGAATAGTCTGTCGAATTTCTCGTCGCTTATGTTCTGGAAAAAAAACAATAGGTATAGTACATAGCTGCAGAGACCGGAAAACAGGTCGAGACGAATACGAGTTAGCGCGGCGTACGAGTTTAGCGACCGCCTTTCCCGGCAGATGCTTGTATAGTGATTCTCTCCAACAATGCTTGAAAAAAGAACATTGTCGCCATCATCATGGATATTACTCATATTTACGAAAAGTTAATTTGAAATACGTACGACTTAGTATGAAACTATTAAAGTTCAGTATGAAACTGAAATGTACTATTAAAATTCAGTTCGAAACTGAAATTTACTATTAAAAATCATTATGAAACTGAAATGTACTATTAACATTCATTATGAAACTGAAATATACTTTTAATATAATCACGAATTTAAATGACATAAATCTAATTTGAATACATTGGGGATTCATTCATAACATTTATCAGTTTAAGTACACGCCATTTGTAAAGGTTAACCATATTAATCTATGACATTGAAATGGTAAAATAAACATGGATGAACTTTGATTATACGATTTGTACGAATATTTGGCTCATTGAATTTAGCTATCCCGATCCAAACGTCATTTTAAGTAGTAGAAATAACGGGATATAATGAATAATAATGATATTTCAAACTTAGCATCATGGTTGGGATAAGGGCAAGATGATGATAATTTACCTTAATATTATTCCAGTTGAGATCAGTGAGCTTTTGGTCGTTATCCTTGACGCTCTTGATAGTGGTTTCGGGATCCGTGTCGTTGGGGGGGTCAATCGGGTAAATCTGGAAAATACATATTGTTACGTGTGTTAGAACACTATTGGGAATGAGACAGCGATGCGCAGGACATTCCAGACCCTTGTGCCAAGGACGTCGCCATTGTTAACGGAGCGAGCAGGTAGCAAGGCGTAGAACAATACTGAAACGAATAGTCTCGGTCGTCCTCGGCGGAGCAAACTACGTCGATCTTTCCGGAAGATTTGGTGGATGGAAGACGTTCTGGAATAACATGGGAACTATAAAAGGCGGACCGCGGTTGTGGGATCAAGAGCGACCCGAGCGATCTAAGTCTTCGAAGTTTTGTGCGTTAATTGTTTTGTAACGGTTTTTGTGAGTGCGTTATTAAAGTCTACTTTTGATTATCTGTGTTTTAGTGCATTTCTATCAGTTACCTACCCCCACGTACGTAACAATATTGAATCTTAATACAGAAATGATATGACTTCTTTTTTTAAAGTATTTTTATGCTATATCCTCATGTTAAAGTTTGGTATAGAGACAGTGTTTTTATGACAAAGAGGTGACGAACGAGCATGCTAGTAAGTGGGATCTGTAAGCCATAGACAACGTTCTCCAGTCTACAATGTTAAGACTGCAATCCTAAGACCACAAATGCGTTGTCAACCCTGACCTAGTTGTAATGCCTCTCTACTCGCAATTTCACATTTAATGTCTTATCCCCGCACCGGAACACACCTATGCGAACACGGAGACGGAGATAGGGTTTTTTTTATCCCGGAAAACAAGTTTTGCGCGAAAGGTCGCGGTCATAAGCCAGTAATATAATAATATCTTTAAAAAAAGGCTAACACGATCAATAACGGCGGTATGTATATTATGGACTCTTTGCCTTGGATATTTGGATAATTTCGTTCGAAGTCACAAAAGCTAGTTGTAGGCAATATGCTGTAGCGACTTTATCTCAAGTCAAAATCAAATCAAAACAAATATTTGTTAACAGTGGGAAGGTATACATACAAAGTACTTAGGTCTTAAATAATAAAACAGTTTCATCCACTTTCTACCTGTCAATAGGCGTACAAATGACAGGTAAAGTAATAGAAATACATCCGTTACCTTATAAAAAGTCACTTTGCCTTATATATTACGGATGTTAATTACAAACCACATTTTAATTTCAATCAGTACAATAATTAATACATATTATGTATTAACAAGAGACTTCGACTCGTATTACAAGTTAGTACAATCTTTTGATAAAACGGACCTAAGTGTCCTCGTGGGTCCTTGCTCTGGGGGCCTAACCAAAATGCAAACGCTACTAACGATTATCTTTTCTCTCGCTCAAAATGTATGGGAATACATTCCCGTGCTTTACCACGAGGTGAACTGTCATCCCATACATTTTGAGCGATAGAATAGAAAAAACGTTAGTAGGGTTTGCATTTTGGTTAGGGGGCCTCGCCCTTTCAGAGCCTCTAGTTACCGTACCTTGGGTTTGGTGGCCTTGGTGATGCCGTCCCAGCCGAGCCCCACGGGCTGCCCCTTGTTGAGCAGCGACGCGTGGTACTGATCCTGGTTCATCATCGAGTGGAAGCCCAGGATGGCTGCAAAACAATTACATACATCTATATTGATATTTCCGTACCGGTCAACGGTAAACTCGAACAGTATGCACATCAAATTGAAGAGCGTAAAAAAATGTTCCGAGTCGACAGCTTATATCGAGTATTTTCAATATAAAAATGAATAAATTGCTATATAATATCGTTGCGAAGTAAACATGTCAATGTCACGTCATCACGTGTCACAGGTGTCACAGGTTCGTATTACGTCTCAATTGTGACCTCTAAGGTCTAATTTCACACATCATAGTAATTTACGTAAATAATAATTTAGGAGAAACATCTACTAGTGAAATATCGATACATAGGTTAGCCGTGGATTTATTATGAGTCTACATTTTATCTAGTCAATACATAAACTCACGCTTCCATTCCCAGAGTGGGGTAGGCAGAGCTACAGAATTACCAACTCTAAAAAAATGTTGATAATTCTGTAACCACATTTTGCACAATTAGGCTAAGATGTTTACCAGTGTATTACTTAGTGACAGATTGCAAGCAGTCGCCTCATACGATATCCACGGGAAGACATGGAGTGGCACTATTCTAAACCGACAACCACACGGGACTGAGATAAAACAACTGTATTGTACATAAATCCTACACAAGTTTATTGATCTCTACAATTGTTTACTACTTATCTAGAAGCACTGTAATCTCCTACTACCTCCTCTCTCTACTTTCTTCTACCCTCAACACTTCATAGGCTTACATGTAAGAGGGGGTAAGCTGTAAATTATACATGTCTCTTTCGGTGTCTTAAACTGGGACTGTTGTTTAACCTTTTAATGCCCTACTGGGCAAGAGAGGCTAACGGAAGCCGCAGTTGCCAAACCGTCAGTAAGTTATACGCTTTATTGCATATTGCATTGACGTACGATGTCCAAGGCCTCTTTGAACACGGTAAAAACAATATAGTTTTTCACTTGTTATCGTATTGTCAACGTTTTGATAGCTCTTATGTATATGACAGTAATGGCGGCCGAGTTCAAAACAAGAACATAACAGACCAAATGCGATTTGGATTTTACCGCCTAGAACAGAGGCGCTGGTACTTAAACATTATTAACTGTGCATTTTAGTTTAATTTTTTATGGCATAGAGAAGGCAAAACGAGCACACAGGCCACCTGATGGTAAGTGGAAACTGTGACCCATAGACATTCGCATTCACAAGACTGCAAGCATAAGACTGCAAATGCGTTGCCAACCATGAGGACTAAGGAATGCCTCTATGCTAGTCATTACACCGGCTGTCTTATCCTCAAACCGGAACACAACAATGCGAACACTGCTGTTTGGCGGTAGGTTAATGGATAAGATGGTGGTAGCGATCCGGACGGACCCTGCACAGGGTCCTACCACACGCAAACGTGAAAAAAAAACTATCTTATATTGGCAAATGAATGTGTTTTTTGTATTAATGCAAGTGTTTACTACTAACGAACGAGCAATATCTTGTTGTATGAGTACTATAATTGTCGTTTATCTATAAGTGGTTATTACACTTAGGTCTAAAGATTAGTTACTACCTAGGACTATTGTATATGTAGTACTTTCTAAAATTGTATCTATTGGAGTAACGTAATTGTTATTACATTTGAGTACCATCGATTTTTAGACAATTAGACAATAACATGAATCATAAATTAAATCACGTTCAAAATAACTGCATTCTATATTTTTATCACCACATATAAAAATACCAACTTCACCCAAAAATACGCCCTCAAACGACCAGACAACACCAAAATAAGTAATCTATCAGCTGAACCATTTGAATACCGCACACTCTGCCAACTAAGCAATAAAATAATGCCAAACATTCTCGCTAAAGGAGAGAGACAATTTATGGGTAATAATAACCAAGGAATGCTACGTCTACCTCATAACAAACAACCTATAACCTAGTCTAAACGTCAAAGGTCGTAAAACCCTAAATATGCTCCACAGAAACAAACCGTCTTCCATTCAAAATGACAGTTGAAAATCAAGTATTTTTTCTTATTGTGCGTGATTTCAGTGCAAAGACAAGACGACATTAGATTCGGTATGCCACTGGAAGATTGCCAGCCAGTTATAAACTCGCTTTTTTGCGATATTACTCTAATTTTTTTTCAAGATCACGACATTGTCAGAACTGGTTTGTGAGAAAGCTGTTACAAATGACGGTAGATGCTGTGTACGTCATAGTCATGTGGAAGATCGGAGGCACAAGACGCAGCTATTTGTAAGCTATATTCTTAAAAAAAAGTAACAAAAGAAAACATTTTTAACTGTAAAAAAAAATGCAAAAACAAAATCTTTAACAATGAATAACACACTCCAAAGGCAAGTTCACTAAAGATTCTACTACGTAAAATTAGTACCTAAACCTTCTTTTTATTACCTACTACCTTCGCATTATTCTAAAGCCAATAGGCACTTTTTCCTAAGCCAAAAGGTTGATTTTCAATTCAATAGCTAAATCAGTTATTAGTTCTGTATGAGTTTGTATACACACATGCTACCGTTCTGTGGAAGATGCGACCATCTAGATAACAGGGCAGCATTTTTAATTAGCTCAATATAGTACTAACACTTCCTGGAGTATGTAAGAAGTCAAAATGCCTAAAACTCACTATCAAATCCTTTTGTACGGAAATCACGACACTGGCAAAACAAGTGCTATGGCAAAACGTCAAAGTCTAAAGAATAAAGTATAATTTCGACTGACATCAAACGGCCTTGTTCATACTAAACTGTATCATAAATCGCCCTAAATCTGCTTTAAAGTGTGTCAATTACATCAATAAATTACAAGTTAAATTGCACGTCTCTTAGCCTTGAATACATTCAAAAATGTCACAAAGTGTTTATATATATATATAAAAGGCAAACCAGCCGACACTACTGTACCTAGAAACTTGAAATTTGGTACAGGGGTTCCTTTCATGATGTAAATGTGATCACTAAGAAAGGATTTTTCAAAATTCACCGCCTAAGGGGTTAAAATAGTAATAGTAAACTTATTCTACGCGTACAAAGTCGCGGGCGTCCTCTAGTCATGGATATAATGACTTTGTAAGCAAACTGTGACCCTGAATTTACAATAACCAAGGTCAGTATTTATGGACATAAGTAGTGTCGAATCTGAAAAGGTTTGGGCACGGCTAGATTTGGAGCCATTATATGGGATTAACAATGTGTTTCGTGGGTTATTCCAATAAAATATACTTTATCCACAGGAAAACTTTTTTCTAATAATTTAGTATGTGACTTAGAATAATGCCACTCCATGTACCCGTGGAAGTCGTAGGAGGCGACTAAGGTAATAAAGGCTTGCAGTATTGTTAGGCGGCTATTGTAGGGCTTGCAATCTGTTACTAATACCTCTTCAACGGTAAACATTATAGCCTGTTTGTGAAAAATGTGGTCACAGAATTAACACCAAGTTTTTAAAGTTGTTGGTGTTTCTGCCTACCCCGCTCTGGGAATGAAGGCGTGAGTGTCTGTGTATGTTTTCTAATATTGTAGGGGCTTGGTATTGATGCGACTAAAACTAACAAAAATATTCATGAGATAATTAAATAATTGATTCGTCTACGCTTGGTTGGTTTTTATCGTGACTTTAAATTATCTGATAATGTGTTGGGCGGTTTATGCAACGAATTCGCCTAGATAAGATAATTAGTTATGTCCATTTCCAATATTTTAACCACGATTCGTTTTGTAATTTTGGGTTAAAATTTGTCACAAATCTTTTTATGGCTAAATTTTTTTTTATGGCATAATGAAGGCAAACGATCACAGGCCACCTGATGGTAAGTGGAGACTGTGACCCATAGACATTCGCATTCACAAGACTACAAGCCTAAGAATGCAAATGCGTTGCCAACCCTGAGGACTAGGATGGAATGCCTCTATGCTAGTCATTACACCGGCTGTCTTATCCCCTAACCGGAACACAACAATGCGAATACTGCTGTTTGGCGGTAGGTTAATGGATAAGATATTGATATTTTATTTGGATGAATATTGGGAATGGACTTTAAATAAATTTAGTCAATGACCTTTGTGTCAGCGTGTTACAAATGTTACAATGTCATTGTTGCTCCGATTTATTTCTTTCAGTTTGTAGTACATCTAAGCATAAATGCGCTTTAATGTACAGCCGCTAAGTCGCTATGAAATACATCGGAGCAAAGGAAATGCTCGAAAATGCAGTGTGTAAATGGTATACGGGCGTTTATTAAAACTGGACATAGATTAAGACTCTACTAATCATTAACAGAAAGAATTATTTTGATTACGCTAACGTATACACCGTTATTAATTTTTGAACATACTATCGACCCGCAATGTACATCGAAGTACATCTGTCAGGTAAGTAAGTAATGTTTACTTGTATTGCATTTTTCGTTATACATTACGTGTTAAATTATTTTGTATGGTTATTTAAAAAAAAAAAAAAATTAACAAAAGCTGCCTAAATGTGCTCAGTAGGGGTTATACTAACCACAGTTAAAAGGATCGCCCGTATACCATTTACACACTGTATAGCAAGCTCTAAGGTCGTAAACAAGAGCTGGATCGAATAAGTGATTGATACTATAGGTATGTGTGTGCATCACAAACACAAGTTGATTCTAGTAAAGTTATCACCTTAAAATTAAAACATGACATTGACTGGAATATGCTTTGATTAAGAATTTTATCAGTCAATGTGCAATCTTATCTATTGTTCTTGCTTGCTAAACCAGCCAGCTTGTGCATTTTATGAACAATTGCACATGACGCCGTGAAGCGCTGAAACTGCAGCTAAACAGCGAAATATCGTATGAATTGTGATTTCTCTGATCGCAGCCGCATTGTTAACTGGGTAGATATAAATGTAATTTACAAGATAATATATTTTTGTATGATTATACTATTACCATGCAGTTAGCCGTCTTCTTTGTTATTTTATTACAGAGATAAATCAAAGCTCTCTTTTTAATGCTTTGAGCTGATCCGGTGCTTATCTGGTGCCGGGGCCTTGTAGTGCGCTATGTGAATGGCTCTTAGTGACAAAACTTTGACTCATTCCATTAGTGCATTTGTGCCAGCTTTTATTATTTAGTGAATCTAACTGTACACGCAACTCGATTATGGATACTTCATATTATGTACTCAGCTGTGATTGTGTGACTATCGCGCGCGACACACAATAATACGCGTATTTACCCACGCATGAACTCTAGATAATCGATTCGCGTATCACCGTAGACCTTTTCCGAAGTACAAAAAAGTACACAGCCGTGACTATCTTCGAAATGTTTTATGGTGGTTCGAAAAAACTATAATATCGACTATTTCCTTTACCACTGGAACGCACTAAACTACAAAGAAGGCAAACCGCGTCGCCAAATTGTACAGAAAGAAAGAAACAACTTGACAAACAGGCGAAGAAAAAGGAACAAAATGCTGACATATACAAAAGGCCTGTTGTCTTGAAATGGTTCCAACTCAGCGTTATACTGGCATTAAAGCTAGCACTGGTTTTCCGTTGTAAACATCCAGTGAAACCACGGCCGGTTACACACACTAAACTAAACCAAATAAAAAGAAAAATCGCAATACAATTAAGCAAGTAACAAACTCTAGTCAGTAACAGTACGGGCCCTACTTTGAAAATCAAAATTCGAAGTTTTGTAAAGGACATCCTTGGTACCATATTCCAATAATGAGTAAAAGGAACAATCATATATGAGTCCAATAACTCTGTCCACACAGGCTTGAACTTGGCTAGTTTTTAGGGTCATAATAAAGCTACAGAATTTATAAATAATAAGCGTACCGGCCAAATCGATGATTTCCTCTTGCGAGGCAGATCCCAGGGCTTGCTCGTACTCGTCACCCATGTCGATGGAGATCTGCTCCTCGGCGTCACGAATGTGCTCGGATTGAGGAGGCGGGATCCACTGGAACATAAAATAAATAAATATCAGGGGACACACACAGACACACACAGATCGACCTTGTCCCCAACTAAGCTCCAGGCTTGTACTATGTACACGGCTTTCATAGACATAGGTTTGTATAAACTGAGTAGATTTCATTCACAAAGTTTCTATTTACAAAGGGGAAGTTTACAATAGATGCTTACAGAAACGCGTGAGACTGCCAGGCTAATTAGCTATGGCGCTTTTATGAGTTTTCTATAGCCATTACATGACCTCTGGCTTCTTGATATTGCTATTGGCTTGTATTTTACCGGACGGTGCCATAGAAAAGTTAAGGTCGAAGGAGGATGGAGTATAGCATGATGATTAGACCCCGGTATCGGAGGTGCAAAATGGTAGCTGTCAATTTCGAGCCATTACTAGGGAAGGGTAAACATTGTTTTGAAATATTAACTTCATGTCGATAAACTAATGACAATGATTATCTATTGACGTAAATAATTTATTATCAGTATAAGTGGCCAGTATTAATCTCTATTGAAAAGGTTTATCACAAGAGTGTTTATGCACTGCTCTGCAACTCGAAACATAAGAAAAGTAATAGCAACCATAGATATATATTTTGTTGTACAGTCGAGTTCATAAATATGTGTACACTTTATATTTTTACGATCAATGATTATCATAGATCAAAAAAAAATAACTGTGTACAACCTAATGTATAGAAAAATCGTGTATCGATATCAACATCAAAAATATGATTACCCATCCCTAAGAACTTGACAGCTACCATTTTGCACCTCCGATACCGGGGTCTAATGATGATATCACTGACCTTTCTGATGACGTCGGCGACATATGGCTTTATCTCCTGCTGTTTGTTATTGTCATAGGCTTGTGGGTTTAGCGGGCAGTGGCAATAAAATTATCGTTATTCAAGGTGAACATGAAGAATGACACGATACCATTAGCTTTTTGAAAAGTAATGTTGAGGTTAAGATGAAGATGAAGCATGACATGGTATCACTGAACTTCTCGCCTACGGAATATGGCTTCATCTCTAGCTGCTTGAAAGCATTAGCTCTTTAGAAAGTTGAGGTTTAAGAGATGAAGCATGGCATCATGATATCACTGACCTTCTTCCCCCTGACGACGCCGGCGACGTAGGGCTTCACTTCAGGCCGGTCTGGAGTCTCCAGGGCCTGCTTGTTTATGTGCTCGATCAGTTTTTTGCGGTTAAGCGGGCCTGTGGGGTCCTTCTCACAATCGTAGTTGTTGCGCTGGGATGGGGGTAGGAAGTTGTCCTGGAATCAGAGAAGGAAGTTGTTAGTGAAATAGTAAACTTGTCCTACTAGAATATTATATACTAGAGGATAGGGCTTTTTCGAAAAATACTATCTTCTTGCACCAAGATGCGTAGGGTAGGGAGGTTATAAATATAATATTTCCTCCAGATTTCAATGTCATGTCCAGTGAACACACGTAAGACTGGGATCGAGGAAAATGGAGCCAGCACCAGGACCAGAACATGTCTCTTCCGTAAGATTTAAGGCTGTGCGTTATGTGCCAATGGTTTATTATAAACATGGCAACATAATTACAATCCTAAATGCATATTCTATTGCTTCGCATTACAGTTCAGATTAAAATTATTTCGTTTTCGTAACGTGTTTAAAGACCGTTGCTCCGATTCAACTTGAAAGGAGGACAAACAAACACTATCGCATTCATAATATTAGTCAGAATTGTTTAGTTAGGATATTTGCATGGAGCAAATGTTATCTCTTCGCTATAATAGTAACATGACTAACGTCTCACTTTTATGCAAAAGGAGAGTATTACTTAACTTACCTAAATAATAATAGGTATATATCCTTTACAGAGTGACTAATTAAATAAAATTTATCAGAAGAGATATCAGTAAGTAGAGTGTAGGTGTCTGACATAATTGATAAAACCATATTATACCTTCCTACTCGGTAACTTGATGCAAATTTTCGTCAAAAATGATATGCAACGAGTTAGTATGCTTGTTACTACCTACAGCACGCTGAAACGAATGAACGGATTTGGATGTGGAATAAAGATAACTTATACCCTGGGTCCGTATTATGGTCGCCTTTATCGCGGTGGATAAAGCATCTGTCACTCTCGCACTTACTGACTGGTCATAAAGTGACAGATGTCTTATCCACTTTTATCCACATCGATAAACACGACCATATTCGGCCCGCTGGACTGTTTTTGGGCGAGAGCGGGGTTAATTCTTTTGGAATTTGGGGACATATAAAGGAACCAATTAACATAATTTTAGGTATGGTGTTGATTACTTTCGAATCAGGGGACAAATGAGGAGTGTCTTTTCAAAAGGGCTTATAAACTCTACTTGGGAAATCGTAGAAAACAAATCCACGGTTTCCATTTCGAAATTATTATTTATTATCGATATCGTATTAAAGTAAGTGACGTAAATGTTATGTCACTAAATGCATTGCTTTATCTACCTAAATTATTACGTAAATTGCCATACAATTACAGATTTAAGCTCTTTTGCTTTTGGAATTAAGCCGTTTTGTTGTGGCCTTGAGAGAAAAAACCTTTTTGATTTATACATTACAGAAATAAACTCTTATGATCATTGTTAAACCTAAAAGCGATTTTGGTGCCGAAATAAAATTAATTACCTATTTACTATAGGGAAATTATGCCAATGACTTTTGCTGGAAGCAAAAGGTAAACAATAGGCCCTTTTGATTCGAACTTTGATATTTGAATATTTTTTAAGAGAACAAGAAGAGACGTTATAGAACTTTAACCTCAAATAATACATGTAGTTTTCTGTTTTAAGCAGAACTACATTTATAGTTTAAAAAAATAATGTAAATAAGACCTTTTGTAAAGACACTCCTCAAATGCTGATGTTAACACTTAGATAGGCTTCCAGAAATTGTTGTTCATGTGGGATAGCAAATTCTACGCAGACGAAGTGACAGGCAAGAGCTACTAACAATATAAATGCGTGTTCGTTTGCTCCGCCTTCACAGTTCATCGATGTCAAACTTATCAGGGACGGCCTGGTTTTCGAGACAAAAACTAAATAAAACTAAAAAAACTGAGCAATAAATTAAATATAGGTATAAATAAAGATATTATATTGTATAGTATTATAAATTAAATAAGTATTTAAATGTTTTCTAGTATGAGCCTAGAGCTTAGTTTGGAACTAGGTCGATTTGTGAGAGATTGTCCTTTAATATTTTACTTTATTTACTTTTATTTTAGTTTTCTCATTTCTTACAGTAAAGTTTTTCTATGTAGATTACATATGTCGTTATTTTTGAAACAGTACGTATATAGTTTTGCAATGAATTATTATAGTAAAGCAATTCCCCGATTACAGCAACGATGAGAAATTGTTTGTGCTGTGAGGTCACATCGAGGTAACCACAAATTACCGTAACATTCGTTTAAGAAATTCAACGTAAATGACGGAATGCCGTTACACAATAACATTTAGTGTAGGTACAATTAGCAATATAATGTGATAAAATCCATTTGGCAACATAGTGATCGAAGCTCAATGCTTACCGTAAAGATTGTAGCAATTGATATAAGTAGATGATATTAAAAAAAATATGAAAAAAATGCCGTCTTTTAATTCTACTTTGCAACCTGTTATTGTGTTATCTTAAAATTGAAATTGTGGCATACTTTTACAATGATTAGTGTTTGTATGAATTTATATATTTTATTGTACGAAATTGTTCCTTTTAAGAGATCTCTTCAAGCTCCTACACAGGATATCTTAGGTCATTCGCTCGAAAGTTTTATGTAGTAAACATTTTTTTTTATTTTTTTTTATTTTCAGTCTCCTAATTAATTTAGTATCATGGCATAAAGAACGCAAATCGAGCATACCTACATACTGGCCAGCTATCTACTGGCTCTTTTGCTTTGCACCTCTGAAACCAAAGAATGAACACTAACTATTGTTTGATTGGGAGGTTATTGCATAAGGTTATGCACTGCTATTGCACTTTTGGCTATTTAATAGACAAACTTTTTAAAAAAAATATTTAAGTATTGAGGGACTTTGCCACACAAATTGACCTAGTCCCGAACTAGTTTTTAGGCTCGTACTATGGCTACTAGGCAACGATAAACATACGTATATTGCCACCGAAGGCTCAGAAACGTTAGACAAATATTTTCCTTGACCGGGAATCGAACCCGGGACAGCTAGCTTCGTTGGCAGGGTCACTACCAACTAGGCTAACAGCGTCATCAACTTAATTTAACTATTAGACTGGGCATTAATGCTACTGCATTATCAAATGATTCCTTATATAGGAACTCAGAAAACAAAATGGTAGATAATGAAAACGAAATGTCTTCACCTTGGTCTTTCTTGCATGTAAATTAGTCATGGTTGAAAAAACAAATGTAAATTAAGAAGGGCGCCAGTTGCCAGTGGTTTGTTACAATTATGCAAACTGGTGGTTACTGGAGCACACTGGTACGGTAACTTGGTAGTATTAGTTTATTTTTATTTTTGTTTATAGACTCCTATTCAGAAAATATACAAGAAACACTTAAAACTACAGCAACTACAAAAGTGATTATATTCCTGTGTGCCTTATGGCAAAGGCCTCCCCCACCACTCTTCTCCACTCCTCCCTGTGACCACTCTGGTCCACATCCTGCGACCATATCTACCACATCGTCCAACCATCTTTTAAATTATCTACTTCTCTTTTGCGTACATCCTCTTTGTTACCATGTTGTTAGTATTTTACTCTACATCTCGGGTAGTCTTAGTACCGATAGTTGAATACCTTTCTTGATGTTATTGTATGTACAGTCACCCTCATTATGTGTACAGTTTAATGTCTTGTCGAGTTAGTCAGTCATGTTTAGAGTATGTAGTACTGTACTTTACATATTGTATCTAGCATCTAGTGTATTTACAAACAAAGGAACTAACTGATATAATAATATAAGTCATGCTAAAGTTATAATAAAAGATCAATTAACGACACGCTGGCCTAGTTGGTAGTGTCCCTGCCTACGAAGCTAGCGGTCCTGGGTTCAAATCCCGGTAAGTGCAGATGTTTGTGTCATGAGCGCGAATATTTGTTCCTGAGTCATGGATGTTCTCTATGTATTTAAGTATATATTTCTCTATATAAGTATTTATATCGTTGTCTAGTACCCATAGTACAAGCCTAGAGCTTAGTTTGGGACTAGGTCAATTGGTGTGACATTGTCCCCTGATATTTATTTATTTATTTATTATTATTAGTGTCTATATTTTTGGAGAAATGGTTGATCATGAAACACCAACAATGTTTTTATTTTTATTATTATTATTATTTTAACGCTCAATCCAAAAACAAAACAGCAGTTAAGTGTGGTTAAAATGCCATTTTGTGTAAAAACTGTGAATTATGGTTAAACTGTCTGTTAAATTTTTATAATCTATACACCGTGTTTTTTTTGATTTACGATAACTTTAAGGGAACGTTCTTTAGGTCAAACAAAGTTAATTTCCCGAAGACAGACAAATGATAAGTCTAATGGTTTTAAAGATATTTAATTTTTAAATTTAATCAGTTAATCACGTTAAACTAGTGTAAAAGGCTGTTATTTGATAACAACAATTTTCTTTTAATACTTATGAGTAAAGAGTTTCCAATTGTTGGGTTTGTATACGCGTCAATCTAAAGTGACAATCTTGTACCTGTCAAGTGTTATCTTTACTTGTGTGTGTATGTCACGCCAACATAGACGTATTTGACACTGATTATTAGTTAACTCTAAAGGCCCTTTTAGAATGACCAAAGATAAAAGATTTCATTATTTTGTTCTAAACTGAAAAAAAAATTTTTTTTGCAATATTTTAAAATCTAATCTACCAATTAGTTTTTATGTATATACCTAGTAATATGCCGAAGTTATCGTAAATCAAAAAAAACACGGTGTATATATAAAAGGCAAATCTGACTGACTTATATATCAACACACAGCGAACCTAGTGTACCTAGAAACTTGAAATTTGGTACAGGGTTTCCTTTCATGATGTAAGTGAGCACTAAGATTCCAAACGGGAAGAAATGGGGGGAGTAGCGGGAAACAAATTCTACGCAGTAGTCAATAGTCGCAGGCGTCCTCTAGTAGTTAAATAAAACCTGACATAAATACAGTTATTTCAGTGATTTTCATAGTAAAGTGTGTTTCCTTGAATTATATACTAATAAAAGTATATTAATAAGGAAACGGAGCATGGAAATGAGTATATTAATAACGAGTCAATGATAACATTGCATTCTAGTACACTACACTATTCAAGCTAAAAGTTTGCGTAAACTTTAAGCAATCATAATGTTAAGTACAGTCGCGGAATTAGTATAAGGCACCCAACATAGACAAATATACATTATAATTATTACATGTGACTTCAACAGTAGCTATAGAACTCATTAATCACAATTTTTTTTAAACCAAAAAATACCTATTTGTTTATAAAAAGTATGATTTATGATCATTGATCAGAGGTTTAAAGGTTTAGAAAAGAATACCAATGTAACAAGCAGACGGAAAACCTAACACTCGCATTTATAATGTATGAGCAACTTATCTGCTAAACTCTATTTTAATTTTAAAGAGTGACACAATATCTCAAGGTGAGAAGCGCTATAAATTGTAAACCTGTCTTAAAACACTAATTATAGTGTTACAAAGAACCTTTTGTTCTTTTGTGTGAATTGTAAACAGTTTAATTAGCAAAGATCACACTTGGCGGAGTTATCACTTATTCTCGTACGTAAGTTCAATAGTGAGGAAAAACAGATTTTTAAGACTCAAATTTTCGTACTAAATGGACTTGGCTAGCGGGTTGGTGGCAGTTAAAGTGATAAGGTTAATGTGTGTATCCTGTGTATATAATGTACAACTGTGTACATCTGTCTGTGCTGCCAGACCTCCCAAATGGATGGACCATTTATACAGTTTTATTTAACTAGTTCTTAGCTACATTAGATGAAAAAGAGAGGACACCATTATTTTGGGGATTTATTTAAATTATTAATTAATTACATAGGAATATGTGCCAGGAGTTTAAAAAGGCAAAGTAATTAATTACTTTTATACAATTGTTAAGTTAACTATTGTTTTTATTTCTCAGAAAGATGATAATATCAATCCCACTATTATTTAAGGATAACAATGGCATTAAGACTGATCACAAAGTAAATTGTTTTAGCCTTCGCCTTATAAGGGTGGAAACTGAAATAAGAGTAAACAATAAATTCTGACTTTTAAACTGTTCAGACTAGTCTTAGCAGGTGCAATGCAAGCAGAATCTTAACTGTCTTTTAATATGAGATATAGTAATTATTAATCGGCAAAAAAAAAGGCATTCACTCTGCTCATTCAGTCTCTCATATGTTTAGACATGCCACATTTGAATACAGTATTTTCAGGGCCAGATTAAGTCAGTGTGGGACCTGTAAAATTCAAATAAGAGACTGTAGATTTGATTTAGGTAAATTTATCAGCTTAGTTTAGTTTTTAGGGTGCTAAATAAAACAGTATTGTTACAAATATGTGGGAGACATGGGTGAGCATTGGCTACTGTTGCTACGAGGCTAATTTGGCACTGATTTTTTTTAAATCTCTCACACAAAAGTTTCATGCCAATGTCTGTCTGTCTGTGGCATAGTAACTTCCAAACCGATAGATAGACCAATTTGGATGTGTTCAAATGTTCAATGAAATTCAGTTGGTCTGTTGAAGAAGTATCAGCTTTGAAAGTAGGGTTGCAGTATGAGGGTTTTAGTTAATTTATGTACCAATTTACAAACTATGTTACACTCTATGTATGTTTCTGTGTTATCTCCTAAATAAATAAATAATAAATAAATGTAAATGATTATTATTTGCCTTCATACAAGGACCCTTAAAAACTTATATGCTAAATAAGTCCATTATCAAATTGTCTTTTGTAATATTTTACTTGACTAATAATACAAGGATATGAGAGCTTGTTAAATTTTTCATCTCCTGCATACAAGCAGTTGGGCACAACATAAAACATTGACTTATCCATGGTACAAAACGTTTTCGTGACAGTCACCATTAAAATAAAACAGCATTTTTCAATAGAAAGATATTTGGTTGAAAACTAACCAAACATGCGTGAAAGAATGGAATCTTCAGTTAAAAAGAAAACTACTTACATCAGGATCGACCTCCTTGGCGAGCATAGTGAGCTCCTCCTGTGACAATTTGGCCAATAGTTCGTCGACGTCCACCTCGTCTAAAGACGAGAGCTCGCGTCCAAACAGCTTGGCCGGCGTTGTCATCGTCGTTGTTTTCGTCGATGACGATTTCTGCACCAAAAACACACCTATTAACACTACACACTGCTTAATCTACTACTTAAATAAAACTAATGTTGATTTTATTACGTAAAATTCACTATACTACGAGGTAAAACATCGATTTTGACATTTTTACCACACCCACAAGTTTAATTGATAGATTCGGAACATACACGATAACAATGCCTCAAACTCAAACAACGAACCGAAAACTAATTTATAGAGTATATTACTTTCTTACATTTAAAACTTGTAAATAATTTTATTTAATAACAGCACGTAAAAATAACTGTGGCCACAAGCACCTTCCCTGAATGACAAGTTATGACTAAACTTAAAAGAACGGTCAAGAAGATTACTTTCAACGTTTGTCTGAAAGAGACAGCGCTTTACTTAACAGATATGGGGTAGGGATGTAAATGTAGCTGGTTATCGGTACCGGTTTTTATCAGTCAGTTTTCATAATAGTTAGTGGTCATGGATGTATTGTTATATCGGCTAGGCCAAATGGAGAAAACCACCAATTAAAGGAATAAGGTCATTTATTATTTCAACAAGGACAATTGCAAAACGTAATGTCATAAGAATGAGCATAAATTCTATTTTTAAATAAATAGAGAAAAAGTAGATATTTCTAGTTTCAGTACCTATAGTAGGTATATCAAATATATGTACTATTGTATATTGGTGTGTATATCTTCATAATTAATTAAGTTTAACAACAACTTAGGTTGTTGTTTATAGTATACAATAAAAATAATAATAGGTCCTTATTTATACCAAATCAAAAATCTCACCAGTTAAGATTTCTATTAGGGTGAGATACATTTGTTGTGCAAACTCTATACACCTTTTTTAGACTATTGAGTATTTTTAGTATATTTTATTTTTATATCAATCCCGCAAACTGGGAAGTTGCAAAAACAATACATAATATTTTAAATTTGAGTAGGTAAGTAATATATTTTTATATCGACTGCATTCCTAATTTTCGTTCTTTTTCTTACGTACCTACCTACTGACTTAGCGGCCAAGTAACTTTGAGATACCTGTGCTCTGAAATGATTACTTCCATTAACGAAACATTAGGAGTTAGGTATACAACTTATTCCTAAATGTCATTAACAATTCAATTGGTAAAACAATGGCCGTTTCTCGCCAATATAAACAGGTTTCCGTGGCGAACTGCTAAGCAATTCAAGTAGGTACCTAATTTTAAAAATTTGATTTGATAGCATAGCATACAACGCTGATCTCACTCCAATTTACTTTATTTGCTACGTGACTGCATTCAACGCTCATTCGAGTAAATTAATGTTTCTCACCTCCCACGATGACCTTGCTAGTTTTCCATCAAAATATTTATCTTACATTTTTATCAACGAATATGGTTGTCATTTATCAGATTGAATATCGCCAGGATTCAAAATACGAAAAAACGTATAGCGAGCGAGGTCATGGTATTATGTCTATATGCCGCGTCCTAATGGAGAGATTACGCAACGCACTATTTCATGCCGCGCCTATTGCCTTGCTGTTATTGAACTCATGATCGTGATTATGACCTACAACGCGTTATCAATCGAATAATGCAGTGCCGGGCCTGCAATGGTGTCATATTTTGAATAATGGGTAACGATGGAAGTATAACATAGAGTCGTTATGGTTGGAGAAATTACTGATTGCATCCTGGATTCTGATGCTACCAGTTAAAGGTTTTACGGGGACTGTACAAAAATAATAAGAAATGCACATTTCAAATTACTAAAATTAAAAGCTCCAGGTATGAAACTCCACGAAAACAACTGCCAAACGTGAATAATAGCGCAAATGTCAACAAAACTTACGCATTTCAAGTTGTAGGTTCCTCTATGCATTTAATAGCGAAACTCGATCATTTGTTTCGAACTGTTTTGTAATAGGTAGGTACATCGTGTATTTTTGACAAATAACATTATGGTTACCTACTGTACCAAAGCAAACTTAATGAGGTTTGAATTAACCATGCACAAAACAACCTTTGTTGTGCCTTGCGACAGAGATAACAACATACAACTCACGCTGGAAGGTGAATGGGTTTAAGGTCTTCATAGTCACGTTCGTTTCAAATGCTTACCTGTTAATAGTTTAGAATTATCACAAAATGTCATGCCTATTTGGAACCTGTTATTATTTGCCAGAAACTCACCGAAATGCATATTTTTCACGATATTTGCAAGCAGTCTTCTTGTTAACGCTTGGCGACCTGCCACTACTATGAGTTCAACATTACAGTTCTTGCATAGTTACTGTATACTAACGGACTTTAATTGATGAACCACTGTAGAATCTTGTTGTATAAGACCAACGATTAATTTCTATGTGATTTATATCTCGTCATTTGACGCTTTCATTATGACAAGGTTCTATGGTGGATCAATATTTAAAGTCCTTGATGGTCTAAGGTAAACCTAGATGGTATTCGCCCTGCCTACGAAACTAGTCATCTGAGGTTCGATCCCCGGCCCTATATTAAATTGGTGTGACGGTTCTGTGTTACGGTTCTCAAACTTTTATAGCGACGGAACTCTGTAGGAACAATTTAAGAACTGTAACTTTGTTTTTCGACGGAGCCCTGTCCTTATGGAGTCCACGAATCACATATAGGGGAGGGGATGGCTGGCTTAGTACAGGCCTAGTGTGTAGTTCGGGACTTGATCAATTGGGTGTAAGAGTTTACCCGAATATTTTTTAATGTTTTTCTTTTATATCCTGAAGTAAATAATCTACGGGGTTGAAAATCTTGGTACTAGTCGCTAAAAAAAATGTTTGAATTGGTACTTGTAAACATAAAATGTTCAAATAAGTTAGGTACCTACGCTCAGAATATTTATTACATCTCCATCACATAATTTGTCAAAAAAGTCACCAAGGACGTTAATACTTTTTTAACTCAAAGCAATCTTAATATTTTTCATTAATACCCTGAGTAGAAGTAATACATCAGTTGGTTTCGTTAAAACGTTGCGCAACCGAACTATTAAGAACAATAGGCTATCTTTCTCAGCGCGAAAGCGTTGGCCATGAGCCATGATACCATTTATAATGATATCAATGCTGATGATGGGAATCGTGATAATGAACATTTCTCAGTTATCGGAAACTTAATAAAATAACCATCTCGCTGTTAATAGAATCACCATCTCGCTGCGGCTCTTATGAAACTTATACCTATACCTATAGGCTTAGGTACTTACTATCTTTATTTTCATAAAGTATAAACGCACCGTTTACCAGCCAGGAATTAAAAGTTTCTATGTTTGAATTCGGGACATTCTCTACATTTATGCGTGCTTGTAAGACACGCAGACGTTTGTTGTCACAAACATCTTTGCATTTTATTATATAACTAAGTAAAATGATGTATTATTTAGTAAATCGTATTTTTGAAAACATTAAAACCAGTACCTATTGTAAAACCATGGTCTAATACTAAAATGTTTTCAACCCATAACGGCGCGTCCCACCAATCAAATTTACTTGATACAGTTGCGTCAATGTATGTACACACAATTAAAACTGGGACCGTCGTGGATTGTAAACTTAACTTTACTATCGATATAAACTATGTAAAAACTGTGAGGATATGTACATATTTAGATGTTTACCAGTCGCGCGTAGATGACGGGAATTGGATTAAATTCGGAAAATAGATGTATACTTTCCCCATTAGTTTTAATGCATCCCTAAAACTGAAGAGTCGTTTTGAATTACCACTAAAAAACTTTCATATTGCTTAACCGTAACGTCGTCGCATAAATAGCAGTACCCCAAATGAAGATTTTCTACATTATCCATTTAATTTGTTGGCAAGCAACTTGAGCTAGGTACCTACTGATCATTAATTAAATTAATTTTACAATTAATTGCACCTCGTTTAAATGCTGATGGTGCAAGGCCGCATCGACCGCAATTATTTGCTTTTGAATTTGATTTTATATAAATTTAATCAGTTTTTTTAGTTTAGTTTAGTTTATTTATTGAATAAAACAATTACGTTATGGATTACATTAAAATTTACATGCATTGGTCTATGTTCGTCTAAATAGGTACTAATTAAAAGAAAATAAAAGTAGCGTAGTTATTAACGAAACAACCAACTAGCTAGAGAATCAAATTCAAAGGGCTGCATCAATTTATAACATTGTTGTAAACTCAGAACTAATTTCGTCGTTAGATGGCGTTCCGCTCTACATAACAATACGGAAGAAGTGATAGAATGATTGATCCCAATCGATGAACGTTTTGTTTCTGTTGACCACGCGACTACGTCGAGCGATCTGGCGAACCGCCAACCCACTATAATTGGTGGTCGCGGCAGAGACACGCGGTATTCTTAGCTGCCCACTCGGCCACTGGCCTTCCTACCAACAAATGCGATTCCGGCAAATAAATAAATAAATTGTTACGGTCTTGACCTAGTCACTAGTCGCTAGGGATGTACCAATGAGCGCGTGTTGCCGATTTTCTAAATGTGTGCAGGTGAACGACCTGCATGAACTGAAAATTTAGTACTGGCTGGTGCTGCAGTGAACATGAAAAAATACTTGACGTTTACACAAAAACAACATCATCATTGTGACATTCTCTGAGAAGCTATTAACATACAAGCCTCGTTGCTGCCTTTTAAAGCGAAAGAAGAGGAATATAGTCACTAACATGAGTTTGCCTTATGGACCGCCGGTTATGGTATCGCCTCTTATAAGAGGGGTAAGGTTTGGTTTGCTTATTGCTGGCATATTCTACGCTAGAGTGAAGCAAGCGGCTTACAACACGCTTTATTAAATACTTGAACCCAAGTCACCACTAAAGAGGAATTCCTAGAGAAAATGTAGTGCAAGTTCAATATGTTGTTTTTCTAGACAAATAAAATGAGGAAATTCAAAAGTTTCTACTTTATTCAATCACTAGCGACCCGCCCCGCTTCGCTTCATGTGAGTTTTCAGTTACACCCGTACATAAATCAGAATTTAAAACCTTCGAAAAATATCTAACTGATGGTGAAAACCGCATCGAAATCCGTTACGTGGTTTAGGAGGAGTTAGGGCTAGTGCGCATGAGTCCGCGGATTTGGAGACAAGCCCGCGACAGCGTTCTCTTTTGGTTTCAACTCAAGTGCGCGCACGGCGACAAATAAGTAGTTGTCGCTCTTGTTTGCGCATCTTTTTAATCGCGACGAGGACACGGCGACAAAGACAAAAAAATACCGTGTAACAAAGTCGCCGTTAGCGGATAAGTATACACAGCCAGAAAGACAGTCAGACGCGAAAAGCAAGTTTGTTTTATACTATGTAATTACTAACAAATGTCATAAAGATATGTAAGTACGTAAGACATTACATTATGGTATTCGTTGTGTGTAAAGGTGTGAAAATCGTAAGCTTTGCAAATAACTTTCTTTGCCATTTACTATTGTCGTCCACGTGTTTGCTTTAACCAAGTTATTTGTGCATTCAAATGGATTCTACCGTTGATGTGAGAGTCACACGTCGCTTTCTAGTTTCTTCAAATGCGAGTTATATTCTAAGCACCTTATACAAATTGGGATTCATTCACCAGTTATTATTGTAATTTTACCGGTCATTCAGGCGAGCACTTTAATGGCGGCCCGGTGTGGCGGGAATCCGAAAGTGAGAAAATGACTTTATCAACAAGCTTCTAATAGTGAATTGAATTCTTGATTTGCAAGGTAAGAAAACTTTTTTATATTTATAGCTTGGTGAAAAGAGTTTAAATTGTCCTGTAGGTCTGCCTGTCAGCAAATTAAACTGTTTTCTCCATAATATATACTCTTATTGTTCTCAAGAGGCAGCCACCACACTCGATCAGCGGTTGGATCATGTTGCCGGTTTCACTCCGAACTCTCCAACTCTTTAAACTCAACGCCGTATATAGATTCCAAAAAAGTTACCAAAGATGGCCGAACGTCACTGTCACAAGTGTCATTGTCGTTGTGACGTTCCAGATGTAACCAACTCATGCACATTTATAAAAATAGGTAGTCAAATAATATTTTGTTGTTATTTAAGTGTCAAGATTATCCTAGGTTTTTGTTGTTTTCTATATACCTATATACAAAACACTACCCCCAAATAACTTAATTACGTACCCAAATACTAACTTTTGCTAGCGATTTCGTTTGCGTTAATTAGGTTACACACAATATGTCGAGAAATACCAGACATAAAAATCCTTTGGGAATGACTTTAGGGATAAAAGTATTGTATACGTATATTTATGAATAGTATAAACGCAAATTATAAGATGTATCCAAATGTTGTTAAACCCTGAAGTGTTACCACTGTAATTTGAGCTTTTCTTCTACAAAACAGTTTCAACTAAATATCTGTTGGTGATATTAATATTTGCATTAAATTATTTATGTATGGGGTTGCATTTAATTTTAACTTTACAATTATATGTAAATAAATTACATATGTACATTATTTAGAAAAGTTAAAACTTTATCGATGGAAGACTTTTTCATTTTATTGGCAACACATGAGTAGTTATTTTGGAATCTAAATACGGCGTTGAGTATAGGCTAAGCCATAAACTCTATTTAGGGCTTGCAACCCCGGATTTTTCGGGATTAATTTTGTATGGGGCCATTTGGGTCATAACTTGTTGCAGTTAAATAATTAGAAACACGTTTAGGCTCATGTATGTCATACCTTAGACAGACATGCCTTCTTTGTTTGCCACTTTAAGGAATGCCTTAAGGATGCTGAATGCAGCATAAAGCGGATAAACAAATCAATCTAACTGCCTATAGTGCACAAATGCGTTGCACTTCTTGCAGCTAACACTCGTTGGTGACTATTATTTTGCATATCAGCAATTTGCGTGAACATGAAATGTATCATCACTCATCAAGACGGAACAAATGGAAAATATAACTAGTTCCTTGTCCAATATACATTATTTATTATGCCGGTTTCGATGCGAATGATTATTCATGCAATAGAAACGTCAAGCTAACAGTATAATCTAGATGCTGCAAGTAGGCAATGATTGCATAGGAAAACATGATGCGCAACATGAATCTTGAAAATGAGTACCTATTATTTTTAATGTGTTCGCGTTTTCTGATCATAATAAATTGATATTGGGTCAAAATAACTATTAGTGTGATTTGAAATTGAAACTTTGTATCAAACTTCGAAATAGCTCGAATTTTTATCTGACACGTCGCTAATGCGCTTATGCATTACCTTCAACGTGTCAGATATTTTTGAGTCCAATATGTTGTAAGTATAATATAATAATTGGATATTGCTGTTCACTGTTAGCACCTAATTGATGGTAAAAAAGAGATATTGCTCTCGAAGTTTCGTATAAGTATTTTGTAGTATCTTACTTGGTATATTTGGTGTAACGTGGGAAAACCACTCGACTTCAAATCGCAAACGGAAATGGCGCATAAAAGCCGCAAAACGTTGCAGCTTGCACGGTTACCGTTAACCAACCCGCCAATTTACCTAACTCGATCGAACCAGGTTAACGGGACCTTTCTAAAGTGCAATTGACCAACGGAGGCTGGTTCCGCTCCGCTGGTCACCCCTGCTAAAAAGGGCGCATTGCAATCAAGAAATCAACGGTACGTGCAGCCTACAGTATTTTCTGGTTTCTGACATAGATTGTATAACTTTTTTAAAAAGTAATCGGTTGGCACAGAAAAACTGATAAGTAGGTATCTTTTTTTCTGTTCCTCGCCCGGATTTTAAAAACTATTACAATTGTTGCTTTTTACCGTGAGTATCATTCGGTTGCAACACAGACATAGTTTTTCATGATATCTACAATATATTCGACAATCGTAAAAATAGGACTATGTTTAAAAGGGGATAAAAACGTTAACGCATTTTGTATTGAAATTTTTTGCTTCGCCATGCTCTAAATGGAACTGTCTACAACACCCTCGACGAGTAGGTACTGCATTTGTTAAGGTCTTTAGCGCGTTATGTCAAACTGGTTTGACAGATTTCACTCGCTTCCGATTTTAAAGTTAATCCGGTTATGCTAAACAATCTTGAAGCTCCATTCTACTCGTATTCGTTGAAATCATATGGCTTTTGACATGTTATCGCATTGGTTTTAACTGGGCAAACTCTGGTGTTGCGGGTGTTTATGGTTCGCGATGATCGATTACTCACCATTAGGAAAATCGCTTGCTCGTCTGTGTCGTTTTTCACATAAAAAAGTAAATAAGGGCTATCATAACGATGATGATTACGATAGCAAGTCAGAAGCAATGTGGTTTTATCGAGTAGGCCCAGGGCCTCTATTCAATACGGTCAAACCATATGCTTTTGACGTGTTATCGAATTTTCAACGTCACCATAGCTCTTATCTACATGACAGTAATGGCGCCTGAGCTAAAAAACAATGCCTTAGTCAATGGCAAAATGCATTTACCCTGTAGAATAGACGTCCAGTAAGTACCCTATATTCAAACCGCGGATAGATCGGATTAAAATTTGACACATTTTGTACGGGCAAGTGTCAAATTTTAACCCAAAGTAAGGCTTATGTAACCGCGGTTTGAATATAAGGTTCGCCCGTTAGAAGGTGAGAAAAATTACCGCCCGGAGCTAAAATTGTATATAATTTTTTTGACAGCTACGCTATTTTATCGTCGCCTCAAAATCCTCATAAGGTGCGAAACTCACTAGGTTAAACCCATGCCCATGGCTCATTGTTTACGTCCCTGTTGCCAAGTGGCCAAGTCACATCAAGTTTTATATGAGTGGTATGGGATTGTCCCGTTGCGTGCAACCGGTCTGCTAACTGCTAACACGCCATTGACGCCATTTTATGCGTACACACCACGGACACACCCACGACGTTTTGGGGTTATGTTTCCGCGGAAGCTAGAAGAAAGATATTATGAATGGGTAGAAAGTTGCCACTGCTATCTATGGTTATAATTTTTTATAGATTATTTCAGGATTATTTTCATTTTTTATCGATGGTCAGGTACCTACAAGTTCTTTTATTTTTTTTAGGTATGTTTAAAACTGTCCTAAGCTCGATATTGAGTTTACAATAGGTAATTAATAATGTTTCGTACATGATGGAAAAAGTAAATTCAATCGCTACATAACTCTTTCTTGCAAATTTTTGAGAGCGTGGTACAGTCAACCAATTTGAATCATAAGCCACTATGGAACTATTTCAAAGTGATGTAATGTTTCAAATCAAATCGAATCAAATCAAATCGTTTATTTAATAATGCAAGTTTCATTACATATGACGTATCTTGCAGACTCCAAACTAGGCTGGGCCTGTATCTTGGACGCCTGCGCCTTTCAAATTGTAACAAAGCCTTTTTCCTTTTTAATGACTGCTTTAAAACGTCACTTTTACATAGTTCAATAGTGGCCTAGGAATCAAATTGGTTGATTGTACGTAGGTAATTTATATAAACCAAATGAAAGATAGAGACATTGCACGTCTAATACAATTTCTACCTAATCTAAATTTGAACACGCATCGCCGTTGATTACATGCGTAATTAGAGCATGCGCTTGAGTGACGAACGAGTTAATAACTGTATCACTTAACTGATAAACTGCAATTTACCCCACACTTGCGTTTAGTTCAAGCTGTGAAACATTACGCGATTTACGTGAAGTTTAACATCGTGACGGTCGCGACCCGATTATTAAAATTACAGGTATTGTTTAGAATGTGCTTCGGGTTTGTACTTGTCTATCACTCGCTCTTATACGCTCTTATTAAGAGCGAGTTAGAGAGAAACAAAAATTCGAAGCACCTACACTACACTTAAAAAATAGTAGGAGACGATTTGCACCGGGCGGTTTATTCGATTAAAGTATTTTATATCAAAATTAATACGCTTAATAATATGTGGCGAATAGGTAGGCTGTTAAATTTCAGTCCAGTACTTATATCATTAAAAAAAAGAACATTTTTTTAAATTGCAAATGTTTCTTTAATAGAAAAACCCTACTGAATCGAAAATATGTGGCCTATATAATATGTAAATGTTAGGTTTGGTGCAAATTGAACGAATGAACGGCGTCGCTAGGAGTGTACCAGTGTATGTTTTATATAAAGTTAAAGTGTAATACGTGTTTATGTGAGCTGTCACAGGACTCACAGGAGTCCAGGACTCGTCTTAGGTGAAAAAGAGAGTAGGTGCACACAGACGGTATAACCTTTTTTGTCTCGACGGTTAAAATCTGTGTACCTATTAAGATTTCATACGTAGTAAATACGTAGTCTATGTTACTTCCGAAACAACCGAAATAACTGTTTCGATGCGCTCTAGACAACGGTTTTTTTTTTGAAAATAGAACTTCGTATTTCAATAATATGTGTCCTTGTTTAAGGAGACTCGATCCGATACAAAATTGCCAATCTATCGCGTTTCAGAACACAGAACTATATTTTCAGAACGTAGCAGCGTCGCGTCATCTGTCAGAAATCTACTTATACGCTGCTGTATCCAGGGATAAAAATCTAAAAAAGACTACGCTTTTTGATTACCTAGTATTTAGCCAATCACAGCACAGTAGGTACTGCAACATTACGGACGCCAATGGGTATTTTGTTTACTTTTCTTTTCAATTATCTTGTCCAAAAGAAGTCGGATAGTAGAACTAGACAATTTACGATATTTAGTTTTCTTATAAACTCGTATTAATGATTTAAATTATTAATTTTAATGAACTCGTACAAAAAGTATTGTTCACAATAGTGTCATAATCAAGCTTTTTAATCTCTTACTCTCTCTCTCTCTATTATAACACGATTGTGAAAAATAACCATTTCAATCCTCGAAATGATTCGTCCTGCCATGCGCCAGTCCTATTGACATTGCTCGATTGCGACATTGAAGTAGTGGGGCGGGACGGGACATCGTGGATTGGATGTGACATGTTTGACCCAATTGCTTTTGACATGTTACCGTATTGTTATTAATTTGGCCGCCATTCCTGCCAAGTAAATAAGCGCTATGTAACGATAACATGTGAAAAGCAATATGTTTTTACCGAGTAGATTAGCGCTCCTGATTGCTGAATGATGATACGTTATCGTATTGTGTCGGATAATTTTGTATTAATCTTGTTTTCTCAGTTAGCTTATCGATTGATACTGAAGTCGACTGAGAAAGCAAGTTCTCTCAACTGTACATCGGTGGACCTTATAACTTATAACAAAAGGCATAAGGTACACCGATGGACAGTTAACAGTGTGGGCGATGGTATGTTTATTCTCTACATCTTTAGGGAGGTATATATTTATATATATATATAAACCAGTGTTTTAGAGGGTGAGTGAGTGAATGATAATTACAACGCCTCTATAGTCTGGCAAAAAAGTCTTGAAATTAAAAAGTGGCAACACTGTAGTGTCGTCCCTTTTTTCTTAGATTGATTTGAAAGGGATGACACTACAGTGTTGCCAATTTTTAATTTGCTTGTGCTGCCTCTGCTCTGAGTGCGATAATGGCTTGAATCGGAGTTGCTGACCAATTAGAAGAAAAGTTGCAGCTCTTACGTAATTCTTAGTACGAACCTGAGGGTTACCGGATTCATTTTAAATTCAAAGGGTTCGTGAAATGCACGTTGAAAAATACTATGCCGCCCATCCAATTAGCCGACATTAACCACTGCAGGGCATAAAACTCGTACTACTCTCGCGCCAAGCTGTCCAGCACTTGCCTAATTTACCTCTTCCCTGATGACATAATCAGGTCACCTGACCATCAGGTAGGTGGTCTGCCAACTGACTGCTTCCCTTGCCTTGACCGTTTCTCTGATACTGCCCTTGTCTAACAGCAGTCTTCCCGCCTAGCCAAGTGTCCCGCCCATTTCCACTTTAAGGTTGGCGGCGTTAGCGCAGATATAACTGCTCGGCAACCGATCAGCTCTAAGTGAGACATTGAAAAGTGAGCTTTGTTATGTGTTAGTACGATACATTTTTCAGTGGACGACGCGAAGCCCGCGCCCGGCAATTGCTTTCACTTTAACTTTAGAAAATGTATCGTAATAACACACATTAAAGGTCACTTTTCAATGTCTTACTTTGAGCCGATCTGGTGGCGAGCGGTTACGTCTACGCAGTGCAAACCCATTTGGTTTACCACAGAGCAAAGGACAGATTGCATCCGCAATTTAAACAGAAGTCTACGGAGCACCTGTGGTGATCAAGAACCAGCTTTTTTGTTTACCTTTAGAAGTTCGCGTACTTAGGGTGACACGCGGTCGAGTAAGGTCGCCGAGCCATAAGTACGGCGTACTTACTCACACGTCTATCTGGGCCTTAACATCCCTTGCTGGTTTTGGAGGAGTATATAAACTATGTGCCGAACGCACGAATGCCCTTACATACTTGGTCTACTAAATCCATAATTGAAATAAAATATATACCTACTTATGAAGTGCCAAACCCTACCCAGTTCAAAGGAACAGCTATGTAACGAATAGCGTTGTGTCTTCTACTACGGTGTCATAGGTAGAAACAAAATGGTAAGATTAACTAGAGCATGAGCCAGAGAGACGCCTGCGGCAATAAATGTAATAACTGTATCACTTAGCAAATTAAACTGCAATTTGCTCCATACTCACATTTAGTTCGGGCAGAGGAAACTGAGCTGAGAAACGTAAGTGCTACGTTAAAAATAACGGTGTTAGGGTGCAGCTCCACTGAGGCGGAGACGAGCGGAGCGGAGCTGTGCCAATATTAACCTATATAATCTAAGCTAACGTGCGTAAGGCGCGCTCGAGGTGACCGCACGCGCCTTCTATTGGTTAATATTGGCACAGCTCCGCTCGTCTCCGCCTCAGTGGAGCCGCATCCTTATGATTTGTTACGATCATTATAGCCGTCCACAATATTCAATTAATCTTTTTGATGGTAAGAAGAAGGCAAACTAGCACACATAATGCCATCTAATGGTTAGAGGGCTTTAAGTCTTCAATTCTAAGATATGCGTCGCCAACCCTTAGGAGTCTTAGGACTAAGATGGAATGCCTCTAAGTAATTTAATAGTTTGTCTTGTTCTGGTTACACCGGAATACAACAATGCGAACACTACTTTTTGGCGCCAGGTTAGTCCTTCGCAATAATCGCAATATATCTGATTGATTACTTAAGTAGGTAATTTTATAGGCGAAGGAGTCCTAATTCGCCTAGGCAGAGAGTGACAGCCCGCCACTTATGGGTCAACTCACACCGAGAGAATTCATGCTGCGTGGTGCAACGTATTCTGAATTCTCACAATGAAATGTGTACCTAAATAAATTCTATATTGAGTGGCATGTGCGCGCAGCGTCGCGTCGCGTCGCGTTGCGTCTCGGTGTGAGTTGACCCTAACTAAAGCGACATTAGGTTAAACATTTGTGTAACATGGGCTCATGCTGCGTGGTGCAACGTATTCTGAATTTCGTGTAGTAAATAAATTATATATTGAGTCACATGTGCGCGCACCGTCGCGTCGCGTCGCTTCGCGTCTCGTCTCGGTGTGAATTGACCTAAAGCGACATTAAATTAAACATTTCTGTAACAGGGGCTCCACTCTAAGCTTTAAAACCATATTGCTTTTGACATGTTATCGTGTTGTCAATGTAACGATAGCTTTTAAATTACTTGACAGTAACGACGGCCGAGTTAAAAACAAAACGATAACGCGTAAAATATTCCGAGCTTCATCATAGCTTTCGGCTGGCTATCGCTATCACGCTTGCACTCGCAACTGACAGTATATTTGTCACTCGTGTGTCGTAGAAAAACGAAGATTGCCGATAGCTATAATGGCTGATTTACATTGATCCAGTAAAAGCGTTGCGTAGTACATTGCGTTGTTACAATAGCTCTCGCCTCAAACGTGAACACCAACTCGTCAATGTACTTCTACTGGCATGCGTTTGCTGGACTAACGTAAATCAGCCATTCACTGCCAGTACTGCTTCTCAGACCTTCGCCAGGTGCCATATCTTTTGTTTTATACGGAGCTTGCCTAGTGTAAGAACGCACATATGCGTTGAGGGCACTGGGTGGAAGTCAGGAGAACGCATATATGCGTTGCTGGCAGTGAATGCGTTAAGAAAATGGTAATACTGAACGGCAATATGACTCAACCCAGTAGAATATGTAGTCCATTAGCTTATCTAAATTTAATGTGCGAAAGTTGACGTCAATATTTCGAAAGGGAAATGTTGAAAACTCAACGCTTTTAAACGCATCGCGAGCGACTTAATGGCGTGTAAAATAGGCATGGCCGTGTCGAATCGATTGCGACGACCCGTTGAGTCGAGCGGTCTCGTATTGTTATGTCACGATAATCGATTCTGTTAATCGATTCAGATCGAAAGTTGAATTATAAATTTTCATTTTCATTTGCATACTTGGCGCTGGCTGGTGTTGGTTTATATTTAACTACGTCAAAAAGGGTTAACAATTTGACTTTTTTCAAGTTTTACATGTTTGTTTGTTGGTCTGTCAGTGAGTTTAGTTTAAATCTTGCAAGTTACTTTTAAACCAGTTACTTACCACTATTCAAATAGGCATAAAATGAATATACATACGTATAATGTGAAGCAATGACAATGCAATATTATAAATTGTCTAAGAGCAGATCTGCTGGTGGAGGCGAAAAAAAAAACCGCGCTTTACCAATCGTAGACCTTGTGAGATTTCTATGTATTGATGTGATCAGTATGTCTCTGCTATTAAAAGCACAGTGTGAAAGAGAAACCTATGGCATAATTATGTTAAATTTAACTAGACACAGAATCAAATAGAGGCAAAGGGCTTTGAAAGTTTCGAATAAATTTCTAATTCACGGGGTACCTAATGTGGATTGGAGACTATTACACATGACTAAACATAATTTAGATTAAATAATCATTTATATCAAGAGGATTGTGAACCTGCATTTTCCGTACATAATTCGATAGATAACGTTTCGCTCCCCAATTTCGCTGCAAAACGATTTTTACAACTTTTGGATAAGTTGTTATACAGTTTTTTTCTCCAAGAACATATATCTTCTGAAAAAAAAACAAAACGAAACTGTACAAATCTAGTTTTTCATAATAATTACAACATAAGTATTCAAAAATATGGATAACGAACTTGGCCACCTAGGGTGAAATACCTCGCTCGAAGCTAGAAGAGTCACTTGTATTTGGGCCCACTAGAAGCGGTCACGTTCAATGATTCACATTTGTATTGAGATTCATAATTTAACAGTCATATTTTTCAGCATTCCGATTGTACACGGGTAATCAAATTTAACCCCTGTAATTAGAGGGTAAGAGCTACCATCATTGGTGCCGTCACCATAGCGTCGCTTCACAAAACTCTTAAGAACTTGAGACAAACAAATCATCGCAGTCCGTAAATCCAGGCATATTCATCATGAGTCATGAGCCCGTAACGTAATTAATTTCTACACAGAGGTTATCAGGGCAATATTTTATCCCTAACTGTGATATATTAGATATAATATATTCAGTGCCAAGAGTAATTATATTTTGAGATTTTTCGCTCATTTTTAAAGATATCAAAGACGCTGGCACTTGCTTATCCTCTTAACATTAAGTATGCAGAAGAATGACCTGAATGACAGATGTATTGTAAATGTCTTCCTCTCTTTTTGTCTCTCTTGTATATTCTTATTTTCTCTATTCTCTGTTTCTCTGTCTTATCTCTTATTCGTCATGAACTTCCTTTCGGATACGCAATAAAATACGCCGGGTTTTTTAAAATAAAAAATAGTCTACCTCGTATTTGAGTGACTCTTTTACTGTCCAAGTTAATGTTTCGCTAAGTTCGGACGCGAGCTGGTAACAGCCACATGAATATGAAATACGAATAATACTTACTGAACATGCAAATTATGGAAACATTAAAAAACATTCGACGGTTTTTCACAATTAACCTTAGGTACCTACATTAATGTAACAGTTGCATTGTGTTTACGAATTAATTTAATTTTATTGCATCCTTAATTTAACTAAAACTAGTGACAAAACAACAAAGAACAGTCTGAACAAAGGCTCGCTCTCAATTTTGAAACTGCGGATAGATCAACATCAGACAACCTTAAAACGAGATAACTCAGAAAGAAAGAAAGAAAAACATATTCGGGACATACCTACACAACAAAGAACAGATAAACACGTAGTCACTTAGTTATAATTTAACATAATATGTGTTTGCTAATTCCTTGCGATCAAAAATAATAAGTTAATAATTATAATGCATACTAAGAATACAGTTTATTGAGGATGTGTGTAATCGTCTACCTACTTCCTTTGTTATCGTTGTTTCGCCAACAAAGCCTCTGTCTCTTTTATGGCCTGTGATTCACTCTCAGGAAGAATGTGCATAAAGAGAACCTAAAGTTTAAAAATACATTTTATCCTTAAGCATGTTAATACGGTAGGAATTTCTGTATACCTATGCTTTGCCCACAACTTACACAGCTAAGAGGATTATGTGGCGACACGCTTCAGTGGCTTAGCTGTCAAAAAAAATACATACATATTTCTCAACCCCTAATTGAGTCTTTTTGATGTCGTAGTTGGTATTAAAAACTAGGTTTGTACGTTTCCGTTTTTAGGGTTCCGTAGTCAAACTTGGAAACCTTATAGTTTCGTCCGTCCGTCGTAGCTCAGAGACCCTCAGTACTACTAGAAAGCTGTAATTTGGCATGAATATACATATAGGTCACGCCAACAACATGGTAAAATAAAATCTTGTTTTTTTTTAAATATTGTACCTTCCCTACACGTAACGTGGGGACGTATTGACGACGCGCTGGCCTAGTTGGTAGTGACCCTGCCTACGAAGCTAGCAGTCCTGGGTTCAAATCCCGGTAAGGGCAGATATTTGTGTGATGAGCGCGAATATTTGTTTCTGAGTCATGGATGTTTTCTATGTATTTAAGTATATATTTCTCTATATCAGTATTTATATCGTTGTCTAGTACCCATAGTACAAGCCTCGAGCTTAGTTTGGGACTAGGTCAATTGGTGTGACATTGTCCCCTGATATTTTTTTTTTTTTTTTTTTTTTCTCGTCTACCCCATAGTGTGGAGTGTCGTTGGATAGGTCTTTTAAAAATATTGTGGGTTTGTGAGTACAATTTTTCGATTAAGGGATCCGTTTATGAAATATTAAGCTTGAAAGTGATATTTTTTGTTAGAGTCAAGGCCAAAATGCAGGCTTTAAATACTAAAAATCTGATAAATATCTTAAATGAAAGCACGTATAATGAATTTTATAGGAAAACTATTACGACTAAGTAGACTTCATTGGTTTTTGAGTTACAAACGGTTTAAATGTTTATACCTACCGAAAACTTATTTGCGGTGTTGGTAAACTGACCGCGACCAATAGCGATGTATGGGAATAACAGTTTTCCAACGGCATAGTTAAGTTTGTGGCGAGCCTACACTGAGCATGGTTCGACATGCTTTTGCCCGGTTTTAACTTTCATTTGGCTCTTTAATAAATATTTTCTTGGACTGGAAAACGTACAGACCTAGTTTTTTACAATTTCTACAATATATTCAAAAATCATAATAATCGGACTAGATTTAAGGGAGAAATGTAATTGCACTTTGTATGAAAAAATTTTAGCTTCACTATCTTCTCAAGACAAGAGGATCACCATTTTTAGACCAGTATTATAGCTATATATATTTAGTTAACTTCCCCCTGATACCTATGTTTATTGTTTACCCGGCTGAGGATGTGACTCAGTCCGTAGTGAATTTACTCAACCTTGCTGTGTTTTATATTTAGCCGCATAGTTTTTTATTTCTCTTCCCAAAATGTACGTATCTTGCGCTCGGCATTAGAATCTATTTTAAACAGACAGACATGCCGCCCAAAAAGCGAAAATTTCTGGTTTGAACTCCGTTTAAATGTCTATACGATTCTATTTGGAATGTCATATTCACAACAAGTTTTGAGTTTAGAAAGATGCATACCGGTCGTCGGCCTTAACAAGTTGCTAAGAACATTAACGACTTTTCAAATCACACAAACAGACAGAAACCAATGTTTTGAATTTGTCCTATAACAAAACCCTCAAAAGGATCATTGAAGTAGGTTATTTCTAGATACAATCGTAAACTTTCGCAAAGCGCAATTGGGTTTTCGACTCTTACTTTCGTTTCGTTTTCGGTTTCGTTTTCGCAATTACCTCATGTTGTCTAGCAGCTTAGACATTGTAATGCTTTCAGAAACTCTAATACTGAAATAGCTTTAGTCTTGTATGAGCGGGTTATGAAAATAGCCCAGCCACCTAGCGTACACAAAAATATTCACGCGTTTAAAAGTAGCAACTTTAAAACAAATAATCATTTATTTTGAACTCGGAATAGAATAGTTGAAGAATTAAGTATCAGTGGACAATATTACACAAATTGACCTAGCCCCAAAGTAAGTTCTAGGCTTAAACAATGGCTACTAGACAACGATAAACATACACTCAGGACAAAAATACCGGGTCAGAGTGCGTTTTTCATACAAACGAGGCTATTTCGAAGCATTGGTTCCTCGCTGATGCTGAATACCCCGAGCATCGATACAGGACTTCCAGAGTGCCTAGGATACCCAACTGAATAAATCTGCGGTTAAGGCCGGAATTGTGCATGTTCAGAAAAACAGCTAAAATGGCAATAAAATGTAAGGAAATCCAAGTGCTGACCCAAACTCTCCCGCTGTGGTGTTAACTGATTGTGCGATCAGTTAGGTATCTCAAGAACTTTTGACCTCCTCTATTGAACCTCGCAATATCCACCATTAAAACTCACTCAAAACCACCCCTGGCAAGGAACCAAGGCTTCGAATTAGTCTCGTTTGTATGAAAAACGCACTCTGACCCGGTATTTTTGCTCCTGAGTGTACTTATATAGAGAAATACATACTTAAATACATAGAAAACATTCAAGACAGAAACAAATACGAGTACTCGCGCGCATCGCACAGCATACTCGTAGGTAGGTATTTGCCCATTCCGGGAATCGACAAGGATAGCCGATAGTTAGCGTTAATTTTCAATGATTTTGTTCCTGGACTGATACCTATTTAATTTAAAGCGTAGTGGTAGGTACTGAGTTAAATAATAAACAACTAAAGTAGTGTTAGTGCATAGCTAGCAAGCAATTAACACTTTTGGCGGCTGTCAGCAGTCCGTCTGTCTACGCGTTATGGTGACGAAAGAATACAGGAAAAGTCTATGACTATTTTATATGTCGAGGTTTGAAATGTAGCTGTAGGTGACTGAGAAAAGGTCCCACATTAGAAGTACTGATACCTACTGTCTCGTAACTATCTCGGAGTTGTAACGCCAAGCCGTAGAACCTTGTTGCAGTGTGGGGACGTATTACGCCACATAATTTTATTATAATTCAAGTTTGCGGTGTGGTCTCTTACAGCGACAGAGTTCTTCTATATCTATTTTGTTTCACGTTTATTTTGCTAAACCAGTTACAGTAAGATTTAAATAGATATTAGTATAATAGTGATAAACGATCGTTGCATAATATTAAAAGTAAAGTAAGGTACCCAACGAAAAAAACATATTAACTTAACGGTAAAGCGCACGTTTACTTGCTTTGTGTTTAAAAAAATAGTGGCAGTAATTTCAGCAGCTAACTAACTATATGTTCACCGAATAGACGTAGAAGAGCGACACCAGCGAAACAGTGACAACCGCTTTCGACTGATGCCAACGTATCACTGAGAGAGAAAGTATCAATTAACATCCAATACAGTAATAGCTATTTCATTATATCACTGTAGTTCCGTCTTTGAAATCACTCGGTCAATCTAGAACCCAGGTCATAAAACGTTGTAGTTACCGAGAAATACCAGAAATTCCGATGAATTCATATCACGTTTTACGATACAGAAGATTAGACTTTACGCTCTTTACATACAAATCTAGTACGTCATAAATAACTTTTCTCTCACATGCTCGGAAATGTTAACATTACTGTTGCAAAATCAGGTAAAAAAAATATAGATTGTTCAACAAGGGACTAAAACAAGCTATAATGGCA
This sequence comes from Acleris sparsana, assembly GCA_923062465.1. NCBI lineage: Eukaryota > Metazoa > Arthropoda > Insecta > Lepidoptera > Tortricidae > Acleris > Acleris sparsana. The sequence goes on from OV281293.1 coordinate 3,942,619, forward strand.
CGAGATGTTTAGCCACCCGAGCGGAGCGAGCAAATTGAATTTATAACGGTCAAACTTTAATAGCGGTCAAACTTATAGCACCCCGGTTTTTGCGTCGGGGGTTAATAATGAACGTGTTAATTGTCTCTATGATGTCTCTGCGTTAATCTTTATCAATTTCTCCACGGTCAATGCCCCTATCTTTATCACATTGACACCAGACCCCACTTTATTGATTTATCCCAATAAAAATTTCGTCATCGACAGATGGAGACGCTTTACGTCGTCATAGAGAGCGACATGGATGACGAATATATATTTCTGGAGCTCCCCTACAAAATAGTAAACAGAGAGGGCGGGCGATCATCGACCCCTGAATGCCATTCCATGCATTCACGACTTGGAATAAGAAGCCGTTGAAAATCGTGAAATCTAATTACGCACACATAGTTATTATTGACTTCTATCGTACGTGATTGATTGGCATTTGTTTCGTCTACAATTACACATTATATATTTCTTAAATTGTAATAAAACTAAATGAAAGTGAGAAGATCCTGCGGTTTATTTACCAACTATCTTTTACCCGTGATTTAGGGATATTCCCTCGGATACTGTGTACTCGTACTGTGTCTGTGTACATTTTCCGATATAAATAATACCTTTTAAAGTAGTTTATAGACGCTATGCGCTTATTCTTAAACAAGTCGCGTAAGTTACGAGCTCTATCTTTATCTTTTTGTTCGTTTTGACACACAATTGGACTATAGTTTTACCTCGAATTGGACTAAGTTGAACCTTTAACCCTTTCATGAAAGTTAAACAGTAAGTTTGCGAAATGAACGTTGTGAGAAGAGATTGCAAAAGGAACAGTATGCGTCCTAACCTAACCCCGTCTAATAATAATAAAGGTCTCATTTATGACACAAGAACGCAATTTTTTATATTTTTTATTATGGCATAGAGAAGGCAAACGAGGACACAGGCCACCCGATGGTAAGTGGAAACTGTGACCCATAGACATTCACATTCACAAGACTGCAAGCTTTAGACTGCAAATGCGTTGACAACCCTGAGGACTAAGATGGAATGCCTCTATGCTAGTCATTACACCGGCTGTCTTATCCCCAAACCGGAACACAACAATGCGAACACTGCTGTTTGGCGGTAGGTTAATGGTTAAGATGGTGGTAGCGATCCGGACGGACCCTGTACAAGGTCCTAACACCCGCAAAATCTACTAGACAGGGGCACTTGCCGTCCCCGAGCAAGTCTAAATGGTATGACCGTTTTTTTTTTTTTCTAAAACTTCTATATATGGCTATCTCCAATAGTTTGGGAGGAGTATGCGGACAAACGAAATTCCGAATCGGGGATGAATGGAGCTTCGCTCACTTCGATCGATTTGCTCCAATAAAAAATGTAAACCATCATTACATACATAAACATAGCCTATGTTACTCAGGGATAGGTAATATAGCATTCTAATGGTGAAATAATTTTTCAAATCGGTCCAATAGGACCTTGTGCGGGGTCCGTCCGGATCGCTACCACCATCTTATCCATTAACCTACCGCCAAACAGCAGTGTTCGCATTGTTGTGTTCCGTTTTGGGGATAAGACAGCCGGTGTAATGACTAGCATAGAGGCATTCCATCTTAGTCCTCAGGGTTGGCAGCGCATTTGCAGTCTTAGGCTTGCAGTCTTGTGAATGCGAATGTCTATGGGTCACAGTTTCCACTTACCGTCAGGTGGCCTGTGTGCTCGTCAGCCTTCCCTATGCCATAAAAAAAAAGAAAAAAAAAGTAGTTTCGGAGCCTATTCAATGCAAACAAAAGAACCATCAAATCTTTCCTCTTACATAATATTAGTGTAGATAGACGCTTTTACTGTCAAGTTAATAAGAGCTATGATAACGTAACGTTAAACAATATAGTACCGATGATATTGTGAAAACAGAAAGAGGCCTATATAGTACCGATTTCTATTCTAACACGTCTATCGACTAGTTTGGTGTGAACTGTAAATCAAGTAGCTTTCTCCGTAAAGGTACTTTTTCACCGCAAACTGCTACAATGACTAACATACTCGTGCATGTAATGGCGGATGATTATCGAGTCCCGGGAAAGCGTGGAACTCGTGAGAACTTGGAACAGTGGGCTTTGAATACTAAAACTTATCGTGACTTTAATCACGATGGTTTAGCTTCTTTAAATAAGCTGTAAGTTAGGATAAGTGATAAGTTTTTTTTTTATGGTATAGAGAAGGCAAACGAGCACACAGGCCACCTGAAGGTAAGTGGAAACTGTGACCCATAGACATTCGCATTCACAAGACTGCAAGCCTAAGATTGAGGACTAAGATGGAAGGCCTCTATGCTAGCCATTACACCGGCTGTCTTATCCCCAAACCGGAACATAACAATGCGAACACTGCTTTTTGGCGGTAGGCTAATGGATAAGATTGCCACCCGCAAATCATCGTATTCAATTGACGTCTATTGGAGATGAGATGATTAACAAATAGATTTTGGGTTTTAAATAACTGTTTATGTTTAAACATTGTTTTAAATAAATAAATGTTGTTTTCAATCCACGACGATCATGATATGAAGTATTATATAGTAGTATTGTACAGTCAACTAGAAAGAGATGTATCAAATTTTCCTTAATTCATTGTAATGAGGTCCAAAAGGATACATATCTTTAACACGTTGGCTGCGGGAGAAGGCACAAAAAGCCCCATGCGCGGCCGTAATCCTGTGCGGCACTGAAAATAGTGTAGTTTCGTACGGTGCGGGGAGCGTATCTTGGCCAATCGTTCTAGTAGGACAGAGACAAATATTGTTTTCTGTATTGCTCTTAAATTTTGATAATATGGCATACTTAGTTTACGTGGGGGGCACATTAGACCTCTCCCGCACTGAATGACTTTTTTTTCATTTAGGTGCGGGAAGGGGTCCCATAGACCTTCGACCCATCACACGCCCCATCCGCACTGGATGTTGACAATTTCAACGGGTAGTGATGCACCGCACACGAACCGTGATAGGCGATTGTTTTAATTACCGAGGTATTGTTTGTGTTTGTAGTGAAAATTTTGTGAAGAAAAATGAGTGTTTTTAACTTAAAATGTCGTAAGTTGAAGAAAATTCATAATGACAGAATACAAAATCAGGTTGCAACTCAGATTGATGCGTCATTATGTTCTTCGCCTGATTCGATTCTAATGAGCCCAAGTGGTAACACCATTCGTAATTTAAAAAGTGCGTCAATTTCGAAAAAAAACGTGTATGGGTCCCCAATCCAAGGCAGTCCATCTACCAGCCGACAGCCATTACATAGATTGCAAGCTATGAAGTCTATTCAACCACGTACTCGTAACTCCGAAAGAGGTTCTTCTCCGGGGATGGATTCATTAAAAGGTTTATATGCTGACAGTGGCTGTAGCTCCATAGGTAATATTTCATGCTCGAATCTGATGCCAGAATTAGACATAACATTAAATGAGGAAAATATTCAAAAATTCGTCGGGTGAGAATACGTTTGTGCGATGTCTAACAACCTTCTTTAGGCAAACGTTTCCTCTCCCGATAATATAGTAATCGTTTCCCATCCCTAAAATGGCTTAATTCGGTCAATTCAGTGCGGCAAAAGGTCTAAAAGACCCCACAGTTTATTTTATTTTTTTGTAATAGTTCTAAATGTCTGAGACCGGGGCGAAGCCAGAACCATATTGCTTAACAGATGTAGATTGCTTAGGTATAAATTTCTATGCAGTACGGTAAACTTCCACGGAAAAATAACTGGTTTTTTTTTTCTTGCGAGGTGGGGCACAATGCACCTAGTGCCGCACTGAAGTTTAAGTAGGGTAGGGGCTCTTCGGACCTATTAACGCACCAGAATAACAAACCTGTAAATCAGTCCCGCAGCCAACGTGTTAACCAGGGGAAGGACGTTTTCCAGGTTAAAGTCTCCTTATTCATAAACGTGCAATGGTTGCAGTGTGCTTTAAATATGTTCTGTCCTAATCTGTCGTTTAAACATTTAATTTTTAAAAAGGGACAAAATATACTTTAATTAAAATAGGTTCAATTCAATTCAATTCAATTCTTTGTTAAATGGCTACTGTCCAGTGGGACAATTCTGCCAGTGTCAAGGTTGGAAGTTACACGTGATCGGTGAAAATGCTTTTCCAGAAACAGATGCTGATTCATCAGTTGGGAAAAAAATAAAAATAAATTATGTACATTACCTACAACTACATAATACTAAAACTAAAATGACAACTTACAACTTAATATTAATTAAAATAGGTTTATTGTGTATCTATTAATAAGGCGGTCGGTGTTTGGCCTCCTGCTTCAGCCACAAAACCGAAACTAGGACTGACGTAAGCTAGCTGTCAGACGGTCGCGTGCGTCAATTCCATACATTTTGAAAGTTTTCGTAAATCGTTTACATTAGCGTTATAGCAACTTGTCTAACCTCACAATTGCCTCAAATGGTAGGTGGGCCATTCTTCTTTTTGATGCCTAAGAATACGTCCTTAACGTGAACGTTTGCTTAACACGTTCACTGTCCCCATACAAAACAATCGGCCAATGTCACAAGTCCAATTGTGCATTCAGTATGGGGATTTGACCCCATAGTGGAAGCACGGACTCCTGAAAAAAGTTTCATGACCCCACATTGGGGGCACCCGGACAGGGCACGTGTAATAGTAATAATTTTCAAAAAAATTAGAGGACATTAGAAATGCACACAATTTTCAGATTCTGATCTACGTACATACTTGAATAAAGTATTACACCAAATTGTGCGGGGCTGGCTCAAAGAATGCTAATATACCCGTAGTAACGCAGTGTTCGTTATTTGCAAGGGGACGTGAAGACTGGTAACGCAGTGGTAATTTGAGCAGAACATTCTTGTTTTATATAGAAAAACAACAAAATAGCGGGTAAATTTACAGTAAAAAGTGAGACCTGGTTAACACTCACCAGTCTAGTGGACTGGTCTGGTGGCTCCCGTAAAATAACCTCGATTTTTTTAAATTGACCGTATAATTTAATTTCTTTTTTACGCATTGAAAAGTAGAATGGCCCAGGGTACACTTATGAGTTTCACAGAATCGCAAGATGTTATGTTTACAAATAGTCGTGCATGTTGGTGAGAATATTTACGAGCTGCTTGGACATTGACATTGCTTATTTAACGAAGACAAAGCATACAAAGGATATACTAATAAGGCAATTTGCGTGCAGCAGCGCCCTCGCTTTTCTCGTGACTCATTTAGTGATAGTCTTGTTTTGCTAAGTGTTTTTACCTAATTGGTAGCACGCACTATTTTTAATTATGTAAATAGTCAATTATGTAAATTCACACAGACGCGCCCAATTACAATTATTATTATACACATAGCTACTGAAAAATGAAAAAAAAATGTTACCTAGAAATCATCCAAAACTCTCATCACACAATTATTCAAATCGAAGGACCGTAAACTTCGTAGGCAGGGTCTACTAAATTAATTATAATGATCTTATTGTCTCAAACAACATCATAAATAAAGTAACAAAGCACCCGAATGCTGAGCGAATCACGAACAGATGAGTCACGTTACAGCGGTTTTCCAGCCGCCGACGGTTTTAGAACAGATTGCAACGTTTTGTGCAAATGAGCAATTGTATGGCGCTCATTATGTACCGAATTAAAGGCGCAACCACATTGGCAAATATCCCGCTTGCTAACTATACATCGACACGTTATCACGATCTTGAGTCGTGACACGAACGACGTAATGTACATTATTATTAACATTCCGGACGCCAGCGACTTTGTACGTGTAGAACCAGTTTCCCGGTGGGAAAATCCTTTCTTAGTGCTAAGGAATATTCCCTGCAAATTTCAAGTCCTTAGGTCTAGCTTTGTTAGGTCGCGAGCGACTTCACGTGACATATCTGGCGATATCGCGCGACAGGTGTCGCCAGATGTCGTACAAAGTCCGGCAACGTTGCGCCACTTGACCCGAAGTCGCTGGAGACACATAAAAACAAAAAAAAACGGGACAATGTCACACAACTTGACCTAGTCCCAAACTAAGCTCTAGACTTGTACTATGGATACTAGGCAACCATAAACTTACTTATATAGAGAAATACATACTTTTAATAGTAAACCTCCAAGACCATCTGCCCCCACCGTTGTTATTAGACCCGGGATCGCTAGCTTCGTAGGCAGGGTCACCAACCAACTAAGCCAACGCGTCATGCCGCGTACATTGGTTCTCCATTGAACCCGTGGCATTAGTATTTCAATAATATTGTTGACGTTCTAGTAGCTGACACTCTCGTTTAAACTGTGCTACTGTGCTGCTGTGTACACACACACACAGCAGCACAGTAGCACAGTTTAAACGAGATTTTTGTCAAAATAAATAAATTACTTAAGGAAACTTATTTAATATAAAATTTGATAATGAATTATTATTTTGTTTTGTAATCAATCTGAATGAAATAATGTATATTGTTAAGCAATAAAAATCAATAGTATTCTAGTTTCGTTTTAGTAACTAAGGTAACATTTGCATGCCTATATTTATGGTTCAACATGTGAACTGTCCAATTGTCCATTAACTGAAACACCTCTTGTTATACAGTATGTTTTACGCAAATAAATAAATATTATTATTAATTAATATGTGGGGGCATGGTAGAGCCACCGCCAAGTGAAATCTGCAACATTGCAACATTTGTAACGAAAACAGTGTTTACATTCCGATTCCCCGCTATTGTCTCTGAAACAAAGGGCCATTCATTCCGAACTAAGGTATAAAGCTCTATTTACTGGTACATATCATGAGACGAGGATTGTCGGTTCTCAAAATACCCTATTATTATTATCATATGGGTAACCGGTAATTAGAGTACGTACGTGGTTTAGTTAATGAAGTTATTAAGTAGTTGTTCATACAAACGAACAATGATAAGACGTAAGAAATAATTTTAACTAAACAAGTGTATTCGACGCGCGGGACTATACTTATATCAATACATTTAAAAATACTATAAATAACAATTCTAAATTACACCTAATTTTTACTTTCCCTAAATATTGGCAGCATTGCCACAGTGAATACAATCATCATCATCATCATGTCAGCCGAAAGACGTCCACGGCTGGACATAGGCGTCCCCCAAGGCTTTCCACTCAGACCAGTCTTGTGCTTTTCGCATCCACCGCGGTCCCGCGATCCTGACGAGGTCGTCAACTCCATCTTGTTGGAGGCCTACCTACAGCTCGTCTTCGCCACTCCAGAACCTTACAATACTTAATCTTAAATAAGTATAATTGTATGTTTATTTGACCAAAATATTTACAACAAGTATTGTTGATCCAATCTTCGAGAAATTTGGTAGAAGATCACTTTTAGCAAATATATATTAAAATTTGAATAGAAACCGCCGCTCAGGGATTTATGGGTTCTGAAAGGTCCAAATATCAATATGTGAGACAATATCACCAAGTGGTGGTCAAATGAAACCGTTGTTAAGTTATAAGAAAAAGTTAACAAATAAATATAATTATGTTTTGTAAGAAATGTGTAAGTCTCTAAAAAATCCCGAGATCTCTGGAGCCCTAGACAAGATAACGCTAACGCAAACGATTTTCGAAAACTGACTAAATGTATGGAGTTGACATAAGCGTTCGACGCGACCGTCTGGCAGTTTGCGTCAATTCAATAGTACATTTTCGATAACGATAACGGTTGTCTAACGCCACTCATCTCATACGGCTTTATTATTACGTACTTAAAACTTAAGATAAGGTAAGAGTTGTATACACACCATAAGTTGTAGAAAATTCTTTTTGTAAGTGACAATTTCAAGTACGTACTAAGGATCAGATCATAGTATATTTTAATTTGAGCGACACTTGTTTGTAACAGTGTATGGTTGAAATTATAAATCATAGACTGTCATCAACATAAGTATCACTTCACACTTTTAACGCCCGCCTTTCGGATTTACGTACAAAGTAGACCCACTTCTGAGCTTTTAGCGCTAAAGGTTTTAAGTTCACTGCATGCTTAAACTACTTTTTAACATTTGTTGTGATTTCCTTATGGAAATTTATGCTGTAAATCTTCATAATAAATGCATATTTACTGATGATCTAACTTTGAATTATTTTAATTTAATATGTGGTTTTCTGTTTCATAATATATATTAGAATCGCTCATGCGTAATAAATACGCTACACGTGAGGAAAAGTAGAACATATTATAAAACATAATAATTATTAAAGTCAAGACTCATGTAAATAAATTAGTATTGGGTTTTAGTTAGGTAATACTAGCGATCCGCCCTCGTTTTGCTTCGGTTTTTGTGAGTTTTCTGTACCGCCCGTGCATAATACGGAATTTATTTAAAAATAAAAACCTCACCTTTGTAAGATCTAAGAGTGCATACAGATGGACTAAATTCAAAATATTTATTCAGTAAATTGGCCACATGAGGGCTCTTTTACACATCGGTAATATGGATCTACTAGCGCTTCAGAGAACATCATCATTGCGGAGAAAAACGCAGCAAGAAACTCCAGCAGACAGACATCGGCGGGGAGCGACTTTGTCTTATATATATGTAAAGAAGATGGCGAAAACTATGGCCATTCAATTTCTACCCATGGCCAATGCTGAGTAGGAGCCTTGTCAATAATTAGTGCTATTATAATTAGTGTCTTTTAATTTGTATAAGTACGTACTGTTTTTTGTGGTACAGATGTAGTGCATAATTGTTTTCCTTCGTATTTTCACGGAAACGTACGAACGCGTCTTGCTATTTCAGTCGGTCACAGTACAAAAAGTACTGAGGTTGACTGAAATAGCATGACACCTTCGTACGTTTCCGTGAAAATACGAAGGAAAGCAATTATGCACTACACCTGTAAATAACTTATCTGTACGGTCGGCCAAGAAAGTTGTAAGTAGGTATACCAGTTTTGACAAGAGTTTCTATGACATCTAATTATCGCTAAGGTTGACACATGTCACTGTCATAATATTATTGCAAGGAAAAATCGAACTTGTTGTAGACGTGCAAATCAACTTCACCCGAAGGGTGGTAGACCACATTATTGTCTGACTGCTTAATTTACCTATTACACTTCACAATAGAAGAACATAGATTAAACACGAAATCCTAAAGAAGTTTTTGTTTTTAAAAGTATTAATGGATAGTAACACTTTTAAAAACAAAAACTTAAATGTTTGTTTGTTCCGCCTTCACGCTTAAACGCCTCAAACGGTCTTTGTGTATGGAGACAGTTTAAAGCTCGAAAAAATAACAAAAGGTTTCTTTATCCCTGAATTATTAAAACTTCGCGGATACATAAAGATTTTAATAATGTAAGATACTACTGAAAAACTTCTGAAATAAAACATGAATTTGAGGATTTTTGAGAAAATTATCCAAACACAAATTAAAATAATCAATATCTCAGAAACTAATAATGTTCTTTAGTACTAAGAATGAGCTCTACTATGCCTCATTAAAAGGATCGTATCGAATATCCAGTCACCCTGCATATCAATTTCCCAAGCAAATTAATTCCATCAAAGGATGGAGGTTTTCAAATTACTTATAACACGTTTGTGACATTTATGATAACAAGAAATTCTCGATGCAATATCTTCCCATATAAAGAACAGATACAATTATAAACTAACCGAGTTACCATACAAGGCAAACTGCCTTCATTAGCTAAAAGGGCACATGAGAATTTAATAGCTTCAGTATACTCTACTCTATCAAGTTAGACATAAGGCATACGTTACTATAAGAATAATAAAGTATATGGGCTTTTTTAGATAATAAGGACAGCATAGATGTCGGGTGATCTCACTCCATGCTTCAAAAGTCAATAACCTTAGCAAAAACTTCACACAATCGCAATTTAATTCAGCATTTGTAATGGTACATGCAAAATAATTATAACGGTATATAAAAAAATACACAAGTTACGACTTAGGGTCTCCCCACATCTATCGACGCGGAATCGGCGTTGGCTGATCAAAAAACTCTTCATGCCTACGCAATAAGAGCGAAACAAACGTCAATCGGCTCGGGTCGGCCGGATTCGGCATGGACATAGCTGATCGCCGATTCCGCGTCGTTAGATGTGGGGAGACCCTAATTCGACGCAGCCTTTTTTAGGGTCCCGTACTCAATTTAGGCAGTCTTTGAGGAAGGTGGATTATGACTGATTACAATTATGATAACACCGATATGTCAATCGTCGTCTAGTGCCCATAGTACAAGCCTAGAGTTTAGTTGGGGCTGGGTCAATATGTGAGAGATTTTTCTAGAATTATTTGTCTTGTTCTTACACCTGTTCATTAGAATAAACAAGGAAGATCACTCATGGTTATTTCGCCTTTAATTAAATGATGGATACAGTTTATTTGCTGTGTCGTACCAAATAGGAAAGGGGCATTAGGGCAAAATGTTAGGCCACTTGTTACACTTTTTGCAGAAATAAGTAGACTGGAAAGAAGCTACAAATATCTTGATTTAACGATGGAGAGAACAACAAGGCAAATATAAAAGTTGTACAAAAAAAATACTTTGAAGAAGACACAGAAACGGACCGCTTCAACTAGGAAGGAAAACCGTAGACCACTAATTTATTTTTAACTCGGAGCAGAAAAAAACTATTAAAATAACGTCCGTTTTTTAGGCTACCATAGTGAATGAAGGATGTTGGTCATAATTATCTCTTTCCGAAGCATTTCGTCTCCGCGGACCGTGAAGAGGGAAGCAAACAAACAAATTTGCCACGCCGCTTGTGCCAAGACTCGAGGCAAATTAACAACTCACGCGTGATAAAATCAGTCTAGTGATGCGACTGTCGTTTGACGATCATTATCGGTGGAAACGCCAAAAACCGGTAGTGTCCAGAATATAGGAAGATGTTAGCATGTTTATGATTTTAATTTGTTATTATTAGTTGATGGCAAGAAGGTTTTCATTTGTCAACAGATTTAATCAACTCTAAAGCTCCTCGTCACCTGACGCGTTGATTTGTCAAAAATATAAAAACAAGGATTAGCGGCGGAAACCGCATTTTTCCCTGCAAACATTTGGCACGGGAGGTAAATTTATATCAAAACACGATTCGCCAGCGTTTTTTTTTCAAGATATTTTTAAACATCTGAGAGTTTGTTCAGCAGTTGACGGGCCATGCTCGCCTTCACCTTGGTAGCTGGTTCATATCACCGTTGCATAATGACAGCGGCTGTGTCACGCTGGAGTTGTCCAAAATAAACACCTCAACAAATGATATACAGGTTATTTCTAACGCCAACTTCGTGCAAACCGATTTTCTCTTTTATGACGATATTGATATTCAAAAATCTTATCTACTGTTGAATCTTACATAAGTAGGCACCTATTTAACATAATTTCTTATCATATCATCCCTGAATGAAACAGATCTGGTGATTACTGTAGAACTAAACAAAGACTAGCAATAGTTTTTTTATAGGACGGTAAAAGAAAAGCTAAATCAGTAATTAATCTCAGTCGCATTGAATTATACAGTCTTATTTACGAAACCCGAATGCGCCAGTCGCTCGGGGAAATATGTGGAGGCAAAAATACACCATTGGACGCGATCAAGGCCGTCTCAAGGGGATACACTAAAGGTGGTGGGTTTCAATCCACTTAATTATTCCTCTACGGAACCATATTTCAACTTTTGTACTTGTAGAAAGCGTCACAGACCATAGCTTTCGGCCATTTTTGAAAAACAGGCCTACTGAAATGAAATTGGCCTTACCGATGGAATGGTCCTCTTTGTCTTCGTAGTGGTGGTGGTAACCGTTTCCACAGTTTCCACGGTTTCCTCCTCCCCGTCTTCCTCCCCCAGAGGCTTGTTCCAGGATCCGAAGAATTCCGTCATGGTTACAAATTAAATCACCCACACCACTAAACTTCGAGCCTTTGAGATACATCAATCGCACAAATCACTTTTCACGAGCACATTTCCACATTCCAGAAGCGAAAAAACGTAAAATCTCTTGTCCGTTTTTGAAGGTGTGAATGTGACATACACTAGACTTAGTCTTAGAACGCAGGTGATATTTTGCCACGTTATATTTCAATTCCTGGCCGCTGCACGGCGGATACGGCCACTGCTGCTCTTATTCAAAATCCTACTGGAAAACTGAAATAACCGCCGCGAACAAAAAGCACCAGCCAAAACATTTCACGTGCACGATTATTATTAGTTGGACGATCTAGCCGAGAGCGTTAAGTGTGCGACCTTTTACATAAATTCTGTTTAATTTTGTTTCCTTATTATTATAATTTTAGCTTTGTTGAGAATATCTTCATCCTCTTTAGTCTTCCTGTAATCCGTTTAGCTTTTAAAGAAATTATTGTGACAGAAATGGCTGGTGGAAACGATTCTGTTGTCACCTTTGAACGATCTTTTAATACCTTCGAGTTGATCGAAACGTTTGTCAATTCCGCTGATTCAGTCCCATTTTTATGCCGTTTCTTGCGATGTAAATGGGAACTGGCTCAATTTCAGATCTCGCAATTTTATGATTGCTACATTAACAACACGCATTTTAGCTGCAGTAAAACGTCGTGTTTGTTTAATTTTAGTATTTTGATCTTTGTTTTGCAGGTATTCTGTAGAGACCCATCTAGATAATAAGACTGAACTGAAATCAGCATAATTTTACGTAAAGTTATAACTCTCGTAAAGGTGATGACTCTTTCTCTGTCATTGATGATTAGTTTAATAAGCGTTTTCAGTTTTGGCTACATTTTGTTCTTGAGTTCTTGTGTACTTTTGATCCGTGTGATTAGCTTTCTTTACTTAATGTTCCGTGTATAGAACTCCTGATATGGAGGTTGTAGACTTATATCCTGTAGGCTATGTTTCATAAATACTGCCTTCGGATTTCGACAGCACTAGTCTCAAGCTGTGCTAGTGAGATCAGAAAACTTTTTCATTACTGTGCCACCATCACGTTTTAAGCCTATCGGTAGCTCTTCTATCGGTCTATCTAGTAACACAAAAAAATGTTTTCTAGCTTCGATTAAAACGATATTGTATTCTGCCGTCCAAAGCCAGCGTCGGCGTTAGTTGCTGACAGCTCCCCCACTTAATATAAATACCCCGCGGCTCTTACACAGGCGATAAATCCGCCGGCAGATTACAAACCAATTTGCTTTTTTAACAGCTTATCGATAGAGCATACTATGTAACGCTACAACACTAGCTCGAAGATTTCCTGGTACCGAACGAAATTCATGTAAACACGAGGTTTCATAAAATGTATTAGCATATTTTAAGGTTATAATATTTTTAGGTTATTTCCGACTATTTTTTATTTATCGCCAATTTTTAGAACGGAATGCTTACCGTGTTTAAGTTTATTTTGTAAATAAACAAACCGGCGGATGGCGGGATTTAACATTTGGAACTGGGTCGCTAGTTTTTGCTGGAAAGGTGAGGAGGTCAGCCAACTCTAATAGTAAAGTATGCTTGTGGATCAGTGATTTTACAGTTCCTTGCCCCATCTTTCTTTATGGTGCGTGAAATGTATTCTACAATTAGCATTATGGTATTGTTACTATGTGCTAGCAAAGGTGGATTCATATAGGTCGTGAGCTAGAAAATTGTGCGTGAGTTGATTTCGACCAATCAGTAGCAGCACTGACAAGATTAGTTGCTTCTGATTGGCTGTGACATGATAGAATAACGTGCAATTTTCCTGCGAGCAGTAACCTGGATATACAATTATTGTCGAATTTTAAACGGTAAATTATCGAATAGTGTTGGTCAAAACCGATAGACAACTACAGTTACAAAATCATACATTTAACAATAAAAGGTTTGGTAAAAGTTTTGTTGTAAATTACGGATTTAATTTTTACTGACTACTACATTTAAGATTTTAAGACCGGTTTACTGGTTACAGCGTCGCTATTGCCTAACGCACTCGCAATCACAATCGCCTTCAAAGCGGAACAATTTGTTTTCATTTTGTATGCAGACTAGCGTTCGATTTTCAAAATGAAAACGATTGCGATTGCGAGTGCGTTAGGCAATAGCCCCTCTGGTTAGTAACTTTATACATTTTGTTAAGCCTAAAATGTGTTGTAATTTTACAAACGGCCGCAGTCAGAGTCAGTTAATAACGATTTAGTCGTTCCTTTTATAAATTTGAAAAAGGAACGGTGTCTGTAAAATGTCTCAGAGAAGGGCTGGTCATTTGGTTAAGGTGCTTTTTCGAAGGTAACCACAGATCTACAAACAGGTAATGACAAAGTTGGGCATTCAATCTGGCAAAAATAAAATTATGTATGAAAAATCAGCCATATAGTTAAATGCGAGGAAACTCTTCGTCGTAATGTACGTAATTAATAAACTGGATGTATAGTAAACACACTGGCGTCTCTAACTTATTTAAATACTTATCAGTTGAAATCTCTCCACCAGCCTCAGACTTACACTTGTAATGTATCCATTCCAGTTGACTTTCTCCTACGATTTAGTATTTTTCTCATGTTTCTTCAATATTGACGGAGTTTATTTTGTCTTCCTGAATGGCTGCCATAAGTCTAGTTGTCTTACCTGCAAACAAAAAAAATACGTATAGTAAAAGTATTTAGTTCAAGATGACATACGGGCGTACATGCCTAGTAATGTGCCGTGCCCGGGAATATTGCCGTAAATGTTGCCTATGTTGCCGGCAATATTGCAGTATTGCGGGAATTTGGCAACGGCACGTCACTATACCTACATACATAAATGCCATTTGATGGTACCTGAGAGTCTGAGCGTAGACATTTTAAATCTGATATCTAATTATTAATTTTTACGACACAGACATGACAAACGAGCAAATATGGCTGGTATGACAACAATTTATCCTTTCCATGAAACGATAGATCGATAAAATAGGGGAAAGCTGTAGGGTAAACCCTATGAGTCGCACATATGTGGTGTGTTGCGGGTTTTTCATAAACGTAGTTCGATCTTGACCACATTGTTGACGTTATAGTTACTAGCTCCTACTCTCAAGTGAATAAAACCTGCCATAACGTCAACGATATACTTAATTACAATAGAAACCTATAGAAGAAAAATGTCTAAAGTATTTTTTCATGGGCCTAACAATGGGCCTCATAAGGAAGCTCAAAGTCACTCAGAGGGCTATAGTCGGGGTTTCTCTCCGTGATAGAATCAGAAATGATGATATCCCCAGTAGAACTAAGGTTACCGACATAGCCCGAAGAATAGCATACTGAAGTGGCAGTGGGCGGGGCACATTGCTCGCAGGACTGATGGCCGATGGGGTCAGAAGGTTCTGGAGTGGCGTCCGCGGACCGGAACACGAGCTGTAGGTAGGCCTCCAACAAGATAGAGTGACGACCTCGTCAGGATCGTGGGACCGCGGTGGTTGCGAAAAGCACAAGACCGGTCTGAGTGGAAAGCCTTGGGGGAGGCCTATGTCCAGCAGTGGACGTCTTTCAGCTGACATGATGATGATGATGATGTTTTTTTTCTGTTATACCTATGTATTGGCTTAAATTTGGTCAATTAATTTATTTCTATTTTATTCTATGATAAACACCTTTTCGCCCTAACCTTTTCAGCATTAACCTTTTTTTTTATTTTCTCGTATTTTGCTCCATCCCTTTGAACTGCTGCTGATCTCGTTTAATTCTTGACAGGTTTTTAAGCTGGATTGCTGGCTAAATAAACTTTGTTAACTGTACATTGTCGCTCTCACTTTTGTTAAAAAGGTGTGTTGCTTTAGAGCCATCACTTACTTATGACGTTGACTGTACATCCGTAGTTTTTAGTGTTTTATCGGGCTCTGCAGACCAAAACGATTGTTTTTCGTATGAATACGACATTACACAACTACACGCGACACTAATGATAAAACCACGGACATAATTACTCTTCACAGATTACGTATCTATCTACTTATGATCTTTGTTTAAGTATACATTTTGTCGGGTTCGTATATTTATACCGAGGACAGATAAATAAATAAATATCAGGGGACAATGTCTCACTGAATGACCTACTCGTAGTCTCAAACTAAGCTCTAGGCTTGTGTTATGGGTACTAGACAACGTTATAAATACTTTGTATAGGGAAATATAACAAAACAACACAAACTTAAACACATAGAAAACATCCATGACCGGGGATATATAAGGCTTACTTCCGGTTAAAATTTGACATTAATTTAACAATACAAAATGTGTCAAATATTAATCTAAAGTAAGCTTTACCCCGCAGTTTGAATACAGGAACCGGACATTAATCAAAGTTATTTCGAGACTTTTTAGATTACAAGCTTATGGATTAATTCCAAACTTTTAATCTTTTTTTTTAAGGCAAATATAATGCAAACGAGTGCACCTAACTAAAATAAAATCTAACTCGCATGTTAGGTAAAGAATTTTATTAATATGTACTTTTGTATATGTATGTAAACACTTTATTGTACTCGTACAAACAAAAGAGATAACAATTATAAAGTCGAAAAAATAGCAGACGTGTACAAAATGCGAACTTAGGTATCTCTTCGTGAAGTATATGTATAACTAGGTACTGAAATAAAAAATAAAATTGCCGTTATAATAATATAAAGCATGGGCCATAACATAAACCACAATACCAAAATGAGGTTCCGGTTTTAAACGTTGTTTTTTTGTTAGACTTATATAAAAGTTTACGTAACAGCCCGCGACGCGACACGCGATGCGACTCGACCACGACGCGACGCGTTTACAAGAGGTTGCGTGAAAATCAAGCGTCTCGCATCACGTGCGGCGAACACTTATAACACGGTTCCATCACTTAATCGACTGTATCTAGAGCGGACTGATAATCGTCATTAGGGTTCCGTTAATATTCCATCATTGTTTGTCCTTCCCTTAATTTGCGACCACCGTACTCAGAGACAGTCGGACAACTCGGACTCACTCGGACGTAGCAGTTTTGAGGAAATATAAATGTATAGTATTTAAGTTGTAATTAGAAAAGTGAAGTCAGTTAAAAAAAAAATCCTCATTCCTTTTTCAAACTTGTCTATGAAAAATTAACACTCAGGATCGACTTATGGTGCCTTGTTATATTTAAAACCAAGATAGAGTTGTGACGTCTCGTTAAACTTTGACATTTGCTACGTACAAAATGTGTCAAATTTTAATTAACGCACCTAAGAACGCACCATTAATCGTCATGAACATGAATGTGGGTGCGGCCGTTAGTGTTTGATCGCTATTAGGTCATTTCAGGAGTAGTGGGTGGCACGGCTGCTCTGCATCCTCAACACCGTAGTAAACGAGATATTCGACGAGAAATAAAGTATAAAATGAAAATAGTCACATCCACAGCCTAAAAAGCGTCGGTAGAGCTATTCAAGTGGCAATCTTTGTAAAAACTGTGTTTTTGTAAACAAGAAGTTAGATTGTATCCGGGGAAAGGTTGTAGAATACTTTTAATTCGAGAAAATTGAACTGTTCCCGAGGTGGTAGCGATAAAGGACTTCTACGCGGATGACTTCTACTCAACGTTCGAAAAGCAAAAACACTCTAGCTTCAAAAAAGCAATAAATACCAAGAATCACGTATCACAACCTCGGGTAACAAACACATCTTGATGAGACGCTGAAGCGCAAAGAACATTTTAATCTGATCACAAATTGGCAATCATGTTGGGACATTTATTTTTAAGATAATGAGAGTCGGAAAAGAAATATTTGTTTACTTCTCATTACCAGACACGTGAAGAATTCTCTCGTTGTTATCGAATCTTGGTTAAAATCGTAGGGACAATCGATTACAAGGAGATTTACACTTTTGCCAATGCAATAAGGTGACAAAGTGGATAAATCTACACGTTAGTTAAGTTGTTCAAGTTTCTAGCGCTCAAAAATGCCTATCGAAAATAAGTTCTGGAATTTATTAATAACACGAAAAACGATCCATAAAATCAAATCTTATTCGTGGTTACCTATCGATGTTTCGAAAAACTTTTGTCTGCTGTTTTGTTTGTCCGAAATTTTCCTTTGAAACCGTTTAACTTTCCAGGCATTTTCGGACAAATGTAAATTTCGGAAGAACGAAGCAGCGGACAAAAGTTGTTCTAAAAATCGATAGGCTACCATTGTTTGTACAAATCAAATCCATGATGATACTACGGCTGCATTATTTTAAACTCAGAAATGGGATAACGGAACCCCACTGTTCAAATTGGGTTCTCTCGCGACATCTTCACAAGATTTACGATTAGCTATAATGCTAAAATTTATGTTCCTTTCGCTAATATGACATAACAAACAAGTGTACGGTGCTGTTAATAAGAAAATCGTTAAAAAGCGTGTCATTGTGTCGCCCCTCATACGAAATCAAAGAGACAAGGCGACGTTTTGTAGCTTTCAAGAATTCGTTCCAAAATACTGGCGTCCGACAGACATTCGCAAGAGGAAGTAATTATAGAAAATTCCTATAATGTAACCGAAGAATGTAGCAAAGCATCTAGTGGATTGTCATTAAAAAAACAATACTATAGTATAGTCCGGTCAGAAGGTACTGGAGTGGCTTCCGCGGACCGGAAGACGAGTGGTGGTAGGCCTCCAACAAGATGGAGTGACGACCTCGTCAGGATCGCGGGACCGCGGTGGATGCGAAAAGCACAC
Organism: Acleris sparsana; assembly: GCA_923062465.1. NCBI lineage: Eukaryota > Metazoa > Arthropoda > Insecta > Lepidoptera > Tortricidae > Acleris > Acleris sparsana. The sequence continues at coordinate 3,961,342 of OV281293.1, forward strand.
GACCGGTCTGAGTGGAAAGCCTTGGGGGAGGCCTATGTCCAGCAGTGGACGTCTTTCGGCTGACATGATGATAGTATAGTCCCCCTGCTGGCTTATCAAATGCCATGTGTCACTAAAAAGCAATGTAAAAGCCAGTGGTTCTGAAAACATCTAAGACTATAAGACTAATCTGCCACCTTCAGCTTGGTCTTCCACTTCGCGATGTAACTTTTTTTAATACAACAAATGGGTGACCAACCGTTTTTTTTATTTTTTTTATTGTTAGGATTACTCGTTGCACTGCGATGAACGGGTAGTGTGGTATCACTATTTTGATTTACAAGTCTGGAAACTAGAATACGTTTATTTCATTTTTTTTTAAATATTTGACTCTTAAGGTTTTTTGGGATAGGGATGTTTATGGTCTTAGATCCCGATCTGTGTTCTATGTAGTTGTTAACAAGAGCGAACCAGTATTTTACTTTCGATTGATAGAGTTCAAGAAAAATAGATGCAGGTATTATTTTATTTTTTCCTGGAAAAAGATTGAGATTGATCTATTTCTGTTGTATGAGTAGTTTTTAGATTAATTTTAGGTATATAAAAAAATAGATTGGCTTCAGCCAAAAAAGAAAACGAAGATCCCAGGAAACGAAACTTCAAAGCGCTAACTTTGATACACTCAGGAGCAAAAATACCGGGTTAGAGTGCGTTTTTCATACTAAAGAGGCTATTTCGAAGCCTTGGTTCCTCGCCAGGGAATGCTTTTACTGAAATCTGATGATGAATACCCCGAGCATCGATACAGGACTTCCAGAGTGCCTAGGATACCCAACTGAATGAATCTGCGGTTAACGCCGGAATAGTGCATGTTCAGAAAAACATCTAAAATGGCAATAAATTGTAAGGAAATCCAAATGCTGACGCAAACTCTCCGTTGTGGTGTTAACTGATTGTACGATCAGTTAGGTATCTTAAGAACTTTTGACCTCCTCTATTGAACCTCGCAGTATCGACCATTAAAACTCACTCAAAACAACCCCTGGCGAGGAACCAAGGCTTCGATAGTCTCGTTTGTATGAAAAACGCACTCTGACCCAGTATTTTTGCTCCTGAGTGTAGATTGAAAGTCCAATCCGTTTTACTCTGCCTACTTGCCCAGATCGAAAAGAAAGAGCCCAAGCCAACGTGCTTTTTAACTCCTATTTTGGGGGGTAAAACATTTAGCGAGATAGTACTCATACCATAGCTAAATCCCGCGATGCGTTAAAACCTTCGTCGCTTTAAAATGAGTTTGTCCTTGTGTTAGTGTCAATACCTACACACCTATTACCGTTCACGTGGGTGCGAGTGAATCACTTCCTTACTACGGGACCGTCTTCCAAGTGGAAGAAAAGTGTTTTAGCTACGTAATTGAGACGTTTTATCATATATTTGTTACGATTGGCGCATAAAAAACTTTTTCATCACACTTGCTCGTAAATGGTGTTATTCCATGCCTGTATACAGAAGGACAATGGCCTAAATTGTTCCCGCGGGAATTATGGCGAGTTTGTCATCCCTAGGGAGTAATGACTTTCTTTTTTAAATTTGCAACTCTTTCGTACATCATTTCTGACTAAGGAGGTTTAATTTTCAGCCAAAAATTAAATCGGTTTCTAATTTCATCTTTAAAAATTAGCTATAGACTAACTTACATTACACAAAACCTATACGCTTCATTAAACTTCATTATTTTTATACCTATTTCAAGTTTATATCAACATTTATCATTAATTTTAGTAATTATACATTTTTATCAAATTGGCTAAATCTGGCTCGAATCCAGGTCGAAACTAAACGCAGTTATTATCTGTGGTAGAGGTCACAAAAAAAATATCGTTTCCATATACGTTCCCGTTCGTCAAAAGTTATTTCTTTATATTTTGCAGAGTTAAAGTGTTTTTCCTCGCAAATGTGATGAAAACCATTGTGTGTATCACAGGCAGTAAGGGGATTACTAACTTGAGTCATTAAAATAAAAGCCCTCCGCCTTCGGCGTCGGGCTTCTAACACTCTCGTTAGTAATTCCCTTCATACTACCCTTGATGCACAATGTACTATAAAAAAAACCGTTTGAAATTTAAATTCACTGTCGTCGTTAAGTAACTAGTTATAACAAAAATAATTCTTATTTATATTGATAGCATTTTTTTTTGGCATAGAGAAGGCAAACGAGCACACAGGCCACCTGATGGTAAGTGGAAACTGTGACCCATAGAGATTCGCCTGCAAGGCTAAAACTGCTAATGCGTTGCCTACCCTGAGGACTAAGATGGAATGCCTCTATGCTAGTCATTACACCGGCTGTCTTATCCCCAAACGGAACACAACAATGCGAACACTGCTGTTTAGCAGTAGGTTAATGGATATGATGGTGGTAGCGATCCGGATGGACCCTGCACAAGGTCCTACCACCCGCAAAATAGTGGTTTATATCCACGAAGTCTCGCCCCACTCCTTAATTGTTTATACATTAACGCGACCGTACCACGTCAATTTTAATGACGTGGCACGCCGACGTCGGATGCACACCGGATTTGCCTCTAAAACTGCGAGCCAATAGAGATGTATTTCTGTTGCAAAATTTGTTGTGAACACTTTTCGTCACTGTTCTTTATTAGGTACGCTATTCAGAGATAACAAAGTTATTAAAGATATTTAAACCCTTGGGCACACTGAATAGTAACGGACCACCATACTTTTTTCCACAGGTAGATTTAAGGAAATTTGTCTAATTAATATTCCACAAATTCTGATACTATAAAGGTACTGCTTGACTAATACTCAAGGTGGACATGTTTCTTGTTGTATCTTTCAAAGCGTGCTTATCAAATACTTGTAAGAATATTATTTCGTATGAACTAGTTCTAGTTTACCAGACTCTGTTAATATTTTTTTAATATTGCAATACAGGCGCACGCGTGCGCGTAAATTATATTCCGTCAGCTGCGCGGGCGCGTGACGTTTGTTTTCGCGTGGTGTGCAGGGCTGCCAACCTTTAATATAGCAACCTAGTTTGGGTACGGTCGGCTTTATTAGCAGCACACTTTGATGCTTTGTCACTTCGACGTGATGTTTGAACCGCTTAAGTTAGGTGCCTAAAGTGTCATCAGCTTAAAAAAGCACCCCGGAGACGATCAATTGTGAATGTAAATTTTACGTGATTGTCAATTGCCATTGAACGTATTTGAATCTAATTGAAGTGATTGTCAGTCAATGAAAGCGGCTTTCACTCCTGTTAAGGTTTATTTCGGCAATGTCGAGTTATGTATTAGTGTACATGTACTCAGTTGTTACAGAAATAAGTCTACGTATATCACACGCGAAGACAACTGTTCGGTAAAGAAGCACATGGGGTTAGCTTCACGCGCTTCTGTCAAGTCCAAACTACGTGATTGAAAGCAAATGATGGTCATTGACCAGTGTCATTGTAGCAGGTAATTCACCGTTTCACCGTGTCACTGACAATCGCCTCAAACACTGTGCGAACATGACTCGTCTCTATTTGATGACCGAGGGCGAAAAAATTGAACTGTCGATTGAAACTACATCAATGCACTGCAATTGGCGTTATCAATATCGTAAGACATTGACAATCGCAACTGATCGTCTCCGGTGGCCTTTACGTCAATTCTATTTAGTCGAGTTTCGAAAATCTCTTACTCAGTGTCGCATCTTGACTAGGTCCCATGAAACCGTACAGCCGAGTTTATAAATGTGTACACTTTAGTACCTTGTCACTTTAAACAACAATTGATATATGGCAGTCTAAACATGAGGTTGACAAGGTATAAAGTGTACACATATTTATGAACTGGACTCGACTGTGCCCACTGGCTTTCCAAAAGCCCGGGTCCACCTTTTCGAGTTGCCGGATGACTGGCAACGCTGATTAGCTTAAGCAGCTTGGCCGTCTTATCCAGTAGTACGATGGTTGTACCACTATAGAACCTTGTCACAATGACAGCGTCAAGTCACGATAAGAAAAAGCGTTGACTGTACGGTAGGCCTCGGCTCCTCTGTAAGATGGCATCTCTGCCCTCTTTTTGTTAAAGGAGGGCTGGGTGTTAACACTATCCCACAGGAAGACACGCGTCGAAGATGCCCTAAGGCTTAGGGCAGGAACAGCTTAGGGCCTAAGCTGTTCCTCCAGGTACCTACTCTGATGTGGCCCGGAGGTTTATAGCTAGTCCGAAGTTTTGTTTCCCAACTATTTCATTTGTCCGAATATTTATTTATAACATAGAAATAACTACCTACCTATTATTATTTTTCATGCATTATATTTTCAAAATGTTTATATGGGGTTATAACAATTCTGTAAGGCAAGACAAGATAGATGCTCAACGCTAACGTAAACGATTGTTGAAAGCTATCGATATTTAATTCTCTATTACCTTCATACATAGCAATTTGATGACTAATTACAAACAACTTCACTTCACTCCGTTCAGTAACGTTTATGACATGACGAACAGCCCTATACAATATAGGTTAATGTAAGTAGCGACATCTATCCCACGGATTACGAACCGTTTCCGTCGGGCTTATATCAAACTAATATTTCACCACGTTTGCACACACCACAACGAAATCTAAAGTCTATACTAATATTAATACGGATTTATTCAGTTTGTAACGCTAGGAAACAGCACAAGCGTTTTATTAAACGCTTGTTCGCACTACGATATGTATTTTTAGCATTATTTGACGTGTTGCAAGTTTTAAACGACCAAATTAGCACCAATACACAGGTCAATTGAGTTCGCGAACTGACGGGATGCTCCAGTTTCGTTAGGAAGTTACTCATATTTCCTATAAACAACTAGATGATATACCAAATTGAGGATATTTTATTTTATCTCTGAATCTTAATTCAAAATGGACGGTTTTAGCTGTTTATAAAATAAACTCAATTATTAGTCTGTCATACATAATCTATTTTATCGATCCATACAGAACTTCCCTCTAATATGAAACATTTGTAAGTGCATACCCAAGTCAGGATAATTTACCTGTAGGTATAAAAAACAGACGTATTTTGTTGTTTTGAAATCCTTAATCTCATGCTCTTTTCTTGTCTCATTTACTAGATGGCGCCACTAACAAACGTTAACCTTTTCGCGGTTTACAGTCAGAAAATAAGGCGGGAAACCCTTAATATAAACTCAATTTAAATTGTGTAGGCAATAATAGCACTGACAGGGACCATCAGATAATTCCGATAACTCCACATTTCACTTGTCAATAGCGGCATTAATACCTCACGAGTGCCATAACCTTTAGAATTACACTCCTACGGTCAATTTAAGAACATTTTCGCGTATTGTACTACACAATTAATGTTTGAAATAGACTAATTGACAAGTACACACCCTCGATGGTAGTCTGCCAATAGGGAATACGATAAAGAGCACATTGATTTATAGCTGAGGCCGAATATATTCTAAATTGTTTACATTATGAGCGCCTAGCAAAATGCATTGAAATTTTTAATTGACGTTTGATTGAAATGTGATCGTATAGTGTCTTGGTTTAATTATAGATGGCGCTATGTGGTAATGATCTATGATAATTTGCCTTAAGCAAAATTTCAATTTTCAAGGGCGGTATTGTTTTTTTATTGCATAGTTAAGATATCCAAGGAAATTGGTTCACGAGTTTTAAAAGGGTTTTTATTCTATTCATGATTAAAATTACGCAAAGTAAAAGTACAGCACGATCATTTGTGGTTACAAAAAGCGCATTTGTATGTTTTGGTTGCACAAACGAAAGCTTTATTTACAAGTGAAAGTGTCAATTTAAAAACCGGATCACGACCAGAGTTAGTTAGAATGTAATAGTTAAACGGCTTATCTAACTCTCTTTAAGATTTTTGAAGCAGATTTTATAGTTTCTATTTAATTTCCGGTTTAAAATAGAAATCTACAGACATAAGTAATTAAAAATGGTTCAGGATCCAAATGGTACACATGTGGTTGTTGCTAATAAAAGTAAGAAAAGATGTAAAAGTTGTTGAGTATATAAAAGACTCACTCTAGCTAAACGCTAGTAGATTCACTCTATATAACCGAACTTAAAAGAGCCCTAAAGTGGCTAATTTACTGAATAAGTATTTTTAATTTTGAACTACTTTTATAAATATATTGGGGACCATCATCACAAATTGACTTAGGTCTAGATCCCAAACTTAGCCCCACGGAGTAGCCCCCATGGAGTTTCCTACCCTTATAAAAAAAGGAAAAGGACCTTTCTAAGGTACCAGACGAATATTCTCTCCAAATCCCAAGGTTCAGCTGTCTAGGTTGTGCAGTCAGGCAGCCATTAATGAAGTTTATAATGTTTTTATTTGTTTATTGATTGGTATTTATTTTATTTATTTGTTGTTTACGTATAAGATAGATGAAGGACACAATTTCTCACTGAGTAAAATAGTTTCTTTGTTTGCTAAAAGTGTATTTTGTAACAGAGCGCGGCATGCCAAGGTCCGCGAGCAGGAAGAACTGGCGGCCAAGTATCTATTTTATAAGGGCTCATTATAATTGTAACTGATGTGTTTTATTCATGCTTTTAGACGCAGGTATTTCGGGTATGTTTTGTTTGTCTCATGTCCATATTTAGTTACCGTCAAGTGCAAAAATATGTTTCGAAAGAATCCTCTTATAAATATGTTCCGTAATTCTTATTAGACTGGAATAAGGGTGCATTGGGACATATTTTTGAGATGTTGTTTTTCCATATTTTGACACTTGACTTTACCACGTTTGTACTTATTGCACATGTTACCCAGATTTGCGAAAAGTTTTAGAGTAAAGTAAGTTTGCCTTAGAATCCCGGGATATCTAGCAATAGTAGAGCAAATTTAAAAGATCACTAGCTGGTAACACGAAATGCATAACGACTGGATAGGTACGCATAATATGACAGCTTGTTTCATAGGTAAAAAAAATTATAAATGCGAAGAATTAGAAAATAATTCTTGTGTCGAGACTCGCTGGTCAGACTCTACTCAACACGGCACCACCACAGGTTTAGAATAGGAAATACATTCAGGAGCAAAAATAACGGGTCAGAGTGCGTTTTTCATACTAAAGAGGCTATTTCGAAGCCTTGGTTCCTCGCCAGGGAATGCTTTTAGTGAAACCTGATGATGAATACCCTGAGCATCGATACAGGACTTCCAGAGTGCCTAGGATACCCAACTGAATAAATCTGCGGTTAACGCCGGAATTGTGCATGTTCAGAAAAACATCTAAAATGGCACTAAAATGTAAGGAAATCCAAGTGCTGACTCAAACTCTCCCGCTGTGGTGTTAACTGGTCGTGCGATCAGTTAGGTATCTTAAGAACTTTTGACCTCCTCTATTGAACCTCGCAGTATCCACCATTAAAACTCACTCAAAACAACCCCTGGCGAGGAACCAAGGCTTCGAAATAGTCTCGTTTGTATGAAAACCGCACTCTGACCCGGTATTTTTGCTCCTGAGTGTAGTTAATTATGTCTAATATATCCTGAGTACGGTGGTAAGTAACATAATGTTTGGGAGCCCACGACGCTAAACCTACTTCGATAACACTACCGGATGATATATGTATATACGTATTTTCGCTTATCATGCTGTTGCCACTGATTAGGCCAATCAGGGGGCTTGCAGCACTGCATTGTCATATATTCTTACCCCTCCCCTGTTGCGAAGAATAAACACAGCTTGGTTTTTTGAATTGCAGCATAACCATTTCGTGTTCCCCAATGACACGACTAATATATATATATATATCATCCGGTAGTCTTATCAAACTAGGTTTAGTTACGTGGGCTCTTAGAATAATAGTGATAGACACAATCATCGAATCCGTGACCTTCGCCTAGGTTTATCTAATACCATGAATTTTCCTGACATACCAGGAATTGTGTCGGGAACGCGGTGAAGCCGTAAAAGTCAGTCGTAAGTTTTTGATACGGTTATTAAAATACCGAACGCCAATATACTCGTATATGTATGCGTCAAAATAGTAAATATTATAATTACATTGAATGAAACACTCAAGTATCTCAAGAAACTGTCTTTCAACCCACCTAATATACTATTATATATTTTTCTATATCTGAACCCGGATGGTCTCTTGGTCTAATTCCGTCACTATCAGTTGCATAAGGTTGACGATTGTAAGGAGGTATATGTATCTTTCTCCGATGAATGAACAAAATAAGAAGTCACTGTCCTCACCTCAGGGCAGGCAATCTTGGTATTTCCCAGGTCTCTGGGGCGGGTTCCTATCTATCATGAGGTCCCTGTGTGCTCGTTTGTCTTCTGTATACAAAAAAGCTTTCTAGCGTCGTTCCACAGTGCTATCCTTCTGCAATCCCTCCCTGACTAGCTACGTGTTCTAATTTTGCTTGATTAGTGGCAACAGTTGTATTTTGGCACGGCACGGCCTTCAGAAATCAAACGACTGAAGATAGACAGTGTACTTATTTACCTCCATCATTCCAAACCTATTGATAAATCTACAGACGTTTCATTTGTAGAATGCAACGTTTCTGCTTCAGCTGATCCAGCGTAATCGGACTTCAAGTATCTACAAACTTCTGCGAGACCAGGGACCGAGTTAGACTGGTTGTTGGTACACTGAACTCGGTGGATATAGTCCCTTTTGTTCTATTCCCGTCGCTATCAGTTGCATAAGATACAAGTCCGCATTAATGATCTTAGCCGCCCACTGTGGCCGTTATGATTGCGACACCGGCTGAAGATCACGTTCATTTAATAATGGTAAATTGAGCTGGCTGGCTGACTTTACGTCTTTAATATAAACTACCGACTAGCCCTCTCATCGTTTCGGTTTATGTGAGTTTTCAGTAACTCCCGTTCATAAATAAGAATTTGAAAACGTTCCGTAAAAAATATCTAATGGTGAAAATCGCATCAATATCCGTTATGTGGTTTAGGAGGAGTTAGCAGATACATACAGATACAGACAGACAGACGTGGAAAGCGACTTTGTTTTATAATATGTAGGACTTGCGGGTAAGAACCCGCGTGTCATCGGTCCCACGTACTACGAGCGTCTACCCGCCAAACTTAAAAATTTACAATCCGAAGAAGCATTTAAACATCAGCTGAGAAACCTTTTATTGAATAATCCGTTATACTCCGTGGATGAATATATGGAAATGGAAATGTAAATTTATTATTTTGTTGACATTTATTACTCATTGTACATATTTTGACATCGGATGAATGACCATTATTAGATGTTTAACTTTTATTGTTTTAATTTATGAATTATTATTGTATTCTATTCTTTGATTATTAATATTTATGTTTTGACGATCTCAATGTAATTTCGTGTTTTTTGACATGCAATGCAACTAATATTGTAATATTACATTGACAAATAAATAAACTAAACTAAACTAAACTAAGATATTTTTATGATTTAATAATATGAACAAAATATAGCTACCAGCATTTTTTCATATTTAATTAATTATTTTATAATGTTGGCCTACCAGCTGGTCTCTAAAATTACAGACACGATATGTCTAGAGTTCTAGACTCTTGTAATCAACTCTCAACCTCAGTGACAGTTTTGTGTCGTGGTCTATATTGTACAACTCAGGATCATTTACCTTTTATATTTAGCTGTCAGAGTCACGAATTTGAGTTCGCACTCAATTCCAAATTTCAATGTTTTGATTACGTAATTACAAAGGCTTTTCAACAATTTCCGCAGAAAAACAATAGGAGTGTTAAGTTCTCCATCCATACTACTAATAAAACTGACATAGAAGTTTAGTTGAAACTTTGGTGGTAACTACTGTACCTACTTTAATTCGGTCTGATCTCTCTCTGTCCCTAATATGGTGTTGAGAGAGCTTATGGGCAGCGCTGGTTGCTTGTCCATATCATGATCACGCTTATTTCTTAACTGGATTGTTATTTATGATTATATCTACGTATTTCTGACGTTCTTATTGAAACTGATCATAGTATCTTTTTAGAGTGTGCCAAGTCTCTATCATGCGTTTTTTTTAATTAACATACTCTTTAGAAAGTAAATTTCGCGCGTCGCCGCGTCGCCCAATTTCCGCGATTTTTTTCCCAATTTTCTGGATGGCAATGACCGCGCATGTCCAGAATTTGACTCAAACTCATAAATCTGAGGAGCTCAACCGGGTGCGTTTCGCATTTGGGTCGCACATTAAAATGGTGTACAATTACGCTGCGTTCACTGACACTTCCAGTTAATTATATTCCGGGACGAATTTAAAATACCAGCTGTTTTTTTATATATTTTATTAACGCCTGTTCTTAATTATTACTTTTAGAACCTATTAATTTCAGTAAAGTTCTAGACGTTCGTTACAGCTGGTTAAGTTATCTTTCTTGGATTTCTTCCCGTTTTTAGAGTATTCTTTAACGCATTCCATAACCCAAAACTCGACAAGTCTAGTCCTTAGTACATACATACAGTATAGAAGAAATAAATTGGTACAGAGATCATCTAGTATTTCAGGTGTCAAAATACAAAGGTCATATTATTGACAATTTGATGATGTAGCAATCGCCTAAATGAATATGAGGTCAAATGGCACCGCACCAATGTAATAACCGGACCCGCCAATTGTGGGATCACGGTCACAGCGATATACAGGAAAAAGCGTCAGAAGCTAATTAATAAGTTTAAAAATATATTTGCTGGTGACATCTGTAGTGTTAAGAAATATACATGTAACAATAATACACAAAAAAAATATGTATAAATAATGTCAACCCTAGTTAGCTGTGATCTCAGTTATACAACTAGGGTTGCCATTATTTTAATTTTTTTTTTGTTTTTTTTTTAACGCGTCGTATTAATATTACTTTTGTGTAAACAATAATTCCAAATAAAACATATCGACGGTTCTGTGACTCAACCTCGTATATTGAATATTGTCCAGTATAAACTGACACGCACTATGTGTGCACTCGCGTACTTAGTTAGTGTCAGTTTATACTGGACAATATTCTATATACGAGGTTGAGTCACAGAACCGTCGATATGTAACTATCGATACAATAAAGCTTAACCTTTCATTCCGTCCGATAACTCCGATAGGGCTTTAAATGTTTTCCGCTTCTGTAACTTTCAACATTTTCGCCATAAAAAAAACACTAATCCATCCATATCTGTTTAAAAGGCGTAATTAAACGGCAAAGGTTTATCTAAACATCCTTATAAACTATACTTTTATCTGTAATATGACTAAAGGATTCACTTCGAGAACGCTTTTTAATAACAACGTACCTACTCTTACAAATTTCCACTAGTACTTTGTACCCGACCTACATTACCTACGGGAGGCTAAAAGCAGTGCTGTTTACACACAAGATTTCCACAGGAAAATTAAATACTTATTAGTACCGCGCAGTATTTTGTAAACTATGTTCCAATTGCTGTGAGTTCGCGACCACAACAACAGATGGCGACACTGTTCAAAGACTTTAGCGTTGTTGTTTGGAATGTGTTTGTTTCCTTCTTAGATACGAATAGTTTAGTTCGTGTTTTCATCTTTTATGTGTAAAAAATGTGATGTTTAGCCATTGCTGTCTTATTTACACTAAAATGATTTAATTTAGGACTCCCGCTGGATATGGTGTAGCTACCAATGATGCACGATGTTAAAGATTTAGGCAATTAACAACTAAGACAGGGTGTTTAAAAAGCAACTACAAGATATCTAGGGTACCTATTATTATTTTAAACCTTAACATTACATTTTTAACAATATGTTTATCATAAAACTCTAAATTAGCATCTATATTCATTATAAAACAATGAGAGTCACCATTTCAGCCGGATTCTTCATATTAGAAACTGTGTTACTCATTCATCAGGCATCGAAGTCGACGACCGGCGTAGTGTGCCTATGCGACCTAAAACGTATTTAAATATACTCTATTTTTACACTCGTCTAATTATATGAACACATATTTATGTTGGTTAGGGTATATTCCGTATATTTTGGAAACAACAGTGACTAATCGTCCAACAAAGTAAATGATAATTGTGTTTAACATGGATAAAGACATTTAATTGTTACTTAATAAAATCTGATTCTTATTTATCTAAAGTCATTCAATTATCCTTCTTTAAAAATAATCATAAAGAAGAAAAAAAAAACACATAACCAACCTTCCTCTCTGTTTGGCCCAATGGTTACAGTAGCGAATGCCTCAAGGCATTGAGTCCGCCATTTGTACTTTGTGTATTGTGCAATAAAGTTTAAATAAATAAATAATCATTGTGTATTTTGATAGCTCGGCAAAAGGGTTAAGTCGCTACAGATGGAACTAAAATTTCTGTTAGTTTATTCCGCTAATTAAATCAATAGTAATTGAGTCAAAAAAACGCTCTCATAACAATAGGGTACTTGCCTGTGGTTATAATAAACAAAGATGCTTTGCATATAGCTAGTTTTAATGTCGAGGATTATGATTATAGTTTTTATTTAATTTAATAAAGTCGTTATTTTATTATATATCTTATAATAAAATAAAGATTTTTAATCTATATTGAAACACCAATGAGATTGCGTGACGTCATCTTACTTAATGTTTTTTTTTATCATACTATCTGTGTCATCAACTCGAGACAGTGACAACTCTTATAATCTGTGCTTTAGACATATCCTATAATCTGTGGTGACAACTGTGACATGACAAGATTCATTCTGTCTGCGTTTACTGTAAACAAAGATTTGAACTTGAGTCTACTGGCGAAAAAACTTACATTATCTCATACCTACTGGGTTAGCCGTTAGCAAATACATTGCAATAAACAAAGATCCAGCTATGGCGTCTTTGGTGAACACATTTACCAAAGCAGACAGTGTCAATTTGTCAAACTTTGAACCGTTGTTAAACAATATGTAATGTTGTTAACTACTTTGTTAAACAGTATGTAATGTAGTACTTACATCAACATGATCCTCACAAAAGTACATTGTGCTAGGCACTATACAATACTGGTAATAAGATTTTAAACTCATATTGATGTATCATATCATAATTTACAATACTGCATTGAATGGATAGCATACATAATAGGTAAACACAAATATAACCCCACTTTTTGAAGTTTTAAATTGTCCGTTGGGTTGAATGACATTTGACAAGTGTAATATGACGTCATAACACAGATTATACAGAAAGATGTCGTTTTGGCTGTAAAGAGTTAAGGCAATTATTTATTTATTGTTTTATTATTGTTATCGGGTTAATATCCGTGCGAGTTTTTTTTTACTATCATAAAATGGATCATTAATTAAGTATAAGTACTTTTCACAAACTAGGCAAATACCCTATTACTGACTCAAACCTAGACTGCCAAAGAGGTAGAGTTCCTTTTGTTTTCAAACTAAGCAGGTACTTATCTCTATCAAGAACGTGTCAATATATCTGATGTTGATACATCTACAATATAATGAGCTATAACAACAAAAAACACTCATACTTCTTAGACTTAAGCGAGCTAATACACCCCTGACACTCGAATGGGAGCAGGGACATTTTTTTTTCCAAATATTAACTAGGCAAATGAACAATTTCTGTATCTGTATCTGTATCACCTCTTATGTTTTGCATTAATCATAAAACTCCCAAAGCATTAAGTAACAATACCCACGTATTATGTCGTTCATAAGAACCGAGTTACACGTGTAAACTTCAAAACAGCTGTAAATGTTCCCACAATCTTCAAATGAAGTTACCTTAGTACATTCCTCAGACAATTCAGAAACGATCACCTCGACATTGTGCATTGCCGCGGGGCTATTTACGGCGCTACCTACTCGTCTCAGGAACGTACTTTTGTATTGTCACGTATATACGAGTTTTAGAGTCAATGGAGAAACAATGCAAGCGGTTAATTTAGAATAAAACTACCAAGATTAAGAGTTAGCTATCACGAATCAAGATGAGTACTAGATCAATATTAAAGCGTTATATATTGCGAAACGGTAATTATTAATTATGAATTTTATGACATATCAAAATTCTTCGACAAATTTACTAGTAATATATTGGAATCGCCTTGTAATATTGTACCGGATAGAAAAATTACTTAACTATTAATATTATTATACCCTAACTTTAAATGATGTGAGTGACCAACACCTGAAGTGATGACCACGACCACTCTGTCAAGAGTGATACCGACAAAGAAGAAGAACTTTAAATGATATATTTTTGTATATATGATAATGTGACATGTAATGTTTTGTAAAATATTATTAATAAATGATTATATGAGTATATAACTACAGAAAAATGGCGATTAAACACAATAACCTACCGTGGTGTTAAATGGTGGGTTATACCTTAGTCAATTTGTTCAAATAGTTTAAAAAAAATGATCGCATTGATGATGAATGAGCGTGCTGCATGATACTCCAAATGGGTCCGTCTCTACACGTTCATGTATTGTCATCGTATTACTTTTAAATTGGCCGCCGTTACTGTTAAGTTAATAAGAGCTATCATAACGTTGACAATACGACAGCAATAGTTGCAAATAACAAGTGGAATAAGGCTCCTGCTGTATCGCTGGTTGGTCAAGAACTCATGAAGAAGCACAGATTAAATAGGATTTTTTTCGTATCTATAGAAATCGTATCTCGTATCGTATTTTACGTTAGTTAATAGCTTTAGTTTACTCTCCTCAATCCTTACTAACCCAAATTGTGTTGGCCTTAATCCCTATTAATCTCTTCTCCTAATTGACTCGTTTCAAGAAGCCATGTAAAATACCTTGACATGACTAACTTAATGACAGGTCATCGTCCCTGTAGAATCATCACTCCAAATTTGGCGGAACGTGATATATATATACTTGTAATTCTTGGTTGTACCCCAAGGGTCATTGTTAGGTCCTGTAATATATTTCGTTATATTTGTGGTTGTCTTAATATTTTTAATTAATGGAAAGGCTTTTCTACGCGCAGGAGTTAACATTTTGTGAAAGTCAGAAGTCAAACCTAACCCATAATGAATATTTAAGATAACCTGAAAACAACACAACTTCAACAGATGGTCGGTAAAACAAGGGACCGTGTTAGTTTACACTGTTTATACATACATAAAGAAAGTACAATCAGGAGCGATCACCTCGACATTGGCGCGCTATTTGCGTGAGCGCATTTGCGGCTCGTTTTTCATTTTCTGCGCGTGCGACTGAGACAAGACAAATTCATATTCAGATAAACAAATAATAAGAAGGTCGCTGCTTGTTATAAGCATATCTTAAGTTACTTGATAATTACTGATACGCTGAAATAAATCTACTATTTAATTGTAACGCATGTCGGCCGATGTCTTGAGCCCGTTTCAGTCAGTCTTGGCCGTGTAAATAAATCTGATAAAATGTAAAGATGTTTCTAGTAAGAAATGTACTTAATTCAGTGTCTCATGCGACTAATGCGAAATAACATTTAAAATTCACACCGAGACTATTTTGATTGCAAAAATAAAGTTCGCCGGCCGACATTTCGTTGACATTGAATCAACTTTATTAAGAGTCAAAGAACCTATAATGTTTTGGGGTAATTGCTCGTTAAAGTTAGCCTAGAAACCGGAAAATTTCTTTCTTGTCGAGAAAAATGTTTGTATCGCTAAATTAAAGTCTGACTGGATTGTTTTTTGTATAAAAAAATTCTTTGTTGATTTTATTCTGCATCAACATTGATTCATCCGACCATTTAAATAAACGATACAAGAAATGTCGCCATCCACTCTTAAAATGTCCACTTAACACACTCGCATCCTGCCAACTTTCATTGATATTAATCCTCTGCATATTTATTGGTACGTTTAAACCAAACACGAATCTAGCATTTCCTTGCTGATTTCTTAGAATTTGTACTGGCTGGTAATCGTGGGAGCAACTCTCCCGTTCTAAATTATTCGGAGTGAAAGAAACAACGTTATATCAATGCTAGTTTGACCGAATTCGCGCGTTAATTCCCCGCCGACGATTTGTCCGTCCAGTTTTAATTATATCCGCTGCGTTCCATTTTCGCGCTTCGCGACGATACGCGCTCGTTTATACGCGGCTTCCGCTAGCCTATCGGTGATCGGCTGTCGAACGCGATGAATTACCGGTAAATGGAACGCGACCTGTCGATTCAAAATATTGAATTTAGAATATAATAAGAACGTGGCATCACGCTAATTTGCTACTCTGTGGTGTGCCTAAAAGTTTTTGCCAACGCTACGCCAGAGCAGAGACGCAATGACGTCACTGGTTTTAGACATTTTAGTTTGCCTTGCGCAACTTACAGTTTCATCCAATATCAACATCACAATGATGGAGTTTATTAATAAGTGGCTTGGAATAGATATCTACTCGTTGAACTTGAGGATCTTTAATTTTCATGTTGCATGTCGTTGACTATCGAATTTCAGATCCAGAACTACTTAATAGCTAGCTATTTTTACTTGTGTCTAAAATGAATTTAACTTTTAAGTTAAGTAAGCTCTTCTTCAATGCTGAATTTTACCTACTACGAAAATATTTTAAAAATCCAAGTTCAAACTTACGTCAGCGTCATATCCCTTACTCTAGATTTATGGCCAAACCCTATATTCAAACCGCGGATAGGGATTGGCCTTTAATCACGAATAACGAATAAAAGGGATAGGGCATCCAAAGTTTCGAATTTAGTGCTTCGTAGTAACTATAAACACGGGACGAAATGATTAGAGCATCTGAAATCAAATTCTACTGAAACGAAGTATAGCGCATCTACTAACTGGCATATTAATTAACCTTAAATGATAATGAGACAAAATCGTTTTCAGATAATTTGGTCATCAGTAGGACACACGAACTAACAACGGGCCTCTATTCTACAGGTAAAACCATAATGTTTTCTACGTATTTATGGTATAGTTTTGAACTCAACCGCCTGTCAAGTAAATAGTGAAGAGCTATCGAACCGTTGACAATACGGAAACACGTCAACAACTATAAGGCTCCGTGTAGATTCTTAGCCCAGTTAAAAACAGCATATCGTATTTTGGCGATCGTTAGGTCCACTTGATCGCGATAAATACCCCGGTTGGAATGAAGACGGTTTGTTTTGTTTAATTTTGTACGCATATTGTTCGGAAGCTGAAATGCTATTTGTTTCCTCGCTTAATCTTCTGCGGAGTTCATGCATTCGGTGCCGTATATTCAAATATCAAGTAAAAGGTAGTTTGAAGTCGTACAGAAGGGAGTTTTTGGCACGGAAGGTGATAATGGGCTGGAGCGGGATCAAACGCTGCTCGTCAAGTCAATTAGAGAAATCACACATTTGGCAATGTTCCCGTGCGGTCTGTCTGCTTTAATTCAAGGCGCAAAATGGTCGACAGCCTTTTATGGAGTTTGCACTGAATATTTATTTTGGACATGCGTGTGGTTTACTCCAGCAGTTAATGGCAATTAAATCGTTTCTTAGCGAAGATTATAGTATACAAAAGTTTGATAATGGAACGAGTTTTTGTTTCTAAAGTCCCAGTAACTACGCAGTATTTATGGCGCGTACCTACTTACTAGAAAATTGGTCGATTCCTAAAGGCTGGTTCTTGATCAGGATCACCATAGGTGCTCGGTGGACTTCTGTCTAAATTGCGGCTGCAATCTGTCCTCTGTTCTGTGGTAGGTAAATCAAATGGGTTTGCGTTGCGCAGACGTAACCGCTTGCCACCGGATCGGCTCAAAGTAAGACATTAAAACCGGGCAAGAGCATGTCGGAACATGTACACTTGCACGTCTATCTGGGACTTAAAATGTCAATAAAGATTTCCATGTAGTAATATTATGAATTGCTATCAGGGACTTCCTTTTTGTTAGGGCTCATGTTGCTTGTGTATCATAATTATTTTGATGATGTTAATTATCGCTCTTATTTGCGTAATAGTAAGGGATACTATAACTGCAAATAGGTTAAACAAATTGGAACAGAGGTCCATCAAAGCAGACTTGCAAATACCTACTGCAGGCGCAAAAACCGACATCAAGCTAACTTATTTTGGAGCAAAAGTTTCTAAATGTAAAGATATCATGTTAGGTATGTAGATTTAGAGATGTCAGGTGTCACATGTTTAAAGGAGACCCAGGTGCATCCCCCCCCCCCCCCCGACCACCACCAATGAACCATGGCACAGTGCAATACAACCTAAATGTGCAAATTTACTAGTTTTAAGTCTAACCCTTCTTACGGTTGCAAAATAGTGCAATTAAGTCAACTGAGTCCGTGCAGCAATTTCGTGTGCAAGTAACGCGTACCAATGGACTCCTTATTGGGTCGATTTTGTATGGAATGCAGGAAGCATGGCACTTTATATGGTAATGTGACAGGTACAAGAAAATTAGCCTCGATTTAGGTAGTTGTCCAAGTGACTGCTTTTTCCAAGTTTTCTGCAACGTAACGTTTGGATATAAAATGCATCTAAAATACTTTCGCGTAAAATAGACGTGCCTTTTACCGCATGAAAAGCCCGTATTAAGTATTAGATAATATCCAATTAGATATTATACTTATCATATGATATGCCTGGGTTATGTATAGGCATTAATTCTGTTTTCCCTAACACGAGGCACTAATGTTGTTGGTAAATATAGTAAGAGAGTGGCTTGACACCTTGAAACGGAATGTATTGAATAGGAATGTTTTTTATTCAAAATTCAATTATTTATTCAGTAGGCCCTTCTACACGTTGGTATTAACCTTACTTGGGATATTAGTGACTGTTCTTCCCTAAAAAATAAATGAGGTACATTTCCCAAAACACACAGGCAAACAAAAGCCAAATGATATTTATTCATAGTCAGAAGAAATAGGGAAGAGATGGCAGAAGGGCGTACGGGCTGTATAACTCGTTTCCAACTAAAGTACCTAATAACCGGTCAAGTGCGAAGTGGACTCGCGCACCAAGGGTTCCGCTTAGTAACCGCCAAAGAAAATACTCATTTTGTTATAAGCTTTATATGCTGTAATATGCTGCAATAAGGTCCGTTTTCACAAGCCTATTTTTTTACAGATTTTCAAAGTGGTTTGGTTATTTCTCAAAAACTGTAAATAATTAACACTTCATTTTATTTTCCCCTTAAAATATACGACATTATCTATACGTCAGGATTTTTCCAGATTTTTTGATTCATAAACTTCGGAGATAAGGGATGGGGGGGACCGTCATTTTATGTACATTTTTGGCTATAAATCAAAAAGTGCATCACAGAAAATACAAAATAAAAAATAGTTTTGAAATGTTCAGATTTAAGCCCTTTCATAATGACATCCCATTTGCTATAGTCACTTTCTTTTTTAACCCCCCATTCAAGACTCCTTTTCAATTATTTACAAAATTAATTTCATTTTTTGTACTAAAGACAAATGCGAGCAAGCAAGTTATAGAACTATGCCAAATTTCAAGTTGTTATAATTTATAGTTCCTGAGAAAACCTACTGTGACAGACAGACGGACAACGAAGTCTCACCATAAGGGTTCCTTTTTTACCATTTAGTTACGGAACCCTAAATACCGTATGTGCCACATATCGAACATACACTGTGTATCATAAACCTAAATAGATCCTAACTCGATATAAACCACAGTATATAAACGGTTCAGATCCAATACGCAGTTTCGTACCAAATATAAAACCATTAACAAAGGTTGATAGGTTGATATATAGAGCTGAGAGATGCAGCACGTTGGCACGATTCGGTTGTATCTGTTTCGGAAGCAACAGTTTACAACTTGTAAATAGATGACGTAGAATGTATGAGTAACTACATGACTGGTTGAAGGTTCTTCACGGTATTAATCTTGCACTTTATGTCAGTTCTGGTGAGTTATGAAAATATTACTAATTCGGGTAAGTTTAGTCAAGAGATGAGGAAATGCGGGTTGGAGAAGTAAGTCTATTTTTCCACATCATGTAGGGTAACATGATTAATACGGATTAACTGTGATATAAATGTGCAATAAAGGTTAAATAATGCATCCCCAAGAACCTCTCAATGCAGAACAACTATA
This sequence comes from Acleris sparsana, assembly GCA_923062465.1. Lineage (NCBI taxonomy): Eukaryota > Metazoa > Arthropoda > Insecta > Lepidoptera > Tortricidae > Acleris > Acleris sparsana. The sequence goes on from OV281293.1 coordinate 3,981,435, forward strand.
TAAACATTTAAGGGTGTTTATCCCAGAATTTGTAATTCATTGTCAACACCAATATTAGGTTTCAAAAATAGTTTGTATAGTCCCCTGGTAATTTAATGATATTTGTTTTTTAAATTATTAATATCTGACTGTATTTCTTACTGACAATATCAGAAGAATTAATTTTTGATTCCTAAAAAAAGGAATATTAATGTGTTCCACCAGTTTTACGCACACTCCTTTGGCTCCTATTTAAAACTACCACAATAAATATTCATACGAATAATATTAACAACCATATTGATACTTATTAACTTTATTTTAATATTTTGATTACATTAAATTCTAAACCAATAAAAAACATTGCCCGGGGACTGTTGGTCAAGACGACAACATGCCCAAAGTTGACCGGTGTTCAGAGATCGCCACTTACCACATTTTATCTTTAACTTGATGTTAAAATAGATTAATAAGAGTACCTTCAAAAAAGTGGTTAATCATGTGAGCTTGACAATGACACAACTGATCGATTCCTTTATCGATGTTGTATCTGAAGAACAATCTTCCTTCGCCAAAACAGCAACAAGTCGGACAGAGATGTTCTGTAAACAATTAACGATCTATCCCGTTCGCGTTAGTTTGGAGGCAAACGTAAAAGAGTATCATCTATTATCTCAGTGAGGCAAGACGAGATGTTTAACGGACAAAATATATGGAATTGACGTAGGCGTTCGGCGCGACCGTCTAACAGCTTACGTCAATCTTGGATAACAATAACCAACGCCGAATGCATCTTGTCTAAGGCCTCAGGTCTCTAAAGGCCTATGTTGTTTGATCAGTTTGAGGTAGTTAACTGAAATAATTATTAAAATTCGAGAAAGGAATCGAAAGTTTGACACATTTCCTTGAGACTTAACCATTAGGTACGGTTTGTACGATTAGTTAGTTTAACAACAAACAACAGGCCCTAAGTCGTTGAACATGGTAAAAAGATCCGCTACAAGACCATAGTTTAAAAAAGCCATTCATTGAGGTAGTGTGGAGAAAGACAAACATTTACGAGTAGTATGTGAAGGAACGTAGCTGCAGATCCGTAAGAGCACTTACTGATTAGAATCCAATAACATTGTAGCCGTATATTAAATCTATAAAGATTAATAGGTTTATTCAGTAAGTAGACCACACGTGTACTTTTACACGCCATAATCTACTACTACTAGTAGACCACCGCGGAGAAGAAGCGCCGCAAGAGACTCACTAGTCACCACTGTGGCCGCGACTATCGGTTGCTAGATCTGTCATCACTACAAATAATTCTTGTTCCTCTCGCAATCAAATCGGGTGCCATAGTTACGTAAGCATTCTAAAAAACAAATACCAACTACTCGTAAGAGACATTAGTCAGCTAATAAAAAAGACTACGATAATAGTTTTAGGAACGAAAGCGGATTAACAACAGCAAGTTCAATTGTGTTTGACTTACAACTTAATTGATGTTTCGCGGGTTGGTAAAGACTGTTAGACATCGTCTAATCCTAAACCGAACGCCCCTCCAATATTTTTCCGATACACGTGAATGCATTTTTTTATAAATCGATTAGTTGAAAAGCGTTCTTACTGAAGTAAAAATTAGCTTTAGCTAGGTAATGATTTTGTCATAATATTACAATAAAATTCGGCTGTAACATAAATAACTCAAATGCATATAATGCATCATCTTATTTCGCAGCTAACCGCACCTAATTGCATGCATGTCGTTCCATAAATTCTTGTCACAGTGCAAGTGCTTCGCAAAATTTCTTCCAATCAAAATTTTACGGTCGTTAATGAGAGGAAATAACTTTGATTCCGATTGGGAAATGGCATTTATTGTAATTTAGTGAAATGCACGCCAACTGAGATAAATTGCAGTTTTGAGCAGTCAACTACACAGAGATGTATCCATATTTGAACCTTATTACAATGGAATAAGGTGAAAAAGTGGATGTACACTCGGCCAAAAATATGGTCTACCACCCAACGGTCGAAGTTCACTTGCACGTCATGATACAACAAGTTTCTTGATACTGGAAGAATTGTCCCACTGGACAGTAGCCGTTTAACAAAGAATAGAACTAGAACTAGAACTATATTCTTGCCATCATATTATGACATTTTGCGGGTGGTAGGACCCTGTGCAGGGTCCGTCCGGATCGCTACCACCATCTTATCCATTAACCTACCGCCAAACAGCAGTGTTCGCATTGTTGTGTTCCGGTTTGGGGATAAGACAGCCGGTGTAATGACTAGCATAGAGGCATTCCATCTTAGTCCTCAGGGTCGGCAACGCATTTGCAGTCTTATGCTAATGTCTATGGGTCACAGTTTCCACTTACCATCAGGTGGCCTGTGTGCTCGGTTGCCTTCTCTATGCCAGAAAAAAAATAAAAAATGACAGTGATAAGTGTCAACCTTACCGATAATTAGATATCTCAGAAACTTTTGTCAAAACTGGTAGACCGCTTTCTTGGCCGAACGTACCTACATCTCTTTGTAGTCGACTACAGGGAGCCCGAAAGTGACTTAGATTTTCAGATGGTTTTTTGACTTCCAACATTTATCGAATTTTTTTGCTCGAACTGTGATTGTTACCCGTATATACTCGTAGGTATGTATTTGTTAATTGCGGTATCCTGTCGTAAACCCGAAGTTTTGTTTTCAAATTGTTACATTGATCCGAAAATTCTTAACATAAGTAAGTTTGATTTCTGAACCCATTAATATCTCAAATTGTTTAAAAATATATATCTACAGGACTTAAGTTAGGTTAGGATTGATTTATAACAACTCAAAAAAGTTAAACGTTTTTAGAAAAATAATTACCTACCTTACGAGTATAGAAATTGGAACAAACAAAACAGTTGGTAACTGAAATTCGACCTTGTACCTATACTTAATAAGTAACCAGAACTTACAAAATAGTCAACCAATTCCAATCTTGTTTTGCTCCTTTTTTAACATGGTAAGGAACAATGTCAATGTCACGTTATAAGTAAAATAGGAAGAAGTCTTACGTTTTGAATGATATCTTCACTTCGACCAGTACCATAGCAGTGGCCTAGAAATTAAATTAGCTGACTGTACCAACGTCGTACGAGAGTGGACGTTATGAACCGGTTGTATAAACCTCGTTGCTTTAAAGCCGTCTACTCAAAAAATGTGTTTAACATGTGCATTAACATCTTTAATGCCCTACCTGAGGACATACGGTTGCTCCAGGGAAATATGTTTAGGAATAAGTTAACAGACTGGCTTTTTGATAAGTGCTATTACAGTGTTAAGGATTTTCTCGAGCGTAATATTGATGTTAATTTGTAATTTTATTTTAATTTTGTTGACTATAACTGAATTTTATTTTTATTATTTTACTATTTTATATTTATATATTTGAATTTAACTTGACATTTTATTAATATTTGCACGCCTGCATGCAGGCTGAATACACTGGACGTTTAAATAATAATGTTTACTACCACTTAAGAAACTGTGTTCAGCAAAAAAACTTTTTTGATTTGGGTTGATTTGATTCAGAAATGTAACAAACAAATTTAACCTATTTTTATTAGTATCGAGCCTATACACTTTAGCGCGCATGACGTCAACGTAGCGTTTAAGTATCTATTCGGTGGGCTATAAAAATTAACATCATCGTTAATAAAATATTTTTAACTGCACTAAATTAAAAATATTGGAAAGAATTACCAGTTCTACCAAATACTGACAAATCGATTCAATTAATTTAGTTCGCAGAATTTTCGTTTTATTGAAATGCTTTTTTTGCCGCATCAGTTTTTACCTAACCTAACCTAACCTAACTTACGTAATTAATGTTTGAGACATCCTGAAAACTTCATGGTTTCAGTAGAAATTAGCTATCGATTAAATTATACAATCGATGAAGTGTAATTCGATAGAATAATGGGGTACATTAATGGTAATTCATAATTATTTATACACTTTAGTACCTTATTTTTTTAATGGCTTTGAGAAGCCAAACGAGCACACAGGCCACCTGATGGCAAGTGGAAACTGTGATGGGTCACAGTCTTAGGCTGCAGTATTGTGAATGCGAATGTCTATGGGTAGACATTCGCATTCACAATACTGCAGCCTAAGACTGCAAATGCGTTGCCAAGCCTGAAGACTAAGATGGAATACCTCAATGCTAGTCATTACACCGGCAGTCTTATCCCCAAACCGGAACACAACAACGCGAACACTGCTGTTTGGCGGTAGGTTAATGGATAAGATGGTGGTAGCGTAAATAGGTAAGGCGGGTGGTAGGACCTTGTGCAGGGTCCGTCCAGATCGCTACCACCATCTTATCCAAGAATCCACGCAGGATGTTATCAGGCCTTGTGTACAAAATTAAATGAACATTAATACTATGTAGGTACAAGTGTTACGAGCATGTTTACGGATGTTCGATAGGTACTCGGGCTGGAAATACGCACGTTTGTAAATTATGTTACAGTACCGAGAACCAGAGAATAGCTAAAGTGTGCTTATTTTTCTTTTCTTTGCCCCGCGGCGACTTGAACAGCTACTACCGCGGGAATATGGCGTTTCCACAATGGAGTGATTTCGCCAGTGTCAAGTATATATAAGTATAAATCAATATAGCAATAAAATACAATCCAATCTTCTCTAGGAAGATTGGGGGCAACGTTGTACGGTGATATGTAGGACAGAAGCCAAGATAGTTTTAACCTCTGTACCACTGGGAGTCCACTTGAAACGAGAAGTAAGATGACAGATACACGAAATAAGTCCAAGTCTTCTATCACTGTGCAACACGAAGGCATTAACAGTACAAATCACTAACAGAAAAGAACTTTGAACACCTAAATACACAAAAATAAAAAATAAAACAAATTACACATCCGCCATCTTTTGACGTTGCAAATGTCTCCTCTAAAGTGTGCTTAAATTATGCTTTGGCCTTATCTGTCATGACATTCCCATTTGACAGAAAGTCACAAAACAGAATGTAGGTAACCAAAATAGGATTATAATCCGGTTATGAATAAGGAGGTGAACGTATACTTATGCGCGTGGCATTAAATTATATGTAGCATACGGTTTATGAACGAACGCACCTTACGATAAGTATCTGTGTGTATGTTTATGTTAATCTCAAAGCTTTCACCATCATCCAATATCATATCCCGAGTAAGTCTTACATAGGTATATATTGATAATGTCACCCATACGAAGCCAGATCGCTACGTTACGCTAGTTTACCTGAATCTTTAAATTAATGAAAATCAAGCTTTAAAAGCCGACTGCATTTGTAATAGAGTCATCCATATACCTATATTATATCATTAAAGTGCATAAACTCCGGCATTTTTATTTTTCAAAATTTAGGTACCCAGTGACGTGACACTCACGCAAGACGAATCTAATGGCGTATCATACATCGAAATCGGTTGACCCGTTGAGCATTACGAAGGGACAATAGGAACGGACATTCATACACACAGGTCAAACACCGAGTAAAAAGCAGTTAATCAGATACTTGTATTTGCCTTTACTGAACTTGGACACCGTTGGTGGAGAAACTAAGGCTAGACCGCTTTCTTCGGTCTGCAAGGCGCGTGCACCTGCACCTGTCTTACCAATTACCAATCCACATTTTCCATTCCACAAAATCGTGTATTGCAACCAGTTGCGACAATGGACAAAAAATAAGCCACTTTGGAACTGTTTCGTAGAAAGAGAATGGTTAAATTCGTCGTAATATCTTTCTCGTGACTTGCCGCCATTATTATGACAGGGTTCTATGTCAGCTAGAGAAATTTATTGAAGTACTTGTCTGAATAAAACATAACCAGCCCTTATTGTTTAATGGCATTCACGATATCATGAATAATTCCAATATTCTTTGGAGCAGACTTTCTGTACTCTTTCTAAAATAAAATGTTTAAAATTGGACAGTCTTCAAGCAAATTTATTGGGCACAAGTGTGTTTTTGATACGCTTTATGCGTGTATATTCCGCAAATACGTACTTGTGCGTACAATGAACAGATTTCTGCTCAATTTTTGCAGTTGGTAGAACCTTGTGCAGGGTCCGTCCGGATCGCTACCACCATCTTATCCATTAACCTACCGCAAAACAGCAGTGTTTGAATTGTTGTGTGCCGGTTTGGGGATAAGACAGCCGGTGTAATGACTAGCATAGAGGCATTACATCTTAGTCCTCAGGATTGGCAACGCATTTGCAGTCTTAGGGCCGTATTAATAAACTCATCTTGACTGTCAGGCCCGTCGCAAGATACCTACGTCAAAGTAAACGCCAAACTATAGACGCATCTCGAGACGAGCATTAGAGTTTAGATCAGTTTATTAATAAGGGCCTTAGGCTTGCAGTCCTGGGAATGCGAATGTCTATGGGTCACAGTTTCCACTTACCATTAGGTGGCCTTTGTTGCTTTTCCTATGCCATAAAAAAAAAAATGTCGGAGAGGCCAGTAACCTTGACTCATAATTGCAAGAGGAGCTCGACGAAACTGGGGAAAACTAATGGAAAACGCCTAAACCCGGTCATCACTTGAATTGTGAAATTTACCTATGTACTAGTGTAGGTACTTTTCTCTCACTCATTCTCATTTCGCTCTTTTGCTAGTTCCTAGTAGTAGTTAGTAGTAGTTTCTAGTAGTAGTTTATAAATATAAGTATAGGTTGGTTACATTGATAATATATAGCTTTTCAAAATTCCTTACAATCTCTTTGACAACAAACTTCTTTTAGTCAATATTAGATCTACTAATTCCATAAACATTAATATGTAATTAGCAGATCTGGGCCATATGTTTTATTTATATATTTAGTCACGTTTATAAAGAAAGGGTAATCAATCACCCACCCAAATTTAAAATTGGAGTGCCTCAGGACCACCCACTGCATCCGTATCCCTTCTGAAGTCAATTAACTTTCCTAATTTTAAGATGTGAAGGAGTACCTAAAGGAGAAATAAATTAAGAAATGTTACTCTGAAGACCTAGATTTGAACCTTGGGGTTCCCCGATTATTTTTTTTCCAATTCGGGGCACACTCGTCTGGTCACGTTATATTTTGGAAGTAACTTTATTGCTCAAATTATTTATAAATACACGTAACTACGTACTTAAATGCATGTTTTAGATATCCGGAATAAATTTTCTTGTTAAGTGTCAACCTGCGTAAACTGATCATCTTTCAGGAGAGGAAAACTAAAGCACAATATTTTGAGTAGTAATAGTGTCATCCTATGTCTGGTCTGCACTTAGTTTATGTCTTATTCAATATCATCAACTATGGCAAATTTATGAAATCTTTAAGCTTTGGTCTTTCGACAGTAGAGGCACTGAACTTAATCTTCAATGTCAAGGCAACCCTGATCAATTTGACAGTGTCACCAAACTTTATAAGTATCACAAACAGCTACAGAGACACCCAGCGAGTACAGACACACATTAATGCACACATTCGTATTGTGGATAAACATCGTAATGTAGCAGATAAACTAGGATAGGAGCCAAGACGAAAATATGCCCGACGCGTTTTTCCATCGAGTTTTACGCGCACACAACCGACAAATACATTGTGTTAAATCACCAAAAATGCTAAGGTTAACGCAGTTTATGCCTTGTACATGGCATATTCTAACTAAATTTGGATTACTCTCAATACGATCCAAAGTATTTGTAGAAAATTCAAACCCCGTGATTTTCCAGATTCGTTTAGAACTTAAGAATATATAAGTATACCCAGTTTAGTATTTAATACTGACAATATGCTTTTAAAGTTAAAATACTGACTGAACGCTTTGAATCTTTTGTAAATTATTGTCCAGTACTATTAAAAGTAAAATATTAACACGTTCTCGAAACTTCACTGGAGCATAACCTTTTTTTCTGCCATTCTAACATTGCGGCGGCACTGCACTGGGTGATTTTGCATTCAGTCAATTGTAAAAGTACTTAATAGGTAAACAAATTAAAATGCAGACAGCGAAAACGCAATCATAAAATTGTTTCATAAAGTAGGTAAGTACTTAATTGGTATGGTGATATAATTTCTAAGCTTGTTTGTAAAAACTACGTGAAAACGTTTTATTAATACCTTACATTATTGACCATAAAGACCAAAACATGATTGGAAAAGGAATTTTAAACTGAGTCGAGCTCAGAAGTTATTGCGTCGGTTCATATCTGAGGAATTGACAAAATCTTACAATTTGATCACTCCAAAATGTCAATGACGATCAGCTTTTCCGTTTAATTAATGGTAAATATGACTATCATCAAATCCCGTAACTATGATTAAAAATGTATTCTATACTTAAGTACTTGGAGTTTTCCTTAATAAATAGCAACGATTTCGTTTTGGGTATTGTTGGGTTATACTTTGGTTAATTATTCCAAACAGACGGAATCACCGACACTCGGCCTATCGTAAGCTAATTTCTGTTCAAACCTTTTTGTTTTAGGTTAAATCTTAAGCATAATAGAGGTTAGATTAGACCTGTGGCCACCAAAAAATTGTAACTCCTGCATATCTAAATGCCTGCAGAGATGAAAATGAATTGAGTGTCGTTGATTCAAGGGTAAACCTTAAAGATTCTCCTCCTGAATTGACCATCTCCATTGTGCATGAACTTGCCTTGTATAGGTACCTACTCATTACAATGATGAACTGTTACGCGTTCGTGTCTTCAATCCATTACAATTTAAAATACAGTTTTATTTCAGTAGCACACGAGACGTTATTAATTGTGTTTATGACAAGTTGTTGTTTGTTGAGTGTTTCGAAGATTGATTTTGACATGTGTCCTTAAGGTCTGCTTCTAAGGTCGCTTAATGGTTTGATAATGATACCAGACCGTGACTTAAGTCTTGGAACAGGTAAAAGTAGATTTAGCTTTAAGATGCTGTAGCTGAAGTAAGAATAGTTTTAGAATAAAGACAATAAAATAAAGTCGCATAGCGATTTGGCCATAAAATAAAGAAGCGTTTGATCTTCTGAGCGACAGGAGAGGTCGTAATAGTGAGCTTAGTTCGGATTTCGAGAAATCCATTCTGTTACACTTTCTTGGTTATAGAAGTATTTCTTGTAAATGTAACCCATTATTTGATTTTATTGTGTTCACTAATGTATTGTTATTCCGAAGTATCAAAGTTCTAAAGAGAGTTTCAGATGAGTTACTCAATTTTGTTGAATCAATAGTGAAATGTATTAGGAAAAAAAATCGCTTTCAAATAAAAAAGAAGTAATAACGATACATTAGGGAGAACAAAAAATGTATAATAAATATGTTTGATCCTGAAGTTTTGTTCTCTCGTAGGTATTGTCAAGTTGTTATCATTTCCAGTCGTAGTGTTTTGATCCTTAGTGATTAGAAAGTGCATGTGTACCTAGTAGTGTTGTTCTGTTGTGATGCATTGTGTCGTGTTGCGGGCCGTGCGCGGCAAGGTCGCACGCAAAGACAGGTCGATGCACAAGTCAAGGTGGGTACGGAAAATTTCATTCAACTGTTCTATTTACAACGCCACAAATTATAAGTGGCGCAGCACACTTCCTCCACTGACGTACAACAGACGGACCTTCGCATACCGTAGTACCGTCAGCTAGAACCACTTGAAATAGTCTGAAATACCGTGTTCCAGGAATAAGTGTATATCCGGAGAGAGAAAAGGGACAAAGACTATTCGAGCTGAGTGACGGGCGTTTGCCGGTCGGAGTTTCCGCGTTCAGAGATGGGCTAGAGCACTCGTGTTTACGTTCGTCCACTGTCAACCGCGTTATGTGAGCAGGCGCGCGTGCGCCGGCTATATTTGTGTCGCGCGGGCGTCGTTACATAAAACCGTTGCATCCTCACCTCCTCTATCTTGAGGCTGGTGCGGACCACCTTGCGGGTGACCGCGCTCTCGTACGATTCCTCAATGGTCTCCGCCATGGCTGCAAGGCGCGGGCGCTGCGGGCGACGCGCGCGGTAGTTGCGGCGGTACTGAGCGGCACGCGGTTATTTTTAGTCACTCGCTCGTGTTGCGAGCCAGCTGCAAGTCTACTGGCGACGGGACTCGGGCGGGATGGGGTGGCGCCACAGTATTTGCGGCCGCAGTACCCGCCAGGAGTCAGCGCGCCGCGTGTCACACCAACCAACAGTTCTACATCCCGTACTGCTTCTAATCAAGTGTGTTGTCGTCAACGTAGAGCTGATTCCGGATATCAATGGATAGCTGCCAAGGGATTGATCCCTTTAAAATGCATTCGATTGATCACTCTAAAGGTAGTCGACTATTCCAATGGGGTTTACGACCATCGTCCGCCCGAGTGACTAATGCACCACATCTGCCACTGATAAAAATAAGATAAATCACTCGAATGCCCGATCGTTGGAAACTGTTTGTTCCGTGGGACTCTATGACGAATTGAGTTGGCACTGATACCATCTGCCTACCTAGATTTTGTAGTTATTCTATACTTATTATATCGCCGGCGATGCCGCAATATCGTGTAACCACCGTTGGGAAAACGGCTTAGCGTTGTTGTGACTGGGATGGTTCCAAAGAACCGGAGTAAAGCTCCTTGCTCATGCTTTAGAAACGGATAGTTTTGCATCATATTGAAACGTTTGTGATTGAATATCTCCGTCCCATAAATATACTGAATTCAAAGAAACTTATAACGTTACCATTTGTACCATTTTTTACTACGAACAGTACGAATTACGGGTTCCAAGAGTTCCTAATATTCTAACCGAAACGTTGGGCCAAAGTAGTCACTGAATAGACGGCCACCCTAGCAGAGGCAGATCGAAAATGAGTTTTTAGGACCCCGGCTTCAATTAGGTTCAGGTGGTAGATTTTTGACGTCTATACGAGTAAGTGCCCCGCGGCCTACTTACTGAATAATCATCTTTTATCTTATCTTTAGTTAATAGGATTGTGAAGCAAAATTTGCACACAAAATGTGCCTTAACCTACCGACTGTCCGAGTTTTTAATGTGTTGTAGATATTGTGAAAAGCTAGGTTTGAACGTAAGAAAATACTTATTGGAAAGGAAAAATAAAAAAAACGAAAAAGTACTAACCTAGTTTTTCTAACTAGTTAACACGTTCACTGTCCCCATACAAAACAATCGGCCAATATTCATCCAGCATTCAGTATGGGGGATCACGACCCCACATTGGGAGCACCCGGACAGGGAACGCGTTAAAATTTGTATGGTTTTTTTACAGTTACGCGATTTAAGCGCCGGTTCACAATCCTCTTAAGTCGGTCGCTTATAAATCTGTTCGGGCCCGGCGTCACTCGGGTTTTTTTTTCATCAGATTCCTACCAAACTAGCATTACCCGCTGGGCTAACCTGAAGATAACCTGAAAATTGCCGTTTTGATGGCTTATTCCATTATGCTCCCACTATCATGATCCCAGTGGGATCATACAACAGTTCATTAAGCTCTGTAAAAGTTATGTATAGCACAATGGATTAAGCCGTTTTGGTGTCCATAAGGAACATACACACGTACACACATCGATTAATATGTATAGATAACAGGTTCCACTCTTTTTTTTGCCTACAGCGTCCGGCAGACGGCATATCAAATTTTCTGGGACTAGGAACCTATTTGTCAATCAATAATTCAAGGATAAGGAATGCCTCGACGTCCCAAATTACATAGAAATTTTACAGCGGTTTAGTTGTAGTTGAAACATCCAAACTTTCTCATCTATTTTAACATTATCATATTTTCCTCCCGTTCTGCATACTAACGCCATCTAGTGTGAGCCAACGGAACTAAATCAACCAAGGAAAAAATAAAACCACCTAGTAACATAGATACACGTCTATATAACTTTATTCTGCGTACACATCATGCAACAATTATCTTGCTGTATTCACAATAAATAGAACATTATCCTAACACTATATGTAAAATTTGGGGACGTAGTGAAAAAGAGTATAAGTCTACTTAACTTGTTCTTCATAACTCATAAGATAAGGGTACATAAACCCTTTTTCACTTAATCTTCAGGAGACTTACACCCTTCTTCACTAGGGCCGCAGAAATTTTGAGAAACATTTTTACAGATATCCGTTTTTTATCACTGGTAGCGACCACTGCTAATACTTAACATACAGTTGTTTCTTCTTATTATATGATTACTCCACTTGCCTGTAAACAGAGAAGAAAAATATTAGATTGATTCCTGTTTATTTATTTTACGTACAGCTGCTATCGAATATGTCATAGCAGATTACCTATAGTTAAAGATGTTAAATTGTGTTTTTAATCTACAAAGACGCGCCCTACCAACAATAACACAACTGATGGTGTAAATATACATAAAAATCTAATAGTAGTAGTACATTTGACTATAGCAGTATTTTAAACATTATTAAATTGCGACCTCTTTACAAGTAGAAAAATGTGGTGCCCCCCAGAACAGATCAAAGAACCACGCAAGACCCTGGACAACTCTTACTTTTTACTTCTCTTTGCCCGGCTAGCGCCGTGATCCCCAAGTAACGCTGCTTTTCCACTAGCGAGATGAGAACAATTTCCACCAAAGATGCGCGTGGATTTTTTTTTAATACAAATTTCAATTATCGTCTCGCCGCGCCGGTGGGAAAGCACCTTAAGACTTGGCGTACTGCGACCCACAGATTAAAAAGCACTGCACTATACCGCCAGTCATAATAAAAAGGACGCATGCGCAATTTGATAGTCGTAGCAAATTGAAAATTAGTGACCTTATTTCTTAAGACAGCGGCTTAAGGTCACTAAGACATTCGCGATTCTATGAGACATACGCCCTTTTACTAATGATTAGTATATATGTATAGGCAGTATAGTGTACAAGTATAATATGTGTGAGTACTAACACGACGCGCATGGTGTTGGTGAACCCGGAGCCCTGCTTCCAGCCGGTGACGACGACGACCGGGTCCCCGGTGCGCAGGAAGCCGCGCGCGCGCCCGAACTTCAGCCCGCACTGCACGCGGTCGTCCACGTCCTGCAGCCAGTTGTTGGCGGCCGGCGCTGGAATATTACTCGAGTTAGTATGTTAACGCCATCGAAATATAATAAGTATGGAAGAGTAACACCGAACAAACTTGACGTTGAAATACGTCCCATTTCCTCTACGCTTGAAACGTTTGAGTAGACGCCATTAGTGTAGAGGTTGTATATATTTTCACCCATAAGAAAACTTTGATTAGTTAAACTGCTATGACAAGAGATTTGATTGGTCTATATTTTTTCTCGTTATGGCTACTCAAACACGCTATAAAATGACACATCTGACATTTTGCTGAACTTGGATGGTTTAATGCAGAAGTGATCCGTAATTTAAATAAGTTAAGGTGTATACTTTATTTATACAGCAATAAATAATGTTTTAGTAAATATTTATTCTTAAAATATAATAAATAGTAGGCAATAAATAACGATATTATATACGGATATAATATAATAGTACATTATTATAATAGGTAAATCAAGATTTTTAAGATGAGGCATGGCGGTATTTGATCGTACCTAATTTAAATAAAACAAGTTGCAGTACCTAAGTATTACCTACTAAGGGTTGTCGCAGATATAACCGCTCGGCAACGGATCGGCATCGCCTCGCCTCATTCATACAAGGCGAGGCGATGCCGTTACGGTGCTGATTAGTCTGCGTTGCAGTAGGGAGTTACTGTACGGTACTGTGCAATTTGGAACCGCTGAGCATTTCAAAAAATGTCTCCAAGTTTTTGAAACTAAAAGTTCAGTTTCTTCAAAATGGATACTGCATATCCTACAATGTTTGCTGGGAAGCCACGTTTCATCGCGTTTTTCTAAACAAACTGCAGCTATCCAAGCAAAACGTTTTTCTTCATTTCTAGGAAAACTAAAAAAAAACATTAATCTTTAATATTATAATTATTTCAGAACTTATATTGCATAACATCGGCCATGTCCATTTTGTAAGGAAATTATTTAATTGTAATTACTTATTAATGGAATGAAATTACATCCTTTTTAGGGTCCGTGCGACTCCTACACCAATTTACAATGCACGTCGGCATCGTTGTTGCTATAGTTTATCTTATTTATCAGTTATTTATAATTATTTTACAAAACTATAAGGACAACCATTTGACACAATAACTCAAAGCCTACTGGAAGCCGGTTGAGCACCAAGTATTAGCTCCGCCCATTTTAGCACTAAGTATAGTAAGTATGTGGAACACTTTTTGAGTGACAGTTATCCTTCTATACTTATTATATTTCGATGGTTAACGCACTAGAATTTATGAGTTCTTTTAAAATTTATTTTGTGAATTTAGAGATTGCCGATGGTTGAGGGGAAAATATATAACGAGCTACAAAAATACCCAAAAAAAAACAACCTAAGCTTCATCTCAGTTATACAATTTCTATGATTGAGATGACAGATGACTAATGTTGACATTATTTTTATAATTTCTATTATTGGGTATTTCGTATCACGTTGTGTATCGGAGCCATTAAATTTCAAGATGCACAGGACACTTTTGAAAAAGTCTTCATTGGAAGTCTTTCTGGGTTTCTTGGAATGTTTTGAAAAATATGTAAAGTTATGGGTCCAAGTTGACGGCTATGACATTTTTGAATCGTCATAGGTGTCGTTGTATTGGTTTTAGGGAAAGCGGATTTTGGACATGATGTTCATTTTGAATTTCAAGACGGTGGTCACGATTTTTTTGGAAAAGTCTTTACGAGTCATTTTCTGGTATTTTGGGTTGCAAGATGGCATTTGTGACTTTCTTTTGAAGTCATCATCTGGGGTAATTTTCTGGGTTTTGGAAAAGACATCTTTGGATTTTGGGATAGTGGACATGACGCTTAGAAAAAGTCACGGTCATTGTGTGTGGTTTCTCAAAGATGGTAATGGGTCGTGTCAGGTCCTGACCCTGGTAGACGATGGGCAGCACGCCGCGGTAGAGGTGCGCCTGGCGCGCGGTCTGCGGCTGGCGCGTGACGGCGATGATGGGGCAGCGCGGGCGGTACTTGCTGAGCAGGTGCGCCGAGCGCCCGCTCGTCGTGATCACCACGATGGCCGACGCCAGGCACTTCGTCGACGCCTCCACGGCCGCGATGGCCACCGAGTGCGCCGGGTCGATGGGCGCGCTCACCTGCAATATTACACATAATCAAAATAAAACTAAATATGATTCGAAAGTGAAGCAAAGTGAGCCAAGTTTCTTTTTTTTAGTGCCGTTGCCGAAGATGGCAGTAGGCTTGAATCGGTCAGGAATTAAGAACTAAAAGGAATTAATTCTCATCACACCGAATGGAACTAGTCCTTCGTAAACGATCTTAATAGGTTTTCGGCCCTTTAGGTCAGTAGCAATTGTTGAACGTATGAGCGAAACAGAGCGAACGAGTAAAGAGCACACGGCACGGCGCTCGATGTGAACGAGACTAATAGTACCTATTTCAAAGCGTGTCGTACTCAGTTGTCAACATTTGCTTGGGAGCTAAAGAGCTAAGAACTGCATCCAAATCAGTTCACTGGTTCGAAAGCTACGGTGCCACAAACACACACACACACACACACACACACACACACACACACACACACACACACACACACACACACACACACATAACGCTCAAACATAACATCCCTCTTTTTAAGTCAGGTGTTAAACATTACCTGTTGAACCAGTTCAGTGAACAGCTGCTTGTGCCAGATGGCAGCCTCAGCCTCCTTGCAGATGTTGGCCATGGTCAAGACACACTCCAGCGGGTAGTCTCCCTTGGCCGTCTCGCCGGACAGCATGACGCAGTCGGCGCCGTCGAGGATGGCGTTGGCCACGTCGGAGGTCTCGGCGCGGGTGGGGCGCGGCTTCTTCACCATGGACTCCAGCATTTGAGTGGCGCAGATTACAGGTTTGCCGACCTGTGGATTTTAAATATATGTGAGACACATACAAAGTCGCAATATCTTTGTTTAAGGTACTACCCGCCCTCGCTACACTTCAGTTTATGCGAGTTTTCTATAACACCAGTACATATACTAAAAAAAAATATGTCAAGTACATGAAAACCTTCCGTGAAAAAAATATCTAACAGATAGTGAAAACCGCATTATAATCCAACAGAACGGCGGGAAGCGACTTTATTTTATACTTGTAAAAATAATTTTGGTAAATTATTGTAAGTTTGATGGAAGCGAAATAAAAAGAAGTATTTAACCTTAGATACCACGTGTAACGAAATGCCAAAGGTCACCTTTGAGCTCGGGATACCCAACGAAGAGCAGAGGCGCAGAATAGGGAAAAATAGGGATACTGAGCTAGTGTACCTAATTAAAGGTATTGTAACAGTCAAAGTCACATATTCGGTCCCAAGGTGTCAATAATATCTAGCTCTCATGCTACGGCGCGATGGAAGATATTACTGCTTGTGACTGTACTATATCCTTGATATCGTTCTAGATTCAGTAACCAAAACCCAAAGAGTCCTCCTGCATGAAAATAATGCTATAAACTGAGGCATAATAAACTTGGACTTACCCTATTGCACCTTGCGATCATGGTCTTCTGCGCGAGGAACACCTTCTCCGGCGGGATCTCGATACCCAAGTCTCCGCGAGCGACCATGATGCCATCTGAAGCCTGGGTAGAAAACCAAATCGATTGTACAATACTCATTACGACACACGGCTAAATAATATAGAACTAAATTTATTTATTACTTTCTGTACAAAAGGAAGTTTTCTGCCAAGTATTGGAATGCTCTGCTGCGTCTGTGTTCCCGGAATCTTATAATCATATAAAGTCTTCACCTAACATCAGGTGAGACTGATGTCAAACGCTGACCTATTTTTGATGACAAAAAGGGATCTATTGAATATTTGGCCGTAGTTCAGCGAAAAGGACTCAATCTACGAAAGAAGCGGAAGTGGAGTTAAGTATGCCAAGATGGCCCTTAGGATCAAGACTATCAACCAGAAAAAGTATCCGGAAAATTACCCACATCCAGAGGTAGATAAAAGGTAAGATAGGCAGGGATATTATTTAAATGGGAAAAAAGATCCAATCCACTTGGTTGTATCGTTGCTGCTGAAAACAAGCTAGAACCACTGTCATTAAAAGCCTTTAAGTACTAACATCTCGAAAGTAATGAAAAACTGCGAATTATTTTTATAAATACATAAAGAAAAGAGTAAGTCACGGTGGATTGACGCCTTTTCCCTTAACTACGTCCATTTATTTTCAAGATTTTATTTTATCATTTCGTCTGCGTGATTAATATGTATAATAACCATGTCAAATTTCAGCTTCGTAGTTCCAACAGTAGTCGTGTTAAACTGCATAACATGAACAATATCAACATGGCGATACTTTAGTTCCTTGTTGAATACGAAACCCTCACCTACGACTGCAAAAACTTATATTTATTGACAGAAACTCATACAGTATAATAGTGCACTTACGGCAATGATCTCGTCGAGGTTGACCATGCCCTGGTGATTCTCGATCTTGGAGATGATCTTAATGTTCTTGCCCTTCTCGCCGAGGATGGCCCGGATCTCGGCCAGAGCCGCACCGTTGCGGATGAATGAGGCAAAGATCATGTCCACCTGAAAAAAAAAAACAATGGAGATCAGAAAAAAATAATGGGGCCATAGTGGGATCTGAGAACCAAGAGTTTGGTTAAATATTCATTTCAAAGCAATATTTTGCATTAATGTGATTTTTAAGTTATTTAAGATTCCGGTATTTTCACATCTCTGTAGTTTTTTTAATTCGTTTTCGAAAAGGATTGGAAAATAAAGTTATACGAGATAAAGTAATTTAATAAACGCTTTTAAAAGTCATGATCCATTGGACTGTATTTATTTGACAGTTAATAACCAATATCACACAAGCATTGCATTAAATAAAGTTGATGGGCGGTTGAGAGGTTATTGAGTCATCCATCATCATCATCATTACACATCAAACAGAGAAAAGTGTATTTTTAACGTCCTTTGCTAAAATTTGTAACATCATTGTATCTTGCGGCATGATTTTCCGTAGTGGCCAATTTATTGAATAAATATTTTGAATTTTGAATTTTTGAATTGTTGACGAGCGCTTGGTCGTGTAAGTCCACCTTAACGGAAAGAAGTTATAACAGGAAAGTTTCAAAAGAATAGCACCTTTTTTTTTCTCCAGATTTTGCTGGGGTCTTCATTCTGAACAAGACAAAACAGTATTTCCGATTTGTCCCCAAATATTTGTTCCTTGTTGTCAGTTTTGTTACCAATTTCTAATACAATAACACATGTTTGGAGACAAATCAGGAATTCTATTTTACTTGTTCAAAACGCTGGTCCCAATGCATTTTTTTTCCAAATCTGTAGAAGTAATATGCTTTTTTTTTAAAGTCCCCAGTCACTATGATAAATTCTACGTGTACGAAATCGCGGATATTCTCTTTTACCGATAGAGGGGGTCTTACGTTTATTACCGCAATTCGTCAATGATATATATAACAACCAGATGCGACGTCAACGGCGAGATTGGAGAGTGGTTGCCGCGTGATAAGGAAATGTAAGACGCGTGTTTTTATTTATTTATGTGACTTATTGGATTATAGATAAGGATGAGATTCGTCATATTTACGGTTATGGTAAGATAGCCGACTGCGTAGGTACATAGATTTGTCGCCTGTACCAAGTGATCGGTCGGCGTCAAAATAAATGGCAAAAGCCGTAAAAGATGCTGAACACACCGGTACTCCAAAATGGTCGTGCTACGCTCTATTGGGATCAATCTGTCATCACGGACAGGACTATTGTCGCCAATAAATAAGCCTGATATCGTGTTGACAGATCGATCTCAACGCCGGGCAGTGCTCGACGACGTCACCATCCTGCATGACGAGAACCTCGGACAAGCTCAGCAAGTACCTTGACTTGGCGCAGGAGGTGACGGCCATGTGGGATGTTGACTCGACAATCATTGTCCCGATAGTTGTTTCTGCAAACGGTCTAATAGCGAAGAGTCTCGACCAACACCTCCAGAGACTCTCGCTAAATGGCTGGGTCAAGATACAGAAGGCAGTACTCCTCGACACGGCACGCATTGTGAGGAGGTTCCTCTCTCTGCAGCCCTAACCACCGGTAGCTTGAGCCCTGCCCCGCTGCCGGCGGCACTCGTAGGTTAGGTTTTTTATGTTTTATTTTTTGTATTTGTATTGTTATTTTACTTTTATATTTCAATACTTGTTGTAGAAAATCTAACCTAAAGAAAATTCAACAATAATAATAATAATAATAGCCTATAATTAAAAGTAATTTGTTGTTCAATATAAAAATTATGAAAGAAATGATCAAGCGCGTCAATAATTAAAAAAAAAAAACCTTACGCGATGTCAAAAAGTAATTATGGAGTACCTAGAAATGGTAAATTGGTCCATTTGGTTTTTCTATTAATAGCGATTAAAAAGCCAACTGAACCGCTCTTTCAAGGGCTATCGGTATCACTCAAAATATAGCGCTTTAAAAGCAAAATCGAACAAGACATATACGAAACTGATTTGGATGGTTAATCCTTTCGAAATACCCATTCCAAACCCTTGGTAAGGGTAACGCTTATAAATAGCGATTTAAAAAGCAAATCGAACTGCTTTCAAGCTATACGGCTTTTAAAAAAAATCCTTATAAAACTCATTCGAAACCCCTAGAATGGGAAAGCGGGCCGGTTCCGGGAAAGAACAGTCCTTCGGTTTTTTTCCTTCCGACATCTTATCACATTTTTCCACGTGTATCCAATCGCATATCATTTTTGCGTAACATATAGATATTTTTTGTACATTATCGCATTAACATGTGTCTACCGCCATAAGATAAACGAACGTAAAGTTTCAAACGAGTGAAATCGATAACATACAAAAGCAATCGTCTGAATATGACGTTAACTAGACTTGCGATGATAAATCGTATTGATACCGGCGACACTTGGGTCATTGTCGCCGAATGTATTGGATAACACATATCTATCTTTAATCCTTACTAATATAATAAATGCATAAATGCAGAAGTGTGTTTGTTCGTTCTTTTTTTACAGGCTTTTATTTAACTTGCAATGTAGGTATTTATGTATGTACGGGTCAAATCTTGTAAGTTAAATTTGACCCACTTCCCGGTTTCCATTGAAGCTGGAAATTTGCATAAACCTTTAGTTTTGATGACAATACAATAATATAGTATCATAGAGCTGGTCTGATGATGGAGACGCAGGGTGGCCATAGAAAGTCCTAAATTACACATGATAAACCCGCCGTGTTAGGGCTTGTTAGAATCGTCTTGACGAGTGGACGACTGGTCGAATAATATCGATAGATTTGGTTATTCTGAATACAGAAATACACCTAAATTGCAGAAATTTCCCGCGTCGCGTTTCACCTGACGGCATTTTCAAATTATATTATGTCAAAAAATAAACTGTTTCCTAGCAATCTGTCAGATTTTCGGAAAGTAGTTAAATTATCGTCTTGGAAAGCGAATATTACATTTTTTCAGACACCTAGCGCTAGCGGGTGAATATTCGGGCGTTTCGACAGCCGTCATTGTTGTCTTCAATATATTGACGAAAATAATGACAACTACAATAAATTTATAAAGCTTATCTTGAATAATATGCAACGACCCTAGCACGTACTCAGGAGACCATATAAAAAAAACCGAGGCAAAAATAAACAACTTATAGCTAATCTTGTTTTTAAGTGAGCGAGTGAGTCAGTTCATGCGATTTTTTTTTATTCAGAAGGCATATTTTTTGCTATCAGTCTGAAAACTCTGTCTGAAAACTGTTGGACATGAAGAAAACCAAGGGACAAATTTAGTGTAGTACTAATACTCTACTAATCAAATCTCAAATTTAAATATATTACCTATAATTCTATTTATCCTATCAATCAAAAAAGTTTTGATTTTGATTAGCAATTAATAGTGAGTAATCTATTCAGATAAGATCCTTAGCGTGATGTCAACAGTCGCAAACGCGAGCCGACGCCTGAAAGCCCTGCCAAGATGCGATTCGTTTCCTTTTTAAACCAATCGCGTCACGGGTAGATGACGTGATACGAAAAGTCACGTGATCTAGCAGTGACGCCATTGGTTAAAAACGAAACGAATAGAAACGCTAGCTAGCGTAGTGTATCTTGGCAGGGCCCTCTGCGCTGTAGTGAAGTGAGGGAGGAGCGTAGCAAGCACAGGGGCGTTTGTCGGGCAACTTCAAAACGTTCACTTCGTTTTTGGACTTGCAGGTAATAATAATAATAAAAATATTACTCTCTGCCGGTTTTGGACACGGCGACTCTTATCAACTGCGACTGTGTGCTCGCATGTGACTAGCATAGCCTTGTTGCAGAAAGACCTGTAACACTGCGGACATGTGAGCACAACGTTCGTATAATTGTAAAATATAGCCGCAGGTGCGGGAATTTAAGGTCATTACACCGTTGGAACTCAAAATACCGAACTTTGTGATTTACCAAAGCTCCCCATTCTGATCTCATGGATGCCTGGTGTTTCCACTGTGACGGCTCTATACAGCACCGTTTCATGTGCCGCTTAAGCACATCTTTCTACCTGAGGAGCTGCCAGCCTTGTTTCCGCTTACCCTCCTCAAGTTCCGAGTAAAAAATGCGCTTGACCAGTCGCTGCTGTCATCCGTGACAAGTGACCGCACCACCGTAGCTGCCGCCGCATGAGGTACTCCTCAATGCCACCAACCTTGGCCCTACGGAAAACCTCAGTATTCCGAACATGTTCAGACCATCGGATCTTAAGTATTTCTTTATTTATTTTTATCTGAGATGAAAACACAGGATGCGGATGTGCCGATGGTACACGGTCCACGTTTCGCCAGAGTAAAGGATGTTAGGCATGGTTTTCGTTGCCAGCTTCAAGTGAACTGAAAACCTTGAGAGTCGAGTTTGCCGAATGCAGCAGCTGCAGCACCGATCCTACTGTTGACTTCGGCGTCAAGGTCGCACTTGGATGGAATTGTGCTCCCCAGATAGCGAAACTTATCAACCTGTTTTAATTTATCCTCGTGAGCCTAATGATTAGCGTCTCTTGATCATGATTGTCCAATAACATCGCTTCTGTTTTTTTGACATTGATCTTAAGCCCGAACTTTCGACAGGACTCGTTAAAAACGACATAAGGTATTAGGTATTAGGTATTACTTGTAGGTACGTGACATGTAAAATGTCTGAAAACTGTATTTTAGAAATTCCGCCAGCCAAATAAAAGGTTTTTTAAGTTTTTTTTAACCGGGTCATGACATTGGTCAGTTATTTATTTTGACAAAATCTGTTTTTTTTTAATATCAGGCATACTGTGATGTAACCGCCAGGCAATTTTTTTCGACATAGCAGAAATGGACTATCTAATCTAGTTAATGATTTTATACGGGTTTGGTCGTAAAACGATGGGACATGAGATACTTTTTATCTTGGAAAAGTTCCCAAGATAATAACGATTTACGGCTTCTACGCGGACGGAGTCGCGGGCAAAAGATAATACGTATACTGCAATAACGCATAGAGAACCAATTAAAAAAGCTGCAAAATACACGTACATTAGGAAGTAAGTCAGTAAGGTACATTTTGCAACAATTTAAATTCGTTAGTTACGCGGTATTGCAGTTTCACCGACGCACTGTAGTACCAAACGAACTAATATACAATAATAACTCGATAATCACGTGCTTTTAAAGATAAAGTGAGGTCTTATCAATAATTTATACACTTGATATTTGCTTTCACATAAAATTTTAGAACACGCTTAATGAATATTTGAGGTTATGTGTCAAAAAGTACTAATTTGTGTACATCTGTGGCAATTTCAATTGACACAGGCTATAGTTATAAGATGCGTCCGTGACTTAAATACCTACATCACAAACTAAACCGCTGGACCTAGGGACGTGACTCAAAGGTTAGTTTTTTAATGTCTGTTTTTTTTTGTCTTTTACCGTAGAGTATAGTAATAGTACTTTTCTGTGTATCGCTCTCACTCTCTCTGGCATTGTAAATATAGTGACAAATGCCAAAGAGTGCGAGAGAGATAGGCAGCAGAGCACCTACTATTAATATTCTGATTATTATTGATAGTTGCAGGGGGTCCTACGTTTATTGCCTCAATTGTAATCATGATGCGAGGTCAATGGCGAGTGGCTGCCGCGTGATAAGGAAATGTAAGACGCGTGGTTTTTTTATTTACTTATGTGAATTGTTGGATAAGGATGAGATTCGTCATATTTATTGTCAAGATGACTGACTGCGTACAAACATATGTCATACACGTAGTGGTTGATAAGGCAAAGATTAAGAAGAAAAATGGTACTCTATAATTATTTAAAAATGTTAAATAATTTTATAGTCTATATAAATGATTGGACTTTAAAAAAAAAAACTACCAGCGGGTTAAATTTACTTGTAAAAATGCTGATATCCAGTGGGTATAATGGGTAATTATAATTAAGTACCTACCACCAAATTCAAGGATAGCAGTTCATATACCTAAGCTACAACAAAAAGTCTCACACACTCATTCACAGCGCATTTTTATTTTTTTATATTATTTATACTTCTTTCTTAGTAGTATCCATAAAGTATATTAAAGTTTACAAGGTACTCAAAATATGTAAAGAGTCCAAATATTACTTATCACCATATTATGTTCCGACTGATTTGATTGATCGTGATCAACAGCTTTAGCTTTATTACTACAATAGCTTTTGACTCAATTCGAAGCTTTATTACTTTAAAACAATGTGCTAGAAAGTGATCTCTGCCACCCGTGAACACCACCACGACGGCCAATTGTTCCACAAAACCGTCATGTATGGAACTTAACACAAAAAAGAACATTGATATACTGCGATTCAATAAGACTTCAAACCAAAAATAAATTAAGTCAGTTAAGTGGGTAGATTGAAGGTACTTACGCCCTGCTCAACACCGAAGAGCAGATCAGACTTGTCCTTCTCGGAGACAGCGGGAAGATCCACCGGGAGACCGGGAAGGTTCACTCCCTTCCTGGAGCCGAGCAGACCTGAAGACGGTTAACATACAGTAGAACGGAGTAGAATTATAATTATAAGTTTAATATCTAGGCAAATGGCTTCCCTATTGTAGAAATCCTTAATATCCACTATCGTCAAAACAGAATTCACTTCTCTCCAAATGGTTCCCCCTTAGACAGTTCTAAATATGTATATCCCCCTAAAAACTGTTTTTTCTGAGATAAAGAACTCCCAAAATATCATGTCTAGTCACTACTTTTCGAAAACAAAATTTTAATCTCGAAATTTAGAGCTCGCTACTAATAATATTATCTACCACCCAGTTTCCAAATTGAATGGTTCCTAACTTTCAACTAATGGTAACTATAACTCAAAAAGTTACTAAGATAGGTATGTTCTTTCCATGTACCTGCCCGAAAACTCTCCTCACTTTTAAAAATATCTCAATTTCTCCCCACCTAATTCTCTACTTCTCGCCATACAATCCCCTTCTCAACAAGTCCAGACTAGGTTTAACTCAATTAATTCCATTACTTACCTCCATTTTCAATAGTGCACACCAGCCCATCAGCCACAACAGACTTGCAGATGACAGAAATGAGACCGTCATCAATGAAGATACGGTTGCCTGGCTTCACGACGTTGGTGATGTTCTTGTAGTCGATGAAGACCGCGGCCGCGGTGCCCTTCTCTCCGAGGGCCACGTCGGTGGACAGCTTGATGGTCTCGCCTTTCTTCAGCTCTACTTCGGCTGAACCACCCTGTTTCACAAATGTATTCGTTGTAGCTCAAGGTGCACGACAATCCAGCTAAAACGTAAGTATCCATATTACATGCTGAAGTGGAATTGATTACTACAATAAACTTTATTCAGTAAGTGTGACTACATAAAGTAGTGCAGCTCATAAGACCAGCCCCCAGCACGGGTAGCACAAGTTGTATTTTCTCGCTCGTCGCTCAGTGCATTACTATCGTTACTGACTGGTAGAAAGGGAGGTCCGAGTGACAATAAAGTTGCAACTTGTGCAAGCACTGACAATGAAAGGTGACGAGCAACAATTCGGTATACATTGCTGAGTTAATTTGGTTTTACATTACTAGCATTCATATGAGCCGCACAATGTATTTATTTTTAAATGTCATCTATCACCTCTAATTGTCAGGATGTTGAATTAGGGGCCTGATCGTAAAAACATGTTGATTTATTATTTGGATGCGCTTGGATATAGCTACTAATAAATCGACATTATGCTTCGTTATGGCTCTTTATTAAAACTAGTGAGAATTGCGTGGCTTTGGTAGTTAAAATAATCCTAAGGACGGCTTTAAACGGAAACCTACAAATCGATAAATTTAGTTGTTTACAAAAAAATACACCGTGTTTATGTAAAGAGTACAACTTATGTCACGCTACTAAAAATGAACCTAATTATTTTTGGAATCCTACCGACTGTGCCAATTATGGACTTGATTTTATTATCTCAGAAACAACTATCCCGAATGTATTTACTTATACCATGTAATGGCCTAAACCACATCCTTATTGCAAAAACTTAGAGTTTCAAAGGAACTTACTCCTTCCAGTAGACCAGTCCTGATCTCCGGCCCTTTGGTGTCCAGTGCGATGGCGAGCGAGAAAGGGAAACCCAGCTTGGCGGTGTAGCTCTTCTCTGCGGCACGGCAGTTGGCGATGGTCTCAGCGTGGTACTCGTGAGAGCCGTGAGAGAAGTTCATGCGGGCCACGTTCATGCCGGTTTCCATCATCTTTTCTAACATGGCTACATCGCGGGAGACGGGTCCTAGGAGATCAAATAATGCCTTGTTAAATTGGGTATCATTTTAATATAAAAAGTTGCCAGAAGTTAAATGACTAAATATTTGGGGGCCAGTCTAGAATACTCCGGTTTAGTCCTCATCTTAGCTCTGGGCTCGTCTTGCTTGATGCTTTAAGTTGTATGCAAGAAACATTTAGTTGCCATGGTTAGTTGTAGAAAAAACTTTGAAAATATATTGTAACTAGCTGACTCGACAGACGTTGTCCCGTAATTGTTTGGCGGGCCAGTTTTCCAATAAGGCAATATAAAAAAACGAATTGCCAAATCTGTCCAGCCGATGTCAAGTGATGCGCTTACCAACAAACACAATTTAATTTCTATCCATATAGATAGATCGATGGATGGAAATACGTAATCTAACTAGAATAATCAACTAAACATAAAGGGAAATTAATTGACTTATAAAGCAGTTCCTTATTGATGCTTTGTGGTAACTGCAATTCCATTATACATTCGAATTGATTTTTTATGCTTTTCTGCATTCTATATGCCTTCTAAGTTAAGTGGTATCAACAGGTAAGATAAGATAAGATAAGATAAGATTCATTTATTGTCAGAAACTGTGTACAATTAGGTCACATCATATAAAAGGTCCAACAGTTTGCCCATTTCGGGCGTACAATAACAAGTAAATATATTATTATTAAAAAAGTCTTAACCAGGTATACATCTGAAATATTCATTTAAATTGTAGAAACTTTCAATTAAAAGCCATTTTCTGAGCTTTGTTTTAAATGTAATCCCATCTAACGATTTAATATGTTCAGGCAAATGGTTAAATATTTTAATTCCATATACATATGCGCTCTTTCTAAGTATAAAGCTGGAAGGTCTAACTGTACAAACATCGTATTTATATTGAGATCGGATATTATTTTTAGAGTCGCTTTTTTTTATAAAAATATCATTTCGGTCTTTAACAAATAAACAAATTTGTAGTATATATATACATGTCAAAGTTAATATTTCGTTATCTTTAAAAATGTCTCTTAGGGATTGCATATGTCTGAGCTTAAAAATAATTCGCATACATCTTTTTTGAAGACGAAAAGTGGATTCAACATTTACGGAATTACCCCAAAATACAATGTCTTGCAAAAATACCATCTTAAGAGTTCGTGGGACTTACCAATAGTGCAAATGATACCGGAGAGGCGCACATATGATGACTTTGAGTCGATGTCAAGTGCGCAGATGTGTTGCAGATGCGAGCCGACGTCGGCGGCCGCCAGCTGCATGCCGGGCTTGTCTCCTGACCCCGACTACAGAAGAAAAAATAAATAAATATATTACAGTAGAAAATATCTAAGACTAAGGAACAGCTCGTTTTGTAGGTTTCTACTATCTAGGCTAACCACGACGTGGTAGAAGTGATCAAGGGATCCAAAGATACACCGGCGGTGTAGCACCACATGCTAAGAGGGATCCCATATTGTTTCTTGTTATTGGTGGAGGCACCTCCAACGTAATAAATAATGTTATTTTTAACTTTTTTCAAAGGTACCAGCTAGAAAAAACAAAAGACTGATAAATTATCATATTCTAAAAACATTTGAAATCTAAATGCTGACACATCTAAGAAATCGGTGGGGTAATATTTAAGAAAATAATTAATAACAGTATATGTATAGTACGCCTAACTTATCGCCCAGCCGAAATTTAAACCCAAAATTGTCACGCCCTCAAAGCCGTTGAATTTTTTTTTTATAATTTAAGTACGTACTACTATCAGAAACATTGTAACAATGACAAAGCACTTAAACAAGTTTCATGACTGTATATGGTCCAATCCAATTAAAATAATCATATAAAAAAATGGAAAAGACAGTTCATAGATACTTCATTCTAATACTGGTAAGTACGCCAATAGTAAACTTTACATACAAAATGAACACGTCGCAAATTTTTGCTAACTGTAGACACGACTGCACAATGTGACATGGCTGGAGTTGCTGTTACGAACTCTGTACCGAACCAACAGGCTTCTAATGAACAACTAACATAATATCCCGTATTGCTATTCGATGCTGCAACCGCAACCGCAAACTATAAGAGACTACTCGGTAGCTAAAGTTTCGATCAATTCAGTTGTAGGTACTAATACTTAATTTTTACTTAATTTATTTTATATATTTTGTACCGATAGCCACGGAGTTTAATCGCTGAATCTTGGCAAAATAATGTAAACCTTGGCAAAAATAGATTTTGAAAGCAATAAGATTGCTGTCCGGAGTGAAATTGGCTACATGATCCATTTTTTAACCAAAAAAGCTGAGAATGCTAGCCACTTGCGCGGAGCAGACTCATCCGCTCGCCTACATCTCTCCATTTCAAAAAAGTACAATGACGTCAAACCAATAATGACTGGAATAAGGATCGAGAACTTGAAAATCTCGATTGACGATTTCTTTTGATTTTTTGACAACGCGGTTAGCCGACTTAGTACTCTGACTACCATAATGATAAGTATGTTTATGGTTGCCTAGTACCCATAATAAAAGCCTAGCCTAGCTTAGCTTAGTTTAGGACTAGGTCAATTTGTATGCTATTGTCGATTTATATACAAATAAACTTGAGTTGAAGTAGATATAACACTAAATTCTATAAACCAGAATCAAAACACCGAGAAGGCTGATTGGCCTGAATGGCCGATGATTCATTTCAAATGATAAGATAAGGAAAACGTCATTTGATAATCTTAACAAGAATTTGATAACTTCAGGATATATTATTTTATCGCTCAGGTACATATAAGTCTACTAAGAGAGATAAATATCGATTCATGACTGGCAAATCGATGATAATTAATAAACAATATCGATTATTAGAAAGAAACCCCAAGGTGCCGTGTAACATGCATTAAGAAAACCCAAATTCGTCCGTTTTTCTTTTCAAATATTTATTTAGGTACGCACCTTTTCATTATTTTCACTATACCCTAACTTTAGCTATAGGGTCGATAATAAGGAGATGTAAACAAACACTTTTAAAACTCAATGCAATAATGTGAAAAAGTGGATACATCTCTTTGTAGTTTGTAGTCAATGCCTATCTTTTTTTACAACTTTCATAAATTAACATGGGGAACTATATATTACTATAGACTAACAATTAAAATAAATATTCAACCCAGTTCGCATCTCCACAAAAGATACTCTACATTTCTTACAAATATATAGGATCCCGATAAAATAAATAAAACATCTGCTAACGATTTCCTTCACTACAAATGGATTCGCAAACTTGCACATTGCAATGGAATAATAGGAGTCTAACCGAGTTGGCATTGAGAGCAATATGCATAACTCTGCTAATGGATACTGGTTGAAACTACCTTACTTCCTGCGTCCAGGAACTTCTGTGGGTTCAACTTCATTACCCTTCTGGAATTATCCTGGGTTTAATACCGTTGCTATTCGTTGTTTGTTATTTTTGCAAGGAATAAAATGTAACTAGCTATCGTCGGCCGAGCCCCTACTTTGAACAACAAAGTCCGAAGTTACGTTACTTCGAATTTGGATTTTCAAAGTAGGGGCCGTTCGTTTGGGAGCAACGAAAACTCAGAATTACTAAAATTGGGCGGGGCAATTTCAACTGAGGGGTAAATGAGTAATTTAAAGATTTAAAAGGAATAAAAAATTCCAACACTATATTTGCTCTCATTTATAGAAATTTAGGTACTTAAACTACTACAAAACTGTGTTAACACAGTTTTATAACGTTACATACGCTTTGATAAATATCAAGTGACGCATTTACCCCGCAGTCGGAATTACCCCGCCCGGCCATGACACCCCATACCCATTACTAGCAGGACTAACTACCATTTTAATTTTAAGTTATAATAAAGGGTTTAATACCACTAACAAGTTTATCAAACAAGAAAAACAAAACTACTATGAATCACACATTACCTACAATATCCTTCCATTATATTTTCATTTGCCATACTATCTAACCTGACATGTGTTGACCTGTCAATTTATTTTTTCCATCTATTCCCTATATTTTTTCTTCTAAAAACCCTATTCGAACTAAGTATAACAAACATTCGCTTTTAATTAATGCGCTTATCATAGAACACCATTTTCTTTGTAAGTTTTTCTGTTATACCTATAGGTCACCTGTAATAACATCCAACATAGGTACCTCGCGCCGGAAAAGATCTGAGATAGGTACGCTTATGCCTTTACCAATAGAGATGTGTCAGAGTATTCTAGCCTGATGTTGTATATTATTATATTATTTTGCTGGTGACTGTACCTTATAAACGTGTAGCGACACCCCTACTGGTTTACCTTAATTGGTGGAAGAACTGAGGACTAACCGCCTGTTTCAAAATAGACAAGTAATACGTATTTGACAGATAAATTGATCCCTTCCTCTTTCTTACACTTGAAAATAGACAAGGAGAGCGCCAACTTTAAATGGCAGATAAATTAGCATAGGACAATCTCATACAAATTGACCTAGTTCCAACTACGCTTCAGGCTTGTATTATTGGTACTGGACTACACCTGACACCAAGGAACCAAAATATAATTTCCTCGCACAAATATTTTCGCTTACCAAGGACCAAACCCGGTGCGGCCTTAGTAAGTATGATCACTATTCAGTTTATTAACTAGGCTAACACAATTGTCAAATTATTTTATGATTTCCAAAATACATCAGTGACTAATGTAAAGTATATGTGGAATCACAGGCAGAAAGTAAGTAACTCAGAGGTAAAAAGTCGTACAACTATGTAGCGAGTTGAACACATTTACACTTCAACATTAAAAAAACACAAAAATATTTACCATGAAAAAAAGGATACTTAAATGAAAATCACAAAAAACTTTTTTTTAAACAGAATCCAGGAAGTGGACACAACTAATCACAGTGCAGTGAGAATAGGATCTTAATCAAGCACGCAATATCATTACAAGTGATGTAGGTATAGAGATAACAAAATTTACAAGTTGATAAGATAATATATAAAATACTTAACACTGTGATTTAAATTAACCCCACCGCCCTTAGAACATTGATATAAAATAATTACAGAAAACTGAACGCTATAGGAATAAAACTGTAGCTCAACATTGCAATAAGGTATTCATTAGTAAGCTATATTGATCACAAATTGAAAGACTTAGAGTTTATTTTAACATGAGCATGTATATTATGCACTCAATTGCACTGAGAGCTATTTACCATTGCCATGTCCACAATGTATGCAAATTAAATCATTAATTTGTCATACACAAATAAACTCAGAAGTTTAATTTTGATGTTAAATTGGATCTTTATTGATTGGAATGGCAGCGTAACTATTGAATTTAAATTTTGAAACAAAGTACAATTTATGTTTTTATTTAATAATAAATTTAAGTATCAATAACAAAAAACGTTTAGCACTAACTTTATGTTTAAAAAAATATATGTATGCCAATATATAAAACTTTAATATTAAAAATATACTGAATACCGTTTTTTTTATATTCATTGTGGAATTACCTACTGGAAAGTATATGAATAGGCATAGGCACTTAGTGTTTTAAACTAAAAAGGTACAAGACTATAAAAGTAAAGGGGAATTCAAAACCAGTCTACTGAGGGTAACTCGAGACGAGACAGAAGGGGAGCAACCCTAAACAAATCTCCCCTAAGGTGACCTTGATTGAATGTCATGTCACAAGCAAACCTAATGAGAATGACAATGGGGTAGAGTTTAAATTTACTTGATATTGCAATTGTGGGCCACATGTTATAATGTAAGGATAAGATTAGAAATAATGTTTTTGGTATATTATTATAACAGATTATAATTAAAATTAGCATGATTTGGAATATTTATGCCTATTACAACTTAAATACCTAAATGATTTTTACCTAATACGTATCTCAGAGCAGTTTCTAAGTGAAGTGTTTCTGAAAGACCTATATTTTTAGTACGCATAGAATTTTGTTATTTATTGGCAATCAGAAGGAACAGCGTAGGTACAGTTTTAGGGCTCTGTTAAACATATTGATTTAATGTAAGTACTTATATCTAAAAAAACTATAATAAAATGGACTTGTTTAATAGATAAAAACAACAGCATACATATTTAAGTCTATTTTATGACTGTGTTTCATAACTATTGGTGTTTTACTAATGGTAAGTACCTACACACAGAGCAAATAGAGTCATAATAATATACTGATAAGATCTTGCACTAGAGTTCTAATCATTATGATTTTATTATTAGTAGTAGATAGTGATATTATAACAAACACTTGCAATTCTGTTTTAAATGCCTCAACACTTATTGGCATATTATAAAAATCAAGACGAACATAATAATATGTAAAAATCGCCTACGTAACATAACGAATCAAAATGGGAACAAAAACCGGCAACCGTGAAAAGTATCGTCAAGGCAACGTCGAACAAATTAAACTATTTTACACGGTGCGTAACGAAAATAGCATATCACCTCAACTTTTCCATCGTAGATCGTCGGCCACACCATCTTTACTGTGTTGTAGTGCAAGTATTTATCCCGACACGGTCTAGGTAAGTCAGGCGGCGCCTGTGATCTTGAACTGCCCTTCCGCGTGAAAAGGAGTCGAATGCAAGTACGATTGGACTTGCGTACTGAAGCAAGAGACGCGGCGCGCGCACCTTCGGCCAACAACGTCGCGGTGCGGCCCGGATTACAACAAACCGAATATTTCAACGGTATTTTCACCTATCTGTTCCCTTTACCCTTGCTACTGTTTCCCTCCACAAACCAAACTATAGTTTCGTATCAGATGTAACGACCAGTCAGATGTATTAGTTCTAAATTTAAATTTGAAATCTTGCCAACAGTCTCTTCATTACTAAACTAGTCTAGTTCTATTCTATTACATAAACAGCAAATAATAATATGTTAAACAATAATAACAATGTGTACTGTCATGACAACTTTTGCGCGCACAAATTTTTAAATGAAATGTCTCAAATGATATGTCACATTCATTTCCTTTTGGACAAATCTGACAATGTTGTACTTCCGGTTGAAAGCGGAACTTCATTATGAACTTCCTTAGTGTTGTCAATTGAAAAAATGAGTAGGCAGTGCTTCTCAACATTTTTAGTAAGTTACCTACCTTTAATCTTTTCCTCTTGTATTGCAAAAGTGATCATTTGTCCCCATAAACCACGTTACATAATTAATTAATTAATATTATGCGTTACGAATTGTATTTATAGGTACTTAGGTTTGTTCAAGAGTTACTGTGTTCCGTACTCGGAAAACTCAAGCAGATTTGTAAACAATTTACTTATTAAACTTTTAAAGCCATCGCTGTTATTATTCATGACACTCATCCCGTGTTCATGACGATTGCAACATCAACTAAATATCGGGTATCATATCATACATATATTAATGGTTGACTGGTAGAGAATACCTCAAGGCATTAAGTCCGCCGTTTGTACTTACATTGTGTATTGTGCAATAAAGTTTAAATAAATAGATCGATTCAAACCGCGGTAAGAACCTGTTTATTATTATTACTTAGTGTCATTGATTCAATTAAACCTATGTGGTTATTGGAATGCAGATATGTGTTAAAATGCGTTTCCTTGTCCCTGCTTTGTTTTACCAGAAAAAATACCTACTTTATATTATTGCAACCGCAATGTAAGTAATTTTACTGCATATATCCCAAAACAAAAAGCATTATTTTTGCCATCTTCACTTTTTTCCCCAGTACAATGTAAGGTAATTGTTTCTTAAGGGTATATGGCGTAGGTAAATATAGAAAATTCTCGAAGTACCTTTGTAAATAAAAGAATTGTGCCCCAAATAGGTAGGTATCTAGATATTATTTTTGATTCTCAGCACATCAGTCCCCAAATAAGGCCATTGCGTGTTGTAGGTAAATATTCAATAATAATTTTTGGTTTAACATCATTATGATGATGTCTTGTTGTTATACCTTATAACTTATAAGGCACCTACATAGGACTCGAATGATCACGATCTTAACGATTACATCAATAAGTATGGCTGAAGATTGTTTCATGATGATCTTCACTTTATTGCACCTACCTACCTCGTTTTTAGGGTTCCGGACGAAAATAAAAATAAATGGACCCTTATAGGATTACTGGTGCATCTGTCTGTCAATCCGTCTGTCATGCCAATTTGCTCCGAAACTGATGAACTTATTGAGTTGAAATTTGATACACATATATTAAATTGATGACCAAAACAAAGATCTATAAAGTAAATATTTTGTTTTAAAATAAATATCAGTTTCGGGGGACAAATTAGGAAATAAAAAAAAGTTTTTCTAACCTTACTGTGTCATGTATCATGTATCAAATGAAAAGGCTTGTTATGAGGATCTCAAATATATGTTTGTTACTGTTGTAAAATAAATAGTATTGATTTTATTTATGGAAGAAGACGAAAATTGACCACCCCCACTGATCTCCAAAATTAGTGAGCCAAAAAAATACATAATATAGTTTATTGCTTGTATATTATACAAAACCTATAAGAATTGTATAAAAAAAAATACATATGTACGGAACCCTATCAACGCGAGGTCAACGCACTTGGCCGGTTATTAAATTTCACCTTAAGTTGACTGATAGATAATGCTGGTAGCATTAAGTCTGCTTTTTGTCCACTTTGCTATTTTGTGAAATAAAGTATTTAAATAAATAAATATTTACACTATAGGCATAACCTATATAGAATGTACTCACAAATATTGTGAGTACATTCTGTTTTATTGTCAAAAATATGTTTGTATTTATAATATATATTATATACACATGTAGGTGGTGAGTGACGTTTTTTGGGTGTTTCAGTTCCTACCTTTGATCCCTATGACAACTAAATATGCAGTGAAGCTATAAAAGCGAACCAAACAAACAAGTAAAAAAGCAGGGAAGCAGAATTACCTATTTTAAAATTTATAATATTAGTATACCGACATGAGAACTATATTATGAAACTAAAGGATTATAGGTACCTACTTAAATAATCATCAAGCCATAACTGTGGCCATTCTGGGTACCTAACCTTAAAGTAAAGTCTAATAAACCCAAAAATACATCGTCATGAGCAATATTTTATGCTTAGAATTACCTATACAGTATAATGTTCTACTGATTTAAATTACTTTTAGGCATAGCAACAATGAGGTCATAACCGTCTCACTCTAACTGCAGGCTGATTTACACGGAATACTTACATTTTTAGGTTATAACTGCAAACAGTCTAGAAAGGACGATATTGTTATAAATTTTTAACAAAACGAGATTTATTGTGAAATCATAATTATTTTTTTATGCACATAAACTGAAAAATGTATAAAATCGACAAGAAATTATACCAGAAAACTTCCGTCTAAAGTTATTTATGTTGTCTACTCGCAAGTGTGAAATATAATTAAACGGAATCAACCTCAATTAACCCTCGGCCAAGACCAAGTTTCAGTTATTAGTGTGCTACAATAAGCATAGTTAGTCTTTTGCCAGTGTCCAAAGCATACAGATGTTTTATTTTTCATTTTCGAACATAAACAAGCCCTCAATTTAATTTCTTATATTTTGTTAAATTTTAAAAGAAGTGACGAGTGTAACTTACCAATGCCATATTGAATTGTGATAAAATATTTGCAATAAAACTACTAAAATAAAACCGTACGTAACGCCGCTAACCAACACGTACTTACTATGACAGCTAAAAAGTTGCTAAGGACTTTAGAGGTCAAACAATGTCACAGGTAACCAACTCGCGTGAATAGTTTTTACGCTCGCCACATTGTTTGTCTAAATTTGAGTATGGTATATAATAACCATGATTTGTTTTGTAAACGTTTAGGTTGTACCTTATGTAGCTTGTATTTGTACACATTCAACGTCTATCTTTGGATAATAATGTCTGCGTTTTCACAAGTAATATTAAAAGTAAGTAGAAGCACCTAGTACCTACCTAGAACTAAATCGAAACCATTTCCAAAAGGTTTACGTTCTCTGCCTTATTCATGTCTGAAAAACATTTAGTTACCTACTTTTTAAAATTATTTATTTTAAAACCAGAGCAATTTGATTACGGATTTTTTAATACTTTGAGCATTACTAATAGTTTATCCACAATTTAAAAGGTACATATTGTACATATTCATTTTTACCTGCATCCTCCTTCTAGTTTCGACGGCCTTCATGGTTCACTTATTTACAAAATATCACGACCTTTTCCTACAGACTTAACCAACCGTCTGGTAGCCGTCCTGTACGACCGTGGTTTATCACTGACTGATAAAACTACTCGTCTTATCAAATCACCCCTCAATATGTCGTTATACCTTAAACAATCATCAATAGTATAGATTGAACGCAATGAACGTTGTTTATATTCATTAGTAACCCGGCTGAAGGCAGTCACAATTTCAAGTCAACTCAGAATGTAATTGCAGTAAGGTCGTTTTTTGTCTTATAATAATAGACGTTAGTTTTTGATGCCTAATCAATGATATTTAATTTAGTACCTAGTGTAAATTCAATATAGGCAACACGTACCTACCTAACTTAAATAAATAAATGATTGACATTATTCTTCATATTTATTATTGATTCAGAAATTTAGTGACAATTATGTCATGTGACTTTCTATCACCTGGGTATATCCTTCTCAGTATGTTGAGAACACACCAACCTTAGGTATTTATATTGTTTCTGTTGGACCCATTGGTTGACTGGTCTGGTAGATAATATTTCAAACCATTAAGTCAGTCCGCCATTTATACATACTTTATGTTATGTAATATACAATTAAGTGTAAATAAATCACAAAACCTAAGTCAAGTAGTCTTTGCAACAGTAAATTCGTGTGAAGTACAATAATTAGCATTAGGTATAACCACGAAAATAAAGAATATAGTACGATTATGTATCGTACTAAAAAAAAGATAATCTATCATTCTAATAACAAGACCTATTATAATGTATTATTAGTACTTGTGTGTCCCCAGAATAACAAACCTCCGCGATAGATTACGTATTTAAACAACC
This sequence comes from Acleris sparsana, assembly GCA_923062465.1. Taxonomy (NCBI): domain Eukaryota; kingdom Metazoa; phylum Arthropoda; class Insecta; order Lepidoptera; family Tortricidae; genus Acleris; species Acleris sparsana. Next base: position 4,018,389 of record OV281293.1, read on the forward strand.
AAGGATTTTGCTTCAACCATCATTAATGATAATTGACACTGATCGATGACGTAAGAAATTATCGAAAAGATCGTCGAAAGCATTCTAGTATCAATGAAGTTAACTAACTTAACTTGCAGAAGTTGTGTTCTAGAGCAATTAAGCCGTTTTTTTCTAACACAAGTTAGAGTGAAACAGCAGTCAACTTTTATGGCTGGTATAACCGCCAGATTTTTCAAGTAATGAAACAATATTATTGAATAATTTTATTTCCAAATCCAATTTACAATAAAAATCAATTATAATAACATTTTGTTCGTTACTAAAATAAACATCATTATAGCTACTGACAAGAATATCACCTTTTTGAAAATATACCAAGATGGAATTAGCAACAAATGTAGCGTTTTATAAATTGAATATTTAATTAGGAAATTAAAAAAGGACGAGTATGGTTTAGGTGACTCATAGATTTAGTCACCAATGAGATGAGGTCTACCAGTCAAGTAGAAAAATAGCACAACAATTCATCTATGTATTAAACAATAGCTGCAAAACTATTTGCTCTAAACATGCCTTTAGACTATAAAATGGACCCCAGCCACATTATATGAGACCCTTTTCCAATGACAAGCTGCCACTCGGTACAAAGACTTACGACTTTGTGTACAAGGTTGACTACCATATCATATATTTTTGAAAATTAAACTTACTTGAAAAATCCATACACTTAGTATGAAATAATACCTTTATTGAGTTAAATCAGCTTTATAAGCAGCTAAAAGAGACATGAGCTTGTATATTAACTCTCAATCACTGCCTCCATGCTTCGCGTGTAGACCCGGCCACTAATACAATGGGCTCTATAACCATGCTATCATTCCAATAAACTTTCACAAAATAGGAAACTCTAACCCATAATAATAGCTCTTATCAATAAAAGTATATAAAAGAAAGCAGTCATGTTTAGCAAGCATGCAATACATTGTTGTAGTCTTGATCAATAATAACTAATTCTGTGCGCAGTACTTGTGACGAAGATTAATACTTTTCTAGCATATCTATATTGCTTTGAAGTTTCGATATACATTACTTAATTAAAGAGTCTTTTCATAAAATTCGAAGATTATTATAGCTCTTGCATACACTATGTACTAAATAAAGTTTTGCAAATGAAGTTAGACTTCACAAGTTATAAATTTACCTTAGATTTAAATTAAACTAAAGTTAGTTTAATTCTAATGTACAAAATGTAAAAACATGTAGTCACAAATACAACCAGGAATCGATAATGTCCTTATTAATAACATCACAACTCCATTATAATCGTTTGTTAATAATCAGCCAATTACTACCTCATCTGCTTAACTTATCTGACTGTAACTTTGAATTGCCGTGTATAAGTCATAGTATATGCAAGAACTTACTCAACAATGCAACATGGCGGTAGGGTAGGCCGGGTTGGAATTTTTCAACATTCAGGTTAGGGTATTGGAACTTCTTGCTACACTATATGTTTAAAAAAATATTTGCCAGGGCCGTTTATATAATGAACGTTTATCTCTTAATAATATCATAACATGAATAACACTTTTGGTTCCAAGCGTTCGACAAGTACAAGTTCACAAGATAGTTGATGTAAATATAATTTAGGCCCAAATTTGCATTAGCTACTTATATTTACCTATAAACACTATCAAGATCATAAAGTATACAATGGAAGGTACATCCGAGCTATTACAACTGTTTCGAGTCCATATTGTCAGATTCCAAGTGAAAATAGTGAACGTTTTATATTATGATACACTTTACAATATACTTTGATCAATTTCTATAATATATTTCAGCTACATTATATCACTTCAGCTGACTACATTCTAGATTGTCTTTTTAAGCATAAACAAAAACAAAACGAACATCCGCATCCGCATGGATCGCACGCGACGCTGTCACAGCACTGGGTTGTCTCACTCGGGTACTAGCCGACCTCGCTTTTCACGTAGAAGAGTAGGTAGGGGGTGGCGGCGGAGGTCAGTTTGGGTTCTGCGGAGAGGAGGTCTTCGAACTCCTCGTTGGAGATGGGCTTGACCTGGTCGTCGTCGCAGGCGAGCCACGTGGTCTCGGGGCGCGGGCGGGGCACGCAGCAGTCGCGCGCGTCGCAGCCGGCGCTGGGCGCGCGCTGCCGCGTGAACAGCGAGCGCATGAACCCCGAGCTGGACGTGCTCGACGCGTCGCCCGAGCCCTCTCGCTCGCACTTCAACTCCGCCCCGCACGAGTCGCGCGCGTATGCCACGTAGTGCCCGCCGGTTAGCGTTTGGCCGAGGTGCATTATTACTGCCCATAGGACGTACCTGCAATTTGGATATTGTGCTTATAGATTGTGCATATGCACTTTTGAGCTTATAGATATCTGGCCTTTTTCTATGTAAACTGTTTGCTAATAATATCTAATAAGTATAAGACAAGAAGCAGCCTTTATGTGATTTTTATAATATAAAAAAAAAACAGGTCCAAAGGAGTTCCAAAATATTTCAATAACAAGCTCTTTTTTCCTGTATTTTTAATGATTAATTATTAGAATACCAAGGGTCGATACCACCTTAAACAGTTCTAATAAATAATCCAATTTCATGCAGGTTGCAAAACAAGTCCATTTTCATTATTATAATTGCCATGTATTATATTATTCAATATAACCACCCTGAGCATTGGCAAAGATATATATCATTGTCAACCAAGTCCTTATCTTCCAAAGCCAACATTAAAAAGAAACAATCTGACATGTATGTATGTATACATAGGGTACCTAATATTAAGCTCACAGACTTTGCTTTGTAAACCAGATGACCACTAGCTTGGCACAAAAATAAACTTAGAAGAGAATGTAAATCATAGAGGTCGCTGTAACCTGTGCGTGGGCTGTTGTTCGCCGGACCGCTTCGCGCACACCTCGCAGAAGCACGGCATGAGCAGCGGCGTCGGCGCGTGCCGCGTGATCTTCTCCATTCCGCCGCTGAACCTGACGATCACAATCAATTATAAAGTCAAAGTCAAAGTGATTGATTCGTAAACATATTTAAACCTGGTTACAGCGGTCTACAAATACTGGTATCACTAGGTTGTGTCCGGTGGAGTATGAAAATCTAAAGTTACAACTACATTTTTAAAGGTTTTATTTGGTAAAGCATTCAGAACGGTAAAAACTTTGTTTGCCAGACTGTCAGATGTTTATCTCGGATCCAATCTTCTTAGTTTATTTAATACAAAAGCCTATCTTACTATTTTATTAATATTTGCACAGGCCCGTTGTAGCTGATATTATTTTACTGTACTTCCCGCTAACAAGCAACCGTGATGGGGCGAATATGACAGATATAAGGCGGGAAACGCGGCTGATTACTTCGTCTATTAAGAAGGCTTTACTGTCGGACGGGAGTGTCTTCAGACAGTATAATTCCTAGGAAGTTGACTTTCGGCTTAGCCAGCAAGCAAAGCAGCAAGCTTCACGTCTTTACAAGGAACAATGAAGTGTTAATGTGTCAATGTGGATACCTCTTTAGCTGCAACACGAGGATCCGGGGAAGGCGCGAGTACGCGACGCTGCGTCGAGCTTCGTTGTAGCGCAAACAGCGCTCACACCAATACTGGAAAAACATAAAAACATTAAAACATGTTTGGTGACGATCTAGGCATTGGAGATTCTAAAATCGTTGGTTAGTTAGATTAGTATTTGAAATTCTGGTATTTTGGGAATGAGCGATTTTCGATTCTTTTCATTTTTGTATCTTTTTTTTTTTTTCGTGTTATGTGATGTTTATAGAGATGGTAGTTGTGTAGTGTGGTGTGTACCTTGTTCTGGTCCCGCAGGTACTCGCTGGAGAGGCAGGCGGCGCGGAAGGGCTCGGCGTCGTTGTCCTCGTCGGCGACGGGCACGCACAGCTCCATCACGGCCTGCGCCTTCTGCGTCACCGCCTCGCACTCCAGGCACATCGTTCGGACCACCATCGTGCCTGCGAACCACATTATAATATAATATATTTTTACAAGTTTATGAGACTGGCGCATAATGCCTAATTATGTGTACAGTAGCATACATAAATTTATCTAAATACATATAATAAGTTTTCTACAATATGTGAGAAAGCTGTATAATTATGTGGTTGCCCTGTACCATAATGTACCCGTATCTTAATGTTTTCATTAAAGTATCGGTCACCGATACTTAAAGGTGAACATTAAGATGCAACCACACCGATAACTGATACTTTTAACGATATGCAATACTTAAATATTAACATTAAAGCACAACCACATATACAAGTTTCTTAATATAGGCCTATTTATTTGCTTATCGTTTCTGAATATTTTAGGGAAGTTATTATTATTATGGATGTAGATAAAATTCTTAACCTCGCGACGACATTTGAAAAGTATATAAATATAATGCCATAATTAAAATAGAATAGTGTTGCAGCGTGAAACCAATGCATCCTTTAGTCTAATTTGTAGTGTAGTATTGGAGAAGGGTGCTGGTAGTGACCTTCGAAGTCGTCCCCGACGAAGTCCCAGCCGGGGCGCGCGCGCTCCTCGCGCTCGGGGTCGGCGGGCTCGGGCGCGCGCTCGGCGGGCGGCGAGCGGCGCGCGCGCGTCTCCTTGCGCGACTTCCACGACTTGCGCAGGTTGCCCAGCGACGGCTTGCTGTCGCCGTCCAGGCTCGGCTGACGGCCGTTGCCGTTGCTGGAATTACATATAACATTATCATTTGTGAGGACTTAGGTAGATTGCGAGCCCAAAACTATAAATGGGAACAGGAATTTCTCAAAGATGCTCGGAATTTGGATCCTTCTGGAAAACAGGGAAATTGAAATTAATAATAAAGAGAAAAGATTTGATTGTTTGTTTGCATTGAATAGGCTCCGAAACTACTGGACCGATTTGAAAAATAATTTCACCATTAAAATCCTATGTAATCCCTGATGAACATAGGCCAAGTTTTATTTTTCTGCGCGGACGGAGTCGCGGGCATTAACTAGTTAATTAGTAAATATTTACAAAATAAAGAAAACAGAGTAATAAAAAAATGCAAGATTGAAAATCGTTGCCTTCTTTTACAACCAATATTCATTTATTTAGACTTTAATGGACAAAAACCAGTACAAAAGGCAGAATTTTTGCCTAATATAAAATTACTCATACATGCCATATTATTAAAAATGCTATCATAATTATCGTCATGTTATTAGAGATGCCGCCAAGCCATTTGTAAAATACGAAACTCTACTTTATTGCGGTAAAATGACAGACTTACTTAATACCAAATATGGGTCACGTAAAGTCTACGAATAAGCACATTGAGAATAAAAGTTCAAAGCTACGTTATCTCCAGCTCATTTTCCCGTGCTGTGATTGTTGAGAAGACGTGATGTGACGTAGTTTCGACGTTATTGGCCAGTACCTGTCCCCGTTCTCGGGCACGTGCAGGCGCGCGCGCTCGGCCAGCGCGCGGCACGTCTCGCGGATGTTGTCGAGGATGCACACCAGGAGCTCGTGCGCGTCCTGCTGCCGGTTGCCTGCAACACAACAATGGAGCTTTCTTTTACTCACGAGACATTTTGGCACTTCCTACTGCGGGCGAGGAAGTGATTAGCTATCGCCTATTTTCTATTTCAAGAAACGAACAAATGCATATAAATCCCGGGTCAATAAAAGAGACACATGTATAAATAGTTGATCGCTGGGTGTTCACACTGCCGGCGACCACTCTCTTTACTAGTTTGTCCGGACAGACCTTCAAAAGTAGGGTTGACATCTCTAAGTGCAGCGAGGAACGCGTCAGCAGCAAACGGTTCGGGTGAGGCGTCTGTAGAGTTGCTGTTGAAGCACTTGCTTTCCGCGGCCCGCAGGTTTAAATAGGTCTCGTGCAGTTTCTCCGTTGCTATCTGAAGATAAACATTTAAAAAAAAACCCATGTAGCTGGTGAGGCATAGGACTGTTATGGGATTGTGCCTGCTAAACAAACACCTAAGAGACCCGAGGGGCTATTGCCTAACGCACTCGCATACAAAATGAAAACAATTGTTCCGCTTTGAAGACGATTGTGATTGTGTTATGCCAGCCAGCTCTCGTTCCTGCAATGCGAGACCAGGATACTAGACAATGCATCCTAGCAAATGTTATGGATTCGTCATAGCTACATTACATATTCGGAGAATACGAACTATCCCTAGAAACACTCTAAAATCAAATCAAAATCTTTAGTTGTATACACATGTCAATAGTTGATATTCAAGAGCAAAATTGTGCACTAAAACTAGCAAGAGCAAGAAGGAACTAGGCAACAGGGTGTTTTTACATACATACATTAAATCACACCTGTTTCCCAGAGGGGTAGGTAGAGACCACTTCTTTCCACCTGCTAAGATTCTGACAAATATCTAAGGTGTTTTTAGTTTGAAATTTTCATGGATGGAAAGTTTGATCTAATTGGAATGTGTCAATATTAGTGGGTTAAGAAACAAATAGATTCCTCATTCTAAAGTAACTGTTTATTTTAATTTAAATATTACTGAAACAGACAGTCGGAAAACCCAAAAACTCATCATGATAAGGTTAAATTTAGGTGACTTAAACCAGAAAGTATTTATGCGATATCGTAATTTCATAACTTCTGCTTATGGTAGGCAATTAAAGATAAGACAAGCTTAAAAATGATTGATGAATATAGGTCAAAGAAATGATTAATTGTCATGTCATGACGTCATTAATATGATAAATTCATGATATAATTTGATTAAAGTGAAGCCGCCTTGCTCATCCTATTCTTTACTGTTTAACGAGCAATATGTATGAAAATTTGCAGTAAGGTCAGGCAGGCTATTCTGACAGAGGAGTAAATGCGTCTTTTTTTATTTTATGGAATGCAAAATTTTAAAACTATTTTTGTGCCCATAAAAGTAAGCAAAAGTTGCAAAACGCGCGAAAAATTTGTGGAATATTCGTCTTCGGGAATTCATCAGTTAGTAATAAGATTGCATTTACTACAGTAGTTTAGTCTGAGATACCACTATTTGTCTTAGCAGGGTAGAAAAGCAGTTGTACTGTGTGTTTGTGTAACTATTAGCACTTAAACAAGCAGCCGATATCGTTCTTTACATTCATTTTTTTTTCAGCCTGGTTACCTAATAACAATATTTGTATTATCACTATCAGATAATATTAGCAAACTTTCAAATTTGTGTCATGGAGATTAAAATATCTCTTGGTTAAGACTTGTAAAATTATTTTCTGAATTTTGGCTTGAAAGTTTATTGGAATCAGTTTATTAGTGTCCTTTATCAAAGGTTTATCAATCACTGATAACCAAATTATTACTTTTTATTTTTATTCAAAGATAAATAATCTGTCAAAATTGAAGATTACTGATTAGATTAGAGATGCTACCATACAGAATATGGTTAAAGAAGTTGGTTATTATTTAGTATGAGTAAACAAAATTTACAATACATTTATAGTTGCGTCATTAAGCTCGAGTCTACCAACATAACAATGCAATTATGACAAGATTATTAGGCAGGCAAAGAATAATATAGTTATAGTTAGATTGCGAAAGAAGGCTAGAAACATTAAATCTATTCCTTTTTAATCTGTTTTTATTTATTTATAGCTTTAGTAGCTTTGTGTGTTTTCACAACTTTAACTTGAATTAAAACCATATTGTAATTTGACACAGGCCCGGGAGATGAGATGAGATATTTAAAACTGGCCAATTGCATGGGTATAACATGACAAACACCAGACATTATTTGGATATCTGGCGAACTTAGTCACACTCATATAAATCATTTTAATGTCAGTAGGTAGTTAAGGTCATTTTTATTTGATGTGTAAGTATATGACATTACTCAGTCATTATGAATATTACCCTTATTTTGCTCTTTTCTGAATTGTTGTCTGCTTGTCCCAACGATAGCAGGTCCTTATTGCTCCAAGACCTAGCTCCAGTCGAGGCTAGGCTAGACGCACTCCGTCCAAGAGAGGAGCTTTTTAGCCGGATCTTGCTTAGCTTCTGTTCGACACTGGCCAGGTCAAATACTAAATGGTGTAGGTTGTGAAGGAATCGTGGAGCATATCTAAAAAAACAGTTTGATCATCAGATATGGCACAAAGGACATAAAGTTCTATTTGTTTGAAAAAAAAGATGCATTACCATTATAAAAAAAATAATAAAAATAAAAAAAAAAAAAAAATTAATTTATTATTTTTTTATTTTTATTTTTTATTACCATTATAATATGAAATAAGTAAATGATTACCAATTAAATTGATAGGTTCAGAAACTCAGAATCATTGGGATCTGCTTACTTTGTTACGGACTAAAGATTGGTTGACGTTAAAGCTTACCGCAACGTGTACAGAACACTGTTGAGAAAGCAAGTGTTCCCCAGATTGGAAAGGGTGGCAATGGGAATCTTCCGTTGCGACCCATACTGATTTTCATTATTGTGGTGGCCATTCAACATGGCAGTGCTTGCCTTCGTCGGATGGAGTATGATCAGCTCACTTTCTGGCTTTGATTTTAGTACTGAAAATTTATAAGAATGTAGGATCCGTATCATTACAAAGTAGATTGATTCACTAATATTAGCAGTTTTATTTTTAAGGATAGTATGATTTTTAAGGATTTTGATCACATGGCACAGTACTTTATGACCCAATATTAATAATATTCCGAACTTTATATTTCACCTCAAAATGGAACAACAGATGTTTATTTTATAAATGCTAGTAAAACTTTTGAAAATTAAAACACATGGGAGACAGCTAAAACCAAATTATAACCATAGTTGCGGTTCAATGTGCTCTTACGTAAAAGGCGGAGTCATTTCAGTACCTATACAAACTTTTTAATGCAAAGAAAAAAGGGAAATCAATGTTGTTGCTTACCTGTTGGTGAAGTTTCACTTAAAGGCTTGAGCTTTTTAGCAGAGTGCAGAGTATTGTAATAAGTGCTTTTAAATGGCCGTTTCGCCGGCTTGTTTTCCTTATTGCTGTTGCAGAATTTACCAGAAACAGATTCTTTTACGTCCTCACGTTGGCCGTCTTCTTTGCTCAGATATGTTGCATTATTTCTATTCAAGGATAGTGAAAACTTAGCTTTTTCGACTCCTTTTTTCGTTTCAAACAAGTTAACTGGCATCTTCAGTATACCTGTAAAGTACGTACAGAATGGTCAATTCAATTGAGAAACCGAAGGGGCCACGACTTCTCAACTTTCCCGAGGCATGTCAAGGATTTTCGCCGGAATCAAATGTATTCCTTGAAAAGTACTCACATTAACGTTTTCATAAGGTGTATTGACTTACATTATATCGTAAGACAAGATTAATTCCTATTTAACTACTAAAATAAACAGAAATTTAGGAAAATTAACCGCAAGCACCCTCGTTTGTAGCAGTCGGCCATATTGGATTATTTGATTGATGACAGTGATGTACATGTAAAGGGGCAAAAAATTACGTCAGATTGTATTCACTACGTTAGAATTATTACATTACATTAATTTATTGCGTCCAGTTAAAAACTTTTGATTCAAACATTTCAATTAATTCGATTTATCTTGGGTTATTTTACGATTTTTACAACACACGTAAGTTAGGTCGCGTTCAAAAATAATAATTTAATGACATCTATGTTATTTTAAGCCGGCAACAATAGTTATACTTAGTTACAAAAATTATGAAGTGATAATATAATATAATGTCCTCTCACGCGGTTACATTAAAAGCAACACGGAAGCAACGATCTTTATAAATACCTGGCAACGTTGGCTTTAACGCAAGTAATCTGGTGGCTTTACAATTTAACTAAATTTCAACATACATATGCCACAGATTATATACTAGTTACTTCGTAAGCATTTCGTAAGAGATATGGATGTGCCCAATCATAGATAAGAGTGTATTAGGTACTGTGCCGTACTGTGCCCAATGGCCGAGCCAAAATGTTTCATTTTTTCTTCGTTGAAGTGAAGTGTGCCCATGGTCACACTTTATATAGACGACCGACGCCGACGCGACGTGAACGAAGCAGTGCTCGCCTGTTTGCCTCAGGGTCGTACATCAAAACATCGGGTTTTCTACAACCATCTATGCAAAAAAATGGTAAGATGTGTTTTTTTTAAAATAATTCACGAAACACTAATAAATTCAAAGGGGTAACATTCCACACGTAAGTACAGTAATTTAATTAAATAACCCAGTGTACCTACCTATCGTAGGTAAGTAACTTGCAGTGGTCAAATAGGTACCTATATCTTGTGATAATTATAATTAAGTATGTTGTTTGTGGTTTTTGTTGTGTTTTTGTTCTTGTGTTCTAGTTAATGTATGAAAGAGTGCGAGTTCAACTTTTGTTTACAGTAGGTACTTACCTAGGAATAGAAGTTGCCGGTAAAAATCGTCAGTAATGACCTTGAATGCGCAGAACTGCCCTCATAAGTCAATAGGCGGTATCTCAATTCAATAGGCAAAGCAGTTTCAATCCACTCTCTTTAGTAATAAGGTTGCTTTTGCTAGGGTTTTGCCTCCTGAACACGGCAAAATATTTATTTAGATTTATTTTTCTTGATTTACAAAATTACAAGTAAGTTAAAAAAAAAAATCGAGTTTTACCAATACTATGCCTGAATAGATAAAATACCATTGCCTTTTTCACGAGAAAAAAAGCTGTCATACTTCAAATTTGACAGATGGATAGATACTTAGAGAAGTTAGAGAATTACGTCAGAACCGCCAATACCCACCTAAATTCAAAAAGAAAAACTTTTTTTTAAATACAGATTGGACTTACGTAATATATCCATTGTGTCGTAGAAATGAAGTTACGCCCTTTTAGAATAAGTACATCTTAATAAATTAGTAATATAATAATTATTCATTCTAGAGAAAATTTAAAACTATTAGTGTCTTCCTCCTTCCAAACAGTATCTATAAAACGGATAAAATTAAAGTCTTGAAAATATGAAATCTTGTCAATTGGTATGTACAACCCGGTCACAGTATCTGTGCACGGACAAGTGCGGGTCGGACTCGCATACGAAGGGTTCCTTTACATTCTTGCATTTCGTATTCAAAAATTGTAAAAATCGGATTACGTTTAAAAATATAATATTATCGTTAAAACGTAAATCCTATTAAGTAATCCTACTAATATTATAAATGCGAAAGTACGTGTGTTAGTTTCTTACTCCTTCACGCTGCAACGGCTCAACGGATTTGGATGATATTTGAAATGGATATAGTTTATACCCTAGATTAACAAATAGCGTACATTTCATCCCGGAAATTTTAAAAGTTCCCGAGGGAATAACGATAATCAAAATAAACGCGGACTAAGTCGCGGGTAGAAGCTAGTGTTCAATAAATATCATGGACTAAATATAAAAGCAAAAGTGTCTTCAGCTGGATGGTATGGTATCCTCTAGTAGACAATTTAATATAAATAAAATATTTGTTTTAAAAAGTATCTGCTCTTAAAAACACAAAAAAATAATTTGGTTTAAAATGCTTCAGTCGAGTTTATAAATATGTCACTTTAATCGTTATGACAATTCATATGTGGCAGTTTGAACATGACATTAAATAGACACGGTACTAAAGTTTAACCATATTTATGAACTCGACTGTACCTAGGAATGGTAGGTCAGTCCAACTGAATTCGGCTTTTGGTTAAAAATATTTACTTATGTAGCGTGGGTATTGGAATGAGAACTAGTTTTAGTGAATTAAGTCTATAATCAAAATAAAAGGTACAAACACAGCACAAAAACAAGAAAACCGAACTAATAATACGAGCGGGGCGCGGGAGTGCGGGAGGTTACCAAGCGCGTGTACGCAGCGCAGCGCGGACCTGTCGCGACTCTCGCATGTTCCGCGGGTGGCGGGGAATGATTGTACTATCTCCCTCTCGCTCACCCGCGCGCCTCTCTTACAGATCGAATCGCTTAGGCGCAACACCACGGTTGGCGCGGAGAGGAAGCTTAGTCTGAAGGTCACGCGCTATATACTCCCCCTCGAGTTCATGAGGACGCCCACGTCCATGGACTCGCAACTCACTAGAACCTTCCTTGCGAGGGCGACCTCTGTTACGCCTAGGCATTACAGGAGCAGGAGGCGAATCAGATCTGTTATAAAATCTAAAAAGCTGCGAGGTGTGGAACTTTCCCAAAACCTCATCAGGCGAATTGACGTTGGAGACCTGGTAAGTCGTAGGACTGGTTTTTTTAGTAACGACGTACGGTCCATCCCTTTTGGGCACAAACTTTGCAGTGAGACCTTTACTGGCGTTACTAAGGACCCGAGAGGTAACGAATACCTGGTCACCAACGTTGAAATCTTCCCCAGGTTTGCGAGATCGGTCGGCATACTCCTTTCGCCGATCTTGCTGAGTCTCTACTCTATCCCTGATGGTAATTAACGAATCTACAAAGGACTTCAAGTAAGGAGTTGCCTGAGGGACAAAGTTATCTTTCTGCAGCACCGCACGGATGTCGTGATGAACGTGTAGCGGAGAGCGAAGCTCTCGAGCGAAGGTTAGGTGCGCAGGAGTGACACCAGTAGCCTGACAACAAGCAGAATTCATGGAAAACCGGACAGACGGCAGGTGTAGGGGCCATGTACTATGTTGTACATCAACCAACTGAGCAAGCTGAACTTTAAGGTCTCGGTTCTTTCTTTCTGCGGGGTTCGCTTCCGGATGGTACAGTGGCAGCAGATCTTGCGTGACGCCCAGGATAAACATGCACTGCTGCATAAACGCTGAAACAAATTGAACGCCGTTGTCAGAGACTACGCGACGTGGGAAACCATAACGAAGGAAATACTCTTCGACGAGGACTTGAGCACATGCCTCTGAAGTAGCCTCCTTTAGTGCAAAAAGCTCCACCCAACGAGTCGCCGTGTCTTCGACTAATAACACCCACTTCTCCCCCTTTTCACCTGGAGGGAGCGGGCCGAACAAATCTATTGCCAAGACCTCCCCTCTTTGGTTAAGAACGGGAGTCTGAAGCAGACCAGAAGGCTTTTCATTAGAAGCCTTGTAACGCTGGCAAGTAACACAGGTTTTGATGTAATCAGCCACTACGCGACGCATTCCTGGGAAAAAGAAACGCTGAGCAATTCTGCCGAAGGTACGATCAACACCTTGATGTCCAGCTAATGGGGAGTCATGACACTCCTTTAAGATGTCAAGGCGCAAGGACGAGGGGACAACCAGCTGCGGTTCTTCACTTTCAACCTCTGGGTTGAACCTGTACAAAACTCCCTGCTGAGTGAAGTATCCCCTTTCGGACCATCGCTTCGCCCCAATACCTGTAGTATCAGACACATCCTCTAACTCTAAAACAATCTTTTCCAGCTCCGGGTCATCAAGCTGCATACGCCGAAGATCCTCGGGGCTACGAGAAGGTAAGTCAACGACTACTGTACACACCCCACATCGACCAATATCATCAGAGTTGCAGATTGGACGGCTAAGCGTGTCGGCGACGACATTTGCCTTTCCCGGTGTGTACTCGAACTGAATGTTGAATGACTGCAACTTAAGAGCCCATCTAACTAACCGACCTGATGGTGACTTTAAGGTGAGCAACCATTTAAGAGGCTGATGGTCGCTGCCGACGATGACAGGATGACCCTCGATATATCCTCTGAAACGCTCTACAGCCCAAACAACGGCCAGAGCCTCTCTTTCGGTCGTGCTGTAGTTGCGTTCCGCTGGATTAAGCAAACGACTAGCGTACTCTATCGGCCGTTCATCCTTGGCATTGTGACCTTGTAACAAAACCGCGCCAAGAGCGTAATTGCTGGCGTCGGTTCTCAAAACAAACGGCTTGCTATAATCAGCCTGCACAAGAATAGGTGCTGAAGTCAACAACTTCTTCAGTTCCTGAAAGGCTCGGTCTTGGTCTGAACTCCAGATCCACACCCGATTTTTCTTTAGAAGGCGCGATAGTGGTTCAGCAACAGCAGAAAAATTAGGAATGAATTTCCTGAACCACGAACAAGTTTGCAGGAACGTTCGCAGATGGCGCAGCGACGACGGAGGTTTCATATCGAGGACAGCTCGAACCTTTTCACCGTCTGGGGAAATACCGTCTTGTGAGATCACATGACCGAGGTATTTAACTTGCTGACGACCGAAAACACACTTCTCGCGATTAGCGCGCAAACGAAACTGTCGTAACCTGTCAAAGACTGCTCGAAGGTCTGCAACATGTTCGTCAAACCCTTCAGAAATTATAAGCAAATCATCTTGATACGCTAGAAGCGTAACGTTCTTCAACGACGAAGACGAACGAAGGCGGTCAATGAGACGCTGGAAGGTGGACGGCGCGTTTTTGAGACCGAACGGCATGCGTTTAAAACGGTAAATGCCGAATGGAGATATAAACGCCGTTTTGTCCCGATCAGCTGGATTGACGCTTACCTGCCAGAACCCACTTCGCATGTCAAGCGTGCTCATGAAACAGTTACGTTTGGTGGACTGGACGAGCTCGTCTATGAGTGGCATCGGATATATGTCTGGTTTTGTAATCGCATTAAGTTTACGATAGTCGACACAGAAGCGGACTTTTCCAGACTCTTTTTTGGGAACCAGCAAGGCGGGAGAACACCACGCAGACTCACATTCCTCGATAATGTCCTCCGCCAGCATCTTCTCGATCTCCGCACGCATGATCTCCTTCTTAGGAGGAGCTACCCTGTAAGGAGGCACAGCGATAGGGGCATGATCACCTGTATCGATTTTATGCTCGGCGAAAGGAGTAGGCTCTCCCCCTGGTTCAAAGATGTCCTGATTTTCGATGAGAAGACGGGAAAGGACCTCGCGCTGACGGTTATCAAGCGACGTCGCCTCGTCCTCCCTAAGAGCAGTTACAGCGGCACATGAAGTCGGAGATGACACTTGTTCGAAATTTAACTTAAACTTCTGGCTAATATTTTCACCGAAGTACCAGCTGTTGCTACTAAAATCAAGGGCGATGTTGAATTTATTTAAAAAATCCATCCCTAATAGGGATACGTTATCACCAGAATCCGGAAAAATTATAAATTCTATTTTACTAGTTTTGTGGCAAAGTGTCACCTCCAACTCAGTGGTAAGTAAGTTCATCGACCTACTCACTCCATCGGCTAACGTAACTACTTTGGTTGTAGGGTACATAGGATGACATTTATTTTCCAGGATCGTATATAACGTGTGACCCGCGATACAACACTTAGAGCCGGTGTCAACAAGTCCTGTTCCATTTGCGCCCAAAATACTAATATTTAAAACAGGGCGGCGAGTGTGTGACGTAAGCTCCCCCTGGTGGCCAGAATTGTATGAAATAGTGTCACTTATACTATTATTACAAATGCAATGAAACATAAGACAGCGTACACATTTAGTAAAAATAAAGTTATCGTTACTTGAATCACTCGTGATCGGCGTAGAAGGCACGATCGGCGTTACCGGCGTGGACAGCGCAGGCGGCGCAATCGCGTTACGCGCCGTAGTCAGCGCGGTCGGCGTGATCGGCGCGCTCGGCGCAGGCCGCGCAACCGGCGCTAAAAGCGCAACGGCGGGCGACGCGTTCGGTGCGGTCGTGATCGGAGCGGTCACGGTCGTCAGTGCGGGTGGCGGGGGCGCAGTAGGCGCGCTCGACACGGTCGGCGCTGTAGGCGCGCTCGGCTTGATCGACGTGACAGGAACGGTCGGCGTCGTCTGCACGGGTGACGGCGGCGTAGTAGGCGCGCTCGGCGCGCTCGGCACGCTCGACGCGGGCGACGCGATTGACGCGTGCGACGCGATCGACGCGGGCGGCGCGGACGAGGCGATCGACGCGGACGGCGCGATCGACTCGGGCGCCTCGATCGCTACCATGTAAAAGTCTTGACCCGAATTACACTTTTTGCACTTAGATTTAGACACGTTTGGGGCTCCGCACCCGTAACACTTTATACCTACTTCACTAACACTTTTACGCTTAACACAATCGTCTTTAAGATGGCCACTACGTCGACAGTAAACGCAAAATAGGCGCTTTTGCTTTTCCTTGTCGTCAGCTGCACTCGTCGAACTCGGCGGGTCGAAGCGGCTCGTAGATTGATCATCGACGCGTGAACGTGTAGCGGCGACGAAACGTGTAGAATGTTCCGTTCGTGTTGGATGTTCCAAAGGCGACCGTGGTGGCTTTTTAAATTGTTGCTTATCCTCCTTGAGCGCGTCTTCTATTCCGCGGCACTTGTAAAGCAACATGTCGAAAGTCGTAATAGCGTCACGGTCGAGTCTTTTTCTTATACGACGATCCAACAGTCCGAAAGTCATATCTAGCTCTACACGTTCGCACAGGTCTCCCCGGGGTAGTTTAGCTAGAAGGGCTCTTACTTTTGCAATAAAAAGATCTGTATTTTCTTGACCTTGCACTAGCGCGAACAAGTCCCGATAGATTTGATGTGCAACACGTCTCTCACCAAACGCACTTCTTATTTTGGTCACGGCTTCGTCCCAGCTGTTAGTGGTGTCTTTGACCCCTTGCCACCATATTGCGGCTGAATTTGTGAGCAGCATCGACAAGCCGCGTAGGCAGTTTTCTTCCGATATGTGTAGGCATGACTTGTACGCCTCGACGGAATCCAAAAACGCTTCCAAGGTCTCGTGCGGCAATCCACCATAGCGTGCCGTACACTGCGAAAAATTCCCATTGGCAGCAGATACCGTGGCGGCTGCGGCAGCGGCAGCAGCCGCATGGTCTATCTGTGACGGAGTGGACGCTCGAACCTCGCGCATGAGCTGAGAGCAGAACTCCGCTTGAGACTGCTGCAGCGTCGCGAGCATCGTCGCCAAGGTCTCCTGGGACATGGTGATGTTACCAGCTGCTCCGGTGGAACTCGCAGTGTCGAAATTTTCGGTCTCCGACAGGCGGCGGGACTGACGCTTCCTTGGCATATTGGCGGCGAATCGAATCGGCTAAAAAACTTGAGTTCTTATGCTTCACAACCAAAAATCCGCGGTTTTGAATAGTCGGTAAACTGGAAAAAACCGGTTTGTACCAAACACTCAACAGTCTTGTTCACAAATTACACACGTTGGGCAGCCAGAATGTAGCGTGGGTATTGGAATGAGAACTAGTTTTAGTGAATTAAGTCTATAATCAAAATAAAAGGTACAAACACAGCACAAAAACAAGAAAACCGAACTAATAATACGAGCGGGGCGCGGGAGTGCGGGAGGTTACCAAGCGCGTGTACGCAGCGCAGCGCGGACCTGTCGCGACTCTCGCATGTTCCGCGGGTGGCGGGGAATGATTGTACTATCTCCCTCTCGCTCACCCGCGCGCCTCTCTTACAGATCGAATCGCTTAGGCGCAACACCACGGTTGGCGCGGAGAGGAAGCTTAGTCTGAAGGTCACGCGCTATACTTATTTATTTAAATATTTTATTGCGCAAAATTTCAATAGTGTAGGTACAAAAGGCAAAGTTAATGCTACAAGCATTCTCTACCAGTCAACCTTAAATTAATATTTAGTATTTTTCGAAGCCGACGTCGACAACGACGAGGACGACGTATTTTTTTGCGTTTCAGCAGGTTGTTTTTTTAAAATATTCATTTTATTAATCAGCTGTGTTAATCAGAAAGCATGTTTAACTAGAAAAATAAATAAATTAAAAATGAACTGTTTTATCGATTTTAATTGTCTGTTTTAGGTCCCCGCAAGATGCGCGTCTCAAACAAAAATGGATAAAAAATCTACAAATAGACCGAAAAGATGAAAAATGGTTGCTTTCATTATATACTCGCATTTGCTCTGCACATTTCAGTAAAGATAGCTTTCATTTTCGTAGACTAAATCTATACGCAATACCAAACTTCCATTACCAATTGCAAGAAAAAAATAAAGGATTGCAATCAGAAGAAGGCCAACAAACTACTTATAACTTTTTTGATACACCAGCATATTGTGAAGCAAAACGATTACCTGTCAATAAAAGCAGTATAGATAATCGTACAAAAGAAATACCTAAACGGAAGTGACCATACAAGCCCAAGCCTACTTCTTTGCAAGAACTGGTAAAAGCGCTTAAGAGAAGAAAATACTTCAATGAGGAAAACTTCAATGAATCGAGTAGGAAAGCAGAAGATGCTAACAAAGATTTTTTACATACAATATTAATTAAAACTAAAAGTATTTAATTAACGCTGAGAAAATTTTATCTGACGTTGTTTTTTTGTTCACCAGCTGCTTATAAGTATATCAGAGGAAAATTTAACGACATTTTACCGCACTCAAGCCCTTTAGAAAAGTGGTATGAAAAAAGCGATGCATCACCTGGTTTTACCGCACAAGCATTTGACAAACTCCGAAAAAAATGTAAAGAGGGAAGAATAATAGGAACATTGGTCGCTGGCGAAATGGCAATACGCCAGAGGGCCACATGGAATGGCAGAAAAACTCTAGGACTAGTCTATGATGGGCTAGGGCGAAGATATGACATTGCGACCCAGGTTTATGTAATTATGCTGGTCTCGAATACAGAAAACTGGAAAATCCCTTTAGGTTACTTCCTTATCAATGGATTGCGTGCTGAACAACGCGCCAACCTTATAAATATATGCATCAGCAAATGTTACGGCACTGGTGTTGATGTTATTGCCTTGCCTTTTAATGATTCCTCAGCAAATGTCGCCACAGCGGAAATTCTAGGTTGCGATTTCGAAAACGTCCATAAGTTAAAAACCACATTTCCTAATCCCGCATACAGTAACGATGAGGTTGCAGTTCTTTTCGACGCAGCTCATATGCTAAAGCATGTTAGAAACACATTTGAATCCAAAAAATGTTTGCTTAGAGGACGTGGTCATATTGAGTGGACGTACTTAGCAAGGTTGCAGAAACTACAAGAAAAAGAAGACTTTAAATTTGCAAACAAGCGGACAGTGCGTCATAATTATTTTAGGAATCAGATAATTAGTGTTAACCTTGCTAGCCAATTATTTAGTCGAAGAGTGGCAATAGTACTCACCTTGTGTTCTAAAATGCTTACTGGACACGGGTTTCGTGGTATTGGAGAAACGGTAAAATTTCTTCTATTATTTAACGATTGGTTTGACGTCTTTAATTCAAGAACCTTTAAGGAAGGATTCAAACAACCGCTTGGTGAGAAAAATATAACTGCCATTATGGATTTACTAGATAAAGCAGAAACGTACCTAAAGTCGCTGAAAGTATTTAATAAAGTAAAAGAAACGTCGAAAAAAAGTAATAACATAAATATAGGTGATAAGTTTGTGATAAAAGGAAAATGTAAAATGGGGTTTCTCGGCTATTTGATAAACATTCAGAGCTTAAAATACATATACGCTGTCATAGTTCAACAAAAGAAGCTGATGAGTTCCTTGTCAACATACAGGTTCAGTCACGACCACATAGAACTGTTTTTCGACGTTATAAGGCAGCATGTTAGCCACAACGAGGACCCTACGACGGCGCAATTTCGTGTTATATATAGCAAAATACTATGTAATTTAGAACTTAGGCAAAGTTATAAGGGAAACTGTTCGCCTATAGACAATTTTACAATAAAAAGATGTTCTTCCTCCGTGGAAAAAAAAAACTTGACAACGCCAGGATACTGTAAATCAGACTCCGATTACTTGGCAAATATTGTACTAGCTAGTGAAGACCAACAATGCGAAGTTAATACCGATATCCTGTCAAATATGTTAGATAAGGAACAAAATATAATCGCCACTTCAAGGCAAATAATAAATATATCAGGATGGGTTGTCAAGAAACTTGTCAAAAAAATAAAATGTGAAACTTGTTGCAGGGTTTTGGGGTCTGATGAAAGGCTAACTTTCCATAAGGTAATAACGTTGAGAAACTTGAGTAGCTTAATTTTACCCGCCCAGAATGTATATAACATTTGCTTAAAAACGGAATCATTTCTGAAACTGCATTATAAGATACAAAGTAACCATGATTATAAAGAAAATGAATTGAAAACATTGCTTGCAAAAACATTGAAAACATTTGTTAATTCAAATGTGTTTGTTACATTAAGTGACCACGCTTTGGACCAACCGGCCACCTGGAACCACAGAATTTTATTAATTAAATCTATTATACAGTGCTACTCGGACGTCTGTCTGTGCTACATTCACAAATATGGAAATAAAAGACAAAATAAACTGGTTTTGTTTTAGGGAGATGTTTTTTTATGGCAATAAAGCAAACTAGCACACCTCGTCACCTGATGGTAAATATGACCCGAGACCTACCTGTAGACATTTGCATTCAAGACAACAATCTTAAGGCCCGTATTAATAAACTGATCTCAACTCTTAATGCTCGTCTCGAGATGCGTCAAAAATTACAGTGTTATATGGTTTGGCGTTTACCTCGACGTATCTTGTGACGGGCCTCACAGTCAAGATGAGTTTATTAATACGACCCTAAGACTGCGAATGTGTATCAACCCCGAGGACTAATATGGAATGCCTCTATGCTAGTAATTTCACCGGTTGTATTTACACACGCCGGAACACACCAACTCATTAGTACCTAACTTAAACTTTAGAAAATGTTAAATATTTTGTATAGACTGTAGAGTCAGAGACGTGAACATACACATAATCGTAGCTTGGCAAAAAGACCCAACTAACAATTTAACGTCGTTCAAAAGTTTAGCAAACGTTATCTTAATACCTTTGATCGTAATAGCTAAGTCATACTAATGATTTAATAACGTTTACTAAACGCGAAAATGGCCCCAGTTATACGACCTACTTTGTCGTATAATGGTCATACAGAAGTCACAAGCCGTCTTCGTTAACGTCATTCAAAAGTCACATAAACGTTATGGAATTACCACTTTTGTCGTATAGTGGTCGTACAGGTGTTTTTGAATGACTAAAACGTTTTATTTGAGTCAAGGAACACAACACCTGTAAGACTTCTTATTCATTTTTCTTGTCAGTGGCACTTTGTGATTGTGTTTCGAGATTTGAGTGCAAAATAAATAGTTACAAGGAAATAAAAATATTTAACTATCATATTTTACTAACTTTATCTGTCTCTTATGCCGTTTAGTTCGACTGGGAATTGAAGTTTTATGATAATATACCTATGTAAATACTATTCAGATTTTCATGCCCCCTCGTAATTTTGTGTTTAAATCCTCCTTAAAACCCTTTTCAAATTGACAATATTCACCAAAATTAATTATCTTTAAATTTATTTCAGGAAATAACTGGTCATAGTAAACGTGCAGTGCAGTTTTCAAAACATTTTAACATTCAATATCAATTTCAAAATCTACTGATTAAAAACGAATCAATCCAGTAAAAAAAAATTGATACTGAACCTTCTTTTTGTTCATGTGTTTTACACTTTTTTTCTTCAACATTTGTGACATTAGTCGCGGTGGTTGGCATTGCATTGTTTGATAACAGGAAATCCCTATTAACTTTCCTTTTGAAAGTTCCACTACGTTTTAGTGTTCTCCACGTATTTTTTGCTTCCATTTTTCGTAGTTTCTATACAGCGTTCCGTAAAATAATGGCGGCCTAGACGTTTTAAAGTCAAAACCTGACTAAAATGCGACTACAGGTTAGATTAAAGTCAGGAAATGACATTAAACGCCCATCATGCAAATAAACGTTATATTTAAGTTTTAAATAAACAACTAAGTCATTTAAGAGTCGCTTATTAACCGCAGAAAAACAAGATAGTGGTTGTTTTATAAACGTCACTGTAAAAACGTCTATACAATGCTACATTATACAAATGTCATATAAAGGTTTTTCAAACACCTAATTTGGTCAGTTCAAATCGTTTAATGGACTATAACGTTAGTATGACAATTGCGTTGTCGTACAAACGTTTAAGCTAAGACTGTAATAAAACGTCGTATAGTTTAGTCTTACCGACGTTGCTAAGACCAGTGTATTATGACATATTGGTCGCACGACTAATAGGTTAAATTAAAGACGTCTATAGGACCTAGTAGTCATCTCATTACCATTATAAGACAGCTACCTATCCAACTTTATGTCGTACAAGTCAAGACTTATGCGACGTTTTTGTTTGTTGGGGATGCTGGGGAGGGGGAACCAAGGGCGTTGTTAGGAGTGAAATTTTGCCAAATGCTTTGCTGGATAATGGTGTCATTTGAAAATATTGTGGTCCCACCACGTCACTGTAATCAACTCCTTTTCGAAAATTTTGTTTAAGAATAGGATTAGGTACCAAAAACTTAATAATTTAATCTTTAATATCTTCGCTCCAATGTTATTCAACGCATTATTTATTTATATATTCATGTGATGTCCTCTTAACCCTTAAGTACTTATAAGAAAATCATCCGTGGCCGTTGAAAATTATATAAATGACAGTAATGTTCATACTAACTTACCCAATGCCATTTCCTTTTGTACACTAACAGAACAAAATATACAATCTTATACTTACACTGCACCTTATCCCATTCTAATGCATAAGGGAATAGTTACATAGTTATCTTAGTAGTGTATACACTAGGTACATTATAATCACGAAATATTTTTACCAAATTTTAAAAATTCTGGATTCCAAATATTCTGGATTATCAATATCCGTACAAATAATATTAAAAGATCTAATTTTCGTGACTTTAATACTCGGTAATAATATCAATTTCGAGATTGTGAAAATTGGGAATTATAAAATGTGGTTTTGTAAATTTCGGGATTAAATAATTCGAGATTTAAGGGTGTTTCCCTTTGTACTCGCCTGTACACATAGCGAATAGGTGACACGATATTACATTTTCGGTTTCCGTAATGAAACTAATGAAATACGCGCCAAGCCTCGGGCGTCGGGCAAATGCAAATGACCGATGCCAATAATTGTCGTTTACGCCGAGTCAATATTAGCACGGCAACCCAATCGTAGCCCTACCCGGTTTAGCACATCACTATCTGGTGACGCCCGGTAGTGGTACAAGATTAATTAAATCGGTTAGAATCGATGCCAATCGTCTCTGCTGACTAGGGATTCGATACATTCGGTGTATTATTTTATGGTGAATTAGTTTAACCTACAGGCCGCCTCTGATTTACAGGGTTAGGACCACAGTCCTTACGCGCTGACTGTTTCGGGAATTTCACATTAAATTATCTTTCGAGTTGTTAACCGATCTCCTTAGATTTTACACTGGCGATAAGCTTGCGGTAAATTCAAAATTATATTTCGCACATACCTTACTTCCGAATGATTTCTTGAACAATAATTATTTATTACAAATCGCGGATTCCGTTTGAAAACATGACCGTATATTACCAAAAAATGGGCAAGATGGCGGCGTCATTTCTCTCTGGGTTACTGCTTACCGGAAGGAAGTAATTTTGTTTTTCTTAAGCCAAGTTAGCCGATGATTGCGTGATCGTAAATATTGTTTTACGTGCATTTAGAAAAAATTTTTGGATGCGAGAAAATTGGGCCTTATCGAATGCCATATTAGTAAGTTGAGTAGTGAATAATATATTTTTTGGTAAGTTGAGGGTCATAGGCTATGACTCATAGCTACTTTTAATTAGACATAAGAAATTTAAACATTTTGCTAATTTAATGCCTGTGTTGTACACTATTTTGTGGTAGGCTATAGCGGAATCCACACATATAATCATCTCTCATATGTACCTACAGTCGAGTTCATAAATATGTGTACACATTAGTACCTTGCCACTTTAATCGCTGTGACAATTTATATATGGCAGTCTAAACATGCATTTAAAAGGATAAGGTACTAAAGTGTACACATATTTTATGAACTCGACGTACATATCAGTCGCGAGGCGTTCGTACAAGCCGAATATTTACGGCTTTACCAAAAATTCTTTTGGTAAAGCCTAAATTAGGTATACAAACAAAACGTAAAACCGAAAATAACCCGGTATACTATAGCTTTACCTTGTATTACCATCTTCATAATTATGCCGACGACTTGAAGCTGATCTACGGCGTGCAGGAATTGTCAGACTGTGTTTCGTTGCAGACGGATTTAGACCGGGTGCATCAGTGGAGTCTCGACAACGGGCTTCTTTTTAATGTAGCCAAGTGTGCCGTGGTCACTTTTAGTCGTGCCCGTAATCCCATTCACGCGGAATACTTGTTGGGTGTGGAACCTATAGCCCGTGTCGCCTGTATTCGTGATCTAGGCATCGTATTCGATACGCACCTCAACTTTCACGAGCACATGAGAGCCCTTGCCAAAAATTGCCATCGGAGGTTGGGGTTCGTTATTCGAAATGCTAGGGATTTTTCAGATACCAGGGCTATAAGAACTATCTACACCGCTCTAGTCAGAAGCAAACTGGAGGCGGCTTCTGTTGTCTGGAACCCTCACGAAGTTACCTATGTCTTGCTTTTGGAGAAAGTACAGAATGCGTTCTTGCGGTATTTATATAAAAAAACTTACGGCTACTACCCTTTTTTGTACCCTACGAAATTTTTGCTTGGCGCCTTAAGTTTTAACTCTCTGGAGGTGAGGCGACACTATGGACTGCTGACCTTTGCTAGCGGTGTATTGCGAGGAGATTCCGACTGTTTGGAACTGGTGATGCAGGTGGTGCGTCTTTTCGTCCCCTCGATGACAAAAATTGATTTCCGTTCACGTTGCCGCCACCTGCTGGCGGCGCCTGCGACGCGCACTTTAGCTCGCGCCAGGTCGCCTCTGGTTCACGCTTTGCATTTGTTGAACACGCTTGCAGAGTCTGCCCCAGATTTTGATGTATTTGCCAGTGGATGGAAGGTTGTGAGTATTGAATGTTTGAAGTTATGCGAGAAGATGGATGCCCGTGTTTCATCGGTGTAAATAATATTTTCCTACTATCTAATTATAATGTCATGTCATATATTATGTTTATTGTATTAGTATTACCGTCTTGTTAACCTATATTTAGTATGTAATTCACAGTGCTGTAGTGTTTTACTGTTATGCTGTGTAATTATTTTGTAGTAAATATAATACGATGCATAACCAAAACGCAATTTATTTACTAAGCCGAAATCTATCGCAGTACTCGCTCGCACATATTCACTTACCTACAATAATGAAACAATAACAATATATTCGTACACACGCGCAGTTACATTTCACTGCGCGCGAATTTACACCCACAAAATAACCCGCTGGACTTGAAGTAACACATTCAAACATTTTTCTAGCGCTTCGAACTCACACACAGACACGACGGCACGTGAAAACAATAAAACCGGCCAAGTGCGAGTCGGACTCGCGCACGTAGGGTTCCGTACCACTATACATCTAAATAAATGTTTTTCTTTATTCTTTATTATATTGGAGTTGATTGAATGAAAGGTAAAATGCGGTTTAAAAAAAACTAATTATTAGATCTCGTTCAAACCAATTTTCGGTGGAAGTTTGCATGGTAATGTACATCACATATTATTTTTACATTTAACATTCCCTTATTTTAGAAGTTACGGGGGGGGGACACACATTTTTAGGGTTCCGTAGCCAAATGGCAAAAAACGGAACCCTTATAGATTCGTCATGTCTGTCCGTCCGTCTGTCCGTCCATATGTCACAGCCACTTTATTCCGTAACTATAAGAGCTATACTATGGAAACTTTGTAAGTAGATGTATTCGGTGAACCGCATTAAGATTTTCATACAAAAATAGAAAAAAACAATAAATTTTTGGGGTTCCCCATACTTAGAACTGAAACTCAAATATTTTTTTTCATCAAACCCATACTTGTGGGGGGGGTATCTAAGGATAGGTCTTCGAAAATGATATTGAGGTTTCTAATAAAAAAAAAACTAAACTGAATAGTTTGCGCGAGAGACGCTTCCAAAGTGGAAAAATGTGTGTCCCCCCCCCGTAACTTCTAAAATAAGGGAATGATAAATGTAAAAATAATATATGATGTACATTACTATGCAAACTTCCACCGAAAATTGGTTTGAACGAGATCTAATAATATGATAAAGAGCACATTATATTTAATTAAATTGTAAAAATAACTAATATTAAATAAGATCTAATAATTAGTTTTTTTTTTAATACGTTATAAATCGTAAACCGCATTTTACCTTTCATTCAATCAACTCCAATATAATAAAGAATAAAGATAAACATTTATTTAGATGTATAGTGGTACGGAACCCTACGTGCGCGAGTCCGACTCGCACTTGGCCGCTTTTTTCCACTTTGGAAGCGTCTCTCGCGCAAACTATTCAGTTTAGAAAAAATATATATTAGAAACCTCAATATAATGTTTGAAGACCTATCCATAGATATCCCACACGTATGGGTTTGATGAAAAAATAATAATTGAGTTTCAGTTCTAAGTATGGGGAACCCCAAAAATTTATTGTTTTTTTCTATTTTTGTATGAAAATCTTAATGCGGTTCACCGAATACATCTACTTACAAAGTTTCCATAGTATAGCTCTTATAGTTACGGAATAAAGTGGCTGTGACATACGGACGGACAGACGGACGGACAGACATGACGAATCTATAAGGGTTCCGTTTTTGCCATTTGGCTACGGAACCCTAAAAATCAGAGTGATCGACCGCGCTAGTCCGCGCTCGCACGCCGGCTTATTTCAAACAATTTTAAACTTTAAGTGTATAGCACGCGTCACTTTCTTTTCTCGAGGACGCCGTCACCGCCACCTACGACCTTCAAACTTTAATAATATTTTGCATCCTTTACCATTTCTTTAGTTCGCGTCGTCGCGCAAAGATACACAGTGTAATTCTTGTGAAAGTTTTTTTGAATTACCTATTTATTTAGTGTTTTATGATTCAAGTAACTAGTGAAATTTAGCTCGCTAAGTGTTCGTTCTGTGTTCATGTGCTGTAATGATTTGTTTGTAGTTACCTACTGTTTGGATTATTTGTTTTTGTTCACGACGACGGAGGTTGGTGTTTCTATTCTATTTTTAATACGTTAGGTACCTATAGGTTTTACCCAAATCTAATTTAGGTTATATTCGTGGTTTTTCAATATTTTTGTCTGTCTGTAGGTACTCAAAGTAGGTACTAAATATGGCCGCATTGGTTCAAATTGAGTGTTGTCTTACAGATTACCTACTTAATGAGCTAACATGTTTTTCAAGGTTATACTTTGAAAATAAAAAACATGTCATTAAGTTAGGACGCGCCCGCCCAGACCTAAAAATTGATTAGGTATAAGCGTAGAGATGGATTCTTCAAACACTTCCATAGTGAATTATATGATAAATACAATTGGCTGACTGGCAGCTGCAATTTAAACAAATTGTTTTGCTATTCGTGTTTGCTGTTTTCCGATTCTAGCAGTGTTTGGAATCGAACCGGTTTTGCAGATATCAACAATATATATAATTCAGCTAAGAAACATGTTCAAAGCGAGAAACATATACGGAGTTGTAGGTATATTATTACATAGTTTAGGTTTACTTGGATTGTTTGGCGCTTTATGCGTGTCATGGTTTTCTTAATAGGTACCTACAGGAAGGCGGGTACGGACGGCGCATGCCGCGGGCTGCGGGTTTTCTTTATTCGGTTGATTTTGTTGCACGAATTTGTAAATATATGTTTAATTAAGTCTTTTTTTTGGTTTCTGTGTGCAGACCTGCAGTGCATGTATTTAATTTGGTTTATTTTTGTTTTGTTTTTAACAAAGGACAACTTTTTATTTTGCATGATAGGTATTAGCAAGCTAATTTTTACTGTGTTTTGATTTCTAACGTAAATTAACTAGGTATATATTCTCTGTGTGTTTAATGTGTGCGTACGCAACTAACGGCTTTTTTCAAAGCCACTTTTGTCATACTTGACATACACTGTTTATGTAATACCAGTGATGTCATGTATGGCGAAGGTGGTGAACACTAACTGCAAGGATCGCACGTAGAAACAGTTACCGCACTTACTTCAGCACTGCTTTTTGGGAACTAAAAGATGACATCTATTTTATTAAGGTAGGTAGGTATGTTTTTTTAATTAATAGAAGGGGCAAACACGTAGACACGTCATACACCCTTTTTTGCTCCGGCTTGTCTATTTATTTACGTGACGCTTCGCCACTGGACGACATAATATGTACCTACCTACAGTGAAGCAATAAAATAGTTTAATTTTAATTTTAATACTATGTATATTTAGAACTAGCTAGGTCATACTGGTACTACTTAAATAGTTAAATGTGAGATAATCAAGGCACATAATCAATATTTATATTTGGAAACGATAGTTCGGCTACCTATCGGTAGGAACTGCATTTAGATTTATTTAAAAAGAAAATATCTTAATGATAAATTCAATAGGCATAAAGTAAGTTTAAAATTTGTCTGTTTGTGTAACCTTAAATCCAAATTTAAGGTTTTTGTTTTTGTTTTTAGGGTTTCGTAGGCAAACAAGGAACCCTTATAGTTTCGCCATGTCCGTCCGTCCGTCCGCAGCCTACCTCAGAGAATCTTAGTACTTAATTTAGCATGAATATACAAATTAGTCACGCCAACAAAGTGGTAGAATAATATCATGAAAACTTTTTTTTTTTCGTGAACCGCCCTATACGTAATCATCTTGCCCATAGTGTGAGGTGTCATTGGATAGGCCTTTCCAAAATGATCCGTTTATTTAATATTAGTAAGTAAGTAAGTAAGTAAGTAAATCATTTATTCACAACAAAAACACGCAGACAAAAAATAAAATAAAAAGTAACAAAAATAAAAGAAAAGAGACAACATGTCGCGTTAATGTTGCGAAACGGACCCAACTCAGCATATGCTGGCTGTGAAGCCAACGCTGATCTTCCGTTGGGACCGCTCGGTGAAGACACGGAAGGCCACACAGACATTTCGGTACTTACATTTAAACAAAAATGAAATAAAACTAAAAAATAACTGCATGTCACAACAGACAGCGCCCCAGGTGGCCATGAGATAAACTAACACTATCTGCATTACTTGACAATAAGTCTTGAAAATATGTTGTTTGTATAGCTTATCTGTGCCAAGCGATGCGCGTTAACAATCTGTGGTTTCTGTCTGTGCACAAAACAACAACACAAACACAGTCTTAAGTAGCTAAAGAATACTAGTAAGTAAGTATTACTAGTATTAGTATTAAGCTATAAAGCGCTAATTTTTATTAGACTCAACTACCTCCAAAACTACAAATACCAAAAATCTGAAAAATGTCTTCAATGAAAGCGCATATAAGGAATTTTAAAGCAAAACTATCACGACTAAGTAGGCATCATTGGTTTTTGAGATACAGGCGATTAAAGCGTTTATAGCTACTAAAATCATCTAAAACGGCACCAAATCAGTTTTAATAGAATATTAGTTATTACTTGTTTTTAAGTTTGTAGTACTTGGCGGCTTCGGAACCCTACACTGAGCATGGTCCGACATGCTCTTGCCCGGTTTAAGTTTTAAGATATATAATATAAATATCGAACTAAGATGGGCTTAATTAAACTTGTATAGTTTCAGACGAGAACATAGCCCGTATTCCTAGAATATCTATGTCTAGATGTTCGTAGGCGTCAGATTCAAGTAAATTTAAGCAAAGCTTTGCGGTATCTAAGGAAGCAGCTCGCCATTAGGGAAACCCTTGCGAGGAATTGAGACGGATAATATGCTATCAACACGTTATGAGGGATAACGACTGTAACCAAACCAACTACGTACAGATGTAAGCATGCCCTTACAGTGCGACAAAAAAAAAATGAGGGCGCCACATTCTACGTAAACAATTTAGTATGTTTTTTTTTTATTTCCATTTTATTTAATTTCTACTCTTTTTCGTATCAACGTGGAATAACCGTGGGCCGTGGGGTAGTTAAAACATGCTTTATCATCTGTCAATTTCAAATGTCACAATGACAGATAAGGACAAAGCAAGGTTTAACTACCCTAATGTTATTCCACGTTTATAAGTAAGAGCAGTAGTGAATAATCCTTTCTCATTGATTTTTATTTATCTTGCTTTCTCGATTAGCTTCAGTACTAAGCCAACTGAGAAAGCAATATAAATACGAACTTATCCCACAAAAAAAGGTTGGGAAAAGATTGTTCACTTTACATCTGTACACGATGGAGTATTTGACAAATTCAGAGCAAGCGCTTTTGAGGATTCTCCACTTGATAAAAGCATAGTAGGTATTTTGGATCTGCCTACGAGTATATTGTCTGCCATAATAGAAAATAATCATGGATTATTTCAATCACATTTTTCAACATAATATGGAAATACCGTAATAAAGATCACCAAAGGTAAATTTAATCGGCCAGGGAATACGAATGATACAAGCGTTTTAATCTGATCTGCTGTGATGTCATGTAACTGGTTAGCCATTTGAAATCTATGTTAAATTCTGTTTTGGTTGAAATAGAGGAACAAAATCGTTGTTGGCTTACATCTCGGTTACTTTTATAGCTATTCAAATTATGACTAGGAAAAAAACAAATGTATGTAGGAAAACTAGGAAAATGATTCGGTGACCACTTTAGACTATGTCAAAGTGACGTAATCAATCAAAACATAAGAGACTAGGATCTTGTGTATAGTGTAACTTTGACAAAGTTCAAAGTGGTCTAGTAATCAATTGCCTTGACTGTACGCACATAACTTCCGAGCTACTGCACCAAGTTGGATAATACTTTTTCTCAAACATGCTCGGAAAAAACGGTTTTCCGATTGAAAGACAAGGACGGAAAGAGCCTCATTTTACTCCTAGGAGTAAAAAAACTAGGAGTGAAAACACTTTCCGTTCATGTCTATATTTTTCTTAAAAATGCTGTCAATTTGCATACAAAATCAAAAGGACCAAGACAAAAGTTCCAAATAGCCAAGGTAACTGCTCGCTTTTTTAGCACAGTGCGTGTGTTTCTTTTTGAATTTGCATTCCAATTTCTATGGTTAGTATTTAAAAACAATTGACAGTCGGTAACATTCGTTTATTCTGCATAATTAAATTACTTGCTTTTTAAAAATGTATTTGTATTATTTCCTCACATGTTTGAGAAAAGCATTATGTATGGAGGCCTCGCTATTGCTCGGCCTGCTAACCACCTCCTCAGGAAAACCCTTACTTTCCGCGCCTAGGCAACAATGTACTATTCTTGTTGTGTTCGTTATTAAAAAATTCACCGGGAATGCCGGAAAATTGCAGTGAAGGCGAAGCCTCTGGTGGGCCGCTAGTTTGTTATTTTTTTTTCGCATTCACAATAAAGATATTCTTTGCCTAGTCCCGCGTAGGTGTTAAGTATAATAGATAAAGTTTGGAACCCTTGCATTATCGTTCAAATTCCCAGACGCTTTATTTAAATATTATATGTAAATAAAACCTTTCGCAATTTAATTTTAGACTCG
Source organism: Acleris sparsana (assembly GCA_923062465.1). Lineage (NCBI taxonomy): Eukaryota > Metazoa > Arthropoda > Insecta > Lepidoptera > Tortricidae > Acleris > Acleris sparsana. The sequence continues at coordinate 4,049,788 of OV281293.1, forward strand.
CACATTCGGGCTCCATTATGCTTTATTCATATGTAAAGTATTTGTGTATTTTCCTTTGTCATTTATAAGTATTCATTCACTAAAAGGGTTCTTGTCTCGACGCTTTCGAATTTTCTGTTAATAACATACCTTAAATAACAAAGAAATATAAAAGATATCCTTTAGTAAAAGGTTGTTTCTAAAATTAAATTTGTATCACAATCTGGATACGTTATTACTTCAATTACATCGAGGTTTTGTTAACGCGTTAATTGTTGTTATTTATAAGAGAACATTTTGACGTAATGGGGTTATTCCCACCTGTTATCACCAATTTGTTACCACTGGTAACAGCTGGTACTTTTTTTCCCACTTAATAATAATGGTAATGTTAATAAAAATTCCCAGCTGATACCACTAACTACTGGGTTTTATTTTCGCAGCAGTTATCACCAAATATTTCAGTGGTAACAAATGGGAAAAATATTCCCACTTGTTACCACCGAGTACTTTAGTGGTAACAGGTGGGAAAAAAAATGCCAGCTGTTACCAGTGGCAACAAATTGGTGGTACGAGTAACAGTTGGAATAAACCACGTAATGGCACCAATAATGGACTGGATCAGCGTTGGACACTTAGCTCTAAGGGTTATTTATTTATTATGTAACCATCAATTTAACTACGATCCTAACGATCTTTTGATTACGAATTAATTAAGTACCTCCCATGGGAGAATTTATTAAAAGTGTTCATAAAGTACTCTAAATCATCATCATCATCAGCCTATATTAGTCCCCTGCTGGACATAGGCCTCTCCCATTGCACGCCAACGAGCACAATTCGTGGGCACGCTCATCCAGCTCTTGCCAGCCACCTTGCGAAGATCGTCGCTCCACCTGGTCTGAGGGCGTTCTACACTACGTTTGTCGATTCGCAGTCATCACTCAAGAATACGATAACTCCAGGGATTATCAGTTCTGCGGTACGAATCACCGCCCCACGCCACTTCAAGCTGCTAATTCGATGGGCTACGTCGATAACCTTCGTACTTTTAATCCTCACTAGTGTTAACATAGGTATCTAGGTTAGGATGTATCTTACTAAAACCGGTCAAGTGTAAGTCAAACTAGCGCACCGAGGGTTCCGTACAGTAGGTATTATTCAATTCCAATTAGAATTCGATTTCAAATCGATGCCAAGATGCACTACGCTATCTAGCGTTTCTATTCGTTCCATTTTGAACCATTTGCGTCACGGGTAGATCACGTGACTTTTCGTGATTCAGTGACGCGATTCGTTTAAAAACGAAACGAATAGAAAGGCTAGTTAGCGTATACGATACGAGTATAATCATGTCATGTTGGCCGCTTGTGTGTACCATTTTGTGATACAACAATAAATTCTGAAAATAAATGAACCCACCACCTATTACGGTTCAAAAGACACTGCTCTTTTAAATTAGGACGGACGGACGGACAGCGTAGGCACATTAATAGCGTCCCGGGTACGAAACGATAAAATACCAATCAAATCCAAAATAAGACCATAGTGAATTTCGACATTACTTGTACTTCGTCTATTACCTGGGGCCGCAGTAATAAATTGATCATTACTGAGAGGTCAGAAATTTCAGTTTTCTATGACGATGTTTACTTTGACTCATCTTAACAGGCATCTCACTCATCATAATCCTAAGAACAGCTTATTATGCCCTTAGTGTCCTTGGTTGTACCCAAGTCGTAGAGTGTGGTCACCGCGCTATTCTAGCCCACCCACAACTTAAGTAAGTGGAAAGAAGTGGTCTCTGCCTACGTCTCTGGGAACAGGGCTGACGGGCTGGAAATACGAATGAATTAGTTGTCAATCAAGCAAACTTTGATCCTACTAGAATTTGAACTCACGACCTTAAACCAAAAATCAAAACCTTGTTTTACTTTAAGAATATTAAACCAAAAAAAATATTACTAGCTAACTTCGAGCTTATACATAGCTTTGTGTTCCTGTTTCTTTTTTGTTATATTTCCTCCATGCCTAAAGTGTTTACATACATACATTCCATACATATTATACTCGTAGGTACTTATGATTCCCTAATATCAGAGTTCAATATATCCTAACGCAATTAAGTGTCACGCACCACGTAGATGGACCACTATAGAAACCTTGTCGCAAACAACCAACGATTAATTCCTATGTAGTTTTTATCTCGTCACTTGACGCTATCAATATGACAAGGTTCTATGGTGGTTCAACATAGGTACTTGATGGTACTTAGTTGGCAGTGACTCTTGTATTTACTTAATTAAATTGACAGTATTATTTAGTCAACAGACGACCTTAAAAGCTGTTTTCAGTCTGTCTAGAAAGTTTCGACAGTGTTCGAAAGTTCGAGAAGTTCGGTGTACGAAGGAGTAAAACGCAGCTCAATCAGTAAACAGACTTTATAGCTAAAGTAGTTTAGGTAGAGAGGAACTTATTGTATGGCTTAAATTACTACTTAAACTGATGATACGGCTTCTAGTTGATGCTAGCAGTCTCGGCTTCGATTCCAGAAAAGGGCAAACATTAAGAAAATAAAATAAGTAGGGGAAGCTGTTGTACCCCGGACATAGTTTTACCTCGTACAGTGGTCAATATTTAAAATATCCCGCGCTCCTCAAAAATAAATATCTATGCCATTTGAACCACTATCTATGATAATTAAAGTATAGTTAGTACGAAACTCGAGAGCGGCGTGTGCGTCGACAAAATTACAAAAATCTATAATTAGTTACAGAAAGTGAGTTTATTCAAACTCTTTTATTTAGTCTTTCGTAGATATATGATAAAACTGAATAAACTATGCAAAAGCTACATTAAATAGCTGATAGCTATTTAATTAGTGGCGTCGGTTCAACTTAACTTTTAGATAAAGTGTGTTTGCGAAGATTACTTTAAAGAAGAAGTTGCTTTGTTGTACTGTATTTAATTTAATATTTGCAGCTTTATATAATGCTAGACTAAGTAGTACCATCGTAATACGAAATATGTTTAAAAAATGACTGACTGATGAGTTTCTTGCGGCGTTTCTTCTCAGCAGTGGTCTCCACTTGGGAAGCGCTGGTAGATTCTTGACGTGTAAGAGTGCCTGAGCGTACTTACGTAGTACTTGCTGAATAAATTTATTTTATCTTTTTTACTTTAGATAACGAACTTACGTTGTACCTTGGACTAAGGACTAACGTAGAAGAGTTCCCAAAGGTAGCAGTAGCAGGGCTTCTGTCCATAAGATCTAACGTATAAGGTTGTCTAAAAGAATGCATGCGCTAAAATGTGTTTTGTACGCTCTGACGACGGCACTAATTAAACTCGCAGGTTTATACAGGGTGTCCGGTAAATAGTGGACTTCCTTACAGGGCTGGATAGCTTAGCTCAGGAGTGGCCAAAATATGATAAATCATGTTTAGTAAAAGTCGAAATTAAAAAGCGACTTTTGTTTCCGTTTAAAATCATGTCGACTGATTTGAAATATTTTAATAGACAATTTACGTGAATGTTAAATGCAACAGAAACTAATTTCTGCCATAATGATTGTATTCCTAAATTCCATTTCCACAGTCGTTAGTTCTATGTTGACGATGTGACATTTTTTATCGACCTAATGGTCGTAGTATTACCTTTTATCGTAGAGTTGTAGCATTTCACACTCAGGTGAACTATCTTTTAAAACATTTAAAATCAGTTAACTTCATTTTAAACGGAAGTAAAAGTCGTTTATTAAATTCGCTAGTTTGATAAAAATCAGTCTTTGTTGGACAAACTTAATAATAACTTCGCTGTTGTAATCAATAAACTCAATTGTTATATCATTTTCAAATTTCCATTAACCAGGCCAATTTTTAGGAAAGCAGCACTACAAGTCTTGGTACATTTTTTTTACACCGTGCGATGTTAAACTTGCCGCAAGTTAAACTCAGATTCCTAAACTTTAAATTTGATTTGAAAAATTAAAAAAACTGCTAAACTTTTATTAATTCCGTTGATAAGGTCTTATAGCAAATTTAATCAGCAATCTTTCACAGTAAACGAAACTGAAAAATAATAATAAATGTGGCCACGGCATCGAAAACGGCGAACCAGGGTACCGCATTTCCAAAATTTTGAAAAGTTGAGATATCTCGTTTTTGGTGCGACTTTTACTAAACATGATTTATCATATTTTGGCCAGTCCTGAGCTGAGCTATCCAGCCCTGTAAGGAAGTCCACTATTTACCGGACACCCTGTATAAGCTGCGCCACGTACACTCGTTTGACCGACCGAATACCGTTTTCTAAGAGAATAACACTCAAGGTCACGGCGTGTCGTATCAAGGAAAAAGGCATTTATTCCACTTCACTGGAAATCCAATCGTTATATTATTTCCCTACACACATATCATAAATCCTCGATTATGCATTCAAAACCCGTAGGCAATGACCAGCATTACCTGTGGTAGTAGATGACAGCGATGACAGCTGTTAAATTGGAAGATGTTCCAAATTTGGACCTCATTACTTTACAATATTCGATAACATAATTTCATTACGTTACAGCTTTCATCACTGTCACCTTCGATTACTACCACGGGCAATGCTGGTTATTTGCCTTACGGCTTCTGAACCCATCTTAGAGTACTTATAGACATGTGTGTAGATAAAATATTGTACGCCACTCTGCGTAATTGGCATTACGCAACCGTCACGTAAACTACTATTATCTGTACTAATAAAAGTCTTCCGTCACCGACTGACTTACAGACAACGTTCAGCCGATTGGCGATTGTGCACTACAAAGAGTTTTAGTGTCCGGCAGTCTGATTTTGCACAAACTAGTCCTTATGGCTTAGTATTTATTGCGTAATCGTAAAAAATCGGGCTGCCCGACGCGACGGTAAAATTCCTTGTAGTGCACAATCACCCTTAGAGACTTAAAATTTGGAGGGAATATTCTTTGGGCACTTTAGGGATGCACTAAGAAGGGATTTTTCGAAAATGCAAGAAATAGGATAGGAGTAGCGGGAAACTAATGCTTTCCGTTAGTATTTTCATCATAACAATACAATTAACTTTTAACGTTTTGGTAGGACTTATTGACTTGACATTAAGCAGTGATATCGTTTTGAAAATAGGCCTCTATTCAACACGTTAAAAACAATATCGTTCGTTTTTTGCCAGTAATGGCGGCCGACTTACAATAAATACCGTAATAGGGCTATTCCCGACGGCAAAAACATATCGTCTTTCGATCTGTTATGGCATTGTTCTGACGTCAGTCGCCATTTTTAAGAAAATCAGAGTTGTCAAAACGTTGACAATACGATAACAGATCAAACACGATATTGTTTTTACCGTCGGGAATAGAGGCCCTGGATAAACACAATTTGAATTTTACCGACTAGAATAGAGGCGCAGAATCGCTTATAATTAAAACCAAATAGAAAGGGCGTTGTTTCTGGGGCTGCTACGGCGGCCGCTACGACGCTACGGCGTAGAGCATCGTAGCGATGATTAAAGATGGCACCTGGGCTTCTACTCTATTCAGTAAAAACCATACGTCTTTAGCTCTGTAATTAAATAGGTAATACAATAACAGTTCAAAGAAGCTATGGTTTTCACTGGCTAGAAACGGGATACTATAGTATCCAAAATGATGCTGAGGTAAAATAACATTAGTGTTTTTTGTTAGTATTCATAAGGTTCAAATATCAAATATCAAGAATTTATAATTGCACCTCTGCACTCCTGTAGAAAGTGTGACCACTGCTTCTAGGAAGATATTATATATTTCTCAAACATGCTCGGAAAAAACGGTTTTCCGATTTAAAGACAAGGACGGAAAGAACCTCATTTTACTCCTAGGAGTAAAAAAAACATATGAAAACACTTTCCGTCCATGTCTATATATTTCTTAAAAATGCTGTCAATTTGCATACAAAATCAAAAGGACCAAGACAAAAATTCCAAACAGCCAAGGTAACTGCTCGCTTTTTTAGCACAGTGCGTGTGTTTCTTTTTGAATTTGCATTCCAATTTCTATGGTTAGTATTTAAAAACAATTGACAGTCGGTAACATTCGTTCATTCTGCATAATTCAATTACTTGCTTTTTAAAAATGTATTTGTATTATTTCCTCACATGTTTGAGAAAAGCATTATGTATGCCTCGGCGGAAACGAGGATTTCCTGACTCGTATTTTAGCAGGCCTCGCTATAGCTCGGCCTGCTAACCACCTCGTCAGGAAAACCCTTACTTTCCGCGCCTAGGCAACAATGTACTATTATTGCTATCATTATGATATCGAGGTGGAATAGAAACCCAAATAAATGTTAAACAAAGTAGGCTTTTCAATGTCACCGTCTATTTATGTTCACGTATCGTGATAATAATATACCTATAGAGTGGAACGAAAACGTCATTTAATCAAGAACCGTATGAGACCCTAGCACAATGCAAGTGTAAAAGTAATGAAGATCAAAATCAGTAATTGCGTTTTGTATGAAAAATAAGCATTGTAAACTGAATCCATACAAAACATTTATTTTTATTTTGTTGTTTTTTACTTGCTTCGTGCTAGCTTCTGTGTGAGCCAATTGAACATCCTGCATTGTAACTTACTAGCGCTCTCCCGCGGCTTCGCACGGGTGTAAAATATTTTTTATAATACATTTTTCTACTTACATTAAAACTTAATTGGGGCTTGTTATAACTATATGATTTAAGTGAAAGATTATCTAAGTGACGGTAAAAACGCTTAATTTGCTTGGTTTAGTAGGAGTTTACGGATATACAGACGTGGAAAGCGACTTAGATTTGTACTATGAAGAGATTGTCCATGTCTGTCATAAAGGGGAGTTAAAAAAACCCAGCTATTTTGTTACTATTAAAAAACCTTGTATATTTTAATAGTTTAATTATCAATGTCCCATAAGTTTCTTAATTCTATTACGAATCCAACTGCATTTGAGTGGGTAATCTACATGCTCCATACATTAAAAAATATTATAATTAATATTGTATATTTACATTCTTTATTATTAGAGAGAATATAATTATGTCGTTACACATTACAAATAAGTTCTTAAAGACATTTTCGTTATAATTTTACGTTGTACATCACAGAAATATTTTATATAGGTAAAAAAACATTCGATATAACTGCATTTTATAATCATAGTTAAAAAATTAGATACATCAATCATTATAATTATATTACATTCAAGATATCTTTATAGTACATACTAACATTGAAATAAATAGTTCCAATCAACATTTGCGCTTTATTTATATGTAAGCTCAATTTATATATAACCTCTAGGTTCTACATATAGAAGTAAAAAAAATACCTCAAAGGGATACGACGAGATTTACTTACAATATTATTTCGTTACATCTAAATTTGTCATTAATTTTCTAATAAGAGAACTACACACTTGCATAAAACATACATGGCACTTAACCTAATACAACGAATGGATAGGAACTAAAATATTGTTTTCTAGTGTTTTGTTTTTTACAATATAATTGCGTTTATTCGTAAATGTTAGTTGCCTAATATTCACGAATTAAAGCGATCACGAAGGAACTAACTACAATGGTGATCTTATTTTAGCGAATATGAAGACTTTACTTGTGTAAAGTTTATGTTATAAAAAAAAAAACTGCCCTACAAAGATAAATAAACATTGGTCCAAAGCTAGAAATGATCAATTACATATACTAACTATATTTAACAAATAATCAGTAGGTCCTTATGACATACGATATACGTTCCATACGACAATATACATAAATTCAAATTCACGCAATTAAGCTGTGCTTGGCACAAAATTAACAGGCATTGGCAACTTACAAATCGGATTATACGCATTCCAAATTTAAAGCTAACCGTCAAAAGCTGCGATTGGTCGACGCTAACCAATCAGCTTACGCGTAAAGATCCTGCGGGGTGAGGTAGCGGGGGCGGGATTCGCGTCATATCCAAGTTCGCTCGACCTGGGACTCATTCACGCTGCGCTCGCCGCCCATGCCTGGCGTGCGTCGCTGTCAGGTCGACGTCATCATCGTGTTATGTGTGCTGTGCATAGACATCCTGATAGTACCTGGAATAAAATAAAGAATAAGCGTCGGATTGGAATGGTTTGAGCCACTCGAGACAAGATTGGTCGCAGGGTTGGTTTTGGTAAAAGTTAAAAACTTAAGAAGTACTCGTAAGGGTCAGCACTAGGCTGGTGGTACGTAGCATTTATAACAGTTACGATGTTACTCTAGCGACCCGCCTTAGCTTTCCTTCAGTTTCTGTGAGTTTAGTTATATATAAAAGCTTTTCATGATAAATTATCTAACTGATGATGAAAATTACGTCAAAATATGTTGCATGGTTTAGGAGGAGTTACCGGATGAACAAACAGACAGAAAGAGAGACAGTCGTGGAAAGCGACTCTGTTTATACTATGTAAAGAAGATAATTATGTAATTATTAAGTCGTAATATATTAATGTATGAAAAAGTACAAAACAACGTTCTGCGATACTTGTAGGTACTTATTATAGTGTAGTAATGATATATAATATGATACTTGGTTAGGTATAAGTCCTGAAATTTCGACAAACGTTTTATAAAACGTATTATGTCAGAGGATTTGAATTTTATCCAGACTAACCTAATCTACAAAGAGAACAACAATGGAAATAACTTTTGGTAAACACCAAAAATGGTTGCCCATATATTAAGCAAAGAGAAGCAGCTGTAGGCATAATATAAAAAAAAATGAATTGTAAAGAATGTTTTTTTACACGATCGGAGTCAGAAAACATCACTAATATGAATAATGCAAACAGGCCAGAAAAAATATTCTCGGCCTGTTTCATGTGCTTTTTGATATTACGTGAACAGTTTAATTTTATTTTCTCAGATATTATGATAACAAACAAAAAATATCCGCTTTGACGGAAAGGGCATATTGACTCATACACTCTAGAGACCCATAACTTTGTTTCGGCCATCTACCAGCTCGTCCATATATTGCATGTTTTCTCGCCTCTGTAATAATATACTATGATTCTGTAAGTATCTATCAAAACTTCTTACAGGTCTCATGAAACATAGCTGCAACGATAGCATACACATACATACCTTCACGCCTGTCTCCCGAAGGGGTAGGCAGAGACCATGGAACGCCAGTTGCACCGGTCCAAACATATAACCTTCGCTTCCTCTACATTCATCAATCTCTTCATGCACGTACGTCGGTTTCGGGTGCTTTTGATTTGGCCCTCAATCAGGACATCGCAAATCTGATCACCGCACGTCGAGGACGTCCACTACCAACATCTCCGCCTCTCTTGCTCAACAACAATAACAATAGCTCAGCAATAATAGCTTCTAATGACAATGATAATTCCATGAAATAATGACTTACAAGAACATGGTAAGTCTTGCAAATAACATGTCATACCTAGTTATTTAAGTTAAAAAACATAAAATGCGACGGTACAAGGCAATGAATTACATACTTAATGATATTGTTGATGTAACTTCTTTCGTACATGAACCATGTCCTCTAATTTATTTATGTCACTTATAATATAATATAATCTACAGGAACTACAGAGGGAATAAAGTTGGAAAATTAATCCCAAAAATGTGTATGGACAAAAGAGCATCCAGTCTCTAGAGCTGCTGTAGATGTAGAAAAAATATGTGAAGAATGTAAGTGTGGTTTTTACAAAAAACGATTTAACACCATCCATTTCTATCGATTGTAATCTTTATTAGGTTTCATTGTTGCTCACACCAACCGCTGCGCTCCATCTACCGCTCCACTCTTGTCATGAATGATTCAACCTAAAGATCTCAATTACATAATGCATAAGCACAGAGACAACACAGCCAACCAACAGATGAATCTATCTACTGAGCCACGGGCCATACAAAACGAATTAAATGCCAATATAATTACCAATTTGTCTCGAGTACGTACACCTACTTGATTTTATTTGCATGCAGCAAATGTGGGGACCCGGGCTTAGTGATGAAAGTTGTTGTTTTTGTTGGCGGTCCCTTGATGAGTCTAGAAAATCCTACGAACAAGAATATGTTCGTGATTTAAGTCCAAATTAGTGGTCTTGAATTACACACTGCGCGAGTTTAAAAGAATGTTCTAGTCTTCTGCTTCTGTCTCACTTCTAATTACCGTGTCTTCCCATTATTGGCGAAGTAAGAATTTGTGTGTTCATGGTTTATTTATCAATAATTGGTGATACGGAAATAAGAAGTATCTACGACCAATTGAAACGTATGGAGATTAGCGGATTAACAATTGTTTTCACAAGTTTAACCGAATCAAGTATTCTAAAGATCCTTTCAACATCTCGCTAAGTGTACTAATTCAGTTGTGTTGAATTTTAAAAATATTACCTAACGGCAACGTACTTGATAATTTATTGAACTATACTCGAAAATCTAATTCAAGATCAAAAACCTAACCTCAGCCGGCGCGGCGCACATTCGCCGTGATTACTGCATTTTGGTTTAAGTGTAGGCATTTTTATCAATAAAACTTACCCTTATATTACTGGTCACACAAGTTTTCATTCAAGTTTTTATGACACAATGTTAAAACAACTACATAAGGTCTTTAATTCGATTTTCGAGTATAGAAGCATGCGAATAACAAATAACTATTAATAAATATTGTTTACTAATTTGACCTAAAAAGCTGAAAGGAAATTACAAAATGAGTATTAAATCTTATAGTAAACATGCCTCCTTCTCCCATAAACGATGTTTGAAATAAGCGTGACGTTGTAGCTGCCTGGCCACAAGACGATTTCTGTGCTGAATTAATATTAGTTAAAACGAAGTGTCTAAGCAGGAGAGTGATTTGCATAGTTATGAATTTAAATGGTAGACATAGTCATACGGAGAAGCCCAATCTGCGTGTTGTTATAAACTGTTATGTTAGGATTGAATAGGTCATAAGACACTAACACGTTTAAATTGAAGCTAATTAGACTTTTCTGAGCAATAAAGACGATAGCATGTAAAGACCCTTTTGGCGAGGTAGGTCATCTTCGTTTTAAGTCAATTTCGAAGGAAGTCATGTTCTAGGTTAGTCATCTTCTCAGCAGGTCACGTTCGTTTCGAGACAATTTCGAGGTACGTCATTTTCTGGATTAAGTCATCTTCTTAGTAGGTCTATTTCGAGGGATGTCATTTTCTGACTTAGTCATTTCGTACGTAGGTCTATTTCGGGGGACGCCATTTTCTGACTTAGTCATTTCCTAAGTAGGTCTTCTTCGAAGGACGTCATTTTCTGACTTAGTCATTTCCTAAGTAGGTCTTTTTCGAGGTACGTCATTTTCTGACTTAGTCATTTTCTCGGTAGGTCTTCTTCGAAGGACGTCTTTTTATGACTTAGTCATCTTCTTAGTGGGTCTATTTCAGGGGACGTCATTTTCTGACTTAGTCATCTTCTTAGTGGGTCTATTTCGGGGGACGTCATTTTCTGACTTAGTCATCTTCTCTGTTCAGTCTATTTTGAGGGATTTTGAGGGACCTAACAAACACATATTGCCATGAAAGATGATTATTCAGTAAGTAGGCCAAAAACTCAACAGTCAATCTTTTTTTATATATATCTTCATTATCAGTTGAGAGAGAGAGACGTCTACTCCCATTACAGCCTCCGTATTATGGTTGCCGTATGGTGGTATGGGATCCGGTTAGTAGGATCTGAGACTCGTGAAAAGTTGCATAGCTGCTCAAGACTACAATCTTCAGACTGTTTTCCTAAGACTGCCAATGCGATGCCAAACATGAGGAGTTATATAGAGTGTATCTATGCTGGTAATTTCTACGGATTATCTTACCGGAACACAAAAATGCGAACACTGCTGTATGGCGGTAGGTTGATGATAAATGGTAGAAGAGATCCGGTAAGACCTTACACAAGTTGCTAGTTATTTAAGATTGGTTACTGCCAAATGCCATGACGCTTTCTAAGATGCCATTGACGGTTGCTATCTTGGTTCCCAAAATGAATGAATATTGGATTCGGATTGACTTGAAACGAAGATAACATACTGAGAAGGCGACTAACTCAGGAATGACGTTCCTCGAAATTGACTAATAACGAAGATGACTAAACCAGAATATGACGTCCTTCGAAATTGACTTGAAATGAAGATGACCTACTGAGAAGATGACTAACCCAGAACATGACGTCCCTCGAAATTGTCTCAAAACGACCATGACCTTCTGAGAAGATAACTAACCCAGAACATGACGTCCCTTGAAATTGACTCAAAACGACGATGACTAACCCAGAACATGACTTCCCTCTAAATTGACCTAAAACGAAGATGACCATTTAAGAAGATGACTAACTCAGAACATGACGTCCCTCGAAATTGTCTCGAAACGAAGATGACCTGCTGAGAAGATGACTAACCCAGAACATGACGTCCCTCGAAATTGTCTCGAAACGAACATGACCTGCTGAAAAGATGACTAACCTAGAACATGATTTCCTTCGAAATTGACTTAAAACGATGATGACCTACCTCGCCAAAAGGGTAAAGACGACCTCAATAGTAGGAAGCATTACAATTTAAGTAAGCATGCTGCAGAGGATTGACAGCACCTCTTTTATCTGTGACAGCACGAATGGAAGTCCAAGGCTTTAGCTATAACCCAGTGTTAGTAGTGGTCGACGCAAGCCATTTTGTTGTTTGCACTGATGTTTATCCTTAGATGCTTCAGGGCATTGAGAAATACCTAGGTACCAAAATTTTGATACTTTTTGTTTCTTGGGCAATATCAAAAAATAAATTATCTTCGGAATTATGAAGTGTTCCTATCGGGGATACTAATTAATCAATAATAAATCATAATTGTAGTAGAATGCTGAGGTAGCTACAATTAATCCAGGATCCAGATCGAATGCGATGCAACGACCACATGCTTTCAACTTTCAAGTTACGAATAATTTATATCCCAAGCATGCTTGAAAAATGTGTCATGTCAGCATTAATTATATGTATGTCAGGCTTTCATACTTATAAATTAAAAACTCAATTTTGTATTACTATACTGCTAGCAAAGACGAGCAACACGTGAAACATATTCTGTCCTACTTACTCGTGCCGTTCCTCCTGCTGGGTGAGAGCGAGCGCCGCCGTCGCATCCCGCCTCCTCCCAAAGCCGTGCAGCAACAGAACAACTGCTTGAAACCTCTTCGGAATCTGGTAGGTAGGTTAAGAGAGGCAAACGAACCATATTCAAACAAAACACAATATAATATTCTTAGAAGATACATAGCTCTGAGGAACTAGCCAAGATGCTAGCGTTTCTAAACGTTTCGTATTTAAACCAATCGCGTCTCAAGTGAATGACGTGGTACAAAGAGTCAAGCGATCTACTAGTGACGTGAATAGAAACGCTCTTTAGCGTAATGTTTATTGGCTAGGCTTGCAGATATAGAATAGACTAGAGTAGAAACGTTTAATGATTTAAATTTTTGTAAGTTCTATTCTTACCATGATTACCAAAGTTCTGAAAAACCAGGTTCAGGAATCGCTCAAGCTTTGAATTGATCAAACGATCGATCTAAGATAAGATCGGCATCAATGTATAAAATAACAAAACAAGTCTTCTTCTTCTTCAAAAACCTTTAAAACTAGTTAAGGTCGGTAATCAGATACTCGATCCTCTGAATCTTAGTTTGGATAAATGATATAGCGGCGGCCATATAATTAGGAACACTTGCTTTCTTTTCATACAATTGCCTACAAATATGACTTATTGAATTTGACCTTCGATAAAAATCATGATGGTAAGGTCATCACTGGTAAAAAGCGAGTTGGATCCAGGAAAAAGTAAAAAATCAGCCCTACCTGGAGTTCATCCAGCAGTATATGATGGGGTTGTACATGGAATTGCTCATGGCGAGCCAGTAGATACCAAGGTACACCTCCTGGATGTACTGGTAGTGGTCAACCTCTTCGTAGATGGTCCGCACCACGAAGTAGATGTGGAAAGGCAGCCAGCACACCGCGAATATCAACACCACTACGATCATCATTTTGACAACCTAGCAACAAAAGAGGAATAAGATTAAGGCCCCAAATTTAGGCTGAGGCTATAAACTAATTGTTTTTAATTTTAGACTTAAAGAACACTAAGAATTATTAAGAAACTGATCTTGGCCAAGATGCCCTTCTCACACACGTCAAAGTAAATGTCAGGTCATACAATCCTGTCATTTTTTACATGTCCTGAGTCGGATATCTCAGGCAAGACAAGTTTATTGGTACGGCCATTAGTGTTCCAGTCCGACTCGCGCTTGACCGGGTTTATTAAGTCGTTATTAAGCCTATTTCGCAAGTATCCCTACGCAGTAGTGGTCACTCACCACCGCTCAGGCCGACATGAGAGATTTGAGCAAATACTATATGAACCAGCAACTTGTACCAAGGTTAGGGGCCAAGTTACGTTTAAAAAGGTTTATTTGAATCATAGCAATCCTTTAAATAACACCAAGCCAAAGAATATGGGGGTTGGATAGGATAGTGCTGTGCCATCCTTTAGACATGCATAAGCATTCATTCATGTGGGTCATTAGATATAAATATTAGATATAATAAATAAATAAAGTCGTTGAAAGCATCTCTGTAACGTTTCATAATATATTCGGAACTCCAAATCACTTTGTCAATAAAACCGCAAGAGTTCAAACATAATCCTGAAATGGGACACATTTTCCACGGCCCAAAACCCTCATCAGGCACCATATTGCAATCTGCCAATAACTTCAAACTAACTTAGTACAACGGGCTAACCTAACAAACGTTGAAATAAATTTACCACTAAAAGACCTTTATCAAACCCAACCCAATCTTTCAATGCCAAAAAGACGATGTGGAGTCTACTTTATATGAGAATCAGGGAGTCTATTTCTGAACATGTTTTGTCACTTTAACAAACGACTTGTTCAAAGCGCCTAAATTTTATTATGTTTTAACCTAATTGTGGGGTAAAAGTGACGTTTACATGGATGTATTTATTAAACATTCAGAGCACGCAGAGGAATGGGGGAATAAACGTGCCAAAGTGATGCTCGGGTCACTTTGTACGGAAATGCGTGCTCGCGTTACTGAATTGTCAGAACATGTGGCAGAGAGATGGTACCATGGAGGTATCTAGATTTAGACGAGTTTAAATGGGATTTATAAATGTGAGCTTTTATTCGTGTGGGTTTTCTAGTTTGACTTTATTTTATATCTAAATTGAGAGGTAGTTTCAACTTAATATTTAGTTTAAATTGGACATATGCTGCTGGCGGATTATGGATTATTCATATTTGAAGCAGAGTATCCTTTCAACTGACCAAAAAACAAGCCGTGAAGCATTGATTTCGCAGAATATACATCTTGAAGGCATTTTCCATTCAACGCTATAAACATTTGGGAATCGTTTGTCGTTATAACTAAATAACGTAGATAAAAATCCCCGATAAAATTAGAACTTTTCAGAGCTAATAACAGTGATAAATTCTTAAACGTTCCAACCGATTTTAAACAAACCCAAATAAAAATCCGATTAGAGTTCCTGTGCGTTAAAAAAAAATGGCTTCCTAATCGGTCCTTGATGTGATTTGATCGTATTGTCAACATTACAATAGCTCTTATTTACTTGAAAGTAAAAACAAAACCATAACAAGCCAAAAGCAATATTGTTTGAACTAGTAAAATAGAGGGCCTGATTTTATATTTTTATCTATTTTAGTAAACAGCAAACCTTACCTATAATTATGGTAAGTTACATACAGACAGAGGGGTAGATACACACTAACTATTTCGCGTTAGGAGTTAAAGAAGTACAATACTTAGAGCCGTATTAATTAACTCATCTTGATTGGGGGTCCCGTCTCAAGATACGTCAAAGTAAACGCCAAACCATAGAACACTTTTCTTCACTTTTGACGTATCTCGAGACGAGCATTAGAGTTGAGATCAGTTTTGTAATATGGCCCTTAAACACTCAATGCTTCAATGCAAGTAGGTACTTATTTTGAAAGAATAAGGACTGGCTCTTTCATAAAAATCGACTGTGAAGTAGTAAGACGAACGTTGCATAGGTAGGTATTACATTCTAAAGTTCAATAAAAACGTACTTGAGACTTGAAATTGTGTAATTTGTTACACGTGACACATGAAAAGAGCATTTTATATTATTCTCCCTTTTCTACGCGACAGTTTAGAAACGATTTTTATTGCGTTTTGAGTGACGAATTTAATACGTGTCACCGTTTGGATCCTAAGACTCTCAAGCAAAGAGCTGTATTTTATGGATTTTTTCCTTGATACCTCCTCTCGAACGCAAGTTTACGTATAAATGTTGGAATCATCTAGAATATTCCAAAACTATTTGACGTACTAATAAATAGTAGGTAATCGAGTCAGATTTAAAGGTAAGGTAAATGTACAGTCAAACAAATTAAACTACTTGCTTCAAAGTCACGTTGCATATGATTTGATTGTTACCAACAACGTCGTTAAGCATACGAACCCGTCGCTTGTTCCTGGCGTTCTCCAGTTGTGGCAGCGTGGCCTCGCCGATGGACTGCGACCCCCACAGCTTCAGGCCAACGCTGGCGTACGTGTAGGTCATCGCGATGATGGGCACGAAGTAAGTCAGCACCATGTACATTATGTTATAACTGCGGACAAATGTTGCATCAGCCTTTGTTCTGCGCAGCGGTACATTATACTTGTACCTAGAGACTGATAGATATTTGCATTCACAAGGCTTCAAATGCGTTGCCAACCTTGAAGACTAACATGGCTTTAATGCTAGTCTTAAGCTGTTGTGTTATCTCCACACCAGAAAACAACAATGCTGAACTGCTGCTTGGCAGTAGATTAATGGAAAAGATGGCGGCAGGACCGCGCAAGCTCTTACCGCCATTTAACAGCTTGTAAAGTTTTTTTTTTAGACAGGTATAAATATGAAACGTAAAAATAATATGTCCAGCTTTGAAGAAACAGTGCTGTTCTTTGTTTCGGTTAGTGATGTAATTATTATCTACAAAAGGGTGGCATTTTTACCTAAAGTATTGTATCATTTAGATCAATAAACATAAGTAGCTACCTATATTTTTTACCGGTAAGTACCGGTTGTATTACATCACTATTTATGAGTTGTCAAAAACAGGCAACATATGAAATGTCATTTTAGTCAACAGAATAAAAAAATAAACTTAAGAATGCATAAAAATAAAAATATTGGTGACTGGAAACATTCATCAACATCATTGTATTATTAATATTATGCTGGGTGCGACAGAACCGAAAACCTTTCTTATCAATCAAATCTATCAAAACATCAAATAAATAATATGACTCAACCTTCAAAAGTACGCGAATATGGAGTAATAATGTGATTTGTTTATACATTAAATTCTCTTTTCACTTCTCATGCTCGTAAAGTCCTTCTTTATGCTGGGTATAGGCTGCATAAAATCGCATTTTATGCACTAGTGCATAAAGTAATTTCTTCTTTTAAGACTAAGGCAATCAGGCCTTACAGCCTTCACACAATACACCTTCATTTAATTGATATATTTTTATGAGACTTTGGTTACATCTTAATTTAATTACGACATTTGTATAACTATCTAAATACAAAGGACATCATCCGGGTTTCATACATTTTTGGTCCAAACAAAAAAGTGCCGGCCAAAAAAAAAGAAGCTATATTTTGTTAGATCTTATTCGCCTGAGCATTTGTTATTAAGGCACCAAAGCTGTAGTACCAATATCCATAGTTTAGTTTAGTTTAGATAGAAAATTAAATATTTCGGTGAATTGAACTAACAAAAACCAATGAATTATACCACACTTTACATTTGAACATATTTTGGTAAGATAAGATTAATGATGTTACAGCTTTGGTGCCATAGTAAGAAATGCTAAGGCGGGTAAATTGTATCAGAATAAACCATTTTTTTTTTGGCCGGCACTTTCACTTTTGTGTCCTTTACGAATAATACCTACGGCGTGCATTTACGGTAAAAAAATACAACGCAAATATTTATAATAACTTGGCATTAAGCATCAGACCATAGTCAAACCTGTCAAACGTCACATAGACGAAAATTAAAAAAAAATATTAAGAAGGTAATCAGGCCTTACAGCCACATACACAATACACCATATTTTAATTCATTTGTTTTTATGAGATTTAGGTTATTTCTTAATTTAATTACGACATATCTATATCTATCTAAATACAAATTTACGAATAATACGGGCGTGCATTTCAGTAAAAAAATATAACGCAAATATTTATAATAACTTGGCAATATAAGGCACAGACCATAGTCAAACGTCACATAGTCAAAAATAAAAAAAAAGTTCAAGAAAAATTGTGAGGCGCGAAGCAAATTTTTCGTTAAACAAAACTAGAAACTAGAAAATTTTGTTGTGTTGCGTTTAAAAATTCAATAAGTAGTTAAACAATGTCCTCGAGTAGTAATAGTGACGATCAAATAATGATTTCGCCTGAAACTTTGATGGAAAGAAGTGCGAAAGATGTAATTGAGAAGATATTGCCGCCTAAATCGAAGAAAATCTATCTCAGTATGTGCTTCTTGTTTTATTTCCTTGCAATCGAAGTGAAAAGTAGAGTGTAAAATTCGAGCATAAAACCCATTTTACCCTCGACGTGACTATCCACACTCGCCGTTCCGGCTCGTGTGGCTATATGCACATTTGGGGTAAAATGGCTCGTTTTATGCACTTGTTGTACAATCTACTATTTCTTAAACGTCTATAATGATCTTTTCCAATATTCAAACCATTATGATTTGGTTATTAACAATTTGACATTTGCCACATAGGATATGTGTCAATTTTGAAACTGGGCTTGCATGGGTAAACCCATATCGCCTTTGACGTGTTATCGTATTGTTTTCAACTCATTTTGCCACCATTAAGAATTGTCAAGTAAATACTATACACTATACACCGTGTTTTTTTTGATTTACGATAACTTCGGCATATTACTAGGTATATCCATAGAAACTAATTGGTAGATTAGATTTTTAAATATTGCAAAAAAAAAAAATGAAATCTTTTATCTTTGGTTATTCTAAAAGGGCCTTTAGAGTTAACTAATAATCAGTGTCAAATACGTCTATGTTGGCGTGACATACACACACAAGTAAAGATAACACTTGAGATCACAGATTGTCACTTTAGATTGACGCGTATACAAACCTAACAATTGGAAACTCTTTACTCATAAGTATTAAAAGAAAATTGTTGTTATCAAATAAGAGCCTTTTACACTAGTTTACCGTGATTAACTGATTAAATTTAAAAATTAAATATCTTTAAAACCGTTAGACTTATCATTTGTCTGTCTTCGGGAAATTAACTTTGTTTGACCTAAAGAACGTTCCCTTAAAGTTATCGTAAATCAAAAAAAACACGGTGTATATTATTACATAACGTTGACGATACGAAAATACGTTAAAGGCTATATTTTACCCTGTAGAATAGAGGCCCTCAAGAACGCGAATTGAATATAAGTAACGAACATTAAAGACACGAGTGTAGGAATACAGGATGCGTTAAAAGGAAACTTTATTTGATATCCTGCAAAGATTTATTTGCAAAATGCGACACAAATCAACTGTGAGCTGTGAATGAGCTGACTTCAGCGACACAAGGCATAAAATATTGCTTTTTATATGAAGCTCGGAAGGGCTTTAAACAATTTATAACGCGCTAAGGACACGTCGTTGGTTGAAGGTTACATATGAGTTTACGTCCTTATAGTTAAGTCAAAGAAAATGAGGGTAATATCAATTTAACACATACTCGGGACTTAACAGGATTGTGAAGTTGAAAATATCAATTTGTAATGCGGTAACGTTTTTCTCGCCTTAAGCTAGTTGGATTTTTTTCGATATCCTATTTTTTCACAATAACTACAATATATTCAAAAATCATGGAAATCTGACTTGACGTGATGATTGCAAGGTTTTTTTTTTACTAGGTACTATCCGATTTATGCGTTACTTTTCCATCTTCTTAATAATACGACTAGTAAAAGAGCGTTAATTTTGTATGATTCTTCTAAGCTGACAATGTCTGAAAAATCCATCAAATTTAAGGTGGTCTTATCTATCTATACATATAAAATGCTTTGTCTTGAATGACTGACTGCCGGATCAACGCACAGCCTAAACCACTGATCGTAGAGACCTGAAACTTGGAGGGTGTGTTCTTTGTAAGACGTAGGCATTTTTAAAGGCAAGGATTTTTCGAATATATACCCCTGAGGGGGTCAAAAAGTGGGGCAATGTTTGTATGGGACAACGTGATTTCTTGGTCTAATCTACTTTATATTTTGCATAAACATTCTTTAACAGAATTGCTGAAAGAGGTGTTTCGTAGTTTATTGAAATTCATCACCTAACGGGTTAAAAAGGGGTAGAAAGTTATTTTGGGCGTCATTTACTTTGAAGTAGATATCAATACTCCTTAACGCTTTTGATTTAAATTACGTTTTATTTTGACACGTGTTTGAAAACATTGAGTTTAATACAAAAACGATTGTATACAAAAAAGCTTCAACTCCATAAAAGCTTGGTGCACAAACGTCACCGTACTATATTAGTACAGCATTTGATTTCTAAGCTTCTTTTCTTTGACGCTATTTCTAAGTTTTAAGTCCCAGATAGAGGGCGAGCAAGTACGCGTACTTAAAGCTCGATGACCTTTTTTCTCCGTGTTTACCTTCATAAGTTCGCGTACTTAGGGTGACACACAGGCGAGTAAGCTTGCCGAGCCATAAGTACGGCGTACTTGCTCGTCCGTCTATTTGGGACCTTAGTGAGGTCATGCACTTTTAGGACACGGCCACAATTAGGGCGTAGAGTTCGAAATTTGGAATGGTAAGGAGCCAAAACCTCTGCGTCTAGAGATGCCAAATTTGGCAAGTAGTTTCCTTATGATATCTAGGGGAGCAACGGGATGAAATAGGGGGAGTAGGGGAAAACTAAATTAATGCGTACGAAGTCGCGGGCGTCGTCTAGTCCCTAATATGTATGTTTTTTTTTTATGGCATAGGGAAGGCAGACGAGCTCACAGGCCACCTGATGGTAAGTGGAAACTGTGACCCATAGACATTCGCATTCACAAGACTGCAAGCCTAAGACTGCAAATGCGCTGCCAACCCTGAGGACTAAGATGGAATGCCTCTATGCTAGTCATTACACCGGCTGTCTTATCCCCAAACCAGAACACAACAATGCGAACACTGCTGTTTGGCGGTAGGTTAATGGATAAGATGGTGGTAGCGATCCGGACGGACGGTATGAGTACCTGGCGAGACTGGCAAGTGGGATCTGTGACATTTGCATCTCAAGACTACAATCTTACGACTGCAATCCTAAGATCGAAAATGCGTTGCCAACCCTGAGTACTAAGATGGAATGCCTCCTATTATAGTATTTTACCAAATAATAAACATTGTGTTTTGTTTATTATATCATACTTGTACGGTTTGTGTAATACTTACTACAGCTCGACTTTTGGCTCAGACCAGTAACAGACCCTCCTGTAAACAAAAAATAAAGTTAATGTTTCCAAAGTGTTAGATTCGTTCGTATGCCATTTAACACCTCGCAACAAGCGCAAAAATATCTCGGCATTTAAAAAAAAAGAAAAAATCAAAAAGGTTGTTTGCAATTTTACCCCTTTCTACTTTTGTACCTGTGGCAACACAAAAACGCGTGGACAGATTGTTATTTTTTAAGTTATAAAAACGAAGCGCTATTGAGACATATACTCGTACTGTACGAATAAGTTGGTTTCAGAATTCTTTTTTTTTAACGGCTAAACAGTACCTTTAATTCTACTGGGTAAAATTATATTACCTTGACTTGTCATATAGTTTCTACCGCAGGCGCAGACGCCGTTACTATGAAATAAATAAGAGCTACGAAAACATGTCGAAAGGCAATATGGCTTTACCGAGCAGAATAGAGGTCTGATTACTAGTTAAGGCAACAAATTCAACAACTGACAAACAGTCGAAGAGGTAACATACTGTCTTTATGGGATTTACAGTTAGATTACCTGTTGAGTTGAAAGGAGTCCACCTCCATGTAGACCAGGTTGGGGATGCTGATGAGGGAACTCCCCACCCAGATGGCTGCGGCGACGCCCAGGGTCCCACGCTTGCCCAACAACCTCGGCCGGAATGGGCTCATGATGGCCACGTATCTGGAAAAGGATAGGAATTTCTCATGTGACAAATTTATAACCACCATCATTCAAGTTGTGCTACAACTTGACAACTTGGTGGTTATGTCAATTTGGGTTTCACTGCAGTACAAACGAGGTTTTTCTTTTTTTTTTACTGCAAAGTGTACCTAATTTTATTTGTAATTGTGCCATGCGGTATCTGGCTTGGAATAGTGGCACTCTATGCCTTCCTGTGGAAGTCGTTAGGGACGCCTAAGGGATTAAAGGCTTGTAGTATTGTTAGGCGATGGGCTTGCAACCTGTCATTAATATACACTCGTAAACATCTTCGCCTGTATGTGCAGAATTAACAACAAGTTGTTAGAGTTTTTGTTAAATCTGGGATGAAGGCGTGACGGTATGTATTAGTGTGTGATTGTTCTTAGTGGCTTAGGCTAAAACCAGTTCAAAAAAACTTGAACATAACTGGTTATGTAATATTCAAAGGCACAAATCTTTAATCTTAAGCATCGTTTTTGCAAAATTGTAATTTTCCCCATTAAAATTAAAATTTTCAAGTTTTTCATTTGTTAACCATTAAAAGGGTAAATCAATAGTCAACGTCAAAACAACAAATGAAAGGCAAGGTTGAAAAAACCCAACTGCTGCTATTTATTTTTTATTTCGCCAATTACACATTTAAATAATTATAATATAGCCTATGACACTGTAGTGGTTAATATGAATCTAATCACGTATAATTTATTAAAAATCGGTTTAGCCCTTTAGCAGTTACGAGCGGACATTGAGTCAGACATACATACAAGTCAAACACATAACCCTCCTTTTGGGTTTTGCCGCTGTCGGGTAAAAAAGTAATCAAAGTGACTAAAGAATTCAAAGAATTTGTTCTTCAATATCCTCTAATTCAACGCGGAAACAAATTAAAGAAATACATTTTGCCAAAGACTTGTTTTTCTTTTCCGTAATCTGTTTGTAATAAATGTAAAATCCCGGGTTTAGGGGATTCATTGTGGGCTTAAAAAAAGACAAGCGACGGTTGTGTTATTAAACACTTTAAAAAATCCTTAGTTTAACGGTTTCATAATGAAAATATAGTGATTGCGGACCTAAATATTAATAAAAGCATTTAAATCTTAATTAAGGCAAACCTTTTCAAGCGAAATTTCTACAGATTTCTTTCTGGTGGAACAATAGTAGAGTTTGCACCCTCGAATTATAAGCCTAAATATAACGGGCTGCAATTGATACTTTCACCCGAGTCAAACCTCTACTTTTCATTTTTATTATGAGGAAAGTAAAAACAAGTCATTCATAACATTTTTGAGAAAATATTACATCGTCAAATACTAAGCGTGCATAAACATTAATAGTACATTGTGCATCAAGGGTAGTATGAAGGGAATTACTAACGAGAGTGTTAGAAGCCCGACGCCGAAGGCGGAGGGCTTTTAATGACTCGAGTTAGTAATCCCCTTACTGCCTGTGATACACACAATGGTTTTCATCACATTTGCGAGGAAAAAACACAAAGAGAAAACACTTAACTCTGCAAAATATAAAGAAATAACTTTTGACGGACGGGAACGTAAATGGATATTTTTTTTGTGAACACAGATACTGCGTTTAGTTTCGACCTGGATTCGAGCCAGATTTAGCCAATTTGATAAAAATGTATAATTACTAAAATTAATGATAAATGTTGATATAAACTTGAAATAGGTATAAAAATAATGAAGTTTAATTAAGCATATAGGTTTTGTGTAATGTAAGTTAGTCTATAGCTAATTTTTAAAGATGAAATTAGAAACCGATTTAATTTTTGGCTGAAAATTAAACCTCCTTAGTCAGAAATTATGTACGAAAGAGTTGCAAATTTTAAAAAGAAAGTCATTACTCCCTAGGGATGACAAACTCGCCATAATTCCCGCGGGAACAATTTAGGCCATTGTCCTTCTGTATACAGGCATGGAATAACACCATTTACGAGCAAGTGTGATGAAAAAGTACATTTCTGTGACGTCTGGGACATCCGCGCTGTGTCATGTGCGCGCCCCCGGCCCGCCGCTCCGCACCGCCTGCGATCTTAATTGAGTTACGCACCTCCTAATTACCGCTGCGCTCCTGGTACTTTACTTTATTTAAACATCTTAGAATCCGTCGCCAATCGTAACTATTAAAAAAAAGCGGCCAAGTGCGAGTCGGACTCGCGCACGTAGGGTTCCGTACCACTATACATCTAAATAAATGTTTTTCTTTATTCTTTATTATATTGGAGTTGATTGAATGAAAGTTAATTTTCGGTGGAAGTTTGCATAGTAATGTACATCATATATTATTTTTACATTTATCATTCCCTTTGGAAGCGTCTCTCGCGCAAACTATTCAGTTTAGATTTTTTTTTATTAGAAACCTCAATTTTATTTTTGAAGACCTATCCATTGATACCCCGCACGTATGGGTTTGATGAAAAAAAAAAATGAGTTTCATTTCTAAGTATGGGGAACCCCAAAATTTTATTGTTTTTTTTCTATTTTTGTATGAAAATCTTAATGCGGTTCACCGAATACATCTACTTACAAAGTTTCCATAGTATAGCTCTTATAGTTACGGAATAAAGTGGCTGTGACATACGGACGGACAGACGGACGGACAGACATGACGAATCTATAAGGGTTCCGTTTTTTGCCATTTGGCTACGGAACCCTAAAATTTTTTCCACCCTAGAGGTGAAAACGCAATTTTCTACCCGGCTATCTACCCATTCAAATTAAACTTTCCGAACAGGAGAGATGAAAATGTAATATCTTTTACTAAGACAAGTACCTACATTGTCAACGTTAACGTTATTAAGTCGGGTTTTGAGTTTATTAATTATATTATTATTTATGATTTTAAAAGGAAATTTTAACTTGTGTTTATGCACTAATAAAAGAACGTAGGTACAAACTTTTGCAAAAAATGTATGTATATATTTTGTATCATTATAAAAAAACGAATCATCCACTAATAAAAAAAACATGGTACATTTACATTGAATTGTTTTTTTAAATAAGTATTTATTTTGCAAATATTATCTCATTTCACAAATACACAAACAGATAAATACCTTTAAGCCGTAAAAGGTCAATGACCCCTTAAACCAGTTCGGTCCTGACCCCTAAAATTAGTCGTTCCATTCCAGCTTTAGGCCAACTTTTAATTAATGGTGGAACAGCGGCAAATGTTGCGTGATTTACGGTTTCGGAAAACCGATTAAAAACCGACATTTCCCAACTTTTTAGACACCCGGCGGACATTTTTGTAGCTTGTAGATATGATTTATTATGCCCTGTGTACACGTTAAAATGTTTGACTAATTGTCATGTTTGGTTAAAAAGTTGTGGGGTCTACTTTAATTCATTATGAGTTTCGAACGCTGAGCGAAATAATGCTACTACTATAAATAAAGAATGATAAATGTTTTTTTCCTGACACAAGAAAGTGCATAAAGTAAAAATCGATAGGCCCTATTAACTATAATAAAAATATAATGATTTTTCTCCACGAACAAATTTGCTCATTTTTACATTAATTCAAGCAAGTTCGTACCAGTGAACTAGCAAAAGGTTATGCTTTATTGCGCGCCTATAAATATAACGCAGGATAAACAAGATTCTTACTAGTATAATCTTTGCTCGATGTTCGAAACAATAAAGCATCTCCATCCATAAATTGTAGAGCATGAATGAACGTGTCGATGGAAAGTCAAGCGTGCTTGTGGATAGGTAAGTTATGCTCGAAAAAACTTTGCTAGTCAACCATGTCTATCAGCGTTCACAGCTGTCTTACAAAAGCTGTGCTGGCGACGTCACATATTTTCATTTTTCTTTATTTTTATGAAAAATTAATAAAATAAGTGTATATAATGTTTAAATTCAATACTTTGATGTAATGTTTTTTTTTAAATTACGTTCTTCAAATGTATTTAAGCAATTTAATGAGAAGAAGAATGTCTCACACTTTAATTTTAATAATGAAAAAAAAATTAAACTTTGACTTTGTCTTATTGGCTTTCGCCTTTATAAGGTCCTTAAAAGCCACCAATGAAATTAATCACCTATCTATACTGATCGCCATGAGAGTGAACACGGAGGCAGATATGCTGAGCACCGCGTTGAACTGGCTGAACTTGCAGTAAAAGTCCCCGAAGGGCCAGTCTTGGAACAGCAGGAAGTAGAAGCTGAAGGTCACGTTCAGACTCGACACCATTGCGTCGGCTACTGAGAGACTCACTGTGGACAAGAATTCTTCGTTAAAATTAACCTTGTCCCAAACTCAGCATGATGTAAATTTTTTTATGGCATGGACACGGCGAACGAGCACACAGACCAACTGATGGTAAGAAGGATCTAAGACATAGACATTTGCGTTCTCAGGACTACAATCTTAAGACTGTAATCCATGCAATACATACTAATATACCTAAAGAGAAATAAATACAGAGGAAAATCCAAGGCTTAGAAAGCAATCCTTGCGCTGATTAGTCATTATCATTACACATAAAAATATAGTTCAAATCGAGCCCCAAGACGGCAATGGTTAGGTTAGTTCGTAGTCTACCTACAAAGATAGGTAGACTACAAACTAACCTAACCATTCTCAGTAAAAGTAAAAGTCGACTTTACTCATTCTTAAAAAGGTATACATATATACATTACTTGGTCTTCAGGAGTAGTGCAGGGTCCGTCCGGATCGCTACCACCATCTTATCCATTAACCCACCGCCAAGCAGCTGTTCGCATTGTTGTCCCGGTGTTTGGATAAGACACGCGGAGAAATAACTAGCACAAAGCCATTCCATTTTACTCCTTAGGGTTGGCAACGTATTTTCGGAATTAGGAATGCAATCTTCAGATTTTAACGTGTGTAAGTATACAAATTTGTGTAATGTCATGTCACAAGCATCGTAGCTCCGAAACTGATAAACTACTTTGGATTACATCTAGGTATTTAAATAGAAAACCATTTAGGAGATATTGCCTTTGAAAATAGGCATCTAATTATATATTTATTTCAGGTTTGCTCTTGCTCTTTGCCATCCAAAGCAAAAAAGCAATATACTTGTATGGACTTTCACACTACTATACTGCCTTTTTCTTTTGCGAGACAGTTAACCACAAGTCCATTAACTGTCCTTCCGTCCATTAAAGTCCAAAGATCAGACTTTACGCCACCCATGGGGAGTAAGTTTGGTTAAACTCACTTAACTTTCGAGTAAGGTTCCATTTCATGGGTATTTTAATTTTAACACCGTATTATTTTATAAATACTTAACTGTACTGTTTAATATGTATGGTAATAATTAATTTAAGGACTTAATAAAGTTACATTTTAATAAGAGATTAATTAAATCAGTGGCATAAACTGACTTTGGAAAGAGTACTTAATAGAGAACGGTGCTAAAACCATAACCCTCGAAATTGTTTTCTAGTAACAAGCAAACAAACATTGCAAAAATATGGTCAGTTATTAATGTTATTATATAGTTTTGTCAAAGGTTTTTAATCATTCACTTAGGTTTTAAAAAAAGGGGGGGGGGTGCAAGTTAATAACCCTCTAGCTTAACAGGCTATTCACGTCCATTACATCGACAAATGTAGTCTGGTAGATAATATATTCCAACTGGTTCTGAGATGAGTTTTATGAAAATAGAGGCTTCTTCTTCTTCTTAAAGTGCCTTTCCAACTTAGTGAAGGTTGGCTATCAGCTGTTGGAATTTGTCCCTATCCTTTGCGAGGCGGAATAGCTCGGACGCGCTCGTAATTCCAGTCCACTCCCGGATGTTGCGAAGCCACGATTTTTTTCTAGAGTAAATAGAGGCTACAGGATTCTTAAGACTAACAGAGTCTGGAATATAGCCTGTTGTTAAGTTAACAATACATTAATTATTTCATTCATTACTATAACTGTTAGGTACGTAATAGCTCATCTTTGGTTAAGAGTAACACTAAAATAAAGACATACTACAGACCTAGGAAGTAATTGGTAACGGTCCTCATCCTCTTATTGACCAGCACGATCCAGATGACCACCACGTTGCCGACGGTGGCCACCACCACGATCACCGCGAACAGCGCCATCCAGATCAGCTGGCGCCACAGCGGCATGGGGGCGATGTCTGGCACCTGCAAGGAGCAATAGCACAGTCAGTTAAAATATCCTTGTTACTGCAAACTAGCGAGCCGTTCCCGCTTCGACAGAACACATAATTTATAACCTTCAGTAAAAATATGTAATTTTTGGTGAAAACTAAAATACTAAAATACTACGCGTCAAAGTAAAATACAGGCTATTTAACGTAAAGTAAAGATCATAGATGGCGCTAGCGGTAACAACGATTGCAGAAAATCAACAGTCGAATCCGTTCAGTGTTGTTTATAATTGGATGGCATTTGGCTTGATTGTTGACTGGCGAAAGTCTCCTTAGGGCTTTCAGGCCGCCATTTGGCCCTGTGCTATAAAATTGACAGTAAAAACTGTAACGGAAAATAAATTTATTTTGCGTTGGTTTGCTTTGTTGGTCGTACAATTCATGAATCCCTTGACAACAGTCATAAAGAGCAAACACACTCGAGCATTTATACTTATTCGTTAACAGTCGATATATTGACGTTTTCGGGAATTATTGTTTAATTTGAAGTCGGGGGTTAAATATCAGGGGACAATGTCACACCAATTGACCTAGTCCCAAACTAAGCTCTAGGCTTGTGCTATGGGTACTAGAACTAGACCACGATATAAATACTTATATATAGAAATATATATTTAAATATATAGAAAACATAACGTTGTAAGTCCGAATAAAATCATTACTTAAATCATTTTTAATTTTCCATTTCAGTTTCATGTTAATTACCTACTATTTTACAGGTGATATGTCTGGAAAGAAAATATTAATTTGAAATAAACCCTGAACCTGAGGTGAAGTCGACAGAGCTGCGCTTCGCGGAGGTCCTATTCCGCCTATATAGTTGACACAGTTCTAACCTATGATGACTGTTCCGCCTATCTATGTATTTAAAAATACTCTTGGTTGGTATATTAATGGTTTTAGGATATAAGAGGCACGTTTATTCTTGACTAAGCAAACATCCAAAAACCTTTCTTTCTTGTGTATATTCAAATTCAAATTATTTATTTCAGAAATTAGTTTTCCATATTGCACAGAAATTTAAATAAACATTAAAACAAAAATTAGAATCGAAAATTGAAATCAAAATTAAAGTAAAAAATAATAAAATACAATTAAAATCAAAACTAAAATTAAAATTACACAAAATAACTTAAATACATAGCTTAAGTCTTAAATTGTCATTCCGTTATACCCTGGAAACTCGAAAACAGCAGAATTTTGTTAAAAACAAACCAGTTTGTTCGTAAAATATGGCGACGAGACCGACGAATTTTCTTTATTGCCCCATTGTCTCGTTCCGATCAGTTGGCTTAATATATTATTTAACATGATTTCTGTAAGTTTAGTATGACGAGACTGTAACAAATTTCAGCTAACAATAAGTAAAACGCTTATTCATAAGTGTATGGAAAAACATGAATACTTTGTATGCTATTCTATATTCTTACTTTAACTATTAAAAAGAGAGAGTGAGCATTTTGTGAGTGTGTATCCTTCGACAGGTAAAAACATGTATCTTTTACTGTAAACAATGTTTTGGAAGTAATGTAGCAATAGTAAAATAAAATAAATACAAAATCCATCTTGGAAGTAGGCCTCCTGAATCTCTTCGCATCTTAAAGTTAGGTACTTATTTCTTAAAATAAAATATATGCGATCATCGACAAAATATACAACCAATAAAAAACCTTATTTAAAAATACAAAGAACGACGACTGTGCGATGACAAATTTGCCAAAAAGGTAGGCAGGGTTTCCGAGAAGGGTAGGCAGAAACCAGTTCTTTAGCTAACTGCTGCTGCTTTATTCGAACTAAAAAGCCCTTATCTTGTCCCCCACCTAAATAACAACCATCCTTAACCAGGAAATAATTGCCCACATCGTTAGACACAGGTCAAGTTACTGAAGTATCGAGAGGTATTTCGTGTGGCGTGTCATACGCTAGCTGCCTGGATTAATGAAACACCTGGCTCCTTCCCACCTAGGTGTTAACTAGCGACCAGCTCTCGCTTTGCTTCGGTTTATTTGTTTTTTCTGTAACAGAAACCAGAATTTTGAATAATTCTATTTCTGTTGAAAACTGCATTGAAATCCGTTGCGTAGTTTAGCGAGCGATGTTGCTGAGAAACTTTTGACCTACTCTATTGAACCTCGCAGTACCCACCAATTAAACCTCACTCAAAATAACCCCTGGCGAGGAACCAAGCCTTCGAAATAGTCTCGTTTGTATGAAAAACGCACTCTGACCCGGGATTTTTGCAGCGTGGTTATTTTGAGTGAGGTTTAATGGACGGTGGGTACTGCGAGGTTCAATAGAGTAGGTCAAAAGTTCTTAAGATACCTAACTGATCGCACAATCAGTTAACACCACAGCGGGAGAGTTTGGGTCAGCACTTGGATTTCCTTACATTTTATTGCTATTTGAGATGTTTTTCTGAACATGCACAATTCCGGCGTTAACTGCAGATTTATGCAGTTGGGTATCCTTGGCACCTGGAAGTCCTGTATCGATGCTCGGGGTATTCATCATCAGATTTCACTAAAAGCATTCCCTGGCGAAGAACCAAGGCTTCGAAATAGCCTCTTTAGTATGAAAAACGCACTCTGGTCCGTTATTTTTGCTCCTGAGTGTATGTTAAGAAAAGGTGGTCCGCGTGATATTTGCCTCTCAATACCATGAAATAAACGTACACAATGATCTATGATAAATTACACAGTTTCGTGTAAAGAAAAAGATCTTTTTCACTCTCAGCAATACCATTATTACGGATTGATCGGTCTTAGAAGTAATTGCGCGCTTTAGTGCTTTGTCACTTTAACGTCACGTTTGAACCTCTGCGCTAATCTGTCAAAGGCGTTAAAGTGACCAGGTACAAATGTGAGCAGCTACTTATAAGCCCGACTGTACCAGAGGAAGAATCACGGTAATATTCCGGAAAATCGAGCATCTGTAATTTCCAGCCACTAACGAAATGACCTAAATCGCTGGTGGCCGAAATGAAATGATTGCTGCGTCTCTATTCTAGGTGGTGAAATCCAAATCGTAGATAGATAGATCTTTGTTTTGTAGCATAATATGTCAAATCCAAATCGTATTTGTCCTGTTAAGGTTTTGTTTTTAAGTCGGCCGCCATTGCTGTCAAGAAAATAAGAGGTATCAGAACGTTGAAATTACGAAAACAGATCAAAAACGAGAATGTTTTTACCGTGTTGAATAGGCCGTCATTACTGTCCAGTAAATAAGAGCTAGTTATTTACTTGACGGTAATGGAGTGCCAAACGATTCCGTAACAGGTCAAATAATATTCAATTCAAGGTCTTAGGATTGCAGTCTTGAAAATTGAAATGTCTTTTTCTCAAAAATGACAGGAAAAGTTGACATTACTATCTATATATTGGGATGCGAAGTACATAGTTTACTGACAGATCTCAAATTAAAAAAAAAAAACATTGCGTGCTCGCTACACAAGCACGCAATGTTGCATACAAATTTCATTACCATCTAGTATCTAACTTTTTAAAAAGTGAAAACGGCCTTAATAAAATGAGGGCACAAGTCTTATTACATCCAAATTTTGTTCGGAATATAACTTTTTTATCTGTATCTCGAATAGCTTGAGTAGTTTTAAAAAAAAAGCTTGCGTTTCTCTTTGTCATAAACAAAAGACGGTAAAGAGTAGGTAAATAATATTGTCTGTATAGATTGTGTGGTATTTCTTTCCTTAATAAAGTACTTTACTCCAACATAATTTTATTCTTGCGATTTTTGAGAAAAGCACTATATATGCCTCGGCAGGAACGGCAATTGCGGGCCTCGTATTTTTAAACGGACTCGCAAGCTCGTCCGTTTAAACCAATCCTCGCCCCGCAATTGCCTACTTCCGTGCCTAGGCAATAATGTACTATTTCTCAAACATGCTATGTAATGTCGGCGTTATGTTAGTTATTTTAGGCTTCAAAGTGCCACGTTTCCGACGGAACAACTCGAGAGAACTGTCAAGGAATTTCATACGAAATTGAAGGCCTAGGCCGGGAAGTAATTTATTTAAATTTTAATTTGGCCATGGTGGCTGTGTTTATGAAAAGGCTAAATAGCTGTTTTTTTTTTTAATTTACTAAGCCGTGCATCCAAAAAAGCGTTTGCATGTTTATTTGAAGTACCAGGAGCGCAGAGGTAATTAGGAGGTTAGCACGATGCGGCGAGCCCCGCGCGCGCCACCAGCGGGCCGGCGGGCGGGCGTACTGAGCACTGTAGGTTACTTTTAATGTTTATGCACTCCTAGTACCTATTTAACATTGTAATTTTTGTTTTAATTATTTTAATGAATTATGTTTGAGAAAAGCACTATACATACTTCGGCGGGAAATATGGGGTCGCCCGCCTCAGACCTATATCCGGCCTTGCTTCGCTCGGCCGTCTATAGGTATAACTTTGGCCGGCAACCCCTTTTGTCCCGGCCTCTGTAGTAATGTACTATTTTTTTATGACATAGAGAAGGCAAACGAGCACACAGGCCACCTGATGGTAACTGGAAACTGGTGGGCTCATATCCCACTTACCATCAGGGGTTGTATTACTACCTAGAATACGAGAAGAGGCACTACGGATAGATTGATAGTTCCAGTTAAAAATTGACGTATGAAATACGTGGAAAATGTGAAATGTTAATCTGAAATAGCCTGAAGTGTTGGCAGTTTTATTATTGGAACGGACATATATCCAATGAACTTAATACCGTCGGACCTGCGCATCGAGGGTTCCGTACCGATTGGCGAGCCATTTCGAGTTGCCTCTGGTGTGACCAAGGGCGTTTTTATTATTATATAGGTATGAAAGCAACGACTTGACCGCTGACCCAAATCAATCTTCAACTTAGTTACTTAGGCCACTCCGAGAGCCGCATTATCTGTAGTATTTTACTTAATCGACGAAGATTAAGGTAGGCGAGGTCTAGAGTCAGATCCATCAGTCATTCTTTCATGCGAATGAGATTGAATGGAAACCTTGGTCGATGGGTACACAGATTCGAATTTATTTATTGCATAATAATTTACAATATTTTGAAAACAGTATCAAAACACAATAATGTGTATGTCTGTCTGTGTGTCCGCTAACTCCGGCCACCGGCCACGGCGGTGTTCACAGTCAGTTAATTAACAAAACATCATTAACAAAATACACATAAACCGTAGCGAAGCGCGGGCGGCTTGCAAGTACTTACTAAAAATAAAAGATCCGACAGTGTTCGTAAAGTCCAGAAGGGGGGCGCGACTTGATGAATTGAAAACACTATTTAACTAAATCATCATAAATGAACTATGTAATAACACTAATTACTAACTAATACCATAAAAAATTCAAACACCTAACATGAGTGTTTAATACATTTTATTTGTATGGAATATGGAATAAACAAAGCTTAATTATTATTTTAATCACCTTTGAATAAAACGGTTGCGAAATACCCTATAGGTATAGACTTAATTATTATTGTACGGACTTGCCTCTAGAACCATAAATCTGGGCAACAAAAATCTATAACTGTCACTCAAAGACGTCACAGTGACGTCTCATTATCGAGCCAACTCACCGCATTGTTGTTAATTATTTAAAATTCGAAGCCGACTTTTGTTGTTTTGAAATCTGTGAAGCTGTTCTATACATTCAGTCAACAAAGTATCGGGAATGGATGATTTGTTTATGGTTCCAAATTCAAATTTTTGTTTTTTTTGTTGTTGTTAGATTGGCTCAACTGTTTTCTATTTTGGCGCGGAGTTTGAGTTGCATCTGTTATTTATATTAAATACAGTGCTGTTTTTAGTTATATCATATCTAGTGTGTATTGCGAATTTCATAATGGACAAAAACATTGAACAAAGAGTTTGTCTTAAATTTTGCATCGCCAATGGAATTTCGTGTTCGGAGTCACTGAAAATGTTACAGAAGGCTTACGGTGATTCGACTTTATCAAAAACACGTGTTTATGAGTGGTACAAAGCGTTCAAAAGCGGTCGAGATGTGATGGAAGATTTGCCTCGCTCTGGTAGGCCATCAACGTCTGCAACTGAAGTTAACATCGCAAAAGTGAAGGAAATAGTGACTGAAAATCCTCATTCAACTTTGAGAGAGATAGCCGCCGAACTTTCTGTATCTCACGAGTCGATCCGTACTATTTTAACTAATCATTTGGGTATGAAACATGTTACCGCTCGGCTAGTCCCAAAAGACCTGAATTTTCTCCAAAAACTCAATCGCATGAGAGTCGCTGAGGACATGCTAGAACGAGTCAATTCCGACCCAACATTCATGAAACGCATTGTTACTGGTGACGAGACGTGGGTTTACGAGTTTGACATGCAAACTAGTCAACAAGCTTCGGAGTGGCGCCTTCCAACTGAACCGAAACCGAAGAAACCACGCCAAAGTCGATCAAAAGTCAAAGTCATGTTGACTGTTTTCTTTGACTATCGCGGTGTTGTGCACTCGGAATTCTTGCCGGAAGGTCAAACGGTAAATAAAGAATATTATTTGAGCGTTATGCGGCATTTAAGAGAGCAAATTCGACGAAAAAGGCCAGATTTGTGGAATGAAAATTCTTGGATTTTGCACCACGATAATGCGCCTTCGCACAAGGCCATCATTGTGAAAGAATTTTTGACCAAACACTCAACAAATACCATCGAGCAACCACCATATTCACCAGATATGGCTCCTGCCGACTTCTTTCTTTTTCCTAAACTCAAATTACCACTTCGTGGCACCCGTTTTCAATCGGTAGAAGACATAAAGGAGAATTCGCGCCGAGAACTGAATTCAATTCCGGAAACAGCGTTTAAAAAATGTTTTGATGATTGGATTATTCGTTGGCGTAAGTGTATCGTTTCTGAAGGAGCATACTTTGAAGGTGATAAAATAAATTTGGATGATTAACAAACAGTTTGTGTATTATTGATCTTTTCCCGGTACTTTCTTGACAGAGTAGTATAATGCAACGTAGTTTGACAAAAATCTGAGAGATGGCGCTTTTGTTGCTTGGCCAAACATGTGACATTTTATGTTAGCATGACCCTATTTAGTTGTATATCAATGCCTATATAATAGCTCATGGTCAGGGGTCGTACTTTTGATGCCGATAACGTCAAAATGACGAAATTTTACACACAGGGTGCTTTAGGTAGGTAATGTATGTATTGTGGATACAAATAAAAAAATGTTAAATAAGACGCGGTAAAATTATTGTAGTTAAATACAACTTAATCGCAATCAAAATACGGATCACAGCAGCATCTTTTTTTTTTCAACACTCATTACTAAAAATTGCCAAATTTAGACAATTTTCTTATATGATATAATTTATATTACAACATAAAAACAGTTCTTTTTAAAATGATAATGGTACTCGACGATTTTTGCCACTATCCTTCGCAATCAAACAGTTTTATTCACGTTTTAGGTATGAAGTAGGTATACATTTTTTACGCGTCAACAGATTACTTAACTAATTTTTACATGATTAAATGACTGACGACCAGTCGCGAGGCGTTCGTACAAGCCGATTATTTACGGCTTTACCAAAAATTCCTATGCATAAAGTAGGTATACAAACAAAACGTAAAACCGACACACGCCATACACCTTTTTTTGCTCCGGTTTGTCTATTTATTTACGTGACGCTTCGCCACTGCTGACGACTAATGGTTAATAATTACAATAAAAGCATTTGGAATCATACTATATGTAGCGTGACGTCATTTTTGCGTCAACGGTATGAAAAGTACGAGCCCTGTTCATGGTAAATGGCCAATGGGATCTAATACCCACGCAAATTAGCAACCTCAAGAGTAGGGTAGAAGTACCGTTTGTGGCCACTGTACTTTGCCACTTAAGATTCAAATGAGTATCATTAATACAGTAAAATTAAAAAAAATATCATCGATAGTTATGATGATGATAAAAGACTGATGATTAATATAAAGACAAAATATATATTTATTTGGTTATTTCATAATGCTTTACATATTAGTTAAAATGTAGAGTGTCCAAAAACTGTGTAAAGATCGGCAAAACCGGTACTAAAGACCAAGATAAAGGCTCTATGCTTGTCATTTTGGTTGTTCCTTTCCCCAAAGTACACTGGAACATAAATAGCAACGCGACCTCATGGCAGTAGATTAACGGGTATAGTATGTGGTGTTTGTAATAAACGAACCCTGCACAAGGTTCGACTATTACACATCATCCTTGAATGACTACGGAACCCTACAAAGTAGTTACTAAATAGCCGTTTATTCAATCTGTTCTGAGTTGAAGGTGTTACTTATTTATACGAAGGCAACAGCAAACGTTTAGTAAATACAAATGGGAAAATGCGTTCCAGTGAAGCGGCAAACGACAAAGAATGGAGAGGCAACAGGGGTGCTAGGTCTAGACTGATTTTTTACCCCCTACGCAAATAGGAGTATATATGTCTGTCTGCGGTATCATGGCTTGGGCTTCTAAATGGATGGACCAATTGGGGGACGCAAAATGGATCGGTTGGGAAACGATACAATTTGGCAAACATATTTCGTCAAAACAAAGGTAACACCATTGGGACACGTTCTTTTGCCAAAAAATCTGTGGCCAAAAAAGAGCGGTGTTATGAGTTCAACGAGTATATCTGTATACTGTGTGTCTGTATCTGTGTGTATGTGTCGGGACAGATTGGAATGCGTTTTTTAACCTGTGGCAAAAACAGAGCGATGTTATGAGTTTAAAGAGTGGTATCTGTGTGTCTGGTGTCTGAGTATCTGTGTCTATAGGTATGTGTCGGGACCGATTGGGACGCGTTTTTTAACATGTGGCAAAATAAGAGCTAATGGGTTCAACGAGTATATCTGTGTATCTGTGTATTTGTGTCGAGACCGATTGGGACGCGTTTTTTAACCTGTGGGAAAAACGGAGCGATGTTATGAGTTCAACGAGTATATCTGTGTATCTGTGTGTCTGAGTATCTGTGTATATGTGTCGAGACCGATTGGGACGCGTTTTTTAACCTGTGGCAAAAACGGAGCGATGTTATGAGTTCAACGAGTATATCTGTGTATCTGTGTGTCTGAGTATTTGTGTGTATGTGTCGGGACCGATAAAACTAGCTTTCTTTAAAAAAATTTTTTTTAAAGAAAGCTAGTTTAACCAGGTTGGTTTTATAAAAATCGTTTGGGTCGTTTTATTAGCTCTTAAAAGAGGTGTTTATCCACTTAAATAGTCATTCAACATCACACTAATAATTTTATATGCAAAAAATTGTGTGAAAGTATGTTTGAATTTCCGAGACGCTAAATGGGTTAAGATTTGGAATTGTATATTTCACCATGAATGAACACATAGATCATCCCAAAATAATAATTTTTCGTGGGATGATCAACAAAACAATATATTTATTTTCCTATTTCCAGAGTCACGGACACAAGCTAATGAAATCGAAATCCAATGTCGTCACACAGCGTTGCTGCTAAATTTTAAGTTTTTTTTTTTTTTAGTAACAACCATGGAAACTAAACGAACATTTTGTAACCGAAATTATTGTAATAAGGCCTCATTCTACTAGATAAAACCATATTGCCTTTCACATGCTAACGTATTACCAACGTTTCGATAGCTCTTATTTACTTGTCAGTAATGCGACGTTAAAACAATACGTTAACATGTCAAGGATTTACCTACTGGTATAGAGACGTGCATCTGGCAACCCTAGACAAGAACGAACAGCTGCCCAATAACTTGAGCTAGGTCGGGCGCTTAGCCGGTTCACTACATCGAATAACTATTCCGAGCATCTTTTCCAATATTGCCATGCGTCGTTACTGAGAAATTGTTTACTTGATGGCGCAAGAATGAGGGTTATGTGTTCGATCGGTATTGTATGTATAGTTCTTTGTTCTCTTGGAGAAGAGCCACGTGAATATAGATCACAAACCACAATAGATCCCGTGTAGCAAAAAGAGACACAGTTGATTGCTGGCTGTTCACACTGCCGGCATATCTCTACACTAGTTTGTCGAAACAAAAGATATAGATTCCGTAGCAATAAAAGAGACAATGTAACCATTAATAGTTGGTCGTTGGCTCAACTCGCTCATTGTCGGCGGTGGGACAAGTGCCCAAAGGCCGACAAATTCAGGCAGGTTCTATTGTATGTGACTGGCCTAAGGCCGCATTTACACAGTTGCAGATTATTGCTGTTAGTTTTGACACGCAATTATAGGTAAGAGTAAGTGAGAAATATCTGCATCGATGTCTTGCACATAGCTTTGTTTCAAAACTTATAGCAATAACTGCGGCCTAATGGTAAACGAACATACCCTGGTCATATAATAAGCACATTAGAGCACGGTTTTATAAAAGCCGAAGGTACATTAAAACAATGCAAATATTGTTAAATTGTAGGAATTATATACATATTATTGTTACGAAGGAGAACAAAACGTTTTACAAGCTATTTGAATCGTAAATAGCAGACGTTTCCAAGAAATGGCATTAGTATTTTATTATATCTAACGAAGTAAATGAAAATCTCATTGAATTAGGAAATGGTTCCAACGTTTATTTCGTACAATCAGCGCATTTAGAACACAGTCCTCATTTTTTCCATTTTAAATAAAGTTAAGCAATTATCTTTACTGAAATCACATCAAAGATTATATTTAATTAATCAACTATTGTTTTTTAATCAATTATTGTTTAAAGTTAAATTTATGAGGGATTGTACGATATTTTAAAATATAAATATCAGGAGACCGCGACCTCTTTAATTATGACCATCTCCTAGCCTTATTGGACCCCAGCGACTGCCTACGCTAGTAGAGACAGTAGTTAATCTTCAAACAAAGGGAATATTATCGCAAGCTTTGCATGTGTGCGTGACTGGACCTTACGTGCCACGAGCCATGACAAGCAAACTCAACAGGACGGAGCAAGCCGGTTTAGTTGGGGCCCGCTATTGCTGCGTCTGGTGGCGCGATTAGTATAGTTAAGAGCAATAAAAACGGGTCACTTTGTATTTAATTATCATAGAAAGTGACCCGTTTTCATTGCTTCTGCCTGATTATATGTATCGAGCGACGCGCATCGACACAACCCTAGCGCCTGAGCGGCAATAGGTAACATAATATCCTAAAGGACCGAAGATGAACTACTTTTCTATTTATACTATGGTTCAGATCTTGCGGGTGAAGTAATTTCCATTTTATCATATTTCACGCTTTCTTTTTGGAACACTTATTTATTTAGTCGTATGGCGGAGTAAATTGTAGGAAATTATTATACATTTATTTATTTTACAATAAGTCGATATCCGGTTACGCAGCCAGTCGATAACCGCAGCAGTCAGTTCCT
Organism: Acleris sparsana; assembly: GCA_923062465.1. NCBI lineage: Eukaryota > Metazoa > Arthropoda > Insecta > Lepidoptera > Tortricidae > Acleris > Acleris sparsana. The sequence continues at coordinate 4,089,616 of OV281293.1, forward strand.
GGTAGAGGTCACTAGGGTCGCCTTGGTAACGCCTTTGCACTCTACAATCTGCTGGGTTGACTGATACTCAAGACCAGTCACATAACGGGTTCTCACTCCATCCCCACTTATGCTTCATATATTTGCACCTGCCGTGCTCTGTGCGAATTCTGTTGAGACGGCACCAATATTCCCTCTGGAGAGAGAATCCCCTGGGCTTCTGTGTCGGGTCTGGGAAGGTGATGCGGTGTTCGGCAGATGCCTCGGACCGCTCATTTTTCCTTTGTGCTCTAGCACGAAGCCATTCTTCCTCAGCTTTCTGGCAGCTTCAGCAATAGCTAAAATAAACTCCGAAAGGGCTGAAGGAGAACTACTTTCTCACTTATACTATGGTTCAGATCTTGCTGGTAAAGTAATCCATTCTAACCTATTTCACCCTTTTTTTGACATACTGATTCGGCACGACTCCTACTCTTTATTTATCTTGGTCCAGGGTCTCTTTTCAACAAGGTAAAACCATATTGCTTTGGCCGCCTTAACTGTCAAGTAAATAAGAGCTATCAAAACGTTAAAAACACGTTTATCCAGTAGAATAGAGCCCCAAAGCCCTTAGCCAATATGCATTACGCTAAGTAGCGTTTCTATTCGTTTCATTGTTAAACAAATCGCGTCATGATACGAGAGTCACGTGATCTAACAGTGACGCGATTGGTTTAAAAACGAAACGAATAGAAACGCTAGTGATGCATTTTGACTTGGGCCTCAGGTATGTTCTCTTTGGTATTATATTAATACTTATACGTAATATTAAAATAAAAAACATACCACTGTGGCATTAGTGCCATTCATGTAACGCTGGTTATCTTCATCGTAGAAGGTGATGAAAAAGGTAGCGGGGAGAGAAGTGAGATTGGAGTAGGCGTGGGTGGGGTAGTACTCCGGAACCCGCTCGTCGGAAACCATGACGTCACTCCTGCGAAGCAAAAATAACCGGTCAAGTGCGAGGTTCCATATTTTAATTTGAAACTACAAACAGGGTCATTCCGTTTTAGTCCTTAGGGTTGTCAATTAATTTGTAGGGCCGTATTTAGTAGACTCTACTTGGCTGAGATGCTCGTCATAAGATACGTCAAAGTAATGACGATATAATGACGATTAGGGATTCCAAAATAGATCCGGTAAAACAAGATCATAGGTACCATTTTCCCAAGTTGCTCAGGTTGGACACGGCAGCAGGAACCGACGCCATTGTACCCCACCCGTCCCGCATCGTCAGCTATCTGGGAACAAAGAATAACCCTTTAATTTTTTTAAAATTTAATTATGGCATAGAAGGTAAACGCACACACAGGCCACCTGATGGTGTGGCATCTGGGACCCATAGGCATTTGAAAACTCAAAACTACAATCTTAAGACTACGGATATGATTACTAAGTTGGAATGCCTCTATTTAATAATTGCGATACATTGCAAATTATGAAAATGATAACGTATCCTTAAACATTATTGATTTGTGTAATTTCACCGGTTGTCTTATCCCGACACCACACAACAACGCAAACACTGCTGCTTGTTAGGTTAAAGGATAAGATGATGATGGTGGTAGCGATCTGGAGCCTACACAAGGTCCTATCACCACTAACGTTGTTCAAATGTGTTTTTTGCACCATCATCCACATATTTTATTAAATGGAACAAGGCAGGTTTTAAGAGTTAAAAACCGGTCGGTTCCAGGTGAAAATTAAATGGCTTGTGTTTTCATATCATTGTAACTACTTACATACATACATACATACATTAATCACGCCTGTTTTCCGCGGTGGTTAGGCAGAGACCACTTCTTTCCACCTCCTACGATCCTGATAAATCTCTTTCACTTCTTCCACATTCATACATCGAGTCATTAATGTTATAGCAAACAATTGCTCAAGAACTAAAGACCAATCTAAATTATACTCTGCATTCAGAATTTGGTAAACCAAGGTGTCATTTTTACAAGGTTTTATTTAACTTCACTTGTATGTTCTGGAATTTTGCAAGTCGATTTTGAACCAGTTCCCTTCAATGGAATGGGCTGAAATTTGGAATACCTACATGTGTAAAGGACTTGTAATAAAAGAGACACATACATTAATAGTTGATCGCTGGCTGGGGCCCTAATATGGCTGCGTTTATCGCGTGACAAAGTTTGGATAAGGCATGCGTCACCTTCTGACACGTATATACCGCTCGTCGTCGGCGGTGGGACAAGTGCCTAAGCCAGATGACAATACAATATTATGGTACCATTGAGCTGATCTAACGATGGGGTCGGAAGGTAGCGACAGGATCTTTCCTGTATTTCGTCGGCAACAAAAGCTTGACCCAAAATATATTTTTTGACCGAAAATTAATTACGATCATAACAACAACATGAAAATACGATTTACATTCACAACACAGGTTTCGCCATGTAAATAAGCATTTTATACGAACCCGAGTAAATTATTTAATATTCTTAGCTTGTTAGGTACTAGACGGTATCAGAAACAAACATTTTTTTCTACTTGTTTTTTTTACTTGTACCATAATTGAGATAAACCTAAGTTGCTATGCGTACCTTAGGTACATACCGAGATTGAATGTTGAATAATAATGTGGATATTTTTTTAATACTCGTAGCAGAGCTCGGAATATATTTCACGTTAAAATACTTTACCATTTATTCACGCAAAATAGGCGCATATCTAAGTCGTCGAGTTTCGGAAAAGAGCCCGCCACAACCTACCATTTATTCATTACTAATTTAACTAAATTTAAATCTGTCGTAAAACAAAAACTAATTTCCCGAGCATATTATAAAGTAAACGATTATATCATGGATAGGGATGTTTGGCAGTGAGTCGTCCGTCCTGCATGAGTAATCTACGCATAAATTTACCTACGCTTAAAAAAGGCCAAAAATACTGTGCAAAAACTATTTATAATTATTATGTAATGATGTAAACCTTTTTCCTGAAAAAAATATACCTTGCCGAGTTTCTTACGCCGGTTCTTCTCGGGGCAAAGGTTTTATTTTTCGAACCGGTGGTAATGCTTTTTGACATTCATAGGTGCATTATATTATGCCTAAATTGAAGAATAAGGGACTTTGACTTTTACTTTGACTTTATTATTTCTTCATTCAGAGAATAACTTTCTCCTTGGTGGTTTCGAACGCCTCTTCAACAAAAAATATCGAATGCGATAAAACTATTCGAACCCCGCCACATAACGAACGAAATTTAGATGTTCAGTATCGATAAAAAATAAATGGAGCTTTCGGGAAACTGGACGAACGTTTAATCAAAAAGGTTATTTTGCAAGAAGAATGTTGCGAATTTGGTTCTAAAGAAAAAGCTGGAAAAACCGGCGCAGGTGCCAGTTTTAATTACTGCAGCATTCTGCAAACTTGATATTAAACTAAGTTTGTTACTGGGATTACTAAAAAAATCTTTTCATTTTTACCTGGCTTGAGGCTTATATTTTTAGATTTTTTTGTATGTGGGTATTTGACATCACAGAACAGAAAAAACAGTAGAAGTGTTAAGTCGGCGTGTAACGTGTGGCATGGTTATGCGGAGTTCCACGCAACCTACCTTAGTTTTGCCGCGATCGTTTGTACGTGAATGTTGTGGGAATAGTATTTCTAATATAGGAATCAGAAGCGTGCTTATGGAATGTAAAAACAATAACCACACCATAAAAAAACCATGGTGTGTTGTTTTTATGATAGTTTGGGTATTGGCCACAAGCCACAATAACCACGCGAAGCTCATGCCACTTCTACTGTTTTTTTTTCTATTCCGTGTTTGGCATGCTCTGTAGCCTAAACCTTAAAATATGAGGTGTGGCTGGATTCGCCACGGTTATGGGAGTGATATAAAAATAAGCACATAAGCAAGAATAATAGATTTTCAACGAAGAAATGAGTCTCATTTACACAATTGGGATAGATAAAAAAATAACTCACGGCTTTTACATTCTATTTCGAACGAATAGGTAATTTTAAGAGGTCAAAGTTTTGTTTTAATATCTTTATTTATCTAGCAGACATTTTATGGATGACATCATTATTTTAAATTTGACATCATTATTTAAAGCATAATATTCCTAACATGATTGTCCTAATAATTATTTTGCCTATTATTAAATTGGCTACAATTACAGCACCTAAACTAAACTATGGTAGGCGTGAAGTCAGAATCGTTACGTATTCTACCGTCAGGCAGGTCAGATTTCGGTTAGGTTAGGTACGACGACGAGCGAAGCGAGGAGGAGTGTTAGGTAGAACTGTGACCCTAACGAGCGAGCGAAACGCCAGAACCAACAAGTTTGACAAGGTTAGGTTTGTAAATAAAACATTTTTTTATATATAATCATGTAGTCAAAACAATTTTAGCACAATAAATATTAGGAATATTACAATTATGCACATCAATAATTCGACGGTTGAATCTTAGCCACATCAAACGATAGGACAAATAATATTTAGGACAAACAATAATAGGAGCAACAATTTCGGACAATCAAAAATATGCGTAACAAAGTGTATGCCACACGATATTAGGACAAAAGACGTTATGCGACACAACGATAGGACTAATAATTGTATGCCATTCGATATATCCCCGTTGCTTTCACGTCTGAACCGTAGCACCGATTTCAATGAAGTTTGGTATGATGATAACTTTAACCTTGGAGATAGATAAACTACGTTTTATCCCGGATATTTGTCGATTACTGAGAAAAGTACGATACCTAACGAGTTCTACGCGGCAGCAAGTACCCTCGCGAGCAAAACAATGTACACATTTAGCATTTTTTCATGTCCAATTTCCAATTGCAATTTTCTTTCTGACTATTTAAATGAAATAATGTTTCTTGTAATATAAGCTTCACAAAAAGTAAACAAACACGGAAATCATTGAAACATTTTTTCATTTAAATATTTGTGACAGAAAAGCCGGTTTACAAACAAATATAATGGGTGTAGATGAAAAATGCAAAGTGATGCAATTGTTTTGCTCGCGCGTACTATGTTTATAATTTGAAAACGGTCGCTGGACATATATAGCCCGGTCGCTGAACATATATAGCCCTTCTCAAGATTTACAAGAAACAAAAAAATAAGTATAGGTAAGAGAGGGAGGTAGCATACACGTTCAAAAATAAATAGGGTAGGTGCCAGGTGGCAGCGGCGAGAACAACCAATGCTTTTTTTTAAAAATGTATGTTGGAACTAGGGGCCTGTTATACCAAACATTTTAGTTAACCATCGGTTACTCATAACATAATCGGTTTAACTTCACATATTTAACTAGAGATAAATTAACGTTTACTTAACTTTAAATTAAGTTATTGTAGTGACGACGCGCTGGCTTAGTTGTTAGTAACCCTGCCTACGAAGCTAGCGGTCCTGGCAGGTAGATGATGTTTTCTTTGTATTAAAGTATATATTTCGCTATCTAAGTATGTTTATCGTTGCCTAGTACCCATAGTACAAGCCTAGAGCTTAGTTTGGGACTAGGTCAATTGGTGTGACATTGTCCCCTGATATTTATTATTATTTATTTATATTACATTATGAGAAGCTATAAATAAGCCTTTTAAAACCCTTAACAAAGAAATAAACGTTCATATCGGTTCATAAATATTACTTCTTTGCTCTTTCCCGCTGTCTAGCGTGGATTCAAAGACAAGTATCATTCTCTCGCAGACATTTATTCCAGAAAAACTTTTGCAGCGAAGAAAACTAATTTACTTTTCTTACACCAAGAAATGGATATGATATCCTGCCAGGACACGACACCACGGGATCAAATGTCAGGGAAGTTTCTTCATTTACTTAAGCCGAACGTACTTTATTCAAAATCATACTGAGTAAACCTTACCCTAAGGTAATAACAGAATTAAGTCGAGTGGGCATATTAGTCTAGACAATAACTTGAAGAAGACTTCTTTCGTGATTTATGAGTCTAGAAGCAAATAATATTCCTTTTTTATGGAAATGAGAAGGCACGAGACCACTCAGGCCACCTGATGGTAAGTGGGACCTGGGATCTGATCTGAGACCCATAAACATTTGAAGTCTCAAGACTACATTCTCAAGAGTGCAATTTTAAGATCTCAAATGCGTTGCCGACCCTTAGGACTAAGATGGAATTCCTCTATGCTAGTAATTTCACCGGCGGTGGGTTAATGGATAAGATGGTGGTAGCCATCCGGACGGACCCTACACAAGGTCCGGCCACCACTAAGACATATTAACCAATGTTTTCAAACAATGTTTTCTTACCAATTTGACCCGGCTGATTCAAAATATGCCGGTTGCCAACCGGTCCCCTTTTCCCCCTTTTTCCCCTCCAAAGTCTCCCGTGCCGTGTTTTTTTTCATTTTACTGAAAGACTGTTACAGATAGGAGCAAATTGTTGAAAATAAGTAAGTAAATCTACATTAAATTACTACTCTAAACATATGCTAAGTTCATATCGATAAAAAAGTTAATTGACATAAAATTACCTAATCAATGCTTAATACAAATCGATACGATGAGCAGTTTTTGAAAAAGTAAGAGTTTTATTTTATTTTTCTCATCAATTTTTAGAGAAGTAAAGGCACTTATGAGAAAACTATCTGCATACACTTTAAAAATTATGATCGTGTGAATGTTTGTCAAGCTCCAATCCACCGCGTGGAGGTGTTCCCGCGCGCATTTTACACTCACACACGACGAAGCAGACACAAGGATGGATTGGTTGTTCATAAAGTTAACGCCATGGCCGACAACGCATTTTTTTTGTCACGGACACCGATGTTTTATTCCTCTACATACACCACTTCGCAAAAATTAAACCTTGAATTATCTGTGGACTGATCGCAACTTTACTACGAACTATTGTTTGTTAATTTTCAACTTCCGCGACGGTCATACATACCTGTTAACTGCTGTTGTATTAACGTCGAGGTATATAATATCTGATAATAAATGTTTCTACTTTTTTATTCATATAAATGGAGGGCTAAATTTGTTCGTCGACTTTGTTCTTTTCTCACAAATCTATAATGAATGAGACACACTGATCGATGACAGGGAAAATTCGATAGGTCTATTCTGACATACGTGTTAATGGAAGTAACTCTAGCCGATAATGAAATTGGCGGGCGTGTCGGCCACTCGCTAAATATAATGAAACGTATTAACCTTGTACACATGGACGCTGGTAAATTTTGTTTATGGAAAAGCATCGAGGTAGTTAGCGTATTTAATCCGCAGCTCGAGACTTTTAAAGGCTTTGTATCAGAGTGCCTATATTACTGAACGTTCACTATCCGTTCGTCCGTCCTAAAAGTGGTTTCCTTTAAATCTTAATGCTATTTAAGATATAATAAAATTAAGGTATTTTTTATTTGACGTATAATCCAGTAATACCTATATACAAGCGTCAGATTTGGTGTGATCATGTGGGCGTATATACCCTATAAAAACAACAAATAGTCAAAGTCATGCGATATGGAACCCCGAGCGTGCGAGTCCGACTCGCACTTGACCGGTTTTTTGTTTAACCAATTAGCGATTGACCTCTATATGTATGTATGTATGTAAACTCTTTATTGCACATAAACAATTACAAAACATATCAGCTATATCAGCTGGTCTTTGATCTGATCTGATATGGTATTGTTCTGACGTCAGTCGCCATTACTGTCAAGTAAATATGAGCTATCAAAACGCTGACCATACGATAACAGCTCAAACTCGATATGGTTTTTACCGTGTTGAATATAGGCCCTGGTGGTAATTGTGACGATGAGGTCGAGGGTGAAAGTCACTGGTTCATTAGGTTCCTGTTCTTATAAGTGGATGATAATCCGAGAGAAGATTACAACGGGTTGTTGAGTCATCAATGAAGCCGAGCGAGATGAAAAAAAATGTAACTATGTTATCAAGCTTTTATTCTATTGCATGCAGAAGCAAATAACACTCGTAGGCCGCCCCCCTATTTCACCATACAACGGCAGGTGTCAGGTGACAGTTGACATGGCGCAGCTTATATGAAACCCAGTGATATGTGAACTTGTTAATTAAATAAATAAATATCAGTCTTTGTTTTATAATACCAGATAAAGGTAAAAAAACAAAGATAAAAGAAATTTATTCAGTAGGCCGCTCGGGTAGACTGCTGAGAAGAAACACCGCAAGAAACTTAGCAGTCAGTAATTTTTTAAACATTTCATAGTAACTTAGTCTAGCATTATATAAAGCAACAAATATTAGATTAAATATAATATCAAATAACATGCGTAGTTCAGCATGAAAACACAGTATGGAGTGATACACTTTGAAATCAGATAATGATCGCTACCGATGTGCTAGATCTTAAGTGGGGATCGTCCCTTGTTGGTAAATGTTGACCGAGATCTTGGGATAGAATCCGGCCGCGAATAATTGCTGTGAATAGTTTTCATCTGCTCTATTTTCGATTGGAGCAAGTTATTGTGCCGAGGGCCTAGTCAGGTTGCTTTGTAGTCAAGTTACCGATTTTTTACCAATTGTATTAAGTAGATTGATGTAAGCTGCTGAGAGATGCAATATGGTGACAAAAGCATAAGACGGAAAAGACTTATTAAATTTCTTGTACTATTTATGTATGAAAATACATGCAGTTTTTGTTACAAAGGTGAAGTATCACTTTACGAATAAGTCACTCTTACGTATGTAGATGTGGAAAGGTTATTTTCCCTAATATAAGTGGATATTGAACTATAAAAGGAAAGGACTGCAAATACAATAAGTTCTATAACCTTTGTGCAATGATGTCCTCTGTTTTTAAAATCAATTATAGTCATATCCATATTACGGATATCTTTCGTCATTATTTTGACGTAATTTGCATTCGTCATCCGCCCATCACTGATGACAGCATCGATAAAATCGATACAAAACAGAAACGTTAGAAGCTTGTAAACATTAATAACTACGTTAGCGCCCCATATACAAATTAATCATTAAAACGAACGTCGAGATTTAACATAGTAATAGTAGGAACTTCATATTGGCACTACATCGTATAAAAAACATCGCTCTGGGCACTCCACGGTTAAGCTTAATGGATAATGTTAACGATACCGCAAGCCTATTAAAATACAGGAGTAATGGCCTATATACTATGATTTTGTTGTTTAAAATGATACCTTATTATGAGCATTTTCTGAGTGGTTATTCTAATAACGCTTCTGGTTCTGGTAACCACATAAATATAAATAACAGATCGTTATGAATCGTGTGTTATTTTTGGCCTACCGCCAAAAAATGATGGTTAACGAGTAATTCGTAACTTTTCTTATTAATTAATAGTTACTTCCTACAGGTTTGCACGTGCTTACATATTTTCATGGTCTCATATAATATCGACGTTCCACATTTTATGGAACGGCTCCGCTACGCGCCTAATTTTTCAAAATTTAATTTTGGCTTCCAAAAGCAACAAAAACGTTAGACGCTCCTAATTACTTGACAGTAAGAGCTACTTTAGCGTTAAAACTATTATTAGTAATTATGATATACAAGCAAGATCTGCAAAACAAATTGGAATAGAGCTAGAAATAAGAAAATCTCGTCATGTTGCGAAAAAGACTGTTATTATTTCTCAAATTGCAATAGATAGATTTGTGTTACAGAACTAACAAGTACAGTTGTAGTGCATAATTGCTTTCCTTCGTAGTTTCACGGAAACGTACGAACGTGTCATGCTACTTCAGTCAACCTCAGTACTTTTTGTACTGCGACCGACTGAAATAGCAAGACACGTTCGTACGTTTCCGTGGAAATACGAAGGAAAACAATTATACACTACATCTGTACCTATTAGTGTTGCTCCCATTTAAGGATGTTCGTTTTTCGGTTAAGGGCGACATTCTAAATTGTATTTACACCGAATCATATTGTATTGTTTTAACCTCGGCCGCTCTAATAAGAGCTGGAGAATACGTGTAGAGACAAAGTAGAAATAAACTCCAGACAATTTGTTTGTTTTGACCAATCGTAGATTGTATCTCTGAAGTTGTATAGCCAGCTATGGGTCGTAAAACTAGACTGTATAATATAATTAGATGTCTACAAAAAACGCTTAATTTCGTTTTTTTATTGGTAGTTTTTTTTAGGCCTATTTATTGCCATGTTTGTAACAAATACGGCTGAATGTTTAGTAACAAATATTCTGCCATAATACTAAAGGTGAGGCTAAGATGCCTTATGATAACTGGCGTTTCTATTCGTTTTGTTTTGTTTTAAACCAATAGCGTCACAGGTAAATGAAGTGATACGAAGAGTCACGTGATCTACCAGTGACGAGATTGGTTTAAAATAAAACGAATAGAAATGCTATAGTTGTGTAATGCAACTTGGCCTGTGGTGTTATTCTTCTAAAACACATCTAGAGACCGTATTGTGGCTCTATTCTAGTCGGGAAAACGATATTGCTTTTGACATGTTATCTTATTGTTTTAAACCCGTCATTAATGTCAAGAAAATCAGAGCTATGATAACGTTGACAATACGATAGCATGTCAAAAGCAAGATGGTTTGGTTTTACCGAGTAGAATAGAGCTCTTGGTGATCAAATTGACAAGCGAATGAGCTCTCGCTTTGACATTTAAACACAATTCAATTCAATTCTTTTTTAAATGGCTACTGTCCAGTGGGACAATTCTGCCAGTGTCAAGGTTGGAAGTTACACGTGATCGGTAGAAATGTTTTTCCAGAAACAGATGCTGACTCATCAGTTGGGAAATCTAAAAATAAAATAAATTATGTACATTAACTACAAACATTTAAACACACGGAATTCTTTCGTTTGACAGTATAAATTATAACGACGTTCTGAAAGGATTCTGTAATGCCTCTCTGGAAATCAAAGCCTATCTATCCTTCTTTCTACTGAGTGCTATAAAATACATATGGCGCTTTTTACGACACTAAACGATAAAATACGAGTCGCGTTAGTTCATAACACCATTTTTTTCGGAAACATTCGCGTTCACATTTCCTTTAAAACAATTATGGATTTGAAACAGCGGTCGACGCGATTTGTCATTAGGTTACGTCAATCTTATACATTTTATCGATTTTAGAAAATCGCTATTCCGAATATAGTTTCATGTATCTTGACTAGCCTAGTATGGCTGCGTTTATCGCGTGACAAAATGTGGTTATAGCATCCGTCACTCTCGTATTATGTATGCTTCCGAGGTGGTTCCATTGTCACCAAGTCGGTATCTCCGGTAGTCGGTATGTCGGTAAATCCGGGAGGAATAGAGGGAACTTTTCAAATATTATAGGCATATATAAAGCGATTTTAGTATTTTCAGTAACAATAGCATTTGCATTCAGAAAGTACCTATCATTTCGTGAAGTGGAACTGATGATGGCCACCGGAACTCCTCAATGGTAGCTATTTAAAGCTGGAGGTATCATTTCATCGAATTTCATTTCATCCGACGCTTTTTTTCTGCCATAATGATGTTTGCATGATTTCTTAACCATGAACTGCGTAGGTTAGGTTAAATTAGATTAGTATGTGACTACTTTCGAAAAGTCTGCGTATTCATACGTTCGTTAAAAGGTGTTCATTAAAAATTCACATGTTTTCATTTATAATTTATTTTCATAAAGATATAGTTGTTTGCCTCATCGTGTATATCAATAAGTTGTGGTATGTGATGCCGCCTTAATAGTCATAGACATAGACACAACCATAGTCATTCATAGACTTAAGAGCTGTCATGGCTTTGAGGTTAGACATTCATATGGCTGCTCCGTTCAATTCATAGCGTGCGGACGCGCAAATCATTTTTGCATTTAATTAAAGTTAAGATTTGCATTAAACGTAGCCATATAACTTCTGTGTTCATCACCCGGGAGCCTAGAAACAGATTCGAACTCGTGCCTAGGTCTTCGGGGACAGAAATTTACGTCTTCACATCGTCAACGAGCTCATCATCACGCAATATCGCGGCCAGGTCAGGCTGCGGTTTTTACGTCCCAAAAGATGTTTCAATAAAATGATAGAAAACAATGTTAGTCTGCCTGTAATCTAGAATGTATAAAACATTACCACAGATACTCAGACCACAGATAATCTAAAGGGATCAACGTGTTCCTTGGGGATATCTACGTTTTTAACTAGTTATCTACGACAAATAACAGTTTTCTTGTTAACCAGTAATCTGCGGGGATTTTCTCTTGCTAGATAGTTAGTAATCTAACGCAGCGGCACAAGAGTCACGTAATAATGGATATTGCACTGGTAATAGCTTCGCTGCAATGCGAACGCTTTTCCTTTGCGACATTTTTAAATCGTCGTTAATAACATTTAACGTGTTTTCCGAGAGATTAAAAATAAAATTGACCTAGGACGAAACTTTTGTATGTGTACTATGGGTACTAGGCAAAGATTAACATAATTCACTTGCATCAATAAATAAATAGGAACATAAATACATAGAAAAACATCAAAGAATCAGAAATAACTGTTCCTAAATCTTAGATAATTACTATCCAATATTCTCTGAAACCGTTTAACTTTCCGGATTGTATATAAAACTAACCTAACGTTACCAACAGTTTCTGTAGGTACTTATTATCTTTGATTTATTGTGCGTTTTTGAATAAGACTATCTACTGAAGGTATGTAATGTAGGTATTTATCAGGGTTTTTTTTTCCCGATCTAACTGGATGACACAAGTCAAGAGGTCACGTGTGCGTGCGTAGGTGCGTGCGTGCGTGCGTGCGTAGGTGCGTGCGTGCGTGCGTGCGTGCATGCGTGCGTGCGTGCGTGTATGCGTGCGTGCGTGTGTGCGTGTGTGTGTTTTAATCCAGGAAAATTTAAAACTTCCCGAAAGAATAACGATAATCGAAATGAACACGGACAAAATTGCGGGCAGAAACTATAATGGATAAAGTTCACTGCTAACGCTTCTACATTGTAACATTTTTAAACCATCGTTAAAATAACCTTTCGCTTATTTTACGACAGTTTAAAAAACTAGCATAATACCGTCGTGGTGATACAGATACTAAGAGAGAAATTCAATTTCAGTTTATGGCTGCAGTTAATTTATAATCTCGCATAGTTGAAAGATTGTTGGAGGTTAACGCGCTTAAAATGTAAAGATGGGCAGTGAGCAGGAAAACTATATCTTGTGGCTTCTGTGGCATTGACGGCAAGTTAGTGCCACAACTTGAACTGCAAAACTTTGCGAACTTGACTCGATTAAGAGCGATGCTACACGAGCGTTGCCGGTGCGTCGGAACGCTGTGTTTTCAACCGAGCGCAAGTGTTTTAACGCATCGTGTGGTAGGTCGTTCTAATTTACATATAGATCAACGCTGCGGCGACGACGCAACGCACAGGCAACGCTCGAGCGACATCCCTCTGAGGCTACGTCCTACGTGGGCAATTTAAAGCGAACACAATTGCGAAGAGATCCGTTGCGGTGACACGCGATTTCAATGCGAAGCGGTGCGACGCGGCAGCCTTGTTCTATGTGCGTGCGTCGCCCACTCTGACAATCGACGCCGCGTCGCCTCACGCGAAAAATATAAAACAAACTGATCGCGTTCGCTTCGTTTCGCGCCGCGCCGCCCGAACCCCGCACCTTTATTGGTCACGAGGCCACTACAATATTTGTCGACTGTTTGTTTCTTTCACGCCGTTTCGTTCCGCATCGCATTGGCGTGGAATTCGCTCGACTAGGATGCTGCCTAATACATCACTACATTGGTGGCTTTTAAAAAAAAAGTCTGTGCTAGTGACTCCTCTTTGGTCTGCGGTGTTCATTTGACGTAAGTCTGGCCCACCGTGCCGGATGCATACGACAGTATTTGCCCCGTAATTGGGAATTTTAATATTTTAACAATTGCTCTAATTCGAAAACCATTTCTAGGAATAGGGTTTTAAACCCGTACTACATTATTAAGTTTTCGAAATATTTATCCATTTCGGATATTTCGACAAAAAAACATTTGACTTTCGTTTTCGGCTTGAAGCCCTCGTAGGTGTATCTTAGGGGTTAGGCAAAAGCCGCTTGAAATAGTATGTTTTAATTCACTATTCCAATCACTTTTTGTCATTAGATATCATTTCATTGTTGTAATTTATTAGAAAATGCCAACCCAAATTTGAAATAATCATGTCATCCGTAAAATGTCTGCGAAATAAATAAAGATATTACAACAAAACTATTGGGTCAAACACAAAACTAATCAAATGTCTCATAAAATTACCTATTCGTTCGAATTAGAATGTTAAAACCGTGAGCTATTTTTTTGGCCCATCCCAATTTGTGTAATATTGCCCCACGATATTTATTTTATTATTATTTTGTATATAAATAAACGCAATGGTCCAAATCGTTTATAATACTTACATGTGTTAAGGGTTTTTCACCTAAGATGAGTTCTGTGACAGCTCATAATAAACACGTATTACACTTGTTTCTTTAAATTTACATAAAAACTACACTGGCACACACCTGGCGACGCCGTTCAGGTACTTAAATAATTAATCGGCTAGATAAAAAGATAAAAGATAAAAGTCATTTATTCAGTAAGTAGGCCGCACGGGCACTTTTACACTTCCCAAGAGGAGCCCCCTGCTGAGAAGAAACGCCGCAATAAACTCAGCAGTCAGTCATTTTTTAAACATATTTCATATTACAATGGTACTACTTAGTCTTAACATTATATAAAGCTATAAATATTAAATTAAATATAATATCAAATAACATGCGTAGTGCAGCAGTAAAGCATGACTAAAATCTTGGGAGACAGATAGAGGGAGAAAAGGAAAAAAAACACCTACTTGTGTTTAAAAGACGGTGCAAGATGACCAAATATTTCAATATATTTTCCTTCATCAAGGCAAGACCTCTAGACAAGATAAAGTATTTTTTCATTTGAACAAATTATTATGGTTAAGGCCATGCATGCATCTTACGATCGAAATACGGCTGTCACAGAACTAACCGTTGCTGAAAAACACTCTAGGTCACTATCAGCTATAGAACAGCAATTGTATCTAGTTGCAATGAACCACAATTATAAAGGTCGCTAAAACAACCCTCTTTTTACCTACTCATATCGTTAATAGTTAATTTTTCGCGCATAACTCGTAAACGTGTAATAACAAAATCTTCATCTCGTTTCTAAACCAGTATGTCACCTAAGTCGCGTGGCAATTAAAATACAGCAAAGCCCGATTAATTCTGCCCCAGAAAATCAGAAAGATATGAGACCTTAAGCCACGCCAACAGACGGAAATTAAAAAAAACAAACGTTCACTCGAGTGAAAGTACTCGTGTGCCGTCGGCAATTATTCGTATTCTTTCTTTGGTATGGAAGGCGGAATTCTAGGGTTCTGAAGATCAAGTGAAAAGGGGTTCAAGTCTATTAACTCCGTTCATGTATGTAGGTACCCTTTTTTATTTCAAGTAAAGTAGACTTGTACCCTGTTCCACAAGGAACCCAAAATAGGGGTGTGTCCTGGGTAAAATAAAAATAATTCTAATTAGTCCGTCAGCACGATTATCAAAAAGATTGAACACGTATTTTTTGTTTTTTAATTCAATCAAAATTAAATAGAAAGATTGACGAAAGAGATATACAGAGCGAAAGTGAGTGGAAGGGTAGGAAGAGGCCGCCCTAGGCGTACTTTTTCGAATCAAATCGGAGAAATACTGGAAAAGAGCCGAATCTTAAGTACCCGAAACCGACGTGCATGCATGACTCGATGTATGAATGTGGAAGAAGCGAAAGACATTTGTCAGGATCGTAGCAGGTGGAAAGAAGTCGTCTCTGCCTACCCCTCTGGGAAACAGGCGTGATTTTATGTATATATGTATGTAATTGACAAATATAACGCGCATCAAAGTTTGGGAGTGGGCGCGTGACGTCACAACGTGGTATAAAGTGTACCACGGCGTGACGTCACACGAAACTTCAACGTACTTTATCTTCGTCATATTCTGTTTAATTGACAAAAGAAAAAATGTCTTCAATATTTTTTGACAATGTATAAGACGGACTAATTAGAGTATTTTAGGACACTATCCTATTTACGACAGACTCCAGACCCTAAGGCAGAATTGCAGTACTCGGGTTGGGTGTGTCATTCTAATGAAAACGAGCGTTGAATTCGAACAATAGAACGACGATGGAGTTGATCATTTGAAGTTTAAAAGGAAAGATACACAGATAAGTTATTGGTTTTCTAAAGAGTTTTGTTCTGTCTGCGTGTAAGTGTCTATAAGAACTTACTGCCGTACTTAGACACATTTTACAGACCACTACCTCGTTCCTTTTTCAAAGTTGTGTATGAAAAATTGGGAAAATGTAATTGTCAATAACTGACTTTGTGTGCGGCCGTTAGTAATTTACGAGCAAAATAATCAAAAATAGAAATTTATGCGAAATAACAAAAAGCGACGTCGTGTCTTGTTAATATCGAATACGTTATTCTTTAAAATTATTGTAAAATTAAAAAAAAAGATCTTTATATTTTATGCCCTTGAAGCGACAATATTGTCACGTCCGTTATCAACCGCATTTTCTCGTTAGTTAAATGTCCATGAATTCAACGTTTTTCTAAATAGCTCGCAAAAAATAGTTTTCATGGTTTTATAGCGGAATATTTTTCGTTGATAAACTTTGTACAAGAAATATCGGGAGAACAAAGAGGTTTAGCATGTAGCTGAAAGGTTATGCCAAAAGCATTATATCAGCCTTATGGCGTGTCAAGTGACGCACGTTTTTGCGTCACAACATTGTAAGTACCTCTTACGTCGTTTATTATAAAAGTTACAACGGCTCGTTGTGACGTAGATACGATGTTATTATATTTCCAGTAAGTAGGACCAAAAGGTTACCAGCAAAAGTTGCTTGCGCGTACGGAGGCTCTTCTTGGTAAAACCATATAAATAAATTGATCTGGTCCCAAACTAAGCTCTAGGCTTGTACTATGGGTACTAGACAACGATATAAATACTTATATAGAGAAATGTATACTTAAATACATAGAAAACATCCATGACTCAGGAACAAATATTCGCGCTCATCACAGAAACATCTGCCCTTACCGGGATTTGAACCCAGGACCGCTAGCTTCGTAGGCAGGGTCACTACCAACTAGGCCAGCACGTCGTCAAACTATGATATGTTTTTGATATGTTTTCGTACTGTTTCTAACCCAGCTAGCATTACTGGCAAGTAGATAATAGCTATTGTAACGTTAACAATACGACAATATGTCTATTGTGACAAGGTTTTACTAAGTTGAAGTAGAGCCCAATTATTTTCTATTAGAGGTCTTAATCAGTCTCTCGGGTTCGGGTAAAGTTATTCTTGTATAAGAGCGAGAGAGAGATAAAGTTAAAGTTAAAAAGACATTTATTCGCAGCAATATAAAATTACATCATCATGTCAGCCGAAAGACGTCCACTGCTGGACATAGGCCTCCCCCAAGGCTTTCCACTCAAACCGGTCTTGTGCTTTTCGCATCCACCGCGGTCCCGCGGTCCTGACGAGGTCGTCACTCCATCTTGTTGGAGGCCTACCTACCGCTCGTCTTCCGGTCCGCGGACGCCACTCCAGAATCTTCTGACCCCATCTATTCTTCGGGCTAGGTTACCGAACCTTAGTTCTACTGTGGATATCATCATTTCTGATTCTATCACGTATAAAATTACATCACATAAATACAAAAAGAACAACACACAGAGAAATTGTTGCGAAATGGTCCCAACTCAGCATTCGCTAGCCGTAAAGCCAGCAAGTGTATTTGGAAACCCAACCTCAATAGGTATGTTTATTGAAGTCCTTCCCTTCGGAGCACAATGCACAAAACGCAAAATGTAACCAATGGCCAAAATCTACAATACGCATATTGTACACAACACATATTGTGAATCACGCGGAACGTGTAGAAAGCAAAAATTATATTCAGAAAATGTACAAATCGGATAATGCACACTACTCGCAAAATAAACAGTACGCAAAACGTACAAATAAAGATAAATATATTCATCAAGTTAAGTCTGAACTTCTATTATTTCATACTTAGTATTTGGACTTCCCACTCCTATTTAAAACGGCAAATTAGTAAGTAGTTTTTAGCGAATACACTCCTATACTAAATATACCAACACATTTTGAACAGCAGAGTTTTTAGTTTTTTGTACCTACATTGTGCTCATTGCACGTTTTGCGAATTTACTTTTTGCTTTTGTACGTTCCGCGTGGTTCACATGCGTTGTGGGCAGTAATTACGCGTACCGTAAAAGGGTTGTCGAGGATTACCTGTGGTAATAGGTGACAGCGATGACAGCTGTTAATTTTGGAAGATGTTCCAAATTTGGATCTCATTACTTTACAATATTTGATAACGTAATTTCATTACATTACAGCTATCATCGCTGTCACCTTCTACCACAGTTAATGGTCATTTACCTTTCGGCTTCTCAACTCATCTTAGAGTACTTATAATATGTGTGTAGATAAAGTATTGTACGCGACTCTGCGTAAGGGTGCGGCTCCACTGAGGCGGAGACGAGCGGAGCTGTGCCAATATTAACCAATTAGAAGGCGCGTGCGGTCACGTCGAGCGCGCCTTGCGCACGTTAGCTTAGATTCTATTGGTTAATATTGGCACAGCTCCGCTCGTCTCCGCCTCAGAAGAGCCGCACCCTAATTGGCATTAGAACACTAGTGTGATCAATTACGAAAATCGCCTTGCGGCTCGGTTCATAAACCACACCCTTGTTGTAATGCCTGTCCTTACGCAACCGTTACGTAAACTGCTAGCTGAGTACGGCTGTAAGTTCTTATAGACACTTACATCCAGACACAGAACAAAACTTTAGAAAATCCGGGCAAGAGCATGTCGGTCCATGCTAAGTGAAGGGTTCCGAAGTCGCTAAGTACTACAAACATAAGAACAACAAGTAATAGCAAATTTTCTGTTTAAAGTAATTTTCAACACACTTGCTCAAAACGACCTTTTTATTCCACCGATTTTTGGCTCATAAACCTAGATATTAAACACGCGTGCTTTTTCAGTATATTACGCACAAGTGCCTTTAGTTTATTAACCCAAACAATTTACATTTGTAGCCTAGTACCAAGTTGTAAGTACGAAGAAGAAGCGATATAATTTAGTCGGGTTATACCTTTTTTTTCTTAGCAACAGACAGTTTTTATGCGGCAAATAACATTATCTACATATTTATTTCAATAAATTGGTGAAATCAGCTTTATTACTAAAAAATAACTCAATTTCATTAAAATCATTTTACCAACTGTTTTAATAATTAATTAAAATTTGACTAAATGAAGTCTTGTTTTTTTTTTCGCAAGTGTGTTGAAAAACGTCGTATGTAACACGTGTGCCTGTGACCATAATATACGCGGCTTTCTTGTGGCGCACTCGCTTTCGCTCGTGCGCACACAATAGCGCCTTGTATACAATGGTCAACTTAGCACACTTGTATCATAATGTACTATTGGTGCCGTTTTAGATGACTTTAGTAGGTATAAACACTTTAATCGCCTGTATCTAAAAACCAATGATGTCTATTTAGTCGTGCGTCCTTAAAAAATTGTTACAATTTTTTGTCAGTGAAATTATTGTAAATTTATATTATTTAAATTATTATATTATATTAAGAATGTCAAAAAAAGAAGGTTCTTAAAATGTAGTCTTGCGATATTTAATATTTTCGCTAAAGCTGTATTTTCTATATTGTTTCTTAGTGCAACTCTTTATAATAATAAACTAGCTTCAGCCCGCGATTTCATCCGCATAGATTTCGAATATCGTTATTCCCTGATGATGGATGAAATGTAGCCTATGTGTTAATCCTGGGCATAAGCTATCTCCAGTACAAATTTCATCCTTATCCGTCCAGCCGTTGCAGCGTGAAAGAGTAACAAACATCCATCCATACATACAAACATTTGCGTTTATAATATTAGTAAGGAATAGTGACTGAGTGAGTGAGTTTTGCAACACTGGTACATAAACCAGAATTCTTCAATCCCTGTAATTAATTGACGAAAACTGCATTAAAATCAGTTGCGTAGTTTTATGCATTATTGGATGCGTTAATGTTTTGGAATTTTACTGTAATTCAATACATTACTACGTTATTAAGGATTTGATATTAACTTTTAGAACCTTCATTATACCTATTTTAAACCAAGGGAGGCAAAGGCGTACAATATTAATAGGCAAAGACAGGGTAGTGTTCTTTACCAGTATCATTTAAACCTTAATAACTCCTAAACTAATTAACAGATCGATAAGTTAAAACTAAACTATAGACCGGTAAAAAAGGCGCTTTATTTATTTATTTTTATTTATTTATAAAGACACACCAACAGTAACATAAACAGATTATAAATTAGCAGAAATAGAAGTCACATTCCCGTTTATGCTCCAATTATAGGCGTGCAACAGCATTGGCACAGAGACTACAAACGATTAATTAAAAAGTAAAAAAGAATCAGAAGAAAAACTGAAATATAAACAGCGATTACGTGCCCTATGAGTTAGGGGTGTGCGGTGACGATGGTTTAAGCAGTCTGCGTCGCAAAACTGATATTGAATTCAGATAAATGTCAATGCCAATGTTCTAGGACACCTGTATATTTACCGCAATTACTGTAACGCTTTAGAAATTTCGTATAACGTGTGATCGTAAAAAAAACAAAAGAGTGATGCAATAGCAAAGATAAGCGTGAAACTTAACATGCGAAGAGTTCTTCACTTTAGTGCGTATTTTCTGAACGGTCTACGTAAAGCTGGCTGTTTTTGCGAGGGGCCATAAAAAGATCGCAATGTCTGACTGTGGTCACAAAACTACCCAGCTCACGACGTCTGTTAGATAAATAAACATGAGCTTTTTCTTTATACGTTCATGTATATTCCTGTCTGATAAAGAAGTACTTTTGTAACAGCTTTGGTTTTTTCTAGACTTCATTACTGATTCAGAGTTACCTGTTTTTTATACAGTGACTTGTATAAGGTTTGGCATAAGCTTAGCGGGAGTTTAAGCAATGCTTGGCAGACAGTTTTAGGACGCAAATTTATACTATAAACTAGATGGAAAAGTTTGCCTATGAAAGTACCTGGCATATTAAAATTTGTTTTATTTTGTCTATTGATTGTAAAGGTACAGTAACACCAGCGTATAAATAGTACTCGGTTGTCTAGCTTTCATATTCTCTGGTAATGACAGAGTTTAACAGCAATAGATAGCCGAGTATCTAAACACTTATCAAACCAAATATTTCGTTTTAGGGGATATTGTAAATTGCCGTGTTATCTTGATGTTTTTAGTAACAAATACTCAACTTCAAGCGTGTATAAAAGCTTGACTACTGATGTCAGCACAAAGTACTGTAACTCAAGATACAGTGTTTTGTCAAGGCGCGGCAGTTCTATTATGAATACCCTCTGTTTTTTTTGTATTTCTTTTAGGACCTACTAATTAATGACTCAAAGAAATATTTAACACGTGTGATTTGTGATTTTTGACGTGTAAAAGTGCCCGTGCGGCCTATTTACTAAATAAACATCTTTTATCTTTTATCTTATCTTTTTACCCATCATTAAACCAACTAAGAAAGCTAGATAAACAAACCTGTCCGATAAAAAACGATGAGAAAGGACTATCCACCACATCTATACGTATAAAAACTTCTTGGGAAATGCCTTCCCCCTTCAATTTACTACCGGTAGCTCTACCTTAAAGCAGCTTTAGATACCTTGGACTGACCACTGACATTGATATATGTAGCCACCCTGGTCTCAGAGCCACTGCACCGATTAATTAAAGAAGCGACTTTTACAATCTCAAGATAACGTAGGAGTTCTTA
The DNA here is from genome assembly GCA_923062465.1 of Acleris sparsana. NCBI lineage: Eukaryota > Metazoa > Arthropoda > Insecta > Lepidoptera > Tortricidae > Acleris > Acleris sparsana. The sequence goes on from OV281293.1 coordinate 4,111,549, forward strand.
TAGTTCCTTGGACGAGAAAAGTTTTAAAGTAAAATGGCGGACGAAGATAGATTGATTCAATTAGTTGTACTAAGGATTTTTAAAGTTAAACTTTTTTTTTCTATCATTCTCTTGTTTAATATTTAAAATTTATGAATTTATTGCAGCGAACAGAACTTAGTTGGGGCGACAGCTTTATGACAGAGTTATTAGTCTTTTGCTGGTGAAAATTATAAGCCATGATATGTCTATTTACTCGTTTCTAGGGTTCCGTATTCAATATGGAACCCATATTATTTCGCCATGTCAGTCTATCCGTCTGTCCGCAATTTAACTTAAAGACTTTCGGCACTTCACAGCTGTAATTTAGCATAGTTATATATATATAAATTATGATGACAAAGTTGTAAAATACAAAAAAAAACTAAAATATTGCTCGGGTACCTCCCACCTCTCATACAAGTAACGCAAAGGAAACTATTATAAGTCCTTTTGACATCTTTTGACTGCTTTATACCTAATCAATTTTTGGATTAAGGGGGCCGTTTAGGAAATATAAACTAGAAGGATGACATTTTCACTAGAGTGCCGTGTGTCCCCACACTGCCAAATCTACAAGTAAGAAATAAACATCTCAAAAATATCGTAAATAAAACCATATAAGGAATTTAAATAGTAAAATATCACGACGAAAAATATCAACATAAAAAAGAAACTTTTTGTTTGTACGGATTATACTGCTCTTGAAAGCATGCCCTCAACTGTTCCACTGAACGTGACAGACTTAAAAACCTGGAACATTATAATTGGCTCCTTTAGAATAATGTAAATAACGAGCCATTCGTATAGGTGCTTATAGAAGTAAACAAAAGCAGCTACTCGTAGATCTTTATGACTGTGAATTTGAATTCAAGTTAAGATTTAAATGCAGTAGAATGTTTTTTAAACAGGGACTGTTACGCGTAATGTTGACTACAGGTTATCATTTGCATTTCACTATCTATATACAATTATATAGTTATTACAAGAGGGCGATTTTTGTACATGGCATAGTATATTATTATGCGAGGCTGATTTTTATACTTGGCATAGTATATTATTACGCAAGGCTGATTTTTGTTCATGGCATAGTATATTATTACGCGAGGCTGATTTTTGTACATGGCATCAGATCTAGAGTTATGGTTCGATTTGGTTAAATGATACCAATGTCATTGGATTCGCCTCATACTGGAGAGTTGCATATGTTTTTTTTCGTTTTTTTTTAATGAAAATGTACTGAAAATTCAATTTTGCTAGCGTGCCTCTGCCTAAGCAGCGTGGTGTCCTCTTAAAAAGGGTATACCAATTTAAATATCTGGGGCACTGGCTTACTGAGGACCTCAAAGACGATGACAATATAAAGCGGGAGTGAAGGGCGCTATCAGTTTATATAAATATTGAACAAATCAAATCAAATCAAATTTATTTGCTTAAACATGGGTATAAATAGGTATTTCATTGTTATCCTACTTCATTTTGCCATAGTGTGGCGTACTAATATTTTATAGTTAAATAAGTCACATATCAGAAATTAACATAGGATATTAAATGATAATTACTGTCATAGTAATTATAATAATAAATAATTCAAAAAATATTCTATAATTACACATCCTTATAAATTAAAATTACTTAAAACTTCTTCAGTTGAGTAATAACTGTTTTACACGGGGTGTTTTTTTTTCTTAAATAATTTAAAAAGCAGTTCCTTAAAGTTGTCAATGAATTAATCAATTTCACAGCAATCCCATGCACATTAATTCTGACTAAAGCTTTGTCTTTGGCATAGTGAGTTTACAGCTCGTTTTGATGTTGTTGTGACTCAAATCTTCATTACTAGCTTAAATTGTATTAATTTTATATTTTTCTGCTGAAAGCGGATGGTGGGACCTTGTGCAGGGTCCGTCCGGATTGGTACCACCATCTTATCCATTAACCTACCGCCAAACAGCAGTGTTCGCATTGTTGTGTTACGGTTTGGGGATAAGACAGCCGGTGTAATGAGCATAGAGGAATTCCATCTTAGTCCTCAGGGTTGGCAACGCATTGGCAGTCTTAGGCTTGCAGTCTTGTGAATGCGAATGTCTATAAGTCACAGTTTCCACTTACTATCAGGTGGCCTGTGCGCTCGTTAGCTTTCTGTATGCCATAAAAAAAATATGTTTTCAGTATATCTTTAATATTAATTAGGTTAGATTTGTGACTTCCAATATAAATTAACTCATGCTGCGACAAATGCCTTACGAAAATTCTTTGTAATGATACGATCGTTGATGACGTTATGCATTATATCATATATGTGTGCCTACCTAGTGTAATTTTAGCGGTAATATTAATTTATTTAGCCCTTCTTGCTTAAAAAACGTTGAAATGTTCGACTCAATGCCTAATGGCATTCTCTACCAGTAGGTACTGCTTTGTTTGTTTAATTGGGATTGCTCATATTTTTACAATTACTCTAATTCGAAAACCATTTCCAGGAATAGGGTTAGCCGTTCTACATTGTTAAGTTTTTGAAATAATTTACCTTTTTTGGATATTATGTCAATAATACATTTTAACCTTTATTTGACTTTCGTTTTTAAAGCCCTCCTAGGTGTTTTTAGGGGTTAGGCGAAAACTGCTTGAAATAGCATGTTTTATTACACTATTACAATCACGTTTTGTCATTAGATATCATTTCACTGTTGTAATTATTAAAAAATACTATTTCAAATTGAACTAATTATTTCATCTACATATAAAATGTCTGCTAAATAAATAAAGATATTAAAAGAAAACTATTTGGTCAAATACAAAATTAATGAAATTGGTCTCTTATAATTAGCTATTCTTTCGAATTAGAATGTAAAAACCGTGAGTTATTTTTTGGAGTATCCCAAATACTTAAAATAATATTTACTGTGGTAATGACAAAAAAGCGTAATAACAATTTTTTACCTGTTACCTACACAAAGATATTAATTAAAACAAAGGCCGTAGCAGGATAAGGGAAGGAAAAGTGCCCTTTTGTGATAATGGGCTGGTTCTTTTTTCTACAGTTACTTACATCTAATAGTGAAATTGTGCCAAGTTTGGTTGTAAAATTCTTAAGGGTTCCGTAGAAAAAAAAAAACTAAATTAATTAAATACGGTTTTTCTCTAAAACAAATAAAGTTAAATAAACCATTTTTTTTTCCATTTTGTTAAGCTTAATCTAATACATGTTCTGAGCAAAACCCAACTCTTTATCTTTAATACTTACGCAAAAAACAGGTAAGTCAACATTTTGAATATATTTTTTTTTACTTCTGTTAGAGATACCACTCTAATTGTTATTTCTACATAAGCCTTACTTAACGTTTTGTCACACTTATTAATTTGATGGATAAAATCGGGAAGCAACTGTGTCAAAATTAAATAAATAATTGAGTTGGACTTTATTACATTTTATTAGAAGTAACTGTAGAAAAAAGAACCAGCCCATTATCACAAAAGGGCACTTTTCCTTCCCTTATCCTGCTACTGCCTTTTACAGTATCTGGTTAAAATATATTCTTACTCTAAATACACTGGAAAATCTAAACAAAACGCATGTGGAAGATAAAACACACCTCCGTATACATAAATGTACAATAAACCTATTCCGTCAACATCTAATGTCATAATGGCAGATATGGAAAGAACATATTTCAAGCACAGTTTAACTAATGTGCGTTTATAAAAATTATCAAATGTACTTTAGGAAAACTACGTATCCTTTTAACCTTTTTAATCAATTTAGACCAATCCATACTTGACATACTTACGCGGGCAACATCTAGTTATATTAGGTATATTGTAGCTAACGAAATAAGCGACACATTGTTGTCTGACACACATACATGCATGAAGAGGTTGATGAATGTAAACAAACATACTTTTAACTGGCCGTAATTGCAAAAGAAAATGGACCCTCGACTTTAATCACTGTTGTTTCATAACAAGCTGCAACTACAGCTGACGCAAAGAAAGTCACATTAAAAATCGATCAGTAGCACGTAGAAGAAGCGAAAGTTGAATGTTTAGAACGGGGAATGTAGTGTTCCATAACCAACCAACCCCATTGAGAGACAGGCGTGAAGATATGTATGTATGTTGCCTGAGTAACATTTCAATGTTTAATTACATAAAAGCTCTCATAGTTTATTAATTTGCGGAGTGACAAATTGTTCTTCCATGTCGCCTGAACGTTAAGTACTTTAATTAACTAAGTACTTGGAGACGATGAAACATACGAACTTTAGACTAACTTAAGCTCCTGATAAATTACTTTCCTAATCTTTTGAGTGAATATTTCAATTGTTATAATGTATCTTTATTCGAGAAATTTCAAATGTGAAACTCTATTCTACTACATAAAACCATTTTGCTATACTTAATATTAAGTGTAGAAAATACTAATTATATTCTGAAGAACGTTTCACAATTGTTTCACATTGAATATTTAACTCACTAAAATGTCTGAACAATCTATAATAAAGTTTTATATTATATTAGAACTACGTTTAGAACCATTCTAATTATGAAACGGATTTGTGTTTAAACTTTCAACCCTTTTAAAGTTACAAAAGGCTTAAGAGAACTTATTAAGTACTTATAAATTGTGCATTCACTAATGCTACCCTCCTCTCGATATCTGAGATACAAAAAGGTGTTATAAACTGGAGGCGTCACTACATTCAACGCATTTCTAAAAATACATTTCAGTCACGTTCTCGTATTATTGAGTGGAATACTCAGCATTTTCTTCGCTCCAATCGCTCTTAGTAATTTGAGAGATCGAAGTTAATCTATAATTCATCTGCCGAAGATATATTCCACAAATCGACCTTATATGAGAAAGGTATGTAGATATCATTAAAAGGAATTCCTCCGTCGCTTTGGCCTTTATTATCTCCCTATATATCTCTGGAAAATTCCAATAAGCATGAAAATTCCTTCGGCCGGTATAGTTCGATGCAATAGAGGTCCTAAATAAGGCCAATTTGAGGAAATGATGCACGTGTCTTGTTACTTCAAATTGGATATTGTTATGTTGGTACGTAAAGCGGTCTGTTTCGGTTCACGCATCTGTATAAAGAAGTATTTTCCGTTCTGTTTTTATATTTTAGTTCCCGCCGCCATTGCTAGTGTGGCGTAGGAATTGGATATTCGTAATAATATAATAAATTAATTACCAATAATTATAATCTAAAATAATAATGTTTAAATAATATTTCAAATAATAAATTCATATAATTTTGTATAGTTATAAATAAGTATAACTCATATTAAGATTATATAATTATTACAATAAATAAACAAAGCACTAATATATCTAAACAAACTTAAAGTAAATGTATGTTGAAGGGACAAAGCGACTGATTTTATTAGTAGTGAATCTACATGTCGCAGCGGTGCAAGAAACCGGTCCAGCCGCCGGCCGCGCGAGCGCCCGACGCTTGCGCCGGTCACGTAGGCAGTCCCTAATCGTTATCGACGCGGAACGCATGTCGCTTTGGCGCTCCAACTGCTTACGCTTACGAAGTTTCTAGTGCTTAAATTCTTTCCTATCTATTCTATCTCTCGCTTGCTCCTACTCCTTCTAAATTGACTGACTGGTGTTGTGTGTTATTTGTGCCTTCCGTGAACTGTATAGAACAATAAACTTAGTGTGTAGTAAACTGCTTGAAGTGCTTATTTATCTCCGCTTCGCTAACCCGCACACTGAGCCGCTACTACAAGGCAAGTCCCGCACACATTATTACCAAATTGGTGACCCCAAAGAGCACAGAAGATGGGCAAGGACGAGGCTAGTGGACAAGGAAATGTTACCCAAGATGGCGGCGGCCCAACGGACGTTTTTCGTGTCGGCGTCAGAGTACCTGCCTTTTGGGCAGAGAAACCGGCGGTCTGGTTCGCGCAAATTGAAAGCCAGTTTGCGATTTCAAATATTACCACTGATGCTACCAAATTCAATTACGTAGTTGCACAGCTTGAATCACAATACGCCGCTGAAGTGGAGGATATAATTGTTAACCCTCCCGCCGCCGACAAATACATTAAGCTGAAAAATGAGCTGATCAAGAGGTTGTCGGTGTCGAAGGAGAAGAAACTGAAGCAGCTTTTAAGCCAAGAAGAGCTGGGCGATAGGAGGCCGTCGCAATTTTTTAGACACTTGCGTAATTTGGCCGGACCGAATGTTCCAGATGAGTTCCTATTGTCGATTTGGATGTCTCGTCTGCCCAGCAACGTACAGTTTATTATTGCGTCGAAACCCAACGATTCGCTGGAAGAGTTGGCAGATCTAGCCGACCGTATCTACGACGTATCTACCCCGCAAGTTGCATCAATATCCGGTCCTGGGTCGGAAATGACTACACTCATGCGTCAAGTAAGTGAGTTGACAAAAGAGATGAAAGCTTTAAAAAGCCAATTTAGCAGCAACAGACAGTCCCGGTCAAAAACGCGCGCATCCAGCGCGTCCCGCAACCGTTCCAGTTCCAGGCGGTCACAGTCCAGTTACCAAAAATACCCAGAATGCTGGTACCATGCTAAATTCGGAGAGCGCGCTAAGAAATGCATTAAACCCTGCGATTATAAGGCGGGAAACGACAAGGGCACTCGATAATTGCGACCGCCGATTGCCCTAGCACTGGTCGCTTATTCGTCACGGACCAAATGACTAAGACGCAGTTTCTTGTGGACACTGGCAGTGACCTCTGTGTCTTCCCTAGGTCAGCATTAAAAAATCGACGAGAAAAATCAAGCTACCAGTTATGCGCAGCGAACGGCTCAACGATACACACATATGGATACGTACACTTAGTGCTGAACCTAGGCTTGCGCCGCGACTTCGCTTGGCGATTTATTGTTGCCGATGTAACTAAGGCAATAATCGGTGTAGACTTTCTGTCGTACTACAACCTCATAGTTGACTGCAGAAACCAACAGCTGATCGATAACACTACTAGCCTGCGCGCCGTGGCTCTGCCTGTGCAAGCGTCAGAAGGCATTTCTTCGGTGAAAATTGTATCTGGTGAGTCGGATTATCATCGCATACTACTTCAATACCCAGACATTACTCGCCCATCAGGCGTTCATCGGACTCCTAAGCATAATATTTACCACCACATCCGAACAACTCCAGGGCCTCCCGTGTCGTGCTCACCTCGACGGCTGGCCCCGGACAAATTAAAAATAGCTAAGGATGAGTTTACTGCAATGATCCAGAATGGTACAGCAAGACCTTCAGAGTCGCCATGGTCATCGCCATTACACCTCGCTCCCAAAAAGGACAATGGCTGGCGGCCTTGTGGTGACTTTAGGATGCTCAACGCGAGGACCATCCCGGACAAATACCCTATACGTCATATTCATGATTTTTCACACTGCATTTCTGGTTGCCAGGTATTTTCCACTATTGACCTCGAGAAAGCATACAACCAGATCCCTGTGAATCCAGAGGATATTCCGAAGACCTCCATCACCACACCGTTCGGACTTTACGAGTTCCCTTTCATGACCTTCGGGCTTCGCAACGCCGGACAAACATTCCAACGGTTTGTGGATGAGATGGTAAGGGGACTGGACTTTTGTTTTGCATACCTAGACGATTTTTTGGTGTTCTCAAAGGATGAGGACACCCACAAGGAGCATCTGCACCAGCTGTTCACCAAATTCCAGGAGTACGGGATGGTGATAAATACTTCCAAGTGTGTCTTTGGTGCCTCAGATGTGACATTCCTGGGATACAGCATTTCCGTCCACGGTACCAAGCCACTCCCAGCCAAGGTGGATGCCATCAAAAGCTTTCCGGCCCCGAAGAACGTCAGAGAGCTGCGCCGATTCCTGGGTATGATAAATTTTTACCGTAGGTTTATCCCTGAGGCAGCGCAGTTTCAAGCACCACTGAACGCTCTGTTAACCGGCTCTGTAAAAGGGTCCCATCCCGTCAACTTTGGCGCTGAAGAGTACGAAGCTTTTTCCCGATGCAAGGAAAGCTTATGCCAGGCTGCGTTGTTAGCGCATCCAAATAGCCAGGCTAAGCTCGCCATTGTCACTGACGCATCGGATACCTGCATGGGTGCAGCACTTCAACAGCACATGGATGGAGAATGGCAGCCCCTAGCATTTTTCTCGAGAAAACTGAGTCCATCGCAGTGTAAGTACTCACCATATGACCGAGAACTACTAGCCATATATGAAGCCATAAAGTACTTTAGGCACATGGTCGAGGCTCAAGTCTTTACTATATACACCGACCATAAACCAATAACGTTCGCTTACCACTCACGCAAAGACAACTGTTCGCCCAGACAATTTCGGTACCTCGATTATATAGCGCAATTTACCACAGACATAAGGCATATCTCAGGGAAGGATAATGTCGTTGCTGATACCCTGTCCCGCATAGAGGAAATTACACAGCCGATCAACTTAAGTAAGTTAGCACAGTCTCAGCGCACCGACGCTGAGTTGCGAGAACTCCTGCACGGTGACACCTCACTCCGTCTAAAGAAGCTCAAGTTGCCAGGTACCCATATGGAACTGCATTGCGACGAGGGCAACGAAACACCCAGACCGTTCGTCACTAGAGAGCTGCGCCGTCAAGTGTTCGAGAGCTTGCACTCCCTAAGTCATCCTGGTGCCAACGCGTCTATAAAGCTCGTCACAGACCGATACGTATGGCCAGGTATCAAGAAAGATTGCCGAGAGTGGACACGTACCTGTTTGGCATGTCAGCGCGCAAAGGTAACTCGCCACGTTTCTGCACCACTAGGCACGTACAGACTACCACGAGCGAGATTCATGCACATACACATAGACCTCATAGGCCCCATGCCTGTGTCTCAAGGATTTATGTATTGCCTCACGGTCGTCGATCGCTTTACACGATGGCCTGAAGCGATACCATTACAGGAGATCACAGCTGAGTCCGTAGCCAAGGCCTTATTGTACGGATGGATTGCTCGCTTTGGCTGCCCCAATGACATAGTTACCGATCGCGGCAGGCAATTTGAAAGTAACCTGTTTAGGTACCTGTCTCAGATGGTTGGGTTCCAGCATCGACGCACCACTGCCTACCACCCAGCGTGCAATGGCCTAGTGGAGCGATTCCACAGACAGTTAAAGGCTGCTATCACCTGTCACGAGAGTACCAACTGGGTGGAATCGTTGCCTTTGGTTTTGCTTGGGATACGCAGTGCTTTTAAGGAAGACCTAAATGCTACCGCCGCGGAGCTAGTATACGGCGAGCCGTTAAGACTGCCTGGAGAGTTTCTCGACGCCCGTACATTACCGGAAGACAGAATGAATGTAACGGATTATATATCACGCCTGCGTAAGTTTGCGAATAATCTCACTCCAGTACCAGCGTCGCGGCATATTGCTAAAAGGACTGTGTTCATTTACAAAGACCTCAGTAAAGCCAGTCATGTGTTTCTTAGGGATGACACGTGCCGTCCGCCACTTCAACCAGCATACACAGGCCCTCACGAAGTTATACGGCGAAGCGATAAAGTGTATAACATAAAAGTGAACGGTAGAACTGTGAGTGTGTCCATCGATCGTATTAAACCAGCTTATGTATTATCTGAGTCTGTAAATACACCAATTCCAACTCCACCAACTCAATCTTCTCCTGAGACAGTTATCACAATTAAAAAAACAAGATCAGGTCGTACGGTTCGCGTACCTGACTACTATCGCCCTTGACGGTCTCTGGAGGGGGGTGATGTGGCGTAGGAATTGGATATTCGTAATAATATAATAAATTAATTACCAATAATTATAATCTAAAATAATAATGTTTAAATAATATTTCAAATAATAAATTCATATAATTTTGTATAGTTATAAATAAGTATAACTCATATTAAGATTATATAATTATTACAATAAATAAACAAAGCACTAATATATCTAAACAAACTTAAAGTAAATGTATGTTGAAGGGACAAAGCGACTGATTTTATTAGTAGTGAATCTACATGTCGCAGCGGTGCAAGAAACCGGTCCAGCCGCCGGCCGCGCGAGCGCCCGACGCTTGCGCCGGTCACGTAGGCAGTCCCTAATCGTTATCGACGCGGAACGCATGTCGCTTTGGCGCTCCAACTGCTTACGCTTACGAAGTTTCTAGTGCTTAAATTCTTTCCTATCTATTCTATCTCTCGCTTGCTCCTACTCCTTCTAAATTGACTGACTGGTGTTGTGTGTTATTTGTGCCTTCCGTGAACTGTATAGAACAATAAACTTAGTGTGTAGTAAACTGCTTGAAGTGCTTATTTATCTCCGCTTCGCTAACCCGCACACTGAGCCGCTACTACAAGGCAAGTCCCGCACACATTATTACCAAACTAGCATTCCCGTAGATTGTATGTATGGATAACGTAATTCTTGGCCGCATTGCTGCCTTTATGGGAATATAGAGAAATATAATTTAACCTGAAGGAAAATGCTTGAGTTGCCGGCGAGTTTTATAGTTGTTTAGGGTTCCTTACCAAAATGGTAAAAAAGGAAACAAACAAAGAAGACTTCGATGTCTGTCTGTATGTCACAGCAGTTTTTCTCAGAAACTATGAGCAGCTATCATTTCATTTTCTTGAAATTTGGCATAGTTGTATATAACTTGCTTTTAGTAGAAACAATATTATTTTATTTTTGCATCTTCGCACTTGACCGGTTTTTTTAATAAAAATGATTTTGGTGGTGAATGAGATACAACGGCTGAGATATTTTAACATTTTTTGTTCACCGTTGTGTTTTTAATTTGCAAAATAATGGTCAATAAATTCGCCAGTTTATACGTGTTTTAAAAGGCGTTGTAAATGGCGGTGTCTAGGCTGAAGTAAATTTAGTACATTGTAAAAATTCGTACCGAAACGTTAATAAAAAACGTTGTTAAACTTCGTTACTGCAAGAAAACCTGTAAATCAACCTCTAACTTACATATTAAAACTTAATAGGTATTTCAAATAATTTTCCGTTAAAATTGTAGAAAATTTTGACAGGGTTGTACTATTGCAGTTGTCTTAGGATCGATGTTAATTTAAATACTTAGTAATTTGCTTCATTTATTCTGATTATTGTGACTGCAGTGATCATATCAATATTAATATCATTGATTTACTTATCATAGCAGTAATGTTCTTCTAAGCATCATCATTTCAGAGGGCTCTTCATGTTCACGCCACTTTGTCCAGTCTCCTGCTAACGCCATCCATCTTTTCCCAACTGTCTGCCAAATGTCATCAGACCAACGAGCTGATGGTCTGCCTACCGATCTATGACCTAATCTCGGCCACCATTCTGTTAGCCCCGACCACCTGCCATCGTTTCGTCTAGCCCAGTGTCCCGCCCATCTCCACTTCAGTTGCGTTATCCTTTTGCCGACATCCACCACTTCAGTCCTGCGCCTAATCTTAACATTCGGTACGTGATCCAAAAGTGAGATTCCTAACATGGACCGCTCTATAGCTCTTTGTGCAACTTTAATTTGATGCATACTTGCCTTTGAACGTTTCCGATCCGTACGTGAGGATTAGGCCTCAATTCTGGGCTGCTTAAACCATATCGTTTTTGATCTGTTATCTTATTGTTAACGTTTTGATAGCTCTTATTTACTTGATAGGAATGGCGGTTAATAGTACATTACTACAGAGGCCGGGACAAAAGGGGTTGCCGGCCGAAGTTATATAGACGGCCGAGCGAAGCAAGGCCGGATATAGGTCTGAGGCGGGCAACCCCATATTTCCCGCCGAAGTATGTATAGTGCTTTTCTCAAACATAATTCATTAAAATAATTAAAACAAAAATTACAATGTCAAATAGGTACTAGGAGTGCATAAACATTAAAAGTAACCTACAGTGCTCAGTACGCCCGCCCGCCGGCCCGCTGGTGGCGCGCGCGGGGCTCTTTTTTTTTTTTTTTTGGTAATCGCCTGAGGGGCCAAAGACAAAAGTCCTTGCTTTTGTTTGCTTTTTCGTTGAGTTACTTTAAGAAAAAGGGGCAGAGGTGAAAATCCCTTCCGGAGACCTGGGAATGGAGGGCCCAGGTACTGCCGGGCTCGCACCGGCTAAAAACACCAATGCCCCTATTACCAACTAGAATTTAGACTCCCGCGGATACTACCCCAGCCAGTGCTGAAAGGCCGGAGGAGAAAGTCCTTCCTCCGTTTACTTATCCGCGGGGTTATTCCAAAAAAAAAGGGGGTATAGGAATGGGGGTTGGGATGGGGGGGAGACTTATAGCTATGTGAGTCGCGGAGTGGAAATCCTGACGCATGCATGCTTACAGACTACGGGCTTCCTTTCTTTTGTCCGACAATGGAAGGGTTGGGTCGGAGATCTTTTAGGACCACTTGTGTGGCTGTTGATACCATCTTTATGGGTGGGGCTACCCTTTTTGAGGCTTTCTATTTTGCCTGGAGATACTATTTTTGCGCGGGTCTCCTTGCGCTGCCCTCTTTTGTGACCTCTTCCGTTGCAACTTAGCCTATACATTTTTTTTTTTTTTTTTTTTTTTAATGGGTGGGCCGGTGTCAATTTGACGGGGGACCAGTGAATCGCGCGCGGAACCTTACCCCAGCCAGTGCTGAATTGCCGGGAGAGAAAGTCATTCTCCCGTTTAGGAGGCTGCAGGATTCCCCATCCCCCGTCCTACCGACACCCGTTAGGTGTTCGGGAGGTGCGTGCGTCAGGAATATATCTAACTCTAACCTTAAGTGTATGTTATACACTGAAAGTTAGAGCTAGCTCTTGGTTAACATAGATGTATTTACGTTAAAACAAAGAAAGATAAAACAGAGGTTATTAGAGATGGGGGTAAGGGTTTGGAAGATTTTATACTGTTAATACTTATTGCATCATCCTACAAGATTAGGGGTGCGTTGGGTTGGGATTGGGATGAGGGAGAAGAAAATTGGGGGTTTAAAGGGGGGATACAGGTACGAGGGTTTGAGGATTGGAAGGAAGGGGGGCCGAAAGGTCTACCTCAGAAGCTGATTAGAGAATGGTGCACTCAGGATCGCATCCGGCCTGTGGTCCTGGGCTCGAGACCGACTGCCTTAGACCGTGGAACTCGTCAAAGTTCCTCCTGGTTGCATTTTTCTGCGCTAGCCACCTCGAGTTTAACTCTGAGCGAGCGTTCACCAGGTCTCTCTCTACCAGTTCCCGGTCCCGCGCGGGGCTCGCCGCATCGTGCTAACCTCCTAATTACCTCTGCGCTCCTGGTACTTCAAATAAACATGCAAACGCTTTGTTGGATGCACGGCTTAGTAAATTAAAAAAAATACAGCTATTTAGCCTTTTCATAAACACAGCCACCATGGCCAAATTAAAATTTAAAAAAAATTACTTCCCGGCCTAGGCCTTCAATTTCGTATGAAATTCCTTTACAGTTCTCTCGAGTTGTTCCGTCGGAAACGTGTTACTTTGAAGCCTAAAATAAGTAACATTACATAGCATGTTTGAGAAAAAACAATACCATAACAGGAGGCTAGAATATGGGCACGGGGCCTCTATTCTGGCCTGTTTAAACTATATCGTCTTTGACCTGTCATCGTATTATCAACGTTTTGATAGCTCTTATTTACTTGACAGTAATGGCGGCCGAGCTAAAAACAATACCATAACAGGACCAAGACAATATGGTTTTTACCGCCTAGATTAGAGGCGCTGACAAAATGTATGTAGTTGACAGAAGCGACTGACGTGGTCGACGACGCATCTTGTCAAAGACGATCAGTTTGTTTCCAATTATTGTCAACCAGCGTTTGAAAGGCCATTTGCAACGTTAAAAGATGGCGGATGTGTAATTTGTTTTAGTTTTTATTTTTGTGTATTTAGTAGGTGTTCAAAGTTCTTTTTTCTTAGTGATTTGTACTTTTAATGCCTTTGTGTTGCACAGTGATAGAAGACTTGGACTTATTTCGTGTATCTTGGCATCTTACTTCTCGTTTCAAGTGGACTCGCAGTGGTACAGAGGTTAAAACTATCTTGGCCTCTGTCCTACATATCACCGTACAACGTTGCCCCCAATCTTCCTAGAGAAGATTGGATTGTGTTTTATTACTATATTGATTTATACTTATATATACTTGACACTGGCGAAATCACTTCATAGTGGAAACGCCATATTCCCACGGTAGAAGCTGTTCAAGTCGCCGCGGGGCAAAGAAAAAAAAAAGTTTTTTTTTTCAAATCCAAATCCACACGCCGATTATAATATTGCGTAAGTAACATTAAATTTTTATAATTAACGACAATGAAGCTTTAAAATAACGGCACCTGCGATCTCGTGCTACTGATCGACTTTTAATGTGACTTTCTTCGCGTCTGCTGTAGTTGCAGCTTGTTATGAAACAACAGTGATTAAAGTCGAGGGTCCATTTTCTTTTGCAATTACGGCCAGTTAAAAGTATGTTTGTTTACACGTTAAGTCCAACTGTAGGAGTAAATGACAAGAAGTTCTCCAAGTCAAGTATTTGTGAACGCCATTTTCATTAAGCGCGTTTGTTTGAGTTGCTCTGTTAATTGGTATGTTTAGGACAAATATATTGTAAGTCAATTTTGGTGTATAACGGTCGGGTAAGACTGAAAGTTTGAGGTATATTTATTAAGTGCACATATATTTTAAGTGCAGTTAATAGAAATAAAAAATATGTTTTGGATGACAGTGTTTTATTTTAATTTTTTGTTCTTTTGTAGTTAAATGTATAACGAGTGGGGTTTGGTTTTTTTCTCTTTTTACGTTAGTAAAAAAAGAGTCTATCGTATTGTATACATTTAATGAATGCCAAAATAAACATGATACTTGTACCTTGTAGTACCTACTAAAAAACAATAAACAATTAAATACTAAAAAGAACAGAAAACATCTACAACTCAGAAACAAATGATACCATCCATCACTCAATACAGAATGTCGTGGACTGAACCCGAGACAGACATATAACCTTCGTATTTTCACTAATTAAACTAAGCAAGTTATCAGAACAATAAATTGAATTAAACTGAGTAATACTCGTAAGCATTAAAACCTCCATCATTAAAACTCTTAGGCTTGTAGTAGTGATTTACAAGGGTAATGATTTAACTTTTAGACGTGAATTAGAAGTTTAGGGATAGCGTTATAATGAACTTTTTAAAACTTTATGATCATTTAGGCGTAATATAATTGGACCTCGTTAAATAATTTTCGTATAGTTTTCAAGCCTCTTATCCTGAGTATAGTTTACAAATTTTAAGTTGATGAGGTCAGATTTGTTAACTCATTGGATTACCCTCTTAAGAGGGCCTTAAGGCCCAACGTCCTAAATTTAGGACATTTGTCAAAGTGACTTTTGACTTTATATGACCGACGTAAGATACTTTTTCGAACTAACAAAATCTGACGTGGGCCTTACGAGGTTACTAGCGTCCCGCTCTCGATTAGCTCCAGTTTAAAAAAAAGTCAAGTACAAGTCGGTCTCGCGCACCGAGGGTTCCGTACCGACGCACAGTAGGTATTATTATATTCTAATTTGAATTCGATTTCGAATCGAATCAGAGCGAGGCCAACTCACACTTGACCATTTTTTTGTATTTTATTGTTATTTTTCAGGGTTTGTGCTAATATTCATACCGCATCTGACATCTGTATATTTAACCGTTTTACAACACATCAAAAGTGTTTAAAAATACTTTTTCACGCCACTGCTCGGAAATGTGGCGAAAGATGGTCTGTTCTTGGTCCCCAAAACAATCGATAGTTGTACATTAAATGAGCAGGCCTACTATGAATTTAAACAGACGAACTATGTTAACATTGTTGGTCTGTTCCATTGACCAATAACATCGGTCCGCTGATCACTAATTCGACCAATCAGAACACACTTTGTGCTGCATATGAAATTAAATTGGCCGATGAGAAGTCGTTTTATTTTTTTAATAATATTCATCCCTTCACGGATAGGCAAAGGAATCAGATTCCATACAGCCATATATGTCTGCTTTTAATTATAAGTTTTTTTTTTTATTTCCTCGCAGTAGTCGTGAAAAGCACTGTGTTAAGCCTCGGCCGAAAGTGCAATAGATGGACTCGTACTTTCGAGGGCCTCCGCTACGCGTCGGCCCTCGAACTAACTCGTCCATCTATTGCTTACTTTCTAACCTCTACAACAATGTACTATTCTTGTATGGGGACCCCCTTTATGTATTATGTATGTATGTATGTAAGCACTTTGTTGTACTTTAAATTTGTCCCTAAGTGTAGATGATGTTTGTGTGTGTATCGTTATCTTGTACTCATAGTGGGTGTCATTTGCGATCCATAATACCGTTTGTCCTAAAGTCACACCAAGTATCCCACATCTCGTTTCCCTAAGTAATGTTTGGCATAATATACATTTGTTTTGATTTAACTTTATTTTGCCCTAAACATCACCTTAATTAGTAGGTCAATTTCGGTGTGCTTGTATTTGTATTTGTTTGGCATAATATTATAGTAACAATGACATTTTTAAAATTATTTAAATATACGTCACGTACACGACTTCAGAGGTCAGTTTAGTATTTTTAAAGTTAAAATAATATATCAAATTCAGAGAGAAAAATATTATGCGAAATCATAATTATGTGAAACAATACATTAGAAACAATAATATTCTGCGAATTAATATAGACCCGATGTATTGATTCAAATATAAATTATCACATAACGTCAAACATTTAACCCATGCTAAAAGTAATCCCTTGCTTATGACGTTACGTTACGGTATACGCTAGTTCTAGATGCCTCTGGTTGTTTGTTCCGTTCCGTTGCTATTGCGGTAGGATTAGACGGTTTATCTGTCTATCCGTTCCGGTAACGTGACGGTTATTCGCTTTATCTAGGCACTTGTTCCGTCTCGTGCACCGTTTACTGTTTACGAACAGTATTTGATATTTAACCACTGTGTCACAGAGTAATAAAACCTACCGATTAGAATAATTCTCACCTCACCAGCTAGGAAAGTCCTTTTTTATCGCTCTTAGTTTACTTGAAAACGTCAATTTTACTCGCTAGCATGATAAAGTAAATTCGAACTTTCAACATGCCGAATTGTCGTGTATTTTATAATAAGATTTTTATATTCAGAACAAAAGAGAAGCGTAGGAGCCAGGTGTGTTGGAAATTGCACTATACGTCACTTCTATGCTTTTTTTTTGTTGTTATCAATGCAATTGTAGTTTTTTTTTCAATACTGTGAATTAGGCCCTCTATTCTACTAGGTAAATTCATATTGCCGTTGACGTGTCATATCATAATATATTTAACTCGAACACCAGGTCCGTCCGGATCGCTACCACCATCGTATCCATTAACCTACCGCCAAACAGCAGTGTTCGCATTGTTGTGTTCCGGTTTGGGGATAAAACAGCTGGTGTAATGACTAGCATAGAGGCGTTTCATCTAGTCCTCAGGGTTGGCAGCGCATTTGCAGTCTTAGGCTTGCAGTCTTGTGAATGCGAATGTCTATGGGTCACAGTTCCCACTTAACATCATCAGGTGGCCTGTGTACTCGATTGCCTTCTGTATGCCATAAAAAAAGTAAATAAGAACTATCAAAACTTTGACAATAATTATGATAACATGTAAAACACAATATGATTGTGTCCAGTAAAATAGAGGACGAGTTTTTTTTCATTCATATAGTACGTTCTTCGCTTCGGTTAGATAAGAAGTTGTGTGTTTCAAACGGCTGCAACGTTATTTGCGTCTCGTGCCTTTCAATGTATCCGGCCTGTGTTACCCGGCCGTAAAGCTGATCCCACAAAATCACTCCGGTTTGAACTCAAGCGTATAAACAATCAGTTTATATATGTCCGGTAATGCGAATACCGTTTTATTGGCCGACTTCAAAGGGTTGCAGCTGTCTATGATTGCGGATTGAACAGTTGGGATCAGTAAGAAACGATTTACCGCATAATAAAATCATGCTATATACGAGTATAGCTAGAGTTTGAAATCAAAGATCAAGATCACAAGTCAAAAATCTAGTAGCGCATCCCAAGAGGACACTGCACATTCCGAAAATAGCAGAAATTGAAATCTCAAGATCTTTAATATACCAAAATGGAATACCAAAACTTTACATTTAATAGGCATTTCCTGAGGTGTCCTTTTCCATGTTTCATTCTTCTTAGCAGTCTCTGGCCAGTTCTTCAAAATATAATCCAACTCATCCCACCATCGCCGACTAGGTCTCCCGCGTTTCCGTGGTAAATACTACTTTTTAATTTCAAAAATTTAGTTTTGCTGGAATGAGGGACCTCCTCCCCATCACTGCTAAGAAGAAGTGAACTTATATTATAAGTAGAATTAATTTATACTATTCCCTGGCATATAAAGCATTCTTATTCTGTGGGAGTCCTTATCTAATTCCAATTAAATGCATTCAACGTTTTAGCGGCAAGGTATTAAATAACTCGTCTAAATAAATAAATATCAGAGGACAATCTCACATAAATTGACCAAGTCCCAATCTAAGCTCTAGGCTGGTACTATGGATACTAGACAACGAACTTACATATGAATATAGAAAAATACGTAAGTACTTAAAAACATCCCAGACTCAGAGACAAATATTCGCATGCGCTAGCTTCGAAGGCAGGGTTACTACCACTACGTGTCGTCAATCGTCAAATTTAGATCTGAAACTCACAAATTAGATGAAAATATTTCCAAGAAATTAGTATCTAGTTTTAAGTTTTTTTAAAAACATCCTCAATGCGTAACCGTTAAATATAATTGCATATTGGAATAACCAAAGATAAATACTACCGTTGTTATTCTAAAAGCAAAATTAAATAGATGAACAAGCTTCTACCTTTAACGTTTCCTACAAACCGAAAGCAATTATAACTGGCATCCTCAAAAAACATTTATTTAGTGCTCGACTAAATCTATTCCCTAGCCTTAGTTTACTTTATTTCTGGGGCAGGTTGCCAACGCCTGGCATTATTCTTTTAAACAACTCACTTCTCAAAACGTCGACGAAATATTCACCGGTGAGCGTCAGTTGCTTTGCCAATTTAGTCAAGTTGCTAGATAAGTATATCTATTTATTTAAGAGCCATGATTTGTCGGTACAGTCTCCTGTCAACTGCTTGACTTTCTGGTACAGTTGGTCAAATAAGTTTTGTACCTTGTCACTTTACACGACCTTGATGACCTTCTTTTTCATTTGCTCAAAGTTACTTCTCCTTGGTCTTCCCTTATTCCTCTTCCTTCTTATCTGGAGAAGGTCGAGTCGTAGGTGACCTATATTTGTTTGATGATGTAATCGTAGTCCTTGTATATGGCGTAGTGTAGTAGTAATTAAATAGATAGTATATAAACTTAGTTTTCCAAACCTTTTTTTAGCTGACTTTGTACCTGCAAACAATGTAAACAAAGTTTAGTTTATTATGATTGATGATTCATTAGAAGTCTACGCGTTTAATGTGAAAAGTTTGTTGTAAAGTCGGTACAAATTCATAAAATTTAACAATTTATATTTTCTATCAGTCTGTTTAAATACAGCAAAAAAACAACTTTGAAAGCGCATCAAAAATCCATTTCTGGTACTCATAGATAGGAACGTTGGTTCGTAAACTTCGTAGTTTAACGACCGTGTGTTTATTTACAACCAAAATGTTCCTTAGAATAAACTTGCTACTTAAATTTATCAGAACTTAATGCATTTATATTTCGCTAACTGCTCTCCACAATTCTGCCCTCTTACGTAGAATAGAATATTCTATATGTGCCATTAATTCATGGAAGCATATTGAACTCTCAAAGGTTACAGTAAGGTTGGATGTGCAATATAATAAATATAGTACACGCGCCCTTTCTCCTCACCTTCTCAATCACCTTTTAACGAACGTATCATTACGTAGAGTTTTCATTACATTAAAAGGCATTTCTCGCCGCATCTGCCATTTTTAGGGTTCCGTAGCCAAAGGGTAAAAACGGGACCCTATTACTAAGACTCCGCTGTCCGTCTGTCCGTCTGTCTGTCACCAAGCTGTATCTCATGAACCGTGATAGCTAGACCGTTGAAATGTTTACAGGAGATGTATTTCTGTTGCCGCTGTAACAACAAATACTAAAAACGGAATAAATTAAATATATGTGACTTTTTTGGGTTTTTTCCTTTATATTAATAACGGCAAGAGGTAGACGCTTGAAATATACACAGAATATTTAGTTGTAAATTCAGTTTTAAAATAAATAATTCATATTTACATCCCCCATACAACAAACGTGATTTTTTTTACCGTTTTTTTGCTAATGTTGTTGTACGGAACCCTTCATGCGCGAGTCCGACTCGCACTTGGCCGGTTTTTTTTTAGTAGGCAGTGTAACCTAACCCAACCTATGTAATTAACATTTGAAAACATATTGGTTTTAAGCGTTCGATGAAATTGAATTCGATGAAATAATACAATCGATGAAGTGAAGTTCTATAAAAATAATGCCGCCTTCACAAAGCCATGTTCGTTAAAACAAGCAAGCTAACTCCACTAACATTGAATAAACTAATTAAAACTGAGCATAAGAACTCTTTTATTCATTTACAATTTTCTTGTTTCGCGATATTCAGATTTGTTTATCCTCAGAGACCGATACAATTAGGGCCGCGTTTGCTAAAATGTTTTCTTGTAGGAAGATTTGGTGGAAAAGAAACATTTGCAACCTCTTTAGGGCTATTTAGAGGATACGCTTAATTTGAATGCACTGTGATTGCTGTTTATTTATTAATAAGGGCTGGTCTTTGTTTGGGATGTTCAGTGCCACCAGCGAGCAGTTGTATGTAATTTGAATATGTAAAGCGTTACGCTGGCTCGGAACGTCTCAGGTAGATTTTGTGATGTCTATACAATATGGGACACAACATCTCTTTTTGCTACTTTTGTGCAAAACTTGTATGTGTCCAACCCCATGCATTGTCCTTACTCATCTACTTCAGGGTTAGCCGGAAGAGATCCCATTTAGGGATAAGTTCGCCTTTGTACATTAGTTTAGTAACAATATTGTAATATTTATATTTTTGTACAATAAAGAGTTTACATACATACATACATACATATGGGACCAACTCTTCTTGATACTGAAAAAGGAAAAAAAGATAAATTATGTTTATTCAGTAAGTAGGCTGCACGGGCACTTTTACACGTCAAAAATCTACCAGCGCTTCGCAAGAGACCACTGCTGAGTAGAAACGCCGCAAGAAACTCAACAGTCAGTCGTTTTTTTAAATACTACTTACGATATTATACAATTATAAAGCTTAACCTAGCATTATATAAAACAATGAATTTAACATAGAATAAAAAACAAAATATATTCAAGCGTAGCTTGAGCAGGAAAATGTGCCGAAACCAAGAATTTTCATAGGGAGTAATAAGTAGTAGTAATATTATATTCGTATATATTTAAAAAAAATGCTTTCCTATGACAGTGCAAGGCAACCACCACATACAAAGTTTCGATACATTTTCCTACAGAAACCGTGTCCCCTAAAACTACTACTACTACTGAATTAATGAAATACTAGTTTCAGCCAGCGACTTTGTCCGCGTTTATTTCGATTATTGTTATTCCCTAGGGAACATTTAAATTTTCCGGCTTAAGCAATCCTTTGTCCTGTTCCAGGGCCTAAACTATATGTGTTTCATTAACACATCCAATTAAGCCTCTTTCTATATCGTTTTTAAATGGAAACATGTGGGTTTAATCTATACTTAATAGGTTTTAGCGCACGATTGCGACTATCTTTTAGTGCTGGGTCGTTTCGCGTTTTAACACGACGTAAAAGCGTTTTTTACATAAATCTCTTTTAGTCTTAAAAGTTTTGACATCACTAGACCAAGCGAGCCTAATTCTAGTTTAATCTCTTGGCAGGTGGGCAAGTTAGATAAATTATGACGAAAAATATGACGTGTGTTAATAAAATTTTATATTAATAACTTCACGACGTTATCATAAGTCATAAGAAGCCGTAGAGTTCAGATCATAATTAGATATTAATATTTAAGAAAAAGCGTTCATTAATGCAGTTTGTATATGGACCAAGGAACAGTTTGTTAGATCTTTTTCAAAACAAGCACTTTTTCATATCAAAATGGTGAAAATATGCTTGTTGTGAAAACGATCTAACAAATCCCAGAATCTCCTTTACTCCTTTCCGACTAATTTTGATATTTATATTCATGTATTATTTATTAATAATATATGCATAACATGTCAGTTTAGAATAATAACAGTACAGTTATTTTAATTGCTAATAAAATACATTAAATTGTTGGCTTAAAAAATTCATTTATCTTGTCTAGGGTTGATGTAGGAAAACATATCGTAACTTTTATTTGGTCGTCTTGCACCGTCTTATATACACTAGTAGGGTTTTTTTTTCTTCCTCTATCTCTCTCCCAAGATTATTGGCATGTTTTCCTGTTGAACTACGCATGTTATTTGATATTATATTTAGTTTAATATTTATAGCTTTATATGATGCTTAGACTAATTAGTACCATTGTAATATGAAATATGTTTAAAAAATTACTGACTGCTGAGTTTCTTGCGGCGTTTCTTCTCAGCAGGGGCCTCCTCTTAGGAAGCGCTGGTAAATTCTTGTGCAAAAGTGCCCGTGCGGCCAACTTACTGAATAAATTACCATCTTTTTATATTTTATTATGGTCGTAGAACGCCTGCTCGATATTTACTTATTTATGCTTGATATATTTGTATGACGTCAAGGTCCGAAAGTGATAAAGGACTATGTCCAATTAACGTTGTGTAATGGTATACAAAAATTTCGTCCCAGTACAAAATATGTTATTCAGTTACAAAATAAACACCCATCACTAGCTCTAAACTCAGAGTAATATAGGGAAGTGGTAGTTAGAACTAACTGCACTTCTATATTCCGATGCATTTGCTTTTCATTGAATACAGCTCGTTGAATCAACGCATTCGCTATTTACTGTTCATTACTTATAATTAAAGAGCATTAAAGAACATTACTTTGTTTCAAAGTGCCGTGATTACATCTTTGATCCGTTGCTAAATGAAACTAGAACAACACGTTCAGTCTGACGTAACTTTATGTAAGTATGTATTACAAGATAGTGCCAGTTACTAAGGAGGGCCTAAGTAGGTTTTTTAACTTTTTACTTGTATTGCGGTTTTATTTTCGTTTGGTTTAATCTAGTTAAGTGTGTGTGCAATCTGTCGTGGATTCAAACAGAATACCAGCGCTGGCTTTGATGCCAGCTTAATGCTGAGTTCGAAACATGTCAGTATTTCGTTCTTTTTTGTTTGTCACAAATATATGCGTTTCTTTGCCGCTACACATGTGAATGTAACTCCTTTTTGTTTTAACGTGGCATTCAGCCTGTCTGTCGCGTGCACAAATTATACGCCACTTTTATAGTACATTGTGCATCAAGGGTAGTATGAAGGGAATTACTAACGAGAGTGTTAGAAGCCCGACGCCGAAGGCGGAGGGCTTTTAATGACTCGAGTTAGTAATCCCCTTACTGCCTGTGATACACACAATGGTTTTCATCACATTTGCGAGGAAAAAAAACAAAGAGAAAACACTTTAACTCTGCAAAATATAAAGAAATAACTTTTGACGAACGGGAACGTAAATGGAAACGATATTTTTTTTGTGACCTCTACCACAGTTAATAATTGCGTTTATTTTCGACCTGGATTCGAGCCAGATTTAGCCAATTTGATAAAAATGTATAATTACTAAAATTAATGATAAATCTTGATATAAACTTGAAATAGGTATAAAAATAATGAAGTTTAATGAAGCGTATAGGTTTTGTGTAATGTAAGTTAGTCTATAGCTAATTTTTAAAGATGAAATTAGAAACCGATTTAATTTTTGGCTGAAAATTAAACCTCCTTAGTCAGAAATGATGTACGAAAGAGTTGCAAATTTTAAAAAGAAAGGCATTACTCCCTAGGGATGACAAACTCGCCATAATTCCCGCGGGAACAATTTAGGCCATTGTCCTTCTGTATACAGGCATGGAATAACACCATTTACGAGCAAGTGTGATGAAAATTATTTTTCTTTTACACGTTTGAAAAATAAAACACAAAAATACATTTCTTTTTTTAATTTAAGTGTGAGCCGCGGCCGGTTTTGGTTATTTGTTGTTTATCCTTAGGTTTTACTGTTTGCACTGCTTTTAAACAAAGTTCAACGCAAGTACCTAGGTATGCAGTTATAACCGTATTTAAAAAAAATATGTATTGTTGCAGGTTAAATAGTCGCCAAAAGCAGATACGTAACTAATTTTCAACAGTTTCCTTTTGAAAAATTTAGTGGTACAACTTCACGAAGCCAGTTCACAATAGTTGCCTAAGTAAAAACTACCTACATCTATCTAGGCATAGATGAACTAAAAGCATCTGGCAATACGGTGCCACGTGGCACTAAAACTTTAAGAGAGAGCAGTAAACTAGAATATACCTACTGGAAAGTGTTCATCGGAAACCCATATGCTGCACATGCAGACTCGGGAACGAATCCTATATGCAGGGTGCAGGCTGATATATATATTCTATGTGCAGGATGAGTGCTGCGTGTTGTAAAAAGTAAGTTCGTAGCGCGTTTCGGTTTGTAGCGAACAACTGCTACAAACCGGTTATTTGTTTTTTATCATTGTGTTTCGATTGATCTGGTTATTCTTGTGAAATAACTATTAAGATTTTAAATTTCAAATTATTTTTTAACCCCTCCATGCGTTTGTACACAAAGCTGTACAGTTCTTATAAAAGAAAAGTGAGACGAATCTGACCAACCGTTATTTATTTATTACTAAACAAACATATTTGAATTTAACAGAAACGTCTGGAAATTCTAAACTCCGAGTATGGAAAAGCAAGCGATCACTAATTTCGTGGGTCTTAATGAGGGTCTTGGTAGCTTGGTATAGCTAGGAGAGATGTAGGTTCAAATCCTACCTAAGACAGACGACATTTTTTTCGTTTTAGTATAGTTTAATAAACGAATAGTTTTATAAAGAAAAGGACGTATTAAATAGATCTAGAGTTTTTTTTTAAATTTATTACCTATTTAGCTTTTCTTATATAAAGACATACGCTACAAATTGCTTCTTCATTTACTTAAAAATTTGGTGTACTAAACAGTCAGATTTGTGTATAAAACAGTTTTGCTCAAGTGAATTTAAAATAAAGCCGTATACGATATATCCGTGTAACAAGGCAGCAGCCCGCTATTGTTTCTGTATCAACGCGGTTTCTCATTCCGCATTTGTGTGGTTCATTTAAATGTGAACAATGAGATCGCACGTGTAACTTTACTAACACTAAGTTGTGGCATTTTGCTAGTTTTCGCAGTTTAAACAGCAGAAAAATCAATGGTTAGTGTAAAATGTAACGTAAGCTTAGATGACATGAAGTGGTTCTTGTTAATTTAATCAGACATTAAACGTAACATTTCAAATTAAGGTTATTATGTCAGCATTTATAAATTGAATTAATTGATTAAAGGTTCTAGTTATCAAATACTTAGTTAATAGAGTTTTATGTGAAATGCAGTAGCAAGATTGTTTAATTATTTTATTTTTCGAAAACTTGTCTTTAAATTTAAACTTCGAAGCCTAATTGGAATTTCTATGGATAAAGCATCAGTCACTCTCGTACTTATTTACGTAACAGATAGTGACGGATGTTTTATCATATTTTATTATTTATTTATTTATTTATTTATTGGTGTTCAGGACAACAACAGCCGTAAATATACTTATTACATAGTATCAGTTACATAAAAGAAGGCCAATGACAGTTATCCATCAGTTACTAAATTAAAAGAGTACACAAACATAGTGAAGATGAATACACATAAAAAATCGTAATCGTAAAAAGTAACACAAGTCAGAAATCTGAATGCTTTGCGTTGCACGCAGGCCCGGTAGAATGGAAATATAAACAATGCCATTCAGTAATTAACTTACTTGCAACTACTTGCCCACCAATAGTACCCATTTAATTAAATTGTAATTTACTTTTACATTCGTATAGTACAATAAAAGCGAAAACGAATTTCATACAAACTTTAATAAAGTTTTGCCCACCTTTGTGAATCGAGGTAAAACATGAGGATATTAATGAAAAAAAATTAAATATTTGATATGAGATTGCTAAGGTATTTGTTCATGAGTAATAGCTTTTATTGACCTTAATTGTATTTAATTTAATTTCTTATTCCTATTACTATTCCTATTCGCGTGTTTGTCAGTAATATATACAATAAATTAGGCACTTCCATATGCAAGGCAGCATGTCTAACTCGACGAATCCACTTTGTGAAATCACAAAGCAAAGCTATTTGTCAACAGGAATTCAAAAGAATATCCACAAATTTACTTTGCTTCTTCCTTAAGAATTCTTACAAACAGAAAATTGTATTGAACTCTATAATCTTTCTCGTTGCACGAATATTATACTGAGTGTTGTCAGTTCATGCATGAAAATGCACTCAGTGCAGTGCTAAGCCGCAGTGCATCCAGTTTGAACAAGAAGTTAATCCAGCACAAACTAGTTTTTGCGGAGTTGTTTCTTCCATTATGTAGCCTTGGACAGGTGCATTCTATCAGTTAGGTTTCTTTTAAATTCGAAGATGAATTATTTAACCGGCTAAGTCAGCGATTGTCAAACTTTTTATAACAGCCCCTTTGTTTCATCGATAAATATCTATGCCCCTCGTATCGATGTATCTAATAGCCTGCGACGGAACTCAAAGAATGCCGATTACTGTCCTAGTACCTACGAAACAAATTAAAATTATCCTACTTGATTATTTAGAGGAATACCACGAGCGTTACCTTTGCGTTCCATCATTGCGGGTACGTTGTTCTACATATAAATCAGAACCTAATACGACACGATGCGTCGTTTTATGTCGAGATCACAGCGCTGCCACGTCGCAACGCACCGGCAACGCGGGTGTCGCAGCGCTCTTAGATTTACTTTCAGCCCAATGGAATCCTCCCCTAACCATAGAACGGTGTCACAGTGACATTATAAAACAATTTGTTTGACACTTCTTACGCCTTGAATCATACGTCACTGTGATACAGTTCTATGATGGCTCAGGGTTCCATTGGGCTGAGAGTACATTATTTCATATCTCTTTTGTTCCGAAGTCTGATGTTAAGATTTTGAGTATGTGCTCCCTTTCATATGCCGTCGCGCCTCCTTCGAGGGGTGCCCCCCACTTTGAAAACCTCTGTGCCAAGTTGTTCCATTGGAGCACTATTAAAATTTTAATGCGCATTTTTAATTTGGTTGGAGTGTTCGCAGTCGAAACAGCTCGTTCAAAGCGATAGCCAAAGTCGGCCGTGTAAGTAGCTCCAAACTTTTGTACCTAATCGCTTTAACGCTTTTGGCAGTATAGTGCAGCAGTTCAAACATAACGCTAAAGTGACAAAGCACTAAAGTGAACAGTTACTTATAAGCCTTACGTAAATACGAGTGCGGGACAACTTTAGTTGGCCGGTTAATTCTTCGTCAACGGATCGAGAAGTTGGCTGCATAAGACAATATATAACACTCCTGTGTTCTGTAGCAAGAAGTTAATCCAACATGAACTTCTCTGTTAGTTGTTATTCCATTATAGCCCAGATGCATTTTACCTAAGGGTAAATTCACAACGAGACGCGACGCGACGCGATGCTGCGCGCACACGTGACTCAAAATATAATTTATTCACTACAAGAAAAGGCACACATTTCATTGTGAGAATTCAGAATACGTTGCACCACGTACCGTAAAGTTCTCAATAAAAACACTTGGACAAAATTCCAAAAACGTCAGATTTAACTGGTTCATAAATCACAAGTAAGTCTTTTTTTTTATTGTTTCTCTCGAGGGGGATTACTCCAAAAAAATGTATGACACGGCGTAAAAATCACAGAAGTTACTTCCTCAATTCATACACTTTCCAAAAAGGTTTCTACTCGTTTAATAAGCTTAATTTGTAACCGACACTATGTATAAATGTTAATCTTTTTCCTACAAGTATATTCGACAGAAATACGGCTGTGACAGACAGACACGTGAGTGATCCTATAATGGTTTCTTTTTTAGCTAATGTACGAAACTGTAAAAGGTGCCCATATTGGTGTCTGACGTAAATTGGAATGCCACTTATGCGTCAGATTGTTTGCTGCCGAGAAGATTCCAGTTTACCGGTTTTTACGGATGCGTAGTCAAATTAGAAACCTTTTTAGGTTCGCCGTGTTGGTCTGTCTGTCTGTATGAGGTTATTTCATAGTATTTTATTCAAATAATATTTGGAACTATTAATTGTGTCTAACAAAACACAAGCTTTAAAAATATCCAACTGCTGATTGGATAACGTGGTATAAACATATAAATGATTTTAATATAGCCTATGACACTCTAGTGGTTAAGATGAATCTAACCACACCACACCACACCACATTTAATTTATTAAAATCGGTTCAGCCGTTTATTAGTTACGAGTGGACCTTGAGTCGGATATATATACAAGTCAAACACATAACCCTTCTTTGCCGCAGTCAGGTAAAAAGAAGTAAATAAAAGCATAAACATCTAAAAATATTACTAGCCTAACAGTTTTTACCGAATATTGTTCCCCTCATTGACTATTTGTTATACATTACGTAGCCTTCACGGCCACCTAGTGAAGCATTAAATCATTCACCTTGCAATGTATAATATAATGTCACCTCTCACGCTCATACAGTAAGATTTGTGGAATTGGGACCATGACGTTGATCGTAGCGGGCAATCTTTATCGGCAGTCAATGATAGAGACCTAGCTAATAGGACTCATAAACATGTCTGTTTGCCTGGAACTTTTTAGGTTTATAATACCACAGTATACACAGTAGTTCGTCTTCAAACAAAGGTTGCGCTTGCTTGCATGTGTGCGTGCCTCGACCGTATGCGCCGCGAGCCACCACAAGCAAACTCAACAGGACGGACCGAGCCGGTTTAGTTATGGACGTGGACGCGCCCGAGCGGCAATAGGTAAAAGAAACTCCTAATGGGCCGGTGACGAACTACTTTTTATGTTGATAACACGGCCCTAAGTCATGGCTAGCCTTTATGTTCACACCACATTTGTTGTAGTAAACAACCAATCGGAACAATAAAGACCGTGTAAATAAAAAAGCAGCGTATGTGGAAAACAAAATGGCGGTACCATTTCCGTTTGGAGCAAATATTGTCCGGATCCAACTTTGTTGACACTATTGTGGCGTAGTTCGGTTTGAGTTGGAATATGTTTGTATCCTTTTAAGTCTAAAAGGCATACCTATGTGTTATTTAATACAGAAGTAAAGCATCTGTGTATGGTTTTCAATAAGGTCGCAAATGCTGTTAGAGCGATTTGGTCAAATGGGTTTCGTTCTGTATCTAACCTAGCTGGATTCACTGAGCATGCAACCAAATCATTGAAGCACGGAGTCACGTGTAAAAACGAGTTAAGTACCATAAAGAAGGAAGTCGTTCTTAAAGTTATCTTTTTGATTAGTTATTTACATAATTTTATGCCTTTATCCCTTCAGCTTGGGACGAATTGACAGCAAAAGTTTGATTTTATCACTCTTTGCTTTCTTTTCTACTTAAGGTGCATCAGCGGGGAAAAGAAAGGGAAGGAATTTTACGACCAAAGTTCACTAACTTAGATTCAAGAGCCAATCAAGCATTTCTTCATGAATTTCTGGAAAATTCAAAGTTTTACTCTCAGGCCAGCGATTCGCCTTCCACAATAGATGAAGTTTTATTAGACTGGGGGACGCCTGCGACTTTGTACGCATATAATCTATTTGCTGTTATTTTCCCACTTTCTTCCCGTTGGGGGTTGATTTTGGGAGTATCCTTTGTTAAGTGCAATTATAGGGTACCCAAGGAATACTTCTTCCAAATTTCAGGGCCTCTTTTCAACTCGGCAAAATAATGTTGCTTTTAACGTGTTATGGTTAGCGATGGGCAATTTTTGAAACATTTCACATATTACCTTAACTGTGACACATTTCAACTTTTGAAAATTACATAATTGACAAGAAACGTTTCTGAGAGTAATATTAACGAATAAATTTCACTTAAATTTCATGTCACTTCTTCGCTACTTCTGACGCCAGTAGAACGGGTTATTATATTATAAAATTCGTAGATTTACGTCAGTGGCCGCTTGGCCTAGGGGTATATGTTCTCAGCTGTTATACGAAGGACGGAAGTTCAAGACCGAGTTTCGATTTTTCTTGAGATGTTTTTTTTTAATGTGCTACCACGGTGGTAAACAAGCATTTGGTTCGTATGATGTTAAGCAGATACCTTTACCTATAAGCACAAGCATTTCCTAAGGGATTGCTAGCACGTTGCCGACCAAAAAAAGAGGATAAACTGTGTTGACGACTAAAGACAAAGGTTTGCCTTCCGTCATCAAACCACTGCATTCTCTGGAAACCTTACTCACCAGCATCAGTACAGCCCTATAAAGTTTCTACGACAATCATGAGTCAAAAATGACTTTATGACTGTTCTCTGGCCAGTCATTGATTTGTACGTTAAAAGTAGGTAAGTAAATTAAGTATGTTATCTTTGTTGTACAGTCGAGTGCATAAATAAATAAACACCACAAAGTTTCATAAATATGTATGCAGCCCTTATTACTACAGTAGTAAAGTTGCTGTATACATATATTTGAGACTTTGGGTGATAACTTATTTTTGCACTCGACTGTACATAATAATATCCAGAGTAGTTAAAGGAATTATCTTAAAGTGGTTGCTTTGATAACAATGACAATCTAATACCAACGTTGATTTCATCGTGGAGTATAAAATTACACACAAACATATAATTTACACCTGAAAACTACAGAAAATTAACAGAAATTTTTCATTTGTAACTTATAGTAACTTACATGAAATTTAAATGAAACTTTCAGTTTCGTAACTTACAAGCTGCCCATCACTAGTTATGGTGTTGTTATTAATTCGGCCGCCATTACTGTCAAGTAGATAAGAGCTATCGTAATGTTGTCAACATCATAACATGTCCAAAGCAATATGGTTTGACGCAGTAAAATAGAGGCCTGTCCCTAGGACCAGGGGTTTAGGAGTGCGATGTCTATCAGTACGTTAGTTTGTCTGTCACGCAAGTTTATAAGTATGGACTCTCACCTTTTTAACATATCTTATTCGTGTTTTTTTTGTATGGATGGTGTTGGTCAACTATTCCACCTTGTCTTTCAATATCGTTATCATGCTGTTAACCACTTGGCTGCTTTTACTATGAAGATTTAACGATTGTATCTTTGTGAGCATCCAATTGAATGGAACGATTTTAGAAGGGGTTTTTAAAATCAGCTTGGGTTATATTTAATTTACGACAGTGTATAGAAACTCCCTATGTTGGTAGGATAAACACAGTCTATATTTTGATATGGCAACAAATGTCCATAAATGTCAGAACAGACTTACAACCAGAAGCAGAACCTACTTTGCCACGTTGCGATAAGAATAAGTAAACGCTCCCAACAAATCCAGTGGACTACCAAGCCTTTAGAGACCAACTCTGCCCTCCTAAGTCACTAAGGCTTATCACGGATTCGATTGCCAAAGTAGATTCGCTCCTCTCCTGTTAGTAATAAGGTTGTGATTGCTACAGGAGTTTTTTTAAAGATGCTGCTTTTGGTGTCTGACGGCAGAACAGTTGTTATTGAAACCTGACACTCCTCAAGTGGTTTGAGTTACAGCAACTCTTCAATCGTATTAAAAGTTTACAAGCGATATTGTACCCTTGGGCTTTCTCGATTCTATTCGTATTATTCAGCGCTGACAGCGGGTTTACTGTCACGTTTATCCCTGTGGATAAAGCAATCGCCACCCTCGCACCTACTAAATACATGCTTGTCAGAAAGTGACGGATGTTTTATCCACGTTGATAGCAAATATAATAGGGGTAACCTTAGAACGCATTTTTTTACGCATAATTTATCTATTCGCATAAAATCTTTTCGTATAACAACCTTTTAGGCTAACATTGCAGAAATTAATAAACGTCCATTTTATAGATTATAGGTTAGTTATTTATAATAATTAAAATAAAATCACTTCTATTTTAAAAACCGTTTTAGGCTAAACGATTTTATGCGTAAAGATACATTATGTGATCCGGTATAATAGGACCGCAGGACGAATAATTGTTGCAGTGAGTTCACTATCTTTATTCGAATAATCTTTGCTGTAATCAAACTCGTTGAAAAAGATAAAAATCGGTTTTGGTTTCAATTAAGTTAACATGTTAAAGTCATTAATTAACCAAAAAGTTAAATATTAAGCACAGTTGTTGGTCAATAAAAATGAATGGAACTGCCATATTATTTAAATGAAATAAATACGTATTACCTACCATTTTAAAATGAGTTATTTAAGCTTTTTGAAAGCGGGTTTTTGCTATTTCCAACTTTTATTTT
Source organism: Acleris sparsana (assembly GCA_923062465.1). NCBI lineage: Eukaryota > Metazoa > Arthropoda > Insecta > Lepidoptera > Tortricidae > Acleris > Acleris sparsana. The sequence goes on from OV281293.1 coordinate 4,144,098, forward strand.
TTTAATTTAAAATCTTGATTATTGAAATGTAATTAGATAAAATCTCAGGTGTCTGTGTGTAGGCGTATTTATAAGTAAGTAGATAATGCAATATTGGGATCTATTATTTGATTGTTTATTAGCGCAATATGTTAATAATATATGAAAGTGATTCAAATTATTCTAAAGAAAAAAATACTGCATAACATTACAGGCCCGGCTCCGAGGCGGCAGCAATAGTGTCCTGAGCGTGTTCGTGGACCGATGGGACTCTGTACTATTGCGGCGGTGGTCACAAATACATGTGTCACGCCAGTGACCAGCGTTTGATTTAAAAAATAATAATAATTAATTAACTAACATAGAATAGGCATGCTACTAACAATATGGATGTGTATATCTGAAATAAATGGTTTTTAATTTAATTTAATTTAACATATACATACAGTGAATAATTTTTTTGTTTTACTACTTATTTTAAGTTAGACAGTTAGTTTATATACACTATAGGGTAAGTTTTGCAAATAAATTTTAAACTACTTTGTTTCTTAATATAAAATGTAGCTAAGAATATAGACTTGAATATTTATACGCATTAAAAACATTTGATAATCATGAACAAAAATTTTGCAAAAAAGGGCTATTAGAGCTATTAGAGCTATTTATAACTTGGGGTCGCGTGTGTCATTGAGGGAATTCTTCAAGGAAATAGATATTCTAACACTGCCGTCGCTATATGTATTTGAAATAATCATCTTTGTTAGTAAGTATCTACATAATTTCCCAACGAACATTGATAAGCCAAAAGCAACCAGGAGCACAGGAAAGCTCATAACCACATTTTATAGACTGGCCAAAACTTCAAAATCATTCTTAGGAAATTGTATAAAATTCTACAATAAAATTCCAAAAAGTATTACTGAACTTACTGACTCTAAATTTAAATCTGTCGTAAAACAAAAACTAATTTCCCGAGCATATTAAAAAGTAAACGATTATATCATGGATAGGGATGTTTGGCAGTGAGTCGTCCGTCCTGCATGAGTAATCTACGCATAAATTTACCTACGCTTAAAAAAGGTGCACCTACTGTGCAAACATACTGTGATATTGTAAAATATTTATAATTATTATGTAATGATGTAAACCTTTTTCTTGGAAAAAATAGTCCTTGCCGAGTTTCTTACGCCGGTTCTTCTCGGGGCAAAGGTTTTATTTTTCGAACCGGTGGTAATGCTTTTTGTCATTCATAGGTGCATTATATTATGCCTAAATTGAAGAATAAAGAACTTTGACTTTGAACAAATTGGATTGGTTTGAATTATATTCCGGTGATTGGGTGTTGTGAACGATATGAACTAAATTATGATCTTATTTGAAGCAAATAAAACGCTACTGAACTAAATATTGAACGAGTGAAACGAACTGATATACTTTATTTGAACCATTCATTCGTGAACTACTCATGTTTATTCCTTCATCGTAAGAGCGGGTTCCCACTTATCGACTGTAGTATCCGATAAAACATCTGGTGGCAAATATTCCTTTTTATATGAGGCTGTTCACATCTATCTAACACCGTTTGTTCGTGACTTCCTCCGCGTAAATGTTATCAAAGATCTTCGCAGGGAATATAGAATTTAAAAATAAGTTTGTGTTCAAAAGCAAATAATGTTTTTTAACATGCGGACATCCTTAAAAACTGGCAATTTTACTATCATAGTACCTAGGATTAGTGAGCTTACAGCATAACATGACAGGCTTATGGTAAATTATTTGCTAAAGCTAAAACAAACCTAATTGTATTTCTATTAAAATGCAAATATAAACAACAGGCTTGAGCGTATTACAGAGTTTTCAACTGGCGGCGTCGCGCCTAATTGAATTTTAGAAACAAGAAAATTATACAGTTAAAAGCCTCTCCAAGTTTTGCAGGGAAGACTGCGGTACAAGTAGATGAACGGAGTTACTATGTTTAGCATTTCCTGGGTCATAATTATATCTAGGAGACAGATCTATAAGTAAACTTTTGTTTACTTATAACATTAAACCCTACGTTCCAATAAAAAAACATGATTTTTACATAATCCACCCGAGTTTAACTTCGATCAACTACAGTTTTTTTAGTTTTTTAATAAGTACATTATATTTTTATGCATGTGGAAAAACAAAGGGAAGAAATTGAAGGTAGGAAGGATTGTCATAAATATGTTAACGACGATAGAAGATGACTGGACAGTTCTCTAATTTCATTATTTAGATTTAGCTTAAAAAATACTTTAAAAATATGTTTGTATTACACATTTGCATTTTTTTTTTTGGAAAAAGACTGATAGGCTATTTTTACGATGTGACCACAAAACTTTGAATAAAATTCGCCCAGCCAACTCGTTTCGAAGTTAGTCATAATAATGTTTCGGTAACAAGTCGGACAATTTACATGCAAAGTTTTTGGTTGCGTTGGAAAATTAGTTAATTATCTCAGTGTCATGTGCTTTACATATTTTTTTCGAAAATAGAAATTTCAAAGTAAGGCTACGGGTGTTATATGTTTAATGTTTATACATGTATATGCAAAAGTTTAATAGAAAATTTGTTTAATCCGAGTGATCGTTACAAAGTCGTGTCAATTGATATAGGCAGCGTTTAATAAAACCAAACGAAACAATTTACTATTCCTTTCTCAATAATTACATACTTTTGAGATATTTCTAAGGATTTTTAACGATTATACCTACACTTAATTATCACTTTTATATTACATATGTTAAAACTTTAGATTAAATTACTTACAATTAGTATGTATATAAGTATATTTATGGCATAGAGAAGGCAAACGAGCACACAGGCCACCTGATGGTAAGTGGAAACTGTGACCCATAGACATTCGCATTCACAAAACTGCAAGCCTAAGACTGCAAATGCGTTGCCAACCCTGAGGACTCAGATGGAATACCTCTATGCCAGTCATTACACCGGCTGTCTTATCCCCAAACCGGAACACAACAATGCTAACACTGCTGTTTGGCGGTACGTTAATGGATAAGATGGTGGTAGCGATCCGGACGGACCCTGCACGAGGTCCTACCAACCCCAAAAAAAAAACAATAAAAATATGCTCAATAGATATTTGAGGTTATGTGTTAAACATTACTAATTTGCTTCCATTAATGCTCATTACAATCCACACTGAGTAAACATGAAGATGTTTGATGTTTGATAAAGAGCCAGGTTTTTTTTACTTAACTATATAAAAGTAAAATATTTTACGTCTAAAATTTCTAACTTTTTAAATTGTAATACTTAAATATTATTCCTTATCCTTAAAGCATTAAAATGTCATGCTTGGTTTACCATTGAATTTCCGACAGACTTTTAATCGAATATTATTTCAAAGACAACGTTTCAAGTATTTTCATTTCATCGACAAGTCATTGCGTCGTGGACTCGATACTAGGTAATTTGAACCGAGGTCTTTTAATTAGTAGTTGACATATTTCAATAAAATTCATGTCATGACTAATCATTTCGGGTCTTTTTAATTTGTTTTTTTTTACTTGTAATAATATTTATTCCGCATAAGATTATTTGAATTGGTAATATTTTGCTATCAAAACTAAACGCAATCACTCACTCTGCGCGATTATAGCTATGTTCCTAATTTATTATAATATTATGATAATAATAATAAAAGTTATAATAATAGTAATGTGTCATGTTTTTGTGTTCTTGGGGGTCGCAGTTCTAACCTAACCTAACCCACTTCGGTCAACAGTTCGTTTTCTTGGGGGTCGCAGTCCTAACTTAACCTAACCTACTTTGATACACCAATAAATCTTAGTTTTATTAAACATATTTGTATGTCACACTACATAATTTGAAAAATGTATAAATGTGCAACTGGATATATAAAATTGTATTAAAGTAATACGTCGAAGAAATGAATTGCAATGTTTTGTAGTTTTACCAATTTAGATAATTTGAAACAAATCTGCGATTAAGTAGTATTCGTTGATTAGTATTTCCACGTAGTAAGATAAATTTAAATAAATAGTAGTTGAATTAAGATAACACCAAACAATATTACTAGTAATAAAGTTTCGATGAATCGTTGCCGATGAAATAATATTCGATGAAAAGGTTGTCGACAAAACAAGGGTACACCGTCATGCTTAAATACATTCTCGCATCAATCTTAGGTGTATATAAATTCAACTACCTTCCGCCCGCCACTTCCTTCAGCAAATATGAATTAATTAGATATACATATAATACTACACTACAATTATCCATAATTAACTAACTGGAAACCACATCAAAGTCAGGCCAGTGCTTACATAGATTACCGCAACCTAACAAACAGATGGAAAACAATATTATTATTATTATAATACTGTTGTGGCTATATAATTAGAAACTCAAAATTTGAGTTTCTAATAATAACCAAATGTATAGTTTGTTAAACTTATAGTTAACTAATAAACCAAGGTTTAAAATTATATACAATGGGTATCTGTTAAAAAATAATTTGTACTGGTTTGAAGCAATACATACAAATATGAATAAATACAAAGTTTTCCATAACTAATACTTTCGACAGAACAAGTCTGAAAGCCGAAGTAGACTAGCAAAAACAAATTGCAGAAGTTGTTTGCTGTCTTACTATAACTTTAGTCTTAGAGCAAGAAGCACAATTTTTCTGCCTTTCTAACTTTAAAGTTAGAGTAATTGCTACTCTACGAGTAATGACGAATTTTATCAAAAACTTAAAATAACGATTCGTGTTAACAGCTGTCAAAATGCATGAACTAACAATCGATTAACATTAATTAACATTTAGTACCAATTTCAACAAACGATGTTAAATTTCATTAATGTTAATCGACTGTTAGATCTACATTCTGACAGTTGTTAACCCTGTAATCGCCTGTTAAGTTGTTAACATCGTATGGTGAAATTGGTGCTTACCTCGCTTAAAGTGTTCTTTAACTTGCGCAAGTATTTTTTCACTGGATCCAAACGCCACGCAAAAATTATTTTAGGTAGTACCTAGATCCAAACGCGTAAATATTATTTTACCTTAACATCATACCTGTCCAATTTATAAGTTTAAAACGTATTGATAAAAGTGTTCATAAACATTTAATGGGAATGAAGCAAAAACGGGAACAATAACGCAATGCAATCCAATACTTTTTACTGAATGGCACCTTAATTACACCAATGACGCGTTTGCACGCTGTCTGGCGTATTCGACGATCCAATAAATATCGGCATCGCGCGATTTCCCTGTAGCTCGATTGCTGAGTGGATACCATTTTAATTAATCCTGCTATGATATTTGGCCTATGACTAAAACCCAGTTGCACAAACGTTTATAAGCCCTTGTCGTATTAGGACACCCATAACTTTCAAAACACTAAAAAAAGTAGTTTGTCTTCAAACAAAGGTATATCACGCGGCTTGTATGTGTGCGTGCCTCGACCTTACACGCTGTGAGCGACCACAAGCAAACTCAATAGGACGCGCCAAGCCGGTTTAGTCGCATGCATTTTGGTTGGTTCACTAATGTTTGACCAAAAAAATATTGACAAATGATCATTTGACAAACAACGTTTCACCAAATAATCATTTGGCAAACGTGACATTTGACAAAAGTATCATTTTGCAAAAACTCAATTAGCAAATGATCAATTAGCAAACACTACACTTGGTAAATGTGTTAAATAATAAAATGTCAATTGACAGTTTTCCATTTCACCAAATATTATTTCCTGTAGTTTACCTATTTCTGGGCAGAAAAAAATAACCTCGAAGGCCAAGGCGGGAGCAAAGCTCCCGCCTTGGCCTTCTAACCTAACCTATCCGAGTCAGTTCTGCCCAGATTCGTCTTGCTCGTTGCATTTAAAATTTTGTCTGATAACTCCGTTGCTAAATGTTCATTTTGTCAAATAATTACTTATAAAATGTAAATTTAACTGTTGATCATTTGAATAAGTGAGCCATTTTTAAAATGACAACTAGTAAAATGATCAATTGGCGAAACATTTTTTTGCAAAACGTTGTTTGTCAAGTGTAATTTTGCCAAATGACTTTTGGTCAAACGGCAGGACACCATTTTGGTTGCGTGCGTATTAAGTATCGAGCGACGTGCGTGCATGACTCTATGTATGAATGTAGAAGAAACGAAAGAGTTTTACAAGGATCGTAGCAGGTGGTAAAAAGTGTTATCTGCCTACCACTATTAAAGCGTATATTATAGGGTCGAAGATTATCTAACAGACGAAAATGCTGGCCTAAACCCGAAACTTGGTCAATTATAATTTGTTCAAATGCAAAAATACTTTATCTTGTCTAGGGGACACCGTTGGTGTAGCAAAATATATCGAAACTTTTATTTGGTCATCTTGCACCGTCGTATAAACACAAGTAGGTTTTTTTTTTGTCTCCCTCTCTCTCTTAAGATTTTTGGCATGTTTTCCTGCTGAACTACACATGTTTTTTGATATTATATTTAATTTTATATTTATACCTTTATATAATGCTTAGACTAAGTAGTACCATTAGTGAAGGTTCTGGAGTGGCGTCCGCAGACCGGAAGACGAGCTGTAGGTAGGCCTCCAACAAGATGGAGTGACGACCTCGTCAGGATCGCGGGACCGCGGTGGATGCGAAAAGCACAAGACCGGTCTGAGTGGAAAGCCTTGGGGGAGGCCTATGTCCAGCAGTGGACGTCTTTCGGCTGACATGATGAAGTAGTACCATTGTAATATGAAATATGTTTAAAACATGACTGACTGCTGAGTTTCTTGCGGCGTTTCTCCTCTTGGGAAGCGCTGGTAAATTCTTGACGTGTAAAAGTGCCTACTTACTGAATAAATGACTTTTTTTAATATTTTTATCTTTTATCCTGCCTGCCTGCTGCCTGTGGCAAACAGGAGTGATTTAATGTATGTATGTAAGTATCGAGCGAGGCGCATCGACGCAACCCCTGCGCCCGAGTGGCAATTGGTGACAGAAACTCCTTAACGGCCGGAGACGAACTACATTTATATTTATACTATGCTTCCTAGTTCACAAGGGTGACTTGCTGCTTCTTTCTGGTGACTGCTATAGCCATACAAAGTGGCATGAAATTAAGTTCACGTTTGTAGTATTTTTTACATTTTTATGTTGTGTTCAAGGAGTTGGAGTTGCTGGGAATTCTGTGGCTCTGCCTACCCTACTCTGGGATTAAGACGTGACGGTATGTATGTATGTATGTATGTTGTAGCGATTGACTTTACTGAAACAAATTTTGATGTTCAATTTGACGACACGCTGGCCTAGTTGGTAGTGACCCTGCCTACGAAGCTAGCGGTCCTGGGTTCAAATCCCGGTAAGTGCAGATTTTTGTGTGATGAGCGCGAATATTTGTCCTGAGTCATGGATGTTTTCTATGTATTTAAGTATATATTTCTCTATATAAATATTTATATCGTTTTCTAGTACCCATAGCTCAAGCCTAGAGCTTAGTTTGGGACTAGGTCAATTGGTGTGACATTGTCCCCTGATATTTATTAAAAAAAAAAAACTGTTGTAAACAAAGAAAAAAATATGAAGCATGGTTAAACAACAGGCTGTGTGTTTTGTAAACGTTTATTCAGAATAAAAATATTTACGATACATAAAATACTTTATTTACTTTAAGAATTTCTTTGATTTCACCCTACAAAGTAAGAAAATAAAGTTATCCGGCGCCTTTTTACGGCAAAAGGGCTCACCTTAATCTGTTTTGGAAGAAACTTCCCGTATAGGTTTGATAGAAGGCGAGGGTGAAACGGGCCCTTGCTCACCGGTTGCCTGGAATCGTTATTAAATATGGACGGGAAATTGAAATAAAATCAAAAGGGATTGTATATTCACAGAAGAAATATTATAACTATAAAATTACTTTCTTCTCCATTTACTTTTCCGACATACTAATTTTAGAATTTATAAATGTATTATTAATAGGTGATGACTTCTAAATTAATTAGTTTACACCGCTCCACTAGCTTGTATTTGCGAACTAAGTTATTTCTCTGTCCAAGGGTACCTGGAAGAGATATTAAGCTGTAAGTATGTCTGTTGTATACCTTTAATTAAGGTGTAATATCGCGTGTTTTTTTTTGTGGGGCGTAAAAGTCGGTAATCGCTATACCCACGAGAATTATTGAAATTTTATCGGAATCGGTTTAGCTGTAAAATCTAAACAGAAAGACAGCTAGAGGATTAGCGGTTAGATGATCGGACCCTGCACGAGATCGTACAACCCGCCAAATCAGCGACAGCGATATATGACTCTTAAAGCTCTATCCCTGTCTCTGACTTGTCAGGTCTTGACAGCTCATAATGTTCCCTCCGAACCAACAAAGTTGCTTCTCTTAATGACTAATAAAATGACAAATCAACGAAAGCCAAATAGTAATAAAAATCTTTGGTTCCTCGGTAATGATATAACTTTGAAGTTCTTTGGTCTTCTTCCAATTGCGGGAGTTTTCGCAAGTTTGATTGGAAACACAGTAAGATTAAATCCTTTTAATCTTACTGTGTTTCCAATCAAACTACAGATAATATTTTTTATCAAGGAATAGGCCCACGGGTACATAGCCACCTTATGATCTGAGATCCATAAACATTTATATTCTTATGACTACAAACTCAAGACTACCATATTAACGCCCGTATTAACAAACTGACCTCAACTCTAATGCTCGTCTCGAGATGCGTCAAAAATGACAGTGTTCTATGGTTTGGCGTTTACTTTGACGTATCTTGTGACGGGCCTCACAGTCAAGATGACCTTATTAATACGGCACTAAATGCGTTGCCAACCCTAAGGACTAAGATGGACTCTTCTTTAAAGATTAATGTAGTTTGTATAACACCACTTTTTCTGGCCAATATTGCTTTTAAAAAAATATTTTCATACTTAGTCAAGTTAGGGAACCATAACGTTAATAATGATCACTATATTATTATTAGAAGGCATGCCCGCTATGGACGACGATATCGTAAAAAAGCTACATGCAGGCCTAGTATGGCTACGTCTGGGACCGAGCGCGACGACAGCGCCACGTGACAGGCGGCCATTATGGACAATGTTGTCACCGCTGTCAAACAAGAAGTAAGTAAATATTGTGAAAAATATTAATGAAATCTTGTGTTATTTTACTATATTACACAATTTTGGACAATGGTAGTCAGTAACATTATTGCCAATAATATTAAAATTGTTGTTTTCAGTGAGAAATGAGCCTACTCGTGACTAAGACGGGGTTTCGTTTTTTTCTTACGGCAAATATCCACTTATTTTTTTGGTCTCGTTTCCACAATGGTCTTGGAAATTGGTAAAATTTACAGTCGCTATTCTTCTTGGTGTTATTACAATTCACAACAACACATCTTACCAGGACCATATTTTTATCTCAAAAACGATAAGAAAATGTTTACTGCAATATGGATTTGACAGCTCAAGTCAGCGACAAAAATGACAATTTTAGGCGTAGCGAGCGCTGTGATCGTTTAGGCTACCCCCTCCACCCGCTTTGCACTCTGCCAATATCGCGCGTCAAATGTGGATAAAGCATCCGTCACTCTCGTACTTATTTACGTGTCAGACGATGACGGATGCGTTATGCCTTATCCACACTTTGTCACGCGATAAACGCAGCCATATTATTCCCCTTGGTTTCGAAAACAAGGTGACATAGAGAAGGGCTGTTTTAGTAGAATATTTACGACCCTAAAAAAAAGGCAGAACAAAAAACCTGAAGGCAATAAAGGCATAAGGTGCTATTCAACCAGCGGCAGCGGTCTCATTCTCCATTGTTTTTAATAGGGGGCTTAGCCAAAATACATTACGCTAAGTTAGCGATTTTCGAAAATCGATAGAATGTATAGGATTGACGAAAGCTGATGACTAATGAACGCCGAACAATCTTGTCTAATGCCTGTTCTGCTACGATAGCTTTTACTAACTTGTCAGTAAACACGGCCGTGTAGAAAACAATACAATAACAATAGTATATGTAAAAGCAACGTAAAATAAGGCCCCTGAACTTTACAAGTAAAAATGCTCGAAATTCTGACACAGGTGAATGTAAGGTTTATCGGTTTTCTTTTACCGTTTACGCTTTATTTGTACAACGTAGGTATTACGTATTACCGAGACGACAAAACAGCTATTTGTATTTGTATATTTGCTGTTACTGTAAATATTTGTACTGCAAACAGATATTTCGCAAAGAGACGCAAGGGATGTTGGAAAATTGATATTAGGTTTATGTTTTACAGTACGTAGTGTGAATGAACGGACGTGTCTCTGCGATAAGCTAACGTTATTTTAGAAATCTAAACATGCATGTATTGCTTTTAAATGGTAATAATTAAGAGAATCCAAGACAGTAACGGCGGCTGAATTAAAAATAATATGATGACATTATGTTGTAAGCAAATTGATTTACCTAGTACAAAAGAGGCCCAGTTGGTCAAAAATGTATAACGCTCTTATAATGCCACTAAAACGTTAACTCATAACACAGATGTACTTAAATAACGCAGCGGAGCGTTATAACCGCTCAATTATGGCGCTATTAAAAAAACTGTAACGTAACAAATCGTACCCCCAACTGAATAAAGCGGTAAACGTGTACCCAACTTTTCATTTTATTGCATTATTGAATTCCGCACTTTAACATTAATCGCGTTAACATTAACATTATATAACACGGCCTCGGTACGCAGATAGTTGCCCGAATAAGGACTTTAAAAATTAAAACACTTTTATTCGCCCGAAAAAAGAGGAACACATCGATTTGTATAAACTTCGTTGTTCTTACTGAATAAATATTTAACCCGAAACGCATTGAAGTGATACAAGTTCCATTGAGTTCTATTTTTAGCTTAATGTTTGATTTTCTTTATTTTATTTTTGCTGTAAAGTAAGTGTTTTGATATTACCGCTTTATTCGGTTTGGGGTACGAAATAGCATTTATTTTAATTGAAAATATGTATTTGTGCTCGGTATCTAACGTGATACCTACTTCGTAAATAAATGGTATTAGCAGAGTACGCGGAAAGAACAGGCCAAGTCACCCAGTAATTTTGAATAATTGCGTTTTTATATATATTAAGGCTTATATATCTGTAACTGATAGGATAGGTAATAGTTTATTGCGAACTATACATTTTGGGATTCAAATTCCGATGTACCCTCCATTCGTTATGTCAGGTACATAATATATTTTTTGGTAGCGCAAAAGCAGGCCGTTTCAAACATTCCACGGCCTTCCCCATTTAAAAAAACATCGTTCTGTCTGTCCCGTATACGGCGTAATAAATTAACTTTTAAACTGATCACACGGCCTACTGCTCACGGTCGCTTAGATTCAACTTCTCGGAATCAATTCGGGAAGGCTTTCGAATTACCAAATTTTCGCCTGTTTGGGCTCAGCCGATTTTCGCCCCGATTTGTCTGCGCACGTGCTATATTACGGATTATCCTTATTTGATAACGGTTAGCCCACCAATATTGTTCATTTTGGTACGTAATAAATCTTACATGTAAAAATACTTCATTTTCTTTTTGTTAAAAATAAAATGTTTTGCTCATGTACCGTCAACCAATTTAAGCCATAGGCCACTGTGGAACTGTGTGAACGTGACGGAATTATTCAAATCATGAGAGATTGCTTTCGAATTTAATTTTAGCGTCAATTTTATAATTAATGAATCTTCGTATCACGTCATTTACCGGTGACGCCATTGGTTTAAAAACGAATCGAAAGGAAAACTAGTTAGCGTGATTCATCTTGGCTAGGGCCCTTAAAAGGGCTACCATACACGCCTGTCATCGCGGGATCGGGGACGCCAGTCTATGTAGTGCGCCTATTTATTTTTTATTTTTTTAATTAATAATTAGTTTGCGTTTGACCACAATCTCACCTGATGTTAACAGACGCTAGTTTTGTTTCTTTTTTAGTTTAAATTGTGCCATTATAGTATTCGTTATTAAGATTTTTTTTATTTTACGGAACCAGTTTTCCGGAATAAAACTATTTAATTTAACTATTTTATTTTATAGCATGTAAATTGACTGTTGATTCCCTTCTTAGCCAGTGCTGCGCTGCGGATCGTGCTAGAATTTTAGCAGTCGGTACAAGGGAGGCTGGATACTGGCTTCAAGCTCATCCTTCGCCAAGCACTGGTACTTTCCTAGACCCTAACACACTCCGAGTTTCAGTTTGCCTTCGCCTTGGGGTCCCGGTCTGCGCTCCACATCGGTGCCCCTGCGGAAGTGACGTCGATCGGCTAGGACATCACGGACTTTCTTGCCAGAGAAGTGCTGGCCGCTTCTCAAGACATGCTGCACTAAACGACATCATCCGTCGGTCTCTTGCCTCTGTTAACGTGCCGGCCCTTTTAGAGCCGTCCGGTATCTCCAGAAATGATGGCAAGAGACCTGACGGAATGTCTTTGGTTCCGTGGAATATGGGGCGGGTGCTAGTGTGGGATGCAACCTGTGTAGACACGCTGGCCCCGTCACATCTCCCACGAACCTCCAATAGGGCTGGTGCAGCGGCCGAAGCGGCTGAAAACATTAAGACTGGCAAATATAGTGGTCTCGGCCCAGAATATAATTTTATTCCATTCGTGGTCGAGACCCTTGGTCCGTGGGGTCCTAGTGCTATTAGCTTTTTTAAGGAATTGTCAAAGAGACTCATTGACGTCACTGGAGACCGAAGAGCTGGCAGTTTCCTCGCTCAACGAATAAGTTTAGCCATTCAACGAGGAAATGCTGCCAGCATCTTTGGTACAATGCCGCAGGGGCCTTTCTTAGATTTAATGTTTTAGTGTATATATAGATTTAGTCTTATTTAATATTAGTTATTTTTACAATGTAATTAAATATAATGTACTTATAGAATTTATGAGATATTTAATTTAATTTAATTTTAGTAAGCATTATTTCTAAATAAATTAAAGTGTTCAATTTCAAATTTATCACTTCATATTCGCTCACATAAGTGAAGGTTTCCTCTGTAAGTGAAGGAGCCATTTTTTTCCGTGAAACGTTTTTTAATGTTATAAGGAATTATTTTTCCGGCACAGCAACTTAATCCACATTCAAAATTCGAAATTCAAATAATTTATTCAGAGAATAGGCCACATGACGGCTCTTTTACAAGTTGGTACTGGTTACAAGAGTAAATCTACCAGCGTTTCGGACAGGACCATCATTGCGGAGAAGAAGCGCCGCAAGAAACTCCAGCAGGTAATTTTTTCAATCATAAAACAATTAATACTTAAAAGTAAGTTATACACCGTGGGCCCGAATAACCCGACCAATTTTAACAATCGATACTTGAGCCTATTTGTAGAATATAATGGGTATAATATGTAGTCCAATAACGCATAATTTCCGAGATTTTTATTATTTAAAAATCAATTCCATAGTTAATTTAATTTGAACTCTGTCACCTTAACCTAAAGCATTATTTACTAAGAAAGATTCATGTTGTAAGTAGCAATATCATCCACATACAACATAAATTAATTAATCAATTTCTTATTAAATAATGCTTTAGGTTAAGGTGACAGAGTTCAAATTAAATTAACTATGGAATTGTTTTTTAAATAATGAAAATCTCGGAAATTATGCGTTATTGGACTACATATTATACCCATTATATTCTACAAATAGGCTCTAGTATCGATTGTTAAAATTGGTCGGGTTATTCGGGCCCACGGTGTATAAGTAATAATAAGATAATAAAGTAATAAAGAATAAATTCTTAAAACTAGCAATAATAAAATTTACAAATGTAAGGTCAATAAACATTAACTGAAAATAAAAATAATGACTATGAGAACAACACGACGAAGTTTTAAACAACAAGTCCTTGCAAACGTGAACAGACCGGACGCCACAAACAGCACCCGTTCACGAGTATGACGCGTATCTCAGCCATCGTCTCTCTCAACCAATTGTTCGGGAAAGTGGCGACCCGATCAACGACGCCGCCGTAAGCAAACACCTTTGAGCGAGCATGACATGTTCATGTGGCCGGACGATCAACATAAAAGTAATATTGTGTGAAACAGCTGTCCGGCGAATTTACCTCGATTAAGACTGGGTAATTACTTAAATTGAAGGTACGAAGTGGGCTTAATTGATAAATACAAACATTAAGAAAGATAATTTGATAGAGTCCAGTATCATAATTCTAGGGAAATACAGGTGGGATAAGAGAGCGCTCAAGCTGAAGGCACCGGTTATTTTGTTGGATTAGTATGGTATAGCCATACACACTCCTACTTGGGTGCCCCGGAAGACCTGCGGGGTTATTATGACATAGTTATTTCAGTTTACGCTGAGAGAAAAGGGCAGAGCTGTATAACTGCTATAGCTCTGTCTTTTACGCTTGCCGTATAATGAACTTCATAGTAACTCCTCAGTACAATAACACCTGACATTATCTCGTGGCTTGGGAGCTTGAATGCGGATCTATAGTTATTTCTTTAGTAAAGTTTATTTGATTTAAATACGCCATACGATTTGTTAGATTCACAAGTCTTTATCCACGTAGTGACATTCTCTTAACCGATTGACCTGAAATTCGATACAGAGATAGTTTAAGCCTTAAAACTGGCTAAGGATCCTTATTTATCCCGGAAAACTAAATAGTTGCCAATTGAATAGCGATAAATGACTTACGCGGATAGAATTAAAGAAGAGTACGCTTTATTTTATTTCTGGGCTAAAATTCTAATATTGTGGAGAGGTTATTCAAAACAGGAGGTCTAAGGCTTTGTTGTTTAAATTAAATTTAAATTCCAAATCCCCAGGGCCGTTAGTGTAAGTTGCTAATGCAAACGTTTGCGTTTCTCATTTAAATAATGATGGACGCCAACGCGATCGAGAAGATGATGACATGAAGAAATTACCTCTGACCTTATTAAGAAGTAGACATAAGAGTTGGTTGATATAGGAATGTTTTGGCTCTGTTGAAGAATATTTTGACTATTTTAAATAAAAAAAGTAAAAATATGCCGAATTATTGACTAATTAATTTATTGATTTGTATTGTTGTTACTAATTCTGTCATTAATTATATTCGTTTTAATTATGCAGTCTCTGCTTAATTTAGAATTTATTTCACATATAATAAATCTTACATGCCAGTTTCTGGTTATATGTACGGAACTTGTACTCAAGGCTCTAAGCCTGTGCATGGGGCAGTATCTGTATGATAAAACCGGGCAAGAGCATGTCGGACCATGCTCAGTGTAGGGTTCCGAAGCCCTTATTACGAACAAATTAGACCTCGCGACAAACTTAGCTAACCCGTTGGGAAACTGTTATCCCAATACATCAACATAGGTCGCGGTCAGTTTACCAACACCGAAAATAAGTTTTCAGTAGGTATAAACATTTAAACCGTTTGTACCTCAAGAACCAATGAAGTCTACTTAGTCGTAATAGTTTTCAGATCAAATTCATTATATGTGCTTTCATTTAAGATATTTTTCAGATCTTTAGTAGCTTTAGAAACTTAATATTTCATAAACGGATGCCTTAATCAAACAATTGTTATAAAAAACGCGCAATATTTTTGAATTACCTATTCAACGACATCCCATGGGGTAGACGAGACAAAAAATAGATCCCAGTTACATGTAGCGGAGGTGCAATAAAAAAAGATTTTTTCTAGGTTTTATTTTACTACATTGTTGGCGTGATTAATATGTATATTCATGCTAAATAAGGGCTTCCTAATACTAAGGGTCTCTGAGCTAGGCTGCAGACGGACGGACGGATGGACGGACATGGCGAAACTTTAAGGGTAGTTTGATTACGGAACCCTTATAAGGCAGACAGCTTTTTAAAGCTATTTACTAGACTTGTTTGTAAAATAAAGCCATCCATCAATCCCCAACTGTACCTACATTCAATGTCATAATAAAACGATGACTTTAGTACTTTGTGGTCAAACGTCAGGTTTGAATAATTAACTTTTTAAAACTGGACTTTGAATCAAATCGTTGCTAAGTCTTGGATGATTTCTAGGTTTTAATCCGTGTAAGTATGTTTGTTGTGGTTTTCGTACCCACTGTACAGTCGACTAAGAGATGTATCCACTTTTTCACCTTATAGCATTGCAATAAGCTCAAAAAGTCAAGAGTACAGCTTTGTGTGGGCTAGTGTAAATTTGTTCGAGATTGCCCCATGATTTTGGACTGTAGCGATGGACTGAATGACTGATGTGACTGACGCGGTGGACTGACCGTAAAAGCCCAAAAAAATATCCAAACAAACAAACAAAGTGAAAACAAAAAGGGTAATCCATCATTTTATCGAATTGCACTTCATTGGTTGTATTATTTTATGGACATTTTAAACTTTCATTACGGATTCTAGGATAGACTTTTGCCTACCAAAAAATAACAGATCGTCCGCTGAGAAATACCTTTCAATTCGATTAAATGAAAATTCTTCGTAATTATACGTTCGTTGGAAAGTCTTTCGATAAAACAATAGGTAATTAAACAGGTACCAAATGAAAATGTACAGAAGTGATAATTACTTATGAAGTTCAGATAGCAAGAAGGTCGATGAAGCGCCACAGGCTTTGAAACTCCTAGATTGGTGTTTTAATTAATACCCAATTTGAATTTTAAAAGCCTTTCTGTGTAGCTTTGAGAGGGAAATACGTGGAGGGAAAGTTTGAAGTTTGCCCCGGCGGGAATCCCACGTCAAAACTCGCCGAATTTGAATATGTGCGCAACTTT
Source organism: Acleris sparsana (assembly GCA_923062465.1). Classification (NCBI taxonomy): domain Eukaryota; kingdom Metazoa; phylum Arthropoda; class Insecta; order Lepidoptera; family Tortricidae; genus Acleris; species Acleris sparsana. Next base: position 4,160,893 of record OV281293.1, read on the forward strand.
TGCGTTAGATTAATCTAGAAAATGAAATGTCTTGGAACTTTGGTCTTAGGTGCTTTGGTAATCTCGGTGGTTAAAAGGAAAGGAAAGGTGGTTCAATTGATGGAATTGGTGGTTTCTTATGATTTATTAAATTTATTAAATTATTTTTCATCACACTTGCTCGTAAATGGTGTTATTCCATGCTTGTATACAGAAGGACAATGGCCTAAATTGTTCCCGCGGGAATTATGAGGAGTTTGTCATCCCTAGGGAGTAATGACTTTCTTTTTAAAATTTGCAACTCTTTCGTACATCATTTCTGACTAAGGAGGTTTAATTTTCAGCCAAAAATTAAATCGGTTTCTAATTTCATCTTTAAAAATTTGCTATAGACTAACTTACATTACACAAAACCTATACGCTTCATTAAACTTCATTATTTTTATACCTATTTCAAGTTTATATCAACATTTATCATTAATTTTAGTAATTATACATTTTTATCAAATTGGCTAAATCTGGCTCGAATCTAGGTCGAAACTAAACGCAGTTATTATCTGTGGTATAGGTCACAAAAAAAATCGTTTCCATTTACGTTCCCGTTCGTCAAAAGTTATCTCTTTATATTTTGCAGAGTTAAAGTGTTTTCTCTTTGTTTTTTTTCCTCGCAAATGTGATGAAAACCATTGTGTGTATCACAGGCAGTAAGGGGATTACTAACTCGAGTCATTATAAGCCCTCCGCCTTCGGCGTCGGGCTTCTAACACTCTCGTTAGTAATTCCCTTCATACTACCCTTGATGCACAATGTACTATTATTTATTTATTTATTTTTAGACTAATGGCCTAGGCTAGTAGCTCGGATAATTTTAAGACTATCTACATACATCTGAAACAGAACATTTAAGGGGAAATGCTGCATTCAGTCTGTTTGAATAAAATCAAACGGGAAGTTGTTTCACATAGTCTTATCTGAAAATCCCTGAAACACAGAATATTTTTAAACGTCCTTTACACAAATGCATTGAGTCTAGACAAGTTACATAGATTTTCAAAAACTGACGTAAGGTAAGGAATCGACGTAGGCGCTTGACCCGACCGTCTGACTGCTTACGTCATATTACGTCTTACATTTTGATAATGATAATGAACGACTTGGCGCGTGGAGATAACCCCAGGTGCTTCTGTTCAGTCCACGAGTAAAATACTCTTTGACCGAACAATTGTCCTCGCGTGTGATATCCATGGACTTATTTGTCTAATAAGTTCATGGTGTTTGGTTAAAACAAGAAGTGAAAGCCATAAATTAAGGAAAAAAAAAGATAACGAACGCCGAATGCATCTTGTCTATGGCCTGTTTTGTAAATACTATACTAGTACATATACGCTCGAGATAAATAAAATAAAATGAATTTAGATGAGGGTGTTTGTTTAGTGATTCCATTACCAGGGCTTTAGAACCTGTAAGGGTCTGCTCTTGTACTTTATTTATGTCTAAACTGACTGGCGTTACTTTACGGCGGGGTCGTTGATCGGGTCGCCACTTTCCTGAGCATATGGTTGAGAGAGGCGATGGCTGAGATATGCGTCATACTCGTGAACGGGTGCTGTTTGTGGGGTCCGGTCTGTTCACGTTTGCAAGGACTTCTTGTTCAATGAATTATTCTAGTTATGGCGTTTGTCGTCGAAACCTCGGCGTATGTTCTCATAGTAATTTTTTTTTTAGTTCAATGTTTATTGACCTTACATTTGTACTTAATAATTTTATTTTTGCTAGTTTTAAATTTTTTTTATTTATTACTTTATTACCTTAATATTACTTAATGTTTCTTTAAAGTATTATTGTTATTGTGATTGAAAAAAATGACCTTCTACTGGAGTTTCTGCGGCGCTTCTTCTCCGCAATGATGGTCTTGTCCGAAGAGCTGGTAGATTTACTCTATATTACCCGACGTGTAAAAGAGCCCTCATGTGGCCTATTTACTGAATAAATATTTTAGATTTTGCATTTTGTTTTTTTTCCGAGCAGATGTTAATTGGAAATGAAATGAAATAAAAGCACAGCGGCAATTTTCCTCGAGTGTAGTTTTCGTGGCGGACATGCAATAAGGTTCTCTCATTTTGGCACGCGACGTGCCTTTGCTCTTTTCATTCGCGACAGCTCATTGTTACTGTTTCAAAAGCAACAAACGTACACTCACAAGCAATAAACGTGCCACGGAATATGTAAATTTGAACGAACAGATACCAATTTCCAATGCTTTTTCCTTTATAGTGTTACGTATAACTATATATCGCACTTTCTGCTCGTTTAATTAGCTTAATTTTCCAGACCAATATTTGAATTTTGAAACGCTTATGAGAAGAGGAAGTTACTTCCGTGATTTCTACGCCGTGTCATACATTTTTTAGGAGTAATCTTCTTCGACAAAAAAAATACTGGTCTTCGATTTAAGAATCTATTATTTCTGAGCCTTTTGGAATTTTCGCTTTAAACATCCTGTCTGTTTATTTCAGAAACAAATAAACATTGTAGGAAAAATAAGACACTGCTCTGATACTTTACCTATACATTTGTAGAAAGAACTATCACAGAGCTATCACATATTTAGGGTTGGTAAAAAAGTCTGTCGACATAAAAGGAAAAAGGGACAGAAATCAAAAGTTACGGCTCTTTACTTTAGAGAGCGGTAGATACTCGTATGTTCCTTATGATAGGGCTTCTAAAATATGAAGACACGAGCCTGCCGCAGTTTTTTTTTTGGTTTCTATTATTTCATAATCCGGTGCTCGAAACCGATTCGCACATGACTGGTGTTGCTGCCGAAGGATATATGCTATATATATGTTTGTATGTATGCTTGTTTCTTTGTGGCACTGCTGAAACTAAACTCGTGGACCGATTTTGATGGCTCTGGTGTCAATCGATTTGTCTTAATCTTGTGAGTGTCACTACTGATATCATCATCATCATCATGTCAGCCGAAAGACGTCCACTGCTGGACATAGGCCTCCCCCAAGGCTCTCCACTCAGACCGGTCTTGTGCTTTTCGCATCCACCGCGGTCCCGCGATCCTGACGAGGTCGTCACTCCATCTTGTTGGAGGCCTACCTACAGCTCGTCTTCCGGTCCGCGGACGCCACTCCAGAACCTTCTGACCCCATCGGCCATCAGTCCTGCGAGCAATGTGCCCCGCCCACTGCCACTTCAGTTTAGCTATTCTTCGGGCTATGTCAGTTAGGTAGATCTAACTTTGAGAAAGAGGTCACTCGTCGTATCCGACTCGGCTGGGCAGAGTTCGGGAAGCTTCGCAGCACTAATGATATGACAGTAATCAAAATTCAAAATGGCGGACGCCATATCGTGTCGCCATATTTTGCACGATAGACTTAAAACCTATCACACGTTATTATTAGACTAATGGCCTAGGCTTCCAAGCGGATGTTTGCTGCAAATGGCGTCAAATATATGAGGTGCGGCGTACTTCTGCTACGAGTGCCAGTCATACGTCTCTTCGATAAATGATTCCGTTAGACGTAGGTTAGACGTAAACACACGTCAAGTTTAAGAGATTATGTGTTTCTGGATACACACCAGCACCCTACGTTGAACATCAAAAATATCTATTCTGCATGAAATGTTTTATTTTAGTGATTGAGTATTTACATGTTTAAAGTAATTATCAAAGGAGGTGTTGAGTTGTTTATAATGTATGGGCAGAGTCTGGAAGCCTACGGATTCCCTTAGGGCTTAATCTAACTGCTTATTTAACCATTATATTGATGCTGCTGAAATAATAAATGAAATAAGTAAGGTAAAAGCTCCTATTATGGACAGTGATCCAGTTTTTTTTATGGCATAGTGAAGGCAAACGAGTACACAGACGACCTGATGCTAAGTGGAAACTGTGACCCATAGACATTACACTGCAATTCTAAGACTGCAAATGCGTTGCCAACCCTGAGGACTAAGATGGAATGCCCTATGCTAGTCATTACACCGGCTGTCTTATCCCCAAACCGGAACACAACAATGCGAACACTGCTGAACGATCAGTAAATATAAGTTTCTGAGATTGATATTATGTTTTAGTAATACAATTAGATTATAATTATGAAATTATTCGGGATTACCACTATTAGAATAAAATGTTCAGTATTGATTTAAAAAAATGTTAATGTTCATCACTGGAGCATACTCCATAATAGGTGCTTTTACCGTAGGTAGTGTTCGTTGGCATGCGCGTCACCTCAGAACGGCTCGGCTGTCCCAAACCAAAACCTAGCAAGAGCCAAATTTTTCAAAATTAGTTTTTTTACACCATACATCTTTAAATTTAGTGCTGCGTGTAATGCAAAAACACCCATAATTCTATCGCCCTTAGTTTCGAAGATATGAGACCCCCTAAACCTAGCAACTCCACCTGCTACTCGTCGATACCAAAATCAAAATCCTAGCAAGTTACATATCCAAATTCAAAGAAATAGTAACTACGGCTTTTACTAGGTATTTGATTTTGGAATTTGCACTCACTAGGTTTTTGTATTTGCTAAATAGCGTGCACTAGGTTTTTGAATTGGGAAATTATTCAAACAAGTTTTTTGATTTACGAAACGGACGGCTTATACTAGGTTTTTGATTTAGGAATTTGCACGTACTAGGTTTTTGTGTTTGTTAAATAACTGGTGAATTAGTCATACTAGGTTTTTGATTTAGGAAACGAACTATTCAGTGTTGTAGAATTTGTAATTTATTCCTATACAAAATCTAGCAAGTCGATGCGAAAGGAGTGCTGCGGGGGCGCGGTGAGGTCCGCGGCGGTGGGGGAAGGGTCGTCAACGCGCGCCGCGCCGAACAGTCACTATGTTTGCGCTGGCGCTGAACGATGTGTTTTTGTTTCTTAAAACTTTACCAAAATGAGTCGAAATAGTTATAGAAGCAAACTCATTCTCGCAGCCGCTTTATCAAGGTAAGTACTTACGTATTGTTAACTTTTTCTGTGAATTTAAATTTGAAATAAAATTTGTCTTGTTTTAGGTAGGTAGATACTATTAATGGTTAACAATAGTTACGCTCTCCTATTTATATTGCAGTTTTCGTCTGGACACTAATAAGAATCTAATCAATGTGCCTATGTGCTTTACTTTGTTTTATTTTGTTTGTTTGTATGCACGATAAAATAGATACAGATACTTCATACCTATTATGGGTCATTAAACTTGCTGTGTTATAGGTAAGTAGGGAAAGGTTAGGGTAGGTACATATTTACATAGTTTCGTGGCGGTGTTGTTGGTTAGTAGTACCTAGTTACAGGTGCGGACTTTACCTCTATACTTACATTAAATTTTATTATTTTTCATTGCTGCTATTTCCATCTATTTGATGTCAAGTGGGTAGGTTTAGCGGGAAACGCTTTAAAATTAAAAAGTTATAACGTGTAGACGGACTTGCCTTGTAGACGGTCTTACCCACAGTCACCTTAATCTCTAATTTTATTTTACATATTTAAATCAATTAATAACCATAATTCTGTAAAAGGTTTTGTAATATTTTAAACAGTCATAGCACTCATATCCATACACTAATAATATATATATAGCTATACACCCACAGGGTCAAATAAATGTATAAAATGAACCTAATTGTCAGTGACATAAAGAAGTAAAAATATTTTTGTCTCTTTGGGGACGTATGTATAATATGTATTTATGACTTTACTTGTGCTTATTACGAAAATATTATAGTCACTAAGTAATGGGATTTCTTATTAGGTTTAATTTAATTCATTGACAAGCTTCGGCTCTACGAGCATGCCATATTTACATCCTTATCTTTTTCATTCCAGCTTTGAAGAAGAATTTAAGGAATTGGACTTCCTTATAAAAAATTATAATGTGTCAGTATTGCCCAATGCAATCACAGGACCTCGAGGCATTAAAACCTTCAAAAAGGACGGCATAATTGACAAACTCGTACCTCTCATGCCAGAAAGCAGGAGGAAATTTTGGCATGAAATGTCTGTAAATAACGCATCAGTAGATTTGCAAACAGGTGGTGAAGTTCATGAAGAAGTTTAATATTGTTTTTTAATAAAGTTTTTGAAATGAATACAATTTTCGTCGTTATTTCTATTTATACTCTCCTCTAATTATTTAATAAGACTATAAAATGACAATGACAATAAATAAATAAATAAATATTTTCATCTAATCAGATACATTTTTAACCAACTTTGAGGTACACATGTAGAAAATTTATTTATCATTATAATTATGTAACAAGTATTTACTAAAAATATTGAACACTTAATCTTAAACTTCAATGATCACAACACACATACTTAGGTACTAGGTTTTTACATAAGAGAAATACGCTTGAACCCACTAAGAAATCAGATCAAATTCCTAGTAATAGACTATGATAGGTTATTGAATTTGGTTTTTGAGACCCGAACACACCACGAAATCAGATCAAATGCCTAGTAACAGACTATGCTAGGTAATTGATTTTGGTTTTTGAGACTCGAACACACTAAGAAATCAGATAAAATTCCTAGTAACAGACTATGCTAGGTAATTGATTTTGGTTTTTGAGACTCGAACACACTAAGAAATCAGATAAAATTCCTAGTAACAGACTATGCTAGGTTATTGATTTTGGTTTTTGAGACTCGAACACACCAAGAAGTCAGATCAATTTCCTAGTAACAGCGACAAATATACTATTAAGTCTCATAAAACTGGCATTTACAGTGTTTTTATATATTTTTTTGCTGTTTCTACTAGAGTAATTTATTTTCATAATTTAGCACTAACAATGAATAACCTAGGGCTTATAGTTTTTAAGAGGTACATAAAAACGTTTGTTTTGCTTCTCCTGTAAAATTTTCTCAATGGCTCTTACTAGGTTTTGGTTTAGGACAGCCGGGCTGGTTTCACACTTGGCCAGATTTGGCAATGTTTCCCAAAAATTCATCGTAACAGTCCGAGTAAGGTTTATAGGGAAATAATAATTGAAAAATTGCCCGGAAATTTGTATAGGGTCAAAGTCTTTCAGGTCAGCTAGTTGGTAATAAATATCAGGGGTCACACAAGATGACCTAGTTTTGAACTAAGCTCTACTAGACAACGATAACGTACTTACGAGTATGTACTTGATAGGATTGTGAAGCGGTAAATTTACATACAATAAAAAAGTTTCTTTCCCACCATTTTACGATTTTTGAATATGTCGTCGATATTATGAAAAACTAGGTCTGGTCGTTTTTCCTTGCAAGAAGATATTTCTTGGAAAGACACAAATTAAAAAAAAAGAAACGGAAATGTACAAACCTAGTTTTTCGTAAACACATTCATAATTCATGGAACTAGGACTTGATTTAGGGGGTTGAGAAACAGTGGACCTGATTCTACAGGGTGGCTCATTCAAATCGGTCAGTATGGGAAAGTCTGAAACTATAAGACATACGAAGATTTGTTCTTAGGAACCATGTCACCGATTTTGATAAAAAGAAAAACTGCATTCATACATTTGAAAAAAAAACTGTACCCAGCTGGGGAATCGATCCGACCGTTACAATATTCAACAAGTTCAGGCATTCGTTACAATATTCAACAAGGTCACTTCGAACATCTATTAAAATAAATAAAAATTATGTGAAAGCAGTGCATTTTCTGGATTTTAGACATCATCTTTCTTAGAAACATTAACTGCTTAAGACCTACACAATCGATTTCTGAATAGAAATAGTGTAAGTTGATTTTTTCAAAACAACCGGGTTCAATTCCCTAGCTGGGTACAGTTTTTTTTTCAAATGTATGAATGCAGTTTTTCTTTTTATCAAAATCGGTGACATGGTTCCTAAGAACAAATCTTCGTATGTCTTATAGTTTCAGACTTTCCCATACTGACCGATTTGAATGAGCCACCCTGTATAGTGGCCTCTAAACTTCTTATTTTTATTTTGGTGTCGCTAAAACACTTTGCTATTCTATGAGCAGCCGTCATAATTAAAATGACAGCGCTAATTTGAATCTGACGTTTCTTATTTTAGGCAGTATATTCAACTTTACATTGATATTCTGGAATAGCACTTGTTGAATCGGGTCCAGTATTGCCCGGAGATAAATCTGTATGGTTTTTTTTACAGCTACGAAATTTAAGCGTTCGTTCACAATCCTCTTAAAAAAAATAAAAAACATTCAAGTCCCTTGCTCTAAAGTGACCGAGAATTGAGCCCGAGGCATGGCAATTATCGTAGGAAGTGTCAAGCATTATTGACTAGGCCAACCGTATCGTCAAAAACTTCTCGCAACGTTTTACTGTACGTAGTTCGGACTGACTACTTAAGTCCTTTTAGACTGTAATTACGCAGACCAGGTCTTAAGAGTCCTAAAAGGAATACCTAGTTATCTCATTGTTTGTTATAGGCGCTTACTGTGTGCACAAAATAAATTAACACTGGCGTGTTTAAGCCTACTTCTGGCATCGTTCCATTCTTCTTCTGAAGATACCTAATATACTTGTTCTGAAAAATGTGTTCTGTATTTTCTTTTCTTCATTTTGTCTGTCTGTGATTGGAGTACCTTTTTGTTGGTTTTATTAAATGTTATTATAGTTAAAAGCGACGGGATAGACCCTGTTAACTAGTCGTCATGACGCAAGAACAATCAAAAATTAAATAATTGTTTCTACCTCTTAGTAGACCTCTCCACTCCTGCTGTCCTGACCTCTTTAGAGTTTTCGGAAAATCGATGCAAGTGGCGCAGTACCGGTCCTTGTGGCAAACTTTTGGGCTTACATCCAGCAGAGGCCATCCTTCAGATGAATTGATGACGATGACGACCTAACTGCGTCGAAATATCCGGAGTTCAACACAAAACCTCAAGGTAATTGCGGTCCATGTTCCGTTGGTAAGCCGTTCTCTACATAGATAAAATAAAACATACCTACCAACTAAACAGCAAAAACCCTCGTTACACAACCAAAGTGTACGGGAATAAACTTTTTACAGCGGGATTACGAAACCCAGCTATGGATTACGTCGCGTTTATATAAGCTAAGCCCTTCCCAAGCTAATTCTTCACGTTTGGACCGTGGGAACTTGTATAACATGAAGTACTTTATTACAGCTCAAATATTGTATATTGTGCTGTGCACTATGTTTTAGCTTTGGACGTTTACAGGGCAGAACACGATGTCTAGCCATACTTATTGACCTTAACAATTCATAAATTAATGAATCAAGTCCAATGCTGGTACGAGATTACTTGTTTTGCAGGTTGCTGAAAGTGCCAGGTTCTGCCAAGGCAGACAAACTATTTTATAAATAATTATGCCTTTTCTCCCTTAGGTGACTTATGTTCTGCTTCTCGATAAGGTTCTTGATATAATACTACAGGACTTTGTTTATACTTTATCTTGGCACTAGAAATGAGGATCAGCTGAGTCCTTCTAAAATTTAGGAGTCCTACCCCCTTCCAAATGGGCAATTACATATTTTTTTGAAGTCAGTTAATAAGAAGCGAGTGGTTGTATGTATTTTGTAAATATTTATAGAATTAAACGTTTTTTTCAATGGTTAGTTTTGTAACTTTTGTTAAATTCAGTCTAAAAATACGTTACTCAAGTGATATCATTACATCAATAAGCTTAAAAAAATACTACCACTGTGCGTTTAACCCTTACACAGACTGTTGTTTATTAAAAAACCGGCCAAGTGCGAGTCGGACTCGCGCACGTAGGGTTCCGTATCACTATACATCTAAATAAATGTTTTTCTTTATTCTTTATTATATTGGAGTTGATTGAATGAAAGGTAAAATGCGGTTTACGATTTATAACGTATTAAAAAAAAACTAATTATTAGATCTCGTTCAAACCAATTTTCGGGGGAAGTTTGCATGGTAATGTACATCATATATTATTTTTACATTTATCATTCCCTTATTTTAGAAGTTACGGGGGGGGGGGGGGGGGACACACATTTTTCCACTTTGGAAGCGTCTCTCGCGCAAACTATTCAGTTTAGATTTTTTTTTTATTAGAAACCTCAATATCATTTTTGAAGACCTATCCATAGATACCCCACACGTATGGGTTTGATGAAAAAAAAAAATTGAGTTTCAGTTCTAAGTATGGGGAACCCCAAAAATTTATTGTTTTTTTTCTATTTTTGTATGAAAATCTTAATGCGGTTCACCGAATACATCTACTTACAAAGTTTCCATAGTATAGCTCTTATAGTTACGGAATAAAGTGGCTGTGACATACGGACGGACAGACGGACGGACAGACATGACGAATCTATAAGGGTTCCGTTTTTTGCCATTTGGCTACGGAACCCTAAAAATGAATATTTATACTTATTTACTAAACGATACGACATTTCCCGTCGGCAGTGAGTCGCGCGTAATTTAAAATTGTGCTGGTTTCCGGATCCGTTCATGAATAAGTTGAAAAAAAATGGAAATTTCAGCCCTTCCGTTCTTTTGTTACGCTTATATCAGTTTGTTCACAAAAGAAGACGTGTCTCTAAAACTCAGAAATATTAAAAAGCTTCTAGATTTGAACAGTCGTATGTTATTTGAAAACGAAAATAGGAACCTACTATATCTGAAGAACAACTTTCCCTTCGCCTAGCATGTTTTTGCTACCGTTTTCCTTTACAAAACTACACTCGAGTTCATAAACATGTATGCACTTTAGTACCTTGTCTATTTAATGTCATGTTTAAACTGACATGTATGGATTGTCACAGTGATGAAAATGACAAGGTACTTAAGTGTATACATATTTATGAACTCGACTGTACCTATAAGTATGTAAGTTAATGTAGGATTAATCTTTTTTTTTTATGACATAGAGAAGGCAAACGAGCACACAGGCCACCTGATGGTAAGCGGAAACTGTGACCCATAGACATTCGCATTCACAAGACTACAAGACTAAGACTGCAAATGCGTTGCCAACCCTGAGGACTAAGATGGAATGCCTCTATGCTAGTCATTACACCGGCTGTCTTATCCCCAAACCGGAACACAACAGTGCGAACACTGCTGTTTGGCGGTAGGTTAATGAATAAGATGGTGGTAGCGATCCGGACGGACTCTGCACAGAGTCCTACCACCCGCAAAACCCTCCATCTACATCTGTACCTTTTGAACTCCTCACGTCAAATACAAAATGTGTCACTCACAAGCCAACCATATTTGCTATGCTATGCAAATTACGACTTAGTTTATATGAATCAAAGTCTCAATTAATCTTCAACTGGTGTCGGCTGTGGCCTGTGGCCGACCGTGGCTAGTGCCTAGACTTTCAGTTGATGGCCAGAGACGTCTGTGGCGTTTCAAAAGGTTAAATAAACAACTTGCTAGCGAGCTAGCCAGTGAAGTTAAACTATAGGTAGTTTGATCTCTTACCAATTACGCGCTGTCTCGTTTGTTCAACCAAGATGCGGGGCACACAAACATGTAATTATTTGTACACGTTGACGGGTCAACCAGTGTATCTTCACTTACGAGCACGGTAGCCAATTTATTTAGTTACTTGTCTAATTTGTCTATTGAAGATGCAAGAGTCGCGTACTATATTATGGTGAGACTTCGTTGTCTATCTGTCTGTCTGTGTGCCACAGCAGGTTTTCTCAGCATTTGTAGTTACAAATGCTATCAAAATTTCTGTGATGTACTTTTTTATTTATAGCCAAACCTTATCTCTGAAGTTTATAAATCAAAAAATCTGATGTAGTCCTGACGTATAGATAATTACTCATAATTTAAGGGAAAAATAAAATTAAGTGTTCAGTATTTACAGTTTAGGGAAATATCAAAAAAACGTAGAAAATCTGTATTCTGTGGACGTTATTGCATAGAAAATACAGCTCATAAAAAAAATAGTATTTTCTTTTGCGGTCACCAAGCATAATCTCTTAAATACGGAACCCTCGGTGCGCGAGTCCGCCTCGCACTTTTTTTTTCAATGTAGGTACTTTATGCGGTGAGTAAAGAATTTTTAGATCCAGATTTATTTTAGTAAAAATGTTATTGTAACCCGTGTACACTGAACGTTTTATTACGTGTTTAATAAACAAATTGAACGGATTTATTTGTCTTTCTTTAATCGACACTGCGTTAGGGCCGGCGCAGATACAGCGACGCGCAGCGCTAACAATGTTTCACTGCCAAAGCATCATCGTCTTTAGATGTGTTGAAATAAGTTCGACATTCAAAACACCGCAAATTTTCCGCTAGAATCTGACCTTAGTTGGTGTTAATAAGGGTCTCCCCAGACCTATCGACGCGGAATTGGCTTGAGCCGGTAAGAAAAACTTTTATGTCCGTGAGGTAGTGAAAAAGGCGTCACTCGGCTCGACTCGGCTTTGCGAACGGAACGACGTCGTTTTCGCTTTTATTACATAGACATAAAACTTTTTCTTACCAGCTCAAGCCGATTCCGCGTCGATAGGTCTGGGGAGACCCTTAATTTCGATCTTATTTTAACACTACAAAAGACGATGATGCTTTGGCAGTGACATATTCTCAGCGTAGCGCTTCGCTGTATGTGCGTCGGCCCTAACAAGCTGAGATAACAGAGTGCACAGAACAGCTATCTCAATTTAATTGGTTATTAATTTCTATGGGCACGGCACATTACTTGTAGAACGAATGAAAAATAAGGCCAGAGATTTCTTATTTACTCATTTATTTATTAGGATCATCAACAGTGGATACAATGTTTTAAAAACTAAGCATTACATGAGAATTATTATTTTCTATCTGTTGTATAGTGTATATTATTTATTTTCATTTCATACACTAAATGATACTTTATGCATTATTAATTAAATAAAAGTTTTCAGTTTATGTTAATGTTATTGGGTTGGGTTTATTTTCCAGTATTGGTTTGTAATCGCTATATCCGACCGGGTGTACTTATTTGCTCCGTTTTATTTAAAAAATCTTTATTAAGAATTTCTTTTCACGTTACAGTCTGTCCCCATTTCTCGCCATTACGGACGCAAGTAAAAAAAAAGATTAAAACTTTATAATATTACAGATTGATGTAGCTGTACACCGCTGTTGATTTAAGTTGTATTTCAATGCGTGTGGATACGGGGAACATTGTTAATTTAGGGAACTGTTTACTTATAACCGAGTAATGTTTTAGTAAACTAAATTATGTTTATTCAATAAGTAGGCTGCACAGGCACTTTACAACTTTAAACTTTACAACGCTTCCTTAGAGTTTCAGTATAAAAGTAGTTAGTTCTTATTTTTTTTATGGAGAGAGGGAGAGAGAGAGCAAACGAGCACATAGGACACCTGATGGTAAGTGGAAACTGTGACCCATTGACATTCGCATTCACAAGACTGCAAGCCTAAGACTACAAATGCGTTGCCAACCCTGAGGACTAAGATGGAATGCCTCTATGCTAGTCATTACACCGGCTGTCTTATCCCCAAACTGGAACACAACAATACGAACACTGCTGTTTGGCGGTAGGTTAATGGATAAGATGGTGGTAGCGACCCTGCACAAGGTCCCACCACCCGCAAAAGCAACTAAGGTTAAAATTAAAATCAGCCACTAAAAAAAGAGCATCCTTTCTCATTCTGGATGTGTCTTTGCCATTGCTATTGTAATGCTTGTCGTATAAAGTTCACCATAATAAATTCTGGATTATGTAAGCGTGTTACAGAAAACTCACATAAACCGAAGCGAAGCCAGGGCGGGTCGCTAGTAAAACAAAAAAAAAAACTCCGTAGGAATACTATTGAATTAAGTGCATGCAATCTAGAGAAAAATGTGTTTTATAGCGCTTCTTGACTTTTCAATATGTCATACGTAAAAGATAAATGATACTTTATATATTAAGAAAAATGTATAAAACGAATATTTTCTCTATAAATAAATCTTATTTATCTATTATTAGCTTTCATTATCTTGAAGTAAGATATGTAGGGTATAAGGAGACGTTATTGAAATAATGTAGCAAATAATTTCACAATATTTTTTCATTACATCAATAAAGTTGAACAAGAAGAAGAAGTACATTACACAACACAAGTTACAAAGATTTATTTAAATAATATTCTATTTTACAAATTGATCATGGATCAAATGGAATGGATGGAGGCGAACGTTCCACGATCTGATCGGGGACGTATTAAGAAAGAGCCAGGTCAGGAGCACACTAAACAGACGCACGAGTATGAAGAGACACCTGAGTGAGGAGAGAAGCGAGGTTAGTTTGTCCCCAGATCGAAGCAAGTGGAAGGAAGTGGTCGCTGCCTACCCCTACGGGAGAGAGGCGTGATTGTATATATGTATGTATATATCATGCAAACCTAGAACAGTATACTTTTTTTTAATATTTTACTATTACAGTTGCATTTACACGTACGGTTCGGAACGAAAATTGGAACGGCGCGTGGCGTTTCCCGCGGTCCGAAATATGTTATTTATTTTAAACAGTTGACTAGTTAGGTTGCATGCTATTTCTAAGACGATCCTTAACGGTGTTAGTTTCTTAGTTTTGTATTCTTAGTTTAATTATTGATTGATTATATTACATGTAATTTTTTGTAGGTACTTTGACATAACATGCAATGTAGAGGTAAACTGTGACTTACTTTGGAAAATAAAATAATCATCAATTAATTCATAAATAAACTCCTTATGGTTTTCTTCTTTGGCCTACTTGTTGCTAACTAATGAACCTATTATCTGGTTATTTTTTAAACTGTAAATGCAATCATTAATCTAAAATGCGGATGTTTTAGTAAAAGGCAATCGGGCTATAACTCAAATATGTAGTTTTAATAATGGAATTACAGTCGATGACGTATGTAAACCTAACGCGAGGCTATTTACGAGTATACTCGCCCTTTATTAAATATACTCAATAAACATTTTTTAAAGAAACTTTTTTAATTGATTTTTTCATTTCATTGCTAATAAATGTATATGTACATTTTTGTGTTTAGGTAAATATTTCGCAAGCGTTCATTGTCGTTTGTATAAAAATTAAATGGTCAAATAAATATTAAAAAACAAAATCATAATTAATTGGCGATGTATTATAATTGTTTTATTATTGATTGTTAAGTCAGTCGAGTTTCCTTTTATCTGAAGTAAGTAGTCATGGAAGCGCCGGTAGATTGTGAAGTGTAAAAGTGCCCGTACTTAGTAAATTATCATTTTTATTTTAATCTTTTTATTTATCCGAGAATTTAATGTAGGTCAGACAGTTAGCCGATATCTTAAGAAAGCAAATTATTATTAGTTCAAAGTATTGTCACTTTGTTAAACTTTGCTGTGTCCAAATAACAAATGTGATTGCACTTATATTATATATTTATTTCCAAAACTATCGACATATATGGACATTTTACTAAGTAAGCACCTAAGTCAGCTTACACTAACAGCGTAAACATCTTTGCCTGTTTGTGCAAAATGTGTTTATGGAATTAAAAACAAGTTTTTAGACTTGTTGGTAATTCTGAAGCTCTACCTACCCCACTCTGGGAATGAAGACGTGAAGGTATGTAGGTATGTAAGCCAGCTTAGAAATACTTATATATCATCAACCATCTCACTTAGGCATTTTCTCAAATGCCTGTGTTTATCTCGTCCCCTTGGTCCCATTATTCTACGAATTTCGCAAACAAAACAGCCATTTTTATGCCCCTATTTATTTGATTTACGTACGCACAGGATGGTTTATTCTTTGTTCCCTCGGAACGACCGCGCAATATCCATGGGTCAAGACAAAGAAGACCCATAAGATTCCTATATTCCAATCGCTTTCAGGAGCGGATGCCAGACGTCTTTGGATCGACTATATAGGATGAGGTTGAGTTGCTTGTTACATTAGATCGTAAGGTATAGTTGAGTTCATAAATATGTGTACACTTTAGTACCTAGTGTATTTAATGTTATGTTTGCCATATATGAATTGTCACTGCGATTAAAGAGACAAAGTACTAAAGTTAAACCATATTTATGAACTCGATTAATCAAAATTTTGTATTATGTTATAAATGTAAGCTGTAGTATTCATAGTTTTTGTTAGATTCGGATCTTTTGCACCAATTTCAAAATAAAGAAGTCAAAATAACCAATAGAACACAACTGTACCTTTTTTTAATACCAAATTAATTTAAAAAATAAATTAAGAAACATTGACCAATAATTTTCAACATCGTAATCATTTATTAGTGGTAAAAAAATAATAAGATCTACAACAAGGTGTAAATAATTAGGCTCGTTTAAGCTATCTATTATCATTATTTATATTATAAAAATCGATCGTCCATCAAAATAAAATAAACAAAACCAATCAATTTAACATGAGATACAAATGCTTTAACTACATTATCAAAACATATCTGTGTAAACTTGACCATTGGCATATTAACGTGAAATAAAGATTATATAATGTGAATTCTAAACAGCTTGACAGTTTGCTACAGTAATCCGTTTTTCGCAGAATATATCTTGTCAAGCCTAATTCAGCTTAGGTCGATTTCACTTGTTGTTACTGCTGATATGATTTTGAAAATTCAAAAGCTTTTGGTGATATTTGAAACTGAGCTAACATGAACATTATTAGCTAATTAATGTGTAAACCACTTTAAAAGATTGTGGCAAATTTCATCACTTAACGGGCGGCTTATTTCATAATGTGATTTCTTGGCTAATCATTTTAATTATAAAATGTTAATTTGTAAAGTTTACGACTCCATTACAATAAGTCTATTCTTAAAAGAAAGTTCCCTTAAAGATAAAAAGCAGTTATATATAAAAAAAGGAAACAATAGATAAATAGGAACCAGTTAGGTTTTTGTAGCCTAAAAACCTGTTATTTAATTTAGAAGTCGGAATTATTTCAAATAAATAAACATTGATTAAATAGATTAAATAGTATCTTCTCAACATTAGCTGTCATATTGTTTCTATTATTCGGAATGTCAAGTATAATGACGTATAGCAATATGTTGCTAGACCCTGGCCTATACAAATGACCCGTCATACCAAATACCGCTGAGCCGATGATACATTATGTCCCGTCGCTACATCGCTACTATATATATAAAAGGGTTCCCAATCCATCCAGTCGATTGATTCAAATCGGTAGGGTTAGGGACGTGGGAATTTCATGGATTGTCGCTTTGACTGAAGACGAGGTTATTATGAGTTATTTTTGTGGGCAAATTAGTGGAATGCACCTTTAAAAAACGCCATAGTAAAACAAAACATTGATTTTTGATATTTTGTACCTAGTTGGTAACGCAAGGCAAGGGACGGTCGCCCCAAAGTGTTGCGTGAAAAACGCGAATTCTCCCCAGCGCAGGTCTACTCGAAATTTGAGAAAAATAATTAGGTGTCTAACAAACGGGATCTGGAAATGTGGCGGTAATCTGAGTCCACCAAGTAAGTTTTAATTTAAAACCAGACAAGAACTAACCTTAGTACAGTCAAGCTTTAAAATAAAGACGCAAGACACTTGCTACAGTATGTTTCGACCTATGCCTGCCTTGTTATCATCGATTAGTATAACACGTGTGTTTCAGGCTTAAAATATTGACTCCGATACCCCACTCTGACAGCTTCAGCTGGATCAAAACGAGATTATACAGTCAGAGCCACGGTCTCCATATCGGGTCCAATTCCCGTGTGAACCAAGCATGCTGGCAATGGGTAGCGTTAAATCGACGCTGCGTTTTGTAGGTTTCAACGCGGGCTCACGTTTGACGCTAATGACTTTACCTGCTGACGAGTCGGGATAGTTGCTCGAAAATACGGTCTGAATCCCACGTCAGTAGGCTTAAAATGAATGGAGTTGGACATTGACTTAAACCTTTTTAGCTTGGGAAAGAGTAATGCATCGGCTTCGAAATTTCAATTGGATTATTCCATGCTGAAAGCCAATGATTTTATTTACTTTACGTTATTTAATAAACTTATGGATAAAAATAGAGACGCCTATAAGGCACAATAGTTTATTTAATAAGTTGAAGGAAATAAAGGAAGAGGAATAGCTAGGCGTACTTACTTTAGCTAACAGAAGGCCCTGCCAAGATGCACTACGCTATAGCGTTTCTATTCGTTCCGTTTTTAAACCAATCGCGTCACTGGTAGATCACGTGACTTTTCTTATTACGTCATCTACCAGTGACGCCATTGGTTTAAAAACGGAACGAATAGAAACGCTAGTTAGCATAGTGGATCTTGGCAGGGCCCTCAAAGTGAAAAAGTAAAGGTTTAGCTCTCGAGTAAAATGAATGGTTGTAAAATGGATCAACACTAAGTAAAATTACTGGTGTATGGCATTTCTGACATCCGAAATGATGGAGTAATAATTGTTATGCAAGTATCTTCGTATGCTCGGTGTTTCTCTAACCTCCATACTCTAATACAGGTTAGAATTTTTTGTTCGTTTTTTTTTAACTTGTGTATGACAAATCGACGCCAAGGATCGACTTCCACTGTTCGAATAAAATAGAGACATTTTTTTTTACAACAGGGTGATCTAAATGCGGCCGTAAAGGATTAAACCCGTGATGAAATCATTAATAATTCGATAGGTAGAAGTTACCGACACAACGGACAGAGTTAGCAAGCTGAAGCGACAGTAGGCTGATCTTATTTGGCGTAAGATCGAAAACTGCTGGGGCAAATGTGTCCTAGAGCCTTTCAGATATACTGATCTTGGACTCTCATCCAAGATCAGTATACCCATCTGAAGAGGTATCTTGAGTGGAGACTGAAATTATTCTTGTTCATGTTTGAACTTGAAATTGTTATAACTAGGTTTGCATGGCGATTTGTGAGATCTACTTGAGGAAAGGATTCTGAGATATTCATAAGAGTGAATAATTATAAAGCTAAGGGCCCTGATATAGATGGTAAATATGTAAAAGGCTATTGTATTTTTAATTCAATACTTTACACACACATTATTCTTTTTACAAACATCCAAATTAATGAAGTTTACAAAATGTCTTAACCTAAAGCGTAATGTAACGCATTTTTTTTGATACAGGGTGTCAATTATTACACTCGTATTACGCAAATCTTAATCCGTCTGTTTTAATAATAGAATGTCTCCTTTAGTTACGGTCGGTCTGTCGGTGCCAGATGTTCAGGCCGCAAAAAATCACAAATGGGTTGCGGGAAATATTATTTGCGATAAAATATAATATTGACCGCTCGGTTTCTGAGATTTGTGTTAATATTACGTAGGATACGCCTTTAGACAACCTAAGTGTTTAATAAAAAAATGGATCCCCTTTGATAAGTAGAATTAAATTTAGAATAATTGTAAAAGGCATTAAAACTTTTAGCATAAGTGTCAAAAAGCAGAAACGCATATAGCATAGTGCCTTTGTTTCGCAGAAATCACGACGCATTCATTTAGTTTGTCGAATTTTTTGGCATAACATTGATCAGTGAAATCTTAATTTTAATTTTATAATTATTTTATGTATTGCCAGCGTGACATAATTCACAGAATCATAGCTAAACTATTTTATTATAAACACTGTTACAATACCGAAGAATGAAGATTACAAGAAATCAGTATTTGCGCGAATGTTACTCAATGACACGAGTCATATAATTCTGGGATTTGTGTGAAAAAGGTTATAAGTCACCTAAAGATCAAGTGAAAAAGGGTATAAGTCTAGTACACTCTTTTTATCCATACGATTAGACATTTAAATTAATACCTACTTCACGTTTTAGAGATATTCCTTCCACAAATAATCTCACCTTTTCACATAGAGACTCATTATATTTTTAAATTCACAACATGGTGTTCCCAGAATTTTCAGTTCACGGTTAATTTTTAGGTTTCACATTTGCCTCAGATACTATAATAATGGGATACATAAATTAATACGATAAATGAGGCTCATGTGTAGTTTAGGAAGAATTTCTTTTAAAAGTTGGTGAAAACCATTTGGTTGTAATTTCGCTGTACCTAATTTTGGTTTTTCTTAGTCAATGGAAGGAAGATGCGTTGCCACGGCACAAAATTTGGGAACCTCTGTTTTACGTTTTTAAGGGCACCCTGTACTAATGACTGAAGTTGGTAGAGGCACACCTGCCCGAAACAAATTCCCAGGCACGAGCAGGTGTGACTAAGTCTTGTTTTGTTTTCAACACCGAATCAAAAGGACATAAAGGTTTATTTGATATGGAAATGGCAGAAAAGTAAAGAGACGTCGTAATAGCTGGCTAAAACATTCTAAATTCAAAATATTTATTCAGTAAGTTGGCCACATAAGGGCTCTTTTACACATGATCTGTAATATTGAGTGAATCTAATGGCGCTTCGGACAAGACCATCTATGCGGAGAAGAAGCGCCCCAAGGAACTCTGCAGAAGTTTATTCTTTCAATCATAAAACAAAGTAATACTTAGAAGTAAGTTATATTACAAGGTAATAAAGTAATAAAAACCATGACTATGATAATATTAAGACGAACTCTCTACATCAAAAGCTATAACTAGAATAAATTAATTGAACAACAAGTCTTTGCCAACGTGGGCAGACCGGACTCCACAAACAGCACCCGTTCACGAGTATGTCGCCTCTCTCAACCATGTGTTATAGTACTTATAGTTCATTTATTTTAGCATGATACAGAAAGAAATAAAGGTTTTTTATTGGGCACGTTACACGCAACATAATGGTTATACAAAAACATTGCTCCTAAAAACTTATTTTTTGACTACTATTATTTCTTAGTAAATATTAAATGAACGGAATAATATTATATTGCAGTAGTACTTTCAGTCATATTATTCAATATTTACAATGAGTTTTTTATTTGTGTAGATTAAATTTACTTCGATCGAAAACGTGGTCTATAAAACACCTAAAGAAGCAGGGGTAACAAACATGACGAAACGTCTAAGCATATAACTCGACTAAATCAAATACTAGCCTAGGGCTGTTTTTTATTTTTCAGTTTGTTTATTTTAGAAGTTTAAGGTAATTCTCATCTATTCAGAATATCAACCCTACCTTCAAATTCTATGTATAGACAAACTTCAGTGCAAAATTTTTACAATTTAATTTTGATATAGTATCGAAGCCCAACAATAAAATATGAATGACACATGCACGCACAATTGCGTAGATACAAAATATTGAGTACATAGATTCCAATTAATTTTGACAGCGTGTATTAGAGTTGACGACCACTGCTTCTTTTTTTTTTTTTCTCATCCTAAAATAAATGAACTATAGGGAAAGTGGCGGCCCGATCATTATTTTACGAATGTGGAGGAAGCGAAAGAAGTTAATCTAGAGATTCTCTAGATAAACTTCTTTCGCTTCCTCCACATTCCTAAACCATACCGAAACAGGCCCTTGCTAAGATTAGCAAGGGCAAATGTTCTCTGCTTACCCCTATGGGAAAGAGGCGTGATTGTATTATATGTATGTATGAAGAAGGCAAACGAGCTCATAGGCCTCCTAATGGCAAGTAGGTAAGTAAGCTCTCAGTATACACTTGCAACCTCAAGCCACATAAGGAATAGGATTGACCAGCTCTATACGTCATTTAATTAGCTGTCTAACCCCCACACCGGTACATAACAATGAAAATGCTATCTGCATTTTATAGGAGGGCATTCTCAATACCCTTGGCCTTGTTAGAACAAAACACTGGCGGCTCACGTTCGCAACAACATACTTAGGCTTTCTAATTTATCTTTCTTTTTGTTTATTTTTAAACGTTTTTTTTAACTATCACTAATGCACGCTCGTGTTTCAAATAAATCTGTTAAAGCAGTATCAAGGCCGCTCTCAACGAATATTAATATGAATGCAAAAATGTTTGTTTGTACTCCTGTCTCGGAACGGAGTAACGGTTTATATATTGCGTTGATGGTTGGATATTGAGAAAGCGTTAGTTGTTACTATTATTTCGAAACGTTGAATGTTGTCTGTTGAATATAAGAACTCGACCTACAAGCCTTGGTGCGTTTTTAATGTAAAAGTCAAAGTTTAAAAGTTGCATTTGATCTTTTACTATAGAAAGTTGTCTACATATTTATCGGAGAGATTAGTCATGTTTATTGACGTTAAGGGGAATTGCGTGTATAAATAAAATAATTAATAATTTTATTTTAAAACCTGACTATTTCTAACCTCAGTTTTCACACTCAAATAGCTATTTTGGA
This sequence comes from Acleris sparsana, assembly GCA_923062465.1. Lineage (NCBI taxonomy): Eukaryota > Metazoa > Arthropoda > Insecta > Lepidoptera > Tortricidae > Acleris > Acleris sparsana. Next base: position 4,183,075 of record OV281293.1, read on the forward strand.
ACGATATTTACTAATGTACTAATATTTGTGTATATTTAAAGTTGAAAAAATAATACTTTATAAGTTACAAAAGAAAACGTGCGTTGCTCATTATCTTTGGCCAAGGCTGTAGACGGATTAAGTTTTCTTTAACGCATTGCATACACAGCTAAAATTATAGTTACTATAAATTAAAATAGACTACTTATGGCAAGACATCATAATATGGAGCCAATTCAAAACTGTAATCACTTAAATTTATAACGGTCAAAATATTAGATTTCGAAACGACAAACCATATGATATTTCGGATATTCGACTAGAATCGAGTTTGACGTTTCTATTTTTAATTTTTGACATAGTTATTATGTTATTTTGAACTGGCCCCGTTTTTAACTGACTTTAAAAAGAAGAAGAAATTTCTTAGTTCACCGGAATCTTACTATACAACAAAGTAGTTTCCCGCCGTCTGTCCGTCCGTATGTACGCTTAGATCTTTAAAACTAGGCAACGAATTATATTACGGTATCCATCAATAGATAGTGATTCAAGAGGAAGGTTTATATGTATAATATAATTCTGGTGTGGGTGTTACTGACAACTAACATAAACTGAGGCGGAGCGAGGGCGATTCGCTAGTACATATAATTATAATAAAGCTGTGTTTGACGCGCTTTAATACTTAATATTTTATTATGATAGTGATTTACGTTTACATTTCAGGTTTGATTACAATAACCCAGGCTACGAAGCCCGGATCAGGAGAATATTGAATAGCAGAGAATAGAAATGCCAAGATAGAAGCGGAAATCGGAAATGCGGATGCAATACTACATCGCTACATAAGCTTAACACGAACGTTGCGTGACACCGTGTTAATGAAGCCAATCCTGTGCTACACCCGACTATAGTCTGTGTCAGTTGAAATTGCCAGAGATGTAAACAAATTATCACTGTTTGACATGTCATCATCATCATCATCAGCCCGGGGGCGTCCACTGCTGGACAAAGGCCTCCCCCAAAGAGCGCCACAAGTCACGGTCTTGAGCCGCTTGCATCCAGCGGCTCCCCGCGATCCTAACCAGGTCGTCAGACCACCGGGTGGGAGGCCGTCCAACACTCCGTCCACCGGTGCGGGGCCGCCACTCGAGAACTTTTCTGACAACTGACACTACTCTCTCTCTCTTTTCTGAACTTTTCTTTTCTTGTTTGACATGAAACCTCAATTATTCATCAAGCGTGTTTTTGTTAAAAATAATGTATAATGTCTATGGGTCACAGTTTCCATTTACCATCAGGTGGCCTGTGTGCTCGTTTGCCTTCTTTATGCCATAAAAAAAAAATCTTAAACTTCGTGTTCTTAATCATTCATCAATTGTATAAATTAAAGCTAAGACCTCACTTGATTGTAAAAGAACTTGATTATCGAGTAATAATGTGAATTGGTTCGTTTGGCACAGACTATTATAAGTATCGTTTATACCAAGTTTGCTGATAAAATTTGCTAATAGTCATAGTCATATATTTTATTGCCTTATTTTGTAGTTACAAAGATCTTAAACACTATTGGATCAACATAAACCCTGCAAGGGCACTGTAATTACTCTGCTTAAACAAATTGCCTAATTAACTTACACTACTAGCTTTCTTATATTGTCAAGCTACAAATAGTTACATAAATAGAGAGAGAGTGTTACTAATACTATTTTATTAATGTTCTTAAATTATAAAATCATTTGGTAATTAGATATTTTTTAGCTTAATATTAAATACTGAGTCCTTCACAATCTGTTTAATTGTTAGAGGTAACTTATATATTTCCACAGCCATATCTTGTGTTCCGGCACTAACTAAAGTTATTGCGTTTTTTAAGTTTGATCCGGCCACTATTGATATCTCTATCCTTTGCAAATTGCACTTTATTTGATCTCACCAGTCAACAGATTTCATAGATGCATATTGATATCAATGTCAATATATTTAAGGAAGTAGAATGCGGTCTACATGTCTCCGTTGAAGTAATATTTACTAAAACCCTATTACATTTCGACGACCTCGTCAGGATCGCGGGACCGCGGTGGTTGCGAAAAGCACAAGACCGGTCTGAGTGGAAAGTCTTGGGGGAGGCCATGTCCAGCAGTGGACGTCTTTCGGCTGACATGAATCTATTACATTTCTTCTGGAGAGTGAACAGCTTCCCAGCGTGCACGCTATTACCCCACACGACTACACTGTATTTGAGCCATGCGTGTGCGCACGCATGATAAGCTGTTTTTGCAGTTATTAAATTAGTGCATCTTTTTAATTGAAACAGAGCGTATGTAAATCTAGATATTTTGTTTGAAATTTTATCTACGTGCGCTTGTCAATTTCTATTCCTAACAAGCTACACGATGAAACTTATTCTATTGCAATGTCATTATGTAATATGTTGGTTTGTATGGGCATTTTTTGACGGGGTTTGATTTGGACTAATTTTGTTTTTGAGAGGTTTAGTTTTAAATTGTGGTCATTCACCCGGTCAGTTATTTGTGTAAGGGTAGATTTTACTTGTTCTTTATTATTATTTATTTTATTCTATTTTATTTATTTTATTCTATTTTATTCAATTTTGTAATGTACTTTGTTTTTGTGTTGACTTTTACTATTTTTACGATTATAATTTAATTCTATTTCTGACGATCTCAATGTAACTGCATATAATAAATAATAAATAAATATCAGGGGACAGTGTTACACCAATTGATCTGGTCCCAAACTAAGCTCTAGGCTTGTACTATGGGTACTAGACAACGATATAAATACTTATATAGAGAAATGTATACTTAAATACATAGAAAACATCCATGACTCAGGAACAAATATTCGCGCTCATCACACAAATATCTGCCCTTACCGGGATTTGAACCCAGGACCGCTAGCTTCGTAGGCAGGGTCACTACCAACTAGGCCAGCGCGTCGTCATCGGCATATAATTTGACATGTAATATAATTTATACTGTGTTATATTGAGTAATAAAATCTGAATCTGAATCAACCCATGTGTATTGCTACAATCAAAAAATACAGTTATGTCATCTGCGTAGAGAATTTATTTATTTATTTATTTTCGGCAAGTCATTTGTATAAATCATTTACACAACCTAAAACGCTACCTTGAGGGATTGAACCTTTTGGTGTTTGTTTCCGGGACCTAATTGTCCTAAGGGTATGTTTGTTTGTATCGTGATATTCTATGTCTGCAAATTGTTGGCGGTGTGCTCTAGGTAACATTTAAACCATTTATTAGTGTCACCGCGCACTCCTATTCCTTCTTTTTTTTCTAAGAGCATCTAGTAACAAAGCAACAGAATTCTTTCGGTTATTTATTATTTTAAGAATGTCACATGTGAATTTGTAAATAGCGGATATAGTTGACCGTCTCTTACGAAAACCATTTTGACTATCATCATTCTATACCTTTTCAGCATCATTAATCTCGTGGCCATTGCTGATTCAAATATTTTGGAGAAAGAGAATAGCAGTGCTATTGTTTTTGGATGGAATTTATTGAGATCTGTTTTTACTTTAGTTTTAGGGATGGGTAATTACAATCGAAGTCTTGTATAGGTCAGGTAATTAGTTGACTGAGCACGTTAGAGGTTCTACTAATTCGGCTTTGCAATATTTAATAAGCTTTTAGAGTGAGTAAGATTTGTACTATAGCAGATTTTAACTGTTGAGTTATCACAGTAAACCGTCATAAATTTACACAGCGTCACAAGAAAGAAATTACCTCAAATTTACGAGCATTGGCTTCTTGCGGTAGGGTTATATAATGGCTCAATAGTGAAACTACGTGACCGTGCTGTCCATTGAAACATCGAGAAACGTCGATGGACACGATATGGGCTTCTATTTTTCAACGTTCTTATGTCATCTACATATAGGCTGTCCCAAAACTCAGCGCCAAAGTTCTTACGTTAGTCATTTAGTTGGAACGGCTGCATAATTAAAGTGAGATTTGTAACGGCTGCGAAATTAAACCCAAATTAGGTCGCCTGGGTGAGAAGTGACATAAATTTTATGTTTTCACTTTTTTTTTATATAAGTATAGGTCTTGGTGTTGGATGCCTATAGCGACTTTGTTATGCAGATTTTATTGTTTTCTTTTGTATGAAAACTTAAGCGGTCCAATGTAGACAAAGTGATATTGCAAAGGCTTAGAAATAATGAATTTATTTTTAAAACGTTAATATTTTCAGTATGTGAATTGTGTATTTCTTTTAAGCTTTTGACTTTAATTTTACCTAATTTTAAACTAGGGGACCTGTATGAAAATCTGTGTAACAAATGGTGGTTTTTAAGTGTCATTAAAATATTAATATTTAGTGATGTAAAGTTAAAAACATATACGGGGTGGTTTTAAACGGCTTCCTTAGGTCGAAATACTTACATCAAGTTCCGGGGCACCCTGTATACTCGTATATGATAAGTGAGACGTGGTAAATGAGCCCCAAGGAAGGCCACATGATGGATTGGCGGTCGGGTGACAGAAGATGAATCAGAGAATATGTCTAGTCACTGGATCTGTGACTTATCTTCCTTAAGTTATTTTTCTGGAGACGTGGATTCATTGTTGGTATAAATAGGTTAAGGGTCCGTACGGTGCTTTTATAAAACATTTGTAGCTTTATTCTGGTGTAATACCCTGTTGTTAGCAAACGGTTTACTACATTTAAATCAGTTCTCTCTAACGTTGGGAGCCTTTTTTTATTTTTAGTAAGTTGCGTACATGATTGTGGTATTTTTTTAATTTATTATGTATCAATGAATTTACTACAGTTAGAGTTTAACGTAAACAGGTACATTAAGTACTTGTACGCCCATAGCATTTCGCTTCATCTTTGAATCTCTTTTGTTCGTCATAAATGTCCAAAACATGCCATGTGGCCTAGACCACACTATTTTGGAATACTATGAACCTATTTAAGCGACGTCGTTTACGATTACTATAATTAAGTACCTAAACCGACTAAAACAACAAACTCCACAACAAATAATTCATCTTAAAAACATCATACTTCGACAACTCAATTTCCGTAGTCTAGTCCTTGAAGGAAGAACAGCTGATGACCCATAAATTGACGCTATAAATTTAGGAAGTTTAATCGAAACGCTCTCGACGGTCACGAGGGTCATTAATGAAGAAGTTCTTGCCTACGCCGTCAATTTTAAACAGTTCAAAAAGCCATCTAAATTTTGGTACTTTTCAGTAAACGTGTTGGGAATGACTACGGCGATTTCAATACGGCCGTGTACGCAATAAGGTATGTTTTGGAGTGTAGAGATTTTTAGAACTAATACACAACTCCCTTCAAGAGCGATATTTAACGCAACTATGTATTATTACTGGCGTCAACAGCTGGGTGATGTGTTACATATAAATGTGTTTTTGAAGCTCAATTTGTTTCTATCATCTGTATTTCCAGAGACACAGCTTGGGTGTATTCAAAACAAAAAGTTGTAAAAAGTTACTACTGAACCAGCAAACTCGACTTTATCTTTGTCACTTAACACTAGGTGAAATAGGGCATAATCACTCGTCGGTGGTATATAAAAAATATGACCTCGAGCCTATTATTGAGCCATCATATCATGGGAGATTGTCAGATTAAACCAGAATGTGACAAAAACTGGACAAGCGCGAGTCGGATTCACACACCGACACCGTTTTACACGCTAACCCACCAACAAGCAGCAATTCACAATGTTGTGTTTCAATAACCAAAAACCAATGTATTATTACTATGAGCAATTTATCTTTATCCCCAGATTATTTGACCTCGGACAACATATTTATAATAATGAGACAACATTATGTTCTTTGGCCATATAGTTCACTATCAGGGGCTCTATTTCACTTGGCAAAACCCTTGATTTTAACTCGGTCGCCATCACTGTCAAGTTAATAAGAGCAATCAAAACGTTGACGATACGATAACATGTCAAAAGCAAAATGGTTTTATCAAGTAGAATAGAGTGTACTCGTTTGCCTTTTCCTTGCCTTGAAATAGTACAGTCTGTGAGCACTTAGCACTGCCGTGTAAATCCAATACACTGTAACTTAAGATACAGTGTTTTGATTTAATAGCGTTCTATGGACTCCTCGTCCATTAGTCTATATAGCTGTAGTGAAATTTACTTAAATTTCGTTATAGTTACTGAGATATAAGTAAATAAAAAACACTGTATTTTACAAATATTTAGGGTCTAAATTGGCAAAACACTGTAATTTTAAATACAGTGTTTTTACTAAACATTTTTTGGTCGATCTGAGATACAGTGTTAGGTAAAACCAAAATTGCAAGGCCGTTGGCTAGAGAAGGCGAGCGCTGTGCGGGGGGAAGGACGAGAGCTCTCCTGTTATTGGACGTTCGCTCGCTTATTCAGTGGGCCGATTGACGGCGGCAAGTGCGGCTGCGCACCGTGTTATTGTTTTGTTTGGTTACGTGAGTTTTAAGTGAACTATAATCAAAATGAGCTCCCAACGTAATAGATTTTTAATTAACTTGTCACACAGCAAGTCCCAGCATCATAATATCACATATTCGGCTAAAATGGCTTCCGAAATAAATCGTGGAATCTGTTGTGAAATTGAAAAAGAAAATCATATGAACGGAAGTAATTTAGAATTACCAGGCACCAATAATGACCCTTACGTAAACAGTTTGTCAAATTTCGACTCTCGTAATATACCCTTTAATACCACTAAGCGAGTCACAACTTGATGAGTGCCTTTCAGAAAATTTAGGAGACGTTGATTACACCGAATTATTGCCAGTAGGTATTTGCAGCACTCCCGTCCGCGAACTGTCTGCAAGCATTGGGATGAAATTACGACGTGTCAGGAAGTTGAGAAATGTACTAATGCACCGTTTAAGTCCGAGGATCAATCTCAAGAATCCAACATTTAGCAAGACCTGGTCACCATGTACAAATGCCATTATAGAACACCGTCAGCCTTCAACGTCTCAAAAAGTAGCGAATCCGGCCCCTCGCTATACTCGACAAGTTTACCCTGGTATTTTATCTACTATTTTTTATGTCTAATACTATAGATGACATAGTAACAGTAGCTCCAATTAATGAAAGTAGTGTCGACGTCCTTGCCACGTCACATGCTGAAACTCAGGCCACCCAAGATCAAGAACCGTTACCTCCGCCACCCAAAAAGGTCAAAAGGGTTAAGGATCCCAAAGTACTTTTGGAAATTGAAAAAAACAAACACCCCATCAAACCACGTTGCTACTGTAAAAAAATATGCACAGTCAATGTCCCTCAAACACTAGGCAAACAATTCTTTAGCAATATTGGAGTATGGATCGACAACGACGCCGTGATTGTATGTCCAGGCAAATGATTAAAGTACGTACTGCTCTTTAAACTACCGCTAATGTATCACGAAGACAAAATATTTAATTTGGAACCTAGACAATGTTAAAGTTACCACGAGAAGAAGCACCTATTGGTATTAGTAAACAGAAAAAAGACGATTTGATGATGCTGTCAAAGGCTATGCCTCAAACAAGAATATCTTTTTATGAAAATTTAGTTATATCAGAATCACCAGATATTGAGGAGAATTATATTGTGTAATGCTTGTTTTACAATTTGCGTAGTGCAAATACGAAGTTCATACATTTGCTTTGCTGCTTGTAGCTAAATGTATGAACTTCGCACTAGCACCTCGCAGAGTAAATCAGAATTTAGTAACTCAAAAAGAAGGCTGATTATTAACATCTTTTTATATAATAAATAATTTAAATAGAGGATCTCATTCATAATGTTTATTTTCTTGAATATTTTAAAGACAATATTATTATTATAGTAAGATCTCAAAAATTTCATTACTTTAAACCTGAAGTGCGTGTCTATATCGACGCATAGGACTTACTTATCTTTATTTTGTAATAAATATATGTAAAATAAAGTTATTCTTTTATTGACTTACCTGTTCATGTATAACCTATTGTAAATATAGCGGTACCTACATTAAAAACCACCATTGTTAATAAAAATACTGACTAAATCTAGTTCCTGTGTTAAATACAGGCTAAAGCTGCAAGTATTTTTATGTTGAGTTAACTAGACAGTACACTGCAAACATAGATACAGTACTTTGCCGTAACAATCATCGCACTATTCTTGTCGCATAGTTGTGACAATACACGTTTTGGATCAAGGCTCTAAAACCCGCCGCAGTAATGTGAAAAAAATTGGATGGCTGGATAGCCAGTCAAAATACCTAACTAATGATACCTCACACTACCGTTTAAATCGCCACATGTGGTTTAAACACGTTAAAATTTAAAAAAAACTTAAAAACGCCAATTACTCGAAATCGTTTTTTTTGAGATACAGTGTATTGGATTCACACGTCAGAGCAGGTGCTTCGGGTTTGTACTTCTCTCACTCGCTCTTAATAAGAGCGTATGAGAGCAAGTGAGAGGCAAGTACAAACCTGAACTACTATCAGCCAAACGGAACCCTGACCCACTATAGAACTGTGTCACAGTGACGTTATGATTCAAGTCCTATGAGCTGTCAAACAAATTGTTTTATAATGTCACGGTGACACCGTTTTATGGGGGGTCAAGGTTCCAATGGGCTAATACTACATCCTAAGAGCTATCCCTGTATGTTCTGTGTCCGGGATGAAAAACCGGCCATTCACCGAGAAGCACTACATCATTTTTATTACTTTGCCTTCCGGGTGCAATTTGCCTGCAATTTTCACATTTGCCGCGCTGACGTGTAATTTTTGTCGCAATATTTAGTATCTGAGATGATATACAGTGTGAATTCAAATTAGTCAGTATCGTAGAACCCGAAACTATGAAGTGATTTTAGAACCTAATAATAACCTAATACAAAGATTTTTAAAATAGCACGACTTGCTAAGACCACTAAAACCACTTACTGTCAAAAGTATTATTAATAGACTGAAGGTATATTTTTATGGCAGAAGTCAGGAAAGGCTATCAAGCATACCGGCCATTGACATGACAGCGGGTGATGTCAGTGGGTTATGGCCCCATAGACATTTCAAATCTTGAGAAAGCAATCCTAAGACTGCAAAGTTTTTCGACGCACTGATGTTATCGGAGCCTTTTCTCATTCTTACACAGCATTTAACTTTATACGTGGTTAATGTTGCGTGTCGCTGAAGCTATTAAACACTAGTCTGGGACTCTGAGCAATTGAGCAATATTCAAAGTTTTATAGCGGCCATAAAGTGCAGGCGGCATCTTCGAACAGATTCAACGGGAATGCAAGGAAGGTGATGCATGCTTTATAGATATTCATAGTTAATCTACCATGATGGAATTATTAGAGGCATATTGGAAGAAGCTTATATAATCAACAGAATTTATGAAAATATATAAATGTTTCTTTAATCATTAAACGAAAACAATCATGGCAACCCCAATGACATAAGAAAATTTAAATTAATAATTTCAAAACTAAAATTACATTTTTAAATCTTATTATACAGGGTGTCTTGTAAATAGTGGACTTCCTTACAGGGCTGGATAGCTTAGCTCAGGAGTGGCCAAAATATGATAAATCATGTTTAGTAAAAGTCGCACCAAAAACGAGATATCTCAACATTTCAAAATTTTGGAAATGCGGTACCCTGGTCCACCATTTTCGATGCCGTGGCCACATTTATTAGTAATTTTCAGTTTCGTTTGCTGTGAAAGATTGCTGATTAAATTTGCTATAAGATCTTATCAACGGAATTAATAAAAATTTAGCAGTTTTTTTAATTTTTCAAATCAAATTTAAAGTTTAGGAATCTGAGTTTAACTTGCGGCAAGTTTAACATCGCACGGTGTAAAAAAAATGTACCAAGACTTGTAGTGCTGCTTTCCTAAAAATTGGCCTGGTTAATGGAGATTTTAAAATGATATAACAATTGAGTTTATTGATTACAACAGCGAAGTTATTATTAAGTTTGTCCAACAAAGACTGAATTTTATCAAACTAGCGAATTTAATAAACGACTTTTACTTCCGTTTAAAATGAAGTAACTGATTTTAAATGTTTTAAAATATAGTTCACCTGAGTGTGAAATGCTACAACTCTACGATAAAAGGTAATACTACGACTATTAGGTCGATAAAAAATGTCACATCATCAACATAGAACTCACGACTGTGGAAATGGAATTTAGGATTACAATCATTATGGCAGAAATTAGTTTCTGTTGCATTTAACATTCACGTAAATGGTCTATTAAAACATTTCAAATCAGTCGACATGATTTTAAACGGAAACAAAAGTCGCTTTTTAATTTCGATTGTTTGATAGAATTCAGTCTTTGCTGGCCAAACTTAATAATAACTTCGCTGGTGTAATCAATAAACTCGATTGTTATATCATTTTAAAATCTCCATTAACCAGGCCAATTTTTAGGAAAGCAGCACTACAAGTCTTGGTACATTTTTTTTACACCGTGCGATGTTAAACTCAGATTCCTAAACTTTAAATTTGATTTGAAAAATTAAAAAAACTGCTAAACTTTTATTAATTCCGTTGATAAGGTCTTATAGCAAATTTAATCAGCAATCTCTCACAGTAAACGAAACTGAAAAATACTAATAAATGTGGCCACGGCATCGAAAATGGTGAACCAGGGTACCGCATTTCCAAAATTTTTAAAAGTTGAGATATCTCGTTTTTGGTGCAACTTTTACTAAACATGATTTATCATATTTTGGCCAGTCCTGAGCTGAGCTATCCAGCCCTGTAAGGAAGTCTACTATTTACCGGACACCCTGTATATTAAAATTAAAAAGCTATATCTTAAAAAGGGCCCTGCGGCATTGTCCTGAAGATGCAGGCAGCATTTCTTCGCTGGATAGTTAAACTTATGCGTTGAGCGAGGAAACTGCCAGCTCTTCGGTCTCCCGTGACGTCAATGAGCCTATTCGAAATTTCTTTGAAGAGGCATTGACCGCTAGGACCCCATGGACCAAGAGTCTCGACGCCGAATGGAACAAAAATATATTCTGGGCTGAGACCACTATATTTGCAATATATAAATATATAAATTGACTTCATCCGCGTAGACTTTGATAATTGTTATTCGATGAAAACTGAATGTATGTGTTAATCCAGGGTAAAAGCTATGTCCTTTCAAAATTCCATCCATATACATTTTCATTTATAATATTAGTAGTTTTTTTTTTCATGTGTGTATTGTTTTCAAATAATTATGTGTGTGTAATCTCCCGCTATTTAACCTGATGGTTCCAACCGAAGACCAGCGCTGACATTACTCCCAGCATTACGATGAGTTGGGACCATGTCGTGGTTATATTGGTCTTGTACATATTCGATCTGGTGTTTAGTGGTTATCACAAATTAAAGATTTTCTTTCTACTCGTATCCTGCTTTCGACAGTGGGTATTTAAATAACATTCTGTTATGGAAGAAGAAGAAGAAGAAGAAGGGAAAAAATATGTTATCAATCATCTAAATATAACACTGTTTCATTGGCTGTCTGACTGACAGACACATCATAGCCTAAAGCGCTGGACTAAGTCACTTTAAATTTCAGGGAAGTAATCCTTGGATACGTAGAGGTGCACTAAGAAAGCATTTTTCAAAATCATCCACCCTTGAGAAAAGGGGGAATAACGAGTAATAGTTGTTTTAGGCGCGGAAAGTAAAGGAGAGGAGATCATCTATAACATCCGCAAGTGGTTTTGTACAGTTGTGCCATTGTCAACCCTTACCTTTTATTTCCTTCCAAATTATTAACTAGGTCAACGTTATTGCATTAATCTGTGAAAAATCAATACTTTTCGTGAGAATGCAACTTACTGGTTAAACTTACGTACATGTAACGTAATGCAATAACCCCAGGCCAAATTGTACACGGAGACAATAGTCTAATTGCTATGCTGACATGGAATTCCCGCGACCCTCTCCGTGAAATGGGTGACAATATTCCTGAAGTGAATCTGTTTTCTGATTAGGTTTGGTCACGGACTTTAATCCGTATTGGTTACGGGTCCAAAAATATATAATGCGTTTCCCCGCGGGGTCAAAGCGGGTGCGAGCGCTTCATAAAAAAGCTAAGAACTCTACTGGTAGGCATGGCGTGCCTGAAGAGTGACTGAAGAGATTGATGCTTTCTTAAAAAGATCATTTTAGTAAATTGTATCACATAATTGTAACCTGTTACTGTTAACCTGGGTGTTTAGCATAAAAAAACACATAAAGTTCATAAGGTATCTGTATACCTTATGAACTTTATGTGTTTTTCTATGGCATAGAGAAGGCAAACGAGCACACTGGCCACCTGATGGTAAGTGGAAACTGTGACCCATAGACATTCGCATTCACAAGACTGCAAGCCTAAGACTGCAAATGCGTTGCCAACCCTGAGGACTAAGATGGAATACCTCAATGCTAGTCATTACACCAGCGGTCTTATCCACAAACCGGAACACAACAATGCGAACACTGCTGTTTGGCGGTAGGTTAATGGATAAGATAGTGGTAGCAATCCGGACGGACCCTGCACAAGGTCCTACCACTCGCCAAAAATAATAAAACCTAATTATACATTTTATTACGGGACTATTATGACATACTTAGATTTGCAGTTCAGTTTACGCCAAGCGTTAAGGACGGAGCTATAGCAGTTATATAGCTTTGTCCTCTTCTCTCATCGTAAACTGAACTGCATAGTTATGCCATGATACAAACACCTGTAAAAATGTTTAAATTTACCAATAAATGAATTTAATTTAATTGATAAACCACTATAAAACCTTGTCGCATGAAACCAACGATTGATTCCTGTGAAATTTCTATCTTGTCCTTTGACGCTGTAGTTATGACAAGGTTCTACGGTGGATCAACAGTTACAGTCCTTGATGTTACCTTTATGGGTAAGTTTTTCATAGCACAAAATTGCACACGAGCTCATGTATCTAAAGATGCACAACTTAACAAGTCCAAAAGTAGACCAAATTGATGAGTTGTTTTTTATGGACATATGCTGTTGGTGCTATGCACCGTTATAGCTTCACAGGGTGGTGAGTGGTGAGCCCCAGTGAAGGGGGCACACCTACCAGCACATTGGTCAGAAGTAATTCTGACACAGTAGCACCCGAGGCACTTACAATTAGTCAAATTGGATAGAATTCTTCGAAAAAACATGGAAAGTGTTCAATCGAACACGAATCGAGGACGAAAAATTCGTTTTTAACCCGAGCAACGCTCGGTCTTCAAAGTAGGGTAGAAGTACCGTGGGTGGCCACTGCACCCTTTTTGTCCACTTAAGGTTGAAATGCGTATCAAAAATACTGTAAAATAAAAAATAATATTCATGAATAGCTAAGACTGAAAATTAATATAAAGATAAAATATAAAAAATATTTTTTGTAATTTCATAATGCTTAACATATTAGTAAAAAATTGGTCATCTTTACACTTTTAAAGATGGCCAAAACCGGTACTTCTACCCTACTATCTAGGTAATCTATTAAGCCTTTTTTATTTTATTTTAACGGTATTTTGAAAGTTTCGTGTGAATTTAAATGTTTCACGCTGCAACACTTGAACGGATTTAGACAATATTTGAAATATGGATAGCTTATGTACACTAATTGAACAAATACTTAAGCACCCGAAAACATAATCTGTTTCCGTGTGTAACGCGAACGAAGGCAAAATATAATTAAAATAAATGAAAAAAATTACAACTACCAGCCAGCAACGAAAACTTATTAATTACATTTTCACTCGATCCATTAAAGCGATGAAAAACCGTTTTAATCCAAAGTCAGGCATCAAAATGTCAACAATAGTTACAGGGTGCTTGCAACGTAAAAGCTTAAACAAGTTATAAATTTGCTCGTGGAAATGATTCAAAGAGAATAAATTTAGCAAAAATATGTTTCGCTACTAATTTGAAAAGGTAGTTTGTTTCAATAACGTAGGTTTTGTTATCGTGGTTCTACTTCAAACATGTTTTAGGGCGTGTATGAGGTATGAATGACGTAAGTAATTAAAGTAATTGGTCCCTTTTAGTCATTATTATACAATGTACTAGTCGAACAACCAAAATGGAAGAACGAGGATATTTCTAAAACTATAAAAGATTAGGTATGGTAACAAACATAACTATATAGACGACAACACTTTAGAATCTTCTGTGTAACTGTGTTTGTAATGAAAAAGACTAGACTTAAACCCTTTTTCTCTTGATCTTCAGGAGAGTTATACCCTATTTTACAAGGTCCCCAGTATATTACCTCTTATATACTCAGCTAACTGCAGCGTAAGCACGAGCCCGGTAAAATGGCATGAACATGAAGAGGCCTACCCTGCAGTGGGTGCATGTGGGCTGAAATGATGATAACTCAGCTTTTTTACGCTGGTTTCTTCACGATATTCCTTGTAATTTTCACCGTAAAACTTATCAGCGACGCAATTAAATGGCCATTTGTGAATCTTGTCACCGTGCAATAAGGCTCACTAGTGGTCAGTTAATACTGATGTGTACGTGGCGGGGTTCAAACTCTGTTCCATACGGGTCGACAACTTAAAACCCCTTCTTCACGGTTTAAACAACCACCCAACTCAACCAAAATCAAGTTGTCTTCTCAACTTCAATTCATTCAATTTGGTTGTCCAACTGACGTCTACTGGATCAACAACCACTTGGTTAAGTTGGGTGGTTGTTCCGACCGTGTAGAAGGGGTATTAACCACTAGGCCAACGACGCTCTATTATACAGGCGTACGCACACAAATGCAGTCACAAGCCCAAAATAAGCAAGCTGTTTAAAATTGGACCAGAAACCCTGGAAAAGATGCTGTCGGCGTTAGGTTATCGTTATCCAAAATGTATACGATTGACGTAAGCCTACGTCAATTCCATACTGTGCATAATAATCGCTAGCCGTGATCCTGACAAGCTGTATTACCGCTGCACTCGGTAGATGATTATGACCTTTTCCAAGAGCCGTTCAGCGGCGGGTTTGAATCGACGCTTATAGGCTCCTGGAGTTGTTGAGTTATGAAATCCAATCGATTTAATCCACTTTACTTAACTTTAAGGAAATACGAAAGATTTGCGTCCGCACGCTATTAATTGACAGGAAAAGAGTAACCTGAAAGCAATGACAGCTCCAGGTCTATTTATAAACTAGATTTCCTTAGTCTATGGTTATTAGAACGGTGACAGACAGGCACAAGTTCTTGAGACATTACTCAATGGTATAAAATAAATAAAAACATATTAATGTTCCGTTGACATTTAGCCATTTTTCGAAAATCGTTTACGTTAGCGTTAAGCAACTTGTCTAGCCTCACAGAGTCGTGACCACTTTTCGAAATGGCTCTTTGAAGCTGATGTAACATAATTGTCGCGTGGTACCCCGTCCGATATAAAGGGTTTCTTTGTAACTTTGGGGTCGGAATAATTATCCAATAAGTCAGTCGAATGGTATTACAGACGGAATAACGGATAGAATAAATAATTTTAAATATATGAATTTTCTTAATTTTTTTGTATATAAAATTTTATAAACGCGCTTATTCACAACACTCAGTCTTGTTAAAAGCAACCAAGGTTATTTCAGCTCGGTTAAAAATATGCTGGTGGTAAGTAAAGGCATATTGCTCGCAGTACTGATGGCCGATGGCGTCAGAAGGTTCTTGAGTGGCGTCCGCGGGCCGGAAGACGAGCTGTAGGTAGGGCCGTTGTTTCACTCAAATCACCGTAATATATATATATATATATATATAATTAAATAGATAATATAATAAATATCACGGGACAATGTCACACCAATCGACCTAGTCTCAAACTAAGCTCTAGGCTTGTACTATGGGTTTTAGATAAAGATATATATACTTATTACATAGCAAACATCATCACTCAGGAACAAATATTCGCGCTCATCACACAAATATCTGCCTTTACCGGGACTTAAACCCATGGCCGCCAGGGTCGTCAATGCCTACTAGGCTTCGTCTAACATACTAGCTTCTGCCCGCGAATTCGTCCGCGTAGCTTTCGATTGTCGTCATTCCCTCGAGATCTTCTGACCTCCTACGGCCCACCATACAACGAAATATGTCAATTAAAGTCAATTTTCTAATTTGATCACTAGTCATAAAAACAAAAGAAATTACCGTTATTTTTAAACGACTTCAAAAAAGGAGGAGATTCTCAATTCCAATGATTTTTTTAAAGTTTATTTTTCATTTTTGTTGCCTTCAAAAAAAAGTTTCAAATCAAAATCAAATCAAAATCAAAATTCTTTATTTCCTTAGCAAACCAGTACAGATCTTATGATGGCCGGCGTCTCCTTGTAAGTTATTTTAAATAACCTGTGCCAGGAGGCACCGCTCTTCCATATCTACAGTTTATATATCGTCGGCTTAGTGCAAGAAGTCAATAAAGGCATAAAGTTACTAAGTACAGGTACAAACACAGGCGGATTCGCCACGACTTACTCTTTCTAACGCACTGACCCATTTCTTTTTACGTTTAGTAATTTCGATGTTACAGCAATGACATTAAGTCATTAATTTCAATTTTTGCTTTATTGATTTGACGGAAATGGTTTATGACCATTAGTTACTTTAATCAAAACATCTTTTTTTATTTTTACACATTTTATTACGTTTGAATATTCACTAATGTTACTTATTAACTTTAAAAAATAAAATTATATGAATATCGCTCTGGAAGTATTTGAGCTAGAATGCATTATATGCATATAGTTACTTTTAGCAAACAGTAAAACGAAAAAAAATGTTATTTTAACGCTTTAATGATTTTTAACAAAATAGGCATTGGATGCATATTACTACTTTTACTTAAGTATAAAATAACTAAAGTACATTATTCAGTTTAAAAAAAATAGGAAACAGCATTAATGGCAGCCAGAATGATTTTTTAAAGTAATCAATGATAGTTATCGATTTTAGTTGTGTCCAAAGATACGTAATTCAAGTGATTAAATTATGGTTAATGACTTTTGACAAATAAGTTGTTTCAATTTGAACACCTTTAGTGAAATTATTCTTGCTCTGATAAGTTCATATTTCAACTCTTTTATGCCTACCTACGAGTACGTCTTGCTCTCGCGGTAACCCGCCACTCGTTCGGTCATCGCGATCGAAGTCATACCGTTGCAGCTGCGACCAGGGATGGACGTTATGCGAGATGGTAGTGACTTCTTACAAAATGAAGCGAAATAATATTAACATTAAGGCAGGACGAGGATCTTTGATGCTAGAAAAGATTCTAAATAAAGCGAATGAAGAGCGTTTGTACCTATTGTCATTAAATTATAATAAGATACGTTCAAATTGCTTATGCTGTTAAGTTATAGTGTAGGTAAGTAAGTACTTAGTTAAGTATTTCATTTGCATAAGACTGATTTTACACGATGGGCGAGATTTTGTATAGGTACCTAGGTTTTGTTTTGACCATCACCTGAGGCGAATAGTGTTTATTTATATCTCATAATAAAGATCACAAATGCGGATTTAATTACTTAAAAAATATGTCCTCTAAATGTCGCCCCCCTACACGTGCACATTCATCAAAACGGAGCCTCGCGTTTTGTACCACTCGCAGCATATTCTGCGTAATGTTGTTGATTTCGATAGCAATATTTTTTTGGAAATCACCTATATTTAGACCGTGGGTTGTTATTAGAAGCTCTGGTTTTGAGATACCCCCATCGAAACAAATCCACAGGGGTCAAATCGGGCAATCTCAGCGGCCACGGATTTCTCCAAAGCGGTTTATTAATTTTCGAGGGAAATGTTCGCGAAGCACGTTCATCGACACTGTGGCCATGTGTGGTGTAGCACCATCCTGCTGAAGCCAGGCGTGTGATGAATAGGACGGATGTACAAGCAATTTAGGCAAAAATTAATCAGCTATCATTTTCCTATAGTTTTCACTACCTATTTACATTTTACTGCTAGGCATTTTCAAAAAAATAACCCCCAATAATTCTATTCAAGGATGAGGTAGACCAAACAGTAACTGTTAGACAATGCAAAGGTCTTTGATGTTCTAACCGTGGATTAGACGATCGCGGGCTCCAGTAGCGACAATTTTGCTTTACTACATGCTTGTTGACATGAGTACTCATGTGAAAATGGGCCTTGTCACTACAAAAAATGCAATTTATGGTACGAAATCTGTGCAACATTGTCTCACAAAAACTTTGTGTTTGGTTAAATCACTTTCATTAATTTCTTGAACCAGTTGAATCCTATAGAGATGAAACTTCAATTATTTTTTCAATATTTCATGCACTGAGAACTTTAGGAGTCTTAAAGAGAGCTGCTCTCTTCCGCACTGAAAGTCGTGGATTTTCCTGTAAACTCCGTTGCACACTCAATATGTGTTCCGGCGTCCGTGTGTGCTGGGGCCTGATCTCGGTATATTATGTGCCGAAGAAGTTTCTCGGAACCTTTGCACCCATGACCGAATAAATTTGACACTCGGCCCGTCTCTTAACGAAATTATATAGCGTGCAAACGCTTCAACAGCATAAGAATGACGGCGTTCTGACCATTGAAACAAGATGAAAATAAAATTCGCAATATTGAACCGTGTAATCCCGCCAAATGTAAAAACCCATTTTTTTTAATTATAAAAATGACTTTTTGAAAATATAAAAAATCTGCCACCCTGTATAAAATGTATTTTACTTTTGATCTTAATGGGTGACAGTCAGAATGCTGATTTGAAACTACGGTCTTTGTTGGATATTAAAAATGGCTTAGAGTCACCTAGACACATTCAAGCACAGAAAGATACGCCGCCAGTCCTTCTTACGAATATTAAGGAAGTAGAACAGTTTACGGTTTGCTAAAAATGTGCAATGAAAAAATAATACCCGCGGAACTTCACCACTGGTACCGGAACTTGCCAGCCAAAGAGTGTCGTGATTATGTCCCTGAAGAAATGTCTTCTAACTCAGAAGACGTAGAGTAAAAAAGATGGACGTCAAGGGTTTTTTTTTTACTCTTTTTCGTACCGACTGTATTAGTTCAATCAAAAGCTGATGTCTTTATTTAAATTTTTAGAAGTTTTCACGTTTTACCTATACTAATAGTGCTTGCTGTTGTCCGGAATTATTATAATATTAAGTTCGTCTATCAACAATGAATATGCCATGGCGTGATGAACTTGTGGAATTTGTTAATCACGTCACATTTACCGAAGCATCTTTGAATGATAATTTAGAGGTTTTAATAAAAGAACACTATAAAATCGATTCTTTAGGGATTTCTAAACAAGAAACTTCACTCAATAAGCGTGATCAGCAGGCTGTCAATATTCTTGAAGCTACTTCACGGCGCCTGCCTTCAGGAAGATTTGAGGTAGGTATGCCATGGCGTGATGACATACAGCGTGTCCCTGATAGCTACGCTCAGGCAATGTCACGGTTTTTAAGCCTCGAAAGACGTATGGCTAAAGATAGTGTCTTTGCCAAAGCTGATGTTGCGGACTCTTTGTATTTCTTTACGCTTTTCTTTTTATATGACATTGTTGCTATGGTTTGTTATATTGATTTTTGTTTTTGATGATGTCAAGTAGTGAATTGGAATAAACGGATAAACGGTAATGTTTTATTTATATTTTAATTCATGATTTTCATTGCAGCAGCTATCGTTCGTTTCATTGGTCCTTCTCCCTACATTTTCCAGCGTCGTTTGAACTATCACCTAGGTATTTCATTTCTCAGCCACTTCATTAGTATTTTTTACAAATTTTTCACTCGACATTTCACACGTTGTTAGTATAAGTATAGTATAACATTACCATCTGATAATGAAAACTCGGACTAAGAAAAATCCCAAGTCGACTACCGATGTCAATAATCCCTTACCTGAATGCAGTGCACAGGGCAGTCAGGCTCCTAGCGAGCGTGCCGCTCTCACCATATCTTCTAGGTCTTCCGCTACCATAAAAGCGCAAAAGGCCGCGGTCGAGGCGCTTGCCCTGCGCCGCCGGCTGGAGCGTGAACAAGAACTCGCCGACCGGGAGCGCGAGCGTGAACAAGAACTCGCCGACCGGGAGCGCGAGCGTGAACAAGAACTCGCCGACCGGGAGCGCGAGCGTGAGCGGGAACTGGCAGCGCTACGGCAGCAGGTAGAGGAGAGCGAGCTGCAGGCCGAGCTTGCAGCCATCGACGCCGACGTCAGTGGCAGCCATGCGGGAAGCCGCATAAGCCACCATAGTTCGAGGTTATCCGTAGATAGGACCCAAAAATGGGTCCAAGACCAATTCACCACTGAAATTAATAAAGGCACTTTCGCAGTAGGATGTGTACAACACCTTTCTGTTCCATCCCCGAGCCGCTTGGTACTACCGGCGACTGACGCTCGGTCAACTGCACCCTATATTAATCCTTTGACCCATCATCACAACGGTATCAAACCCTCCGAGGCGGTTGGCATCACGACCCCGCTCGTCCCCACGGAGTTAAACAATCATCTTTTAAAAGCTGTAGCCGATACCGCTGCAGCAGCCAAGGCTCTCGCTTGTGCCCCCAATGTCAAGAAATTAGAATTATTTCCTTTCTCTGGTAACGTCTTGCAATGGTTACAATTTAAACGCATTTACGATGTCACCAAAGATAACTTTTCTCCTTTAGAAAATATGAACCGCCTTCAAAACGCAGTGCGTGGTGCGGCGCGCGAGGCCGTGGCGGCGCTGCTGATGTCGGCGGAGGACCCGGAGGAGGTCGTGCGCGCACTCGAAGACAACTTCGCGCGCCCCGAGCTCATCGTTCACCAGGAAGTAACGTGTTTGAAAAATCTTCCACGTTTAGGTAACGATCTTAAAGAGCTAGGAACCCTCTCAAATCGCGTACGTAACTCAATTTCTTGTATTAGATTATTGAAACAAGTAGAGTACTTATACTCCCCCGAATTATTTCACGCGGTACTTAGCAAGCTAAACCCCACAATTAAAATGCGGTGGACCGATTTCGCTATGCAAGACACGACGGGGCGCTCTAAGCTTGAAATATTGTCTGACTTTTTAAAGCGCGAGCTAGATCAACATATTCGATTTGGTTTATCACCCGAATCTAGCCCGACGCAATTAACGCAATATTTTTCTAACGATAAACAACATAAGCGTGAGAACATAAACACGGTCATGCAGTCTAAAACCGGTTTAAAAGATAGTTCTACCAAATACGAGTGTGCGTTTTGTAGGAAAGACCATAACATTAAGTCGTGTTCCGAATTCCAGTCTTTGGCTATTGACGACAGATGGCAGTGGCTTCGTGAAGCAAAAGTGTGCTACCGATGTTTAAGACGTAACTCACATCAGTGGAAAACTTGTAAAGTTAATCCGTGCGGAATCGACGGATGCTTAATACGTCATCACCCACTACTTCATAAGAAACCACTCGCTTCTCTGGTCAACACATTTGACACACAAACTTTAGACAGGTGCCCTGGCGCAAGTGAACACGACAATACGGTTTCGAATATTCTTAAGCCGACGGATGAAAAAGTTATCGTATCGACTACTTCTACGGACGTTGAACAAGTTAACACTATTTTAGCTCTTCGTCCTCGTGCCTACTTGAAGATTGTTCCGGTTACTGTTTCCGGGCCATCAGGATCTTGTGATGTCTATGCACTTCTCGACGACGGAAGTACTGCCACATTAATTGACTCGAGTATTGCCTCACTTATAGGAGCCACAGGGCCCCAACAGTCAATTACAGTCAATGGCATTGGTGGTCTTGAGCGTAATACCACGGTGTCATACGTCAATTTTCACATTAAAGGTAGGCACACACAGGAAACATTTTTAGTACAAAACGCCAGAGCTATGCATTCGTTATCTTTGAGACCACAAACTATTCTCCCAGACTCTATCGATTGTTTTTCTCATTTAACCGATCTTGTTGACGTATTAGTTCACGAAGATGCTACTCCGACCATTTTAATCGGAGCCGAACATTGGCATTTGTCTATTAATCGTGACGTTCGTGCTGGTAGAAGGAACGAGCCCGTAGCTTGTTTGACAGCTTTGGGCTGGACTTTATACGGCGTTGCTTCTAGCAAAACGAAACTTGTGGAATTTGTTAATCACGTCACATTTACCGAAGCATCTTCGAATGATAATTTAGAGGTTTTAATAAAAGAACACTATAAAATCGATTCTTTAGGGATTTCTAAACAAGAAACTTCACTCAATAAGCGTGATCAGCAGGCTGTCAATATTCTTGAAGCTACTTCACGGCGCCTGCCTTCAGGAAGATTTGAGGTAGGTATGCCATGGCGTGATGACATACAGCGTGTCCCTGATAGCTACGCTCAGGCAATGTCACGGTTTTTAAGCCTCGAAAGACGTATGGCTAAAGATAGTGTCTTTGCCAAAGCGTATGAAGTTTTCATGTCAAAAATGATTGACAAAGGCTACGCGGAAGAATGTGGTTCTGAGACGTACTACGCCAATAATATGAGTGGACAAATGAATAGTAATATTCGTCTTTATCTCCCACATTTTGGCGTGTACCATCCTCAGAAGCGCAAGATTCGCGTTGTACATGATGCTGCGGCAAGGAATGAAGGGGTCAGTCTGAACTCCTTATTGCTTTCTGGGCCCGATCTACTCCAACCTTTACTGAAGGTATTGTTTCGTTTCCGGGAGGGCTGTATCGCACTAACAGCTGATATCAGGGAAATGTTTCCCCAGATAAGAATCAGGGAGCAAGATAGAGATGCTCTTTTCATTATCAGATGGTAATGTTATACTATACTTATACTAACAACGTGTGAAATGTCGAGTGAAAAATTTGTAAAAAATACTAATGAAGTGGCTGAGAAATGAAATACCTAGGTGATAGTTCAAACGACGCTGGAAAATGTAGGGAGAAGGACCAATGAAACGAACGATAGCTGCTGCAATGAAAATCATGAATTAAAATATAAATAAAACATTACCGTTTATCCGTTTATTCCAATTCACTACTTGACATCATCAAAAACAAAAATCAATATAACAAACCATAGCAACAATGTCATATAAAAAGAAAAGCGTAAAGAAATACAAAGAGTCCGCAACATCAGCTTTGGCAAAGACACTATCTTTAGCCATACGTCTTTCGAGGCTTAAAAACCGTGACATTGCCTGAGCGTAGCTATCAGGGACACGCTGTATGTCATCACGCCATGGCATACCTACCTCAAATCTTCCTGAAGGCAGGCGCCGTAAAGTAGCTTCAAGAATATTGACAGCCTGCTGATCACGCTTATTGAGTGAAGTTTCTTGTTTAGAAATCCCTAAAGAATCGATTTTATAGTGTTCTTTTATTAAAACCTCTAAATTATCATTCGAAGATGCTTCGGTAAATGTGACGTGATTAACAAATTCCACAAGTTTCGTTTTGCTAGAAGCAACGCCGTATAAAGTCCAGCCCAAAGCTGTCAAACAAGCTACGGGCTCGTTCCTTCTACCAGCACGAACGTCACGATTAATAGACAAATGCCAATGTTCGGCTCCGATTAAAATGGTCGGAGTAGCATCTTCGTGAACTAATACGTCAACAAGATCGGTTAAATGAGAAAAACAATCGATAGAGTCTGGGAGAATAGTTTGTGGTCTCAAAGATAACGAATGCATAGCTCTGGCGTTTTGTGCTATAAACGAACGATAGCTGCTGCAATGAAAATCATGAATTAAAATATAAATAAAACATTACCGTTTATCCGTTTATTCCAATTCACTACTTGACATCATCAAAACCAAAAATCAATATAACAAACCATAGCAACAATGTCATATAAAAAGAAAAGCGTAAAGAAATACAAAGAGTCCGCAACATCCTGCCCCTCGTGCAGAACTGCACAAACTGGTTCAAGTGGCCAGAGCTGGTCATTTAACTGGAGATTGCCTCGGTGACCAGCTTCACCAGTTTTTTGAGGGGTCGGCGTAGCGTACCCCCAGCTGTAGCAACGTCGACTACCCTGGTAACGCCATCCTTTCCTGGGTATAGTTGAACAACTCGTCCTCGCGGCCATGTTCCTCGTGGGAGGGACTCGTCGACGATAATTACGACGTCGCCAATCTTTACATGATCTCCACTTCTTTGCCGGTTATGAATACGTGGTTGCATGGTGGGGAGGACTTCGCGTACCCAGCGATTCCAAAAATGGTCGGCCAGCCTTAACGCCTTTTTCCACTCCCCTCGAAGGATTAGATCTCTGTCGTTTAAAGCTTTTGGAAGGGTTTGACTTGAAGATTGTCCTATTAAAAAATGGAATGGTGTTAATGTGGTGGGGTCATCAGGATCTGTAGAAACGTGTGTCAACGGGCGTGAATTCACTATAGCTTCAGCCTCTGTAAGCAGTGTCGTTAATGTTTCCTCTTTTGGAGCTCTTTCATTGAGCGTAGCTTTAAGGGCTACCTTGACAGTTCGCACTAAACGCTCCCAACATCCTCCAAAACTTGGCGCTGCTGCTGGGATGAAACTCCATTTGATTCCTTTTGTAGCTACAAACTCATGCACATCGGTGGTGTAGAACTCTTTGAGAATACGGTTTGCACCAACAAACGCAGTTCCATTATCAGAAAACATTGTTTCTGGTTTGCCACGTCTGGCCATAAAACGTCTAATCGCCATGATTGCGGAGTCAGCGGAAAGACTGTGTACTATTTCTAAGTGAACAGCTCTTGTCGTTAAACAAGTAAGAAGTGCTACGTATCGTTTTTCGTGGCGGCGACCAACAGTGATGGTGATAGGACCGAAGTAATCAATACCAGTATATGAAAACGGGCGCTGATTATGGGACAATCTTTGAGGTGGCAAATCGCCTGTGACTGGATTAAATGGTACCGACTTTCTGAATCTGCAGAACAAGCAACTGTTTGCTACGGCTCTAACTGTATCTCTAAGCTTTAGGAGCCAAAATCTTTGCCTAATTTCATTGATTACTAGCTCATGATTTGCGTGGCCAGCCTGCCTATGATAGGATTCCACCAACAACTTCACAACTTTATGACGGCCGTCCAGTAAGATTGGGAAACGAGAATCGGGATCAATGCCTTCTGCGGCCTTTATTCTTCCAGCTAAGTGTAGTAACTTATCTTCCCCTAGGGAAGGGGACAGTTTTATGAGGCGACTGCTTGATGACACCGGCTTGGAATTGAGGACGCAGCTGTACTCTTCAGGAAAACTGTCTAATTGAGTTTTTTGCAATATGTGCCTTTCTGCGGCTTGTATTAGTTCGGCGTTTAATGGTTTTAGGGTAGTAGACGTTGACGGGTGGCGGGATCGAAAAACTCGGGATCGAAAAACCCCGCCAATTGCTTTAGAATTTCGAAACGCTACCAAAACATTGCCAAACAAAGCCGCGGCTTGATGAGCTCGAGCTGTTGCGCGTAGTAAACGCAACCAGGAACTAAATTGAGTGAAATTTGCGGTGACCGGACAAGGTAGAGCTAAGCTAACGGAAGTAAGTCCCACCAACTCGCTCGGTAAGCTTTTACGCTCTTCACGACTTGGCGCGACACTGGTAGGTTCAATCGGCCAGTCTTCCGGGGGTCTCAAAAGAAAGGGCGGTCCCATAAACCATCTATGGTTGAGGTCGAGCTTAACAGGGTGCATTCTTGTTGCATCATCGGCAACGTTTAAGTCAGTTGGTACCCATCGCCAGTCTTTTATCGAGGAATTTTCCATAATTTCCCCTAACCGATGGGCAACAAAAGGCTTAAAAGTCCGCGCGTCACTGCGTAACCACTGGAGAACAGTCATCGAATCAGTCCAAAAAAAGGTACTTACTGGTTTCTTCCGATGGCTGTCCTTAATGGTAAGTGCGAGGCGAGAAGCAATCAAAGCAGCCTGGAGTTCCAATCGCGGGATTGAAATTGGTTTCAAAGGAGAAACTCTTGCCTTGCTGGTGATGAGAGTGAGTTCAATGCTGCCATCAGCGTAAATCGAACGCCAATAGGCAACGCAAGCGTAAGCTAACTCACTTGTATCAGCCAGTATGTGCAGCTCTTTATACGAAGGCTCCGCGTTCTTAGCCTTTGAATACCATCGTGGGATTTTGAGAACGGTGGCCGTTAAAAGTTCTTGGAACCAGCCTGACCACTTTGATGCTTCTGTTGGTGGTAGTTCGGAGTCCCAATCAATGTTTAACCTCCACGCTTGTTGAAATAGTATTCGGCCCTTAACGACTAAGGGCCCTAATAAACCTAAAGGATCGTACACGCGCATGAGATGTGAAAGAACCTTTCTTTTCGTAAGTGAGCCAGGAATGGTTTCAGATAGACCGGTGCGAAACCCTAAGTTGTCTGAGGTAGGGTCCCACGCAATTCCTAGAGCACGAGTAGTATTAAGAGTGGTTGCCAGTTTAATTTCCAACGGCTGAATGGCTCGTAACTCCTCTGGTACAAGATTCAACGCCGCAGGCTCATTGGAAATCCAACCACGCATCTCAAAGCATGCACTTTTGTGGACAGTGACAATATCTGCTGCTAGCTGAGCGGCTTCACTAACGCTATCTAATGAGTCTATATAGTCATCCATATAATGATTGAACACAATGGCATCTACTGCTTTTGGATAAGTACTCATGTGTTCATGCGCATTTTTGTTTTTTATAAATTGTGCTATAAACGGACTGCAGCACGCACCAAAGATGACAATGAGCTCGAGCTGTTGCGCGTAGTAAACGCAACCAGGAACTAAATTGAGCGAAATTTGCGGTGACCGGACAAGGTAGAGCTAAGCTAACGGAAGTAAGTCCCACCAACTCGCTCGGTAAGCTTTTACGCTCTTCACGACTTGGCGCGACACTCGTAGGTTCAATCGGCCAGTCTGGTCATCTCGGCTGCCCCATATCAAAACCTAGTAAGGGACAATTTTTCGCAAAATGATATTTTTACATATTATTGCCCATTTAGTATGTCCTCATAGGATAGCAAAAACACCTGCTTCAAAATCGCCATAGAAGCCTGAGATTTTAATACCTCCAAACCTAGTAAGTACCGTTAAACTCTCGTTTGACCAGTACAAAACCTAGCAACTCAACTTAACCATTTCAAAACCTAGCAAATATTTGAGACTTGCTAGGTTTTTGTGTGGTCAAAGCACCTTACTAGGTTTTTGAACTGGTAAATATTTTAATACCTGCCAACCTAGTAAGTACCATTAAACTCTCATTTGACCAGTAAAAAACCTAGTAACTCATCAAGTATTTGAGACTTGCGAGGTTTTTGCGTGGTCAAAGAGCACCATACTAGGATTTTGAAATGGTTAAACGAAGCGCGCGGGGGACGGGAAGTGGGGTACGGTAAGGAGTTTTGTTCGGCCAGTTCATTCCACGGCGGCGACGCGCCGGCGCAGCGACACTCAAGGCGGTTTTTGTACTAGATATCGTCGACGTAACTATAGCGTTTCAATGCCACTTACAGTTTCATCGGTCGAAACGAATGCTAGAAGCGGTTATAAACAAAAACAATGGAGTAAACCACTTAGAAGACTCAGAGTAAGTAAATAAAATTTGCTAATAAATACGAGTATACCTACAATTTTGCTCAAGCCGTCCTCCTATACTTCACCCAAGGTGTATACCAAAAGCTAAAAAGGAAGAAATAATATCAAAACTTGCCTGCCTCAAGCCGGAATCGAGACGATCATTTTGGATGGATCTGTCAGTGAACGACGCTTCGGTCGATTTGGTTGTAAGCGGCCAGGGGGAAGATTAAGGATGCCTGAATGATTATTATTCAATAGAAATAATTATTAAAAAATATTACACAGCAGTTTTATTGAAAAGCTATGACACGCAGTTATAGATTTAAATTTTCTTAAAGATTGTTGATACAATTACCAAGTTAAAAACCTAGCAGGTGCTCTTGCTATATTTTGAAAAAAGATTTTTACGTGAACTAACTTAGGTGCATACATTTTCAAAGTTAGTAAGGGGTATAAAACGTGTAAAATATAAATATTTTATCAAATTCAGACTTTAATACATGGCTTAGTTAGTATTCAACCTAATTCATATTGATTTTTTCCCAAAAAACTGAAACTTTTCGAAGGCTGACTAAATTTATGTTTTTGCTCTCTCCTGTAAAATTTGGTCAAAAGCCCTTACTAGGTTTTGATATAGGGCAGCCGATCTGTTTATTCGTTGTTGATTAATAAGTAATATTTATAATGCTTCTAAGTTAACAATTACGACTGATTAAACCAATTTTGTTATAGAAAACTATGTTTCCCGATTTATTTGTAATGAAAATAAAAAATAGCTAATTGTAAGTTCCCTTAAGAGCGAGAAAGACCAAAAGTCACTAACTACATATTTAGGCTTTTAAAAAACTTATTTGACTTTATTGTACAAAGTTTTTAATTGGATTTAATAGTAAATACATTTAGCTAACCATTGATGTTTAATTTTTAAATCTAGAACCGAACCTATTACAATTATGGTCATTTGACTGTGTCAAAACTTTGAGCCCGTTTTTCTCCGACTTGACTTTTTGTTAGTTAATGACTTCTTGCACTAAGCCGACGATAGTATAGTACCATCCTTAAAACTAATTTACCTAATTTTTAATTGTGTGTGTGTGTGTGTGTGTGTGTGTGTGTGTGTGTGTGTGTGTGTGTGTGTGTGTGCGTGCGTGTGTCTAGGCTATATTTCCTAGCAGATCTTCTACTGCATCGTAGTTCTTGTTTTCCATCCAACTTGTTATTCTACTTTTAAGGTCATATTCTACCTTTGGGTATATATCTAGTTCTTTGTTTACAATATTATATAAATGTGATGAGCGTTTTTTATATTGTCTACTGGCAAAAACGGTGTTGGTTTTTGGTAGATGCATAACAATATCTCTCCTCCTTTTTTTCAAAAGGTTGCGGTCAAAAGTTGTGGTTTTATGTTTTCGGAGAACAGAGGTTAATATATATAATTTCCTTACCGTGAGCAACTTACACGTTTGATATAAATCATCAGTCGAGAAACACATTTTCTTAAAATACATAATTTTAAGAAGACTTCGCTGAGCTCTTTCTACGTCTATGAAGCGAGTCTTAGCTGCGCCGCCCCAAACAGGCAAGCAGTAAGTTAATATAGACTGCACCAACGTTATATACATTTCTTTTAACATGTCTCTATTGCGGCCTTGCGGGCCCGGGACTGCTCTTGGCACTACATGTCTCAAAGTTTTAAAAATCCATTTAAGTTTCCGCAGTCTCAAAATTACATATTCGAGATGTTGATACCAAGAGAGTCCCCGATCCACAAGTATTCCCAGATATTTGGTGCTATCAACTTTTTGAATAGTGGGACAGGTACTTTGACAGCAGTTCAATGTATTTTTACAGCAGCTATGTATTTTGATAGTATAGTTATTATCAGGTTGTGTATTGCTGTATATGCTGTGACATATATAGTTAGTTTTAGTGGTATTTAACGTAAGAATATTGTTCTTAAGCCATTTACTAATCATTTCTAGACCAGTCTCTGCGGATATCTGAATATCTTCCCATGAAGTACCAGTGAAGACAATAGCGGTGTCGTCAGCATACGAAAATATATCTGCGTGAGGGATCTTCAAGTCGCATAAATCGTTAATATAAATTAGAAATAGCGTTGGACCAAGCACAGAGCCTTGAGGCACTCCATACGTCACGTCTTCATCTTCACTGGTACAATCACTACCTCCCAGTTTCACCCTCTGTTTCCTATTTGTTAAATAGTCCTGAAAAAGACAGAGGGGAATATCTCTTATCCCCATCCTTTCCAACTTGTGTAGCAGTATGGGGACAGAGACGGTGTCAAAAGCTTTTTTGATATCTAAAAACACAGACATACATTTAGACCCACTATCGAGATGTTCAACTATCAGCGAGGTTAGAGCAGACACAGCGTCTTCAGTAGATTTTCCAGATCTGAAGCCGTATTGAGATGGAGATAATAAGTTGAATTTATTTAAGTAGTTGAGCAATCTTATATTTAGTAACTTCTCTAATATTTTTGAAATTGCTGGTAGTACAGATATGGGTCTGTAGTTATTGACATCGTCTCTGTCTCCATTCTTATAAACCGGTGTAATGATAGATTGTTTTAGTGGCGCTGGAAAGATTCCTTTGTCAAAACAAATATTGACTAAATGCGTAATTCCCATAATTACGCATTTAGTCAATATTTGTTTTGACAAAGGAATCTTTCCAGCGCCACTAAAACAATCTATCATTACACCGGTTTATAAGAATGGAGACAGAGACGATGTCAATAACTACAGACCCATATCTGTACTACCAGCAATTTCAAAAATATTAGAGAAGTTACTAAATATAAGATTGCTCAACTACTTAAATAAATTCAACTTATTATCTCCATCTCAATACGGCTTCAGATCTGGAAAATCTACTGAAGACGCTGTGTCTGCTCTAACCTCGCTGATAGTTGAACATCTCGATAGTGGGTCTAAATGTATGTCTGTGTTTTTAGATATCAAAAAAGCTTTTGACACCGTCTCTGTCCCCATTCTGTCGTTTCGTAATTACGTTTTAGTTTTTTTATTAATTTGTTGCAGTAATTTCTATATCTTATATATGATATTTTTAGTATTTCGTTGAACGGATCATTCTTTAACTGCTTTTGCAAAATATTCCGATTTCGTATGCAGCGTAAAATTCCAGCCGTAATCCAGGGTTTTATATTTCTGTATTGTTTAGGTATTTTTTTTATAGTTGTATATTTGGTTAAGACCGTCGTTAGCTCATAGATTAGATAAAAAAAGATAAGATAAAAGAAATTTATTCAGTAAGTAGGCCGCACGGGCACTTTTACACGTCAAGATACTACCAGCGCTTCCCAAGAGGAGACCACTGCTGAGAAGAAACGCCGCAAGAAACTCAGCAGTCAGTCATTTTTTAAACTTATTACATATTTCATATTACAATGGTATGTACAACTTAATCTAGCATTATATAAAGCTACAAGTATTAAATTAAATATAATATCAAATAACAGTAGTTCAGCAGGAAAACATGCCAAAAATCTTACGGGAGAGAAAGATAGAAAAGAATAAAATAAAATAACTACAACTACCTACTTATATATGTGTATATAAGATGGTGCAAGATGACCACATAAAAGTTTCGATATGTTTTCCTGCATCAACGGTGTCCCCCAGACAAGAAAAAGCAGGATAAAGCCTTTGCATTTGAACAAATTACTATTGACTAAGTTTCGGGTGTAGGCCATGCATTTTTGTCTGTTAGATAGTCCTCGACCCTATAATACGCTTTAGACATTAACGACCTTTTCAAATATTTTTTAAGTGCTGGAAAGGGTAACTTTGAAACTACTTCAGGTAATTTATTATAGAAATGAATGCATTGACCAACAAATGATTTATATACTTTACGGACACGGAATTTTCGAATAGCTATTTTATTTTTATTTCTAGTATTTAAATTATGTATATCTGAGTTTTTGGTGAACGAATCTAAATTCTTAATAACATAAATAATATTCTCGTAAATAAATTGAGACGCTACAGTTAAGATATCAATTTCTTTAAAAAGTTCTCTTAATGAGTCACGGGAATTTAAATTATAAATAGAACGAATGGCCCTTTTTTGTAACACAAATATAGTTTGTATGTCAGCTGCCTTACCCCAAACCAGAATACCATAAGACATAACACTATGAAAATAACTATAATAAACTAAGCGAGCTGTCTCAACATTAGTTAGTTGTCTAATTTTCCTAACGGCGTAAGCTGCCGAACTTAGTTTACCTGCCAGTGCAGCTATGTGGGGACTCCATTGCAAATTTTTATCTATTGTTATGCCTAGGAAAACCGCCCTATCTACCATTAGCAAACACTCGTTATTTAGAAAAATACTAGAATCTACCGGTTTAACATTAGGCAAAGCGAACCTAACACATTTAGTTTTCTTGGCATTTAGTAGCAAGTTGTTACTAATAAACCAATTATGTACTTTAACTAGAGTGGCGTTTATCCTACTGTAGTCTACGGTTTTTCTATCTACCTTGAAAATTAGTGAAGTATCATCAGCAAAAAGTACAATATCGCAAAGTTCATGTACTATTGGTGGTAAGTCATTTATGTAGACCAAAAATAAAAAACGACCTAAAATAGAGCCTTGAGGCACACCTATTTTCACTGTAGCTCCAACAGATTGCGTTTTGTTTACAACAACTGTTTGAGTTCTATCACTTAGATAAGAAGACATAAGGCTTAAAGCTTTATTGGACAATCCATAATGTTCTAATTTTAAAATAAGGGTCATATGTTCGACGCAATCAAAAGCTTTGGAGGCCTTTGTCCAGCAGTGGACGCCCCCGGGCTGATGATGATGATGATGAATCAAAAGCTTTAGAAAGATCACAAAATATTCCTATTGCGTCGCAAGATTT
This sequence comes from Acleris sparsana, assembly GCA_923062465.1. NCBI lineage: Eukaryota > Metazoa > Arthropoda > Insecta > Lepidoptera > Tortricidae > Acleris > Acleris sparsana. The sequence continues at coordinate 4,215,531 of OV281293.1, forward strand.
TTCCCAACTGTTATATATATATTTAATGAGTACAGATGCCGCATCAATTGTTGATCGACCTCTTGTAAAGCCAAACTGGTTATTGCTAAGTAGTTTATTTCTGTTAAAGTGACCTAACATATCCTTCAGCATTAGTTTCTCAAAGACTTTACTTAATACTGGTAGTATGGAAATGGGACGGAAGTTCGTTATATCACTCATCTCGCCTGATTTAAAAAGAGGTATGACTTTACTATATTTCATGAGATCTGGAAAGATCCCCTCTGATATGCAATTATTGTAAATTAATGCTAGATGGGGTGCAATTACATCTATGATATGAAAGAGCACTTTAACTGATGTGCCCCACAAATCTTCAGTCTTTTTTAAACTAAGCGATTTAAATATCTTTACTATTGAATCTGAATTTACAGGGCTGAATTCAAAGTTTATATTACATTTACTGTCATTAGTGCAAAGTAATGATTGGGCTTCAACCGCGGATGGTTTAAGACATTTCGTAGTATTAATTGCCATGTTGGAAAAATAATCTTCGAATGCTAATGCAACATCTTTATTTGACGTGATTGGATGGCCACCTGTGTTCAGGGTGACTTGATTATCACGAGTTTTTGATTTTCCCGTTTCTCTATTTATAATATTCCATACAGTTTTTACCTTGTTCTCAGATGATTTGAGTTTAAGACTGAGAAAAAATGCCTTAGCAGTTAAACAAACTTGCTTAAAGGTCCTCGAATAATTCTTAACATAATTTAGGAAATCAGCATTCTTATTGTCCTCCCTCTCTCTATACAGGTCATAAAGCCTATTTCTACTTTTATGAATGCCTGCAGTAGCCCATTCACTAAATCTGGTTTTCGACCTAGTAATAGTTTTGATTTTAAAATTGTTGTTAAATTGATGTAGAATTACGCCAAACAAGTCTTTATAAATACTATTACATTCATTCTGTGAAAAAGGTAACACTGAAAGATTACTCTGAACTTTATTTTTGAATAATTTCAAACGATTACTAGTTATAGGTCGGTAAGTTATTGTGTGAGGTTTTTGATAAAAATCCGAGATGAAAGATGCCCTCTGACCACTATGGTCAGAATTAAAACAATTAAATATTTCTTTATCCAAACAATCGCAGTTACAAAAAATATTATCTAAGCAAGTTGCACTACTAACACCTATCCGAGTGGGTTCAAAGAACAGATTACTTAAATTAAAAGATTTAAATAAACTTAGTAACCTAGTGGTATTATTTGACTTTTCAAGTAAGTTAATATTAAAATCTCCACAAACTATAACATGCTTCTGGCTATTACATGCTAATTTTAACACATGTTCCATAGTGGATTCAAATGTGCAAAAATCAGCCAATGGTGGTCTGTAAACACATATTATTATATAACTTTCTATTTCTGCGCATGAAATTTCTACAATCCTTTCTATCGATTGCTTTACAATATCCTTTCTTTCTTTGGATTTAAGAGTACTTTTAATAATTATAAAAGAGCCACCATGAATGGCACTTTTCCTGGCAAAACAACTTACTAATTTAAAATTTAAAAAATCAAATATTAATTGATCTTGTCTAAGCCAATGTTCAGTAATGCACATTATTTGTACATTTTCATTATCTAAGAACAACCCTATTTCTAGTTCTTTGCTGGAAAAACCTTGAATATTTTGGTGAATTAAATTTATACTCAAGGGTGTTTCCGCTGTCCTATAATTTAGTTTAAATCAAGAGGCAAAGCATTATTGCCAATTTTGGCTTGTTGGGGCTGTGAACTATTATATCTATTTGGTTCTATATTAAAAGCTAATAGATCAACCAAGGTCAAAATATGTTTCTTGGGCAAATGAATTTTTCCTGATGTTAGATCAAGGTGCTTTATAAATTTGTTTAAATCAAAGAAATGATATTTTTTATTAAAGCATATAGCATTATATATTATTGAATTAAAGTGAGCTATTCTATTATTATGACTAAATGAGATACTTTGTGAGTATGGTAGCGCACACAGTATAATTTTACCTATGCCTCTATCTTCAATAGTGTTTAGTGTTGACATTAATTTATCAACCCCAGACTTATCCACACCAAGACTATTTCCTCTTAAAATTATTAAAGTGGTGGTACTGTCAAAACTTCCTTTTAAAAGTAAATCACTTAATTGCATAAGAGTTGCATTATGGTAACAGTAATTTGTAACATTTTGTTTTAATTTGTTATTTAACAATAAACCTAGTCCAGATCCAAGCTGGTCAGAGTAAACAATAGTTTTATACGTACTTATAATTTGTCTAGGGGGCGCCTTAGAAGTATCAAGGGTCATCTCCGGCTGAATCACAGCAGTTGGTGAAGTACCTAATCTATCACAGTTACCATAACCACTGTTTATTAAAGAGTTAAAACGCTCCTCATTCAATCTACATTCTTCAACCAATTAGACTATCTATAACTATCTTTGGATCACTACTGTACAAAAGATTTTCAAGATTTTTGTTTTTTAAGTCCGCTAGGGCTGCATCAAAATCTATTACAATTTTAGTCTTGTTTATATTTACATTATTTTTTATTTTAGATATACATAACAACACAGTAAAATGATCGGTAATTGTGGTGTGCAATATACCTACTGAGGCTTGAGATTTGGATCTATTTATCTTTAACATTATGTGATCGAGACAGTTTTCTTCCCTAGTGGGCAAGGTATGTGCAGCTAAAATTCCATGTAAAGAAACCATATCTAGATATTGGAGTCTATTATTGCGCTCTTGAGGGCGTTCGTCCGACTTAAGTTTTATGTTGATATTAATGTCCCCAGTGATTATGATACCCTTGCTAATAGATTTAATGGTATTTAAGTGTCTATTTAATGACAATATAAAGGGGTCAGCATTTGAGTTAGAGGGGGATCTGTAGATACCTAAAATTGAATTATTTAATACCTCTACCTGTAAACAAGATGCATGTACTAATTTTACCTCTTTTACTTTGTGCCGAAGAGAGTTTTTTACATATACCACTACCCCATCATTCTGATTAAGTTGATGTGTTGTAGAGTACATGCTGTAGTTTGGCAATTGGGGGATGAGTTTGCAGGAGTCAAGCCTACATTCAGTTAAAACGATTACGTCTGTTTCAAACTTAAGACATGATAAAGATGTTGTAAAGCTATCGAAGTTGCAGTAGATACTCCTTATGTTTTGTGAAATTAACGTTAAATCATTCCCTTTGATATTTAAATAGTTATTTAGGTTCAAAGTGTCGCATTCAAAAAAGTGAGCAATCTCTAATCTATCAATTTCATTAATTGTTTGCAATGTATTAGCCATGGGAATATATAGTATGGTACAAGCGCTTCATTATTAGTTCGGTGTTATATATAGTAGATGTGCAATATGTACATAGTGTATAAAAGGAACTTAAGTGAAAGAACAAATGATTAAGCCCAAAGTAAGAAATAGTATTACCTGTGTTTTTTTTAGAGATAAAGTGGAGATGTGGATAAGGTATATAATATGTATATTTAGTTTGTATTGTAGATATTGTTTTCAAGAAAAAACCATTTGCAAATTGTGTATTATTATGTGTAGGAGTGTGTGCTGTCAGTGTGTGCTGTGTTAACAATGTGTGCGAGTTATACATTAGAATCAAGAGTAGCAATAGTTTTAGTTTTACAAACATGCTGCATTTTAAATAAACAAAACAGAAATAAATAATTACGTACAATAATAGTCAATCTCCTTGGAGTAAGTGATGCACTTAATCCTCACATTTTATCAGGATGATTGGCGATTGATCGTTTTTCCGGACATACACTTTTCCGTACGACGTCCAGCAATATTTATAACCCTTGGACCTAGACAAGTCACGAGCCAAGAAATGCAAGCGCGCTGCCTTCGAGGTAAGGTTTTCAGAGAGGAATATAGGGGAGTCTTCCTGAGTCTTAAGCCCCAAATGCTTAGCACAGAGTTTGGTTTTATTCCTTATATTATAAGACTTAGCCATTTTAAGGAAATCATTTTTCAAAAAGGTAGAATTTGTCTCAACTATAATAGGTGAACTTCTCTGATCGGATTTCTTATAGCGAACTCTGTAGATATCCTTTATATCACTTTTGGTGATATTGCAATCAAAATTGTTTCGGACAGGGTAGTAACCATTTGCACTAAGTCCTGCTTGCTCTCATTTTGAAAAGTTTACATCAGAACTTTCGACTGGGTGAACCGATTTTGATGATTCTTTTTTGTTTGCACTAGATCTTTATTTGAATGGCCGTATTTTGTATTATTATTAGTACAAAGAACCTCTGGAGGTTGAAATTCCCATAATAAAAAGTGCCCATGTAAAGGACTCTGTCATATAAAGGGTCCACGGAAAGAACATGTCTAGTCACATTAGTAACTAAATATTTGAGATATCGCTATTTGAAAGTTAGGAACCACGTCGTTTTGTTCGTAATTTAGGTGTAGAGGTTTTTTTATGAGTGAAAAAATGCAAGTTATATGAAGATTTATATCTGAAACTGAGTGGTAGGTTCATTTCGTCCCCTACGTTTCGAGATTTAAAATTCATTAAAAAAAAAGTGACTAGCTCTATCCTTTAAGTACGACATAAAATGAACTGCATAGCCATGTCATGGTAAGACCCTAAGACTTTTGTAAGAAACCTAAAACCAGCAAATATTTCGACATCACAATTTTTTTGACTATATCATTTAAAATATTAGTGTGATGCGGTTTCCTGTGTGATGAACATAAAGATAAGCAAATGCGTTCAATGAAGTATACTAGTCTTTGGTTTCTTCCAAACAGTTTTATTAGCATGTGGGTGTATTTTGTGGCTGTAAGTATTATCTGCTCTTCGCTTTTTGTTATGAAATAATAACGACGTGAAAATTATTCACTCTTCAGAAGAGATGTCATAAAATATAGACATAAATGTGTTTTTGTTTTAAAAGTATTGAAGAAAGTCGATGTAAAATCGATAGCTTTATTCGTTTCAAATGTAATGGAAGCGTTTTTACGTAATCTTTGGTATATTCCATTTGGAGAAAATCTTAAACATAGAGACAATCTTTCAATTCGCCCATCCCTATTAAAATTGTCGGATCTACAAATCTGCCTATTTCTGTTTATTTTCATTATAGACCTTGAATTACGATAACTTTCATCCTCCACTAATAAAAATCTTGATTTTATGGATAATTTACAAAATACGCAGATGTAAAACGTCGGATCTGCCTTCGCTGTCAGTTAACAATGTCGGATGTTACTCTCCGACAAAGTCAGCGGGGTGAGGGGGGCGGCCGAGCGAGCGTAACTGCCAGTTCTCACTTTGTTGGCGGGATGACTGCACGTGGCGCTGTTATTCATTCTTTGCGACAGTTATTACGTTTGTTTTGTTGGTTCGAGCGATACAATTATAAAGATGTTTACAAGATCAGCACGATTAGTGAAATTAGCTACAAATAATGGTCACGGCGAACAAATTGAACAGGAAGAAAATAAAGAAGAAAATCATGTTTTGACCAAACCAAATGAAGAAGCAGGTAATTTGTTTTAATTTTACATAACTTTAATGACCTTTTATTATGATAGTTTATTTAAAAAATAATTGATTAATAATACTAATTTTACCTGATCTTTTAATGATTTTAGCTATTGTATATATTAAAATTGTAGGTTATGCCACATCTTACTTTATTAATCGATTTTATTAATGAGTAAAATGTCAGATCTACCATATCCAACATTTTTAATCGTTAAAGTTAAGTATCAAAATGTCGGATCTACCACTTCCAGCGTTTTAAATCGTTAAAGTTAAGTATTGAATTGCCGGATCTCCCACTTCCAGCATTTTTAATCGTATTAGTAGAAACTAAAATGTCGGTAGCACCACTTCCGACGATGTCAAATATTATCACCAAATATTTAAATGTCGGTAGTACCATATCCAATATTATTAAGCGTTTTAGTATTAGCTTAAATGTCGGTAGTGTTATATTTCATACAAACTTTTCTAACTATAAAAATACGAATAGTTTATTTTCTAATTCTATTTCATTTATGTTTTACTGATAATGTTATTTTTAGCAAATCGAGAGTCTCCTCTACCGGAAAAATTTCAAAATGAATACATTCAATTACAAGAATTACTTGGCGATGTTTTTAACGACGATAACGAGACGTCCGAAAAGGAAATGCACTCTTCAGAACTTGATTTACCGGCAGAAGAATTGGCTATCAATAATTATGAAAACGTCATAACAAATTCATCCAGCTTGGAATTGATGAGTAAAAATGATGAAGATGTAACAACAGATTCAGCTGTCTTAGATCTGGCTTGCAAAAATAATGAAGATGTTGTAAGTCATTCAGCTAACTCAGAATCGTGTAACAAAAATAATGAAAATGCAATAATAGATCCACCTACCTTAGATCTTGCTAGCAAAAATAATGTAGAGGCGATAACGGTAAGATATTTTATCTTTTTACTCTTATGTGGTTAAACGTGATATACTTTATTTAGAAAATATATACATATATATGTTTAATATATCGGCTATAAATAACTGTTTTTTTCTTAGTCAATGAAAATAAAGAGGATTTTTATTTTTAATTGTGATACCCATAACACTAGTGTTCGTTCAAGCTACTTAACCTAAGGGCGGATCTTTGAATGCAATGTTCTTTGATATTGTCATGTTTGCAAGTACGTCTTTTTTTTCAGATTCAACCACAAGATAACATTGATGGTGAACATAGTGCAGTTGTGACTCCAGTACCATCTCCATCACCAACACATTCTCATGATAACAGCTCCAATGACGCATTTTGTATTAATTGTTCTAATAACGATAGCCCTCCAATTTTGAGTAACGATGACCTGTATGGAAATTTGCCAACACCTTCTGCGATCTCCACTACAAGTTTTAACACTCCTACTTCAGCGAAGAGTGTACAAACACGTCAGTCTACTTTTAAAAAAGATAAGGGTAAGAAACGACTTCAACATAGAGAAAATTGGGTGGTAAATAAGAGAAAATGTGCAAAAAACCAGGGGAAAGGTTTTATTAATTCTAAGGGAAAACAAATACCAGAGAAACAGTTAGGAAATGCATGCAATGAAAAGTGTCGTCTCAAATGTTTTAATAAATTTGATGAAGAGCAGCGTAGCAAGATTTTTAAGAAATTTTGGGATCTTGGGAGCCGTCAACGTCAGTGGGAATTTGTTATAAGGTTTACGAAGAAAATACCAAAACGGCGACAAACAACAGAAATTACTAAACACGAACGAAAGAATACATTTTGTTATTTCCTGCCTAATAAAGATTCTGAAAAGATTAAAGTATGCAAGACTATGTTTTTGCATACAATATCTGCTGGCGAACGTATTATTGCTACCTCATGGCAAAAGTGTGATACAGAAATTGGGGCGGTTTCAGAAGATCGACGGGGCAAATATCAACACAAGAAGAGAGTTTTAGACGATGAGATGACAAGGAGCGTTTGTGATCATGTCAGATCATTTTCGTTGGTGGAATCCCATTATATAAGAAAAAGCTCTAAGAAGTTATATTTAGAAGGGGTGAACAGTGCATCTCGCATGTACATGTTGTATGATGAATGGTATGATTCTGAAAAATACAATAATAAAGCTAATAGTAGACAATATATAGACATACTAAATGCAAATTTTAATATTGGATTCCATAAGCCGAAGAAAGATATGTGTGATATCTGCCATATATACAAAAATAAAGAATTTCCCACCGAAGAAGAAAAAACAGCATATTTAAAGCATCAAACATCAAAAAAAGCTGCCCGCCATTTAAAACAGCTCGATAAAGACGAGGCAATGTCTAACGATGATGTTTTAGCAGCTACATTTGACTTTGAAAAAGTTTTAATAACGCCTCATGGAGATGTAAGTGTATTTTATTACAAGAGGAAGTTATCAACCTTGAACTTTACGGTATATGACTTAGCTAGCAAAAAAGCAACATGTTTCATGTGGCACGAAGCTACTGCTAAACGTGGAGCAAATGAGGTCTCAAGCTGCCTTTATCAATATATTAAAGAGCACACCTTAAGAGGTATCAAAACTTTTAAATTTTGGTCCGATAACTGTACGGGTCAAAATAGAAACCGAATTGTTTTTTCACTGTATTTATACGCAGCGAAAGAATTTGGAGTGACGATTACTCATCGTTTCATGGAAAAGGGTCACACCCAGAACGAGGGTGACTCTGTGCACTCTACCATCGAACGTGCCAGTGATCGCAAACTCATTTATGTACCAGAGGAATGGTATTGCCTCGTTCGTTGGGCCAAAGTTGAAGGTCAACCTTATATCGTGAGAGAGATGGAAAGGTCAGAAATATTTAACTTTAAGTCTCTGCTGCAAAACAAAAATTGGACCAAAAACATAAATAATGAGAAAATACAATGGACAAATATAAAGGAAGTAGTCGTACATGCAGAACACTTCGATAGGATCGAATATAAATATAATTTTGATGAGGATCCAAAAACTATCGTTGTCTTGCGATGTGGTACCCGAAACCAAAATAGAGTGTCTCGCGAATTTCAAATAGAGCAGGCATATGAAAGGGAACTTCCAATAAATAAACTTAAACTTAAAGATTTACTTGATTTGTGTAAAAGTGGTATAATTCCCAATAAATATCACGGATTTTATGAAAACTTAAAATCTGAAAATGCAGCAGAAATAACATCTGATGAAGAATAAGCTGAATGCAATTAAACTTTTTTTTTAATTAAAATATTTTTCTGTGAAGCTATAAAGCTGTGATGATTATTTTAGTGCCATTTTTGTAGTTACTATATTAAATAATTTAAGGTCAGAGTTGATATTAGAGGTAATTACATGGTGATAGTTTTTGGTGTATGTACCTAAAGATACATTATTGGTGCTGTGACGTAATGATTCCCCAGGAGCCATTGTTTATATAGTCACTAAAAAGTGATAATAAGATACTAATTGAGTTACAAAGTTGATTTTTATAGTTTGTTTTCAAAGCTTAAGCTTTAGTTTTAAGTTCATAATTCGATCTCAGATCTCGTTTTTAAGAAACTATTATAATAACTAAGACAAAGATATTTAATTTTTGATAAGTTGATTTATGTTTGATATTAATAAAAATAAAAAAATGTACTTTTGGTATTTTATTTACACTAAAAATTACCATACGACACTCATTTATTTAAAATATGCATTGAACAATGTCGTTACTGGGACTTGCGACAAATTGACATGGACGTGTCGGTGAATTCATACAAGTAGGAACGATGGAAGTGGCACTTGCGACAAGTATTCACTCTATTCATACAAATAACAATGTCTGATGTGGTAGTTATGACAAATACGTATTAACCTTTCTCTGTTAAAGAGGTCACAACTGAATTTTCGCACATTTACAAATGAAATACTGGTAATTCTTAATATTGTCTTGAACACAATTAACTTGTACAGCAATGCTGCAAAATTTTATAAACCTGATCAATATAGGTAAAAAGATATAAGCAAAAAATACTTTGCATCGCTCTCCTATAAAACTGCTAATTTGTAGATCCGACAATTTTAATAGGGATGGGCGAATTAAGATTAAACAAGTGAAGTATAATAAAATTTCCAGCTAAAGATTTTGATCGGAAACGGCTTTAGCACTTTTAACGTAGAAAATATTTAAAAAAAAATAGACTTAGAATCTTCCCCGGGACCGCTAGCTCATAGTTGGCAGAGTCTATACCAACTAGGCTAGGCTAACCACATCGTCGATGTAGGTGAATATTATTCGATATATTTAATTGCTTGTTCCACTATTAACACTTAGGCCCGTACTAATAAACTGTTATCAACTCAATGCTCGTCTCGAGATGCGTCAAAAATGTCAGTGTTCTATGATTAGTCGTTTACTTTGACGTATTTTGTGACGGGCCTCACAGTCAAGATGATGGCGAGATGGCATTCCATCGAAGTCCTCAGGGATAACCATCTTGAGAATGAAGTCTCAAGATTGCGGACTCAAAGTAAAAATGACTATTATGTGGCTTGTAGGCTTGTTTCTATCTTTATGGCATAAAAAAGGACTCTTCAAAGTGAATGTCGGAGCCTTAACAAAGCGTAAAAAACCAAAGTGCTTCCTGATTTTTTAACAGCTTGCGTAAAGCTTTGATTTCTATTTGGCGTTGAGCTTGAGTATTATTGACATCTAACGGTCCCCAAAAATATCGGATGCTCTCTGAATTTTCATATGAACTTTATTTCGCCGACCCCAAGGTTCTTTGTCCCGACGAGACATTATTCTGATGTTTATGAGGGATAACATTTTGGAGGCTTGTCCAAATAAATATGGGTAAGGCAATGTCCGTGGCCTTTTTTGGGGTGCGTATGTTTATTTTTGTGAGGCTTTCATGTGAAACAAAAATATCAAGGTTTTATCAGTTTTTTCAAGTATTTGTCAAGCATATGAAATGAAAATGAGTCCAAACATCAAGGCACGAATAAAACATCAAGACTAAATCTGGATTAGTTCATTGTGTTAGATTTAAAACAAAATACTTATTTAAAACAAATAAATTGTTAAATTTTGAGTAATTGGTTTGAACTGATAAAATAATAACCCGTCGGCTCCGGTTACGATATTTTAAAAAAAAAAATCTACTACCCAACTAGTTAGTATGACGCATCTTTGCGACTTTGTTTTTTAAATATCACGTATGGACATTCGCACGTTCTTAAAGAGTCATTATGACGCTTAATTTATGCAATAGTTCAAATTTGAAACATTCAAATATTGTTTACATTAAAATAAATAATATAATGAATCACACACAAGTTAACCTTGCTTTAAACTAAGCTTGTACTATTAGGTACCAGACAACGATTAACATACTTATAGAGAAATAAATATTCATACACATAGAAAACCTCCAAAACTTCGAAAAAAGACTCACTACAAACTAACCGTGTCGTCAAAATACATACAAAAAGCATACAATGTTAAACGCACCCTGTTTTGGCACAAATAGTGTTTCTTACATCAAAGTATTATAAATATCACAACCAAAGAGTCGACAGACACGCTGGCTATGAGAGATATGTGATTTTCGTATAAAACTGAGACAACTTATCTTAATAAAGTACATATGCGCGCCTTTGAGGCGACTTTTCTTTTCTAAAACTGACCTTGAGTCTCTAGGTCATAGTAATAAACTTGTCTAGTCTTGACTAGGGCCCGAGATCTCTTCAAAATACGGGTTTTTTTTTTATGGCATAGATAATTCAAACAAGCACACAGGCCACCTGATGGTAAGTGGAAACTATGACCCATAGACATTTGCATTCACATGACTGCAATCCTAAGACTGCAAATGCGTTGCCAACCCTGAGGACTAAGATGGAATGCCTCTATGCTAGTCATTACACCGGCTGTCTTATCCCCAAACCGGAACACAACAATGCGAACACTGCTGTTTGGCGGTAGGTTAATTGATAAGATGGTGGTAGCGATCCGGACCGCCACCACCCACCCGCAATGCCCGCTTATGCTTATTAATTGCTTATTAATCGACCAAATAGGATCGACGTAAGCTGGGGCTGTAACCCAAGATGCAAAACTCAACTTGCCCACGTGGTTTATCGTAACGCAGGAAAAAGTGATCTTATAAATTTTGAGCGATAGAAAAAAAAACAGTGAGTTGCACCTTGGCTAGAGCGTTTTACGATCTATCGCAACCGCAACCGCAGCCGCAGGGCGAAGTCTAAACAAGTTAGAAAATTACCGCCAAGTTGAAAAAGTGTTGCTCGCCGCGGAAATTAAGAGTTGGTACCTTGCACGCGGTAATCGATCGCTAAAAAAGGCTAGAAAAGTTACTTAACGCTTACGTAAACGTTCTTCGAAAACGGACAAAATGTATGGAATTTACGTAGGCGCTCGATGCGACCATCTGACAGCTTACGTCAATCATATACATTTTGGATAACGATAACGAACGCCGAAAGCATCTTGTCTAGGGCTCTGAGTCGTTTGTTTGGCCTGACTGTTAAAAAGGTGAGAAAGCTTGATCTGTGGCATTGACCGTTTAGGCCAAGATTTAAACGCTGCTAACGTTTCTGTTTTCTATCGACTCGACGTTGACATTTTATAGTTTTTTAACCTAGCGTTATGCATTTTGAACAGGGCTCAGTTTCATACCTTCCACCACTTCTTCGTCTATTGCTACTTGGCTGGCTGACGTGGTAACCAAAGAAAGCGGCTCACTGTATAGTAATAGTATAAGAATTTTAAATCTAATTTGGTTAGCAATGGAGTATAGAATACTTCGGCTACTAAAATGCAGCGCACCTTCTTTGCTATTACTTACACCCGTGGTCCATCCTCAACATGTAATACATTTTCTATGACTCGTTCAGTTTGAAGTTCCTCGAGACGAGCATGTCGGCCAAGATTAATTTATTAGGCCGTTAGGGTTCCCTGAATATGTTCGTGTAGCCTGAGACTAATAATTATTGTTTTAATGAGTCTTCTAGTTTCTACGTGATTGTTATAATCACTATTCTCAAACTTTAATAACTACTCTCAAGGTTGTCTGGATTTTAATTATGGTAATAGACGTCTAGCTATACCGGGTGTACAATCCAAATGGGTCAGTATGGTGAAGTCGGAAACTATGAGAAATAGCGAGATCTATTCTTAGGAACCATGACGTCGATTTTAGATTTAATAATAATTACATTCAAACTTTTTTATTAACTCTCATACTTTAAACAAGATTCCATTAGTGTTGTGCTTCTTGCGAGTTGCAGAATTTATACACATTGATTTTGACCAGGTTCGATTCCCGGTTATGTATGAGAGTTAATAAAAAAGTTTGAATGTAATTATTATTCAATCTAAAATCGACGTCATGGTTCCTAAGAACAGATCTCGCTATTTCTCATAGTTCTTCTCCATACTGACCCATTTGGATTGTACACCCGTTATATCTCTTTGTATTTCTCTACGAAATTATGTTTATTTTTGTGACGGGAACTACCTGTAGTTCTGCTTGGTTTAGAAGTTGCTGTTACCATTAATTTTCCTCAATATAATAAAATATTTTAGTCAACAATGACGGCGACTACAATATTCCGAATATTCGGGTATTTTCAAAGTTGTTCCAATCAACAAATGATTTTTTATCCAACATTAAATAGTTTCGTTCAACCTAACAACTGACATTATTAAAAGGTAGAAATTCATGATAAAATTGGAATACCAACGAAACACAAACTACAAAGTGAAAAAAGTAAAAATGGAAAACACGAGCCGAAACATTTATTTACTCGTAGTTTAAAAAGTCTCCGTTTATTGAAATTTTTCACACACGGATTTATTGAATTGAATAAAAGTCGGAGCCTACAAACAATGGAAATTCCATACCTAACTAGCTGGAACTGGGCTTGTTATTCTGTCGTCCAAAGTTTCAATTGAATTGCAGTAAATCGATACGGGACAAAAATACTGCAGCTCAATTTACCTACCTACAATTTGTTAAATCCGTGATACGAGTATGAACCCACCTTGCTTCAAATTCTTAAACATCACTTTTTAGCGAGACAGTTCCGGTTCAGGATCAATGGATAAACAGCTTACCTATAACACTCCTTGGATAAAGACTTTCTAACGATACCGAGTTTCCAACAATGGCTACCGAATTCAAAATCCGTCACACCATTTTGTCTATAAGAGGTTAATAATAATAAGTAGTAAGTACATTAATTAGTAACATGTCAAGCATTATTTCTTTGTTGATTTAGTATTTGTATTTATACATTTATAATGGTAACATGATAGTATAAGTGAATTGATTAATTTATAAATAATGATTTTATTTTGTTTCATTCCATTATATTATGATTTATGGATTTGTGGACATAGACCTCCTCCATCGTATGCCATGTATTTCCATCCTGGGCGAGTCTCGTCCAGGCGATATCAGCCACTGCTGCGACGTCGTCCCGCCAGCGGCGCCGCAGGCGGCCCCGAGCACTCTGCCCGTCGCGCGGGTACCACCAATGCAGCATTTCGGCTCCAGTGGCCGTCTCTTGTTCGTTCTGGATACGTTCTGGCCAAGGTAGAAATAGTCTTCTGCGTAGGCGATTGTATTCGACTGTAAAGCGACCGGTTTTGGTTCACTATTTAGCATTACTCGGGTTTTATCAGGTTTCATTTGTAATCCGCTTTCGCTACTATGATTATCTAAAGTTTGGAGCTTCAATTGAAGCTCCAGATGACTCTCTGTTATCAGAACAATGTCGGCCGCAGAGCGTAAATGGCTGAACAGTTTACCGTTTATTCTAATGCCGCACTGGTCCCAGTTCAGCCTTCTAAAGATATATTCCAGCAGGGCAGTGAGCAGGTTTGGTGAAATAGGGTCTCCTTGTTTTACCCCTCGTTTGATTTCGAAGTTATCTCCATTCCATTCTAGATTCACTACGGCCTTGCTTTTCCTATATATTTCTTGTAATATATTTATGTATTTGTCTAGGATACCCTGCTCTTTCAACGCTTTCCATAGAGTTTGATGCGAGATCAAGCCAAAGGCTTTAGAATAGTCTACGAATATTCTATGTTATTTTTCAATTACTTGCTGTAATGTAAAGATATGGTCCACTATGGAGTAGTTACGTCTAAAACCTGCTTGCTCGATTAGGCTCTTCAAAGGGTAGGGTTTGTTTTATTCTGTTCGGTACAATATTTGTAAATAGCTATATGTAGACTGCAGGAGGCTTATCGTGCGATAGTTGTTGATGTTTAGAGGGTCGCCTTTTTATAGAGAAGTCTAATCAGTGACGTCTCCCAGTCCTGTGAGATAGTTTCTTCGTTGATAATTTTATTAGAAATACCTCTATCAGTATCGGCGTTAATGGTTATTGTATAGCTTTGATGAGGTTTTTAGTTATGCCGTCTTGGCCTGGACTCTTCATAGATTTTAGAGGGTTGATAGCGTAGTGTTCCGCTCTGTATTAGAGATGGTACTTCACCTGTTAATACTGTATGTGTTCTAATTTCAGTATTCGATTTAGACTGGATTGAGAGGGATGGGGAGGCTGTTGGTTGCTCTTGAACATTGTTAGACGTGCTGTCGTTCAAGAAGCGGGTTATGTCATATTTGTTCTTTTTTGAAATTTGTCGAGTGGTCGGTCTTCCTAGGCTCTCTGCATTTTCTGGGATTGGTGTGATTGTTTCTGGTAAGTAAGATAAAGATCTTTTGTTTTTTTGTTTCTGAGTGTACATTAATTTACTGCTCCTGGTATTCGGTATAATTTCTTACAACCTTTTTCTATAATTTTTTAAGTTTATTTGCTGAGGAAAATCTTCATTAATATTGTACCCGGTACCCGCCAGCGCTTTTTTTCCCTTTAAGGAGCTTTATTTATCGGAGGTTACGAACTCACAAAGATACAGTGAGGCTAGACAAGTTTCTTAACGCTAACGTTAACGATTTTCGAAAACTGAGAAAATGTAAGGAATTGACGTAGGCACTCGACGCGACCGTCTGACAGCTTACGTTAATCCTATGCATTTTTTTAAAACGGTTACGAACGCCGTATGCATTTTGTCTAGGGCCTCTGAATAGATACATACCGACACAACTATAAAGGGTAAACGGAAAGAACATGTCTAAGTCATCTTAGAAACTTTTTGAGATATCACGATTTGAAAGTTAGGAACCATGTCCGACGCAATTTTCATGTAGTGGTTATTTCCACTATTTAGATCTATAAAAGGTAAGTAATAGTGCATTATGAATTCTACATTATAATTAAAAAACAATACGGAATTATCAAGCAGATTAATGTAACAAACAGATGAAAAAACTATTTTTAAGAGCTATAAAAATAACTGGACATGTACAATAACATTGAGTTTATATGGCCGACCTCTTACGTATTATCCCTGAATTAGCAGTTAAAATTATTGTATCATCCGTATTTCTTGGCCAATTTTAATTTCACTATTGGTGATATATTTTACGGTATTTATATATTTTGTTGAGAAATGTAATTTAAAAAATCCATTCAAATTCCGTATGACTAGACATGTTGTATACACAGTGTTTTTTTTGATTTACGATAACTTCGGTATATTACTAGGTATATCTATAGAAACTAATTGGTAGATTAGATTATGAAATATTGCAAAAAAAAAATTTTTTTCAGTTTAGAACAAAATAATGAAATCTTTTATCTTTGGTCATTCTAAAAGGGCCTTTAGAGTTACCTAGCTAATAATCAGTGTCAAATACGTCTATATTGGCGTGACATACACACACAAGTAAAGATAACACTTGACAGGTACAAGTCACTTTAGATTGACGCGTATACAAACCTAACAATTGGAAACTCTTTACTCATACGTATTAAAAGAAAATTGTTGTTATCAATTAAGAGCCTTTTACACTACTTTAACGTGATTAACTGATTAAATTTAAAAATTAAATATCTTTAAAACCGTTAGACTTATAATTTGTCTGTCTTCGGGAAATTAACTTTGTTTGACCTAAAGAACGTTCCCTTAAAGTTATCGTAAATCAAAAAAAATACGGTGTATATAGTACGAGTATCATCAGTTCACTTACATTGACGATGGATGCTGGCGTCCATGTTAGATAAATTAAGTAGAGGTCGGGAAATCATGGATTTCAAACACTATATCCTTCTTTTTGAACGGTCGGTTTAAAACCAGTATTTTCCAATTAAAATCCGTGTTGGTGCAATGTTTTCTAGACCTCCATGATTGGTATCGGCGCGCTCGTTAGTTCAATAACGCTCGCAGTCGAGTCTTGTCGTGCCATTACTGGAGCTCGGAAGACACAAACCTTCCTAATGATCAGCAAATACAAAAAATACGAAACATCTGGAAAACTTGTTTGCATTTGGCAAGCTTCTTCTGCTGACTAAAAACATCGTACGTTAAAAAATAAAGCAAGTTTACTAGAAAGTAAGCTTATAAATTGGACGGCACGTGTATGTTTAGGGTTTCGTACCCGAGGGGAGCCCGACGGGACCCTATTAATATGCCTACGTTGTCCGTCCGTCCGTCTGTTTATCCGTCCGTCCGTCTGTTCGTCCTAACTTAAACAGCGTGTCTTTTGAACCGTAATAGGTACCGCCTTTTTTTTCCAGAATTAAGGGTTATTATGGCGGACTTATTAAAAAAATAAAATAATTAAAGAAAGTGAAATAATAAAGGACGTCTCCATACAAGCGTTTTAAACGTTTTTAATCTTTTTTTTTTTTATTCCTAAATCTGTAAAATTTATAGTGTCAAATTTGGCATAATGATATTACAAACAGTGATGAAAGAGGACAAGTACTAAAAACATGGACGAGTAAAAAAAAAGAAGTGAGTTGGGCTTGCGGTTATGCGATCCTAAATCGAATTTAAATCGGAATATAATAATTTCTACTACGGGGCGGTACGGAACCCTCGGTGCGCGAGTCCGACTCACATTGACCGTTTTTAGGGTTCCGTACCTCAAAAGGAAAAAACGGAGCACTTATTTATAGGATCACTTTGTTGTCCGTCCGTCCGTCCTTTAAACGTTTATTTCGACACTCAAGAGAATCGAAATCTATAGGGTATTTCATAGGAAGTTTGGCAAGTAACACCGTCCTAACACCTTGGTAAGTAACACCTTGTAGTATAAGAATAATAGAAGTATGGGGAAACATCCGAAAACTAAACATCATTCATCATCAGCTAGGGGCGTCCACTGCTGGACAAAGGCCTCCCCCAAAGAGCGCCACAAGTCACGGTCTTGAGCCGCTCGCATCCAGCGGCTCCCCGCGATCCTAACCAGGTCGTCAGACCACCGGGTGGGAGGCCGTCCAACACTCCGTCCACCGGTGCGGGGCCGCCACTCGAGAACTTTTCTTCCCCAACGGTTATCAGTTCTCCGAGCTATGTGGCCTGCCCATTGCCACTTCAGCATGCTAACTCTCTGAGCTATGTCGGTGACTTTGGTTCTCTGGCATATTATCGTATTATGGATCATATCGCGCAAAGAAACTCCGAGCATAGCTCTTTCCATTGCACGCTGAGTGACCCTGAGCTTATTTATGAGGCCCACATTCAGCGGCCAAGTCTCTGATCCATAAGTCATCACTGGCAGCACACACTGGTCGAAGACTTTCGACTTAAGGCTCTAAACATATGGGAAAACTAAACATATTTAATTAAATCACAACAAAACAGGGTCTTTATGTTTGTATCTACAAATTTGGACGTAACCCTCAGTGAGCAAGTCCAACTCGCAACTTGTCCGGTTTATCCGATATTTCTTTGCTTGATTTCAGGCTATCCGTTCAGCGGGGCGTAGATAAGTTGCCTTCGAATATGAAAGCTAGCGTTTGGTGATCACCTGTCACTTACAAAAATGTATAGAATTGACGTAAGTCACGTGATATATCACTCTTTACAACTGACGCTGTAATGTGATCACTATCACTCGCGCTAATCGAATAGTGATAGTTTTGACGTTTTGTCAGTCGTTTTTTTCTGTGCCCTAATGTGACCACTATCACTCGCGCTAATCGAATAGTCATAGTTTTGACGTTTTGTCCGTCGTTTTTTTTTCTTTGCCCCGGGGTGACTTCAACAGCTACTACCTCGGGGATATGGCGTTTCCACATTGAAGTGTTTTCGCCAGTGTCAAGTATATATAAGTATCAATCAATATAGCAATAAAATACGATCCAATATCCGTTCTACGGATAAATAGGACAGGTCAAGATAGTTTTAACCTCTATACCACTGCGAGTCCACTTGAAACTAGAAGTAAGATGCCAGATACACGAAATATGTCAAAGTCTTTTATCATTGTGCAACCCAAAGGCATAAAAAGGACAAATCACTATCAGAAAAGAACTTTGAACATCTAAATACATAAAAATACAAACCTAAAACAAATTTCACATCCGCCATCTTTTAACGTTGCAAATGCTCCCCCCTTGTCAGTATGTAAGTACGCGGTACAATTTAAACAGGTTGAATTTAACACGAGCACTATCACGATATAAACATCGGTATCTAAGGGCGGTATCTAAACCAACTAGGTTAGCTTTTTCATTTTTGGCAACGCAAAGCGATGGACGATCACGAAATCCTAGCGTTTGTATTCGATGGCAACTTGTCTAGCTCCACTACGGAAGAACTATATCTACATAGGTACAGGTAGAGTAATAGGTAAATAGCGTTCTTATTAAACAAAACCTAGAAAATGACATGAAAGGATAATTAAATACGTATTACGTATTTAAACCCCTAGTACGCTTGATCAAATTCCGTGTTACTGGAGACTAAAATGATTTCAATAGCACCAAATAACTCTAATGCTTGTCGATTTTGTAGGAAGTTTAGTGTTTCTAGTAATGACGCCGAAACACCCAAAGTGTCTACCTACACTATGCATGGACCGACATTGTCTTCATCATCATCATCATCATGTCAGCCGAAAGACGTCCACTGCTGGACATAGGCCTCCCCCAAGGCTTTCCACTCAGACCGGTCTTGTGCTTTTCGCATCTACCGCGGTCCCGCGATCCTGACGAGGTCGTCACTCAATCTTGTTGGAGGCCTACCGCGGACGCCACTCCAGAACCTTCTGACCCCATCGGCCATCGGTCCTGCGGGCAACGTAGCCCCGCCCACTGCCACTTCAGTTTAGCTATTCTTCGGGCTATGTCGGTAACCTTAGTTCTACTGTCTTGCACAGTATTAATTAAAAAAACTTGTTTCCCACCATAAATATACCGGTAAAACATTATTTTAGTGACGATTAAACTCCTGAACGCCCTTTTGAACGCGCCCAAATTATTCCCAAGTTCCCCCAAAGGGGACAAAGTTGCGGAAATGTTTAAATAATTTTGATAAAGCCCGCGATGGGCCATTGTCTACGTACATAAATAAATTTGATAAGCAAAATATGTTATCTTGGCGTCGTAAAACAAGCTTAAATTTTGGCGTTAACGTTTGACGACATAATAATTGTATCATAATTTTGAACGACGAGCGTCGAGCGGAGTTGATTCACACAAGATACACAAATTATACCGACATGTATATGCCTATAGGTAAACATAATGGGGTATTTATTGCCTTGTAAGTGTTAGTACATCGATTGAGAACATCAATAATTTCGAAACGCATCTCTTGCGTTTGACAGATAAAACTCTCTCTCGAAGTTGTTTCTTGTAATAAATAGTTTTTTTTTTACGATTTCGTGTATTTTAAAATAATTATGGAAGGATATGATATGATATGAAGCTAAATAGGTAAATCACTGTATGTTTATATTTTAGTATTAACCAATAAAAATAGTAAATCCCAACAAAATATGTTTAATTACTAAGTAGGCCGTACGGGCATTTTTAGATGATAAAAATCCAACAGCTATTGCTGAAATATTCTATATACTTACCTTATTTAAAAAAACGACCACGTTTCGGCCAAGAAGTCAACGTTTGTGGACACACCAATGTACTGTATGATTCTCAGTACAACTATTCAACGAGTTATATAAGTTATAACAATAGCGAGCCTATTCTTCAATTTAAATTTGAATGCAGTGCTATTTTAGAAGATTCGTTCATAGCGGAAATATAAAACTTACGTACAGACCTCTTGAGACGATTTCGTTATATTAAATGCGCATTCATTGTCAATTTAGCGACCCGTAAATTCAATTGTTACATCCTGGTTGTTCTGTAAAAATACGCAGTACCTTTCCACATTTGTCGATCGAGATCCTACGGGCCTAATATGGATGGATTTATCGCGTGACAAAATTTAATGTGGATAAAACATCAGGCACTTTTGGACACGTATAGGAGTGATGGATGGGTAAAAACCAAAATCAATGTACATAAAGACGCTATTTAAATGTCACTTAAATTATGTCTAACTTTAATATTCGTTACAGAAATGTATGTGTTTGACGTTAATTGACAGTTTCGTTATGGTTACAAAACTCTTCTTTAACTGGTCATTTTTTTGGTTAATAACCAGATGCTGTATCCATATATTGTCACGCGATAAACGCAAGCATACTAGGCTCGCAGAAGCGTTTCTAGAAAACAAATACCAAATAATAATGGTCTCCTACCTAATTCTAATAAAACTTAATTTCACATGTTATCTTATTATTATTAACCCTGCCGCCATTACTGTCAAGTAAGAGTCATTTTTATGTTGACGATACGATAACATTTCAAAGGCGATATGGTTCCACCGAGTAGAATAGAGCCCCTGAATTGCAAGTCAAAACCAGTACTGACCAAATTAAAATATCTAAAGCTCTACGAAACCGACCAATCACATTCCGCAGATTCAAATTTCTCGTGTTATTTTCAACGGCGATGCAGCGTAATTGGTCAATTGTACAGCTCGTAGTGGACGACCGCCTTAACATAATCATTTAACTAGTGATTAAATTACACATAAGGCAAGAGACATTAAATGCTAGAGTATAGCCATGTTATGCAAACTCTCAAAACAGCTTTCCGAGATCTGCTCATAAATAAATAGTGCTGCAGTGGTCCTGGAATTATATGATGTTTCAATACTGTACTATTAATAACAGCTTTTGTTTGTCGTGGCCTTTATCTGAGTAATCTACTCATATCATAGTAATTACCTTATCCACTTAATGTAACTGGCCATAGATTACCATGGCAAAAAAATACATGTCGCCATCCCGTCACGCTTCTGACTTCATTTGGAAACCTAATGCGCTTGTCATATCTTGATGATGACAAAAACTCCTAACTCGTCCTGAGACATTTCGCATGTTTTATAACCCATAAAATACGCGTAAAGACGCTTTAAGTCAAGGTTTATGAGCGTGTCACACCTTTCGCATTTCGCGGTCGTTATTTTACTCGAATTAAAAGCTACATTGAGTCCTTAGATGGGTCCGCAGCCATTTTAGGACGTAAACGGGGTATTGTCTACAATTATCATACCAGTTATGTTACTTGTAATGTATTTAGTAGTATTGTTATGTAAATGTAATGAATTGGAATTGTTAAAACTATAACTATATACACATTATAAAGCAAATTCCGCCTCTGTCTGTCTGTATGTATATTCGCGGTTTACAACATCAGTTAGATATTTTTTTACGGATGGTTTTTATGTATAGTTAATGGGTCTGTCTATATTTGTCTGCCATAATTATTTTAAGTCATAATGTGTTTTAGGTCATAATTTATTTTCTTAAGAAATTAATACTTTTTCTGGAATTTTATAAAACAAACCTAACCTTACTTAGCCTTATCTACAAGTAAGATTGTAAGAAATTCTGAAAAGATAGCGGTTTCAGTGATATAAAAATTATGACTAACAATAATTATGTGAATAGAATAATTATAAACAAACAATATATGGGAAGCAACGGGCTCCCATAGCAAAATCTGGTTTTTTTACGGCTCTTACAGAAAACTCACATAAACCAAAGCGAAGCGAGAGCGGGTCACTAGTTATTATTAATACAAAAAACCCAGATACATTTGCTTTTGTTTAAAAAGTAAAGGTGAAATAATCGAAAAAATACATTTTAAAGTGTGACATTTACATGTGCAAAGTGAAGTTGCATCTTTGTGTATCGTCTATATAAAATATCATGTTTAAAAAAATTAACCCCTAATTACTTTGATTAAAATATAGCTTACATATCACTCCTACAACCAAGACGAATCTAACGTGTCATATGTTAAAATCCATCAAGCCGTTTAGGCTGCCGAGTGTGCCACAGAAATAGACATACATACACACACTCAAAAAAAAACCTGACGCATTCAGGTAATTAAGTAGTACAGCGGGCACACACACCCACAATATAAACTATAACTATGTTTATCGTTTGTCTAATTAAATACAATGCCGAAACGAGTCTATAATGTGGTAGTCTCCATTAAATCAATAAAATCTTTAAATGTAATGGGCACGGCATAATCTAGAGTAGTTTAAAGCATCATCATCATCATCAGCCCAGGGGCGTCTACTGCTGGACAAAGGCCTCCCCCAAAGAGCGCCACAAGTCACGGTCTTGAGCTGCTCGCATCCAGCAGCTCCCCGCGATCCTAACCAGGTCGTCAGACCACCGGGTGGGAGGCCGTCCAACACTCCGTCCACCGGTGCAGGGCCGCCACTCGAGAACTTTTCTTCCCCAACGGTTATCAGTTCTCCGAGCTATGTGGCCTGCCCATTGCCACTTCAGCATGCTAACTCTCTGAGCTATGTCGGTGACCTTGGTTCTCTGGCGTATTACCGTATTACGGATCATATCGCGCAAAGAAACTCCGAGCATAGCTCTTTCCATTGCACGCTGAGTGACCCTGAGCTTATTTATGAGGCCCACATTCAGCGGCCTAGTCTCTGATCCATAAGTCATCACTGGCAACACACACTGGTCGAAGACTTTCGACTTAGTTTAAAAGACAAAGAAATAAATTCCATTGTGCAATCAACTTAATGAAGCCTGATTTGTGTTGCATCAGGTTTCAGTGAGTACGTGCTTTGCCACGAACTTCACGGATAATTCATACTTGGCTTTCTTTACCAGGGTAATTTCTCCCTAGCCAATAAGCCTCTATTTTATAAGATACTTGGTAAAAGGTCCGTATCGTGCATCCCTCGTTTACTGTTAACTATTTGTCGAAACAAAAACTTTCCAAAGTACTACACGTAGAAAACAAAACATTCCACCTCCTAAAATTTTCCTACAGGGGTTTTTTTTTTATTAGATGCTCAGCGCCAAAATAAAAAAGCGGAAAGGCATAATTGACATTTTCCTACCCTTCCATCCTTACCTGAATAATTGAAGCGGAAATGAGAGAGCCAACTCTTTGTTCCCAGTTCCCAGGCCACAGATAAAATAATCATGAACCAACCAGCGGGACGCGGAACAAGTGAAACAGACTGGGCAATCAACAAGTTTGTAACCTGCAGGGGAATACAATGTTTTCATGCAAGGTTTGGGTAAAATATGGTAATCAATCGAGCATTTTTAATTATACAATTCAAAACAATTTGAATTTTATAATGGAATGGTTCCTGCTTTTTCCGTTTTTAGGGTTCCATGTCCAGGTTTATTTTAATTCAGAATAATGTCGTATTATGGTGGATTTACCAACAGTTTTACAAGGAAGGTTTTTTTTCAATTTTTATATGTACCCTAAAAAGTGTAAAAAATATAATAATATGGTGGGTATTTGGTATAATTATAGTACAAAACTTGAAAAAAAACCACAAATACTAAGAAAGGGTCGTATTAAGTATTTGGGCTGGCACTGATTCGATTTGAAATCGAATGGAACTGCTCCGGTTTTTTGTAAAAAAAGTGTAACTAACCGTCGTTCTTTTTTCAAAAGTGTACGCCACTAGGGAACGACTGAAGGGTTCCACTGAAAATCAGCGCCGTGGCTTGCCACGACATGGTACTGATTGCCTTTTTAACACAACGTACGCCACAGATGATAATAATAATATATTATCTGTTTTAATTCTTCGTTTATTGTACACCGTGTTGTTTTTGTGACAATAAAATTTATTTCTTTCTTAATGATCATTAACTGACTCTGAGTGCGGCCGTTAATGATCACATTAATCACATTGCCCACATACTTGGATCTGGAAGCGGGCCTAGAATGGTTGCGTTGATCGCGTGACAAAGCAAATGTGGATACAGCATCCGTCACTCTTGTACTCATATACGTGTCAAAAAGTGACGGATGTTTTATCCACATTTTGTCACGCAATAAACGCAGCCATGTCAGGGCTCCTAGTGTAAAATGTTAGATCCCTAAACCTTTTTGTAAATGTGTGAGTCACACAAGTTTACACCATCAAATATTTTAATGGCGCGTTTCCCAGAAATTCTTCACCGTATTTAATAAAAAACAGTCCTGTCAAATTATTTTTTACGACTCTATTACTTTGAATACTTTCGTCGTAGCTATAAAACATTTATTATAGAAATTAAGGATAAAATTAATTGAAAGAAGGTACGATTAAAATTTGGCGGATAAATTGCTTGAAATGCTAATTCTGGTTGGAGATTACCGAACAACGTTTAGGCGCCCTATTTTATTAAAGCATTTATATTTGAAATCTATTAGTATTCAAATTACTGCCAGAATTAATTAATATCATCCCGAGAAACTTTGGCATTAGCACGAGTACATTTTTTATTTTAATTATCTTTCCTTACTTTGCTTAATAATTAGAAAAAATAATTTTGCTAGTAAGTAGAGACACTAAATTAACTAGCCTAAGAATTACTCTAAGGACCTACATCTGTACCAAATTTTTTTTTCTTAAATTATTAGGTACAGATGTAGTGTAATTATCTTGCCCGTTAGTGTTAACGTTTTCGTACGCGTGAATATGATACTTTACTGAGCTATAAACCCCAGGAAGATTTTTTGATTGATTCTTCATTTTTTATATTAGAAAAACTTCTATTTAACTGGTCCCACTTACTTAATGTTCAGCAAGCGCTTGTTTCACAGCCTCTATAATAATGTATGTATGTATGGATGAAGAAGAAATACAAAACACAGGCGATATAACAAAACAAAAACAAAGACAAATTTATCCCTGTAATAATTTATTCCAATCATAAATAAACACACCGTATCACACTCAACCTTCACTCATGAATCTAAAATACACCTTTTACCTTTTGTTACATTTTTCGTAGCATTAAAGCGATCAACGTTCCATAATGACGTCGGAAAAGTTACTTAGGTGACAAAAGAGCTATCGAGTATTAACCTGGGGCGGAAACGACGCATTAATCAAATTGTTGCTTTATCATAGTGACGTAATAATATTGCCTATGTGGTCTTTTAGGTTAAAGGTACCTTCTAGCCAAGCTCGCGGTTGCTTGTCGCTCGGAAATTTTCATATTTTCTTTAAAAAAAAAACGCATTGATAGACAAGAGACATTACTATCATAGAGACATTTTTTTTAACTGAGAATATTATAGAAAGGAAAAAAAAACGTTTAGTTGCTTACATCTAACACAAGTACAGAAAAATAAATCAACAAACAAACACAAAAATACAAAAAAAATAGTACTAGGTCCTCTATTCTACGGGGTAAAATAATAATGGTTTTGACGTGTTTTGGTATTGTTCTTAACTTGTTATAACTGTCAAGTAAATAAAAGCTATCGTAACGTTGACAAAATTTATAACACGTCAAAAGAAATATTGTTAAAGCTGTAGAATAGAGGCCTTAGGCATGCTATGTTCCGTAGTTTAGAAAAAAAAAACTTGTTTTTGGGACATAATTTGTAAGTACAAGATGATAACATTATAAATTTAGAATGAATTAATCTTGTGAATTAATACGGTTATAAATAAATTCCCGTAAACCGGCTGCAACTAAAAGAAACGATATTTAAAAAATAGTGCCGCCATGTTTGAAAGTTACGCAGCGCACATATTCTTTCTTATAATTGTCTATGAAAATAGCAGTTTTATTAAATGAAAATGAACTCTAGTCTTAGATAATACTGTTCCTTATCAGATGGAAAGATATTGCTCGAGGCTGATGTACTGCGAGGACCTAGGGACTCGGTTGATTGCTATATAACAAGAATTGACGTATGAAATGTGACAACATTATCCCCCCTACTCTACCAATTGACACAAGCGAAATTATAGCCGTATAGTCGGGGCCTTTCATTCCGTCACTCATTATAAACAAATCTATTTACCATTACTACTTCATATTCACGTTATTTTGAAGATTGAGCATGGTCATATTATTTATTAATACACTTAATCATTGTCTTCATTTTGAGGTAGCAATCTCGATTCAATCTTGTATTTTTTGATGAAAATCACTTTCGATGAAAATGCTATGTGACTGACTGATGCTTCTCATATACTTCTTTTTTTCGAATGAATATTTGAAATGAAAATGTAGTGGTGTTTTGATATATTTGATTGATTATCAATTAGAGAAAAGAGGTTTTTGTCTCTGTCGCACCCGGCATATAATACTATGAGAATGATGAATATATATTTGGGGTAACATTATTCCCATCACTTATTTCATCCTCTATCCATTGGCAGTCTGAATAGGAACAGATCTTATGTAAATATTATACGGTTAGGTACCTTTTTTATTTTTACGTTATGAGTTTGAGTTTGAGCTTGAAATTATACCCATCTTTCTCAGTGGCTCTCTTTACTCGCTCGATACACTAGTTCAGGCAGACTAATTTTCAAAAATAAATAAGTGCAGTACAGTTTTCAAAAATAAAAGTAAGTCTCCTTTACGTAGAATTTGCTATCTTCCAATATTTAAGGTAGTTTTTGTCCGTGTGACCTTTGTCCTCCCTGTATAAATGATATTATTTAGGCATGGAATCGGGTTGGTTGCGTGTGTCTTGTTCCATCTGTAAAGAATTGCTTAGAACACTAAGCAATTCTTTAGACTAATAACTTCATAGATATTTTTAAACTTTCATGTTTACAACACATTAGGAATAAAATCAGGTCTCGACACGATTAGACCTAACGACCAACCCAGCCCAGCCGAAACGTTGGATAAATACCAAAATACCTGATTTTATCCTACCATAGCACCTGCGCTGGCGCTGTGCCGGCCTTTTTGTGACTTTACACTTCTTTCTTTCCAAAACCTCTTCTCTTCTTTCTTTAGAATATTGTTTCTTTTATTTTACTTTGAAACATTACAACAGACATTCTCTTCTTGACCTCTGAACCGCAAAGTTAAATGATATGTAATGATAAAAAGTGATTGTACTAGAGTATTAAAACATACTATTTCAAGCGGCTTTCGCCTAACCCGTAAGATACACCTAGGAGGGCTTGAAGCTGAAAACGAAAGTTAAACAAAGGTTAAATATACTATTGTCGAAATATCCGAAATAGATAAATATTTCAAATACTCAATAATGCAGAACGGCTTTAAAACTTATGCCTTGAAATGGTTTTCAAATAATCCCAATTGCGTTTAGGAAAAAAAAAACGAGAAGGCCACTTAGTCCCAAACTAAGCTAGGTGTGAACTATTTATGAGCACTAACAGCGATCACCAAACGTATAATAAAGAAAAATATATAGTTAAACCCAAAGAAAACATCTAAGGCTCAACAAATAACTGTTCGTACCGGAAATGGAGCCCGGGACTGCTAGCTTTGTAGGCAGGGTCATTACTACACATATCGGCAACTCGTGGCATTTAGGTAGCACTTGACAGATTAGTTATGAGACAAGTTTTCTAAGTGTCAACACAGATAAGATAAAAAAATTGTTACCTACATGGTTTTAGCATATGACGAAGTAGGTTTAATGACTAGTTTAAAAACACAATATATTCATTTAATTGTTTGAATTATCACGAGACTTGTCGCGAAACATATATGTTTTCCAAACTAATGTAGGAAATCAAAGAGAACATTAATAAATGCTTTTTTTACCCATTACGTTAGCATCATTTTCTTACACAAAGTAGATCTTCTTAAGTACCTGACGTAGACTGTTTTTTTTTTTATCACGAATGTCATATCGAGAATTCTGTGACTCAACCTCGTATATAGAACCCTGTCCAGTATAAACTGACACTCACTAAGTAAACTTGTGCATTCTTATTGCGTGTCAGTTTATACTGGACATTCTTCAATATACGAGAACCGTCGATATTAGATGATTGAAAATACTTTTTATCTAATTGGTTTCCTTTTCTCGACTCGTACAGGAAGAACATTGTCACATCACTAGTCTGTTAGATACTGTCAGGTGCTACCTAAATGCCACGAGTTACCGATGTGTACAGTCAACGTCATAAATAAGTGATCATTTATGTACCTTGTCACTTTAACGTCCTGTTTGAAATGTCATACAAAATTGTGAAACGATTGAAAGCGACAAGGTACATAAATTATCACTTATTTATGACATTGACTGTACGTCATTACCAACTAAGTTACTCGAAACTGCGTCGTCATTATAATATATTTTTTAAATATAACATCATAAATATCATAAATAGCTTCGTATATTATCGCGACCGCTTTGATCACATCCAAACGTAAACGTGTCGTTTACTGCTCGGAAGTGACTGCCTTGAATCAACATTGAAGGGGATAGTTACGATGTTTTTACGCACGCGAACACATTAAAATATGATTTGGAATAATATCGGTAATGTGGAAATCTTTATTGGTGTTTTTATAGGTTATCTGAACTAGGCTGGGCTATTTTATAGGCTTATTGAATTTTTTGTCGCATATTTTTTTGGGGCAACAGTTTTTTTATGTTTAATGTTTAATGTTTATTTGGGCACAAACGGTACAAGTAAAGAAAAAATATTACAGAAAAACTTACATAATACATAGACCAGTGAAGTTGCCACAGTTAACTAATGCAGTAGCACGTGTGGGTTTACATAGTATTCAATTCTAGTACAAGTATTAAATTGAAGTACAGACATCACTTAACGTTTAAACAATGCAATTTTAAATCCCCAAGGGAAAGACTAAATATATCTAAGTGAGAAAATGAGCTATTATAGTTTTTAAAAGTTCTGCATAAAAATGAATTTGACGCATATTTGTTACGAGTAAAGGTTATGTATAAAGTTTTGCCATGTTTTAATTACACCCCTAGAAAAGAAAACGGACTCTTTTGCTTCTGCCAAGTAGTTTAAATATAGTGTAAAGATGTTATGCTACCAAATCAAAAAAGGGTATGTTTTAGTTAAAAGAGATGGTATATAGATTATTAATTTGATTTTGTAGCTTAATATCTCATTTTATTACATTGTTTATGTTATTGTTTTTTTGTAAGTCAACATATATAATTAAAAAGATGATAGCAAGACAAAATTACGTCCTAAACCAAACGTTTTCCACTTCGTGATAATTATTTGGATGAATATATTGGAAAGTAAATCTAAACATAGTAGGGAGATGACATAAGTACATTACCAGAAAGGTAAAAAAATAACTGAGATAGAAATTCACGACTTTTTTCGTAATTCCTTTCATGTTTCCTTAGTCCAGTGGATTTCCATAATATGTTTTGCATATAAATTGTATTTTGCTGAGAAAAAACTGACGTGACTTGTCAAAATCTCATGTATATGCACCGACATAGGGGTCCAATGACTTTCATTATTACACAGAATATTCTTGAGGTTAGTAACGAAATCCGAGCAACCTTTTCAAAGGCTTATGAGTTTTAAATTTATTCAATGCTGGCTTTGACATGTGAATTTATATGCATTGCATCACTGGCAAAAAAGAAGGCTACTAGGGCGATGGAACCAGCACTAAACAAGGACCAATGATGGACACTTGGTTCTTATGTTACAGAAGATAAGGGTTATTCATTTATTTTGAGATATACAATTTATAACCTTATGATCTTTGAATATGAGGTAAGTGATTGTGGAAGATTACAATCATTTTTAAACTTTTGAAATTCTTCTAATCGTACTAACATACATATACATAGATAATAAGTAATATTCAAAAGTGAGTTCCTCCGTCAGTCCGTCTGTTTGTTGCGCCTTTGTTGCTGAACTTTTTGTACTTATGGAAATTATTTGGACGGGAACATAAGGGTTCTGTTACATACTATATTTTTTTTAGTTAATAACGATAACGAGAACTAACTAATTACTACTATTGTTAAGAAAGTGAATGGCCTAGTTCGTAGTGACCCTGCCACTGAATCTAGCAGTACCGGGTTCAATCCTCGATGTGATGAGCTCGAATATATATTCCTGAGTGTTAGATGTTGTTCTATGTATCTTGGTATTTATTTATTCATATAAGTATGTGTATTTGAGTCAAGTGCCCTAAGGCATAGCTTGGAATGAGCTCAACTTGTGTGAGATTGCATTGTATATATTTACTTATTAACACAAAAATAATTTTTAAAATTTAAAATAGATGTATGTACAAAAACTCATTTCACAAAATGCTTGGTCATTAACGCACTGCAAATATTTATAACCTCATAAAATATATCAGTTAACAGCGGTTTGTATTCCGCCATCATCAAAGTATTTCCATCCATCCGAGCGCTGAAATTAATTAGACAAATATTCCGCATACGATACGTTAAACATTGACAAACAAGTAAGTATTTAATTTTCCGCAAAAACAAAATCGATTCTTTATATTTGAACATGTTTCGTATTATAAAATATTTGACAACTGTCAAAATGCATCATCATCATTTCAAAATTCTTTCGGGTGTTCCAAATTGGACTCACTTTTTACTCAAATAATCCTTTGACTTTACCTGTATGTAATTAAGAATGCGGTCACGAATGTCACGATTCGCGACTGGCGTTGATTGCGGTCTGTCGGCAGCGAAATTAGAAATCAAATACGTCAGTCTCTGGGCAGAGTCAGCCCATAGAAATGTTCTCCAGTGTTCAGAAAAGGTCATATTGCCTGAAATGAGGTCGTCCGGAAATTAAAAGCTATCAACGGTAGAGATGTGAATGAAGTGTGTACATATAATGTGATTTCTAATGGTCGGCGTCCGGTAGCTATTTTTCAACGAAAGTGTAACATGGCATGTATATGATCATATTTAAATTTCGTACACAATTAATTTATTATCGCTCTCACATCGTGATGTAGAAGGGTCATTTCTCTTTATATAAATGTTTTCTCAATGTTAAAAAGCATCTATTGAAAAACAAACGTAGAAAAAAATATGATATTTAAATTTAGTGAGTTTTTAATAATATAATTATGGTTTTTTTTTCACAACACAGATTTATCGATATTAGTCATTACGTTTGACGTTTTAGTTACATAAAATGCTACCAGTCGCCCATCATTAGGATTTCGGTTGCTATAGGTACCTACTTTAGTATTACACCTGGCTTGGCTCCATTTTGGATTTCACACTGTTCGGTTCTGAGCCGGCTTTTATTCCACTTTTGTTTTTAGTCTGCTTTTCTTCTATATCGTAATAAAGTCGTGGTATAATAAAGTCTAACACATTGTTTCAATGTACAAACAAAATGGGCTCAATAAATTGGAATTCATCCTTTGATGTTCATGACTACAAAAAGGTAAGACAACGAATGTAAAAGGATATTTGAAATGATTTTATAATACATAGTAAAGTATTAAGTTCTTGCTGAACAATCTAATACCTATTTTAGAGGAATAAAAGAAGTTTAAATAACAAGCAGTAAGTTAATACAGACAAATAATGAGACCTCATCTTATTTGGAATACAATTTAAAAGTGATACAATATATTTTATAAGTGAATTAAATTAAATTTAATTTACATTTGAATAAAGTCCTGACAAAGAGATCAATAATATAAATTGCGGCCTTGTGAGACCTAGGGTGCAATAATGGCATTTGTAACAGACATGTACAAATGTTAGACACTTGATTCTCATTCCAAAAAAGATAATCGTTATTCAATTATTTTACATCAATCAATTTGTAACCGTTACTTTGTATCTTTGAAATTAAGAGTTGAGTGTCCGTTATTGGTGCCCGTTAGTTTAAAGTGTCAAACACTGGTGCTACCACCTTACCTGCGGTGGATTCTCTGCCGCATGGGAAAAAGATTTTTGGTCGAATATATGTTTTCCCAAATGTTAATTTACCAAAATGGTTTACATTTCATTTTACTCACAAATTTAACGTAGCTGGCGTAAATAGCAATTTGGTTTACTAAAACTATACAAATAACGTAATGCGAAAATTTGGGAATTCGAGATTTGAGCAAAAATATTTCGCCTAAACAGCAGGTACCGCTCGTGGTGAGTTAACCAGAACGTTCCACGAGTCCGGTTATACAAAGGTAAGGTAGGTTAAGGTATACTCGTACTTTTCTATTATTTAACTAACTATTACTAAGCTGAACTCCTGACGCTACATTTCCCCTGAGCTCTAAAAAACATTATTACGGTTACATCGTCCGATTTAAACTGCTTTCTAAATATTGCTAGCAATATTCATCGAGATTAAATATCTCCAGGGAAATTAAAATGGAGATTTTCCCAAAATCAATCGCATGTAGCGCGGTCGAGTGACAAGTCGAATTTCGTTTCAGAGCGCAATTTCATTAAGTTTATTAAAAAAATCGCGAGAATGAATTTTTACTTTTTGATTGAAGCTAATGACATTTTTTTGTGAGTCTTTTATTTCGGTATTGAAGTGTCGGTGTAAAATTGAAGTCAAATATAAGTGTCATTGGGATTTTTCGTTCAGATTATACTTATTATTCGTTCAGATTATATTTATTAGATTAAAAGCTATTTCCGAGATAATACGACGTTTTGGTTACGATGCTTAAAGTATTTTTTTTTTTTTTTTATGACATAGAGAAGGCAAACGAGCACACAGGCCACCTGATGGTAAGCGGAAACTGTGACCCATAGATATTCGCATTCACAAGACTACAAGATTAAGACTGCAAATGCGTTGCCAACCCTGAGGACTAAGATGGAATGCCTCTATGCTAGTCATTACACCGGCTGTCTTATCCCCAAACCGGAACACAACAGTGCGAACACTGCTGTTTGGCGGTAGGTTAATGGATAAGATGGTGGTAGCGATCCGGACGGACTCTGCACAGAGTCCTACCACCCGCAAGTAGAAGCAACTTTGAAAATAGCACAGTCTGTGAGCACTTAGATGATTCTTCGGTTTTGTATTTCTTTCACTCGCTTTCATACGATATTGTTAAGAGCGAGTGAAAGACAAGTACAAACCCGAAGCACCTTCTAAAAGCTATCGCACTGTGTTTTGATGTTACGTTATTTCTATCTCTTTTCCCGATTTAGCCTCGAAAGGCGACTGATAAGGATGAGGTACCCGAACTTTAGAATTTAACCCTTCATAGTATCCATCATGATTCAGATACCCTCGCCACACTAGTCTAGCTAATATTGATGGGTGTAATTATGATATAGTGTGCCACAAAAAAAACATGTGTCGAGTTTACAATAGAAGTGAACCCTTCACGTAAAAATTACACCAAACTATCGTACATCAAAACTTTTACCAAGAAGAACTTCCATTTTTTAGCAAATAGGTTGCCATCGACAACGCAATGCACACTGTTTATACGCAACTAGGGGCAACTGGCTGGTTTTTCTTTTTCGTTTCAACAAGTTTCAAATCACAACGGTTCCAAAGAAGTTTTTATTTAAAAAAACTAGTTACAGCGTCGTGCGAACTAGATAGGGTTTTAAACTTTGTTTCTTGCGCTTTGTTTCAAATAATGCAATTTCGTTAACAAACTGCTTCAGATCCGAGTATAAGAAGTATAAAAAGTTGAAAATTTTCTCGCAAGCGGTTGTTTGTTTAACTTCGTTTTTTGCAGTGTGCTGTGACCAGAGCAGACTGCTGTTACATTCGTTGCGAAATTCAACATTTTTCACGTAAACGTAGAAAGTAAATTCACTTTATTGTTTAAGTAAATACAACTTGTATTGTTCATTCTTGCGATTTGAATTATTGCTTACTCTTGGGAAATAACAGACTATTGAAGTTCCACTTGAAGAATACGACTATAAAAGTCTTTATTTGACTCATTATTTCTATTCGCATGAGCGTATTGTTTGTGTATAAAAGGAAATTTAGATGGCCTTTTCTATACCTATGTTGTTTCCTGATTTTTCTCCTTCAATGATCAGAGAAAAATCAAAAGCAATGTTTTTTTTGGAATAATAATAAATAACAGGGCGGCAGTGAGCGGCGGCTACGTAAAAAAAAGCGCAATTTTGTCAGGATCTCCACAAGGTCGACCGAGGATCTGATAAGTCGCAGGACTTGCAGGAAATACACGTCATTGATAGGAAACAAGGAATCCCAAAAAATAAAGTAATTTCCAGCGCTGCCTTGACAGATTCATACTAAATTAACTCTCTTGAAACTTGACCTTATTTTTTGTCATAAGCCTATATTGCTCAATACCTTTAAGCATAAGTGACTAAAAGCATAAACTCTTATGGCAACCATTCGACCTATCGAATATTTGTGTAGTTACGCATACGTTTTTCCTATATCGATATTCATTGAAACACGATAATGCCAAACTATGTACGGACACTTAAATTTACGCGACACAGACGGCACGCCTCTTAACGCAGCTTACCAATTCGCAGCCGCTGTTTCTTAACTCATGCCGGACATACCTGTAAAATAAAAACGTTAGATTTTAACGGTATGAAATTTTGCTTAATTATCAGCAATCAACCTTATCTAATCATATTTTTTTAATTAGGGCAATTAAGTGAGAAGTTTACAAATGTCACAGACTAGACAAGATGCTTAACTTTAACGTAAACTATTTTCGATCACTGTCAAAACGTCCATAAGCGCTCGACGCTCGATAAGTCAATCCATCTTGGTGTTATCCAAGATGCATTGACTTATCGAGCGTCGAGCGCTTAACGATAACAATAGTAATAATGTGATTTTTGTCGGTTCAGTCCTAAGTTTTGTAGGAGTAGTATAGAAGAAGAAGAGGAAGAGAAAGACCTAGGCTTACTTACTTCAGCCAAAAAGACAGAAGGCCAATGTCGTGTCGTATCAGGAGGTGGAAAAGCTGGCAGAGAACAGAGAAGAGTGGCAATTACTTCACCGACAAGAGCCTAGCTCTTAAGTTAAATGATGATGATGATGATGATGATGATGATGGCGATGATGATGATGATGATGATGATGATGATGATGATGGTGATGATGATGATGATGAGTCAAGAAACCCAAGAGAAGAACTAACACAGCACGGGTAGCACAAGTTGTACTTGCTCGCTTGTTGCTAAGTGCGTCTCTATCGTTGACTAGATAGAAAGATAGATCCGAGGGACGAATAAGTCGCGGGTAACTGGTGCAGCCGCGCTGATTTTTATGTTTTGATAGCAGCCTCACGCTTGATTCGCAGCTTTTGTTTAACTTTATTTAATACTTACAAACCTATAAAAAAAGAGGGTTTTAGATACTTCTTTGTTATTCTTTTACGGAACGGTTTATAACATACAAATTATATAGTCCTCCCTAATATTAACTCAATAAATTTGTAATTACACATGGTGTTTGCAAACGGAAATAGATAAAGTGTACCCTATTGAAGTATCTAGTTTAGTTAAGTCAATAGTAAACAACGAAGTTTCTCAAGTCAAATAGTTTAACGCGGGATCGGTCCCGCTGGTAATGAGACCAGAGTTAATAAATAAACAGTAGAGAGCTTGCGACTGGATGAAAGTTTTTAGAGCTTTGGCGTTTTTAATATGTTTTGAGACGATTTTTAAACAAATTATAAGTTTATCAATTGCACCCAGAGATATTTAGTTTGCACGAGCGCTAGCGAGTCCACCTAAAGTCTGTTCTTTCCTATTCAGACTGCCAATGACTATAACAAGTTAGTATACCTGACTGTAATCGTCTTTAGATAGAGGATGAAATAATAATGAGAATAATAATTTTAACTCTAATTAGTTTAAAAAGGGTTTGATTATATATATTCATCATAATCATCGTATTATTATGCTGAGTGCGACAGAGACGAAAACCTCTCTTATCAATCAAATCTATCAAAACTTTTATATTTTCAATGTGAATTGTTCTTAGATAATATCTTTTTAACAAGAGTTTGTCAGTGTAATGGTTGTTATAACCATAAGTGATTTTCATCATAAAATACAATGTTAAATAGAGATTACTACCTTAAAACGGACATGAAGACAATGAATAAGTGTATAAATAAATAATATGACTATGCACAACCTTCAAAAAGCACGTGAATATGGAGTTATAATGGTAAATTGATTTGTTTATAAGAGTGACGAACTTAATAGGAACATAGTTACTTTATACAAGTTCGGACGAGTCGGGTGTGTCGGGTATTGATACTTTCGCCCGAATTACAGACTTTTACTTTAAATTTCGAGATAAATGATTTTTGGTCTGGAATTTATATTTTGTTTTAATGATCACCATGATCATTTTACTCGTGTTCTTGACACTATTTAAAATGAGTTGACAAAGAGTTTTTTTGTAATGGCTGTGTAAGATTTTTCTATGGTTTAATAACCAAGTTAGTATTTGACCAATTTCTTATTCAATATCACTTTTCGATTTCAAAATCGTTTTCTTCTCTAAGGATAACAATAGCTTCTTTACCTCACTATTGACGTATGGTAATGCTTACTTTCCGAACAAGAGAGATGAAAATATAATTGTTGTAGTTTTTCATGATTTTGGCAAATGTTTTGTCATTAAAAATAAAAATGCTACTTACTATGGTGGATTGATTATCGAATAATGTGAAAGACTAAAAAAAAAGTTAAATACCAGGTTCAATCCCCAGATCTAAATTCAAAACATTTCCTGAAAGTTGAAAATCGTAAGAAATTACACCTAACATTCTCGGAGAGATTTGATTCACTTTCCATAAAATTAAGAATATTCTTAGAAGTTCCCGATAACTAAGAAACTAATAAGAAACTTGCACAATTTGAGAATTTTCTTGGTTTTGTAATGAAACCTAAACCAAGTAATCAAGAGCGTAAAAAGGGCACAAACTTGTCGAAAAACTTTATAAAAAATGCACGGAACTAAAGTAGCGGCTTGACATGCTACATAATATATCATCCCGGGGGAATCTCTGCACCTTCTATTTATTTCCAAAGTGTAAGCAGAGTGCCTCAAGTTCATATGATAATCTATCAAAATGATAAAAGAAAACTCAACATTTCGCGTATGACACTTCACAAACTTCCTGTGGTATTGTTATTGTTTCCAACATAGTAGTCAACCATTGTAGAACCTCGTCGCAGAAAATCAATGATTCGTTTTGTCGTAATTCCGTTCTTGCGACTTGACGATGTCACTGTTACAGAGTTCTACGTTGGCTCAATAATTAAGACGTTGATAGTTTTTCTTCTAAAACAACGTCAAGTGCAGTCACCCAATCACCTTCTACCTTGTTAAGTATACTTAGAACTTTGTTTTGTGGCCGTCATTGTAATTGCCACGCTTGACATTTGATGTTCTTTGAAGTTTAGTATGATGAACCACTATAAAGTATTCAACATTTCGTAAGCCAACTGTACGCTTCAGTTTAATTGGATTATAGGAAGAGGTCAAAAGGTTCGTTACAAATTTTAACCGGCCGGAAAACATGAGATAAGCGTTTTTTTATTCCAAGATAGGTTTACTAGTGGCAGGAAAGATCTTTGCAAGGTTTGTCCAGATCGCTACCACCATCCTATCCTTGAACTTAACGCCAAGTAGCAGTGTTCGCATTGTTGTGTTCCGGTGTGGCGGTAAGACAATCGGTGAAATTACTAGAATAGAGTTATCCACCTTAGTCTTTGATAGCGCATTCGCAGGCTTAGGATTGCAGTCTTAAGAATGTTTATGTCTATGGGTCTCAGATCTCACTTACCGTCGAATGGCCTGTGTCGTTTGCCTTCTCCATGCATATTTTTTTTGGTAAAACAACCTCTTAGGTCATAATTGTTCGAAATTACGTCATCATTTAAAATAATAATTGCGTTAATAATAATAAAAACATTAGTAGGTGTTTTGGTAAAAATATATTTAAGCTAGTAGGTATGGAACTAATTTATTTTCTGAGTCGGGAAATTTCCGCATATTTTTAGGTTATAATCGGGATTACAACTGATCAATGTAGAAAAAAAAAAAAAACTTTTCACGTTCATAATTATCATTCCATTTTTCAACGTTCGGAACTTCTAACCTTCGAATGTTATAAAAATATTTAGATGTAGATGTTAGTGAGTCATAAACTCGTCAATGTAGGAACGGATTTGGACAACATTTGGCACATATCCATATCCTGAAATAAGTCTCGAAATAAATTTCATCTAAAAATCCGGACGAGTGCGAGGCACACTCTCGTACTGAGGGTTCCGTTTTTAAAATTCAAGTAAATGCCTTTTTACAAGGGGGAGCAAAATTATTTTTGGCTATTTTTGGATAAAATTATGTACACAGGTGAACTCGAACACGTGATCAAAAGTGATATGACTTAATTAAGCATTGAAGTGGGATCCTAATAAAATAAGAATGTAGACGTTTAGAAGTAGTATTCAGACTCAATCACGCAATTATCAAAATTAAATCACTTATTGTAAACTGCGGTCACCCTACTTGACGGGAAGAGATTTTCAAATTTCCACGAAACAACAAAACAATTGATGACGGATTTGGATTGGCACCGTAACTGAAATGAAATCATATAAGTATAATAGTCTGAATAGGATCCACAGAGGGTATGATTCTAAAAATAGGGTAACCATGATTTACTTAATCGGTGATTTAATTAAGAGGAAAATAATTAAAAATAAATGGCTCTTGTTTCTTGTAACTAATTTTACTTGGAAATGGCCATCAATTGAAGAGTCTGAAAAACTGGTTTCTGATCACGTTTTCGATGTCACCCTATACATACATTTTTTTACGAATAACCAAAAATATTTTGACAAAACAAAGGTGACCCGACAGCAGTACTTCTCAGCAACTAAAAGCTTGAAATTTAGCATTGTTTATTACATAATTTGCGTGTCCACATCTAAATTTAAAAAAAGT
This sequence comes from Acleris sparsana, assembly GCA_923062465.1. Lineage (NCBI taxonomy): Eukaryota > Metazoa > Arthropoda > Insecta > Lepidoptera > Tortricidae > Acleris > Acleris sparsana. Next base: position 4,255,202 of record OV281293.1, read on the forward strand.
ACGTATAGGGTGACATCGAAGACGTGATCAGAAACCAGTTTTTCCGACTCTTTAATTGATGGCCAGTTCCAAGCAATATTAGTTGGGTTACCTTTGTTTCGTCACAAAATATTTTTGGTCAAATGAATCATTTCCCAAACTTTCATTCGCCAAACCGCTTTGTTTTTCTGTAACCGTAAATATTTCAGGATTTTATAAAAACCAACCTAACCTAATCTATAAGGTTCTACACGATGATACTGAAATAAATTCAGAAAACATTATATAACATTGGTTTGGCAAATGAAAAATTTGGGTAATGATACATTTGACCAAAGAAATTTTGACTAAACGGCAGGCTCTCATTACTGTCACATACACACAATCTTTATTCGACATCACAAATTGAGCATGGCGACATACAGTAGCGACTTAATTAATAGGTAACATAATAAACATAGCAGGGTTACATGCAACAGGATAAATACTGTGATGCCGGAAAAGAGGCTGGACGCAGAAATTTGCTGTATAGCGAACACGCTGAAAAGCTAGTCTTCAGCCAGACCCTTATGCTAAATGGCCATTAAATAAACAAAAAACTTGTCAGCATGGAATAGGCATCAGCATATTTATTACATAGTCCTACTAATATTATAAGTGTTAAAATTTATGCGTGTATGTTTGTGTGTGTGTTAGTTTGTTACTCCTTCATGCTGCAACGGCTGGTCGAATTTGGATGAAATTTGGAATGGAGATAGGCTGCACTGGATTAACAATTGGCTACTTTTCATCCCAGAAATTTTAAAAGTTCCCGAGGGCATAATGATAATAGAAAATAAACGCAAAAGCTAGTAAGAACATAGACTATATTTAAACATTAACAGATATTGTGATTTACTGCTATTGATTTAAAGTTTACCTACATATTCAAGTTTACAGATGAGTACGCTAAACAGGTACCTAGTTGTTAAACAAAACAGTTCAACATAATAAACTAAGAATACATAACCACGTAAGAGATACGTCTCGGTAGTTTGTGCTACAGTAATAACACAGTTTCGTCGGAAGCAAAGCTTCATTATCCAAAATTACACTCTCAATAGTAATGTTATCTTGGTATTATGTCACTCGAGATGTACGAGGGAGTTAGAACCTTTAAGAAGTGCTTCGTAAGCGACACGTAAACTGATAGATTCACGTGCACGTATACAGCCAAACCACCCGTTTAAGTGTGTGTGTGTAAATATAGACGAATCGCAACTGTCATTCAACCACACACACGTGCCTACAGGCAGTAACAAAACTAGGTTGACAGCCGACGACCTCCATATTATCTTTAACACGATTCTATTGGCAAGAGAATAAAAGCCTGTGCAGGTAATTTAAAGCTCTTCAAATGCTCTTAATTATTGTTGTGTTGGCATTACCTATTCGGCGGAATTTTTGATTTTGAGAGATTGACCTACTAGAGTTTGTGTAACAAATTAGGGGAAACGCGGGGGGTTTATTCCATATGAAATTCATAAAAGTTTCCTGAGTAGTAATACATTGTTTTTCCACCTAGATTATGGCTCTCTTGTCCCATTATTGCTGTAGATAACTTAATCTATACGTAATTTATACTTACACTATAAATAAGAAACTATATTGGCCTGTCAAATAACGTCATTAGACGGCGATGTAAACGCTTGAATCACAAACATTAAATTTCCTAGTAAAATACTTTCGTTTTAAAAGAGGAAACAGGGTAGAAGTGAGTGTTAATGTTTTATGGTAATCACAAGTTTACACTTGTTTAGGATATCTTAAAGATGAATTACGTTGGGTAGGTTAGGTTAGCCCATAACCTAGCCTACGTAATTAATCTTTAAGATATCCTGAAAACTCCATAGGTCCATATCTCTCTTTATGTTTCTGATTGTGTGTATTTTTACCAGCTTTTAATTTATTTTCTCTCCCTTTTTCCTTGAGTGAAGGTGTTTGTGGTGCTTTAGTTTTATTCTGTAAGGAGACAGTCAATATGCCAGTTTTACCCCGGCGAGCTGATGGTTTCCTATTTCTCTCCAACGTGTGAGGAATACTACCTGATTTCACCCCGTCTGCTTCTACCCAACGGCCTTGATATTGCTAATAAAATAAAAAACGCAATAGTTAAACGGTCGAATTAAAAATCAAAATTAGAAATAATTACTCAAATAGTCACTATTACGACTTAAATCATTACCATGTATGTTATTAAATCGATAGTAATTAGATACGAGATAAAATAAGCAGAAATATTACATCAATAACGTTTGTTTACTTTTTTTCTCAACGGCAACGTAACACGACGCACTTCGCCGGCCAACATTTGCACGCACACTACGCGGCCTCTGCCCGTGCTGTCTAACGTGTCTAAGCGAGTCAGCGATAGCAGAAATGTGAAATAGCACGCTATCTGTTTTTACCCGCTATCTGATTTCACCCCACCTTCCCCTAATAGGGTTAAAGAGACACTGTAACCGCGTTTTCCCCTAATTATAAGCACTGTTTATGTTACAAAAATAACCGTGGTTTTAAACGTACTGAAATATTTATGTTTAAACTGTTTGTTGAAACGTTACTTACGTGTTCTGTGATAAGAGTTTTTATGGAAGTTAAATCGTGATGCAATGCAAGTAGAATGCCAAGGTTAGGTTTCCGTTCAAAATAAGAGCAATGTTGAATTATTTCATCTTTAATGACTGACCTGAATACTTATTACGTAAAATGCAATAGAATAAAAATAGTCTTTATTGAACACCATATCCATTAACTGCACTGAAAGTTAAAATTATGTCAATCAAACACTTTATAAATACAATATTTACACTATAGATATGTACAGAAGTGAACCTTCTTCCTCTTAGTTGATCTCTTCTTGTTAACCTTTGAGCGATTGAGGGGAACAGTACAAAAAAGAGGCAACGAGTAGAAATTAGTACAAAAAACAGAAACAAGTACAATAGTGAATTTTTTTTAGACCAAGATGTTATAACGATAAAGTGAGTTAACCGCCTGTCTAATTGCTAAATACCGATCTGTTCATGACAAAATTACAAAGAAAAGTAGTGAAAAATAACCAAGACAAATTGGCAACTGTCGTAAGTCACTCAAATTCAGATGTATTCTCACGGTTTCAAATAACAGCGTAGCGGGAATCCGCTTTTTTATTTTAACACGGGTACTAAGATTTAGAATGTAGAATAAATTAAGCTAGTTAAACTCAGATAACAATTTAGGTTACTTTAGCTAAGAATGAAAGGGGACACTCAGGAAACAAGGGTTTGACGTTATCTAGAAAATGCTTAATGCTATCTAAGAGCTGCTTAGTACTGACGTAAATTTTGGAGGTTCACTGTATAATTATCATCAGTACGAGTGGGCTACTGGTACGAGTTTAGGGTGACAGGTAAATTAACATAATGTGGCAGCATTAAAGATTAGGAAGCGGGAAAAGTGGACATGTTTCACGCACACAATTCGATGTGGTTGATTACTTACAAGTATTATTACTAGTGATCGTTATTAACGTGCTGTATTGGTAGCAAAGTATGGTTGACAAAACAACAAATACACAAGTATTTTAAACATGATATATTTCATTATACATTTAATATTTATACCTAGTTGGTTACTAAGTTCTGTTACTAAGGTTGATGCAAATAAAACTAACTTAAGTTTAGTTTTTAATTTCAATATGTATAAAAATTAAAAGCTTAATTAATATACATTTTGAAAAACAATTAATCATTTTTCTTAGTTTCCGCAATTCCCGATACGATCTTTTAACATTCACAGCCGGCATCGATGAAATTACGCATGACTTTTCTGTAAATTTCATTTTTTGAAATCGCTTAAAAGTTAGTCTTTGTTTACCAAAGAACTTTTTAAATTATAAAAAATCCTATCTCTGTATATGTTTAGAGACCAAAATTATATTTCTCAACATGACTTAATTCCAACTTATGAAGCAAGAGATTTGGTGTGTTTTCGTATTTCTGCAAAATCATGTGAAATCTTAAAGTCGATTTAATGAGTCATCAAGATTGACCGGTGTCCAAGCGGATCTTTAGTTGCTTTGAATACATTCGTATCAGAATTTAAAGTTAGAAGTCTGTTCAATATGTCACGCAAATTTGAACTCTCTACAGGAACTCTTACAAAAGTTGGGGCCGTTATCAGTATCATCGTCGTGCGTGATTTTAACTATGATTTTATCGTCCGAAATGGGAATACTTCAAGCTCGTACATCAAATAATTGCAATAGTTTAGAATACCTTATTTTTATTATTATTCTATATAAATCAAAGTTTTGATTAATATACAGGTTTATGCAAAACTGCTTTAATTTTTTTTTTAATTGTAATTAATCTCCGTAACAGAACTTAGTAACCGACTAGGTATTATTTATTTTGGGAGAGACCTATGTCCAGCAGTGGACGGAATTGGGTTGATGACAGAAGTCACAGGAAAGCAAATTAAGTCTTTAAAATAGAACACGTAATTTTTATTGACGCCCTCCGGCATATTCACCTCTTTGCCTTATATAATTTAATGTTGTATTTATTTGATGAACAAAAGTGAATATTGAAATGTATTTGTTTTTTCTGCCAACCATACCCTTTGCCATGAAAAGAGCACGTTGATAACGATCACTAATTATTACACTAATTGTTAGACTTATACCTATCATTGTTCTGATATCTTTCTGCATCACGATAAAGACAGCGGCGGTTCACTCTTGTGTACAGTCGATGTCAAAGATAAGTTTGCATTTTTCCACCTCATTTCAATGGAATACGGGATAATTATTAAAATATGTCTTTGACTCTAACTGTAACAGGTAGCATCATTTACATTATCAAATAATATTGAACACATTTGTTCTTGTGAAAATAAATAAAACGAAGATGAAATCCTACTGAACTCTCTGAGCGGCAAGGCATAGTGAGCACTTATTTTTGACTTTGATATCGATTTGCTAATTTATAAATAAAATAATTAATCTCAAAACATTACTATTTACATACTAAGTTAAAATAATTAACATTATTCATAATTCATTATTCAAATTGAAATTTAACCACTATAAAGAGACTCTATTTTGCCTTGGCGCTTGAATTGAGTATCGACTCGGTCGTGCCACTTTCTATGAAACATCATTAAGTGTTCACTATAAAGTGAATGTTCTGCTCCATAACAATTTGTGGCAATCGTTTTATGGATGCTCTATTATCAAGCATTATAATTTGTTTAGTGCAACGCTGCCTTCCTTCGCCAATAAACCGTATCTCAGATTCAATCGCCAAAGTATAAATTCAACCCTACCCTGTTAGTATCGAGGTTCTTGCTTCAGGAGTTTTGTTTGAGTTGCTGCTATTTGGCTGTCCACCGCGGTATAATGAGTTGTTTTTTCAGTAGTGGAACACACAAAATAAGTTAAAAAATGAGCTGTGGTGATCCAAAAGTTGCTACATTGAAATGAAATGATTTATTTGTTAAACATAGGTACATAATAGATGTTACAGTGGATACATAAAGATTCATCCATGTTTTGCCTGATGGGGCATACAAATATTGCTTATCTGCACAGGTTAGGGTGTGAGTTACTAAAAACTTAATGCAAATACAATTCAAATAAACGATCACAATACCTACACTAAATCTAATTATCACATATAAACTCATTAATTGTATAATAACATTTCTCAATTAAGAATAATTTTAATGTCTTTTTAAATTGATTAAGTTGCAAGGCTCTAATATTATTTGGAATTTTATTAAATATCCGTGGCGCCATTCCCATTGTGTAGTTACATCGTAAGTACATAATTTAGAAGAGTCAAAATGCCGAATTAAATCCCTAATTTGCATATTTCCGAACGTACAAATACAAATACCAAAAATTACAAACAAATTACGGTTGAATCTGCTTCAAGCGTTTTTCCTCGTAATCCAACTTTATTGTAGCAAATATACTTATTATGCAATAAAATTCATAAAAAATCTCCAAAAATATTATTAAATCAGATACTAACTCGAAAAAAAAAGGTAATTTTGAGGTTAAATTACTTTGACAGTTTGATACAACATAAACATATGCGAGAATATATGAGCTAGTAAATAATATATAGCTTAGGAACAAGTTCTATAGATACCATTCTAAACTTAAGTCCACAACGACAAGCGGGTCTAGTATGGCTGCGTTTATCGCGTGACAAAAATGTGGATAAGGCATCCGTCACTCTCGTACTTACATACCTACTGGTCAGAAAGAAACAGGTGTTTTATCAACATCGATAAATAGGACCATAATAGGCCCACGTAACTAAAAATTCGCTTAAATGTTTGATAATCCGGAGAGCGGGAGCAATGTGAAATAAATAATTATCGTTGTGTCAATTCTTTGGGCTCTCCTTCGTTTTAGTGATGTGTTTCTGTTCTTAGTTTGTGTTTGTATTAGGTAACCTCATTTGTTATTTCCATTTTTTTTATGGAATGTAGTCTGTAAATGAGCACACGGGCCACAAGATAGTTAAATGGAGCCCAGAGACATTTACAATCTTACGATGCATTGCAAATCCATTGACACTCTGAGAAGTTATATGGAATGTTTCTGTGCTAGTCATTTCAACGTTTGAATTTTCTCCGCGCCTGAAAACAAGCAAACACTGCTGTTTAACAGCAGGTTCGGTAAAATATGCGGATGGACCTTGCACAAAGTTATTCCACCACCAAAAGAGGGTACACTACATAAACACGAAAAATAAAGTTCCGAAATTCAAAATACCGTTTTTTATAATTCCGAACGTTTTAAGACTCCTAACATTCAATCCGATTTTACAGTATTCCCATTTGAATGATACAGATTCTAATTATGTTTTTAGTAATCAAAATTATGTCTTGGAAATCATAAGATTCAAAATTTTGAAAATCGGAATGGGCAAACGCGGAATAAAACGGAGTATTTGACCTGACGAGCACGGGTAACTTGTGCTAGCCGTGCAACGTTTAAAGTCTATCTCACTCTGATGGTTACGAACAATGACTTCAATGAGGGCAGAATTAAAAGTAGGAGAGTGGATTCATTGATTTCTTTCATTATGTTTACTTAATTATGTTTATCTTTTTTTTATTTCTTTCTCTTTCTGACATAATATACTTTCAATTGCAATCAATTTCCCATGTGCTAATATAACATGAATAAACCAATATCGTACAATTAATATTACACATCCCTTTCGAATTCTGACCTGTAAAATACAATTTCAGATTAGGGATTACATCAATAATTCAGTTCCATTTCCCAAGAGAGAGGTAGACGCATTAATTAATATTACATGAGAGGCTTCAAGTTATTCAACAAGTCAATATTCTGATGCTTTTGATATTATCGAGTGGCATCTAATCACAAACGCTTTTGATGTTGAAGACATCACCTAACGCAATAAGCTGAAGTGGTCTTAAGCTGTTATGGGTGTTGGGACTTCGATAACAGACTGTTATTATAGATAATAATTCATAGTGACTAAGCATTGTTTCTCTTTATTGTTTTGAAACAAAACAATGATAATAAAAGATATTTTACATTTTGTAAACATTAATAAAAAAAAAACATGTGTTTTGCGAGCCGCCGACAAAACACAAAAATTACATTATCATTGACCAATGACTCCATCGGCAGGACATACATCATAAGTAGTGCTCTTAATTAGTCACATATCTTTCTCTAAGTTATATAAAACCAAAATTAGTTACACGATATTAACTTAAATGTAAAAATTCTTTTTGGGAACTGTTGGTCTTCCTTTTGTACACGCACTAGTGCAATTTGTACATCTGTTCATGCAATGACTGTTTGTTGCCATAATAAAATAAATAAAATAAAATAACAAAACGAAGATTTTATTTTAACATCGTGATAATACATGTTTTAATTAGTAATGCCTTGCTTGGTCATGAACAATAAAGGAAAGGCCTGTAAAAGACATGTGATGATCAAAGGCATTTTAATTTTACAAATCAGACTTACCGCCTGTTTCACAATCGACAAGTAAAGCGTATTTGACAGATAAATTTAGCCCTTTCTCTTTCTTACACTTGAAAATAGACAAGGATAGAGCCAACTTTAAATGGCAGATAAACTTACTTGTCGATTGTGAAACAGGCCCTTAGTTAAGTACTTAATATTATTATTACATTAACGCAAAAATAAACGCTTCCGATTATACCCTGGTAAAATTATCCACGAGCAAACCGAAGTTGATTGATGAATGCCGAAATAACCGTTCGGATCATCCCAAGTGCCCGCATGAAAAAGTCTATAAACGGATATTCTGTCTTTATATCGGCAAGCCTGACCCACCGAAGATTCATATCACGTGCAAATCAATCAATTCACGCCCATAAGCAGATCACAAAAACTTTATGCTGCACATTTCACCCGGATATTCCAAGAGACAATGGTACAATTTGAATTCAGAGTAAGAAAATCGTGAACTTAATATAAAGGAAAATGCGATTGGTTTCGAAGATTTGTAAGCGGTTTGGCTTTGATTCCGATCCCGACCTTGATGGGTTTTCTTATTATGACTCGTATAAAAGTTCTTACATTGGCTGTTATATTTATGTCGAGTGTTTATTTTGTGCGTTTCAATGTTCAGAAGTTTTACGATCACAAAATGATCATAACGCTTTGAACAACTTTGTATTCGATGTATCAGAAATTGTGTTTTGGCTAGCATACTTCCGTTCTACTTGACCAAACCAAAAAGACTGAATGGAAATGAAATGGAGTGAAATTGCTACTAGGAGCATTGTGATTTATTTAAGCTCATTTTAAGCTCATTTTATTTTCGGACCCCTTGTTGGGCGCCATTTATCATGAAGGATAATATATTTCCTATAATGCAATTAATTTGGATTAATTGCTACTTCTCGCAACATTGCTTTGATCGTAAGCATTATGTACTTCCTAGCATCAATCATTGACAAGGATCAAGGAGAGCAGAAAAGTTAATTATTACATTCTCTTTCATAAATCCTGTCAACAATATTATTAAACAGAAATTCATTGTTTCAGAAATAATTGGATATTGAACCCTACTTAAACTTTTGATGGACAAACTCACTGTTTGTTTGTTTTGGTAGATATTTATAGTTTGACACATTACTGATAATTAATCTGGTTAGAATTCAACATTGCTAACTTTGGGTGGTATTTTACCCGCAACCTGTCACCAAGCGGCAATGTTCGCACTGTTATGTTTCCGTGTGCTGGTATGACAGCCGGTTAACTTCTTGGTAAGCTCACTCTAATATCGACTTTTTTGACTCTTTTGTCTCGATTAGGGTTAAAACATCTAATATGAAAGGAAGTAACATCTTAGCCCTCGGGTTTTTTTATTGATATTGCGAATATCGATACGCCTTGGTGCTCACAGCGTAATAATTTATGATCAGCTCCTTATTTCACCATCATGATCACGACAAGTGACAGGTGACACACACGCAGCTTATCTGAACCCCAGTGACGCGAAAATAATATATGGTGGTCAGTGTGCCGGTTTTCCTTCATGTTATAGAAAAAAACTCTTATAGCTCAGTCAGCTAATGACAATAAAGTCGTTTCCTAATTTCTATTTTTCATACACATATTTGAAAAAGGAACGAGTAAATTGTCAAAAATAAACGAATGTAATTTAGGTCGAACTGGTTAAACAACCTCATATCAAATGTGAATCGTGTGCGTAAATCGTGCGAATGGGAATCTCGAGTAATGATATTTCTGGGAAACGATGAGATTATCGGCATCGTATTTTCTCATTTCACGTCAGCGATGATGCGAGCGCGGGCATGTGCTGGTCATCCGTTTCAGGAAACTCGATTTTGATTGCCTTAAGCGAAGTTGGCGTTTAGTGCTGCAGTGAATATTTAGGTTGTACTCGAAATACATTCAATGCTTATGCTAGATGTGTTTTTAAATTAGTAACTGTTCACTGGATTGGCTAAGGCGTGGTGATGATTTCTAATAAAATAAGCAAGCTGCCTTTGAAAAATAGGAATTGAAGATATACATAGTACAATAGATTTCAAAAGTTTTGTATCTCTCTCTAACTCGCTTTCATACGCTGTTAGGCTTGTGACCTCTTGCACAGTATAAAAAGAATTCAAATTAAGTACGTATAGCATATGACATTGACATTTGGCTTTTAACCTTTGTGCATGTTATTTCCGCGTGCTGTGTTAACCAGGCGAATTTGAAAATGACAGAATGACCTAATTGAATTGTGCTATTGAACGTTTTCAGGTACTAGGTGTTTGTTACTTCTATTTGTTATGAGTGTATAGTTTTCAAAAAGCTATTTTTTCTCAAGTAATTGCCTAAATTATGAAAAGAATAAATAAAATTTGAGCACTTATTCAGACGGCTTCATAAACGTCACATCACATCGTTTGTCAAATGTTTGGGTTTCTTTGAGCAACCATTTTAAGTAGGCACTGCAGTGTGTTGCCGTGCGTGCGTTCCTTTGAAGTCGATAAGGGTAAGTGGTTTACTAAGCTCTGAATGTCTGTCCCACAAAATTGGCTTGTTTGGTGCTGTTATTACCATGAACTGTCTGTATATGGTGTATTTTGCTTTCATAAAATGTCTGTATATGGTGTATTTTTATTTTCTGTTCTGCAGTAATAGTTTACAGTTTAGTACGGGTACAGATTTATTTATTAGCGTAATCTCTAAAGTCTGCGACTTCGGGATCCATTTTGATTATTTTTTTCGTCTAATACAGCGAAGGCCACCTGAGTAATAAATTTTGGACAAGAAATTATTAGATTTTTTTCAAGAGCTTAATAACTAAGGTAACCGCTGCCAAAGCCGATAAATCCCCTCCCCCCTGCTCGGAAGAGAGATGATTGATACCGTCATTAATGAGCAGGATTAAGGCGATAATCTGATGCTGCTGCTCTGATAAACCAAATTACGGGATCTCCTCTGAAACATATGTAGTAACTAAGTATAATATCAATTTATAGCTAACTGGAGACACTCGAATGCGCTTTGGCTTGGGAAAAATTGCTTTAACTGTCTTTTCGTTCTTATTTTGCTATTTGTATTTTTTTACTGTCAGAAGTAAGATAAAGGAGATATAAATTTAGCACCCATTTAATTACACAAATCATTTACAGACCCCATTTAAACAAAGGTATACATCAGCTCATTACTTCAAGCTACTGCGGAACTTCTAATTTTGGTGACCTACACCATTCAACTTAATTGCTTCTATATATTTTGCACTAAGAGACATGATGTATTGGGTTAATCGACATTACTCATGAAAAAGAATATTGTTGATTGAACAAATTTTAATTGATTGCTGTGTTCAATTTGTTCCACCAACCAAAATTTTCGATAAGCGCTGTTATGTAATAAATATGTGTTAATCCAACACCTAATTTCTCTGTCTGGTTTAGTGCAGTTTAGTAAAAATTTAACTGAAATTGGTAATTGGCGGCACCTTGTTCTTTTTTTTAATGGCAACTTAATAATCCCAATGAAAATTCTAATTTTTGACATAATTCCTGCTCAAGCTACGCTTGAAAATATTTGTTTTTTTTATTTTAGTTAGATTCTTTGTTTTATATAATGCTAGGTTAAGCTTTATAATTGTATAATATCATAAGTAGTATTTAAAAAACGATTGACTGTTGAGTTTCTTGCGGCGTTTCTTCTCAGCAGTGGTCTCTTGCGAAGCGCTCGTAGATTTTTGACGTGTAAAAGTGCCCGTGCGGCCTAAATACTGAATAATCTTTTATCTTTTTTTAAATCTTTAATGGGATATGTGACCCGAAGACATTTAAAAAATCTCAAGAGTACAATTTCAAAACTGCAATCCCAATACTTCATATGCGTTGCCAACCCTAAAGGACTAAGATGGAATGCCTCTATGCTAGTAATTTTACCGGTTGTCTTATCCCCACACGAGAACACAGCAATGCGAACACTGCTGCTTGGCGATGGGTTAATGTATGAGATGATGGTAGCGATCCGGACGCATCCTGCTCCAGGTCCTACCACCACTAAAATATTTTCGTTACATCTCCATTATTTAGCAAGTCAAATAAAAAACACGTTATCCTCGTAGCAGAATTAGGCAAATACTAATACGGATCAAAAAATCGCATTCATCGATAGTCAAGTAGTAAAAAAGTAACGTCAAATCCAAGTTGATGGAGATCTTGATAGGTATTCCTTTCTTTTACGGACATAAGTAGATAAAGCCAATGGCAATGAGTGCCATGACGGCAACGTTGTCTTTACGGCGACGTTAACCTGTGGGTTTACGTCCGCATCAAACGTTCGATCGCTACGGAATAGGCATGTCGATTTACGATTCTGGATTTTGTTGTTTAGTGAGATCCTAGGTGATATAGGTTTTGACTTGTTTTGTTGTCTTTCCTAAGTGTTTACTCGACTAAGATAGGACCATTTATTTTAATAGTTAGTATATGTTAAGTGTGGGGTAGCGCAACAAAGCCAACCATGATAGTCTTAGTGAAGGCTCAAGGTTCTAAAAAGGTCAGCATTGAAGGTGATATTTGAAAAACTATTCAGATACTTTATACGATCGTTTTACGCCAGCGCAAATGTGTTAACCTTTCGACAACTCTTCCTCTACAAAATCTGCATGTTTGCACATGAACATGCAAAATCAATGTCTAATAAATAAACGAGTGTCTAAGTTCTTAGAGCTAATTCTATTTTTGGTAAACGTTTCAGAGAACATCTAAGCATTTCGATATACAACGCTGTCTTAGATCAGCTTTTTGTTTTTAATTTTCGCCATAATATAAAATTATGAAAATAATTGGTCTTATTAGTAGAACTGTTTTATTCCTTTTACTTTAGTTAACATATTTGATCTCAAAGTTTAATGTAGTTTTAAGAAATTGGTATAATAAGTCATATTAAGTATTATTGTAATTAGTTCCCCCGCGATAAAGGCCGAGCCTAGTCCTAATATTTATTATTAAATATGTAATGTATGGTTCTTTGTTATGAAGCTGAACAGACGGCTCGGCCACAGCGAACTACGTATCGTCAGATCCATAATTGGCGTTACAAGTGTAAACAAAAGCAAGGGCAAGCCCAAAAACTTGCAATTTGTGTCAGAAATAAGTAATAACCGAAATAAAAGATTTTAAACTCTAACATGAATAGTAACACGAAAATGTTAAAGAAAATCCACAATAAAATCCAACAGTAGTCGATTTTTTTTTTTACATTGAGTAGGTACTTACTTTTTGGAAAGCAAATCCGTAATAAGTAATGCGTTAGGTAATAACGTTATAGTTTAGTATAATTCATAAAAGGGCGATAAGAGAAAGCGATTGCATGTTGTTATCTTATCGGCTTGCAGCTTAGTTCTCGCTTATTGATAAAGTACTTTGTTTATTTTGTTTTTTTTTTTAATTTAATAATACTGCACTGCCAACGGCTAATATAGTAAAAATCCTGTAACGGCCATATTTCATAATTAAAAATTTGGTACTGACGAAGAGCAAGCCTATCCCCGCGGAGCAGCTGTGGTACGAAATTCATTTTACATGGATGATCTCATGACAGGCCACGAAGACTTCACCGAATTAAAGATTATATATGAAGAAATTAAATTCTGTTGAATGCAGGCGGGTTCCAAATGCAGAAGTTGGTCCCGTTGTCACTCCTGCATTGCATGTGCGCAATGAGCTCGTCGAGCCACAAACCTCCTGAAAGCTGCTATAAATGCCTGCAGTGAGATCACTCACAGCCACAAGATGGATTGCCCGTGTGCACATGCATACGAATAAGCATAAGTATCCCTTAATCGACTTGTGACCACGACCTTTTGATGTTCTTAAGTGTACAGGACCGGCGTAGCCGACACCGCTGTGGTAAATGGTACGCTGCTTTGTGACCCTTGAAGTGAGCAACTGGCCCATTAGTTGTTGTTTCGTTGCAGCTTCATTTTTTATGCAGACTATACAATTTCTCATGAACCTTCGAACGGCTGTCTTGAGTCCAATTATCCAGAACTTGCTTCGAATATATGTTATGGTCTGCGGGATAGTTCCATGGAACGTTCGTTCATGAGCTTCGGATATAATCAACTTGGTGATATGCTGTTTTCCAGGTATAATGATTAAGGTGCTTTTCAGTTTCAGACAAGTCTACTTTATATAGTCACCCTCCGACTCTCAGAACATTGTGTTCATCCAAGTACGGCGTTAGACTAATTATTGAGCTTTTACGTTTAATTCGGCCACTTTCTTGAGATCTCGAATTTCTTGATCATATACTAGGGTTTGATAATATTTTATACATAGTCTTTCTATATTCTCAAGTTCGGATAAAGTCAAATAATCTTCCTTTTTATCAAGGGATTGATAACTCGTTTGCAATGAGCCAATATTCTTTTCATTTTCGGCAATGAAGAAAATCTTTCCCATATTGGTGATTCCTAAATAGTAGTATGGAAGGACTTCTTAGCCTCTAAATCTGTTCATGGGATTGTAGCAATCTTATTGAAATTATCGTCCTTTAGTCGCAGCCACTCTGGTCCAGTCCACCAAAGGTCCTTGTCAGCTAACTCGCTTGCTGTAATCCCTCTAGATGCGAGGTCCGCCGGGTTGTCAGCTGATTGAACGTGCCTCCACCTGTTATTATCAATTTGCTGGATAATTTCAGATACGCGATTGCCGACAAACACATGCCATGTATTAGAATGAGACTGAAGCCAAGATAGCCCGACTTGAGTCGGACCAAGCGTAATTACCATCCATCGGTACATTCAACAAGTGGGAGAGGTCGTGTAATAGATTTGCCAGCAAAATAGCGGCACAAAGTTCCAACCTCGGTATAGTAAGCTGTTTTAATTGTTTGTTTTTGACGCTAAGATTGTTACATGGACTTGATCATCTTCATTCAGCACTCTTACATAAACTACAGCTGCATAAGCTGCCACATTCCTTATCCGGTTCGAAGGACCCTGTTTCTTATTGGATAAGGTTCAATCTTCAATGCAGTTGATTCGTGGTAGTAAAAACGCGTCTTCACTCAGGTAAGTTTATTGGGACTGGAGTTAGTATGTATAACCATATCTTTAAGTATCTATAGCTAGAACGGCAGTTTATGATGCGACAGGTACAGTCGGCTAAAAATGTGGTCTACTCCTACGGTTCAAGTTCAGTTGCACGTCATGATACAACAAGTTCGATTTTCCATTGCAATAATGTTATGACATTGACAAGTGTCAACCTTAGCGATATTAAGATCACACAGCAACTTTTGTCCAAACTGGTGGACCACTTTCCTGGCCGACCTCACTATCCAAATAGGCGTATTAGATCTCTCTGTCTAGTTGTTATCTTATTAGCAGTTGAAAATGCTTGTATCATCCGTATTTCTTGGCCGATCATAATGTTCATTTCATATATTTTGTTTAGAAATGGGATTTAAATAACCCATGCATATTTCCTATTATTCCAAATCAAGCCCACCAAAATTCTTATACAGTTACGGAAATCTTGACATTTTCATAAATAATCAAACCTGCCAACCAATTAAAAGTTTCCCATTAAACAAAAGAGTAATATCAGCTTGCGTATCAGAGATACTGTTCCGGATATTTAAATGAGTTCATTAAGACCTCAGGTTTATTTGCTCTAATTAAATAAACCAACTATCCCGTCTAAGCTCCTGGGACACTTTGAGGCTACTGGTCGCACTAATGCTTTATTTATTTGTGTACAGTCAGCAGCTCATATATTTTCTCAAGCATTGAGATCAGCTTGCATGTGCACACGGGCAATCCATCATGAGCCTGTGACTGATCAGAATAAATATCAGGGGGCAAGCTCACACAAACTGATCTAGATCAGTTTGGACCTAGGCCCAAAATAAGGTCTGGACTTGTACTTTGGATACTAAATAACCATACTTTATAACCTTGTAATGTAATTCGTGAGTATGAATATAATTATGTTATGATTGAAATAATAACCTTCAGCTGGAGTTCCTTGCGGCACTTCTTCATCGCCGAGCTTTGGTCTTGTCCGAAGCGCTAGTAGATTCACTCCATATTACCCTCATATGGGTAATTTACTGAATATCGAATTTAGAATTTTAATAAACATACACCTACAGTCATAAAAACACTAATGTATATAAAACACATCCAATACTCAGGTAAATAATATATACTCGTGCTCATCACACAAATATTTGCCCTTACCAGGAACCGTACCTTGGCTAGCCGCGTCATCATAGAAGCTTTCAATATCAGACATTTTATTTGTGTGTTGCTGAGGAGGGTAAGGTTATTATAACAACAGACAAGACAAATTTTATATTAGCAGCCCCTTGTTGGGCGCCATTTGTCTTTTTTTTTTGTAGATTGTCAATATTATAAGACTCTCCAGAAAACTGTCTATTCCGGTTATATTCGGGGAAGATGGAAAATTATCCTGTTTTTACTTTTGATTTATTATATTTGCTGATTAGACATTGGCGAAATCACTGCACAACCGTGGTGGACCGAATTAATAAAAAAACGAAACCTTATAATCATTACAATAAATCGCATACTGAAGCTGAGAGCGTACTCTCATTTGAAAGGCCGGCAACGCACCTGTGACTCCTCTGGTGCTGCAGGTGTCTATGGGTGACGGTAATCGCTTTCCATCAGGCGATCCGTCTGCTCGTTTGCCTCCTAACCATAAAAAAAAAAAACTGAAAGACACAATGTGTGGACCTTCAACAAGATGGACCGACGATGTCCCTAAGGTTGCGGGAAACAGTTGGATTCAAGAAGCGCAAAAGCGGCCCTTGTGGCAAACCTTGGAGGACGTCTTGCGGCTGAAATTGATGATGATGATGATAACAAAACAAGTTATTTTAGTAGATCACCGCATACTACAAGGAAATAAATGCAAAAGACATGTGCTATTATTTATGAGACACGTCCACTTTCTGCTATCGCAGACTGTACTAAAACAGGTGGGTTCAATTAACCTGTACTTTATTAAAGGTTTACGTGAATGAAATCCTGTTGTCGCATAAAAGGATTACCGTCCGTAAATGGATTCTAATCCCCACTAATCTGTTGCGCAGGTGTTTACTAGAAAATAGTGATTTATTATTTAAATGAGCAGCCGTTATTCTTTGACCTAACAGAAAATTTGTTAATAACCTCAAGAAATAATTTAACTGGCTACGCGGGATCTAATTTCGTTATATTTCAGCCTATCTTTCTTCTAAATTAATTGCTCTTTTTTTTGTTTTGTATTTATTTAAACCTGAGTATTGTTCATCAATTTCATCTGAATCATTTGATTGGTTTTGTTTTTTTGAAGATGACATGGGTTTAAATATTTATCTACAACAAGAAGATATAATTGTTAGGCGATGGTCTTGCAACCTGTCACTAATATACACTGGTAAACATCTTGGCCTGTTTGTGCAAAAAGTGGTTATAGAATTAACAGCAAGTTGTTAGAGTTGTTGGTAATTCTGTAGCTCTGCCTACCCCACTCTAAGATGAAGGCGTGAAAAGATATAGTTATTTTTTCATGGCGAAAGCAAACGAGAACACAGGTCAACTTTGAGATATAAGATAGAAGGCTTTATGCTTATTCCATTGTGGCTTATTTTTTAATTTGTCTATTTGATATTATTCCATGATAAAAACCCGTTGGTACAACAAATACAACGGCTATTAAAAAAAGAAAAACGATCTCGTAATGGACTCTGCGCAAAGAATCGATTCCCTTTGGTCTGGTCTTATTTCCGTATTCGTTACATCAATATCACGCTCCGTCTATTCTTTTATTTCTGTGCATAAATTGCAATCCATGAGCGTATTTTTAACCGATTTCAAAAAAGGAGGTTCCCAATGCATCTGTGTATATACATTTTTCTTTGTGTGTATTTCCCCGCAAATGATCATCAGATTTTAATGATTGTTTTCATGTATAGCCTCGAAGAGCTTGTGTACTTTACGGGGTAAAATAGTTTGACAAAATAAACGCGTGGATAATTTGGATTTTTGTTGTAATTCAATACATTGCTACGTCATTGAAGATTAAGTAGATATCACGTTTGGAATTACAAATAATAGCTATTTTTAGCCAAGAGAGGCAAAGGTGTACCGCAAGGAAGCAATCTTTACCAATATCATTAACACATTGGAAAGTTAAACCTATATTCACCAGTGTAGAATGTGGTTTTTTATTTCTTTGGAACTTAGGCAACTTCCGGGACACTCGTTTAAAGGCAATCAAGGCGAAATTAATGAGATACTTGTTCCTTACATGAGAATTACATGGCCTAATTAATTCTTCATCTCGTCTTCGGAGACGAAATGTAATTAAGCTCGCTGAGGGCCGTCTTTGAGGTGTTATTCACTTGAGTACTTTTAATGAACTAACCGTCAAACTTTTGTGCATATAAACTCCATGTTATCTGTTATCTGTAACTCATTCATGCGCAATCAATTTAACGCAATGTTCACAACTGCTGCAGCGTTACATTTCCGACCTTACCATAGTATAAATAGAAAAGTAGTTCATCTCCGGCCCTTTAGAAGTTTCTGATACCTATTGCCAATCGTACGCTAGAGTTGCGTTCACGCTTATATCAACTTCGTGGGCCCTAGCCAAGATGCATTACGCTAACTAGCGTTTCTATTAGTTTCGTTTTTAAACTCACGACGTCACCGGTAGATGACGTGATACGAAGAGTCACTTGATTCACCAGTGACGCGATTGGTTTAAAAACGGAACCGATAGAAACGGTAATCAGCGTAATTAACCTTGGTTAGGACCTAAATATGTTAAAGTTATACATTACTAAATTAGAAAATCATACAAACGGGTTATATCCATGGTATTGAGAAATACAGTATTTTTAACTAGAACCCACTATTGTTCTTTGATCAATCAACGTTGTTTGAAACGTAGAGATTTGTTGATTTAAATGCACTAAAGGTCGGGGAAAATTAATAACTTCATCTCAATAAGACATCATTTAAGCGGACTGCGCTGGAATATTTACTAACTCTGTAAACATAATCCCGACGCTACGTTTGCACTGCGCTGACGCAACTTGTCTGGCTTGCACAACGATATTTTAATCTACCTACATAATTCATTTCACTGAAATATCTACTAAAACTTAAACATCTTCAGCTTTTAAAACTTGCTATATTCTATTCGGAACTAAGGTTACCGACATAGCCCGAAGAATAGCCAAACTGAAGTGGCATTGGGCGGGGCACATTGCTCGCAGGACTGACGGCCGATGGGGTCAGAAGGTTCTGGAGCGGCGTCCGCGGACCGGAAGACGAGCTGTAGGTAGGCCTCAAACAAAATGGAGTGACGACCTCGTCAGGATCGCGGGACAGCGGTGGATGCGAAAACCACAAGACCGGTCTGAGTGGAAAGCCTTGGGGGAGGCCTATGTCCAGCAGTAGACGTCTTTCAGCTGACATGATGATGATGATGATGATGATAATATTCTATTCGTTCTAACCGTATTGTCAAAACCAAAGTTTTTAACTCGGCCACAGTGACATTATAAAACAATTTGTTTTTCACTTCTTACGACTTGAATCATAACGTCACTGTGACACAGTTCTATAGTGGGTCAGTGTTCCGATGGGCTGATAGTACATAGGAGGTATAGTAACGTTAACAGCTGCATTGACTGCATGTTTTGACTAATATTGTCTTTTATAGGTTCATTCTTTCTCAACTCGCTATATTGGCATGTCTCTTTCAATAAAAATGTCCAGTGCGACGGTAAAATGAATCTTACGACTCCTCACTAGTCGAAGGTTACAAAGAACCATACATACGAGTAGGTACATACACTAGCTAAGGACTTTTTCACTTGCTAAGCATCGTTACAGTAAAACTTTTACGACACCAGAATCGACTAGCCTCGCCAAGTTCTAGTTTAAAAGTATTCCATTCTGGCCCTTATGATATGTATATTAAATTAACGAGGAAACAAACTCAACAAGGCACCTGCCTAACTTACAAATATTAAGAAAATAAAAAAAGTGTATTCGCATATTTTTGGTCGTGTAATTTCTGCTTCATACAAAAGTCTAGCTGATTTTGCATCTCTGTGTGAACCAAACAGGACTTGTGTATGAAACCGAATGCAGCAGAAATTACGCCGTGTCGGAATCCCTAATAACGTTTGTCCTAACGCAACGTTTGTCGGAATTATCATTTGTCCTAAATTGGTTTTCAGCTGAGTGAGACAACTTTTTATATTCTCCAAAATACGGTTAGGTTAGGTTTGGGTTGTATTATAAACTATGTACACTAAAATGTTTTAAAATTCGGTCGGAAAGTACTTTAGGATAAATGAAAATTCGGACAAAGGATGCATTAGGACAATTGACGATTAGGGTTTCCATAGGGGAACCCAAATTAAAAGTTCGAGTTTCCATAAAGTTAAAGTACAGTTCACGTCACGTTTTTTACTCGCCTTTTACGCCGACCGGTGTGGTCACGTCAAAAAGAATGCCACTTAATTACCTATTGCGATATCGGGGTACGTCAATTTACGTAGCTTTAACGTATTCTAGGTTTCGGTGTGGTCGACCTTTTACGTCATTACCGGCCTGAGGTTAACGACTCGTGTTAAAAAGCTTCGGTTTTCACTCGGGCAATGGAATCCGTAATGAGGCGAGAGAGAAGTCGGTTTTTGTGACTTATTCATGTATATGTTTCAGATAAGAAGGAATATAACGCTTTTTTGGTTTCGCACCAGAGTAGTAGATAGGACAGGTAGATAGGATAGGTTCGCGGGTGGTAGGACCTTGTGCAGGGTCCGTCCGGATCGCTACCACCATCTTATCCATTAACCTACCGCCAAATAGCAGTGTTCGCATTGTTGTGTTCCGGTTTGGGGATAAGACAGCCGGTGTAATGACTAGCATAGAGGCAATCCATCTTAGTCCTCAGGGTTGGGAACGCATTTGCAGTCTTAGGCTTGCAGTCTTGTGAATGCGAATGTCTATGGGTAACAGTGTTCAATTGCCATCAGGTGGCCTGTGTGCTCGTTTGCCTTCTCTTTGCAATAAAAAAAAAAAGATAAGAATAGTAAAAAATGTTTCTAAAGCTCTACCAGCTTTGGGATGAATCTAGCAAAACTTTCCGTCCAATTTTAACTATTTTTGAACATGATGACGTGAGTTTTTGCAATTTACATTAAGAGTCAAAGACATTCGTGTTAGTTTTAAAATATTTTATTTTATAATATTTTACTATGGGAAAAAAATACCTTCTGCTGGAGTTTCTTGCGGCGCTTCTTCTCCGCAATGATGGTCTTGTCCGATGCGCTAGTAGATTTACTCTATATTACCGACGTGTAAAAGAGCCCTCATGTGGCCAATTTACTGAATAAACATTTTGCCATTTGAATTTTGAATTTAGGACGAGATACAGTATTGTTATACTTTCATCCCGAAAAAAATCCATAAGAAATCCTCGATCACGGCCTCATTATAATTAATTCCTAATCTAATCAAAGTCATTTTATGCTCAGAGAGTTGTACGGCAGGATTTTTTTTTTCTGGGCGGAAATTCGGGGCAAAGGTTCGATTTGTTTTTCTTTAGTTTTATACCTAGCTAGAGGACGCCCGCGACTTCGTACGCGTACAATAAGTTTCCCGCTACTCCCCCTATTTTAACCCCTTAGGCGGTGAATGTTGAAAAATTCTTTCTTAGTGCTTGCTACGTACATAATGAAAGGAACCCCTGTACCAAATTTCAAGTTTCTAGATACAGTAGTTTCGGCTGTGCGTTGTGCGTTGGTGGTAGTGGTTGTTCGTTGAGTCAGTCAGTTTTGCCTTTTATGTATACAGATAGATACCGGGCTAAGCCTTATCTACTTTGGAACTTGAATAGTTTAAGTATTTAAAGTACACTTGAATTCCTGAATAACATTTACTGATTTTTCTTCATTTCACTTTTTAAAATGCAATGCAATATCACTATTGAAAAAGGGTTCACTCCACTTGCCAGCACAGAATTGTTCTATTAAAAACGCGGTTCCTTTGCTAAAAATAATAATAATTTAAACTTATTTCATTTGATTAGGTACATTATATTAACTTAACTACTAATCTAAAATTTAAAAGATTTTTTTGAGTTAAGGAGTCTTAACTAAAAACACTTATCTAATTTCATTGTTATAAAAAAAATACACATAGGTTTATATGCAAATGGTACATGCTTAGTTTTGAAATATATAGTTATCACTTTTTTTACAATTGTTCTCGCCTAACATGTGTCTCCTAACTATGTTTTTGACTTGGTCTGCGGTTTTCCCTTCTATTGAGCAAGATAGATCATCAGGAAATCGGTTCAAGGTACTTGGGAGAAGACGCTTCCATTATCGTCAAGTACGGTAGGGCGTCTATTCCAATTGGTCTCTTTTTTTCTCTTTCTTGGCAAAGTAAGATTAATTATGATTTTTTTTTAGGAGAATAACCTTCACGTACCATAGAAATTGAATGAAAACAATTTATTTCTTAATAAGTTAGATATTAACGTACTTAAGAAATGTTCTGCGGCCGTTTTATTATTTATAACAACCAATAAAGATCCAGACATACCTATAGCTCTATCCAAACTCAACCACAGTGTAAAAGGTATATGGCGCTGCTTGAATGTGTGCGTGCCTCGACCGTACGCGCCGCGAGCCACCACAAGTAAACCCAACAAGACGGACCGAGCCGGTTTAGTCGGGGCTGTGCTATCGCGCATATCGACAAGAGACGGAGACGAAATAATTTTCTATTGTATACTATACTCAAACTTATATTATTTATTTGACTAATACACACTGCAACACAACGGTCTTAATAAATCAAAGGAAGATTAGAACAAATTTGGAAACTTGTCCTGTAGTGTGACGTCAAATAGGCATACCCCTACCCTCTTTGGCCTTAAGTGACAGTCTCTGTTTTGTGCCCATGATTGATTTACTGGCAAAAACTTCGTTATGTCTCCCTTGAGCTACGAGCGGGAATACATGTTCAAATATACGCACAGAACTGTATTTATACGATAGAAACAGCATCAAAGTACTCTCTTGGTTATTATTATATCGAGCACCTAATAAACAGTATGATTTACAACATATTTATGAGGTGGCGGCCACTTTATTTCCGAAGCAATAAACCGTGGAAATATGTCGAAGACGATACTTTGCTATCGAAAATTCGATAGTTCTGAAGAGAAGAACATGGTTTTTTACTCAGCTAGTCTTCTGAGCATGGGCAAATGACAGTTTATTATCTATGTTTTCTGTCCCGCAAGTTTTGTTACTTTTAACCTTGTATTGGTGTAATTAGTGGATCCCAAAGAATGGTAAGACAAGGAAAGTGCCTGGGAGTTAACTAAATGAAAAATAGTACCCGAAATTTTACAGAAATGGAAAATTATTCATAAAAGTTAAAATATGAGCTAATATGTATTACATTTTAGCTTGATTTACGCTTATCAGTTAAAGTAATATTATTAATGTACTTATCACTTATTCTGCCATCTATAGGGACGTTTATGTACCTACTTTAAAAAAAAAAAACCTTTATGTACTCGTATATGTGCGTGCCATTCGATATGTATGATATGGGCCCAGCACTTTTCCACCGCGGAAGGATTATTCTATTGAATTGATATTAGGGAATGCACTCGAATTCGCGAGATCTCGATAATCCGAGAACTTGCCTATTTTTCGAGATTTGTAGAGAGAGAGAGTGAGACAGATCTCGTTCGAAATTGACGAGATCGACCGGAAGTAGTCGGAAAGGCATGAGGGTTCTAGTTGCAATTGGCATACAACAGCTTGCTCACGCTGATACCAACTAGCGTTGAATCTGAGAGGGCCTGTTCAGCCGCTGGCTACATAGCGACAGACATAAGATGCCGTTTATCCGACAGCACTATTTATTTGTTTTTTTAAGAAGCTATTTCCAAAATCACTCGTAATTTAGTTAGCAGTGATCAATCGTAATCACTCCACACAATTTTTGTAAAAAAATGTTTTCTCTATCATTTCATTAAGAGAGGTATTTTTTTTTTTTTTTCAATTTTCATGTTGTATCTTACTCACATCATGACCACAACTAAATCATGTTTCAGTTATCTAATGTAAACAATCCTTTTCGAAATACATTCGGGATCTCGAAAACGCCAAGATCTCGCCGAGATCGAATTTCTGATCCGTCGACTTAGCGATCTCGTCTCGAGATTGCATTACCTAATTGATAATAATCAGTTAAGTAATTATAGACCACATCAGCTGACAAAAACCTTTAACGCAGTTCTAGCAGAGTCAGAACCACAGAACAAAGTTCCTCCGTCGTTCTGCGCCGTGTCATGAACTAAAACGAGTCATTAAACGTAATTAGAAACGCGTAAAACAAGTCACTTCAATAATTCAAGACCGACCGAGAGATTCTTAGGGGTAAAAACGGTATCGTGTTTAATCTGTTTTGGTATTGTTTTTATCTCCGCTGGCATTACTGTCAAGTAAGAGCTATCATAACGTTGATAATACGATAACAGATCAAAGACGATTTGGTTTTTACCGCCTATAATATCAGCCCTGTTATAGTTCTGCTACGAACTAGCGATTGCATTTTGTGTAAGCAAATACATGTTCAAAGAGATGAAAATTTAAGCTGACATTTAAGACTGCATTGACCAACCGTCGAGTGGCGTTCTCATTCGTGACTGGGTTTATATTTTACTGGGTAAAACCAAGAGCGTCGGTGGCCTAGTGGCTTCGGGGGTCGCCTCATGATCATAAGGTACCAAGTTCGAATACTGCGGTCACCATGTGCCAGTGAATTTTTCTAACTTCAGTGCATTACCCGATGCTCTTACGGTGAAGGAAAAAACATCATCGACCAGCAGGGTGTAAGGAGGGTAATTGCACAAAATATTCCAAAGTGGTTGGTGTATATCCGAAATCGGCCCATCCGTAAGATAAGAATAGTACTATAACCATGAAAATTTTTAAAAAAATATTTGAGACGCTCACCAAAAGTCCTTTCATTTGATAGGTGTGTAACAAGTTATAGTTTGCAAAACCTTTGTTTTTTAGTTTTCTATTCTACGCCCCAAAAGTGACACCTATATTTAATTAATTAATTTACGAGTATGCACATCATCCGTATTTCCAGATATGCATATTTTTTAATGGTGCATCTAGAGAAAATTTGCTGTGACAGACGAACAAACCACGGACAGACAGACACACGAGTTATCGTATAAGGGTTCCTCTTTTTCATTTCGGAACCTTTTTTGTTCTATCTTCAAAACCCTTATGTAGGCCTTATGTCATAGGTGTGATTTTAACTCTAAAAAACAATAAACTAAAAACCGTCCAAGTCCAAGTTAGTCAGTGAGTCGACCGGTGCGCGACTCCGACTCGCACTTGACCGGTTTTTATTATCGTCATAAGTTGTTCATGACAGGTACCTGATTCGCCCGGACATCTTTTAAATGGGGTCAACAACAGTGTCCTCTGAGACGTTATACAGATAAGAATAAAGTCGAATATGCGATGTGAGTTTTATGGTAGATGATTCCTTTTATATATCTTCCGGTCGACATTTATCACCAACGAAGAATATGCCATTTTTATTGGCACTCTATTAGGTAATGAGGGAAAACCTTTCACAAACGTGACTCTTATTGTGAACGTTACAGAGACGCTAATGGTGCTCAAATATTTTCTCCACTCTTTCTGTACTTTAATTAATTAAGCAATGATATTAGTAATTGTTTGATCTGATGAGTAATCAAATGGGTTCTTGGGAATAGTAGGCGTTTATAAACAGATAGAAGGTAATGGAAGGTTAAGATGGAAGGTGACGTCATAAGAAATACTGGGAAACGGAATATTAAACTTTTAAACTTTAACTTACTAGGTACTTACCTCTATCTCTCTTCCAATATTTTTGGCATGTTTTCCTGCTGAATTACATATGTTATTTGATATTATATTTAATTCAATATTTACAGCTTTATATAATGCTTAGACTAAGTAGTACCATTGAAATATGAAATATGTTTAAAAAATGTCTGACTGCTGAGTTTCTTGCGGCGTTTCTACCTAAGTAATACCCCAGCTGACAGGGGTCTCCTCTTGGGAAGCGCTGGTAAATTCTTGACGTGTAAGTGCTTTTATATTTTTTTTGATCTTTTCAGTGATTCTTGCGAGCGACTTGGGTATATTTCTAGTATAGATTCAGGAAATATTAGATGCAGACACCGAACAAGGAAAGCAATCGTTATTTTCACGATGTTTAATTGGTTTTGAAACACTGTTTTCTCACTCACGCAGTCTGGTTGTAAAATTGATATATATCTGCACGTCTCGCACCTTGGTTGAGGGTCGTCGAAGTAGTAGCGAGTTGTTTAAGCGAAAAGCGCTCCAAGAGCATCAATTAAGGTATTTAGTTGTGCCAAAAACCACTGATTAAAATAACTAATTGATTGAGCCATAGCTATGATGGATGTGATTAAATAATATTCAATTCCTTTTATTTTTGATGAATCTAGACCAACAATCAAAAAATAATTAATTAAAACATTGAATTCCATTATAGCCCAAGAGCTCTAATTCTTCATTAAGCTTCTACAAAATGAAAAATGACTTGATATTTGATTCCATTGCTATTTGGAACTTCGTTGAAAGTAAAATCTTAGGTATTTCAGAACATCACAAAGTATATAAGACCGTTTTATTGACATTACAAAGGGTGTACATTTCATTAATTCGATCTAGTTTAAAACTCTTATTTGGTGACTTAATTAATCTTCGTTTTGAAGTAATTGTCTAGACTGTTCTGTGAGTTCAGGTTACGAACACCTGTACATTGTCACTTACTCTGATTTCAATTCCTCGATGTATTAACCGGGAAGGGTAGGTTGTCCCGTCAGAGCAGTATTTACAATTTCGTTCCTGAATTTTAAATTTGGTCGCAGGTTTCGTTGATGAAGCAGCTCGGTCAAAACCACAATACCAAAGAAGGCGTAAACTTCAATTTAGCGGTCAAAGAATTCTATACTCTAGTCATAATCACATTAAATTTTAATTGCTTGTAATATTCCTATGCAGTAAGCCGCTTTCTTTGCTATCACGATAGTGTATGAGCTTTGCTTATTTACTTAACTGTACATTACGTGGCTTCGAGGAAGTCACGCAGGACTACTTTAGTTCATAGGTCAAATTCAAATTCTATATTCTTAAAAAAATAAGGGTTATCAGTCTATGTATGTATGTTTGTACCTTTGTGGCGCTCTACAAACTAAACGCATGCACCGATTTTGATAATTATTTTGGCAATCGATTAGTCTTAATCTTTTGACGGTCACTAAAGATATGACGGTAATTAAAATTCAATATGATGGCAGATAGACGACATATTGAAAAATAAGAAAAAAAGTCGACGTAAGTGAGTCGTCATATTGAAAAATAATGTCGATCGATATCCATAACATGGATATGACTACTATTGATTAAAAAGGCAGAACAGCATTGCAAATAAGTTATATTATTTTATTGTTGAAGTAACCAATCATAACTTTTTCTATATTAGGTATTTTCAGTCCGTTTCTTCTGTAGTTCATTATAGACTTATATAGGGAAAATGACCTCTCAAGATCTACAGACTTGAGGGGCGAATTCATAAAGTGATAGGTACTTTATTACTTTCTCAATAAACACAATAAATACTGATTAATAAGAAAAACTGGGTATATTTTAATAAATAAGTGAATAAATATCAGAGGACAGCAAACATAGATAAATAGTACTTACTTGTAATTTAATAAAAGTCTTATCCACCTTAAGCTTTTCTTACCATATCGCACCCGTCAGCCACCTCTTACTAATCTGTCATTGTGGCGTTAGAGTTTATTAGAAAGTGACATAGAATACTTTAACTAAAATAAGTTTATTTTGCGTTTATGAATAAAGGGGTTAGATTACATTAGATTTTAACGATCCGTATGGATGCTACCTACGTGGTAATATTTTAAGAACATCATCAACTTATTTACTTACATATCGTTACTACTTTGGAAAAATCTCGTATCTGATATACAGAGTTTGAATTTAATTATCTTCAAGTTTAGTTCTTTAAGTTTAAAATCGTACGTCACGAAATGGTTTTTTCAAAGCAATAACGATATTAATTATTCAGCCGTACTGTAGGCCTAGCTAAGAGGCAAAGGCTGCAAAAGTTTCTGTTTTCTATCGACTCGGAATGTACCGAGTTAACTAAGCGTTTGATACGTTCTGTCATCAGCTTACGTCAATCATATACATTAAATCCATTTTCGAAAATACCTAACTTAGCGTTACCTATTGAAACAACTGAAGTCTTAGAATTCAGTCGAAAATGGCTTTGGGATAGTCAACGAATACCAACGATGACATGACCCTCAATCAAATTGACATTGCACTCGACTTCTACAACTTGGTAAAACCATAATGCATTTGACGTGATATGGTATTGTTTTTTAACACAGCCGCCATTACTCTCAGGCAAATAAGGGCTATCAAAACGTCGACAATACGGAAGCACGTCAAACGCAATAAGGTTTTACCGTGTATACCCAATCTCGACCCCGTACGTAGAACGTACAATTAAATAGAAGGGCGCGCCGCCGTCGTAAAAATAGAATACCTACTTATGAGTACTATTTTAAAAGCGGTTATTTCGTTTTATGCTTACGCAACGAATCATGGCGTCTTAAAATGATTTATACTTCGCTTTTCAAAGTAAATGAACCATGCAATGAAGTATCACCAAACTCAAAGATAACAATCACGTACTTTAAATATGAAAGCCTCCATTTTGTCACTGTCGACGTCGTTCAATGACTTCTTTATAAGTAAAAAGGCCTCTTAATGTAAAAATAAGTTTAAAACAGTACATTTACTGCATTGTACGCTAGAAGTACTAATAAGGCTAGAAGTGAAGTGTTTGAATTAATTACTTTATACATTATTGCTTATGCTTACTAAGAAATGTATGCTTTTATACCAACGACGTAACAATAAACACGTGACCTATCTAATAGTAAATGAAAATAAATGGAAATGAAAGAACTAAGGTTACCGCCATAGCCCGAAGAACAGCTACACTTAAGTGGCAGAGGGCGGGGCACATTGCTCGCAGGACTGATGCTGTCAGAAGGTTCTGGAGTGGCGTCCGCGGACCGGGAGACGAGCTGTAGGTAGGCCTCCAACAAGATGGAGTGACGACCTTGTGAGGATCGCGGGAGCGCGGTGGATGCGAAAAGCACAAGACTGGTCTGAGTTGAGAGCCTTGAGGGAGGCCTATGTCCAGCAGCGGCTGACATGATGACCTCATAGAAATGGTTTTTCTGACGTCTTCGGAAATGTTATCCGTACAGTAAAAAATAAAATAAAAAATAAAGTAATTATAGTCCGACGCCTGCGACGGCAAAAATATAATAAATATTGCGATCATAAGCAAGATATATTGTAGAATAAAATTTAGCTCGTTATATGTCTTTGATATCAACACGGGTTCAGCAGAAAGTAACTTTCTATGAAACGAAAATTCTGCGAAGTGGTACGTTCTATGAAATGAGTGGGGGCGAAACAAGGACACGTCTCCCACATGCTCAAAAATGTTCTTATATTATTTCTAGAGCGTATTTTGAACGAAATCAAATTGTGACAGTTTTTCACATGATATTTATTTAGTATCGAATACTATCGAACACATGACGTGATCTTTCAGCTTATAAATTCAATAAAAAATACTAAAATTCAACTCTAAAAACAAGCCACGAAAGTCTAGATGACACGTCAGTAACATTGTTTGTACATGAGCATAGTTCACGACATAGCGTAGTCAGCCATAGTTAAGTTTCAAATACGAGCTCTTGACAAATTCGATGCCCCAGGACTCCTCCAGTCACTGTTCGTTGCAAATTTACCTGATAGCTAGTTTGTGGCACTGGACGTGGTTATACAGTGCGTGCGGTTTGGAACATCGCCGCGGGAGCGGGGAGCGGTCAGCGCACCCTTGATGACATAACCAAGTATTTTTTTGTTATTAATGAACAAAAGTTAATATTAAAAGTAAGTGGGCTATAATAATAAGTCCGTTCTTGTGTGTTTTGTAGCGTGTGCTTTGTTAGGTTGGTGCTCTTGAGATTGTAGATATGAGAATGCAACAATGTCTGTTGGTTTCCGATCCCAGTTACCATCAGGACCTAATATTCAACTGTTAAACCATATTGTCTTTGACATGTTTTCGTATTGTCAACGTTACGATAGCTCTTATTTACTTCACAGAAATGGCGGTCGTATTAAGGACAATACCATTAGCAAAATTATCCATCTAATTTATTATTATTTAGGTAAAACTAACTACAAATAATTTTTCTAGTAAATGGCATTAACACTGGTAGGCACAATCTTTCAAACAAAGACTGTCAAAAATTCAGCAAAAATAAACAAGTTTTTGTCAGAATAACCATTGTTTAACTGTGATCACTCGTAAATTTCCAATAACTGTGGAAAAATCTGATTTTCGTGCCGTTATAAAAAAAATATATGAAGGTGGAAGGTGCGTGAAATAGCTGAGAACACAGGCATCTCCACTGAGCGAGTACATAAAATCCTGTATGAAGATTTGGGTATGACAAAGCTGTCTGCACAATGGGTGCCACGTTTGTTGACCATCGATCATAAACGCGAAAGAAAGTGAATTTCAAAACTGTATTTGGATATGATGAAGCGTAATCCTCGGAATTTTTTGAGTCGATTTGTCACTGTGGACGAAACTTGGGTCCATCATTATACACCTGAATCAAAACAGCAATCAAAACAATGGATGGCGACTGGTGAACGTGCCCCAAAGAAGGCCAAGACTGTTTTGTCGGCTGGGAAGGTGATGGCGACAGTCTTCTGGGATGGCGAAGGAATCATTATGATTGATTACTTGGAAAAGGGAAAGACTATCAGTGGCCGTTATTACGCAGAGTAAATTTTACTTTTTAAAACGACTTATCAAACAGCCCTCGTAGGTATGTAAACTTCAATAAAAGAACATGGCTTTTAGTTAAAACACACAATTGTTGCGTGTTGGGATGCCGTTAGGTCAGCGAATTACGTTTATTCTCGTTGCCCACCGTAACATTAGCAACAATATTAAGTAGACACAAGACGGCCTAATGGCTAGAAAAAACATTATTATTGATATAGTATTAAAAGTAAATTACTCGTGTTTCCGACTTTTAAAATAAATTAAACCATTGACGACGCATTGGTCTAGGTGGCGGTTGGTTGGTGGACCTGCCTACGAAGTTAGAGGTCCCGATGTGGGCAAATATTTGTGTGATAAGCGCGAGTATTTGTTTCTAAGTCTCGGATGTTTTCTATGTATTTTTGTAATTATTTATTATAAGTATTTATATCCTTGTCTTGTACCCCATAGTACAAGCCTAGAGCTTAGTTTGGGACTTTTTTCAATTTGTGAGAGACTGTGCCCTGATTTTTATTTATTATTTACTATTTATTTATTGAGATGTGTGCTTCAACTGTTTCAGATCATCCTAAACCAGCAGTTAGCACATCGTCTACATACGTAAGTATACATAATATATAAAACTCTTTCGAGACTAACTGAGTGGCGGACCGACCGGGACAACTATCGCATCCCAAACCGGTGGCCCTAATAGGGAAATTCTTTGGTTATACTAGGGGTGCATTAAGAAAGGATCTTTTGAAAATCAGCCCCCAAACAGAAGAACAGGGGAAATAACGGGAAAATAATTCTACCTATGCGTACAAAGGCACGGGCATCGTATAGTCGATCTATATGTTTATATTAAAGAAGAAACTAACTGACATATAAACGCACAGCCCAAACCACTTGGTCTAGAGATTTCAAATTTGGCACGTAGGTTACTTATCAGGTCTAGGGGTGCACTAAGAAATATTTTTCCAAAAGTGTTCTCCGACGGGAAATAGGGGAAGTAGCAGGGAACTAATTCTACGCGTACAAAATCGCGGGCTCTACCAAACCTAATAATTAAATTATTAATAATTAAATTAAATAAGTAATTAAACCAGACAACGCTGTTATGTCTCTTTAAACTTTTTGGATTATACATCATGTAACAAAAACGAACAAAGTTTTTTTTAAAGTTGGTTTAATCAGGAGGTTCTGAGCTGTTTGATGAAAATCTCTTAGTCCCTAGTAACTTTATATCGGGTATTTATATATATTTCTTAAGTAGTTAATGCGCAATATAACATTGCTTTTATCGATATTAAATGATAAAGTTTATCTGATATGCAAGTAACGATTCATTATTCTAAACTGGAACAAATTATAATAATATATGAGTCTTTTATGATTGCCATTCGCGAACTAACTAAGTGCAAATTAAATAAAGTGATGTAAGGAATTTGATGAGATCGCTATAATTATGAACGTGCGTAGCCCGTACGCCTAAATAAAATGTGATAAAACTGATCAAGCACTGAATTATAAACAAGGCCAAGGTCAAGGTTAGACATGATCCTTGAATCTTGTGCAACTAATTGGTTGATTCTCGTTTGACAGACAAGGCGAGGCAAGATTATGTTTCAAGGAAGCTAGCAGGTTATAATTATTTCATGAGGAATAACTAAAGTGTAAATTGTACGAACTTTTGGTTGTAATAGTACATTTATATAACAGCTAAATCAAAACATTACTTTGTAAAAAAAATATATATTCAGTAACTTAAATTGTGTAACAATATTTATTGGTCACAAGAATACTTAAAAACTGTGTCACTAAAATTTAATGCTTATAATAAATAAAAACTTGTATCATGGGCTACCACGTCTTACGTGCAAGTCGATGAAGAGGCTCAGGACGGGGCAGAGTCCATTCTGTCCGCTGCCACCTGCATTATCTCGTTGCGGCTTCCCCGCATACGTCTAACTATGGATCCGGATTTCATTTTATGTTGTTTGTTATTTAAAATAAAATTAATCAATACCCACGATGTTGAGTACAAATATTGCCAAAAATAATGGGACTAACAGTTCAAAATGCCTAAAATACGGTAAAGTTTTACCAGTGCTATGGCTGAGATACGCGTCATACCCGTGAACGGGTGCTGTCTGTTGGGTCCGGTCTGTTCACGCTTGCAAGAAGCTGTTTTTCAGTTAGTTATTTCGGTTATCGTTCCTGACGTAGAGAGCTCGTAATGTCGTTCTCCTAGTCACTATTTTTAATTTAATGATATTGGGCTTAAATTTGTAATGATTTCCTTGTAATGTTACTTTTAAGTATTTTTGTATTTTATTATGGGAAAAAATGACTAGCTGGAGTTAGGATGGTCTTGTCCGAAGCGCTAGTAGATTCACTCTATATTACCGACGCGACGTGTAAAAGAGCCCTCATGTAGCCACTTTACTGAATAAATATTTTGAATTTCAAGGATGGATATACCGGGAAGGTTATTGGCGTGAAAGACCAATTTATAACGAAGTTTTCTATGCGATGTCACGTTTAATATCCGCTGAAGTTTTTATTTATCATTTTATTTAATGTTAAGGATAGGTTAAATAAGTATGCTCTTTATCCCGTTAAATACTCCCGTGTTAGTTATTAGCAGTAGGAAATAAGCAATAATGAAGAAATAAGAATGAAACATGATAAACAAACGCGTATACAAAATGTGTTACATTGCTGGCATCGAATATTTACATTTCTTTTTTTTTCATGATAAATTCATTTATGCTACTTGATTATTAATAAATCTAAAAATAAAGTCAGGTGCTCCAAAATTTTAAATAACTGCTGCTTTTATAATTTGTTGTTTTTCAGTTGATTCTTACAATAAATTTAGGAGTCGTCCCTGATGGTCACCATTGCTTGTAGTACACACGTATGATATCTCTTTCCACCAATAACGCTAGACCAGTTCTGAGATGGAACCATTTCGTGACTACATTCTTCTTAAGTTCTTCATTCAAAATCATTTTCTATTATTTTTTGTTGTTTTTCACTGATAAATGTTTTATCTTTCCTTCTTTCAACAACCAATCATCAACCTTAATAACGTTCCACGTTCTGCAACTATGAATCTCCTGTTATAATTATAATATTTAAAACGTTTACAAAGTAGCTGAATTTATAAAACAAGTAAACAAACGAGATCCAAGCATCACCCTTTGATTCGATGCCCACGTTTCTGTAAATATTGTATCGAGTTATTTGATACGAATGACTCATTCTATTGAAGTGAAAAATAGATGTTAAATTTAGGTCGAGTGATAGATAATAACGTGTGTTTCTCAAGCCAGTAAATAATACACTGTTACCTATAGGTCTAAGCTATTATCCACAATAATAGAATAGACCTAAAGGAGACCTTTGGAAACCCTACCTAATCGAGCACCAGCTGAACATAGTTAGTATGTATAATAGAAGATACTTCTGTATGTAATCGTCAAAATATACAAAATTTTAACGCGACTCATAAGTTTTTCAGCCAAACCATACATTAAAAACCGGCCAAGTGCGAGACGAACTCGCGCACGTAGGGTTCCGTACCACTATTTAAATGCTTTACTTAATTCTTTATTATGTTTGAGTTGATTGAATGAAAGGTAAAATGCGGTTTACGATTTATAACGTATTAAAAAAAAAACGAATTATTAGATCTCGTTCAAACCAATTTTCGGTGGAAGTTTGCATGGTAATGTACATCATATATTATTTTTACATTTATCATTCCCTTATTTTAGAAGTTACGGGGGGGGGGACACACATTTTTCCACTTTGGAAGCGTCTCTCGCGCAAACTATTCAGTTTAGAAAAAATATATATTAGAAACCTTAATATAATTTTTTAAGACCTATCCATAGATACCCCACACGAATGGGTTTGATTAAAAATTATAATTTTGTTTCAGTTCTTAGTATGGGGAACCCCAAAAATTTATTGTTTTTTTTTCTATTTTTGTATCAAAATCTTAATACGGTTCACCGAATACACCTACTTACAAAGTTTCCATAGTATAGCTCTTATAGTTACGGAATAAAGTGGCTGTGACATACGGACGGACAGACATGACGAATCTATAAGGAAGGGTTCCGTTTTTTGCCATTTGGCTACGGAACCCTAAAAAAAGCTATGGCCATATTTTTCGCGTTAAATTACAGAACTTCTATGTGCCAGTAGACCCGTTGTCCAGCGGCTAAAAAATTACGCAACAAATTTAAACGCAGATCTTCGTTTAGTCGCATGCGGAGAATAGAAAGAGCCAGTCTTCTGAGGGCCCTGCCAAGATGCACGCTAACTAGCGTTTCTATTCGTTTCGTTTTGAACCAATAGCGTCATTGGTAGATCACGTGACTTTTCGTATCACGTCGATACGATTGGTAGGGCCCTCTGTTAGCAAAATCGCGAAGGTATATGTTGATGAACTAACAGAAACTTTTAATCAATGTAATGAAATTATTATTTATGGAATTACGTAGGGAATTTACTAACATAGTTCAAAGTTTATTTTAGCAAGTAATTATTTTACATTTTAATAAATCCAGCTTGTTGGAATTAGTCGTTTTCATTAAAATATTGAATGTCACTTTATTCATTGCTGGAAACTACCCTTTTAAATTTTAATCTCTTAAACCACAACAGGCTTCCAACTGAATACATCCATGCCCAATATGTCAGGGAGTAATCCAACATGACCATATTTAGTGCCATATACTCAAAATTGGGCCGATGTTATATGGAAATTAGGGAGGCTGGCATGGAATAATTTAAGCCCGACTAAATTATTAGTTACGGTTACCGTTTCACAAATCAATGGACTGGGTGCGTGTAGGGACAGAAAGGGTACGATTTGATGGAGAAGCTCTTACCTGTCCTTAAGGAATGTAAACTTGACCATGAAATTCCCTTACCAATTTTCGACCTTAACGTCATACAAATAGATTTGAAAAGCGATAAAGGAGTTTATTGGTTTATTCAATCGGGCATAAAATTGGTCTATAATGGTGGCTGTAATGTTTGAATGCTATTTTCCACGCATTGCGGTTTCGAGTGAGCTAAATGCCCAAATTTAATTTGCACGTAATAATTTAATTAAGTATATTTTAAATAGTCTGACGATAAACCAGCTTAACCTGACTGTGTTTTGATTGTTGTTTTGTTGATGTTTTATATATTTTTAGAGTGGTTGACCATAGGACGAATACGAGCGACGCTGTTTTTCTCAGGGACACAACATTAGGTTTTACAAGCAATTTTAATTAGCAACATAATCATATCTATCCATACTTACTATTACTTGCCAATATTATAAATGCGATAAACAATTGTAAGGCGGACGGACTCGCGGGCCACACTTAGTAACTAAAAACAAATAAAGTCGCCGTCAATAGAACATGCACAAGATGTAAACAAAACCAAACGAACCAATTCAGCATGATTACTCGATAATCACGTACTTTTAAAGATCAAGTGAGGTCCTTGCAATGATTTATACACTAGATCATATTTTCATATTAAATTTAAGATTAAATAACGCTTGGTGAAAATTTGAGGTTATGTGTCAAACAGTAGAATTTGTTTACTACTCTTGAACAATGTTTTTAATGCGAGCAAATAAAAATGTTCCGATCACGAGAATTTTTGTTTTATTCTATTTAAAAACGTTCAATTTTCTTTCTGCTAAAATCTGTTGTCAAACGTTTCCTGGACGACTGTACATAGGCCTCAGATACCTCTAGATATCTTGATATCGTACGTGTTATTTCAGAATGACACGAACCGTTTGTACGTGTGTCGTTAAGGAACGAGTCATTGGCAAACTTCAATGGCATATGTGGGCGGAAAATGGATATAAGGATTTGGAGTATTGCAATAATTTTTCGGCATTCGTCATTAGAGGAATTTTTAGAATTCCGTACCTAAGGGGACAACGGAACCCTATTACTACGGTTTTGCTGTAAGTCAATCTATCCGTCTGTCTGTCATATGGCCGTATCTTTTGAACCGTAATAACAAGACATTTGAAAATTTCACAGAGCTGTAACAACAATCTCTAGTCTTGTGTGTTGCCAGTGATGACTTACGGATCTGAGACATGGGCGCTAACAATGGGCCTCATAAGGAAGCTCAAAGTCACTCAGAGGGCTATGGAGAGGGCTATGCTCGGGGTTTCTCTGCGTGATAGAATCAGAAATGATGATATCCGCAGTAGAACTAAGGTTACCGACATAGCCCGAAGAATAGCTAAATTTAAGTGGCAGTGGGCGGGGCACATTGCTCGCAGGACTGATGGCTGATGGGGTCAGAGGGTTCTTGAGTGGCGTCCGCGGACCGGGAGATGAGAGGTAGGCCTTCAACAAGATGGAGTGACGACCTTGTAAGGATCGCGGGAACGCGGTGGATGCGAAAAGCACAAGACCGGTCTGAGTGGAGAGCCTTGGGTTAGGCCTATGTCCAGCAGTGGACGTCTTTTGGCTGACATGATGTAACAACAAATAATAAAAACGCAATAAACTAAAAATCAAAGATAAGGTAGTTTTGTATCCATAGTTATAACAAACGTATTTTTTTTCGGCGAAGAGCTTATACATTTGTAGTGTTAAATATTGCAGTGGTAGGTATAGAACTTTTCGCGTGCAAGTCGTTACGATATGGAGCATTTTAGTTTCTGTTTCTACAAAGTCAAATGGCCAAAACGGCAACTTTTAAATCCCCCAAGCTCGAGGGCTACAGCCATAACATCATGCATATTCGTCTGTATATTTTTAATTATCGTTGACCAAGTGTGATCCTTTGAAACACAAACTACAAAGGTAATAAAATAATCCTATTTTGTGTACCACTCAGTGTGGATCGTATTGATCATACAACTGTAACAATATCTTCACTGGCGAGTGAAAATAATGGTCACTCGACAGTAAAGGACAGGACATTCTCACATGATTGAAGTTGATCTAAACTAAGCTCTAGCCTTTGTTCAGTCAAGCACTTTAATTGTTGAGCTACTCTGGAACCCTGTCATAACGACAGCGTCAAACCACATGATAGAAATTACGCTAAAATTAATGATTAACGTTGTGCGACAGGTTCCCATAGTGGCTTAACACTTGACAGAGTTGCAGAGCAACAATACAAACAGTTAAAAAATGTCAGGCATTATAAAGGAACGAATTACGCATGAAATCATATTTTGCAATAACAATTAACAATAAATAAAAGCTATGGAACGATATCGAAATATCTCTCGACGACACCGCCAAACGCAAAAAGTGTCATGGCCGGGGTAAAATGTATTGACAGTTCTTAGTGTTGCCAAAAAATTGTTATATAAGAAATACGGGTACTTACCAATTATTTTACCGAAACACATTTCAACAAATGCATCATTACGCAGAATTTTCATTTCAGCGTTTAATTTTCTCGCCGTATAAGGGTTATTTTAGTGTCGAGGCTTACCATTTTTTTAAGGGCAAATTAGCACATTTATGCCGTTCGAGTACCTCTTTTCAACACGGTAAAAACAATATCGTTTTTGATCTGTTATCG
Organism: Acleris sparsana; assembly: GCA_923062465.1. Classification (NCBI taxonomy): domain Eukaryota; kingdom Metazoa; phylum Arthropoda; class Insecta; order Lepidoptera; family Tortricidae; genus Acleris; species Acleris sparsana. Next base: position 4,293,871 of record OV281293.1, read on the forward strand.
TATTGTCAGCGTTTTGATAGCTCTTATTTTCTTGACAGTAATGGCGGCCGGCTTAAAACAATACCGTAACAGGTCAAATACGATTTGAATTTTACCGCATAGAATAGAGACTTTTACATCTACTTTTAATTCAGAATAATGATTCGAAACAGCTGCGTCAGTTTTCGTTTGTATTTTTGTAAGAAGAATATTTTTCCAAACGTCTTCAAAACCACTGTTTTTGGTCCTTATCTTGTTATTAAAAACAGCGAGTGAAACAAGGCAAACGGTCGGAGACATTGTTAAAGTATGTACAGGCAGGCCTTAATCTACCTGCTGTGTCTAGACACTTTTAACGAGCGCATTGCTTACGTCGTTGGTTATAAATCAGAGGACAAACCGACATTATGTTAATTATCGTTTGTAATGTCCGGTTTCTATATAAATATATTGCGGGTGTACCTTGTGCAGGGTCCATCCGGATCGTTACCACCATCGTATCCATTAACCTACCGCCAAACAGCAGTGTTCGCGTTGCTGTGTTCCGGTTTGGGGATAAGACAGCCGGTGTAATGACTAGCATAGAGGCATTCCATCCTAGTCCTCAGGGTTGGCAACGCATTTGCAGTCTTAGGCTTGCAGTCTTGTGAATGCGAATGTCTGTGGGTCTAGGGCGGATAGATCTAGCTTACTTCAGATTAATATTTGACACATTTTGACCGCGGGTTTGAATATAGGAACTCGACAATAGTCGGATAGTGATAAATCCAAAAAAATATGATTTAGAACAAAATTACCGTATAGGTACAGATTTCACGGGGCTCGCGTAAGATGAAGATATAAGTTGCGATTGTCACTTGTTAAAGGTGTGTTCGCAATTTGAACACTAGACTAGTGACTTGGAAAGATTTGAGACCTTTGGACCTTAACAACATGGAAATAGAGTTTTTAATGTGACTAACGTTTTCAGTATTCAATTGTTTATGTAGGTAAACATTTAACAAGTGATATACGAGTATCTGTAGTTTATACAAGCTTTGGGTATATTTGGGTAGGGCTGTCAGTGGTTTTAGTTATTAAAAGCTTTTATTTCACTTAACCTTTTTGCGATCAGGTTTTCTCCCACTGCCACTGCTTTAGCTATCGGTCTAAAATTTGGTACACACGTTTGGTTGAAAAAATATTAAAATAATGTAAGAATGATAAATTTCATGTACACGACATTGCCCAATTTATCATATTGTAATTTGTATAATTTCTCGTTCTTCTCCGGTTGTATTTGTAACGTTCATTTTTTCCTTAACTATTAGCATATGCGCAACTCTGAGAACTCCAGTTGAATCCAGGACATGTGTTATGTGTACTTCATTTCCTAAAAAAAACATTAAGTGTAATGATTTTCAATTCGATTTCCCCGATCAACTGCTAACCAAACCAAGTTACCGGAAACGTGTAGCTAAACGCAAACACAGGCAGGCAATTACTTGCACAAATGGAATGGCGAGTGCGGTCCAGATGCAATAAGGAGTGGACCGTTCAAGTTGCAGCGTTATTGAATAGTTCACAGACGATTTCAGTTTATTACAGCTATTGTGCATAGATAGCAAAGCTAGGTGTTAATCGATGCTTTACAATACGTTGACGAGTTAGAATGCGCATTATTAAATCGGACTCGCACTCGCCCATTATTATTGAGTATTATTAATAGCTAAGTACTGGTACCTTTGTATGGATGTATGTATATAAAGTCTTTATTGCACATAAACAATTATAAAACACTTTGCATCACTATGGATAATGTTCATAGGCGAACTTGTCCCATATGGGATCATGGGAGTAGAATAAGCAAGGACAATGCAAGAGGATAGGATAATTTACAAAATAACAGACAAAAAGTAGATACATCCGAAAACAGACATTAAAAAGTAATATTATTTGCCTTAATAAAATACATACAGGTGTAGTGCATAATTGCTTTCCTTCGTATTTTCACGGAAACGTACGAAGGTGTCATGCTACTTCAGTCAACCTCAGTACTTTTTGTACTGTGACCGACTGAAATAGCAAGACGCGTTCGTACGTTTCCGTGAAAATACGAAGGAAAACAATTATGCACTACATCTGTACATAGCTAATAAAATATGCTAATATATTCCACCACATACGTAAACAGCAATTAAAACCTAAAACAGAGTAAAGGTTCAACACTCACGACTCATCTTGTTCATTTAACAACAGCTTCTTTAACCTTTCCACTTATACGCTTGCGTATTTCCCGACGAACAATGAAAATGGCCAAGCACTGTCATATTCGTAGGCAATTGTATCAGAAAAACGGAAGCGTTTTTAATTATGTTCAGTCAAGGGCATTAAAATCTATACAGCCTTCGCATCCAATATATGTATACATAGACCTTATTACAGGAGTGGCATAAAGGTGTATCGATTTTTGATAGATAGATACAACGTTTATTTGCGTACTACAAAACACACATACAATTGACAAAAATCATAAATAAATAAATAAGCAGAGTGACGCTAACATTACACAAAAAATTGCCAAAAGAATGTGTGCGCTGCAGCAGGGCAAAAGGGTAATGGCTCAGCGCATAACTTTGCTCATCAGACCAAAACGCTGGTATTCTGCCACAACCCCAAGGAACGACAGAGCAACAACAAGCGATAAACGCATTTGGGTGCCTGTGCGTGGATTTAGGTGTGATATATGTGTATGTGTGCATGCGTGTGTGTGTATTTCTTTGCAAAACGTGTGAGTATATACCTACATAATTATGTCTAGCGAATGTGATAAGCCGTGAAGAGCATTAAACAGCAAAATCCGATACAAAGTCGACGTTTTTGACGTCTTGGGAACGTATATATTTTATGCTCTTTACTGTGTCCACCGTGCCACTATTTAAAAATAGACCAGACATTCAAGTAAACAATAAAATAAAAAAGCAAGTCACTATACGCTGACGGTATAACGCTCTCGGGCAAAAATCCTCGCCCACCGTTCTTTTGTTCATACAATTGGTTACAAATATAACTTAAGAAGTTATTTAGAGTCTATGGAACCCAAAAGATCCATAAAGAAAGTTGTACCAAACATTACAATTTACTACGGACGGGTAATTTATAGATATTTACTTATAATTGAACAAATAAAACAAAAACTAGCTTTGAAAATTAATTTGCATGAAATGTACATGTAAGTCATAAGTATAAGATGCATCACACATATAAACACACACAGAAAATGTTACTAACCCAATTTTCAACTTGATTCTTATAGTCATTCAATGTTAAGGAGCACCTGATGGCGAGCAGTGACTGTGTCCCGTAGACGACAGCAATACCCGGGGCATAGCCATGTCTTCTTCCGTAATAGTTATTTTCATAATCGTGTTATAATAGAGAGCTTTTTAGTCGAGTACCGTGTTTAGGCCACGAAGCTTGCTGAGTGGCCTAAGTAAGGTACGAAATTAAAAAGCTTGATTATGACACTATTGTGAACAATACTTTTTGTACGAGTTCATTAAAATTTATAATTTAAGTCATTAATACAATCACCACCACATCGACATTTTTATCAAACCACGGCGTCCGTAATTGTTGCAGTACTGTGCTGTTCTGTTGGCTAAAAACTAGCCAATCACAAACCGTAGTTTTTTTATTTTTTTTATGCCCTGGATACAGAAGCAGGTTTAAATAGATTTTTGACAGATGACGCGACGCTGCTACGTTCCGAAACGCCATAGATTGGCAATTTTGTATCGGATCGAGTCTCCTTAAACAAGGACACATATTATTGAAATACGAAGTTCTATTTTCAAATTTTTTTCAGTTGTCTTGAGCGTATCGAAATGGTTATTTCGGTTGTTTCGGAAGTGTCAACGATGAAAAGAGTGACGTTGCAGTATTCTCTATGAAATCTTAATACACAGATTTTAATCGACGAGTACAAAAATACATTTTTCAAGTTTCGTTTAATGGAGGACATCTCGCTGCGTGCCCACATACAGTGTTGCAATACGAACTAATCCAACAAATCTGTACTCTGTATTTATTATATTTTTTATTCCAGACAATTTGTCTTGTGGATTTAGCCTCGACTCCAACTCTCAGCGTGATTAATTAGAATAAACATAACCCTAGTATGCTAGCTGTCACGGTTTTGAGTTCTCTCGTCAGTCAATCAAGCTTGCGGTAGACAGAGGATTCGCACCAATATGTCTTGCACTATACATCTGAAGGTGCATTGTCAAGGATTGTGCTAGGGCTGGCAACGATGCATTTATTTATTTATTGATATACTATATTTACGGGTACCTTTTATTTCATCGAAATACTTTTCAACAAACGTAGGGATCATTTCGCAGAAATTTCATTTCATCGAAAGGCAGTCACTAGTCTAACCTAACCTAACCGGTTGGTTTGTTGATGGTTTGAAAAGAAAATAGTGTTCTATGCAATGATATTCAATGAAATTTAACAATAGATGAAGTTAAATTCGCAAAAATGATGGGTTACCTTTTAGGCATTTACGAGTTACTAACAACAAAGGCAATTTTGTCGACGCGTTTAGCCTAGTTGGAAGTGAGCCTACGCAGCTAGCGGTCCCGGGTGCAATTCCCGGTATAGGCCAATATTTGTGTGATGGGCATACAAATTTTTTTTCGTTTAGACATTTAATGCAGTGTCCCATTTCGTGCTGAGATACTCATAAAATTAGGTCATGTTGAAAAATATTGTAATCACGAAGTTTTCTGTTCATTGCGCATTGCGGAGTCAAACCATTACCAATTTACTTGGAAAAGAAAAATCTACGCACTGAATTATTTGACAACCCTTTGCAATGCCTCACCACTTCCACTACAAAATTCACTATATTCTCGTTGTAAATTCTGCTGCGAGGCTGGCATGCAATGTTTGACGGAGCGCATTTTCGCCATTTGGCTTCAGACCTTTAGAATAGGGGTACAAAGCCACAAATATTACGCATATTTGGAGACAGGCTACTGAGAGGATAGGCATCCATCCTCTTTAAATCGCCATAGAGTGTATAAAAAACCTGGTTCAACAGAAACAAATCCATACTAATATTAAAAAGAGGTAAAGTTTGTGACGTTGCTAGGGGTAATCTCTGGATCTGCTGAACCGATTTTAAAAATTCTTTTACCAATAGAAGGCCACGTTATTTGTGAGTGTCATAGGCTATATATCAACCTAAAAGAACGTTCATTGCCCAACGAAGTGGGGACGGGAACAACTAGTATAATAATAATATTTAAAGTTAAATAATAATCTTTGTTCTAAACAATGTCGTTTTAATAGTTGATTTTGCTGGCCAAGCCACGTTACGGAGTCCCAGCGCGCTGGGCTCCTACTTTGAGAATAGCTAATATGCTGCGGGTTTCTTTCTGAGAAATCTTATACATGGAGAGCGTGTATTTACGTGCTAAATAAATATCCGTATTTATAGTCGTCTTTATAGTGGTAGACATAGCGTCCATCACTCTCGCACTTACATACTGTTCGGAAAGTAACAGATGTTTTATCTACATTGATAAACACGACCATAATAGGCCCGCAGGCGTCACTTTGACACAAATTTACTATATAACTGAGAAAATACTTGACGTTATAAAAATGGGTATCTATTATTTTACCGAAATACCTTTCAACGAACGAATCATTACGCAGAATTTTCATTTCATACAAACGCATTTCTCGTCGCAAGGGTTAATTTTTTTTGATACTCAAAGGTCTAACCTTACATAACCAACTTTATAAAACGTTATGTTAAAGGTATCCTGAAAAAAATCGTGGTTTCAGCAGAAAATAGAGTTCCATGAAATGATACAATCGATGAAGTGAAATTCGATAAAATGATGGGTTACTTATAATAGTACATTTCGATGCTAGTGCGGAAAGTATGTCATTACTTCACGAGTACCGAGATATCTCGGCCACGAGCCGTAGACGAATGGCAAGACGAGTCAAAAATGTCATTTCCGCACGTGTATCGAGCGACGTTTTTTAATATATTTGCGAAAAAATGTGTATCTGTGTATATGTGTGTGTGTATGTGTGGGTTCTATCCTCTTCCCCCCGGAGCTCTGGAGTAAGCTTAACGTTAAAAATTATTAAAACAAAAATTATAACGTCAAATACTAGGAGTCCATAAACATTAGAAGTACCTACCTAACCTACAGTCATGCGCGCTGTGTCTGGTCGACCGCCCGCCCGCCGCTGCACCGCACCGTGCAAGCCTCCTAATTACCTCTGCGCTATTGGTACTTTATTTAAACATGCAATCTCTTCGGTTGTAGACGGCTGAGTTTAAAAAAAAATTGAAAAATAAAACGCACTAGTTCGCGAAAACCAACTTTCCGCACGATAAACAGCTACGAAAAGTACCACTTTTTGAGCAGCTGTATTAAAAAAAAACACCCAAGACTCAGGAGCAACAATTCCTACTCATCACTCAAATATTTGCATTTACCGCAAGCTTCGTCGGCACGGTCACTCCAACTTGGGAAACCGCGCCGTCAAATATTACAAATATTTGATCATGGGCTGGGGAACTAAATAGTGCTCCTCCGCATATTATCTATACGAAGGGTTTATGATTAATTTGTGTTATTGTTGACTGGTAGATATATATAATGTTTAGGTTCACTCTAAACTATATATATAAGGCCATTTGCAACGTCAAAAGATGGCGGATGTGTAATTTGTTTTAGTTTTTATTTTTGTGATTTGAAGTTGTTATCTTATATCTATATCTTCCTAGAGAAGATTGGATTGTGTTTTAGTGCTATATTGATTTATACTTATATATACTTGACACTGGCGAAATCACTACATTGCGGAAACGCCATATTCCCGCGGTAGTAGCTGTTCAAGTCGCCGCGGGGCAAAGAAAAAAAAAAACCATATATATAGCACTGTGCTCTATATTACTGACGTCCGAAGCGCTACTAGATTCACTCTATTATTACCGACGTGTAAAAGAGCCCGTACGTGGCCATTCAATAACACAGAGCGACCGATGGAAAAGTCGTTTCAGTTTTTTTTAAATAAGTGAGTTGGGAAGTGGATCGAGTTCTATGTCGTATAAAGCTGCCTTATTGAGAATACACGCCCTGAAATGTGTTTTGTACACTCTGACGACAACTCAAACTTCCCTGTCAATATTAGCTGCGTTGTTGAATAGTGATAGTCAAGTGAATGTTATGACTTATGAGTTTTATGACTGGAATTAGCATTCGAGAAATTAGAAAATGATAGAGGTAAACAAATAACAAATGCAAGCTTAAGCAGCCGCTAGTAGGGGCTTCCTATTAACTCTCCAAATGAGGTTATATCAAAAATTATAAATGTAGATGAAAATAATGAAATGACATAGAACCAAATAAATTTTGTATGTACACTTTGTACGTCAAGAGCGTGACCGGTAAAATTTTAAGAAAAAAAAAGAATTATTTTGTGAAATACGAAAATCAAATAGCTAACCACATTGCACATTCATGCTTTATATTTAATAAGTTGTCCAGTCTCCTGAATTATCTACAATAGCTTGGCATCTTCTAGGCATACTTTCTATCAAACTTTCAGCGTAACTACGAGGTAAAGACCTCCACACGGACTTCAATTCCCGAGTTAGGTCAGCAACTCCAGCTATATTTTTTCCTCGTAATTGAAACTTCATCCAAGACCAAACATTTTCAATTGGATTGGCGTCGGGTGATTGTGAAGGCCAATCCAAAACATCGATGCCATTTTCAGCTTTCCACGTTGTACAGAGCCGACTGCGGTGTTTGGGGTCATTGTCCTCTTGCAGGATCCAAGAAGCATTATAGCTTGGAAACATCGTTTTAGCAGAGGGCAACAATGCCTATTCATAGATTTTATTCATTTTTTGAGCGTCAAGTGTGCCAGTGAACATGTGCAAACGACCAAAACCCAGTTTTGAGAAGCATCCCCAAACATGCACCTTGACTGGGTGTTTTACGGTCCGTACGAGCACTCTATTCTCCGCCGTAGACCAGGCCCGAGTCGAGTAGTTGGCTGCCCAAAAAGAAGCTTCATCAGAAAAAAATATCTTGTTCCGATCCCGGTCTTTATTTTCACTTGCCCATGACAACCTTTTTTTCATATGTTTTTCAGTAAGGAGAGGTTTCTTCACTGTACTTCGATATTTCAATCCATTTTCAATCAAACGCTGTCTAATTGTGGCTAGAGATATATTCCCTTTATTCTTTTGCCTTTATTCTTTATTTTTTTTTGCCCTGCACGCAATGATAATAGAGGATTTTTCGAGAATAATTGCAAAATCCGTTTATCCTGTACAGAGGAGGTCACTCTAGTTATCCCGCGTTCTGGTAAGTCGTCTACGTTTTTTGTTTCGGAATATCGCTTCACCCACTTAGTCACAAACGCCTTCGACTTATTCATATACTTGGCGGCCTGATCACGTGACATTTTGGGTCCCTTCGGGTGTGAACAAAGGAACACTGCTTTTTATCGTGAAGCAAACGCGGCACTCATTTTGGAAAATGAACTAATATTGGCGGGAAACTGTCAAAAGTTTTTTTTTTTTACAAATCATTGTAGTTAGATGACCACTCTATTCAGCCAGTACTTTTTTTTTCTGTGCCACATTCATAAAATAAAAATTATACTGGTCACGTTCTTGTCAAACAGACTGTAAGTGCCATGCATCCTTTTACTGTAGAACATGTTTTACTTCCACTACTATTTGCTAAAGTTTTGTATGTATTCAATATCGCGTATTCGAACGTGACCAGACTGGGATAGCTGAAAAAACACGGATCGAGTTTCCCTATGCCTTTCAAATACTGCGGTACAGTCAGCCTTCAGGATTCAGTCATCGTAACGGCTAAATATTTGTGTGATGGACACAAAATTTGCTGTACGGTTTTGGAAGTTTTTTCCCGCTGACGGAACCAGTAATGGACAAGGACTAATGACACTCGATTCTTATTTTACAGATATATATTTTTTGCTAGTCATGTACTTTCAGATTTATGACCAAAAACGTACAATAAATGATCGTCCCTTCCTCCTTATGGAGTAGTTTACGGGCTGAAAAATCAGTAATAATTCAGACCAATTAGACCTATATTTTTACAGAAAAATATATATAATGGATTTATCAAAATCAAGTCTTCGATATATTAACAAGATTAGCTAGTTTTAGCCATTTGACGACAGATGGCGAAACCTGTCCTTATTTTCGATAAGGAATGGAATCACGAAAACAAGTGCAGCTAACACCATCTACAATACGAATTATAGTTAAGTTTAATTCTGGCGTAAAACATGGCAAAAAATAATATGAATCGAAACTACATGATTGTCAGCAAATGTAATTTAGCTGTTTGACAACAGATGGCACAAGCTGTACTCATTTTTGATATGGTTTTATGCTATGGTACATGAAGGAGTGCGGCTAGCCCCATCTACAATGCGAATTGAAGTTCAATTTTATTCTATTGCGATATAATTATGTCAAAATTACCATATGAATCCAAACAACATGATTATTACCTTGCTTTAAACTAACACGGTTTTCACACATACTAAAACAATAATACGGGACTTAACTAAAAAAATAAATCCGCCATTGCCGAACATTTACTGGAGTCAGGACCAAACCAGTGGAATGAATATCATAGCCCTAAAGTATTTTCAACTGAACGCCATTTTTATGCGAGAATGGTACGTGAAGCCGTTGAAATGAGAAAACATCGAAATTTTAACAGAGAAGATGGGTATAGGCTATCGACTGCGTGGAATCCAGCCATCAGTACATATAAACGAGGAAGTGTATCGTATAATTTGCGAGTCGTGTGTCGATATGATGACATTCCGATCAAAGAAAAGCAAGACTAACACCCGTATTCACAAACAATACCTGAGTAAACGCGCTGCTGTAATTGAAACAGCTTTGTAATTGGTGGTTTTTGACCGACCTTTTGTTTATGAGACGATTTGAACCAACTGCGTTCGTGAGCACTGTGAGACCTCATAGTGACGTGTGTGAATACGGTGTAAGAGCGAAAGGTCGAAAAACTCGCACAACAAGCAGTCGAACACCCACCACTTCAGTCTTCGTGACGTGTCGAAACGTCAAGGTATTTTTTTATTTTATTACGCGTTTAAGTCCCGTTTTATAGTTTTAGTAAACATGATTATTACTGAAAGTTATTTAGCTATTAGAGGATAGGGCTATGATTGAAGTCCTGGAGATCCAATGGGCACTGTGAATATATCGAACTTCAAATTAACGACGTGCATATCCTTCTACAAATCACCTGGTTGTTCCGTCCACAGAACAATTAAATTCGATGCAGTTTTAAGTGCATGCACGGTCCAGTTGACAAACCACATTCAGACCACGTTCCCAGGCTGAATTGTAGTTAACTATGATATTACCATGTGTCCAAATAACCATACCAAACCCCAACGAAAATGTTAAGCACTTTAGTACACTGTCGTAATAAACTTCAAACTGAACATTAAATGACAAGTATGACAACAGCAATGTCAGTCACAATGAGAAGGTTCTAAGTATGGTCAACATTTTTATTGGGTTACTGTACATGTCGGTATCATTGAAACGTTATTTAGTCATCATAAGTAAATATGGAAATTTCTTCACTGACAAGAGCCTAGCTCTTAAATTAAGAAGTAATTAGGTATGGAAAAACCCTTTCCTAAAATGATGAAGTTTTTCTTAACTTAACGAAATATAATACATATTACTCAATACTCAAAATTGGGAACCCTCGGTATGCGAGTGCGAATCGCACTTAATCGGTTTTTCAAAAATAAAGCCCATTTAAATATTGTAGTTATCTTTTCAATTTGATAAAAATCAAGAACCTCGTTTAAGAGTTTAGTATCGCCTCTGAATAAATTTCGGGGGATTTTATCAATTTATCTAAATAATACGATAGTCTATACAAGCATAGAGATTATAAGAATAAGAAAAAAGTATTTCGAGCAACAATCGCCATAATTACTAATATACATAACAATATTAAACTTTGTAACGAGGTTGTTACAACCTCCTTTTTGCGTTCCTGGCCACTTTTACATTTCGTTTAAATTCTTTCCAAATTCAAAATTGTCAATGATCTATTGGTATTTGGATCTATAATGCAGTCTCTAGAAAATTTCGATAAGCGGAGACACGGGTCCCGTGTCTCGCTATTTCATTATATTTTATTTTATTTTATTTAAAAAAAAATCTGTACTTAAATCTTTCTATTTCCATAATATAATATTTGAAGAATGCGATTTATTTAAGTCTCCCAGATACTTACCACCCTACCGTTAGAACTTAAACTAAACACCGAGGTGACGGCGTGCAGCGCCCTGTTTTGCCAAAATTCCCTTAATTATACATGTTAGAAAAAATTAAGAGAACTGTATTTCCCGTTGACTGTACAGCAGTCGTAATGAGGGGTCCAACATGCAGAATTTGCATCCTTTTTACGCTGACCACAAAAGAGGCTAACTAAGCTGCCTCTAATTAGTGGATTCAGTGGGGATTAGATGGTAGACAGTTTCAAGATTTAGCCAATTCAGTATAAAAGTTTATCGAGGTTCATTTGAAATAGTTCAAATTCTAAAATTATAAAGTTTAGAATAGGGGCTGCCTATTTACCTACCTACATTAAGTTCATTGTAACACTTGTAAGTCGTTACAAGTGTTACAACCATGTTCTTTTTTTATTGAATCAGATTACCGGAGTCCTAGGATTAGTAGTAATGCTTAATACATAATAATACATGTTAATTTAGTCGGTTTATCCACACCATTTTGACCAAACTCAAATTTCCGGCCTTTTTGACCAAATAAAGTATACAGTGTTTAATATCATACGTTCTTAATAAATATGTATTTCATAGACGGGGTCAAAACGGGCCGGAAAATAACTATATTTTTTGGTAAAAATGTAGTAAATAAACATTATTTATTCCGATCTTGATTGAAACCAACGCTTAATGCAAGGATTTAAGGTTGTCACTTTATAAGAATAGGTAAGAAAGAGGGAGTTTTAATAAATAATAATAATTACTAGATGTCTTTGTAATATATTCTGCAGCTGAAGCTTTTTGTATTACGCGTACGTAGACCCTTTCTTTCTCTATTTATTCCACATTTTCCGTACAATATTATAAATCGGAAATGGAAGCCTTGGCGTCAGAAGGCATTTTGAAGGATCAAATACAGCTTCAATTCAATATGGACGTCTTAAAAATGTCTTCATTGGTACACAATAAATGACTACTTAAAGGTTACATTTAACCTTGCTGGCACGTATGAAGCGAGCCTGATTGCGTTTAGGGACTATTCAGAGTTTGAAAGATCGTTTTTGTAAGAACGAGGAAGATATTATAGGTTTCGAATTCTCATTTTGATTCTATTCTACTTAAACTTGTATTATTAAAGTTTGTAAGGATGTTTGAATGTCTGTTCATTTTTAGGTTTCCGTACAAAAAATGATAAAACGGAACAATAACAGGATCACTTGTGCGTCTGTCTGTCACAGCCAATTTGCTTAGAAACTACTGCACCGATTGAGTTGAAATTTGATACACATATGTTAATTGATGGGCCAAACACAAAAGTGCAAAGTAACTTAATAATTATTAATTTTCGGGGGCAAATTAGAAAATTTTAAAAAGTTTTTCATACCTTACTGTGACATATATCAAATGAAAGGCTGATATCAGGAGCTCAAATATAATTTTGTATATTATTTTAAAATAACTAGTTTTAATTTTATTCATGAAAGAAGACGCAAGTTGAACATTCCCCAACTGATCTCCGAAACGAATGAGCCTAACATTTTCAAAAAGATAAAAAAATAGTTCGTTGCTTGTAGATTACTTACAAGAAAACCTATGAGAAGAATTCTATAAATGAAAATAAAGTGGTAAATTCAATATAATACTTTCACTTATGGAGATTAGTTCACTAAAACACCACTAGATAGCGCTAGTAGTAGTTAAGTCGCGTCTTACTGTGAGGATTTCATGTGATATTTTGGACAGTTTCATAAATTCACGGAACCACGGAACGGTTTTAATTAATTAAAGGTAAACGAGCACACTGGCCACCAGGGCCTGTAATCAACACGATACAGTGTGCTTTATCTCACGAAAGCGAGTGGGCCATGCTTGTAGTTGTAACACGTATAGACACGCACACGACAGCTACGCACTCAGAGACAACGTACACGTGCATCTACACACACACGTATGGCCCACCAGCTTTGGCGAGATAAAACAACTGTAACGATATTGTTATTAACATGGTGATGTTTTCAACTCCGCCGCCATTACTGTCGAGCTAATGTCGAGAATGAGAGCTGTCGTAATGTTGACGATACGACAGCACGTCAAAAGCAATCTTATTTTTACATGGTTTTTACCGTGTTGAATAGAGGGCCTCGTGGAAAGCGGTTGCCTCATCCATAGATAATGTATCATACTTTTGAACATATCAAGTCACCAACAGTATTAAAACTTGTGTATAGTGGTAGGCGAGGTAAATTAATTTACTCGTAGCGGTGTTGAGGTTTACTACCACGCGTCAGCTCTACAGCATCTCATAAATTAAGTTTGAGTAGTGTTAATGTTTAAAACTACTTAAGTAATAGCATTGTGATGTTATTCTTAAGCTGGCTCCACATTTAGTTCATGTCGTCGTATCGTATCTCCGTCGCGTTGCACCGACGCGTATCAAGATCGCTAGTGTCGACGCAAAAACAGCGCGATCCTCATGTGGCGCGCGTTTATTATAAATATACCCCGCACACTCGCGATCGGTTACACGTATCAAAATCGGTAAGTATGGACACGTTTTGATACTGTATCACGATACGAAGTAATGATTTGATACGCGACACGCCGTGATCGCTCTCGAGGCGGTATTTCCCCAATAATCAAAGAGACATGGTTGTGATACGGTGTGCCGAAATTGAGCATCCACACTTTATGATACGGCGTTATGATACGATACGCTGCTACACTACGGTTACTATGGACGCATTTTTTCCCGCGACGATGGTAGTGATACGATATGCCCTAAGTGACCATCCATACTTAGGATACGCGAGCTCGATACGATACGCGTGAACACAAAATGATACAAATGTGGACCTAGCTGTATAAACGGAGAAGTTTTCGACGAACCAGTATTTTGCGTATGAACAAAACTAATGAAGTCTGTGTCAACCGAATGTAGTAATTATGAGAAGGGAACGTTTCTTTATTATTCTAATTCAACCTTACATTAATTAATGGAATTAGAAGCACATTCAACTGCCTTTCGAAGTTTCTTTTTTAATAATGTTCGTTTGATTAAAATAACTGAATATTAACATTTTATTTATAGAGTCAAAGTTCATTAGTTAGGTTCTATATTAAAATAAAGACTTATTTCATTTTTCATTGGAAAAAATCAATTGATAAATCAATAATTAAAAAAAACGGGATAGGTTCGCTTATTAAATTTGACACTAAACTGTTATGACCAAGTTGATAATGAAATGATAAAAAAAGATAAAATATCTTCTTCAGATTATGTCGTACTTTTGGTTAACCGTACAGAATCTGAAGCTTACACTGTTTATATTTAATATTTGTGTGAGATTGACTCTTGATATTTATTTATTTATTTATTGCTTGTAAAAAAATTATGTATATTACGTAAAATATATCATACTTACAAGACAATAACTGAAAAAATACAAGTTCAAGTTAAAACTTTAAATAAAATATATACGGTCGAATTGAGAAAACGCATTGTTGTTTTCCGGTTTGGGGATAAGACAGCCGGTGTAATGACTAGCATAGAAGCATTCCATCTTAGCCCTCAGGGTTGGCAACGCATTTGCAGTCTTAGGCTTGCAGTCTTGTGAATGCGAAAGAAAGGTAACAGTTTCCACTTACCATCAGGTAGCCTGTGTGCTCGGTTGCCATTAAATAAAAAAACTGGTTTATGTATACGTAGGTGTTATATAAACCCCACATAAACTGAAGCAAAGTGAGATCAGGTCGCTAGTGATATTATAAGTAACAATGCGATCCCAAGCCATTAACAACTTCCTGAGACGTTGGATTGGGGTAATAATTTACATTTTATTGGCATTCTTGACAGTTTAGTTGCTCAATCAGGGTGCCTACTATCAAACTCCTATCATCCATGGAAGTTCTTAATGGTTTTATTTCTCTTCAAGAAGCAACTTGAATCTTAAGTTTGTGACATTAACGCTTTCAATGCAAACATCTCCATGCTGGAAATATTTTGAACAGAAATTAAAGGTCTTGCCTACGAGTACTGTTTACATGATATATTGTTCAATTTATTTATTCTTTAGGTGCAGATTCAGATTGACCAATTTATTTATTTATCAGAAATTTTATCTAATACTGACATTCATAAACGTGCAATAATTAATGCATTCTTAAAATACGGTTTGTCCTTGTCTTTCAATGTGGCATTTGTAATAGGCAGAAAATGATAAAGCTACTTACACTTACATACACTTGTCACATATTAGGGACGCTTGTGTTTTCTCATACTAATATGACTTTTCAATTTCGACCACTAATTAAAAGTTCTTGCCCAATTTTCTTCCTGATTACATTTTACTTTAGATCGTCAAATAAAGTTTAAACTCATGTACAGTGAACTACTGTTAAAAATTGACTTTTATAGGAATTTAAAAACTTAGTGCTGACGCGTCCATACAAAGTTTTACAATGTATAAGAAAAACTCAAGTGTCCCTTATTACGTGACCACCATTGTATATACTGGGACATACTTTAACTAAAATATTGGCTGGTTAACAAAATCATCTATTTGTTAACTAATATTATCTTTACAATAGCAATAAATAAGTCTGTAAAGCCACCTATTTGCTAATGTACCAATCCCGCTATCTGCTGGACTCCACACTGTGCTTCAGAAACATGAAAACATTACCACAAATACTAACGGGACGTCTAAAAGTAATTATAGCCAGAACCCGTTAGTTTCAGGAATTAGGGATGCTTAGTTTCTACTATTTTAAGCAGACGGATGCAAGGGAACAACTTGAATCCCACAATTTGAGAGCTAAACTCAGGAAATATAAATTAAATGGACGACACAGATTGTTAGCACAGTAATGCTAATGACCTGTACCCTTACCACGAGTTACATTTACCTTACTCGCTAGCGAGTGGAACCCTCTATTCCTTGCAGATTCGCTAGCGAATACGGTATTTATAACTCATGGTAAGGGTACTGAGGTCCTAGTATCGTAAACGATTTTCGAAAACTGTCAAAGAATATTTAATTGACACAGAGTCTTGATGCGAATCCTATACAGTTTCGATAGCGATAAAGATCTCGTAATGCAAGATGCAGACCTATGAAGCTAACTATCTATATACGATTCCCGGTCTTGCTCAATATTTGAACACGCTTTTCTTTCCTGAAAAGCTAATGTTGATATCTCACTACTATTAATGCGAAAGTACATAATAAAATAAAATAAATATCACCATCACGAGCAGTCAGATCACCTGATCACCTGAACCTAAGACTTCAAATGCGTCGCCAACCCCGAGCTAGTGCTATTTGCATATTAGTAGATGCAATACCTCTATTGCAGTCATTTAGCTGGTTGTATTATCCCCACACCGGAACACAAAAATGCAAAAACTAGTGCTTGGTGGTGGGTTAATGAATATGATGGTGGTGGTGATCTGGACGGAAATTGTACAATGTTCTACTACCACTAGATATTATAAACTTGGATCTAATACGAACTTAGGTTCTCCGCAAACGGCGTCGTATCGTAAGCGTAACGTAACGCGAGTAGTACGAGAACGATACGACCACGTAGGTACATCTTTAACTCTACGTACGTGCACGTAGCGCTCTCGTGCTACGCGCGTAACGATACGCTTACGATACGCGGCCAAAATCGCACGATGCTCTTCTTTAAAAAGAAAAAGAGTGACACAAAAAAGTAAGAAACATTTAGGTATTAAAAGACATTTTCTTGCTCATTATACCCAGGCTTAGTGCCAACACACAAGCGGGTTGAAAACTGGCACAAAAGAGGCGCTTCAAGAGAGAATTCGTAATCTTGCCCTAGACTCTTTCCACTACTCTGCATTTTCCATTTCGTCACTGTTTCTTACACCTCGGAAAATTAAAGTGACTTGCGAGATGAACGAGGTAATATCTAAAACTCTTGGGACTTTCTACGTGGTAAGAATGTTCAATGGAAAATATATAAATATTGCATTGAAGCGTTCTTTATACTTTGTAAATAAGAAGTATTTTTTGGTGGAATGGGACATTTCGAAACGCATTGTTATTGGAAATTCTTGATGTTTTTCTTACTACACTCTTATAAATAATAGTTTTGCTTCAAATTGATTGCCACAGTAATGAGAGGATCTTAACTTAGTTATTGGCAGTGTAAGTTTTGTAAAAGAAATACAATAATATTGTGATTTTTATTGAAATTCTTGTATATGTTTAATACCAAGAGACATAGAAGCCTGTGGGCCTTGTCAATATACATTCTGTAAACGTTAATGATGGCTGGAATAAAAACAAATAGAATCCATTCGATTTCATCTATCATCTATGTCAACTCCATAAAAATTCAAAGTAGTTATTCAAAAGTCGTTTATTTTCGTAAAACCCAACTTATCTAGGCCAAATAATAATAAATAAATTCGCATGTTTTTATGCGAATTTATGATGGTTTAGTAAACAGAAACATAAAAAATGGTTATTTGTCTGCATTTAATGTGCCGTACTAAATTTTATTTGCGGCAGTCAGGCACGTCCTGCATACAAAATTATTAATTTGTTATTTTACGAGGGTAATATTATTATAATTGACTGAATAATTATAATGGTGTGAACCATTAATGTTACATACGAAATTTATAATTATTCGTTTTAGCTGGCGGACATGCTTCAACATGGTGGGTAATGATTCCGTTAATGACGACTATTAAATAAAAGCAAATTAGTTTAATTACTTACAACTGAATTGCCTTTAATCTTGAATTGAAATAGAATCAGTCACTGAGATTCATTTAATAATGACAATTCCTTATACGACTTTTCATACGCAAGTTTGAAAATGGAACGAGTTAATTATTTCTAAATTGTCTCTGACTACGGCGGTTAGTCATAAAAAGCCTATATTTAAAATTTCATAACGACCGATCTAAAACATTTGATTTCCAAAATGCCTACGCCTATACCGATGCGACTTCATCTTCGAATGACTTTTATTAAAAATCTAAAAGACGAAATATGTCTCACAATGACTAATAAATTAATAATTACAGGATATTAAAATAAAATAAATAAATAAATAAATATCAGGGACAATGTCACACCAATTGACCTAGTCCCAAACTAAGCTCTAGGCTTGTACTATGGGTACTAGACAACGATATAAATACTTATATAGAGAAATATATACTTAAATACATAGAAAACATCCATGACTCAGGAACAAATATTTGCGCTCATCACACAAACATCTGCCCTTACCGGGATTTGAACCCAGGACCGCTAGCTTCGTAGGCAGGGTCACTACCAACTAGGCCAGCGCGTCGTATATTAAAACAGTCTTGAAAGTAAAAGTAACCTTGCGGGTGGAAGGACCTTGTGTCCGGGTCCGTCCGGATCGCTACCACCATCTTATCCATTAATCTACCGCCAAACAGCAGTGTTCCCAATTTTGTGTTCCGGTTTGAGGATAAGACAGGAGGTATAACGACTAGCATAGAGGCATTCTATCTTAGTCATCAGGGTTGGGAACGCCTTTGCAGTCTTGTGAATGCGAACGTGTATGGGTCACAGTTTCCACTTATCAGGTGGCCTGTGTACTCGTTTGCCTTCTCTATGCCATAAAAAAACAGGTGATTTTTTTTATATTGAGGTTTAAGGCGTTTTGAGACCAAAGCTCCGGTATTTAAAAAAGGTATTTCGGAAATTAAGTTTTACTATACAAAGTGAAAATCTGTCGACCTTTTTCAACAAGGAATTCTGGCCGAGGTGTGTCATATTTCGGCAAATTCTGATAACATTGTTAAAGTCTTCGAAATAGTAGTTATGGTAATTTGTAACTTATACACAATATAATGTAACTTTTTTTCTGTACGGTATTTGATAATCTGTGCCTTATTGCCTGAAGAAGTAATTTCACTCTATTGTTCGTATTGGTTACTAGGTGTTATAAATGAAGTAGTAATGAGACCTATTATAAAGTACTAATTACGTTGACGAGTGGTAATTGGTAGTCACCAAGGCTGCAAAGTTAGCGATCTTGGGTTTGGTCCCGGGCAAGACCCAATATTTGTTTAACACAAGTAGGTAGGTATAGTCCATTCGCTTAGATACGCGATTCGCACTCGCACGTATTATTACGTATACAAGTACCTGCGAATTGTATTTCTTAATTTTTGATGACATGTATTTTTTGGATTTTGGTAGGTTATCTCAGTAGGTACAAATTTTATATTGCAACCTAGATCTTAAACAGTTAGGACTTTAATTTGTTGTAAAACCTACCTACAGGATATAAGTAAGTAAAAAAAAGCGTTGCAGTAAAGAAAGTATAATAAACCTGACGAATTTAGCTTCAAAGAAACGTTCCTTTATTAAAAAAGTTAAACTGTATTAAAAAAGCAATGCCGCCCGCTTTTTATTGTCCTACCGTAACAACTTGGTTCTCTAACGGCTCTAAATTCTAACCCCCTTAATTTTAAACCCTTTTTAAGTTGGTATGCTTTCTTTGCTTGTATCACTTTCTGTCAGATGCAAATGTCACAATGAATGAATGAATGAATGAATGAATGAATGAATGAATGAATGAATGAATGAATAGTTTATTTGCATAAAACAAGCGTATATAAAAGATGTTACAATAATTATCACAGTTCGTATCTTGTTTTGCCAAGGCTGGCGTACAAATATTTCATTTTAGACTTGAGAGATTTTTTTTTCATGAGAGATAGGGATAGGGATATTATAATCACATTTTAGCTATTGTGTGTTTATGAATAAGAGTGTAAATCTAACCTTAATAACCTTTGCAGCAAAAGTTTTGTGCACGAAATACAATAAAATTTGAAATTGAATTATAATTGATCCTTTGAGCAACGACCGTCAAGGTCGTCAGTTCAACTGTAGTCTCCCAGGGAGATAAGAATAATAGAATTGGTCTTGAATAAAACCCGCGGTGCATTTTTATGATTCTGCTTCGATCAAAAACTCGATATTTTCACGAAGCTGACTTTAGATTATGTTTGCTGCCCCAATGCTGCTATTTCATCTCATTTCATATTCATCTCAAAAAAGATTCAAAATATTCGAGATTTAATTTATAGTTTAGATTTGCTTTTATTGCTTTTCGAAATTGGCCCAAAGTTTTTGGTGTACTCGAGATACGCGCGGAGAGTTACCACATTATTTAGTTCAAGTATGCGTTGACCTTTTCACTCAAATGGGATTATCACAATGAAAAATAAGGACAAAGCATATTTCAAGCACACTTTAGCTATTGAACGTTTAAGAGGGTTACTTTTCCGCTTCTCGCCCTCTTTCTTCCCGTGGGGGATCATTTAAAAAAAAAATCTTATTTACTGCATTCGACGACGACGCGCTGGCCTAGTTGGTAGTGACCCTGCCTACGAAGCTAGCGGTCCTGGGTTCAAATCCCGGTAAGGGCAGATATTTGTGTGATGAGCAAGAATATTTGTTTCTGAGTCATGGATGTTTTCTATGTATTTAAGTATATATTTCTCTATATAAGTATTTATATCGTTGTCTAGTACCCATAGCACAAGCCTAGAGCTTAGTTTGGGACTAGGTCAATTGGTGTGACATTGTCCCCTGATATTTATTTATTTATTTTATTTTTATTCCTTGTTTATCAAAAAATATTCTTTGCAAATTTCAAGTCCCTAGGTTTACCAGTGGGTCAATTTCGGAATCTATAATTGTTTCTTCGCATAATGTATCATATGTATATTTTTATATCTATAGATAAGAACACAGAAGTCAATTTATACTCACGTTCACGTTCGTATTTGTACATTTGAGCGTGGTTCAACATACTTTGCCCGGTTTAAAAAAAAAGTGTCTCTTGACTTAGCGGTAGTATCTACTCTGATCATGGTAGCAACTTTTTTAACTGAGACCGTTTCTTGCTTGGTAAGTAGGTACACATAATAATGACGTACAATCAAAAGTAAAATCACACAAAGTAAATCTTGAGCTACCATGTACATTCTTAATTCAGCCGT
Source organism: Acleris sparsana (assembly GCA_923062465.1). NCBI lineage: Eukaryota > Metazoa > Arthropoda > Insecta > Lepidoptera > Tortricidae > Acleris > Acleris sparsana. Next base: position 4,315,235 of record OV281293.1, read on the forward strand.
GTAACATTTATGATCACGACGACAGGACTTATTTTAAAATGAATGAGGCAATGCTAACTATGCAAAATTAGTACATGAATTATTAACCAAACATATTAATTCATGCTTGGATCTGTGTCTCTACCCATGACAAGGGGGTCTGGGCCATAGTTCTCATGATAGCCCAATGTGTATTAGGGAGTTCATTTGCAACATAAATTTAAAGTAGATGAAGATTAAGGACCTACATTTTTTGTAGCTATATGACGAATTTAATACCAAAAATCTTACAAAAACTTTACAACCCCAAATGCTATTTATAATAAATAGATAATATCGTCAATATAATCATAGTTGCATGTATGTATTTTTCATTTCGCCAGTATCACAATTAAAAAGTGACACCCGCGACGCTAAAAATAATCTATCGACACCTCGCTTGTCGAAATCGGGCCATCCGTCTAGCCATTCAAAGGGAACAAAGAACCATACGTACATACATACAGGTCAAAAAGGTTAGAGATAAATAAAAAATATTATAATAATACACAGATTAAATGATAATTAAACAAATGTAGGATTAAATAATACAAAATAATAATAATAGATATTCAACTTTAATTACCTAGTTCAAATTAAATTGGATATAATTTACATTATATACCTTATGTGCAATAATAATTATTAAGCTAAAGCCCTCTCTTAATGTTGCTGTGCCCAACAGGGTCCATAATTAAGTTATATATTTATCACTGTAATAGCTTAAGTTTTAGCCTGTCAACTGCCAACACATTGTGGAACGCAATAAATGAGTATTGAGTATTGAAACATTACCCGCCTCCTTCAATCGGCAGTCAGGTAAAAATAGATGTTTTCTAACCATGAAGACATCTTGCAACAGCTATATTGACGACGCGCTGGCCTAGTTGGTAGTGACCCTGCCTCCGAAGCTAGCAGTCCTGGGTTCAAATCCCGGTAAGGACAGATATTTGTGTGATGAGCGCGAATATTTGTCCCTGAGTCATGGGTGTTTTCTATGTATTTAAGTATATATTTCTCTATATAAGTATTTATATCGTTGTCTAGTACCCATAGTACAAGCCTAGAGCTTAGTTTGGGACTAGGTCAATTGGTGTGACACTGTCCCCTGATATTTATTTATTTATATATACTCGTATGAAAGGCAAACCTGTCTGACTTAGATAACAACGCACAGCCGAAACTACTGTACCTAGAAACTTGAAATTTGGTACCTGATTTTACAAAATTCACCCCTAAGGGGTTAAAATAGGGGGAGTAGCGGGAAACTTATGCTACACGTAAGAAGTTTCGGGCGTCCTCTAGTACTCAGATTGTAAAGTAGGGTTTTTTTGTGGATTCCATACATTATAAATAGCTTCAAAGCAACTCAACAAATCTCTCTAAGATGCAGGAGTATTTCGAAACCACTATCTCTAGATAGTGGTGTAGAGTGGTGTGCTAACTAAAGCCCACGACGGGTTAAATCCGGCTTGCTAACAGCTTTCCTAAATTTGGAGCGTAAGGCTTTCAGAAGGTTCACTGATGTTTTACTAAATCATGACCTTGACATTGAAAAATAAATAGGTTAATCTGTAATTAATATAATTTTAGTCATGTTTTGGCATTAACATTTATGTATATAGGTATTATTTTGTATTCGTTTAGGTTATCAATAATTTATAATGTATTTCGTATGCCAGAAGGCACGTGACGGAGACACGGAATTGCTGCATATTTTACCACATTGTCACCTGATGACGAAATAAAGAACATTCTATTTTATTATATTCTATTCTATTCTATTATGTGTATATTTTAATTTATTTTTCTAATGTACATAACATTTATAATTAAACTACTACGTCGCCAAACAGACAACTGAAACTGATTTGACAAACTATATAATTTTAAAAACTTTTTTTTGTGTCTAAGCTAACCTAACTTATTTATTAAGCCGATGTAACGTATGTAAAATGTAAAAGTTTAATCACAAACACGTTTTTGCGAAATGAAAGTTTGTAAAATTATATACTTTGTCAAACGTACTTTTTGTCAAATGTACCGACCCCCCTTCGGAACTATATTCTAACAGCATCATCGGCACAAATGGGTGTAAAAAGATGCGTTTAAAAAACTGCTCGAGTACCCGTAGCAGTTTGGTTTCTAATTTTAGCAAAGACTAGTGACCCGCCCTGGCTTCGCTTCGGTTTATGTGAGGTTCCTGTAATACCCGTACAGAATCCAAAACAGTATTATAAATAAAAACCATCCTGTTAAATGACTCAATCGATTAATGAACTGCATTTAAATCCGTTACGTAATTTGAAAGATCTAAGCGTACATACAGAGGGACAGACGACTATGTAAAGATGATATAAAATTAATAAAGGTAAGCAGAATTTATGTTATTTTTCATTTTTAAGGTTTTTTGTGAAAATCGTTTTCCCATCCCTGACTTAACTTACCATAGCTTTAAGCCAAAAGTACTGTCTGATCCCTTTATTCATAAACGTACCATAAACCTATTTTAGTTTAAGTCTTCTTTGCCACTTTTAGTCAAATTCAGTCAGTTTAAAATAAGAACAAATCATATTTCAAGCACAATTTAGCCTTTTAGCGGTTCTATGAAAAATATGGTTAGAGTCTAAACTGACCGCTGCGTTATCACTGTCTAAGTTGGCACATAGTAACAAGTTTTATTTAAACAAACAATTTAAACTGTCTTAGAGTAACGTCTCTTGAAGTTTATCTTACAGAGTCAATAATTGCGGACGCGACTAAGAACAGTTGACGGTTTGCGATCCGGAAGAAAAATAAAAGAGCGTCGACGGATCGCAAATAAGAATCCAGTTTTAAGTTCTATTGTATAAAGTTTACTTTAGATTTAAGTAAAATGTTGGTTACGAAAATATCAATATTTATAGCATGAATGAACAAGACTGGAATAATTTATAGTAGTGCTATAATGCTTTTTTTAGTGATGGCGTTAAATACTCCGGATTTAGTAAAATGCTATAATTTATTGGCATAGGTAAGAAATGAACCCTATTATTCAACATATTTGCAAGAAGATCTAGAAAATTTATTTCTATTAATTTTTTTAATGTAATTTGGGGTGATTTTGACATGAAAAGTTGCTGGTGGTTATTATTATTTTCGTCAATATATTGTAGACAACAATGACGGCGGTCGAAACACCTGAATATTCACCGTTGTTTAAAAATCACATCATTATAATGTCAAAATGGAGCATTCAATAAGTTTGTCGAAAAATATTATGTATTCAAAAATCTGACAATTGTATGTCACGAAGTTTAAGTAAGAAGAAAAGCCGTTTTCAACATTATATCTAGCACACCCTAAAACTAACACCAATATGAACAAATCAATTTTTTAGTTTTTTTTATATCAATCAGACACGGAGAAGATTAATTAAGTTAAAAATAATTCTCATAGACTATTTGTGTGGAAATAAACAGACATAAAATGTGTGACAGCCATTTGCATATTGTTCAGTATTTATTATGTAAAAAATATTTTACAATCTACTCTGAATGAAATACCGACTAATCAGGATTTCTGTCCCTGTGCCTGTTAAAAAAATATGGTGCATAGAATTCGTTTAAAATAAACCACTATTTCTTTTTCATTCAAAGTACAAGTTTCATAACGCATATAATTAAACTAATTTAGTTATTACTTACTGCGTAAATTAATAAGTAATTAAAGTGTCTAATAAAAAATAAACTCCGTAACAGTAAGGTATCAAAATTGATACATAGCCGAAAACCAAACATAATTAAATTTAAAAAACTTTTAGATCACCTACCTTAAAATCACGTAAAATTGATGCTCCTCCAAACCTTTACCACATCTGTCACTTATGTCACATAGTACATAAAATAAACCACTTTATTTACTTTAAATGTACAAAACTTTTAACACTTCCAAAGTTATAAACTTGGATGGATTCACTTGGTATGAGCAGTGGCCAATCTTTTACCGTTACATCGAAAACTTATTGGAAACTATTTAGGGGTTTTGTGTTACACGAGTTTTTGTTAAAGTTTCCGGTTCGAGCAGACGCGCTCCCGAGCCGTGTAGGCGCAAGGAGAGACGGATTGCCACTGCTGGAACACCGAAAGCGCCGCCCGACTCGTCGCTCGCGGTCAGAACATACGCAGGACTTTGTTCCAACTGAAACCTTCATTTATATATAGGTATAAAGTTTTAGTATTGTAAGGCGATGGGTTTGCAACCTGTCACTAATATACACCAGACTGGCAAAGTTGTTGGGAATTCTGTAGCTCTGTGAATGAAGGCGTGAAGGTATATGTATGTAGGATTTTGCTTGGAGTTTCGCGCTGGCCTGGTTGGTAGTGACCCTGCCTACGAAGCTAGCGGTCCTGAGTTCAAACCCCGGTAAGGACAGATATTTGTGTGATGAGCGCCGATGTTCATAAGACATTGATGTTTTTTTTTAAGTATATTATATTTCCTTATTTAAGTATTTATATCGTTGTCTAGTACCCATAGTACAAGCTTAGTGCTTAGTTTGGGACAAGCTCAATTAGTGTGACATAAGTCCTTTATCTTTTACCTATTTTTGTCTTCGTAAAATGAAACACAAATTTTTAAATCAAAAATATTATTCCGTGATTCACACAATGCGAAGTTAAAATTATTAAAATAATTTAATGTAAACGTGCGATACAATATCATTTAGTATGAAATAATGATTTACGTCAAATATTGTGTGAGCGTAATCCCCGTACTGAATTTGTCCTAATAAGATTTATCGGTGACATTCAATTTAATTACACAGTTCAAAAACTAATGATGTGTCGTTATTAGTAGATGTTTTTATTATTGTATTCGAAGAATCAAACGTGCGTAAAAGCATTAAAGTTAAAAATGGAAATGTTCTTACCGCAAATATTTGAGTACTTAACTGGGCAATTAAACGTCGTTTATTTACGATCCTCTGAGGCGCGTCTCTACTTAGGTATCGTGTAATTAATAAGCATTCGTTATCGAATCTTTGAGAGGTTCAACTGTGAGATCACCAGTTAAATGTTAGAAATAGTGTTGAAAAGGGCTTGTAAAATACAATCTCTCAAACGCCCCCGTATTTTTCAATAACATACAGAATTTTCAGTTACGCTCTGCACCTGGTACTTTATTTACTCTCTTTGTTTGGATGAACGGCTTAGAAACGTCTTGTTTTTTTTTTTTTCGTAAATTACGTGCATTTTATAGGAAAGATACAAAGTTTCGAAAAAAAAGATTGTTCATCCCTAGTAGGAAGCCGGTAAATTAACGATCTGAGTAGATAAAAGCCGTTTAAATGGTAAATTACTGCTTTACTATCTTATCATTTTGTCATCAAAAAAACAATTGCTACGGAGTGAACAATAGTAACATTGTGAATCATTTAAATTATTAACTGTGATACTTTGAGGTCTAACAATCAAGGAACGTCTAAACAAAAAAAAGAATGATTGAAAAATCTGAATACCGTTTTGAAACTAATCTTTAAATAATTGGGATAGACCAAAAATAATAACTTACGGCTTTTACATTCTAATTCGATAGAATAGGTAATTTGAAGAGACCTATTACATTAATTTTGTATGTGACAATAGTTTAAATATCTTTAAAATAAATAAAATAAATAAATATCAGGGGACAATGTCACACCAATTGACCTAGTCCCAAACTAAGCTCTAGGCTTGTACTATGGGTATGGGTATGGGTGTTTATTTTACTATGCAGACTTTTTATGGATGACATGATTATTTTAAAATTGGGTTGGCATTCTCTAATAAATTACAACAATTAAATGATATCTAATGATAAAAAGTGATTGAAATAGCCTAACCTAACCTAACCCGTAAGATACACCTTGGAGGGCTTCAACCCGAAAACGTAAGTCAAACAAAGGTTTAAATATACTTTTGTCGAAATTTCTAAAATAAATAAATAATTCATAAACTTAATAATGAAGAACGGCTTTAAAACTCTATTCCTCGAAATAGTTTTAGATTTAGAGTAATCGTAAAAATATGAACAATCCCAATCAACGGATTTATGCTACCGGCATGCTACCACAGCTCGAACTTCGTACGTCACTCAGAGGGCTATGGAGAGGGCTATGCTCGGGGTTTCTCTGCGTGATAGAATCAGAAATGATGATATCCGCAGTAGAACTAAGGTTACCGACATAGCCCTAAGAATAGCTAAACTGAAGTGGCAGTGGGCGGGGCACATTGCTCGCAGGACTGATGGCCGATGGGGTCAGAAGGTTCTGGAGTGGCGTCCGCGGACCGGAAGACGAGCTGTAGGTAGGCCTCCAACAAGATGGAGTGACGACCTCGTCAGGATCGCGACCCGCGGTGGATGCGAAAAGCACAAGACCGGTCTGAGTGGAAAGCCTTGGGGGAGGCCTATGTCCAGCAGTGGACGTCTTTCGGCTGACATGGTGAAAACCATAATTACCTTTGACGTGTTATCGCATTACGATAGCTCTTATTAACTTGACAGTAATGGCAGCCGAGTTAAAAAAAATACGATATCAGATCGAGGGCAATATGGTTTTGCCTTGTAGAATATCCCCAGTGTCAGACCTATACTATTAAACGAGCAATACATACATATACAGGGTGGAAAAAATGTATGGGCCCTGGAGGGGAACTACCTTAAATCCTTTAGTTAGCTCATTTTACTGAAAGGAAACATTCCTTTATTTTTAAAAAGAAACAAAACTGCATTTAACGATTTTTAAAATTTTGCTTGTCTCACCCGGGAATCGAACCAACTAAAAATAAAAATCCAGCATCGAAATGTTCTTGATACGCCATTATTACAGAATTACGGAATGAAAGCAAAACAAAACAAAATTTGAAATTCGAACGAGTACTTCTTTTTTATAGTTTTTAAAAATGTTGTCTAGTGTAAGAAGGAATCGTACTGTCGTTATAACGTGTCATTTACTTGTTACACGTGAACAGTACTAGGTATTGTTAATAAAGAACTTGTAATAAATATTATTCATGGGCATCTCGTACAACAGATGAGTGTAAGACCAAATGTTTATTAGACATTTTATCCTGAACAATAATCTTTTTTTATAATAAAATAGCGAGGGTTTATTTTTTTATTTTTAGTTGGTTCGATTACCGGGTGAGACAAACAAAATTTTAAAAATCGTTAAATGCAGTTTTGTTTTTTTTTTTTAAATAAAGGAATGTTTCCTTTCAGTAAAATGAGCTAATTAAAGGATTTAAGGTAGTTCCCCTCCAGGGCCCATAGATTTTTTCCACCCTGTATACATGTTTCTAATTACGTTCTCGCAAACGGCTCAAACGATTACTCGATAACTGCGAAAAATCGATCTGCGTCCTGTTCTAGGCCATACAATCCAAATAGTATTTGACCAGTTATGATATTGTATTTAACTCGGCAGCCTTTACTGTCAAGTAAATAAGAGCTATAAAAACGTTGCAAAGCGATCAGGTCAAAAAAAAAAACAACAACGACAATCTAAACGTATGTACAGTCAACGTCATAAATAAGTGATCATTTATGTACCTTGTCGTTTTCAATCGTTGACGTTGACAATGACGTTAAAGTGACAAGGTACATTTAATGATCACTTATTTATGACGTTGACTGTACATATATAGATACAGATATAGTGCATAATTGTTTTCCTTCGTATTTTTACGGAAACGTACGAACGTGTCTTGCTACTTCAGTCAACGTCAGTACTTTTAGTACTGTGACCGACTGAAATAGCAAGTCACGTTAGCACGTTTCCGTAAAAATACGACGAAAACCAATTATGCACTATATCTGAACTTGCTAATGAGCTTACTCATGCATTCATTATGCCCCTATTGTAGACGAATAACCCAAGAGGAACTAATAAATGGTAGAGAAAGGATCCTGCAAAATATCAAAAACTCTAAAAAAACCTTTTTAAACATATTTTACTTATATGCTCATCGATATTTGCCTATATTAGTACATTACTACAGAGGCCGGGAAGTAGGTGGTTGCTAGCCGAGTTCATATAGACGGCCGAGCGTAGCGAGGCCGGATAGTTACGGTTACGAGGCTGGCAACTCCTTTTCACGGCGAGGTATGTATAGTGCTTTTCTCAAACACATTAAAAAATTAAAACAAAAATTACAACGTCACATACTAGGAGTGCATAAAAATTAAAAGTAACCTACAGTGCTCAGTCATCCGCGCTGTGTCGGGTGCGCCGCCGCCGCCGCTGCGCCACACCGAGTTACATCGCCTGCGATCTAATTTGCGCAACGTACCCCTAATTACCTCTGGTCTCCTGGTACTTTAAATAAACATGCAAACGCTTAAGTTGTATGCGCGGCTTACTAAATTAAAAAAAAATAGCTATTAGACTGTTCATAAAAACAGCCACCATGTTTAGATTAAAATTAAAACAATAGTACATTCTTATGTTCATGTGGATTTATTATATAAATAAAACTGCACTTAGTACATAATAAATCGTTTATTGATTTTTTTAATACGCATAGTTGCAGAATGTCATGATGCCTGTGCCACAAATTTATATGGAAAGGAAATTAAAAAAGAGGACTTTGCAGGCCTAGGCCTGCAAGATTTGTATGAAATTCCATTATCGACCCCTTTTCCTAGCCGCACCTGAAACGTCATACTTCGCAGCCTATTATGAGGCACATAACGTCAACATTCCATTGCATGTTTGAGAAAAAATAGTTAAATTGGAATTAGTAAAAAAAATAAGTATTATTGCTCACCTGCTTCTTTGTTTAGGTACTTAAATAATTAAAACTGCTTGAAATAAAATTTTATATTATGTTCATTATAAGTAGTTGTAAAAAGTTGATTTTTAAATACAGTTTTATTTTGAGTTGTTACTGTATTTGTCTACCAGAGCGAAAGGTAGGTGTAAATTGCGCTTTAATATAAATTAGAGGACGCCCGCAACTTCGTACGCGTAGAGTAACTTTCCCGCTACTCCCCCTATTTTAACTCCTTAGGGGGTGAATTTTGAAAAGTCCTTTCTTAGATCATGACGGCTGTGCGTTTATATCTGTCAGTGAGTCAGGTTTGCCTTTATATATACAGTGTGTGGCCCAAAACCGGGGATAATATTAAAAACAGGGGCTCTATAGATCACCGGTAATTACATTATAATGGTCTTACCTAATTAAAATCAAAACTTATCTTTCAGTTTTTTTCTAAACAACTTAATCGCAAATTCAATGTAATGCAAACACCGCTAAATCTACCGCGTGTTGTCAATGGCACCCTGTACTCAGAAATACCGCGTACCAAGTGACCAAGCGACGATATCGCGACAGGAAAATACATTACCTACGATTTTTAACTTTGTAGGCTGTTTTCTCCAAAATTATAGACTTTGTAATATTAGATTCTTGTGATTGTTAATTGAAATGTTCTAAAGAATCCCCATTTACTTTTTTCGCCCCGGTTTTGGGCCACACACTGTATATATAGATAGATAAATGTCAAAGTCAAAAATGAATTATAACCTAATTATCTACTTCAATTCTAGTGCTATTTTATTGTCCTTATTAATAAACGTGCCGTAACCGTGGAGAAGCTAAGCCATACTTTGTCCTTATCTGCCGAATTAAAATATGAATAACTAAATATAAAGAATGGCTTAACTACTTACTCTACAGCTACTCCACTTTTATTTTATACTTTTTTAATCGTATTGCAATAAGAAACGTACAGTATAGCTAATCAGTAGGGACAGCACAAGTTGTATTCTCTCGCTGGTCGCTCAGTGTGTCTCTATAGTTACAGATTAGATAGAAGGAGAGATCCGAGCGATAAACAAGTCTCGGACAACTACTATGCTAGCCCTCCTGAGAGTCATTTTCGTGGATTTGAGCCACTTGGTAGCTTCGTCATTTACGCAAAGAAGATCCTCGGGGGGCCGCCGGCGTATCACGTAATTGGGCATTCGAGAAGGATGTGATCGATGTCTGGCACCTAGGGCTAAGAAATCTGGGTAATTTTTTTAACCCGCTCGTCAGAAACACCACACATTTCATTTCAAATGGTGCATTTTTATTTCCATTCCACTCGAACAGAATCGATATTATTTCGTTTCTCATCAAAGAGCAAAATAAAACTGTTCTTTCTCGAAATAACGGGTAATTTCGTTTTGTCGTCTTTCCTAGCTAGCTTTTTAGTTGCATTTTCACTTGCTCAGCTTGAAGTCAAGCCGGCCTTATCATTTTAAGGCGCTACGCCATCCAACTCCAGGAAGAATTAGAAACTAAAACTAACCAGAAACCAGAAACTAAATATCCAAGCGATCATAACGTTCACGAATTGATTCCGCTCCGAGCTAGTGTTTACGAAAAACCTGGTTAAGAACCATACTTAACCGGTATTTTTCGAACCGTTCTCAAGCCCTGCTTGCACCTCAGCGCCGCTCTCGCAGGCGGGAGAGTCAAGCCAGCCGCAAATACTTTTATATTGGGCGCAGCGCCCATGACCTGGGGTGTTATTATTTTAAAAATGGCGGTCGGTCCGAGCGAACAAAACACATTTTATTGCGTCCATTCTCAATTAGGCAGCCTTATATCGCACCTTCAGAACAATAGTGATATAATTCAGAAATTGTAAATTTCATATTAGGTCTCTATAATAATAAATTTATGACCTGAAGTTTGAAAGGTGAAATTTTGAATTAGGTCAGTATTGTTCTGAAAGTGCGATATGTTCGATCTTATCGACAGAAGCCATGCTGCCAAATTGAAAATGCACGCGCTAAAACGCGTTTTGTTCGCTTGGACGGGACTACTTAAAGTCGCCGCTGCGATTTCACTCGTTTATTGTCCTCGCCGTTTTTGAGAGAATCAAACCCCTGTGCGAAGTCTGTTGAGGTTGCACCAGTCTCGCCTAGGCAAACCGGATCCCTTCAGCATGGTACCCATGGGACAAGCGCGCTCCCGCTCTCGCCTGCTGTCGTTCCCGTTTTTTTTTTCATTGGCTCACGTTTCAGAAGAAATTTTCTAAATAATTGTGAATAACTCATCATATTTATCTCCATAGTTTAGAAGAAATAAGCGACCAAACAGACGCGATGCGGACAGCAACATTAGCAATTTTTTTTTGTCCTATTTAATTAAATGAAATGTTCAAAGATTTCTGGACACAAACTTACGATTCTTTTTATTAAGAGGATTTTGAAGCGCCGCTAAAATCGCGTAAGTAGTTGTCAAAAAAAACATGCAAATTTAGCTCCTGGCGAAGACGTTTCTCACGTCCGATTTTCACGATTTTTTAATATGTTGTAGTTATTATATTATTTTTATTGTTCTAAGAAATATTTCTTGTAAAGAAAAACAAAACGTACAGACATAGTTTTTCATGATATCTACAACATATTCAAAAATCGTAAAATTCGGACGACGTTTAAGGGAAGAGAAACGTTTTCGCATTTTGTATGGAAATTTCTAGCTTCACAATCCTCGTAATAAGCGGTTTGCTCTTGATTAACTCTTACTTATTGAGATAAAGAGCCTTATTACTCTTTTTGATTCGCAGTTTGTATTCATATTGAGGTTGGACATGAAATGCTCGTCCTTGAGATACTAGATTTAGGTCGTAAGACGCAAACATAGAGTAGGCAAACGAGCACACAGGCCACCTGATGGTAAGTGGAAACTGTGACCCACAGACATTCGCATTCACAAGACTGCAATCCTAAGACTGCAAATGCGTTGCCAACCCTGAGGACTAAGCTGGAATGCAATCAAAATGTATGGGATGACATTCTCGTGCGAAGCGATAAACCACGCGGTCAACTGTCATCCCATACATTTAAAGTGATAAAAAAGAAAAACGTTGGTAGCGTTTGAATCTTGGCTACGGCTACTGATACTAATAAATGATAATTGGCAAATGGTACCATATCACGTGTCAATTTGTCTCTATGAAATGCATGACACATCACGTTTTTAGACAGAATTGGAATAAAAATAATTAGTCGTTTAATATTCCAGACATTTTACTGGTTTAATTAAATTGGGTTTCTGACAGTGATTACTCTCAACAGATTCTGAAATTGCGTACAGAATTGGACTTTCATTTTCATTTTCAAATAAAATAAGTATTTTAATATTTTTTCCTAAAACATATTTTGTTTATTAACTAGGATGAAGCACACTGATCGTGGGCGGAACAACATCGTTTTTCGGACGCTCCGCGCTCAAAAATCGCTAAAATAGGAAAGTATCGTCGTATAATAGTGTTTTTGGTGTTAAAACGTGCAGCGTGTGGTGTGCTGGGTTGTGGTGGTGTGGGTTTTAGCCGGAAGTGTCACCTAGAGGTAGGATTGACCCTTAAACGGTAAGTTACAATTTTTTTTAATCTTCTGGCGGCTGCGCTGTCCGATTCCTATCGACAACCCCCGTTTTTTTTTACACTAAGAGCTGTCTTTTTGCACTCTACGTCTTTCCCCTAAATTTCAGATTTTTCCCGTTTTTAGTTTAAAAGTTATAACCAAAAAACTCTTTTCACTCGATCCACGACACATAGGTAGGGAAGTCCCAGGAACCTGGTTTTTATATTAAAACATCCGGCTTAACTTACCGATCCTCGTGACGTTTGGCTTTTTCTGAAATTCGTCTTAATTTAGAAGTTATGACCAAAAATGTAAAAAAAACAATTTCCCCCCCTTCTCTCAAAATAAACCGATCAACCCCGTTTTTTTTTTAATATTTCCTCTCTACATCTAATTAAGACTATCTGTTCCAAATATCAGACATTTTCGCTCGATAGTTATTGTTTTATTGATTTACCTATTACTGTCTCGAGGTCGCTCTTTGTCGTCAGTTTACGTAATTTCAAACCTCATTTCCACTTTTTTCCTGGACTACTCTTTAAATTCTTTCTCATTCCATAGGCTTCTTATTGTCTCAAAATTTAATTTTTTGGTAGGTACAACTTTCTAATCAAATACACTAATTAATTACAACGCGTTTAACTGTTCCAATTTTTCGGTTCACTATACCTACCTAGGTACCTAGTTTAGCTTTATTTCGGCGCTTCCAAATGCTAGCATTATCTTTTTATAAATAGACAGTCTTCATCTCTCTAAATACTTAAGTATTCCATAAAAATTCGTTACACGCCGACTAGTAGGTACTTTATCTGTATCGCAGTTTTAGTAGGTACCGAAGCTTCGGATACGGGTTAAAATCGAAGCTGACACGTGTTTTTTTTTTGTATTTCTCCCTTTGTAATTAGTTTCTTGGTAAATACCTACAATTGCTCGAGCCACGCGTTTTGTAAAGGGTTACTCTGGATGTCGTGTGATATATTTAAAGATTCACTGTAACGAGCCTCTTTGAGCGGTAAGTAGGTATATCGTGTATCTTCCTACTCACTTCCGTTCTAAAGTTATAACCTAAAAACGGAAATTCTAATATCCTGCACGTCGACTTGAAATCACTTACGTAATCTAAAGTGATGATGCCCACTCGTTTTCAATACTAGTTCAATCTTGTCAATTTTCAGACTTGTTCGGCAAGTAGATAGTTTCATACCGACAATCCACCCTGTTTACTTGATCGTTTATAAACTTATATTTTAGGGACGTGTTTACCAAGCCCGGTTTTTTTTTTTTTTTTTTTTTTTTTTTCTCTTATGTAAGAAGAATCTTACACTTAAAATTTGCTACCGATTCGTTACACCAATCTTATCATGAACATTGTCCAAATCCCAAAAGACGGTAACTGCCTTTACAGGGCAATAGCAGATCAGCTCAACATTGTTCTGGGCTCGACTTCTAACCAATATGATCACAAAATTGACAGACAGGAACTGGCTCACTATGTTTCTGCTAACAGGGACGACCCTAGAATAAAGCTAGCCCTGAATGGCAGCGTCATAGATACACTCCACGACAGTACTAGCAGCCTAGAACCGAGCCCCAGGCAGATAAACACATACATCCAAAATCAATTCATGAATGGTCATTGGGGCGGGGAGGACATAATTATCGCTGCATCAGAATTCTTTGTCTTAGACATTTACATTCACGGTGAAAATACGCAACCTATAGTTTACAATGCCCCAGCGACGCTTACGGCTCCAGCTAGACGAATCCATCTGTACTTTCATAACCGCCACTACGACAGCATAAGAGTATACGATGATCTCAGCAATGATATCCCTATTTGTTCAACGGAAGGACCTAGCTCTAGCATAGATATGGAAGCAGAGGGAAGTAATACCGTATCGAGTCCAAGCATCAACGATTCGATTGGCCCTCAAGAAACCGACACCACGGGATACCGAGTGCTCAGGGCAATGCGATCAGAACGGGAACCGATGGTTAGCTCCGGTGTGGACTTCAACATAGCAACGTGGAACGTCCGAGGCTGTGCATCGCTACAAGACAAGCTAAATATTGATGAGGAGCTAATAACCCGTCAAATTACAATGGCAGGTTTACAAGAAACACACCTCGCTAAAGGTACATTTTCTTCTAATAATTATACTTGGATCTTAAACGGAGGTAAGTGCGCAAATGAAAGGAGGGGTATAGCAATACTTATCAACAAAGCGATACAACACGAATTAATAAATACCTACAGCAATTACAATAATATTCTCGCGGTACATATTAGGATACAGATACCAGGTCACGATAATTCTAGGGAAATATTATTAATTACTACACACATGCCGTCGAACTCCTCCACATTTCTGGGTAAATTAGGGGCGTTATTACGTCGAGCACCAAAAAAGGCAATACCTATTCTACTAGGTGACTTCAATGCTCACCTGGGTAAGAAGGATGTCACACACTTGTCGTCACATATATGTCGTAAGAATTTGATACATCAGGACTCTAACTTCAACGGCAGGCTTTTAATCAATTTCATAGAACAACACAACCTCGTGGTTAATAGTACTTGGGGTCGTCCATCATGCAGGGTAACTTGGAGAATGGGGACAAAAACTTCCCAGATCGACCATATCATAAGCAGTCGCTCACATCGGATATTTTTTAAATCAATTAAAGGCGAATGGTCCAAGAAAGTTAGATCAGACCATAAGATCATCTGGGCAACAATAATTAATATCAGTTCTGGTACTTCTGGTACAATAAACAGCAATAGGCTTTGCTTGCGAAAGAACAAAGACAATTGTAGGACACAATTTAACTATAAAACCATCAACTATGAAGCACTCCGATGCAAGGACAATCGAGATGAGTTCCAAGCAGAAGTTACTAAGAATCTCGTATCTTGCCTTGAAACAATCGCACAGAATAGTGAATGTAGTCATCAGAACCCCACTTGGGAGGAACTCAACAAGATCCTCATACATTCCACTCGGGTGATCCCACCTCAAGCAACAGTGAGATCTAAGGAAAATAGGATTGCACAAGCTCAGCTCCAGAAGGCGCTTTTCTTTAAAAATAGATTCTCCAACGACCCTATAAGAAATAGAGACCTCAGAGTAGCCCGCCAAAATCTAAGGAAAATAAAGGAAGAGGACTACGAAAAGGAATGTGCCCTGTTTTTTCAAGGTTTGAGCAAGGCTCATCGAGCAATAAGGATGAAGATCACATACAAGTATTTGCGTAAACACAGACTAAATCACACACGAGCTCAGAAAAGATACTTCATCCCTATGGCACGCTGGATAACTGAACTCAAAAATTGCGAGGGTCCGGCAGTTTCTTTAATAGAAGACCCACCTAGCAGCTTACCGGATTCGGGCGGCCCTGATACGGACGACATAATCCAAATAATTAAACGCATGAGAAATGGAACCGTACCGGGTACAGATCAAATCGTGCCGGAGCTATACAGGGTGAAATAGGGGTCGTGATCCCAACCATTTTTTTCTGACTCAGTAAACGATTGCGATGTTACCTGTATATATTTTAATTGAAACAAAGATGATTCGGTATTTACTTATTTTAATTAAAAAAACGTTAAGTTACTAAAATGCGTGGTCACCCTACTTTTCCAATTACAACCTCTTTGAAAACAAACTGTCTGATAAAATACTTAATAGTTTATGAGTAATAATGTCACAACAAGTCAAAGTCAATAAACGTGTCAACAAAGATTTAAAATAAAATTAATGAATTATGCCTCCGGCGTACCCATTCTCGAATATCGAGCGATCAGATATGGTTATGTTTTACTATCAAACAAACAACACTACCAGAGCAGGTGAGATGTTTCATCAGCGATATCCCAATTTGCCAATACCAACTAGACGTTTGATTAACGCAATGGTGCAAAATCTTCGAGAACACGGGCAGTTCAGAGTTCCAACCCACGCCCAAGGAAGAGGTGGCGACAGGCCAGAAAGGCGAGGCAACCCCGAGAACCTGGATCAACGCATACTGAGATATTTTTACCGAGATCCGCAACGCAGTACCCGACAAGCTGCTAGAAGGTACAATGTCAGCCAATTTTTTGTCTGGAAACTGCTCAACGCTACTGGATTGCATCCATACCATTTTTTACCCGTCCAGGATATCTCCGCCCCTGATCTTCCTTTACGAATAAACCTGTGTCGATGGATTTTAGAAAATGAAGAAACAAATATCTTGTGGACTGATGAGAGTACATTTACCCGTATTGGTTTGTTCAATGTGCACAACGAACATTTTTGGAGTGCTGAAAATCCGCATCTTACACGGAGAAACGCATATCAGACACGATTTAGTTTAAATGTTTGGGCGGGGGTTATTAACGACGTTGTCATCGGGCCTCATTTTATTGAAGGCACGTTGACTGGTATGAATTACCTTGATTTGTTACGAGAAGTTGTCCCGGAATTATTGCGTAGCGTCCCGGAAATTTACTTAGAAAACCTGCATTATCAACAAGATGGTGCACCTGCTCATTTTCATAACCGTGTTCGTGATTATTTAAATGAACAATTTCCGCAACGATGGATCGGTAGACGTGGACCTATTCCATGGCCCCCTCGCAGCCCGGACATCACACCGCTGGACTTTTTTCTCTGGGGAGAGGTGAAACGATTGGTGTATGAGCAAGAATCTAACACCGTAGAAGAGCTACGCCAGCGAATTGTTGTAGCCTTTGAAACGGTTAAGCAAAATCACTTTGCTCTAAACAGATTAAAGGGCAATCTTAGACGACGAGCGGAATTGTGCATACAGGAACAGGGTTCACATTTTGAACAACTATTGAAGTACATTTAGCGTTGTAAATTTTGTGTAAATAAAGTTAAAAAAATTATTCAGTGTTTTCCTTCTAAATAATTCAAAGTAATCGTAGTAGCCATCGAAGGAATTTTTCTTATCTGTCTATCAGTATCGTCATAACAACCTCTTTACATACTTACTGCGATGATTGTTAAGTACATGCACTTGACATAAATTTTCTTGGGAAACAGAAGGGTGACCATGATCTCAAATCATCCCAGATTTTTTTATTATTTGCTGTACTGACTTAAATATCTAACTTTAATAACTGTTAGTCCTAACCTATCGTGATCCTTAGGTGAAAGTAAGTTAAATGCGTCTTTCTTGCTCCACGACCCCTATTTCACCCTGTATGGGGCGGCCCCCTTAGATTTTATTTCCCAGGTAACGAACGTCATGAAGGAGGCTTGGATTAACAACGTAGTCCCAACGGAGTGGGCGGTCACAAAGCAGGTGCCTATCCCTAAAAAATCAGCGCCCAAGACCACTAGCGACTTTAGGAAGATATCTATTTGTAATGTGGGATACCGGATCTACGCATATTTTCTATTAGAAAGACTAGACGAAGCTATTAAATCCATAGGTAATTATCAAGCGGCTTTTCTAGAAAATAGATCTACCGACGACCACATTTTTACCCTGCGCCGGGTGCTGGACATAAATTGGAGGGAAGGAAATCGGCTCTTTGTTGCAGCATTAGATATAGAAAAAGCGTTCGACAACGTCAACTTAACTGCGCTAAGGGACATACTACAAACGCGTACAAATATTCACCTTACCAATAGAATCGTAGAAGCTTGCATGAAGGAGAGAACATTCATATCCTGGTGCGGACAGAACTCTGAAGTTATTCAAAAAGGAAAAGGGGTCAAGCAGGGATGTCCGCTGTCCCCCCGGCTATTCACCATTGTAATGGACGATGTTCTTCGCACCCTGGAAGAGGAGGACGAGGCAGTCAGGCTGGACCAAGACGCCGAAATCACCCTACCCCTTATACTTTCGTACGCAGACGACCTAATTATAATAGGCCCACACATATCAGTAATCGACCGAATAGTGAGAAAGTTGGCAGATCTGTTAAATACCGTAGGATTAACGATAAACACGGCCAAAACTAAATTAATTGTACGAGACCCTTGTGATATCTCAAAACGAGATTTACAGCCTATATGCTTGGGTGGAGTGTCTATCCAACCTACAGACGAAATAAAATACCTCGGTACTTATATTACATATACCCACAATAGGAGGGCCTCCATAAAGTTGCGTTGCCAAAAAGCCGTACGAAATTCCAAGATACTAACGCAATTTATTAAGAGAAACAAAATAGAATGGAGAATCGCTAGGCTAATGTACAAAATGGTGATATCTCCTGTCATGACGTACGGGCTTAATGTCGCAGCACTAACCAAAGCGAATCGATCACGCCTAAGACGGTATGAAAGACATATTCTTACTGAAATGCTGTCAGTCGCAAGGGGCACTCCTAAAAAAAAGATCTGGGAAATTTTGGAAGGCAAAACGGTAACAAAAATAATTAAAGTGCGGCGGCTCTCGTTTTACGGGCATGTGCTTAGGCGTCGTAACCCTCATCTATTGTACGCGGCCCTCATGTATAAGGAACGCAGAAGAAAAATAGGTCGGCCTATATTTACTTGGGAGGACTCTCTGGACCAGGACGTACGAGAATACACCAACAAAAGTCGTGCCTACTGGCGAACCATTGCCGATAATAGAAATCGGCTCAAAAAGGAAGCCGAAAAGATCTATAAAAGACCCGAAACCGACACGGAGACAGAGCCCGAGGATACTGAGGGAGCAGAGCAATGATTTATAAATATATTTATATTAAATTAGATTTTTAATATTAGATTTCATTTTAAGCAGTCCATTCCTCTAATATATATTACACACCAAGTATTTCATCTATCTCCCTAATGCTGACTTTACGATGCCTGAATTCGGGTTGGCTCCACCTTACGTCTCTCCTCTTATATCGACTGCAAACCCTACACTCCTATCCTATCTACTTGACTCTCCGGTGTCTCGGGCAGGTGCGCTGCTGCCTGCGGCGGGCGGAGATGGTTGGTGCAGCAAAGGCGACGAGGCTCGCATGCCCTGATCGGTTTAGTGTTAGTGGCTGGTCGGTGTGGGTTAAGGTTCTCGTGCTCGGCCGGCTCTTCGCTACTCTTACTGGACCGGTCGGGCGGGCGTGCTTCTCCCCGCTAGCCTAATCTAACATCTCCTCTCCGTCGAAGTCAGCGCGTACGGGTCCTTGCAGCAGAACTGCTGGCTGGAGGTGTCAAAAGAACAGAACAGAACAGAACATATTTTGTTTATTAACAGTTTTAAATTGAATCAAAATCAAATGAAAATCATTTATTTCAGCCAACTTTGGGACCGTAATATTAAGCCCGAATTATTAAACACCTGGGGATGTAAATAGTTCGTATTCTTTTCTCACAGCTATTATTGTGATACACGGGTATTGTTGTTTAATAAATAACTTGGTCAATAACCCTTTATTTGGAATAAGAAAATATTTTTCTCTGTATTCGTATGGAATGTTTCTCGAAAATTTAGGGAGGGTAATCAAAACATCCGACCAAATAAACACAAAAAGAAGCAGTTTCCCTGGATGAGTAGTTGCCTAAATGGTCTATTTTACTCGCTATTACATTTTAGTAGCATAATAATAATAGTTTTCTTAGTCTTCTCCTATATAGATATACTAGCGACCCTCGCTTTGCTTACACACACGCGTAACACCCTTATATTAATTAGAATTAATTAAACATAAAAACCTCTCTCTTGAATTACTCTGTCTATGAATGAAAACCGCATTAAATTCGTTGCCCAGTTTGAAAGATTTCAGCGGATACGCACAGGGACAGACGGCTAGCAGCGACCGTGTTTTATATGTAAAGAAGAGAGTAAAACTCTTCCGTGAGTTCCATGACTAACTAACAGACTGACTGATAAACAACGCACAACCTAAGCCGCTGAACCTTAGGACTTGAAACTTGAAGAAAATATTGTTTACTAGGTTCTACCCGCGACTTCGTCCGCTTAGATTTCGAGATATTAAGTACGGTAGCCTATGTGTTCCGTCCAGCCGTTGCAGCGAGAAGAAGTAATAACACGCACGCCAAATACACAAACTTTCGTATTTATAATATTAGTCGGATTTAGTACCCTAGCGGTGCACTAGGAAAGGATTCTTCGAAAATCAACCAACGGGAAGAAATGGGAAGAAACCGGAAAATAATTATACATATACTGCCCGTCACGTAATAAGACCTCTGACCTTGGATGCGTTCACTCAGTTGTAGACTCTATTATAATCGAGTGACGAAACAACTACATCCAAGGTCAGCGGTCTCTTTATATGACGGGCTCTATAAACAAAGTCGAGAGCGCCCTCTAGTTAAATACACAATTGAGTATTATCTAGAAAAAACAGAACACTATTGTACAATTTCTAGTCTCGGCACGCGCCGAATCCGCGCGGTCCTTACTCCTTACTCAATCAAGTTACCAACTTTAGGGAAAAAACATGTTTGTATAATGCAAACACTTCCGAACACATTTACAAACTTGTACTTGTAAATGTAATGCCTGAGGGACTTTCATAGTGTTCTTGTGAAAATATTTTGCTACGTTTGTGGAACAGCTATGGTGGAAGTTCGTCACTTGTTAGGTTATAGAAGAAGCAAAATGTAATGTTGTTACTCATACGTGAGGCACTTCAAATGTTAAATTCCTTAAAAAATAAAAGACAAAAGACATTTATTCAGTACCTAAGTAAAGTACGCCGCATGGGAACGTTAACAATTAACCAGCGTTTCCCAAGACGAAACCGTTGTTAAGAAGAAACGCCGCAAGAAACTCAGCAGTCAGTCATTTTTGAAACATATTTCTTATGGTCCGTGGCGTTGCCGGGTTAGAATAGTGCCACTACATGGCTTCCCATGGATGTCGCAAGAGGCGACTAAGGGAATAAGTAAAAATAATAAAGTAACAAGCACTAAGTTCTTAATCCCTTTAAAATATAATGTCCGTTTTGAACAGTAATTCATTGTACATCTGTTTAAACATTATTTGATGATCTAAAGTAAATTAAATATCGAAATTAAATTAGTCAATAACTTTTAGATTGGTGGTCAATATTTAAAAGTCATTTTGTGGGCAATTGAATGGGAAAATCGAAGCGTCCATAATTATTTGGCCACCACTGTTTTATATAGACTAGATGACGGCGGCAACGTACGCGGATACTTAGTTTAGTGCTACTCCCCCCATTTTAATGAATTAAGGGAAAACGAGGGTAATATGCAGATTACAGAGTAGTGAATCAAGTTAATCCGAGTGTGATATAAGGGCCCTATTCCACTAGTGGTGGCGCAACCAGTAGACACCAGATGAGAGTACTCGCCATAGAGGAAATATACATTCTAACACTGCCGTCGCTATATGTATTTGAAATAATCATCTTTGTTAGGAAGAATCTACATAATTTCCCAACGAACATTGATAAGCCAAAAGCAACCAGGAGCACAGGAAAGCTCAAAACCACTTTTTATAGACTGGCCAAAACTTCAAAATCATTCTTGGGAAATTGTGTAAAATTCTACAATAAAATTCCAAAAAGTATTACTGAACTTACTGACTCTAAATTTAAATCTGTCGTAAAACAAAAACTAATTTCCCGAGCATATTATAAATTAAACGATTATATCATGGATAGGGATGTTTGGCAGTGAGTCGTCCGTCCTGCATGAGTAATCTACGCTTAAAAAAGGTGCACCTACTGTACAAAAATACCGTGATATTGTAAACTATTTATTTATAATTATAATGTAATGATGTAAACCTTTTTCTTGAAAAAATATACCTTGCCGAGTTTCTTACGCCGGTTCTTCTCGGGGCAAAGGTTTTATTTTTCGAACCGGTGGTAATGCTTTTTGACATTCATAGGTGCATTATATTATGCCTAAATTGAAGAATAAAGAACTTTGACTTTGACTTAGAGCTGTTTATTTTTAGTGCCGCCGCCGTGGTGTCTCAGAGTTGGGAGCCTGCCGTTTAGCCGAAATATGTTTGCCAAATTGTATCGTTTCCCAACAAACAGCATTTGCCAACCCAATTTTTGCAATATGTATGGCCGAATGTATCGTCTCGCTTCCCAACCGTTTCATTTGCCAAACCGCTTTGTTTTCTGCAACTGTAAATATTTCAGGATTTTTTTCAGAACCCGGAGGTTAGGTTAGTTTTTATATAAATCCTGATATATTTACAGTTACAGAAAACACATTCGACCAAACATATATCTGCCATAAAGCAGAGAACCGTCTAAGAGTTATATTAATATGCCTCTAAATGACACGTTTATATTATTTTGTTTGGTCCATTTTCGTATGCGGTCCGTATCCGGTCACCGGCTAGCGTAAACAGTTTTTTTATAGTAAATAAATGTTAAGCCTAGTAAGTAGTGACCCGTCTACGAAGCTAGCGATCTCGGGTTTAATTCCTGAGACGGGTAAATATTTGTATGATGAGCTCAAGTATTTATTTGTTCATGTGCCTTCGATGTTGTCTATGTACTTACTCGTAGTTACCTATTTCACCGCACCGACCGGACCGAACCACTTGCTGTGTCCTGCTGCGCCCATGATGCAGCTGTACGTGTCCCGATTACATTACCCTACGGAGGCGAAGGATCTCGTAGAGTATGTACGAGTTAAAGTCAAAGTCAAAGTCAAAGTTCTTTATTCTTCAATTTAGGCATAATATAATGCACCTATGAATGTCAAAAAGCATTACCACCGGTTCTAAAAATAAAACCTTTGCCCCGAGAAGAACCGGCGTAAGAAACTCGGCAAGGTATATTTTTTTCAGGAAAAAGGTTTACATCATTACATAATAATTATAAATAGTTTACAATATCACAGTATTTTTGCACAGTAGGTACCTTTTGCACAGTAGGTAGTATTTTTGCACAGTAGGTACCTTTTTTAAGCGTAGGTAAATTTATGCGTAGATTACTCATGCAGGACGGACGACTCACTGCCAAACATCCCTATCCTTGATATAATCGTTTACTTTATAATATGCGCGGGAAATTAGTTTTAAATTTAGAGTCAGTAAGTTCAGTAATACTTTTTGGAATTTTATTGTAGAATTTTATACAATTTCCTAAGAATGATTTTGAAGTTTTGGCCAGTCTATAAAATGTGGTTTTGAGCTTTCCTGTGCTCCTGGTTGCTTTTGGCTTATCAATGTTCGTTGGGAAATTATGTAGATTCTTCCTAACAAAGATGATTATTTCAAATACATATAGCGACGGCAGTGTTAGAATATGTATTTCCTTGAAGAATTCCCTCAATGACACACGCGACCCCAAGTTAAGACCGGAGTTCCTCTTAGGGTCGAGTGGTTGGAAATCTCGCCACAAGGTTAATTGTAAGTCATTTGTGGTGAGAATACCGGCCAAAGATCAATCCACCTTTTTAAAGGAGGAATTCTGGCAGAGGTGTGTCATATTTTGGCGATTTCGTGGTCGCAGGATAGCTGACACCGCGAAAGTCGTGTTGATTTTTAAATTATAATATGGGCCTTGTTGTCGAAATAGAATAGAAATAAAGTTATTCCAGTCTATTCTGTTTCTCTATATGTATAAGTATGGTTATCGTATTCATAGTATTTACAAGCGTAGAGCTTAGTGTGGGACTTGGTCAATATGTATAAGTATGGTTATCGTATTCATAGTATTTACAAGCGTAGAGCTTAGTGTGGGACTTGGTCAATCTGTAGGAGATTGTTCTCTATTTATTTATTTATAACTCGCTTTGCTTCGGTCTATGGGACTTTTCTCTGACACCCTAAGCTAGAATTTATAATACATAAAATTCTTCCTCTTGAATCACTCTATCTATTGCTGAAAACTGCGTTAGAATCGGTTGACTAGTTTAAAATATATAAACGAACAGACAGCGGAAGCGACTTCATTATATAATCAGTATGTAAAGATAAATACGCCGTATGCGTAATTTGACGACGCGCTGGCCTAGTTGGTACTGAGCTTGCCTACGAAGCTAGCGGTCCTGGGTTCAAATCCCAGATATTTGTGTGATGAGTGCGAATATTTGTTCCTGAGTCATGGATGTTTTCTATGTATAAGTATATATTTCTCTATGTAAGTATTTATATCGTTGTCTAGTACCCATAGTACAAGGCTAGAGCTTAGTTTGGGACTAGGTCAATTGGTGTGACATTGTCCCCTGATTTATTTCTTTTATAAAGATGACAACGCACCGAACGGCCTCATTTTATGAAATGAGTTACTCTTACAAACTCGTTTTGACTTCGTGTCCTTCCCAAGACCAGCTGAATGACGAGATGGTGAAACTTAGGTCATAGTCATAAATATCCAATGGATGATGAAGGAACGACGTTTATGTAAATGTAAGCTTTGCTTGAATAAACATTCCTCTGGGTTACTCTGGTTTGTTTTTGTGTATCTTCCCTCGAACTAAATATTACTGTTTAAACACCGTTTTTTACCATAAAGCCGCTTTTAAGTGAATAAGAGCTAATTTCTTATAAACAATATGATAGCGATATGGTTTAACCGGGTGTAAATCGGTTGGTCTAAAATTGTTTGGCCTATTTTTGTTTCGCCACGTATTTTTTTGCCTACCAATGTATCGTCTAATCATTTAAATGTCGAAAACTCTTTTATCGAAATGGTTTTGCATAATTTTTTTTGGTCGAAAAATTGTTGAATGATTTTTAGTATAACATAGCCCGTGAGGCGAAGTTGACGGAGCTCCGCTTGGCGGAGCTCCTACTCCGCGTAGTTGTTAACATAATTTTAACCTAACCTAACCTAGTTGAGATCAATTTAGACTAAAAGTGCTTTAGAACAAAAAATATGTATGCAAAAAAATCTTTATGCTAAAAAATAAGTATGTCATTCAATAGTATAGGAAACATGTTCGACTAAATAAGAAGAGCACCCGGTTTAACCACTTATTATGAGCGTCTACCCGCCAAACTAAAAAATGTACATAGGGTTTAATTTTTTTTTTTTTACAGTGGCTATATAAGTACGCTGCTAATACCATTTCGGCAGTTGGCTTATCCCAAAATGTATAACGTATTTTTTTTTAAACATATGGCAGGTAGGTTGTTTTTGTGACGTAGCATTGCACTTTCTAACGGCAGTTGTCCTTGGCTAACCGCGCGGCACACACGTACTTACGCCCTTTTTGATTTTTAAACGTGTTATCGGAAATCTCCGAAATTCGTGAGCCTATTTCTTTGTTTTATTCTGAAACATGTACACCGTCTACAGTGGGTGAATTTGTATGAGGTTGAAATTTTAATAGTTATTTATGTAACTGGTGCATAATTAAGCTTAAGGTATGAGTGCCGAGGTTAATATTTAGTTTGAGAAATCAAATTGCGAGCCTACGAGCCTATCATTAGATGACAGACACGATGATAAAAAAATGAAAGACGCCAGCTGTTTAAAAACAAACTGAAAAATGTTAGAAAATTTTATTTAAAAAAATCTCTTTCGTTAAAATAAGCTTTAAACACATAGTATGTATATATTTTTGTAATCGTCTTTTAAAACCCTTTAATTTGATACCCCACTTGATAGGTTTGTAATATTTATTTCTTTGGAGTATATAGTCCGCCATTTTGTTTTCATTTTAACGTCAGATAGCCTATGTTACTAAGAATGACGTAAGGATTCTAACGATACCTCACACATCTAAATCGGTTAAGGGATTTAGAAGTTATAGTGGAATAATGAAACTCACATACCTACATACATACATATAAACATGAACCCTTTTTGGGGCAGTCGTGTAAAAATTATATTAGTATATTCTGATACAGTTAACAATGTTTTTATTAGTGGTTTATAGTACGCGAGTAGAAGTTTATATCAATTTATTGACATTTGAAAATCATTGTATATTGACATCGGACAAGTGATCATTTATTGTTAATGTTTTAAATATTGTTGTATTATTTCACTTTAGTATTTATGTTGACGACTTTAATGTCATTTCGTATTGTTTGACATGCAATGTAATTAATATATTATTGGTATATTACATTGATGAATAAATAAACTAAACTAAGACAAAGTACATGTAATAGAGACTCTGATTCACGACACGATCCCTCTGTATCCGACGTCCGATTGAGATTTAAATATTAAATCTCATTCCGATTTGGGAGGCATATGCAAATCGGCATCAGGTACCGGCATCAACACTATTTATCAATTAACAATTATGTTTAAATAAATGAACACTCGAAGCGATTTATGGCTACTATAACTCACGATCTTAAATTAAAAGTTAAATACAATAAAATAAATATGACCACACCGTTCTTTATTCTAAATGAATATCAGTAAATAGGCCACCTCCTTGACAAGACGGACACTAATGATTTTTCCTAAAGAGATGAGATTGATTGTACCAAATTAAGAAAGTTCTATTAACGGCCAAAAATAGTATTAATATATAAATACATTAATTTAATTTTGTAGCATACCTACAATTTCATTTCTTACAGTATTTAAACTACTTGAAAAAATCAAGTGCCTATTTTCTTTACAAAGATTACCTCAGGAGTACGTAGAATCCGCGTAATTCAATTGCGTTCCATAATAAACAGGAAACGGGAGCATATCTAGTTCGGATATTGGCTTGTCTTGTGGTCTATTCACTGTGAACCAATATCCGCAATCATGGCTTCAGTTGGGTTCCATTGTGTACAGCGATTGCTTTCAGTATTGTGATCATTTGACGCTCCGAGTCTCATTCGGTTTTGTATGGGTCTTAAGACATTATATAACGGTAAGAAATCAAGGTGGGAATTAAGCACGCGTCACAAATACAGATACAGTTACAGCTATATCCCAGATGTTGACGTAAATATTACTAAATAGGTTTCCTCTTTATATTATCAAAGTCCGTCGAATCAGTTACGAGTTAGGTGTATACAATCATTAGTTGTTATCACGTTAAAATCTGATTTAACGGTTATTTATTATTTTGATTTACTAAAAAAAAACATGAGAAAATAACAAAAGCATTAAAAAGTTTTAAGTTGTAAATTAAATATTATATTCATATTAAGGGTTCAACTGTAATTTGATTCTGTTATACGTAGCGGTACTGAATTATTACTCTTTCCTCTCTCTCTCAGCCCAAAAAAGCACTATTAATTAAGGATTGATTTCCTACCTTATTAGATTAATTCAAGTATGGCAACCCTTCTTTTAATTTTTAAATAATAAATGTGAAACTATAGGTTTTTGATGGTTTGTCTCAATCACCCAACAATTAATTATATTTTTATGATATTTTTGATAAAGTATCAACGTTTACCACCGTTCGTTTCGGCAATATTTGCACCGTTTCGCCACTTTTTGTCTAATATGTGAAGAATTAGTATAGTTATAAAATATATATTATTTTTATATTTTATCTTTATATTAAACTATTTATGGATAGGTATTATTTTAAATATTACAGAATTTTTGATACTCTTTTCAACCTTAAGTTACATCAGTGGCCACAAACGGTACATCTACCTTATTTTTTCTAGATATTTCACTCATTTTCAGCACATTGTGTCTTACGTACCCTTCTGTCACCATTGATACGTCGGCGAAAGAGGTCCTATTTACGCTTCTAAAATATCCTAGATTGAAGGAGGGAGGCGGAAGAAGGGAAGGTTAATGGTCGGACGAAAACACGATTTACGAAACATATTGTTACCGGATTTCTTTTGCGGTGTGTAAAAGTGTTGTCATTCGCAATCCATAACATCGTTTGTCCTAAAGTCATATCACATAGCACGTTTGCCCTAAGTAATGTTTGGTATAACATACATTTGTCATAATGACTGTTTTGTCATAACGTTATTTTGCCCTAAATATCATTAACCATAATTTTACATTACCTAAGCATCCAAATATCTAGTCTTATTTGCACTAATTATGAAAGGCATAATGCAAGTAGTAATATAATACTTGTAAGGCATAATATAGGTACAATAATTTGTGTTATGTCAAACATACCTTAGTGCAAACATGTTAGGAGATATGGCTTTAAGACAAACGTTTTCATGGATAGTGTAAAAGTACCCGAGACCTCCTAAGACGAGACGAGAATTTAAATTTAAGTAAGTTGAGGTTAAAAATCTCTTCAAACAACCACCTTGTTAAATACGTGTAAATAAGATGGCGGAAACGTTTTACGAATAAACAAATTGTACTCCGGGAAGAAGCAAGTATAACAACAGAATTTAAGCCGCTTATCTAGCTTTCATTGTGTTCGACTTGAAATGTTGTGGAGTTGAATCTTTAACAATAAACAGACGGTATGACAGATCAAAATACATCAAACAGGAACTTGATAATTGTCTAGCTGGTAACAGATAATTTTAACTCATCATCATCATGTCAGCCGAAAGACGTCCACTGCTAGACATAGGCTTCCCCCAAGGCTTTCCACTCAGACCGGTCTTGTGCTTTTCGCATCCACCGCGGTCCCGCGATCCTGACAAGGTCGTCACACCATCTTGTTGGAGGCCTACCTACAGCTCGTCTTCCGGTCCGCGGACGCCACTCCAGAACCTTCTGACCCCATCGGCCATCAGTCCTGCGAGCAATGTGCCCCGCCCACTGCCACTTCAGTTTAGCTATCCTTCGGGCTATGTCGGTAACCTTAGTTCTACTGCGGATATCATCACTTCTGATTCTATTACGCAGAGAAACCCCGAGCATAGCCCTCTCCATAGCCCTCTGAGTGATTTTGAGCTTCCTTATGAGGCCCATTGTTAGCGCCCATGTCTCAGATCAGTAAGTTATCACTGGCAACACACACTGGTCAAAAACTTTTGACTTCAAACACTGCGGTAATTTGGACGAAAACTTTTAACTAATTTCACTTAATTAGTAGGATAATTTTGTCGAATTTAATTTCACCGGGCTTAGGTCTGTGCCTCCTGTGACAAGTGATACAACTCGAGTTGTAGCAATTTGCGGTTTATTTCATGAATCAACTTGAAAAAAAATTACGCATCTTTTGCTCCAACTCCCGTGTTCCTAGGCCTTCTAGTTCCCAAGATACTTTCGTGTAAAATGATACAATTAACCATTTCTTTTAAAATTTTGGGTGATTAATGCTATTTCTCTAGTTAAAACACTCCAAAAAAACAAAAAATAAAAAATTCTTCGTGCCTGGTGATATATCTAAAATTGTATTATTAATCACGATTTTAATTTACCTTTAAAAAGTCGTGTTTTTTGATATAACTTGAGTTGTATCATTTATCACCAGAGTTTTGCGTATTTCGAAAGTTACAAATTGAGTTAGACCAAAAATTAAACCTATATTTGCTTTTTTTGGTTTGTGTTAAGTGATACAACTCGATTTACATCAAATGTCACCAAACATTTCCTAATTTTTGCAATTATGTCTTATGGCACAAGTCAGTTGTATCAAAAATGTAAGAATATTACGAACATTTAGAACCTGTAAAGTTTGATGCATAGTGATACAATTACTATCCAAACAAATCTATTGATACTTTCTATAGAAAGAAACGTGTCATAATAAAGTGTAATATTTATGTATTAATATTTAGTAAGGTCTAATAATATTACTTTGTTGTGACAGAGTTTTGTAAAGGTTCAAAATAAAATGGTTTGTCTCTGGTCGGGTGCTGAGGTATAAAGTGCGAGGGGAAGTTAGATAAGGCTCGATATTTGCGTATACAAAATGTATCTATTTTTAATCCAAAATATCCAAATAGCCTATCTGTCCTCGTTTTGAATATAAGGTTAGGGTATTACTCAAACTAGCAATACCCCGTCATATGAGTAAGCTTGCTTGTGTATACCTCTCCTGTTGGTTTCTTTAATGAGCGAATCTAGTAGGAGACACCATGAGTGGTGACAGGCAACCCTCTTGCGGGAAGCCTCTACACGTCTTTATCCTTTTTGAGTCTCCAGTCCAGAATCTTAAAAGCGTCCTCCAATGCAGCGGTGAACAGCTTCGGAGAGATCACAAGATCTCCTTGTCTGACTCCCCGCTGCAGAGGAATAGGCTTCGTGCTCTGGTCCTGTAGTCGGACGTCGGACGTCGGACGGATAGTGGCGTTTTCGTACAGACACTTCAACACTTTGATATATCGTTAGTCAACTTGGCACCGCTGGAGAGACTGCAGCACAGCCCAGGTCTCGATCGAATCGAAGGCTTTCTCGTAGTCCAGAAATGCAAGGCAAAGGAGGAGGTTATTCGGTCTTCTGTATAACCTGCCGCAGCGCATGTATGTGGTCTACGGTACTATAACCTTTTCGGAAACCGGCTTGTTTGGGAGGCTGGAAATCGTCAAACCTGCGTGCGAGACGATTTGTGATAAACCTCGAAAACAATTTGTAAACATGGCTCAGAAGTGAGATGGGTCTATAATTCTTCAGCAAGGTTTTATCACCTTTCTTGAAGAAGAGAACCACCACACTTCTTTCCGTGATAGTCGGAGGCTCAGCCCTCGAAGTTGTTGATGACAATATTTACCTGGGACAAAGGGTCCAGCTAGGTAGGTCTAACATGAGAAAGAGGTCACTCGTCGAATCCGACTCGGCTGGGCAGCGTTCGGGAAGCGTCGCAGCATCTTTTCGTCCAAATTACAGCAGTGTTTGAAGTCAAAAGTCTTTAACGGTCATTCTCCAGAATTGTGTTCTCAGTCTAATTAACACCGCCCTTTTTTTCCACCTGCTTTTTGATAAATTTTATACTAAATGTAGTAATATATCGACCATTCGAACTATATTATTTATTGGGCACTTAATTATTATTAGCGGTTAATGAACTAGAAGGGTTTTAATATTTTCCCCACGCGCGAATTAGAAAAGTTACGCGTTAATTAGAATTACTTGCTCGTGAATTAGAAAAACTACGCGTTAATTATATAAATTTGCTACATTTTAGGAAATAAGACAATTATACATAACATACAGACATTCAACTATAGTATGTAGCTTAATTATTGTGGGTTGTTTTAATACATAATTTGTACAAATATGAAGAATGATGGCGGGTCTCTAGGATTTTCGTCGCATGATTAGAATGACAAGTGTCACTTTTTGAGAAAATGCAACTTTTTAATGCGGTGAGCAAAATTGTTAACTTTTCAAAAGGAGAAATATGCTAGAAAAAATAAAATAACCCCTAAAGATCATATTGTTCAAACACTTAAGTACATAGATACGAGCATAAGGTTAAGATTTTAAGGAACCTCTAATAATATATCAGTTTGACATAGTATTATTAATCATCATAGTACTATTAATTATCTTACGAAAATTGTAGTAAGTATAGGGACCCGCCATCATTCTTCCGGGAATTACTTTTTTGTAAAAAGTGTCAATTCATTTAAACTGGTATAAAAAAATTTATTTCTAAATTTTTGCTTAAGAATTTAGAATTAAAAAGCTTTTATAAATGTACCAAAAAGCGCTTTTTACTACTCTTAAACTAATTAACGCGATCACTTTTCACGCGTGAATTAGACGTGTGTATTAGGGATTCTTGATAAAAAAAATATAACTTCTTGTAGGTACATGTGATAAACTACAAAATCCAGTAACTGTTAAATACTGAGGTCCTTAATGTATAGAATAATTTACAGAGCTATAGAGTTATTGGCTGATTTTAAAAACGTGAACGTGTGAATTAGAATTTACGAGAACCAAAACGTGCGAATTAGATACTTACGTTTGTAGTCAGCGATCCACACAACACTAACACGTCTTTACCTCAAGAGGGTCTCGACACGACTGGCGGCTCACGCGAAATGCGTTAGCGATGTCTGTCTCTTTCTTCAATGGCCTTGCACGGACAACAATGAAAGCTGCGCGTGAATTAGTACACGTCTCGGGACATCTTTACTTTATTTTATATCTTAGTGTTAAATTAATAAATACACTTGGTAATTTTTTTGCAATGAGGACGTCTTATCTTTTATTAAATAAAAATACTTTCATTCATCTTTCCTTTTGTATATGATCGGGGTAAATAGGTATATTAGTGATTTTGGAAGTGGGACACGTGGTGTTAATTAGGAGAATGGGGTATTGATGTTTTTTTTCTCCTAGAAGGGTATTGAATATTTACTTGAAAATTCATGTACACCTCGATACAAGTACCTTCTACAATCAAAAAATATAAATTATACAAAATTCAATAGTTTTATATTTTTAAAGCCCGAGGACATACAGAAATGGCTGTCTGGAGAATGACCGTTAACCAGTGTGTGTTGCCAGTGATGACTTACGGATCTGAGACGTGGGCGCTAACAATGGCCCTCATAAGAAAGCTCAAAGTTACTCAGAGGGCTAAGGAGAGGGCTATGCTCGGGGTTTATCTGCGTGATAGAATCAGGAATGATGTTATCCGCAGGTAGAACTAAGGTTACCGATATAGCCCGAACGGGGCACATTGCTCACAGTACTGCTGGCCGATGGGGTCAGAAGGTTCTTGAGTGGCGTCCGCGGACCGGAAGACGAGCTGTAGGTACGCTTCCAATAAGATGGAGTGACGACCTTGTAAGGATCGTGGGAATGCGGTGGATGCGAAAAGCACACGACCGGTCTGAGTGGAGAGCCTTGGGGGAGGCCTATGTCCAGCAGTGGACGTCTTTCGGCTTTCGGAAATAAAAAATACAATAAAAACGATTTCGTCCTTAAATCACATAGACAGTTGTTCTATTTACCCGTCAATTTCATGTTTAGTTCCTTTATTCCATAGTATATAAAAAAATAAAGTTATCATGATTGTAATCGTTTGTTTTAAATACTTGTATTATTTGACACAAGTTTTTTCGTAATCAGACCTAGGAATAACTCTATATATAACATTACTCACGGTTTATTTTACGTTTTTTTTTGTGAAAAGTGATACAACTCACTAAATATCCGTATTATTATGTCCGTTCGTCTTAAGAAAGATTACTTATTCAATTCCCTACAACTTATATATATATAAGTTAAACCTCTAACTCTGGAAATAATAGAAAAAAAGTAGCTTTTAAAACAAGTTGTATCAATCATGACCAGAGCTCCTTGATTACACTTTTATGTGTTAAATAATACAATTCGAGTTGTATCATCTTACACGAGTTAAATGGAGCTCAATCTGAAATGTAAAATGATACATAAAGTACGTTTCTTCGAATATCTCAAAAACTATAACTAGTATCAATATTTTTGTAAAACCAGTTAATAAAGTGATATTATATGATATAAAAATCAATAGCAATGTTTAAAAAAATATATTCATTTAAGAGCAGTATTTTTTTAAAACTTGTTTTCGCTCTCCTGTAAAATCGTGTTTTTCGAGTTGTATCACTTGTCACAGGAGGCACAGGGTTAGGTTAGACTTGTGATTCCCAAAAAAACTCATGAGACGAGAATGCCATTCGATTTATGAAAATTCTGCCTGACGTTTGTTGAAAGGTGTTCCGGTAAAATAATAGTTACCCTGTCTACCTGATATTAAACCGAACTTTTGCGAAATCTTGTGTGATTTATTTATAGTTAGGTTTAAGAAATAATCATAATAAAATATAGCGGGACAATATCACACAAATTGACCTAGTCCCGAACTAAACTGTGGGATTGAACGTTAAAACTTAGATGTAGCTGTACATTGTAGAAGGGTAGAAGTACCATTTGTGGCCACTGTACCATTTTTGGCCATAGGTCGAAATAAGAAAAAAAATACTGTAAAATTAAAATTAATATTCATAAATAGTTAAGACTGAAGATTAATATAAAAATAAAATATCAAAACATTTGCGTAATTTCATAATTCTTTAGATATTAGTTAAAATTTAAAGTGGCCAAAAACGGTGTAAAGATGGTCAAAATCGGTACTTCTACCCTACTACGTTACATTGGCGCTGTTATTGATATGCTAAATTCAAACCACTTTCATTTTATTTCGTTATCCGACAAGGTACTAAAATTAACAGTCAACCAATTTGAATCATAGCCCACTATGGAACTATTTCAAAGTGACGTAATGATTCAAATCGTAACAAACTTTTTAACAACTGAATTAAAACGTCACTTTTACATAGTTCCATAGTGACCTATAAATCAAATTGGTTGAGTGTACTCTCTCGTTCCGCTTTGGTATGGGACTAAAAGGTGTACAAATATTTACATTCATATCTTATAAAGCCCGCAAGATATCGATATGAAACATACCGGATAATGTTAATTCAATTTTTTTCTATTAACATCATGAAAATTTTCAAAATCAGATGACTTGATTCGGAGTGTTTTCGAGACATACTTTTAGACAGACGTACAGACAAAAATGTTAAAAACGGTACTTTATCATTTTGCTGATGCAGGTATAAATAAATAGCAGGTTTCACGTAAATTTTTGATTCGTTCAGTTGTTCTGGCGTGATTGAATAACAAACATCCATACTTTTGCATTTGTAATATTAGTAAGGTATGTTGTAAGATAACAAACAAACACTTCAATATTATTTAGTACTATAGATATTGTTACTATTCTTACTTTTTATTCCTTCCTTATGTTAAATATGAATTTCCAACAGAACTCGTATCGAGACATACCTATTCCAATAATAATAAATGTAGATTTCGAGTCTAAAGTGGACACAATTGAAAATAGACGTTCAGTGCAAATTTTATTGGAAATTTCAATATGATACTTCGTCTACTTGTGCCATAGCTTGTAAAGGGCATTGAGTAAGTTGGTGAGCACACAATAGGGAATACGCATGCATTTTTTTAAATTTCATTTCTCAACAAAATATAAAAACAACACATAATTTCATTTCTTTCTTTTCATTGGATTAATAATGGTAAAATGGTTCGTTTAGTAATGTTCATTTTCACGCCACTGCTTGGAAATGTGGCGAAAGATGGTCTGTTCTTGGTCCCCAAAACAATCGATAGTTGTACATTGAATGAGCAGGCCTACCTATGAATTTAAACAGACCAACTATGTTAACATTGTTGGTCTGTTCCATTGACCAATAACATCGGTCCGCTGATCACTAATTCGACCAATCAGAACACACTTTGTGCTGCATATGAAATTAAATTGGCCAATGAGAAGTCGTTTTATTTTTTTAATAATATTCATCCCTTCACGGATAGGCAAAGGAATCAGATTCCATACAGCCATATATGTCTGCTTTTAATTATCTGAAATAAAGTTTTATAAGATATTTTTTTTATTTCCTCGCAGTAGTCGTGAAAAGCACTGTGTTAAGCCTCGGCCGAAAGTGCAATAGATGGACTCGTACTTTCGAGTCTATCTATTGCTTACTTTCTAACCTCTACAACAATGTACTATTGTTTTCCAATTTCAATTGATACCGATTTTTACTTACTATCGGCAGAAAGAGAGCGGAACACACGACTATTTATTCCTATCTGCGTCTATATTTAACTAATGTCATAAGAAAAGGGATGCAGATAAAACAAAAATCCGGTAAAACTTAATAACATAAGCATCACTCTAGAGCAGTTTTTGTTACACGGCCATTTTGGGGAACTTTGACATGCCATTTCTCAGTATATCGTTTTTTTAAATGTGCTCCTTCTGTATTCGGCAAGATGTGGATAACTTATTCTCGTGTCATTCTTATCAGGCTCCCAATAAGCGACAAAAAATGAGACTTCGTAAGTTCGTCGTGAGGAGTTACACTCAGGAGCAAAAATACCGGTTCAGAGTGCGTTTTTTATTCAAACGAGACTATTTCGAAGCCGTCGTTCCTCGCCTGGGGTTGTTTTGAGTGAGGTTTAATGATGGATACTGCGAGGTTTAATAGAGGAGGTCAAAAGTTCTTAAGATACCTAACTGATCGCACAATCAGTTAACACCACAGCGGGAGAGTTTGGGTCAGCACTTGGATTTCCTTACATTCTATTGCCATTCTAGATGTTTTTCTGAACATGCTCAATTCCGGCGTTAACCGCAGATTTATTCAGTTGGGTATCCTAGGCACTCTGGAAGTCCTGTATCGATGCTCGAGGTATTCATCAACCAAGGCTTCGAAATAGCCTCTTTAGTATGAAAAACGCACTCTGACCCATTATTTTTGCTCCTAAGTGTATTTCATAATGTAATAAGGGCCCATTGCCTTTTCGAGACAAGCCTTTGACGTTTTTCTCGTTATCAAGATATTGAATAAATGAAATTTGTACGTGTCCCTAGTCCCTATTTTTAAAGATTTTCTTCACATAAAAAATATTTCTTTTTTGTAACTGTTTTCTCATGTGAAAATACGACTGAAATATATCAAGTATTGACCAATTTACTATTCAAAATAGTGGTTGTGTTTTAGTACGCAACGATTAATCAGTATGTTTCTGCTACCGAGGCCATAGGACAAAATAAAAAAAACTTGTTATTAGGGATCACTTTGTTGTCCGTCCGCCCGTCTGTCTGTCAAGATCCTTTATTTCAGAAACGGGTGAAGGTATCGATTTGAAATTAAAACCATATACTTAAGTCTACAGATAACGTAAAAAATGGTACGATCGTTTATTTCCATTACAACTAACTTGATCTGTAAATTTTACTAAGGAGCAGGGCTCTGCTGATAGTGGATTTTCATAGTCACAGCCGTTTTTAGCGTAGATTTTGTACGGAACACTCAGTACGCGAGTTCCACACGCACTTTTTTCTAGATAGATTACGCAAGGTTTTTTTTTACCACTTATTTATCTCACGAAAGCGGGTTTGCCATAGTTGTGTGTGTAAATTCACGTGCACGTTGTGTCTGAGTGCGTAGCTGTCGTGAAGCCATATTGTGCGTGTCTATCGTGTTACAACTACACGTATAGCAAACCCGCTTTCGTGAGATAAACAACTGTACAGGGGGTTATTATGACATGGCTATGCAGTTCATATTACGGCGAGCGTAAAGAATAGACCGTAAACTGAACTACATAGTTATGTGTAATGACGAGCATACAAGCATTCCATCTTAGTCCTCAGGGTTGGCAACGCATTTGCGATGTGAATGCGAATGTCTATGGGTCACAGTTTCCACTTACCATCAGGTGGCCTGTGTGCTCGTTTGCCTTCTCTTTGCCATGAAAAAACCCTTTGTAAGTACTCCCATTCCAGCCTCTTTATAGTATTCGGATGGCTACCGTTGTCACAGTTGAAACGGTAAACGGTCGAACTCATAAGTAGTTGATCATTTTAGAAACTTGTTGCAGCTATTGACATGCTAAATTCACACCAAACTCAGTGTAATACGTTATTGCGACAAGGAATAACGTTATTCAGCAATAAAATAAACACAGTAGAAATAATTTAACGTAAATCTTACATCAATAACGTAACGCCAATATCACCACTCACATTTTGCATTCGCGGCTTTTTTTCTTACACATGACGTCTTCTATAAACAATATATTTATCACCAGCCAATATTTCTTATTAATACCTACTTTACACGCCTGTCATGAACTTAATAAGCACGACGATAATTTATGTTGAACGACACGCCTCTATTGTAAATAAACGACGCGTGTATCTTTACTAATAAATAAATTCGAGGTGTCTCTGAGATATTAAAATAAATGCTAAAATGTATGTAAAAACTACTTTTACACCATGCCTAATAAATTTTTTTTTGGTTTTTTGGTCTATATTCTAGTATTATGTGTGTCTGAAAATCTGCGAAGCTGTGAAACGGCTCAACGGATTTCATAAATAGCAAAGAATCAAACAGGAACTTTAACAAAAAAAAATAGGATCCCTAATCGTCATACTAACTAAAGTGACCTAAGACGGCACCAAATAACTTTAAATAGAGAATTAGTTCATACTTGTTGTTTTTTGAGATAGTTTTTGTGTAACGGCTTGGAACCCTACACTGAGCATGGTCAGACCTGCTCTTGGCCGGGTTTTATTTTTTAATATTGTTATATTACAACCCAAACCTAACCTAACCTCTGAATCATCTGCAATCAGTTTACAACAAAAAAAAAACAGGCAATTGAGAGTGACATCTTCATCTCACTAACTTTCTGGATTTAGAAGGTGGTAATAAAAATGTTTGCAAAGCTACCAGGGATCGGAAAACGGTATTTTTTTCGAAACGGTTTCGTCTTAAATGCCTAGGGAACGATTTGTTTCGGTTTCGTTCGCAAATAACGTTATAGAAAACGTTTTTGAACAAGAAAGAAATTTAAATATTTTTTGATCCATATAACGTTTTTAACCGTTTTTTTTTCCATTTGCTGGGTTCGGTAGTATCTAACATTACTAAACAAGTTCATGCTTGTCGCCGCTTTGTAGCCGAACGCCGCGCGCGGCCGCGTCCCGTGGATTAAACCGGTTTTTGATAACGTTCTCGTTTCGTTTCCGTTCCGAACAAAATGTTGAACAAAGAACGGTTCAAAACGTTTTTAAAACGTTATTTTGAATAACGTTTCCGAGCCCTGAAAGCTACTGCTAAGCTATACCGAAGCAAAGCAAGGGCGGGTAGCTAGTTGTAAAAAACACAACATGGATATTAATATTTTCTGTTCATTGGCTGTTAATGTGAGCAGCAATATGTGCATATCAATGAGGACGTATTATTCATGAATAATTCACTAATTTACTTACTATGTTACATAAATCAATTTGTACGAAAAAACATTCCTCCTTTTTTTCTTTCATAAACATAATTCG
Source organism: Acleris sparsana (assembly GCA_923062465.1). NCBI lineage: Eukaryota > Metazoa > Arthropoda > Insecta > Lepidoptera > Tortricidae > Acleris > Acleris sparsana. Next base: position 4,354,277 of record OV281293.1, read on the forward strand.
AATTATACTATTCTACATAATTCTAACACCACAATAAAATAGAGCACCTACCAAGGTCATGTAAAAAATGTAGCATTGAAATCATGTGGAATACATCTTGATTTTAACAACAAAAAGTAACTTCGAAAACAATTTGAATAATTATGTTTTCTGAAATACTTCAAAGTTGCAGATAGTTCTTTAAATGAATAAATGGAGAAAAAATACTTCTCATTATAGTCTCTTTAATATAAAATGATCCCTGTGACCGTGGTATTTCGTAATTTCAATCACTTACTATACGCACAAGCAAATTTAAAAATACGCATTTAATTATTTAAATTCCTGAACGGCATCGCTAGGTTTGTACCAACAATGTAAGTATTTGTTGTGTATCGGGGTTGTCGTCAGTTGGTTGAATTAATTAATACGAATACACAACCGGTTTTTTTTAAAGTATAAATTGAGGAAAGCCAATCATTACAGTAATCCAAGAATGATGGCGATAATGGTCCACAAAACTAAATACTGTACTATAATAGTCTCTCCACGCGGTTGTATAATAAAACCACTCGCTAAGAACGCGTGAGCAACTAGCACTGCGCTCGGCCCAAGGAAACTGCAATTTGCTACGTGTTCCTTAGTGCAGATGTACTCCATTACTGCACCACTTAAGAAAATTGACTACCAAAAGCTCAAGAGTATATAAAACTGACTTACTTATTGCAATTTAATTTAGCTTGAATGAACTTTTGCTAGTTCTTAGTCCATTTTTACGGATCCGTACCCAAACGCTATTGCTAAGCCTCCGCTGTTTGTCTGTTTGTCTGTCTCTCAATTATGACCGCAACAGATAGATGGTTGCTATTTTCACAGAGTATGTATTTCTATTGCAGTTATTATCACAAATAATAATAATCATAGAAAGTAAAAAAAAGGGGCCACTGAAGGTACGTTTATGGCACGACCTTAATTAAAATCCATCCAGTGTAGTCATCAGGAGACCTGCTGAACTGCATCGCTATTGCCTAACGCTCTCACAAAGCAGACTCGCCTTCGGACCATCAAATTGAAAACGATTGCGATTGTGAGTGCATTAGGCAATAAACTCTATGGACTTTGGGGCCACTACGAAACATAGATAGATACGTAATGTACACGAGAAACATAACCCTTTTTAACTGACCAGTTGAGTAAATACTGATTTATCATAAGACGCCTGTCTCAAGACTAGTTAGTGACATTAGAGATGCATAACGCTAACGTACACGAGTTTCGAAAACTGACCAAATGTATAAAATTGACATAAGCGGTCGACGACGTGACCGCCTGGTAGCAGACTAGTAAGTCTGCTTTTAGAACGTCTTATAAGGCTTTTTCGCATTCGGATCAGGAGCCCAAAAAAAAAAAAGTTCTAAAAATAAAATTGTATTACAAGCTAGCGAGCTCTTGTCGACAATATGGGCCTATTATTATTTATTGTCAGCTCGTCATATAACGCACGTTCGTTAGACCAAGGGCACAATGTACAATATGACACAAGTTCAATTTGTGTCTTTGTCTTAAAGAAGGTACGATAAGGATTTTGCACACCGCATTCGGACATTTTGTAATCGTATCTGAATTCTGAAGTGGCTTTAAAGTTGTGTATGAACCCTGGCGCAATGTATTTTTAAAAGAAAACAATTTCAGTCTGTTTCGTTAATTCAAAGCCCAAAAAAACTACTTTTTTATTAAATTTACAGCAAAGATTGATTTCCCCGTCACGCTCCTGGGTGACGAACAAACTGCGACCAGGAAGTGCGTGACCGAAATTTGATACGCGCACCGTCGTAAACGTTGTGAATACCCCAGTAATGCAGCATTGTTAACACAGAAAGGTGTACGGCCATGACTTTGTGACAATTGTGGTCATTAGTAAACGCTTGAAAGCGAATTTGAATTAGAATCATACGATTATTTTGTTATTGAAACCTACCGTTCCTCGGAAACCTAGTGTTCGCTTTGTTATGTTCTGGAATAGGAATACAAGCACCAGTTAATTGACTCTCTCTCTTGTGATTTCTTCATGTCCGAAGATCGCGATTATTTGACGGCCCAAGTTATGGAAAGGACGATTTGCTTCCATCGGCTTCTGTTAGTCCGCACTACGTCACAAAGCTTAGGTACTGCTCTAAATTCAGCGCCTGTTAAAAAAATAGAATAAAAATAAAAATCTTTCTTCAGTAAGTAGGCACTGGCAACTGGCACTTTTACGCGTCAAAAATCTACCAACGCTTCGCAAGAGACGACTGCAGTGCTGAGAAGAAACGCCGCAAGAAACTCAACCCGTCACCGTCGTTTTTTAAATACTGCTTATGATATTATTAGGGATACTTAACATAGTATTATATAAAACAATAAATCAAACATAAAATAAAAAAAATATTCATGCGAAGTTGAGCAGGAAAATGTGTATGTTATTTTAAACGACTTCAAAGGAGGTTCACTTCGCAGGAGGTTCATTTTCATTTCATAGAAATTCTCTGCTGCTCCTGTGATGATTTTAGGTTATCTTAAATATGATTCACGTAGGTTAGGTTAGGTTAGACTTGTAACCATCACAAGATAACCTGAAATCAGCACGGGTTCTGCGTTCAAAATTCTGCGTGATACGTTCTATGATGGCCGATGGGGTCAGAAGGTTCTGGAGTGGCGTCCGCGGACCGGAAGACGAGCTGTAGGTAGGCCTCCAACAAGATGGAGTGACGACCTCGTCAGGATCGCGGGACCGCGGTGGATGCAAAAAGCACAAGACCGGTCTGAGTGGAAAGCCTTGGGGGAGGCCTATGTCCAGCAGTGGACGTCTTTCGGCTGACATGATGATGATGATGACGTTCTATGAAATGAGTGTCTATGAAACAAGGGTAAACCAATTAAATAACTAGAAATAGGCAAACTATCGTAGTCCTTAGGGTTACATACCAATGTATGTAATTTGTCTATTAAACAAGCAATTATAATTGTAAAAATAGAGCATTAAAAAAAAAATTACGCATAACTGAATTTTATCAGCCTACCTATTCGCCATATAATATTTATTCAGTTTGATATAAAATACTTTTTATCAAATAAACATTGTATCTTATAGTGTCGTCGTCTCCTGTTCGGTTCTTAGACCAATAAGGGCCTTCTAGGAGCTATTGCACTGTTTTTGCCCATTTAATTGATTCTCATTAAAGACTCTAATGTAAAACCAGGTTTTGATTAAGACTTCGTAAAATATTAGGTGTTTCAAGAGGGTTTCATTTCTTGAAAAATGTTGAACCTAACCAGTGTGGATCAAGGTAAAGTTATAACGAATAGGTACTTGAAAATTAATAATCCAGCCAAGAATACCTTTGTTTGATTGAAGTTGGCTAAAAATAAACAAATAGAAATTAATTCCATCTTGAACGCCGACTTATATTTGACGTTTGTTTGACGGCTAATTCAGTAATTTCCTGTTTCGCGACATCTATTAGACGTGATTGTTAATAATGAGCTTATATTTCATGTTAACAGCCGAGCGGTTTGCTTGTACACAAAGAAAGTAATTTAAGATTATGGCTGCTAATATTGTTGCTGTATTTAGAACTGCCTGTTAACAGTTGAATGAAATGATCTTAGATAACAAGTAAAAGAGATTAAGTACGCCCTAAACACAGCTTTAAAAATACTAAATAACAATAAGGCATCGTTTTCTATAAAAGAACTTGCAAAAATATTATGAATTAATAAAGTATGCAAAAGGAATAATGACATACTTACTATAAAACGTTGTATAAACATCTCATGCCACACCAATTGACCTAGTCCCAAACTAAGCTCTAGGCTTGTACTATGGGTACTAGACAACGATATAAATACTTAGAGAAATATATACTTAAATACATAGAAAACATCCATGACTCTGGAACATATATTCGTGCTCATCACACAAATATCTACCCTTACCGGGATTTGAACCCAGGATATGAATAATGTATATTTGAGCTGTAGGTAATTCTGTAGCTCCGCATACCGCTCTTGGATTACAGGCGTGAATGTATGTATGTATGTATGTATATTTTTGTACTCCGTTGAAGACAGGCTTTAATACCTACCTGAAAATACACTAAAACAATGATAGATGAAAACCAATCTTAATTTAATAACAAAGTTCAATGAAAATACGATTTACTTTCAAACAACATAAAGTATTTTTGGGAAGCACCAATTACATTTTGACAAAGCTGATAGTTGCTCTGCATCATCGTCATATGCCGATGTAATGACTAGCATAGAGGCATTCCATCTAAGTCCTCAGGGTTGGCAACGCATTTGCAGTCTTAGGCTTGCAGTCTTGTGAATATCAATGGGTCACAGTTTCCACTTACCATCAGATGGCCTGTGTCCTCGTTTGCCTTCTCTATGCCATAAAAAAAACGTTAAGGCTTCTTACCTTCTATTCTACTGTTAACGTGACGATAGCTATTCACTCGACGGTAATGGCGGCCCAGTTAAAAACTACTATAACATATCAAAAATAATATGGTTTAATCGAATAGAAAGGCCTCTATTCCCGACGGTAAAAAGCATATCATCTTTGACCTGTTATGGTATTGTTATTATGTCAGCCGCCATAACTGTCAAGTAAATAAGAGCTATCAAAACGATGAAAATACGATAACAGATAAAAAACTATATTGTTTTGACCGTGTTGAAAAGAGGCTGAGACACCTAGTTTAACGTTATTTAATGACGATAAAATAATACTGGCTGGAGAGAAAATGACGCTGACATATTGAGACCGGCGTCTGCCGCCGACATGCGACAGGGCAAGACAAAGCGGAGTTGCCCGGGGAAACTTTACAAAAACATTAAAGAGTGCTAATAATAAATGACAGATAAAATGAAAAAATGACGGAGACGTGTAAATGTTTTTTTTATATTTAAATTAGCTCCTCTAAAATTTTACTGAAGGTATCCGTTTCGCCTGATTGCATGGATGGGTAGGGTAGAAGTACCCTTGGCCACTTTAGGGTGAAATGAGTATCAAAAATACTGTAAAATTAAAAATAACATTCATAAATAGTTTAGATTAATGTAAAGATAAAATATAAAAACATTTGCGTAATTTCATAACTCTTTATAGATATTACTTAAAATTTAGAGTGTCCAAAAATGGTATAAAGATGGCCAAAACTGGTACTTCTACCCTATAATTATCCATAGGTAAAAAGCTTTCTTTTGCTCGTGTAAACTGGACAGTTGTCTAAACAACATAATCATGCCATCAAAATCTTATCATTTCCGGACGCCTTTTTCCCTGTAATTGAGTTTACTTGTTTACAATATCTTTCATAAATAAATTCAATGATTTACCATTCACTCTGTATATCATTTTATAAATGTACAGGCTGATGTTTATTCGATTTCAAAAGTTTCTCAGATATGTTTTTATCGTGTAGCTTTCCAAATTACTTGAAATGAATTATGTTATTCTTAAACTGCAAATAATTTTGCTACTTATTTACCATTAAGCCAGTGACCATGTTTTGCCATTATCCCGACAACACATGTAGTTCTAAACATGGAAATTCCATCCCGGTGCAAACTATTCAAGTAATGTTTACTCCGAGCCTTCTGAAAGTTTCTTTGCTCTATTTCTCTTTGACTACGTTATCCTCTTGTAATCACATCTTTGCTACATTACCCTCTTAAAAGAGACTAGCAAACTTAAAAAACTTGCGAAGTTGTAATCGGACTCGTAGCGAGATACAGCGATTAAGGTCGAGCAGAAAAAGTCAGAACAGCCTTTGTATGGTTCCATAGTCAAAGGCATGTAGGTGTTTAGATGTAGTATTCAGACTTAATAACGCAATGATCAAAATTAAATAATTTATTGTAAACAGTGCACCCTACTTAACAGAAAGAGAGAAGAGATACTAAAAATAGGATGACCATGATTTAATAAATCGGTGATTTAATTAAGGGGAAAATTTCCAAAAAAGAAGCGCTTTTTTTTTCTTGTGATTAATATTGCTTGGAATTGGCCATCAATTACCGAGTCTGAAAAACTGGTTTCTGATCACGTATTCGATGTCACCCTGGATAGTCAACAAAAAATAAAGTCGGGTTTATAAAGATTGATAAGATAAAAAGATAAAAGATAAAAGAAATTTATTTAGTAAGTAGGCCGCTCGGGCACTTTTACACGTCAAGATACTACCAGCGCTTCCCAAGAGGAGACCACTGCTGAGAAGAAACGCCGCAAGAAACTCAGCAGTCAGTCATTTTTTAAACTTATTTCATATTGCATATTACAATGGTATGTACAACTTAATCTAGCATTATATAAAGCTACAAGTATTAAATTAAATATAATATCAAATAACAGTAGTTCAGCAGCATTGCTTGTTATATCCATTTTTTTTTTTATTTAATCTGCTATCAACCATTCTAGCTAATCTGGTTTGTCAGTCAAAAATTCATTTACAGACGTTCCATCAAACACCATCATCATGTCGTGTGAGGCTCTTCTTTAATAAGTCTCTGGCCAGTTCGTTAGAGTGTCTTTGGAGCCTATCTTAAAACATAGGTTTATTTGTTAGTAACAAGGTTATTACTAGCCACTTTCTGTAAAAGCTTGCAACTTGATTAAATTGCAAACCAACTAGCTTGGGATTACTCTTGATTTTTCCCAACGTCTTATCTGGGTTTATTCATTGCAATCCTATCGGGGCCGGTCCAATTTACTGGAAAGAGAAGTAGTCTCTAGACATTAGGTACGTCTTAAAGCTACAGCAAACCGATAAATCGAGATTAGGATTTATATACTATCAGGTCTATCGGCCCAATGGAATCCTGACCCACTTTAGAACGGTGTCACAGTTACATTATAAAAAAAATTGTTTGACACTTCTTACGACTTGAATCATAACGTCACTGTGATAGTACGTTCAGGGGGTCTATTCTACTCGGTAAAATCATATCGCTTTTGACATGTCATCGTTTTGTCAATTTTATGATCTCATGTTTATTTGACAGTAATGGCGGCAGCGTTAAAAATCATACGATAACATTTCAAATGCAATACAGTTTAACTGAGTAGAATTGAGCCCCAATTTAGTCAAATAAACATATTTCGGGGACAGTCTCATTCAAATTGACCTAGTCCCATACCAAGATCTAGTCTTGTACTATGAAGACAAGACAACAATAAAAATTAAGTACTAAGATGGCAATCGAGCACACAGCCCACCTGATGGTAAGTGGAAACTGTGACCCATAGACATTCGCATTCACAAGACTGCAAGCCTAAGACTGCAAATGCGTTGCCAACCCTGAGGACTAAGATGGAATGCCTCTATGCTAGTCATTACACCGGCTGTCTTATCCCCAAACCGGAACACAACAATGCGAACACTGCTGTTTGGCGGCAGGTTAATGGATAAGATGGTGGTAGCGATCCGGACGGACCCTGCACAAGGTCCTACCACCCGCACGTACCTAAATACATAGAAAACATTTAATACTCAGAAAAAAATACCCACGCTCATCACACAAATATAATGACTAGCTCCGTAAGTAGGGTAACAATTACTCTCAAGCAGTTGTCCAAGTGATAGGTATATTATTACATTTTAAGTTTATCCTCTTACCTTTTGGTTTGCCTGTATTTTTCAAGTTAGTTTGTAAAGTACAAATTACAAACAACGTCGCATTATTTTTGTAAGCAGGAAACTTCACTTCGATAAGATCACGTTTTATTGCACCCGGCCGAGTTGGCTCACAGCCACGTATGCATTTTTGGAACACTTTGCAAGTGAAAAATAAAAAAAACCCACGTTCCACTAGATTAAATAACTTGAGATGAACTTTTTTACGGTCCGTCTTTTTTAAGGTTCCATACCCAAATAGAACTCTTTTGCTAAGCCTACGGTGTCTGTCCGTCTGTCCTAACTTTACGATAGAATATTTTTTACGGAATGTATTGCATTATAATGACGTATTTCGTAATAAATAGTTATAAAATCAAACAGTAAAATAATAAAGCTTGACCCCCAAGAAACGTTTTTATGTTCAATATTTTTTGTGATAAATCTATCTTTAAAAAAGCCACGAATTGGTGTGACAGTGATAGAGCCAACCCTAAAGAAAAACACCAAATATTAGGTGAGTGCACGTAAAATCAGCCCAATGGAACCCTGACCCTGAACCAGGGGGCACCCAATGGTTGCATCCTAGGCAGCCCATGGTGCTCCCGAAAACAGCAGCGGAGGTAAACGCCGGAGTGGTATTAGACGATAGGCTGCTCCCTCATGCGAGAGTGGGGGAGGAGAGCATGGCCAACCCTAGGCCGGGGCATGATGCGTAACGCATTTCAAATCCGAAATAAAAACGCTACAAAACATAGGTAGACTATAATAAAAATTGAATCCTGACCCACTAAAGAACTGTGTCCCAGTGACTTTATGATTCAAGTCGTAAGAAGTGTCAAATCAAATATCTTATAATGTCACTGTGACACCGTTCTGTAGTGAGTCAGGATTCCATTTGGCTGATAGTACCTATATACAGACGTGTGTGTGGAAACTTAGGGCTTTGTATGTTGATATCTACATAGGATTTGGAGCTAACTTACCTTGAGGAGGCCTGTGGATAGTTTCCCATAACATTCCATAAAAAAAACAAGATCATATGACCAACCGGCTTCATTATCAAATCAGCTGTCAGACGTGGAATATGCATGGATTTTACAAATCGCATTTCTCAACAAAATATGACAATACCGTAAAAGCGACCATGAAAAACGAAATTAAAATTAAATCCGATCAGAAAGATCCGATACGCCATATGACGTCGTGTAACATTCCGGACATATAATCTCCATGTTAAATTTTGTTCTGCTAGGAATAGATAGGAACAAATCTTTGTTGGCTTATATCTTAGTTATTTTTATAGCTATTCAAAATTATGTTTTGTCTCAACTATTTGTAACACGAATCAGCTTATATTAAAGCTGTGAAAAAACGCAACAATATTCCCTATTCAAATAGTCGAGGTTTAATAAAAACTACTGAAAACGAAGTAATATTGAATATGTTTTCCGAATTGAATCAGTTCAAATTGTCTGCAAGAGTAACAGAAGTTGGATATAGTTTTGAGACGGATGAAACAGATTTAAATAGAAGTTATACAATTTATTACAAAACTAGTTATTGTCTGTAAACTTTGTCAGATTTGCAATTGCATTATTTTTCAGCATAAGCAGTTTGGTCGGGATTTGGATTTTCTTTTATATATTTCTTGATATCCGCAGTAGAACTAAGGTTACCGACATAGCCCTAAGAATAGCTAAACTGAAGTGGCAGTGGGCGGGGCACATTGCTCGCAGGACTGATGGCCGATGGGGTCAGAAGGTTCTGGAGTGGCGTCCGCGGACCGGAAGAGGTAGGCCTCCAACAAGATGGAGTGACGACCTCGTCAGGATCGCGGGACCGCGGTGGATGCGAAAAGCACAAGACCGGTCTGAGTGGAAAGCCTTGGGGGAGGCCTATGTCCAGCAGTGGACGTCTTTCGGCTGACATGATGACTACAGCATTACAAAAATAGTTTGACGTTTATACATTTAGGTTACAGATAAGTATTTAAAATGAAAGACCATTGATCCGAAAAGGCCTCGATATTTTCCTTTATACTCCTTTTATAGTAAATAGAAATTTCCCTTCAGATACACATTAAAACTGACGTAAATATCGATTTTCCGAAACTGACAAAATGTAATACATTGGAATACATGGAATTTATAATAGCGATTGGTCATTTCAATGCACGCCAACCTACGTGAATCCTATACATCTTGTCTAGGGCTACACGTCGGTAACGCTGGAATAACCTGGACTCTTCCTATATTTAACGCACTGAAACTCAAAAGCTCAACAAACTAAGGGAGCGACCACACCAGAGCTTAACATTGCGTAAATGCCATATTATTACTATTACTACTAGTATTGCTTAGTATTGCTTTTGCGCAAAATCTATATTTTTTCTGGCAGGTGTGAGTGTGCCATGTTGTAAACAAACTCAAACATTACAGCCGTTAACGTTTCTGCGCCGCACTGATAACGCGCGAGGCGATGTGCCATTTGAACATTATTAAGACTGTTTAAAGTAGCTTAACAAATATATCTATAAATTTATCTTGTAACCAGCGTTTTTTTCACTTCACGCAAAAGTTTGGCAAACAGACCACCTTATGGTAAGTGGAATCGGAGACCCATAGACAACGGCAATCTTATGACTAAAATTTCAAAACTGCAATCATAAAACTGCACATGCGTTGCCAACCCTAAAAACTTGGTACGATGGAATGCCCTTATGCTAGTCATTTCTGTCGTCTTATGCCACACGCAACACAACAATGCGAACACCGCTGGGCGATATCATGATAGCGATTTGAACGTACAACCGCCACTTAAGCATAGGTTTTGATTAACATAAGTTATTTGAGTTTGAATATAATGTAAAAAACTTTATTGTAGGTACAGTCAACCTTATAATTAGCTGCAGAATTGTACCATGTCACATTAACGCCTTTGAAAAAATAGTACAGAAGATCAAAAATGACGTTACGTGGACAAATCATTAGAGTGAGTTTATACGGTCGACCGTACAAATAGGAAAATAACAAATAACAAAATAGACAGAAACATTATGAGATATGTACACAGGCGAACATGAATTAAGGTCTCTCTTCCAGTTAACCATGTCACCGCAGTATTAGTTTACCTGTAAGAGTATCATCCACAAACGTAAGTGGCACATGTTAACACGCCAAACGCTGGCTGCATGCCAGCTAGATTCACTTACCAACTTCGGCAACGACCGCCGAAGCGAGCGACATTCGGCGCAACTTCACTGGAAACGAGATAACTCCAACTATTGCCGATCGAGCCGGTTAAGTTTGTTATGCCAACTTCATTTAGTTGTACAGTTATTGAATTATAGTTGACTGGTTGCGGAGACTTGTTTCCCGTAATTGCCCTGTTTCTTGTTGGTGATTGAATTGGAACAATCCAACAAAAACATTCTATTGGTGGGAGTTGATTTATAAGATTTGAACTGCATTTATTGGTAAACACGCGAAAGGAAATTAAATAAAATTAAGTTTAATAAAAGCTATTTTCTATTCGCGTACTATAAACCACTAATATGTATAACCGAAGCGTGAAAACAATTCTATAATTAGTGTTGCCATGGTAATAACAGTTCTATAATAATTATTATAGCGTTGTTATTACCATGGTTACGGTTCTTCCGGATATCCGTTTTGGCGTTTAGTGAATACTTGGAATCCTAATTTGTATTATACACCAATTAAAACTACGAATATTAAAAACAAGATTCATTTTGAGACTAATTACGTGTTAAGAATTTCAGTTTTATTAGATTACTAAAATAGATGGTTAATCTCAATCGATTTGTTATTTGGTTACCATGGTTTACGTTTAATACGTTAAATATGGATATCAACAAAATGGCGTTTCGTTTGACATTCCAACTTTTATGACAAATTGTCAGAACTGTTTTAGTAATTATTAAAATTTGCATAAAATTTGTTAACATTTTAACAATAAATTTCACAAACTACTTATCAACGCGAATCGGAATTTGCTGACAAGTAATTTACTAGCAGAAAAATCGAGGAATGTATACGAGAAAAGTTAGCGATTGTTTATCTTTGTCATTATCAATTTAAGCTTGTAGAAAAAGTTATGTATGCAACGCTACATAATTAGCTCTTAAAGTACTTGTACCTTAAGAAGCTTCATTATGATCCAGTTACATAAATAAATAACTATTAATAAATAACAAGTAATGTTTTTAATCATTTTTTTTTAATTTATTTGACTTTCTCCTCAAGCCTTTCTGCATTGGCCGGGGTAGTATCCGCGGGAGTCTAAATTAAAGTTGGTAATAGGGGCATTGGTGTATTTAGCCTGTGCGAGCCCGGCAGTACCCGGGCCCCCCATTCCCAGGTCGCTGGAAGGAATTTTCACTTCTGCCCCGTCTTCTAAAAGTAATTAATTAATAATATCAAACAAAAGCAAAACAACAAAATGCAAAATGAAAAAAATAATCAAATTTTTGTGTTACATTATAATTACCTATTATTTTAACACTATTCTAACAAACGTATCATTACACAGAATTTTCATTTCAGCGACAGGCATTTCTCGCCGCAAGAGTAGATTTCATTTGGAAGTCCAACCTAACCCATCGTACACACGGAATGAACGTTTAAGATATCCTGAAAACATGTACGGTTTCAGCAGAAAATTGCGTTCGATGAAATGAAATTCGATAAAATGATAAAGTTGATCAAATGAAATTCGATAAAATGATAAAGTTGATCAAATGAAATTCGATAAAATAATAAAGTTGATCAAATGAAATTCGATAAAATGATAAAGTTGATCAAATGAAATTCGATAAAATGATAAAGTTGATCAAATGAAATTCGATAAAATGATAAAGTTGATCAAATGAAATTCGATAAAATGATAAAGTTGATCAAATGAAATTCGATAAAATGATAAAGTTGATCAAATGAAATTCGATAAAATGATAAAGTTGATCAAATGAAATTCGATAAAATGATAAAGTTGATCAAATGAAATTCGATAAAATGATAAAGTTGATCAAATGAAATTCGATAAAATGATGCATAATGTTTATAATTATAATTTCAAATTCAAATTCAATTCGTTTATGTTTAACATTCGTTCACAAAGGTTGACGAAAGCTTTAGCTATTACAGTTTGTTCTCAATCGTTTTTAATTTGTTACATGTCCAAAGTAATTGAATTACTTAAAGACATTATTTATTTTCCCATCATCTGGGCCTGCGTGCGAAGCGAAGCACTCACATTTAAAAAGAAAACCTTGTTTCCCGTTTGTTATAAGCATTTATCACGAGCGTACATTTAAGTAATTGGTGAATAACTGTCATTGGTCTCCTTTTATGTAACTAATGAAACATATATTTACGCCATTTTTTTGTCCCGACTATGAATAAATAAAGGGAACAACACAAGTAAGCGTCACGGAATAACTATTGGTATATTTTGTGGCACCAAACTGTGTAGCGACCTTTTGCGTTGTTAAGTGCGTACTTTTAAATATTTTTACGTTTTTTTGTCAGTCATAAGTGTAACCTAACCTAACCTAACCTGTGTTTCGATATCCCAGATAAAGAACAGGTTCACTAATGTTTCACCGGACAACGTTTGGTCGAATGTATCATTTCGCAACCGTTTCATTTGGCAACCCACGTTTATTTCTGTAACTGTAAATATTTCATGTTTTTTATAAAAACTAACCTAACCTAACCTATAGGGTCTTCGCGAAGGTACAGAAATAAATCCTGAAATATTTACAGTTACAGAAATAAAAGTGGGTTGCCAAATGAAAAAGTTGTGAAACGATACGTTCGACCAAACGTATTTCGGTCAAATGAACGGACCCCTAAAGAACAATAATACTACAAAATACTTTTTGGGAAATGAAAATTTGGGAAATGATACATTTTGACGAAATTGCAGGTTCCCTTTACTACTACATGAGAGAGGTCATTTACTCAAGTCAACTCACCTATTATGTCTTTTTACAATAGATGATACTAATGCTGATAAGCTTGGACAAAAAATACACTGAAAAAGACATTAATACCTAACCACTTTTCTCATTCTGATCGTCTAGCCGCGTAGTGCCGGTAAAATAAACTAGAAATATTGAAGCGAGAAAATCTATTTTCACCACAAATAGAGATGAAGTTTAATCTTTGCGGATGAAAATTTTTCGAACCTCAATCGTATTCCATTTTTAGAAAAGCATTAGAGTGCTTTAAAAGGTATTTGTGATTGAGTTTAAAATGGTTCTTATAAAATCCAAAGTAACTCCAACCCTACGATTCCAAGATAATAATATCATCTTAATTTCTGTTCAGGAGTATAAACTTTTAGCTTTACAACCTGTGCTATCAGCCTTTGAAATAATCGTTTTACACAATGCAGTTGTCAAGTTGTTTGAGGCATCGAATTGTGCAGATGGGGACTTTCGCATTGATAATTGGTAAGAATATTTTAAAGTTAAAGATATGTCGTTTTTTAGTTTAACGCTGTGAAAATAACACACATACCAGAGTGGGTTAGGCAGAGCTACAGAATTACCAACAAGTCGAACAATATTTCGTTTTTTAGGTTTACCCTTGAAATATCGACAAACGTTTAATCGAATTTCAGTTCAAAGTCAACGTTTCGCTTATTTTCATTTGATCGAATATTCTTTACATCGAACAATTAAATGATGTATTTTTCAAACACCGATTTTTAATGTTTATAAATATTATTAAATATATACTTTAAGGGACAGATTTTTATTTCATACTTTATTATCCAATATATTATTTAGAAATAAAACAAATCGGTTCTGACGCTCGCCGGCCGCTGCCGCGGCACGCTCGCTTCGCTCGCTCGCCTTCGCTCGCTTGGCTTCGCGCGCTGTTAGGTCGCAGTTCACCTAACACACTCCTCCTCGCTTCGCTCGTCGTCGCACCTATGTGTACTCTGTCGCATAACAATGTGTTGCAATTCAAACTAGTTTTTAGTAATATTGAGTTGTTGTGTCTCTTGAATAGTTTATGAAATATATTTTTAAGCATTTAAAAATCCTTGTACCGTTGTTCTAATAATTGTTTTAATTTATAATGAATAGTCGATGAAGCCAAAATATTACAAGAGATAATATTTATACTAAATATTCTATAAATCGTATTCGATGAAATGATATTCGATGAAAAGTTTGTCGAGATTTCAAGGGGCACCCCGTTTTTTAAGTTCGAAGTTATGAAAATAACAGTTTACTAAAATTATATAAAAAACAAGCATTTTGATATTGTCGTATCAGTCAATGGTATTCAGAAACAGAACCCTCCAACTCTACGATTCCAAGAATATATACATTGATGTTCTGTTCAGCAGGTTAACCTTTTAACTTCTCTCCTAATCTCTGTCCAAGTCTTTGAAATAATCTTGTTACACAATGCAGTTGTCAAGTTGTTTCTCACAAAGCCCTGTTGACAATTTATTTCTTTCATAGAATGTGATTTATTAAAAATACTTGTGACTTGAATGTTCTTTGAATGTAAGAGCAATATTTAATGTTGTATTTCAGCTTTATTTTCGCAAGATTCTGCAAAGAATCGTTTAATTTGTCAAACACAGTTAAAGTTACTCTTGAATTCCTTTTCTTTATGTAACGGACGCCTTGCCTTTAGAATTGAAACGTATATTTTCCGGTATTCTTTTCCATAATACGTAATTTATCTTATTAAGTTTCGGTTCGATCACGATTAGATTTTTTTATGGTAGGTATAGACGAGAACTAAGAGTTGGCTGTCTTGTGATGAATTATAATGGGCCTGAAATAAATACTGAGAGCGAAGCATCAAATACAGAATTTATTCGGCGTTCAATTTAAAATAATACTGTATGTTTTTTGCAGAGAAGCACAGATAAATCTTTTTTCTTTTATACCGACACTAACTGGCTGATTGTGGATATTTATGTCGCGTGGCTAGTTAGCTTGCTTTAAATGACTTGTTTTACGTATGCTCTCATTTATGAAAAGCATTTTGATTTTTAGGGTTACGTGCCCGAAGGGATCCCAACAGCATCCTATTAATACGCCTCCGCAGTCCATCTGTCCGTCCGTCCTTCCGTCTGTCCATCCGTCCGTCCATCCGTCCATCCTAACTTTAAACAGCTGTATCTTTTGAGCCCTAATAGATAGCGGGTTGTTTTTTTTTCATAAGATTTTACAAAATATAAATAAAGGTGGTCCCCGTACAAGAAACTTTCTTTTTCAACATATTTTTACTTTTGTTGTATCGTAAAAACCCTGAAAAAAACAAGAAATACTAATTAATGGTCAAGTGTGAGTCGGGCTCCCACTGAGTCGGTTCGAAATCGAATTCAAATTGGAATATAATAATAGTTACTGTGCGGCGGTACATTACCCTCGGTGCGCGAGTCCGACTCGTACTTGATATTTTTAAAATTTGATATGATAATTCACACTTTTTTTTTTATGTCATAGAGTGATGGCAAACCAGCACACAGGCCACCTGATGGAAAGTGGAAACTGTGACCCATAGACATTCGCATTCACAAGACGGCAAGCCTAGGACTGCAAATGCGTTGCCAAACCTGAGGACTAAGATGGAATGCCTCTATGCTAATCATTACACCGGCTGTCTTATATATATGTATGTATGTATATATTTAGTAAAGTTAAACATCACTATCCCAATTTCACAAAGAAGGTACGGTCGGGCAAGAAAGTGGTCCAACAGTTTTGACAAAAGTTTCTGTGAGATATAATTATCGCTATGGTTGACACTTGTCACTGTCATAATATTATTGCAAGGGAAAATCGAACTTGTTGTATCATGGCGTGCAAATGAACTTCAACCGTAGGATGGTAGACCCAAAGACCTTCCTAATAGACGAACAGTGTGTGGAAGTGAGAGTGCAGCCTCTTTATGCACGAATACGAGTGCGACAGTGACAGCGAAACACGTTGACGTTGTAACCATTTTGAAAGCTAATGGTAGCCCACGGTAGCCCACTGGCGACAGCGTCTTTTAGTTTTTATTAAAATATTCAGGATAATTGTATAAACGTGGTGTCAAAACCGTTAAAAACAACAATGGTGGGCTGTGCAGTACCTGATTGCGAAGTCAATCATAGGAATAATCCAAACAATGAGTCATTTCACAGGTAATTATGATCCACACATAGTCATTTTTGAACTCATATTTTCAAGGATTCCTAGGTCCAAGGAATACGGTTAGTGGTCTAATAAGTACGATATATCATGTAGTTTTGTGTTTTATGCATATTTTAAAATTTTATATGTAAAATGAAAAGATGTGTCCGTGAAAATTTCCATTTTTTGGTAGTGATTGAATGTTTGAATCACACTCATCTATCGATAAGTTATCAATATGTCGATATTTCTTCATTCCTTCTCATAATTATTTAAACATTATTCCGAGCGATTATAAAACGCAGCTAGGTAAATTGATCACAGTTTATTATTTATCATTAAATGCAGTGGTCCAGCCTACGACAGGACTTCAAAATTTTTTTAAATGTTTTTTGTGTATGTTTTAATTAAATCGTGTAGAAAATGCTAAAATAAGTATCTTCTCTTCTTTAAACTTTTTCTCTCAGGTTGATAATTACCGAGATATGGGGGGTCCGAAAGTTAGTAAATTCGGTACCTACAAGGCGTTTGAGAAATTTCGATGGGGTGAAAATTATGTCTGTATAACATTCGGTTAGTTACCTATACGTTAGTTACCTTGGGCTTGGGAATGTACATGAAAATTGTCATTTACGTGACGTTCGTCTTAAAGTTGATAAGGATACACAGATCTCAGCAAGCCAAAGAATCCTCTACTGAGCGTGACGTTCGGCTTATAGGCGACAGGGATAGACACATCTGAGAGAGCCAGAGAATCTTCTACTGAACATGAAAGTAGGTCCGAACGTAAGTCCACAAGAACTTCTAAGTTGTGGCCAAATAAAGTGAATACTTCCACCGTTTGAAAAGTATATTATTCCAGATGAACTTGGGTCATTTTTTATTTATATTAACCGAAGCGAAGCGAGGGCGGGTCGCTAGTTTCTCTATATAAGTAACTTTATTGTTGCCTAGTGCCCATATTAAAAGCCTAGAATTTGTGTAAGACTGAAATTTATTAATTATTTACATTAAAAATTGATTGTATGATATGTGTGTGGTAATTACCATGAAAAGAGTATTATTATAGATAATGAAAGAATCTTGTGTTTTGTATTAGTGAAGAATGCTAGTTTTAAGTTCCACGTAAGATACAAACAAGTCTTATATAAGCGAGTCTTTTTCATCGATATTTTTTCGATATAACGTACGGACATCACTAAAATTACTCACACACTTGTAAAATCACGCACACGTTGACATTTCCGTTTTGGTAACGCGGGAAAAAGGGAGTCTGTTCGTCTATTACGTTAGTTATATAAAGGTCTTTGGGTGGACCACTTTTTTGGCCGACTACATTACAAGATAGTCTTAGTACCCACAAAGGCGAATTTATCCCTTAGATCCATCTAATAAGGGATAATCTCGCCTTTGTAGTAACCCTTTAGACTAGAGATGTCTTGCAGGTTACTTTTGGCTGTGAAACGATGGAACAGGAACTGTAGCGGTTGACAAACTGTGACTCAAAACTTTGTTATCAGGTAAAACTGTGCAAGTGTGACGTATTAATGAAATTAGCGGGTAAAGGCGGCCGCGCAAACTAGGTTGGCAACGCGCCAGCTCGCTGCGAACTTTACGGAGGCCATCTTTGCTCAGATACCTGCCTTCTGTAAACTGGTTTAATCATTTTTGTTTTTCACAGAGCTAGCATTACTTTGTTCTGGAAGTTTGTTTATTAACCACAGACACAAAAGGTTTGCTATATTGTGTATCTGTGAATCTGTGAAAAGTCTGTTCCTATTCATTTACCATTATAACTCCATATTCGCGAACTTTTGAACGTTGAGCATAGTCAAATTATTTATTTATACACTTAATCATTGTCTTCATGACCATTTAAGGTGGTAATCTCTATTTAACATTGTATTTTTTGATGAAAAGCACTTACGGTGAAAATATCATTCGACTGACGGACTCTTGTCAAAAAGATTTTTAGAACTATTTTTGACATTGAAAATGTAAAAGTTTTCATAGTTTTGATTGATAAGAGAGGTTTTCGTCTCTATCGCACCCAGCATAATAATAAAATCATGATGATGAATATATAATCAACCTTTTTAAACTAATTAGAGGTAAAATTATATTATCATTATTATTTCATCCTCTATCCAAAGACAATTACAGTCAGGTATACTGGTTATTGTCATTGGCTGTCTGAATAGGAGCAGACTTTCTGTCTATGACTTTTGTTAAAAACATAGATACATACATTAAATTACGCTTGTTTCCCAGAGGGGTGCAAGAGACCACTTCTTTCCACCTGAGACGATCCTGACAACTTATTCCTCATTCATACACCGACTCATGCATGCACGTCGGTTTCGAGTACTTATTTCGGCCCTTTTCCAGAATTTCTCCGATTTGATTTGAAAAAGCATGTCAAAGGCGGCCCCTTCCAACCCTTTCACTCACTTTTGCTCTGTATATCTCTTTCATCTATCCTTTCCGAATGACCGAACCATCGAAGTTTAAAAACAAAATTTGGTAATATTTTTGCTATAGTTTTGTACGATGCGCTTGTCGTCGCATGTCGATATAGGGCATTCTGTTCAGCCTCTACAAAGAACCATGTAATAACAAGGGTCTTAATTGCTTTTGAATTGTTATCATATTGTTATTAACGCAATTGCCATTACTGTCATGTTTATAAGAGCGATCGTCAAGTTGAGTTTACGAAAACATGTCCAAACCAATAGAACAAAGCCAAAGTTTAAAACGCTTCAGATGTCGGGACAAAATAGAAATGCTATGAAATTGAAATGAAAATTACAACGTATTTCAATAAAATATCTACTGAAATAAATTAACTGTCAGTAATATTGCACAGTAATAAGGCTCCTGTCAAAAATAAACCGTTGCCGCTTTGAGCAGGAAACAATAAAATTAATAATTTGTATCAGATCTCCAACTGTTTTGTATTTAACTGACGTCTCGTGTTTAATATATTTCATTTTAACTTCAAATATCATTCATCAAATCTTATTAATTAAAGATCGTTCTGAAACCTGGCATCTGTGCTTATTTGCCTGACGGGGTAATAATCAGTGCTTAAATGCAAGTATACTTATAGACATAGCCATTATTAAAATTTTAGTGCTAAGCTAAAAGCGACGTTAAAATAATGTATTTAGTAGTTACATGACACAATAAACAGATATTTAAATTTTCGCGTTTATAGCACTTAGGTATTGTAGTAAATCAGGTCTCAGGTAATATTTTTACCTTTCGTTAGTATATATCTATTAAAATCTAATTTTAACTATACAATAAACTATATACAGGCTACATGTATTATAATTTTAATCTAATGCTTGTTATGCTCAGTTATTCAACGTGGATTTTATTATCTTGAACCAACTGTCCCTCAATTTGTTGCTCCGCGAAATTAAGTTGCCCCGCGCTCTCGTAGGCAGGTAAGCCTAAAGTTAATTTACTTTGATCGAGGTACTGCTGTTAGATAATTACTATTGTTTCATAGTAATTAGCAGCCAAATGAACACGCAGGCCACCTGTGGTAAGTGGGATCACACCGGAACACAACAACGTGAACACTGCTGCTTAACTGTAGCTAAAAGGTAAAACAGTGCAATTTAAGTTTATTTGTTTAGCCACTCGTGTTTAATTTAGTCATAAACAATCAAACTCATAACATGAGTTATATAATACAACTTTCAAGGATAAAACTTTGCTGAACTGCACATAGAGTAGTTTGTTAGTAAGTATATATGGTCTAAGATCCGAATAGGAGACGATTTGCACGGCGCTGTTTATTCGATGAAAAGTATTTTATATCAAATATAATACGCTAAATAATATGTGGCGAACAGGTAGCTGAAAAATTTCGGTCAAGTTATATCTTAAAAAAAAATATATTTCGCAAGTTCTTGTTTAATAGACAAATTACATACTAATCGATAGTATGAAGCCTATACAATATATAAACGTTAGGTTTGGTGCAAAATTATTAGTACTGACTTACCTGTTTATACCTGCCTACTCAATAGTTTGACGGGAAAAAAATAGTCAACCTATCATGTCAGCCGAAAGACGTCCACTGCTGGACATAGGCCTCCCCCAAGGCTTTCCACTCAGACCGGTCTTGTGCTTTTCGCATCCACCGCGGTCCCGCGATCCTGACGAGCTCGTCTTCCGGTCCAACCTAACGTTGGCATATTCTACATTCATACTTTCGATTGGTGTGTGTGTGTGTAATTTTTCTAATAAGCAAGCAACTGCAATTTCTTAAAACAAAGTTAATTTTTAATTTTTTAATAATTATATACTGGACTTACATTTTTCAGCCTTCCTATTCGCCATATATTACTTAGCATATTCAATTTGATATAAAATACTTTTTTTGAATACACAGCCCTGTCCAAATCGACTCCTACTCGTATTCGGATCTCCTACTAACATTAAGTTTGGCGCAACACATTAGTCTTGGGTCTCTATTCTACTTGTTCTTAAACCATATCCTTCATAGTCAGCGTTATTCACTTGACAGTGTAAATGCGGTCATTTCGTAAAAAAACTAAGTCTATGCATTCGAAAGCAGGATTTTTATAAGAAGAGGAATGTGGCCCTAGACATGTATTAAAAAGTAAAATAAAATAAATATCATGGGACAATGTTACACCAACTGCCCTAGTCCCAAACTAAGCTCTACGCTTGTACTATAGGTACTAGACAACGATATATAAATACTTATGTAGATAAATAAATACTTAAATACATAGAAAACATCCACAACTCAGGGACAATAATATTCGCGCTCGTCACAAATATCTGCCCTAACCAGGATTTGAACCGAAGATCGCTACCTTCGCAGGCAAAGTTACTACCAACCAAGCTAACGCGTTGACCTAGGGTGCCTGATAGTCGCATCGAACGCTTACGTCAATATACGTTATCAACAGCATCTTTTCTAAGTTCCCCTTTCTTTAGAATATAATTTTTCGTCATAATCTATATTGCTTACCTTTCAACATAAGTGACTATAAACGTAAACTCCTACGGCATAATCAAGCTTCGCATACTTTTACTACGCAGAAAGTCCGTTGTCAGAAAAAAGATCTGTCGCATACAACAATCGAAAGTATTCCTAGCCGATGCAACCCCCTCGATGAGATGACATTGAATACCAATAACGAAATAGCTTGTCAAAAAGTCATATAGTCAAATTCAAAAGAGGATACTTACTTTTTAACTATATCACATAAATTACTTACTTAGTTGTAAAACGACAAAGAACAAAAGTATGTAGTTGCCCATAATAAAACATACGTATATATCAATGTCAAAAGAACGATCTAACTAAAGAAATAATAAAAATCGGAATAATTCCAAATGTGATGACAAAATGTTTGTGCTAAATATGCAATTATTGATATACAAAAGATCAATGCGCGCGCGTCAATACCATCAAGTGGTTCGGTTTTTTAAGCGAGAGGGTCTAAAATGGAAATGGAATCTGAATAGCGTCCTCGTCCTTTCATTTCCCACTTATGATCTCGCTTTGTTCAGCTTGGGGCCAGACTTTGATGTTTTGCATACATTTTTACTGCATTTAATATTGAATAAGACAAATAAAATAAAGTACTTATCGGCAAAAAAAATCACTTAAAAGTGAGCCAGTCACAAGCTAAATATACTGCCAAGCTCTTAGCTCCTGCTAAGTACAGGTCACTGCTTACTAGGCTTTACACCTCGTCAAATACATATTCACTCACTCACTCATGTCAGCTGAAAGACGTCCACTGCTGGACATAGGCCTCCCCCAAGGCTTTCCACTCAGACCGGTCTTGTGCTTTTCGCATCCACCGCGGTCCCGCGATCCTGACGAGGTCGTCACTCCATCTTGTTGGAGGCCTACCTACAGCTCGTCTTCTGGTCCGCGGACGCCACTCCAGAACCTTCTGACCCCATCGGCCATCAGTCCTGCGAGCAATGTGCCCCGCCCACTGCCACTTCAGTTTAGCTATTCTTCGGGCTATGTCGGTAACCTTAGTTCTACTGCGGATATCATAATTTCTGATTCTATCACGCAGAGATACCCCGAGCATAGCCCTCTCCATAGCCCTCTGAGTGAGGCTTTTTGCATCTTTGCCAATCATGCTTTAACTCAAAATCCGCCATCCACCTTGTCAATAATTATGCTGTCAGCGTGAAACAGGAAGAATGACCCATTATTGCGTCAGCGTTAGTGTCACTTAATCCTGCCCTTGAGTTTATGAATAGAGGACATTTAGGGCAAAGGTTAGCGCAGTTCATGGACATTGTAGCCACT
This sequence comes from Acleris sparsana, assembly GCA_923062465.1. NCBI lineage: Eukaryota > Metazoa > Arthropoda > Insecta > Lepidoptera > Tortricidae > Acleris > Acleris sparsana. Next base: position 4,377,417 of record OV281293.1, read on the forward strand.
GCTATAATACGTGTGGGCTAAAGTTTAGTGGCGTCACGGTGACGGTATGATGTTAAATACACCCAGACACCACATTGAGCGCCAATATTTTTGAAAAGAAAAGAAAATTGTTAGAAAAAAAAACAACACATTTTATTGCCGTACTTCTAGTATTATTGATAATAAACTCACTATCAAAAGACAAGTCAAATCAGTCAAAACTCTACGGAGCTACTATGAGTCATTGGGGAGTCCTGTCCACCTTCCGCCTCCATCATCGTACCATATTCTTATATTGTCTTCGGAATTTTATACGTATTGTAAATTTCAAGTCAATCCTAAATTTGAAAGTAGGTTAAAATATATGTTCAAGTTTTGATTACATTCTTTGTTGGTTTGTAAGTTACAAGCAAAGCTAATATAATTGCGTTAAAAAGAGCACATTATGGTTTCCACGAGAACTGTTTGTTCACATCTTTATTCCGTTCTGGTGACTGAACGAATGGTTTAGTTTCGACTAAAGAGATGTTGCTAGATTTTTGCTCGCGTTTTGCTGATCCTGATCTTTGGGTAATTAAAAACTAGCAAACATTATGACGGCAGCAACTTTGTTTGTATTAAGCCGAACTTTCCAAATCCAGGACAACTTTCAATACCTTTGTTAAATTTAAAACAACTTCAATAGGTATATTAAGTATAATACAAGTCGATATCACACATGAGTTCCTTCTTTAGTTCTTTTATTTTTATCACTTGTTATTAAATCGGGAATAGAAATACATACTCTGAGAAAATACCGGCTGTTTACCAATTACGGATAGATGGAAGGACAGCAGAAACGTAGTAAAAGGGGCACGGAACACTAAACACGCTGCATAAACGTTTTGTGGCCACTATATTTATCGTAAAATGTAAACGTCCCCGATCTTTGCCCACTATTTTCATCGCATTGTCTCCTTAAGCCTACTTACTAAACGTCTAACCTTTTTTGTACATATACCTCCATAAAAACATCAAAAGGGATCAAGAGTCTCCAACCTGTCTTATCTATTTGGGATTACGTAACAGCGTTTATTTGAATAGAATGCTAAGTTGGTATCCTTGTAGAAATGAATATTTCACGAAACCTTCATTTTAAAATAGCATACAGTGTGCTTACCACGAAACACTATATTCGAAACTTCGGGTGCCAAGTCCATGTCACTCTTCACTCTAGACTAAATCAAGAGAAACGGATGGTGCTGAAGTAACTTCTTACTTCGATTTTCAAATAATAATAAATAAATAAATATCAGGGGACAGTGTCACACCAATTGACCTAGTCTCAATCTAAGCTCTAGGCTTGTACTATGGGTACAAGACAACGATATGAAAGATGAAATATATACTTAAATACAAAGAAAACATCCATGACTCAGGAACAAATATTTGCGCTGATCCTACAAACATCTGCACTTGGATTTGAACCCAGGACCGCTAGCTTCGTACGCAGGGTCACTACCAACTAGGCCAGCGTGTCGTCATTTTCTAAGTATGACAGATTACACAAAAGGCCGTAAACATGAAAATCAAAATGTATAGTAACTTACGTCAACCTATAGATTTACAATAGCAATAACGTTTTCAGAATGCATCTTGTCTTAGGCCTGCTGTGCAGTAAAGGAAGTTGACTCCTAGGCCATTTTGGACTATGTCATAGTCACGTAATTGTTGTCAGTGTCACTTTGACATAGTCTAAATGGTCTAGGAATCAAACTCCTTGATTGTACTTCTCTGTCACTACCTCGACGCTACCCGAACCCGAAAGAATTTACTTATTGGAAATTGCATCTTGAACAATCTTTCACAAACTTACAAAAGGAGGTTCTCTGTTTGACTGTACGTATGATTTTCCTTTTCCATGTATGTTAATAATAAAAGTTTTCAATCTAGAAATCGTTGTAGGTTCTGGAACTGAGTAAGTTCTTATTTTCGGAAAATTTAGGTTTAATTCTGATGATTTCTATCGGATAATTAACTAGTTGGTATATTTAACAATATTAAAAGAGTTTCTCATGTTGAAAAAATATGGTACAAACTATAATATTTTCTCCCTGCTCGAACTGCAAAGTGCAGTGCAAATGCTCAAAATTATCTCAAAAATAGCCCTGAACCGAGGAGAGCCTTCCTAAATAACAAAAAAATCTTTAGAGAAACTCCCTGTCACTTATAAGAATACATTGTGTGGCAACGCATTATCAATCCTATGAAATGTGTCCAAGAAGCAATTTCATTCCAAACTAGTTGAAATTTTCTGCAACTTGCACTCTTTATGCACTCGCATATCTCCTGACCATAACACGGACAGTTCATCGCAAAACAATCGCAACACGGCAACAGATCAAGATTAATAGAGTCGTATTATGTAAAGTATTATTTAATAATATTGTTCAATTACATTTACAACGGTAACACAAAATAGACCATAATTACTTACTACTTCTTAATCCACTGATTACCCGTTTCTTCTTTCACCATATTTAAAATATTTAGAAATAACCGTAAGTAAATCGTTTTACTTATTTCTACTATCACAATACAGTTTCAGGAATGCCACTATGACAGGTATGCAACTAAAAAATGTGAATTGTTAAATGACGATAATGACCGCTTTAATCATAGTCTAAGATATTACGACTCTATAGAATCTTGTTTTATTTCCGTATCTGTTTTTGCGATGACCTGTCCGACCTATGATCCTTTAGCTCTTTCTCAAGGTGTAGTTAATCTCGCAATCAGTCTCGAAACTCCGACCTGAATAAGCAACCGGGTTAACGCGCCATTTTACGACGGTCTAGTAATTACTAGAGCCAGAATTAGTAATCACCAGCGGGATGTAATCTGACAAGAAACGATGATTGGAAGGAGCGTCAGCTTTTTTTGAGTAAGGACTTGAGAATAAGCTAGTGAACTTGCTTGAGATGCGGAAGTGTTTGCGTGACGCTAAACATGGTTGGTATCTTCAACGTTGTTGTGTTGTGTCTTGATTCCATACGAGTCTAAGAAGACGTTAGAATACAATAAAAAAGGTTGATTTCTAAGTAATTAGTTAAAGCACTCGTACGTAACACAATGCAAAAATCTGTAATTGTAATATTTTATAATAACGAAAAAAAAAAGCCTGTCATGGTTACCCTACTTCTTACGTTAAACCGTCAGATTCATACATCGTCTAGTAGAATAAGGTGACCACAAGGTTGGTATTTGTTGGTTTTTGGAGTTATTGCACTGAATTTGCCATGAAATGCTGCGTTAGAAATCATAATCATAATCATAATCATAATCATAATCATATTTTATTCATAATTTCGGTTCACGACTTAGGAGTCACCCTGTATATCAATTGTTAACCGGCGAGATGAATTTGTCCTGGGCTTCTATTCAACTAGGTAAAACCACATTGTATTGTATGCGTTATGGTGTTGTCTTCGACTCGGTCGCCATAACTGGCAGGTAAATAAGAGCGTTAACTAGTAACGATAATATTTCAAAGCCAATATGGTTTTCGCCCAGGTAAATGAGCCCTGACAAATTAACCTATTTCAGGAAAATGCAAAATTTATAACTAATGAAAATTCGGACCAATAAAACAGATGGTAGCGAAAATTAGACCATGGAGATAACCATCGGGAACTCATAAATTAATTCCAACAGCGCAAGACCCAGTTTATAATTATAATCATGCTAAAATCGATATCTTTGTCGAGAACATCCTGTCTTGTACTTACTGAAGTCTCGCCTATGAATAGGACTCCATCAGTATTCATCACGCGTCCATTGCTGACCGAGATTGATCCTACCCTTTGGTCTGCGGGTGCGAACATCAGGTATTGGGTGTTGCGGCAAGCGGCTTAGGTCGACGAATTTCGAGTATGTGTAATGGACAACTCGCACTTGAACTCGACGGATCAATAATTAACCCGTAAGTTAGAGTTGTCCTGTCAAAACAACAATTAAAGTTGCTCACCCTATAATTCGTTTGACAAAGAGCCGTTATCAGAGAGTAATACCTCTAATTAAAGGGGTAAAATCATATAGCATTTGACGTGTTATGGTATAGTTTTTAGATAAAGATAAAGAGACATTTATTCGCAACAAAACAAAACCACATTACACAAATAAAACAATATCAAGACACAGAAAAAATGTTACGAAACGGTCCCAACTCAGCATTCGCTAGCAGTAAAGCCAGCACTGGTCTTCCGTTGGAACCGCTTGGTTTTAAATCGGCCGCCAGTATGTCAAGTAAAAAAAAGCTGTTGAAATGTGAACTATTTTTTTTTTACAATGTTTTTTTATTGCTAAAGTTGGTTCATTAAACTATCAAACTCTTGTTATTGACCTTATTATTGAAACATATTAACACGAGTCATAATAAAGCACAAATGTAGGCAAGATTATCGACAAGACGACGAACACGAGAACACAAACATTGCTGTTTGGTGTAAGGTTCTGTGTAAGTATTGCCACATTGCTTGCAAAACACACTGCTTTTCGACGCAATCGCCTTTATTTACAAGCAATCTTTTACTAAGATTAAAGTACAAAAGACGCTAGGAGACGTCGTCAATGCGCTACGAAACAGGTGCTACGTCGTAGCCGCGTAGCTTACTGATTTATGGGGAAAATTTGTTTTATTGCATTGTTTTGTTTAGAATGTAGTAGATGAATTGTCGAGAACATTGAATTGCATTTGTAGTGGTTGTACCGTTTGCAACAAAAGGAGAATAATTTTCTCTTAATTTAATAAAATTACATTTTTAAGAAATGGAATAAGTAGTAGTCCTCTGTTATTTGCTTTTAGTCGCTATCAGGTTCTTCATCTAAGCTGTCACAAGTATTGACAATAAGATTGTCTCAAATTCGATCCATTTCCCCTTCCTGGCATTGATATTTATTTTCTTCAGTTTCGACATGGCGACAAATATTTTCCCAAACTCAGCAGTAATAGTATTCATTCGTTCAGTTGCTAAACTCATAATGCCTTGAATGTTTAAAGAAACGTTTCTTTTCGCTACATATCCTTTTACCATGGACCAAATATTTTCGATCGGATTGAATGTCGGGTGATACGGTGGCAATCGTAAAACGGAGTGGTCATGTTCTTTTAAAATCTATGTGGTACTCACGAAACCGCTCTTTATATTGTTTAATTAAATCATACAAACTGGTTTTGTACATCAACGGGCTATATGAAATGTTGTGTTCTGTCAACCAATCCATCATTTCTTGTTTAAGAGAATTTGATGTTGGAGCACGATTCAAAAGTTTGTTGTGATAGGACGCATTATCTACGATAAGGACGCTATTCGGTTTAAGGTTCGGTATAAATTTTTCTTGTTACCATTTTTCGTAGTTGACAAAGTTCATCTGGTCATGGTAATTTCCCGTTTTTTGGTTTGCCTTAAATATTAACAAAGCGTTGGGAATAAAACTATCTTTTCCTCCTGCGTGCACTATTATTAACCGCTGGCCTGTACTGATTTGTATTTTTACACCAAATTCAGTTCCATCGGTCCAAGCCTCTCCGGACACATGTGAAGTGTGGATGTACGTTTCATCAGTATAAACTAGTGGTCTATCTTTAGACCGATATTCCGCAATTTTGGTAAGGTAATTTATTCTTAGCAGTCGTATGTTGTGTCTTTCCATTAATATTTTTCGGTTGTCCTCGGTCTTTTTCCATTTAAATCCTAATTTTTGTATTTGTTTTCGTAAGGTGGAAATGTCAAATTTTTAATCTATATCGGATTTTATCACTGAGTGGAGTGCCTTTAAGGTTGGAAATTGCTTATGGGACAAATGAAAATTGTATATAGTTCTCCGGATGACTTCCTGATCAAAATCGTCTACTGCTGATGACGGACAAGTACGTAACTTTTTATTTCTCGGGGAGGTGAATTTCTTTGTTGATGCGAATTTCTCACTATTACTCTCAGACACAATGTTATAAACAGTAGAGAGACAAACACCTGTACCTTTTTCAACTAACTGGGCAGCGGTGTAAGGGGAATTTAAATTTTTATTCAGTTCAAGTTCAAAATATTTACAACAGTTCAAAATAATTTGCTTACTTTGACTTTCAATCGGACCAAAATTACTCACTGCCATATTTTTTGAAAATTATGTATCTTACACTTAGTCGTACGGGCTGACACAAAATCATTCTGATAATTGTGGTAATACAATAAAATCAGACGTAAAAATATATGCACAACGTAAATAATATTCACAATTTGACACTGACATTATTTTGGTATTTACTTCTTCAATATATAACAAACCTCTTTTTATGCTGATAGTACGAGAAAATAGAAAATTCAAATATAGAATGCCTGTAAACATACAATACTACTACATATGCAATTCCATGCTCTCGTTAATTCATCTTATACCTACTCTTTTAGTATTGATTAAATTGCAATACCCTTAAATGATACATTTTACATCATTTTATAGTTTTTATGTATTGCATATAGGGTAAAAGCTTAGTTTTGACAACGCGGTTAACTTAGTTGGATGATGGCTCCCGCTGATTCAATTAAAAATCAAAATAAAATTGGATAATATCTCTGGCGCGAGTCAGACTCGGACTTAACCTTTTTTTTATATCGTTTGATGCCTAAAACGCTTCGCTTGTTTCCCCATACATTTTCTGCAACAGTTAAGTAAATATTGTTTGCCAGCATTAATGTTTTCTCTATTAAAATATTCGGCTTCCTCGATATTAATATAAAGCCCCGTCAATATTGGCATACCCGCGTTTTATTAAGGAGCAGCTGGCGGGGATACACGCGGTACACTCGGCGCCATTTACGGAACAGAGTGCTCAAGTAAACATGTGTGTAATGTTGGGTGAAGCGTACAGTCACTGCCAATATTATACAACAATAGGAAATAAAATATTGCCTATTCTTTTGTGTAAAGTAAACGTTGCAGGACGGCTTAACCGTCTAAGTTATTGTGAAACTTGACTTCGAAACTAAACCTGTAATACAGTCTCTTAAGCTTATGAGAGCGAGTGAGAGACAAGTATAAATAATAATAATAATAATAATAATAATTGTTTATTTCAGACAAGGTCCATACAAATTTGTTAGTAATCCGTATAATTAAATGTTAGTAAATATATTAAAATTAAATTAAAATTAATGAAACTAAACAACTAAGTACATAAAATAATTAAAAAATTATGTAAGGGGATGTGCGTGCATACGCTCCCATCGAGCCCACATAGGGCTATCCCAGCGGTCTGACAACGCGGCCAGGATGCGGTTGGGGCTGGCGCGGAGGCGGGCCTGCAGCGAGGCGCAGCGCTTTCTCATGACGGCTGCGAACCCGTCCGTGCGCGCCTCGCAGAACATGCCGGACGCGCTGCACCACCGCTCCAGCCCCAGCAGCACCCGGAACGCGTTGTTGTACTGAACACGCAACTCGTTGTACGCCTTCTGCGTAAAACTTACCCACAGGCTGCAGGTGTAAAATGTTTGACAGTAAGCTTTGAAAAGCGTCACTTTGACCTCTTTGGTACACCTAACGAACCTGCGGGCCAGCATATTGCATCGGACGGCCAACGATCTTCGCTCTCGCTCAATATCGGCGTTGTCACTTAAGTTATCGGTGACCCAGTGGCCCAAATATTTAAACTGTGATACTCTATTCAGAGGAGTACCAACGAGAGTGACAGGCGGCACATTCAATGGCGATTTGGTGCCCGCTTTAAACACCATAAGCTCACTCTTACTGACATTATATTTGAGCCCATGAGCCACCGCATAACCTTCGCAAATCCGCACCAGCCTTCTTAATGCTCCTATTGAGGGGCTCAGCAGCACCATGTCATCAGCGTAGCTAATATTGTTCATACAAACGCCACCAACATGGCATCCGACGTTGGTGCTGCTAAGCTCCTCAATGAGTCTATTTATGTATAGATTGAAAAGGCGAGGCGAGGTGAGTCCCCCCTGCCTTACCCCGCATTCCAATCTATACTCTTCCGAGAGCGACCCTGCCCATCTGACACTGTTCTTTTGGTGATTATACCAATATTTTAATAAAGAAGTGATTTCAGTGGGCACTGTCGTCTCTGTATGCATCTTACCCCACAGCACGTCATACGATACAAGGTCAAATGCCTTTGATAGATCCAGATAACAAGCATAAACTGGCGTCCTTCTAGCTGTATAATACTGGACAGTCTGCAATAAATACCAAGTACTTTCTAAAAGCCATCATGATGTACCTGTGTGTCAACCTGCGTGCGTTAATATGTAGTGTTGTTATTAATCATAATCGTAACTTTTTACAGTGGATACCTTAAAATGTCATTTTATGAAAAAAAAAGTTATAATGGTCTTCACGTGACGTCACAACTAGTTAAGAAATATATCTATGTTTCTTTTAAATCAATTAAATTAATATAATTATTATTTTAAACCCCCACCAATAACACACCCATAATAAATATTATTAGCGCCTTAAGGCTTAAAGATATCGTTATTTTTGTTTTGTTGTGTATCATTTTAAAATTCGCTTACTGTGTTTTATTCTATAATGCTAGTACATAAACTATTTATTATACATGCTACAGCTTTCGCGCAAAAAAAAACTGATTATGAAAATCGCAATAAAATCCGTTGAGTGGTTTAGAAGTTAGTAAATATATTTTACTCTTTAAAATATTAAGTTTAACTAGTGTAAATAAAAGAAACTGGGGTTTAATACGACGAAAAAGGATTTCAATTTAAACTTAAAGCTATAAAATGTTTCTCTTTGTAAAAACACAATTATCGTGAAAAATGTGGTTACAGAATTATCAACAAATTTTGAGAGTTGTTCGTAATTCTGTAGCGCGGCCTACCCCACACTGCGAATGAAACCGTGACTTTATATATGTATGTATGAAACAAATACCAGTGGGACCTAACTGAGTAACAGGATTCTCGGCTCGTCATAGCTAAAGCCTAACTTAATCTATCTCGCTACGGTAATATGGCGCGACAGGCTGGGAGTGTAGCCTGTCTGTCCCCAAATATTAGAAATATACGGAACAGATTTCGGCCATTTTCAAAAGCTGTCGAACTTTATATCCCTGTTTCACCAAATAGTTCACGAAAGGAAAGGAACTACTACATTTTAATTTTTTTGAGCGAGAAAGTATCTTTATTTGGGTCCGGTTCAACACGACGTCACGAATAATTAATACAAAAACTCATATCGCAAGTATGAGAGCGCGTATCAATTATAATTATATTGAAGTTTTTTTTTTACAATATAAGAACATGTTAAAACACTTAAAACCAATACGGTTTTACCGATTAGAATAGAGCCCTCCCCTGCTCACGTATTTATTAAAAAAAAACCGGCCAAGTGCGAGTCGGACTCGCGCACGAAGGGATCTATACCATTATCTGCCACGTTGTATGTGCCACTTAAATATTTATTTTATTATGTTTTTGTATTTTTTGTTATAGCGGCAACCGAAATACATCATCTGTAAAAAAAAACGACTTTCTAGCTATCATGGTTCATGAGATACAGCCTGGTGACGGACAGTAAAGTCTTAGAAATAAGGTCGTTTAATCTTGGGTACGGAACCCTAAAAAACAAATATCAATTCTACATCGACCTTTATTCCACGTAATTCTAGCTCTTATTTATCATATAACCAATATCAAAGCAAAGTCAAGAGCTATTACTAACTCTAATTATCGTAAAGACAATATTAAATATAGCCAAGTAAGCGGTTAGAAGGCGCTTGGATCTCTTATTTGTGCTGTAAAAGTAATGTTTACCAACATTTTCAAAGCTTTCGTCAGAGCTCGGGACAAGTACAAAGGGCTCCCGTCACCCCGTTTCATTTGCACATTTTGCCTCGTTCGTTTCGGTGCGGTGCCTATTTATTTGACGGTTGGATTTGTTTTATAGTAAAACCAACCTGCATCACTGTTTATTTTTAGCTGAAGTGGTGTTTGAATATACTATATCTTGAATACCAGAGGCACTAGAAAAGACGCATTCAGCGTTGACTTGCGGCCTTATCTACGATGTCTTTACACCTATTACTTTCGAATTGTCAACGATATGAATCGAAATAAGTTTCTGTCAAAAAAATCATTTTTGAAACAAGCTTTTGTTGCTGACTGTACTTTTATTTGCGAAATCTTTATCTGGTTATCAAGACAAAACGATTGAGTCCTTACACGGTGGGTCTACGTTAAGGATAGCAGAGATCCTGTCGCCACCTTCCGACTCCATCATCAGATCATTTTTATTTTTATTTTATTTTATTTAAAAAGTTTTGTAAGTAGGCCCTGTAGGCACTTTTACAAGTCTGAGTCTACCAGCGCTTCCAAAGAGACCACTGTTGAGAAGAAGCGCCGCAAGAAACTCAACAGTAAGCCGTTTTTTCCAAATAAATCACATTACAATACTAAACTTAAGCTACACAATTTAAATGTCACAGGGATGTACAGGTCCCAGTAGTAATAATAATTAAATTGTCGGATTAAAATAAATAATACAATTGTAAACAGTCTCCCAATGTCAAATTAAAACCTATAGAATACCATAATTTGTCAGCATTGTCATTGGTTTTACATATGTGGCCATTTCAGCCCATTCCGTTTACGGGAAATGGGTCGAATTTAACTTGCAAGATATGACCCGGACAAACATACATTGCATGTTAAATAAACGCTTGTAAATTGCAATAGGGGAATAGTGAATGTAGAATAAAGGCCCAGGGGTAGCAACTGTGTTACTGACTAGCGTTTTGTTATTAATTCAGTCGCCTTAACTGTCTAGTTAATAAAAGCTAATTTAGATACTAAGTTATGTAGATACATTAGAAAATCGATTTAAACATTATAACTGTGGTCAGTAAAAGTTACATAGTAAAAAAGTGAAAAATTTAGTAAAACAAAGTTAACAGTTTTGCCTCCAGGCTAACTAGGTAACTAACTTAGTATTAAATTTCTCATTGATCGTTTGAGGCATCGAGCCGTGAAAATACAGGGTGTCCCATAAACCGACGCCAACCCGCCTAGTGCTGATAAAGCAGCTAAAAAGCTATCGATTGAACCCCTAGATATAAAGTTCAGCGATTTTTACTAGTTTTTTTTTTTAGTTTTTTTATTTTATTGCATAGGGTGACGAGCACACAGGCCACCTGATGGTAAGTGGAAACTGTGACCCATAGACATTCGCATTCACAAGACTGCAAGCCTAAGACTGCAAATGCGCTGCCAACCCTGAGGACTAAGATGGAATGCCTCTATGCTAGACATTACACCGGCTGTCTTATCCCCAAACCGGAACACAACAATGCGAACACTGCTGTTTGGCGGTAGGTTAATGGATAAGATGGTGGTAGCGATCCGGACGGACCCCGCATAAGGTCCTACCACCCGCAAGTTTCGGAGATATTGATCATTTTAATCTGAATGTTGTCATTTTCCCTTATACCCATGACATAAAAAATCCTTATTTCATATTTAATTTCATAAGTTTTTCAGTGATATCTTACATAATTAGAATCATTACGAATCAGCGAAGTTTTTAAACCCATTGGCTCTCTTTTTGCATTTGTAAGTAAGACTACAATCTTAAGACTGCAATCGTAGGACTGCAAATGCGTTGCCAACCCCAAGGACTAAGATGGAATGCCTTGCAACTATGCTACACTGAAAAACAACAATACGAAAACTGATGCTTAGCGTTAGGTTTAAGGATAAGATGGTGGTAGCGATACGGACGGACCCTGCACAAGGTCTTACCACCGCTACTAATGTGGCAACCATGTAAAGAAAAATAGAGATACATTTCAGCCAACCATATTAGAAACAGGTGTGAAGGTCGTCTGGACCAGAATGGGCATCACATAAAACCTTTTCGGTGCTAAACGAAAAAAAATGCAAATCTTTTCTTTTTCTATTATTTTCCAGTGCTTTTTATGGACCATTTCTTTTATGACGTCACATAATTTCAGCAACAGTTTTCCATTTAATGTTGAGTTATTTGAATTGTGAAGAGGCTGCGGTGTTCATAAAAAATAATTGGATTTTTGGGAGATTTCCGAGTGTCCTGCCTTTGTTTTGGAGAACGCTCTCGCCATTTCTTGAGGTCCTTTGTCTAAGGGTTGAATGCCTTGAACGAATGGTAAAATAGCTTCAAGATTAAAATTACGCCATCATATTATTATTATCAACAGTCTTTTTGAGTTTATTTAAACATAATTATTTTAATAAGATGCAAATAAAAAATGTAATATATTTAAGTGGATCTCATCCTTATGTTTGTGTTGAGAAGAATCGTTAAAAGAATCTTCAAGATTGTTTATTTTAAGCAATTTATTTGGCCCCTTAAGTTAATTGAGGCATTTTCTTTGTTTAAAAAAAAATAGTGTATTAAAATATATTAGCGATAGTAATTTTAACGTTATCGAAATTTAAATATCTAACGATATAAGTGTTATGTACTTATAGGGACTACTTTTTCCAATTTATTTTTTAATTTATTCGACCTTAATGAAGAGACTACTGACGCCTTTTTTTACAAAGACACGATTTTAATTAAGTGTCTAGACCACATCCTTTCTATAAAGGTTAAAACACGGGCTACAGAGACTACTTTCGATTAATTCAAAAGTGTATTTGTCCTCGACCAACTTGGGTCACTCAGAAGTTGAAATAAAACGCTTATTAGCGTCTAGCTCAAACAATCCTTGTAGTTCAGAAAATCTGTATGAATTAAGGGTACCTATTGCAAAAGGTCGGGTAGCCGCCATTGTTCAGGTTTTATTAAATATATCTATCCTAAACTTTAGGTTAGAGTGAGCTCGCCGGTGTACTGGCTATTCTTAACACTTAGCAGCTACGAATCATCTCAGTTAACAGTTTCTCGAGAAAGTTTTACAAATTAAATGATCATAAACTGAGACAAAGTTACGAAGTTTTCCCACAAACAGTGCTCTCCTCGCTCAATATAATACGGTCTTAAGTGATATAATTATCCTTTGTCCTTTCCTTAGTTTACTTTCGTGAAAAAGACGTTATTTGAGTAACTCGATAATTCAGTGGAAGTGAACTGCATAAATTGCTGTGAGTGGCCGAATTGAATCCCAATACTGAGCGAGGTTAAGAGTTCAAAGTGTCCAAAATATTATGTTAATGAAAAACCGGCCAAATACGAGTCGGACTCGCACACTAGGAGTTCCGTTTCGGGTGATATTTAATCACGCTTAAAAAAAAACCTGGAGTCTAAAAAACTGCTCGGCATGAAAAATGAAATGTTTATTAGATACTCGTCGTTACAAATAGCCTGTGTCTTTAACCAGGGTCAAAGCAATCTTCATACAAAATTCCATCCAAATCTGTTCAGTGGTTTAACTGCTAGCGTAACAAACCGAGTTAATTCCACATGTATCACATTAGTATGGTTGTATTACTAAGACTCCACTGTCTGTATGTCTGTCTGTCTGTCTGTCCGTCTGTCTGTCACCAGGCTACGTGAAAGCTAGACTGTTGAAATTTTACAAATACTATAAACAGAATAAAATAAATGTTAGAGGGGGAGTCCCATACAACCACCGTGATTTTTTTGCCGTTTTTTGCTTGATATTAATAACCGCAACAGTTAGACGCTTGAAATATTCACAGAGTATTTGATGTTCACTGTAAAAAAAAAAAAAAAATACAAGTATTTAAGGTGGACTCCCATACAACAAACGTTATTTTTATAGTAGTTAACGTTATTTTTATAGTAGTTTTATAGTAGCTATCTGTTTGAAACTTGTTCAAAGCGACACCCAATTTGACATGCGGCCGTTTATCTGATACGTGTTGGTGTGAGTTAATCAATTTATTTCATCTCCGTCGTAACATCCGTCGGCTGAGGCGAAGCGTGACCTTCGTATATTTGAGACGTAACAGGATGACAATAATGCGATAACCCGTATAAAATACAGCGGCTGTGAAGTGAGAGCAGTATTCTTGCGTAACTTATATGATCAGATCATCCTGTACAAATTTTATGCATTTTTTTATCCGTTTAGGTACTTTATCGTAGAAAAAATGATAAAATAAAAAATGTCACTTGGTTTTACGTTTATTCGACCTGCTCTATTGTAATTATACCTCGAATAAAGAAAACAAACTACAGAATTAGGCGGATTATGAACCTGAAAAAAAACATATAAAATGATATAACGTTTCTTTTTGGAAAATATTTGATAAAAAGAAACAAATAATAAAATAAAGTACAAATCTTGTTTTTCATAGTAACTAGGTACAACATATTCAAAAACGTTATCGTCCAGTGCTAAAGTATATAGTTTTTGACAGCTACCTACGCGATATAATGCGTCGATTGACAATCCTCTTAAAACGATCGATAACATAATAAAAGCAATGAATTGGGTCACCCTAGACCAGACAAAGGAGTTTTAGTGGCACGAGAAAAATTGTCCTAGGGATTTCCGGACGATATTAGTTTATCGATAAATTGTACTTTCTTGTGACAGTTATGGTTATGAGGTATATGAACATGCTACTTGCATAAGTTTTATGCAGTATCCAGTTTCCGTGTGAGAATCAATGTAAAATTAAATTTTATTTAAAAATTGATGTTTATTTGAATTTTAAAATCTCTATAAAGTATGCCTATTAATTACTTAAATTAAATATTATCTATGATTATAGTCATTATATAACATCTATGTTTATCCGATGAACTTAATACCTATCTACTATGAAATGTCACTTTGAAATAAGTATTTGAAACAACTATCGATAAATTTAATATAGGAAGGAAGTCCCTAGTTAATCGACGTTTTTGTCACAAAAACTCCTATGACTGCGTGTGACACACAGTTTAGGTACCTCTAACAACATTTGACTACTGAATTATAATAGTAAAACCTCTATGCGTTAGTATAAGCCTCTTCTTAAACCCGATTGACACGTTATGCTCTTAGGCCTTTTTTATTCACTTGGATGATAAAAATAAGCCTGAATATTCTCGAGACCTAAATAGTATGGGTAAAGGGATAGTCCGAGAGCCGAGGCAACGCCGCAGGGTTGTTCGAGATAAAAATATATCACGTTCCCTTACCCGAATACACAGGCTGATGTAAATGAAATAGGTCTGAGAAGCGTAACACTATGCAACGTAAAACATTTTATCTGTGAAGGCCATACTGAACTGTATATTTATAGTACTCTGTGATATTTATTTATTTTAGAAAATGTTAATTCCTAAATTAAGAAGAAGGCTCGGAATAGGAAATAAATAATAATAAACAAAACTGCATAAAACATCAACCATCATCATCATCATCATCATCATCATCATCATCATCAACATCAACATCATCATTATCATGATCATTATGATCAGCATCATCCGCCTCATCATCATCATCATCATCATCATCATCAGCATCATCATAATCATCAACAACATCATCATCAACAACATCATCATCAGCAGCACCGTCATCATCATCAACCGCATCATCATCATCATCATCATCAACATCATCATCATCAGCCGCAAGACGTTCTTTACTGCACAAAGGCCTTCCCCAAGGTTTTTCACAACGATCGGTCCTTTTCTTGCTGTCATCCAGCGGTTTCCCGCGCGCATCCTTTATCAGATCCTCGGCCCACCTTGCGGAAGGCCTGCAGACACTTCGTCTCCCGGTTCGCGGTCGCCACTCTAGAACCTTCCCGCTCCAACGGCCATAAACATCAATATCAGAAGCAATATCGACTAGCAATATGTCTGTGTAAAGCTCGTGAGAGACATAATTGGATATATTAACATGTTTTATGCGACCGGACTGCAACCCGAGTTCAATCCCAGTTAAGGTGAACTTATATATTATTATTATTAATTAGGAGACTCAATGATCCCGCAGTGAAACTGCGTAAACAGTTTTGTGGGAGAGTTTTATATTGTGATATTATAACTAATTGCTTTGTTAATCAATTTTAATAAATAAAAATAAAATATAACAAAACCTATTTATTACAACAAAAACTGGGTAGAGCTGTTAAAAATTTGTTCTATTTTTAAAATTTTCAGAACTTGATCCATATTTTAAAATGACGCACCCTGTATTTCGTATCCTTACTACTTATATAATGATAGATAAGACTTTTTCGTAGAAATGATAGTGTGCACGTTACTTTACAGCCTCATATTTTTTGTGTTCTTATAAAGTTTTTGTTTTCTTATCTTGTAAATAGACTATTTGTATTATCGCAAACCCTCTCCATAGCTAGAAGTTGTATAAAAGGTTCGCGTTCTGTAGTATTTTTAGGAATTGACTGCATAAATTACTACCGTAAAGATAAAGAAGAGACAGGATAATGTTTGGATAAACAAACAAATGTTGGCCGAAATTCTTAACTTAATATTTTATTTTCTTTAGTGTAAATCATATCAGACTAAATTTTTCCCAAGGAACTTTCATTTCTTCATTTCATTTTCTTCACCTTTTAATTGGAAGCTACAAATTTATTCAATTTCACTCGTATCTTATTTTCTTATCTTCCAATTTATACCCATTTTTCTCGTTATGGATGAGTTCGTTAAAACTTTAAACAATCATAATAATATAAGTAGTTACCTTTAAATTGGCAGGGCTTTAATAATGCAAATACTATATAATGTTCACTTTTTTTTATTTCTTTTTTTTAATCCTGTGTTTAAATCAAATAGAAATAAAAAGTGTAAAACCATAACAAAGTGAAGCAAAAAAGAAACCAATGAAGGTTTAAAACACACCGATCCCCAAAACTACAGAAGACAGAAAAGATTGCAACCATTCGTCTCATCAAACGTGAAGAATCTTCAAGAGACCTCAGAAAAATGGTTCAAATGAGACGCATCACGAAGTTGGGGACGAAACTATTTCCCGGGATAGACGTCATCCATCAATTGCCGGGGACGGGATTTCGCGATTTTGTACCGTGTTGATAAAATACTCCGTCGTCACTTCGACGCTTCCTTTTACAAACAATTTTTAGTTTACGCTGCAGAGTATTGGGTTTTCGGGAAGCATTTTCCTGTAGTAAAAGCTGAAAAATCATACTATCTATTCATATTTTTACTTTCGGGGAGCACCCTGTGGTTTCAGATATATTTTGCCTTAATAAATAAACTATTAAATTAAATAGAAACCCCCGAAATAATGGCCGGTCCATGGTCATAATGGCGTATCAGTGCATCCATTTGGGACCTTCGATGCTAAAGACAGATACACGGACACACACGTTTACATTATAACATACAATACACTCATGGCTTTGATGTAAAGGCAAAAAATACTACATACCAAAGGAAGTTCAAATGTAGTCATCTTGCGCTAACCCTGATGATCAATAAAATACCAATACCTCCCTATTTTATCATCCCACTAGTTTATTTCTAATGTAATAACATATACCAGCATTTATTCAACCCCATATGTCAATCTCTATAACACTCTAAAAACCGGATAATAAGATTTGTGGGCATTTTCCCGCGTCTCGCACGTTATTCTTGGCGATTAGCTGACGAGACGAGACGAGTAAATAAATCGCACTGTATAACGCCCTCGGTACGTTCTATACTACTACCGGTCAAAGGCCAGCCGGTTTAGAGCAGACCCTTACAGCTTCTAAACTCCAGGGGTGTGATTCTCTTAAGAACGCGGTAGGCAGCCTTATACGTTCGATCTTTTTGACAGAAGCCATGCTGCCAAATTGACAATTCACGTGCTAAAATGTGTTTTATTCACTCTGACGGGACTACTTACACTCGCCGCTGCGGCATTCACTAGTTCGTTCGTCCGACCGCCTTTCTGAGACAATCACACCCCTGGTTCTGGGGTGACTAAACACCCTCATCTGAATGATAGTCAGAACTGCTTGACAAACCGGATTCCATCTAGCTCTGCCTGTCTATAATAGTGCGATATAAATAGAGATAGAGGCAAAGAGAGCCAAAGAGTTGCGTGAAAATATATGCACAAGAATAACACTGTGCACAGTAAGAACTTTAGTAGGAGAAAATCAAGGGGCGAGCAAAATGAGCCAAGTTTTGATTCAAGTGCAAAAAGTTTGTTAATTCAATAAGTCTCGGTGTAGGAACGAGGAGCTAGAAGCCAATTCGAAGAAACTGCTCTCCAAAAGAAACAATAAGGCATAAAATAACTAAGTTAAAATGATCATACTGCTTTTTGGTTTTAGAAGCCAGTATTACTAAATTGGGTGCATGACATTTAATAATCTTTGAAAATAAAATATACATAGGTAGATCTTCAATATAAAACACTCCGAAATACATATTTCATAGAGTTACAACAAATTGTTACCTAATTTGATCGTAACTAACACAAAGTCCACTACAAATTAGGCCTAGTTATTCAGTACTTCTAACTAGCCATTCCAAGCAATTAGGACACCAAAGCGTGTCGCTGGCACTGAATAAGTAAACGCTTTACCCGCAGAAAACTAAGTGAAGCCTCGCTCATCAATACGCTGAAATTTGATGAGAACTTTTACCTCGAAAACGCTCATTAGGGAGTTTTTGCGATCATTTGCCACCCTCGGTACTAACTCTTCCATCTTTCTCGTAAACATGCCTGCCTTTTATTACTCAATTTTAATATTCGGCAGATTCAGGTCAGGGGTAACTTTGGATTCAGAAGAGTGTAGAAGCTAAGTAACTTTAAAATTAATTGTATAGGTAATATCACAATTGAAATGAACCAAGAACATATCAACAAATGATGAGATATACATAAATTAGCTTATGTTTTGTTTACTTACAGCGATAATTCAAATATACCTACCTCTAGTGTGAAGTGCTCGCTCATATCCAGCAAAGTAACAAGACGTTACCAAATAGAATAGAAAGGATTACAATCAGCCTGTATTATACTATAGTTACTATTATTTTGTAAAGTCGACGTCAAAGA
This sequence comes from Acleris sparsana, assembly GCA_923062465.1. Taxonomy (NCBI): domain Eukaryota; kingdom Metazoa; phylum Arthropoda; class Insecta; order Lepidoptera; family Tortricidae; genus Acleris; species Acleris sparsana. The sequence continues at coordinate 4,396,402 of OV281293.1, forward strand.
TATGTTTACACTTTTCACCTTATACCATTGAATTTAGGTCCAAAAACGTAAACATATTTTTGACGGCGACTGTACTAACATTACATAATTTTTGTTATTCTGTATTTGTCACTTTGATGTAAAACCCAAAGTGTAAAAATGGGACCCTTAGACTAAGACTCCACTGTCCGTCCGTCTGTCCGTTCATCTGTCCGTCTGTCTACCACCACGCTGTATCTCACGAACAGAGACATTAAGAAAAGTTAAAACAGAATGAAATTAATATTTAAGGGGGGTCCCATACAACAGACGTGTCGTTTTTGCCGTTTTTCGCTCGATATTAAAAACGGCAACAGGTAGATGCTTGAAATATTAGAATATTCAGTTGTCTGTTCACTTTAAAAGTAAATTATTAAATTAAAAAATACATAAATAGTTAAGGGGGCGTGACAACAAACGTGATTTTTTAAAGATAATGGTACGGAACCATTCGTGCGCGAGTCCGACTGGCACTTGGCCGTTTTTTTTCTTTTATCGTTGTGTGTTTTATAATAAGTTAAAGTAAAACGTGCGTTAGAGTAAAAGTAAATAAATAAATGAAGTACCTTAACATGCATTTACTCAATGAATTCACTCATTCATGGGTCGTACTAGTTTTTATGAAATTACCGAGCATCAAATAAAATTCATTATGGTAACTTAAATATCTTAGTAGTAGTTCTAAGTAAAGTGTCGATGAAAGTATAGAAAATACCTTTCAAAGGCCGTCTAGACGTGTTAGCGTAGTAGACACGGGTTCAAGATCGTTATTGGATCTCTGATTTGATTTATATATCTCCCAAAACTATAAATATCTTTAAATTCAGAAATAATTTTGAACTCGACGCAAAGACTTTTATCGCACTTGATTCGATTTACAGATAGCAGTCATTTAAAAAAGTGTTTAGACGTGCGTGAAGAAAAGTTTCTTTTTAAGACACAATTTTGGATTCATTTCTCTACTTTTTCGTGAAGAGATCGTAAATCTGAGCGCTCGTTTACCTTTACACTTATCCCCCCTTCCGACGCACACTTAACTAATATTAGGCGCGAGTTTTTAAAAGCTTTTTTCTTATATTCCACGTAAAAAGTTATTACAACGAACAAATCTTCCAGTCGTCGGGTCTTACCCAATTTCACGAGTACTTAGATACTTCTCAGCTGCTGAAAGAATATTGGAATTGATGTTCGTCATAAAAATATCAATTTTTATTTAATAACTCATCAGCTGTCGGAAAATAATTTAACAGATGTGTCTAATTTTTATTGTTCAGATTGCAGCTGATTTTATTTTGGTTAGGAGAGATGATAGATGGATGTCTGAATATTAACATTATCTGCGATATTGCTCAACCATATACACTCAGGAGCATATACCTTTTGTTTCGGCTAACTAGTGGATGCTAGTGGAGAGAGTTGTTGCCGCGGCGTGTGAACAGCCAGCGATCAACTATTAATATGTGTCACTTTTATTGACACGAGATCTATACCTTTTGTTTCGGCTAACTAGTGGATGCTAGTGGAGAGAGTTGTTGCCGCGGCGTGTGAACAGCCAGCGATCAACTATTAATATGTGTCACTTTTATTGACACGAGATCTATACCTTTTGTTTCGGCTAACTAGTGGATGCTAGTGGAGAGAGTTGTTGCCGCGGCGTGTGAACAGCCAGCGATCAATTATTAATATGTGTCACTTTTATTGACACGAGATCTATAGGGGAAGATGGGGTGGCCTCGTACACTTTTTACTTTAAGAATTGTTAAAAAAAAACTAACTGCTATTTCAAAATGAGATGAATGCTACTTTATCATCCACTTATTTGGCTATAATAATTGTATATTTCAGTTTGGATACAAAGCAACTGTGCCAAGATATAATAGCTTTCCCAAAAAATGAGAATTGTACGAATGCACCCCATACGTGGGGTGGCTTCGTACACTATTAGTTTTTCCCAGGATTTATTAGGTTTTTTAGCTATTTCACCTGTTTCAGTCACCTTTTAGGCATATCTTACTGATCTGGTTTTGTGATTATAATTATTCTTGATATACATTTTTTTAACTTTCATGGGGTGCATTCGTACAGTATATAATTACATACATTTTGACTGTACGAAGGTACCCCAACCAAAACGAACCGAAAAAAAAACTAAATAAAAAATAACTGTTAAAGTAATCCCAAAACTATTGTTTACATATTAATCTCAAGCATCTAATTACAAACTATACATATATAAAAAATCTAATACGAGTAAAACTTATTAGAGACAGACACATTCAAAGGAGAACCAAAAATTACTTTCGGGTCGCGAAAACACATATTAATTATTTGTGGCGAAAGCTGCTGCCGCACTGCCATCGCTTTTTGAGGGTAGCCTACGCATATGAGCGGCAGTCACGCATACAAATATGAACGCTTCAGCATGTTGCATAGTCGAGATATGACCACTGTACGAATGCTCCCTTTGTACGAAGCCACCCCATCTTCCCCTACCTTTTGTTTCGGCTAACTAGTGGATGCTAGTGGAGAGAGTTGTTGCCGCGGCGTGTGAACAGCCAGCGAGCAACTATTAATATGTGTCACTTTTATTGACACGAGATCTATACCTTTTGTTTGGGCAAACTAGTGGATGCTAGTGGAGAGAGTTGTTGCCGCGGCGTGTGAACAGCCAGCGATCAATTATTAATATGTGTCACTTTTATTGACACGAGATCTATACCTTTTGTTTCGGCTAACTAGTGGATGCTAGTGGAGAGAGTTGTTGCCGCGGCGTGTGAACAGCCAGCGAGCAACTATTAATATGTGTCACTTTTATTGACACGAGATCTATACCTTTTGTTTCGGCTAACTAGTGGATGCTAGTGGAGAGAGTTGTTGCCGCGGCGTGTGAACAGCCAGCGATCAACTATTAATATGTGTCACTTTTATTGACACGAGATCTATACCTTTTGTTTCGGCTAACTAGTGGATGCTAGTGGAGAGAGTTGTTGCCGCGGCGTGTGAACAGCCAGCGATCAACTATTAATATGTGTCACTTTTATTGACACGAGATCTATACCTTTTGTTTCGGCTAACTAGTGGATGCTAGTGGAGAGAGTTGTTGCCGCGGCGTGTGAACAGCCAGCGATCAATTATTAATATGTGTCACTTTTATTGACACGAGATCTATACCTTTTGTTTCGGCTAACTAGTGGATGCTAGTGGAGAGAGTTGTTGCCGCGGCGTGTGAACAGCCAGCGAGCAACTATTAATATGTATCACTTTTATTGACACGAGATCTATACCTTTTGTTTGGGCAAACTAGTGGATGCTAGTGGAGAGAGTTGTTGCCGCGGCGTGTGAACAGCCAGCAATCTACTATTAATTTATATGATTCTCATTTATTATTAAGCAGGTACTTTTTGCGATCTGAAAATCCAGCCTTTAGTTATTGTATATAACTTGATCCCCTGAGTTATATGTAATCAAAAGCTTAATATTAGAATATTAGGTCAGATAGATGATATTAAGATATTAAATCTGTCAGATAATTAAACGGACAGCCGATAAGCAATTTTCAAGACTAATTAAGCTGAACATAAATATACTTATGCCCAAGCACGTTTGCGCATAATCCGACGTTTCTATTTTAAGAAAATAAATCAAAGTCACAAAATTAATCCAAAAAGGTTTATTACACCAAATGCAACAAACGGCTATTTAAAGTTACTGGAAAGATTAATGGTATGCCATCAGCAGGCTTAGAAAAAGGCTTGAAATCTTATCTCATAAAATGTTGGTCTTTGCGTCGTAAATTTACACCCGTGTAATAAGAACGGTCCATTAACGTACAAATTTAGTTAAAATAACACCCAATTTTAGTATGCGCTCTCATTTAAACTAGAAGTTGCCTGTGACTTTTAAAGGATGATGTTTATTTCCCGCATTTCTTTTTCATATTGCACTTTTTTTTAAAGTTCCGAAACAATATTTACCCTAAAATAGACTTTTTGATTGAAAACATTAAAGTATTAGGTATTAAAACGTGCGCAAGAAAAAATAACCTAACTTTATGCAGCCTGTTTAGTATAACATCAGTAAAAACAGCATTGTAAATTTTTTTGAGCATACTAAGCGTAGCGCAATTTTCTGAATTCAGTTTTAAAATACCAGTCAAATATTAAACTTCACAATTTTCGGCAGTCAAATGAATCAAATATGCACAGACGGGTTTTTTAATGAGCAGAACAATTGAGTTTATACATTCTTTTTATTCCCTTTGATTTTATAATACTCTAGATAGAGACACTTAATGTAATTATTTTAAAATGCTCTTAGCTTTATTAAGGGAAAAGAGAAGCCAATGCTCATTATAACTGCAACGATGATATTACTTAATATAAAATAACAAAATATCTGTAATGCATAATTTAAGACGCGATACATTATTTGGTACATAATTTTTCCATATCCATGAAATAAGACATAACTTTTTGTAAATGTGTTTATTGATTATTATGTACTTTATTTTTGATTATTTGGTACGACCTTGTGCAGGATCCGTCCGGATCTCTACCACCGTCTTATCCATTACCCCCCACCAAGCAGCAGTGTTCGCATTGCTGTGTTCCGGTGTGGCGATAAGACAACCGGTGAAATTACTAGCCTAGAGCCATTCCAACGCATTTGAGGTCTTAGGATTGCAGTTTTGAGATTGTAGTCTTGAGATTTCAAATGTCTATTGGTCTCAGATCCCACTTACCATCAAGTGGCCTGAGCGCTCGCGTGCCTTTTCACTGCCATTAAAAAAAAGATCAGACACACTTTAATTAATTCTATAAAATACTTGACTCGACTTCCAAACACCCCGTATACTGGAGTAAGTATATTTTTCAATATTTTACGAATTTGAAAACAGCATACTCATATAGTAGGTAAATTTACTTCGTTAGCTCACTAAGTCTTTCAGAGGGCCCTGCTAAGATTCACTACGCTAACTAGCGTTTCTATTCGTTTTGTTTTTAAACCAAAGCGTGTCATTGGTAAATGACGTCATACGAAAAGTCACGTGATCTACCAGTGACGCGATTAGTTTAAAAACGAAAGGAATAGAAACGCTAGTTAGTGTAGTTGGCAGGGTCCTTAGCTTTCTCGTAGAATAGAAAACGAATATATATGCATATAAGCCAAATCTTAAAGTAATGAGACATTTAGAAGAGGGTTCAATACAATTTATTAGATTTACAAACTTACAAACAAATAGGAAAGCCATTTAAAAACGAGTCACTAAATAAAAATATTAACCATCAGTAGTATAATTCCCATCCATTGCGATGTCTATTGGCCCCGAAAGTGACGCCTGTGAACGAAGGCCTGTGACCATCAGCAGAAACAAACCTATCATAAAATTTGACTTGGACTTAAAAAAGGACCTCATAAATCCAAAGGAGAATTATACAATTTAGCACTATATTGATAGCAATAGAACTCAAACTTAACTGGATTTTCATTGCACATTTGATCTTTTTCTCGAAAGTACATCGACTTAAACATTGAGGAAAACTTACAATCCACTTACCCAACGTTATAACTCCAGCAAAGTTGATAATGCATTATCAACCAAAAACAGCCTAGATAAAGGTTGATTTTAAATAAAACATTTTTATTTAGAATCAAGATAAATTTCGGTGTTAGGAATTCCGGGATACGTAATGTTCCGCTGAGCTGTTAAAAGTAAAAAAAGGTTTTGTTAGTCTGGCAATTGCGTAGGCTTACAGGTTATTTGCATTGGGAAAAGGGAAGTGATATAGGAACATATAAGTTAAGTGCTTTGTGGTTGATTCCTGAGGATTTGTGTATGAAATAAGTAATAGTTTACTTAAAATATGCTTTGTCCTTAAGTCCCTGTCCTTTTATTTGTCATAAAGATCTTTACATTTGACTGAAAGGGGCAACGCATAATTTAACTAAAAATTGGTTAACAGTGCGTTTATGTATAAGGTGGTATTTTCGAAATTATGAATTTATTTAGATTTTATACTCGTTTTATGCTCGGGGTTTCTATGCGTGATAGAATCAGAAATGATGATATCCGCAGTAGAACTAAGGTTACCGACATAGCCCGAAGAATAGCTAAACTGAAGTGGCAGTGGGCGGGGCACATTGCTCGAGGGACCGATGGCCGATGGGGTCAGAAGGTTCTGGAGTGGCGTCCGCGGACCGGAAGACGAGCTGTAGGTAGGCCTCCAACAAGATGGAGTGATGACCTCGTCAGGATCGCGGGACCGCGGTGGATGCGAAAAGCACAAGACCGGTCTGAGTGGAAAGCCTTGGGGGAGGCCTATGTCCAGCAGTGGACGTCTTTCGGCTGACATGATGATGATGATGATGATGACTCGTTTGGTAAGTTAAAGTACGAGTGTCATTAATATCTGTGTCTAGTAGTGTCTATTAAATACATATTCTAGATCGATGATTTAGGATTTTGTTCGTATTACTTCTAGCATTTTAATAAAACCCACTCTATCCAATATTATTTTCTTTACAGGAAAAATATTTAATTTATGATCTGAATTCAATATTCCTCTGCTATCTGTCCCGGTGTTGCTGCAACGAAGGCGACGTATCCCGCAATTCCATTCCCCTGGCGTTTTAAACCACTATACCTGCAAAAATCATTACAGGATGCGGCTAGATATAAAGCAATTTACTTCCAGCGATAAACTGGATTGCTTTAACTAGAATACTCGTTTTGCAGCAACACCAAAGCAGGACATCCTGTACACTTTGTTTTGGAGATAAAGAAATGTTCATTTGCATGTTTGTGCTCTTTTGAAGTTCAACAAGTTGAATCATGTAAATTTATGTACAGGTTGTGCCTGAATATAGATAGAAGTAAAAACTTAATCAAGACGTACAAAGCCAAAAAAAAATGATGCAAAATTATTGTTTTTTAAGATTATTAGTTCAAAGAAGAAAATAAAAATGATTTATACGTGACAAACTAACATACAAAACGAACAAAATACTGACAAAGTCAAAAGAACTATTCCAAAATGGTTCCAACTAAGAATATGCCGGCATTCAAGCTAACGCTGGTCTTCTGTTGGAACCATCCCGTGAACCACGGCAGATTACACACACATAGCACACACTAAACTAGGCTATAATAACTTTTTTTTTGTTTTTTTTTTAACGTGCATATACTTTGTATGTATGTTTTTGTCCACTTTCATGACTTTAGTTCGTGAGATAACTCTTAATAGTTTCCGAATTCCTCATACGGACCCTGTTTTATATTTCACCCGTATAGTTAAGTTAGCCGTTAGTTTACCGAAGCCAGTACCATGAGTTACAATTATGGTATTCGCTAGCGATTCGAATGCTCTGTCCCTCGCAGACCTTGCAGTATTCTTATAGAGTGCGAGGGACAGAGCATTCGACTCGAAAGCGAGTACGGTAGTTGTAACTCATAGTAAGGGTACATACAGTACCCAGGTGCATATTCAAAGCCGGCGCAACTCCTGCGCGTCAAAGAGGTTTTACGAGAACATGATTTAAATATTAAACAACACATCTTTCACGTGAATATCTCGTGCCAGCGAGAAAGTTATGCAATCTAAGAATTAGGGCGTAAACTTTGCGATGTTTTTGTGCGAATTACTACATAACAATTTGATTATGTATTTCTATTTGTTTATTTATTTAGTCTTTTTACAAAAGTACAAATGGCGGACTTAGTGCCTAAACTCATTCTCTACCAGTCAACCACATGGTTAACAGAGAAAATGAAATAAATTGAAGATCTAAACAGTATCGAAGACATCGTTTAATACCTACTTGATGATGATGATGAGTGGGGATGCCGCCGAGGCAGGCGGGCGGTCGAGTGGCTCTCCATTCATTCCGCCCAGTTCCCCTTAAAGAATACTTAAATATAATAAGTATGTACATACGACATAAATACATATGATGAAAACATAGTGAAGATGATGACACTTTACTCACGTTCTTGCTTAAGCAGGTGCTGATGCCGGTTATTTAATTTCTTTACCGTTATTCCCTTTTTCTACCCGTTGGGGGCTGGTTGTGGAAAAACATTCTTAGTGTACCCCAGTGTCTAAGTAATATTCCGTCCCCAGTTTAGATACTGCAGTTTAATCTGTAGTCAGTCAGTCAGTGAGTCAGCCAGTCACTGAGTTAACGGCCAATGTTATCAAAAGCAATACATTGTTTTACTCCACTAAAATCTATACATACATACATACATATCTTCACGCCTGTCTCCCAATGGGGTAGGCAGAGATTATGGAACGCCAGGTGCATCGGTCCAAACATATACACTTCGCTTCCTCTACATTCATCAATCTTTTCATGCACGTACGTCGGTTTCGGGTGCTTTTGATTCGGCCCTTAATCAGGACATCGCGAATCTGATCACCGTACGTCCGTCTAGGACGTCCCCTACCGACATCTCCGCTCACTCTCGCCCGCCATATCTCTTTCGTAACTCTTCTGTCATCCATCCTTTCTAAATGACCAAACCATCTTAGCATACCCTTTTCGATCTTAGTCTTCTTTCAAACCACATCGTTCTCGGACCTCGCTATTTCTTACTCTATCTATTATCCTAACCCCACACATACTTCTTAGAGCTCTCATTTCAACTGCATTAATCCTGCTTTCATTCTTCTTCTGCTATACCCAGGATTCACTGCCATACATCAATGTTGGTGTCAATACTCCCTGAACAATTGCAAGGCGAGCTTTGCTCGATATGACCTTGTTTGCCAAGATTGAGTGTAACGCCCCATTGATCATATTTCCCGCTTTAACTCTTCTTTCAATATCCCCGTCACATTTCCCATCTCTCGTAAACATAGACCCTAAATACACAAACTCATCCACTTGCTCCACTTTTTCATCTCCAATCAGTATCTGACAATCTGTAACAGTTTCATCCCTTTCCACAACCATCACTTTTGTCTTTTTAACATTCACTTTCATGTCTTTCCTTTTAAATGCCTCATTCATCAAAGTCACCATTTGTTGTAAGTGGTCCGCCGATGATGCAAGGAGAACTTGATCATCAGCATACACTAATGATTTAAAAACTGACTCCTTCATCCTTATTCCACAATCATACTCTCTCAGATCTGACAAACAACTGTCCATGAATAGGTTGAACAGCCAAGGAGACGCTACACAGCCCTGTCGAACACCACGTTCGATTCTAAACCAGTCTGTACACGTCCCATTTATCCTGACACAGGCACTCGAGTCATCATATAATGATTTGAGAGCCCGTATCAGAATACTGTCCACCCCATATACGGACAGAGTTGTCCAAAGTTCATCCCTCACCACTCGATCATACGCCTTCTCTAAGTCAATAAAGGCACAGAAAACCTTTTGATGTTTGGCTAAGGCTTTCTCAACTATGCACCTTAAAGAGAAGACTTGATCCACACATCCCATTCCCTTTCGGAATCCCGCTTGCACATCCCAAATCTTACTTTCCGTCGCTAACATCACCCTTTCAATCAATACCTTTGCATACAATTTGCCTACGACACTGAGGAGGCTTATACCGCGATAACTTTTGCATTCCTGCTGTGATCCTTTACCTTTATACAAAGGCACAATCACGGCCTTTCCCCAATCGGCTGGAACTCGACCTGCCCGCCAGCAAAGGTTAAATAGGAGGAACAGCAGGCTTGCTACAACGCATCCACCCTCTTTAATCATTTCAGCAGATATCCTATCATAACCAGCAGCTTTACCCACTTTCATACTCTTTATCGCATTCATTATCTCTTCCATACTAATACTACTGTCACAAAATACTTCTTCACCAACATAACTACTTCCATTCTTCCCACTCTGCTCAAACAAGCTCTCAAAATATCCCTTCCACTGCTTCAACATTTCCACACCATCTCTAATAACATTCCCATTTGAATCCCTTATCACACCTATTTTCGAATCTCCTGCTTTACCTCTAGCTGTTCTGACTAAATAAAACTAAAATCTAATTGCACTTTAAAGAGCTCACAGTTAATTACGTACCTAAAACTTTTCCACGTCTAATTAAACACTCAGACCAGTTTCTTTCATCGCCGCTTAAGTCGTTATTACAAACTTCTTCTGGGATAAAGACATTTTATAAAATATTCGGTTATCTCTTGAGCTTTTCAGGACTTAATAAAGTACTAATCCTAATAATCCCGCTGGTTCTTATTATATCCTAAGCCAATTAATTCCGGTTGGTTTTTTTAATAATTTTGCTTAAATTTAATCACTAGTGGAAACTGTTTTGGCTCATGTAGTAGGTAATCATATTTTTTAAATCCTGTATTTTATTTATAAGCTGTTTGTTTTCCATTAAGTAAAGTAGTAGTAGTCTAGTAGCTTTCGGTTCTTCTGTTCTTAATTAAAATACCTATTTAAACAAAAAAAAAAACTATTTTTAAACGAGACAAATTTGTAGCCTGTCGTACTTTTTGTGTCCACGGTCTTCATCTGCATATCGAGACCGAACACACGAATCCAGACCAGTAGGTGGGGCCGTAGGACCTAGGTACACACAGCAACACACTTAACTGCCCATTAAAGACGGAAGTGAGAAAATGTAGAAAGAGATGAATATAGATTTTCCATAACAATGTCATGTGCACGACAGAGACATTTTCTCTCTGTTCATCTTCAATGGTCGCTCAGCTGTGTGGGCGACTGTACGTTAAAAGACAGCAGATACCCAGTTACAACCTTACGACTACATCATCAAGTCAAGAGGCGCTTGCCAAGTTGCACTACGCTAACTAGCGTTTCTCTTCGTTTCCTTTTTAAACCAATCGCATCACTGGTAGATCACGTGACGTTTCGTATCACGTCATCTACCAGTGATGCGATTGGTTTAAAAGCGAAACGACTAGAAACGCTATTTAGCTCGCATTGCGTTGTCATCCGGTTTTTAGCTATCAAGCCAACTAGCATGAAATTGGCTGGCAGGATTAAGAATGGACATTGATCCATTGATTGATTTTTTTCGATCACTGTACGACCATAAATGCCACCGAATGGTAAGTAAGATCTACCCATACATATAGGCGTTCTTAATTATTTTTTTATGCTGGACGAAAAATAAGCTGTCGGGTCCTGAAATGAAGTGATCACCGCTGCCCATGGACACCTGCAACACCAGGAGAGGTATTGCAGCTGTGTTGCCATCCTTTGAGAATAGAGTATGTTTGTCTTTTGAAGGTCCTTAAGACTATAAGACTGCAATCTTAACATGGCAAATGCGTTGCCAACCCAAATTATACCGGGACACAAGAATTTGAACATTTCTCCTAGGTGAAAGGATAAGATGGTGGTAACAATCCGAAAGGACCTTGGACTTGGTCCTATCACCACCGCTAAATAATGTGCGGACCGGAAGACGAGCTGTAGGTAGGCCTCCATCAAGATGGAGTGACGACCTCGTCAGGATCGCGGGACCGCGGTGGATGCGAAAAGCACAAGACCGGTCTGAGTGGAAAGCCTTGGGGGAGGCCTATGTCCAGCAGTGGACGTCTTTCGGCTGACATGATGATGATGATGATGTAAGTCGTATGAATCTTTATCCTCATCCCTGACCAGGAAGGGTATTTATTTTCGTTGATTGCTTCTTCATGGTTCAGATTTTTGGTCCAGATAGTTTATACTCGTAGTGGATTGATATTTTTATCCTCGAGAAATTTAAACTTCACAAATAACAGCAAATGACAAAAAAGAAAAAACCTTTCATTCATTCATTCTACGCGGCCGGAGACACAGGCAAAAGCTAGTATTAAATAAAACCACTATCCATATTCATCAACATCGCGGTTAATTGAATTTTCACTGAATTCCAATAATTAACTGACTTAATACTAAACGGGGCTGACGTTAAGGGTCTTAACGCATACGGCTCTCAGAAATATTAATTAGCAGAGAAAGCAGCGAGTCGTCAGTAAACAAGTTTCCCGTACCTATTTGTTATTAAATTAACTTTTTATTTAGCTGCAAACTTAAAAGAGCATGCACTTCGAGGATGAACCAAAATAAATTAAAAAAATGATAAGGATATTTATATTTTTTCTAACTTGAAAATATTATAAAATACGCTGATTATGATTATGAAATGTAAAAACTAAAAAATAGCGCTTTTAATACTTAAATAAAACTTTCAATGCTACTTGGCCGCAGAACTGGTGGTCTTGTGACACGACGACCCTATCTGAGTCGTCTGTCCTTCTCACAAATATAAGTTGGACGATGTAGAAGTGTTTGATAGTGTAGTTGAGTGGTGTAACGACGACTTTAGGTTGTTTGAGACAAGAGGTTTCTCCTTGCAACACTAAGCTTGTGTAGCCGGCCTTAAAAGTCACGATAGTTAAATAGGAGCCGTTTGTCTCTTTCTCTAGATTTTAGGAATTTGTGAAACCAGCTTAAAATTCGAGACGACATTCTCAGAGTAGTTTGTCCTTTTCTTTAGTCGTAATAAAAAGGTACTTAGCTAATCCAAGGAGGTAGATGATAGAGGTTTAAACTAGAAAAATAAATAATTTTAAATATTGCAGCAAGGGATTCGAAACGTAAACAATCTAGGAGGAATCGGGAGACGAATCTAGACCAGTTTTAAAGTAGGAGGCAGTCGGAATCGGCTGATGAATCTAGACCAGCTTGGAAGTAGGAGGCAGTCAGTAAAGCCCTAACAAGAACCCTAAATTTATTACAATCTTTAATTTCTATAAAAAGTCCGTAATATGTTCGAGTGTTAGATAATAAAAGTGAAGTATTGAAATTTAGTAACCTAGACTTGGTTACTGTCCGAGGTAATCTAGAACTCTGATAAGAGTTGAACCCTAACGTAAGTGTTTAAACAAAATGTCTAGGAAAGTCTCCAGAGCTTCGGAGCAACGTCTTCACAAATATATTAATAAAATTTATTCTCAGAATTGTTCTTCGGCCCGAGCTTCGGGAAGGACTTCGTCTTCTTAACAAAATTATACTACAAATAAAATGTTTTATTTTATTTCTAATCAACATTCGTTGCAGCTTCCACACTTTAAAACTTTGATGTGACTTATTTATACTATGTGATAATACTTATTTCTTCCACATCTGATACTCTTGTTGTTCACCCGATTGTAGTGCGTGACCTCCCAGTGCCATACCCGATTACCAATTTACTATTAACATAGAAAGTCCTAAGGTTGATGATTCTTCGAGTGGAGAGTTCTTAAGCACCGAATTATGCTTCGGAGTCCTGATGTAGACCAAGGTCTCGCTGGACGTTGCCTCTGAGTTCCTTCACAGACTCTACGGAGTCTAGCATATCATGCTCTAGTCTAAAACCTGGACTGAATCTTATAAAACCTTCTCATCTTATGGGATAGATAGTGAAAGAGGCGGATGAGAGCCCAAATTTAGGGAATAGCACTTGGAGATTCGTGCTAGGATCTGGAAGCAGGAATGGAATCCAAAGACTTCCTAGATCAGCTACTTCAGCATCTTTCATGACCTTCATTTCATGAATTTGTTTATTCTGTAAAAATCCCGCTAAGAGAGCCTTACGTAAATTCATATTTTATTTAAAGATGTAGGATAGGCTCTCTGTTTAGGGATCCCTCTTGTCCCCTAGTAGACATAGACTTAACTAACTTGCTGACTTTACCGAGGTAGATCATTCTTTTGCTTTCTTTATTACAATTTGGTGCCGTGACCACGATTTGGTGCCGCGATCGCAATTGTGTTACAATTTGCTGCCGTGAGTCCAGGATATCAGGATCATATCGCGTGATCAATTACGCCAAATTCTCTTAAAACGGTACCATCTTTTATCAGGAAATCTAGTCACTAAGGTGTCTATAGTTAGACACCAATTTGTTGCTGTGTAAAAGATATGATTAGCATGTGTAGAATATGTAGTTTGACAATGTAAAGTGCCACATGGAAATTTTAATATAGAGTTTTTTAAGGATGCTACACACTGTGTACTGAAACGTTTAAAATTTACTTTGACTTTTTTTAAATGTCTTTTTTTCTCTTGCCTATCATAAGTATATATTATAAACATACATAACACACCTACCTGAAGTGCCTAGGATAATATCTGAGGTTTATCAGTCATGGTCAACTCTTGATTGGAAGGTTACTTTGCTAGGGCAACCTTGCCGACTTTCTAGAGGTAACTGAAAGATCAGAGTTTGGCTACACTACTCACCACAATACTCAAACTATAACTATAAGGCAAAAGAAAACAAGGTGAAAATTACTTCAAAAATCAATAATTACAGAACGGTTAATATACTTAGTGTGCGGTGACCTTTAAATTAAAGTACAGTTGGAAATAAAAAAAAGGTAAGTCAAGTATGAATCAGAGTGCGAATGAGAAATAGCAACTTAGATTAATGTCGTAAAACTAGCTCGTTATTATTTTACTTAAAAAAAAAAGTATTTAAATTTCACGATGATTTGAATAATTTCGTTATAGTAATTTTTATTACATTAAAATATAACATAATTTAAAGTATAGACATATTATCTAGAATAATAAACAACATCACGAGTGGATCTAACAAAATAACTTGGTGGAATAATTGATATAATTTGAATGTGACTGTACATTGAAAATATAATAATGTCATGAAAATAAATTAACAAATACTGCAGAATGACATAATTATATAATTGTTCTAGAACATTTTAAATTTTTAGGACAATTTGTAAGATGGTTCTCGTTCAAGTATTCTAATTTTGCAGTGAAAGTGAAGAGAGAGATGTTTGAATCTTCATTCACTCACTCACTCACTCACATTCCCCTAATTACATTTATTCTTTAAATCACTATATTATGCGAGAGTGAGAAAAATATATCTCACTTTTCACTCTTACTTAATACCATTCCTGTTATTCAGAAAATATGTCTATGGTACGAAACGTTAAACTTCATCTATGGTAACGAAGATGATATAAAAGAAATAAAAAATGTCAGAATTGATAGATCGGGTTATAAACAAAAATACTTTATAAATAAAGACTAGGATATTTAAATACTAATTAAACAAAATATGTAATTGTTAATAAACTTGTTACAGTTAATTTATTATAAAATATAAGTGCGTAGACAAATTTATTGAGAAAAACCAACGAACTCAAGAGGAACTAGAACAATCAGTATTGTTAAATAGTTAATATACCAAGATGCCACCAAAGAAACGAGTACAACGTTCAGTGGAAAAACCAGAAGACGTAGAAAGTCCTCCGCAACCTAAGCGAAGAAGGTTCAAGGCAAACCCGCAACCAAGACAATTTGAAATGGGTTTGTTCTGTCGAATGTTACAGAGAACAGTCGGGTCGTTAACCTCTAAAATTAACGAACTAAGTGAAGACGTGAAAAATACAAAGAAGACCTTGAGTTCTTTAACCAAGGGAAATATTAATGAAGAGGAACTGTCTTCCTGTGTGAACCAAGGGAACAATGAACTACCAAAACAAATTATGGATTCGGAACAAACTGACAGTTCAAACAATTATGAAATTCAGAAAGAGAAGACCCTGGATCGAGAGGAATATAAGAGTGTGATATACAACGTGAGAAATTTGAATATAGAAAAACCTAAATATGGAGGAAATTCCAAAAGTCTAGAATACCACCCGGTAACCTTTCTGGAAGACCTGGACAGTTATTTGAATAAATCGCCGAGCTCAAATAATAAACTTGAACTTATACAAGAGTGTTTAATAGGAGATTCATGCGACTGGGCCCGAATCTATAAGGATAGATGGGAAGATGTTGAAGATTTTAAAAGGGATTTTCTGGCGACATATTGGGGAGAATGTGAACAAAATAGGCTACGAAGGAACATTGTGCAAGGAACCTGGGAGAGAAGCAAGACTCCCTCAATGTTGAATTATTTTTTACGATTGGTGGGAAAAGCTAAAATGCTGACCTATAAGATCCCGGAGAGACAATTAGTAGCAGACTTAATTAAACATTTTCCAAGGTATTTACAACAAACTTGGGTTACAGCTAGAAAGGATACCATAATAGAAACAGCAGAATTTCTTAGAACTATGGATGACATCAATCGTCAGGAACAACATACAAGTTTTCCGAAACAAACTAGCCAATTTGAGAAGAAGAAAAATGACTACCAACAAGGATATCGTACTAGGCGAAGACCAGAAGGAGTTCAGAAGAGAGGAGAGACAAGTACTCAAGAAGTATCAGCTATGGAAGAAATTAATCTAGAAGAAAATTTAAACTACTAGAAGCTGACAATGAGGTCCCCGAATCAGCTTCAACTTTAGGGGACAAGATGTTAGTCATGGTGAGGAAGATGGGATGGAAGCTTGGACAACTCTTAGGAAAAAACGGAAACGGAATTAGAAAACCAATAGTAATTATTATGAGAAGGCAAAATGATAAAGTTAAGACTGATTCAGTTTTGATGTTACTTTATTTTTAATACCTTTCGTCATAACATAATTAGTTAGTGACTATTCTGGCTGCTTCCTACAGGTCTAAGGAGTATTTCCGAAATTTATTTACATGGATTTAGTTATGATTATAATAATATATTTTTTTTAATTAATATTTTTCCTTCCTTTTGGCTTTACAGTTGAAATTTAGAATTTGATCTTTACTTTATTCTTATTTTTTTTAAAAAAAAAAGGGAAATGGTCTTATCTATTTATCTTATAATTGTTTCGGCTATAAAATCTTAAAATTAATTCAAAATGAAGGGAAATATTGTTGATAATTGATGTTTAATGAACGAATTTGTTATTTTATAAAAGGAAAATGATTGTAAATAGATTATAAAAAGAAATGTATAACAAAATATCTTAATAAAAATTAAAAAAAAAAAAGTTGGGCAACGGGAAAGGAGCATTTATATTTATTATCAGGCAACTTCTTATATTTTGAGTGATATAAAAAAACTAATTAACAATAATTAACAATAAGAGTAAGTCTGATAAATATGAATGAAGGGGAGTGTTGGAGTCCTTTTAAAAAAAAAAAAAATTTTTTTTTTATAATAAACTGTTACAAATATTAATGATTAATTTTATTATAATTTCCTACAGTATAAGATTAGAATCTGCTTTTTATTCAATTGACTTGGCGACCGGGGTAGATTACAATGTATATATTTATTTATTTATCCTATTTAATATACATATTTATTATATCTACATATTTATTTGCTATTATTATTTTAATCTTCTGTATCTTTAATACGTTGTACGTTTAGCCATCCGTTGTTTTTATTCTTCTCTCAATCGCTCAAAGGTTAACTGAAGAGATCCCTTATAGGAATAAGTTCGCCTTTGTACAGGACTTTTTGTTTCTGTTTATTTTTGATTTGTTATTTTCTGTTTGTACAATAAAGAGTTTACATACATACATACATACATTATAGACTTCTCAAAAGCTTAGTTGGTATTGGTGGTTGGTATTATTGTAAAGATGTAAAGTCTAGTAATTGGGGGGTTGCATCATATTGAAATAAAAGAATAAATAAAGTCGTATAAATGGGGGGTTGCTAATTAGAATATTATAGTAGTTATATATAATTTAAATGTGTATCGCTAATGTTACAGATAAAGGAACCCTTACTAAGAGAGCAGTCAATGTAACAGTACAAAGGAGTGGATGTTTATCAAACGCCTAGATTTCGAGCCGTTCCAGATGGCAGTCTACCTTAGAAGTCTACGTGCCTGGATCAGAAGCCGTTCCAAATGGCAGTCTACTTTAGAAGACTACGCGCCTGGATCAGAAGCCGTTCCAGATGGCAGAATACCTTAGAAGACTACGCGCCTGGATCAGAAGCCGTTCCGTTGCGTCCCACCATGGAAGCAGTGAACTTAGAAGCATCTACGAAGGAGGGAGAAGACATCACGTCTGGATGCAAAGTCGAACCGGATGGCAGTTTACCAGGACGTTCAGCTAAATAAATTCTTTACGAGTCGAGTAGGAATAATAAACAATACGAACGATGACTCTAGTTATACTTCGAAATAATTACAGTATCGTTATAGTAAACACCATTTTAGATTAGAGAAGTGTAAGAATGGACTGAATGAAGATTAAAGGATAGACTTGTTAGTTAACCAAGCCTGTAGAGTCATTTCAGGACCATTTTGGCTATTAATATTTATTCCCACAACAGGGAAAACTCTTTCCAGGATGGTCTGGTAGTTTGCTTAGGATAGCGTAAAAGGAATTTTGAAAAGTGTATGTAAAGAGAAGAATGGGGAAGGGGGGGGAAATCTCTTTGGTTAAATGAAGCGAAAGATATTTTGAATAGATGAAAGTTATAGGAAATGTTAGTCCTAAGTGAATTATAAGACTCATCAGTTTGAGTCCCTTTTTATTTTTAGTTACCTCTAATACTTCGATAAAAAGTACATTGGCTTCCCTGTAGAGTAGGAGCTAGGTTAAGTCAGCAGACAGAATGCAAGTTTAAATTGCCTCTACAGTACAGCCAAACTACACAAGAAGCTAAACCTTAACCCGGCAACTATACATGCTCCAAAGGTCAGCTAGTTGAGGCTGGAGTAAGATGATCAATTCGGGATGGGAAAAATTATAGGCTGTTAACGTCTCAGCTATTAAAGGCAACTGGTTTTGGGGAGGGGGTTCTTATCGTTATGCTTCGGCTTGAGCAAAGTAAGCCATATTCGTAGACCGAGCAACGTGGTCGCAGAATTGGGGTACCAGCGATAAGATCATGTCCTTCTGACTGATTTGGCCTCACAACCCAAGTTCCTTCTACAGAGATCAGGTGTTCCTTGCGAAGGATGGTTTCAGTTTATATTTGGAACATCAACTGGTTGATAGTCTGATTCTGGAGTCAACTTCTGCCCATTTGGTTAAAAACACATACATCAAAACCCCAAGCTCGATAAAAAAAAAAAGAGCTTCGTTTTGGAAAATTTAATTAGAGGAGAACTTTAAATAAAAAGTTGTCTAAATTGAATTTTGGGGTTATGAAGATTTGATCAGTGACCAACTAAGTTGATTACTGGCTCAATTCTTCAGGGGGTTGGGATGCTTAGGATCAACAATGACTTTTTTTTGGATATGTGTCAAGTATTCGTTAACTCAATTGTTCTTCTTTTAATCTTCATGAGGTTGATGAAATAATTAGTATTAGCTAATTCAATTTGTTCTTCTTTTAGTCATGAGACCGATTGGTTGATTGACTTGTACTTTTGTCACTATTTGTCCTTCTTGTTCATTTCTTAGAAATTCATTAAATTTAGATTGCCTCTTGAGAAAAGATCGAGGTTGTGAAGACCCAATTCGGATCTCAACGCAGTTGTTCTCCTGCTTGATTCTTCAGGGGGTTGGCTGTGACACGACGACCCTATCTGAGTCGTCTGTCCTTCTTGTTCATTTCTTAGAAATTCATTAAATTTTAGATTGCCTCTTTATATTTGAGAGAAGATCGAGGTTGTGAAGACCCAATTCGGATCTCAACACAGTTGTTCTCCTGCTTGATTCTTCAGGGGGTTGGCTGTGACACGACGACCCTATCTGAGTCGTCTGTCCTTCTCACAAATATAAGTTGGACGATGTAGAAGTGTTTGATAGTGTAGTTGAGTGGTGTAACGACGACTTTAGGTTGTTTGAGACAAGAGGTTTCTCCTTGCAACACTAAGCTTGTGTAGCCGGCCTTAAAAGTCACGATAGTTAAATAGGAGCCGTTTGTCTCTTTCTCTAGATTTTAGGAATTTGTGAAACCAGCTTAAAATTCGAGACGACATTCTCAGAGTAGTTTGTCCTTTTCTTTAGTCGTAATAAAAAGGTACTTAGCTAATCCAAGGAGGTAGATGATAGAGGTTTAAACTAGAAAAATAAATAATTTTAAATATTGCAGCAAGGGATTCGAAACGTAAACAATCTAGGAGGAATCGGGAGACGAATCTAGACCAGTTTTAAAGTAGGAGGCAGTCGGAATCGGCTGATGAATCTAGACCAGCTTGGAAGTAGGAGGCAGTCAGTAAAGCCCTAACAAGAACCCTAAATTTATTACAATCTTTAATTTCTATAAAAAGTCCGTAATATGTTCGAGTGTTAGATAATAAAAGTGAAGTATTGAAATTTAGTAACCTAGACTTGGTTACTGTCCGAGGTAATCTAGAACTCTGATAAGAGTTGAACCCTAACGTAAGTGTTTAAACAAAATGTCTAGGAAAGTCTCCAGAGCTTCGGAGCAACGTCTTCACAAATATATTAATAAAATTTATTCTCAGAATTGTTCTTCGGCCCGAGCTTCGGGAAGGACTTCGTCTTCTTAACAAAATTATACTACAAATAAAATGTTTTATTTTATTTCTAATCAACATTCGTTGCAGCTTCCACACTTTAAAACTTTGATGTGACTTATTTATACTATGTGATAATACTTATTTCTTCCACATCTGATACTCTTGTTGTTCACCCGATTGTAGTGCGTGACCTCCCAGTGCCATACCCGATTACCAATTTACTATTAACATAGAAAGTCCTAAGGTTGATGATTCTTCGAGTGGAGAGTTCTTAAGCACCGAATTATGCTTCGGAGTCCTGATGTAGACCAAGGTCTCGCTGGACGTTGCCTCTGAGTTCCTTCACAGACTCTACGGAGTCTAGCATATCATGCTCTAGTCTAAAACCTGGACTGAATCTTATAAAACCTTCTCATCTTATGGGATAGATAGTGAAAGAGGCGGATGAGAGCCCAAATTTAGGGAATAGCACTTGGAGATTCGTGCTAGGATCTGGAAGCAGGAATGGAATCCAAAGACTTCCTAGATCAGCTACTTCAGCATCTTTCATGACCTTCATTTCATGAATTTGTTTATTCTGTAAAAATCCCGCTAAGAGAGCCTTACGTAAATTCATATTTTATTTAAAGATGTAGGATAGGCTCTCTGTTTAGGGATCCCTCTTGTCCCCTAGTAGACATAGACTTAACTAACTTGCTGACTTTACCGAGGTAGATCATTCTTTTGCTTTCTTTAGAATCAATGTGCTAGAGTGCCGCCCCGTCAGGAGACGAAGCACATAGGATGTGGCGGTGGCGGTGCCACATCTCCTTTTCGAAGGGCACACTTAACTCATTACATTGCTAATCATTAGAACTTAGGTTACCTATGGGTACAACGTAGACCTACCAATTTTACTATACGATCTCGCAGGCCTTTGGATTCATTTGGAGAGACTAGATTTCTTGATTGGAAGATGTGTACCAGACTAGATAGACAGGTTCAGGTTAGGCTCGTGTCGTTTCGGTTTAGTTTAGGTTAGGCTGTGTGTTACAGTCTGTGTGCTCGTTTACGTTCTCCAGGGATAAAAAAAGCCTACAATGGCTGAGATACTCGTCATACTCGTGAACGAGGCTGTTGGTGGATTCCAGTATGTTCACGTTTCCAAGGATTTTTATTTACTTACCTAAATATTTTGCTGGAAATTCTTGCGGCGCTTCTTCTCCGCAATTATAGTCTTTTCCGACGTACTAGTAGATTCACTCCATATTACTTACATGTAAAAGAGCCGTCATGTGGCCGATTTAATAAATATTTTTAATTTAAAATTATGTACTTCCCTTTCTGTCGCGTATATATATTCATTTGAAGACAACCCACCCTAACAAAACACAATAAATTCAATGTAAGATTGTCCTAAAATTATATTTTATCCTATATATACATGGCATAGAGTAGACAAACGAGCGCACCGGCCACCTGATGGTAAGTGGAAACTGTGACCCATAGACATTCACATTCACAAGACTGCAAGCTTTAGACTGCAAATGCGTTGCCAACCCTGAGGACTAAAATGGAATTCCCTATGCTATTCATTACACCGGCTGTCTTATCCCCAAGCCGGAACAGAATAATGCGAATACTGCTGTTTGGCGGTAGGATAATGGATAACATGGTGGTAGGTATCCGGACGGACCCTGCACAAGGTCCTACCCCTCCTCCTATTTTGTTAGATATTATTAAAGTGAAGCAAATAAAGTAATAACTCAGCGTATTTTCCCTGGGCGACCAGTTTTCGTGTTAGTATTTTAATCTCCGAGCTAGTATTTTATGCACCAAGATAGTATTTTAGACAGTCGGTTTATTATTTCCCTATATTTGGTCATATTTTAACTTCTTTACAAATAATAATACAAATGAATAAGTACTGTTACAACAATCAGAATCCAATGTAATTAACGATTATTCTCACAACATGGCCTTTAATAACGTATACAAAAGGCTGGTCACCCAAGGGACCTGCGGTCAGCTGATGGAGATCTTTTTAGGTCATTGTATGATGGAAACATTTGATGATTAAAGTAACAAGGGAATTGGCGATATCCCGGAAATAGGGCAACTTGCCTTTTGGCCAAAACGTACCTTACTAGTCTTTCCGAAAGGATTTAATATAGATAAATGAGGTAATTTGATGCTTTGAACGTAGAGCGACCTCTAGTGTTATGGAAACTGACTATATACACCCGAGACACACACACCCACACACATGCACACGCATACACACACACGCGCACACACACACACACACACATACATACACACACGCACACACACACACATTGCTGTGTTAAATGTATTCTATTTCTTTTCTTTTCTATTTTATGATAAAAGTATTTTCTATGGCTGTCTCCGGCAAAAACCTCTATACTGTCGGTCATACAACTAGCTATACATTTTAGTAAGTACCTTGTCGCTTTAACGCCTTTGACAGTTTAGTGCAGCAGTTCAAAAAAGACGTCAAAGTGACAAACCACAAAAGTGTTCAGTTATTTATACTGCCGACCATCCCATCCTTATCTTTATCGATCTGTAAGCATTGAACGTGAAGATGCTACTAACAATTAAATAACAATACTGCAACTTCACCAGAATGATTAAGTTTTTTTTAAAGGACAATTCATACTTTTACTGGATTTATTATACCTAAACTAGAATCCGCCCACGACTTCGAACTCGTACAATAAGTTACCCGCTACTCACCATATTTCAAAAAATCCCTTCTTAGTGCACCCCTAGAAAATGGAAGAAACATTCCCTCCAAATATCAAGTCCCTTGATGCAGCAATTGTGGCTGCGTTGATCGATCAGTCAGCCAACCTAATGGTTTTGGTGAAAAAACACTCACTGAAAATTCACGAAGTAGAAAATTCGTTCCCAGAGGCTTAATGCATCATAAATATCATAATAACGCATTCACGGGATGTTATTTCCTTATCCCCGCATTCACGCCCTTTTCAAAAGAATACTGGATGAAGTTGGATCAAGTAACCTTCACCTAAGGGACTTAACTGACTTATTTTTCGTTTTGTGTCAACCTAGTTATTTTGGATATTCTTGAGCATTTTCCTCATTTATTCCAAGGCTAAATCTAACGATGGCAAACCTCAAGCGGCAGTAGGCGTGGCATTGCTCGTAGAACTGATGGCCATTAGAACGGTACTAGAGTTGCGACCGCGCACTGTGAAAGCGAAGTGTTGGTAGGCCGAGAATCTGGTGAAGATTGCAGGAAACTAATGCAATTAGAACATTACCGATTAACGTGGAGATCCTTGAGAAAGAAAGAAAGGGTTATGCTGTTTGGACGTTTCTTCGCTAAGATGGGTTATTGAAATCGAATGAATGTAAACACAGTTCGTCTACGATAAGTATAGCCGGGGTCCTGTTACTACTTCTAACTCTATCATCAGATGAGTCCATACATACAATACAAAACACTTTATTGAACACCACATACATCAAGGAACGGAGACACAAAAAATAAATACTTCATGCTGAGTCAATGGTCAGTCTTATTACTTAGTTCATGCATAACTTAAGCCTAATTATAATATGTTCAAAAGTAACTTGCAAGATTAGTTAACATTTTGTCATTTTGCCTTATGATTTTTTATTTTTTATTTTGGAATCAAGCCTAACACGATGGCCTGCCTAACAGCCGACAAGATGGAAGATTGCCTATAAAACGATTTTGTGACAAAAAAATGCAGTTTATTTTTAACAATCAATACCTTTCATTTCGGCCACCAACACTATAACGCTTGGAACTAAAAAACCATCAAAACTGAATTAAGCACGGTAATCCTATTAACTTACCATAACCGTAAATCACTTTCGAAGACTCCTTGAATGACTCGCACTTGAGACGATATTATGACCAGTAAAGCAGCCATCCCTCGTTTTATGCGAACACATAATTGATGTAATTCACAATATAATAAGAATAAAACCAAGCGGGGTTTACGATAAATGTATGCAGTCACATTTACGTCTCTAGGGCTTACGCGGATCCGGATCGCGGATAAAACTGTGGTGTTATTCCAAACACAGTATACGCAAGGTTAATCTTTTTTTTTTTCATTGAATTAAACATTTTTTTTTCCTTTTCTGGGAGTCAGACTTTTGTTAAACCCTGTATAATATAGTACAAGTAGAGAAGGCGCTCTAACAAACAGCTTTTAATAATTCCCTTTCTATCGCATAATTGAGATTGAATCGTACGAAACCCAGCCCATACAAAAGTCGCATCCAGAGATGACTTGTAGCTTCGCGTACAAAGTGCGAAGTATACCTGGCCTGCCGCTGCCCGCTAGTGACAGACGTAAAGCGTATTTGAAACCAAGTTTCTATCTTTATCGAACAGTTATTGGAAAATCTGTAATCAAAATACACTGGTTATTAATGTAGAAGTCAGCTTCTCTTGCGTTAAAGAATTACACTGTCAGGTTTATCGTGGTAGCGATTTTGCGGCTCTTACATCGATACTACGATACTACGATATGTTTTTTAAGTCGGGTACTTACGGTGGCACTAGGCTTTAGATCCAAGAGTAGAACGTTCCTTTAATAAATACGATCATATCTTTTACATGTAAGAGCAAAATATTATAGGATGGAGAAAGCAATGGAGCTTACAGGTTAACGAATGTCAAGTGGAATCTGACATCCAAAGACCTTTGAAAACTGGAAATGCGTTGCCCACCCTAAGGACTCAGAAGGAATGTTTGTGCTAGTCATTTCACCGGTCGTTATATCCCGACACCGGAATACAATTATGAGAAAACTAGCTACTTGGCGGTATAACAAAGGATAAGATAGCGGTAGCACTCCGGACAGGAGAACAAGGCCTTACCACAACGAACACACACATTTTACACACATTACCTACTGGACATTGGTGGACGGAAAATAAAACCAACGAAGAGGTTTTGAAGATGGTAAACGACATATTGTAGAAACCATATAATGTAGAAGAGGAAAGATAATGGGACACCTGATACGGCACGACAGTTTATTTTCGAACATTTTCGAGGGCAAAGTTTAGGGACAAAGAGGACGAGGAAGACCTAACCTTACTTACGTTTCGTACCACGAGGTGAAAAAGCTGGCAGAGAACAGAGAATAGTGGAAATTACTTCACTGACAAGAGCCTAGTTATTAAGTTAAGTGATGACACACATTACTGAATATAACACACTCAGGAGCATAAATACCGGGTCAGAGTGCGTTTTTCATACTAAGGAGGCTATTTCGAAGCCTTGGTTCCTCGCCAGAGAATGCTTTTAGTGAAATCTGATAATTAGAGCATCGATACAGGACTTCCAGAGTGCCCAGGATACCCAACTGAATGAATCTGCGGTTAACGCCGGAATAGTGCATGTTCAGAAAAACATCTAAAATAGCAAAAAAAAATAAGGAAATCCAAATGCTCACGCAAAGTCTCCGCTGTGGTGTTAACTGTTTGTGCAATCAGTTAGGTATCTTAAGAACTTATGACCTCATCTATTGAACCTCGCAGTAACCACCATTAAAACTCACTCAAAACAACGCCTGGCGAGGAACCAAGGCTTCGAAATAGTCTAGTTTGTATGAAAAACGCACTCTTACCCGGTATTTTTGCTCCTGATTGTATATGAAGAGAAAAGAAGAAACATTTATTTAGTGCTTACACACATTTAGTATAACATAGGTAATCATAACACGTGCGCTGTCCGGGTGCCCCCAATGTGGGGTCATGAACCTATTTTTCAGGACTCCGTGCTTCCACTATGGGGTCACATCCCCATACTGAATGCACAGTCGGACTTGTGACATGGGTCGATTGTTTTGTATGCGGACTGTGAACGTGTTAAGTAGAATCGTTTTACTAATAACATGCATAAAGCACCAAAAGGGTGATCAGCTTAGCAAAGATGACGAAAAGTCGCAGCATTGGTTTTCAGCTGGCCCAATATTTCTTAGTTATTTTACCCGCAACTAAGGAAATAAAAAAGCTGTCCTAATAATACTAATAACGTGTTCTATAAATAGCCAGCGCTGTAATAAATAAGCTAATAAGCAACAATGTCGCTCAGCCCCTCGGCTCGTAATATGAGACGAACAACGCCGCAAGAACTTTAAGGAAAACCGTTATATCACCAAAATTCTTGTACTTATATTAATTGTCTTCCTAAGGATGTGTAATTTCGTTTGTTTTCGCTTCAACGCTTAAGTAAACATACTCTGAATAAAAAGATTGATATGTTTCTAGAAAGAAGACAGAAACTCTAAATTAAGAGAAGGTCTTTAATGTCTAAACTATGTGTCTATAGGGTCGAGAACTATCTAACAGACAAAAATGCATGGCCTAAACCTGAAACTTAGTCAATAATAATTTGTTCAAATGCAAAAGCTTTATCCTGCTTTTTCTTGTCTAGGGGACACCGTTGATGCAGGAAAACATATCGAAACTCTTATGTGGTCATCTTGCACCATCTCATATACACATAAGTAGTTGATTCTATTTTTTCTTTTTTCTTTTTCTCTGTCTATCTCTCCTGTAAGTTTTTTGGCATGTTTCCCTATTATTTGATAATATATATAATTTAATATTTGTAGCTTTATATAATGCTAGACTAGCTTTATATAATATGAAATATGTTTAAAAAATGACTGGCTGCTGAGTTTCTTGCGGCGTTTAGTCTGCTCAGCAGTGGTCTCCTCTTAGGAAGCGCTGGTAGATTCTTGACGTGAAAATAAATGAATAATTTTTTTTTATCTTTTTATTTTAATATAGTTTTTCGATAAACA
Organism: Acleris sparsana; assembly: GCA_923062465.1. Lineage (NCBI taxonomy): Eukaryota > Metazoa > Arthropoda > Insecta > Lepidoptera > Tortricidae > Acleris > Acleris sparsana. Next base: position 4,423,530 of record OV281293.1, read on the forward strand.
TTGTCGAAAGCGCATCTTTCACAGCTATCCGAATTTTTGATTCTATGTATTTTTAATATAATATTAGAGTCAAAATCCAATTCTATGATGAAGAATTTAGTTTAACTAATGATCATCTTGCGTTACGATCGTGTTGTATAATATTGTGTGGCAAAATTAAGCAAGGGAAAACGAGCGTAGCGAACGAGCAAGAAGGGTCGGAGCAGACATGACTTCTCCAAGTTAGAGGACCTTGTAAAAGTCCTAAAATGTTATTAACACAATCTCGAGCTGGGAGGATTTAAACTTCAAGTAAATCTCTCCCATTGAACATAATTCCTTTCGTAACAAGCCTAATCTATTTTACTCTACTAAGGTTTGTATAAAACATTCAGGATTTCCCTAGTATAATCGGAGCAAAGTAAAGCAAAACTGACAATTATGTAATAAAATCCTAAGTTATGTTTTCGATCTCAATGTTTTGGTAGTATGTATTTGTTCCCACATAAAAATTGAATGGATGGCGAGAATTCAACGATGAATTGTCATTAATAGATATAGTTCGTGAGCACATATAATAGGATTTGGGTAGTAAAGTAGGCTTCAGCTATTGATATCGGCTATGCAGAGTAGTAAATATATTATATTCGCTTTTTTTTAACGAGACAATCTCACTCAAATTGATCCAGTCACAATCTAACCCCTAGGCTTGTACTATGGCGACTAGAGAATTATATAAATACTTAAATACATATAAAATATACAAAATTCAGAAGCAAATACTCATGCTCATCACAATTATTTGCCCATACCGGGACTCGAACCCGGGACCGCTAGCTTCGTAGGCAGAGTCACTACCAACTAGGCTACCGTGTCCTCATTGCTATGGAAACGTATGATTAACTATGTGCTCGTGTCAAGTTGTATCCACCTTAAGGGCTTGTTTACGGAGACGCGGGTCGTCCCGCGTGACGAGCAGCATGGTATCGCGCGGCGCATTTTCAGTTAACAGAGAGGCGGCGCGTGCAGCGGTCCAATTTATGGCAATGTACTATGTTGTTCATGAAGATGCGGGGCGTAGAGAGTCACGGGTACCGCCGTTACTGACGCATCGGGCTTCGCCGCAACGACGTTGTATTTGAGGGAAATGTGTGTAGACGCTTTTATACAACACCATATAAACAAACAAACAAAAAAAAACAAACTGCAAAAGACAATCTCATACAAATCGACCTAGTCCCAAACTAAGCTCAACAAAGACAAAACATACTTTAATTGAGATATAAATACTTCCATACATCCCTTTTTCCCAAGAATTTCCCGGAATGGACTAATATTTGAGTGATGACCGCAAGTATTTGTTCCTGTCTTGGATTTTTCTATGTAGTTAAGCATTTGTTTCTACCTACCCGCGACCACTAGCTTCGTAGGCAGGGTTACTACCAACTATGCTGAACAAGTCGTTATACAACGTTTGAATTTAGTACAGACCGAGCCGCCCAACGCTACGCGCGACGAACCGCGTCTCCATAAACAAGCCCTTAGACCGCCTTAAGTAAACGTCTGCGGTAGAAGCGGAGCTTGCATTCATTATCAGTCTATTCCGCAGTCTCTGACAAGACTCAATCACTTCTCTACTAACTGCAGCGCAACACTATTTACACTTCAATATGAGGTGAGTAAGGACTTGATTGCTCCTTATAATTTCTTCAGACTGGATGATGGCGACTGAAGTTTACTCGATGAAGCTTTAGAATAAGTCTCTTACGAGGGGCGTTCAATAAAAAGTGAGAATGAGTATGTTATAAACAACTTTGATTAAATGTCATTTTATTTTTCGAGCTAATCACCTTCTAGCATAATATACTTAGTATATATTTTTTCTAAACTTAAAATTCAATTTTTAAAAAAGGTCTCATCTTGAGTACTTACAAAATCTTGTACTGCCGCGACTACCGCGTCGTCGTCTTCAAATTTCTGGACTCTCAGGTATTCTTTCAATCTCGGAAATAGGTAGAAATCACTGGGGGCTAATATAGATTAGTTTTACCGGCCAATATTTAATTTCCTAATATTGAAAGAGTTTGCATCTCATTCTCACTTTTTATTGAACGCCCCTCGTATGTATGACGACTGAAGTTTACTTCTGAGATAAATTATTTTATTTTTATTTACTTTATTATTGTAAAGAGACCAGGACCTACCTTTATTAATTTGTATGTATTACCGAAGATTTAAATAGCTTATAGACGTATTTTTTAAGGGTTAGGTATAATAAAGTAAACTTCTGAAAAACCCTCACAATCGTATCAGGGCATGTGTAGGTTATATGAATCTTATTTTATCTGCATAGGTAAAAAGATAAAATTTCGCTTTACTCCAGACTTTTTAACTTGATACAGTGATCTTATCTTATCTTGTTGTTGGGATTTTTTCAGGTAAACGTCAACCCTATGATATTGGATCTTAAGTGTGGAGTTATTACTCCTCTTTTTTAGCACATAGTCTGGCTTTCCAAAAGCGGGTGGTGGAGTGCAATAGCAGTAGGGGAGGTAGGGGACCATTGGGCAGTCGGGAGGATCGGGCACTACCACACAACTTGTAAGGTAGTGCCAGAACCTCCTGACTGCCCAATGGTCCCCTACTTCCCCTACCTACCTTAAAATTGCTTAGTTCTGGGTAGCCACAGCCAAGGATCATTAGTCTTACGCCGGCGAGGGTATCACGTTCGTAACGCACGTTGCGTTAAAATGGAGGAAACGCAATGTTTAAATAACTTATTTTTTTACGGCTGTACGGAAATGTATCTGTAATTTCACTGAGAGCCTTTTTATGGCGGTATTAGGTGAACGTTTTTTGTTTGTGTTGTACTTTTGGATCAACTGTATACGTATAATTTATGGCTTTCAAAGGTCATAAACAATGGATACATCATTACCAAGTCAGTAATCTTCAGTAAGGGTCAATATTTTGGTCAACTGTAGTTTATTTGCCAATCCAAATTCTAGGTAGGCTAAGAATAAGAACTTAGTAAGAAGGTTCGCCTTATTTTACTTACTGTTACTTAAGCTGCAGGTAAAAAAAAAGGTAAAAGATGTTTATTCAGTAAGTAGGCCACTTACACACGGGCACTTTTACACGTCAAAAATCTACCAGCACTTCGCAAGAGACCACTGCTGAGAAGAAGCGCCGCAAGTAACTCAACAGTCAGTCGTTTTTTTAAGTACTACTTATGATATTATACAATTATAAAGCAAACATCGAGTACATCATACTTACACTATTGGTTTTAATACTTACTCAAAATTCTAAATAATATTCGGATATCGGACTTGCGATATTATTTAATAACACTGTTTCTTGCGACATGAATATATGGTTGATACAGTATAAATTAACTTTAAAAAATACAACAAGTACAAAGTTATATGTGTAATGTGTGTGTATGGTGCAAAAGATGTGTGGCGAATTTACTGAATAAATATTTAGAATTTAGAATTTTTGATATTTTTTCCAAGTTCTCGTCTCCTTTATTATAGGGTTCTATTCTATGGTGCACTTTTATCAACTTTAATTTTGAATTTTGTCAGAGTGACACTAGGTCTAAACTGAAATACCCCGACAATGTAACATAGAAGAATCCTGTAATATTGGGGCAGCGATTTGTTGATGGCATATCGTAGGGTTTAAATAGAAAATAGCGCTGACCATATCCCATATCCCATTTTGAAGTTCAAGACGTGTATTTACACTGCTGTCCATTTAGTGATAAAGACACGTGTCAGATATTTTTACGCCTTACGTTGCATAAGATATTATTACTCATGACTGAACACAGCAAAATGTTTCAACACACTAACGCATGTAAAAGAGCTAAATCGACTTCTAAACGTTTGTAATGTCTGCAACGTGTTGTGATGTTCAATAACATAATATCCTGGATCCTAGTCTAATGTTCTATTGCACTCGGCGCCGTACCATTTGAATAATGCATCAGCTCCGTGCAATAATGGTACTCATATGTAGAACGCATATTGAAGTGCTCCCGAAAACCGGGTTATAAAAGCGGTCAAGTGCGAGTCGGGCATGCTCACGCAGGGTTCCGTGCCACGCCAGGAAAAACACGTTGCTACAATGGGGAAACCCTTAATTTTTAAAATTTTATTTCTTATTTGTTATTTCTTGTTACAAGTATATGTAGCAGCTTTAGTAATAGGTACACACTTTATGATAAATTTCAAGTGTTTAGCTATTACAGTTTTTGCAAACAGACCGACAAGCAGACGGACGGTGGAGGTTTAGTAACATTGCATTGCTCGTAGGTAGTAGCTTACTATGGAACTAAGTTACAGTGACGTAATGAATCAAATCGTAAGAGACTAGTTAGAATTGAATTAAACAGTTAATTTTACATAGTTCCATAGTCAATGAATCAAATTGGTTGAGTGTTAAAATACAAATATTTTTAGTTGTAATATATTGGTGTAAACATAGATGTGTACGTTAACGTAACTTATTCGATTAATGAAAAAACGGGTAGAAGCATGTCGGGACATGCTCAAACGGTTCTGTCGCTACTGTGACTTTTAAAGAAATCTCATATCCCACGATGTTGTCAAAAAACTTGCCTTAAATGTACGGAAGGTACAGACAGGACATGGCAAAACTATAACGGTTCCTAGTTTGACTACTGAACCCTAATCATGGTCGCTTAAGTTAAGTAAGTAAACTAAATCTTAAAAACCTTTTTATGAATTCAATTTGTTCACAGTTCTGCATACTATGCATCAGCAACTTGAGCAAGGTTATTAAGAAGTTTGTTTGTTGAAAAAGAGCACATGACTTTGTCAGACATTTTCAAAGACGTTTTGAAGCCTAATGCGATATTGCGTATTATTGACTGAAATACTTGTTTTTAACTTGGTTATAGTATCTTGACTTGTGCCTAAGTAACTGATTAACTTATAATAATTAACTAACGTAAGCAAATATTAACTCTTTATTAATAGGAATAGTATTAATATTGACTCTAAATTTTGCTCTGCGGTTATGATGACTATACAATTCTAAAAAGTAGAAATTAAATGAGGGCGCCACTTTCTACGTAACTGTTACATTTTTGACGTAAGATGCTTAAACATGGCAACAATATAGTATTGATTCCATTTTATTTTATTTCTACTCTTTTGTGTCGCACTGTACTTATTACAATTACTTACGACAACTTATTATCTATTTATAGTAATTTGGTGCTGTGTTAGGTGATTTTAGTAGACACTTTAGTCGCCTGTATCTCGGGAACCAACCAAGTTTACCTGTAATTAATTGTGATTAAAATTCGATGTGCTTTTATTTAAGATTTTATTCAGATTTTTAGTATTCGTGGTTTTGGCTGTTTGAATATGACCCTAACAAAAAAAAATGCACTTTAAAAATCTTAATCCTTTTGATTGCTCGTGCAAAATTGATCGACCTTTATGAAAATAAGGGTTATCACTGGCAATTCTGGAAACACAAAGCCCGTGAGTGCATATCAGTCATATCACAAACGGATTCCTTATTCGAATTATTGTTTTTGAAAGACCCATCTACGGTAGACGAGAAAAAAAAAACATCCCCACGATACTTGTAGGATAGGTAAGCAATAATATTTTTAAGATTTTATTTTACCACTTTGTCGGCGTGACTAACATGTATATTCTTGCCTAATAACAGCTTTAGAACTAAAAGTCTATAAGGGCTGCGGACGTTCGGACGGACGGACATGGCGAAACTATAAGGGTTCCTAGTTTGACTACGGATCGCTTAAAAGTCGTGTCTTTGATCAAAAGTTGTTTGTATTTTCTGTCATTTTACTTCAATATAAATCAATCCATTTTTCTAGAACCTAAAATTACAAACACGCTTTTGCGTTTACCGAATAAATATTAGAGATTAGGAGCGAGTGAAAAAAGCAAAGCAAGAAAAAGGAGTAATGATTTTGCGCTGGAAAATATCCAGGCACACTTTTACGATCCACTCTCGTCCGGCCTGCTTCAGTCGGAATTACTCAGATAATGGTTACAAAAATCAGACTTTAAAATTGAATGTACGCGTTCAAGCGTTTTTTTTTCAGTTGGGTTCTTCCGCACTGCTCAACTAGGTATCATAAATATGAGGTAGTTTTAGGTCATGTTAGTTTTGCAACCGGCTCGGAGGGCCAAAACCACCCATAGGAGCTCCGCTCACGCGGAGCTCCATCGAGTCTGATAAATTTAAATTTGATATAAAAACATTGGTCAGTTGAGTTAGTTGAGCAGTACAGTTGAGCAGTGGGGAAGAAGGGGAAATAAATATAGTGGGAAAATATGCGAATGGTTAGAAAGCCCTTCGGGAAAAGTAGGTATTGAGAAAAAATTAAGTGGTAAAATATGTGAATGGTATTAATCACCACGTTGAAGAAATGATTTTCAGAATAAATATACAGTACACAGAAATCGCCCAACGGAAGTGGAGGTGGATAGGGCACACCCTCCGAAGAATAGAGGACAACGCCGCCAGGGTCGCGTTCACGTGGAGGCCGCGCGGGAGCAGGCGACGAGGCCGGCCAGCGCACACGTGGCAGCGCACCATCGACGCCGAGCTGCGGGCAGCCGGGCTGAGTTGGAGAGACGCGGAGCGAGAGGCTCAGGACAGGAGCGGATGGAGACGTCTCACGAAGGCCCTCTGTACCACTGGGGTACCATAGGACGACAACAACAACAACAACACTGTCCTTCAGGCATAGTAAACTTTGGTTAATTGAATTTGTAATTAGTTTTATAAAGTGCATCAACCTAAAGTTCTCTGTGCCTATATATTCGTCTCATATTGGATAAAGTTCCCCAAAGATGTCTTCTACGATCGGTTTTAAGTGGTTATAAATGATGAAAGAAACAAATAAAAACCGTCCAAGTGCTAGTCGGATTCGCGCACGAAGGGTTCTGGGGTAATCTTTAAAAAATCACGTTTGATTTATCCCATACGACATTCCTTGAATATTTATTTTATTTTTATTTAAAGTGAACATACAACTAAATACTCTGTGAATACTTCAAGCGTCTACCAACAGGCGGCAAGGGCCGTTATTAATATCAATAAATGCGGTCGCTACTTTAGGTACTAGGTGAAAGTCTGAATCTAACCGCACAAATTAATTTTTATGTAGTTAGAGAGCCACAAGACATTTCAGACCTTATTCTCTTAAAAAAAAAACATTTGCCAGCAAAACTGTCTAAAATGTCTTTGGCATAGTGCCAATATTTTTTATAACACACAAACATTTTAGCGATATCATTAGTTATTCTCAATTAGGCTTAACTTGATTGTGTCTTAAACGAGGAGTCTCGCGATTTATTATCTCACTAAGACGCCGTTCACATTTTAATCGTAATTTTAATTGCTAATTAGACAGCGTTTAGACAAAAAGATCCGTTATTCACTCTGACGTAACAGGTCGGCCATACAAACTTCATGTTAAATTTTGTTTGGCTAGAAAGAGATAGGAACAAATCTTTGCAAATCCTGGGAATTTTTATTGCTATTCTTCTTTATTTTTTTTAGCTAAAGCCTTTAAGTACAGTCGCGGAATGAAAAGGTTGACCATCTTAAGATCTGTTTTTGCTTGCTCGGTATAAGTTATCAGTATCTGCATATCGACCGAGTATGACACATTCCGTCATAATGAATGTCATTTCACTACATGGCCCACAGATACATGGTTACTATGGTCACATAAACAACAGCCACTATTAGTTCAAAGTGTTGGTCGTTACAAAATGGTTGCTATGGTCACGTTTCAATAACGAAAAACGGCGGCATTAAGATAAGCTAGTAAGCTAGATAAAATGAAAAAAAAACGAAACGAAACGAGAATGAAAAGGTTGACCAGTTTTCAAATAAATTCATTTAAGCGTTGCAAGCACATGTTACCTTTTTAAACTGTGTAACAGACGAGAGTACTGTATTTAAAATCATGTTTAACTGTTTGACAACAAAGTTCAAAGTTACTTAGACGAATGTTCCTTGACTATTAATGGTTGAACTAAGACCTTTTTATTAGTTTGATCTTGCCATTACGTTGTGTCAAGTTTGATAAATCGAATGACAGCCTCTTCGCTTATAATGATTAAAACTACAAAATAATGTGAATAATAGCTCCTATCAATGTCATCATTGCTATTTCTTGTATTCGTGTTAATATTTTACAATGCCGAGAAATTTAAATATTTAAGAAAGAGCAGCTATTATTGATCAACACGAAGATGGCTACACTATCAGTGAAATATCGCGAAACCTAAATTTAACCAGATATACTGTGAGATTCTGGATTCGAAGATTTGCTGAAGAAGGCAAGCTGATTGATCATCGTCATAATTCTGGTCGCCGCCCCGCCCTTGGTGCTGCACAAAGAGCCGACATGAGACAACAATAATTATGAAGATAATGGTTTTGTGTCAACTAATTATACGCTGAAATGTATGAAGTTTGTCCAAGAGTAATAAGAAACGCCTTACACTCAATGGGATTGCATTATAGACGACACGCAAACAAAATTGCAATGACTGATGCTCATAAGACAGCACGCTTGGAATTTGCACGCATGCATTTGAACGACGATTGGAGTACGACAATATTTACCGACGAAAAATGCTTCAAATCGAGCCAACATGGGAGACTTCATTTATGGAGATATAACGGTAATGATCTGGGAAGAAATGAGAGGAACGAACCTATGTTCCAGCCTTGTGAGTTCCATGAGAAAAAGATTACAAAGTGTAATAGATGCTCGTGGTGGTTACATCTCTTATTAAACACAATTTTTCCTTATTTTCAGTTAAGATTGTGTGCCAATAATGAATCCCAATCGACATATTTTCACATAAGTGATTGTTTGTTTTGTTGAAATATATTTTACTAGAATTAAATTTGTTTGATTTCTGTGAGGGTATACACCAGTAATATGCAAGTGTTACTCATTCCTATTTAAGTCAAAGTTCGATATGCTCTCTTTTCTCCTTCCTGAAATAAATGAAAACATAATGAAATAAATAGTTTTTTTTTCATTTTATCTAGCTTACTAGCTTATCTTAATGCCGCCGTTTTTCGTTATTGAAACGTGACCATAGCAACCATTTTGTAACGACCAATACTTTGAACTAATAGTGGCTGTTGTTTATACGTGACCATAGTAACCATGTATCTGTGGGCCATGTAGTGAAATGACATTAATTATGACGGAATGTGTCATACTCGGTCGATATGCAGATACTGATAACTTATACCGAGCAAGCAAAAACAGATCTTAAGATGGTCAACCTTTTCATTCCGCGACTGTACACGAATTATCATATGGGTCAATAAGCGAAAGAAAGTTAAAAAAAGACAGAAACAAACATAACAACAACACCTACAAATTGAAGAGAAATAAAAGCTAAGTGAAAGCTATATTTAAATACGAAAAAAGTTATTTTCGTTTTTAAAACTTACCTAAGACGAAACACGAGTCAAAATCAGGAAGGCTAACTTGCCGGCGGCATGTTTGTCGCTCAGATATCCCTTTCTAACTAGTCTTTTACGAAAGAGACGCACTGAGAAAATACAAGATGGCTAGCCAGTGGTGAATCACACCGCCTTAAATAGAACCACGCTTTGTGAAAAACAAAAACGCCTCGGGCGCCGCCTTTGTTCTAAGGAACCCTCCTTATTGCTTTATACTTTTCTTTTACAAAGGCTTCTGGTTTCATAACGCGATTAACGCAGTGGCAAGTACATTTTTAATCTGTTTTAAGCGTAATAAAAGAAATAAATGCCGTTTCTCTTTTTGTAGTGTTTTTTCAACCATTATACGGATAATTACTAACTACCTATACAACTTTCGAACACTGATAAAACTTATGGAATTGGCATAACGTCGGTGATACTGCAAAACCGCGTAACTAACAAATTTATTATAGAGCAAAATAAACGTTCACGTCTCAGAAAAAATATGCATTTTGCTCCTCGATAAAAATGTTACTTACGCGGTTTTGCAATTTCACCGAAAATAAGCATTCTTTGACGCAACGGTCCGGCTACTCACGTCAATCCTTTACATTTTCGATAACGATTACGTCCGTTGAATGCTAGTTGTCCAGGATTACTGATATATTTGTTATAATATTCATTGTTTTATTATATACAAATCAAAACCAAAATAGGGGCCACGTTATGTTCTGCATACAAAAGAACTGTTTTCCGAGAAGGATTATTGTAACAATAGTACCATTCCAAAGCTGCAATATTCAACTAACAAGCTGTTTTTTTATTTTGTTATTGGTCCTGTTATTATTGCGTGTGTGGTTTTTAAAAAAGTTGAATTTTTTTTGCTCATTTTGTATGAAATTTGAAAATTGTTTTAAAAAACCGCACGCACGGTAAAAACAAAAACAATTGACAATAAATAAAAGAACACAGCTTGTAAGTTGAACACTGCAGCTTTCGAATGGTATCAAAACAGTTCTTTTGTATGCAGAACATAGCGTGGCCCCTATATTGTTTTGATTAGTATAATTACAATACCAAAATACGATAATTCAAATAATGAAAACAAAACAAAAGTTTTTAGTCGCTTTTAATTGCCAAATAGCGGTAAGTGGTACGAAAAATCGATCCGTTACAAAAAAGTTTCAGATAAACAAAATGGACTTCAGATATATACATTGCGACTGTACCTACTTTAATAATAAGTTAAAGTACGTAATTATCTGACACAATGAACATTAATCAGATTACGCCTCTTCTGGGAATTAAAGGATGGGAAGCGAGGGCGTTGTTATCGTGTTAATAAAAGGTCTAATAAATTATACAGGCTGGAAAACAGGCGACGAAAATAAATCTGCTTAATAAGCCTGTCGATTTTACCCGAACTTTTGATATTTAAATTTAGCGACTTTATGGGTTGATGTCGACCCCAATATATTGATCTTGATTAGACATTTTACTTAATATTATTAGTTATTTCTTATGTCTGAGTCTCTATCTGAGTGTATTTTTTTTTCTGAATGACCTTGAAACCAAGTCTTACTTTATTCAATTTCTATGATAAGTAAAAAAGCTCTTTTTTCCAAAAGGAGGGTTATGTGTTTGACTTGTATATATGTCCGAATCAATATCCGCTCGTAACTACTAAACGGCTAAACCAATTTGAATAAATTATACGTGGTTAGATTCGTCTTAACCACTATACTGTCATAAGCTATATTATAATTATTCAAATGTCAAGACGACAGTATCCAAACAGCAGTTGGGTTTTCTAAGCTTTCTTTTTGTTAGACTTGTTTTATGTATGTAATGCACACAAATATTTCTGTGACACTTATAACAACCAACAAAAACTTTACCTTATTCCAGCTACAGTTTTTAGACTAAACAAAAAAGGTCTAAGCGAATATTCAAGTGCACAACAGGTGCAGTTTACGATGGCCGTTCGCAAACCCGTTTACTGAAGAAACTTGGGTCCTATTCCCTCAACTTTAAGCTAAAAGTCACTTCTTCTATCTCTTTCAGAACCTTAAGTTAACTAGCAGAGTAAAAAAGCCAGCACGATAAGGTTTAAACTTCCAAGTTTCGAAATAGGACTTAGTATTTCAACGTATTTGCCTCACAAGCATTGCGAAGAGTCCGGCAGACATCTTTTATCGGACTTCACTTTGCTTATCCGCTTGTGCTATTTGCATCGAATGCGATGGAATTTAAAAGCTCAGATGAATACCTACCTGCTAATACCTACCTGCGGCAAAATTCCACCACCGTACTACTCGCCACAAATTTAAATTTCATCCACAGCACCTGGATGACTGGCAGAGTTCCACCGTACGTTTCAAAAGAAACTTCTTGCCACGTACGACTGCACTGTGGAATCAATTGCCTCTAATGGTATTTCCGGACCGATACAACATGGCAACCTTCAAGAAACGAGCCTACACTTTCTTAAAAGGCCGGCAGCGCACCTTTAACCCCCCGGGTGTTTCAGGTGTCCGTGGGCGACGGTGATCACTTACCATCGGGTGAGCCGCCTGCTCGTCTGCCTACGACTATTATAAAAAAAAATTAAAAAATGGCAGCGATTTCTTTTCACGTTGTTTTTTAACTAAATATTTAATCCTTCACTCTTTCACCGCCCATTGAAGCATGAAAGAAGCTTCATTATAAGCAGAATAATCAGATTCTGAGTAACCGAAATACGAAAACAAATTCAAATTTGAAAAAGGAAGATCATTTTACTTGTAAACGATTTCTACGCGGCATTGAACCTCGGTTTACGGATTTCTTCAATCACTTACAATTCTTACTATCAACTAGGCCATATAGATATATATGCCTTTTTATAAAACAACTTTCAATTGGACTAACAAGTTTAACGAAAAGCAAGATTTAAAAAAAACCCAACTGCTGTTTGGATAATGTCGTCATAGTAATGTTACTTATTTATGTTTTTTTTATTTTTTTTATTTATATTTGTATTTACCACTCTAGTGGTAAATACGAATCTAACCACGTATAATTTATTAAATTCGGTTTAGCCGTTTAGTAGTTAGGTACGAGCAGACATTGAGTTGGACATATATACAACCCAAACACATAACCCTCATTTTGGCCTTTGTCGCAGTCGGGTAAAACGATCAACAAAAACTGAATAATATCTTTAACCTCGACTAAACACAAAACTGTTAAGGGACTATACCTACTTATTTCCTACGCTACCTTCGCTGGACCAGCAAAGGGCCTAGATTATCAATTTCGCTTCTGGAAATTAAATTGACTCTGACGTAATTACAGTTGTTGTTTGTTTTAATTACACGGATTGCGACAAAGACCATGAACGTTGAAAATTTAAACGATTCAAATTCTAAGACGGAATGCGGATCGCCTCTTCTTCATACAAATTGTTTCGCTTGTTTACTCTCTGGTGTAATAAATGAGCGACAGCGATAGTGGATGACGATTCGGTTAACCTAGATAGTTTGGTGCCAACAAAACCGACAGCCCCAAGTTCGATTCCCGGTAAGGGCGGTCTTAGGATTGCAGTCACAAGACTGTAATCTTGAGATTGCAAATGTCTACATCCGACTTCCCATCAGGTGGCGTGTGCGCTCGTTTGTTTTCTCCTTGTCATAAAAAAAGAACACTTGCTCTTAGGATTTATCTATTTATTGACCCATTTTTTTTTTGCTATGCCGCATTTTTAGCTACAATTTCTTGAACTTTCCCTCGGCACAGCCAACATTCCGGCAACCCTGGAGTTCTCAGGTCTTTCAGGCTCGGATGGAGAAAGACCACTTTGGCTGCACTTTGGTGCCATGGTGTTTGGGCCGCCCCTTGGCTTGGGACGTAACATGCGTGGACGTTTAGCTCCACCTCACGTCGAGGGATCCGCTCGTCAGCCTGGGTCCGCGGCTGACCGTGCCCAACCATCAAGTGCCGCAAATACGCTTTCCTTAACGAAACATTCTTTTTTGGGACAATTGCAATGGAAACCTTGCGTCCGTCGTCTTCCGACACCAAGAAGTTTGTAAAAGAGGTGTCGGAAATACTTTTGGCGGCGGGTGATCGCAGAGCGGGCTCGTTTTTGGCTTTGTCGGCCAAATATGTGGTGTACCACCCTACGGTTGAAGTTCATTTGCAAGTTCGATTTTCCCTTGCAATATTATAGTCCGACAGTGACAAGTGTCAACCTTAGCGATAATTAGGTCTCACAGAAACTTTTGACAAAACTGGTACACCACTTTCTTGGCCGACCAGGCGTAGAGCTTCATTAAGACTGATTTAATTCATGTGATGATCTTCTTATATATAAATACCTATTATTCATGTCTCTCCGCCTGCATTTCCTCTCAAAAAGTAAATAGTTTTGAAGATAAAAATGCAACTCAAATATTTTATCCTACAGAATCTCTTGAATTCAATCTCAGGAATCACACAAATGCACCGCGAAGATGCGACTAGAGATTCCTCCGTTTCTGCTATTTTTCCGTGACCCATTTTTATTAGTATTTCTCATTGTAACCGGGAATTTCTTAGTGCTATGCTAATAGGACACGTCTCGTTCAAGCTTCTGCCTCAGAGATTAATTTAATTTTCTACATTTAACACGAGGTTCCTTTTGATTTCTACTACGTTGAGGTCCATTTACAATTTAGTGAAATGCAAGCTAATGGTTTCTTTAAATTTTATGAAATTACTAGCTATTTATTTAAGTAAATGATAACAGTAAGTTATGTAGGTTTTTTAAACACTTTATTGTACAAAACTTAATAATTCAAATGCAATATATCATCAAAAGTTAATAATAACGACATCAAGGTCATAATAGGATTTCACTAACATCACAGTAGTCGTCATGTTATGCTTTTATGAAATCAAGACGTTCAATTACAACTATCACATTTTTTTTGACAAAATCCATTTTTTTTTCAACTAAAATTACAAACATTCAGATTAAAATGATCAATAACTCCGAAACTAGTAAAAATTACTGAACATACATAGGGGTTAAATCGATAGCTGTTTAGCTGCTCTATCAGCTCTAGGCGGGTTGACGTCGATTTCTGGGACACCCTGTATATCTTTGTTCAAAAAGTTAAACGCGGAGAAACATAAACAACATCAAAAGCTAGAATAAGGATATTTAAAAATCGAAACAACAAAAGAGACTCACTTAAACGAAATCGTACTTAAATCTTTCGAGTAACGCCAAAGACGTCGTTTAATTTCAAACGAAAACAGACAAGTATCTCCCGACAAGTTCGAGACAAGGGTATCTCTTCCACTTCAGCAGAGTTGTGGTCAGGCTGAGGAATTCGGTCGCTAGGAAAACCCTTTCACTGTAACCTTTTTGAATATAATAATGTTTCCTTGCACGTGGAATTCGACAAAGGAGCATACATTGAATAAATTTTATACAAACAAAAAGGAAACTTGTAATTGAGAAGTCATAACCCTAGTAGCCTTACATATATTTTAATGTACACTGATATTATAAAGATTTATATTTTTGTATATATGTAACAAATTAACTCAAAAACTACAGGAATGATTTCAAAAATTCTTTCATCATTAGAATGCTACATTGTCCCTGAGTAGTTAACATAGACTATGTTTTATTGTTCTGCGCGGACGGCGTCGCGGGCAATAGCCAGTATAGATATAAAATGGGCAAGAGCAAGTCGGACAATGCTCAGTGCAGGGTTCCGAAGCCGTTATTACAATAAAATAAGACCTTGCGACAAACTTAATTTTGCCGTTAGAAAACTGTTATCCCCATACATCGACATAGCTCGCGGCCAGTTTACCAACATCGCATATAAGTTTTCGGTAGGTATAACACATTTAAACCGTTTGTAACTCAAGAACCAATGAAGTTTACTTAGTCATGATAGCATTCCTAATAAATTCATTATATGTGCATTTGAGATATTTTTTAGATTGTTAGTATTTGTAGGTATGGCTGTAGGGGGGGGGCACTTGACTCTTACAAAAATTTGCTCTTTTAAGCTTAATATTTCATAAACGCATCCATTTATCGAAAAATTGTATACACTAACCCGCAATATATTTGAAAGACCTATCCAATGACGTGCCAAACTATGGGGTAGACTAGAAAAAAAAATACATCCCCACGTTAAGTGTAGCGGTGGGGTACACAAAAAAAATTTTTTTCAACGTTTTATTTTATTACTTTGTTGACGTGACTAATAAGTATATGCCAAATTACAACTTTCTAGTACTAAGAGTCTCTGAGCTAGGCTGCGGACGGACGGACGGATGAACATGGCGAAAGTATAAGGGTTCCTAATTTGACTACGGAACCCAAAAACTATTTCATATAAAAACACTATCCATCGCTCAACATCATTATTTTAAAAGATAAGAAAACAAACAATTGTGACGTAACGTATCACAACCGCGTACACTTTGACTAGAGTGCTTTTATCCTTTGTATTTCAGATTTCTAAGAGGAAATGCGGTGAGTGGCGTGCTCATACAAACATATCACTTCCCTGGATATACGCTCATGCATTCAATAAACTATACACATAACACTAGAAAACAATCAGCCACTATAGCGCCCCCTGTCGTTGTAATGAGAAGTGAAGGCTCTTGACGTGCTCATATTCTCATAATCCCTAAAGTGATATACATACATACACTCGTATATCGTACATTTTCGTTACATTCCGTGCACGAGATTATATTTTTAATGGGCTGTAAATGTAAAACGATAAAAAAAGATAATTATTCAGTAAGTAGGCCGCACGGGCACTTTAACACGTCAGGAATCTACCAGCGCTTCCCAAGAGGAGACCACTGTTGAGAAGAGACGCCGCAAGAAACTCAGCAGTCGGTATTTTTTTAAACATATTTCATATTACAATGGTACTACTTAGTCTAAGCTAATAAAGCTTTAAATATTAAATTAAATATAATATCTATTAACATGCGTAGTTCAGCAGGAAAACATGGCAAAAATCCTGGGAGAGAGATAGAGGGAGAAAAGGAAAAAACACCTACTTGTGGTAAATACAAGACGGTGCAAGTGTATTTATCACTCTGATCTTGGAATTGGAATTTCGTGACGTCACTGATGAATTGGCGCGCACTCCAACGACCGCACGCACACATATTTACAAACGTACCAGTCGCACTTTCGTATTTTCCCGATTTTAAACCAGTAAGGATCTCATCATAGTTACTGTCATGTTAATTCAAAGAACTTCTGGAAACATTATTGCAACTTATAAACATATTTCTCAACTACTTTTTTAACCCAAACAGCTCACAAAAATAAATGTCTCGTCACAAGAGTTAAAGTCATCAACTTTCAAGGATCCAACAGAAAACATTCTATGGAAATTTCTGAAAACACCTCCTTTGGTCTTAAAACGCTATTAAACGTATTTTTTTACGTTAACGTGTATTTTAACGTAAATTCTTTGATCTCAGAGTTCACAAGCAGCTCTCAATGAGATTGGAAGCGATAGATCAAACACGGTCCTGTCCCGTTTCTCTTAATTACGGCCAGGATGAAGACAGCTGCTGCAGCAATGGTCTAAGCAGTAGATAAATCGACTAACCAAGGTTAAAGTTTACTAGTAATTACAAGTAACGATGAAAAACCTTAGTGAGTAATATATTTTTAGCCTACTTAAGAAATAGGCAGGTATTTTTTGTTGTATGTATGTTACTCGATTTCTCTTCGTCTCATTTTTTGTGTAAAAGTGTATCCACATTAGAGATGATCCTTGGACGTATATCACCAACTCCTCAAATATCATAAGCAACACACATTGTGCTTTTGGCATTTTCAGTAACAAGTTTAGCATTTGCATTTAAACAGTATAATTTGTTAAAGTGAAACTGATGAAGTATATTTCATGGTGGCTATAAGATATCTCTGTGAAGATAGTTGAATAACTATGACGGAGCTTTAAGAGGATTTTGAACCGCCGCTAAAATCGCGTAAGTAGCTGTCAAAAAAAGCCATACAAATTTAGCTTCGGGTGAAAACGTTTCACACCCCCAAACAATCAAGTCCGATTTCATGTTTGAATATATTGTAGTTATTATAAAGAGTTTAGGTCTGTATGTTTCTGTTTTTTGTTTTTTAAATTTGTTTTGTTTTAAGAAATATTTTCTTGGAATAAAACACATTCAAAAATCGTAAAATCCGACGAGGTTTAAGGGAGAGAGTTTTTCGCATTTTGTATGAAGACTTTTAGCTTCACAATCCTCTTAAATGGGTAACTAATAATTTTCCCGCAACCTTCCTTATGGCCAGGTTGAAATATCCTACAGTTTCATATTCATTGACAAGTTGAACTACATAATACATAACAGCTAATTATGATCAATAAATCTTATTCCAATTTAAAAAAATATATTAATGCGTCTGTTTATTTAGACATTTTGTTTTATAATTTATCAATTCCACTTGAAAATACTACTAGGACTGTAGACTAATTTTAACATTGTACAACAAAACTACAGTCTTTCCCAATTATTTATTATCTATGGTTAAATTTTTAAACATAGCCACCTAGCTTCATTGTGCTTTGCCACTTTCTAAAGAACGTCCAAGTATAATAGAAACTCCAGTGCCTTTCAATTGCAGTGCTCGTAAGTTCCATTTCGTTTCACCTGAATGGGAAGCCATTCGCTTTGACCAAGCAATGTCGATTACAGTACTGGCCGATACATCAATTGTAGTGTAACTCAGGGAGCTACTTTGGGACCAGCGTTACTGCTCTTCTAGTGTAGTTCCTTACAAAGGTGACTAGTTATGCAATGGGCTGAATAAATATCAATTTAAGTTTATCTTGCATCTTGTGATAAGCTTCTGTTGTAAATACAAGTGCTTCTATGGATGTTAAGCTTTAAAATAGTATATTTGAATTTACTTCCATTTCGCGCCTAATTTTAACTAACAGCATCTTATTTAAATTTCAACTGATCGTTGAAAGAATTACAATCGGTTAATCATCCCCAAGATTCTGTACTTTAAAAAGTCTTGTTTCGAACATAATAGGCTATTTGACAACATTGAAAATATACTACAAATTGTGGTCATCCTATCTGATACTAGCGTAAAATAACGTATTTCACTTTATTTCACATTAAATTATGTCTATTTTTTTGGAAATTACACGAAATAATAAGGTTGGATTTTTTTTTGAAATTTAATCTGTGATGTTAGAAATACTTTATAATCTGTGATGTGAAGTCACATGCAAGTAAACAAAACAAACCCCAAATTCACTTCATTATATGCTAAGCTGTCAAATGAACTTGTTTGTTTACTTGCGTGTGACGTCACACTAGTCCGCCATAGATAGAAACAACGTTTTTCGCGTTGTTTTGAAAATTTAAACTTTAACTTACATTTTTATTGATAATACAGTAGAGTCTCAAGGAAATATCAATGTAGTGTGCTTGTTATGTGATAAAGAATCATTAAAAAACGTTTTCTAAAATTATTCAAATAGCCTATTGTCTGTTTCATTCCTATCTTAAATAATTAAATTGTTGTGATTTTAAACTTGATACTTTTACATAGCTTAAAGCCTTTTCGATCGACAAGGTATCCGCTTCATCCCTATGCCATCGTTTTCGCCAGATATCCCGGTTTATTTGGACAGCTTAATAGGAAAACGGAAAGTTTCCACTTATCCCTCGAGTGATCGGTGAAGACCGCAGCCATATTCTTTAGTGAGAAAAATGTGGAGAAATTCTTAATTTAAAAAGTGCTGTTTTAGGTAATGCCTGTTACTAATTTAATGCAGTGAGGTAAAAAGTTTACGAACGTTTTAGGGCTGGACTTTTTGGAACTAATTGAATTAAACAAATTAAATGTAGTACTTTATATGGAATTGTTAAACGAAGTGAGTAATAGACGTAACAAATTGACAGCGACGTCTTAACAACTAAACTATTAAATCTTTTTGGTACCTACGGAGAAAGCTTCAGCTGTTTTTTTTTCATTAAATATTAAAATATGCTGACATATTTGCGACATTCACTAAGATCACTGACATGATCCACTTAGTATTCCTAAGGGTGATTCTAGGAGAGGTAATATTAGTAATATATCTGTATAATTCGTGCGAAAAAACAATACTAACAGTTTGTAATAATGTTTGTTATACCTGCTACGATATCTTTTAAAATTCCTAGTTTTAATATTCCTAGTGAAATACAGTTCCTGAAGTTGGCTTGAGTTAACGAGCCAGATAATGGAATAGGTCCACTGGCTGTGAGGTATTCGTTGTTGAAGGGCTATTGTTAGAGGATTTTCAATAAAACTTTTCCCCTCTTATCGAAGCCATCCGAGATAAGTATTGGTTTATTTTTAGGGTTATGTACGTCCGAGTGAAAAAAACGGAAGCCTTATTGGATTACTCGTATGTTTGTCTGTCTGTTCATCTCTAACTAAGAATCTACAAGACCGATTAAGTTGAAGGCATGTGAATTTATATGACTAAAACACGGACGTGTAACGTATTAATAAATTTGAAATAAGGAGGACTAAGGGGCCAAAACTAAAAAGAAAAAAAAAACCGTCTGGGTCTGGAACGTGTGACATATCAAACGTAAGGCCTTATTGTGTGAATCCTGAATATTGTTACGTACGTGGGGGTAGGTAACTGATAGAAATGCACTAAAACACCGATAATCAAAAGTAGACTTTAATGACGCACTCACAAAAACCGTTACAAAACAACGCAAACAAACTTCGAAGACTTAGACTTAGATCGCTCTGGTTGCTCTTGATCGCACTGTTCGCTTTCCAAGTAAAGACTGACTGCCCACAACCGCGGTCCGCCTTTTATAGCTCCCAAGTTATTCCAGAACGTCTTCCATCCACCTAATCTTCCGGAAAGATCGACGTAGTTTGCTCCGCCGACGACGACCGAGACTATTCGTTTCTGTATTGTTCTACGCCTTGCTACCTGCTCGCTCCGTTAACAATAGCGACGTCCTTGGCGCAAGGGTCTGGAATGTCCTGCGTATCGCTGTCTCATTCCTAATAGTGTTATCTCCTTCGCTCTTAGTGGGTAATGAAACGCCTTACCACGTCGGCGTAACACTACCCCCTCCCAAGACATGCTCGTCCCGAGCATTATTCGTTCCGTAATATCTCGCCAGTCGGTCAACATGGACAACCTTGCAGGGGCTTCGCTGGCTCCGCTGTATCCGATACGTGACGTCGTTGATTCTAGTGACCACTTTGTACGGCCCTTCCCAATTCGGCGATAGTTTCGGGGATTTCCCTTTTCTTCGCATGGGGTTATGCAGCCACACCAATGAACCTTCCTCGAACCCCACTTGGTTAGTTTTTCGGTCATATCGTGTTTTCATCTTCGCACTGGCTTGAAGTCCATGTTCGCGGACGTGACTGTGAACATCGTCTATCCGGTTTCTCAAGTCGCTGACATACTCGGTGATCGGTTTAGGTGAATCTGGAGGACGTCCGGTTAAAAGGTCTGCAGGTAAACGAAGTTCTCTTCCGAAGTTTACGTAAGCCGGAGTGACAGCCGTAGTTTCATGAGTAGCTGATCTATATGACATCAGGAAGAGAGGAATATGCCTATCCCAATCCTTTTGGTGACTTTCAACAACCTTTGCCAAATGTCTTTCCAGCGTCTGGTTGAATCTCTCGACCATTCCGTCCGATTGTGGGTGATATGGCGTAGTTCTGGTCTTATGAATTCCCATGATTCGGCAAGTCTCCTGGAACACCTGGGACTCAAAGTTTCTGCCTTGATCACTGTGAATTTCGAGTGGCACCCCAAATCGAGAACACACTTCCATCACTAATTTCTCCGCTACAGTGACTGCTTCTTGGTTAGGGATGGCAAATGCTTCTGGCCATTTGGTGAAGTAATCCATTATAACGAGGATGTACTTGTTTCCCGAGTTGGATGTCGGAAACGGGCCAGCGACGTCTAAAGCAATTCTTTCCCAAGGAGCTCCAACATTACAATACAATACAATACAAAACACTTTATTGAACACCAAACAAAAACATTACAGAGATCCAGTAACATTGTACAACTTGAGCGCTCCTCTACTGCGTGTTTGCGGCCCTTTGACTGAAGAACAGTTTGTACACTTCCTGCACCAATCTTCCACATCTTCTCGACAGTGAATCCAATAGAAGCGTTGTCGAATTTTCATTAGGGTCCTCTTCACTCCAAGGTGCCCACCGGAAATTCCGTCGTGGAAGGATCTCAAAACATCATTCACTCTTTTTCTTGGAACAACCACCTGTAGGTGAGCATCCTTTCCATTTGCAGACTCCCATTTTCTGCAAAGTACGCCATTATGCATAACCAAACTTTCCCATTGGGCCCAGTAGCTTTTAGTTTCGGTACTCATCGGAGCTACTTCACACCATTTCGGTTTGGGAACGCCTGCTTTGATCCAATCGAAAATGGGTTTAATGTCCTGGTCTTCTTGCTGCGCTTGTTTCATGACTTCATTGCTCCATTCTTCACTCACAGTATCAGTCCTCAACATTCTCACGCAATCATTGCCCTCTTGCCTTAAACAATGCTTACAATCGTCCGGACATGGTCTTCGGGAAAGGGCATCCGCGTTGCCGTGTGATCTTCCACTGCGATGTTCAATAATGAAGTCATATTCCTGTAGTTGTTCAATCCAGCGCGCTACTTGACCCTCAGGATTTTTAAACTCCAATAACCATTTTAAAGCAGCATGGTCAGTTCTGATACAAAATTTGCGCCCAAGCAGATATTTACTGAAATGCTGCAACGTCTTGACAACTGCCAGCAATTCTCTCCTAGTGACGCAGTAATTTCTCTCCGGCTTCGATAGTGACTTACTGAAATAGGCGATTACAACTTCTTGATCTCCTTTCTTTTGTGACAAAACTCCTCCAACACCAGTATTACTTGCATCTGTGTCAACAATAAAATCATTTTCAGGGTCTGGGTATCCCAATATGGGAGTTTCGCAAAGCCTCTGTTTGAGATCGGCAAAAGCTGCTGCACACTGATCATCCCAGTCAAATCGTCGTTTTTCTTCCGTAAGCTGGTGCAAGGACTTCGCTATGTCTGAGAAGTTTTTCACGAATCGTCGATAGTACGAGCACAGTCCCAAAAAGGCACGAACTGCGGTCTTGTCCTTCGGTGTTGGCCAATCCTTAACAGCGCTTATCTTCTCAGGATCTGTCTGGATACCGTCTGTTGACACCACGTGTCCTAAATAATTCACCTTACTATTGAAAAGTGAGCATTTTTTCGGACTGAGTTTCAGGTTCGCATCTCGCAGCTTAACCAAAACTTGCTCCAACTTTCTAAGGTGATCGTCGAAGTCTCTTCCAACAATTATAATGTCATCCAGGTATACTAGGCAAGTGTCTCCCAGAAGACCAGCAAGTATTTGTTCCATCAATCTTTCAAAGGTTGCCGGTGCATTACACAACCCGAACGGCATAACATTGAACTGCCACAGTCCCTTTCCGGTTGAGAAGGCCGTTTTCTCCTTATCTTTGTCCTTGATTTCCACTTGCCAGTAGCCACTTTTTAAATCTAACGTAGAAAACCATTTCATTCCTTTTAACGTGTCCAACGTGTCGTCGATTCGTGGCAGTGGATAACAATCCTTTTTGGTGACATCGTTAAGTCGGCGATAGTCAACACAAAACCTCATGGTGCCGTCCTTCTTCTTTACCAAAACTACCGGTGAACACCAAGGACTTGTTGATGGCTCAATAACTTGGTTCCTCTTCATCTCTTCAATCATGTCTTCCACTTCCTTTTCGCGAGCTACTGGAACTCGCCGTGGACGTTGTCGGATAGGCATGGTTCCACCAGTGTCGATCTCATGTTGTACAACTCCAGTTCGTCCAATATCACCGTCGTGCGCAGAGAAGACATTGCTGTAACGCTGCAGTAGATTACGCGCCCTCAGGAGTTCTTCCTTTGTGAGATTGTTCTTGCAACCATCCAATAATCCTATTATTTCCACTCCTGTACTGGCAGGTTGTCCGCTTCCATTCGATCCCTGGCAACTTCGTATCCAAGAAATTTCTTCGCAAGTCCCGATAAGGCTTCCTTTATTAAGGGTGTATTTAGTGGCGCTTGGGTTTAGAACCCTTATAAATGCTGCAGATGACGTTGTCACAACCGTGCGAGCTGTTAGCCACGGTTGACTACCATAATTTTCTACTATAACGCAGCGATGAGATCCTCGTCCTGCATAGTGTGGTAATTTCACAGGAACTAGGGCTTGCGATCTTGGTTGCAGAATGGTCCTTCTAGCGCAGTAGACTTGCCCACTCACGCCACCTTCCATAGGGACTTCATCAACCCCGAATTTCAGAACTCCACCTTTCAAGTCGATTTTGCAGCCATTTTTTCTCATAAAATCCAATCCAATGATGCAATCGTCAATGATGTTAGCAACGATGACTTTGTGCCAGTAGTTCTTTTCCCCAATTTGCACCTCCACTTCTTGCTCCCCCAGGACGGAAATGTACTGGCCGGTAGCCGTTTGCAGCTGAAGATGCTTGGGTCGTACTAGACGATCTCTAGTTAAATGTATCAGTAGCCGAGAACTGATCACAGTCCGAGAAGCTCCGGTGTCGATAGTAAGGTGACATGGTATTCCACCAATTTCTCCTTTGACGACCAGACTGTTCCCATCGTTCACCTGTGAAATCGTAACTGGGACATTTTGACCACCAGCCAGCACTCGTCCCTTAGTCCTGGCTTCTACTCGTTTCCCTGATGCGGCTCTACTGCATCAGAGCATGCTAACCTCTCCGTCGGGCCTGCATCTCGTTGTGTCCTATTTCGTTTTGGGCAACAAGATTGTAAGTGCCCGCGTTCTCCACACCAATAACACCTTGGTCCAAATTCACGGCGAGGAGCAGTTGGCTCCCTGGCCGAAAATTCTCGCACCCTGAAAGACCTCGAGTCCTGGCGTACAGCTTCCACTTCCAAGGCGTGGGCAACTGCATCCTTCAGGCTTCCATGATGTCCTAGTCGCACAGCAGCTCTGACTTCCAAATCACGGATTCCGTCAATGAAGGCTTGTACTAGCATGCTGTCCACAAATGAAGCCGATGCACTTTGGTATGCTTTTCTGACCAATTTTTCTATTTCGAGGGCCCACTGTTGTAATGACTCACTACGTCCCTGGGCTCGATCCTTCAGTTGAGCTCTGAATACATGCTCTAGATGACTGTCCCCGTAACGGGCTTCCAAAGCTTCAAGAAGGCGGTCGTATGTCTTATTCTCTCCCAGAGCTTCCAGCACGGTGAGGGCTTCATCTCGTAGCGCCAAGGTTAAGGCCGTCTTCGCTTGGTCTTTGTTCCAGCCATTTGCCTGAGAGACCGACTCAAATTGCAGTTTGTAGGCCGTCCATGATGAAGTTCCATCAAATGGAGGGACTTTGAATCTTCCAGCTACCGGGATAGATGTCTCAGGTCCACACGTACCGTTGACCACTTTGATTTCCAGCTTTTTCACTTCATTTCTTATCGTCTGGAGGCGATTTTCGTGGTCCTCAACTTTTTCCTTGAAGTCATGTAGGTGATTTTCCACCTTTTCATTAATTCCCTGGAGACGGTTCTCAAACTTAATGTCCATGTCAACAAGTTTTCCTTGAACCTCAGTTATTTCCTTCTTCCATTCCGAAGTGGCCTCTCGTACCTGTTCTAGGAGAATTCTCGATTGTTCCTCTTGTGCTCTTAATTGTTCTTCTTGAGCTTTGGATTGTTGTTCCTGGAATTTCTTCTGACTGCGTAGCTCGTCATGGATAATTCTCGATTGTTCCTCTTGAGATTGCTTTTGACTGAGTATCTCATTCCGGAGGTTTCTAGTTTGTTCTTCTTGGGCTCTAGATTGTTCCTTTTGAGCCCTGGATTGTTCTTGAATAACTCTCGATTGTTCCTTCAACAGGACAAAGATTGCGTTGAGATCAATATCCGGCTTAGGTGACGCAGCTGTAGTAGCCGATGCTGTAGCGGTGGACGTACTCGTGCTGGCGGCAGCCGGAGAGTCGTCAGCTGCAGTTTGGCTCCGGGTTTTGACCCCCTCCTGCTTTTGATCTCGCGGAGTTACTGGCATTTTCTATCCCACTTCTGACACCAAATGTTACGTACGTGGGGGTAGGTAACTGATAGAAATGCACTAAAACACCGATAATCAAAAGAAGACTTTAATGACGCACTCACAAAAACCGTTACAAAACAACGCAAACAAACTTCGAAGACTTAGACTTAGATCGCTCTGGTTGCTCTTGATCGCACTGTTCGCTTTCCAAGTAAAGACTGACTGCCCACAACCGCGGTCCGCCTTTTATAGCTCCCAAGTTATTCCAGAACGTCTTCCATCCACCAAATCTTCCGGAAAGATCGACGTAGTTTGCTCCGCCGACGACGACCGAGACTATTCGTTTCTGTATTGTTCTACGCCTTGCTACCTGCTCGCTCCGTTAACAATAGCGACGTCCTTGGCGCAAGGGTCTGGAATGTCCTGCGTATCGCTGTCTCATTCCTAATAGTGTTATCTCCTTCGCTCTTAGTGGGTAATGAAACGCCTTACCACGTCGGCGTAACAATATGTATTTTGTAATTCTGAAATAAATGTTACTTAAAAAAAGTAACCTTACAAAATTTCTATCAATAGGTAACAATCGTACGGAAACGGAACCCTCTCCGAGCGAGTTCAACTCGCATTTGTCTTGCTTTCCCAAGCATCCTTAGCGTTGGCTTAAGAAGCAACAACGACAAAAACTGAAGCAACTTAAAGACTGCACTAACTTGAAATTTAATTATGACCCATTAAAATGTTCCTTTAGAAAGACAACATAAAAGGAGCATTACGTTTAAAATATGTTTCTTTCTTTTCATAATATAACATACAGCTGTTATAAACACACACACACAGGGTTGTGTGTTTGCGGGTGGTAGGATCTTTTGCAGAGTCCGTCCGAATCGCTACCACCATCTTATCCATCAACCTACCGCCAAACAGCAGTGTTCGCATTGTTGTGTTCCGGTTTGGGGATAAGACAGCCGGTGTAATGACTAGCATAGAGGCATTCCATCTTAGTCCTCAGGGTTGGCAACGCATTTGCAGTCTTAGGCTTGCAGTCTTGTGATTGCGAATGTCTATGGGTCACAGTTTCCACTTACCATCAGGTGGCCTGTGTGCTCGTTTGCCTTCTCTATGATATAAAAAAAGAGCTGTAATAGCAATACCTACCTTTAACAACTATTCGTTGTAACGAGTTATGTCTTCCTCATTATCCTAGTTTACTCGTCCTAGTTTTCTTTACTGCCTTTTTTTATTTACCCTTAGGATATTTGGAAAGCGAACATTAGTATAATATCATTAGCTTATTAACATTATCATGTTTATGTAATGGTGCTAATAGATTTGATCATATCCACTAGAGTACTCGCCGAAATAAGCGTGCGGTTGTTTGTTCATTTCGAGCACTCAATCGAAACACTCATTTTGCCGAGCATTCTAGCGATTGTTCTAGTGAATACTCAAGTCTATCAGCGACTTATCCCATATTATTTTCTAATAATAATGAGATACACAAAGCAAAACCCACAATAAAGAAATATCGCCGGCGTTTTGCCTAGTTAAGCCATAGTATAATAATATTTTTGTACTGTTTAGTTTAGTTTATTTATTTGTCAATGTAATATTACAATATTAGTTGCATTGCATGTCAAAAAATACGAAATTACATTGAGATCGTCAAAACATAAATATTAATAATCAAAGAATGGAATAAAATAATAATTCATAAATTAAAACAATAAAAGTTAAACATCTAATAATGGTCATTCGTCCGATGTCAAAATATGTAGGTACAATGAGTAATAAATGTCAACAAAATAATACATTTACATTTCCATTTTCATATATTCACCCACGGAGTATAACGGATTATTCAATAAAAGGTTTCTCAGCTGATGTTTAAATGCTTCGTTGGATTGTAAATTTTTAAGTTTGGCGGGTAGATGCTCGTAATACGTGGGACCCATGACACGCGGGTTCTTACCCGCTGTTGGTTGTGAATCAGCCTACTAAACTGACGGTCTCAGATTTACCCAAGTATTAGTAGGTAGTATTTGGCCGTATACTGTTTTGATACTTTCTCTGGCAATCCAGATGATTTGACAGCTATGCGAAAGATAATGTGACAGCGAAGGACAGACAGCCGAGTACTGTTCAGTGTCGACGTTGCCCAACGCACTCGCAATAGTCATCGGCTTCAAAGTCTCCCGTTCGTACTGACAACACCAAAACGATTGCGATTGTGAGTACGTTCGGCAATAAGCCCTCTGGTTTAAATGTACGTACTCTTAACGCTTGGCAGAAGCGCGTGGGGCTAACCCTTAATCTTCTACTTATATTTAGTCCACAAAAAAAAAACTCTGTAACCAAAGAGTTTGTTCTCGCGTGTAATATCCATAGATTTATTTTTCTAATAAATCCATGACGATTCTGTATTGTAACTATATTGGTTAAATTCAAATTTACAGCTATTTATTGAAGTTAGAATCTAGAAAATATATTTTAATACCTGATACCCAACCGCAATCGGTGTTCGTTATCCGTAAACCAGTGTCCCATGTAAATACTCAGCTGCCACTTGAATCTTTAGATTTTACGATGAAATCGCAAATTAATTCAATTTCGCCCCACGTCACGGGTAAATTGGAGTGACAAGGCTTTCATACAACCGAATTATAAGGATAAAGCGTCGCGTAAATAGGCTAAAATATACATAAATAATGATATTATGCTAATATTTTGTGATTATTTGTATATTTATTTATATTAGAAGAGGAATACGAGCTTTACACCTGATGTTAAGTGAACACTGCCGCTCATAAACAATTAGACACCTGCAACACCAAGAAAGGGATCGCAGATGCGTTTCTAACCTTTGAGAAAAGAGTATTGCTGGTTTCACACGGAGGTAGAACGTTGCACAGCTATAAACTGTGTGAACGTACAAAACAGTACTGAGGCCCTTGCTAAGATGCACTACGCTATAGCGTTTCTATTCGAATTGTTTTTAAACCAATCGCATCACTCTGGTAGATCACGTGACTTTTCATATCACGTCATCTACCAGTGACGCGAACGTTTAAAAATGAAACGAAAAGAAACGCTAGTTAGCTTAGTGCAAGTACTGCCTCGATGTCATACAGTAGCTGTACTCTGCTGTTTACTTTACTGCCCCACTATTCTGACTCCGCGTGAAACTAGCATATTCGCGTCTCTTGAATGTTTCGTCGCTACATCATAGTGGTTCGGAAATAACACTGCAAAAGCTGACGTAATATTCGCAAAAATGCCCATTACTAGTGAATGCTATAAAAAAATGAGACTTTTAATACCTAACTTTTGGAACTATGTTTCATTTCGTAAGGCATATTTTATTTATAGGATTGTGTTGCCTACAATTGACAACAGAAACTCTTTTAAAAGGTATTCTGAAACAAATTATAGGTACTAAAGATTTTTCTCAAAAGCATTTTTTTATTGTTCATCATTTACTTGGAAAATACACATACAAATTTCTACTAATGGTTAAAAAACTTAAAAGCCTCATAGTCTTTTGTACGTCGAAGCTAAAGCTAGACTTAAGAAACAAAACTATTCAGGACAAAAACAAAATGTGTTTTTTAAATATCCTTTTGAGGCAAACCTCTACAAGCACAATTTTATTTAACTCCTTTCCAAAAAAAAAACTGTTGTCCATTCCTCATATGTATTAAGAATTTAACGTCAGAACGCAAATAATTTTAGTTGTATAACGATAGGCCCAGACGTTTTGTTTTACTAAGTCTTCACTGTTGAAACGTCTAGAATTTACTGGGCTTCCATTTAATATTATTTACCTCAAATACTTCAAATATAAGTAGGTTAAACTTGCTCCAGTGCGCAAAATGGTTTTGACTTTAACATAACTTAGTAACTAATGAATTAAACAAGGTAGAAACTTGATTGAATTTCGAACAAGGGATTTATTATTTTACCTTATAGTAAAACTTAGCTAAGAATAATTATTGCAACGTTAGACAATGTCAGACATACAAATAAATAGTCTTCAAATACACGACCCACCATTTTTTTGGCCAGACGTAGGAAACCTTTGAAAACAAACCTGACTACATTGTTAAAAGCATTTAAGTGTATTGAGAAAGTTCTTTTTCGACACAAAAAACTTATTAAGATACCGAAAGTATCTCAAAGGAAAGTTGTAAAATTTGAGAAGTTTCCTACAATGTTAGGTGGTGAGGAATGTATGTATGTTAAATATTCTGTGACAGTTTTTGTACATACCTAACCCTTAAAAGTTCCAAAACTCAGCCGAGCTACGCGGCTATACCGAAATTGGAAGCCAAAAAGATATTTCGTCTAATAACACTTAAGCGTCCCTTCTATTTCCATCCTTACTTGAATTTTACAACACAATAAAAACTTATTTACAAACAAAGTGTCTCACAAAATGACCGCACAGTAACTGTTTTTCTTCATTAGGGTTAGGAATTATTTTAATCACTGTAGTATTTTAGTATCTGGGCTTCGTCCCTTCCTTGGAAATTAGCAAAAGTACCCAAACCTTTGTTTTATAACCTCAACTCTTATTTTAACGGACTCTGAAGATTACATTTTGTACTCCCTCTTTGTAAATATTCGTTTTAAAACGCCAATTCTGTGATTGCAGACAAGATTTAGGGTACACTTGAAGACGGATTGTTTAAGGCTTGGCAATGCTTTTGTAACACATGTTAACTACAATTTAATGTTGATTTCGTCAATCATGGTCACATCAGCAAATATCCAAGTTAGCTAACTTTTATCCAAGGCCAATATTGACATACAGGGGTCGACAAGCCACGAACCGTCGACAAATTTTATTAATACCCATTGTAATGTGGGCCGCAGTTGAGAGCATCTGACATCTTCATTGTACAAGGGGCACATCTATCAAATAGCGTAAAGCATACTAAACCTAAAAGCTATAACGTAAGATCGCAAATGCAAAATGATCGTTGAAGCAAACGCTCTTTTAGCTTAGAGTAAGGTTAAATTCACCAGTACAGAAAATGACGTTTATATTTTAAACTACTGAAACTGTATTGTGAAAGAGGTTAAGACGATTATTTGAAGCCAGGAAATTTTGGTTTGACAGGGGTGTTATTGTTTTAAAAATGGCGGTCGGGCGGACGGACGAGCGAAATCGCAGCGGCGTGTTTAAGTAGTCCCGTCCGAGCGAACAGACACATTTTAGCGCTTGCATTCTCAATTACGCAGCCCTATACGTTTGATAAGCTGCCAAATTGAAAATACACGCGCTAAATTGTTTTGTTCGCTCTGACAGGACTACTTAAACTGGCCGCTTGGACATTCACTCGTTCGTCCGTCCGACCGTCGTTTGTTGAGAGAATCACACCCAACGCTAGGATATCACGTGAAAGGAAAATTTAAAGGGCTCTCAGTTAAGCTTCAACGAATCTGTAGTTGCGCTTGGTTGTTAGAGAAATTCGAGTAGCCAAGTAGGTAATACTTGAACGTGTACATCTAAGTTTAACCTAAATTCAGAATCGCGTCAAAGAGAATAAAAAAGTAATGCGAAAGGAATGCGAATTATTTGCGATGTTGTACCCAACATTACCGAAACCATTTTGGGGATTAGCGTTTTAATGTTTAACATGTAACCATCTTCAGGATGAAGATTTTAATATTTATTAGTAAATAATTTTGATTGTAAGGTTTTTGAAAACGTTCTATTGTTTTTAATAGCCTGTAAACGTGTTTCAGTGCTAGGCATGGGATTATCTGGCAGATTTAGCACGTAATAAGGGATAGTTCTACAAAAGCAAATTTTAAGTTTATATAACTTTTTTTATTTTGTTTATTTATTAAAATTGGCTAACAAAACAATTAATTACAATATTATAATAGAAAATTGTCCCACAAAACTGTTTACACAGTTCGACTGCAGCATGATTGAGTCTCTTAATTAATAATAATACGATATAACTTTAAGTCATACTAATTTTAAAAGGTATACAATACCAATTAAGAATGTAGGGTAGACGTTTCTGCAGGCATCTGTCACCATAGTAGTTAGCGACCCTCAGCACAGCGTACTTCCCCCCAGCCACCGACCTAGTGCCGCAGCATTGATTTCGGCAGCCTTCGTATATATGCCAGAATATGCTTGTTTAGTCTGTATTACAACATATATTCCCTATTACATTGCCAGTTTAGTTTCATTATGAATTTATACACGAACTTAGTATTTTGTTATTTTCGTATGTTTGCTAAATTTCTTTCCGCGAGCGAAAACCACAAAATATGTAATGGTAATATTTTACTGTCGCAAAGTCACCATTTCGAAATGCCGCACTGAGTTTCGATTTCGCTAACGTTAATAAAGAATCGGAAAAAAATATGATTAAACTAGCCTTATTTAAAATAAACGTATTTAATCCTTCCATCAATTTGGGAGCTACGACGCACACGTTAAACTGGTAACACCTCTCTTTTCTGTTGGGGATTAAAAAATAAACAGTGAAACACGAAACGTCGTAAACGAGGATGTCTCGGATTCTTGTTCCGTAGTTAACCAAAATGACAGAGCAGTCTCACTTTTGTTATTATGACGCGCTGTTTTATTAAGAGAGAACCATTATAATGTCGCAGTAAGACAACATTTATTGTGCGAATCAGAGTCAAAAATAAAAGCTCATGAACTTACTTTTTTTATCCAAAATGGGTTTGCATTTGACCTAAGTCTCACCTGATGTTAAGTGAAGATGGGGTCGAAGGTGGTACAGTCGAGAACTTAAATTTGGGACCCACCTTAGGTCCAAAGTCAATCTGATATTCTACAAAATGCAGTAAATGCTGTACTTAAGTCACCAAACGAAAATAAAATGATCAATTTGGATTTGGACACAAACAACAAGGTTAAGTTTTCTAAAACTTACAAAAGACTTGACATCTCTAATGAGGTTGATGACTCCAAGCATAGCATAGCATAGCATATTCTCGGAATGGGTCACAAAGTAACGTAGTACGCGCTTACCCAGAAACAAGCCTATTCATTCTTGCCTTGAAAACACCAAGGCTATACGATTCCGGGAATAGAAACGCAAGGAGAGCATTCCACTACTACTTTGTAAGAGACATAACTAACCCCTTTGCAAAGAATACGTTTGACAAATCGTCTCTCTCAGAGCTACGTCTTCATAATCCTCATCTATAAATATTTTAATATCTTTATTCTTAGGAGTGTTCTTCAGCCAGAGCTTGGGGAAGGTTTTCGTCTTCATAGCAAAAAATATTTTATAAATAAAATATTCTGTTTTATTTCTAACCAACATTCGTTACAGCTTCCAAACTTCTAATCTACTTTTGTAGTGCCCTATTTATGCTATGTGATAATAATTATTCCTTCCACAGCCTTTATCCCTGTTGTCACCCAGATTGTATTGCGTGACCTGCCAGTGCGATACCCAACTATTAATTTACTATTAACTTAGAAAGTCCTAAGGTTGGTGATTCTTCGAGTGAAGAGTTCTTAAGCACCGAATTATGTTTTGGAGTCCTGATATAGATGTTCTTGTTAATCTGTTTATGCGCTAGTATATTCTTTATAGACTGAATAAGCTTTGATTCCTGGTTGACGGTTAATCAAATTATAAAACTCCGATAAAAGTGAACTTAATCGCAACAAAACATCACTTTTCAACCTATTCTTTACCACGCCGATATCCATCTTTAACTTTCTATGAGCCTGTCTCACTCAAATCCCAGGTGTTAGACGAGGACAAAGTGCCAGATTGTACGTTTTTGGAAAGTTTCGATACAAATAGGTTAGTTTCTCGAGAATGATTTATGTCCGTGGAAGAGTAATTGATTACTTGAATGGGAGTCGACTAACTTGAGCGATTATTTACGCAACCCAAAGTCAACGACAAGTTAGTTAATCTCGATACTCGTATTGAATAGACGATAAAGATTAAGTAAAGTTCGTTAACAATGTCAACGAAAATTTCTGTACAATTATTATTAATTTTAGCAACTTGTAAAATCAGTGTATCGTGATTTGCAATATTAGGGTCTACAGCTTTTATACCTACTGCGACCTAGTGAAGAAGAGTATAAGTCTCCTGAAGATCAAGTGAAAAAAGGTTTGTCTAGAATACTCCGTTCGTCTATATACCCGACCGCGGCAAAGCCCAAAAGGAGGCTTACGTGTTTGACTTGTATATAGGTATGTCAGACTCAATATCCGCCAGTAACTACTAAACGGCTACACCGATTTGAATAAATTATACGTGGTTAGATTCGTCTCAACAACTAGAGTGTCAAAGGCTATTATATTAAAGTTTTTTTAAATTAGTAACATTACTTTGACGACAGTATCCAAACAGCAGTTGGGTTTTTTTAAAGCTTGCTTTTCTGTAGACTTGTTACGTGTTAAATCGACTTGTACCCTTTTTACTGCGACCTCCGAGGGGCTATTGCCTGACGCACTCGCAATCGCAATCGTTTTAATTTTGGAAATCGAAAGCTAGTTGGCATTCAAAATGAAAACAATTGTTCCACTTTGAAGGCGCCATATTGCTTTTGACATGTTACCGCGTTTTTGTTAGCCGCCATTACTGTCACTTGACAGTAATGGCCGCTGAGTTTTAACGAGTTCAATAGAGCCCTGAGCACACAACATAAACAAAATGCATAAAGCAGCTACTCTCACAGGATTTGATTTATATTTTGATTAAAAATCAGCCTAATTTGGGGTTCCCTAAAATATTAAGTGGGTCAAACGGTATCCTGACTTTTAACCAAATTATAATTTGGCAAACACCGTATTTTACAAACTTTCATTTTGCAAAAATGTAATTGGGCTTAAACCACTACATATAGGTAACATAGGCTACATGGGCTGTTAAATAAGTTAGGTTAGGTTAGACTTTTGACAACAAAAAATATAAAATGATGTGGTGGGAAATATAATCTTTGCGAAATGAAAGTTTGTAAAATGATACTGTTGGCCAAATGATGATTTGGTAAAACATTAGTAAACCGGGTCAAACGGATTCTATTGCTAAAAACTTTGTGAAACGCTGACATAGAGAATAAAAGATGTACCAATTAAGCATACCATGGATCACGGCGGTAATAAAATGTTTTCTATCAATTGGTTTTCACCCTCGCTAAGAGTTAAAAGTTGTAATGAAATAGATGTCCTTTTTGAGAACCAGGCTTGTTAAAATTCGACGTAATTTTTTTTTATATAATCTGTTGTAAACCATAGACAATTGTGAGAAAAAGGAAGTGACTAAATAATATTATTCATACGAACACCTGCTTTTCAACAACTTGTTCAGAAACCTGACAGTCGCCTCGGCTTACCTCTTGTTTATTTTATTCATACAGAAAATCAGGAAACATGAGCTCAACATGTACATACAAGGTACTATTTTAATAATAAATAAATAAGAGAAAAATAGATCGTTTTGCTCCACTAATGCTTTTACAAAACATTTTATTATATCGTTAAGCTTTGGGTTGTCTTGATTATTATTGGGATCGAAACTTAATAATGGAATACAAATATTTGGGTTGATTTCGTTATTTCGACGGAAGCTTCACAATTTTAATTATGATCATCTTAACTTTACTGTTCGACGATTGGGAAAAAGCAAATATTTTCGTAACTGTTTTTTTTTATTTCTCTCAAAAGGAGGGATGTGTTTGACCTGTATGTATGATTGTATGACCGTTCCTATGTCCTCTCGTAACCACTAAACGGGTCCACCGATTTTGATAAATGATACGTCGTTAGATTTGTCTTGATGTCGCGAGTGTAATATAAAAAAAACAGACTTCTCTGATATGCTATAAGATTTGATGGTATTTAATGTTTTGAACATACTGTCGTCGATATAATATATCGCACGCGTATTCTAAG
Source organism: Acleris sparsana (assembly GCA_923062465.1). NCBI lineage: Eukaryota > Metazoa > Arthropoda > Insecta > Lepidoptera > Tortricidae > Acleris > Acleris sparsana. The sequence goes on from OV281293.1 coordinate 4,459,062, forward strand.
TACGGACAGTATGACAAAAGTGGGCGTGAGAAAATGCTTCCATTCTAGCAGCAGCGTATCGTATCATAACGCCTTATCCCTTTTGATGATCGGAAACAACCGACTCGAGGTGGTTCACGGCGTCCCGTGTATCAAATCATAATTGCGTATACGTAAAGCATCAAAACGCATCCATACCGATCTTGATACGCGTATTCTATCACGAGTGTGTAGAGTATTTAATAATTTACTAAGCTACGATGATACGATACTACAAATAATACAATTGTGGACGAAACTTTACACGTAAAATAATTATTTGTTTCTTAAATATTTAGACTATCTGTTTAATAGAGAGTTAAAACTACAATTGAAATATTGTTATTTTTAGTAAAGAATAACTATTAAATAGGCCTTGTTAACACAAAAATGTATGAATACCATAAGCAGTTTCAGTTTGTTAGGGAAGAGCGCCGCTGTCTGAAATACAGGTTTCAGAGCCAAGCTCAGACGCAGGCGGACTTGTTATTGATGTGATCCTAGCGGTATGTTTATCAAGTGTATCGTATTTGTAATATTTAATGTTGTTAATAGAGATCTCCAAAGTGAGGTCATTTCTGCAGTTTAAGGTAACTAAGAGAAATATAGGTAGGTACATAAAAATATTGTGTAACATTCTCTTTCGAATAGAAGTTTATAATGAAGTCATTTTGAAACATTCCGACTGTACAATTTTCCTTGCTGTTCATGCTGATCCTGTTACTTCAACTAAACCGCTAGAATGCTTGACAAACTGCTAATTAGCTAGGAATCCTTTGTTGCATACACGACAAAATTGAATTTTAACTTGCTGGGGTATGAAACGTTTGCTCTTGACGGTTCATTACAAAACGTCCTATGTTTAAATCAGCTTTGAACGCATGTGCGAGCTTACTCATTTGCATATGAGTATATTATTACTTGCTTCAAAATCGAGATGAGACCTTTTGAATAAGAAGGCTGAACAGTGCAAAGAGGAGTTCGTGACATCTCATTAAACCGAATGCCCTGCGCCACAGTAAATACAGAATAGTACTTCATATCCGGCACGTGCGAGTCATTTATTACATATGGCACGTTCGAGACTCGAGAGAGAGTTCGTACAGTCAAAGACTTCAATTTGTGACCCAACTTAGGTCCACAGTCGGCCATTTGTAACGTTAAAAGATGGCGGATGTGTTATTTGCTTTAGTTTTGTATTTTTGTGTATTTAGGTGTTCAAAGTTCTTTTCTGTTGGTGATTTGTCCTTTTTATGCCTTGGTGTTGCACAATGATAAAAGACTTGGACTTATTTCGTGTATCTGGCATATTACTTCTCGTTTTAAGTGGACTTGCAGTGATACAGAGGTTAAAAGTATCTTGACCTGTGTCATACATATCACCGTACAGCGTTGCCCCCAATCTTGATTGGAATGTGTGAAATCTTGAAGATTGGATTGTATTTTATTGCTATATGATTTATACTAATATACACTTGACACTGGCGAAATCACTTTATCGTGGAAACGCCAGTGTCAAGTATATATAAGTATAAGTCATATCCCCAACGCCTTATCCCCGCGGTAGTAGCTGTTGAAATTGCCGCGGGGCAAAGAAGAAGAAGAAGTAGGTCCAAAGTCAATCTGACCTTCTACAACAATAAGATTGAGTTTCCTATAAGTTACAAATGATTTGACAACTCCAATGACAGTAATGACATTTACGACTGCACGCATGTTTATTTTTGAAATGGTTCACAAATTAAATTAACGTTCGTGATCAATGTTTGAAGATGTTCTCCTGGTTTGTTTATACTCTGCCAGCGCGTGCATTTCAGAGTTTGATGATGATTACGAGTACCTTTTATACAAATAAACTGAGATGAATTGGATGAACAGGGATGAAGAGCTTAGCTACACCGGCACCGACACAACTCCTAGCCGCTCCATGCCATTGGACTATGGTGTTTCGTTCTCTTATCGGGAATTGAATGAACAGTCGAGACCATAAACATAATACTACTTTATTACTTCATTCTGTGATCGTAAGATGTATATAGCTTTATTTAAAGTAGGTAAGCCTCTTTTTAACACGGTTAAACCATCATAGTTTTGACGTGTTATGGCATTGTTTATAACACGTCTGCCATTACTGTCAAGTAAATAAGAGCCATCGTAACGTTGCCAATACCATAACCAAGGCTCGGAATAGTTCGGATAAACGCCCGTCATTTCAGAAACCAAACGCTGTTCCGTACAGTAGAGACTTCCTTGTAATTAAAAAATAATTTACCATAATTTATTTATATTCAGCGATATGAAGTAATGAATGAATAATACAAAAAATAATATTGCAAAAATCACTTTCACGAATCAAAATTTATTATTATTATTTTTATACTACGAATGTACTAGGAATTTTGTCTAAAAATTGAAATAATAACATTAACTATACTAAAGGAATCTCCACTGTACGAAGGAGCTGGGTTCATTGAGGTTTTGAAATGACGGGCGTTTTTCTGAGCCTTGACAATAACAGATAAAAACCAATATTGTTTTACGTCACAGAATACAGATCCTGAAATGACGTTACCGCTGCTTGAAGTGTTGATTAGATTATTATATTTGCATCTTTAATCGGATTCTTACTGTTCTAACAATCTTTAAATAGAGTCTAACAGGGATTTCATCTTTCTAAACCCTAATTCTTAATTCAGTATCAAGAAGTAAACAACAACAGGCTGTAATGTTCGTATTTATCGATTTAGATAGAACATCTGTCACTTTCTGAACACGTAAGCACAGGCGTAATTGCGAGAGTGATGGATGCTTTATCTACCGCGACAGAAGCCCGGCCCCAAACATGGCCGAGTTTATCGCGTGACAAAGTTTGGATAAGGCATCCGTCACCTTTTGACACGTAAATAAGTAGTAAGTGACGGATGCTTTGTCCACACTATTCCCACAAAATAGTTGTATGCTTTATTATCAAGGGTAAATTGTTATAATTTTATTATAAAATCGTTAACAGTACTTAAAAATATCCTTAGTTCGAATTTATCGTGTGAAAGATACACACTGTATAAAACTGAAACGATATATTTTTATTATCATGATAAAGATAATTGACAATTAGGTATGCATAAAATTCCACTCGGAGTTGTTTTTTTCTAACTCAAGCGTATTATAGGGTCGAGGATTATCTAACAGACAAAAATGCATGGCCTAAACCCGAAACTTAGTCAATAATAATTTGTTCAAATGCAAAAATACTTTATCTGGTCTATGGGACACCTTTGATGTAGGAAAACATGTCGAAATTTTTATTTGGTCGTCTTGCACCATCTTATATACACAAGTAGGTAGGTGTTTTTTTTCCTTTTTTCCCTCTGTCTCTTTCCCAAGATTTTTGGCATGTTTTCCTGCTGAACTACGCAAGTTATTTAATATTTTATTTTATTTAATATTTATAGCTTTATATAAAATATAGGAAATATGTTTAAAAAATTACTGACTGCTGAGTTTCTTGCGGCGCTTCTTCTCAGCAAGGGTCTCCTCATCGGAAGCGCTGGTAAATTCTTGACGTGTAAAAGTGCCCGTGCGGCCCTTACTGAATAAATGACTTTTTTTATCTTTTAACAAAACGTTGGGGCCAATAAATAACGCTCCCGGTTTTATGATAACGTTATAAGGTCAATGGTTAAGAGAGTTTCGATGTAAATATCTTTGACCTCCTACTCGCTTTTCTTTGCTAGCAACGTGTACGTAAAATATATTTATCTTCAACCCAACTTGTATTCTGATAAGATTCAAATTCGTCTAACCATTATTATGTTTTTGGCGATCTAAAAGTTGAAATCTTATTACGGAAGGTCGGAATAAAATTCCTGCTTGTGAAGATCAAGTTCCTTAACTTCTTTTGTACTTTGTAAGGGAACATGACAAATGCATTCTTTACGAATTTCCTCATTGGAATAACTGTCTGAAATCCTGTTGAATATCGTAAAAGTTTTGTTCCCAACTTAACGTATTCCTTCCGGATAATTGAAATGTAATGTATTATCCTTGAAGTAAGTATTTGTGTTAAATAAAAGATTTTTCTCAAACATGCAATGGAATGTTGGCTGATGTTAGTTATTTTAGGCTTCAAAGTATCACGTTGCGGGCGCAACAACTCGATAGAACTGTAAAGGAATTTCATACGAAATTGAAGGCTTAGGCCGGGAAGTAATTTTTTTAAAATTTTAATTTGGCCATGGTGGCTGTGTTTATGAAAAGGCTTAAATAGCTGTTTTTTTTTTAATTTACTAAGCCGTGCATCCAACAAAGCGTTTGCATGTTTATTTGAAGTAGGTACCAGGAGCGCAGAGGTAATTAGGAGGTTAGCACGATGCGGCGAGCCCCGCGCGCGCCACCAGCGGGCCGGCGGGCGGGCGCACTGTAGGTTACTTTTAATGTTTATGCACTCCTAGTACCTATTTGACATTGTAATTTTTGTTTTAATTATTTTAATGAATTATATTTGAGAAAAGCACTATACATACTTCGGCGGGAAATATGGGGTTGCCCGCCTCAGACCTATATCCGGCCTTGCTTCGCTCGGCCGTCTATATAACTTCGGCCGGCAACCCCTTTTGTCCCGGCCGGTACTATAAGGACTCCGGTAAAAGGTACGCGTAGAATTATTTTCTCGTTGTTTCTGAGTTTTCTTCCCGTTTGGGGCTGTTTTTCTAAAAATATTTTTCTGGTACACCTTAGGCCTCTTTAGGTTTACCATACAACGATATTTGTTAGTGGATTTAAAGCCTATTGTGAATATCATTTAGTCAATTTTCTTGTTCAATTATCAGTCATAAAAACAATGGCTGTATTATGTACAATTTTAGTTTACCCTTAATAAACAACCCTTGTAAATTTCAAGTCAATAGGGCCGCGGTTTAGTCAGGGATGAGTTTTATAACTAGGTACAGTCCATTCAATCTTAAATGTCTTATTTAGTATACTTTCAGAGCCTCAAAATACTCCTTATACGCCAAAAGTAACAATTAACTCATAAAAAAGCAATTAAATTAAAAATTATGAACATAATGTGGTCTCTTGTTGCATTTTTCATTCGGCTGTTTAAGCCAAAAAAGATGCCTAATGAGGAAATATCTACAAACAAAAATGTAACATCTGTGTCCATCTGTTTGTCATCGTCTAGGGCCAGGTGAATCAATTCCAATTAGATATTTTTTATTAAAAACCCTCCATTCCGACAGAGGTCATTTGCTGTTGCTCCGTTTCATGATATTGGTTTGGATATTCAAAGGTTTTCGGCAATCATACGGAATGTGGGATTCGATTTTTATTGAGACAGTATTTTTTCATCGTTTATTTTACAAGGTCTTTTCTTTTTCATTCTCCGTGATGTTGTGCCAATCGCACGCGTTTCAAAACAATTCAAAAAAACTAGCGGTTTCCGTCGATTTCGTCCGTAGCCTTATCACTATCCCCTCGGGAACTGTCCGACTTTTAGGGTAAAAAGTCATATTATATGTCCTTACACGGAGTGCAAGCGGTTTAGCTTTGAAAGCGTAATAAACAAACAAACAGAATTCCAACGCTTTTATAATATAGGGTATTTATATAACAGATAGTTTAGAAGTACTTCAAACCGAATTACACGGCCTTTATTAGTAGTAAAGGTCAAATTTAACCCGCAAACACAGAGAGAGCGTAGGCGGCGCGTTGCGTCGCGTTTCCATACTAAAAACCGCCGACGTTTGGACGGGTAATTATTAAATATTTTATCAAGACACCTTACAACGAACGTTTCATTAAGCAGACTTTTCATTTCATTGCAAGGCACGCAAGAGTTTTTTTTGTAGTCATAAGGCTAACCTAACCTTTTTTTTTGCTGAGTGGAAATGCGTTACGCATCATCCTTCGGCCCAGGGTTGACCATTTTGTTGGGCGCTAAGGGAGAGAAAACGCGTACTTCTATTCTATTCTGTTTTTGAATTTTCCACTATTTTTTAGGTTCAACTTTCATTAGACAGACTATCATGTTAGGCCTAAAAACAAAACAGTTTTAGGAGAAAATAGCGTTCAATTTGATACAATTACAGTCAATGAAGTGATATTCGATGAAATTATGTTACCTTTTGGAATGCTTTTTAGTGGAAACGCGCCGCACCGCTCTGCCTCCGATCACAGTCTGGTAGCGGCTTTAAGACTTAATACAATTAAATCCCCCCCTTAATCGGACTGGAATCCGCTTTGGGTCAATTATCGCCGTAATTAATTGCGATAGACGCTCGTATGGTCCCAGCGTTAACATTTACGTATATTGCTAAAACAATATGCGATTGTATCTACGGCCCGTTTCATCATTGTTTTTGTACAATAAAGAGTTTACATACTTACCTATACATAAATACCTAAAAATAATAAAATAGATATAAAACCTCGATGTTAAGTATCCTCTACTTTCAGAGGTAAGATCAGCTCTGAAAGAGATATTTTAAGGATTAAATTTTACCCGAAAAATATAATAAAAAATGTAATACAAAATAGTTAGTAGCTTTAATTGTCTGGTTTAACATCGTAGAAATAACCAATCGATGTCATACCACAGGGGTTAACACATGCCATCGCATAAAATACATTCTAACCTGTTAAAAGGATTTATAAGGGCCGCGTCTCATCTTATTATGCGTCTCATTATAGTATTGATAATAATGTTTTTCGTGTTTAATATACGTCCATATTTTTATTTATCAGTATTTTTTGTATAATATTGTTTTTCATCGAATGCCGTGACAGAGTGGTCAACTAAAAATCGGTCTTGACTGAAAACGGCCACTCTGTCACAGAGTTTCTGGTAAAGAATAAAACATTCTGAGCACGACAGGAAGCATTAATTCATCTTAATAAAAAAAAATTACAACTTATTTGAAATTGAACACGGAAACCATAATTATTGATAGTTAAAAAATCTAAAAAAACAGAAAACACTCGGTTTATTGTCGGTAAAAAAGAAGAACGACCCATAAAACAGTTAAAAAAGTAATACAAAATGGTTAATTATCAGCCTTAACTACCTGGTTTAAGGTCGTTGAACTCAATCATATCACAAAGGAAAACAAAAGCAAGCGCAGTAAACACACATTCTCAAAACAAATCAATTCCAGTGCTTTGTCACCGCAAACCGCGCTCTACCGCCCACTGGAACTAAATTCATTTAACTTGGTCTCGGCGTGTTTCTAAATACTCATTAACTAGCTACAAATGCTATAGACTTACTAATTAACAGTACTACTGGTGGATTTCAATTTCAGTGAGAGACTTTTTAGACAGATGCGAAATGTCCAAGTATTTCATTTAAATTGGTTTTTTTCTTGATTAAAATCTGAGCATAGGCTTAAAAACAATTAATCGAGGGTCTGTTTTTGACACTGTCTAAAGCTAAATTGCCTAGTTTTAAGATTTTTAAGTATTTATAGTTACATTTGTACTTTGTACACGCATTTTATTCGAGTAGCAACAAAGTAAACTTATACTCACTACGCCATTAGGAACATGACGCAATAGATTGAAAAGCGTTAAGACCACTAATTTGCTTTTTATTTAAATAAATATTGAATTTGAAATCGCACTAAAATTGCCATAAATTTGGTTCGGGAATAATACAGCCGGTGTAATGACTGGCATAGAGGCATTCCATCTTAGTCCTCAGGGTTGGCAACACGTTTGCAGTCTTAGGATTGCAATCTTGTGAATGCGAATGTCTATGGGTCACAGTGCCACTTACCATCAGGTGGCCTGTGTGCTCGTTTGTCTTCTCTAAACATAAAAAAAAAACAATGTAATGCGTTGTCACATTGGTTGATTTATTTACACACAAGTACGAGTATCGCATATAACTCATGAAATGGTTATGGATACCTACAAGTTTATCCTTATATTTGCACGGATTATCCTTGCGATAAGAATAATAAATACCTATTTCTCTCCATACAGAAGGCGATTTTACATCACCTCCTCTTTTCTCGGGGGGTTTAAAAATCAGGGATACCAATTATAACTTATGAACAAGGTCAAAATTAATACACGAAGATGTCCCTATCCCTACTCAGCCAACCACCAAGTTACAACATAAGTTACATCACCCACATTCTAACACCAATTTCATCCAATATTAACCGACGTGTTGCCTTAAAAGCCTCCAAGATGCCTCGCTGACATGATAAGATTAATAGGATTCTGCCATCCAGCGTAACATGGCCCGTCAACGTCCCACGCATTCGACAACTCCTGCTCAAAGTCTAACGGAAATCAAAAAGCAAGGGTCTACGTATTTTGGTCGCGATGAAGGAAATTCGGTGACCATCAATCAAACGTGCGACAAACCCACGCGACGGACGGTTGTCCCGTAAATTAATTATTTATGGTAACACTTATCTTTAACAAACGCTTCATTGTTCGGAATTCGGGACACAATTTGCAGATCTTATTTAATCTTATTGTCATGGGGACAAAAGTATGGCTGTACTTCCATATATAACCTAACCTATCTTTTTGGTATCACTTCTATTGTTAGGGTTGTCTGGAACAGATCGCTATACAACGATACGACCGTTTGTTGCCGACCAAGTTAAACTAATTACTTATTCTGTTATGTGCAATAAACAATATTGCATTGTACGGAATCGGAATACAGCTCTGCTGGATGCAAATAATATGGGAACTATAATAGCGAATGGACAAAGCCAGCAATGGACGTATTTCGGCTGGCATGATCGTGAAGTAAATGTTATTAAGTTTACTTTATGACGGTTCAAATATATCCAGCCAGGTAGTCTGGAAATGCAGCAGATCACAGCACTCTTCCCGGACTGCACTGTCTCTTTTAAAGTTACCATTTCCAGTACTTAAAAGTTACTTGAAAAAGTCGTTGATGTCTAAGGCTTACTATAAGGTCGAGGACTATCTAACAGATAAAAATGCTTGGCCTAAACTTAACTAAACACCTAAATAACTGACTAATAAAATAGGCATAAAAAATATGTAAATATTGTATATTGTCTAGGGGACACGGTTTCTGTAGGAGAATGTATCAAAACTTTGTATGTGGTGGTTGTCTTGCACTGTCATGGGAAAGTATATATATATATATATATATATATTTTAATATATATACATATTTTATATAAATATTTTTTTATTACCACTACTTTTTACTCCCTATGAAAATTCTTAGTTTTGACACATTTTCTTGCACAAGCTACGCTTGAATGTTTTTTATTTTTATTTTTATTTTATGTTAAATTCATTGTTTTATATAATGCTAGGTTAAGCTTTATAATTGTATAATATCATAAGTAGTACCTATTTTAAAAAACGACTGACTGTTGAGTTTCTTGCGGCGTTTCTTCTCAGCAGTGGTCTCTTGCGAAGCGCTGGTAGATTTTGACGTGTAAAAGTGCCCGTGCGGCCTACTTACTGAATAAACATCTTTTATCTTTATCTTTTATCTTTATCTTTATCTTACACGAGTCCAGTACAAAACAGTCCAGAAAGAAGGGTGGTGAAGGAAATAAACTACCCCGAAATAATACAATGGTCAGGCTATTGACTGTTGACCTCTGGGCTTTGACAAATTACATTCTGCAAAAGATATCAACTGGGAAATTTATTCGCACTAATGGGATTTTTTCCCGAATAACCGGATAGCTGGGCGGAGAATTAATAGGTTATCAACAAGTAGCTAGTTTACTTTTTATCCAATACTAGCGGCCCGTCCCGTAATCCAACCATCCATCCTAATCTTTATCAATCTGGAATAATGAATCTTCAAAATGGTATTTTTTTTATTAAATAAATGCAGTGGTTCCGGAGATCACCCTCCACATACACACAAACTCACAAAATTCGCACTCACTCAGACTGGCAAAATACGAAACGAAAATGCCTTCAACTCTTCAAGAATCAAAAGCACTTGTTACAGTGACAACTTTTCAGTCGCACCAATGATTTCCTGGAATGATGCGCAGTATAATAACTTCCTTAATTGCTTCAGCCCCACGAGCCGAAGTCCTACGCAGACACAAATACCAAGTCGACATAATCCGAAATAACTTTTTCAATTTGGCCGAGTTCGGAAATAATCCTAACCAATGCTCCGCTTTAATTGGCGCTCTCGAATTATCCGGGGAAGTTATTCTTACAGTTGACTTGATCGAATCTCAAATCAACTTCGAAAGTAATCATATCTTGATCTGCGCGTGAGAGGACACTTATTTTTATTTATGTGAAAAATAAGGCAGACGAACAACCAGATGGTTAGTGATCATCGCGGCCCATAAACACCCGCAACACCAAAAGAATCGCAAGCTGTGCGTTTATTTTCTCAAAGGCCGGCAACACATTGCAATTCCTCTTCTGGTGTGTATATGGGAGGCCGTGATTACTTTCTATGAGGTGACACAGGTGACACGGTAGGTTGTTTAGATTATTATATTATTAGAATAGCCTATAAATATATCCCTCCGCTGCGAAAAAAACTCCTCCCTGGACTTGAGTTCTTCCAGAAGAGTGTCTTTAGTGATCTTCTATCTTCACGAGGGTCTGTGTCACCGTCTGTAGCCATCCTGGAGGACCCAATAACTGCCGCAGCTGTATGTGGCAAACATTCCTGAGATGTTATACTCAAGTTCAATTATTTTATAAACGGACTATTTTCCAGTGAGACCACTCTGCCAGTGTCAAGTTTGGAATTGAAAAGTGTTTTTTTCCAAAACGTTCGTGTAACTGCAATGTGTAACTAAAAAATTCAGTAAGTTGCAAAATGTACCTTACGTACTTACCAAGGTAAGGTGTATTTTGCATCTTATTCAATTTGTTAGTTACGAAGTAAAAATTGCAGTACCTATCACCGACGTGAAAGACATTGACAGTATACTTGGCTATTTTTATGAAAAGTAATCATAAAAGCCTAGCGGGGCGAGAGATAACATCAGGAATACATTTGCACAGAGAAACTGGGTTTTTTGGAGCATAAAAAAATATATCATCCGGAATTCCTTCCTCAAGACCATATTCGCACAGAAAATGAATTCGAACACGAATCTTTACCTGAAAAGAGGTCGAATAAATGTGACCAAGTCGCAATCGAATTAAGGTAGACGTAGCAGACTTATTAGCTTTATTGAATTTAAAAACCAAGGTTTTTATAGGGAGACTGGATTGAATGTCACCATAATGTCAACCCTTGGAGAGACGAGAACGATTCCATAAATCAGCCCTGTGATCAACTAGATGGGTCCTCGCAGAAGCATGCAAGGCTTGATTATAAAATTCCGAGTGGGAGGAACAACCAATCTCAATGGCTTGCTTCGCAAAAAAATCCACCCGTTCGTTGCCTGCAATGCCCGCATAGCTGTATAAGTATATTATAGCTAGGTGATAGTTTTTTGCGCATCGTTCATTCCCATATCAAAGGACAGGGTGTTTCATACTTGATGATGTTCTTTTTCAGTTTGATTAAATAATAACAAAACACCCTGTCGAGCTCTACCATTGCAGACCTAGAAATCCGGGGGGAAATTTTTCATGACAGGAAGGGAGTCGGAGAAGGATTATCGATGCAGTTTCCATATACTAGTGATCGCCCCCAGCATTGTATGTATTTTTTTTGTAGTATTAGATTAATCAGCCAAGGCAAAGACGTAACGCCCGAAAACTTGGAACAAATTCAAATCGTTTAAGGTACCTAGATGGGACAGTAATGAAGAAAAAAATTATGATGAGTAGTAAAACCGTTTTGAAAAAAAGAAGAAGATTACGTTATTATTTTGAATAATTTTAACAATTTTAATAAAATAATACTTTTACAAACAAAACTTGGAATCACTAGTATAAGTAGTATTTAGAAAAAGCATCGTTAGTTGAGTTTATCGACATAGGAACTCTCTACCTGTCATACATTTTTCGCCTTTGGATTCCTATACCTTGTCTATTTAACAGAGTTAATACTAGAAAACAGAGAATGCACGTAATTGGTCAGCGATAAGGACGATGCACAGGCACAAGGTAGGTTTACATGCCTGTCAAAGTTTAGTGAACATCTGTCGCTCGTGCGGTGCGGACGCTTTCTAGTGCTTATCTTTGGTTACACATTTTTACCTGGCTCGTTTATTGGACTGTTTCCCGTTTAACCTGTGACTCGGCTTGTTTTTTGGACTGTTTCCTATTAAACCTAATATTAAATGTCATGTTATCAGTAAGTTAATTATTTGAGGTGCCTCTAACTACAAACAAAAATAACGAGAAATATTACGAATATTTTAACAACAGGCGGCATGTAAGCCGAGCCCGCCATCGACGTGCGTTTGTTGACGCCCACTGGCAGTTTCTTGTCCCTTTCATTTTTATACAAAAGTGCAACAGAGACAACGCTTTGTTAACTCTGTTAAATAGACAGGGTATAGGTCTGGTTCTAGGTATAGTCGCTTTTAAATATATTTGAATAAACAGGCTGTTCAAAAAAAAACGTTTTAACACTTCATGACGATTTCGCTTAACTTAGCATAATGCCTACAGTCAGACGGATCAAGATATAATTGTTTTCAAGTTAATGGTTGAACAATTGAATTACCAGAATACCACCCGGCCTTATTAAAAACGTAGTTTCAGCGACTCTGGGTTATTGGGCAGGGGAATGGAAACATCTGTTTTTTCCGTAATGACATCGAACGATTCGAGAGTTAACTCCGTCAGGATCATGAGTTTAGATTGGGTACAAAGAGCGTGGCACTCAGTATAATAATTAAGTTATTACTCATAACAACCTTACTTTAGCTTTCTTAACTAAAGCTTTTTACTTTTAGTTAGCATAATTGTTTAGCGAATAAGACTCTTTTTTTACCAAACTGAACGAAACCAGAAGAAGAATAATGTATTTTTATTTTGTAAATTAGTAACAATATTAGAGTGCTGGTAAAAGGTTAAAACAGCAGTTACATGGATACGGTGTAGGTAGACGGCTATTAGAACTAACCTACATTATAAGTAGGCGGAATATCTGTGTAAAGTAGGCAGAATCTGTCTTGAAAAAATATACAAAACTATTGATTATGCACGTATCAGCTATACGCTGCCTGTGCACATAATATGTAATAAACACTAAACACAACATTTAGAGCTCTATATCGCTATATGCTGAAAACAGCACTTACCTAACAAAACAGAGGGATAGTGAAAGGTCAGGATAAAGGGGCAGCAATTAGTCAAATTCATTACATGAATATTAGTCTAACACATGATGTTTTATGCGAGAGAATAACACCCTGTACTCATGCCTTATTCACTCCCTTATTACATCGTCTCGTGCACATCGAATGTCATTAAAAATAATACAACTACAAGTCTATGCTGGAACAGTATTCCCCCACCAATAAGACTTTTTACATCAAAGTACTCGTTTAAAAAACATTATAGGGATTTACTACTACCATTGGTATACCTAGCGGTTACTTGGTATCGGATTTTGCTGTTTAATGCTCTTCACGGCTTATCACATTCGCCAGACATAATTATGTAGGTATATACTACACACGTTTTGCAAAGAAACACACACACACACACACGCATGCACACATACACATATATCACACCTAAATCGACGCACAGGCACCCAAACGCATGACAGTATGTATAAACATAATTAACTATTTTCTTGTCCTTTTTTTGCTTGTTGTTGCTCTGTCGTTCCTCGGGTTGTGGCAGAATACCAGTGTTTTGTTCTGTTGAGCAAAGTTATGCGCTGAGCCATTACCCTTTTGCCCTGCTGCAGCGCACACATTCTTTTGGCAATTTTTTGTGTAATGTTAATGTCACTGTTTATTTTTATTTTTATTTTTTGTCAATTGTATGTCTGTTTTGTTGTACACAAATAAACGTTATATCTATCTATCTATATAAAAATAATATTTATTTGGCACTTTATAAACACACGCTAAGCTACAATTTAGTACCTACGTTTTTGTAATCAAACTTATTTCCTTTACCGTATTTAACTGTGTAATGTTTATACCCCGCCAAAAACCACGCTATATTTTATTAACCTCGATTTCACCCAAGTCTTATATGTAAGCTCCTGCGCTGTTGAATAATAAAACTTTGGGAATTCAATTTCCTTTATCATGTAAAACCGGTATCATCAATAATAGATTGTTTCGCAAGGAATGTGCGGGGACCATTCTACGCGTGTTTTTAGTCGCGAGCGAAGTGGAACAACGCAAACAGGAAAACGAAATTGGTGGTTTGACATTCAAGTTGAACAATTATGAGGAAAGTAAACCGAAGTGTAAGTATCTGATAACCCAGGGCCCTTAATTTTCATGCCGTTGACGCAAAAATGACGTCACGCTACATAGAGTATGATTCCAAATGGTTTTATTGTAATTATTAACCATTAGTCGTCAATCATTTAATCATGTACAAATGAGTTTAATCTATTGACGCGTAGAAAAATAAATATCTGCTTTATACCTAACATGTAAATTAAACTATTTGAATTTTGATTCATCGAGTAACATATTCATTTAAAAAAATAGTTTTAATGTTGTAATAAAAAAATGTACGATTAAATAGTCATACATACAATTATCGCATTGACATCCATAGAAGAAAATTGTCTCAATTTGCCATTTTTAGTAATAAGTCGTGAAAAAAAATATGATGCAGCCGTGATCCGTATTTTGATTGGGATTAAGCTGTATTTAACTAAAATCACTTTGCCGTTTCTTATTATTTATTTTTTGTACCAGTTAATACATACCTAAACACCTGCCAAATGAAAGCAGAGCAGCCTGTATGTAAAATTAAGTCATTTTGACGTCATCGGCATCAAAATTACGACCCCTGCTGATAACGAATTTGTTTTTCGTTTCGAACGTTTTTCTTTTGTTTTTATATTTAGGTGCCTTTCTTATAAAACTAAGATCGGTTAGAAAGAGTATAATTTTAGCCGCCAGGAACAATTAAAAAGCTACCTAAAGAAAAACTTGCGTTCGGTTAAAAAAAAAACAAAAAATGTTTATTGTTTCTTTTAATAGTTTATGACCAAAAATGGTACATGGACCTCCTACCTACCTGAATTATTGAGGCCGAGTGATTCTATTAGTAGACGAAATTGCTATAGGTACTTACATTCAGTCTATCAATCAATCAATCGTTTATATAGAAATTTACATGACCAGCCTACTTTGCATTACTGTAGCATCAAGATATGTAAGAATAGGCAGAATAACGATAAAAAGATAAAAGATGTTTATTCAGTAAGTAGGCCGCACGGGCACATTTACACGTCAAAAATGTACCAGCGCTTCGCAAGAAACCACTGCTGAGACAAAACGCCGCAAGAAACTCAACAGTCAGTCGTTTTTTTTAAATACTACTTATGATATTATACAATTATAAAGCTTAACCTAGCATTATATAAAACAATGAATTTAACGTAAAATAAAAAATAAAAAATATTCTAGCGTAGCTTGAGCAGGAAAATGTGTCAAAACTAAAAAAAAACATAGGGAGGTTACATAAATAGTAGTAATAAAAAAAAAACATATATTTAAAAAGAAAAAATACTTTCCTATGACAGTGCAAGACAACCACCATATACAAAGTTTCGATACATTCTCCTACAGAAAACCGGTGTGAAGTTAGCGGCGGAAAAGTTGGCGGCCGATTGGCTCCAACATTTGGCCGCCAACTTTTGGCCGCTATCTTCACACCGAAATTACCCTACCAAATAAAGAAGTTCTGTTAGCGGCCAATTGAATGAAATTAAAAAATTCACAATAAATCAAATAAATTAAATGAAAGTTATACTAAGTGGTATTTATTAGAAACATTGATAAACGAGCTTTTGATAAAAGCTTTAACATCAATATTTTAGATATTCGTTCAAAAGAAGTGTGTGTTTGTATTACAGCGGCCTAGTAATTTTAGACGAAAATCGAATTATATAAAAAACTAGAATAGGGAACACCCTGGATTGGCATATAGTTAATGCAATAACATAAGAGCTTTCTGTAAAGGCATTCAGAACTCACTTACCAACATTACTTTTGACTCTGTGTCTGTTTAAAAGTTGTCGGCCGATTGAATGATGTTATAAACATCACAATAAATCAAATATATTAAAAGAAAGTTTCTCTGAGTGGTATTTATTAGAAACATTGATAAACGAGCTTTTGATAAAAGCTTTCACATCAATATTTTAGTTATTCGTTCAAAAGAAGTGTGTGTTTGTTTTACAGCGGCCTAGTAATTTTAGACGAAAATCGAATTATATAAAAAACTAGAATAGGGAACACCCTGGATTGGCATAAAGTTAATGCAACAGCACAAGAGCTTTCTGTAAAGGCATTCAGAACTCACTTACCAACATTACTTTTGACTCTGTGTCTGTTTAAAAGTTGGCGGCCGATTGAATGATGTTATAAACATCACAATAAATCAAATATATTAAAAGAAAGTTTCTCTGAGTGGTATTTATTAGAAACATTGATAAACGAGCTTTTGATAAAAGCTTTCACATCAATATTTTAGTTATTCGTTCAAAAGAAGTGTGTGTTTGTTTTACAGCGGCCTAGTAATTTTAGACGAAAATCAAATTATATAAAAAACTAGAATAGGGAACACCCTGGATTGGCATATAGTTAATGCAACAGCACAAGAGCTTTCTGTAAAGGCATTAAGAACTCACTTACCAACATTACTTTTGACTCTGTGTCTGTTTAAAAGTTGTCGGCCGATTGAATGATGTTATAAACATCATAATAAATCAAATACCTATATTAAAAGAAAGTTTCTCTGAGTGGTATTTATTAGAAACATTGATAAACGAGCTTTTGATAAAAGCTTTCACATCAATATTTTAGTTATTCGTTCAAAAGAAGTGTGTGTTTGTTTTACAGCGGCCTAGTAATTTTAGACGAAAATCGAATTATATAAAAAACTAGAATAGGGAACACCCTGGATTGGCATAAAGTTAATGCAACAGCACAAGAGCTTTCTGTAAAGGCATTCAGAACTCACTTACCAACATTACTTTTGACTCTGTGTCTATTTAAAAGTTGGCGGCCGATTGAATGATGTTATAAACATCACAATAAATCAAATATATTAAAAGATAGTTTCTCTGAGTGGTATTTATTACAAACATTGATAAACGAGCTTTTGATAAAAGCTTTAACATCAATATTTTAGGTATTCTTTCAAAAGAAGTGTGTGTTTGTTTTACAGCGGCCTAGTAATTTTAGACGAAAATCGAATTATATAAAAAACTAGAATAGGGAACACCCTGGATTGGCATAAAGTTAATGCAACAGCACAAGAGCTTTCTGTAAAGGCATTCATAACTCACTTACCAACATTATTTCTGACTCTGTGTCTGTTTAAAAGTTGTCGGCCGATTGAATGATGTTATAAACATCACAATAAATCAAATATATTAAAAGAAAGTTTCTCTGAGTGGTATTTATTAGAAACATTGATAAACGAGCTTTTGATAAAAGCTTTAACATCAATATTTTAGATATTCTTTCAAAAGAAGTGTGTGTTTGTTTTACAGCGGCCTAGTAATTTTAGACGAAAATCAAATTATATAAAAAACTAGAATAGGGAACACCCTGGATTGGCATATAGTTAATGCAACAGCACAAGAGCTTTCTGTAAAGGCATTCAGAACTCACTTACCAACATTACTTTTGACTCTGTGTCTGTTTAAAAGTTGGCGGCCGATTGAATGATGTTATAAACATCACAATAAATCAAATATATTAAAAGAAAGTTTCTGTGAGTGGTATTTATTAGAAACATTGATAAACGAGCTTTTGATAAAAGCTTTCACATCAATATTTTAGTTATTCGTTCAAAAGAAGTGTGTGTTTGTATTACAGCGGCCTAGTAATTTTAGACGAAAATCAAATTATATAAAAAACTAGAATAGGGAACACCCTGGATTGGCATATAGTTAATGCAACAGCACAAGAGCTTTCTGTAAAGGCATTCAGAACTCACTTACCAACATTACTTTTGACTCTGTGTCTGTTTAAAAGTTGTCGGCCGATTGAATGATGTTATAAACATCACAATAAATCAAATATATTAAAAGATAGTTTCTCTGAGTGGTATTTATTAGAAACATTGATAAACGAGCTTTTGATAAAAGCTTTCACATCAATATTTTAGTTATTCGTTCAAAAGAAGTGTGTGTTTGTATTACAGCGGCCTAGTAATTTTAGACGAAAATCGAATTATATAAAAAACTAGAATAGGGAACACCCTGGATTGGCATAAAGTTAATGCAACAGCACAAGAGCTTTCTGTAAAGGCATTCAGAACTCACTTACCAACATTACTTTTGACTCTGTGTCTGTTTAAAAGTTGGCGGCCGATTGAATGATGTGGTGAAGTGTAGTAGTCCGCGGGTGTGCGCAATTATGGTAATGACAGGTGATCGGCCCTTCTTAGTGGTGAGTGTGTACATGCCTACGGATTGTTGTGACAACTTACCGGAGTTTGCAGACTGCCTCGGTGCGGTGAGTGCGATAATTGATGATTATGACATTGAAGCTGTATATATGATGGGCGATTTTAATGCCCATCCGAATGAACTTTTCTACACAGAAATGATTAATTATTGCAATGAACAGAGCTGGTGTTGTGTGGACGTAAATAGGCTAGGGATTCACTCGGATACCTATACGTTCTTTAGCGAAGTACATTTATGCAGGCGGTGGTTAGACCATTTTGTTGTTACACAGGCTGCGTTGCACTCTGTGCGCAACGTTTATGTAAAAAACTTGGTCACCTGGTCGGATCATTTCCCTATATTTTTAGAATGTGATATAAACGTAATTGGTTCTAGGGTATCTAGTACAATTTGTAATGAGAATAGGAAAGTGATGTGGAGGGAAAGAACTGCAGAACAAATTTCTTTGTTTAATAAGGAATGTCACCAAAGACTACGATTGATTGACTTTCCCGGGGACCTGCTCCCCTGTGCGGACAAATATTGTAATGAGCATAGTCATAAAAGTGTTCTAGATAAGTTGTATTATGACATAGTCGGTGCTGTCAGGGGGGCAGCGTCTCTCGGAAAGGTTAATCAAAAGTCAAGGGGCAAGAAGCGGGTAATGGGATGGAACAAACATGTCAGGGACGCCCACAGGGTGGCTAGACAAAGGTTTCAGGAATGGACGATGTTTGGTAGACCCTCAGGCGGTATTCTGTTCCGCGAAATGTGTGAGAGTCGAAAGATCTTTAAGTCTCGATTAAAATGGTGTCAAGACCACCAAAGACAGATAAAATTGGACGTCATCGCCTCTCACCACTCCAGGAAGGATTTTCGTGCCTTTTGGAAGACTTCAAACAAAATGAAGCCCTTGGTTAGCCACCCGGTTGGAGTCGACGGCGTGAGTGATCCCAAATGCGTTGCCAACCTCTTTAAAGACCACTTTCTTATCCAATCTCCGCTAGGTCGGCCGCAGGTGAGGGAGTTCGATGGTGAGACCTGTGGTGAAACTGTCGGTCCTAGATTTACTGCCAAGGAGGTTGATAAAGTGATTAAGGCAATGTCTAGGGGTAAGTCTCCGGGTCACGACGGGCTCAGCATCGAGCACCTGCAGCATGCAGGTCCGCATATATCAAGAGTGTTGGCAATGTTTTATACCTTATGCGTGAGACATTCGTACTTGCCGGACGACATGATGCGCACGATCGTGGTCCCCGTGGCCAAAAATAGAACTGACGACTTAACAGATAAGCATAACTACAGACCTATATCGTTGGCCACGATCATAGCTAAAATATTTGATAGTTTGCTGAATTCACAGTTGAACAGGTATGTAAAACTACACGATAACCAGTTTGGGTTCAGGCCGCAACTATCTACAGAGTCTGCAATACTGTGTTTGAAGCATACGGTTAGATATTATGTAAACAGGAAGACTCCAGTGATCGCGTGTTTCCTAGACCTTTCTAGGGCCTTTGACCTGGTGTCCTACGATATACTGTGGGAAAAATTGGAGGGTACTAACCTTCCTCCGGAGACCCTGCGTATTTTCAAGTACTGGTATGGACACCAGGTCAATAGCGTTAGGTGGGCAAACGAGCTTTCTGACTCGTACAGGTTGGAGTGTGGGGTCAGACAGGGAGGGCTGACCTCTCCAACTCTTTTTAACCTGTACGTGAATGGACTGATCGAGGCGCTCAGCAATACCCATGTAGGATGTCATATTGATAACGCGTGTATTAATAATATAAGTTACGCGGACGACATGGTGCTGCTGAGCGCGTCGGTCTGTGGGTTGCGCAAGTTGCTTCACCTGTGTGAAGCCTATGCGGCTAGTCATGGCCTTATGTATAATATTAAGAAAAGCCAATATATGGTGTTTGAAATCGGTCGCAATAAGTCAGTTGAGGTTCCCCAGGTCTGCCTTAATGGTACTCCATTGGAGAGAGTAGACCATTTTAAATATTTGGGTCATGTGGTTGCGGCTGATCTCAAAGACAACATGGACATTGAGAGGGAGCGAAGGGCCTTATCCGTCCGAGCAAATATGATTGCGCGCAGGTTTGCCGGATGCTCTAGAGGAGTCAAAATATTACTATTCAGAGCCTATTGTACCTCTCTTTATACCGGCAGCCTGTGGGAGCGGTACACAAAACGGGCCTATGGGGCCCTCCGAGTCCAGTATAATAATGCGTTCCGGGTGTTGATGGGGCTGCCTCGCTTCTGTAGCGCATCAGGGATGTTCGCGGAGGCGCGCGTGGACTGTGTCCATACAACCATGCGCGGGCGCGGTGCGTCCCTGGTGCGCCGGGTGCGCGACAGCCCCAACACCATCCTGCGTATGATAGCCGACAGAGTAGACTGTGCCTACATGTCTCACTGCGGGGGACTACATTGCCCCACTAGTGCTATACTGTTTTAGTTATTTATAATTTATTATTACTAACACCTTAGATTAAGTACTTATTCTCAATAACAAAATAATGTGTCATTGGTTACATGAAATAAACAAATTTTATTTATTTTTTATTTATTTATAAACATCACAATAAATCAAATATATTAAAAGAAAGTTTCTCTGAGTGGTATTTATTAGAAACATTGATAAACGAGCTTTTGATAAAAGCTATCACATCAATATTTTAGTTATTCGTTCAAAAGAAGTGTGTGTTTGTTTTACAGCGGCCTAGTAATTTTAGACGAAAATCGAATTATATAAAAAACTAGAATAGGGAACACCCTGGATTGGCATAAAGTTAATGCAACAGCACAAGAGCTTTCTGTAAAGGCATTCAGAACTCACTTACCAACATTACTTTTGACTCTGTGTCTGTTTAAAAGTTGGCGGCCGATTGAATGATGTTATAAACATCACAATAAATCAAATATATTAAAAGAAAGTTTCTCTGAGTGGTATTTATAACATCATTCAATCGGCCGACAACTTTTAAACAGACACAGAGTCAAAAGTAATGTTGGTAAGTGAGTTCTGAATGCCTTTACAGAAAGCTCTTATGCTATTGCATTAACTTTATGCCAATCCAGGGTGTTCCCTATTCTAGTTTTTTATATAATTTGATTTTCGTCTAAAATTACTAGGCCGCTGTAAAACAAACACACACTTCTTTTGAACGAATATCTAAAATATTGATGTTAAAGCTTTTATCAAAAGCTCGTTTATCAATGTTTGTAATAAATACCACTCAGAGAAACTATTTTTTAATATATTTGAGTTATTGTGATGTTTATAACATCATTCAATCGGCCGCCAACTTTTAAACAGACACAGAGTCAAAAGTAATGTTGGTAAGTGAGTTCTGAATGCCTTTACAGAAAGCTCTTGTGCTGTTGCATTAACTTTATGCCAATCCAGGGTGTTCCCTATTCTAGTTTTTTATATAATTTGATTTTCGTCTAAAATTACTAGGCCGCTGTAAAACAAACACACACTTCTTTTGAACGAATATCTAATATATTGATGTTAAAGCTTTTATCAAAAGCTCGTTTATCAATGTTTCTAATAAATATCACTCAGAGAAACTATCTTTTAATATATTTGATTTATTGTGATGTTTATAACATCATTCAATCGGCCGCCAACTTTTAAACAGACACAGAGTCAAAAGTAATGTTGGTAAGTGAGTTCTGAATGCCTTTACAGAAAGCTCTTGTGCTGTTGCATTAACTTTATGCCAATCCAGGGTGTTCCCTATTCTAGTTTTTTATATAATTCGATTTTCGTCTAAAATTACTAGGCCGCTGTAAAACAAACACACACTTCTTTTGAACGAATAACTAAAATATTGATGTGAAAGCTTTTATCAAAAGCTCGTTTATCAATGTTTCTAATAAATACCACTCAGAGAAACTTTCTTTTAATATATTTGATTTATTGTGATGTTTATAACATCATTCAATCGGCCGACAACTTTTAAACAGACACAGAGTCAAAAGTAATGTTGGTAAGTGAGTTCTGAATGCCTTTACAGAAAGCTCTTGTGCTATTGCATTAACTTTATGCCAATCCAGGGTGTTCCCTATTCTAGTTTTTTATATAATTCGATTTTCGTCTAAAATTACTAGGCCGCTGTAAAACAAACACACACTTCTTTTGAACGAATAACTAAAACATTGATGTGAAAGCTTTTATCAAAAGCTCGTTTATCAATGTTTCTAATAAATACCACTTAGTATAACTTTCATTTAATTTATTTGATTTATTGTGAATTTTTTAATTTCATTCAATTGGCCGCTAACAGAACTTCTTTATTTGGTAGGGTAATTTCGGTGTGAAGATAGCGGCCAAAAGTTGGCGGCCAAATGTTGGAGCCAATCGGCCGCCAACTTTTCCGCCGCTAACTTCACACCGGTCTACAGAAACCGTGTCCCCTAGACAATATACAATATTTACATATTTTTCTATGCCTATTTTAATATATAAGTAATAAATTTTTGTATGTAATCTAATTGTCAAAGCTTGGGTAGGTTTAGAAATAAGTTGATAGATTTCTGTAATACGTACACCAAAATCAAACCAAGCCCCAGAGGCCCTAGGATGCATTTAAATGCCGTTTGGGTTCAAATCCCGGTAAGGGCAGGTATTTGTGTGATAAGCACGAATATATGCTCCTGAGTCATGGATGTTTTCTATGTATTTAAGTATATATTTCTCTATATAAGTATTTATATCGTTGTCTAGCACCCATAGTACAAGCCTAGAGCTTAGTTTGGGACTAGGTCAATTGGTGTGACATTGTCCCCTGATATTTATTTTATTCGGCGTTTGTTATTGTTATCCAAAGAATATAAGGATTGACGTAAGCTGTAAGACGGTCACGTCGAGCGCCTACGTCAATACCATGCATTTTATCCGTTTTCAAAATTCGTTTACGTTAGCGTGCAACTTCTCTTACCTCATTGTTTCTATATGTGCCTTGCATTAAATATATCTTTACTACACAAAAGAACGGCCGGACAACGTCGCTTCATCGGCATTTTTCACGACCGCCGTAATGCTCCAAATATTTCAACTGTCAGAATTTGTTATGGCCCAACTCGACCGAAACATTCGACAGCTTACATCAATATATGGTTGCTATTATCTATCACTACAGAATAAATAAAAAAACCAAACTGAATTTAAAGCTAAACTCATAGAAACTTAAGGAAGGAAGGACCTTGTGCAGGGTCCGAGTTACTACCACCATTTCAATCTTTTACCTGCCTTGTTGTCTTCTGGTGCCAACCGACAGCCGGTGGTATGACTAGCGTAGTTGTATTCAATCTACTTAGATGACCGTTGAGGACTTCCTGAATCCAAATCAAGGTCATCGTGAGATTGCAATCTTAGGAGTTCACTTACCTTGTATAAATAGCAAGGAAAAGGCCAGCCAGCACACAGGCCACCTGATGATAAGTAGGATATATGACCCATAGACATTTGGCAACCTAAGACCGCAAATACGTTGCCAACCCTAAGAACTAAGATGGAATGCCCCTATGCTAGTCATTACACCGGTTGTAAAAAAATATCAGTTAGGTGGAGGGTGGAGGGGGGAAGTGGGGGTAAGTCTTATCCCTAAAACCTGAATACAACAATGCGAACGCTGCTGGTTGGCGGTAGGGTAAAGGATAAGATGGTGGTAGCGATCCGGGCCCGAAACCACAGGTCCAAGATTGTGCAAGGTCCTACCACCACTAAAAAGATAAGGTCGCCTGTGTGATCGTTTGCCTTATGCATTATAGCGTAGTTCGTCAGTGAATTCGACGTCGAGTTAAACGCGTTAGATAATATCATATCTACGGTCCTGCTGGCTCTAATTTATCTTACAGATTGGATTCGATTTAGGTTTATTTTTTTATACACCTGCGTTATCATCATACAAATGTGTTTTGTATGATCGATGAAACGTTGCCGCTAAGCTGGTAACGCTAGTGCCCAAAACTCACCTTCGTGCCACATTTATATGAAAATTAATGAAATTAGCATTTAACGTGTTAATATATTCGCTACCGTACCTACCTAAATAAGAATTTGCATGCTGTTTGGATGCCTACGTATGTTGTTGTATGTGAATGTAGGGTAGAAGTACCGTTGGTGATCACTGTGGGGTACAGTGGTTAGCCACTTAAGGTTGAAATGAGCCACTTAAGATACAATATAAAAATATTTTTGTAATTTCATAATAATTTTAGATATTAATTAAAATTTACAGTGGCAAAAACGGTCTTAAGATGGCCAAAATCGGTACTTCTTTCCTACTACGTGAATTCTTTCAACCGAGCCCGTGGCAGTACCCAACAGAATAAAACGTGTCTATGTTACACACACGGTGCCGGTGACCACGGAATTTCCTGGCTGCAACAGCGGAAGAGTGATATATGCAGTGAATAAATAATGTAAATCTTTATGAATAAAAATGAATCGTGATGTATGTAAGTGCGTAACTTCCGAACGCCTGCACCAAATTGGATAATTCTTTGTTTTCGTGTTCGTAAATTGTCGGGACAAGTTTTATATACAAGAAAAAAACAACGGAAATTTGAAGCGAAGCCAAGCCGCTGGTGACTCGCTACTAAACAATAAATGTAAGGATAAAAACTCACACAAATTGACTTAGTCCCAAACTAAGCTCTAGGCTTGTACAGTCAGCGTCATATAGTTGGTAGCATCCAAAGTAGCCAAATATTTCGTTACACGCCTTTTTTACTACGGTAATAATGACGTGTAACGAACTATTTGGCTACTTTGGATGCTACCAACTATATGACGCTGACTGTACTATGGGTACCATCGCCCACACTGTTAACTGTCCATCGGTAGACCTAATGCCTTTTGTAATAAGGTACACCGATGTACAGTTAAGAGAGTTGCTGTTTGTACTAGACAACGATAAAATTACTTTTATAGAGAAATACATAAGTACTTAAAAAAAAAACCGCCCTCATCACACAAATACATATCTGCCCTTACCGGGATTTAAACCTCTAAAATATGCTCAACAACTTTATAAACCACGACGGTACCACCTACCGCCATCCTATCACCCGCAAATCAATTTGTACATACTACGTTTTTTCACATAGCGATATGTGTCTTTGCGTATCGATAACATTGAATTTTATTTGAGATAACGTCCTGCAATCATACTCGGATTAAACTTACTGCCTCTCATCTCTAAATTCTCCTTTCAACTGCTAATTTCAATTTGTCCAACTTTTCCAAGTATCCCCAATGACAACATAAAAGCATATTTCTCTCGTTACGTCACGGATTCGAACCCATATACAGTCGTTACAACTTTCCAACAATCTCGAGTTATAAAGAGAATTTCTTCAAATTGTTGTAGCGAAAGTTTTGCGCGATATAATGACGTGTGTTGTTACGAACAATATCTCATTCTTTCCACCCGTTATTTGGATTTTTTTGCGTCTCTGAACCACAGTATAATTATATAGCAGTAACACACTAAACAAGCGACGCACAAGACCTCTAAGCTAGTTTCAGCATGCAGCAAGTCGGGGGTGTCGCGCTAAGAAGAGCGGTTACATTTTGCGTTGTACAAATTGTATATGAGTATGATGACACTACAACGGTGTCCCCTGGTTTCGCCGACCCTCATTTTATAGAACGTATAACTTCGCAGAATTTTCGTTTGATACAAATCTATTTTCTGCTGCACCCGTGTTGATACTGGTGATCTTAAATATGATTCACGTAGATTCGGTTAGGCTAGACTTGTAACCATTACATAATAGAAAAGGAGCAGCCATTTTATATCATTTAGTTACTAAACCAATTACTTTCAAAATCCCGTTTTCAAAATTGATAAAGTGACCGGGATTTTGAACTTGTTACGAATAGCGCTGGTGATCTGTTTGAAGTTTACAATGACAACACACTAAAGTGCATTTTCATTTGGATACTGTAGTTATCAATGAATTTGTATTTAATTAGCTTGACGACGCGTTGGCCTAGTTGGTGACCCTGCCTACGAAGCTAGCGATACCGGGTTCAATTCCCGATATAGGCCAATATTTGTGTGATAAAAAAAATCAAAAAAAAATAAATTCAAAATTATTTATTCAACAAAACCACGTAAAGTATGATCTAAGGGATGGAGCCTCCCTGTAAGCAAAACAAATGCCTGTGTTGGGAGACACCGCTCTTCCTTAGGTAAATCGAGGTAAGTACAGTAGCAATTAAGTATCTACTAGATTATTATTTATAAGTATAAGAATCTTAGGATAATTAAAACAGATAACAGTACAGAACTATAGTAACTTAACTAACTATAGTAAGAGATAACACTGAATATGAATAAAGTGCCTAGAGATATTCTCTGTGTGTGTGTGTGTGTGTGTGAGAGAGTATTTTTGTGTGTGTGTGCGTGTTAGTAAGCGTGTGAGTGTGTGTGTGTGTGTGTGTGTGTGTGTGTGTGTGTGTGTGTGTGTGTGTGTGTGATAAGCGCGAGCGTTAAATGTTGTCTTGGATATTTCCTATGTATTTAAGTATTTATTTATCTGTCTTTATATCATTGTCTATTACCCATAGTACAAGCCTAAAGCTTAGTTTGGGACTAGGTCAATTGGTGTGAAATTATATTTTTAATTTCATTCAACTCATTAAGTATTGTAGAACACGTATTATTTCTTTTTCATTTCAATATTAGGCACTTGCTGGGGTACTGCTTTAGCTTATATTTGCTGTGACTGTACAATGTACAGTTCCAAAAAATAACTGGAACAGGATTGACTTTAAGAGCGGAGTTTACTAGTTAGTTGAACACATCAGTTAAATAATTAATCTTGTAACGTAACAGCATTTAGAAACCTGGACTTTTGAACCTTGTAAATTGCTTCATCTTCATCATGAGGCATTTTATTTTAGTCCTCAGGGTTGGCAACCATTTGCAGTCTTAGGCTTGCAGTCTTTGAATGCGAATGTCCATGGGTCACAGTTTTCACTTACCATCATGTGGCCTGTGTGCTCGTTTGCCTTCTCAATGCCATAAAAAAACTAAGTAGACTTCATTTACCAGACGATCTAAAGACCACACTCGGAATCAGTCTCTAAGCCTCTGAGCTTAAGAAACATTTAACAGTCTATTAGCCAGTAAATATTTTTATTTACCAAAGCTCATCTAAAAGATCATCAATTCCTGTGGATCAAAAACCACTGCTGCATTTTCCAAACAGTAGATAAATTGGTTTCTCCAGCGATTGAAGGTCACCGTCAGCGCAGCCAGGTTATTTTGCATTGCAGCATCGCCATTTCGTGTTACCCCATTAATGACGTGACTAATTACACTCAGGAGTAAAAATAACGGGTCAGAGTGCGTTTTTCATACTAAAGAGGCTATTTAGAAGGCTTGGTTCCTCGCCAGGGAATGCTTTTAGTGAAATCTGATGATGAATACCTCGCGCATCGATACAGGACTTCCAGAGTGCCTACGATACCCAACTGAATAAATCTGCGGTTAACGCCGGAATTGAGCATGTTCAAAAAAACATCTAAAATGGCAATAAAAGGTAAGGAAATCCAAGTGCAGACCCAAACTCTCCCGCTGTGATGTTAACTGATTGTGCGATCAGTTAGGTATCTCAAGAACTTTTTTCCTCTATTGACCCTCGCAGTATCCACCATTAAACCTCACTCAAAACAACCCCAGCCGAGGAACGAAGGCTTCGAAATAGTCTCGTTTGTATGAAAAATGCACTCTGACCCGGTATTTTTGCTTCTGAGTGTATGTTTATAAACTAGATTTATTGTCGTGGGCTCTTAGACTAGGCTGCGTAGCACTCGTAGCACAGCTGGTACTGAATGTACTAGGTGTAGTGATTTAGTATCCAGATGGACCACTTTTAGGCAGACGACGGTCTGAGTGTCAGCGCTCTGACAGGCCATATCTCACACCTTATCTCAGTCAGTCACTCCATTTATTTCACGAAAATCCCTTCTGTACGAATCTCATGAAATAATTACCAAATTTTAAGTAGACTTGGATTGATACAAATTATTAATTGAAAATTAATTGCTTTTGGTAGGGCGTTACTGGAAATGTATCGAAACCAAATAGGAGGGGTAAACGGTTGCTTAATGGATATTGCTTTTGGAAATATGAACGTAATTGTTATTTTTACATCGATACACCCATATTCAGAATATAATGGAGCCGTGTACAGCTGGATGGAGTGTTAGGTATTATTACAACAGACTGCACTGTTAGTTTTAAGTGAGATTAAAAAAACAGCTGCACGCTTGCAGTTACGAAATTGCGATTTTTAGGACCCTATTAACATATTCACCGCCAGCCACTGCTACGAGTGCTAGTAACGCTGTAGCAGCAGTTTTCCGCTATGTGTAGTGAAAACTGATACGAACAGTGTACCCGAGTATCGAGGTACCCGAGGTCATTGGGGCTGAATGTGTTAATATAAGCCTTTGTTGTTCATCTATCCATCCATTAATCCTAAGTTTAAAGAACTGTTATTCATAAACCGCCTGTTGTTGTTTAATTATCAAAATATTTGATATTTGAAATTTTCAACTTATCTATCGAAAAAAAAAAGCTATCATAACGATTCTACATACAAGTGACAAGTTTGGTTTGATCATATTGCAAACACTAGAAAAATATTCCTTACAAACAATGTAAAGTAAAATACCAGAAAAGTATAACTGCTGTTTAAAAACATTAAAATTAACTGGTTCGTATTCGTAGCGACTTCGCTACGCTGTCGTAGCAATATGCTACACAGTTTATGAGTACGTAGCAACCAACCAACCGACCTACTTTAGTTCAAAATAGCGTGCTTTAATTAAGAATATGTACGCCGTGATAAAATAGACGGTTTGTGTTTTAAATTATTTGGATTCCTTTAAAGAGAATTTCGATAAGACGCTCAAATCGCGTAGCTGTCAAGTTTTTACCTACCGATTTAGCTCCGGGTGGTAACGTTTCTTACCAAATCAAGTCCAATTTCCACGATTTTTTAGGTTCCGTGGGTCAGTCAGTCGAAACTTTTAAGAGCTGTATCTTTTGAACCGATCAAGCAACACGGAAGAGCGTAGGCATTCGCACCATTTCCACTCTGTCAAAGTACAAGCCCAAGCGGGCATGCGCATCTAATAAAACTAGTTGTCACTCGGTTTGTCAACTAGACAGAATAGAATCCTGTCACGTGAGTGAACGTTACCTGCACTTTACCAACATCGAGTCCGCTCGCCCGTAAATATTTCGGATCTGTTGAGCAACAAATCCGACTGCTCGCCGTTCAGCCTTATCGTGTCAATGTGTGAATTGTGACTAAACTAAGAATATAATTATAAACTAAACTCCCAAAAACAAATGAGCTACAATTCTATTCTTAAAAAGAAATAAGCTTTGTTCATTACAATATTTTGTCCTATTAACCCTTTATTCGCGTACGTGGTCAGCTAAGGGTCGATCATTAGCACTATGCGCCACTCCTGGCTAAAAGGATTTCATGGGTCAAATACCCATTATGTAAAAACATCCTTTTTACCAGTCAAACGAGGTTGAACTTGGTATAGCAACTGCTTGGAGATTATTCCTTTTATAATGAGGTTAGAATGTGCAAACCGGGAACAAAGCGTGGAAAGGAGCCGGCACCGGCAGAATCTCAAAAAAAACATTGGTCAGGGGCATTAGTCGTATTTGGATTTCAAATTAGGCAACGCTTAGTCAAATCTAATTCCTCGTTTGTTGAATGCGAGCCATTCTCAACCGCTACGAGTGAACAAAGAAACGTTGATGTATATAAAATTCTCAAGAGACAAATTAATAACTCTCCGTTTTCGCTTTGTCCAGTAAATAGAATTTACTTTAAACTTTTCCATCAAACAAAATAAATAAAATAATTCGTAATCACTCATGAATTACTGTATTTTTATCAAATCAATAAATCAATAAAATGATTAATTATCTACTTATTTTCAGGATCATCAATTTTCTTATTTAACTACATCGTTAATCTAACATGTAACACTAAGTTCCGCCGAAACAACTAGAATTTATGGAACACGACGTAAATCAAACTAGGACCAAAACAAACACATATTCGATAAATTGCAAGGAAAAAAACAAAAACAGGAAAATACGATATCCAAAGGCCAGTAGTTATCTAAACTAAACGACAGTCGTTATCTCGTACGGGTGATCTTTGTTTACCGTAAAGTCATAAAATGAAACAAAAAATACCTACCTACAGTTTATTAAAGTTATTTGTCTACGTCCATGTCATAACTTCCCTATAAATACTATGCTCCAGTCACATAATAGTTATTTATGTGACTGGAGCATAACGAGTGTGGTTTAATGAAACGAGCCGAAGGGCGAGTTTCATAATAAGATCACACGAGTGTTTTAATGCCTAATTATGCGTACAGTCGCATACAAAACTTTATAAGTTTTCTACAACATATACAATATGGCCTACATTTTCAAGTTGTAAATAACTTTGTTTTCTGTTCTTCGGAACTATTCTAAAGTTCGAAACAAATGACTGTGCGGCGCAGCGGCGGGCGGGCGGGCGCGCCCGACACAGCGCGGGCGACTCACTGTAGGTTAGGTAGGTACTACTAATGTTTATGCACTTCTAGTATTTGACGTTAAAAATTTATTTTTGTTTGTTTGATCGTGTGATGTGATTGTACATTGTTGACATACGAGATTTTTTTTTTGTAATAAACAAGAATTTCTCACTGTATGAAATTACAAATCGACTAATTCCATAATCGCAACCAAATATGATTCCTTTTGTTTAGAAGAAGTTCGAATTTGAATGTGATTAAAGTTTTGGCTACCTATACTGTAATTTAATCATTACGATGCAGATGCAGGTTTACTAATATAGGTCATTATAGTTAAGTTTATCGTTTCTGAACATATTATAGGTAAGTTATGCCATGGATGTATATAAAGTTTATTTTAGTTGAGGTAAGACATTATGCAGGGTGCGCATGGATCGCTACCGCCATCTTATCTTTTAACCTACCGCTGAGGATAAGACAACTCAGAGGAATCCCATCTTAGTCCTCAACTTTGGTAACTCATTTGGAGTCTAAGGGCCGTATAAATAAACTCACCTTGACTGTGACGCCCGTCACAAGATACGTCAAAGTAAAGGCCAAACACTGTCATTTTGACGCATCTCGAGTCGAGCATTGGAGTTGAGATCAGTTTATTAATACGGGCCTAAGGATTGCAGTCTTGAGATTGTTGTCTTGAGAATTCAAAGGCCCAGATCCAGGCCCAGTTAAGTACCATCAGCCCCCTATTTCACCATCCGGACAATGACAGGTAACAGGTGACATTTCAGTGTACATGGCGCAGCTTATATGAAACCCAGTAATGTATGCCGAATTATCACCTGTCACATGTCACTGTCAAGATGGTGATATATTGGGCTGGTGCGTGTGTGCTCGCGTTCATTTACCTTGCCATATTTTTTGTGACAGTTTTTAAATTCAAAGCTGTAAATTGAAATAGATAAGAGCGACAATCTATTAATGACGGATGAAAATCGCGTTCAACAATTGTACTAAATGTCATCTTTGACATACTTAATTTAGAGGTTAGACCCTATATCTTAACAATCTCACTTTCGTGTCTCCATCTACAAATATTGAAAATTCTAGAACCAATGCAATGTTTCCAATCCTAATAACAACACGACAAAATCACGATGCATATGCAAGTTAATGCAATGAGAAAAATCTTATTATGCCTACATCACGGTTGACGGTATTTACAATGTATTTTACTTTTTACTATTAGAATATCCTTGTCTAGTTGCTTCAACAGACTGCACAATATTTTTACGGCATGCTTTTATGCAAATTTGACGTCCCTTGCTTACACACTGAACACATTCAGTCGAAAATACATACAACTGTTAATTGGCGGTAGCGAAAGAGTCAACAGTCATTACAGTTAACAAAGTTCATTTTAAAATCCTCTCTTTTCCGTTGAAGCCTCACAACTGAGGTGAATAAAGAGCATTCAGGAAATGCAACACAGAAAGTACTGTTAAAATGTTAATGTAATTCCGCTAAGCTTAAAATTACGGGAACAAGGAAAGGTAAGTAGGAATTAAAACTAATGTTTATTTTACGTGGATTTGAGATTTTGAACGGTTACCTTTGTTCTCTTTTTTTATGTCAAGGAAAAGGCACACGAGCACACAGTACACCTGATGGTAAGTGAGTTCTGAGACTCATAGACATTTGAATTCTCATGATTACAATCATAAGCTCCCAAATACCTTGCCAACCCTGAGGACTAAGATGCCTCTATGCTACTTGTAGTAATTTCACGCGTTGTCTTATCCTCAAAACGGAACACAATAATGCAAACACTACTGCTTGGCGGTAGGTTAACGGATAACATGGTTGTAGCGATCTCGACGGAAACTAGGTCCTGCCACCACTAAAGCATAAAACAGTCCATAAAGCGTATTATACTTGAGGCGAAGCAAAGGCTAAAAAACGAAAGGCTTGAAGTTCAGTAAATATTGTCATCCATCAGTGCTATCCGGATAAAAATCTAATAAATTATTGTAAAAACATTTTTCCTGCTGCCGTAGACATTGCTTACCCGCATCAAATAAACAAAAACAAAAATGAAACATTTACATAAAAGTTTATATTTCCTCAAACAAAATACCCTTGATACTGGCTGAATGGCTGTACAGGGGCATAAAGCTCTAGTAACACCTTATTTGAAATATTATGGATTGCTGTTTAAAATGAGATGAGACCGAAGAGATGAAAATTTGTATTTAGGCCTAGCCAAGATTTCTGTGTTCTATATATATTGACGCGTATGGAGTTGACACGATACACTTTTTTTTTCTATAATTTAAAAAGCATGAAATGACCGTAACTGACCCCGTGGTATGTCGCTACGCATGAGCATGTCACCCCATTTTGAGTGATAGAAATAAAAACGTTAGCAGCGTCTGCACTTTGGCTAGGGCCTCTGTCATCGACTTACGTCAATCCAACATTTTGGCTATTTTTAAAAATCGCTAACATACTCGTAGCATTATGCATCTTGACTATAGTGCGCGGCCAATAAGAAGTCAATCCTGACACCTGTCATCGCAGTACAAATTATAACCTCAAACCCAAGAAAAGGTTTTTTTTTTTTCTTTGCCCCGCGGCGACTTGAACAGCTACCGCGGGAATATGGCGTTTCCAATACGAGAGTGATTTCGCCAGTGTCAAGTATATATAAGTATAAATCATTATAGTAATAAAACAAATTCCAATCTTCTCTAGGAAGATTGGTGGCAACGTTGTACGGTGATATGTAGGACAGAGGCCAAGATAGTTTTAACCTCTGTACCACGGCGAGTCCACTTGAAACGAGAAATAAAATGCCAGGATACACGAAATAAGTCCAAGTCTAGAATCACTGTGCAACACAAAGGCATTAAAAGTACAAATCACTAACAAAAAATAACTTTGAACACCTAAATACACAAAAATAAAACCTAAAACAAATTACACATCCGCCATCTTTTGACGTTGCAAATGGCCTCCTTCCAAAGAAAATTTTACTAAATTGTACTGCGATGACAGGTGTCAGAATTTACTTCTTATCGGCAAGGCACTAAAGGCCGATAAAGACAACTTTCTGCAGCTCCGACTGATTGAGTGTTGACAGTTCCGTCTAGACTATTCCGCCCTTCAAACTGAAATATTTCGAATCCAAAAGACTTTTACTGTGTATCTATGTACCAGCTGATTTTTAAATTAATAGTTCTAATATTTGTAGACTCTAGTCAACTTCTGTTGACAGGGTCAAACAGATATTTTAAAAAATGTTTCGTAGACAAAAAGATTTACTACCACTTACAAATGTTAGTAATGTAATAAATTATTGCTCTAGGGTCATAAATAGGCGAGAGCGTATGTAGAAAAGGCGACCGCATTTCCTGCTAAACGTAGTTCGCCGAAGACATTCATTTACTTGATATACTTAACTTACCTACCTTGCCAGCCTGTAAGCATTGTCATAGTATAAATAAAAAAGTAGGTCATCTCCGGCCCCTAAGGAGTCTCTGTTACGTATTCTATTACCACTCTGACATTTACGTGACGACGTTTTTGCGTTGATACACGTCGCTCGAGACATGATACACACGCAAAACACAGCGACGGCGCGACGGTGCGACTATTGTTTAACCGGCTTAGTCCGCTCTGTAGAATTTGATTGTGGTGCCTCGTAGCGCGCACGGTTGAGGCGCACACATTCAAGCCGCGAGATATATCTTTGTTTAAAGATGCACTACCGTTTAGCTTATACTGTGATACTGTTCTTTAACATATTGGGTCTTGGAAGGTAATGCAGTTAATAAGCATGCTTTATGCCGAGTCTCCAATTCTGTTAGGAAGCTACTGACAATGTTTACCCTACTGCCGAAGAAATAGGGTAGTTAATGTTTTAATGTTTAGTTCATAGTTCCCTTAAATATGGTGCCATTTAGATTCGTTCTAGCGTTGCGAGCTACTGAAAACTATATTTTAACCGACGGATTAAAAAAAAACCTGTATATACTGAAGTGAATCTGATGAAGAAGACTACAGAGGATGGCGATAAGATATTAAGATTAATAGCTAAGCGTCTATAGCAAGTTTAGGTGGCCATTAAAAAAAGGTTTTTGTCAAAAAAGAACCGTCCTCAAATCCACTAAAAAGCGGTAAATAGTAACTGGATTCTTCGGAATACCTATTTCGATACCTGCGTCTAATATTTAGTGAACTGAATTATACATAGAATACATTTCGAAGTCGGTGGCGTCGTACATTGCTATTTTTATACTGCGACTTCCTTGACATGTTGTGTTTGTTTTTTATTCCCTTGTAAAATAAATAAAACCTGCATATTGGTAGATACTCAATAGGGTCAATTCACACCGAGACGCGACGCTATAATTCAGAATATGTTGCACCACGCAGTATGAATTCCCACATTGAAATGTGTACCTTTTCGTGAAGTAAATAAATTATACTGTGAGTCGCATGTACGCGTAGCGTCGCGTCGCGTCGCGTCTCGCTGTGAGTTGACCCTAACGTCACGTACGGTCACGTGAGCATATCGGTTCGCGACACCCCTGGGACACCGCCGTGACACCCGTGCCGTCGCGACGCATATTTAGGGAACTCGTGCCTTAGCTGTTCGTATTTAAAAAAACCAGTCAAGTTCGAGTCGGATACGCGCACCGAAGTTTGCGTACCGCTGCACAATAGGTATATGACAATTCAAATTAGATTTGAATTGAATCAGCGTGAGCCAAACTCAAAAACTTACCATTTTTAGGGGTTCCGTACCCAAAAGGGTAAAATCGCGACCCTATTCCTAAGACTCCGCTGTCCGTCCGTCTGTCACCAGGCTGTATCTCATAAACTGTGATAGCTAGACAGTTGAAATTTTCACAGATTATGTATTTCTGTTGCCGTTATAACAAAAAATACTAAAACCAGAATAAATTAAATATTTAAGGGGGACTCCCATACAACAAACGTGATTGTTTTAGTTTTAGTTTTGTTGTGTAGGTAATGGTACGGAACCCTTCGTGTGCGAGACCGACTCGCACTTGGTCGGTTTTTAATATTGATTGTTTTTCTTTAGGTTTTTTTATATAATCATACAAAATTCGACGCTTGTATGTTTTATCGTTGTTACAATACAACACAAATAAAAACACGTTGTTAGGTTAGGACGGACGGACGGACGGATAGACGGATGGACGGAGGGACGGACGGATAGACGGATGTACGGAGGGATGGACGAACGAACGGACAATGAAGGTATATTTATAGGGACCCGTAGGGCTCCCTTCGGACACGAAACCAAAAAAATAAACTAAACGCTTCGTGCAAACTGGTGATGCTTAAAAAAATATCTTAAAAACACTTTGACAATCAGGTATAGCTACGTATATTCCAGCGAATTCCAAAAAATCCTCCTTCCTTTTTTTATGGAACATTATCTCCAATTTGTAATCAGTGTTGAATGACGATTTCGTGCTTGCTCATAATTTTACTGGATTGTTATCTCAAGTAGCTGACAGGTAGAATTTATTTGCATTTCAACGATGGATGACGGTCCGTAGTTATTTTTATTCAAGGCCGAAAACACCTAAAGCTTGAAATCAAGCAAACGCCCGATTATAGCCCGCTTTACATGACCAAAGCGATTTTTCTACCATTATGATACAAAAATCAGTCTTTTTTTTATGGCCAATTAATAACCTGTCAAGCAATAAAAATGAAGTTGAAAGAGTAAGTTGTAACACCACTGATTTAATATTTAATTGTTTATAATGAAATATTAAATTCAAAAGTAGGTTTACAAGAAAGAGCTCCACTTATTTATTATTATTTACTCTGTAAAAACTTTACAAGCCAATAAATTACCTAAGTGTACCAAAATGGCAATTAACATCTAACAAAGTGAGAATAAAGTTGACTGAACTTTTCGAAGCGACTTTAAGTACAGAACCTTGACGAACTTGTTCCTACAAGTAAGTTACGTTATCGTAAAGGCGATTCGAAAATGTAAAGCACAAAAGAAATATTAAAGGGACAATGTCACACCAATTGACCTAGTCCCAAACTAAACTCTAGGCTTGTACTATGGGTAAAATATTCGCGCTCATCACACAAATATCTGCCCTTACCGGGATTTGAACCCAGAACCGCTAGCTTCGTAGGCAGGGTCACTACCAACTAGACCAAGGCGTCGTCGAATTCTATTTATATTTATTCAGACGGTTGTGGACTTAATTTGATCGAATAACGTACGTTTTGCGGGTGGTAGGACCTTGTGCAGGGTCCGTCCGGATCGCTACCACCATCTTATCCATTAACCTACCGCCAAACAGCAGTGTTCGCATTGTTGTGTTCCGGTTTGGGGATAAGACAGCCGGTGTAATGACTAGCATAGAGGCATTCCATCTTAGTCCTCAGGGTTGGCAACGCGTTTGCAGGCTTAGGCTTGCAGTCTTGTGAATGCGAGTGTCTATGGGTCAAAGTTACCACTTACCACCAGGTGGCCTGTGTGCTCGTTTGCCTTCTCTACGCCATAAAAAAAAAAAAACGTTTTATCTTTAACTATTATTCAAATACCTAAGTACACAGTAAAGTTAAAATGCATTACTTATTCGGTCTAATTTGCTTTGAATGTAAATTTAAGAACCATTATGACATGTTTTTAATATGTTACAAGTCATTTTTTTAAACACAAGTTGACAAGTTAGTTGTTATATTTTAACTCTTGATGATTGAAGTGAAAATGTTTTAATTTATTATCTATTTTAATTAATCTTTTAATATATTAAACAAGTAGAAAAAAATACAAGCCTATTATCAAATGTTGTCTACTTATTAAACTAATACTTATTACAATGTGGGCCATTTACAGAACAGTAAAAATCCGTTACTTTTAAATCATTCCCAAAAGAACTCCCATAATCTTTACATCAAATATCACAACTAAAATTATCGCTTTTCTTTTGTCTTTTTTGCGGTTTACCCTTGAAATATCGAAACTCATTTCAAAGAACATTTCACTTCCACGTGCACGAGCTTTATTTTTTCTGTAGTCACAAGTCTAACCTAACCTAACCTACGTAACGAATGCTGATAACTATAAGTTTCAGCAGAAATTAGCTTTCGATTAAATCAAATTCGGTCAAATGACACATTCGATGAAATCTTTGTCGATATTTTAAGGAGATCCCCTTTTTTGCGATTGGGTCCTCAAGCATGGCGGCTAAATGGGATAGCAGAAATTGCGAGTAAATATTTAAAGCCGTTGTCTGTCAGCTCGTTACAGAAAGTGGACAAAAAATATAAACAATCGACATTGAGACGTGGAATTATTTTATCTCTTATTGGTACTTACAATTTGCAGTTTGTTACAAAATAATTCAGAACAAAGCAGATCAAAGAGCTGGCAAATACCTTTGCACGCTACTGGCTTTGAAAGGAAAAAAAACTTGTTTGTATGGATTTTGTTTTTTGGTATAAAACGTAACCTCAGAACTTTTTGGAGAGATAAAATCAGGAATCAAATTTTTTTATACGCCATTTTTATGGCAAGGAGAATGATAAACCAGCATACAGTATCTTATTATTATTGGGGGGTTGAGATGGCTCTTTTGCCACCTCGACCATTGCTGACCTTTTGTGGCAGCCATCATACAGACTAACGGTTGGTAAGTGGCATCCGAGACTACAATATCAAAACTGCAATTCTAAGAGTAAGACTGCAAATGCGTTGCCAACCCTGAGTGTAATGGCTCTTACGTGAATTGATTATCAGAGAGCCTCCTCCTCCTCCTTCTCCTCTTTTCACCTAAAAACCATTACACCTATTAATCAGTAAGAAAAGGCTCTAACGTCTTTGGATTTCTTTCGCCATATTATAAAAATAAATCACGTCGATGCTCACGCTTACCGAGAAAATAACCTGATAAAACGAAAAAGAAGTGAAAAATATGGGTTCAAATTATAAAAAATTGAAACGGTGCCCGCCTACGGGAAACTTTGCGAAACAATTTACCAGTTTAAGGAGAGTTCATGCACTTAACTTGTAGAGTTTGAGCCATTAAGGGAACTTTACGGAATTCTTAATGGATGAATGTATCTATATTTTGCCATAAAATGTCCACTTTTATAGCTTCGGCATGGCCTGCCTAAATGTAACACTATGTTTTTGATTAACGTTATTCCCTCGGGAACTATTGATTTTCTGGGTTGAAAAGTAGCCTATGACTATGTTAATTCAGGATATACGCTAAGCTCTCCATTATAAATTTGATTTAAATCCGTCCAGGCGTTGCAGCGTGAAGGACTAACAAACTAACTCACGAACTTTCGCGTTTATAGTATAATAGTAGATTATACACCGAGGGGTTAAAGCACAGTTTTATGTCACGGGCGCGATATTGAATCCTGAACGTAACGAAGGACTCCAGATTTAACTCCCGAGCGCAGCGAGGGTGTTACGAGTTAATTCCCGAGCGAAGCGAGAAGAGTCCTGAGCGCAGTGAGGGGTTCAAGCGCGCCCAAGACGAAAACAGCTTTATCCCCGAGGAGTGTACTCTACTATTCTCACCTTTTGCGAGACAATAAAAACAGCGTTTTATTATAGTAAATTAAAATTAAAAGTGAAAATTGATATTTGAGACATTAGTCCAGTGTATCACCAATGTATTTTATTGCAGCGTCTTACAATACTCGCGGCTTTTGTTTAATTTCATATGTGTTCCATTCAGCTTGCCGTGGCCAGCTCGATTTTAGAAAATGTTCGATTTTCAAATTAGGTTCGACGCGGCGGTGGCGGCGGCGCCGCGCCCGGCCTTCGAGTATTAGTTGATCTTTTATTACAAAATTAGACTTTAAGGCCATTGTAATAAGAACTATGAAAAGTGAAAATATTATAACCCAGCGGGTTATAATGAGATTCAGTACAACATTACACCCCGGCTAAAGCCAAGGGCTTTAATGACTTGGTTTGCGTAAGGTTTGCATGATATGTAATTTGGCATTGTCGAGCAGGTGGTGTGAAAATAGGATTACTTCTACGTAGCAAAACTTAAATATGTACCTTAACAACACATTGATACATACATAACAATAACAAAATAGAAGTTGCAGTGGTTACTAACAAGGAAAATAGGATTCATAATTTACCAGAAATAATTGAGCGAAAAACGGATAACTTGTTCTGAAAATATATACAGCGTGATTGTAAATTACTTGAGGGACGTACGAGTATAGTAGGGCTCAATTACAATAAATCACGGCCAAGTCCCAATGGTTTTTTAAACCTGTTTATTTGTTACCCTCATAACATGTTCGTCAGCTGTATTTGTCACATGATGAACTTGTATGTATGAATGTAACCTCTTTATTGTACAAATTAATGTTTGACAAATAAAGCCTCGTAAAATAAAATGTACAAAGACACGTAAAAAGTTGTGAGATTACTCCAGTTCAAGGTTTTATTTACTTACTAGTAGTACTCGCTATTCTCTCGGGAACTGCAATTTTCGGGGATAAAACGCAGCCTATGTGCTATTCCAGCCTACGAGTATGTTCTATCTCTGTGCTAAATGTCACCCAGATCCGTTCAGCCATTCTGGCGTGATTGAGTTTCGATACTAGCGACCCGCCCTCGCTTCGCTTAGGTTTATGTTAACTTTATTAGTTGTAAAAATCTCCCGTGAAAAATTACACATTTGACACGCGGTATAGACGCCGCCATACTAGGCCCACTTGCACTGGCCAGTTAACAGTTATGCTGTTTGTATATCTCATTGTTAACGCTTCGTTTGACAGCTAAATAGAAAAAAAAACAAGCAAGTGCAAAAAGACTGGTCACAGAGGGTTACCTACATATATTTTTTAAAATTAATTAATATCAGTGTACAATCTCAAATTGACCTAGTTCAAAACTAGATAACAATATCTATCTATCTAATCTAATACCTTGAAACGAACAATTCCTATTATCTGAATCTCGGAAACGGCTCCAACGATTTTCATGAAATCTATTATGCAGGGGTTTTAGGGGCGATAAATCGATCTACCGGTCCTCCAGGTGTTCCCTAGGGAGGGTCACTACCAACTAGGCTAGGCTAACGCGTCGATACATTTGTTTCGGCATAAATACTAGTTTAAGTATTATCAAATATTGCTAATATTATAAATGCGAAATTGTGTGTGTTTGTTTGTTACTTCTTCACGCTGTAATGGCTGGACGGACTGGGATAAAATTTGAAATGGAGATAGCTTCATCTATATTGGGTAAATTAGTAAATAAATATTTGGTTTCGTATTATAATTTAAATTAAATAAATGTTAACTTGAAATTATAATACCGGGAAGTAAAATGTTTATTGATTTATTTAATCGTGTGTGTATGTTAAATTAAGTAAAAATAAAGCTAATTAGCTACAGTCACTCATGTCAAAAAATATATTGAATAAAAATAACGAATCAAATTGAAACGATCATGTCAAGAGGTAATAATAATAAATAAAACAAAAATAACAAATCAATTAAACCTAGTATCACTACTCTTTTACCGAATTATATATATTACACCAAACTAACATACGTCTATCGCTACTTCATGGTAACGTATTTATTTCATGCTTAAGTTTTCAGCTAGAAACAACGCTCCACAAACCTAATTTGCCTACCTCCTTATGCAATATTTCCCGTATAAGGTAGGTAGCCTGCCAATACTTAGAGCTACCTTCCATCTCCCAACAGACCCGACACGTAACGCTTCAAAGGTTCTTAAATCAAATTTGAACGTCTCAAATAGACCCATATACTGCACGTAGACTTCGAGATGTATCTCGTAAAATCACTTACACTTCGAAAGGGATTTCGGTAAATTTATTGAAAGTATCCTAACAGTTGGGCTCTCGGAAGTTGGGAGGTTTATTTATGAGGATGTGCAGATCTAATACGATCTTGTTTTTAAAAATTCTTGTATTTATAATCTCGGTAACGGCTCCAACGATTTTCATGACATTTAGTATGCAGAGCGTTCTGGGGGTGATACATGGAACTATTCTCTAAAATCTAATTCAAGACCAAT
This sequence comes from Acleris sparsana, assembly GCA_923062465.1. NCBI lineage: Eukaryota > Metazoa > Arthropoda > Insecta > Lepidoptera > Tortricidae > Acleris > Acleris sparsana. The sequence continues at coordinate 4,501,281 of OV281293.1, forward strand.
ATCCCAACCTCAACGGGCGCACATTCGCTGTCAATAAAACTTACCCTAATATTACTAATTACACGAGTTTATAAAAACAAGAATGAGATCATTATTTTATGAAATAATGTTACAATAACTAAATAATCCAGATGGGAACTGTTCGATTTTGGTCTTGAATTAGATTTTCGAGTATTGCTAGTATACATTTTTAGAAAACTCACCCAAAAAAAAGTCATACTTTTCCTCAGTCAGAAATTGAAAGGCCGATACGAAGACGACCTGGCAATGTCGCATTTTTTAGTTTATATGGTTATTGAAATGAAATTGAATAAAGTTCTTGTAATCCATCTCATGTTTTTTTAAATTAATTTATATTTGCATATTTACGACCAACTTATCCCACGCGGCATCTCTTGTGCATCTTGCATCATGCATATTTTGTCACGCGATAAACGCAGCTATAGGTGTTTCACAATTCACAATTCGGGCTAGGTTCAGAAAAAAGTAAATAAAAACTTGTATTGTAACTGAACGCAATTACCTGAGTGGGAAAACCGGGTTATTCCAGTTTAAGCAGACGTGTGAAAGTTAACAAAAGAACATCGAACAACTCCAAAGTCCCAACTAATTAAACACCAAACGCCATCTAATTATCTTATATAGGAGGAACAGAAACATTTGTAATTTAACTTTTCTTATCTGGCCCGGATAATATAGGTAGGTATTTGGCTACTTACCCTGGTAATATTTTTTTTATTACAATACTTACAGCAAACGAGTTGCTTGTAGAATAATATGACGTGTGACTAACATTATTGTAGCGGCCAGGAAGCAAGCGGTTGCTGGACAAGTATAGCTTAAACGTGTTATACTATTTGAGTAACAGCCCCTCCTAGCCGAAGCCTATATCTACCTATAGTAGTAGATACTTTTCTCAAACATGCTCGAAGATTCAGGGGCCCTACTTTGAAAATCGAAGTTCAAATTTACGTTATCTCCATCCCTTTCTGCCAATTTAGGCTTGAATGACAAGGGAAAATGATGGAGCATCCGAAGTTTCGAGTTCTATGCTTCCTGGTTTGCTTTGAAAGACGCGTAGATTTTTTTTTTCCGTAGTAGTACGAGTAATTTAAACGTATGACAATCCATTCCTATCTGCTACAATATTTGAAAACAATGCTGTTATATGTAAATAAAACCAGAAGGACTATGGAAAATATATTTATTATCTGAATCGATCTTCAAAATAATATTAATTGTTTTAAGTTATATTATCAAAATCCTTTTTTATCATAGGTACTCGAATATGCGTCGGCGGAAACGGTGATTGTCTGACTCGTAATTTACCAATCGTCAGGTGATGCTCTATTTTCTGGAACTCTAAAATAATGTACTATTTTTAGACATGCAATTTTAAGTCACAATTAAACGTAGCAGAGACTTTTTACGGATTTTCATACTTACTTCCGGCCATGCCGTAGACATTTTTTATTTTTTCACGGACAGCGATTTATGTAACCAAGAATGTTATCAAATTGTTTTCAATTCAGCTGACATTTCTGTCTAGTACATAATATAAGAGATATCATAACACTGACCACGATAACAATATCAAAGGCAATAATGGTTTTGCTGAAGAGAATACTCATAGAAGCACTGAAATAAAATCAGTACTTACATGACAATAATGTTAAATTATTCGTAGTAGTTTATGGATCGTTTAAAACCCGTGTTGTTGCCAATATGGCGGCGCAAATACGTTCTTGTCTCAAATATAGCGCTGCTATTTGAGCTCTCGGACATAGACAACCGCAGAGCGGCAAAATAATATTATTAATACCTACACCTTGTAGTGTTCTACTCTGTAGTGTTCCACTTCGTGGTGTTCTACTTTGTAGTGTTCTACTTTGTAGTGTTCTACTTTATAGTTTCTAATTAGTTATATCCGTGTTTCACTAATATAATATACTTTAATATAAAGTTTTATAATGATTTCTTTTAATTTGAATTCAGTATATGACGTCGCTGACCATGCACTTGTGTATTATAACTTTATCAAATTGTAATAATGTCATTACACACGAAATTTCAAATAATAAAGTATGTTGGCATAATAACACCAAAACACAAATTCCCACGTTTTTTTTATTTAGACTTTTGTAATAAAGACAAGCAGACTAAAACTATAAACCCCTACATTTGAGTGATTAAAATAAAATAAATTCATATAATATTATAACAGCGTAAAAGATTGGGCAGAAACAACAAAAGTAGAGACTCGAATAGTGAATTAAAAGTAATACGCGGTAACAATGTAACCTAAAAACGTAATATCTCCATGGTTTTCCTGTGCCATGGCCGTTTCAAGTCGACGCGAGCTTATTTCACGCGTCTTTAGACAATACTAACAAGTTGGTACAATGTATACGATCTAGGTACATACGCCCAAACTCGTACATCGAGCTGTACATACAATACTTACAAGGTACTCCTATTCATAAACGTGCAATAACTATAGGTGCTTGTCCTTAACTAACATTTTGACATTTGCCAGAAAGGATAAAATTATAATAAAAATAGGTTAAGTTAATGAATAACCTCATAAGGCCCAATGTCCTTTTTTTGGACATTTGTCAAAGTCACTTTTAACATTAGTTGACTGACATAAGATATTTTTTCGAAGTAACGTTATGTGACGTTGGCCTTACGAGGTGGCGGTTACAGTTTATTAGTAGGTATTACCCGTTAGCCGAAAAGTAGTTTTTGGGTGTAAATATGCTAGCTTCCTGCCGCGATTTTAACAACCTATTTTTAAAGTGACGTATGCTTAAGCCCGATTTACATCTGTCAAGTACAGTGCCAAGGACAGTAGAGTGAAGATATTAGAAAGCGATTATATTTGGATCCACTGGCAAGGCAACTTGAATCGCTACTGTCCGATCGGTTTACACTACCGTACTGTCCACTGTCATTGACCAATGTAAATCGAGCTTTAGAACAAGTTGAATAAGCAAAGCAAGCTTTACCGACCCGGGGGAGTAATGCCTAACGCACTTGCGATCGCAATCGTTTTCATTTTAAAAGTCGAAGGCGAGTCTGTATGCAAAATGAATACAATCATTTCACTATGAAGTCGATTGCGATCGCGGGTGCGTTAGGCAATTAGGCCAGACGATTCTAATTTTTGATATTGTCGTCTACATAAATGTATTTTTTTATTAAAGCACCTTGTTGTCTACAAGGTCACAAATAACCATATATACAAACATACATACAGTGGAAAAACTTTAAGTAAGTAAGATGGGGCAAGTCCGTCTAACCAACAATATCTCCTAGAAATATATGGTTTGTCGAATTTTACCCCGTTGATGCTCTTACCCCATCTGGCGGGACATGTGCTTCGGCGGAGCAAGTCCGTCTAACCAACAATATCTTCTAAAAAATATACCTTTATAGCTTTATATAATGCTTAGACTAAGTAGTACCATTGTAATATGAAATATGTTTAAAAAATGACTGACTGCTGAGTTTCTTGCGGCGTTTCTTCTCAGCAGGGGTCTCCTCTTGGGAAGCGCTGGTAAATTCTTGACGTGTAAAAGTGCCCGTGCGGCCTACCTACCGAATAAATGACTTTTACCTTTTTTATCTTTTATATGGTTTGTCGAACTTACCCCGGCGACACTCTTACCCCACCTTACCTTAAGTCCTGAGGCAGAAAACCATATTTCTTTTGACATGTTATTGTATTGTCAACGTTACTTGACCGTAATGGCGGCCGAGATAAAACAAAACAATTACGTTAAAAGCATTTTTTTTATTCTCTGAAAGAGTCCCTGTATGAATTGGTAATTTGACTCGCAGAACCCTGGAACAGTATAGCAACTAAATTGGACCCGTATAAAGCGTGGACATTTTGTACTCGAATAAAGAAACTCTGACACAGTTATGGCTCCCTGGTAGCCGGTTAGTGATAAATTACACGTTTACCCCGCGAAAATGGTAACATTTTGTTAAGAGGAAACGCGCTCCATTGAATATACAATAAGTACAATACAAATACTCTTTATTAAACCCAATTACAAATAACAAAAGCAATGTTAGTAGGTCAAGCAATTATTACAAATAAAAACACAAACAAAACACCTTTTCCAATTTTCAAGTTATTTATGTACATTGCTATTACAATTTCCTATAGAACTTGTTTTTTGATTTTCAGTCGGATTTATTGTTCATTTTTTTATTTTTTTTGTATTAAATCAATTTAAAAATATATTTCGAAAACTGAATAAGGAAAACTAGAAGCATGACTCTACTCTCTACGTTATACGTACTTTTCATACTAAGTAATAATTGTCTTTGTACGTCGTTTCAGGGGGTCGAAAATGGCCGAATAACTTCGAGAAAAGGATGGTACGGCCGTGTTTTTTTTGCTCTTTTGCTCGACTTCTGTGCCCCCAGATTTTACGTGTAGGTATTTTATTTCAACCCTTAGGTAAATTGTGTAACATCGTTATTATAAAACTCAATCGTAGCAAACTAAACACCCAATAACTTCTGTTTACATCGGCATAACCCATCAAAAACCGTCATTACCGGTTCAACTTCCAACGTTAAAACTGGTTGTTCTTTTTTATTCCACCCATTCACGGCGCTACTAGTCAGGCCTCGGAATAATCCGCCCATTTGCTTATAATTGAGTCAGAAGGGACATCGCGTCATTCCTCGTCGTAAATGACGTGTATTAATGGCGCTGCTTTCAGGAAGTGAAGTGAATCGCTGCTTTAAGTGCGAACTGACGTAAAGACTATGTCACATTAAAAGTTGACAGTTTCAAATTAAACGCGTACTTGAACATTTTGTCAGAGTCAAATGATTTACTGAATGAAAAGACTCTGGAAAATGGAAATAGATCTTTAAGAGCGCAAATTCATTTTTGTTCTTTGATTAGATATATACCTTACATAGTACCTTTATATATATAGTTTTTCAAATACTATAGTGGGAAAAAGCAACCTTGATTTTACGATGTTAAATTCAAAAGCTTGAGATGTAGGGTAAAGGCACAAGTTGTCAGCCAGAGACCAGTAATCAACCTTATATGAGTGCGAAGAGTGGAAAATATATCTTGCGTACTCTCCCCATCCCACTCATACAAAGTATAGGCAGAGGCTGAAAACAGGTCTCTGGCTGACCACTAGTGACTTTACCCTACATGTAACCTTTGTAACATGTATTTCACTTCGGATTCAATCTCGTTGTTTTTAACTTACCCACAGGCCGCCTTCTGGTAGCACGCTCATGGATAATTAGTTACAATACAATCTCAAAATTCCTGAAATTAACATTCGACCCCAAGATCGAAAGCCATTATGCCTATTAGTACTTCTTTTTTACCAGCAGCTGCCTTACCCTCACACCGAGGCAAAAGAGTGAACACTGTTGCTTGGTGGCAGGTTAGCTGGTAAGTTCTTGGCATCAGACGGAGGTTCTACCACCTGCAGTACTCAAAGACAAATGTATATTGCTAATATCATCAATAATTGCAATGAAATAAATGTGTTTATTCTTAAACTCAGTTACAAACTTCTATAGAAAGTTGTTATCCAAATACTTAATAAAGTGTATTTCAAAATAAAACTATTTCCAAAAGCTTCGCATAAACCTCAAAATTTATTCAGGCTATAGGCACAGCCCTGAATAAACACAATATTGATCCTACGAGGCAGAATTGAGTAAAACTTGTGAATTCGAAGTGTTTGCCAAATAACCCGATCGCTAGATCTTGTTAGCAAATCTTGACAGTTCACTTTTCAGTTTATTTGAAGTTTCTGAAGTAAATTCAATTACTGTGAGCCTTTCTTGAATGATAAGAACGAAATGAGAATTAGAACACAAGAAGAGCCGCCAAGCTAGAATTCAAAGCCATCAATCAATGATTATTTACAGGGCTGTCGAAAGACTTGATTGGCCAATCAAAAAACGTTATGGTGCGAAAGTTAAAAAAGCGCAGTTTCCCCAGTCCAGGGCTTTGGAAATCTAAATAACGACACACGAAAGGTAACTGGCGTCCAAAGCTTCCAAATAAAGCTTTGCAGTAGGTATAAGATCCAGTCCAGGCTTTACCGAATAGGTAACTGTAGATCTGTGTCACTAATTCAATATTACCGTAACCGTACCGTACCGTACCGTTCACTGTTACCGTAAAGGCCCATACACACGTAGTGCGGGATGCAACGTTTCGATTTTTGTATTTTTGTTCATTATTTCCTTCTTTTTTTTGATTATTATGTATGTAGTTTAGTATTTTAGTTATATTATTTCTTATTCCTTGTCATTTGTGTATCTGATGTTGTTGCCCTCCGTGCTTTCACCGAATGGGTCCTGCGGAAGACCAGCGCTGGCTGTAAAGCTAGCAACATGCTGAGCAGGGTCCGTTTCGTGACAAAGTGTGTTTTTTTTATTTATTAGTTTTTTTTGTATGTGTTATTTTTTGTCGCGAATAAAGACTTTAACTTGAACTTGAACTTGAATAATAAAATGTTTTTAACAATACATAATAAATGGGCCTAATTCGGACCATTGCTCTCTTATTCTTAATATTCGTGCATACTCCTTTTTAGAATTTAAACATCTAATTATTAAAATAACCTCTCTCGTTACTTTGATTAAAATATTATACACCGTAATATGCTAATAGTGTGCAAAGCAAATCCATCTGTTCAATCATTCCGTTTAGGCTAAAGAGGGTGCCAAAGAAAGAGACGTACATACATTCATACATACACTCGTACAACATAATAATTATGTCAGAAGGAGAATTATTCTAGTTCTGACGCAGCCGATAAAAAAACATACCGACAGACAATCGAACATATAACGGTACTCTTTTATTGAAGTCAGTTCAAAATTAGAGAGCACTAATCCGATTTTTTCCTTCAACACACACGCATTATTAATATTACTGTAGTAGCCCACTAATTGTTTCCTTCGGATCTGCGCAGCTTAACTGTCTCACGGCACTAATTCATTAGCGGATGCAATTACATTAGTTCACCCGTTTGTGTGACCCAGTTCCAACTAACCGAATTAGCATGCTTATAAGAAACAATACCATCGTAATACTATTAATTGCATGATACAATAAATAAAAAATTCAAACAGGGAAAACAATGATTATTTAAACATAAGTACAACTATAGAACTCAAAAAATAGAACAAGACAGAAACTAAACAAATGACATACAAATCTTAGCGACATAAACAAGATAATTTACATATAAGGCTTGTGTCACACGTACGATAACCACACAGCGTCGGAGCGACAGAATGTGTTCAAGCAGTGGTTACGTGTGAATAGTGTCGCTAAAAAAAATAAGTTTAATCACGCTGGTGGTTGCGTTGTCGTTGCGATGTCGTCGGCAAAATGTGGTACGTGTAAATTTTACTATTCATTATCAATACAAAATATGCGCCCGCCGACGTGTTGTGGTTGTGGTGTGATTGTTGTACGTGTGAAACCAGGCTAAAGAACAAACAATAAAGGAAACAGGCAAGACAATTGAATTAAACAAGACAAATTACAGGCGGTCATATCATATCTAGCTAACATAGCGACTCTTCCAGACAACCTTAAAGAAAAACCTATTTAACTAGAGTCAACTAGATAAACGCTCAGTTTTAAAGCGAGTTGTAAATTCATGTTTTTAACCATTGCATTCGATAAAGAAATAACCACTGAAATTATTGTGGTTGTACGACTTACTTGTAAGTTACAATACGATGTTAGTCTCATTTATAACGATAGAGGAGCAATGTTATCGATAAAGAGGCCTACCTAAAGGTTCGATTCGCAGATAGATTACAGAGCGTTTGGAATGCGAGGCGTGAAATTGGTCTCTTACAATTTGCGTATCTATACAGAGCTTAGGTATGTACTGTCACCATTCATTCTTTTGCCGCGTGCAGTTGCTGTTATTGTTTCTGATTCTCTCTTTATGACGTCTTTTTCTCACGTTATTTGATGCGGAGTTTGCGTGCAGGCTGATTGTTTATTAATGAAAAAGTTGAAAAAACAACAATATGTATGTATGTAAACTCTTTATTGTACAAACAGAAAATAACAAAACAAAAATAAACAGAAACAAAAAAGGTATGTACAAAGGCGAACTTATCCCTATAAGGGATCTCTTCCAGTTAACCTTTGAGCGATTGAGAGAAGAATAAAAACAACGGATGGCTAAACGTACAACGTATTAAAGATACAGAAGAAGAATATATATGGCTATGGCTGCAGTTATAATATTGTCTTATTATATATCAGACTTTTGGCATGTTTTCCTGCTGAACTACGCATTTTATTTGATATTATATTTAATTTAATATTTGTAGCTTTATATAATGCTAGACTAAGTCGTACCATTGTAATATGAAATATGTTTAAAAAATGACTGACTGCTGAGTTTCTTGCGGCGTTTCTTCTCAACAGTGGTCTCGTATTGGCAAGCGCTGGTAGATTCTTGACGTGTAAAAGTGCCCGTGCGGCCTACTTAGTGAATAAATTTATTTTATCATTTATATTTTATAGCTAGTTAAATGTTTTTTTAAATAGATGTTGTGATTCCGAATACTTAAATTACCTTAATAAAATTAAAGCCTTTACACAAACAAATCTTTTATAAAATTGGTTCACTATCGGAGAAGATATCAGGATGAAGTAGGTTAATATTGTATATGTATCCAAGTTTTGTTGTACTTATATGTATCTAAGTGTGGAACTAGACGGCTTGATGAAATACGAATTAAACGTAGTTGGATTGGTCTTTGATTTGATGGTAAATGAGCATGAACGACTGTTTGAATGTTCCACATAACATCGTTAAATCAATAATTAACGTGTTGTTTCAGTTCACTCGGATATTGACAATGCTATTTCATTTGTATGCAGTGGATACTCGTTGCAACAATGGGCCTGAAGCTTTAACAAACATTTAATTATCTTATAATTTAACTGCTCATTTACTCCTGGAATTGGCTGTAAATGTCAACTAATTGGATATTTGGATCAATACAGAACCTAATAATTACGTTATTATACAATTTCATCTCGAATTTGTTTTCAGAAACAATTGCAAAGTTAACCTGACAGCGTTGTACTTAAGAGTAAGTTTCTTAAGTGTACAAATGCAATAAATAAATGAAGGTCGTCCCTGACAGGGAGCATTCGCTTGAAATGTCGAACTTCAGATTCGAGCATTACATCAGAGAGTTAGAGAACCGAGCATTAAACGTATTAGAGTCAGTGAAGCAATATTGAAGCGTAATGCTCAAAGTCAAATCTTATATTACAGACGATTGCTTCCGTTGAGGGGCTCACTAGGGTAGCACTCGTATTTTTTGCATTATTTGGTATACCTGCAGCCTACGTACGTGCTTTAACCTTTTACACTCGACTATGCGAAACGAAAGGAGAAAAAAACCGGGCAAGAGCTTGTCGGACCACGCCGAGTGAAGGGTTTCGAAAAATTGATAATGCGAGTACTTAACATGTATATGATAAATACCAGTAGACTTGAGTTATTTAGTAAAAACACTTTTATAACCTCAAAATACTTCCTTTTCGTCTAAAATATAAAAAAAGTCGTAAAATAAACCATCCATGATGTAAACTCAGGAAAATGGTGCGCAAAATGGGGTATCTAGTTGCTTTATTCAGCAGAATACGGCCGTTTTAGCCCAAAGTGATGTATTTTGAGGTTATAAAATTGTTAAGATAAGTCAATTGGTATGGAGTTTAGGTACATAATTATTTTTTCATATCACCTACTCGGAAAGGGGACTTTTCTTCCCTGCTAGGAGGGATCAAAGTGGCACTTTTCTGTTCAAGGACATTTTGTTGCCAAATTTGATAATTGTTGTTAAGTGCGATAATTTCCTGTTGTTAAATTTGATATATTCAGCATTTCTAGAATGTGTGAATAATTAAATTTGTTTCATCACTAAGATCTTTTATTTTCCTCATAGGTGATGTGAAAAGCAGTATGTGTCACACGGTAGCAAAATTATTTCCACCTTGGGCGTTAACACTTGAATCCCTCACTACGCTCAGGATTCTATTTTAGAATCCCTTGCTGCGCTCGGGATTCAATTGTAGAATCCTTCGCTTCGTTCAGGATTCAATGTACGCCCTCGCCTTAAATATGTCATTTTGCTCCCTTGTGACACAATCTACTATTTAGAGCGATCCTTTGCTACCTGACTTGATGTCATAATTTGAAAAAGGACCTTTTCTTTACTTGTATTTGTACTCTAAAAGAAACAAGATTTTATTTCACAACTTCATCGGCCTCATTTTAACGTATCACTATGAAAAATTCCAGCTTTGTCGTACCAATAGTCTCGGAGTCAAACTGCGGACAGAAGGACCGACGGACGGACTAACGGCTGAGTTACAGACAATACGATAGCATGACAAAAGCTTTAAGGATTTATCGAGTAGAATAGAGACAAGACATACTAAAGTAGTTCAGCTTAGGTTGAGAGAAAGGGACTAAGCTATAGCAGTTATATAGTTCTGTTCCTTTCTCAAAACCTAAATTGGACTGCTTGCTTTATTAGTACGTCATGGTAACCCCCCACCAGTAAAATACCAAACGCAAGCGCCTCACGCCAAGTGCTTTTGAATGGAACAATTTACGTAGCTACGGATCGCATCCAATTTCCCCTATCGGCTTTGCCGGATATCCTGAACTTCGCTGTGTGTGTAAAAGATGCGCTTTTCCGTTTTACTATTGGGTAGGTTTTCAAATCAAATATCAATAGAAAATTTGTGTGTAGTACTTGGGTAAAATGTAAAAAAAAAATATCTTTTGACATGTTATAATATATAATAATTCGTTAATATTAGGATCATATTCATAATGTAAAAGGAAATGATTGTCATTTTATTGCACATACTTACTCTTTGATTTCTTTTTCACCTTTAGGTTGACTGGTAGAGTATGCTTTTAGCAATAAGTTCGCTTTTTGTACATAATTTTAATTTATTGCATATAATTATTAGTACAAATAATAATAAATAGTGTTTAGTAGATAGCGACAAACTACTTACAGAATAAATTCCAATAAAAATGTTAAGCATACTTAGAACCTTGTCATTGTGCATGTGATTGTCATTATTATGTGTCTCATTTGATGTTCTGTTTGAAGTCTACTATGACACCGCACTAAAGTGCTTAACATTTTCGTTGGGGTACTGTACATACATACATACTAAACATCAGATTCATGGCGTTAAATAAAACCATTAGTGAAATATTTAATTATTCCGCATCCTTTGTGTTGACAACCAGTCATTATTAATCCATAAAATTATCAAATTACGTACAATCTTATAATAATGTTTTCTCTGCATAACGCGTCGCCTAAATAATAAATATCGCAGCGGACATTTATCGTCTCCAGTCGAGTAACGCGGAATAAATTAAAACGGCAATTTCATAAATCTGCATGCGCTTAAATTTATTGTTGTTGTGTTGGCACTTGCATCATTTGTTTTGAGGCAGGCACTAAGGGCTGACAGGCTCCCACAGTTTAACTGATCTTCTTCTTTTTCTTTGCCCCGCGGCGACTTCAACAGCTACTACCGCTGGGATATGGCGTTTCCACGAAGTGATTTCACCAGTGTCAAGTATATATAAGTTAAATCAATACAGTAATAAAATACAATCCAATCTTCTCTAGGAAGATTAAGGGCAAAGTTGTACGGTAATATGTAGGACAGAGGTCAAGATAGTTTTAAACTCTGTACCACTGCGAATCCACTTGAAACGAGAAAAAAATGCCAGATACAGGAAATAAGTCCAAGTCTTCTATCACTGTGCAACACAAAGGCATAAAAAGGACTGAAGGAAAACACTGATCATCGGCCGATATTGACCTATCAGTTCATATTAGAACACAAACTATCAAAATCAAATCAAACATCAAAATATTTATTCAGTAAATCAGCCATACGAGAGCTCTTTTACACGTCTGTAATATGGAGTGAATCTACTGGCGCTATGGACAAGACCATCATTGCGGAGAAGCGCCGCAAGAAACACCAGCAGAAGGTAATTTTTTCATTCATGAATACATTAACACTTAAAAGTACATTACAAGGTTATAAAGTAATAAATAATAATTAAAACAAGCACAAATAAAGTCGTTTTAAACGTAAGTGTCAATAACATCTTCTCTACCTATAAAATCGCGCGCATCATTTCCGAACGACTGTACCAAATTGTTTTTTTTTTGGTATATTCATTCCCCCTGTTATTTATTGTAACGTGTAACGTTATACAAAACTAAAGGTAAAGAATTACATGTTATTAAAAATCTATATCTTACAATACCTAACTAAAAATAACTGGAACAAATAAAACTAAAATTTAACTTAACAATATCCGAATAACCTTATGATGTATCTTACTTAACCAACCTTAATTATTATAGTACCCAACTTAATTAAGTGAATTTATAAAAAAAATATAAATATTACTTCAACAAACAAACGTACGCGCAATAATATTTTTACTATATATATCACGAAACGGTCGCATGCGCCGGCCGCTGCTACCGAGGACACCCGAAGCCGCCCGAAGGTTTCCGAGCTCTCGCGGCGACCGCCGCGCCGCGCTCATTCAGCCGATAGCCTCTGGACGCACTGCCCGCGTCACTTATTCTCAGCGCTTCTCTTTGTTACGTCCGCTGCCGTGCGCACGTTAATTTAATTTCAAATATTTAAATATATGTGTGGTGTTTTATTCCCAAATTGGGAACCACCCTCCGGGTTGGCGAAACCGAGCCACCTGCTGAGCCTTGACCCGTGAACCGCGCACCATCACCTGCTGAGCCCTTGACTAGCCGTTGACAGCGCACCATCACCTGCCGCTGACGTTTGCCGGACACAACACAGCCGCCGTCACACCGCCACATCCCGTTGCCGTGCCACGCAACACCAAGGGGCGTTCGGGTATTCGGAGGACCTCGCCGCCACGGACAAACCACCTACCCTACCTAAGCGACTTACCCACGACCCGCTTCTTTGTAATAAACACAACCTTGAATTCTTAACTTTGTCTCATTTTCTTTGTTCCCGTGGTAGGTACCCTATTAGGGCTCACTTATTCACGTGACAAAATGGCGCCCATGTGTGTTTTTTAAATTAGGTAGTGGTTTGTCTGGATGGTGGTAAGATCTGTTTTTTTTTTAGCATTCTTGGTGATGGTGTGTGCATGTTCCAGATCTAGCGGTTTTAGTTTGTAAGGCTGATTATTTGTAATTGTGCAACATTTACCCACTATAATTATTTTTATTCCTTGACAATTGATAAATATTTTTTTTTTTTTTTGGGTTTTAAGCTAGACCGTTTAATAATTTAACTATATTCAAATTTACCTAGGGTTGCTAATTATAGCATCGTTATGTCTAGACCAATTAAATATTTGCAGCTTACAAAGCCTGAGCTTGCTTATGAAGTTAGGATTCGTGCTGAGGAGCCTAAAGAAAGGGTCGAGGAGTTAAGGCAGCAGATTTCGAAGCTTTCAGCTAAATTTTCAGCGGAGGAGATACTTGACTCTTGCTATGAGTTTGACGATGATATGGCTGGCGTTAAACATACTTTGGCAAAGGCCGCCTTGAATTTATCATCTCTTACAGAGAATCCACAGCAGAATAATTTGCTTGAGCGTACAAATACTTATCTGAACCATGTCTACCATAGGCTAAATAGAATTCCACAACCTGAGGAGGCGGCTCATTTAAACTTATGGCGAGACATTCAAACGTTGTACAATGAGCAATGGTCCAAGCTACAACAAATTAAGACAGGTTTAGGTATTTATGATAGCCACTCTTCTAACTCTGTTGCCGAGCCGTCAGCTTCTAATAGCGATTTCCCTAGTGATGCTGCAGCCGCGACTCCGGCACTTAATGATATTACCAAGCTGAATACTATGACGCAAAGTTTAAGGGTAACCTGCGATCGTGGCCTTAGTTCAGAGTTGTCAAAAATTAAATTTGATGGCAAGTCTTGCGTTAGATCTTTTATTACGCGTGTAGAGGAATTCCGGCTAGCCAAAGACGTATCGGAGTCAAAGATGCTCTCTCAAGCTACAGAGATCTTGACAGGAGACGCTTTGCACTGGTACCGCAGCATGAGGGAAGCCATTAATTCCTGGAGCGATCTCCTGGTTTTGCTTAGGGAGGATTTCGACATAGTGGACTACGATTATCGTATGCTTGCTGAAATTAGGAACCGTAGTCAGGGACCCTCAGAGAGTATAACTATTTATTTAGCTATAATGCACGGAATGTTTAGTAGGCTTACTAGGAAACTAGGCGAACAAGAGCAGCTGGAAATAGTATTGCACAATATCCGACCTTGTTACTCAAATGTTCTTGCAACCAGCCCTGGTTTGGCAACTTTATCTGAACTAAGGATATTGTGCAAAAACTACGAGCAAATAAAAGCGCGTTCGGACGATTTTACAGAGCCTCCCTCGATTGCAAATAACACACTTGCACCTGATTATGCTTACGCTAGGAAGGACGCCAATAAACCAATTAATAAGCCAAATTTACCGAATCATCAACCACAGGCAAGTGGTAGTCACATGAGACAAGCGTTTCGGCCTAAGCCTAACTTTGCTAGACCCACTTACGTCTCAGCTGTAAAGAAAGACGATTACTGTTACCGCTGTCGCGTTAATACCCATAGTATGGGTCAATGTACTGCTGATCGTTCTATTTTTTGCTTCCGTTGTGGACTAAAGGAGTACCGTTACCCCGATTGCCCTAACTGCAAGCCTAAGGACTCTCGGCCAAAAAACTAGGTGGCGAAAATTGTTGCAAACCGAAGTTTGATGCCTCGGAATGGAATGGTTGGTTAACAACGATTAAGAACTTTTTCAGTACTTACAAGGTAGCAACAATTTTCGATACAAAGCCCTCTAATGATCCCCGTCCTTATGTCAAGGTTACGATTGAGAATATTCCAGATTTGTCCATACATGGTCTGTTGGACTCTGGCTCAGTCGCAACCATCCTCGGAAATGACTCCTATTTATATTTCAAAAAATATGGCTTCAACTTGTTTACGAACGATAACATTACCGTCGTTGCAGCCGGTGGACAACGAATAGAATCCCTAGGCTATATGTTATTGCCACTATTTTTTGAGAATGACAAACATATTTTGAAGGTTTACGTTGTTCCGGAAATCAACACTAACCTCATTCTAGGCATTGATTTCTGGAAGGAGTTTAAAGTATGTCCCAAAATATTAAGCAGTGTAAATTATATGCCCTTGACTGAACCTTGTTTATCTCAAATTGATGCCGAACAATCGGATCATTTGCGCTCTTATGTTAACCTAGATCACTCACAAAAGCTTATTGCTGACAATATTAGGGAACAATTTAAGGACATCTCTTTCGACAGTAGAGGCCTAGGTAGAACATCACTTATTACACACCGTATTGACACGGGGGATACGGAACCTATTAAACAAAGATACTATCGATTGTCTCCAGAGAAAAAACGAATCATTACTGAACAGGTAGACGAAATGTTGTCATTAGGTGTGATTTCTCCGTGTGAGAGTCCTTGGTCTTCTCCTGTGTTAGTAGTCGGTAAAAAAGACGGGAAGCCCAGGTTTTGTCTTGACAGCCGTAAGCTAAACTCCGTAACCAAGAAAGATGCATATAGTCTTCCGTATGTATCCGAGATTCTCGACAACTTAAAGAACGCTAAGTACCTATCAAGCCTTGACTTATCGAAGGCATTTTGGCAAATACCAATTCACGAAAGCGACAGAGAAAAAACCGCATTTTATGTTCCGGGCCGCGGTACATTTATGTTTAACGTAACAGCTTTTGGTCTCACAAATGCGCCTGCCACCCAGCAGCGGTTAGTTGATTCGTTATTTATGCCAGATCTAGAACTAAATGCTTTCTGTTACCTAGATGACATTATTGTGATTAGTGAAACTTTTGATGAACATGTATCCATCCTATTACGGGTAATGGAAAAACTTAAAAAAGCTAATTTAACAATAAATTTTGATAAATGTCACTTCTTTAGAGATACTTTGAAATACCTTGGATATGTTGTTGACTGCAATGGGCTTAGAACTGACCCGGATAAGGTCCAGGCCATTTACAATTACCCGGTACCAACTACAAGGAAGGAACTGAAACGTTTTCTCGGTACGGCTTCCTGGTATAGGCGTTTCATTCCTAACTTTAGCACCATAGCAGGGCCACTTAATAAACTGACATCGACTAAGAACAAGGCATCATCTTTTACGTGGACTCCTGATGCTGATAGTGCTTTCCTCAAACTTAAATCTTGCTTGGTTCAGGCACCAGTTTTAGCTTGCCCGAACTTTGAACTGCCATTTGAAGTTCACACTGACGCGAGCGATTACGGAATCGGAGCTATGCTCTCGCAGATCGTAGACGGTGTTGAACATCCAGTGGCATTCATGAGCAAATCGCTGACTGGCCCTGAACGTAATTACAGCGTAACAGAGAGGGAAGCACTTGCTGTCTTAACTGCGTTGGAGCACTGGAGATGCTATCTTGAAAATGGTCAACAATTTACAGTCTATACGGATCACTCAGCACTCAAGTGGTTTCTGACATTGACCAATCCTACGGGCCGTTTAGCTAGGTGGGGAGTAAGGTTATCCGCATTTGATTTCATTATCAAACATCGTAAAGGAAAGGACAACGTTATACCGGATAGTCTTTCTAGGTGCGTTCCAGTCGCAGATATATCACCCAATACCCCACCAGCTACGTCTGATTCCTGGTACCTAAATATTTTTAATGGCTGCTTAAATTCTCCAACCAGCTTTCCAAATTATATCGTACAAAATAACAAACTTTACAGGCACATGAAAAATAAAAATGTTTTAACGTCAGAGTTCAGTTGGAAAGAGGTTATTAACATAGAGAATCGATCGCAAACTCTCGCTAAATGTCATTCGGAACCAATGTCAGGACATTTTGGTGTATTCAAAACTTACAAGCGGCTTGCTCTCAAATACTATTGGCCTAAAATGTACGGTGATGTAGTCAAATTTGTCTCAAAGTGTGAAAATTGCCTAGCTCATAAAGCTCCCACACATGGCACATTAGGTAAGATGGGAAGACCGAAAGACTGCAGTAGACCATTTCAAGTACTATCTATCGATCTAGTGGGACCCTTGCCCAGCAGTAGGAAGCAACACGCTTACATCTTCGTGGTAACTTGCTGTTTCTCGAAGTATTGTCTTGTCTTTCCTTTGCGTCGTGCCACGGCCGATGCTATCACTAAAATTTTAGAGGATAACGTATTCCTAGTACACGGTATACCTCAAACAATTATCTTAGATAATGGATGTCAGTTCGTTAGTCACGAGATGAACAATTTGTTCACAAAATATAGGGTTCCTAAGGTTCACTTTACCCCAAAATACACACCTCAAGTAAATACCGTCGAAAGATATAACAAGACGATTGTAACAGCTTTATCAGCTTTTATAGACGAGGATCAAAGAAACTGGGATGTGAACCTTACGAAAATTCAATTCGCGATTAACAACTCCGTTAACGAAGTAACCGGATATACTCCAGCATTCCTAGTCCATGGCCGAGAACTAGTTACATGCGGGTCTCATTACACAGATAATGATATCCCAAATGAAATAGTTTTTATGCCACGAGATGTATACGCAGAAAATTTAGGATACTTGTCTGGCGTGTTTGACAATGTCCAAGCAGCTCTTTGGCAAAGTCATAAAAAGAACTCTCAACGCTATAATACCCGGAGAAAGGAAGTCGAGTTTAACATCGGGGATGTTGTTTGGAAACGCTGTTATTTTCAAAGCGACAAAGGTGCTCATTTTAGCAAAAAGCTAGCACCCAAGTATCAAAAATGCCGTGTTAAAGAGAAACGCTCACCTTTAGTTTATGTTGTCGAAGATATGGCAGGCCGTGACCTAGGAGCTTGGCATGTCAAAGATTTTAAACTATGGAACAGTGCAAACGTCTCATAAATGCTTTAATTATATCTAAGTAATCGTTACTTAGGTGTACCCATTTTTTCCCCCCTTTTAAGTTTTGAGCGAACGTCTCTGGTTAGTCGGATTCACATATATTTGCTCCATGCTTTACCGGTGTTGTACGTAGATCTTCCTCGTGACATTTTTATAAGCCTTCACCTGAGTCTTTTCTCCCTCGAACGAAAGGCTCAAATCGAAGCGGATGGTGACTTCGAATTCTAAAATCCTTGATTACTTCCTTTACCTTTAGAGCACCACAAGTTTTGTACACCGCCGCGTGTTACACCAAATTTGTACTTGCCTCAATAGTTTTGCTGCTTGAGCATCACATTACTAAATTTATGTGATTCTCTGTATGAAATTAGTTTGTTACATAATCTATTAGAGTACAATGTTAACAAACCAACATGAATGATAGTCAGTGTGGAAGATGAAGAATAGATGATGAAAAATATTTTAGAGTAGCGCAAAATATGTAGCTCCGCTAAAAGGATTTTTCCCCACGGAAAAATCCTTCTTCTAGGAGACGGTGTACTGTAACGTGTAACGTTATACAAAACTAAAGGTAAAGAATTACATGTTATTAAAAATCTATATCTTACAATACCTAACTAAAAATAACTGGAACAAATAAAACTAAAATTTAACTTAACAATATCCGAATAACCTTATGATGTATCTTACTTAACCAACCTTAATTATTATAGTACCCAACTTAATTAAGTGAATTTATAAAAAAAATATAAATATTACTTCAACAAACAAACGTACGCGCAATAATATTTTTACTATATATATCACGAAACGGTCGCATGCGCCGGCCGCTGCTACCGAGGACACCCGAAGCCGCCCGAAGGTTTCCGAGCTCTCGCGGCGACCGCCGCGCCGCGCTCATTCAGCCGATAGCCTCTGGACGCACTGCCCGCGTCACTTATTCTCAGCGCTTCTCTTTGTTACGTCCGCTGCCGTGCGCACGTTAATTTAATTTCAAATATTTAAATATATGTGTGGTGTTTTATTCCCAAATTGGGTAAGTGTTGCACAAGATTAATTTTTAATTGATTAGTATTAGCGTTATTGCTCATTTATTTTATCGTAGATTGTAGCTAAATTGAAAAATGACCGTTAACGGTCATTTCACCTTGCCACATCACGACCTTTCTTTGTCTGCTTACGGGTCCATTTTATTTTACCATCATGATCTCATCTCAACGTAAGTAGTTACCATCGTAATATAGCTAAGCTTAACAAAAGTGTAAAATAATATTAAAATAATCATGTTTCGTAAATTATGCTACTAATTTTATAAGAATAATTAATTGTTTTACTTTTAAGGGAAAGTATAAACTGAATTACGGTTCGACGAAGTTAATTTTGCTTGCATATTAAGCCTTACTAATATTTTTTTAAGTAATTTTGAAATTTCCACCAAAATACAGAGAATAGTAATTTACCTGTTTTAATAATCTTAAATGTATTAGGAAAAGGCTTACTTAATTAAAATAATCAATGCATATTCATTAATTTAATCATTTTACCCATTTCATATCATCCCATTATTCACTGCAGAATCACTGCAGAATCGCCCAGCCATACTACCGCTTTCCTTCGGGTTCGCTTGTGCATTTTACTTTATTATATTTTAATACCTTTTGTGTGTAGCTTCGGCACTGATTCTTCCTCCTCTTCTCTTTTCACCGCTTACTCCTCATGTACCTGGACTGCCCATCATACATGCTTGATTGCTAGTTTCACTTTATCTCTTACCCACCCCCTTGCGTAAGCGTATGATCGTCTGCAGTCCAGGCTATTTAATGAACCCTCTTCTGATGCTGGCAACATTCGACGCGTTACAGGAACCACCCTCCGGGTTGGCGAAACCGAGCCACCTGCTGAGCCTTGACCCGTGAACCGCGCACCATCACCTGCTGAGCCCTTGACTAGCCGTTGACAGCGCACCATCACCTGCCGCTGACGTTTGCCGGACACAACACAGCCGCCGTCACACCGCCACATCCCGTTGCCGTGCCACGCAACACCAAGGGGCGTTCGGGTATTCGGAGGACCTCGCCGCCACGGACAAACCACCTACCCTACCTAAGCGACTTACCCACGACCCGCTTCTTTGTAATAAACACAACCTTGAATTCTTAACTTTGTCTCATTTTCTTTGTTCCCGTGGTAGGTACCCTATAAGGGCTCACTTATTCACGTGACATTATTTATCTATAACAGCTCGAGGTATCAACGTCAAAAGCCATAAATGAAATAATTGACTGAGCAACATGTCTCTGCAAACGTGAATACCCCTTCACGAGTATGACGTGAAAGATTTTACGTTAACGTTTAGAACTTGCGTTTTCTCCGAACTGTTGGTGTGAGACCCGCGTCAACGCAGATCTGTAGATATAATGTGAGGGTTTCATAGATTTTGGGAGGGTAAACGGTTAGGCTTGGTGCACGGGTATGGCAAACTTTTAATTGCTGCATGAAAGTCAAGTAATGACGCAGGAAAATAAATAATAGGATTGCTTTATTTTCCTAGCGCCGCACAGCACAAAGCGCAAAGGAGTTAATTGGGCGTGTAGACTGCTGAAGGCGTGCCTGAGACTTGTTAGACTTTTTGTACTGGCACTTGGAATATTTTACTTTCTTATAAACTCTTCTCCTAGGGTTCCCTTCATCTGGCATAACTTTTTTTGGCATAATTCATCATTTCGCACAATCATCATTTGGCATAGTCTTTTTTTCTGAAACCGTGTACTTTTCAGGATTATTTAAAATACCATTGCATAGAACCCAATAAGTTAGGTTAGGTTTATTTTATGTCAATCCTGAAAAGTACACGGTTTCAGAAAAAAAGACTTTATGCCAAATGATGATTGTGCGAAATGATGAATTATGCCAAAAAAATTGTGCAAGACATTAGTAACCCCTTCTCCTAGGCTATATTTTTATGCTTAGAAATGCGCGCCTCTGCGGTTGCATTGTGACTACTCTCTTCTTACTCTTATTTACTTATCTACTTCATACATACACACTTTAATACTAAACATTGCCATCACAAGCATAACCAAAAATATAATATAATTATCATTGTCATGATTTTCTGCAGTAAAAAAGAAAAACTACAGTAGATCTAAAGGTTCATAAAAGCCCACTTATATACCCAACCATTTTCCCGCCCTCGAATTCATTGCAAATTGCGGTGACATTTCCTTTGCAACAATTTAACTCACTAGTACCAAGAACTCCATATCGAGTATATTTTTTTCGGAAATCAGCAGTCGTGGCACTGAATTTCTTGTACAATGTCACCAATTTATTTTTACCGTTGGACAACTACAGAACATTATCTTCCAAGTACAAACTTGTTCCAAAAGTTCAGTATGGAGAGTCGTGTTCGACGGCAGTGATAACTTTGTGCCACTACAAAGACATAAAAGCACGCAACGCCATCATTCAAGCAGAAACTGTGCTGTGTAAAGCAATTACGTTTGTTTGATTTATTGGCGCGTAAAATGTATTTTTCTTATTTTCACTCCGTAAATATGACGCTAGAGACGTAAACTTGTTTACATCCTTTATTTTTACTCCATCGAACGATGTAATGTTAATCATTTGACTGCGTACGAACGATCCGTATAATTTTATTCAGGAAGTCTACTGCCTTTTATATTCGTCTCTACTTGTATACGATACGCATTATTTCTGTATTACCCAGTTTAGTTCGCTCATGCGTAGCCATTTACAGTTAACTCGCACTGAAAAGATTTTACTGTCATGTCCTGACCTGTCTAAGCCTTACTTAGGTATGTCTGTTGATTCGGGATCCATTCTAATTCACATACATTTACTTTCAAGTTACAGAAATTACCTAAGATCAGCAACTAACTTTTATCTACGACTTGATCTAAGTAGAACTTGATTATCATTAAATATTCGATCGTTTCTTACTAACTTAGCAAACTTTCAACCGTCACATTTAATAATGAGCGGATTGAAAGTTCTTTTCAACTTGTATAAATATTTATAAAGTCCTTACTGGACTTTCAAAAGTACGAGATCAAGGAGTAATAACAAAGACTTAAGACTACGCCGAGCGTCCAGTGGCGCCCTCATTTATATTATTGTGTTTACTAATAAACTAAAGTATTGTCTTGAAATAGAACCATGTATTATTGTTGTAAAAATGAATACACAATGTATAGTACATAAGACAAAGTTTACATACATACATACATACATAAAATCACGCCTGTTTCCCAGAGGGGTAGGCAGAGACGACTTCTTTCCACCTGCTACGATCCTGACAAATGTCTTTCGCTTCTTCCACATTCATACATCGAGTCATGCACGCACGTTGGTTTCGGGTACTTAAGATAACACAAACGAAGACAAAGAAGACAAAGTTTAATAACCTTTAACCTTCGCGTAGTCAACTTAACGGGAAAAGGTGGCCACTTTTTTCCGTTAAGTTACTCACTCATAGTCCAATAGTTATAAGTCATATACCCTATAAATTGTGTATTCATTTGTACAATAAAAATACATCCTTCGATTTCAAGACAATACTTTAGTTTATTAGTAAACACAATAATAGTCATGAGGGCGCCACTGGACGCTCGGCGTAATCTTAACTAGTAGTAGGTTGGTAACAAAATAATGGTAAATTAGTTCGTTTGGTTTTATTTACATTTTTCCCGATTCCAATTTCTCAGGAGTGGACTACGCTAGATTTGAAATAATACCGTATGAGTCAATAAATTAATAAATAAATGAAACAATTTAAACGGCTCATTAATAGACTTTAATGAATCTTGAAGACGCAATAACTGTTTATTGGAAATCCGAACCGAACTGATTCCAACTGCTTCAATGCACACACTCGAAGTATCTAGTCGCCTTAAGTAAGTAGTTAAGTACCTACCTAAGTTTGAGCATTAGGGGTTTCTGATTGCGGAAATTAAAAATGCGCTATTAACAATTGTGTCATGATGGTCCCGATGCAGGTTCCGTGTGGATAGCTACGACCATCATACCCACCATGGGCGATATGTTTTTTTGGCATGGAAAAGGCAAACAAGCATTATCATGAGGCCATAGATATATTTGCCAATCTTAAAACCGGAAATGTATTGCCCACCCTGAGGACTATGCCAGTATTTTCACTGGTTGTCTTATTCCCACACTGGAATACAACAAAGCGAATACCGCATCGGATAAAAAAACAATTGACGGTGTCTGGTTACACGTGCAAAATTTTCTCTTGCCCTTTTTTCGCATAATAAGAATAATATTGTGAGATTCTCTGCTAAACAGATAGCTTCAATAATTAAAATGATGGTGCGAGGGAAATCTCCTGGCAAGGATAGCCTTAGCATAGAGCATCTGAAGCACGCGGGTGTACACTTGCCGAGAGTTCTTGCTTTGTTTTTTAACCTTTGTTTGAGTCATTGCTACCTACCGGATGAACTTATGCGCACAGTGGTTGTCCCAATAGTAAAGAACAAAACTGGTAACGTTTCTGATATGTCCAACTACAGGCCGATCTCGTTGGCTAATGTCATTGCCAAGGTTCTGGACAGCTTGCTGGATAAATAGCTGGCAAAGCATATCCGTCTGCACGACGCTCAGTTCGGCTTTAGACCTGGCTTATCCACTGAGTCTGCCATCTTATGTCTAAAGCAGACTGTCCAGTACTACACGGCCAGAAAAACGCCTGTCTATGCCTGTTACTTGGACCTGTCAAAGGCATTCGACCTAGTATCTTATGACATGCTGTGGCATAAGTTACAATCTGAGACTGACTGATTGCTGCTGAGCCCCTCAGTGGGTGGTTTAATTGGTTTGTTGCACAAATGTGAGTCGTATGCGGAGGCACACGGGCTCAAATATAATGCTAATAAAAGCGAGATTATGCTATTTAAAGCAGGTAATAAAACCTACAGAGTTCCACCTGTGTTTCTTTGTGGCACTCCCTTAGCACAAGTGAAACATTTTAAATATTTGGGTCACTGGGTCACCGACGACATGTGTGACAATATGGACATGGAGAGGGAACGCAGAGCGCTGGCTGTGCGTTGTAACATGCTGGCTCGTAGGTTTGCACGATGTACCGAACAGGTGAAGGCTACGCTCTTTAAAGCATATTGCCAGTCCTTCTACACGTGCAGCCTATGGATCAACTACACGCAACGGGCATACAGCGCTCTGCGAGTACAGTACAACAACGCGTACAGGGTGGTGTTCGGGCTGCCGCGACACTGCAGCGCATCGGGTATGTTTGCGGAGGGGCGGATTGACGGTTTCCATGCGATCATCAGGAAGCGATGTAGCTCGCTGTTGAGGCGGTGGCGTGCCAGCTCGAATACCATCCTGTGCACGCTGGCCGACCGGTGGGACTCACCGTGGCTAAAGCACTGGGTGCAGCTACATGCCCCCTTATGTAAAAACTTTATCTAATAGAAAACCTACGTTAATATAATACTAAAACTAGATTTAAGTAATACTGTTACTAACACGTTATGGACTAAGTCCGAAATAAATGATTTTGAATTTTGAATTTGAATTTGAATTTTATTGTTATTTCAGTTGATTCTCTAAGAATTAGTGTAATTATTGTAGATTTAGTTTTTTAATTTGGTGTGTTTGTGTATATCGTAAGTATTAATTGATGTTGGAGGATGAGCCCCCTGATGGGGGCGGTGGGACTTCCGTCCCTAATTGGGGGGAAGTGATATGATCAAGATATGAATGCTCCTTTTTCTTTTCGGGAAATTTCTTCTGTGTTGGATCATCTTTAAGATTCTTCTCCGGGAATAGACGGAATTCCTTATTCTTTCATTAGACAGAGCTCTGAATCTTCTAAACTTTTCTTCCTTTCCCTGCTAAATCATATTTATAATTCCGGTTGCCTCCCTGATTCTTGGAAGAACCAAATAATTATTCCCATCGTAAAACCTGGTAAAGATCCCAGTGACCCCTCCAGTTATAGACCTATTGCTCTTTCATCTGTTCTCTCAAAGATCCTAGAGCACTTCATTAAGAATAGGCTCGAGTGGATTTTAGAAAGTCGAGGAATCCTTTCCAAATCCCAATTTGGGTTTCGTAGAGGCATGGGAACTTTGGACAGTTTAGGCATTCTCACGTCCGATATTCGATTGACATTCTCCAAAGGTCATCACCTTGTTGGTGTTTTTTTAGATATAACTTCTGCCTATGATAATGTGCTCCTTCCGCTTCTAAGGCAAAAAATGCTACAATTAAGTTTGCCGGTGAAGATGGTACATGTCATTTGCAATCTTTTCATGGCTCGTTCTATCTCAGTTCCTTTTCAAGGTTCTTTGTTACCTCCTATAACCATTTGGAAGGATCTTCCTCAGGGTTCTGTATTACGTCCAATTTTATACAGTCTTTATACCGCTGACCTAAGTAAATCAGTTGATTGCTTTTGTAATATTTTGCAATATGCTGATGATATTGCTCTCTACTTTTCCTCCAGCTCCTTTTCTAAGTGTTCTCAATCTCTTAACTCCGCTCTAGATTACTTAAACTCGTGGCTCTTGGATCATGGTTTATGTTTGTCTGCCTCTAAGAGTTCTGTTGTGGTTTTTACTAGAAAAAGGCAGGTTCCTGATACCATATTTTTCTTGAGGGGATATTGCTTCCTGTGTCCAATTCTGTTAAATTTCTAGGTTTAATTTTAGATCATCATGTAACTGGGATCCCTCACTTGAATCACATTAAGGTTAAATGTGAAAAAAGCATTAATGTTATGAGAGCTTTATCTGGTGCTTGGTGGGGTGCTCATCCCTACTCTCAAAAGCTATTGTATAATGCGATAATCCGGAGCCACTTTGATTATGGTTCTTTTTTGTTGGAGCCCTGCAGCAAACTTGCTTTAGCATCTTTAGATAGGATTCAGTCTAGGTGTTTGCGGATCATTTCTGGGGCAATGAAATCTTCTCCCATTAATGCTCTTCAGATCGAATGCTTGGAGCCTCCTTTAAAGCTTCGCAGACAATTCCTCTCAATGATTTTCTTTAGAGCCGTGCAGTCGTCTGATCATCCTTTATTGTGTCGTCTTAATCGTCTTTCTGATGTCTTGCCCTCCTCCAAGTATTGGTCTCACAAGGAGACTCCTTGCCTAATTAAAAGCTTTCATAAATTTTGTAATG
This sequence comes from Acleris sparsana, assembly GCA_923062465.1. NCBI lineage: Eukaryota > Metazoa > Arthropoda > Insecta > Lepidoptera > Tortricidae > Acleris > Acleris sparsana. The sequence goes on from OV281293.1 coordinate 4,527,531, forward strand.
GTCCCCCGGTTGTCCAGTCTATTGGCAATCCTTTATTTAGTTTTAGCTATGATTCACTCCTGTTTCACCCTAAGATTATTTCTTTTCTTTTGGCATTAAAATAATGATATTCAAGCTAATCGGGTTTTTAATAAAATAATATTTGAAAAATGGGATGGGTGGATTCCTGTTTTCACTGATGCTTCCAAGCTATCTTCAGATGGCTGTGTGGGTTCAGCTGTCTGGATTCCCCAGTATAATGTCGTTTTAAACTTTAAATCTCCCCCTCAATCTTCTGTTTACTCTGGTGAGGCGATTGCCATTTATGCAGCTGTCTCCTACATAGAATCACACAAAATTTCAAAATCTATTGTTTTCTCAGATTCTTTGAGTGGTCTCCAGGCCTTGGATAAGGTTCCCCTGCGATCTAGGGATAATCTTTTAATTAATCTTAAGTCGAGAGAGGTTCTCCATCGCTGTCATTCTCTTGGCATTGATGTGGTTTTGGCTTGGATCCCTGGGCATGCGGGTATTACGGGTAATGACCATGTTGATTTTTTAGCCAAGCAAGCGATAGATATTGGTTGCTCCTCCCACACGGAATGTTTTAGTCAAGATTTGCGTGCTACTGCGAGGTCCCATCTGATTGATCACTGGACTCCAAGGGTAGACATTATGGTTGTATTCAACCTAGTCTGCCTGGAAAACCTTGTTTTTTTAAATTTAATAAAATTAATAAATCTGCCACATCCACAATAATTCGACTGCGACTTGGTCACATTTGTTCGCCCTCTTTTCTGGCGAAGATCCGAGTTCGGGATCATTCTCTGTGCGAGTGTGTGAGATCACAATTTTTCCTTTGTCCCAAAATTTCAGTTTCTTTACATAACTTTCTTCCTGATTTCATCTTTCGCCCAGCTAGCTTTAGTTATGTCCTCACTTTTGTAAATACTTCATTTGTATATATTTTAGCCAAGTTTATTAAAGATTATAATATTAAGTTGTAAGTTGTCATTTTAGTTTTAGTATTATGTAGTTGTAGGTTAATTTACATAATTTATTTTATTTTTAGATTCCCCAACTGATGAATCAGCATCTGTTTCTGGAAAAGCGTTTTCACCGATCACGTGTAACTTCCAACCTTGACACTGGCAGAATTGTCCCACTGGACAGTAGCCATTTAACAAAGAATTGAACTTGAACTTGAATACCGCATCTCAGCGGCAAGTTAAATGAATAGCTTAGAAGCATCATGTAAGTAGCCCAGGCTAAATAAATCATTTAGAATCTTGATGTTGCAAATATCCTTGGGTCTAAAGAGCCTAGAACAGTTATGAAATCGTTTGCCTTCTCCAAGCCAGGGACCGGAAAACCCGTTCCTTTGCTTAAGCCGTTCGAACGGCTTACCCGTTCATACGGTAAGCCAATCGTTTCGGTAACCTCTTCACCGGCTTACCCAACGATTAGATAGCCCTATTAAGCCGGGATACCCTAACCGTAACCCTTTTGTAACCGCTTACCGAATGTCGTTGGGTTTGATATTTATTTGAATAAGCGCTTACCGTTCGGGTTAGGGTAACCCTTTCGCTCCCTTCCCGCGCGCCGCGCGCGCCGCTAGTTTTACGTGTATTGGTATTGGCACGGCTTTGAAGCGCGCGCGCCGCCCGAGTTTAGGTTTCTTTAAACGGTCCAATAATATGTCGTACGTAGTTTGTCAAAGAACTAAATTTGCTTGAAGGTATTTTAAGCGGTAACACATTCGGAGGTTTTGATACTGGTAAGCGGTAAGCCAAATTAACTCGATCGAATGGATTATCCGTTTAATGTGTGAACCGATTAAGCGCTTACCGAAATGTTCGGGTTTATAAAAATCAGCGCTATAAAAACCCTTTAAAAACCCCGGGTTAGGGTAAGCGGGTCCGGTCCCTGCTCCAAGCGCGTGCTTGAGTCGCTATATAACCTACGCAAGTGCATCAATATGGTAATGTGTAACAATACGTATGAGCGTTGGTGGTGTTGGTTTATTATTAACAAATGTAGATGATTACCAAAATTTTTAATTTCTTAAACCAAGTTCTGTCATTGTGTAAAATACTTTTTAACAATAACACCGGAAAATACCGGTAACGTACAACACTTTTGACATTTGATTTGTTTGGTTGGCTATCCCGACTTATCTATTGCTACGTACGAATGAATAATTTCGCGTTCCATTCCAAGCAAGTAGAGCGTCTACAAACATCTTTTTAATCAAATATATTACGGAACTCTAATCAAACCAACAATAATATTTTTTTGTTATAATTATGATATTACTGTTTATTATTATTAAAATAGTGCCTAGTTTTATTAAATTCTCTGGAATTACCAATATGTTTTGGTTTTGGATCCTCATACTCATAGTGCTCATCTCTAAGTAATGTGACAGATTGTCCACAGTCTATGTCTCAAACGTAAAAATATCCCAAAATTAGTCGTGAGATGATTTTGAACAATTTTCATCTTCAAATTGATTTTGTTATTTTGATAAAACACAAGGAATTGTAGTTATAATGTCTGCGGAAAATTCGCCAATTAAGCCTCTAAGACTGCCTAATGCGATTGAAACAGCTGAGGACTACGATTCTCAGGTATGTTTGTTATTCTTGTTGAAACGCCTACCTGGTACCTGTGGAGTCATAACAGTTTTATATTATTTTTCGCAGGACACATTAATTAAGCACGTCGATATATCAATAGTGGAGTCAGAAAAACGTGCAAATGGGACTTTGCACGTGAGAGATCATTACACAGTCTACCTGATTGACCTAAAGTAAGATATCGCCTTTTACTCATTCAATTAGATCTTGTAATTGTAGTAAATTGGCTCAATTATCGTTTAATTTGTGCCAAAATCTTTTTTCAAGCTTGCTACAGACACCCAGTTAACATATGTACGAATGATCGGGAGATAAATCACTGGAGCAGTGTCTGATATCTTGACCTCAATAAATTATTCAGTGTTTATGATGTAGTCCATATGTAAAATTCATCACGAACATTTTGAAGCCTTACATTCTAAAATACACATTACCTTATGTGACTTCTGTCCTTTGGGAGTTTTTCCTCGCTAAATTTATTATAATTTATATAAAGAATGCTAAAATATAAAACAAAAGTTGCGTCATCTTTATTAGCATGTCAGTGTTAATGTCTACTTCATAAAAAGCAAATCAACTTGCCAGTTACTGTCAATTTCTCTTTGTGTATTAGGTATAATATAATGTATGGATAAGGCAAATGAGCACTCAAGTTACCTATTGATTCTAATTCTAATTTGAATGAATGGCTTTCACTTCTGTTAAGGTGTATTTTGCCAAATTCGAGTTACTTAAAGAGTATGTTCTCTTGCGGACTAAACAGAAGTGCATATTTTGGTTACTCCACATTCTTCTGTCAACTTCCACATGTCGTTTGACGGTCCTTGATCCTTCCAGTCTTGAACAGTTTTGGTTTGCTCAAGCTTTTCTCCAGTCTTAAGTAATTACAAAAGTAAAACAACATAATAAAATGAAATTTTTAACTGGTTAAGTGCAAGTAAATTATAAAATTACAGAGTGACAGACCCAGACTATAAAGCAGTACAGTCTAAAATCAGCACTATCTGGAGGAGGTACACCGAGTTTGAGCAGATTCATGACTACCTGCTCGTGACCTATCCGCATTGTGTGGTGCCGCCGCTGCCAGAGAAAAGGGTTAGTTTATTAATTATTGCAGGATTTGTGTGAGGACAATTTATCTGAGAATGTCCGATGTTAATTGTTATTATTTGAACCATAGGTATGTTAACTTTTAAAAGTATTTTGAAAATCAAGTTGTAAAGTTATGGCTTTTACCTTCCTGAATTTAGTTTTGAATAACAATTAAAAGGGATGGGACTGGGCATCCGAAATTTCGAGTTTAGTGCTACATGGTCACCATCCAAAACCCCATTTGTACATTCATTAACTTAATTAATGTATTAATTTTATATCTTATCAAAATAATTTAAATGTATCAAGCTCCATTTTAAATTATCATTTAACCTTTGTCAAAGCCGGCAAATCACGTGATCGAAAATTCTTGGCAGTAACGCCAAACATCGGAGAATATTGACAAACTTCATATGCCACAAGAGTCGCATCTGAGACACGTTGTATTACTTCGCTGCTTAGTGTTCAAAAAGTTTTCGAACTGTAGAAAGTAATTAGATAATAAACTAATCATCTACTTATGTTACACACTTTAATTTTTGAAACTTTGGAATTAGTAAGAGTTTAAAAACATGTTTCATAAAGATGCTAAATCCTGACCTACCATGACTTGATACCGTTCACTCTAGTACAGGGGTCAGATGCTCTGATAACGCACACTTATATAACCTTCTGTTTTACTCTCTAGTAATTGATGTCTAAAATATTGTAAGCAGAAATATGTACCATTTATTACCTCAATAAAGTATTTCTAAGTACTTTCTATACAGCTTAGAAAATGTGTCATTTGATTACTTAACTTAATAGTTGTTTCTGGGTACAATTTGAGTGGTTCCTTAAAACGTAGATGTATCAAACGTACATTAATAAAGATAAAGTAGAATGATTCCATTAATAAAAATCCTAATCTGCCACCAGGTTTTATATGGTTGGCGTAAATCCGACACAACAGACCCTGAGTTCGTGGAGCGTCGGCGGGCAGGCCTCGAGAACTTCCTGCTCCGAGTAGCCTCACACTGTCAGCTCTGTTTCGATGACCAGTTCATCAACTTTTTGCAACAAGAGCATGGGTGGCGGGAAACTATTACGGAAAGTGGTGAGTAGAAATTTGTTGTGCATCAGCGAAGTTGTAATACATATCTGAATAAGCTTTTATTTGAGATTGTTCGTAAGTCAATTTATTGATAAATTGTTGGTTATTAGCATGTGGTAGAACATAGCACCACCAAATTGATATTTGTTTTACAAAAACAAATATCAATGCCATTCCAGAATCAGTTGTGATTACAAAGCATAAATCATTTAATTAATCGGCCTGCTATCTGAATTATGTTTCGTTATCAAACTATTACTACCAAATGTTTCAGTTAGTAGCAAACAATGTTTGCAATGTAAATACTCTTCTCTCTTGTTGACAATGTAAACTATTTACATATGTAACCAAACAAGTTGTTTTGATGCTAAGATTTAAATGACATCCCAGTATGTCTGTAATAATTTTAATTTACACTTACACATTGCAGGTAATAAAGGTGAAAAACTGTAATGCTGTTGATGCCCCAAATAAAAATAAATAAATTATATAAAAATATATACAAATAAAATTATAAACGGCCCTTTTCTTTAAATGACCATATTACAACGACCCTCCTTCTTTCCCTGTACCCGTCATATGGCTGATGTTATATTGATGATATTTTGTTTTAGGATACCTTCTTCAAGCAGAAAATAAAATAAAATCCCTATCGGTGTCAATAAGGCTGAAGAAACCAGACCCCGAAATAGAAAACGTTAAAAACTATGGCAAGCAGCTGGAGACTAACTTAGGGAATTTTCTATACACTAGGTACTGAAATTATTTGACTATTTTTCTTACTGCTTCATATTATTTAGAAAAAACGTCACCACATTTGTCAATGCAGGATAAGGTACAGAGTATATTGACAAAGTAACTAACCTACTATTTGCAAATAAATAATTCAAGAAAAAATCCTCTCGTGCATTTGGGAAAAATAATCTCAATATATTTAATATACTTCTTATTGAATTGTGGTGCTATTATAATAATAAGTACTTGGAAGATGATTTTTTCCGAAGATGACAAAAAAATTCGCCCCCGTAAACCTCCATATTGCAAATTATATCGACACCGTTTTTTATCGAGGCGTTTCAGAGAACGTGATTAATATATCATCATCATCATCATGTCAGCCGAAAGACGTCCACTGCTGGACATAGGCCTCCCCCAAGGCTCTCCACTCAGACCGGTCTTGTGCTTTTCGCATCCACCGCGCTCCCGCGATCCTGACGAGGTCGTCACTCCATCTTGTTGGAGGCCTACCCACAGCTCGTCTTTTATATATACAAACAAATATTGCTCGCTGTATAGGATAAGACAAAATGGAATGGAATTTAATATGGAAAACCACTTATGACCCTTAAAAAACACTTTTCAGGTCTAAAATAATGGAGAAAAACTACGCAGTATGCAAATTGCACGCGAACTACGGAAAGTTGTTCAGCGAATGGAGCGTCATCGAGAAGGAAATGGGCGACGGATTGCAGAAAGCCGGACATTACTTTGGTATGAATTTAATTTCAAGTTATGGTGATCCTAGTAATATTATAAATGCGAAAGTTTGTGAGTATGTGTGTTTGTTTGTTACTTGGAGCAGTAACGGCTAGACCAATTTGGATGTAAGGGTCTAGCAGGCTAAGCGAACTAGAAGTGCCCCCAACGACGGATTTGGTCATTCTTTCAGGTGGTGTACTGGCAAGTCCTAAGAATACTCTAGGCTTAATATCAGTCCTCGATCTTCTTTTGTTTTCGTGTTATTCAGGATAATGTAAAATCATCAGCGTATCAATGAAAGTGGCATATTTTGTAAACTGTTCAAGTCAGATTAACCAAACAAAATAATATTTGACAATAATAAAATAGGCTACAAAATACATATTTTTAACCCGCATCATTTCCTTATACTTCATTATGTAAAAAACCATTTTATTTTTCTTCTCGGAGGTACACCTCCAGAAAAAATATTTTTTAATTTTTTCAGACTCGATAGCGGAAGGCATAGACGCGGTGGCGGAGGACGAAGAGCAGCTCGCAGATCAGCTCAAGGAGTACCTATTCTACGCCGGAGCCCTGCAGCAGCTGGCGCACAACCACGAGGCGCTGCAGCAAGCCGCCGAGGGCGCACAGGACACGCTCGCCAACAGGTGAGAGCCTGGCCGCACATGGGTTAGCAGCTGGTGGCCCTATACCGAGGCGCGTTGACCACGCTCGCCATCATGTAAAGTCCTGGCTACACTGGGTCTAGTAGCTGACGGATCAGCTTCAGGAGTACCAGTACTGGGCTGGAGCCTGCAGCAGCTGGCGTACACCTACGAGACGCGCAGTGCGCGCTTGTCAATAGGTAAGATCCTGGGATGCATAGGGGCTAGCAGCTGGTAGACCAGCTCCAGAAGTACCTGTACCGGGCTGGAGCCTGCAGCAGCTGGTGTACAACCACGAGACGCGCGGTGCACGCCTGTCAATAGATAAGATCCTGGATGCATTGGGGGCACCAGCTGGCACCAGTTTGAGGACTGAGCCGGAATCAACTTAAATGCGTAATAAAGTTATAATTTTAACCATAACTAATGTATATAAATTGTTTTTTTTTTAATGGTTATTTAGTTTGATAGTAAATCGTGGCTCGTATATAGCGCGGCGTTGACTAGTTGTTTGTTCCGTCCAGGATAGCTATGCGCGGGCGCGCGGCGGCGGGCAAGTCGGGCCTGATGGCGCGGCTGTTCGGCGGGACCGACCCCGACATCGTGCGCGACCAGGCCACGCGCGCGCTCGACGCGCGCATCCTGCAGGACAAGGACGCCATCGAGAAGGCCAAGCGGGACCTCGAGTCAGTACCACGCACCTTTACGATTACGACCGTTCGTAAAATTCATAATAAACCGGTCAAGTACGACGGTTCAATACCACATTATATTCCGATTTGAATTCGATTTCAAATGTAATCAGTGCGCGCCAACTCCCACTTGACCATTTTTTGTATTTGTGGTTTTTTTTCAGTATAATCATACCAAGTTTGACGATTGTATGTTTGGTTGTGTTTACGAAAGAACAAAAATAAAAAATACGTTGAAGAAAAACGACGAGGAATCTATAGAGAGCCCCTTTATTTTTTTATTTGTTAGTATAACCACCGTTATAACAAGCTATTCTCAATGAAATACCCGGTATCTATTATGGTTCGAAAGATACAGCTCTTTGAAGTTAACTTAGGCATATTAACAGGTTCCCGTTGGGCTCCCCGACGAAACCCTGAAGAGGAAGACCGACTATCAACCTTTTCAACGCTATCAACGGATATATCCGCACGACTAGTTCAACGCTAACGACCAATTTTTTCCGTCATGATAATAATTGCCAGTGCAAAATATAACCGAGTGTCTATGAGGCAAGGTTGATATTAGCAGTATTTTTATGCTGTGAATGGCGTGTGGAATGACAGTGGTGATGGATATATCCGTCGTAGGCGTTGGACCCACGGATACATTCGTTCATAATATTGAAAAAATACACTGCCCTATCCAATATTGACCATATCTTTATTTCGTTTTATAATTCTACAGTCACTTGGTGTCACTAACTGGTATTTTTTGATGCCAATCATTGGAATAAACATTAGAAAGAATACATAAATAAACTCACGCCATCATTCTCAGAAAAACTTATTTTGCACAATCAAGCTAAGATGCTTACCAATGTAGAAAGAATATTGGATTGAAACCCACCGAGCTGTCACAAACGAATGACTTTTTAGAATGTATTGCAGTGATAGATAGTTTTCTTTATCAATTACAGAACAAGCTCCTCCACTCAATTATAAAACAATTTCAGAACTGTGCTTGTAATGTTTTTTATTAATTCCAGAGAATTCTCGAAGAAAGCCGCCATAGAAATAGAACATTTCCAAAGACAGAAGGACAAGGATCTCCACGAGTCACTGGTCAATTTCATCTCGTTACAAGTCAAAGCGGCGAAAAAGGTAAAATTCATGTTATTAAATTTTCGAATAGATCTAATATCTTTTTTCAGACATTTTTCATCGTAAAAGACGCATCGCATCAAATGGTTTTTTTTTAAGTTCGTTTTATGATGGTTAATTTATTAAGCGTATCAATGCGAATTAGCATACGCAATTTTCCACGGCTGTAACTATAGAATGCAATCATTGATTTAATATACACTAGATACACAATCTCGAACAAAATGTCGTAACAATCGGTGCCAAAATAACATTTACAGATAATATAAGAATTCCGATACGCAGCTAACATCGCTAATTTTTAACCCTGTAATACGAAAAAAAACATGCTGAAATGAACTCAATGTTCTAGCTGTCAAGTGTCAAATTTACAAACTAAGGTTTCAAAATATTGAAATCTTTTTAGTTAAGTGGCCATTATCGTAATATTAACGTCAAAATTGAACAACGGAGAATGGAGTCGCATTTCTCAATTTTATATTAATAAATTAATAATTATGTTTGGACAATTACACAGTAATTGACCTAACCCCAAATTAAGCTCGAAACTTGTGCTATGGGTGCTAGACAACGATATACATACTTATTTAGGAACAAAAATACTAATACATGGTGTTTGCCAGTAGAGTGTAGTGGTTTTAAGGGATGATAGGTAGAGTCAATCTGAACATTTTTGACCACATTTACTATTATGCGAAGTTTCACGGATTTTGAGATAATGCCATTTTTTTAATTAAAAAACAACGCTATGTTCGCCAGAGTTTTTTTATAAAATACCTTGTATAGCCTGTATCAAAGCCTGTATTTTTTTTGTGCTTTACTTTTGCAATATCTTCGTTCTTTAAAATAAATTCAAATAAACGCATTAATACTAGACTGATAAAAAATAACGTTTATAGGTAAAAAATCTAACCTAGGTGTAACTTTGCGTGTCTACGAAAAAAAAGTAACAGCGATTTACCCGTACAAATAACTTAATAAACTTCTTTGATCTACGGGCTTACTCAACATTTCATTTGCTATTATTTTCCGCCATTTTTCTCGCTCAATTTCGTTTTTTTGGAAATCTCGAATAATAATACAGTTTTATTTAATTTACAATATAAAGAGCATTTACGAGGTATTTTTTATTCTTAGATCTATGTATTTATAGTAATTTATAAGAAGTTTAATTAATATTATAGACCGCAAAAATAAGTAGGCGTAAAACATTGTAAAATAAAAATCAATAAGCGACTCTATTCATTCAATTTTTAACTATGTTCCACTTTTTACATACATCATCACCTTTCTTAATTAGAAGGCGAATTTGGCCACAAATACATTAAATTATAAAACTATTAACGGGTACTTAGCGAAAATAAGATATGCCATCCTTTTTCGACTTTCTTACAAAGCTATTTCTACACTTCTTCACAGAGCATTTAGGCATGTTGACCTGTCAACGCATCGCGTGCGACTGACAGCCCAACTGCTCTCGGAAGGAATTCGAGAGCAGTTGCTCCGTCACTCCGTTTAAGCATTGATGTTAAATCTAGTGTATATTAAATCAATGAATGCAATGATAATTTTCTTTAAAAAAAATAGTAGTATATACAACTGATGCATAAGAAGAGACGTTAAAACACGAGTATTTTAATGCCTAATTATGTACAGTTGCATACACTACTTTATCTACACACCACACATATTATAAGTACTTTAAGATGGGTCTAGAAGCCGACGACTTGACGACGAAAATGGCGGCAAAACAAAATTGTGCTGTATCAAATCATAGACAAACGAATGGAGTCCCTATTCTCATGTCTCTCGAGATCAAATCTCGTGCGGTTTATAGTAAAAAAACATCCTACATTGACGTTTCGTATCGATAACTGTTCTATGGATACTAGAATAGAGTTTTAACAGCTGTGCCAAATTAAAACTCATAACCTTAGAAAAATGTGTACTTTAATAATAATAACATTACAGTACAGTTTTTACCTACTACCACAGACAATAAAGATCTCATGTAAAATTGGTTGTAATAATGTTGGTTATTTCCTATGGTTTCTGAACGCATTTTAGAGGGCTTACGATATGTGCGTAGATAAAAGAGTATTGTATGTATTTATTTTATTAGTAATGTTTGAAGTTACAAAGGGGTTTTTTATCTCCACGACGGCCGGTTTTGTGCTACTCGCTTTTCTTCACCTCCATCTCAACCCTGCCAACTTAACTAACTCTTTTTTACAGAACTTGCAAGCGTGGACTCAGATAAAGGAATGCCTCCAGAACATGCCGTGAAAACTGGCCTTAAACCAAATTGTACAGGACATCATTAACGTAAGAATAGCCTCTTCGTTCGGGTTAAGGCAACGTCACTGTATTACCAAAGAGTTTTGAATAATGAAAAGGATTAATGGGATAAGTTTTTTTTTTTAAGTTTAAAGCCGAAAGCACTCTGCAGCGCACGCACGCTCGCGCTACGTACCCACTGCCTTGATAATAGCCGCACCTCATATAAAACCGCAACGGACCGCTATCCCATTCAAGGAGTTCTTAATGGGTTTTTATAAGGATTTTACTTAGAAAAGACGTTCGATTTGTTTTTTAAAGCGCCCCTTTACTTTCTCAACCTCGTATCTGATCGAATAGTTAGATAGGAAAGTAGTCTTTATTCTTTAGGGAAAAGTGAGGTGTGAAAGTTAATGGATGAAATGTGTCGTGTGCGTAGCGTACGCCACATTTGCTTTCCGGCTTTATTGTATTGTTCGAAAGTTTCTATGGTTCTTCTACTATATTTGAATTCTGATTGATGAGATTATTAAATATGTTTCTTTTGATAACCCTTCCTTTTTTCTCTATAAAAAAGTTTATAGTAGTTACCGTTCCTATTCGTCCACCAAGCTAAATGTTTTTATTTTTTATTTATCATACCATAAGAAACTTTCTAACAATAAGTTATAAAAAAAATCGACAGTATAGTACTTGATCAACTTAGTTTGTAATAATTTAAACTTTCATGTGCCGATTCCTTAACTCGAATGAACTTTAGTACGTTTTTTATCTCACTTTTAAGTAAACTAGAATCTTAGTTCCAATGCTAGATGATTATACCTAATTGTAACTATATTGTTATAAAACTATATCAAAAAGACGAAAGTAATGGTTTGCGATATTAAAGTGATATTTTTTCATTGACATTAAAAATCCCATTCCATTAAATACCTCATTATATTGAACATTTAAATAAGCAATTTAATTGTCGTTTGGTCGCTAATCAGGCAAAGCTTTTTTTTATATAAAATTCCTCCTAACTCCCGTTTTGAGGTTATTTGGTGCTTGGGAAGCTCGCCTTTTCCGTATGTTCGAATCAAAGAGATCATTATTATTTAGTATTATTTCTAAACCTCGTAGGTATGTCGCTTGTAATGGTTTGATACTCAACTGTGATGTAAAGACCAAGAGTAGCAAGTTTTTTATATTGTCTGTAATAATTGTAAAATAGTGGTTTCTACACCGCTCTTTCACAGCGGACTATCAGTGTTTGTCCCTCTTCAACACAGGTGCGAAAGGGTTAAATTTCTTTTGGTCTGCAAGTTCGAAAGCAGCGGTATAGTTGACGGGCCGATGCGTGAACGAGGTAACACTAATATCCGCTCGACGTTAACTTCGTCGAAACCCTGAAAGGATGCTCTATCGCTCATAATGACACTGCTGGCCATGTTTCTATTGTAATAAAAACACGGTTTAACGCGTTTAAAGAAAAGACACCTTTAACTATTTTTAGAACGGTTATGGATGTTCGATTTGTACTCAAATAATAACCGACATTAGAATCAGTAATTATAATTGCAATATATTATATGCGCAGATTTTTATCTGTACATATAATGTATAGAAAAAAAGCAAGTTGCTCTACGACAGCTTCCAATATTTCAACATTTTACAAAAAAAATACGCTATATTTTTGTATTAAATACATAGCCATATTTGACGTTCTGACGACAAATAAAAAATTGTATGTTACAAAACAAAAGCAAAAATATTGTAAAATGTTGAAATATAGGAAGCTGTCGTAGAGAAACTTGCTTTTTTTTTCTATCTACAGTTCAAGGAGGGCTGGTATATTATTCACTATTATCATGTTTTTGTAAAGAACTACCACCTTTATATTTACACAATAGTTTTATCTCGTTCTGACTTGTAAATGCGTCCCGGTCGGCCCGTTGGGAGTCAGTAGCCTAGTAAGACATAGATGCGCTAATATATTTTTTGTTAATCACGATATTCCTTTATTGAAATTAGTTTTATTTAGAATTGTTAATCTTTATTGCTAATGTAAAGGGGATTTAAAATAAAGAGACCTTTTATACTTGTTTTTTTATTACCTACGTGCCTTACCTAATTTTGTACCATATGGTCACTGCTTTAAGGTGCAATGGAACGGTTAGATATAAAATTGACCTACTTAACAACACATTTTAATTATTACGTTATTAGATTAAGCTAATCTCGCTATTGCTACCCTGGCGATCAGTATGAACAAAAAATACGTTAAGTTTTAGTCAAATGATAAGTTTTCGAGACAAGCTTTTACTGCCGAATCTACATTTTTCTGCACAGTCATCGATTTCTTTCGATGGTGCTACGGGGGCCGTAGCCTAAATTCAAACGCCACTAACGTTTTTTCCATCATTAAAAATGTATGGGATGACAATTACGTGGTTTATCGCCACGCATGTGCGCGCACGAGAAGGTCATCACTCATCACGTACATTTTGAGTGATGGAAAAGAGAACCGATAGTATCGTGTGCATCTTGACCTCAATGCCGCGGAGATCCTGCGGGCACCTGTCGACTTCATCATACAGTTACGAGATTAACTTTGGTACCTTAGGTCCAAAATCAATCTGACATTCTACAACAATAAGGTTGAGTTTCGTAAAATTATAAATGACGACAACTCTAATGACATTGACGACTTCAAGCCATACATGGTTTTTGTCCATTAAGCTACCGCCAAACAGCAGTGTTCGCATTGTTGTGTTCCGGTTTGGGGATAAGACAGCCGGTGTAATGACTAGCATAGAGGCATTCCATCTTAGTCCTCAGGGTTGGCAGCGCATTTGCAGTCTTAGGCTTGCAGTCTTGTGAATGCGAATGTCTATGGGTCACAGTTTCCACTTACCATCAGGTGGCCTGTGTGCTCGTCAGCCTTCCCTACGCCATAAAAAAAAGCATATTTTTCTTGAAATGGGTCCCATATTAACGCTCGAGACCGCGAGCCCCCTCACACCTAGCGTCTTTCGAACGTCTCATTAACGCCTCCGCAGCGCCGACGCCACGTTCTCGCATTGCCGTCGCTACGCAGTGGCGTTTTTCGAACGCCAGCGCCCGTCTACACGGGTTATTCCCACCTGTTACCACCAATTTGTTACCACTGGTAACAACTGGGATTTTTTTTCCCACCTGTTCCCAATGGTAACTACTGGGAATAAAAATTCCCAGCTGTTACCACTAACAACTGGGATTTTTTTTCCCAGTAGTTATCACCAAATATTACCACCGAGTACTTTCGTGGTAACAGGTGGGAATAACCCGTCTGCGCAATCGCGGCGTCGCCGCCGCGTTATTGAGGCGCCGTCGTTCGAAAAACGCCACTGCGTCGCGGCGACAATGAGAGAACGTGGCATCGGCAACGTCTATCTCTGTACCCGTCGCAGTGACGCTGCATGAGCGTTGACAAGATGTTCCGTTGTTCGATAGTCGCCACTGGCGTCGCGGTGGCTCTGCGCGGGCGTTATTGACACGCTAACTCTCGAAAAACGCCACTGCGTCGCGGCGGCGCAGCGAGAACTTGACGTCGACGCTGCGCGGGCGTTAATGAGACGCTGACGTTCGAAAGACGCTAGGTGAGAGGGGGTTCCAACTATTAGCTCTTAGCTAACACAATATGGAATTGTCATCGGGATAATATAATTTATTATGTATAGGTATTTCAAATTACAAATCATACATTTTTGCCGTGTCCCCCGCGCTTGTTTTGCTCCAATTACACGCAAAACTACAGTCACACCAAATCCAGCCGCGCTTGGGTGTCACGCCACCGCCGCCACTAAGCGGTCAGCTGTCGTGTCACGGCTCGCAGGCAATTATTATCACATCGATTTATCGATTCCATGGGTCCGTAACCGTCTTACAGAAGCTATAACTAAACCATTAGTTATAGAGATGTTTAACAAATTTATCTTGAGTAAGATTTGCATCGAGATACGTTGAAGATGACAGTTTTCTATGACTAGGTTGATTTTATGGGTACGTTTAACGTAATGTTATAACCTGTATGTACTTATGCCCGATTTCCACAAACGACTTGTCTTAGCGTCGCGAGTGTCATAGTGATACTTTTTAGGGTTCCGTACCAAAATGGTAAAAGAATATCCCTATGGTTGTCTGTCTGTCTGTACGTCACTGCAGGTTACCTCAGCAACTATAAATGCTATCACCTTGAAAATTGGCATAGCTTGCCCGTTTCTGTTTATAGTAAAAAAATATGAAATAATTTTATAAATAATTGAAAAGGGGTCTAAAGTGGGGGGTTAAAAAATTAAAGCTGTTTGATTATAGCAAATAGGCTGTCATGAAACGGCTCAATCTGCACGTTTCAAAATTATTTGGTTTTTAATTTTCTGTTTTGTACTTTTTGATTCACCTATAGCCTAAAATGTACCAATAATGACGGAACCGACCGAAGTTTTTAAACATTTGGCCATTTTTTTCAGTTTTTTAGTAACACACAAAGTTTGTTTCTCCATACTAGGTGTCCCAGTGTTGTCCTTTCACTTTGTATGGAAAAAACAACTTTATGTGATTACAAAAAAAAACTGGAAAAACGGGCAAATAGGTTTAAAAAATTCGCTGATTCGTAATGATTATTATGTAAGATACAACAGATTTTGTCGAGAAATGGACATAAGTGAAAATTACTTTAATTCAGATTAAGATAGGGGTTAAATCGATAGCTTTTTAGCTGCTCTATCATCCCTATTCGTTTATCCAGGGACACACTGAATCAAAATAATGTAATGATATTTTTTATTCCTGGATGTCTAGTTTTTTGATAGATCGAGGTGCACAAAAATGGAAGGTTAAGTGGACGTTGGTTGCAGAGGTGGGTTATAAGTTATAAAGTGATAAGTCGATACACTATTTGATTAAGAAATAGGAAAGAAAGAAGATAAAGGAAAGATAGGAAAAACTGACACTAAAGAAAACTATTTCAATGTAGTAGGAATAGGTTATTATTGATTGACTTATCACAAATCAGTAATTAGGTAGGTAAGTAAGTACGTTGCCTATGCTTCTACTCTACTATCATCTACAGTTTAGTCTTGTTTGACCACGTAAGTTGCCGGCCCCTGCCCTATCAATAATTCGTCACCTTCACCGGCAGACATGGGAAGTGGGTCACACCACGTTTTTAGTCCGCTGCGTCTACCAGACGTGACAATGTGTCCAGTATCAGCAAAATATACTTAATTTTTCTTTGAAAGTGAGAAAGGATTCTGGACTGGGAATTGTTTTGAAAATTGCGGATTTTGTTTTAACAGGTAATATATACAAAATCAGAATACCTAGTCTGATTTTGTCCCAAAATGTGTATCTATTTGTGTCTGTTTGTGGTACCTACGTAGCTCCTAAACGGATAAAACGATTTGGACGAGGTTTTAAGTTTCAAATGTCTTTAAGAAGGGGTCGCCATTAAATATACCGGAGGTTTTCTCTTTTTAATTAATTAATATTAGGTATTATATAGGTAGCAAAGCATGAATATGAATGTGCTGTTTATCGTGATCGAAACTGTTCGAATTTTCCTGGAGAAAAAGTACATGTGTCCGTGTCCGGGCTATAAATTGTCTGTGTCAAATTTCACATCGATTGGTCAAGTCGCTGAAATATCAAGATGGAACCAACTAACAAACACACTTGCGCATTTCTGATTAGTAGTTAGTATTACGTTAATAAGTAATGAAGAAAAGAGCATGAAATTCAAAGAAATCAAATCAGAATCAATACATCATAGCTGCTGTTCAATTTTTTTTTTTTGGTTCTAGAACGGATTTGGATTACTAAACTGCCCCTAAGTCTCCTATTGGACGTATTTTGTTCTAGCAATAAAACCAAAACCAGACAAATATGTTGAACCAGCAAGTGAGTGTGGACTACTGGGCGATGTGCAAGTCAATGATGACGTACGGAGCGCTCACAGCGCTTTGTTGGGTGATGGTGCGCCTGTTCAGCGCCGTGTTCGCGCTGCCGCGGAGGCTGCGGGCGCATCAGCAGACGATCCAAGAGTCGCTGCAGGAATTACAGGTACGTTGAGCTACGGTGGCCTAGTGGCGACTCGAGATTATAAGGTACCGAGTTCGAACCCACATGTCACCATGTACCAATGAGCGTTTCCAACTGAAGAATTTAAGTACATTACCCGACGCTCTTACGGTAATACGACAACAACTAATTTCTGCCATAACGGACGAAATACTAAATTCTATTTCCATAATCGTTTGCTCTATTTATGTTGATAATGTGACATAATTTTTATCGACCTAATCGTTGTATTACTTTTTATCGTAGTATCGTAGCATTTCACATTCAGGCAAACTGTCTTCTAAAAAGTTTGTACAATAAAGTGTTTACATACATACATACATTTGCTAAAAAAAAAACACAAAGTGATTCATTTCATAAACTTAATTTTGCAAAACGGTTAACTTTTTTTCGGAACTGTAAATGTTTCAGGATTTTCATAAAACTAACCTAACCTATGTGATTCTACAAGACGCTCCTAAAATAAATCCTGAACTAATTACAGTTGCGGAATAAAAGCGTTTTGCAAAATGATAATGTTTATGAAATGAATTAATTTGTGAAATGTTGTTTAGTAAGTTGTTGTTGGTGTTCAATACCAAAATAACACCACTGCCGTTGCATTAACATTTACCCATTCTGAGCCCAGCTTACTTTTTTAGCGACGTTTCCCGGACCTCAATATAACAGAAGAAGACCTAATTAACGCAGAGAAGGAACTAGACGAGTTATTAAAGGAAAACGGAAACGAACGGTCAGAAAATGAAGAACCCGCCGAAACTCCGCTAAAAGATGATTCCGCACAAATTCCACAAATAGAGGAGGATAAGAAAACACTGTAGTATTTTTTTAAATTAGCTAGATAAATTTATTTTAAACATAGCACCTATTTTTCCATTTCTATTATAGTTTAGACACCAATAAATATCATAGCCACGCAGAATAGTTTATTTTTAGCACCTTGAACAGTTTACCTATCTATCGAATCAATACACGGAACCAGCTGTTGTTTCACTGAATCTTGGCCAGAGTTAAGTTAGTGGCGGTGTTATCCAAAAGATGGCGCTGCCAAGAACAAAACAAAAGCTGTGACAGAACCGGCCGGGAGGCGTGGCTCAGCTTCCAGCAAGCTTTCACCCCAACTTAATTATTGATCGGCCAGAGCATCTGTACAAAATTTGTTTTTAGAATAGTTAACGTCATGTTGTTGTTGAACGTCCGAGCTAATAAATGCATACTTAACGTCCTCGATGTGTGATAGATAGCTTATCGGTGGTACTAGCGGGGCTATACTAAACAATGTTAATCAGTACTTTGCCGACTACCAGGCGCTGCGTTTGCTCAAGTAACTTATGATAATACGGTGATGAGTGCTAACCTGAGTGGTACCTGACTCTAGTGTGTTAGTTTACCCTTGTATTCCTGCAATATGACTCGTTCCAGCTACAGACCCCTCGTGCCCCGGTCTTCGAACAATTCCCTGGACAATCGAGATGCCGGGTAAGTCATTTTTATATATCGAACATGTGTGATTGGCCTGCGATAAGGGAGGTTTAATTGAATTTATGATACTGGCCAGTGACCTTTCTTTTGGGGTGAAAACAACTGTGCTTAATTTTAAATATTGATTTTCTTGTTCCATACTACGCAGAGGTATTCTAAGTTTAAAAACTCGGTTACCTTAATAAACTTAATCTAGCACTGGCCATTCAGCGTTGATTTGACAATCGATCGTACGTTTGACCTTAGTTAGGTGATTGAAGTACCGAATTAAGCTTTTCGTGATTATTTATAGGAGAACAATTTATTGGATCATTGTCAAGCGGCCTACGTGGTCCTAAAACAGTTTTTGAAGAAATTTAAATATTTTTAAAAATCGATTTAGGTGTTTTTCCTCAACTCGGACAACGGACATTTTATTTTTATTTTTTTCAGGCGTAAACAAACAAAAGAACCTACACTACAGTTAATTTACCGTCTAACACATGATTCCATTCGAAGGGTATTTTATGGTAAACCAAGTTTTATTTTATTTTACATAGGTACAAAATTATCTTATTTGAAAACGCCGTTTTCCTGTAATCCATTTGACTCAAATTCTCATGAATTTTAAAACAATGATGCTATAAATCACGTGTACCTACAGCTAGATTTATACTTTATGATACAGTTCGTAAATAGTACTCAGTACTTATAGGAAGTACATTCCCACGACCAAACAAGGAAGATTTATTACTTACAGAGCACTCATTATAATGAATTGTTAGCTAGGAGTAGGTACCCTCGTTTTATGAATACTAAACTAATTGTAGCTTGCTCGTGACTCGGTCCGCGTATAAGTCATTTAATGTACCACTGTCCAATTTTCTAGGATAAATGGTACTACATGCCCGTTTCCGCTCTTAAAAAGTTTCCCTGTACCAAATTTCACATCAATTTGTTAAAGCGTTAAACAGTCAAGACGGAACTCACGGAACAAACGAACTAACGGACTTTTGCAATAAAAATAGTAACAAATAACGACAAGATTGATGAAACGGAAGCGTATCTTTCCGACTCTTGGATACTTCATCGTTGTCCAACATAAGTGGGTGTTACAATCAATATACAATGTTGTCTCTTAGCTCAGCCAGTATTGACGATAAGGGCACAATGCTCCACGATCACGTTATATACCGGAAGCCATCCTGATGCAAGTCTATGACATGAACGCCACAGTGCCCACAGTGCTGTATCCGGTTCCGTGCCAATGCTAACATCCCGAGAGCTTCATCGTTAACTAGCTAACATTGTAGAGAAGAGAGCCATTCAGCATGATTTTTACACTGCTTCTGGTCCACCTCAATTCATCCCTCAAGCAAAATGCTTTAAAGAGAGACTTGTTGTCATTAGATAGATGTAACAATTCTTTCTTTTCGCTTTCCGCTTGGCAAGGTGCCAAGATATTACGTCTTGCCAAAGTAAATCGAAAACACAATCGGAAGGAAGTATCACTCAACAGTTCAACACTGAAATGAGTAACGAAAGTGTTTTTAACAACACTCTTGATGTTACTGAGCTTGCGCGGAAATCGAATTATCCTGAAATAAAATGTACTTACAAGAATAGATTATTGGCTTGTTTATTTTTTCAGATCCGGCTTATTTTTACCGGAAAATTACCAAACACCTCTACGTTTCCCCGTAGTCCTAAAACCTGCTGAGTTTTCCGTAAGGAATTAGTTCTGCTTTCTTCTTCGTATCATTCTAAGGCTACCAGTTTAATGGGATTTCACCCTTGTTCATGGCCCAGACTACCAGATTCTAGGTAAACAATCTACATTTACGACGTCCTCTTTACTAATCTGAGGTCAGTTTGTAGTAAAAAGGCCGTCTATACTCTCTATTGAGCACATTTAAAAGCAAAACACGGAATAGTAAATTTTCCTGTTGTGATCTTGCCGCCAACGCCTAATATGGTGACCACGGCCAATCTGTTAAGAGTGAAAACGTCGAAAAAGAAATAAAATAGGCAGTCTTACCGCTAAATAGCGATCTCCTCCAGACAACCTTGGACAGAGAAATAGCTAAGGACGAAAATAGATGGCAGGCGGCGTAAACTAATTGCTTTAGAAGTTAAGTCTAAAATAGAAACATGTAAAGAACTATTTTTATTGTTATTAAATGAAATACATAAAGTAACTGACTCTCTGAGATGTTTTCGAGAAGCTCTGATACAATACAAGTGAAATCTGCAACTGCAACTGCAACGCTAACCTACGTATTCATTACGGAATGGCTTGATACATAGAAGTCAAAGGCGTAGAGTTTTGCCTATATAAGGTAGGTACATAAATAGGCACTTAATTATGGCGTTGTCAGTACCTAACAATTATTGCTTAAGGAAATGTTAAACGGCACATTCTGGTCATAAATATCTTATCACAAACAAACATTGCTCCACAATGCAAATACCTGGTAGCTACGATCTATTGTAGTGTGCGGAATTGTCCACAGCACCTTTGTTTAGGGCTATAATAGAACCTAGGGTACCTATACATATGAGGTATTCCATTCATCGCCTAGACCGTCTCACGTATCCCCTCGTCCTAAGAAATTCCGCCCGAGGAATGCTTCAGCAACATGTTATTTTTCATTACAACTGCGCTTGTTTTCAGTCGAATATAACTATTGGCTGCAGTCAGTTGTTTCACGCACCGAGGGTTTTGTAACACTGCATAGTAGGTATTATTATATTTCGGACTATATGGGACTTAATATTGATTAGGGCTTATAACCGTTAGCGCAAGCCGAACTCATTGACCGGTTTTTAGGATTTGTATTTTAATCATACCAAATTACCGTATTTAGAACAAAAATAAAAAATATTGATTTATTAGGAAATCCGCAGTAATAACACGTAATAATTCTGAAAAAATAAACTATCAGGTTTTGCTTACGGTTCAAAATATAGCTCTCGAACGTTAGGACCGACGAATCGACGGACGGACGGACCCAAAGGGTACCAATGGGACTCTATTTTACTAAGCGTCTGTCTGTCATCTGTCATGTCAAGAACAGTAATATATACACTTGAAATTTTCAGTTCAGTTTTAACAAAAACTAAATACAAAATAAATAATAACATATAATAAAAAGAAAATATGGCGTGGTACAGTACTCTTCGTGTATTCGATTTTAAGAGTTCCGTTGACAAATGGCAAAAACAGGACCCTTACAATTGTGCCATGTCCAATGTCATATAATATAACAATAAGTCAAGAGACAACTGTACCGTGTACCCCTAACATGAGTTAAAATTACCGTACTCGGTAGCGAGTCGACTGCTGTGTCCCTCGCTTTCCATAAGAATACAGTGAGGGACAGAGCATTCGACTCGCTAGCGTAATTGGAACTCATGGTAAGACTCCTGCTACTGTCGTAATTAATACATTAATGTTAACAATACGATTCAAGTAACGTGTAAATGAGATAGCATGTGTGCATAATTAAACATATTTACGATACGCGCTATTGGGTTAGCGATTTAGATTGTGTTATCATTTGTAGACATTATGATGTTGTGGATTGTTCTCAATTGAACATTTAAGTATTTTCGGGCCTTCTAAGGTGTTAATGGACGGAGTGTAAAGAAAATCTTATAGAATGGTACCAACATGACGGCCATGGATTTCTCAAAGGCTTCGCTTCCAAGTCAGGTAAAAAAGTTCCTTATAAATAAAGAACGTATAATTTTTTGATATATATGTGCAATCGGCATTATGGAACACCTAGGGGAACACTGAACCGCTACAGAACTGTGTCACAGTGACGTTATAAAGTCAAATCGTAAATTGACGAACAAAATGTAACTGTGACACAGTTATATCGTGATCAGGGGTCCATTTTGCCGATGATACACACTGGAACCTTGTCATATTGTGAGTGACATTGTTATTGTCATAGTTGTCATGTGGTCAGTTTGGAGTTTATTATGACAGTGTACATCAAAAAAACTCAAAGATATACGTACATAATTTTCGTCGTGTTTGTTTCAGATTATCGGTTAGAGATACCGTATCGTGACGGATAACATATCATTGAAAGTGAATATATTTCCAATAAAGGGGTTTCCTCTATAAGGAACCTGCCACACCCGCGTGACTGTTATCAATTATTTTGATAACTTTATAATATAGATTATTACGTTAACTATGATTCAAGAGAAAAGTTAGTATTTTATGTGGCTATTGAAACTCTAGCATCTTTACATTACATAGTATAAAACAAGATCGCTTCCTGTCCGTTCCTTTGCCCGTTTATTACTTTCAATTAGATCTTACAAATTACGCTACGAATTTTAATACGGTCTTCAATAGATAGAGTGATTCAAGAGGAAGGTTTTTATCATCATGTCAGCCGAAAGACGTCCACTGCTGGACATAGGCCTCCCCCAAGGCTTTCCACTCAGACCGGTCTTGTGCTTTTCGCATCCACCGCGGTCCCGCGATCCTGACGAGGTCGTCACTCCAGGTTTTTATATTATCTTAATAATATTAAGAATGAGTAAGTTTGGATTTTTGTTACTCAATCACGCTTCAACCACTGAACGGATCAGGATGAATCTTGGCACACATATTTATTTTTGGTTATTTTTTATCTCGGAATTATGCATAGTTCCAAACGGCATAGCGATAACCGACTAATAAGCGAACGGAGTCGCTGGCAATTGCTAGGGTATAATAAATTCTGGATTATCCACGGCTGGAACTGAAAATTCTCGGTCAGGTCGCTATAGATTATTATATTTGTGTGATATGATAAGGAGATGATACAACGAGGCAGCGACTGCAGCGACAGTGTGGGGAGGAAACAAACTAAAATCGCCTCGCTCCCTTCTTATGAAAATTTCCTCTTTGTCGCCGCAGAGATCCATGGCCCGAATGTTTATTGCCTAACGCACTCGCAATCAAAATCGTTTTCATTTTGACAGTCCGATAGCAAGTCTCCATACAAATTGAAAACAATTGTTCCCTTTTGAAGCCGATTGTGATAGCGAGTGTGCTAGACAATATCCCAGCAGTTTGGCCATCTGCAATTAACAAATACATCATCTATGTATTGTACGCTGTCTTTGTACGCTGCCGTGTCGCTTCTTGTGAACTTCACAGACAGCTGGCCGCCGTCCTGGTGACGACGCCGCGATGGCTACAGCAGTCACAAATCAAAGATCTAACGAGACTTTGTTTCGTATCAGTAAGGTGTAATTTGTACAGCATAGCAAACATGTTTGGCGTTTGAGTGACACATTTTATATTCGACGTAAGGAGTTGAAGAGGCTAGATTAAGTCCGGTCATTATAATTGCATAAAGGATCAACAAACCAGCTCAAAATACGCTGACGCAACCTTTGGGCAGTGACGTGTTTACTGTCTATTACTTCACGGTTTTAGCTCGTCTTTTACGCCGGCCGGTGTGTTCAAGCCGCACCTAATTACCTTTGGCGATTTCAACGCTGCCACTAAATATACGCAGCATCTGCTTATGTAAGACTTCGGTGTGGTTGATCCGTAAGATCGTACGAGTATGTGAGCGAGCAAGAAAAAATACAAAGTTAAAAAACAAAACCAAGGTCCTAGCTGAGCTGCCGAGTTACAGAGCCCTCGCTATTTTAGAATATTTTTAACCATGTTATTCTGAAGGACAGAATGTCCGCTCCTAGTATGCGACGTATGACTAATTGACATGTGGAGAAATGCTCAACTCACGCAAGTAGAAATAAATGTTATTTTAAAACATACCTATTAACATGACCTACATTAAGTTTGGATGGAATATACTCTAAGGCTCTATTCTACTTTTGCTCAACTAACTTGCTTGACCAGCACCTCTATTCTAGGCGGTATAATTCGTATTTGACCTGTTATGCTATAAAACGGTATTTGTTTTTACGGTATTGTCAGCGTTGGGATAGCTCTTATTTAGTTGACAATAATGGCACCGAGTTTTAAAACAATACGTGTGAAGACCACCTAGAGTAAGGCCCCAGGTAAAATAAACTAGGTTAAGTTCGATAAAAATCATCCAATCACTTCAACCGATAACCGAACGTTCTATTTCTATATCTGCAACTGACTCACAAAGGTAATGTTTTGATGAAATTCTGTGCACATTTACTGAGAAATCGAAACACGGTAGAGTATGTTTTCCTTATGAAATTTAGGTACGTGAAAACCGTGTAAACAATGTGCGGTGGATGCATATAATTTTCCAGGTTCATTCAATATAATTTCATTGTAGGTCCAGTAAATAATCCTGTTGCTGAAAGATAATGATTTTCTTTTTGCAGGATTCTATGGCAGCTTAATAATGAGAGTTGACAAGTGTGTGTAAAATGCGCAAGGGATGGCAATCCCAACTAAGATCCAATGTAATAAAATCAAAGCAAAGTGTAGGCATAGGTACCTCCAGTGAATACTTAACCTATTTTTGCATAAAGTAGGTAGGTGTGCTCATTAAAAGTACTCCCTTTCCATACTTTTGATTGTCGAACCAGATGACGAGCTGTAACTACACCTACACAACAATGCGATAACTGCAGCTTGGCGGTAGGTAAAGAATGAGATGGACGAGCGATTCTACGGATCCTACCACCACTAAAAAAGTTTACACCTAAGTTGAACCTAATTGTTAGACTTCGGTATTTGCGATTTTCTTGCCCAACTAAAATGTACAGGGTTGTAATCATGACCTGTTTACCAGCTGATGGTCCTGACGGCCCGTCGGGCGTAATAGTTGGGCTCAGTGAGTTTTCCATTTCCCGGTCGATTAGGGCAAGCCGAAGTGGAGCGGAAGTGCACTACTCCCAGCATACTGAGTTAAGGTCAATAAACAAAGAGGGGGGGTCTCCCAGCGGGTGAAGCCAAAACAAACGCTGCTAACGTTTCTGTTTTCTATCGACTAGAAATGTATGGATTTGACATAAGCGGTCGATGCGATCTGTCATGCTTGTGTCAATGTCTCCTTCGACCGCCTAGAACACTTTATCGAAAAAAGAATTAAATGTACGAAGGTGCTGAATTACACAACAAACTACCAAAAGATGTCAGAGATGCCAAATCAATGATAATTTTCAAAAGAGCATTAAAACAATACGTATTAAATAATAAATAAACATAATAATAAAATATATAATATAATAATAAGTAGTTACAAAATCATGCACATCTTTTAAGGCTTTTCCAATTTACTTTACAATAGATAATATTACCCGCACATAATTCATAAATCCCATCGTATAACTAATGTGTTAATTAACCAGTGGTCAAACGCGTAGTTCGCTTTAACTGGCCCTACGCTCAGCATTACATTGTTGCATAGCGCTTGCTGTTGCCAAGCGCCTTTTGTACTTGAGTCGTCGACCGATTTTGCATGCTACCCTCTCCTAATTATATTTAAAAAAAAATATGTCTTCTCAGTAAGTGATTTATGTAATCTTTTTGAGAAATAAATGTCTTGAACCATAAACCATAATGTTCTCGATTTTCGAATATCGCTAACTTAGCGATATCGACTATGCATTAGGTGGGTGAATTTTCAAACAGGCATTTTTGGGTGTCACACTTGTGTAATGCGGAAAATAACAAATAAAAAAATATAAAAAAAATGGTTTTACATCCTATACAATGTCATATTACGAGGCCATACATAATTATCATGCAAATGTAAACCAATTCTCAGAAAAAAAATATTGAACTTTCAAAATAATGTGAATATGATCACTCTGAGGTATGTCACACTTCCAGTTTTGTCCAAACAAGCTCGCGTAACTTTGTGTGCACGCAACATTTTAAACAGTATTATACATCATTGGAAAGATTATTTGTTGACGCTTTTTATTATTTGTCTAATAATACAAAAATATTAATATCTAAAACTAGGCAGACCGCTTTGTCTTTGTCCCGCGCCGACCACTCACGAAACGACTCGTAAATACCTGCTAATATCTCATTCGTCTAGCGACTCACCGCCATGTTTGTTTTTCTATTAAAGAGACCGTTAGTTGTGCGTTCGCGATCGAACCGAGTGGACGTGGATCTGTGTTGATATTAGAGCTAGCGAGGTAAGTCTTTTTCGCGATGTATTTTGGTACCCTGTAAAGTAACATCGGTGGCGCGTGGTTTATGTACGTTAAATAAGTATATTTTAGTTCATCTTTTAATATATATAGAACCTTTACGGGCTTAATTCAACCTGTAATGCATGTTTTAATAAAGTATATAGAACAGCAGATATCTTTAAAAACCTTTTTTGCCGTAATTTTGGTGGCGTAATTTTGGTGGCGTTTTTGTCCACCGAAATTACAAATGCCCCACCGAAATTACCAGTCAAGCTTTATTTGTTATTTTTATATGGGATTTGGTTAAAAACAGTATCATAGATTTAGTATAAATGCTTCTTGAGTGGACTAATGAATTGTAGTTCGTTATTAAATTTCTCAATAACATTTCCATATTTTTTAGGAGACAATGACTAAAACCAAACAGAGTAGAGAAGAGCGGCTAGAAAAAAAGAGGCTAGCTGAAAGAAAAAGAAAAGCTAAAATTAAAAGTGATCCACTAATGTTCGAAGCAAAGAAGAAAAAGGACAGAGAGAGGTATCGGCAGAATAAAGCCAGCAAGAAAATTGTTCCAATAAGTCAACTTTCTAAGAAAAAAGAGAAGCATTAAGAGAAAGAAATAGAATAAATGTAAAAGCTTTTAGAGCAAGAAAGTTGTAGTTGGAAAGTGCCTCTCAAACAGAGCCAATGATTGATATAGAAAATATAGATACAGAAAAAGGATCCCAAGATCCTCTGTATATAACAGAACCGTCACAATGCCACTCCGGAATTGATGAGAATGAAGCCTCTTGTTCGAGGAATACCAGGAATCTCCGTTCAATTTCACGAGAAAGTTCGAAGAGTCCCGTCACTCACTTATCAAGATCTAAAAAAAGAGTTCCTAAAAGACTAAATTACAACATTGAACCTTTAAGTTCTTCCCCTGGTTTATCATCGTGTAGTGCATCGAGTAACATATCTAGAGCCAGCTCAATTTCTGCAACACCACGTGGTCAACGCAAAAAACTGATCAGAAAATATAGATACCCATATTAATAAAGTTGTGAATGAAGACTCTGATTCCTCTGACTATAATATTTTTGATTAACGTAAATAATTGGATTCACTTCTTATAATTACGATTCTTTTTATAACTGTTACTGACTGATTATGCATGTGATACAAAAGCTTAGCTCTATTAGATTAGATTCTAACAAACAGTAAAGATTGTTGATTGTTGTAAAGACTGATTTTTAATGTAAGTTTTTGATTATTTTTCTAGAGTTTATAAAACTTGTTTTAATACGTAACTTAACATAATGTTTTAAAAGTTGTGAATTATTATAAAAAAAAGGTTTTTTTTTAAATTAAGAATGAATAATAGTATCTTTTTAATTAAACCTCATTAAAGAAGACAATAAATAAGTAGTCAATGTTATTTAATACAATAAAAGTCAATGTGATTATGTTTATTTCATTGTTACAATTATTTCAAACAACAAAATGAAAAATTATTAATGAGTGATTATGCATGTGATACCTTACGATAGGACAATAGTAATTTAATACAAATACTTATTTAATTTAAAGTAACGTTTTTTTGATTATATAAGAAGTTTTATAATTTTTTTAAAGTTTTGAGAATATTATTTAATTTCTAAAAAACAGTATTGTTGTAAAGACTGATTTTTCATGTAAGTTTTTGATTATTATTCTAGAGTTTATAAAATAAGTTTTACTTAAAAGTAATATAATGTTTTAACATTGTGCTTTATTATAAAAATGGTTTTTTTATTGAGAATTAATAAATGATTGTATTTAATTTTGTTGTTTCAATTATTTCAATAAACAAAATATTTAAAATCATGCTGAAGTTTAATTTAATTTTAATTACATGTTTTAAAAGACTTTTAAACGTATATGTTCATTACTTATTTTTAAACAAATTTATGATGTAATTTCGGTGGTACCGTTGTAATTTTCGGTGGCGCGAAAAAAATTAAAAATAGTATTTAACCAAAATAATGGCTTTAGAAGGGTGCCTCATACAGTATTTTAAATACAATTAGAATATCTTTCTGGACATATATACATTATTACCGTAATATGAAAAAAAAAATGCGCCACCGAAATTACGAAAAAACAACGGTCTCGAAAATTCACCCAGGTACGTTAACGTTAGTGATTTTTGAAAACTTGACAAAATGTATGCAGTTGACGTAAGCGGCCGAAGCGAGCGTGCAACAGTTAGGTTTATATCTTAACGCTAGTAATATTCCTATGTTTTTTTGATTTTTGTGACCATTTCAGTTCATAGAATGCACCTTATCTAGCCCACGGTAGTTATCATATCTTCGTAATACATTACATTTTAACGTGAATTCCTAAGCGAAGTGAGTTTATTATGCTTTTATTACCGTTATATTTGCCATACCTAGTACTAGTTACATTATCTCCCTGGCTTCTTACAAATACTTATCTACGTAAACTAAAACATTTTTGTAACAAACAAACATAAGGAAAATAACAACTTAGCTACTAAACTTGATTAATATGCCCAAAAATACTCCAGCCGTATTATCCTGCAGGAAGTACTTTCTACGGCGGGAAGGGAAGGAAAATATCGTAAGAATTTGCGAAAATCCTTGAAGGTAATCCTCCGGGACAATGTTTCCCTAAATAAACATGTTTCAACTTGTTCCCGTATTCAGGTAATACCTTGTTTTTCTTAAGGACTCTGTGACAACGTACTTACTTTATTTATGCCTAGAGGGAAATGCTTTATCATGATTATTTGGAATATGTTAATATTCTGAAAGGAATGGTTGGCTGATAATATTTTGTTTACTCCTTCATTCGTTTGTTTATCCGCTTATGTTTATCTAAAAGACAGTTAGACGGTGAACTATTTACGTTAAATATCATGTTTTATATCAAGATTTTATAACAACTTAAAAAACGTTTTGAAGATTATCGAGACCTTAGCATACCCTAGGGTTTCAGTTAAGTTATTTAAGTAGGTAACCTTTTAACTCCTACGTACATCAAATATCCTTTGACCACCTTCCAACTCCATTATGAGATCAGCTGTTTGTCTAATTTCATTTGGTTATATACCTACTTCAATTAAAATGTATGAATGTTAGACTACACAGTTTTTATCTGAAACAAGGCAGTAACAACCAAAATATTTATTTTATTTTTATTTTAATGTCACTGTTGAACTAAAGTAACTGAGCTATAACTAATTATTGTTATTAGGTCAAATATCGGGTAGTATCAGACAGGTCAAAGACGATAGTGAAATACATTTGCGTCTTGCCCCAATTATTATTTGAAAACAATATCATTATCTCTTTACTTTTCACACTTTGTTTACTAGTATAGTTGGCTGTGTTATCAGATCAGTAAAACATTGACTT
The DNA here is from genome assembly GCA_923062465.1 of Acleris sparsana. Taxonomy (NCBI): domain Eukaryota; kingdom Metazoa; phylum Arthropoda; class Insecta; order Lepidoptera; family Tortricidae; genus Acleris; species Acleris sparsana. The sequence goes on from OV281293.1 coordinate 4,557,651, forward strand.
CCATTGAGTGGATTTTTTACAGGTTGATTAAAAATAAAGACTGTTTTCTGATTAATCCTGTATACTGAAACATAACAATCAGACGCCTCCGGGGATCCCAGAGCTGCGCTTACCTCTCCCAAAGGATAGGTTTAACTATCCAGAGAGGCCGCGAACAGATTGATTAATGGGGATATTCTTTTTGTAATTGTGTGCACAAATGTGTTTTAATAATTCTAGGTTTAAGTGGTTACACTAGTTTTTATTTATTCGAATTATTATTGTACAGTGGATGTAGTGTATTTTTTTATCTCTATCAAATACGTTTGATTGTATCATTTGTACGTTTGCAGACCTTTTGTTACCTTTTGTATCTATCACGAAAACACTTTAGAACATGCCATATCAACTAGGAGGTCAATGATCAAATGCTGAAACATGTAGGCCTATGAGAACAACTGTTGAAGCAGTGGACGTATTTCGGCCGAAATAATAACTAAGTACATGAATAATTTTCTTATAACCTCGCTTTAGTCAATCTATTAATGCCTAATTACAAACCAAAAAAATCTAGTGGGGCAAATGCGTCTACGGGGTAAGTGTGTCAAACCAAACTATCTACTAAAAAATGTAATTGTCGCGCTTACCCCCTCTGACCTTAATCTTTTTCGTGTACTATATTCCGCCTTCAAGATTGCGTTGTGCTAACACAACGATGTGTTAAGCGTGTCCCAAATAAATGACGAAATAATATCACGGAACAGTCAACAACGGACATAATCATATTTATCGTGAACCATATCTCGAAGTGCCCAGTCATAAATCCAGGATACGGTAATATCCAAACGATTATTGAGAAATGAGGTCGTGTTGATGTCCTTTTATTAGTTATGTTTTTAGATAAGTTTTTTTTTTTTTTTTTTTTTTTTTTTTTTTTTTTTTTTTTTTTTTTTTTTTTTTTTTTTTTTTTTTGAGGGTAGGTGGCAAGAAAGTAACACTGGTTTTGAGACAGCTCTTGTATTTAATTAAATATAAATAGTTTTTCCGTCACTTTTTGGCACTTATTTCAGTATTTTGAGTAATACATCTTAGAAGCAAGACAGGGAAATTAAATTATACATTTATGTAAATTTTAAAACATAATATTTGTACCCACCTGCCACCTCACTATTCAACACTCCGTTTACAAATAAAGGCAAAATAATCACTACAATGGCTCAATTAGATGACATCAAGCAAACTCAGCTTCAGATTGAGGACAGCTTCAAAAAAAGGTTGGATGAGTTTGACTCTCAACTTAAAGCTGCAGCAACAACTTCCAATCCAAAGGCAACCATTGGGAGACTTAGTGAAGAGTTTAACGCCTTCAGGGACCTAATATGGAAGCTCCTTGGCTTCATGCGGCAACAGTTGGCAGAGTGTGTCAGGTCAGTTGATGCGATGGATCAGCGACAGCGCCTTAAAGTTGTTTTATTCAACAATGTTCCCGAAAACCCAGATGAAGACACTTCGAAGATAGCTCTGGACATTATTCGCAATAAATTGGCGGTTGGTAATGCTTCGCCTGCATCGATCAAGCAGTGCCACAGACTGGGCGCTAAGCAACAAGGTCGTGATCGGCCTATTCTTGTGCGTTTTTCGGACCTCAAGACAAAGTCAGCTGTGTGGATCCAAAAGAAGTGTCTCAAAGGTACCACCATCACATTGACCGAATTTCTGACGCGGAGAAGACAAGCGGTATTCATTAGAGCTCGTCACCATTTTGGTATGCGGAACTGTTGGACGTTAGATGGGGTCATCTCGGTCAAGCTTCCAAATGGTGACCGCCGTAAGTTGACAACCAGCGACGAACTCGACGGGCTCATCGTCAAATTCCCGGAGCAGGTGTCTCGGAGCAGGGAGTCGGCTAAGGAGCCGCCGGGTCGCGGTGCGACGGCCAGGGGAACAGCAATCACTAAGTAGGCGCCTTTGGGCTGAGCGCTGGTCCCGATTAAACTTTGTGTGCCGTTTTTATACAATTCTCACTAGGTTTGGTATTGTTTGAGCTACGTGTAAGTGATAAAAATATGCAATTTATTTATATTGAAATTTTATAGGTAGTTCGACTTTATTTTGGTTTTTTAATCGAATACCGCACGTTTACGTTAAATTTGTTGCCAATTGTTGCGTCAAATCTCTTTGATAGATAGAAACTAGTAGCTGTCAAATCTCAACATGACAGGTTCAATTTTTTAAACTTCAACAACCTAGTGAAGCATGGTTTGAGTTCCAGTATTTTAAGCCCAGGTTATCTTTGTTTTTAGTTTCTTTGATGTTTATGTTGACTCCGCGGGAAATGTAGTTTGAAAAATTATAGTTTATTATTTTGTACTGTATTTACTGGCAGGTGGAGCAGAATTCAACTGAATATTTGTTAATTTTAGTGCATATTTTAGTGTCTTATTGTATATTGTGTATTTATATTTATATATTTTTAATTATTTCCAATGTCTGATGATGATTCTTTTCATTCTCTAAATGACTCCGAAGGCTCCTTCTTATCTTGTGATGAGCCTTTGGATAACTTAGACAAGTTGCTCCTTAAGCACCTCGAAACAGTAAATTATAAAAATATTTTAATGTATGTCACATCAACGCGCAAAGTCTTCCTAGCCATTTTTCTGAACTGCTTGAGGTATTCGGTGCTGGTGTGATGGATGCGATTTTGGTATCCGAGAGTTGGCTGAAGCCCGGTTTGTTATCAACATCTTACCCGTTACCTGGTTATGTTTTAATTAGGAATGACCGGGTGGGTAGGGGTGGTGGAGGGGTGGCGATTTACTTACGTAGTCACATCGCTTTTAAAATCATAACAATGTCTTCTGCCCTTTATTCAGGTTCTGCGGAATATATTTTTGTAGAACTTGATTTCAAAGGTACCAAAGCAATTCTTGGTGTCGTGTATTGTCCCCCATCCATAGACTACTTTTCAGATCTAGAAGTCACTCTTGACTCGCTAGCTCCTGAGTACACACATCTCATAACAATGGGCGATTTTAATACTAATCTCATTCAAAAAGATTCCTTACGATCGCGGAAGCTGCTATCAATTTTAAATTCTTCTAATCTGTCTCTTCTTCCTTTAAATCCTACGCACCACAATTTCGACACGGATGACACGTGGATAGATCTTATGTTCACCTCTTCTCCCGAGCTTGTTGCCACGCATGGCCAGATTTCTGCCCCGGGCTTCTCCCGCCACGACTTAATTTTTATGTCGTATAAGATTCGTCCTCCTAAACACTGTCCTAAAGTGCTTCACTTGCGGAGTTTTGCTCGGATGGATACGGATAAGTTGCAGGCTGATGTGTCGGAGCTTAACTGGGAGCCCATTGAAAGCGCCTCTTGTATAGATACCAAAGTTGCTATGTTCAACTCAATGCTTATAAGAGTATACGATGCGCATGCTCCCATCCATAATGTTAGGGTAAAGCGTCAACCTGCGCCATGGATGACCAGAGGCATTCGCATGGCAATGAGGCGACGGGATAGAGCCTTCCGCAGGTATAAGAAGGATAGATGTGAGGACACCTGGCACTGTTTTAAAGTTGCAAGAAATCGTTGCAATCAGATGGTGCGAGCATCTAAGCGTCGTTATATATATTCTAACGTTTGTAATACTTCCTCTGCGGATATTTGGAGGTTCCTTCGAACCCTTGGTATCGGGAAAATTCAGCAGCAAGGCACTGTGCTTCCTGTGACTCTTGACGATATCAACATACATTTTTCTACGACTTCCTCTTTAAATCCCCGTACTAGATCTCTCACTGTTGCAGAAATTGGTGCTATGGCGTCGCCCGACAACCTCCTCTCCTTTAATTTCACTCTTGCCAGTCAGTCTGACATTAAAAATATAATCACGTCAATTAAATCCCAAGCCGTGGGTTGTGATGACGTTAGCCGCGTCATGATAGTCTCGGCATTAGAACCTCTCCTTCCTATTCTTACCCACTTGGTAAATTTTTCATTACAATCAGGTCAATTTCCATCCGTCTGGCGTAAAGCCTTTGTACTTCCTCTTCCTAAAATCTCCAATCCCACCGCAGCAAATCATTTTCGCCCAATTTCAATTCTTCCGTTCCTATCAAAAGTTTTAGAGGCGTGTGTCCATAAACAGCTTTCTCGACACATGTTCAATAATAACCTCCTTAGCCCGTATCAGTCCGGTTTTCGTCCAGGCCATAGCACTGCCACTGCACTTCTTAAGGTTACGGATGACATCCGTGCTGGTATGGATGTAACGGAAATCACAACCCTTGTTCTCATTGATTTTTCAAACGCCTTCAATACTGTTAATCATGATATTCTTTTGGCCATTCTCTCTCTCCATAAAGTTTCCTCTTCTGCCTTAAAGTGGTTCTCCTCATATCTCCGAGGGCGCCAGCAGTCTGTTCGATTTGAAAGCTCCCTCTCTGACTGGTGTGATCTGACTGCTGGCGTACCTCAAGGCGGTATCCTCTCCCCTCTTATGTTTTCCATCTTCATCAATCTTATCACTAAAGACCTTCGCTGCTCGTACCATCTGTACGCTGACGACCTACAACTTTATGTTCGATCTAGTGTTAGTGAGCTTTCGGACGGGATTTCATTGCTGAACCAGGATCTAAAAACTATATCCGACTGGTCACGAAGATATGGTGTTGTGGTCAATCCGGCCAAATGCCAATCTATGTTAGTGGGAAGTAGCCGTTTAATCTCTAAGATCAATTTAAACAATTTGGGACCTGTTACATTTGATGGAAAACCTATACCTTTCAGTTCGCATGTTAAAGACCTAGGCCTACTTATTGACAACAACCTTAATTGGTCTGCACAGGTGACTGAAGTCAGCCGTCGAGTGACTGGGACATTGAGGGCCCTATACCGCCTTAAGAATTTCTTACCGTCCGAGACAAAACTCATGCTTGTGCAAACTCTCATCCTTCCCATTATTGATTATGCAGATGTGTGTTACCTAGACCTTAATGAGTGTCACCTTAATAAACTTGAACGTCTCCTAAACAATTGCATACGGTTCATCTTTGGCGTTAGGAAATTTGACCATGTGTCAAGTTATCGATCTCAGCTTAAATGGCTACCTATACGGGAGCGTAGGAAACTTCGAATACTTTCTCTGCTGTTTTCTATATTAAATGACCCCCTAGCCCCTTCTTATCTCAAAAGCAATTTCAAGTTCGTCTCAGAGAGTCATTGCCGCCCCGTACGTCCATCACGGAGTCGCCAACTTTGTACCACTCTTTCTCATACCCGCTTTTTTTCGGACTCGTTTGCGGTTCAAGCAGCAAGACTCTGGAATGCTCTGCCTTTGCGCATACAACAAGCTCCTAATAAATATAGTTTTAAGGAACAGCTTCGTGAGTTTTACCTCTCATCTCTCTCTGTTTAGTTTTCTTGTCGAGCCTTAGACATCATCATTATTTCTGTTAGCTTGTCGCATATTTGTATATATTTAGTATAATATGTATATATATTTAATTATTAAATATGTATGTATATTTATTTATACTATATTGTAGACTCTTTCAATTCTTCTAAATTTAATTAAGTAAAGGGAAAGTATTGTCTTTTTATTGCACCTACCTACTTTTTTGATTTCTGTTTCACCTTAAGGTTGACTGGTAGAGAATGCTTGTAGCATTAAGTTCGCCTTTTGTACACTATTTTATTTTTGTGCAATAAAGTATTTAAATAAATAAGTACAGATAATAATTGCAATGTTTTTTTAAGGTCTGATAGAATGGGCCGTATTAATAAACTCATGTTGACTCAGACTTATCAAGCTACACCAAAAATGACAGTTTTCTATGACTTGAAGTCGAAGGTGTTTTAAGATCTCAGTTCAAATCGGTATATAAGTGCAGCCTTAAGAGTGATGTTATTTTATTTCGTGCACGTCTCAAAAGAGGTTAACAAATGATTGGAGATTTTATTCGTTCGCCCGAATAACGTCGTTCTTTATAGACTCAATTGGCCCTCGCTTCCATTTCATTGTGATTCGATTTAACGTGATTTTAATATTTCAATTTTTCCTACCTACTGTGTAGGTACTAAACAATATTTAAGGGTCTCCAGGATACAAATTATTCGTAATCTGTACGATGTTTTATATCGATCTGTTACGGCGTCATTAACCGAAAGAAAATAACAAACAAAATAACACTTAAGCATTTTGTAAAATTATGCATTTGTACACTTAATACAAATGGACTACTGCTCGATAGTATCAAAACCTAGAAATAATATTTATTGATACAATGGCCATAAATAACTTGAATAAATAAATAATATTTAGGGGACAGTCTCGCACATATTGACCAAGTCCCGAACTAACCTCTAGGCTTGTACTAATAAATCTAACAATCTACGTAAAAATATATATACTCGTATTGCAATGTATGTAAAAACTATAGAGCTTGGATATTTTTAGTGACCTTCACCTTGTCCCAAGAGGTACTTTGTCTCCAACTGAAGAGGGACTTAAGGAGGTATCGGCTTTCTGTCTTTAACTTGTACTTGAGTTTCGATCTCCGATATCTTCCAAGTTCAAGCACTGGTCGAGTATAAAGTAATATCTTAACTTCGGAAATGTTTAGGATCACTTAACTCCTATTTTCGCATACAAATTGTTACTAATACTATATTGTAGGTCCCTTTCAGCCGGGGTTTGATATTGAATGATCGATGATGTTTAATCGTTCGAATTAACAGATAACAACTCACGTTTTCTTTTATAGATTAAAATCTATTTACTTATCTTTCTGCAAAAAGTATCAGTTTTAAAAGTGAACACCCGTGCGTCCTTTATACTTAATATCAAACACGGTTCAGTACATTCACTCCAGTTATTCCAATTGTCTATCTATAACAATAAATATCAGGTGGACAAATCTCGCAAAAAATTACTAAAATAAGCTCTAGGCTTGTATACTTATTTATATTTATAATACAATAACATATCAAAAGAAATTGGGTTTAGCAAGAGTAGAACAGAGCCCCAGTTTTGTCATATTAAAATACGATACCACCGCATCGAATGAAGTAGGCCTGTGTTTATCTATCGGATTACTTTCTCAATGCTTATCCGTTAATTAATTTCGATAATATCGGTCATTAACTTTAGATATTTATGAATAAAAGTATAATAACAATAAATACATATTCCAAAGGACAAACACGTTTCTAGAGCTTCATAAACAAGATAAGACTGGTACATTTCGATAACAATTGTCATGACATGTAAATGTAACATACAAGTTTATACCATATATACTTATAGAACTGTCACTCCAAGTGAATTGACGGACTTCTTCACTGCGCTTATCTACACTCAAGAGCAATGAAAACGGGTCACTCTCTATGTAAACTCTATACAAAGTGACCCGCTTACATTACTCTTGACAAGGTATATTATTGTTCTTATCAAAGTTTTTGCGCATCAAGAAATTGCAATACGTCATGAACCAAATTGGGTAAGTCGATGTGAACAAAGGCTTAATAAGTGTACCCTAGGCACATACATGCTATCATTACCAACTAGCTTAGGTACGCACCGTCAGGGTGCCAAAGGTGATTGAAGTCTTCACCTGCCCGTTGTTCAGCGTTTGGGGACTAAGTAAAAGAAAGACGGCCGGTCTAAACTTGCGTAGAAACTACAATGCAGTCACTTCAGGTGGAGCACATTGACTAATCGGAGGACAAGACGAAGACGACAGATTACTCAAATTTTATATCTACAAATTGTAAAATATTAAGCCGGTAACACGCAGTCAATATAAATACTAGCGCTTCGGACAAGACCATCATTTTAAATATGAAGTTTCGCAAGAAACTATACTCGTAGTCTATCCACTGCTACAATCACAACTAAAACACTGTGAATCAGAGCCCTAGGCTTTCGCTTTTTAAGATTCTTGTTAAAAATAGGCCGTTTTAAAGTTGAAAGCATTCGTAAATGGAAGTAGGTTGTGTCAACACGCTGAAAGGAACTAGGCCTTTAGCGCCGCCGCTCTCGACCCGTTCACGACGCCGGTCAAGTGCGGCATCGACGCACTCTTACCATGAGTTTGATTACTGTACTCGCTGACAAGTCGAATGCTCTGTCCCTCGCACTCTATAGGAATACTGCGAGGTCTGCGAGGGACAGAGCATTCGACTCGCTAGCGAGTACAGTAATTGTAAATCATGGTAAGGGTTCTGGTAATAGGAACACTAAGATAAAGTTTAAATGATACGACAAACAATCGACTTTCTATGTGGCTTTTTGTGGTGTTTTTATGAGGCTGGAACCTAACCTAACCTACCTTCTTCATACTTCGTATGTTAGGTCAAGATGTCCATAGTTGCCGGGCACGGGTACCTATTATTCAATCGAAACATCTTTCAACGAACGTATCATTATGTAGATATTTCAGTATCGAAAAGCATTTCTTCTTTTTTTTGGTATTCACAAGTCTTACCTAACCTACGTAATGAATGTAATAGATATCCTGAAAACATCATGATTTCAGTAGACAATAGCATTCGATATGAAATTAGATGACATGGCTTGTTTTCGAAGATTTAAAATACTTAAGATACAGTTGTCGATAAACTGAAAGCCCTATTAGGCACGTATTTATACAATGATCTTGAAGAGAGACTGATCTCGCGCAAGATTAGTATTTAATACGTCCATAAGAGACTTGATAAGGGTGCGTTACCACTCAAGCGGGGTACGAAGATTAGCTTAGAGTACTTCGTACATTAAAATTCTCGAACTTTCTGTCTATTAAAGATAATCCTCTTTTAAAATGATCTCACTTATCCTTTGATCCCGTCTGATATCGGCTAACGTCGGCGTTTTAAAAGACTGATGATGACAAACTGTTCCCACGAGAGAGCGTCTCGTCGTTCTAAATGACCGTGATAAATAAATCTTAGAAAATTATAAATTTAAGCGTTGAAGAGTAAATTAATTTTGTGAGGTAATTAATGTGCCCTAATTTTGTTTTATATTTATGTGGTCAATTACGAACATTTAATGAAGATAAAAAAATACACTATATACACTGTACAGTAATAATTAGAATAAATAAAAACTAGTGTAACCTATTATCTACTTAAGACTAGATTTTTTTTAAATATTTGTGAACACAATTACAAAAATAATAGCGCCTCTAATAAATCTGTTCGCGGCATTAAAAAAATAAATGAAAATGAAAATCTTTATTTAACAAAAAAAAAACATAGTGGTTTTTTTATTTACATCAAAATCTTATCCTCTAAAGGTACTATTAACATAGCGGATTATTGGTCATGATTTTTAGTTTTCGTCTACTTTAAACATCCAATTATCATTGTACCCATGATGCTGGCTGCGTTAACTCCCTGGTTAGTTTAACCTATCCTTTGGGAGAGGTAAGCGCCAGCTCTGGGATCCCCGGAGGCGTCGATAAGCTTGGCAGACAGGGTATTTTATGAAAAGTTTCATGTCAGCAAACCAAGGTCCCAGAGTCCACTGCAAGCGCCGCAAATTCGTAATGATTAATTAATGACGAATATTTGCGACGCTTGAGAGTCTGGGCCTGATCAGCTGCTGCGCCGGCCAGATGTCGAGTTGCTTGTACGTGTGATAGGGCAAACGAACGAACATATACAGTTATATTATAAATTGCTTACAGTTTTATTTAACTTTAATATGACACCGAAACATATTCATGTGAATTTAAGAGTAAGTTTACTCTTTCGAGTACCAATTATCAGCGTATAAAAACCGTATAACTAATAGATTAACAAGAACTAGCTAGTTTAACACTTGCAAAATTCGAATAAAACTATTACATTTAAACACAAATAACGGTTTCGATGTAAAAGAAATAAATGTCAGACATTGGATTTATTGCTTTTACAATTTACCGTTTCCGCACCGCAACGCTTCAAAACAAATCCAAGAATATATTTCCTACTTACGCATCTAAGAAAACAGATTGAGACTAGTAAGTAAGATATTGACTGTGGTTGCCGGGTTAGAATAGTGCCACTCCATGTCGTCCCGTGGATGTCGTAAGAGGGGACTAAGGGAATAAAGGCTTGCAGTACTTATAGGAGAAAAACTTAAGTAAAGGACCTGTTGCATATAGTTGTGCACAAAACGAATATGGATGGTCAAGTTTGAATGATCTATTACAGATGTGTTCCAACTAAATGCTACAGGTGATTTTCTTAAGTTTTTCACCTATACTGTTAGGCGATGGGCTTGCAACCTGTCATTAGGTAAACATCTTAACCTAATTGTGCAAATCGTGGTAACAGAATTATCAACCTTTTTTTAGAGTTGTTGGTAATTCTGTACCTTTGCCAACCACTCTAGGAATGAAGGCGTGAGTTTATGTATGGTATGTATGTGACTTGTTTTCAAAAAAGGCTCATGGCACGTGAGACGTTCTTATGACTAATTAAGACTAATATTGAACAAATTTGTGAAAATTTGCGAGATATCATTAAGGTTTTACGCATACTAGGCCTACAATCGACGATTATAGAATAGAATAGAAAATATAGTACATTATTGCCTAGGCACGGAAGTAGGCAATTGCGGGGCGAGGATTGGTTTAAACGGACGAGCTTGCGAGTCCGTTTAAAAATACGAGGCCCGCAATTGCCGTTCCTGCCGAGGCATATATAGTGCTTTTCTCAAAAATCGCAAGAATAAAATTATGTTGGAGTAAAGTACTTTATTAAGGAAAGAAATACCACACAATCTATACAGACAATATTATTACCTACTCTTTACCGTCTTTTGTTTATGACAAGGAGAAACGCAAGCTTTTTTTTTAAAACTACTCAAGCTATTCGAGATACAGATAAAAAAGTTATATTCCGAACAAAATTTGGATGTAATAAGACTTGTGCCCTCATTTTATTAAGGCCGTTTTCACTTTTTAAAAAGTTAGATACTAGATGGTAATGAAATTTGTATGCAACATTGCGTGCTTGTGTAGCGAGCACGCAATGTTTTTTTTTTTTAATTTGTGATCTGTCAGTAAACTATGTACTTCGCATCCCAATATATAGATAGTAATGTCAACTTTTCCTGTCATTTTTGAGAAAAATAATTTATTCAACGCGGGCACGCATTTGGAAGAAACAGATGACAAACAGGACAAAACATTCAACATGGCGTTTAGCCAAAACAACATCGTTTTTGTTTGTCCAGAGCCTCTATTATACTCGTAGGCTGTAAAAACCATATCGTCTTTGACCTGTTATGGTATTGTTTTCTACTCGGCCGCCATTACTGTCAAGTAAATAAGAGCTATCAAGTTATACGATTACAGGTTAAAGACGATATGGTTTTTACCGCCTAGAATCTGGGTCCTGCTCCCTGGTTTTGCTCTGCCATCAAAGGCAAATCAAATATTTATGTCAAAGAGCAGACAAACGAGTAGACAGGCCACCTAATCGTAACTAGGATCTGAGGACCCAAAGACAAATTATTTAAAGCTGTGTGCATTAAGGCGAAAGCAGCTCATTTAAATGAAAAAATAAAATCTTCAGATAATAAAGCCAGGGCAGTCTGGAAAATAATAAACACTGAGACCGGCAAAAAAAGTAAAAGCGAATCCACTGTTTCCTTGAAGATAGAAAATACATTAATAACCGACCCAGTAAAAGTAGCCAGTGAATTTAATAATTTCTTCTCAAAAATTCCTAGTGACATAACAAAATGTCTGGCATCGTCCACTGCAATAGCCCAATCCTTTCTATCTGAAAATGTAAAATTAGGAAATGTACGCGATTTCAAATTTCACCATGTTTCTCCCTTCGATATACTTAAGTCTTTTAAAATGATAAAAATAAAAAAAACGGAAGACTTATGGGGCGTGTCAGTTAAGGTACTTGAAACCATTCTGGAGGTCGTTGCTCCCACCCTAGCTCGTATTTTCAATAGTTGTATCGACAGTGGCATTTTCCCAGTTTTAATGAAATTTAGTAAGGTGGTTCCTATTTTTAAATCAGGTCATAGAAATAATCCTTCTGATTATCGTCCAGTATCTATCCTTCCTGCGTTCAGCAAAATATTTGAAAAAATAATGCTAACACAATTGACTTCTCACTTTAATACTAATAAAATTTTACACGATCAACAATTCGGCTTTATGAAAAGTAGGTCTACAACTGACGCGGGCGCAAGTTTGATCAAATTTATTTTACAGGCTTGGGAAGAGTCGCAGGACGCCATTGGAGTCTTCTGCGACCTTTCTAAAGCTTTTGATTGTGTAGATCATGGCACTTTAATTTGTAAACTTGGTTTTTATGGCATTAGAGGAAATGCATTAGATCTCATTAAGTCATATTTAACACAGAGAAATCAAAAGGTAGCGATAAATGGAGCCGTTTCGTCAGAGATAGAGATAGATATGGGCGTACCTAAAGGTTCTATTTTGGGCCCATTCCTGTTCCTTGTTTATGTAAATGATCTGCCGTATATGGTAAGCAGAAGGTCAGGCATTGTAATGTTCGCTGATGACACTTCTCTACTATTCAAGGTAAATAGGAAAGATACTGAACTCATTGAACCAAACAATACCCTCTCCATGATATCTGACTGGTTTGCTGCCAATAACTTAATGTTAAATCCAAATAAAACTAAATGTATAAAATTCTCATCAGCAAATTTATCAAATATAAACTTAGCCTCGAATATTAAACTTAATGGTGAAACCATAGACTTTGTAAAAACAACTGTTTTTCTAGGTATTACATTAGACTCTAAATTGCAGTGGGGTTCCCACATAACTGCGTTAGCAAGTAGGTTGAGCTCCGCTGCTTTCCTCCAAACCAACCTCTTTCGTCCAAACCAGCGCCTAGCGCCTTTTATCTTTAAAACAAATATTGATTGGATAGTAAACTCGCCCATACAGACGTGTTAATTATTTGCATTTTTGCGTGCAATATAATAAGTTTGTTAAGTAAATTATTTCGAGTACAGTGGTATAAGTGACTATCGCTGCTGCTAGCGGCTCCGCGCACCCCCGCGAGGAAACGAGACCTTCCTCATAATTTGCCTCTCGCTCCCACCCGCTGGCGCGATCCGAGCTCCCGTGTCAAGCCGAGGCTTCCCGACCAAGACTGGTCTCGAATGTGAATGTGCTTCGAGCTACGCTGATTGCATCTACGGCGTAGCAGACTGACCTCTGTGCTACGCTTGCAGATTGCTTAGCCGCTTAGAGGAAGTAGTTATAAGTATTTAGCGTTAGCACAGCAGAATAAACAAAATATGTCTTCCCCAAAGTGTAACTCAGAGCCAGACTTACCTAGCTGCTTAAATGAAGAAACACCAACTAATCGCGTCGCTCTTCGCGCGAAAAGGAAAAGACTAGAATCAACCTGGAGCATGGAAATTTCGGATTTACGCGATGAGATGAAGGAGCTATTTACATCTTCGGCTCGCCAGCACGAAACACAGATGAGTAAACTGTTCCCTATACTAAATGGAATAAAAGAGTCTAACTCCAAGATTGAAGCGTCTATTACCTTTCTTGCAGAAGAGAATAGTGAACTTAAAACAAGGATTAAACAACTCGAGGATGAATTAAAAAACAAAAATGAACAAATGATAATGTTGGAGGACAGACTAGAGGAAAGTTATAGAATAATGAACAGAAAAATTATTGAAATCAAAAATGTCCCTTTAGATGACAAGGTGCCCCAGGAAAATTTAGTCGACATGGTTAATTCCTTAGCCAATAATCTGAACATTCCAATTGCAAGCTCTGACATCTGTGACATTTTCAGTGTTAAAGGTAGAACCGACAAAAAATCAATTATTGTTGAGTTTAACTCGACAATAATTAAAGACAAGTTCCTTAAGTCGGCCAAATCGTACAATACCGTAAACAAACCAAGTAGACTGAGTGCGAATCAGCTTGGCCTGAACAGAAACCTTGGTACACCGATTTATATCGTTGAACGTCTGACGCCAAAAGCCTCAAGGCTGTACTTCCTGGCGAGAGACCTCAAGAGGTCGAAAGATTATAAATACTGCTGGTCTGCCTACGGTCGTATCTACGTGCGCAAAACCGATACATCGCCAGTAAACTGGATTACAAACGAACTTCAAGTGCAGAGACTTTTTAATGAATGACTATCTCACGCCATATTATTATTTCAGTTCGTCAGTAATACTATAAAATATAGTTTTGTGAAATCTCTTCGTAACTTTGTCAGTTACCTAGCCTGTAAGTATATTAACCGTATAATAAGCGCAATTATTCACTCTCGATGTACTTATATTAAAAATAATAACCAGTCCATACAAGCAGTTATCTCTAAAACAAACTTTATCTACAAATGTTCTTTAGTAACTTCCAAACTATATATATTTTACAAAACCAACGTAAATTCGTTGTTTAAAACAACAAGGTTTTATTCAACTATGACCGTCTGTCTTTTATCTAATGGCACTTGATGAAATGCTAGAAGAACTGGACGATTTAAATAACAACCATAGTTTTAATTGTAGCATCATAGATCTACCCTTTTATTTACCAAAAAAGAAACCCTTTTACTCCATTATTACGCAAAATATTAGAAGCATTTATAAAAATTTGGATGATTTAGAAGTTAATTTAAGCTCTTTACAACAAGAAATTGATATATTAGTTCTGACAGAGTGTAGATTAAATAATGATAGACCCCTCCCATCACGTCGGAACTATTCGTGTTATAATACTACAAATCAAATAACACAAAACGACGGAGTCGTCACTTATATAAGCAACTCAATTCCGCACTCAGTAAAAGAAATTATTTTGTCTGAAGCGTCTTGTCTCCAAATATCTGTGTCATGTCTAACGATTCTATGCATCTATCGTTCGCCATCTAACACTAATACAAGTAATTTTGTTTCTTCGCTGGATTCGCATTTAAAAAATGGTCAGCTCGGTAATGATGTGGTCATAACTGGTGACATAAACATAAACATTATGGTGCCAAATAATTCTACTAATAATTACCTTAATACATTGGCCTCCCATGGGCTATTACCAGCTCATAAAGTAAATACTCGAATTAATAGTTGTTTGGATCATATATTTATAAACTTAAACCCTAATTTATATTTTTCTAAAACAGCTATACTCAATACCACCATTACTGATCACTTTATGACCTTGTTTAATATTTATTCCAAATCTTTTAATTCGTTTAAGTCTGATACTAAAACTTTAACTGATTATCCAAAGGCACTCGCATTATTTAAGAAAAACAATCTTGGTGAGTTGTTAGTTAGCAATGATCCTAATATAATAACAGATAAATTACTTCAATACCTTCAAAATGCGATTATTTCCTGTACCAAAGTTGTTAAAATTCCTTGCAATAAGCGGATTCTAAAACCTTGGATCACGCCCGGTGTACTGAGATGTA
This sequence comes from Acleris sparsana, assembly GCA_923062465.1. Taxonomy (NCBI): domain Eukaryota; kingdom Metazoa; phylum Arthropoda; class Insecta; order Lepidoptera; family Tortricidae; genus Acleris; species Acleris sparsana. The sequence goes on from OV281293.1 coordinate 4,573,077, forward strand.
TCCAGCATAGAAATAAATTACAGAAAAAATTGCGATGGGACAATACAAACGAAGTGCTACATATTACTTATCGACGCTACAGGAACTATTGTAACAATTTAATAAAGAAATTAAAACAGAACTACGAAAGAGATCTTCTTAATAAGGCTAAAAATAACAACAAAACTTTATGGTATACACTAAAAACCATTACCAACCTTAACAAAACAAAACATAAAAATGATAAATTGCTAAATCTATCTTATTCACCTGAAGCATCTGCTAATTTAGTTAACAAACATTTTGCAAATATTGGACAATCTCTAGCAGAGCAAATTGTAACAAATAATAGTTCCGATCTTACTGCATATTTGAATTCTTTAAAATCACATGTTTCCTCCATTGGTGTAATTGCTCCTGACCTACAAGAAATTGAAACAATAATTCTAAATTTAAAATCCAAATCAGCATCAGGCTGGGACAACATACCGTCCTCGTTTATTAAAATGGCGAAATCCGAGTTAATCCCAATTATAGGACATCTGACCTCCCTTTGTTTCACACAAGGGATCTACCCGGCTTCTCTCAAACGGGCCATAATCCACCCAATCTATAAGGATGGGGACAAAGAGGACGTTAACAATTATAGACCCATTTCAGTTTTGCCTTCAATCTCTAAAATATTGGAAAAATTGATCAACGGTAGACTTATAAACTTTTTAAACAAATTTAATCTTCTGTCACCCCGACAATTTGGCTTTCGCGAAGGTAAATGTACGGAACAGGCAGTTTTAGAGTTAACAAACTCAATCACAACGTATTTAGACCGTAAAAAAAAAACTTTATGTATTTTTCTCGACCTAAAAAAAGCGTTTGATACCGTCTCCGTCCCCATCCTTATCAGCAAACTGAATCTCTTAGGTATACGTGGACAATTTTTAAATGTAATTAAAAGCTACTTAAGTGACAGAACGCAAACAGTTAAACTATCCAACGAGGTATATAGCAAAGATGAATCATCCACACTTTTCGGAGTTCCCCAAGGAAGTGTCTTGGGCCCAACTCTCTTTTTGACCTATATTAATGACTTAACCAATATTCAGCTACCTAATGGTCTAGTAATCTCATATGCTGATGATACTGCGCTTCTGTTTCACGGAGAAAGTTGGGAGGAGGTTTACGCTTGTGCCGAGTCCGGATTATCTAAAGTAGTAAAATGGCTTCAAATTAACCTACTTTCCTTAAACATTAAAAAGACTAACTACATAACGTTTTCAATTCTAAATAGGTCACAACCTGATAAAACTACTCATATTTTAAAAGCTCACACTTGCTCTAATCAATCTATTAACAACTGTACTTGCTCTTGCCTTAATAATGTTACCTCTACTAGGTATTTGGGAGTCCACATTGATCAATTACTTTCTTGGAACCAACAAATCGAAGTTACTGCTAATCGAACACGGAAACTTATGTGGTTATTTAAATACCTAAGACATATATCTGATAAGGAACTTCTAATTTATATCTATAAAACATTAGTTCAGTCTATAGTTCTTTACTGTCTACCTGTTTGGGGTGGGACTCACAAAAGTAAACTCTTGGTTCTTGAACGTGCCCAAAGGTCCATTCTTAAAGTACTCTTGGGAAAAAACAAAAGATACAGCACTAATGACGTTTACAGTGATACCAATGTTCTCACGGTAAGAAAGCTATATATCCTAAATTGTATTCTGAAAATTCAAAAAAATTTGAAACGGGATGATAGTACATTGAAAAAACGTAATCCCTACACTGTGATAAAGCAAATATCAAAATCTAGGACTCATTTTGCTAAAAGACAATTTAATATATTATCTGTATCTCTTTATAACAAAATTAATAGAAAAACTAAAATATACTACACAACGTTTAGAGAATGTAGAAATCTAATTACAACTTGGCTCAAAAGTAAAAGTTACGACGATATTGAACTGCTTATGCTTTAAGTTGTAATTCACATTTGCACATTTAATTTAATTTAATTTACTTCACTGAATTCAACTGTTTGAATTCAGATATGTATTTTCTAAGCATTTATGCAAAGATTTGGCGAATCTTTCCAATCAATTCCATTACATTATACTGTATTTATGCTGGAAACTACAACTACCTATGCCTAGTTTTAGTCTTATTTTTAACACTTATATTAAACCTGTATGAAAGAGCGAATTCCTCCTAATACAAGTGTTAAGCTTAAAAGGAGGATTCGACACCTGTGTAAAAAACTTTGTTGAAAATAAATAATTTGAATTTGAATTTGAATTTGCTTTTGCAGTCAGGAGAATAAGGCAGCTTACCAATGTAGCGACGGCACGGTTGGTCTACTTCGCTTACTTTAACAGTATAATTACGTACGGTCTTATTTTGTGGGGATCGGCTGCGGAAATCGGTACAGTGTTTATTTTGCAAAAAAGGGCTATTAGAGCTATTTATAACTTGGGGTCGCGTGTGTCATTGAGGGAATTCTTCAAGGAAATAGATATTCTAACACTACCGTCACTATATGTATTTGAAATAATCATCTTTGTTAGGAAGAATCTACATAATTTCCCAACGAACATTGATAAGCCAAAAGCAACCAGGAGTACAGGAAAGCTCAAAACCACTTTTTATAGACTGGCCAAAACTTCAAAATCATTCTTGGGAAATTGTGTAAAATTCTACAATAAAATTCCAAAAAGTATTACTGAACTTACTGACTCTAAATTTAAATCTGTCGTAAAACAAAAACTAATTTCCCGAGCATATTATAAAGTAAACGATTATATCATGGATAGGGATGTTTGGCAGTGAGTCGTCCGTCCTGCATGAGTAATCTGCGCTTAAAAAAGGTGCACCTACTGTACAAAAATACCGTGATATTGTAAACTATTTATAATTATAATGTAATGATGTAAACCTTTTTCTTGAAAAAAATATACCTTGCCGAGTTTCTTACGCCGGTTCTTCTCGGGGCAAAGGTTTTATTTTTCGAACCGGTGGTAATGCTTTTTGACATTCATAGGTGCATTATATTATGCCTAAATTGAAGAATAAAGAACTTTGACTTTGACTTTGACTTTGACATTTGCATTCTCAACACTGCAAACGCATTGCCGACCTTATGAACTACGACAGAAAGCCTCTAATTCCACCTCAAATTTTCCCGGCCGTCTTATACCATTTTATTTGCGTCTTGGCTAGGCCTACCAGTTCTCGGATATCAAGAGAGGTGCGTCTAGCTCAATGTCGTATAAAGCTGGCTAATTGAGAATGCATGCGCTAAACTGTGTTTTGTACGCTTTGGCGAGACTACTCGAACTCGCCGATTATATGAACTGCGTAAAGTTAAAAAGTGATACGAAAATCACACCCAAGGAACTCTCCTACCTGAGCCGCATTCGCCTGATCTCTCATATAAATAGATGGACTTGCGACTGAATGGACGCGTAACTCAGCGTCGTGGGCGACTTGTAATGACGTGACACGTCTCCTGAACTTGAAGCACAGCATGACTCAGCTGCGTCTCCAAATCGGTGTTGAGCAGCGTCGGGATTGATATCCCACTAATTTAAACGTCACTGCTCGGCTATTTGCGACTCTCTTAAGATGATTGTGAAGCTAAAAACCGTTTAATGCGATTAAGTTTCTAGATAACTATACACCATATTCAAAAATCGTGAAAATTGGATTTGTTTGGGGTGAGAAACGGAAATAGATTAGTATCAAAAAAAATATTTACAGTTACGCGATTTAAGCATCGGTTCACAACACAATCCTCTTAAGCGTATCACTATTTAACTCGACGCGGCTAATATTAACCGGTGAGTTTTAAGGAGTCCTATTTTAGCGCGTGTATTCTCAATTAGGTATCTTGGTTGCGTATTGCAGCCACCGCTGACAACCGGGTGTCAAAAGTTTAATCTGTGGCCTCGTAACTGTGGTGTTTTTTGTTACTAGGCTTCATGAAATCAGTTAGGTTTAAGAGATATGAGCTCCTATCAATATATCGGAGGTGTTTATCTATAGTGACTTGTATGAGAGGGAGGCAAGCGACCGGGTTAATCGATTCGATAATTATCACCGACGCTCACACACAGACAATTTAAGTTAGTTACAATCATGAAGAAATTAAAAACCTTTCGTTTAAACCCTCCTCATATAATTCTTTGGACTGTTCAAAAACACCGTAGAGTACAGTAAGTTTCACAATTTCACCGTAAGAGGTATAAGCGTCGTCAAATCGCAAGGACACTCGTTTTTTGTTTATTATAATCAACAATAACGAAACACTAAGTTTTTATGTCTTTACAAACTATACAAGCAAGGGACACTATAGGGTCTATAGGTGAGCTTGAATTTTTGATTATCCCTGAGGATAAGATGAAGCGTACTTATCCCCGCGCCTTCACCAAGCTGAAGTCTTAATCAAGCCTAAGCACCCTTAAAACCAAACCTCTCATTAACGACTCGCGAGAGCCTCTCAAACGGGCGCAACTTGCGTAAACTTTATGGCGGCCATTCCTATTTAAATCCACCTCATTTATATGCAAATCAGAGTCCACTGCGGTTTATTCGAATTCTATATTCTATTGTTAATATTCACGAACAATACATAATTTGATGATGTAAGTGTTATATGTAGTAACTATAAACAAAATTAATCATCATTACCAAGTGATGTTTTTCATTTAGTGAATAGAAATATTTCCTTTTTGTTCAATTGAGAGGCCTTTAATTTCTTAAAAAAGGTAAAGGAAATTAAAACTTGGTTAAGTATTTTCGGACTACTACGTTTACCCTTTTTCGGCAACAATTCTATCTACAATATTTCATAGATCTCTACTTTCTATAAATAAGCAGCTTTGACCTTTCATCTGTCATCTGCTTCACGCATTCTGGAAGTACATACTACGTATAAAAAATTTAAAAACGGTCAATTAATAAAACAGGCGATCTACTATCTTCCCTTTTTAGCCACACGGCTGTGCCGTAGAAAAAAAAATCATCTAAATTACGAATATTAAGAATAAGGTTTTAAAAAAGAAATGTTCGCGTCTATTAAGGATTTTTATTGTTTAAACCGACAAATTCTTTTTCTTTTGCACGGTAATTAACGCAATTAGGCCCTTTGTAAAATCCGATTAAAATTTTAAGCTCGTGCCCAATCACAAACGCCGTCTGTGTTTCTTAAATGTAAATTAAAAGTCCTTGCGTTAGTTGAATTTTTAATTGTATGTGTACACGAGACTTGCTAGCTAGCTTAGGCTAGTTTGTAGACTTTGTAGTGGCTCTGCCTTCCCGCGGAACGGACAAATATTCTGTGTGATGAGCGCCAGTTCTTGGTTATTTTTTATGTTTTTAAGTTTTTCCCTATTTGAGTATTTTAATCCTCATTGTATGTATGTACTTACATATGAGTTTGTATAAGACTGTCCCCTAATTGTGCAAAATGTGGCTACAGAATTACCCACAAGTTTCTAGAGTTGTAGGTAACTCTGTAGCTCTGCCCACCCCACTCTGGGACTACAGGCATGAAGGTATGTTTATGTGTATGTATCCTCTGATATTAATTTTATATTAATTTAATTCATTAATATCATAACCACGGTCGTCAGCCATTAGAAACAGAACACAGATATACGTCAAAGTTCAACAAAACAGTTTTGATTAGCTGAAAACAGAGCCACGTGGTTAGCTTTGTTTACATTTAGATAAGCAACTAAACAATTGGACTATAGCCCAGTTTAAGAATGCTTCTGCACTGTAAATGAACTCATAAATTTATTTTACGACTCTTAATCCACTTATTTACATATTCATTGCAGTCTATGACTCTTAAAGTATTTCGAGAATCATGAAATTACATCGAACTCTCTCAATTCAGAGTGTTTCGGAAATTTCATGTGTAGGTTGATTATTCATGATTTCTAGATGTGAAAAGTTGTTTTAATAAAAAAAAATGTTTCTTTTATTAAACACTGTTTAAAGTGATAGTAATAAAGATGTGGTTTCGATGCTGCAAAGTAAATACCAAACAGCAGTTTGCATTGTTGTGTACCAGTATGGGGATAAGACAACCTAACTAGCATGAAGGCATTCAATCTCAGTCCCCAATAGGTCCTCAGGGTTGGCAGCGCATTTGGTTTGGAGTCTTGGCATTGTAAAGGTTTAAGGGGCCCAGTGCCGACTCAGTGCTGTACATTTCACGTGCTATTAAAAAACATACAAATGCAAAAATAAACTATAAGGATAAATACTTAGTTGATAAAGTAATATAGAACAAAAATGTTAAAAACCTATCTAAAACATATCTCCTTCAATAAGACAATGTTACCTACTAAATATAGCTAAACTACCAATTGTTTATTGACTTATGTCTATTATTGTACACTATAATTATAGTGGATTGTAGTGGAGCACACACAAATGTAAACACCTGCATAATATTAATATACTTGATACCTACTGTCATACAATAAAAATATTTTTGTTTTGATTTTGATTTTGACACCAAATAGAATTCGGATTAAGTCGTTTTAAAATCAAAGCGAAACGTATAATCGTCAACATAAAGCTTCACAAGTTACCTATATTTAGATCACGAATATCACGATCATCTCTATCTCGATACTTCCAAACCTGACCTACTTCCTCTCTCCAGGCGTCCAGGGTTTGTTAAATACTATCCCAACAATAGTTAGTTTCTATAGATACTCCGATATTTCACAATGATCTCAAAACTTTGAAACGGGGAAGCTTTAGTCATTACATGATTCACATTTATTATTCATCATTAACTCTTAGAGATGATTAAGACTTACGTTAGGCATCTAAACTACTTTTATATGTTTATGAAACGCATACCCACGCTCGGGAATTTAAATAAAGAGCTGGAATCAGATATTGTACAGTTAAACTTTTAAATATATAACTATAAGGTACTTCATTTGAATGAGTCAGGCGCGGTTTCAACGGAAACTTGGTAGCTCGCCAACATAGGGCCAGTGATTTCGAGAATTTAAACAGACAAAATAACCTTTCATGAAATCACCACAGAGATATTTAAATTGAGTATTCAAATGTACATATTTAAATTCCCACCGATACTGTTAGCTAATAATATTATGAAACGGATGAAGATTATATTATGATTATTTCGTAACTCCAGTGAATACCATTTGACGAGGGTAAACTAAATTTAACTTTCCGCGGCGTGTGTTCACGTTAAACATATTTCTACGTAGGAAAGGCATGTTTTAACAGTACTTTATGAAGTTCAGAACGTTTAGAACAAACATAGCTCTAGTTCGGAGCAATTAGCCTTGAACCGGTTTTTGTCACTGAAATTCACTGATCGAATCCGAGCTAAAGAATAGGATTACGAAGTTTAGCAACACCGTGTTTAATTTGAACTTACTTGGTTAAAATGAAAATTCATTTTTTTTCGTGTAGCAGTTAATTGCCGTGAATGTGCGCAATGCAAAGCCTCTCGCCCCCGAATGCTTTGTCTATCGAACAATAAAACAGATCCTTAACTTGGGTAATATGTAAATAAAAATATAATAGACTGCGATTCCAAAATGCAATATTTTTAAAGACTATTCGAAAATGATACATGATATGATATAAACAAAAATAACTTCTGTGTAATATGCCATACGACTAAAAAATAATACTAATCTACAAATTCTAAGGATGCACCATAATAAACCATAGTAGTCAACCGAAAACTTCGTCCGGAAATTTAATTTGAGAAAAAAATATGTCGCGGTCGCTAAACAAAACTTTAACAGTCACTCCGTGTCATTTTGTAAGAGTTGACACATCCAACATTCTCCGGCGAGGCGGCGTCTTTTCAATTCGTTTCTTTTTATTTTTAAATATTACTGGTTAAAACTACTAACTAGTAGAGATGTAGGGGATATTCATACGACATCGTATTGGTCTTACTTTTTCAATTAGCTGTTTGACAAAGAGTCAACTTTTTCACCATATTGCATTGTAATAATATCCAAAAGTGAATATATCTCCTTGTAGTCGACTGTACTAAAGCTGACTGAGAAAGTAAGATAATTACGACCCTTTCCGACCAAAAACAAAAGAACGTTAGTTTATTTAGACTCTTTGATTTTTCTGTAATGAATTTAATGGTCTTACTAATAAATTTCCCTATCATCTTTACTGCAATCCACATTTTTAGGACATCTTTTATATTATAATACGAAAATATTCGAAACCTGAAGCATAAGGTCGACCCCAATCCATCCCAAAATAACTTTTAATCCCTTGCTTGTCCCGAAATCTTACCCTTTAAACCTTATCTTTTATATAGGTTAGGTTAGGTTAGAACTGCGATCCCAATAAAAATAAATGGCTCTCAGAAAAGTAGGTTAGGTTAGGTATTAAAGAGGAACTTAGCCGTCGTCTTAAAATCACGTCAGATAACGATTCGATCCCTCGCATTTTATTATCTTTGAAGCCATTCTATGAGCATATTTTACGAGACCGAAGGAAAGGCAGGAAACCGATTACGATTTTCACCCAGAGGCACAGTCAGCACAAATATTTTGCCACCCTTAGGTTGAATTTCATTTGGACTTTAAATAGCACGACAAGACTAGACGAGAATGATTAAGAAGACATACGTAAAAATGTAAGGACCGCCTATTTAACCGACTCTTCATAAGAAATAAAAAATAGAATATTTAATACCTGGAGGCTTCACGATGACCTGACCTGGTACTTTGGCATAACCTTTGGGTTTTTAATATGAATTTGCATAAATCATCCGAAGTGCTTGAAATATTAATAATCACATATTTGCATATGAAACTGCGTTTGAAGATTGACTGGAATCAACTTCTAATGACAGAATATTTATTGTAAATAAATAGCAGTTAATGATGTTAAAGGGCATATGGAAGCTGATAACATAAAATAAAATAAATAAATAAATAACATACACTCTTCGATAACAACTTGACAATGGTTTTCCAAATGTACATACCTACAGCTAAATGAAGCCTTTTATTTAAATTAAATGTTGCAGCGTCTATTTACAACGAGTCGTTTATCTAGACTCTAGACTCAGCCCAATACGTTATTAAGATCACTAAACTTTAGATTTTAAAATTTGCCACTGAACATGTTTAAAATCTCGCATACAGTTTACCTGAAGACCTTAGCCTGTCACACCGCCTGGCAGTCCCAAATCTATGGAGAAATGTATGAATAATGAAGCCTCAATATAAACGTAGGTATAATTTGTTTTCGAATGATATAAACTGACAGGTCAATATCGACCGACGGATTGTTAGGGCCGGCGCATATAGTTAGGTACAGCGAAGTCTGTCGTCCAGCCGCCGGAAAGGCTTCCATCCGGGAGCCTGCCGTGTGGCAGAAATATGTTTGGCAAAATGTATCGTTTCCCAACCGTTTAATTTGCCTACCCATTTTTTTCCTATAACTGTAAATATTTCAGTGGGCCTAGTATGACTGCGTCTATATCGCGTGTCAAATTTGGATAAAACATCCGTCACTGTCCTTATTTACGTGTCAAAAGGTGACGGGTGCCGTATCCAAACTTTATCACGCGATATACTCAGCCATGTTAGGGCCCTGGATTTATTTCAGCACCAACGAGCAGAAGCATATAGGTTAGGTTAGGTTAGTTTATAATATACAGAAATATTTACGGTTACGGAAAACAAAGAGGGTTGGCATATAAAATGGTTGGGAAACGACACAATTTAGCAAACATAACTATTTCGCCGAAATACATAAATGTAATCCGGAACGGATTACACATCCACATGTAGTCAAATTTCCAATGGTCCGTACGCAGTCGTTTGCTGCGTAATTTCTTATTCACACTGATAACGAGTGAAAAACTCTCCCTGCGGCAGAGTCTGTTTTCCCGGAACCTTGGTGTCTTCACGGCCAGCGCGATGAGCTTTTTTATTGGTAAGCGTGTCAAAGTGGCGTCAGAGTTTAAACTTTTTTTTTTTTTTTTTAACGCAACGCAGAGAAATTTTCCTTGCCAAAGTATCATCGTTCATCGTCTTTGGACTCACTAAGACCACATAATCTTAGCAAAGGTCTCCTCGTATTTGTGGTGTTAATTTCGATGTTAATTCAATACGTCCAAAGACGATACTTTCGCAGTGAAAAAGTCCCTGTACTGCGCTACGCTGTATGTGCGCTGTATGTGGTAAACGGAACCATCTGACCGCATTTCATCAGCTGGCCCATATGTAATTTTGCAATATTATAATGTACAAACATCGCAACATAAAACAGCATGTTCAGACTCTACGTCATCATCGATCGATCGATTGAACCCTAACCTAGCTGTCTATTTCCACACACGATGACGCTACACGAATCGAAAATAGTTTTCGCCAAACCGCTCTATATATCATACCGTGGCATGTTTTGTGCTAACCACTTAGCAGAAATCTGTAACCGACGCACGCTTTCCGAGATTCAGGATAAAAATAATATTTTCCTTCGAGTTTTATTTAATTTGCAGTATTTTCTTTAGTAAATATCGTCTTAAGCGTCTCGGAGGGCTGGAATTATTTTAAATAAGCGGAAATTATTCACCTTCTTCCTTTCGCAGTATTAATTAAACCGGGCTTCTAAATATAGAACTTTCCAGTTAAGTAACAAGATGCTCTGCTATTTGTAATTAGTGTCGTAATTGGAGTGTAAATAACTTGAGTGATACTACTTAATAAGTGTGAAGTGTCATGTAGTGTGTACATAATATGTCAGCTCATTACTGGAAGTGGAAGTGGAAATATAATGAGGCTAGCTACACACATGACGATTTACACGGTGATTTAATAATTCATGTTCTACGAGTATAAGAAATTAAATGTTTCGCAATCAACGACCATAAAATAAATCCGAGATCTAATTAGGTGGCAGGTTCCAGGGTGAATAAGATCGTGTCTATGATTTGTAGAACCGAAAATAAATAATTGACGTTAAGGCAATTTAAAACCTGTGTCAATTCAGATGCATTATACTTTTCTACTATATTTATATGCGATATGAATACTTGTTGAGTAAGTCTATTATAGCATGTAAAACCTGTATGCAAGACACGCCCGTACCGCCCGGTTAGACGGGATCACCAGACTTTCTTAACCACAACTCTTAATCAATGCAACAGTTAAGATTTCCTTTAATTAATTCTGTATAACATGTTAGCTTTATATATTTAGGAAAAAAAATGTTCTTCTGACTATCTACATGGTTGATGTAAAACATAGCTAAAATTTTAATTTCACCTAGTAACTTCGCCAGTACCCACTTTATTAGTAAACTGATCTTAAGTTTGAAGTAAGTCTCAAGACACGTAACATGTGACCGGCATGAGAAGACCTACGTCTAAACTTTTGGCTAACGATTACGGATACACTCCGACTATATTATTTTTAACATCTAGTCCATGGCTGCCTCCACCCCTTCCAAGAAGGGAATGGTGGAGTCTAATGGTACTGCTCTGAGACCATTTGGTTTACCAAAGCCAAGGAATTTCATTCCTGCTGCCTCCACCCCTTCCAGGAAGAGGATGGTGGACTGCAATGGTAGTGCTTTGGGACCATTTGGTTAAGTACAGCCAATGAATGTCGATCTTCCTGCCTCCACCTCTTCCAGGAAGAGGAATTTCATTCTTGCCCCGGAGAGAGCATCATATTCACAAATGTATTTCATTGTCGTCTCCACTAGTCTCCAATTCTACCCCGTACAAGCTGTGTCGTTGTATAGGCCTATCCTTGCTAGAAGAGTTTAAATCTCAATAGTGTCCAGTGGACACACCGTCACCATGTCAAAAGTAACTTCAAGAAATAGGCAACTATCACTTCTGTCGCGTGTTGAGACGAGTATCTTCCTCAAGATCAGTTTCTTTAGGGTCCTAAGTCTCAACGATTTAAGTAAGAACGAGACCTATTAAAACCGGTATGTTTGAAGCCAGCCTTATAAGACAGGGAGGCCATCGCGTCGTCGTCGCTTCGAATTTCGAGCCGGCAGTCGGCACGTCCCGACTGACCTAATTACATACGACTCGTGCTTCGAAAATGGCAGTAACTGCTTCTCTGGAAGCACTTCCACCTAATGAACACGTGCTTATAAGGTCAAGGGAAACGCAGGGCCAGGGGTAATCGCAATTATATGAAAGTTTAACTAGTTTTCTTGTAGTAGCAATTAGTGCATGAGTCCAGTCGTTTAAAACTTAGTAAAGCAAAAAAAAGCGGTTTGGTCAAATTAACTAATACTAGCTCACGTAGAGTTTATATCAGTTTTCCTGATTTATTTCTCTATCGGGAACTAACTCATTTTTTAAATTAAATAGTTTATATCGTTCTCTTTCAGACTGTCTAACAAAAGTGAAAGAGTAAACTAAGTTAAGGAACTACACATAGTTTCGCTCTTATAATTTTAGTGGAATATGAGCTTAAATGTTACCTATCACAAGACTGCTCAACGAAAATTTGCTCGTATAATGTGACGGCAATAACTCCTAATTAAAAAAGGTCGTTAATGTCTAAAGCGTATTATAGGGTCGAGGACTATCTAACAGACAAAAATGCATGGCCTACACCCGAAACTTAGTCAATAGTAATTTGTTCAAATGCAAAGGCTTTATCCTGCTTTTCTTGTCTGGGGGACACCGTTGATGCAGGAAAACATATCGAAACTTTTATGTGGTCAACTTGCACCATCTCATATACACATATATAAGTAGGTAGTTGTAGTTATTTTATTTTATTCTTTTCTATCTTTCTCTCCCGTAAGATTTTTGGCATGTTTTCCTGCTGAACTACTGTTATTTGATATTATATTTAATTTAATACTTGTAGCTTTATATAATGCTAGAGTAAGTTGTACATACCATTGTAATATGCAATATGAAATAAGTTTAAAAAATGACTGACTGCTGAGTTTCTTGCGGCGTTTCTTCTCAGCAGTGGTCTCCTCTTGGGAAGCGCTGGTAGTATCTTGACGTGTAAAAGTGCCCGAGCGGCCTACTTACTGAATAAATTTCTTTTATCTTTATCTTTATCTTTTAATTTCAGTTTAATCCGATTTTGCAAAGCAAATAATGGATATTTCTAAAATTGCTAACCTCTCGCACAGTACTTGGACCTCCCCACAGATCATTACATTGTCCAGCCTAATCAAAAACATCAATACTACGGATGCCGGAAACTCAGTGTTTGATTAAATCTCGGATACGAATTTACTCCGAGAAGAATATAAATAGATCATGATATCGAGGATTCTCAGAGTTCGCCGCGACTCCGGGGGTCGCTCACCCCGGGAGACTAAAGCAGATTATAACTTCTTGTTGACTGCTTTTATTACAGAAATATTTACTTGGCGTGTTACGAGTTTCCTGTTCCAATTTTTGAGACTACGAGTATACCCATTCAAAAATACCTCTATATAGACTAGATGTGCAGACAATTTGAACAGCGGTTATGGTGAAATGACTAGCATAGACACATTCCGTCAAATCCTCAGGATAGGGAATATATGTGCAGTTTTTAAATTGTCATCGTAAGATTGCAATCTTGAGATCGAAAATGTCTTCGCTCCAGAATCCTCTTACTATGGCATGTGTGCTCTTTTGCCATCTCCAAGCCATAAAAAATCTTATTCTCCTGTCTCTACTTACTTGACTTGACATTAGAGGAACTGATAAGTTTGATAAAAACATCAGTGATGCTTTAGAGTTCACAAAACTGACCCGATTCAAAGAACCAGAGATCTCTTAAACACAGAAGCACATTAAACCTTCTATTTTCAGTCATAAGGTTGAGCCTACAATGACAGTTCTAAGACTGATGCACCATTATATAAAGACCTCTTTTGTCTAACTCGTTGGCGGAAGTACATAATTATTTGATTAACTACCGGATGACTGGCGCGAATAAAAGCTGCATTTATAGAACAAAAGCATAAAGTGCTATTTACAGTATACCGCTGACGCATAAATCGCACAATGCTGCATGTCTATTCTAAAGTACACTATCTCTTTGGACTACCTATGGTATTTTTCACCCAGAACCTTTCTAGAAATCGTCAAGTATACTTAATTGATGTAGTTTATAACGGGCTTTTATTCTCTTTATGCTATAGGTTGGCATGGCAAAGAGTTAAACGAGGTAAACGAGGTAACAAGTGGAAATACAACTATCTCAAGTGGTAACCATCAAATAAGCGTAAGAGTAAACCATTTTACCCCATGCTTTATCAACGGAAAGACAAAGAACAAGTAAAATATTGCAGCAAAAGAATACTTCATACCGGAGCCAAAGAGAAAATTAAGTAATGTAAATCTAAACTATATGATCAAATTACCAGAACTTACCTACAGGCGAGTTGTCTCGTTGCCTGCCTGTCAGCTGAACTCAAATAATAAACAACAACAGCCCATTACTCTCACGCAAACGCTATAATAAAATTCTAGGATTACATTGCGAATGTTGAGTTTCAGGATCGCGCTGACCTGGAAAATTGCTCGATTAAAAATAAAATACCGACACGCTCGAGCGGTAAATTCGTTGGAGGGCACCTTTTTTCTCATTAAAAGGAGCCCACTCAAAAATGTTGCCAGGGCAACGTCTTATTAATGCTCATTTAGACATTAAAATGTTTTTAATAAGATCATGTGATTTAGAGAATTACTGGATTTTAATTGTGTCTCGACGATTTTATGCATGTTTCCTTGAAGCAAAAAGTTGACTTTGACGCTTTTCACCTATTGAGATATCATCCCACTAATGTCACGCACCAAAAAGAAGTGAATTGAATTAATTTAAACTCAATAGTGTGCCATACCTTATTAGCCATCTACGCGGAAATTTGTAATGTAATGTTAATTTAATAAAGATTCTGCGGTTTAGGGAGTTACTGGGTTTTAATTGTGTCTCGAGGATTTTATGCATGTTTCCTTGAAGAAAAAAGTTGACATACGTTTATGTTGCATTGAGGCTTTCTCACCTATTAAACCCACTGTCACGCGTCGACCTTAATAGTGTGCCATATTAGCTGATTACGCGGAAATTCGAATATGTAATATCATCTTGAGTAGTCTGTGTTGCCAGCCTTGAATAATAGAAAGGATATGAATACCATTAGTGTAAGTACCTTACACTGCTTGAATGAGTAACTTAGTGTTCTATAATTCCGAGGGTTTTAAGCTTAACAATATTTTAGTAAATAGGTCGATAATAAACCATTATTGAGTATTATTTAATCATGTAGTTACGGTAATTATTTACATAATGTGTTTGACATACTTGTTTTTTTTTTTCTTCCCCGTGGGTTATGGAAATCTATGAGATTTGCTAATGTCTAGTATTCGATTGGTTAGTCGATTGATTGATCATCTTCAATTTTCATTTGGCTTCGTATGTTTTGAGTGCGTTGCGTTGAAATGGTTTCGGGTCGAGCTTCTTATGCTTCTTCTTATATTTATTTATTTTTAAAAGGCGGGATCCATATCGCGAATTTATAATATTTACAAAGGGGAAACGAAGGATAGGGATAAAAAAGATCAGGAGAGTTTAAAAGAAAAAGACTAAGATATTTAAAAAAATATAGAGTGGGATCTAATAAAATTGGATAAAATACATCACTATTATACTGCAATAAGGTCTGGATACATTTGGGAAGAGCAATTTTAAAATTAGACAAGGAGCTGTCTAAAAAGGAATGATCGTACAGAGGGCATGAAAAGAAAACGTGGTTTAAATCCTAGCCTATAAAGATAGAGAGAGAAGAAGAGAAGAGAACGAGTACAAACATGTCCTAATCTCATCCCCAAAAGCATAGAAGTAATAGTTTTGTCAGGACTTTTTCTGAAAAACCATGGTTTAATTGGAATATCAGGTTGAATACTATGGTAAAACTTTCCTTTTGTTTGTGTGCTTACTTTCCAGATATCGTTCCATACCTCTCGTAGAACATGGATACATGTCTCCATTCTTAATCGCATCACTCGCCAGTTGGTCAGCCATTTCGTTTCCTTTGATACCAGTGTGGCTAGGAACCCAAGCTAATGAGATTAAGTAACCCATCGTATTATTTTAAAAGATACTCTCTAGTCTGTATTATGACTGGAGAGCATAATGCAGACTTCAAAGGAGACCTTGCTAATGCCTTGAGCGCACTTAATGAATCTGAAATTGTTAACGTTTTGGGCAATTTCATTAAAAGGCACATATTCAACAGCTTTAAGGGTAGCATAGCATACTCCCGTAAAAACAGTACTTTCTTTGGAAAATTTTGTTTTTTGTACGACTTTGTACTGCAGGTGGAAAATGCCAACTCCTACATTAAGGTTCTGTTTAGATGCATCAGTTTACACTTGATGTCAACCAATCCAACTATTGTCTACAATTATTAGCTGAGTATTAAGTAGATGCTGGGCTGTATTTTCGAACTTTTAGATTAAACAATATGTTGGGCACTAAAGTTAACGCATTGTAAGGTATATTGAAAAGTGGGAATCGTGGACATCGGTATGTTCTGGGAGACAAGTCACTAAACAATCTTAAACTGGTTCTAAGGTATGGAGTTGCTTTATGCCTCCAATAATTGGGGATAGAAACCAACTCCATAAGATGCCGACGTTTTGCTATTAATGGGCATATCTATGTTTAAACGATTTACTATGAGTTTTTTTTTTTCAGAGAACAATGTCACACCAATTTACCTAGTCCCAAACTAAGTAAGCTGTAGGCACTACAAGTACTACTAGACAACGATAACAATGATATAAATACTTATATGGAGAAATATAATACTTAAATACATAGAAAACATCCATGACTCAGTAACAAATATTCGTGCTCATCACACAAATATCTGCCCTTACCGGGATTTGAACCCGGGAGTCCCGGGACCGCTAGCTTCGTAGGCTGGGTCAACAATACTTCTATAAGTGGATCACGTGACACGTGACTAATAAAGTACAAGATATTGTGATAACCTTTCTCGCACGAGTACCATTAAGACTAGTAAGTTAATGTGAATAACCTCGAAACACGTGGAAGATAGCGATAATACAGGCCGTATCTAAGCAAATTAATAAGGACGCTTTTAAAGTTATACAAAAAATCATTATGGAAAATTGGCAATTAATTGCTATTTTCTACATACATACCGTCACGCCTTCATCCCAGGGTGGGGTAGGCAGAGCTACAGAATTACCAACAACTCTAACAACCACATTTTGCTCATACAGGCCAAGATGTTTACCAGTGTATATTAGTGACAGGTTGCAAGCCCATCGCCTAACAATACTACAAGCCTAAAGCCTAAAGGCAAGACGTCTGTGACGACTTCCACAGGAAGGCATGGAGTGGCACTATTCTAAGCCGGCAAGCACACGGCACTCCAATCTCCATTTCTCATCAAAAAGTAGGGTGGGCTAGAGTGTATCGATCCCAGCCTAGGAACCGGAAAAGATGCGATATCTTAAATCGCTGTGAGGAATTTCGATGGCTGAACTAAAACCACTGCCTTTATGTGGGGGTAAACTTTTTCAATACCAACATTTGGGACTACCCGCCGTAATAAAAGTTTTAGAACTAAAAATAACCTATCCTGTGACATCGCTTATTGATCTCATAGGTTGATTTTCCCATCCACCTTTTCATATATTATTGAAATTGAGATCATTGTTAATCGATAATTTTTTTCCTAACAATTACCTACTTAAAAATATAGTAAATACACTAACCTCTAAACAACCGCATCTAATTCCCCACGTCTGTATAGTTACGTCTCCATAACACAACATTACTACGCATTCAATATCACTACGATTTTCAAATAACGCTATAAAACATATAAACTTTTAAGAGCAAGGTTGCCGAATAGCGGTCGGAACTATAAAATAGAGATAAATTTTATTTCTAGTGCTACAGGAATCTTGTTAAAAGCTTCTTATTCTATAGTAAAAGGCTGACTCAATCATCGGGCCCAGTAAAAGCTAAACTATGCCCGTTAAACGTAACGGTTTAAGATATAACTTTAAAGTGCTGGTTATAAAAGAGCCATACATTTTACATTCGATTTGTCATGTACAATGACATTTGAACCTAGGTACCACGTAAGAGAGTGAAAGGATCATCTTTGGCCTTTATATTCACTAATAGGTTAGTGCGAAGAAAACTTTTCATAGAAAGGTATATAGAACTCACAGTGAAGTTATGAGGTGACGTTATGATTTTTTTTTTTCTTTGCCCCGCGGCGACTTTAACAGCTACTACCGCTTTCCACTATGAAGTGATTTCGCCAATGTCAAGTATATATAAGTATAAATCAATACAGTCATAAAACACAATCCAATCTTCTCTAGGAAGATTGGTGGCAACGTTGTACGGTGATATGTAGGACAGAGGCCAAGATAGTTTTAACCTCTGTACCACTGCGAGTCCACTTGAAACGAGAAGTAAGATGCCAGGATACAGGAAATAAGTCCAAGTCGTCTATCACTGTGCAACACAAAGGCATTAAAAGTACAAATCACTAACAAAAAAGAACTTTGAACACCTAAATACACAAAAATAAAAACTAAAACAAATTACACATCCGCCATCTTTTGACGTTGCAAATGTTGCCTCGAGTTATGAGTTGTAACAATTGTCAAACAAATTGTTCTGTAATGTCACTGTGACACAGTTCTATGGTGGGTCAGGATTCCAGTGGGCTGCCATGGCTGGGTACGTGGGTACCCATCAGCTTGTCCTTCAAATATTCTGGGAATTCAACTTATACAAAATTAGGCGAAGTTGGGTAGCATAGGCGAAGTTAGGAGGTAGTAGTTTAGGATACTTTATTGTGTTTAGATTCATGATACACATTTAATAAGAGAGTAGAGACTGCTCGATCCCACAGTCAAACTGTGCAAACGGTTTTGTTTTACATATGTTCACTATATGTTGTAATTTCATCTTTTTAATAAATAAATAAATAAAATAAAAAAGTTTATAATTGTTTGAATTGAATTTGAAGTGTCGTAATTACTTTTAATGTGTTTAAATTCAAAATATTGACATCTAATATTATGGAACGGCGACCGTTTGTTTTTTTATAGAATCAGGGAGTCGCCCCCAGGCTAGCTTAAGATGATGTCCTGGGGCCTAATATGGCTGCGTTTATTGCGTGACAAAATGTGGATAAAACATCCGTCACTTTCTGACACGTATACAGGGTGTGTGTGATATCGAATGTACGTTACCTAATCAGTGAAATTACATCAATAACTTTTTTTTTATAAAACGAGGAATTTCCAAAATTTTGACATTAAACACTCCCATACATTTAGTATGAGAAATATAGAACTTAGGGATTTTTTTATTTTAAAGTTGGTTGTTTAAAGTTTAATTAAAATCGATTGAGCCAATGAAGTTATTAGATTTGTTGCCGTCTGCATTGTTTTATTAGTTTTATAGTTATTTGTATGCAGATACAAACCTTAATAATGAACAGTATCTTATCAAATACAGTAGTACGAGTAGTTACGCCTGTTTAAAATTGTCATTCCAAGTTCGGTTCTCAATAGATAGTTATGTTTAATTGCTCCAATTACATCCTAGGCGCAGACCGTGGACGTCGTAAAACACATTCAACAATAAGCCTTTTAGTCTCCTTAAGCTGTGAACATTAGTCAATCCGCAATGTAATGAAAAATTAAACAAATATCTGTTTGTTCGTCCACTGAACTTGAATATTGTATTTGCGACATAAACACTGTTCTATCGCAAAGAGGCTGTTACACCACGAGTAACTAAAACATTTTTTCTCGCACGTCCTATTTATCTTGGCCTTCGTTCAAAACTCTTGACATCACTGTTCATGTATTTGCTGATTGTATTTAGTTATTTTTGCACTATTTTTTTTTACTTTAGTGAATATCTAACATTAGTCTCGAGTGGTCGACTACTCAATTGGTATTCATGAGCCAAGGAGACACAAGAAGTGTTGTGGTATTAGTAGACTTTCTATACCTTGGAAAATATATAGCCAATAATATAAACATTAGGTTTGGCGTATAAAATACGGTCTAAAATATTTAATATAACTTCCAATATGATATCTGAAAGTATCTGCACCTTCCTACCAAACCGCCTGTATATTGGCTTCTAAATCCATAGCCGAGCCATACAGCGGCTCTATTCTACTCGGTAAAACAATATTGCTTTCGACATGTCATGCTATTGTTAACGTTATAATGATAAGTCTTATTTTACGTGACAGTAATGGCGGCCAAGTTAAAAATAACATGTCAAAAGTAATATTGTTTTGCAGAGTAGAATAGCTAATATGTAAAAAATAAAGAACCGTCATTTAAAATTTTAGACGTTGAACATCTTCGAAATTAACAAAAGAAAAACTTTTATTTTATGTCCAGCCAAGTGCTGCATTCACGTTAATATTTACGAAATTTATAGTAATTTAAAAGGTCATTAAACACGTTACTTTCTTAACACACAATAAATTAAACGTAAGTATAGTTATAAATCTTTCGACGGACACTGATGTTCATAAATCAGAAAACTGTGGGCTCTGATTAGGTATACATGGATTATACGGTTGTTTTATCTTAGACAAGTCTCAACATCTGTTTATTTTGACTCTATGCCAGGGCACAGATTGCATAAGAGTTACTTTGCTTGCCAGGGGTCCCACCACCCCACACCCCACCCTATGGATGACAGGAATAAAATGGAGATCTGCGCCATCTATATTCAGAAGTATGTTCTGGCTTCGATGTCCTCACAAGAACCTAAGTTACTCATGTGTGAGTTCGTTGACGAACGTACTCTGGTTAACCCGTCAGTGCGTATAAATGACACGATCCGTATCCTTTGACCTTGGATGTTGTCAACTGACTCACGGGTATTTATTTAACCTTGAAGTGCCAGCGCTCCGAGGATTTTGCCCCCTTGGCAAAAAAAATAATTATTTTGTAAAGTATGCCTTCAGCAAGGTCAAGGATCTTAACAATAGCTGCCCTCTCGTTCCTCACCTTCCTCCTTCCTGTATCATAAATATGAACTGTGAAGTGATTCGGTGCGCAGGCAGGAAGAAACCACGCGCTCACGCGTCTCTTAATTAACGTGGGTTTCCTTAATCAGTTCCTTTATGTTGTTTTTGATGAAAACTTGATTTTGAGTGACTGCTCTAGGGTTACAGATAGTCCTAAGGGTCTCCCCACATCTATCGACGCGGAATAGGCGTTAGCTGATCAAAAACTCTTTAGGCCTACGCAATAAGAGCGAAACAAATGGCAATCGGCTCGGCTCGGCCGGATTTGGCGTTGCGAACGAGAGTAAGGAGTTTTGTGATCAGCTAACGCTGATTCTGCGTCGATAGATGTGGGGAGACCCTAAGGCTGGTTTAGTGTCACGCGGACTGTCAGTGCCGATCGATCGATCTGTATTAAGCTTAGGGAGCGTTTTAGAGTAATGCAGACGGGTCCGCACGGACGACTGTCATTATCTGTATTACGTAGATCGTTCTGTGCGGAGCGATCCGTACTAATTACGACGAAGCTGGCCAATGTTCCAGTGAAAAGAGAACAAAATACATAAAGTCAAATCCTTTTTTTTTAAATCAGTTAATTTTACGGTTGTTTTTTATAGCCGTAAAAGGCAAACGAGCTGACGGGCGACCTGGTGGTAAGCAATCACCCTCGCCATAAACATCAGCAATGCCGGCACAGAGAAGTTGTTGCCTTTCAGTGAATACTCTTATTATGCCGCGTTTAAAGGAGGACATGTCGTAGTGCTGAGGGTGAGGGAACACCGTGGAGTTAACCTCATTCCATAGTTTCAAGGTGCGAGTAAGGATGAGAAGGAGGATGTATGGTATTGAATTGGAAAATCCTTTCAAATAATAAACTGATCTTCTACAAAAGTAGTTACCGCCATGCTGGTAGCACATGTCAAATCAAACGGACAATGTGATACAAGTATTTATGTACGTCACGTGTGGCACGAGGCACGGCCGGCGGCCTATTATTGGAATATAATAATAATGGTATAAGCTAACGCTAAAGACACGTTATCGCTCGGATTTAAATAAATGTTTTTTTTGACAGCTGCTTGTTTTAAGCGCGTTAGATTTTAAATCTACTAAGTATCCTTATCCTCTTGTCAACGATACGATAGCTCTAATTTACTTGATCGTAATGGCGGCCGAGTTAATGTGACGACATGTCAAAAGCAACATGGTTTTACCGAGTAATTCTTGGGGGTTATTATGACATGGCAGTATTATAAAGCGAGCGTAAAGGACAAAGCTATTGCAAATTATATAGCTCTGTCTTTTTCTCTCAGCGTAAACTGAACTGCATAGCTATGTCATAATATAATACCCCCTGATCTTGTCAATCGTCATCTTAACGTAATTTGATGTATTAAAATAAAAGTCATCTTAATTTTTATATGTGGGGCTTACATATACAGGGTAACTGCGGGGTCGTATTGCAAGAAAGTAAACTAAAAATAACTACACCATTAGAAATATAACGTAATACATTTAAAAGCATTAATCGGATCGGGATCATGGCCACCCTACATACTCAAATTCTTAGTGATCGTTCGATTTTCAAATAGGTTCAGAAAACATGAAAACGTCAGGTGACCATCATTTTTGTAATAATTAAGGAAACAATATTATTTTAATAAAATGCTAAACTCTAACTATTTCAAAAACCACTATAGATACTAAGAGAACCTCAACCATTTACTGAGCCGGGATAATTAAATTAGGATCACGACCCCGCAGTCACCCTGTATCTTCAAGTTAAATACTTAATAAGTATAAGCAACTACTGGTCTCTAAGATAGCAAGGGTCAAATGTTAACTTCAAAAGCAGTTTCTCTCAGACGTAGCAATAACCCAACGCTTTCGTCCTCAACTATTACTTGCGTCGTAATACTTAAGTGCGACTATTATTACGCTGAATGGAGTCAGGGTTTCGTAATACAAATACTTATGTTTGACGATTACACTATCAGTTTTATTACCATACGCGTAAACCGTAAAACTTTGTCCAGACAGTCTCCAACTCTATCTTCTCAACACTCTGTATAGATAAAAATGAATCTCTGTTTCCCTTGGTCACGCTATGAAATCAACTCGAGAATTGAATAATTACTTTATTGTTGTGTTGTCAGGACAAGGTTTGAGGTTGATATCTCATCATCATTATCATCATGTCAGCCGAAAGACGTCCACTGCTGGACATAGGCCTCCCCCAAAGCTTTCCACTCAGACCGGTCTTGTGTTTTTCGCATCCACCGCGGTCCCGCGATCCTGACGAGGTCGTCACTCCATCTTGTTGGAGGCCTACCTACAGCTCGTCTTCCGGTCCGCGAACGCCACTCCAGAACCTTCTGACCCCATCGGCCATCAGTCCTGCGAGCAATGTGCCCCGCCCACTGCCACTTCAGTTTAGCTATTCTTAGGGCTATGTCGGTAACCTTAGTTCTACTGCGGATATCATCATTTCTGATTCTATCACGCAGAGAAACCCCGAGCATAGCCCTCTCCATAGCCCTCTGAGTGACTTTGAGCTTCCTTATGAGGCCCATTGTTAGCGCCCACGTCTCAGATCCGTAAGTCATCACCGGCAACACACATTTGATATCTAGTATTATATAATACAAAGTCAAGTCAGTTTTCATTCGGCATCGAGACCCTTGGTCCGTGGGGTCCTAGCCCTCTCAGCCCCTTCAAAGAAATTTCGTACAGGCTCATTGACGTCACGGGAGAAAGTCCTGGCAATTTCCTCGCTCATCGCATTAGTTTAACTATTCAGCGGGGAAATACTGAGAGCATCTTCGGGATAATGCCACGGGCCTTTTTTAGATTTACACCCTTAATCATAAACGCACATACATATACCTATGTTAATTAAAGTATGCTTACTTACTTAGCAAGATGGGTTAAACTAAGTAGAATAGGGACTAAACACTTTGATAAACAAAAAATAGGATAACAAAATATATACTACTACTAAGAACTAATTCATTTCACAGGATCTCTTCGAGCTAACTCTGACGAAATTGAGAAAAGTGAAAGGTTGGCAAGTTTACAAATATTTAGGAAAAGAACATAAAAATTAAACCAACCAATAAAAACTATTATTAGCAAATTCTAAAATCTACATAAAACACACATACATATATTTAACGTTTTTTAACGTTACATCTTTGTTGAACAATACTATAATGGTGACGATAACTTGAATTAATCAGCATCATCGTAACTTATGTTGTTATCCTGTTGTGTTAACATCATGTTATTGCACCAAATTAAATACATAAATAAAAACCAATCCAAATTTTAATCCGTTTTTTTGTACATTCAGGTTTTGTCCCCAAATCCTCCAACAAAAATAAGATAAGATCAAAATAAAACGATACAGGCTATCGGCTACCATATCCCTTAGACGTTGTCAAATATACGCCTAGTTACCCGACAGGAACCAATAGATGTAACAGCGACGTAAGAAACCGGAAAAGGCTTTAAAGTCGTTAGACTACTTTCACTGTCGGCTAGACGCCATCTTGCCGTTAGAAGTGAACTTTACATCTTACGATGAACGCAGCTAACGTTCTAAGCTCAACCTTAATGAAAGGAAAAACAAGCGTTTTTAGAAGCATTCGTGAATATTGTTTAGCATAGTGTTCGGATACATTTGATTTGTTTACAAGTATTCATTAAAATTATTATGCTCTATAAATTATACTGACAAGGAAAGGTACCGAACTGTTCGGCTCTGATTTTGTTGATTTTGATATATGTTAGAGAGTAGTTTAAAATAACACACACGTTTTTTTTTTCAGCGGCCTAAACTTAACCTGTTGGGAGAAATTGACCTCCAAAGTACTGAAAAGTGACTAAACCCCCTTCCTTGTGAGAGTTTGTTCCACTTTTTCATACCATCTTGATTTAGAGACCATGTAGGTTTATACCATACCTATGACCGCATTTACTATTGAGTGGGTAAGTGCTAGAGTCCGACCAACTAGTGTGTGGTAACACAAGCTTCTTCAAATTCTTCATATTATGGGAACAATTTTACCTGTAAAAAAACTGTCACATTATGAGTATCCATGAACGAGAATCCATCCGCTATGCATTTCGTGTTACCAGCTAGTGATATTTTGAATTTGCGGGCTTTTTCTGCGGACTCTAACATAGTGATATGATTGATTATCATATGCGACATGGTAAGATATGTAACATCATGTTTAGGCGTTTGCATGTCACGATCGATAGAGTCGCGTAATCGCATTAACGGTATTTGATTAAAAACGAACCAATTAGGCCTAAATAAATAATAAACAATCAGTTTTAAATATTAACGTGACAAATTAGGGCTGTGATAATAACATCATTATGCTCCATGCTGTGTGGTATTTAAATATGTCAACAGAACAAAACACAATCGGAATTCATTCATCAGAGATAAAAATACGTATTCAAAAAAGAAACGTTTTTTTTTCGAGAAAGTATATTCGAATTTGACATTTTGACAAGAGGTATTGTTTACGAGTATCATTTTTAATTAGAAAACACTCCAACGCGTTAAAAAAACTTTGAAATGACTAACAGTAAAGAAAAACTCAACGTTTTGATTCAGATGTATCGTACCTAACGTCATCCCAGTTACATTCTAGTCATTTTGCTCTATCCTCTTTAATAATTACAACAAACGGTGACAATTTTACTATCACATAGAAAATATATAAACTTCCTGCTTAGCTCATAAAACCAGCCTGTTAACTCCAGCTGCGTCGCATCACATTACATTAAAACTGCAAAGAAACAACCTAGTGTAAACAGGACCATCTGTAACCTCAGGCGCTGGAGCCGCCATATTGTTCCCTTATTTATCTAACTACCCGCAATGCAGCGAACACTCCCGACCTTGTACTAAAAAAATATGTAAAGTGAACGCACCAGGAGTTCACAAATTGAGGACGGTCTTTTTAATTTATTAATTAAAATAATCACACAGCATAACAGCAAAACACTACAGTACCGTGAATAACAAATATAATAAGAACTTGGTACAGAAACGTTTAACGTTTAATGAAATTTGTGTAGATTCGGGATCCAGTCCCGAGAGTGAGAAGAGGTAAATGACGGTAGGTGCCGGTTATTCCGCTGCCGACCACCGCCGATCATTGCGGGTTTATGTTGGTGGTACCGTTTGGCTTTTTTACGCTATTGCATATTTTTCAATCTCTTCTTCCTTCATCATTGTTCAGTCGCCTTCCCTCTTTTTTGGTTGAATTATCATGACCAATTTTGGTACTTATTTTACTCCGTTTTCATAGTTAAAATTTTATTTAATTTTTGATTATTATTTTACTTGTTAATCAACTACTATTTATTATATTCTTTAATTAAACGCTGTCGTGTGTCACGATGATGGCGCCACGGAAAACCAGCGTCGCGATCTATGTTGGGACATAGTGCTGAGAGGTGTCAATTTCGACGTCACAGAATTACCCATGGCAAAATTGTCCTACATATTTTCTTTCCTTCTTTAATGTTTTTGTTTTGATTTCTGTGTTACCATCCTTTTTCATGATGTTTTTCTCTGTATTATTTTTTTCTGTGCTCGTCTAATAAATGTTTCTATTTCTATAAAATCTTTTATAAATTATAATAGGAACATTAAAAAAAGACAAATAATAACAACAAAAGTACATAATTATGATGGCAATAAAGATATAAGAAAACATAATTTAGACTAAAGAGAGACAGGCATCCATCCTCTCACAGGGCCTCAAGAATTTATCACACACAACCCTCTACCCACTGGCAAACACATGGCAATCAAGGGCACACTCGAGAAGCATATTTAGCAAGGCGCGAACCAGCAGCAATTTGCTATGAAATACAGTTCTTATAAAGGGTTACACTTATTAACATTAGACTTGGCTGCTTTGGACTCGGTCGGACATGGCGATGATGTTGGTGGAGGACTTCAAAGCCTCGGCCATCGACGTAGTACAGCGTGCCTCTCTGTTTTTCATAGATTTCACTTCAATTCCACCATCGCACCTTTCCATCTTTCGGCAAAGCAGGCAGGGTAGGGTATCTGTGTATTTGTTTGTGGACGAACGGACCGATTTCGAGTCTTTTTAAAGAAAGCCAGTTTAATTCGGATCATTTGTAGCTAAATATTATAAAGATAGGTTGGGCCGTTTAAAAGGGTTGTGAAGGTAAAAAAATCCATACAAAATGCAGTTTTTCTCTCCTTAAACCTTGTCAGATTTTTACGATTTTTGAATATGTTGTGGATATCATATAAAACTATATCTGTACGTTTTCCATTCCAAGAAAATATTTCAACGAATTAAAGAAATTTAAAAAACAAAAAACAGAAACGTACAGAGCTAGTTCTTTATAATAACTACAACATATTCAAAAATCGTGGAAATCGAACTTGATTTAGGGGGTGAGAAACGTTATCGCCCGGAGCTAAATTCGTATGGATTTTTTTGACAGCTACTCGATTTAAGCGGCTTTTCACAATCCTCTTAAGAGACATATCAGCTGTACAAGTAGGGGTCGCCATATTGGTTTCTTTCTATTTCTACCAGCCTCCTCCTCCCGCTGAGACTGGGTCTTGCGCAGGCGCGGTTTCGACTCCGCGAATAGAAACCAGATTAATTAATGCAATTAGTGCTCTCGGGTTGCGGTCGGGCTTCGTTTCAGACTTAAGTAAGTATAGTTCAACGGGAAACTTGGACAGTTGGGCCTGTATCCGACTTGGTGCAAAGTGAAAACGATTCCGTATCAATTGCATTACTGTTTTATCGTAATATTGGATAGATTTTGCCAAGGATAGGAAAGTAGGAACAACATATTCAACTTCGAAAAAATAAAGGTTCTTAATTTTTGTTTTACGGGCTCAATATCAGTTAACGATCTGTGATGACGATTTTTATACACAAAGAAACAAGCTGTCTCTAAAATATTTATTGGACCCGAACATTTATTCAAGCAACGAGATGTTCATTTCAAAACACCTCAAAGTAAATGTAAAGTCATCGGTGAACTATCATCTCCGATATGTCTCAAAATGGTACACACTTATTTATATATAGTTAAGTTACGTATACAGTCAATTCTAGGCCACTGTGGACTTTATCAACGTGACGTTGTAAACCAAATCATAGAAAGTCTCTTATGTTTTGGTTGTGAACGTCACTTTAACGTAGTGCCCTGAACTCCATTTGAATAGAGTTCTAGTGTTTCTGTGCCTCTAGAAGAAGAGTTACCAGTTCTGAAGGATCGCAATTATTCCGGGAATTAAGTAGTAAAAGTAAGACAGATCGCCAAGTTAACCCATGAACTGATTCAAAATTAGTAATTGGAACTTCTGTGTACGTTTAACCCCGCCACGGGCGTCGACCTACTCTATCACATTATTAAATCATGAAACGCGGCACTGTGACCGCATTTCGTATGGAATCGCAGCATCGCGGGGAAATGCACCTACTTTCTTTCCATTGCATCTAGCTTTGGCTGCAGAACCTATTTGCAAGGCGTGATAAACGCCGATAGCATTGTACAGACATTTTTAAC
Organism: Acleris sparsana; assembly: GCA_923062465.1. Classification (NCBI taxonomy): domain Eukaryota; kingdom Metazoa; phylum Arthropoda; class Insecta; order Lepidoptera; family Tortricidae; genus Acleris; species Acleris sparsana. The sequence continues at coordinate 4,601,730 of OV281293.1, forward strand.
CTTAGGTTTACTACCTTAAAGAGTACGTTGTGTTGGCTGGTGTTTATTTAGGCTGTACGGCGAGCGTCATCTCGTTTATTTTGTTCAGTAGCTCGCGAGCCGGCGTGAGAGGCGGACGCGTCGTGAAGTGTTGTGTTTCTGAACATGTGTTGTGCTTGACTGAGGATGACGGGCGAAGTTTGCTGCACTCAGATATGGTATGCGTTGTTCTGGACGCGTAGGTGAAGGAAGCCGTGCGGTTCGCTTCATCGGAGCGGCATGAAGGGCCAACCGGTTTGGTGAGACCCACGTGTAGAGTAGAAAGCTTGAAATTGTATCTGGTCGGTAGCTAGGAAGCTCCGCTTTAGTATTTTAGCCAAAAGTTGTAGTAACTTATAAATAGAATGTCATACCTATTAAACTCGCTCGAGGTGTGTGTTGGCTCTGCTTGCGCTTTGTAGAGCTTTTAAATATAATCGTGTCGTGAATATTTATGTAACTTACACGATTTGCGATTATTCCGTCCCAATGTTACTTTGGAAGTATTCATTTTAATTGTATGCAATTTTTTAATAACAGTAAGATAAACTACAAGGCAGTTTTGTAGAATTATAGGAGCTCTATATTATTTGATTTAATTTTAATAAAAATGTTTTATTCCATTAAAGAGCGATTGCTTTGCAAATTTGCTCTCAGTGCACCAGAATAATTATAGGTACCTATAGAATGCAATTATAAGAAATAGGTCTTCCTATTTGCGTAAGTAGGTACACTGGTATATTGTGGGAAGGTATATTCGAAGAAATTAAAGTATGTAATAAGTACATACCTATTTCCTCGCGTTCTCTACTGGGTAGGTAGGAAGTTCAATATATCTACGCCCTTAATCATCCCACAGCCTGTTTCATTTAACTTCGTTACATTAATTGAGAAATTAGTAAGATTAACAGATCGCGCAAGCTACTACATATAAAATCTTCAAAAAATTAACAAGATGCATTCTATAAAAAGAAACCATATTGCTATTGTATTGTCCAAAGTTTTCATAGCTCTTATTTACTTGACAGTAATGGCGGGCGATTTAGAAACAATACCATAACACGTCAAGAACGATATCGTTTAACTTCATAGAAGGAACCCTGCCCATATTCACCTACAATCGAATATATAATTGACCACATTTCTTAGCAAATTTCCTCGCACTGTATGCCCATAACCCTCCCATAACCATCCCTCTCATCATCTTAGACATCTTCTTCTTCTTCTTCATCGTTCCCTCAATGCTGAGGATCGCGACCACATGTTAGGGTTTTCCACTCAGCGCGGTCGTAAGCAGTGTGGATCGCTCGGTGCATGCTGCCGCCCACCGCCTTCTTCAATTGGTCAGACCATCTTGTAGGTGCCCGTCCTCGAGCACGCCTTCCGTCCATCATTTGCCCAACAATAATTTGCTGCTCCAAAATGATGCTTAGAGGACCGCATAATATGTCCGAAGAAGCTCAAGGCTCGTTTCTGGCATATGGAGACATCTTACTATTCAGAAAATCTATTTCATTGAAGATGGAAAATATCTGTAAGATCTACTATCAAAACATGAACGTCGATAAAAACAGTCAGAAGGTGTATTTAGATTTACCGGTAATTACTCGATCAGAACGCATCATCATGCGCTCAATGATTTCAAAAACATGCGACCGGACGCAGAGATATACTATAACTTCCTTCACCGACGAAACTGAATACTAATTACACATCTACTCAGTTAGTTCAACGGCGTCTAACATTAATAATTTTAGTATTCAACACACGTAGGTACCTACTTTATTCCAAACTTTATAATTTATTCAGAAACCATCAACGATTCGGGACATCGATTCATCAAAAATAAGTTGTTGACTGTCGTGTTTTTAAGTTCATATACCGACCTAATGACGGGTCCAAAAATAGCAACTCAATTTTCTTTATATTGTTTGGTCAGTCAATATACGTAAATGATTAAAACGCGTAATTCCGATGCTCTTTGTTATTCGTTGAGCCGTTATCAACTGTTAAATGCGGCTAGTAATATATAATTATTTAATGTTGGTTGTCATACTACACAATAGACGACTTGTTTCTTGAATAATGCCTTTTGTTTGTTTGGATTCGTGATTCGGAGCCAGCCTGCATAGCCTGGATTTAGCTTGCATTTTTGCAGCACCAAAATGAAGATCCGGCAAAGAATTAAAAAAATACTCGATCACCAACCATTAGGTACCTAATCCTATAAGTATTTCAGACTAGCTTTTGCCTTGTGACTCTTGTGAGTTTGGCTATGGCAAAAAGTAAAAGAATATTCGAAAATCATATCAATAATTCCTAATTTCCCGAGTCTACTTACGTTCTTTAAATACTTACAAACTTATCAAGTTATTAATACACATCCGTAACTCGTCGCATTTAGGTAGCACTTGACAGTTTCTAACAGACTACTGATGTCACAATTCTTCCTGTACGAGTCAAGAATTTTTCTATCATTTAATATCATCATAACATCCGTGATAAACAATTCATATTAGTTCTAAAATTTTACAAGTTTTATTGTAAAATCTTATTGTCTTATATAATCCACTTTGTGTAAGAAAATTTCGACTACACTGACATAATGGGTAAAAAAAGCATTCTATTGTAAAGTTGCAGCGTATTTTTATTGATGTTTTCTTTGATTGCCTCCATTATTTACAAAAAACATGTTTCGCAACACGTCTCGTAATAATTATTACGAGTAAATGAATGACAATATCATTGACATTGACGTTGATGTTTTTAAACAAGTGATGAAACCTACTTAGTCATATGTTAAGACGATGAAAGTATTTTTTTTTCTGTATTAGGCAATTAGAAAACTTGTCTCATCACTAATCTGTCAAGTGCTACCTAAATGCCACGAGTAACCGATGTGTAGTTATTAGGTACCTTATTACAAATATCTTAGACTCTAACGTCCGACATAGCAAAGCAAAAAAAAAACAAACTTAGGTTTATCAATTCGGTCTTACTCGTTTAATAAAAAAACTACGTGGTGTCAGTTACCCGACGGCGGCTGAATATCATGTCGAAACATGACACCTCCGAGGGTGAGGACCTGAGGACCTATTCTTTCAACCGGATCGAAAAAACCTATTTCTTATTACGTATCCTTTGTAAGGTTGTAAGGATGAAATTTATTTATGACGAGATTCCGTCCAACGTGTACATGTTTGGTGACGGCTTTATTGGGGAATCATGCCTCGAAACCGGAAAATTTATTGACAGATCTAAAGGTACATAGTAAAGGTAACTTTACTATGTACCTACCTGTTTTGGCTCAAAGGAATTGCCTCCCTAAATGAAATTCTAAAGCCGTCTGATTTTCATGCTATCTATCTATTGTATCCTGAAAACTTGATAAGCTCTTCAGGTCATCCTCATAACTGATGGATCATTTTTTACGCTACATGTGTTTCATTGTCTTTGCTATCTATATCGGTAAAAAACCGGCCCGGTGTTAAACAGATCTAATTACGTTAAAGATGAAATATCAACTGCACACAATTTTTTTACTTGTCCCCGATTTATTAGGCAACAAATGTATTTGAATGTCATGTTTGAGAGTTAAATTACCGTGCAAGTAAAAATCTAATGAACTCTTTGGATATTTAGTTTGGCATCTCGTAGAATTCATTTTACGTTAACGCAGCTCCCGACCAAGATAGCCTAAACATACTCCGAAAACGTGTTGACAGCGTTGACACTGCCAAGACGAAGAGATAAACGTTCTATATAAATCACAGCTACTTGGTAGAAGTCCATATACTTACCGACAGCTGCAAAATTACCGAAGTATTTAGAAAACTGTTTCAAAAGGGCATTGAACTACCCATTCGGGATACTCAGGTGTGACTATATCGACGACATGCTACAAAGGAAACTGTAATAAACACGTACTAAGCACATGCATATATTAATTAGAATTACGTGAGCTCATGTGTGTACGTGATTCCCTAAGGTATAGCAAGCTGATTTGTTGTCAAACAGTAATGATTTACCTACACATCTTTCCTTTTAGCAGTATTTTAGCAGAATACTAAAGTAGAAACGAAAGGCTTTATGAGCTGTGAAATCTATTACCAGTATAATAATCTTCACACTACGCCTTCGTTTGCTTACCCATAATATATGAGACAACGTAGAATTATTTCTAAACTCCGATCTTCTGGGTCACTTAACTAACATCGAATAAAACCTACTCCGAAACAGCCATAAAAAACCTGCTTGGCCACGCAAACTATCCGAAACACTGTTACCTAACCATCTCATTGTATACATGAGAAACAACCTACGGGTTACGTATAGTCATTTTAGTTACTCTATAACTGAAACGATAAGTTATATTTTGCTTTGAACGTATTAGCATCAGCTAATGGTGGTCATGAGAAGGGACCACTTTCTTGACAAACAAATTAAAGATGGCAGCCGGAAAGCGCGGAGTCCATTCTTACCCGTTAAAATCCCATTGTGATGAAAAGTAGGCTTGCGTTACGAATACTCTGCCCTAAATTATACCTGATTGAATGAGTTATTTACTGAAGTTTCACTTATTTGGCTAGTTCAGAATTTAAGTAGTGGAAATGCCTTGTACAGAGTCCGTTTGGATTATTACCATCATTTTAACCATTACCTCGCAGCCTCCGATAAGTAGTGCCAAGCCAGTCAACTTAGTCGTAACAGTTGGCATCCATTCTTGAAATTGCAAAAGTCAATATGCCTCAAAGCAAAAGTCAATATGCCAGAAAGCATGTGCTCCCATTTGCTTTCCCCTGCCATAAAAAAGCCATTGAACTAGATTATAATCTATGTCAACCAATTTAACTTCTTCAGTCATTATGTTCCCCTGGTATTTATCGTTACAATTATAAAAGCGATACCTTTATTACAGAATATGAGACAGTGTTAGTTACCTGTGAGTCATTATAATTTAAGCATTTGAAAACATGGCCGCATAGGTGTCGTAATTGTGATGCACTGCGATTGACGGTCTCGGTGTACCCTCTCGGCATGGAACAAGTCAAAGCGATGACTAATTCCACAGCTGGCGAACACTGTCTAAGTTTATAATTGGTAATGCGAATTGGCCAGAACAGGCAGAAAATGCAATCATGCAAGTTCATTTAAATGCTACGCCAAATTTTCGTTATTCGAACATTTTAAGCTCTGGTTCTTTTCAGTGGTACAAGCTAATTTTAATGAAGGTTGGACCCGTTGGACCCTACACCGTTTAAATATACAATAAACTTAATAAAGGGATTTTAGGGGTTGACGGCAGCCTAGACAAATTTGTTAATAATTAGCAATCTTGGGACTGGTGGAACAAAGTATATTAAGTAAAACGGTGGACTTATATCCTCTACCAACTGCGTAAACAATATTCGACCTCGGAACTGTAAAAACAAAATGTAAAATGATTGAGTGGCTGACATTATATTATGTTTTCAGTTACGGCTTCAAATATTTGCAAAGATAATATTACTTACTAACAACTAGTCATAATAAAAACACGTAAGGTCAAACAATTCGTCACAATTTCTCAATAAATAATCACCATATACATCAACTTTTACCTACTTGAAGAGTTTCTAACTAAACAGCTCATAATATATATATACTAGATAGAGCGATATATAGATAATATATCGCTCTTCACGAGTTACTAAACAGTGGCCGTCGGATCCATTTTTGATCACTAACATGCGTTCTAGATTCCGCGCCAACTCTCGATTTACATCAAGGCAAAAGTGACAAATCACGCAAATATAGAAGCAAATAAATTAAAACATATAGCCACTTTCTCATATTTATACGCAGTCAACCCAGGTGATAAAACAGTAAATTGAAAATGTGTTAAACACAGTTTTTTTTTAATAATTAAGAGTCATCGGTATACCGCCTCAAGGATCGCTATTGTGACATGGGCGACTTTAGACTCCAAATATGCAGGACTAACTTATATTAAGGATGCCATCAAGCTTGAAGAAACTTCTTCATTGCTGGACCTCAACGTCTGTCGACCGGAAGTTCTCGTCAGACTGTAGTTTAAAATTCCATGGACGAGGCCCGGTTTAATTTACTTAACTTGAGGGTTGTGGTGGAACACAACAAAACAATGATACAAACCATATTACTGTGCTTGTGTGAGGTTTACTATAATATTAGTTGCGATTGTCATGTGTGTCTACGTTAATGCACACACACGTACGTAAACGCAGGGTTTAAGCGATTTAACTTTACTCAAGCCAGAGCAAATAATATGGGTCACGGTGTACGTACACGCACATGCTTTTATGTCTTTGCTGTTGAGTGTATAACACATACTGTTATAGACACCTGATACAAAATGACGGTGATTTCTAAACAAATTGTATTCCATGTCTAGTCTATTACCGTAAAAGATATTAGCTAAAGCTGGTTATTTGTACTATTCAGGTTTCCCTAACCGTATTTTCTCCAAACAAACGACAACCTAAGGTTAATTAAATTTAAACGCGTCAAACATTCTTAATTCGGTTAGTGATATCCGATTAACGGATTACTGAGTTAATTCCTTTGATAAATGGGAAGAGCCCGTGGAAACTCGAAAGTGTTCAACACAATTATTTTGAGTAACGACAGAGCATTACTTTGATGGGAGGAGCCCTTTGTTATTTTTGGCAATATCTGCGCAAACAACGTTGAATGTTCTCGTCAATGTGTTTTCATCTATCATGGACGGTTCTGCTTTCATATTTTGCTTGTTTTTAAGAATCTCACGTAATTACTTTGTAAAAATACTTAGTATCTATCACAAAACTTGGGCAGACAATGAAATAAAGACGCTTTAATCTGAACTCTGAAAGGTACAATTTTTATTTACCGTGGGTCTTCTTAGCATTTTTTTAACTAAGCAGTTATCTTTAAAAGAGAGCAGATTGGCGTTAATTGATAGAAAGAAACCAGCACAATATTGTAGCATCAGATAACGGTGAATTCTCTACTCGGTAATCAAGAACAACAATGAGTCATTACGATCAGCAGTGTTTACGTTTACGGTCGAAACACCGTTAGGTAAACTGCGAAAAATCGCAAACCAATGAGATTTCTAGGTCATTTTTTGACACAATTTGCCGTTTGGTCGGTAATGAGGTCTTTACGCGTCTCTTTGTTAATAGAGCTTTCATTAACGACGCATTAAATACAGATATGACTAACAAAGGAACATATATCGACAAAGGAAAATGTTGACAATTCAATTTTCAGTTGAAAAGTAAGGGTTTCCGCATGCAGAATACATAAGCATCCGGGCACCTGCCACCATCATAACGAAAGCATCCGCAAGCATCTTATTGAAATTCATTTTATTGGGCACCTGCTACATACCAATATGTTATTGGAACCAGTATTCTGCAAGTTTCATTGCCTCATTTTTATCTGCTATAAAAAGGAATATATTTAAAGTTAAAGCGAATAAAACTGCTAGCTTATACTTGACTAAATAACAGACAGAATCGGCAGTAACTTCGAGGTATCTCGTTATGGTCGTCTAACCCGTCTAGGTTCACCGACCTCTGTTTTTTGTGCACCGATAGCGTCTGTATTTTCGTTTAGACATAACCTGCCGGCACCTTTAATGAGAGATGTAATAAATATTCCATGCTGGGGCGTGAAATGATCGCGTCTGCCGATTTTGTCGATAGATCCAAATAGAGTTCAATGCTCTTTCTACTTGATTAGTTGTGGTAGATCTCTTCTTTTTTGAAAACTTGGTTGAGAACCAAGCTAACAAGTATTTTATTTATTTCAAAAAAGAACAAGTAACATTTTTCCAATTCAAATAAAGCAGATTAAATTTGGATAAAAATGTAAATTCGAATAGCCCGAAGGCTGATCACGGCAAAGATTTTTGGGAAGGGGAAGGCGAAACACGTCAACGTTATGCACGAATGACGAGAACCTATGGAAAGTCTTATTTCTGCTCTAAAGCCATACGTAATTAATTAAGAGGTGTATGCATATTTTGTTTTCAATACCTCAGTTGGGCCTAAGGCCCAGCCGGAAACAAAGCCCCTGTTTCATCACGGCTTCCACCAGTAATACTAGTTTCAAATTAACGAGTTGATCTAGAAGTATCAATGCCTTACCTAGCACAGTTGAGCAACATCGAGTCGTTAATCTCATTTAATTCCTATTCGGTACAGTACGAGTTTTTAATATAAGTGCAGTTACATAAATATGAAGCAATGGTAGCCATTGCATCTGAAATGAAGTCTAGAGTTAGAGCTAGAGTTATGGCTAATGACACGCAAGCCCCGTTTCTAGTAACTGGTTTGAGATTCAGTTAAACTTTCTTGAGCTATGCTCAGTATAATTGACTCGTTTCATTATAAAGATAACAATCCCCGGCATCATCAAAATTATTGATGAATGGAAATCTACTGTGGGCTTATTGCGGATTTTTTTACTATACAAGTCTAGGAAACTAGTCTATTGGGACTTTGACTTGTGATTTTTCCATTTATCGGGCGTAATTTAGTTTACCTTAAGGTTACAAATGCCCTGAAACCTTCTCAATCAGTAATTAACCTGCAAATTACCTGTATGTACATAGCCCCAAGGTCTTGATAAAGTTTCGAACTCAAACAATATTCAGCATATTGCAATATGCTGATTCGTGGAATCCAATATTGCAAAATGTTAGCAAGATGTATAATTAAAACTTTGCTTCTAGTTTTCCTTTAGACATGCGATACTGAAGCTAAGATATAGTAATGTCTGAGATCACGTTACTTTACGTGTCTTGTCCTTGTTTTAATTTTTATGTTCTTTTCAATTATTAGTAATTTACCTACTTGCAGAAAAGGGTTCGAAAGTTTACAACATAGCTATTTTTTTAAATCATTGAGTACAATTTTACAATCTCTCGTTTATAGATAGGTACTATAGTCTGTGAGCACTTAAAAGGTGCCTCGGTTTGTACTTCTTTCTCACTCGCTCATCATAAGAGCGTATGAGAGCGAGTGACAGACGAATACAAACCAGAAGCTCTAAGAGTTTTCGCACTGGGCCTCTATTCAACACGGTAAAAACAATTATCGTTTCTGATCTGTTTTTCGTATTGTCAACGTTTTGATAGCTCATATGTTCTTGACAGTAATGGCGGCTGACGTCAAAACAGTACCACAATAGGTCAAATACTATATGTTATGTGCCGTCGGGAATAAAGGCGCTGTACTTATATCCTTCAGATTGGACTGTTAAGATTATACAGGTTGTTGCTAAAACAAATTTATGTTATTTTCAGTAAAGGTTTATGTGTAATAATAGTCTGGTCAACACAAGGTCATATTGTCATAAAACCCATAGATTTAGTACAAATCACGTTTACGATACGCCGGGCCATAGCGGCGATTAATTGCATAGGCTCGCCCGCCTGGAGCGCCACGTGAGTTATATTATAACTTACACATGTCTAGTATGAAAATCTAAGCACATGTATGGATTCAAAAAAATAATGTCAATGTAGTGCTACTGAATGTTTTGAACCTTTATCATTATTACACACATGCCTTCATCTTAAGACCTTGACTGTGATCTTGGGTAGGTCCTGAAAAATACCTTATCCGAATTTGAAGGTGATGTATTTACAGTATTTTTTTTATTTTTTATTAAAATTTACTAACTAAAACAATAACAATATATCAATTGAACTTTGTATCATTGAGTCTCGTTACTAGGATATAACTTTACTTAAGATTAATTTGCAAAGAGTCAACTTTCTTAATATCTGTTTCAGGGTGGGTCGATATTCTATGATAAAGATAAAGATAGAGGGGGATCTAAGGTTAATGTGGCTAGAGGACTTTTTAATCTTTTTATGAACATGCTATATTAGTGTACAAGATCCCTGTATTTGAAGCCGTTAATGCTGCTTAGTATTCATTTATTTACAAAGTAAATTTAATGCGGCCAACAGTTATACGTAATTAATTGGTGCTAAGTTTCTTAACTAAGTTAAAAAACTCGAAGAAAAACTAATCACTTTATTTTTTTTATTTTTTTTATGGCATAGAGAAGGCAACCGAGCACACAGGCCACCTGATGGTAAGTGGAAACTGTGACCCATAGACATTAGCATAAGACTGCAAATGCGTTGCCAACCCTGAGGACTAAGATGGAATGCCTCTATGCTAGTCATTACACCGGCTGTCTTATCCCCAAACCGGAACACAACAATGCGAACACTGCTGTGTGTTCTGTTATGACAGAATAGTTTAATTTTTACAAAAATATTTAGGTGTGTTTCTAAGAACGTTTTACATTTCGGTACTCATAATGCGTTAATGTGGAGCAATGGTAATAACCTGAAAATGAGGGCGTTTTAAATAAATAAACATTTGAATTTTGTACCAAAGTAAATTTAACATTAATAAAGTCTAACGGTCTTAATTACGAAGCTACACAGCGTTGAATAATTTGGACAACGGCCAATGGACACCTCAATCGAAATGTAGTAATGACCAAAAAAGTTTAAAGGCATTTTGAACTTTATCCAACATAGCTAACATTACCTTTCGCTTGATTTTTGTTTGGATTTACACAAAAAAATGTGTCAAAAGTTGCACGAAATTTGAGGTTATATGGTAAGTCATCCATGAAACCGATTAAAATAGCAAAGAGTTGGAAAATGGGTTAATGTTCCCATAATCTACAGGAAATACTGGTTTGTGTGACCTAATTATGAGGTATCGTGAATTCTAAAACCTCTATCTAGTAAACTGGCACATCATAAAAATGCGTTTGACCTAAATATATCCTTCACCTGTAAATACAGTCCACAAACACATTAGGTGAAACTACAAAAGATCAAAGAAAAAATTAAACATCCTATATCTCAAAAATACGCTTGATGCGGCCTATTTACTGGCCAAAAAATATATACCACCTAGAAACGCACAACCTCCTTAACAAAAACAAATTTGTATGTCTAACAATGCCTTTGTGTCTTAATTGTAGTGTCTCGCGGCACGCTATAATCATATCCAAAATCAACAAAGGGTGTATACATTATATTCCGCAATTTCCGCCACTACGTAACGAGTACCTATTATGCATGTATAATATATAATATATGCAAACTAGTAGGTATTGTACGTACTTTAACAACTAGATTAGAAGGACTAAAGGCACTTCCGCAACGCGTTGATTCCGATTACATGGAACCGTATCCAAAATAACCCTATTTTCTCCCACCCGTATACCCCGTATATCGTCTTACCAACACAAAATGATAGAATAAAAACAAACTATAGCACAAATTAAACTTACTTAAATTGGCAGATCAGCGATTTCAATCTTGAACAACAACGTTCTCTATCTTTTTAACCAAAGCATTCCTACAATGTTTGGCATTTCAAACAAATCGCAAGTCTAAATTCCACATCATCAGGCACAGAAATATGGCGTCACTCAAGTTGCCTCCGTAAAACAAGATAAGTAATAACCACGATGGCGAACCGTTTGAACTGTAAATATTATAATATTTACGGTAGACCACTACAAAGGTTGTATAAATACAAACACATGGTCTGCGGTAATAACAGTAGCCGCAGAGAACGTATTTACAAACTAAAGTCGTGTAACCCTGTGGCCAAAGTGTTCGCAAGCAGGTTATATAAATAAACATCCTGTGTTTAGCTTTTAGTATTATTCGAATAAATAATAAAACAATTAAGATTAATTATGGGTACACGTTAAATAAACTGAAATGACCTTGCGTGCCGCCAAATTATATTTTCCGACCTAGATTAAGTTTATGAAATTGTGAGCTTAAAATTTTACTGTATTTGACTTTGTTCCTAAAATGACTAATGATGTTGCCTTATTCTGGTAAATTGTCATTACAACAGCAGTTTTAATACTGAAATATTGCCGGTAAATTCCCCAAATTTACCACTACTAAATTTAAGCATGCGTAATGTTGCATCAGTCTTCATTCTTGCTCATTTCATTAATTAGTAGACTTAATAACATTTAAAAATATTTTGACACAGAATAATAACACCCCCTTTATCGTTTCCAGTGGTTGTGTCTGGGATACTTTAGTTTTTTTTTTTTTTACTTAACACTGTTACACACAAGCTTGGAAATCTTATTATGTCAAGCCAGTTCTCTGTAACTGAGCTTAGTATGAGTGTAATCCGAAATTTATTGAGAAATTAACTTCCGCATTATATCACAATAAGATTTATAGACTTCTTAAATTAATTGCATAACCTAATCGATCAAACGTGGCTATAACAAAACGTTTGGTATAAGTTACATAATCTTAATATGAATGACCTAGACGGCTAGCAACTGTTATGTGTCACGCTACCGCCTTATCTTCGATTAACGGTGTCTGTATCAGATAACCTTCATTTTATTATCCTTTAAATCGTGCTAATTATGAAAACTTTTTCCCATTCTTCCCCGATTCGGATTTTCGTTTCTCCGCATACTCCTCCCAAACTATTATACTTAGATATCAGGATCAAATTTAACCCGTAATACGACAGCTAGCCATAGATGGTTTAGTTTTTTTTAAATTGAAAACCGGACCACGGAGGAATAATCAGCGCAAATCTGTTCCCATAGACTTTCAATGGGAAAAATGGGAAAATTTCTTCGCTCCATTTAGACTTGCCCGGCGACGGCAAGTGCACCTAGTGAATGTACTGTTGCGTGTAACTTTTAAGTCTACCTGCCTTAGAGCTGCGATTAAGTTAAAATCAAGAACTTTCAATCTCATCTGTCATAATCGAAATCAAAGATTCCAAATCCAAATTTGAAAAAAAAACGACGATTCAATTGTTTTAAGGAAACGCTTAGATTGTCCACCTTGCCAGGGTTATCTTGCTACTATGTTAGAATAAAAACCAAATAATATTCAAAATGAAAGAAACCCAGAAATGTATCTAGGTACCCAGTTAAATGTCATTGTTATATATAATACTCGTAACTGGCTGAACCTCAATAAGAAAAAAAGTTTGTCCACAGAATTTAAGTCTAGGGAAGGCGCATCATAAAGAGGTTTTATTTTTTGTTTTGTATTATGCTTATTATGTAAACATCTTTCGGCACCCCAGGTTTCGCTGGTTTAATAACATTGTAAGACCCTGTGAACAAGACATAATACATTGATATCAACACAAAATGACATTTGTTTATAGTGAACATTATATACAAGCAACACATGCGTGTGAATATAGCAGTATCACTAACGTTTCGACGGTTACCACGACACACTGGTTTTGAAATTTAGGATCCGTTACAATCGTCATTCACGACTAACACGGAAGAAATTGAGGGAGCCATAACTTCTATCTTCGATATTCAAATTTTGAATTTAGTGCTTCCTTGTAACTGATAACCTAAAACAATTTATGCGGTATATATTCGCTGCGGAAGACTCCGGCAAACGTATTCCGTTGCATACATCTCACGTTGCAATTGCCGGTGCGTTCAACGTAAAAATCAATGCGTAGTTGCTTTATATAGACGTAAATAAAGAAAAGATACTAGAGAAGCGACCGCGTACCGGTAAGCGAAGTGTCGATCTGTTGACGATTGCGGGAAGTCTATGGATGAGAGTTGCACAACACCGACTATTGTGAAGATCCTTGGGGAAGGCACATTTGCAACAATGGAGGTTCTTCGGCTGATATGATGAAGTAATGAATCATTACACGTCAAATGCAATGCGTTTACTTGATAAAACATCTGCATGTCCCAATCCAAGTCATCAAATTTTACTTCATCGATTGTATTATTTCATCCAATTTCATTTCTTCAAACGCTATTTTCTGCTGAAGCCATGATGTTCTCAGGATATCTTAAACTTCATTACGTTGGGGACGAGAACAAACGCTAATACGATATATGCGCTTCACGGGGTAACCGTCCACAATTCCGTCAAGGCATATAGTGTAATATAGAGCGTAGATGAAAATTAACGCTCATTTTCCGCTGCTATTGTTTTATGATTGAAAAAATTACCTTCTGCTGGAGTTTCTTGCGGCGCTTCTTCTCCGCAATGATGGTCTTGTCCGAAGCGCTGGTAGATTCACTCTATATTATCGACGTGTAAAAGAGCCCTCGTGTGGCCTATTTACTGAATAAATATTTTGAACTTTGTTTGATGGATATTGATGATGAATTTCTGTAGTCGAATGAGTGGAAGGCTTTAGTGCTGATAGATTTGAGCACATTTTCTAGAATGCTCAGCACTTTCGTGTTTACTTTGACTTCTTTACAGTAAATTTCATTTTTGTTTAAATCAGGATTTGTACTGTTCTATCTATGCAACTTGGCAAAATAAAGGTTTGAAAGTGCCAAATTTCACCGCGGCTCAGTATGATGTTGGCAATTGTTTTTTTTTAGATCCAACTGGCTATCTTTTATTGCCATGGGGTTGGCCTAACTGACAGTGACACATCTGGCGTATTTAAATTACATACAAATCAAAGGTATTGGCAAAGAATCTATGAACTTTTTTTTAAATAGCCTTGACGGCTGCCAGGGTCCTGGCCTTCGCATCCACGGGCCACGCAAATCCGCCGACTCAGGAGAACGTTCGATATTCGCTCTTTCACACGCTACCGCGATGGCTGCGCTGCACGAACGCTTACCATCGGAATATGTACTATTGAATTACGATGTCTTGAGGATCCACAAACACGACATCAACAAAGATTGATTGTTATGCTTGAGAGATCGACGGTATTGTAAATCAATCCTTTTGGGACTTTTGGGATTAAGCATATTTTTACTGTGAATGGTTATTCAAAAGTAATTTCAAGGCAACGCTTATTGAATCGCTAGGGAACATGAAAATATTTGATTTTATATTATGCATTTTACCCATTGTCTGTTTTTTCATGTGAAATTTTCGTCAAGTTATTCATTTTTATTTATTTGACTGTCTTCTCTGAATATCTTCTATTGACAGTTAAATAGATTTTCCAAATTAGGTTTGCAGAATAATAAAGTCAGCAGTCTTTCATGTTACGATATACAGTGATCACTCATTCATAATTCATGACAATAGTAAATTAAATAAACTTGGCATTCATTCATAAGTTCATAACATAAGTGTCGTCTTACGTAGTTAATTACTGGCTTTTATTAATGCTATTGACACGATGACGATTTCACTAAGATCATGATCATTTTAATCAAGTCTTGAGCTATTAAATGAAATGTCACAATCTCTGAGGACAACGTAGCATACACCAGTTAATATTTAGAATATTAAAAAACCCACTAGAGTTATTGAGTAGGAAGCGAAGCAAAAACTTTAAACGAATCTCCAGGTTTGCCCCACGATTTTCTTCACACACACAAGCACCGTGGTGTGTGAGGGCTAAGTTAGTATTGTTGGGTTCGTTTACTACACCCGAACTGCATCTGTCACGTAGTTTATCCATACTAATGCAAAAGTTTTTTTAGTGGCTTTAAAGTGTACATGTTTGTCTTTTTGACAGTTAAAAAGTCAATTTTTCAATGGAATTATCTAAAATTTGAAAAAAGCCGATCGCAATTCAATAATAATTGAGCGCCTTTGATGGAGTCAAATAGGAACCAACGGGATCTCTACTGTACTTGTTATATTTGTTATGGTCAGGTGCTCAAAAATTGTAAAAAAAGTACAGTCGGCAAAACCATCCTCTTTTTTTTACAGAATCTAATAACAATCACCCTTGTTACAGGTAGATGAAATGATAGGAGTCAGTTTAAATTGCCAGTCCATTGGAGACAATATAACCTTGCAACCATAATGAAGCCAATATTTTTCAGATTCTCATCGTATTTCAGTAGTAATGGCGGGTGATTTATGCAAACGGCAGTTACGGCATGAAACAAGACCTAATCACGGCAGCCGTGACCCTGGCTTGCCTTTGCCAAAGCTTTGAATGCTCAGCTTTTAGTTATTTTTCGTGTTTGGAACGTGACAAACGGCGGTTTTATGGGACATTTACATTCCTTTGATTAGAATTAGATGTTTATTGATGATAGCCCATGACTCAGTGAATAGTTAGTCTGTTTATAGCTACTACATGCTACAATCAAGCTTTGACTACGTTGAAAAAGTAAACAATCAGTTGAGTTTTTTTTTAATATACATTATATGTTACTCTAACCGCTATCGAGGCCTATATTCGATATTGATCCAACAATATCGCAAATTATTGTAGAGCTCTCATTAACTAAACAAAATAACCAGTAGGTAGATATCATAAAATTCATAACATAAAAGTAAAGTGCGATATCGCAATATCGAATATAGATAGTTTTTGTGGTGGTAGGACCTTGTGCAGGCCTGTCCTGATCGCTACCACCATCTTATCCATTAACACACCGCCAATCAGCAGTGTTCGCATTGCTGTCTTCCGGTGTGGGGATAAGACAACCGGTGAAATTACTACCATAGAGGCATTCCATCTCAGTCCTCAGAGTTGGCAACGAATTTGTAGTCTAGGATTTCAGTTTTGAGATTGTAGTCTTGAGTTTTCTAATGTCTACTCAGATGCCACTTACCATCAGGTGGTCTGAGTGCTCGCGTGCCTTCTCATTGCCATAAAAAAAGACCCTGGAAGTAGCTTCGGTACATTTAAAAATAGAATACAAAAGTGAACGCGTTTCAAAAGCCAATTTTGTAGTATGTCATTCGTACGCTTCGAGTTGTCAAATAACGCTGCAAAAAGGTTACACGACACGACCCGTAACCGAAGCCTCGCATACTTTGATCACACGTTTCATTGAAATGTCAGACCCGGGTCGGCTCAGGGTCGCTCTGCCTGTAAACTCACCCTGTAGCAATACCCGTTGGGTCGCCTGTGGCAAATTTGAGCGTTCGATGCGAAATTCTTGAAGTAGAATCAATATTGTTTGAGAAATCAGAAACCCGGCACTGAATATAGGTATTTCGATTTAAAATTTTGTTTAAAAATATGTGCGGTTCTATTTTGTTTAAGCGTACGAGTACTGTGAAACGCAAAAAAAAATAAGACTTGTTATTGAAAAACCAATTTCATTAGCGTCTGTTTAAAAGTATGAATATTCCACCCAACTAACATCTGTCAGCTGTAATTTCAATTCGTAACTGAATTATGCTATAATTTTGAATAATGGATACATTAGTGAATTAAATAATAATAACATGCAGTTTCTTGTTTGTCGCGAGCTTCTTGTGACTAGGTATGCAGAGAAAGCGAGGAGGTAACGTTTACCGTACGCAAGCTTACCTATTTAGTAAAGGATAAATATACATAAGGAAAACAGAACACTGTGACCTGCAAAACAAAAGCCTGGTACTCGTAGTGCATGAAATTGCCATAAACTATGCTAAAACTTGGCGGTCATTCCAGCCAGTCGCTTGGCAAGAGCACCTATATTGTTACCGCTCCGATCCAACTGCACAGAATAGGAGACGCTTTGCACCGGGCTGTTTATTCGATTTTTTTTTTTATTTGAAATGCGCTAAATAATATGTGGCGAATAGGTAGGCTTAAAAAATGTAATCCAGTACTTATATCATTAAAAAAAGAACTTTTTTTTTGCAAATGCTTGTTTAATAGACAAATTACATACTAATTGAAAGTATGAAGCCTAGAATATGTAAACGTTAGGTTTGGTGCAAATTATTAGTACCGACTTACCTGTTTATACCTTTCTTCCTACCCAATAGTTTGACGGGAAAAAATAGTCAACCTAACGTTTGTATAAGTATTCTATACACTTCCTACTTTCGATTGGTATGTAGTTTGTCTAATAAACAAGCAATTGTCTTTTTTTTCACAAACAAAGTTATTTTTATTTTTTATTTTATAATATTCTGGACTGAAAATGTTCAGCCTACCTATTCGCTATAAATTATTAAATTTGATATTAAATACTTTTTATCAAATAAAAACCCCGGTACAAATCGTCTCCTAGTCGGAACTCTTACTAATAGGTATACATATTGTGTATTCCTGACTACATAGAGATTTCAAAACTGCTACAGTCAAAGCTTCGTAACATACAGGCTGTCCTAAAGCTTGTCGTAAATATTAGAGGATAAATAAGATCTCTTCGTACCCGTCCAAAATAAAAAAAATGCCGCTATTATGCTACTCACGTATACGTAATAGTGAAGATACTTCTATCATTCATTTTATTGATGCCAACTCCGAAAAATATCCACAACAAGCTATGAAATTGCATACAATATGGAACGAATGTATGATCCTGACATAAGCCTTTTACTTTATTACCGTTTTGCTTACCAAAATGCAACTGCTAGACCTATCATCCATATACGTAGCATTAATGACGGTAGTGATAGATACGCAACGCAACGCTGCACTCGGCCATAAGGACCGTGAGAGCGACTGCACCCCAGACTGCAGTTTACGGGTGCGCCAAAGTTGAACTAAATTTTTAATGTCGATTATCGGAAATCCGAAAATGTTGTTCCTAATAATTTACATCCTAATAATCACTACTCATAACTACTTTGTTCCTAACGCTCTGAATTCCTAATCATTCAACTTCATAATGTCCGTTGCAATAAACATCGATCATACTACTATTTGTTTTCCTATATTTTCTCAACATAACCATCTTAAATTTTCATAAATGCGATGTCTTATTGACACTATTTTTTTATAATTCTACCACATAGAATACGTTAAAATAAGCACATTTTACTTGAAAAACTTTTCTCTAAAGTTAATAGTGACTGAGATCCTAAGGGTCCGTCATTACGTAGGCAGTAGGGAATAGGGACTTAGTGGCAAAACCGACTCGGATCGCGGATAGGTTAGAAGTTATTTTTTTTTATAAAAGAGCAGATCATCTTTAACTTTAAAATAATCCTGCGTAAAGTCCTGTACTCGGAAAGTAGGTTACACTAAAAATGTAACGAACTAAAAATGCAAATTATATACAATGCTGTAAAGTAAATAGGTACATACCTTCTCTTTTAACGCCTCCGGTTCATGATTATTTAAAAAAAAAATAGGAGTTTACAAAAAGTTACATCAGTGACATTAGCACTTAAAATTTTAAGAGATATGAGTTTTATGAGCTACGTTAATAGTAAAATAAATTGTAGGAACGAAATTTTTAGGAAAACATTTTTTAGGAGCAGTGATCATTAGGAGTACAAATCGTTAGGAAAATCAATTTCGGGTGATAAACTTTAGCGAAGCCAATATGGACCCGCAGTTTACCTATACTATATTCATACGTTTACTATCGTTGTTGAGTCATTATAGAACACTGTCATAATGCGTAATGTGGTATCTAAAAACAAATTACGTCAAACTATAGTCAATACCTCCCAGAGACGATCCTTTGAAGGCTAAACAATAAAATATCAAGACTATACGAGTACCTACATTTAAGCCAATTTAAATGAAAGTAGTAGATGTAGTTCACATAATTATGTGTAGATGTATGTCATAAATGACCTTGAACACGACCCCTGCACTTGTACGGCTAGCGAAGACCGATAATGACCTAACAGCTCTCTTTGGACACGTATTTATCGAAGACTTAACTAAGCAAGCAAGACTTAGCGCTAAATCCTTACGTTATCTCATTAGAAGCCAAATATTTACTGTAATTATGATACGGGATGTTACATTCTCTCTCAAATAATACTTGTAGCAACATAAATAAGTATGTACAATGTTTGGTCTGTTCTTCCAATTAAGCAATTCCAGTTCATTACAAGCACTTGGCGTGAAACAAAGGGAGTCAACTTCGTTTTTAATCACTCTGGAAACCTGCTGCATATTAATGGTCACAATAAAAGTGGCTGCGTCGTTTCCGTTCGTTCCAGAGTCAATCAAGAGGCAATTTAATGTCACTTTCTAGTATCGTGCTTACCTAGAGTACACCTGTTAAGTCGTACACGTAGAATTAGTTTCCCGGTAACCTCTTATGGGATGAATTTCCAAAAATCCCTTCTTAGTGTTGTCCAAGGAATATTCCTTTCAAATTTCAAATCCCTAGTTCCACCGGTTTCGGCTGTCCGTTGATCGATCAGTTACCCAGTCAGTTTCTTCTTTTATACCAGTATATTAGATTGATTGTACTTTATTAGTGGAAGACTAAACTTTTCCAAAAACTTTTTGGCTTATATTAAAAAGAAAACAGAATGCTTAAGGCTATCGTGTCATGAAAGAGCAAAATTATATAGGTATATATATCTGACGAAAGCGGTATATCGTAGAATCGGGAGCCTGCCGTTTCGTCGAAATATCTTTGATCAAATGTATCATTTCCCAAATTTTTCATTTGCCAAACCAGTAAAAAGCAAAAAGACCGGTCTGAGTGGAGAGCCTTGGGGGAGGCCTATGTCCAGCAGTTGACGTCTTTCGGCTGACATGATGATGATGAAACCAAAGTGATATTTTTTTTTAGATTCTTTTTTACTTCCATCGTGTAGAACCCTTTAGGTTAGGTTAGATTAGTTTTTATAAAATCCTGAAATATTTACCTTTACAGAAAACGAAGCGGTTTGGCAAATTAAAATTTGGGAAATGATACATTTGACCAATCATACTTTTGACCAAAAATATTTTGACAAAACGAAGGTAACCCCGTAGAATCCTTCAGAATTCTGAAGGATTCTACGGAGTTACCTTTGTTTCGTCAAAATTGAGAGTAGTGAAATTCTAGAACAACACAGCCCAAGATTAAAAATTCCGCTAATGGCACACTGCTTTTTGCTTCACCTATGAGAAAACTTTTCTAGTGCCTGCAGCTCCGGCACCAACTGTAGGAGCAGGTGGCTTGCGGCGCCATACAAAGTATAAAACGTAGATTGACTACATTGTACACTATTTTTAAGGGATCAAAGTTATCTGTTCCGAATAGGTGTAAAATAAATAGATTGCCTTGTAATTTTCAACTTTTTCCAGACATGTATTGGTCTCAGGACTCTCAGGTACCTCAGTATATGAACATACATTGTTCCTTCTTGCATACCTACTTTCCGCACTACCGATACAATGGCTTATTTAAACCCGTCATCCTTATTTAACATATGAATTTTATTTTCAATGATCAGCATCAACGTAAAACCAGTGACTTCCTTGTTATCTTCCATGCAGCTCGCAATCACAATACACGTATGGGTAAAACGCGCAATCAACTGTCGCCGCTACTTGCCCGTTGTAATGAGCCGGAAGTCGCCATTACGGTGGGATCAGCGGCCATTTTGTTGAATTGACGCGCTACCGAAATAGGCTGGATTAATTAACTCACTTTAATAACGATACAAATTGAACAAATTGTCCCTGGAAAATATAACAATGTTTTAAAGCAATTGTTAGCTATTTTAAATCATCTGTTGGTTGAAAGGTTATTTATTATTCGAAAGGTATTAAAAAAACATGTCGTCTACAATGAAATTGAACTCTATGTTAAACGTCTTATTGATATCATAAAAGTTCCATTTGACGTTGTTAAACATGTAAATAATTTAATGTATTTACCTATCGTACCGTTACCGTGAACAAAGAATTATGGGTAAAAATGTATGGAACCCAGCCCAATCACCAATAGAATTATAACGTATGCCGGCCACTATTTGCTGTAATTGTTGTAAATAGTAAAATCGGTCAAGCGTGAGTCGGAAATAGCATTGCAACGCATGCGGGGCACAACTAGTGAAGTAATAAACGTTGTGTGTGTGTGAATATTTTAAGGCTGATAACTCTCTTCTCCGGGGTTTTCGTAGTTTATCCCCGTATCAGAAAATGAAGCTTATGTAACTAGCTTTCACATGGTATACATGAGATTTGAATTGGATATATGAGCCAGGTGGCGCCAGCGACTATACAAATAAAAAAATATAATATTATTTAGCTGTTTCTTTTTAAACATCGATTTTAATTTCGATTAACTCAGTGATCCTTTATAAATACCGAAAAGGTGACATCGCTTCGCCTTCATATCATATATAAAAAAACACGGAGGGTAAGATTTCGCTTGGATAAAAATAGTTTAACTCTCACTCTCTATACCTACTTAATCCAACAAGAATCAGTGATAATAATGATGAGAACCAAGATAATGAAGCTTCTCGAGCTCAATTAGATGGTGGTCTAGAAGATATAGAAGAATAATCGGACGTAAAAAATGTATAAGTATAGGCTGTGGCTATGATACTTCGCTTTCGTTAGGTGAAGACGAAGACCTAACATCTAGCTAGCTTACAAATTTAAAATTTAACATAGATTCAGAAAGCCAATTGTTTTATTTCGTTTATCAAAGATCAATGAAACATTTATACAATAAAAATAATGATTAAAATGCACTGCAACAACTTTGGTGGACCTTGCGGCCAGCAGCAACTTTGGTAGTGCTTGCCAAATATTGATCTTACACCTCTCACTTTTGACATACCGAGTAAAAGAGATGCGATGAAAATATTTGACAAATAACAACCAAAGGAACTGCCGTCCTTGCGTTCTAATACTAGACAAGTCTGGCAAACAACTTCAAGAAATTTGCATATTCAAAAACTAAAAAACTTTTGCACTATTAATTTTGTTAGCTTCACGGAAAGAACTCTGTAAAATGTAATTCTATTTAGTATGTACACATTTTATAAACAAAATGAAAACCTTGTTACGTAACGTGAGTTCAATTATAACCCTCAAACGCATGACGTCACTGGTCGGGTTAGGCGGCGCTTTTGTTAGTGACGCGTCCGATGGTCGACGCATATAACGCGCTATAAACGGTATTCCATTATCTCATCCCTGTTCCCGCGTCATAGTCATTTAACCAGGCTAATATTATAACTTCGTTAGAGCTAAGAGCAAATTTGGAGCAGTGTGCTATTTTAATTAAAATTAACATACTTAATAAAGTCTTGACTCACTATGAATCAAATTAATATTATAATCACTAAAGTGCGTTTTTAACATAGTTTTATCGTTACGAAAGAAATACAATTTAAATAATTCAGTTCCCGAATTTTGATATTGACACCCTTTCAATTCCGGAGTTGTAATATCGGAAAAATTGTTGTGAAAAGTTGGAAGTTGGAAGATGAACTTCGTAAAATAACTTTTTATCGTTAAAATTAATATATTTATAATTGATATATAGAGGTATAGCTAGTTAAAGTTGTTAATTCTAGACTTAGAACTATGCCCGCCGCCGCACTCTCTTTGTTGTCCTATCTATATTTTTTTTTTGCATTTGTTGTTTAGAGATAAAAAGATATCGTAGGTTTATCTGTCTCCATCGCCATTCTGCTTCTTTACCACTTGGGTTTTCACATCTATAAATATTCAACATTTTTGTCATGAACTATTTTAAACTTTAGGTAAGTAGTTCAATATTGTGCCTCTCTCTTATAATGACTCATTGGATATCTGAATGTTTGCATCAATTTAAAATATGTAGGTACCTAAATTATTTTTATATGTTACATGATAATACAGCAGAAAAACTACGAATGATATACATATTTGTTTTGGATTTTCCTTGTAAAGATAATGTTGTATCCAAATTTAATCAGTTAATGACTTATATGAGAAAACATTACAAGTAAGAACAGTACAATACGAAAGGCATACCGACTATACATTAAATTATATGTATGTGTAGATGATGTCGTTTAATAAAAGGTAAATAAATTGTTTTGGTCCCTTGTCGCTTTTAATCGTCTAACAAAAGTGTATGATTCTCATACATAAATGGCATTTGTGTACCGAGTTAAAGCAAAAAATGACTACATGAATTGATAATGGCATTGGCTGTACAATCACGCTTCGTTATCAATCCGTTTAGGTTAAACATTTTTTTAATCCTATTGTAGTTTAATTCTTTATGTCTGGGGACCTAATGAAAAAGGGTAAGGGTCGACTTAACTTGTTCTACAAAAGAGTATATACGTAAACGGAGTACACTTGACTAAACCTTTTTTCACTTGATCTCCAGACTTACACCCTTGTTCACTAGGACCCCAGAATTCAATAGCACCTATTAGATATCTAGTAGGTTCCTGATAGGTAAAAATCTTAACAGGAGCCTCTCTTGCATGTAGTTACCTACTAATACTAAACTACCTTGATATCGTTTATCACAGCCAAACTACGGAATATGGAATTTACGCCAAATTACAAGTAGGTACATAAACAGAATGGCGAACGGTCTATTCAGATGTGTTTGAATTTTTTACATGTAAGTTTTAAATTTGTAGTACAGACATGTTGATGGGCACTTAACAAAGAAAGGTTATCTCCGTTCGTGTTTATTACAATCACTTCAATCGACTTAAGTAATGGATATATTTAAATTGCGATGTCTATCGTAAAAAAACCTTATGAAATGTTCTTTCCCATGTTGGTTTAAAAAATTGTCAGGTAACACGTCAAATTTAGGCATTATTTGGAGGTGCTAACGAGCCTAATGTATTAAATGCAACCTTAATATTAGCATCTCTGACGACACAGCCGCGTGCTTTCTTGTTTGACAAACCGTCATGAGATGACGAGTTGTCACGTTTTAACAAGCTTAGATTACAGTGCAACAAGTAATAAAACGTCTAACAAAAACCCCGCTTTAAAAATAAAATAGCCTAGATACTAGTGGTTGCCCGCGACTTGGTTCGCGTAGAAGTGGTATTTTCTGGGATACAAAGTACTCTATGTTCGGGACTCAACCTATGTCGATACCAAATTTCATCGAACTCGGTTCTTCGGTTTGGACGTGATGATAATCATCATAAAAATTCACATCCTTAAACAAATAAATACTCCCGGGTCCTGGGTGTCACGCCGAGAGAAACACGTTTCTTGTTCAGGGATCTCTTGGAATTTTCAACTCTTTTTTTTTTCTTTTTGTTATAGCCGCTAAAGCAATAGACACTCTGTGAAGATTTTAAGTGTCTGGCTATTATGGTTGATGAGGGTGGACGGACAAAGGTGGCTAGTAAGTATCTTAAATAGGGTCCCCGTTGACACCCTTTGGGTACGAAACCCTAAAAAACAAAAATAGCTAATCCCAAAAATATACCCTCGTTCTAGTACAATCGGGTAAACACTAAAACTTATTGTCGGTCATCATCATCAGATGTCTCTTAACTAGGTATGCATACGAGTAGGTACTACTTATTGTAGCACTTGAATCAAAATAATTGGTTCATCAAAGCAGCATTAACTTCTGCGAAAGATGAATCAGACGAACTGGCACATAAAAAAAGAAAAGTTGTGTTTAGGGTTTTTTCTTTGGCGATTAGTTATAAGTTATAACTAACATAAACTAAACTTACCCTTGAAAACTGCTTCAAATCTAAAAAAAGTATAACTTTATTTAAATAAGATCTCGAAAGTACTAATAAACATGCTTAGCTTACTCGCTGAGTGGGGAAATTGCCGGCACAGCAGTGCCATCTCTCCAGTCACCTGTGATGTCAACTATGTAGATGCTTAGGTAGAGTTATTTATATCAAGACATCATAATTTAACTTAAGTGCTCTTGTCGGTGAAGTAATTGCCACTCTTCTCTGTTCTCTGCCAGCTATTCACCTTCTGATACGACATGACATTAGCCTTCTGTCTTATTTGGCTGAAGAAAGCAAGCTAGGTCTTCTTTTTTTTTCCTCAACTTTGTCCTTCAAAATGTTCAAAAATAAACGTTCAAAAACTCGTACCGTATCAGGTGTCATAAAAACATTATGTGGAATTATTAACGAGTCTAATGAATCAAGTGCAACAATAAAATTATCGTGTTTGACCTCTGACGACACCATGTGGCCGTGTACTTTATTTCATTCAAATATGTATGCAATCTGCAATCTGCTTATTTATAAAACTAAAAATCGTACTTAGGTACATTATATTTTTGTAAACAATGCAGGAAAAAAAGATGTACACAGTTATACTGGTAATCATTTGTTTTGATTTTCCTCGCAAATAATGTCGTTTCTGTTTACCGGCATAAAATGTAGACTTCACATTTGTTAAATACCCACATATTCATGAGTACAGTCTTTTGACACGCATTCTTTACGTGGTGTCGTCGCTATGTTTGCAAACGACATTTTTCTTTCACCTTTCACGCTTACGACACCTACCTAAACATGATTAGACTTATATTATCTCTACGGTGTGCTCTTGCGCAACTTAAGTGTCATAGCTAAATCCACTAACTCCTGTTTATTGTGGATGAGCATCTTTCAGCGGTTGGGAAATAAAACAGAAGCCGTTGATGTTTCCCTGTCAATATTCCGTTAACAAACTGCCAAGAGACTCTACATAGAGCCAATTTTCCATGGGAATCAGTGATTTTGGTTCTGAATGTTTTTAATTGCTTAGCTTGCTATGATGAGAGTCTTTATAAACAATGACGTGTGTATTTTATACCTAAGAACATTAGAGAAGATCAATGGAAACGGATCACAGTGTGAGTAATTTTGTATATCCAATGACCCGGTTATCATTGCACTTGAGTGTATAATGTAGGCAAGCCGCGGGGCACGTTTTTCTTAAGGATGAGCGCATCTATCGGATGTACTAGGGAATAGTTTATTGTGATTAGCATTATCACGAAGGCTGATGGAAGAATGACTAACAGCGGAATGCCTAGTCAATACCTTTGTGATTTAATCAAAAAGTGATTTATTTAAGCATACGATTCTTTAAACACGTTCACGTTCGTGCCATGCCGTATTACCTAACTCGATTGAGCGTTTTAAATCAAGTCGAATACCTAATAATGTTTTCTGTTGTTGTATGTGTACGTCGTTCATTATTCTGTGAGAAAACTGAAATGCCTTGTCCAATGAATTAAAAAAGTTTTAGTCATTTAAAATTGGAATGTGTATTCTGCGCGCGAATTTGACTGCACAGTAATAAATGGCACATACTAGATAAGAACAGTTTTTTACGAATTTTGTTCATATTTACTTTAGCAAGCTGTATTAAAAGGTATCGCCGTCGATTATGTACTACATATACCCTGAGAAAATGTAATAGCCTAATTCTAACCGCTTGGGAGCGGGCTCGATAGAAATGGTTTGCAAATATGACTAGAACTCAAATGTATTCACATTAAAGCCCCGGGCAGCTAGTTTCCTGGCCCGGTCGCTTCCAGGAACGGAAATTTGAACGTCCAACCGGAATCTCGGGCGACAGGCAGTGCATTCTCATGACGATTTCAATAATTTATTCAACCAACTATCCACTAGTTGACTGGGAAATAGCAGACCTATTCTGCGACCGCGTTTGCTATTCTATTTTTGGCTTAAGTAGACTTTATAACTGCATATTACCTACTTTCTAACTACCAGATCGATGTATTTGTTTAATAACACTTGCGACATTCATTGCTGCTTAGGAACTGACTTTAATGACGTTAAATGGAACGTTCAATTACGAAATTTACAAATGATGAATAAAAAAAATTGAATTTCGAACGTATTTTGTTTGATTTAAAAATGGAACGAAGTGGAATGTCATCGGATCCGTCGGTGCTCGTACTGAGTCGGGAGTACTCGGGAGGACGTTGAACCTCGGCCCGTTTCACACCGCTGCTTCCAATGCTACTTGCCTTTATAATTATTAAATTTTAGTCAAGTACGTTTGTATTAATATAATTGCTTTTATTCTTGTTTTCCACAGTCTACAAAACTTAATACTTACAACCAGTTTTCATAAATATTATTTATTTTAAGTGCATACTTTAGCCTCAACGCGTAAAAAACACGATTATGTAACATCTTGTAACCTAAGTGTTTTGAGATACGTTTATAAGCTGCCATATCCTGTTTGAGATAACACTCCACATGACACGGCTTGTTAGTAAACAACGTTCCGAAACATCAGAAGAGCTGGGAATCTGGCGGTTGCTGGCATCTCTGCCAAGCCAATCTCAATTATTAACAGAATCGCCACGCAAAGTGCCACGAGGTCCAAAAGTATATAAAATACAAGACACCATCGAAATAACTAATTTATATGATAGTTTTTAATTAATAACGATTAGTAGTGGCTCCATATAACATCATTATCTATTCATCATCTTCACTTATTCTTTTTAAATCGTAACTTGGCAACAATTTCTTGAATTGAGGAAAACCACTGTTATTACGTCAGTGTTGTTACTATAAAATGTATGCCTAATTTCCCCTTGATGCTACGAACGAATCTACCAAAGGAAAATAAATAAAGAAACTTTATCAAAAAGGTATTAGCAAAAGTTATATCTGAACTGTAAAGTTACTATATAAACCAAGTAGGTAGAATGAAAGAGTTGATCAATGCTACTAGGGATTTTAAATCGTTGGAAAATCGTTTACTGCTTAATCCGAGCATAAATTTACCGTAGATCTGGTTTTATAGTAAAATATAGGTACATTTGACTCCGCAATAAAGAAACACAGATCATTAAATTAAAAAAACAAAGGTCTTTTCTTAACGAGTGCTAAAATTAAACATTTCCAAACTTGACTAGCCTACTATTACCTACTCTTTCCAGGTCCTTGCATGCATCTCCTTATTCTCCAGTATTTAACTATAGTAGCTAGATAGCACCTTCTTTAATATTGTTTAGCCCTCGGTATAGTATGCAAAATTTCAAGTAAATCCAAAAAATTACACGTTTAAACTTAAATCGAGTCACTATAACTACTAAGTGGCATACAAGTGAGAAGCTCAAAAACAACGTATAATTATTCTGGAGTCCTATTGAAAAAGGGTATAAGTCTTCTGAAAAGCAAGCGAAAAAGAGTTTAAGGTTAGTTTACTCCGTTCATTTATATACCCTTTTTTATTACGGTTAAGTCGTTGTATCTTTTTAAACTAGGACCCCATGATGTATTGGCTTGTTATTATGAATGCCCCATTAACTACGCTCTTATATGATTTAGCTTTATTTCTAAAATAAAATCTATGATACAATTTCTAGCCTCGTTCCCCCATTAAGGTAAATAGGGTAGTGACAGGGACGATAATAACATTGTCAAAAGCGTTTATAAAGGGTGTGGTATCTTTTATAGAGGGGACAGCCACCATGAGTGCCATCGACGTCATCCATCTGACATGCCCTCCTTTAAACGTGGCCTAAAAAGAGTATTCGATTAAACGCACTTGACTGAGCCTGGCATGGCTGACGTTTATGGGTAGCGGTTTTTACTCGTTTCCCCTCAATTAACGTCAAAATTCAACTGCTGTATGATATTGTTTAACGGGTTATAGCGACAAAGTACAGAAGTGGCCTTCTAGTGAGTACACCCGTGAGGGTTTTAAAATGTTTACATGTTAATTGTGCGTGGCTCTCATTTAATTAAGTGGAATACCCTACAAGATTGCAGCATACCGTGGCACCTTACCCCCAGCAGATTACACCTTGTATACATTTGCTTAAGGGCATAGTTGTGTGTTGACCTACAAACATTGTTTACCTTAATTAATGTCTGCTATGGTAGCCTTTCAAAAATATAAAGACAGGTTGAATTGATATGAAATTAATGAAAATTGAGGCTGATGATTTGAACGACAGTGAAATAAACCAGGGCCAGACAAGCTCTTAAACCAGCCCAGGCTACGGCTATCGGAACATGTGCGATAATACAACACGCTGTAGATAAAAAACGAAAATAAAACTCCCACGGGTGTAAATTTTAGAGGCGGTGTCATAGCGCACCAAACAATTTTTACCCCCTGTATATTTCGGAATGAATGAACAGACACGCGTTCTATTTCTATTTTTAACCTTACATGTGGCCACGCGTTAGTCGTATAATAGAAGCCATTCCCACTTCACTCGCTTTAACTGTAATACCTACTACAGTAATAACACCACTTTAGAGCTACGTATGTTAGTAACGAGGAAATCGTAGTTCATCATCTAAATGAACTGTGAACGTGTTAAGGCTTAGTGCTAGTTTAGTCAGTAGGTAACCAACATATTTAGATCTCTGATTAATGTAGTTGCTACGGCACATAGTCTAAATTGAATGAATTGAGTATGGATACCGTGTATCGTCTATGTAGATATAAACTACCCACGTTATGATCACTCGTTTTTGCGTAGAAGCAATACAGATAACATTACTTTTGTATAGATACGAGTAAGTATATCTGCCAATTTACCGACAATCCACCTGTTTCAAACAACTCACTCGCGGCCAAATACTTCCCTGAAATGTCACTTGTTTCAGCCAAGTGCGTCATAGAGTAAACTTTTAATATTCACTCCCACTGACCGGTATTTGTGTATAACTCTGTGACAGGTTTAAAGATGCTCTCGAGCCACCTTACAAGCGCAGGTTGACGGAATGGCTAGCCCAGCTTGATTACCACGAGACCGAGAATCTACTAGTTGTAATGTGTTGAGAGGACCCTCAGTTTTTATTTTTTATTTTTATTTTTTGATGTTATTTTTCTTTTCTATCCTGAAATAATGATTCATTCCCTTTTGAAAAATTAATAAATATATATGTATACTTACGTCTTGTTTTATACTTACATATGTTCTACTTATGAATTTAATTAATTACACACAGGTGTACGTCATTCTATATTGTACTCACTTATACATTTATTATTGTATATTTATACATCGTATGTAAATAAGAACATGGCCACTAATGTTGATCTGAGTAAATAGATTAATTGGTGTACTTTAATAACTGATTATTTAAGTTAAGATTGTATTAGTAGTTAACTAGTTATATAGGAATTGATCTGCAATTGATTATGATTGGGCCCTGCAACACAGGGGATCCTAGCGCAGGACCCAAAACCATTGTTGTCTTAAGTTAAGTTTTTTCTGAATAAATCATTTTCATTTTCATTTTCATTTCATTTCAATTTTGACACGTAAAAGCGTCACGGGCGCCGAATTTGTTTATTTTTGCCAGCATTCAGTTTGGCCTTTACGCGGAGGCAGGATGCTCGCAGCGTCCTCTGTCCCCCCACACGGCGACTATTCTGGGCGGGCTAATGACAGAAAATTGCCCCCCTGTGACGAGAATAAACTATCAGAGGCAGGTAATCTACGCGTAACTTCTCAGAAACTAATCACAGTGTAAAAAATGGACTAATGAAGTGGGAACTGGTGATATTCAGCTGATAATACAGCTATTATCCCATCTCAATGTGATGTGATTGGATGTCTCCTGTTCGAAGAAGAATTATAGGCTTATACCTAAACTGTATTTATTTGCTTGTGGCAACATTATGATGTTGAGGATTGAATCTTATTGTTTTAGAGAGCGATTTAGACGGATTGTGGATGTGAGGCGGATGGACATTTCCCGTTAGATAAACATAAACGCAAAGGAGAGACCGAAACTAAAAAGGGATATACGAGAATACCAGTAAAACTGCACGTTTTGTTCAAGCTAAGATCATTGATAACTACGCAATTAACCGCTAACCACTAGTGCTAATTACTGTAGTTTGATATTGGCCTAGATATACGATTACGATCACAATAGTATCCATGCTGTTGAAGCTACCGCAACGTCCGCAACAATGGTACGACGAAGTTCGAACTGAATCGAATTCAACGGTCAGTGGATCGGAAACTGAACGGTACCGGCGATCCGGAACTGCCGTTACTGTCGTGTACCCTGGGGATCAATAATTTTACCGACCAGTGACTTTAATTAAGCTTTACTGAACGTTCATTGACTTTAATAGTAGCGATGTTTCAATAGAATCTAAAGGTTATTCCACTCTATTCCCTTAAGAAAAACATTTTTATTCAATATTATATTTTACAACTTGGTCGGCGTAATTTAAATGTAGAGTCTCTGAGGTAAGTATATTCATAGACATGATCATTTACTTGCTAAAAACATACACCGAGATGAACCGTAGACAGAAGGACAGATAAGGTTTTCTCGTTGTAAGTATTTCGTAAAAGATGTGTTTCGTAATCTTAACTGTCTTCATAAATTTAATTAAGTCACAATAACACCCTAATCTCAGTAAACTTCGTTTGCCCAAAGCGGAAGCGGCAGAAATTACAATGAACCGTTCCCACTTGCGCATTGTTTTACACAGATGGCCTGTTGGCGTATAGGCTGGCCGCCATTGTATTATAATTACTTTTTATCAAACTGTTTCATAATTAAGAGGGAATATTCATGAATTTTATTCACTGCTTCAATAAAAGCTGATTCATTTTTCAAACAGCTGAGAAAAAAATAAAAATCTAGATACAAGTCAACGAAGATTTGTTCCCTCTTTCTAGCAAAACAGAATTTAAGATAGTTTATATGGACGACCTGAGCCTCTATTCCCGACGCTAAAAAACATATCGTATTTGACCTGTAATCGTATTGTTTTGACGTCATCCGCCATTACTGTCAGGTAAATAAGAGCTATCAAAACGGTGACAATACGATATCAGATCAAAAACGATATTGTGTTTACCGTGTTGAACAGGCGCTGTTACATATGACGTCACAATGCATATCGGATCTCTCCGTCTAACCGCTGTCTAATTAGCAGATTTAAATGCTTTTAAGTATCATCCGTATTTCTTAGCCGATTTTAATTTAAATTTCACTTTTGGTGATCTCATTTCAAATTTTGTTGAGAAATACGATTTAAAAAATCGATGCATATTCCCTATTAAAGTCTTTTGGGTGTCTACCCTTATTTCTCTAGACATGGCAACATCAAAACGCGTCAGAGACAAAGAATCGTTAACAATACCCTCGAGAGGCCCAGTCTTGTGTGTCTACTCGAACGACGGGATCTCAAATTATAAGAAATCACAACCTACATTTTCCTGTTCCAAAATTACCGTTATTTTAGGCTTACTAAGAGATTTTCGGGTCCATTAATTATATTAAATACTTCTTGTACTCCAGGCGTGCTAATGAAAGACACATGTCAGCGGAACACACAATGTATCCTAGACTGTTAGGCTGTATGGATCAATGTCCTTGAACACAAGAAAAAAAGTATCCTAGACTGTCAAGTGGACAGGAAAGTAGTTCCGTCCGTTCACCGCGTATCTTTCATTCATTCCCATACTGTCCCGTTAAATAAATTATGCTAATTCACGACATAAGGGATAATCCCTAAAAGTATAGTAGGTATCATATTTTAAATCTATGAAGATGCGCCCTTCTCCTTGATAAGTCCTCCGTAAGTTTAAGCAATTGCTCATCGTAAAAATAACTCGTACGTCTTCGTGGATTGAAAGCACGTGGAAAGCACTAAGTAATTTCGTCGTGACTCTAGTGGCTATGGCATTAGTTCTTCATAGTTAACAACACATATAATCGTACACTCTCTTACTCTTTCACACACACTTGTACAGCCACTCATTGAAAACACTTTGTTCACCTCCCTTACACTCGCTTGCAATATCATCCTCATACTCAGGTTTAGTTACTTTTTTTTGTTGATATTTTACAGACTAGATTCTAATGTAAGCTATAATGTAACCTGGCAACTTTACTACCACTCTGACTTACCTTAATAATACCAATATACGTGTATAAAGACTGTAAAGACTGAGCTTTCTGGGCTATACCGGCCGTCACAGTTTTACTAGTACGGAGGGTAGCTTACTGGCACTCGGGCATCGATTTAAACATTTACAACTGTATCTTAACTTGGTGGAAAGATGTCGTACGAGTTATGTAAAATAAAAATAAAACTTATGAATATGAACTCAACTGTACCAAGGGAAACTGAAAGACGAATCTTTTTCGATCTCGTCACATTGTCAGTAGATACCTCTTACTGAAGGTAGGTTTATTATTTATGAAACCGATGCTGGTTCGTTTGATCGAAATTTAAATTCACTAAAGCATAAAATTGGAGTAGCTCACCATAAATTACGAACGTGACTCTACCATTGCCAAGAACTGACGTCACAGAGCAATGTAGGTACTCAGAGTACACATATTACATTTAGTTCAGATATTTAAACGTTTTGTCACATTGTGCATGCCTCACGGCCTCGAGTCTCGACTGTCACTTCAAAGAAAATCGTCACTAAAACTCAAAAGAAACCTCATGCTTCGGTGACTTTGTCTCTTTATTTTAATAACCGTAACATTATTTATTCTGTGACCGTAGATAAATGATATTAACAAGTATTTACTAAATAAATATTCAAACTTTCTTGTTGGCTGTACTTGTCACTAAAACTTATTATTAAAAGACATCAAATTAATCGAAACTTGATGAAGTAGATTCGATAGATTCTACTGGGTGATTATTCGGCGTTTTACCCGCCGTCATTATTGTCTTCGCATATTATTCAAGGTAGAGTTTATAAATTTCTTGTTTTTTTCAATGGATGGATACTACCCCCGGGTCCGCTGAGTTTGACATCAAAAGTTGCTGGTAGTTATTATTATTTTCTTCAATATATTGAAGACAACAATGACGGCGGTTGAAACGCCTGAATATTCACCCTACTGGTAAGTGAATAAGGGCGTAGATAATTTTGCGCCTTATGCAGCTGTCTACAAGATGGAAGAGTTTCTAAGACCATTTTCGCTTTTGATCATCTTATTGGTACCAGATTTTTGTATTGTTAGATAATTTTATTGAGAGGCAGATGAAAAATGAAAATAAAATAATTGCGTAATCAACTTCTTTAGCTCTACAAGGGGTATAAAAACTTAAAGTTGCCCTTGTGGCTTCAGAACAAGAAACAATTTTCTCTGACAAGGTTCGGTCCTTGATCATTAAACGTTTTATTTTCAGTAATGTAAACACTATCCGCCGAAAGACGTCCATTACGCCCAATTTCACTCCGTAAACAGCCGCAAATGGCCCTTAAAAAGCTATAAGATACTACATTTTCATATCTAAGATTCGCATCAAAATTGACTTTAATTTAACTTATGTCAAAATATACTTCGAAAGGTCCTAAAAAGTTTATTAACGTTCTTGAGTACAAGTGTAATTAAACTGTGAATTTCATCAGCAGTGTTTTATTGGTATTTTTTAATTAACTGTAGAGTCAATGATCTTTTAGAAAAGAGACCTCTGCGCACATGTTCTGCGCACAATACAATGTGACGTTCATAAACAAATCCAGTCTTTATTAACTTTGGTTACAAGTTGCGGTTACTGACCGCAACCTATGAACCTGTAATATAGCTCTTAAAGGTACCTTCGGGTTTGTATTTCTCGCTCTATCGCTCTCATTCGCTCTTCTAGTCTAACCTATAGTTTAACCCAAGCAAACGAAAAAATCCTACTCCCGTACAACTCTTAAATAGTTAAGAGTTTTTGCACTGCATTATCATCATCTTCATCTTAGCCGAAAGACAAAGGCCTCCCCCGACAAGGTTTGCATCAAGGACTACCAAATGCTTATATATAATACGTTTTAAAGTGGTTATCGCCTACGTCAGATCTCGGATCCACATCCGGCAAAAGACGGTTCGAGAGTAGGTTTATAGGTACTTTGACGGACGGTACGTTTCTACGTACGGTATTGGTACGCACTTTCTGCAATCTGTTTGTAATTCAATTTAACTCCTCGCTATCTTTATATCTATCTAATCTTATAATATATAATACCTTTAAACGAGCAATTCCTGTAGATAAATATATAATCTAAATCTCAGAAATGGCTCCAACGCTTTCGATGAAATTTGAAATATGGGGCTTACTGGGGCGAAGAATCGATCTGTCAAGTTGTCATCTTCGGGAATTCGTTTTCTACCCGAGCGACGCTCGGTATTCCGGGTAATTATATTTTATCCTACAACAATACAGACTAATTAAGAAAACCCAAAAGGTCGTTATTATAATTTGTAAAAGCGTCATGGTAGACAAAATACCCCACTATTTTAAGTCAGCCATTCAATACAATTAGGTTCTTGATTAGCTTGAAATTACAATTAAACGCCATCGAAATTGTATAAAACAACCGATTTTGCTTTTAAAGTAGGTACGAGGTGACGTAAGTATTTTATTAACCCTTTCAACGCCAATAACGGATATACATACCCTCTTGACAATTACTAGGTACGTCACGTCACGTCACGGTTGACAGCGTAAAAGAGGCCTGCGCGTACATTGTTCGCACAGTCAAGCAATCAGGCTTTTAGTATTTGTTTGTACACGACCGGTCCATAAAAGTGGTATTTAGGTATAGTAGTCACTTTGAGCGTCAAAATAACTTCAGTTTGTATTAAAAAATATTGAATATGGCGCATTGTAATTTTTTCCTAAACTTAACCTAACTTCGTGCCCCGATGTCTTTATATTCCAAAATCTTTAACGTAAAACAAAAACACAAATAATTTGGGTAAGTCTAAATCTCCCAGAAATGGTTTTTGAATCGCCATTTTAAATTTAATAGTTCTTCCGTCTCGGTAAAAAATTATCATGGCGGAATATTATTTTCAAGTTATTAGTGACGTAATTTGTGCTTGGTTCAAGTTGGTTTGCTGTACCTACTTGTAATATTGATATTCGTGAAACTTGTCAGCTGTCGTTGGCGTGTAATTAACATGGCATTGAAAAGGTCAAAAGCCGTCGGTCCCTTATATAAACTATAATACTCATCAAAACACTATAGAGATACTTTTTATAAAGCACTCTTGTTAGTAGGTACCTTGCATTTATTGTGTTCATGCCTTTAATCCATTATTCCAAATGCTTAACTAAAACATTACGAGTCTTTCTATGAATGTAAATAGCTTTTTATACATACGTGATACGCATTGATATGCATAATTTAGAATAGGCTCATATGTTGCTACGCGAGGCGAAACATGGCGAAGAAACGTTTTTGTCATAAAAACTGCTATGTAACATAACGTGCCTACGCTACGTCTCAAATACATTAAACGGAATACTAAAAAAGTAACATTACACTATATTAGTAATAAAACCACATTTCGCTTTTATTGCTCCCAAAACTATTCCAACCGTTTTTCAATTCCATTGTTTAAACATCGAACTGTGTCTTGACCTTCCGATTCAGAAGCTGGTTTCTGTTGATCTGACTTTAATATCCACCAGACTTTTTACGTCTTCATTGTCTGTTGCATGTAGACAGCCATTTGCTATCTCATAAAACCGCAAACCGGTAAACAGAGAAACGTGCCTCATTGTACGTATTTAGTATTTACCGCTAGTATAACGCTAGGAAAGTCATGTTCTTCTTTCAAAGTTTATTTAATTAATAACTAAGAATCCGTTAGTTATTTGTTTGATAGTGTAATAAATAATACGGTAACAAGTTTAAGGTAGAACAATATTACGTACATATTTTTCTACCCAATACATAACAGGACCTTTATAAAATTCTTATCTTTTATGCCACTTCGATATCAAATTCAATTTATCCCTTTTTGCAGAAACGCAAACGGAAAAATGTAACAAAGTTTCGTGTCCCTTTTCTATTCGAGTATTGAAAGCTGGTCATTACAAATACACTTCGATCAAGTAAAGACTATTTATCTGCACCTGCCACTTATTACAGTAGCGTGACTTTATGCTGCTTGGTAGTTTTAGATTCTAGCTAGAATCAATAGTCAAATAACTATACCAGAAAACACAGTGCTTAAATACGTGTACGTGTTAATTGTGCTTATATTCAATAAATCGGGACATAATAAGGAACAGTAAAAATATGATTCGTTGGAAAATAAAAATCTGAAGATAGGTCAAAGTCACATGTCCGCAACACCTTTAAAATACCTCTTCTGTCTATCTCTAATATTAAAGTTTGTAATGTTTAGATGTTTATAATGTTGGTTGCACTGTCCTGTACAAAAAATCCTGATCAAGAGAATAAAGCAGTTTTACGTCAACATAATATTATGGATATGAAAAACCCTACGAAGTTTTTCATGGAGTAAAGACTCATTTCAACTTATACATGCTCTACATTAGTCCGACTAAAACAAAGCAATTTACGCACACGAGATGGTGCACGTGTTATAGAATAGACGTATGCATATAATCTACGATAGATCGCTATGGGCACCTACAGAAAGTGCTTCTACTACTACGATGCGAATAATTAGACATCGCAAAAATAGACCAGACAAAGTCCCTACGAGATGAACCCTCAAGGCCAAGCCAGATTTAAACGCATTTACTCTGAGCCAACAGTTGTGTCACTAAGTTTGACTCTATACTCGAGTACTGTTTAGACATTAGAGTATACATTACATCACCAAATTGGTTAGCTGTCTGTTTCCTCATTATTATTTTTCTCGAATAGAACTTTCAATTGAAAAATGTCCGAGAAAAACGATGCAGGTATTAATTTTCAACCGTTATATGACGTGTGAGGTCGTGAAAAGCAAAGAACGGATAATGACTTGCTAAACCTTAGTAGAAATGAAGTATTGTTTAAGTATTTCATTGTTCACTGATCGTGAATGAATATGGAAGCGCCCACATCTTATGAAAATTTATCTCATTATTATAAAGTTCGTTGCCTCAGAGTTGCCTTTGAACTCAAACTACAAATAGCTTTTAAGTTTTTTTATGACAATAGACTAAGTTTTTTTGCTTTTAGGAGCTTTTAGTATCTTTAAGTTAATTTCAATAAAATTCTAAGTGACTTTTTAACATGATTTTTTTGTAGGGCAATTGTTTTAAGAAAAGTCTGTTGTGATATTTTAACACATGTAAAGTAAGTGCTCACGCCAGAAATATTGATACATTTTAGAGCCGTGTCATGTAAATATTAGTAGTACTTAACTCTTTAGATTCTTATGTGCGTTTATTTAAAAATGTAGCTAATTTATTGTGTCTGTTGTTACAGGACTACGTCACCGCCCGGCGAGCCTTTGGTTCGCGCGCCCGTCGGGAAACCAAGATGTCCGCCCGCCATCTCTCGGCTGCGCGTGGAAAAAGTTGAGGGCGGCCTGGCGGTCGCCGGCGTCGTCGTCGCCGCCAACTGCCAAATCGTTCTGCCGATATTCGGCTTCCTGTTCATGCTTGTTGGATGCGTACTAACCGGTAAGATACATTTATTTTCTGTTTGCGTTGGTAAAGTTGTTTTTTTTTTAAGATTGTTTGTACCTGCCTAGTTACCTAATTCAATTTGTAGCCCCTAAAAACCTCAATATGGTTTTATTCAGTGGAATAGAGCCCTAGGACCACAGAAAGAGATAGTTAATAGAGCCTCAGGGTGGGGCAGCTTCGTTGGCGTAGATAAAGTGAAAATTATCAACAAGAGTTCGGAATCAAATTGAACCGGATACGCAAACTTTTGTTTTAATATGACCGGCGTAAAGGTTATTTGTAACTGGGTAAGCTAATTGATTGTGAATACTGGCCGAGTTAAAATAAAAATAATCGTGTAGGTACTTCAAAATTTGCTAACTGCGCCTTCAGTACCAAAATGAAAACCGACTATGTGACAACCTTAATTACTTATTCGTAAATGAATTAGAGAACCAAATAAACGACGGGCTGTCATCAATCTAACAGAGATGGCGGCGCTGATATGAATAATGTGCATTTGTCGATGTAATTATTAGAATTGAAATGTACATGCAAATGCAAATTTTATTACAAACACAGCGAGTTACAATTTGGAACACATAATAACAGGTTTATGTAACATGGTAAACAGCAGCCTTATCGCTACATACATGTTATAATTTACGAAACAATACAATTTAATGTTTCTTTTTCGCAGCTGCGTCATACCGTGGCTGCGGCGAGAACGAAGAGCAGGACCATTGTGCGGCCCGCCTCGCATTTACAGGAAACTCTAGGGTGCTCGGCCCCGTCTGCATCGTCGCTGGTGCAATTATGACAATTGCTGGTAAGTTTGATTTTAAAATGTGTGTTACGAAATGCAGAGCTTTTAGCGCCATCTGTGTATTATGGCTAGCTTTTTTCTCAAAATTCAGAACAATGAAAAAAATTTATAGAAAGGTAGAAGTGATACTTGTTCATAGATACATACTGAGTCCAGACTCCTCATTGACGAGTTCAGCTCGCTCTTCCAGGTACCTATATACTTTTATTATACATAACGTAACGGAACCCGTAATGGACAAAGGACCAATTATGGACACTGATTATTATTTTACACAAGATGAATTCATAACCTTATGATCTTTGAATTAACAGTTAGTTACATGTCCATTATTGGCGCGTTCAGCTAAAAGTGTCCAACATTGGTGCCGTTACGCTATGTAAAAATATGACAGGCGTACACAACAGCAATTTATACAGCTCTATCAATATTTCTCTTAAAAACAACATCAATGTTTAGTCGGCAGACCAGCCTGTCAATACAGAAGAGAGGCGGTTGTCAAAAATACTGTTACGCTGAAGATGATTATTTGTAAATGCAATTTCTTGACACTGCACAATCATTAATAATTACTTTTGGATGTATATTATAAAAAAACTGCCTAAGCATTAGAAATTGCACTTACTCAATTTTATATCATCAGGATGTCACTTCATATCTTAATTAAACTGTCGTATGTACCCCCAACGAAAAAGTTGAGCACTAGTGCTTTGTCGTAGTCGTACGAACGGAACATCAACTGACACAATTACAATCACAATGACATTCACAGTGATAAGGTTCTAAGAATGCTCAACATTTTTATTGGGTGACTGCAACCTTGTAAAATAATCGAGGTTGCAAAAATATAAATATAGAATGCCTCTCAAATTGGAGCCGGGGACCGCGGGTAAACGACTTATAGAAGACGATCGGGACAAATTACATTTGATTAGGGATAACCATAGAATTACGCTTCCAAAAATAGAATAAACTAAGTATCCTTATTTAACTTTTGGAAACGCGAGAACGTGCTACCACTCATTGGTCGTAACAATTAGATAGTCGTGCGAAAAAAATCTTATAGGTTTTGGTTGTTCGGTTTGTTTGAGTTGCGCAGATTTATAAACTAGACGTAAGTCTATAGTTTCATACCAAGCATGATATGTAATCTATGCCATTGTTACGTTATTTTTCTATAGAAAATTATGATTTCACCAAAACATGGTTAATCTCTTGACCGGTTTTTATCTCAAATTCTAAACTAATAAACAAAACATCTTGCATCCTGATAAATAAATAAACACAAGTGCAAGCCGTCATGAATATTGATTAACATTAGAATAAATTAGTTTACTTAAATATGGCCAAGTACTTAAGCATTGACAACTTATCGTTACAGGCATCGTGCTGTGTATACTGATGCGGGCTGCGCAGCGCAGGCAGAGGAGGCTGGCATTCCGTTGCCCCATCCATGGAGATTTCTACCCGCTGAGCCCTCAAAATAGCAGAAAATACTCCCGTAAGTACAAATAGGCGTACAAATATCACGAAAAACTTCATTCACTTAACCAGGCTAAGGGATTCACGTTTCCCACATAAAATTTACTCAATAGTACCCATTTGTATGTTAATAAGGTTAAAACTCTACTGTGACATGTCATGTGAATCTATCAGCTGGTTTAATGGGTTAAGTTTCACTTATGCATCAGTTTGGCTTAAACAAAACAACAAACTGTTGTTGTTGTGTTTTCGCCAACAAACTGTCTTGTCAGTTTGGCGAGTTAATTTGTACTGATAACTTGTTATGTAAGCTTTGAAATAATAAACAAAAAAAAAAAAAATATATTCTGTGGCGTTAGTGAAAAACAAGCGCGTGTCATTGTCGGACTGGAGCACCGAGGGTTCCGCAACTAGTCTTTATTTGCATGACATATTGGAAACCCAATAAAGTCCTACTGCTGCTTGCTGTCCTCATACTTAAGAACCCCGTTCATACGGAACATATGTAAATGGAGCCGTAACTTCATCAACCTTAGTATTAAGTTTACCCCTGATTTATACTTCCAAAAAAAAATAGGCAATCTACAGACAGGACGGCGCACAGACCGACAGACGGACAATCCAACAAACGAAGTCAAAAAGGCTTTTTTCTGGGTAAGCGTGTACCACCCTCAAACGAAGCCATCAGGGTCACAGCATTTTGGCATATTAGTATTTTCAATGTATAAAGGCGCGCCCTTTGCGTCAATGTATGCACAATTAAGTAGCGAGGCGTTGATAAAGGCTGATAATGATGACAATAAAACCTAACGATGTACGTATATTAAGGTAGGTACTTCGCTATAAAAAGGTTTCCAATATAGTATGTTCAGATGTCCCTAAACTGTGAACTGCCCGGTTTGTAAGACGCAAGTCTAACTGGCGATCATTCACCCTAGTGGGTGGATAAAGATAAGACTGTTAATAGAAAATATGGGAGCAAACAGGGTCTTTAACCGTCGCATTCAGAGTTAATGGCGATCAAGCTGGTACTTGTCGTGATGAGTGGTTCGAGTGTGTGTTCCTGAGTCTTAAATGTTTTTTATGTATATATTTCCATTTTTCTCTATGTGTCTGAGTATGTTTATCGTTGTCTAGTATCCATCATAGCACAAGCCTGGAGCTTAGTTTGGGTCAATTTATGTATTTCTTTTGATAAAAAAATATATGTTTTTTATTATAGGTACATATATTAGTTAGTGGATGCGCAGAAAGATAACAAACAGTACTAATATTTTTGTGTTTGTTTGCAGGCAGCCCCTCGGGCCTGTGGAGCTGGCTGCGCAGCTGGCTGGGC
Source organism: Acleris sparsana (assembly GCA_923062465.1). Classification (NCBI taxonomy): domain Eukaryota; kingdom Metazoa; phylum Arthropoda; class Insecta; order Lepidoptera; family Tortricidae; genus Acleris; species Acleris sparsana. The sequence goes on from OV281293.1 coordinate 4,644,358, forward strand.
CTGGTGGAGGACGGCGCCTCCCCGCGCTGCCCGCGCTCCGCGGAGCCCGCCTCGCCCGCGCGCGCCGACGCGCCGTGCCCGCCGCCCTTACCCTTCCTGGTGCCATCTGACTCCGTCGTGTAAGCACTCTGTCATTGGTCTATCATACGAGAAGCTTTAAACCTTCGGACGCAGCGATTGGCTGCGTCATTTCTTATTCGCACTGCCAAGGAGTGTGCTCTCCTTGCGTTTCTATTCCCGGAATCTTGGTGTTTTCAAGGCAAGAGTGGTTATTTTTTTTGGATAAGCGTGTACTATCTTCGACCACGTCGTCACTCCACATCAGCCCCCTGATGAGTGTTTGACTGAGCTCAAAAACAAACCCATTTTTGATTTAAAAAAGAAACATCATATATATTTGCATGCTACTTCCATAATCAATCGATCGAATTGGTTGACACATTATGTTGTTCTTTTCTTTAAGTTTAAAGTGTAAAACTAACACAATATAGATCATACGATTCTCGACGACTCTCTTTTTTTTTAAATATAATATCTCCTGAACGAGATCCTCTTCTTGGTACGAAAGTCCCGGTCACCGGTCCAGAATTATAGAAATCAGAAGCATAATACGGCTTCTGACTTATTAGAAAATAACCTGCCAAGTTCTAGCCAGTGAATAGGACAAAGGTATAGAGTAGGAGTCATATACATGTGTCCGTCCTCTTCACTGATCATTTGTGAGATTTTGGCAGTTCTTAATACTCCTTAGGACCAACAACTAGTAAAAAATAAAAACTGGTCAAACACGCTACACACCATGCTGCTCTTAGGTGTCATTGGCAGTATTTTTTGCAAATCTAAAGCGTTAAGGGATGGGTTACCAAAGAAAGTTGTTCATCATGTCGTCGGTCCGCCCCGTGGGAGAGACTACCGAGGTTCCATCGTACTCGGTAAAATCTCAAAATTTAACTCTGCCACCATTGCTTTCAACTAAATAATGAGCTACGTTACAACATGATAACATGGAAAAAGCAATAGAGTTTTACCGAGTATAACAGAGCTTCTATACGGGTCAACATTCGAGAACTCACTTTAATTATAGTAAACACCATTAGGCTTATCTATACATTCATTTACAAATGGACAATCATAGTTATTAGTCGACGGCTATTCGTACCGAGGGGTAAATGCGTCTTTTAACGATTAAAAAATACGTTTTAAAACTGTTTTCTCCCTTTCATAAAAATACTACTTTTTATTCCCTTTAAAAAAAAGACGCATTTTACCCTCGGTCTGTATAGGACCTGACCCGATTGAAATGAAAAGTAGAACCCTATAGATGTGCTGTATTAACCCTATATAAGCCCAAAAAATAAACACAACAATGTTTAAAGTTACTTATTATAGTTAAAATGTGATCTTTCAGATCTATCGCAGCATATTTCCGTACAAAGTTATTAATGAGCATAAACCCGTTTCGTTACAGAGGCATGGCTTCGGTTCTAGGAGCCCCACTCAGCCCTGAGCAAGCTTTCGGCTCCATCAAGTCTCTCGCTATATCCAGGGAAGTGGCCAGCTTTCCCCTGTCACGCTCGCCGACTCCGCCCCCTTTGAGGTAATTTGTCTTTGTACTAAACTATCACTTATCTGCGTCCCTAGACAAGATGCGTAACGCTATCGAAACCGATTATCGAAGACTGTCCAAGTGTATGGAACTGACATAAGCGCTTGACACGACCATATGGCAGCTTAACTCAATCCTATGTTTTCGATAACGTTCGGTTTTTCGGTAATGTTCGGGGAGGGACGATGGCCGATTGAAAGATGTCCGGCTTTTACTTTTGATTTATTCTGTTTACTCTACTCGTCAAATGAGTTGGCGAAATCACTGAGGGATATAGACCGCTATTAACAAAGAAGAAGAAAAAGAACGATATCGCCACTTATCTACTCCTGGGCCACTGTTACATCACATAAATTAACCTATTCCAATCTTAACTCTTGGCTTGTACAATCGGCACTATACCACGATAAACATAGGTAATTACAGTGCCACAAAAAAGAAAACTTAGAATTTAAATTAAATAAAACTAAATAGAACTAAAAAGCATACTAAATTGTTGCCATGTTCAAGCATTTTACGTCAAAAATATGACGAGAAAGTGGTGCCCTCATTTAATATCTACTCTTATTTGTCGCACTGTATATGGAGAAATTCTTATTTACCGCCGTACTCAGACATTATTAATACAAGAGACAACAAGAAACTCGTTCTATATTCAAACTTTTATCTACTCTATATTCAAATGAAAAATCGTCACTAAGGAACGACTCGTCATTAACTGACTGATTGAGGCTTAAATACCAACATAGAAAACATTCCAAACTCAGGAAGAACTACTCACGCATGAGCAGGGTAGCAGCCCTCTCATGTTGCTGTGCGCTCGCAGGGCGTCACATGAATACCTGTAGTTGTAGTTCCAACTGTGGTATAGTAATGTGACACGCAATAAATTATTTGAATTTGAATTTGAGCCTGAGCGCTCATCAAACAAATGAATGTTAGCATCGCAGGTATGGTCACTAACAAAAAGTGAAATTTTTAGGGTTCCGTACAGAAAGGGTAAAAACGGGACCCTATTACTAAGACTCCGCTGTCCGTCTGACTGTCTGTCTGTCCGTCCGTCTGTCTGTCACCAGGCTATATCTCATAAACTTTTGAAATTTTCACAGAAAATGTATTTCTGTTGCTGCTGTAACAAATAGTAAAAACAAAATAAATTAAATATTCAAGGACTCCCATACAACAAAATTGATTTATTTGCTGTTTTTTGCTCGATATTAATTAATAACGGCAGCAGTTAGACACTTGAAATATTCACAGAATATTTAGTTGTATTTTAAAAATAAATAATTAAAATAAAATAAATATTGCTTATGTTGTTTAGATGTTACGAAACCCTCCGTGCGCGAGTCCGAGTCATACTTGGCCGGTTTTTTAAAATGTTATTTAATCCAAATCAATGTAACATAATATATTTTCCAGCTGTCCGCCGTTCAAAGAAGAACCAATGATGCAGAATGAAAGCATTCCGAATTCGGTGACCACCCGCTCTGAGTTCGACTGCGGGTCGCCGACGTGCAACTACCGCGTGGTCGAGTGCAGGCTCACCACCACCGACGAGATCTGCCGCAGCGCGCCGCGCGCCCCGGGCCCCGCCAGGCCCGCCACGGTCCCCGTCACCACTCCCGACGAAGACAACGGTTAAGAGATCTCAAAGGACTGACATCATTAGATAAATGTATCAATATGTTTAGATTCTAAGATTTGACGCGGTCATATTGAGCCCGTCATGTCAAGTGGTTATTCAAAAACCGAATCAGGAACGGTGTAACATTTCTATAATACATGATTTCGCTTGTTCGTTTTGATATCAGCTCAAATAATCACATCTGTCTTCCGTTAGTAGCACCAATTTAACCAAAAAATCTCACCGTCGTTAAAATTACCGTAATAACTAATAAGAAATATTCATTAGTACTTATCTAAGTAATAGGGAATATACATGGATTTTTTATATCGCATTTCTCAACAAAATATGAATTTACCGTAAAATTGATCACCAAAAAAAATTAAAATCGGTCAAGAAATACGCATTATAAACACAAAATACGCATTAAAAACAAGCATTTTAAAATTCTAATTAGACAGAGAGATCCGATGTGCACCGGTGACGTCATCGTGCAGTTCGGCCATATAAACTTTACTTAAAATTCTGTTTTGCTAGAAAGAGATAGGAACAAATCTTTGTTGGCTTATATCTTGATTATTTTTATAGCTATTAAAAAAAAATCTCTACCGTTTGTTACATGAATCAAATTTTATTGAAGCTGTTAAAAAAAACATGCATATTCCCTATCGGTGCATTATTTCTATCGTGGATATATACCGTATACACGAGGTATTAAGAAACTAAATGTATTTATTCACTATTATAAGGCCATAAATCATAATGATTTGTATAATAACTATGGCTATTTTACTCTATAGACATTATTAGCAATATATTTTGCCAAATGTAATACAAGACGTAGTGAACGAGAATGAAAAACTTTAACTAGCTACTTATAACTCCTACAGATTATTTTATTTGTCAGGTGACACAAAACTGAAAACATAATGGCATTTTAAACATTACCTGGCTAATAAAATGTATTTTTAAGGTCTGGATATGTAAAATTGCCCCGTATGTATGAATGCAACCTTGTGTATGGATGATTCGTATGATATGCTCATAAATAAGCATGTAAGTGTCCTAGTCCTAACAGAAATCATGATTCATATTTATGATTTGATTGCGAGAAACCGGAACGTAGATAATTCGTTAAAAAAATCTACCTACGGTATTTTAATTTAATGTAGCAACAAGAGCAAAACCTGTCCAGAAAAATAAAAAACCTCTAATGGGGTCGCCACTAATAATTTCCCTATCCGCAATATGGTCAGGCTTTATATGAAAATAACCTTTGACACGGTACAGATAAACATCAGAAATGTATTTAAAAAATATAAAATATTAATCAGAGTGGTCTCAACCGTTGTAGCCAAAAATATTGCAAGTAATATTAATTTTGGCTCACTGAAAGAATTATGCTCAGTGTCCTGTAGGAATAAGTCCTTTGATTTATTGTACGTCAATAAGTAAGGTACTAAGTATACTATAACAAGTTACAAGTAGGTACACGCATACCTTCATACAAAACACATATTACCCCTAGTTGTAGTCCCGACATGTGATATTATTATATTATTTACGTCGTCAAACAATTTCCCTGCGAGTACTTGAACCTTAGACGAAGAATAATTAAAAAAAAAAAACGAAAGCAATGAATCCTCAATAATGTCGTTATTTTGGTAGTGTTGCCAAAACAAGATGCCAAAATCGTTCATTATTGTAAGTGATGTTCTATTATTGACCATCTCTGGTTAATTAGGTGTAACCTACCGCTGATGTGGCGAAAAGGTGATTTCTTAGTTTTACATCACACTCAATAAACTTGCTCACAAAAGACATATTAGTAGGATGCAAGGGAGTAGATAGAAATGTAGCCGGAGTGTGTAATTAGAGTATAGTAGAACTATTAACTTATCGTAAAATGAGTTTTTGTGATGAAGGCATTTATTGGCCGATTATTCGAAATTGTAAGGAGTGTAACTTTTTATAATCCTTAGGTAAGTGCCACGCCTAAGTAACCTATTATTATTGTATAATTAATTAAGCTTATTTAATTTTGTTATAGTTATAAGGACAATGTGAAAATACAATTTTGAATTTAAACGTTTGTTTTAGTTTATTTGTCATCAGCTTCACGGCCGTTGTAATTCGATTCAATACGATCGCTACATCGAGTCAATAACAATAATAAAATACCCTATAATCACGCGATTATGTCCGTGAGCTCCTAAAAATCCTTCGGATTTTAGAAGCATACTTCATTGACGATGACACGCGATCGTGTTATGCTGTTCTGTTCTGTTATGAGAACTTTTCGAAGTTACCGTAAAAAGTTATGTAAAGAATAACCATCAGTACAAAATACACCTTACGCTTACTTATCTTTTTCAAATTTTAATACAATAATATGCCTTTTTGTCACGATACAATTAAACCAAACTTGGCATTTTCGAATTTTTCCATCGTTTATTTAAATAGAGAACATCTGAACACCCTGCTTTCACACACTTATTTTGTTTGGAAGTATATAGAGCGGTTATACCCACCTGTGGATTCTTAGAAACTACATTTATATATTTTTTAAATTATGTTCTTTTCAAAATCCCCGTTGCTTCTCGGTCTGGAAACTTATTAAAATATTTACAATCAACAATTTTCTTGAAACTTTTAGCTTATTTAAAAAAATATTTATATTTATTTATTTATTTATTTATTTATTTATTTGATATACACAGTTACAAAACATTAAAAACAAATGTAACACAAACCATGCAAGGTTTTTCTGTACACCTGGATCGCCGAATACATCATATTACTAATTTTGTGTAACCTATTTAAACATTAGCAAGAAGGATAGTGCTGCGCCAATGTGCACCTTCTCAACCACTTGAGAATGGCGATGCACATACGACGCTACACAGCAACAGGTTCCTTATCTGATCTATCGCGCGGCGTCTTACCCGGACACCGCATGTACAGGATGTTTGCATTCACTTTTTATAAAATACTCCAAGATAATATTTTTTTATTAGGGTTCTTATATTTTTCTTGTTTATTTGTTTTTTTAATTCTTTAGGCAAAGTATTTATGAGATAAGGTATAAAAAAGTTATTTGTCGGCCTTCCATAAAAGTTATTAGTTTTTGGTAAGATTAATTTAATATTTTTCATGCTTCTTATTTGATAGTTTCCAGTATTAGTAGTAGGTTTATCAACATAATTAAAATAGTTTCCCGTCAAAAGAAATAGTTTCGTTTTGTCATGAACAGGAATAATTTTGCAGTATTTAAACAGATTGCCATAGTCATCCTTAAACTGTTATTTAATTACAGGCGGCACTATAGTCTTGAGTATTCGTGTTTGCAAGTGATAAATTTTGTCGAGGTGCGAACAGAAGGTCCGCCCGTAACAATTTAAGCCATAAGACACCAAAGACTCACCCAGTGCTAGATATAACGAACGAAGTATGGAATATGGTATTTTATATTTAATAATTTTAAATTTAGACAGTATTCCGCGTAGCTTGTCACAAACGTAATCTATGTGGTTTGTCCAATTGAGACGGTTATCTATTATAAGCCCTAAATACTTCTGCTTACGCACCAATTCGACAAGCGGACAATTACATGGCAACTTGCTCTCATGAAGGCAGTCATGGTTGTGAGCAATCAAGTCGAGTTTGACTTTTTTAGTGTTATGACTTGAACTTAGGTACATCAACTTTGTCTTGTCAGCATTAAGCACAAGACCTGCATCATGCGACCATTTAGCATATAAGTAGGTACATTATAAACAATCTCCCGTGATTGGCTACTTACAGAAATACCCTTTAAATTGAGTCCCCATGGAAATCAATTTCCGCAAGATAACAAACTAAATAAAAAGGTCAGCAGTGGCTTTAACTACTCTATATAAATCAATGAAAACACAACGAGTGCACTCTTCGCGTGTTGGATTGCTACTAAGCGTTCTATACCTTAACAATCAGTGAGCGTTCCTGATATATATTACTACTAAGCTCTTTGCAATTAAGTCAAAGAATCAAGTGTCATTTTCTACTACACGAAATATTCAAAATAGCTGACGTAACGAGAACAAGTGACAGAGCCTCTGCATAGGCCCTTTGAAAATCGTAGTTACGTTGGCTCCATCCCTTTCTCTCCATTTAGTCTCGAATGACGAGTAGCAGGGATGGAGCTAACTTCGAACTTCGATTTTCAAGGTAGGGCCTCAGTCAGATTCGAATTTAGTATTCCGTGGTAAGCACCATGGAGCTATTTATTGCCTGTAATAGTTGTATTCGTTTGTTTTATGGCATTGAGAAGGCTCGCAGGCCACCTGGTAAGTGGGATATGAGACCCATAGACATTTGAAATCTCATGACTACAATCTCAAAACTGTGATCTAAAAAAATAGTACTGTGTAAATGTCATTTGATAACTATATCTAGCTTCACCTAGGTACATGTAGGATTAAGAATACAGTGACTAAGGATCGTAGCAGAGTACCTAGGTAAGTACCTAGACGGGACACGGACACGTAAAAAAAAGTACTTACTTACGAGTAAACGACAAGCATTTATACGGAAAGACATATAGATAAAATAGATAGCATCCAAACTTTCTATCTCTATTTACCGGAACTAAGAATATTTCGAAGCCTAAAATATAATCTACATGGCCCGGTGCCAAAACAATGGAGTGAATTTTTACTTTTAACTACCTACTTACCTATACCTAGTTTATTCTGTGTAGACATCTATGATCTGAATTGTTGTATTTTACTCTGCAAAAGCTAGTGTTCTAAAAGATGAAAACATAACCTTTAACCGGTAATCATTTTTCATGATAAACCGCTAAGCTAGGCACTGAATGACAAAAACTTTGTCTGCTATCAAAAGCTAATATGTGATTTGGTCGGGTTGTCTGTATGTGTTGCTATTTGAATGGGTATAGGTACGCCAGCAGCTTGTCTATCTAGGTAATACTCTTATCTATGCTAGGGATCCTTAGTCATTGTATGAACGTGGAACGTAAACGATGTGGAATACATAGATAGTTACCACGATCCACCAAATTCGAAACTTCGATTGCCAAGACTCTGTCACTTGTCACCCAAGACTAAATCGAGAGAAAGGGATAAAGCTAACCTCACTTCCATAGACATTTGTCACTTCGAGCATCGCTATTAAAAGTAGGGCCTCCAAGTGGCCTCCAATGATTAAAGAATTCTATAGTCAAAGATGGCCTCAGATTATAAGGGTATATGGTGGTAGCATAGAATAGATTTAATGGAATTAAATTGTCTCTTGAATTTTCCACAGCAGTGTTTGTGTATTTCATTCGCGACTATTGGGTTTTCGCGTTTCAAAGTAATGAAAAAGTAATTTATGTTTTTAATACATTATATCCCTTATCTTGTACTTTCAAAAAGTACTAATATGAGGATAAAGGCGATAACATAACATAATCCAATTGGCATTTTTTCACACTGGCAGTCTTCACAATCCCGCTTTCCTTTGTTAACCTGCAGTGGTAGCCATCTTGAATAAAATTTCATTGTGGCATAAAGTGAATATCCAAATAAATAGTGAATGTCAATATTACTGAACTAGATATAATATAAAAATTGCAATAAAAAAACAATAATTTATTGAGCCTTAACCGATAGTAAATATTTTTTGGAACACGTTAAAATTATTAAAAGATCACCAATAAAACAAATCAGCTGTTATCCGTCAATCGATGTCAACAAAATTACATAATTTTGTTTAGAAAAACAGTGTAGCCTCCGTTTTTTGAGTGTCATTTTGAAATACAAACATGCAGATTCAAATAAATGTTCTGGTGGACAAATTCTTCAAGTAAATGTTTACTACGAGGCCGTCAAAATTCTCGACTAATTTACTACTTTTCGTATAATGTAGTCCACAATATTTTTTAAAACATGGATCACAACAATTTAATAGAGTGCGGTGGATTTTATTTTATACACAATTTTGACTCAGGAAATCTCGGTCACGTAGAACGGGTGCCTACGGAGCTTATTGGTGAGTTAATTACTGATTTTTTTGCCAAAATGCAAAGTCCAATGCCATAACAATGATCCCATTTATTTGTGCCAATAAAGCTGTTTTTTCCTTCGCGGGTAATTAATGGCTTGACGAAGTGCACATATTGGATATTTAGCTTGTATTTAGGTTGCCTTTTCCTAAAATTAAGAGTTGCTTTGTATGGAAGCTGTCTTCCATTTTGCCTTTTTAATGTTAAGTATTCCGCTTATTACCAAAATACCATAATTTGAAAATACCAGATTACATTTTTACCTGATTCCCAAATCATCAGATTCAAAATAAGCATTAATTTATTAAACTTACCCAACATTTTGAATCTCTTGATTTGGGAGTCTGGTATAAAGTGTAATCTGGTATTTTCAAATTATGGTATTTTGGGAATGAACAGAGTATTCTATATCTCAGGAAATTTATCGAGCCTATCACCTAAACCAAAATACATAACTTGTACTAACCAAATTGACAATTTAAAAACTTCCATAGTTTCCCAGTAGCGGTAGTGCTGCAGTTCATATTCATATAATAAGGGGTGTCGCACAGACCTATAATATATATATTAATATGCCAAAATATATATTATAGCAAGGCATCATCCGATATATTTTCTGTACTGTACTGGACGGCAAAACTAAGTATCACACTTTATATGACATGTTCTTTACACGCAGCTATGAATTATATTAATAAATCATAATATACCTTGCTAAGATAATTATATCTATATGTAGCCTATTTACTGAACAAATATTTTGATTTTGATGTTGTGGTTCTTTGCTATAATTGAATATAATACTCTGGTATATTCATATATATTGTAGGTCCATTTGTGATAGGCTTAAAAGGCAATAAAATTTGTTTGACATAGCCAGTGGCATTGGATATAATATTTTACCTACCTAACCTACCTTGTATAGGTGAAATCATTGAGTCTTGATAGAGCCATAACCTACAAAACTTGAATTGAATTACGTATAGTATAACTAAAACTTGACAGATTATGTACGCTACATCGATACCAAATTATCCATCTTAGCTCATTATAGATTTTTATTATGGAATCTATAATTTGGTCAACAATCCCTGATAGCCCTGGTAATTCCAAACACTTACTATACTCACAAGCAATGTAATGCATTATACTGATTAAATGTCGTAGAGAAAAGTGTTACCGTGTTTAGAACAGCTATCACAAGGCCATCCTACATTGATTCAACTATAGTTTACACTCAACACTGTGATTTCAAGTACTTGTGCTGTCAAATTGTTACCTTAATTTTACATTATTTCAGCATCAACAATAAATCCAAAAACCAATAATGTTGAAACACCTGACTATGAGTTCAATCTGTGGACGCGACCTGACTGTGCGGGCACAGAGTTCGAGAATGGCAACAGGACCTGGTTTTATTTCGGGGTTCAGCCTCGGGAAGCTGGTGCTACGGTGATTTTTTTTTTCATAAAAGTTATATGCTCTTTTTTACCCCCGTGTTAATTATAGTTGTTACAGGCTATTACAATCTTATTAAGATGTCATAATATCTATACACCACAAATATAGCCCTGGAGGTAAACGGTAAAACAGCAACTGATTGGCGGGACAATATTGCAAATGTTTAAATTTTGCTCTACAGTTACTTGTTTATTATATTTTGAGAATTTATTAATGAAACCTTAATTACCTTTATCTCAAATATTTACCATATTACATGGCCATTTCCGAGGAGGTAGCGGTTGATGGACAGTTCTAAAAAACGGTGCTTTGCTTTTATGTTAGGTAGGTTGTGGCGGGCTCTTTTCCGCAACTCGACGACTTAAATATGCGCCTATTTTTCATGGGGGTTAGGGGCATTACTCCTACCAACCCAGTTCCACTAGGAAGGCTAGCAAACCCTTAATATTGCCGACGACTTCTGGTAGCGACCTCGATTCTAGTCCGGTGTCGCGCCCGGTATATTGCCACGTCAGGACATTCCATGATGACGTGGGCAGCAATCTCTTCTGTCGTCATGCAGGCTCTGCACAGGAGGCTGTCTGTAACACCTATAGTGTATGTTTCTTATAAACAAATCATAACCAGTTTTTGCCCCAGTTACGAGTCTAAGGGTCCTTTTTAACCGTCGTAGCTTCCATGACAATCCGGCATTGATCGTCGGGAGAATTTCTTTGGCCTGCCTGCAGGTGCTTAGGTTCCTCCAGTTCCGCTAGTGTTCTACCTTGGTCGTTCGTCACAGATTGTTACGCAGCCATCCGAACGGGAGAGGCAGATAGGCTCAGGACCCCATCCGTACCATCTACCACTTTACCTACCTAACTAACCTAACCTAACCACTTTCTCGCCAGCTCATCGGCTACGTCATTACCACGTGAGTTGCTGTGTCCCTTTATCCACTGTGTGGTGGGGGTTGTTGTTGCTTACCTTCCTCAGGGCATTGTGCCACTCCAGTAACTACAAGCCCTGAGGTTCCGGCGTGGCTCTAGGGCAGTCTGTCGGTCACCGCTATTATCTATAGTGATTCGTTACTTACCAACTCGCATAGGATTTCGGTGTGGCATCTTGATGGTTTTCCAGAGGTTTAGTTTTTTTAAACGTGCAGCTGTCGAGGCCGCCTCCTGTTTTATGACTTACAGTGATGATGTGGGTGTTGTCCTCATGCATACCGTGCTGCCATGCCGGCCAACCTTTGTAGTCTTTGTAGATAACCGTAAATAGATTTTTTTAAATATCAATAATGGCTTTGCGTTTGACCTAAATCTCACCTGATGTTAAGTGACGACGAGGTCGAAGGTGGTACAAGCTTACCCAGAAAATGACTATTCACTCTTGCCTTGAAAACACCATGGTTATATGATTCCGGGAATACAGACGCAGGGAGAGCGTTCCACTCCTTGGCAGAGCGAATAAGAAACGACGCAGCAAACCGCTGCGTGCGAACCATTTCGTATCTTACTACATGTCATGTAAATGGAAGCCTTCCCGGCTTGGCCACTAGACCACCGCGCCGTAGTTTATGATGGGTCTTATAATTCACGTATACAGACAGAGTAATCTGGAGGGTTAGTCTGCAGATTTTACCTACCATTCTGGAGCATTTCCAGAATGCTCTCGTGGCTTTGTGTCATCATGTCAATTTTGCTGTTCATATCATTGCTCCAGTTCAATTTGATGTTCAGTATTACTCCGACATACTTTACCTCTTATTGTTGTTAAAAACTTATTCGTAATCATTCCGGTAGTTAAATTAAGCTTGAGTTATGATTTGGACGATCGTTCATGATTCATGTAAGTTTGCTTGCAGGTGCGGCTGAACTTGATAAACCTTAACAAGCAGGGTAAAATGTACAACCAGGGCATGGCACCGGTGACTCGCACACTGCCCGGGAAACCCCAGTGGGAGAGGATCAGGGATCGTCCTATTCATTCTGTGAGTTTTTTGTTGGAACTTACTAACCTAGGATTACCAATACTTTACAAATAAAGGCCGCAACAGGCTATACTACATTCGTTTAAGAACTTAAATGTAAACAAAATAATACGTGACAAAGTACGTCACCCAATAGAAGCTTAACATTGTTCCGTCGAAACTCGACAAAATAGTTTTGATTGGTCGTTTAATGAAGCCACGTGGTTTGGTATGTTTACATTTAGTTAAGTATCTAAACAAATCGAGTATAAACCCAAATGTTTGAAGTCGTTTGGCTGATTGTAGATAATAAGGCACAATCTCACACAAATTAACCTAATCCCCAACTAAACTCTAGGCTTGTACAACGATAAACATACTTATATATAGAAATAAATACTTCATAGAAAAAAATCTAAGACTCACAAATACTCGAGCTAAACCTATTTCACCTGTTTTCCATACTATAGGCAGGGTTGTTACTACCAACTAGGCCAACGCGTCGTCAGATCTGTGCCAAGTGTCGAGTGTCAAGTGTGAGTTGTCGTTGAGTAGGCTTTTTATGCCTTTTAGGATACGTAACATCTAGTTTGGTTGGTCATACGCATAATGTCAATGTTAACATAACTTTTATATCCATGGAACCGTAAACTTTTCAGAATTCTTTAATTTCTAACGTGTAGACAAGGGTAGGTTAGGTTAGGTTTGATTTATGAAAATCCTTAAAAAGTAACAGTTTCTAAATTACTAACGTTATGATCTGCAATAAATATGACCTTAAACACATTTTATGTTATGAATAAAAATAATTATGACAGATTATAAGTACAGACCCTCTTATTAACTAGTTAAGGCACGAGAGTCAAAAGCAATACGATGCCAATGAGTTTAAACAAGTTTTTTCTAAAGAACAACAGAATTGATAGTTCGTTCGTTCAAATAGTTTGCATGCTTTGATGTGCCGCTACAATTGGTACAGATGTAGTGAATAATTCTTTCCCATCGTTTTTGGTCGGATAACTTCGTATTTATCTTGCTTCTCAGTTGGCTTATTGATGGGTACTGAAGCTAATTGAGAAAGCAAGATAAATACGCTACAAAAAACGATGGGAAAGGATTATTCACTACATCTGTACAAAGAAGCCGCCGCGGGGTGCACAAAGCGGTGTTGTAATGCACACTATTTCTTCTTCTTCTTCAGGCGTTAGAACAAAAAACGATCGAGTTAACTGTTTTCGCTTCTTCTAGCTGGACGACAACACATTCACACTGAGTTTTAAATACCGGACATGTGAGAACTTGAAGGCCACGACTTTCTTCGCGTTCACGTACCCGTTCTCGTTCGCTGAGCTGCAGATCGCGCTCAATTCGATCGACCTCAAGATGCTGCCGCTGCCGACGCCGCAGTCGCCGGACGATATATACTATTGCAGAGAGTGCCTTACGTATTCACTCGAAGGTAACTATACTGCCGCCACACCAAAGGGAATCTAAAGGTGCAGTTACACGGGAAAATTAACGGCAATTTATAGCACACTAGAAAAATTATAAATAGCCAGCAGAATAAGGAAGGAGAAGTGGCCCCGGTGAGGAATATTTGAATTGGTAAATGTTTTTGCCGGCTCATAATTAGTAATCACTTTTTTCAACAACTTTTTTCCTTGAACTGTCACAAAGATAGTCGAAAAAGTAATTCATAAAAAAAAACTTCAGACTCGTTTTTCTACTAATCTACGTCAGCAATGAAACAAAGTCACAGGGACGTAGTGGGGGTATACACTACAATTATTAATATTTATATTTGAAAGAAAAAGAAAACAAAGTCATTTTTTTTTCAGTTCTTTCCAATATTTCTGAAGGTACAACTTCCTTATCCTGCTAGAACCTTTCAAATTTGAAAAAATCCAATATTTTTGTAGTTGCCCTACCGCGAGCGAGTAAGCGATGCACTATGGGCGATTTTCTCGCCCAAGAAACGAACAAAAGATAATCGCTGAGCTATAAATAAGCTGGTATTAGGCACTGGTCCCACCGCGAGCGAGTAAGCTTCAGCTTATTTATAGCTCAGCGATGAACTAAGAACTAGGTAAAAGGAATTTCCTTCTCGTTCGCCAGGTAGGCGCGTGGACTTGCTGACAATATCGTCCCACCACGGCATCACGAAGACGCGCGAGGACCGACTGAAGCACCTGTTCCCCGAGTCGCAGGAGAGGCCAATGAAGTTCCAGGGCAAGAAGGTATACCGCCACATCAACTGTATCTTGACATGATAGTAGCTGTGATCTATTTGTTTAAGCATTTCTAAATTTAAACAAACACGTCAAAACTGATTCCGTAAGTGTTCTGTTTCTTTTGGCTGACGATTAGATAGATAGTTTATTTCAGGTATTAATCCATACAAAATAATTCAAAAACAATTTACAATAAAAACTTCTGTCAAAAATTTCATTTCTGGGACAAGCTTTTGTTGCTTACTGTGCTTTTTTGTAGTCTTCATCTACTCAAGACCATTCTAACGAGCCCCAACAAGACGGGTTTATCATGTGTAATTTAAGAGTTCCTATGGCCACCCTGCGTCTCCATCACCAGACCAGCTCGACGGTGCTATATTATTGTATTGTAATCAGAAAAAAAATGCAAATTTTCAGCTTCATTGGAAACCAGGAATATGGTCTAATTTTAATTGCAAAATTTCATACATACATCGCAAGTTAAGTATATGCTTGTAATGACTAGCTTCTGCCAGCGACTTCGTCCGCGTAGAATTCGTATTTTTACCATTCCACCGTTCATTTTTCCTGTATAATAAGTAGCTTATGCTATTCAGGAATAATGTCGCGTTCTAATGATGAAAGAAAATTGGAAATCGATCCCGTGGGTTTAGAGTTTATTTGTTACAAATATGCAAAAATACAAATGTATACTCTTTTTTTTTATATATATATATTGCAAAGAGAAGGTATGCTAGTCTTAGAAGGAAAGGTACCCAACTGTCCGACTCCGATTTTGTTCATTTTGATAAATGTTATGGAGTAATCAAAAATAACAGACACGTATTTTTTTTAGCTGCCCAAACTCAACCTGTTGGGAGAAATTGACCTCCAAAGTACTGAAAAGTGACTAAACTTATATGGAGTTTTTTTTTTATTGCTAGTTTTCTACTGGTTTAGTTATTATATTTAAGAGCATGAAAAAAGAATGAGCGCGTGTTTTCTTATCTCGGGTAAAACACATATTTAAAAAAATATCCTCGATGAGAAATATGATTGTAATAATACTTGTTTTTAGGTGATATTCATATCGGCGCGCGTGCACCCCGGCGAGACGCCCTCCAGCTTCGTGTTCAACGGGTTCCTGAACCTGCTGCTGACGCGGCACGACCCGATCGCGCTGGCGCTGCGCAAGCTGTACGTGTTCAAGATGATCCCGTTCCTGAACCCGGACGGCGTGGCGCGCGGCCACTACCGCACCGACACGCGCGGCGTCAACCTCAACCGGGTCTACTTGAACCCGTCGCTGCTCTACCACCCTACTGTCTATGCGTCTAGGGCGCTGATAAGGTATATATACTATTAATACCGCGTTTACTATTACATACTGATTTTTGCACGATAAAAGGTAGCCTATTGCCCTTACTTATAAACGTGGCTAAACCATGCTTTGTCCTTATCTGTCATTGTGACATTTGAATTTGACAGATAAGGACAAGGCACGGTTTAGCTACCCCACGCTTATTCCACGTATATAAAATCATTACGAATCAGTGAAGTTTTGAAATTAATTTACATATATATATTTATTTTAAGTAGGTAAGCTATTTTCTGCTCTCAAATGTGATTCACGTAGGTTAGGTATTAGGTTCACCAGAAAAAAGCTTCTATGAAACGAAAATTCTACGATAATATCTGTGTCTACAAAACAGCGTATACCGTCTATCACCATTTTACTCTGTCTTCAATTGATCTGGTTTCATACAGGTATCACCATTTCGGCTGCGAAAAGGAAGACACGTTCGAAGACAGCAACAGCTTCACGTCGCGAAGTATTCAGAACATTAACGAGAGTGTTGAAGTAAGGGGAATTCACAGTTTCACCTCCTGCACCAATTTGCCTGTATTTTTTTATTGGCACAAGGTTTCGGTACAAGTCTCAAGTAGCTTTGTTGTAAAGGGGCATGTACCGCAACTAGTTGGTTTGGTGTAAACTTGTATCGCAACTTGTGCCGTATCTGCCATAAGTATGAAATAAACCTATCAAAAGGACCCTTATGGTGGCAGGCGGTTACGCGGTTCTTATAACTGTTACCTTATAAAAAGATTTAAAAAAAAAACAGTAAGTAGGCCGTATGGGCACTTTTACACGTCAAGAATCTACCAGCGCTTCCCAAGAGGAGACCATTGCTGAGAAGAAACGCCGCAAGAAACTCAGCAGTCAGTCATTTTTTAAACATATTTCATATTACAATGCTACTACTTAGTCTAGCATATATATAAAGCTACAAATGTTAAATTAAATATAATATCAAATAACCGCCAGCCGCTACAAGAGCCCTTTTGACTTGGACGGTCACATATAACTTAATAAAACTCTATTCACTGAACAAAGTTCAAACTAAATTCCAAGAGACACATTTCGCGGTTTTAATAAATTAATTCAGAAATTTATTCGTTTTTATTATTTAGCTTTTAGATCCGAAGAAAAAGAAAATCGCATCCTCGTCGCATAAGGGCAAGTCCATATCGGGCAACAAATCGTCCAGCACCACCATCAAGCAGGCGTCCACTGCTGAGGGCTCCAAGCAGCGTGCATCTTCCCCGAAGCCGCTCACTAAGGGAGCCTCGCAATTGGTTGAACAGGTACTCTTCATTCTATAGAACATTCCAGAAGCTTATTTGTACAAAGAAAAATCTGTCGTAAGTCGTTAAGCCAAGCAAACCATTAAGCGGCCGTCCACTGCCGAAGGCTGCAAGCAGAGCGGTCCTGCCATGAAGCTGCTCACAGAGGGAGCCCCGCGATTGGTCGAAAAGGTACTTTTCGTTCCGTAGAACTTCCAGCAGCTTATAGATTCTCGGAAGCAAAATTTGTCGAGCCGCAAGGACAATCCCATATCGAACAACAAGTGGTCCAGCACCATTTAACGGCCATCAACTGCCGAGAGCTCCTAGCAGAGCGGACCTAACGTGAAACCGAAAAACCTGAACCTTACCAAAAAACTCGCTTTTCCCCGAACAGGTGATAACCGCATGATAATAGCGCAGCTACATATTGTTTCACAAAAATTTAGTCAGCGAAAATTGATCTGAAATTAAGTGGCTCTGGAATACCGCTTTAGATAAAACTTTAATTTGCATCGTTACGCTGGCTACCCTTCAACGAGGTAACTAAGCCGATAAGTGCGTTGACGTCACTCTTTTTTCGGCAAGTTATTATAATTATGTTTATTATTGGAAAAACCCTTTTTAAGCCAATGTCACCTCTATAACCGGGATCCCCTTGAAATATGGACAACTTTTCATCGAATGAGTCATTTCACCAAATTTAATTTTCCATCGTATTTTCACGGAAACGTACGGACGTGTCTTGCTATTGCAGTCGGTCACAGTACAAAAAGAACTGAGGTTGACTGAACAAATACAAACTAATACGAACATTTCCGAGAAAACAATTATGCACTACATCTGTACGTTAGGTTAGGTTAGGTTAGACTTGTGGCCACCAAAAAAATAAAGCTCCTGCACGTGGAAATGCCTGTCGATGAAATGAAAATTCGGCGAAGTGAAATGTTCTATGAAGTGAGTTTCGATATTTCAAGGGTAAACCTCTGTAACCATCGCTAGTCATTCATTTTCGCGCACTAAAAATAAAGGTAATCTCAGCATACAGCATGAGCCCTTTTTTGCAACGTTACGGTTTCAAGTGACAGTTATCAATTGAAGTGTTTGGATCCCTGTAAAAACCACATTATTTGTGGTAAATAGTGAACTTACATGGTGGGGTTGGTGTTTTTTTTTTTATATCTTACAGCGATCTGACACCGTCATTAAAAAAATAATATAAAAATACCGTTCCGTCAAGATATCGCTTATCGTTATTGGTTCTTAGGCCCGGGTCCATACACTTCCATAACGGTGGATTTGCCGTAACCGATGCCACTAAATTTAAAATTTAAAGTGTCTTGCATTTTTATACGTTCGGCGTCGCTATTGCCTAATGCACTCGCAATCACAATCGGCTTCAAAATGGAACAATTGTTTTAACTTTGTATGCGGACGAGCCTTCGATTTTCAAAATGAAAACGATTGCCACTGCGTTAGGCAATAGCCCCACTGGTCTCCAACTTTATCTTGTGTAATTTATCTATCTGTTTTCCTCAGGTGTGTGACCTAAAGCTGAGCGTGGGGTCGTCCGAAGTGAGTGAGGTAACGCACGCCACAACGCAAGACTCGCGGGAAAACGACAACTCGCTGCTTGACGACAACACACTCAGGTAACAACTACACTCCTTCCAACAGAAGAAGGCAACAAAAGTATTAAGCTCATATACGCATACTGCCTTGTTGCTTTAGGCACCGCAGGAATAACGTGTACGGATTTGTTATACAGTCGGCCAAACATGTGGTGTACCATGTGGTTGAAGTTGGATTTTCCCTTGCAGTAATACGAGGGCGGGATGATAAGTAACTGGCCTTAGCTATTTAAAAAGGTTGTATTTAAAAATAAACTAGCGTAATTTAAAATGTGTGTCTCTGGCTATCTGTGTTCGAAATTTGAAATCCATGGCTTAAAAAAATATTGATTTTTCTGTCATTTGAAAATTTATTGCGACGATTGTTTTAAAAATGGATAAAATTGAACAAAGAGCGGTGATAAAGTTTCTTTACATGAAGGGTATGAAGGGAAAATATGTTTATGATGAGTTAAAGAATGTTTTGGGGGAATGTGCTCTATCATACGCCACGGTAAAAAACTGGGTGGCTGAATTTAAACGAGGCCGTACAAGTGTCCAAGACGATGCTCGCCCTGGACGTCCAAAAAGCGTCACGACTCCAGAAATGGTCTGCAAAGTCCACGATATAGTTTTGGTTGATCGACGATTGAAGTTATCAGAAATAGCTGAGACTACAGGGATCTCAAAGGAACGGGTACATCATATTCTAGATGAAGAATTAAATATGAAAAAGTTATCCGCCCGTTGGGTGCCGCGATTGCTTACGCCCGATCAAAAAAGAATCCGCGTGCAAAACTCGAAGGAATGTTTGGATCATTTTCAGAAAAATAAAGCTGATTTTTTGCGTCGTTTTGTAACAACAGATGAAACATGGGTTCACCACTACACGCCAGAATCAAAAATTCAATCAAAGCAGCGGACTGAATCTGGATGTTCGGGCCCCAAAAAAGCTATGGCTGTAAAGTCGGCTGGAAAAGTTATGGCTTCCGTCTTTTGGGATGCTAGCGGAATTTTAATGATCGATTACCTTCCTAAAGGTGAAACCATTAATGGAGAATACTATGCTAACCTTTTAGATAAGCTACATCAATATATTCAGCAAAAACGACCAGGCTTAGCAAAAAAAAAACATATTCCATCAAGACAATGCCAGGGTTCACACATGTGTTAAAGCCATGGCGAAAATCGGCGAATTGAAGTACGATTTGCTGCCCCACCCACCTTATTCGCCTGATCTGGCACCATCCGACTTCCATCTGTTCCCGAAGCTTAAAACTTTTTTGGGTGGACAGAAATTTGCCACTAATGATGCCGTCATAGCCGCTGTAGAGGACTATTTTGGAGGCCTCGAAAGGAATCATTTTATGGAAGGCATCACAGCTTTAGAGCGAAGATGGAATAAGTGCATAGACCTAGACGGAGATTATGTCGAAAAATAAAATTAGTTTTAAAACCAAAATTCAAGTTTTTTTTACTTAGGCTAGGTACTTATCATCCCACCCTCGTATTATGAAAGTGACATGTGTCAACCCTAGCGATAATTAGATCGATCTCGCAGAAACTTGTCAAAACTGGTACACCACTTTCTTGGCCGACCGTACTACAGCTACCACAGACTGCAAACTTTTTGTGCGATAATTGTGTGGTTATACTTTCCATTGATACAATGTTTTGTGGAGACAAGACAATAGGGAATGTGCATGGATTTTTTAAATAGCATCTCTCAACAAAATGTGAAGATACCGTAATAGAGATCACCAATAGTGAAATTAAAATTGGCCAAGAAATACGGATGATACAAACAATTTAAATCTCTAATTAGATAGCGATTAGACAGTGAGATTCGATATGCACTGTGACGTCATGTGACAGGTCGGCCATTTAAACTGGGTTAAATACTGTTTTGCCAGAAAGAAATTTAGGAACAAATCTTTGTTGGCTTTTATTTTGGTTATTTTTGACCGTCGATTCAGCGGAAACGGCGCTATGCGGCATTTTTCCATGCTAAACAACCTTTGACACGGTTTTTAGAATTAAAAAATCCCACAAACCTTAGTGTTGAGTTGTCGGGCAGGTCCTGCCTGGGCTCGAACGTGCACCTGAGCACCAGCGAGGAGTTGAACTTCCAGGGCCCCAACCCGCTGCGGCCGCTGCGCGACGCGCTCAAAAACAGTATCACCCTGCTCATGGAGTCCAATGCCACCTCGACCGCGTAATACATCCGCTATTTTAGTAGTTAATCTAAAATTAGTTGTGGCAACATTGAACGACTTGGTAGTATCGCTGGCAATAATCCTCAGCCGTTGGCTACTTTATTGTACCGCGTTCCGTTTTTGAATCTTCGAATTTACGCTTTAACATTTATTTGGCACATGTGGGACTCTACATACACCGCTTTTCATAATTTCCGTAGCCAGTAATATGAATACGATTTATTTAATTTCTGAACTGTGAAATGACGGACTACTAGGACACTTCCTTATATCGTGATGGCGGAACTATCTTCTTACACATGCACTCTCTCAAGTCACAAATTATTTGACAAGCCGGCCGCGATATTCAAGAAGGAATCTAACTGCATAGTAATAGTAGAAGCATTTTAAATTTAATGCCGTTACCAATCGAGTATAGAATGCTTCGACTTCTGCATTGCAGTTAGCTGCCTTCTTTGGTGTTGCGACAGAAGCGTAGTGGGTACTCACGTTCGTGTAGATGACATAACTCATGATTGTTCCTCAGCGAGGGTTCGAAGGGCAAGGACACGCTGCGGTCCGGCGCGAGCAACCTGCGCATGGGCTGGTGCCACGACTGCCGGCGCTCGGCCGCGCGCCTGCACGACGCCGCGCTCGCCGCGCCGCCCGTCGCGTCCTTCGCGGAGCCCTCGGTGAGCACGCGCTACTCCTCATGGTGGCCACCGCGAAGCTACACATGTGTTCCCCAAACCCGATATTTCCCCATTCGTCATTTTACTTTTGCATCTTTACTCATTAATATTTTAACCACACGTATTCAATACACTGTAGAGTTTTCAGAGTCGCATGATTGCACATTTCTAATATCAATTTCAAGATAAGATAAGATTCGTTTATTGTCAGAAACTGACCCTGAACTGTGTTCACAGAGTAAACACAACCAAACGAACCAGTTTACCATTATTATTCGACAATCACGTGCTTTTAAAGGACAAGTGAGGTCTTAGCAATGATTTACACTTGATGTCTACTTTCACTTTAAATTTGAGATTAAATAACTCTTAATTAAACGTTATTTTGAATAAAAACACGTTTGATGAATATTTGAGGTTATGAATAAACAGTACTAACTTGTTTACATCTTGGGCAATTTCAATTGGCACAGGCTATAGGCGGGCCCTATTTCTGGGTGCTTACGTCCTTGGGCCTGCTGCACAACTAACATAACCTAAACCTACCTATCTGTTCCATTTTAATAATAATAGGAACATAGCGGGAAATATCTGAACTGTGACAAGGTTAAATCACAACTTTGGAAAAATGCGACAGAGTAAAATCACTGGAAATATAGTTTATGAAACTATTAAGTTTGGGGAACAGACGTAGCTACTCATCTATCCGCGCAACAAGTTCTTGCGCCTTGACTACCACCGGTCGTCTGCGCGATATGGCTCTCGCCCGGTGGATGCCGCGTAAGTACATACCGCGCTTTTTTTAAAGACTGGCCACCAGTTGACCTCTGTCGCACCTGATGCCAAGTGACGACGAAGTCGCGAATGGAGTTGACGGGTGCGTAAAGATAGGTTTAAAAATATTTCCTATAATATTAGTCGCTATAACGCTCATTTAATATAATTAATGAATTATATAACATTTATTATATTTAAATGTGATATTATGATTCTTTTATATCATGATTCATGATCATTTGATCTAATAACATTTCATACATTTAACACACACATTTCACTGCTGATTATAGTGAATAAATTGAAAAAATATATATATATATATATATAACATATTTTAAATATAATACATATTTCCTATAATTAACTTATGATATAATAGTACATTACTTAACAAGGGCTGTAAAAGAAAGAAAGCCCGAAATCGCAGGTATTTGAGACCCGAGCCGTAGGCGAGGGTTGTAAATATGCGATAGAGGTTTTTCTTTTTTACTGCCCGTGATGAGTACACAATTTTACGTCTTCACCTGGCCACAATGCGAGTTTTACCGTGCGCGCAGCGTGCGATAAAACTCACATTATGGCCAGGTGTTACGTAAAGTTAATTTCATCTAAAGTAAAGTTGGCATGACCATTTTTGATAATTATAATGTATGAGATATAACCCTAAATTTACTACCCCACAAAATTTACCGAGGCAGCCCTCTGCCTCTGTAAAGCAAAGGGGGAATGGGGGAGGCGAATAAGATTATACCTAATGATGTTTATTATATCTAAGTGATATGCCAAATGATAATTATACGAAATAAAAATAGTAAGTTTGATATTTTACAAATCGTTTTTTTATATAAAATGAGTGATTATGTCCTTTAAAATTATATCACGATACTGCTGATACTGCTATACCACGTAACTAACAAATTCAATAAGTTGCAAAATATAGATACCTTAGGGTGGTATTACACCTGTCCAATATCTTTGTCCAATGTGAGTTTGATCAAAGAGATTGCGTGACGTCTTCAAATTTACAAGAAACAAATGAAAAAATTAAATAAGAATTAAATATAACATTTAGTATAAAAACTAGAACAAAGCTATTGGATAAGTGGATTATGGGCCTCCTTCAAAGAAAGGGTCTAGCAGGCTAAGCTAACAAGATTGGCCCCCACCAGGCATTTGGTTATACTTTTAGGTGAAGTAGTGCGTAAATGTTAAAAAAACCAAGGTACTTTTTAAACTGTTATTTTAGCTAAACCATGCAAGCGAGAGTAACCAAATAAAGTCTCTTTTGGTGAGAATAGAATGGGGTTAATAATGCATATTTTTGCAACATTCCTGTCCTTAAACCTAGAAAAAACTTATTTGTTATTCACTTAATTTAATTTGCTCTTTTCGCGAAGGGCACACCTACCAAAAAAAATAAGTGACTACCGACTATTGTGAACTACATTATACATATAAAAACACTTTCAAATATCTTGGTGCGTCATGTCAAAAAAAAATGAATACACTGTGGTTAGGTCCTGCCACTACTCCACCTTAAATTATAAACAAATCCCTCGTGGGGGCCAATCCTGTTAGCTTAGCCTGCTATAGACCCTGTATTCAAATATTGGATATAGAACAAAAACACAGAGAGACCGACAGAGAGGGTAGATATTGGACAGATGTAATACCACCCATACTAGCTTACTTCCTAAGGTGTATTTGGCATCTTGTTTAATTTGAACTATGCGGTATTGCAGTATCACCGATGAAATCCTAACCCCCTCCCATCCCTCTCCAGAACAGCGCACCCTCGCCCACTTACCGCACCATCGACGAGTATCGGAAGCACCAGAAGGAGCAACTCGAGGAGCAAATAAGGGATAGCCACCTCTATTACGTAGGTCTTTACCTACAAATCAAATTTGTTTAGTTTTTGAGAGCTCATTCAAAGATTACGTAATTGTGATAGTAAGGAGTGTCGCCTTTGCTTAGCATTGATGACAGAAAGTGCAAAAGTGTAGTTTAGTATTTTGCTATACCAGACATGAAAGATGTAAATTTATTCAGATTCTTTACTTCTTTCAAGTTATTTATTTAAGGACAACATCTCAAAAAGATTACTAGGCTTTGCTAATTCTTTTGCTGGTAAAGGGGTGTAGAATGATTCTGCTTACATAATACTTGTACGGCCTATACATTTGCGTAGAAAACAATTGCATCATTGTAAAGTATTTCATGTCCACCCAATGATCTTTGTAAACCGGTTTTTTTTTCTGAAATATTTGTAAAACTCATATAGGTGAAAAACTTAAGTAAGTGACCTCTTGCATGTTGTTGTAACACATCTGTATAGAGCGTTCGACATTCTATAATTTAAATTTGACGTAAATTCCATATTCGTTTTGTACACAACTACATGCAAGAGGTCGCTTACTTGAATTTTTCACTTATAGTCCGTTATTAACAGTCATTTTACGCAGAGATTAGTGGGACGATGTAGCTGTTTACTTAAGATATATTTTGAGAACCATTAAATGTTGTTTTAAGTAAGGTGTTTTTTATTACTATTTATTTGTTGATTATTTGTATGGGAAGATATAAGATACTTTAACGTTCAAATGGCGTTTATTAATTATTAATTAAAATATTTGTCCGCAGCTAACTGAAACGGAACGCGAACCGCCTTCGGTGGACTCCATTTACTTCTGCACCAACTGCTTCAAGCGGTACATCATCACGGAGAACAACGAGGAAGTTGTAAGTTCCCTTGTTCCTCGTAGATAACCGAGTTTGATTTTTGAGTGAGAGAGTTAGAATTGATTTAAAAAAAGAGAACATCAAATGAATTTTATTGTTGAAGTAAATAATATATGGGGCGTATTCGTAAAGTGATCCTTTAGTACTTTCTTAATACACGGTGTAACACGAGAAAACCGAATAATTTTAACAGTGTGTTCCTAAGGCCGTAAGAAACAAAAAAGATTATATGAACCCAGGTCGAAATATAATTTTAAATTTTGTTATGTTTTCATACATAATAAATTAATTATTTTTCCTACACCAGTAAATCAACACCTTAGGATAAGCTGGCAACGTTTCTTATTGTTATCTCTTTTCATTAGAAGAGGCAGACATACTCATAGAGCAATTTCCTTGTCAAACAAATCGTTTCAAAGCAGGATTTACGTACAAATGCAAACGAAACTTCTTACTACGTTTGCAATTGTTATCTCTTTCCATTAGAAGAGTTAAGTAACACTTGGAGTCAGGCATTATTGTTTTAAAGCAGGATTTACGTAAAAGTGTAATCGGAACTATTTACTAATAATTTACCTATTTAGACAGATTTGTTAGATCATTCTCCCGAACTCATTATTTCTTCGTAGTAATTTTTCCATTCGCATTTATCCCCGAATGCGATATTACCAGTCGACTTTTTTCCTGCGGCAGTTTATTCACAGTCGTGTTTTTCCGCTTGCGAGTTTTATCCAGTCGCTTCTTTTCCTACCACCATATTTTCACGGTCGTGTTTTTCCCGTTCCAATTTGTCGAAGATACAGAGTCGACGGAGCTCCGGTACCGCGGAGCACCTATTTCAGGGTGGTTTGGCCCTCCGGGCCTGATGCAAAACTAACATAACCTAAACCTACCTACGAATTACGATGTAAATACTTTTGGGAAAAGTGCGACTGAGATAGAAATCGAACGGGAAAAAAACCGACTGGGAAAAAAGTCGAACAACAAAAAAAGCGACTGTAATAAAATCGAATGGTGAAAAATAAAATTAGGTAATATCGCGTTCGGGGAAAAATGCGAACGGAAAATTTAATACAAAGAAATAATGAGTTCGGGAGAATGATTTAACAAACCTTTAGACATGCTTCAGACTATCGCAAAGAGATTTACACTTTCGCAAAGTTAAAAATATTGTAACAGCCTCATTCGATTAAATTGGTGGTTATTTTTGCCCCAAACGCTACGAGGACCAGGCAATTCTAGCTGTTTATTTAATCAAATAGTTCTAGGGCCTTATGAATAGGCCAAGAACTAGGGTTCATTTACTATTCGCTCTTGGATTCTCCAATGGTTGCGACAAGGCGTTGGGTACAAAATTAATTATGAAATGAACAAGTGGCCATGGCCTACCAGCAGTAAGCCAGTAAAAGTAAGCAAAATATTACTGAGACTAAATAAATTAAATGGATTTTTTTAAAGCAGTCTACAAAAAGTAGCCCAGAAACAGTTATTTTGAACTGTCATGGGTACTCCTTACATCAAACTGAAAACTACTGGCCACTTCATTCCGCAATCATAATGACATTAATGACTTACATTGCGTCATTGACATTGTTGTTATTGATATAAGATTTGTACGACGTACATTTTGATTTTCACAACGTTACTTTTATTATCTTGTACTGGTATTTATTATCTTGTCAGCCTTTTCTAGTTGTTAAACTAGGCATTAGACGTTACAAAGTGTCTTCAGAAATAATGAATGTTAAATTGAAGGATTGACTTATGGAACGGAGACGTGGTCCCTCACAGTGAGCCTTTTAAATAAGCTCAGAGTTACTCAGCGTGCTATGGAGAGAGCTGCTCGGAGTTTCTCTACGGGATAGAATCAGAAATGAAGAAATCCGTAGAAGAACCAAAGTCACCGACATAGTTCTCAGAGTCTGCAAGCTAAAGTGGCAATGGGCTGGACACAGTGGACACATTGCTCGTAGAACTGATGGCCGGTGGGGTGTTAAGGTTCTCGAGTGCAGACCACGGACCGGGAGACGCGGTGTCGGTCGGCCCCCTACTAGATGGACCGACGACCTGGTGAAAGTCGCCGGACACTGGTAGATGCAGAAGGCGTGTGACCGTTCGTGGTGGAAGTCTTTGGGGGAGACCTACGTCCAGCAGAGGACGTCCCCGGGTTGAAATGATGCAAATAAAAGTATCTATGGTATGCTTTTACTTAATAAATAAAATAAAAGAATTTTGTGTATTATTTCGTATAATTTGTGGATAACATGAATTACATAAGTAAGATTAATTAGTAATTACAATTAAATTAACTCGCAACAAGACTAGTACTACTCCTGTCGACAGTATTCATTCATAAACAAATAAAAATAAACTGCATATCATAAAAATATTACATCCATTAAGATTCCGTTAAGTACTTACCATCTGAGGCCTGTGGCAAATTCATTGGATGGGGCCCTCTCAGTAAAATCGTCATGTTACTCCTGAGCTCGCAGCCTCTCGGGCCGGAAGGCTGTCTCGAGCCGAGGGGCCTCTCGGGCTGGGGGCCCGTGGCATTTTGCTTACTTGCCACCCTGTAGTTACGCCACTGGTATGTACCCAGTGCGTTGCTGTCGGTGTCTTTCTTACACTTTGCTACTTGATACTCCAACGAACTGGTAATAGCACGAATACTTTTAATCCGTCGGCTTCATCATTATCACCATTTCTTCAGCCTGTTACCGCCACTGGTGAGCACTCGAGTACGCCATTCATCCCGAATCCCGATCATATGCTGTTCTAATCTAATCCAAAATTGATCCGGCCTGCCTTCAGTAATTACAATGTTCCAAGATTTGTGAAAGTTTCTTCATATTTGTTTTTTTTTGTCATAACATTTAATTGAATATTGGATTATTATTATTAATTTATCGATATTTTTACGTTTTTGGAGAAAAAATATTAAGCTGACGTTGACATGTAAACATACTAATGACGGTTCTGAATGAAAGTCAATTTACAGTCAACTTAGACGTGGCGGGCTCGCAACGTCGCAATTGTAAGGGTGTTTTGTACTGGAGATTTCATTACGACTTTTTTAAACATAAACGCAAATATCTCAAAAACCAAGCTGAATCTAGCAAACATTATACGACAATTTTAACTCTAAATAATGTCTGGAATACGCTGTTAAAATTATTCGGTTTCCTCGTGTAACACCGTGTATACAAAATATGTACTGTGATACAAAAACTGTATATATTTTCACACATAAATAGTACTCTAAATTAAATTAAAGTCTCATCCACCTTGTGCTTTCGTTACCATATTGCATCCGTCTAGTCCGCCCATTATTGAAAACCAAATACAGTGCGATAGCTGTAAACGTTAACCCATCGTGTGTAGCGCGGGGCAGCCGCAAAATGGCGCGTCAAACGTCAAATTCAAATTAGGAACTATTTTTTTTTTCGAACGAATGATGAATGTCTTTGGTTGATTGATTGGTTGGTGGTTGATTGGGATTAGAAAAAAATGCCATTTTAGATTCTATTCAACTGGTTTTATGCATCAGTGCTTAAGCAGACAACGGGGGGTGCACTGATGCTTAGGTGTGCCGAGGGCTGTTCACAGGAAAGACGGTGACCTAAATCAGTGTATGAGCTACCTACGTATGCGCGTGTGCGTGGTTGCAGAAGCTGGTGGAGACGGTGTCGACGGCCAGCGTGGCCGTGTCGGCGGGCGACAGCGGCGACATCCGCTCGCCGCCCGGCGCCTCGCCGCGCGCCGGCTCCGGCACCGTGGGCGACTCCGCCGAGCCCATGGTAACACTGGTAACCTAACAACTTGCTATATTATATTACACCATCCATTCTTACCCGATTCGGATTTTCGTTTGTCCGCATACTCCTCCCAAACTATTAGAGATGTCAGGATCAAATTTAGCCCGTAATACGACATCTACGACATATCACCGGAGGAATAATCACCGAAAATGTTCCCTCTTCGCTCCATTTAGACCCCGGACAGCTAGTGCACCTAGTGGCGGAGGTGACCGGCTGTACACTCTCGCTCGAAACCACGAGATGCCTCGGTCTAGACGTGGGCGGCAGGAGTAACCGTGTACACTTTCGCTGGGGATAGAGCGAGTGCGAGCGAGCGAGAGTGTACAGCCGCCATACGATAACGACGCCCTCGTAGTTCGCGGTGACGCCATATCCTTTGACTCGGGCGCAAAACACTGACCCGGGACGAAGAGCTAACGAGAAACGCCAATACAGGGCGAGAGGAGCAAGCGCTACCCTCTTCACTCACGCGCTCGCCCAGTCTCGGAGTGTCTCGGCGAGAGTGTAGCGCCGCCATTAGGGTTGCTATCCATTGTTAAGACAAGTTCGAGGTTTCTCTCCCTTATAGTGGTCAAATTTTTACGATTTTTTAATATGTTGTGGAATTCTGGATATTATGCTAAACTAGATCGGTGCGTATTCCTTTCCAAAAAATATTTCTTGGAGAGACAAATATACAATAAAAAAACGTACAAACCTTGTTTTTCATAGTAAATACAAAATTCAAAAATCATGGAAATTAGGGGAATTTATGGGAATTTAGGGCGTGAAAAACGTTATTGCCCAGAGCAAAATTTTCTTTTTTCCGTTCACTACACAATCGTCTTAAACAGCCGATCTAAACTGTTTTTTCGAGAACTAATGTTCTGCTTTTATTGGCTGACGAACAATAACACGTTTGTTTTATCGTGTTTAGGTAACGTAACAAATATATAGATTCATTATTTTCATGCGTCGGACTTTCACTTGTCAATGCGTACGCGTATATTATTGTACGTTCTTGTGTTCACGTATTACGACTGCGAATAATTTGACTTTTAGACTCTACTGTTACATTAACCACGCCACGTAATAAATATCAAGACTTGCTTGCTATTGTGTTCTTGATAATTTTGAAACTATCGGAAATAAAACTGGTATGTGACATTTTTTTTAAATCCACAAACTATAATTTTGGCAAGCCTCTAATACACGTGTCGGGATTACTACTCGTGAACGAGCGGTAGAACACGTCGCTGACTATCTGTATTGGTGCGCCAGCCGCCGCCGCCGCCGAAGGAGGACAAGGCGTCGCTGCGGCACAAGAAGAAGCCGCCCGCGTCCGCGCCGCCGCGCGCGCCGCGCGAGCCCGACTCCGGCCTCTACCTCTACATCGACCTGCACGGGCACGCCTCCAAGAAAGGTAGGACTGGACACACCAAGGGCTTTGACATCTTTTTCATCTCTCCTGTTCGGAAAGTTTAATTTGAATGGGTGGATAGCCGGGTGGAAAATTAAGTTTTCATCTCTAGGGTGGAAAGTAATTTTTTTTAATAGTTACGATTGGCCACGGAGTCTAAGATAATTGAGCTACGTCATATTATTAAAATAAAAGATTTTCATATATCTAATCTCGGCTATACGGTAAACGATGTATTTATTACGGCCTATAGGTTCATATGAAAATCATTTTAAGACTGGTCTATTTTTTTCGCAATTACAGAAAATCAACAGCTGCCCGCCATAATGCCGTGATAGCATAGCATGACACTTTTTCTTTTACGTTTCGGCATGGCCATCTAGAAAATACACTACTGCCAACATTAGAAAAGTTTAATCGAGTTGGTCACGACCCAGGAGCTTAATATACAACAAGGAGGTTGAACACCGAACATCCGTTCGAAACAAGAAATTTGACCTTTATTACGTCACGAATATATTCCATCTCTTTCTTTAGTTAGGGTAAGAATGAGATGGAAGTCATGCTCCTTGGCCGTGACCAACTCGATTTAACTTTTCTACTGTTGGCAGCATGTGTATTTTAACTTTTTTATGAATCTAGAAAAAAAAAGGTTTCAAATTCAATAGATAAATCGGGAAACGAGATTAAATATATTTAGGTATACCGTGTCTTTTTTCCTCACAGTCGAAATGAAAAGTAGAGTGTCTAACTCGGGTGAAATTACCCATTTCCCCTCGAACTATTGGCGCTCTCACTTCGTTCGAGCGCCAGAAATATCTCGGGTGAAATGGGTCACTTTCAACCCTTGGTTATCAATCAACTATTTAAGCTGGGAAATGCATTTACGCATACCACCCAGGGTCGCTATCGCCTAACGCACTCGCAATCGCAATCGACTTCAAAATTGAACAAATGTTTTCATTTTGAAAGCAGACTCTCCTTCAGACTGTCTAAATGAAAACGCCCTGGGGGACCCGGGATGATTATGTGGGACTCGCGAACCGATAGCAACCGGAATACCCATTAAAAATCTAGCGGTAAAGCCCTCTACACACTATACATCCGTGCTGTCGGCCCGTGCACGACGCAAAACAGTAGTGCATAGGCTTGCTGGACGACAATCATTATAACTACCGTGATGGACGAGCCTCAACATCAGCAACGTCTAGCATGATGGATGCATACAGCACCATCGGGCCTGACGCTCGGACGCTGATTTTCTTCAAGATGGATAGTGCGTAAACGGCTTAAACCTTCTGCGTCCTTCTGGGAAGCACCACGCGACCACGAACAAGCGCATTCGGCTGTGGCACCTCGACCCCAACGAGTCCGGGAAGGGGCTTGGTTTGCTAAGACACGCTCAAACCTCCGGTGTGCCGCGGTGGACGAAGGGATCCCCCGACGTATGTGAGTCGGATTATGACACAGTCCAAAAAAATAAGCTTAGCAAAGATCTGTGCTTAAACACACGAGCGGGGTAAATAGTAATTAAGTGCGTGTGCGCAGGTATCTTCATGTACGGCAACCACTTCGAGGACATGGACGCGTCCATCGAGTGCATGCTGCTGCCGCGCATCATGTCGCTCAACAACCTGCACTTCCACTTCTCCTCCTGCAACTTCACCGAGCGCAACATGTACTTAAAGTGAGCATCTCTTATTTTGTAGTGCGGTTGTATATATTTGCTTGGATTTTTTGAGAATAAATCGTCCCTTTACTTTCTCAACCTCTTATCTGATCGAATATTTTTATAGGAAAGTAGTCTTTGTAAACCTTGGAACATGAATGTTTTTTCTATGTAACCATTCGATCTGATCATAAAATATTGACGAAATCCCTGATCACATTTTCTTTTTGGAAAATAAATTTAATTTAAATTTAATTTTTATGCTATAATTATTTTCGGTCATAATGTGTTTTAGGACATAATTATTCCAAACATAACGTTTTTTTAAGAAACTGATACTTTTTGAGGATTTATTAACTGTTCCAGCGATGTAAAAATTATGAAAAATTATGACTACCAATAATTTAAACCAAAAAAATGGGAATGAACAGGTACTTTACTTAGAGTGTATATAATAAGCGTTGTCCGCCAGGGACCGGCGCGACGGCATGTCCCGCGAGGGCTCGGGCCGCGTGGCCGTGCTGAAGGCCACGGGGCTGGTGCGCTCGTACACGCTGGAGTGCAACTACAACACGGGCCGCCTCGTGAACGTGCTGCCGCCGCCCGTGCGCGACGCGCCCGCGCCGCCCGCGCCCGCGCCGCCCATCCCGCCCAAGTACACGCCGCACATATTCGAAGAGGTAAACCCCTTCCAGGTTTGTGCGGGCCCATCTGAGTAGCGATCGACCACCCGTAGTCCGTAGCTAGGGGTAGGGTTGCCTTTCTAACGGAAACTACGGTTTCGACAATTGCTAGTTTAGACCGTTGCTTTTTCGA
This sequence comes from Acleris sparsana, assembly GCA_923062465.1. Taxonomy (NCBI): domain Eukaryota; kingdom Metazoa; phylum Arthropoda; class Insecta; order Lepidoptera; family Tortricidae; genus Acleris; species Acleris sparsana. The sequence continues at coordinate 4,677,608 of OV281293.1, forward strand.
AACGCGTGGACCTATTATTCGGAGGGTTCACGGATAAATATGTATACTAACTTCAATTTGCAATTACATTTTCATCTCAAAATTACAATGAACTTATTACTCATCACTAAGTTCAGAGATATTTCTAGAGATTTTCCTAACTTTAAAATATCTCAAAAGGTTACTAAGGTGACTAGACTTGTTCTTCCCGTGTACCGCTACCTCTGGAAATAGACTAGGAAGCTACTTCAACGTTATTTGTAGTTTTAGATTGAAGCTTGTCTCGCATATGCCCGTATTAATAAACTGATCTCCACTCTAATGCTCGTCTCGTGATGCGCCAAAAATGTCAGTGTTCTATGGTTCGGCTTATCTTGTGACCGGCCTCACAGTCAAGATGATTTTATTAATATGGCCCTTGGTATATAGGTATTATGAAACCGCGATTAGTTTGGGATTGGAATAGCTATCAATTCATATGCATTTTAACGTAAGTATATGGTAAAACTGTCACCGCTCATCCCTTTCTAATCACGGCTAGATAATATCTAAGAGACCGAAGTAATTTGTGTAATACGAATCCACCATAACTCACTGTTAGTTGGGTGGATTCGTATCCCGAGTGCCGATGAATTTCAAACGTGAGCCTTTATTTTTATTATGTTAAAAATGTCAACTTAAATTATATTTCACATAAACAAACAGAATTTTCAGACTTTATGACCTTTGCAATTTACATAATCAAAATCGTAAGAAAAAATGTTTCTTGAAACCAAATTTATCTGAAAGTGAATCATTTGTTATTTATTGGCATTTTAATAAAAGTACACAGTCTTTGGAATTTTTGTTACCTTCTGCGTTCGTATAAAATGTTTATAATAATGGCGTAGGAATTGCAAGCGTATTAAAGGCATTTGATTTTTAGTTAGATAAGTGTCCCATGTCAAACTGGTTTAACCTCAGTATCAACTACCAACGTTTGCAATTAAATTGATAAATATTGCGTTTTGAACATTGAGAATCAGACGTTTTTAGTGGCGTGCCTTTATCAACGTGGCCCGTCTAGGTACTAATAGCAAAGTCTGCCGTTCTCTAGAAGTGGTTCCCACTTTTCAGATAAGGCAACGGTGTAAGAGTCTGGAGTATTTCGAAGAGTTAGACCCCTTGCAGGTTGGTTCGCTCACGAGCTTTCTGTTCTCGTAGACTAGACGCCAGCCTGGCACCTTTGCCCCATCAACTTAAACCTTACTTTTAAATATATGGCCCCTCCCTATAAGAAGCGTAATGAAGCTATTATCAACAGTAACTCACAAGAGTATTATTACTTTTTAGAACTTGGTTATTACTGCTGAAACATACGTTTCATAACTTAAAAGGTCTCTTACAACAGTTAAACTAGAAAGACGTAATTTTTCTTTTAATTGGCGATAATAGTGAAATTGAAATTCTCAAATGTAGTATAAAAACACAGAATTGTGGAGTTAGTTTGTATGTAAACACTTTATTGCACATAAACAATTGCAAAACGATTGTAAGTAAAAATATACGCTACTTATCATAAAATACCGTTTTTTAGAATTTTTGTCCATGTGAGTACTGCATAAACAACGGATAAAGAGTAGAAGATGGAAACATGTTGTGCCGACTACACCTAGTGTGGGAAAAAGAAAGAAAGAAAACTAAATATCTCTCTGTCTGTCTGAAATTTTTAATCGAATAGGCTCCGAAACGAGTCAACGAATTTCAGTGAAAATTTAGAGATTAAACATATTTTTTTACCCAATTTTTCGTGTATGTTTCAATTCGATATCTTGCAAGGCTATGAAGATGAGAAGCGAAGCGCTGACGGGTCGATGGTCATACATAAAAAATAATTGTTTTACTGAAGCTTACATCTAGGGCGTCTAGGGAGGAGTGCCTATGCCATGTTTGTAGAATGAAATAAGAAGGCTGATGTAAAATGAACCGCAAAATGATGTCCTGACGCAAAGTTGCCAGGTCTGAAGTTATAGCAAACGTTGAAGCTTGTAGCTGAAGCTTTACTATACTGATCTCTTCTAAATTCTCCAAATGACTCATTGGGAATAGACTAACAGCCGCGCCTACCCATCCCCGAACCCCGATTGGATTCATAAAAAGGGTTGGCTTTATGTACTTCCGCGAAGGACGTGAGACGGAGGTAGTTAGTGCTTTTTTTCAGCTAAGCAAATACAGTGCAATATGTCTTAAAATAGCCTCTCTCATGCTCTTCATTTAAAAGGATTGTGAAGCTAAAAATCTCCATACATAATGCGAAAACGTTTCTCTCCCCTTAAAACTCGTCCGAATTTTACGATTTTTGAATATGTGTTAGATATCATGAAAAACTATGTCTGTACGTTTTCCATACCAAGAAAATAAATCTTTTATTAGAACAAAACAAATCAAAAAAAACCTAGGTCTTAAAATAACTACGACGTATTCAAAAATCGTGAAAATCGGACTTGATTTAGGGGGTGACAAACGTCGCCCGGTGCTAAATTTGCATTACGCGATTTTCGCGATTTTAACGGCGCCTCACAATCCTCTTCACTCGAGTCTAACCGATTACTTGAGTTCATTTTGTACTCGGTAAAAGCATATTGCTTGACATTATCGTACCGTCGATAGCTCTTATTTACTTGTCAGTAATGGCGGCCGCGTTAGAAGTATTACCATAACATGTCAAAAGCACCTGGGATTCATTTCTACTCGAAAAATCCCATATTGCTTTTGATATGTTGTGGTATATAGTTATACCGTATAGAATAGAACCCGTGTTGCACTGTACATTCGGCCTGAGTCGGCCAAAAATGTGGTCAACGCCCTACGGTTGAAGTTCATTTGCACGTCATGATACAAGTTCGATTTTCCCTTGCAGTAATATTATGACAGTGACAAGTGTCAACCTTAGCGATGATTAGGTCACAGAAACTTTTGTCAAAACTGGTAGACCACTTTCTTGGCCGACCGTACTAAACCACACTCCATATGCCCTCTTGAAAGCTCTATAGGTACCCATTACATTCACAACATTGTGACCCATATCGTGATGACATGGTTGACTGATAACTATGTATGTAATAGCCAAATAACTAAAAGTATTTTTGTAATTTACCTTTCTCATTAGTCAATCTTTTAATAACTTTTAAAAACTATATGAGCGGGACGAACCATTAATGTCTGAACACAATAATGTGTGTTGCCTATAGTGCAAAGCTCAGGTGCGTACAGGTGATGCTAGTAATGAGGGGTATGGATGACTCATCGTTGCGGTGTCTCAGGTGGGACGATCACTCGGCGCGTCCATCCTGGACCTGACGGCGCAGCACCCGAACAGCCGCGTGCCCTGCTCCGAGCACCGCAACCTGAGCGCCGTGCGCGACTGGCTGCGCGCGCACACGCGCACCATGCGCCCGCAGGTACAAACACGCACACATACACATACACAAATCCTGAAGCTGAGGGCGCAGCGTCCAACAGCCGTGTGCCCTGTGAGTGATATACCGCAGTATATACATACAGTAGTTCGTCTTCGAAGGTATATCGCGTGGCTTGCATGGGTGCGTGCCTACAGTACGCGCCGCGAGCCACCACATGGTATTGCTGGAGATAGTTATGGGTACGTGTAGGACACCTTGGTAGAAGCTCCAATTATGCTCAGGATTTTTTTATGACGCGGGGCACTGACCTTTACTTATAGTGTTTACAAGTACACTGGACCGGAATTAGACATGATATTTAAGCAATTTGACTATAGCCATCTTGGCACTATTCCCGAAGCAGCAGTTAGCGTACTTGGAACTAATCTTAGAGATAATAACATAACTTAATTTTTAATTCCCGGTACTCGCGGTGGGGGCGCTTTGAATCTGCACAATAAAGAACTGTTATGTTGTATGACACAGCCTGTCCAGTCCAGCGTACATGCTTGTATTAGTAAAGGTCAGTGTGAAATAGGAATTTAAACACACAGGCCACGTGATCTTAAATAGGTTTAGGTCGCACAAACTTTTACAAAATGCGTTACAACTGTGAAGATTGAATACCTTTATGGTAGACATTTCCCTTTGGGCACATAATTGTGTTATGGATCAGGTGAATGAAGCAACATGAAAGCCCTTTTAACGCATTCTGATTCTGTTTGCCCAACATTGCTACAAAAACTGCAGTTCCAATAGTAATTTCGATATACTAAACACTTTCCCTGGCAAATTATAATCGTAGGTAGTGTCGTTTATAAAGTAATTGTAACTTTGTAGCCAATCGTGCCAACCAACCAAAAAGTGGAGGTCGTTAATTTTATATATTATTATTTCTTTTGTATTTATTTTTTAAAACATCCTTAATCTATTGTTTATCCTTTTTTTCCTAAGTTTTGTTTGTATTTATTTGACCTTTTTTCTATAACTGTACCTCTTTAATTTTCAGTGCTAAAACCACCTTAAAAATACCACCGGCACTTTATTAAAAATCGGGGTAAGAAATCTGTCCGACAAACATAACCACCATCTCTCACTAGCTACTAAACATGCGTGTTTAGTCAGAACCGCCGTCGCGGGTTACGGAGACGAGTGTTTAACTTATAAGTGGTGTTTATTTCAGTTAACGATGTCGCGACTGCGGCCCAAGACGTCGTCGCCGACGCGCGCGCCGCTGTACGCGCGCTCGAAAGCCAAGGTGGTCGACGAGCGCAAGGAGAACACGTACGTCGGCGCCAAGGCCGACGAGCAGCGGCGCAGCCCGGGCGTGCGCGTCGAGCCGGGCGTCGCGCCGCGCGTCGAGCGCTCGCGCTACCTCGAGCCCGACAAGCCCAAGGCGTCCGCCGGCAAGCGGCGCAACGTGCTCGCCGTGCGCAAGCCCAACTCCAGCAAGACGCAGCTCGCGGCCAAGAGCAAGACCGGCCGGCGCTCCGCAGACGACACCGAGAGCCCGCGGCCCTCCACGCTGTCGACCAAGCTGTCCAGCAAGCGCAGCTTCTCGCGCTCGCTGCGCTCGGCGGCGCGCGCGTCCAACCGCTGCCGCGCCATGGCGTCGTCGTCGTCGGACGACACGGTGGGCTGGGAGGAGCCGGCGCCGGCGCCCGCGCTGGGCCGGCGCCGGCCGTTCCCCACGCCGCCGCCGGCGCGCCTCAAGAAGATCCGTCTCAAGGCCAGCGCCTAGCGCCAGCGCCGAGCGCCGCCCGCTCGACCGAAGCCCTATGCCATACAAATTACCTACGTGTGCGACCATCGTGTCATAATTTAGCGTAAGACGTATTATTAGATGTGATCGGTTGTCTTTCACCGCGTCGCTCGCTCGCCCCGCGAGTCCAATTGGTAGCTCAGAATAGCCCTCTAGTCCCAGTAGTTAGGTTGATTAGTCCGGGGCCGGACTGATGCCTCACTTTTCTTCCCATTACTTTTGTTGAATGACATGAACTGTTGGGAAATCTGGTTTAGTTAGGTTAATAATGCGCTGGTAATAACTTGTAGGTATATTTACTAACAAGTTATAAGGCCCCAGTTATACAGTTATGCTACGTCAAATTCTAATACAGTTTCATGTTTGACACTTCCTAGAGAATCATTTAAAAGCAAGTGTGTTTTTGTGCAAAAACAACAGAATATGTATCATATAACGTAACAAAAAACGTAAGGAAGAGTACGTAGGGAAGAAGAGTAGTGTTAGTCCGGCCCGGGACTAATCAACCTGACTACTGGGACTACAGGAGAGTAGCCCTGTCGATTAGAGGTTTCACTCGGACGAATTTAAAACTAAATCAGGGACTTCCACGGTAAACGATTCGAGACAGGATTTGTGAAGTTTATATCATTTGTTGCAAATTTACAGATTTTTACCGATAGTTGTGTTGCTGTCTGACGGAAATTTTATTATGTTCTAGATTGTGTCGAAAGTATAGTGGTCCTATATTTTTACTAATTACTTTTCCTATTCGAAATCACCCTACATCTTTTGCACTCTTAATAAGGTTTTAAAAAGACATAAATATAGAAAAGCTATACCTAACAAATTGATAAAGTTGAGTATGCCCCGTCCGGGGAGTAGGCTCCTGGAGCGTTTAGGAAAAATTTTTGATCTCATAAAAAACAAGAACTAATATGGCTGTACCTTGCCTACATATTCTATCACAAAATTCTGTTTTAGCTTTTGTTATATTACACGTAGCAAGCAAAGCGCGCGAGTCTGTAACGACCCACTCGGCGGACGGCCGGCGTGTAGTGCGCGGAGTTGTGGGCCGCCCCCACAACCGGAACAGTGCAATATATAATGTATAGAAATATAATAATGTTTATAATTACTAATAAAATAACTTTTAGGTACTTTTAAAGTAACGAAAAATTCGATTTAAATGTATCTATAATATCGAAATTCATAGCGTGTATCATAAGAAGTGTTTATCATAGAAAGTATTGTATGTATATTTTAAAATAGCTACTATTTATTATTTCAAATATTAATAAACAAATAAATAACATGTAATGTTCTCATGCTGAGGTAGTTTTTTTTTTCTCGATTTACCATATTTTCTACTTATTAGAACATTCGTGATATGCCTGGTATAGACCGATCCACGGATATTAAGGTATAGATGAATTAACGAGAGCATGGAATTGCATATGTAGTAGTATTGTATGTTTACAGGCATTCTATATTTGAATTTTCTATTTTCTCGTACTATCAGCATAAAAAGAGGTTTGTTATATATTGAAGAAGTAAATACCAAAATAATGTCAGTGTCAAATTGTGAATATTATTTACGTTGTGCATATATTTTTACACGTTTTCTCGTGGTCCTACTAATTTGTCCTACTAGTCAAAAAGTGAACCTAGATTTGATCACTAAATACTAATTGTGGTTGTAAAAGTAGGTAGGTTAGGTTCGTTAGGTATCTTTAAACGCCCGAAGGGCAAACCGCCCAGAAATAGGAGCCCTGCCGCAAGGCAGGGCTCCGTCGAAAGTCAGTAGGACAAAAATAGTAGGACCACGAGAAAACGGCCATATTTTTACGTCTGATTTTATTGTATTCTCACAATTATCAGACTAATTTTGTGTCAGCCCGTACGAAGTACGAAGTGTAAGTTACATAATTTTCAAAAAATATGGCAGTGAGTAATTTTGGTCCGATTGAGAGTCAAAGAAAGCAAATTATTCTTAACTGTTATAAATATTTTGAACATGAACTGAAGAAAAAATTAAATTCCCCTTACAGACCAGATGAACTTTGTCAACTACGAAAAATGGTTAAAAGAAAAATGTATACCGAACCTTAAACGGAATAGCGTACTTATCGTAGATAATGCGTCCTATCACAACAAAATTTTGAATCGCGCTCCAACGTCAAATTCTCTTAAACAAGAAATGATGGATTGGTTGACAGAACACAACATTTCATATCGCCCGTTGATGTACAAAACCAGTTTGTATGATTTAATTAAACAAAATAAAGAGCGGTTTCGTGAGTACCAAATAGATGCAATTTTAAAAGAACATGGCCACTCCGTTTTACGATTGCTACCGTATCACCCGACATTAAATCCGATCGAAAATATTTGGTCCATGGTAAAAGGATATGTAGCGAAAAGAAACGTTTCTTTAATTAAACATGCAAGGCATTATGAGTTTAGCAACTGAACGAATGAATACTATTACTGCTGAGTTTGGGAAAATATTTGTCGCCATGTCGAAAGTGAAGAAAATAAATATCGATGTGAGGAAGGGGAAATGGATCCAATTTCAGACAATCTTATTATCAATACTTGTGACAGCTCAGATGAATAACATGATAGCGACTAAAAGCAAAAAACAGAGGACTACTACTTATTCCATTTCTTAAAGGTATGTAATTTTATTAAAATAAGAGAAAATTATTCTCCTTTTGTTGCAAACGGTACAACCACTACAAATGCAATTCCATGTTCTCGATAATTCATCTATACTTCCGGTGTATCCCAATGATTGTTTCTTTCGTTGATAGTTTGATCAATATTATTATAAATAATTTGCCACACAAATAGCAGTTTTAAAAAAAGTCGCGCAGTCAGAGAAAAATCTTATGAGAATACCAAGTTTTCAATGTTGCTATGTGGATAGTTAAAAAATTACTGGTGGCCAATAACAGACGTTTACCCTAATATAAAAAAAAATAGGTCAGTGTAGTTATTAGGCACTGGTCCCACCGCGAGCGAGTAAGCTTCAGCTATATTTATAGCTCAGCGATGAACTATGAATGTATATCCCTCTCTTTTATTTACACGGGAGCGATTATCTTTTGGGCGAAGAAATCGCCGATAGTTCATCGCTTACTCGCTCGCGGTGGGACCAGTGCCTTAGGGGTGTATAGTATGCACATTTCAAAACTATTTCTGCTATAATTTTCCGTGACTTACTTTATGATATAAAGCCAGAAATGTTCAAAAAAATGACCGTTCCCCGAAATTCCAAGTTTATGGACAAAAAAACTAAAAAATTCCAGGATTTAAAAATAATAACCTTCATTTTACGCAAAAATTAAGATGTAGTTGTCACACTTCAGTTTTGAAAGAAATAAAAGCATTAAAAATCTGTATTAAAATTTAGACTAGTCAAAATGGACCTAAATGCATAGATGATAAAGTTCATAACAAAATGAGTTCTCTAACCATATCATACGGGACCCTCGGTGCGCGAGTCCAACTCGCACTTAACGGGTTTTTTAATAATGACCGCTATGCTAGTAATGAAAACTCCCAATTACCAAAATAATGTTGGGCAATAAATAACCTTCCTTTTAATTTTGTTACATATAAAAATCGACGTGTGTATGTTCCCTACAGTTATACAGTTTTAATGAATTTAACAGGCAATCTTCAGATAAGCCCAGCAGTATGAAAAATAAATCATATAGGCGACGCTGGGCACAAACAAGTTTTCTAGCACTAGCAGACCTGACAGACATTGTCCTGCCCAGTCATGGAGCCTCCAACTGGATCCAATCTTAAGACAATCTAAACCATCACACACAAGTATTTGAGTTGAGTAAACAAATCGTGAAGGCATTTGGGTTTTGAAATTAAAACAAGAGTTACCGCATACTTTATATTGAAAGTCCACAGTAAGCTTACACTAACAGATTACAGCCTGCGTCCTCGTCGGCCTCCCTTCCTGCGGGTGGAGTCTGAGGGGACTGGAGTGACGTCCTCAATGCGACCAATCTTCATGCTCGAACGAGCCAGGGCGCGGAGAGCAGACTGGGCACCAGGGCCAGGAGTCTTGGTCTTGTTGCCACCAGTGGCGCGGAGCTTGATGTGTAATGCAGTGATACCCAGGAGTTTGCACTTTTCGGCAACATCCTGGTGACAGTAAAAACATAATTAGTCTGGTGGCTTTTAGGAAAACTCAGTGTCAAAAACCTAGATATAGCCTCACAACCTTCTCAGGCATAGGTTTGTTATTAACCACATAGTTGCGGGTAGTAGGATCTTGTGCAGGGTCCGTTCGGATCGCTACCACCATTTTATCCATTAACCTACTGCCAAAAGACAGTGTTCGCATTGTTTTGTTACAGTTTGGGGATAAGACAGCCAGTGTAATGACTAGCATAGAGGTATTCCATCTTAGTACTCAGGGTTGGCAACGCATTTGCAGTCTTAGGCTTGCAGTCTTATAAATGCAAATGTCTATGGGTCACAGTTTCCACTTACCATCAGGTGGCCTGTGTGCTTGATTGCCTGCCCTGTGCCATAAAAAAAAAACTAATTCAAACCTTAGTATAGTTTAGGGTTCAAATCAGATTGAATTAATCAGAAACATTACATGCTCTAAAATTAATTCCTAATATGTATCTTGGATATGTATTTTATTTTTTGTCAAATCATCTACATTGGTGTGGCCTAAAAAGGGTTAAGAACAATTTAACATTTTGAATGTCACCTACTCCTTAAGTAGTCAATCTGTTGTGCCCACAAAACCTACAATGCCATTGATGCTTATGGTTCATATGTACAGGTATAGATAAAAAGGGATGATGTGTTTCCAAATAGATTAACCGCCTGTTTCACAATCGGCAAGTAAAGTGTATTTGACAGATAAATTTAGCCCTTTCTCTTTCTTACACTTGAAAATAGACAAAGAGAGAGCTAACTTTATATGGCAGATAAATTTACTTGTCGATTGTGAAACAGGCCCTAAGTTTAAGTTATTTTTTTATGTGCAAGTGACACATGTATTTTGCTTGGAAAAGTTCAAGGCAGCTAATTTGGTAATTTTTCACCTCTCATAGAAAATGTGGGTCCTGATGGTAAGCTGTATTAAATAAAATTCAGTTAAAATTGCTAATATAATAATGGAAGGTTTCTGGGCATTTTCTTTTCACAAAGGTAATTTAAATAGAATAAGAAAAAAGACATGAGGCCTGTTGTGTATATGCTATGAGGAGTTGGTAAGCTTTATTAAACAAAATTTAGAAAAAATTGCTAATACAATAATGGAAGGTTTTTGGGAATTTTCTTTTCACAAAGGTAATATAAATTAAATAAGAAAAGAGACATGAGGCATGTTGTGTATACACTATAAAACTGTCTCTAGATCTTAACTTTGGCTTATAATAAGCTAGGCTAAGCTTATAGGAAAAATACAGATAGAATCTGTAGTAGTCAATGCAGCCAACTAATTGAACTAATACCCATCATATCATGATTTACCAACTTGGCTATTGATACTTGTGGTTTGTGGTACATGTTTACAACTGAAGAGTGAACATAACCTCAAAATGTAAGTGGTTTCAGAACAACAATAAAGCATATAAACCCACCTGAGCGGCCAACATAGCGGCGTAGGGAGAAGCCTCATCACGATCGGCCTTCACTTTCATGCCACCAGTCACCCTGGCGATAGTTTCCCGACCGGACAAGTCGGTAACGTGCACGAATGTGTCGTTGAAGGAAGCGAAGATGTGGGCGACGCCGAACACCGTCTCACCCACCAAGTGCTGAGGGCCCAGGGTCACCTGGACCTCCTCTTTTGCAACTTTGTTTTTCCTCGGGGCCATGGCTCAGCCTGAAAACGACACAACACTTAGCACTTTTTGTAACCTACAATAATCACAGTGATCCACTTATAAACAAATTTGAGACGAACAAGAGGGATGTAGCATCAAATTTTCTACTAGAATTTTGTTTTATTTCTGTAATTATTACATATTTATTGGATAATTCATACGAAACTCGAAAATACCTTTTACTTTGAAAGCTGTCAAACACTAGAAAGAATAGCGGATGCTGGGGTTTCCAGCTACAAGAATAAAAAAAATATCTGTCCGGCTAAACGTTTACAATAATTATACTTGTTTATTTTTAGAATGTGATGTTATTGAGGTAGGACCTTCGTCAAAATGTTAACATTTTCGGTGTATAAAGTAAAAGTTTACCTGTAACTTTTAAAACTCCAAAACCTATGGTATGAATGACAGAAGCAACAAAAAAGGTTAATCACCACGATTTGAGCATGGCAACACAAATCATCTCACACTGAATTTAGAGACGCGTTCAAATTACATTATCATGCTTTGCTGTTCCTTTTGTAAAAGTTATTTTAATTTAGTTCAACAACAAAAGCATTTAGAGGGGAGAAATAAGATTGTGTAATCAATGCATTTTAGAGGAATTCGTTGAAGATTCGAGGATCTTTATCTTGAATCGCAACTATAACACTAGACAACCGGAAGTAGCGTACGTCATTGCCAACAGATTCATCGCATAATCTGAGAGCTAAGTTCCAACATACATTTACCATCAATCAGGACATAAATCGTCGATTTTAGCGACGTAATATATTGGAATTAAGTGTGAAATATTGTGATAAACTTCCTGTAGCTTTAGTTATTCTAGTTAAATTTTAAAAAGTGAGTATTATGTTTGATTTTTGCTGGGAAATCTGTTCGAAGTTCTTGGTACGCGAGTGACGTTCTGTCAGTCTTATTACTCAATTCGATATCGCGTTCAATCTTTTGCGTATGCTACGAACGTCCAAACGAGTCTGACGACTCCAATGCCGTTTGCAAAGTTTGCTCTATGTTATTCAACGTCAGATGATACTACGCAATTTATATCAATTTGATTTGCAAGTCATACTCATTTGTGTTTTCTTTGTGAAGAAAGGGATGTGCTAATCGTCTTCGTACATTCCAGATTCACAATGTTCATCTTGGACTGGTTCACTGGTGTCCTCGGCTTCCTAGGTAAATGGTCATTTATATAAAATAATATTTCGCAATTTTAACGCATTGTATTCAACTTTTTTTTATTGCTTGGTTCTTAAGAATCTACAGGTAAATCCAGTTTATCACATATGCTTATTTAATGAATGTTTATGTCTTGGATTGTTTGTCATAAATAGATGAATAACAATAAATATCAGGGGACAATATCGCCAGGGGTTGGACTAGGTACTGGTATTTAACATACCTGACGCATGTTCATTTATGCGTGAGTGAGATGGGAATTCGTGCATCAAGTTTAGGTTAATAAGCACTATCTATTCTGACCCCTGAATATCACTAATTAATTTAGTCCTAAACTAGGGTTTCCAACATTATTTGCATCAAGTCTCCCGGATAGTAAAAATATTTTCGCAGCATCAACTGTCAATTAATATACAGAACATAATGTACAGAAACCGATGTCTTATTGTGTTATCATTATATTTACACATTAAAATGTAGTTTTTTTTGAAAAATTCAAGCTTGCGTGCCCCCCTTGCCATCATCCTACCCCTAGGGAGGCATGTCGTACTGGTTGGGAAACCCTGTCCTTAACTAAGCTAAGCTTTGTACAGTCAAGCAATTTAATTCCTATACCACTTTGGACTATGTCAAAGTAATGTAATCAATCAAAACATAAGAGACTTCTTATGATTTTATTTACATTGTCACTTTGACATAGTCCAGGGTGGTATAGGAATTAAATTCCTTGACTGTACTATGGGTGTTAGGTAATAATAATCATACTCATAGAGAGCATTTTGGTCATGAGTTGCGTTGACCAGATGCTTTGAAAGGTCTTTAAAACATGGTGCGCTCCCGGTCCCCACAGTATGGACTTAATATTGTGTTATAAATATGTTTAGTTGATTTATAAACCCGATATGGTTGCATTTCTATTATTATAAAATAAATATGAGTACCTACTAAAATGTGCTAATGCTAAAACTACATTCTGTCTGATTATCAATAAGCAAAGATTTCTTTTTCAATGAGATATGATAGATTCTCACATAGAGTGCTTCAATAAGGAAGATAAGGATTTTTCTCAATTTTATTTAAATAAATCAACTGTGCTTGCATAGTTTTCCTTGAATTAATAGAGGTTGCATAGTTTACCTTGATTCTACATTTGTAATGTTTTTATTTTGCACACTTTGCTTTAGCTGGCATACAGGTGTAGAAGGCCAAATAGAGGAGATCAATGTATTGGTACAAATCTATCCCTAGCCAAATAGAAGGTCTGGCATTATTAGAAAACCACAAAACAGTTATTTACTTTAACCTGTCTAGCGCTTGACGTCAATAAAGTCAATTTATTTCTTAAGACTAAGTCGCAATCTAAAGAGACCAGACCAGACCAGATCTGGTATTTTTTTCATCTCCTGCATGCAAGAGTTTAAGAGATTAATAAAGGAAAAAGAAGAAGATGTAGATGAAGATGTAGACTAAGAAGTAGTAGATGTATAAGGAAAATTGTTGTGTTCGGAAATTCCAGTCATTGCATTTCAATTCTTAAAATAGCAGGTTAGGGTATTATTTATAAAAAAAAAACACATTGCCCAGCTCAGCTTGGTTTAGCGGTTTTTTTTAAGTTCCTCGGGGGGTAAGTCATAGAAGAGCTGAATCATTGAAATCTTTGACTTCATATAGGACGGCTATAATCTCAATGCTACCTATAGGTATCAATAGAAGTGAGACCCTTTAGACGCAGTGTGCCTAAATAAATAGTGTGTGATGCAATAAAACCTGTACATACTCAATAGCTCCTGGTGAACTAGAGCTTTCTTACAGAACACCACACGGACTAGACAGTCTATAGGGTATTAGTAACCACTTGTGTGAACTTCGGGGTTCTCTGTGACATGACATATAAACTCGTCCTTACTTAAATAGTAAGAACCATTGTACCATTTCAATAAAATATTTCCGTACCATCCATCCGTCTTGGATGTCAAACAATCAATGTATTTTACCCATATTTTAACAAGTATAAGTTAATATGTCCCAGGAATCATCCTTGATTGATATGCAAGTTATGGATTTCCCCATGTTCATGTTTTCGCTGTGCATGTTTTATTCCCAGAGTTCGGACAAGCTGGCGGCATTATTCGCAATAATGTGGATATTCCTCCATAGAATTAAATTAAATTCATTTAATTTAATTAATTGATTTACTTAAAATTGATTTTTGATCCTTTGCAAGATAGTAATAAATAAATACTTCATATATAAGTTATAATAAGGCTATAAAGGTGTCTGAATGGTTACAGATAGAATGTTCTCCGCATACTGACACAATTAAATGTACATTAAAGACGGAAGTATTGATCTTGTTGAATAATTTTTCATAATGGCTGATGGTTGTGTGCAGGGCTATGGAAGAAGTCCGGCAAGCTGCTGTTCCTGGGTCTGGACAACGCCGGGAAGACCACCTTGCTTCACATGCTCAAGGACGACCGCCTGGCGCAGCACGTGCCCACGCTGCACCCCAGTACGTGCACTCATGCTTTATTAATTAATTTATAAAATAAAAAAACAGTTTTAATACAAAGGCAGACTTAATTCTAGAGACGTAAAAAAATGCATTAGAGTACTGATGATGGACTGAATGGCAGTCAAGTGTAAAAATATGGGAGAATACAACATCCCAAAAATATTTCGTAATGCACCTTATTTTGGTGTAATAAGAACTTTGTAACATATTTATGAGAGGATTCTTTTGATACATATTTTTGCACTTGACTGTATGTTAAATAAATCACAGATAAATGAGTTTTGGGATTATAATGCTATTTCGTCAACTTGTTTAACTTTGAAATCTTACAACACCCAACATTGTCAAATAGCTTTATTATAAAAATAAAACCGTTCAAGTGCGAGGCGGACTCCTCCGCACATGACACGATTAACACAATTCAAAATTTGGACTGCTGTTCCTTGCGATAACGACTGTTTGTTTTGTGTTTTAATAAAAAATGTATAGTTTCCATATTTACCTCTTATACTTGTAGTATAAGACGGTATTACCATGTCAAATTTCATAGTTCTAGGTCGGAAAATACGCAGTTTTAGTAACCAACATCATCGTCGTGGGGTGGGTAGTGGGTTATTAATGCGGTCGGGTTTTCATTTTGAATGCTAGCAAGCCTAATGTATGTCCCAATGTTGCAGCGTCGGAGGAGCTGTCGATAGGCTCGATGCGGTTCACGACGTTCGACCTCGGCGGGCACGCGCAGGCGCGGCGCGTGTGGCGCGACTACTTCCCCGCCGTCGACGCCATCGTGTTCCTCGTCGACGCCTGCGACCGCGCGCGCCTGCCTGAGTCCAAGGTGAGACTGATGCTGTTCTAACGTCGTGAACATAGTATCAATACTAAAGTAAGTCTCCGCCCGTTTGAGAAGAAGAAATACATTTATTCAACAATCATAAACTATAAAAATCGCATATACAAATTATTAATGAAAACTGTGAAGGAACAGGGATAGCACGCAATGTGCGTCTTCGCGGCGGTGCAACGGATACTGGCTCGCAAAATGCTGAAGTGTCAGACCTACAGCGCTGATTTTTCGCCAGTACCGGCAGTGACTCACGGAAGTTTCTGATACCTACTGCCGCTCGGGTGCGAGTACGTCGGATGCGTGTCGCTCGATACTTACGTACACAACCAGACACAGCGACGGTGCGGCCCCGACTAACCGACTTGTTGAGTTTGCTTGTGATGGCTCGCGGCGCGGACGGTCAAGGCACGCACACATGCAAACCGTGCGAAATACCTTTGTTTCAATACGAACTAACGGCTAGAAAACCAGTGGCAAGTCAAAACAGTTCCTTTTTACGAATTGTCAAAACAATAGCTAGCACATGGGTGTATGTGTTCGATTCCCAGTGATCCCAGTAGGAGCAAATATTCTTGTAAGCACGAGTATTCACTGAGCTAATGTGGAAGTCAAGGAATATTTAAGGGAATGACATTTTGTATTTCAGTTCAATAATTCATTGGTATTTAAGTATAAGGCGTGCTATATTTAATTTAGGTATTAATAAAATTGTTTGTACACCCGGGTTGGCTGGTTTTTTCTTTTTGCATGTCATTATATTACATAATATTTGACAGTCACCTACTTGCTAGTATTAAGAACCATACATACATACAATCACGCCTCTTTCCCGTAGGGGTAGGCAGAGACCACTTTCTTGCACAGGCTATGATCCAAACTTCCCTCCCTTCTCACTCATAACTCTGATCGTGGAACGTTCGCCTTGGCCGCCCTCGTCCAACATTCCCATTTACTCTTGCCTCATGTCGCCTTGTAACCATGTTTTCAAGGAAATAAATACGTTCTATTCTATTTGATCACGAGCCTTGGATGGTTCTTAATGTATATAAATATTTATCTAATACGACAAAACTATCAAGCCAATATAATAACAAATTGAAGAGCAACATGTGTTGTTCCAGGCGGAGCTGGACTCGCTACTGACGGACGAGACGCTCAGCAACTGCCCCGTGCTCATCCTGGGCAACAAGATCGACAAACCCGGCGCCGCCAGCGAGGACGAGCTGCGCCAGTTCTTCAACCTGTACCAGCAGACAACGGGCAAGGTCAGTGACATCCTCCACCGGCATGTCATTTCCGACTGATTTTAGACGAGTAAAAAACCGGTCAAGTGCCAGTCAGACTTGCGAACCGAGATCTTATTATTTATGGACTAACCAAATATGGACGCTGTCTGCAATAAACTGATTTTATTATTTTTATTTTATTTTTATTTATGACTTTTTGGTTTTGCACTATAGTCATAGCAAATTTTACCCCAGTTAGTGGTTTGTATTATCGCTATGATGATAAAACAATAACAAAAAAACATTTCTTGTATTCGCATTTGGCACCCCTTATTATTTTATGTGATTTTGACTGTCGAGCAGACCGTCTCTCACACTTGTTGCCGACTGTACTGAATCCGCAGTTGAATTAAAACCCGACGGACATGCTATTGCTTAGCCATTGAGGAGTTCCTATGGCCACCTTCCGTTTCCATCATCATGTCAGCTCGATAGTGCCATATTATTGTACTAACTTCTGCCGGCAACTCGTGATCGTGATGACTATTATACTATATAACTATTAGTCTGTTAAAATCGACTTCCTAGATTAGTTTACCTTAGTAACAAGCGAAGCGCATAAGTGTGTTATCAAAATGTAAGTTTGTGTATAATTGTTTGTCGCAGGGCAAGGTGTCCCGGTCGGAGCTGCCCGGGCGGCCGCTGGAACTGTTCATGTGCTCGGTGCTGAAGCGCCAGGGCTACGGCGAGGGCTTCCGCTGGCTCGCGCAGTACATCGACTGAGCGCCCCCCTCACCGCCGCTCACCTCTGTTACTACTTCATCGACACTTACATGGAATTACAACTCAAACCAACGTCATATTCAAGCTACAATACGTTAATACTTACGTTCCTGCTGGGCCTTTGTTCTATTGGGTAAAATCATAGCCTTTGACATGTTATCGTATTGTTAACTCGGCCGCCATTGCTGTGAAGTAAATGATAGCTATCGTAACGTTGACGTCAAAAGCAATACGGTTTTATCCAGAAGAATAGGTCTTGTACCGATGTTACGAAAAAATGTGATGCTAATGATACATTACAATCAATAAAATAATGATAGCAGTCCTATCGCACAAAACTTTACTAATGTACAAATTGACGAAATTGTACAGGTCTACGTGGGAAAAGACGACAATTTATGATCGTTCCCAACATTCAAACCGCGGATAGACAGTATTTATTACTTGTTGTCAAATTTGAAGTAACTTATACTATCCACGGTTTAAATAAAAGGACATTGCACAACTTGTACACTTGTAAACGTTTGTGTCTCGAGACCCAGGGCCCGTATTATGGTCGCTTTTATCGCGGTGGGTAAAGCATCCGTCACTCTCGCACTTACATACTGGTCAGAAATGTGGCAGGTGTATTATCCACATCGATAAACACGACCATAATAGGCAGGTAGATTTATAAATTAAATGCTTACTTTTTGGATTAAGTTATGCGTAGTAACGAATGATTAATGTATCGTAGCGCCCGCGAGTATCCCATGTTCGCCGCGCGCGTCGCGCAGGCGTCGACGCACGATGAAGTTCCGGAACGGCCCGCGGTCGCGCTCTCGCTAGTACACTACATTACAGTACAGTTCTGTATCACCGGCGCGCTTTATAAAAGACATTACGTAAATTATAACAGGATAATTATTAGAATGAAATATATCATTTATATGGACACAATGTGACGCAGTTCGAATGATGTATTTGAACTTACTTGATCAGTAGATAGTACAAACCCTGTTTCACGCATTACTAGCGAGAGAGGAAGCTTATGTAAAGCGGTTCTATCGCTATTCGCAAGGCTCTTAGCGTAATTGTTTAAAGTTTTTTTTGCTCCGCCGACTAGGTTTGGCAAGTGTAAAAAATGTATCCGCCTCTGTAAAGATATATTTTTTAGGTTTGCGCAACCAATCCCTTGTATCTTAATTAATTAATAAGGCAATGGTGCAAAGCATTATTATTTGATATTATGATTTTTGGTTAATGGTATATCCATCCACAATTTGTGTCATGTCAGTAAGCTCTGCATATTTATTTTTATACTTTACACAGTTCTTTCTTGTAGGTATCGTAACTTTAATTCAAATTTCGTATTTATTTCTTATTCTCATTCCAACTTGGTATTCAATTATAATGTGGACTCAACTTCTATTTATCATTATGTTGTATATTTCTAAAATGAGGATTGTTATATTTTTGTATCTCGTTTCAATCGCTTGATTATGTTTCGTATGAGATCACCTTCCCGCTGCGTTTTGCCGGAACGGCTGGTCTACAAAGTCGGTAGATCAGTCTTTTGATGAATTTAAGTATTTCCCTCCAGTGTCAAGTTAATGTATATTGAGAATTATCTTCCATTTACGCATAACGGATGGATTTAAGCAAATAAGTTGGGAGACGGCGCTATATGTGGTTGAGCCGCGCGGCATCACCAACTTGGCTACAATTTATTTATAATTAAATTGCACTATCAATAGCACAAAATGGATGCATTCAGTACACACATATTTGTCCCTAATATGACCTGAGTTTACCTGACATAATAGTGTGGAAGTGCTTTTTGTGATTGAAATGTAAAGCGATCAGGCCAAGGGGGTTATACATCTGGAATAACGGTTTTTGTGCGGGCGACGATTCCGCGTGACTTACTGGATGTGTGACGTCACTATGTAAGGCGCCGCCGACGAGCAGTCCCGCGACCCGCCGCCCGCTGGCCGCGGAGACGAGCCGTATCCAGTAATAAGTTGTGATCAACATGGCTGGCTCTTCAGTCGTAATTAGAAAATGTTTTCGGTATATTATTTGCAGTAAGTCCAAAAAAAAACAAATTTTGTAATAAAATTTATACAAAATACATTAGTCTTTTACTATACAAAAACAAATGTTTACATGTCAAATATTTTACTAGACCTGAGGTATTTCTCATGGTATTGTTGATAGAAAATAAAAGTAATACTTTTTACTAATTAAGGTTTAATGATAGGAAAATAATGCAATAAAAATAGTATTGTATAGAAATATTTCTACAGTAATAATTTTACAAATATTGTCAAACTTTGGAAACAACAAACATCAGTGAATCCTTAATTCAGTGCAAATGTATGGGAATGCTTTTAATAAATATATTAATAGAAAGCAATGAGAATATAATTGAAACGATTAATATAACTTAAAAAAACTATTTCACGATTACAATGTAAGAAACATTTCTAGCGGACATTATTTACAAAATGTATTCAAGATACACGATATTGCACATTTAACACTTAAAATTACATTGCATGAATTCATAACATTGGTAGATGGCAACTTTGTGTCAAAATAATTTTCTATTTACTTGTGCTAACCCGAAAACCAAGTAACTTCGGCGCCCGAGCCGTCGCGGGCGACCGGGCGGCCGGGCGGCGCGCCTGAGGCTGATATTCGTTATCACTTCAAACGAGACCATTACAGTTTCTATGCGATAACCAGCTAACACTAGACTTAGTCGAGTCGCCACTACGAAATGAACATGTGACGCCTTGTGAGGTAATATCACATTTGGAAAACCTATCTTTATAAATTACGCTACCTAATGCTCGCGAGCAAATTCATTAGTGTCTGTCGGATGATAAACATTCGGAATTTTCAAAAGTTTTAAGACTGGTGTAAAAAGATAAAAATAAAGACCAGATAACGTAAAAATACATGACTATATTGCATAGTAAAGTATTTCATATTTACTACAATCGTGATAAGTATTATTTTTGTGATCCGTCACGCGAGCGCTACCCTATATAAATACTCGTATAACTAGGTAGGTTAGGTCGGGTCGCGCGGACCAAGGCGAGCTGCGCGCGGGCACCGCGAGCCATATACATCATTCGTCATACAAATATACTCGTGCTCTAATAATGTACTAAATGCAAATTCACTATCCCGTACCTAACATAGTTCATCACTGTGAGATTATCAAAACTATTCTACGATTCCATATCGATTCATTATTGTATAAGATTCAACAACAATTTAGAAAGTCATGAAAAAATATAATTTAAATTAAAATCAATAAAATGTCAATAGAAAACAGCGGCCACGCTGAGCGATCGTAGCGATACATCGACAATACATCGAAATGTCAAATAAAAGTTCGACTCGGCATTTTCGGTAATGTCACATTTAAAACATTAAAATTCAATAACAACGTTTTATATACTGATTTTATATTATGTACAAAAAAGTGTCGGGGTACGAACACTCGATATAAAATTATAGATTATCTGTAAACATTAAAGATATAGTCTTATGATTAAATCACACTTGCCAGCCGGAGGGTGCGCTGGGCGCTCGGCGCTTACAGCTAGGGTGAGGGGTCACTTTGGTAGGAGCGGGTGCGGCGCTCAGTTCATCCACTTGCGGCAGTTAGGCGCGCCGCACATGCACATGATCTTGTGCGCGTCGTCCTCGATGTCGAATTTGTAATCGTACGCCAGCTGCGAACCAAAGGGAGACTTTAGAGGCATGCAACACGACAAGTGCGTAGTGGTAAGTAAGTAAGTATCATGATACATTGGACGTGTCAAATAACTGGTGTGCGAGTTGTGAGTTCGAAATTAGTCGCACTGGCGGCGTCTAGCAAAATGATGAGATTTTTTTAATTAGAACCCATTTATCCTCATTCAAGTCGGCTAAATATGTCGTCTGCCACACTACAATTTCAGGCCATTTGCATCACGATATAAAACGAAAGGTCGATAAGTTGCGTCTGTCAATGTGAACTTACGGTCCACTTTAGCGTCGTTTCTTTATTGCACAAAAAATACACTTATGAATAAGGGAAACACCCCCACCAGAATGAAAAGGGATGACTTTATGTGCTTCCGCGCGAAGAATGTGAGATAGCGATAATTTGCGCGCGCCTTGATGGCAGCGTCAAATTCAATTATTTGCTGTTTACTTTTAACTACAACATTTTATTGAATAAATGGTTTACCAGTATAAAGAAGTTACATATACTCAACTATTGATTCGAAAATCATCGTTAAAGATTATAAGAGTTACAACCAAAAACGTGCACAAAAGGTGTCATGTTTGAAAAATAAAACTAGATGATTTTATTTCTAATCGTATTTTCACATTTGCCAGTCGCAAGCAAATATGATTGATTAAGCAAATATATTCAAAGAACAGATACAAACGCGTTATGGTTATTGAGATCCAGATCGCGGAAAACTAAACTACAGATAGGTAGCGTCTTAATCTCTGGACAAAACAGAGATTGTAGTGGGGGTGTGTGTGAAAGTTAAACGATTTTCCAGGACCCATTATTTGCCCAGCATTTTTCGGTCATTTCAATTCAGAGCAATAGAATTCTAAATACATGCAGCTATTACTTTTGGTACCTAAAATGCAGGTGTTTGTTAAAATATAGTTGGTTGGTAAATTTAGCTTATATATACTTTTGGCAACTGTATATTAAAGTGAGGAGAGGCTATTATGATCAGATCAGTAGAAAACATAAATGGGCAGTTATTAGTTTTCGGCGTAAGTTAGTTTGAATGAACAGTAATAGATGAATTCATTATTTTGTGGATTGAGTTGGTTACTTCATCCTAGAACGTCAGTACCAAGTTATGTATATAAACGTTGAGCTTCTATCTATCCCTAGTCAGTAAATGCAAAAAAATCTTCATCAAATGTATTTGCAGGTTGGTCATGAAAGTGGCGATTAGATTAGCTATTTCCTTAATTAAATAAAAATAAGTTAAATAGTACTGAGCGATGGCAGCGACAAATAAACCGCATACGGTTTCCGTTCGCCGTATTAAACCAATTTCTTTGTAATTCTTATTAATCTTATGAATAATAATTTAACCTACAGTTACAAAATTAACTAATTGGGTATTTTTTTGTCTAAGCGGTTAGATGATCGAACTAGTAGGACTGGATGGAATAAAGAGGTCGCTAGTTAGGTGTAAGACGTGAGTTGTTTGCGAGTGGTTACCTCCTCCCCGCGCGCGAGGCGGCGCTTGGCGAAGATGATGATGCGCAGCTGCCGGTCCACCTCCACGGTCTCGGCCACGCAGTTGGGCTGGCACGAGTGGTTGATGTAGCGCGCCAGCCCGCCGCTCAGCGTGGCGTCCACCACGCGCCGCTCGTCCAGCCGGAACATGTAGATGCCGCGGTTCTGCAGGGACGTCGCACGATAACGAACCAAACATATACGAGTACATTCGACGCAGCGCCCAGTATCTCTTGACCTATTCAGAATATCTTAAAATAAGTAGTATCAAATGAAAGCTGATAATGTAACGATTTAAAAAATAAATCAGTCATGCCATTTTCCACAAGTGCCAGGAGTCAGATTTTGCAGAGATGCATGAAAAAACACAAAAAGAAAAGAAAAGGGAAATCGTAAAATAAAAGGCATGTTAAGGAAAATAAGGTTTTATTTATTAATTAATACTTCGTATTTCCACCCCTGGCCCTTATCACAGCATTTAGGCGGTTTTTCATGGATCTTATCAGCTTTTTGACAAGCTCCTGGGGGATGGCATCCCACACCTCCTGCAGAGCCGTCTTCAGCTCCGTAACATTTGAAGGAGTTGAATCCCTCTTTCGAATTTGCCTTTTCAGGTAGTCCCAGAGATGTTCAATGGAATTCAGGTCCGGGCTGACGGCTGGCCAGTTCATGGTGGGGTTCAGGGTGGGTTCATGGGGTTGCCGACCTCGGCAAGGTAGGCTCGAGTGATCCTTGCGGTATGACAAGGGGCATTATCCTGCATCAGGACGAACCCCTCGTAATAAAAACCGGAGTAAGGAACAACATGCTCCTCAAGGATGTCAGTGATGTACCTGGCAGCCTTCAAACCACCGCCACGGGCCCCACCAGGTACGAAAACGAACTCTGTACGCCCTTCGATGGAAATGCCCGCCCAGACCATGACGGAACCTCCGCCATAGGCAACTGTTTCCTTGAAACAGCATTGTGCGTACCGTTCTCCTGGCCTCCTTTAGACTCTTCCTCGTCTGCCACAGCCATTCAAGCAAACCCTGGACTCATCACAAAAAAAGAACTGGGGTCCATTGCTCAATGGTCCAATTTTCGTGTTGATGAGCAAATCCCAGGCGTGCTTGGCGATGACGTGGGAGCAGTCTGGGGCCCGTGGCGAGGCGATTTGGGGTCAGGTTAGCTTCCTTGAGTCTTCGTCTTACTGTCCACTCGCTGGCAGTAATCCCTCGTACATCCCGAAGATGCTGATGGAGAGTAACGTCGATCTGGTGCCGATTTCTGAGAGAGGAAGCGACGATAAAGCGGTCATCCCTCTCAGATGTGCACCTCCAGCGGCCAGAACCTGGTCTTCGTGTCAAGGCCCCAGTCTCCCGAAACCGTCGGTAAACTCGGGATACCGCTGACTGGCTTAAATTCAGCTGGTCACCCACGAAGCGTTGTGTTCCTCTTCCAGCAAGGCCACGACTTGGGCGGCTTCAGTCCATTGGCATCCCTTTTTTTTCAGGGTTTTCGAGTAAGGTCGTTAGCAGACATGTGTACCGGTCAACCGGTTCTGATAAGTGACTGATGACATTTCCCCCTCCTACCGCATACTTATAGGGGTCAAAAGGGGCACACCTCGTACGTTTCGGAACGAGGAAATGATCCACATATCGGGAAATGAGACAACTTGGAAAATCCTTGGCTGATTCCCAGGGTTCTTGTTTTTTATAATGGCTACATTATCAGCTTTCGTTTGGTATCATTTTTTTAAAGATATTCTGAATAGGTCAAGGGATACTGGGCGGAGAACCCAAACGTGCAGCTTGAGTCAATTTTTTTGCTCGCGAGTGTAGAACACAGCTCAGCTCAGCTGTTCCTTGTTTCAATGATGTTTAAGGCCCAGCCACACCGCATGCGTACACGTAGAAGTGACGTGCGCGTGCGCTTTCCACTGCGTTGTATAGTGAAATATCGTATGAGAGTTCATACTATAGTATGAACTCTCATACGACATTTCACCGCGCACGTCACGTCTACGCGCACGCATGCGGTGTTGCTGGGCCTTTAACCAGTTATCATAACTCATTTGCTTAAATTCTTTGAGATTTAGGATACAATATGCGATATCAAGTACCGTGACTACTATAGCGTACCTTAGCCTCGTACTGCTTCTCGCGTATCTCAGAGAGCTCGGAGCGGATGATCTCGCCGATGTACTCGATGACCATCGTGTGCTTCTCGATGTCGCGCGCCGCGTACAGACCCAGGCCCTGGATTTTTGATCTGCGGAGACGGAAATTACGTCAGATTTTGGTAATTACAGATCGTTTAGTTGGTACATTTATAATATTTTTATTTCTGATGTAACTATACACATACTATAAGTAAAAATAGTCAAGAACAACCGATACCGCCGGTGGCTGATGTTCTGGTCTTCTCCGTGACGTAAAAAGTCGACAACTACGCAACAACGACAAACTGCCTCTATCATAATTAGCTCGCAGTAAAATGTCGCATTACCGATGTCAGTGTGTACTTGTTTGTGACTGTACCTGGCGAGGTAGACGTTGTTGCGCCACTCGAGCTTCATCTTCTTGTACTGGGAGCTCTTGGTGTGCACGAACTGCTTGCTGTAGGGACAGAAGGGCGTGTCGGTGGCGGCGGGCGCGGGCGCGGACACGGCGCGCACGGTGCGCCGCCACACTTGTTTGTGACTGTACCTGGCGAGGTAGACGTTGTTGCGCCACTCGAGCTTCATCTTCTTGTACTGGGAGCTCTTGGTGTGCACGAACTGCTTGCTGTAGGGACAGAAGGGCGTGTCGGTGGCGGCGGGCGCGGGCGCGGACACGGCGCGCACGGTGCGCCGCCACACTTGTTTGTGACTGTACCTGGCGAGGTAGACGTTGTTGCGCCACTCGAGCTTCATCTTCTTGTACTGGGAGCTCTTGGTGTGCACGAACTGCTTGCTGTAGGGACAGAAGGGCGTGTCGGTGGCGGCGGGCGCGGGCGCGGACACGGCGCGCACGGTGCGCCGCCACACTTGTTTGTGACTGTACCTGGCGAGGTAGACGTTGTTGCGCCACTCGAGCTTCATCTTCTTGTACTGGGAGCTCTTGGTGTGCACGAACTGCTTGCTGTAGGGACAGAAGGGCGTGTCGGTGGCGGCGGGCGCGGGCGCGGACACGGCGCGCACGGTGCGCCGCCACACTTGTTTGTGACTGTACCTGGCGAGGTAGACGTTGTTGCGCCACTCGAGCTTCATCTTCTTGTACTGGGAGCTCTTGGTGTGCACGAACTGCTTGCTGTAGGGACAGAAGGGCGTGTCGGTGGCGGCGGGCGCGGGCGCGGACACGGCGCGCACGGTGCGCCGCCACGCGCCGCGGCGGAGCGCCTCGCTGCGCGCGCAGCCCGACGGGTTCACGGCCAGCCCGCCCTCCAGGAGCGCGGAGCGACCGAACTTGAAGCGGTAGTCGGTTAGGGTTTCTATGCCTGAGGGCAAAATGTCTTGTTTAAACCTGACGAACCACTTCTGCGCGCATGTATCCGATTGGAAACTGACACGATATAGATCACTCTAGCTTTGCCACATGCGTACATCAAGGGCGAAATAATTGAAAAAATCCAGTATAATGAGAAGGGATAGTGAGTGTTAGACAACGGGGAAAACGTATGTCACACCCTGGGCGAGAAGGAACGAATATAAAATTGGATTTGAGGTATTCCGGAGCAGTTAGCTCAAACAGAATTGAAAAGAGAGAGTACGAAAAACCTACGTTGACGAATAGGAAGCCAATTCAGTTGGAAGCGAAAAAAAAAAAACATTTTCGTATTTACGGGCGCCGTATCGTGTTTAATAATGAAACGTTAAGGAGACGCCGTTGTTATGCAATTGTTAAAGACGTTCTACAGTTGAGGGAGTCAAGGTTAACGTCGGGTACTCTACGTACTGCTGGTGCTGCCCATAATTGATTACTTCACAACCGAGTGATTACTCGGTGCGTGGGCTCTTGCGTGGGCGGTACGGGTACTCTAAATTGATTCATTTAGAGTACCCGTGACTTTGCGACTCACCTCAGAGCAGTGATCGATAGGTACAGTCAGCGTCATATAGTTAGTAGCATCCAAAGTAGCCAAATAGTTCGTTACACGCCCTTGTTACTACGGTAATAATGACGTGTAACGTACTATTATTTGGCTACTTTGGATGCTACCAACTATATCACGTTGACTGTACATACCGACAGATAGGTGTAGCATCAACCAAAACTTGCGTGACTGAAACCGGTTCCCACTTTAAAAGCTGGCGTGAGCTCCCCACAATGATCGCGTGCCATTTTGAGGAATTGACAGATATTCCAAAGCAACGCGAGTCGTCAGAAATGTGATCCAGATCGTCATTGAGGAAGCAATTGCAGTGGTGAGATCGTTTACATCGGCCTGCACATACATATAAATGCAGATCGTCCGTATAAGAACATTTTAATCTTAGTTAGATTGGATAAATGCTGAAAATAGGAGAGACCTTGCAGAACTCCGGTGATCAAATGGCACCAATCAGATAAATTACGGCCAGCAATGACAGCTTGGACACGGTCGCAAAGGTAAGGGGAAAACACGAACCACTTACCCTCTAGACTCCGCATACATAGGCGCCCCCGTAAGCCAAGCTTAAGCTCTTATTTTTACTATTATAATTTAATTCTATTTCTGACGATCTCAATGTAACTGCATATAATTTGACATGTAATTTAATTTATACTGTGTTATATTGAGTAATAAAATCTGAATCTGAATCTGAATCTGAATCAAAGAGTGGTTGCCACGCCCCGAAATAGTATTTTAGTACGCGGCCGCCTGTTGACATAGTAACATGCAATATTCGGCTATTTACTTTGCGAATATAGTGACTAAAATGTGCCGTATTGTATATGCCGAGCCGTGGTTAAGTCGTGTGGTAAATGTAGCAAGACATCTAGCGTCCTAAAAGATGGAATTTCATTTCAGTGGTAAGCTCTTATTACTTAACACAATAAAAAATGAATAATTAAAACTGTAACGTTTATTGCAAAGATGGCGACGCTTTGATGTCTTTCCACAGTGGTCTGTCTCTTTCTTTCACATACTAATTTTGCCAATTCCGTCTTCGTCTAATCACTTTAGTGATGAGAATGTAGTTTTTTTTAGGTTTCCATACTCGTAAAGCTATGATGAGATGAACTTTGAAATTAATTATGTCAGTAGGTTGTACTGAAATGTATATTTCTCATGTAAAATTATGAAACCACTATGTTCTAAATTACTTCTTTTTATACTTATAATTTCGGTAGACCCAATTCAATCAAACGAGCCTCAAATTGCTAAGCGTAATAAAAAAATACGATTCTGAAAGTAAAATCATAAGAAAGTCTCTTACATTTTGATTGATTACGTCACTTTGACATCGTCCAAAGTGGTCTAGGATCGATTTCCTTGAATGTACATACATGGGAACTATCTGGATAAACCCAGAATGCAAGACTCTTTTGATACTTGAATACATTCGTAATATTTTTTTGACATGACGCACCAAAATAATTGAAAATGTTTTTAAATGTATACGTAGTTGACAATAGTGCCTCCTAGAGGTAATTTTTTTGGCAGGTGTGCTTCATGATAAAAGTAAAAACAAAAAAAATAATTTTTCCCTCAAAGTTTAAGGATAGGAATGTTGTAAAAATTTGCATTATTGACCCCGTCCTATTCTCATCAATAGTGACTTTATTTGCATGCAGTAGTCGAAATTAGTTCCCAATTGTATTGATTGTATTTCCCAACCCCAATCCGCCGGACTGGGAAGAAGAATCGGCACCATAGCTTAGCCAGCATGCTGCTGGAAGCTGGCATCCGTATGCGGAATATACTTTAGCTGTCGGTCGTAAAATAACTCGGTATTATTAATTCATCTTAAGTTTAATTTGTTAATTACGCAGCAGGCTGAGCGGCAAATTCTTAATTCGCGCTGCCGCGCGGGTATTTGTTATTATTCTATACGTCTCAAATAAATGATAGAAATTAAAACTTAAGTTTACGTCAGTTTTTGTTTTAATCTGCATTCATTGGGCTTTTTAACCGTATTTTTTGTAAATATAATATTGAACATTATATTATAAAATATTGTGTTGAAACATAAAAGATAAGCTGATGTTGTGAAACTTCTTTATGTATCTTAATAAATTTATATGAAGGAGTGTAATTATCATACCACATATGAAAGCCACATCTATGGTTTATCAGAAACTGACACCACACTCGAGGTGATAGGTAAACTGAAGCCGATATATTTTTTAATCTGAAGGGGGTGGCTGATGGCTACCGGGCTAAATGAGCTCAGTTTGTCCTAGGATACATATGTGCCAAGTGAATTCATCCGCAGTCGCGAGGCGTTCGTAGAAGCCGATTATTTACGGCTTTACCAAAAATTCCTATGCATAGAGTAGGTATACAAACAAAACGTAAAACCGAAAATAACCCGGTATACTATAGCTTTACCTTGCATTACCATCTTCATAATACGATGCATAACCAAAACGCAATTTATTTACTAAGCCGAAATCTATCGCAGTACTCGCTCGCACATATTCACTTACCTACAAGAAAGAAACAATAACAATATATTCGTACACACGCGCAGTTACATTTCACTGCGCGCGAACTTACACCCACAAAATTATTACAAGTCCGGCTGGTCCGGCGGTCCCTCTCCGCTGTACTTGAATTCAAACATTCAAACATTTTTCTAGCGCTTCGAACTCACACAACAGACACGGCAGCATGTGAAAACAATAAAAATCAGAGTGAGAGAACGCTCTAGTCCGCACTCGGGCGCCGGCTTATTTCAAACAATTTTCAACTTTAAGTGTATAGCACGCGTCACTTTCTTTTCTCGAGGACGCCGTCGCCGCCACCTACGACCTTCAAACTTTAATAATATTTTGCATCCTTTTTTCATTACGCAATATTACGCGACGCCATTACTTTAGTTCGCGTCGTCGCGCAAAGATAGGTACAGTGTAATTCTTGTGAAAGTTGTTTTGAATTACCTATTCATTTAGTGTTTTATGATTCAAGTAACTAGTGAAATTTAGCTCGCTAAGTGTTCGTTTCGTTCGTGTGTTCATGTGCTGTAATGATTTGTTTGTAGTTACCTACTGTTTGGATTATTTGATTTTGTTCACGACGACGGAGGTTGGTGTTTCTATTCTATTTTTAATACGTTAGGTACCTATAGGTTTTACCCAAATCTAATTTAGGTTATATTCGTGGTTTTTCAATATTTTTGTCTGTCTGTGGGTACTCAAAGTAGGTACTAAATATGGCCGCATTGGTTCAAATTGAGTGTTGTCTTACAGATTACCTACTTAATGAGCTAACATGTTTTTCAAGGTTATCCTTTGAAAATAAAAAACATATTCGGTTGATTTTGTTGCACGAATTTGTAAATATATGTTTAATTAAGTCTTTTTTTTGGTTTCTGTGTGCAGACCTGCGGTGCATGTATTTAATTTGGTTTATTTTTGTTTTGTTTTTAACAAAGGACAACTTTTTATTTTGCATGATAGGTATTAGCAAGCTAATTTTTACTGTGTTTTGATTTCTAACGTAAATTAACTATATTGTCTGTGTGTTTAATGTGTGCGTACGCAACTAACGGCTTTTTTCAAAGCCACTTTTGTCATACTTGACATACACTGTTCATGTAATACCAGTGATGTCATGTATGGCGAAGGTGGTGAACACTAACTGCAAGGATCGCACGTAGAAACAGTTACCGCACTTACTTCAGCACTGCTTTTTGGGAACTAAAAGATGACATCTATGGTATGTTTTTTTTTAATTAATGGAAGGGGCAAACACGTACACAACACACGCCATACATACACCTTTTTTTGCTCCGGCTTGTCTATTTATTTACGTGACGCTTCGCCACTGTTCATCCGATACCAAATTTGAACCCTCTGCATACATTGGGTGACACTACCGCCCGTACTATTAACTAAAATATCAGTTTAAAAAGTACCTTGGTTCCTTAACATTTTCGCGAATAAATCATAAACAAAAGAAAATGGAAGGCTGATATTAGGTATAGAGTGTAGAGTAGACTTATCCAACAGATACGAACTTGAAAACTATTTAGACCATGCTTAATAAAATAATATACATAAATGATTCATATTCGTAATGATTAATCGTATTTCACGAAATTAAATCTTTTTTTTTTGCACCGTTGTCATTTTGATGTTATTTCCACGGCAATAACTGAAAATGGCGATAATCCTCCATTCACAAACACCTTGAATGGTTGTAAGGGCTCCTCAAGTAAATTAAAAAAAAACTTTAATCCCTAGAGCTTTAAGGAGCTTTAGACCCAATGTGCAGAGACTAAAGCATCATTTTAAGCGCATGAGAAATGAAAAAGTAAAAAGAAAAATTAAAATAAGTCCTATCAATATGCCTCCAATTCGAAAACCTGTATAACCAACAGCGGAATGTTGTTGAAGCTTATGAAGAAAACACAAAATAAAATTATAAGTTATTTGTGTCACTGACCGGGCAGGCTCTCGAGCACGCGCACGACGGCCGGCTCGGTGAGCCCGAACAAGTCCTCTCCGGTGACGTAGTGCGGCCACAGCTTCAGCACGCCCGGCTCGCCGCGCGCCGTGCGCAGCGCGCCCACCGCGTCCAGCACCTGTACAAAAATTACAAATTAACTAGAAATACACACATCAAAAATGTATAAGGATCAAAATTTAGACCTTTTTGATATGTGTATTAATGGGAACGTTGCGTTTTTATTGCGAAAGACAGACAAACAGGAAGACATAAAATATTTGATAGTTAAAAGACACATGTGGTTCCTGCCACGAAGAACTGTTAAATGCCCATCTTAAAATGCTATAACGTTATTCAATTATTTATTTACGAGGATTGTGATCCGCCGCTAAAATTGCGTGGCAGTCAAAAAAGTCCATACAAATTTAGCTCCAGACGAAAACGTCTCTCAAATCAAATGCGATTATCAAGACATTTGAATATGTTGTAGTTATTATAAAGACTGTACGTTTCTGTTTTTAATTTTATATATTTGTTTTGTTCTAAGGTATATTTTCTTGTAAAGGAAAACGTACAGACATAGTTTTTCATGATATCTACAACATATTAAAAAATTGTAAAAATCAGTAGAGGTCGGGAAGAGAAACGTTTTCGCATTTTGTATGGAGATTTTTAGCTTCACAATAACTTAAGAGCCGATACTGCACCACTGATGGACAAAGGCCTCTCTCCCTTCCTTTAACGTATATCTTGGGCAGTCTCCCACAAGCCTTGAAGGTATCTTGCGTGCACAATAAAATCTCAATGCTTACATAAACCACCATCTGCTTTGCGCTTAGAGACGCCACGAATGGGTAGTATTGAGTTGCCGATGGCAAGATCCCTGACTGACAATGAACGAAGGAGTACCTTGGCCCAGGCGGCGCGCGGCGTGGGCGCGCTGCTCTCGTGCGGCGTCTCGTCCTGCACGCGCACGTGGAAGCGCGGGCGGCCCGCGTCCTCTGAGATCCAGCACACGTAGCGGCAGCGGCTGTTGGCGCGCGTCATCGACCAGTAGAACCGCACCTAACGAAGAAACGACATTACGACGGCTGTTTGATAAGTACCCGTGTTTGGTCACGTATGACATTACTAGGTAACTTACCTTACCTACCTACCTTACCTTTCTAAACTATTTTTTGGGTAACAAATCAGCACAAAAAAAAAAAACCGTTGTTTTTTTTAAATTCGTCAGCTATGAATAAAAGTTGAATGACTTTCCCGCCAACATGGAAAACTACGAATACCGATCGATGGTTAGGTTTCTATTTTTTGATAGGAAAATTAGTAATGCGATTAATGAAAAGTTTACGCTGTTTATAAGGCTCTTGCACCTTGTATAACTAGCATTAGAAATTGTTATAATGAATTCAAACGTGGTCGAACTTCGGTTTTTACGAGGACCTCCAGGACTTCCTGTACAAGTAATTATTGAAGACCTGGTCAACGAAATCGAAAATATTGTCCAAGGAGACCGCCAATTCAAGATTAGAGAGATCACTGCCATCACAAACAACTCAACTGAGCACGTAAACAATATTCTTGAACATAATTTGGGCATGAAAAAACTATCGGTAAGGTGGCTGCCGCATTACTCACGGAGGAACAAAAACTGAAGCGTGTGATCATTTTAGAGCATTTGGGGGAAGTTAAACGTGAGCTAAAAGAGTTTCTGCGGTGTTTTGTTGCTCAAAACTGCCCCATCGGCCGGGCCATTACCTTGGCGGCAGTTTTCTGAGATTCACGGGGCAAAATTATAATTATTAATTAGAAAATGGTAAAACGATGACAATACAATATTATGTAAATATTAATATTATGTAAATATATTGAATTCATTTAATACTATGTTAAAGGAAAAAAGACCCCATTTGAAGAAGAAAAAAATGTGTTCCACCATGATCACTCCACTTTGTTCTATGGGAGTAGCTGCAGCTATATTGGCACAATTAAAATATTGATTGCTGCCCCACTCATCTTATTCTCCACACGTGGAACCGGGTCACCCATTGTTTTGAAAAATCACGTAAAAAACATACTTGCTGTAAAAAACGCGTCGAACGAAGATTTCATTGCCGCTACGGACGCCTATTTTGAGGACTACCGAATTCTTTTTTTTTCGTCTATCAAAAAACCTAAATGAATAAAATTAGAAAGAGATTTTGATTAGAATTAAATATATACTTGAAAATAAAAAACTTTTTTGTAACATGGGTACACAGATTAAAAACCAGGGCGTTTATATTTCAAGGTGGGGACCGTGGGCTGGATAGTGACGTGTTGTTAGGCCTCCCACAAGGTGGACACGTGGTGGTATTTGTCTGTCAGTCGTAGTAGCCTCGCCCGACCTTAAGCATAAGTACTTACATAGGCAAGTTTACTGTACAACTTTTAAATTTGAGCACAACACTTCTGTTCCAACCTGCTCTTTCTAAAAAGCCTCGACTGACTCAGACTCGGAGAAAAGAAAGTGTCTATATGTCAAAGCAGCAGCAGTTTGTCTATGGATCTGCAAGCAAACTTTTGAGCGATCAATAAATGTACGGTCACGAACGTAAATCAAGGACCATTAAAAAAATATATTGCTTAAAGTCGAAAATATCATTAGGGATGTAAAGTCATTTGCAACTTAAAGGAAACCCCACCTTATTTGCTGTAGAATGTCAGATTGACTTTGAACCTAAGATGGGTACAAATTTAAGTCTTCGACTGTGTGTTGAAACTGGTTAACCCTCAATGACCTGACCGTAACCACGCATCAATCTCGATCCAAACTACTCACGATCTTGTATCCAATGGGGTAGATGTAGTGTGGCGTGTGGAAGGCCTGTAGCTGGTGCGGCAGCAGGTGGCCGGGCGCGAGGAAGATGACGCCGCCCACTCGGATTAGGTGGTTGGTGTCCGAGTGCAGCATCACCGACGCGACCTGCCGCTGCTCGTCGCGCGACACGTAAACGCGCCGTTGCACACTCAGTGTGGTTAGCTCGTTGTCTTTTTCGCTCTGCAAAATATATGATATTAATAATGGTATGTATTCGTAGTTGGTAAGATATTGTAAATTGACAAGGATCGCAATAACAACAGTTGTGAAGTGGGTGTGACTATGCCAAATGAACAATAATGCCTAATCAAAAGGAAAGTTTGTTTTTGCTATAGTTAAGTCGATTGAGAATGATGCAAAGAAACTCACCTTAGGTGCATGGGAAGAGCAGAAAGCGGTCTTGTTCTTGTAGAAGACGCAGTTGTCCTTGACCGCGCAGCCGAGATGGTAGACGCTGCCGCAGCGCACCTTGAAGCAGCGCACCGTCGCGCCGAGCTTGCGGCACACGGCGCAGGTCGCGTTGGACCCCGCCGCCAGCGCCGTGTCCACGTTCATCAGCGCCCCGCTCACGGTCTCGTACACGCCTTCAGACCAGAGCGCGCAGTTCAGGTGCACCCAGCGATCGACGTCGCAGTTGAGAAGCCTCGACACTCCGTCTGCCACTCCATCGCCCTGTATCCCGCACAGTTCGCACCTCCGAGAATCTTCCGTCGTCACCGGCATTATAGCGACACCAGTGCGGAACACGAGTTCGGTCAGCTCACGATCTGTTGGACGCTTGTACTTGACAGGCGGCCCGATACACCCCGGCGACCACAATTTATACCGAATCCCGCGATACTTTTCTTTCTCGACGCTTTGGTTGCTCTTCTCGTCGGATTCGTTCTTTAGATCTTCGTCTAAAGCGCTGACGTCTTCCCCGACTTCTTTCATAAGTTCGTCGTTGTCGAGAGAATCTATAAAAGATAGATCCATTTTTTCGTCCTTGATGTCGGGCTTGATATCTAAATCATCAGTTTCCATACTTTCAGTTGAAGCCGTGTCGAAATCGTCGCGATCTTTCGATAAATTGTTCTCGTTATCTGATTTAACGTCTTCTTTGACGGTTTTTTTTGTTTTTCCATCTAGTATGATATTTGTAGGTCGCCACGCGAATCTCTCGTAGCACTGCGTGCTGCAGAAGTATAACTCTGAGTCGCTGTCACATAGAATGTCTTCAGCGTTGCCCTTGTTAGCTGAGAGCAGTGGAAACTCGGATGCTTTCGCTCTAACAACAGAGTCTAAAATGACTACATCACAGTGTCGACAAAATTTAGCAGCTCCGTTTAATATACTTTGAATATCAATGGGTGTGCCCTCTTTACCATCTTTGCCTTTAGATCTATACAGCCCTAGTTTATGAGAAGGTGGCGTTGCAGTTCTTTCTACAATTTGGTATGCCGTCGGTGGTGGTATGTGTAAAATTCCTGCAAGTTCTTTCAACACGCCTAATATATCTTCAGCTGCGCCGGAAGTGAGCGTCAGCGTCACAGTCACGTTTTCATTGCTTTCAGTGCTACTAGGTGAATCCACGTTCTTCATGGGCAAGTCAGAATCAAAGCACTTCAATGCCTTTGAGCAGTCCTCGTCCTTCAAATGGAACAGTGAGACTGGTTTCACTCGGATGGGAACAGGGGCGATTAGAGGTATGATCGGCGACACTTTGCCGGACATCGCAGAGTCGCTATCCTCGTCTTCCTCGTCATCGTCAATGAGTTTGAGTCCGGGGAAGCGGTTGACCGGCTCCATATCAAGGCATTCCGGACTTGAACAACTAACGATGCTATCAGGCGTATCCGTGTCCCGCTCTTTGCAAATGAACTCAAGTTTCTTGTCTTCTGGGTCATCTTCGAATACGATCGGCTGAAACTCTTGGTCGTAGAATCCTCTTTGCGTGGACGCCTGCGGTTTCTCAGGCAGCGGTTCATCGTCCCCGAAAGGTTTCGTGTTATAGTAATCGGCTACGTTAGGTATTTTCGCGTTGCCGAACTCACCGACCAAGTCACCTTTCATGATGTCATAATCTTTGTTTTTCAGCTTGGTCAAATCCCCAGAACCAAACAGCGGGCAGACTGCAAAGTTAGTGGTCAGAGACGGCTCCTGAATTTGCATTGGCGGCAAGGGCTTTAGCTGAGCCATCAAGTTATCGATAAAGGTATCATAATCTTCCACGTAGCGCGAACCTTTTGGTCTCTTATGTTTGTCGGTCGGTTTTATGCTATTTAGCTGCTGGTGTTGATTCTGCTGCTGCTTTCGCTTTCTTTGCTGGTATTCACGTCGCTTGCGCTTTTTAGCTTCAGCGGGTGTTTCGGATGAGGGCTCCGACGACGGATCCATGTTGACACTTTCAGGATACTCTTCCTTCATCGGATGGTCGAGTTTGCCTTGATCCGACGCTGTGGACACTCCGGACGTAGCGGACTGTTGAGAACTTTCGTCAAGCAATTCTTTTTTAATCGGAGTAAATGGTCTCATAACGGGACTCTGTTGAGGCGGCGTCACTTCTTTCTTAATGGTCTGATGGAGGTGCTGATTCTCCATACTTATCGGGTACATCTGCATCGTTTTAACTGTTGGTGACGTCTCCGGTAGCGGCGTTGTTTCTTCTTTGGTCATGACTTTCATAGGTGGTTTTCGCACGTCCATTAGGGATTGCGTCGAAGTATGCATCAGCGGTGACATGGAAGAGGTGGGAATCGACGTCTGCATACCCTGCATACTCTGCATACCCTGCACGCCTTGCACGCCCTGCATGCCCTGCATGCTTTGCATGTTCTGCTGTATCGTTTGCATCCCTTGCATCGAATGTTGTATAGGCCGATTGGTAAACGGTGAATTCACTTGCGATGTCATTTGCGACATAATTTGGCGCGGAGAGTTTTTAGGCATCTCCACTTCTTGTGACATAGATAGTGTCGGTGGCGGTATGGAAGGCCTGGCAAGCTGTGCTTCTAGGGACGGTATGGTACCCAGGGCGGGCGCGGTCCTCTGCATCGTCATCGTCCGCTGAGGCACAACATTCGCGGCTGTAGTGGTCGTTTGTAGCAACTGTTTCAACAAGACGTTTTGAGATTCGTCATTTCTTTGATTAGAAGAATTTTGGTGTATAATTTTATTTCCAGCATTATCAGTGACAATAGTGGAAGACGCATTGGGTTCTTCGGTTTCCATCGGCTCTGATTTCACTATGACTGACTCCACGCTGTGTCTTTTTGTGGGCTGTATGTGACCCACAATAACCTCTGATTTAGGTTCATCGGTTGATTTCGATCTTTTCAATGGCGAGGTTAGTTGCGTGTGGAGAAGTTTTGAGGATGTAATAAAATTAATGGAACCCGGTGTTGTTTTTACCTGTATTTGACTAATCGCTGGACTGACGGTTGTATGGGTGCGGACAGTCACATTTGGTGGCGGTTCCTTGCTGCCTATCATAGGCCTTGAGGTCATTACTAGAGCCGGCGGCTGGCTGGTGCTGATGCTTTGAGGATTAAAAGGATGATTACTCGTGCTGATCTGTCTAGTCGGCTGAAGCAACGTGTGCCCTAAAATACTAGTGGGCAAAGGCTGTCCTTTCTGAAAACCACTTACAGTAGTCGTAATAGTGCTACTAGTATGCATTATTGACTGCGGTGCGGTAGAACTATGAATTTTAGACAACGCAGGCATTTGAATAATCTGATTCGCAACGGAAGTCGCGTTCAAATCTTCATTCGAGGAGAAGCTTTGGTTAGTTATTAGAGGTGGCTGCGCGGGCGATTTCATTAGAGTATTCTGCATAGCCACGGGCGAATTCATAGGGGACACAGTAGGTGATTTTCTATTCTGTCCCATAGAAGACAATGTGTTGATACGAGAGCCTACCAGCTGCGCTACGTTCATCGGTAGACTATCCGAGCTAGGGATTGCCGGCATGGGCTTGTCCATCCGTTGCACCGGCGAGGGCCGCGACGCCGCCACTTCCACCTTTGACGACGGCAGAAGGTTCTCGAAGTTCACTTGCGTAGGCGTACTCGCGTCACTGTTTTTTCTGATTAACGAGGATACAGTTTGCGCGTCCGCTTTGGCGGCTGACGTATTGAGCGAAGACATGATAGATCGCAGCTGTTGAGACACATTTGCCATATTAGATTGTAATTCCGCCGGTTGCGATAGCGGCGACAGCTGTGGCACGGTCGCCGCCTGCAACCCCAGCCTTTCTGCGTCGCGTTTGGGGAAAGCGTGCTGTTCGAATTCCTTAACGTCTTGCTTAGCCGGCGGATTGATGTTAGGATTTTGCGGCGCCGGATTTTGTTTAGGATTCGGCTGCTTCATACCGAACTGTTTAGCCTCATCGGTTATATTCTCCAACATACAAAGCATATCCTCGAAGTATTCTACACGTTTCGGATTTCCTTCCACCGCTTCGGCGTGTTCTTGCATCGTGATATCATTTAGGTACCTTTCTTGCGAAGGCGTCGGGGACGGTATGGATATCTGAACTGAGTCTTGTGCCATGTCCGACGTGATCTGCATATTAGAATCTATAACCATCTCTTTGGTTTGGTTTGCAATAGCTTTAATAGTCTTAACAACATTTTCTTGCGCCTTGCTATCAGCAGTTGACTGGTTTTGCGACTGCGTTTCAGACATGGTTTTATTATATGACATGAGTAAGCTACTCTGGAGATTGTCTTCTGGTTTGTCTTCGTCGTCACCTTCCATGATGTTGTCAGGAATCTTTTCAGGTATCGGGTCGGGACTCTTTATATCTGCTTTCCCTAATAACAGAGGTGTTCTGTCCGTAATACACAATGAATGAGGTAACTCAGTTTGTTGACTTATTTCTGTTTCTATGTCAATATCTTTACTAGTCTCTTTAATTATAGGGGGTGGTTTGTGATCCAAATGGGCTAGTCCTTGAGAGCCCATAGCACCCAAATGATGAACGGTCGTAGTTATATGATGAATTTCTTTGTCTGCGTGAGTGTCTGAAGCGACCGTGCTGTCGGGTGACGCCGCATCGTCTTGAAATATCTTTGCAGGCAAAGTAGCATCGTGAGTTACAGAGAGACTCGAGAGTTTTGTATTCGAGAGTGACAAAGCCATTGGTTTTTCAATGGTCTTGAGGATCTTTTGTTTTACGTGGTGTTGCGTTAATATGGATACGGGAACCCTGGAAGCCCCGGCCGCTGAGTTAGACGCAGCGAGCGTGATTGATGCTGCCGTTTTCGGAAGGTTCGACGATATCACACTTATGACTGAGCTGATAGGTTTCGAATGAGCTAGTGTCGACATGTTTATAGTTAATGGAGGATTGTTTAAATTCAGAGGCATTTTCTTTAGGTGAGGCTTCGCACCAGCGCCGTGGCCCGTAATAGGAACCGAAAGATTTTTCAACACCGGTACTGAAATCGTTTGATTCGCGATGGACACCGAAGCTACGGTGGCTTGGGACACTTCATTTAGAATTTTATTGTTCGAGTGCTGGGATAGCATAGTAGCGCTGAGAACGGGAAGCCTCGATAGGCCACCCGTTTGAGACGGGTTGACTAGTTTATATTGCTGCAAGTTGGACGGCGCCTGCTTGGCGGTGGACAAACTGATGACCGCTACAGTTTTAGTGGTCGTTTCCGTTCTGGTCGCAGTCTTTTCCGGTATAACTTCCTCCTCCATTTCATCTTCCGGCTTCCCGCTGTCGATCAGTTCCTCGAAATCTTCCTCGGTCGCGATTCGCTCCTCGGGCGATATCGCTCCGGGTTCCACAACAACAATATCCGCGTCGTCCAAATGTTCCTCAACTATTTCCTCGATGTCATCGTCGTCGTCTTTCGCGAATCCCATTCGCGCGGCGTCGTCGGATAACGCGGAGTACTCGACTCCGTCGGGGGCGTAGAGCACGAACTCGCGCGTCTCGTTGGGGCTCTGGCTGGTGGACTCCTCGGGGCGGTCGTCGGAGGTCCCGGGCGCGCTCTTCCCGGCGAACCTCGGGCGCGGCGGGGTGCGCCGCTTGAGTATGGAGACCTTGTTGATGTGGGGCGGGCGGCGGCGCTCGTCGTCCTTGGCCGGCCAGACGGGCGCGCCGCCCAGCAGCCCCGCCTTGAAGTACCGGTAGCCGGGCGGGATGGGCGCGGCGTGGTGGTGCAGCCCGCCGCCGTGCTCGGGCGCGGCCGGCGCGGGCGACGCGGCCGGCGACGCGGACGGCGTGGGCGTGCGCGCCACGTGCGGCGAGCGCGACAGGGACGGCGACACCGGCGCGCCGCCCATCGGGCTGTACTGCTGCCGCTGCAGCATCTGTTGCCGCTGGAACATACATTTGT
This sequence comes from Acleris sparsana, assembly GCA_923062465.1. Classification (NCBI taxonomy): domain Eukaryota; kingdom Metazoa; phylum Arthropoda; class Insecta; order Lepidoptera; family Tortricidae; genus Acleris; species Acleris sparsana. The sequence goes on from OV281293.1 coordinate 4,718,211, forward strand.
GATTGGTCGCGCAGCGTCAAATAAAGTAGTAAAGAACGGTACCCCAGATTGAAAACACTGTAACGGTTGCATTATTATTTATTGGTTAGCATATTTATTAAAATCTAATGTAATATAATATCTGTCAAAGAAAACAATTCGTGTAAGAGTTAGAATACTTACTGCCATCTCGTTAGCGGGATTGCCTGGTGACGGTAACGGCTGCGGGCTGCCCAGCGGTGAAGTTTGTTGGCGACCACCGAACGGCACGCCGACTCTCATTCCTGACACGAATATTTAGGCTATTGATTATTACACCCTTGATTAATGTTTAAACCGAATATCACAGCGTGCTTTAACTCTCGTTGTCAGTGTTAATGATGATATTTGGGTAAGGCCGGTATTTTAAAAGTATTCATATTATTATTCGTAATCATTAATCGTGTTTCACGAAATTAAATAGTTTTTTTCAATATTTTTGCACAGTTGCCATTTTGAGGTTATTTCCACGCCCTAAAACAATATCTATACACCATCACTGAAAATGGCGATAATCCTCCATTCACAAACACCCTGATTGGTAGTTTAGGGGTTTCCAAAGAAAATTAAAAAAAAACCCTACAGATTCATAAGGACCTTTAGTCCCGATGTGCAGAGACTTGAGTAACAGCATTTTTTTCAGATTTTGTAGCTCATAAACACTCATAAACTTCGGAGATGAGAGCATCTTTGTTATTTTTTTTCCATATTTATCAAAGTTTGTTGCGATTGATAGCGTCTGTAATTACTGAGAAAGCTTGCTGCGACTAACAGACATCAAAGTCTCATCTTTTTTTTTATTAGAACCGCTAAACTGTACGCTACACTAATATTAATTTCATTTATATTCAATCACCATGTTACGTATATTCGCTATTTGTTAATACAATAGTATTAACTAAAAATAAGCGCTTCGAATCATCAGTGTACGGATAAACTTGTACCATTCGTTTTTGTATACTGTTTTTGTAAGATGTCTATTGTAAATTGTTAACAAATGAATCATTATTATTATTCAGATATTTATTAAATTTTCTGTAAGTTAGGTTTTTTACAATAAATATTTAAATATTAAAGTAAAATAACAATACTAATACAAAAAATAAACATTATAAAAAACCTAACCTACAAGTGCCGCCGGCAGCGGGGCAGGGCTCAAGCTACCGGTGGATAAGGCTGCAGAGAGAGGAACCTCCTCACAATGCGTGCCGTGTCGAGGAGTACTGCCTTCTGTATCTGGCCCTTGACCCAGCCATCTAGCGAGAGTCTCTTGAGGTGTTGGTCGAGACTCTTTGCTAGACCGTTTGCCGAAACTATCGGGACAATGTCCGTCGAGTCAACATCCCACATGGAGGTCACCTCGTGAGTCAAATCAAGGTACTTGCTGAGCTTGTCCTTCTCGGCCTTCACGAGGTTCTCGTCATGCGGGATGGTGACGTCGACAATGGGGTTGATGATTTTCATTTGAATTTTTGTGATTTTCCCTTATGTCCAAGTCACGAAAAATCATTAATTTGACGCTTTATTTCATAAGTTTTACAGTAGTATCTTAGTAATAATTATAATTAGTCATTACGAATCAGCGAAGTTTTTAAACCTAAACACATTAAAAAAGTCTTGGGATACTCAGTATTCCCAGACAAATTAGATGTTTGACTCAGTAATAATTTGCCTATATTTAAATGTTTACTGTCTAGGGATAAAAAATATCCCTAGGCACTTTTTTTTAATTTCAAGTAATCATTGTTTTTTTCCATACAAAATGAATGCACACACTGGGACACCTAGTAGTAATAGGCGGTTTAAATGCTTTTCAGTCCTAAACGAGAGAAGATCCAGGATCTGAAAGACGATCTTAATTAATTGGAGAGGTATTTAAAGAAGTAAAAGTGAAGTACCTTGCTGATGGTGCGGTGGGCGAGCGAAGCGAGTGGGCAGCGGCGAGCATCCGGGCGCGGGCCGCGAGAACCGACTCCCCGCGTAGTCCTGAGTAACATAATCAAGGTATTACGTATACTAACATATCGTTACAACAGTGTCAATTTTGAAATAATAGTTCGATATTATTTACGGCACTTAATACTTAGGCGTTTTCAATACCCGTTTAGCGGCCATTTCACTCAAGATCAGCTAGTTAATACAGCCTTAGAAAAACACGAGTTTTTGATAGATTATTGATAAACGATTTATGTAAACGATAAAGTTGTTTATAATGCTTATTTAACTTAATTAATCACTTAATAAACCAATATTACTAACAATTTGCAACTGAGGCGAATGAGACGACACTGGACTTTGTATTTGTGACTGCTGATATATCTAAAACAAAGAGACAACATATGAAACTTGGATTTGGCTATTCTTTACTCCAGTATGTTTAAGGAATCCTTGAAATACTGACCTGTGGGCTACGACTTGGCGTCGGGAGTTGCGGACTGGTTCTCTGAGCTTGTAACTGCTGAAGGAAGTGTTGCGGCGACATCGCCGACTGCATCGGGCTTTGTTGTGTGTGCATCGGACTCTGCTGCAGGTGCATGGGGCTTTGCTGCGAATGCATCGGGCTCTGGTGCATCGGAGACTGAGAAATCTGGTTCTGGTGCAACGGGGACTGGTGCATAGGGCTCTGCTGGGAATGCATCGAGCCTTGTTGGTGCATCGGGCTCTGTTGGTGCATCGGGCTCTGTTGATGCATCGGGCTTTGTTGGTGCATCGGGCTCTGATGCATGGGGGTTTGTTGCGGCATGTTGGTTTGTTGCACGTGCATGGGGGACTGTTGGGAGTGGAGCGGGGACTGCTGCGCGTGGAGTGGCGATTGGGTAGATGGATGTAAAGGTGATTGCGACGTGTGGTGGAGCGGGGACTGTTGGGAATGCAACGGGGACTGCATCGGCGAGGTCAGGTGGTGCAGCGGCGACTGCGGCGCGAGGGAGTGTAAGGGAGATTGTGAATGAGGAGACTGCACGTGGAGCGGAGACATAGCTGGGCGTGCGCTGGCCGGGCGCGGCGCGGGTCCCCCCGACGGCATCGTGTTTCTGATTGCACCCAGTTGCTGTTGCCCGAACTGCACCATGCCCACAGACTGCGGCCTCTCTTGACCACCCGACAGTTGCCTCACGAGTTGCTGTTGCGGGGAACCGGTCTGTTCGATAACGAGCGTTCGACTGCCCTGGAGAATCCTGTTCTGAGCGCTGAGCGGCGACGTCACCAGCCCTATCCGCTGCTGCCCGTCAGAGCTAAGGACCGTCTGCTGGTTCCTGATGATTTGCTGTTGCTGGACGGCGTTTTGTAAGCCTATCTGCATCGGCCGGTTGATCGCGGTCTGTTGCATTTGCGGGGACTGAGGTATATTCTGGTTCTGCGTGTAGACTGTTTGGTTGGTTGTGATCTGTTGTTGGTTTATCACTGTCTGTTGAGCTAATTGAGGATTCTGTTGACGGTGTTTAGTTTCGTATTCCTGGAAAATTATCGGTTTAGTAAAAAAAATACAAATTGATAAAAGTATTTTAAGACTTTTCTGAAGTTTGTGTGTTTTGTTGCAGAGAGGGTTAGTGCGAGTATTAGTTCGTGTTGTTTGCAATGGTGCTTGACTTGGTTCGATTTCTGGGGCTGACCTGTATGAGCATGCTGTGCTGGCGGCTCTGCTTGCGCGCGGCCTCGAGGTGCTTCTGCAGCGCCTGCTGCTCGGCGGAGACGCGGCGCAGCTCGGCCGCGTCGTTGGGCATCAGCTCGTTGCCCGACTTCCTCAGCTGGCGCTGCTTGCTATTCAGCGACTGCGAATCACAAACCGACAAAGGATAAAGCGCGCCGCGCTCGACACGAGTGCCAGCTCCCCGGTTAGTAGACATCGTCATTCGGTTATCACAGAGTGCGACACGATCCCCGGTGTGCCCCATGGCGGGCGGCGGGGGGTGGGGAGCCCCCGATCCTACAGACGCTACACGCTACACGCGACTACGGTAAGCTCACGAACACGGAAGCGGTCTACTGCTCACCTTGCGGATCTTGCGCAGTTTCTGCACCTCGACCTCGTAGTAGCGCAGCTGGTCGGCGGCGAAGGCGTTGTACTGCTTGAGCCACTGGTCGTAGAGCAGGCGCGCGTGCGGGTCGGCGTCGCGCTCGGGCGGCGGCGGCGCGGGCGGCGGCGCGCCGGCGTACAGCGGGATGCAGGGCGCGGGCGGCGCGGGGGGCGCGGGCGGGCCCGCCACCGGCGCGCCCCACTCGCCGTCGCGCTCCTGCTCGCGCTTCTCCTGCTCCAGGAGCTCCTCCAGAAGCAACGGTTGCTCCTGGTTTACGTTCTGACGGTTAAATTTGGCCTTTCACGTTTCTGTTAAAGCTATGCTCCCGCTACCGGTGACGAGCGTCCTCGGTGGCGTTCCCTCGGTCGTCAGAGGGCAGTACGGATACGAACTTTATTTATTAACGATTGGCTCGATTACAATGTTATTCGGTTATCTCTTCGAGGTACATCATTCTGAATTTAAACAATGCAAATCGAGATTGTGATATACCCATCTCATCTTGGATGAGAGGCCGACAGAATTAAGTTATGACACGGTTAACCTTGTGACAATTTGTAATTAAATAAAAATTATTGAATTCGGTCGGCCTCGGTCGTCTACAAAGAAAATTTGCAGTATAGCGAGTGAATGACTTACAAATGAAGTATTGTGTCACACACGGTTTACTTTGCATACTTGTACTGCTTGGTAGCGAGAAATCGACTAATAGTGTGCATTGTACTAGGAGCAGTTATCTGATATAGAATCGTGAACAGTATTACTACAGAGTGCCGGAATATATAAATTGTATGCTCTCTATGACAACATACTGTACTCTAAATACTAATATAAATCTTTATATTACTGCTATATGTGAGAGTTATTATTGTAAGATGTACCTATTTATTTTAACTACCCTATATCCAATAAAAAGGTTTATCTTTATTCAACTTAAACATGATGTATAGTTTATAATTTATAACAATATATTTCCTTTGATCTTAAACTTTTATCTCAGACCCATAACCTTACAATAAATGTTTTCCCATCACCATGACAACAAACAAGATGAGAGAGGCAATCAATAAAAATCTCAAGGCTTAAATTATACGATACAATACAATCATTCATTATATTTTAGTATTATTTTAGTGCTGATACAATGTACTTATAGTACGTTAGTGTTTCAGTGTTAGGGATGCTGAAAAGGTTCAAAGGTTAGTCAGTACGCATGCAGCGCGAGCAGGCAAGTTAGAAGCGGCGACAGACAAACAGGGTGTAGCGGTGGCGATGGCGCTCCTCTCGACCGCTGGCGACAGCGGAGCTCACGGACGGGACTCGCCGAAGGGAACTCGGATAATAAAAACAGGATGTGGAAAAACTTAGACAAGATACCCTTGTGCAAGATTTCAAGATATTTTTTAATGTCTAAGAAATTAAGTTGTGCTTCGACAGTGTTGAAATTGAAATAGACCTCGAAATAGCTTTATCTTACAAGAACCCTGAGCATAACAATAGAGGATAGGATTGGTGAATAGGAAGCTTGCTAGGGTTTAGGTGCACTCGTGGAGGGAACTGACGCGAGCTCAGCCAGTCGGAATGCGCTCTAACTGAAGACGAGTTTAATTCGTTACTTTATTATATAACGGACACATGCCAAAATCATTTGCTGCTTCATTTAAAAACCTTACACGGATCTTGGAATGTGTCCGTTTTACATTCAATGAACGAAATGTGAAATGTATGTAGATAGTATGTCAGTTGGTACTCGTCGTCGGCTGACCGCGCCTGTGCGGGGAGGGTTGTATGTACTATATTGTGTGGGTGGGGCAGGTAGGAGGGACGGGCGGGGTGCGGGTTCTGACCTGCAGCAGCAGCGGGCGGCGATGCAGCCAGTCGCCCCAGTCCGCGTCGTAGGGCACCTGCCCAACAACCGGAGGTCACCGACATGCACTCAACACGCGCCTACCAGATAACTTGACGTACGAGTTTTTTAACCGCTGTCGTCTATCAATGTAAAGAGTACTTTCTAATGTGGAACTTGACTCTCAATATATTGAGACCAATTGTTTTTGTTTTGTTAAACTGTTTAACTTCATGGATTGTTTATGTTCTGTTCCTACCTGTATGGCTAGAACATCTTATAGCTTGTAGCTTCTAGCTCGGCGCGTCTATTTTGTTATAGACTAGCTAGAGTGGGTACCGAGTGACAAACAGGTCAAAGTCAAAGTCAAAGTGTTTATTTGTAAACATAGGTAGAACTAAAATAGTGGTGGAAATTTTTTTCTTGGTCGCGGGGCAAGTTGTGCCAGTAGCCCTGGTTCCTAAGATGATAAATACTTAGCCGCCTGAAATATTCCCCATCCCTATTATATTTTGTTTTAACTACTTTAAACCTTTTCATTCAAATAAAATAAGCAGTAATAAAACACAAACCATAACATAATAAAACTGTTCAATTTTATTTCACAAGTAAAATTAACCACTTAACCCTCGAAGCATTTCACAGACAAATAATCAACTCATTTTAAAAACTCTCCTTGAAAACATGCTGTATCTCCTATTTACAAAAAAAAAAAAAAACAAAAAAAAACACAGTCGGTAAAAAAACTCGTATCGATTAATAGCGACATCAAAATACCCATGCAATATTAGTCTACCAAGCTTGTTGATGGAACAAGCTTCAAATTTTGACGCGTATTTACACCGCGGACCGCCACCAATACGTAGACAAAGTAATATTGCTATGGATATGGTCGCGCTCACACCGATGCGGCGGAAGCGATTCATGAACACCGCCTCGATCGGTTCACATTAAGGGCGTTGTCGTGTGACGGCCAACGTAACATTAACAGTGACACGATGGACCCAAGCTTGTACGGCATACACTTAAAGCATTGAACTTGATTCGACATCTTACACAACGATTAGACGGAAATAACTATGAGAAAGCACTACATACGTCGAACAAATTCAATCAAAAACATGTAGATAAAAAATATTACTGCATGCACGGAAATATATCAAAAATCCTCCAAGATGAACTTATTAATTTTACTAGCGTTACTTTATTAGTAAGTTTACTGATTCGTAAGTATCATTCAATGGGAGTGGAAAGTTACTTCGTTTAATTTTTAGGCTTTGTATATTGTTACTTAGGGGATCGATGAAGAGGATTATGAAGGGACCCTGAAATCGCGTAGCTGGGTAAAAAAAACCATACACATTTAGCGCCGGGCGAAAACGTTTCTCACCCCCTAAATCAAGTCAGTTTTTCACGATTTTTGAATATTTATTATAACGACCAAAATGTTGTTTTTTGGTTTTTAAATTAGTTTTGTTCTAAGAAATATTTTCTAGGAAATGAAAACGTACAGACATACAGTTTTTCATGATATCTACAACAAATTCAAAAATCGTACAAATCGGACGAAGTTTAAGGGGAGAGAAATGTTTTCGCATTTTGTACGGAGATTTTTAGCTTCACAATCCTCTTAACGGTTAAATATTCAAATATAACGATATCTCGACTTGACAACAATATTCTTATACTTACACTACGGACTAGTTAAAGACTATTAAAGACTAATTACCCAAATAAGGGTATGTCCCAAAGAAACGAAAATTCATATCAGACCGTTATAAGTTAGAAGCAATATTGTCAAGCAAGTTAAACACGCTCATAGTATTTAAATATCCCTTTATTTTATACCTGTTTCAATCGAATATACAGTGAACATAAACATTCTCAGTTTTAAAATATTACGATTGGTCAGGTAAGACAATAACTTCGGTAAAAAAATATTATATGCCTAGTTGCAATGTGAAACAAATGGTCTAGCTGTCTTTTGTTTGTACAACAGTCAGCAAATATGTTTTAAATGATACAGTAAGATTACTGGATCAATGTTGTTTTAGCTTGTAGTGGTATGTAGCTAATTAATCTAGGTTTCAAGTTTTTTTTCCTACAGAAATACAATACATTCATAAATGACATGATCCGTTTTATATCCATAAATCACGTTTTGTACGATATGTATTTATTTAATAAATGATGCAATTTAACCCTTTAAGTTATTTTGTATAGTAATCCATATATTCTTTAAATTTTTAATAAAATAAATTTTGTGAATAGGTAAAATCGAATGAGACTACATTTTAGGTTATTTTTTAATTTTGCGACTTTATGAGTTAAGATTATTATTTGTATGTTATTTTGGAACTAAACGAATAATTTAAAAATACTATTATTAGAAATCAAGTTGTTTTAGTGTTCTAGAAGTTTCTGTCTATTTCAAGTGTTTTTTAATGAACATTAGACGGGGGCAGTTTAATGTTTTTCCTGTAAGAGTGTGTTCAGTTCATGAGACGTGTAAACTGTCTGTTTAGCAGAGAGTGGTAAGTTTAATTTTAGTAACCCGCTAATCATGGAAATACTTGCGAACTAGGCATTCGTCGCAACAAATAACAGATTAATCAAATAACTGTGTGAATGTTCGCTGCATCTCGGATTGAACAGCGAGCCTAGTATGGTTGCGTTTATCGCGTCACCAAAGCGGATAAAGCATTGGTCACTCTCGTGGTAGTGCAAGCGTCAGGAAGAGAGGGATGTTGTATCGAGATTAAGTTCGGCGATAAACGCAGCCACGTTAGGCCCCTGGAGTATATCGGTAGGGATGCCGCTAGGCTTCAGTTGTGTTCACAACCAGTATAGCGGGGTGTGTGGGCGGCGGCGTACCTGCGGGTAGGGCGGCGGCGGCGGCTGCGGCGCGCGCAGCGTGCCGGGGTACGGCGGCGGCGGCGGCGCGCGCGCGCCCCCCGCGCCCACGCCCGCGACCCCCGCCGGCGCTGCGGGACACACCACACTTACTCGTCTGACACTCACCGCCTACACTAACACATTCTATTACACCTAATTAGACTAACACAAACCTACTCTTGTTACCGGACAATTATTGCACAAACAAATATCTCTGCAAACAAACCTTCAGCAATATTATTCACTTTTTGCTGAGGTGAGAGCAAAATTATAAATATCGTAATTAATAATAAATAAAAAAAAAAAAATGATAAAGGAGATTGGCCATCTTTTTATGTATGTTAAACCAAGTGCTGCCCAGAATGGACTCATGGTGCATTATATACCTTAGGCTAACACGAGACTGTACACTAAATCGCCCGTTAAAAAGTAAATCATCAATCAATGTACGGTCGGTCAAGAAAGTAATCTACCAGTTTTTCACAAAAGTTTCTGTGAGATCCAGTTATCGCTAAGGTTGACACTTGTCACTGTCATAATATTATTGCAAGGGAAAATCGAACTATTTATATCATGACGTGCGAATGAACTTCAACCTTAAGGTGGTAGACAACATTTTTGGCCGACTGTACCTTACTTACTAATAGTCGTCATCTTTCTTTCGAAAAATAAAACTAGGTGCCTAACAATGACTTGGAATCCAACCCTTCCAAAGTGCTAACTAATAATGGTAAATTGGTTTGTTTACATCTTTGCCCATTTCAATTGAAACCAACTATAGTAAATACTCTTTTTACACTACACACATTGTATAACCACAATATTTTGCATGTCGATTCTGAAGTCGACTGGATACTGATTCAGCTATTCATCTCTAAACCATGTCGTATCGTATTCCAGATGTGTGCGACAACCAAAATATAGGTTGGTGTATGGTACTGACCGGAGTGCGGCAGCGAGTGCAGCTGCACGGTGCGGTCGTGGCGCACGACGCCCACGGCCCCGTCGGCGCCGACGAGCCGCGTGCCGGGCGCGATGGCGCGGCCCGCCGCCAGCGCCGCGTTCACCTGCGCCGTCATCGCGCTCACGATGCTGGCCGTGTTCACGCTGCTCGCGCCGCCCTGACACACAACCTGACGCTACACACACACGGCTCTGTCGACCTGCTCAAAACTCTTCCGACATTCTACTGACAAACAGTATACTCGGTACACTTTTTTATTACGAGCTGAGTCAACTTCACAGTTATTTGAAATAAATTATTTCAATTGGTTTCCGTTTTAAATAGAGCCAACAATTTCTAACTATACCTGTACAGTGGTCTATGTGCTCATAATGTCTTACCAATAAAATGTATTACAGGAGTACAACTAAATTGAGAGCAGGAGTAAGCATGAGGTGCGGGGATGAGGTACTAAAACCTCATGTCACCATTGTCCTCCCCCCGCACCTCATGCATACCCCAGCTCCCAATCAAGTTGTACTCCTGTAATACATTTTATTGGTATGACATATGAGCACATAGACCACTTGATACTAAGCGAACTATGAAGTCGAGGAATGGACGTATTAGTTAACTTTAACACCCAAAACAATCAAAGGTAATTATAAAGTTAGCATTGAATAAATCAATGCCGCTGAGAAATGTAATAATTACATTTGAAACCTTAAATCGGATACGAAAATTATAAATTACGATCAGGAAGAGTAAAACGGGGTTGACAATCAATCAAGCGATATCGTATGTATTTCTTTTTTTATATAAAGTTACCTGCGCGAAGTGCAAGTGCTGCGACTGCCCAAACTGCAGCGGCGGGCGAACAATCTGCTGCCCCAGCACTTGTTGGCCGCCCCCGAACTGTTGCGGGCGCGCGATCATGCCTTGTTGCTGTTGACAAATATTCATTATTTAATTATTTTTTAGTAAAAGCAAACGACACACAGGCCACCTAATGATATGGGTCATAAATTTCAGTCAAAACAACTTTTTTTAGTCATCAGCTTCTTACCGATCTTACAGATGGGCCCTCAAGGATACACTTCGACCCCTTTAAGATCTTTTGTGCAATTACCCTCTTACACACTCAGCTGTTCGAGGTTTCCTCACCTTCACCGTAAAAGCATCGGGTATGTACTGGTATTCTGGAGGGAACTCGCGGCTTAAGCTAAGTGAGTGAGCGTTACTGAGATTTCTGAAATGATGGCAGCAAACCACTTCGCTCCAATTAAGCACCTAGCCTAGCGTTCGCACCTAGTAAGTTTAATGGTAAAGGTGCTGTATGTCAAAGTTTTTATTAAATTCGAGTTCTGCTGGTATGTCAAAGTGCTGGAGTGTTTACCTGCGCGCGTTGCGGAAAGCCCTGCTGGAACAGCTGGCGCGGCGCGGCGCCGGGCGTGGGCGCGCGCCACGCGCCTTCTTTGCTCTCCTCGCCTTCCAGCTTGACCTCCGACTTGATCGCCTGCATCGCCGACTGGGGACAATACACTCGATGAGGGCTTGGAGTTGGGGAATCTTTATGTATGAAAATCGATGTGTGTAAGTTCCCTATGCAAAAACGGTTGGACCGATTTTAATGGAATTTGCAGGCAATGCTGTGATCCTGTAGTTTGGTAGCGGTCGGATCGACAATTTTTTGCAAACCCTGAGGACTGTGATGGGTTGTCTCTATGCTAGACATTTTACCGATATGCTAATTTTGATTTAAAAAAAAGTCATTTACGTACTCGTACCTGCAAAGCCAATTGCTGGTTGAGACCAAGCGGGCGCGACGGCGGCTTGTCGTCCATCTCGCTCTTACACTGCGATGCTTCAATGTTCTTCACCGCCTTCTGCAACTCACTGTCCATTTTGTTGTCCGGTTTCTGTTCAGATTCCTCCCTACAAAAAGATTATTGTTAAGATATATTACGTTATTGAAAAATCTTACGTTTCTCGACCCAGATAGATAATCAGTTAGATATTCTGTCCCATTATTCAACTGATCCTACTATCCACTAGTAATATTACAAATGTATTGTAGGAATGTTTGTCTCGAAAAATGTAACTGATTTTAATTATAATTAAATATCAGCCATCGGTCATAAACGGTTGGATGACATTTGGCTCACTGGTAGTCTACAACAGATTACGCATAGGAAACGACGGGAACTTTGATATTTAAACACGATAAACGAGTTCTACGCAGACGCAGTAGCGTGCAATCGCTAGTAGTTAACAACTGAAACATTAAATGAGCTTTAACACTAATACTTACATAGGATGCTCTCTCTTGGCGTGTCTTTCAGGCATGTCATCCAGATCAAGTCCATCAAGAATATGCCCTGCATCATCAAGCGCTGCTAACTCGGGGTCAGCGTATTCGAGGATGTTGAACTGCTCGCCGATCTCCGCTGTGAGCGACTCCAACAGCTCCTCGTCGTCTTCGCCGAGACCGGTCAAAATGTCCTGAGGAATAATATTAATATGTCCTGAGGAATTTTTCGTATCAAGGGAGTCTTTGCAATTGATATGTATTTTCCATTGGCATGAACTTAATTGGCGTGACCGATAGGATAGTTCTTTCAATCTACAAAGCCGCACTCCACTACATATTTGTTTCTAAATAGTTATCGGCATTTTTCGGTTTCATATGCCCAGCACGTGCACGTGCAACCGTGATAGTGATAGTTAGTCCAACGCTATTAAAGAAGCTGGGATTACTTTACACAGACTTTGAGCTATGGTTTAACGTCAAATTGAGAGGCATGGCGCACCTTTATAAATTGAAACCACTATACGAAACGCACCACTTAAAAATAACTTCGGTATACACTTTTGTAATTATATGTCATATTTAACGTAATGCACATTTCTTACCTCGCCGATATTCCCAGTGTCCTGTTCCAACTTTTCCATATCACCCATATCCATTTCGTCGTGACCGTGCTCGCCTGGTTCCTGTTTTGGTTCATGGACTTGGGCTGCAAACGATTTAAAATTTAAAACCTGACATTTATTCTCTTTATAGTTAGTATAGCAAAATCAGAGTATTCATCATCTTCGGCTACACAAACAGATTTTAGAGGGTAAAAGGGACAGAAGACACAGTCTCGTTGGCAGTGACCCTGCTTCCGAAGCTAGCGGTCCCGAGTAAAAATCCCTGTAAAGGCAAGTACTTAAATATTTTGTTCCTGAGTCTGGGAGGAGTTCTATGTATTTAATTATGTATTTCTTTATCCCAGTAAGTTTATCGTTGTCTAATACTATGTCTAGTACTAGGTCAATTTGTGAGGCATTGCCCTCTGATATTTATTTATTTCTATAGGCAGCCGAATACTATTATTAATACAGTGGTTTTACTATTTCGAGAAAAATGTCGTTAGCTCACATAGAAATATCTCGCTTAGAAACAAATGAATGTAGGGCGCGACATTTATTTACATTTTGTAAGCTAACAATGAATCTTCTCCATGATAAAAACATGATGACAATGTCTTGAAATCATCCTGTAGAACGAATGGAGGTCTCTATAATTAACAATTCAAATTTAACAGCAAAAAATAACAGAGTCATAAGTTTACCATTGGGTTGGCCCATGCCATGTTGTTTTTGGTCCATGACCTGACCTTGGTTCCCAACGTTCTGTTGTATCGGAGTGCCGTCAGGAGCGACTAAACGTTGTTGCATCATCACTGAAATAAACGTACCTATTAGCGTCAAATTGGATAACATCATGGACTTGACATAATGCTATTACACCGCGATCATTTGTTGCATGTCAGTTTAAGTTACTTAGAATCCACAAGTTATTAGCTATAAGCCATGTTTTTATATCATTTGCAAGCATTTCATTTAGTTGCGTCCAGACGCAACTAATCGTTTTATCTCTACATAGTATAAAATCTTTCGAACTACGCAACGGATTTCTTTTCACCAATAGATAGACGGATTCAAGGAGAAGGATTTTATGTAATATCTGGTTTATGTACGGGTGTTACTGAAAAGTCACATATACCAAAACGAAGCGAGGGCGGGTCGCTAGTCTGTTGTTAACCGTAAATGTTCAGTTGTAGTTGGCAATAGTGTGCATTGACGAAGGGTTTATAGTCTTTGTCAATCGAAATTGGCAAAGATGTAAACACATAACTTCCAATATTCAAAGAGCGTGTTTTTATTTAAAATAACGTATAATTAATAATTATTTCATGTTAAATTTAATATAAAAGTAATAATCAAGTGTATAATCATTGCAAATACCTTACTTGAGTTTTAAAAGGACGTGATAAATGATAATCGAGTAATAATGGTAAATTGGTTCGTTGGGCTTTGTTTACGTCTTTGCCAATTTGGATAGACACAGACTATAAGTGGTTGTGCGCGGTGCCGAGTGACGTGTCACGTGAGTACTCACTGGGATGGTCGGGGCGCTGCGCGGGCGGCAGCGGCGCGCGCGGGCGCACGCCCACTGGCAACGGGTGGCGGAACTGTTGGCCCTCCGGCCCTGACGCGCCTTCGTCGCCGCCGGCTACAACAGAATAAGCGGTTAGAGTCGTCATGGCCTAAATCGGAGAAAGCTATACAAGCTGTTCAGGTATTCAATAATGATTCTTATCGATAAATATCAGTATAGTACAGTACAGTGACTTTGTATACATGCACTTTTACGTCTTATTTTACTCAAATAAAATGCGAAAGTGTATACAGAACTTTAACCTCGACTGAATAACAGGCCAAAAAGGTAACCCACTCGTAATGTGATAATAAAAAAAAGGCAATTTTAGACACCATGGAAAAAGCATCAATGTTTACCACGTCCGAATTGCTTCGATGTATTACTAACAGCATAAATGATAAATACGAAATTTTCACAGACACTCCTAAAGGAAATTCAGAAATAAAGGACTTAGCTGTTCATGATCAAATAAAACACACAAACAATAAAACACCGTATGATGAACAGTATAATATACTGTTAAGCATATTTTATGACATAATTTAATATGTTTTTCAAGTGTTTATTATTTTAGATTTATTTACTCTATTTTGCACGTAAGTTTATTAACTTTAGCACTTTAGGCCGCATTAAATAGGTTAAACTAAATATTTATAATGTATTTCTCCTATTAGTAAGGACAAAAGGCGCACAGGCCCGATTGATCTGCCTCTGACTTTATAAGCACTTACGTCCCGGCCACATTTTCTCAGGATGCCGCTGCAGCAAGTCCCTAAGCTGCCGGTTGATGTCCTCGTTGTTCGCGTAATGCAGCGGAAAGCGCTGCGCCGGGAAAGCGCTGCGCGGCGCCTCCGCGGGGGCCGGCGACGGCGGCGGGCCCTCCGACTCCGGCGTGCGGAGCCGCTGCATCGCTGCTTTAGACAAAAACAAACAGGTAAAGCGCATGTCGCGTAACCGCTAAAATCGTTCGTTTTTTTGACATGAAAATTGGTACAAGCAACGACTATCGTCATTAACAGATTCTGAATGCGGACGTAGGATAAAATCTGTTAAATTGTCATTGAAAAAAGTTTGCACTTTAAAAAAATTAGGAGTAGTTACATAAGTTGTGAAGTTTTGACTTTAACACTAGCAATAATTACACTTTTCGAATTCAAGATTCCAAAACGATTAAAAAACATTTGCTTTACTTGTATGGGATATAGCAGAAAAGTATAACTTTCCAAGTTTTTTTTACAACTTGTAGCTGGCGTAATTTAAATGTATACATAACTATGCGAAATTCGAGCTGTGGAGTACCAAGAGTGTCCGAGTTAAACCGCTGACAGACGGACAGACAGACAGACAGACGGAAAGACGGACATGACAAAACTATAAGAAGTTGTTGACTACGGGACCCTAAAACGGATTTTGTCACTCGTCATTCTTCTTTTCAGGAGACGTCAAACCGCATCAGTGTGTTAAAGATCAGGTTCGGAATAGCGTCCTATGAAAATTAATCCACCGACAAGCTCTAAGTGAATGATGATGATGAATTCTTCGAGGAAGGCAGGGCAATACAATACGATTCAATACAAATATTGTTAATTGAACACCACATACAAAAACCACATGGAATCAGAGAGACCATCGAATGTCTCCAGCATGTGGTGTTAAGAGGATGGACAGTAATTAAGTTACGCAAAATGTAGCCAGCTCTGTGGAGGTTTGGTTCTAGTTTGTAAGATGTATTATACAAAAACAACAGTTTCCGACACTTATGTGAAATTGCTATAATTTAAACTCAACATTTTCAACACCTGTAAATTTACAAGGTTAAAGAAATATTTTATTCCGCATTTCATATACACCAATTTCAAAATTCCGATTCTGAAAAATCCGCATCATTGCTCATACGAATTTCAATTGCACGAAGCATCAAAATCACGATTGTATAATTAGTGAATAATACCCAGCTTATGAAAATCATATCTCCGAAAAGACGGAACAAATTTTTTGGGTATCCGATTCCGTATAGTTAATTTATGCACATAGACTCTTTTTGTTCACACTCCTACTTTGTTCATCTAATTTAAACAAAAATAGATTAGTTCCTGCAGCGGCACGCCGCGAAGCTCGCTGCGCTCCTTCAGCACACGCGCTGTTTTTGTCACCTCTCAACGTAACGCTTCTCCTGCTACGCTCGTCTAACCACCTAGTGTGTGGCTCAAGCCAGGTTAGAACAGTATCGAATGATGTATGCTTCAATTGAGCTTCGGTATCATTTGGCGTTTACTTTGACGTATCTTGTGACGGGCCTCACAGTCAAGATGAGTTAATTGATACGGCCATCAGTGACGTACAGTTTGAGATTTGGATAATTCAGCCTTACTTTTCGGTTTGGTAAAAGTTCGGAATTAAATTATTCGAGATTTTAGAGTGTTCTCAAATATAAAAACTTCAATGTCCGGATACGGATATCTATGTGAGACACGGTAAAAATGTCTACCTTTGTTTTTTCTTGAAGAAATTCTTGTTTTGTTTATTTGACTATGTGCTGGCCTATACTATTTTTCATTAATTATTGTACCCGTGACAGATCGAGATTTTACATTTCACGCAACAGTTGTTTCAACAGATTGAGCGGTCACCTATAACTTTAAAAAATAGGTAAATATCTCTAGTAAATTTCAAAAAACAATATTTTTTGGTAACGCATTTTTACAAACGAATTCTGAAAAATTGTGCACGTAACTAAACTACTTCTACATCCCATATGCGAAACGGACTGACAATAACCTCGTTCCTCGACCGAATCGCTTCCATTTTGTTTGATTAGCTCAAACAAAATGGAAGCGATTCGGTCGAGGAATGTGCTTCCATGTGCTTCCTCCAAGTCCACAATTCTTTCTTTCCGAACTGGGTCAATTTCCGCGGTACATGTCTTTTCACTCGAATCAACCACGCGTATGATCAATTTTCCTCTCAAGGCTCTATCTCAATATGAAAGTGAATAAAACCTAAAAACACCTATCTAGACTTTACCATACGAAGGTAACAGTTGTAGCGTGATGTTAGACGATTTATGATGCCTTAATTTTATTATATAGTAAATTAATCGATTATATTTCCTTTATAAACCGAGACGATAATAAAAAGAAATGTATGCGATTTTCACTAGCCATATCACTAAATTTGTCAAATGACATCCTTCACAGGCACAATAATAAATGAAAAATATTATATTTGGTAGTGACCCTGCCTACGAAGCTAGCGGTTCCGGGGTTCAAATCCCGGTAAGGGCGGATGTTTGTTCCTGAGTCGTGGATGTTTTCTATGTATTTAAGTATTTATTTCTATATTATAAGTATGTTTATCGTTGTCTAGTACTAGTTTGGAACTAGGTCAATTGGTGTGACATTGTCCTCTGCTATTTGCTTTTCTCAAAAAAATCTCAAATAGTAACTCCCAGGCCACATCATTTAAGATAATTATTCCTTACTAAAAATATCAATCAACAGGACATACTGAAGTATGTTCAGCGTTCGTAACCCGGTCCAGTGGAAGTCAGCATCGCGCACCGATGGTTCACCACTTAAGTGATCACTGTGATCCGAATCAAGCAATATGAACGCTAATGAATGTACATTTTTCACACATCGCATTCTGCCTGTTGGACAATGGTTTCGAATTCCGACATGGTCAACTTTGTGTAATATTCATGTGCGATTGTTCCCTGATACTTAACCTGTTAAGTAAGACGGTTCAAAACATACAACCCCTACCCCTAAAAGGTAGGACAGACGGACGTATCTACGGACAAACGGACGCAATAACAGGGTTCCTTGAGGATCCTCTGAGTACAACGACGACGACTCAAAAACGACGTCACCTCTGCAATGCCTATCCCGATACCTTGCACACGCTGGTCGTGTATGATCTGCTGCTGTTGCTGCGTCTGTTGCTGCCGCAGTTGCTGCAGCTGCTTCCACTGGCGCTCCTGCTCAGCCTCGCGCGCCGAGCGCTGCTGCCCGCACGCCCGTTCCTGCTCCTGTACCCCCGTCGTTAGATACTCACTATTCACTCTCGGACTCCCCTTCGCTGTCTGAACGAAACCTTGCCCTTTCGCGCCGTCAAAATTGGAAACCCTACTCTGTCCCTCGAGCTGAAATTTGGAATGTTCACGTGTTAGTTTTTGTTTTTTTTGTTGTTTTTATACAAATTAATACAGCTAGTAGTACTCATGCATTCCAAATTTCTACGCGAGTTATTGGTAAATGCTACTGACGGGCGTTGACGGAATATGTTATCTGGGCCTCCATTCCACTTTTTCTAGCCCACCTTGCTTCTATATTTTCATCAAATGGTTGAAGTAAAGCACCTTTTCACTGCCCACTATCAAAAATTTTAATGCGGTAAAGAAGCTAGATGGGTTAATGTAAATTAGAATCGAGCCCCTGAATGAATGTTTTCATTCAGACAGCAAAGTTCGTGGTTATTCCGGTACGAACTTGCTGGTCAGATTTATGAAACTACAATCATGCTCATTGTAGCTTTCAAGCGAAGCAATTCTAAGAACAGTTTCCATCCAGCCTCAATAGCTGAATAGGTCTACATTATTTTATAATTAACCCCAAACATAGTTTTAGAATTAAGAGCTAAATCATTAATTATTCCAATTATTGCCTCTGTACGTCGCAAATACACAAAGGTTTTCTTAATTTTAATTCTGACCAACAAATTCGAACTCTGGGACAATTATACATAGCTCCAAATTCTTGATTTTAATTCATGCGATATATTTCTACCGATTTACGTTTAAATTGTCCCAAATTTTAGTCTATACATTACATACTTCTCGTGAGTTAAAATCTAAGTACTTGATACAGATTCTACCAGCTACTTAGATTCCATGCTGCGGTTCTCAATTTAACAGTAGTTCAAGCCAATCCACGTAACATAGCAACACCTTGTCATGTGATTATAAAAAAAAGTTATTTGTGATTATCCACGATTATAAACGTGTTAACAAAACTTATTTACAAACAAAATTAATGTTTTCTATAGTACATGAGTTTTAATGTAAATATGAGAACAAAATTAATTTAAAATGTAAGTCAGATGCTCCGGTTTTATTAATTATAAAATAACTATGGCTTTTGAGACGGTAAAATTTGCACATGAATATGATTTATTTTAACAGGCGTAGACTAGACTGCGAAAAAGTCGGAAAAATAATCATATGCGAATGCAAATAAATCCCGTCGTTATAGTACGATAACACCGCGAAATATGAAGAAACCACTTAAACTATGTTACAGGAATAACCTGCCGACTTACGACATATTACAAAGCTTTTATACACGAGCGCAACAAGGCAAAATAAAGTGAACTACACCGACGTATTGTTAGGACTGTTAGCACACCACAACCAGCCACCTCGCCATTGTTAAAGCCAATACTACCAAGGCAAAGCGGAAATAATAGTAAAAAACAACATTACGGAAACTGAGGACACGCGTCCGGGAGGCGTTTTAGGAATAAACGGGGGACCCCTCGGTCAATAAGAAGCTCAAAGAAAAAAAATGTTCACACAGCTTACAATGCCATTTAACAGCCAGAAATGTTGTTGGGTGATGACTAATTTAGATTTATAAGTTAAGAGTGCCAAGGACCGCGAAGTGCAGGACGCGATCACCCAACAAGGACGGAGCTCGCATACACACTTACATCGAGTTGTGTTTGTTGTGTCGCTGCAACTGCACGTTCTGTTTATTAGCATAGTTTATATTTCAAAGAACTGCGCAAATCATAACAACAGCTTTCAAAAATAAAAGTCTGTTACCAAAGAAAATAAGCATCCTGTATAAATTTGTATGAGGATGATTAGATTGATAAGAATGTTGAGTTCTGTGTTTTGGGTAGTTGTACAGTCTTTGTACTGTATATACTTGCAATAATCCAAAATAAGTGGTGATATTGATGCATATATTGTACATTAAAATAATGCACTTTATGTTAAAAAGTAATGAAGCTAACATTTAAATAACCTTATAGATCAAAAATAAATCACTCAACAGATTTGTAAAAGGATTTTACTGTGATAAATTAAGTTCAGTGTTTGAGTTATGTATGTATGTATGTATATGAGTCAAGAGATACAAATCAAATCATTACAAGCAAAAACCTTTTGGCAAAAAATGCTCGAATTTAGATCAGAAAACATCAAAATACGGGCAACATTTACTACTCTACGTACACGAAATATCACGAAGAGAATGCAGAAAACGTTGTAAATGCCATAGATAGTTCAAGATAACTTCAAAATGTAGTTTGTTTTCTCAATTATGAGGATGTATTAACTAGTTAGCTAGTACGAATGTACTTTTAAGTTTTTCACTAATAAGTTCTCCTGGCATTATAGTAGAAACATATACCTTGTTACCAGTCATGCAGCTAGCATCAAGGAAGTTTGTACTGTTATTCAAGGTTTGAATTGAACTCATTTCGTTTTAATTCTGACACAATTCATTTGAACTTTCTTTATTTTACTATAAGGACGATAAGGAAGGATTTTTATATCTGGGTAGGCAGAGACAACTTCTTTCCACCTGCTACGCTAAGATTCTGACAAATCTCTTTCGTTTATTCAAAAAAAAAAAAGTGACCACATTAATAGTAATATAACTAGCAAAAAACCCCAAAGTTAACAGCAGTCAATTTGATCTTTAAGTACATTAACATTAACAAATTGTATATTGTACCTTAACCTCATTGGTTTCATATAAGGTACGTAGGTAGGTGCAGAGGTAACCATTCTCGTTTATTTATAGCTGGAAAACCATACCAGACACAAAGTTTTACCAACACAGCTAAGTCACCGGCTAGTGAACAGTCGATTGCGTGTTACTGAACCTTTAACATGACGCAAGCGCTGCGGCTCTCGAACTTTTTTTTGTGACAGAACTCTTTTGAAACAGTTACTATTTTCATCATTATGATAATCATTTCAGCCTTACGGCTACCCCAAGGTTTTCCACAAGGAACCGGTCGGTTAATAATTTTAAGACACTTAATAGGCTTAACCTTGGGTTTTTGATGTAAAAATAATTGATATTTTTCAAAAAGGTAAATAAAATGTTCCTTATCGTCGGTGGTTCAGGGTCGTGTAGTGTGGTATGTGTGCGTGTGTATGCGAGAGTCGCGCGCTCTACCGTGGCGGAGGCGGGCGCGGCCGGGGTGGGCGCGGGGTGCGCGAGGCGCGGCAGCGTGCGCATGATCTCAGAGGGCGTGAGCACGCGGATGTGCGCGTCGGCCTCCAGGAGCCCGCCCGCGGTCACCGTCACGTTGGGCGCGCGCACCGGCTCGCGCCGCTCCCGCTCGCGCTCCGGCGTCGCCGGCGCCGGGACCGGCGGCTCGCTCTCGGCCGCGCTCGTGCTCTAGAGCCCCAGTACACACGCTTAGTACGGTGCGAGACAACACATCTTCACATCTTGTTATTACCCACTTTCTTGTGTTTGCCATACACTCATTTATATCTCAATTTTGAAACATCTGTTATACGAACGAATCGATAAATTTCCCAGCATATTAACTACGATCCCAGAATTGGCAGGTCCGGTTATAAAAGTAGAAAGAATACCATCTAAACTCTGTGACCTACACATTCAGTTACGTACAAATCCATAACTAACTAGTATTTAAAAATTTAATCAATACCTATTATAGTCGCGTACTAAAATACACCTATTTTAACATTAGAACTGACCGACTTGAACTTTAATAAATAGAAAAAAATATTGTAAACGAAATAATAAGTCTCACACCGCATGTAGCATTCACAAATAGGACCACCGATATTGAATAAGGGTCAAAACGGAAGGGTGAGTACAAAACAAAAAGCCGAACTCTTTTGGTGTCTACATTTATATTATATTAATTAACTGTAGATCCTATCACTTCTTTGGGACACTATTTCGTGATAGGGCGTACTCGTAATTAAGCACAGAAATGTGTGAGAAGCTGTGCGTTCTTTATTTCGTCCGATCCCCAGAACCTATACCGTTATACCGACAATAGCTTTAAATGAGTTGTCAAAAAAATATAGAGTTAAAAATCAACAGCATCATGCATCTTGAACCATGAATTACTAATTTGTAGTTTATAACATTGTATTATTTAAGACGGGGGAAGATTAAGGGAATTGGACGCTAGAGCGCAGGTGCCACGCTAGCACAAGCGAGAGAATCTACAGGTTCCGTGAGCAACGTAGCCAGTGATACCGTATCGTCCTTAGCTCAACTCCCCGATGAAGCCCTTGTATCAACTCTGATGGATGGAAAGCGACCAACATTTTGGGTAGGTACTACAAGTTTCATTTCATATTAGATTCGATAAGCCGCTTGATATCATCATTAGCAAGTTGAAAACGCTATTTCTATATGGATTTGGCGTTAGTCTGAAATTGTCTCAATATATTATGAAAAAAATAAATTATTTGCATTTGATTAAAAATTAAAAAGAATATTTAATCAAAGCTCAACAGTTTATTTAAATCTGCCGGTTTGCAAACGACCTAATTACAGTGTAAACAAGGCGTTATGATATCAAGCGATTTACCGCAAGTGTCTATCATGGATTATGAACTATTCGGGATGAAACTCTAAAACAGACCCTAGTAAGTAGTTGCGAGTGAACTCCGCAAGCTAAACACTCTGGACACAGACAAGGATGAGTCGGGTTAGCACACACCACAGCCTGCGGCGGGACGTACCTGCTGCGCTTTCTTCATGCGGATGGCGCTGCGGTTGTCGCGCGCTCGCTGGAGGTAGGGGGCCTTTTGTTCTGATGGCAAAGCGCGCCATTTCTTTAGGATTTGCTTGCACCGGTCGACCCAGGTGGGAAACTCGGTCTTCCACTCGGGATGGTTGGTGTTCGCGTATAGCACGGCCGAAATGGTCGCCGCGGGACCTAGGCCTGGACATGCGCATGTTTAGTTGAAGTTTTTTTGTTAATTAGTCGTAACAAATCAAACGAAATACCGAAATATTAGTTTTATGGATGTACAGAAAAATACACATAGTCCAGAAAGAAGTCCCCTAACGCGTCTGTCAGTGCACATTTTAAGATAATACTTAATTAAACTGTAATATGTAAATTTAAGCAACGATGGCCCTTAAAAAAATGGCATCCAGTTTAAAATAAAAGCAAGACCTTAACGTTGCATTTATTAAAAAATAAAAATTGAGCAGCGCATTGTAAGCAACCGCTAGGACACGCCAGTATTCGAATAGCCTTATTGATAATCACTAATTTTTACCTAAATTCACAAACCAGCTAGTAACTCTAGTAATAGCATCAATGCATGCCGAGTGGAGCCCTTATCAGCATCGATCTTCACAAAATCGTTTTTTTTAATTGTTTTGCTCTGGTTATCCTAACGGCGGTAACTCAAATAAAACTCCTGTAGCAATCACAACCTTATTACTAGAATGGGATTGAATCTGTTTTGGCTATTTAATTTGGGATACCGCTTATTGGCCGAGGAGGGCAGTATTAAGTCATGTTTTTTAAATTACAATATGGGTACTCACTCTCGTCGGCGCGCATCTTCTCGGCGGAGCGCTGGTTGTAGGAGGGCGGCGGCGCGGAGGGCTGGTCGCCGCCCCACGCGCCGCCGCAGTCCGAGAACAGCGGGCTCAGCGCGCTGTTGCTGCTGGGGGGCGGGGGGTCAACTTTATGCCGGTACTTCACTTGCTTATTTTTGCGAGATACTCGATTTACATCCCACATGCGGAATGAAATATGGCATACCGAACGCGGATTGTTAGATTATTTTACCAAAATATTTCATTTGCATTTATTTCTAATCTTATGTTTCCAGTTCCATATTTTCAGACCCGGATTAGCCCATTTTTCCCACTTACAATTAGGTCGAGGTAGGTAAGTTAAGGTCATGTCACTTTTGGGAGACCCGAAGGACCAAAGCACCCAGAGTTAGATGCGCCGCGAGAGCGGAGCGGAGGGCATTGACACTTTTTAATTGATTTCTTGAATGGAGAAAAATGCGACCAGAAAAAACGCGTCAGAAACTCAGAAGATAAAACACGACTGTGAAAGGTTAATTCGACAAAAAATCTGATGGTACTAAATACTTCTACAAAAAATAACGATTTTGGAAAATTTATCCAACAAACCAAAGGAGTCGCGGCGAAAATCTACTAAAAAAAAATAACTAAAAATGAGGGAATGGTTACCTGCTGCCCCCAAACTCGTTGTGGTACGGCGACGCGTATTCCATTGGGCTCTGCAACTGTTGTCTTTGCTGGGAGTACGGCGTGCCGGACATGGAGTTCACGTACGACACTGAAGACTCTTGAGACTCCTGTGATCACTCATAAATGATAGCATCATAATTATAGAGCCCTATTTTTAAGCTTTAATTCAGGGAGCATTAACTGGCGCAGGATTATTAAAACAATGTGACTCTTTTCTTTTTTCCGAAAAGATTTTAAAAGCTGCACATTTTGTCTCTGTATTAAAATAAAATTACGTACTGATCCGTGTCTCCCCTCTATAACTAACTAAAATTTCCTAATACAATCTGAAAACATGAATACTGAAATGAATCAAGACGTATTCATGCGTAGACGTAGTTAACCCAAATGCAGAATGTAAAAGTGAGTGCAATAGTTGCCGATTAACTTACGTTTGGAAAATTGGTTAATTAAAAATGTACCACCATGTTTTTTGGAAGAAAATAAAATAAATAACAAGGAATGTTAACTGTAAGCTACTAATAATTTTAAAATCTTAATAATCGCAATATTAAGTCCCCTCTTGTTATTTTTGTGTAATTTAAAGTTTCAGTTCGTGGTTCGATAGTTATTTATTATTAATATCTACTGTCAACAACCCTTTTATGTATCCTAGCGCAGAATATTGTTATTGGTAGGGATTTTCGTTACCACGACCTCATATACTCTGAATAAGTTAGGTTAGGGTAGGGTAGGTTAGGTTTGCGCACCTGCGAGTCGTCGGTGAGCACGCCCTTGAATATCTCGTCGACGTCATTGCTGTCCATGTCCGGGAGCGATTCGTGCACCATGGCGTCCAGGCTCACCCCAAGAAGCGACAGTTCGTCCTTCGGCGAGATCGTCGACGCCGCCGACGAACCGCCTGTTTCTGTGTGACAAACAACATAACTTCGTCAGGGCCGAATTAAAGCGAGGGCAACCGGGCCAACTGCCACAAGTTTTTGTTTCGACAAACTAGTGGATCATCATCATCATCATCATCATCATCATCATCATCATCATCATCATCATCATCATCATCATCATCATCATCATCATCATCATCATCATCATCATCATCATCATCATCATCATTATCATCGTCGTCGTATTATTTTGCTGGGTGCGACTAAGACGGAAACCTATCTGTTATCAATCAAATCTATCAAAACATCACTATATTTATTTATTTCAAGGTCAAAAATAGAATCTGTCGGTCTACGTAATACGATATTACATAGAGATTATTACCTCGAAATGGACATGAAAACAATGATCGTGCTTAAACTTTAAAAGTACGTGATCATAAAGTAACAATGGTAAATTTATTTGTTTATATGAGTGACGGAACGAAAGGGTCCCAACTATACTCACCGCTAGGCTCGGTCTTCGTGCTGTGGACAGCGGGTATAGCATCAGCAGCGCTGGGCGCCTCCCCTTCGGCCGGCTGCGGGCCTAGTATAGCGTTCTTTAGCGCCGTAGAATCCTCTGTGTGCTTCGTGTTTACGTCTTCCGGCTCTACCTTAATCTTGGTGTCTGTATCGCCCTCTTTGGTTCTCAATGAATTCAGGTGTTCTATTTCCTCCTGCGGATAATAAAACGGGGTTTTCTTTTAGTTAGACAACGGTTTACTCTTGAAATATCGACAAACGTTTAATCGAATTTCAGTTCAAAGTCAACTTTTCGCTTATTTTCATTTGATCGAATATTCTTTACATCTAACAATTAAATGATGTATTTTTAAAACACCGATTTTTAATGTTTATAAATATTATTAACTAGATATTTTATGTGACAGATTTTTATTTCATACTTTATTATCCAATATATT
The DNA here is from genome assembly GCA_923062465.1 of Acleris sparsana. Taxonomy (NCBI): domain Eukaryota; kingdom Metazoa; phylum Arthropoda; class Insecta; order Lepidoptera; family Tortricidae; genus Acleris; species Acleris sparsana. The sequence goes on from OV281293.1 coordinate 4,744,523, forward strand.
ATTTGGAATAAAACAAATCGGTTCTGACGCTCGCCGGCCGCTACCGCGGCACGTTCGCTTCGCTCGCTCGGCTTCGCGCGCTGTTAGCTCGCAGTTCACCTAACACACTCCTTCTCGCTTCGCTCGTCGTCGCACCTATTTGTACTCTGTCGCATAGCAAACTTCTGTTTACATATCAATGTGTTGCAATTCAAACTAGTTTTTAGTAATAGTAATTATATTGAGTTGTTCTGTCTCTTGAATAGTTTATGAAATGTATTTTTAAGCATTTAAAAATCCATGTACCGTTGTTCTAATAATTGTTTTAATTTATAATGAATAGTCGATGAAGCCATAATACCACAAGAGATAATATTTATACTAAATATTCTATGAATCGTTTTCGATGAAATGAAATTCGATGAAAAGTTTGTCGAGATTTCAAGGGGCACCCGTTAGACAACACTAAAGGAACGACCTTCGCGAACCTTTCGTAACTATGCTTAAACGGAATTCGATAGATCATTGTGGATTGCTACTTGGGAGATTAAATTGTTTAGTACTGTTGAGCTGATAGGACAATGGTGGTGCAATAAAGAATTGAATTGAAATAAAATAAGTACTATTCGGATTTCGCTATAAGTAGACTGACAAAGGCTCGTTATCACGTAGAAACAATAAAAAAGAAGTCTGCCCCGCCCGACTTCTACTCTGCTCTGTGGTATGTACAGTACCCCAACGAAAATGTTAAGCACTTTAGTGCGTTGTCATAGTACACCTCAAACAGAACATCAAATGACACACATGACAATGACATTCGCGATGACAAGGTTCTAAGTATACTTAACATTTTTATTAGGTGACTGTAGTCGTATAAGGAATAAGGTTCAAAAGCGTATACATAAACTTAACCACAGGCGCTCCGGAAAACCAAATTGCTTTTGACATGTATTGTCAACGTTACAACAGCTCTTATTTACTTGACAGTAATTGCAGCCGAGAGTTAAAAATAGAAACAATACGATAACTTTTCAAAAGCAATATAGGGTTTCCGAGTAGAATAGAGCCATTGTACATTTTTTTTCTGGATTGGTCAGCGATTGACCTCTATCTCATCTGATGGTAAAGTCTAGGATAAAGCTCACTAGTTCAGTAGAAGCCTCTTTACTCTTGATTTGAAGAACATCTCAAAACGGTCTTGCAGTTTCTCTTATGCGTTGTTCTTCGAGTGTAACCTATTTCACCAGAACTTTATATCACTGTTTTTTTTAAATTGGCATTGAGAAAAATTAATTGGTTCAATTAGTGTTATAATAACTCACCGTGTTCAGAGCGATGATGTAGGAGCTATCGTGCTCGTTGTAGGTGGTCAGCGCCGCGAGCACGTCCTCCCCGTCGCTGTCCGAGTTATCGAGGTCGAGCTTGAAGTCTCGCAGCTCCCGGTAGCCTTCGGGCGTGCCGGGCCGCAACGCCCCAGGGCTCTCTGATGATTGGTTGCCTGGAGATAATTGTATTTTAATAGTCGTCAAAGTTAAAATTAATAACTGGTAAAAAGCCGATATCTACATTGGGTGATTGCGTTTTGAAAAGCATCGATAGATTATCTGGCGTATGTAGCTTTCCGTCAAATTCAAATTGTCAACTCAGGTTAACTTGTCATAAGGTCGAATTTACGTTCCCAACTGTTACATTTGTTCAAAAACTCATAATCATAAGTGTACAACATTTTTCAGAATTCAATATTTTTAAAATTTGCCACGGAATATTAGGACAGGCCTGTTTTATAATAATCCTGGAAAGTTAAACGGTTTCCCAAAAATATGCACTCCATCAACAAACTTTAACGAAACCAGATTTTCGTCTGCCTTTATGAATACCGTAAAGTAAACTCCGATCCGACTGACATGCTCAATTATGGCCATTGATCAAAGCCCCTATTTTTTAAAGAGTGTAAATACACAAAAATGAAAAATCCGAGTCCCAATAATGATAATAACATACCAGTAGAGCTGACGGCGGGCTTGGCGGGCTCGAGCAGCTCCTTGCCGAAGAACGCCTCCTGCATGTACGACGGGAACTGCTCCATCAGCTTCGAGCGCGGCTTGCGGCGCGGCTTGCGCTTGTTGCCTGGCGATTCTACAAAAGACTGGTGATGAATCAACTGATCGTGAGATGCGAACAAGACCGGATCATTAAGCAATGTAGACAACTGCCGGCTGGATGCGAATCTCACAACGGGAAAGAAAACTTCAAGTCGTATATAACTGTAATTTCTGGCCTGTCATGCGTAGGGCATCTCAGCCATCTCAGTTTATTACGACCATTCAGTTTGTACAGTTTGCAGTTACGGATATATTCGTTGTTAGCGTGGAGCCTGTGATGAGACTTGATTGTAAATGATTCAGCACGTCTCTTAATTACTAATATTGACGAGCTACAATAAAAACATGTTCGAAATCTTTATACAAAATTCCTAAGCGAAAGTGGCCCTATTACTATGCCTCCTCCTCTACTGTCCGTCTGTCTGTTCGTCTGTCAGCGAGCTATCTATCTAGTGTTGCTAAAGAAATCGATGTTTTCGTTTATTTTATATTATTACTATTCGATAAGTATTTCTGGGGGAGGTTATTGGCAGTATACCTCCAGACGCCTGCGTCCCATCGCCTTCCTTCTCGTCGTCGGCCTGCGCTTTGGTATTCTGTCTCTGTCGCACCACGAACCCGCCGATGCCCAACTTGTTCAGGTTCCTCTGTCTCTTTCTCCGCAGCACCGTCAGGCCTGACTCCGTCGTGTACACCGTAAAGCCCTCTGGTGGTGGACCTTCGTTAACTACGTTCCATAGTATACCTTCTTTGAGGTTTGCGTTTGATATACCTGTAAAGATAAATACATAAATGAATCCAGAACAGTTATTTTGTGTGATAGACAAAACGGGAGCCTGCCGTTTCGTCAAAATATTTTTGGTCAAATGTATCATTACCCAAATTTTTCATTTGCCAAACAAATGTTATATATTTTTTTCTGAATTTACTTTAGTACCATCGTGTAGAACCCTATAGGTTAGGTTAGGTTCGTTTTTATAAAATCGTGAAATATTTACGGTTACAGAAAACAAAGCGGTTTGGCAAATGAAAATTTGGGAAATGATACATTTGACTAAAAAAATTTTGACGAAATAAAGGTAACCCAGACAAAACACTTGGATGGCCACGGTAATAAGCATTTTTTTTAGATGAGTTGATTAAGTAAGAATTAAGATGTAAAGTGATAAAGGCTTGATAGAATGCCTTTTAAATACCATTGGCTGTTTTGTAATCCCCAAAAATGTATTAAATTTAGCCTTAGGCTGAATTTGATTACTCAGGATCAATCACATCTATAAAACAAAAATGGAAACAAGTTGTAGTCTAAACACAACACATGTTGTTCATGCCCCAGCTGCCCTGCTAAGACCAATCGCGGTATCTCAAAAAAAAACCCATGTAGCAAGTGCGAACTTATTACCAGATCTCGGAATAAACGGGGCAAAATTAAATGACAGGATCTTGCAGGGCAGCCAAGTCCCTGTGTTGCATGAATGATTAGTTGAACAAGTGACGTACCAGGCTCCTCTTTAACTTCGGCCGTGCTGTCGGGTTTGGAGTCGTCCGGCATCTCGACGTCTGCGTTCTGAACCACTGTTTCAATAGATGCCATTATTTCTAATCCACAATGCCAGCGTGGACACACAAAAAAGTACATATTATACACAGTGGCAAGGTTTGAGTAGAAAATAACTCTTATATGAATGGGGGGAGGAACTAATTCCTTTTATGATGATGATTTTATGCGACTTTGAATGGACTTTAGTATCAAAACATGATATAAGTCAATGAAGTTTTCCAACAAAGAGTTCCATGCCCGTGTTTCAAAGCGATCAACACCCATACAAACTTGCAGTCTGCTAACACCTTAAGCTGAATTAAGTTGTGTACTTTTTTGACAAAAAAATGAGCTTGGTAACAATTGAAATTATCTTGTCATTCATAAAAAAAAGCTTAATATAATACAGGTTTTTATTTTATTTTATGAGCCTAATGTATGTGTAGTTGAACTTTATTTAATTGCTGATAGATTCAAATTCCTAGTGACAAAAGTCTCCCTGTTTGTAGTATGGTGGGGCCGCACGAGGTTAAAGCGAGGCCTAGAAATAAAAAATGCAATTCAATCTTAACTCATTCACCGTCAAGAAACCGACTAACGGGTATTCAATGGTGTCGTTCCCACGCCGCACTACCAGATTGTCGGGTACTATAGAACTATTAGCGTGCAGTTGGGAATTAGTGAATGTGTTAAGCACCCTAATTTTGTAGGCGAGCACAGTTTGATTGGTGGTCGTCGTATGTAGGTGGATCGTGTGTAGCAGCACTCACCAGCATCCTTCTCGTTGGCGTCGTTCTTGAACCGGCGCTTGCGGCGCGTGTGCGTGACGCCCATGTCGGCCTCGAGCTGCTTCATGTGGTGCGCGCCGCGCTGCGAGAGGCAGACGTCGTCGACGTAGTACTCGCCGCCCAGCCCCAGCGACGCGGCCGTGGGCGGCGGCGCGCGCGGCGCGGCCGGCTCCGCCGCCTTCGCCAGGTGCGGCGGCGCCGCGTCGCGCCCGCGGCAGACCACGCAGTTGTACCTGCACACATACACTTACTTACAACTTGGACTTGTACATAACTACCTATTGCGGGTTCAAGCTTTCTTCATACCTAATTCTATCGAAATTGTGACCAACTTAGCCGTGAATGCATAACAAACAGACAGACAAAGTTAATTTCACATTTATATTTGTATGGATACTAACTACAAGTATCAATGCTCCTAAGCCAAATACTTAATTACTACTTCTACCTCGATATCTCAGTGTTTTCTACGGGTTAACGTGACATTACCTCGCTTCGTTGTTACCTTCGGTACCCTTATTTATAGCTTATAGTTAAGGGCTTGACGTGGTAATAGGAAGGACTACAATGTTCTGAAGTGTCCACCACCAATGTGTAGAACAACATGTTATGAATAAAAACCAATATTTTGTGCCAATTTCACTCTAAACTCTATATAACTGACACACTCCTCGCACTGCTCGTCGTCGCACCTAATTACTTTAAAATTCCTTCCTAAATCCAAAAATGACATCAAAATAAGAGGAAAGAAAAATAACTAAAAATTAAACCTACCCGGCTCGGCAGCAGAGCTCAGCGTCATGCTCGCTACGGATGTTATCACAGCAGGCGTGCAGCCAGCGCCGGCACGCCAGGCACTGGATGATCAGCTCCCCGTCTGAGTAGGGCTCCGAGCACACGCAGCACATCACTAGAGAAGCGCATGGCCCGCATTCTGCGAAATAAGACGTTTCAATACAACAGTGTGCCTACATATCCCGCAACGTTTAATAAACTATCGACCCGTTTTATTTAACTACTAAATCTATAGAAGAAGAATACGCACAAGAAGAAAGTAGCCACGAAATGATCCCAACTCCGCGTAATTTAACTACCGGATAATCGGACACCTTAGAGTCATATGAATATGTGACGGCGGACTATAAATTTTTCGTTGGGTGATCTGGGCATTAGAAAGATCGTATAACCAGCGTGTTTATTAGTTAATTATTCACATTACATTATAATAGGTGGGCTGAATTGTAAGTAGGTAGGTAGGTAGTTGGTGTAAGTATATGGTACCTGTATAGTTGTCGCACCAGGTGCTGGTGTCGCGCGTGCCGCAGGTGAGGCACTTGCGGCAGCGCTCGCAGCGCCAGGCGCCGCGCGGCACGTCCCCGAGCTGCGGCCGCGCGCAGTAGGTAGGTAGGTAGGTAGGTAGGTAGGTAGGTAGGTAGGTAGGTAGGTAGTTGGTGTAAGTATATGGTACCTGTATAGTTGTCGCACCAGGTGCTGGTGTCGCGCGTGCCGCAGGTGAGGCACTTGCGGCAGCGCTCGCAGCGCCAGGCGCCGCGCGGCACGTCCCCGAGCTGCGGCCGCGCGCAGTAGGTAGGTAGGTAGGTAGGTAGGTAGGTAGTTGGTGTAAGTATATGGTACCTGTATAGTTGTCGCACCAGGTGCTGGTGTCGCGCGTGCCGCAGGTGAGGCACTTGCGGCAGCGCTCGCAGCGCCAGGCGCCGCGCGGCACGTCCCCGAGCTGCGGCCGCGCGCAGTAGGTAGGTAGGTAGGTAGGTAGGTAGGTAGGTAGGTAGGTAGGTAGGTAGGTAGTTGGTGTAAGTATATGGTACCTGTATAGTTGTCGCACCACGTGCTGGTGTCGCGCGTGCCGCAGGTGAGGCACTTGCGGCAGCGCTCGCAGCGCCAGGCGCCGCGCGGCACGTCCCCGAGCTGCGGCCGCGCGCAGTAGGTAGGTAGGTAGGTAGGTAGGTAGTTGGTGTAAGTATATGGTACCTGTATAGTTGTCGCACCAGGTGCTGGTGTCGCGCGTGCCGCAGGTGAGGCACTTGCGGCAGCGCTCGCAGCGCCAGGCGCCGCGCGGCACGTCCCCGAGCTGCGGCCGCGCGCAGTAGGTAGGTAGGTAGGTAGGTAGGTAGTTGGTGTAAGTATATGGTACCTGTATAGTTGTCGCACCAGGTGCTGGTGTCGCGCGTGCCGCAGGTGAGGCACTTGCGGCAGCGCTCGCAGCGCCAGGCGCCGCGCGGCACGTCCCCGAGCTGCGGCCGCGCGCAGTAGGTAGGTAGGTAGGTAGGTAGGTAGGTAGTTGGTGTAAGTATATGGTACCTGTATAGTTGTCGCACCAGGTGCTGGTGTCGCGCGTGCCGCAGGTGAGGCACTTGCGGCAGCGCTCGCAGCGCCAGGCGCCGCGCGGCACGTCCCCGAGCTGCGGCCGCGCGCAGTAGGTAGGTAGGTAGGTAGGTAGGTAGTTGGTGTAAGTATATGGTACCTGTATAGTTGTCGCACCAGGTGCTGGTGTCGCGCGTGCCGCAGGTGAGGCACTTGCGGCAGCGCTCGCAGCGCCAGGCGCCGCGCGGCACGTCCCCGAGCTGCGGCCGCGCGCAGTAGGTAGGTAGGTAGGTAGGTAGGTAGTTGGTGTAAGTATATGGTACCTGTATAGTTGTCGCACCAGGTGCTGGTGTCGCGCGTGCCGCAGGTGAGGCACTTGCGGCAGCGCTCGCAGCGCCAGGCGCCGCGCGGCACGTCCCCGAGCTGCGGCCGCGCGCAGTAGGTAGGTAGGTAGGTAGGTAGGTAGTTGGTGTAAGTATATGGTACCTGTATAGTTGTCGCACCAGGTGCTGGTGTCGCGCGTGCCGCAGGTGAGGCACTTGCGGCAGCGCTCGCAGCGCCAGGCGCCGCGCGGCACGTCCCCGAGCTGCGGCCGCGCGCAGTAGGTAGGTAGGTAGGTAGGTAGGTAGGTAGTTGGTGTAAGTATATGGTACCTGTATAGTTGTCGCACCAGGTGCTGGTGTCGCGCGTGCCGCAGGTGAGGCACTTGCGGCAGCGCTCGCAGCGCCAGGCGCCGCGCGGCACGTCCCCGAGCTGCGGCCGCGCGCAGTAGGTAGGTAGGTAGGTAGGTAGGTAGTTGGTGTAAGTATATGGTACCTGTATAGTTGTCGCACCAGGTGCTGGTGTCGCGCGTGCCGCAGGTGAGGCACTTGCGGCAGCGCTCGCAGCGCCAGGCGCCGCGCGGCACGTCCCCGAGCTGCGGCCGCGCGCAGTAGGTAGGTAGGTAGGTAGGTAGGTAGTTGGTGTAAGTATATGGTACCTGTATAGTTGTCGCACCAGGTGCTGGTGTCGCGCGTGCCGCAGGTGAGGCACTTGCGGCAGCGCTCGCAGCGCCAGGCGCCGCGCGGCACGTCCCCGAGCTGCGGCCGCGCGCAGTAGGTAGGTAGGTAGGTAGGTAGGTAGGTAGTTGGTGTAAGTATATGGTACCTGTATAGTTGTCGCACCAGGTGCTGGTGTCGCGCGTGCCGCTGGTGAGGCACTTGCGGCAGCGCTCGCAGCGCCAGGCGCCGCGCGGCACGTCCCCGAGCTGCGGCCGCGCGCAGTAGGTAGGTAGGTAGGTAGGTAGGTAGGTAGGTAGGTAGGTAGGTAGGTAGGTAGTTGGTGTAAGTATATGGTACCTGTATAGTTGTCGCACCAGGTGCTGGTGTCGCGCGTGCCGCAGGTGAGGCACTTGCGGCAGCGCTCGCAGCGCCAGGCGCCGCGCGGCACGTCCCCGAGCTGCGGCCGCGCGCAGTAGGTAGGTAGGTAGGTAGGTAGGTAGTTGGTGTAAGTATATGGTACCTGTATAGTTGTCGCACCAGGTGCTGGTGTCGCGCGTGCCGCAGGTGAGGCACTTGCGGCAGCGCTCGCAGCGCCAGGCGCCGCGCGGCACGTCCCCGAGCTGCGGCCGCGCGCAGTAGGTAGGTAGGTAGGTAGGTAGGTAGTTGGTGTAAGTATATGGTACCTGTATAGTTGTCGCACCAGGTGCTGGTGTCGCGCGTGCCGCAGGTGAGGCACTTGCGGCAGCGCTCGCAGCGCCAGGCGCCGCGCGGCACGTCCCCGAGCTGCGGCCGCGCGCAGTAGGTAGGTAGGTAGGTAGGTAGGTAGGTAGTTGGTGTAAGTATATGGTACCTGTATAGTTGTCGCACCAGGTGCTGGTGTCGCGCGTGCCGCAGGTGAGGCACTTGCGGCAGCGCTCGCAGCGCCAGGCGCCGCGCGGCACGTCCCCGAGCTGCGGCCGCGCGCAGTAGGTAGGTAGGTAGGTAGGTAGGTAGTTGGTGTAAGTATATGGTACCTGTATAGTTGTCGCACCAGGTGCTGGTGTCGCGCGTGCCGCAGGTGAGGCACTTGCGGCAGCGCTCGCAGCGCCAGGCGCCGCGCGGCACGTCCCCGAGCTGCGGCCGCGCGCAGTAGGTAGGTAGGTAGGTAGGTAGGTAGGTAGTTGGTGTAAGTATATGGTACCTGTATAGTTGTCGCACCAGGTGCTGGTGTCGCGCGTGCCGCAGGTGAGGCACTTGCGGCAGCGCTCGCAGCGCCAGGCGCCGCGCGGCACGTCCCCGAGCTGCGGCCGCGCGCAGTAGGTAGGTAGGTAGGTAGGTAGGTAGTTGGTGTAAGTATATGGTACCTGTATAGTTGTCGCACCAGGTGCTGGTGTCGCGCGTGCCGCAGGTGAGGCACTTGCGGCAGCGCTCGCAGCGCCAGGCGCCGCGCGGCACGTCCCCGAGCTGCGGCCGCGCGCAGTAGGTAGGTAGGTAGGTAGGTAGGTAGTTGGTGTAAGTATATGGTACCTGTATAGTTGTCGCACCAGGTGCTGGTGTCGCGCGTGCCGCAGGTGAGGCACTTGCGGCAGCGCTCGCAGCGCCAGGCGCCGCGCGGCACGTCCCCGAGCTGCGGCCGCGCGCAGTAGGTAGGTAGGTAGGTAGGTAGGTAGTTGGTGTAAGTATATGGTACCTGTATAGTTGTCGCACCAGGTGCTGGTGTCGCGCGTGCCGCAGGTGAGGCACTTGCGGCAGCGCTCGCAGCGCCAGGCGCCGCGCGGCACGTCCCCGAGCTGCGGCCGCGCGCAGTAGGTAGGTAGGTAGGTAGGTAGGTAGTTGGTGTAAGTATATGGTACCTGTATAGTTGTCGCACCAGGTGCTGGTGTCGCGCGTGCCGCAGGTGAGGCACTTGCGGCAGCGCTCGCAGCGCCAGGCGCCGCGCGGCACGTCCCCGAGCTGCGGCCGCGCGCAGTAGGTAGGTAGGTAGGTAGGTAGGTAGTTGGTGTAAGTATATGGTACCTGTATAGTTGTCGCACCAGGTGCTGGTGTCGCGCGTGCCGCAGGTGAGGCACTTGCGGCAGCGCTCGCAGCGCCAGGCGCCGCGCGGCACGTCCCCGAGCTGCGGCCGCGCGCAGTAGGTAGGTAGGTAGGTAGGTAGGTAGTTGGTGTAAGTATATGGTACCTGTATAGTTGTCGCACCAGGTGCTGGTGTCGCGCGTGCCGCAGGTGAGGCACTTGCGGCAGCGCTCGCAGCGCCAGGCGCCGCGCGGCACGTCCCCGAGCTGCGGCCGCGCGCAGTAGGTAGGTAGGTAGGTAGGTAGGTAGGTAGTTGGTGTAAGTATATGGTACCTGTATAGTTGTCGCACCAGGTGCTGGTGTCGCGCGTGCCGCAGGTGAGGCACTTGCGGCAGCGCTCGCAGCGCCAGGCGCCGCGCGGCACGTCCCCGAGCTGCGGCCGCGCGCAGTAGGTGTGCCACGCCGTGTCGCAGTCGTCGCACAGCACCAGCAGCCCGTCGTCGCCGCGGTTGCCGCAGCCCTCGCACACGATGCAGTCGAAGCAGCGCCAGCCGAGCGTCACTATCACTTGAGATACCTGCAACAATATTTTTTTTAATGGCAAGGATGTTAACGAGCACTCAGGCACTCATCCTACCTGATGGTATGGGAAACCTGAGTCCTATTAGCATTCTCAAGACTACAATTAGAGAATGCAATCCCAAAACTCTAAACGCGTTGCCAACCCTGAGGAGTAAGATGGTATGCCTCTATCCTAGTAATTTCACGTCTTGTCCCCACACCAGAACACAACAATAGGTAGGTTAAAGGATAGCGTTCCTACCACCACTAAAGCTGGGATTTAAATACCATTTGCAAATAAAATGCTGACTCTCAGAGGGTTGGCAAATGACGAAAGCACGTCATGGCTATGTATAACGGTGTCGATAGCTGCACTTGACATGTGACGTCTAGTTTACTCTTTCCAGAATAACAGGACTTCAATCCGTTCAAAAAACCATCTATCATCTTTTAAGCGCCTTTTTTAATTAAATAATTAACAAACTATTAACTTAAGATCCCACTAATTTAATTACAGACAGGTACAAATATTATTAAAGTAAGCTGCATAAAATAATGTTTTTTTAAGGCTAGTCTGAATTTGGTAAGTCTAAACTTTCAGATACCCTTGTCCGTATTGTTACATAATACTAAAAACTATATGTAAACCAAACGTCAAGGAATATATCATTTACGAGGGCGACACTGATAGTTTTTAGATCTGGCCACTTGTAAACAATATAATAAAAAATAAGGTTAAATTTTGAAAAAGGAACTCTTTGCCAATATTATTGAGTATGTATTTTATTTATTTGTCATTTGTTTTACGATTTGGCGGCAAATTGAAAGTTGTCTGTGTCACGTCAGCATGAATTTAACGCGAGAAAATTTTAGTGAAATGATTTTTTATGACTTTCGATGGCATTTAAGTCAACAAGAAAGTTATGATAGACTACAATTGGCCTTTCACGATGAAGCCCCATCTCGTGCCACTGTTTGCAATTGGTTTAATGAGTTTAAACGTGGTCGCAATAATCTCACCGATGATCTGCGTGAGGGCCGGCCTTCTACGGCAACGACTGAAGATAACATCAGTATTGTGCGGCGTATGATAGAGACTGATAAAAGAGTGACCTATCAGCAGATTCTTAAAAGCTCGGGCATCGGTATGAGTTAAGTGCACAAAATCCTCCATGAACATTTAGCGGTCAGGAAGCTTTGTGTCCGGTGGATACCTCATAATTTGACCGAGGCCCAAAAACTCCGTCGTTTTGATTGGTGCCGTAAAATGGTTTTAAGATTTAACGGAGGTGACTCAAATGCTGTGTTCGACATATTTACGGGTGACGAAAGCTGGATTTACTGTTATGATCCCGAAACCAAAAGACAGTCTGCTCAGTGGGTGTTTCCTTCCAAGGAGTTGCCAACTAAAGTGAAGAGAGGTCGAAGCGTGGGAAAAAAGATGGTAGCCTCGTTCTTCGGAAGGACAGGTCATTACACGACAATTGTTTTCGAGGATCGAAAAACAGTTACTGCAGAGTGGTACACTAACAATTGTTTGCCACTTGTCTTGGAAAAAGTTTGGGAGAAACGACCTCGCAGTAGGATCCTCCTTCACTACGACAACGCCTCGTCACACACCGCCAGGCGAACGATCGACTATTTGGCGACGTCAGACGTGGAATTACTGGGTCACTCGCCGTATAGCCCGGACCTACTTGCGATTTTTATTTATTCCCGATAATAAAAGAAAAACTTCAAGGAAAACGTTTTATGGACGCCGAGGAAGCTGTGGCTGCGTTTCAAAAGGCCCTCGAAGAAACCCCTAAGGACGAGTGGGCAAAGTGCTTTTGTCAGTGGTTCCATCGGATGCAGCGATGTATTGACGTCAATTGACACTATTTTGAAAAGATGTAATAAAGCTAATAACTTGCTAGTTTAATCAGTTTTTGATATGTTTTATAGTTTTTACAACTGAAGTCTCACCTTAATATTAACACAGTAGGGATGATAAGTCTGCCCGCACTGCGAGCAGGCGATAAGGCACCCTTCGGAGTCAGTCCCCACAGCCCCGCACATCACGCACAAGTCTTGCGTCAACACAAACTTGTCCTTGCTCGAGCATAACACTAGTTTATTTTCAACGCCTGAAACAAATGTAAAAAATATATCATAATCACCTTCCTTTTGGAGTCCATAGTCAGATTAAAACAAAATCAATCAATCATTCAATCAGCTAACGAAGTGTACGAAGCGAAACTGGATGTACGAATAATAAGCATGAGTACTATAAAATTATGCAATGAAAAATTTCAAGATGATAACACAATATTTAGAAGATGCACAAATTGACCATTTAGGTAATAGCAAATTTACAAAAACAACAAACCAACTTTCCTGTCAACTTATGTCAAACATCCAAGATTACGACTAGCATCAGTCATCACCAATTTTGTGACTGATGCGACTAGGTATATTGCGTAAGGATTCAAAAAGTTGTCAAATTGTGCAACCCCTAACTACACCCTTTTTTAACCCTGGTCTTTTAGACAAACACGATCAATGCCATCAGTCGTCGCAGATACATTATAAAAGTGATGTAATGATGTTAGCATCGGCTCACCCGGGTCATCCTCGGTGGTCTTGTTGTCGGGTGCCTGCGGGCGCTGCAAGCCCAGCCCCGGCACCCCGAACACGCCCCGCATCTTGGGCTTGGTCCCTCTCTTGCGGCCGAAGTCGAGAACCGACCTCTGCCGTTTTTGGAAGCCCAGTTTGGCAGGATGTATCCCGCCTTTGAACTTGTACCCGCCCATTTTTTTCTTTGCTACTTTCGCGGATACCGTGTATGGTTTGCCTTTACCCAGGCCGACGTCAGGCTGGAACAAATATTGGAGTGTGAAAGGGAAAATATATTACTCTAGGAGTTTGGAGTTCTTGATACTATATAAAACTCTATGGAAGAAATCAAAAAGTGATAGTCTTACACAATGGAAAATAATTTAAATCATACGCATACAGGGTAATTTGCTTTGGATAGAAGAATACTAACCTTAGTTTCAATGGCAAGAGGATCCTGTTCTTGTGGCATACTATCGTCACCGAACGACGAGTCTTGAGACGTAGACGCCGCGGTGTCGTCATCAAAAGCTGAAAATATTTAAAAAAAATACCCTATTAGTAATTCGATTCACGTCCTTTCTTAGTACTGTCTTGTATAGTTCTGGTAAGGAAACATTACACCTAATTGACATAATAGGTATTTTGATGGAATGGAGAAGGCAAGAGTGACACAGAACACCTAATGGTAAATGGGCTATCAAGACGGCAAATGCATAGCCAATCTGAGAACCAAGGGCCTTAATAATAAACCGATCTCCGGAACTGGTCAAAAAGGACAGTTTTCTATGGATTGAAATTAAATTTGACCTATGTTGTGACCAGCATCTCAGCTGAGATTAACTTATTACCCTTAAGATGGCAGGGATAGATGGAGCCTATAATATTGAACTTACAGCTCGGTTTGGAGCCCGCGATCTGCATGTGCGACTTGCAAAGAGGGCAGTTGTACTCGTACGCAGGGTTCTGCTCCTTCTTCACTCGGTACGCCTGCGGCTCAGCGTCTGGATCGCACATGCCATGGACGTACCTAATTGTAACAAAATGTGTATTAGCTTTTTTGTAAGTATTTTACAGCAGGTAGATACATACATATGAATATAATATTCTTAATGTTATAAACTATAATTAAGCGCCCCTAGTCGCTGTCTAGTTATTAGCCTCGCCGGTCCTCGCTACGCTTTAGTTCAGCAATCCCTCACGCAGAATAGAATAGAAAATGATGTATTCAACGCAGACACATATTAAAACAAATGAAAATCAAAACAAAACATTTAACATGGGGTTGAAAAGTAGCAACCCGTGGCGCCGGTTTCCAGAGGGACTCTTGACTTAAAAATTAACTTGAATATCTAAAACAAAAAGGGATCACGACACAAATATCAGCGACAATATTTATAACATAAACTTCCTAAATGATTGCAAATGAAATGAAGTCAAAGATTATCTGTAACATCTTGTACATCTTACAGCTGCAAAGGGCTAGGATTGTATCCATTGCAGACGTCGGGTTGGGTGTAACAAGTACGCCAGGGATGTAGTTACCTCTTGCAGGCGATGCAGCGGATCATGTCCCGGTAGGCGGCGGCGCGGTAGGCGCGCCGGCACAGCGGGCAGCAGGAGCCCTTGTTGCGCTGCTGGTAGCACGAGTCGCACACCGTGTAGTGCGCGTGCCAGCGCGACGACGGGCCCGCGCCCGGCGAGCGCGCGCCGCAGTCCGAGCAGATGCGGCAGCACTGGACCAGACAATACACATACATGTTTTGATATCCTCTTTACTGCAAACACCACTACTTAATCTTTCTAAATGACTACTTAACAAAACAGGTCCAATTTCTTTTTCGGATTTGAGAACTATTTAGTACAGTTTGCGAGGTGCATCAATCTGGACAGTAAAGACGATGGAGATGGAGAGGAAGAAGATTCCGGATGAATCTCTCTTTCTATATGTTATTAAAATCGAACAGACAGTAACTAACGTTTGAATGCGGCCATTTCAGATTTTTAACTAATAAAATGTCTTCAACCAATTAGTAACTTTTTATTTATACATTTGTAAACCCCCGAGGCCTCGTTGCTTCTCTCTCTTTTTACCTTTAAAGCGCCAATGCCGGCAAATATGTCATCGGAAATACGTGTCACTGACGGCAAACGTCCGCGTCGGCAGTTGCCGTCAAACTTCTTATGCCACAAGATTACTTTGCTGCTTGGCGTTCAAAACTATAACCTTTAGAAGTATAAAAGATACAACCTTCTGTTTTCCACTGTAACCCGTACTGACCTTGCACTTCCAGCCGTATTTCGGTACCGTGGCCATGACAGGCCGCAGACACGAGGCGTGGTACATCTTGTCGCAGTGCTCGCAGGTGACGGCGCGCGCGTCGGCCGGCGGCGTGCCCGCGGCGCTCTCGCCGCGACACACCTGGCACACGCGGCACGAGCGGCACGACCAGCCCGCGCGGACCCCTGGCGCAATGCTACATGTCAACCAACCAAGCTCCAACACGTCTGGACCTTCTTTGCAGTCATATAAAGAGTCCTGGACTTGTGCATAATTTTTAGAAAGCAGAATTTACAAAAAAGCGTTTATACAGCCTCGGCCAAAGGTGTTGAGCATCCCACGTTTTTATACGTAAGTTATAAAATTAAAGTATTATTTTTCAATTAAACATATCATAGAATTTCCCTTAACGTCAATAAATATGACTAATCATTCAGATAGATATACAACTTTCTATAATAAAAGATATAAATTCACCTTTTAATGTTTGACTTTTATATGATAAACGCTTACACCCTTTGCCAAAACTGTAGCTTTTTGTGTCTGTCCAGACACGATTTATTCAATAACAGCGTATGATTCATGACTAACCCTTATTTTCGATGGTGTTATAATTGATAAACCGCGCCTCGCCGCGCGAATAATAGTTCTCTTTTTACTCAAGTATTATAAACCGTTAATTATCAATACTAACGGTTTACAATACGCGAATAGAAAAAAGATAACATGGACCCTTCTTACAAATCCAATAGCGATCGATTTACTAACAATATTTATAAAGGGAAACGAATTAATTAGTACCTGGTAACTGCGCGAGTCCAACACAAGTCCCATGGTAATGAGCGCCACAGGTAACGCATGTCATGAGGTTACAAATATCACCGATCGTTCGGCACGTCCTACAGTCAATATCAGCTTTACCTATGGACAAATTTAGAACTATAGAAACACAAATATTGAATGAACATGATTATGCAAAACATTGCGAGTAAAAACTGGTGATGCCATTTCAGTAAGTACTTACAAACAAGTGGCACTTGATACAAGTGGTCCTTACAGAACGATGATTTGGTCTGGAAGTCTATAAAACCTCCGGAAGCAAGAACACAAGGGAGATGAAAGTATTTACTGCAACTCATCTGAAAAAAAAACAGTAAAATAAAGTCACAGCACAAGTTCTGGTATAAAATGTAAATAAATCCTTAGGAGAGTATATTTACCTTACAAGGAATGCTTGCACCATGTCTTAAACAAAAGGCACATTTTCTTGTTAAGCCAACCATCACAATTCCCCGAACCCTGGCCTCCTCTAGCAGCTCCCTATCATCCTCAGAACTCGATGCTGGAGCGACCTGGTCGTGGAACGGAGGGCTGAACTCAAGGCAGCAGCGGTGTATGTAGAAGGCACCTGAACTGACCACTCCGGGGAGCTCGAGAACTTCAGTGTGTCCAATTATTGAGAGCTCATCCGTGTGCTCCATATTGTATAAGGGAGTTCTAAAAGGAAATGATTTATCATAGAATATTTTTATTATTACTGAGTTACATGAATTGTGTTGTGTAGTCACCACCACAATCATTTTGTACTATACTTTATTAACAGAATTCAAGAAAATACAGTTTACATCCACAACATAATTAAGAATTCAAAAATTCTGTCCTTACTTGACAATCATAAACAATATTTTAAGTTTGATTGCTTATTGGATTATGCATTATGATTAGGTGAACTCCAAAAGAATGTCAGTTATTTGTCTTCAAAACTCACTTGCACTTATTGAACGCCTTCTGCCTCCTACTAAGAGGCAAAGCCAATGGATGTTGATTGGGATCTACAAGTTCAGGTGGGGGGGAAGCAAGACCGGGAGGAACAGGAGTAGTGGGGGTACTAGTAGGTGTTTGAACGTTTGTGGGGGTGGCACTGCCCGAGTTCGAAACTGTTGGAGTGGTACTGCCGTCTCCTTCACCCACATTGCAGAGGAACTGCCTCATCTCACTCTGGCCTAGTTGACTGCGCTCTGTTAGGTTACAGAGAGCACACGCTTTGCCAGGCCTGAAAATTTATTTTTATGTTATCTGCCCCAGTTTTGAAGAAAAACATAGATGATTTACTGATTACTGCCTTTGTATTTATAGCCAAAAAAATTAGACTTCATATTTTAAGTGATTTGACGGCTTAGCAATAAAATACTTATTTTAACAACAAATTCTAAAACTACATACGTACCATTTCTCTGGCATGTAGGGTGGTTCCTCAGGAGCGGGCATGGTAAAGTCATCCTCATCCATCATGTCATCCAAGGCATCATCTCTGCTGCTACGGTGTCTCTTGGCCCCTCGGACAGACCCGGCACCGCCTCTATATCTAATAAAACAGCATACATTACAAGATACAACAACTCGTCATTGGGTCTAAAAGCAGGAAAAATATTACGATTCACTATTCAAAAATCATTTTTTTTAAACATCTCGTGTTAATACACAAGATAAACACAGTTCTATGTGTATTTGAAAAAAAAAACCAATTGGTACTTACATTTCAGATCTAAACACATATCCTATACTATTAAACAAGCAATATTAGCAATGACTTTCTTAAACTGGCTGTAACAATCTCGACGAAATTTGCAGGCTTATAAGGGTGAAAAATGAATTTATCAAGTTGTATTCTTCCGGATAATTCCTCTTATATTAGAAATTCTTTCAAATATTAGTAAATATTTTAGGAGTAGCATTCAGCTCAAACAAGGAATGATTATCTTAACAAAAAAAGACAAAAATATGTTGAATCTGTTGTGATTAACATTTCATAGACAGCAAAATAGTATGCCGCATTGGATAGAATACCATACCAAATACAAAATGGATTCCCACCGTGACGATCAACACAACAATCCTGCGATTATGTTTGGACTTAATTACCTTCTAACAATCTTGCCCTCCCTCGCGAGCTTGGCCCCTTCCTTGCGCGGCCGGCCGGGACCACGGCGCCCTGATGTGAAGAAGGGGCGCGTATAGGGTTGGTGGTGGAAGAACGCCGGCTGCGAGGCGCCCCCGTGTGGCGACGCGGGCTCCTCGCCGCGCGGGGACGACGCGCACGACGTCGGCGTCGACCCTGGCCCTGGGTAGAAGTCTAACACGAAACGCTCACTTATCAACAAACCAAACCAAGTAAACAAACATAATTAACCAAACCTAGCCTCCGACTTGAAGTCCTTCTAAACTTCCTCTGACACCAAAAATGTTAGTTTCATAAGCCCACTTACCAGAAGAAGGCGGCGCTTCGATTTCATCTTCCGATCCATCATCCCCTAATAAATCCACTTCCAAGACACCCTCATCCGCCACATCCATCTAAAATAAACACGATCACTTAATACGCGGAACGCCACTACAAACACAATTTCGTTAGCATCTTACACTATTTACAACTTGCTTGTATAAACCACCGCCAGCGCCATAGTGAACGACAAGTGGATTGCAAAGTTAACTTCCAAACTTACCGCGAGCTGTCGCGATGGACTGTTGTTCAGTTAATGTTATGATAAAGTAAACATATAAGGTGTTGGAAACATTTTCAATGATAATTTACATTTACTACAAATACATAATAACTGAAAAAATAGCAATACGACTTTCGCAAGCAATGAAGCAAGCGAACGAACGAATGATTCGAATGAAACTTACATATAGTGAGTGAACGAAACTAGAAAAGAACGAATTCAACGAATGAATTCAATTAATTTTAGAGAAGCGTATGTTCTGAAAGCTGCGATGCTCAACTTAAAAAAAATATCTGATGGAAGACCTAAAAATATCCCGCGCTGTATTCATGACATTATAAAGATTTTTTAAGTATATTCGTAAGAATATACTTAAAAAATCTTCGACTATATTTGAGACACTATTATTGAAACTGACCCTTTTTTGGACTACTATTTATATTCGATGCTTTTACCGGATTTTACGCTTTTCATTGGACTTTTTAAGACAAGTTTTTACAAACTTGACTTTTACTTTTGGAGACTTGGCTTTGGCCTCACAATCCAGGATTTACTGTATTCACTTATTAAGACATGGCTACGGCCTTAGAACTCAAGATTTAAGGATAATATCTTTCGAACTTACTTGAAATTGGAATATAAAAAATCTACAAAGACTTGGCTTCGGCCGTACTTAAAATTGGATCTTAAAGTATCAAAACTATGACTAGGCTGTATGGATCCATGTCCTTTGCCTTTCCCTCTGCCATTAAACACATGAAAAAAAAACAATTTTATTTGTTTCCTAGTTATACAAATCTCGTAAAAAATCTGCCAAACTGTTATAATTAACCAAAATAGGAAGATTACTAGATTAAAATCCTTCGAAGAAAGGTTATGAACTTTAGTACTTAGTTGGCTAGTTCTATTCATATTTTTTATAAAGTAGTGATGAACTAAACTACATATCCATCGCACTAACAATAGTTCGAACTGACCAAGATCGACTTAGTTGAGTCGATTACATTACATGGTCTGCGTTAATCTGTGGTGTACGTTTGGAGTTAGAGTACGTGTCCGGCGGCGTCACGTCAGTACGTCAGTAGATAACATCTACATAGTGTTATAGTGTAATTTTTGTTTATAAATATTATAACTCCGTTAATAATTTAACATGCAGTATACTTTAACGTCGGTATTGATACTTGTTAGCTTAAGCATTAGTACAAAATCATCGTTATTCGAGACCGATTCATGTTATTCTTTTGGTAGTGGTAATGTTTTTCCCGGCGGCGCAAGAAAAATTGATCATAAATTACAAGTTACTAAAGCCGTGAGTAAGTATTGATTGGATTTGTTTCACTTGTACCATATCTTCCTGCTCAATACACAAGTATCCATTTTCATTTGATAACATTTAACCTACGGTCAAAGCATGATATTAACGTCACCCATTTGATAAGGTTTAGCGAATTAGGCGAATATTTAATTATTAAAAAATAAAGTTATTTCACAGAATTTATTACTGGTTGGTTATAATATTACTGAGATAAATAAATATTTTATTACAGTTTCAAAACCTGCTCCTGAGTGGGAGGCTACAGCAGTTGTCAACGGAGAATTCACACAGCTCTCTTTATCAAGCTTTAAAGGAAAATATTTGGTTTTCTTTTTCTACCCTTTAGATTTGTGAGTAATAAAGATAATATCTTATCAAACTATTAAACTGAAATAAAAAATAGGTATTTCTATATTTTAATAATAATAAAAAAAATTAAAATATACTATGTTTAATATATTAATAAGGTAATTTTTTTTCAATGTTTCAGTACTTTCGTCTGCCCAACTGAAATATTGGCGTTCTCTGAAAGATTTGAAGAATTTAAAAAAATTAACACTGAAGTGGTTGCCTGTTCAGTTGACTCACATTTCACTCATTTAGCATGGATAAATACGCCAAGAAAAGAAGGTGGTCTTGGCAAGATCAACATCCCTCTTCTTAGTGATCTAAGCCACTCCATCGCTAAAGATTATGGTGTATATTTAGAAGATTTAGGTCACACTTTAAGAGGATTATTCATCATTGATGATAAAGGAATTCTGAGGCAAATCACCATGAATGACCTGCCTGTTGGACGGTCCGTAGATGAAACTTTGAGATTAGTTCAAGCATTCCAATATACTGATAATCATGGAGAAGTTTGTCCAGCTGGCTGGAAACCAGGACAGGATACGGTGAGGGACATTTTTTCCTCGTAATTGTAGGCTGTAACACTGTTTTGCAGCTCATTTAATTTTTAACATATTTAATTAGAGGAAAACCAATTTATTTTATTTTTACTTTTTACAGATCATTCCAAATCCCAATGAGAAGAAGAAGTACTTTGCAAAAGTGGCAAGAAACTGAGTTACTTTGAGAAATTAGATTCATTGTGTTGTACAGATTGAAAGATTTGTTCTGTCTGTCCTTTTAATCACAATTACTTAATCATTGACTGATATCTATGAAGCATAGATAATAATCACAATCGTCAACATTATCACAACTAAATTAGTAATTAGTTCATACTTTCATCCAATGGTACACAAAGATTAGAATTACTGATTTTGGCAAAGTTAAAATACTCATTCTACTAAGTTCTGTGAATTCTCATACCAGCTTCATCATATCAGCCGAAGGATCGCGACTGCTGGATGTTGGCCTTCCCCAAGGATCTCCGCGATGGAGGGCTTTTCACATCCATCCTTCCTTCCTTCTGCTTCCCATGATCTTCACCAGATTGTCGGTACACCATAACAATTGAACATTCCTATAACTACAACTAAGAGGTTATTTTAACATGTTAAGTCTTAATACTATTAAAACATCACATTATTTACATTGTATAATAGGCTAAGACTGATGATACCGTAAAAATAAAATTATTATTTTCGTACAAATCTTATTTTATTCATAAATTTTACTAATGTAACGGATTTATTTGTTATTTATTACCTCAGTACTATAGTAGTTGGATTTTTTAAGCCTTACATTGTAATATCCCGAAAACGATTAAGTTTATCATGAAAATTGGTAAACATATGTTTATTTAGGGTTCCGTACCAGAAGGGTAGCCCATATAAAGTACTCTCTAGGGTAGCCCAACGGAACCCTATTGATATGCCTGCGCTGTCCGTCCGTCCGTCTATTCGTCCTTGGTTTAAAGTCCTGTATTGCACAAATTACACAGCGGGCGGGAGCGGGGCATGTCGTGACCCGCGCGGGCCGTCGTATTCACACATAGCGCCGAATCGCGGCGGGCTCCGCGCTGGTGATCACAGGCGGGCATTCCGGATCGAACGGTAATTGCGAGTATATAGAGTAGAATTTGCCGTGCGACGTGACGTGGCAAGGAAACGCATACCAGTGCACAGGACGATGGTAATTGGATTCATAATGTCAAAGATATTTGCAATCTTACGATGAAAATCCCATGATTGGATATCTAGTTCAGCATTATTTGAGATACCTGCAACAGATATTTTTTTATGGCAAGGAAAAGTCACATGAAGACACAGGACACCTGATGGTAGCGGAATATGAGGCTCGTATAAATTTGCATTCTCAATATTCCAATCCCAAGACTAAAAACGCGTTGCCAACCCTGACTACTTAACTTTTTGATGGAATGCATGTGTGGTAGTCGTTTTACCGTTTATCTTACCCCACCGCAACGGAGCACAACAATAAAAACACTGCTTTTTGGTAACAGGGTAAATGGTAAGATGGTGATAGTGATCCGGACGGGTCCTTCAAAAAGGCCCTTCCACCACTAAACATGAAATTATCACCATTGCAATAATTTTTTTGGCAATTTCCGCCCTTTTCCAATCCTTTTGGAGTATGGTTCGAATCCATGAAAACGCGCTTTAAATAATATTTTATGCATTTTCACAATCATGCACCTAAAATTAAGTGGTGTGGTGTGAAGCATCTTCGACGGATTCGATTGGTTTAAATAATTAAAATGTGCGAAAAATCCGGAACTAGAAACGCCGTCTTTGATCTGTAACGAATAATGATAATCATTGTTGCGCGTGTTCTAATTCAGGCGACAACGATAATCGATCATAATTGAAAATCGATCTTCATCGTGTACGAATACGAACGTACCTACGTATATTTCAAAGACAACAATGTCAATTAAAGATATTGTGTCTGTATTGAACGATTGAACAAAAATAGTTTCTCTTTTCACATGACAGCTTTGACTACTTTTGACATTTTTGCCATTCTTAATTCAATGTAATTGTTATTGTAGTTATTGTTTATGTTCATAATATTGATACATTTTAAACTGTGGTTTGTCATACAGCTGTTTCAAAAGTTTCTTTTGTTTGTTAGCTTTATTAGTTAAACGACTATTTATTTTCGTAAGCTTATGAGTGGAAGCTTTCATTTGAATATATTTTTAATTTTGTTTTAATTATTTTACTAGCGGTGGCGGATTTAAAAAATCATCATTTTTGTTCCTGTATTAAATATGGGATTATTTCGCGGAGTGGTAGTGGCTAACAGCATGATTCGATTGGCTTTGAACCCACCAGCTCCATGGATTCGACAGTGGAGAAGTATTTTACCTGCTTGTATCTTGTATGATTATACATTTGATTTGGGTAGTAGTTGCAATTTTTTGGTACTAAAAGTTGTGATATATTTCCAATTAAAACATGAAGCACAATTGAAGAAATATTATATCATTTTAGTAGAGCTAGAATGACTGATATATGTTTTATTGTGTGGAATTAATATTGTTAAATAAATACTTTTGCAGTCAATCCATCAGTAACAACAGCAGTAAGGACATTTTCTGTGAATAGGGTAGGTTTAAGAATAGTTATTGGTTATGATGAGGTCAAGAAGGGGATAGCAAAAGAAAGTTTAGTTATTGATGTCCGAAATCACCATGAAATAGTTGCTACTGGCAAGATACCAACCAGCATCAATATACCATGTAAGATTTTTTTTATTTTTTTGTGCACTTGTATACCTAATACCTGTAATGTAAATGTAACCTGCCAAGCAGCAGTGTTTGCTTGTTCCATTCTGCTCTAAGCAGGGACTGGAAAACCCCTTTATTTGATTAAAACTATCAATTGGGTACTACATCATATGCTCTCCCTATCGATAGGCTTACCCTATTGATAGGCTTATCCTAGTGATATGGAAACTGCTTTGAACTAGTTTACAACCATTGAGGTTACCAGTTACGTAAGTTTCGGATATAAGCACCTACATTACATTAATGTTATCATATCCATTCTCCCTCCCCGTTGACTCTGTTTCACAGATACGTGTGATTGGTTGGTTTCAAGCCTATAAAATAATATTTTGTATGGACTGTGCGTAGAGATTGAAATAGCTTGAAGCCGTTCAATAAACACTTCATAGGGTTTTAAGAAATTGGTAAGCGCTTAGTCAAATCAATTGTATGATATGGGATAGCTTTTCATTGTTGTAAGTCGAAGATAAGCTTATCGCATTGTTAGGGTTTGTTAAAACGTTTGTTATTGATGCAACAGCAATCTTTAAACTGCTAATGTGTATGGGAGACGGACCCTGCTCACGTTCAGGTTGAAAGATCCTGCTCAACATCAGGTAGACTGCGTAGCAGTGTGGAAAGCTTGATCTGCATTCGGTTTTGCTTTGCCTCAAATGAAATGCGACTGGTGATTGGGATCTTACATAATTTTTGTGCATCAGCTAGTGTATGTGCAATAGTGCAGATATACATATTGAAAGTTTTTTTTTTATATTAGTACCATTGAATATGTTTTAACGTAATAAGTGGGAGCATCTATTGAAAGGGAAGGATGCCGAAGAAAAGAGGCCCTTACCAACATTTACAAAATCAAATGATGTTATTTCATTGTTATTATATAAGCAATTTGTTGAATAACACAATCAAAAACGAAAACAAATTTGTGGCTTAAAAAGTATTGATTTCTTTCATATTCTTTGTTATTTTAGATTAGATGTGATCCCTATTCATTAAGTTACAAAATGTATATATAGACATGTTTTGTCGGTGTGCCAATGATTATAAAAAAAAAAAATTACTTGTGTAACAATTGCTGTTATTAAAAGTTACAAATGAAGTTTTAGAATCAAGAGCAATATTGATTTTCAGCCAGGGAATCTAAAAAGGCACAGCAAAAACGGTATGGTAGTGAAGTAGTCAAAAAAGAGTTTTCTATATTATCTAATTGTCTGTGTAAGTTACAGGAAACTCGTTCTGCGAATTATCATAATGATCATTGCTCATTAATAATTATATCACATAACATAGTAACAACTAACAACATTCATAGTAAACACAAACATAGATAACAAACAACAATGTAAACATATTTAATAATATCTTATCTGTTTATTTTCTTTTAGTGGACCATGTTAAGAAAGCATTGTCAATGAGTGATGCGGACTTTCAGCATGTTTATAATAAACTAAAACCAGATAAAAAAAGTGAACTGATATTTTACTGTAGGGCTGGTAATCGAGCCATTGAAGCTACTATAACGGCCCAGAAGCTAGGATATGCACGGTAAGTATTTGTAGGGCCTTCTGAACATTACGAGTACCTACCTCGTATTCATTACGGGTTACGACCAAATTTAATGCCTACATCTTTAGTGGGACTAAATCTCAAAGTGACTTGGTGAATAATGACTAAATTTGTAATCCTTTTATTCTTAACCCATTCATTGTCACGGGGTAAAACTTCGTCAAGTAACGGCACGCCACCATACATTTGAATTACCTGCCAAGGAGTCGCGACAAGGGGTCGTGAATCGGCGCCACACGGGTGTTAAGTTTTTTCGCCTACTTACAACTTCAAAAAAATAGGATGTCATGCATTTTTTTTTAAACCGAGCAAAATTTTTACTTCGCTATCTCCTTAGGTCTAATGAAAAAATATATTACATCTTTTAATTATTACCTATTGCGGAATTTGATTTTACAATATTGATATCGTCGTCAACGGGTGTATATCGGGTGGTAGATTTTTTTTAGTCTATTTTTTTCGCATCATATTTTTTTGCATACGACGTTCCGTCGAATGATTAAAATGTCGAAGATTGTTTGACCGAAATTGTTTTGCATAATATCGTTTGGTCGAAAACTCGTTTAGTAGGTACTTATAACATTTGTATGGAATAACGTTTTTTCTTCGAATTTATTTATTGGTATAACGTAAGGACGTTGTATGTTATGTTAAATAACAGTTTGACCTATCAATATTATGGATTTAGCCCTTCAGTAATTAAAATTTTAGACTATACAATTTTAGACCAAAATTACTTTAGTTCAAAAAATATGTACGCAATAAAATAAATATGCTAAAAAAAAAATAGGTATGCCACTCAATATTACCAATTTTCATACACATTTTCACAAAATATGTCACTCCCACAGCCAAGAACCTAACGACACCTCACTCTTCAAAATCGTTTCGGCGGTTTAGGCTGCAGGAACTCTACTCCTTCTGGGTCAGTCGCGTAAAAACATTTATTTTTATAATGATGAACATTGAACAATAAAAATATTTGATTTCACATGGACTTTCAGAGTAAATTTATCGAAACATAATCCCTGACATAACCCCGGTTGGTTCATTTTAACAGTCCGAAGGCGAGTCTGCTGTGAAAATGAAAGAAAACAATTGTTTAATTTTGAAGTCGATTGCGATAGCGAGTGCGTTATTCAATAGGTCGTAAAATCACCGAATCTTCTTACAAAATTCATGTGACGGGATAGGGGTTGTTTTTCTAAAATCGCCTAGAGTTCTATTAGGTATTTATTTATAAGCAAATAACAATGCGGTGGATGCGAAAAGCACGCCTTGGGGCAGGCCTATGTCCAGCAGTGGACGTCTTTCGGCTGACATGATGATGATGAAATAAAAAATTCCAAATTTCTCACTTGAATTAAAAAAAATATACCAAACTCACATACAAACTTATTCGCAGTTTTTACTTATAAGCAGAAGCCTAAACATCAATTTCCACGTTTCTAACCTTCAAAAATGGGAGTTAAATTTCGAAAAATCTCTCAAATGACGCCTTCATTACAAAATAAACACTCCCTCAAAATTCCAAATTTTTAAATTCTACCCTTTGGCCTGGGCTATGATGAGATTGATGAGTCAGTCTGTGAACCGGGATAAGATTAGATATAAGTACCTATAGATTTTATAGTACCCCATTATCTTTACAGGGCAAAACTTTATGGTGGCAGTTGGGAGGACTGGAACGCGAAAAATAAAGACCAAAAAGAAGACTAAGTGCCGTGTTTATCTTAGGCTATGTTTTATGCCATGTTATTGTATTACTACGGTACGGACTGTACTCTTTGTGCTGTAATAAAAACTATAAACATAAGTATGTCAATTGTTTTTATGCATCGTGTCAAATACGCTGACCACGCTGTGCCTTCTGGACAGAATGAGGTGAGGTCATACGGCCGCTCTCCAGAGTCATTTAACGACGATTAACTATATATAGTTAATGTATGTATAATCTTTATTGTACAAGAATAAAAAAGACATACAATACAAAACACAAGCTATAGGTATTATAATAAAAATAACAAGTACGGTCACGGACTTAAATTGATGAACCACTAACCTTGTTGCAAAAACAGACAGCTTTTTAGTATTTGTGGTTTTTGTTAAGGATTATATGGAAAAAAAACGAGCCGCTGTCTATCGCGGTTCAAAAGACGCGTAGGCATATTATTAGGTGTCCCCTTACTTACTTTAAAATCAATGGTTATACTTTCACTTTCTCTAAATTCATTTGCACACACATCACAACACAACGTATCACATGCTATACAATTGTACCCACATTTTAATGCTATTATAACAGTTCGTTTCTATAATATTCACTTACTATAAGTTTTAGATGCTCTAAAATTATTTGCTATGCTTTCAAATTCTATAACCATAAGCTTTAAATGACACAAGAAGGAGGAATTTGCAGAACCGACTGGAATAGGTTAGGTTGGCCTTCGAGGTTACTTTTTTATCTGCAGTAAAATAAAGTTATTTGGAAGTAAGTATTATAAAACACAATTATATATATATTTTAAATTTATGCATGATGAACATTAGACATTTCAATATTTTAGTAACTACACGTTATAGAAAATGGCTATTATAGCAAATGAATGATTATAGCAAGCGATTTTATATAGGAACTGCATTTATAGCATCTAATTTTATGACACCTCATTTTGACATTTGGTCGCGTTGGGGGGTTTTCGGTTACGGATCCCTAAAAATGATCTATTTTATTATCTCTAAAATGTAACTAATCTCTTTTAAAAGAAATCGTTTTGCAGAAAACGCTTAAGTATATGAATAAAAAAAATAAAAATGGCGAACTTATCTTTTTCAGGGATTTCTTCCAGCCAACGTTGTATAGACTAAAATGTCTCTGAGTACGGCGGTTAGTCATCCGGGATGACGGCTGGGCGCGGCATTCGAATGTTTTTATGTTTGTCCGACCACTTGAGTATTGTTGATCTAAAAATTGTATGTAAATTCATTATAATTAGTCCATGATGTGTACTTGTTAATTGTAAAATAACGGTATTTTGCATTTACCTAAATGCATTTTTTTACCCCAGCTTGACTATAGAGTCTGGCAAACGGAAACTGTCCACGAAAAAGGGCAGCAATTCAAAAATCAGCAGCTGGATAAGCTGGATTAGGCGATACTAAACGTAGTTGATATTATTTTATTTGTCAGAAATGTTAAATGATTGTTTCTATCTATCAACTCCGTTTGTTTAGTGTACAGACATTGATATCTGCTGCAGATATTTTGAATTGCCGTTCTTGTGGACAGCTTTCGTTTGCCAGACTCTAGGGGTTGTTAAGGATCTCGCAACTGTGATCCAGGACTGAAGCATCATATATTTATCGGCCGATAACTGGGGACTGAGGACATGCTGTAATACCAATTCATATGTATCTAATATAATAATAACTTGAGAAAAACTCAGTTAAATATTTTATTTATTTATTTAAAAGTCAACAAATAATTGAAGGGTGTTATTGGTAGCGACGTGTAATAAAGTTCCTGTTTTCGCTCATCGAAAATATATTCATTTAACTTTTTATGGGGTTAGGAGGTATCATGTCGTCTAGGAGCGTCCCGTGCCTTCGCATGTAATGATCATCGCCGCGAATATCGAGTGGTGTGTAAGCATTGTAACGCTCGGCTCAACGTCCACACCACTCGAGTATTCACGCGAATGCTCTAAGTTTGACGGTCCCTTAAACGCAACACCGAGCGCTTTAAAAAGCAACCCTAAAAGGGTTATCTTATCAAGTCGTCCAAATTGCAAATGGTATAATTAGCAAATGGTCTAAGTAGCAAGTTGTCCAAAACTAAGCTGGCCTAAGTGGCATTACCCAAGTCTAAAGTATTTACAAGATGTCCGATGCGCAGTTCAAAACACAGACACGTACACAAAGTAGGTACTAGGTAGGTTAGGTTCGTTAGGTAGCTTCAGATGCCCGAAGGTCAAACCGCCCAGAAATAGGACCCCGTATAGCGGGGCCCAGTCAACTTGTTGTTTGAGAGGAATTTTGAAAATATATAGGGCAGTTGCGAACTTAGACCACTTGCCACGTAAGACCAGCTGCGTTTAAGACCATTTGCTACTTAGAGCAACTGCGTTTCAGACCGCTTGTTGCTTAGACCAGCTGCGGTATAGACGAGACGATACTACCTAACCCATACATGAAAATTAAGTACCGACCTTACGCTTGCAAGGATGTATCTAATAGCAGTAAAATTCCTGTAAGTACAGAAAATAACCTTACATGAAATCCAAGGTGGCACTTACCTAACCTAACCTTTTTTTTATTTTCTTCCTTCCGGGAAAAAGAGAGCTATTTATTTTATTTATTTATTTATTTATTTATTATAACAAACACAAATTTTAGATATTATACATTGTTCCACAAAATTGTTTACACAGTTTGACTGCGGAATCTTCGGTCCAGCTTGATGACAACAGATTACACAAAAGCGGTAAAAAATACGTAAAGTAATTCAAGATACCTATGTATCCGCGCGTCTCGTATTTATCCATTCGGAACCGACTTTTTAAAGTGCTAGAATGGGGAAACTATCTTTTGGGTCACGATGTGAAGTGATCACCGCGCTGTCCATGGACAGAGGGGTATTAACGCAGCTGGTTGCTGGCCTTTGAGAAAAGAGTGTGCTCGTCTCTTGAAGGTATTTGCAATTAATCTGGTATAATAGTCACAAGATGGTTATCAAGAAACCCTAAATTCGAAACTTCGGGTGACGAGCCCTTGTCACCCTTCACTCGAGACTATATCGAGAGTAAGGGATAGAGCTAACGTAACTTCGAATCGAACTTCTATTTCCAAAGTAGCGCCTCTGATTATAAGGATGTGTCTAAAGATATTAGTGGCCAGTGTTGCCACGTGAGAAATGTTATTATTCCCACATTATTCCCCCCTGTCGCAGGTTAAACTCTTTATTGCCAAGATATACAGCTATAAGACCTACCACAACTACATAACAAAGAGAATATAATCAATCACTACACAATTCAGCTTCAATTGACATTGGCAGCATCATCCATTTGACGCAGCCTTGTATCTCTAAAATTGAAAGCGCATGTGAATAATTATATTATTTCTCTAACTAGTAATTTTTGCAAACATAATCATAAGTGTAGGTTTTTGTTAGAATACAAGCGGGGGAAGCGGTTTTGAAACTCAACATGAGATTTGTTCGCAGAGTGGTAATTGCCAACAAAATGGTCCGAATGGCTTTAAACCCACCGGCGTGGATTCGACCGCGGAAAAGTATTTCACCTGCATTTTTAACCCCCTTCGCAAAATTGGGGTATTTTAAGTTTATCGTTTGTATCTGTCTGTCTTTGGCATGTAGCTCCCAAACAGATGACCCTATTAAGGTCACAGCTCATTAGAACCCCCCGGCACCGCCTCGCCTCGAGCGGTGAGTATTCTTTATATGGATTTGTATGGGCATGCGCTCACTGCATCAACTACGTAGCGACACCGGATCATCTTGCTCGCGAGGTGTCCACGCGCGGACGGCGAGTGGTCCACTCGATGATAGCTCGTTGCTCGCATGCTTGCCTCACGTGAACCGCGCGATGACAGCGCCATACCCACTCGTTGACAACGCGGTTTCCACCCGAGGACCACCTTTCGACAACGAGTGGACGCTGAGCGACGAGACGATGCGGATCGGGTGCCGGGTGGCTGTAATGAGCTGTGACCTTTAAGCCACGTTAAAAACAAAACAGTTATGTGATTCTCAAATGTATTTCTTGAAAATCAGTTTCGTGATTTCAGTGATATCAGCTTTAAGGGTGAAGCCACAAGAACGTATTTTTTTGAGTGGTGAGTCGCGTAATTTCTACTGCATACAGGAGTTCTGTATGAAACCGAATGTAGCAGATATTACGCGACACACAACTCACAAAATTAAGCTCGTGTGGCTTCACCCTAAAATAAAAGGGCTCGCCATTATACATTGTATCGACAGTTTTAATCTGCTTGTACAATCACCAGCAATAATAGGTATATTAAGAGTTAAATGTTTGCCCCACCTTTAATTTCCACATGGAGTTAGAAATACAATCGTTTTGGCTATTCTCTTGAGAACTGACAAATTTTCGAGCTGAACAGTACCTACCTAACTGTAGCTCTTTCCCAAAATGCTATAAATTTATAATACTGGATTATAAGTTGGTAGGTATTAGAAGGAATCGAAAAACTTTACGTGTAAAGTAAGGTAGGGTAAAGTCACCAGTGGTCAGCCAGAGACCTGTAATCGGCCTCTGCCTATACTTTGTATGAGTAAGAGTGCGAAAGACATATTTCCCACTCTTCGCACTCATATAAGGTCGACTACTGGTCTCTGGCTGGCCACTGGCTTATTTTTTTACTTGATATTTCTGGATTTTGGTGATCTGGTATGCCAGATTGTAATCTGACATTTCGGGAATGTGCGCAAAAATAGATCGATGTGAATGATATAGCTAAGTATACTATTTATAGCTGTGTAACAAATTACAAATTTTATATTGCTAAAAATGTTTTTCAGTCAGTCCAACAGTTACAACAGCTGAAAGAACATTTACAATAAATAGGATAGTCTTCAATAGATATAGGGTATCATATGAACAAGTCATCCAGGCTATGAAAAATAATAGTTTTGTTATTGATGTCCGAGAACAAAGTGAAATTGCTGTCACTGGCCAGATACCATTCAGCACCAATATCCCAAGTAAGAATATTCCATGTTTTGTTATTATTATTATTATTTAAGACCCTATAATGTCCCTAAGATCTCTCTTCTTTCCACGTAGCCCTATCATGTCTTTCATGTTTTTTTTTATTAAGTACAACAAAAATTATATACTCGTACCTACCTACATGGTTGAAAAAAACGATTGCCACATAAACAAACGGCAAATAACAACTTACAGCAATAAAGTGTTTTTTTAAACGGTAAGATTTTTCTGTACTATCTGTCGCTTCAGACCGATCTAAATGACGAATCGATTGTGTATGTCAAAATCGTTAACGATCCTTGGGATGTACCTCGGAATCCCTAATAACGTTTTCGCGATTTGTTTGCCATTGCGATAAAGGTTTTCAGCTCCAAACAGGCTTTTCATTTTTTTGTAAAAATAACTCTGTTAGGTTAGGTTAGGGTTAGGGTTGTATACAACACAAAAAAAAAATCAGGTGGAAATGGCTTTAGAATTAAAATTCAGACGAAAATTCCGTCAAACGATGCATTATGCCAAATGGCGACTAGGGATCCCAATATAGACCCGTCGTCACCCTGATTAGAGGGGCTCGTTGGTCGTTGCAACCCTTCTCCCATGCCCAGTGGTCTTATTGCCTAGGTAACGCAGTCGCAATCGCAATCGACTTCAAAGTGGAACAATTGTTTTCAATTGTATGCAGACTCACCTTCGGACTGTCAAAATGAAAACGATTGCGATTGCGAGTGCGTTAGGCAATAAGCAGTCTCCGTCTTAAACATGATTTAAATTACGACCAACGAGACAAGATAAAGAATGTACATACCTAAACAAACTGACCGTTACTGAGTTATATTGCGATAGCGAGCGATAATTATATCTGTCCTTACTTCTCGTACACAATAATATCTTCAGATGGTCGATGACCGATGTCGTTGCCTGATTCGTAGTACAGGGAAAGCTGTCAATACAGAAGTTGTCAACATTTTCTGAAGTTCATTTCTGTTTGGAATCCAACTTGGATGGAAGTGACCCGAATTCAAACAAAAACGTTTTGAACTCCTGAAAGCTTCAAAACATTTGTTTCATTTGTGTTGGCCTTACTTTATAAAATTTTATCTCTTTATTTTATATCAGTGCGCCAACTTCAAACTGCATTAGTACTGTCGAATGAAGATTTCCAGAAAACTTATAATCGAAAAAAACCGGATAAAAGACATGAACTGATATTTTACTGTCGGTCGGGTTACCGAGCTGTGGTAGCCACTGAACTGGCCCTTGGGCTTGGATATTTGCGGTGAGCAAATTTAACAGGTCCTCATCATTTCTGATTACCATAATATCATCAAATAATAAACATTAAAGGCGGCCCCGATACTTAAGAATTGTACGGAAAACAGTTGGCCGGTTTTTAGTATTTGTTCAGGGTATGTACAGCGAGTTCATATGTCGCGTTCATATGTCATCGCTGTGACAATTAATATACCTATGGCAGTTTAAACATGAAATCAAATAGACAAGGTACAGATGTTGATCATTGTTTTCCTTCGTATTTTCTCGGTCACAGTACAAAAAGTACTGAGGTTGACTGAAGTAGCATGAAACGTTCGTACGTTTCCGTGAAAATACGAAGGAAAGCAATTATGCACTACACCTGTACTAAAGTGCATACATATTTATGAACGCGACTGTAATATAATCCTATAATCATACTAAATTTGGCAAGTACAGTCAGCGTCATATAGTTTGTACCTAGCATCCAAAGTAGCCAAATAGTTCGTTACACGCCCTTGTTACTACGGTAATAATGACGTGTAACGTACTATTTGGCTACTTTGGATGCTACCAACTATATGACGTTGACTGTACAAGTAAAATAAAAATACATTAAAAAAAGTTTCTTGTATGGTACACCAATATTATTTCAATTTCTGTAAATAATGTTTGTAAATACGCCGTAACAACACATATTCTGAACAAAAAACAACTGCCGCTATCAATTAAGGTTCAAAAGATACAGTTCTAAGTTAGGACGGCCGGACGGGGCTACTCCCAGTAGTCCGCACCCCGTAGTTCGCACTGTTTAATTCAACATAACTATGTTCAATTTCATATGGGTTTCATAAAAAAGTAATTTTAATTTAACACATTTATTTAAAATTAGACTGACAATTTAAAAAAAAACATTAATTATACCATATGAAATTGAACATAGTTATGTTGAATTAAACAGTGCGAACTACTGGGAATAAAAATTCCCAGTAGTTCGCACCACTTGCCGGAGGTGCGGACTAGTGGGAATTTTTATTCCCAGTAGTTCGCACTGCGGACTACTGGGAATAGCCCGCCGGACGGAGAGCGGAGGCATATTAATAGGTTATATTTTCATGCCTAATTATCTTTACAGGTCAAAAGCTTATATTGGCAGCTGGGAGGATTGGGAAAAAAGAAGCAAAATGCAAAAAAGTAATGATGAAAATGCCTAAATTATTACCTACTTATTGTTTTACCAAACGTTTTTCAGTTCCTGGAAAAGTGGAAGTTACCGATAGAAAATCATTAATTAGCATGAGAATCTTGTCATATTTTTTATTAGATGAAGTAAACTGTCAGCTCTCAAGTTTTAAGTATAGGTACTTAATAGGGTATTCTTTGCCTAAAATTTAAGAGAAAGTGTAACGAAAACTTTTTTACACAGCCATGTTTGGTTTAAATAAATTTGTTTTTGTTTACGATTAGTATGACTATTATTAAAATAAACCGTAGGTATTGTCAAAGGCAGTAATATCTACTCACCCATCGCATTAAATATACCTATCGTGTGGCATAAAGACGTGTTGATATTTTTGACATCTTGGGAACTTACCTACATGACTTTGACTATAGGTATCCATATAATCTGTTAGTTTACTTCATCGAATAAATATATGATTTAAGGATACAATTTATTAGGCAGGGCTCCAGCCAGACCGCACTTTACACGTCACAAATCTACCAATTTAATTTAATAATACGAAACTATGACGCCTTCGTTTACCAATTAATATTAATTCTTAAAAAAGCGGTTTGACATCCCTATTAGTGGCAAACATCACAATTAACTTTAAATTTAACCTTGTGAACGCAAAAGTACTGCAACAAGCTCCAGTTAAAAAACGAATGAAGAGGCCACATAATGATAAAGTCGGTAGTGTTCCGCGATCAGGATCTCCATAACCATACCGCCTTTGTGACTGTTCTTTGGATACATTAAACTTGATCATATCTCCTCCAGACTGCTAAACGTGAAAACACGATTAAAAATAAAATCCTCGATAGTTTTATTTTTCAAACATTTTTCTTTAACGATGATTTTTGATTTAATAGTTCTGGTAAACATTTTTTTAATAAATGTTGTGGTTTTAAAGTAAACACCAATTAATTGATTTTGACGATGCCATCAAATCATGAAATCGCGCGGTCTATCTCCATCTCACGTTCTTCGCGCGGAAGCACATACCTAAAGCCATCTCTTTTATTGCTTGTGTGGGCGTGGCAGCAAATGTGGCCTCTCAAACGCAAGCGCAAACTGACAGACGTGTCGATCGCGGTATAAAATTCTCGTGTACCTATTGATCAGTAGAGCGTTCATAAGGTTAATTATAATGTTTAATTTTGTTTTTAGGCACGTGTCCAGCGATGGGACGAATAGGCTACTGTTATGTTTTATTTATGCTCATGTTATTGTATTACTACGGACTATTGTTTTATTTGTTATTTAATAAAAACTAAAAACATAAACGTGTCCATTGTTTTTTTAAACTTTACTTATTAAGAGTTTGGCTCTTGTTTTAAAAGTGACCATAGCAGCCCCATGACGTTGGCTAAATTGAAGATCGAATCTTTCGATCGAATCGGATCTTTCGTCTCTCTGGTTACCTATGTTGGTTACGAATGGAGATAGAGTGTGACGGAAGCACGGAGGCGGAGCCCTACATTTCATCGGTCAAGCGTGAGCGGGCGTTATGTTTCACTCATAAACTTATTATACTATAATATAAGTTTATGGTTTCACTGCTCACTTAATATTCCACTACTCCTGTGGCTGCCATTAAAAAAGAAGTACTACTTACTTGACTTTACTTATATCACACCAAATGACATATGCCAAAAACAAAAATACATCCATACACAAGACATACACTATATTTACTAATGTTATTATTTAACTACTAAATTTCGCAAGCGTACAG
Organism: Acleris sparsana; assembly: GCA_923062465.1. Taxonomy (NCBI): domain Eukaryota; kingdom Metazoa; phylum Arthropoda; class Insecta; order Lepidoptera; family Tortricidae; genus Acleris; species Acleris sparsana. The sequence goes on from OV281293.1 coordinate 4,780,713, forward strand.
GGTTTTATTAAAATTCAAGCAGTGGTCAAGCTGTGACGGTTTTCTGAAATGTTTAACATGAGATTTGTTCGCATAGTGGTAGTTTCTAAGAACATGATTCGATTGGCTTTGAATTCGCACCCACCAATGGCATGGATTCGGCCGCGGAAAAGTATTTTACTTGCATATACATATTTGTAGTTTACCTGCATGTAAAAGTTTGAATCTGTTTTAGTTCTTACTGCAGTCGAAATAGAGGCGTGCGCCGCGCCGGTTTCACGCTGTTCACGCCGAATCTACGCCGACGCGGCATACAGAAAATGACAGCGGCGGGGTAAAATCGACGTGAAACCGGCGCGACCGATGAATAAGTATTAGGTATACCTAGTTCAGGAAATATGAGTTGCCTGTCTGTAATTTTCACTAAGATCTTTTTGATAATATTAAACAAAAGGTAACCGTAAAACTGCCCTGGTACTTCAAACAGCACCGTTGGTTGAAAGGTTAAGGTTAGGCTTGGTCAAACACACGGCGCGACGCAGCGCCGCGTCCGCGCCGCGCGACCGCGGCGGCTTTAAATACATGCTAACAGGTTAGCGACGTCAAACATGGGCGCGATGCCGGCGGGACGCAGTCTGTTTGACGTCGCTAACCTGTTAGCATGTATTTAAAGCCGCCGCGGTCGCGCGGCGCGGACGCGGCGCTGCGTCGCGCCGTGTGTTTGACCAAGCCTTAAGGATAGGTCCGGTAAGTCTTAACGCAGAAAAAAGATCGCAAAGTAGATAACAGACGGCCAAATCATATTTCCTGAACTATACCTATCCTACCCTACAATATCTATCAGAGTGGTGCCCAAGGCGATGCCGACGCGTAGCGTTCTGTTGGCTCACTGCCTGCCCGATGGTTAGACGATCTGTTAATGTTATCGGGAAAGATGATTGATTTAGATAATTCAAGCGCAGGATCTGGAATCTGCAGTGAGTTGTGTGTGGCGGTTCGAAATAACATTAGGTTGGCCATGAATGCTGTAAACCTCTCTTTATCCACCGCCAAGCGAAACCAATAGGTAGGCACTCTATTGCGTGAGCGAATCCGGTCAACTCTTTGACGATCCTGTTTAAAGTGGTAACCGCATGTGAATTTTTTAATTCCACCTTTTACCATGTCATGGTCTTTTGCTCAGCTGTATAAAGTTAAGTTGATCTTTTACTATGTGTTATTAATATTGTTGTAAAAAAACTTTTGCAGTCGATCCTTTAATAACAGCAGCTGTAAGAACATATGCAAAAGATAATATGGCAGACACAAGAAGCGTTGTCAGATATGAGGATGTCAAGAGAGCCATGAAAAACAAGGACCAATACATTATTGACCTCCGAGACCCAAATGAAGTTGCTTCTACTGGCATGATTCCATCTAGTATCAATATCCCAGGTTATTAACTTATTTAGACCTTTTTGGAGTTCCGTAGTCAACACGGAATCCTTAGTCTCAGCATGCCCGTCTGTCCGTGGTTTTACTTGGTGACTCTTAGCTGTAATTTGGGATAGTTAACAGCTATAAATTACAATCTAAAAAAAACTGTTACAGAGGTTTTTTAGGGTTCCGTAGTCAAACTAGGAACCCTTATAATTTCGCCATGTGCGTCCGTCTCGCAGCCTAGCTCAGAGACCCTTAGTACTAGAAAGCTGTAATTTGTCATGAAAATACATATAAGTTAATTTTATAGGAAAACATTCACGACTTAGTAGACTTCATTGGTTCTTGAGTTAAAAACGGTGTATGGGAATAACAGTTTTCCAACGGCAGTCAGGTTTGTCGCGAGGTTTAATTTGTTTGTAGTAACGGCTTCGGTCGGAACCCTACAGTCCTACACTGAGCATGGTCCGACATACTCTTGCCCGGTTTTTAACATTATAATATCGAGTGTAGTACTCGTATCATTAAATCTAGTTCTTAAAAATCATTACGTACATGTTATAAATAATTGTTAGGCATGGGGGACCGTGCAAGAATTGTAGACTTGTTTTGATTAGATCTTGACTAAAGTACCGATACTTACCGATACTTACTAAAAAACTGGTCCTAACCTAACCTAACACTTTCTTTGACATTTTTTTTTAAGTATGTTGCATCAATTATATTGAATTGATTTTTCACATGGTACTAGCTAATACTATTAACAGCTTATGTGATTTTTTCCATAGCTGTACCTTTACAAATACTTGTTGAAAAGTGCTGTCAAAAATTTCTCTGACATTTTAATCAATATTTTTTCATGGAATTAAATATTTTAAAAAATCAGAGTTATACTCCTACCCATCCTTTGTAGTTATGATTTGGTTTGATTGCATTACCTTACATAGTTCAGGAGAAAAACGACTTTGAAAAATGTATCCATAAAATGACGTTTTTGACAGTATCTCGGTGACGGTTCAAGATAGGGGGCTGAAAGTTAGGGTGTTTCTATATTATGAGATAGCCAACAAATGACATTATAAAAATCCGATATTCGTCACAGGGGCCACTTCTCCTTCCTTAGCCTGCTAGACCCTTTGACGGTCGTATGTTTTACCATTCTTACGATAAAACAAAAAAATACGTTGGAAAAAGTCGTTTCTTGTATAGGATTCCCCTTAACTAGTTCACTTTCTTTATTTTTTAGGGTGCTGCTCCACTGAGGCGGAGATGAGCGGAGTGGAGCGGAGTTGTGCCAAAATTAACCAATAGAATGTAAACTAACGTGCGCAAGGCGCGCTCGACGTGACAGCATCCGCCTTCTTATTGGCACAGCTCCGCTCCGCTCGTATCCGCCTCAGTGGAGTCGCAGCCTAAGGGTTCCGTGCTTGAAAGGAGCTCAACGGAACCCTATTAATATGCCTACGCTGTCCGTCTGTCCGAATTTTAAAGAGCTGTATCTTTAGAACCGTAATAAATAGCGGGTAGTTTTTTTTTTCAGAATATGTTATTACGGCCGGTTTTACTAACTATACCAGAAAGGTTTAGGTACTTAACTAAATGTAAACACACCAAACCACGTGACTCTGTTAAACAGCCAATCACAACTATTTTGTCGAACTTCGACGTGGCATTGGTCTGCTGCTATTGGCTACCGAACTAAATGACGTGTTTTTTTCGTTTACATTTATTTAAGTAGCTAAACGTTTCTGGTATAGGTTAGGTTATAGGTTCGTACTTATCGTGTGCGAGTCCGACTCACACTTGGATGGATTTTATAATCAGCTTGGATCTATTTAAGCAATTATTACAATAACGTTGATTTGTTATAGTGGGCTACTTAGACAGCGCATTAGTAATGACCAACGTGGATTTTAAAAGAGTTTATAAACGAGGAAAACCGAGTAAAAATCATGACATAATATTTTACTGTCGTACTGGCCAACTAGCCTCCACAGCTTCTAATAGGGCTGCTAAGCTTGGATTTTTGAGGTAAGTCAATTCTTATGTCCCGGGCGGGGCGTTATTTGTGGCTACGAACTGTATTCCCCCTATATTCGACAAACGTAAACGTGGCAACTTTGCCCATCACTGTATAACCGTTATACCGTTATTTTATTAGTAGCATAATAATAACCGCCATATTCGCAAAAATAAAAATGCTAGCAAATATGTTGGTAATTACTCTTATCTACACACATACCTATATAAAGTCCTCTATTATGCGTTCAAAACCCGTAGGCAATAAGCAGCATAATTTATCTGTGGTAGCAGGTGACAGCAATGACAGCTGTAACGTAATTATTAAATTACGTCATCGATTATTGTTTAAAGTAAAGTGTTTCAAATTTAGATATCTTCTAAAATTAACACAATTTAAATAGGCCCAATTCTAGTATCAATTGAAAACGTCAACTTGGTATATATTTTAGTACAATATCGTATTTATTTCGACGTGAGAATAGGGACATTAGTAGTTCTATGATTTCAAAAAAAACATTCATATTCGTGACACTGACACAGCATAAGTTTGTTATGCCGCCGTTTTTGTCGTAAGTCGCATCGTTGGCTTCTGAAGTCTGAACCCATCTTATATGACATATAATTTGTGTGTAGATAAAGTAATGTATGCAACTGTGCATAACTAAGCCTTAAAACACTCGTGTGATCTTATTATGAAACTCGCCTGTGGGTCGTGTTTTAAAGATTCTCATTATGTATCAGTTAAATTGTTATATTGTTTTCACTTCTCATGCTCTTAAAATTTTACTTTAGTCTCTGCACATCGGGACTCAAGCTCGTTATTAATCTCTAGGGATTAAAGTTTTTTTTTATTTACTTTGGAAACCCCTATACAACCCGTCACAGTGTTTGTGAAGATAAATATGCAAGCATTTAAAGCGTCACTTTCCACAAAAAAAAACCGCGGAACAAATTTGTAAGAAACTTTGTTATAATCAATATTGTAATTTTGTATAAAACGTCGTTTTGAGGGTTCCGTAACTCAAAATCAAAAAACGGAACCCTTAGTATTAGTTTGTTTTCCGTCTGTCTGTCTGTTCGTCTGTCAAAACCCTTTATCTCTGGAACTCGTGGAGGTATCGAGTAGAAATTAAAACCATATACTTCGGTCTACAGTCCCTTGAAACTGTGAAAAAATCAAACTTCTACATTAACGTAAAAAATTAGGATCTCCTTGAAATATCGACAAGCGTTTCATCGTATGTGTCATTTCATCGAAAGCTAATTTCTGCTAATACTTTAGTTTTCAGGTTATCTTGAGCATTTGTTACGTAGGTTAGGTCAGGTTAGACTTGTGACCACAAAAAAAATAAAGCTCCTGCACGTGGAAATGCCTGTCGATGAAATGAAAATTCGGCGAAGTGAAACGTTCTATGAAGTGAGTTTCGATATTTCAAGGATAAACCTAAAAAAAAAGATACGGCATGTTATGCCGCAAAAAAACGTGTATTTCGACACTTTAAAGGGTATTTCCCGTTGACCTAGAGCTATGAAGTTTGGCAAGTAACACCGTCTTATACTGCAAGTATAGAGAAAAATCTGAAATACAAATGAAAATAAATCCCAAAAAACAGGGTCTTTATGCAAGGAACGGCAGTCCAAATTTTGGATTGAATTAACTTTGTCATGTGCGGAATCCTCGGTGGGCGAGTCCAACTCCGTGTCCTTGTTTTTTTCCTCGCATTCAAAGTCAAAAGTAGAGTGTTTAACGCGAGACTTAACAACCATAGTCACACTCGAACTATAGAGCCTTAGCCTCTGCTTGAGTGGCTAAACATCTCGTGCGATTATAGCTTCTTGTTGAACAATCTAATATCATTGCCGTCCTAGGTTAACTTAAAAAGAAAGTACTCTCTAGCACAAGCGCAAAAGTTAGTGTAAAGTTCTAGTATAAACATTAAAATATAATAATTTAAGAGCTATATTGTAATAAGTATATTATGGCTTGCCGAGTATAATAGTACATTATGATTTATGATACAAGTGTGCTAAGTTGACCATTGTATACAAGGCGCTATTGTGTGCGCACGAGCGAAAGTGAGTGCGCCACAAGAAAGCCGCGTATATTATGGTCACAGGCACACGTGTTACATACGACGTTTTTCAACACACATGCGAAAAAAAAACTCTCTCTTCATTTAGTCAAATTTTAATTAATTATTAAAACAGTTGGTACAATTACATTTTCGTTAATATTGAACTTCACAATAATTAATCCAAACTACCTATCTTCGTCACAGCCGTCAATTATTTACGAAAAATGGCGGCTGGCGCGTTGTTTTTTTTCTTGCCGCGATACCGATGCGCGCGCAAGGCTAAGGCGCGAACGAGATCGGCCAACAGCCAAATTTAAAATGTAACAATTCATGTTTAAAATACAAATTACAGAAAAATTAAAATTATTTTAATGAAATTGAGTTATTTTTTAGTAATAAAGCTGATTTCACCAATTTATTGAAATAAATATGTAGATAATGTTATTTGCCGCATAAAAACTGTTTGTTGCTAAGAAAAAAAAAGGTATAACCCGACTAAATTATATCGCTTCTTCTTCGTACTTACAACTTGGTACTAGGCTACAAATGTAAATTGTTTGGGTTAATAAACTAAAGGCACTTGTGCGTAATATACTGAAAAAGCACGCGTGTTTAATATCTAGGTTTATGAGCCAAAAATCGGTGGAATAAAAAGGTCGTTTTGAGCAAGTGTGTTGAAAAAAATTTTTACTAATTAGTACGCTATTCGGACTGAAATTGGTAACATGATCCAATTAACACAAAAACTGCTGCGATGATTACCAATCGAAAATATTGTAGTTTCTCACTATTTTTACAGGGCAAAAGCGTATGTTGGCGGTTGGGAGGATTGGGAAAAGCAAATTATATTAGATGAAAAATTCATAAAAGCAGCGAAAGAGAAGATATTAAAAACGGAGGAGCCAGACGAACATAAATAAACTATCATAACGAGTTTGTGGCTACTTAGGTACTTAGGTATATAATGTTTCACTTCTCAAGCTCTAAAATGACACAAAAAGCCATGGTAATCAGTATAATCACGTATGTTAATTAGATGACAAGTTGTTAAGTTTCTATTGCCTGTACCAATTCAAATGCCAAAGATTAAACAAATTAGTACTTTCTGTTTGACACGTAACCTCAAATATCGAGTGGGTTTTTATTAAAAATAACGTATAATTAATATTTATTTAATCTTGAACTTATGTGGAAGTAAAGATCCAGAGTATATATCATTGCTAAGACCTCACTTGATCTTTAAAAGTACGTGATTGTCGAGTAATAATGGTAAATTGGTTCGTATGGTTGTGGTTGTACATTTGTCAATTTCAATTGTCACTGTCTATAATGATACCTACTGGCAAAGGACGCTACCTTGCGGTACACCTTTGCCTCCCTTGGCTTATAATACCTATAATTTGTGATTCTAATACTTGATATCAAAGCCTTAACACCGTGGCAATATTGAATTACATTATAACTCCAAAATATAAGGCACTGAAGCATATTTATCGTTTTTATTGAACAACTTTGATCCTGGTACTGAAAAAATTTGGTCTAGACAAAGGTTATTCAAGATTTAAAAACCGTGCAACAAGTAGATACTACTTAGGAATATGGGCAATAAATAAAAGTTACAGCTGATATTATTCCATGTTCCATGACAATTACGGTTAAATTTCGCATCCGAGTCTTTTAATCAGATACTCGTAATTCTGGTCTGTTTTCTCTGAAAACATGCCATCTGGGTCTGGAGTAGTCTGGACCAAAATATTGCAAGAGTCAAAGTTGTGGAATTCAACATTGGAAATATTTATTCAGTAAATTGGCCGGTATCCTGACTATTTACCAAATCATCATTTGGCAAACAATGTCATTTTACAAACTTTCATTTCGCTAAAATGTAATTGTGCTTACAGATGCAGTGCATAATTGTTTTCCATCGTATTTTCACGGAAACGTTCGAACGTGTCTAGCACTTTCAGTCGGTCAGCTATATTCTAAACCGATGAGGAAAGGGCTTTCTTATGCCGCAATATTTATGTCAAGTTCTGGGTCACCCTGTACAAAAAAAAAATATGCCAAAGAATGGCTCAATTATTGGCACCTCGTTATGGAGTTATCGCCGTTATTAACTTGAATTAGAGTTCAGGGTGCCAACGATAGGACTTTTTACCCTAATCTATAAGGATTTTCTTAAAAAGGTTGTTTGTCGTTAAGAGCTATTGTATTAATACCTAATATCTATATTTACAGGTCAAAAATATTGGCAGTTGGCAGAATTGTGAAAAGAGAGAAAACTAAAAAAAAGCAAGCTTAAAAAACTCGTCTACATTTAAACCCCGACCCTCGACTGGATTAAAATATTATAGGCATTATCACTCCCCCTATTAGGCTGCAGAGCGTGCCAAAGAAATAGACGTTCATAAATACCTACACTCGAAAAATATAACCCTACTTGTGACGCAGTCGGAATGAGCACGAGGGAGTCAGAAAATATTGTAACAAAACGATGACTCGTCGTGGAAAGTTTGAGAATAGGGAGTAAATAATAACATTATGTAATATAATAATAACATAAATCGGTCCCATTCTGCTACCGACTACCACCCACTGACTGACGATGCACAACACAACCAAATCGGAACGAACCGTACTCTTATACCTAGTAGGTACCTACGTCGTTCTAAACTACTGTTGTGAAACTTAGTGACCAACGTCGGAAAGATAGAATTTTGCAAATTAGCTTTTAAACACCACATGATTTACTGTATTTTTGGTGCTCAAGCCGTTATCAAAATTACAATTAAAATAATACGTAAAACGAAATATGCAGCTTTTTTCGCCTAACGCTTATATTGCACCCGAGGCCCTCGAAGCTCGAAGTTACGTTAACTTCATCCCTTTCTCTCGATTTAGTTTCGAATGACGAGTGACAGAGATCCATCTCTGGAGCCAACGTATAATAACTTCGAACTTCGATTTTCAAAGTACGGGGTCGGTACTTTACAGAGTAAAACAAAACATATTGCCTTTGACAGGTTATCGTATTGTCAACGTTATTATTATTATTATTATTATTGCTCTTATTTACTTGAAAAGCACAGCTGATGCTTGACAGTAATAGCAGCCGAGTTACAAACAATACGAGGGTGCGGCTTCACTGAGGCGGAGAGGAGCGGAGCAGAGCGAAGCTGTGCCAATATTAACCAATAGAAGGCACGTGCGGCGGTGCGGCCACGTCGAGCGCGCCTTGCGCACTTTAGCTTAGATTCTATTGGGTAATATTGGCACAGCTCTGTTCCGCTCCGCTCGTCTCCGCCTCAGTGGAGCCGCACCCTAACATGACAAACGGTGGCGGTCCCCCATCATTTTCCCTTCGAATTTAACCTCATCGAATGTATCATTTTATCAAATGCTATTTTCCGCTGAAACCATGATGTTCTCAGGATATCTTAAAAATTAATGGGTAAGTAGCAAATAGTCGATAACGCAAGTGCTCTACGGTATTAACTCGCCGAAAAAGCATCTGGCTAAATAATAAAGACGAATGCGTAATCGGCCCATGAAGCAACTCGTCACAAAAATATTTTGTCTACTGAACATTATCAACTTGTCTTATTGCTATTTATACTATGCTCATGGCCCCTCTACGTACTGAGTTTCTATAACGAGAAATAAACCCTCTCATATGCCTCGCTTGCGAGTATAGTCAATCAGAAATTAGCAGTTTTAAAAAAAAGTACTTAGTTGAGAAAAAAGAAAAGTACTTAGTTTGCGGGTGGTAGGACCTTGTGCAGGGTCCGTCCGGATCGCTACCACCATCATATCCATTAACCTACCGCTAAACAGGAGTGTTCGTTTGGGGATAAGACAGCCGGTGTAATTACTAGCATAGAGGCATTCCATCTTAGTCCTCAGGGTTGGCAACGCATTTGCATCTTAGGCTTGTAGTCTTGTGAATGCGGATGTCTATGGGTCACAGTTTCCACTTACCATCAGGTGGCCTGTGTGCTCGTTTGCCTTCTCTATACCATAAATAAAAAAAAATTAAATTTAAAAAAAAGATTAACAACGGTAACTTTTCCATTTTGTCAAGAAATAAGTCACACTTATATTGCCCTCATAACAAAAAGGTGGTAAAAATTTAAAAACCAAACCAGATTCATATCCTCACCCGATCGAAATAAGAAAAATGCGTTTTATTTGTACACTGGGCCGCACACTTTAGTACCTTGTCGCTTTAGCTCCTTTGACAGATTAGTGCAGCAGTTCAAATACGACGTTAAATAACTAAGGCCAATTTGATTTTGTGCAAGTATCTTCGACGATCAAGTATTAACTCTTATACGCGCTACAGCCAAAGGGCACTACCGACTATCGGTCTCTTAGCTGATATTGGCTTGTCAAATCATCGTATTAGTACGCTTATCAGTTTCTCTTAAGGTTTCACATTTCTTCACCAAATTTACAGTCAGTTGGCCTGAAAGAGTTGGGACAGCCTGAAACTGTTAGTCTATGTTGCCCTTATGCTACGACAACGAAACATCTAAAGCTTCTGGCCTATTTTTAACGCACTCGCAATTGACTTCAAAGTCCAACAATTGTTTTCATTTTGAAAGAAGACTCTTTCGGACTGTCAAAATAAAAACGATTGCGATTGCGAGTGCGTTAGAAAATAATCCTGCCGGTTTCCGCGAAATTGCTGGAATACCTACGCGCGTTCGATTGTAATGAGAACGAATAAACATCACTAGTATAATGCAGGATACGCAGCAGTCAATGATTCATTGTTAAACGCACAGCATAAAGACTAAAGGCATAGAATCGTGAATCCTATTTCGTCACCTTCCTAAATCGTCCACATTGCCATGTCGTCAGCATGTACAGATGTAGTGCATTATTGTTTTCCTTCGTATTTTCACGGAAACGTACGAACGTGTCTTGCTATTTCAGTCGGGCACAGTACAAAAAGTACTGAGGCTGACTGAAGTAGCATGACACGTTCGTACGTTTCCGTGAAAATACGTAGGAAAGCAATTATGCACTACATCTGTAATTCCTAAATTGTCACCTTCCTAACTCGGCCGCATTTTTATATCGTCAATTTCCTATCTTGTCCACATACCTATATTATCCATAGTGCTAAGTCGTCCACAGGGCAAACTGAAGTTGGCCACACAATATTGAAGAAGTTGACCACACCACACAATAGAAATGTGGAGTTTAGAAAAAAGAGAGTATGTCTCATAGAATATATGATTAGTGACCTTATTTGTTAACGCAGGGGTTTTAATTTGCTTCGACTATGAAATTGCTCATGCGTCCTTTTTACTTTAAAGGGCAGTATTAGGCACTGGTCCCACCGCCGGCTACTGACTATAAGCTAGTAGAACTATGAACTACAAAAGACTGGGCGAGCGGCGAGAAGCGAGTAAAGTTTTGATAGTTTTGACGCTCGGCAGGTATCGGCGAGTACCGCTGAGCTAGTTTTATAGTCGATAGCTTTTATCGCTGCGGTCAACTAGTAAACAGCGGTCCCACCGCCAGATATCGGCGAGCTCGGCGAGCAACTAGTAAAATTCTGTACTAGAAACAGTTGACAATCGGCGGGAGGCTAGTAAAAATTCTATGGAATTATAGCTTACTCGCCGGGCGTTGGGAGAGTGTCCTCGCCGGCAGTGTGAACAGCAAGCGATGAACTATAAATATATATCTCACTCCTTTATTTACACGGAAGCGATTATCTTTTGTTCGTTTCTTGGGCTAGAAAAAAGTCGATAGTTCATATCTCACTCGCCGGCGGTGGGACCGTATTATCAACGTTATGATACCTAACGTATAATGTCAGCTAATGGCGGCCGAGCCGAAAACTCCGATTGTAAAAGGATAAAGACAAAGTAGAATAAGGCCCCAGGGTCTTTATTCCACTATTGTTAAGGCTAGCTTGCTTAGACATCGTATTCACAGAGCAATAACAGCTAATTGACAAGTGAATATAGGCTGTCAAATAAAATATACACAAATAAAAAGTATGTAAAAAGGCGAACTTAGAGGCCGGCATAATAACAATATTGAAGCAAGAAGGGCTAATACAATGTGGATAGTACGGGCGGTAACGACCATAGGTCAAAATTTTGGTATCGGATGAATTCCTTTGGCACAAATGTATCCTAGGACAAACAGAGCTGATTTAGCCCGGTAGCCATCAGCCACCCCCTAGTGGGTGGGGAGGGGGGGTATTCAAAGTTACACTCTGCCGCGCCTCATATAAAAAATCATATCGGCTTCAATTTACATACCATCTCAAGTGTGGTATCATTTTCGGATAAATCGGGCATGAGGAATTCATTTTTGATACATTTTATGTACAGTTTCATAGAAAAAAAGTAAAATATTTACGAAAATATCAAGATTGTTTTTCGGTTTTTTTTATTAAATAGTCAGTTTCCTTAAAAATACTACATTTTTTGGAAAGAAAAAAATAATATCTTAAAGTACATTTATTCAGCTTTTAAAAAATATATATATTATATATAGTTGTCATGTAACGTCTATCTGAAAAAAAATCAAACTTCCTAGTCCGTTTTTTTTCAAATCTCATTGTCTTTCAGATATCATATTCAAAAATCATATTGCCTTCAATTTTCCAAGCCACCTCGAGTTTGATGTCATTTTCTGACAAATCAGGCATAAGGAGTTAATTTTTGAGACATTTCATGTACAGTCTCGAGGGAAAAAAGTAAACGAAAATAATCGGTTTGCTATTTTTTTATTAAATGGTGAGTTTCTTTGAAAATACGGACACCTTGTGCAAAAAAAACAAACATGAAAGAAAAATAACTCAGTTTTAAAAAAATATATACTTTATATACAATTATCATACAACGTCTATCTGAAAATAAATTGGACTTCAAGTCAAAACAAATTGATCTCAAAACGATCAAATCACAAAAGGACGTTGTGATCGTCACAACATTACATCTCAGACCGACCCGGTAGAAATACGTCCTTCCACATATTTTTAAGTGCAAATAATGCCGTAAATTACAATGTAAACCATAAGGACCTTATGGAGCACTAGGATGTCAACCATTGTCACATCAAGTATTTTCATATAGATGTTATTTTATTGCGTTTTGCCAGAGTTACATTTTCCACCACAGTGGCATAAGTCGGTACATTTAAACTGTTTCCTTCTACAGTTGCACCTTACACCGCACTGTGACTTGCACTTGCACCGAATTAGTACCTGGCAAGCTGTAGCAGCAACGGGTGCAGTAGTCCAAATTGGTTTCCAATTATTATCCGATTCTATTTCCCATCCCCAATTCGCTGGACTGGGAAGACTTTGAATTGGCACCATCGCTTGGCCCCATACGTGCACACTCTGGTAAACAGCTCTTAGTAGATGCTGCTGAAAACTGGCATCCGTAGGCGGAATATTCTCTAGCTGTCGGTCTTTCTTGGAAAATAACTGCCTCCTGCACTCGTTCAACGATGTGCACTGGCTGGATCTGAAATATAAATCAGGTAAATATTTCAGTATTATTACGTAGATATCTTTTTAATTATACTTACTTATCATACATGGTTATGATAAATTTTTGAACAATTTTGCTAGCGTTTCCTAAGTCTCCAGCAGCTAGCATATTGAAACCGTTAGTTGCTAATGGAAAAGAATTCCATGCTTCGTAAGCAGTTTTTTTCCCTCTTCCACTGAACGCCGACACTGTGTCACACCCAGTTAAAGCATGGAATACTGGTAATGCTTTTGTCCTTTCTGGGCCTGAAATAAACTAAGACCGAGATGTCATTCAAATTAATAAGTAGGTACACATTGTAAGAAAATAAATATATGAAACGAATTTAAAATTAAACCTAAAGAGGCTGCGATTTTGTTACATGACAAAAACCATCAGGTTTTTTCCTGTGCCGATATGGACCCACAATTCAACATTATCTTGTAGTTTCAAAACGCATGACACTGCTAGGACCACTACATCTGTATCAACTGTGCGTATCATGATCCGTTTAAATCCCTGAGTCACAGCGTCAGCAACATGTACCAATATCCTCGTATCAGCTTCTTCGTGGTTACAGGGGTCAATGTTATTCTTACACCGATCGCTGCTGCTGAGAACATTCATACCGTCCGTAACATTCAGTTCTTTTGCAGCTGGTACCTCCATAGTGTGACAGGCGAGTCTTTCCACCCGCAGTCTTATTTATTTATTTATTTTGCACGTCTCAAATAAATGGTATAAAGCTATATGTTTTTGAAATCTGCATAAATTGGGCTTTTTAACCATATTTTTTGTAATTATAATTTTGTACATATATTATAAAATTTTGTGTGTTGAAACAAAGAATATAACCTTATGTTGTGAAACTTCCTTATGTATCTTAATAAATTTATATGAAAGAGTATAATTATTATAATAAAAATGAAAGCCACATCTATGGTTTATCCGAAAACGATACCACACTCAAGGTGATAGGTAAATTGAAGCCAATATGATTTTTTATCTGAAGCGCGGCGGAGAGCAACTTTGAATACCCCCCCTCCCCACCCACCAGGGGGTGGCTGATGGCTACCGGGCTAAATCAGCTCAGTTTGACCTCAGATACATCTGTGCCAAGTGAATTTATCCGATACCAAATTTTGACCTCTCCATACATTGGGTGACACTACCGCCCGGACTAGGAATAAAGGTTCTATAGTAAATTATAGGAGTGTTTAGTGGTCCCTATAACACCCTGTCATTGGGTCATACCGTAAAAATAAACAAAATCTACCAACAACAATCTATTATGTCATAATCATTATACAATATTTTACTACAAACTTTACATAACAACACTACCAGAGATATCTTAATCTATTTAACTGTTGCTTGTGGCTGCTTGCTGGCCCAGTCGTTCCAACTGCCCTGATAATTCTTGGTACTGAAAAAAAAACCGCGAGTTATAGCCGAAAAACTGCGCTTCACAACAAAAGGACGTAAGCGCCATGAAGATACGCTCTTTTACTAATGCACTGTGTTTGTAGTAAAGGCTTCAGAACTGAACAATGCACTGAGTAAGGTCCGACATGCTCTTGCCTGTATTTTTTTATTATAAGCTAAGTCCTTGTGAGTGCTTGTATCTGTTTACACTAGGGAGTTTTTACGACTGATTTAGGATTCTACAAATTGAAAAATGTAACTAACATACACTTACAATATTATTGACTAAATTGTATTGTCATTCTGTGTATAAATTGAAGTACATTACGACGAGTACATCAAGTTGGGGAACTGCGCATTGGAGTACTATAACACACAAACTATTTTGAGCCTTATCCCATTGTAATACAATGGAAAAATGTATATATATTTTTCATAGCTACTAAACTTTACATAAATTACCGCACAGGTCAAATTTATGTTAATGTAAGATCAACTAAATCATTCTGGCAAAGGCAAAATAAGATAAAATATTTGGGAAGGGAAACATATAAACCAACTTACTTTTTATACCCTACACCGATAGCACTTAGCTGTGCTTTTGCAGATCTCTTTCCAACCATGCAGTAAAATATAATCTCTGTTTCATCAAGCGGCTTTGGTTTGCTAAACGTTTTTAAGAATTCATTTTCTGACATTTCACTCAGTGCTGTAGTTACTGATCCCACTAAAAGTACAAAAAAAAGTAATTAAGTACCACATAATGACGACACATTTAGCTAGCTGTTAGTGACAAAGCTAGCGGTCCCAGGTTCGATTCCTGGTGGACAAATTATTGGTTTAATGACCATACTAAATATGAATTTTCCATTTTTATTCATCACATGAATATTATCAGAATATTCCCAGTGTATTTCCCTGTGGAATATTTCTGCAGTTGGATTCTTTCTACTCACTCACTACCCATAGTGAGAGATTTGATAGTACAAGCCTAGAGCTTAATTTGAGTGAGGTTGCCCCCGATATTTATTATACTTTTATTTATTGATTACCAATTAACCCCAAAATGGTTTTACTATGCTTAACTTATAATCATGGGGTGCCATCGCCAAACTGCAGTTTGAATGTGATCCAGTGATATTTATTAGGTTCTTTAGAAGCTTTTATTATTGGGTGTTAAGGAGTCATATTGCTTGTCCACGATGTACTTAAAGTGAGCTTAATTTAACAGAACATCTAGTTATTTAATTAATTTCCCGCTTTTAATTTTCATATTAAAATTAATAGAGTATTGGCACTTTTCTTGCTATAAGTTCAAATTCAAATTAAGACACATTTTCAATTTCAATAACTACTGTTGCGCAGCACTGTGTTAATTTGCATAACATTGTAAAAAAAGGGACCTGTTTACTTACAGGGAATATTAATGCTGTTGGGTATTTTTCCATGCTCTCTGACTTCATCAGGTTCCCTCACATCAATGATTAGCGTTTTGGTATTAAACATCGCCTCCTTCACGTAGTTATAGTCTGTTATCATCGGTTCTGTTTCGATTTTATCCGAATAAAACCGCCGAAAAACGAACGTTTCAAGGTTCTTACAAGAAATATCTGTAAGAAAATTGGAATCTAGACGCAGTCGACAATCGCTAACAAAATGTACATTAAGATATTGGCCATTTTTACATTGAGAAGCATAATTCGAAATCCGCATCGAACCCTGCGCCGCAACATTCCTCATTAGGTGATATGTAGGCAAAAGCGCCCGGGTGGCGAAATTTCGGCACAACATTTTAGTTGACAATTTTTTTGATATTTAAGTTTAAAACAAATAATGTGGTGATTGTGTGGTAGCAAATTTTGGCAAGTTAAATTTGACACAATTTTAATCAGGTGTTTTTTTCTGCAGTATTGACATTCTGGTTTAATTGTACCAAGTTGTACAAAAGTCAACTCAAAAACCAAAAAGAATAGTTAAGTATTAGTATCCCTTAGTAGTCTGTGGTTTTAAGTATGCTCTCTCTCTATGCTTCAACTGTCAAAACATAACAAAGTGTCAAATTAGTTAAGTTCGTTTGTGTCGTATTCTTGTTGTATAAGTATTCGTTGTAGATTTTGGGGATTGTGGGATTATAGATTTTGCTCAAAAAGTTTCACTCAAGCAAATTAAAGTTTAATGTGACTCATATAATCCAAAATATAATCACGTAGATTGGTCGAATGTAGTACATTATTTAAATCGCTTGTATTCTTTTATATATACTTGTTTACATAAACGTCTTGTGGTCATAGGAAGTCTGAGGCCTTTTCTTTGAACAAATATGGAAATTAGAACCTAACGCATTAATTATTTTCGGGTTAGATTGTAATACTAATAACCCAGTACGTTTCGACAAATTACTATACTCTTTGGGCTCGACGCATCAATGTAAATAAATTATAAACAATGTACTTCCATTCCATAAGTAAATTTAAGGATGCATATTCTCAGACCAAGTAGAGAAGAGAACAACTGAACGAACAAGTTAATTTAATTATCATGATATTATAAGGTTGCCAAAAAACGTTTATAATTGAAGTACTTACGTTTGCAATCTTGTCTTTCTTTCCTACCTAAATAGATAGAGTATCTTTATTTCGTTAGGTTATAGGTGTATGCTCTGCGGCCGCATCCACAGATTAAAAGGGTATGCCGCATCTACGGACTTCAGTCTGCGAAGATTTATGTTGGCAGTTGGCATCTCTTACAATAACATAAATAAAGAGAGATACAATAACAATCGTGAAATCGTCGAATGTTTTACTTTAACATAAATAAAGAGAGACTAGAACACTAACAATCGCCGAATGTTTAAAATACGTAACCCTTCCATAATATTATAATACTTCAATTTCTTGTATTTTTATATACTTTTATTGTACTTGTAAATATTTTATGAAGACATTTTGTGCGTAACTTAGAACATCGCATAACACTACAGGATTTTTTTAGAGAAAACATTCAGAACGACAAGAATGTCCAAAGAAGTGACAGTATCAAGTAGTGTTGCAAAGTTATGGAAAATATACCGTTCTAGGTATATTTGTTTGTATAAAAGTATTAAATTGTAGATATGTATTTGCGGTAATTATTTGTTCTTCAATACCATTAATGAAGATGACTCTTGATAGCATTGGTTATAAAGTCAGGTTTCAAACCAAAAGCAGATGCTACAATGATAGTCGACTAGTGTTTCAGGAGAATTTAAATTATGTCCTGGTATCTCTAAGAATTATTCTGACCCCATCCATCATAAGTTTATTTGGTCAATGCGTTAACAATTTTAAGTCAATTTTGGTTCTTAAAATCGTTGTAAGTGTACATTTTCCAAATAGTCTAGTTAGTAAACATGATATGAACAATGCTCTGCACCACATGTGTATATAGAACTATAAATAATCTCCATGTTATGTGACATCCTTGTCCAGACGTTTTGCTTCTTATTGTGTTCTATTTCTATGCTCTACAACAGTGTTATTATACAGTAGCATCTTAATTTCATTTCAGATACTATGTGGATAATGTTTAAGAACAGTAAAGAGAGATAGGGACACGTTTGGATGAAGTGCAATATGATTTCACATTGAAATCTGTTGTGTCACAGCGTGGAGCAAATATGGGGTCTATGCGCCCGACGGGACGGTTCCTTTCGTTTACAAAGAACATTCCGAGGGCACAGAAACCTACTGGTAAGTGTGCCATGGTTTTGCAACTTTGTTTTATGAGATTCCTTAGTTATATATAAATCACAAAGGTGATATGATCATGGTGTCCTTGCTATCTGAACTAAGAATGAATGGCCATGTGCAATTAAACTTAATTTATGATATTTTAATTATGTTAATGCTTAGAGTTTTATGTGGATAATGTAGGTTACGAAAAAAGTGAGGCATACTTTCACTTTTAATTTAGCATCAACATATTTATACAGGGTTATTGGTAAGTCGACCTATTCCCGTTAGGAGGTGATAGGGGTGACTATTTGCGATAATTTTGACCCCTATATGCATTATGCAGAAGTGAACCATTTTTGAGTTATCGCGATTTTTAGTTTTTTTTTAAATTAGTCGGAAATTCAACTTCAAAAATTTATTACAAAAAAAGTATCAATTTAAATCTTTTTTTTTCTTCTGATTTACAAAAACGATTAAACACTGGTTATTTCTCAATATTAAAACAATAATTATCGGCCCAAATTTAAAAAAGCGAGACGGAATACGAAATTTTTTCAATATTTTTTGCGATCGCTTTCCACTAAAATGCCTTAAAAACAAAAAAAAACGTTATGAAACTTGGCTTGCAGATTATTTTAAAAACTTAACTGTTTCCTTAGCTCTCCAAAAATGCATAACAAGTAGGAAATTATTACAAAAAAACTGAAAAAAAAATCATCACAAAGGAAGCGGGCGGAAACTAAAGTCACAAATGCCACTTCAAAAATAAAAATTAAAAACATACCGAATTTACATCAACTTTTTTTATTTGCTTTTGTACAAGATGAACTTGTTTTTCTTATGCAATATTAAAAAAAAAATCTGTACACGTTTGAGAATGCGAGGCCGAAAACTAAAAAATACATGTTTTTTTATCAAACTCCAACATAAATTACACGAAAACAGAAAAATTTACCAATACATTTGGCTGACCGAAATTAGTCTGACTAACTTAAAATAAAACTAAAAATCGCTTACTTTTTCCATAAGTTAATGTTCTTATTTGTGTTTACGAGTATAACAGTTAGTTTTAATAGCTCGTTAGAAAGCTTGAAAAACGTCAATGTTTTATGTGTAATCTGCACGATTTTTAGTTTTATTTTAAGTTAGTCAGACTAATTTCGGTCAGCCAAATGTATTGGTAAATTTTTCTGTTTTCGTGTAATTTATGTTGGAGTTTGATAAAAAAACATGTATTTTTTAGTTTTCGGCCTCGCATTCTCAAACGTGTACAGATTTTTTTTTTAATATTGCATAAGAACAACAAGTTCATCTTGTACAAAAGCAAATAAAAAAAGTTGATTTAAATTCGGTATGTTTATTAATTTTTATTTTTGAAGTGGCATTTGTGACTTTAGTTTCCGCCCGCTTCCTTTGTGATGATTTTTTTTTCAGTTTTTTTGTAATAATTTCCTACTTGTTATGCATTTTTGGAGAGCTAAGGAAACAGTTAAGTTTTTAAAATAATCTGCAAGCCAAGTTTCATAACGTTTTTTTTTGTTTTTAAGGCATTTTAGTGGAAAGCGATCGCAAAAAATATTGAAAAAATTTCGTATTCCGTCTCGCTTTTTTAAATTTGGGCCGATAATTATTGTTTTAATATTGAGAAATAACCAGTGTTTAATCGTTTTTGTAAATCAGAAGAAAAAAAAAGATTTAAATTGATACTTTTTTTGTAATAAATTTTTGAAGTTGAATTTCCGACTAATTTAAAAAAAAACTAAAAATCGCGATAACTCAAAAATGGTTCACTTTTGCATAATGCATATAGGGGTCAAAATTATCGCAAATAGTCACCCCTATCACCTCCTAACGGGAATAGGTCGACTTACCAATAACCCTGTATAAGTAATATCCAGTCTATACTTTAAACTTACATTTGATCTGTTTATGAATATCAGCAGTTATAATATAAAACATGTGTAATACAAAATGTCTATTTTACTAATGAAATATAAACAATCAGTTGATTTTGTAGTGCCCAGTGGATTCCCACAAAGTTTGTCTGGTAGTGAGACAGATGTATCAACATCTAACGAGAACTTGTCTCGAGAGGAGCGCTATGTGGTGCGACACACTGCCCGCGTGGAGCCCCAGGGGCAGGAAAATCATTGCCAAAACAACAATAATAGGAACTCTCTGAAGGTAATTTAAAGTACACATGGATTAATATTGATAACTTAAATTTGCTAATTATATACATACTCAGTATTTTGTCACTCAATGCGAGACTGACATCAGACTGATAAATCACCAGTCAATGTTATTTCATCAGTTTGGTCAGAACACCTGAATAATGGTTGTCCAACCTACATACTGACTATCTCACTGATGAAAGTTAAATATTATGTGTTGCATGACACAAGTTGTGGACAGTGACTGATGCGAAAATATTAGGAGTGGGTTACACAATCAGTTTCCCATCAGTATTTTAACATTCACCATATTTTGTTAGCTCTCTTTTTCAATCCTGGATGAACACAGAGGGATGTTTGTTTATTGTTTATTTATTAGTATTGTAACTGCCCATTTTTTTAAAACCTAGGTTTCATTAATATTGGTTTGCTGTTAACCAGCTAGCTCTGAAAGTAAGGGGTGGCATTATATTGAAAGTTTTTACCTATTAAATTACATAGATTTACATGTGTTGTGTAGGAAAGTGTTACGGGAAGCAACCGCAACTCGTTAAAAGAGTCCGTTGGCGGCAACAGCAACCGGAGCTCACTCGACGTGTCCTCGTCCTCATACAACACACTCATAATCCACAACCAGGATGACTCATGGCCACCCCGACCCACGCCCATACGGTGAGTGCTCCATGCTACTTGTATTTGCTTAAGTAAGCGCTGGAAAGTGGGTCTCTGTTCTTGTCTTGGTTAATCTGCAGATTAAGACAGCTTATATTGAAAGTGTGTACTGGCTACGCGTGGCGCAGTAGAAAGGGTTTATCCCCATCAAACACTGTGCTGTGCATATGTACCGATATGGCACCGTCCCTCTTTACGGTTGCGCCGCATTATGGTGATGTGGATTGGATAGGCTCTAAGCCTCTCGCCTAAGGCACTCTTGCCGCGACCGTTAATACCTACAATAACACCCTGAAATAGTCCTCAAATGGACACATGGATTTTGTGTAATTGAATGTTTACTCGAAAAATTGCCTGTGTACAGTCAACCAAGAAAGTGGTCTTCCAGTTTTGACAAAAGTTTCTCCGAGATCTAATTATTGCTAAGGTAGACACTTGTCACTGTCATAATATTATTGCAAGACAAAATCGAACTTGTTGTATCATGACGTGCAAATGAACTTCAATAATAATAAAATAAGAAAATAGGGTGGTAGACCCCATTTTTGGCTGACGTACCTATGTCCAAATCATGTCGGCCGTTCTAGACTTTTATCGTAAGTAAGCCATGGATTCAGTGGTCAGTATGCTGGGACGAGTGCAGTTAAATAATGTAATAACTGAATGAAAGGCAGGCTTTAAAAATCCAACTGCTTGTTTGATATTATTACTAATCCCGTTTATGAATGCTACTATATTCGTATATATTTGAGATGGTTTAACAGTTTAGGTATCCTGTCACCTGGGATGGTGAAAGGATTCTAATGATACCACACACATTTAAATCCGCTCAGTCGTTTAGAAGTTATGGTGGAATAAAGAATCGTTACATACATACTTACATGAATCCTGAAAACAAGTATATAAAGCTAGTAATAAAGCTATTATTTATATTAATTGCTTATTATTTAATTAAAGTTTCTTTACGCCCTCGCCTTCCCCAGTAATGACTAATTCAGCACACTTGTATCAGAACGTTCATTGTACTAATTGTATTGTACATTGAAACACGTATTTATGACTTTGACTGTAGATACGATGCGTCACTGAAAATCAGCGTAACGGAATAACCATTGGCATATATCGTGGACCAAGCTGAGTTGCGACCTTCTCAAGCAAGTTGTTAGTTAATTGTGTTAAGTCTTAAGATTTATATGTTCTTTTCATATGCTGAATAAAACTATTTTAATCATTCATTCATTCTATTGTTTTTTTTAAATTAATAAATAACCTAACTTAACCCCTACGAAAGTGTCCAGTAAAGTCCAGTGATTTTGAATTTGTAATCAATAAGTGTCCAATAAGTATTCAAATTCCATAACTACATACTATACACCGTGTTTTTTTTGATTTACGATAACTTTGGCATATTACTAGGTATATCCATAGAAACTAATTGGTAGATTAGATTTTTAAATATTGCAAAAAAAATTTTTTTTTCACTTTAGAACAAAATAATGAAATCTTTTATATTTGGTCATTCTAAAAGGGCCTTTAGAGTTAACTAATAATCAGTGTCAAATACGTCTATGTTGGCGTGACATACACACACAAGTAAAGATAACACTTGACAGGTACAAGATTGTCACTTTAGATTGACGCGTATACAAACCTAACAATTGGAAACTCTTTACTCATAAGTATTAAAAGAAAATTGTTGTTATCAATTAAGAGCCTTTTACACTAGTTTAACGTGATTAACTGATTAAATTTAAAAATTAAATATCTTTAAAACCGTTAGACTTATTATTTGTCTGTCTTCGGGAAATTAACTTTGTTTGACCTAAAGAACGTTCCCTTAAAGTTATCGTAAATCAAAAAAAACACGGTGTATATAAACTATCTGCACAGTACTGTGACACCCTTGGAAAAGGCTAAAGAGGTAAACAACACAAGGTTAGACGAAAGTAACAATAAACAAATTATTTTTAAAATTATTTTCGCTCCGGCAGGATTTTTGTAAAAAAACCTTTATTTAACAAAACAATTTTATTTCCTTTAATTTATACTTTAAATACTTACGTTACATCAAAAACTGAACATTTAGCTCTACAGAAGATGGCATTTTGATATTACTACCTGGTCGCTTTTTAATAAAAGAAAAATTGTCACTTACGAGATCAGTGTTGCCAGGACGTATGCTGTAAAAAGTGGAAAAAAAAAAGTTTAACGTTTGGTGTTTTTTTATAGTTTTAGGTAAATTTACGAAAAGTAGATTAGTTTACTAATTAAATAAGTGTGTCGAAATCATTTATTGTGATGATGCCGGACGAGAAAAAATTACTGAATTTATTTCTTTTTTTTTTGCTACATTTCTCTTGTTTTATTGTTGAGGAAACCACGATATTTGCTTCGTCCAGTATGAGCTATCCTTTTAACACATACTCGTCCGGAACGGCTCGGTTACTGGTCTCCACAGTAAATAGTAATGTACTATTGACAGAGAACACGAACGAACCAGCAGCGAGGTGAAGCACCCCGCCTCCCAGGCGTCGCCGTACCACACCCTCAAAAAGAACGAGAAGAAGCCGAGCGGCATCCCGCTGCCCAAGACGCACAAGGAGCAGGCCGTCACCACCACCGCCAACTACATCGACATCGGCGGCCAGAGGATCTACACCAGTCCGCCTGACCATGGGGTTCAGGTAAATGTTTCTCTCCACTACAGAGTAACCTTATTAATTTTGTAAATTTTAACACCTTAAGGGTAACTCACACCGAGACGCGATGCGATTCAGAATACGTTGCACCACGTAGCGTTGAATTCTCACAATTTAATGTGTACCTTTTCGTGTAGTAAATAAAGTATATTTCGACTCGCATGTGCGCGCAGCGTCGCGTCTCGGTGAGTATTGACCCTTAATTTTTGCAGACCCATTAAACCATAGCATAATGTTTTCTCTATCTATCTATATCTACATAATATACTCACCGGCAAAAATACTCGCCCACCCGTCATTTCTTCATACAACTGCTTACCAATATAAGTTCTCGTAAAACAGAGAAACACTTCAAAAATACTTAATCAATTCTGTTTTGAATTGTAGTGTTTTGCACGGCTGTCACATTTATGAATCTTTTGGGTTCTTTTGAAAAGACCCCAAACTGCTAAACTTTGAATTTCAGAGGAAATATTCCATGGGGGTACCCTATGTCAGGACTTTTCAAGAACCGACCCTCAAGGGGAAGAAATTAAGACTCAGATTTTATTACTCAATATAACACAAAAATAAAATTGTCAAAAAATAAATAATAGTATAAATTACATGACATGTCAAATTATATGTGAAATGGGAGTTGCGCGAAACTATGTCTAGTGGTACGAAGTCTCGTACGGGTGGGAGTTATCATTAAGGTTTCTACCCACTACACCGTATCAAACCCAGAAAAAATATCTTTGTATTGAAAGTTTGAAACTATGCCCACTAGGCCGTTCCGTCACCGACCAACATTTTCATACTTATTACCTTGCGGGCCTGATACGGTCGTGATATGATACGGTGTTGTGGGTAGAAACCTTAAAGCTGCTCTGGTTTTGTAACTAGCACGATACTAAGTAGGCATAGTATGTTAGTAAAACGTTTTTAAATACTTCGAACAATAAAGTATACGAATTTTAATGTTAATTTTATTCACCAAACACTATTGGTGTAGTACCGCCGTAGTCTGGTGCCGCCATAATGTATTGCCATTTTGCAAAAAAGGTCGAACCAATTAATGTTATTTCTCTTATCTTAATTTTCATTTCCTTTAGAGCTACTGCTGTGGTTATATTAATTAATTAAATGTCTATCGTATTTTTACACATTTAAATTGTTGTTAAAAAAGTTCATGAGAAGTGAATAAAATAATTTAGATGTTACTTGATCACCAAACACCTACCCTGACATTGTTCATCCTATAATAATATAATTATAGAACGTTTATTACCATTACGATACTAATTATAGAATTGTTTTCACGTTTGGGTTAAGCTATAAGTTGTATTCTGGTACCGTTAACGATATCAATACTAGCGGTTTATGGTAGGCGAGTAGAAAAGTAACGATTATAAAATCCGTATAGGAAATCACGGAGATCCCCGACGACTTCCTGAACCAGTCGTCGGTGCTGAAGCACCTCGCCAAGGAGGTGGCGGCGTCGCCCGCGCCGCCCGCCTCGCCGCGCGCCGCCGACCGCAAGCCCAAGGGCAAGCCCAAGAAGCTCAGCAAGGACAAGTTGAACCTGTCCAGGTCGCAGCCGGATTTGACTGGGTAACTTTTATTTTTCATTCTAATTTATTAGTAAATCTCTGCGGCGTAAGTGGTTTCTAAAATGAATGTCACTTTCCTGTGGGATCGAAATAAGGAGAGTCCAGCAAATGAAGACTTGCTTTATTTAGAATAAACTATTAGACCTTCTATACCTTCAATCCCGCTCATACATCTCATTGATTCTTCAAACAATGGAACTACACTGTAAGGTAGTTTACACCACGAAAGCGCCCTCGGGACTCGTGTAAAATGACATACTTTCCGCACTTGCATCAAAAATGTAGTGTTTTTTAATAGAGTGGTCAGTGAATGTGTGTTGTTCAGTGTGGGCGTCCGCGCGGTCCCGGGCGGGTCGGAGTCGAGCGGTTGGTGCAGCGGCGGCGAGGGCTCGCTGGAGGAGCCGGACGACGCGCTGGACGCGCTGGACGCGCTGGCCGCCGACAACCAGCGGCTGCAGCGGCAGCTCGTCGCCGCCGCCGAGCGCGCGCACAAGACCAACAAGGTCGGTCTACGATCAAATTGACTTGGATTTTTGCATCCCTGTTTCGATCATAATACAATGTCGATTTGATAATGGATATGGAGGGTTGCCATAGAGATTCCTTAGTGAGTAATAATAGATCCGCCAAGTTTCGACTCGTCTTTAGATATAGAGTTTAGAGCGAGTGAAAACCTAGTGTTTTATTAAATTTATTAAGTGGGTCGAATCGATTGGTTGATTAAAAGCCGTGTTTACTGCGGACGGCATATTTTAGTGGAGCTACTTGGCCGGTTTTAGGCCGCTGACCATAATTTGACTAGCGGACCCCTGTAACAAGGAATATTTGAAGATTTGCAAGTCTATAATTGGGTTACGAAAGATTAAATGATGCGTGAGAATCCGTTAAAGTTGTATACAGTACGTCGGTTCTGTTGCGTGTTTATCAAAGTGAGTTTATATTTGATTTTCAGTTGGAGGAGGAGGTGGAGAAGGTCCGGCGCGCGCACGAGGAGCTGGTGGGGTCGTGCGAGCGGCGCGAGCGGCTGGAGCGCGCCGCGCGCACGCGCCTGCAGGCCGACTGCCGCCGCCTGCACGACCTCAACCGCGCGCTCAAGCAGCAGGTACGCACACGCCGCGCAGCCTCCCGGCTCCGGCCAAATCCCGGACATGGATGGACAGATGTTTGACCCGGAGGATGGATGACGAAACCGCGTTATCGCGGTAGCCTCATCGAAGAACACACTAGTTAGCAAAATATGAATTAACTCTAGCCACCCACGGTACTAAGACTAACAATTATATAAGATCACTTATTGATAATCCTGGGATAGCTTCCTGTCCGGCAATTGCAATGTGTTACTGAGGTATGTTTTAGGTGTATGTATGTATGTATGAGACAAAGCCTGGGCGTCGTCGGGTACTACAACCAGGCAGTTTTGATGCGTCCCAAGACGCTTCTTCAAATAAGACAATGCGGAAAGCTTGAATTCCACCAAAATAAACCTCTAATCGAGAGCCTCTTGAGCTAAAAATCTCGACCAGTATATTTTAGGTATTTTATACCGCAAATCGGTGTGATGTCGGACCTGCATAGCTATTGCTTGTCGCAATCGCAATCGGCTTCAAAGTGAAAAAAATATTGTTTTCATTTTGTTAGCAGACTGGCTTTGGGCATGTCAAAATGAAAACGATAGCGAGGGTGCGATGGTTGATCTACAGGTGGAGCTGCTGTCGGCCGGCGCGCGCGCGGACGGCGAGGGCGGCGCGGAGGCGCTCCGCAAGGAGCTGCAGAACCGGGAAATGCTCATCGCACAGCTGATCGCGCAGAGTGAGTGATGACGTGATGGATTTACTTTCACACGTTTGTTTATTGTTGGTTAAAGCGAGATTCCGAGCAAAATTTTGCAACATATTAGGCAAGTTGTGTGAGCAGTTAAGAGTTTTTTACGACTATATACCCTCCTCCGATGTCAAGGCAATATTTTGCTTTATTAGAAATCACGATAATAGGGCGCCACTGGACGCTCGGTGAAAACTCATCAACACGGTTAGATTTGGGCTGGCAGAAGTTGCTCCACGTGTCTACGCCAAACGGCTCCATTGTTCGTTAGTACTTCGTAGTGAAGTGCCGAACTCCCATTTGGACTTTGGATCGGAGCAGGCTCTGGCTCGGATTCGGTGGCCCACTGAGTATGTTCGGACTGTCGTTGGAGACGATGACTGTCAAAACATTACGTGCAGCTTTGTTCTGACGTCTCGACTAAACATAAGCTCATAAGTGGGTCTAACCAGTCTCGCTGCTGGCAGACCCCCCTATGAGCTTATGTTCGTCAGAGACGTGTCTAAAGACGAGAAGCTTATTGGTACGGTTACCGATTACCGGGCTAGTACACGATTATAATAATATAAAGTATAATGAGATATGGTTGGTTTAGACAAGGAGCTGGCGTGCGGCAAGGAGCGGCAGGAGATCGAGATGACGGCGCAGCGCGCGACGCTGCAGGAGCAGCGCACGCACATCGACATCCTGGACACCGCGCTCACCAACGCGCAGGCCAACGTCGTGCGCCTCGAGGAAGAGGTCGGTCCCTACTCTCCTCTCTACTACATTACACTAGATAAACATTAAAAAAGTCACTTAGGTAACACCTAATTACATGTATTAGATAGTGCATTCGTCATCACTGCTTTAAACTTTGGGGCTGCTTGCCAGCGAATTAAGGTTACACCTTTCAGAACATAAGTGATAAATAAGTTGTTTCCTTGTTCAGCTGTAAAATGTTTATTAAAGTGTTTATTTGGAACATTTGTATTTACTATTTTCAACTGTTTTGAGTGGGTGTTCTTATACTTTTAAGATAGAAAATGAATTAATCAACTTCTGCTATTTTTATTGCCAGTCTATCTAATTCGCGCTTAACACTGCCCATACCCTCACCGAGTCTCCTCACTTCCCGCAAACTCGCGACCGCAACGTCCTTCATTACTTCCGCATACTCCCTTAAACTTCCCTTTTTATTTCCCACATAATATTCACCATCAACTCAACCGCACGATTTTACCATCCACGTCCACGATAAACAATGTATTTGCATGCCGTTATTGTGGACGGTAAATTAAAAGCATACGATTCCATTTAGACCGCGTTCACTTTGTCGTGACGACAGATAGTAGGTAAACTCTTTATTGCAGAAATATAAATTGTTTAACAAATAAACACTTATCTGAACATAATAGTAGATTGTTCAACAGGGGACTAAAACAAGTTATAAATGACATGAGATGTTTAGCCTCGCTAGCTGAGCGAGGGTGGCTATAGTTCGAGTGTTATTATGGTTGTTTAGTCTCACGTTAAACACTCTACATTTCACATTGAAAGCGAGAAAAAAAACCGCGTAAAAATTATATTAATTATAACAAAGTTTCTTACAAATATATACCGCGGTAAAAAAAAATGTAAACGATAATTGACGCATTAAATTCTTGCATATTTAGCCAACAGATTCAAACTTGAAAACTTTTTAAAAGGTAATTGGACCATGCATAATAAAACGAATTCATTCTTAATATAATTAAATAGTTTTATATTCGGAATCATTAATCGTGTTTCACGAAATGAAATCTTAATTTTTAATATTTTTGCAGTTGTCATTTTGAGGTTATTTTCACGCCCGAAAAATTGTTTATATATAATCACTGACAATGATGTCCATTTACAAACACTGTGATTGGTTGTTTAAGGGTTTCAGAAGTAAGTTTAAAAAAAAACTTTTATTCACTTGATTAATAAGGAGCTTTAGTCCCGATGTGCAGAGACTAAAGTTTTAAGAGCATAAGAAGTGAAAAGTTTTATAAAGTAGCCGTGGAGTTAAAAGTGTCCTGGCTTGTATATTTAAATGGAGTTTATTCACATACATACCATAATATGATTTAACGGTCGTTTAAGACTTTTTTGACGTCGACGACAGACTGCCAAGAACGTAACTATTATTATAGCATAGTAACTATCATATATATTAAATAGTACATAATATAATCAAATAAGTGGGAACAGCTAGACACGACAGTCGTTCAACGATAAACAAAACTTTAAGACATAATGGGAACACGGCCTCAGGTCTCCTGCTTCACTATGACGGTAAAAACGCAAATTATAAATGCAACAGTATCCATGGATGCTAATGAAGTACGTGTTGGGTAGTGCCGGCACGCGGGCGGCTACGTGGAGCGCGTGCTGGGGCTGCAGCGCGCGCTGGCCTCGCTGCAGCAGGCCTCCGACCGGCGCGAGCACACCGAGCGCAAGCTGCGCGCGCAGCTCGAGAAGGAGCTGCAGACGCTCAGGTAACGATTTGAACACAATAAGCGTTTTAAATGCGGTGTTTTTTTATATGCTGGCTGGGTTAATCGGAGGTTTTTGTTATCATGTCTTAAGTTTCAGTCTGCTATTTTAAACAAATCATTTTGTCGGTCTTGAGGCAAAATTTAAGGTAGCGCTAACAAGATGAAATATCGTGATCGTGGAAAGAAAACCACTTGAGGAAACTGGTAAAGTTGGGACTCTGTTTCGGTCTGGTCTGGTGGTATACATGTTGATGGTATATACGAGGGGCGTTCAATAAAAAGTGAGAATGAGATGCCAACTCTTTCAATATTAGGAAATTAAATATTGGCCGGTAAAACTAATCTATCTGTCTAGCTGATTGCTATGAAAAAATAGTATTTTGTTTAAAAAAATAATACGGTAATTTCTTTGCAATGCTATTGAGTACGTTAGCGAAAAAAGGAGAAAAAAGAACTGCGCGCCGGTCTAAGTCAATTTAGATTTGCGGGACACTTTAGGATCTAATTCTCCACCGTATTCGACAGTCGCACGTTGGTGCGCCGAATTTAGACGTGGAAGAACATCGACCAAGGACGACCCCCGCTCCGGACGCCCTCATCATCATCAGCCCGGGGGCGTCCACTGCTGGACAAAGGCCTCCCCCAAAGAGCGCCACAAGTCACGGTCTTGAGCCGCTTGCATCCAGCGGCTCCCCGCGATTCTAACCAGGTCGTCAGACCACCGGGCGGGAGGCCGTCCAACACTCCGTCCACCGGTGCGGGGCCGCCACTCGAGAACTTTTCTTCCCCAACGGTTATCAGTTCTCCGAGCTATGTGGCCTGCCCATTGCCACTTCAGCATGCTAACTCTCTGAGCTATGTCGGTGACCTTGGTTCTCTGGCGTATTACCGTATTACGGATCATATTGCGCAAAGAAACTCCGAGCATAGCTCTTTCCATTGCACGCTGAGTGACCCTGAGCTTATTTATGAGGCCCACATTCAGCGGCCAAGTCTCTGATCCATAAGTCATCACTGGCAACACACACTGGTCGAAGACTTTCGACTTAAGGCTCTGCGGTATTTTGGACGAGAAGATCCGCTTTAGCTTCCTGAACGCTGCCCATCCGAGTTGGATTCGGCGATCGACCTCTTTCTTGAAGTTGGATTTACCTAGTTGGACAGTTTGTCCCAGGTATACGTACTGATCAACAACTTCAAGTTGAGAATTCCCCACGTGAACCGGTATTGGCAAAACGCGAACATTGGACATGACTTTCGTCTTGTCCAAGTTCATTTTCAGGCCCACCCGTTGGGAAACTCTATCGAGGTCTCCGAGCATCTTACTCAAGTCTTCCAGCGATTCTGCCATGACTACGATGTCGTCCGCGAATCGAAGGTGAGTGATGTAGTCGCCGTTGATGTTGATGCCAAGTCCTTCCCAGTCCAGAAGCTTGAAGACATCTTCCAGTGCAGCGGTGAACAGTTTCGGAGATATGACATCTCCCTGTCTCACACCTTTCTGCAACTGAATCGGTTTCGAGCTCTGGTTCTGGAGCCGGACTGACATAGTGGCATTTTTGGTTACCTATCACAACTTCGAAAAATGTTTGACCGAATTTTGGTTCGACAAATACTTTTCGTCAATTATGGTTTGGGTTTTTTTACGTTTGGCCGAATGATCATTTCGAATAGTTTTATTTATTCATTACTTGTTTTGGTTTTTTAACGATTTGACAAATTATCTATACCTCATTACTGGTTTCGGCGTATCAACAGTTGTCCAATGTAATGCTTTGTCTATTTGTCTTTTTCCTATTTCTGATTTTACCTTAGTATCCTTTGCCCAATATTACGGCTCGGTTTATTCATAGTTTACCTAATTTTAAATCGACCATGTTATGTTTGATAAGTTTTGGTTTTGATTTTCAATAACATGTTAAAAGTTAGATGTAATTGTATAAATATTTCTTAGTTATAGAAAATAAGTGAACCGTTCCGAGTCGGTTTTACCCTGATTGTCTTGATCTTTGCATTGTCTGGATAAATTATACTTAAGCAAGTTTTTCGGGGCAGAAAAAAAATAACCTTGAAAGCCAAGGCGGGAGCAAAGCTCCCGCCTTGGCCTTCTAACCTAACCTATCTGAGTCGGTTCTGCCCTGACTCGTCTTGCTCGTTGCATTTTGTAGATAGTTGAAACTAATTACAAGCAAGATTTTTTGGCCGAAATGAATATTTGACGTAACGTAGCAAAATCTATATGTAACATTGATGAAGTGAAAAATGGGTTAAGAAACAAAATACAAAACGATCCACAGGCTAGTTGTAGCATTGGTGTAATGAAAAATGGGCTTTGAAATAAAATACGTAACAATACATAGGGTACGTGACTACAAGGAGAAAAGTTGCTTGGACTAACGAACCATTTACTTAAAGTCAAATGGTGAAATAAAAAAATGACGAATCGTGCCATCGGAGAAACGATAAAAAACGAAATGTTTTCGGTCAAATGAAATTCGGTCAAAAACTTTTCGAGGTTGCGATAGGTTACCGGCATTTTTGTACAAACACTTCAGCACTTCGATATATCGATAGTCGATGTGGCACCGCTGTAGAGACTCGAGCACCGCCCATGTCTCGACCGAATCGAAGGCCTTCTCATAGTCCACGAACGCTAGACATAAGTGCCGATTATACTCTTCAGTCTTCTGTATAATCTGGCGCAGCGTGTGAATGTGGTCTATGGTACTAAAGCCTTTCCGGAAACCGGCTTGTTCAGGAGGCTGGAAGTCATCGAACCTGCGTGAGAGTCGATTTGTAATGACCCTTGAAAACAACTTATAAGCGTGGCTCAGAAGTGAGATGGGTCTGTAGTTCTTCAATAAGGTTTTATCGCCTTTCTTAAAGAACAAGACCACCACACTTCTGGTCCACGCCTCTGGAACACCGCCTTCGAGAATAACAGAGTTAAAGAGCTTCTGGAGGACTTTAAGTATCGGCATTCCACCCGCTCTCAGAAGCTCAGCCGTAACTCCGTCGTCCCCTGGCGCCTTATTGTTCTTCAGTTGCTTCAGGGCCATTCTGATCTCGTACAGGCTGACGTCCGGGATGTCTTCGGTGTAATGTCGGGTGAGTTTGGCTCTGGGATCTGTAGCCAAACTTTCAACGGGTCGAGTTGATTTGTACAGCTGTCCGTAGAACTTCTCAACCTCACTCAAAATCTCGGCCTTGGACGAAATTACGGTGCCATTTTCGGTCTTCAGTTTCATCAACTGGGTCTGCCCAACAGACAAATCCCTAGCGAACACCTTAGAGCCCTTGTTTCGCTCGATAGCATCTTTAATACGCGAAGTATTAAAGGTGCGCAGGTCTGTCCGTAATGACTTAGAGACTTGTCTGTTAAGCCCCCTGTACTTCTGCATGTCCACTGAAGACTGCAGCCGCATTTCATTCCGTTCGTCCATGATCTTAAGAGTGTGGTCTGAGAGTTTTTGGGTTCTTTTCTGGCTGCGGGTCTTAAAGAACTTCGACCCAGCAGCTTGGACAGCCTGTACAAACCCGTTATTCAGATCGTCCGTAGACTCGCATTCTGCTAGGCATTCGAAGCGATTTTGGAGTTCGAGCTGGAAGGTTTCGGGGTTTTGGCATTGGACTGGGGTTGGACGGAGCGTAGACTTCATCAGTCGTGACCTTTCAAGCCTTGTGTTGATATTCAATGTGCCTCTTACGATTCGGTGATCACTGCCAGTCTTTAGACTATTGATCACAGAGACATCATTGAATATGTGGCGTTTGGTAGACAAGATGAAGTCTATCTCATTTTTTGTCGACCCGTCCGGGCTAATCCAGGTCCATTTGCGATGTGGCTTCTTCCTGAAGAAGGAATTCATCATAAAGAGTCCTTCCCTCTCCAAGAATTCAGCCAACCGCTGGCCCCTGGGATTTCGCCTGCCAACACCAAAGTGTCCCACTCTCAGCTCATTACCTTCTCTCATGCCCAACTTCGCGTTGAAGTCGCCCATCACCACCGTGTAGTGCGTTTTAGAGGTCTGGATGGCTTTCGAGAGGTCCTCGTACATTGCCTCCACCTCATCGTCAGAATGCGTCGAAGTCGGGGCGTAAACCTGGATGACCTTCAGCGAATACCGTTTGGTAATTCTGAGTATCAGGTACGCCACCCTTGTCGACACACTCCCGATCGACTCCACGTTGTTGACGAGCGACTTACGGACGATAAACCCGACACCACCCTGTGACAGGGCGTCACCTTCCCGGTAATAAAACAAGTTACCGGACTTCAGGATCATCGAGTCCTCTCCCTGTCTTCGGACTTCAGATAACCCTAAGATATCCCATCGTAACTTGTCCAAACATTCTTCCAGTTCTAGGATCTTCTCGTCAGTCCTGAGCGTGCGGCAGTTGTGTGTCACCAGGGCCAGATTCGTTTGGTGGTGGTAGCCAGATCTCTGCCGGAGATTCTTAGCACCCCCTGCTCCGCCGTTACCGAACCCGCTACCTTGGGCCGGGCTAGCGGAGCCGCCGGGGACTAGGGGCCGTGGTTCTTTGGTGTACACCATAAGGGGGGGTTAGTGCCATAATCCCCACGCTTGGCGAGCGTGTTGGGGATCGCAGTGGGGCGGAAGTATATCACAGGACGCTGCAGCCCGTCCTGTGTCTGGCATTTGGCTTCCGCCCATCTCGGAACGGTTTGACCGCCGTTCGTCGGTTGACTGACTGCGCCGTGAGCAGTTACCACACAACGGGCGGTGGGGTCGTCACTTCCCGACGCCAAAACGCCCTACTACAGCAGTAACTGAAGAAATTGTGAAAAAAGTCGAAAACTTAGTTTTGGCGGATTGTCGTGTCACGGTTGGTTTTATTGCTGAAAATGTAAAGATTTCAACGGGGAGAGTGCATCATATTTTACATGAACGCTTGGTTATGAAAAAGGTATCTGCGCGTTGGGTACCAAGAATGCTTACCGACACGCAAAAACAAACTAGAGTCGAGATTTGTCAAGAAGCTTTGGACCTGATACAGCAAGACCGGTAACTTTTTTTGATGAGATTTATAACAATGGCTCCATCATTATGACCCGTCTCTCCGTCCGATCTCGTATATATATATATCGAGATTTCGACGAAACGAAACTGCAAAACGTCTTAAGGTTAAGGGGCTATAAACGCAAAATCATACGAAATGGCATAACTAACCCTATACATATACAACCTGCGGGCCTGATAGTATGGTTGCGTTTATCACGTGGCAAAATGTGGATAAATGTGGATAAAGCATCCGTCACTCTCGTCCGTCGTTATAAACGTTTTATCCTCATTTTATCACGCGATAATCGCAGCAATATTAGGCACCCCTGATTAGATTAACGTAATGTTTGAAGGTTGTTGTGTGTCAGGAAGCGCGAATGCAACTGCGGCAGCGTGAGCGCTCGCGGCGGCGGCGAGGCGGAGCTGCGGCGGCAGCTGCGCGAGCGCGACGAGCGGCTGCTGGCGCTGGAGGGCGAGTGCGCGAAGTGGGAGCAGCGGTACCTCGAGGAGGCCGCGCTGCGCCAGGCCGCCGTCTCCGCCGCCTCCATACCCAAGTGAGACCATACACATGTTTACGGTTCCGTGCCCAGAAGGAGCTACTCCTCCGCTGTCCGTCCCTAACTTTAAACAGCTGCATCTTTTGAACCGTAATATGGTTTTTTTTTCATAATATCTCTTATTACGGCAAGTTTACTAACAGATAAAAATTAAATTAAGAAAGAATAGTAGATTGTTCAACAGGGTACTAAAATAAGCCACAACGACACGCGATGTTTAGCCACCCTAGCTGAGTGAGGTTCTATAGTTCGAGTGTCATTATGGTTGTTTAGTCTTAAGTTAAACACTCTACTTTTCAGTTTGAATGCGAGGAAAAAAAAAACGACGGTCTATACAAAATTACAATATTGATTATAACAAAGTTTTAAGCGACGCTTTAAATGCTTGTATATTTAGCCAACGGGTTCAAACTTGTAAACAATTTTGAAACTAAAAGGAGTCTACTATTGTAATAGATTTATATTCGTCATTAGTCGTGTTTCACGAAATTGCATTTTTTAAATGTTTTTGCACCGTTGACAATTTAAGTTATTTCCACGCACTTAAAATTTTCTATACACAATCACTGAAAATGGCGATAATCCTCCATTCACAGACGCCGTGATTGGTTGTTTAGGGGTTTCCAAAATAAATTAAACGTAAATCAAAAGTTTC
Organism: Acleris sparsana; assembly: GCA_923062465.1. NCBI lineage: Eukaryota > Metazoa > Arthropoda > Insecta > Lepidoptera > Tortricidae > Acleris > Acleris sparsana. The sequence continues at coordinate 4,816,546 of OV281293.1, forward strand.
CAAACCTCACGAACTGTAATAGGTCGGTAGACCGTTGAAATTCTCACTTCATCTTGCAGGGACGCGAAGATCGCTGCTCTAGAGAAAACATCTGCAGAGTCTGAGCGACTGATGGCGGAAGCTCGCAGCGAGAAGATACGTCACATGGACGAGCTTCATATAGCGCAAAAGAAACTGGCAGACCTCGAGAGCAGGTTTGTACAATATCTTCGGAAACTTCTTATAGCCGGCTTCCTGACGTTTAGATTTGTTTTTCTTTATCCACCGACAGCTTTTGCCAGCAAAATTCCTAGATCGCATGTAGAACCGAGTCTGAGGCCCATAGATATTTCCAATATCAAAACTGCAAATGCGTATCTTATCCAGGTAATAAAGACGGAATGCCTTTATTATCTGGATATTTCACTAGTTTAGTTGATCTCCTCTTGTCGGCACGGTATAGGGTGTGACGGTAGTAGCGATCCGTATGTATCTGCAACCTCGTTTTCAATTTGTCCGTTTTCTATTCCACAGGGTAAAGGAGCAGGAATCGAAGGTAGCGGAGCGCGACGCCATGATCAAAGTGCTGCAGAAACACACCAGCGCCGCCTACGACAGCGGCGCCTCGCTGCGGAACAACTCCAGCCGTGAAGAGCTAGGTACCTGTTGCTGCATGTCTTTAGCTTCGTTTGCCATTTAGTAGCTCGTAAACATTGACAATTATGAGAAGTAATCGGAGCAGCTTTAAATAATCTTGTCATAAATAAAAAAATTGGTCAAAACCGGAACTGCAAATAGGTATATTTTTCAAGGGTGCAATTGAATTTAGATAATTTTCAAGGATATTTCTTTTTTTGTCTCTAATAAAGATGTTTGTGTGAGCGCCTGAGCGGCATGGTACCGAACATTGTGGCTGTGATCCTTGGGGGAAGTTTATGTCAAGCAGTAAACAATTACAGAGTTAAGAGTTCTGATGATGATGATAACGATGATTGATAATATTTATTTGCTTAGATATTACGAGATTGTTTTTGTGAGACTGGCGCAGTCGGTAGGGTGTAGATTAGTTTCTGATGGTATTCCCGTTTCCCCAGTGGGCCTGTCGTCGGGCGCGTCGTTCTCGAGCGCGGAGGGCGTGGGCGGCGTGCCGGCGCGCTACCGGCACCTCGCGCGCCGCAACTACTCGCCGCAGGAGAACTGCAGCGGTACGTACCACCCTACAACCAATCTGAAACTTACGCTTTCGTGGAACTATGTCAAACTGATAAATAAAATCGTGAATTACTTTATACGATTTGATTTAGAACGTTATGTATTACGTTTCATGGTAGCCTTAGAATCTAGTTTATTTATTAACCTCGTGACATAGAAGCTATTGCAATGGCCGCTTTCACCAAATACGCAGTGAAGCATTTATCAGTTTCAACGGAGCTCCTTCGGGTCTGCTGAAGATCTGACATAACCTAAACCTACCTCCTATTTATGATACTAATATTGATTAGTTGTGCCACGGGGAATACACTACTCCCGACAATTTAACTTTTTCAATGTTTATGAATAGACAGTAAGTATTAATTTTGCTGTGTTTGTAACAATCGAAGTTCCATGCACTACGAAGAACAGAAATAATAAGTAAAAGCAAGACAAGACAAGGACTCAGCGAAAATGGCGAGGATATTTCACAATAAACGTTAACCAAAACTATCATTCGTTACGTACGATTTCTTAAGAAGGAAATTTTAGCCAAGCTCAGTTACAGTTCGTTCGAATAGTTTGCATGCTTTGGTGTGCCGCTTCAATAGCTTCAAAGAAGCCGCCGCGGCGCGCATAAAGCGGTGGTATTTGAACGATGGAACTGTAGTACGTCCAGGTACTAGGACCCTTACTAAAGTATATGTGGTGTGGCAGGGTGCGGGTTCGACAGCACGTCCCTGCGGCTGGACGAGCAGCTGGCGGCGCTGGAGTCGCGGCTGGAGCGGCCGCCCGTGCCCGCCGTGAGTTACTCGCCGCCGCCGCTCGCGCGCGCCGAGCGCCCGCATGCCACCTACTACTGACACACCCCTCACACACCATACGTACAGATGTACTCGATTATTATAAAGTTCTCGGCAAACTTCTTGAAAAACGAGTGAGAAACCTTGACGGCGCGCTGCGAATTTTGGTTATCGTTGGTGGCGAGAGTGCGGGGCGTCCATACAATACATGCGCGAACTTTCCTCGACTACGTCACTACATTATTAAGAAGTTTGCCGGGAACTATACGATATCGGATTTTGAACTAGTCTATAATTTATCGATGGGACAAAATTATACGTGACCAGAGACTCTATGGGCGGCGATAATCACTTTCCTTTCAAGGAAACGTCTGCATATTTGACAATATTAAAAATAATATATATATATATATATATGAAAGACGATGTCGTATAATATTAATTACTCACTACATCTGTACACACCTATTCTCCATACTCGCTCTATTCGTTTAATAGACCTAAACGTTTCCTACAAAATATTCCTTCCAGCTTTGTTAACTGAAAAGTTACAATTACAGGCATTAGAGGCGTTTTAGCTAAAAAAATAGCTGCAATGCCAGCTTTTACGTTCATATCGCGTAATGAGATTCTCGCTTTTTAAAGACGATTAGAAATTCGTCTGTTGCTCTGATGAGGGTAGCTCAGCCATATTAACACTGGTAGGGTTTCATCAAATAAACAGACATTATTGTAGTCAAGTTTAAAAATACATTCTGTTTTCAATATTTGCACACATACGACACATTATTAGCAATTTAAGCGTGTGTAGTATTTTTTATATCTCTACCTTATTAATGATACACTCAACCTGGAGTTAAGCGTAGCCACACTAAATTGTCTTTTTAATTAAGTCATACGCATGCATGAAATACCTTGAAAATGGCTATAATGTGTCCAAAAGTTAACAGCCTATGTGATTGAAATATTCTAATGTACATATAGCAAAGTTGTGCCTAGAGCACTTCGTTAGTGTTCAAAGTTGACCAATGGGCACGGAAAAGACTATATTAAGAAAATATCTGTCTGTGTGTCCCTTTTACAATCTTATTATATTCTGAAAAAGCGTTGCTCTTGTCTCATGTGCCAAGTTACTAATTTACTTATGAAGAGTACTATGTGGACTTAACAATTTAATTCCATTTCGACTGAACCTGTTCTGACATTCCTGCAGTACCTAAAGAACATTCCTTCTCTGTCACACGGCTTTGTTTTGTGTTCGGTGTGATTTTAGAGGACTAAGCCACAGTTGTCTAACGCTTTCTAACAAATGCCTACTTGTTAAACTGTGTGAATTGTGCAAATATATACCATATTTAATGTACAGTTAAGGATAAAAATTTGGTAGTGGTTAAATTAAAAAAAGATATGATTATGACTAAATTTTCAAGAGGTTAGTATTAGATGCAGTGACCTGCACATTACAAGACCTGAGCAAAAAGTAGTTGCCGTTTGAGGTGCCGGTGACTTATACAGTTGAGAGAAGTCCTACGCTGCCATATTTTTAGCCGTGGCTGTACGTCCAAGTAAGTGCCTTTGGATGTGTCAATCAAGTGCCGATATTGTATTTAGAATCTCTAAGAGGTAATTCGTTCTCAGCTCCACTAATAAGAGCCCTAGTCTCAAAACTGGAAAATTAAGTGTTTTTAAATATTGGCAGATTAATAGTGTTTAACATTTGCCGAAGGAGATCTGTGTACATCCGAGGCAAACGTATTTTTAGGTATTTTTAAATGTTGTCTGAACAAAAGCGTGTTGTCACAAAATTATACCAAAGTTAGAATAACATTGTTGTATTTTGGACTCGTGATTTTTGTAAAAAAAAAAAATGAATGCGCGGACTATTTAAGGTTTTCGTTTTGAACGAATTTCTGGTTATTTATAATGATGATATTTTCGTAAACGATCGGGTAATCCCATATTTTCTTATTTATTTGTTTCTAGACCTAAGTGTAAGTGGTAGTACAGATCTTTTTGACCTTTGTTTGATACCTATTTTGCCTTTATCATTTTAAAGCCGAACATACGGTATGTGCAAAGTGCCTTTAAAAAAATCTGGTTGTAAATAAATTGGTACAACACGCCTTTGCGAAACGAAGCATCGCTTAAGAGGCTTAAAACATAAGTAATATATTTAGATACTAATATTTTACTAATGCTAAATACAGATTGAATATTTTTATAAGATATATTGTAATCACTGTATTTTGTCTTATTTTTTATAAAGAGCATGTATTAGAATAAAAAAAATGTTTTGTTTGTTGTGGTTTTCTTTATGGCTTTCCTAACCTAGAGTTGTGTTAACCCTTTTTTTGACAAAAATAATAAGTCATGGAATCAAACCTCTTCGGATGCAAAAGAAGTGAATGTATATTATAATTATAATATACATCGCCAAATAAAGGGTACGATCGTGTTTGGATCATTGAAGTATATTGTCAGAACGTGCGGGCTACACACACTTCTTTTCCGACATTACTTGTTGTATAAGATATTTAAGAAAATCATGTAAGTGAATAGTGAACTGCATGAAGTCACTGATTATTCAACAATCAACCGTGCTCTAAATAACGTGTACACAAACCGTTTTGTCAGTAGCATAAAGGCTAATATGTGCAGTCAAACTGTATTAATAGTACTCTGCTGTCTATCGCTTTCACGCTCTCTCTGACTATAATATGCCAGAGATAAGGTTGGCGCATATATAGCCGCTCGGCACCGGATCGGCTCAAAGTGATGTATTGATTTGTGTTAGTACGATACATTTTCTAAAGTTAATGTGAAAACAATAGCCGGCCGCGGGCCTCGCGTCGTGCACTGAAAAATGTGTATCGTACAAACATATCAAAGCTCACTTTTTCAATGTCTCACTTAGACAGCCTCGTGCCTACATGGGGTACTTTGAATATATTTTTGAAACTTTAACATGGCATTGCTTAGGGATTAGTTTGTCCAAAGGAAGAATGTAGGCACGAGGATAGCGTGACAGCGCACGACACAGCCAAGTAATATATAATACTTACTGTGGTTTTACCGTACATATTTGTGACTTCGACGGTACTCTAATCGCTATCAGGTTGATTCAATGGTCCAACCCGTCCGACCTCGGGTCGGGCGTCCCGCTTCCCGACTGACCCCGTCACCCATCACATGCAAACCGAGTTCTCCACCGCGTGGGCTTATTAACATAACGAATGTTTGCTTTGTCCCGGAGTGCAGATAGTCCACTGACACTGTTAGTTATAAACTGACTACGTTACTGCGGATGCCAGTGGAGATAAGCATTCACACGTTCACTGTCCCCATACAAAACGATCTGACAATGTCACAAGTCTAACTGTGCATTCAGTATGGGGATGTGACCCCATAGTGGAAGCACGGATTCCTGAAAAAAAGGCTTATAACCCTACATTGGGGGCACCCGGACAGGGAACGTGTTAAAATATGTAGTACATATAGTTCTACGGACATAATTTGATATGGCGGCTTAAAATGCCTCTTACCAAGGTCAGCTAACAATGCAAGTTTTTCGTTTTAAATGATTGGCCTATACCTAATCATATACTTCATGCTTGCGCAATATAAAAAAATATGTTATGTTATGTTGTAAGTTTTTACTCATTCGAAAAGAATTCTCATAATGATAGAATTTTTAACTCACGATTTAACACAGGGTTAATAGAATAAATAAAAAAAAACGAAAAAGATCGAGGAAAGAAGAAAAAAGAAGGTTACCGAGATTCAATAGTCAGAAAAAAACGAAAATGTGCAACGCGGTAGACCGAATTTAACTTTTGCTTTCGCTTGAGCCCGATGCTTAACGGTATTGTAACCGTAACCTCTGCGAATGAGGTTCCCATCTGAAATCACATCAGCTTTTCAATAGACTAAGTGGGAACAGGTGGAACATTTTTCTTCTTTGTTATCATTGCGTACTTACATGTAAACAACATGGTACGTATAACTGCAAAAAACATTAAGTACTTCCTCTTATTTAAACATGAAATGATTTCTTCGTACGTCTGGAAACCAAATATAAATCTAGAAAAAATGGTAGTGGTCAGTGAGACTATTGTGGCCTTTTAATAAAAAGATAAATTATAAAGATAAAAAATATTTAGAATTCTCGTCAGCTGTAGCAAGAGCAGGCTTGAGCGACCATTTTTGAGTGATCGAGTAATAAGTTCCTTCCAGGCGAGCTTCCGTAATGAGGTAAGAATTACTAATTACTTTTAATTTAGTTTGTTTGAGTGTGTGCCCATTGTTCCATTGAACCGAACACTAACGCGATAACAATGTTTCCTAATCGATAGCCGATACACTTCGTCTCACGAATTTAATAAAACACCTCCATTGTGCTCGGAGTTTTGTCCTAATTAGATAATTTACGTCGCTCTTCGGATTAAAACACTTGAACTTTTAGCTGGAGGTAATTGTGATTAGATTATATTATGGAATAGAGATTAGGTACAATCGAAGGAAGTATTCGAATTCGAAGTAGCGACTAGTTTTCAAACCAGTTTCGTTTGATTCAATGACAAAATTAATAAAATATATTATTATTATAAAAAAAAAACAACTTTAATTTGTGTAAAACAACTTTTCTGCAGAATTTTATTTGAATATCCATCGTGAGTCAGAAAAAAGTAAAAGTAAGACAGTCTGTGGATATACTAAAAGCATTAGTTCCCAGTAGAGTTACGTTGTGTGTCCGCAGCGAGGCCTGTGCTGCTTCCCCGGGCTGGGCGCGCTGGGCGCGGCGGGCGCGCGCGGCGGGCGCGGCGAGGAGGCGCTGCTGCTGGAGCGGCAGGGGCGCGCCTCGCAGCAGGGCCGCGCCTCCAGCCTGCCGCCGCCGCCCTCCGCGCTGCCGCGCCCGCCGCGCAAGCCCTCCGCGCACGCCGCCCGGTACAACCGGCTCGACCACAGGGACAACAGGAAGGTAACTCATCTATTTGTCCTCCACTCCACTGCTCTAACCTTATTTCTCCACGCAATTGCGCAACTGGCTAGAACTCGGCTGATAGCCTGGTAGATCAGCAAGCACGCAGGTAAAGGCTGCAGCCAGCAGTACAACCGGCAAGAAAAGAGGAATATATGTGTTTTCTTTCTACAAGCAACTCTGTACAACAGTCTAGGACACGGGCTTTAGCAAGGTATGTGATCAATCAGGGACTGGTTACGTAACCGAAACAGCTTAGATTGGGCAGATTAAGGCTGCTCCCGCCACCATCGACCGGCTGGCTAGAACACAGGGATAACACACTAATAAAGCAGACGCATTCGGATAAATGAACTTTTCGACCCACACGATTATGTCCGGGAACGCAGTAGGGTAGACTGGGTACGGTTGTAACAGGGTACGGTTGTAACAACTCGAATATTTCCTAAACTATCTACAGGAGAGTGATGCGTTGAAGGGGAAAGGGACGCGGCGGGCAGGTATGAACATGATTACCAGTGTCGCCGCGCCGACGGCGTCGTTAATACGCGTGCAGAAGGGTACATTGTGTTTTGTGCACCAAAAGTAAGTATTTTTGGTAAATTTCTTTTCAAAATAGCTTTATTAGTAATGCATATTACGATTCATAGATTTTTCTACATATTTGCTAGACTTTCACGGTGTGTAATCAATTGTTACTTTGAATGAAGGTTATTTCGTTTAGCACGTGGTTCAGTTTTACTGGCGCAGAAGGGGTTGGGTACGGTTGTAACAATTTTTGTGGGTACGGTTGTAACAAGAGTAATAATTTATTTTTTCGTTTTAGATGCCCAGAAAACGTGTTAGAAAGACATCAAGAGGTGAAAGCGACGAACAATGCTTTAAACACGCTTACAATGAAGTGAAAAGTGGAAGGTCTTTGCCGCAAGCAGCAGAAATATATAATCTTAATTATGTTACTCTGATGAGATACATTCGTAGGAGAGATGATGCAGCCGAAAGAGAAAACAGTGCGCCAGAACATGGGGAAGAAGAAAGTGTTAAGGCCAAACACTGGAGAGCAGAATAAAGAAAAAGGAAAAGGAAAAGCCAAAGCAGTAGCAAAGGGAAAAGGGAAGGGTAAGAAGAGAAAGGCTGAAACACCAGCAGAATCTTCAGAGGATGAAGACTTTTACTGCCTCGTCTGTGTATAATCTTATTCAGATAGTAGATCTGGGGAAAAATGGGTGCAATGTCAAGGGGCCTGTCATTTATGGTCTCACTTAGACTGCACTGATGGTGGACGAAATTACGTGTGCCATAACTGCAATGATTCTGATTAAAAACAATTATATGTCAAGTTTGTTGATTTGTTATAGTTAAAGTTAAATATCTTTTTGTTGGTATTAGTAATTCCTTTGTTTTTTTTACTGTTTAGTTTATTAATCTTGATTTTATGTGATATTAAAAACTAAAGACAAATTCTTAGTGAGACTTTCTTTAAGACTGCTTAATATAATAAGTATTAAAGTACTATAGTCTTAAACATGTACCGTAAACTAAATGATAATGGTGTACGGTATTTATTTTGTTAAATATGATTATTTTTTGTAATAAAACTTATTGAAATGACTTGTTTTTGTTTTTTCTGAGTATGTTACAACCGCCCCCCATCACTGTTACAACCGACCTCGGTATGGGGACGGTTGTAACAGTGGACCACAAATTGATCAATGCCTCGCTGACGAAAAACAATTGCATATATGCTATTTATTTTAAATGAAACGTAAGCCCAAAAGAGTAATCTTCAATTTGTAACGTTTTATTTCATTTTTAGAGCTATGATAGCAATGATACGAGCGATAAAAAGAAAATTGTTACAACCGTACCCAGTCTACCCTACACAAGCCATCATTTTTTTTTAAATCTTGTTTTTTGTAATTATTTTACTATAGGATTCGATTTAACTGTAGGATTCCTTTTATAAATTGTTTCAAATCGTAATTACATTTGATAACTTTGCAGGCTCAGTTTAAATATAAATTGATATGAAAGTCAAATACTGTAACGCAGGAGACAAAAGTCGTGTGGGTGAAAAAGTTGGTTCACCCGTTCACGACTCAAACTTTCTCTATACATAACTCTGTACAACCGGCAACAGAAGTAGATAGGCTGGGTAAAGGATTCCTCCGTCGTCGTCAGTCTTGCTTCGTCCGCCGCACTCGCTCTCGGAACTCGGTCGAAAAACTATAGAATAGAGTACAGGGATTATATGACGGTACCTATGTAATGTTAGACAGAGACGCCGATAGATAGCCGGAAATTGCTTAGAAATGTATGTGCAATAGATTCCGTAATTGAAGTAGACACGCTCGTCAAGTCTTCCAACATCGTCATGAGCGCTTTTATTGTGAGGTTTAGCAACTGAAGTAGACATCCTGTCGGAATGTTAATTATAACTCCTTATTTGATATCAATCGAGCGGCTGCTGAAATAACTTTAAATCGCCAGGCCAATCAAGCGCTCGATACACAATTAAACGAGACAGGAAATTGACTTTCGATCGAGTAAGTAACGTTTACCGTAATCTCGCCGGCGGCGTGTCGAACGCATTGCTTGTAACAATTACGGCATTCGCCCTCCATTCCACGAAAGTGGAAAGTCTAGTAAAGAGAGAGCCATAGCCTACCCCTGGGAATACTCCGTAATTTATGACGTAGGAATACATCATGTATAGCTAACGTTTCAGTGCCGTAGCTATAAAGACCCTTAACAAACTGCGGAGTAAGATGCCTCATCTGCGGGATTCGGTGAATTCGTATTTGTCTTTATGTATGATAAAGAACGAGGCGAAAGATAGTAGCACGTTGAGCGATTCACCTACCAATAAAAAAGGCAACCGGTAATAATAGACACAGCTTAGAAAGAACGAGTTGGACGCGGCGTCAGGTGAAACTGCGATATTTTATTTTCTAGTAGTAACGATCACATTAAATTTGCAGCTATGAGATAAAAATTAGATACCTTTTGCAATTATAATCCGAACATCGCCTTCATTTTGCCCTCTTTTTACCGAGCTATATTTGATTAAAGGCCGAAGAGAAATGCCGTGGAATTTTCCAGGATTCGGACGGGTCGGGCTCCATCGCATCCACAGCGTCTCGCAGCTCGCCGCTGCCCTACGACACGGTCCGCAAGCTGCCCTCCGTGCCGACCTCCGCCTCCCTGCCCGCCGCGGAGTCCCGGGAGTCCCTCGTCCGCCCACGCGACTCCAGCCTGCCCTCCCAGTCCAAGCTCGCGGTGTACGCGGCCGCGAGACGGCGCTCCGCAGAGTCCGCAAAGGATAACAAGCGGACCCATCATTATCGTATTCAGTTCTAGTCATCTGCAAATTGCGTCAATTTTATTACTTGTAACCGTACTCGCGAGTTGTTTCTGTCGTACTTCTAGCGCACTGGTCGCGTTGCAATGCATGAGCTGGGATTGGCAATAGGTGCTTGAAGCGGTGCAGTGCAGGATGGCTTGAACCGTAAACAAATTAAGTACAGACCAAATTTATTAAGAATATATTGATGACTTGACGAGAGTGCTCGAAGTATAACTTGTATAATTATAATATATGTGGTAGTACGATCTAAATTCGGCACGAGTTAAAATGGTGTGCTTAGTTGCAATAAGTTTGAGGATGTAGGTTTGGTCGGATAGCTAACTATGACTATAAATGGGTGGTTCAATTACTGTAAAAATAATAGACGATGACAATGCCAATTAGTGTTTTGCAATAACGAAAAAAAAACACGTTTTGTGTTCATCATTTTGGTGTTACTTATTAATACATCTCTCTAAAACTAAAAATAACCACCGCAGCCGCAGATATGTAAAGCTTAGTTTTTAATTACCGTAGTTTTAATGCTTTATTTACGACCAGTTAAGTCGCTGTTTTAAACAATTAACATGCATTTAGTGTGAACTCTCTTTGTTACTCCCTATGTTCATTCTTATAGCGGCTCAAACATTTAACTTGTGGACCTACCTAGTTTTGAACTTTTCATAGTATCATTCATAAAATCTACCTAATCCTTACCTAAACATAATGAAATAACGGGACATAAATTCACATATTGTGCAAATGCGAAACGCAGTTTTGTTATGTTAATTTACGTTCTTTTTATAATAAGGAATTACCAAATCAGCGTCACATGTCTTGACCGGACACTGGATTACTTCGTATAAGGTTCAGCGCTAGTTCTACGTTTTAAGCCATATAAGAGCTAAATACGTCGTGTAGTCAGGTTAAAGACACGTGTACAGTCAACAACATAATGAGCCACTCTGGAACCCTGTCGCGGAGAATCAATTTTTTTCCTTATCGCTTTCACACTTCACCTTGTATTAACAAGGTGTATTTCGCCTATGTCTAGTTACATTCACCATGAACTTATTAGAGAAATAAGTCCATGGATATCACACGCGAGGATAATTTCTTAGTTCTATTAGAAGTATTTACTTAAATCTACGCGCTTCTGTCAAGTCCAGAACCAATTATAAATTTTGACTTAATTTATTACTTGCCTTGAAGCTTGTCATTATGACGGGGTTCCATGGTCGCTCAGCGAGTGTTGTTGACCGCAGTATGGGTTTAACTCGATATAAATCGTTGCATCTATTTCGGTTGGAAATCGCTTGTATCACGGTGTTATCGGGTATTGGTGCGAAAGTGACCTGAAAACGATTTTACGAACCAATGGCGGTTGGACCTAGTGATACTAAAAGAGGAGAGCTACAAGTCGAACATTTTAAGTATTTTTTTAAGAACAAATTTCAGGTGTAACTAATAAGCAGATGTTTCGGAACAGGAATGAAACATTGTGCCTGTTTTTCTTAGGAATTGTCTCCTCTTTTCTTGTAACATCTTTTGTCTTTCTCAAGGTAACGTAAAACGTTTTAAAGTGCACGGCAGAAAGTGTCAACTTTATTGGTTTTTATTTCATTCCACAATTTTAACACTGAAATAAACTATTGATTTGATCATTGCATTGTTTCATTTCGTTACTATACGAGAGGCAATATAGGGACTGAGGCCTCTTCAACTCGTGTGGGACGAGCTGTGATAACATCTTGTTAGTTCCTTACGCCAGTTAAGTATATTCGGTATATTCCTATTAAAAATACATGGATTAAAACGGTCACAAATATAATTGTGATAAAAATACCAGTCAAGTGCTAGTCGCACTCGAGAACCAAGGGTGTGTGTTTTATACGTATAAAATATTAGGTAGAAACAGCTGCTTGCCGTCTTTATGTTTTAGAAGCGTTACAAGGTTGCATAACCCGTTAATTTAATTATAATATCACACCAAGGTTGCCAACATATTAATTAACAAGTGTTTTTTTTTTAGTTCAGTCATAAATTCTGTAATTTATGATTTTTCGCTGTTGCAAAATCTGCCAAATCGTAAAAGAACAATCATTGTGCAGAACTCGAGACAATGTCCAAGATGATGTTTGTTTTTGTGTACATTTTGCCTTTTTGTCACAAAATAAATGACATGAACATTAGTACTAATGAATAATAAATAATAATACTTGTTATTATCACTCATCAGCATCACACACTTGACGCTTGCAATGTTTTTGTGTCAGAGTCGCGTGATAGAAGCATGTTTGGTAAGTCCCAGATAGACGTGCGTGTAAGTAAGCGTACTTAAAGCTCGACGACCTTTTTCGCCTGTGTTTTACCTTTAGAAGTTTGCGTACCTACTTCTATATCTGGGACTTAACTGAAGTTAGAATGGAAAAAAAACTATTAGTTTTTTTCCGTTACTTATTTACTGAGATTATTTTCTAATCTATCTAATAACTTTTATTATTCCAATGTCTTCATTTAATTCAATTTTAGAAATATAAAAAAGCTGTAGGTATCCTTTTAAACCAAATTTGCTTAATAAGGATATATAATATTATATCACAATACAAGGTAGGTCAAGTTTTTTTTGGTGACTAATTTTAATTACAAAGAAAGAAAATTTCGAATTCCTAATGATTAGGTTTTGTGCCTATATAAAAGACGTAAGTACGCACGGGCACTTTTACACATCAAAATCTACTACACCAATCCGTGAATGTGACAGTAGTAAAGGGGTTATTATCATCAGTTAAATCTTAAAATGGTTAGACAAATGTTTGTGGAAATCAGTAAAGTAGGAGTAAAAGTATTGGTAAATTATTTCCAAGGTTTATGGCAACATTAATTACATGACTAGTCTTTTAAATACACGAAGACCCTCCACTAATTAACTTCTACAACTAACAAAATCCGCATATGAGTCAATATAGTTTCTCCCCAGAGTAAATAGCAATCGCCTGTAGAAATAGCAATCGAGTCTGTAACCTCATTCGGATTCATAAGGGAAATCGTATGCTCCACCGAGTGCCCTTGATCCTGACATTCGCGCGAAATGAGGCCGATTGGCGACCTCCGTCGCGCGGATGATCGTTGCTTAGTCGACTAGGTAGGTAGATATAAAGAGCACTGAGCAATTAAACATGCTTAGGTTATTTCAAATTCACTATGACGTCAGTGTCAATAATTGGGGCATTTGTAGTGTCTACATTGGAGCTTTTAAGTACATTTTTATACTAAGTTGGTTCATGATACGTAGGCAGACTGGCGTAACATAACCTGTGGTCGCGATCCTCATCAGTGAGGGACCGAGATAGAAGAGTGAGACATAGGCAATATATGTTATATGTAATAATCAGTAGAATCAATGTTTAACAAATCAACGAACAACCACAATAACAAATACTAAGGCTGGATTCGACCAAACACGTAATTACACTAGTCTAACTATTACGGGAATAATTTTACTCTTGGAATTTACTCCTGATTAACTAGGATTACGTTTTTCCAACGAACTCGAGGAGTAAGCTAAACTCGGTATTATTGATTTGTGGAGTAAGAGTGAATGTTGAACGAATGTATAAACCGACAAGGAATAGTGTCATATTGTTTTTTCTAGCCTTACTTTAAACGAAGTAACCATTTAATTTTGTAGGTAAATACAGTTGGAGAAATGTCATATCATATTGACAATTTGTTTATCATTTGACAAGTGACTTTGACAACAATAGGGTATTTGCCTAGTTTGTGAAAAGTACTTATACTTAATTAGTGATCCATTTTATGATAGTAAAAAAAAACTCGCACGGATATTAACCCGATAACAATAATAAAACAATAAATAAATAATTGCCTTAACTCTTTACAGCCAAAACGACATCTTTCTGTATAATCTGTGTTATGACGTCATATTACACTTGTCAAATGTCATTCAACCCAACGGACAATTTAAAACTTCAAAAAGTGGGGTTATATTTGTGTTTACCTACTATGTATGCTATCCATTCAATGCAGTATTGTAAATTATGATATGATACATCAATATGAGTTTAAAATCTTATTACCAGTATTGTATAGTGCCTAGCACAATGTACTTTTGTGAGGATCATTTTGATGTAAGTACTACATTACATACTGTTTAACAAAGTAGTTAACAACATTACATATTGTTTAACAACGGTTCAAAGTTTGACAAATTGACACTGTCTGCTTTGGTAAATGTGTTCACCAAAGACGCCATAGCTGGATCTTTGTTTATTGCAATGTATTTGCTAACGGCTAACCCAGTAGGTATGAGATAATGTAAGTTTTTTCGCCAGTAGACTCAAGTTCAAATCTTTGTATACAGTAAACGCAGACAGAATGAATCTTGTCATGTCACAGTTGTCACCACAGATTATAGGATATGTCTAAAGCACAGATTATAAGAGTTGTCATTGTCTCGAGTTGATGACACAGATAGTATGATAAAAAAAAAACATTAAGTAAGATGACGTCACGCAATCTCATTGGTGTTTCAATATAGATTAAAAATCTTTATTTTATTATAAGATATATAATAAAATAACGACTTTAATAAATTAAATAAAAACTATAATCATAATCCTCGACATCAAAACTAGCTATATGCAAAGCATCTTTGTTTATTATAACCACAGGCAAGTACCCTATAGCTTACTCTCAGTTTGTTCCTTTACTCCACCAAAATCGGCCGTGTAAATATTTACTTGCGTGTAGTACCTTATTCTGAGATTGTGATTTGGTAAAATGCAAAATCAACTTACTCCAGATTAAACAATGGTTTACTCTCGAGTAAAAACTTACTCCAGTTTGGTCGAATCCGGCCTAAGTATATAAACGGAAAGCCAGACCTTCTCAAGCGAATGTAGGTACCTAAGGTTTGTAAGGTAGGTAAGTGCCTATATTCGTCCAAGTCCACAAACACTCAGGAGTAGGTAAGTTAATTTTAGCATAAATTTAATTCAAGGAACCCATACGTTTTCCCGGTATTTTTGGATTTATTAAACCCGGGTTAATCAAGCTCATGGTTTTCCTCCGCTTATTATGTGAGACTTCGTAGCTTACCAAAAATGGGTACTAAGAAAACAATTTTATAATTAAATGAGTTTTTTGAGAAATGCAGACATCTATAAATAATAAGGTAAACATTCAGTTATAATATAATTTGATGTCAAATTTTCAATGTAAATAAACATATTATAAACATACAATTGTAAGATACTTAGATAAAGACGTTATTTGTAAAAAAAAAATTTTATTTTATTGGTTTAATCAACTTATTTTATAACTATTGTACATTGAGTTGTTGTAATAATTATTAAACACCATATAGTGGAAGAACGACGCACAAAAAAAATGTTAAGCATTTCTATATTTTTTATACTTGTAACCTACATTCATGAAATAAACATATTTTAGTAGTTTAAGTTGACATTACTATCTACATATTGAGACGTGAAGTACATAGTTTAATAACAATTCTCAATTTAAAAAAAGTCACTGCGTGCTCGCTTCACAAGCCTGCAATGTTGTATACTAATTATATTACTATCTAGTTTGTAACTTATGAAAAAGTGAAAAGAGCCATAATAAAATGAGGGCACGTCTTATACATCCACATTTTATTCGAAAGAACTTTTTTATCTGTCGGGAATAGCTTGTTTTTTTTTTAAAAAAAAGCTTGCGTTGCTCCTTGTCATGAACAAAAAGGCGAGTAATGGTTTTTTTTCACGTGAAGTTTCTGTTCGTATGCAATTCAATAAATGACTTCAAGCGATAAAGATTTTACTCCAACACGATTGTTTACTTGCGATTTTTGAGAAAAGCACTATATTAGCCTTGGCAGGAACGGCAATTCCGGGCTACTAATACTCGGCCCGCAATTGTCAAGTTAATTTATAGACTATTAGACTGATTAGATGAAGAAGTTAGTAAAACAGAAGAACATAAGGTTAGCGTCACATTAAGCCGTTGACGTACAGTCGATCTTTAACTTTTGTCACAACTCTCTGTCAAATGAAAATATCCCTTATTCATTTTAACTCGACAGAGCCGTCTAACTAGGGCAGTAAACTGACGTCATCGAGGTTGAGGCGACGCACGCAACGTCTATTTTAGGTGAATTTCACGTCATTTACGACGTGAAATGACGCCACTGGTTCGTCACAATATGTACTCACGTTTTTGCTTCTCAGCTTTTGTCAAAACGTAACGTTGTTCCCTCGAGAACTGCCCAATTTTTATGATAAAAGTATATACAGTAGCGGCAAAAAGTCTATCATATTCCACTTTTTTGTCATAATTTTTACATGACGCCTAATAGGACCAGTATGAAAAGTAAATATAATAATAGTTGATTAAATCCCGACTAGAAATACATATTTTGTTAGTATTATTTTAAACAAGAACTTTTTTTATATACCTAGACATAATTAAAATAATAAAGTTTATTGAAAATTCGATATATTGGCAAATTTTGTGTAATAACAACAAAAGTACTAAAAATATAACATTTTTCAACTAAAACTCGTAAATTGGAGTTAGTAGGTACTTGGTACTGAAGCCTTTTGCATTTATGACTGCTTGGCATCGTCGTGGGATAGATTCGATTAAATTTGCAATAATAGAATTTGGGATTCTTTCCCACTCTTCGTTTAATTGCTCGAATTTTTGATCCAGATTAGAAACTCCTCGCAAACTCACACGACGACCCAGCTCCTCCCACAAATGCTCTATAGGATTCAGGTCCGGACTTTGGCTGGGCCAGTCCAAAACTCTCCAAAAGTCCGAACTCTTCGTTTATCAAACCACTGTTTCACAAGCTTAGATGAATGTTTAGGATCGTTATCTTGTTGAAATATAATAATAATAATAATAATAATAATAATTGTTTATTTCAGACAAGGTCCATACAAATTTGTTAGTAATCCGTATAATTAAATGTTAGTAAATATATTAAAATTAAATTAAAATTAATGAAACTAAACAACTAAGTACATAAAATAATTAAAAAATTATGTAAGGGGATGTGCGTGCATACGCTCCCATCGAGCCCACATAGGGCTATCCCAGCGGTCTGACAACGCGGCCAGGATGCGGTTGGGGCTGGCGCGGAGGCGGGCCTGCAGCGAGGCGCAGCGCTTTCTCATGACGGCTGCGAACCCGTCCGTGCGCGCCTCGCAGAACATGCCGGACGCGCTGCACCACCGCTCCAGCCCCAGCAGCACCCGGAACGCGTTGTTGTACTGAACACGCAACTCGTTGTACGCCTTCTGCGTAAAACTTACCCACAGGCTGCAGGTGTAAAATGTTTGACAGTAAGCTTTGAAAAGCGTCACTTTGACCTCTTTGGTACACCTAACGAACCTGCGGGCCAGCATATTGCATCGGACGGCCAACGATCTTCGCTCTCGCTCAATATCGGCGTTGTCACTTAAGTTATCGGTGACCCAGTGGCCCAAATATTTAAACTGTGATACTCTATTCAGAGGAGTACCAACGAGAGTGACAGGCGGCACATTCAATGGCGATTTGGTGCCCGCTTTAAACACCATAAGCTCACTCTTACTGACATTATATTTGAGCCCATGAGCCACCGCATAACCTTCGCAAATCCGCACCAGCCTTCTTAATGCTCCTATTGAGGGGCTCAGCAGCACCATGTCATCAGCGTAGCTAATATTGTTCATACAAACGCCACCAACATGGCATCCGACGTTGGTGCTGCTAAGCTCCTCAATGAGTCTATTTATGTATAGATTGAAAAGGCGAGGCGAGGTGAGTCCCCCCTGCCTTACCCCGCATTCCAATCTATACTCTTCCGAGAGCGACCCTGCCCATCTGACACTGTTCTTTTGGTGATTATACCAATATTTTAATAAAGAAGTGATTTCAGTGGGCACTGTCGTCTCTGTATGCATCTTACCCCACAGCACGTCATACGATACAAGGTCAAATGCCTTTGATAGATCCAGATAACAAGCATAAACTGGCGTCCTTCTAGCTGTATAATACTGGACAGTCTGCTTGAGGCATAGGATAGCACTCTCGGTTGAGAGCCCCGACCTGAACCCAAACTGTGCATCATTAAGAGCGATATGCTTAGCCAAATACTTGTCAATCAGACCATCCAGTACCTTAGCTATAATAGTTGCTAAAGATATAGGCCTATAGTTATATTTATCTGAGGAATCGCCAGTCTTATTTTTAACAATAGGTACAACTATAGTGCGCATTAGGTCTGCGGGTAGATATGAATGCCTAAGACATAGGCTAAAAAACATAGCGAGTACCCTCGGCAGATGGTCGCCGGCGTGCTGTAGGTGTTCAATGCTAAGGCAGTCAAAACCGGGGGACTTGCCTCTAACCATGTTTCTGATTACTGATGCCACTTTCTTGCAAGAAAAATGAAGATTTGGTTCCGATAGCACGACCTCAGCATTGAACTCCCTCGAGCATGATCCTAAAGGCGACGCCACTTTAAAGTACTTCTGAAATACGTTTGCAATATCATAAGGGTCGTTAACACCCGCAACACTAACGGGGAGGCTCGGCTTATGGTTTTGTTTATGTACTGTTTTCCAGAAACTGCCAAATTTTTTGTTAGAATGATGTCTAGCAATTATGTCACTTCTTATTTGCTGTTCATTGTTCTGACACCATTTTAACTTTGACTTGAATATTTTTCTGGATTCAGTCATATTTGTAAAAATATAACCGGAAGATGGTTTTCCATAATTTACCCAACTTTGAAACCAAAACCTGGCCCTCCCATGAGCATCACGGACGTATTTATTCCAACCTATCACATGTTTTTTCTTACTACGCTTTTTAAAAACAAAACTTTTTCTTGCCGAATCTGTCAAAATATCTACAATATCGCCGTACATTTTCGTAAGAAGCTTTTGATGGCTTTTGTCACTACATAATTTGTCGCAACGATCGTTGCAGCAGTCTACAAACTCTTTAGGAAAGTCAATTGTTGCTAAGCGTAAATTACACATTTTTTGGTAATTTAACTTTTGGTCAACATCACGATCCCCCCAAACAACTGCATTGTTAGAGGAAATACACTTAACAATTTTCGGTTTAATAATATCCATATTGCAGTGTATTAAAAGAGGATAGTGATCAGACCAATATGTATCGAGCAATACTGACGTACTCACAACACTTTGCCGCGCAGCACTGGTCACTAAACAGTGGTCAAGCCAACGGCGGGATCCGTGCGCGTCGCTCACAAAAGTATATGTGTCCGCTGGCAACAGATCCAAGTCTACGCACGACCACACTTGCTCCGCACAGAACCGCGCTAGTTCTACGGCAAATGGCTGGCCGGGGTGCGCATTAAAGTCGCCTAACACAAACACTGTCTCGATGTCCTGACTTTCAATAATAGCACTAACTTCCGCAAGGCAGTCTGTGAATTCAATTAAGTTATCACTGCAGTCCGTTGGCATATACACAGAGAACACTAGAAATGAACGATCATGCAGTTGAACCTTGATCGCAGCGAGCCGGACGGACGTACACATAACAACGGACACAGAGGTAAAAACTTCTTTCCTCCATAGAAGAGCGACGCCACCGTATGGTCGACCTCGAACGACACCCGCCGACGTGTCCACCGCCGAGGTTCCCGTAAATCCGAACTTGTCGTCGATACTTCCCAAATATGCCAGGTCGTGCGGCAATAACCAGGTCTCCTGCAGTGCAATCACATCAGCTGTTCGACATAAATCCCTCACACACTCACAAGACCTCATAACATTCTTACAGTTGAATGAAATAAACTTCGTAGTCGTAGTATTCATAAAGATGTTAGGTACGATTCACGTTGGGTTTTTCCACTGTATCTATTCCATTTGTGTCCCTTTTTCTAAACTCGAAGAAACGCCTATAAGCTATTCCCTCGGGCCAGAAGTCATCAGTCATAAACGTATGGAGTTTAGTTCTCGGTACAAATACCTTATACGCGTCGTAATCTTTCGACAACTTCATACTCACTTTATCAATTTTAACGTTTACGTGAGATTTATTCTTAACGTAACTATGTATGTCAGATGCAGTCACGTCCTTTGAGACGTTATAAATATAGATGGGAATTTTTACTTCCGCAGCCCTAAATTTCTCGTCCATGTTAATTGCGCTTCCTCTGTTACCCACAAATCGACTTTTGGATCTCTTTCTCTGCACCAAAGTAAACTCATCACCTTCAGTAGGGTTATTATCTTTACCTTTGCGAACAACATTAGAAAACAATGGTTGTTTATCATTAGCGCGGTGCGCGCCCGTCGAGTGATCAGTCGCAGACGTCGCAGGCGCGGCGGCCGGCGGCTCCGGCTCGGGCGCATGACTCATCGCGCTCTCGCTACCTACCGACCCGCTCGCATTATTATCAGCTGATATGCTATTGCAACTGATGCTGTTGGGAATTGTGTGCATTGTTGTTACACTCTTGGTTTCCAAATTGGTTTGTGACTGCACGATATCTCTATAAGCTTCGTGATCAAGCTTGTGTGAGCTTGTAGATTGTCCCAGTTGCGAGATTTCCTCATCCTCTCTATCGGGGAGCAGTCCCATGGGGCCGCTATTATAGTCAAAACTGCCTAAAAAAGCTCCTCGCTTATTATTAACATTTGCAAAGTGAGATTCGTTAACCACTGACGTCATTTTTAACGCATGTAAATCAGTTTTCAACATTTCCAAGTGTTCACTGGTTGCATATTGCTCCTTAATTTGATCAACGTCACTTCTTAATTTTAAAATATCTTTAAGTAGCCTCGTCACATCGACGTGATCAAATAGAACGGGGGGTAGTCTATGCAGATCTCTTGCAACAAATATAGGAAAACTTTCTGGGTCCACTTCCCTCACTATATTTATTATATCCTCGATATCACGAAGACCTTTCCCGTTTCTCTTCCGAATTTTCTTCCTTTTAGTGGCAGATAAAGAATCAAAAAGAAGATTCTTGGCCGTTACAATCTCCAGCTCCGTGAAGGCGGTTATACAAATTCTGCTGATGCTGTCATCGCTCATCACATCAATCCTGTTGCACACGAAAGCTAGCACCTCGTTTATCACTATGTTACAATTCGAACATTTAACAAGTTTCGACATTTTTGCCGCGAATTACATTACACGCACCGACAACCGACCGCAATGGCGCGCGGGACGTCACTAAAATCATCTGCCGAAATTCTGGCGTGCCCAAGAAAGGAAAACGTCTTGTATTTTTTTTTTTAGTAAACTTCCTTCGTCATGTTGCCGTTAATTCAATGTAATGGACCAACTCCACTTGAACTAAAACAGCCTCCCATGCTTGATTGTAGGAAGTTGGTACTTTGGATCGTAGCGAGCATTGTCTGGACGTCGTAGTTAATTTCATCGGTTCCAAAAAGCAAAAACTTGGATTCGTCTTCGTCACTCCATATGACTTTATTCCACATATCCGCAGTCCAACTAAAATGTTCTCTTACATATTTCAATCTAGCTATCCGATTCTTCTTGGAAATCAAAGGTTTCTTTCTTTTCTATTAGACGATTTATAACAGTGCGTATGGACATAGAAACTGAATCTCCACATGATATCTCTCGTCTTATGTCCTTTGCCGTGTGACGTGGGTTGTCTCTCGCCAATCGTAAAATGTTCCTGTCAGTCAAAAGCGAGGTGCAACGTGGTCGACCAGGTATTGTGGACTTTTTCACACATCCATGAAGCTTTTCTCGTTTTAAAAGTTTCGAAATAGTAGATCGATTTAGTCCAAATTGGGTTGCTAAAGTTGACTGCGTCGTGCCATTTTCATAGCCACTTATAATGGCTTCTTGTATTGATACACTTAAGTTTGTGTTTCCAAAAGGTCTCCCCGTGTTACTGGGAATTTTTAGATTATACCAAATTAGAGCATACAACTAATAACTATAGCAATTTACTAATATTTCAAAATAACCGGGTAGACGCTTAATCACAAAGAAAACAAAAAGACATCAGAATTTTGTTTTTTCGAATGACAGGCATGTAAATAGGTCAGAAACGCTTGAATATAACCTTCTTATCTTATATTCTTTGACGCGAAGTCTAAATTTCATAAATTACTTAATTAATTGTGAGAAAATAGCAATATGATTGACTTTTTGCCGCTACTGTATGTCCCAAATGTCACGCCGATGATTAGTTGAGACGTCAAACAAACAAACGTAATTGCACGTTCATAGTAGGGCTCGCGGTCGTGTCCGTGTTTCGTGTACCCGTAACCGTTTCCGTGTTACACGGCAACGGTTTTATGGCCCGTTCGGCACGTGAAATTCGGCTACGTGTAATTAAGTCACGTGTACCCGTGTAGATCCGTGTACACGGGTTTATGTACCTTAAGTATTTATCTTTAAGAGCATGGACTTTTAAATATAGAGTACGGGCTACGTATCTTGGCGTGTCACGTGAATCCGGACGCGAACGCAGGTACGAGCTACGTACCGGCCGTGTTCGTGAAATTCGTGATCTTAGTACCTACCGGCGGGGTTAAGAACACGTAGCTACAGGTCGGCGCCGACGGATATCCATAGCCCTATTTTATAGTAATTTAATGAGCCTTTCCGGTTAAAAAGCTTACTACGAATATGTAAGAAATTTAGTAGTGATAAGACTGATAAGGAAAGGTCGATTTTCGGGTCTATAATGGTTTGTCTAAGTTTTTAACCGACTTCAAAAAAAGGTATGATGTTGTCAATTCGTTAGGTTTCCTCCTGTTTTTTCGCCACGTAATTTCGTCGATAGGACACTGACGTTGTTTGTATTCTAACGATTAACATGTCTAAAATTGACAGACCTCGCTGCGGTAGCTTCGGCGTTTTGGCCGCCTTCGGCTACCAGCCTCCGCTTGCTATGGCTCACTCGGTGCCTGCGTTTTCTTACAGCTGGCGGGGACTGCCATACCATCCCTCCGTAGGGTAGACAAGATCACGTTGAATCGGGTTTTTTTTCAGTTTGCTAACAAGTATTGAAAATTTGTATCTTTGTTTTACAACTAAATACTTCAACGATCATTGCGGACGCATAATGAACATTATGATTTACCTGGCTAAAGAAGTACAACTAAATTTAAGATATAAAAATCAAAAGGCTAAATCTAAAAATGCCCTTTGCGGCATTGCACCAAATATGCTAGCAGCATTTGATAAGCAAAGAACTAGGTACCACACATTTGGTGTCCCAAGGTGTAAACTTTATTAAATTTACTTTATTGTACTAAAACTGCTAAGTAATTTACAAAAATACTAATCATCTGGGCCTCTATTCCCGACGGTAAAAAACATATCGTCTTTGATCTGTTATGGTATTGTTTTACGTCAGTCGCCATTAGTGTCAAGTAAATAAGAGCTATCAAAACGGTGACAATACGATAACAGCTCAAACACGATATGGTTTTTACCGTGTTGAATAGAGGCCCAGTACATTTTGGGTAGATAAACAAAATTAGTCATAAGAATACTTTTCCTCTAAGCTAGTAAAAGCAAATTGAACTTCAGGTAAACAATAAGTAATTTGTGTTTAATAGCAGATACTACTACTGGCACGAGTGGCACGTACCCGACAAGGTGCGACGTAGGTATGCCTGCATAACTCACGTATTAATCTGATTTTCTTCGCAAATGCCTGCTGTGAAATTACCCCCGTCATAACATAATTGTGGGTGCGGGCGGAGATGCCGCAGGCATCGATAAATTATGCCAACCTGCGAATTACTTGCAACCTCTTCGTTAGGATCCGTAATGTGCGCTCTAGATGGGCCAATATTATGGCCGCATTGATTATATCACAGTGAGAAATACTTGTTTTTTAACATAACTTAGTAGCTCATGTTAATCAATTATCTATAAACGATTGTATTGACAAGACAATTAGAGCGTGTTTAGATAATATTGAGCTATTCTACTATGCACTTACTTCTTGACAGTCAGTTTTCTGAAAACGATGTAGGTGTAACAAAGGTGCAGGTGACCGAGAGGACTTTTATGAGAGTACTGCACTGAAAGACGCCCACATGCGTGTTGTCATCTTTGTTCTTATAGACATGTATAGGTAGACCTTTTCATACGTAGGTATCAATTTCAACATTCTCGTTAGAAGTGTATTATAACTTAAAGCTTCAGTGGGCGAGAAAACCGGCACGTAAATATTTTTATATATTCTTTGCTGTCACATGCATGCAATATTTTCACTTCTACTATCGTACACCTTAAATTGCTGTAGGTAAAACGTAGTCATATTTTCCTTGCATCGATCTTTTCTAAAAGCTTCAAAGTAAACGTCGACAGTGAATCAAGGCTCGTAACAATCATACCCGCAGTTTCCAGTACGTGGCTCGTTGAATGGCAGCCTCGGTCCGCTATATCCAAACCGGTTAAAGGCGATTTTTTGCGATACATGCGCGCACGCAATCATGTAATCGTAGGTGATCGTGGACCGGCTGCCTACTTTCGATCGATGTTACCGTTTTCTCGATAAAAGGATGGATTGAATTGAATATATGAACGCTGTAATGTCACGATTTCTCAGTATTATGATGAAATAAAAAAACCCGCCTTTAAAAATGCAACAAAAAACTTCTTATAAAATGGTAGGTATTTTTGATAGCGGGTTTCTGTTTTTTTTTTAACTTTTATTTTATTTTATAATTTTTAGTGATCCTATTTATGCTGTTATGTAGTCCCACTTCTCAATTAATGAGAAACTTAGAACAGTTCAAGCTCGCTTAACTACCTTAATCTAAAACTATAGGTAGAAAGTATACCCATTCAATCAACGAAAACATTTTTCAAATCGGTCCTGTGGTCTTCGAGTACCTAATCGGGTAACATACATTTTTTTAAAACACCGGCGAATTGAGAACCTCCCCTTTTTTTGAAGTCGGTTAAAAAATATATTTAAAAAGATGATCGGACCTCATCATAAGTTCGAGGAATTAAATGTGATTCACTTTGGTCTTCATTTAGGCAAAAAGTAAAGGAACCGACTTTCCTTATTTTGAATGACGTGATGCGTGTGTCAATTATTTTCCGCAAGTACCACGTAACTTTAATAAGATAACTCATTGACAATAGTAGGTTGTTTGTTATCCTTCTAGGTAGGACTTTAAATATTTGTAACATTGATATTCTACTAGGCCGATGGGGATTCGATAGGTCGTGGATAGGTCCTACTTATGCTATGGTAGACTTTGTTTTTTCTCTGCGTTCACTGACACTTCGTAGTATCCCGCAAATTGGAATTGTAATCGTTTTTTTTAATAAGTGTTCAATTTACTACTTCAATATACATGTTGTATCATCAGCTTTTGGCAGCAGCTCCATCGGCGCTGAAGATAACGATGATTTAATTGGGATCTATTTTAGTTTTCAGGAAAGGAAATGTCCGTCACCGTTATAATCTATGTATGTACCTACATACGAGTATGTACTCAAATTCCAGATCGATCGGTTTAAAACTAAAAAACCACTAAAATATTTGGTGATAACTACTGGGAAAAAGAAAACCCAGTAGTTAGTGATAACAGCTGGGAATTTTTATTCCCAGTAGTTACCAGTAGTAACAGGTGGGAAAAAAAAACCCAGCTGTTACCAGTGGTAACAAATTGGTGGTAACAGGTGGGAATAACCCAAAAAACTCAAGCTAACAAACACACGCTTGTACACAAGAAAGAAGAAGAAATGTTGCACAGGAAATGTTTTTTTTATTTGTCTTTAAGTGCGGGACCTAGTGCTCATAGGTACATGGCCTCCCCGCCCCCCCCATCTCGAAGCCATTTATGCAAGGCAGGCTTTTGGGTTTATTCCTATGATGGTCCCGCCACTGGGGTCCCCAGGCTGGCTGGGCCCCCAGGCCGGGGTCTTGTAGGCCTAGGCGGAAACCTACGGGTAAAGATACGTACCAAAGGGACAGCTATAAAGTTAAATGCTCAAGTCTATTATCACCTTTGTAATGTTCTACGGGAGTAAATCATCTCATCGGGATAAAAGTTAATAAGAACGACTACGACAGATTCATCCTAGTATTTCACAATAATGCGTCAAGCCACTACACTATAGGTACACTGTATCTGTCGGCAGCCCGTTCGATCAACTTTCACTCGGAGTCTGCCGCGCCTTCGCGCACCTCCTTGCCTTTAGTGGAAAAAATATGGCATGTTTTTGAGATTTCAGAAGAGTCCCCTATCCCACAAGTTTACTTAGATAACCAACTGACGTCATCGACGTGTAGGCTTTGCCGCAACAAAATAGGTACTAAGGTAAATTTGACGTCATTTACGTATAAATATAAATGACAGCACTGTGTCTAAGCGACAAGCATTTTGCGATGGCTAATTTCAAAAGTCGGAAAAGTCTAGGGCTAGGGCTTCTCGCTACACGCCTACGAGTCGACCTTTTTAGGTACGATTACTTTTTCCAATTTTGTCAGTATACAGGATGTTGAGCAGGAGTGTAGGTATGTGCGGGTTAATTGAAACCGTTCCGTTCATAGTCCAATAAATGCATGTACCTAGTACCTAATGCCGGCACGGGGACGTCACGTACCTAACTACCTATTCACGCCTCGCCTATACTCAGATATTTTAAGAGCATCATAGGAGTAGGTTTTTTTTGTGCTATGTATGTCAAAAGAAATAAGAGACAAGTAAGAAATTAACAGTTTTAATACCTACTAGGTTTTGCCTGCGACTGTCCGACCTGCCGTCCGCGCAAAGACCGTTTTTCGGAATTCACTCTCGAACAGTCCTTTTTTTCTAGAATGTCCAAGTCCTATATATAAACTATCCTATTCCAATTTTCACATCGATCCAATAGGGTTTCGAATCGAAGAAGGAAAACAACCGAATAAACATAACTTCGCATTTATTATAGTACCAACTTGGTACGTTATTATTGACCAAAAGCTTGTAGTCAGGCGCAGAAGTCGAAATGTCGTCCAGTGTCGTGACTGCAACCGCCAATCAATTAAACTTTTATAACCCGTTACACTGTATGGATTGACCGCCGCGCCGTGAGAATGCCTACCTATACACGTGGCACTGTGAAGCAGTTAAAAACTATAACCCAACTGGTGACCGCAATTTAGTAGTGATTATAGAATGTATTATTATATACTGCACGTAAATTTTCAAATCGATTTGCGTCTTTTAAACATTAGCAAAGAACTTTACCTTATCACTATTTTTAAACGCCCTGACCTGACCTAGATTATTTTCCGAATTGAACTCAACCTTTATTATGGGTGTATAAAAACTAAGATGTATTACATAATTCAGTGGGCTGTTAGAGCATAATCGATTCCTCTTGACCTGAATCCGCGCGGGTCAAAGTCGTGTTACCGCGGGCCACAGGCTGGAATAATCGAGGCACAACAACAGACGGTAGAAAATTAATACCTACCTACTCAATGATAACAAACACACGTGTACCAACTTAAGTGTTGCGCTATCAACAACAACAATTGGACCAGTCGTGAGTTTTATTGTCAAATTAACATTTCCCGCTTGTGTTAGCATTTCATAAAACTACCTAAGGTCAGAACATTGGTGTGTGATGAGCTCGAGTATTTGTTGAATCTAGGATGTTTACTAAGTATGTATTGTAATTATGATGATATGTTTGCTTTGAATTAGTAGTATAGTAGTTCTATTGATTTAATTGCAGCGGCCTCACAGGGTTTATGTTTGAACTACATATATTTTTATGATCATGTGTGCCTTGTGTTTGCCGGCATAGAATAGTGCCACTCCATGCCTTCCTGTGGAAGTCTTAAGAGGCGACTAAGGGATTAAAGGCTTGTAGTATTGTTAGGCGATGGGCTTGCAACCTGTCACTAATATACACTCGTAAACCATCTTAGCCCGTTTTGTGGAAAATGTGGTTTTAGAATTAACAAGAAGTTGTTAACAGTTGTTGGTAATGCTGTAGCTCAGCCTACCCCACTCTGGGATGAAGGCGTGACGGTATGTATTATGTATGTATCATGTATACCTACAGGTAGTTCAATAAATAAATGAGTGAGAGTATTTAAGAATGTATATATTTCTATATATTTAAAGCATTTAAAGATAAAAATAAGTATGTAAGTTTATCGTTGCCTATATAGTACCGTATGTAGTATCTACAATGAGGTTAGTTTGAGACTAGGTCAATCTGAGTGAGATGGTCCCCTGTCGAGGATCTTTCCTCGACTATTCATTCATATGCGTGTTACGTAGGTAACCTGATAACCTCCCATATATGTACATATCCAATACCTACAAACCTCGTCAAGTTCGCGCGCAGTGTTCTTGCATCTTGAGTTACGGCAGTTACGGAGTTTATAATCCCGGGCAGAAGCTAGTGATATATAAACAAAAGCATAATGCAATGAAGTTTTACAAATAATTTATCCAAGTAGGTATATAATTATTTGGACGCGAAGGCGGTGCGTGGTGCGTTCCCATATTAATAAGCGGTCGAAAAGCGTGGTGGAACTTCTGGAGCGGTGCACCGCGTTGCCTCCGCTCTCAGTGCGATTGCGGCTACTATCTTATCTTACAGATAGGACGTTTTGGATACACTTCGACCCCTTCAGGATCTTTTGTGCAATTTACCCTCTTACACACTCAGCTGTTCGAATGTGCAGGATTCCTAATGATGTTTTTCCTTCACAATGCAATAGCATGTTTTTGCCACGTGTCATGCTAGGTGTCAGTGGGTTTAACATAACCTCTGCGGAAGCAGAATAAATATCATTAAATTACTAAAGCATCAAGCATGCTTATAATCTAGTTTCCTGCAACAGTCCTTGTGCTCGAGAAATCCTCTGTTTCTAGGTCAAGAGCAATGCCACATGCCGCCACGACATTATGAAAGCGGGCTGTGCTCTTGCTATGAGCCGCGCGCGGTCTTAGGTACTTAAGGTAATTAAAAATTTACCAGCATTACTTAGGGTTCAGTTCCTTGATTAGATTTTATTTTAGTCCATTTTTTCAGTTATGACAGCACTGTTTCTCTATCTTATCCACATATATCATAAATCAAAACGATAACTATATAAAAGCACAATAAAAACAAGATGGACAAGAAACATATTTTAGTGTCATATTTACCTACGCCACAATACTCGTATGTACCTACTTCAGTATGAATTCGAAAAGGAAAACGAGAAAAGTGGTACGATATTAAGTGATATTAAGTGAAGTTGTGACGTCCCCATCATCATAAATATTGTTATACTCGTACCCGAAAGAATGATAGCTACCAAAGACAGATTTTATTTGAGTTCACATAAATTGTATAAAAGCTCTTCGGTACCCATACGAGTATAAGTTACGTCAACCAAAGCATCTTAGGACACAGTTACCTGAACTACTAATCGTAACCATTCTGAAGCAAATGTGTCACAATTTCGATTCGATTTTTGAATTTTACCCAGTAAGTTCAGTTAACTACTGATCAAGCAACGGATCCAGTCGAAGTAAGTAGTAAGTTTGTGAGTCTTGTTAGGCACTTATGGAATCAAAACGCTTATTTTAAAAATCGCAATCTTGATAGAAGCAACCTTTTTTTTCTTGTACGGAACCTAAAAGTAACAGAGTGCTTCGCGCCGGCTGAACCCAATTGTCAGCTTTCACAACTTGCGTCATTCATATCACAATGGTATGGTAATATCGCAAAAGGTGATCAGAGAGTCGCCCATTGCCTTTGGCATCAAATTCGATTGAATAAAATCGTGCATTAATAATTACCTAAACACGCGGCCATTGAGGTTTGGCGCAATAATATCACGCTACACGACCTGGTGGGGACCTAAAAATGCAGTCGACGATCAACCAGATCTTAAGATCTAGTAATATCTGTCTGAGATGAGGAGGATCGAACATTTGTTTTCGTAGTCGAACCCCGTCAAAATGGCGGAACCGGTGCAGTGCAACCCTGGATTCGCGTCAGTCTAGCCAGCGACCTAAATTGCGTGAATCGTTGTGCCGTCGTGGGGATTCAAGCATAAATTGAACATAATGATGAACTCTGAATAAACAGAAATAAGTAATAAAAGTAGTAAATATGGTATCTGTACGGCAGCGGCAGGGTGCCGACATTATGAGCATTACCCATTCTATACAAATATACCACAGTATAAACAGTAGTTCATCTTCAAACAAAGGTAGGCACATACATAGCGCTGCTTGATGTCTGCGTGCCTCGACCGCGGGCGCCTGACGCGCCTTGAGTCACCATCAATCAAAATTAACAGGACTTACCAACACACGAAACAAAATCTCGTAAACGGCCGGAAACGAACTACTATTCTATTTATACTATGAAAATACTCTTAATAAACGCCAAAACACACAGGGAATACAAATAGGCAGCAGACTAACAAGGCCGTCGCGCGCCGCTTGACACGATTTGTGCTGCGATGTTATGTTGTGCATCGATCGCCACCAAACTGCCTCACATTTGGCGACAATTAGTGGAAATAAAAGAAGAAAAATTTAGGTAATGTGGATCGAGTACGTAACGTCGGTCGCACGTTTCCCACTTCCACAATCTTTTTCTGTATGTAATATAATATTGAATATGGTTGGAGTGGGTAGCGAGAGGCGCCTGCTTACGTCCACGCCAGAAGGGCACGGCGGTGCCGATAAAACATGTCATAGTCGCCAATCAATAGGTGACTAGCGCCTGAGACCAGAGTTTGCAGAGTTATGGTTACAAATTCAGATGGATGAGTGATAGGAATAGCTTAAAATTACTGCGTGTTGGTCGACTCGATCGTTATGTACTAAGTTAGAACCACAGGGGGTGCCATTAATACCAATGAGCATTTCAAATACCCTAGCTACTGCTCTGGTGATGAAAAATATTGTGAGGAAGTAGTTTTGCATCAAATATATCCTAAGGACGAAGTACGAGAGGCGTTCAATAAATTCTTGGTATTGGTAACTTGCAAATCTTTTTAGTAAATTTCTTATTACTAGCCGCTAAGTCATTCATTGACAGTAAAAAAAAGTTAATTTGAAGCCCACACGTTCTTTTGTTTTTCTGCAACTGCTGAACAAACGTGATCACCATGAGCGATTTTAAAATGATAATTAAAGAACATCGAGCAGTGATAAAATTCTTGACTAAACAGGTAAAAAATCAAAAGTCTATTAAAGAAGAAATGGATTCAGTTTACCGTGAGTCCGCTCCTTCATTATCTACTGATGACTACTGAAATGAATTTAAGCGTGGGAGGGAGAGCATAGAAGATGACCCTAGACCTGGTCGGCCTCTTGAAGCTATTTCACCAGAAACATTCAAAACGTGGAGAAAATTATACTGGTCGAGTGAAGGTTAGGTCTATAGCACGAAAATCCAATATTTCTATTGGTACAATACATGATATTATCCACGATGATCTTAACATGTTCAAAGTTAGTGCGAGATGGGTACCACAAATGTTGACACCGTTTCAGAACCGTTCCGACTTCATTGAGCTGTGTGGGGAAAACCCTGATGGTTTGCTCCAAAAAATTGTTACCGGAGATGAATTTTGGGTTCATCATTATGACCCTACGAACAAACAAAAGTCGATGCAGTGTCACGTTAAAGGAAAACACCTCATTCTAAGAAATTCAAAGTCGTCCTTTCAGCTGGCAAGATCATGGCGACAATATTCTGGGATTGTGAAGGGATATTATTGATAGATTTTAAAGAAAAGGGTTTAAATATTACAGGAGAGTACGCTAACATTTTACTCCAATTACGGGAAGCAATCAAAGAGAAGAGGAGGAGAAAATTGCCCAGAGAGGAGTGCTGCTTCTTCATGACAACGCTCCTTTGCATATTGCTCATGTTGCCAAGGCTGCTGTTCTTGAATCTGGGTTCGAAACTATTACTCACCCGCCGTACAGTCCAGACTTGTCCCCCAGCGACTACTTTTTGTTTCCTAACCTTAAAAATCATCGTCGTCGTGGGCATCGATTTTCTAAAGATAAAGCGTTAAAGGCAGCGGTAGTGGAGAATTTTGACACCAAAGATAAACAATATTTTTATGAGGGGTTAAAAAAACCAATTGACAAATCCTATAAGTGTATAATCATAGTGGGTCCCCCCACTATGATTATACACTTATAGGATTGACATGTATTGAAAAATAAAAATAAAACACTAATCGTATGCTTTTGTTTTCCTTCTCATACCGAGAAATTTTTGAACGCACCTCGTATAACCCAAGGGACTCATCAGCACCTACAAGATAAGATAACTCTTTTATGAGATGCATTTGCACATGTGTGCCGGAATATCTACCTACGAATTTAAAGTATGTAGACTAGTGTGCACCATTATGAAGTGTTGTAAAAAAAAATTAGTTGGACCACACATACGAAGATACAACTTCAAATTGGTTCCGCATTTTTTTTTTACCTAGCCCATATCATATGACTGGCCCACTGCTGGGTAAAAACCCCTCACCCCTTGATCTCCATGTATTGCCTGACCCGGCTAGTTACTGAACTTAACGACTAACTGCTGCAAATTTTATTTATAGTTTAGCTGCAGTAGCTTTTTGCCAGGCATATTGATTAAATATGTATTATGCTAAGTAAACGTCAAGTTGTTTGGCACCGTGCTCCAAATGCGAGGCGCATCGTGCTTGTTTAGTTAGCTGCGTCGGACTGGTTCGCCCGATAACCCAGTTTCTCAGACTGACTCATGTTGAGGACCGAATATGTCAGGTCATTAAGTAAAAAGGTAGGCGAGTAAGTCGTTAAATAGAAGTTTGATTAAAAGAGGGACTGAAATTGCGTATGCTTTCAGTTTACGACTAAGAAGGATGAGGAAACATACCAATATACTTATGGTCATAGTTCGACTTTTTGCCTCCAAAGAAACTAATCTGGATCTCATTATTTCCAATCTTTGTCCGTTAATATAATTTTTTTATAAATGCAATAGCGATCATAAAAGGTCTGTTACAAAGTTGAAAAGGAAAGGCAGCAGGTAGGGACTGCCTGGCCGCCCGCCATCTGTTCAATATTTACAAAATATTGAACAGTCGTTCAGTCGCGTTCAAAAGGAAGACATTTTTATACTTCTTTTTTTTTTCAGATAAGAACGATAATGAACGTTAATTTGCCCACGATTTCGCCTTCAACAAAGACAAAATAAGAATATTAGTACAATTTAAAAACTAAGAGTCATTAAAAATAATTCGAATATTATTACGACAAATATTATTCGGAGTTTTAGTGAAACCGATACATACATACACCCACTCATTTTTGGCAAGAGCTTCATTTTTGGATGAGAATGGCCGCGGACCGTGCTCGGAGGCGTGCCTAGTTGCCTACACAATGGGAGAGGGCTATGTCCAGAAGCGGAATAGCGGCTGATGATGAGGATGATGATTGATGATGAACCAGTTTGTTACAAATTGGCGAACCATAATAATGGTATAAGGAATGGACTTTCAACTTCTGATTGTGCTCATGCTACATGCACTCAAATGGTTTCCAACCGGGTTGTCAACCGGATTGCCTCGACATTCACTTCAAAATGTATGCCGTAGGATCAAATACATCAATAACTTAAATAAATTACTTACATAATTAATACAAACCAACAGCTAACTAAATAAGTAGGCGAAAGACCTTGTCGCTTGACCTTCTTGTAGGTGTAAGAATATATGAACAAGCTTGTGATGATAATGTCTGCAGATAATCGGATAATCTATCGTTTATTTCACAGTTGACTGCTTAGTTGGAACGTAACTAATATTTTAATCAATGAAAAAGGTAATCAGTTTATCAGTTACTAAACGTCCTTAGGTATAATAATATTCCTCACGGATTTGGTCAACCATACGGAAGCATAAAAATAAAATACGCCCAAGGTGCTTAAACCTAGGTGTATCAAAATCGCAACAACGAATTAGAAGGCGTTCTCTTGGACGTGACAACACCGTCGCGTCGGCGTAAAAGTTGCGTTCAAAAGTTCAACGCGTGACGCAGTAGACGCGTTACTTCCTAAACGTTGCGTCTTCGGTATGGTCGATCCTTGTAAACGTCGATGTAACGAGCGTTAGGTAATTTGTAGCTTGTATTGTAGGCTAGGCGGTGTGGCCATTGATTAAAGTGCGGCCAAATAAATTTAAAATTACAATTTTGTGATTTAACTTTCATCAGATGAAAAAACTTGTTTAATTAATCATGTTCGGACCAATGTGCAAAGCAAATGCAAGGACTTTAGGACATAGTTAAAGTTGAGGAATGGAAAAAGGTTCTAAATAATAAGCAAGTGGAATACCCTAAAGTTTTTACGAGCCAGGTTGTTAAATTTACGTTTTCTTCAAACGGGCTTGCCCCTGCCCGAAACGTAAATACTTTATGCGAAGACTCGATCGCTTAGCTGTAAATAAATAAAAAAAACAGTTACGAAGAACGAGAACGAAACAAGGTTTTCTGAGTTTAACAAAACATATGTCACCTACTTATTTTCTTCCGCTATATGGCGAAGATTTTACATTTTTCCTGGTGCACCTATTTGTAATTAATAGGTATATTATATATACACAAAAAGAAGAGTAATGTTGAATGGAATCAGGGTTCTTTGCCCTAAGAACTTGTCGAATTTAATCCTTTATTACACGAGCAAGGTTTTTGTAAAGATATGTTATTGTATTTCAACAAATTTGTAACGCGAAATAGCGTAATTGTCTAGGCGTATAATAATACGCCAAAAACAAACAAGGAGATACATTCGAGCGAGTGACGTAAACACAAAATAATGTAAATACCTCAAGAGTTTAAAAAAGATAACATACGCTGATGTTTGTGCTGTTGCTTCGGACCATCATCGCTGACGCTCTGCGTAGTCATACAACAAACTCATTGCAACGGTACACATGGAGCGAAATACACTCAGGAGCAAAAATAACGGGTCAGAGTGCGTTTTTCATACTAAAGAGGCTATTTCGAAGCCTTGGTTCCTCGCCAGGGAATGCTTTTAGTGAAATCTGATGATGAGTACCCCGAGCATCGATACAGGACTTCCAGAGTGCCTAGGATACCCAACTGAATGAAACTGCGGTTAACGCCGGAATTGTGCATGTTCGGAAATGGCAATAAAATTTAAGGAACTCCAAATGCTGACCCAAACTCTCCCGCTCTGTGGTGTTAACTGATTGTGCGATCAGTTAGGTATCTTAAGAACTTTTGACCTCCTTGATGGAACCTCGCAGTATCCACCATTAAAACTCACTCAAAACAACCCCTGGCGAGGAACGAAGGCTTCGAAATAGTCTCCTTTGTATGAAAAACGCACTCTGACCAGGTATTTTTACTTCTGAGTGTAGGTATACTATACGTAGAGAAACGGTGTATTTTAACTTTGCTATCTTTTATTATCAATTATCAATCAACATCTACAGTTTATTACTCGTATGTAATTAAACATTAGAGACTGTTCTGAAGTGTTATTCTCTTAAAAACGACTGGGTCAAACAGCGGTCGATCGAGTGAGCGAATTCACACGAGCTGCGGGCTCACTCGACGGGTAAAACGGGTAAGCTGGGAAGCTGATAATTCACATCCTTAAGTACAATTTCACCAAACGATGTTAAATTTAATAAATGTTAAACGACTGTTAGTTCATACATTTAGACAGCTGTTAACGCTCTAATCGCCTGTTAAGTGGTTAACATCGTTTGGTGTAATTGGTTCTAAAGTTTACAAAATTCTTGTTTGGTTGACACGGTGGCGGAAAATGAGTTGAAATTTTGTATATGAAGCAGAAATTACGCGACTTACAACTCAAAAATTACGCTCGTTTTGCTTGACCCTAAATGTCGTGTTTACGCTTTGACACCTTCAATATGCCATTTAGTAAATGGTTTCTTAGAGTTCGAGAGTTGTGTTGTGTAACAGAATCACCTACCTGAAGCTAACTAGCAAGAATCATAAATACGATTTATACAACCTAATATACGAATGTTCAATGATTATTCCCTACATTTGACCACTAAGCCATAGATAGTAAACCAGACGAGTGTAGTGCGTCACCGTAGGCACATTGCTCAGTACCGAACACATACCCACGCGGTGTAAATATACGCGCTCCGACTACGTAAGCACATTTCAGAGGTGCACGACCGATTACGCGCTTGTTTAGGCGTTAGGTGCAAACGCTCGCGTATTTATAGACAAAGTCACGAGTAAAAGGATTTAGAGCAAATTATTGTGCACTTTATAATTTAACTTCATTATAGCGTCTTAAGGTTCAAGTTTAAACGGATTCCTTATAAGATTTCCTTTTTTTTTCACCTTAGGTGCGCGGTATGACGTCTTCGCCGAAACCGTTTGTTTGATTTCGAAGAACATCCATAACTAGGCTAAGTAAGTTTTTATATTCTGTATTTAAACATACTTACATACTAGAACAAAGATAAAGGCGTTACGTTGAATTCAAATGGAATAAAAAATGGTTAAACACCTGCATTAACTACCCAGCCCCCTTTTTCAGAATTCACAACCCTAACATTGATAGGCGATAGGTATAGGTAAAAAACGTACATTGCAAAGTTAACAAGTTCCTACATAAACGGGATTTGTTTAAGCTGCGCCATGTTGACTGTATGTCACCTGTCACGTGTCATAGTCAGTCATAGTACAAGACCACAAAGTTACGCCGGCAATCTTTGTCCACGCAGAAAGGTGCTCACTAATGTCGAAGATAAACGAACGTAAAAATCAATTCAATGCAAACCTTGTCGTGAAGATTATGAAATGACAGTTAAACTCGTGCTTTCTCGCTCATGGCGTCATGACATTGCGTGGTAATAAAAAAATTAACTAAAGCAAACACTTTATTTTTAGCACTTTGGGCTTCATTTTGCATAAATTGATGCACATTATAAACTATTTCCCTAGCTTGACTTTTTAAAGGCCGCCGACAGGATTTTTAAGGGAAGTCATTTTAATAAAAATAATATTTAATAATGCCGCCACTTAAATTGTCCTCAATTGTATGTTTAGTTATGGTTCTGCCCGCGCAGGTTTTTTAAAGGAATATTGAGAGGGCCAACGAGCACACGGGCCACCTGATGGTAAGAGGGATCTGAGACCCAGATAGGTATTTTCATTCACAAGATTATAACAAGACTTTAACCAAAGACTGCAAATGCGCTGCCAGAGCCCTAAGATCTGAGATGGAAGCCTCTATGCAATTAATTTTCCCAGTTACACCTAATTAAAATTATCTACCCTACATACCCAGTTTCAGTGTAGTCTCTATAAGTTGAAATTTGGGCCAGAGGTAGGGTGACGGAACCACTAATGGACTAGGACCAATGACTCTTATTTTAGAGATTTTTTTTTACGAACGTATGGAATTTTAATGAAGAGTTAAGTGCCCATTACAAGTGCCTTTTTTTATTACACAATATTTACCGATCTTGATTCTCTGAACGTTCTCATTATTCAAAATGCGATTAATTTTGATTACGACACGAAACAAAAACATTACAGAGAAACAGTGCAATTAAAAATAACAAAGGTAAAGAACAGGCGTTAACAGGCTTATTAGCGATCTCTTCCAGACAACCTTAGTAGGGTTATGGTATCAAATTAAAACAGTGTGGTGCAGACTTCACGCGAGCAATACCTACCAAATATCTTAAATTTTAACCGGAACCACAGCATAAGTAATAGTACCGGAACTTGTATGGAATATAATAACTTGCAAAAATATTGTAGCATCTAAACTTAAGGTCCAAATAATATGTGCTTATTTCGGAACTTAGGTGGAACGCTAAACGTTATCATAATTTTGCAGCTGACTGTACCTAGCCAAGAAAAATGTCTTGAACTCTTGACCTAAATACTAAATAATCTGGGGCCTTATTCTTCATTGTTTGAACATCTATCGTTGTATAGTTTTTATCTCAGTCGCATTTACTGTCAAGTTTATAAGAGTTGTTATAAGTTTATAACGTTGAAATTAATTAAAGATGACCAATCATGTAAATTTTCCATTGTGTCAAGATGTCCTAATCGTAAAATACCCAATTGGCATAACGACCATGAAGAGACACGGCTAGATAGCAACAATGCTAAGTATGTAAAATAGGTACCCAATGTTTAAAAAACTCCCTCTGCCGTTCACTCGATAGAATTCCATATCGTATATTGAAATTGATCACCAGAAAATCTACACAAATTAATATTAAATTTATGTCTGCAATAAATATTAAGTATTAAACTACTCCATAGACGCATTGTTCTGCAACAAACAAATTTTGACAATTGTTGGTCGGAAACTAAAATACATTAATTTATTAGAAATACTTACTTAGTTATTTATTCATTAATTTTACGAATCGACATTTATTTACCGAAAGTAGGAAATTCCGTCCGAAAGATTTTTGTTACGGTGATTAGTTTTGCAGTTTCTGAAAACGCATTGAGGCATTGTTGTGAGTATTGTGACACGTGTCACTGTCGGCGTAGTTGACAACGAACTAAATTCGAGTAAGCTCCCAAATTAAGTGATTAGATAATCGCTGGGCCGTGTTTAGTTCTCTGACCCGTTATCCAGTTGTATTGTTGACCGAAGAATAATTACGATAAAAATAGAAAAATGAAATAAGGCCCCGGTAAATAAGTAAATAATTTTTAAACTCACAACCACTTTCTTTTGTGTCAATCACAAACTGTTTCAATAGCGTTGTCAAGCAACGCGTTTGTCCTAAAGATCATGAAAATACTTTGATTTAACCTTTTCATCATGCTGAATAAGTGACATTGATCACGTAACGATACATTCTCTTTGACATCGATATGAAAACTTGGAATCCGCCATCGACCTACGTGAGCACTTGTAGCACTGACCGGTTGTCCGTGCATAATTGCTCGACGCGTTGACGAGGATGCCAAATGCAATGGAATGTGTAAGCAAATTGATTATGTTTATTTCTGTACGTGCCGCCACGTGCCGAACAGGAACAGTTTTTATATTGTTAGTATTAATACTGTCTGTCGCTAACAGAGGGGTTACACGACGTGAAAATCGGGACATTGGGTGCGTGTTCGGTTGGGCTAGTGGTTACACGTCACACGAAACCGCAGGTCGTCAGTTCGATTGAAACGTCACAACAGTCGACAGCCGCGGTATGCGTACGAGTTCCCCAAAATATTTGCTCTGTAACTAGTGTTCAACGATCACTCCGTCAATTCTTGTTTTTTTTTGAAAAATATGTTGGAAATGTTGGTCCCATTGTCACCAAGTCAGAATCTGATTAGGGTATCAATAAGGAATAGAGGGAACTCCTGAAATATTATACGCATAAACGTAGCGATTTTGGTATTTTCAGTAGAAAGTCCATCATTTACCTACATTCAGAAAGTAAGTAAGTATTATTTGGTGAAGTTGAACTGATGAAGAATACCACATATGGCCACCGGAGCTTCTCAGTGGTGGATTTCAAGGGCGGCTAAGATATCACGGTTAAGATAGTTAAGCGATTATGACGAAGCAAATGTAAATTATAACACAACTTTTATTAATTTATTAAAAACAAACAGCATTGTACATTAAATTATATATAATCTACAATATATATACTTACATAATAATGAACCCTTATTTCTCCTGGTCACGCTAGAACTTGAGAACGGCTTTACCGACTGCTTTTCATTCATCTTTTTTATAGATATTTTGTAATACTTCGTAAAAGGTTCTTATTAGTTGTTTCATTAAAAAAAAAAAGAAAACAGCGTAGAAAATATCCACTGGGAATTTAATTTAAAATTTATTTGCAGCGGGGCGAAGCCGCTAGTATTTAATAGTTTCCTTCAGCCTACAATTACTTCACTTTAGTTTCTATTACTGAATCATAATTTGGTATAGGTACTGTTGATGATAATAATATTAATATAATCGAATATTGATTTTGCAGATAAATATTTTGCATAATATTTAGGTGGCATTGAGCTCTAACATTTTCTTGTACGTTGGGTAAATGCGCATTTACCTACACATACCGCCTGGGTCCGGGGGGACCCACGGTTATGTGGGACTCATCAACCGAAAGCGGAAGGAATACCCACCAGTAAAAACCAAGCGATAACCTAAGCCTATATCATTATGCCATTATACATAGAAGTATGCTGAAGGATTGTTATGGTACCTACGAGTGCATAAAATTATGTAAAATGGGAAGTGAAGGTTATGCCAAGTATATTTTTATACCAAAATTATCAGTCAACAATTTCTACGATACAACATGTTACGTTAGGTAGGTAATATTTTTATGACGATAGTCTGCGAATTGTTTTTTTAACCAAACCCGTCAAACCCTTTTAAACCATTTCGCATATGCTTAATAAACCTGTTTCCTATGGAAGCAGCTTGATTATTATAAATGCAAAAGTTTGGTACGTCTTCACGTATAATATTGTATGGCTACGGAGATAGTTTTAACCCCAGAAAAGGACAAATAATACTTTTTATGACAGTTCCCGAAGGAATGATAGTGAAATTCGTAATTTTACAGCAATGACAACAGTAATACATATACAGTTTAATAGTTATGGTTTCCCTGTTTATGAAGGACAAGCACCATTATTATCACCGTAGATAAATATTCAGATAAAGATGTGGATAAGACGCGTTACGGTAATACTTTTATGACGATAGTCTGCGAATTGCTACAAATTGTAAATATATATATTTATATTTGTTTAAAATAGCCTATGTAATACCTAAATCATTTTAGCATTGCGTTGGTATACGTCAGCATGTATGTAGGTACTCATTCATACTTAGGACCCTGCCTACGAAGCCAGCGATCCCGCGTCCGAATTTCCCAAAAGGGCAAATAATTGTGTGATGCTTAAGGTATCTATTTCTTTATGAGACTTTGATGTGTTCATGTATATAAATATGTATTATTCTATGTGAGTATGTTTACCGTTATCTAGTACCCCATGTACAAGCCTAGAGCATCGTTTGGGACTAGGTCAATGCGAATGTGTGTGAGACTGTTCCTTGATATTAAATATATATTGAAAAAAGGTTATAATGAAAATCAGGCATTAAATTTTTATGCACTGTGATTGGTGCGTCAATTGTGCCGTTCTACTAGTTATGCTTTATTGTCTGTCTGTTTGACCGGTACAACTTTCTGCATTCGATTTTAAGCGAACTTCCCCATGTGCTTAGCTTATTAGCTTGAAACTTTGAACATAGTTTGGAACTGAAAGACAATGCATATTTTTGTGGTTTTTGTGACGGCAAACGAGCATACAGACCACCTGATGGTAATGGATCTGTGACCCGTAGACATTTGCATTCTCAAGACTACAGTCTAAATACTACAATCATATGACCACAAATGCGTCGCCAACCCTTAGGACTAAATAAATTACCCATCGTAGTCGAGTAGAGTCGCTTGCGTTGGTCAGTGCTCTATATAAATTTATACCAAACAGTGGGTCGCGCGACATGGTCGCCATCGCCGGTCGTGGTCGCCGACATCGGACTTTAAGATGGTGGTGCGATCCAGACGGACCGTGCACAAGGTCCTACCCTACCACCACTAAAATACCTACTAATAATGCAATACATCCTCAGCGGTAAGGTTATTCTTTACAATTATTGTTATGATATGAGGCTAACCTACTTCACCTAAAGACCGCAGTCCTCAAAATATAGGTAGAATAATATTCAAAATATAGTATATATATTTTGACGAGTTCTGTCGATTCCTCGAGGACCCTATTATAAGAGCTTGGTCTGATTCTGACAGATTTTTTCATGTTAGTCTTTGGGTTACAATAATACTATTGAAACCCCTACTCTATCAGTTTCAATATTTTCTAAAATAACTTTACGCTGGGAAAATATTATTGAATAAAGTAGAAGTAACGATGAAGACCAAAGGCTGATCACTGGATGACTATCTTCTGGGAGGCCCGGAGGCGGCGAGATTTAATTATTAATGTTTTCAAGCATTTCTGTCCATGAAATGCATGCAGTAAAGTGGAACTGAAGATGCAAAGTGCAAACAGAAATCGACGATTACCTAACGTTCCTCCTTGTTGGAGAGAAACATTTTCTAAAGGGCGAGCGTGATTAAATAAATAAATAAAATAATCTTTATTCACCAACAACAAGCAACCAACATTAAAAAATACAAAATAAAACAAAAATATAAACAATTACCATTAGGCTATTGTTATTTAATGTGTAAAATATGATCACAATGACTACTTAATAGTTTTCCGGAGAAAGGTAATTAGCTTACACTATTTAGTGTTTCTGAAGGATGGACTTACATAATATTTATATATTTCTAAATAGCTTGTTTCCACCCACAGCTGAAGCGATTAAGCAAAAAGTGGATCACATTTTTGTACAATCACTTTTGTCAAGCTATATTTAAGATTTTTCTGCACAATGCAGTTAAGAACCGCGACGCAAAAACGAAACGGGAAACGCAAGCGAGACTCACGCGGTAAAAAGCTGTACAATCATAAACAACTTAAGGAGTGAAGCACGGAACAAAAACCGCTTCCCAGAGCACAAAGACAACGGAAAGTTTGCGAAAATAACGCGCAACAGGCAAGATGTAGCAAAGAAAGTCGAGGGAAATGCGAAGTGCGGAGTACCTAGAGAAATGAAGTAACCAAGCCATACGCGTTTCTTCTATATACGCATAAACTGAAAAAAACTTCAGCAGCTCTTGGGTCGCTAAGCGATTGTTCTATTAAAGATTGTTCTGGGAAAATAAAATAACAATAAAGACCATAAGCGAAATATTCGTGCAAAACCATCCCAGTAACTTACGTAGTAAATATAAAGTTTCAGTGGGGCTAGACAAGTTGCCATCGAATACAAACGCTAGCGTTTGGTGATCACCTATCGCTTTGCGTTGTCGAAAATGAAAAGCTTATCAAGTTGCCCTTAGATACCGACGTTAATATCTTTGATAGTGCTCGTGTTGAATTCAACCTGTCATAATAGTACCACGCAATGACGGACAAAACGTCAAAACTATCACTATTCGATTCGCGCGAGTGATAGTGATCACATTACAGCGTGTCAGTTGTAACGAGTGATATATCACGTGACTTACGTCAATTCCATACATTTCTGCAAGTGATAGTGATCACCAAACGCTAGCGTTCGTATTCGATGGCAACTTGTCCAGCCCCACTGGACTCCAGGTACTAGAACGATCATGTTGCAGTTTAAATACTCATTCTGAATAGGTGTTTATTAATATATAGTGGTGTAAATTTATAATTATATTAAATACCTATACCTAAGGTTCTAATTTATTTTTCAGCAATCACTAGTAATGCTTTGAGTTTGTTTCAAAAAGCTCCCACACATGTAAGGATATTTATCCCTTAAATAAACATTTAAAATGTTAATTCATGAAAACAGCGAAAGGGAAAGTGAACTCATGGGTTTCAATGAACACTATTACTTTACTCACTAGATACTCATTCCATAAAAATAATAATTTTTAAAGTTCAACATTTCGACACGTGTGTGCCATGGTGACCCTTTTTTTATATGAAAGGCATGGGGGAAAAAAATGAGTGTTATAACCTCCACTGCTTATTGTCAAGAGTTTGAAAGCGTGTTTCATGAACACTTGTCCATCTAGTTCCTCATTTAATATATTTAGTAGTTTACCCCTGACCTGACCTAACTGCTCTACTTATGTTAGTATGAGTAATTACATTTATCTCCAGTCTCAGGTTACCGTCGTTCGCAGTCAGTTAATCGTTTGTTTATATCCTTTGTTTTGTTTACGTCACTCGATGCGTTGTAATCAATATTGTCATTCGCTTGATATCATTATCACGCAGCATGAGTGCATGCATTGCACCGGCAACTGTTTGTAGGACGGGGCCAATGCCGCAGGACCGGCGAGTTCTCTCGCTCGCGGGCCGCACGTGCACGCCCCTCCCGAACCGCGCCGATCTCCCGTGATACCGTACCGACATAGCGGGTGCTTCTCGGCCGGCTTCGGAGCCCCTCGGCCTTCTTCGCGCCCCTACTCGGACGTGATTGCGAGAGCGGAGCGAACAAACCAGACCGCCCCCCTTCTCCACCCGCCCGGGCCAGTCTACTTACGGCTAATGTTGCGAGCGGCCGTCTCGTCGATTTTCCGTGCGTTTTCATCCGTCTTCAATTTCGGGGAT
Organism: Acleris sparsana; assembly: GCA_923062465.1. NCBI lineage: Eukaryota > Metazoa > Arthropoda > Insecta > Lepidoptera > Tortricidae > Acleris > Acleris sparsana. The sequence continues at coordinate 4,861,114 of OV281293.1, forward strand.
TCTTTGCGATAACCATCGGATTTTGGACTTTTCATGGCCGCGATTGACATTTTGTTTCGCCAGGACTTTGTGTGGTGACCAGTGTTGTTGTGGAATCGGTGACAGTGAAGCAAGGCTGCTCGCGCTCCGTCCGCCGTGCCTGAGTTGGCGTCCTCCCTCCGACTCTCGCGAGGTAAATGAGACTCCTACGACAGCAATCGCATACGTGGACGGAACCGGATTGCGGTGCTGTACTTTTTAATAAAATTCGCTCATTGAACCATCAGATTTAATGGATTTATTTTTATTTTTTCGCGCTCCAGTGGATCAGAGATGAATGTGGTTCAAGACACTTGTACCGTTAGCTAGCTGCGTCGCGGTCGGCGCTCGCTAGTGTATAATTATTGTACCTACTGACTTCTTAGCTACCAATTCCTATTTGAAATTGGCGAGTTCAATTTTTGTTTTGACCGATTAAATAGTAGACGGTGTCGATCAATGCCAATCGACTGTGTTGAACTTTGATAGAGTTTGTAATTACGTTTACGGAAGTGACGAGCACGTATTGTTTCACAGTAAACCACCTGGAACAACTGGTTTTTGATCCGAGCCTAAACGAAACGTCAGAGATTTGTGAATGGGCCCAAGTATTGCTTATGGGGCTAAAGGGACGATGTCAAAGATTAATTACTTATCGATAAGGAACTCGACGCATTGATATTAAATTAAATACTGCTCGCATATGAATGGGCGTGGCAAATGACCAAGTGCTTCAAGGCCTGCTGCGACTGGTTTTTAAGCCGTTCGAGACCACTTAAGAGCTTGAGAATTGCGACATCACCAGCTAGCGTCGCCCGGGACGTTAAGTGAGTCTCAAATCTGCTAAAATGACAATCTGGCTGTGCAAAAAGCATCTGTGAACTTAGTGGTTTAAAACGAAAGTTAGGCAATGTAGGTAAAAGAAATCGACTAGGATTCCGAAAAGTTTTATACTTTCTAAAATGCTTCTTCGCGGAATTAGTAAATCGGTAGAAGTTAGATGACTCAGGCAACTGGAACTCTGCGGTCACGTCTTAAATTTACCTGAGGTTTTATATAAGTATGTGAATACAGTATTAAATTGATGTATTTTTACTGTGCATAGGTATTATATGCGACGCAATTTTTACTGTCAATTAGCGTGCTAAAAACATGAAATGTAACCTTAATACTACTGTTTTTACGTGGAAGGCAAACCGTAATGACATTATCTCACGGTCCCATTTTTAAAAGTGAACCTTTAGAATATTTATTTGGTTTATGTTAGAAGGTAGGTACGTAGGTAGGTATTATACTAATTTTAACGATCGTTTTCACCTTCTTTCTAATTTCGAGTTTGAATTTTGTAATATACCTATGATAGGTACCTATGTAATCAAGAAAATAATGATTTTTGTATCGATAACGGTGACAATAAGATAACAGCTCAAACACGATATGGTTTTTATAATGTGCAGCGAATCTGCCTAATTCAGACACTTTCACTACAACATTCTTATAATAACTGCTGCCAGTTATCCATCTTGTGGTCTTTACTAATCTTTGCATTTTAACAGCCTACGAACTTACTGCTGAGGCGATCACAAAAGTTGTCATTGGCACATTGGATATCGAGACATCCTAGAACCAAAATAAAATTATATTAAATGTGTTGCACTTGTACTCTTTAAGTAGCTGGTATGTATAAGGCCTTTTGAAGGAAATTTACCAATTTTGATCGAACACACCTTAAGAGTACACTTACACTCAAGTCGGATAATTGGCCATTAAATGTGGTTAGGACAACATCGTTAAAAAGTTAATGATAAATTGTAATTAATTCAATGAGGACCAACTGGGTTCAAATACTACCACAGGTGTAGTACCTACCTGTAGATACTACACCTGTGGCAGTAGGGCATTTCTATCTAAAGTTGTACCCGCCATTTTTTCGATGTCCCCTGACATGTTTAATTATTATTTTTTGGTGTGGATTAGGAATACCAATGAATGTTACTTTGTTTCAAAGTTTACGTTTTCAACTTCCTAGTTATTTTTTTTACTAAAGAGTAAATCTAATCAGATATATCAAAAAATCCATTTAAAAATATACCTACAGTGAGCCCCAATACTGTCCCCTTACATATTATGAATGTTCAAACTACAATAGCACAGATTTTTTATACCACGGTCAACCAAGTGATACATTTCTCGGCTAGTTTTGACTTAAGGCAATGTGATTTTGGTAATACATATATTTAATTACTTTTATTTTCATTCAAATTTAAATTTTAAACGTTGTCCCCTTTAAATACCTTAGGTGGACACGTCCACCTTAGTTACGCTATTTTTAAGTAATATACGAAAAATACTTCCAAGATCGTAATTTTACTTGCTAGCTAGCAACCTTACTACCATAGACAAAGTTTCTAATCTGCCCGAAAGCCGTTGAAGGAATCAGTGTGACCCCCGCGGCGTGCTGTGTGGTGTTCAGGTGAGTTTTACCACGTCTTTTGGTCCAGTTTAGTTATCATTATTTGTTACCTAAATAAAAAGTAATGAAGATAGAAAAAATACCTAATCAAGCCAAGATTTATGTAGTTTTTTATTATTTTTACAGATAAGAGTTAACTTTTAGTGTTAATTTATTATAACTGTTTTTATATTTTATGATGTGAATTCGTTACGTCCTGTGCGTGACATTTCATATTGTAACGTGTAGGTGGACCAGTAAATGTAACTAAGTGGACACATTAGGCCGTATACATAGTGCTCGTAACTAGTTTAAACCTTTGGGTTGGTCTGTGTGAGTTATATGATTGTTTAATGAAAAGGATTTGTTATTCCGTTAATGATTTTCATAATTAATTAATGTGAAAAAATTAGTACTATAATGCTGATTTCTGATAATTATTGAAATATCTCGGAAGTTTTTTAATTTTAAGCCTTTCGTTATATGAGTTACTAGATGGTTGCCGGTGATTTCGTTCGTGTGGATCCCATTTATTTATCGCCATTCCCTTGGAAAGTAATACCTTATAGAATTCCGAGATAAAATATACGCTAAGTCCCTACCGAGCGACCGTACCGATGAAAGAACTTTAAGAATCGATTTAGTACTTTTTTAGTTTACCCTTCAAATATACAAATACGTAGATGTTTACTCTTTATCATATGATAATATACATAGATTTTTGTAGATATAAGGTCATAATTTATCAAATACACTCCTTTTAAGAGGGTAATTATAATACAATAGACTTACAGCAAAAATAAATTATCTAGGTTACTGATCTTTTTTTATTTATTTATTCAAAAACAATGTTCAGTACCCTAACGAAAATGATAAGCATTTTACTATGTTGTCATAGGGAACTTCAAACAGAAAATCAAATTGCACGCATGACAAGCACACATTCACGATGATAAAGTTCTAAGTATGCTTAACATTTTTATTGGGTGACTGTGCCTACCTACATTGTGTATTTATTGTGATCTCACCTTTACTTTGTCCGTTGAGTTACGTGGGTGTCTACTTAGTTACTGTCCCCTAAATTTTTGATATGTTTTTGTTTTTGTTTTAAATAATTTTAAGGGTTAATTGTCATGTTTGATAAGGAAAAATACATATTTTATTTCTTTTATGTTTTGTTTTCGTCATTACCAACGAGAATCCAAAAAAGGGACAATAAAACTAAAAATAGTTACCGTTTAGTCACATGTCGTAACTAACAGGTTAAAATATATTTTTTGTTAAAAAACCTTATAAGTTATTGGGTATGTGTTTGTTTAATTTGTTTTTTTATTTCTGTACTGTATTTTATAAAGTAAACTTAGTTCAATTACAGTTGTCTTTAATTTTCTACACCAAAAGAAATTTGTAACGAACTGGACCAAAAAAAACACTACCTTGAACATAATTAAACCTATTTAACAGGTTTAGATTAATAAAATAAGGAAACAACTTGTATTTTATTAAACTACAGTATATTTACTATCAATATACAATATAAAATAGCTAAAATATGATAAAAAATAATGGCATCTACCTAAACCAAATGGTACAACCTTAAATAGAAATGCCCTACCTAAATATTTTGCTTTCTTGGAGATATGTTTTTTTTTTTTCGCGTCTATTTGAGTACCTCCTCCGTTTTTCGTCGGTTAAAAACGAAGGTGTTATTAGCTTTTTTTGGAGATTAAAATGGCACAATAATTGCGTTATTTCCAGGAGTATTTTAATACACTAAGAAAGAGCAGTTATGCTTGCTGCCTCTGCCTAGTGTCTTGATCCGATGTAAAATCTGTCGACCACGTGACATAGGTAGTCATTTTGATGTCTAGTCTAGACCACCCAGTCCCAGAAGAGTGGATCAATAAAGTACCTACTCATAGGCGATATTCCCCTCCTGCGCTACTATTTTTGTAAACGAACTAGGTGTAAGTGGCAGATCGGCTTTTGTCTCGGAGGCTTAGATCACTAACTAAAGCCGAAGACTGGCTATTGTTATCGGGATTTTGTAGGCAAACCGATTTAGTGCAAGTCTTTTCCTCGTAGAGTAACGCTGACTTCCTAGAGCTGTGGATCACTAAACTATGTCCAATAGTGTCTGCCTAGTGCTTTCTCAACGCAGCTATTTTTAGCGCTTTGCGCGCCGATGCGCCGCGGCGGTTGTAAGTAGGTCGCGATATTTGCGCTCTACCTGACTGCGGCGCTCAATGCCACTACACGAAGGACAACGTATCGTTATTATTTAGTTTCGATCATACAGGTTCACAAATTTACATCCGCTCCATCAATTTGTGAACAACGATGCGACTTCATAGTGAGTAGGTTAGGTAAGGTTAGGTTTACCTACGCTGCATCCATTGCAAGAACGAATTTTGAAATGTAGGTCGAAGGTTACACGATTATATTGTCACCCGTTCAGGCCATGACTACAGTCACGAATGTTAGACGGATTACGTACAAATAAATAGAACAATCGGTCTTTTTACGTATTACGTAAATAAAATAGGTAACTGCTATAACTGATTGGTAGGTAACGGTCGGTATCCTGCCTTTTGACTGAAAATCATTTGTCAAAATGAATCGTTGTGTAGGTACTTAACAATAAATATTTCTGGATTTATTTCAGTACCTACCATATCGTGTAGAACCCTATAGGTTAGGTTCGTTTTTATAAATATCCTGAAATATTTACAGCTGGGAGTCACAGAAAAAAAAGCGGATTGGCAAACGAAACGGTTAGGAAACAATACATTTTGCCAAAAGACAGAGAACCGGTAATGGTCACATACGCGTTCATTCTAGTGTCTTTTATATACTATGGTACCTAGATAAGCGTATTTTTGGTCGAACTAAAGGTAAACCAATCAGAATCATCAATTCACCAGTCCGTCCTTAACAAATTTAACGAACCGTTTGTTCAAAATTATGAAGCTGTTTCACATCGACCCTTTCAAAATGAAAGAGTCGGTCGATGAAACATTAGATGATTATTGACGTAATTCTAGGCTACTAGGCAGCAAAGTAGTGGAATAATCATGTTTCTGAATATTTCAGTCTAAATTTTATAAATTACGATATGAAATGTATTAAATGTTTTAGTAATTGTAGTATCAACCCACGAACTTAGACTGACCAAATACATTTCTCGAAGTAGTTTCAATAGAATTGCATTGGCAGCAAATTATAGGTAAACTCCCAAAATTTGTTTTGTACAAAAATACCGTGATATTGTAAACTATCTATAATTATTATGTAATGATGTAAACCTTTGTCTTGAAAAAAATATACCTTGCCGAGTTTCTTACGCCGGTTCTTCTCGGGGCAAAGGTTTATTTTTCGAACCGGTGGTAATGCTTTTTGACATTCATAGGTGCATAAGGTGCATTATATTATGCCTAAATTGAATAATAAAGAACTTTGACTTTGACTTTGACTTTTTTGTAAAAAACCAGATAAAACCTCGAAAATCGATTCATAAATAGGTACTGTGATAATCGATAACTTAAGTTGTACCCAAAAGCAAATACCTAGTTAGGAAATGTTAATGTTGAACTAGGTACATATTTCATCTTTTGCTACTTTGTGGCCTAAAACATCAACTGGGCATTCTTAAACATGTTAATTAATTAGGTACATTTAGTTCAGAACAAAAGTTTCACGGAAAACTTCATTTCTCCAAGTGTAAGTTAATACAGCAGTCTTCCCTTTCTCCAGTCTGATTGTTCTGCTTTTGTTCGCAGTTTATTAAGATGTTTATTATCATTTCTCCCTTGCTCCGCTCTTATTCTCACAGATGTTGTCGTTACCTCCGTACAATGTTTTGTTGTTGATTTAAATGTCGACATTGCTGCTTTAAACATTATTAATTTTAAATACAGACCTACTTATTTTAATGATCATTGATTGACTTATTTTGATTAGGATTTTAGGATACGATTTCCTTCCATAAAGTACTAAGATTTTTCGGTAAATAAATAGATCCTTACTCGTACTATCAAATAATATATATATAATACCTTAAAACGAGCAATTCTTGTATATATATATCGGAAACGGTTCCAACAGTTTCGATGAGAAATATAGTGGTTTACGGGGGCGAAAAATCGAATCGATCAAGTCATCGGGAAATTTCGTTTTCAACTCGAACGACGCTCGGTCTTCCAGGTACTAACGCCTTTAAACGAGCAATTCTTGTATATATATATAATCTGAATCTCGGAAACTGCTCCAACGATTTCGATGTTTGAAACAGGGGTTTAGGGGGGCGAAAAACCGATCTGTCAAGTTGCCATCTTCGGGAAATTTCGTTTTCAACCCGAGCGACGCTCGTTCTTCTAGGTACTAATGAATTAACTGACGCTCTAAAGTCCTTCCGGTGTATTCAATAGTCTATGTATATGTATATCTTAGATTTATTTAAGTTGTTTATAAAAGAGCGGTTTGATGTATGTATTGCCATTTGTGTATGATTGATGGTGTTCAGTAAACATCCGTTCGAGTTTACAGCTGACTTTATATATTCTTGATTAATCGCAGTGAATTTTCGAAGATACAAATAATAAAAACGGGTCAGACGAGAATAACGTTGCCGGATGCTCTGTGATTCACACGTTTTGATGTCTGCATCTGATTCTGTTTGCATTTCATAAAAGTTTGAAATGTTTGACCGACAATAAGGTGGTTGCAGAATATCATCTTCTTGTATAAATAAATTAAGTACCTAAGTCCTGTTCAGACTTACTAGTCTTATATGGTAAACAATTTTCTAACCTCACAATGAAACTTTTTTGGCTCTGTTTTAGCCAAGAGTCTCTTTTATCGTAAATAAAGTAAACTGAGAAAACATTTTGGACATCATCTGGCCAATGGATTGTCTGTGATTGCTTTTAAAATTGTGTAAAGTTGTTTACTACTTAAGACAAGTAAGTCTGTACAGGGTTTACGTGTAAATTGTTTATTGGCGTTTGACAACTTGGCTGGGTTATTAAGTTATTATATTCATATAAGTGGCTCAATAATTTAAGTTGTTTTTCGTAGAATTACAACAATACTTTCTTAACTAAAGCCTGACCAGAAAAATTAAAAACCTCGCCTTATTGCGGAAGTTATACCTATGAATGAAGTGTAATTTCTATTGCAATTCGCGAAACGCAGATCAAATAAGTGGTAGTTACCCCATTAGAGGTCTTTTATTTTTCTGGTTAGGCTTTACATACCCACCTATATTGGAGTAGCTGCAAGCTAATGTATTGATTTGTATTATGTATGGCCTTTTTGTTTTGGTATGTTCAGAGTACCTACCTATGCAATAAAATAACAGACGGTGCGTGGAACTCTTTTTATTGATCGTTCAAAGGAGTAATGAGTAATGACAATGACAGACATGTTTCTTTCTTCGTTGTTCAGGAATTGAAAGATTTTCATTTCAAATATCTTTAGCAGCTGCCGGGCGACGTATATTTCCGACTAATAACCTCGAAACGAACGACACACTAAGAATGACAATACAAAACACTCTTACGACGAAGATATGCGTCAGTGAACGATCGGAACACGGCACAAGATAATGTCCCCACAGTTGGGCCGATGTCGTCAGCTGATACGCGGGGTTAATGGCCTCGACTTTGTCTCGATATACGCGCGGACGTACTTATCGTCCTATACGCCGCGAGGTCGAAGGGTTATCGGACATTTTTTCGGTTTGATTTACGATTAAAACAAATAACAATCAATGGAATGTTTATCACCGTTTCATGAACATTGCAAATTGGCTTCAGCCAACAGTTTATCTCGAGGCTAGGACTAAGAAAAGTTCTGTACCTATCGCATCGCTTAATGCATTATCTAGCCGCGATTAGGATTAGCGGTGACAGTTTTACCATATACCTACTTACGTCAAAATGCATATGGATTGACAGCTATTCCAATTCCAAACTAATCCCGGTTTTATATAAATTGTTTGCTTTTAGTATACAAGTTAAATACTGTTAATAAAATAATTTATAAAATTACTGGAAATAAATAAATAGTTTATTCATTACTGAGGTACAGTCGAGAACTTAAATTTGGGACCTACCGTAGGACTGACGTTCTGACATTCCACAACAATAACGTTAGGTTTCCTAAAAGTTACAAATGACTTGACATCTCTAATGACATTGACGAATTCAAGCATATTTTTCTTGAAATGGGCCACAAATTAACGTTCGTGATAGTACCTACGCTACCTAAACTGTAATTCTATGGAACTTGCTAACTATGTAAACAAGCCGCCATACTAAAATTGACATTAGATGTCAATTTCAATATATTGTTTGTTTACATAGTTAGCAAGTTCCATAGAATTACAGTTTAATTAAATATACGGCCCGTTTCAATGTGATGTTAGAAACTCGTTACTGGAGCCTCACCCTCAGGTCTTCCTGTAAAGTAATGAGACTTGGTCGAAGCTCGAAGCCAACTTGCGCTTAGCTATTAATAAATCTTATTATTAGAAGCTATTTCCCATGGCAATGTTTTTACATGAAAGGAGATGCTTCCAAGGCGATAGCGAAACAATTTCCCCACTACTTACATTCTGTGACGAATAATTACTTTGTCACTAGGTAGGTATGTCTCATCTGCTTATCACTTCGAATACTAGTTTATGGGTATTACCGTAATAAATAAGAGCACTAAACTTCTGCTGGATAACTACTAAACTTTCGTATGTGAAGCACTTCCAATTAAAGCGATTACCAATCTGAAGTAACTTAAATTAAGCAAACAGACAAAACATTTTCCTGGTTATATTATAAGTAACAAAAATAGCCGTTATCTTATTTAGTAACAATCATATTTTGGAAATAGTAAACTAACCTTTATATTCTTTCTTCAGCATCATTAGTTCACTACCTTGATCTAGTTTAAATAGGAAAGGACAAATACAGCAAAACACGGATTACGATCAATAGTAAAAGTAGTGTCTATAATTACATAAAAAGCAAAAGTATTTATCTTATTAAACAAAACACTGAGGTGAAAAAAGGATTGAACACAACGACGGTTAAACCGTGTTCGGATTAGTTCGCTGTTTAAGGCATTCAATGTATTACGTTTTATAAGTAAATAAATTTAAAAAAAAACCTACCAAAACAGCCCATAAGTCTCTTATGTTGGTACGTTAGTTCGTATTTATCATTCAAAACATAACTCTTTAATTTTAAGCACCATTCTACTTAAGTGCGAGCAAATAAAGAACAAGAAGTCCAATCCATACTAAGAAGTTGCTATAACTTATTATTTATTATTTTTAGCCCGGAATGTCCCACTGCTGGGCAAAGGCCTCCTTCCCACCTTTCCACGTAATTCTGTTTTGGGCAATCTCCCGCCAATTGTGCTGAAAGGCTTCAAGCTCATCACGCCATCTGCGCCGGGGTCTGCCACGTCGTCGTATCCGATCTTGCGGTATCCAATTTGTGGATATTTTTGCCCAAAGGTCGTCAGGCATGCGGCAGATATGTCCGGCCCAGTTCCACTTGAGGGTGGCAGCTGTTAAGGCTACGTCAGCTATTTGGGTTTTGGAGCGTATGACAGTATTTCTGATGCGATCAGTCAATTTGATGCCTAAAATACTACGCTCCATAGCTCTTTGGCAAACCTTGAGGGCAGATTTTTGAATGTTAGTCAAAGACCAAGTCTGTGCTCCATAGGTGAGGATTGGAAGAATGCACATGTCCATGAGTTTTCTTTTAAGCGATATTGGAAGGTCTCCCTTCATATATTCCTTCATAGACCAATAGCTCCTCCAGGCATTTTCGGTACGTCTTGCGACCTCCTTGTCCTGTCGAGCCTGAAAGGAGACTATTTGACCGAGGTAAATGTACTCATGGACTTATTCCATTCTTCCATCATCTACTTCATTCCTATTTTCAGTGCTGTTTGTCATGAGCTTAGTCTTTGACATATTCATCACCAATCCAACCTCAAGGCTTGTCCTGCTTAGGTCTTGTAGCATGAGTTCTAGCTCTATTGCTGAGGATGAGAAAAGGACAATGTCATCGGCGAATCGCAGATTTGTTAATCGCTTTTCGCCAATATTGATGCCCTTTCCTTCCCATCTAGCTGTTAGTTTTCTAAAAACTTGTTCGAGAGTACTGGTAAACAATTTGGGTGACAGCGGATCGCCTTGTTTGACTCCTTTCTCTACATTAAAGGAAAGTCCGGGAGATTGGAGTTTAACACATGCGGTACTGGAGTTATAAATGTTACGGATGAGATGGATATAGGTTGGCTCTATGCCTTGGTCGTGTAAAGCAGCAAATATGGCTGGATGAGTGATGCTATCGAAAGCTTTAGAGAAATCCACAAAGCCCAGATATAGTGGAATATTAAACTCATGGTGCTTCTCTATGATTTGATTTAGGGTTTGCAGGTGGTCAGTAGTAGAAAATCCGGGTCTAAAACCTGCCTGTTCAGGTGGTTGGTGGCTATCCAGTTGACCAGATATGCGACCTTCTATGACTTTTATAAAAGCCTTATATAAATGGGAAATAATGCTTATTGGTCGGTAGTTATTTACATCTGTTTTGTCACCTTTTTTATGTAATAATATAATATTAGAGTGACAAAACTTATCTGGAAATATGCCTGATTTTAATATACAATTAAAAAGGTTGGTAATGTGCGGTAGAAGTGTAGGTTCGCCTATTTTTAGTACCTCTGCCGTGATACCATCTTCGCCAGGACTCTTGCTATACTTCATCTTAGAGAGTGCAACATGCACCTCGTAGCCAGTTATGGGCGGGACGCTATCAGGACAGAAGTAGCTAGGTGTAGATTGGGGTATGGCTCTGGTTGTACTACTGTTATCAGAATCACTGTAAAGCTTTTTATAATAGTTTGTGCAGATTTTTAAAATGTTCTCGCGGTTGCTTTGTTTGACACCTCTCTCATCTTGCAAACTTGATATCCATGTTTTACTTTTGTTTATTCCTTGTTTTGCTGATTTTAATGATCGATTCTTTTCTAATGCTACTTGAATTAAATGGTTATTATAATGCCTAATATCGGCTCTAATGCTGCGTTTAACACGTCTGTCTATTTCCCTGTATACATCACTTGTAACATTCGATCGATGTGTCTCTCTCTGTTTTATCAAATTGAGACTGTTCGTAGATAGTTTTTTCAACTTAGATTTCTGATTTTTAATTTTGATGGTTGCGGTTCGAATGCATTGTTCAAGTTTTGTATATTCCTCTTCTACTCCATTGCTATTGCTCTGACTGGAATCAGTTTTTAAAATACTAAATGCGTTTTTTAGTTCTAAGTTAAATTGGTCCTTGTTTAATATAAGAGAGGTTTTATCAAGTTTTCTTATTTTGCAAAGTAATTTTTGCTGCCGGTATACTTTTGTATTGAATGATAATTTTACTCGGACAGGTCTGTGATCTGAGCTGTATTGTAGTCTATTTATTACTTCTATGTTCTTAATTATTATTCGGTCTGAAGTTGTAGTTAACACATAATCTATTTCGTTTTTGGTTTCACCATTAGGAGAAATCCATGTCCATCGCCGTTGTGGTTTTTTGTAGTAAAAGGAGTTACACAAACAAAGATTCTGTCCAAAAGCAAACTGGATGAGGCGAGAGCCACGTTCATTCCGGATTCCTATCCCATGTGGTCCAAGAATGAGGCCATTATCCAGGTCCTCTTTTGTCCCGACCTTGGCGTTGAAGTCTCCGAGTACTATGTTCCAAGTACTGCGGTGGTCGTCGCAAGCCTTGTTCAATAAGTCGTAAAACTCCTCCACTTCGTCGTCTGAGTGTGAAGAAGTAGGGGCGTAAACTTGAACGATGCTGAGGGTTTCCTTCTCAGTAATACGGAACTTGAGTACAGCGATTCTTTCGGAATAGGCAGCGAACTCTATTATATTATCTTTCCAGCGTTTAGCGACCATGAAGCCTACTCCATGTAGACCACCTGTTAGTCCGTGGTGGAAAAATATATTTTCTTCTCGCTCAATGATCTTTTCTCCTTCTCTTCTCACTTCAGACAGGCCTACAATATCCCATTTGATGGTACTTAGTGCATTTTCTAATTCTAAGAGACGTTCGTCTGTTCTCAGAGTCCGAACATTATATGTTAGTATGTTAAGGTTTTTATCGGTGTCCTTTTTAATGTTAGCTTTTGTCGTTTGACGATTCGGTAACAACGCCCGGGGATTCTTCGCACCCCATGCTCCGGAGGAAGACTGCCTATCGTCATCGGCAGCGCCGCCAGAGCAGCCGGGCACTAGGGGCCGTGTTTTAGGTTTACGTTTCATGATGTGGAAGGGATTAGACGGTTAATCCACCACGCTCGTCTAGTGCGGGTTGGTGGATGAACAGTAAGCCTACTAACTCGGCTCGTGGGCGCCGTCGTTGACGTGCGAGACGTTCTTCCGCCGCCACCCTGAGCTGATACCCTGTCCTGGCACCAGCTGTCCCAACCAGACCGCAACATTTCGTCAGTGCGCTCCGTGTTGGCCAGTTACACCTTAATCGGTGTACGACAGTTTAACGTCTTGCCGGGCTATAACTTAGTTCGCCAAATCCTTTTATAATGTTGCAAGGAAACAAACTGGAGACGGCTTCGATGACATCACAAATAGCTCGACTCCGCCGCAAGGTTGGCGGCTAGTAATTGGGTAGAATTGCCCACACGCGGCCGTGACTCATAATTTCGACGCTAAAACTGACAGTTTATACGATTTATTTCGTATAAGCGAACCTAAGGTAAGATTACGGTGAGAAGCTAGACGGCGACTAATACTTTTTGTACAATGCGAGTGGTTTTGCGTAGTTTTTATAATGTTTACAGACGGGCTGAAAATCGACCCCCGTGCCATAGTTCTGAATAGAGGAAAAATGAAAATGAAAAACACGGTCTATTGGTTTAGGTATTATTAGTTTTCAAAATATTCACATGGGTAATGTTAAGTCATTAATCTTAAATATTTGCAAATGTAAAAGGTCCTCGAGATTGTCACCGGGACATCCATTCTCAGGAATGATACGGCATAGATAACAATGATAACCCAAAAGGTAAGTAATAGTAAGTATACGGTGTATCTGATAGTACAGATATGAGATAACGCTTTGGTATGCGATACAATTCTGATTTGAACCCGTTTGCATGAATTATCTTCACTTGACGCTGGTTATCAGATTTTGCTCATAGTCCTTGAAGTAGGTACCGAATACACAATCATAAAGCAATATCGTAGCTTGTCATGATCAATTTCAGCAAGTATTAAGCGGATTTTTTTGGTTTAAGACTAGTTACAAACTAGTCTTAAAACGGAGTTTTCCAGAGTAATAAGGGCAATCTACAATTCTGTGAAAAGAGCACCTTGAATAGGCAATTGAAATATCGAGTTCAAGATCTAAACTTGCAGCGGACAACAAAGCGAGTAGGACAGATACCGGTAATTGTTGTTTGCTGGTTAAATTAAATTTTGTCAGCATAGCAACACTGGAGTTCCGATGAAATTCCATTTAGTCGCCCTTTTGACATCGAACGTGTCTATTGGGACTGGAATTGATTACGAGACGTTGTTACGTCCTATCGAATCTGTTTTTGTCGGCTAAAACAATATTAACCGGTCCACCAACGGAGCCTTTGTAAATTTCACCTTATACCTCCGCTTCCGTACCAGAATTTTATCATCCTGTATAAAATTTGTTTATAGGTTGAACATGCTGGGTGATGAGTAATTTTATACCTATTTGCGACAGGCCCTTTAAGGCAAAACAAGGACTTTTCATTCTGACCTCTTGTCACAGGACATTTCAGCAACGTACAGTTGTATTTATACTTACTGTTTATTCATTCGTTTGACGCGTTCAGTTTGCTGTACTTACAAAATAAGACATTGCATCATGTCGTCCCTTCTTTACACGAAAACTACACAAGCGCAACGTAATTACATGTTACGCGCCAGTTTCAAAATGTCACCTACTTACTTAAAATCGTACGAGGAAGCGGACGTTACAGACGTTTACGACTTCCGGCGCGGGCGCAGCGAAACAGCACAAGAGTGACCTCGATACCCTGGATCAGGGTCAAAGAATTATAAAATATGCATTGCAAAATCAAAATCCCAAAGGTGACTCCAATTTAAAGCTCTTTGAAAAAACCCATTTTTCCGTTATCACACGTTGCGGGACCCCGAAGCCAAGCTGACCTATATTGCTAACGTGGCAAAACTTTAGAACTGAATTTCTAGAAGACCGATCATTACAAGCGTACTGCATCGTAAACCTAAACTTAACCTGAACCGAGAATGTTTGTTAACTATTTCATAACTGACGAGACGCTTTCAAATCTATAGCGGAGGACGTTACAGGGTTCATTCTTATTATAATTCTTTATTTGAGCCTGTTATTTTGACCGCACACAATTGATCAATAGAAGATCGATTTATTTTCAACAATTCTTAATATTTCAAAAATGCAAAGCATACCTTAGCCGCTTCTTTTCAGTAAAAATAACGCTAACTCAACAGTTCTTATCTTGTTACTCTCTAGAGTACCCACTTACTTTAATTACCATTCTAGATTCAAGGTTTCCTAATTAACTTACATTTAGACATGATTAACTAAGAATTACATTAAAGCACTTTCTTTAGCCATTTTCTAATTACCGACAGGTAATGGTTTTATTGTGCGGGTAGCTTCATGTACGTACCTATCGAACAAAATCTTCTTTAAAGTCTTACCTACATCTCACTTTAAATATAATAGGCTAATCGGGATAGGAGCTAAACCCACAGACCATAGGAATGTTGCAACTTATCCTCCTCATAATCAAAAAAACTGCTTTTTTTATTTTCTTATAAATATTAGCTTTTAACTAAAGCCTTCTTAAGTAATACAATTATTACATAATCGCGTCACGTCATCGTCATTCAAATTTCCAGCCCACTCCTTGCCTATCTTTTAAATGCCGCCAAATTCAAGACTATCTCCTTTCGTGTATCTTTATTTACTTTACTTTTAATTAGACGTAATTAATCACGAGCTCGTATCGCTAAATACAGCATTAGCGACCGCCGACGACCACCGTCCACTTTCACCGTCCGCCATCTTATCAGCGCAACGGCCATGTCGTGCGTCCGCCGAACCAATCATTGAGTAATTGGCATTCATATTGTCCCTCGCCTCTCTAGTGACGTCATAAGTGTACTGCTAAAAATCAGGTAGTCGAACTAAACTGGCACTTTGGTGGTCAAATAACATTCTACTTATAAGACTTTGTTCTAAATCGTTAGTTTGGAATTATCCTAGGGTCCATCTGGAACGCTACCATCGTCATACTATACTTTTGTCAAACAGCAAAGTTTGTATACTTACGGAACGTTACATCAATTAGGTACAGTTTATGTAATACAATTTATAAATGATAATCTTACTGCCTCGCTCGCTGCAGTTTCCTGGCTTTCACATCTTGTGGTGGGAAAACCGTTTCTTTCCGTGTCTGAAACAGACCCGTTGACTTTGCTATGAATGATAGGGCTAGGGTCGAATATTCATTAATTTATCAGCTGGTATCTACGTATGAAGTTATCACAACGGTATAAAATTCTTGCCATTAAGTATATTTTTCGGGAAGTGTATTCATACTGTTGTAATATTAAAATATTACTAAAGTACTCGTGACTGTGCGTTAGTTATAACATTGTTACTTAACCTAATAAAGATCTTTTGTTGCAGATAATGGACGATTAGCAAGCACGTCAAACTTCATGCCAGTCAATACTGTGAGTATATTTTGCTAGTCAAGGAAGAACTCTTTGTTATTTATTAGACCTTGTCGTAATGCCAAATACATTTTTACTTCATTACATTTGCAGGCAAGTCTATTTTGTAAAGCGTCAGACCGTTTTCCTCCTCCTCTTCAGTTTTACTTCTCTTTGATCAAATGCGATGAAAACAATGTTTGATCGTGGTTTGATCTTTTGAATATCAATGATCGATCACGGACTATGCTAATACACCTTTTATAAGTAAATAGGTATTCATTTAATCTGGGAACAATTGGTTCCTGGTCGCTGCTTTAGAATGAGGTGTTTTTAAAACATTAGAATTATTATTAACGGAATAACTTAAGTAGTTCAGTGGGCCTAGTATGGCTGCGTCTATATCGCTTTTCATTGGTGGATAAAGCATCCGTCATTGTCGTACTTATTTACTTGTCAAAAGGTGACGTCTACCTAATCTAAATTTTGTCACGCAATAAACGCAGCAATGTTAGGACCCCTAATGTCAATGTCGAGTAGCTATACAGTCTGATTAATTTAGTAATAAATATAGTGCCCGGCCGTTATGAAGTAAATCCTGACAGCTGTCATCCCAGTACAATTTATAACCTATTCTTGGGTTTGAGGTTATAATTTGTACTGAAGTGACAGGTGTCAGGATTGACTTTTTAACGGCCGGGCACTATAATAATCATCAGCAAGTCCTGTTCAGTCAAAATGTGGGTGTTATTTGCGATTTAGATAAAAAATAATCTTTATAACAAATTTTAAGGACTGACTAGTAATTCATCATTCATCATTTTAGAAATACATAATATTTATGTATACATGTTTATGCACACTTTTAATTTGTCATTTAGCAATAATCTTAGTTCAATGGACGAGTTGGCACCGGCAATATGAGTACAGATAGGGTTCACCATGTTTTATTAAATCGAATGGTAGCTTAAATATGCAGTAGTAAAACGACTAGTAATAAAGTAATAAATTACCGAAAATCAGAGCGCTTGCGAACTATTTTACGTGAGAAGATCGGATGTACAAATTCGTCGTGTAGGGACAGTGCAACGACCGGCCTTCGCGGAACTTAAATATTAATGACGCATCGTGTACGAGTATAATGGCGACGTTGACTCGAATTTGCGACTGCCTTAAATTCGATAATCAGTCACACCGTATTACGATTACAAGCCAAATGTCTGTTTATAAATGAAACTGCTGTATATTTTCTTAGTAGAGTCTGGCAAATGAAAGATGAGAATGAAAAAAATTGCAAAACTAGTGTTGCAATTTTTTTTCCCTTTTTCTTAGATTGATTTGAAAGGGGTGACACTACAGTTTTGCCATTTTTTCATCCTCATCTTTAATTTGTCGGACTAGTTATGGTGACTTGATGATCTATATAAATAAAAATGAAGCCAAAATATATGTACGCTTATAACTTCCGAACGACTGCACGATATTGGATAATTCTTGTTTTGTTGTGTTCGATATAGTCAGGAAAAGGTATGTTAAAAGAAAAACATCTACCGGGAAAGTCGGTAATGTACAGCGGGCGTACCCGCTGGCAGGCCGTTAGTTAGACATAATGATCACACACCCTATACGATACGATATACAAATCATATACAGATCTGAATAAATATACCTTGTACATTTTAAGGTTGTAAAGTTACAGATAAATACTATTTGTTTTATCAATTTAACGACAGCATTACAACAATTGAGTGACTAAGCCATTTATATATATTTATTTTGGTGAGTGACGATTTGGACAAGCAGCGCTTCTAACGCCCACAGATAAAGGCACTGACACGCCGTCACCTTGTGTTATTTATGTTTCGATTCCTACCTGTCTACGGATACAGAAAAACACATCGCGACACAAACACAACACAATTTATCTCCAATTTGGTTAACAGTGGAGAGCTTTAATAATTAACGAAACTTGTGGCACACTTCTAATGAAGTATAGAATTGTATGCTTTATGGTACGAATATATGCTACATATCAACAGTTATACGCAAATAATTTCGGGGCGAAGACCATGCACAGCGGTAAAGAGGATGGAGTATTAAAAAGTTAAGAACCTGAATTGATTTATAGTTAACCATTCTTCAAAAACGAACTAGCTAGGAAACGTTTCCTTATTTAACGAAAAGGAATAGCTGCAGAGGTCCAATGAAACTTAGCCCCAACTTTCCCTATACCTGCATGTATTTCGACCGACCCTTGTGCTAGGGCCAAGCGAAAAACTCCCCCTCGACCAGTCATCTTTAAATAACGAACTTGACCCAGTTGGGGCGGGGTAGCTCTGCAATAGTCTCGAGTCTCGCCGGCCGACCTTTGCCAAACTTCAGACGACCTGTCTAATTTCAGGGTATTCAACGCCCTCTGGATGTTCTAACGTGGGGTTATTGAATTGTTTAAGTGTGTCGTAACGTGATTTGCATATTAGGCTCGTTTTCAAAAAAAATTAGGTACATGGTTAAGGGCTATAATTAAAACAACACTTAATTGATTCCTGACGAAAGTTAGTCATACAAACTACACTCAGGAGCAAAAAAACCGGGTCAGAGTGCGTTTTTCATACAAACGAGACTATTTCGAAGCCTTGGTTCCTTGCCAGGGGTTGTTTCGAGTGAGGTTTAATGGTGGATACTCCGAGGTTCAATAGAGGAGATCAAAAGTTCTTAAGATACTTAACTGATCGCACCATCAGTTAACACCACAGCCGGACAGTTTGGGTCAGCATTTGGATTTCCTTACATTTTATTGCCATTTTAGATGTTTTTCTGAACATGCACAATTTCAGCGTTAACCGCAGATTCATTCAGTTTGGTATCCTAGGCACTCTGGAAGTCCTGTATCGATGCTCGCGGTATTCATCATCAGAATTCACTAAAAGCATTCCCTGGCGAGGAACCAAGGCTTCGAAATAGCCTCTTTAGTATGAAAAACGCACTCTGACCCGTTATTTTTGCTCCTGAGTGTATATGGGTAACTTTCGTTACACAAAGGAAGTGATCGTGATTTTGTTTTCAATAAGCCTTTGATTATGTACTTTTTTTTTAAAACGACCCATTAACTGTATAAATATATTGCTAGTATGCGTAGGTACGTAATGCGAATGTCTATGGGTCACAGTTTCCACTTACCATCAGGTGACCTGTGTGCTCGTTTGCATTCTCTATGCCGTAAAAAAAAAAAGAATCAGGCAGTCATATCTCTCAATATTAACATTACTAACCCGATGCCTGTCGTTGAGACTGATAACAGCGTGAGAAATCTACTTATGACATAATTATTATAAACATCAAAGGAGAATGGACAGAAATATACCCAACAAACAAAAATTGGTCTTGTAGTGGCTTAAACGGCTAAAAATAATATTCTTATAAGAGCCGCATTACCGCTAATAAGGGTGCGTTTGGGCACAAATTATAAGAACAATAACTTTATACCCCGCTTATAGCTTCCTTATTGTCTGCTTTTTTTTCTTAAACGTCTCATATTATGACAAGTAACAAGGATAACTTCCATATAATGGCAAGAAAAAATCTCGTAAAAGTCAATACATCTTATAAGAGCCATTTATAAAACGTTAATAAGGGCGATCACCCTTATACATGTTTTATTATGTTCCGATACAAGGGAGTTCAACTTATTGCGGCAAATCAAAGTCTCTTAAAAATCCGTTGGCCCTTATAGCCGTCTGTTTATGATTCTGCAATAAGTCTTTTTTTAAAGTGATTTACATTTTCGTAACAGTTTGAAGAAGAAAGACAAACGTCAACCATTTTATTGGAAAGTGAACGGTAAGTTATTATTTTATGTAGTTTATTTACCTGACTTATGTGCTTGTGTATAGTGAAAAGTTCATGGGAATTCAAATGCATGATAAAAGGTGGTACGCTGTGTGTTATAATATCAACCCGCCCTCGAGTTTAAGCTGTTTTTGTGCTCCAAACGTTATTAATTATTTAGTCAGGTTATATACACTGCTATTATGAGGGCAAAACGATTCGCACATCCTCTACAAGGAGTCTATGAGACTGAAGACTTTATAATGGCAACGTTATATTACTTATGCTTTCGCCATTTTATACATCGTTAGGGTTCCTTAACTCACGAACAAAATCATTTACCTAGCTAGTCTTGTACCTTAGTCTTGTTTTTATAATATAAATTTATTTTTCACTTTTCTCTATAGTTCAGTTGGATGGAAGAGATCTATATAGGGATAAGCTCGGTTTGTGCACTAAATTTTCAGATTGACACACAATTTTAATTGTAAGTAGGTACACCATAAACGATGTAATAATAATGTTTATTAATGTTTGTCCGTAGACATTACAATGGTTGTGTACATATTGGCAGATATTGACAAATTTTTGAAAAGAGAAGTTCTTAAATTGCATAATATTATGCGCTGGCCATGGAAGTGGACACATTTTAAACTCTTTATTTAAACATACGTCTATATCGCTATCACTACAATTATATTCTTCCTCACTGGATTCCTTGTCATTTTCATTTTCTGTGAAATAATATTCTACGGAACCACAGGCTGATTCGTTGGTATCGGCTTGGTCATTTTGTAGTACCATAGGCACTGAGATCATAGGAGTACAAGTGGTGGGTGTAGTGCTCACAACCATGTTTTCATAGACCTTTTTCACTTTTCTTCTGTAACTACCGCTCCTTTTCAATTTCTTCCAGTCTTTTGAATCCATTTTGAAATGTAAATTCCGCTGCGTAATAAATTCACACAATCTGCTGTTTTTCTCAAAATGGCAAATCTAGTCATATAAAACATTGTAATATAACCGAATAGAGAATAATATCTTTATAATCTCTGTATAAGGGAATATGGATTGCTTTCATCCTTGTAAAGATCATATAAAATGTTAGAATTTGTTTGTTGGATAGACGTCGTATCAAATGCTTCTATAAGTTTAAAAGCTCAATAGTTACCTTATGCATTACTTTTATAAGAATCATTGGCCATATTAAAAGCCTTTATATAACTTCGAGTTTTATACGGCTAAAAAGCAATGTAACTAGCCTCTATAAGAAGAACAGATTTCGAACCCTTATTGTACCCTTATAAGTTGGCTATATTAACGTTTACCCAGCAAAATTATAAGAATATAGGTAATATTAGCCAAATCTTCTTATAATGTGCCATTATAAGGAACATTGACATAATGAATGCTCTTTTATAACAAGTATAAGAATTTAGACCTTATAGACTTAATTTTATAAGGTTAGTTTGTTTGTTGGGTATGGACTCCAGCCTAGGAACTGCAATGGAACTTACTTTCTGAACCAGCGGTACCTCTATTCTAAATCGAAAAACTAACATTGAAGTTCATTTCTCACCTTTTGTCTACGTCGCTAGCTCAGGAGACTCATTCCGACTTCGAAATTTTGTTAGTCCTGACTCTTTCTCCCAAATCGGTCATAGTTAAAGAGTGATAGTGATAGAATCACCAAGATTTAAACCGTTTTCAATCCATCAATATCGAAACTTTCGCAAAAACGTCTAACGACGAATTTGATTCGCTGTACGATACAATGAAGTTACGGTTCGTGCGGGTGTCGCGCGGGACGCGAGGGCGGGAGGTCAATGACGTCTCCGTCTGGCCCCCCGCGCCTCGCGTGAACCAGTTCCCGGACGGCTCACCTAGGGTTTTCAGTTTACCATCCGTCATTTAGATCTCTTAACTCCTTGTGGACGAGATATTTATAAGGATCCGTTTGGGAAGGTGCTGAAGGTCAAAAGCAGCTTGGAGGAGGGTTTAGCTTTTTAAAGTGATCGTCGGCAATATTTAATAATGAACCTCATCTTTCTAATAGGAAGTTCAAGAATCGGTAGTAGTAAATAAATCGTAAATAATTATTTTCAATTAAAATAAATACTGGTCATGGTGGTGTCAGACATCAGTGTAATTTAAAATTATTTATTTAAATAAGATTTCTAACTATTGATAACCCTAGCGCTCCAGACCCTTCTATCTAGTTTACAGTCGGGTACAGTACTCTTACTTGCTTACCTGCTGAACAAGCCTGTTGGGTCACATTCTGCTACGCCGCGTATCAATAACAACAAAAAAAGCCAAACTGTTTTTGCAAAGTAAATATCTAACATTCCTATTTTAACTTAATACTTTAACGCTTCGATATTTATGAAGGACGAGTAGAAAGGGGAAACTTGTCTTCTATGCGCATAACTGGTATTTACCACAGATAAGGACGCTCGAGTATAGCACGCGAGCTGTCAAAAACGCGTGCCGTTCGGTTTCGCAATGCAACGGTGTGTCGCAATCCCACCGCTGCCGAAAATAGTCGAAAGTTTCTTCATGGCATTTTTTATTCGCGCCATTGTGAGCTTGTGATGCTTTTTCACGCTTTAGAAAGCGGATTGTAAGATAGATTAGACGGGGTATTCAGTTTTTAATATTAGGATTCAGAGCATTATATGCCAGTAATTAGTTACATTGTGAATTAACTACGTTTTCGGATAAATAAAATACTTATGTAAATGTATTCAGTCATAAGTCATAATACTCGAATCATAAATGAACAATGGGGTTTAAGGGTTTTATTCATAACGTATGAGTTTACGTCCCAAATAAGTAAGTCAGCGGCCTGTGCGTAACTTAATAAGCAAATTCAATAACAAAGCGTCCAGTCAAGTCACGTTTGTTACGAAATGTAACCTAGCCCCCAGTCTCCATTAACCTTCATTTCTGTACTCAAATCTTGAGAGATTACGCCTATTACTTTTTGTTCTTCTTGGAAGTAACGAAAACCAGATTTTGATTTGGAAAATATTAACATTTTGACAATTATACAATGAAAAAATGTAACAAAAAATTTCAGCTACGGCGGTGCTCTGTCGCAGCAAAAGAACAGACAAAACATTACTTACTGATGATTGGTTAAGACGTTCGTGATCAATTTAATTACGTATGGTAATTGAATTGCAGAGAAGGATAATAATAATTATTAAGGTTACTGGTTATAGTATAGGTAAACGTGATAAAGCAATAAACAAAGCTTCCTTCCTGCAACGCTTGAAAAAATGTCGTTCCTTCTAGCGGTAACAGAAACGGTATCCTGTTTCCAATCGCTGCTTCGACTGACGATACAGGCATGATATTTCCATCGTGACGCTTGCTTGGTAAGATAATGAGTACTAGCGACCCGTCCTAGCTTCGCTTCAGTTATGCGAGTTTTCTGTAACACCTGTTACCCGTAAATAAACCGGAATTTATTATACATAAAAACCTTCCGTGGATTTTTACGTAACTGATGGTGGAAATCGCATTAAAATAAGTTACTTTGTTTGAAAGATTTAAGCGTACGTATAATACAGAGAGACAGACGGCGGGCGGGAATCAACTTTGTTTTACACTATGTAAAGATACTATGTACTTGCTTATGCCGTCAACATAACTCCGTAGTATTAGTATATTACTATTCTTTGGGAGCTTGTGTAAGCTTTGCACAATATCAATGAGTAATTAGCATAACGCATTCCAAAAAAGGCACATGTTTTTGGCATTAGTTTCATATGCAAGAAAACTTAATCCAAGTTTTGCATTTACTTATATCCCCGATTTTTGGAATTATAGTAAATTTACTGCTGTCTGTACAGTCAGCGTCAAAAGTAGAAGGAAATTGATTCTTAGACCACTTTGGACTGTGTCAAATTGACACTGTAGAAAGGTCATAAGAAGTTTCCTAGGTTTTGATTAATTACGTCACTATGACATAGTCCAAAGTGGTCAAGGAAACAATTTCCTTGACCATACTTTATCGCTTAAAATGTCACGTAAGCAATTTTGAACAAGACTGTCAAATGTGTTAATGGTATATAGTATTTATATACTTTATCCCATACTTACCTTACTTTTTTACTTAAGTGATCAGCGACCTTTGACATTGACTGTACCACTACCTTATAATTTATAATATGTGTATTTATAGAATATGGCATAGCAGATAGTTAAGATAACTTCACGACACTGAAAAGAAATGCTGAGGAATATACTTAGTATAAGAATATTGTTTGCCACGTTCCATTATTCAAAGCAATTCAATAAAATAAGTAATTGTTGATAGAGGAAGATACTGAGGCTCTAGGCCTCGAAAATCGAAGTTCGAAGTTAGTTCAAGTTCAAGTTCAAGTCTTTATTCGCGACAAAAAATAACACATACAAAAAAAAAAAACTAATAAATAAAAAAACACACTTTGTCACGAAACGGACCCAGCTCAGCATGTTGCTAGCTTTACAGCCAGCGCTGGTCTTCCGCAGGACCCATTCGGTGAAAGCACGAGTTACGTTAGCTTCATCCGTCACTCGAGACTAGCCCCCTTAATAATAAACGTTGAGTAACGATGGTGTAGCTAAACCATGCTTCGTCCTTATCTGTCAAATTCAAATGTCAGATAAGGGCATGGTTACTCAACGTTTATTAGTAAGGGTACCCCCTCCAGAGAAATGGAGCTAACGTAACTTCGATTTTCAAAGTACGGCCTCTCATATTGATGAAGAGTGACTTGACTACTTGCCATTGCATTGATTGTTAATTTACAATCCCAGGTGTAATGTGAATGAGAACCCACGCGTATGGTGAGTGAGTGATGACGTAACATTGGCTTCTAGAAGTTATCGCAAAAACTGTGCTAGTGCAAGATTTCCGACCCTAGCGTGCCTCTGCGCAGATCGGAGAAGGGGCAACGGTTCGCCTTGATGGGGTGTTCACCTCTGCCTCACACTTTACATACTATCGCGTTTGACATTACTAAGATTTATTAACATCATGGGTACCTTCAATATTAATAGGAAATTGTGTTTAGTGAATCACAGGGCACTCCTGTTGCAAATGTATGCCAAAAAGCAAATGTAAAGTTTTTATCCTGAGTGGTAGTTACAGTTACGCAAAAAGTTCACTTGGTGTCAATAATATTGCGTTATCGCGTTTAGGTTTATGGATTAAAAAAATACGAGTACACATATAGATCAAAATTAAACCTATTCAGCATTGTATTAATTTAAATACATAATTTTACAAAACAAAAACAATACAAATAATATTTTTAAAAGTATGTAGTAGTAAATTCCCTCCATATACGCGACGACGTTTGAGCCTTGGTGTGGCCAATATACTGAATAAATGACTTGAATTTGAATTAAACACAAGTAACTTGATACTAAAACAATATTTGAAACGGCAAAAAAATCGACGTCTAACGTTTTAAACAGTTATTAAGCACGATGTTTCAAATAATAATTTGGTTTAAAAATAAACTTTTCATTCCTAGTATAATCAAACACCCGCTCGACATTTTCAACTCGACATGCCAATTCAAGCCAGTTGCGCAGATAAGTTTTTTGCAAATTAAGTTGATCACCTTGTTGAGTACCTATTCAACCTACCGATAAAGGTTATGATCAGTCACAAAAACCGGTCGAGTTTGCATGGGTCTTACTTCGCCAATGTAAAATCACACGACTGCGCACAATCAGGGGCAAACGGACGATAAGGTTTCTGCGATCGATAGGAAAAAAACGTTGAATAAAACATAACAAGGTGTATTTATTATCGGGTATTAGACTAAATAGATTCTTTAATATCATTCAAATTAATTGGAGGAGGGATTTAAAGTAATCGAAAAGCAGTTGGCGTGATCGCAACCTTGCGGCGGGCGGTACGCGGCGCAGGTCAGATTTTTCGAAGGTCGATGACTCGCCGCCTGTTATTGCTACGAGTTATTATTATTAGCGCATCCCGGACGAATAGTTCGAACGTCGAGCAACTCTAACAAAGCGCCCGAATACGTTCGAATCGACGCGCACGATTAGGTACGATCCTATTTCTTTTTGACAATTTATTTTGTGATCCTTTTATCATCCTCCCCGAAGTTACCTGCGCTCTTGTAAATCGCCTACGGGTTAAATATAGAGTGATAGCTTAGTTTTATTACAGCAGACATTGCGTTTTTAAATGCAATTTGTTACTTTATACTGTGTTTATTGAACGGGTTTAGCAGACATACTAGTTAAATCATGAATCAAATAGAAGAAAGTAGTACGCGAATTTGATTGCGATAGTTCTTGTTAACATCTTTATTGGAGTTAATTTTTTAATGGCGTTATTTTGGAAGTAAAATAATAAAATAAAAATAATGTGGAAATCAGTCCAACATGTTTGTCTATGTATAGGTAGATACATAGTTAGGTTATTTTCGCGGCTTGGTAAAAGGGGCCCAAGAGACGACAACTGTTTTTTTTTCACCGCAGTGAGCGGCACCCCACTGTCCCCGCGCACAATCGCACATGTTACTCAAGAGACAAGTGTCAAATAATTTACGTCCGCACAATACAATCGGCGCCATCGTGGTTTCTGGGGTTGCAGAATTTTTTTTTTAAATTACGAAACTTTTGTCATCTAAGTCATCAACAACCTATATTCGCATTAATTTGCGGTCGCGCCGATCACGTTTTTCTACTGTCAAACTAAACTATCGTTCGTGATGAAAATTTTCGATAACTTAGAATTTAAAACTCTAAAAATAGCCAGAGTAAAGTAAATACATACTATTTCAATGATTTCAAATTATCTGTTGAATAAACATTATGCCGCAGTGATGGTAGGAAATAAGTTGGTATACCTATTGTTGCGTCGCTGTCGGCCGCCCAACATCTGGCTCTAGCTATCCGGTCCAGACGTACAAAAAATTAAGATAAATAGCCCACTGACGTTTACAATTGAGATTTGGAACGTTGTTGACGTAGCCCATTTAGAAAACTGTTTTCGATCGACGCTGGGTCAACATTACTACAATATTTCTCGTAATATGTGGCTTAATCTCATTTATATAGACATGAATCGGTCCCATTTACGAGTAAATCTTCTTTTGATCTCTGGATTAAATGATGATACAAGTGGATTTAAAACGTTTCTTAAGGTACACGGACGAAATCAAAAATCAATACGCTTACTGAATGTGTAATTTCGTCTTGAAAATATCTGATACGATTCTAATACAAAAATAAAAGAACGCTTACTAGTCAAGGATTTTTTCGAAGCACAAAAAACCACCCTCCTCAAATACAGAATTTACCTGCGAGCTCGGATAATGGAACAGTTCAAGGGTAAGGGACCAAATTTATGTTATCCTTAGAAAAAACCCGAAGGGCTTAGAATTTGTCCCTCAAAACTAAATTGTATAACTAAGATGGACGTTAATCAATAGGTAATTTAGGAACATTTTAATTGGTTTCAATTTGAATATTAGAAGGCAGTTACCAAATCAAAACTTCTATGTATTTATTAACGCTATTTTATTTTCGATAAATCGTATTGACACTGATAGATACACATAAGTGACTTCAAAAAATCTACTATAACTGACATCCCGTTAAAGTTTAACTCGATCAACAATGAAATGAGTATCATAACATTAAAAAGTTTTGAAACGTAACTTACTATGCTATGTATTCTGAAAACTTGGAGTTTTACGCAATATTCCCAAAATTTGGCGTCAAATGTCAAGTATATTCACCAAATATCGCAAGCCTTAAGCAACTCTAAAGTACAATGTTGAAGTAAACTGCAGGCACCTGAACGCGAGGCGCGCAAAAAGCGCAAAATGGCTGACCTACTGACCCAAATACGGTGTCCATGAGCGCAGCAAGGTCAGGCCACGACGTGAGACTGCTACTAAGCGTTTATCAAACGTTATAATGACATTAACCTGCATTCCCTTAAAAAACAAAGGTTTTTTTGAGTGTTTCAAGTTGATATTTATTTATATTTTTGAACTACTCAAGCCCGGATAAATTACCAGAGCGCCGCAGGTTCAAGGTTTTAGTCAATTACATTTTGGCATGAATATCACGTTGTTGGACCCGCTTCTTTAGTTACATATATGATACACTATGCTTAATTGTGTTTTGAATGACACACATTGCTGTTACAATTGCTGAATTAACCTTTGGTGTCTTGTGTCACTTTTACTGAACATCCGGTTTAAAGGACCACGTGTGAACAGTGAGCACATTGTATAGTCGAGTTGCACAATACTGCTATTATGCACATTGGACTAACCAAATATTGCGCCATCGATCATAAACATTTAATCTACCAGCTATTGGCTTGAATGACCAATGTTATTAAAGATAATGTAATACATAGACAATTAATTAAGTCTTAATATGCTGAATCGAAACGTGTAGGCGAAGTACTAGCTCGGGTTACCGTCTGGGTCATCAGACAGTCTGGCTGGACTAATTAAAGCAAATGCTGACTCGCCTCCAGAATGTTATGATTATTATACACACAATGATATATAACACGATTATATTTTATAATGCTACATACATAACTCTCTCTCTCTCTCTCTCTATCTCTGTAATGTTTTGTTTGGTGTTCAATAAAGTGTTTTGTATTGTATTGTATTGTATAACACTTAATTACATATGAGAATTGAGGATTCCTCGGTTAATGTTTTTTAAGCTTTTCAATTTACAATTAAAAAGTATATTTTCCCCTCTCCATACGAGGCACGAGAATGTCGTCATCATAATGTCGGAAAGAAAATAAACATAAAATATATTAAGAACCAATCGAATAATATTCAACCCTCCTCGGAGGCAGACAAGATGTCAATTACTCGTTTCTGCGTTTCAGAGTAGTTACTCGTAATGCTGGGACCTCATCTGCGGGATTCGGTAGGGTTGATGATGGCGTCTTTTTTATAATCCAAAAATAAAAGAAACACTAACACTAGTTAACACGCTGCCTAGGCAGGCGCACCTGTCTAAAACAGTGCAACCTAGTGCAACGACGTCACTGGGTACGGAAATATGTACATAATCATAACCCGTGTTTTTCTAGTATAATACCTTTTGGGATTCCCGCTTATTTGTTTTCTACGCATGATGACATCGTTATAACTGATAAAACCGTGTGTGTGCTTGTCTGACGTATTCGACCAATTCGCTCGCATTTTGTCATCATTTCCCCCATGCTCCAGTCGTCTCAGGTCGCAATTAGGTACATTTTACGTCTCCTTGCCACACTTGACATCTTAAATCAGAGTCGCATTGCAAATGACTCCAAATGCACTTAATTTAGATTCATGTGACAGTAATACAACTCTCAAATTGGGAAGTAGCACCCCTTTTGTAGCCTGCTTCTGTAACACAGTCATATTTAGGTTGCCTGCATATTTCGTTTAGATAAACTCGGCGCAATGTTCCAGGGAGATAAGGAAGTGTCGCTGGACGTTATTTACTTGACAGATAACCCTTATTTACTATTCGCGATATTGTTATGATGGTTGGTGACGCAAACCGATAAACATCCATGTTAAATAATGAACAAATTGAAAATAAAAACACGCGAGTATCATAACAGGGATTGAAATGATTGAATGCTAGGAACTACAACACAATACGATGCGAGCTAGACTAATTGCGTTTTTTGTTTCGAACCTACCAATTAAGCGGTATATTCTTTCGGAATTAAGTTCGTTTGTGGAGAGGGACGTTAGTATGCAACTGAGCGCGCCCGCGTAGCGGCACGGGAGTTGACCGTTCGTCGCGTAACGGCAAATGCTTTTATTATTCTTTTATTACATTCCAACGTTTTGGCAGTTTTTTTCGCATTCATAGTGCTGTCAAGACGTATGTAATTTTTTTTAATTTTTTTTTATGGCAATGAGAAAGCACTCAGGCCATCTGATGGTAAGTGGGATCTGAGATCCACAATTTGGTTAGAGAAGGCAGTCTCTTTAATCCTTTGGCTGTAGAGAAAGATCCTATCTTATATGAATTTATTTCCAGTTCAAAAACTATATCAAACCGGAACCCAAGCTAACCAGCACCCATCCTGCCGTCGCGAGGCATTCAAAATAGTCGTAAAGGCATGGTTCAGCGAGCCGACCTCACCGGCCGCGGGCATTCCCTCGTTCAGCCACCCTGCAGGACATTGACTCGCCCCCTGGCCTGCGTTACCCCACCCGTGCTATACCAACAAACGCATTACCTCTCGCCTCCAGCTTTCGATAATATTCGGAAATCTGTTTGAGGTCATGTTTACCCAGTCCTTTCCTGTCATCAGATCCCAAATAAGGGGAACACCCAAAAATTCCTTTCGAATTTTTTGGGTTTCCGAATGGTATATTATGTTGGAGCTATTTAAGATTAAATTAATTACTATACGTAGGTCAGGTTTGATTTGATTTATAACGAATGTTTAAAAAAAAAGGCTTCTATCAAAACATTGCATTCGGAATTATGAAAATTCGGGATCCTGATCAATTTGGAATTATGCATCTTCGCTATACCCCCCAAAAAAGATCCAAATAAGTTATATTTAACGTGTTATTGTGGTGCCAATTAGTGGAATAAATCTGATAGCGCTGATTATGTAACAACACGATTTCTCCCGTTTAGCACAAATTGATGCCCTGGTATATTACTTGCATGCCGTTACGTCACCTCTCCTATTACAAATCGCTGTGTTAATTTGCTGTTCAGCATCATAACCCGTTTTGATGATATCGTGATAGTCTCGTATTACTTCGCCAAGCTGACATCAATGATGTGACTTGAAGAGTAGTTGTTTGGAGCTGCTGAGAATGCCGAACTTGTGCGCGACCTCGTTACGCAAAACGAACGTAACGGTAGTCCCACGAACGTGGTCTGCGCTGCGACCGAAGCCCGGCAACTTGGAAAGTAATCGCCCGGCAACGGTCACTTTCTCTAGAACAGGTCCCAGTCTTGCCTCGACCGCCGCAGTACGTGGTAGTACCAGTACTTTCAACGCTTTAAACATTCTAAGGCACCGACACACGCACAAAAGTCGTCACATCCTTATCGTACGTGCTAACCAGCTAGATGTCCAACTGGCAACATATGTAGCGTGTTTAAATAGGTATGTATGCGCCTGCCTTACGTGCGGTGCAGATAACCTTGCGATTGACTGTGTTGCAATCATATCACTGACGATTTCGCTTGCCAAATAAAAAGAAGTTCCATTACGTAACCTCCGATCCTGTATAAACTTTTATCTCCTCTTATTTGAATAAATGATTGGCAAACAAACCTTGGCAATCGAGCCGGCTGCAGAGCTATTACTGTGCTAGCAATATTTTGCAACGTAAGTATTAATGATTCGCGATTTAATGATCATACTTGGCGGCCATTTAGTAAAAGTTAGCTAGCGGACGCGAGCAAAGTTGACTGCGTAAAAAAAGACTAGCAGCCGAGCAAGGCGATGACTCGGCGTAGGGAGCAAAAAAAACACCCAACAAGTGCGTTACCCCCTCGAAGTTTATCGTATACATAGTTATCTCGACGAGAACAACTTATACGCTCGAATGGTTAACACTGGGTAACGATGTTTGTTTGAACGAGCTGATTTTATGCCGATGATTTTTCTGAAGCATAACCTGCTAAGTAGGAGTAGTTTTGAGTTTTTATTTCTCGTCGTCGTTTTCAGGTAGTGAGCAGAATTTTCTCATCTATACCTAACAGGCCTTTAATTTGACGGCACTTTCTTTCTGTTTCAGTAAAGTAATTAGGTAAATAGAAGCAATATCTACCTTTCTCCATTATTTTGTTGTTAATATAGATAAAACATGACTTATAATTTGCAGTAGGGCTCTTTTTGACCGCACGTTATTTCATATGTGTATTATATAATATGAAAAAATGAAAAAAATCATATGACGGGAAACAAATAATATGAATAAACATTTTCGATTTTAAAGTCGTATCCGTGTTTGATAACGCCAGGGATGAGATATCAAACACCATAAAGATTGAAGAACATAAAATAAACGTAGATGTCGTAGATATAGATGTTAACGTAATAAAACAAATGCTCAAGGCCAAATTGAGATATACGTGATATTATTATAAACATCTACATATATGTAGTAGGAAGTACGGGCGAGGATCTGATGACGAATGTATGATAAAAATGTCAAAACCGCCAGTGATACCTCAAACAATTTACAAAAAAGCGGAATTAGGTAGGTACTTATTTTAAAAATAAAATCTTTCTAATAGACTACCTTGATGTAATTTAAAACATTTTTTTTAAAATAATTTTGAGTTAAACCCTTTCTTCGAAACGTACGATATATTATATATTCTATACGTTGCTGTTCGCCACCATTTTATCAAACATGCTTTGTCAGTTGTGACAATACTTGTTATCGCGTGTTTCGTGTTATCTCACTTCCTTAAGTTGTTGTAGATCAGTTTTTGTTACATTTGCTAATGTCTCGTTTGAATTGCGCTTCATTGTTGAGCCGGTAACAGAGATGACCTTTACGGGCGAGCGCGCGGCCATGAGCGTCTCCTGAAGGTTACATGCTTCTCGGATGGTCGCCCAACACAGGAGAGCCGGTATCTTAAATAAGTACTTAAATAAATTCTTTATTTAATAATATTTGGGGTCAATCTGCGTTAAATTTCGTCCAGCAAGGTCGTCTTCTAAATTGAATGGATCAGCAAATTTTAAAGACAAACGTCGTGTATGGGCTCTGATTTCAGTTGTCACGCAATTATTTCCTGCTGTAAACGCGGCTTTACCGTGTTGGTAGATGCCTATAGGTCGACCAACCAGTCGGTCAGACGCCCTCCCTCCCCCTATCTGTCCTCCCTCCGTCCGTCTGCCTCTCTGCCTGCTCCCTCCCTCCCCGCGAGCCTCCCCACTGCGCTACCGACAGCCGCCCAATCCAGTCAGTCAGTCTTTGGCCGCCCGACCGAGTGAACGTCTTCAAAACTGTACCACGGACTTTTTACGTCACAGTTTATTTTATCTTTAATTTTAACTAACAGTAGCCAAGTACGTATCCGTTTTATGATTCCCGTTGCCTTTGTTTTGAGTATAATTTTCTATTTCGCGGTGTTCTTTGGTAGCCGTGTATCTCAACTGCCGCTTTGTCTTGTTACAGGTACCTGCCTACTGGTAACCGGGCTGGGTGTGAACTCAGATACGGTGTGTGAAGTTTTATGTAATCGTTTTATACTGTTATTGAAGAAACCCAAGTGGAAGTTGTGTGCTCGATTCTTGGAGTGTGTGGAACGACTGACAAGATTTGGTTTTATGCGGTGGATTCGTGTTTACTAAATAAAGTGAAGTGTACGTTCCAGCGATTAATGATCGATTGTTATGCTCTTTAAACAAGTGATTAGTGTCATTATTGGATTGTTATCTGTTTGCTTGGATTCCTAGCAGCTTAATGGCCACTGTAAGTATTTTAACATTTCTTTTGATGATACCATAGTAGGTATGATCCTCATCAAAATTCAAGGTTTTGAGATAAAATTAATTAGGTAAAAATGCTATAACAGAGTTTCCGTCGCGTGCAACGGTAATTATTATTAATACGTTCATTAATAGCATTCAGTCACTTACCTACGAGCTACAAAACTGAACTCCCATGTTGCTAACCTGATTCTGTATTTCTTTTTTGGCTCTTGAAACTTCATATATGTTCTTTTTTGATCAATAGTTAATATTTATTCAGGAACTAACTTTTAAGTTCCGTCTTCAATATTGTTGCCCAAGAGATTGCTAGAGCCGGTTTAACTTGTTTTTTTGTTCTAACATTCCGACCCCATTAGCATTTTTAAGTTCAACATTATGGTTGCAATTTAAGCATATCAAATAGGTAGGTGCTTACTGAATTCTTAGAAATCATGCTGCGACCAGCACTTTTTTTGACGAAACCACGCACAATCGTCGCGTTCCGCGGTGCAGTTGCGTGAACATTCCGCGAATTCCCACGCGCCCCGGTAAAAATGGTTCTTTGTTGCTTGCGATGCTATTCACTAAACTAAATCACTCATTGTGAGCTTAACAGCAAGGTTGTGAGCTAATGAGACAATCGAGATTGCGATGTATGCGGGCGCCATCTTACCGCCACTTGTCTGACGCGCGGCGCGACCTCGTGTACAAGTTCACTAATTTTAGATCACCGTTGACAATGTTGACAACTTCGTAGTCATCGTTTTAAATATCGCCACAATATCGATCGTCGAAAACACTCCCGACTACATTTCAACATCAGTAACCGTGTTTAGCAACCGATGATTATTTATACAAGTGAACTGATGCCTTCATTAAAGGTTGTTGACAATATGGAAATGACATTAATGTAATGCTTTAAACACGAAACCGTTTAATCATTGCAAAGTGCAAAACCGATTAGATAAGATATATATATAGGTAACTATGAATAAATCATGCCGTAACAATAAAAGGAGTTGTGTTTATCTTAAGTTTCCTCTTCACGCGATACAGATCAAAATATGAGTTGGAATAATTTAATAAATCGATATTTTTATCGAGATTTTGCTTACAAGTATTCGTATTGCAGTAGGCTTGTGGTTTCGCGTGGAAAGTTCGACTAGTATGCTAGTATAGGCCGAAGTAGGTCAAGGCGCCGACGTTTCCTACACTTGGTCCGACGCGGTGCCATGAGGAAGAGACTCGTTACCGACCCGATCAGATCATCTTTATTGAAACAAAGTGCCTGTCCAATTAATTGCCTCGATTTGCGGATGTCAAGATTCCTCGACGCTCGATAAAGAAGTCTTCGAGGCGTCATAAGAAATCTTGGAAACAAAATTCGCTTTAATCGTTTCGTATCTACTATACTAAGAAAACGTGTTACCGCTTTAAATTTCATCGAACGTGTTGGCAAACAGTATTTATAAACTGTTTGAGAATAAAATGAAGCGCTTATTCATAATTCCAAGAATGCACGTCGTCATACGAACATGTAAGTTTTTTTGCTCTGAATTATATACTAGACATTGCTTTCGTGTAAAAAAGAAATATGTTTCTCAGGCAAGATAATAAATAAGTAATTGTTTGATAGGTCTGGGAAAAAAACATTCAA
The DNA here is from genome assembly GCA_923062465.1 of Acleris sparsana. Classification (NCBI taxonomy): domain Eukaryota; kingdom Metazoa; phylum Arthropoda; class Insecta; order Lepidoptera; family Tortricidae; genus Acleris; species Acleris sparsana. The sequence goes on from OV281293.1 coordinate 4,896,347, forward strand.
CATGTACCTACGCGAATTCGTGGCCAGAAATCTACAATTACTAAAGTGGGACACGTGATTATCTATTTCTATTTTGGGTCAAGGATTTCCTTGATAAACGTAATCATATTGTCATTCGAATACCAATTGAATCGTAATTACTAGTCGCATAAAATGTTGACATGCTCGAATTAAAGCAAGAGGCACGGGGGTTTGAGTTGACGCCTAGATAGGTGAGTGTTCCGTTCTGGGACGATAACTATAAAATGGTTTAAGAGGCCACATATGCTTCCACAACCACACAAGAATCAAAAGGGATGTCTTTATGAGTTTTCGCGCGAAGAATGTGAGATGGAGATAGTCTGCGCGCGTTTTGATTGCAGCGTCAAATTCAAATAATTGCTGTGAGTAAACAGCTCGTTGGACAGTAGTACAACTATAAAAAATATTTAAAAAATGGTTTACCAGGATTAAGCAGTTATAAGTAATCGAACATTAAATCAAAAAACGTTATGATGCGTAAAGGCCCGGTGCCATTTAACTATCGAGGTTTGTTTCTCTTTTCTTGTTTTCACGCTTAATATATCAAAATAACAGACAAGCCGTTATGGTTATTGAGATCTAGATCGCGGAACACTACCGATTTTAGAATATATTATGTGGCCTCCATAACAGGATTGTGAGATGACGCTTAAAACGCGTAGCTGTAAAAAAAAACCCATACAAATTTAGCTCCGGGGATAACGTTTCTCATCCCCTAAATTAAGTCCGATTTCAACGATTTAAGAACATGTTGTAGTTATTGTGAAAAGCTAGGTTTATACGTACCCGTTTTGTTTTTTGCATATTTTTCTCTTTTCATAATATTTATATTTACTATACTTATATTCAAAATTCGTAATAATCTGAGTAGGTTTAAGGGGAAAACAACGTAATGCCATTTTGTATAGACATTTTCACAATCCTATTTTACAAACAAGTATGCATTTCTTCTAAAATAGCTCTAGCATAACTTAGCTTTCGTAATATTCCGAATAAAAACGGGAAATTTAAGGTGTTCCCGTTATAAACGAGTACCAAATAAATTTTATTTATCTTTTCTTATGTGTGATGGGAATGATGGCTACAGGTTTGTGAACATGCGCTTGATAGTAGTTTACACTAGTTGTCGGTTATGTACCCATTCGAGTTTGCACCGACGCCACCGACCCAGTTAGATAGCGGCGCTATCACTGTAACAGTTACGATAAAGACGAACTACTTTCTCTCACACACCCCATTTTCTTAATAACTTATTGAAAACTCAAAACTACCTACCTACTCATAGTTAAAGCCTTACCATGACTTTGTCTGAGCTTTCTAGCGGATTAAAGTCTGGCAGATAAGCCTGCAACAATATCTTCAGTTACATTTTATAGCTTTCTCTCTCTTGATTAGGTATTTATAGATATCCTCTTTACTCTGACCTTTTAGTGAGCTACATTAGCGTCTTTGTTATTGGCAACATCTTCAGTGACGTCAATGTTGCTAGCTCCCGGCTTCCTTTTGTACCTGGAAATTCCTTTGTATTTTCTTGAAGAAGCATTAATACATAAGCATTTAAGCACTATAGTTCACTTGATTATCTTATACGAGCTATTGAACAAGATTTAAAAAGGATTAGTTCAGTATTTTCTTGTAGGTATTGTTTTAAGGGTTTTGTAAACAATGATTACCTAAGATTGAATGAAGATTTTCTAATTTCTTTCATTAATCTCACCATATAAAGTCTATTTTTGTTCTGATCTGTTTTACTCAAACGCATTAAAATCCCTTCCGATATCTCTCATGACCGAAATAACTTTTATATTTACTCTTCCAGTTCGAAATGTTTAGAATTGGTCATAATGCGAATTAAGCGGACGATCATCTAATGTAACATTGACTTTCACATCAGTGCGGCAAGTCTGATGTAACGCGCGAGGCCGCGCGGGGCGATTAGGTAAACGGTGCGCCCGCGCCGCTTTCACCCCACTTTCACCTCTATTTCCGCGTTGCACTGCTCATTGGCGCACATTTAGCTACACTTGTTGTTCGAGAATTATTTATTAACAGGTGCAACAGGCGCTTATGTATCTTATTTAGAACAAAGTCAAGTGGTTGCTCCATGGGCATAAAGACCAAGTGCGATATTATCGTTCAGAAATAAATATCTAGTAGCTAGATTACAAGTAAGAATATACACTCGTAACTTTAATCCAGCGATGTTATGACTTTACGTTAAGTTTATACATGACTTCGCTGGGTTCTTCGAAAACGTATAACGAGCGCGTTTCTGTTTGTCCGGGGCCACGACTACATGAATCATCTTTTTTTGTCATCTAAACTGAACTGATACGATGGTCCCACCGATGTGGGGATATGATAGATCAAGATTAGATTAAATTCCAGGTAGAATTTTTAGTTTGTCTTCGTCAAATTGAAAGATTCTGAGAAGATGTTTTTGAAACGATATTTGCAGATTGATTAGCTGTAAAAATCATGTTTGTAGAGTTATCGACGTTATCGTTGTTTGAATATTGGTGGAGAACGGTTCGAGTAAGCAGTCCGGTTGTGACACTGGCCTACTGACCCACTCGGTAACTGTGATGGGTTGCTCGACTCACCCACTTACTCACATGCACAAATTCGTACGTATCACAGCCGCCTGAGCTCTTATGCTATTACATTGCATTGCATGTGATCATCAACCTAGTTGCGTATCCAGTTACGTCTTTGTATGTAATAAAATCCTCATTTACTGTATTTAATAGTTATCTTCTTGTTAAAATTATAATGCATGCATTAGAGGCTTTTAAATTAATTTCATTTGATTTTTCCACCTTTGGAAATCTCAGAAACACTTTTTTACGTCAAAGTACTTAAAGGTAAATAATTGTGATGTTTTGTAAGATATTTACGAGGAAAATATATCAGTTCAGATAAAAACAACGCGGGCCGACCGGCACCGGCATGGCTTACGATTGGCACAACGCTTGTAGCTAGCTATTGACCCACTGACACACAAACTGCCTACAGCGGAGGCTAACGGGTCGCTTCCATACGACAAACATCTTTTACTCTTCGGAATAATTTACTAAAATGTTTCACAATCGATCGAAAATGCACATAATGAAAAATTGTATGTATCGCTTTAGACGGGGTTACACATGTATACACAAAGGAATCGATATAAAGTGCGTTCTAGGCATAGAGTAAACTTTAAGTAGGTAGCATTTTTTTATAAAAAGTGCACAGTACCCATATGATAAAAAAAATATTGATATATCTAGTTGTTGGACACGTTCCAAATGGATAAGCTCTGGTTGTTATAGGTCTTTAAATAGATTGTAGTAGGTATTTTATCACAATCTATTTCTGTACTAACAGCTGCTGAAGCTTGTGCATTGATGCTACTGCACAGTACAATGAGTTATTAGAAGTCGTAAATATTTATTCGCAAACAAATGGCTTGAACCTACTTTACAAACCAAACCAATTGTATGAAATTCATTCACAATTATTACGATTGCAAATGCGGAAGCATTTTAACAACTGACGAATAACTAAGATTAGTTTTACTGGTTTATTTACAATTGAACTGAGAACTGTTTTGAAGTCCCTTAATATTGCTTTAGACAATTTTTCGGGGATAGTTAACGGTTAGCTATTATATTTGATTTGTTAACCGTATTTTCGACCTAAACACATTAATATGTAAAGGTATTCTACCTCGTGTGTTCATAAGTTTTGAGACGAAATAAATATTAAGTACATAAAAAATTAAAGCATAAAGCTGTATTTATAAAATTTACAGATAATAGTAACTAGACATTAACTAACAACTACAAGCAATTACTATTCAAAATGTCCACCCCTATTTTTAATACAAGCTTTTAGTCGTTCCGGCCAGTCATCGATCGCGGCACGAATCTTTTCCAGTGGGATATCCTTCGCTGCTTTGATGAGGGCTCGCTTTAAAGAATCTAAGTTTGGGTGGGACTTTTGGCAGGCCCTGAGTTCCAATTCAGTCCACAAAGAATAGTCCAGTGGATTGAGATCAGGGCTGGAGGATGGCCATTCTTCCGCCGCGATGAACCCCGGCAAATTTTCCCTTAACCAAGCTTGAGTCGTTTTAGCCTTATGGGCGGGTGCTGAGTCTTGCTGGAAAATCCATTCTTTGTTGTGAAATAAAGTATTAGATAGGGGTTTCACTACAGTATCTAAAATGTCACTTTGATAATTTTTTGCTTTAACCTTGACACCTTGTTGGCAAAAATGGAGCGGAGTGACACCTTCGTACGAAACCCCCCACCATACCATCACACTCGCCGGATGATGGGCACGCGAGACATTTCGTGCTGTAGCAGGAACATCTTTGATGCTTTTGGCATAAACTTTTTTATTTTGCCGGTTAAACTTTTCTTCGATCGTAAAGATTTTTTCGTCGGTGAAGAGTATCTTTTTCGCATCGTGTCTCTTAAGCAGCATCGGACAACGTTCGCGACGTAATTTACGAAGGCGATCATTTAGAAAATGAACTTTTCTACGGCTGTAAGCCTTTACTTTCAGATCGTATTTCAATATTCTGTTGACTGAAATACGCGAAATTTTAGTCTGCAGAGCGAGTTTTTTCTGGGTGCGACATGGATTTCGGCGAAGTCGCTCTCTGATTATTTTGATGTTAGCAGCCGATCGATCTTTCAAAGAATCAGGCTCCTTGTAGCTTTTAATGGTTAATATACGAAGTTGCGGCTTACCCCAAAACATTTTATGTCACGGAAAATTTCCATTGGTTTTTTCCCCGCCATATGTAGTGAAATGACAGTCGCACGCAATTCTTTCGTTCCCTCCATCACAAGAAAAACAAAAGGAATTAATTTTAAAAACATACAAATAGCACACTAACATTCCAAATTCAAAATTGAAAAAAATATAAAATAGGTGCCAGTATTATTTTCTTTATTTTATAAGCTAAAAAGTTTGTCTCAAAACTTATGAACATACGAGGTAACATCGTTTATTAGTTATTGTCGTCAAACTTAATTTAAAAGAACCTACATTCCTGACGATGTTTAAATTACTTCAGACTATGACTTCCCTAGTTGATTTTTTGACAGCACGTTTGTACAAATTGGTCGTTACTCGTTAAATTGTAGATTATGATTACTAGATTTACTACTAAATCATAATACCAATATCATCTACGCATATTGCTTGGATGATTAGGTAAAATCTTCTCTAGTAATAATCTACCTGCAGTATGTTTTATGGTAACTTTAACATTCCATGTGATACAATTAGCGTCCAACAACCTACTCGGTGTGTTCAAATATTCAGCTTGGGGAAATGAGCCCTCTCGATGTCGGAATTTGTTATTTTTGGACGGAGTACCTAGTTATTTAACTACATTTAACCTAAGTATAATTCAAATTCGTCTGATAGTTAGAGAGGTCGTATATTCAGCTTCTTTGAAAATTCAAAATATTTATTTAGTAAATGGGCCACAAGCGGGCTCTTTTACACGTCGGTAATATAGAGTGAATCTACCAGCGCTTCGGACAAGACCATCATTGCGGAGAAGAAGGGGCGCTAAAAACTCCAGCAGAAGCTCATTTTTTCAATCATATTAACAATAATACTTTAAGTAAGTTACATTATGTAATATTAAGGTAACAAAGTAATAAATAATAAATTCTTAAAACTTAGCAAAAATAAAATTATTACAAATGTAAGCTCAATAAACCTTAAACTTAAAATAAGTAAGTAATATTGTGTGAAACAGCTGTTCGGCGAGAAACATCACAGTGTGTTCTCGTTTGAAAGCGTCTTGTACACACAAGAACTAATAAAGGTCAAAAAATATATACAAATATTAAACATAAAATTGAGTGCTTGTTTTTATATCTTAGTTTCCCGTATAATTTTTCCTTCCGCGTCGTGTATTCAGCCATCTCGAATATTTTTAAATACGAATTACCTACTAAATATGTATTTTAAGTGACATTACAGTATAGGTACACTTTAAACCAGAAAAATTGAAGTTGTCACAGAGAAACTCTTTCATCGCTTACGCTGCGGGAGGAACTCCGATGTAAATACTAGGTATATGGAAATAGATTCAGTTCGGGAAGTGTCCGTTAACTGATATAATATCTATTCAGCGCGAAGTCGGTCGTGAACAACAAACAGATCTAATAATAAAGGGCGCTGGTAGATATGGAACGAGAAATGTAGGCCACAGCCGCGCCCGCGCGTCCACTGACAACCGCGGCGTGAAACCCGAATATTTTCCTATTTGCTTACTTTTCTCGTCCAGTTTAGACATCAACGGTCTCGATAGTTTTCAATGACGGCCATAAAGATATCACGACCCATTTACTCGAATATTTATAGCCTCGTAAAAACGTTTAGTATAGTATTAAGGGCCCGTTGTTTGATCAGTAGTTAACTCAACTAATTGTTAAAATTCGAAAAAGGAGTCGAAAATTTGACACATTTCCTTGAGATTTAACCATTAGTTACTTTTTTTAACGATTAGTTAGTTTAACTACAGGCCCTAAATAATCAGATCTTAATTTTGTGTTAGCTAGATTCTATAAACGTCGATTTGATTAGTTGTTGAGACTTTCCCTTGGTTTTCCTTTAATTTGAGTCTGGAAACAATTAAAAGTCCCCTTTACTATGGTAATGTTACAGCCGGAGCAGGGGTTGTTATTTTCGGTCCCCTGTTGCTCACCCCCATTTAGGGCGCGTGTTCACGCTCGCACTTGGTACATATTTGCACAGTTCCGATATCGGTTACGTGATAAACTAAGGATCGAGAAGATAACTATAGGTAATATTTGAAATGTTTTTTCGTTAATTGTTCCGATAAAGTAATATATTCTTGTTTTTATCTAGATTGCATTGCAATTATGCAATAATATATTTCTATATTTATTAACTATGTATTCTTTTTAATTCTACAATAATTCTCAAACTTAACTTACTTAAAAATATATGATTTTACTAGCTGTTGGTGTTGCTAACCCACCCGCATAGAAGTAGTTTAAAGCTCGCTCTTCTCTTGGGAACTGTCGAATTTTCCGGAATAAAAAGTCCATGTTCTTTCTCGGGGTTGAAGCTATCATTGTGCCAAATTTTATCCGTGCCTATGGCTAGTATGGATTACCCCTACATAGATGTTTAGATAACGCTTTGTTAAGATACATAATCGACAATAAAGTTAAAATTAAACAGTTAGTGGGCGGGCACGAGTAGGTCTAGATTCGTCATAATATTATAAGACTGATAAGCGTGATATTTATTTACGTAATAGAAAGCCTGGTTTATACTTAAGCCAATAACAGAACGGATTATTATTTAATAACAATCTGATTATAAAATCTCTAAAGTATTAGTAATAGACACTTGGCCAACAGCCTTTGAAGGCTTAAGGTGTCAGTTGGTAGCCGACTGCACGCAGCAGCAGCAGACGACGTGTCGTCGCGACACTACAGGTTTTTATGTGGTTATTTCTATGAAATTCCCTCCGTAGCTAGCGACACCAAGCTAGCGACGTGTCTCCATAGAAACACATAGAAACCACAGAAGCAGACGACGTGCTGCGTGCAGTCGGTTACCAACTGACACCTTTACTATCAGTGTTTTAGCGAAGCACATTAGGTACATTAATTTACACACGACTTACATTAATTTATTCTTTAAACAACAACTAATTGGGTTAAGTGAAACATTATGGAGTGCGGGCGGACATCCATTCGAGTTATATTTATTATATTTATTTATATTATAGTCTTTGTTGTGTACAGTCGGGTAATAAGATGACCTTTACGAAGATCAACAAGAGACCTAAAACAGCTGCCATGCGTTTAAATTGTTTAAAATATATAAATGTGTGAATGCTTATAAAACCGTACACATATCTTATTGAAGTCGACAGTAAAATATTATGTATATTTAACTACTACGCAATATTATAGCAATCTTAGTTTGATTTACACTATTAAGTCTAAATGACGTATTATTTCTTGGTAAAATGTTATGAAACATTTCTGAATGCTCCGAAAGCATTTGTATTATAAACATTTGCATTTATGATAATTATGTTAAATTCGCAAACACAAAAGTCGAATCTCAATCGAAAGAGAAATAAAAAACAGACATCATTCGAGTCACCTTGTTTCGCGTCTCGCGGGGGCAATGACCGGGCACAGCTGTAGGCACGGGCGCGTGTGCGTGCCTGCACACCGACACTATTTAAGATAGTCTACGTTTGTGTGCAGAAAATATTTTCGACAATGGATAGATTGATAAGACCGATATGTAGGAATAATTTACTACATCCATACCTACGTAGGTAACTACATATTATTATTATTATACCAACACAATATTTAGTTCTGCCTTTCAGTTTATTGACAGGTTGCGTTTGAAGTTGATTCTTTTGTTATTAGGTAGGTATATTAACGCAGTAGGTATGTCATATACGCATATCGGCGTACACCTTTATAAATTTTGAATACAAACTGAGGAAAATCCCGTAAAATGCAAGTTAAGTTTGACGATAATACCTATGTATGGATTAATAGTTGCTGCATTACATTGTACGAATTTTATATTAAACAGAAGTTTATGCTAAGGGAAAACATTGCACAAAAACCGTGAAAACATCTGCGAACCAGTTCAATAGCCTGTGTGATGGCGATGTTATTAGAATTTGAATCGCACGTATTTTCCTGTGAAATCTAGTAATTTAACGCTAATCGTGTACTTATTTATGGTTTTCAGTTTGAAAATTAGATTCGCATTACTTTAGCACAGACAACCAAGATAATTAAAAGAATCATTGACATCAGTGAGCTATGGAAGAAGTTGTCTTATTAAATTCCGTTTTTGACTATTTAAATTATCGCGTTATCGCCACAAAGGCCAGGCCAGGCCTCCTCTGATTTATTCACCACCCGTTCTGCTTTCTTATTCATCCAAATTCATTTCCAAGTCAATTGAATTGATTTGCGTGCATCGCGAACCCCGGTCAACTCGCTGAATGTTGAATTAGGTCAATGTCTAACGTGTTTCTGATACAGCACTCCAAACTTTTCATTGTCATCTAGAAATCGTACCTACTCGTACTATTTATAGTTTAGTTTCATTCGTCATTCTCTTGCTTAGATCTTTCAGCAGATCAGTATTCAATACAAAACGAGGCTTTATGCATAGCCATGCTTTACAATAAGACATGCTCATCTTAGTTGTAGGTAATATCCCAAAGCAGATATCTCTTTATATCTATCCCTTTCGTAAGTAGGTACTTCAGTTATTAACTTATTACCAATTGAGACAAAATAACAGGAAAACTTTGTTACCGGTGTAGTAATTCAGGGCCTTAACCAGTGAGACGTCACGGCGGAACAAATGACTGCGCTGAAAGGCCTGAAAGTCGTTATTTATGGCTGGGCTCTTTTACGCTTTACAAATTGTTATCGTGCCACTCAATGACCACTTTTTTTTTTCTGGGTTACCTGATTTCTTAGAGGATAATTAAATTTCCTCTTGTTTGTTTCAGATCTTCGGGGGAGGAAATACGTAGTCATGAACGCGATAAAAAGGCAACACTCGCATCAAGCAGGGTAGCTGTTGACAAACGTGAGTTGGGCTATGTAAATACTAATATTATAAATGCGTCAATAAATATCTGGCTAATGAGACATTTTTCACGGCTTGACTAACGATCGGATAAAGAAGCCTGTCTAGCTAGAGGAAATTAAAGATAATTTACTCGGCTGGGACGCCTAGTTGAGTTGGCAAGGAAAATAACGAAGTTACTTATATCTACAAGATACCTATCAGCAATAGGTAAGTGGCTTTCTAGTATACTTCTAGGACAATATCTAGCCTGAACAACACAAAATTATAAATATTTGTAAAACACTCGCAAGTTATAACTGATAAACCTGCTACCAGTTTTCACCAAAATCAAATGTTTACCAAATTGATTGGAATTGCAAAACTCGGTCAAGCGGGAAGCAAACAGGGACCGGTTTAAATTTAGAAGTCCAGTCACTTCTCATTTACAGTCATACGCTCGGATTCAGTAAATATTTATATATGGAGAACCACACTACACAGTAGCCTCTAGATATCATTGTTTCGCTTGTTATTTGTTGTTGTTGGAATAAAGCTATTAGCATCAGAGACTTCTTATATAAGTGTTTTCGATCCCTATTTAAATTTACATTGCACGGTGGCGTCAACGTAAATTTAAACAGAGGGGCGAGACATCGCGAATTGTAAACATTATAGCCAACCAAAATCAGGAGTAGACATATCTTTCGTTAAAAATCAAACCTCGGAAAGTCCTTTTACCTTTAAAAGCCAGATTAAAGATATTGTTTACCGTGTTAGCGTGCAGTGCAAAGGCTCTTCGTTTATAAATAAGCAAAGCATAAGATTCGTATCTTATTGTAAGACTGTTGAGCACTTTATATTTACGCTAGCTGTTTTGATTTAAATAACACGAATGCGAGTTTTTGACTAATAAACAAGATTAAGCTGTTGTTGCTGAGTTCTCACCAGTTTGAGGTCAGATAAAAGAACTACAATCAGGAATTATTCTAATAACCTTAAGTACAGTCAGCTGCAGAGATAAGTATACCCCCCTGCATAGGAAACTTGTATGCAGGAGGGTATACTTATCTCTGCAGCTGACTGTACACGTAACAATATCCCAACTTGGCGCCAATATTTCCGCTTTACCTCTTATTCCCCGTCTAGACTTATTAAAGTCGATTCCGAGCGACAAACACTTTCATTCGAATGTCTGTCTACGCTAGTTATAAAAAAATATCTTCGATTATAACGCTAACGTGTTAAACAAAGGATTAATCATGAACATTACTCGGTAGAAGGGTGGTCAATGTATACTATCCAGTAGTTAAGTCATATAACGGAAACCTTACAAATGCGGCATACCTACATAATTACATCTTTCTATACACGCGCGCATACTTCAGTATGTTTATATACATTATGGGTAGAAGATATGTATAGGCGCTAAGTAAGTACATGTAGTTTGTTTACTCCACAGGCCTCGTGTGAGACGTGAGTGCTGTTATTGATTACTTTCAAAATTAAACAATAGACTGTTATCCGAAGACGTAAAATTATGTTGCTGTTTACCTAGTAAGTAACTTGATCTCTCGGGTATAAATTTACTATGAGAATTTTACATCCAACGGATGAGAACAAAATGAGAAGCGCATTAGAAAATGTGTATACATGAATATTATAATACCTATATGTAGAAGGTAATTTGTTTTACTCGCTGTCTCGGGCGGGAGCCGTTCCGGTGGCCTATCGATTGGGTCGCGCTCGCGTCCTCGCAAACCTCTGCTCCCATGACAACGGCTCAGCTCCCACCTGCCGAGTGCGTCAGATCAACTCAATATCTACATACGTTTCAATAAACTTATTTGTACTTGTCTCAGACAAAGGTCAGATCGCATGGCTTGCAGAGACTCATTAAACGAAGTTAACAATGTTTTTTTTCCTGTTCCTTGAATCACACGGGCACATTTATATTATCTGTTCATACTTATGATATGAACAGCCGCAGACCATAAAAGAAGTGGCAATTTATTAACTCGAGCAAGTGAAGGTCACTAAACTTTTTCATACCGTATCATCGAGTCATGCGGAAGTTCTGTGCGTGCGATACGTGTGTGAGTATGTATATACGCGATAATTATATATGTAGTCGGGGCGAAGTACGCTCAAGGGCAGCCGGCGGGCGACGACCCCAACGCACCTTCAACAACTTGTCTTCGGCTTTCACGACTCACTCGCAATGATTGATGAACCCTATCGCTTTATAATATACTGAACCTTTTATAGGGAGTTTCAATTAACGGAGTCCATAAATATCCAAAGAAGTCAATCAACTTTATCGTTTCAGGTGGCGATCTGAGTAAACGGACCCCGTAGTATGGACGCAACTCTCAACAATGTACTGGAAGGAACTCGCCAGTATTTTATGGGGTTCCCCAAGCAATCGCAAGCGGAAGGCAACGGGCAGCCGGCGATGTGGCCCGCGGGCGCTCCTCTGCATGAAGAGGGAGCGCCAGCCCTGTCCGGTGCTCCGACGCCCTCATCGCGCCCACCGTCCGCAGCGGCCGCCCCACCGTCGGTGCCTGCCGTCACACCGACCGTAGCACCGCCGCGGCCGCCCTCCGAGCCTCTCGAGCCGGAGCCCCACATAATTCACAAAGCGACAGTGATGCGCGAAGCCGCCGAAAAACGGCGGGAACAGCCCGAACCTGAAGACGAAGAGGAACCTATGAACGCACTCTCACCACCTACTCACATTATCCGTAAGCCGCCGCAGCGGGCTCTTCCGTCCCCCGCACCCGCGCCGGCGGTGCCGTCTCCGTCCCCCGCGCGCCCTCCCTCCGCCGCCCCTCTTCAGTCGCAGCCTACGCCCGAACCGCACCCGGAGCCTTCTGCGCAATACCGCCCGCCTATACACCGCGTGCAGACACCCACAGCGAGACAGGCTGAACATTTCGCTCCCGGGCGCCCGCCGGATCATTATACAGCATCTCGCCCACCTGAAGCCTATTCGCGGTATCACTTTGACCAACATTTTTCGGATGCCAACCCCAGCAGAGGTTCACACGGGCCCTTGGTAGCGTCGCCACAGCCTTCTGCGCCACCGCGACACAGCAGTCCTCAGCAAACTTACGCTAGACTGTCGAGTTCTGTACCGCAGCACGCGGCGCCGCGGCTTAGAGAATCGGCCACACACAGTCCTCCTGCGTCGCGCTACTCACTGCCGCCCACACAGCCGCCGGCGCCGCATCCTCATAACGATCGGGTCCCACCCATACATCATCCACAGACGCTATTGTGTAGCGAAAGACGTTCACCGCAGATTTACACAACTTTATCGCAACGACATGAATCCCATTTTGCTCGAACGCCGTCTCATTATGAACGACATGCGATTCCTCCAAGAAAATATGATCCCCAACAATCTTATCCTGGGTACCGACAAACGCAAACAACAGTACAACCCGTGCAGAGCCAGCGAGCAGAAACGCATCATCAAGGCCAATACAAGCATGCAAACATGGATGCCATAAGTACCCACTACGCAACGAGACCGCCAGACCGCGCGCCTGCATCAAACTCTCATGATTCGGCCCGACTGTTACCCCAACGTCCAGTAGATTATCCAAACGTAAGCAGAAACGTCGACCCAAGGAGTAACTACCACTATCCGAGTCCCTCAACCTCCGCCGTACGCTATCCGCCTACAATGCCTGTGCCCGTCGCCCAGAATCATCAACAGCAGAGAACACCTTACCGCTCTACAGCTGCGGCCAAACCTGAATATCTCGCAACTAACCATGTTCAACCAACAGCTCGATCAACGTTAAAGCCTGGTTATCCAAACCAACAGCAACGTATGACCGTATCTGTAACATCATTGGTTAATGAAATGAATCAAACAAAACATAAAAAAGAGTCGCCTCTAGACTTGTCAGTGAAAACTGTAAAAAATTCGGCAGATTCTTCGACAACTCTAGATGATGCTGTGGATTCGGCATCATTTGGGAGTAAAAGCCTATCGTTACAACCTAGACAGTCATCTAATCGACATGCTCTTCAACATGTGCCTACTTTCGATGCTTCACATAAAGTTGATTTTGCTCCTAACTTTACACAACACCGAGAAACAAATAACAACCACAGTCCTAGTGTGTCGCTTGGCCACCTGCCTGTGCGGTATAATGGAGCATATGATCCACCGCGGCAGATAGCAGAGGCATATTCTGCGGAACCCCATCAACAAAGGCACCATGACAGGAGTAAATTAAATGCACCAATTGGATCCCGACACGACTACGTTCCTCGAATAGACCTAACAACGTCGATTGCGGAAGACCGCCATTCTGATGGTAGATTACGCGACGATCGAAACTTTGTAATAGAGGAAAGAAAGCGGCCCACGGGTCTTATTGTCAACAACATTCCGGATAAGATTGTCAGGTACGAGACCTGGACGGCAGATAGTCGGATAGCAGATAGGAACAATCGACAACACGACCTAATTAATCAACCAGTCTATAGTTATAATAATCATAAGCGATATGAGGCATACCACAGCGAACACAAGAGGCCGATTGCTTCGAGTGTGTATCATGAACATCCTCCACACGTTAACCACAGATATCCTTATCCTCCTGATATTTTAAGTAGAGAAGCAAGAGACTATCACGCTCAGTATGCTTCAGACAGAAATACAGCTAGTAACAACCGCCAAGTTATACAAAAAAATGCGACCCACAGGGATTTGCATTCTCATCCGTTGGATCCTCATAGTGGAATGCCCGCTGATAAAAAGGTCTTGAGTATATTAAGAAACAGTCTCGAAACGAAACAAATGGGATTTTCCGAAACAGCGAGAGCGAGGCAGATACCTGAGCTTATTGTAATAGATGATGTCGATGACTCTGAGATGGAAATAACTGATCTAACAAAAGAAAATGATGTCGAACTGGGATTAAGAAACGTTGGTAAAAATAATCAAAACAAAATAAGTACCTTGGGGCACCAAATTCTTATGCCCAAAGCTGTTGATTCTATACTAAAAGACTCCGAATATCAAAAACCCGACATTGTGGAACTTATGAGCAAATCGCCAGAAAATGATGTTGCCTCAAGGATAAGAACAAAGGCTGAACTGAAAGTTATGCCTCCTTCACAAGATAATCACTTAAAAGCAGAAAAACTCGGTACACCGATAGGAAATCATGAAAATGCCAAGTTAACTCCGAAATCACAAAAGCAGCATCTTTTTAATCAAATACGAGAAGATCTCAGCTTGGAATCCGTTATAAAAAGTGAAAAGCCATTTGAAACAATTTTACCGAATATTAAGTGCGAGCCAATAAATATAGATGAAATTGAAAAAGACGCAGTTATATCAATAAAAACTGAAAACTTTTTGGAAGCTGAATGCATCGCACCGAAAAACGATGCTCCAGAAGACTTGGATTGGGCCAGTGCTTGTGATAATTTTGTGGAACAATTAAAAACTGGTTGTCACAAAAAGAGACCACGTAAAAAGCGTAACGATACATTAGAACAGGAAAACAGAATTAGTTTCGATAGATCCATTAGCCTCAAGGTTGAAGCGACACCGGAAACAATACTTAGTGAACCTAACCCCCCAATCGTGATAAAACAAGAACCAATTGATCCAGATGAGACCGTGGACCAACCCATGGTAGAATTGACTCAGGAACTGAAAGAAGCTAATTTCAACAACCTTCTTCCTAAACCTCTCGCGCTAAATAAATCTGTGAGTAAATTACCTCCACCTGAAGACATCGCTTTAAAGCAAACAGAGTTAAAGGAAACATCCACTAAAGAAACTGCCCAAAAACAGTCTTTAAAAGAACCTACACTTCCTAAGAGCAATGCGAAAAAAGAATCCAAACCACCTGCGTCAAAAAACAATGACAAGAGCGAAAAAACAAAAAATAATAAAAAACACAAGGATACTGAAAAAGTAACAAAGCTGCCATTAAAGCGAAAATCACTATCAGATAAGAGCGAGTCTTCATCTTCGACAAGTTTCGCAACACCCGGGAAAAACGCAACAATAGACAAAGGATCATCAAAAATAGTAATCAAACAGGAAACCGAGTCCACCGATGACGACGAACCTTTAATTAACAGCAAAATCATAAAGGAAAAAGAACGAAATGAGAGGCTTAAGTATGCGATGCTTAAAGATATGTCGGTATACGTTAAATTGGAATGTTGTGATGTCAATATGAGTAAATTCACAAAGAAGAATGACACAAACATGAAGGATAAAGATGTTAAACAAAGCAAGGCCAAACTAGTTAGAAAAACATCCAGATCAAAAGGAAAGCCTCTATTGATTGATAATGTTAAAAACGAAAAACGTAAACGTGAGTCAAGTTCTGAAAGTGATGAAGATCATACTGTAGCTAGCAGACTACGATTGCGTAAATCTGTCAAGGCGGAAGATAACAAAAACACACCTGTTGCTAAAACTCCAGTTAAGTCATCTCCGGCGAAAAAACAGGAAATCATTAGCAGTAGCGCTAGTTCTACACCTGCACGCAAAGCTGGTTTTGGAGATGGTTCAGATTTCCACCCAGGATGGGAAGAAGAACTGTACAGATATAAGCGATCTCTCCGTATGCCTAGCAGACTTATTGCCATACCTCGAGGACGATCTGGTGGACCTTTTGTCAAGGGTGCAAGCAATTTATTTACAAGAGGCTCCACTTCTCTGCCTGACTTAGACCCCGCTCCACTCTCCCCCGCGCCGTCTTCTGCGCCTTCCGCTGCAACAGATGACCTTTACGCCAGACGCCCAGACAAATTAACTCTAGACAGCGATCTTGATTCCAACTCCAGCTGCTCAGCTCTTAATAATAGACTTAATTCTGACTCTGAAGCATCCACGTCTACAGTGTTTTCAACAAAAATAAAGAAAAAGGCTAGTTCTATAGTAGATGTGCTTATCCAAAAGTGTGGTAAAAGAGAAGATAAAAAAAAGTTAAAAGAGAAAGAGGAGAAAGTCAATACACCTAAGCTCATTCCTAAAAGTTCTAATCCGACAGAGCTTTTAGGGACACCAAGCTTGGGTCTCATAAAAAGTGGCACTAGAGGAATTTTGACCGCGAAAAAGGAAAAATTTATGGAAGATATTTATTATTTGGGTGCTTTCAGAAAAGAAACTGTTACAGCGTTTAGGAATGCGTTCCTTAATAATACTGATGGACTTATGGGTGCCACGGAAGAGTTTGCACCGGTCGTTTTAAAATCAAGAACCAGAACTGAAAGCAGAGTAATTAAGCAACGAGCAACAATCAAAGAAGTGTTCGGAGATGAAAGACCGGCATCAGCGCCGCCTTCCTCCTACAGAGACGACGAGCAGGATGAAGAGAAATCAGAAAAACCAGTTGAGGTTAAGAAAGAAGCAGAGACAAAACCGAAGATTAAACCTAAGAAAATTATGAAAGATAAAATGATACGTAGATCAAGTTCTATTAGAGACGGACTTCGAAGTACCAAATCATTAAAAAGAAACGACGCCAAAGGTCGATTGATGCGCTTAAAAAAAAGGAATAACTTAATGAAGTCTTTGGCCAACAAACAACGCAGTAAAGATATATCAACCGCAAAAATGAAAAAAGAAAAAAGTCCTTCTGTCGTCGATAAAGACACGGCTAAAGAAGAAAGCAGTTCTCCCGGAACGACCGAAGGAAATGGTAAAAAGCGATTAAAACGACTATTCGGTAGAAGAAAATTTAGTTCTGGGTTTGATTACATACGTAAGAAAAAAAGAATTATACGCAGAGACGATTCGACCAAACAAGTGCGCCGTCCGGCAGCCAAGCCTAGTCCCGAATCCGTGCACGACATAAAGAAAGAGATAAAGGGCTGGTTCATTAATAAAAGCATAGGAGAGTCGCATCTTCACCGAGCTGCTAGACTTGGATACACGGTAAGTATTTATAATGTAAAGCGTTTGTCTCTTTTAAATCCTTTCCCTTCGGTAACAAATACATACGGGCGTCAGGATTATGCTAAAAATATGTCTTCCGTCATATTTCAGGACTGTGTGGCGTATTGCCTAGAAAAGTTGGAATCGGAGCCCACAGCAAAAGACAACGCTGGCTTTACACCGCTCCACGTGGCGTCGGCGAAGGGACATGTGCGCATAGCCCGTCTGTTGCTACAATACGGGGCCAATGTCTCTGCTGCCGCTCAAGGGGGCATTAGGTAAACATCTTAAATTTCCTTGAATTCTAGTATCGCTTGAATATAAATTCTGATAATCAGAAAATTGCACTCGCGTTAATAGGAATCCAATATTCATTCAATTCAATTCAATTCAATCGTGATTAACTGTAAAATTTTACATTCAATGCTTTTACACATTCATTACTTTTAAATTGATATAAAAGTCCTAAAATAGTTGCCTCCCTACTTTCAGATCTGATAACTCTTAAACGGCTCAACCGCTTTACATCATACTTAACTAAGAACCACCCCAGTTAAACTAGATTTCTAATAAATAAATTTTGCCTTTCAATTCAAATCATGATCATAATATTCACTAACCATTTTTTTATGGCTACGTTAGTCCTAATTAGCATCTATTTATTTTGTAGTTAAAAGCCTATAAAGCATCTATTGTTCGTTGCTTCCAGGCCTTTGCACGAGGCGTGCGAGAACAGCCACGTGGAAGTGATCCGGCTGCTGCTCGCGTACGGTGCCGACCCCCTGCTGGGCACATACGCGGGGCAGACGCCCGAGGAGCTGGCCGAGGGCGCGGCGGCGGCGCTGCTGCGGCTGCACATCGCCGACGTGCAGGGCCGAGCCACCGGGCCCTGGCGGTTCCCCCCGCCCGCTGAGCCGATTGGTCAGTTCATTCTTCAGTTATAACTCAAGGCGACCGACATTGGTCCTTGGCTAGCCTTGCCTTATAACTTTGATTCTATTGTTATAATCGTCCGCCTATCAATTCATCCCATAAGTTCGCGTCTCATGGGCCAGTTCCTTATTCAGTCAAATAACCCAAAAGGAGCCATTGGTTCTTTCTGCCTTGGCATTGATCTTCAAATCGTTACAAAACAGAAAGACACGACTAAATCCAAGCCAAAGATTTCGCGATGCGGCCATGTTTGATGCCGACAACTTCTAGACTTTTGGTGAAACGGGTACAATACAATACAATACAAAACACTTTATTGAACACCAAACAAAACATTACAGAGATCCAGTAAAATTAAAACAAAAACAACAGGTAAACAACAGGCGGTCTTATCGCTAGTTAGCGATCTCTTCCAGACAACCTTAACAGGGACATGGTGTCGAACAAAAATATTTTACACAGCAGGTGGCGCAGACTTCACGCAAGCAATAACAAGACACTTTTTGTAAATAGATAGGTAAATATATACAAATACATACAAGATATATAGTCGGGTAGTATCGGTGAAACTACTGGTAATGTAATAAAAGTTGAAATTTGACCCGCTTGTTAAAATAAAATAGCTAGAAATGACATATTAATGCATACTTAATCAAATATTAATAAATACCCGTGCTTATCACCATATTCTATCTAATCATGTATTATGTCATAGTATTTATAAGGCACCAGGGTCGCTTTGTATCTGTTATATTTTTTATACTTAGGACTTTGTTATCATTGTCGTTTTTGATTGGAAGTTAATGCTTTTGATTAAATAGACAAAGACTAAGAATTTATTGTAAAGAGTCGTCCACATGCATCAGATGCAGTAGTACGTCTGTCTACATTAATAACAATTTATCCTTACGTTTCAGACTTTGAAGAGCTCGGATGCGATCCGCTGGCGAGCCCTCCGCCAGCCTCGCCGCCACCGCCGCCCGACTCGATGATCGAGATTCAGTGCACCGAGGCGCCGCTGCCGCCCTTCTACAGCCTGCGACCCGCGCCCGGACAGCCCTCTGACGGACTATGGTGCCTGCTGCAAGATATCACTAATTTGTTACAGGTATAGTTGACTAGGGATTAGGTAATCAATTAATTAATTATAGTCTGCCATTGGCAATTATGACCATTGACCCGAATAAGCCATTGGTTCGTTGGGCGTAAGGTAAGGCCCTTAGAAAGAAATAGGGGAGCGCTGCCCCTACAATAAAAAATATAAATAAAAAGTAGAATACGAACAGCGAAGTCTCTACTAATTTAACCGAAATTCCATTAAATTACAATTGATTTTGCAATCAATGTATTTCAGTGCTTTCACAGCAGTCTATGGCATAATTTGACTCCTAGTCAAATATTCCTTATATAAAGATGTTAATACTTTTACCATTTTTCTATTAGTAAAAACTTAGGTAGGTTTATTGTTGGTCTTGGTGGGTGATCAATCAGCCAAAAAGGTTTGGGACCATACCTATGGACTAGAAGCACATTGAATTGCCAGTTCGCCAGGTGTATTAATACTCTATTGTAGTTCATCAATAAGAGTAATACGAATAGAATACATATACATACATATACAATACAATTCATACGCTACTTAGGTATTGCACTTTAGTTCAGTCAGAGTCATTATATCTGGTGGATAAGCAGATACTCATATGGCACTTTCACTCGATGGCCCATCATGAGCCAGCGTAACAGACGGACGGATCTATACCTTAGACATATACCATATTCTTATATCACACTTACTCCTTCCCTTACGCTGGCCCATGATGGGCCCTCGTGTAGAGGCCATCATCCATCCTCATTCCTTCTGCATGTAGATACTTGCTTTTATATCTCTCATAATGGAACTCATTTTTTTTTTCAAATTGCAAGGACAATGCAAACGAGAACACAGGCCACCTGGTAAGTTGGATCTGAAACTCATAGATATTCTCATTCTTATAATAAAATAAGTAAAATAAAAAGTTTATTTAGCAAGTAGGCCACATGGACACATTTACACATCAAAATCTACCAGCGCTTCCCAAGAGGAGACCACGGCTGAGAAGAAGCGCCGCCGCAAGAAACTCACTCAGAAATTATTTAACATAATACCTACTGTGATGACAATGATAACTTATCCCAGCATTATATTAAACTATGAACATAAAATAAAATAAAATATCATGCGTGAAATCTATCAAAATTAAAACATACCTATAGTATTATTACAAGAGCATATAAATAAAAATTTAAAGTAGGTATATGCACGTAGAAGGGAATTTACATATTGTTATAGTATGAACCGTGTAAATAAAAGACCGATTATGTGCCTAACTACTTTGCACTTCTCAGAATTTTGACTCTATTTGTTTCTTTCCAGATCAAATCAAAAGACAATTTACTGAAGCAGATTCACTGCGGCTCAGGGTCACCCAAAGAACTGCTTCGTGAGATCAGAACGCAGGAGTTCCTAGAGCGCGCCCAGTGCCACCAGCTGCTCTGCGCCGGGGAGAAAGTTAACATTCGTGCTTCCAAAGTGGCCCTCGTGCGGGTCACGGACAAACTGCGTCAACTGCTCAAGGTCGAGACCGTCCTTGTCAGCTGACACTAACCGTGCCCCAGTTGGTTTTTATTCTGCCCTGAGCTCAAGCTCGAAGGGCTTTATTGCTCCTAAGTTAAAGACAAGAAATAGTGGATATTGGGGAGAACCCGGCTATGTAAAGTTCGGTCGTATAATGATCGACCGTTTAGCTCAACGAGATCTTAATACTTTGACTGATTATTTAAATCTTAACAAAGATGTATCTCATTTAAGAACAAACATTTTTATTAGGAAAGTTAGGACAGCCGCAATCCGATATTTTAAGGTTTGCCTAGCTGCACTGCATATGTAATGAATGTAATAATCCTATTATGAACAATGTAAATAGTGTAAATATTTGATAGTATTCTGTGTATAGATGTTGTCTGTTTAGAGTATTTCATGGGTGCTAATTGTTGGTGAATGGTGTATATTGGATTAGATAACTAATTAAGTTCTGCGACGAGTTTGATAATAGGTAGTTTAATTTAATATTATTATTATAATTAATTTAAATAACGAAATATAGTTACCACAATCTAGGTTCGGACTAGCATATACTGTCTTAAATGTGTGTGCAATAATAATCATGCTTGAATCTTAAGTATAATGTGTGAATGTGTGGACTGAAGTGCGCGTAACTCAGTGGTATATCACAGGGTCTGACAAAGCCTTATGCACACGATTGCTGTACTTAAATTATCAAGAACATCAACAAATGGCAATTGGTAGCGATTGT
The DNA here is from genome assembly GCA_923062465.1 of Acleris sparsana. Classification (NCBI taxonomy): domain Eukaryota; kingdom Metazoa; phylum Arthropoda; class Insecta; order Lepidoptera; family Tortricidae; genus Acleris; species Acleris sparsana. The sequence continues at coordinate 4,918,187 of OV281293.1, forward strand.
ATGTTACTAGGTGGTAGGTTGTGATTGGCTCCCACCCACTCGCAGTGAATCCAAAGGGGCTCTAAGACTTGACTTCCTGAGCTATTCTTGATATTATTTAACTAAATACATCACTGACACACTGTTATATTTTATAATGTTAAAATTAATGATTCATCATTTATTATGAGATTACTCTAAATTCTTTTCAATAGTAAATACATTGTTATGTTTGCTATATGTGCCCAATATGTTAATTATTGTACAATAATTTTACTTTTACTTATAACAGTTATGTTTTTATTTATACAGTTCTGTAAGATATTAGGAAAATTTATTAAATCATAATATTATGCATATCGCAAAAATTATTAACTGTAAATAAGATGGATTGTAAACAAAATATTTTAATTTATTTCGAAGCTATATCATGTCTGCATAGAACCAATAGAGCCAGCAGTGTTTATTGGAATTGTTTAGCCACGAAATAATATTTGGAACATTATACAGATGGTAGCCATTGTTACTTTGTATTTGGAAGCCATGTTCCAGCCTATCTACATATTTCTGGGAAATAATAATAAATGAAGAAGTACATAAACAATCTGTGATGAAAGTAAATATAATGAAAGCGGACTTGGGTATGAAGAATAAATGTAATTATTGTAACTGATGGATTCCACATGTGTGTATACTTCTTTGAATGGAAACATTAATACCTGTCTGTACCTATGTTAAGTATTATCGTAATTGACACCCTCTTGTTGATAACATGGAAAATAAAAATGTGAACAATTCAAAATAAACATGATTTTATTGTACACCCTTCATATTAATAAATAGCAAGTTAAATCTCTTTAGGTTATAACCCTATGCATAAAATTAAATTAAAAAAACATCCAAATAACTATTCAAATAATTATGTGTTCCCAATAAAACCGTTATCTTTACCTACCTACTTCATTTGATGGTATAGAATAGAATAGAAAAGAAAATATTTGTTCAACGCACACAGGAGAAAAACAATTATATAGAAAAACATAAAATGAAAAGAAGACATGGTTCAAGATACTGATACGTTACGTTGATAGACCACTATGGACAATATGGACATGAATGAAAATTCCGCAAAAGTTTAAATAATCTGTAGAACGACGAAATCAATACTGCAGAAAATCATAAAGAGATGAGATTATATATTTCTCAGTTATGTCCATTATGAACATTTGACTCAACTGCAAAGAATAGACGCAAGTAGTATACCTACCAACCTATATAACTTTTGCACACCTGTGCTTTTTATTTCAACCTTAGGGTCAGTGCACTAATAAGTTTTAGCAAACAAGGCATTCCACTCAAACTAATAAGATTTAAATGAATCAATTTAGAAAAATATCAAATAACTTACATAAAAATAAATAGATTGGGATCGTACCTATTTATACACTTACGCAATTGTCGTTTTTGACTTGATAAGACTTCGCTTATTACATGTTATTGGACTTGTGGCTTGGTGTATAACACCATTACACACGATCATACAGATTATAAGGGTAAAAGCATATATTTCAAGATATTGCAGTATTTTTAAAACAAACATTAACGGGAATAGGTATCGTGGTTTCCGAAAGTTCTGATGGTTCATTTCATAGTAGGTATGCTTTTTAAGATTTTTGTTTATTCAGAAATACCTACCTTAGATAAAAAGCACAATAACCGAACTTTACAATTTATGAATTAAATTAAAGACATCATCACATACACATTTTTTTCTCTGTACTCTAACAATTTTCCCGCGGTCTAACCAAACTTCAAATTTCCACCAAATTTCAATCAACGAATCAACGACCAAGGCGTGGGGACCAAGGACAAGACCATTAAGTACTTACTAATTCCACCACAGATTATCTCTATTCAAAAATTTCAATTTCATTGTCAAACTTGTTAAGTTTAAAGCGGGTATATACCATCACTGTGAACTGCACAGTTTCAACTGTACAGTTTTATCTAATTAAATTTTGATTAGATAATTGTTCGATTGTCCGTTTCTGAAAAGTTCGACTGTGCAGTTAAAACTGATGGTACGTAGCCCGCTTAAAGCCCACTGAACTCTTAGCCCGCGGATCTCGCGCGAAAGCCGCGAACGACGCGAACCATAAAGCCTGCGCCACACTTGGCTTAGCCCGCGGATACGGGGCGATTTCGCGGCGCGAAGTTGCCAATACTTCGCGGCCTGATAAACCATTGACTTGTAGTTCACGGTAATCTCATAAGGAAGCTCGCGGTCCTCATTGGCGTTCTAGATATATTTTCCAAGAGGCCTCCCTGCCTCGTTGAGATACATTGGGCTAGACTTCATTCGGCTCCCTATTTACAAGTGAATTCAAGTAATCAATGATCAAGGCGTTAACAATGCGTGAACCCGCCATCGCCCCCACATTCACACTTACACGCGTTCGCATTATTAGTGTAGATATTTCTTTATTGTGAATTGTTACGATATCCATGGCATGGCAACCCTTTACCCTATCGGTTTATGACGGAAATCGGAATGGGCGAGGCCGAGGCGTTTAGTTTAGACATCCCCTATTAATCTGTGGGCTGGCGTTATTTTGTTGCAGTTCACTAGTTTTTCCGATTTAACCGTTTCTATTAACAAACCATGATCAAATAAGAATTGAATTGAAGTAAATTATTTTCAAGATACTTAAGTGGTTAAGGTTATTATTTGTTATTTATGTGATGCATTGTCAGTTTATGAAACCGTTGTTTTAGTATCAACAGAAAATGAAGAAAGCTTTGTTACTTTTAACAGTAACGAGTTGTGTTTACGCGCAACTAAATCCTTCAAACAATTACAACCAGAATTTCCCGCAACAACCGTATTCGCCTGATAGCAGCCAGAACGGAACCTATCGCCCCAATCCACAAATACCGTACGGTAGTTTTCCTGTTAATAGCAACAACGAATACCAGCAACCTCAAAGTACTTTTTACCAGGACAGCTTTATCTCCGACGTGTACGGAGACAATGAAAACGAGCTTGACCCTCAAAACACTGCGAACTATTACGCAGGTTTAGACTATGAAGAGAGATACAAATGCCCTCCCAATTGGATTCGTTACAGAGAGTCTTGCTACCGCTTCACGAAGTCACCTGATCGTCCAAGGAACGAAGCAAGGAAAATCTGTCAAGCCTATGAAGCAGATATGGTAGCTGTAAATTCACCTGAGGAACACGGGTTCATAATCACAAGCTTAATGAAGTTAGACCCTCAAAGGGGATCTTGGTATGTAGGAGCGCACCAGCAGTCTCCCGGATATTGGACTAATGATGCCGATGGTTCTCAACTGTCTGGACTTGAAAATGCATTCTTTGAGGATGTTGGAGCAACTTACAATAGTTACAACATATTGCCTCGAGATTATCTGGTTTACAAGTTTTCACGTGATGAAGGTCGCTGGGGGCTATCAGCTGTTGAGGGAACTCAATATTTTCATTTCATTTGTGAAGGTCAAACTCAGCGGTTAAGGTTTTTAATGGAGGAGGCAAGGTCATTCACTTATGGTCTTGAAACATATGACCCTGAAAGAATTCCTAGGGGACCTTATTTTACAAAAGAACCAGTTGATACCATTTATGATCCTCTTCGTAGTCATTATATACAGCTCACATGTATCGCTGGGGGCTACCCAGCTCCTGTGTACAAATGGTACAGAGAGGATTACCAAGTTGACAGTCCTGTGTACACTGAAATAAATCCTCTTAATGATACAAGGTTTATCTTAAGTGGAGGCACCTTAATGATTTACTATCCTGATGCAGACAAAGACAACGCCAAGTATCATTGTACAGCTTCAAATAAATTTGGAATTATACGCTCGGAGTCAGTCAGGTTATCTTTCGGATTTATTAGAGAGTTCAATCAGAAAAGACCTATTGAGAGTGGCAAGCAGTATTGGGGCAAGGTGATGTTTTGTGATCCACCATCTTATTACCCAGCTGTGAATTTCTTGTGGGCTCGTAATTACTTTCCAAATCTCGTAGAAGAGGACAAAAGAGTATTTGTTTCCTATGATGGTGGCCTATATTTCTCTGCTCTTGAAACAATTGATAGGGGTAATTACAGTTGTAATGTAATGAGCAAAGTTTCAGATGCAGGCCGCAATGGACCCTTTTTTCCCCTTTATGTGTACCCTCATTCTGATTATCAGCATCTTAAATTTCCTAACAATTTTCCCAAAGTCTTCCCAGAAGCTCCTGTTGTTGGGCAGGAGGTGAGATTAGAATGTGTATCTTTTGGTTACCCAGTGCCTTCATACAATTGGACTAGAAAGAACAGCCCAATGCCTAAAAGAGCGAGACTAAGCAATTTTGATCGTGTTTTGACTATTCCTAATGTAGGAGTAGAAGATGAAGGGGAGTATATTTGTGACGTCAGTAACGACCGTGCAAGAATTTCTAATAGTGTATTTTTGAAAGTACAAGCTGAACCAAACTTCACTATTCCATTAGCTGACAAACATGTTGATAACAAAGGAGAGTTGCATTGGAATTGTGAAGCATTTGGTATTCCTGATGTCAATTATACATGGTGGAAGAATGGTAATAAGCTCTCAATGGATACACTACAACTCGAGGACAGGGAAAGATACATAATCCAGGACAATGTTTTAACCATAAAGTACTTGGATCCGGTTAGAGATCCTGGAATGTTTCAATGTGAAGCCAAGAATCAGTTGAGGGCCAGATACTCAACAGGCCAACTCAGAGTACTGTCTTTGAAGCCATCATTCAAAAAGAAGCCCATTGAATCTGAAACATACGGTTCAGAAGGTGGGAATATAACATTACGTTGTAATCCTGAAGCAGCTCCTAAACCCACTTACATATGGAAAAAGGATAATAATGTAATTGGAGCAGGGGGAAAGCGTTTCATCACAGAGAGTGGAAATCTTATTATCAGGCAGATATCTAGAGATGATGAAGGAGTATATACCTGTGTAGCAAAAAATCAATATGGCTCGGATGAAAGCAGGGGACGGCTTATTATTTTACGCGCTCCTCGATTCCTCGTGCCTCTGCAACCACGCATTATCGCGCAAGTAGGTCAACTGGTCCTATTGCACTGTACTGCTGAAATCGACCCACTTTTAGACACGGCATATCTATGGAATCACAATGGCATTCGCATGAAGGAAGCAGCTGATTTGTACGCTGACAAACGTATCAAGATAGATGGTGGCGAGTTAACAATCTACAATGTTAGCCTGTCAGATGTTGGGGATTATGAATGCATTGTCAAATCGGCTATAGGCCGTATTTCTTCACATACTCAATTACGTATAGAGGGTCCACCTGGCCCACCCGGCGGTTTGCAAATCCTAAATATTCAGAGAACGTCAGTGACACTAGAGTGGACCGATAGCAATTCTAATGGACGGCCGATAACTGGCTATGCGATCACAGGTCGAACGAACTGGAATTCTACTTGGCTCCTCATCACAGATAATGTCGTGAACGTCATGGAAATAGATCGCTACAATGGACGTAAGCGCGCAACCGTTCCGACGACGCTCATGCCCTGGTCTGTGTACGAGTTTAGAGTTCAGGCTTTTAATGTTTTGGGGCTAGGAAAAGCCTCTGCACCTAGTCCGCAGTTTTCGACCCTGCCCGATAAACCATACCAAGCGCCTGCGAATGTCGGCGGTGGCGGCGGGAAGATCGGTGATCTCACTATTTCCTGGAATCCGTTGCCGAAATCTCTACAAAACGGGCCTGGTGTTCACTACAAAGTATTTTGGCGTCGGAACGGAACAGAAGTGGAATTTCAATCACTTCTCCTTAAGGAGTATGGAAATGTTGGAATGCATGTTGTCCACGTGGTTCATGAATATTTCTTTACGCCGTACGATGTGAAGGTACAGGCGTTTAATGATTTTGGCGCGGGTCCTGAGAGCGAGATCGTGACGATCTATTCGGCCGAAGACATGCCTCAAGTAGCCCCGCAGCAGGTCTCTGCGCTGTCCTACAACTCGACTTCGCTGAATGTGACGTGGAACCCAATCGACCAGTCCCGCGAGCGGCTGCACGGCAAGCTCATCGGCCACCGACTCAAGTACTGGAAGGAGGAGAACAAGGAAGAGGAATGTATCTACTATCTGTCGAGGACGACGCGCAGCTGGGCCCTCATTGTGGGGCTGCAGCCAGATACTTACTATTTCGTGAAGGTGGGACTTTTGATTTTTGCCTTTATATATTTCCTATTTGTTAAGGTTTTAAAGTACCTATGTGTAGAAAAGCACTTCTAGAGTCCCAAAGTATTGTTAATAATGCAGGACCGTTTTTCCAGGTAATGGCGTTCAACTCGGCCGGTGAAGGACCTGAGAGTGAGCGCTTTAAAGAGCGCACGTTCCGCAAGGCGCCCCAGAAGCCGCCGGCCTCCGTCAACGTGTGGGCCGTCAACCCGAGCACCGTCCGCGTCGTATGGCGCTATGTTCAACCCACTGACGAGGAAGAGCCGCTTATTGGCTACAAGGTCAGTTATTTCAGGCTAATTATGTAATTTAAACATCCACTGATTGCTGGACGTTGGGATGTCGCGCGGTCTTTATCATTACGAGACATAATTTCTTGTTTAGGTAAAGGTTACGCAAAACCTGCTAGGTATTTCAAATTAATATTTTTGTAATTTAATTTTGACGACCCGCTGGTCTATTTGCTTGTGACCATGCCTACGAAACTAGCGGTCCTGTGTTCGAGTCCCGGTAAGGGCAGATATTTGTGTGATGAGCGTGAATATTTGTTCCTGAGTCTTGGATGTTTTCTATTTAAGTATATATTTCTCTATATAAGTATTTATATCGTTGTCTAGTACCCATAATACAAGCCTAGAGCTTAGTTTGGGTCGATTGGAGTGACATTGTCTCCTGATATTTATTTATTATTATTATTTATTAAATACTGCAATTTATTATATTACTTAATACATTTCTGTTCTTCTCTGAGTTAAGGATTTCTGTCGAGATTTGAGGCCCTACTTTGAAAATCGATTTTCGAAATTACGTTACCACTCGCCGTCACTCGTCATTCGAGGCTAAATCGAGAGAAAGAGATGGAGCTAACGTAACTTCGAACTTCGATGTTCAAAGTAGGTTCTGAGTTTATTATTACGGCCCTAAGTTACCTACCCCAAATTTTGAAATATGATTTCCAGGTTTTTTGTACTTGTTTGAAAGATTTAGAATTATAATCAATCAATTTAGTGACAATGGCGGGGGATCATTTTTTAAATATTTTATTTGCAGGTAAGAGTTTGGGAGACGGATCAGGATATGAGCACCGCGAACGACACGCTGGTGCCGGTGGAGCACAAGCTGGAGGCCTATGTGACCAGCCTCATCCCCGGCAAGACGTACAACCTTCGCGTGCTGGCGTACTCCAACGGAGGCGACGGCCGCATGTCCTCGCCCCCCATCACCTTCCAGATGGGAGACTACCACAGCGACGCCTATGGGTACTACGTAAGGGGCTCCTCCGCCCACAAAACTCGCAGCATAGCCCTTACAACGCTTTTCTCTTTGATAATTGTCTGTCATTCGTCCCTTAGTTCACTCTCGTTGTGATTAATTCTGTCCTTATTTCTCATTGGAGCGTAAGTAATGTAAGGTCTTATGATATTATAATGCAATAGTCGTATATTTTTACAATAAAGTTTTAAGCAATATTTTTTTAATATAAGCTATGAACTAATGTGATGTGATGAACGAGTGACTGTTCCTTTTATCTCGCTTTTTCTCCAATTTCGTTGTTTTTTAGACTGTTTTCTTATACATGTAAGTCGCACTGATCAGATCTTTTTATTTTTACTTTTTTCTAGTTTTATGTTTACTTTATACAATATACTTTTTGTTTACTAAAATCAATTTTCTATTGACAATAAGATCACTTATGAATCTCTTTATTACGTAAGAAAAAGGTAATTTATGAAGTATCATATCACAATATTACCTTAGGTTTTAAGAAATTATATTTGTATATATTCTGCATTTATATGTATTGTTGAAGTATTAAAAGCGGTCTACGTTGTTGCCGTTAAGAATCAGAGATTACCACCTCTAATCCGAGCCATTTTCATGATCTAGGATAATTTTATGTAAGCTATTTTTATTACTTCCTTATAACATGGCGTCGGTTTCACTTTGTTTTAACCCATTTTGCTTTCTAAACCAATTGTTTGTTTGACATCAACAATATAATAACGATATGGTTTAAACAAAGTGAAATAAAGGCAAATAAAATTGTATAGTACAAAGAAAAAGTGCAGCTCACTTTCCAGATCTGAATTATAAAATCGTTAAAATAAGGAATTATTTAAGAAACAGAGCCATCACACTAAAAATGTTCCCAACTATAAATATTGCTCTTTATTTGACTAAAAAGTAACAATTGATGTTAAATTGCCTTATAAATGTTGAAATCTTTGTATGTAATGTTTAAGATTCGTGGAATAAATGTTTTTTATATTTGATGCAGTGTTTGATAATCTTTAATATATAGGCAAGACCGTTTTCTTTTGTGTATACAGTACGTCTGAGAACAGGACGTAAACTATATCTCATAAGGTTTGTATGAAAAAACATTACACTCGGGCGGCGCCGGGTGCGGACAGCTAGTAATATTTACTATAAAAGGACCCCAGTCGGTTTACAAATTTTCACTTTCATAATGTCGGTATAAATAAGGTAAAAGTCCGAGTGCTTTACATGTCAACAGAAAATATTTATTTGCGTCGTGATAATATGTTCATTAATACATCTAATAAATATCATGTGTTTTGGGAGTTACTTTTGTTACCTGGAATTTGTTTTTATATGGTGAGCATATCGCAATTTCACAGAATTAAAAACATGTTAGTAAATCGGATTGGAGAGTAAATGTCAGGTGCTTTTGCTGGCAATTTTCGTTTCTTTAAAGATTGGCGTCTAAAAAATCTAATCCACAAACATTTCGGCTAAAATGAGGCGGTGACAAAAATAATGTTAATCTTATCTTATTTATCGCAATTCAAAGACTGATTTTGGCCACTCTAAATTTTACCTAATATCTAAAGCATTTAGTAATAATCTTATATTACAGTATTACAGTAGTATTTTTTTGATACTCATTTCAACCTTAAGTGGCCAGAAAGGGTACCTACAGTGGCCACAACCGGTACTTAAACCCTATTATACTTACTATCTTAAATGTAGGGTGTATTGCCCATGGTCCTACTGCGTTGTACTACTGACCAAAATTAGTATCATAAATATGGGGTGAGGTAGGTGTATAGTAGAACCTATTTAAAATCACCATTTGCACTTGAGAACTTATCTGCTATAAATGGCATTGTTATCTTTTGTTAAACTCAACCGCTAATAACGTGTACAAAATGAAATGCATTAATAACAAAAGATGGAATATTAATTACTACTTTACGTACTTAAGAATAAGGTTCAAATTGAAATAGGACACACTTCACATATAACCTTTTGGACATGACATAATAAGGACCACCGGGTGTAGCATTTAGCAAGTGTTAGTCATTTCTAAAAGGTCAATTGTGAGTGAGTTCGTAATTTCCAATTTGAACCTTATTCTTAAGACGGTAAAATTCTAATTCATATTCCATCTTTTGTTATTAATGCATTTCATTTTGTACAGGTAATTAGAGGTTGGATTTAACAAAAGATAACAATGCCATTCATCGCAGGTAAGTTCTCAAGTGGAAATGGTGATTTTAAAGGTTTAGTCCACTTTCACAACTAAGATTTCATAACTGGTTATGAATAAGGATTTTTTTTCACTGTTTCATAACCAGTTATGAAACAAGACTTTTTTTTCCATTTTCATAACCAGAAACTAGGTAGGTTTAGGTTATGTTAGTTTTGCAGCAGGCCCGGAGGGCCAAACCACCCAGAAATAGGAGCTCCGCGTTAGCGGAGCTCCGTCGACACTGTCCAATTGATATGAAATAAGAGTCGTATAAGAGTGGTACCTAGTTTCTGGTTATGAAAATGGAAAAAAAGTCTTGTTTCATAACTGGTTATGAAACAGTGAAAAAAAATCCTTATTCATAACCAGTTATGAAACCTTGGTTATGAACGTGGAAAAAGGGATTTTAAATAGTTGGTATTCAAATGGAAATTGATCAGCTGGACAAAGCAGCACTCGAAAAGCGTAACTTGACAGACGGGTGACAATGTCAGATTAATAACCCGTGACAATGGATTACAACCACAGACAAGTGATTTCAGTGTCGTCAAACTGAAGTAGCACCTTGTTGCAGTAACGTATTAAAGTAAAAGTGGCTTGGATTTTGAGTAGCAATAGCTGCGACGAGGTACTAAAATGCAGTGTGCACTTCCGAGTTCAACCATACCCCGCGTCGATAAACCATAAAAAAATAAAACGCACAAATAAAATAACTTCATTTTTTTATATAAAGACTAAACTAAGCACTACCACTATCATAGTTTCTTATACTTTACTTTACGTTTTAGACATTTGGCATCCACATTATCGGACAAGTCATTGTCCTGCGAGTTTTTCCGCTTTAACAAACTAATGTCCTCCAACGGTTGAACGTGCTTCAAGGGCAGCAGACCCACCGCGTAAGGAATGTCGTCATCTAATGTTGTATTCACTTCATTAGCGGACTCGGTACACAATTCGTTTTCTTTGTCAGAAAGGTCATTCCCATTTTTAGGTCCCCATTCTGATTGAGATTTTGCTGGACCCGTCAAATCTATTACTGAATCAGGATACTCCGATTCAGATGGTAAAGGGTTAACATGATTTTCATTATTTGCAGAATCTTCGTTGTCTTGATTATCGACAGGCGTGCCCTGTGAACTCATGTCAATGTTCTCCTCCCACTGTAAGCTACTTGATGTAATACCATCGTGATTTTGCGTTTTGTCCTCTTCAAGCTCCTTATCTGCATTAGTTTCGTGGCAAAATGCATCACCCACGTTCAAGGCATCCACATCAAAATCGACATTAGGATTTGGGTTGCCCTTTTCATCTTCATTGACAGAACAGTCGTTATTTGGCACCAAGTTCAAATTCTCTTCAATTTTCATTAAATCGTGAATTATTTGATCTCTCTCTTGACATGATTTCTGCATCTGGTTGCTGTTATTATAAGAACTGTTTTCAGCATTTTGTTTAGGAGTCGACATTAAACAATCTAACGTGTCTTCTTTGAAGTCATTCGTTTGAGGGAGTTGAAGGCCAAAGTCATAACAATCTTCATTCCTTCTTAGGTCTTCAGAGTTCAAGTTATACTGCTGACCCATATTTTCGTCTAAATGGGAATTTTTAGTATCAAGTAAAGACATGCTAAAGTTGGTGTCTAACGTAGTGCTCGTAGGACAAAGTTGTTCCATTACCCTCGCGTCACTCAGGTGTTGTTCCTCATAGTATTTTTTAACATCATCACTCATTGATTTAGTGAAGAACTGCATGTCACCGTCAATGCAAGAGAAGTCATGAGCATTATCGTGATCCATAGAATTATTGTTGTTCTGCATGCGAGTATCAAGAATCACGTAGTTTTGTTGTTCGGCAAAAGATTCCAAATTATCTGGCAGAATAGCATTTAGGCTGTTTATGGCGTCTTCGTGGTTACTGAACTGGACGGCATCTTTGTCATACTCACTAGTGGACGGGTAGTTCTTATTTCCTACCATTAACTCCCCTCTTTCTATAGATTTGGATAGATCGTCAATGCTCTTGATTTCACTTGGATCTGCAACCTTTTCTATGATGTTAGGTTGTTCTATTACTTCGTATTGTATTTCGCTGCTCTGCACCATGTCAAGAAGGACTTGTTCATTGACGTTGATGTATGATCCATCGCCGGATTCGAAGAGAATGGGTAAGTCAGTCGGGAGTCCAGCGCTTTTTAACGCGTCAACATATTGCGACATGGCGTTGCTGATGCTGCTGTTTGCGTCGTTGGCCGAGCTGGTTGTGGTCGTGTTGGCGTAGCTTGACGCAATGCTCTCTGTCCTCATTGGGTGCTCTTTGGAGTAAGAGATGCTAGAGTCCAAGACGTTAGAAGAAACTGTCTGGTCCATATACATTAGGTCGTTGTCCACACCCATATAGTTGTGGCCGGTGGAAGATTCAGGTCCGCAGATGCTATTGACTGCCTGAGATAAAGTCACCCTGTCCATGTAATCCTGGAAAACAGAAAATATAATTTTAGACTCAGCATTTGCACTGTCGGGAATAAAACAGCGCAATAGATAAAATAAACCGCCTTAGGAAGGGGACTAGGTATAACCATGGCCATGGTGAATTACGATGCAATGCGATAATAAGATAACCTACTAGCATTTACACACGACTTTGTCAACGGGAAAATACCAACGTCCTTACAGATTTTGATTCTAGATTTCTAATATAAAAAAGTAGGGACAGGCGCGTCCTTTTATTGCTAAGTATAGTATTGTATCTCAATCTCCATAAGCTACCTGCATGTGCCTAGTCTGCAGATGCTTGAGGTGGTGTATAGCTTTCCGTGAGTCCTGCTCTCGCCGTAGCAGCGCTCGCTCCGCGGCACGGCCAAGTGGCCCTGCGCCCTCCCAGCCACCAGTCCTCTAAAAAGCAACACGTATTAATACTTTATCCTTTAAAATCATATATTTACTAGAAATGAACATTAAAAGCAAAATCGACGACGATTTTTTTAAAGCGGAACGTCTTCGATAATAACGCAATGGCCAGATATTGGATAGAAAAGAGATTTGAGTGGGAGCCGTTGTTGAGCAGTGGGACACACCAGGCTCCTATAAATAATCTTAGTAGCACAAAGGATGTTCTAACTCGCGTTAAATAAAAAGATAATAATAGCCTTGAGTCATTTGTAATTGGAGCTGAGTGATCCCTGCGTCCAGGGAGCCATTTTGTTGTGTAATATAAAGCTCACTGTAACACTAGGGCGGCCGCGCCTCGGCTTCATGGAGCGTGGTGTGTCGCCGTAGTCCGCACCTCCAACGTTGCTCCCGTTCTCGATGTCGAACGGTATACGAACCACCATATCCTGCCAAAAACCATTTCTATACTGGGAAACTTGTATTGGAGTAAAGAGATAATTAGACGGTAACATCGTCGAGGGTCGTTAGGTATATAAAAAAACTTGCATTATGTAGGTTCTACGTAGGTACGGCTTTAATGCAAATGATTGAAGAAGGTAAGTAGCTAAGTAGCTAATTAACCAAATTTGACACAGTTCATTATTAACGACACTACTCTAAGGTTACGCTATAATAGGTACCAAAATTTACTAAACCTGACGTTATCATCTGAGCTCTGGGGCCATAAACCCTTTTTCGGTCACATCTCGCTTGCTCTTGGCATGTTAGCATATCTCTCGCTAGCACTTTGCAGCGACTTTTGTTTGTTCACTAATTAGTTTATGGCTCCAGAGCTCAGATGATAACGTCCGAGGTATATAGGGAGGTAGGTAGGTAGGTACCTAATGAATAGCTCCCTTTGTGGTGTCATTAACAAACAATGAAAAAGTTACGAATAAGTCGGTAGGTAGGTACTAAAAATTAAAAGGTTTAAAGGTACTAAAGATTAAAACTGCATAACAAAAAAAAATTGGAGTATCTTTAAATAGTTATTCATTGCATTCTTAGCTCTACATTTTTTTTCCTCTACCTGTTAAGTTAGCAAATATATCGTATTAACCTTATTAGAGCGACACATGCTGTCAACTGGCTGCCCGGCGGGCGGCGTAGTAAGCAGTTTCGGGTCACTGTTATCCTAAAGAACAAAAAAAAATCAAGCTTAAAACCTAGATAGGTTTACAATAATAATATTACCATTTCATTATAAAATGTATGTACTTAATACCTGCGAATGCATATCTATCAAAGACTGCGGCGGGCGATTTATTACAACAGGTGGTGTGAAGACCGGAAGTTCACCTAGAACCAATGAAACCGTAAGGTTACGTAATGTACCTATTAAATTAACCTACATATTTCATTGTATATAACAACCCCAAAAATATACTGCTTAGGTACAGGGTTGTTTTAAACAACAATTTTATATATAGGTACACATTTTAATAACTTACTGTGGTTGTTTATGCCGAGACCTTCCTTGGTTACTTTCGATAGACCTTTAATTTTTAGGAATTGAGCCGCCGATACCAGTTCGTCCAAATTTTCTTCGAGACATTGTGTTTTTCCGCAGTACATGAACTCAACCAGCGACTTAAGAACGCTAAATCGCATTTTCAAAATAATTAAGGGCTCACCACTCTGCTTTTGCAAAACTTCCTAATAAGAAAGGAAAATTGCTCTATGTTAAAAGTGAGAGTTAAAGAAAGAATTTAGTAGAGAATTATGCCTTGTATTATACCTGAAAATAAGCACTACTCGCCGCGAGGACTGCCTTGTGGACACGCAAAGTATGTGAGCTACACATTAGCGTCATATCCACCAGTGATTGTACTTGAAGTAATTTCCCGAATCTGGACATAAGATGCTCCGAATAATCTTCGTAATGGAGACTGTATCGTATTGGAGCCATCCCAGAGCAGTATCATTTATTTTCTCTACAAAACAACCTTTGCTATTACTAAATAAAATATGACAGTATTTCAACTTTGACAGAATACAATAACAAACGAAAAACGAATAGAAATTAAATGATTTTTTTTAAATAAATTCCAGCCAGTATCACGAATATCTAGTAAATCGTTTAACAAAGAGTTACCTAATCAAAACCTCCGATATAATCCAGGAGGTCGCTATTGCAATTATTGTTGTCTATGCTAAAAATAGAAACAGTTTTAATTAAAAAGTTTGTATAGTTCAAATTTGAAAAGAGTTTTAGGATTGCGTATATTTAGGTACTTAACTCATCAATCATCATGAATAGTGACAAAAGCTTTTCTTTTGTTTGCCTACATTGTTTTTAGGGTTCCGTACTAACTAGGTAAATACTGAAAAACGAAACCCTTTCGAGATGGCTTTGTTACCCGTCTGACCGTAGGTATGTCTGTCAGTCGCGAGGCGTTCGTACAAGCCGATTATTTACGGCTTTACCAAAAATTCCTATGCATAGAGTAGGTATACAAACAAAACGTAAAACCGACACACGCCATACACCTTTTTTTTTCCGGCTTGCCTATTTATTTACGTGACGCTTCGCCACTGATGTCTGTCCTGACCTCTAAGCCCTTTTTCTAGAAATGAAATGTAATATCCAAACAAATCCAACAACTCATGATCAGACATTAGATACCAACATCATTTAAAAAGTCTAACGTTTAATAGGACCATATATATTTTTAATTTTTAATTTTTTAGTAATTAACGGATACTTGTGATTATTTAAAACAATAATTCATGGACATAGAAACAGTCTATATTTACATGAGAGATATAAGATATATTTTTTTATATATACTAATACTTATAGTTTATTAGAAAAAACATTAAACCTTTGTATTTAACCTTGTTGCTATTTTAGACTGGACAAAAAACCGGTTAAGTGCGAGTCGGTCTCGCATACGAACAGTTCCGTACCACCTTAAACTGTAAGATTGAGCAAAAAACACGCTTTTGTATTGGGGTATTTCCCTCTTTAATTTTGAACTTTATTATATTCAAATTTTTTGGTCCATTAAAAAAAATATATATTTAAAAAATCAACTCTCTTTTAGTTTAGGATTAAATCGCGATAAAGAGATGGAGGCATAACCTCACATTTTGTTGTTTCACCACTACCTCAGTAGGCGCACTCCTCTCGTTGGCTATACAGGGCCGCAGGTCACAAATACGAACCTTACCTGGAGGGAAAATACCTAACCTAAAGGTAAACATATTCAAGGTAGATAGCAAATTTTACCCTAGTAAAACATTCCTCTATTTTATATATAACAATAACAGCATTAAATCAATGAGCATTAATTACATTGTTCTTATTGGTTCCGAAATAGGGACCGATCGAGAGGCCAGTGTCATTCATAACATAAAGCTAAAGAGTTCGGTAAAATTGGACATCACGTTGATTGCTTTCTTCTTTATTTAACAACGTCGAATGAATAGCGAATGAATGTTAAGAAGAATAATTACAGTATCCATTAAAAGCTATAAAACTTATTTTCACTGGACTAAAAAGGCTGATTAGTTTTAAGACAGTAAAAAACACGTACGTATTTCGGATTCTTTTAATACTTCATAAAATGCGGAAAGGAATAGAAAATACTTGTGAAAATGAATGCATTACAAATTTGTATTCGTAATCTACAACAGGTTTCATTTTAAAACAAAAACAGCGGAAAGTAAAACATAAGTAAGTACTTACTTAAATATTGTACTCAGCAGAAGAAATAAAACGTAATAACTATCACAGACTAATTTTAAGTACTGTTGGCTACATAATTATATTTTTACGCTTAGTACCTATTAGTTTCATTCGTGTCAAACCAAAGTACCAGTTTATTATAAATATTTGTGGATTCATTTAGTGACATTGGCCGAAAATACACACAGTTAACGAAGACTAATTTTCACTTTTAGTTTGGAATGAACAGTAGGAATGCAACGATTTGTTCATAAGGCACTTGGAACAAATACATCGAAATCTTGGCCAGATGTGACTTTTAAAATATATCTTTATCATAGGTACATATTAAACGTTTTCTGTACAGTCAAATAATAAATGTAAAAGGCATTTGAATACCGTTTTTGAATACATATTCTACAAATAGGTAAAATTTATAAACAAGAAAACCATTAAATAGTTCCATAGAATCTAACCACATTTATCATATAAAATGCACAATTAACACGTACTTAAGTCGATTTTAAGGAAGAACATCAATAGAACTACTAGTTGAAACAGAAATATAGCGACAGGTGTAGAGTGTACAGTACGCGAGCAAACGTAACATACGTTTAACGAATAAGAGACCAACACATGTTTGTTCTTTTGTGACGGGTAGAGTCTTTCCATATTAACTTTCTGCAGGATTTTATTTTAGCAGTAGGTACAAAAACATTTGTTTTTTGCAGATATCTTTATTTTTGGTTAAATAAGTGCGTCAACCTACTTTTTTTCACTGAAATAAGATAAAAATTGGAATAATTTATTAAAATAAAATAAAAACAGCTTCACTCACTAATAAAACGAATAATAAATACATCCGTGAAAGTAATATTTATTTTTCATCTGTCCTGTTCGGAAAGTTCAATTTGAATGGGTTGATATCCGGGTGAAAAATTGCCTTTTCACCTCTAGGGTGGAAAGTATTTTTTTATTAATAGTTACGGTTGGCCACGGAGTCTAAGATAAACGAGCCCAGAGTCGAACATATTATAAAAAAAAAGGTTTTCACATATCTAAACTCGGCTATACGTTAAACGATGCATTTATTACGATCTATACGTTCATATTAAAATCATTTTACGAGTATTCTATTTGTTTCTCAATTACATTAAATCAACATTTAAAATTATTCCTCTATTCTGCTGCCCGCCATAATGCCATGATAGTATAGCATGACACTTTATTATCACGTTTCGGCATGGCCATCTAGAAAATACACGTACTGCCAACATGAGAAAAGTTTAATCGAGTTGGTCACGACCAAGAAGCTTATATACAGCACTGGAGGTTGAACGCCGAACATCTTTTATAACACAGTCGAAATGAAAAGTAGAGTATCTAACTCGGGTGAAATTACCCAGTTCCCCTCCAACTATTGGCGCTCTCAATTCGTTCGAACGCTAGAAATATCTCAGGTGAAATGGGTCACTTTCAACCCTTGGTTATAATTCTACTATTGAACCAATACAAAAAAATAAAAACTTGCACAAAGATACTATAGAAAGACGATTCCCCACAAATAATTGCCTTAATTAGTCCCGCCGTTTTAAAAGCCCCGTTTTGACAGATCTCAACTCAACCCTACTCTAGGCCCTCTAGGGTATAGATAAATTATCGAGAGCGCGGAATTGCATATATAGTGGTAATGTGTGTTTATGTTTAAATATAACGTCAAACGCCTCAAACAAATGTTTAAACATAATATTTTGTACTGAATTGAAACATTCCAAAACGGTTTTTTAATACGGTGCCTGGGATAATTAACACTCCTACACAGGTATGACAAATAAATAACGTCCAAAATTGTAATGCCACATAGGTATAACCAGAGAGTTTACCTTAGTTTAGTCATGTGGTTATCAGAACTCATGGTCTGTTTAAAATAATATATTACTTAAGTAAGTATTTTGTACTAAATATAAAGTAACCATGGGTGCCCAAAATATTAGGGTCAGTAGTACAATTGTACGTTAACAAAACTGACGTTACTAATTATGAGTCCTTACGTATTCGAAATACGAATTGAAACGTTCAGAAGTAGAGCAGAGTGGCGAGTCATTTGCTCGAGTACTGTACTTTTAGTAGGTACTAGTACGAATTATAAGAATCTATGTGGATAATATGAAACATTACACGGTATTACAATTTTCACATTATACGCATAAATAAAAATATTTAGAAATACAAATTTGTAACATTTCCAATACTTTTAGTATCGCTTTAGTTATCCATTTCTACACAATACTTTTACAGTTTACCCTTACCTCCCTACGACGAAGCTCATAGACGCTGGGCCGGGGCCGCAAAGCTTATGCGCCTTTCCGCACGATGCGCAAAATTACTGGAACACATTCTGTTAAATATCTGAGATAGAAAAACGTTCCTATGTATAAAAATAATAATCATATTCTTGTTTAAATTTAATAAAAAATAAACTGGTTTTAGTTTAATCAGTAGTTCTGGCTGTTATTTAAGACCATAGAAAAAATGTGGATGCCATAATAATTTGGCGGCGATTAAATTTAAGATTTATTTGTTTTGTACCTATCATAGCTAGATAGAATAATTAATTATCTAGGTACCAACATTTTATAATGCACTACAATATTGTCGTTACTAATACATTGAACTATTTAAATAAAAAAGATTCCATCCCAGATATTGCAGTACAGAAAGTATCAAACATAAGTTACAGCCATGACTTCGCTTACAAAAAACAAGGTATGACCTTAAAAAAATATTTATCTGTTAGTTTGAGTTAAATCCACTATAAATTAAAAAAAAAAACTTATTTATTAAAACCTTTTTACTTTTGTGTTACTGCCGCACTCAGAGACGTCAATTAAATTTAATGCTTGATTAAAGTTGCTGATGTCACTTTCTTTGCTATAGCAATAGAATAAGATAACAGGTCAGTAACCAAGCATTAAATTTAATTGACGTCTGTGAGTTTGGCAGTAAGTATGACTTTTAGATTTTGAACGTCAAGTTTTGAATGGAATTATATACGCATCGACGATTTGAGTAAGAAATCCGTCAAAAACACCAATTCCTTATTTGCAAAGTAAAAAATACAATGGCAGTTATGTTTGCGTAAGTAAATAAAATATCTTTAAAGTAAGGTAGCACTGAAACTTGTACTAGGTACTTAAATCGCGTTATTTTAGCTGCAGACGCGAAGTAAACGTACAGAACTTGCAGTTAAACGCAAGTTCGGAATAAACTAAAACTTAAGTTAGATATTAATGCTGTAAGTATCCGAATTTAAAATAAGGGACTCCTACATAGATGGTCATTTTTATTTTCGATATATTAAAAGATTTTTAAGGGGATCTGAATACCTTAATGATCTATTTTTATTAAATGTATTGATAGATTGACTCATTAATTGACTGCTATCTAACTGAAACACAATCAGCATAAGAAGTAAAGTATTATTGTACTAAGATCAGTTAAAATTTATAATTTTGTTGGAAGTTTCTTTAATAAAATAGGTATGCAAGTAAACTCACAAAATTAAAAATGTAAAGTATTATAAAATATCATCCAAATTATCGAATATGAACACTTTACATAAGTATGAGTAATTTTTTACAATACATAGCATGTAGAAAAAATAGAGATTCATTTTAGAGATCGTTCAGTGAAACGAGACCATTTATAGTCTATGTCTTGCCTGTGTAAAACAGTGTGACGCAATTTCGATCGTGATAAATTATGCTTATTAGAATTTTGTAATAAACCGATTCTTATAAAAGTTAGTCTTATGAAATAAAACCTCGATCAAACAATTTACTTCATAAAATTTTAATAATGTTAACATATATTATATGAGGTCAATATTGTCACGCGATATTACGAGTAAGTAGACTAACCAATGGTCCGTTTCAGTGGCAGGTTATGTTAACCTAATATTTAAAAGCGAATTACAATACATATTTACATCGGCCGGCGACAGTTACACCTAGCGAATATCTAATATACACATCGAATGTCCGCTCATATTTTTAATTCCGTCCCGTTCCCCAGAATCGGGTCAATTGTCAATCATTTTTAAAAACTCGTCGGGGGATATATGCGCGTCGTCCGGCGCGGCTCCGGCGTCGGGGACGGTGTGCTTGAGCTCGCCGAAGGTGTAGGTCGGGCGGCGGCGCTCGGCCCAGCAGAAGGCCGGCCGCGGCTCGGCGCCCGCCGACATGGGCATCGTCGGCGGTGCGCGCGCGCCGCACAGCTCCACGGCGCTCAGCTGCCGCCGCAGCCCGGCCGCGCCCGCCGCGCCGCCCAGCTCGTTCTCGCTCAGGCGCCGTCGCAGCTCGGCCGCGGCGGTCGGGCTCGAGCGCGGCTTGTCGACTAGACTGTGCTGGCGCTCGGTGCGGCCGGCCGAGGAGCCGGAGGAGTCCGTCCCGGACGCCAGCTGGCCGGCGCTGCCGTGACGCGCGACGCGCTGCGGGCGCGCGTGGGCGCGCGGCAGGTGCCCGTGGCTGGTCTGCCGCGCGATGGCGGCCGGCTGCCGGCGCGGCATGCTGCAGCTGCGCGACGCCGGCGCGTCCTGCGCGACCACGTTCTCGTACACGTGCGGGCCCTCGCAGTCCTCCGAGCCGACCAAGCTCTGCCGGCTCTCCGTCGTCTCCCTCCGTTGCCCGACCGAATTGCTCTTTTTGTGCCCGTTTTGTCTCTTCGTTTCGGGAACGCTCCCCACCAGCTTGCGGTCGCTCGCGCTCCGAGGGAGCAGGTTCGCGTACCCGTAGCCGGTGTCCTGTTTCTGCGACCTGTCCGTCGGTCTCGGGCGAGTCGGGGCGGCGCCGCAGTCGGCGTCGTTTTTAGTCGAGTTGGAATGTTTTAAATTTTTAGTTTGGGATGGATTAGATTTCGATTGGTCCGCGGCGCAAGTCATCTGAGGTATGACGTCGAGACGTTTCCTGTCCGAGTCGGGCTTCGAAGATTTGTCGAGAACGACTTTCGTTTTATCGCTCTTGCAGATCTTTACGCTAAATCTGAATGGAGGTTTGAAAACTACCTGCAATCGAGCTTTCTCTCCGGACAGCAAATTAGTAGCGCTCTTGGACGGTCTCGTTTTCCGCGTTCCTTTTTGGACTTGTCGATGCGTTCGCTCCGTCAGACCTAACGGTATCGACTTCGATTTAGGAATAACCGTCGGTTGAGGTGAACTCAAAAGCCATTTCTGAACCTTTGTCAAAGCTTCGGTATCTTTTGTGGGAGTGGAAGGATGTTTCTGCATAGAACTGTAATCGATAATCTCTTTTTTTATTTTTGATTTTCGTTTCTTTATTTTACTTTTGTGTTTCGACAGAATAACGTGTTTTGGAGATTTTCCATCCGCATTAGTGACTACTACAGTATTTTCTTTTGTCACTTTCACAGCATCTTCCGTTTTTGCATGATGGCTTGGCTTCTGAAAAGAGACAATAGGGTTGTTGAAATTTAAGGCTCGCGTTGGTAATTCAATGAATCTTTGCACATTAATTGGTTATAAAAGCGTCGACTCACCCTCTTTTTACTGGCGCTGTGTGCCGGAGACGCCTTATCTCCTTGCTTATTTTTATGATCCTTTTTATTGCGGTAAGCTTTTGTGCGCAGGGCAACTTTCTTCTTCAGAGGAAGTTTAGATCTGAAATACAGGCATAAAGTAAATTTACGGTCACCATCAGAACTTTAACCCAACAGTCACAGGAATGGTTTGGAAGTTTATTTACCTGACAGCTGTGTGCACGATGAGCCCCTGATCGGCGGAGTCTGGCAAGCGGACGGTTTCGGTTGTGGACGAGTGGATGATGGTTACAGACTTTAGTTTCTTTCCGTGGCGGCCGAGGAAACGCGTGCTGGCCACCTGAAATATTCGAAAACGAACCGTTACATAGTTGTCCTGCTCTGGCGCTAAACGATGTTTAACGAAAAATACAAAGAAAACGATGAGATTAAAGTAATACCGTTACCGTAAGTTACCGTTCTTGATAATTTTTAACTTACAGCCCTCTAGCGAATGTAACAGTTGCCTACAAACTCATATTTAGCCAAATAATCTCTTACAATAGCTCTACACGTCTAGCTTATTCCCGCGGAAGTGTATGCTTTAATATGAATACCTCGGTAAAGCGCGACGATATAACTTAGCGTCGTCGTTGAGTTCGATCGCGGCATCTAGGATGCGGCAACATCGCTAAAGAAAATAAAATAAATAAAGTAAGTGAAGTAGTTTTTTAGTTCTGAGAAACTCTTATTTTGTGTCGCATCTTCTGAGGGGCGTCTCTCACGTTCTTGTCTCTACGAAGTAAATAAACCGGTTCTTCAATAAAGGTATGAGAAGGTATACATGCAATCTGTAACCCTTTACACTCGAATTTGAAAAAACTCATGATCCTTTTAACTCGGGTGTATAGGGGGTATGGGTTACTACGTCACCACCAATCACCAGCCATTCATTACGCAGCATGTATACCGAAAAACTTCATTCATGTAAGCATTACGCTAAGTAAGAGGTACTGACCAGCAGCGCGATAACAGCGAGTAGAATCAGCAGCACCGCGTACCAGTGCCGCAGCACCCAACGCTTGAAGCCAGCGAGGCTCTCGTCCGAGAGGAGCAGCTTCCGGAGCGTTGCCAGCGGGCCTGACGGGTCCACCTCGCGGCAGCGTTGGAACACATCGCAGTACCTGGAACATCACAATACACGTGATGTTGTTGGATACAATGACAAAGAAGTCGTTAAAGCACCACATACGTGTAATCAATCTTGAACTTCTACCTTTTTTCGTGGCATGAAAGAGCAAAAGTAATTGTGCTAAATGTGTGTGTGTGGTTGACGATATTCCCAGAAGACGGTGCAGGATACCAACTGGCAATATTGTAGGTCTAACTGTAACCACGGCGATCGCTTTTAACCAAGCTAGCAAACTATATCGTTGTCAAGTACTGACAGCATACTTTACCTTACCTTAGTTTACCTTAGTTTCGGATTAGATATTTTTTGTCTAATATTCGTATTCAACTACCAGAAACGAGTAACTTACCCATTGTAGTCGTTGCAGGGCGTTCCCGGCTTGGCATACATGTCGGGCACGTCGAAGGGCGGCGAGTTCCACTGGAAGGAGGAGACGCAGGCGCCGCCGGGCGCGCGGCAGCACAGCTCGCACGCCGAGCGCGCGTCGGCGGCGCGCGCCGCGCACTGGCAGGATTCCAACCCGTAGGCCAGGCAGATCGAGCCCGTGCACTCCTGAGAAAGGAGAATGGGTTTCTTCTTAGTGTTTCCCACTCAGTATAATCATATATTAGGCTAAACAATATTAGTGTAAGTGCAGGAATGTAGGACAATGGTGGAGATCTTTGGGGAAGACTTTGTGCAGCAGTAGGCGTTTTTCAGCTGATTTAATACTGGTGCGCATTCAAAATGTACTGAACTGGATAGGTACATTTGGAAATTGTCTATAAGAGTACTTTGTGTATGTTGACTTGAATTTATCACCACTGTGTTGATCAAATGGGCCGTCGCGTTGGAGTTACATTAATCGCAATCTCTCCATCAAATTTGATGTGGGTCGTCTAGATACATCGGCTCCAGCGTCTGCATAGAGTTCCCAGCTTATAATACGTACCCCCATATAGCAGACCAGCTCCTTGTCGCAGCGCGTGCGGTTGGGTTTGTGCCGCGAGGCGGGGCAGGCGGCACGCTTGCCGTCGCAGTGCGCCGCATCCCGACAGCCGTTGTCGGAGCGACACTTGTCGCCGAACTTGAGCGAACACGACGCTGTGCAGCATGGGCCCTAGAGTCAATGGTGGTTAAGATCTGACTTAGCATAGGTTGTTTGCCTTTTATTTGATAACGCAATCGAACTATACATCAACAGTTAACAAGTGTAATTCAAACAATACTTAGACTTCATGAAAATGAATCATTTAACGGCCAGTAGGTAATTAGAAATTCTTTAACTTTGAGCTCTATGGATACTGTCACTAAAAAGCTGTTGTTATAATAGTATTCATCGGCTCGGCCATCGGCTCTATCGTGTTTATAAAATACGAGTGGTAAATAAGTATAATTTGAAATGCCAGAGGGACTGTGGATTAGCCTAGTGGATTGAGTTGTGTAATAGTTTCCATTATAGTGTTCGCTGTTGGGATCGTGCTGATTGCATAGTCTCATCTTTTCGGAAACTCCAGAATTCGTAGGACTGGAAAGTGACAAGCATCACCTGTGTTGTGACTGACCTGGCTAGGGCTGCAGACGCTGTGCTCGGTGAGCGTGCACGGCTTGTAGTGCGGCCGCGCTGCCTGCGGGCGGCAGCAGCGGTCGGTGCACTCGGAGGCCCAGCCGCAGTCGCACTCCTCACCCTCTTCCACGACGCCGTTGCCGCAAATTGCGGGCTGAGGCTCTGTGGAACAACCATTACTATGATGGAGATATATATACTGTGTGGAAACTTTACTATGCTGAATGCTGGTTTAGAACTACGCAACCATGCTTGTAATATTAGCAGGCCTTTCACTATAAGGACAGCGATCTGGTGAGGGTGTAAGGGTTGCATGAAATCGCTGGATGCGAATGTGAGACCTACTAATAGATTTACAAAAGTGTCATGGTCATTCTTAAAACGTGGTTTAATACCCAAATGAAAGAAAGAAATGGTATTTCACCCCCATCATCTATGCCAAAAACTTTGTATGAAAAATTGCAAACTTCGAAACGTTTTGCCGAGCACGACAGTGTTATGGAATCAGCTTACTGCGAAGGTATTTCCAGATTGCTACGACTTGGGGGCCTTCAATATATAATATATAGCATATTCTTTTCTCAAAGGCTGGCAAGGCAGCTGTAATACTTACCTCTCCTGGTGTTGCAGGTGTGTAATGGTCAGCGGTGTTCATTTCACATGAGGTGACTAGGGAATGCAATTTTAACCGGTTATTAGACGTTTTTGCATAAAAATTACCGGTTAAACCGGTTAAACCCGGTTAGTTGCATTGCATTCCCTAGTGGTGACCCGATAGCTCGTTTAAATCTTGGCACTGAATGACGTACCTGTGAAGCATCCCTTGGGCGAGCGCGCCTTGTTGTTGAGCACGGGGTCGATGGCGCGCAGCGAGCACGGTGAGAACTTATTGTTATTCTTGCGGTCGCCGCTGGTCGCGCGCGCGAACATTATGTAGTTGCCATCCTCGCCAAAAGGGGTGCAGACCTCGGGGTCGTGCTGGTAACGAAACGTGTGAAATGTGTAAGGCATGGTTCTTTCCTTTTTTTATAGTTAAATCTAGAACATGATTCAGGGCCAACAAGAGCTTGACCATGTTGTAATTTGAAATCTCTTGAGCTTCACACCGTGTTTATATGTGTTTTTTCTTTAGTAAAAGTTGGTGTAGATAAATAAGTGTATTTACTAAAAACTTTAGGAATTTGTTTCTATTGTCATTTATAAATCATAAATATGATAACTAAAGGTAACTTGCATTTGGGTCTTAATTTTATTTTAACAGGCGCCCTGATTGACTGGGGGATAATCAACGACTTTAATAATTTTGCTTATTTCCTGAGTCAGCAGATAAGACGGGTGGTTTCGTTTTCAATTATTACATTCATCTACACCAATATTATAAACAGGAAAGATTTGATTGTTTCTTTGTTTGCATTGAATAGGCTCCGAAATAACTGGACTGATTTAAAAAAAATCCTTGGCCATTAGAATCCTACATTATCCCCCTTATAGGCGATGTTTTATTTTTCTGCGCGGATGGAGTCGCGGGCAACAGCTAGTTCATTATATATTCTGCTAAAGGCACATTTTTTACTGCGGTGTTAAAAGTGAAATCAAGCCGAACTTTAAGAATTTAGGAACTATCTTAAAAAGCTTTAAGCAATTACAATTACTTAATTTATACTCGAAAATTTCAAGAGAATAAGTAATGCACCATATTGAATGCGGATTACTGTACTGACGGATCGTGCTACAAGATATCTGGGTCAGCCGTGACCTGCTGGATCAACTCGAGAAAAATATCGATCGTAGATCTTACCGCGCCATATTTGGTTAGGTTTATGGACGTGCAAGCTGCTATTGTAACCGGTGCGTGAGAAATGTGAATATAAGGATGATAACTACGCCACTGTGCAAGTTTATCTGTTACGTATATCAGTATGTTTTTGTTGTTGTATTTTTTATATTATTCTAAATGCTCACACATTCTTTCTTGACTGTATAAGTTCCATAGTTAAAAATCTATTTACAGTCTATTTACGCCTATGCTGCTACACTGTCTCACTGTTACCTAACTGTACAGTTACACATTGCGATGAAACATATTTAAAAAACAAAATGAATGTTAATGTTTCTGAACCAAAAGTCATCCATCAACGGGTGCAAAAACTCATTCTTAAAATGGTGTATTTAGAATTTTGAGTGTGTTAGTTATATTTTTAGTCGCTTTTTATAAATCGTGAAAAAATAATATCAAAAAAAATAGTCCACCCTGAGATACCTCTCGTATTATTTCGTGTTAAATGTGTGTTACCGGAGATCCGAAGTTGTGCCCGATCTCGTGCGCCAGCGTGACGTGCGAGACGGCCGGCGGGACGTGCTTGCCGTAGTTGAGCAGCGTCACGATGCCCGTGTTCAGCGACTTCATGCTGCCCCGGTAATGCTGACAAATCAAAAGCAACTTTTTTACTCACTTTTTCATGAAACGACCGCACCACATACAATCCAGAGTATTATAAATCCAGCTTAGTAAGTTATATGCCTACCCGACTTTAGGGAACCGCATTTTCGGCATTTTGCCGTTTGTGGTGCTTCCGTACCGTCTGATCAGGTGCCATATACATGCGCAAACTTGCAAGTGTAAAGTTTAGTGCATTTTTATCCGAAGTTTCCCTCTAAAGTCGGGTAGATAAAAGAATAGCTTAGGAATGTAAATATTTCGTTTTGCATAATGTTTCTGTAAATGTGGCTTGGAAGTTTTCAGTTTAACAGATTTTTAAATAAACTTACCCCATTTTTCTCGCAGACGCCACCTGCGTTTTTCAGATCGCCCGTCCACGCCAAACCCAAAGTTCCCATTTCAAAATCCCGATATGTAAACATATATGCTAAGCAGAAAGCGTCGTAGTCTTCTTCTGCAAAAATTACAAAAATATTTATTAACTCATTTTATTTAAGAAATAATCCATTTCATAATGAAACAGTAATGCTACCTGAGAAAAGTTCCAAGTATTTCTCAACACCGTAGTTGTTGGGAAACCTGTAGGCGGGATCTTTCAAAGCGTCTAGTGTATGAACCTTGATCCTTTTGATCATAAACGTAATGTTGTCTGGTTTCCCGTCCTGATTGAAGTCTGTAAACCACAATTACGTTATTACCTAATACGTAGTTTTTACTAAGTTTAATAGAGGTAACATTTAGTTACATACCTGTAACTTTATATATTGCGTTGACTTTCTGCACGTGCCGTGTCATCACCTCGATACACGCCTCCTCGGAGCCGTATCTCTGATAGAACATGTGGTCCGCCTGCAAGTAGACCAGGCAGGTGGTCTTCCTCGGGTCGACGGTGGCCCTCTTGTTGACGTGGCGGCTGTCGTCGCTGGCGTTGGCCGACAGCACCGTGTACCCCACCGGCTCCTTCTTAACAAAATCCTTATCCTTACTTACTGTAACAACCCCCGCTTTCGTCTTTATCACTTCGACGTGCGTCTTTGGCTTCGGTCTCGATTCTTCAGAATCGAGTCGGACCTTAGTTATGAGGTTACTCTTATCGATTTTAATTTTCGGTTTT
Organism: Acleris sparsana; assembly: GCA_923062465.1. Taxonomy (NCBI): domain Eukaryota; kingdom Metazoa; phylum Arthropoda; class Insecta; order Lepidoptera; family Tortricidae; genus Acleris; species Acleris sparsana. The sequence goes on from OV281293.1 coordinate 4,946,344, forward strand.
CGCGTACTTAATTTATCGAACGAATCGCCGTTGCTAGTATAAGGAACGTCTAAGTCTAATGGTAATTCGGGATTCTTCTTAGGTTCGTCGTCTTGCATTTCGTCTTCAGGAAGCCATCGTTTTTTTCGTCTGTTGATTTCTTTCGTCAAGTCTTCTGTATAGTTGTTGAGGGGTAGGTCTTCTATGCTTTGTTGATTTGTGAAGTTGAATAGTTCAGCAGGGCTCCCATGCGTTCTCTTGAGGTGTAGCTGGTGCGAGGCGCAGGGCGCGGGCTGGTCGTCGCGCGGGTGCTCCACGTCCGAGCGGCGGTACACGACGCTGTGCATGGAGGGGTGCTCCGCGTCGTACCGCGATAGGGGCTCCACGTAGTACTCCTCCGTGGCGGTCCAGATGGTGCCATCGAACAACCCTTCGGCCGTGATGACGCCGTATACCTCCGACGAATCGTCATCTGAAATAAATTTGCACTGATTATGCTCGTAGGTACTCTTACGCATATTTGTAGACAAAACAATTGCGGAAACACAAAACAAACATTTTCAAATACAAAGGAACGTAGCGAAACGTTGTTTGTCTATTAAATATTAAATAGGTGAGTAGAAAGCGTTCACTATTCCGAAACAAGCTTTGAAACTCAAACGGCGGGGACACTCAAACAAATGTCGGGCGATATTTTATGAAAACTAATTCAAGGTGCAAAGAGCCTCGGGTCTTCGAATGAATAAAATCACAACCTGCAGTCGGAGTCGGGATAGAAACCGCTCATAAATAACGGTAATTACTGGCCCCCGCACCCCTCCACTTCTCCCCTCATTCATTTTCTGATAAAAGAAAAAATCAACTAAATGTAAAACAAGCTCTCTTGAAAGCCCTCGTAAGAGGCGGGATTTCCAAGAAACGGTTTTAATGAGGTTTAATGTCTTCATGGATTTTCGGCTCAAGGCGGGCCCATCAAAAGCCTCGCGGACCGCTTGGCTGGGCCGAGATTAAAATAAACGAGTTCTGGAAATGGACATACGTATTTTCTTAGAGAATTGCCCCAAAGGGTAAGCGAAGAATTCATACCGAGATATTAATCGTGTATGCTTTATCGTTTTGATTCTCTAAATGAAATTGGGTTAAGTATATGTGCGTGCTCCATCGAAACGAGGAAAAGTTGCGGCCATATTGAACGCCGGAAAGTGTTTATACTTAAAGTAACCAGTATGAAACTTCAAGGGGCATTTACTCAATTAAACTTTTGAATTAATTTCATTAAAATTAACTTTGTCTCCGGGAGCCAGATGGGTCTCGGCATATAATTCTGTTTTATTAAGTTAGTCACAGGCTGTTGAAGTTCCCTGCGATCGTGTTTAATTGGTGATTTTGGCAATTTAGGAAATTTATTATAAGCGAGTTTGAATCGCGTATAAAATCAAACAAGTTATAATAAGAAAGGTTGAATTCGAAAGAGACAAACAAATTTCTTATTGCTATATTACTAACTCGAAAACAATCATATATTTTTCGTCGCCGAGCTATTTAACATTATTTTAATCCATTAAACGCCGGTCGTCTTTAATTCTATAATTCCAAATGCAGGGGTCCAAGTGCGACTGTACTTGTATTAATATATTGGAGCATACAGGATGCACCGAAATATCTAAACATGCTCTAACGCCTTTAACAATACAGGCGATTTACGTTATATGTTAGCGACTATACATCTAAATAATATTAAAACTGTAACATTATTCAGTACATAGTAATATATTCGCCCTTGCAAATGTTACAAGCTCTAACTAAATTCTTTATGAAGTTAATTAAAAGAAACCTAAACGAGGATATTGAGTGATTAAAGGATACAATTTAATTTCCACGACAGTCGTTCAATTTAAAAACGGCTGAAATAAAAAGAGTGATAGTAAACTGCAATAACGGAACTTCGTCCTCGGCTATTTGAAGCTAGAGTCAACTGGGTAAGTAACAAAGGAATTCAATGAAATATTGTTAGAGATGCGTTATGACCGCCCTTAAAAAGCCATTATACTTAACCAAACTAAAAACAGTTGGTAAAGTCAAACTATATTGCATTGAATACAGCCGGAGCGGAATTATCTATGCAACATGTGTGCCTAATTACCACCGTGCATAGTTGAACTAAAAGAAAAAGTAGAAATTAATTCCGACCAGCAATTTAAGCTCTAACTAGCTCTCGTTATAACTTCCCGTTTAAGCCCGCATTAAAGAACAATGGATGCTCACGAGAGGGTTAGATACATAGTATAAGTGGAGGTTTACATTTCAATAGCTCGGAGTCGCGTCATGTATTAGAAGGGCTGCATGAATTGGCTCAAACGAGCCGCGGGATACGTGACTTGCTTTTGTTAATAGTTCCTCAACCAGGGCCGCTAAGGACGCCTTTCTCGTCAAATGAGAAACTACGCAACGTTGGCGCTCTAAGGGAGCCAACTTTAATTGGCAATCTATTGATACAATGTTGCTATTCAACTAAGGTTTTACTTAGCTTTGCCTTTGACTACTATATAAAAGAAAACGTTTAAAGTAGTTTATCTTTATCAGTACTTAACAACGGGTTTTTTTTTAAAGCAGCTCCAAAAGAGTAGGTCTGTGTTTCTAGTGTCCTTTCGGTACCCAAAAACTAATTGTCATAAACAGAATCACAATCAGAATCAGAATAATCTTTATTCAAGTAGGTTTACATCACGTTTGGGACGTCATTGTCAAGCACAATGTCACAATCTTGTACCCCACAATAAGCATAACGTAGTAACATGTAACTTGACAAACGAAAATCAAACTAATATTTGTTCCATTAAATACCAAAACCATATGAGCATGGGACGGGAACCAAATACCAACTTTATTATTATTATTAGGTACATACGCAATAAATAAAAAAGCGGTAAACGGTTTTAATTCAAAACGAAAGGCGACAGCCCTAGCGGTGAGCAAAGCCAAGTTGCATAACTAATGTTTATCAGATGCAGCGAAGTGATTATGTGAATTCTTTTCATTGTTCGTCCTATCTTCGCGTCCGTGTATCACTTTAATTACATTATTCCACCGTCCTCTACATAATCCTCTCGCAATTAACTAAAGGTTACGGCTTACGGTAAACAAACGATCTGGTAACAATGGAAGGATCTTTGATTACTATCGATAGCCAAGTATGTTATTTTCAAACGACTGCTATTAATCGGTCGTGGGAACCTCTCTTATTATATGGGAGAATTATTGAGAATGTATTTACTGCAACGCCGCGTTCTACGTAGACATTTAGATATGCAAGCGAAGCGATTCAGGGATTTGAGTTGTGGAATAATCCAATTGAAGTCCGTTAAACGTCTCCAGCAGAGTTCGGACCGAATTGGATTGCGTTTACAGTCACCGCGTCTGCTTGCTCTTGATAACCAGAGGAGCTCGCTATTATTAAGAGGAATTTACTAAAGCGACCCCGGCCTGGGCGTTATTGTCTCGATTAAATAACGGGCCCCGGTAAATGAGAAGCGTCCTGGCTTAATACCCCACAATACTAGCGTCCGAAGGCTTTTCATAGAGTCGAGAATAAAACTAAACACTTTGTGTCATAAATGTTGTTTTAGGCTTTACGTGAATAGGATAATGGAGCAACATAAATAGTAAGTACTTAGCTTATGTAAGGGTCGCATGTGGTACTGGAGTTTGAATAATTCTGATATGTAGTTGGTTGGTGCTGACCTTCGAGCTTCCCGGTGTAGACCTGCGCGGTGTAGTCCAGCGGGCCCGAGGAGGAGTGGAACTGGGCGCCGTCCGCGAACACCGAGCTTGTGTCGGGCTTCAGCAGCAGCGTGAAGTCCCTGCGGCAAACACACAATACCATTAACACCGTTTGACAAAATACATATCGTTACGCAATTTTAATTTCTTTGAAATATTTTTTCTTGTTGCCATATAAAAACAAGAACCATTGCGGTGAGTGGCGTTCGCCAAAAGAAAAAATTGCGATTGATTTTTTAACAAGAGAATCGTAAAAAACCGGAACGTTGGACCCGGTTTAAATCTGGCAAGTGATCCAATCTTTTCCCTTTAAACACCACAGCGCTAGAAAATTTCACGTGAAGATTTATAATAGTGAAGTTGCTTGGCTGGCCTGGCAACTCATAAAATAAATACTGCAGATTCTCGGGTACTGCAACGAGCAGCTTAAATAAAGCATCTCCAAAATACGCCATAAACGTTTTCCTCCGAGATTATCATTGCTGAGAACTAAGATTACTGTATTTTACGGCGCAGTTAGTTTTATCTAGTCTTTAAGCAGGTGCCGCACGAACCGCCGAGTGTTAGCGTTAACTAAAATCATAAAGTGGTGACGTGCCCGCCGTCCATATATCAGTGTTATAGCTGATTTATAGCTTTTACCGCACCCGGTAGCTCTTCTACATTTTAATACACTTTCAACTCTCTGCGGTGCTAAATTATAATTAACGTCCTACGTGCCTTATGAACATTATGTTACTTGTTTCCAGCTAGAGAGTGTTTCCTTCAGAAATAATGTAAGCAAGGACAGCACCCCAATATTCAGTGCTGTTTACCTTGACCTGGCTTTGCATTTATAAGGCTTACTCGCCGAAGCTTACAATACGAGTACATCTGCATAAACCTATTCAAAGTCCGCTTTAACTTTATTAATATCATGAAATGTGAATTCGGCAGAAAGCGAATTACATACAACTTGTACCACATCAAAAGTACCGCGCCCAATTTGTTCGAAAACAGACTGACGGCAGGGAATGTCTTCCTATTTGTCTGGTCTAACTTCGTTACAGGAAAACTTGCGCAGATTCCATCAAATAAAGCAATGAGAAGTGCTCCCGAAACAGAGCTACAGAATATGTGTTCCATCCACGTATTTCCTCTTTTCTATTTCATCTAATAAGAGTATGTGATGTAGGAGCGGTATCATAAACACACGGCAGTAAATATTAACTCGGTTACCTACATGGAGCACGCTTCTTATTGTTATAATCAAGGTGAATATAGAAAATATCCAACGAGGCATAAAAATATTTCAATCCCACTAATTTATTACGAAATTAGCTTAACGGTAAGGAAATTCGCAGGTCTATTGTTTGCCAACCGGATTTCTAACTTGATTAACAAATTAATTACCTGAGTAATTCCATCGGAGTCCCGCGAAATCGCACACAACGGTCGGCCAATATGAATATACCAAGGTTGATGACCGACGACAGTTAAATTATACAGTCAAATATTTACAAAATGTTATACCAGCAAGTACATTATACGGAACTAAGATCAAAGTATTCATTATACGATAGAAATGATCTTTATTGAAAACAACACAAAAACAAAACACGGAAAAATACAAATTTAAAATAGATGTACACATAAATGTTTCCTTTGTCACTTGAAGTAAGGTACTTAGTTTTATGTCTCTTTGAAATATATCTTACAAAATCTCAAATCAATATATAGCGATATCGGATATTATGGGTGTACGAAAAGGCGAAAAATATTTAATCTACATAATTAATTGATAAATACATTTTCCCAAATTATCTTAATAAAGGTTCACTTTTTGAAAAGGTATCCAAATATTGCTAATGAAACATGTCGCGACCTATATTTTTGTAGTAAAGTGTAGGTACAGTCTTTTTCTAACCGACGCCAAGTTTCTAACAAAACTTGCTTTGCGGATGTTTGCCGCAGCTAGCCACATCCAGACAGACAACAGGCTGGCCGGGGACAAGTAACGAAGTTAGCGGCACTCTTTATTAAGTTGTATGAGCAGCGCGCGACATAATAAAGATAATAATTGAATTAAACACAAGGGCGTCAGGTCTTTGCGACGAGACACTAAAACCAATTACACTATTAGGTATAGACTTTTGTAGAGTGAGATGTTGCTTAAAACCTTGGTGAACTTTTGAATCTAAGACACCATGCAGAGAGTAAAAGAAATATGTAAACAAATTTAATTCTTAAACTTTCTAAAGTAAACGTTAATTAAAAATAATTTATTGCTTTACAAAATTTTAAAGGGATGTTGTTTTAAAATTAAATGCACAACAGTAAAAAAAAATACAGGCAAAATAAACCATCCATGAGTCGACCACAAACTTTCGCGTCGTTAATAACTGAAGTTAAAAAATCCCCCACAGATTCCCCCCAATTAGCAACTCTTCTAAATCTTCAATGCCCCTGGCACGATCAGTTCGCTGGAGCTCGATGCATTAACATCCAACTCCTTTAAATGGAAACAAAGTATCCGCCGGCGAGTTCAAGTTTTATTAGTAAGTTGGCCAACATCCGCGAACGTCCATCCTCATTTGCGGAGGGTAGATCAAAACTGAAAACTCCCCTAAGAAGTTATTAGCAGACGCAATTTCCCAGAGCTATTACTCATTTCGGGGAACAAACAGGCTCAGTCGGGACAGTTTTGTTCTGAAAGGTTTTCGTCGCGTTATACGAGAAACGATTGCGATTATATTGTTGCTATTAATGTTACCCTGCGTGATGACTGTGATGAGTCTTCGTAATATCTGTTTGACCTACTTCCACATTAAGAGGATACCATGCCCTTTTAATAAGTTATTTTATTGTTTACAAACCTAACAGCTATGAAACCTGAAAGCATCTAAAATAAGAGTTGAACCGGCGTGTTGACAATATCATGTATATCCATTATTCGCGTCGAGAACTTCGCACAGAGTTTGCACATTGTTGGGTCTCTTCAAGCCGAACCGGGAAATACAATTAAACTTGCGGTCAGTTCGACATCCACCTGACTCCTCCCCCTTTTCGGGTCTCCCGAGGCCCGGCCGCTTGACCTCTTTGAGATATATCGAATTAAAGTTATTTCTGATCGCAACGATTGGACACCTTCCCGATTAAAAGCGGTTCTGCTCATAACGTGTCTATCGGAAATATTATCGCTCTTTAATCATGGAATTAGGAAAGTCCTTACGAGTTGCATCTGACGTGACAGGATAGACGTATTTATTATTAAATTAAGGTAATGTTATGAGCAAACTGCTATAAAATCATAGAACTACAGGAAATTAATTATCATTTCCTTTTTTTATGGCAAAGACAAACTAGCATACAGGCGACCTGATGGTAAGTGGAAACTGTGACCCATATAAATTCCTATTCACAAGACTGCAAGCCTAAGACTGCAAATACGTTGCCAACCCTGAGGACTAAGATGGAATGCCATAGAGGCATAAAGGCATAACTAGCATAGGCTAGTCATTACACCGGCTGTCTTATCCCCAAACGGAACACAACAATGCGAACATTGCTATTTGGCGGTAGGTTAATGGATAAAATGGTTGTAGCGATCCGGACGGACCCTGCACAAGGTCCTACCACCCGCAGTCCTCAAGATATAAAGCGAAATATTAACAACATTTTAAAAGCCATGACCGTGTCGTGTTTCGTAGGGCTTCAAAGTAAATTGGTTCGTGGATGTGTCACACCTTTTTATAAAAGTTTAATTTGCGCTTCGCGCGGGCGTCTCATGTCTACATTAAAATTTTAATCGTACTTGGAGCCAGGAGCTTTCGAGATTATGTAGTGTCCTTGTGTTTATATACTTTTGGATTATGTCTGCGTATGTGACGTGAGGTATGCGGTACACTTTGGTATGTAGACATGGCATTTAACGCTAGGGTTTTTGCAGGGAGTTGTTGGAAGTTCCAACTAGCAATATGTGGCGAGGACGCGGATGTGTAAGCATGTTATGCTATTTAATGAGAAAACTTGCTGCGACATAGTGTAGTCCATTTAATTTCAAAGTTTGTTTTACTTATTCGCTATACTGCGTTTAATTCACAGTTTAATTACTTTAGTTTCATATTTATGGTATTAACGCTCAACATTCCCACGTCACATTAATGCCTGAAACTTCTGGATTTGATAGTTATTTAAAAAGGGGCAAGTAAAATATAGCTCTATGTTTTTGTGATAATCCATGATTTAAGCAATTATAGTTAGTCATTCATATGTAACAATAAAGAATTTCATCGCCAGCATGTCTTTTCTTACCACAAAAGTACCAAATACCTGTAACCGTTAACTTCTCAAAAACTTCCCGACTGATTGTGAGGAACTTCGCGAATAGTTCACCGCGGAGTTTACTAACAAAATTCCGCAAGTTTATTTTCACCGGTATTGCCAAACTAATATTATTTTCAGTATAATCAATATAACTTCATCTTTATTGTTAAAAATTACATTAAATTTTCTAAAGTTTTCCTTTAGAAACATTCCTCCTAGTATCCATGTATTTTAAATGTGATGCTCTTACGTTGAAAACTCACGTACCTATTTTTTTTTATAGCCTCTGTTATTGTTTCATTAGTGAGGCTTAATGCATCTGCCGAAAATATAATGTCTATTTGTGTTCTAGTCATCTAATATTTAATCATTGCCTGAGTAACAAACTTCCAAATATCTTCACCTTCGCACTTATATTAGTGTGATAGTGGATTAATATCGCAGTCCATTACATAGTACGTGTAAGCGTGATGTACATTGCGCGTCGTGCCCGGCATCTCGCGCGGCGGGCAACCCGCAGGGCGTAATTTAAATTTAAACACCTCCAGGTTTTTTATGGCTTTATTTGCATTCGGGGGTGTCGCTACACGTCGCGCCATAAAAGAGCTTTGTTTAAGAACGGCACATCATCTGTATAGAACAGCCGACGATGTATCAAAAAGCAAGTTTAATAGGTAAATTTTAAGCGTTGTAGATAGGTAGGTTTTAGCTTTTAAATTTAAAATCATGATTTTAGTATCTACTTATTTATTGTGTTGAATTGTTGTCTTGATTATATTTCAGATATTTAACTAATTATTCGTTTTTCATGGTTTTAATTATTTATCGACCACTTAAAATACTTTACCCGCCGCGTACCCAGGAGTAAAACATCTGCTCTAATCTGCTGAACATGTTATTGTATTGTTTTTAACTGGGCTGCCGCCGCCGTACTGTTAAGTAGGTAAATAAAATTTAGTACCTATAAGGTGGACGATAGGATGACATAAATATGGTTTCACTGAGTTGAATAGAGACCCTGAACTTTTTTCAAACTTGAATGACAGCTGACCTCCAACAGGGACCTAACCCGACCCAATTAAACACGCATCAAGTATACATTTAAATACAAAATGGACGTCAATAAAATATCGAAATATATGGTTGAAGTAACCCTAACTTGTCGCTAGGGAGTGAAGGGCCGGCTCGGATCTGCTTGAACATTTGGTCGGAGCTCCGTTTTAATTAGTTTATCTTCGGCCAGTTTGCAGTCTGATAAGTTTAGTTATATTACACAGATGTAAAGGAGTAAAGTTTGGCATGCGTATAATTCATTATTACCTACTGCTTCAGTTGAACACGCCGCTTTGAAGAGTTGCTAACTTTTAAAGAATGAGGAATATAACGTTTGAGGGCGTCGTTTGCCTTCCGAAACCAAAATAATGATGATTGTACAATACATAATGGTTTATAATCATATATGGTTAATATAATATAATGGTTTTATTTCTAAAACCGTAAACTTTCCAAGATTTTTTAAAAGGCCTAGCGTTAAAAATGTCCAGCTTGTAATTTTGGTTTACTTTCTTTACTAACTATATTATACTCACACAAAAATCAACGGAACCGCCATTAATAAATTTAAGGACAGTATATGAGTATATTACTGACTCAAAGAAATGTCAAAGAAATACAATGATTGTAAACTGGTAATTATTATACCTTCTGTTACAGTCGTACATAGGTATACTTATTACAGACAAATACATTCGCTTAATAAAACAATATATGCAGGTAAATGGGCTCGTGCTCGGTTTCAAACTACGAGAGGCTAAGTTGTAGATAACGATCTACATTTAAATATATGTTTTAGTGTAGACGTAAGGAAGTGAAGGGATTATGAAGTTTCACCATTAGCGAGCTGCTGAATATGTAAGCGGATATCTGTTCGGCGGACTCGGGTGGAAGCGCTCCACGCCGCTTCATCGGCGTGGGTAGAGGTTCTTGCATTAGAGGAATAGCACTTGCAAGATACATTTAATTGATGACACAGTTACCATAGTTGGTAGAGACGACAGAGTGGAGACCCTGCTAGGGTTGCCAACTATTTCATGGGCAAATATAGTATTTTCCAGGCCATATAAATAACATAGTACACTGAAAGAAAATAGAAACACCAGAATAGTGTAAGTTGTTGAATATAATGCACAATATTTACAACTTATTAACGTTCTGCCTGCTATTGGGGCAACTATCTGAGCTGAAAAAAGCCTATTTCTCAACTCCAAGTACATTAGTATTTAAAATCAGGTTGAAACGGCCAACCCAAACCGCATATGTATAATAAGGAGTAACCGAAATATAGTATTTTGCGGACTACATATTTCTTCAGCAGTATACATATAGTACACATAAAGTCAATATATAGTACAATACTATATATTATAGTACGGTTGACAACCCCAGACCCTGCCCACGAAGCTAGGCTCCGCTAGGGTCGATTACCAGTAAAGGTTTTGGATGTCTAGTACATTCCTATATTGCAAGCCTAGGTCTAAGTCTGATACTCAGTCCATTTGTACAAGATTTCCCTTAACATTTATTTATTTTAAAACTAGTAGGTATACATTTAGTAGACACTGTAGACTAACTGACTGTCAAATTATAACACAAAGTAATTAAATCTATCTCCGGTTGGAATATTGGGAACCTACATTTAATCCCAACCGAGGCTTACATTAGTAAACTAAAGGTAATAGTTATTTGAATTTGAATAATAAAGACATAAAAGCAATTTTAAAGCGCGTTTCCTGAAACTATTTCACAACCAGTTTTCAAGCATGATTAATAAATAATTTCACGTTAATATGATCACGACGCTTTGTTAGGAATAATATGCCGAGTGCACAGGCGTGTTTAGTAATAATTGAGTAAGCATGGCATTTATTTAATTATGAAGAATTAACTATTATATCTAGTATTGTACTAAATAAATACAATAATGACTTGCGCAAGAGTTCACAGCTATTACATACTTAAACATCTATATGGTAATAATTTCAAAAGTAACGAATAACAATTTTCAAAAATTAAATTATTTAAGTTTATCAAAAATAAAAATTGCGCATATTTGGTAAAACGCTGTCACCAGTTACAAACCGTAAGCAATTACGGGAACTTTGTTTTTGCGATAAACAATGTTGCTATAAACAAAATGAGTTGGTAATCGAACGTTTCCACGAATCCAGTTGGGAACATAACGAGAACATCGAATTAAATGAAACCAACCTGCTTTGTGAAATATCCAGTCGGTAATTATATGTTTAAACAAAAGTTACTCCGGTTCCTTTCCAGGAAACCCGATAAAACACAACCAATGTTTTACTGGAGTATACAATATATAGGGTGAAGCACGAATTCTGTTACAGAACGAAAGTCAAATACTTTCATTTTATAGCGAGATTCGTACCTCATACTTACTTCCTTACTAATATTATAAACGCGAATGTTTGTATGTATGGATGGATGTTTGTTACTCTTTCACGCTGCAACGGCTGGACGGATTTGGATGAAATTTGAAATGGAGGTAGCTTTTACCCTGGATTAACATAGACCTGGAATATTGAATAGTTCCCGAGGGAATAACGATATTCGAAATCTACGCGGACGAAGTCGCGGTCAAGCTAGACGTTTATAAGATATAAATATTACAGTCAACGTAGTTATAATTTTATTAAAAACCATCGTAATATAAAGATAAATCTGTTTTAACATAATAGATAAGTATGGTCAAAAAACCAAGGGCAGTAGGTAGGTATGCACTGCATAGACAAACATTTAAGGGGTTTTAAATGCAAACCGACATCCCGACATAACGAATCACGTAAAAAGTCGTAAATCGATACCAAACTAATTTTCACTTCCAACTCAATATACAAACATAGAGGGTTTAAATTACCAAGAACCCAGGTTCGTGTTAAACCGTTCTCCTACGAAAAGGAATTGTCTTATGAAATCACGTAGCGGGGGTATTAAGTAGAGGTTTCTCTGCTCGATTAGCCGTGATTTTTCCGTGTCATTTAGCTAAGTGTGGTCTGGCCGGTCCGGCGGGGGTATTCTTTCATGCACCGCACATAGCTTTATTTATACAGATCTTCGTACAGATGGACATTCGGATATACTTTGACCCTTAAGGATCTTCAATGTAATTACTCCCATTGTTCAACAGTTTGAATGTGCTGGTTTCTTCAAGATGATTTTCATTTACCGTAAGAGCATCGGGTATTTAATATCAAAATTAGATGTAAACTCATTGGCTTGAACCTCCCGTACGATCACGATGGGTGCGATTGATTTCGGGAATTTGCGCGACGTCAACGAGGGATAAGCGGCAACAACAAATACACACAGAGATATGAAGTATGCCACGTGGCCAGCAATGTAGCAATTTACATACATTTATTTCCATCGCCACTATGATCTCTTTCACGGTATTTTCATATTTTGTTGAGAAATGCGATTTAAAAATTCCCTATTACTCAACGAATTGAAAACTTAAGTGATTTGAAACAATCACCTTGATAATGTGAGTGTGAGGTTAGAAATAGCACCCGTGCAGTGCAGCGGGCGGGCGGGTCCGCCCAATGGCCACAATAATCGCCAGATAAACCCTTAACGTGCACATAAACTTTTACGTCAGTAGGTTCAGTGTTCGATTCCATGCCGTTTGATTCAACGGAGCTTTGCGGGTAAAGGTTTGTTCTAATTGGTCCGCGTCAATGTCCAATTCTATTAGCAACGTCAAACTAGCCTCTAAAAAAACAATTATTGCCTTTGCCATGTTACCGTATTGTTTTAATTGCACCGCCATTATTTTCAAGTAAATAAGAGCTATCGTAACGTTGACAATATGGTTACATGTGAAATGCAATATGGTTTTTTCCAGTAGAATAGAGACGAAAGATATACTAAAGTTGTTGATCTTAAGTAATAGGGTATTTATTTTAGTACGTTTCATGTCACATCAGTTTAGTTTACAAATAAAAAAACTAGATATAAAACGAAGAGCAAAGAGATTATTTATACCCTGCCCACGAAGCTAGTTCCCGGATCAACTCTCGGTATGGGAAAATATTTGTGTGAGCATGTGTATTCAAAGTATGTATTTCTCTATATGTTTATCGTTGACAAGTGCCCACAATACAAGAATAGATTGTCCCCTGATATTCGTTTAATTTATTTATTGTCACGTTCTTTACAAATAATACTTTTATAGGCTTATTTATTCATGACATTCGTAGCGGTGCTACGGCTACGGCCGTAGCACTTGTGTTTCATGATAGATTGGATGTTTTGAAACGCAAAGCCAACATTGACATGAAATGGTTGGTACACTATACTGCGTACACGTATATCCTATCACACTAATACTAGGTGTCCCACTAACTGTTGTTCTAAATGTGAAACTTTGAGGATGTGAGAATGTTTGTATGTGCACATACTTTTTGTAATCTAAATTTTTATTTATTTATTTATTTATAAAGTTTTGTAAGTAGGCCCTGTAGGCACTTTTACAAGTCTGAGTCTACCAGCGCTTCCAAAGAGACCACTGTTGAGAAGAAGCGCCGCAAGAAACTCAACAGAAACTCAACTTTTAATCATATAGGTATGTATGTATCCTTTGGGAAAAAAAAAATTACCAGCTATTATGGACAAAGTCGCGGGCAAAGGCTAATCAATATACTCTTACTAATTAGAACTAAGGCCTACTTGTATACTTTCGTTCATTATTTATTTCACTATGTTTTGAATTACAATGCAGGAAAGTAAAATATGAGAAATAATCGGAAATAGTATTCTTTAGGCTATGTTAAATATAGCCCCAGATCGTTCGATTATTTCAGTAAAAATACATGTACCCATATAATAATTATTATTTTGTACAAAAACGCTTATGTGCTAAACGCTGTTAGCAAATAATACAATTAATTCGATCAAATATTTGTTACATTTATAAGCAGTAAAACCTTTTATTTACTGGATAAAAAAAAACCGCTATTTTGTTCCTTATGAAATACGAGTATTACCCAGTCAATTGGATTTGAAATGAAGAATATTACACTAACATACAGTTTCTGAGTTAATCGGTAAGGTATCATATGTTTTGCCAAATATATTCCGTCCGAAGAATATTCTGGTCCATTTTTGAGAACCTAAAACCGGTAAATATAATTTGAAAATGAACGTGAAACAATAAAATTGTCATTTGAGGTTGGTGGTGACGATCCTTCGCATGCGAATCGTTTTCTACCTTCGAGAGCTTCTTTCCTCACAAATTGACCCCCCTTTTAAAAGGTTCCGTAGTCAATAAGAAACTTAGTTTCGCTAAGTCCGCCGTTAAACTCAAAGACCGATGGTAGGTACTACAAACCTGTAATTTGTCAATTTGGCATCGTTTAAATTACGGCGATAAAGGTTTAAAATCTTTTATTTTTTACACAATGACATCGAATTAGGCATACACGTCGACATGGTATGCCCGGTTTTTACTCCTCAGACGAGTAATTAATTACTTGATACATACGGAGCCGAAACGTGGCCACTCACCGTTCGACTGATTCACCAATTTAAGGTCGCTCAGCGAGCTATGGAAAGAGCTATGCTTGGTGTGTCTCTTAGGGACCAAATCCGGAACGAAATAATTCGCCAGAGAACCAAAGTTACCGACATAGCTCAACGAATCAGCAAGCTGAAGTGGCAGTGGGCTGGTCATATTTGTCGTAGAGCCGATGATCGCTGGGGCAAACGCGTGTTAGAGTGGAGACCGCGAATCGGTAAACGTAGAGTAGGGCGCCCTGTGACAAGATGGAGCGACGATATCCGTAAGGCAGTGGGCAGTGATTGGAGGAGGAGAGCTGAGGATCGAGCTCAGTGGCGTGCCATGGGAGAGGCTTATGTCCAGCAGTGGACTGATACAGGCTGATGATGATGATGATACCATAGAGTTCTCTCTTGACATAATTTTGACAGTATCATTCCACTTAGCATAATCTTCAAAACTACGACTACTCATTAAACAGCTTTCAAAGCTACTCACCGAGATAGAAACTTCGGCGGCAACTTCAGTTTTACGATACACATGTAGTATTAATGCAGCCTTTACCGCATCGCAGATTAGTTGCGCCGCCTGGGGCAGCAACTTATTGCCCGCAACTTACAGGGTCAGGGCGAGGAAGAACCGGTAGTAAACAGGAATAACACAGAGCCAGCTTTTATAATTAAGGCTAGGTTAATACCCAAATTGCGTGTATGGCTTTTGTATTTTGCGCAAGCGATGGTCATGCATAAACAGCGTAATCTTTGGCATACGATATAATCGAAATATATTTAATATACAATAATAAACCATTATAAGAGTATTGTTTGTCGTTTGTTTCGTGTTCGCAGCAGACATTGTGGATCAGTGTAATTCTGTTTTGTGGCTACAGGGTATTTTTAAGCGATTGCTTATTTTTGCTTTTTCGTGTGTGTGTATGTCTAGCAAATATCTAGCAAATAAATACTCGAGACCCATTCATCACATTTTTTTCCTGTACAAGAAATTGAACCCGGGACGGCTAGCTTTGTAGGCACATACCTACAAGGCTAACTGCAAAATTGTGAGATGCGTACCAGTAGACCAATAACCCGATCGAATACTGAGCAGATGCTATGAACTCAGGAACCCCGCTGTGTTTGAGGGGATAACACCACGAGGTGTAATGTCTAGACTCCGCGGCGCCTGTCAGTCCGTGAGACTGCCAAGAAGTCCCAATTGAAAGAAAACACTGGTGGAATTTCAATATTTTTCATTTCATCTGTTATTTTTTCTTTACATTACATCATCACTTCACCCGAAAGACGTTCACTGCTAAGAATAGACCTCCCCAAGATTTTCCAGAAGGCCCGGTCCTGCGCCGTTTGTATCCATCTGTTTCCCGCATCCTAACCTAAATTATTATTTTTTCTTATTTCTTATCTAATGTCATCGCGTAATTTGCTCTCATTTATCTAAATACAGGGTAGATACTTTTTATTTGGAAACTACAGTTGCTTTGTTTGACAGTCGACAGTTTCAATCAAAGGAAGTTATATTTTAGGGAGTCAATCATTACATTTTATCTTAGTTATCTACACGCAGTTGTGGTACTCAAAAGCACCATACCCGTAGTAACGCTGCCTCTCGCTTCGCTACATTACGCTTTAAGTTTCCTGAAACATACATTTAAACGCCTCCAAAACAGCTAACCAGCTGTCAATAACTACGCGACACAATAATTGGCTTCCTAATATCGTATTCGCTATACGCTTCCAAGCCAGCTGTCCGGTAGAAAACGTTTTAATTAACCGAATGGACCCGCAACCGATACATTTACAAATGGATTAGTTCCGAGCACATTCGATTGACTCTACCGACGGCAATGCTATCGGAAAACAGTTACTTATCTGTACTATGCTAAGTGCTTTTAACCTATACCTGAGTTGGCAGAAATGCCTCTGCTGAATGCAATCCAATTACGATGATTGTTATATAATGAAAATAATGAAATATATGTTGTGAGGTTTTACCATAAATTTAAGTGTTTGTTTGATATTATTTAGTTCAATCTTGTAATTTAAATCAGTACCTATCAAGGGCTTTATTTTATTTTGAATTAATATGAAGCCCGATACAAAATATGAACAAAATGGCGAACTACTGGTATTCTTTACTGTACTCTTTTTTTTTAACTACAAAGTTCTGTCTATATAAATAACTACGTGGTGCTCATTCGTTTCTTCCATAAAACTTGTATACAGGGACAGGGGTCATCCCCCCACCAAAATCACTCAAGTCAATTTGATATCCGTCATTTTCAATTATTTTAAATTCATAAAGTTGTCCTCTTGAAGTGTCTACAGCCAAGATGAACCCCCTAAAAACCTGAGCAGCGAGCACCCCACCCTGATTGCTTAGTACTAAATAGCAAAATATTACCGTATATTAAATTAAATGGTTATATTATGTCTACGAACTGACGTGACGATATAATCAGAAGGACCCTCAGAGATTGGACTAGTTCGATTGATTTTGTAAAACATCAGAAGACCGGCATTTTTTTTGTCGTATTTGAACGGTGCTATTTCTATTTTAGCTATTTCCACCATGTATATTTCAAAGTTCGGTAAATAAACTCTCATTTACCATCCCTAAATGAAACTATGCGGATTATGCTAAGTATACAACTTGAGCTCCCGATGATGCCCTACTAATTGGACCTAGAAGTTCCGCATAACTAATGTCCACTGGTTAACAAGATCGATTTCAAACATAATGATCAGTTATACGGCATACTTCAACTAGCTAATGAGAGAAATTTAGTTCAATGAGATAGAGTGCACAAAACTGAGTAAGTTAATCGTTAAATTTCAAAATTATTCGTTGTAGAAAATAGCTATATTTTCTACAACACAAAACACAAATAAGTATTAATTCAAGCGAATAATAAGATTTGTATTTAGAGTCACTAACAAATTGTTTCTGAAATACCTTTGGAATGTTCATCTAAATTCTGAATTCTGAAGTTGAGTTACACCTTTTTTTTCCATTTTATAAAAGCAACCCCAATTTACTTTCAAAAACTGACTGTGGATCCGTGCACACCGCACCGTATTCAGTAGGCAGTTAAGTTAACAGGGGCGGATTTTGTTTACCTCGGGGTATTTGGCACATCAATCATCCTCGGAACTCCCAACAAATATATACAGGCGAAACCTCAAACGTGGCGATTGATTATGACGGGGTGACTGATTCGAAGTAAAAGCTATTTAGCCTACGAACAACGTAATATACCTGCAAATTGCTTGAAATTTTTTGTGGATACCTATTTTTTGTATTATCTACATCTGTTATAGCCAAAGATCAAATCTAGTTAAAGTTTCAGCGCTAAAAATACATTTTTGTGACTTGCTTTTTTGTCGACTAAACTATAACTATACTGTATGTTTTTTTAATAAACAAGATTCACTTCTATTCTACATAAATAGAGCTACTGCAATCTATTGCATGTCACAAAAATGCTTAATTCGTAAAAACTTAACCAAGTTAAGTATTAACCAATGCGAGGCCTGACGATGTCACGGCACGAGCAACATTAAACCATGCATACTACAAGTATGTATATAGCCGCGGAGGTAATTACACGCGATATAACCCGACAAATTGCAATGCAGCTGACCCGTCGCACTTGGAAGGATGACCCAGGGTCACGTGTAACACTTCTCATAAAATTAATATTTAGATTCTCCTGTAGTGTCTCTTGGTGTCTTTGCATAATCACAAGGCTAGAAAACTAACATTTGTTTGAGCGCGTAAGAGAGGCGTAGACATTTTAAAAATAAGGTGGTATAATGTCTTCCCTTAAATTAGGTAAGGTAACGCTAAGTAGGTATGCAGTTCTATAAATTAATTAAGAAAAAAATATCAGGGGACAATGTCACACCAATTGACCCAGTCCCAAACTAAGCTCTAGGCTTGTATGGTTACTAGACAACGATATAAATACTTAAATAGAGAAATATATACTTAACCCATAGAAAACATCCATGACTCAGGAACAAATAATCGCGCTCATCACACAAACATCTGCACTTACCGGGATTCGAACCCAGGACCGCTAGCTTCGTAGGCAGGGTCACTACCAACTAGGCCAGCGTGTCGTCACAGTGTCATGATACTAATATTATAAATGAGAAAGTTTATATGTGTGTGTTAGTTTGTTACTCCTACACGCAGCAACGTCTGGACGGATTTGGATGTAATTTAGAATGGACATAGGTTAAATCCTGGAGTAACACATAGGCTACTTTTCAACCCGGAAAATTTAATTATGGAACTATGATATCCGAATTCTACGCGGAAAATGTCGCGGGCAGAAGCTATATTTTAATTAATTAATCTATTACACTCACGCATTGTTCTTTGGTGTGTCTAAAATCATGAGATATTTTTTTATACAAAGTGGGGTGTTGCGACAATTTACCGAACTGTTTGTAACATTTGAAGTGCCTTACTTGTAAAAAGCTCAATACTAGAGAGGTCTGAGGCGTACGGTGCTAAAGAGGATTATGCTAATGATTTGTTGACTGAGGACAACCATACCTTTTTAAGTCCTGACGCCATACTAAGTCATTGAAATCCCCGGCCATTTTCCCATGACAAATAAGCCTCGAACGCTGGGGCGCAAAATATCTGGACATCCGAAGAAATCAAGGACATTCAGGAATGACGGGCGGATAGCATGGCAGCTCTAACTCAACCATACGAGTATGTAAACCAGGGAGCATTATTTTGAAAAAATATTTATCCCCTCCTCCGCAGTCCGAACACCAAGTAAAAATAATGAGACAATTTTGATTTTAGAGTTTCGTAGTATCTATCTATCCAGTCCCATCTCCTTGCAGAGAGAGAGGAGGCCGGCTCACCTGTTGTGCGCGCGGAAGGACAGGCGCAGCGTTTCGGCGGGCGCGGCGCGGCGCCGGCGCAGCCGCTCGTACGCGGCCGGCTGGTAGTGCCGCACGAACGGCGTCAGCGTCAGCCCTGAAACCAAATGTGCCATTTAGTATGAAACATGCCTAAGATAAAGCCCTCTTCGGTGGAGAAAAGGCAATGGACAGAAACCGTCAGAAAATGTCCGATTTTTCGTGACATGGACATAAGGAAAATTACAAAAATTCAGATTAAAATAATCAATATCTTCGAAACTAGTAAAAATCGCTAAAATACATACCTACGGGTTAAATCTATAGCTTTTTAGCTGCTCTATCGGCCCTAGGCGGGTTGACGTCGGTTTCTGGGACACCCTGTATAGCTACGTTCCTCAAATATTAGTATCACATCACACTTGACACACTGAATGAAGAGATTAAACGAAAACATTTTACATATAATAGACAAATTTAGTCCCGGTTACTGGGTTGTCCATTAAACCCGATAATCTGCTGCGTTTACTTTTCTCGATGGTAAAACGTATGTGACCACTGTGACCATGACCACCACACCAAATACCTATCCTCAGCCCAGAGAAATCGCAATGCATTTCCGAGTAGGCTAGTTTGATGCATAAGTTGTTTCAGTTTACAAAAACCGACAAAGGCAAACCTAAGACAAAGAAGATCTGATCCACAGCCACCGTACCCGCCGGCTTTTAGAAATGTGTAGGGTAGTAGGGTAGCTAGGATAACCAACATATCAATGCAAAGCTAGATTTTGTTGACCGTTAGCCACTGCGGTATGTTTTTTTTTTCTTTTGATTTTTATTGGTGGACGGCTGGTCAGAATGAATAACAAAAAATCGTTTTTTAATTTTTAATTGTAGCAAGTAACTTTTCTTGTGATGACCGCTGATAATTCCTGTATAGGTGATTGCAAGTAAGCTATGTATAATTATTTTATTTTTGTAAGTGTTTTGTGTAATTGTTGTTGGAACCCCGAATAAATAAATCTGTATCGCTTATTCAGCACCGTAATTACCTAATGAGGCTGGAAACTTTAACATTCCATACCGCCCTCCCTTCCAGCCTGTCAAGGCGTCGGTCATATCAACTAAGATGTTAGTTAAATCACTTGTCTAAACATGCCGTTGTTAATATCAGCTTTGGTTTGTTTGCTTACATACATAGTTCATTTAAGTGTGTTAATAATAAAACGTTACACTAAATAAAATACAGGTAGTGAAGGACATTAAATTTAAAAAAACTAGATACCTACACAACGCGTCAAAGCGAATTCGTATCAGTTTCAAAACTCAATTCAGAAATATGCAAACCATTTCGAACGAACGTTATCAAAAGGAATTTAAAATACCATACTCGTATAGATGACTTTTCGCGTTAAATTGTAGGAAATCAAACGAGTTGTACCAATTTACACCGGAGTTTTTTTAACTCCGCAGTGATTGGGCGGACGGAATCATTAATAAAAAAATAATTTAGTTACGTGACGAGCGAGTTGGGAACGATACACGAAAACTGCATTAACGATGTCCGGACATTCCACTAGTAGGACTTTAAATATCAATCCATCATAGAATCTTTTCATAATGACAGCATCAAGTGACGGGAAAGAAATGACATCGAAATTAATCGTTGTGTTTTATGCGACAAAATCCTATAGTAGTTCATCAATTAAAGGCCGTGACCGTACGAGTATATTTGTATACGATGCTGATGTGTCAGTTATGCTCATGCCCTCAACAGTGGAATCATGGAAGGCTTGAAGTGTCATCTCCGCGCATTGAAGTTTATTAAGACACATTGTTATAAACGTATTATTAACGAGAATAAAAAATGAAAAAAGGGAGAAAAAGCATAGCCATATATTCCAGCTATCGATTGACACGTAGCTAATATAAATATTATTCAGCAAAGTCGCTCATAATCGCCAACAATGCCAAGGGCACAGGGAAGTTGCTCCCTTACAGTAAATACTTTTTAAACGACTTCAAAAAAAGGAGGAGGTTCTCATATCTCCGGGGACTTTTTTTGATGCCCGAGAAGCGAAAACATTGTGTAAGGAAATGTTGAAAACATATACAATACATAGAATAATCAGAGGCACATGTCACATGCATTGTGCGTTGGTTATTTTGAATTGCTAAAACTAAGATCGCTCACATTCCAAAAAGCCCTCAACACCCAGTCAGTAAGTGTCGAAAAACCAGCAAATGATTACCTTATGAATGGATCGCAGCCGACGCCGCACATTTACATGAAACAATCGTTAAAGCGCAGGCTTCGTCCATTTTTTAATTAAAAACTCCCAAACGCCAAATTTCAGGTAAGTTGGCTGATTGATGGGTATTTGAATATAATCGGTATCCATTAAATGCAGGCTACGTTACCACCGGTGTTGGTAACGGATGATCATTTACATTTTTTCCAATATTTAGGAAGAATAAAACTTCCAGATTTGAATGGAACGTATTATTTCCAACCTTCTATTTAACTAGATTACTTACTTTAAAACTAATGAAGATCCCACGAGTAACAATTTTCATACTTGTTACATACTACGTTACACGCAGCAGTTAACATTATATAACGAAATGAAATAATTCAATAAGCGACAAAATATATCCCAATTAATAAATAACATACTTTGAATGCTATTTGGTGGCAAAAAATACTTACATATTTATAGCTATAACCTATCTATTAACATAATATTTTGTAAACAAAGTGATTTCAGAAATTCAAAAGAACTAAACTATCGTGAGGTCAAAGTTTGGATCTTCAATGTCACAAGATAATTAATCTTCTAGTATTAGTCACTACAAATAAGTTAATTACGATGCGCTGGCCTAGTTGGTAGTGACCCTGCCTACGAAGCTAGCGGTCCTGGGTTCAAATCCCGGTAAGGGCAAATATTTGTGTGATGAGCGCGGATATTTGTTCCCGAGTCATGGATGTTGTCTATGTATCTAAGTATATATTTCTCTATATAAGTATTTATATCGTTGTCTAGTACCCATAGTACAAGCCTAGAGCTTAGTTTGGGACTAGGTCAATTGGTGTGACATTGTCCCCTGATATTTATTTTATTTTATTTAATTAGGTACTAATTCTGTAAAATTTCAGAATATCCTATTGTGAAGCAATTGAGAAAATTTTCCATCAAATTTATCTCCGGCGACAACGGATCTCACCCCCCTAAATCCAAATTTCCAAGATTTTTTAATATGTTGTAAATAACTACAAGTAACTACGATTACTATTATAAAAAACCAAGTTTGTTAATTTACGTTTTTTTATTTGTATACCAAGAAATACTTGCTCTGCACAGAAACATTCGGACCTTGTTTTTTATAATACCTACAACATATAAAAAAATCGTGATTATTGGACTTGGTTTAGGGGAAATAAGCACTTATTTACAATGTCTAAAAACTAAACAACAACTAAAGATACTTCTAAATTACATGCCTGAAGTATTAATAAACGTTATCGCATTTGGTATGGAAAGTTTTAGCTTCACAATCGTCGTTCACACCAACATACTGTAACTTGGAGTCGGCACAGAAATATGAGTCTAAGTTGGACCTAATTGGGGAATCAGAGCCGTACGTTACTCCCCCGGGTGTTCCGCGGGAAGTCTACAGCCGGTCTAGATTACCGAGGCGAATTTATCGCCGCTTAGTGCTAACAAACGTCACTTCGACATCTCTTTACCCTCTTTACTGATCCCAAGTTGGTAGCGCCGAGTAATTGCAAGCTGTTTTACAAGCTGCCTGAACGTGCCGTTGTGGTGTGTTCGGGAAAAAAACGAAACTTTATTTCATACTTTATGTATATGGAGAGCTGTTTGAAATTTGGTACTGGAAGTTGTCTCATTAAATGGAGGCAGTTTTTTTTTTAATTAATACTCTCGGTAACAACACGGTTCATATTAATAGCTGTCGACTTACGATAGGTGTTACGTAAGTTTTTTAGCCCGTCATATTTTCGATCGTAGCATGCCAATTTTACAACTATAAATTTCTGACATTTTAAAGACACACAAAAAGAATTACTTGGATTAAGTATGCGCATACATTTTTATATCTGTAATAACTGCATTGCTTACCATTTTTTATTAGCAGATACGAGACATGCATTTATGTATTAAGTAATGTACACACATAGGGTGTGGTACCG
This sequence comes from Acleris sparsana, assembly GCA_923062465.1. Taxonomy (NCBI): domain Eukaryota; kingdom Metazoa; phylum Arthropoda; class Insecta; order Lepidoptera; family Tortricidae; genus Acleris; species Acleris sparsana. The sequence continues at coordinate 4,970,098 of OV281293.1, forward strand.
ACAACCTTTTCAAGCACGGTTGCTTGCGCGCCCAGCGTTAATTAATCACCGATACCGTTAATTATCATGTATTTAATTACTTGTGGAGTAAGTTTTTGCTCCTTACCCCGGAGGAAAAAACAGATAAAAACACTTCGATAATGATTTTCAACTCGTCGTTGGATTACTTTGCATTGAGGGGAGCGTTTACAGTGAAGTGCAAAAATATATATAGAAAAAATCCTCTCACAAATATGTTACGAAGTTCTTATTACAGTAGAATAAGGTGCATTGGGACATATTTTTAAGATCCTGCGTTCTCCCATATGTTTACATTTGACTGTAGGTACGTTCGAATTTAGAAGTCGCTGTACATTTAGTACTCGCAGCTGATGTAGTAAATTCAAACCGGTCTCACTTTTGTACATTACTGCGACAAGGTACAGTCAACCAATTTGATTTCTAGGCCACTATTGACTATGTTAAAGTGACGTTGGCAACCAAAACGCAAGGGATCTCCTATGATTTGGTTTACAAAATCACGTTGACAAAGTCCATAGTGGAATAGATATCAAATTGGTTGACTGTAGTTTAATGTAAAGCTATTTTTATGGTCTACTGTACGAAAAGACAAAGACAACATACATTCAATATTGTGTAAACATAATGTCAACGACAAGGCTGACAAATTTGATTTTGTATTTTTACTGTTACTTAACGCGACGACAAATCCGTTTATCATTCATCTACACTCAGTGATTTAGGTGTCTGAGACCTCAGCGTAATGCTTAGCCAGTGTAGCCCAGGACACACACTCCGTGCTGTCCCTCTCATATTACTTAATTCTTTTTGTGTACCTGTCTTCCGAGTAGTGAATAAATGTTTCTATCTTTCTTCTTTCCATGCTGGTATTTAAATCGTCCTTCGAACCTAGACATACTTATTATTAAATTTAATTTCACCACCGACATTGTATGCTATTTATTATCTTTGCACTCCGCAGGGCAAGAATTATCGGCAACATAAGTAATTATCATTTGGTTCCCTTAAAATAACGGTTCACAGGTTCACCAAATAAAAACGCTAATTCTGACTAACAAGGGTAGTTCGACCCTCAATCAATTGCTAGGCGATCGACTGGACCAACAGATGTGGCCGTTCAGACAAATCAGTGACCCTGGACCAAGACGCATTTGCCGAACGTTATATGTAACCTACATCGAGCGCTTATTTCAATTCCATTCATTACGTCACTTTTCGAAAATCGTTTACATTAGCATTTTGCATCTTGTCTAGGGCGCCAGGATGTCTTTCAGAACCAATTTTACACAAGCAACCCTAACCCCGAATGAAAGACAGTGAAATTGCCCTTCGGACCCAAACATGGCCAACTCCAATTCGTTTTAAAAAGACTTCTATTAAAATCTACATATTCGCAAGACAGGAACATTGCGGCGCAGTCGTGTGTGTGGAGCGAGCGTATAATTTCGTGCGCCATTTGGCGGAGGACGTGCGCGGCGCCGGGCCGGGCCGACGTGACCCTCCTGCTGGTACTACATTATTCGAGCGAGGTTCCTGCCAGACAAGCCGACGATCGACGGAATCTATGAACACCCTGTATGCTTGAGAGAGTAGAGGGAGCTATTTTAAAATATTACCAGCTAGCAGCAAAATAATAAACCTAGTTTTAGGTTAAGTTTGGTCGGTCAAAAACTCAAAATGTAGGTATGGAACCGCCATATAACAGCTGAATAGTGATGTAAGTAAAATCTGTAAATGGAAAATGTATGTAAAGTAGCTATTTAACCTAACGTTATTTATTATTGAATCGAGCATTGCATCGAGATCAGTTTATGAATACGGCCCTTAGCCACGTAATCCGTCAGAAATCAAGAGTAATAACATAACGGTAAAATTGATTCCAGTTAACCAAATAAAGAATTTCACAAAAATACTTTCCTGCACAACATACGGGATGGGACGAACGACAAGACAACCTTACGTGAAGGTAAACGATCACAATGACCTTACGTGCCCTCTAAGACAGGGTCACAGCTGCTCTTTATAAATTACTCCGCCTTCGTAAACGGGTAACTAGAATATCTTAAAGCACGAACAATATTTAATTATGTATGGCGTTTTATAGCGACGATGATCGTAAAGGCTTTGTGCGAAAGAAGTCGGAATATTAGTATTGACAAGGAATTCATAACTGCAAATATTGATGCATAAATTGTGTGTGTCGCTCAACACCTTCAAGATGTTCACTTTATACAAAATAAAACTTTATTCTTATTTTCGCTCGCATAACTGTTTTCAATTCTCGAAAACGCGCCATGCCGGCGCTACGAATGACGGTGCTCTGTTGCTTCAATGAGCGTAAAGTAATACTAAGGGAAACATCGGTTCGGGTTAAATCTGTGCATATTCTCATTGATTGACTGTAATATTAATTAAACGTTTCCTTCAACGGACGACCTGAATTAGCTCCACGTGATAGTAATCTGTTCTCTAATGGCTGCTCCAGGATTCCGGTGTAATGTGGCAATGCAGGTGCCATTCGGAACCTAATCGCGGACTCGTTTCGCCACCTCAAGGGGGTTCTTTCCATGCAAATTTGCCTGTGAAAGCAATATCGCCTGTTCCGTTTGTGGTCCAGAATCGTAAAACAGACATTCCGACTCTATCTTAAAATAACGACGCTTAAAATTAGATCTGGTATATAACAACTCAAAAACCACATACTGCCAGTCAACAAAGTAATGGAAAGTGACAATTATCGTGTCACGTCTCTGATTAGTACAATAAAAACCAATTTCCCTTCAAAAGAAACTCGCATTAAATTGAAAGTACAAAAAGAAAGTGAAACACAATGGCGCTAACGAATATTAATAACTGGACATGGCGCCATTGAATAAAGAAGACTGATTATCAGTCGGAGAAGTTTAAAATAACAATGTATCGGTCCCATTTAACTTTGCGTAAAATAAAAAGTATTCGTTTGAGATGCGAATGAATTGGATAAAACGCGAATAGTGGACGGAGCGAGGAGAAAACACATTTTCCGATGCGGCAAGGTTCTTTAGCAGTCGTGGAAACCAATACAATAGCAAGAGCACTGACTCCGGTGGAATACACGGGATTCCTGTTAGTTGCGTCCGCCGCGACGAACCGCTGCAAATATAATAAGGATGCCTTACCGGGCGCAGGAAATTGTATTGAAAATGCTGACAAAAGAATTCCTCTATAAAAATACATTTTAATTTTGTAAACAGATTCTCTTCGCCCGTTGTTTACGTTGGGATCACAAAGACTTCATTGGGCGTTTGCCCAATCTGAGCTAAGAAAGGACTGCAGATATTGACGTCCATTTACTAGAGCCATCATTAAAAGCAACTGTACTTGAACTGAAATGAAATGAAACAATTTATTCAGTATATTTGGCCACATGGTCTGTTTTAGACGTGTCGGTATGAACTGCAATGGAAACAACGAACAAGATCTTAGATACCCGGTATTACTTTAGGTACGTTTACTTATAGAGGAAAATACAAGTAAGTCGGATAAAAGACTCCGTAGGTATCGGTACGGAAGGATTTCGTCGTAGCCCTTTTATAATTGCGGTCGCGCGGACAGCACAAAGAGACTGCGATAGTGAGGCTTCTTTTGAAATCCTCCTGAACGTTTTGAGGCAAATTTACCTTTATTAGACGAGCTGAATAAAATCAATAGCCTTCTCGTGGCTTAATGAAGGCTTCAAGGCTTTGCTGACTGCAGGAAAAGGTTTAATAGGAAGGAGATTATGCTGTGTAAGCTTAATGAGTAATATTCTTGATTAGTTTAAGTAGTATTTGCGGCGACGGCCGTCGTCAACAGGCCGTCTGATAAACTACGATTCATTCTGCGGACTTTTGAAAGAAAACAAAAGGGCAAGAAATAAATAACGAGTGATGCTTCAGATTACAATATCCGTGATTTTAAACTTCGACTTAACCCTGCATCGACATCAAAGGGTCGATTGAATTCGCTCATTTCCCTTTGTTAGAAAACGAGCTGATTTGGTAATTGCGATTTCGGATGGGCCGTCCACAACGCAGTGTCGGGTGCCACTCATTTAAATCGAAAGCTAAGCCATTAAAATTTCAGTCCAATTGAGTTCGTTATTTGATGAAATATCACGTTACAATATGAAGCGTTCATTATTTTGTAAAACAATGTCATCACGAAGATAATGACTATGAGAGACGATAACACAAAGGTATCCACTTTAAAACAAAACGCGTTGCTTTTTCATTCTCGCTCGTTTATTTAAAAATGTGGCTAGACTCGATAAACAACGAATTGCAAAAGTATTCATGAGGTTATTCTGTCACAAAACTGAAATAGCAAAGAATTTAAACAATAAAAAATGCAGCTATTATGATAATTGCAGTTTTACTAGCGAACAGAAAAATATATTAAGGCTGTAATAAAAACTACGTTGAAAGGGATATTACTTTGTGATAGCATTTTTCTGCTGTTTATGGTTTATTGCACTCTTGGTATTGATTAGAGCTATTCGAGCGGACTTCAAAACTTCTTACCACCAATAGTACATGAACTTTGCGATATTGTACTTTTTGCTGATGATACTTCACTAATTTTCAAGGTAGATAGAAAAACCGTAGACTACAGTAGGATAAACGCCACTCTAGTTAAAGTACATAATTGGTTTATTAGTAACAACTTGCTACTAAATGCCAAAAAAACTAAATGTGTTAGGTTCGCTTTGCCTAATGTTAAACCGGTAGATTCTAGTATTTTTCTAAATAACGAGTGTTTGCTAATGGTAGATAGGGCGGTTTTCCTAGGCATAACAATAGATAAAAATTTGCAATGGAGTCCCCACATAGCTGCACTGGCAGGTAAACTAAGTTCGGCAGCTTACGCCGTTAGGAAAATTAGACAACTAACTAATGTTGAGACAGCTCGCTTAGTTTATTATAGTTATTTTCATAGTGTTATGTCTTATGGTATTCTGGTTTGGGGTAAGGCAGCTGACATACAAACTATATTTGTGTTACAAAAAAGGGCCATTCGTTCTATTTATAATTTAAATTCCCGTGACTCATTAAGAGAACTTTTTAAAGAAATTGATATCTTAACTGTAGCGTCTCAATTTATTTACGAGAATATTATTTATGTTATTAAGAATTTAGATTCGTTCACCAAAAACTCAGATATACATAATTTAAATACTAGAAATAAAAATAAAATAGCTATTCGAAAATTCCGTGTCCGTAAAGTATATAAATCATTTGTTGGTCAATGCATTCATTTCTATAATAAATTACCTGAAGTAGTTTCAAAGTTACCCTTTCCAGCACTTAAAAAATATTTGAAAAGGTCGTTAATGTCTAAAGCGTATTATAGGGTCGAGGACTATCTAACAGACAAAAATGCATGGCCTACACCCGAAACTTAGTCAATAGTAATTTGTTCAAATGCAAAGGCTTTATCCTGCTTTTTTTTGTCTGGGGGACACCGTTGATGCAGGAAAACATATCGAAACTTTTATGTGGTCATCTTGCACCATCTTATATACACATATATAAGTAGGTAGTTGTAGTTATTTTATTTTATTCTTTTCTATCTTTCTCTCCCGTAAGATTTTTGGCATGTTTTCCTGCTGAACTACTGTTATTTGATATTATATTTAATTTAATACTTGTAGCTTTATATAATGCTAGATTAAGTTGTACATACCATTGTAATATGAAATATGTAATAAGTTTAAAAAATGACTGACTGCTGAGTTTCTTGCGGCGTTTCTTCTCAGCAGTGGTCTCCTCTTGGGAAGCGCTGGTAGTATCTTGACGTGTAAAAGTGCCCGTGCGGCCTACTTATTGAATAAATTTCTTTTATCTTTTTTTTATCTTCACAAACAACATAAGTTTTAAATGGCTTCACTGGTAAAAATCCTAAAAAACCTTAGTACCTACGTAAGTTCTTTGTTATTTTACTACGTACGCGTCATACTCGCGAACGGGTGCTGTCTGTGGGGTCCGGTCCGTTCACGCTTGCAAGGACCTGTTTTTCAGTTGACCTCGTCATGTTGTTCTCCTAGTCACTATTTTGAATTTAATGATATTGAGCTTATATTTGTAATGATTTTATTGGTGTTAGTTTCAAAATAATTATTTATTACTTTATTACCTTGTAATGTTACTTTTAAGTATTATTGTATTTTATTATGGGAAAAAATGACCTTCTGCTGGAATTTCTTTCGGCGCTTCTTCTCCGCAATGATGGTCTTGTCCGAAGCGCTAGTAGATTCACTCTATATTACCGACGTGTTAAAGAGCCCGTGGCCAATTTACTGAATAAATATTTTGAATTTTGAATTTGAATTTGTCATAATTTCAATATGGGACAGACCAAAAAAAAACTCACGTTTTTACATTCTAATTCGAAAGAATAGGTATAGGAATAGGAGAGACCAATTTCATTAATTTTGTATTTGATCCAATAGTTTTGTTTCAATCTTTATTTATTTAGCAGACACTTTATGGATGACATGATTATTTAAATGAGGGCGGGCATTTCGCCTAACCCGTAGCCCTGATAGGTGTATCTCTAGGAGGGCTTCGAGCCGAAAACGTAAGTCTAACAAAGGTTAAATATACTTTCGTCGAAATATACGAAATAGATAAATATTTCCAAAACTCAACTATACAGAACGGCTTTAATAAAACCCTATTCCTCGAAATGGTTTTCGAATTAAGGTAATTGTAGAAAATATGAACAATCCCAATTATTCTTGCTTAAAAATTAAAGGTTCGTTATAGTACTTGTCAGCCAAAGTTCATTGATCATTTTAACTGGGCCTCTGTTCTTCTTCTTCTTATAGTGCCTCTCCAACTAGTGAAGGTTGGCAGTCAGCTCCGCATATTTCTCTCGTCTTTGGCGAGTTCTTCTCGTTAAAACCATATTGATTTTGACATGTAATCGTATTGTCAACGTTATGAAAGCTCTTATTTACTTGAGAGTAATGTCAAAGTGTTACTAAGATACCTAAAAGGCTCGTGTTTCAGCTGTATGTAATAAATAAAGTATATTTTTGCAAAGTTGGGTAAAAGGTTCCTGATAGGATTGTTACCAGCTGAGTGCGCCCGCCGCGGGGGCAAGTTGCATTAGGGGCGAATGCATTTTCCCGTGAAGGGAACCAAAGTTCATTTGTAGGGTTCGCTGAACGTCACTTTATTGGCTAGAAGACTATGAAACGTCACAATCTTGGAAAATACTTTCGCTATTATTCTTACGTTATTGAAACGGATTTGTTATTGAATAGATTGGCTTCTACCCAACCCCGTCCAAGAACTTGTTTATTATCTTATTCCAATTTTCTTAAGGATATCCTCCACTATACTATGTTTTATTTTTTCTTTAACCTGTATTGCACAAAAATAATACAAATGGCGGACTTAATGCCTCACGGGTATATCGCTATCTAGTACCCGTAGTACAACCCTAGAGCTTACAATTAGTTGCATGCCAATTTGTGTGAGATTGTCCCGTGATATTTATTTATTTAAAAGGCACACACAAAGGCAAAGGCAATGGTGTCGAAAATGCCAAGTTTTATCCAAATTCGTCAGGCCGTTTATGATCTACGATCATAAACATCCAAAAAACGTTCACATTTATAATATTAGTAGAATAGTAGATAGGCGCTGCAATGCCGAATATACTGTCATCGCTTATCATTTCACATGCACTATAGCACTTAATACTATTGAAACTCGTGAAATATTTACCATCATTAAAGCGAACAAGGTTCTCGCGACTGTAATATCTTTTTCTATCAATTAGACAGTGTCACGTAATTTCATTGATTTCCGAATCAATTACTTCATGTGCGGATATGTTCAATAATTCCTTTATCTTCAAACAAGACAGGTTAAGTTGATAAATTAGGATGAGGAATGTTTTTTTGCTTGAGTCTGGCAAACAAGCTTCTCGCTTCTTCTTGAATGGAAATAACAACTTTATGTGATTACTTTAAAACACGATTAAAAAAGAAAACGGGCAAATATGTATAAAAACAATCGTAAAATGATACTTTTAAATACCCGAGGTAAATACCAACTAGGCTATTTATCTGGATAGTTGCCCATCTCTATGTTTAGCTTACGGTATATTTCAAACAGTATCTAACTTGCCATCAGGATCACCAAAGAAGCCGCAACATATTTGCGCGAGGGTAAAGTTCGCAGTCGCGAGGTATGCCTCGTACAGCGCGCCACGCAAGTTTGGACGCTGCGAGTTCGGCAGTCTATCGCGTTCCTGTCGGGACTGAGCGAAACTTTGTCGATCGAATAACTAAGTAGCATGCAAAACAGTCGTGAAGTAATGCTGAAGGAAAGAAAATACATACAGGGTGTCCAGAAACCGACGTTAACCCGTCTAGGGCTGATAGAGCAGCTAAAAAGCTATTGATTTAACCCCCTATGTATGTATGTTCAGCGTTTTTTACCAGTTAAGGAGATATGATCATTTTAATCTGATTTTTTGTTATTTTTCCTTAATCTTTTTGTCAATGTCACGAAAAATAATTAATTTTATGTTTAATTTCATTCTTTTTACATAATTAGAATCATTACGAATCAGCGAAGTTTTAAACTTATGTGCATACTAGGTGTCCCGGTGTTTGCTTTTCACTTTTATGGAAATAACAACTTTATGAGATTACTTAAAAAAATACTGAAAGAAATACAGGCAAATAGGTTTACAAACTTCGCTCATTCGTAATGATTCTAGTCAGTCAGTTTTCGCTAATGAATAGCTTTTTAGCTGCTCTATCAGCCCTACGCGGGTTGACGTCGGTTTCTTGGACACCCTGTATAGAGTATCAGATCACCAAAAAGCGATTGCGTATACGCGGAAAATGTGACGTTTCTGGAGTGCAAATTAATAATTGAATACTACGCGAACAAAGTCGCAGACATAAGCCAGCGACATCTTCATATTTTAAAAGTACACTCTTATTCTCAAACTTTTGAGTACACTCGAGCAACGTAGTTAACTTGCATATGAAACTAGTATTAGTACCTACCATCTTATCCTTTACCCTATCACCACTATACCACCAAGCAGCAGTGGTCGCATTCCTGGGTTCCGCTGTGGGGATAAGACAATCAGTGAAGTGACAAGTTTAACTAAGTTTGATGATTTAAGTACAAACGAAATTTACTTTTAACATGAAAGCGGTTTTGGTACAGAATGGGATAAAAAAGGCACAGCTCTTTATTATGCGGTAAACAATGCAATCCTTGTTTTAATCCAATTATAATCTCCACTCGGGGTTGTTCGAAATAATTAGGTACACGCGTTCGGTGATCTGTCTCTCGCGACACAATTTGCACAACGAACATGTATGCAATTTAGATGTTTTTCTTTTCATAGGTTTTTGCGTTTTCACAAACGTACCGTAGTTCAGTTTGACAAAACCTGCTTGGTTCCTAGGTGGATAACTTTTTTAAGGAATTACCTTAATATATTTATACTCACAGTGATCAGGTAACCCGACGGTGCTCTCTGATTCTACAGACTCGACGCAGTTTGCGGCTAATAAACAGATGGTACGCAACGAAACATGACTTTGCTTATAGCTCTAATCAGCTTCTCAGTCAATAACCCTCGTATGCACTGCACCGCAGCAACAAACCCTTCGTCTTTAAACAAAAGTGCGCGCGGCTTGGATGTGTGCGTGCATAAACCGTACGCGCCTCGAGCCACTACAAGCTAACTCAACAGGACGCACCAAGCCGGCTAATCGGTGCGTGTGGCCGCGGGCGTATTAGTATCAAGTGATGCCCGTTGACAGAACCCTAGCGCCCGGGTTGCAATAGGTAACAGAAACTCCTAAAGGGCCGGAGACGAAATAAAGTCAAGAGAAATAATACCGGGTCATTTTGTATTACCATAGACTTTGTTTTGAATTACGATAGATTACGATTAAAATATATCATTTTGACATTCTTCGCGTAAAAAATGCCTCCTACTAACCCAGGCGGCCCTTTTATCATTATTCCGGAAACATGTCCGCGACAGACCGGGCTGCACAAACTAAAGTATATTGATTACGCATTTTGAAACGCCCTGCCCCGCCATAAACATCTGTTCTTTATTCATGTCCTGAGACGTCGCAATTTCCCTCATTCCCTTTTACTTTTGTTCTTGAATGGGCGTAAAATAAAACGCGACGTATTAGAGCGCGATAGGAACAGTAAACCATTTTTTTTCTCGTCGTAAACCTAAATCGGTTTGGAATTGAGTTTTAAAGCCGGTGTTACGAACTGCCAGTTACATTTTCACGTTGTTTTTTGGAGGGAAAGTCAATTAATTAAACAAAGCAGGAAGTTGTGAAGTTTTTCTTTTTGTTTAGATAAAGCGCTATAGGTACAATTTAAGGTTAAGTTTGTAATTAAAAGTGACAATTGTCGCTTTGAATAAGACGATCCCAAACAATTTATATACTTGTAACTACGTAAACATCTTTGGAAATGTACTTGAAAATCCTGTGATATTTGTGAAAACTTTGTAATCTTTTTAAATGAAACAAATCATTCTTAAGGTAAGATTGTAAATTCGAGTAGTAATTCTGTTTAATCTATCTCTGATAGTTATGCGGCAGGTGTGCGGTGTGTGTAAAAACCTACCAACAACAACCTATTTGCAAACCTGATATTTCTTGAACGGCCGAACCGCCGGCCGGATTTCCATCAAATCTATCAAAGAATCATTCCTATTCAACAAGGTTTTTAGTAAAAGTTAAAAAATCGAATAGATATTGATCCGGTACTTTGGGTGCTACGAGCCACAGATGGACCAACAGACATACCGACAGCTGTCAAACTTACAACAGCCCTCGTTTTTGGTCGGAGTTTAATTAAACCAGTTAATATTTTTTTAGGAAACTGGGCCTACCCGGTTTAAGAAGCGTTTGATGTCTGGGAACGTAGCGCCTGCAAAAGATACCTATAAACATTGATTTCTTTTCATTTTATTATATGAATAAAAAAATATAACATGAATATATTAATAACATAAAAGAAATCATTTATATACGAAATATTAGTTGTGCAGGGTCCGCTCAGATTGCTGCCACCCACCTACAATCCGAATCTGAAATCGCAAAGATGTATTCCGATTTGGGAGGAAGACAACTATAGAAAAAACTTATCATTACCCGTAGAAACGCAAATGCAATTAATCAATGGCCCTATTCATCCTAGCCTTCTAGCCCTATTTAGCCTTCTTCTTACCATAAAACAACATTAATAAAAAAAGTATATAATTTATCATTTAGGGTTAGGATTTTGGTGGCATTTCGTGGTTCTAGAATCCATGGTGTCGAATTGTCGATATTTCCTAATTATTATAATACATAACACATTGATTTTGACCTTCGGTATTATCATATTTAAAAATGAACTAAATACATATTTAGTTCGGTTATTTCATACCTATTAATATTTGCTTGTTTGTAACGCTTTCACATCAGAGATATCCTCAATACCAAAATTAATTTAAATTGGTGCGGCCGAATAACGAATAAATGAATTTTGAAATATTAAAATACTGAAGGTCAAAATCAAAGTGTTATGTATTATAATAATTAGGAAATAGCGACTCCATGGATTCTGGAACCACGATTTGCCACCAAAAGTCCTAACTCTAATCATTATCGAAGCATACTTTGATTAGACATGGTGGACAATGTTGCGCCTTATAGTCTGTGTCAATCGAAGTTGGTAAAGATGTCTAATTTATTTGTAATTTATTTAAAACTATGCGCACCTGCCGTGCTCGGGCAAGTTTAAATGGAGCGAAGCATTTTTCCCATTGAAAGTCTATGGAAACAGCTTTTCGGTGATTATTCCTCCGTGATATGTCGGAATAAGGTCGCGGGAAACCGCTGGATGACAGCAGCAGAGGACCGATCGTTGTGGAAAACCTTGGGGAAGGCCTTTGTCCAGCAGTGGACGTCTTGCGGCTGAATGATGATGATGATGATGATGATATGTCGAATTTCAATTTTATTTTTAATAAATCATCTATGGCGTATAATGGGCTAAAGTTGATCATGATATCTCTAATAGTTTGGGAGGAGTATGCGGAGAAAAGAAAATCCGAATCGGGGAAGAGTGGAGATTCGCTCCAATAACGCATAAACTTCGATCAACAAATGCGCATAAATAGTAGTTATTTAATCTTTAACTTAATATTACCTTCGCTTTAATCAACTATGTAAATCATTGCGAAAGCGTGTATGCTATTGCCTTTTGTTTTATTTTACATATTTGCCAATTTAAATTGACACAGACTATAGACAAGTTCGTTTCCAAATAATTAGAAAAGTAAATGATTTTATCTTTATCATGGATTTGTTTATAAAGAGAATAAACCAACAAGATGACAGAGACAAAACAAAGCAGTGACGTATTGCCGCCAGATTACGGCGCTAAGCCAAATAAAAAGACATAAAGCGAATGAAAGAGCGAGATAAGAGCATTCACACAATTCAGGAAAAGCACTTTACACTTAAGTGTGCTTTAAATAGGCGTTTTTGAGTTGTGTTATTAAGACTTTATTCAATTCTTGATGAGATGTGCTATTTGTATGATAATTACTTTGTCGTAATTTTAATGCACCCCAAATAAAAGTCCTACTTCGCCATCAACTCGAATTTAAAAAACTGTTAATGAATTAAACAGTTTTTTAAATTCGATACAATAATTTATGTTGACAATTATATTCACTGAATATTTTATTAAAAAAACAAATAAGTACACAGACGAATGTAAAATTGTAATTATAATAATAAATAAATAAATAAATAAATAAAAGACTAGAATAAAAATCATATTAGTCAATAATATCTTTTGACCGATGAACTTTAATTTTTGTATGACGTTAATGGGGAAATTTAACAATAAATAAATATCAGGCCACATCGTACCTATATACGTGACGTAAACAAATCACAATAGCTAGAAAATTAAACACAAACATGAATTACTGTAGAATTTATCGCATTGTATAAACTGACATTTGTTTTTGTATGTAAAGCACTAAATTATTCCTGATACCCATTTAAATTTAACGGAAAACCAAAAGCCATTCGGCGAAAATCCTGAAAGGCTGGAACGTCATTTAATTCGGGCAACGTTAAAATGCTCCCAAAAAATATTCCCGCGAACTGTACCCGAACGAAAGCAACGATTTGTATTTCATTAAATTAATTACATTTCATTTTCGCGTTTTGATCGGGTCTCTTGGAGCTATTAAAGCCGCGGCCGGCGATTGCTTTAATTTGGATTTTTCATTTAACTCTAGTCATTAATTCAGGTCGGAAAAATGGCGGCAGATCCAACTAATGCAAAAACCCTTAGTTTCATGAATTTCATATCGGGTACAGAAGTGTAGCAAGTATCCATAACTCTGTCCTTTACACTCGCCGTAAAATGAACTGAATAGCTATGTAATAATACCCCCCCCCCCTGATAAAGAAAGAAACCCTTATTACTAAACTGCAATGCCTCTATACTGGTGATTTCATTGGTTGTTATTCTCCACACCGGAACACGTGCAAGCACTGCCTCTTTGTGAGTCAAGAATACTTAATAGTACTATTGTTTTATAACTCATACACAATGTAGAGATACAAATTTCATTTAACTTAACAGCTTCATTTAAAACCTATTACATGCCAAGTTATGACTTGATTAACTTTACAAAATAAGTCGTACGTATTTAAGAATAAGCAATTAAACAGTCATAGACCGTAAAATCTACTACTTGTTCCATCACGCAATAAAACAGCTCATAAAATATATTTTACCGCAACATCAACGTAACCACATTTTCCGACTTCCGTCCAAAATTATCACATATGTTGAACTTTATACTCGTAAATATAATTAGAGGCCAAAATCTTACAGTTCCCATCTTGATTATTTCTGGTATAATTAGTAATATTAGGTTAAGTTTTATTGATAAAAATACCTACACTTAAACCAAAATGTAATCACGCGAATGTGCGCCCGTTGAGGTTCGGATTTTGGTATTTAATTACATTTTCGAGTATAGGTAAATAAACACTGATCTTGCTCCAAAACCTTTATATAATAGGCGTTAAATAACATTACTTATTTCATTTTGCGTTATAGTGACTTTCCTAGGGAATATTTCACCAGGTAATAAAGGCTTGGTCAAACACACGGCGCGACGCAGCGCCGCGGCCGCGCCGCGCGACCGCGGCGGCTTTAAATACATGGTAACAGGTTAGCGACGTCAAACATGGGCGCGATGCCGGCGGGACGCAGTCTGTTTGACGTCGCTAACCTGTTAGCATGTATTTAAAGCCGCCGCGGTCGCGCGGCGCGGCCGCGGCGCTGCGTCGCGCCGTGTGTTTGACCAAGCCTTAAGGCGTTAATGTTTCTTATACAAAGAAAAAACAGGAAGGCAAACAATGTCAAAATTTGAAATACTGTCAATTCAACGTTCAGTACGACCTTTGTAATGACCCCTGTACACTTTGGGCCAATGCGTTGGGCTACGGTATTGGGCCAACGTTTAGAGGACTACCTACTTGGGTGCACTATTGGCTTGTTCGTAGTTGGCGACCAACGCTGGCCGGCCAACCGAATGGTGTGAGCTTTTCATGCACACATCAAAGGATGTTGGAACACTGTTCACACGTTGGCGTCTTATTCAGTTAACTGTTATTCGTCAGCAAATACAGTAGTGTACATTGTTATTATGCAGTGGACCATAAATGAAGTTTTACAATTTATAGAAATGTACCGAAATGAACCAATAATATCGAATCACGAATTATTTATTAATAGCATACAATTAATAACTTATAAGACATTTACCACGTCCTGCCCCGATGGATAGTCAACATCCACCGTGTTCTTTTGCGCCATTTATTTCATATTCACTTTCCTTTTTGAAATTTTAGGTAATTCTTAAACATACTGTATAAATAAATTGCCGCGGGCTGCAAGAGTTTCCACATCCGTCAGCGCCAACGCAGAATGATTAACGTCAATGTGTAAACGTGTACCTTTTTGGGATCCGATTGTTGGCCTAGCATACTGGTCCAACCTATTGGCCCAATGTATACAGGGCCATAATAACTTGATGTCAGTATCGCAGTAAGGGTATACAATTTAATGACTAAGTTTTCTAAATATTTTGCAAATTCCCGAGTTGTTTATAAAAACTGAACTGTTAAATATACACTGAGGACAAAAACTAGAATCACGTGTCCAAAAATTACATATTAAAGTGTGACAGTTCTCATCGGTACGGTTTCGGAATTCAAAATTCAAAATTCAAAATATTTATTCAGTAAATTGGTCACATGAGGGTTTACACGTCGCTAATATAGAGTGAATCTACAAGCGCTACGGAGAAGACCATCATTGCGGAGAAGAAGCGCCGCAAGAAACTCCAGCAGAAGGTCATGACCTTACATTGTACAGAGTTGTTATATCGCAATTACTTCCGAAAACTACATTTTACCACAGACAGAATGTATTACTTTACGTATAATAATGTATTCACAGCAGAAATCAGAGCTACCGCGTGTACCTCGTGATAATTCAAACCTCAAATCCCTTTCAAACTATGCCAATTTAAATCTTAACCCTTTCACTGAACGCAGCCGTGTACCGCATTGTGCCTTAGTCTCGTTGCCATTCAAACCGTTCACGCACTGTTATGTGCGCTCCACGTAGTTTACTGGGTAAGCAGGTCGCATTACATAACATGTACTACATCGTGCATTGAGAGAAATTAGATTGGCTATTTACCGAATAAGAGCATACGTACCGAACTTGAATACAACGCGATAGAGTGAAAGATTGATCAATTATATCTTAATTACTTATTATTACACATCGGTAACTCGTGGCATTTAGGTAGCACTTGACAGGTTAGTGATGAGACAAGTTTTCAAAGTGCCTATTACAGAAAAAAAAATACCTTCATCGTCTTAACATATGACTAAGTAGGTTTGAACACTTGTTTAAAAACATCAATGTCAATGTCAATGATATTGTCATTCATTTACTCGTAATAATTATTACGAGACGTGTTGCGAAACATATGTTTTTTGGAAATAATGGAGGAAATCAAAGAAAACATCAATAAAAATACGTTGCAACTTTACAATAGAATGCTTTTTTTACCCATTATGTCAGTGTATTCAGGATTTTCTTACACAAAGTGGTTTTATCAAGTAGAAGACAGACTGACTTGTAAAAATTTAGAACTAATATTAATTGTTTATCACGGATGTCATATATTAAATGATAGAAAAACCTTTTTTTTAATTGGTTTCCTTTTCTCGACTCGTACAGGAAGAATTGTGACATCACTAGTCTGTTAGAAACTGTCAAGTGCTACCTAAATGCCACGAGTTACCGATGTGTACCTATTATACATACATAGTCAGATTCCTATAGAAACGCGTTGCTTGTGTAATGAGGTCGTAAAGGTCTAATATATCAGTTGACGCTTTCGTCGAGTACATTGGTCCAATTTAAGTAGACCCTGGGAGTAACAATAACATGTACGATTTTTAGGGTTTCGTACCAAAATGGTACATCTGATTTACTCGTGTTACTTAAAAACAATATGAAAATATTTTTTTAATATTTGAACAGGGGTACTATGTTTGAAGGTCGGTTGAAAAATAAAAGTGAATTCATTATAGCAAGCGGGGTATCATATGAAGAGGCTCAATGTACTAATATCAAAAAGTTTTTGTAATAAAATTCCGTGAACTTTTGGATTCATTACATCAGCTTTACCTTTCTTGCTTCATCACAGGATTATACAAAAAGTCACATATTTACCCATTGTAAATCAACTTATTTATAACAGTTACGGTCTTAATTGATAAAGGGGTCATTTCGAGGCTTTGCAAGATAGGATTAGGTATACACACAGACGCAATTAGTCCTTGTTAATGGTATAATTCCGTAATCCGAGCACGAGATGTATCGGCGGCCGGAGCTTGCGTGGCCAGCGACCTCCGGGTTATACGTACAATGGACACAAGTCTGGTGATCTAGGCGGCCTAGTAATCAAGGCTCACAACCCAGAGCAACAAGACAAGGATGACCTTACTGTAATCACGAAGCTATACAGAGTGTTTTTTTTAAATGGGACAGTATGGGGAAATCCGAATCTAAAGGAGATAGAGGAAAAGTGTCCAAGGAGACATTAGGTGTTTTTTTATGTAAACAAATTTGGCTCATTAAAATTTTTGGTCAAGCGTGAGTTGTTCTTAAAAAATTATAAAGTTGGTCAATTTTTTTTTTGACGCGGGTCGACTCTGTTTCATGTAAGGATTATTTCATTGTATGGAAAGAAAAAAATCTGAACAGCAGAAGTTGGTCAAATTTAATGAAAACTAATCTTCATACAATTGCAGTATTCGCCTTTTAATATTGTTACAAGTGCCTAGGCGTGTAAAAAATTTAATGAAAACTAATCTTCATACAGTTGGTTTATTACTTGAGTAAATGTTCGATGTGGCCGCCGTCTTGTCTTATGCAGGTACGAGCACGCTTCAAGACACTTCTAGTTGCATTTAACAGAGACTTATGGTGAATTGTGTTTAAAGTGTTGTAAACAGCATCTTTTAATTCTTGTACGGAGTTGTATCGGGATTCATAAATTCGACCCTTAAGGTAACCCCATAAGAAAAAATCTAATGGCGTTAAGTCGGGCGATCGTGGGGGCCACTTTATCGGCCCATATGTACCCATCCAACGGTTTGGAAACTGCTCGTCCAAACACAGTTTACTTGCCCTACTGTTGTGGGCTGGTGCACCATCTTGTTGGTAGATTATCTTACCAAAGTTCCTTAAGCTAATAGTCTCATCTACTAAATCTGCAGCCATGTTCAAGATTTCCTGATATTTTTCACTATTTAGCGTTCCTTGGTAAATTTTGATAGCAAAAATTCTGTTATGTAATATCGCACACCAACAATTAAAAGAAAATCGGATTTGGTTGTGGGTTTCTGTAGTTCTTAGCGGATTTATTTTTGACCAGTAATGGTTATTTCTCCTGTTGTACATGCCATTGTTCGAAAAGTTGCATTCATCAGTCCAAATAATAAAATTAGGAAAACATCTATTTCTAATAGTCTGAGCCACATACCAATTACAGAAATGTAACCTGCGGTCTTTATCTCCAGGTAGTAACGCTTGTACAAGTCGACCTTCTATGTAACACTTGTATTTATGAGCCTTCAATATCTTCCTTACAGTTGATTTATGAATACCGATAGTTTCAGCTGCTTCCCGTAACGAAGCTTTTGGATATGCTTCAAAATATCCCAATACGGCAATAGTTATGAACTCACTATTGACTATCGTCGGCCTTTTACGCTTAGGTTTGAAACAGCCTTCCTGTCTTAGGTTCTTTATTAAACTATCAAATATCTTGCGATTCGGTACTACACGGTCAGGATAGCGTTCTTGATACCACTTAAGTGCATTATCTCTACTGCGATAATTAAGAAAATACGCCTCAATCAAATCAACTTTATGTGAATTAGTTAACGCCATGATGAATAAAATTACAAGCATGAACTGATTGGAAACAAAATCACAGCTGCAGAAATAACTTACGTTCCAAATTTGAATTCTTTGCTGCAGAAATAACTTACGTTCCAAATTTGAATTCTTTTTTTTATAATTTCAAGACTATCGCGTGCCATGATGTTTACGAAGATTAAAAAAAATTTTCTTCTCTTGAATCATCTGGAGCTCTTATCGATTATCGAAATTTAAAAATGGAATAATTTTAAATATTTTTTTACACGCCTAGGCACTTGTAACAATATTAAAAGGCGAATACTGCAATTGTATGAAGATTAGTTTTCATTAAATTTGACCAACTTCTGCTGTTCAGATTTTTTTCTTTCCATACAATGAAATAATCCTTACATGAAACAGAGTCGACCCGCGTCAAAAAAAAAAATTACCAACTTTATAATTTTTTAAGAACAACTCACGCTTGACCAAAAATTTTAATGAGCCAAATTTGTTTACATAAAAAACACCTAATGTCTCCTTGGACACTTTTCCTCTATCTCCTTTAGATTCGGATTTCCCCATACTGTCCCATTTAAAAAAAACACTCTGTATATCTTTTTATGATTAAAATCTGTTGTTCTTTTTATCGTGGTACAGCCAACGATATACGAAAGTGATCACTGTTGTGCTTTGTTTGCCGTATGAATTAGGTCAACAAATGATAAGAAAGAAAGAGAAACATTTAATTGGAACTAAAAGAGTGGCTCCACCAACTTACTAACAGCACAAAGGTATCACGCGTTTACGTTAGATTGTTTACACACATTTTGAAGTTGTTTTTTTGTTAAAATAGTGTAGTATTTTTACTTCAAAATGGAAGTAAAGCCACTTTAAGTAGTACATTAGGTCGAAACAAGGTTGGCTCGTCTCCAAACACAACCATTAACCTTGTACGCCCCATGACAAGTTCACATTATGTCTGACCTTACAATGCAGATGCTGGAACATTGTTTGCCTCTTTTCTCTACACCCAAACTATCAAGTGCGAATGAGATGAAATTGGTATAAATGCCAAAAGAACATCGACGGTGCCCTTGAGATCTTGGCATATCCAGTGAACTAGTTTTCTATTGGGGTAAATTTCGGCCGAAACCGAGATAACGAGAAGGCAACTCTCAGAAACTAATG
This sequence comes from Acleris sparsana, assembly GCA_923062465.1. Taxonomy (NCBI): domain Eukaryota; kingdom Metazoa; phylum Arthropoda; class Insecta; order Lepidoptera; family Tortricidae; genus Acleris; species Acleris sparsana. The sequence goes on from OV281293.1 coordinate 4,989,873, forward strand.
TATTCCCACAATTTCTTTTCGCTACATCAATATTTTTTGAATTTGGTGTAGACATCTATAACACCAATCCCTTATGTTGTGCGGGGCTTTTATAATGTGTCAAGGTGCAGCGTAAACAATACAGTGCTTTAATTTATAAACACGCGCCCTTCTGTTTAATTACTGTAACGTACGTATAAGCAATCGTTCCACGTTAAACTTCGTGGTGGGGTAGGTCTTATTTTCTATCATTAATGTTATTTTTAAGCTAATAAACACAATGTACACTTTTTGTATGATGAACTATTTTCCTTTTATTATTTCTTCCACATAGAAATAACTTTAATACAGTGAACTGACTGTCAATATCGGCCGACGAGCTGTTAGTCTGTGGGAACCTTTGGAATCCAAGTATAAATTACAATCTAACATACAAATGTGAGGTTATCAACGTTACCGACATGCCACCAGATTTCCATATTTCTTATAAATAAAAGATGGTGAAATAAACACCTCCTCACACATGAATATTTCAGCGCACTTAGCAATGGAGATCAATTCCGCATCCGCTGTATTGAATCAGATCGCGACGTCCGCAGCTGCGAATTCTATCTAGTTCGGCGCCATGCATTCGTTATCATAATAATCGGGTCACATACATTATTTATGAATGAGGTAATACCAGAATCGTGAATGGATCGTTAGGTATTTCATGATGAAGCTAAGGAAACCAACGCTGTACGCATTAAAGGCAATTTCGGTTACAAATGGAAAGGCTAGGGCAATCAGCTGTCGCATTTCATCAGATTCGAGTCTTAAATATCAGTATGTCATTGGAATTTGTCTCGTATTGAGGATATTTATTATCTTAACTGTCAGTATGCGTAAGTATAGTTAAAGCTGTAAGTAATCTGTTGTAATATTGTCTTTATCTTGCTCACAATATTTAATTAAACAGTCTAATAATGCGAATAGTCTTTGTTTTCGCAAACATTTCGGAATGCAATAAATTTGCCGAAAGCTATTCTGTGGAGAGCAAAGTCCTAGTGAAACCCATTTGCACAAGCATGTTTAATATTTAACGAACTAAGCTGATATGATATAATATGCGGTTTATATTGTTTCCCAAGAGCCATAAAATGAATGTGTATAACTAAGTTGTAACTCACAGGTAGTATCGACGACAGCTGGAAACTTTTGAAGATCGTGACCTGTGTTCTGTTTTCTATTGAAAGAACTTTTAAGTGCGATTTGTCGTGCACACGTACAAGTATTTATAACCTACTATAAAAAAAGTAATATAATTTGTATGTAGGTATGCATATTTTTAGGTACCCTATCGATGTTTCGAAATCTTTTGTCCGCTGTTTCGTTAGACCGAAATTTTCATTTATCCGAAAGGCATTTTTATCTGAACCCATTTACTTTTCATTTTTTTAAAGAGATATATCTACAGAAGCCGTAGGTTAGGTTAGTTTAGTTTTATAACAATCCAGGAAAGTTAATCGGTTCCAGAGAAAGATAATTTTCGGGGTAATGAAAATTTGGGACAAACGGAACAGCGGACATAAGATTTTCGAACTTGAGATAGGTAACCATATTTTTAATGGCTTTCACTTCTTGCTTTAATATTTTGGCAAGGTTTATTATGCCAATGTCGAGTTGTAGACATACGATACCGCATGTGACTAGAACGATCGGTGTCAGTGTAACTGTATACACTCTTTTAAATATAGTTTGGACCGATTAAACCAGTTTTTATACTGAATACATTTTCTACCGCCCTGTATTGCGGTATTTGCGGTAGATACGCGATTTATTTCGATTTTTCGTCCGTAAATTATTTAAAATAGATATTATGTAGATTAGTAATCGAAAAGAATTAGCCGGTTTAAAAAATAAACGTCGTGCAAAAGAAACGTTTTGCGAAAGGACATTTCGTGATCATACAATATGCACCTTAACGACCAGTGAGACACTGAATTCGGTCTGCAAAAAGCAAATATGGGCTTATTTCAATATATAATAATTACTAGCATAAAAGCATTCCATCTTAGTCCTCAAGGGTCGGCTTCGCATTTGGAGTTTTAGGATTGCAGTTTTGAGATTTCAAATTTCTTTGGGTCTCAGATCCCATCAAATGGCTTGAGTGCTTGCGTCCCTTCTCATCGCCATAAAAAAAAACATACCTATTGTAATTTTTGCTAGCCAGAGTTCTACTCACGTAGACGTGAATTCGAGAGATATAATCATAAGCTATATTATAGCAACATATTGCGCCTCTAAAGTCTAGACACATTCATACATATTTGAATTTACGCGTTCGAAATTCAATTTGAATTTCGACAAGGCACGGGGCGCTAGACTGCCAGTGCCAGCCAGTTAGGTGGCGATGATTACGGCCTGGTGGCACTGGGCGCCGCCGCTGCGGTAGACAAAGCTACTGCGACACGCGTTATTTATCGCGCGCCGCACCTGCGCCGGTGTTGCCAGCCTTATGCGCTCGTTTAAGAAAAAGAAGGGTTGCTATATTACGCAAAACCGTAGAAAGGGTGGATTTAATAAAGGAAAAATTACAAAGGATGATATTTGATCAATGCTCATACTTAGAAAATAATTGTTATATACTTTGGAGTATCATACAATCTTTATCATCTAAATAAGGCGAAAGCTGCTCAGCGGTAAAACGGCCTGTGGCCCGTTTCACGAAGCTACAAGCTACAAATTAGAAGCGGAAGTCACTTTCTAGCAAAGGTAATTAGAAAGAGACTTTCGCTTGTAATTTGTAACTTATAGCTTCATGAAACGGGCCTCTGGGCATCTGCTATACCCACTGGGTAAAACCATGAAATATTGCCTTTGCCATGTTACTGTATTCACAAAATTGCGACAGCTCTTACCTGACAGTAATGGCGGCCGAAATAAAAACAATACTAAAAGCATACTATAAGATAATTATCAAAGGCGACCCAGTAGAATAAAAATCCTGTTGTATTTTTTTTAGTTCCATTTCTTGTTTTTATGATGTCTAACACAATTACAAATAGGAACGAATTGCTAAACTCAAACTTGTTTAGGTATAAAGATGACCACAACTAAGCTCAAAGAATTGTGTTAAGATTTTTTATCAAAAGATCCGCAACTAGGCCAAGTCCTCTAAATCCAAGCTTTAAAAGCTTTGCGATGAAATTCTTTTGTTCAATATTTGTTTTGGAATCGCCGGCGGTATCCTTCAGATGATTTCTGGAATACGAAAATTCCGTTACCATTTTTGCGATAATTTTTTAGATTCCATTATCTCCAGCCAATAACAATAACCGTCTAACTAGATAGATGAGTCGGCTAGAAAAATGTTATCGCTAGAATGCTTTTACCGGGTAATAGAATGTAGGTTTGGCTCTTAAAATGTCGAGGCTAGGTATTTTTACTTCGCGTAAGACGTTAAGAGTACCAGGACGTTATAGGCAAGCAGGAGTTTAAAGTGGCCATGTGACATTAGCGTGACAAAGAAAGCCGGAGACCGGGACAAAGCGTCGCTTGCTCCAATAATCTTGCAAATGAATAATGTGGCTGTCCGCGCGCGCATTGAATAATTTACCACCAATCGAGCTGAAAGCGGTTTATGTATCTCCGAAGCTATAATGTTTAATTTGGTCCCGAGTGCGGAAAAGTGTGTGCGTCGCGGACAAACCCGCCGTGCCGCCTCCCAATTAAGTAAAGTGGGTATGCCTTCCCGATACGCCTTCCGTTTTCAAAGTTTATTGGAAACGGGAATACTAATTTATGACTTTTAAGGATGTTAATAGTTCCTTGGACGAATTTACGGTTCGTAGGAAATGCTTTTTGAAATAAATTTTCAAAAAGCATTAACTACTAGCTTAGGGCTTCGTTCCCTCTATCTACTGGGTCTATTATACTGGGTAAAACCTAATTGCTTTTGACATGTTATCGTATTGTTTTTAACTAGGACGTCATTAGTGTCACTAGTGACAAGTAAATAAGAGCTAGCGTGACGTCGACAACATGTCAAAAGGTTTCATTAAGTACAATGGAGCGCCGGGGTAAATATGTTTTTTCGACAAATTCGAGTTGTCTCCTGAGTTCCTTTTAGTGATAAATTTTCACATCAATTTATACTTAAAGCAACACCAAGGTACTTATTATTTATTTCGATTGTAACAGATTATAAAATATGTATCGTATGAACAAAAAGGCGTTTGTACAAAACCCTGTACGTGGAAAAAAGTAATTGGCCAATGAACTCATTTAAATTAAACTCATTTTACAACTACTATTTAACGTTTAATTCACTTTAAGTGTCGGTTGGAAAAAGCAATCAAAGATTACAATTTAGAAAGGAGTTACTAGTTCGAACCATTCTATTTCTTTATCAGCAACACGGCAGTGTTTCCGCCAAGTTCTCAATCATGTTTACAAAATTAATTTTTGATTGGTGGTAAAAGTTTCCTGACGAGCAATCGATGATAACAATCTTCTCTGTGGTGATGGATTTTTTGTGTAACCTTTCCATTACCGTCATTTTAAAAACATTATCGTTAATAATTGCGATAATGATAGGGTGGACTGATGGCATACAAGTATGATGATTTGATGATGAAACAGTATGTCACGATACCGAGGCCAAAAAATCGCGTTTTCACAAGGAATTAAATGAAAAAGCTCTATTTTGCAGAGACCGTGAATAAGGCCGTTCCGGGAGGGTATGAGTTAAATAAAATTACAAATTGTAATATAATACCTAAATGTAATTTGTTTATGAACGCATTTTTGTTTAACTAAGTATAATTATTTAATACACTTTATAGATACACTGTAAACGCCGTTCGTGAAAAGCCTTTTTAGTCTGTGGCTTTTTAAAAGTAAAGTAAAAATTTAAAAAAACGTTGATTGTACGAGTGTTTGGCTAATTAGAGTCGTCCTAGTCCAAACATGGTTTTAAAAAGTAAAAAACCGCGGTATGTAACAACAGTAAGGTTAACATTTCCATGTATGTGCGTACATTTTTAGCATCAATCCTAAATTAAAATACCTAATGGATAAACCAAAAAGGACCTACAAGAATGAACATCAAGGGAAGAACAAATGACTGCGACTCAAACAGTGATCACGCCGACATGATTGTATCGAGGCCGATTTATTTTTTTCACCCAAACGAGTACAACAGCCATGTTTTTATCCCGACGGTCTGCGTTGCGCAACGTTCACGTAACAGCCTATTACGCGAGTTGTCAGCCGCTGATTGATTCCAATACACTTCGGATACCTGCCAGTTTCAATAAAACCTGACAACACCCAAATATGCTCCGGATTCCGGATCGACGTCACGCGCGATATTAGCTCATAAATACAGGATGAGCACTCAAGATCGCTTTAACTACTAAGATTAGCTGTAATTGGTTATTTATGAAGTTGAAAACCGTTAAATTTGTAAAAGGATGTAGGGGATTGTTTATACTGTTGCAGGGAACGATGTCGAGGGCCATTAAGATTTATGAGCCACTTGGTTTCAATGACACGTCGAGGTTAGGGCTGGAGTCGCTGAAATAAAGCTGCTGGATTTTGCGGGACACGATCGAGTGGGCGGCCCCGTGCGCGAACATTACATACGTTTAGTTTTTAAGTTGTTGATTATACTTTACTGTTAGGAGGACATGGCGTCGAGAATGGCACTGTTTCCAGTAAGACATTAAAAGGATTGTCCTGTAAAGAGGCTTTGTTTATTTATAAACGCCTGCATGACAAGACAAGGAACTAAATTTGCGAAGTAATTAATTTCAAAAATAATGAAATTCCGTTGCGAAAATAACTTCATTGGCGCTCCATGTCAAAGTAATTTCCTCCCGACAGCGGAACGCGGCTCGCGTTTGTTTAACTGTCTGTCAATAAAACAAAATTAATGTCAACTGGCGAAAACTTACATTATTACAATCATGGGCCGTCTTTGGGCACTTTATACATGAATCACTCTATTTACCTATAGTTCAAGTACACCCTGTATCATATTAAAGACAATTTTGCGGAATATAAAGCGGCCTGTTGTATACTCGCACGTATAATTAAATTGTAGTGTTTTTATGATGTTCAATAAAGATTATTTGTACCTATTGAATTGTAAAGTATGGGACGAATGTTTACCCAATAAAATCATTGGATACAGTAGAGTTTACAACATAATTGATATTATTTTTAACGTAAGGACGTGTACGTCCTTTATATCAATAATAATTTATTACAGAGCTCCATACACAAGCACCCAATTATTGCAAGCCGTTTCCACCAAATTGGTAACAATCGATATAAAAAATAAAAATTGAAAATAAACGAAGCACGCGTAATCGAAGTCGCACACACGCGAATAATTCCCCCGCACGGGGAATATTGCGAAGAAATCAAATAAAAACGCGAGGGGGAGGCTCAGGAAATTGGAACAGTGACACCTAGGCGGCGGCGATGAGACGCGCGCACCTGCGCCAATTATACCCGCCCCGGGTAATGTGATGTGCAGCAGGCTTCCTTTTTAGATTGCACAAGATTGGAATTATTGATGAGGGCGGAAATATTTTGAACATCATGAAAGGTTCCCTCTAGTCAAACGTTTTTTAATGGCAATAAGAAGGCACGCGAGCACTCAGGCCACCTGATGGTAAGTGTGACCCAAAGACATTTGATATTTCAAGACTACAATCCGAAAACTGCAAAAAATTCAATAATGTAGGGATATTTTGTGACAGTCTCAATTTTGTTACGACTATTGGAAGCTTTGAGGCATAATCTGAAGTTCTACATTTGCGGAACTGGCCATGTTGTTCTCTTAAGTAACTCACGCTTGCACTCGACGGGCGTCTTCTTAACCGGCGCGTTTTTTTAAGTTGCCCTGTTTTAGACGGTACATTTTCAATTAGGTAGCTTAATCTTCTCTAGTATGAGCTGGCTCGCTCGATCGACCGATAGACAAGAAGCAGTTTTTAAAAGAATAACGTCTCTGATTTTGTTATGACAATATGAAACCGATGAATGGTTACTTACGTTCTTTCCCAAATAATAGTTAGTAACGCAATAATTTGTAACAACTTAAATTATTTTTAATGGATGTTACCCCGTAGTTACATTTGTGTATGCGGTTAAGCACTTTCTACCGCGCAACAGGTTCGAAATAATGAAAATTACTGAACGATTGTTTTTAAACGCGATAAACCTTATACGGTCATGAAGTCAACTTGTCATTGGAATGGACATTAATATGAAGATAAAATCGCAGTGCAGCATTCCGACCTGACCTCTGACACGACCTTGGCTTAACTTGGCGAGTTTCAGCGCGTTTGGTGATGCGCCAAGCATCTGTGATGCATTGACCTTGACGCAAGTTTGAGACCAGATCGCGTGGTTTGTAGACATCGCGCCTTGACCAAGATACACAAACGAGAGATCTAACTATGTCCTAGTTCAAACTTACCCATTTTAAATTCCTCATGCACCCGGGTTGAGCTTAATAAAACGTGTCTAGTCTACGAAGTTTGACGTTTAATTTCGTAAATCACGTTTAAATACTTCGCAAATTATCATCGCCGCTGATAAATTTAAAACGTTTCTGTTAGTGCACAATTTATTTGCGGCAGAGCACTAATTTCGTTTAATGAACGTTAAAGCCGGCAATGTAGTTGGAAATTAATAAATAACAACTACGTTTTCCGCGGATTTAATCAAACGAAAATATTGTTGTATTTTGGGGAATTAGTGGAATGAATTATCAATAAAATTGCGGTGTGGAAACAAAATCCGTTTACAAGATGAAAAGCGTAATGAACTCTTTTTGCAAGTGTCGCTTGAAATCTTTTCCCAATGAGCTTTTCAAAGGTCGGAAAACATTCGCAATTAATTAGCGTAGAGTACAAAGCTGGTGTTTAGTTTTAACGACGCTCTTCGACTCGGTGGCTGCGAAGAGAATTTGTGGAGACAGTTCCGCGGGCTGTAAACCAGGCGTTTACGATGCGGGCAGTAAACACATGCTGAGGTCCACGCGAGCGTACCCTCGTAAACGGCACACCCTGTAGATCGTATGAGTACGCACAGCTCCTTGAAAAACTATGTATATCGCTGTCTTGGAATATATAAATGACTAGATAGTACGCCGTTGGTAAAGCCAAATTAAGTAGACTTTTACTATTGCGCCATTCAAAAAACAACGCCCAGTAATAAAACAAAAATACTTAGGTACTAGAATGTAAATTTCCATCTTTTTACCTCTAAACCAACCTTATTGGAACTATTAAGAGCATTTAAAAAGAAAATTTTAGCCAAATCTTTCCGGCCAATCACAAGTGATGCGCTTACCAACGAACAGTATTTAATTTTTATTTACTTAAATATAAATTTATGGAAAAGCAAATGACGTGAAACTTAACCATTGGTTTTCTGTAACAAGGTTATATGTCGGACGAACAATTTAAATTCCTGGCGTACATGCTAAATCGGTCCTATTGGTTTGAGTATCAATCAATCCTAAAACGATACTAACAATAAATAAGGTTATATTATTAGTGATGGTAGACAGCACATCAAGTTGGACCTTTAATATCGAACGTTTACCCTTATAATTAATTATTATCAAGAAAACACGAAGTCAAGGACGATGTGATATTGTTCTCTGTCTAGGCTCACAACAACTATGTTCAGAGACTTGTTCACTGAACTTCAATAATTTATTGAGAGAAAAATCACCGACGCGTGCCGCCGGCGCTCACAATAACATAACACCGCACTTATATAACTTTTAGTGCCCAAATCTCTATAAAGTGTCGATCTTGCTTGTACACCAGGGAGTCTGGCACTGAAATGATAGTTGCTAAGGTGACATAGGTTTGCATTCGCACTCTTAGATAAAGCCAAAAGTAACGTTATATTTCGACGTACACGTGTAGATTGTAGAATATAAGGCAGCAACGGTACCAATAATTTGGCCTCCGGCGCGCCGTGTAAAAGCCCGACGGACCAAGCTGATCGGATCCCAAAGAGCCTGCGGATTTCGGCGCCGAACGCACAACTCCACTTAGCTCTGTCCAAGTTAGAATGCTGCCTCATCGACTTCGTATCTAAACAATTTTGTTTCCGCCCGTTTTCTGTAGCGCTGTGTTTCGTTTGGCCCAAAAACGCCAAGAAAAGACTGATATTGTTTAGGCAGTGTCGAATCGCCCTGCGGCCTTTCGTGTTTTGCTATCTTATCTCTGTGCAACTCATTTTGTTTATAGGCAAGGACGGCACCCGAGCGCACAGACCACCTAAGGGTATGAGGAATCTGAGACCCATAGACGGTTAAATTCTCAAGACTTTGTAGTCTCAATCTCAAGGCTGCAATCAAATCCTGAAGACTAAAAAAGAATGACTCTATGGTAGATATTTTACCGGTTGTCTTATCCCCACACCGGGACACAACAAATATTAGTTCACATTATCAAGATGACTGGTGATTCCATTGCCGAACTAGCTCGCTTACTCGGCACTCTCGGCAGACCGATCGACAGAGAGCTGTGTTTTAAAAGAAATAACACCTCTGATGTTCCATTCCACTAATTAAAATAGGCAAAATTCTCATTATAGCGTTTTTGTATTGCCGGTTGGTTAGAAGACGTTTTTTATCAAAGGCAGGTTTCAAAACTGGAAGTAGATGAATCCAGCGCGGCTAAATGACCCCCTGCCGGAATTAAAAGTGCCGGCGTCTTTTTTCGCCAACAACGAAGTTTGCAAGCAACGCCAAAGTTTGTCTTAAATCTCTTGAAGCATTTTCTACAGAGTTAATCTGCAATAACTATTAGCTCGCCCGGAATTTGAAAACAGCTTTAACTAAAAGGAATTGTGCAAACTATTTTCGTTTTTTGCCATGGAACCGTAAAAATCGTAAAATATTCGTAACGTTGCGTTTTTAGGAAAAAATCGGGTCGCGACCCAATTTTGCATAAGTTACAAAGATGATCGGGTTACCGATTTTTTATGCGTGGTTGTCGTAGACTTTGGTATGAAAAATCCAGTTACAGTTTCTACGCATATATCGTCCTTTCTTTGTTCGTTGTAGCTCACTTTTCACTTACTTTGTAAGCCGTTGTCTAGAGCTCGTAGTAGAAGCCCAGAGCTTAGCTTAGAATAAGATTATTTTTTTGGATTGCCTCCTGATTTTTATTTATTTCACTATGTGGATTAAATATGTTTGTTAACCGTGTACAGTCTGTAAGCACTTAAAAGGTGCTTCAGGTTTGTACTTGTGTGTCACTCGCTCTTAATAACAGCGCATGAGAGACAAGTACAAACCATGAGCCCCTTCTAAGAGTTATCGCACTTTCGCACTGAAGTAACATTTGTCTGTCTGTCATTTCACTGTCTGATATTTTGCTAAACTACATAAAATAACTTCAACCAAACATTTATTTTAAATGTGGTCCAGCTATATTTCACGTTGTAGAGTGAAACAATTTCATAACAACAGTTAGTTTCGAGACAAATCTGCGGTTTCCGAATATCAGTGGCGAGGTGTACCGAGGTGAGTCATAATTAATTTATAACAGCGACCGCCGGTAACTTTCGTGAACAATTCGGTATTACAAACTGGTAAGTTTGTAAGTTGGATTTAGTGCGAAAGTGTTCGTAAATATGGCGCGTTATGTGAGCCAGCGTATACCGCCTAAAAGCAAAAGGCACCATAAGGGGATTGAGTCCATATGCGCATACTGCCTTCTTGCTTTGGTCGGCTAGTGGGAATTACCTGGGCTAGGTTACACAGCGGGGTAATAAGATGCCTAATTAGTTTAGGAAACACGAACGCTATTACCTAATTCTGGATAGTCAACAGTGGATATTGCTAAATTCGTTCGTATACTCCGCGATGGTTTTTAATTATATATGTACCTACCTACGTAGTTAGGCATGAACAGCCAGCCCTACTCCACTTTATTTCAGCCTATTCTTCCATCTATATATGTATCTATTTTCCGTTTTGCGGATATATAAACTCACTTCGGGTTAAACTTGGGGTTTTGTCTATTACATAATTAAATTATCGTCACTTCGCTAGAAAATTAACAATAGGTAAATAAGTTTCCAATTATAGAAGTAAGCGTTGATCTTATTGGGTAGCTGTATTTTGTTTTTTTTTCTGACGATTTATTGACAAAGCGCAGATAGTTCCTATCGTGTGCCCAATCACGCTTCCAATACTCGAGGAGGTTACGTTTAGTCCTAAGTAAACTCGCAGCGGAGTCCTAAAATGCTGCAACAGCCATCTAAACAAGAACACATCGATTTTTGATTCATTTTTTTAATACGTTTAAGCGGCTGGCATTCAATAAAACTATTGTATCTCCTTTGCAATCAAATTAAGTATGCTACAGCTTGTAAATCCTCTTCATTGTTATAGATATTACCAATATAAGATCTAAAATTGATACATTGTCCAAAGTTCCGCAAGCAGGACTTTCCATCCTACCTAAAGCTCGCATTGTAGTGTTTCTGTGGGTAATCCACTGAGCGAACGGGGTTAACATTTATGTAGAAAATATATTTCTTACATAAGTCTTCTAAAGACCAATTGAAAAAAGTCTGAGTTTCCTAGTCTACGATGTTCACCGTAAACGATTTATACCGTTTTTTATAACGAGTTTAAAATACAGACGTCGCCATTTTTAACTATTGCTGGCAAGTGGCAACTACTCGTAATATTGTTTTAAGCTTCAACTCCTATGTAATCGAAGACCTAATTTATTTCTTAAACCATAAACAAAGAAGTTCGCGAAAATCGATAGAGGACTGGCTTACTTTTTACATGTGAACTACCCAACGGCGAACACCCGTCCTCCGGGATGGATGACAAATGTAAACGAATCTGTGGTAACGTGGGGTTTCCTGTACTTCAAAGAGTTCGGCCAAGTGCATAAATATATGTATGTTCTTAAGCATCAAGCAATGTTTATTTGATTTTATTTATAACAATGAGTTTTTGAAACTTTCGGGGAACTATCAAATTCTCCAGAATTAAAACGTCCTTACAGAGGTTCAAGCTATCTCCATAACAAATTTCATTAAAATCCTTTCAGCGGTCTAGTTCTGGAAGCGTAACAAACAATCAAACAGTTACTTCGAGTACGGTTGACAATACATGTCCATTATATTTATTATAATATTATTATTCAAGTACAAGACATAAGTTCAAATGAGAAAAAAATCATTTACTACGTGAAGATTCCTTACAAACTTTACAAAGCTCAGTGAATTATTTGGTAAATGCGCGAGCAGTCTCTAGGTACTTTTGAAAATCGAAGTTCGAAGATCGCGAGTTCCATCGCTTACTATCAATTCAGTCTCGATTAACGAGTATAAGAGACGGGGCAACGTTTAATTTTTTATTCGTAGAAATATCCACCGCCAGAGCGTCTGCTGTCTACTTACGAGAACAGTCAGCCTTATAACTCTGCTCACTTTTGTACCCTGTCGCATTAACGTCTTTAACAGATTAGTGCAGCAGTTCAAACATGACGTTAAAGTGACAAGGCCCTAGAGCGTGCAGGTAATAAGGCCGCCCGTACCAAGACTTTTGTGTCCACTCCGCGACGTCACTTGCACTGATGTCACGAGCTCCATATTAAGGGCCCGGGATTCCATTATCCCCGAGAGCCCAAAAGTCCTCAGGGATGGAGAAAAAACACGAAAAGGGAAGAGTAGTGGGCCGCACTTCGGATTTGATAGCGAAGGGTACTTTACAAATTATTATACTTCCCAATGTAAAAGGTTTGAATATGTTTATAAAAAGTTATTTACAATGTGGACATGTTTTTTTTATTAAACTATGATATTTACAGCAGTCGGAAAGATAGTGATGCCTTAAATATTATCTACACATATATTGAACTAGCATCTGCCCGCGACTTCGTCCGCGTAGCTTTCGATTATCGTTATCTCGGGAACTTGTAAATTTTCCAATGTCCTATTCCAGGAACTGACCTATATGTGTGCCAAATTCATCCCGATCCACACTGTCGAAGCGTGATGAGTAACAAACAACCAAACTTTCTCATTTGTAATATTAGTAAAACGAGATGATGCTATTAAAAGTTTCTCTGACTGCTGACACTGAATTATTTATCTTGTTTTATATTTAGGTCTATACCAATCCTAACAAGTAACATCAAAAGAATGGGTTACTTACGGACTTCCGTGAAATCATTATTGGATATTGGTTATTACTATTGTCATTTCATTTGCTAAAGAAATATGATCCTTATCGTCAAAGGTTTTGGCCAGAGCTCGCCGTGAGAGCTCTAGGATTCTGCGAACAGCAGCTATAAGATCTCTGATTATCCATTGTAGCTAGACTACTGAATCTTGATTAGCTTCTGCGAGTCAAGTCAAGTGAGCCAAGCTACTAGCGTATTAGCTACATGTTTATAGCTATAATTACTTAGTTGCATAGTTAGCTAACGCTACTCCAACTTTAGATACAGTTAGTTTATTAAAGAACTGTTAACGGTTTCGTAATATTTTTTGGTAACAATGGTAAGCTATTTCCGCGTATGCATAATATGAGTTTTATTAGAGCAGAATGCGGTGGATGAAGGAGTTGTATAGTTATTTAATCATTATACTTTTACTGTAAAGGTAATTTTATGATTTAAATACAATTAAGTTGTCTACTTGAACATACCCTTCATCTACTTTGACATGAACCGGTTAGGGGTGGATACAAATCGCCCCATCGATAACATTAACGGGATGATCCGAAGTAGGTGTGGCTGACTTTCACCATGAACTTTGACTATAACAGACAACTATAGGTAATTCCTGTAAATGGCTGAAGGATAACGCCAGATCTTGCCTTAAAACACTTCAAAAAAAAAAGCCCGCGGATACGAAGGATGTTGATATGACCTTTTTTGTATGAGATTTAAATTCAGTATTTTATGACTTACACATTTAGGGAACTTATACGAAAAATAGAGCCATCTATTAAGATACTTTGTATATAAGACATCTTGCGAGTAACGTGTTGCTACAATTATTGCTAATTTTTTTTTTGACGTTCTTCAGAACAACTGTCTAACTAACTATCCACAGAATTGTTTATTTTTTCTTAGGCCGAACCTTCTATGGAGACGTGGCATTATCCTTTGCACGTTATTTCTAAGATGTATGTAATGTAAACTCTATTGCATAAACAAAAAATAACCAAGTAAACAGAAACACAAAAGGTTATGTACAAGCTAACTTCCAGTTAGCATTTGAGCGATTGGGAAATAAATAGAAACAATTGATGCCTGAACCACAACAATCAAAGAGACCGAAGATACAAAGGAAAATAACAAATACACAAGTAGAAATAAATATCAAAGAGGACAATTAAACGAATACATTCTAGCATTCTAATTTATAATTGAATTGTTAAACTACTTACCTGTAATTAGTCGAAGTGACAAGAAAACTTACTGCGGTTCTTCGGTGTAACATAACTGTATTTAGTTTAGTACACAAAGGACACTAAGGTAATAATAACAAATCGCACAACTTTGTCGGTGGAAACTGTTTCCCACCGTACTAATAAAACCGACAACGCTATACATCCCGGGCGGGAAATCCAGTAAAATAAATTACCGGTGCGAAAAAACTAGTAAAACGAAAAGCCGACCAACCACAGATTCGGTGCTGAGATTACATCGATATGCTAAAGGAATAACGGGCGGGTTCCGCCAAGGTCGCCGGAATCATTGATTCCCGTGGCTGCGGGAGGATTACTGATCATTGGTACTGTTTTATTCTGCGGACGTGGGGAATGAAGATATTCGTGCGTTAACCTTATTTATTACCTGTATCACGGCGCCCGCAGCGCTGCCCGTCCGTTTGTTTTCCTCTTGTTTGTTTCCTAACAACCCTAAACGAAATATATCAAGAAAAATACACGTCTTATAACAAACCAATGATAAATGTGCTGTGACTTCTACAATCCGGACTTAATCAAGAGGGTGTTCCTTTATTTATCAAAAAATACAATTAGCAAACGCCAAAAGCAAACATTTAAAAGCGTGCGATAAAGTTATACTGCGGCAACGTGGAAACGCAAATGAAATTAAGTGCCCCGACTATCCAGCAATCCCGGTTAATGTAAAAAGCTTTTTTTACTAAATTATGCAAATTTAATTTAAATAGCTGACATTGCTGGTTTATACACGCGCTTCTACGAACCAACGTGACCCACAAAACGTGTTTGCTGGCGAGATTTCGGAACGTAATGGAAAACACATCTTTATACCTTAGCGATAAAGTGTAGAGGGTGAGAGGGTGGAAATGTTCGGTGGCAGTATTACCTAAGCTGTATTCTTCAATCACAAGTGGGCGGAATACGGCGGGTAGTCAAACACTAAAAGAAAAGAATTTATGCATGGATTTACGGTTTACGTCGCTCCTCGGACCCTCCATTAGCGCGTCACTTAGCTGCCTCCGAGAAAACAATTCGAGTATAATCAAAAGTAAGGTTAAGGGACGTGACAAGTAGACAGCCGAAATGAACAAATAACATCAAAAGGAAACAATATAAAATTACTCGAGTTTGTTCCAAGTTCGGTGAGAAATAAAAGCGGCAAAGACGGTTTTGTGATATACGATCTAAACACGACTGTTCAGTATCCGAGATGAATGAACATAATTATTATATTTGGTCGTCGTGTAAGCTGTTGAATTTCACAAGCAATTTAACATACGATTAAAAGTTAAACAATTGATGTTCTTGTTTGGTGAAATCCGACATTAACACGACAATGAAAGAATGATTAACATCACGCAGAAAGCGCCAAACAAAAGTAGATAGTAGGTACAGATCTGCATTGTTTTCGGATCAGTATCGTACTGCTCAACAATCCTGCCACCTCTTACTGATACGCCTAAATCACCCTCAGGTCGTAATGTGATTTGTCAAAACAAGTCAAGTTTCAGGCATTAAAAATGACCTGAATGAATGATGATGATGATTTTTCTGTAACTTGACGTATGGTTCAACCACTTTGTAATACGGTGTATGTCCTACTGAACATACTCTTCATGACGGACCAACCGAGCTCAAAATAAATGGATATTATCGTGACATCTAAGTTCCCGTTAGACGTTATTCTAGGACCTAGGTAATTGAAAACCAAACAATTATATCTCAATGTATTGTAAAAATATCAATGACATAACATAAACATCGTGTGGTCTAATGGATAATGGATTCTCTATAAAAAAGTTATATAGTTTATTTAACACTCATTTGTAAAGCACAATTATCAAGACAGGTTAACAAACAACGCAAAAACCACAATGAAATGCCAAACTGTGTCAAACATGGCGACTTACAGGGCTGATTTTCAGGGCCTCTTTTTTGAATGACCTCACTTTGAATCATCACTGGTACTGCGAAGTTTAAAATTACAACAATGACAAGGTAAAGAAGACAACAAATCAGGATATGGTAACAACTCTGAGAAATAAAATCATTAGTAAACACAATTAGTAGTTGTTAGTAGTTTTTAACATAACAGAAGTGTTTCTTGTAGCTTACTTTGAGTTCTGAACTAATTCGTTATCACCCCCTGACATGTATTTTTATATTTTATTATTAAGGTAGGTGGTAAGACCGCCTGTTGTATACCTGTAGTTATCATGTACTGTTCCGTGTTTTGATTTATTGGTGTTCAATAAAGAGTATTTGTATTGGATAGTAAATTATTGTTGTACGCAATGTCACTGAAGCAAGTTAACAGATTGACTATTAAATTGTACCAAGTCAAAGCCAAAAGACGTCCACTATCGCGTGATAGTTCTCTAAACACCATTGCCATGTCGAATAGGGCATTTAAACCTCAATATATGTAGAGCACCAAACGATTGCCACAACAATCCGCAGACCTCGGTTCTTGAAGATAAATACGTAAGTAATAGGAGCATTGAGCCAGTTGACAATTCCTGTGGTAGCGTGGTTGTGGTCGGACTCCCAATAGCCCGAATAGCCCCGAATAGTTCCGAGCTCTCCCGATTCGCATTCCGGCAGTGCTGGGCAATTCCTTGTGTAAACGGCTTACCTTAATTTGAACGTCTATCGGCATTACACTGGGTAAAACTTGCCCGCTCGGGGCCAGTTTCAAGATATGCCACTAGTGTGGAAGTGTTTGTCAGGGAAATGGACTAAAAGTGGAGTAAAGCTCCACTAAGGGGTTTAAGGCACCTACAGCTTGGCAAACGTGATTGGTATAAATTGCGGGCGCTGTTCGGAGGGATTGGAAATACCGCTGGCACTTAAGTGTGGTGGTTGTAATTCATAAATAGGTACTCATAATGTGAGTTTAACACTACGGTTAACATACTTTCGTTCAGCTCTATGTATACCTGTTGTGGTGGTTTTTCTAGTAAGTACTATAAGTTATAAGAAACCCAATTGGATGCTAAAGAAAATCGTACTAGAAAGCATTTTAAAACTACGTCCGTTCCGTACTATATTTGCGAAAAGTCTAATTCTTTAGTTGCAGTAAAATGCAAAAGGTTGAGTGTTTTTTTTGTAAACAAATTCTAAAGAAACCCAGCGCATCTCGAACTCGAAGTTTTTTCAAACAATCTACAAAGAAAAACGGAAACTTGTTAGTAGTCGACTTGATTTTATTTTTAAGTCATCCTGTATTTTTAACATTTAATTTGCGCGGTACGTGTTTGCCTCCTTTCCTATACATGGAATTAGATTAAAATTAGAAAGTTTTTAATGTTTCAATTAACACAAAGTTAACGTACGAACAGCCGAAACTAAACAAAGGCTCTCCATCCAAACATTCCAGCAGTAAATATTTGTCTACCCGCTGAAATTGCAATTAAAAACAAAACAATACACGGCATAGCGGGAGAATGGGGCAATTTCCAGAGAACGCTTTATCGAAACTCGGACAAAACCGTATTACGACCTTCCTAATTACAACCTAGTTTAATCTTCCGATCCACGCCGCGGGCGCGTCCTCAACAAATACAACATCTCGTTATACACATAAATGACTTTGTTTTTCAACGCTAGAGCTGATATTAAAATTAGGAACCCACATTAAATTACATTAAATATTAAGGATTGTTTGAATTGGAAGCTAAGTACGAGCATACTTCTAAATATACGTCGGGAATAAAGCTAGATACACACAGACTACAACTTTGTAAAATTATATGTTGTTCTATGGGAGAAAACATCGACGGTAACCTACAGACATTTCTTAACATATCGGTATGACAGCTATGTAGCCAAGAAAGATTCTGTGATATTTTTTCTGCTTTCATAATAAGCCAATAGGCAGTATCTCAACTTCAGTAGCCAAAGCAGATTAAATCCTCTTTCTTTAGTAATAAGGTTGCATTTGCTACAAGAGTTTTGTGTGACATAATGCCATTTTTCTTAGCAGGGCAGTTTTAACCCCCGAAAAAGAGGAGTGTTACATGTTTAACGTATGTATCTGTGTGTTTGTCAGTGGAGTCCCTCAAGCCTCCTAGGAGAATTTACATTTATGACTAGTCTTTGACCTGGGTCCTATTCTAGGGGTCGTAAAACTCAGGTCAAAGTCGATATGGTTATGGCTAGAATCTCAGACCTGGTATAATATTTTTAGGCATTGGTCCCACCAAGGGCGAGAAAACGATTAGCTATCGGCGATTTTCACTCCCAAGAAGGGAACAAAAGATAAAGATCCCCTGTCAATAAAAGAGACACTTATATTAATAGTTGATCGCTGGCTGTACTCGCTTCCCGCTCATCATCGGCGGTGGGGCCAGTGCCTTACTTCACAGTAATGGCAGCCGAGTTAAAAATAATACCATAACAGGTCAAAGACGATATGGTTCATACCGCTTATAATCTCGGCCCAGATCAAAGTCCATACGAGTAAAAATGTAGCTCGCTATTCCCGACATTCCTTACCAACATAGAAGAAAAAATGCGTTTGTTTTGGAAAATATTGCCCAAGATCCAGAAAAGGAATGCGACTCAAATATCCTGGAAATATAAATAGGAGAGAAAGCGTTCTTATTATTACATACTAGCAATGTCCCGGACGTACGCGAAACTCGAATTTCCGCACTGATTCAGCCTTTTCTTGTAGAGTATTTCTTTAGGCACTCTGGCCCAATTGAATTCGATGGTAAATAGGCATTTGTTCCGACGGCAGATATATTTAGTTGATGGTAGGGAGCTGCCTACATTTTCCGAATAAAATTGCCTGAAGTTAGTAATGTTATACATAACATAACTGAAATAAGGAGTTAGGTTTTAGAAACAGTCAAGTTAATCGATTATGTGATAATATACGAAACGCCTTAATCGTCATCGACTCGTACTTTACTTATTCTGAGTATTCTGATTAAAATTACTAACAAATACGATAATAAGATAAGATATAAGTCATTTGTTCAGTAATTAGGCCGCACGTCTACTTTTACACGTCAAGATTTTACCAGCGCTTCCCAAGAGGAGACCCCTGCTGAGAAGAAACGCCGCAAGAAACTCAGCAGTCAGACATTTTTTAAACATATTTAGACTAAGCATTATATAAAGCTATTAATATTAAATTAAAATCAAAAAACATGCGTAGTTCAGCAGGAAAACATGCCAGAAATCTTGGGAGAGAGATAGAGAGAGAGAAAAAACACAAAACACCTACTTGTATATAAGACGGTGCAAGACGACCAAATAACAGTTTCGATGTGTTTTCCTACATCAACGGTGTCCCCTAGACTAGATAAAGTATTTTTGCATTTGAACAAATTATTATTGAGTAAGTTTCGGGTTTAGGCCATGCATTTTTGTCTATCTCGACCCGCGCTTTAGAAATTAACGACTTTTTCAAGTAATTTTTAAGTGCTGGAAAGGGTAACGTTAAAACAACGTCAGGTAATTTATAATAGAAATGAATGTATTGACCACCAAAAGATTTATAAACTTTACGGACACGGAATTTTCTAATAGCGATTTTATTTTTATTTCTAGTATTTAAATTATGTATATCAGAGTTTTTGGTGAAAGAATCTAAATTATTAATAACATAAATAATATTCTCGTCAATAAATTGACACGCTACAGTTAAGATATAAATTTCTTTCAAAAGTTATCTTAAGGAGTCACGGGAATTTAAATTGTAAATAGAACGAATGGCCCTTTCTTGTAACACAAATATAGTTTGTATGTCAGCTGCCTTACCCCAAACAAGAATACCGTAAAACATAACACTATGGAAAGAACTATAATAAACTAAGCGAGCTCTCTCAACATTAGTTAGCTGTCTAATTTTCCTAACGGTGTAAGCTGCCGAATTTAGTTTACCTGCCAGTGCAGCTATGGCTATTGTTATGCCTAGGAAAACTTTTGCAAACACTCGTAATTTAGAAAAATACTAGAATCTACCGGTTTAACATTAGGCAAAGCGAACCTAACACATTTAGTTTTCTTAGCATTTAGTAGCAAATTGTTACTAGTAAACCAATTAAGTACTTTAACTCGTGTGGCGTTTATCCTACTGTAGTCTACGGATTTTCTATCTGATGGAGGACTGTACAACGGATGCAGAGCTTCATCCTCGTATTACTTTAAAAAATATCGTGTAATGATTTTCAAGGTGTAAGACGGTAGGGATAATTAAATAAAAATATTGAGGGTATCTGAGAAACTATGCTACCCAGAAAAAATAAAGTGATTGCGGGACAAAGAGCAGCTCCTTTAAACTTGTGTTGTTTTTGGAAATTATGTGGAATTTCCCATAAAGATAATTGGTTATCGAGTCTTCCTTAGTTGAGTAGTCAGTGTGTGTGTGTAATGCGTCACGGGGTAAGTGTTTACGCGATCTAATTATGTGTTAGTGTCCACCACAGTTAGGAATGTTTCCCTAACAATTACTTATTTTAGTCTACTTGTTCCCAGCTTACGGAAACGCCCTTAATTGGAGGACAAGGACATTTATAATTCCGCTCATTAATCTTATGAGATAACGGGCTGCAGGATATTTCCATACTTCTTCGTGAAGGAATCATTGGCATTAAGAGCAGATTTACTTGGCAGTTTTCGCCATTGTTAATAACGCCGGCGTAGTCGAGCGGCGCGAGCCGTAGACTAGTGAACGTGGGGTTCCGGGTTCGCTTCCCGGTCGAGGAAAATTATCTTTTGTGATTTGTTTTTTTTTGTTTTATGTTTACTTTATTTTTATCTGGTGTTTAACCGTGTTAGCTTTGAAGCTTAGTTTTTAAGTTGCATGTTTGGGGTTTACCTATTTTAAATATATTTTGTTTCTACCAGCTATTGACGAGTGTTTCATTCAGATCAAGTGATACGAACCTAGCTCATGACATTGGCGCCTAACGGGTTTTCTGAATGCTTTCAACACTCGACAATTGTTTGTAGTAGGCGAAAGATTAAAGTCTATTTTAATATTTAGGCTTTTAAAGTTAGTTTGTATGGTTTTAGATAGTTTTTATTATACATGAGTTGAGTTTTAAATATTCACATAGCAATTTAAAGTTAGTTTGTAAAACTTTGATTTTTTTTTTAATTTTAGGATACAAATTGTAAAAGAATTGACACATTGTAAGTTGAGTTCTAAATTTTAATATTAATATTTCGTTACCCGGGAAATATAAATTTTCGGATTGTATAGGGTAGTAGGTACCTAAATTGTGGTTTCTTTCGGTAATTATCTTGATACAATGGATGTTAATGCACTTTATAAAGATGAGCTCGAGTTTGAGTTGGCTTGTCGGGGGGTAGTGGATTGCAAAACCGTAGCGACAATGCGGAAATTTCTACGTGTGATGTTACGACGGGAAGCGAGCGGGGAGTCGTCTATCTCGTTTAAGGTTCCGAAGTCTTGCATTGATGAACCAAGTAACGAAATCGATATTTGCAGAAATAAATTGTCATCTTTGGTCACGCTTATCTCTGAAATCTCGCAACATCCAGATCGGTCGATACTAAAGCGCATACACTCTCGCCTGACTCACTTAACTAATCGCACTAAGCTTATTATACCCACCGTTACTGCAGATATTGATAAGCACTTAGCATTGTTAAAAAATATTCAGGACGCCATGGGCTCGTTAAGCTCCTTAGAACCAAAAGACTATGAGGAAGATGACGTAATATCGGAGCATGATTCGGATATGTTGCAGAAGTCGTTGGGGGAGGAAGCGGCAAAGATATTGGAGAATCTGGGCATATCGCACAGTATGGTCAAAGAGGTTACGGTAGATAATATACATCTGCAGCCCGTTGAGGAAGTTCCGGTTTTACCAGCTGTTGCGGGATCGTCGGTTGACCCTGGAAATGTTCGTTTGCGATGGGGCACCGATGCCCAGGGCGTTATAAAGCCATCCTCCCACCGTCAGGGTCTCCAAAGGACATCTACTGTGGATCAGGACTTCTATAAGCGGAAATTAGTTCCAGTTAAAGACTGGGGGGTAAAATTTAGTGGTAGAGGTTCTGTAAGCATAAATGCCTTCTTGGAGAGAGTTGAGGAGCTCAAGGATGCCCGCAATGCAGACGATGACGATCTATTTCGTTACGCCATAGACTTGTTTGAGGAAGAAGCTCTGATATGGTTTCGTGCAAATAAAAGTACAGTCTCAAGCTGGTCTGCATTGGTAGGGCTTCTCTTGGACACCTTCCAACAGCCAAATTATCAGGAAGAGTTGTTGGAGGAGATAAGGCAGAGGACTCAAAGCAAACAAGAGAACGTGGCAATATACGTGTCGATCATGCAAAACATGTTTAATCGTTTACCAGTGCCACTGTCTGAAGCTCAGAAGTTGATCATCGTAAGGAAAAATTTGCAACCTTACTTTCAAAAAGAAATTTGCCGGGAGACCTTTAAGTCGGTGGGAGAGTTAACTTCTGTGTTAAGAGTAGTGACCGACCGAAACATGTTATTTTGCCGAAACCGAAACCGAAACCGAAGGTTCGGTTTCATTGTAGTTTCGGCCGAAACCGAAACCGAAACCGAACCTTTTATAAAAAAAAAAAGTCCCTAATAAGTCGAAAAAATGTTAGTAAGCCCGTTTTTTTCTAAAATTAAAGTTAATTAAGTTTTTTACTTCGTTCAATTCAAGTTGTTTTAGACCATGCAAGGTTTGTTTTTTAGGCTCATGGCTACCGAGTGAAAACGACCTGTTACACAGTTTACAGGCAGCTTTCGAAACGTCAGCTGTAGATTTCTCAAAATATTGCCAAATCGGATGACTTTCCTTTTGTGACATTTTTTACCTAAAACAATAAAATTATTTGTTAATTAAAACAATTTATTTTACCGCATTAATCGCGTTTACTATTAATTATGTGTACAACCAAACCCAGAAGCCCAACACTAACCCTAAGCATACGTTACTCGTAAATCGTCAAAATACCTACTCACACCATTTCATTACTCGCAACATTACATTAACATTACACGTCTATATTAAATTTAAATTAATAACTATTCACCTTTCATTTTATTGCATAGGCAGGTACCTACAATCGTTATTACATTAATAGTACACGCAACTAAGATGAATTTTAAACTTTAATGAAGCAGGTACTTAACCTTGGCACTTACACCTTTAAAATTAAATATATTCGTCAATAGGTTAGCAAACTATTAAAATAAAGCGTTAAATATTAACTATGACATGACGAATTCACAAAAAAAACAAACTAAAATACTTGATCAAACTACTTACCATTATTCGCGGAACAAACACAACACTTATTGACACGTCTACACGAGCAAAGCGCACTGATTTAGGTAGTTGCCGGCGGAGTCAGGCAAGCGACGCCATATTGCCAGCCGTGCCGAGCGCGCCCGACGTTAGCCTAGCGCGACCCGAAGGTACGATGTTGTAAGTTTCGGCGCGGCCGAAGGGTTCGGCCATTTTTGGCCGAAACCGAAACACGGGCCGAAACTTGATTTTTTGGCCGAAACTGGCCGAAACCGAAACCGAAACCGAAATTTCGGTCGGACACTAGTTAAGAGTAATTGAGCACACTAAAGTACGGTGCGAAAGCTTTAGAGAACCTTCTCAGAGTTACTGTCTGTTGGAACGTGACTTGGCCTTTCAAGGTAGATCCATTGATCGGGCACAGCACGCGCGTCCTGAGCAGAATGAGGTGGCAGCAATTGAAGGTGGCGGAGCTGCTGGGTCAAAATGCTGGAACTGTAGGAGCCCGGGCCATCTGTTTCGGGATTGCAATTTATCGAGACAGAGGCTGTTTTGTTACAAGTGCGGGCGTTTTGGTGTCACGGTTCAAAACTGTTCTTGTAATAATTCGAGCAAGGGAAACGACCACTCGGGGTCGATGCCTGCCAATCAGACCCCGAGGGATTAAGTTATCAAAAATCTGATGAATGGCAGAAATGGTTGCAGTTATTGGCAACCTTTTTCAAGACAGGGAAAATATGTAATATAAGTCGAGATATGGATGATAAAAGATTTTACGCTAATGTGAAAATCTTAAATCAAACATTTAGGGGCTTATTGGATTCCGGGGCTACAGTTTCGGTAATTTCCCAAGACTTTAAAAAAAAAAATGTTGGACATAGGATTTTCTGAACAAAAAATCAAGCAGGAGATGGTCTCCACTGCTGATGGCACCTATCATAAGATCCAATCGGCGGTTTATTTGCCGATACAGTTCGAAGACAACTATAGGGTGATTTCATTTTATATCATGGACCAGTTAAAACACGACATTATAATGGGCATGAATTTCTTCGAGTCTTTTGGGTTGGCAATAGGTATAAAAAAAAAGGACATTGACATTTCGGAAATTCGAGTCACACAACCAGTCGTCGTACGCGAAGAATTGACGGAACAGCAAAGTGAGCGTTTGGATAAGTTGTTAGAAGAAATGAGTTTGGAAGTAGGTAAGGGTTTGGGAAGAACATCCTTAATTGAGCACAGAATTGATACGGGAAATAGTTTGCCCACGAGCCAGAGACAGTATCCCTTTGCCCCTCCCATTATGAGAGAGCTAGAAAAAGAAATTCAAGACATGCTAGATAATGATGTAATTGAACCTTCATTCAGCTCATGGCGCTCACCAGTCTTACTGGTAAAAAAAGCATCAGGTAAGAATCGTCTATGCCTAGATAGTCGTCAATTGAACAAGGTTACCATGAAGGATTCATATCCATTGCCTCGAGTTACGACTATCTTGGACAGCCTTAAAAAGGCTTGTTTTCTGTCTACAATAGACCTCCGTTCGGCATTTTGGCAAATTCCGCTGGAAAAATCTAGTCGGGAAAAAACAGCATTCGGGCTTGCGGGCAAAGGGCTCTATCAGTTTAAAGTAATGCCTTTTGGGCTGACAAACGCTTCTCAAACACAGCAGCGTTTAATGGACCGGTTGTTCCCTCCTGAATTTGAAGGTAAAATCTTTACTTATCTCGACGACATCGTGATATGTAGTGACAATTTTGAAGACCATCTTTTGTCATTGTCTTTCGTAAAGAATCAACTTAGAGAGGCGGGGCTGACCATAAACCTTGACAAATGTGTTTTTGCAAGGCCATCTCTAAAATACTTGGGTTACATAGTAGACAAAGAGGGGTTGCGAACCGATCCAGATAAGGTAAGAGCCATTATTGATTACCCTAGGCCTTCAACTTACACGGAGCTGAAACGTTTTATCGGACTAGCCAGCTGGTATCGAAGGTTTGTCGAGAACTTTGCCATCGTTGCAGCTCCGTTACATGACCTCACTAAGGGAGGTAAAAAGGGCAAGTTTATAGTTTGGAATAAAAACGCCCAGGATGCTTTTATAAATTTGAAAACGGCTCTTACCTCTACACCAGTGTTAAGGGTTCCTGACTTTACAAAGCCTTTTTCCATACAATGTGATGCCTCCAACAGGGGTACTGGGGGAGTTTTAATTCAGGACATGGAAGGCGCCGAGGCACCCATTGCATAAACTAGTAGGAAACTATCAGAAAGGGAATGCAAGTACTCGGCGTCTGAACGGGAATTGCTCAGTGTCCTCCATGCAGTGGAACAATTCCGGCCATACGTTGAAGGGAGTCATTTTAAGGTAATTTCGGACCACAGTGCTCTTCAATGGCTACATCGTAATAAAGACCCTCATGGACGACTTGCGAGATGGGCCATGCGTCTGCAGCAATTCGATTATGAAATAGTCCACCGCAAAGGGAAATACAACACAGTACCTGATGCTTTATCTAGAGCTCTCAATGAAGAAGTTAACTTACTGGAGATAAACCCAGAAGATAAGGACGATTGGTACAGGTCTGAAGAAAATAAAGTGATCGGTGGGACGAGTGATTCGGACTGGGAAATCAGCCAAGGGCAGTTATGGAAATGTCTTAAGCTGAAACAATTTCCGGATGAGAATGACTGCTGGAAGTTAGTCGTACCAGAGAAACTCCGAGATCGGGTACTAAAAGAGTGTCATGATGATCCCGCCTCGGGTCATTTCGGAGTCAAGAAGACCGTAAATCGAGTTAGGCAGCACTATTACTGGCCCTCTTTGATTCAAGATGTGAAGGTTCACGTTCGAAAATGCGACGTTTGTGCCCAACACAAACATATGCAGACGAGGCCATCTGGGTTAATGGGAAAGCAGAGAGAGGTTTCAGAACCCTTCCAAGTTATATCGATGGATCTCATGGGCCCTTTTCCTAAATCAAAACGTGGAAACACCATGCTCCTGGTTATATCTTGCTGGTTTAGTAAATTTTGCTTTTTATTTCCTTTACGAAATGGAAAAGCATCGACGATAACGCAAATATTAGAGGAGCAGATATTTTTAATCTTTGGTGTTCCTAACGTCATAATTTGTGACAATGGAAAACAATTTGTGTCTGGTCAATTTAAAGACATGGTGTCAGGTTATGGCGTCAAGCTCTGGTATACCCCTTACTACCATCCCCAGGCAAATCCCACCGAGCGCGTCAACAAGGTCATAGGTGCGGCGATAGCCTCTTATGTTGAGGGTGATCATAGGGAATGGGACAGATACATTCCGCACATTGGACATGCAATCAGGACATCGGTGCACGAAGTTACAGGAAAAACTCCGTCCTTCTTGTTCTTTGGAAGAGAAACGGCAATCCAGGGTAGGAAGGCCTTCACCTTTGATACAAGCGAACCTCTGGCGTTTGACAAGGATAGATTTGAAAAGAACCTACAGGTTAGAAATGGAGTCTATGATGAGGTATGCGATAGGATGAGGCAATCTCATGATACAAATAGGAAGCATTACGATCTTAGACGACGTATATGCAACTATGACATAGGTGATCTTGTTTGGAAGCGCACCAAACTCTTATCCAATGCAGATAAGAGGTTCATGTCCAAGTTAGCGCCTAAATTTGAAAAAGCTATTATATCAGGCAAGGTCGGCGACGATACTTATAGGCTCCAGAGTCTTAGAGGAAAAGATTTGGGGACATGGCACTCTTGCGACATAAAACGCCTTGTTTGAATCCGGTTGGATTCTGTAGAGGAGGGGGGATATGTAATGATTTTCAAGGTGTAAGACGGTAGGGATAATTAAATAAAAATATTGAGGGTATCTGAGAAACTATGCTACCCAGAAAAAATAAAGTGATTGCGGGACAAAGAGCAGCTCCTTTAAACTTGTGTTGTTTTTGGAAATTATGTGGAATTTCCCATAAAGATAATTGGTTATCGAGTCTTCCTTAGTTGAGTAGTCAGTGTGTGTGTGTAATGCGTCACGGGGTAAGTGTTTACGCGATCTAATTATGTGTTAGTGTCCACCACAGTTAGGAATGTTTCCCTAACAATTACTTATTTTAGTCTACTTGTTCCCAGCTTACGGAAACGCCCTTAATTGGAGGACAAGGACATTTATAATTCCGCTCATTAATCTTATGAGATAACGGGCTGCAGGATATTTCCATACTTCTTCGTGAAGGAATCATTGGCATTAAGAGCAGATTTACTTGGCAGTTTTCGCCATTGTTAATAACGCCGGCGTAGTCGAGCGGCGCGAGCCGTAGACTAGTGAACGTGGGGTTCCGGGTTCGCTTCCCGGTCGAGGAAAATTATCTTTTGTGATTTGTTTTTTTTTGTTTTATGTTTACTTTATTTTTATCTGGTGTTTAACCGTGTTAGCTTTGAAGCTTAGTTTTTAAGTTGCATGTTTGGGGTTTACCTATTTTAAATATATTTTGTTTCTACCAGCTATTGACGAGTGTTTCATTCAGATCAAGTGATACGAACCTAGCTCATGACAATCGTAATATTGATTGCACGTTACTCGCCATTGCACCATGGACCCGAACAAACCAAGGACTGGCTATCGTCCGTGATTAAACGACAACAATATAAATGAGGGCAGCCGCAATTACGGCGCGCATCAATCACCGCTCGTGATTTTGTTGTGCTTTTTGCTAACCCTAACGGTACCGTACATGAAGCTTCCTGGAAGCCTGATCCAGGGTCATCAGCTCGTTGCACGCATGATAAATGGTCCTTACCTGTAACAAACAAGTTTGCAAAATAAGTTTTAATAGAGTAACACTGGCTGATAGTAAGCATGTGTATGTGTGAGGCGTAAACGCAATGAGTTGAATAGATTAACTATGATACTACATTGCTTAACCAAAGCTGACAGTAACAACAGCAAATTCATATGGTTTTTTTTCTTGCATGTCACTCTCTGAGTCAGTCAATGACGATTTTGTCGGGTTCGTATATTCAAACCGCGGATAGATAATTATGGCTGACGTCGGATTAAAATTTAACATTTAAGTAACAATACAAAATGTGTCAAATATTATTCTGAAGTAAGCTTTATCTATCCGCGGTTTGAATATAGGAACAGGACATAGCCGTCCCCGTTCCCCCTCCGTTTGAAAGAGGAACGAGTACATTGTTTGTTAAATGTGTCTGAGTATGGCCGTTATACGAGTGAAACCGTTTTAATCTAATCCTGTCGAATATAATCATTAATTAATCACTATACACCGCACTTCCGAGTTTTTAAAGTTTATAAAACAGCTGTTGGTTTTATAAACTTTAAAAACTGAGAAGAAGTTTATAGCCTTGTGAAGGAAGCAATAAGTTTTTTTAATAACGCTCCCTCAATTACTCCAACAGGGAATCCAAACAACAGCATAACAAAAGTTTATATAATTTTATTCTGTCGCTCGTATTTTGGTGCCAGCGCGTAAGTACAAGAAGCCTCTCAAACGCCTTACCAGACTTAACAATGTGTCTATTGATTGTTATAAAAATGAACGGTTGGAAAAGATAGTTCTGTATTACAGCAACCTGGATTGGTTATACATTGTAAAACTTGTGGGGCTACATGTGCGGAATGTACTTCGAAATGACACGTGTGAAATACGGGCCAGAAACATTACACGGTTATAGAATTTATTAAGGAAAATCTGTCCTTCATTTTGCCGTCTCCAATAGGCCTATCTCTGGTTCGTTACTGAAGAACGGTGATAATTTTTAATTGTAGACTGAGTATTGGGACCGGCCATAACACGATCAACAATTACAGCAAAACAGTGACCCAGTGATGAGTAGAAAAGATGCATTTAGAAAACGTTATCATTATCGAACATGTACCATAACTGACGTAAGCTGCCGAACGTTCGCGTCGAGCGCTAATGTCAATCCGATACATACATTTTGTCAGTTTTCTAAAATCGTTACGCATGCTGTCGCTTCGCTGGTCCCAAATGCAAGCTTATACTTTTTGAAATATATCCAGATTCACAACTCAACCCGCAGGTCTTTTTTATTTGAGATGAAAAATGAAAATAGTAGACACGCAGACTAACAAATAACAAAACGCCCGTCTGAACGTCGGGCTTCGAAAATAATTAAAACCTGAAAGCGACGGCAGCGAACGTTTTCCCTTTCCTTTACCGTTTACCGACGTCACTTCGGATAGTAATGAAAGAACTAAAACATCAACTGTAGCTGCTGGTAGGGCCACTTTATAAGATGTCGATAGAATTCAGAATGTCAACCCTTTTATGAACACTTTTAACCCTTAAAGTTATTCCGTATAGATTACTATACAGTTCATAAAGTATTTTTTTACGCTTTTGGCGATTTAATAATAGTTGGCGTTAGTTTTACTACCAATTGTCAACGCAACAACACAAGACTGCCTGCGGCCCGAACTGAACGAGCTTACTTAACTTATTGCTACTTTTGCTGCAGTTACATTTTTTAGGTTATAAAATCTGTAATAATTGTGTCCTCTCATTAGTCTCTCATTTTAATTTGACTGTACACGAGTCTGATTATGATCGTACACGAACCCGAACACCCTCTTATGGTTTCACGAAGAGTACTAGTTTGAGCACTTACCAGGGCTCTAGTTCACAAACCTAACAGGTGACAGTTCAAGATTTTATTCCAATGCGTAGTTATAAGAATGGCTAGTGAAAGCACTGTCGACTTTGGAATTGTAACAGAATAGTCAGCTGTCAGTCCTGTAACTTGTCGTGGTAAATTTTGTGAAATACGGGGCAGGCGTCATGTTGTTCGTAATTAGAGCAAAGCTCCATTATCTTATAACGCGGCTGAGTTTCAATCCATAATTATCCTTGCCAACATTTTCGTAGCGCGTTCCTTGTAATTATACCAATTGAAATGACCTTGTTCTGAACTGATACTCTCCTAATATACCTACTTATTTACTCAAACTTACACATAGATGTATAAAGTGTAATCACAAATTGTTATCATCCGTAATTATTATTATCAACATGCAATACGTACAGGCAATATCAAAATCGATCTTCGTGTTATTCCATAATATAGTCTCAGGCCCATTTCCAAACAGTTTATTTAAACTAAATTTCGTTTTTTTTTTCGGATTTGATGAGCAAGGCCAAGGCGAACGTTCCACGATCAGATCGGGGACGTATTAGGAAAGGACCAGGACAGGAGTAGGTATACTAAAACGACGCACGTGTATGAATGAAGTGACATGACAGTGGAGGAAGCGAGGGAAGTTTGTCTGGATCGTAGCAAGTGGAAGAAACTGGTCTCGGCCTACCCCTACGGTAAAGAGGAGTGATTGTACGCATATATTAATGTATGTATGTAAGTTTATTTTTTGTCTATACAGAGTTTCGATACATACATAGTTCGTCGACGATACATACGATCGAAAGCGTTATTTAACAGGATAGATATGTCAGAAATATGGTTGCTGTCTTGTATGTTCGTTTCTACATTACTCTTGCCTGCTTTTAATTCCTCTCATTGGATTTGTATTAACTGCGATCTTGCAAATAACCGCTATACGCAGAAACAAGCGTGCTCCGCTAAACAATCGTATTCCATAACCGTTGAGTCGCGTGTGCTCGTTCCCATAGACTAGTCGCGGGAACAGCGCGGCGCGTGCGCCCCTGTAATTTCTAGATTCCAATAAACGTGATCTTGCATTGCGTGGGTGCGTAATGTAATGGCAAGAAGTGTCAATATCGAGTTTATTAAGAGGATTGTGAAGCTGAAAATGTCCATACCCAATGCGATAACGTTTTCTTCCCCTTAAGTCGATAGTGATTTTAGAATATGTTTCTTGGGTAATTCGTTTGTCATAATAACTACAGTATAACATATAAAAAAAATCGTGAAAATTGGGTCTTGATTTAGGGGGTGACAATTCTCGTTATCGCCTGGAGCTAAATTTGTATGTCTCGTTTATCAGCTATGCGATTAGAGCATAGCTTTACTATTCTCTTAATGGAAGTTTGAGTGTGTGGTCTTCAATGTGACATACACCGAAACGCCGAAAGAATCTCCCGGTCTAGTAGTTCGGTAGCTTCACGCATCAGACAATAGGGCCAGAGCTCTCTTAACTAATTATCAACCGCCATTCGCGTATTTAATTAGCAAACTCCACGCTCGAGGCGACTTTGTACCGGCAAACGCCTTTCCATACTAACTTTGTACAAGACTTTCTTTTTTGTAATATTTTCTTTACAGTTTTTTTTTAATAATCCAGCACAAAGTTAGTATGGTAAGACGTTGCGCACCGACGCCTTAATAAAACATTAGTTTAGTACACATAACTTAACAATACGTTTATCTGCTTTATAGCCTTCGCGGCGAGGTTAGTCGGCGAGTGATACCGGCAGCGAGACATCGCTAGGAAAAACAATAACGAACCCTTCCCGTTTACAGCCTTGCTGTTCTAAAAGGGAAACTCCTATTCATTATGCTGCGCGATAAAGCCACCAGAATTTATGACCACGGAATTGGTTTATTGACGCGGAGCGCCATGATATTCCCTAACGCGACCGCAGTTCATCGACGGGCAGACGGGCTCTACGTGGTACCAAACTAATTTGATCCTTTGACGTTGTACAATTTGTCTGTGACTAGCCTAGCAACTGACTAGCAAGTTATGCTTAAGTTTGCCCGGCAAATTGTGGCAGTATCAGTTATTTACTTACAATTTAACCATGGCAACAAATTTACCTATCAAACAATCAGCGCCTTAAAAACCAAATTGTCTTAGACGCCGGCCGCCATTACTGTCAAGTAAATAAGAGCTATCAAAACGTTGATAATACGATACGTCAAAAGCAGTATTGTTTGTCGTCGAAGAATAGAGCCACTGTCCTATTGTAAGTTGCATTTATTTTACTTTGCCACCTTAACCCTCTACGTATATTATAGGGCGCTTATGAAAATTCCATACATTTTAAAAGTTTTTTAGAATTGTTTAAGTTGGCGTTAAACATTTTATTTACGCACATATAATGATAGCCCTCTATTATTGGTTCAAAAACCGTAGGAAATGACTAGCATTATTAAAACCAATTTTACTATGAGAACTTTCTTGTCTGTGGTAGTCATGTGGTAGTAGGTAAAATCTGTACTGTAATGTTATAACAGTATCATTTTTTGTAACGTTATGAGTTTAAATTTGGAACAGCTGTCAGAACTCAAGAGGGTTTCTATTCTAGTATCCATAGATATTAAAACAGTTATTGATACGAAACGTCAATTCAGTATGTTTTTTTAATACAAAACGGCACGACATTTGATCTCGAGTGACATGAGTATAGGAACTTCATTCGTTTGTCTATCATTTTAAAAAAACCTTCATATTCGTGACACTGACAGAGCACAAGTTTGTTTTGCCGCCATTTTTGTCGTCAAGTCGTCGGCTTCTGAACCCATCGTAGAGTACTTATGTTATGTGTGTAGATAAAGTAGTGTATGCATTTGTACATAATTAGGCCTTAAAAAACTTGTGTAATCCTATTATGAATAAACCCACACTCGTATTTTAAGGCCTCTCATTATGTATCAGTTGTATAAACTACTATTGTCTAAGGTCACTGCTTGGACAGTAGGGGTCGTCATTACGAGTACGCTGAGAGATTTTATCAGTTTAAAAGTTATATTGTCATTGGCCAGGCCCCAGTAGCCCTACTCGAAAGCAGTCGTCTTTTGCCAATAATGCTGGACCTCCATTTCGTTGATGAAAATCACCATAACAACATATCATCCAAGGGTCAAGTTACAATGGTAAATAGCCTTTTCTGTGTCAGAGAATAGCACCTCTTTCTGAAGGGTGACGCGTCCCCGCGAGTGACGAATGAGCCGGATTCTTTCCGTTATTGCTCGGCCGTTGAATGGCCGGCGTGAAAAATCATCAGCTGACGAGACGGCCAGAATCTGGATGGATTGTTAGGATAACGTATGTAGCGATAGGTAATAAATATCCAAGTGAAAGGGATGTGCAAAGATATCTTACAGGTCAATAGTAACTTATCTAACAAATACAGACAGACCGCAATTGACCTACTCGTAGTTCCAAAAGAAGCTATAGGTTTGAATATTGGAAACTGACATTACTTTGGAGGCAGGGTCGCTACCATGTAAATTCAATGTTTACGGTTTCAGCAATCCTCAAGTGCAGTCAGCAACATGTATACATATTTTTGACAATTAAACTTTATATATTTTTTACTTATTTTATACTTATTTTATTATGGTATTTACCATACATTATTTACTTCTCATTAGATCCATGACAAGATGTAAGATATACTGAGAAAAATATTCTCAGTAGATCCATTTCTTGCAACTGGGTAGAAAATGGATCAGGTGACAAATATGTCATTAGATCCTTACTTCCGCGTAATGAATGTAATTAGAAAAAAAACATTCATTAGATACATCATAGATCTGACGAATGGATCTTAAGAGAATGATTGAAAATTCTCAGACTAGACTATCAATAATTATGTTAACAATGACATTAAGACCAATAAAGTATATGGGAAACAACGGCTCCCGGGTCTATATCGTCTGCCATAATTCTTTTTAGGCATGCATCTAGCTGTAGGTAGGCCTCCAACAAGATGGAGTGACGACCTCGTCAGGATCGCGGGAGTGCGGAGGATGCGAAAAGCACAAGACCGGTCTGAGTGGGGAGCCTTGGGGGAGGCCTATGTCCATCAGTGGACGTCTTTCGGCTGGCATGATGATGATGATGATGATGTATCATAAAGTTTTTTTTTAATAAATCGTACCTAACCTGACCTAGCCCTGTTTATACGTTAGATATTTAGAAAATTGTGAAAAGAGTTCGGTTCCAGCGATATAAAAATGATGACCATCGATAATTAAGTCGATAATAAACCAAAACAAAAACTGAAACAGCGGGCTCCCAAACTCACCACTTAATTATCATTGCCTTTCCACAATGTATTAATACTAATATGTATTAATGAAATATTGAGAAATGGCGTCGTAAACAATAAAATGTACTTACGAGTACATTGAACTCGTATTCTTTTTTGTTTTGCATCAGGCAACAAAAGTATCATGTACGTTAGAATGATAAATTGAAAGTCAACATTTTGGTTATCCATTTAAGCTCATTTTTATTGCTACAACAGTTATTTGACTGGAGCACTGTTCAATTGCCGCACGACATGAAGCTAGCGGTACCATTGATAATTGGTGGTCGGCACGGCATCGCCATGCGAAAGTGATTCGCTGTCTTTTACTAATTAAAAAATTCTGGGGCAATGTTTCCTTTAGTTTTAACACGACATTACCTCGTACATTGTTAATTCATGTGTAGAAACAATTGTTTAGGTGTGTTGACGGTTTTCATTTATGTTTATAGCTTCAGGGCGTAATAAAGGTAACTCTATTTAGGGTGATGGAACCAGTAATGGACAACGCACCAATAATGGACACTTGATTCTTATTTAACAGAAGATAAGGGTTCTTCTTTTGTTTGGCAACAATCAATTTAGGACCGATATGAAATTTGGATTAAGAGTGAAGTGGTGCCTGTCAGCTAAAAGCATCAAACATTGGTGCCGTCACCTTAATGGGATATTTACAACAGGTACAGTTTATGTCACGTCGTTAGAAAGTTAGAAGAACGCTATCGTTATCGAAAATGTATATGTATACGGTTGAAAAAACTGCCGGACGGTCTCGTCAAGCGTTAATGTCATTTCCATACCATTTTGACAGTTTTCGAAAATCGTTTAGCGTTATGTTTAACCTCGCTGTGAGCATAAAAAAACGTTATCGTATCTTATCTAGAGGGGGCCTCTCGGATACACTTCGACCCTGTAGTATCTCATGTGCCCTTCACACATTCAATACAGAATATACAAGTTTCCTGGCGTTTTCTCTTCGCAGTAAGAGCATCGTTTACCACGAAAACTTCAGAGGCCCAGAGGGGTTGAAACTAGAAGTTCGAAGTTACATTAGCGCCATCGCCATCCCTGTCACTCGTTATTCGAGACTAAATCAAGAGACAGGAATGAGACTAACGTAACTTCGAACTTGGATTTTCAATTAGGGCCTCAAAAACTGTAAAATTTGTACACAATCACAAGTCATCACTACGCTATATTATCAAATCAGAAATATTCGTGTTTTAGTTGGTTTCGTGCGCTATTTCAAAGGAAAGTCATTGTATGAATCCTATCTGTCGGCGGGGTGTTGTATAACCGGCACCACGTGCGTCTCGGCTGTTTCACCCCATTTGGAGTCGAATTTCCAATTTACTCAACTTTTATTTCATATACCTCTAATAAAATGCGACCGTAAAATTTCAATTTTCTAAATTCCAAGAATATTATGCGCAAAACTAATAATTTGTAAGTACTTTATTTCAAATTCGAAATTCGTAATTCTCCCACTCCGTATCAGCTGTTGGTATATTAAAGTTATGAGACCAAATTGTTTAGGTAAACTTTCTAGATCAATTCTAGTCTCAAAGTCAGAAAGTCGTGGCAAGTTTATCAGACGCTTCGGCGTTTATAATTTACTCAAATAAAAGCAACTGAAACTAAACGAGGTTTAGTTTTCAATTAAAATAAAATGGTTTTAAGAGGCGCAATCAAATTTGATTTTGTCTGAGGCGGCAGCGAGACGAATAGAGGTGATATTCCCCTCAACGACTCATTTCTCGAATTGTTGACAAAAGTCGTCTAGCGCTCTCGTTTCGTTACCACGTAGGTTGGAGTTAGGTACCTACCTACCGCTAGGCTTACGCCGAGCTGTTTCTTCGACGAAGCCAGCGATCAAATAAGAAAATACAGGCAGTTAAATGAATTATAAAGAGGGTTGTTAAAGTGAATCACCTAAATAAGTTATTTAAGGTTAGCGGTCTTAAAGCGGTAGTGGTGTAATGCCTACTACAATATAGGTAAGAACAAAGCTAGTCTTTTTTGCGTTGAGAAGTTACACATAGGTATTATGCGAACGCAAGGCTTGAGCAATTATTATTGAGACGACCGTCTGTGGTCCAGGTATTCATGGGAAACCTTAAATAAAGCAGTTTAAATCTTTAGTTGGTAGATTTTTAACGTGTATAAGAGCCCGTGCAGAGTTCTTACTTAATACACATGTTTTTTACCACAATTTCCAATGATTTCAAAGTGATGTGACTAGTATAAAGCAAAAACTCTTAATGTTTATTCATACCTAATTATTCCTTCAAATGTGTTATTGACTGTGTAGGATTACCCTCAACCATCCTATTGTCCGCGTCAAAGAGGCAAAGCCGCGTGGGATAGCAAGTGAACGACCGGCGCGGGCGCATATAAGCACGGGCTTTATTACAAAGCAGTACGATCTAGATGGGCTTGGACATTGTCATCTCCTTTACAAGCTGCCGCCCACGTGACGCGATGTTACATCACGCATTGTTAGTGAGTTGAGAAATGATACGACGACTGATGGAATAGCAAGAATGTTGTTTGATCTATCTATTCTATATAAACGATCTGAACAAGTTTATTTAAATGGGTAGTGTTTTTACATTGTGAAGTGAACATAGGAAAAATAATCAAGAGAAGAGAAACGACTAACAATATCCTATACAACAACACAGACATAGTCTTTTCTAGGACGGCAATGAATATGCGTTTCGTCACGTGGTGTTGCAGGTATCCATGCAAGCATACAAAAAATCAACCAAATTGATTGCTCATATCTCATGTATGTAACATACTATACTTAAATAATTTGAATAATTAGGTCGAAACGAACGTCCTTGACAAAGTAACATTCTTTTCAAATTATAGGTAAGCAGGCGCGTGTAAAGGAGTGAAGCTTGCGAGACGCGCGGCCACGCGGGACCGATCCCCGTTTTATGTTGCCGCGTTCGCGGGATTTTTTACAAACTATGCATATGAGCCCGGGATATATTCTCCAACGTTACTCACTCCGAATATCTTTTTAGGCAACTGCCTCTATCCCGTTTATAAATAAATACTGAGCTTTTCTATTTACGAAGCTTCTGTTTCGTGGCAATGTTAATACATTTTTATATGAAAGCGACGTCGAGCAAGCATCCCAGGAATTTTGTCAACATCATACATTTTATGACATTTTTATGACGCCCACAATGTCAACATGGCCAGCTACGATACTTAAGATACCCGCGATAAAGAAAATTATCCCGCCATCGCAGCCACAATAACACCCCACTCATCGTCAGGTGCCAAAAACCAGCCTCTATTAAGCCAAAACTCAATTATGAATATTAATACGAACCATAAATCCGGGGCAATTTTTCTTAATTAACCCTATTCAAAGTTGCTGGCTTCGGCAAAATAGGCTTCGGGGCCATTAGTCATTTGAAATTGGCGGGCGATTACTTTCGGGCGGTTTCTGTGGTTCTGCGGATTAAGGCAATAGGCTCGAGGCTCGAGGCGTCCAATCTTCGGCCATTGCGACTGTCATCGGCGATCGCGCGATCCTAATTACTTTATTTGTAGGGTTGTCACTCCAACGCTTCATCCGAGAAAATCTCGTAGGACAAGACTGCAAGTAATTAAAGCAGCACATAAAGTCACTAGTGGTTAGATAACTGCACGATATTTGGGAGGTTTCAGGCTGATTTTAAGTTAGGTGCGCGGTTAATTGACTCGCCTTATTCTGGGCAATTTGGGCGGATTGTTAATTTGCGAGCGTAAACAACTTGACGTGGGTGCGCGGGAACATGTGCGCTGAATTTTTCTTGGGTAATGGTTGGAGATTAGATAGATTGAGCGGTAACTCACGCTAGGATGAGAGCTGCCCGTACAGGCTGCCGTACAACTTAACTCTCAAGAAAGATACATTTCCGACCCTTGTATTCAGAGCTAAAACTTTAACATCGGGTGAATTTGTGTGGAAACAAGAGAACCTAGCACTCAATATTATACATAAAACGTTTAAGAGCGACTGACAACAGTGGCAGAATGATCTTTAGATATAGATAGAGCAGAAATCAATAAGAATGAGAGATCTTATCTTCTTTAAAAGAGTAAAATCGGGAGCTCAATCGTCATTGAAAGAGTATATATTTAAGTACCTAATGTAATTATATTAAAACGATATAAAATCCTGACAAAATAAGGACGCACAAAATTTAACTATGAAGTAGGGGAATAGTATGTCGAGAAACTTTTGTTTTCATCACCAGTACTTGCGTTTCCGACCAACTGGTGTTATTTATTTATATAGTATAATATTATAGGCGTAAAAATAGGTTTCAGTAAGCGAGTTCAGTTTAAAAAGTTGCGTTATTTTTGTAAATGATCTGTAAAAAATTGTATGGCAGTCGCTACTTTGTTTACCTTAGCCGGTTTCGTTTCTTTTTAGTACCCTGTTTTTACGGGACCGAAGCAAACTAGTTAGCAATATAAAGTGTCTTTGCAGAACGGTATTAATATTGGACCGGCGGTGGATAAACCCCAGACGTGCAGCTTAATATATTCCGAGTATGATGAACGGTAAGAGCCCCTTTACGGACCGGGAGGAATCTTTCTTTACACTGCACACTCACAATCTCGGGCCAGGAAAAATGTCTTGTAAATTTGTATTTATTTACCGGGTGAGAGATGAATCGCGCAGCCCTAGAAAAAAGTTCACTTTATCAAAATAAGAAATGTTTTTTTAGGTTACTTACCCACCTTGTTTTCGTTTAAATTATTAACGTGGGATTTTTAAACATAAAGAGTATATGCAGGGTGTCCAGTAAATAATGGATAACCTTCTACCCATCCATGGGGCACCTCAGGCTGGTCCCTAAAAAGGACTTACAGGTTTGGTAAAAGTTGCATGGTTTTCGAGATAATCGAACTTTTCTATTTTCTTAATAATTAGCACCTTGCTTCACTGTAATGACTGCCAAGGTCACAAATAAAGAGATTTTGTCGTTCTGTTTGCTGTTAAATATTCTTTAATAGTGATGCTAACGGATGTGTCTTAGAGCATTATGGTAGCGACACTAATTTCTTGTTAAACATATCTTAATTTATAACTTCACATTTTGCTTTAAAGTTTGCAACAACTTTGACTGCTTGTGGTGAAAAAAAATTGTATGAAGACCAGAGTGGCCAATATGTTGAAAAATAGTGTATCTAATACTGATTCTAAACTGGTATAACACATGGTGTTTACGTCTTTACAGATAAAGTTATTGCTGTTAGTATTCACTAAGAGCGAATTTTACCAAAACACCAAGTTATCGATAAGTACCTAACTCTTTACTTGATTGGGTTAGTCATATCATAAAAAACGCTTCTCTTATGAAAACCAACGTCTAATTACTGCAAGATAATGAATCACAGAATACTTGAAACCTACATCAACAATAATATTTGTAAATAAAAACCGAATTTAGATAACGTCGTCAATGTAATCGTAAAAACAGATTCGGTTCGCTAAATCTAGTTTCACTCTTCCCTTAGGGTTTTAAACAACATACCAGAAACTCAGCTATACATCGCGCTTTGGGCTAATGGGTTCCGTAGTCAACAAGGAACCCTTATAGTTTCGCCATCTCTTTTTCTGCTGTTTAACTCGAAAATGTATTGTACACTTTTAAACACAATATACGCAAGTGGATGCGATTGTAACCACGACAGCGATATTGGATGCGCGAGTCGGAAAGTCGAGTTAGTCGAATAATAAAAAAAACGCCGAGCTGTCAGCTGTTTACGTAATTGTCCCGCGGCGCCCGGGCTTTATTCGATCCTCGCCCGTTATCAGGAATCTTCGGCGCCGAATAACTAACGAAATTCTGAATTCAGCGCAATTTGCGTTTTCTTTCACCGTTCCGCGTGATTTCCCTTTTATGAATAACAAAAGATCTCTATCGATATGATAAAAGTATAAATGAAAATTGCCAGGAATAAATCCTCTCTGGCTTACCAGTAGGAAGGAAAAGCCACGTTTTTCGGATTCCGGAGCCAAAGTGGCTAAAAACGGAACCGAAGTTACAGTTTCGTCATGTCCGTCCGTACGTATGTTATAAATTCCCATGACAGAATTGTAATGGTGTACTCAATTCGTTTTAGGTTTTTATTGGTCGTCACACAGTACCTAGGAATATTTACTTTTATAAGTATTAAGAGTAAATCCGCTTGACGTTTTACAACTCCCCAACGATTAAAAAAACAGTGTCATTGGCAATGGCAATCTGCACCTTTCGTCGAAATATCCGTAACTAACGAAGTTTATTCAGTAGGCCGCACAGGCACCTTTACGTCAGAATTTACCAGCGCTGCCCAAGAGAAGACTACCTACTGCCGCAAAAAAAAAAAACTAAAGAATGTTTTTTTTTTAAACATATTTAACACTTATTACATTGATTTTTTTATCTAGCATTACATAGACTAATAAATACTTATGAAATACCATGAGCAGTTCTGCAATAGAACATGTTAGAAAAAAAAAGACTGTGCAATACAATCAATGAAATCCAAACAGCGTTAAAAACCCGTTTTGATATTATTAGACTCCCTCGTTGGGTTATCCAGTTGAAAACACTTAAGAGTACCTAACATCGTATCTCCGTTAATTAGCGAGCTGTACGCAGCTCGCAGCTACTCGTCCTTCTGTTGCAGCGCTGCACTCGAACCACTACGCGATCCCGACGGAAAACATCGGACTGCGTTTGTAAAAACATGATAAAATACTCGATCGTTCGGTCGTTTTAATTAAATTTGTCAGAGCCTGGAGCGGATGAAAATCATGCTGCTATTTGGTTACTGTGTGGATATCAATCCATACTATAAACACACAGTCATCGCTATTTATACCTACAATATTAGTTCATAGCAGAAATGGAAAAAATAACAATCAAAAGCCACGAGTCTAACTATGAAAGAAGGGCTTTTAAAAACAATAAGAATAAATTATTCTGCATGTAGATTTTTCATTCCCAATCATTTCAGCGAGTCCCTGGTATACTGGTTCTCATCACATAAATATATTTACCATCACCGGACCTCGGTCCCGGTACAGCTTGGGTACCGCTAGCTTTGTAGGCAGAATCATGTCCATCAGAATGTAAGGCTAACTAAATCTTAAACCAGAATACTTAAGCAGATAATATTAGATATAATTTATAATTCCTTACCACTACTTTTATGAACGATCGTAAATAATTAGCCCGAATTAGGTACCATCGGGTTTTATATCAAATCACTATCTACATTTACAAGTACAACATAAGCCGTTTAAATTGTAGAAGCTTAGGGGTCAAAAGACTTCCAATACTTCGCGCATTATAGGGGTTCCGTCATTTTAAAACAGCTGGGTATACTTAACAGGAATACCATCTGTGAAGAGCGATGAAAAAACTTCTGCTTTTATACGGGGTGTTTAAGTGATTTTAGTCTCTAGTGTGCCTCAAGTACTCACGTACGAACATTCTGAATAGGCTTTGTGTTTCAAGTAATTAAGTAATAATGTCCAAATTAGAGGACAAAAACGCCAACGGTGACGCTTTACCGTTGATAGGCGGCGAGTCATTTAACCAAACAAACCGCTTCTTATTTTGAAAGCGGATAAAATTGCCCATTTAGCGCCTTCAAGCTCGAACAAAGGTTAGGACGGTACTGGTCGGAATGCGAGCTCGTCATGATTCGTAGAAACGAGCGGGAAATAAACAATACCACGGAATCACGTCTCGCGTAGGCAAATCAGCGTGATGCTGCAGATCAAACACGACTTAAGCTACGTCTATAAAGTACCTATTGATTCCGTAACTATCCTAGATCTGAGGCCATATTATGAACTGGCAAAACTTCTCAACTTCTAGTCAATGAAAGGAACAGAGATCTATGGTTCCTATAGAGCCATCCCTTTTACTAAGCTAAGACACTTATCTTTTTATTACCACTTCAGACCTGTTATCATTGAAATTTCGTTTAGAAGTGGACGTGACCTATAGAAGTAAATTTAACTTGAGACGAAATATCGAGGCAAAAATACGAGGAAATTTTCTCAAAGCCGCTTGTTAAAGAGGTGAAACGGTTGAGCTACTTTGATCGCATTTGACTGAAGAAGAAATTGATACTGTTGACAGGAAATTCGGTCATGTAACGAAATGAAACCGATGTGATCTCTATTGAACATGACTCCCTTTTGAACTTCGAATATAGAGTTCCCCTAACAAATCTCGCACGTGATTTCATCTCAGAGAATCGGGGGCAGGCTTGTCTTGTAATGGGCAGTAGCCCCGTGGTTGTTGACTCGTGAGTCACGCTGACGCGCCTGCGGCCGGTCCTGGGTTCAATACTCTGTTTCACAACATCGCGCAATTTTACCTCCTACTCGCATTTGGTGCATAAAAACGCTCCCGCTTATAAAAGTAAAAACTTTTGTATCTATAACTTCTATAAGTAATATTAAAGTACTACTCAAAAATACATTGAACCTCCTATCGTAGAGCCAGGACGATATAAAACTAAATTTACGTTAAATCTCAACATCCACGAGTTTTCTACAAAATTCACGTACGTTATTTTATAGTTTATCGGTATTAAAAACTTGTTTATTCTGGGTTTCGCTTTGAAATATCTCCGTCGGTCGCGCGGCGGTCCGGGAACGTGGAGTTATACAAATTGCGTTCCATTCCGAAAAATACGAGCTTCACACAAAAAGGGTTGCCGGGAACGACACTCTTAGTAATATTGCGTTTTTGGAGGAAGCGGAGGAAATCCTGCCGTCCTTCTCGGAATTATTGTTCTGTTGACAAACGAGAGGAGCGTACGAAGAGCTGTCATGGGCCAATTCATTGTCGGCAAACACATTTCATACTTTAGTTGGAATATAGAATGATGGAGTCTGCGCAAGAGTAAGCACGTCACTTTGACGTTACCACTATAGTTTGTACACCATTGAGTTGGCCAGATGTTTTGTCGTAGAGGTAAGTCCATACGTGGTCCATACGAAGTAATCCCTCTAATATTATAGTTAAATGCGAAAGTAGTTGTGTGTGTGTTACTTTATTACTCCTTCATGATGCAACAGCTGGACGGAATAAAATGAAATTTGGAGTGGAGATACTCGTAGGGGAATAATGGTAATCGATATGTATGCGGACGAAGTCGCGAGCAGAAGCTAGTTATACATATAAGTCTATGTGTACACGTTATAAAAATGGAATTTTCCACTATAGCTCTATATATATATATATATATGTATATATATATATATATATAAAAGGTGCTTCAAGGACCGCCAGGTGGGTTATAGTTTGTAAACTTTTAATTTAACAAACTCGTGACAACATAAAAGTAAGCAACATTTGTAAATGGATACTACACTTAAATGTATAATAAACTGACTCGAACAATATCAGGAATGTCTTTTAATATTTTCTAAACGACTCTAATATAACTAAACGGAATTTAAAAAACGAACGGTAACCTAACCAGAATGCAGCACATTACATTACATTTTACTCGTATTCAAAACTTTAACGATAGTTCAACACCATAAACCTCAGAGTTGCAGTGTAAACTAAGTTGTCCGACTCCTGCCACATTAACTCACAATGTTTCTGTAGCACGTAACTGGCTAGGACCTGCTGAGTGAAAAATATACGTCCTGTGGTGCCGACCTCGTATCCGCAACCAACCATCTTATAGTGAACTCTGAACTCCTTGATAATGTAGCAGTTTAGAGATCATTTGATTCTGGTTTTGTATGTTAGAAGAACTAATATTTGGTCCCCAACGTTGAGGTCTGAGCTGTTACTTTAGAAAAAAAAATGGGTCAAACTTTACACAGTTTGGCAGCAAGAACTCTTGTAACAAAAGGTAATATTAACTTGCAAATAAATTCACTTAAAAAATGGGTCTCCAAAAGTAAACAATTAAACAGAGTGCCGAAATCAAAAGTCG
This sequence comes from Acleris sparsana, assembly GCA_923062465.1. NCBI lineage: Eukaryota > Metazoa > Arthropoda > Insecta > Lepidoptera > Tortricidae > Acleris > Acleris sparsana. The sequence goes on from OV281293.1 coordinate 5,034,551, forward strand.
CATCTCCCCTAAAAACGAGTGTGTTTAATGAGAAACAGCCGGATCACGCTGGGTGATTCATACTAACTAACCCCCTAACATCCTAACACAATACAAAGATAAATTCAATTCTAGAAAAATTCAAACGTTCGCGAGATTCGATTCGTTCCGTTTCACTCAAAGTTGGATCGGTCTTTTGGCAGAAATAAATAGCATTTTCGCGTAATTCAGGAGTACTCGCAATTGTGCCGAGCGGCGACGTCAACTCACAAATTGCAGGCTAGCTGAAAAATCTAACCTTTCTCGACTTGAACCTTTATTGGGCTAGAAGCAAGGTTGATTTTTCAGAATAAGAACGACGACAATACGAGCTCCAGACTAGGAACGCTCCCTTTTAGGGGAAGGGGCAGGTTAAATGTTCATGTTCATTCAACTTTTTACTCATATAAATGGCCGCTCGTGAATAATACTTATTTCCTTTCAAGTCGCTAGTTCCCCGCCTCTTTTGTTTCTGACGTCACCCGAGTAGTTGGGAACCACTCAGCATGAGAAATGTTGGCGAAATGGCCTGAATTATTTTCTGCAATTTCTAGCACTGCTCCGTATTCATGTCATAAGTACGAATGGAGGTAGCAGTATGCCAGTTTACAGGATTTCATAATGATTAAGAGGCTAAATATGCCATAAAGCCTTGACCTTGAAATTGTTATCTCTTTCTCTACAATACTAATATTTAAACAATCAAGAAAATAAAACGAGGACCAAAAAAAAAACCTTAATTAGATGAATATGGAATCCGTACAAATGAAAAACTCTTCTCGAAGTTCCGTTTTAATTTGCCTTTTAGAAATGCTGGTAAAGTTCGTAAGCAAACGCTACGGTTCGCATTACCGCCGACTTGGATGCGGCTGGCCTCTTAAAACACGCTACTTAAAATCACTAGGGCCGACTTAAGACATCCACTACTATCTGAGATTAAAAATAACAAGTTTTTTCTTTCAAAAATAGGGTTAATGCTTGACCTCCTCTCACCAGGTGCTGTATTCAAAACTGTAAAACCATATTGTCGGCCGCCATTACTGTCAAGCTAATAAGAGCTATGTAGGTAGTAACATAGACAATACGATAAACACTTCAAAAGCAATATTGTTTTATTATAGTTATACCGTTTTGAATAGGGGCCTGATGTTTAGTGATAATGAAGTCGAGGGTGGTACACGCTTACCCAGAAAAAAGCCAACTCACTCTAAAATTAAATAAAATGAATGAAATATCAGATTGGTTGGTTTTGTTTAACAGCCAAAACATTAAAATATTAAATTAAGTTGCTATTGCTGTCTGTATGTTTATCCGCTTAGTACTTTTAAACATCACAACAAATCTTGATTCGGTTCTTATCATCAATCACAGAATGTATTTAAAAAAGCAAAACCCCACCGTCTTGGATTATTTTCAGATGTCACAGTTACAGGCAAATTAAACAAGCAATCCCTGAGACAGCAAAACGAAAAGCTTCTGGAAATTCCACTCGACTTTAAAGATATCTGCCAGCTTCGAAAATCACCAAAACTCATTCATCTAAATTAAATTAAAAAATACTTTCGCCGGAATCTCCGCTAACCGCTAATACGAAACGTCTCAACAGCTTTCATAAAAAGTACTGCAATTCAAGCATTATTCGAACAAAAGGCATTTGAAACTCAACAGTAAAGTATAAAATTAAAAGTCTCTGAAAATAATAGAAACGAATTCAGTGAACACGAATGGACGCAGTTCCGAGAATTAGTATTGTTGCTTCTTACTCTTTGAAGGTAAGGTTTTATTAAAGAAATCCGCGTAACCTTTAGAATTTACCGCAATTAAAAAGAAAGGAATAAGCAACCACAAAATTCTGTTTTTTTTCTTTGAAGATTGAACATGGATTGGGACTGGAACGCTTGGAATCTATGACGCTAAAATCTATGTAACTAAGGAATACACACGTTCATATTGTTTTTGTGTCCTGGAGCGAGTAACACCGGTCAACGCGGACCGAGTGAGCTTTATCACTCGCGATCCGATGCACTTAACGATCGGTTCTATCGTTGCACAAGCATTAAAAGAGACAGTGATAAAAATATGAGTCCTGTTCTACTCGACTGCACCAGGGGTGATGGCAGAACAGACTGCAGACCGCCTGCGAACCGCAGAGAGGACTCTATATTAAATTCCACTTGTTAATTGATTCTAACGATATTATGATCATGAATTAAAAAACTTTAAATGGCCATATTTGGCTTTCACATTGCCTAAACTAGGTTAACATACTCATGTACATGGCGTTTTGTTGATATTACATTTGGTTTAGCTAATAGTTTATGCGTGTAGAAGAAGATGCATTAGACTCTACTTCGTAAAAGCAAGATTTTTGATGCTAATCAACAGCCACCGAGCTAGCAAAAGCATAGCTTTTATATCTGCCAAGCCGTCAAAACCACAAAACGGCGGCATGAGTTATAAGTTATTAAACGAATCTAGAGCAAAACTGGCTATAAATTTAAGTGTTAATAAAATATCAAAACCTTTTTCCCAACCAGACGAACAACGCTGTGGTAACGTCTCAAGTTACAGTAAAAAAGTTACTTGTTCCCGTTAAACAGTGCCCGGGCCCATAAAAACCATCTTTCCGGCATTTATTTCAGAATAATTTATACCCGGGCTCTAAGTTAACCCTAAATAGCCGTTTCAAAGTAAACAAGTGCTAATCATAAGATAATATATGTGGGTTCAAGGGGAGGGCGATAAATGAAAAAAGTTTCTATTATTCAGACTTAATATTAAATCCTCTGGTTTACGATAATACAAAATAAACATTCCACGAAACTTTCCGCGGGAAATGTTTAGAACGGCTTTTAACTTAACTTACTTATAATCCTCGTATTTTTCGTAGATACTAACTATATATTTTTCAAACTAAATTAAATACATTATATTCCGCTGCTAAAGGATAGACAGGTATTATACTGTACCGTAACTCAAGGTTGTTTAAACGTAATTTTTATTACTGTAACGTATTTTTTGCTGTAATTTTACTTGTAATGAATGCGCCAGATCCTTGTAACAGTATGGCAAGGAGGAATAGAAAGAGTATTTCAGTGAACTAATATAATCCCGGCTTTAGATCCTACATTTGCTTAGTTTTACGACCGGCTGTTAGACTGTTATTGTGTGGGCCGGGGCTCGTATATCTCGAGTGGCGACCCGGCCCTGCGATAATATGAACCCGCTGCGTTATATAAACTATAATTATTTTTATAATATCTTATAGGACGCTCTTTAAAAAAGGTATTTTTAGGTAATATAACAAAGCATTATTAACTTTTCTTTTCAAAACAATTATGCTAAGGATACTAAAGTAAACCTACGAATTGGTACTGTTTCCAATGACAAGAGTAATTATTTTCAAATTCTAATTATAAATCCGAGTTCGGCACAGATTCGTCGTCATAATCAAGGCGTCGCCGGGTCGCTACATTAAACAAAGGGAATGATACCGCTAAGTAAACGCCGACATAATTACTTACTTGGGCTCAGGTGTGCGTATATAAACGGAGCGTATCAATTTATTAACAAAATTGAGGGACGGAACCGAGCGAGGAACAATTTGAGAAGCTGCCGCTAACTTCCAAACTCACTACAACTCAATTCCTCGTGAAATTCCATTAACTCAATTCCATGTGTTAGATCAGCGTGAAGTCTGTCAAGTTCGTGCTGACAGTTAAAAGACGTATTAAAAGCATTCAACAATTGGAAATTGGGAACTTTCGGTTTCAACAAGAGTTGATGTACTTTGGGAGTTTGGGAGCAAGCGAGCGGGGTGTTTGAGTTGCGGTTCATTAAAATTCAATATTTGAGCCGGGTATCGATCGCCGGCGGCGTCGCGGCGGCGTCACGGGACGCGCGTAAACAACACACCGCTGGCGCCCAAACGTGGGCCAGTGGCGCCCACAGTTGGCCCATAAACAACCCCTACACACGTCTTAACGAGAACGCATACCTCCCAGGTTTATATTTATACTCCGCTGATTCTATGAATAACAACAAACGGATCTCATGTCAGGCTTGTGAAACGTCGAACACATTTCAATACAGGAAGATTACGGTATGCTAAGTATAGCCAAATATAACGTCAAAAATAAAATCTACTAACATTGCCTTCGTAAATTAAATAATGCGTAATCCGTATCATGATATACTATACTCATACATACCTGTAGGCTTTTGTACCAGATTAATACGGGAGCTCGGGAAATCGCTTCGTGAATTAAACTCATCTGCCGGATGCAAACGATTTTCGGTATGGTTTGACAGATATCTACTGCTGCTGCTGTTGTCAACTCGACTGGCTACGCTGATTGTAGATGACAATCATCATTAAAACATTAAAAAAATCTGTATGGTTTGCCACGATTTCTTTATATTAATGGAATAATAAAGATCAATATTATACTCGTATTCTCATTTGGAATTGCTAGATGTCTAGATGATTGTTTTGATTGCAATAATATGGTTTCCACTCATATGATATCGAATTCGATACAGAATAATTGAACGTAACTTTAGAGTACTTTCCTAACACATTTTTCCTGCTGATTACTTCAATCGTTTTTGATCGATTAAACCTGGTATTACGGGAAACCGTACACGGCCACTTAACATGCTGTGCAATCGTGTGTATCCTTGGGGCATTACCTGAAAAGAAAGATAATAACAACATTAATTAAACATATTAAATGATTTAACATTAATCCGATATTGAAGTTTCTTGAAACGTCCAATACTAAAATACAGTAGGTAAACAATATTATTTTAAAACTTAAATTGAAAATTGGCAATCAATCAAGCAATAAATTGGTTTTAGAGCATTCATAATAACGAGTCATTCGGCGTTTTATGAAGAAATAAAATGCTTTTTTTCATACAAAGAAATAATATGATGATTATGATGTCGTTAATGGGAAATGTACTAGGTGACAGTGGCGAAGCGTCACGTAAATAAATAGACAAGCCGGAGCAAAAAAAGGTGTATGGCGTGTGTCGGTTTTACGTTTTGTTTGTATACCTACTCTATGCATAGGAATTTTTGGTAAAGCCGTAAATAATCGGCTTGTACGAACGCCTCGCGACTGCTAGGTGACGGACATACACCTGAGTCTAAAATCTCACTAAGATTCCTAATAATATTTCTTTGAAAAAAAAAAAAACTCTTTACACGATTTTTTCCCACAGGCGTCAGGATGTAGTCGGATCCAGGACAAATAATAAAAATAGTCTTTTTAGTCATTTTTGTAATAACGTTGTAATGCTCAGTTACTAGGACTACATGGATAATAAAGGCTTGGAGCAGGTCCGAGCGTCCATTAGCGCGCTCGCCCGCCTTGCCACTTCGCGCGCTGAAATAAAGCCGCGAGAGCCTGACGTAATTATTTTAAATCGCCTCAGCGGCCCGCAGCCGCGACTCTTCACCTATTTACTGCTGTAACCATTGTTGCAAACGTTACTGTACCGCTACCACTCGCATTGCTTCATACAGTTATAACGAACACATTTCACTGCGGTTCAATAATAAATTACACACTAATGAAGCTAACCAAGTAACCGGGTCCCGTAAGCCCTGATAGATCGACCGCAAACAGCGACCACAGAATTGTATAACACCGAGGGAGCTCTCCAAATGTAGAACCGATACGAACTGCGGGGTATTCAAATAACATTGATATCCGACGGTTCCTTATTGCCGAGGTCCTTTGTAAAACAAATCTCCGCTAATATAATATCCGCCGACATCTGTCCCCACAGACGCAGTTACTCGTATTATACTCGGACAGATGGCGACGGTGTTGCCAATTTATTACGTTATTCGCAACTGGCAAAAACGCATATCATTTCCGATATATCGAGTTTACCAGGAAACCTTTGCGTGCATTGTAGGTAAACTTTAACGGAGCCTTAAAAGGAAAACCGTCAGGCTATAAATGACAAAACCGCTGAGTTTAATAGTTGCCGAGCCACGATTAGGTCACGAGTAAGGAATTCCTTCTGGAACAGTTTCAGGTTACAAAGTAGCAGCACTAGCAGCATGATGGAGTATTCGTTTCAAATTGTAATTTATTCTGTTCTTTTGTCTAAAAACATGTGGCTTTATTTACCAGTAAGAATCTTTGATTGCTTCAATTTACATATACAGTGTGTGGCCCAAAACCGGGGCGAAAAAACTAAATGGGGATTCTTTAGAACATTTCAATTAACTATCACAAGAATCTATTATTACAAAGTCTATAATTTTGGAGAAAACAGCTTACAAAGTTAAAAATCGTAGGTAATGTATTTTCCCGTCGCGATATCGTCGCTTGGTCGCTTGGTACGCGGTATGTCTGAGTACAGGGTGCCATTGTCAACACGCGGTAGATTTAGCGGTGTTTGCATTACATTGAATTTGCGATTAAGTTTGTTAGAAAAAAACTGAAAGTTAAGTTTTGATTTTAATTAGGTAAGACCATTATAATGTAATTACCGGTGATCTATAGAGCCCCTGCTTTTAATATTATCCCCGGTTTTGGGCCACACACTGTATTAATGGTTTCATGATCCTTAAAATTAAAAATGGTCCTAATTTCAGGTCGTAGTAAATTTTAAAGGTACTTTATCTTAGCTGTAATTATGTAATTAATTACTTTTTAACGTGCACAATATCAGGAGAATGAGCGGGGGTTGTTTGAGATGTGTTAATTCTTTGCAATCGGATTATTAATTTACCCAGTGAAAATAATAAAGGAAAGACTAATAGCTCCCACGTTGAAATTGTTTACCCTCATTTCAATTTAAAAAATAAATGCTACTATTACATACCTAATAGCTCGTAAATAATGCGAAAAACTGGACTTAAAATACCAAATCAGAACTACCTAGCTGATATATTTGGGGCCTTAGACACAATTCCCCTAAAAGTCCAGATCCAAGCTAAACGCAAACTATAGTCTGTGCCAATTGAAATTGGCAAAGATGTAAACACAGCCAAACGAAGCAATTTACCTTTATTACTCGACAATCACGTGCTTTTAAAGATCATGTGAGAGCAATAATTTATATTAAGTTTCAGATTAAATAACTATTCATTATTAGTTACCGCTTGATGAATATTTGAGGTTATGTGTCAAACAGTACGTACTAATTTGTTTACGTCTGTGGCAATTTCAATTGACACAGACTATAATTATGACACAAGTTAAACCTACGACTTATAAATTTGTAATCTAACTAACCACTGGACAAATGAAAGTTACAGGCAAGTGTCAAGTTGATGACCTGGCACGTCGCAAATAGGTAAAACAAGATAACGTAAAGAAACTGAGCCATTTGTTAGTGCATTGCATTCTCTTGACAGACTAAATCGCGTTCATAATAGCCTTGGGGAAGAGTTCATCTTACAAAGAGCTTGGGAACACTGAGATTCAGGTTTGATTAAATTCCTCGGATTGTCTCGATCCTTTATTGCGTGAGCAATTTTTCAAGTATCCTATAAGCAAGTCAGAGTATATTAAAATATAGAACAGGAACTGCTTTTCTTAGAATGTCTCTTAACTAAAAGGTAGTCATTAGGACTACCTAAGTTTCTAACACAAATCGAAATTTCTGGACTATAAAAGGTGTCCGGTTTAGAGGACCAAAATCAACCTGTTTATAGATAGACGGCCTTTGCTCTATCCCAACAACTTAACATGGATATAGTAAGAGGCTTTCGAAATAATTGCAATTTACAGAAATTTTATTATTCGGGCCACATCCTATACCTATGTATTAATTGTCCTACATTCCCTTTAAAATGGATCAGCAAAATGATGTGATTTTCGACATAAAAGACAGATATACGAGCGTAAAGCAGATAGATATAAACGATTTTACGCGGGTGGAGTCGTGGGCTTAAGTTAGTTCCGAACATGGGATTGTCTCTATGCAGTTCAAGGATTCCGTTTCATGAGATAACTTTCAAATAAGTATTCGTGTTACGGTTATGAATGAACTATCTACGGAAATTTGGCGACTGGCCAAAACCAGGTTGAATAATATGAATATTGCGCTGCCGAATATGTTTCATCGGTAATATTATTATCAAAAATGAATGTCGAGTCGACGTTATCATTGTACCCGATGCGGTCGATTGAATAAGTGATTTAAATACGAAGGCGACCTAAATATTGAAAAATATATTAAAAAGAAAACAAGAACGACCGCTTTACTTCAGATACAGAGCGTATCTATTATTAACTCCTCATGCTAGCACAACCACGGTCAGACTGTATTCCCGAAACCTAGTATTTAAACATGTAAAAATATAACATTGTCGCGTGTGTATGAAAGCCTCAAATTCTTTGTTCCTATAATAAAAGCATTAAAGAACAAAGTTTGCGCATAAAGGAGCCTTCGAAGTGGCCTGTTAAAAGCCGCAAGCCTTGCCAATAATGAGACGTTATAGTCACCGGCGGCGGCTCTTATTAGCACAGTAATACCACGTTTTAGCTCAAGATATCACACTTTAAACTTATCCGTCACCTTTACTAGGTAGAAAAGTTAATTGGCGCTTTATATTACACGCAGGAGAAAGGATTTGACACATAGCATTTCCTACGATTAAGTATGGATAGGGGAAGTCGCTTAATACTTAGCTACTTACAAGGTACCTACGAGTATGTGAAGTGTTCCCCGAGGAAACATTACGAATTTATGTTGAAGAAACGCAGTCGTATGAAACTATATCACTTTCGACCCCCAGCGGGAGCCGGAGGCGGAAGGGGTGACGATTCATACCGTAATTTGTGGCGCAGTAGTTCTAACTGAACAATCGAATTGATGCCAATTTCTATTTAGTGTACTGAAAGCGTTTGTGACATGAATTATGTACATTTATAGGTGATCGGTGAGTTGTATTGTATTATATTGTCATTTTATCATAGCATTAAGTCACCTTCATCCACCTTACACTTTCTAACGTGGTAGGAAGCAGTATTTCTACTAGAAATAGGCGCTTACGCCTCAATTACACTAAATACGACGCCTCGGAATTTAGGTCTAATTACGGAGTTATACGGAATGTGTTTGCTATAATGTAGCGAACTTACTGAGCCTAATTACCTACACACGCGCTGGGGGTTTACAGCACACGGGACTAACAGCGACGCTTTATTACCTACACTGAAATTGTTTCAGAATATTAACTAAGTTTCATTTTACAATCACCAGCAAAAAGTTAAAAAGTCTGGTATACCCGTATTTTAGTTACATTAAAAAGTCCTTTTGTTCGCCAAAGATCTAAATAATAATTAACCAATTACTCCATAACTGTTTATTTACAGTTCACGCCTCCTTCTCCTTCTCTCATTCTCGCCTTCAATATGTCATCTTTACATAATGTATGTACACATACGAGTTAGTAAATAAAACAAAGTAACCTTCTTTAGCGGGTGCGACAAAATCCATTATAATTAGATTTCAAAGGTTCCCGGTAACCGGATTAAATCCACCGCAAATAGTTACAGTTTTGGTGAAATTTAAGTGGGTAGAGAACCGACGGCACACTTTACTTCGCACTTAGAAGACATGTTTATTCAATTGGAAATAATTAAAGCGAAGAAATTTAAGCATTACAATAACAATTAAAATAGACAAATACCTACGCAGTGGGTCAGAATTCGGCACCTAAACCTTAACAGGAGGCATCTGTTTATACCAGCACTAGTTTTGGTCCGTGAATATTTTTTTTAGCGCGAGTCTATCCCGGGTCTTATAAAAATGGACCAACAAGCCAATTATAAAACTTTATCTTCACATTATTTCCGAAAAAGCTCCATTTCTAAATGAGGCGCCTCGCACACATCAACATCCATCACTCAAAATACTTTATAACTGTATCAACTTCAAAACTTTGCGTCGGCCGACTTTACACTAGATCAGAATTACTAACTAACCAATAGGAGCAAGAATCGTGATGGTGTTTAGGAGATTTATTACCCTGATTTATCAAAATCCCACCAAGTAAGTGTTCTTTTGTGTCCAAGAGGCAAGTTACCGTTATGAAGATTAGTCACAATTTGTTTGGAAAGAGTTCACTGATTGGTTAGTTGATATGCCGAGAAATCGAATGCTATTCAACATACATACAATACAATACAATACAATAACGATACTCTACTTTTCACACGTTTAGAAATTTATAAATTATCTATTTCTTTAGTCCGGCTTCCCATGAAATCCTCAAACCGTTCTCAATTCAACCTCCGTCAGATCTCATTCTCATGGTATCGACATTCAAATTTAACTGAAACGCTCACCTGTCATATCATATCAATCCAACCAGCAGCCTTATCTGTCAGAAGCAAAATATTTGAAGACCAAAGCATACCAGGAGCTCATTTTGAGATGGTATAATGTTCAAGAAGATATTTGGTGTTACCATGGATGACATTTAACTTGACTCCTTTGTACACATAGTTCGGATGTAATCTAAATTGTTTTATGAAGATCCGATTGACTCTGACAGCCTTTATATTAGACAATCCATTTATATTTTATGTTTACATTTTCAATTTTCCTTCCTTAGGCTTATTAGTGAATTATTCGAGGTATGCGGTCTCCGGTTATATTGGTGAAGTTAACTTCATAATGATTCAAATGATATATCAATGGTTGTAACCATGTACATAACTCACAGACCATGCAGAACCCTCTTTCCGTGCGTGTGTATAAATTATGTTCAGAATCATCGTAACATTGAGTTCTCTAGGTAAATCATTTACCCATTATACGTTAAAGCAGTGGCAAGTCAGTCACCTCATACCAACGATGAATGCTGAGGTACATAACGTCGGTAGTCGTCTCGGTTTATGGGAGGAACTAGGAACAGTGTCCGCATAATTTTCGCATTTCGGGTGCGGCGGCCGAGCGATAACCCTCGCATGGGTTGTAGTCACTAACGCTCTTAATCAAATGTGTCATGTTTGGGAATTGAAAGGGGCATATTTTTACCCGAATGCGTAAGTGGATCGGTTGTTTTAGTACACAAGTGTGTGTGTACATAAATATCCAGCTGACACCGAGTTACCGACATTTTACGATGAATACAATCCCTACATGAATTACAATAAAGACTTTATAAACATTTATTTATCAAAGTTTATTAGTAAAGCATTTACAGCGCACTGAACACTAGTTTCAAATCCAACTTTATGTCTGCATCAAGTTATGTTTTTTAGATGAAATAAAGTGACAGTATGCGTATGTTTTATTTGGGAACATACAAAATCCTATTTTTGTCCGAATATTCATTTGTCCTAACTTTAAGTTTACCGCAAGCTACTCGTATGTAATGCTGAAGCTGTTTTTAAATAAAATGAAATATTTGCTATAGGTATGTAGGTTAGGTTAGGTTTGATTTTTAAGTGATATTAAAAAATAAAGTCTTCTATCAAAACAATCATTCGGAATTGTGAAAGTTCGAAATTTTGAACAATACCGAATTAAGACTCTTTTGAATTTACCCGGTTTATTTCAATAATAGCCGTATTAATTGTATACGCAAATATTTTGGCTTTCGTAATTATAACAAATGTACGGAAATGCAAACATGGTTATATATGCAAGTTATGTTTACATTTTCTATAAACTTTCAGAAAAACGACGCCTCATTTGTCGATTGTCTGTTTATTTCGAGTAACGAAAAAAAAACGAATTATTTATATTATTTGAACTATAAAAGACAAGACGACTTTCTTTTCCCGAAGTTAATATAAGGCAACATTCACGAATGTAATATGTATTATAATGATCACTTATTATAAGTTATCCTATATAAGTTTGGAAAAAAGATGTTATTTAATAATTTAAGACGTTTAATAATGGGCAAATAATCATACAAACAATGTTCGTATTAAAAATTCTAACGCATTTCTAGATTTTTTTTGGTAACTCAGGAGAAATCATTCCAAACAATGCAAAAAATAATTTGATCAGAACTAACTGAACCTGAACCCTACAATACATAATTAGTCTTGATTGTTCATTTCACGATAAGCATTAAATGCTCATTTAATTTCAGCTGTGCATTAAATTTTTATTAAATCATAAAACAGGTAATTGAGAAATCCCGTTTCTCCGAACACTGAAAATGAATTATTTTACGGCGGGCGATATTTCAGTAACTAACTCAACCTTTATAGAACGAACAAAGTATAATACTGGTTTTTAATTCATTCTCTGTATTATAAAAACATAGCATCGGTTAAAAACAAAAGAACGCAGCTGTCGCACGGTTAATATTTATAACAAGCTTTTTCTATCTGCTTTTTAGGCACTTGTCCCGCCGCCGATGATGAGCGAGAAGCGAGTAGAGCCTGCGATCAGCTGTTAATATATGCGTCTCTTTTATTGACACGGGAAAAATATATTTTGTTGGAGAGAGAGGGTAAATCCGTATTGCCTTTGACACGTTATCGCATTGTCAACATCACGGTAGCTCTTATTTATGAGTTTTATGACAGTAATGTCGGCCGAGTCAAAAACAATACGAGAACATGTCAAATGAAATGCAACCCAGGGCCTCTATTCAAAACACGGTAAAAACAATACAGTTTTTGACCGGGGATTCTCTTTGGGTATTTGACAAGATGGTGTCGTTTTCGTATTTGTTTTATTTTTTTTGCATATTTTTTTCTTTAATGGATAGTAATGATGTATTAATATGCAGTAAACTAACATTCAAATGTGCAGTATAATGAAGAATTCAACTTTGAACACGTATCGCCTTTGGAAGGATTGCTCCAAGAAAATCCCATCTGGTCTTCGTAAAGTTCTACCTACATCACTTCACGGAGGCTAGAGGATCACCGTACAACGTTGCCTTATGTTTTTTTAAATATGTAAATGTAAAATACAAATTTGACATTGGCAGAAATGGTTGCTCGATATTGCGACCGGTTGCCATTAAATAATTAAATAAATAAATAGTTTTTGACCTGTTATCGTCTGGTCACCGTTTTGATAGCTCTTATTTACTTGATAGTAATGGCGGATGACGTCAAAATAATACCTTGCAGGTGAAAGACGATATGTTTTTTACCGTCGGGATTAGAGGCCCAGTAGGTACAAAAGAGAATATTTTTGTATGGATTGTGTATGAATATGTGCTCGTATGGTTCATTGTTGCGCTGTAGAGGCTAAAAGGATGGCTCACCTTTGACGAACGAAGTGACGGCCTTCTTAGCGTCGTGAATGTCACTAAGTTGGTAATTTGATTAAACTACAATCCAAAATGGCAGATAAAACTATATTTGTATGAAAAACACTGTAAATTCCATTGTATGAGGCATCAAGATGAAGGGATGTTTCAAAACATCAAAACGTCACAAACTTTGTCATGACGATACTATAATAAAGATGTTGAATTAAATAGTCATAAATATTTAATAAGCTTTATTTGAGACGACATATTTTTTTATCAAAGCAGGTAAATATTATGAGCAGAGCCAAGGATTCATTCGTTCCTAGACAGCAATAACGATGTACAATTATTATGACATTTCTCGCGGCACGTGTAAAGCGTCTCATCTGAGGCAGGGAGCCGAGAGCAGAAAACGTAAGTAATTTACAAGTAGGTGTAGTTTCCTTATCTAATGACTCATTAAAACGATCACAGAAGCAGATCACGTGTTTTTACTATACTTTTTAAAAATTATTACGATCTAAACGCAACATGTCGAAACAAGCTGAGGCCTAAGACTAGATCCATAACGTAAGACAAAAGATTTTAGAACACTGTCAAAATCAATCAATTGTAACGTTTGCAGAATTATCGTGCTTAAGCCTATAGGGCTTCTGGCAACTCAAATTAACTTATCAACTTTCCATCTTTTACGCAATGCTAAATAAGAAACGGTGAATGTATCATTATAACTAGATAGGAGAAAACTCCCGGACTACTTGTCCTTAAACACGTCTGTCACAATACCGAAAATAAATATACGATAATTCCAGGCAACTTTATTAACAGTACAAAACGTTTTTGCCAAATACACCGCCAGCGCAGCCTCTGGCGTTAATATCAAACTAAACAATCCGTATTTGACTTTGTTATATCATAAAGCCTGTCTGGGAAACGAGGCGAATACTTTGTTTATTAGATGCCGAGAATTGTTTTGTAGTTTCACCAGAGACATCGTATTGTATCTACGGCTTGAAATTCTCGCGTAGATTTAGCGTAGATATATTGTTTGCGAGATGTAAAGGAACCGGCCACGAGTATTTTAGAGCAATTTACCTTTTAATTGGGGCATATTCCGTAATGATAAATTATTTGAACTAATTCTGCTCAAGTAGGACCTATCAATCTATCTCGCTGTTGATTTACGGCTTCTCAAGTTTTCGGAATGAAAACCTCTGTTTGGGTTATTCTTAGGCTTTGAATTTAGTCTGTAACCCATTTCCCCCCACCCCACCTACATATATGCATTACGGCTGCATATCACGCGTCTCTAATTCCCCTAATCTAATAATCTATTCAATTACTATCTATAATCAAGAAGCCTTAATTACAGTTGTACTTGCCTCTAAACTGGTAATTAAGCCGGCTGCACATATTGCAGATTCAGTAATTAAGTCAATGGTGCTTTCCATGTTCCGTAATGAAACCGTGATTGTGTCCAATTAATTGTAGTTTGGAGTGACCGCAGTGTCCGGCCTGATCATTGCGGGGGGCATCCATCATCGCGCGCGACAGGGGGGTGGGGGAAGTTAGGAGGGACCGCGACGGTTGGCAACTATTTATACATGCATAATACATTCAGAATGACTTCAAATCCATAGTGTGGTTACCCTACCTTTAATATCTAACGTCATACCTGTTACTCGATGTTATCAATCCAATCAAAGCAGTGTAGGTTAACCCTATTATTCCAAAAAAATGAGATAAATTAGAACAAAGAAAATACTTTTAATAGAATGAACAGCACGAGACTTACGACAGGGGTTTAGTTTACGGGAGATGTGTGTAAAACATTGATTTAACTCCTCTGTTATTGACTGAGTAGGTATATGAACGATGGACAGACAGCGCCAAGTCTAAACTTCCACTTTATTGGTGCAATAAGAAAGGAATTTTCGAAAATCGACCCAACGGGAAGAAGTTTGTGCGTAAGTACAGGTAAGCGTAGGTCATACATTACCTACTTGTGTGTTTAGGTGACGACTGCGTAAGCGCTTGTCGCTAAGCGTGGTCGATCTTCGTAGTGTGCTTGTCTAAAGGCATTAAACCCACAAGTATGATCCACCCTCTTTCGTGAGATAAAACAACTATTTTTGTACTAACTAAGTATTTATGAAAAAGGTAAATGAGCACACGGGCTATCCGATGGTAAGAAGTCACTAATGCCCATGACATTTGATTTCTTTTAAAGTCTTGAGAGTGCAAAGGCATTGCCAACCCTCAGGACTAAGAAAGAATTCCTGGATGCCGTCATTTTTCCATTGATCTTACCCACCTCTTGAATTGCTGCTTCGTGGCAGGATGGTAATTGCATTAAAAAATAACTATCCTATTTATTTATTTTTATAGTACGATTTGTGATTAGAATATTGATGATAAGAGCATAGAAGCCATAGACAAGATAGACGTCTACGCCATTGACTGTTCTTTGTGTAAAACATACCATCATTATTTATGCGTTAGGTAATAATTCGGGCTGCTGCCTTCCAACTGTCGTTGAGGTGAAGGTAGATGTCGACGTTTGTATAAACATGACGTTCAAAAGGATAATTAACATACACTACGTTCGAAGAATAATGAGTGGTCGTACCAAAATCAGATTAAGAAGGAGCTTGGCCTATGAATACCATATTAGTTAATGGCTATTGCCGTTGGAAAACAGCTGCTGGTACAAAATTTATAAAAATGTAAGTAACAATTACACCACCGCAAAATAGCATAGCTAGTCAAATATTCCACAGTAATGTCGGTAAATGCCGTTCAACTCACAGAATAACTTTAACATCAATATAAACTCGCCCCCGAAGTCCGCTAGTCGCTCGCAACCCGCCCCAAGGCGCTAGTAGAGCAACTCCGCTAGCCGCCGGACGTCGACCCGAGGCTATCGCGGCTAGTTCAGCGACGTATGGACAGACGTCTTCATACTAGCGTCGTTATGGTAACATAATAACAGATGCATAGCGGTACTGTTAATTTCGGTCACCGAACAAAAGTGAAAAGTCGGGTATGTATCGTAACAATAAATCTGAAAGTGGAGAAATAAAATTCTGAAAATTAAGCGGCTGATTGCGAGAAAAAAGAATTAACACATCATATTTAACTATTAAAAATATCAAACTGATATTCGATATAAATATGACGTTAAATCTGCTCAAATTCCGAAACGATAAATAATCACAAAAAAAATTTTTTTGTGTGTGATAACACCATCTTAGCAAAGTTCACGATAGTTTCACTCAACATAAATAAAACGCCGCTGGCCAGCAAACTCCCACCCAACCCCAACCTCCCAGCACTGAATTATAACACTGACACATAAGATCCAATAC
The DNA here is from genome assembly GCA_923062465.1 of Acleris sparsana. NCBI lineage: Eukaryota > Metazoa > Arthropoda > Insecta > Lepidoptera > Tortricidae > Acleris > Acleris sparsana. The sequence continues at coordinate 5,051,147 of OV281293.1, forward strand.
AGGATAAGCCGGATCGAAGTTTATTACGAGAAACATGACCCGTAAAGCCAGATCTGAGCTAATAAAGCCTCCCCTGCAAAAGTACAAAGTGGCCAATAAAAGAAGACCCCTATTACGGACTGCCCTCGGCTGAGCGTCGAGCATCGTTCTGGGAGACATCGCTGCTGCGTTGGTTCCTAATGAACAATAAAAACAAAGTACGATATAACATCGGTCTAAAATTAAAACGTATCTTTATGAACCTGTTCGTATTTCTCCTTTTAGAATTGGCCCGACGAGGAATTCAAATTTATTTTGTTTCAGTCTGTCACAGACATGCACCGCTTGTCAAACATGTTGCTAGCATTCCATATCGGTTGATATTTTATTATAAACAGAAATATTCTTGATACTGGATAGGTAAGGGAATAGAAGAATAAATGGTTAATCACCTCAATTTACATGTCTTGATTCCTAGTTTAATAAACTGATCTCAACTCTAATGCTCGGCTCGCCTCAGTCAAGATGAGTTTATATACGGCTCTTATAGCCGTATTAATAAACTCACCTTGTATGTGAGGCCCGTCACAAGATACGTCAAAGTAAACGCCAAACCATAGAACACTGTCATTTTTGACGCATCTCGAGACGAGCATTACAGTTGAGATCAGTTTATTAATACGGGCCTTAGTGTTTAAAATTACAAAATACATGTGTTACAGGGGGTAGCTATTATTTTATCACATTTCAACACCTTTCAACGAACATATCACACGCAGAATTTCCATTTCATCGAAAGGCATTTCTCGCCGCATGATGTTTTTTTTCGAATGTTAAGTCATTTCCTAACCTAACAGATAACCTAACCTACGTAATCCAAGTTTAAGATATCTGAAAACGTAATGGTTTCAGCAGAAAATAGAATGATAAAACATAGGAAGAGAAATTAGATAAAATAATGGTTCTCCGTCACAGGGATCATCCTACACCGGATGAATATTAGTATGACATTTTAAAGTGACTTAATTTGCACGCTAATGTTGTGTATTTAGGACCAACTCACACGGATATTAAAACACGAAACGTTAAATTCTAACTGCATAATTATAAATTAACATCTTTCTTGTGCGGTGCAGTTTTTCAGTAGCTTTTTTATGTTCGTTAATTTGCGAACATAATCAGAAACACTGTTAATTAACGTAAGCACACCAGAAATAGTCACTTTATACTCGTGGGAATACCTTTTTAAACAGAAACTAAACTGTTTGAATAACATTCTTTTAATTTGCCCTAAATGTGGATACACTTGCCAATGACAGCTAAACAGCAACGTGACAGTCAACCTAACGGGTACAAATGCTGTTATATTTTGCACCGTGAAATGTGACGGATATCCGATGGTGGCGGTGAATCTGTGCGGATATATTGGACAGCATCCATGATTTTTATTTGTTCTTTAAAATAAATTACACTTTGTGAACCTGGGCCTGTTTTTGATGGCAGGCAAACAAGCACACCTGATGGTAACTAGCTGATTCTGAAGCCCATAGACATTAATCTTAAGATTACTATCTTACGATACCAATTCTAGGATGGAAATTTCGTTGCCCTGAGGACAGAGGTACCTAATGATTAGATGGTGGTAGCGATCTGGACGGACAGGATCCTTCCATCTCTAAAAGTTACGAAGCCTGCGGTCCCGGGTTCGATTGCTTAATTTGTGTGATTAACGCGAGTATATAATAAAATAAAAATAAAATAAATAAATATCAGGGGACAATGTCACACCAATTGACCTAGTCCCAAACTAAGCTCTAGGCTTGTACTATGGGTACTAGACAACGATATAAATACTTATATAGAGAAATATATACTTAAATACATAGAAAACATCCATGACTCAGAAACAAATATTCTTGCTCATCACACAAATATCTGCCCTTACCGGGAATATTTCTTATAATTGTATTTTTTTGAGTCTTTTCTTTTTTCTATTTAAGTACATATGTACTCGTACATAGCATCGCACCAGATATCTGTATACATAGACCTTATGATCAGTGGTATTGAAGCGTGTAGATATTTTTCACGTCTTGAGAACGTCTACTACGACTACGATACGACTTTAGCCGTACTAGGTCGATTGGTGTGAAATTGTTTCCATTATGTATTCATTTATACATAACGTACTTGTGTACATACGTATACATCGCTAGGTCACCAACTTTACTGACTGTCGACGCCGTACGCAAATGGCGGAGACGAACGCATCCATCAACTACACTATCAATTTACATTGAAGACTCGTCACGTGACCTAGTTACGTTTAATGTCGACTATTCAAACCGTAATATTCGCAATAAATGAGTCCTTTGACGTCCCTGAAAATAGGGTGCCCTGAATAGTGCACGCGCGTCTTCGGAGTGTTCCGGTCCTAACTAAACGATTGTTGACAGCCAGGATCGCCTCATGAATAAAGCATGAAACGTTTCTAAATTTAACGTGGAATTTGGGGATTCTTCCAGGTATTGGATCTGTCAAATCGTAAAATGTATCCATCTAGAGGGTACAAAAACGTCGACCGTTAAGAAATGCGATTTAACATTTTGATTATTTACAAATGGAAACCTTTTAAAATGTAATGTAAATTAAAAAAAGAAAACCAACTTTAAAGCCGCAAACTATCAGTGGCTTTTTATTTGGTAGTGGCCAATCCCCATGTCAGGAATGGTTTACCATTGAATTGCCGACAGACTTGTAATCGAATTTTATTTCAAAGACAACGTTTCAAGTATTTTCATTTCATCGACAAGTTATTGCGTCGTGGACTCGATACTAGGTAATTTGAACCGAGGTCTTTTAATTAATAGTTGACTTATTTCAATACAATTCATGTCATGACTAAGCATTACGGGATTTTTGAATTTGTTTTTTTTTCCGCATAAAATTATTTCAGTTGGTAATATTTTGCTACGAAAACTAAACGCAATCACTCACTCTGCGCGATTATAGCTATGTGGGTAGTTTCAGATATGAAATTGTTTATCTGGACGAATGGTTGGTTTAATTACTTGTGTATATTATTGTATTGTGAAAATGAGTGACACAGAGGAGACAATTGTGTGCGAAGTATTTAAATCCAATAGAGGAGCATTAAAGCTGTATGTAGACGGTTTCACGTATAACAGGAATATGTATATAATAGGGAAAACGAAGTGTAAAAACAGTAAGACAAATCAAAGTATCAAAAGTTAACGACTCATAAACAAAATCTATTCTTTGACTCCGAACTCATTCATTTGTACTCTAAGTTCCACGTCAGCGCAACGGCACGGTGCTTGACTGTTTAGGGCTATTTTGTCCTAAAGCAACCCAGGCTGTCCACTGTCCCGAAACTCTCCCCGAGGACCGAGGGTTAATTCAGGCTCCGACCCATGGTCCCCCAGCCTAAATTATCCTCGCGACACGTCGGAAATGAGGTCAGTCCCGCTGAATAGTTAAATTCAGGTTAATGGTCAAATCCGCAAAGTTTGAGAAACACATTGTCAGTAATTTTAATGGGACTTAGTTGGGGTCGAGTTGTAAGTGCCTTTGCCCAAAACTTAGTTGGTATGATAGTGATCTTTTATGATGCCCTGCAAATTGTCTTGGATACAATGGTGCATTTAAAATTTTAAGAACTAAACAAAACATGATTAAATGAACGGTAAGTAGAAATATTATTATTTATATTGTTGAACTTTTATCTAAATGACTAAGCAAATACATACGTGTTATCATGAAAGAACACCGTGATATAAGTAATTCAATTGAGTTTAAATCATTGTTGCATCGACTTCTTATACCAAAGGCATCCCTCAAATATTTTTACCATTGACAAAAATCAAAAAAATCAAAATTTGTTTATTTGCTATAAAATATGGTACAATAAGGTGTTGTTAGTTTATCATTCCTGTGCGATGACATATCTCGCTAGACACTAGCATGCAAATTTAGGTTTAATTAACATTATCGTTAACTGTACATAACATTTTTAAAATAAAATCAATAATAGTACACGAGTGATAACCTCCAAATCACATAAAAATCTTAAAGCCTCCTTGAAAACATCAACAATTTCCTACCAGAGACCATGGATTTATTAACTAGATAGGGTCGTGCGACTAGTGCGAAGTAATATTTGCCAGAGACTTCAACTGTTAATATACTAATGCGACTTCAAGGGACCTGGGTAACATGATTACAAACAGCCAATTAGCATGTTGGTCGAGTCGTTGACTCGGACCGCGCGGCCACGGCGTGCCCACTCGCCGGGAACGGGAGAAAGTCCGAATTGTAAACAAAACGCGGGAATGCACGTCAATTAGTTTTCAGTTTCTAAACAACGTGTTTATTTAAGGTTAATTATTTACAATTACAAAGAAGAGTTATTAACTATCAAAGGAAATTATTAATGAGATAATTATGTTGATGAAATGACAAGTTATTACTACATTTACATGTGAGGAAAATTGCTGTTGCTTGAGTTTTTTTAGCCGGCAATTTGTTGCAATTTGTCAAGATGTGATGTTCATATGTGGCTTCATAATCATTTATAAGTCATAAATTAAAGAAGAAAAGTTTTGTTACTTCACGTTTTAATGTTACCGATTCATAAGCAGATTCAGTAGAGTAAGCGTAGAAGCCAACGATAAGAATTTATATTTTTATGGTGTGTTGGTTATTTAAATGAAGTAAGTAATAGTGAAGTATATTATAATATACATATTTATTATCGTATGAAAATACGAATGAAATACTGGAAAGGCTATCGGTGGCCAATGTGTGGGGAAGACGTCCACTACGGCCAAATGATATCAAAAAAAAAAGTTGTATGTATCAATAAGAACACGTAAGTAGAAATACAAAATACAGAAACGTATTGCATGCCGTTAACATAATCATTAAAATGCGTGTAGTATCACCCTAGGGTCATATTCCAACAAGATAATATAAGTGACATTGCCGCAAGGTCAGAGGGGTAAATGGTATCTGGGTCACCTGTCCAAATACCCTTGAACTATTCAAATCCGAGTGAGAGTTGGACCATAATTGCCGCTTGGTATCGCATTTTGATGTGAGCCTATCCCCTTCTGCCGCCCAGAATTTAAAAGCAATAGAGCGAGATCATGCAATAGCCGATATACATCTATGTTCATCGTGAAATAAGGGTAAAGCGCAATACAGTGCGCGTTTTGATCTGGTAAAAAGTTCAAGACACTGTATCAGTTAGGGAATGCAATTACCGGCCAAATTTGAAAACCGGTAAATTACCGACCTCGATCCGGCAAAACCGGTAAACCGGTAAATTACCGGTTTTTGTGGTTTATAAATAAAAGCCATTAAAATTATTAAAAATCGTTTATTTAAGTTTAAAAAGTCATTTAAAAATAATGATGACAACTTAAAGTAATAATTGGAAACTTTGATCTAAGAAAAAATATCAATCAGTCTTAAAATTAAACAAATCATTACAAACGCAAAGCAAACTAAAACAATAGGCTTACATGTTTACCCTTAGGTTCAGAACGACGCGGACGGTGGCAATGGAGGTCTTACTAAACCTCCCACCACTACATATCGCCATACAGTCTGAGGCGTGCAAGTCACTGCGAAGGCTGAAAGAGGCTGGCCTGTGGAACGACACAGCGCCTAGAACCAGACACACTAAAATGGCACACAATGTTGGTCCAGACAGAATACTGACGATGGGCTGCGATAAAATGCAGCCCAAGTATGTATTCCGGAGGAACTTCAATGTCCACATTCCGACAAGGGATGAATGGAAGGATGGGTTGCACCTATCGGAGGAAGACAACGCGATATGGTACACGGATGGCTCAAAGACGAGCTCCGGTACAAGGGCTGGTATTCATGCCAAAGACTACAATAGTAGCATAAGTATGGGCAACTACGCAACGGTCTTCCAGGCGGAGTTGTATGCGATAATTACCTGCGCGCAGGAGAATATTGATAGGACTCTACAGGGGAGAACTATCTATATCCTAAGCGACAGCCAAGCGGCACTCAAGGCACTGACGGCGCCTAAAGTAGACTCGAAGCTAGTCTACAATGGAATCCAAGCCTTAAACAGACTTGATAGACACAACAAAGTGAAACTGATGTGGATTCCAGGACACGAAGGCTATCTCGGAAATGAAGCCGCAGACGAGCTGGCAAGGGAAGGGTCCAAGGGCGCATACGTCGGACCTGAACCATTTGTGGCACCCTCACCGGGCACTATAAAAGCAGCCCTGAAAAACAACGCCCTAGAAAACCACCAAAGAGTGGAAAACTACGGTAGGCTTAGGACATGCAAAGCTCTTCATAGGAAGAGTTGACCAGAGCTGGACCAAGAAACTTTGGAAACTCAGCAGAAGACAACTTCGATACATTATCGGAGTGTTTACCGGGCACTTCGGGGTTAAATATCTCCTAGCAAAGATGGGCCTTTATGACAACACAGATTGTAGAATGTGCGGCGAAGAGGCTGAGACAATGAAACACCTATTGTGTGAATGTGATGCCCTCGCCGGAGTAAGAATGAAAATCCTCGGTTGTGGATACCCAGAACCGAACGATTTCAAGGCACTGCCATTGCACTCCACTATCCGCTTTTTGGAACGGGTGGAGGCTGCATTGGGTTAAGTGCTAAAAGAGGGGTAATTACACAAAAGATCCCACAGGCTCGAAGTGTATCCGTAAGGACCCCACCATAAGATAAGATAAGATAAGACCCTTAGGTTGAAAGGGAAGGGATGGTAAAATAAAGAAACAGTAAACAAATAGGAATAAGGTACATCTTCGGCTGGCTCTGGAATACGTAGCGTTACTTGCTTGCTTCGTAATAGTATTAGTAACATAAGTTTATAACTAATTATCAGTTTTATTCATAATTTAAAAGTCAATTTCAATCAAATACATTTTTAAGGAGTGTCTGAAAGTATATTGCACTTAAAATCATATTATTTCGCGTTTATTTTTAGTTTTTCACGGTTCGGTAAATTACCGGTAATAGCTTTAAATTACCGGTATTTTACCGGCTCTAAAAAGGGCCGGTTTACCGGTAAACCGGTAAAACGGTTTACCGGTTTGCATTCCCTAGTATCAGTGTATCGTTATACGTAAGCTATGCAAAGATATTTAAAGCAGTCAAGCGAGACTAAATCTAAAAATTATAAATAATTGTCAACTGTACTGTCAAAATTCTATGACATTGACAAAGGCAAATATACGACAGCTTATATCAATATAGCCTATGCTATCTCCTCGTAAGGCCTAATAGCCTATAATGTAAGACATGTTAAAATTACTTCAAACCACTTGACCGACACAAGATTCGTTTTTGAACTGCCGAGATTTGACGTGGGACTTACGAGGTTATGTATAGTGTGTCTTACTTGGTACTGTTTTTTGTTTCTAATAAATATCCATATTCTTATTAGTTTTCCCACAACTCTAACAGTAGGTATAGTAAGCTAATGACTGTATCTGTGCATCTGCATGGCTGCCTGTAGCCTCGTGGCTCACAAACTAAAATACCGATTCGGTCGCGGGTTATTTAAATAGAAAACTAGTTCAATCGAGGAGCTTCTTAACTAAGTTTGATGAAAATCGATCGGGAATTTTAAGAGGTATCAGAGGGTTTATTGCCTAACGCACTCGCAATCGCAATCGTTTTCACTTTGACAGTCCGAAGGCGAGTCCGCGTACGAAATGAAAGCAATTGTCCTACGTTGAAGTCGATTGCGATTGCGACTACGTTATACAATAGGCCAGCAGGTCTAAAGTATGGGATCGCCATTACATCGAAGTTTATTATGTATTTAATACTTAATTCTGCAGTCGTTAATGTTCAGAATGCAACTAGTGGGGTCAAGCCACAGATTATTACAAACATGTTCCGTAATATCCCGTCCACAGAAGCGATATATTCTCTTCATATTGGATTAACTAATTAAATTACCGAGTGGAATGCGCCATTAGTCATGCCTGGTGCAAGCAAGGGCAAAGGTTCATAGCCCGGCTCGCTCGCAGAATGCATAAACGGCTTAGCACTCCTCACATTAACATTACACGATGAAAGTCATTGGCAAAGTGCCTGGCAAATTACAGGGAGACTGTGACATTGTGAATGGCATGCTCGCATATTAAAGGATCGCTTTATTTTGGACTCTCGGGGGCGTTATTTTGAACGCGTATTACACAAGATCAAAGTGACATTTAAACCATAAATTACGTCGAATAACTTGTATTTAGTAAGCTTCATGTCTATTTTATATGTAGAACATCGCAGCGGCGACGATGTAACGCTCGTGTGGAATCCCTCTTAACGGAAGTGGAAAACATGAAATTTAAAAAATACAGTAAAAGATTACTCATTTTTGCTACCGGAAAAAGCTTTTTCCAAACTAGCTAGTTTGGCAACGAGTTTTTGAATGAGTTTCTGCCATAGATTGCTTTGCACGAGCTAGTTTTTTTGAAAGGTCACGTTCTATCGTTTTATAAATAAAAAACCCAATTATTTACTTGAAAATAATTGTTTTTAATTGCAAAATGAAATATTTATGAGTTTCGTGTGGCGCATGCGATGTGAAAGTGATCCAGATAGCGCAGTTATAGCGTACATTGTTAAGCCATACATTATTCAAACTAGTTCAATTACGCTTTCGTTAACCTTTGTAATAAATTGGCGCATTTCATTAACACACTTTAACTTTTAAAGTTCAAATGTTAACTATTGTCGTTAAATAAAAACTTTAATTAAATTAACCTTGTTTTTTGTTTTTTTCCACATACAAGGGCAAGCCTAATAGCAGCATCTCAAATAAAATTTCTTTACCAATCACAACCGCATTACTAAAAAGATAGGATTGATTCTACTTCAATAAATTAATGTCAAATACTGTTTTTGTGCGTATTGGTATTGGTGAGCTAAACACAACCACAGTATAAACAGTAGTTAACCTTCAAGCAAAGCATGCATGTTCGCTTACCTCGACCGTACAGGGACAACCCTAGCGCTCGAGCGGCAATAGGTAACAGAAACTCCTAAAGAGCCGGATACTTATGACGTATTTTTTACCATGACATAACAATGATTCAGATGAAAATCTTAAGTACTTTCTTAATGGGGCCAATCTGGGTTTTTCTCTCTAATTTTAATATCTGTAAACGTAAAGTTACGAACGTCAAACTTCGTAATATATAGTAGCGTAGTCAAACATTGTATCTTTAAAATAACTTTCATCAAATCATATATAAATATATTATATACAAATATTATTATTATTATATGGCAAATTGCCTATTTATTTAGGGTTTATTTTCTACTCGGTAAAACCATATTGCGTTAGACATGATATCGTATATTATCAACGTTATGACAGCTCTTATTTACTTGCCATGTCAGTAGCAATATTAGCTTTACCGAGCAGAATAGGGCATCAGTACGCTCGTGATCGCCAACCTTCGCCGCACGTGTGGAAGGCCCATTACACGACAAAGTCCTGTATATAGGACGTAGGTGCACTTGAACGGCTTAAGGCCGGAATCAGTGCGGCCCGCAGCGACGAGGTATCTGCCTCTAACCCAATTTGCTCGAGAGCCTTAAGTATCCGATAGTGCTTTCATTCCTCCCGACGTATCTAAAGAATCTGGTTAGTTTTGAGAGGGTCCAATTTTGAGCTAAGGGTTAAATTGTTTTGGTATGAGCTCTTTCCTTCTATTTTATCCTCGGGCTATTTAATTAAATAGGATTGTGCTAAAGAGTCGCGCATTTGTGTGTAAAAAAAAGAGACATTATTAAACTTTCGTTAATACATTTTAAGGTTAAAACGACTTGTTCGTTTTTAACGTGTTTTTAACGCGAGGGGCTATTGCCTAAGGCACTCGCAATCGCAATCGTTTACATTTTGAAAATCGAACGCTGGTCCGCATACAAAATGAAAACAATTGTTCCACTTTTAACTCGATTGAGACCAGCTGAGGGCCTATAATGGTCGTGCTTATCGGTTTGGGTAAACGTGGATATCCGTCACTTTCTGACCAGTAGGTATGAGTGGAGGTGTGCGAGAGTGACAGATGCTTTATCTATCGCAATAAAGGCGACCATAGTATAAGGGATCCTTTTAGCTTTAACATAAATAAAAAACAATTATTATAACATTGATAAAAACCTATCTAACCCTTCCTGACTCCATTAAAACAATCTCAATGTCTTCAGCACGGCTCACGTATTAAGAGATGCATTGCGGGATCGTTGTCGTTATCGAAAATGTATAGGATTGACGTAAACAGCCGGTTGGTCGCAACAAGCGCTTATGTCAATACCATACACTTTGACAGTTCGAAAATCGCTTACTAGAGCATCTTGTCGCCGGTATTGGTATTAACGATTATTACGGCTAACTTTTGGCCAATAGAAAAGAGAAATTTCTCCCGCCAACTCAAACGCAAATCATATCTGACGTTCGTAATTTTTGCGCTTCTACAAAGAAAATTTTCCTATATTTTTTGTCAGTGAAGACAAAGAAGACGAACATGAAATAAATCGCGATAGGCGCAATTTCTCATCAAAATTTGGACGAAATCTAGATAGTTTTTTTAGGGATTTTTTTCATAGAACAGCACGAAGGTAGTTTTAAACTCTGAAATATTTAAAACCTACTGTCTAAAATATTAAGGCTCGGTTTTATAAATATCCATTAGATCTAATAACGGGCCTTTCTTTATAAAACCGGGCCTAAAAGACGCCAAGTTTTATAGCTTTTTGGGGACCTTAAAAAAATACATATGTGAACTACAGTTAAATTTATAGGTATAAGTCAACGCCTATTAAATAAACTGCTTAAATTATTGTCGTAGTAAGCCTATAATCGAGTTTGACGTTTATGAATTTAGGTTCACAGATAATTAAAGTTAGACAACACCAATCCGAATAGGTCTCTCTGAATATTAATTGAACAAACAATATTTTACATATTCGAGAATCCCTCGGTGCCAAATACGACTCAAACTTAGCCGTCTATCAAATTAGCCTCGTCAACTCCAACAACCCGAGACTCCAACTTTTATTAATATCGCAAACAGCTGTAACTGATACGAGATAACTTGCGAGTGTTGGCAAATAAATCCATACTCAGTCAACCGGTGCCGACGTTCAAGGGTTCCATATAAAATGGACCCGATGATGTGTACTCGGCACTGAAGGTGTTAATGTGCAAACATGTGTGCAGCGGCGCGCGCGCGTCTAACGAGGCGGCCATTGTCGCCGACGCGGGAAATGAACCGAAGTGTTCGTATGATAATATTTTTGCGAGCAGAATTAAATCGTGAATAGTCGGGGTCAATAGAAATGTCAAAACATGTAAACAAAACCAAACGGACAATTAAACATTATTGCAACATAATCACGTACGCTTCATCGTTACTTTACTTTCACATTCTGTTTTAAATAAAATAACCATTAACTGTAGGTATTTTAAAATAAAAACTCGGCAGAAATATTGAAGTTATGTGTAAAACATATCTGATTTGTTTATATATTTTGCTATATCTATTGACCCTGACTATAGATATATAATATACGTAGAAACTTGAAATTGGGAGAAACTTCATTTTTGGTGATATAAAGTTCACCCCCTTGCCTAGGAGCAAATTTAGAGGGGTCGAAATGCGCGCTTACAAACTTAGAGTAGTTAAATAAACTGCTGGGGCTCTTAATATTCCATTCGGTAAGACTGTATTGCTTAGTAAATAATAGCTATCATAACATAGGCAATAGGATAACATGACAAAAGCAATATGGCTTTACCGAGTAGAATAGAGGCCGTGTTATTTGTTATATCTTGGAGTTTATCGTATCTTATTTGTTTAGCTATTTTGGAGTATAATTGGAACAGATAACAGTCAAAATATTCAACATGTTGCCTAAAAGTTAAGGCAAAAATGTTCATAAAATACTGACATATTTAAAATGTCGAATGCAACATTTTTTCTGTTGAGATTATACCAAATTGTTTGCGTATTAAAACACCGCCGAAGAAAAATGTAGCGTTTATTAATCCACGACAGCCTATAAATTATACCGAGAGCAAACAACGAAAATTATGTCGCCAAATATTATTTTACCCAAAGTATTCTTTCCTGTGAAAGCCGAGGTGCTCTTAGTAACAAAAGCTGCTGTTAAAAATGTATGGAGAAGTTGCTAACGCGACGCTGTGAAAATACGTCTGGGACCGGTTGATAACGTTGTAAGGAGGATCCCGGATGGATCCTCGAGCTGGAGCCATTACTATTTATAAATATTTATTAATGGAAACTAAAAATACTATACGCTACATTGCCATACCTATAATTCCCTACAAACATGACTTTTCAATTTTGACCACCAATAAAAAACGTTCTTGGCAAATTTAAGTAAAGTAAAGTAAGGTTTAAATGTATGTATGTATGTATGTATACAGCTTATTGTACAAAATAAAAACTAAACAATACAATGAAGATAAATAAAGAATGTACATTTGCGAACTTATCCCCTTAAGAGATCTCTTCCAGCTTATCCTTGATAGATTGAGAAAATTGAAAGGTACGTAGGTAGGTAAGGGGGTAGGGTAGGTGTAAGGTAATGTGTATTTCCCCCGATAAATAATTCAATTATTTTAATTACTTTTCGTCACAATAACCTTCAGTTCAAGAACGCAAATGAAATGGTGATAAAACTAGGTTATTTAATAATATCTTTAAAGTCTTCTAGTAATAGTTCAGACTAGGAACTCAAAGCGAGTAATAAACCGGTCTCCGTCAAACTTAAAAATACTACTTATTGTAAGTCACAGCATTTAGTCTTCGACTTGTAATCCCAATTGAAAGATGTTTAATTTAATCCCAATAGCAATGCTATAGGTCTTAATGTACATGGAGCAATTATACAGATTAAAAAAAATAATAGCAATGGTCATGAAGTTTATGTCTTTACATCCGAAATATAAAATACGAGTATGTTTTTTGGGGTTTACCTTTGACAGTCAACACTGTTCAGGATTATCTAAGAACAACAAGACTTCAGCAGAAAACAGCTTCGAACGGTTCTCGGTAAGCATAATCACCGAACCATCTTAATTCAGCTACCGCGGTCTAAGAACATCCTGATAAATCAGCACCCTTTAAATAAAAGACAAAAGCGCTTTGCAGATGATGACGAGCATATGTCATCTGACAAACAGCCAAAAACTAACCCTTATTACCTTGCAATTCATAGTGATTTAGTAAGCCAGTTTTAAATGCAGCCAGTGTTTGAACACCCCGCGAGTCAGGTTTGACAAATGACGCCATAATTCTTCTGTATGCCGCGTGACCAGAAAGCGGCGGGCTTTCCTAAAAACCCGCCATTATCGTGACAAATAGTCACATTGACAGTCACGTACGGATCGCTATGTATCATGCGTGAAGTTTCTTAAACTCCGTGGAAAACAATAGGTTTTATTTACAAGTTGAAGAGTCATTTTCGTCTCCAGCAAACCTTTGTAACACGGTTTTATTAGATCCATTTCTTAATAACTAGCTAACTAACTAATTTACTTACAAAGTAACGTAACGTTATCTTGGTCGTTAAGTCGGTTTAAACCTACTTCAAATTGTCCGATTACCTTAAATTTAGCATACTTATGTTATGTAATTCCGAAGACAGTAAAATATGGTACCATCAAGCTGGTATGATGACATTTTATCGCTGACTTGTATAAAATCTAAAATCACAAACAATATTAACGCAAAATGATTTCTAAAACCGAATATAGATTTTGATAAACAAAGATGTCTAGAAACCAGCACCAATTAAAAGAACGTTGGTTAAAAACAACCCAACAACTCGTCACTCGCAGCTTCAAATATGCCAGTGCGTGAATTGAAGTGTTCCGATGGACAATGCTGGGCTTTTCCGCTCTCAGTGAAGCAGAAAAAGTACAAAAGAGGTATGGTTTCGGAATTTCAACCCATTGTTTTTGGTCGTGTCGTGCTTGCTATCCACCGGCTTTTATTTAACTCGCAAAGTTTATAATGTTGTCCTCCCACGATTCAATGTTCTTGTTTTTTTAGTCTCTTTCGAGTTTTCAGCAAAGCCTTCTTTTATATGTGATTTTTAATTTAACAGCCTTAAATCTTACAGTACTGTGCATAGTCTTCCCTTACTTTTTGTTATGTACAGCGCTACCATTTTCCTAATAGCTGGCAATCTAAGTTTTTCTATGACACACGAGTGTCAAAATAATATTTTAGTTGCGAGAGCAAGCGTGATAGCGTTAGCCGGCCGTAAACCATTAAGAAGCCGTGAATACCGTATCTATCCTTATTGTGCACGCACAATCTCCCGCCAGTGTTGATTGGAGGTAAAAAGTTCATCTCATTCTATTGTATGGAACCTATTTCGTTCAGTCAGCGTCATATTTATACGAGTATACGGTGCTCAAGGTCGTAACATTCAAAGTGCTCAAATACAATTAATATGGTGACGATAACGAACTATTTGAGCACTTTGAATGTTACCTTATAATATACGACGCTGACTGTATACAGTGTGTAAATCCAATACGAGCAAATATTTTAACGACGGTTAATATGCATCCTAATTAACATAAAAACATGTGTATCGTTAACCTAAGTTGTAATTTTTTTTTTCATACTAATTAATTCGCCACGCAATGTATTACAAATAACTCAATTAACCTGCAATTAACTGCGACTTAAATCTTCGTTTCAACTGACAAGGTTTCAAGTGGTTCGGGAAAACTCGGTTAGACTCGGGTCACAGTCGTAGTTATGAGTATTTAAAACTTATTTAGAATGAAAAGCAGTGGAAATGCTTTTTATTTTGTTGTTAATTTAATAAAAAACACTTAGTTCATGCACATACTGATTCCTTCACACTTACAGAAATTAAAAAAAAATATCTTCGTTTAATCCTTAGTTGATCCACGATGTTCCAAACTCAGCGATGTAAATCAGGGGAAACCATTGTAAAATCACAAGACAATGTAGATACCTGTTCTCCATAATAATGCAAAATTATAACGTTTTTCTTAATAAAAATCTATCAACAAACAACCAAGGCACACAGCATTGATTGATACTTTAGGTTATGTGACTGACGGCCACTCGTAATGACATAAGGTCAACATTGGCTATACTCACCTGCCCTGCCAAAAGAGTTTTCTATCTTATTGCCACTATGAAAAATATTTTCGTTTCAAGCAGAATTTTTACTAGCTTTTGCCCGCGAGTCTGTCCACGTAGAAATTGTTTATCGCTTATATCGGGATAAAAACTGTCCTATGTGTCATGAGTCATAATAAGTCGATCCGTGGGTGTCGAATTCCTACAAAACCGTTAAACCGTTTTTGCGTGATTGAAACACAAACATCCACGGTACTTTGCCCGAGTTAACTTTGTAACTTCTTTCATTTCTTTTAATCTAATCTTTATTCTACAGAATAATTGTACCGAAGGAAGTTAGACACCTACTTAATTCAAAGTTTTGCATACTACAATAATAACATTTAAGTACTTAATCCCACTAATCCCACTAATAAATGTAAAAAAATCTCATTCTTTGCCCGTGGTTCTACTGCGTAGTCCTACTGACCAATGATTTCTATTTCAATATCAAATTGACAGGGTTGACGGATCTCCGCTGGCGCGGAGCTCCTATTTCTGGGCGTTTTAGCCCTTCAGGCCAGCTGCAAAACTAACATAGCTTAAACCTAGGTACCTCATATTTATGACTATACTATTTTCGATCAGTAACGATGATTGAATAAATCGTGACACTGCTGTATTGTGTTATTAGCTATACACAAGCGTAGTTCTTTACCAGTGCAAAGGTTACGACCAGCGACTGTATCGCGGGTTTTGCAACTGTATGGTGATTTCATCGCTGAAAAAGATGCTATGGGTGATCTTCCTAAGGGGCATTAAGACCTTTAATGAGTAAATGGCGAACTGGACAATAACGCGAATATCAAATTTAATTTTATTTACAAACATAGGTACTGGTACTCTAAAAAAGATACTGTTGAAATTTTCACTGCCGCCGGTGTACATGCCTGAGATAGCTGTTCTCCACGTGTCGACCGTGTACTTCAATACAGGCTTCACAGCGTCGTTTAATGGAGTCTATGACATGGCTGAGATCGGTCGTTTGTCTCAGTTTTTCAAAAACTTCGGTTATTTTGTTTTTGAGCTGTTCCACCGACGTCCTAGGTTCCGAGTACACCTCGTTCTTAACTGCCCCCCAAAGAAAAAAATCGAGTGGCGTTAAATCGGGAGAACGAGCCGCCCAGCGACGTGGGCCAAACCTCCCGAGCCACCTGTCCTCAAACATTGAATTGAGGACATTTCGCACGCGAATTGCCGAGTGAGCCGGAGCACCATCCAGCTGCAGCCATGTCTGCCGGCGTTCTTCTTCGGGCAGCGTATTAACATAGTCTGCTAAAGGCCCATTCAGAAGCTGTATAAACTTGTCTGTGTTTAGGTTACCGTCGATAAAAATAGGCCCGATAATACGATTGCCATGAATCGCAGCCCAAACGTTTACAGCCCAACGATACTGGTGCCCAGTTTCTTTTAAATTGTGAGGATTTACCCGTGACCAGTAATGACTGTTACGCTGGTTCCAGACCCCATTCCGTGTGAATGTACTCTCATCAGTCCAGATTATCTTGGCCAAAAAATCGCCGCCTTCTCGATGTTGGCTGAGCAACCACTGACAAAGTGCAATTCGTGGCGGCAAGTCCCTGGAGAGCAAAGCGTGAGCCTTTAAAAATTTGTAAGGATGTTGCTTGTCGCGCTTGAGGATATTGTGCACCACCGTTTGACTCACATTAAAGCGTCGCCCAGCATTCCTGGTACTATCCTCTGGGTTAGACGAAAAATGGAGCAGTATTCGATCTTCTGTTTGAACGGGAACCTCTCGATTCACTGCTGCACCATCAGTTCTTCCGGTCACAGGCAAATCCTCTCGAACTCGCTGTAATGCGTTCACAATCACTCGAGCGCTACTCGGAACTCTGCGATTCGGGAACCGCTCTCTGTACAAACTTAACGCTCTGTTTCCATTTTGTTGAGCTTCACCATATGCTAAAATCATATCACTCAATTCCTGAGCACTAAAATTAGATGGTCGCGGCATTTTAGATTTATGTAACTGTTTTCCAGCATATTTTATGTCATAGTAGGATGATGTTACGCAAAAATGCGTTATCCCACAATTATTTAGCAATAAAATGTCAACCCACAACAAGAGTTCTAAGGGTTGACACTTTATTGCTAAATACTTGTGGATTGACACATTATTGCGTAACAGCATCCAGTTATCCTTTTTTACTACATGATGGGTTTTCTGTATGCAGTAGTGCAATTCCTCATATCTAAACTGTTTTCATAATAAAGAAGTATGTAGGTAGGTACAATACAACTTCTTCGTCTATGGTCATCTGAATTGATTATGAAATTGTCATTACCACAGGTCATGACTCTTTTGACAGTTACAGTTCTTTGTTGATAAATACCACATTAAATCCGCTAAATTAATACATAATCTGTAAATGCAATATTATCCATTAATAAAACCAAGCCCACAAAAAAGATCATGTCAATAATGTGTGAATAATGTATGTGTGTGATAGATGACACACTGGATACCTAGTAAAGATAAGTAAGTAGTATGTACGACAATTTACGTGCATGGGTGCATTAAATTATGATCGTTTCACGTTAAAATCAATAATAATACAAAATAAAACGTTTTTGTTTAGAGAACAATTCTAATTTTTCACGTTAAATGCCATAATTACGCTAGTTTGGCTGCCGATATACGAAAGGTCTGAAAAAGTTATGCATTATACATTGCTGCTCGATGGGACCTTTAAATATTAATTGCGCTCTATGTATTAGAGTTATTAACGAAATTCCACATTTACATGACTTGTAGAGCTATAACCTACGTCTAGTTTAAATGTTTGCTCGTATTCCATTTACACACTGTATATACTTAAGCCTATATTTGTTGTTTAACGAAATTATAAACGAGTCTTTACTGTCTACATTTCAAGTTGTCACAACATTCTAAAAAAACAAAAGGAGCAAACAATTGTAACATGGAAAACATTTAGAAACTTTTATTCAGATAATGTTGCCCCTATTTAACGAGCTTGGATAATAATTACCAAAACCAAGTTTCAGATGCTTCAGATGCTTCAATTAGGACAACCTAACATTCACACTAGGCCTTTCATCATTATCAATCGACTGACTCTGAGTGCGGCCGTATGACTCCTAAAATCATAACCCTCCTTTTTGTTTTACCGTAGTCGGGCGAATACTATGTTAGTTTAACTGATGTAATTGTATCGGTGTCAACAGTGTTCAATAAAAAATCATGAGATGGAAATAATACATTAATATTACGATGCATTATCGTAATTTACACACCATTAACCCTAAGCCTAGATAATGAATAGAAACCCTAGTATATAAGCAGAACGTTTTACCAATAAAGCATTCAGTAATCAGTATTCTGCTCGACTCTTGAGTTGTCATCTCAACCTACCCTACCCTACACTTCATGGCGACCCTGCCAGGATAATGACCAAATAAAATAAAAATATTTAAAACCCGCCGAAATATTTCAAAACTGGTAAGTAAGATTAATTTTACTAGCTATTTAATAATATCAAATATTTTAGTAAATTTCGACCTACACATTAAAAATTCAATATTTTAGAAAGGGTTTCGGTATTTACGGGAACATTTCTTGGCATTGAGCATTCCTTGATTTTAGCTATAAACTAATTACGTTTGCGAAGTTCAGGAAAATTTTAAACTTTCGTGACTGACCTCGGGGATTGAAGTCGATCTTAACAAGTTATAACTAAATCTTAACATGGTCGTAAAATATAACTCAAACCCACTAGGATTCATAACTTTGACAAAATTTACTAAGGGCCTCCAAGACCCATTGTACTAAAAATTGTAAATAATACGGCCATTGAAATAAAGATCTGGTGCAAAGGACGTACAAAGTGGAATTTCCTTTGTTTTATGACTTATGATCAAATAAAATATTGACTATATTTCAATTTACAATAGATTCTTATTCCATTAATAAATAACGCTGCCTTAGGAGGTTAAATCTAGTTTTAGTCTGAAATCTGGATTTAAGTTAAGACCGATTTTCCACACATTTAGACACCGTTCAACTGGGCCTTTATTCGACTTAGTGTGTGGTGTAGAATCACAACCCTGAGCTTAAGCCTGAATATAAATATTTATTTTTGCTGCAAGTGAATCTTTATATGGACTAATAGAGTCAAAATGAAAAAACCGTATCTTTCCACAAAAAGATTTGTTTATATTGCTACGCCGTAACCCCGTTGATGTCTTCGCGCCTCGTAGCGCTACGAGATGCTCCGTAGCTCGCTACGCGCGGCTAGTGACGCGCATCAGCACCCGTATAAGGCTTGTTTCACAAGTACATACCACAACCACACTACATCGTAGCCACAAAACGCATAGCTGCAATGTGGTCAGACGGTAATTTCTATGAAAATAAATAATTCTATTCACACGAACCACATTTTGCCATCAGTGGTAACCATATCTTTTTTAGCAACCACTTTTTATCGCTGCGATGGGGTGTGGTTGTGGGACGTGTAAACCAGGCCTAAGATATGGTATCGTAGTGTTTAAGTTGGCCGCCATTACTGTCAAGCGCTACAATACGGTAAAATGGTCAATATCAATATTGTTTTTCCGAGTAGAATAGAACTCCAGTTTCCATATTTCTATTAAAATATATCTGGTACATTTTATCTGTCACTTCCTCTGGCTTTGTGAAAGCCTGAAAATTTACTTCATATAATAGCTTTCATGAAATACATTTCTTATGATGTCGCTTTAGTAAATATTTAATAAAGATTATCTGTGCAAAGGGAAACAAAACCACTTTCCCATACTTAATATATTCCTCAAAGCCAATCGTCAGGTGAAGTCACAGGGAAAATGTAGTGGGCGTATTGACAAATTGGTATCGATTTCATAAATCAATTTCGTATCCCGGATTAGATACGTGACGGATGAGATTTGTTAACTCGGGCCGACGACTGATCTGGGGATTGGTGGCGATTAGAACCGTTCAGTCATTCCAGCCACGTGTCCTTGCGTTACAGGTTAATGTTACGAAAGATGTACATCTAGTTTTTTTTATTATACAAATAAAGCGTAAAAAGAAACAAACATAAATAAACCCAAGTAAAGAAAGTGTCAGTTGCCGTATGTCGACAAGATTGCTGCCCTACCAGCTGCCAGGGACTCTGCTCTACGACTCTACGTATTGCACTGGCTAAAACGATTTTGCGTTTGACGTGTAAGGCCACATAGCTCGGAGAACTGATAACCGTTGGGGAAGAAAAGTTCTCGAGTGGCGGCCCCGCACCGGTGCAGCGGTGGACGGAGTGTTGGACGGCCTCCCACCCGGTGGTCTGACGACCTGGTTAGGATCGCGGGGAGCCGCTGGATGCAAGCGGCTCAAGACCGTGACTTGTGACGCTCTTTGGGGGAGGCCTTTGTCCAGCAGTGGACGCCCCCGGGCTGATGATGATGATGATGTGTAAGGCTGCCTATCCATTCAGGAGGAGACGAGCGGAGCGGAGCTATGCCAATATTAACCAATAGAAGGCGCACGCGACCACGGCGAGCGCGCCTTGCGCACGTTAGTTTAGATTCTATTGGTTGATGCGAAAAGGACAAGACCGGTCTGAGTGGAGACCCTTGGGGGAGGCCTATGTCCAGCAGTGGACGTCTTTCGGCTGACATTATGATGATGATGGTTAATATTGGCACAGCTCCGCTCCGCTCGTCTCCGCCTTATTGGAAAGGCAGCCTAATGGGGTGGTGTTTAACTCGGCCACCGTTACTGTCAAGTAAATAAGACCTATCAAAACGTTGACATTAACGTTGGTATTGATGAAAACCGCATTAAAATCCGTTAAGTAGTTTGAAAAAATTACGTATACATATGTATACGTTTAGATCTTTTTTTTCGTTAGTTTTTGGTTGGTTCGGTTGCTTGTGTTTACATTTTTGCCAATTTCAATTTGGCATAGGGTATATACCCGACATTGGCAAAAATGTAAACACAACCAACCGAACCAATTTACCATTGTTATTAGATAATCACGTACTTTTAAGGGTCTTAGCAATGATTTATACACTTGATCTTTACTTTCACATTAAGTTAAAGATTAAATAACTATTAAGTATTAGTTATTGAAATAAAATCACGCTTAATGAATATTTGAGGTTATGTGTCAAACACGTGGTACTAATTTGTTTACGTCTTTGGCAATTTCAATTGACATAGACTATACAGAAGCGACTTTTATTTAATGCTTTTGGGTTTGCTATGACTTTTTTTTATGGCATAGAGTAGGCAAGCGAGCATACAGGCCACCGGAAAAGTGGAAACTGTGACCCATAGACATTCTCATTCACAAGACTGCAAATGCGTTGACCTGAGGACTAAGATGGAATGCCTCTATGCTAGTCATTTCACCGGCTGTCTTATCCCCAAACCGGAACACAACAATGCAAACACTGCTTACTCTTGCCCTTGGAGGACGAAGATATAGATAAGCCATAAAGATTATTCTTATTCTTAAGATTTTTCAACGATAAAGCGAATTCACCAAGAAGATGGATATTCACCCTAGCTTTAAATAGGTTCGGATTGTACGCACTCTGAAATACTATGTATTTTGTAAAGAAGGCAAGGGCTACAGGTTTTCTCAGTAAGTTTCACTCTTACGTGTAGTTTTGCACGGCCGATTATTCTTCAAAAACCCTTTTTCAGCACAAAGGTGTCAACTTGTAACTTAATCCTTTATTCTATCAAGCTGTCTGCGCTCGCGGTCACCTTTTGTATATTATAGCGCTGAGATAAGGGTCTCAGTGTTAACAAACTGACTTTAACGGGTTTTCTGAAGGTCTTACGGTCTTTTCGGTGTGGAAATTGCTTCAATTACTATTTTGTTTACGCTCTAAACATTTTAAGATGACATTGAACGCTGATGAAATTTTGCTAAAGCTTTTTTTACACAAACGGTATTTTTAGATACGATTAATCTATCCATGGTAAACGTTTAGGTAAAAATATATAATGTCTTTATGAAAACCAACTGTTTAAAAACTATGAAATGTACTTTTACAAGCGGATTTTTTTTAACGCATCTACTCGTCCGTTCTGTCTCCTTCGTACTCTTCCTTCCCTTTCATACTGTTTCACTCATATTTCATGTCATTTTGACAACAATACTATGACAATTTGAAATATTATTATTCCCAAAGCCCCAAGTTTGTACGTAACTCTAACCTAAACAAAAGGCCTCAAAGTTGATCTCAGAAAGAAATCTCATTAAACTGTCCCCGAGCTGATTAAGGGCCCGCTCGCGGAATACTGATCCGAGGTTGGACAAGTGCCGCCTTAATTAACCATCTCGCTACTATTAGCCGCTGGTATTCATTTCTAAAGGGTTCCGACAGCATTTAACACCAAGGACAAAAATTATTAATGATTTCTATTACACGTAACAGACATTTTGGTAGGCAACGATGGAAATAAACGAGTTTGTTTGCTAGTGTATACCCGTTAATTAGAGGCAATTGCTATTGATAGAAAATACAAAATTCATATCGGATATACGTTTATCAAAACCTTAAAGGTTTCATTTTACATATGCTTTTAATGGGTTGTCAGTTTTAGACTGCTCAACTGTTGTGATGAATTACAGTAAATTTTTATACTTACAATGAATTCAATGATTTAAAATAATTTAATTGCATAGCTACTTTGTTGGTAAACAAGGGAAAAGTATATTAAAGCTATTTATCGATGAAATATCCATCTTTGTACAGGCGGCCAAAAATGTGGTCACCACCCTAAGGTTGGAGTTAATTTGCACGTCACGATACACCAAGTTCGATTTCTCCTTGCAATAATATTATGACGGTGACAAGATGTCAAGCTTAGCGATAATTAGATCTCACAGGAACTTTTTTCAAAACTGGTACACCACTTTCTTGGCCGACCTGCAAAATTTAACCAAGTTTAAATGGTAGTCAAATAAAGAGTCTTTATTAAAGGTCAAATTAAAGTCAGAAAAATCAGTTATATTAATATGCTACTGATTTCAATAAATACAAGTATTCAATTTGTGTAAAATTACTGTTTACCGATCTAAAAGCATTCTAAGGCGGCGTAAGCTCTACATTAATGAGACTCGAAAGCTTAAACCGAAGAACTCGTAAAGGTCATATTTCTCGGTCTTTCACTTTATTAGGAACTTAACGAATGGTGTTAAAGGCTATCATTAATTTCGTGCATTCTAATTAATCCACTTGAAGTTTGAAGTTAGGTTCTCAGTCGCTCTGCAGTATTTGTACATGAGAGCAAAAGGGATGACTGATGAAGTTATGAATTTGATAATTTTGAACAGCTGTGCCCGCGCTGAATTCACTTATCGAACTTAAACGGCTTAACCTTTGATTACCTCAATAACTCCGGAGAGCTTTCATATTGAAGCTCCTCTAATAACCATTGAAATGTTCTGTAAGATTTTGCTAACGAAGATTGTATTTTATGCGGGGTAAAGTTAGTATAACTTTTTAGTTAAGGTGGGGTTCCGAGAGCAACGTTAATTCGGCGCGAAATTTTAAAATTAGCGAAAAATAGCCATATACCAAACAAGATGGGATGTGTAAAAATAAAAATATGTTCATGTATGATTAACGAAGCGTTAGCTTAGTTGGAAGTGACCCTGCCTACGACGCTGCCGGTCCTGGTAAGAGCAGATATTTGTGTGATGAGCGCGAGTGGACTTTGTTCCTATGAGTGCGAGTGTACCTACTTTGTTCCTGAGTCTTGAATGTTTTCAATGTATTTTTCTATATAAGTAAGTTTATCATTGTCTAGTACCCATAGTACAAGCGAGATTAGTTTGGGGCTAGGTCAGTTTGTGTGAGATTGTCCCCCTGATATTTATTTACTTATTTTCAAATATATATGTAGTATTTTATTTTAAATATTATGTAGAGTTACCTTATCACTTTAACGCCTTAGCCAGATTAGAGCAAAGCACTAGTGTGCAACTACTTAAAAGGACGACCGTATATACCACTTTGTCACACCAACATGCAAAGCTTCCTCTCACAATTGACATCGCGGCAGCGTGACGTAAATACAGCGCTTTACTAAATATTGTGGTTTGGCATCAATAGTGCAGTTATCATTTACTGACACAACATTGCAGTACGCCACGCAGCAGCGACGCAACCTGGGGCCACAAACAAGGTGACAAACTTGGCGTTTATATTCTGCAGACAATTTGTATATACTTATTGGGGGCTTATACCCTTCTTATTCTAATTCTTTGACAAAAGTTTTACATGGTTGTATTTTAGTCCCTATATGTTTAAAAAATAATTCGGAAGTGCACCTTAAGGCCGCAATATTTTAGCACCATGAAGATTAGAGCTTTATAAAGGTTGTTAAAAAGCTTTTGTTGTTATCATAGCTTATTTAAACGAGAAAGACGTCAATTAATTATGCGTTCATTTTAGATGAAAAAACCGGTACCGTTAATGAATGAACGAAGATAGATAATTTTACATTTTTAGTATTAAGCTTCTTTGGTACAGTCAACCTTATAAGTAGGTGCACACTTTTGTACCTTGTCGCTGAAACGCCTTTGACAGATTAGTCCATCATTTCAAACATGACGTTAAAGTGACAGAGTACTAAAGTGTGCAGCTTCTTATAAGGCCGACCGTACCAGGAGTTCTTATAAATATTGCTTCATGTTATTTATTATTTATTAATACAAAGGATAATTTTTTAGCATCAACTAAAGTGGAAAAATATTGCGCTTCATGTTTAATAAAATGTTTACTCTACAATCAACGCTAAGAGAACGTTTCTTAGAAGCAAATACTTCAAGATTTTTCCAAGCGAAGTTATTTATTATATTTTAACGCAATTATTCACACAAACTCTCCACAAGCAAATTGTTTGTTTTTTATATTCATAGTATACTAGTATACTACAATAGTAAGTACTAAAGAGATAAGAAGGCAATCCTTTCCTGGCACATTTTTCAATAATGAAGTTCCTGAATACTGATAATGTTGTCAGTACTAAAACAATGCTAGACTTATTTGTTGCGCGTAAAGAAATAGTAATAAAAGCTTTGTTTTACTGGACTTGTGCGTGGAGAGTGCTTCACCTACACGCACCTTATTTTAATATCTGGCAAAGTCATATTCCAGAGAGACAGACATAAGATGCTTATTGTCCCGATGCATTGCAGTACCGCGACCCGAAGCTATTCAATTCAAATACGTCTATTTGGAGCACTCAGGCTTGAATAAACAGCGATACGCATAAGCTCTTTCAATACTCGTGCGGCGCCGAAACTTCTAGTTACAGTGATATACTTTAAATCGCAAAATTCAAAACGTATTACAGCAGGACACATCTAATATGGCGCGCGGATTAAGCAATAATAGACTCCTGGTCAAAGGTATATAGGTATTTGCAAAACACGATATTTACAAATAGTTGGGTTTGGTTATACAATCGTAGGTAGGTTTAGGTTAGGTTAGGTTAGGTTAGGTTAGGTTAGGTTAGGTTAGGTTAGGTCAGGCTAAACCACCCAGAAATAGGAGCTCGACACTGTCTAATTTATGTCTTACTTAATAAAGATGTTTTGCTACTATGATCAATTGATGATTTACGAATGTCATGTTTTGCGAATATGATGTTTTGCAAAAAAACACGTGTTCTAATCGGTTCATCCGTTTCGGAGCTACGATGACACAGACAGACACACAGATACACAGATTCACCGCATACACACTTGAAACTTACAACACCCCTCTTTTGCATCGAGGATTAACAAAGAGTTAGGAAACGGTATTCTTTTATTGCTAGCAACACCGCACTATTTTTAAAACCAAATAGAAAATGAATAAAACCCAGTTTTATTTCATTTGAACCATAACACCGCCAGCGCGGGTCAAGAGTTGTACAGGCGTGAACGAGAGGTCATGTCTTTGCTCAGGTACAAAAATATTTTTAATTCACCGTCGCGGGAACCGTAATCCCGGCATGAAAGTGTTACAAAGTCGGAGGAAATCCCGGAGGATCTCAGTTAGAGGGGGATTTGGCGGGAACCGCCTCCTCTCGAGACTTTCATTAAGTCCGCGCTTAAACACGACAAAGCTTTGCGGCACTTTTATACGCCGTAAGTAAACCGTGACGTTTTGAATTAAATTGCACGTGTGGGCCGCGGGCCGGAGGACGCGAGGCTTAGCTCGCGGGTTATGTAAACATTCACGATGTTATACACGCACTGCAGCAATCACATCTGCGACTCAAATAATCTCAGCCGTGATACAATCAAATGTCAAGCCGTTTTCGAGCCGCGTCTGAATCATATCTAAGAAAATAGAGTCCTAGAGTACCAAATTAAACATGTAGGGTTGGAAAAAACGGATAATAAGTGAACTACCCGTTTTCACACAAGTCAAACTAAACTAAGTATAGAAAAAAAAACATCTGCGACCCGCGTTGCAACCGGCATCGGCATTTCACTTGAAATCAGGCCCTCTCTATTTAACTCTGTAAAACAATATCGCCTTGACGTGTTTTGGTATTTTTCTGAACTAGGCCGCCATTAATTTCAAATAAAAGCTATCAAAACGTTGACAAAAGGGAACACGTCAAAAACAATAACGTTTTACCGCGTAGAATCTAGCCCAGTTTAATGCGGCTCTATGTTTCGTACGACTTATCTACTTAACTGTTGAAATACAGAGAGAAATTTAGGAAACTGACGATGGACGACGACGACGACGCATCAGTCTTTTTCAAAGCTGTGAAAAACATTCGATTTATATCTTAACGTCATCGTTGGATTACATCTATTTTCCAGATTAGAAAGAAAACTACCGACGAACTTAATTGTTCAAAAGAAGTTCAGTGCATTCCAGCTTGTGAACAAATGTTTGCCGCGCTTTGTTTGTCCCCTAACGTAGGTGTTCGGCGCAGGCTTGTTGACTCCGCCCGCTCCAATAAAGAATTACTTTTAAACAAGGAATAGTTGGAACATCGGCCCGTGTTATTGTTTGTACAACTCCGTTTGAAGACAGCGACGAATTATACAGATGTTTATATGAAAATACTTTTCTTGGTTGCTTTCCTTAAAAAACATTCCTTTGACAATCGGGGTAAAAAAATAATAATATAATAAATACGTTAATATGTAGGACGAGGGAATTCGCTTAAAAAGTGGGCTGTTAGTAAAATCATCAGACGAGTTACATTTCTTCAATACAAAGGCTGTAGAATACAAAATACGAATATGAACGTTGTTGAGGAGCTTTACATAACACTTTAACTAGCCGTGTTATACATTTCCCGGCAAGACACGACTAATAACTCGTGAAAAATGTATAACCCGACCAAACGTATCATGTCAAACAGCAAAACATTCAAATTCCTCGATAGTTCCAGTTCGATAGTTCAAAACAGTCTAAAGTCTGAATGTAAGAAAAAGTACTTACTTATTGTAACATTTTGGTTATCCCAAGTGTTTTGGAACTACTTAACGCCGGAGCGAAAAGGTGTCCGCCGTGACCCTCTTCAGCCGAGGGCCCTTGCCCTGATAGAGTTCAGATTTGACTAACAATTTTCACCCTCCACAGGTTCATTCGAAATTGTCCAATGCAAAAAAGTCAAATCAAACGTCCGGCATCAACCTGCTGAAAATAGTGCAAGAGGCGGAGAGGACCTGTCTATTCCCTTTCTTATCGTTTTGGTAACGTTGTGATAGCTCTTATAATGTTGACAACAAAAGCCGGCAGACTTGTAAACAATACGCACTAGGGGAAAAAAAGGGAGTGAAATGGAAACCCCGTAATCTTGCTTGCGCACTTTAATTATGCCAACCTACAAACACCATTTCCCAATGAGTTGATACAGTTGTTATGTTACACGCATGTAGCCCCGATCGTTATTATATTTATAAATACCATCATGCTAATTGTTTCATGCCTAAAATATGCTTCGATAATTATTACTACACACTAACATTCTGTACCTACATTATGTATTTTAACAAAGTGTGACGGTTATTTAATTACTTTCTCTTTTGATGTATTCTAACCATCACAACTTAGTGTATTTTTATGTATGGTCTATTGGGAGTTATTTAAGATAATCATAGACAGTTAGACATCATAGTGAATTCTACTTTCCCACGAACTGCTATAAATCAAATGACAAGGAGGGCAAGTACGCAACGCCTCGTAGGCCCTGTGCATCTTTCGCGGTTTCTCTATAACTCGTCTCTATTTCAGGAATGAGATACAACACCAGCCAGTTTAATCGATCATGGCCTGAAACTTTAAAGTACAGTAGTCTAGTTGAAAATGTCAATTGGTCCCAGATCCCATTTACAATCGTGGGCTGTGTGCTCGTTTAGGTTCTCAATGGCATAAGATCGTAAGTAAGTGTAAGCAATTCTTTTGCGTTAAGGTAAACCAACGTAGGTACCATTTAAATAAAAAAGTTACTTAAAAAAACACTAAAACATTAATAAGATCAATATGGAACTTCGCATCAACACAGATATTGCGTTTGTATAAATTGTAACTAACATCAACAGTAGATTGATGTGGTGACATGTAAATTAACAATACATTTTCATGATTGCATGAGTGATGATGTCTCTAATTCAGTCGAGAATGACATTACTATCGCTCATTTAATATTCCAATTAGATATTCGCTCTCATTAATAACATCACAAATTCAATCGATCTTCCATGACTCAAACACAACTAATGAAACAAATTAAATCCAAAGAGACGACAATTAACTCAATATAATTTCTGTCCTAAGTTTATTACGTTTCACGTGTAAATTAATACCACTCAAGATTTGATATAGGTTGTTTTAACTTCAGCATGGACACTGACATGTTTGTCTTACGCAGTAAACAATTAAATAAGTTGTACCTATCACTATTTACAACAAATATATTTCTGCGTATACAACCACACTTGTAATAAACCCAAGTGAACCCAACGCTGTGTTTAAAGTGAGTACTTCAAGTAATTGAGGAGTGTCTCCATGAACCATTGTCTAACAACATTCGTTATTATCAACGAGGACTTGACATTGACAAAACTACACCCATATTATACAATCAAGATGCGTAATTCCATACCATTACACGTTTTATTGTAAAAATGTAGCTGTTTCAAATAAATTCTTTGCCCATTGAAGATCAGTATGTTAATGTATTTTCACTTATAAATCTAATTATGTATAAAAAAAAAGATCAGTACTATGTCGAATTATGAGAAAGTTTTTTGAAAAAAAACAGGCATTTCAGATGGTGAGACACAAAAACTTCTGAAAAACAACTGCTATCTTAGGTGATTTTAGTAGGTATACACACTTTAGTCGCCTGTCTCAAGAACCAATCGAGTCTACATAGTAGTGATACCTACACACAACTGAATCATAGATTACCGTTACAGGTCACCTTAACATTATCAACGACGACGTTTATTTATCACATCCTTAACGCTGGCCCCGCCAAGACAGCTACACGACTCATTTGGGATTCAGAAAGGTCGCATATACGTAACAATAGAAATTGAGGCGTTCGGGTCAAGTTACTTTTAAGTATATTAATAATTAAATACCAGGGGACTAACACATCCCACATCTAGTCCCAAACTAAGCTATAGACTGTACTTGGTCGCTTTCGCTTTTGTGCTTAAGTATCTTGATTCTATACGAGCCTGACAAGACGTGAGATTCATCAACTAAGATGCAAGTTGGATCACTAAAGAACTTGCAGTTTTTACTATCAACTTTGGTTGATGTAACTAATATCACAACTATTGTATTCATTTTTTGTCAACTAAGAGAACATTTCTTTTGGTTTGAGTGTACTTGATAACGATAAATATACACAGTAAACACCCAAGGCTCCGTAACAAATACCCGCCATCATCACACAAATATATAATATTTCCCAGCTTCTTCGAAACGATAACGTGACTACCTACTACGCTAACTGCGTCATCTAAGCGTAAACATGATTTATTAATTTGGAGCTCTTGGTCTGAAAATATTAAGTTGCCTGCAACTTTACTCCCTCGAGAATAAAGATACTGCAGTGTAAGAAAAGCGAAATACAAACAATAAACTTAATAGGGACAACAAGTCAAGCTAAAATTGCAGTTTACTACCAGTTTAGTACTAAAATAGAGACATAATGCAGTATGTATGTAAAAGTTGAAATAATGCGCCATTGCAATAACAGCTATGAAGTTTTTTGCGGATGGGCGTCTAATTTCAGATTAGAAGATTGCTTGGGTTTAAAAGATGGTCCAAAATATCAGTTCTTTGTGCCAGGAGTAAAGATACTCGGATTTTCTAAACGTGAGTGCAATAAACAATACGATTTTAACTAGATACGTGACTTTTAGCAAAAGACAATATCAACAGCTTTGAGTTGCTTTCTTTAATACTGCTTGAAGCCACGTTTTAGGATTCCAAAGTCAACAAGGAACCCTTATAATTAGTCTTAAAACTCAAAGGGTTCTCTTGCTAAATATGTTCGAGATCTGCTGCACTATATATGCCGAGCATTGAAGAAATGAACAACGTTGCAACTCCGACGCCCCAACACGAACAAAAGGTTAGTTAAAGTTGCACAGCATCCAGTTATACGGCCTATTAACATTCGCTTCGTTATCATACCGTGAGTAATTAGCAGAAAATGCAAATGTGCTCGAGACTCGCAAGCAATGACATGATGGCCACCGAACCGGTTTCACACCTTTTGCAGACGTGCCTTTATGATTATAAGTACTCCAACATCTCAAGTCAAGAGGACAACACGGTTGAAGAAGTCGTATGTACGGGTATGTGAAACCTCTTTACTGTGAAGTACATCACAAATTAGTCTTAGCTTTGGAATGGTAGATGGGCTAGTAATAAATATAGGTTTTTTTTTTGTTAGAGTGGTTAGGAGTTGCTTGGATAGCTTAGAGCATACTCGTACGCTGTTATGAGACATTTCGTAGTCAAATATGGTGAATTTTAATGATATTTTCAGCCACAACAACTTGTTCGTTCCTCATCATCATCAAGGCGTGTAGTCATAAGAGATCTGTTTCTGAAGCGCTATATTTTTCATCTTTTTATCTTTTATATTTTCCTTCCTTTGGTATAAAAGATTATTTTGTAACTCCTTGGTGTACATGAAGCAAAACGAAATCGCTATGATTATACAATACCGCAAAAGTTGAAAATTATCAAAATGTTTCAAATTAATTCAAAATAAAATCCATTAAATATTCTTTGATTTCTTGAATCATTAGTATCCACAGAATAAAACTCGCATCCAGCCCCATTGACAGGTTCTAACGACTCGGAAATCGAAACTTTTATAGCTTGCGCGTCGCGTTGCTTTTGTCGCCTGAATGATCGACGGGCTCTACCCGACCTGTATCACAGCTGTACAATGCGCAGGTAACGGTGTCGCATCATCACGCCGCATTGAGTATTGTAGTATGTGGAGCGGCTCACCCAACTACTCACTCATGCAGGCATCATATTAATATCACTGTTAGCTTACCTACTGAGAATGCGAACAACCGCTCAGAACAATTAACCACCATACGTATGAATAACAATTGAAAAGCGTTTTAATTTTGACCACGCTAAGCGACTAATAACTTACTCTCACCTCTCAGTATCGTTTAACCAACGAAGAAAGTTCTTGTTTAATTTCTGCATCCGAAAACTTAATAAAGCGAACAAGGGATTACAAAACCTCCAGTACAATTTAGTGTTCGAGGAGGAAATTAAAAGGTTAGAGAGGTTTCCTGCGCACGAAAGGCTTGTTCGAATAAAATTGTGCAAGTTATAATGTTATTGCTGTCGAGCAATCTCGGCTAATGCGTTTCGAAGGAAACAATTTATAATATTACCTAAACGGCCAAGAAGCAAAACGGTACTAAACATCATTGCCTTCACATGCACGTATGCAATTAATTACAGCGCTAAAACAGGTTGGCCAACATTAAGAACGTTGATGCCACAGATAATAATCTGCCTGCGTCATTAGCAGCGATTACCTGTATCTGTGGGCACAGGTGCTGGCCCGACCCGCTTGTCATCTTTGTTGTTTTAAATAAAGGTGGCTATTCAAACTCACACGGGCTATAAAAAGGAAAGTGTGTTGGTAGGTCGCGGAAGTGAACCTGTTATTTTAGGCCGATTATTATGAGATCGCATAACAACTTTATCATTGTAGTTCTCATTGAATGGACATTTAGTAAATAAATGGAATATAAATAAGGTCTTGTCGGTTTACAGTCACATAAGTAATGTCGAAAAAACTGCCAAATGTATTAATGCGATAAAGTACAAAAGTGATCAACTTCCTTGACGCTGACTGTACGTGGACGTGGTTGGTTAGTTAGGAGTGACTCTGCGTACGAAGCTACCTGTCCCAGCTTTGATTCGGTTTTGAGTGTTTTATATGTATGTAGGTCAGTATTTATATCGGTGTCTATCGTTTATGGTACAAGAAGAGTTTATTTTCAAACAAGTCAATTTGTGTGAAACTGTCCCTCGATATTTATTTATTTCATTTCCCTTTAGAAAAACATAACACTGCTAACAAAACATCTGCGTGCAAAGCAACATCTAAAAAAAACTCATATTTCGTGTAGACAATTTTTCAATAATTTCTATTTCTATATCTTCTGTACCGTGTAATGTCCCTATTCAGAAATCAATGAGTTTTGACAATCAAGTATTTACGAATATAAATTCCAGTACGTACTTCATGCATGCTTCGATAAATTTATCAAATGACGTTAAGTGAACCGTAAGCTACGAGTATGGTGCAGAGGAAAATACCTAACTTTTCAATATAATTCCATTGACAACCTCAGAGCTAAAGCAGCGCTAAGCCACTTCATAAAATGCAATATTCTTGCTTGCACCGACGCGCGGATAAATTGAGCGAGCGCATATTGGCTCGGCGGATACAATAAGCGCGTGTGGACTAAGACTGAAGCACTGAAAGCAGTGTTTTAACCGCACCACTGCAAACAAGCAAACAATTACATCTTAGCTAAAGTAGGGACAACGAGTGATGGCACTTGACACATCTGACAATAGTGTTGTGAAACACTCCATTTAACTATCGTAAAAATTCTGTCAAGTGCGAGTAGTGGTTTACCATTGAATTGCCGACAGACTTTTAATCGAATATTATTTCAAAGACAACGTTTCAAGTATTTTCATTTCATCGACAAGTCATTGCGTCGTGGACTCGATACTAGGTAATTTGAACCGAGGTCTTTTAATTAGTAGTTGACATAATTATTTCAATAAAATTCATGTCATGACTAATCATTTATTTTATTTGTTTGACTGTTTAAAACAGTACTTTTCGTATGTTTGGGCATAGTGACGAGATCCACATCAGAAGCGTAAACGGAGTCCAAATAGAAAAGCAATGGTCAACAATTAAGGGCAGTATGGGTGTCCAAAATTTAACGCCAGGTAAAACAGATTCGGATCACATGTACGCAATACGTAGTAATGTCAAGACAAAACTGACAGCGAATGAGTGACAATTTAATAAAAGAGGATACAAAAAAGGATTTATTTAAAGTACTTATATCTACGCTTCATCTATCTATACATATAAAAGGCAAGCCTGACTCACCGACTTATATATCAACGCACAGCTGAAACTACTGTACCTAGAAACTTGAAATTTGGTACAGGGGTTCCTTTCATGATGTAAGTGAGCACTAAGAAAAGATTTTTGGAAATTCACACCCTAAGGGGTTAAAATAGGGGGAGTAGCGGGAATCTATTTCTACGCGTACCTACGAAGTCGCAGGCGTCCTCTAGTATTTAATAAAGAAAGTAATGCAATTGAAACAAGCATATGTCACCGTATGATTGTGCGAACACCGTTAATTTATAATCTATCTCTGGCTATAAATTGTGGACTGTACCATCATCATCATCATCATCAGCCCGGGGGCGTCCACTGCTGGACAAAGGCCTCCCCCAAAGAGCGCCACAAGTCACGGTCTTGAGCCGCTTGCATCCAGCGGCTCCCCGCGATCCTAACCAGGTCGTCAGACCACCGGGTGGGAGGCCGTCCAACACTCCGTCCACCGGTGCGGGGCCGCCACTCGAGAACTTTTCTTCCCCAACGGTTGACCAACACCATCAACGCACAGGACTGTACCATAGTGATAAAATTGGACACATTGCGAACCCTGTCGGTAATTGCAGCTTCACTATATTTGACGGATTGACATGAATAGATTATAGATAATCGGAAATTAACAGGACAATGTTTACAATTCATCGAAATTTTAACGTCTCGCGAAATACAATAAATAGTTAACGGTGTTTACAATCACACGGTGGCACACACTCCATTAGAAATATAATGGAGTGTCCGCTCTTCAATAACGTGGCAATATAAATGCAAGTGCCTAGTTAATCAACGTTTGTTTTTGCAAAACAAAGTCAATTAACAAGACACATCTAATATAGAAGGAAACATTTGGCAACAAATAACAATTATTTACCAATCTAACAAATGGAGGAATCCGGACAAACGTATGCCGTCCTTTGAGCATGGAACATTGAATACACAAACAAAACACACAAAGCACAAAAGGATAGATAAAAGCTTCAACTCAGCGAATCAGCGATTGACATGAGTATTACTGATTTACAAAAACGATATATTTTACGAGCCACTGATTAATAAATGGAAAAATGGTGACTGAACAATCGAAGCCTGTTATTTTTATAAATGCCAGTGTACATATTATAAATAGAAAAGTAGGTCATCCCCGACCCTTGTAAGAGGTTCTGTTACCTATTACCGCTCGGGTGGCGGTCATGTGGTGGTGCAGTTGTCCGTACATGAAATTTACGTGACGACATTGTTGCATCGATGCATCGCTCGATACTTGGTAAGCACGCAGCCGAAAGTGGTGACGCGTGACGGCGCGCGTGGCCCCGCCTAAACCGGCTTGGTCCGACCTGTTCAGTTTGCTTGTGGTGGCGCGTACGGTCGAGGTACGCACACATGCAAGCAGCGCGAAATACCTTTGTTTGAAGATGAACTACTGTTTACTTATATACTACTGTCATTGACTATTATTGCTCTCTGTGGTTTCAGAACATTGTTGCGATGTTGTTGCGGCATAAAAGTGTCTAGTCGCTTGCTTTTGCCCCTACGTCAATTCTGCATCGTCTATTCTACCAAAACAAAAAGGCAGTATGATCTCATGGACTTAATACTCTTATAATGCCTTTTTCGTTTAAATTGGTGCGTACATGACAAGCCATAATACAACCTGAAACAATGCAAACGACGACGCGATTCATAGGTTGACCCTGCTCACGGAGCAGAGCTAGCGGT
The DNA here is from genome assembly GCA_923062465.1 of Acleris sparsana. Taxonomy (NCBI): domain Eukaryota; kingdom Metazoa; phylum Arthropoda; class Insecta; order Lepidoptera; family Tortricidae; genus Acleris; species Acleris sparsana. Next base: position 5,086,773 of record OV281293.1, read on the forward strand.
CCCGGTTCGATTCCTGGTTTTGAGTGATGAGCGCGAGTATTTGTTCCTGAGTGTTGGATGTATAGAGGTCAATTTGTGTGGGATAGTTCTGGATATTTACATAGAGGTATATTATATTAAACAGTAAGCCTAGACTGCAGTCAGTTCAGTTTTGCGAAGTCGACGTCGAATATAACGTTCCAATAAAGAATAACACCCTAAAGCAGGGTCTCCATTGCGAGCGGAGAGGGCCCCGCACGTACTCGGTTTTGCATACATCGATGACTTCAAGTGTTTCCACCGCAAGCAAACCTTTTGAAAGCACCGTTGTATGCTAAACACAGTCCATACGGGGCCCGCTGCGCTCGCAGTGGAACCCCTGCTTAAGGAAGCCTGGGCTAACGTAATGAAGCGGTCGGGGTAATACTTGTCGATTGTATGCCCATCTCACTATCACTACCACCGTACTAAATCCACCGAGTTCACTGACTTGCCCCAATCTGCCGTTAATTACAACCCGCCTGTTCAAATAACCGTTGTATTTACTTAATCGAACTAACTATCCGCTGTTCGGTAGAAATGATTCAACTGATTCCGCAGAGAACATTATTAGGAAAAGCGACACCCTTTATATTACGGGCAGGTATATAAGGTGCTAACAAATTAGTCACGGATATTTTTACAGCTGATAGTACTCGGTTCTCGGAGTACATTTAAGTATGAAACATCATAGGTTTACTTATGTTTTTTTGGAGAAAACTAGGAAACAAAATTGCTACGTTAAAACACCCTGTTAATAAGATAATTAAATGAGACCTCTTTAGACATTCTAGAACCTCTTTACTAGTATTTAATAACCTACAGTTTTCCCGCCGAGTCATGACATTTACGAAATCAACTTTTGACGTGACATGACAGACAGTGTTTAACATCTTGACAAGTGCATAATAGGGTGATTATTTTAAAGATAAATTTTAATTATTTTTTTTGTTCGGTAAATTAAAACAATAAAATGATATACAAAGGTTCCTTAATTACAGTTAAAAGTTAATTGGTTTAATGTAATCTATTATCTCTTAAAATATCCGTGACTAATTTGTTAGCACCTTATATTTATTTACATACTACATGCTTTTTTTTACCGGCCAAGTGCGAGTCCGAGCTGCACACGTAGGGTTCCGTAGCTACAAGAATAGCACGGTGGTCTCTTGATTTTTTATTATGTTTTATTTTAATTATTTGTTGTTATAGCCCCCTATAGAAATACACACTCTGTAAAAAAAATCAAATGTCTAGAGTTATTACGATATCATAATAGCGTGAGATACAGTCCGCTGGCAGACAGACGGACGGACGGTCCATATAGGCTCATATAAAGTATCGCAAGTTTTTATGAAACAAACCTAACCTTACTAAACCATCATTTACCAGCGAGATATTTCAAAAAACCTGAAATAAAAACCGTTTCAGAAAAAAACACTTTATGACTTGCGATGATTATAATTAACAATACATTCGGACTACAATTTTTTATATGAAACAAAGCGCTCCCGTTAGTAATAGGGCCCCGTCGGAACAGTTTGGGTACGGAAACCTAAAACAACGGTTATTAACAATTAGCCACATTCGTATAATGATTACCGGTCTTCATGCCAGTTTAAATTATAAACCCCCATCAAATATTCAAATTTAACGGAGACATACCAACTGGGATTATCCAAAATTAACTTTTAAATAAAAAGTTTTTAATAATTACAACAAAAAGTAGGCAGATTTTTTCCTTTTATAATCTTCTAAAGCGAGCTCAATTTTCCTTTTCACTAAAGAGAATTACAGCTAAAATTGTTTCAGAACTTTTGTTCTAAAATTTCAATGTTTAAGCAGATGCCTAAACCTCAAACAATTTTATAATATCCTTTAACATGCTTTAACCGTCGGCAGGTACGGCTTAGGTATTTTGGAGTTTGTAATTTCACTCCTTCACAGGTATTTGGGCTAACCATTAGCATTTCATTAACACGCGAATATTTGAAGAGACTTTTAGAAACGGAGGGATGATGCTGGTCAGGGAGGACACACGGGTTATTGCGAAACTTCTAACTATCAAGTTCATAAATATGTGTACACTGTAATACCTTGTCTATTTAATGTTATGTTTAAAACGCCATATATGAATTGTCACAGCGATTAAAGTGACAAGGTACTACAGTGTACAAATATTTATGAACTCGACGTACTGATAAACGATAACATTGTAAATTAGTATTTTTTATTTCATTTAAAAATAAATACATAATACCTAATAGGAATTCATACGAAATCAAGGGGAAGGGTTTTTTTTCTGCAGTGGGAAACTCATATAGGCAAGGTAACCAGGACAATTTACTAATGTACCTATGCCTAAACTGAGCTCTGGGCGTGTGTTATGTACTTTTATTATTGCGTGCCTAGATAGCTTATACATTTAAAACTTCCAAGACTCAAGAACAAATATGTTTGCTCCTCGCTTATTTACTCTTAGAGGGCTCAAAACTTTTATCATGTTTTTAGCATATAACTTTGTAATTTTACAATGTATTTCTAACGTAATAAATCTTTTTTATTAGTCTTTTAGTTAATGATTTGAATTAAATTGAATTTATATTTTTAACATACCGATTGTACAGTCGCCATCAGATATATCGGAGCGGCCGAGGTACTCAAATATTTCTCAGCAGCAATAAATTTCAATAAATTATTTACGGTAAATAAGGTCAATAACATCTGAACATCCAATTCGCCACAAATATATGAGCTGTGGTTTTTCAATTAAATCTGAACACACAACTAGACAATAATATCTGAAAGCACAACTCGTCAAAGTTATCTGCACAGACAGGTGATCATAAATATCTGAACATTTAAGGAAAATATACCTACCTTAAAGCACTAGGCATACAGTTTAAATGTAATCGTACAGATGTAATGAATTTTCCTTTTACAAAATAAGTAGGTATACAAAATATAAATCTGCATATCGCACGTTTTGCACAGTACGAGTAGGATAAGGACGCCATCAGTATTACGATGACGTCACGCTCTATCTCAGGCAGTGTATACACCCTACATCGAGCAGAAAACTCTTTTTAGTTTTGACATTGATAAAACCGAATGGTGGTTGTGTAGAAAATGTATTCCAGCAAAGTGCGTTAAAGAATTTTAAACTGTATGCTAAGTGATTTAAGGTATATTTTCCCTAAATGTGCAGATATTTATGATCACCCTGTCTGTGCAGATAACTTTGACGAGTTGTGCTTTCAGATATTATTGTCTCGTTGTGTGTTCAGATTTAATTGAAAAACCACTGCTCATATATTTGTGGCGAATTGGATGTTCAGATGTTATAGACCTTATTTACCGTAAAGAATTTATTGAAATTTATTGCTGCTGAGAAATATTTGAGTACCTCGGCCGCTCCGATATATCTGATGGCGACTGTATTACCACTACTTAAATAAAATTTAACCCTACAGCAAAGAGGGTGGGGGTAACGGTAATATTAACGTACTATAATTTCCTGTTATTTTGAGCTTGCTTTATTAATTGTCATTAATTTAAAATATATCTACGTTAACGATGAAAATTAAGTTTTAAAACCTCATGATATCGACCCATTCCAATTAATTCCAATTATATTTTGACCGCTGAAAAAAGATAAACAAAAAATATACGAAAAAAAGTTGCTCAAACACTTTGCGCCGACTAATTTGATTTTAAGGTTGAAGCAGCGAATAAAATTAATAATAGGCGACCCCCGGGACCGCGCTCAGGCGGGCTCGCTTAATTAAACAAAAAATCATTACGTTACTATATTTTCCTTTAGGAATGTACCACAATATTATCAGCTTCATAAGAAGCAAGGAAATTCTTGTTTATTTCCCAAAAATGCGTATTTAGTAGGTAATAATAAAGCAATCACTTTTTACCAAGAAGAATAGAGACCCAAGTATTAACGCCCCAAGGTTAAAAAAGTCATTTTAAGAGTTACAGTAATGCAGAATCACTTGTTTTTCGACGGAAGCCAATCGTGACGAAACTCCTAAGTCAGGGATTACTACTCAATACACGTAAGAACATACAAAAACGCCCGCGACGCCCTCTACCTTACCCTACATGATAAGATATGGTTTTTATAGGATATTCATTTTCGCATTTTCGACACAATTTGTACTTCATTTTAATGTATTACGCACAAAAAGATAATTAAGGCTTTAGTTAGATTTATATCATACATTTTGACACAATTCAACTTAATTTCATAAACACGAGCTATGGGTAATGAATGGGTTCCGATGATATGACTTACTTATTGTTAGTCACTAAGATTTCTAATTAAATTCCTCCGTAGGCAACTCTACATCCAATAAACTAGTTATTACAAGCAACGAACGTTAAGACTTTTGATAATTATTAACTAGCTTTCCACTACCAAAGTCAGAAGAAAATTAAACCAAATTCACTAACCTCTAAATCGTTTCATCCTTCAAGACACCTAGAATATGAGTACTTATTATAAAATAATACGATTATGGGATCGAAATGACCTAAATTAAAAAAAAACTTGAAAGTCGTAGAACACTTACAAAGTTAAGTAGTACTTAAGACGATAAACTAAATTTCAAGGAAACTGAATGCCTTCTGTAAAAGCGACGGAAGAAACTAATTTGCATAGTTAAGCAATCATAAAACCTATTTAGGCAGGATTTTCCTAATTGCTCCCAAGTCGATGCCTAAGCCGCCGTGGCAAAACGAAATTAATTTCAAGACAAAATTTAATTAAATGCGTTAAAAATTTGCCTCATTGACATTTCTGTGCAACCTTTCCTCTCGAAGATTTGAGCTGGTGACGCAATCGGCTTATTAGCGTCCATTTATCGCATGAAGCATCTACTCCTTTCGCACACTGCTAATTGTAAAGTAGATATGACTGTAACGTTTATAAATGCATGGTACATATTTCGTAGAACACAAACATATATTTTTCAAAAAAAAAGTCGACGTGTCCAGCTGAAATACATTATTCTCCGAACCGTTTTTGGCTTAAATTGGATCATGTTACCAATTACATTCTGAACTTCACTCTCTATTCCAAACTGTCGATACATATCTACCAACACCAAAAACTTTTTCATTTTGCGTTACCGAATGAAATGTGGAAAAAAATCGTGGCGGAGTGAAAATGCTCCAAATTCATTGATGAAAATGTTGTAGGTTATTCGTGGGCTGCAGCGGTACAAGTGTTAGATCCAAACGGATGATAAATGGGCTGTCCTGTCGGCGCCAGAGACAATCCATCCTCCGAACACGTCCCGGCGCTTCCGGCCGCGGCGGAAGCGGCGCGCTCGCAGGATCACTGTCACTACACTACACTAGTGCACTGGACAATGACGTCTCTTTCATGAACATTCACACGTTGGTTTTATTCATGGGTTGCCAGCCGTCTGTTTGCTACTAACAAATAATATTAGGTATTGCTTAAATGAAAATGGCATGAAAAATCAACTGTATTTTTTGCAACGAGTTTCGTTGGTAGGTGCACTGTCCGTTTTTACACAAGAAGGAAAAGAAGATAGGACACTCAATAAGTTAACGATATTTACAAAATTACCCAACTAATGTTTTTTTCTATATTTAATCGCAAGGAATCTCATTAACAACAGTACCAAGCTGAATTGACAATAGGTTTTTTTAAGGTGTTCTGATAGCGGTTTGTGTCAAAACCATACTATTTATTATTATTATTGTGTAAAAAAAATGCGTATTATCAGTGTTTGCTACGCCCCCTTTGTAGGTACTAGTGGTCGGAATGACATCATTTTGTTTGTATTCTATTATATTCAATTCTAAATCTCCAAGCGGCCATGCTACATAACATAACATAACCCAATACTAGCTAGTCAAGAAACATTTAAACTGTTAAAACGTATTGATGTGTTAACTATAAGTTTGATAAACGATCTACCCTGTCCTGTCTTGCGTCATCCCGGACGTGGCACACAATTCATCCCGTGTCCAGAATGCCCACCGAATGGTCGCGTGACCTACCACAGCAATGGCATGACATGCGATATCGTTATAAATCTACATTGAAAATACCACTTCATATTATAAATGTTTGGTATAAAGTTTCTGTTTGTTTGTTACTCACGCTGAAAATGAAAATGAAATTTGAACAGGAGATTATACCCTGGATTATCAGTTAGGCTACTTTTCATCACCGAAAATTTAAAAGTTTCCGAGGAAACGATTATTCGAAATCTGCGCGGACGAAGTTAAGTAAAACGGCTCTAACGATTTAGATGAAATTCCCAATAGGCGGCGAGATGGGTTAAATACGGGGGCGAAGAATTGATCTGCCAAGTTGTAATCTTCGGGAAAACTCGTTTTCAACCCGTGTTACGCTCGGTCTTCCGGGCACTATGTAGTAAAAAAAAACAGTGCTTAGTGTGTTTACTATAACTTAGAAGCTATTGACAATAGGGACACCTCAGATAGGTACTTATAAATGCTTGAATTTTAATTCTTACATTTACCAAGTCGTTGTGTGACAAAAAAAACGCTTTATGCAACCTTAGTAGGTTTGCCATTGTTGTGCCAAACTCTTATGGAAAAGCCAAACAAACCTACTGATTTTATATGAAACCTTATATTTACCAATTCCTATTAGTAAACCCAAAACTTTGCCTATATTCGGTCTTGTACAGTAACAAAAGCATTGATTTTAACCGGATTAGATACACAATACCCGTATTTACGAAGTCTTAGAACGTCGTTAAACTAAGTCCCGCGATACCCGCTGTTGATGGATTGCTTCTAATGACACCAGTTGGGAAAACTGCCCTTCGCATGACATGACAGCCGGTCGAGTTCTCTGTAGGAAGGGTATTGAGATACAACAACAAAATACCTTAGGTTTCATTGTTATACAGGGTGTCCCAGAAACCGACCTCAACCCGCCTAGGGCTGATAGAGCAGCTAAAAAGCTATCGATTTAACCCCTATGTACCTATGTTCAGTGATTTTTCCTAGTTTCGGAGATATTGATCATTTTATTCAGATTTTTTGTAATTTTCCCCTATGTCCATGTCACCAAAAAACATTGATTTCATGTTTTATTTCATACGTTTTTCAGTGGTATCTTACATAAATAGGATCATTACGAATCAGCGACGTTTAAACCTATTTTCCCGTTTTTTTTCAGTATTTTTTAATTAATCACATGTTGTTTTTTCCATTCAAGTGAAAAGCAAACACTGGGACACCTTAGTATGGAGAAACGAACTTTTATGTGATTAATAATATTCAAACTATCGACAATTAAAACTATCCTTCGATTTCAAGACAATACTTTAGTTTATTAGAAAGCAATATAATCGTATTGAGGGCGCCACTGGACGCTGCGCTCGCGCGGTGCATTCCTTCTATGCCCGGTTCCTATATTCAAGAAACGAATCGTCTTCCTCACGGGCCAACTGCCCGTTATGAGTTATGACATTTGCTACGTACAAAATCTGTCAAATTTTAACGAGACGTCACAACTCTACCAACGGTTTTTATATACTCGTAGGAACGCACCATTCATCTAGCAATTAGCAACATTGACGACAACGAACAAAAAACCCCCGACCCTTCCCTACTTGAGTTGCCCACGTTCAAGGGCGGTGGTAATTACTTCTCCTTATATAACCCGCATACTAGTATGCCACCCACTCTTATGAATCTTATGATAGAAAACAATACTAACTATCTAATGTGGGTGTGGGACGTAAGTAGGGAATGCAAAAACCGGTGAAAATAAGAAACCGGTTAATAACCGCCTCGACGGATTCAAAACCGGTTAACCGGTGTTTAACCGGTTTTTTTGCAAACTATTTGAAATCGAAGAATTACACGATAATTTTACTATTCTTGGTTACTTTTGGTGTAAAAGGCGTATTTTTTTAGATGTAAATAGGTATTTAAATGATTAACTCTGTACTAAACTAATTATACATACGGTTATTTATGTTTATATATTTATAATATATTTAGAAATGTTTAAGCGAATAAATAAAAAGCATATGATTCTTCTCATCATCTTTATAAACTTCAAAACAAATCAACAAGTGACGAATTAAATTATAAAACTTAAATTATACTTATATAAAAAGTACAATTTTAAATTTTAAAAGTTTAACAAACTTGTAACTAAAATATTGGTTCTTTAGTGTAGCAAACTAAAACAATGGGGTTTACCCAGCCCAGCCACAAACAAACCCTTTCTGCTCTTTTTTTTAACGCGGCCGCGGCATTACTAAAACGGAGTGGGGGTGGTTAATGTTTAAAGCTATTCAATTAGTATAGGGAATAAGTACTATACAAATTAGCTCCAGCAATGTAAATTTTTCATGTAGCTCGTGTATTACGTGTCTGAATGCAGTATACACTTTGAATTCAAGCACGTTACTGCCTTGGATGTAATCAAAGCATTCAAATCAATTAACATTAAGAAAACCAATGATCTTTGGGGGGTTTCGGTTCACGTCCTTAAATCCTTAATGGAAGTCATAGCATCTGACTTAATGATCATATTTAATCACTGTGTTGATTGTGGTGAGTTTCCTGATCTTATGAAACATAGCAAGATAATTCCATTATTTAAAACGGGTAGTACTTCTGACCCCACTAACTTTAGACCGATATCGATACTACCCACTTTCAGTAAAATCTTTGAGAAAATAATTTTATCATAGTTAATGCAACATTTTCAAGATAATAATTTATTACATAATAAACAATTTGGTTTTACTCGGGGTCGCTCGACAACCGAAGCTGGTGTTGAGCTAATTAAACATATTTTTGATGCCTGGGAGGGGTCACATGATGCTTTAGGTATTTTCTGTGATTTGTCCAAGGCCTTCGATTGCGTTAACCATGACACATTGGTCAGGAAGCTACACCATTATGGAGTTAGAAGTACTGCGCTAAACTTAATTAAAACGTACCTATTCGGGAGAATACAAAGGGTAGACGTGAATGGAAAACGATCACCTGGGTCTTTGGTCTCAATGGGCGTGCCACAGGGCTCAATTTTGGGTCCATTTCTATTCCTCATTTACATAAATGATTTACCATACCTTATAAAGGACAACCATGATATAGTATTGTTTGCTGATGATACCTCACTCGTATTTAAAGTCAAACGACAACAGGAGTTTAATGTGGATGTAAACAATGCTATATCAAAAGTAGTAGATTGGTTTAGTGTTAATAATTTATTACTAAATGAGAAAAAGACTAAATGTATTTTTATGACTACCAATGTGAAAAATAGACAAACTACTGTAACTATTAAAAATGACAAATTAGACTTAGTTAATGATACAGTATTTCTTGGTATAACGTTAGACTCAAAACTCCAATGGGGTCCTCATCTGGCTAAATTAGCGAATAGACTAAGTTCTGCAGCTTTTGCAGTTAATAAAATTCGGAATCTAATAGACTTGAAAACCGCTCGATTAGTTTATTTTAGTTACTTCCATAGTATAATGTCATATGGTATTTTACTATGGGGTAGTGGTGCTGACGTAAACAGCATCTTTGTTCTGCAGAAGAGGGCTATTCGTGCTGTTTACAAGATGGGTCATAGAGACTCGCTTAGAGATAAGTTCAAAGAAACGAATATATTAACCGTATACAGTCAATATATTTATGAAAACATTATGCATGTTCATAAGAACATCAGTAATTTTAGAAAGAACTGTGACATACATAATGTTAATACCAGAAATAAACATAAGCTCGCAGTGCCCTTTACACGGCTTCACAAAATAAAAAACTCTTTCATGGGTAATTGTATAAGGTTCTATAATAAGCTCCCGAGTAGTGTTGCTCATTTATCAGTAAATAAATTTAAGAGTTACGTTAAACGTAAACTAATTTCTAAAGCTTATTATAGTATTAAAGATTATATGAATGATGACAATGCTTGGGACTGGTTATTATTATATTATTATTTTTTGCTATACAATTTTATTATTAATGACCGTGGAGACTATATACATCTCCCTGTACGATTACCTATTATTTTAATATGACATCTGGAGACTTTACATCTCCAAAATTGACCGTGGAGACTTTCTACATCTCCCTTATTTTATTTTTTGTGTTTTTTTTATTTTTATAATTGTATTTAATTTTAATTTGACATCTGGAGACTCTTTACAGCTCCAAAATTGACCGTGGAGACTTTCTACATCTCCCTTGTTTTGTGTTTTTTTTTAATTATATTTAATTCTTAATTTTAATTTGACATTTGGAGACTGTTTACATCTCCGAAATTGTATTATTTATTTTAATCCGACATTTGGATATATTTAATTATTATTTACTACTGGGACCTGTACATCCCTGTGACATTTAAATTGTGTAGCTTAAGTTTAGTATTGTAATAAGTGATTTATTTAGAAAAAAGGCTTACTGTTGAGTTTCTTGCGGCGCTTCTTCTCAACAGTGGTCTCTTTGGAAGCGCTGGTAGACTCAGACTTGTAAAAGTGCCTACAGGGCCTACTTACAAAACTTTTTAAAATAAAAAAATAAAAAAATAAAATATTGTATCAGTAGTTCAGCACGTTAATGAAGAAATTAAATTAATAAAACTTCTTGCTATTCGCTACACGAAAAAATCGAGTATGTATTTTTATTTTTTACAAAATAAGAATACGTTTCCTTTCCACGCTATAAGTATTCGTCATTTTATAGTCTGAAGAATATTCTGGGGTATCTAATTGAGGCAATTTACAGTCTTTTAATGGCAAGTTCCAATTCGGTTAATAACCGGGGAAAGTTATAAAAAACCGGTTTTTAACCGAGATCAAAACGTTTCGGTTAATCGGTTTTTCGGTTAACCGGTTAACCGGTTTGCATTCCCTAGACGTAAGTCGCAAGCAGAGTCTTTGAAATGGGTTTTGAATGGCTGCTTATAAAAAAGCGAAGAACAAGATTCTTTAAAACAAAAGACAAATAATACCATGGATGGTCGTAGGCGTGTTGTTATTGAGAGGGAATCGTCGAGACTTTGTTTGCCTCAAGCTTTCCATATACGGTAATTCAAGATAATGTATAACGTCACTCCGGTCACCTTTCAATAACTGGCTTCTCAGAGTAAAGGTCGCTTGTAGTATTAAGATTGCATTTAATTAGATACAAAACCCTGGGACTCTATTCCCGACGGTAAAAAACATATCGTCTTTGATCTGTTATGGTATTGTTCTGACGTCAGTCGCCATTAGTGTCAAGTAAATAAGAGCTATCAAAACGGCGACAATACGATGACAGGTCAAACACGATATGGTTTTTACCGTGTTGAATAGAGGCCCTTCAGACTTACTTGTGTTATATGGTAAACAAGTTTCTAACCTCAAAATGAAACTCTTTTGTCTAAAACAGCTTTTTATCGTAAATAAAGTAAACTGAGAAAACATTTTGGCCATCACTTGGCCAATGTATTGTCCGTGATTGCTTTATTTTATTTAAAATATCTGTTTCATACAAAAATGTTACATTTTGAGGTTAGAAAGTTGTTTACAATTAAGACAAGTCTGAACAGGGCTTACCTGTTACACAATGCGTAGATTCCGATTACAATTATTCCCTCGGAAACTCATTAGTTAATCTAGAGTATAAGCTATGTCAATTTCAAATTTCATCCAAGTCTGTCCAGTCGTTGCAGCCTGAAGGAGTAACAAAGTAACACACAAACTTTCGCATAATTTATAATATTACTAGCTTCGGCCCGCGACTTTCTCCGTGGAGATTTCTATTATCGTTATTTCCTCAGGAACTTTTAAAATTTCGGTGTAAATAGTGGCCTATGTGTTTACCCATTTCAAATTTGATCCAAATCCGTCCAGCCATTGCCGCTTGAACAAGTAACAAAGTAACAAACAAACTTTTGCTTTTATAATATTACATTGTATTAGATAGTTAAGGGCGAAATACAAAAAAAATGGTGCAAGAGTTTTTATTAGAAAAGGCAACTTGGAGGATGTTTTAACGGCGTGTTACACCACCTTAAATCTCTCTTTTACTATTTGAACCTTCTCGCCTTTTCCGGTCCCGAGTTTCACACTCAGAATATACAATTCCGGCATTGATCAGGGAACGCTCGACTACTCTGAATTATCCATGCGTTCTCTGCAGGGGCTTGCTTATACATCCGAAGGACATCAAGACGCCAGGCACAGCTTCCTCTAATTACTAAACCTGAGTGAAACAACCCATAAAACGGCTAGGAAACTATGCATAAACTATGCTGTGGTTTTTCCTGATGGTTACAACGGAAGACCAGTGCTGACTTCAATGCCAGCATTACGCTTTTGGTTATGTTTCGTCGCCAATAAATGATTTTCTTTCCTTCTTTCTTTAATGTTATGGTTATCCTTACTTCCTTATTTCCTGACTTATTTATCTTTATATTTCCATAGTATACATAGTCGCTTTCCGCGTCTGCCTGTCTTTCTGTCTGTCTGTATATTCGCTAACTCCTCCTAAACCGCGCTACGGATTATGATGCTGATTTCACCATCAGTTAGATAATTTTTCACGGAAGGTCTTTATGTATAATAAATTCTGGTTTATCTACGTGTGTTAAACAAAATTTTAAAAGCTAAAATGGCATTATTTTTTGTTCGTTCCGTCTTCACAATGAAACATCCAACTGATTGATGCGATTTGGCTGGGTTTCCCGAGGAATTAGCAATGACACTTCTGTGCGGACGAAGCCGCAGGCAAGACATAGAATAAGCCACATTTATTTAATGGGCAATAAAATAAGTGAGAGTTGAAGCCCGGTTTACATTGGTCCAGGACAATGGACAGTGGATAGTGATATAGGACAGTACAGTAGTGTAAACCGAATGGACAGTAGCGAGTGAAGTTGCCTTGCCAGTGGATCCAAATAGAATCACTTTCTATTTTTACACTCCACTGTCCTTGCCACTGCCCTTAACCAATGTAAATCGGGCTTAAGGATGCTCAGGCCCTATTTTGAAATTATCTTGGTACCTAGACACGTGTTCATACAGTCACGTGTCGGTCCTTGTTACTGTGTGCCTATCCTATGTAACAAGCTGATACTTTCGAGGATCGAGAATATTGCCTAACCTTTTTACACTCCGCCGCCGCCGGCGCGTCCACAAAGGTCACTGACTCCACACCTAAACATGGCCGCCCATCCGTGCGCAATTACTCTTCATCGCAAAGTTTTCGTAATGTACGTATTTGCATTTACGCACGCGGGCGGATGTGGGCCAACGATCGATGATTCAGTGAGATTTGGATAATTAGGAGATGAAGGAGACCGCACCGTTACTCGGCAAGCCACAGGATAATGAACTGTGCTCCAAAGTTCATCAGCAACAAGCAACAAGCACATTAGCCTGAGGCTTTATTTCGGCTTTAGCGTACATACCGTTACTTTAAACACCTAAGATGCAGTTACTTTTTGTTGAACGGACAAAGAGTTCCGTTTACATGTTGCGGAAGTGTTAGTTATTGCGTACAGCCTTAACCACGTCTTAACCAATATTGGGCTCAAAATTATCAGCAGCCCTAGACAAATGCGTTCGACGATCGTTATCGTTATAGAAAATGGACAGCGCCTCTATTCTAGGCGGTAGAATTCAAATCGTATTTGACCTGTTACAGTATTGTTTTTAAATCGCTGGGCCCACGGTAAAAACAATATCGTTTCTGATCTGTTGTTGTCAACGTTTTTGATAGCTCTAATTTTCTTAACAGTAATGGCGGCCGAGTGAAAAACGATTCCGTAACAGGTAAAATACGATATTGTTTTTACTGCCTAGAATAGACGCGCTGGTCTAATACGATTTGTATTTTACCGCTTAGAATAGAGGCGTAGGATTGACGCAAGCTGTCCATACATTTTAACGTATTTAGAAAATCGTTTACGTTAGCGTTATGCAACTTGTCTAGACTCATAGATTCGTCTCTACTAAGTACCTACAGACACCAGAAATAATATAATATCATAATCATAGGGCTCAAATTATGAAACACGTCTCTTTCAGAAACGAACCATCCGACGATGCATTTGGACACCGGCTGAAAAACCTTTTATTGGAAAATCCATTATACTCAGTTAAAGAGTTTATGGACCTTAATTTATAATTTGTTTTGATTTAATATGTACCATGTATTGTTTTTTATTATTTCTGATGTCTTTGACCTATTATGTTATTTATTTTTTAAGTTTTGCTAATTTGTTTACATGCTATTTTTACGACGATCCTTAACGGTGATAACTCTAGTTTTGTATTGTTATTTTTATTTTTATTTTGACTTCTTATTTATATTTTTGATTATATTAGATTTGTGTATATTTTTTGACGATTGCAATGAAATTTCTTGTACTTTTGACATACTAACATGCAATGTATATTGTGACTTACTTTGGAAAATAAATATCATTCATTCATTCATTTATTCATACTAAAGGCATGAGAGCGTGTCAGATATTTTTGAGATGAAATACGATAATATCATTGCTGGATGGAGCCTATCCTGGTGGTCGTTAGATATTTTAAAACATAAAGTTAAATAAGATTTTATTAACGGTACAGCTGAACGGGCGGTTCAACGTCTAACTTGACTCGTACATGCGTAAACAGTATGCGGCGATACGCATCTACGATCTTAGCATGCGAGGCGTTGCATGTAACAAATGAATAAAAGTCAACACAAGCCAAAAAACCTAGTTCTTACGCGCATACGAGATACGTTACGAGTAGGTAAGCCATGTTATTTTTTAAGGACTCGATCACTTTTCAGTTCGACGAGCGAGCGAGCTAAAGTAAACCCGTCAGAGGGTAGGTAGATAAAACATTTTAAGGGCATGCATTCTGAATTAGTTACCATAACCGTCGCTCGTAGAACCTCATACACTCGATGGACCGATCATGTAAAGATGTTTTTAGGGTTCCGTACCCGAAGGGACCCGATTCATATGCCTCCGCTGTCCGTCCGAACATCCTTCCGTTCGTCTGTCCGTCGTGTTCTAACTTTAAACAGCTGTATCTTTTATAGATAGGGGAGGTAGGGGACCATGGGGCAGTCGGAAGGTTCGGGCACTACCTTACAAGTTATATAGTAGTGCCTGAATCTCCCGACTGCCCAATGGTCCCCTACCTTAATAGGTATATTGGTGCGCGAATCCGACTCGCACTTGACCGGTTTTTAAGTAAATAACACCTCGGCTCTTTGCCGATGAGTTTACAGGAGGAAATACGGATGTTATATGTATAGAAGATAGGTTATTTGCAGGCTGTCTCCGAGGCAGGAGCGACGTGCTCACCGTAACGAGAGGTTCATTGAGTCAGCGAGTTAATTTACTCCCAGCGTCCTCCTGCCCCGGGCTCTCTGTAAATCCTAACATTAAGGCAAAACACGTGAAATTGCAGCATTTGAGTGTAGTGGTAAATATATTTTTGCATTAAGGACATTAACTAGATCGTCACCTAGGTAGATCGTTTACTACGTTTAGAGGTAATAACACAAATAACTCTTTAACGGGTTAACTTAACTAACCCTACCCTACCTGAGAACCACTGCGATTAAACCAGTTTGCTAGCTAAATAAATCGCGTCCAAATCGGTCCAACCGTTTAGCAGTTATGACGCCATGCACAGACACGCAGACACACAGACACCTAAATACACACATCATATATACAGACCGACATAGCCCTAAGAATAGCTAAACCGAAGTGGCAGTGGGCGGGGCACATTGCTCGCAGGACTGATGGCCGATGGGGTCAGAAGGTTCTGGAGTGGCGTCCGCGGACCGGAAGACGAGCTGTAGGTAGGCCTCCAACAAGATGGAGTGACGACCTCGTCAGGATCGCGGGACCGCGGTGGATGCGAAAAGCACAAGACCGGTCTGAGTGGAAAGCCTCGAGGGAGGCCTATGTCCAGCAGTGGACGTCTTTCGGCTGACATGATGATGATGATATACAGACCTACACACGATACATTTTTGGCACCCTTTTATTGTCGGGGGTTAAAAAGGGAACTACGTGCACTGTAATTTACTTTTAAGTCCTTAAGTAATTAATAATTATACTTCTACCACTATTTAAGAGATCTCTTAAAGCATAGGTTCCCAAAGTGGCCCCTACCCTACCGTCCCCAAGTGGGCGCTGAAGAACTTTCGGTGAAGGTTTACAGGGAACGGTAACACCCTCAGAAAGTATTATTATTATATAGTATTTCTTGACTCGTAGTCTGCTACTCAAAGCGTTATTAACATACGTCGGACTATAGGGGGCAGTTTGAGGGCAAAGTAAGGTTTATAAAAAAATCTTAACTTACGAGTATTATAATGTACCTAGTATTTGTAACATAGTTCATTAAATTAGTTACCCGTTATCATTTATTCATCTTTAATGTGTAAATACTCTTTGAAGTGATGACTGATAGCCCACTGAAGTGGCCACTTAAAAGACAAATAAATAGCTGAGAGCCGTGTTCATAGAAATTGACATGCCCAGTTAACTCATTTGTGTTTTGTTCCTTTCTCACAGCTGCAATTGTCTGAGTGACGGATAAAGCCAAACGAACTTTTTCGCCATTTTGACTTATGTGTAGTCCAAGTACGTTTATAAATAACGCAGTTAGTTGCTATGATATTTGGAAATTCACATTATAAATACTAGGTACCAAATACTAAGTACAAATACTCGAAAGTGAATTGATTGATACGCGAACCTTACCTATCATTCTGACATGCCACGAAAATGCCCGCTGGAGTCCGACGTATGGTTATTAATTACTTATTTATAACCAAATACCACAACATTATGAAAGAAGTGTCCTGTAAGTTTAACGTTACATTATTCAAACAGTTGACTATTATATTTGATTTAATTAAATAATTAACCAAAACCTACTAATAAGTTACTATGTGGCGTATGTATGTGTGTGCATAGTCAAAAGCATAGATACAGCTAGTGCGTAAAATGTAAACATAGACTTATTGACGTAGCAGGAACGTGTATATATTTATGACTGACTTCTACCTACTCACCCAACATGCACTTCAGTCGAGATATGCATTGACAGATGTAGCAAGCGGCTCATTTGTAAATAATTATAACTAACCATCTGCACCAGCCCTATTTCTATGCAAATGAACATTGATTGATTGACGAATGAGAGAAACTTTGACGCGATTTCCCTAAATACCTATATATTCGCGAGGAAGCATGACAGTCAAATAGGCACTGGGAGTCCTAGTGGAAAAGGGTCTAAGTGTCCTGAAGATCAAGTGAAAAAGGGCTTAAGTCTACTATACTCCGTTTATGTATATGTCGTTCTTTATTACAAGTTAAGTCGACTTATGCCCTTTTGAACTAGGACCTCACTTATAAAGAAGACACGCGACCCTTCCAGTAGATACAATTACAGGAAGACAAATTAATAGGACTTTAACGAGACAGTTAAAACGGGCCAACACCGAGAGGATGAAACCGCACAGACATTAATTCAGACCCTTTAGGAAGAACAGTGTTTTCTAGTTTTGAATAGCTGCAGCTTTTTCAAACTTTATCTTATCTTATCTTTATGGTGGGGTCCTTACGGATACACTTCGACCCTATGGGATTTTTTCAAACGTTACGTTACACAACAACATTATTAAATGGCTTGGAGTTTAATTAAGAGAATTGTGATGCTAAAAAAAAATCCATTCAGGAGAACGTTCAGTGTGTGGTCTAGACCACACACTGAACAACAGACGGCTACCAAATTAGAGGAGCTGCAATTGGAATGTCTAAGGGCCGTATTAATAAACTAAACTTGTCTGTGAGGCCCGTCACAAGATACGTCAAAGTAAACGCCAAACCATAGAACACTGTCATTTTTGACGCATCTCGAGACGAGCATTAGAGATCAGTTTATTAATACGGGCCTAAGACATCCACCGTACTCCCCAGACCTTGCTCCAACAGATTACCAATTTTTTCGAAATTTGAATAACTTCTTGCAAGGGAAAAAAATCAACTTCGATGGGGAAGTCCAAACCGTCCGAATGATTATTTTAGTAAAGCGATCAATGAACTACCTATGAGATGACAAAAGTGCATAGATAGCAATGGTACATACTTTGATTAATTAAATCTACTATATATTAAAAAAACGACTTTATGTTCCTCCCATACAAAACGCCAATTTCATATGTAAGCAAAGCAACTTATATGTTATAGATATCATAAAAAACCTTGTCTGTACGATTTCCTTTCCAAGAAAATATTTCTTGGAATGAAACATATTTAAAAAACAAGAAACAGAAACAATCAGACCTAGTTCTTTATGATAACTAGAAACGTTTTCGCCCGGAGCTAAATTTGTACGGATTTTTTTGACAGCTAGCGGCGCGTCACAACCTTCTTAAATTTGAATTTCTATTCATTTGTTTGTATTAGTTCAACACTAGACAAAAAAGAGGGGTATCTGTGTTTCTGTGTCTATCCATGGCATCGAAGCTCCCAAACGGATATGGACCGATTTGCTGCAAGCCAGTTTAATCAGGATATTTCTTATCTAGATCTCATGATATTGGTTGGGCTATTTAACTGATATCAGCTCTCAAAGAAGGGAACACTATTAAATCGGGAGTTGTGTTTTTATATTTTAAAGAGAGAAGTTGTAGAGAATAGATAATAGATGTTTGGTCACCTGTTACGGGCTACGGCACGACATCAAGGTGACGAAGGAAAAATATAAGGGAAAAGGAACAGAGGGAGACAAAGAAGAACTTATATACTCGTAAACCAATTGGGATTGTTCATATATTTACATATTTTTTTATTTTATATTTGTCTATTTCGGATATATGTATAGAAAGTGTATTTAATCTTTGTTTGACTTTCGTTTTCGGCTTTAAGACCTCCTAGGTATATCTTAAGGGTTACGCGAGAAACACTTGTAAAAGTATGTTTTAATACACTATTACAATCACTTTTTATTATTAAATATCATTTAATTGTTTAATTTATAAGCAAATGCCATCCACAATTTGAAATATTCATGTCATCCATAAAATGTCTGCTAAATAAATAAAGATATTTAAAAATATATTGGGTCAAATACAAAACTAATGAAATCGGTCTCAAAAATACCTACACTTTCGAATTAGAATGTTAAAACCGTGAGTTCTTTTTGGTCTAACCCAATTAAAAGTAGAAGTACAGTCAAGGAATTTAATTCCTAGTCCAAAGTTGTATAGTAATTAAATTCCTTGACTGTACCTAGGCATCTTGCCGTTCCGTGTGTGTGTTAACGATAGGAAAGAACGGAAATTACTTCACCGTCAAGAGCTTTTAAGCAAATGATGATAATGATGCTATATAGTTATAATAACAGTTGTTTACTTAACTCTGCCACGAGTTTAGTTGTCACGTAAATGCGAGCCTTCCGCTACAAATTTAGACAACGAGGAATAATTACTTAAGTTGAAAGATGGTCCAAATTTTGCTAGCAACTTAATTAATTCCGCCGCTCATAATTTACGTTCTGTTATTAATGTTGTGTGTGCACAATTTATACTCAACATGCAACAGCTTGAAAGCTTTAGCGTCAATTTCGCGTCGCGCCCAGCTCGGCATCACATTACTGGAGCGCAAAGCGTATTATCATGATTTTAATTGGTTTAAAATACATCTTTTGAATTGTTCTACGGAGTAATACTTTAAAATGATGTAGGTACAGTAACAAAATGGCATCGCGCTTGGTCAAGCCAAGCTGAACGCCGCCGCAGGAGTCCGATATTGTCGGCGTTGGCTGAACTCTTTGTGTGTCTTAAGCTTAAAGTTTAATTGGAGGAGTCTACTGTAAAATTTGACACAGTTTTAGGACTTTTACACACCGTGTCATCAGATCGGACTCGGTTTTGAATACCAACCGCATTTCCTCAGATACATATCGTCAGTGATACAGCAATTCTGCGTCCTTACTGTCTTACTGAGGTGTATTTGTTAACTTATTTAATTTCTTCCTTACGCGGAACAAATTCATGAAGTTGCAAAATTTACCTTACTGTCTTACTTACTCGTACTAAGGCGTATTTTGCACCTTATTTAATTTTTTCGTTACGCGCTATTGCGGACGTGGTGCGATATCGGTATTACATCCCGTGGGATATCATCTCAGGACTATCCGTATCCTTAGCAAGGCTTGGGAATATAGTATCCATGCAATATTATCAATGCAACGGAGCATTGGATCGAGGTTAGGGCTGAGAGCGACTTAGGCTATTATCTTGGCTGTGTAATTAAAAGTGCCCGTGGGAGAAGAAAAAACTTCTGTGCGGACGGAGTCGTGGTCAAAACCTTAATATAATTATCATCATCATCATCATGTCAGCCGAAAGACGTCCACTGCTGGACATAGGCCTCCCCCAAGGCTTTCCACTCAGACCGGTCTTGTGCTTTTCGCATCCACCGCGGTCCCGCGATCCTGACGAGGTCGTCACTCCATCTTGTTGGAGGCCTACCTACAGCTCGTCTTCCGGTCCGCGGACGCCACTCCAGAACCTTCTGACCCCATCGGCCATCAGTCCTGCGAGCAATGTGCCCCGCCCAGACATTTCCCTTTACATTATTACCCTTGACGGCTAATTGAAAGAAACTGTTTCAGCACAGCACGCACGCCATCTTCCAACAGTTGGGCAATTAAGGAGCGGGTCAAATGTTTGTGTTATATAAAAATTCTCACAATTGTTCCAGAGTCCCGCGACCCAGCTAGGGCGCCAGAGTAACATTCAGCGGAGTCACTTCTAACTAAAAGTTATCTACGTTGAAATGGCATCATCGTAAACATAACGAGTTTAACCAACATTATGATAGGAAACAAATATTTTTTTATTTATGGCTAAATAAATAAAATACCACAGCACACGCAATGTTTTTCCTACTTCGTCGACCACACCAAAGCTGAAGCTGCGTAAATTGAAGTGCATCAAAATCGTAATACGTAATTATTACAATATTTAACAGGTGTTCTTTCGGATTTTATCTCACCGGTCGGCGGTAGACACAAAAGTGGGTAAACGAAGCGTCGTTAGCGTATTTTAGGCTTCAATGTGGTCGATCGTTAAAATTTCTTTTTTTTAAAGTTTGTACGCCGTACTATCTTGTGCTGCTGTAATTCATGCGGGGAACGAAGTTGCTTTTTTATATCGTAGTAATTAGTATTTTTTACTACGTACCTAAAACCGCCGCAGTTTACTACGTTTTTACGAGCAACGGACGCCATCCATACACGTTATTATGTTGACGCAGAATGAAGCGTGAAACGAACCTTAGATACGAGTCGAATACTATTATCATAAAAAGCTTGTAGTATTATACTCAAATCACCTAACTAATAGGTACGTGCAGTCAGGCTATTAGAAACGCTCTTTTGCCTCTGCATGTGCATGATTATTAATATATTATTTACGCTATATACCATGACTTACTTGTAGACATCAATAAGCCTGATGGTGATGACCATTTGGACGGAAAAGTGCTAAGGAGGCGACTGCGTACCGAAAAACGAAGCGTTGGTAGGCCTCCCACAACGGGACCCTCGATCTGGTGCAGATCGCAGTAAGCCGATGGAACCGAGTAGCACAAAACCGACCTTCGTGAAGTTCCTCGAGGAGATTTATGTTTAGCATTGGACCTTCTCCGGTTGATAATGACTAATAAGTGTCACGTTAACGTAGTGTGATAGGAACAACTTACCTATAAGTTGTTATTGTTTTTAATATTTCTGTTCCGGTCACACGTGAATGAACTTGCGATATATTTAGGTGTTTTTACTCTGCCTATTCCAATAAATGGTCATGAGATGTTGACGTCCCATACTGGGCAGAGATTCTACACAGTAAAACTTATTATTTTTGACGCATTTCCGTGTTGTCATGGTTACGATAGACCTTATTTACCATAACATGTCACAGACAATATGGTTTTACACAGTTTAATAGAGGCCTTGATCTGGCCTTGATCACCATAAACTCTGTAATCGTTAACTTAACTAGCGGCGCGTCCGAAATAGTAAAGCGCACCATCTTCAAATAGGATACCTACGGTAGTTGTAAAGCTGTGAGAACGCATCGCTGGAAACAAGAGCGCGGCAAAAACCAGTTATGCAACACGAACCGTACACGGATTGATTGAGTAATTACGGTTTTACGGTTCCCATCGGTTTTTCAATAAGAACGCAAACTCGGGGTGAAACAATAAACCGGTTTTTATGCCTGTTTTAATCTGGCTCGCACAATTACGAATGGTTTTTATGTATTTTTTTAAGTATACTTACGGGTTTTATGTGTTTTGTGTATGATGTTTCGTTTCTGGATACATACCTGCAACGAAATTAAAAATGCAATTATTTCAACTTCCTCATATTCATTATCCGATAACAATAAAGGGATTTCTCTTCAGTTAATTTAATTGTAGTTGGTAATCATATGTTGAATACTATAGCGGTTATTAAAGCGAAATGTTCTAATGAAGTTTAGTATGGACTATTATATCTTTTTAATGTTTTGTTTGGGTTCTCTAATATGATATAATAGCAAGATGTTTAAAAGCAAGTGGAATAAATAGAGAGCTTGGTCGTTTGAGTTGTTTACCTACAGAGCTTAAAATAATAAAAGGAATCTTAGTTTCAATTTTATAAATACATTATTTAATGATAAAGATAGGTAAGATATAGTAGATGGCGTGATTACATGTGACAAGTTTTGTCATGTATCCTTACACTACAGAAATGACCTGTCGTATTACTCAAAATTCCAAGCAAATGGGAATCCGTATGAAAGCCATATCCAATAAGGTACGGCTTAAGACTCCGCCAAGTGTTGCCCGTGTCCAATATTACATAACGGTTCGCTCACAAACACGCCGAGAAAATCTTAACAACATATTAAAGAACCGTTTATGAATGCAAAGTAAGGTATATTATAGTTATTCAGTTGTAATGTAAGTAATGGCTATCCTGCCAATTATTTTTGCATTTCGACTATATTTGCGCGAGTTTTCTTCTGTCTGCATCATATTTTTGTTTTCTTCTGTCTGCATTAAACGCCAAAAATAAACGCATTCAAATTCATAACATTAGTGAGAATTGCATTCAGTCATACATAATGCACAATAATACCTATACTTTGATAAAATAAAAACAAGGGATTAAATATTTTATTGCTAAAGACAAATACGGATCTAGACTGAACATTGAGATTTTTATTATATTATTCAAATCGAAGATGACGCCAGTTCCAAACAGGTAGCGGCGTGACCTCAGGCATGAGTCACGCCAAAACATTTTAAAATGCACTTACAAACTTCATTCCAATCTGCCTCACTGTCGCTGACCATGGTGAAGCGAAAGGATTAGTGTGACGCAGCCTTTAAGAGTTTTAATGTTCGAATGTGTCGCCGGTTAAAAACCAATCTTAGCCAATTTAAAAAGAAATAACACGTTCTACTCGAAAATTAGATTTGGTTAATAAAAGTAAATGTCAGAAGTCAGTAGGCAATTTTAAGTTTTCATACAAACTTTAAAACGAAGTTTGTTATTCTGCTTTACTTTCGTCAAAATATACTTAATCTTTGAATGTCAATGATTGTATTTTTTATTAGCTCATTTGAAATTGTTAATTAATAATAATAAAAAAATGGTATAGAGAAGGCAAACGAGCACACAGGCCACCTGATGGTAAGTGGAAACTGTGACCCATACACATCAGCATTCACAAGACTGCAAATGCGTTGCCAACCCTGACTAAGATGGAATGCCTCTATGCTAGTCATTACACCGGCTGTCTTATCCCCAAACTGGAACACAACAATGCGAACACTGCTGTTTGGCGGTAAGTTAATGGGTAAGATGGTAGTAGCAATCCGGACGGACCCTGCACAAGGTCCTACCACCCGCAAAATTCTAATTGAATAGTAAATCTTATTGTGAAGTAAACGAGAGCTGTCTTAAAGCCTACAATGTTATAACGATATCGAAGCAAGATGGCCTAAATCTGAGTGGAATAAATCCCCAGCAAGTGGTCCTTAACAAATAACCATCCCAATTGTACAGTAACTGTGCCGGGTTTTATCATAAAATGTACGTTTCGCGCTTAATGTTATTGACCAAGTTAATGTTGGCGGCTGTTATTTTAATACATTAACGAATTAAAGGCAAATGAGGCAAAGGTAAACACCGTACGGAGCGTGAAATATGTTAATGACTATTGTTAAATTACTTTTCCAAATGGGACTTTATTTTTTGTGTTAAGGGGGTATTTTACCCAGCAAATGAAAGCTCGATATTACAGTTGAAACCGTTCGTGGCGAGCTTGTATAGCAGCAATATCTTTCAGATGAATGATGATGATGATGATGATGATGATGATGATGAACAGAATTCTTGGATTCGTACTTCTCTCGCACTCGCTCCCATACTCTCTTATAGCGTCTTTACATTATTATTTTTGATTGTGCCTTTGTACGGTCTCCGTGTAAACATTTTTTTATAGAAAATAACGAATCCGGTTAAACCAAATGCGGTCCACGTATTCGGTCATCGACCAAACGCGCTCTTTTGCTGGTATTATCTACTTTAACAGAGGCCCGAACCACCCGAACCCGAAAGACTTTTAAGACCTGCACCTGTCCTCTATTCTATTCGATAAAACCATATTGCTTTTGATATGTTTTCGTATTGTTTTTAACCCTGCCGCCATTTACTTTCAAGCTGTCAAGTAAAGAGCTATAACATGTCACAAGGCATGTACTATCAGCCCATTGGAACCTTGACCCACCATAGAACTCTGTCACAGTGACGTTATGACTGAAGTCATAATAAGTGTCAAAGAAATTGTTTTATAGTGTCACTGTGACACCGTTCTATGGTGGGTCAGGGTTCCAATGGGCTGATAGTACCTATGTATGTAGTAGAATCTTTATTCTACTAAAAACTTTCTGCTTTCAGTAAGTATTTAATCGGACACACACACCTATAATTATGGTTCGCTTGCACGTTAATTTTAACCCTAGGATAACCACAGATTAACAAGTTAATTCCTTAACCTGGGGTTAACACTTCAATAAAATAAACCTATCTCTCTGCTCTCTAAGCCCAAGAAACACGTTGACTCAACCTTATGATTTCTAAATTCTGTCATAGCTAGAAATTAATAGAAAAGGGATAATTCAGTGCAGTGGAAATCCAGCTGCTGTTAGTTTAGAACGCGGGTCCAAGCAGAAATTCTGTACAGCACTTTAATTATACAGATTACAGATCCGGCGCGTCATTACATTAATTGAAGACAACTGGAAATATAATATAGAGTTGCAGAGTTAGTGTTGCTTTTTCATCTCCGTGAATGAGGCTTGGGCTAAGGACCCTTGGGCCGGTCTAGACGGAATCAATTCCGCTAATGTGAGGCAGGCAGGGGTGCCGTGCCACAGTTCACCTGATCTCTCTGACACTATGACGTAATGCTAGCCTATCCTACTAAAACAATATGAACTAGCGTCCCGTACATAAGCCAGTATTTGTAGTAAATAAAAACCTTCCGTGAAAAATGGTTTAACTGATGGTATGAAAACCGCATCAAAATCCATTGCGCGACGATGTTTTATAGTATGAAAGAAGATTATGGAAATACTTTACTGCAGGTAAAGAAAAACAACAACAATACAACGAAGATTTAAAAAAAAGTTCAAAGCCGATGCCTTTAAGGGTGCTTCTAACTAACCCTTGAGAGATTGAGGAAAGTGAAAGGTTACAAATGTGACTTATCACGTCTGAAAGGGTGAATGGATTTCGGATGACCATTGGCGCTCAGATATTTAATGTCCTGGATAAAAAGATAAAAGATAAAAGAAATTTATTCAGTAAGTAGGCCGCTCCGGCACTTTTACACGTCAAGAATCTACCAGCGCTTCCCAAGAGGAGACGCTGGGAGAGAAGAAACGCTGCAAGGAACTCAGCAGTCAGTCATTTTTTAAGCGTATTTCATATTACAATGGTACTACTTAGTCTAGCATTATATAAAGCTACAAATATTAAATTAAATATAATATCAAATAACATGTACATATAGTTCAGCAGGAAAACATGCCAAAAATCTTACAGGAGAGAGAGAGAGAAAAGAAAAAAGAAAAAATAGAATCTACTACTTATGTGTATGTGAGATGGTGCAAGATTACCACATAAAAGTTACGATATGTTTTCCTGTATCAACGGTGTCCCCTAGACAAGAAAAAGTAGGACAAAGCTTTTGCATTTGAATAAAATATTATTGACTAAGTTTCGGGCTTAGGCCATGCATTTTTGTCTGTTAGATAGTCCTCGACCCTATAATACGCTTTAGACATTAACGACCTTTGCAAATATTTTTCGATAAGCGCATAAAATACTTTTTAAACGGAAATTTAAATGGTTCTCGAGGGAAAACGATAGACCAACAAACGATATAAGGTCAATGCAATATTATGGCGTCGAAGAGCTTACCTGATAAGGGAGTCAGAAGGTGGCCCACTCTATAAATTGATCTCGTTAGGTGCTGATGATGTTCAATAGAAAATACCAACGTCCGGTAAAAAAATCTTGTCTTAAAAATGCTTTGACAGTAACTTATCTGTTTCTACAGTCGAATTGCCTATGAACAGGCACGAAACGATTAGGTACGTTTAACGTATGTTATTTGGCATTAATGTGTGATGGATGTTTCAAGCGTGCGAGCGTAGGCGGCCTTGCTATAGGTAGGTATATAGCTACCTATACTAGCTAACTAGCCATGCCCAAATTATACTTATAATATTGTATTAGTTATATTTAACCTAATCCAAAGAACTGTCGATAAATAAGTTTTCTGTGCTTTTAATTAACGAAGACGCGTTCTACCTCGTACGATTTGCTTAAAACGCTACAAAATGCTAAAATGGTTAATCTTTATCTTCTATGTTAACATAGTATATGAAACAAAGTTGCTTTCCGGGTCTGTCTGTCTGTCTATCCGCTAACTACCTGTAAACCATTAAAATTTTGATGCGGATTTTTCACGTAAGGTTTTTCCTTGTAAGTAGGTACTAGGTATACTAAATTATTATAAATGAGAACGTTTGGATGTTTGTTACTCAATCACGTTTCAGCCACTGAACCGACCGGGGTGAAACTTAGCACACATATAGGTTAGGTCCTGGAATAGGACATAGGATAATGTTCATCCTGGAAAATGTTAAAGTTCCCGAGGGAATAGGCAAATAGGTTCGCTAAAAAAATAAGGTTTTAGGAAAAATCTGACCACAGTGATTTGACGGTCTTTTGTTTTTTTTTATAGCATAGAGAAGGCAAACGAGCGCACAGGCCACCTGATGGTAAGTGGAAACTGTAACCCACAGACATTCGCATTCACAAGACTGCAAGCCTAAGACTGCAAATGCGTTGCCAACCCTGAGGACTAAGATGGAATGCCTCTATGCTAGTCATTACACCGGCTGTCTTATCCCCAAACCGGAACACAACAATGCGAACGCTGTTGTTTGGCAGTAGGTTAATGGATAAGATGATGGTAGCGATCCGGACGGACCCTGCACAAGGTCCTACCACCCGCAAAAATTTAACCTAAATCTAGTTACGAATATACAGATTGCATACACCATACAAATAAACAAACAGGTGGCCTGATATGGCGACTTTATCGCGTGACAAAATGTGGATAAAGCATCCGTCACTTTTTGACACGTATATAAAGTACGAGAGTGACGGGTGCAGTATCCACATTTTGTCACGACAAACGCAACCATACTACGAGTATGCCCGCAAAAGACCCATCGTGCAATTTGCAAATAGGTAAGAAACTTTAATAAAGTTATTTGGCAACAAGTCGGTGAGCCACTGTAAATGCCATTACACCTTGCGCGGCGACTCCAATAAAGGTTTTAACACAGCGCGGGAGTATTCTGACGCAACTGTATATTATTGTACATTCTAAAGGTGCTGGTACACTTAAGCATTGCTTTAATGTACAAAGGAACAAAACAAAAACAATACAATGAAGATAAAAATGTTGTAGGTACAAAGGCGAAGTTATGCCTCTTACAGCTAGCTAATTTACTCGAGCGTTCGAAATTTGTTCGAATAACCAATCAGTAATCACATATGCTCACGTCTATAGAGATAAGCACCATAAAGTACTCATTTTAGGGCAGTCATGTTAATTAAGTGTCTACCATTTAAGAAAGATTTTGTTTTAGTTGAAATCAATAAAATAAAATAAGTTAAACTACCGCCGGGCCAAGACGATCACCGCACCGGTCTAATATCTCGATGAATAGGGTTCCATAGGTTTTATAGTCTAGGTATCAACTAGATAATATACCTAATAATCTAAAGCGATATGGAAAACCGTCGTCTACCATCGTGTCGTTCCATCGTGTCATAGCGAGAAAGATAGCAGACCTAAGACTAAGTCCTAAGTGTCACTTACATGACCTTTAAAGTGTGTATGGGTTTGTTAACGTTACGTTAGTAATACTTAAGTTGCAGAACATAACTAACAACATGTTCAGAAAAGTTAGTATGATTCAATACAAAAATTAAGAATATTTTTGGAAGTTACCGAGATTTTCTCATAGGAAAGTTTTACAATTTGAGAAGTTTCTCGTCGACACAAAAGACTTCTGCAACAAATGTCGTGAGAACAAGTTGCAGACGGTGCTTGGAATGGCTTGTGTCGTTCGTTCTTAACGAGGAATGACAACCTAAGTAAAATATTATAGGGGTAGGTGTAGTTTTTTTATGAGATCGAGAAGGCAAAGGCCGCCTGAATATAAGTGGCATCTGTGTCCCATTACATAGACATTTGCAGTCTTAAAATACGTTGTCAACCGTGAAGACTAAGATAGAACGAGTCGAGTTTATCCGAGTCTTTATAGGGTCGTTACACGAAACCAACAATGCGAACACTGGCAATGCTGGTAGCGACTCGGAAGGAGAAGGACCTCGTAGAAGGTATACCTATTGACGATGAGGCCCAGCATTGTCAACTGGCATTGGCACTCGAATCCGGTGAGCTATATCGGTTACTTTAGTTCTCCTGCGAATCTCCTCATTTCTGATTCGATCTCGCAAGGAGAAACCCAGCATAGCTCTTTCCATCGCCCTTTGAGTGACCTTGAGCCTTCTTATGAGGCCCATTGTAAGTGACCATGTCTCGGATCCATACGACATCACTGGCAACACACACTGATCAAAGACTTTTGTCTTGAGGCACTGTGGTATTTGGGACGAGAAGATAGTGTTGTAATGTTGTAGCCAATAGATAGATTAGGTAATTTCACGATCAGAGTCCCCAGCTCTAATAAACCTGGCGCACAAACTTATAATTACATCAGACTGATAAAACCAGGTGAAAGGTGAAACTTTGTAGTACATAACACAGCTTATATGAAGCCCAGTGTCCTAGAAACTTGACAACATAACAATGTACCTACATCAAATGGTCGAGTCGCTGGCAGGTCGATCAAATACGCTGGAGTATTCAAATTACATACAATCCTAGCTGTTATGGTATTGTTCTTATTTTGAGAGAACAACTATTCCGTAACAGGTCAAAGACGATATGTTCTTTACCGCGTAGAATCTGGGGTATATTGTATGAGTTAAAGGCCGCGCGAACCCACACGCGGCTCCACAGACTGATAGCGATCTCTACTTAATAAACCCAAGCCCGCTTTAATTGGCCCGTGTCGAGATAATTAGACGCAGGCCTCCTCAAACGGCAGGTTCCAGTAATCTTGTCAAAATTAAGCCTATTTGAGACTCGGGTCACATTCATAGCCTATTTAAACAGCAGTCGCTCATTAGACGCGAAATTAATCTCTTATTGGAGTGTTATTAGTAGTTTGTAAGGGGATTTAAAGCACGTCGAACTAAGGGTGGCAAATGACGTCACTACGCGTGTAAAAATAACTAATACATTATTCAATTAAATCCACTATATGATAGCAGGTTTAACAAAAAGCAAGTTAACCCGGCTGCATATTTTGATACCGTCGTTTATACAGTGTGTGGCCCAAAACCGGGGCGAAAAAAGTAAATGGGGATTCTTTAGAACATTTCAATTAACTATCACAAGAATCTAATATTACAAAGTCTATAATTTTGGAGAAAACAGCCTACAAAGTTAAAAATCGTAGGTAATGTATTTTCCCGTCGCGATATCGTCGCTTGGTCACTTGGTACGCGGTATGTCTGAGTACAGGGTGCCATTGACAACACGCGGTAGATTTAGCGGTGTTTGCATTACAATGAATTTGCGATTACGTTTGTTAGAATAAAACTGAAAGTTAAGTTTTGATTTTAATTATGTAAGACCATTATAATGTAATTACCGGTGATCTATAGAGCCCCTGTTTTTAATATTATCCCCGGTTTTGGGCCACACACTGTATAATGTTAAATTCCCACGTTACGTACCTATAGTCAACGTCCAAAAGTAAACACTTGTGTATTTTATCGCATTGACATATTTGACGAGGCTGTTAAGCGACAAGGTACAAAATATAATGTCCTTTTAATGGGTTATTCCCACCTGTTGCCACCAATCTGTTACTGCTGGTAACAGCTGGGTTTTTTTCCCACCTGTTACCACTAAAGTACTCGGTGGTAACAAGTGGGAATATTTTTCCCATTTGTTACCACTAAAATATTTGGTGATAACTACTGGGGAAAAAAAAACCAGTAGTTAGTGGTAACAGCTGGGTATTTTTATTCCCAGTAGTTACCAGTGGTAACAGGTGGGAAAAAAAAATCCAGTTGTTACCAGTGCTAACAAATTGTGGTAACAGGTGGGAATAACCCCTTTTAATGTCAACAGTACTTTTAAATCTGCCATATTGTTTTATTTTTAAGTTAAGTTAAGTACCCAGTACCCAAAGCCTTGGGGGAGGCCTATGTCCAGCAGTGGACGTCTTTCGGCTGACATGATGATGATGATGATGATGATGAAGTACCCAGTGACACTCGCGATTGCGACGCTGAAACGCCAACGAAGACGAAACATTGGTCGGTATCGGGCCATCCGTTCCTACATCCTGGGCCTCAATTCTACTCGGTAAAACCGTATTGCTTTTGACATGTTATCACATTGTCAATGTTACTATAGCTTTTATTTGGTGTCCTGCCGTTTGACCAAAAGTCATTTGGCAAAATTACACTTGACAAACAACGTTTTGCAAAAAAATGTTTCGCCAATTGATCATTTTACTAGTTGTCATTTTAAAAATGGCTCACTTATTCAAATGATCAACAGTTAAATTTACATTTTATAAGTAATTATTTGACAAAATGAACATTTAGCAACGGAGTTATCAGACAAAATTTTAAATGCAACGAGCAAGACGAATCTGGGCAGAACTGACTCGGATAGGTTAGGTTAGAAGGCCAAGGCGGGAGCTTTGCTCCCGCCTTGGCCTTCGAGGTTATTTTTTTCTGCCCAGAAATAGGTAAACTACAGGAAATAATATTTGGTGAAATGGAAAACTGTCAATTGACATTTTATTATTTAACACATTTACCAAGTGTAGTGTTTGCTAATTGATCATTTGCTAATTGAGTTTTTGCAAAATGATACTTTTGTCAAATGTCACGTTTGCCAAATGATTATTTGGTGAAACGTTGTTTGTCAAATGATCATTTGTCAATATTTTTTTGGTCAAACATTAGTGAACCTTTTATTTACTTGACAGTAATGGCAGCTGGGTAAAAATACATTCTCGATGCCGTATAGCTAAGCAGGTATTTCTATTTTAAATATGTTTCTGTAAGTTATTTGCACGGTGTTTTTGTATTTATTCTGTTACTAACTACAAGTATTTGTTTAATAGAATATATTTTTGTATTACACTATTTATTCGTTTAGCGTCACAAACCAGCGCTGCAATTCAGCGCTGCAGGTGTTTAACACCTCAGCATTATGCTGAGCCAGTGTCGGATTCACTGCCGCGAAGACACACTCACTACTCTTTTTATTGCTTTTGTATGTTTTTTTTCTGTGTGTAGTGAATAAATTGTTTTTTCTTTTTTTTTTTTCGTCTTTTACATAGGTCAACGCATAGAGCCTTATCTAATTGAAAAAAAACAAAAAACATAAATCAAGTTCAAAGTAACGTCGCGGTCCCGTGTTGACGTGATATAAAACAAGAAACCGTTGCCGTTAACAACCGGATTTCAATTTGAGGTGTAATTTTGAAGAACGCAAAAAAAGAATGGCCCGAGGAGACAAACATGGCGCGCAAAAAACAAATTGCTCGTCTAATAGCCGTTCATTTTTTTAAATAACTGAATAAACTCGAAGGTCTGGTGTGGAAGAAACAACGGAACCTGAGTTTTTCTTTGCTCTTTTTCGAATTATGACTATTAGAAACACTTAGGATGTGAGACATCATTTGAAACTTTGCTTTGGCGCATACTACACATTTAATATTAATTGTGATCTGATAAAGAGTTGTATCGTATTGAAGGATCACTATGATCCTCGGCATGTAATCTGATCCAGATATCGTCAGATCCCTCCATCCAATCAGCCCATAATAGCGGGTCATTTCATTCTTTCTCTCCTGCTGTTAAACTGCCCAGTTCTGCGTTTGCCTAATCCGGGGGCCGCATTATGACCTAGTAACTGCCTAGTTCCAGACAGCTAAAGGACAAAGCTATATGACTGCTACAAAAGAGATTGTTAATAATGGATCACAAAAAACATTGTGTTCGCCTTTGCCGTAATAGTTCAATAAATCTATGAATTAATAATCGTTCTAGTTTTCGCCCAATTAGTGCTAACTGCCTATAGTTTGAAACATAGTTTAAAATCTCGTATCAGTAACTATTGGTAATTATATTTATAGAAATTATCTATAAACCAAATTTTAGCTGGTCACACAGCTTGTTTGTTTTTTTTTACAAACTGTTCTAATTACTCATAGCTTGAACTGTCGCGTCTCAGTATGTAAACTATTTACTAAATTAATTGAAAACCAAATTGTATGTAATTTAAATTTCGCTGTAAAAATGAGATTTAGGATATTAATGAAAACTGAAAAAACGACAATATTTTCGTTGTTTTATAGACATGGTGTATATACACGCTGAAGGTCTCTGTAAGTAAGTATATGTAAAAATATCCAAAAAAATACGGATGCTCGACCAAACGCTGTGATATTATTTAATGAACTAAGATAACCTTACAACCAAGTTGATAGCAACTTAAATTTTCTAACATGTGCCAAATGAACTTCCAGCAAGAACTTAACAAGATTATGCACGTAAGTTCTCGTACGGTTAATTCTGCTGTATAATATAATCCACGCTTAACAGAGCATGCGTTAAATTCCTTGGTAGTACTTGTAATGTTTCAGACGGCGCCCTCAGAAACTGCAGTTAGGGTAGGTGCAGTAGCTGAGAGTTTAAGTGCGGCATCAAATTTAACTTCTGTTACATGGTTCAGAGTTTATAGGGTTAGTAACATCATGTCGGTATGAGCTGTAACATACGAGATGAGGATTTTAGCGCAACTAAAAGCGAAGAAACTATCAAAGGGTTTTGATTCACGATTAGGATGGATAGATGATTTATTTACAACGTTTATTGACGTTTGATTTAAGGGTTAATGTTGAGCTACCAATATTATACGCGGCATGATATGATAGTCATAGTATGAAGTTTTATATATGTATGTGTCGTGTGTGTGCAAATAATGAATGGACAAAGGCGAACTTAAACCAACTTAATGTATAACGATTAAAGTGATAAGCTATCGTGGTTATAAACCTGATAAATGCTAATCAGAGAGTGGACCAATGGGCGTCATTACTCGGAATAATGTGGACATGATTCCAAAGATTTATATTAAACTAATCAAATTTCATTAATTGATTTACTTACCCTACTAATAATTTTGATCCTTTGCAAGACGGTAATAAATAAATAATACTAAGACGTGAGGAGTGGCCATTGACATCCGTGGCTTGCGAAAGGAGCTTTTCACCTGATACGTTTATTTTAGCCGTGAAAAGGAATAAACTAACCACGGAAAACTTATATTACTGTTTATTTGCTTTAATAAATATACACAATAACAAGTCTATGTATTTTATGTACTTAGGGTAAGTAATCAATTAAAATTTAATTTGTTTAGTTAAAATCTTCGAGTAATGTCCACATTATTGCGAGTAATGTCGCCCATTTCTCCGATATCTGGTGATAGTGGACGTTGTTGCCAAGTATCGTGCACAATGAGAAAGGAAATATAATCGTGTTTCTTAACGAGTTGAGACATGCAGTCCAAATATATGAAAAAATATAGTACAAGCGCTCTGAATAGAGTCAATTAATTCATGAATTCATTAGTGCGCCGGGCGTTTGAGCAAATTTAATAAAAACCAATGAATGTTCTGTCAATTGACTTCCAAACGGGCCCTTTGTCACCGGGTTGATTTAGCTGGGCGGGTGGGAGGAGCCAAGTTACTGGTGCGAGTGATACTGGTGATAAGGTTCGAGATACTATACCGTGTTCATTCTTACTCTACTTACATCTAATTTAGTAAACAATTTACTGAATAAATATTTTGAATTTTGAATTGTAATATAAAGAGGAATGATTAGTATTTATGTGTGTTTATAACGAAAAAACTCAAAAAGGACATGACTGATTTTAAATAGTTTCACCATTACAATTCTACATTATCTATGAGTAACTGGGCTTTTTACCCCGGAACAATGAACGGTGCCCGTGGGATGACAAAATACGAATCCTACGCGGACGAAGCCGCCGGCAGAAGCTAGTCATAAATATAGTAACGAACGAGTAAACATTTTGGACATCACCTGGCCAACTCGGTGATTGTTTTATTTTATTTATAATATTTTGGCCAAAATAATGTTCATTTGGAGGTTAGAAAGGTTAGGTTTTTACTACATTAGACATGTAATAATGAACACGATATAGGTAAATGGTTATTTTAAATTAGTTTCGAAATAGTGACAAAAGGCTAAGTAAATAACTCTCTTTTGTGGAACTAACTAAGATATACCTAGGTAGTGTTGAAAGGTTAATACGTAGGTACACATAAGGGTGAAGAATTGAAGAGCATTAAACTTAATATTATTAGAGTTAATCTGAGTAAACCAGACTTGTAGCCTAATATGGTGTCAACATTTCTACCTACTTAAAAGTTAAAAGAGTTTATAAAATACTGGATTTTAATCAAGGGAATGTTATAAATAGATTGTTAACGTTTTAATTTTCTATTTATTCTGATATTAAATGAATCGACTATTTTAACGGGAAGCTAGGAGTATTTCGCATCCGGTATTCAAGGAATTGGTATTTCTGATCTGTCTTATCGAAACTTAGGTGTTTGCTTTTCTTATACTTCTCTATTGTAAATCTAAAATTAATATTATAATACAATATTTTTTACAATAACTACGAGTACTTAATTATCATATAAACATATCACGATGTTGCATCGTTCGCAAAATTATCAAATAATTAAGAAAAAAATGTATGAGTTTTTAAGGAGTGAGACCTCCCCACATAGGTACCTTACTTTTCATTTCATACAGACCTACTAGGAGGCCTAAACTACTATGTAACAAACCCACCTTGGTGGAACCAACTTTTTTTTTTATTACACTCAATATTTGGCGAAGCGACGGCGGTAAATTATACAAGCTTATATTGTATAATTTTCATTTTCAATGTGTATTGTCAACTTAATATGGATGAAGGCCGAGTGGAGTGACGTTTACAATACATCCTCCGAATTATAGAAAGAATTAGCGAAGACAGCCGGCCGTAACTGTTTAAAATGAGATTTCAATTGCGTATTGACGTCCAGTCACGGCTAGATAGATATCTAGCTTTGTTATACTAAATTATACTTTAATACGAAAAAGTTTTTGTTCATTCTGTCGTACAGATATTGTATATTTAGTTTGTAGCCCAGAGACGATACTTTGCCTCAGAGAAATGAACAGTTTCAAAGCGCATATACTACTTATTAAAAACATATTGCTTCATTAAAACAGTTACGATTGTCATGTAGAATAAACACCATTAAAACGTTCTAGACATTGGGCGAGTACAAGTAACTAGACTTAAGTTGGAGGACGAAGACTTAAACATTCGTTGAACATCCCTACGTCTCGAAAATATAAATTCTTACATAATTATTTAAACGTGTTTAAGTATTTTATTAGCAGTAAAATCGTAATATAATCGTGCTTCTTCTCAACAGTGATCTCCTCATGGGAACCGCTGGTAGACTCGAACATGTAAAAGTGCCTACACGGCCTACTTACTAAATAAATATTTTCATTTTCATTTTCATTTTTAATAGTTAAAAATACTAAACTAAAGCGAGATATCACGTGAAATCATCTCGAAATACGTTGTGGAGAAGTATTTAAGGTGAAATTACTAATTACGCCAAGGGCGAAAGTTAAACGAAAGGAGAAAAAAAACGGGCTGTTATAAGTGCAAGTCAAATGGAATAACTTATTTATTTCACTTTTGAGATCCTTCCCTCGGGACTCTTGACGATTCGTGTCATACTAAAACCTGACGGACGTATATACCTAAGCACGAAGCAGTCCATATTTCCATAAGCATCGCGTGCAACTGTGCCTCGGCCTGATACAATTTGTATAAAATCAGCTTACACTTGGAGTTGCTAGTTGAAGACTTGCCGCCTTGAAAGCCACAAAGCGCCTTACAATAAAGGCTGGTTCACAATCAGGCAAGTCAAGTAGCGAGTACCTAGGACTTTCTATAGTATGATTTTTAACCTACACAATGGAGATGTACGCATAAAAGATACGTTCCATACACCAAACAACACTAAGACTAAATTTCCAACACTCGTTTTTACAAGCCATGTATCCCACTCCCACTCGCATCAATGTAATCATTAAAAAAATAACCCTCTTTCCGACGCAGTCGGGTAAAAAAAATACAAATGATACGGGCGCGATAAAAAAATTAACGCCTAGCCCGAAAAAATGTGATGGTACCTAGTACCTACTGGCCCATTGCATCATCCAGGATTCTTACTGAAAATGTTAGCCAATTTAACAAAAGCGACATTAAATACCAGACCACACACCAAACAACAACAATAAAATATATAAAAATGTTTAGCGCCACACGTGCGAGCGTATCGTTAGTATCTCTGTCGTTAGGGTCGCGGTCTATCCACTCGACGAGAACGATTAGTGCCACTCGACTCGACCGGCTACTCAACTAGTGTGAAACAGGCTTAAGCAGTGAAGTCTCGACGCCGAGGCCGCCACAATCGCCGGCGACAAACAAACGCGCTAATGTTGCAACATTCACACTATTCATAATTGTCCTTACATAATAATATATTACCTATTTCACTAGTTGTATGGCCACAGTCATTAGAGACTTGCACAATCACTTATTCCGCCGCAGTTTAATATAATTCTTATCTTCACGGGATAAAGTACCTAAAGTAGTGTTAGGCGACTGTAAATAGCAGTCTTATCCCAGTCATCAACGACCTATCTATGTATATGAAGTAATAGTTTTATAAAGCAGCTGTTTTAAATGGTAAGTATATAAAACAAAGTCGCTTCCGGCTGTCTATACCCTCTGTATGTTCGCTTAGATGAGAGGTTTTCATCAATTAATATAATGATTAAGGAGGAAGGTTTTTGTGTATAATAAATTCTAGTTTATGTCCGGTTGTTACAGGTTTATTATAGATCCATGACTCGTTGCTACCTACAACGCTTTATAAACCTACCCAAGTACATGGTAACGTGACATCCGGTGCTAAAGGCACAAGCGGATGTTCAGTGTTCACGTGTTGGCATCCGCTGTGGGATTGCAGCGGAACTGAGCACAAGACACATCTTAGACCATGTTCGGATCGATCAGGGGGTATAATAACCATGACATGTTCAGTTTAGGTTGAGTGAAAGGGACAGAGCTGTATAACTGCAATAGCTCTTTCCCTTTTTCTCAACGTAAACTGTGCTTTAGTATGTCAGGGTAAACCCCGAGCGAGCCGCGGCGGCGCGCGCCCGGCCCCACGGAAGCGTAATAATTTGGCCGTTTGATGTCTCCTGGTCTTTGTTCCTACTAACGAGCTCCTAAAGCAACCTCTCGACTTAACCAAGTGTTAAAAGACGTCATCATCATCATCATCATCAGCCCGGGGGCGTCCACTGCTGGACAAAGGCCTCCCCCAAAGAGCGCCACAAGTCACGGTCTTGAGCCGCTTGCATCCAGCGGCTCCCCGCGATCCTAACCAGGTCGTCAGACCACCGGGTGGGAGGCCGTCCAACACTCCGTCCACCGGTGCGGGGCCGCCACTCGAGAACTTTTCTTCCCCAACGGTTATCAGTTCTCCGAGCTATGTGGCCTGCCCATTGCCACTTCAGCATGCTAACTCTCTGAGCTATGTCGGTTACCTTGGTTCTCTGGCGTATTACCGTATTACGGATCATATCGCGCAAAGAAACTCCGAGCATAGCTCTTTCCATTGCACGCTGAGTGACCCTGAGCTTATTTATGAGGCCCACATTCAGCGGCCAAGTCTCTGATCCATAAGTCATCACTGGCAACACACACTGGTCGAAGACTTTCGACTTAAGGCTCTGCGGTATTTTGGACGAGAAGATCCGCTTTAACTTTCTGAACGCTGCCCATCCTAGTTGGATTCGGCGATCGACCTCTTTCTTGAAGTTGGATTTACCTAGTTGGACAGTTTGTCCCAGGTATACGTACTGATCAACAACTTCAAGTTGAGAATTCCCCACGTGAACCGGTATTGGCAAAACGCGAACATTGGACATGACTTTCGTCTTGTCCAAGTTCATTTTCAGGCCCACCCGTTGGGAAACTCTATCGAGGTCTCCGAGCATCTTACTCAAGTCTTCTAGCGATTCTGCCATGACTACGATGTCGTCCGCGAATCGAAGGTGAGTGATGTACTCGCCGTTGATGTTGATGCCAAGTCCTTCCCAGTCCAGAAGCTTGAAGACATCTTCCAGTGCAGCGGTGAACAGTTTCGGAGATATGACATCTCCCTGTCTCACACCTTTCTGCAACTGAATCGGTTTCGAGCTCTGGTTCTGGAGCCGGACTGACATAGTGGCATTTTTGTACAAACACTTCAGCACTTCGATATATCGATAGTCGATGTGGCACCGCTGTAGTGACTCGAGCACCGCCCATGTCTCGACCGAATCGAAGGCCTTCTCATAGTCCACGAACGCTAGACATAAGGGCCGATTATACTCTTCAGTCTTCTGTATAATCTGGCGCAGCGTGTGAATGTGGTCTATGGTACTAAAGCCTTTCCGGAAACCGGCTTGTTCAGGAGGCTGGAAGTCGTCGAACCTGCGTGAGAGTCGATTTGTAATGACCCTTGAAAACAACTTATAAGCGTGGCTCAGAAGTGAGATGGGTCTGTAGTTCTTCAATAAGGTTTTATCGCCTTTCTTAAAGAACAAGACCACCACACTTCTGGTCCACGCCTCTGGAACACCGCCTTCGAGAATAACAGAGTTAAAGAGCTTCTGGAGGACTTTAAGTATCGGCATTCCACCCGCTCTCAGAAGCTCAGCCGTAACTCCGTCGTCCCCTGGCGCCTTATTGTTCTTCAGTTGCTTCAGGGCCATTCTGATCTCGTACAGGCTGACGTCCGGGATGTCTTCGGTGTAATGTCGGGTGAGTTTGGCTCTGGGATCTGTAGCCAAACTTTCAACGGGTCGAGTTGATTTGTACAGCTGTCCGTAGAACTTCTCAACCTCACTCAAAATCTCGGCCTTGGACGAAATTACGGTGCCATTTTCGGTCTTAAGTTTCATCAACTGGGTCTGCCCAACAGACAAATCCCTAGCGAACACCTTAGAGCCCTTGTTTCGCTCGATAGCATCTTTAATACGCGAAGTATTAAAGGTGCGCAGGTCTGTCCGTAATGACTTAGAGACTTGTCTGTTAAGCCCCCTGTACTTCTGCATGTCCACTGAAGACTGCAGCCGCATTTCATTCCGTTCGTCCATGATCTTAAGAGTGTGGTCTGAGAGTTTTTGGGTTCTTTTCTGGCTGCGGGTCTTAAAGAACTTCGACCCAGCAGCTTGGACAGCCTGTACAAACCCGTTGTTCAGATCGTCCGTAGACTCGCATTCTGCTAGGCATTCGAAGCGATTTTGGAGTTCGAGCTGGAAGGTTTCGGGGTTTTGGCATTGGACTGGGGTTGGACGGAGCGTAGACTTCATCAGTCGTGACCTTTCAAGCCTTGTGTTGATATTCAATGTGCCTCTTACGATTCGGTGATCACTGCCAGTCTTTAGCCTATTGATCACAGAGACATCATTGAATATGTGGCGTTTGGTAGACAAGATGAAGTCTATCTCATTTTTTGTCGACCCGTCCGGGCTAATCCAGGTCCATTTGCGATGTGGCTTCTTCCTGAAGAAGGAATTCATCATAAAGAGTCCTTCCCTCTCCAAGAATTCAGCCAACCGCTGGCCCCTGGGATTTCGCCTGCCAACACCAAAGTGTCCCACTCTCAGCTCATTACCTTCTCTCATGCCCAACTTCGCGTTGAAGTCGCCCATCACCACCGTGTAGTGCGTTTTAGAGGTCTGGATGGCTTTCGAGATGTCCTCGTACATTGCCTCCACCTCATCGTCAGAATGCGTCGAAGTGGGGGCGTAAACCTGGATGACCTTCAGCGAATACCGTTTGGTAATTCTGAGTATCAGGTACGCCACCCTTGTCGACACACTCCCGATCGACTCCACGTTGTTGACGAGCGACTTACGGACGATAAACCCGACACCACCCTGTGACAGGGCGTCACCTTCCCGGTAGTAGAACAAGTTACCGGACTTCAGGATCATCGAGTCCTCTCCCTGTCTTCGGACTTCAGATAACCCTAAGATATCCCATCGTAACTTGTCCAAACATTCTTCCAGTTCTAGGATCTTCTCGTCAGTCCTGAGCGTGCGGCAGTTGTGTGTCACCAGGGCCAGATTCGTTTGGTGGTGGTAGCCAGATCTCTGCCGGAGATTCTTAGCACCCCCTGCTCCGCCGTTACCGAACCCGCTACCTTGGGCCGGGCTAGCGGAGCCGCCGGGGACTAGGGGCCGTGGTTTTTTGGTGTACACCATAAGGGGGGGTTAGTGCCATAATCCCCACGCTTGGCGAGCGTGTTGGGGATCGCAGTGGGGCGGAAGTATATCACAGGACGCTGCAGCCCGTCCTGTGTCTGGCATTTGGCTTCCGCCCATCTCGGAACGGTTTGACCGCCGTTCGTCGGTTGACTGACTGCGCCGTGAGCAGTTACCACACGACGGGCGGTGGGGTCGTCACTTCCCGACGCCAAAGACGTCGTTACCTTAAAATGTAAACGAATATAAAAGTTTTGCTCAGTTTTTGCTAAGATTGCGGGCATTTCTGGGAAAAAATGTCTTCTGTCTTCTCCACACGCGAAGTACACCAAAGTCCTTAATCAAATGACAGTCCAAAAAGTTTTAATAACATCCTGGAAAATGTTGTTTCTACCACAATTTCGTTGTTAGAGCTTCGTGAAACTTCGTGATTCTAGGTAAGCTTATTCAAAGTGAAGGCAGACTGTTATTTAATCTATGGCGCTATTCAAAGGTTCGTCGCTCTAAGTATCGTCCTGCGAGTTCTCTCGGTAAGTACCTGGTGCAGACTGCACCGCGCCGAGGATGCACTAACATGAATTGCTGACGGTACCTACGCCACTTCAGGTGACTGACATTCTGATTCGGGTACCTTATCATCTTAACAAACGTGAAACGTGTAATTATTTCAAAATTTAAAAATGTTTACGTTTATATATAAATAACCGACTCACTATTATGATGATGATGGAAAATGTTTTCTTTTTTATGATTAAGTACTTAGGTAGTTACGTTCTGTGCAAGAGGCCTTTAAAAGTATTTCTAGTTCGTGTAAACCTAGCATAACCGCATATGAGACCGAGTGAGAGGGGAGTAAAAACCCGAAGACATAATTCTTTTTCATTACCTACCTACTTATTTTACGCATAATATGGCATTAAGCAGATTATTAGAAAAACCTTGCGTCTTCGGTTCGATAAAATCTCAAAAAAACAGTTCACTAGTTGCCTTATATTCAAAATGTCGAACCAATAATGAATTCCTATAGTCGTCCTAGTAACTAGATATTCCAAAACAGCGCAAGCCAAAAATTAGATCCGTCAACCAGCAGTACCTAGTCGGGATCGAGTTCAACCAGTCTTGTCCGCCGACGCCCGACCAAGTGTAAAAACTGGTCTAACGGCACACCCACTCACTGACCGTCCTCAAACTCAACGCTCTCTAACGCCGAAAACGGAGGAAACCCCAAACTTGTTTGATTCACCTCATTATCTAGGTTATGAGGATTTTAAAGTTTACCAAACTTGTTAAGCCCACACGGTTCTCACATTCAAACTTCCGTAAAGCATCATAGCCGTATCGGAACTAAGTCGAATTTCTCGTCAGTGCTTGTTATTCTAGCTATTAGTCTAGGCGATAAATAAATCGCGAACAAAAGCGCTATATTTATTTTGACATAATACCTGAGTGTTCGCTTTTTCTTGTACCAGGTAAATTACACGTTCCATGTCATTGTATTGATGGTAAAGATCGTGGGAAAAACAGAAAATATATATGGAATCGACATCAGCTGACAGTAGAGCACACGTTAAGTTACGAGCTGAGCTAGAATTCGTCTAGGACGGTGGATCGAGTCTTGCTAATGCGATTCAAAAGCGGGCTTGTGTCGGTCACTGCAACAATTTACCAGCTAATGAGATTCGAGATTGCCCCCTACAACGAACCAGTTATCCGGACGCGCGAACACGGACAGGAATTGCGGTGTGCGCCTTCCGCACTCGACGATTATGAATCAATTACAGAGCTATAACATCACCGCTGTGGACAGCCCACAGCCAGCAGCACTTTAATTTACATGTGAGAGAACAGAGATAACTGAAATAATTGAATTTAAACCCAAACCCGATCTGTTCACAACCTTGAGGCCAAATCAAACGAGTACAATTATCGCATTAGTGTCAGTTGAAATTTCCGATGTAAGTTTTCTT
This sequence comes from Acleris sparsana, assembly GCA_923062465.1. Lineage (NCBI taxonomy): Eukaryota > Metazoa > Arthropoda > Insecta > Lepidoptera > Tortricidae > Acleris > Acleris sparsana. The sequence continues at coordinate 5,130,013 of OV281293.1, forward strand.
TTGTACGGCTTCGTTGCGACGACAGCAAAAAATGGATCGAGGTCGCTTATTGTCTCCAACTGTAGGAAAGTCAATTGAATGTTGTATAATGCCGGCTGTATTTGCTATATTAAACTTAAACACTACTGATTACGTGTAGGCTTTCATGGCTGCATGGTAGATACCGGTAGTGCGGTAAAGCACACAGATTTAAATTAAATATGGAAAGGCAGCAGATATACCAGGTTAATCAATCATTTCCGAAACGGAGGAGCTAACTAGCTAGCTATTAATCCAAGCCAGTCTAACCCAGTGTCACGCGATACAACTCTTAATTGATTAGCTCCAAAAATAGACAGAACTTAGATTCGGCATCAAGACATATGCGTCTATAAATTGACCTTTCTCCAAAAACATTTCGACTGGCATCGTTGCACCAAGGGCATTGTGTCGGATCCGCCACGGGCCCGCGGAGCACGACGATCCGACTTCATGTTTTAGTCATGTTTCGTGATGCGAAGTGATGAAATAAGGAAGTACCGTGAGATTTTTATTGCGTGTTGGATATCTGCGGTGTAGCGTACATCGTTAGTTACTCGATTATCTAGTTTCCCGTGGTAACTTTGATGTTTAGGACGATTGATTACATTAGTCACCGCGAAATTCGGTAGTTTTTTACGTACGTTAGGATAATCAATCACTGAATAAGGTAACCGCTTGTCATACGTCTCGGTCACTAACATCTATGACTCAAATAGATGATTACCGGCACCTACCACCTACATCGTCGACTTGTTATTAGGACCAATGACTTTTAGCAATTATAATTTAATATTTAACCCGGTAAGGTCTATTCGCTCACGCCGCTCATGCCGAAAATACCAGAATTACAATATACTGGAATTAAATATTCAAAGGGCTGGCGTACCAGGGAGTGAAAATATCAGCCGTTTCCTCTTGGTCCTACTATATTTGTCCTACTGACTTTCGACGGTTCCTAATTTGTGGGTGGCAAACCACTTAGGGCCTCTGAAGAAAACTAACCTAGCTACCTACTTTTACAACCACAATTAGTATTTGGTGATCAAATCTAGGTGCATTTTTTGTGCAATAGGACAAATAAGGACCACAAGGAAGTAAGTAAAGTGGCCGAGTGGCATTGAAAAATTATAAGCGCTACGCTTCGCTGTACGTATGTGCGCAGGCAGGCCCTTAGGCATCTTTTAATATTTGATCTCGATATTTTTTTAGGAATCTGGTATTTTGGGAATGAGCGGATCTATGAGACATAAAGAGGTATTAAATTATTTTATGTAAAATTAAAAATCATATCATAGTATTTTATCACCTTCTATACACATAAAACTAGGGAGTAGCAGCTAACTAACTCTACGCGTACAAAGTCGCGGGCGTTCTTTTGTCTACCATATAATTTTATAAGCCTGTTTCCTTGGCTTCCTCTATAAATAATCTTGAACACCTCAGTTTGCAGTCACGATCAAGTGTTATGTGGATGACTTCATCCAGCGCAGTAAGTCCGCAAGCCGTCCCCCGCTGGTCCCGTTAGCCGGATGCCGCTCGTTATGCAACCGATGTGTCTGAGCGGCGCCCGCGCACGTTCGCTTTGCATCCGTCCACAATGGCCGATGCCATAACATAACGCTACGTAACAAAAGCCAACTAAATCTAACAAAATACTTATATTTTAGTTTGTTGTTGCAAATTGTTATTATAATTTAATTATCTATTCTTAACTATAAAGCGACCGGCCGGAGTTCATTTGGATATTCCTACTCGTACTTATAATTGGATATAAGAGGTAAATGTATCTTTATATGTATATCACCAAATAAGAACAAGAGGTGAAGTTTCTAATGGTGGACACATTAAAGGCCGATAATATCAAAGTCTATTAATTTTAGTCTGTTGATTTTAAAGGCCGATAATATTAACGGGCGATGATAAAATAGGTAAATGTCCAATTTCCACAGATATCATAAATCATAATGAATTTTACAAATTATAATAGGGAGATGGGAAAATCTAGAAAAAAACGTTGGGTGGAAAAAGTTTCTCAAACGACACATTTCTCTGGGGCATAAGTACGATTTTTATAAATAAACACTGTGCAAAGAAAACGGGAACTTTCGATTTTTTCAATTAATTTAAACATACCTACTGTAACTAAATTAGATTGAATGCTAGGAGATGAAACTAATATTATTTGTATTATATTATTATATCAACAGACTTTAAAATTAACAGACCTTGAAATAATCGGCCTATAACGTGGCCGCACCATAAACGGAGTTTTGATGCTGGATTCAGTTAGAAATGTCGAACTGAATCCAGCATCACCTACACAGCTACCTAACCAAACGGATAATTCAGAAATGTAAGAACAATCAAACGAAGCGAGTTCCCCTTGTACGTTTAATCCGCCTCTTGTTATTTCATCGTCGTAGAATAAATAAAACGGCTTCTTTCCTTACTTGCTGTAATGGAATAATTAAAATTCCTGCAGACCATATAAAAAGTAGACCACACGATAAAAACTCGTATGCTCCCGCAATACTACCGGTGTATGCTCGGGACCTGATGAGAACTAACGCAAAAATAGAGTAGGTTTATAGCGACTAGTTGGTATCCGGTACGCTGCACAGGTGCTACACGCCAAAAAAGGAAAATCTACTCCCTTATTAGTGCCTACCTATACCACTATACAACTAAGTAAACTTGTCTGATGCCGCCTACTACTCAGGTTCGATACCGTTCATGTTATTAAAGAAAATAAAGCAACGCCAGAGCAGACCTTCATAACGCTATGTAATATATCGTTATTTTTTTCATGTATCGATGTTTTTTCATAAAGTTATGCTACAACCCAATGAAGTCAACATAGTAAAAATAATCGTGCCGCTGCTGGTGACTCTTATGATGCATATTTGATGGTAAAAAGGCTGTTTTGTTTAGTTGGCCGTTATGCAACAACCTTTTGCTACATAGTCCCTATTCAATCAAGTCCTTACGAATCTAACCCGGCCGGCAATGCCGGTTACCGCGGTATTGTACAGTCAACGGCATAAATAAGTGATCATTTATGTACCTTGTAGTTTTCAATCGTTTCACAATTTTGTATGACATTTCAAACATGACGTTAAAGTGACAAGGTACATAAATGATCACTTATGCTGTTGACTGTACGAACCAGCGAAAATTAAGTGCAGTTGAAGAGGTGACGTATCACGTTATTTTATCGTTATAATGAATACCGCTAAGTTTCCGAGTTTTATAACGTTATAGCGTGCCAATAACGATATGTACTCGAATGTATGTAAACATTTTATTGTACAAAAGAAAAAACCAGAGCAATACAATGAATATAAAAATATGTACAAAAGCGAACTTTTTCCTTACAGAGTTCTCTTCCTAGCTAACCCTTGAAAGGTTGAGAATAGTGAAATACAGCGTTATTTAAAGGTTATGCGCCATACGCCAGTTTCAGGACAAATTTTGTTGGTTTGTAAGGCTAAATCTGTTGACCGCAAGGTCGAAGGTATTTATCAGTCACATGCAGTATGGAGCCATCCGGGCTGCGGGCTCATCGTGCCGGGTGAAGATTAATGGCCGGGCCGCGTGTCTCCCGTCATCCTCCCGCCAGCGACTGTGTTATTCATTAGCGAATCTCACCACAGAACATGTCCCTTTCAGGTCGTGACACGCGATGTATGAGAATATGAAAAATTTATGAGCCTACCAATTCGACACACGTACCTACTCTCCGCGTTAAAAATACCAACACGCAGATATTACCTCCGAACCATTGTTATTATGTAAGTACCTATACATACGCTCCCGAAAACGTAAGACACCTGATTTATGAAGGCAATTTCATGTGCAATAAATATAATAATTCATGTAGCGCCTTAAGAAAGTTTACTAGTTTTAAGAGCAGTGCGGTTATGAGAACGTGGAGATACCGTGAAGAGTAATTTGCTCGGGCCATCACTTACGGAGCCGCCGGAGCTATTGCCCGCCGCGTCACGCATACTGATCGCCGATGCCAGGCGACTTAAGTCAGGGACTAAAATTGAGTCACGCAACAAATTGTTCATGGATCGGCCCAGAAAAACAAACTCCATAAAGTTTGAATACAGTTTATGAACTTTGAAATCCGATGAAAACGCGTGACGAAAATGTTTGCAAGGTTTCCCGGTGATAATTTCTAAATTACGGTGGAATAACGATAAACCCAAGTCTGCTGTTACGTAAATTTCGCATGGGTTCTGAACGCGTACTGCATGGATGGTTGTAACGTACGCTGAGGCATTTTAAGACCTTTCCTTAAAAACATTTGGGGGCGCGGCAAAACCAATCGGCATCAATCTTAACCCCGAGTGATTTAGCACCTACGCTTTTATTCTCAAACAAATTATACTGAGCCAAATCCGACCGCAATAACTAAGCGATTTCCTTAACGACACTGGAACAAATTGAAATCCGAAAATGCTCAATGTAGCCCGATTAGAAGAGAACGAGAGCATTCCTTAGCGTAGCGGGAACTAATGCGCGCGTTAAATCGGAGCAGGGCTCCTGGGTGGGACCGGGGCTCCGATAGCTGCCAGATTATCGTCTCTGGGAGCAATTTGTGCGGATTTGCGGCCGACCTCCGGCCAAATAAAGCGATCGTCCGTCATTAGACCGCCGTGTGCTCCCGCTAGACCAATTTGAGATGTCTAGTTACCTACCGTGTTGAGGTAGTTGTGTGGGAGGCCTAGATCAGCCAAGTTATTAACGTAACCGCAGACCCTACTAGCCTAACAAGACCTACGAACGGCTAGGACCACCTCACGTTTCACGCTATTCGCACAGTTTTAGTAATTTTATTCACTGAGCGAACAGCGCAGTGTGAACTTCTTAAAGAAATAATTACATCGCGTTCGATCGATGTAGGTACCTAAACTTGATTCCTTTGAAAAAATAGCTAGGTCCTAGGTGAATTCAGTCAACTAATTGCATTTTCTACAGTACGTAGGTTGCTCCTTATGCCCGAAGGGCAGGCCGCCTAGAATAAGGAGCCCCGTTTAATTTGAAAATTACACATGAAAGATGAAAATGAAAATGAAAATTATTTATTCAGAAAAACTTAACTTAAGACAACAATGGTTTTGGGTCCTGCGCTAGGATTCCCTGTTGATTGCACATTGATTAAGGCTACTTAAGTATGTATGTAAACCAGAATCGAAGACACGCAAAGCTACGCGATGCATGCGAGTCCAAGGATCAAGTTAGACTGGAAGTATGTGAAGACTGATGACATACTTTCTGCCAATGAACGCCACTGTGTCACATGACTAACGACAATTCGAAAAAATATCTCCGTATTAATTATAATAAATCTAAAAATGTTTTTGTATGTCTATTTGTTTGTTTTTTCGTCACGGTCCAACAGAACCGATTGATGAAAATTTTGATATTTTTCATACAGAGGTATTTATTGGCCTAGAGGTGATATTGGTCATAGATTATTTTTTTCCGATAAATTGGACAGCTCCCGAGGGAATACCGACAAACGACCTCTACGCGGTAGAAGTCGCGGGTGAGCTAGTTAAGCTATTGGCAACACCGTGATCTTATTATTACTTATTAGTGTTATGTATGACAGTAAATGTTTTCTTTCTTGATATCAAGTGTGCAAATTACATATTGTTATAGTTTTGCCGACTTTTTTATTCTTGTGCCTTGACAAAAGGATGGTATGGTGGTTAAATAGAGAGAAACTATACACATACCCAGCGCCTCTATTCTTGGCGATAGAATCCAAATTGTATTTGATCTGTTATGGCATAGTTTTTAACTTGACAGCATTTACTGTCAAATAGACGATAGTGATAGAAGAAGTAAATAAGAGCTATCAAAATATTGACAATAAATAAACAGCTCAAAAACGATATGGTTTTTACGGTGTTAAATAGAGGCCCAGGTTGAGCTTTAAGCTGTCAGTTGTCAGTTCAGGTCCCAACCAGAAAAAAAACAAATAATGCCAAGAATTTAAAAATATATATAAAGATTTTAACTTTTGACAACTTGGACACTTATTAAGTTTTGAGATCATGCAAACCCTGGGATACATTAATCTATTCCAAATTAAAATAAAAATGTTTTTAACTTTTCATCACATTCATATAGTTGTGTTTTTGCATTCTTATTAGAAATACTGATTAATTAATTGACTTTAAATAAATTTGACAACCCTTAAACGTAATGTCACATACCCAAAAGGCATTAACATAAAATCACACTTTCAAATATGAATATCAATTCAATTAATTTCAGTTAACAAAGTACAAAGTTACTAAATATTTTGTTGTTACCAAGGAGAACTCGGTATGCCTTATCTTCCATCAGTGCAAGGTTCCCATGTGACATCGGGGAATCTACTTAAAGCAAGTCCAATAATTTTATGGTTTAAAATAGTATCCATTTTTCACAAAATAGATACTTTAATAAAAGACTGTATTATAATCAATTTAAGAAAATTCTTTTTCATAATTAAATTGTTATGTTAGTGATAAGACATTTGGCTTAAAGTGTGTTTTAAGGTATGTTAAAAGCCATGTAGCATAAATATGAATAATTTTTTAAATTTTACATTAGGTACATGTAGTTGGATAGCTTTCAATAAAATAATATAATTTAAACATTCAAAACAAAATAGATCTATCGTTACCGTACCGTTACCGTTTATTTGATCGGTAGTGTATAATGATAAATATCCCTTCACCTGGCCAGAAAAGTATAGTTAGTTTACCCTTTAATTGCCGAGGTGGTTTCAGAGCATTTTCATAGTAACACTTATGTCATGGCAACAAAGTTCAAAATAATAGTCATGATGTCTGTGAGACGTATACCATGTCAGTTAAAGGTTAAATTTGTATTTTAAGTTAATGTAATAAATTAATAACTGTTTTTTGACAGCAGCCATTATACGGCTGATTGCCACTGGAAGGAATAACAAAGTACATCATTATTGAATGAATGTCTTTCTAAATAATTAAGAGGAAACCATGAGATTAAATAGTTTTTCTTATGACAGTAAACTCATACCTAATTAGATATAGGTACGTACTTTAATTCATCAATCTCTCAATCCTCAATCAGTTCAATCAGTCAAAAAGTTGTAATGGCTAGGGACTATGTTTTAACTAAGTAAAAAAGGCACATGCTTCAAAGTATTGAGTTTATTAAACAAAACTTTTACAACATTTAATAGAAAGCTAATTCTTAGTTGAATAAAATCAGTGTCAATGACAGAAAAAGTATTGTGTGAGTTGTGCAGTAGCGCATGCAAGAGCGGACAGGCGGCAAGCGTAGGTGGCAAGGCTCTTCCTCTCACCTCGCGCCACGGGCGCCTCCGGGTCCAGCGGGCCCGCGGCCGCAGCCGCCACCGCCGCCGCGACCCACGCCACCCAAACCGCCCCCCGCATGTCCCCGAACCACATCACAACACTCCACTATCTCATTATTGGCACAACATTCACACAACTTAACCAATACGAAACCCTAACTATGTTAATAACTCCTATTGGCACGGTCATGCTTTGGGAAAATTCATGTCGCTATACCACAACGTATCACATCATGCCAAATGTGATCTATCACATCATTTTAACAAATAATCTTCTTTAAAACTATACGAATGTTATTGAAACAAAGACAGTCGCTGCACGTCATAACATCTCTCCGCGGAACGTGAAACCCGTCGTACCCCAGTAACGTTTCGTTTTGCACTAACTAAGCCAAGGTAGTGTTGTACTGCGAAACGAAACGAAGCGGCGGCCCAACTTGTTTTTGATTACGTCCAGAAATACAAATCGAGAAGTCAGGCCAAATACATCGACTAATACACGACTAATGCTCGTTAATCGACTGCAACTCCTGTGTCGAACTTAACGTGGCCTATTTCATAACAACAGAGGCTCTACTTTGAAAATCGAAGTTCGAAGTTACGTTAGCTCCATCCCTGTCACTCGCAATCGAGACTAATTCAAGAGAAAGGGATGGAGCTAACGTAACTTCGAACTTTCGATTTTCAAAGTAGGGCCTCTGTTCAATAGGATATCTTCAAGGGCGTAGTTAGGGTGTTGTGTGTGTGTGTGTGTGTGGCATGCGTACACAAACCAAGAGCTTTTAAAAAAAAAAAAATATTAATAGGCTACCTGCGAATATTACTTCACGGTTTGTGAGCATTCCTGCATCTTCTAGGGGGGGGCAGGTGCCCCCATCCCGTACCTCGCTACGCCCATGGATATCTTCTACATATACATAGCTGCAGTGGAACTATATTTGGCAATTCTTTTACCTCCAATTTCATGCAAAGTGTGGCCATTTGTTCTAAATAAGGTAATTTCATTTCAGAATCTCTCGGCATGAAATATTTACCTGCAGGCTCCCAATATCCATTCACAAAATGAGATGGTTGTGAAAAAATCCCATCAAAGTTTAAACCAAAGGATCCTAAAATGTAATCCTTAAAATTAATTAAAAACAAACTTCAACTGTCCATGTTAGTTACGCTGCGGTAACATCTGCGGAATTCGAGGAACATTCGTGTTGAAGTCTCTTTCTTTTGTTTCTGTTAAAGTAAGAGATGGCAACACAAATCTTCGGTGAATCCTATAGTTGTGGCAGCAGCATTAAACGGTAGATTGAAGAAAGCCCTATTACACTATGCGTTATTTAGGGACCCTTCCCTATATGGGAATACGAAATGGGAGATTGGGGTCGCGATGGCAAAATAAGAGAAAGGGAGTAAGGGTCCCTAATTTGAGCGACCAGGCGCGCCCGGCGGCCTTGCTCCCTTGTCGCCCTTGCGCGCGGGTAGTGTAATAATAGAGTTACGATTTTAGTGGCAAATTGTGGTTCTAGAATCCATGGAGTCGCTATTTCCTAATTATTATAACACATATCACTTTGATTTGGGCCTTCAGTATTGTCTTATTTCAAAATAAAGTACTTACATTGTACTTATGTTCGGTTTATCCATACTTACTAATATATGTTTGTGTAACATATATTAGTAGGTATGGAAACACTTTCACATCGGAGATATCTTAGCAAAATTCATTAAAACCGGTTTAGTAATTTAACAAATGAATCAATTTTGAACTATGACAATACTGAAAGTCAAAATAGCGACTCCATGGGTTCTAGAACCATGGTATGCCACCAAAGGTCGTAACATTTTAAGACTAACACTATACACTGTATGATTCTGAATATCTAATATATATACCACTATTATTGTATATTTCTCTCATGTTTCTGTTTTGTCCATCTCCAGTGGGAGTGCACGTGGGACTTGAATGAGGAGGTAACATGGACTCGACTACAGTGGGAGTGCACGGGGGACTTGATCACTTCAATGGGGAGGTAACTTGAACTCCGTTTTGTCTTGGCCCGACTCCGGTGGGAGTGAACGGGGGATTCGATTACTTGAATGACGAAGTAACTTGGACTGCGTTTTATCTTGGCCCGACTCTAGTGGGAGTGGACGGGGGGCTTGATCACTTGAATGAGGAGGTAACTTGAACTCCGTTTTGTCTTGGCCAGACTCCAGTGGGAGTGGACGGGGGGCTTGATCACTTGAATGAGGAGGTAACTTGAACTCCGTTTTGTCTTGGCCAGACTCCAGTGGGAGTGGACGGAGGACTTGAATGAGAAGGTAACTTGGACTCCGAATTGCTTTGGCCCGATACCGGTGGGAGTGGACAGGGGACTTGATCACTTCAATGGGGAGGTAACTTGAACTCCGTTTTGTCTTGGCCAGACTCCAGTGGGAGTGGACGGAGGACTTGAATGAGAAGGTAACTTGGACTCCGAATTGTTTTGGCCCGATACCGGTGGGAGTGGACAGGGGACTTGATCACTTCAATGGGGAGGTAACTTGAACTCCGTTTTGTCTTGGCACGTGGACGGGGGACTTAATTACTTTAATGAGGAGGTAACTTGGACTCCGGTTTGTTTTAGTCCGACTCCAGTGGGAGTGGACGGAGGACTTGAGTGAGGCGGTAAGTTACACTCCGTTTATCTTGGCCCGACTCCAGGGGGAGTGTACGGGGTACTTGTATGTGGACGCCAGGCCCTACTCTGGTGTGAGTTGACGGGGGAGTATTTGACACTGTGTCCTGGCCGGACAATGGTGTGAGTTTTATGAGTCAGTAAAATGATGTGGTTTAATGAAAGGTAAGATAGTTAGAGCCTAACTCTCGTAAAAGGAGTGACTATGTGTGAATGTGTGAATGTGTTTATCTATTTATCTTGTATAAGGTACACAAGTCTATAAACTCTCACTTATTTCATAATATTTAAATAGTCTTACATATTTCAGCACTGAAGAGCAACCCCGGATATGACGGAGGTGTGGCTCTCTTAGTTACACTCACTCTTTATATATAAAAATTAATACATTAGGTCGAAATATAGTAAAGTATGCATGAGATGTCAAAATGTACATGTTCTAGTGCCTATGAAAGTATTACCTGTAGTCGGGACCTTTTAAATAAATAAATAAATATCAGGGGACAATTTAATTTCGCCACTCATATGAACAAATCAATTTACCATTATTACTCCATATTCGCGTACTTTTGAAGGATGAGCATGGTCATCCTTCATATATTTATTAATACACTGAATGATTGTCTTCATGATTAATTTGAGTTAGTAATCTCTATTTAATCTTGTATTTTTGATGAAATGCACTTTCGGTAAAAATACAACGGGACTGACGGAAGCTTGTCACGTACAATTTGTTGTTCGAAATATATTACACATGAAAATATAGTGATATTTTGATAGATTTGATTAATTAGATAAGAGAGGTTTTCGTCTCTGTCGCACCCAGCATATTATAATACAAGGATGATGATGTATATAATATTCAACCTTTTTAATGAACTAATTAGAGGTAACATTATTCTCGTCACTATTTCATCCTCTATCTAAAGACAATTACAGTCAGGTTTACTTGTCATTGTCTTTGGAAGTCTGAATAGAAACAGACTTTATGTGAATTGTGAATGGGAAAAAAATGTACTTACCATTGCATCTGACTCCTAGACTCACTATCTCATCGGGTTGAGGGCCAAAAAGCCACAGTTTGATAACATTAACAAGGCTTATGGCTTTATTTATTGGAGTTTGCCCCTTTACAAGTTTTTTCTGTTGAACAAAAACTAGAAAGTGTTATTAGTCACTTTCTAACGCAAACAAAAATAAATAATTGTTGTAGAAAACCAATCCCCGCCTGTACTTTGCAAATATAAAATATTTGGCTGTTATTCTAAAATTTACATTCTCACCTTCTGTTCCAAAACCCTTGTCCATAATGTTTCGTCAAAATATAATAGGTATTCCATTGTCCTCATCTCAGGTGTAATAGTGCCAATAGTCAACGTTGAGTTTCTAACCTTCGTGTATCTGTTATATGGCGTGAACCTATTATATTTGTGTATAGCAGTCCTGACATCTACCAAGTGATTTACCCCCACAAATCCCCATACTGGAGGACAAAACATGTTTCTCGCAGGGATTTCAGCAATTGCAGCAGCTATTGGAACTACCTCCAATCCTAAATCGGAAGTCGCAACGACTATATTCTTTTTTCTGACGTTGCTCAATGCGTGCATCAAAACTGTTGCATTGTAACAAGCTGGACCCAGATTTGGTAATAAGATACGCATATCAATTTTAGCAGATGCATTAATCATAAGAGCTATATTTTGCATTAGTTTCTTATTAGCATGCAACCAATCTCCAATAGGCGCCATTGTGCTGAAAATGAAAGGACATTAACAAACCGGGATGATTATTCTAAAACAAACATTACCTAACATAGGTACCTATAGGTAATTCAAGTGCTACTTCAAATGGTGTAAGTTACTTACTCAAATCTAATGTGATCCATAATGATTAATAAATCACAATTTGCCAAAGCGACACCAATTTTGTCAGCATATTTCACAACTTTTCCTGGATAATTAGTTTCAATGTAACTACATTCACGTTCCATTATCTCCATAGTCATCGCGGGACGTTCACTGTCGTATAGGAATAGTTTCGAAACACCTTTATCTCCTGCTGACATTTCTAAAATCTCTGATATTAATTGCATGGTTAACGGACTTCCAGCACACGATATGCAAACAATATAATCCGTTTTTGGCGGATCTTCCAACTTCCTGTCAGTAAAAGAACACTTTGCTTGGACTTCGCGTTTATCTTGTTTAACTCTACTATTATATTGAGAATTGATATCGATTAATCCTTCAAATTTTGAATCAGCCATAAAATAATCAAATTGGTAATACGAATGGCAATAATCAAGAAACTCTGATGTCCCACCAATATAAAAAGGTTTACTGCCTTTCATTAAAAGTTCTTTCCAAACCAAAGGAGATCTGGTGTGGTGCCATTTATTCTTCTGGTTGATCTTCACAAGCCAATTCTAACAAAATAACATCAGAAAATCATTACCAGCATAATTAAGGAGTGAACATTAGACAAATAGACAGATTCAGCTTTAAAAAAATCAATTTGTCGTATATTCCCTTACTTTTGGATTATCTAACTTAGAATCCCAAACAAAAGATAAAAATACAGTTTACACATGGACATAAGGGAAAATTACAAAAAATCAGATTAAAATGATCAATATCTCAGAAACTAGTAAAATTTGCTGAACATGCATAGGGGTTAAATCGATAGCTTTTTAGCTGCTCTATCAGCCCTATGCGGTTTGACGTCGGTTTCTGAGAAACCCTGTATACATCGGTAGATACAGACAATGACGGAAATCCACAGCAGATTAATTCCACACGCTCTTATACTATTATTTATTCAGTGACGCTGTTGTTACAAAGAGACAATCAGCAGCCGTGTCATTCCACAGCCGACCGGAGAAGCGGCAACGGCAGGCTGCAGGCGTCACGACTGGTTTATATGTATTTCTATGAAGCACCTTCCGTAGAGAGTGTCACGATTCCTGCCGCTCGACCGCTGACCCATTAGTGACGCCGACCGCAGACGGCAACGCGTTTCTTTCTATTTCTATCTAATACTTTCCCTAGCCGACTGCAGACGGCAGCCTACATGAAGATTTTGTTGACGGTGAAGCGAGCTTACCCAGAAGATGCGTATTCACCCTAGCTTTAAATAGGTTCAGATTGTATGGACTCGGAAATACTGTTGTTGGAAACGCATTTGAATCTTTTGCAGTACGCATTATGAAGGATGATGCAAAGACATGTATATATTTATAACGTTCATCATAACGTATTTAAGTATTTTGATATGTATCATTGCAAATATATAGTAATGTAATTATCTTAGCTTTGACGGTTTTATACTTACTGTCCACTCTAAAATTGATTTTTCTATACGTTCGTAACAAAAGCAAGGTAGAGTTTGAGAAAGATGATCTGCTACCAGGCATATTTGTGCAAATTTGTCACAATTTGATTCACCTGCAATAATAATACGGATACCCATTGTTTTAAATCAATTAAATTACTAGCTTGTTGAATGTTGACAAATCCTACTTTGACAAGTTCAATATATTTATAAAATGTAGTGCCTTTAATTATTTGTTTATGATAACTCAAAAATAAGGTTAAATTTTGTTTCTCACTTGATTAATCGTATTCCATTCGGTATGAATAATCGATTGTTGAAAGTCAGCCTTACAGAATTTCTGAACGAAACTAACAGCTGACTTTCAGTGACATTTATAGTAATACGTTTCGTTCCATTACAAAATCATTCATATATCCTTTTCAAATTTATAAGTTATCTTTTGTATTCTTATTTATTGTCTATTACGTTATATATTAAAACTATATTAGAGCCGCTGAATACTGTAACATTTCGCGGTGAGCGAATTTAGCGTAGAATGATTTGCTAATTCTACGCTAAATCCTCATTTATTCGACGAGACAATAAAACGTCATTATTTGACCACAGATTGTGAGGGTATGTAACAAATATAACCTAAGAATAAACGTCTTGTCTTGTTTACATTTCATGTAATTAAAATATAAAAATGGCATCAACAAAGAACTGGGGCTTTTGTGATTTGTCAGTGGGTAAAAACTTTGACTTCAACAAGTTACACTTTTTACAAAGGCTTGGTTATAATACTGTAGCTATCAACACGAACGTTGAGGAACCTAGCGAAGAGCCTAAAAAAAAGAAGAAGAAAGGTGAAGGCAGAGAAAGTCAAGACTATATTCCTGTTCCAGTACAAATTTCTAGTGACATCTCTAATAAGGTTAAACTCAATATTCTACACAGAGTAACAATCGAGTTTTCAGATTCCAGCATAGCCCATAAGCTTAATCGGTCTGAAAACATTAAAAAATATGACATCATAGCCGTCGTGCCGAAAACTTTGCAAGCATTCCAATATGCTTGTGGAACATTAGACATAGATTTAATTAGTTTTGACCCAGTAACTAGGATACCGTTCAAAGTAAGCCGTAAACTGTACCGACAAGCTGTAGAACGCGGAATTTTCTTTGAACTTATGTACTCGCCAGCCATAAGAGACTCGACAGCACGAAAAAACATCATTAGTACTGCACACATTTACCATGCTGTTGGAAAATCAAAAAACATTCTTCTTACCAGTGGAGCTCAAGATTCAATGCAAGTTCGAGATGTCAATGATATTATCAACCTAGGTTTCATTCTGGGCTTGAACAGCAGCCAGAGTTTGGAGGTGATCAGGAGCAATGCTCGGAGACTCATTGTGAAGGCAGAGGGAAGGAAATATGGGAAATTGTATATGACCATTCAAACTGTAGCTGAAAATGATATAAATAAAACACCTTCCTCCTAAAAAAATTGCTGTTTTTTTTTAAATTATATGTATGTATTTATAAAAAGCTTCTACAGCCTTTATAAAAGCATTGTAAAAAAAGAAAAATATTGCATAAATCTTAATTTCCTACAAATACAAATAAGCATCACAGTTTGGAAACATTTGTACAAATTTGATTATTTTTTGTTATCCTCTTTCTTACCCTAGCTCAGAGATGTTTTTCTCAACATAGTCAAGAGAATTTTGTTAGTTAATCTGGTAACTAACATGAGCCCTTTCTAAGGCACTCTTTCCACTGAGGCAGAGACTGGCGGAGCAGAGGAGACATGCAGAAATTCACTAATCACATTGGTTAAAATCGTAATCTTTTCTCTTTGCTTTAATGGAAAGCCATGTTGACTATTGGAGTGGATCGGGACATGATAGGTGATTCAACTGACGCTGAACGAGCAGCCCGCTGCTTGTTTCAGCGTCAGTTGAATCACCTACCATGTGTCAGTCAGTTCAGTTTAGTCCTTCTCCTCCATAAAGGAAAGGCAGCCCAATGAAAGGATGAAATGTCTAGCTTGCAATTACATTCAATGATTCACTTACAGAACTAAGAGTTATTAACAGCATCAGAAGTATTCAAATTGTAGGCTTGATTTGATTATAGTATGGGTGTGTGAGAGAGAGAGACACTATTGTCACTTTAATTACTGAAGTTTTTCTTGATCAATCTTCCCAGTTATTGTTAAATCTGCCGATGCTTGAAGATTCTTTGCCGTCAAATCTAATGAGAGTGTATCTTCTGGTAATGTAAATATATCTGCTACCCACTTGAATCTAAACAACAAAAAAAAAATAACTTCAAAAATAATACAAATCCTAATGAGACTGAATATTTTTTTTTTAAATCAAATTATTTGTGACATGCAGATTATTTTTAGCACTGTTAATATGAGTACCTACCTAGCTAAAATGAGAAGCTCCGACCCAAAGCAAAGCAAATGAGTGTCATCATTAATTAGTTTAATTACATGTAAATGGATGGGTAAAATGAAAACAGTTGTTCAATTTTTATTAATGTATTATTTTCAAATGCAATCTCAACGTTTGGTACAGGTTAATACAAAATGTATAAAATACACACATTAAACAATTTAAAATAATATTCACAACACAATTTTCACACGCAAAACTTACATAAGCAACATCCTACTTATAACTGCTCTAATATTACTATTTAGTGTATAACTTGGTTTTTGTTTAATCTATGTTATCATCAAGACATAGTCGGTAGCACCACTGCTGCACTGGCTTGATTTGAGGGCTAACCTTGTCATTGCTAAGGTTTGTTTTTTTTCGTTTATTACATATGTATTTGGTTATTCTACAATAGTAACTTAAATTTATTTAATTGTGATATAGATTTAATATTAACATGTTATATATGAAATAGTTATTGCTGAATTTACATACTAACATTATCTCTGGCAAGGAAGGAAGTACAATGGCTAGGTTTAAACCACTAAACTAAAATATTATTATTCCTTTAAAAGTGCGAGTACACAGGGTTAGTAATGGTGGCAAATGATAAGCTTGTTAGTGCACCGAACTGAACAGCGGCTTCTCAAGCGTGGCGCGAGAGAGCCGCCACCGAAACGAGAGATTCAACTCGACTAGATAACAATTTACAAGCCTCTAATCAAAACTTCATTATAATTGAGCAATCAACTGAAAACAGTCTTATTATGTCTTTTATAAATCTGTGGTGGACTGTAGATGTCGCTTAATGCAAGGGCTAAAAATTAAAACTAAATTTGTGGAATCATTTTGTGTCAAAATATACAACTCATGTATTCATTAAAATACCACAAATATTAACAATGTCATGGCAGAAAAGTATAACACACATTACATCAAACAATAAAACTAAATTTCATTTATAGCCATACATAGCTCTTTGTGACAAATACTTTTTACTCAATTAACAAAATAAATAATCCCCACTCAATGAATTACACTATTTAACAAAATTCAGTCTCATTGGTCAAAAACAATTTATCATCTAATGTGTCTTTTCTCAAGAACTTAAAATTTATTAAAATAATAGTTAAAATATAAAATTAATAAATATTTGTTGGATAGGAATCAAATTAAAAATAGGATTATAAATGCGTGGATCTAAATATTACAGAATCTACATTCACTACTAAGCAGCAAAACTCAACAATTTTATGTTTTACTGTTTAGTTTAATTCATCAAAATACATTTGCACTGGACAAATGCACTCGTTTGCACATTAAGTAAAAAATACATCGGCTGGGCAAAATATAAAATCACGTTAAAATAACCTCGGTTGGTCCAGTTCATTCATTACCGTGCATACATCAGGCCTTCCAGAGATCACTCGTACTAGCTATTCAGTTCATTGTTCTTAACTTATTCAAGTTTCCTCAGCCTTACAACTATCCCGGGCGCAGCCGCGCGGCATGACACAGCTCCTTCATATCACGATTCTTTACCAGGCCAGCATGTAATCTTTTCATCCTTATTTGTGTTATGGTTATGACTTACCGAATAAATAAACTAAAATCTTTATACGTTGTAAGAAAAGAACCAACTTCTGAACGAAGCAGCCCGAGACACAATTTGGGAATTCTTTTACGTATTTTTACCCGCAGATGCTTCCGCAGTTTCAGTCGGACTAGACAGTCAATTTTTAGGTTATATTGTTTACTAGATAATACAAGTAAAGATGAATCGATTATAAAGTGTTACACGCAAGAACAACAGCTTCAAACGAGAGGGTAGGTGTTTATGTGTTCCGTCCCGTCTGAACATATTTGACCATAGTAAGTAAACAAAGCACCCAAATCTCTCAAAAGCAGCCTTTTAACTAGCCGATAAGTTAAAGGAAAAATCTGGCTTTTGGCAATTATTTCTGACGCTTTAACCATGACAGGCTCATAAAAATTAGTACAGGTCCACGTCTCCATAGCAGTTCAAGCTTGAAGCTATTGCCGTCTAGCACACATAGTTTATTTCCGTATATTTATTTTCTCGGATCATCTTTAGCTGTACAGTTTTACCCAAATAATCTCCAATTGCAACCTCGTTCAGCAGGTACATTCGCACAGAAAATCTAAAGGCAAACAAACAGTTACCAAACGTGTAAACTGATTTGAATATTTGCTTTAAGTCTTTTGGCAGATCGGTTAATATGCATTCATAGATCTATTTTGCTCGAATGACTATATGTATACCCCCACTTCTCGTGCCAATCGAGATTAATCTGTAGACATATCGCGCATGTGATTCCATCTCGATAGGTACATACGACAATCACTAGGGTATATAGCGTATAACGTTCGCGACTTTACAACGCGCGTTGTTTTACAAGGCTGTTACTATATTGAGTAAAACTGTAATCGAAGTCAGTTGTTGAGGAAAGACACGCAATGGGCGACGGTGTTGACGTTCTCAACCAACCTGTTGTAGAGCTCGCGGCGCACGGACGCGGTGAACTTGCTGACGAGGCAGAGGGTCGCGATGGTAGCGAATATCGCGTTGTATAACATCACTAGTTTGAAGTTTCCGAGCCACTCGATGCGCCCGAATTCGCCGAGCAAGTCGAAGTTTGTTATACCTGAGGAAAATTGTCATTTGTCAGACCTAAAACGGTTCTTTTCAATAGAATTTCGACAGCGATTACAAAAATTCTAACTCAGCATTGACTTTTAAGCGGTATTATTAGAAAGGATAGGAAAAGCGCCCGTCATTTTGAAAACATAACCCTATTCCGTACAGCAGAGACTTCCTTGATGTAAAATAAAAATATTACTAGGTATTTTATTTATTTATTATACATAATGTATATGTATTCAGCGATAATGTAATGGGAAAACGCAAACAAACAGACAAACAGTAACCCAACTTCAACGATTAAATATGCCCCAAAGACGTCCGTAGACTGTGAACGAACTTTTTTGACTCATAAATAGGTCCTAAATTCACGGCGTTATGGACAAACAAGTAAAAACTTTTTTTTAAATGAAGTTATTTTGATTGGCGAGAGTTTTTTTTTCCCAAAACCATTCCAGTGTTATTAATTAATAAGATTGTCGCTTAACACATATGAATTATGGTATAATAAATATACAATACCTTCAAATATTTTTAATTAACATCATAAGGAAGTCTCTGCTGTACGGAACAGGGTTATGTTTTCAAAATGACGGGCGTTATCCCGATCCTTGATTATTAGCTAAGTGACGCAATGTGGGTTAAAATAAAATAATGATCAATAGTGCCCAACATAAAGCAAGTAAGGTCAAGAATGAGCGGGGCATACATGAATGCAGTTCAGCTAAGTTAGCAATACATTGATGGCCCTTGTCCCACCGCCGGCGAGGAAGTGATTAACTATCGACGATTGTTTCGCACAGGAAACGAACAAAAGATCCCATGTCCATCTATCTCTCCGACAAAAGATATTTATCCCGTGTCATTAAAAGACGTATAGTATGAATTCTATAAGCTGCCCGTTTCCTTATCTTATACACAATGGCATTGTTCTCTTTTGTTGAAGGCTACCGCTAATAACAAATCATAGCAAGTAACAAAAAACGCTAACAAATAGCTACCGTCTTGTACAAGTCACAAGGTTGAAATTGCAAAATAATAGCATGTTTGATAATTACACTCGGACGTTGAAAGCCGTACTCCGGTAGATCTTCGCTGTGTAGTGCGTCCACGACCACTTAATATTGTCGGAAAGTCCGACTGTATGTTTAATGATTAATTATTTTTATTAAGTTACATCATTTTCAGGTAAAGTAATAAGACACACATATTTAATGAGGTTCGATATCTTGCCACGGACGAAACATTTTCCGTCGCAGAAACTCCATAAACACAGCCAGGGTCGTTATATAATTCACCAATACACACTCAGCCGAACAGAAAGCCAACAAAGTCCAGGAACACGTAAACAGGTCGTTAAGTTTGGGTGATATCGAAAATGGAGCAGAGGAATACGTATGAACAACGGTGACACTTGAAAGCGACTGATTAGCCAATAAACAGAAGCTGATAAAAATTGCACCCTTCCTCTTTTACGTATTTAGGTAATTATTATTATAAGTGTGACGCACCGCACAGCTGCACTTTAATAAATGAACTTACTGATAAGACAATTACATATTTGTCTTCGAAACCCTTTGAACAATGTCCGACAATAATTATCTGTTATGGACACACTACAACCCGAACTACCTGAGTACCGCTTTCAATGACGAAAGGCCTTTCTTAATGAGTTAAGCTTTTGCAATTTCAACCTTGTGACTTGTACAAGACGGTAGCTATTTGTTAGCATTTTTTGTTACTTGCTATGATTTGTTATTAGCGGTAGCCTTCAACAAAAGAGAACAATGCCATTGTGTATAAGATAAGGAAACGGGCAGCTTATAGAATTCATACTATACATATATGTTAATACTGCCCTCCTACGGCGAAAAGACATAAGTGCATTTAATTCATTGATGCATATTAAACTCTGAACGGATATAATAAGGTTGGAAATGCAATATAACTAATATAGTACATGCGTCTTTTTTCCGTAGGAGGGCAGAATAGTTGATCGCTGGTACATGCTTCTCGCTCATCGTCAGCGAAGGACCAAGTGCCGATATGAGATATGATTGGGTTGTCGCGCGTCGGTCTCACCCAGAATCTTGGCCAGCAGCGGCTGCGCCGTGGAGTGCGTGAGCGAGACGGCGCAGAGCGCGATGATGCGCGGCAGAGGGGTGCGGCGCGCGCGCGGCAGCACGCCCAGCGCGCGCACGCCGGCGCTCAGCCCCGTCACCGACGCCACGTACAGGTACAGGATGAGGATGGTCTCGAGGGTCGCGCCCGCCCACCCCAGCTTCGACAGCGACGCTATTCCCAGCGTGAACTGCTGCAACTGCACATAACATAATACTTTATAGTGCCCGCCCGATAACAAGTCAATCCTGACACATAGCACAACCATAAAGTTTGGGAATATGGATAATGCTGACAGCAGTCAAACAATGCTGATACAAAAAACAGAGATAAAAGTCATTTTTCAGTAAGTCAAGAATTTACCAGCGCTTCCCAAGAGGAGACCCCTGCTGAGAAGAAACGCCGCAAGAAACTCAGCAATCAGTCATTTTTTAAACAAATTTCATATTACAATGCCACTACTTAGTCTAAGAATTATACACCGTGTTTTTTTGATTTACGATAACTTCGGCATATTTCTAGGTATATCCATAGAAACTAATTGGTAGATTAGATTTTTAAATATTGCAAAAAAAAATTTTTTTTCAGTTTAGAACAAAATAATGAAATCTTTTATCTTTGGTCATTCTAAAAGGGCCTTTAGAGTTAACTAATAATCAGTGTCAAATACGTCTATGTTGGCGTGACATACACACACAAGTAAAGATAACACTTGACAGGTACAAGATTGTCACTTTAGATTGACGCGTATACAAACCTAACAATTGGAAACTCTTTACTCATAAGTATTAAAAGAAAATTGTTGTTATCAATTAAGAGCCTTTTACACTAGTTTAATGTGATTAACTGATTAAATTTAAAAATTAAATATCTTTAAAACCGTTAGACTTATCATTTGTCTGTCTTCGGGAAATTAACTTTGTTTGACCTAAAGAACGTTCCCTTAAAGTTATCGTAAATCAAAAAAAACACGGTGTATAAAGCTATAAATATTAAATTAAATATAATATCAAATAACATGCGTAGTTCAGCAGGAAAACATGCCAAAAATCTTGGGAGAGAGGTAGAGGAAGAAAAGGAAAAAAAAACCACCTGCTTCTGAATATAAGATGGTGCAAGACGACCAAATAAAAGTTTCGATATGTTTTCCTACATCAACGGTGTCCCCTAGACTAGATAAAGTATTTTTGACTAAGTTTCGGGTTGCTGTTTTTACTATATCTTCATACGCAACAAATAAGATTAGCGTCGCTTTGCCGCCGTCAACAATGGTGAAAAACGCAGCAAAACCTGTTGCTTGGTTTAGGAAAGTGACTTTGTTTTATACTATTTAAAGAAAGATGGTTTCGTTTATGGCTCGGAGAAGGTAAAGTAGGCAAACTACACACAGGCCATAGAATGGTACTCGTCAGTAGGCCTAATAAATACTTCCAGAGACTTCAAATTGTTCTCCAATACTCGAGTCTAGTATTTTTGCTTTCTATGTGTCATCTCTGTACAGACAACATTTCACAGCAGTGAGTTATTATTATTACGTGTTTGGGAACGACACCACATAACATTTCTGCAACGGTTGCAGTAACAGCTCGCTTGTGCGCAGCTTCGGCTTCTATTCTTAGTTATGATGCACTGCACCTTCACTATATTTAATCATTACTCTAACCTTAGATAAGACAGTTGTAGAATACTCATTAACCCAGATACTGGAAATAGCTGCCGTAGATAGGTTATCTAGATTGGATGGACCGTCGGCTTATCATAAACAAATTAACCGTCTCGTGACTATTACTGTCGTCTAGGCCTTTTCTTAAGTGACTTATAAGATTTCCTACGTTACATGCTTTACAGTACCTTTACTATGAGTTACAATTAACGTACACGCTAGCTGTGTCCCTCGCAGACCTTGCAGTATTCTTATAGAGGTAGAGTGCAAAGGGGAAGCCCTTTGTTTCCCATATTTTTTTGGTTTTATTGTCTTAGTTGACTTAATTATTGACAGGTATCATTTTAATACCACTGAAACCGTAAACGTTTCAGTTTTTTAAATATCTAACGTGTAGACAATGCTAGATTAGGTAAAGTTCGATTTATGAAAATCCAGAAAAAGTAACAGTTTCTTTAGAAAACATGTTATGATAAAAAAGAGAAAAGATGTTTATCCAGTAAGCAGGCCGCTCGGGCACATATACACGTCAAATATCTACCAGTGCTTCGCAAGAGACCACTGCTGAGAAGAAACGCCGCAAGAAACTCAACAGTCACTATGACTAAAAATAATTATGGCAAACGATACAGACCCGTGCAAAGGACAGAGCATTCTACTCGCTAGCGAGTACGGTAATTATGACTAATGGTAAGATAAGGGTAGTCGTGTCAAGTCAATACTTATACTAATATTATAAATACGAAAGTAACTCTTATAGCTTATACCCCCGGGATCCATCCATATAGGGTTCTTTTTACCCGCTATAAACGACTTCTACGCGGACGGAGTCGCGGGCAACAGCTAGCTGGGTATAAACACAGAACCGAAAAATCAGTAGAAGTGTTAAGTGGGCGTGTAACGTGTGGCATAGTTTTGCCGCGATCGTTTGTGCGTGAAAGTTGTGCGAATAATATTTCTAATATAAGAAATAAATCGAGAAGCATGGCTTATTGTGCTGTTTTGGAATTTAAAAACGATAGCCACACCAAAATATAAATTCATGGTGGCGTGTTTATTTTACGATAGTTTGAGTATTGGCAATTCCACTGAATTTTTCTATTCCTTGGGTATAAATGACAGATGTATAGTTGGAACAGCAAAAGATGGACGTCGTGGTCGCGTGCGTCCGCTCTTATTGATGAGGCGGTACATACCCTCGTGCTCAGCGGCAGCGCCTTGATGCCGATGAGGAGCTCCAGCGTGTTCTGGATGACGACGAGCACGGTGGTGGCCGTCAGCGCGAGCAGCAGCAGCATCGCCAGCGGGTACACCACGTTACGCTGCAGCGAAGATGTCTTGCGTTTGCTTTCCACCTCCTGCAAGATAGTTATAGTAATTTGAGCATGTTGGATCTATCGTATACTTTTACACATTTGGTGATAGATTTTATATTCAGGAGTCTTTTCAACAAGCACTCGCTAGTAAATAATTTGTATTACTATTACAAATTCTCTCCTAAAGCAGTGTGGTCACTGAGCAGAGTGTAATTTTTTTACATGCATTGCAGTTTTACTTGCAGTTTGTTACTCCTTTGCAGCGGCAACGGCTGGAGGGATTTGGATGAATTTTGAAATGGAAATGGGAATGCATAGGCTACTTTTCATCCCGGAAAATTTTGAATTTCTCGAGGGATTAACGATAATTGAAATCTGACGAAGTCGCGGGCAGAAGTTAGTTTTAAATAAGCCAAGAAAAATAGGTTATTTTCTTACTTTATTTCTTACACTCGCTCCTATTTTTCGATAACCTGCACTAAAAGTTTATAAAACATTCACGACTTATGACTTCACGGTTTAAAAACGTTATCTGAAAGCGTGTCGATAACCGTACAATATCCTAACCTATATATAAACTCAGTTTCAAAGGTGTTTATTTATACGTTTTATTATCACGTAATTTGTAATGGGCCGAGTGCGTGAGCGTTCGCCGATAACTAAGCTCGTTGTACTACTTTAGAATAAACATAAATCAATAGCATTTCGCTAGATAAAGTATCAAGAAACAAGTGTGACAAATTATATAAACCGGGTCATGTGAGAGTCGGACTCGCGTACTGAGGGTTTCGTAACGCCACACAATATTTAATTCGATTTGGATTCCAATCAACGCGAGTCCAACTCATACTTGTTTTTTTTGTATTTGTTGTTTTTCTTCCGGGATTGTAGCTACTATAATCAAACTAAATTTGAAGCTTATACGTTAATACGTTGCAATAAAATGTTTCTTATATGGGGATCTACTATTTTACCTTCCAAAAATACAACATTTTTTTCGTACATTCGCCGTAATAACTCATAACACAAACATAAAAAAACTACTTCTAAAACAAAAAACATCAACCGGCCATCTATTACAGTTCTTTTTAAAGTTAGGACGAATGGACGGACAGCGTAGGCATATTATTAGGGCCCCATATGGGTAAGGAAACCTAAACATGAAATCAATATCTGGTAAACCTTTTAAAATACCTTGACAGCTTCATATTTCTCGAGGTGCCTTGTCACCAGTGAGAATTTTGTACGAATTGCTTGTAAAATAACTCCATATTGCCGATGTTTACTTCCTCGTGTAAGAGTAATGATGTGGCCAATATCATTAATCCACAATTGCTAGATTCCCTCTCGCTCATTGATGACAGATTGTAAATAAATCGAGAAAGAGACAGCCAGCGTGACTTCGAACTTGGGATTCTGGAGTAGGGCCCTGGCTCGCGATCGCTTCTATATTCAGATCGCAGCGGTTTGGCGCGTATCGACTAAATGAGAGTACAAGGGCAATGGCGGTGATAACGACCCAATTGTCTAATTGAAGCCACGCGTGCATCGTAAGCTTTCGGCATTCGTATGGCGACTGTCAATCAAAAAAAATTAATGAAATAGAAAGGTTTACTTTTAAAAAATGAATTGCTTCATCTTACTGTAAACACAACCAAAATATTGAGAGGGTCCTCTGTTTTTCAAGTCTTGCAAAATGTTCAATTTGATTTCGGGCTATTACTAAAAAAATATAATTTGATACTCATGACAGCCGAAAGATGTCCACTGCCGGACATAGGCCTCCCCCAAGGCTTTCCACTCAGACCGGTCTTGTGCTTTTCGCATCCACCGCGGTCCCGCGATCCTGAGGTCGTCACTCCATCTTGTAGGAGGCCTACCTACAGCTCGTCTTCCTTTGATTTGATACACTCAAATAGTTTTTGGTGTTCATTGATAGTAGTGATTTATTGTGTTCAATTATATTTTCACAGCATTTCTCATTGTCACTCGCAAAATCAATGCAATGAATCATGTTTTGAAGAAATAATCATAATAATTTTACTACGCATTTCAACTGTACTTGCGTAAAGCCAAAACGAACAAAGAATATAAACATGAGCAGACGTAAACAATAATTGGCGTTGAATGGAGCTAATTTAAACGTAAACAGAAGAAGTTCGGGGGTGAATTAGGAGAACTGTCTGTACCCACTATTTGTTAATAGCAGCAACAGTGCCGCGTGCCGGTGTGGGGATGACAAGTGATGAAATTACTAGCATAAAGGCATTTCATCTTAGCCTTTAGGGTTGGCAACACATTTGGAGTCATAGGATTGTAGTCCTGAGAAGTCTATGGGTTTCATATTTCACTTTCTATCAGGTGGCCTACGTGCTCCTGTGGCTTCTCCTTACCAGGGACCGGAACCGCTTACCATTTAAAGGGTTTTCGTTAGAGTATATAATTGACTAGTTTTTACAAACCCTAACGATGGGTCACTTCGACTTACTTCAATGAAAAGTTATCCCATACGATACAACTAATTCGACTAAGCGCTTACCAATTACTTAAAACCCTCGTTAGGCTTTCCCTATGAAGTGTTTATTGAACGGCTTCAAGCTATTTTAATCTCTACGCGCAGTCCATACAAAATATTATTGCACTACTTAGCAATTGATTGGCTATGCACACACATGGGCTTGAAACCAACCAATCACACGAATCTGCGAAACAGAGTCAGCGGAGAGGGAGAATGGATAGGGTAACACTAACGTAATGCTAAGTGCTTAAAACCGAAACCCTTACGAAACTGGTAACCTCAATGGTTGTAGCTCACTAGTTCGAAGCAGTTTCCATATCATTAGGGTAAGCCTATCGATAGGGATACGCTAACGTTGGGAGAGCATATGATGTAGTTACCCCATCGATAGACTTAATCAAATAAAGTGGTTTTCCGGTCCCTGCTGCTTACCATTAAAAAATAAATCTCTGTTGATAAAGCTTTCTAACCTTTCTCATGGCAACAATTTTCTTCAAGCGTTCGTTGAGCCCTGCTTGTAGGGCGCCATTTCTCAACCGCAACAGCGGCGTCTCATGACCCATCTCTTTCTTGGGGTCAGTAGCGGACGACGACACGTCGCCTCGGTCGGGGTACATCGGCTCGGGGGATATGTAGCCGATGCCTGTGGGTGTAAAATTGGTTTTTATAGGCGAGGGGTTATCAGACCAAAGCGGCACGCAAATGGAGTGTGATTAATTTTATTCTTATAGTTATGTTATTAGGGTTGCGAAGCGACGCTTAAATCGCACGTAACTTTCCATACTAATTTATCTCCGCTTTTAAAAACCCGAAATTAAGACCAATTTCCACGATTTTATAATATGTCGTAGTTACTATGGAAAACTAGGTATTTACGTTTCTTTTCTTTAAATTGTTTCGTTCTTAGATTACCCTACTTTTTTACAATATCTACAGCATATTAGAAAAACCGTAAAAATCTGTCGAAGGGGAGAGAAACGTTATCCCATTTCGTGTGTAAAATTTCTACTTTACAACACAATCCTCTTAAGCTAGGAATTCGTTAAACCGAATGTTTTTAAGACAAGCTGAATATTACCGTCTTAAGAGGATGCGCGTTGAATTAAAAACAGGCCACCAATACACAATAAACTGTGTTATTATAGTTGTAATGACATACATTGAAATGTTCTGACGTCATCCCGGCGTCGTCGTTGCAGCGTTCAAAAGGTTAAAGGTACTTTTTAGTAATAAAAAATGCATAGCTCATTATGAATTCGCTGGGAGATCTAAACTGTAAGCATGATAATGACGATCTGAAATCCACTTATGTCTCTGAAAGTGACTCCTACTGACGTCAAAATGCCGCGATGCCGGGTCAACTGCAATCACTACCTCGTAACTCGTAAGTATTTTACGTCAGTGTATTGGAAATCTCAATTTTTAGTTATAAACAGTTTATCGTTGGGGCTAGGTACCGTTTCAGTGTTGTTATAATTGTTATAAAACAACCCCCATCTAACCTGACCCGTACTTTTCTCAGCAACCCCTGACGCAAAAATGGGGAGGAGGATCCTAAGTTTAACGTGTGTATCTGTGTGTTGTGTCTGTCTGTCGCATCGTAGCTCCTAAACGCAAGACGCGGTCTATGAAGAAAGCTACTTTAATCAAGATGGTTGTTTGCTAGGTTTCGTGTAAATCGGTTGGATCGTTCAACACATTCACTGTCATCCCACGAAACAAATTCCCAGCCACACGCCGGCGTAGCGGCATATAGTACTATAGTACCCGCCAATCGGGTAGTGCGGCGTGGGAACAACGTAGGGATATCCGATAGTTGGGTGCTTGGCGGTGAATGTGTTAAGAGATAGAAAATATATAGAGCTCTGAAACTAAGGGTCGTCATTATATTGGAGATTTTTATCAATATATTAGGACAAAAAAGACATAAATATTATGGTCTGTTTAATCTAGCATGATTCCTGTGACAGACGTATTCCGTAATTTTAACCACTTACTATACTCACAAACGAGGTATTTTTAAAACAGGTGATTATTTATTTAAATTCCTGAACGGCGTCGCTAGGTATTGGTGCAAACCTAGCGACGCCGTTCAGGAATTTAAAATTAGTATATATGTAAAGTTAAAAAAACAAGTGTAATATAATATGCGTTTACATGAGCTGTCAAAGGGATCATCTTGGATTAAACAGAGTAAAACATCTTTACGTTCGTTACCCGCGTTCTGTCCCTCACGCGAGCTTAGCGGCAAATAGTACTTTAATACCGACCACTATCGGGTAGTGCAGCGTGGGAACAACATCATAGAATACTCGATAGTCTGATACTTGGCAGTGAATGTGTTAAACAAATATCAGGCATCATATGACGCAAAAGCTTAAAACAAACACTGTTACAAGAGCGAGCAAAGTAAACGGGGAATTGTTTTTGATCACTGCCATTGTTCGGCGGTAATCGGTGACTCGCGCTTGCAGATGTGGCGCGGGACAATGGCATTCATAATATTAATTTAATAAATTGATAAATACATTTCATTTTATGCTGGCCGGTTCTCTTTGAGGCCTGCGTGACATTGCATTGCATTGCATTACAAGTGCGACGGGTTTCGAATAAGTTTCTTTTACCCGTTTTAATTTTATAATAGAATAGAATAGACAAGAAAATATTTATTCAACGTACACAAAAGAAAAACAATAGAAAGAAATATGAAGTCAAAGCAAGACATTACGTTGAATAGGACCCCCTAACTTAAAAAGTAACCTTAATTGTTAAATTTAAATATAAAATTAGTAAAACTAGACAGTTAGGGTGCAGCTCTACTGAGGCCGAGACGAGCGGAGCGGAGCTGTGCCAATATGAACCAATAGAAGGCGCATGCGGTCACGTCGAGCGCGCCTTGCTCACGTTAGTTTAGATTCTATTGGTTATTATTGGCACAGCTCCGCTACACTCCGCTCATCTCCGCCTCAGTGGAGCCACAGCCTTAACAGGTAACATCACAAACACTAACGACAATTTTGTACAGCAAGGCTGGGTTTTATAAAGATCCGCTTTTTATTTTTTTATTGTAATAAACTGTGAAAAAGTTTTAAGTGTATTATGGTTCAGAAGATACAGTCCTGTAATAGACAGGCAGAGGAGCCTTAGTAATAGGGTCTAAGGGTTAAGCTATCTAATTGAGAATGTACCTACACCCTTAAATGTTGCTTGTACGCTCCAAAAGGACACCTTAAACTAGCCAGTTAATATTCGTCCATGAGAAAAGTGAGTAGGTACTGGAAAACCATGTCTGATCTATGATAAATAGGTATCCTATCAAATTTTACATTAAAAAATAAATCAAATTCTCAGTAGTATATCACCTTAAGAAGAGATGAAATGAAAAATTGTATAAGTCATCTAATTCCTTTTTCCAACTGCATTTTTTTTCAATATTATGAAACAAAAGGCTACTTCTTTAAAACCGCAATCGCAGTTTCCAAACTAAAATGCGTTCGGAAAGCGCCGCACGGAGGCGATTTACGTATGGGAACGCGCCGCACCACACCGCACCTTTATTCTGTTTGTGTACTGTCAAACTGAAAACCAGCGCTGAGTCTTCTGTAGAAGTAGCCAGTCTATGCAAACGGTGATCGTTTCGCCAGTGATGACGACACGTTAGCATAGTTGGTACTGTTAATAACACAATTGTAATATTTCAAGCTTACTCCCTTAACAGTAAATCATTTCTCCTTCTTTCAAACAACTTAAAAGATTATGTGGCGTCCCTATCACTTAGTTTATTTCTGGAATGTTTGTTTATGTTACCAAGATCCCATTAGGGCGAAGCCGGCGCGCTCTTAAGGTATAAATAGAGATATCTTTATTACAAAGATTTCGTCAGGGGAGGTGGATTGTCTAGGCGAAGGTCGCGTCGCCTCGGCGAGGTCACTCCGGTCACGCGTGTAGAAAAACCGCGGATATAGATACATCACACGTATGTCTATTGGCTACTTATTTACTAAGTAAAGTTGATCGTCTCGAGGTCAAACAGCGGTATTCATGTACCTATGACAACTAGCAGTTTCCCGCGACTCCGTCCGCGTAGAAGTCGATTATCACGGGCAAAAACTACCCAATGTCCTTTCCTCGGGGTTCAAGCTAGCTCCTTACCAAATTTTATAGAAATCGGTTCAGCAGTTTAGAAGTGAAAGCTTGACCGACATACAGAATTTATAATATTAGTATGGATGAGCAACAAGACGACAACAACAACAACAACAAGATGGAGCGACGACCTTGTAAGGATCGTGGGAGCGCGGTGGATGCGAAAAGCACAAGACCGGTCTGAGTGGAGATGGAGAGCCTTGGGGGAGGCCTATGTCCAGCAGTGGACGTCTTTCGGCTGATATGATGATGATGATGGATGAGCGCTTCTGTTTGACGTAAAATAATCGAATCGAATTGTAATTACTTAAGAAGATATAGATAAGTAATGATAATGAACGGAATTGAGATTATAAACGGAACAGTTTATCGGTCATTTTAGTGGTAGTGTAGTTACGCTATAAGGTATAAGCTGGTCTACAAGGGCACTGATATATTTGGAATTGGCGCAGTCGATTCATCTTATTGATTAAATGTTGTATCCTACGTGACTTGTGCAAAATAAAGTAAGGTCTGTTCGTCAAAAATTAAGGTGATAACCGGAGAACCCTTATACTCTGTCCCAGTGGCGAGTAGAATCATTAAAGTTCTTTTTTTCCGCATAAAAAGTTTTTGAATGAGAATATAAACTATAATGGAAAACAATTAAAAAGATAAAAGATGTTTATTCAGTAAATAGGCCGCACGGGCACTTTTACACGTCAAAAATCTACCAGCGCTTCGGAAGAGACCACTGCTGAGAAGAAACGCCGCAAGAAACTCAACAGAAAGTCGGTTTTTTTTTAAATACTACTTATGATATTATACAATTATAAAGCTTAACCTAGCATTATAGAAAACAATGAATTTAACATAAAACAAAAAATAAAAAATATTCAAGCGTAGCTTGAGCAGGAAAGTGTGTCTCCACGGTTAATTTTTTTAATGGTTTATGCATCGTGATTATTGTGACAGAAAACGTGACGTTAATAACCTCTCGCTGTGATTGTGATCTACACGAGGATACTAACTAATAAACTAAAGCTTGAAGTAAAGTAAGCTTAAGTATTTCAAAAATAGGAATACGGTACCTGGCTAAAGTTGTGACCTTGCGTTTGTATAAAAACAAAACAATATCAAGTCATAATGTTTTCAGAAATAATTATCGCAACTGTCATTCGATCTCACTTAGCACGCATGTGTGCGGCAATTTTGTTCTGAAACATTGATATATACTCGTACATACTTTAATTTGTATAGGTAATTCTTAGGTATAATAAAGAGTTCACATACATATAATAATATATTTGATTTACTACACCGTACAGTGGCGTCCGCGGACCGGAAGACGAGCTGTAGGTAGGCCTCCAACAAGATGGAGTGACGACCTCGTCAGGATCGCGAAATGCGAAAAGCACAAGACCGGTCTGAGTGGAAAGCCTTGGGGGAGGCCTATGTCCAGCAGTGGACGTCTTTCGGCTGACATGATGATGATGATGATGACACCGTACAAAGGCGAACCTCCCGTGATTAGCTTACTTTTTGCTGAGAAAATGTAATCTAACAGTAGAATATGTTTCTATACTAAACAGTAGCCAGCTCGCTTCATTCCACAACAGTACGAATATTATTCAATCAAGCCCGCGTGCCCCATTCAAACAATATCCTGCGCACGATTTACGCAAGCATAGATAACTGCATACACAGAGGATGTTGTTAGCACCAATATTTCATTATCACATCCATTCAAGTCCATGTATAACGGAGTGTCAAGGTATTACAAATGTTTGACTTGGTGCAGCTGCATGACACAAAATGATCATATTTTATAACAAAGTTTAAAAATAGTAGACAGTGACATACAGACGGGCGGACAGCGGGGGCTTAGTAATAGGTTCCCATTGGCACTTTTGGAAACGGAACCTTTAACATGAATGCACTGTTTGGTGTAAATTGGGAAACAAGATCGAACTTTCCCCTCAAAACTGTTGCAAGAAGCCCATTAAGGGTTGTTGCGACTTGAGAATATTGTAGTTATTTGCAAACAAACTGTTATTTGTTAAGCTGCATGTTCGTAAATTGTTGCAAAATAAACTTACATACGTACCTCACTCCTATCTATGTCATCATGTACTTATGCAGTGTGCACACAAGTAGATGAAAAAAACTGACTTTTACTATTGGACACCTTGATAAACCAGCGCTTCCCAAGAGCAGACCGCTGCTGAGAAGAAACGCCGCAAGAAACTCAGCATAATGAGGTCAAACACTTGTGCCCTTGGGCAACCCCGAAAACTTTTCTCGCATAAGAGCACACACATATTACGCGTTGTAACAATATATTTGCGTTGGCGTATTCATTTATTTTCGTACCGCACCGGTGCAACGGCTTCGAAAACAATATGACTTCAAGGAAGTTTTTAGTGTTTACTCCGCATATCGTAGCTCGCTGGTGTATCCAATTACATGTGTCGAATACTCAAATCTATATAATATAAAAATTAATCCCTGTTTCCCTTGGTCACGCCATAACTCGAGAATGGCTCGACCGATATGTTTTTTTTTAATTGTCTTCTAAATTATCAGGACAAGGCTTGTATGAAAAAAAATACACTCGGGCGGCGGCGCCGGACACGGACAGCAAGTTAATAGCTAAAAGCAAGGGTATTATATTTAGCACAACATAGGTAATGCTTCTCGTTATTAGCTAATAATACGCGAACACTAATGACAGACATCCACATTTTAAAATCGCGAAAGGCCCGTTGGCTTGTACGTTGATTTTAACATAACATGTAAGAGTGCAACACCCTTCAAACCTGTCTTACGGCTATAAACTCCCGCACGCCGTGTAGTTTCTCGAGTTTCTCTAACAACAAGACAAGACGACCTCCATAATGCTAGGAAAACCGAGAATTATTGAGGCCAAAATTGGGATTCGTGAAGACAGAACTTAGTAAAAATGTAAATTTTACCTGGACTGAGGGTCCTGTCCAGGTAAAATCGGACCCCGCCCGGGACCCTCGCTCGCTATTCAAATTTAAAGTCGTAGCTTTAAAAAACCCAACTGCTGTTTAGATAATATCAATATAGGTACCTAATGTTAGTTTCATTTTTTTATTTTGCCAACCTCTCATTTAAAAACCCAGTGACACCGCACACGCTAAGACGAATCTGACGATACCTCGCTTGTCGAAATCGGACCATTCGTTCAGCCTTTACAAGGGAACAAAGAACCATACATAAATACAGGTCAAAAACATTACCCTCCTCTTTCGGCAGTCGGGTAAAAAGGAAGGAAATATAATATTTAATCAAGTTGGTATACATTTCCACTCAAGTTGTTAATTTTTTTTACATTAAAACCAACTGTTATTGAAATAATAAGACTAGGACAAATCTGGGGACTCTGACCTATAGCAGCTTGTAACAAAGTCATACCTGTAGAAACTGCGTTGTTTATCCTCCGCTTGACGGTTTGTTCTTCGAAGGAGTACACGTAGTACTCCTCGTTAAGGTCCTGGAGGAACTGCGGCTTCACCAGCACACCCCCCACAACTCCGAACAGGTGGACGAAGCCCAAGGGGGTGAATACTGGGGACAATACACGTAAATTTATTATCTGTAAAATAGAGACAGATTAGAAGTGGTCGCTCCTGTTTCCGAAAATATAAAGACTTTGAAACACCATTTCTTAGTTTCACTTTATTTTTTCCCTGTATCATCTCTTTTAACTAACAGGAATAGGCGGTAACAATGTTTAAATCTAAATTTGTGTAGAGCCCAAATTCACGCCAATGAGAATCATGTGCTTCTCTTTCTTCGTAAAGCAAAAGAAGGTCAAAGCTTAGCGATGTCATAAAATCTTATATAAATGATTTAGCAGCTGCATACTTTAGTGTATTGTCACTTTAACATCATGTTTCGTTTATAACGTCGATTCTGTGCAAAGAGATGACACTACTAAAAAGCAATTATCAGAGATTCCAGAGAGGCGCAATTCAATGGCTTATTCAGAAATCGAGTAAACAGCGCGAAATACTTCTCTCAATGCTGTTTCATTAAGCAACCGCACCATTCTTCTACTAGCAAGAATGCGGTAAAAACAGAACGCTATTGAAAAAAATAACTTAGTCAACCTGAAACCTATATCGTAAACTTCGGGGATCCTGTTAACAGGAGGACATCATTATATTCATCATCATCACCAACCTAGAACATATTAGATTTGTTCCGACCATTATTTATGGCCAAAAGAAGTCATACGTCAAAAAATGTACCAGCGCTTCAGAGACCACATGCATTCCAAAACCTATTAACTACTTTACATATCGGTAGTGTCTACCTTGTAATCTCACTATTCGGCAGTAGCAACGCATTTGTCGTCATTTGAGAATGAAAATGTCTATTGGTAAGATCCCACTTACCATCAGGTGGCCTGCGTGTTCGATTCCGATCGCCTTCCCCATGTCATAAAAACATTTACATTACGTCCCTGCTAATGGAGCAGAACTCTATCGTTTCAAAAAACACAGAAATGGAGGCCACACAAAACTCAGAGGTGTGATATTTTCATAAAAGCATACACGATAAATTGAACGCGAATTCGATACATTTGATAAAGTGAATGTAACTGCTATATCGTTTTCCTTTTTACCGATGATTACCGATAGTTTTAACGAAGTCAAAGATATTTGATTTATCTTCAAAGTTCACAAATGCACACGAAAGTAAGTATTCGTGATTATTTCATATTTATCTATCCGTAATAACGAAATGGGTTTTGTGGTACTTTTACAGTCGATAAAAAAAACAGTCACGTGTTTTCAGGGTTTACAACGTAGCCGCTATCATTAATATCTACGTCTTTTTATTAAAATTATCTGGTTAGATATACTTCTCCATTAGAATGACCTAAATACAGTGATTGTATTAAACGAATGATATAACAATGATTTATAAAGTAATTTAATGAAAAAATCTATGCTTGATGTTTTAATTAACCTTTCCCTGTGGCTTAGGAAGGAAGCGCAAAAGATTTTGAGGTTATCATGCTCCTTAGATTCAATAATACCTCGCATTTCAAAATCCCTCAAGCCGTTTATACAATATGAACACATTTCAAAAGCAATATTGTTTTACCGCATAGAATAGAGCCTCCTACTAGTCATTTTAGATGTTATGCTGATGATAGCCTGATGCCTTAACAATCAGACGGGATACTTATTTACTTATGTTTTAACTACTGTATTGGTTTTAAAACTGATGAATGTCTTAGGGCCGTATTAATAAACTCATCTTGACCGTGAGGCCCGGCACAAGATATGTCAAAGTAAACGCCAAACCATAGGACACTATCATTTTTGACGCATCTCAAGTCGAGCATTAGATTTGAGATCAGTTTATTAATACGGGCCTTAAATAAAGCTTAAAACAAAATTCATCGCATAATGTTAATTATAGGTACCACAGTACTAGACGGAACTACGCCGCAGCGAACTGACGTGAGTTGTGAAAACGTTTTCACATTCGGCAGAGTTTATAGAGGAAAAGTCCATATCAACGGCATTTATATTGCTGGCCTTACACGACTGATACAATCTGCTTTAAAAAAGTAATCATCGATTATATGTGTTTACGATAGCAAAACGTCGTCTTAGCAACAGTTGCTACGTGCCGTTGGCGCTGTTATTTGACGTATAACTAACAATCGCACAGGATATTTACTGCAATTGTATTATTTATTGAAACAAAACAGGCGATTTAAAAAAATACCATAGCAATGAGTCTTAGAAACTCATTATCGAATCCCGCGATGAAATCTCCTAAGGAAATAGAATTGAACGAGGAGTGGAACAACTTCGTTAAGAAAATAGGTGAGGTGTCTGGTATGGTTAAGGATATGGCGAGCGGAGACAAGTCGAAAGCTGCCGCGGCTTCCAAGTTGGCAGACCAGTACCTTCAAGGGAAAGTGATTCTGGACGAAGACGTTACTTTGAAGGTTAAGTCCGACCGGACCGTCATCAACAAAAAAGCGTTCCAAACGGTGGAAAACAAAGAGGTACACGGTGCTTGATATAACACAACACAAACAAGTCAGCGGTAACCCAGTTGTTAACGGTTGTAATATCGCTTTATTTGCCCTGCCATTACTCAAAACTATGCTAAGATGCTAAGTATTATTAAACGTTTACAACACCTAATTAGCAAGCCTGCTATTGTTGTGTTAAATGTCTTCAACGTGCCACACACAAGACGCATAGAATTTTCGTTTCTAAAACATGCTAAATGGTTCTGATTCATATAAATGATGAAGATTACGCGATATGACGATATGTAGATTATATTATAAAGGTAGGTTTTTAAGAAGTTTACTTAAAAATCGGTATTACAGATGTGGCTTACTTTCAATTCTCTACAACTCACTCTAGACAATTAAGTAATCATAAAGCGCTAAGCGTTTAGTTATCGATATCTCTTAAGGCTCGTTTCCACTCAAGTGGAGCATAGAGATGAAAATTACTAATCAGAGTATTTAAACAATCTAGGAGTGTGGCGCTTTGTGTAGGCTGTACAGTCTGAAGTCGCTCCGTTTCCGGAACGCACCCTTACACGCGGTTATGTTTACATCATTTATATTGACTCATTAGCCGTCGAGTTTGGTATGCAAACGATTTATTAGGTATATAAAACTATAAATAAGGTACGTCTCGTTTCATTAGCGAAAACAATTTGGCTCGTGTTTGTCTATAAATATGTGAACGTGTCGTATTATATTATTATCGTACATTCTATTTGCAGTGATGTGAAACAATTAAAAGATCTTGCGCGCAGGTGCCGGTTTGAAATATCAATTACGACACAACTTTCTTGGCACATTATCACAATATTTGTTATCATGTTGAAATTATAGATAATTTAATGTAAATATTACACGTGTCACAAAATGACGTGGAAACATTAGGAAATTACAGCGCGCGTTGCAACTTAGGTATCAAAGTAGATTTACGAGAGATTTATTTTTAAACGCAGAATGGAAGTCATAAAATAAAGACCAGATACTATCAAGACAAACGTTGAAGTGGTTCAATTAGCCAGAACGTACAGCACAATGAAACAGTCACTGTTAGTTACAGAGTAACGTTGTGATTGTTGTGAACCGCTCAAAACTATAAACAACTAGAGGACGCCCGCTACTTCGTACGCGTAGAATTAGTTTCCCGCTACTCCCAGTTCTTTAACCCCTTAGGGGATGAATTTCCAAAAATACCTTATTATTGCACACCTAGAATATTCAAGGAATCCCTCCAATTTTCAATTCGTCTATGTTTTGGCTGTGCGTTGATCGATCAGCCAGTTTCTTCTTTTATATTTAGAAGCCGTGTCTTATCTTTTGTGAGGGGCTCTCATCCCGACGCCCGTCACCACAATATAGAAATATTTAATTGAATGGAGAATTCAAAAGGGCTTTGATACGGCGGCCGGGCATTGCTGGCACGCCAATCATGCATTCCAATACCTGACAGTGCCGAGGCAGACACTTGAATTATAATGTATGCATTCCAAACTACCAATATAATATCCACTATGGAAATTATAAACCCACGATCGATTTGTGCCTGAATTAATTAATAAATAGAATAAACAGGCAAGGTACTAATAGTAAACTCGATCTCATATTTGGACTAACAAACAGTTAAATCCTAACCGCTCATTCCCAAAAAAAATACCAAACCGCTGCTAGATTCCCAAAACACGAGCTACGAAATATGTATTAGGTATTGCTGGGGTAACCTCATTATTAGGATCGCTCATTATCGAAATATCTACCAGAATTATAGAAAAGTAACAGATTAGTATCCACCTTAATATAAATGTTAAATTTTGGGATTCTAAAAAAAAAAGATAAAAGATGTTCATTCAGTAAGTAGGCCGCACGGGACTTTTAGAAGGTCCCCCAGCAATAATTTGTTATTATTCTCATTAAAATACGATCAGATCAGACGATACTTAAAACTTCAAAGGCTTTTTTTTCGAAACGTCTAGTACGCCGGCGGGGCGTTAAACCTGACAAAAATGTTAATCTCGTCACCTATTCTCACGTAACAGGGTGAAGTAGACAAGAACGCATGGATGGCCGAAATAAGCAGAGACGCGGAGCAGCGGTACCAAGACAAGAAGATCCGTAAAGAACGCGCAGGGACGTTGAAGACGCAGGCAGTCAAAGCGTACAACCGGGGAGAATACGAGAAGGCCCTGTCATGCTACAACAGGGCTATTGAACAACTAAAGGACAATCCCATGCTGTACTGCGACCGAGCTCTTACTAACATTAAGTTGGGGAACTTTGAAAAGGTAATGAAAAGCCTTACTCATATTTTAAATGCGAGAATTTGTTAGTTAGTTTGTTCCGCCTTCATAGCTCAACGCTTTGGTTACAGTGTTAAAATAAAATGAGCAATCAAGCCAAGGTTGTCATTGCGGAAATTTGGATAGTTCCTGAGGGAATACAGATTAACGAATTCTACTCGGAGGGAGCATTTAATACCTTCATAGATACGAGTAAAACAAGTCAAGTTTGAAAAGCAATACTTGATACTTGATAAGTGATTGTTATCGAAAGATTTGGAGAATTGGAACCAATTGATCCGTTGCGTAGTTTTGGCTATGAACAGTAAATAATTACATACATACATAAACTCACGTCGCCTTTATTCCCAGAGTAAGGTAGGCAGAGCTGCAGCTTAGAATAACAAACACCCTGAAAAGTCGTTGATAATTTTGTAACCACATTTTGCACAATTATATTGGCCGGCCGTTAAGAAGTCAATCCTGACAGCTGTCATCGCAGTACAATTTATAACCTATTCTAGGGTTTGAGGTTATAATTTGTACTGGAATGACAGCTGTCAGGATTGACTTCTTATCGGCGGGGCACTATAGGCTAAGATCGCCTATCGCCTAACAGTACTACCAGCCTTTATTCCCTTATAGTCGCCCCTTACGACATCCACGGGAAGACACGGAGTGGCACTATTCTAATCCGGCAACCATACGGGGAAAATAATGTCTAACAAAAAGCCCCGCTATCTCAATATTCTATTATCTTTGTTTTCATTTCCTAGTGCAAGAAAATATCTCCAGTCCCTTGTACAAATGTTATGCTTGCTTTCTAGCACAGATAAGAGATGAGCAAAGGCGTTATTTGCATGTAAGAAGCGGTTGTGGTAGGCTAGAAAGTGCATCGCAAATTACTTGTTAACTATCTCCTAGCGTTGAATGTCAATGTCGGCCGTCAGTTTCTACAACTTTTAGGTCAATACGAGTTAATTGCATTTTGAACTCGCAGTCGGCGCACTCTATATTGAAAGCGTTCGATGTAATGGGCATATACCAATCTTTTTATAGGAATTCCTAATGATAAACATCGATGTCATTCAATTTACACGATCGACATGCTCAATAAAGGCACGTTCATCGGATAAGTGACTTATATATCGTTATTACTTAATCATTATTTTAATTATTCGTATCGTAATAATCGTTGAACTTTCTCGAACAAATTATCATTGTAAGTAATTTATTTTGGTCTAATCCGAAAGGAAGATAATACGTTGCACGAACGAAAGTTTGGGTGAAGAATATAATCGTTTGACATGAATGGTTATTTGGACTAATATTGCGCCGATAGGTTGTTTTTACTACATGTTTTTTTAGACTTCATCTCTTATTTTGTTGTTTAAAAAACTCAATAGTTATTACTAAAACGTTTTGTATTTAAAAGACGTATCACCACGGATACCAAGTAGTCTGTCATCTGAACAGCCTTCTTCTTTTTGTAGGTTTTCGACGACTGCAAGTGGGCTCTACGGCTAAACGAGAACAGTTACAAGGCGCGGCTGTACCAGGCCAAAGCGTACAAGGAGCTGGAGGAGTCCGACAAGTTCGAGGAGTCCCGGGCGGAGCTGCAGGAGATGTTCCCTCAGCACGAGGAACTGACCAAATACTTCCTGAACAAGAAATCTGGATACGACGACGAAGAAGAAGAGGAAGAAGATTAAATTAAATTGTTTATTTCGTTTTGTCCGGTTTATTGCGTAATTAAAACAATCCAAATTAAGAAGGATGCTTTATTTCCCTCATGATAATGGAGCAGACCCTTGCAGGTTCTGAGCTCCTAGTGATAGGGTGACTGACTGAACACCCTCGTCTGAATGATTTATTTGATTCTGAATTGAAATAACGCGGCATCGCCAATGGACTTCGCTTCGTCTAATCAGATGAATAATCAGTAAATCAATATTTTAAGATAAATAACGGCACGATGCGTAATATTCATTGCAGGTCAATGCACTGTCATTTGAATATCAAGCCGTGTCGAAGCGCCTTATAAAGACAGTGTCACACTGACCTCGAAAATTCGCGATACATTACGTTACAAGCGTTCTAATGGGCATAAGCGAATAGAAAGTGCTCAGAGTGGAAACCATGATTGTAATAACTGTACTAATATTATGAATACGAAAGTAAGTCCGTCTGACGGACTCCGATCAAGGCCTTCTACTGCCGTTTAAAATCAAAATTCAAAATATTTATTCAGTAAATTGACCACATGAGGGCTTATTTACACGTCGGTAATATAGAGTGAATCTACTAGCGCTTCGGACAAGACCATCATTGCGGAGGAGAAGCGCCGCAAGAAACTCCAGCAGAACATTTTTCCCCATAATAAAATACAATAATACTTAAGTAACATTACAAGGTAATAGAGAAATAAATAAATATTTTATAACTAAGAACAAACAAGTCAAAGGTATGCTTTTACCAAGTAGAATAGAGGCCCAGATTGTAGTGATTTAAAAGTTCAACTGAAAGGATATCGTTAAACTTTTTTTTTAATATGCTTTATACGTATTTAACAACCTCGGAACAAGACGAATAAGGTAACTAATGAATTACTATACTAGAACAAGGTAACTAAAAAGTAATGCTTAAAGTTACGCAGTCACTAGGGCCAACGCAATACTTTATATCCTTAACATCACTAAAAATATAAACGCAAAAGTGTAATAAGTGTTAGTTTGTTCAGTTTTACTATTTACCGATCGACGTGAAAATTGGTACAGAGATAGTTTATACCCTGGAGACGGACTTAACGTAGGTAGTTTATACCCCGAATATATGGATATTTTCCGAAGGAATAACGCGAAACAACTTCAGCGCGGACGGAGCCACACGCAAAAGCTAGTAACGAATAAATAGGCGGAAGAAGTCGAGGGCTTCTCGTAGGCAATATAATTATACTGATTGACATTGACTGCCGCGTCGACCGAATTTTTATAAGCACCGCACGCTATAACGGCATGATGCCGCCGTAATAAATTTAAATTATACTTCCTTTTCTGTTGGGTATCGCGCGGTAAGCGCGCGTAAGAAGAGGTGAAAAAAAGTAAAAAAAAAAAACAATATTTTTACTATCATAAATCATTGCCATTCCATAAACATGATGTAACATTTCATCATCCAAACTTGTTTCAGTTTGTTACTGTATTCACAATTTATCTAGACGGTAAAGTATGCAAATGTGCCATCGTTCGTGCACGTAATGTTGGCTTTTAAATAATTGAAATGGT
Organism: Acleris sparsana; assembly: GCA_923062465.1. Lineage (NCBI taxonomy): Eukaryota > Metazoa > Arthropoda > Insecta > Lepidoptera > Tortricidae > Acleris > Acleris sparsana. Next base: position 5,171,877 of record OV281293.1, read on the forward strand.
ACATTAGTGCACATGGGTCAGTTGCGACCGCCACTCAACCACCGCCACTTTGCACAATCTGTGCAATGTAAAAAATCAAAACCGCCAACCAAATCGCATATTGATGGACTTCATACTGCTTTTTTCTCATGGCCGGCATCGTCAGTAGTCTTAAAAACCTTATGACGTGCAGACGACATTCGACGTTAGGGTCGCAGACAACACATTTGATGATACATTTCAAATCAAATCAAATCAAATCGTTTATTTAATAATACAAGTTTCATTAAATATGACGTATCTTGCAGACTCCAAACTAGGCTGGGCCTGTATCTTGGACGCCTGCGAGAGATTTGACTGTACAATCTCGAACGTCGTGTACTTCAATACTTGGTGACAATCGCTATCATAATAATTGTTTACATTTATGATTAAAAATATCAAAAATCACTCACCGAGTAGCATCATAACGCCGACGAACGATACGCAGGAGTACAAGAACGGAAGATAAGTCCATAGATCTGTGAACAAAGGCATTATTAATGATATTTAACAAGATGCCGACGATAAAGGAATTGAGATAACGATGACATTGACCTAGCAACATTGACCGGACAGAGAATATTTGATGTTAGAGTAGTCAATACAAAAATCTGAGTCTTAAAATACAACTAGTAAGTGCTTCGGAAATTTAGTATAGTATAATCTTCTACGTGGAATACTATCACAAGTCAGTTACCACCAAACAATTGAAACCTCATTATCACTTGTACATATGTAAGTCCAATAAAAATACTTAAATTATTATTCTTAGTAACAATAATTAACGTTGACAACCGTTAGTTACACATGATACTTAATGTCATCTCATTTTACTTCGGTATTAAGCAAAAAATTATAGTGAGAAATAGATACTCCTGTGACTGCATCGAATATACAGAATATTAATTTTATTGTAACTCTATGTGGTTTCCGCTGCAAGTCTCGCTCCATCGCGTCGCTCGGGTACGGAAACGAATTCTGTTAGTCCGGTTAAAATGCGAACTAGCTAGGAACATGCATTTCTAGACGCTGAATATGTTAAACATGCAAATACAAGATATTAACATGTTTAGTATTTGTATTCATTCATTCGCCGCAGTCGCGGCCACAAATCGTGCAAACTGCCGTCTCTCGCACTCACGCGTTTTAGAACAGGATTTAAAGCAAGAGCAGCTTTAGTAAAATGATTAAAATAAGATTTAACATTCAGGCTGTTTTACAATGTAAGTTGTATTGTAACATTCAGGCTGTTTTACAATGTAAGTTGTATTGTAACATTCAGGCTGTTTTACAATATAGCTTCAGAAAAATGTCCATAAATGTAATTCTAAAAACAATGTCAAATACGATCAGGCGCTTTATTACCTATCGTGTACATACTACTGTTTAAATACCGTTGTATATGCCGGGTAATACAGTCTCAGGAACAAAAGATCCGGTTCCTAAAACGTTAAAAGGGTTTTTTTGTTTTTAAATATATTTGCGTGTTGTGATCCAGGATTAGTTTTGGAAGTTATATGAATGGGACACTCCAATGACGTTAAATATAACCCAAGGGACAATGTTGAAACTAAATCTGTGTATGAGCGTGTTAGAACTAGGATTTAGAATAATAAATTATGGTAGCTTGTTTGATATTGGCAGCATTGTTGTAAATTTTTCGCAGTTCAGCTAGCACAGTTTATTTCCTCACCCGTCGCTCAGTGCGTCTCTTCCGTTACCGACAAGCTAACTTGGTCTCTGTACGTAATAGCAGCACTTTACGTACGTACACATATGCAAAACAGGGTAAACGGTTATGCTATAAAAAATCTAAAAGCATTTGTGGTTGGGTTAGCCCAGGGGCCGTACTTTGAAAATCGAAGTTCTAAATTACGTTATCTCCATCTCGTTCCCCCGAATAGTCTCGAACGATACGTGAAAGGGAGGTGCGGCCGAAGATTCGAATTCAGTACTTCATAGTAACCATCCAGGAGTAGCACGTAATGTGCTATACGCACGCCGAACAATTGCAAGGTTCCGAACGCGCCTTCACACGCAATTAACCACGAACAACGTCGCCATTGCGCAGACAATGGTCGCAGCGATCAGAAAGATCGTCGCTATGTTGATTAGGCCCGGCTATTATACAGGGTTATTGGTAAGTCGACCTATTCCCGTTAGGGGGTGATAGGGATGACTATTTGCGATAAATTTGACCCCCATATGCATTATGCAAAAGTGAACCATTTTTGAGTTATCGCGTTTATTCGTTTTTTTTTTAATTAGTCGGAAATTCAACTTGAAAAATTTATTACAAAAAAAGTATCAATTTCAATCTTTTTTTTTCTTCTGATTTACAAAACCGATTAAACACTGGTTATTTCTCAATATTAAAACAATAATTATCGGTCCAAATTTAAAAAAGCGAGACGGAAAACGAAATTTTTTCAATATTTTTTTCGATCGCTTTCCACTAAAATGCCTTAAAAACAAAAAAAAACGTTATGAAACTTGGCTTGCAGATTATTTTAAAAACTTAACTGTTTTCTTAGCTCTCCAAAAACGCATAACAAGTAGAAAATTATTTAAAAAAAACCTGAAAATTTAATCATATCACAAAGGAAGCGGGCGGAAACAAAAGTCACAATGCAACTTCAAAAATTAAAATTAAAAAACACACCAAATTTAAATCATACATTTTTATTTGCTTTTGTACAAGATGAATTTGTTGTTCCTTTGCAAAATAAAAAAAAATATTATCTGTAGTACACGTTTGAGAATGCGAGGCCGAAAACTAAAAAATACATGTTTTTTATCAAACTCCAACATAAATTACACGAAAACAGAAAAATTTACCAATACATTTGGCGTGCAGATTACACATAAAACATTGACGTTTTTCCAGCTTTCTAACGAGCTATTAAAATTAATATGAATTTTGTTAAAGATTGCTGGAAAAAATTGATCACAAAGGAAGCAACAAGGAAGTCACGTCCAAATATAACTTAAAATTAACTAACTAAATCAAAGAAAATTAACTGTTATACTCGTATACACAAATAACAACATTAACTTATGTGAGAATTTGAAATGGAGGTAGCCATTTTGAAAATGACCTAAAAATCCTGATTATTTCAATTTTAATTGTTTATTAGTTTTAATTTTGTAATTTTTTACATAAGTTAATGTTGTTATTTGTGTTTACGAGTATAACAGTTAGTTTTGATCTATCAAACTACTAAATCTATTTAGTTAGTTAATTTTAAGTTTTGTTCGGACGTGACTTCCTTGTTGCTTCCTTTGTGATCAATTTTTTCCAGCAATCTTTAACAATACTCATTTTAGTTTTAATAGCTCGTTAGAAAGCTGGAAAAACGTCAATGTTTTATGTGTAATCTGCACGCCAAATGTATTGGTATTTTTTTCTGCTTTCGTGTTATTTATGTTAGAGTTTGATAAAAAAACATGTATTTTTTAGTTTTCGGTCTCGCATTCTCAAACGTTTACAGATAATATTTTTTTTAATTTTACATAGGAACAACAAATTAATTTTGTACAAAAGCAAATAAAAAATGTATGATTTAAATTTCGTATGTTTTTTAAGTTTAATTTTTGAAGTTGCATTTGTGACTTGTTTCCGCCCGCTTCCTTTGTGATATGATTAAATTTTCAGGTTTTTTTTTAATAATTTTCTACTTGTTATGCATTTTTGGAGAGCTAAGAAAACAGTTAAGTTTTTAAAATAATCTGCAAGCCAAGTTTCATAACGTTTTTTTTTGTTTTTAAGGCATTTTAGTGGAAAGCGATCGCAAAAAATATTGAAAAAAATTCGTTTTCCGTCTCGCTTAATTAAATTTGGACCGATAATTATTGTTTTAATATTGAGAAATAACCAGTGTTTAATCGGTTTTGTAAATCAGAAGAAAAAAAAAGATTTAAATTGATACTTTTTTTGTAATAAATTTTTCAAGTTGAATTTCCGACTAATTTAAAAAAAAACGAATAAACGCGATAACTCAAAAATGGTTCACTTTTGCATAATGCATATGGGGGTCAAAATTATCGCAAATAGTCACCCCTATCACCTCCTAACGGGAATAGGTCGACTTACCAATAACCCTGTATGTGACGGCTCATGTGTAGAATTGTGGAATTGTTGAAATTCAAAACATATCTGAGTCTACCAGTGCTTCCTAGAATGATAGATAACACAGAAAAAGCAAGCCCGGCAAAAACATAAAAGACCATTTTTTTATTAATAAAAATAAAAAGTTGCCTACACCGCAGAAGCAAGTAATTACGCTTACTCAATAAGCCTAATAGTCAAATGAAATCAAAATCAAAATACATTTATTCACTATTACACACCAATAAAGTAAAGATACAAAAAAAAATACAGCTTCACAAAATTGGACAGTTGTTGTGAAACGGTCCCATCTCAGCATGTGCGCGCTGTTAAGCCAGCGTTGGTCTTCCGCTGGGACCGCTCGATGACAGCACGGATGGTGACAACTAATATACTTTTTTTAATTTTTTTTGTGTGTTTTCATTAGTCGATACTCCGCGCGCTAGGGGTCGGCCATTAATCATGCGGTACATCGCTTCGCTGCAATTACTTCCGGCTCAATATCGTGCCTAGTGCCTACCAACCTGTCAATGTACGAGTACCTAATACAAGCGCATTTTTACACTGGTCGATAGAACGCATTACAAACCAAAAAATATATACTTTATCTTGATTTCTGTATGAGCTTCGATGACGCATGCGATTAGAGTATACAACACAACTGGTGGGTTCATCTCTAAATAGGAAACATCGAAAGCTACGTGTATCACTTTCACTCTACAATTATTACGCGGAAAGAGGATCCCGGATTCTCCCGAGGCTAAGCTGAGCCGAACACGTAATATTAACACAAACAAGAGAATATCACCACTGTTCTCTTCCACGTTTTTTTAGTTAGGTGACCGTATAAATAGTTAATTAGACTGTGGCTTCGGTCAAGGACAAAAACCATGAATGCATGTTAGCGTTGAAAATGTAACGGCTCTTTAATTGGACTGGTTGAACCCTCGGCCTGAGTATGATATTTGGTCATACAAAAACAAAATATTATCGGAAAAATTATAGTTCCAGAAAAACACTGCAACATACGTACCTACCACATACGTACCCAATACATTACTTTAATCAATCGTGTAATTAAATATTGATCCGACGATATTAGTCATGCTCAATATGCTCATGTATATTTTAACGCGTATAGCGTTCAAAACCAATAGCACTATTGAACGATTCTTCACGGCTTAGATCGTGTTTGAACTAAACAACATAATGTAAATAATACTAGCTATACTATTCTATATTCTAAACAAAACGAGATTAAGCTCGTCTTTGTGCAAAAACATCTGGGCTCACACCTACATAAAATGTATATGTAAAGTTTATTCCGATTATATTTGCATTCGTAAACTGCGCATTAGTACCAGCATGCAAACTACTCCTTTATGTGATTTTCATTGTTTTAAAGTTCAATTTGCTTTGTGTCTAACTCCCGATTATTTTTAGGTGATAACTTATTTAGTTATATAGTTTTATTACAGAACGCTCTTTAATCAATAAATGTATAAGTATAATCAGCTCTAATTAATTACTCAATTTATTGAACTTCACGTTTAGTAGATCAGGTTTTTTTCCTATTTTGAGCAACTCGGTGGTATAACGACCATGGCGCTCCATACGATTTAACAGTGTGTACAGGAGTTCTTAAATAGAAAGTATTAAATGTTAGAGCTTTGTGACAATCAATGAAGATCCGCAGAGATTCTATTTTGTATATGAGACCTAAACAAAGTGGAAACTTAAACCTACCCGTCCACTCTTCACCCGATCAGAAAACTATGTGAAGATTTCTACTTTAGGTGAGCTTCAAATAAATAAAACAAAAGATGCGGCATCTGAGGAACCACCTGGGCAGAGGGAGGGCAGCGAATGCATTAAAATGTATGAGATAACGTAATGACATGTATTGTGTGTTATTTGTTTACGCCTACCACAACGCTATTTTAGGTCTACTATCTATTCCCTGATATCCAAAGTTCCAAACCCACTCGTTTAGGAATGCTGGTGTGCTAATGTTTATTACCAGTTAAAACTAAATACATACAATTATAATTTATTATCTTAGTCATTAATGCTATGATTAGTCATGTTTTTACTGTTAAGTTCTTACGAGTACCTTTAAGCTATCGATTTCTAACAAATATTATCAAATCTAGATAGCCTAGGAATCGGTGCGTTTTTGTTTACTTTCAACAGGTTGACTAAATACTCGATCGCAAACATCTTCTAATTTCGTAAACAAGTTTGGCTCGTTTGGGCCACCAGACGTCAGGAATATTCCTGACATGTCAGGAATTTTAACCATTTGTCATGAATGCGGCGGAAACACGAATATGTTAAGAATTTTCCTGTTTTTATCTAAAAATCAAATCAAATCCCCTATTCTGTACCTACATCTTTTAAAACTTACACACTTCTGTAAATTATGTACTTTTTTTATCAGGAAAAAGATTATAATGCACATTTCCGACTTAACAGTAGACAGACATTATCCTTATACTGTCAACAATAAACCCGTAAATGCTGTTGACTGTACCTGAGTTAAAAAGTAATTCTTCAATAAATCATCTGGTAGTTCAGCTGGTGTTTACGTGTAGATAATTAGAAGTGTAACTCATCTACTAGGTACCTATTTACAATACAATACAATACAAAACACTTTATTGAACACCAAACAAAAACATTACAGAGATCCAGTAAAATTAAAACAAAAACAACAGGTAAACAACAGGCGGTCTTATCGCTAGTTAGCGATCTCTTCCAGACAACCTTAACAGGGACATGGTGTCGAACAAAAATATTTTACACAGTAGGTGGCGCAGACTTCACGCAAGCAATAACAAGACACTTTTGTAAATAGATAGGTAAATATATACAATTACATACAAGATATATACTATAAGCATAAATAAACAAATAATTATAAATAAATACATAAATAAATACCAATATATCCACATCAGAGAAAACAATAAAAAGACAGCCACACGATAGAAATTGACGAAGACAGAACAATTATGACTGCGACAAAAAATGCTCATGAAGAAGTTTCTTAAAGATAGGTAAAGATTTAGCCCGCCGCAACTCCACAGGAAGGGAGTTCCACAGTCGGACAGCTTGAAAAGTGAAGGAATTGTTGTAGAACTTAGATGAAGAGGAAGGTACAGTTAATAAACAATTTTGGGAACAACGAACCGATGTAAAAAAGTTAAAACGCTCCTTGAGGTAACGGGGGGTAGCAGGGATAAACAGAACACAATAGAGAAGATTAAGAATATGAAAGTACCGGCGAAAACGTATAGGAAGCCACTTGAGTTGCGAACGAAAATTAGAGACGTGGTCATATTTGCGCAAACCAAATATGAACCGAATGCATAAATTCTGAATACGCTCAAGTTTGTTAAGCTGCTCCTCGGTAAGGTCTAAATAGCACACATCAGCATAGTCTAAAATTGGGAGAAGTAATGACTGAGCGAGCGCAATTCTAGTCGCGAGAGGGAGAAAGTTACGAAGCCGCCGAAGAGACCACACTGACGCAAACATCTTCCTACTAACCTCGTTAACTTGAGGAACCCACGACAAGGTACGGTCCATAACGATACCCAGGTTCTTAACTTGATGAGAAAAAGGAATAAGAACACCATCGAAAAAAACAGGCGGGAGACTTGCAAAGTCAACTCTGGATAAAAAATTAGGACTGCCGATAATAATAGATTGAGTTTTAGCAGGATTTACCCTCAAACCAAAACTACTACTCCATTGCAAGATGCGAGCTAAATCGTTGTTCGTGGTATAGATAACAGAGTCGAGTTCGCCCAAAACGCCGTGAGAGTAAATTTGCAGATCGTCGGCATAAAGGTGATAGGAAGAGAGAAGGCCATGCGTGATAGAGTTGATGAAGACAGAAAAAAGAAGAGGAGACAGCACGCCACCCTGCGGAACGCCGGCCAGCGTACTGCACCACGAAGATCGGGAAGATTCCACCTTTAATCGCTGCCGACGACCTACTAGATAACTACGAAACCATTCAATTACCGCAGGAGATATGTTAAGTGAGCGCAAAATTCCAAGCAAGACGTCAAAATCAACAGTATTAAATGCATTGCTGAAATCCAGCAATGTTAATACGGTTAACTTTCTGTTGTCAAATCCCAACCGAATGTCGTCAGTGATTTTAACAAGAGCGGTAGCCGTACTATGACCGGGGCGGAAACCGGATTGAAAGGGATTAAGGAGATCATTCCTGGTCAAGTAAGAGGAAAACTGCTGATGCACAAGACGCTCCAGAACTTTGGATAGGAAAGGTAGAATGGAAATAGGACGATAGTCAGAAAAAGAAGAAGGATTAGGTTTTTTAGGTAAGGGGATAACATCAGCATCCTTCCACAACAATGGAAACACGCTGGACGTGATTGAACTGTTAAGGATGCTGGTAATGAAAGGGATAAGTAGGTCAAGTAGAGGGAGGATCATATTACGGCTAACGCAATCTGCCCCAACAGCATTTGACGTTATGGATTGTACACTCTTCTTAACATCACTGTCGGAAAATTGAGTGAAAGAGAAAGGAGAAGTGTCAGGAGTTGGGATAGTAGAAAGATATTTTAAGGTCTCGTCCTTAATAGGGCCATTAAAACAGGCAGAAGATGAGAAGTGCTTAATGAGCTGATCGAAATTTAAATCTATGGTAGAGGAATCATGCTGAGATTTCCCAACTCCTAGTGACTTAAGAAATTTCCATACTTTGGCCGGGTCACCATTTTCTACCGATTTATGTATGTGACGACTTTGTGCGTCTCGACAAACCGTGCCACAACGATTACGCAGCTTATGGTACCTAGCCTTGTTTATGTCCGATGGATCAGCTTTATATCTAGTTTTAGCAAAGTTCTTCTTCCTTATTAAAGTTCTTATATCCTCAGATAACCAAGGAGCAGGGAGATGCTTAACTTTAATGGGTCTTACTGGAGCATGAATGTCATAGAGCTGAGTAAGAAGTGAGTTGAATAAGGAAATTTTTCATTATTTATTTATTTAAGTTTTTTTTCCTTATGTCTTCGTGTCTTGGTCGTCGTAAGGACAGAACTGTTTATCATAAGACATAAAAAAGTTGTACAGTACCTAGTTACATTTTAAAAATAATGTTTTATTTCTGCGAATTCATCCGAGTGGAATTATTTTATTTTTCCCTCGGAAACTATCAAATTTATTGGCATTAAAAAAGTATTGCAGACTGATATACTAATGCCTTCTCTAGGTTGAATAATAATAATATAATAAGTTTGTAAGTTGTAACAAAATGTCAGACTGACAAGCTCAATTACTATTTGTATTATTACAATTAGTCATTAGAGATTAGGGTCCATTTCAAGTACAAAGACAGCATACAAAATAAATCAGATCAGACATACAGCATGTTTAAGTTTTATACTCACTAAGCAAAGCATCAATACTGGAACGGTCTCCTTCCAACCACGCCGATATCACGTACGCCAATCCCAGCATGGCTATACCGAGCAAGGCCAGCACTATGAAGGTCTCATACACGCGGCCCCGGAGCCCCCGGTACCCAGGGAACCCGGAGGACTCGGAGAAGAGATACGCAAACGGCAGGAACACGAAGAGAGAAAGATTTGAGAATAGGAACACATGGTTCCATAGGCCTGTAACAAGAGAGGATAGTTAATATGAGTTTGGAGAATGTGGGGGTAGGGCCCTGTGTAAGGTCCGACCGGATTACTCAAGTCGAAACCATATTCCGTCAGACACCTTTGACAACTCATTCCTCATTTCACGTTAGCCAATTAAGAGTGATTTAATTGCTGTGTAGGGCTGACCCCTTGTAAACCTTTATCTATCAAAGTTGTCTCACGGATTTTGTCCTTAAACTCACGCAGTGTTCGCATTGTTGGGCTCTGGTGTGGATATAAAACAACCGGTGTAATTACTAGCATAGAGGCATTCCATCTTAGACCTCAGGGTTGGCAACGCATTTGGAGTCTAAGGCCCGTTTTAATAAACTGATCTCAACTCTAACGCTCGTCTCGAGATGCGTCAAAAATGACAGTGTCCTATGGTTTGGGGTTTACTTTGTCGGACCTTGTGACGGGACTCACAGTCAATATGAGTTTATTAATACGGCCCTTAGGATTGCATTTTTTTTAAAAACCGGAACGAGGTGAAGTCGGGGCGCTTGTATATAACGTATGCGGAGTGAAATCTGGACCAAGTGTGAACCTCTGTTTAAAAAAATAATTTCCTTAAAAAAAGAGACATAAAACGATTATACAACATTGAAAAACCGGTTTTTGCACTCGATAACCGGTTTTTAACTGAACCTAAATATATCCGGTTAACCGGCTTGCATTCTCTAATTCGAATCACTCCTCAAAAAAAGTTAAGCAAATCCACCTAAAGCTGGGCATTCACGGACGCGCCGTTTATGTCGGTCACAGATCATGTGCATAACTGGATGGGCGTAATATTGTGACCACATTCACGGGCGCGCCAGACTGATAAGAAATTGGCAGCCAGAGAACGCATTCACGACGATGCCAATTGGCTTGGCACGGTGAAGTGGCGTGTTCAAACGTTGAATTTCGACATTCACGATAGTTCCATTCGGAAGGCGCGTTGTCGCGTCGCGCTGGCTTTCCGTCCATTTGGAAATCCATCGGCCCGCGGAAGTACTTTTAAACGCTACAGTTTTGACATTCACAGATCGATTTTGGCGCGGCGCTGCACTATTCGGCTTGTTGGAGCGGTCGTGAATACCCAGCTTAACGTTCCAGAAATTCGCCCAATCGAAAACATTTGGTCAAATCCACTCGAATAAACCTTTGTCCAAAAAATTACAAAATTTGATTCGAAAGGTTAAATTAGAATTAAATTAAATTCCGACATCTGTGTTTACGTCAGCCATGGAACAAGGTGCCACGGATCTGTCGCGAACATCTCGCTAAGGAGTAAATTATTTTTTGCATTAAATATTGTTAATAATACGTACTATATTACTTATGTTTATAATAAACATATTTAGCAAAACAAAAGTTTTTTTAAAACTTTTAAATATGGATTTGAAATTTGTCCAAATTTTACTCGCATTACGACAACATTGATAGTGATTGTAGATTGATTCCCTTTTGAGAGTACTTTTTTCCCTTTTTACGAGGCTGAAGCAGAATGGAAAACCCGCCTGCTTTAATTTCAATAACGCCCGCAATTAGTTTTTTTCAACCATTATTTATAAGTTATTACTTAAATACTGACTTATTATTCATAAACAAACAATAAACCTGTTTAGATTAAGTTTGCATTATCATTTTCTGTCTAATTCAAATTACAATTATAAGGTTGGTAAGATACCCTATCTTACCTTTGCATATAAGAATAAGGGTGTTAATATTTAGTTACTTTAAATAAATAGCAGGTAGGCATGCTTATTTAAGTTGGCTAGCATTGCAACAAACAAAAAACAAAGAAAAATAAAATGTTGCCTATTTTTCCTTCAAAACTTGTAGATCCAAGACTTATTATACCAGCCACAATAAAATTGTAAATATGCAACTCAATTATTTCAGCATTTTTATGTTGGAATGACTTTAATAAATGTTTTATTCTATTTTGTTATGTAAACATGGAATAGTGTGAACAAGTATTGTTGATTATTTTAATGTGCCAATAAAGACAAATTTCCATGTTTTATAAGGCAAGGTCTTTACTGAAATAGTGGTAAGTAATTTCAATCCACAAAGGCCTTATCCTTCAAATTGATGTTGTACGATTGCGACAATGTGGGTTTAAAAAAAAGAAAAGAATAGTTAGTAATTGAAATCGAAATCAATGTTTTTGAATTGAATCTACTTTTTAATTACTGCAGCAAATATAAAGCTAGGTTTAGATTAGAGTATTCACACACAACGTTTATTACTACACTATTAGCTGCGCCCCGCATGCTTTGCAATGCTATTTCCCGTATATCCAACTCACCCTTAACCAATTTTACTACTTACAACAATTGCTGCAAATATTGGGATCAATAAGCCTACATACGTTATAATTCTATTGGTGATTGGGCTGGGTTCAATACATTTTTGCCCATCATTGTTTAAGATTAAATCTAGATAATTTTTTTCATGTCAAGTAGCCTTTATTATTCTCATCACTGTTAAATCACAGGTATTAGTTGTGCCAGCACTAACTTAATGCCAAAACCGAAAATTAAGAATGTACGGGTATATAATTTTACAATGTACGGGTACATAAAATGGTTACGCAAAATGGAAATGAATACCTAAAATGAAATTATAGAGCTGCCACTGATTAGAAAGATGTATAGTCAGAGTAACATGGCTGATGTGAACTGTGCCAAATTTACATCACTATTACGTATACGTTGTATAACAAGCAACCACCAGAGCAAATAGATTTTAAACAATACATCACTAACCATATGTCAATATTATGTATGTAGTCGGTTAAAATAACCAAGATAGGAGGTGTGATGTTGATGCAATAAATTTCAAACATTAATTATCATATACTATATCGCATATAATCTTTATTAAAAAAACGAAATCTCGAAAATTAGAGCCTTTTTTTTTAAGCTCTTGAGTGTGAAAAAACTTAAAAATTGAAAGACAAACTAAAAATTCAAGAAAAAAAGAATAATATTGTTACGTATTTTGGGAAATCATGGATTATTACATTTTCTTTTGGGGACAGCCTTTACACTTTGCTGAAATTATAATTTGTGTTGTGGTTACACTTTCATTGGCATAGTTGAAAAAAGTACCACATAATCCAAGCGACATTAGGCATAGATCACCTTAGGAACAAATAGTAGACTAATTGACACACAATTAAATATACCAACACTTTATTATGAATAGGGTAAAGAAGAACACCTTTATTTCAGGACTTTTGCAAGTTCCACTTTATCACATGTCAAAATTGTATGATTTGAGGATTGATTCAAGGCCTTCCTTATTAGGTTACTTATTTGAACCTCCTGTAATAATTCCTCAAACATTTTATTTTGCATTAATTATCTCTCATATCACTTTAGAATATATAAACCATGAATAAATGTCTGTAATTTTTGTTTAGAACTCAGCATTACTTAAGTAAAGTTGTAATAAAGGAAATCATAATGGAGATTATGGTAATGTGTCTAAGTCTGATAACTAGAAAAGGAAGGCAAAATATTTTTAATTGACTCACCCTGTATCAAAGAACTGTTCAGCCACTTCACATAGTAACTGTTTGGGTACAGTATGAGCACCTCATTGCTGACTATCGAGACAGGCAGCAGAAGTAGTGAACCCAGGGACACGGCCAGACCAAACGTGCACAGCCAGAGGCTGATACGGTACACTTTGACCTCATCCTCGTCAGCAGTTAAGAAGTCCTCGTGGTCACGCCGACGGAACTTCTCAATTAGCATGAACGAGAACAGGTAAAGCAGGATGAATAGTAACAGGAATATCTAAAACAAAACAAGACTCGCTGAAAAATCTCTAAAGTTATTTATCTAATACATTGAACTCTCTCAGTTATGAGAAAATGTAGTTAAAAACCACGCTCAACTTACAATTTGCTCCCTGACATTGTTGTGGAATATCTGCTCACGCAAGTCCGCTTCTTCATCTTCCATCGTCCACCATCCGTTTGGCTCTTATCTTTTATTATTTATTTCTATTAAATAAACCACAAAACAGCACTTCATTTTCACTGTTCACAACATTCCTCCGTGTTTGAAAAATTAAAGTTCTGCGCACTTAATTAATCTCATGGGGAAAGTAAGAACCACTCGGGAATAAACATTTATTATTTTTAAACCAGCCCACGAAATAAGATAAACGGTTTGCCAAAAACACTTGGGCAATTTTATAGGACTTGACGTGACATATTTATTTTATTTATTGACTGAACTGAATGACTGACTGATACGCATACAGTGCATTTCACTCACAATGGGGACGCGAATGAACGAATGAATTGTTTGTTGCAACGTTCCGTTGCACGTAATTTTTCGTGAAAGCCTTAAGTCCGAATTGTACCTACCGTAAATAGTGAAGGACACAATGACGGTTACCACGAATCACTAAATTCGGAACTTCATGTGCCAAGTCCCTGTCACTCGTCATTCGAGACTAAATCGAGAGAAAGAGATGAAGCTAACGCGACTACAAACTTCGATTTTCAAAGTAGGGCCAAAGGGTAGTGAGGTTACTACGAAAAACTGATATCGAAACTTTGGTGATCCATACCTTTCATGCATATGCACGATAATATCAGGATTATCAGGGAAAAGATAAATATAACGTAACTTCAAACTTCGATTTTCAAAGCAGGGCAGAGCCCAAGAAATTGTACCTCAAATCGGACTTGACTTGACTTTTGACAAGACTTGTCACGACTAGACTAGTCGGAATGGCATGGAGATGCCGCAAATGGCGCAATTACAAAAAAAAACAAAGGGGAAAATGAATAAATAAAATATGTTTAAGCAGAGGTAATTTAATTAAAAGACGCAAGGTCTTGTACTGCCCTTCAAAAAAACTTATATATAATGAATTCTACTAACTGTAAGTCTTTTTTCGAAATAAACGATCATTTAATTAATATTTGTGTTAAGGATGAACAACTACCGGTATTTTTCAGCTTTCTGCCAAACAAAGCCCGAATTTTCTGTGAGGATTGTTGTGTGTGATAGCTACTTAACCAGGCCGTTACCAGGAATAGATGTAATTTACTCGGACTTTCGAGGCTCTGATATAAAACAGGCAAGTTTGAAATTTAAAAGTATGTATCCGAATACAATTGAAAAGTATATGCCACCAAAAGAGAGTTCGAGTTTTTATGTCACTAGTTTTATTTTATTATACTATTTAGCACTATTTTTAATCACATACTCAAAACTTCTTGATTCGTCAGGAAAAATAGTTTTCAACCTGAGTGACATTCAACCTTTCAGGTACTTTACTATAGACTTAACTTAACTCTGACATTGGTGGAAACAATCCATGGTATCAATGGAGATATTACACATCTTTTCTTTTTAATGCATTAGTTCTTATATATTTTGTCAGGTTCCAGTCCTGCGGATATTTGGACCTGCTTCAGATGGTCGCAAAGCATGTCTACATATCCATGGAGTATTTCCATACTTTTACATCCCATGTCCAGCATCAAATCCGGAACCACAGTTCTTGTATCAAGTTTGTATATTTCATAATCATGTAAATGTATCTAAAAATAGGTATGATAAATTGTTCAAGTTAACCCAGATACAATCAATACTTAAAATAATTGATTATTCAAAAAAACTTTATGTACATGTTGACTGTACATAATTTTTTTTTGAATAATCAATTTTAAGCACTAGTATCTGTAAAGACATGGCACCAAATATATACATATACTCTATTATCGGTGGCATTGGGGTGTGTAGATATTTTAGACATCTTGGTAATGTGTATATATATTTATAACTTCAACTGTATAGAGGATTCCAACGCGCATGACTCTTTATAATTTTTTGTAACATTCATGTTTGCAATTGCAATAGATTTTAGTAAAATCAATCTCAAAGACACGTGTGAATGCTCTACTATAAATTAAATGGCTTTTCAGATTGCAGCAAGCTTGGACAAAGCTTTGAATATTGCTTTAAAACAAGCAACCTCAGCAAATCAACATGTGTACAAAATATCACTGGTCAAGGGCTTGTAAGTTTCTCTTGAATTACATTTACATATTTTACCAATACTGGAAAAAAAAACTTTAAATTATTGATAGTTATACTCTTATTTTTTTATTTATAATAAAGGCCCTTCATCTGAAAAAAAAACGAATATATATAATGTTACTTCCTTAACTTCATAAGGCCCGCCATACTAAAAACAGGAAGTTTTTTGTAAGTGGGACTTTGAATCTACCATCAAATAATAAAGTTCAATTACATTTGTTCGATAATGCCATTTTCAGTTTATGAACATAAGGACAATAAACCTTATTCATATTGCAAAACAGTTCAAATTAAATTGCCTTGATTATGTACATCTTATTGCACATTGGGCATTACGAGTATAAAGGTACACAAAAATCTGATCCATTTTTCACCTAAGATCTGATACTTAATGTTCAAAGATAAAAAAGGAATATTAATGTGTTTGAAACCTACATTACAGCATATAACATAGCTTTAGTAAAACAAGTTCTATTGCTCTGACAGTAGTTAAATTCAGAATTCACTTTGTGGGCTGTAAGCTTGTTTTGCTGGAGTTCAAGTTAATAGACCTGTAATGTTTATAAATAACTTTAAACCTGAATTAAGTAAAAATATAATTTCCAATTCCAGACCCTTCTATGGATTTCATGACAAAGACCATTTGTACTTGAAAGTATTCCTGTACAACCCGGGATTAATCAAACAAGCAGTAGAGCTCTGCAACAATGGCGCCATACTCGGTCAAACTTTCCAGCCTCATGAAGCTCATCTCAACTTCACCCTACAATTCTTTATTGATTTTAACCTATTTGGCATGAGTAATATCGATTTGCAAACAGTAAAGTTTCGAAAAACTGGCAGTTCACAAAGTAGTGATGACCCTATTGCTAGTCCTTATGAATTCAGTTTAAAACCTGAAAGTGTTTGCTACTATGAAGGAGATTGTGTGGCGTCTCATATCATCAACAGGCAAAGGATAGGTAGAGGTGATGGGGTAGAAAATCCAGGCTTAGAAGAAGTTTGGAATCAGGAGATAGAAAGACGAAAGCAGCTAAACATGTCTATAGCTAGCAAGTCACTGTCACAGGGTAGAATAAAAAGCCAAGAAACAGATACGCATTATAAATTTGAACAGATGTATTTGTTGAAAATGTCAGATTTAATAGATAAGCCAGCTGATTTGAAGATACATAAAGTTTTAGAACCTGTGTGTTACCCAGCAGAAAGTATGGAAGGGTCACAATTATTTAATGCTGTAGATGTCAGTATGCATTTGCCAGATGTTTCAAATAATTTAAGCTTAAATGAAACTCTCAAGAGACCTTTAAATGTGAGTCTGACAGAAGACCTTGATGAAACTTTAGTTGATGAAACTGTGGCCCTCAACAGTAGTCTACATTACAGTCAAGTATTGTGTAGGTAATACCAAAATTGTATCTGTTTGATTATTAAATAATGCTTCCTGTATTCATTTTGGACATATTTCAGTGGATAGTGAAGATTTAGAACTTGTTGGTATGCTGCAAGATATGGAAGAAACTGAAAAACCAGAAGGTGATAGTATATTGGCGACACCAGGTGCAGAACAAGTTGAAGAGATGGATTCGGATGATGCTGAATATTCACAAGTTTTCAATGAAGACACTATACTTTTGGAGCCATTTGTCGATAGGTTAGAAATAATACATAATTTCTTTTAACTTTTTTTAACCGCCGCGTGTATTGTCATTGCACTGGGTTTATAAAAAGGAAACAGGAAAATGGCATCAAATATTATACATGGCTTGTAATGTGGCATTCCGTTGCGTTTTTCTCTAAACATAAAATCACCTTGCAATCCAGTGATGTGTATTTTTAATGATTATTTTTTAGTAAAACTGATGCAGATGAACAATCTTCATCATGGCATGATTCATTTTGGGATGGAGCGAACATACCACAACTAGATGGGACATTTGATGATGATCGTGAGTTTTGATCCAAATGAGTTATGATAAATCCAAATGTATGTTTTTATAATAACTACATTGTTTGTTTAACAGATGTTAAAAAAGTGAGAAAAAGAAAAATGAGACCATTTAAATTGGGACTGTCTAGACCAAGAGGCAAGAAAAATGTAGCAGGACAAGTTCAAATAAAACAATCAGACTCAAAGTCTGATTTAAGTGATGTTGATGAAATAGACGTTTCACGGGAAACAATAGATAGTATTTCTAATTTGTATATAAAAAGTTCGGTAAAAATGGAAGTACAAAGTGATTATTTGGATATTTGTAGAGAAACATCTTATAGTCGTGAAAAATGTGAAGTAGAAATCAAATTAGAAAATTTTACAGATCTTGTTGATAAAATAAGTAGCAAATACGAAGATATTGAAACTAAAGGAGTGGCTCAAATATATGATAGTGAGCGGCGATTTGAACCAGTTGCCGGTACTTCTTCAGTTGCAAAATCTCTGAATACATCTCATTATTCTGATAATGACTCGTTTCTATCGTCCCCTGAGGATAATGATTTCGGAATACAAAGTTTTTACAATAAATCTAGATTTTTTGATATGTCTACAAATAAAAGTGAATTGAGTAACATTGAAGATATGGAAACTCAAAATGGAAAGGTGAAGACACAAGGACCTGTTGATCTTAGTAAAATGAAAAATGAAAAATCATCTTTAAAAGCTACGAGTATAGTTATCACTCCAAAAGTGAGACCTCCAACAAAAAAGTATATTATTTCCAGTTTAGAACATTACAAAATACCAAAAGTTATTAATCAAGAACCGTTTTATTCCAACCATAAGGATTCTGGTGATAAAGTAGAAATAGGGCAAATGCTGCTCAAGTTGCAAAGCAAATCAGCAAAGGATCAAAAACCTTTTGAAAAAGTCTTGGACGTTACCAGTATTGATGAGTGGAGACAACTACTATTTCTGCAGACTAATGAAATCAATGAAGATACTACTAAACCAGAAACTTTAAAATCATTACTAGCAGGAAATAAACAGTATATTCTGAAACCTGTTAGGAAACCCCCAACCAAAAGTGAGGTTACTAAATGGTTTAGAGATAAACACAATGAAACTAAGGAAGATATACCTGAAGTGAAAGAAATAACTAATAATTTAGATGAACTTGAAAATTCACAGGCAATTGGTTTAAATGAAGAAGAAGTTAACAGTAGCATTAGCTTAGAAAGTAATGATAAAGTAAGTCTATAAATCAATTACAATAAAACTATTGAATATTATGAATATGAATGGAGACTGAAGATCCTTGGCGAAGATTTATTTATGTCCAGCAGTGGACGTCTTTTCGCTTAAATTTCTAAGAAACATTTTTTTTTCAGGGAAGCTCTGTATTGAATAATACTTTACAAGTGACTATGCACCCTGATGGATCTTTTCTATGCTTCGGTGGATCCGAAAATCATAGTGATACGGTTACAAGGGATACTCCTGCATTGGAGGTTAGTTTCGTGAAATCGTACGCCGTCTAATTCCCTACGACCGACTGCAAGTTATATAATCGCAGTTGCAGTCGGTGGTAGGGAGATAATTATGGTCTGACGTCCAGACTGTTCCGTCTATTAATTTATTATAGCATCCCCAATGTTTTTTTAACAAGTTTCTTGCCTTCAAATGTACCTAATGGCTTAATCTGTGTTTGTGTCTTTAAAATATACACATTGCAGGTAAAAGTTAAGGCGCTTTAATGTTTAAGTTGTCTTGGTATATCCCAACGCTTATTTAAAAAAACAAATAGACATTTACTTGATATGAATGCTGGTTGAAGTTTATAGTTTCGATTTTGGCGCAGTCAGTAGGATGTCATTTTTTTATTTTATTATTATTGATCGAATAATTACAATTGTATGGTTTTAGGTGGATTTTCTTACTGTAATGTTACTTGAAGTACATGCTTCAGTAAGAGGCGACTTAAACCCTGATCCTCTGATAGACCCAATTCAAGCAGTGTTCATAAAAATATCAAATGACTGTCCCCCACAACATTTCTTGCAAAGAAACATAACAGAAATAATTGTTGTTGACGCCCGAACAGAACAAAGAGTTTTGGACAGGTGCATTTTCAATCAAAACGTTACTTACGTAATTTCTGAAAATGATCTCATCGAAAAAGTGGTTGAATTAGTAAAATCGCATGACCCTGATATAATATCTGGGTACGAAATAGAAATGAACTCCTGGGGCTACCTATTGGAACGAGCACAGTTTTTCGATCTGGAAATAGTGAAAGAAATTTCTAGAATCACTGAGAAAAATAGGCAAAAGCGATGGAGGAGCGAAGAGAATGACTTTGAAGGGAGAGTTATCGGGCGGGTGATGTTCAATGTCTGGCGTTTGTTTCGGCACGAACTGGCTCTGTCCTGCTACAGCTTTGAGAGCTGTATGTACGAGATCCTGAAGGAGCGAGTGCCTGTGTACAGCCCCGCCCAGTTAGCCGCGTGGTGGTCTGACGAGTCGAGGATATTCAGGTGGATTACTGTGGAGCATTACTTAACAAAACTTTCGGGAACGTTAAGGATGATGGAGAAGCTTGATATGATTAGTAAGTCAATTATGTACCTAGCCAATCATGTTGTTTTACATCGGCGTATCATATCCTATTATGCGAATACGGTACGTAAAAAAAAATGCGTTCGTCTGTTATAGTAGAGAACTCCTAACTTAGCTTCTGCTTTTTATCTATCAGTAACTAGAATAAATGATTAACGTATTTCTATTAATTCGCCTAAAATTTGATTGTTAAAGTTACTTTGACATGATTTCTAGTAGTTAGCCCAGAAATCCATTTGTTTGACTTTACTGTAGGTTCCTACAGTACCTACTGGCAGTCACATCGCCTCCCCCAACACCTGTCACATCATGCCACGATTTAGTCTTCCTGTTGCCATACTAAGATATTGTCTAGATCGCACGTCGGAATTGGCGCGCCTGTTTGGTCTGCAATGGTGGGAGGTGCTGTCCCGCGGCTCTCAGTTCCGCGTGGAGTCCCTCATGCTGCGCGCCGCGCGCCCTCTCAACCTCATCGCGTTATCGCCCAGCGTGCGCCAGAGGGCTGCCATGAGGGCGCCGGAGATGCTACCGCTTATATTCGAACCAGGTATATCAGAACGTTTTTATAGCTATAGGGGTTTGTATAGTCAGGCATCGAAAGCGTTGCAGCGTGCAAGGTGGTTAACAACTTTGCAACCCCTTGCTTTACGAGCTAAATACCGTTGATCTGATTTAAATAGCTAAGATCCAAAGTCACGGTTAGCGATTTTCCATTAATTAATTCATTCATTTTCCAAAGGTAACCGAGGAAAATCAAACGGCTTCTGTTTGCTTTACAGAATCTCGTTTTTACGCCGACCCGGTAATCGTGTTGGACTTTCAAAGCCTTTATCCTTCCATGATGATCGCTTACAACTACTGCTTCTCCACTTGCATTGGACGCGTGGAAAACATTAACGGGTAACTGCTAGGACTCTACTATAGTTTATTTGCTGTAAAAAATATTGAAAGGAGAACAAATAGAAATCCGTTATGTGTATCGACGCCAGAGAGTACGAACCTATAGTCGTTTAACCTTCTGAGCGCTCGCACGATTGTGGCACTGACGCCAGACGTCGGCAATTGCCGTCAAACTTCATACACACACAAGACTGGCGTCTGAGTCACGTCGTATTACTTCGCTGCTTGGCGTTCAAGTATTAACCACGCATTTTCTGTGATTCCCAGCGAATCGGCATACGAATTCGGTGCTTGGCGTCTCCGTATCCCCAAAGCCAAGTTAGATGCTCTGGTAAAGAACGGCCTGGTGCATTGGTCCCCAGTCGGCGTGGGCTTCGTCAAGCCGGCGGTGCGGCGCGGCGTACTGCCGGCCCTGCTGCGGCGCATCCTCGCAGCGCGCCAGGCCGTCAAGAAGAGCATGAAGCAGCAGACTGATGAGGCTGTGAAGAAGGCCATGCATTCGAGACAGCTAGGTAAGCTGATTTGCTATGTGATTTTTGTCACTTTTAGCAATTATTCGGAAGCAGATCGAAGACTTGTAGCGAAGAATGTTATGCTTTCGAGACTGTTGGTCAATTCGCTCGCATGCGTTATAAGGTAAAATGTAAGTAAAAATCGGTCTGTTCGATTTACAATCACAACAACCATCAAATAGTGTACACACTATCCTTGTTCCGGTGTAGAAATAAGACAACAGGTATACTAGCACTGCTAGCAAAGAGGCATTTCATATCTTGGAGCCAGGGTTGACGCAGTTGAAGTCTTGGGATTACAGTTTTGAGACTGTATGTACATATCTATAGGTCTCAGATCCATAGAAAAAACATTGTTTCAGATCAAATTATATGCCCAGCACAATTTTAGCACAGATTCACTAGGAAGAACGAATTAGTGACCGCGAATTGGCGAGGCATGTTTGCACCTGGTATTATGTTAGAGTTCTGGGATGGGTTCCTAAGTTTGTGGCTCGAGGATCGACTCGGATTTAGGTTACTAGTCCTACTCCCCAACTTTTTGCTTCTGTCAATATCTTATTCTATCAACACGTATTTCGTCAGGTCTGAAGTTGATCGCGAACGTGACGTACGGCTACACCGCGGCTAACTTCAGCGGACGCATGCCGTGCGTGGAGGTGGGCGATAGCGTGGTCGCCAAGGGCCGGGAGACCCTTGAGCGCGCCATACGTCTGGTGCGAGACCACAAGGAGTGGAATGCTAAGGTATTACTTAAGGTCCAACACGTTGCTCCCGAACCGTCCCAAACGGTTATTATGACGTATAATTCGTAAGGAGCGATGCGAGTATGTGTTTCATCCAGCTACAAGCTCGCAGCTCTTGGTATAATATTAGTCTCCCTGCAGGATAGTAATTTTACAAGTTTCGCCCAGTTCATGATTTGTGACATGTGAAATTTAGACTAGATACTAGAAGACTAGAGACTAGAACTAAAGAGCTGACTGCTAATCTTTAGTAAATGAAGAGGCACCAAAAGAAGAAGTGATGTAAAGTCAACGACAATCGTATTCAACAAATGAACTGATGATGTAGTCGAAAGATGACCCATCGCCCCACCGAGGTTGGAATCGTATGAACCACAATAAGCAAATAAAATGACGAATGGCCGTAAAGTTTGTCTAGAAATAATTACTATTGATGGATATTATTGATTTGTCACGTTTCGCACACGCGATGTTTGAAACCACTATAATTTCGTGATATATTCAGGTCGTGTACGGCGACACGGACTCCATGTTCGTGCAAGTGCCGGGCGGGTCGCGCGAGGAGGCCTTCCGGCTCGGGCAGCTCATCGCCGACGCCGTCACCGCCGACAACCCGTCGCCCGTCGCGCTCAAACTAGAGAAGGTAATCAACCTAAACTCACTCGTGCGTATTTCCTGGAGGGGAAGGCAGAGACCACGGATTTCTATTTGCCAATCGCCCGACACAGTCGCAGATTACATCGGCACAGAGTACAGCCTTCTGCGTAAAATTGCAATACGTGATAGGTATATATCGACTTTATTAACGTGGTAATAAGGTTATTCTAATCTCGTTTAATCCACAACGGCGCGCTATACCTACTAAAGAAGCCACACGAGAATGAAAAGGGATGGGTTTATGTGCTTCCGCGCGAAGAACGTGAGATAGTTTGCGCGCGACTTGGTTGCAGCGACAAATTTAAATAATTTCTGTTTATTATAAAGCCATAATTTATCAAAAATATGGTCTAACCAAACTGACAGTATATCTTTTATTAAATCAAAATAATCGTTAATCTTGGGTCTTGAAGATTTAACCAAAAACATACGAAATATGTGTCATGTTTGAAAAATTAAACAATTTTGGGAGATGGGCAAAATTTATTACACTCAATTAATATACCCTCGAAAACTGTAACTTTCTGGTATAGAAAGTAGCCTGTCCTCGGGAATTCAAACTATATACAAAATTTCATTACAATCGCTAGGTTAAAACGTAACAAACAAACATACAGGGTTTCTATTCCACTCGGTGAAACCATATTGTCTTTGACGTTGCAAATAAGAGCTATCAAAACGTTGACAATACCTGACCTGACCAACTTTCGCATTTTCAATTATTAGTATTGTTTCGTAGGTGTATCAGCCCTGTATCCTGCAGACGAAGAAGCGCTACGTGGGCTTCATGTACGAGAGCGCCGAGCAGGAGCAGCCCGTGTACGAGGCGAAGGGCATAGAAACGGTGCGCCGCGACGGGTGCCCCGCCGGCGTCAAAGTAAACGGCTAATTACATGTCTTGTTTTATACACGATCGGTTTCTATGTACAGTCGACCTTATAAGTAGCTGAACACTTTTGTACCTTGTCGCTTTAATGCCTTTTGACAGATGAATGTAGCATTTCAAACATAACGTTAAAGTGACTAAGCACTAAAGTGTGCAGGTTTTTATAACGCCGACCGTACATACACAAATGGAAAACGTTCAAGAATCAAAAATATTCCCATATAATGATCATATTTTGTAAGTAAACATTGTGATAATTCAAATGTCTATGAATCACAGGTCTCACTTAACATCAGATGGCCTGTGTGCCCGATAGTCTTCTTGATGCCATGAAAATAAAAGACAGACGTCCGTCTCAAGCATCGTCCAGTGTTATAAAAATATATCTATTCTAGGCGGTAAAAACCATATCGTCTTTGACCTGTTATCGTATTGTTGTAAGTTGGCGGTCCTCTCCCGCAGCTTCTCCAACAATCCCTCTGCTTGCTGTTCTCGTCCCGCGACATGTCGGGCGTGAAGCGGCTCGTGACCGGCGGCCTGTCCCGGCTGGCGGAGGGCCGGCTGCCGGCGCGCGAGCTGGTGTTCACGCGCGAGTACCACGGGCCCGCCGGGTACCGGCCCGGCGCCGCCGCGCCGCCGCTCGCCATCGCCAAGTCAGTGACAAGACATACTATCCCTATATCTTAAAAAGATAGGCTAAGTTCTCATATGCCACCAAAAGCAGTTATATATAAAAAGATTTGGTACTAGATTATTGCCACTAAGCATTTTGAGCCTAACTTGTCAGTTATTGTCATGCATGTCAGTACTTAGTCTGGCCAAGCTAACTCTGCAATAGAATAACCTGACAACCGCGTGTGAAACTTTACATAGCATTTTCTTACTTGTATTAAAACCGGTTTTTACAAGCAGGTGGTATGTCAGGCGGCTTCCGTTACTCGCTATTTATTGTGATAAAAGTAAAAACAATGGTGATATGAATATGAATATGAAGCTTTTTAAAGTGATGTGCTGCAATTACTGTTTCGCAAACTGAGTGATTTCCAACGTGTTGAAGAATCACTGGACTCCGTTCTTGCTCAACAACGGGAATTTTTACTTAACTCCAAGGTGTTGACAGGTTAGTAACTGAGCAATCTTCATCGTCAATTTTACAATTTAGACTATCTCGCTAATTTTTGTTTTGTTGAACAATAAGTGGTGTTTTGTTTATAAATTTAGTGTTAAACTTTAAAAAACAAAGGAGTTATTATAGATATTATAAGGATTTCCCAAATCACCAGTGGAGCGCAATTATGTACTTATTACATAAATAATTATGGTTTCCCCAGCCATAAACGCGACCGTAATAGTCCCGCAGACATTGGTGAAATTTATATTGAACCTGTTCGCGCCATCTGACGGCGCTCCCACAAGACGCCTCGCCGGCTCGCGGATTTACACATAATATGTTGATTCGCGCATGCGCGAGGTGCTAACCAATCACATGCGCCGCGCCGTGGACCAATAGCGAGGGCCTTCGGGAAGCTGGCTGCTGCGGGCGACCACCGCCATCTTTCTCTTCTTCTCTAACCACCACCAAGCACACACGTCGCGTGTCCTAATCTAAAGGCATCTAGATACCAACCAACCAACCTATTGTAATGGTAAAATAAATTATTGTAAACATTTATTGTTTCCTTGAAATTCTCTTCTATGCGCAAACAGAACCTTCAAAGTATTCGAATCCCTTTCAACAAGAAACAAAATATCCAAATCTCTTCACAATATCTTGTGACATAAATGAACAGTCGCAAAGTATAGCCTTCTCCTTTTTTGGAGTCGGCGAAAAAAATAGTTCACTGTACAAATAACATATGTTTCTTTCCTAATTAATTTAGTAGTAAGCGAAAGATGTTTCATATGTAAAATAAAATAATAATAACAAGTATCAATACTCATTTCTCCTCAAATCCTGGTTTACTATATAAAACTATTTTCAACCTAACGGTTTTCGGCTTCTGCAGACATAGCGTGGCTTCTCCAGACATATCTTAAATACTCAATAGATTACAATATGATATTGTGAAAATACTATAGAAAACTGCCAAGTTACCACAGAACTCGTTTTTTTAAATAATAATAATGTATTTCTCACTTTCAATTACATTGTGATTACAATAAAAAAAGAATTGAGAAAGGATAACAAGTTAGATTGAAAGAAAATCAAAAGTTTGCACAGATTTATTTTTACAATGGTCCTTACACTAGGCTCAGTTTGTCTCGTAGGTAGCCCAAGGTAGTTTTTGTTACAGTTTAATAAGGGATAATAATTTTACTGATTTCTAAAATATTTGGAGTTTTCTGAGTTTTCCCTTTATTTTTGCTGGAAAATCTACCTCCATGTCCTTTAGGCGTAAGTGACAGGCTCGATACTAAATTATAGAGAAGGGGGAGGGCGCGGCGAGGACTATTCGACAGTTAGTTGTTGTTGCAGGCGGCTGGCGTCGCGCGACCGACGCGCGCTGCCGCGCACGGGCGCGCGCGTCTCGTGGGTGGTGTGCGCGGGCGCGCCGGGCACGCCGCTGGTGCGGCTCGCTCGCGCGCCCGCCGAGCTGGCGCGGGACCCGGCGCTGCTGCCGCACGTCGCCTACTACGCCGCGCGCGTGCTGCTGCCGCCGCTGCACCGCTGCCTGTCGCTGCTGGGCGCCAACGTCTTCAAGTGGTGAGGGACAATGTCGGGACATCACATCATATTTGGAACATACGAATATTATAGAAATAAACTGCTTAACAGTAATCAGTTCGGCTTCACCAGAGGACGATCCACAGCTGACGCAGCATCTGTACTCATTAAATATATATATATATATATAATATTTGGGAGAAATCTTGTGATGCAATAGGATTTTTTGTGACCTTTCCAAAGCTTTCGATTGCGTAGATCATGCGACTCTTATATTAAAATTACAACATTATGGTCTGTCAAATAATTCTCTAAATCTTATGTCTTCATATCTTAGTGATAGAACACAAACGGTTGTGGTAAACAAAACACAGTCCATGGGAGCAGCTATTAAACTAGGTGTGCCTCAGGGCTCTATATTAGGTCCTTTCTTATTTTTGGTTTATATTAATGACTAACCACGCAAGGTAGATAGATAACCTTTGTGATATTGTGCTATTTGCTGATGATCCATCATTAATTTTCAAGGTAGAACGAAAATCCGTCGATTAAAGTAGTATGCCACGCTAGGTAAAGTACTTAATTGGTTTACTAGTAACAATTTGCTACTCAATGCTAAAAAAACTAAATGTGTTAGGTTCGCTTTGCCTAATGTTAGACCAGTAGAATCCAGTTTATTTCTAAATGATGAGTGTTTGGAAATGGTAGATAAAAACTTGCAATGGAGTCCCCATATAGCAGTACTAGCAGGTAAATTAAGTTCGGCAGCTTATGCTGTTAGAAAAATCAGGCAACTTACCAATATTGAGACAGCTTAGTTTATTATTTTATTTTATTTTATTTTATTTATATTCGGAAAACTAACAGCCTTCATGCCCCTATATAAATTTTACAATACTAAGGCCAATTACAAGTTTTCACCTAAACATAATATTGTATGAGTACGTTACAAAGAACTATCGAACAACTAAGCAAACAAATACGAGTACTGAACAACAATATTGTGAACAAAAATCACAGTAAAAGAGTTAACCTTAGGTGCTTACATAATAAGTTTTAACAAAATTGAATAGTGCTAAACAGAACAATGTATTGTTTAAAAATAATTCACTGAATACTACTACTACTACTCGATGCTTCCTTGGAGTTACCAAAAAACTTATAGTTATTTTCATAGTGTTATGTCGTACGGTATTCTGGTTTGGGGAAAAGCTGCTGACATATGTACAGACTATATTCGTGTTACAAAAAAGAGCCATTTGTTCTATATATAACCTTAACTCCCGTGATTCCTTAAGAAAATAGTATCTTGACAGTAGCGTCACAATTTATTTATGAGAATATTATTTATGTCATTAAAAATCAAGACTCTTTTGTTAAGAATTGTGATATACATAATTTGAATACAAGAAATAAAAATAAAACTGCTATTAAAAAAATTTCGTGCCCGTAAGGTTTATTAATCATTTGTAGGTCAATGCTTATCTTTAATAAATTACCTGACTCAGTTTTAAAGTGACCATTTCCAGTACTTAAAAGTTACTTGAAAAAGTCGTTGATGTCTAAAGCTTACTATAGGGTCGAGGACTATCTAACAGATAAAAATGCTTGGCCTAAAGTTAACTAAACACCTAAATAACTGAATAATAAAATAGGCATAAAAATATGTAAATATTGTATATTGTCTAGGGGACACGGTTTCTGTAGGAGAATGTATCGAAACTTTGTATGTGGTGGTTGTCTTGCACTGTCATAGGAAAGTATATATTTTTTTAATTTATATATTTTTTTTTTTATTGCTACTACTTATTACTCCCTATGAAATTTTTTAGTTTTGACACATTTTCCTGCTCAAGCTACGCTTGAATGTTTTTTGTTTTTTTATCTTATGTTAAATTCATTGTTTTATATAATGCTAGGTTAAGCTTTATAATTGTATAATATCATAAGTAGTATTTAAAAAAAACGACTGACTGTTGAGTTTCTTGCGGCGTTTCTTCTCAGCAGTGGTCTCTTGCGAAGCGCTGGTAGATTTTGACGTGATAAAGTGCCCGTGCGGCCTACTTACTGAATAAACATCTTTATCTTTTTTATCTTTTACGGTGTTCCACTGATTTCTGTCTAATGTGTATACTTTTTGGGAAACGATTTCTATTCACCGTTACACGTATATTACGTCGCAAAAGTTTTCATTGCAGCAGCCTACCGGCTCGGATGGATACCATAAGTCTTGGATAAAATGTTTGGTTTTATGCCCTTGTGGTACAATCTACTATATTAGCATTTGTATACGTAAGCATGTACAGAAACCGTAGGTACATAATATACAGGGTGGAAAGTTGAGATAGGGCATTAAGGACAGCTACCAGATCCTTTGCTGCTACGCGAAAATGATCTTAGGAGACCATTCCCAACTTTTTGAGTGATGACAATTGATATTCACAGATTTATGATAAAATGTACAGTCAGCGAGAAAATCCTCAGAATTGAGTTTTTTTTTAATACCAACTGATCCCATTCCTATAAAGGATTAAAACACTCTTTGACACCAACTGAGGTTAGAGTACTAGAACACCCACAAATCAAAGAAAACTTTTTCCATACATTTTAGTAGGGTAATAACACAACAGAGAAGCCCTTTCGCACGTGTTTTTTTTTACGCGTATCGGTCCTTTATACTAATGTTAAGACAGTTTTAAATGGAACAGTCTTGAAACCACATTACTTTAAATAACAAATCTGTAGTATGTAATAATGAAGAAACATACATACGTACCTATGGCTGAATTTCATAGGCCGTAATGTGTTAATTTTCCCAGAACTCTTTTTCTTTTAAACCGTAAACTGTGAAGATTATCGCGGAAGCCTTAAGGTTAGGTTTATTTTATTATAATCGTGATAAGTTTACAGTTCCCGAAAAAAACGCCTTTATGACGAATAATTATGGCATATGAAATTCTGGCAAAACTAGATCAACCAATCAAACACAACGTCAACGTTTAATTGTATTCAAAATAATGTAAACTAAAGAAAGATAATAAATTGCGTCCACCTTTATGACAGCAAGTGTTCAAAATGGTAGCCGTGAATTGAATACACAAGTTAACCCCTTTTTGCACTGAATTAGTTGCGGCTAATAAAGTTGTAGGATGAATGTTATACAAAATAGATTCTATCGCATTTTATTATTCGTCTACATTGTTGTATTTCTTTTTACACATGTGATTTATGAGGTACCCCCAAAGAAAAAAATCAAGTGGCGTCAGGTCAGGACTGCGAGGTGGCCAATTTATGGGTCCGTGTGTCCCTATCCACTGGGTACTGAAGAGTTGATTTAAATTGGACCGAGTATTACGGCTGTTGTGTGGCGGTGCTTCGTCTTGCTGGAAAAACACTTGTGAGCTCGGCCAGCGGCAAATCGTCTTATTGCTCTTGGAGACTGCCCAATATGTTAATATTATAAAGGACCGATACGAGTAAAAAAATCACATGCGAAAGGTCTTCTCTGTTGTGTCTACTAAAATGTATGGAAAAAGTTTTCTTTGATTGGGTGTTCTAGTACTCTAATCTCAGTTGGTGCCAAAGAGTGTTTTAATACTTAATAGGAATGGGATCAGTTGGCATTAAAAAAAAAACTTAATTCTGACCATTTTCTCGCTGACTACATTTTATCAAAAATCTGTGAATATCGATTGTCATCACTCAATAAGTTGTGAAAGGTATTCTAAGATCACTTTCGCGTAGCAGCAAGGGATCTGGTAGCTACCCTTAATGTGCCTCCTCATCTTAAATGTCCACCCTGTATATTTGTGTATATTTTATTATTATAGGTATTATAAATATATTTTCAATTTCTAAATTCAAGAATTCTTAAATATAAATCCTAAAAACTATCCGTGTTTCATTTTTGAAAGAGGCTTTAAAATATTTTCTATAGATTAGTTATTTTTGTTATTAAAGGTGGAACGACCTGAACTTCAATCGCGTGGACTCGGCAACGCGCGTGCCTCTGGCGGGCGGCATCGCGCGCTACCTGTGGCGGTCCGCGTGCGTGGCGTGCGGCGCCCGCGGCGCTCGAGGCGTGTGTGCCGCCTGCGCGCGCCGCGCACCCGCCACCGCGGCGCTGCTCGCTCGCCGCGCCGCCGCGGCCGGGGCGCTGCGCCTCGCTGCGGGACAGGTACTCAGGCTATGTAGTCCACCTGTAGCACTGGTAGTGCGCCGCGCACCCGCCACCGCGGCGCTGCTCGCTCGCCGCGCCGCCGCGGCCGGGGCGCTGCGCCTCGCTGCGGGACAGGTACTCAGGCTATGTAGTCCACCTGTAGCACTGGTAGTGCGCCGCGCACCCGCCACCGCGGCGCTGCTCGCTCGCCGCGCCGCCGCGGCCGGGGCGCTGCGCCTCGCTGCGGGACAGGTACTCAGGCTATGTAGTCCACCTGTAGCACTGGTAGTGCGCCGCGCACCCGCCACCGCGGCGCTGCTCGCTCGCCGCGCCGCCGCGGCCGGGGCGCTGCGCCTCGCTGCGGGACAGGTACTCAGGCTATGTAGTCCACCTGTAGCACTGGTAGTGCGCCGCGCACCCGCCACCGCGGCGCTGCTCGCTCGCCGCGCCGCCGCGGCCGGGGCGCTGCGCCTCGCTGCGGGACAGGTACTCAGGCTATGTAGTCCACCTGTAGCACTGGTAGTGCGCCGCGCACCCGCCACCGCGGCGCTGCTCGCTCGCCGCGCCGCCGCGGCCGGGGCGCTGCGCCTCGCTGCGGGACAGGTACTCAGGCTATGTAGTCCACCTGTAGCACTGGTAGTGCGCCGCGCACCCGCCACCGCGGCGCTGCTCGCTCGCCGCGCCGCCGCGGCCGGGGCGCTGCGCCTCGCTGCGGGACAGGTACTCAGGCTATGTAGTCCACCTGTAGCACTGGTAGTGCGCCGCGCACCCGCCACCGCGGCGCTGCTCGCTCGCCGCGCCGCCGCGGCCGGGGCGCTGCGCCTCGCTGCGGGACAGGTACTCAGGCTATGTAGTCCACCTGTAGCACTGGTAGTGCGCCGCGCACCCGCCACCGCGGCGCTGCTCGCTCGCCGCGCCGCCGCGGCCGGGGCGCTGCGCCTCGCTGCGGGACAGGTACTCAGGCTATGTAGTCCACCTGTAGCACTGGTAGTGCGCCGCGCACCCGCCACCGCGGCGCTGCTCGCTCGCCGCGCCGCCGCGGCCGGGGCGCTGCGCCTCGCTGCGGGACAGGTACTCAGGCTATGTAGTCCACCTGTAGCACTGGTAGTGCGCCGCGCACCCGCCACCGCGGCGCTGCTCGCTCGCCGCGCCGCCGCGGCCGGGGCGCTGCGCCTCGCTGCGGGACAGGTACTCAGGCTATGTAGTCCACCTGTAGCACTGGTAGTGCGCCGCGCACCCGCCACCGCGGCGCTGCTCGCTCGCCGCGCCGCCGCGGCCGGGGCGCTGCGCCTCGCTGCGGGACAGGTACTCAGGCTATGTAGTCCACCTGTAGCACTGGTAGTGCGCCGCGCACCCGCCACCGCGGCGCTGCTCGCTCGCCGCGCCGCCGCGGCCGGGGCGCTGCGCCTCGCTGCGGGACAGGTACTCAGGCTATGTAGTCCACCTGTAGCACTGGTAGTGCGCCAACAGAAAAAAGTTTCGACAGGACACATACATTAAATCAGAGCCTCTATTCCCGACGGTAAAAAACATATAGTCTTTGACCTGTATGGTAGTGTTATGACGTCAGCCGCCAAGTAAATAAGAGTTATCAAAACGGTGACGATACGATAACAGCTCAAACACCATATAGTTTTTATTGTGTTGAATAGAGGCCCTGGTTGGTTGTTTAAGAATTAATATTAGGTACTACACTAGCGATGATTGGGCTAAAGGCCCTTACTTTAAACGACGTTGCAAATAAAAGGCCCCTTGTGCAAATAATCCATCCAGTCTTGTTTACTGATAATTGTTGTTATTTAAGTTTCTCCCATTTCGGGTAGACTAGAATCAATAATTTAAATGACGCTAATTTCTTTTCAGATTTGCGACTCCTGCTGCGGGCACGCACAATCGGAACAGTGTGTCAACACGTCGTGTCCTGTGTTTTGGGGGAAACTCGGCGCGCGGACTAAACTAGATGAAATACAAGATATTGTCGCCCATCTACCCGAACAGTTCTCGAAAGAATGCTTTGAATTTTAATTATTATAAGCTATAAAAAATTAAAAATATACCTTTTGTCATATTTTTTTTTAAATAAAGTATTTACAATTGTGGTTTTATTACGTCAATTAATGTATAAGGTAACGAAAGGGAAACAAGTATGAGCTTAAGGGCCGGCGCTGACTGCCGGCACGGCACAGGATGGCACGGTAAGTTGTGCTGCAGCATTCCGAAGGATGACACGGCCTTCCGCGGCATGCCGTGGCATCCTGCTGGCATGACACGGCAAATTATGCTGTGGCATCCCGAAGGCCGCTACGGCCTTCCGCGGCATGCCGTGGCATCCCGTGGAATGCTTAGGCACGTTCTGTCCTACCGCGGCCTCCCTCGGCATCGTTGTGTCAAAATAAAGTAACATGAATTCTATACTCATGGTAATAAGATTAAAAATGGTTATATCAGTACCGAAATCCTTTGCCATGACACGCCGTGCCATGCCGGCAGTCAGCGGCGGCCCTTATGCTGTGGCATCCCGAAGGCCGCTACGGCATTCCGCGGTATGCTGTGGCATCCTGCTGTCGACCCAGCCGTACGCCGCGGCATCCCGTGGAATGCTTAGGCACGTTCTGTCCTACCGCGGCCTCCCTCGGCATCGTTGTGTCAAAATAAAGTAACATGAATTCTATACTCATGGTAATAAGATTAAAAATGGTTATATCAGTACCGAAATCCTTTGCCATGACACGCCGTGCCATGCCGGCAGTCAGCGCCGGCCCTAAGCCACCATTAAATCGCTGTATAAATGAAATCTCTTAATGTTTTATGCATCTTGCTTAAAACCTAAGAAACCTAATGTTATTACACCATTTAAAGACCGTAAAACACCCATCATAGATCTGTTGATACCATTTTGAAAAGAAAACATATTGTGCACAAACAAAATGTAGCTATGCAAGCGCTGCGTTCCGCATGACGTCATTAGGTTTTATGGTTTCTCCGAACGTGCCGGCTTGCATTCGAAACGTACCTTAAAAAATCCGGAAAAAAAGCGAATATGTGCGTCAGTGAATGTTTTTTATATCGATTTCATGCATTCGGATACGGAATATGGGGAACAAATACGGAAAACGTGTGTATGCGGCCAGCCTTAAAAGTAACGCGGAGTCTGTTTAACCGCGTAGCTTTCGCGCGTTCGCAGGCTCTTTGATGCGGGCCAAAAACCCGGCACAAAGTGTTTAACAAGGCGCCAGCCGCGCGACTCCCAGGCGCCCATCTCGGCCTAGTACGCTTTTATCGGACGAACTGCGGTTAAAGTATAGGCTGTATGGATCAATGTCCTTTGCCTTTCCCTCTGGGATAAAACACAAGAAAAAAAATTAGGTCAAAATATGGTTGACATTTTGACAGCTGTCCTACAATGAACAAACAGGGAAAACCCAACAAAAATATTTTTTTTTTTGACTGACGCTCAAACAAGCACTTTTTACGTCTTGTACTTGTCTAGGCTAAAGGCTAAAGTAAACAAAGCTAAAGTCATTTTAACAAGTTAAAGGACTTTTTGTTACATTACCATGACAAAAAACGAGGAAATCAGGAAATTAAAAGAGGGTGCTTTGTACAGTGTGATCCAAATCCTGGATACAGATGAAGATTGGAAGAAATTCATGTCTCTCATACCTAAAGATCCTCATGGCCAAAATTTCGTCCCAAAATATAACAATGGACATATAAGGTAATTATGCCTAGTCAAACTAATATATATTGCTTTCCAGTTACGTTAAAAATACCTTGGTCGCTTAAGTACCTGTAGAAATGTTAATATTTCAACCTAAACAATGAAACTTACATCCAATTTCTTTTAAAAATCTTCTTTTTTAATGTTACTCATTAATTAATCACATTACATGCATTTTGTTTGAAATTGCAGGCTCATAGAAGAACATTCTAAGCACAGTAAAAAGAAGTGTGCTGAGATATTGTTTGATGAATGGGGAACATCAGGCAGAGTCAGGCCGACCTTGAGAACAATTATGGAGATAGCGAGTAAAGCTGACATGTTAAGAGTGATGGACGATGTTGCTAGAATACTAGGAGGTAATAAATTACCTACCTATAATATGAAAAATGTTACATGAAATACTTACAAATAAAATATCATGGCACATCAGACCCCTACTTAGCTTGTCCTTTAACCTCAAAGTTCTCCTCCCACATCTCCTAGCTCTCTCTATTGTTTGCTATTCTATCCACATTGGGCTCGCAACTTGTTTAATATTATCTGAGCATCACTTGTAAAGAGGTAATCTAATATGTATCGATTAGCACAAACCTATTAATTTGCGAGCCTTGGCCATGATCAACAATATGTTTTAATTTGATATCGTGATATTTATTTATCGCTTGTAAACCTTTGTTTTTATTATAGAAGCACCACCCCCTAGGCCTCTAACTGGACCAGGAGCTCCAGTGGACACCAACATTAGCAATTACTCAGATGAATCGGGACTCCAAGAACAAACTACAGCACAATTACCATTTATACCTAACATGATTGACTTTAACACAAGAAGCAAGAGCAATGAACCAACCCATCAAATGAAATCTAAACATGGCTCTGATGAACTTGAAGCTACTCCCAATAAGACTACTAGTCCATCAGAAGAAGCTGATAGCGCTAGCAATAAACCAACTGATCAGATTAAATCTAAAAGTGGCTGTATACTACCTGTTTTTAATATACCTCAAGCTACTACCAATAAGGCTACTAATCCATCAGAAGGTAATAGTGCTGGTGAGAGTCAATCTCAGAAAGAAACCACTAGTGGTAGTGACATACATTCTCAGGAAGAAAGTAATAGACGTAGTAACTCTTATTTATTCTGTGAGAATAGTGCTAGTTGGTCTCAGGAGGTAACCACTAGTGGTATGGTCAGTCGTCCTTACAAAGAAGTGAATAGTGCTAGCTTCAGTTGTTATCAGGAATCTTTGCCAAATATAGACATACTACATCAGGAAACAGATGAAAAGCTGAGCATTAGTAGTAGAATAGACCCGTCAATACTGCAGAATACTAATCTCATTAAATTCAAACATGAAGAATTACAAGACATTACAAATAACTTCTCTGAGACTGTGCATGATGGACCCCAGGGACTGATTGGCAAGATAGGCGAAGGAGGTTATGGTGAGGTATTTGTAGGATCCCATCCCAACTATGGCCTTCTTGCAATCAAGCGGATCCATCTCAGATTTGTACAACTTGATGAAGCTGTCAAAACATTCAACACCGAAGTCAATTTACTTTCTCAGCTTAGACATGAAAATATAGTACCAATAATAGGGTTTTCCAAAGATGGCCCACTTTGCATTATATGTGACTACATTGATGGGGGGTCGTTGGAGATGAAACTACAACAGAGAGTGTTAAGTGAAAAGCAGAGAATCAATATTATGCAAGGCACTGCGTGTGGGTTGCAATATATACACAGTATCAAGCTCAACAGCCAGTCGTTCGCGTCATCTGGTACATGCGGCAACAGTGTTTCCAAGACGCATCTACTGCATGGAGATGTTAAAAGTGCCAATATATTGCTTACTAGAGAACTTGTGCCAAAGGTAAGGCAACTGTCGGTTTTATCAAGAGTTGCAAAGATGCATGCGTCCTCAAACAAACACACTTTACTTTTTCAAATGCCTGGATAA
The DNA here is from genome assembly GCA_923062465.1 of Acleris sparsana. Classification (NCBI taxonomy): domain Eukaryota; kingdom Metazoa; phylum Arthropoda; class Insecta; order Lepidoptera; family Tortricidae; genus Acleris; species Acleris sparsana. The sequence goes on from OV281293.1 coordinate 5,208,523, forward strand.
AAATTGTATTTATTCAATTTAAACATAATTTTGGATATCAACAATTCTGAATTGCTAGCAACCTCCTATAGATATGCTATCTAGAAATTAAAACATAACTACATTTGTATGAGGACACAAGCATACTAAGGGTACGGCTCCACTGAGGCGGAGACGAGCAGAGTTGTGCCAATATTAACCAACAGAAGGCGCGTGCGGTCACGTCGAGCGCACCTTGCGCACATTAGCTTAAATTCTATTGGTTAATATGGCACAGCTCCGCTCCGCTCGTCTCCGCCTCAGTGGAGCCACACCCTACAACTTGTATTCTGTATTGTAAAATATATGCTACACTAGATTACGCCCGAGACTTCGTACACGTAGAATAAGTTTCCCGCTACTGCCCTATTTCAAACCCTTAGGGGGTGAATTTTGAAAAAATATTTCTTTCTGCTCACTTACATCATGAAAGGAACCCCTGTACCAAATTTCAAGTTTCTAGGTACAGTAATTTCGGCTGTGCGTTGATATCTAAGTCAGTGAGTCAGGTTTGCCTTTTATTTGTATATAGATTAGATTGACAGTGTGAAAATAAGGGCTTTCATCAACCAAGGTCCGCCTAGAGCAGAACTTCCCAATCAGTGGGCCCACTCTAAGGGGGCGTAGAAATTGATAGCCAGGGGCGCGCAGGCTTTAAATTTTTGAAAGCATGATAATTTAACGCCATAAATTAACATCATAAAAAAACACATTGAGTGATGAGTGATACATTTGGTCCCTGTTTATTAACATTATTTTTCGGGAGGCTCTATTCAAAAAAGGTTGGAAAATCCTGACCTAGAAAACTATATACTATTTTACAACGGGACATCTAATTTACTAACTTATAGTTAAGGATAATGGCAAAAAATACTTTTCACTTGACTCATTTGTTGTTGTGATGGTGACTTTTAACTAACACTGACACTAAAAATACTTGTTTCAGCTATGCGACTTTGGTTTGGCGAAGCAATACGACGTCACTAGCTTCACCGTAAACCTTAAGGGAACTAGACCTTACATGGCGCCAGAAGGGTTCCAAGGAACAATCACTCAGAAATCGGACGTTTACAGCTATGGCATTGTCCTGTTGGAACTTTTGACAGGATTACAGAGTATGGTTTTTACGGAACAGGGCGAATTCGACATTAAACGTTACGTGCTAGAAGCCTTAAATAAGTACGGAAAGAGTTTGCCTGATATGCTAGATACGTCGGCTGGCGCCTGGACCAAGGTGAACGAGATTTATAGTTTAATATGTAAATGTTTGGCATTTGAGAGGTTTGACAGACCTTCTATGGATGAAATCTGTCAAATATTACATAGTATAAATCAATAAAAAGCACGGTACACGGCACGGCCTCGTTTACTCTACTTTTCCTCACCGCATAATAACGAATGTAGAGAGATATGAACAAAACGTGGGATGGCCGGCTGGTGTATCGTCGTGTGAAAGAGGCCTTTACTCATGACAAATATCACAAACAAATTCCACCCTAAATCTTTTCATCAAAGTACATTATAATTATAAAAAAAATATTGAAATAACTATAAAAAAAAGAATACACAGATAATTATTTGAAATGCGTCTCTTATTCATGTCAATGCCATCATGGGTAAGCGTAATTGAGACGTGAACCGTAGTGTAGGAGGGACATAAAGGTCTTTTTAATATTGTGTGTAGAACCAGTTGTTGTGCAGTCGAGTTTATAAATATGTTTTTTTTTACTATTTATTTATTTTATTTATTATTACAAACACAAATTTTAGATATTATACATTGTTCCACAAAACTGTTTACACAGTTTGACTGCGGGATTTTCGGTCCAGCTTGATGACAATATATAGTACCTTGTCACTTTAATCGTTGTGATAATTCGTACATGACATTAAGTAGACAAGGTAGTAAGTAAAGTGTATACATATTTATGAATTCGACTGTACATGAAAATTAAACTTTGTCAAATTACTAAGTCACGTAATTTCAAAAAATGTACGCAATCATTTTGTGCGTAGGACTTCTGAAATTGTAGGTAATAGGTGTTAGGGACTAAACGTACATTTTTGCAATATGATTATAGACAAAGTAGGGTTGTTTAGATGTCCAGGTCAGGCTCGAACCAGTTCACTTAACATTTTCAACCTGCACATAAGTTCTTTGTCAAAGACTTGATAAATCCTTCACAGTTGACAGAATATAAAATATCATTGGTTGACAGTGTAAATTATAACTTTTTATGTGCTTGTAAATTAAATTCTCGTCGTTTATATTTGAAAGGGGTCATCCACATATAATTAATATTTTGTTAATTCTCTAGACACTGATATTTTCTTCTATAATAACAAGAACCTGGAATGCCAAGCGTCGCTCGGGTTGAAGACATTTTTTTTTCAAAATGACAACTTAACAGATCGACTTTTCGCCCCCGTAAACCTCCATATTTCTAATTTCATCGAAAATCGTTAACTTTTTCGAGAACGTGATTACTAAACATACATATATCAAAATATTGCTGTTTAATAGCGCATATAGAATAGAATTTACTTAGGTAAGATTTTTATTATGTATAATTATAATTTACAATACAGTTACAAACATTTTAATGGAATATCGAAATCATTCATTCATCATTATTCCTTATGTAAGCAAATAAAACAAATGAAATTTTATTTCATATAATTCATTTCTTTTATTTACCATAATTCTGTGCATCTCTTTTCTGCGCTTCTCTTTTAGTTGCGTCCAAGCGTTTTAAAAACTCTTTACTAGTCAATTGCTTCCGAGCCTCCAAACTAGTAAGTATCTGCTTCTGGTCCTCCTTGGATGAAATACAAATGAGGGTTTCAAGGATATCCTGCATTTTGATGGATAGCTCCTCATTGTTGATATTAATGTACATAATTTTAAGGAGCAAAGACAACATAGCCTGGTCCGAAGGTTGCTTCAGGTTCCAAACACACCAACAATGCTTTATCCATTCTTCAAAACACTGGAACAAGAAACTGCAATTCAAAATCACTTAAATTTATATTGAGATAAGTTCAAAATGTATTAGTTGCTTCACATCAGACTTGCGCTTATCGAATTATTACAGTTATGTTAAAATGGCAATAAGTACTTTTCAACCGATGAGGCGAGATAAGAATTTAATTTCTTTCAGATCATTGGTAAAACTTGGTCCCTTGATGACGAACTTCAAATGTCCTTTCTCAACTAATGATCATTAATTTAAGCCGTCGTTTTTATAGCTTCACAAATTCAAATGTGTACATGGATTACTAACTTCTCCCGCGTAGATGACGATTTTCGCTATTCTCTCGGGAACTTTTGAATTTCCCGGGATGAAAACTAGCCGATGTGTTAATCCATGGTATAAGCTACCTCCATTTTAAGTGTCATCGGAAACTAACACAAACCTTCGCATTTATAATTTATAATATATATTAGTAGGATATTTTGTTAAATTAAATTCATCTTATCATTACCTTGTGCGGGGTCCGTCCGGATCGCTACCACCATCTTATCCATTAACCTACCGCCAAACAGCAGTGTTCGCATTGTTGTGTTCCGGTTTGGGGATAAGACAGCCGGTGTAATGACTAGCATAGAGGCATTCCATCTTAGTCCTCAGGGTTGGCAGCGCATTTGCAGTCTTAGGCTTGCAGTCTTGTGAATGCGAATGTCTATGGGTCACAGTTTCCACTTACCATCAGGTGGCCTGTGTGCTCGTCAGCCTTCCCAATGCCATAAAAAAAAAAAAAAGTATACCTCCAGTAAAGAATGCAGCAGCATTTCTGCGACGGCCACATTCGCACAGGTCTCCAAGTTCTCACATATGATTGCGTTGAACAGCTTCTTTCTCTTTACCGTGTTAACTCCATAGACCTCTATTAACTTCTTACAGAACATGAAGTTGTTGGCTTTCCTTAACAAATTGGACTCCATGTGCAACTGCTCTAAAACCTGTACAAGTAGATCACCTGATTTTTTTGTCTGAAATAAAGAAAATGAATTGTTAGTCACAACACAGTTGACCCTGACAAACAATTGCGCTTTAAAGCTTATTTTTTCATAAACTGATACCTTAATCGAAAAAATGTTTAGATAAACCCGCAATATTTTTGAAAGACCTATCCAATGCCACCCCACACTATGACGTAGACGAAAAAAAAAAAAACATCCCAGAGTTACGAGGGCATGACTAATATGTATATTCATGCCAAATTACAGCTTTCTAGTACTAAGTGTCCCTGAGCTAGGCTGCGGACGGACGGACGGACGGACGGACGGACGGACATGGCGAAACTATAATCCGCCCGCCTGCGCAAATCCGCGGACGGGACGGCAGAGGATATTAAATTTATCAATGTATATTTTTTGCTATTTCAATTGTTATAAGGTATACATTTCAATGCTTTGAGACCAACCTCGGAGCACTCCGCGGAAATGAAAAGCAAGTTTGAGGATACCGCGACGGTAGGCGCAGGCAGGCTGCGCGTAGGCGCCGGTGGCCACCAGCGTACCCCGGGGTAGCGGGGCCTCGGGACAGGAAGGCCTACGCAAACCTGCGGACGGCGGGGGAGAGCATCGAAAAGGATTTAACGTCGCCAGTGCACACAGGTGAAGGAAATCCTTTTTGATACCGCAAGAGCCTGACAGCCTGCCTGACAATGCCGCAGCATCCCGCGGTATTCCGCGGTATGGTCGGCTTTGATTCCGTTCTCACGTTGGCGGACTCCAGCGCATACCGGCGCCTCTCGTCGCATTATCCTGTACGCGCTTCTCCAACCCCGGAAGTGTTCCTAGTTTGACTACGGAACCCTAAAAAGGGAACTCTAGAGATAGATATAGAGAGCAAGCCAGCTTCGCGCCTATAGGGCAGAGTGAGATGGGGTTGGTTGGTCTTCGTTCTTGGCGCCAATTTTAATTGGCCTACTCGGTACTGGGTGACCAGAAATTTAAAATTCATGGCTACTTTTATACTTTACAATTAAGTAATATATATCATTTATATGGTTTAATAGAGTTGTAATTACAACTTGATTTCTTAGATATCTGGTAGGCATGAGACTTTTTCATATCCAACGATGATGATTAATGTAATCAACACCACAAAATCGTAGTTTGAACTTTTTACCACATCTCGTGTAATGTCAGAGTAATACAGGTAAAGTACAACACTATGACGACTAAATACGACAGTTTTGCAGCAAATTAAGTTTACCTAATTAAATTACAATTTAGTAAGCAAATTAAATTTACCTTGGGACTAGAAATGAGGATCTGCCAAGTCCTACAAAAATTTAGGAGTCCTACCCCTACCCCCATCAGGCATGGGCATTTTGTTGGAAAAAAATTAAAAGAAAATAATATGGAAAGATAATATAGAACATAATTTAAAAGTAGCAAACTATGAAACTAGGTACTAGTAGGTGTAAAAATATGATATTTTAACTGTATTAGAGGTCAAGCTATACCTTTTCTTGCGCAGGAAGCAGTCTTATCAACTCCATGACACACATCTGGGACAGTTTGTTGACCTCCACATATTGAACTGATAGAGAATTTTTTAGGGCTGTGTAAACTATCTCATAGTAATTTCCACTATGAAAACCATCGGACGACTGAAAAATAGACAATATTTAATAAACTTAATGCCAATACATCTCCAAAATAAAATTATTTTAACTCGTCAGTGTGTAGTGGTAAAGCCAACTAGATTGAGTGATGCATGTTGCGAGTGCTTCTGTTTGTAGGTTTGATTTGGTCATAAACATACTCTGCTCTCCATTATAAAAAAAGATGTCTTTATAAACCATACTGCCTTTTTCTTTGAGTCAAAGGGTAGTAACCACACATCTCATTAATAGAAACAATAGACACTAATGCCTACCTTCCACTGAAGCAAAGCTAGCCCCATGTGGACTGTTTAGGCAACGGTGACTTCAAGAGGTTTGCTCATGGAGGAAACACTTAGTCACCATTGTAAACTAAACTCAGTCAGTACAGGGCTAGCATCACTCTCAGTTTAAGGCGGGCATTGAGGTTAATATACCTCAATGAAGTCGGGCATAAGGCTTGATAAATGTAATTATGTTTTAATTTCAATAAATCATTATTATGAGAGTTTTACCATGCTTTGTAACACCGCACCACAACTCTTCAAGCCTTTGGTCCTATGTGGAGTTACATAGTCATCTATAAGCAGCAATGAAGCTGGTAATGTTTTTTGAGGATTGATGGTAATATTATAATCCTGAAAAATTCAAACTTGTATCACAAAAGAAATAATGCTATTCTAATTTTCATTATACACGGTGTTTTTTTAACCGTCTTAGAGCCGAAGCCCACTTAACGTATCCAAAACGTACTTATCATTCGCGAAAAAATAAAAATAAAAATTAAATAAAAATACATATAAGTTCTTTATAATGGATACATTGAATGGGCTTCGGCTCTAAGACGGTTAAAAAAACACACCGTGTATAGAGAAGACAATTCATTGACTTTATTTACATAAAACGCTCAATAGGTTAAAGGAATGGGAGAGGTACAGGATGAGCCAATTCTTAACAAGACTACTTTAAACCAGTCCTCTACCCTCACACTTTTCTTAGTATTACCTTAATATTCTGTAATAAAAAACAATAAACATCTATGGTAGCTGGATACATTTTGAATGTTTCTGGTGTTAATTTCTTGTGAATACTCTCCATGCAAGAGTCAAACACTTCCTGGGGTTCGTAAAAACTTTTCTTCTTTAACAAGTCATCAAATGTTACTTCGCACAAGACTTCTAAGAGACGATTCAGTTTGTTCGGGTATTCCTTAGCGATCTCAGCATTCCACTCAACATCTATTCTCATCTCTTCATACATTATTAAGAGAGATGCTAAGACGCTAGGAGCTAATTCTAGATTCTTTCTAAGATCTATTTCGCCGAGAAGATTTACAACTACGGAAAACTCTGCCGTCAATTTGTCTTTTCGAGTAAGGTATTCACTGTGACTTTTACATTCCTCGCAATTTCTTTGTAGTTTCGGTAATAAGCAATGTTCTATGCTTTGCATGAGTTTAGCGATGGAGGGTTCCATGCTTTTTATTGATTGAAGTGTCTCTCCTATTTATATTTTACAATTTTTTAATACCGATCGAACACCGACCCAAACTCACTGATGGATCAAGGAGAGATCACACCGAACAAATCACACTTACACTTATAGATCTTAAAATACCGAAACAAACAAGCTTGTATCGTTATATTGTGTTCAGGTCCCCGGGTTTTTTTTCAGGATCTGACGTTGGTACAAAGTGAGGAAAATAAAGGAAACGGATTCTCACTCAACAACAAAACGAGCGGGATTAAGGTCGGACGTAAATTTTTGACGTATGCGACGTTTTGTTAGTTCAACTACAATCAATGATCAAAGGGATAAATTATGGATATTTTAAAATAAACTGTTATTTATTAACTGAAAGCTGTGCTGAAAGTTTAATAAAAAAGATTAAAAAATCAAATTCGTTGATAGTTGATGCATTTATAAAAGATCGTAGCAAAAACAGGGCTCCAATCTAAAGGGCCTATCTAAACTAAACGCATCTTTTACAAACTTTGGATCGTATGGTATGGAGTTCCCGAAATAACATGTAATCGATTGACTGTAAGTTGTACAAAAGTGTAATTATTAAATAATTTTCCATTGACACTTGATGTCTTTGCAGTTATTATTGTTGTAATTATTAAATATTTTTGGAAAATCGTAGCAACAACATAGATTTTAAATTCCTGTCTAACTAAACTAAACGCATCTTTTACAAACGTCACCGTCAGTTATGTATCAATGCAAAAGATATTAGATAATAATATAGGTTAACTCGAAATTACATAATTTTCAACAGCATTCCTTGGACAAATAAACATTTGTTATTATTTATTACACATTATACTTAAATGTCTATTTAACACTAACAATGTTGAAGTACGTGTGCCAATTGAATAAAATCTTGCGGACTAAAATATATTATAATTTTAATTTAACACTGACACTTCGTTAACAGGTTTGGCGTCAAGTCTGCTGTCCTCGGATCTGCTGTATATTACACGATTGAGAAAGGTGTATGGAAGGACAGTGCGACTACCACAGCATTATACGAAGATCTGGAAAAAGGAGCTTCGCCCTATGTTGGCGAACTCAAGAAAAAAATACCCTACGAGGTAAAAAATATATATCGACTTGAGCTGTGGTTTATACCCATTTCACCTCCGAAGAAGTCTATGTTGGGATAGTTCTATCTTTAAAGCGGAATTTATGTGGTAAGTTGTTCTGTAAATGTCAATAATAGTTCCTTTTTCTTTTCAGTTTCCACCTCTACCGACCAATGATAGAGTGTCGTATCTAATGAAATACTACTGGAACAGTGGCGTGAAAGCAACTTTCAGGTTTCTAGCAGAACTGCCAACACATGTATCTGATTTAACAAGCAAGACTTACGACTTAGTTGTCACGGCACTTGATTCAGCTGAACCTTCAAGCACAAGTCAAAATGAAGAAAAAGCGAAATAAATTACATTATGTAGTAAATGAACAAGTGATAAATATTATTTATTAAAAATGTAATAATACTATTGGTATTGTTTTGCTACCACTAAAATTAGGTTCAATTTATCTAATTTTCACACTAGCTGATGCGGTGAATAAAATATAGCCTATGTTTATCAGGAATAATGTAAGATTGTAATGGTGAATATTTTTTTCAAATAGGTCCAGTAGTTTTAGAGCCTATTTAATGCAAACAAACAAACAATCAAATCTTTCCTTTATAATATTATATACAATGGATCCAAAATTATAACAGATGGCGCTGTTATGTATGCAAAACAGGTGCTGCATCCTTTCTGTGTGAAATTTGCAAGTCATTTTGCCTGTCCTGTAGGCTAGTCTCAAACTCTCCTCTCAATAGTAAAACAGAATGTAATCCCACCAACTTGAGACAATGAGGTGGCCATATAAAAATGTTTCTTCATTATCATCATGGCCACTATTAAGAAACAAAGGGGGTAGTTTTGGTTTGATTTATTTTCGTTGTTATGGTAGTCCGTTGTTATGGTAGTCCGTAGTTATTTAGCCAATTTTGAGTAAGTCAGAGTATATCGCCTCGTACCTTGCCCACCATACAACGACATTTGCCAATGATAAGTCGGGATTCATAAATATGTATTCCCTTTAGTACCTTGTCACATTAACCGCTGTGACAATTCATATGTGGCATACTATACTAAACATGACAATAAATAGATAAGGTACTAAAGTGTACACATATTTATGAACGCGACTGAAATATGAAAAGTCAATTAGATATCTAATTTATCAGTAGAAATTTTGCAGGTGGTAGGACGTTGTGCAGGGTCCGTCCGGATCGCTACCACCATCTTACCCATTAACCTACCGCCAAACAGCAGTGTTTGCATAGTTGTGTTCCGGTTTGAGAATAAGACAGCTGGTGTACTGACTAGCATACAGGCATTCCATCTTAGTCCTCAGGGTTGGCAACGCATTTGCAGTCTTGTGAATGCGAATATCTATGGGTTACAGTTTCCACTAACCATCAGGTGGCCTGTGTGCTCGTTTGCCTCTCTGTGCTTAAAAAAAAAAGAACTTTATTTCAATGGCCGTGTAAAGTAAAAAAAAATGTACGCGGGGCTTTACGATGGTAGATAATACCTACTCTTACTCACTTGACATTGGCAACATCACAACGGAATACCATAACAACGAAAATAAGTCAAACCAAAAACTGACCCCTTTGTTCCCCATAATGCCCGCTCGCCACTGCGAGCGGAGCGGGGCCCGTACGGACTCCGTTTGGCTTACAACGGTATCTCTTCAAGAGATTTCGATACTCGCGGCGCCGGCGGAAACACACGGCGAGTAACTTATACAGGTAACATTACAGGTTAACGAAACCACTATAAACGATACCCACGAGCATTTTTCACTGAACTAAGTTAAACTAGGAGTGTAGAAAAACACGGCCGGTTTTCATCCTACACACGCTTATAAAAACTAACTTTACTGACTCTTTAATTAAACATTTCATTAAAAACTGATAGCGTGTAGCGGCTTTTATAGCATAGTAAGTAGTTAATTACCTAGTCGGGCCATAAGTTCTGTTACTAAAGTTTATTACAATTTAAAAAATAAATAAAAGTAGTTTTACGTAAACCTGTATATTAATCAAAACTTTGATTTATAAAGAATAAAAATAAAAATAAGGTATTCTAAAACTATTGCAATTATTTGATGTACGAGCTTGAAGTATTACCCATTCGGGACTAGAAAATTATAGTTTAATTTACGCACGACGATGATACTGATAACGGCCACAACTTTTGTGAGAGTTCTTGTAGAGAGTTCAACTTTGCGTGACATATTGAACAGACTTTTAGCTTTAAATTCTGATACAAATGTATTTCAAGCAACTAAAGATCCGCTTGTACACCGGTCAATCTTGATGTCTCATTAAAATGACTTTACGATTTCACGACAATTTGAAGTAATACGAAAAACACACCAAATCTCTTGCTTCATAAGCTGGAATCAAAGAGTATAGTAATATAGAGGGAATATATGGCTGGAATTGAGTCTTGTTAAGAAATATAATGTTGGTCTCTAAACATACACAGAGATAGGAAGTTTTATAATATTAAACAAAAAAAGTTCCGTGGTTAACAAAAACTAACTTTTAAACGTTTTTAAAAAGTGAAATTTACAAATAGTCATGCGTAATTTTATCGATCCCGGCTGTGATTGCTAAAAGATCGTATCAGAAATTGCGGTGAATATATAGAATGATTATTTGTTCTTAACAAGGTACATTAATTGAGCTTTTAATTTTTATACGAATTGAAATTAAAAAATAAACATTAGTTAGTTTTATTTGACTCAACCTTAGTAACAGAACTTATGGCTAGACTAGGTAGGTTGAGCTGTTTGGGATCCCTTTGGAACGCATATTTATCTTTTTGCATAAAACCATTTTAGGCTGACATTGCAGAATTACTTTAGTAATTAGTTAGTTTTTTATAATAATTAGCTAAAAACGTTTTCGGTAAAACGATTTTACGCATAAAGATACATTATGCGATCCAACAGTGAACCGAACTGCTTTCCTAAACCTATTTTGATATTTTTTCCAGATATTGGATAGACCAAAGGGTTAGGCACCGTATATCACCCGACATCGACGTTCACGTTAAGGACGCCGTACCGTGGCGATGTGCAACCCGTACAGCTGGCACTGCTTCGAAAATCGAAGTTACCATCATCCATCCCTTTCTCTCAATTTACTCTCGAATGACGAGTGACAGGGATGGAGCTAACGTAACTTCGAACTTCGATTTTCAAAGTGCAAAGGGCCTATCCGAGTTCGATTGTACTTTGCTACGTTTTTTCAAGCTTACAAGTTTTAGTACTATTAAAATCCCATTGAACACTAACGAGACCGCGAAATGAATAATTGCTGCACTACCGCGCCCGCGCCCTAGTTTAGTTACTGAATAAACACCTTTAAACTAGTAATTCAGCCAGGGTCAGAATCATAGACGCAATACATCAACGGGCAGAATTTCAGTTACCAACTGTGCCGTTTGTCCGAATTTTAAATTAGTTTTTTCCTAACTCCCGTTTATTTTTTCTGGATTGTTAGAACACCATTTAAAAAAGAATCCAACTAATACCTAATGGTTCTGTAGGTATGTCTCTAAACATTTCAAAAAGTTAATGGGTTCAGAAAGAACAAACATGATTTTTCGGACAAAATGAAACAGCATTCAGCCGCCCACTGTGCTTCTATCGAACTTCTACACATGAATAACGGAAATGCAGTTTGAAATAAAAAAACCTTTGTTTAAAAAACAGCCCACAGTCGTGGCACAGTTTGATTTATTCGTTTCTCACAAGTGTCGCATTCTTCACAACTGGATAACTTAACACCTAGCAGACGCGCGGTCTCTGCTCGCGAACAGACATTGCACTGGTACACAAACAGGTGAGAAAAGGATTTGTGCACATCACATGAATTCAATCGAACGTCACATCACTAAGGAATGGTTTCAAATGTAAGTAGTCAGTTTTCACATTATGCTTTAGTTATTATTGAGAAGTCATTACTTCAAGTAGAATCAGTGTTACTATATACATATAATAATCATTTTTTTAACAATACTCTGTCAAAAAGGTGAAGTCAAAGCTACAAATAAATGAAAAAAATATAAAGATATGCTACATCCATTGTGACACTATTGGTTGCAGTTGCAGGATATGATAACAAGGGAATTACTTTTAACATTAAAACACCTAGATACAATAACAATAAATTTCATACACACATTTTTAATTTTACATCTTCAATAGATGTTTCATAAGATGCTTACTTATTTACTGCAACAGTTGACAGTGATTGATTACCTCAATTTGAGATATCTTAGTGTTAGTAAAACGGCTCCATGGAATTTATTTCCTAGGGGATAATGCGAAAGCTGTTGATTTTGTCTGTTTCAGGATATTGGTTATTTTGTTGCTAAGCAACAGTTTCAACTTGCATAGCTTCGTCAACGGTCTTCTTTTTCTTCTTTTTGTTGGCTTTCGCAGAAGAGTTCAGGAGGGACTGTGAAAGGCAGACAGAACTTTATAATAGGCCATTCTCACTATTACTACACTTTAAAATCAATACAAAATAAATGTCGTAATGGTTCAAACTAATGCGTTAGAAAAAAACGCACTGGCTCAAAAAGATTACATTTATATACCCTGGGCTTGTACCATACGCACAATTGAATAATGTGGTCTGGAAAGATATCAGGGAGATTTTTATTTTCACACATACAGGATAAACGAATCGGTATGTTGAAATAAAAATATATATTTATTTGTACTGACGGGATGAACCTCAAATTGCATATTTTCGCGCGTTGTTATGTTAATGATTTCTAGGTCACCTTAGATATAGTAACAAAACGAAGTGTGACAGGAGATTGCAGTTTTGTGCCTTGTGATTTCGCGTCATAGTTGAGTTTCAGCCCTGTATACCTTATAGCACTCGGCTGTTTATCGCTTTCACACTGTTTCTAACTACAAAACTAATATAGAAACAGATTCCAGAGTGTGACAGAGATAGACACCTGATACTATTAATTACTCTATTTTTTGTCTACAATGTTTTGGCTTGTGCATCTCAATTAATTTGACAGTAAATCAATCACATCCTGGGATGCTACTGTATTGAATTTTTTTAAGGTGCGACCCCACCCCTGCGTAAACTACGTTGTCGTTGCATAAACAAAACACGGGGTCATAGGAACATGGCGCCGTTTTTGACGCACCGTTAATCAGCGGTGCGGTCCCACCTTTAATCTGCACGGCGCCCATGTGCCATTAACCATTTAAAATACAATTTTGCAATTTCATAATACAATACCGTTCGTAGATTTGAATGGCGGGCGTGCGTTTAAGATTAAAAATACAATACAAGGTGCTCCCAGGCAGTCATGTCCAGCGCAGGTAACCGAGGTAGAGCACCTTTAGGGGTATCTGAATCATCCTCATATTTACCGATGGCTTGGCTGACTTACATTGAGCTCGGGGTCCTTGATGGAGCGCTCGCTGCGGCAGGTGGCCTTGTCGAAGGGCAGGCCGGTGATGCGGTGCGTGCCGCTCGGCAGCAGCAGCGCCGTGAACTTGAACTGCGCCACCAGCTCGCCCGCCCGCTCGTACAGCACCTACACAACACATTATTGAGAAGGTCTGCTGATTGTTTTAGGGTCAATGCTATTTTGTTGTCACTAAGTTTTAAACAGAACGCGGCTACCCAAGTTGCCTCACGAGCGTGTTCTCGCAATGTTGTGACGTAGTCGTTTAAACGTAGAGCGATACAAGTGTTTCAACGCATCGTGTGGCGTGTCGTTTTAATTAACATTTAGAAAAACGCAGCGGCGACGACGCAACGCACAGGCTACGCTCGTGTAGCATCGCTGTACGTAGATTTGTTAGCGATCTTGTTAGAACCATTATTGTCCCATGTTACTATGCTAGTTCAGCTTCAGCTTATTCTCAATGAGACATTGCTTGTGTAAATATAAGATAGATAACTATATCTATCTACAATCACTCACTCAAACAATTGACAAAATCAAAATAAGCAAAGTGACACTAAAATTTACACATAAATTGTGAAAATAATGTGTGCATTGCAGCCAGGCAAAAAGGGAATGGCTGAGCGTATAACTATGCTCATCATGAACAAAACACTGGTATTCTGACAAGAGCAACAACCAGCAAAAAAAAATATAAACAGAAAAGAACAAGATAGTTAAGTTTCAAATACATACTGTCATATGTTTGCGTGCTTGAGCGTGGATTTGTGATATGTGTATTTTCATTTCATTGATGCATTCATTTCATGTGTGTGTGAGTTTGTGTAATTTTGAAAAAAACTGAAGTGTATTCCTACGTAATTATGTCTGGCGAATGCCCAGGAGGTATACCAATCGTTTGTTTTACAAGACCAGCCTAATTTCTTTCTTAACTAACCTGGAAGGGCTCGATAAGTTTGTGGTTGACGCACTCCACGACGCCCAGTCGCGCGCTGGTTTCCTTGTCGAAGCTCCTCAAGTTGAACGGCATGGAGCCGTGCTTATTGCGGACCTATTCAACAAAATTAAACTTTAATTTTTCTTTGCACATAGTTCATCAGGGATAATGTAGTTTTGGAGCCTATTCAATGCAAACAAACAAACAATCAAGTCTTTCCTTTGTATAATTTTATTAAACAAAATATTTTTTTCCAACTTTATTGGTTAAATTGAGTACTCTAATACCAGAAATACTGTATAAACAAAAAAAAAAAATTTTACATGGCCAGCAGATAGAACAATAATAAAACTTAGTATTTATTAACATAACATTTAGGGCCTCTTTCACAATCGCTAAGTCAATTAGTTCTCTCCTTTTCTATTTCCAAGTGTCAAAAAGAGAAAGGGCTAAATTAATCTGTCAAATATACTTTACTTGTTGGTTGTGTAACAGTCGGTTATAGAGATATCAGAGTTCATGAAGTCATAAATATTTAAATAGCCAGGGATCACTCACCTCACTGTAGAACATTCGAGAAGCTTTCATTTTCAGCTGATAAACCTCTTCAGTTTTCTTGTATATCGTACACCGCGTGTCCATTTCGCGACCCTAGAATAACACAGGACTCATTATCATAAAGGTCACTCTCCTCTTTCCCCAATCACAATTTATAAAATTACATGTCCGTACAAGTAAACCAAGAAACAATGGATATTTCCCGGTAGAAATTATACATAATACTATACCCTGAGAACTGCCAGGCATGTGATTGTAGACATACATGGAAAGAATTCAGGGCTTCAAGAATTGGTCAATGATTTGAGTCTCCTAAATTATGGCACTACAAGAAACTTGCGCTCTGTGCACAGGTGATTGATGAAACAGAAAAAAAACATGTACCAGGGAATAACAAGGTTTTGGCTTTTGCTTAAAGTAATAAAAGTATAGAGTATGTTATTAAATAGTCAAAATATACTTACAACTCCCTCTCCTGTAGAAACAAGCACATCCATAGCATACACCTCATATTGCTCAAGTGTGGATTTCTCATGCTCTTTACGCTGCGCCTCCGAGGGGTTCTGTATAATGCTCTTCTCACCATCAATGCGGAACTGCTTTAGCTGATGTGACAGCATACCTTCAACTGGTTTGCAGCCAAACTCTGCACTGATTTTCTGCACTGCATCTGTTACTGCATAATTCTGGAATAGAAGTATATTTTAAACTAAAAGGTGCACTCCTGTATGACTGCAATAGCAAGTGTTAACATCTAAAAATTACCAATTGATGTAAATAATTTCAAATTTAATCATTAACCATTGTCTATTTTATATAAAAAACGATTTATTAAATTATACAAAGCAGGTAAATAAAAGACTATGCTGTGTGACGGGATAACAACGAAAGCGGTTTAAGGGAATTTAGCGATCTGAGAGCCTATTATCATTATGTGGATAAATGTTGATAAAACAATTGTCACTATCTTACCAGTATGTAAAGTGACAGATGCTATGTCCACTGCAATAAAAGTTACCATAATACGGGCCCTATACTCTAATAACAGTAATAAAGGTAACAATATTAAATTCAATATGCTACTAAGATCACACTTAGCTGCATTCCTTAGTATCCTGGTAGTATACCCGGTATCGTATCAATATGGATAATATGCCAACAAAATATTACACCAGTTACTTCTACATATATGTATTGGTCACACCTGTACCAACAAAGCTTCTGAAAGTTCAATGAACTCTTCTTTTTATACAAATCAGGGCCTGTATTATAGTCACCTTTGTTGCAGTTAATAAAGCTTCCATCACTCTCGCACTTACACACTAGCCAGAAAATGATAGATGTTTTAACCACTCTTATCTATGCCAATAAACACAACTATAATAGGCCGCACTGATAAGATTTTTTATATACTTGAACATAAACCAATTAGAATAAAAATATAATTATAGATTTCCGCGCAAGTGAGAAAAGGTTATGTAAAGTAGGTCATACAGTACAATAAGAATGGAAGTTAGTTAGCCATAATCAGCATTTATAAATTGGACATACCTACTTAATACACAATGAAATTTAAAATGCTTGCAATGTATTTTATTACTCTACATGCAACTAATGGTGAGCTTGCTAATTAAATGGAGGTTCTTAACTAAATAACAATACACATTCTAATTCTTACAGAAAATTACCTCATTATCTGGTTTGAGCAATCTCCAGGCGGCTTCACTGGCATAATGGGCTGCCAGCAGTACGTCTGCAGCTCTACCAGTCACTTCACCACCTCCCACACTAACAGTATGCGCAACAACGGCAATGAAGCCATCTATGTGTGCACCCAAATCTCTAAAAGCAATAAGATATATTAATTAGTAATTCCAAAGTTTCAATCTTAAGAATAATTGACTGATTTGTACAATAGCATCAGCTGCCATCAATGAATTAGCTACTTTTTTAAGATCGCTAGTTTGTTAGAGTTCATTTGACAAAGGCAAGGATACCAAGTAACACCAAAACAAACATGATAAATATTAATTCTTGTTTTAGTATCCCAGCAAATATGACAGTTAACAAAATTAAATAGTTACTTATTTTTTTACTTCTTATCAGAATTATGTTTCTTAGTTGGGAGCCCTTGTCATGTTGGAATTGGTTTACGAAATCCTTATCAAATAAATACCATAGATTAATACAGATGAACTGTTCAAGTCGCTAGGCAATGATTGTGTTAAAGATATTTATATCTATGCTATAAATTTAATAAGCAACTCACACTTTCACCAAATCACCCTGTTTCAGGATGTAGTCCGTTTCACTAGGGATGGGCGAGTAGTGGCATATACAGTTGTTCACAGACACGCATGTCGGGAACGCGATGCCTTTTTTTGAATCCTTTTCTTTTTTGAACACCTTGGAGGTCTCCTCGAGGATAGACTTATCTCCGAACTCCGAAATTTCTCGCGCAGACGCGTCGGGAACACATTTTGCTAGCACTTGCTCTAGAACTCCTGTGGGAGAGAAAAATGACTTTTTAGGAGAACTTATTGTGCCAGGAATGTAAATGAAACTCTAAATATCTTGGCGACCCGGGCACATTGTCCGCATGGCGATGACATGACACGCGTCGGTTCCGGCCACTCTTTCACCACCACATCATAACCAGCTATATTTGGACGATATCACTTGAAAATCCATTACACAAACAACTTACGGTTAACAATTTGCCCGGCTAGTTTGTACTTGGTTACAACCAAGTCCTCTGCAATCGTTTTTTCCACTTCTTTATCGTCAGCCATTTCTCAAAACTGTGGTTAGGTTTGTGGATGTCAGTCACGTGACTCGGATATGGAATCACAATGGCGGTAAATAAATTCTGGGACGAAATGACCATATACCTGCTGAAAATAAAAGCATTTAGTAGTATGTTGTTTTTAGCATAATTTTCTGTTAAATTTAGATATCAAAATGAAAAATTAAATCTTCCACCGAAAATGAAATCGAAAAATAATCAACTTCAAGTTGATTTTTTTTACTTGTGTTGGGATTAGAATCACACATGTGGTCACAGTAGTGCAGAGCGAGCGTTCTATTTTTGATAGAAAAATCGCATGATTAGGGCTACAAGATCTTTCTTTATAAATGTTCTCAGTGTATTTATGGTAAAAGCAGCCATCTTCGGGCTTCGGCTATTAAAAGTCTGTCTTCTTCTAAATGGCATATTTAAATCAGCGTAAAGAAAGAACGAGACGAATATTCGTCGAATCCTACTGACATGTGGCCGCAGCCAGTGCAGCCACAGATAAAAGAATACAAGCCGCAGCGAACGCATGTACACTCGCCAAATCATCGTCTTTTTTCTTTGAGATTACGAACACGAACTAAACTGTGTAACTTTGTGAGTGACGAGTGTCACGTAGAATTCACAGTGCGAATCACGGCATAGATTCCCAAGTTCCCAAAAAGAATCGCGGTGACTGTAATGTGCGCCCGGAATTTCCATGAAAGAAGCGGATGAGACTAGTGAACTGTGAACACCTTCACTAGGTTGGCACCACTGACACTCAACGTATTATATTATGTTGATTGTTGATCACATAAGTACTTAGTAATTCTATGGTTGATCATATAGGATGTAGGATTCAAGGATCTTTCGTCTTATTAAAGAAAACTTGAGACAAGTTCCTACCTAGGGTGATGTTAGAGTTAAGCAGTATGACTAAAGTCGCCTTTGCTTTTCCAATGACACAAACCAAGTCTATGCATCACTGTCAACTGTCAAGACATATGTATTTGACATTTCTTATGAAAACTATGACTAGGCTGTATGGATCAATATCCCTTGGCTTTCCCTCTGGGATAAAACACATGGAAAAAAAAGAAAATAGAATCTGACATTTTCAGTTTGACGTGTAGGTTGGTGAGAAATCTGAAAACATAATTGTGTTACTTTTTTAAATGTATTTATTTCCTTTTGTTTTTTGTATTACGTATGTTGCATGTTTATTAATTAAAACTGTATCTTATTCGTATTATTGTGTAACTCAAGTATATGCCACGTAATATAATGGATCAAATGAATTCACTCGAAGAACTTTTGCTCTTGGTGGACGAAAAGATAAAATTCGGAAAAGAGCTCGTATTGTTATTACAGCCTATACAAGTGATTGATGGGGTTACGAAATTACAGCGGAAAATCCGTCAGGAAATGGAGTTTCTGAAAAAGGTCCGCCAAATACTCTGATAACTGTTGAAGTTTGTGGCCTTTCACTTATTATTGTCCGCAATTATTTTTAATTTTTAGTTACAAAAGTCTAGGAAAGTGAAGCTTGAGCAGCTGTCGTGCTCGAACCTGCGGCATTTGGGCGCGATGGTGGACTGCGCGCTGAGGCCAGGGGTGGTCGCTGTTTGTAAAATATTCCACATAGATGATGATAGCAAACTTGTTATTGACGTAATAAGTGATCAAGGCAAGACTTGGACTAAAGGTAAAATATCTTTGGTTTTATGTTTTTTTTTAAACTAGTTAACATTGTCAACCTATTTTTTTGTTTTTTTTGTAAATGCAAATTTTACTAAGTACAGTTTTATTTTTAACTCTTGGGTGTCAACTAACAAGAGTAGGCTAACTAACAACATATTTTGTTTGTGTGAAGCTAAACTTAATAATTATTTTTAATTTATAATGATTTTAATTATAGATTGTCTTTTACTTTCAGTAATAGCAAGGAATCCGAAGTCCTTATCAGCACTTAGTTCAGGCAATGCGTCATACGGAGCACGTTCTATTCTGGACCAGGCAGAGGACTACATGGAATGTGCCAAGCTGTACCCGTGCATGTATCAGCCCCCTAAGGTTTGCTACCTACTTCAGCATTTCTCAAGAAAAGTGACTATTGCGGCTGTATTTAAAGAGAGTATTTATAGAATAATGTTGACTTCTTGTGTGAGATGTATATTGTGTTAAAGTAAACTGTAAGTTTTGATGTGTATGTTGAAAAGGGCATCTCTAGATTCTCTAGCATTTCAGCGAGATCAGTTCAGATCATTTCATAATGAAAATGTATGCATTGACAAAATTATTTTCACTTCTGTTATGATCACTAAATCTTTAAGTGGGCATTTTTTAATGAAATACTCACATAATTATTGGCTTCTTTGTTTCTAAAGAAAGCCTCTGTCTTAATCTATTGAATGTGACAAAAGTGACTCTGTTCACTAATATTGGAAGATTATTCCCACCAGCACACCCTGTTGCCCCTGTAATCTTGGTGTGTATTTTTCCCTACCAGCTGCCTTTGTAAACAACTGGTAGAACTGTAAATATTTATTGTTACTGGCAACATTTTTTTTAAATTAGATGATGTAAACTGACAGTGAAAGTTAAAAGAAAATGTTTACATAAAACAATGCCATTATTGAAATTAACTGTATATATGTACAGTAAATTTATGTCTTTCAGAAAATATGACTATTTAACAGTAGGAATACAGTACGAATAGATGAAAATAATACTGTTATAGTAGTGTTGTTTTAAATTACAGGTCACTTTTGAATTTGTAAGTGGGATAGAAGAAAGTTTAGCCAAGAAGTTAAAAGTGGTGGGTGTTATAGTCAAAGGTGAAATACTACCAGACTCCTGTCACGCAGAGCAATACAATGACTCTTGTCCATCTCTCTCCAGTGATGATGAAGAGGAATCCATACCAAATAGGTAACTGACTATTTGATTGAATGCAACTATTTTTTCTTAAGTACTTAATACATATTGAGCCCTTGTGAATTTTTAGGGCTCCATACCAAAATGGTAAAAAAGGAACCCTTATGGTGAGACTTCTGTGTCTGTCTGTCTGTATGTCACAGCAGTTTTTTCAGAAAGTACAGAAGCTTGCCCGCATCTGTTTTTAGACAAAAAAGAAAGTGAAATTATTTTTCTAAATACTTATTTGAAAAGGGGACAAAACAATTGTTATATAAATTTACAAAAAATGACTGCCCTCCTTATCTCCGAAGTTTATGAACCCACGCCCGCGACTTCGTACGCGTAGAATTAGTTTCCCGCTACTCCCCCTATATTAACCCCTTAGGGGTGAATTTCTAAAAATCTGTATCAAATTTCAAGTTTCTAGGTACAGTTTTTCAGCTGTGCGTTGATATATAAGTCAGTGAGTCAGGTATGCCTTTTATATGTATAGATAAATCTGAAAAAAAATTTTAAAGATACCTTGACTTATATTTAACGCGAAAATAAAATGAAGTTGTCAAATGTTACAGTTTTGAAAAAATATCAAAAAACTGTATTACTATTTAGGCTAGTCAAAATTGACCTTATTGCATAGATAATAAACTTCTTAACAAAATGAGTATTTTCTTATGCGGTTTCAACCATATTATCTTGATTACGGAACCCTCGGTGCGCGAGTCCGACTCTCACTTGACCGCGTTTTAATGTATCCACTGCCAACACACTTTGTTTTCCTGATTTTCATCCAGTGCAGTTTCACTCACGTGCTTTATTTATCCAGAGTTGGCAGTGATAGCCCTTATTTGCTCATAAATAAGGTCGATCAAATTTGCACGAGCAATCAAGTGGGTATGCGAGTATCATTTAAATCAAAATACCTGACTTGAGGAAAAACTTGGCAAAGGGATAGCAGCAAATGCATTAAAAAAACATTAAGGAGATCACACATGGGTGTGAGTGTGATCTTCTTAATAATATGTCTGAATCTAACAGAAGTTTTATGTTTAATCAAAACATTGTTAGAAAGTTGTGAAGTTTTTTGTTTTTCATTGCTACAGCTCGATAAATTACTAAGTAGGGTAGGGCAAAGTTTAAATAGAAAAGTAGTATTTGCCTTTTAGGAGTTTTTGTTACCTATTGCCGCTAGGGTTGCATCGATCGATGTTGCGTCGATGCGCGTCGCTCCATATTTAGTACACACGTAACATAACGCAGCGACGGCCTGACTAAACCGGCTTGGTGCGTCTTGTTGAGTTTTCTTGTGTTTTTATTCGAAATTTGAGGCAGAATTTAGTGTTCCGTATTCGAAATTTGCGGCAGAAGATATTTATTGCTGGTGATTATAGATCTGTTTCAATTAAATTAATTTTTTATCTTATGTACACCAACAACAACAACAACAACTTAAAAAAACCTTTAAAAATAGCCTAAATTGGAAAACGCCTGTAATAATGAAATCCAGTAAAATTTTACGTAAAATGTATCTAACAATGCAAAAATATAACAGTAATTCAAATATACCCAAATATAACTTATGTATTGCAAAGTTTTTAAAAAAGTTATAAGGAAATCAAGAATTATATCAAGTGATAAATATATAAATAATAGTGCGAATACAACCAAAGCCATGTGGGGACTCATAAGGCAACATACGTCATCTACAAATTCTATTGCCCCACAGTTGAAAAATTGAATATTGACGGTAACATTATCACAAAACCCGTTCTTATATCAGAAGCTATGAATCGTCTTAATTTCAAGCCAAAATAAAAACTCTGAGTAAAAACCAATTGCTGATAACGTATGTAACAGCATGTTCGTTGTACCGGTAGATGCTCATGAAGTAAAAATGATAGTAAGTTCCTTTAAAATTTAATTTGAAATAATTTGAAAATTACCTAACCAACAGACAGCAGGCAACGGTGGTAGTCAATTATTATAAAGAACAAAAAACTATAGACATCACTCAGTCAACTTTTAAGATTACTAATATAGGGGTACCTCAGGGTAGTTTTTTAGGGCCCCTAAGCTTTTATTTCTAATCTACATCAATGAACTTCCTTTAGTTTTTGATGAAATCTGTGTATTGTTTGCAGATGATGCCACAATAATTGTTTCTGGGGAGAGGTCTGACATTTTTAATATAAAGAGGAGCATTATTAACAACCTGGAGAAAGTAGTTGATTGGCTAAAAACAATAAACCTTAAAGTAAACTTAAGCAATACAAAATTAATCCAGTTCAGAAACTATAAATCAGCTGCCGTGCACTTGACTGTAGAGGAATCTGGGACTTCACTACAAGTAGACAATATACGCTTTCTGGGAGTTAAAATAAATAAAAATATTTCTAGTCAGTGTTACGCCTTATTTGGAACTTGCTCTGAAAGTGTTGCTAGAAATTCCTACTTTGGAAATGTTTTTCCACAACTTACCTACCGAATAATTTATTGGGGGAAATCCGTAAGCGTCCAAACCACTTTTGTCCTTCAGAAAAGGTGTTTACGTTCGGTATATCGCATGCGTATTGATCAATCTCTTCGTAATGTGTTTCCTTAGGGTCTCCCCACATCAATCGACGCAGTATCGGCTTGAGCCGGTAAGAAAAAGTTGAATGTGCAATAAGAGCGAAAGCGACGTCGTTCCGTTCGCAGAGTCGATTGACGTTTGTTTCGCTCTTATTGCGTAGACATAAAGAGTTTTTTAATTTTCCGATTAACGCTTACGGGGATTTCCATTTTGGAACTCTGTCTGTTTGTTAAGAACAATGTTGACTACTTTACTCCTCACTAAAAAATAATTTGAGGGAAAAATATAAATATCGACTTCTGTGACTCAACCTCGTATATTGAATTAGTCCAGTATAAACTGACACGCAGTAAGTTTGCACTCGCGTACTTAGTGTGTGTCAGTTTATACTGGACAATATTCTATATACTCGTACGAGCTTGAGTCACAAAACCGTCGATATAATCTATTGTGTTCAAAAGCCAACAATTAAATGTACTATAAAAGCACCATGAGACATGTACAAATTATTAAATTCGTGTTTTTAGATATGTCACAATAATTCTATGCTCAATGGGCAATTACACAGTTTACAATTAATAAATACTTACTTACTTACTTGTGGTTGCTTGCGGCGCGTACGGTTGAGGCACGCACACATGCAAGTTACTGGTCATAATACTGGGAGCATGTAGTGTCTCATTTTTGTTTTTGAAGTTCTTGAATATCGAACGTTATTACGAATTTAGCATAACCCTATCACTTGGCTGTCTCTTGCTCATCTATGGTCATACTCGTAAGACTCATTGTTGCAGTAAACCAACCACACTCCTCGAAGTGTCTCAGTGCATGGAGGGGCATCCCGAGATCACCACGCTGAACCTGGACGTCACGGCGATGATGGCGTACGTCAGCAACATGACCAACGGACACTGTTACTACACATTCAAGCAGGACGTGCTGACGCAGCAGTGTGCGTGGGAAGCCGAGAGGCCCGTCAAACCTCTTCTGGAAAAGATATTTGCGGGTATGGAAATGTTTTGGTTTATCCTGCAAAACTTATTCGATCTCGAATATTATTATAATTAAGTATGTTTCACTCATCCTCATGATGTAATGCCTCGACAGATTATTGTGAAATTTGAACGATACTTAGCGCTTTTTTATTAAAAATAACGTATAATTAATAGTTATTTCATCTTAAACTTAATATGAAAATAATGATCTAGTGTATAAATCATTGCAAAGACCTCACTTGATCTTTAAAAGTACGTGATTATCGAGTAATCATGGTGGATTTGTTCATTTGGTTTTGTTTACATCATTTGCAAGTTCTATTGACGGCGATCTTACACATACATACCGTCACGCCTTCATCCCGGAGTGGGGTAGGCAGAGCTACAGAATTACCAACAACACTATAAACTTGATGTTAGTTCTATAACCACATTTTGCACAAACAGGCAAAGATGTTTACCAGTGTATATTAGTGACCGGTTGCAAGCCCATCGCCTAACAATACCACAAGCCTTTAATCCCTTAGTCGTCTCTTAGAACTTCCACAGGAAGGCATGGGGTGGCACTATTCTAAGCTGGCAACCACACGGCACAAAATTGAAATTTGAACCTTAAATGGTTTATAGCGTAGGACCCCATTGTTACCCATAATCTTGTTTGGTCATAATGTCTTTATTTACATAGTTATTGAAAACCATGATCACTGGAACTATAAACTTTTCAGAAATTCTTCAGTATGTAATGTGTAGATAAGGCTTTAAGACAGGGTGTCTTAAACCGGAGTCCAGCATGTGTATAAGGGGTCTGCAGTATCTCAATTAACCCGTGACATATTTATTAGGAAATTATGCTGTCGGTCTAATATTCTTTCATTGGGGTCCGTGGATTTTTTAAATACTGAAAGTGGTCAGCGACTTCAAAAAAGAAAAAGTAACTGTTTCTCAAAAAAAATAAATGACTTGCGATAAAAAAATTATTACCTAAAATACATTATGACTAAAACTACTAATGGCAGACAATAAATACCCACATAAGGTTCCTTAGTAGCGATAAACAACTTCGGCGCGGACGGAACCGCGGGCAACCACAAGAGAACTCATCTTATTATGGTTAACATTTTTTTAAACATTTGTTTTATCATATCATAACCTTCTAGAACTATACAATAATTAAAACTTTATAACTTGATAAGGGATAACTTAATCAGGAAAGACCCTGGTCTGCTGCAGAACCGCCTGGGACGACTTCGAGAAGATCGTGAACACTCTCGGCGGTGAGATGGAGAAGAAACGAACAGCTGAACTGAAGACGAAACTACAAATTTATCCTGACGATTACGCGGGTAAGAAAGATCCCAATCCATACTAATATTATAATTGCGAACATCACTCTGTTTGTTACGCTTTTTCAGCTAAACCGCTGAACTGATTTGAATGAAATTTAGTATGGAGATACCTTGAACACCGGGGAAGGACATAGAGTAATTTCATCCCAGGAAATTTAACGTTCCCGAGGGAATAGCGATATACGACTGTTACGCGGAGTGTCACATATTTTTAATAGATTCAGTGTTTCTGCTCTTTCTAAAGAAATAAATAAACCAAAAGATCTGGATGTCGGCAGGCAACGCGTTAACTAACAATTTTTTTTTTTTTTTTTGGTAATCGCCTGAGGGGCCAAATACAAAAGTCCTTGCTTTTGTTTGCTTTTTAAGAAAAAGGGGCAGAGGTGAAAATCCCTTCCGGAGACCTGGGAATGGAGGGCCCAGGTACAGTCGCCATCAGATATATGGTAGCGGTCAAGGTACTCAAATATTTCGGAGCAGCACTAAATTTCAATATATTAATTACGCTGGATAAGGTCTATAATATCGGCCCATATAATTCGTTATAAATTTAGGAGCAGCGACATTTCAATAAATTCGTAACATACAATTAGGTAAAAATATCGGAACGGACAGAAGTCAAAAATATCGAAGCAGCCAGGGTGATCATAAAGATCGGAACATTTATGGTAAATATACCTTAAGTCTCTGTCACATAGTTCATATTTGAATTATTTACTACACTCATGGACCAAATTAGAGGAACATGCAAAAATATAAAAATAGGCTGAGTTTGCAGCTTGAATAAGCTACAAATTGAGCTTATTTTTATTTTTTCGTCGTTCTGCTAATTTTGTCCATGAGTAGGTAGGTATATATTGACTTAAGTTGTCAATGTCAAAGATAATTTTGACCACTATTGTGGGTGAGTGAGTATTTTAGATACATGAGAAGTTTTCAAGTACCATTGCGATATATTGCTGTTATAAAAACATCGATTTTAAAGACATTCCCCCTTACTAATAAACGTTGAATAACAGTGGAATAATTAAACACTGTTTTGTCCTTATCTGTCGAATTCAAATTTCACCGTGACAGATAAGGACAGAACAGTGTTCCACTGTCATTCAACGTTTATTAGTAAGGGGGGTTTAGTTAAAATATCCTTTCAATTCGCGATAGAGACATAAATATATTTGTCACGATGACAAGTCCACACTCTTTTCGGAGCATGTCACAATAATCCCCTCTATCCTTAATTCAAATTGTTGACAACATTTATTAATCATGCGTGTCTGAAACCTTATTTTAATGGGTCCACCTTAAGGTATATTTTGCATAAATGTTCCGATCTTTATGATCATCCTGGCTGCTTCGATACTTTTGACTTCTATCCGTTCCGATATCTTTACCTAATTGTATGTTACGAATTTATTGAAAAGTCGCTGCTCCTAAATTTATGACGAATTATATGGGCCGATATTATAGACCTTATTTAGCGTAAATAATATATTGAAATTTAGTGCTGCTCCGAAATATTTGAGTACCTTGACCGCTACCATATATCTGATGGCGACTGTACTGCCGGGCTCGCACCGGCTAAAAACACCAATGCCCCTATTACCAACTAGAATTTAGACTCCCGCGGATACTACCCCAGCCAGTGCTGAAAGGCCGGAGGAGAAAGTCGTTCCTCCGTTTACTTATCCGCGGGGTTAGGGGGGATAGGAATGGGGGTTGGGATGGGGGGGAGACTTATAGCTATGTGAGTCGCGGAGTGGAAATCCTGACGCATGCATGCTTACAGACTACGGGCTTCCTTTCTTTTGCCCGACAATGGAAGGGTTGGGTCGGAGATCTTTTAGGACCACTTGTGTGGCTGTTGATACCATCTTTATGGGTGGGGCTACCCTTTTTGAGGCTTTCTCTTTTGCCTGGAGATACTATTTTTGCGCGGGTCTCCTTGCGCTGCCCTCTTTTGTGACCTCTTCCGTTGCAACTTAGCCTATACATTTTTTAATGGGAGGGCCGGTGTCAATTTGACGGGGGACCAGTGAATCGCGCGCGGAACCTTACCCCAGCCAGTGCTGAAGGGCCGGGAGAGAAAGTCATTCTCCCGTTTAGGAGGCTGCAGGATTCCCCATCCCCCGTCCTACCGACACCCGTTAGGTGTTCGGGAGGTGCGTGCGTCAGGAATATATCTAACTCTAACCTTAAGTGTATGTTATACACGGAAAGTTAGAGCTAAAGTAGGGACAACGAGTGATGGCACTTGACACATCTGACAATAGTGTTGTGAAACACTCCATTTAACTATCGTAAAAATTCTGTCAAGTGCGAGTAGTGGTTTACCATTGAATTGCCGACAGACTTTTAATCGAATATTATTTCAAAGACAACGTTTCAAGTATTTTCATTTCATCGACAAGTCATGGCGTCTGGACTCGACACTAGGTAATTTGAACCGAGGTCTTTTAATTAGTAGTTGACATAATTATTTCAATAAAATTCATGTCATGACTAATTATTTATTTTATTTGTTTGACTGTTTAAAACAGTACTTTTCGTATGTTTGGGCATAGTGACGAGATCCACATCAGAAGCGTAAACGGAGTCCAAATAGAAAAGCAATGGTCAACAATTAAGGGCAGTATGGGTGTCCAAAATTTAACCCCAGGTAAAACAGATTCGGATCACATGTACGCAATACGTAGTAATGTCAAGACAAAACTGACAGCGAATGAGTGACAATTTAATAAAAGAGGATTTAAAAAAGGATTTATTTAAAGTACTTATATAAATAAAAAAAGCGTATTAAAAGCGTGAAGGGTAAAGTATGGAGGTGAGTTCAGGGCGTGGGTTAAATATGGAGACGTTTTATTGTATGCCAATAGAGTTTTTAGATCAAACTCTGGAAATAAACTGTTTAGCTCGAAGAAGACGACATTGTCAGAAATTCGAAATATTGTGTCAAAATATACAAACTAAAAAAAACATAACAATATATATGTGGTTACCTATATAAAACTTCATAGGCTTACATGTAAATTGCGGTGGAAGGGGCGTCATTTTAACTTAGACGAGCTCTACGTTTCAGTACCTTGTTTATTTAATCATGTTAAAACTGCCATATATATAAATCTCACAGCGATTAAAGTGACAGGGTATACTAAAGTGTACACATGTTTGTGACTTTGAGTGTACCAGTCAGCGATCCTTTGTTATCATCACGCGAATTGTTTTTTTGAGATGTTTTTTATTAGTTATGATTAAAACGATGAACGCAACGAAAAGCAAATAAAAACGATCTCAAGATGAAGCTAGTTACGATAAATGCGTTTCGGTAAATTACAGCCCCAGCGGTACATCACTATTCCGGTGCCTGCAACAATGAAGTTTGACATCTGTTCCTTTATACTTGCTGTCAATATTTAGGGAACTTCATGAGCGAGCAAACGTCAAGTGCCATCACTCGGTGTCCCTACTTTAGCTCTGGGTTAACATAGATGTAATACAAAGAAAGATAAAACAGAGGTTATTAGAGATGGGGGTAAGGGTTTGGAAGATTTTACTTATTGCATCATCCCACAAGATTAGGGGTGCGTTGGGTTGGGATTGGTGAACAGGATACGGCGAAGGGGGGAGGTTTGAAGGGGGGGTACGAGTAGGAGTACGAAGGTTTAGGGAGACCTGGGGGGTTGTTTCGGCGTGGGATCCTGCCCGGGTCCTGTGGCCGAAGGGTTTTCGTGGTGTCAGATTTCAGCGTAGCGTTTTACACAATAGTCCGGGCTCCGAACTATTTGTTCCTTAAACACGCTACGCGTACCACTTTTTCTATAAAACCCTTCGTGCTTTCGCGGTTGGCTTCTGTTCCCAGCAGGGCTTTCCAGCTTGAGCTATCTGGAGAAACTTTGACTCCGGTCTTTTGTTCAAGTTCGAACCTTTCCACGCCAAAACGCGGGCATTCGCAGACAATGTGCCAGATGTCCTCATCAAGGGTCGGGTCGCAGACACACGAAGGTGAATCTTTGATCTTAAAACGGTGGAGATAGGCGGCGAAGCCTCCGTGACCAGTAAACGCTTGAACCAAGAAGTTTGTGAGTTTGAGTTTCTTTAATATGCTGTTCGCGTCTCTCACAGTTGTAAAAAACTTCTTGGTTGTCGCACCTGTCCCGGATGCCCCGTAGCGAACCTGCCACTGTTCGAGCGTGTTTTGTCTTATCGACCTCTTGGCGTAGGACACCGGCACCATGTCATATTGGGGGGCGGTCTTTTTCCTAAGGGCTGCTTGCTTTGCCAGTTCGTCTGCTCTCTCGTTTCCTGGCGTTCCAACGTGAGCTCGCAGCCAATAGAACCTGAGATCGGTCCCCGTTGCTCTTGTTTGGGTTGTGATTAACGGTAACTAACAAATGATTAACGTTAACCTTTTTATCGATATTTCTTTTTGATCATCTTTTTTGTTAGTAAATTCTTACTATTACTTCTACATAACTCGTCCAGTTCGACACTGGAGCTGCGCTACAGTAACCGTACACATCGGCAGGTCTAGTGATGGAGGGACTGTTCAGGGTTCTCCCGGACTGCTACCACAATCTTGCGCTTTAACCAGCCCCCAAACAGCATTGTCGCGTTCCCGTTGCCGCTTAATATCATAGAAATTCCACAATCACCATCCAGAGTTCTTGTAATTTCAATATATTTTCTTAGCTAGTTACTAGCAGCACTCTTCTGTCTTTTACTGTCACTCTGTCTGCAATCTAATAACTCCGTTAAAAGCAATGAGAAAAATAGATACTATTAAAATAAAACAATAATCATGTAATCTTGCATCTTTAATCAGTTCCTTTTTTCTCTATCTATTACAGGGCAAGACGATTTTCCTAGACAACATTTAAAGGTGCGAGGACACGTCCGTTTAAGGTCGAGGATCATTTTTAATTTCGGACACAGGATCAAAGCCATCACAGTGTCTGCCAACGAGGGCTTCGTTCGAGCCGCGCATCAACAGGTACGTCAAACTAAACACCCGCATCCTGCGACAGGTGGCAATGTCGCGTAGGAAGACGCAGGCGGTTGGAAACATTGAAGGTTTTGAATTAGTACTTTTCAAATGCGGTTTTTTTAGTTTATTAATGTGGTTGTTCTTTATAAAATAACTCTTTGTAAGTGGATTTTAGATTAACTTTCTGGCGAATTAATTTATTTCAGTCTGGAATAGAAACCCATGTATTTTCTGTCTGGTTACAATATTAATGAAACTAAAGGACGCCATTTGAATTATAGGCCTAATTAATGTTATAAAATCTATCTTAAAAAGTAACTATTGGCGCCTTTTTTGTTTAAGGGGGTCACATATGCAGCATTTATTCACGAATCGAGAGCCCTCACCGAAGGAAAGGAGCCCACCGCAACGAAGATTTCATCTTGATGTTTCCTCCTTCATATTCATTTTGTTCGACAATGTTTCGTATTAAAGCGGCTACATGCTACGTCTTGCCTGCGCTATTACATGTACAAACCAGTTTGTGTAGCTAAGAGCGTGAGGTGAAGACGGAAACACTGTAGCCCGCACAGGCTCAAAAGCGCGGCTTGTGCGA
This sequence comes from Acleris sparsana, assembly GCA_923062465.1. NCBI lineage: Eukaryota > Metazoa > Arthropoda > Insecta > Lepidoptera > Tortricidae > Acleris > Acleris sparsana. The sequence continues at coordinate 5,239,869 of OV281293.1, forward strand.
TCGTTCACCAGCCAAAAGCCCGCTCTACACTTAGCTTGCAGATCGTGCGCGAAAGCTGCGAACGGCGCGAACCGTAAGTGTGGACCATTATCTTCGCGGTTTCGCCTGTTGTTCCCCGATTTTTGTTTTATTTGGTTTCGCATCAAAAGGACCGCAAACTTCACTGTAAACGTAACAATTGAATTACTGCGAGTGTGGAGTCATGTTTTATCGAGCCACGAAGTATTAGCAACTTGGCCGATCCGCGAGCTAAGTGTAGAGGGGGGTGATTGCACAGTTTTTACCGAGCGTATGGATGGTCATTCAAGCCGCGTCTCAGTTCAATAAGCAATAAAATAATGTACTATAAAAAATAACTTTTAATTGGCAACATTGTCGAAATATTTGAACACACCCAAATCCTAAATTCGCATGGTTTAGGGGCCCTGCTTACTTAACCGTGTGACTATGTTACGTGATCTGTGCCTCTCTATTTTACTGGGTAAAACTATAATATATTGCGTTTGACATGTTATCGTATTGTTTTAACTCGGCCGCCTGTACTATCAGGTAAATAAGAGCGATAGTAAGATTGAAAATATTATAGTCGATAACATGTCAATTATCGTTTTACCAAAAATAATAGAGGCCCAGGGCAGTAAAGACCCCTAAAAAAAACTTGCTTATATTTATTTTAATTTATATAATACTGTTATAATATAGCGGACACATATCTTTAGATCAATGCTGTTAGGAATTAGCTAATTTCTCGCATGAATGTATCGTAGCTAAAGTTGGGCGAACGATAAGAAATAAAAAGTATAAGAAATCAATATAATGAATATTTTACTTACCATGTTTTTAGCTACTGGGTAGGTGGAAACTTGTATTTATAATAAATATATAATTTTTACGCAAGTGGTTGTTGAATATTTTTTACCATCACCTTAAAGAAAATGAAACATATAAATATTTTCAACGCCATCCATTGTCGGATATATCCGCACCACTGGTTTAATACCAACAACGGATATTTCCCCACAGTTGCCAACACACAATAGACCTGAGTGACTATGCGGAAAAGTTGATATTTGCTTTGGTTTTGAGCGTCATTGACTTGTGAGTGCCGTCTTTATATTTGACATAGCGTAAGATCGCATTCACACTACTAAGGGCCGTATTAATAAACTCATCTTGACCGTGAGGCCCGTCACAAGATACGTCAAAGCAAAGTAAACTCCAAACCATAGAACACTGTCATTTTTGACGCATCTCGAGACGAGCATTAGAGTTAAGAAGAGTTAAGTCAATTTATTAATACGGGCCTAAGTTAATGCTGTAAGTTTTGATACGCAACTATGGATAAGAGTAAACATGCCAAATCTCTGCTCCTCTCTATTCACCGTCCTGCATATTTGTTTCAAAACTAAAGCCGCGTCCGCTGCGCCGTGTCTTCGATGTTTGAAACATCTAACATGCCACATGCTTTTCGAACAGAAAAGGGGCGTGGCCAAAATGTTTTTCGTTTAAACAGACAGAATCATGTTTAATTCCGTCACGGATGGAAAACGCGTTGAGAAATGGCGTTCGTCATGGGGTCATTTTTTGACTTTTGAAAGTTTTGAGTTTGAGTGAAGAACTGTCAAACAGGGCATTATTTATTTAATTTATAATTATTTGCAATGGAGTTTAGTGGAAGCTCAAGTCACTCAGAGGGCTATGCTCGGGATTTCTCTGCGTAATAGAATCAGAAATGATGATATCCGCAGTAGAACTAAGGTTACCGACATAGCCCGAAGAATAGCTAAACTGAAGTGGCAGTGGGCGGGCACATTGCTCGCAGGACTGATGGACGATGGGGTCAGAAGGTTCTGGAATGGCGTCCGCGGACCGGAAGACGAGCTGTAGGTAGGCCTCCAACAAGATGGAGTGACGAACTCGTCAGGATCGCGGGACCGCAGTGGATGCGAAAAGCACAAGACCGGTCTGTGTGGAAAGCCTTGGGGGAGGCCTATGTCCAGCAGTGGACGTCTTTCGGCTGACATGATGATGATGATGATAATAGTGGAATAAAGAAAAGACGCTATATATTATTCAATTGGTAAAGGAGCGGTCCATAATTTAACAAATCGTAGTGGGAAGGCAGCTGTCAAAAGAAAAGTGAAATGTTATGTTATGACAAACAATACATTGTTCACTCCAAAGTCGCAATGGACGTGCAGTTGTACCTAAACATGTTTTGTCATATTTTGCTGCCATGTTTTGTTAGTTTTTGACGTAGCGGACACGCTTTTACTGTAGGAACTTACTTAGTGTAAATGCGGCCTTATGATGAAGGTCGGTTGCCAACTTGACGTTTGTCAGCTGATGTTATCTGTCAAATCCACTATAGGAGGGACGGTTGTTTTTGAGTTGATTGACAATTAACAGTGATTGTAATGAAGTTTTATTATTAGAAAGCCTAAATATTAGGCTCATAAATAAATTAACATTATATATATATTTTTAAAACGCCATGGCTGAAACAGAAGAAGCGGACTCTCAGCTAATAGCGGAAAACGTGGGGTTTTTGGGCGATTGTTTTGATTGCTCGTTTCAGGCTCAAAACTCCTTAGAAGTTCTTAAAGAGTATGTTTCAGAACAGTGTGAGAAACCGACACACATTCGAGATAAATTTAGCAAGACGATAAAAAATACTGTGCGAAACTCTTCATTAGTTTTAGATTCAAGTGTACGCAACGAATCTAAGATATCACAATGTTCGCAAAACAAAGTTATCAACAAAAGCCTGCGGAGTTGGGGCCTTCCTTTGCAAATTGCCAATAAATATGAGCAGAAAGGTATCACTGAAATGTTTGAATGGCAGGTGACATGCTTGGGAAATGCAAAAGTTCTTTTAGATTGTTGCAACCTCGTGTACTCTGCGCCCACGTCGGCCGGGAAGACTCTGGTGGCCGAGATACTCGCTATTAAAACAGTTCTAGAGAGACAGAAGAAGGTAATTATTATTCTTCCCTTTGTGTCCATAGTGAGAGAGAAAATGTTTTATCTACAAGACATATTATCCAGTTCCGGTATTCGTGTGGAAGGCTTCATGGGCTCACAGTCTCCCCCTGGTGGGTTACAAGCTGTTCATGTGGCTATTTGTACAATTGAGAAGGCAAACAGCCTGATCAACAGATTACTAGATGATGGTAATATCGCAGATTTGGGTGCAGTCATTGTAGATGAGCTACACCTGTTAGGAGATCCGCATCGAGGATACATATTAGAACTCTTACTTACAAAGGTGAAGTATGTCTCTTCTAAATTAGAGGATGTGCAAATACAAATTGTGGGCATGTCAGCTACATTACCCAATTTGGATGTGTTGGCTTCTTGGCTAGATGCAGAATTATTTATAACCCAATTCAGACCAATTCCGCTGGATGAATACTGTCTTGTAGGAAACAGATATTATGATAAAGAAGGAATTTTTAAAGGCACAATATTGAACTCTTCAGCTGTTGCTGAGTGTGACCATGTTTTAAAGATATGTTTGGAAACAATTAAAGAAAGCTGCTCAATATTAATTTTTTGCATGACCAAGAACAGATGTGAAAATTTGGCACAAACTATAGCATCATCCTTTTTTAAGCTAGGTTGTTCAGGAAATGCTATTGGCGATGTTTTGAGGCAGCAATTGAAATCTGAAAGTATTGCTGAAGTTCTGGCACAGCTCAAGAACTGTCCTGTAGGCTTGGATCAGGTTCTTAAAAACACAATATCATTTGGTGTAGCATATCATCATGCAGGATTGACATTTGATGAGAGGGACATCATAGAAGGAGGGTTTAAGTCTGGGGCGATACGGGTTCTGGTAGCCACATCTACCTTGAGTTCTGGAGTTAATTTACCAGCAAGGAAAGTAATTGTAAGGTCACCAGTTTTTCAGCGGCAACCAATTAATATTTTAACTTACAAACAAATGATTGGAAGAGCTGGGAGAATGGGCAGAGACGTCAAGGGGGAGAGTATTTTAGTGTGCACTGAGAATGAGAAGAAAATAGGGTTTGAGTTGATGATGGGTGCCCTGGCTCCTGTAAAAAGTTGTATTGAAAGTGAAGACAAATACATGCGAGCCATACTGGAGATGATAGCGAGCCAAGTCGCTTGTACACAGCCTGAATTAGATCTGTATTCTCAATGCACTTTGCTGGCCACAGAGCAGAAAATATCACCTTCCCAAAATACACTATTAACTAACACTCTAGAAGAATTAAAGAAGTATGAATTAGTAAGACTACAAAATGAGAGTGATGATATTCAGTATATAGCAACTCCTTTGGGAAAGGCTTGTCTGTCATCATCAATGGCTCCTAATGATGGGCTTTCTTTATTTTGTGAACTGCAGAAAGCCCGCCAATGCTTGGTGTTGGAAACTGACTTGCACCTCATTTACCTTGTCACTCCATATAGTGTCAGCAGTCAATGGGCAGATATAGATTGGCTACATTTGCTTACTTTGTGGGAATCCTTGACCAGAGCTATGAAGAAGGTCGGCGAGCTAATAGGTGTGCAAGAGAGTTTTATAATACGCTGTTTACGAGGGGCAAATAAAATGAGTAATGCTCAGCATAAGCTAAATATCCACAAAAGGTAAAAATAACATTTGTACTCTTGACCTTTTTTGTAAGTTTTTTTTAAGGCATGGAGAAGGTAAACCAGCACACAGGCCACCTGATGGCAAGAGGAATCTGTGACCCATAGACATTGGCATTCTCAAAGCTATAATCTAAAGATAGCTATCCCAAACACTGAGGACTAAGATGGAATGCCTCTATGCTAGTAATGTCACTGGAATTCTTACTCTTACACCACACTGGAACACGACAATGTGAACACTACTGCTTGGTGGTAGGTTAAAAGATTAAGATCCCAACGGACCTTGCACAAGGTCCTACCATCACTAAAGTACTGGAATTTATTATTTTATCTTAATTTCAAAGAGCTAATACTTTTGTTTACAGAATCAGAATGTGAATTAGTGTTGTTCCTTTTTAACCGACTATAAAAAAGTACGAGTTTGTATGTTGGACTGTATGTATGTTTTCATTTGTAGGTTTTACACAGCTTTGGCCCTGCAAGACTTGGTGAATGAGGTGCCCTTGTCGGAAGTCGCAACAAAATTCCAATGTGCGCGAGGATTTTTGCAGAGCCTTCAACAGTCTGCAGCTACTTTTGCTGGTAAGTTCTGGATTTATATTAATATTGTTTTGATACTTGACCTCCTGTAGCCTAACCACCTTGACGGACTTTAACCCTTTATAAGGTAGAGGTGATTTAACGACCACATACATACCTATATATATATATAATTTCAACCTTACATACTAAAGAATCGCTGAACCGCTGCGCTGGGGTAAACGTGTTCTTGAGTGGAGACTGCGACTCGGCAAACGTACTATAGGACGCCTTCAGGCCAGGTGGGATTACGATCTGCGAAAGACTGCAGGCAGATGCTGGATGCGGCAAGCTGAAGACAGGGTGCTATGGCGCTCATTAGAATAGAATAGAATAGAAAAACGTTTATTCGACAAACACATGAACACAAGGGTACATAATAGAAAAGATACAATTAATAAAGCTAGGTGCTTCTTATCTCCTTATTAGATGTCCAACAGTGGACTAATATAGGCTGATGATGATGATGATGATGATGATGATGATGATGATGATGATGATGATGATGATGATGTACTAAAGAAATTACAATTAAATTCAATTAAAATACATATTCTGCTGTTTTACGAAAAATGACGTGCTTTTTAATGATTCCCTAGGAAATGTCAAACATGAAACTGTATTTGAATTTTACTTAGCATAACTGGGGCCTTACCGGGGCCTTATAAAGAGTTAAAGTACCTACAGGGTATGGTTAGATTGGAACACGCCCAAGGAGTGTATCGAGGAGGAACCTGCGTAGTCCTGATGCCTCTTTTTTTTACATTGATTCTTAAGTTTGTCAAAAGTCTAAATAACGTTTCACATGCTTTAGGTATGGTGACAGCATTTTGTCATCAACTAGGATGGAAAAATATGGAACTGCTTATAGCACAGTTCCAAGATCGGCTGCATTTTGGTATCCATTCAGAATTATTGGAGCTAATGAAATTACCCTCTTTAAATGGCATGCGAGCCAGGAGTCTGTTTAATGCTGGCTTTGAAACAATTTCTAGTATCGCTTCGGCAGAAGCTAACATTGTTGAGAATGCTCTTCACAAAGCAGTTCCTTTCCAAAGCGAGAAAGAACGGGAAGATGATGATAGTGATGATATAAGAAAGCGTAATAAAATGAAGAATATTTGGATCACTGGATGCTGCGGTATGACTACAAGGGAAGCAGCTGACAACCTCATTTCAGAAGCGAGAAAGTATCTGGAACAGGAAATCGGGGGAGAAATAGTGTGGGAAAATAAAACTACAGAACGTAAGAGCGATGAACACTGTTCAAGTGCCAAGAATGACGTAATTGCAGTAATGTTAGAAATGCCAAAGGAATCAATTTGCTTGGACGTTGATTCACAAATTACTGATATCAAAAATGAGGTTGATGAAAAACCTCACGAAATGAATATGTGTGATAAACCTACGGTGACAATGGTTGAACCTGATACTGATTTTCTATTAGATAGTCCATCGAGTGAAGATTTATATTTATCAGCTAACTATAGTAAGAAGGATATCAGTAATGAAGATAAAAAAGATTTCATTAAAGATGAACGTATATTCAATACGAAGCTCATGAGTAGTATACTAAGTTTAGGTGCTGTAAATAATGAAATTCCTATTGTAAAGTCTAGTCCACTCATAAATGATCTAGTCAATAGTAATAAAATCGTACCATTATCAATCAATCAAGGTGATGATATTATTTGGGACTCAATCAATTTTACTGGTATTCCAATTGACAACATTTCTAAAATACGAACTTCTGAAAAAATGTTTTCTCCAGATATTAGTTTTGGCGAAATACAAGATTTTGCGTCTGGTAAATCTACGCCGAAAAATAGTAGTTTGTATTCTGACAATTCAAATCTCTTTGAAGAGAGTTTACCACTTGATCATATATCAACTAAATTATTGAGTGACGACAATTCCGAAGATCAAATAATAAAGCTTTGCACTAGAGAAACCACAGCAGAATATATTAATATGAATTCAGATTCAGTTTTAAACGCGTTCAAGTCTACTATAATTGATATTGAAGACGAAGAAGATATTAAACTAGTCTATGAAGAAGATAATAAAGTGAGTGGAGATTTAAATGAGGATGTTATCACTGACACTCAAAATGTAGTCGAAACCAGTATAAAAACACATTTCATAAGCCCCTTAAAGCGCAGTGCCGAAAACGATGAAGGCAAAAAAGATTTTCGTCACCCCCATGCAAAGAAGATAAAAGTTGAGACACAAGTTAACTCTCATCGCGGCAAATTTTCTAGGGCTTTAGAAAACCAAGAAACAAACTATGGTGGTTTGAATATGTTTACTTTACAGGTAAAAGATAGTAGATTAAATTGCGTAGTGTTAAAAGGGAAATATGTTAGTTTAAATCTGCACGTTATTGATAAAGTTCCGAATGCGTCAATATATATTGATACAAATGTTAAAATATTGCCGATGAATGCAATAATCGGTAGTAATATAATAAAGAATCAGCCGAAACTGACAATAAAACATGATGATGACCAAGTTGTTGAAACGCCATCGATAAAAGGGATCGCCATTTGTACGGGAGATGACAATTGTATATTTATAGATGTGAATTCATTAAATGGCGATCATGCTTTTCTAAAGAATAAATTGCGAAGTTGGTTCCATAATTCAAATCTGAATTTGAAGACAATTTGTCTGAAGGAGACTCACAAACATGTAAAGCAGTTTTTTGGTGCAGACCTGACAGCCGGTTGTACGGATGTCTCTTTAGCCGAGTGGTTAATTGACAGTGACGAGAAGGTCCCAAACTTCGTGTTTTTGGTAAGAATTTCTTGTTTTGTTTACATTCCTCTAAAACATTATTTGTCTGATTTTCACTCAGAAATATAGTTTGAACTGTGCAAGTACTTTATTTTAGATGAAAAAATATTTTGATTTGGATTTGGCGACGACTTCACTAAGAACTGGCATTCGAGTTAAGAAATTTAAAAATTTAGACGCTACCGAAGGATTGTGTTTCAAAGCTTGGTGTGTGTGGAAAATCGCAAACAATCAAGAGAAACATTTACTAAAGCAATACAAAAACATCAAAAATGTTATTAGTAAGTAAAAGTATATGTTATAAGTTATAACGTTCTCAAGTGATGATAAGATGAAGAAGAGAGATATGTGTATGGTGTTTGTTACTTTACGCCATCTTACTGCTCTGTACCTTTCGTGAAGGTTTAACTATGTTTTTCAACATAAGACCTGTCGATAGGTCTGTGAAAATCACTAATAATTTTGTTTTTTGATGGTAGTTGCTATTTTTAAATGATCGCTATTAGTGTTATTTTTTATCGGTTTTCTACGTACCAGAGATTAATCACTAGGGTTCGGAAAATCGGGAGCTAATATACCTAAACTTCGGGCTCAGTACCTACATCGCGTAGATGTTGACTAATATGGAAGCGGACTCAGTTTAATTTTACTAATAAATTTTCCGGGATTTCCCGGAACATCGGAAATTAGAATAATAGCCATACCAATGTATGAAAGTATTTAAATAGACTCATTTTATATATCCTGTGATCAAAATTTTATGTAATTCATGTGATTTTCATTTAACTGACAGTACAGTATTAGCAGACATCAAACGAAAGTTGTATTGTTACTTTTCGTAAAAGTAATGGTATAAAGGGACGTATCTTCGTTAAACCAGTAAACAAAACAAAATGTACATTGTACATTACATGCTATGCAGAAGTAAACAGGTAATCAACAAACCGCGGCACACGTGGTATATTTTTGTATTTCCGTCATTGTTTGATGTTTAGCAGGTAAATAAAAAAGGACAGCAAGACTGCAATTGCCTGACATCGGAATCTATTGTTTTAAGATAAGAACTTTTTGAAGGGGTGGGATACAGATAAGAATGTCGCTTAGTGATCTAGGGAACACGTGCCTTTTTGATACATTTTGTATGTCGTTAAAACATCTTGTATGTTGAGGAAATTCGCTAAAAAGGCATAACCCAATGACAATTGATACGAATAAACTATTTTCTGATGTTGCATACAATCCCGGAATCCCGGAATTTCAATAATAAAAAATATTATTTTTGAGAAGCCGACTCCATACTTGCATAGCTTTTTCCGGAATTTTGTTAGTTGTAGGTATAATAGCTCCCGATTTTCCGAACCCTATTAATCACGCCCATTGACCCCCAACATATAAACCTCTTTATAATATTAGTACCAATGAACTAACTGGAAAAGTGAAATAACTGGGAGAATTATCATCTATTCCAAGAATGCAATTAAAAAATTCAAATGTTAGCATAACTACAAATTAACCCAGATTTTAAATTGATCCTGAACTTATCTGTTAGTCTGTAACCAATACTTTGCGTCAGTAATAAATTAGAAACTAGATGTTTAATTTAGCCGTTTTGCTGTACATTAAATCTACAGCAAAACGGCTCTTTCATTTTGCTGTCTTTAACACCTGTTAGTATTTTTTATTAACAATCCAATATTGCTATATCTTTAATAGTACCTAACTGTAGATAAAGAATTGAGAAAGACCGTAACCGTGTGTTCACCGTATAAACCTCAAGTACTTGTGTAGCGCGAGTCGGTTTCTCATCCTCCGGGATTACTTCCCAGATATCGAAATTCAAATTGCAAAGATCCTGGCGGACTGCGAGTGCTACGGTCTGACAGTGGATAAAGATCTTGCATCGCGACTTTTGATTGATGTGAAAACTTCACAAGAAATCTTACAGAAAAAAGCCTATAAATTATGTGGATATCATTTCAACTTCAATTCGTCGAAGGAAGTAGCAAAGGTCGGTTCTTACGGAGTATTAAATATGTTACAGATGTGGTGAATAGACATACGAAATAGTTTTTAGTCGGAAGCGTTCGTATTTACCTTGATTTCTCGCGGTAAGTTTCAGTACCCATTGATAAGGTAAGAATTAAGAAAGCAAGACCATACGAACTTATCCGACTAAATACGATGTCTTAAGATTATGCACTGCATCAGTAAGTACTTAAGAAACCTTTGATTTCTTTTAGGTCTTAGGCATATACAGAGGACGTAAAGTCAGTACGAAGAAGAGTGTCCTTACTACGCACAATAGTCCCATGTCTAGCATAGTGATTTATTGGAGGAAACTGAATAGCATATTGACGAAGACTTTGTACCCTTTGACTGAACGCGCTTGCATTTACACCGATGGCAATAGGTATGTGATCTAATATGTAAAAACCGGTCCCTACGTCCTATCTGTTTGAAGGGTAGGTACCTATGTTGGAAAACTAAGGCCAGTATTAATAAACTGATCTCAGCTCTTATGCTCGTCTCGAGATGCGTCAAAAATGACAGTGTTCTATGGTTTGACGTTTACTTTGACGTATCTTGTGACGGGCCTCACAGTCAAGATGAGTTTATTAATACGGCCCTTAGAAACCTAGTAAAGTCCTGCTGCTGTGAGATGACATGTGTTGATTGTTCTGTAAGCTATGAGTGATATGACAGAGTTAGGGGGAGGGGGAGTGAGGATGAATGATAGTTATTGCAACGCCTGACACAGCCATTATATCTCATGAAGGTACCCCTGGGTCACATTTTATATAGCTACAAATTTCAATATTGCTGTCCCAAAAAGACAATATTGATCAAAAGTCCCATTCATAATGACAAATGGTACCACTCACCACTTACCTGTAGGATCATACGAGTATATGTTGGCTTTACAAAATTGGACCTTCGGGGTCTTAAGTTACGGTAGCCGCTCAAGTTTTTTTTTATTCCCGTTGCAACAACGAGGTTAGTATATAAGGCGAAAATTCAAAAATTCAAAAAAAATATTTAGTAAATTGGCTACATGAGGGATCTGTTTGTCTGTTCGTGGCCTCAACTCCGATGGATTGATTTCGACGAGTTTTTTTAGAAGCTTGTTTTATCGGAATGGTTAGTACTTCTTAGCTTTCATAAAAGTCAATTGAGCCGTAAGAAATATTAGCTCTGACAATAAAGGTAGCCATTGTATACGGGGATTTTTATCTATATCAACGTTACCTTAGGTAAATAAATAACGAATACACTCAAAGTCAATGAAAAAGTGTCACACTGTGTGGTCGTAAAAAATACTTTTAATTTTTGCGTCTTTATACTCGTGGGAAATATATCTCTTTAAGTTATCCTGGTAACACGAATAATAACAAAATGGGGAAACTATAGCAACAAGGGAACTCTTAGAATTTGAGTTTAAATTATTTTAAACTGCAGTAAGAACTGGTGTCATGTAAACGTACTTATTGCGATATAAAAGTCAGTACATCTCAGATTATTTTGTTTTTAATATAATTTGTAGGACCAGTTAAGTTCTGTTAACTCCGATTAACTCTCTAGGAATATAAGTACTGTAAAAATATCTTAAGTTGGGATACAGCAGAAGTAGTAACTCCAATTATAAAGCCGTAATGAATATCAGATTAGATATTTTTATAATAAATATACTGAAAATTTGCAGCATGGCAGCATCCGGGGCAATCAACTAGGGGCCATGTTTAAAATTAAGCCAGTAAATCCAATCGATTATTATAACTCAACAGTTAAAAAAGTCATCTCCCACAGGATCAGCCCATCATATACCATGTATACCTGCTCGGGTCGGATCAGCATGCACGAGCCCAACCTGCAAAGCGTGCCTCGCACCTTCTCCATTCCACTCCAATACCTCAGCCTGGACGACCAGAGCACGTCAGAAGTGGCAGAGTTCAACTGCCGGAATATATTCCGGGCAGCAGCAGGCCACGTGCTCGTGTCTGCGGACTACTGCCAGCTGGAGATGAGGATACTGACGCATTACTGCGAGGATGTTGTGCTGACGAGTATAATGAAGTCGGACGTTGACGTGTTTAGAGCTATCGCCGCGTCGTGGGGCGGCGTGCCTGAAGAAGAGGTGAGTGCTTTCCTCGTAACCATGAGGCTTCTACTGAATCAGCAAGCTTCATCTTAGACTTCATCATCATTTACCATCAGGTAAGATAGAGGATAGAGCTCAATGACTGGTCAGTTCAGACAATAATCATTAAAAAAAAGCTGCGTGCCCAAGAAGGGAAAATGTTTCAGGAAGACCTACTGCTTGAAATGTTTCTGATGTGCTTTTTAACCCCTGTCTTAAGAGATATTAAAGGCTGTTCGTTAGGTGTTTAAAGATCTGTCTGTATGTGTGTCCTCCGGCCGTCCGTTAATGTCTGAAGCTCGGATGACGGAAAACGGGTATACCGAGCTTAATGCGTTTGCGTATAGCCTATACTATTATTATTCTAAGATGGTGCCTGTGACAGCTCATATAAACACTTAATACACTTATTTCTTTAACTTTACATGAATATTACATCGGTACAAACCTAGCGACGCCGTTCAGGAATTTAAATAATTGATCGCCTATTTTTAAACACATCGCTTGTGAGTATAGGAAGTTATTGAATTTACGAAATACCGCTGTCACATGCTTCATCTTAGAATTATAAGAGCTTATGCTATAGGTCCTGAAATTGAAATGAGCAATATTTGTATGTCTCCTGTCTTCCAGGTAATATAATTAATTCTAGATTAATTCTAGATATTACAAGAACCCATATTAATTGAAGTAAACGAAAGTTGTTCATATAAAAAAAAATGTGTTCTTTATTTGATTTTATTGTTCGTTAATTAGTAATTAAAAAATAATAGAAAACAGATAAACCACTGTTCAATTGAAAGTAGTTAGGCACTAGTTTTATAATACTATTTATAGCAGGACACTAGTTCCTCCATGATGATTCATAAACCTGAAGTTCTTCCAAGTGTTTTCCTAAAAATGTCTCTATGAATAGGTACAAATACCATTGTAATTGCTTTGGATTACTAAGAATGCCGTTTACATATGCACGAGCAGTTCCACTTTATGTAATGCACTTCAATACGGTTTTCCGATATCCATGTCAAATTAAAGACTCGTACTCGTAACTACTCGTTCGTTGGCATCGCTATCGATTTTCCTTTCACCGTGTTTGTCAAAAGAATAAGCTACAGGTATATGAAGGGGTGAATACTTGAATATCTTCCTGTAGCGCCTCCCCCTCCCACCTCACCCCACTAGCTAGCGCTGAAGAGTACGTCTGAGCTTAAGCTGTTTATTGTTCAGGCACTCTGTTGGCGCACGTAGATAATTAATGTTTGGAAGCTAATTTGGGCGCCTGCCAGAGCTGTATATCTTTAGGCTTGCATTGGATACCGGATTCGGTTGCTTAAAACAATGCTCCTTTGTTGTCATAATCCCCTGGTATTTTTCACTTCTGAAGTGTTATTTTACAATTTAAGCCTTGCTTTCATTTTGTTTATTTACTTTGCAAACTTTACCTACCTACGAGTAGTTTATAAATTATAATATATACACTGGACCGCAAAACGAAGTATCACACTTTTAAAGAACATGTCATATAAACTGTGATACTTCGTTTTGCGGTCCGGTATATAAATAGGCACACGTACTTATATGGTTTTTCCCAACCTGTTACCACCCGCACGCTTTTGCTGGCTTATTACAGGTGAATAAAGTTGATAGTGGCAAAAAAGAAAACGCCGTCTGAAATTGTAACTAAAGTTACCTATTTCACTTATCGTTGTCTATTCGAGTGAACTCCCGACAAAACGTAATCTGCTTCAGTCGCTTCACTGCCCGTTAAGCGCGAAGGTAAAAACGTACACATAAGTCTACGAGAAACTTGGCACATAACCGCCTCTGGAGTGTATTTCGATGCAAATGCCAGGCAGAAGATTGTACAGTTGTCCGAAGTTTTAGCATTTTTATCTTAGGGTTCCGTAGCCAAAATGGCAAAAATGGAACCCTTAGTTTCGTCATTTTACTCAAAAAAACCGGCCAAGTGCGAGTCGGACTCGCGCACGAAGGGTTCCGTACCACTATACATCTAAATAAATGTTTTTCTTTATTCCTTATTATATTGGAGTTGATTGAATGAAAGTTAAAATGCGGTTTACGATTTATAACGTATTAAAAAAAAAACTGATTTTTAGATCTCGTTCAAACCAATTTTCAGTGGAAGTTTGCATGGTAATGTACATCATATATTATTTTTACATTTATCATTCCCTTATTTTAGAAGTTACGGGGGGACGGGGCACACTCTTTTCCACTTTGGAAGCGTCTCTCGCGCATACTATTCAGTTTAGATTTTTTTTTTTTTAGAAACCTCAATATCATTTTTGAAGACCTATCCATAGAAACCCCACACGTCTGGGTTTGATGAAAAAAAAAAAAAACAGTTTCAGTTCTAAGTATGGGGAACCCCAAACATTTATTGTTTTTTTTCTATTTTTGTATGAAAATCTTAATGCGGTTCACCGAATACATCTACTTACAAAGTTTCCATAGTATAGCTCTTATAGTTACGGAATAAAGTGGCTGTGACTGTGACATACGGACGGACAGACGGACGGACATACATGACGAATCTATAAGGGTTCCGTTTTTTGCCATTTGGCTACGGAACCCTAAAAATACAAGATGTCTATTGATGTATGTCATTTGTATCTATTGGTTTGGTAGTTAATTAACAAAAATAAATATATTTATGGGGAGGCACTCCATACATGTAACAGAAACTGAAATATTATTTTTTCAGCAAAGATCAAGTGTGGCATACGTATATTTCGACGAGTTCTTTTAAAAAAAAAAGGTTTCTAAGCAAGTGCATATTTTCGGAAATAATCGCTGATAGTGTCATAATTTGTGTTCCCCCATTATCTTTTAATAAATACTTTCAACGAAACTTATTTTCAACATGATATACCGTTTTTGAGCGAAAAACTGCGCTTCTGAACAAATGGACGTAAGTGCCATGGAGATACGCTCTTTTGCTGGTGCACTTTAGAGTGTTTGTTTAACTTGTAGTAATGGCTTCGGAACCTTTTACAGAGCAAGGTCCGACATGCTCTTGTACGGTTTTATTTGCGTTTATAGTCACCCGTTTTAACTAAACAAATTCAGCAACTTTCAGTTAGGGATGGTCTGGGTATAGGTGGTTAGGTACAATATCTTTCGTAAATAGTTTTAGATGATACTTTGTAGTACTACTTCTTTACTTTTTGGTTCGGTAGCAATATTGGAACAATGGAACCCTTGTAATTTGGACATACCCGCTTGTCTGTTTGTCCGTATGCAACAGCCACTTTACACAAATACTTTTGAGACATTATGGCTGATAAAAAAGGGCACTTTATTGCGCATCAAAACAACCAGCGCCTTTAAAGCAGAACACTACTGAGAAGAAGCAGAAATTTAGCAGAGACTTCGAAAATAACACGAAGGGTTGTTTTTTGTTTTTCATGTGCCTATATACATGACGAGGAAATGTATTGGTACGAAACCCTAGACGTGCGAAAAAAATATGTGCCATGTGTGTGTGCAAGTGTGTTTTCTTCCATAACAAAATAAAATGTATAAAACGGCGATAAATATTAACTACATTAAAAAAAACATTGCATATTTAAGTTTGTTATACCATTTTACACTTTAGTGAACGTTTACCCTTGTTTCACCGACACTCATTTCATAGAACGTATCACTTCGCAGAATTTTCGTTTCATAGAAAGCAATTTTCTGCTGAACCCGTGTTTATTTCAGGTTAGGTTAGGTTAGTCTTGTAACCATCACAAGATAACCTGGGCCTCTACCATGAGTTTCAATTACCGTACTCGCTAGCGAGTCGAATGTTCTGTCTCTTGCACTCTACCTCTATAAGAATACTGCGAGGTTTGCGAGCGAACCCGAGCTTGAAATCAGCAGAAAATAGCTTACTATGAAACGAAAATTCTGCGAAGCGATATGTTCTATAAAATGAGTGTCGGTGAAACAAGGGTAAACCCTAATGGACACTGCGAAAACGTTTTTCCATCCATGTATTTGTAACCTCAAGGTATACATACAGTCGTACAGTCAAAGACTTAAATTTGCGGCCCATCTTAGGTCCAAATACAATCTGACGTTGAGTTTCCTAGATAAGTTACAAATAACTTGGCATCTCTAATGACAGTGACGACAACAAGAAATTTTATGTAAATGGGTCTTATATTTAATTTTGTGAACGCACCAATTAATTAAAAAGCCCGTCTAAATTACCTCGCTGATTGGCCCGCGCGCGGTTCATTACGCGTATTAATTACCATTCATTTACAATAAGAGGTCCACTGGTATCGCAAAAAACCGGCCAAGTTTTGATTATAAGTATGTTGTGGCATATGTTTTATTAAAATTCAATTTCTTCAATAAACTGTCTAGTAATGTAGCTATTTCAGTTCATAAGATACAGCCCGTTGCCAGACAGACAGACGGACAGACAAGGCTTGGTAATTAGTTCCCGTTGGCATTCTTTGGCTACGGAACCCTATGTAGCGTAAGTTAACCTTGTAGGTGTTTGGGACTAGTTACATTTGTGAGTTTGCCCCCTGCTGATATATATTTTTATTTATTCTAATAATACCTCGTCTATAAAAGTCGATCTGTCAATTGATCATTACAATGGCACTTCTGTAATCAGCTCCACATTTCTTGGGACGCAGCCGTATAAGGGTGAAATAAGAGTAATATTTTCAATTACGTCAAGTAGAAGAAACCGAGATGTGACATCCACTATCACTATTGTAATAAATAAGTAACTATGGTTCGGATTTAGGTAGCATTTTAAGGCCACAGGCACAGTACAAAATATAACCTCAAACACGCCTCATGTACATATTTTGACAGCTGTCAAGCCGGGCCTTTTGGAACGGCACCATTATAACGGCAGAAACGCATCCAAAAACTATCTTAGTATTTGAAAGAAAATTCAGTGATTCAATAACGAAGAAATTGATAACTCTAACAATACACCCTTATTTATAACCCTTTAAATGCTGCCAAAATCGCCCTAGATATAACACACGTACCTAATGTTAGAAACATCAGGGACCCTATTTTTAAAATCGAAACTCGAAGTTACGTTAGCTCCACGCAAATCTCTCGATAAATAAATATTATATGAATAAAAATAACTAAATAATTAAAGCTGATTGATAGCTCCCTATTGTACACAGGTGGACGATGATCTCCGACAGAAGGCCAAGCAGTTGTGCTACGGCATTATTTATGGCATGGGGAACAGAACCCTGTCGCAGACGCTGGACGTGAGCGAGATGGAAGCTGCCGTCTTCATGGACACCTTCCACAAGACTTACCCCTCCATAAAAACATACACCAACGCAGTCATAGAGGAATGCAGGAAGAAAGGATATGTAGAGACCTTCAAGAAGCGAAGGAGATACCTCCCCGATATAAACAGCAGCGTCATCTCGAAGAGAAGTAAGTTTTTTTTATGGCATAGATAAGGCGTAAGGTAGAGGTCACCTGGCAAGTGGGATCAGTGACCCAAAGTCATCCTTATCTGTAATTGTGACATTTGAATTTGATAGATAAAGACAAAGAATGGTTTAACTACCCCACGGTTATTCCACGTTTATAAGAGACTAGCTTTTGCCCGCGGCTTCGTCCGCGTGGCGTGTTATAAAAGAGAGATCTTTGTGTGTGTGGGAGAAAGGTTAAAAAATGCTTAATTTTATTATTTTTAAATGAGGTTATTTTATAAGGAGCCTCTAACTCGCTTCCCGTTCCCAGGGGAATTTTTAACTTTGCATTCACTAAAGTATATACATGTCAAATTTCAAGCATCTAACTTATGCAGTTTAGATTTTTTCATACAATATTTTTTTCCCGCTAACTTATTTTTTCAAAATACAGCCATAACTAAACTTTATATTTACTAAGGTATGCATGCATGCCAAATTTCAATCATCTATCTTGCGCGGTTTAGATTTTTACATACAAAAGTTTTTTCCCAATAACTCCCGTTCCCGTGGGAATTTTGCAATATCGCGTTGCAAGTAAGCTTTACGTTTATTAGGGTACCTGCATACCAAATTTCAATCATCTATCTTGCGCGGTTTAGATTTTTACATACAAAAGTTTTTTCCCAATAACTCCCGTTCCCGTGGGAATTTTGCAATATCGCGTTGCAAGTAAGCTTTACGTTTATTAGGGTACCTGCATGCCAAATTTCAATCATCTATCTTACGCGGTTTAGATTTTTACATACAAAAGTTTTTTCCCAATAACTCCCGTTCCCGTGGGAATTTTGCAATATTGCGTTGCAAGTAAGCTTTACGTTTATTAGGGTACCTGCATGCCAAAGTTCAATCATCTATCTTACGCGGTTTAGATTTTTACATACAAAAGTTTTTTCCCAATAACTCCCGTTCCCGTGAGAATTTTGCAATATCGCGTTGCAAGTAAGCTTTACGTTTATTAGGGTACCTGCATGCCAAATTTCAATCATCTATCTTGCGCGGTTTAGATTTTTACATACAAAAGTTTTTTCCCAATAACTCCCGTTCCCGTGGGAATTTTGCAATATCGCGTTGCAAGTAAGCTTTACGTTCATTAGGGTACCTGCATGCCAAATTTCAATCATCTATCTTACGCGGTTTAGATTTTTACATACAAAAGTTTTTTCCCAATAACTCCCGTTCCCGTGGGAATTTTGCAATATCGCGTTGCAAGTAAGCTTTACGTTCATTAGGATACCTGCATGCCAAATTTCAATCATCTATCTTACGCGGTTTAGATTTTTCATACAAAAGGATTTTCCCGCTAATTCCCGTTCCCGTGGGAATTTCGGAAATTCCTTTCTTAGTGCACCTCTACGGTACGTCCCTTCAAAATTTCAAGTGCCTACGTTTAGCCGTTTAGGCTGTGCGTTGATATGTCAGTCAGTCAGTTTCTCCTTTTATATATTTAGAAGATTGTGAGGCAGATTTCGATACAAAATGTTGTAACGATTCTACGCTCTTAAAACTACTCAGATTTTTACGATGTGTGAATATGTTGTCAATAATATGAAAAACATGACCTGAACGTTTTCCTCTCCAAGAAAAATCATGAAAAGTGGCAATCAGGGGGTGAGAAACGTTACCGCCCGGAGCTGTTTTTTTTTTAAAGCTACCCGATATCAGCATCATCGCCTCTCACTCCTCTTAAGACTGCTAATGCGTTGCCAAACCCGAGGAGTGAGATGGAATGCCTCGAATTAAGTTGGTGAAGTTCGGATAACACTGCAGTGGAAGTTAATTGGGTTGATCGATCGGTCTGTATCCGGGCTCGAGCAAAAACTTCTCTTAGTTTCCCGCTGGAACTCGTGCTTATTGGAACTCGAGACTTGAGAGTACACAAGTTTTTGTTTTGAGCGAGCCACCAGGCATTGTTTATTCGAGCTCGAAATAATTTGAATCTGTCCTAGAAATACACTGTTTCTCACAGTTTGCTTTAACTTCGTACAAGCATAGCAGAGCTTGAGTACACTTACCTACTAGGATTTACCAACTGTCAATAACACAAGAGCAAACATTTATTTGAGTCGTGAGATTAAACACGTCTTGTTTTAAATATTATTTAGAGCAGATAAGCTATCGCATCATCATCAGACTAGGATAATTAAGAGATTTATCTTGTAGTTGTAAATTACTTATTTACTTATGCCTTAAAACCTTTGTAATTGTTTGTAAAGAACATATATCTTGTACCATATCAAAGCTATAAATAGCGTCATCTGTTTTTTGGTCAGACATCTTTAACCAATAAATTTAATTTGTACATTAAAGAGGTTATTTTGCTAGGTGCAGCAGAACGTCAAGCAGTGAACACCACCATCCAGGGTTCCGCCGCAGACATCGCGAAGGCGGCCATGTGCGACATACACACCAGAACTGCCTATAGCCTGACCAAACCGCGCCTCATCCTACAAATGCACGACGAACTCATATACGAAGTGCCGGAACCCAACAAACTGGTATTCGTTAAGACTCTAAAGCAAGTCATGGAGCAAAGTGTAACGTTAAAAGTGCCTTTACCCGTTAAAGTGAAGACGGGGTACACGTGGGGCGAACTTAAAGAAGTCAAATAAACTTCCGAGAACCTTATACATGGCTGGGCATCTAACAAAGGCGTAGATTTATCTACAGCCAAAGAGATCAATCGAAGTGGAAATATAACTCGTATCGAGACCTTACAAGTGATGTGTCTTATAGTGTAGTCTAAATTATGTATCGGACATCGTAATGTTCCCAATTTATGGTGTAGTAAACCAGGGTTATACATTGTTTTTATCGTGATATTAAGGTGATATTTTAGCTCCATAAACGTATTTATTGATGATGCAAGTTAATGGTCTGTTTTCATTAAACCCCGGCCCCTAAAGTTAGCGAACTAGTAAAGAGTCCGTCGTAGGTAAATGTCCGAAGTTTGGTAAGTACACAGGCTTAAATGAAATATTACTGCTACATTGTGGTTGTGGCTAGTTGGCGAATTTAGTTAGGATCGGAGCTATAAAGCCTTTATAGGCTAGTAGGTAGGGTAGGCTGCCTCTTGCAAGTTGCAACTTATGCGGAATACTATGTATGCATGTATATATGTATATTATATGGTTGTGGAGGTGTTACCAAGCGCGTTCGTTTCCTATTGCTCAGTTGACAATGCAGGCCGTGTTTAAGGTGTGAAAAGTAAACACGTGATACACTGCCTGTGATGTTACGAGCGTATTGTGGATGTTTGATTCAAGTTTGTAGTTAATTACTCAAACAGACTTCCTATTGTGAAAACCGAACCGTGTAAACTACTTTGGTGGTAATAATGGTTTAAGATCGTTTATTTTCGTTTCAGATTTAAGTTTTAAGAAACCAAGCATTACGACTTTGCGTAATACGACATTTTCGACACTAAATATGTACTAAGTTGAAAGTTTTAGAAAAATCTAAAGTAAGTAAGACTGGTTTCTATTTTTTAATTTATATTGATACTTTTAGATTAAGAGGTTAGTTGTAACGTCGCCAAAGTCGACAGAGTTAACAAACCACATACACGCCTTTTTACAGCGCTACCGTGCTTAACCCGTAAAAGTAGAGACAGCATCAGAAATATCTATGGACAAAGTCCTCGTTGTTTGGTCATATTTCAACTACACGAATTTACCAAAGGCGTTAAAGCGGGAAGGTTATAAAATATTATTACTAAAATCGTCGACGTATAACGTGCTACCGCCGTACTCAGAGATATTTTAGTGACCAGTTCCTTTTTCAAACGTGTGTACAAAGAATCGTCTCTAAGGGACGACTTAATTTTCATTAGCTGACTCTGATTGGAGCCGTTAGTATGGTAGCGCCCTCTGAGCGCGTTTTCCTCGGGTTTTCCCGCTTTCCCCGTGATTGCGCGGTGTCGCGGTAGAGGGAGCGAGGCGGCGCGGCGCCCTGCGCAATCAATACCGGCGCGCGGCCGCCAGCCCGCCGCTGTCACCCGCGCCGTCACGTCGCCACGCGACTCTCCGACGTAAATCGTCGTCCTAACACAAAAAAAATCGCGAAACAATCTAACATGAACGTGAACCGAACGCGGCTCCCGCGGCCCCGCGCCGCCTCGACCTAGTGATGCCAAACATTCATTTACTAAATCGTGCTAACTGACCAAAATGCATCTTCATTTCGAGAGAAACGTGAACGCTAAGTGTGACTGCACTATACTGTCGCTGTCATGGATGGGCAAGGTCCCCGACGAGTTGCCAGAGGTGAGTCCAGTCTCGTCTCTACGGTAGCTTGCCGTGGAAATAGCTCATGGTCAATGGTCAAGGCGATTCCGGCCGAGTTGCGAATTTGAGCACGATCAGACTGCTGCATGGGTATCTGCATTTAATTGCAACACTGCGGTACTTATAACAAGTTTCTAAACACGACTCACGGCATATTTTCACGCTTGTTTTTTGTAGTGTAGGTAAATAAGTTAGACTCGGTTTTGTTTCATTTGATTTCCATATTTAATTACTTACGTATCTACCTATTAGTTACTACTAATTATCACGTAATTATTATGTAATTATCACTATCGACTAGTGACAGGTTATGTTTTGAATGGCCGTTAAGTGAGACTGTTTTTGAAACAGTCTTTCAACAGCAAGAAAAAGCTTAACCGTTGTTTTGACGACTTTACACTCGGAAACAATAATTAGAATTCGAAATCTCGTGTTTAAATCACGACTCGTGAATTGGCACTCCTACCTACAATGTTATCCATAAATAATATACCCAAGTTCCTGTGTACGCAATAGGCAATCATTCGACAAAACGATTAACAGAGGGATCCCAGTAAATCTATTTCCATTCCCATCAAATAATAGCTTCACGGGCTGCGATTGCCGAATAGATTAGCGGCACAAAACGCGAGGGATGATGCTCTGCCGCACACCGCGATACACGACCAGGCTAAATTAAATTTACATTCCTCAGATGTAGATTGAAAACGATTCGCTGCCGGTAGTTTGGCTGGGAAAGTTGTTGGGGGCGCAATAGCAATCTCTGTTAGTAGCGGGCCGGCGGCGGCGGCTGCCATTCAATTAACCTTTCTTGGGCTCTACAGCTTTTGACCTATTTAGTTCCATCTCTATTCAGCACCTAGAGCCCTCTGCGCCGTTTCCGCAATACCCTCGTGCCCTGTTCGCACTAATTGCACAACAACTACCTGTCTTGCAAATGTATCGTCTTATTAGAATTCCTACAGACTGCTAACGAACTCTCTAATAACAATACAGAGCTCCTATACATTATGTGCTAATGAAATACGTTGTTTCCAACGACCACGGTGGATAACAAAAACACAGTAACAGTATATGTTGACGATAAATTGCATGTCCTTTTTAATTTATGAAGGTAATAGAGGAAATTAATATGAAAATCGATACTTTGCTACGAACTCGGATACAGGTATTTGTTCTAATATAGGCTCTACGGTTTTATTAGATACTTTCTTGAGTTATTTGACGACGCGTTTAGCGTAGTTGGTAGTGACCCTGCCTACGAAGCCGGCGGTCCCTAGTTTGATTCCCGCAATGGGCAAGTATTCGTGTGTTAAGCGCGAGTATTTGTTCCTGAGTGTTAGATGTTTTGTACGTATTAAGCATGTACCTATTTCTCTATATACATATGGTTATGCTGTCTAGTACCCATAGTACAAAACAAGCCTAGAACTTAAGTTGTAGCTATATCAATTTGTGTGAGATTGTTCCCTGTTACGTGCTACTAATTGTACTGAATAAGTGCATGAAGGGGTTGATGAATGTAGAGGAAGCGAAAGTTTAGACCGGTGCACCGGCGTTCCATAGTCTCTGCCATTGGGAGACAGGCGTGAAGGTATGTATGTGGATGTATGTCGAGTGATATTTATTTAATTTAAGTTCATAACTTATACTTAAATTGTCTTTACATATACTGTTTCTGATTGATAATCATTATCTTTTACCTTATCCTATTCATGGACTCAGCTTGTTTTTTTCCTGCAAACATCAGCCGCCATCTCAGTATTCTTTATGGTTTCAAAATGTTCTTTGCAATTGATTAGTTACTTTATAGAATAGCTATCTGAATCGCATCAGCTTTGTGATATCGCCGCGTGTTAGCGAAGACGCGTTCGTAGAGTTGTTTTAAGAATTGTAGCAGTATGATGAATATGATAATATTATTATCGTCGAGATACAGTCGCTCGTGGAGCCATCTAAGAGGGGCGTTCAATAAAAAGTGAGAATGAGTATGTTATAAACAACTTTTATTAAATAACCTTTTATTTTTCTAAATAGTCACCTACTAGTATAATAAACTTATTATATCTTTTTTCTAAACTTAAAATTCCTAAAACTAAATCTTGAGTACTTAAAAAATCTTGTACTGCTGCGACTACCGCGTCGTCGTCTTCAAATTTCTGGCCTCAGGTATTCTTTCGATCTCGGAAATAGGTAGAAATCACTGGGGGCGAGATCTGGTGAATACGGAGGAAGCTTAAAGATATCGAACCTAGCATCACGAATTGCAGCCATTGCAACGGCGGACTTGTGTGCCGGGGCATTGTCCTAGTGGAACGCTTAAATTTCGAGAGTATACCTCGCCGTTTTTCGCGGATCTCATTGCGAAATGTTGCTATTTGTTTGGCATATAAAGTGCCCGTAATAGTGGCTCCATGCTCGAGATACTCAATTATTACTACCCCTTTACCATCCCAACAAACAGTGCGCATGACCTTACCGGCAGATGGGCCCACCTTGAATTTATTCGGAGTTGGAGATGATGGCATTTTCCATATCATAAACTGCAGTTTCGTTTCAGGGTCATAACGATGGAGCCATGTTTCGTCCATTGTTATAAATCGCGCCAAAAAAAGTTCCCGGTCTTGCTGTATCAGGTCCAAAGCTTCTTGACAAATCTCAATCTAGTTTGATTTTGCGTGTCAGTCAGTAAGCATTCTTGGTACCCAACGCGCAGACACCTTTTTCATACCCAAGCGTTCATGTAAAATATTAAGCACGCTCCCCGTTGTAATCTTTTTTCACAATTTCTTTACTTAGGTACTGCTGTAGTAGGGCGTCCGGAGCGGGGGTCGTCCATGGTCGATGTTCTCTCACGTTTCAATTTCGTTCGAGTTCCGTACGCGAAGGCAGCCAAACGGACCCCTATTAATACGCATATATATGCTATCCGTCCGTCCTAACTTTGAGCTGTATCTTTTGAACAATAGATACCTAGCGGGTTTTTTTTTTCTTCAGAAAAATGTGTTATTAAGGCGAATTTACAAACAAAAAAAACGAAATTGAAACAAGAAAGAGGGTTCCCTACGTGAAACGTTATTGGCTCGCGCTGAGTCTATTCGAAATGAAATTCAAATCGGAATATATTAATACCCACTGTGCGGCAGTACACAACCCTCGCTGCGTGAGTCCGACTGGCACTTGACCGGTTTTTTGGGACAAAGGAACGACTTAATTGTTGTTAATTGACTTTGAGCGCGGCCGAAAGTGATTACTATAGGTACAGGGTGACTCCGAAGTCGTGAACCCAAATATGTTTTCTGTCTCTTTACCGTTAATTATAGCTCTCATACGTAACACTATGCAAAAATAAATCAATGTTATATTTTGTAATAATTAATAATAATAAAAACCGAGTCTCTTGGTTACCCTACTTCTTAAGTCGAACTATAGACACAGTCTCCTATTTCCCGCGTCACCAAAACAGACATGTTTTAATGTCCGTAACGTCGTAATGTCTGTCATTTTATTAAATGTAAAATGAATCTGCGACGAATGACTAAAATACTGAATTACTCTGTCCCCAGTGTGACGCTATGGGACTCTACGAGCTCTCAAAATGGTTTTACCAGTTTTTTCTTTCGTTATCTCGTTCGCACTGGTATTCGTGCCGTTAGAGACTGCGCTCTCGTTTACACAGACATTATATCTATTACGCTAGTATATTAATGTCTAAACGTTGAACTGTCAGACTTATACATAACTTGTCTAATATAGGGTGACCATAATGTTAGAAATTTTTACTCTTCAAAGAAATTAAGTTTTACTTCAACAAAGTTTAATTGGGTAGTTCTACTAGCGTCTCAACCGCTTCCGCTTTCTTGGTCGGTTTATCATTTCCGGTGGTTTTAAAGAATGCCTGGACTCCTAGAAAATAACCGAACATGGTAATTCAAACCTACAGGGAAATGTACAATAATGCGACCAGGAAACTGAAAGCGGTTGAAACGCTAGTAGAACTACCCAATTGTTGGTTTTTGGAGTTAATGCACTGAATTCGCCATGAAATGCTGCGTTAGAGACCTTAATTTCAGTTCACGACTTAGGAGTCACCCTGTATGTTTACATTACTTGTTTGATAAAACCAGTTTCTTATATGAACCCAATATGACTATCATTAATCAGAGCTTCGGGAACAGCTGATTGGTTTAGTGGTTTGGTTAATAACTAGTTTACTACAAAGCCGGCGGCGGATCAATTACCACCCGACACAGATGGTCGGATGGTAATTACCGGCCATCCTAGTTTGGGTCTTTAAGTGTGTTAAGGTAAAATATACGTATATGTAATATATATATTCCGCAAAACTTATCTATTTAGCGCTTTTTGCGACGCGTGTTGAAAACGCTATACAGTGCCCGGCCATAAATATTGCAGATCGAACTTTGGATGAGAGAATCGGCTAATTTCGACTTCGTAGAGCGTTATCTCTGTCGTACACTACTTTTATGTTTGTTAGTCGTGGTACAGGTGCGATAGAGTTCGGTCGCTTCCAGTCCAAAATACATAGGTACATATATGGAGTTGTTAAAATCCCAAATTTTACATCACATAAAGTTGTACTATGGCATCTATAGGAAAAAAGGGAAACCTTTACGAGGCCAATAACGCAAAATATGTTTATACATAATTCGTACCCAAACCGACATATAAAAAAAATGAGGATGATAATGTAAGATATGTAGTAACAATTACATTGATAGACTAGTAATAAATACGGTTGATTCTCAGTGACAGTAATGTCAACCTCAATGAGAGCATGGATAGTGAAATGGAAGGATTTGAGAACGCATTTTTTGCATATTGTATTATTTCTCAACATAACAACAAATAATTACTTTGGTTTAATTTAGTTTATTTATTCGTCAATGTTATATTACAATGTAAATTGCATTTCATTATATTTATAAATTATTATACAATGCTTCTATTTTCTTAATGTCTCCCGGCAAACTTCGTGTTTGCCGTCATCGGATAAATATTCATTTTAGTTGCATACGTAATTGTCCAACCTAAGAACCTCCTCTTTTTTAGAAGTTGGTTGAAGAAGTATTTTATTTTGTTTAATATTTGTATAAATTCCGTTGGTGTACTATACATGTTGAAAAGGAGTAAATGATATTTAAGAAGTAGCAATATTTACCGCTGGGTACATTATAATGTGTACCTACGTAAACGTTTAAAAATATAAACACCCATCTTTAGCCAGAAGAATCAGATTGTCATCATCATCATCATCATCAGCCCATTGCAGTCCACTGCTGGGCATAGGCCTCTCCCAAGGAACGCCACAGAGCCCGGTCTAATGCTTTATGCATCCAGTCGCTGCCGGCCCTCTTATGCAAGTCATCCCGCCATCTAACCAGAGGGCGTCCCACGCTACGTTTGCCAAGACGCGGTCTCCACTCCAGAACACGCTTACTCCAGCGGTTATCCGTTCTGCGATATACGTGACCAGCTCATTGCCATTTCAACCTACTAACTTTCAGAGCTATGTCGGTCACCCTGGTTCACTGACGGATCACTTCGTTCCCAATTTTGTCCTTCTCTTTCTATGGTAAGTTGAGTCAGTGTCCACGTTTCGGATCGGACCTGATTGTAAAGGTAAATATTTATGTAGATACCTCGCTTGTTTCCTTTTAATTCTAATGATATGTCGAGAAGATACACTTGAAATGTGACTTATCGTAGTGACATCAAAAAAGACATTTAAGTATGAGTCGAAGGGCTCTATTCTACAAGGTAAAACAATATTGCTTTTGACATGTTATCGTGTTGTCAACGTTATCGTAAATCATATTTACTCACAATAGGGTGACGGCACCAATGTGGACACTTTAACTGAAGGCATCAATAATGGTCACTTGAACTCTTGATTCAAAGATCATAGTTAAGGTTATAAATTGATTGTTTCTAAATAACCAGTAATGAACAAGGACTAATAATAGACACTTGATTTTTCTGTACAAGCGAGTTCATAAATACGTGTACATTTTAGTACCTTGCCTTTTTAATGTCATGTTTGGACGGCCGTAGGTTAGGTACATCAGTTGTCTAGGTACTGAGGTGTACACATATTTATCATCTCGACTGTACCATAAGAATCAAGTATCTATTATTGGTCCTTGTTCATTACTGGTTCCATTACCCTAATGGCCGCAAAATTAAAAACAATACCATAACATGTTTAAAGAAATGTGGTTTCACGGAGTGGAATAGAGCCCCTGGAAACTTGACAGCAGCTGGTTGCAAATGAGATCTTAACGTTTGCTAGCACTCACTTCCATCACTTTATTTTTTTATTTAAGTATACTTCTCTCTGAGACGCTTCTATTGTGTGACTTGGGTAACTTTTATTGTACACACAGCAACACACTTAACTGCCCATTAAAGACGGAAGTGAGAAAATATAGAAAGAGATGAATATAGATTTTCCATAAGAATGTCATGTGCACGACAGAGACATTTTCTCTCTGTTCATCTTCAATGGTCGCTCAGCTGTGTGGGCGACTGTACGAGTCATGCGTCCCGCCCTTAAGTCGCAAAGAGTAGAATTCAACAAAACAATCTTAGGTATCTATACTATTATTATAACGAGTAAAGATTTGTATTTTTGGTTGTTTGTAACGAATAAACTCAAAAACGGCTCGACCGATTTCAAAAATTATTTCACCAGTAGAATGCTACATTATCCCTAAGTTACGCAGGCTTGATATATTTTATTTTTCTGGAATATGTAACAAAACAGGGCGAGTAGATACCTGCCAACTAGGCCTTCGAAGTGTGAACAGGCTTATGTACAGTCGAGTTCATAAATATGTATACACTTTATGTCATGTTTAAATTGCCACATATAAATCGTCACAACGATTAAAGTGAGAAGGTACTAAAGTGTATATAGCCATCACCACCACAAGCTAAGTAAAACACAAAGCGAAATGATCTAAGAAATAATCTTGGTTATTTCGACTCGAAAGTTTTGTAGCGCTGCGTTATTGTCTGGTAATTTATGAGCTGGGGGGGACCGGAGTGGTCGAGTCATCGTTCCCAGCGCCGGCTTGACATTTTTGGCCAAAATTACACTTTATTTAGTCCACTATCGCTAGGGATTAGGGTCGATCAGGTACTTTCGTTCCCAAGAACGGCTCGAAGGACCAAAAAGGTTAGCGTTTTACATAACGTTACCGCTCGACCGAATGTTGACATTATAGTATCGCTAACGATATCTCAGAATAATATGCTTTGCGGAAAAGACATTTTTATGTGGTAGGGAAAATCGTCTATTTTACAAAAAACTAAATAAAATGGAAGAACGTAATGTCCCGTCTCGTGATTTTCCGCAATAAGAAATTGAATTTGTAATAAAATTTTAGGAAAAGGAAATTGCATTGGGACGAACTAATTTTTCCCAGGGATATAGAAGTAAAAAGATAATTTAACTGTCAGTTTGTTTTCTTGAAGGCCGCCATAAAAATCTGCCCCCAGGGCAAACACGAGCCGGCGGTATTGCCTCGGCACATTTATTTGGTAACTTATTTTTTGTAAAGGAAATTCGAAAGTAGGTGGGTATTATCATTTATTTATTCGGCTACACGTTCCGCTAGCTGGACTAGTCGTATCGTAAGTATTGTAATATCGTCGTCAATATTCTGTAGATAGATAGACAAAACGTTTATTTGATGCTTCAATCAAATAAACGTTTTTTTTATCTATCTATCTACAGAATATTGACTGTCGTTTGTGAAGTCTGATTAACAGGTGCAGTGTGCAACGAGCCATAACTAATAACGGAGGTCACTTGTATTGAGCAGTAGACAATTGAACACAACAAGGACGACAACGGTCTAAAATTTTCGCCTTTTCATATCATATCTTTTATTGCATTAAGTTTATGTTTAGTTGTTTACAAAAGGTCTTAAAAATATTTCATGTCAAACATAAACCCTGTTAGGGCACTGCATTTACCACTGTAATTCATATTTATAGCATTATTATTTTAGGAAAACTAGAAATTATGTAGGTAACTGACTTTTGTCGACACACAGGTAGGTATCATTTATTTCTCTCTACTTTATGTCCATCCAGTCTTACTTTAAGGAAGTAAATGCTCGTTTGCCCGTTCTAAAACAAAATTCTTGGCACTACTTAGGCAAAAATCTACTTATTAGCACAGTAGGTATGTCACAAACTATAAAGAAAGTACTCAGTATGCTTCTAATGCTCCTGAGGGACATGTTTCTCTGATGAGAGATTGTAATATCCCCGAAACGTGCTGTCGTCTCCCGAGTAGGTAACGAGGAGAATAATTCCCGCACCTTTTCACTGCGCCTCGCATGTACCATGTCAAAAGATGTTTCGGCTCGGCTCCGTCTTTATTACCTTTGCCTCGGCTGTAGGAAATGAAATTGGCAGCACATTACTTTTGTTTTAAATTAACATATACGAGAGTCATTTGTTATCACGGAGGCTTTGTGTCTACTTATAATGGATTGTTAATATGTATTCTACGCCCATTTAAGCTACTTAACTAGATATATTATATTGTTAATTTCTCATAAACAGTCTCTGTAGACTCGAGGATCGTTAGTAACCGTTGTCAAGAGCACGGCACTGTTGGGCGTTAATAAATTTGCTTATAGCAATACGTTGCGTACGAAGGCGGGTATTAATTAAAATCATAAAATACGCTTGCCTGTTTACCGTTTTCGTGATTGCTTCCCCAGCTTGTAACCTGTTGATTTGATATCGCTGCCAAAGGTGTTCGTATTTGTTAACTTCGGAACACTTATGCGGGGTAATGGGTTTAGAAATTGGCGTTAATTGGGCGGGAATGCCGGATTAACGCGGAGGGCTGGATCACGTAATATCTGGCTAATTGCCAATTTTGCATTCGATCTCCGGCCCGGCAGGACATGTGCGATTCGATTGCTAATTGCTCTCATATCTTCATAATAATCCCTATACCTCTCCTCGAATGGCGACAGCGAAGTGCCGAAGTGCCACCGTGTTTCCGAGCAGAAATTTAATCGAGTACCTACCTACCCGCCCGTCGCGTCGCGGTCTTCCACGAAATTGATTACTTTCTTACAATTTTATTTAGTGCTCATTTTATCTCATCTGCAATTACGTTATGAATGAAATTTATTGAAGTAATTTATTTCAGTAAGTACTTTATTTTTAATTTTTGTGAACATTTTGTACCAAAATAATGGCCATTTGATTTAATAAAGAAAGAAAAAGAAGAGTAGGACGCTTCTTTGGCTTTGATTTATAATTACCTAAACCACATTTATATTGACGTACCTACCAAAAGCACACATCTAAGAGTTTCTATTCTTATCAAGTAACTTCTTACCACAGGGTAGTTCAAGCATAAACCAAATAAATACTTTATCGTGTAGTTATGTCTTCCGTGAGCACTCGTTAACTATGCAGGGACGTAACGTGAGTGCTTTCCGCACTCCTTTGATAGCGTGTCAATCAATCAATCAATCGAACTGACGACAGGCTGAACAAGCGCTTATTGAGCCCTAACCTTTTTACACTTAGTACCTAGGTATTTGTAATAAGAATATATTGACGCAGCTATAAGTCCGTGGGCTTTACTCTCTCTTTCTCTTAAGAGGAATGTGAAGCGCCGCTATAATCGCGTGGCTGTCAAAAAAAATCCGTACAAATTTAGCTCCGGACGAAAACGTTTCTCACCCCCTAAATCAAGTCCGATTTTATCGATTTTTGAATATGTTGTTATTATAAAGACCTAGGTTTGTACGTTTCTGTTTTTTCTTTTTTAAAGTTGTATTGTTCTAAGAAATATTTTATTTCAAAGAAAACGTACAGACATAGTTTTTCACGATATCTACAACATATTCAAAAATAGTAGAAATCGGACGAGGTTTGAGGGGAGAGAAACGTTTTCGTATTTTGTATGGAGATTTTTAGCTTCACAATCCTCTTAAGGAAAAAGTCCGAAGGCATTAATTACCTAATTAATTCCAGGGATGAGTCTGCTTTAAATTGAGTATGAACAGACGTTAGAATGGCGTTAACCAAAGTTACGCGACGCGTAAAGAATTTTAGTTTAAGGATATCATCATCTTGTCTTGACAATCGCTCTGGTTTTCCCGGGATTTTTTTCTCATCTCACTTTAGTCTTGTCCTTAGATTATGAGAGGTACACTTTATGTTTAGTTAATTACACTAATAGCCGGTTCTGCTCACAATCAATTTAGAGTTCATTTGATTATAGAGGGTGAAATATGGTTCATTGTCGAAAATTCTCGTTTGGTAGTGTTGTTGTCAATAATCCGAAAATATGTCTCAAGTTCGTTAGCCGTACGAGTAACTTATAAACACGAGTATTTTACCACAGCACACTGTAGCAGATGGATTGCCAAATCAGCTGATTTACAAAACCACTTCGTTAAGTTAGGTTGCTATAGTAATTTAAAATATCCAGTTCTTTTGTTAAACAATTTTTTCCACCTAGGTTTATCCCATTTTGCTTTGATATTGTCATCACCCGTTGAGGTTATGAAATGCGCCGAATTTATTTTTTATATATTCCCTCCTTGCGCATCTTCGGTGGAAACGGTTTTTTTATATTTATTTCATTTAATACAAATTCAAATTCTCGGCTTGCCTGGATTTCGCGGAAGCCGCTGTCGCCAAATTCGTCAAACAAAGTTACGTATTTCTGAGTATTAGTGAGCCCAAATATAAGGCAAATATTTGTGTCATACGCGCGAGTATTTGATCTTAGGTCTTACAAGACCTCTCTCCTTAGAAGAGACCTATTTTCCTTCTCTTCTTAGGTGATTTCTATGTATTTATTTCTCTATGTATCTTAGTATGTTTTCTAGTTCTTACAGTACTGGCCTAGAGCTTAGTTTGGGAGTAGTGCGTGATCCACTGATTTTTAAAATATGTTGTATCGTCCAGGAGGAGGGGTGGAAGCTGAACCGCAACAACTACTACCAGGAGGGCTGGCTGGCCACGGGAAACGTGCGCGGCGTCGTCGGTGTCACGTTCACGTCGTCGCACGCGCGCCGCCCGCACGAGCTGCCGCCGCGGACCAACTACAACCTGCGCGGACACAGATCTGAGGTGAGTCCTACTTATGGTACAGGCACAGATTAGGTATTAAGAATTCTTACACATACACATATTACACAGATATTAAATCATGCCTATTTCCCAGAGGGGTAGGCCTGAGAGACCACTTCTTCCCACCTGCTACGATCCTGACAAATTTCTTTCGCTTCTTCCACATTCATAAATCGAGTCCTGCATGTATGTCGTTTACGGGTACTTAAGATTCGGCCCTTTTCCTGTAGGTATTTCTCTGATTCCTTTACTTTACTTTCGCTGTGAATATGTCTTTCTTCAATCTTCTTTCATCCATCTTTTCCAAAAGCCCGAGTGTTATTAACTTCGGTCAGGGTGGATGTTACATGATATATCGAATCACTACAGAACAGGCATTCGACTGTGACTGCTCGTAAAGGAAACGAACGCGGGTGGACGAATATAAAGAATCTGGACGAGCCGATCGCCTACGGGCTGTGAAAACCATGTTGGTTATCACCGAGGCCTATCAAGGTGTAGGTAAGGCTACACATTCAAATTTATGTAACAATGTCTCATAAAAATACACTACCTTACTCCTAAGCTCCTTTGCAATGGAATCGGGATTACCTACATTTTTTTTTAACGTTTGCTCGGTTCATGTTATTTTATTAGACGTGAGTTTGCTTATAAATGTTATAAAAAGCCCTTTTAGTTTGATGTGTTGCCCAAATTTATGGGCTTCCCGATAGGCATAGGCAATAAGGGAAAGTAGAATTGGAACGGTAGGGTGGACTTGAGCGTCGCCGGGAGGCGAAGAATTTAACTCTCGGTGACTTTTATTGCGTTTTCAACTGGGCTATGATTTACTTACACCGAAATTGGCCTTGCTGTTTTGATATTAAAAAAACTGTGTAACGATGGTGGGATTGGCTATAGAAATTTTTCTTTCTTGATGTTAAGTAGAACAGCGCAAAGTGTATCAGAGTTACCTACAGATTGTTAAAAAAAGAAACTTACACTGAAAACAAATCTAAAATGTCTACGATTTTACTTGTGTTTGCGTTTGCTACTCAAATTTACCCGTTTTCATTTGGTGCAGAGTCTACCTTCCCTACTATGAAGATACGAAACGATAGTTAAAAAAAATGTCGATCACTTCTATATTTCTCGATAACAGTTCGAGTAATTATGATAAACAAATAAAGTAAACATTCGTGTTAACTTAATTCAAATCCTGTAAGTTTGGTGGTTTGGTTTCACGTAGTGTACTGTAAAAGGTAAGTTAAAGAATAAAATCAAGTCACAAAGTAACATCGTTAACGTCTAAAATCTCTGAACCGCTTTACCCACAACAATTCAATCGTAACAAAATCTCATTCGCGACTCATCTAATTCCCTCGCATTTACGAAACGTTTGCAAGCGTAATTCCATCATGTCGGTAATTAGTCTCGCAAAAAAACTGTTCAACATTCATTCCTGCCGGGACCGAAATAAAAGTTGGCCGGGCAGGGAAAACTCATTACGAGGAACATAAAGCACTCGTTTTAATTGTTGAGGGAAATAAAAGCGAGTGAAAGGCGCCTTGCGACCCTTATTAAACACTTTCGCGGCGAGTTGTCGCCTCGTTGCGTTATCGTCGGTTTGAGGAGCCCGAGAAGCTGTCACGAACTTAAGCTTCCCTGTGTTCGAGTTACGGAGGTGAGGGAAGCCTTGTGACGTAATTCACCCGGTTAATTGTTAGGTAGTGGTGATAAATGCTACCTAATTTAGTCAGATTATGTAACCCAAACAAACCCTCTTAGAGAAATGTTCACATCACATATATTTAGATCATGACTGTAAAGGCCGGGAACTAGTTATTGCTATTAAATACTGTAATATTTACACCTTTAACTCAATGTAGCGTCGTCGCACCGTTTGTTACGTGTTACCGAAACACGCAATCTATAAGATTGTCCCGCATCCCGTTCATATATGTTATTCCAGTTAGCACAGAATCATTGAACTTAACATGCCAATATAACTTGACTTCGATTTTCGAAAGAGTAATAAGCATCATCATCATCATCAACATCATGTCAGCCGAAAGACGTCCACTGCTGGACATAGGCCTCGCCCAAGGCTCTCCACTCAGACCGGTCTTGAGCTTATCGCATCCACCGCGCTCCTGCGAAAATCATAATAGATAATATAAAGTCTGTAGGATAAATAACTTGGGGAAAAACCAGAATGGTTTAACATTCGAATAGAGTGTGCACTATTCACAGCCATAACCTTATCATCTATTCTTACCGCGGTTACCTTGAAATATACATTTCCTATGCAGCAATTCAAGGATGTAGGTGTTTTTAACATACTCAGTGCCAAACTACTTATCAGATTTTCATACATTTCTTGAGTTCTTGGCGTGACGGATGTACGAGTAGATATATGTTAAACGTGTGATCATGACACCGTTGTTGTTCAAGTTGTGCATCTGTAAGAGTCGTTAGATAGTAATATTTTATCGAACTTTCGCGAAATCCCTCGTCGCTATTACTAAGACTATATATAATGTTGGGCTCGTCGTTCTCGGAATAGACACATCTTATGAGAGTTTCTATTGAATCAGCTTCCGTCTTCCATCGACATTTAACAGTATTTCTGAAGACTAGCGGCCTTTTAAAAAGAAAATTTCTCCTATGTTGCTAATATTCTCTTCTCTCTTTAAACAGTAAACATAAACTTCGTTGTGCGTTTTTTATATCTAACTTTTAAAAATGAGCTTGTAATTTGTAATGTCAACAGCAAATTATTAACAGTAGCAAATGTAAGGAGCGTTACATAACCAGTAGACATTATATCTCGAGGGCTCTAGAAAATATCTCAGTGCTCAGGATAACCTAGGTTATTTTAAGTGGTGAGCTGACTTAAAGAAAAACTTGCCCACGAGATCAACTGTCATCCCATACATTATGAGCGATAGAAAAGAAAAACGTTAGAGTGTTTGCATCTTGGCTAGGGCCTTGGAGACCTTAGACCGGTACTTTTACCATGAGTTACAATTACCGTACTCGTTAGCGAGTCGAATGCTCTGTCCCTCACAGACCTCGCAGTATTCTTGTAGAGTACGAGGGAAGGGGCATTCGACTCGCTAGCGAGTACGGTGATTGTAACATTTGTAACCCATGGTAAGGGTGCGGGAATGCGCGCGGCGGACACGTGCGAGGCACAAAGTGCGCCGTCGGTTTATTGTCCGCCGGTCTACGATAACTTTTACTTCGTTCCATAAATTATATATGATTATATTTTATTATTCCGGGGCGGCTGGCTATTCAGACCGCGGATGAAATACGTCGGACCGTACTTCTTGTTTCAATCTTATTTGATTAGGCATCTAGTGCGTGAACCTCCATTTGTGCTGAAGCCATTAATTCAGAGCTTACTTACCTTTGTAAAGAGAGTTGTTATAAGCATACGTCGCACTGAAGTGGGCATTTTACGGGCACGTCATTTGGCAAAGTTTACAAAAAATATATCTGAATTTACGTGTACACGTCCTTAGTAACTATTCATAACAGATAAGTATTTTTATATTTTTTAAATATTTAAGCAGACGAAGAACCTTGACTGCGAAGAATTTAGAGTACCTACATATTTATCATGCATTCGCATAATGTACCTAAATAAGTAGTTAAATTTTAATATTATATACTATTCAATCTACTTGATCTACTTGATCGATTTAAAAATAAATGACGCCAGTATACTTGTCTAGTTCGGCTAGCCATAGATACCTACCTAACGTACTGCATTAGCAACTAAGGTACTTGCAATTGCATATTGCAAATACTACTAGGTAATACTAAGCACTTACAAATACCTTATTCTGATAACTCATAAATTTATTTGCGAACCTTACCAAATGACGTGCCCGCAAAATGTCCGCTAGAGTGCGACGCATGGGTATAAGTTTACCGTGTAGGCGTGTATATTTGTATTTGTTCGTATCTGTATATCTGTATGTGTGTCTGTGTATCGATGATGGACCGATGGTTGGATGGTAAGGTGTCATGAATATCCGTTGGGATGTTTAAGAGACAGCGTTAGCTCTAAAAGAAGGGGTCACCGTACTCACTATTATGTTGGGCGTTTTATCTAAATAGTTGTTACAGACGTAGGAATCCAGGGGGTAAAATTTTATGACAGGTAGGGAGTTCCTATATCGATAAACTCAATCATTGATGGTTGTTCTGTATAATAGTGATCTAGGTTATGTTTCTAAAAAAAATTTTTCGTTAAATAAAATAAACGGTCAGAATTTGTTCAAAAATTTTGGGGCTTCAAACGTCTCCGTCTTGGGCGATAAATCCATTTCAGGTGGCTAAATGACTTTCTGTGGATATCATAGTAGGGTATACTTTTTTTTTAATAAGCTTTGTGAACGTCATACTCGTCTTCAGAACAAAACTCACAAAAAATATATAATGCTGAGGGAAGATCATGCGTAAGTATATGGAAAAAGCATAGATATTTGAGTTTATCGATATAGGAACTTGTCATAAAATGTGTCCCCTGGATGCCTATGTCTGGTTGTTACATTATGCGATGTTTTAATTAGGTTATTATTTAATAGCAGACGGGCGTATGCAGAGGCGCAGACTTTATGAACGGTTTGTGATACTATTTTACCTTAAAAATATTTTTATCTTAACTCGTAAAAAACCTGCAGGTGTGAGACGAGCATCTAGCAACTTTTACGCATTTGCCAAGAGTCTCGGACTTCTCTCCTCTCTTTCTTGGCAAAAAACCGTTAACGGTAAAAACTTATTGGGAACCGTAAAACCGTACAACTTTGCCCTTTGAACATAACTTCCCCCTACCATACTTTAGCCACTCGTCTGTCGGCTTCGAAGATGGTATTGTATTTTGGTGGGCCAAAAAGATCGAAAAAGCTTGTCTGGTAAATTCACCTGCGATGTCCCAACGTGTATGTACTTTTGGATGTTATAACTTTATACTCGTAGTAAGTAATCGCTACAGACAAAGACAACACACTGTATCTCTATTAATTTTATATGCGTATTTCGAGAGTAGGTACTGTTTGCAACTTTTCCCAGCACAATATTTCTTTTTGTTTATTGTTAAAAACAGTAGGCACAATAAAAAAAAATCTCTTGAATACATCTGAGATAACGTAATTTTGCTTTCAATTAATAAAAAGCTGATTCACCTACAGCTAAGATTAGACTTTTTCAAATATACATTTTTAAACACATTGCCCTTCTTTAGGTTTCGACGTAGTTGCGTGAAACAAAAAATTTACAACCCTAATTCATTTTCATTTTTGAATGAAGGAGACACAAAATCGATTCACAATTTTGCCCACTAAAGTTAGGTGGAAAATCCTACGGGAAAAAGAACTTATAATTGTATACAATGAGGGCAAAGTTATTGTGTATGTTATAGACCTCATGATGATAAAGTCCACAATGCCATAGTTATGAGCGTTTATACAAAAGTGAGCAATGTTGTAAAGATTTTTTTTTTTGGCCCATCATTTTTAGAGTCATTTTCACCTATAAGTAAACGGATCTTTGTAGTAGATTCTTAACAGACACCAAGAACAGCATGCAAAGGTTTAAGTAGTACCTACAGACTTATAATTCAAAAAGTTATGATTAACGTGAAAAGAAGAGGAATAATTGCAAAAAAGGGCAAAGTTGTATGGTAGCCGTCCATAGGTTTCAGCTTCAGTTACTTGTTGACTATCACTATCTACCTAGTTGACCGTGTTATCTGTCCTTTATTACATTATTAACTCCAGACGAAGCTTTGGAACATCACGAAAGCATTTATGACATAACCTTAGCTAAGATTTATTTAATAAGGGAGAACCCTACTCAAAACTTCTTAGTCTAATTTGACACACACTATCTGGAACATGCGTAAATTGTTTAATAAAATAGGTACTATGTACCAATTTAACCAAACGATGTTAACCACTTAACAGGCGATTAGAGCGTTAACAGCTGTCAAAATGTATGAACTAACAGTCGATTAACATTGATTGACATTTAACATCGTTTGGTGAACTTGATACTTAGTAAATTACATGTGTATTATAAAACTATTGCGTTATTTATTTCAAAAGTACAGCCTCAGCCCACTGAGCTTGCTAAAAATAAATTCTAATCTCTATTCTTAATCTAGAGATGCATTTTTTTTTAAGTTACCTGGTTAGCGAAACGTAAGTCTAAAGTGGAATCTACTGTGATTACAATCTTAAGACCGCAAATGCGTTGCCAAATCTGATGACGGGTCTTATCCCCACACTGCAACAAAAAAATGCGAATACTGCTGAGACGGTAGATTACAGGATAAGACGGAGAACGATGGAGATGGAGTTTACCTACTCTTGCGTAATGTGCAGAAAAGAGAAGGTAATAACGGAATCGACGTCACAGGTCTTAGGTCGACGTCTATTTTTTTATAGAAAGGGATCCGTCTTGTACGGACGCCGTCGCGGACATCCATTAGTCTTTCATGGAAGCCAATTCGTAAAGCTACAAATTACAAGTTCACAGGGTTAAAATGGCAACACTGTTCAAAATGCCACGCAAGTGACGACGAATGTTGCCACTTTACGCCTGAAGAATTTTAACTAGTAGTTTTACATAATTGGCCCCAGCTGTTTGCGAGCGCAAATAGGTTTTACATCGTAGCAACATCGATAGAAGATAAATGACAGACACGTGCTAGCACAAGTCGTCAGATACTTTTTTTCCACTGTCGCTCGGATCTCTCTTTCTATCTAGTATGTAATAATAGGGAAGCACTGACCAAGCGAGAAAATACTACTACGTGTTATCCTACTCAAAAATTGTTACTTACGTAGTTTAGCGGTGGTTCTAAGACGTATATACATATAAGTGCTGATATTTTTAATTTGTTTGCCGGTTCCGTCAACGTTACCTTAAGTAGCTGCGAGTGCGTGAATCAAACACGTCGTTAAACAGCAGAGTTCGCGCTGTTGTGTTTTAGGGGATGACAAGGCAGACTTTTTCCCCAGACGGAGGAAAATTAAATATTGAAGCCCGACACTACACGCAAGATAAATATCACGATCCAGGATCTGTGATCAGATCACAAGGATTTCTAGAAATCCAGCAGTCAATTTTGTGATTTTGTGATCCGTCAATATACTAACCTACACGTCAATAAATATCGTAATCCGACAGTTTATATTGACGGATCACAATATGGATCTTGCGTTTAGCATTTCGCCATAGGCCATTTATAATATTTATTGACATGCAGGGTAGTGTATTGACAATATTTATCGCGTCAGTAAGTACGCAGCTCTAATTTTCCTCCGTCTAGGGTCCATCACGTCTGCCTCGTACAAAGAACGCTTCAGTACTGACTCGATCCGTATGGTGTAGGGTGTGCTGTGATCCGGCCCAAGATACAAGTAAATATTATGATTATTATTACAATATTTATTGTAGTGTAGCGTTCACCATACATAGATATATGATACTAACCAGTGCCACTTGTCCCCAGGTGATCCTAGTGAAATGGAACGAGCCGTACCAGAAGCTGGCCTCCTGCGACAGCTCGGGCGTGATCTTCGTCTGGATCAAGTACGAGGGCCGCTGGAGCATCGAGCTCATCAACGACCGCAGCACACCCGTCACACACTTCTCCTGGTCGCACGACGGCAGGATGGCGCTCATCTGTTACCAGGTAAAAAATAAATCTAAACACTGACGACTTTAGTCATAACCGGACTTCTAACCTATTTTAGTTAGTGTTCATTGTAATAGTGAGAGGTGAGGCTGGGGTTACATTATATTTACATTAGTCAACCCCATGTTTGTTTTTCATCTAGTATGGAAAAACCAACTTTGTGTGATTACACAAAGAGATGACATGAAAAAAAACTGGGATATAGCTTTAAAAACAAGCTTAGTTCATAATGATTCTAACAGTGAAATATAAGACCGAAAAAACATTGAAAAAATACATGAGCTTCAGGGTTTTTCGTACCATGGACACATGAACATAAATACATGGGGGTGTTTTGGGTAGCCCTATGATGCCCTATTATTTATTTTAATTTGTCGTACCACTTACGGGACACCTTGTATATCTGCGGTGGTAAGTACCTACCTATTACCCCTTCGACACCCCTTTCAACAAAAGCAGGTACGAGTACCTATCATTACGCAGAATTTTCATTTAATCGAAAGGTAGGTATTTCACGCAGCAAGTTTTTTTTTTCTTAGGTACATGTCTAACCTAACCATAACGTAGTTAATGTTTAAGACATCCTCTCATCTCAACCTAACACAGTTTTTCTTTTC
Organism: Acleris sparsana; assembly: GCA_923062465.1. Taxonomy (NCBI): domain Eukaryota; kingdom Metazoa; phylum Arthropoda; class Insecta; order Lepidoptera; family Tortricidae; genus Acleris; species Acleris sparsana. The sequence continues at coordinate 5,281,226 of OV281293.1, forward strand.
AATATTAACGTAAATATTGATGCTATCCCAATTTGCAGTGAATGCAAAAGGTCTCGCGTATAGCCTCTGAAGGATCAACTGGTTACGGCTCTCCGCCCTTAGTTACAAGCGATCGTTATCGCACCCTCGCTAGTTTTCGCCCAACGGCCCAAGGTTTGAACTAAAGATAAAATGTTTTCACGATCACGCAAGCTGAAACGACTTTATCAAAGAGAAAAAGCTGAATTTTATGCCAGCGATATTCTTTTACAATATTGTCAGTTCATCGCTTTACTCTATTGAAGCAGATTGAAGCGTGGTACTTAGTTATATTTGTATGAGAAGGTTCGTCCGATGTCCAAACAACGTTTATTTCGCAGATAAAATTGTGAAAAGGTCCATGTAATTTGTCGAGAAACAAACCTTTTGCGGAGTGTGCCTTTATTTGACAGCGAATAACGACGTGGATACACGCAGGCATTAGAAACTGCGATAAGTCAAGTCAAGCCACGTAGGGCCGCGGGAGAGGCTATTTATCCGAGAGTTGGCACTGTTAAGTAACGCCCTGGCGCCGCAACCGATCAATCCTTCGACCTTAGTCCCAAGATTTCAGCAGCCAGACGGACTGTCTACTCATAAGGGTAAACATAATTTTTTTATTATGAACGGCCTCGTTTATATCGTAACGAGAAATAGATTTATATTTTGTATTATATAGCATATAGCGTTACTCGCCCTCCCGATTTTTAACGTCCAAACTGAATCCGGTTATGGGATTTTTATGGCTAGAATGCGGTTTTACTTTTAGAAGGAAGTTTTAAATCTACAATTAGGTACTTCGGTTATGTGGCTTCTAAGCTTAGTTACGGGTTGTTGATATGGGGCAATTCCGTAGATGTAAAGCAAGCATTTGTAGCCCGAAACAGGTGTGTAAGGGCTGTAGGCAATACTTATTTTCTAACGCCATGTAAATCTTTATTTCAAGCCATGGGAGTACTGCCTCTGCCGTGCATGTATATTAAGCAGATTGCATTATTTGCTAGGAAAAGCCTCATGCTGAAGTTTTCACAAGATCCACTAGATACAAGGATAAACTGTACTTTCCTCGATCGAAATGTAATATTTTTAAAGTTAATTTTTACTCTATGGCAATTAAAATTTACAATCATCTACCAATTGTTATACAGAAATGTCCCTTCAATAAATTAGACCATTTAATCACAAGGTGGCTATTGGAAAAATGTTTTTACTCCGTTCGGGAGTTCCTTGATGAAAAACGATCTGTATTATATAGGGAACATTACATGCCTAATTAAGGTAGAACATAAGCTCTTCCTGTTCACGAAGATCTGTGTAATTACTATGTTCTGGCAATAAATGTGTATATCTTTGTCTTTATATTTGTTCATCTATTATACATGGCATGCATAATAGACAAACACATCTATCTATTATTAGATTTGCGGAGTTGTGTTTATGTATGCTTAAATTATTATTCTTCTCAAAATAGAGTACTAAGGGGTTTTTTCACAGATTAGGTATATGCGGAAATTTTCAAGGATACGATAAATGTGATTTGCTAAACGTAAACAAAAACGGAAGGTTACTAACGCTTCTTAGGATTAAAGCATAGAACCTAGGACCCTAGGCATACCCAGCCCAGTCCACAGGCTTCAAACCATTAAGTATAACATCTTACGAAGCTCAATTAATTTAATATAGAAACATTTGGTACCTTATCTAAGTACTTGGATGAAAAGCAAACTTAATTTAAACGTTTGTTTATATTTCATTCGAGCTTCGTTATTTTCATTTTACGAAGATGCTTTATTTTTTTAGACAACTGCTTACTTCACTCGATTAGAGTAGGGATATACCCTTGAGAAAGATTGAGATTTCAGAGTTAGAAATCTGTCTGTGATATTACTCTAAGCCTGTCTAGCTGAACTATAAACTCTCAAGCAAAAAAAAACAATAAACGTGTTTTAAGCTTACGTATTAGTTAAAATCCCGTCAGTTTCATTAAAAAGAGTATGGCTATTTAAAAAAAGAAAAATGCTGCCATTTGGTTCAGTTTTTTGTCTGACATCCCTACTAAGCGTTAAAAATGCCCTGTACAAATGAATACTAAAGTACGACGTCACAAATCAGTAAATATACCTATAGTTAAAACAAGTAATTAGGAGAAAAAATTTGAAAAACTGCATTTGTGAACATAGTTGACATACAATTAATTTTTAATTTAAAGGCAACGGTTTTGATAATGCCATTAAATTTACTACTTATTGGGTGAAAAAACACACAACATTTCCGAAACTTTGAGAACTTAAACCTTAAATAATTTTGATATTTGTCGTTTGATTGCAAATTGTAATTTATAATATTATAATAACAAAGTAACAGTTTTTCATTCAATATAGCCCCTAGATTATTATAGTAAAGTTCAACATGAGTCAACATCCATGACATAAGTCCCTTTGCTGCTGTGGAAATGTACGTTTGTGGATAATAATAACAATAATAACAGTACGAGATCAAAAATGTGTACAAATTTAAGTTGATTAATTTTGTTAGGCAGGGGAAGGCCGGCGGTAATCCGCAATTAGCCCGCACGTGTCGCGTCGCCGATCGATGGCTGACGAAACAATGGTAGGTTCCACGAGGCCCGTACGAAAACAATACAGTGCAACCATTTTCCTAAGAGGGTTGTGAAGAGCCGCTAAAATCGCGTAGCGGTCAAAAAACCATTCAAATTTAGCCCCGGGCGAAACCGTTTCTCACCCCCTAAATCAAGTCAGATTTTCACGAGTTTTGAATATGTTGTAGTCATTATAAAGACCTATTTCTGTATGTTACTGTAATTTGTTTATTAATAGTACATTACTACAGAGGCCGGGACAAAAGGGGTTGCCGGCCGAAGTTATTTAGTTTAGTTAGGCCTTGCTTCGCTCGGCCGTCTATAGGTCTGAGGCGGGCAACCCCATATTTCCCGCCGAAGTATTTATAGTGCTTTTCTCAAACATAATTCATTAAAATAATTAAAACAAAAATTACAATGTCAAATAGGTTGTAGGGTGAGGGCTAGGAGCTAAGTGAAAACACTGTGTATCGAAAGAAGGATGATTTATTACTGCTTGATTATACATTGGAGACGACTATATATATGCTTACTACTTATATCTATATAACTATATCTAATACTACATGACACCACTCATGGTGTTTTAAAAAAAAAACACTCAGAAGTGTAGTTTTTTTTGACTTAAAATAGTAGTACAGGTTAGTACCTAGATAGGTAGTAACTTATTCTAAGCTCTTATAATATGAAATTTTTATTCAGTAAATAAAAATATTGAATAAAATTAAATTTAATAAAACTAGAATGTATAATGTTGTAAACTTATACTAATAACATTTTTTTTTTTTTTTTTTAACGGAAGTTTTGTTCGCTAGTTACATTTGTTATTTTTAAAGTTTAACCTAAATATATCTAAACATGTTACATAATAAATGGTTTTGTACGGTTTTTATGCACAATGTCTTCTTTACCATTCTTTAGTATTTTAACATTACATCCTAAGTCCTCTAACACTAAATATGGTCCTAGAAAAATACTCTGTGTCTTATCTATCGATGGATTTCTAAGCAACAAGTAGCTATTGTTATCGTAACATACCGGCTTAGCGCTGGCGTCATATTTCTGTTTCCTTTTTAGCTTACTTGTTATTAAATTGTTTCTGGCATCGGCTTGGGCTAATTCTAACCTATACTTTAATTCTAGCGGATAATTCCCATGGTTATATAATGGATGTATTAAACTATCTTTAAAATTACTAGGTATCATGCATAGCTTACCAAATACGAGTTCATGTGGCGTGTACTTCGTCTCGGTATGTACCGTAGTATTGTACGCGAAGCTATAATAAGGCAACCAAGTGCTCCATGAATCCATTTTATTTTCACAATTTATTCTCAAATATGCTCCCATTACCTTATGTGAATTCTCTAGAGCACCGATTGACTCATGATGGTACGCTGTCGAGAACAGCTGCTTTATTTGAAGCAGAGTACATACCTCTTTCATCGTGCCAGAGATGAACTCCGTCCCCCGGTCAGTGGCGATTTCTCGTGGAATGCCAAACCGCAAAACAAAATTGTCGACGAATGACCTGGCTACACTTACCGCGTCCTTGGACTTTAGCGGATACGTTTCGATGAACTTGGTGAGCTCACATTGCAACGTTAGCGCATAGCAGTGTCCATATTCGTCCTTTGGTAATGGACCGACTATGTCTAAATATATTTTCTCGAATGCCTGATTCGATGTAGACGTAATTTGCATTGGTTGTTTCGTTTTAACGTGGTATTTTTGTTTTTGGCATTGCGTGCATTTTGTGACGAATTGCTGAACATCTTTTTCCATACTAGGCCAAAAATAAAACTTCTTTATATTGTTTAACATTCTCCTAATTCCCGCGTGGCCACTTGTGGGAAGAAGGTGAAAGTCGTTTATTATTACGCGTCTATCGTCTAAATTATTTATCTTTTGTACATTTTTTAAGATACATATCTTTGGGCCCGTCCATTCTTCATATTCGTTTATTACCTGTTCTATTCCTGCTATTAGTTCCTTATTTAATTCATTTATAATAACGCATATTTCTTTCACTTTTATTTTCTTGCATATTTTATCCAGATCCTTCACCAATTCGTCTCGCGTTATTGGCGATGAGGATGTTGGATTTAGATACACACTTGATTTTCTGGGCACGTATACAAAGTATTTAGACGTTTCTGTTATAAAATTGTTTTTCATTATCTTGATGTATTCTCTTCGCGTTGTAATACATAATTCAGTAAAATATTCCGGTTTTTTAATAATCTCCACTATTCTCGGGTGATCAGTCCTTGAATGCGTGGGAATATTAATCGCCGAAGCATTTGTACTGTTATTTCCTTGTAAACATTCTTGTTTTCTTCTTTGTGCCCGAGTCATGACGTTCATTAATTTCTCATTCATACTTTTTAAATCGTCTGACGTAATACTAATACGCGACAATGCGTCTGCAGCCGCATTATTGCATCCTTTTAAATATTCCACTGTAAAATTATATTCCTCTAATTGTAACCTAAACTTTTTTAACTAAATATTTTCTTATGTTAGTTAATTCATCTAAGCATTTTAATAATTCGCTTGCCATTACATGGCAATGTGTAATTTATTTCTAAGCTAAACTGTTAAATGACATACCTATAGAATAACTTGTCCTTGTACACACTTATACTGTCCTCTAATGTCCATCTTCTGTAACTTAACTTTTACTGATTGTCTGTAACTTTACGCGCACTCTCACTCACTTCACTTCACAATTTTATACAGGTATTCTGGTATTCAAACTTCGTGATTCTCACGCGCCGATTTTTGCAGGTCGTGTAATGCGATCTCATGCCTCATCCATTTCTTATGGGTTTTCTGGCATTTTCTATATATTGCGTACGCTGATGCAATGACCACGATGATCACCAAGACTCCAAGAAGAATATTGGTCGTGCTGGCGTGGAAGTTGAGTTCGTCGGCCGCCGCAGAAGCTCTGTTGTCGCCCCCAGCTGCATTTTGTGCTATAATGACTTCTTCCTTTGATTTTGTGGAGCCCATTTCGCGCGATTCGTAATAACTATCGAAGCCTCCGTATTTTTGTAACATTTAACGACAGCAGCGCCTGACAAATTTGCACGTGAATACGATGCCCAATATGATGGCGCAAATAATCAAAAAAATTGTTATTACTCTTAATGAAAGTTCGTTAAACTTTTGCAACACTTCACTATTGTCCGTTTGAATCATTTTTAGTTTACTTTTATGTAAGATGATTCACCGCGTAAGCTAGCCTCGCGACACGACCTAAATGGCAGGGTCGCCATGTAGGGTGAGGGCTAGGAGCTAAGTGAAAACACTGTGTATCGAAAGAAGGATGATTTATTACTGCTTGATTATACATTGGAGACGACTATATATATGCTTACTACTTATATCTATATAACTATATCTAATACTACATGACAAGGTACTAGGAGTGCATAAATATTAAAAGTAACCTACAGTGCTCAGTACGCCCGCCCGCCGGCCCGCTGGTGGCGCGCGCGGGGCTCGCCGCATCGTGCTATCCTCCTAATTACCTCTGCGCTCCTGGTACTTCAAATAAACATGCAAACGCTTTGTTGGATGCACGGCTTAGTAAATTAAAAGCTATTTAGCCTTTTCATAAACACAGCCACCATGGCCAAATTAAAATTAAAAAAAAAAATACTTCCCGGCCTAGGCCTTCAATTTCGTATGAAATTCCTTTACAGTTCTCTCGAGTTGTTCCGTCGTAAACCTGGCACTTTGAAGCCTAAAATAACTAACATAACGCCGACATTACATAGCATGTTTGAGAAAATTTATTTTGTTATTGTTATTTTCTTGAAAAGGAAAACGTACAGACATATTTTTTCATGATAACTACCTACAACATATTCAAAAATCGTAACAATCGGACGTGGTTTAAAGGGAGAGAAACGTTTTCGCATTTTGTATGGAGATTGTAGCTTGAAAATCCTGTTAACAGTGATCGGCAGTCTTCGTTTTTCTACGACACACGAGTGACAAATATACTGTCAATTGCGAGTGCAAGCGTGACAGCAATAGCCAGCCGAACTCTATTAACAAGCTGGGAGTACTGTAAGTTAAATGACTAACCCGGTACGGTACTCAGAGATATTTTAGGGACTTACTGGTTCCTTTATAGGGTGCCGTACTTCAAGAGGAATAAAAAATATATTATAGGATCACTCGCGAGTCTGTCTGTCCGACTGTCTGTCAAAGCCAGTTCGAAACTACTGGACCGATTGACTTGAAAGAACGATGGGCATAAATGTCCCCACCCACCAACCGATGAAACATGTGCCAGTTTATAGATCTTGGCAACATGATGTATTTTTACTATGGCGACGATCACGATATGTATGGGGTTTTCTTGGAAAATCATAATCGTATCGTAGGGAATTTGTTTGAAAATGAACACACATATGGATGATTTGCCTTGCTACTTTGATTTTGCTACTAAAATAAGTAAGTATTTTGTCTTCTTTTGGGTTGTAATGAACATATAGACAGGCATCCCGTAACTGTTGGAGGGTGGGGACGGGGTCCATACAAAATTGGTACCTACCCCCCTTTTATTGGTAACTACCCCTTTGGTCCTTACATTATGTAAGTTGATTTAGTAAAGGACTTAACGTAAATTAATGCATTTCTAAAATATATAAACTTGAAGGCCATGACGCTATTGTTAAACTCGTTAGGAGTGTTAGGTATTTTAAAGAACGTTATTTTCTCTTATATAGTTCACGACAAAACTGTACAAAGTACTTTTAAAGTATAGTCAAAGTCTTATATACTTTCCCAAGGCGTCAAAAATATCTACACGCCCTTACGCCACTGATAATAAGGTCCACGTAATGTATACATATATCTGGTGCGGTGGCCATGTAGATATTAGTGCTTTAGACTGTACCTTACTCGGAACACACGCAAATGCTAATCACCAATTAAACTCCTAAGTGCAGGTTGGTAATATGCTAGTTTAAAGTTGATGTAAAGTTATGCATGCTTAGATTGCTTAGATTATTCTTGATGATAAGACTTCCTACATAATTTTTAGGGCTAAAAACAATAAAAACAAAACAAAAAAATTAGTCATATTGAATTAAATATTGAAAATATAAAATTAAAACAATCCTCCGAGGAAAAGTATCTCGGTTTGATATTAGATGGCGGTCTGACGTGGAAACCTCACATCACTAAAATTCGCTCTAAATTATCTTCGCTTTTAGGATCGCTTCGTGGCATGAGACGATGTTTACCACGTCAGGTTCGCTATAATATCTATAACTCACTCGGAAAATCTCACTTGGACCATCTGATCGAAATATGGGGACATGCAGCGAAAACTACCTTAAAAGATCTTCAAGTTTCACAAAATAAAATTATCAAGCTACTTTTTAATTATGATTACCTTACGCCTACAAACAAAGTATATACAGAAACCAAAATTATGAGTCTAAATCAACTTTATCATTTTAAAACATGTCTCTTAATTAGAAAGATTATCAAAAAACAAATACATTGTGAAACTAGTTTTGTAACAAATATAGAAAAAGGCCGACGTAAACTTCGCAATGCTAACAACTTATTCACACCTTTCCCTCGTACAAAAAAATACGGAACTAAAAATATAAAGTTTGAAGGAGCACGGATATATAATAATATACCAGACAATATTAAAAACATTAATTCTGATAATTTATTTAAACTCAAACTTAAAACTTATATACTAAATAATATCCCTTTAATTTCGTCCTGAGTCCGGCCCTGGCGTCTTATCGCTCTGCCGCTTTGCACAGCGCAGGAATGTGCTATTTTTGTCGTAGTCGGTTTCAGTTCTACCCTATAATCTATTTTTAATTAGCGAACTGACTAATTTTATATGGTTTTATTAGTTTTGTTAGTTTTGTACTATTGTAGTATTATTAGTTTTGTAGTATGTAGTGTAGTGTATTAAACGCGGACGCTCACGGGCGCAACGTAATCTTAAGGCATGCCGATAAATCTCATTAAGTGAAATGTAATTTCTTTTGAGATACAAATAAAAAAAATATTCTATATCCTTATTCTACTTTAGTTAAATTTATTGATTAATTTTTTAACTTTAAAATTAAAACACTAATTAATAATTAGGCATGTATAATGTGTACATGTTTCTTAACGATAATACACTCAGGAGCAAAGAAAAAGGGTGTCCCGTTTTCCTTGCCATTGACTATAGAGAGGACCTCAAACTACGCTGATCTTATCTAGGACAAGCGACCCGCCTTGCTTCTCTTCGGTGTGGGTTTTCTGTATTACCCGTACATAACCCAGATTTGATTATAAATAAAAACCTTCCGCTCAAATCTCTGTATTGATGAAACGCATTAAAATCCGTTTCGTATTTTGAAAGATCTGAGCTTGCCTACATACAGGCGGAGACGGCGAGAAGCGACTTGGTTTTATACTGTGTAGAGTAGAGATGTCCCAGTGTTTTGTATAAGTTCAATTTGGACATAATAGAGATATCAATAATAGCAGTAGCCAGTAGCCGGTTCAACCTTGGAAAATTTAATAAATTAGTTCTTTCACTAATCTTAAATTCACTAAACAGCAAAACTAAGTATCACACTTTTAAAGAACATGTCATAAAAAGTGTGATACTTAGTTTTGCGGTCCAGCACAATTAGATCCGGAACACAACATACGGCTGTAGTTACTCTAACAATTAAAAAATATTGTGAGACTCAGTATAGTATCAAGCTTAAAACGTTTTTAATTTCCTAATGTTTTTATACTTTGCAAGAGTACTTTGACATTGAAAAATAATAATAATAGCTATGTATTTGTAACATGATAATGTAAGTGCTAGTATTGATAAATTTAAAACATGTTATTACATTTAAAAAAGAAAAAATGGCATGGAGTAGGCAAACGAGGCCACCTGATGGTAAGTGGAAACTGTGACCCATAGACATTCGCATTCACAAGACTGCAAGCCTAAGACTGACAATGCGTTGCCAACCCTGAGGACTAAGATGGAATGCCTCTAAGCTAGTCATTACACCGGCTGTCTTATCCCCAAACCGGAACACAACAATGCGAACACTGCTGTTTGGCAGTAGCTTAATGCATAAGATAGTAGTAGACAGTAGTAGCGATCCTGACGGACCCTGCATAAGGTCCTACCACCCGGCAAATTAAAGCATTATAATTTAATAAGGGTAATTTCGTTAAGCAGATTAATTGCTGTGCCCTTACAGGGTATATGTTGGTCCATGTAATAGCGTTTAAGATCTTTTTAACTACAACACAAAGGCAATAAAATATATGTCTATGATTTGACAGTTTCGATGGCGATAAACGCGTTTGAAATTCTACTTCTTACTAAAGCAGCTGTTGTGTTTGCTTGTGGTGGCTCGCGGCGCGTACGGTCGAGCCACGCACACATGCAAGCACCGCGATATACCTTTGTTTCAAGATGAACTACTGTTTATACAGTGCTAAAGTCGTGTACAACATACCGTAGTATAATGCTCTCTTTTGTGTATCATTCTCGTTCCTTTATGTGTCGCAGTCGTGGGATGCAACGCTCTTTCTCGCGATTTCTCATCGGCCTTCCGAGTGCACTCTTTTATTTCCGCGGCGTGTGCACCAGCTTTTAATCACGTTAATGTAGGTTACTATAATTTATAATGGCTAGGATTTACGGCGCGTCTACGGCGTCTACGCTATACGCTGAGAAATAAATATAAAAGTACTTAGGCTACACAGTACTTAAATACTTTTGTTGTTAGTTTAAAGTGCTGGTACTTAGCGGACTAATGTCCACCTGCGGCTCACGATTATAATGAATGAGCTTGTAAAATTTTAAACCCGAATTGGTCACATATACCTTCCTAATATTTTATACAAGCCAGCGTTTAAAAGTCTATATATATCTACTCGTATTAGGTATTCAATACCTTCTCGTAAATTCCGCGGGTGGTAGGACCTTCTGCAGGGTCCGTCCGGATCGCTACCACCATCTTATCCATTCACCTACCGCCAAATAGCAGTGTTCGCATTGTTGTATTCCGTTTTGGGGATAAGCCAGCCGGTGTAATGACTAGCATAGAGGCATTGCATCATAGTCCTCAGGGTTGGCAACGCATTTGTAGTCTTAGGCTTGCAGTCTTGTGAATATGAATGTCTATGGGTCACTGTTTCCACTTACCAACAGGTGCCCTGTGTGATCGTTTGCCTTCTCTTTACCGTAAAAAAAAAGAAAGTTATTTTCCGCTATAAACCAGGAATATCACATTCTCATTGTTGTCAGGCATCATACCTGACATTAGTTTTTCTAAATATACCTAAGTTCCATGTTGAAAACATTACCCTGTCCTTTTTTGGGCAGTCTTGTAGTAATTAAACAATGTTATTCATATACCTAGTGTTTTCAATGCATGAAGGGGCGCCCGCCATTTAAATTTACTTTGAAAGGTTGCATCCATGTGCCTACGTGAAATTAAGTTACTTAGTTAGTTAACAAGGTAGACCGACGACGTGCCTAAGGTTGCGCGAAACCGATGGATGCACGCGGCGCAGGACCTGACAAACCTTGCAAAGCTTGGGGGAGGGGAGCCCTATTTGTCCCTTTGTCGAGCAGGGTATGTCCTTCGGTTGAAATTATGACGACGATGATGAGTTAGTAAAGGTAGTTAATTGGTGGAGCACGACTTCACGGATTAAAGTACATAAACAACTAGAGCACGCCCGTGACTTTGTACGCCTAGAATTAATTTGCGGCACTCCTATTTTAACACCTTAGGGGATGAAATTCCAAAATATCGTTTTATATTGCACCCTTGATATCCAAGGAATATACCTTAACAAATATTTTAGTGCGGTTGATGGGCGCAAATTGTTAATTCAAGACTGACAATTTTCGCGCCTTTGATTATGGCTGTATTGCTAAAATTGGGATATAATTATTACTTATAAGTAATCAAATGCCGCTTTATCTCGGTTGATATTCGCTTTCGCTTCATCGGCTTACTTGCCAGATTCAACATTCAACGGATTATGAATAACACAGTTAGCGACGGATTGTGGTTTGACATTCTGGGAGCTCTCTGAGCCGGATTTTCATTATTCCTGTTATTTGAAGCTGTTGAATTTATGCTAGGCACTTGGATTATTCACAGTACAGAATATACTAAGAGAACGTAATGTCGTAATGTCTTTTTTCTGCTGTTGTTCGTTTTTCCCCTTAAGGATAGCTTTTCTATGTCATTTCGTGGTGCTTTAAGAACGCCTATTTTAGTTTTCGCCCAATTAGCCCAATGGAACCTTGCTTGAGCCACCATAGAACTCTATCCAACGGCCAAGTGTTCAACAAATTGTTCTATAATCTCTGTGACACCGTTCCCTACACTAGGTACCAGCACCATTGTGCTGATATTACCTCCTAGTATGGTTGATTAACTTATAATTTTTGTTCCAACTGGAGGGTAAGGTTGGTTAAGAGCAATCTTCCCACGCTGTAGCTCCGGATAAAGGTCAATCTAACTTTTCCCTTCAGCCACTCTGTTACAGTAAGCATCTTAAATAGCAATCTTTACATAATATAAAACAAGTCGCTTCCCCCGTCTGTCCTTATGTATTTACGGTTAGATCTTTCGAACTACGCAACGGATTTTAATGCGTTTCATCTATAGATAGACTGATTCAAGAGGAAGGCTTTTATGTTTAATGAATTCTGGATTATGTACGAGTGTAACAGAATAACTTACATAGACCCGTGGGTCGTTAGTTAATAAATAAATACTGGGTGTTAATCTCGGACACATTGAGCTAGCCTACTACCTACTAAACTATAGTATAATCGAACAAAGTAAGAGGAATTTATTCTAGTCCAACTCTTTATTGAACCTGTGCGAGCGCATCGATTTTGCACTGGAATGAATTGAAATAATTTATTCAGAAGCGTGCGCTGTCGGTAGATATGCCATCACTACTTAGGCCCGTATTAATATACTGATCTCAACTTTAATGCGTCAAAAATTACAGTTTTCTATGGCTTGACGTTTACTTTCACGTATTGTGACAGGCATCTCAGCTAAGATGAGTTTATTAATACGGCCGTTAGATTCTCACTTTTGTCGAAGGTTGATTTTACTAAGTATGACTAAGCTTTAGGCTTGTACCTTGTATGGGTACTTACTAGCTTATATGGACTTACTTACATGGGGTATTAATTTTCATAAGTATTTAGGTCAGTCACCCGATAAAAATGTTGAGCATACTTAGACCCTTGTCATTGTGGATGTCATTGTCATTGTCATGTGTGTCATTTGATGTTCTGTTTGAAGTGTACTATGACAACATTGATGACAACGCACTAAAGTGCTTAACATTTTCGTTGGGGTACTGTACATACATATAAGGTACATCCAAGACTCACGTTAATGTAGAGTACACTATTGCTGTTTGTATTGTACCTGTAGCTGTTTGTGATACTGGCCGCTTTCTCATATTAAAAAAAATTCCAGTTGCTATTTATTACAAGTTATTGCCGTTGCGAAAGTTCAAGAGTTAAAGAAAGAATTACTCTGAATGATAATGTTTTTTCTTACTAAAGGGATAATTTATACAGGGTGTGCCTATGCACAGAAACTTTAATTTACCTGCAAATTTAGTATTCAGAGACATACTTTAGATGTCTAAGGGTCTCAAATGTCACTTCCCATGGTTGTGTGTGTGTGTATGCTCGTCTTCATTTTTTATGTCATAAAAAAATATGGTTTTATTTGGTGGGGTAATATTGCTTACCTATTATCCGGCTGCACCCATCTCTATCGTAATAAATAACTAAAGTTAGATATTTTCTAATGCGTTTAGCTTAGAACGTGTCTAATATGAAATAGAATTATCAACATTCCCGGACATCTTTCTTGTATTAAGCTATTAGTTAACGTAGCTATGGTTTAACCTACAATAACATTGTTAAAGACCCATATTTTCCATAATACCCAACCTAATTTAATTAAATTTCACATCTGTAGGCTCGTACAAGTTGTGTCCAAACTCCGCCTGTAGCTAAACTATCTACGAACGTAAGTAATATTCGCGGCAGCGACGCCCTCCCGGACTAGGGTTGTCATACGTCTTGATTGTTCAGCCTAGCTCAGAGACTCATAGTATGTACTATAGGTTAAAGGTAAGGAAAAACTTGAGTAAATCATCTGTGGTATGTAGTTGTAACACGTCTGTATAGACCATTTGACTACACTGAGCTTGGTCCGACATGCTCTTGCCCGGTTTCAATAATAAATTCCCAGTTTTAATTTAAATCTGTGCATTTTAATTACTACAAGAAACAAGTACTAGGAGCCCCACGGTTTTCTACACTGATTTTCGGTATACGTTCATAAATTTATGTCTCTAAGATTTCTATGGATAAAGGACAAATAAAGATGTAACGGATAATATAATAATTTTTTTTAACTCAATGTTGACATGACATTTACAAAATGTAGGTACCTACTTAACATATTTTAATACTTCATGTGGTTTATTTTTGCGTTTGGATGGTTCTACTTTTTGCTGTTGTTATTTTGTCCCTACACATACACTACTAATATGCTAGAAAGAAAACCTTTAAAATAATGGGCTTGTAATTTCCACAAAAACTGACGTTTGGTTGACGTTTGGTGGAACTGTACATTTCAAAATCATGGTTGAGATATCAGTATCACCATGACAACGAGGTACTTACAAAAAAGTTGACTTAACCACTTGTAGATTTTTATCTGGAATTGCCTATCTTTTGATCTGGCAGCCCTACGCGGCGCGGGCGAATCAAAGTGTCGCCCCAATTTGCTAAAAGGCTTCCCTGCGCCCGTCCGCGCGACCCCGCCCGACGCCTATGATCACAACGCTTCTGAAATGATGTGTGGCTTCTAATCTAATAGTTATACAAATACAACGCTCCTCTCGTGTTTTTCTGCGGAGAAGTAGGCATTCAAATAAAAAACACATCAACTTGTTCGACTTTCGTTCAATATTTACTAGAAGTATTTGAAATTTATATAAATGTACGAGTAAATTCTATAAAATCGTTTATTTTTGATATTTTACAAGTAACTGCTTTATTTGGGTGTACCTATCCCTATGGGTGATAATTGATAAAATGGATTATGGCACTTCAATGGGCTGTTATTTGTCAAATATTGCATCTCTTTCATTTGGTATACCTCTTGCTATACCTATATCAAATATGTTTGAGATGCAAGACCAATATTTGACAGATACTGCTAAATAAAGTGCCGCCATAATAAACGGTAAATAGAGTAGGGAAGCGACAGCCTATTAACGTTAATTATTCATTTACCTAGTAGCGGTGCTGCTTTGCGTTATTCTTGTTGATTTATCTCGACCTTTAACGGACGAATGTGCTCCATAAAGGTTTTGTAAACGCCTCCGGGCCTACCGACGTGACATCCTTAACACAAACACTTCCAAAATAATGTGTGGCGTACCCTTGCCTACGCTGGAAATTGAGGCGTCACTCATAGTTCCAAACAAGACTTGGTCGACGGGGCGTATAAAAACGGCCGTCGACTTAACAAGCTTTTATTTGACTTCACTTTTTTTGTGGAAAGTGTTTAGTTTATGTAAGTACCTGACGAAAAAAAGTTGGCAAACTAAAAAAACAATAGACCGCCTTTAAAAAAGCAAAAAACAACTTATTTTAAAATGGTACTAGGTACCTATAGGTCAGTCCAACTGAAGTCGGCTTTTGGTTAAAAATATTGTGAGTCACCGGCCGACGTCGTAACAGTTATTTTATGTAACACTTTAAGTTGTTATCTAGTCCCACTTTCTAGTTGATATGAAACTTTAAGACAATCATAGTCATTTTTAAACAATTAAATGTTCTTCGTGGTCTTCGTTCAACTATCTTAATCGAGATATCTTATCGCCACCCTTGAAATGGGTACCGTTGAGAAGGTCCGGTGGCCATCGGTGGTCTTCATCATCAGTTCAGCTTCAGCAAAGGATACTTTCTAAATGCAAATGCTGGAGTTGTCACTAAAACACTAAAATCGCTATATGTTTGCTTACAATATTTGAGGAGTTCCCTCAATTCCTCACTGATTCCCTCACCAGATACTATTTTCTTCATCATGGTACCACCCTTGGGATATTTCCTTTCCAACAAAAAAATAATTAGCAAAATCAGTTCATAAACGACGAAGTTATCGGCGAACAAATATTTTTTTTAATATATGCATATTAGATCGATCGTGCATTTAATAGAAAAACGTTCAAAAGTTATAGATAATATATGCAAAAGAAAACGCCAAAAGAGGCCTAGAGATAGTTTTTTTTTAAAGTAGGGGTAAGTGAAGAATACTTATTCAGGGATCCGTTTGCAAAATTTGTTAGAGTCAAGGAGCACCAGCCAAGATGCATTACGTTAACTAGCGCCACTGTTCGTATCACGTGGTCTACCAGTTACGCGATTGGTTTAAAAACGAAATTAATAGAAACGCTAGTTAGCGCAGTGCTCTTGACAGGGCCCTCTGACGCTTAGTCTAGCGTATCTCTACTAAAATCAACCGTTATCGAGTTTTCAATTTAATTATGGAAAGTTTTAATAGCTACAGACATGTATTTAAACCGTCAATTCTTCCCCAGGGCTTGGGTAATTACACGTCACAGGATTACATTAGTTAAAACTCAAAACTGTTCTGTACCCAGCTGCCTCTACAGCCCTATTAAACGTGGAGCCACGGGGGACACGTGTGGGAGGTCCATTTCAAAGGCGTGCGTAACGAACTCCTGTATAAAATCACATGCTCCCCCGCACGTTATAACGTACGATTTACGTCACCCGGTGTTATTCTGGAGGAATAATTATTGGAGAGTTTGACTTGACCTTGGTTTGTTCGATACGGCCGCTGCAGTTTACTAAGGTTTGCGATAATTTCTCAAGTCATAATTAGCCAAAATTAGCACTATACATGTAGGCTTCCTCAACGGCATTTTTCCCCATGTCTGAGGTGGCTGAGATGTTGTATAAGTTGGCCGATTTAGGTCTAGTTAAGAGTTAACTTAAGATTTTGAGTGGTATTAGAATAAGCTTCTTATGGGGCGATATGGCATTTTGAATAAAAAAAAAAAAAAAACGTAAATATACGCTTTTTGGCATATGGAAAGTAAATTATGTTGAATTTTAGCACAGCTAAGGTAGTGTTTAATTATTTCTGTCTAAGAAGCCTTGAGGCATTCAGATTTACCTTATAGAATGCCCGATTACTAAACACTCTGTTAGTTTTGAAAGACCCCCCCAATATACTGATCTTACTAAAGAGGCTCTAGAGAATAGTTATAATTTGTAAGAGGTATATAAATTCCGTTCAATAGATGGGTATAACCCAGAAATAGGTTAAGCGCCTGGTGCCGGGCGGAGATGTGCGCGATCCGAGAAAGCCTTTCAACTTGTTGAATATACGGACATTTGTATAAGTAGGTAGTTACCAATTGGCATTCGGTAGATTTACTTCGACGGGAAGTTTATTCGCCGAACACTTATTAGTTACTTAGTAGTCTAACTTAATAAACAGGGTGTTCTTCTTCCAGGATACTAATAAAGTTAAGGGATTCTGAAGATTCAAGTGGTCGGATTTTGAACACATATTATTGCAGAAATTCCCTTGGAAAAATCCTCGGAAGGTCCTCTAATTCACTTATTTACGTAGACGATGTCGTAAGCAACATAATTAGACTATACATTTTGTTGCTTATTCAGTAGTCATACATTATATTCTTTATTTCGTCTGCCTATTGTGCTCCGAGCGAAACGTATCTAGATCCCGCTGGGACCTCAGCCAAGATATCTGCAGTATAATCAGTTCCTGAGGAGTTTTTCTTAAAATATTGTTTTGAGCGTGTGAGTGTAAACTGAGAGAGAAGAGCTGGATATAGATTCAATATTTAGTTAGATACCTACTTTAGTATGAAATGTTCATTTATACATATTTTAAGCATTTCAAAATTATGTGCGGTTACGTTATAAAGGAAACATAGGTCTTTTAGTAATACAGTCACAAAGGGACTCGTGCATGAGCCTTGTTAAAAAAGTTAAATTAACTTTTTATGATATGTAATGTGTCCATTAAAAGTCAAGTGGTTCATACTGGAATTTGATAAGCTGTGACCCTCGGTCAAAAATAGATCTCCGACCCAACCCTTCCATTGTCGGGCATAAGAAAGGAAGCCCGTAGTCTGCAAGCAAGCGTCAGGATTCCCACTCCGCGACTCACCTATTTATAAGTGAAACCTCGCGGATAAGTCAACGGAGGAAGGACTTTCTCCTCCGGCCTTTCAGCACTGGCTGGGGTAGTATCCAAGGGAGTCTAAATTCTAGTTGGTAATATGGGCATTGGTGTTTTTAGCCTGTGCGAGCCCGGCAGTACCTGGGCCGCTGGAAGGGATTTTCACCTCTGCCCCTTTTCAACTAAAAAGCAAGGACTTTTGTCTTAGGCCCGTCAGGCTATTAACAAATAAAAACCTGTCACCCTCACCCCCTTAAACCGAATCCTAGATCCGCCATTTCCATACACTTACGTAATATTATAATGGTATGAAAGCGATTATCTCCGTTACCAGGATGGCTTCGTGCTGGTGGGCTCAGTGGCCGGGCAGCGCTACTGGTCGTCCATGCTTTCACTGGACGCTCGCATCACCTGCGGCTGCTGGACCCCTGATGACGGGCAGGTGTACCTCGGCACAGCATCAGCACAGCTCGTGGTCATGGACGTGCACGGCGCCATGGTCTCGCAGGTAAAAGCCGTGACTCTACCAAAGAAGGCGGCTAACAAACTGCCTAGTAATTTTATAAGAATTTTAAATTTAATGCGGGTACCAATAAAGTACAGAGTAGAGTGTGTATTTAAGTATACATTTCACTAGATAAGTATTTATATCGTTGTCTAGTACCCATAGTACAAGCCTAGAGCTTAGTTTGGGACCCTGATATTTATTTATTTATTTTATTTTTAACAGAATGCTTCGTCTACTACATTGAGTCTGAGGCACTAGGTTATGTCTATTAATTGTATCGGCTCGGCCTTTGCTCAGTTGGTCGTGATAGGCGGGCATAGCGCGATAGTCTTCCAGTGACCGTATTGTTGGTGACAAGGGGTAACGCTGGTTGAGTACCATATGCGGTTAATCTCTGATGATGGACTTGGGCAGTTATCTCGCTTCAATTGGGCCTTATAGGCGCGCAAGGTGCCATCCTGTTCAGATCTCGTCTAGATCATTATGAAGATGTATCATTGTTAATAATATAAACTATCTATCTTATAGTGTATAGGTATGTAAAAAATGGATGACCAAAAATGGGCTACAATAATCTATTCATAGCGTGACCGAGGTGATCTATTTTGATCGCTAATGAAAATTGGAATCAAGCTGTATCTATTAATAGCGACGTCGCGAAATCACAAATAACAGGGATCTCTGACTTCACGCGTTTTGACTTGATCACGAAATCCTATTTGTATTTATGAGCTAACGTTCCGTTGCCTAGCCGCGGATACCTAAACTAATTTTAGCCCTGAAGATAAAATTTAATGGAATTGGAAATTTGATAGTCTACGAAAAGTCGCTAAACACACGTTTTTGTTCTTGTAAAAGCAAACTATAAAATAAACTATGCCGTGTTGAGATTGTTAAGTAAATTAGCTGTGAGGTTTGAGGGGCTGTGAACGTGTCCAAGAGGCAGGGGTCCCGTGTGGTCCTCGAGAGGGCGTGAGCAGTTGTACTAGCTTAATTGTGCTTTATGATTATATGCTATATTTTCACTGCGTGGAATAGAAGAGCCGGGTCACCTAATTAATTAATAACTGTTCATCGGGTGCTATCACTATCACTGGGGTTTAATGCACTAGCAAGTTACAATAGCAACTGTGACGCGATACAAATTTCGTGAGCAGTTGTGCTAGCTTATTAATAGTGTATGCAATCTTTTCGTTGCGTGTAATTGGATAGTCAAGTCACGTAATTAAATAATATCACTGGGGTTTAATGCACTAAGAAATTATAATAGCGCAAATACAACTATAATGCGGTAGAAATGTGACGATCTTTTAGCCTATGTTGGTAGCTTAAACGCGTCGATTCTCGATTTGGTAAAATACTTGTGCGATGAGCGCGATTATTTGTGCCTGCCTTGGATATTTCCCATGTATTTCTCGATATAATTATGTTTCTTGTTGTCTAGTACCCATAGAACACGCCCTGCTTGGGACTCGGGGACGGGCCCGTAGTTTGGGACTAAGCTTTCGGGCACAGTTGTGGAAAATAAACTGCCAATTATCACGGCGCCTGGGTTTTTAGCTTGACCAGGAATAGGATTGAGATTAAAAAAATCGTCCTTACAACTGTAATAAAGCTGCTGGATACTTTTGTACGTAAATTCGAGACTCAGGAAACTGTCGGAATATCCCTCCCTAAGTCCCTACGAATGTTGGGGTCGTTAACTATGAAAATAAATGTTCTCTCTCGTCGAATAAGCGCGTGCCTTTGTTTATTCCGGTGGATATTCCTCAGGTGCCATTAGTGGCTGAAGGCGGCATAACGTCGATGGCGTGGTCCTGCGAGAAGTTCAAGATGGAGGAGGGGGAAGAGGGGGGAGAAACTAGCGGAGGACACGTGCTGGCAGTGGCTTTAGGTAAGGGATTACGAGTACAATCTCTCGTAATCATTTTGATTTGAACTGATGATTGTTTTGGAAATGTAGCTATATTTTTTAAGTTGCCTAAGCTGTTATTTTTTTATGGACCCAATACTTTTACAAGTGGTGAATATATTTGCTTTAACTCTTAACATTAATAAAGTGATATAACACATCTTAGAGCCTGAAAGAGAAGTAACTCCTTTTCGTCATAAATTAACTTTCGAGTGTTGGTTACCACATGTCAATCTAGCGACGAATCAACACCGAAAAACGTAATGTTTCCATGATCGCCAGTCGCATCATTTTAACCACGGATTTTAACCTAATTGGGTACCAAGAGCGTAGTTAGTTCAAGGATGTTTTTCCGCAGGCAACGGCGATATAGTGCTACTGCGAGGGCACGACGACGTGAGCCCGGCGCGCATGCGCACCGGCATCCGCGGCGCCACGCTCGCCATGGAGTGGGCCAACTCCCGCGAACTCCTCGCCGTCGCTGGCACCCTACTACCTGGTAAGTAATTATATTAAACGGAGAACCCATTTCACTTCAATATCGTAATTGTATGTTGACTTTGGGGCTTTGGGCTCTATTTTACTCGGTTAAACCATATTGCTTTTGACATGTTTCTGTTTTTAACTCGGCCGCCATTAGTCCGTCCGTGGAATTAGTCCGTCCCATTACTGTCAAGTAAATAAGAGCTATCATAACGTTGACCGTACGATACCATGTCAAAAGCAATTTAGTTTTACCGGATGGAACAAAACTCAGATAGCTTAAAGAGGGTGACCCAGAAAGCCAGTGGCACAGATTATTATAAGATTTGTAATAAAAGAAAACCCAGAAAGTTTTAACAAAAGTTTATTATCTAAACGACACTAAGTACAACACACTGTAAATAAGGCTCGCGCGCGGATATAGCATGACCGTGACGTAGTCCTGCTCCGAATAGCGCTGGCATCGCTTTGCTTTTAAAAAACGCCTACTCGGGGCCAGGCCGCGTGGCTGCTCGCTTCCATTCCAATACACGCCGCGCCGCGGCGTTTGCCAGAGCATACACATGCGGGGCCGTCTTAAACTATGCTGGAGCCCTAGGACACACAAGAGTTTGGAGAAGTAAAGAAAGCGAATTATTAGTAACATTTTTTTACTATGATCTTCTATTTATAATGGGTAATAAATTGTCGGTCCTACGGGGCCCCTGAGGATGGGGGCCCTGGGCACGAGCCCCGTGTGCCCTTATGGTAAAGACGGCATTGTACACATGATTGGTATGAGTTCCTCTTCAATAAGTTCCGGTGGAGTTGTACTTATTCTTCTTATTCTAAGATTGTTCCCCGATATTTATTTATCTACTAGCGACCCGCCTTTCGCTTCAGTTTACGTGAGTTTTCTGCAATCGCGTACATAGACCAGAATTTATTATACATAACAACCTTTCTCTTGGATCGCTCTATCTATTGAAGAAAACCGCATTCAATTGCATATTTGAAAGAACGAAGCTTATACCTACAGAGGGACAGGCGGCGGCGGGAAGCAACTTGGTTTATTACTATGTAAAGATAAGTGCCTAATGTTTAAACTGGATCTTGGTCAGTTCCTGAAGCAATAAGAGTAATCAATGTCTTCGTATATCGGGCTGTTAATACCTTTGCTGTGCACGTTGATGATGCTGAGGATGATGAGGACCCGATGTCTTTTGTTGATTTGTAACATGTATGGTTAAAAAAATTAAAATAAATGACCAATGATCTGTGTTGTTTAACTACCAATATTACCTACATTTACTCTTATATACTAAGACCGAGTGTTCTTTAAAAATAACAAAAGTTTTATAACATTCATTAAGTGCAAATATTATTTTTTTAAGGTAATAATGTTTGTTCTAGCAAAAAATCCATAGACAAGTATAAAACAGTAAAAATCGGTGTTAAAAGTTCAGGACTCAGTGACAATATTGTTTTTGTTCTTTTTGAAGAACACTCGGTTATAATGCCATCTGATATGTAGTAATACCCAGGACTCAATGGTGAACGCCATTTTGTTCTTTTAAACGACAGTTGGGACTCAGGAGACTATAGGACTTATCTATTCTTTTAGACAAACCAATCAATTTGTGATCCCATACATTTCAAGACGATAGAACAGAATAACGTTATAGCGCGTTGGCATCTTGTCTAAGCGCTCTGGCTGGTTTTGTAAATCTTAACGTCCTATGCCTTAAGCTTTAGCTCCTGGGTAAACGACGCCTCCGCCCGCTGTTTACTCCGCTCCGCAACAATAACGCGATTTACGACCACTATCCTACTTTACGGCACGCTTTATGCTACTGTGGGGAAACTATGTTTCAGTCCGGGGCTATATATAGCTAACTCCCTTTAATCTTGCATTGGCTTGAGGCTGTGTCCAACCGATGACCTAAGGATTTCATATATAAGTCCTGAACCTTACTAACCTAATAGTCGATTGTTTGCCCCTCTGATAGTTCACTGTTTCACTGGGTTACTCGTACAGTATTCCCAGCTTCTTATAATAGCTTTCGGCTGGCTATCGCTATCACGCTTGCACTCGCAAGTAACGGTATATTTGTCACTCATGTGTCATAGCAAAACGAAGATTGCCGATCGCTATTAGGGCCCGGCTACACGCTCAATCATACTTGCGCAAATTCGCTAAACGGCACAGTTATACCGCACAATTTCAATTCCATCGTATTCCAATTTTTGCATAAACCATTTGCGCATGTAAGTCACTGCGTGTAGCCGGGCCCTTAGGAAAATGGTAGCACTGTACAAGTACAACTCCACCGGAACTTGTAATGTGTCCCTTTCAATGTATAAAGTCGTTCCATTCATTTCCATTTTACTTCTATATCGTCATCATATAGTTCACGTTTTGACAGCTCTTACTTACTTGTCAAAATGAGCTATCACGGGTTTATTCTACTCGGTAAAACCATATGGCATTTGAAATGTTATCGTGTTGTAAATGTGGCAATAGCTCTTACTTGACAGTAATGGCGGCCCTATATTGTTGTTTAAGTGTAAAATGTAAAATTTTAAGTGTCTAAGCTAGCTATAAAGGGGTTCATGAGTCATGACATACAAGCTGACAGATAGATAGACACATAATCTTTGACGCTACTACACTTAACACCGCAGTCTGTTCGTCCCACTTTTAACAATTATTTAATATTGGAAATACGTTAAAGTTTAGTACCAAAGTTAGTGTACAGTTAAATAGTGCAATATACAATGGGAATTTAATCAGTGTGTGAATAAGACATCGCAAATAAAACTATATTACCAACAAAAGTGCTCGTACAATTGCAACTTGCTTGCTTACCCGTTTCTTAAAAAATCTCATTACCGCGGAGTGATGCACGTGATAGTGCACGCTGGGTGCAGTGCGTAGAGGCGTAAATAGCGCGCGCGCGCGCATACCAAGCGACGGTCGGTTTGCTGATAACGCGCGGGCGCTAGATCTAATAAGCGCAGAAGCGACGCTGCTTCACTGCACTCGCTTAAGCCTCTGAGAGGGACACTTTTTTCAGTTTAGTTGTTCGTCAAAATTGAGTAAGCAAATATGATCTGCAATATATGCAATGTGTTCTTGGACCCCAGTGACAATATTAAATGTGCAGCATGTCACGAGAGCCAACACTACAAATGTGCTGGGCTGACTAAAACAGATTTTGACAGGATTCTGCCTATGAACCTCAAGAAATGGAAGTGTTCAAAATGCAAAGCCGTGAAAAAGCCAGCTTCAGCACCCGTTAGCTCCCCGAAAACACCGACACCAATTATTGCTCTAAATGTGCAGACCCCCGGAGCCACTACCGATATGCCTTCAATTGTCAGTATTGACCTAGAGGCCCTAATGAGAAGCATGAATGGAAAATTTGACCAGCTGTTTCAAGAAATATCAGACTTAAAAAACAGCTTCAAAAACGAATTCGAGTCACTGGCTGCGTCTGTACGAACCTGGTCTAACAAATGTATTGAAATGGAAAATAAAGTCAGTACCATAACATTGGACCTGGACACATTAAAACAGGAAAACGCGGCACTCCGTGGTCAACTTAATACACAGTTCAATGCACAATCGGACCTAAACGTAATAAAGGAAGAGAATGCGGCGCTACGTTGTCAAATAAATGCGGTACAGGAGGCGCAAAATAACCTTGATCAAAAGTCCCGCCAATGTAATTTAGAAATTCAAAATTTACCGGAACGTAAGTCTGAGAACTTGCTCCACGTCGCTACAGCGATCGGACAAGTACTCGGCGTGCCAATGTCTAAAGACACCATTAAGACGGTACATAGGGTGGCCCATAACACCACTAGCGGCCGTACCAAGAACGTGGTAGTGGAGCTGTGTTCCCGCCGCCTGCGGGATGACGTGATCGCGGCGATGCGCGCGCGCCGCGGCCTCACCGCGGGCCAGCTGCTGGACGCCGCGGCGGGCGCGGGCGGTGCGCGCCTTGACGACGCCCAAGGTAATACACGGATCTACATTAACGAACACCTCACGTTAAAAAATAAGATACTCTATTCTCAAACTCGCCAGGAGGCGAAGAATAAAAACTACAAATACGTTTGGATTAAAAATGCCACCATTCTCGCCCGCAAAGACGATAACTCTCGTGCGTTCATTATTCGTTGTGAGGCGGACCTAGCTAAACTGTGATGGTATGCCCTATGTTCTCTGCACATAATTGCTGTATCAACTGTTTCTTTTTACTTATTCTCTATTTCTCATAGCCTTAACAAGTGCATTATGTACTCACTACTTATAGTCCACACTGCTTTATTTTATATAATTCAATTATTAAATATCGTATATATATCCTCTCACCTTACACCGCCAAAACAAGTTCGCTCCCATACACATAAATATTATTGTTCACAAAGTTATATTTATAATTTTAAAAATGACGTGTAATAAAATAACGCTATATTATCAAAATTGTGGCGGACTTAGGTCGAAAATTATAGATATACGATTAAATATACTACAATGTAACTATGACATTATTGTGTTGACCGAAACATGGCTTAAACCTGATATAAATGACTCTGAAATATTTAACGATTCATATAACGTATATCGGCGTGATAGGGATTTAACGGCTACGGCGAAAAAGGACGGGGGAGGAGTACTCATAGCTGCCAAAAAGTGCCTGCAAGTAACTCGTAGACCAGATTGGGAATCTGTGAGCATAGAAAATATCTTCATAGAAATATCGACAGCCGGCCGGAAACTTGTACTGAATGGGATATATATTCCTCCGAACTCAAATCACCATATATACAATTCATATGTTAATAAACTCCTGGAATCCAATTTTATAAATCATGATTGCGACCTGTGTCTAGTAGGTGACTTTAATTTGCCCGACATTTGTTGGACCCAGTCGGTAAATGGATCAGAGTTTCTATTAGCCAACGACAGTCTGGGCCTACGCGAAAGAACGGTGCTTGACGCGGCCACATTTTTAGGATTAAACCAATATAATAAATTTAAAAGCGTGAATAATAATGTACTAGATCTTTTACTCTGTAATATTAATTGCCATGTGTCCGAACCCGAAATTGAGTTATCAAACGTAGACAGGCACCATCCCCCTTTCCAATGTACAATGGACTTATCACCCCCAACCACATTTCCAAGGGCACAAGTGCCGAAATATAATTACCGAAAAGCCGACTACGTTGCCATTTCCAACGAAATCAACAAAATAAACTGGGAAATAGAACTTTCCCATTTAAGTCCAGATGACGCTACGGATCACTTCTACTTCCTTTTATCTACTGTAATCGAAAATAATGTACCATTAGTAAAACAAGTTTCATCTAAATATCCCACATGGTTTTCTCCGGCATTACGAAGGACGCTTAAGAAAAAAATTAAAATTTGGCACAGGTGGAAAGTGTATGGCTCATTAGCTGATTATGCAGAATATTCTCTCCTAAGAACACGCTGTAAGGTCCTAATGCTGAATTGTTTTAACGCTTATACTATGGACACTGAAAATTCCTTACGTAACAACATAAAGTCATTCTGGTCTTACGTGAAAACTCTCAATAAACAGACATCAGATTACCCAGCCCAGATGCACTACAATGATAAGTCTTCAAACTCACCTGAAGAAATGGTTAATATGTTCTCTGACTTTTTTGTATCAGTATTTGAACCACGCCAAACAATTGATTACAGTGACCTTGAAAATTTAACTTCTACTGAAACAGTTGCAAATCTAGCTGATATCACTTTATGTAAATCTGTCATTTTCAAAAAAATCAAGGCCATTGACGTCAATAAAGGTGCTGGACCAGATAAAATTAACCCATATTTTATTAAAAACACGGCTGAAGCTCTACTGACTCCACTTCATATAATTTTTAATAAATGTCTGTCTACGGGTGTCTTTCCCCATCGCTGGAAAGTGTCCCATGTAACTCCCATTCATAAGTCTGGTTCTAAAGGACAGACGTTAAATTATAGACCCATTTCGGTCCAATCATGTATCCCAAAAATATTCGAGGGACTCATACATGACATCGTCTATCCGTCCGTTGAAGGAAACCTTGCTCCTGAGCAGCACGGATTTATGAAAAATAAGTCCACTGTTACTAATCTGTTGCTTTACACTAATTATTTGTTTGAGTCTATGGATGCGAGGGAGCAAGTAGACGTAATTTTTACTGATTTCCGGAAGGCATTCGATAAGGTGGACCACCTGCTTCTACTTAAGAAATTAGCGTTCAATGGTATTCGTGGAAACCTCCTTCGTTGGTTTATTTCTTACTTAACTAACAGAACCCAAATAATTGTAGTCAATGGTCATAAGTCTACGGAAACCGAGGTCACATCCGGTGTAATTCAGGGCTCAATATTGGGTCCACTGCTGTACATTATTTTTATTAATGATATCAAGCATTGTTTTCCGAACTGTAATTTTGTGATGTATGCGGATGATCTCAAAATTTATAAAACTATAAAAACTGTTGATGATTGCAATATGTTTCAACGAGATTTGGATTTGTTTTATAACTACTGTCAACTCAACAAACTGCAACTTGCTGTAGACAAATGTATGCAACTAACATTTACCAAGAACCGAATAAATATTGTCAAATATGATTATAGCATTGGTAACGGCACTATAAACAAGGTCAACAGCTGTCGTGATCTAGGAGTTGTATTTGATGAAAAGTTGCATTTCAATGATCATATTGATAACATTATCTCCAAAGCTATGCGAATGTTGGGATTTGTAATACGATCAGCAAAGCCTTTTAAAACTGCTAAGTCATATTTACTGCTCTTTAAGGCTCTTGTAAGACCATTCCTTGAGTATGCATCGGTGATTTGGAACCCTAAGTATAGTAAATATACCAAGGCCATTGAAATGGTACAAAAAAGGTTCCTGAGGTCTTTGCATCGGAGATTAACGGGTAAAAAAGTATCATACATCGATCTCCTCAAAAAGTACCATTTGCCCTCTCTTGAAGATCGACGTAAAATGACCGATGCAACCACCCTATTTGATATCTGTAGAGGCAACTATAAAAGCTCCGAACTTCTTGGCCAACTCCGCTTTAGAGTCCCTACTCGCAGTGCGCGCTCCCTGCAGTCCCGGGCCTCGTTCGCCGTGCCGCTCTCCTCCACCCACGCCGGGGTTCGCGCACCCTTGCACCGTATTTGCGATGCATATAATAAGTCCTGGATTTCGGTCGACATATTTAATGTCACCAAACAGCAATTTAAAAAGGAAATACTGGATTTGGCTACTAATAATGTTTAATAATATGTTTACAATCAACAATGGACGATATCAACTCACTAGACTGTGTTTCTAGTCTAGTAGGTACTTATTTTTCACTTTGTTATTCTTGTTATTTAGATAAATTAGGTAAGTGTAGTATAATGAATTTCTTTGTATGTTTCAGTGAGAGCTGTTAAGGGAATAAGTGAATGTTTATAATATGAATCAGAAACCTTATTTCCTGCTCACTTATTTCTGTTTGCTTTCCAAATAAATAAAATAAAAATAAAATAGATGAACGGACGGACAGCGGAGGCTTAGTAATAGGGTGGGGATAAGACAACTGGTGAATTTACTAGCATAGAGGCTTTCCATCCTAGTCCTCAGGGTTGGCAACGCATTTGCGGTCTTAGGGACGCAGTCTTCAAATTCGAAATTTTGAGAATGCAAATGTCTACGGGTCACAGATCTCACTTACCATCAGGTTGCCTCATTTGTCTTATAACATGAACAAACAAACAAAAACAAACGTCGGCGCCTTTTGGGTACGGAACTAACAAATGTTATTAAGTAGGTACATATAAGACGGAAAAGTATTAGCTTTTAATAACGTGCAGATAATAAAAACATCGTCTATTCCGAGGGATGTTCTGTAAACTTTCAGAAGCTACAGACCGGATTTATGTCTGCTATAAAAAGTTAATCTCGAAAACAAATAATATTATTTTTAATGTTATCTACGTAAATTATTTTGTTAAATAATAATAAAGTAGGAGTAGTGTAGTATCGTGAGTATCGTGACTGACTGACTGACACACATCGATCAGCCTAAGCCGCTGTCCCACTAAACTAGAATTTTGTAAGACTAAGAGATTCATTGAAATCAGGAAGTAACCGGAAACTTATATGCAGATTAAATCGTAGGTCTTTAGTCTAGAATAATATATAGGGTAAACCATACGGTTACTGCCCGCGACCAGTGATTACCCTCACTACATTTTTTAAAGACTGCAATCACAAAAAAAAACTTCTCATAAGTACGTGTAACTAGCAGTAACAAAGCTATGTTTCTACGTAAACAAATATTGTTATGCGTGATTGCAGTCTCTAAAAAATGTAGTGGGTAATCACTGGTCGCGGGCAATAACAGTATGGTTTACCCTAGTTAAATACAAAAAAACCATCCAATATCGATGTTTTCCCTTGTTTTGGTCACGCACGCATCAATAAACTACTGAACCTCGTGCCCACGCAGGAAATGAGATCTTAACTGCATGCTTTTAATGCACAATGACCAATAAACGCAGAATGACCATGACCAATCTTGAAATGACTAACACGCATTTTCCCGTAATTTGCGCATGATCAATTATTTAACCATTTCGATATTGCTACGTTTTGCCTTTCTTCTTTTCCTTTCTGGGAAAAAAAATATAGTAGAAGACGAATTACTCGGTGCTACGACGAACTAGCGTAGCACTGTGTAGCGCGTAGACACAAATCGCCGCACGTTCGTAGCGCATGCAGGAGTCTAAATCTAAATGAAACGAACGAGTGAGTCAATATACTCCTTCAACGGTAATCGTGTAAAAAATAATAATCTAGTGTTATCTGATTGGATGAATGAGTATGTAGGTAACAATCCGCCTGTTTAATTGAAACCTCCTGTCGACTAAACGGTTGAATGAATTTTGAGGTTCGGGATAACTGTTTTAGTCAAGATGTATAACGCTACGTTAGCGATTTCGAAAACAGGTAAAATGTATAGGATTGACTTAAGCTGCTGGCCCAGCATGGCTGCGTTTATCGCGTGACAAAATTTGAATAAAGCATCCGTCATCCTCGTACTTATATGTGTTAGAATGTGACGGATGTTTGTGTATCCAAGTTTATTTAGTCACGCGATAAACTCAGCCAGTTAGCTTCGTTCATTTCGCATCGTTAGAAAACAGAGACGTTTAGCAACGTTTGAATCTTCCATCGGCCTAGAGGAGTGTTATATCATAAGCTATAATTTATATTATGATATCATAAAGTAAGGTGTGCTTAGTATAAAGCCTAAACATTTTTTTAATATGGAATGGTTTTCGTTTCCAGAAGGGGAGGAGGCGGCCGATGCGCCCCCCTACAAGAACGTGGTGAAGTTCTACTCGGACACCGGTGCACTCATCTACACCGTGCCCATTCCATACACACAGGTAACACACACAAGGAGCTACTAAAGTACGACAAGTTCGTGCGCGACCATCCTGCGGGGAGGGTTAGGTTGGCGGGGACGAGGCATCTTAAGCTTCTTCTACACGGTCTGGGGGGCTCGCGGGGAGGGAAAGCTACTATGCCCAGCGTGTCGCACGTCGCACGATCGCACACGAAATTGTTAGAGTGTAAACATGGCTTTTTACTGATCTCTACTCTATTATACACCACACAATTGCAAACGACTACGAGTACCTATCTAACTCATGCGGCGTCATTTATTCCCCCATCGTATGCGATAGCAGCAGCAATCTCTAACACCAAAGTATGCCATGCTGAAGGAGCCCATAGTCGCTTGCGATTTCAGTCAATTAGGTAAATGAGGTAGAGATGCTGCATTATTACTCGATTTAGTAATCGAAAATCGACTCATGTTTGCCTTCTTTACGTCATCTTATTGCAACATGATTGTGTGGCGGTACACTTAGTACAGACCACTATCAAAACATCACATTTAGCTAAATATTCAGTCTACTGAATACAGACATTTATTTTAGAGCATAGCTGAGAATTCTATTAACACGCCACGTGCAACTCAACCCCGGCTGTAAACTTCTTAGTACCTAACTCATTCACTGCCAGACGCTCTAGGGCCCATACGAAGTCGGCCCGGTGTCTAGTTATCGGGTGTGAACGTGTTAATGGAACAATGTAGGCAGTGTGCGCTAAACTAAGTAGATTTCACGCTCTCGCCGTTAAGTATTTTATAGTAGCTATTTAACTTGACGTCGGATGCTTTATGGGTAGTTTGTTGTTAACGCTGATACCTACATTCACATGGATTTATTTCTGAAAAGAGCGACTTATCCACCTAAAATGGTTATTTAGTAGCGGTTGTGGCTGATCGACTATGGCGATCTTAATTTGTTTTGTTGGTCGATCTACCTTTTAAACTTTGGCATTTTCGATTATTATCGGCGAGTATTGAGAAAGAGCCATATCATAAAAGATTTGGTTTGATAACGTATTGAACTTTTTGGTTTTAATTAATCAGTAAATACGGTTGGGGGTGTGACGGGAAAATAGGTAGGTTTAATTATTAACTAACGGGGTTTTATTAGTAGAGGGGTGTCAGCTATTTATCTGGCACACAGTACAACGATTCCTCCTTCTTTCAACGCGAAATAGGTATACGTAGTTGAAATAAGTCATCGATGCGATCTGTAATCAGCTTACGTCAGTCAACTCGATCGTGATTTTAAAAATCGCCAACTTAACGCATTTTGACTATAAGCCCTCAGAGGCCCCTAGTCAAGATGCAAACGCTACTAATGTATGTTGCGTGTTATTATTTGTTTGGGATTTAGTTTTATTTGGTAGTTATGGTTGTATTGTTGTGTTAGTGTGTGGGTTGTTTGTGTGGAGGCGCGGGTGACGGCGCTGACGTGGGGGCACGCGGCGCGGCGGCTGTTCGTGGGCGTGGGCGGCGCGGTGTGCACGGCGCGCGTCTGGCGCGTGGTGGCGCCGCTGCAGCTGCTGGCGCGCGTGCGCGCGGCGCAGGCGCTGCGGGACCCGCGCGCCGCCGCCCGGCTGCCGCTGCCGCCGCGCATGCAGCCCGCGCTCGCCAACCTCTTCGCGCACACCATCCGGGTGAGGGGCACTTACTACGGTTGCGACAATTGGTGGCTTGCCGTGCTTCTAAAACCAATGAAGTCACTATTCCTAATTTTATGTATACCTTTTGATTTGACCTTCAGTATTAGCGTGATTCAAAATTAATTAAACCAATGAGCGAATTTTAATGAACTTTGGTACGGTGAATATCTCCACTGTGAAAGAGTAACAAAGAAAAAGTTAAGGTAGGTAGGTTGCCGCGGAACCGATAATCGCTGGAGGTATCGTATTCTTGAGTGGAGACCGCGAATCGGCAAACGTAGTTAGAACGCCCTTAGACTAGGTGGAGCGACGATCTTCGCAAGGTGGTTGGCAAGAGCTGGATGAGAGTGCCCACGAATCGTGCTCGTTGGCGTGCAATGGGAGAGGTCTATGTCCAGCAGTGGACTAGTAGGTATAGGCTGATGATGATGATGATGACGATGATGATGGTGATGATAAGATAAAGATAAGATAAGTAGTAGTAGTAACTTTAGTGTATTTTGAAATAATGACACTATTGAAAGTCAAAATCAAGGTGGCATGTATGTATTTAGCGGCACCATGAATTATAGAACCACGTTACACTACCAAAATACTAACCCTACTAATAACATATGCTTAGAGCTCATCTAATCATGAACTGAAACGAGAGCCGTTCAGGCTCTCCAGTTGTTTCTGCCTCTAATGTGCATGCATGTTCCAGGGGGAGGGAGCTTCAGTTTAAGACTAGACGATCTCTAGTTTACTAGGCCCAGTCTAGTCGGTCTAGGCTCTCTAGTTAACTTCCGCTATCCGAATTGAATAGCAATGTATTAACGAATTAGACTGTGTTCTCAGTGCAACGTGCCCGAGGCCCACGAGCTGCGGCACTTCGTGTCCCGGCCGCCGGGCGCGGCCGGCGCGGGCAACGGGGCCGGCGCGCGGCTGCACTGCACCATGCTGCGGCACGACGACGAGGAGGCCAACTACACGCTGTACCTGGAGCATCTGGGCGGGCTCGTGCCGCTGCTCAAGGGCCGCCGCACCAGCAAGATACGCCCCGAGTTCGTCATTTTCGATCCACAGGCCGAAGGTATTCGGGACTACTAGAAAAGAGGTCCTAAAGTATAAACATTCTCACCGCTGCTGTATGTAATCGACAGACAGCTGTACGACCATGTGTCTTGCTTGCGATATTGCGAAGTGAGAGTAAAACAGCAATTGTTGCCGCCCGCAAATTGTCGTTTCAAAGTTAATGGTTTAAGTAGTATTTTTCAAACTTAACAAATCAATACCTTCGAATTAACTATGAAATGAAACGAAAGAGTTTATTAAATGAGTTTTACAGCAATTTCACAGTATTTGAGTGTTTAGTAAGAGTTCGCAGTGGGGAACGACACAATGCCCTTATTTAAATTTTAAAACGTCCGGTGTCCTAATAGTGTCGTGTTGTGTTGTACAGAGGCCGCAATGAGCGTGGCGGCGCGCGAGAGCAGCAGCAGCAGCAGCGGCGCGGGCAGCTCGTCGAGCGGCAGCGCGGGCAGCGAGCGCGCCGACCGCGCCGAGCGCGCCGCGCGGCCCTTCCGCGCCGAGCCGCGCCACTCCGACTCCTCCGACACCGAGCGCGAGGAAGGTACAACACAAGTGTTTGTCGGCCTGCATACCCGACTGCACGACGCAAAGTAGAGTAATGTGGTTATCAGCCTATATATGTTTGTATGTATGTTTGTTCCTTTGTGGCACTCTAGAAACTAAACGAGAGGACCGATTTCAAAGATTCTTAGCTCAATCAATTTGTCTTTATCTTGTGAGTGTCACTAAAGATATGACAGTGATAACAATTCAATATGGCGGCAACCAGACGCCAACGCATTTGCAGTCTTGAGACTGTCATCGGAAGATTGCATATGTTTATGGGATTTAGAGTCCACTTACTATCAGCCTGTGTTCCCCTTCTTCATGATCGTTTCCCTTGGTCATGACATAAAACAAGTTGAGATATTGTATTGGGTGAAGGTTGCGGCGGCTCGCCGCGGCTGCAGCGGCGGCGGCGCGCGCGCGGGCGGCGCAAGGCGCGCGCCGAGCGGGACGACGCGCCCGACGAGCTCGCCTACATCGACTCGCTGCCCGAGGTGGGACCAAACAACTTATATCTTAACTGTTTTTATCATCAACAATCGACAAATGTATCGATGCATTTGAAACTCACCTAATAACAACTATAGCTAGACATCGCTACAGTTGCGGCTCAAGCGAAAATTACACTTTATTACTTTAATATTTCCTAAACGGTACCCCAATGAAAACAATGAGTTTTCAGAAGCTATCCAATGATAAGTTTTTGATGTTATAATGTAAAAAAATATATGATTTATACTTACGGGAAGTACAGAAAAAAATATTTGCAATTTGTCGGCGTAATTTAAATGTACAACTATACCAAATTACAGCTTTGTAGTACCAATAGACTTTGGGTTAAACCGCAGACAGACGAACAGACGCACATTGCGCAGCTATAAGGATTCCTTGTTGACTACGGACGGAACCCTAAAAACCGCCAGCTAGTTTATCATTAATGGTTGGTGTCTATAGTGTACTTAGTAGTAGCAGGCGCCCTGGTGGTATCGCAGTCGCTGACCACGGTGAGCACGTTGGAATAAGATCAGGCAGAAGGTCATATAAATAAAAGATACCTATACCTTAAGGAATCACTTAATTTAATTTTTATGATAAAAACCTTTCGTACATTGTTAAAATAAAGTCATTTCTCAGTTGTTTTTTATTCTCAAATGTTTTTTCAAAAAAAAAAAATACATGAAATGTCATTAGTTAATTCAAATGCTACAAATATAGTATAAAAAGTAATCTTTAATGTTCTTTAATCACAAGACACTGGCAAAGTTTAAAATATACGGCGCTAGCTGTTTTCTGTAATCAAAAGATTTTATTTCGTTAGCAAGTTGAGGACTACATTGCATAATTTACAATTTTATAAAGGTATTATGAAGGAGTGTCCTTCACATCAGAGTTAACATATTTATTAGTAAATTACTTATAATAGGCAATTAATCTTATTGTTAATTTACAAATATAAAAATAC
Organism: Acleris sparsana; assembly: GCA_923062465.1. Taxonomy (NCBI): domain Eukaryota; kingdom Metazoa; phylum Arthropoda; class Insecta; order Lepidoptera; family Tortricidae; genus Acleris; species Acleris sparsana. The sequence continues at coordinate 5,316,265 of OV281293.1, forward strand.
TAAATTCACATCAGCCTAAATACCATTGGTCATCTCCTCGAATGCTTCGATGAGGCCGTTCAGAAAGGCGTAGACGGTTGGCGCGGGGCTTAGCAGCTGGTCGAGGAAGTGCGTCGCGTCGCCGGCGTCGCGCATGCCGCGGCGCAGCCGGTACACCAGCGAGCCGTTGAACGAGCGGCGCAGCGCCGGCGGCGGCAGCGGCGCGCCGCACAGCGCGTTCAGGTCCACCAGCGCCATCAGGCAGTGCTGGAACTCCACCAGCGGGTGCAGTAACTCGCGGTCCACAGGGCCATCAACCTCGCTGTTACCTATCGTATGATAGTTCTCCAATATGGCAGCCGCGGTGTTACAGTCGCCCGCCGTGGCAGAATCCTCGTCCGTGGTAGAGTCAAGTATCGGCTTCGAAGAGAAAGGCAGCTCAGCCTTGCGTTTGGTGTTGGCAGCCTGCGGGAACACGAGGATCAGTGTGACGTAGGCTAGCAGCACGAAGCGCGCCGCGGCGCCGGTGTCGTCGGCGGGCTTCTTCTGCGCGAAGTAGAGCAGCGCGGCAACGAGCAGCTGCGCGCGCGCCGGCAGACGCTGCAGCGCCCGCGGCTCCACGCGCAGCGACACGCGCAGGAAATGCTCTAGCAACCACAGTGCGAACACCCCACCCGTTCTCGAACACGCATATTTTCGACGAGTATTCCGGTTTCCTGATAGAATAACCTTCGCCTACTTTTATGTATTCTTTTCTCAGATGGCCCGATACAAAGTGAAACCCATCATTATCGAAATCGTACTCTTTTGTACTTTTTTACTAAAAATCTCGCTAAACGACGTAATCGTATCGTAGTCGTATCTCCCCTACACGTAACGCGGGGATGTATTCTTTTCTCGTCTTACCCTTAGTGTGGGGTCTCGTTGGATAGGTCTTTCAGATATATTGCGAGTTTATGAAAACAATTCGTCGATTAAGGGATCCGTTTATGAAATATTAAGCATTAAAGCGCTAATTTTAGCGCATTTTAGCGCAGGGGACCCCTGCGGCTAAAACTACGCATACTAAAAAACGGATCGGATCGCATATAACGAATTTAAAAGAAAAACTATCACGACTAAGTAGACTTGATTGGTTCCGAAATACAGACGATTAAGTAAGAACATCACCAATTATAACTTTTATTAGAGAATTAAAATAAATAAAATAAATAAATAAATATCAGGGGACAATGTCACACCAATTGACCTAGTCCCAAACTAAGCTCTAGGCTTGTACTATGGGTACTAGACAACGATATAAATACTTATATAGAGAAATATATATTTAAATACATAGAAAACATCCATGACTCAGGAACAAATAATCGCGCTCATCACACAAACATTTGCACTTACCGGGATTTGAACCCAGGACCGCTAGCTTCGTAGGCAGGGTCACTACCAACTAGGCCAGCGTGTCGTCAAAATTAGTTCATTCTTGTTGCTTTTGAGATTGTTTTTGTGTAGTAAAGGCTTCGGAACCCTACACTGGACATGGTCAGACATGCCCGGTTTTTATCAGGAGACAATGTCACACCAATTGACCTAACCTTGAATAGCTCGCGGCTTAAAAAGTGCTTAGGCAAAATGCGATTACGATATTTTTACGATTTTTGATTATGTTGTAGTGCAGAAATTATGTAAGCCTTATCTATCCGCGATTTCAATATAGGGTTCGGCCGTTAGGGGGTGGAAAACGTTATCGCCCGGAGCTGAATCTGTATGGGAAAACTTTGACAGCTAAAGACGCGATTTAAGCGTCCCTTCACAATCCTCTTGAGTAGTATTGTTTCAGTAAGTACTTACGTTTCGGAAGCGACGAAGTCTACTTCACTTATTTTTAACCGACTTCAAAAAAAGGAGGAGGTTATACGTTCCACTGTATGTATTTTTTTTTTTTTTTTTTTTGTGTATGTTCACCGATTACTCCGTCAATTGTGGTCCGATTTTGAAAATTCTTTTTTGATTTGATAGGGTATACTTCCGAGGTGGTCCCATTGCCACCAAATCGGAATCTGATGAGGGGATCAGTGAGGAATTGAGAGAACTCCTCAAATATTGTAGGCAAACATAAAGCGATTTTAGTATTTTTAGTAACAAGTCTAGCATTTGCATTCAGAAAGTATCATTTGGTGAAGTGGACCTGATGATGAAGACCACAGATGGCCACCGGAACTCTTCAACGGTACCTATTTCAAGGGTGGCGATAAGATATCTCTATTAAGATGGTTGAACGACTACTACGAAGTTTATTTACTTGTAGAAATATGACTATGTATTTCCCGCGGCGTTGCTTGCGACGCGCTTGAAATAACTTAAAGTTTCATATCAACAAAGAAGTGGGACTACGTAACAGCGTATTCTCATAATAATATAAGACGCTATAACTACACAACTGGCGAAGGAGCTGGGTCTGAATGACAAAGTTAATAAGTACTTTGGGTTGGACCTTGGGCCTTAGGAGGATATGATCAGCACACGTGGCACACGTTATTAAAATTTTAGCACAATCCTCTTAAACGTTGCATTTCGCACAACGCTTTTTCATCATGTGGTTTCTTTAGCACTTTATTGGGCTCTAAGTCGCAAAGAGCAATACCATTAAGGGTCTTTACGCGACTTAGAGCAACATAAACTTGGCCTTTGGCAAACATTTTTTTACCCAAATCTATTACAGCTTTGTTTAAGGTAGTGCCCTGGAGTTTATGCACTGTAACCGCCCAACTGAGGATTAGCGGCAGCATCCTTCGTTCAACATCCCCGTATCCTTTAGTTGCCTGATAGGTTGTTGACACAGGCGCTATGGCGACTAACCCGTCTCTGTCTTTCACTTTTGTGCCAATAGTGACATCATCAAATTTAATAAAAACAGATTCAGGTAACTCGCCTGATTCTATTTGGTCACGGCGAAAGGCAGGCCATTTAAACTTGGACACAATCCCCATTGCCCCGTTGACCAGGCCTTCAGTAACAGAAATGTTGCGTCTTAACATGACTCTGGAGCCTATGCCAAGTTTCAAAACGTGCATCAAACCACCACAGTTATTTGCATCAGCAGGAATAACATTTGATGGTGGTCGTTTTCCATAGGTGAATATGACTGTAACTTTCCAGTGGCGTTGCTTGCGGCGAGCTCGAAATTTTCTATAGTTTCTCATTTATTGAAAAGTGGAACTACATAACAGCATAAATAGGATCACTAAAAAGTATTAAATAAAATAAATGTTTAAAAAAACAAAAAACCGCCTTCAAAAATGCAAAAAATAACTTCTTATAAAATGATAGGTACCTATAGGTAGGTCAGTCCAACTGAAGTCGGCGTCCCACAATATTTTAATGATAGGTACAAACAACCACACACTTAACTGCCCATTAAAGACCGAAGTTAGAAAATGTAGAAAGAGATGAATATAGATTTTACATAAGAGACAGTTTCTCTCTGTTCATCTTCAATAGTCACTCAGCTGTGTTGCTGTTTGTAAATCGGCTTTTGGTTTAAAATAATGTGGGACGCCGACTTCAGTTGGACTGACCTACCTATAGGTACCTATCATTTTATAAGAAGTTATTTTTTGCATTTTTGAAGGCGGTTTTTTGTTTTTTTAAACATTTATTTTATATAACTAACAGCTATAATAACAACTTTAATTCAGATAGGTTTCTAAAGCTAGTGGTGATGTTCACTTCGCAATAGACCTAGCGTAACTAGACGAGCATTTGGAGGTGCGAGCCATAGGAACCTAGTATAATTCTCCCAATTTAAGAATTCCGTTAAAATAAAGGAATTCCCGTTCTCGCTTTTGGGGCGTGACTCGAGAGCGAAAGGAAGGGATTAGTACCTACCTGTTTTTATATTTGTGTATTTTATTATTTTGTGTTTCCAAAACTCGGCACGTTTTGCGTGCGTTCCGAATTCCATTGTATAATAGTGGTTATATATTGTTCTAGGACGTCCACCTAGTAGAGGTGACCTCTAACATCTGGGGCACAAAGTTCAAAATGCACGGGCTCGTGAAGAACGTGCCGGCAAACCTCGGGCAGGTGACGTACAAAACGTCGCTGCTGCACCTGCAGCCGCGCCAGATGACGCTCACCATCGCAGAGCTGCGCGACGACGTGCCGCCCGCGCCCGACCCCGGCTTCAGTCCGCACAGCTTCTCCGAGGACGACGAGGAAGTGTTCCCCGCGGCCGCGCGCCGCCAGCAGGAGCGCCAGGACCGCGCCAACGCCAACGCGCCGCCGGCCGACCCTGCGGCCAACAACAACAACAACAACGCGCCCGCGGCGCTGGCGCGCGCCGAGTCCTACGACGAGTTCCCGTACATCGACACGGCCGACGCGCCGCCGCCGCGCCGTGTCGCCACGCCGCCCGTGCCGAGCCGCCACGCCATCTCGCCGCTGCGCTGCGAGAGCTCCGTGCCCGCGCTGCAGTCCCCCAAGAACGCTGTCGCCCCAACTGACATCATTTTCGAGCGACCCTCCCCGCAGACCGTCAGCTGCGGCGGCCGCGGCGACTTCTGCGGTGGTCGGACCGATTACAGCGTCCGCGATAACGGCGTCGCCCTAAAAGCGAACATCTCCAACGTCGAGCAGCAGACGTTCAGTCTGAACCTAGAGCCGAGCCGGCAGGTGACGATCAAGAAGTGCGACAACCACGTCACGGACAACTGCCTCTCTAAGCTGCGCAAGAACATCTGCAGCCGCGGCGGCGAGTCCGCCTCGTACGAGGTCAACACCCGGATCCTGAAGTCGCTCTGCAACAAGAACTACGAGCACGAGGTGCACCCGGACGCGCTAAGCAAGCGTGCCGAGACGCTGCGCGGGCTGCAGAAGGGCGAGGACCTGAAGTTCATCGACGAGGAGACGCCGGCGGAGGGCGGCGCGCGCGTGCAGCGCACCACCACCGTCGTGCCCATCAGCCCGATGTGCGCCAGCACGCCGCTGGACACGATGACGCGCAGCTGCAGCGTCGGCTACCTGGACCTGGTGGACCCGGCCGTGCTGCAGGCGCGCGTGTCGCTGGCCGCGCTGCGCGGGGAGCCCTCGCGCCGGCTCGTGCTCGTGGGCGACTCGGGCCGCCGGCGCCGCGCCCGCCGGGCTCGGGCCGACCGCGCCGCGCGCCCGTCGCTGGACCGCTGCGGCAAGTCGCGCAGCCTGGACTCGGGCGAGCTGTCGCTGGACGCGGGCAAGCGCCGCTCGCGGCTGGACTCGCTGGAGGGCGCGCGCGACTACCCGGTGTGCACGCGCTGCCGGCTGGTCGCGCCCAACGACCGGCGCGCGGGCGCGGGCGCGTACGTGTGCGCCGCGTGCATCGCGTGCGCCGCGAGCCCCGCGCCCGCGCCCGCGCCCGCGCCCGACCCGCGCCCCGCGCCCACGGACAGCGACTCCGACTACAGCAAGTATTATAGTTAGTACGGTAGTTGCTTTCCACTCCACTCGCGTCCGATGGTAAAGTACCCCAGAGCCAAAGTGGTAGCGTACATGTAGCAGCACTATAAGAGCGCCAAGCAGTTGTGTATCATCTGTTAAACCTGGATGAAACTCGACAGTAGATTCTTCTGTAAGTGCACGCTTATCTATGCTTTCAAACCCAAACGCTCTAGTTTCTTGAGCACGAGTTGCATGTGTGGGGTGCACATACTCTACCTAACACTTTGGTCGCTTGTCGGTTGCCCTACCATTTCCAAAGGTAAATTTCAAGGTGAGCCAACTGTTAAAAAAACATATTTCACCGGCTGTGAAAATTGCCTTTGTATTTTAATGTTACGTGTATTAATCGATCTATGTAACGGCAACTTTAAAAACATCGAGGAACATCAAATTCTAAGCAGGCCTAAAGACTGCCACACTTTTAGAAAAACGCAAAAGGCACCAAATTCTAAGATATTGTCCTATTTCAATGGATTTAACGAATTAATATCGAAATTTCGCATTTAACTAGATATTAAGGTTAGGCAGCTATAGCGTCTGACGGGCTATTGTAACTTTTCACAGGTACTCACTTTAAAAGTAGAACACGTCTTAGTTTGAAAAGTTAGAATAGCCCCTCAGATGCAATAGCCTCGCCTAACCTTACTAGTTTCTTGTCATTCTTGCAGTCAATTACTTCCACGCTTTCCTTATCCACCAGTACCAGTGCTGTTCCAGCCACGCATTCTATTTAGTGTATAGGTACTATTTTTGCAATTTAGCTTTACTGGCAAATAGTATATGCTCTTATACTCTAGTCACAAAACATCCCCTCGGATCGGGATCTCCTTGTTATGGAGAATTATTCAGATTACTATAAGGGTAAACAATCATTTTGTTAGCATCCGACCAATTATTGGCACCATAAGCTTGATTCCAAGGAAATAGAGGTGATAATTCTACAACCATTATAAATCCCAATAACTGTATACAGGATGCTAATATTTGGGTGCTTTACCCTATGCAAGATAAAATAAAATAAAATAAACAATCCAGATGGGTCGGTACGGGGAATTTGAAAGCTATAAAAAATTGGATGGAAAGTGCAAGTTAAGAAGCAAGGCCTCGATTTTGTTACTATGAAATACTAATCAGAAATCAGAAATCAGAAAATATTTATTTGCATAGACACAGTATAGGGATGTTACAGTACATTATGTTTCATGTGTCAAGCTTGCATGCAAGCGTGCAAATATAATTATAGTAGTAAATTAAAATGTCAAAATAATAATAATAAAAAATAAAAAACAAATATAAATGTCAAATTCAAACAATACAAAACAATAGCAAACAATAAAAACCGGGCAAGACCAAGTCGGACCACGCCCAGTGTATAGGGTTCTGACAGGAACACCCTCAATCATCCGAATTATTTGCTTCCGAATTTGAAAACACCGAATTTCATAATTCCGAATTTTTACAATACCTACCGAAAAAAAAGGTCAAATTATCAAAATTTCGAATTTTATATTACCGAATTTCAAAATGACGAAAACGTTTTTCCGAAAATTTTATGTCCGAATGTTGACAATTCCGGATTTTCTTTTTTACGAAAATTATAATCCCGAATATTACAATTCCGAAAAATACACAAACCAGATCGGCAACGTCAACTTCGGAATTATGAAACTAACCACTTGAATACAATATATAATTGAAGTAATTTACTTGAAACAGTTTATACCTCGGAATCCAGCAAAAGTCAATAAATATTTATAAAAACTTTTTAAATGTGTTGTTAAGAAAGTACAGAATAAAGTAAAAAAAAAAGGTTTTTTTTTTTCTATGTATTTTTTTCATTTTAATTGATACATCAACACACAGCCGAAACCGCTGGACCTAGGTACTTGACATTTTGCTCATAGGTTACGTATAGTTGCCGGCAAACTTCTTGAACACGTAACCTTGCTTGCGCAGAAGCGATTTTTAGGTTTCGTTGGGAGGGGGGGCGCGGGCGGCGGGAGGTGACGGCGGGGGAGCACGCACCATTGGTCAATCAGTTGACGTTTGCGTCCCGCACCACGTCCACGTCCCTCTGCCTCCCGAGTACACTTGCGTGCACTGATAAAGCCGATTGTTATCATTAATTTTCTTGTTATAATTTGATATTGATTTTTGAATCAATTTGAGAATGATATTCATGATATTGATGATAGTCAAGAAACAATGACTACCTCCAGCTCCCCTGAACCAAGACCTAGTACCAGCGCTGGTATTGACTTAATGGAAGGAATATCCTTTTTAGTTCAAGACTAATCTATTTTAAATAGTTTCCTGTATTTTTTAGTCTTATTCTAATAATAATATAAACTTTTTTTTTTCACTTGTGTATCATTTATCCTAAGATTTGAAAATATTCTGTAACAAAAATTAGGTACTTTTTTTTGCACGTATGTGTACGATGCGCGAACTTTCCCCCACTACCTCGCCTAATGTTCAAGAAGTTTGACGGCAATTATAGCTCACACCTCACACAGTGTAGAGATCCACTAAGGAAGGATGTTTGGAAATGCCGCCCCTGAGGTGGTAAAAAAGGGGATGAAAATTTGTATGAAAGTCCGTCAGTTTTGAAGTTAGAATCTTTAAATTTTGTGTTTTGGTCGACGATTGAAAATTGATTTATACGTGTCACAGCGTTTTTGACAATTTCACTCCGAAGGGATGGATGGAAAACTGACAGACTGTTGGTAATTGGTAATTAATCTTAATTAATCTTAATTACCAATTACCACGTCTCCAACTACTAAAATGACCATAGTTCATACAAACTTCTACCCCCTATTTTAACCCCTTAGGGGATGAGTTTCCAAAAATCCCTTCCTAAGGAACCTTCAGGGTACCCAAGGAATATTCCCTTCAATTTTCAAGTTCCTAGATCCAGCGGTTTAGGCCGACTGTTTATAAATAAAAATTATAATAAACAGTAGCTTAATTACCAAGAACCGTGTTCCCATACTAGTAAAATGACCATAGTTCCATACATTCTTCTCCCCCTATATTATTTAAGGGATGAGTTTTCAAAAACCCTTTCCTAATCCACCCTCAGGGTGGAATATTCCCTTCAATTTTCAAGTCCCTAGGTCCAGGGGTTTACGCTGTGTGCTGATCGATCACTCAGTCAGTTTTTCAGGGATGAAATTATCAAAAACGCTGTGACACGTTAAAATCAAATTTCAATCGTCGACCTAAACACAAAATTTCAAAACTTCAAAAGTGACGGACGGACATTCATACAATTTTTTCGGAATTTCCAAAAATCCTTCCTTAGTAGACTCTGTAAGGTCTCCCCTCTACACTCTGTAAGGTCCCAGATCCATTTGCAAAATTTCAAGTGTCTAGGTCCAACGGTTTGGGCTGTGCGTTGATATATCAATTAGAATTTAGAATTTTATATATACAAAAATAAATATAAATAAGGCAGGATATATTTTTTTTTAAACTTTATTCTAAACAACAAAAGACAAACCTCGGAATCCAGGGAAAGTCAATGAATCTGTATAAAAACTTTTGAAATGTGTGGAGAGCCGTAGCTCTTCACTAAATGTAATGCTTTGTGAAACTAAATTTCGGAATAGTGATGATTCGGGGTTTCAAAACGGAATTCTGAAATTTGTTTTTTTTTACATTTCGGAACAATATTTTGTAAAAAGCTGACTGGTGGCTTCTCATTCCTATGTTTTCCAATATTTTTTAAAGCAAAAAAATACAGTATGTACATTTAATCAAAGAATAACCCTTTATACGGGGTTGATAAAAAAAATGCGCCCTTTCTTTAGCGGTATTGGGGAATTAGACAACAGGATTCGGAAAACAAACGAGGACGCCAAGCTTTAGTTTTCGAATTCCCTGTAGTGCGCCATTTGGCTAGGGCTTGAACGTAGTGTCTCCCTCGCAGGCTCGCTGGAGCAGCTGGCGCTGCGGCTGCTGGCGGCGCGCGGGGTAGCGCGGGGGGCCCGCGAGCGGCCCAGCAGCTCGGCGCCCGCCTCCCCGCGCCCCGCGCGCTCCACGCCCGCCTCGCCCGCGCCCGCGCCGCGCCGCCCGCGGTACTCCTCCGCCTCGCCCATCAGGTACCCAGCACACTACACCCTGCCCCCGCGCGGGGCCCGCGAGCGGCCCAGCAGCTCGGCGCCCGCCTCCCCGCGCCCCGCGCGCTCCACGCCCGCCTCGCCCGCGCCCGCGCCGCGCCGCCCGCGGTACTCCTCCGCCTCGCCCATCAGGTACCCAGCACACTACACCCTGCCCCCGCGCGGGGCCCGCGAGCGGCCCAGCAGCTCGGCGCCCGCCTCCCCGCGCCCCGCGCGCTCCACGCCCGCCTCGCCCGCGCCCGCGCCGCGCCGCCCGCGGTACTCCTCCGCCTCGCCCATCAGGTACCCAGCACACTACACCCTGCCCCCGCGCGGGGCCCGCGAGCGGCCCAGCAGCTCGGCGCCCGCCTCCCCGCGCCCCGCGCGCTCCACGCCCGCCTCGCCCGCGCCCGCGCCGCGCCGCCCGCGGTACTCCTCCGCCTCGCCCATCAGGTACCCAGCACACTACACCCTGCCCCCGCGCGGGGCCCGCGAGCGGCCCAGCAGCTCGGCGCCCGCCTCCCCGCGCCCCGCGCGCTCCACGCCCGCCTCGCCCGCGCCCGCGCCGCGCCGCCCGCGGTACTCCTCCGCCTCGCCCATCAGGTACCCAGCACACTACACCCTGCAGTGGGTTCTTACTTCTAGTGGCTTGAATTTATAAAAGTAAAATAAATAATATTTATCTACATCCATGGCATAACTTCCCTATAATATGATCACTTGATCTGAAACACCCCACACTCGCACAGTCATTTGTTTCGAACTTTCGAACAGAAAATAAAGTTTTATACAACTTGAAAATGTAGGCCATATTGTACATGTTGTAGAAAACTTATGATATGCATGTAAATAGTTTATTATGCGACTGTACGCATAATTAGGCATTAAAACACTCGGCTACCGGCTCGTTTCATAAAACCAGCCTCTCATTATGCTCCAGTCACATAAATAGCTATTATTTGAAACTTCAAGAACTTGAAAGAAAAATAATACAATTTGCTCAACTAAAACAACTTTAATTAGGGGAAGCTGTTGTACCCCGGACAGTTTACATTTCTTTGATTTTTAGAAAAAAAACGAGATGCTTCAGAATTGCCAAATGTGCAAATATGTAAAGTTGTACTATTGTACTACATTCCGGGATATGATATTAAACGATCCTTTAGTTAGTTTAGACGGGACAGGCTGATAGAAAAAAAAGGGAAAAGTGTCGATGGTACAACACCCCTGATTTACCTTGGACACTCGGTGTTGTACCTTGGGCAAATACCATTTTTGCCAAGAAAACAGAAAATAATCATCTAGTATTTAGTTATTAAGGATACAAAAGGCAACTCGGACGAAGACTTTTTATACCTTTTCATAGGTTCCTTAATAAAATTTACAAGAAAAGGCCATATTTTCCCACTCTCCTAAAACAAATGGAAAATTTCCCTGAGAACAATTGAAAACATAAACAAAAATGTAATCAACAATTAAAATAGTAAAAAATATTTAACTTGTCATAAAAAATGCAAAATAATGTAAGAATTAGAACACTTTGGAACTTTTCTACCTTAGTCCGTAGTCCAAGGTACAACGTAAGTTCGGTGTCCAAGGTACAACAAAGCAAGTTTTTTTTAAAGTAACCTTTGTAAACGCACTTCGTCTAAAAGTTAGGATGAAACGACTGCACTATCTGATAGCTATTTAATATAGTTTTAGCATGCATTATTCAGTTTTATCATATATATGCGAAACACTAAATAAACGAATTTGTAATAAAGTTTTAAAAACTCATTTTCTGTAACAAATTTTATATTTTTGTAATTTTCTCGACGCACACGCCGCTCTGGAGTTTCGTGCTAACTTTACTTTCGTTTTAATAGATAATGGTTCAAATGACATATATATTTATTTTTGAAGAATGCGGGATACTTTAAATATTGTCAACTGTCCGAGGTAAAACTATGTCCGGGGTACAACAGTTTCCCCTACTTTATAAGCCCAAAATTATCTTCATTCAACTTTTAATATCACGGAATATTTCTTTTATATTATATCTTATATCTAAATAGGAACTGTGATTTTTTTTCTAGTAATGACTAGTGTCATCTGGGGATGCGTCATGGTACGGTCCCTCTGCACATAGCTCCTCAATACCTACATCACTATTTAAGATATATTTAAGTACATTGTTGGAAAATACATAATTGCCATTGAGGCAACTCCTTACTTACAATGGTTTCAAAGATGTTATGCTGTCATGTAATATCCAATACATTACGCGGCCTGAATTTAAGCAATTCCTGTGCGGTCTATTACTAACTCACACCCTAATAGGCAACTCCTGAACTCGCCGCTGCTAAGGCGGCGCAAGAAGCCGTCGGAAAGCTCGGACGAGGAGTGCTCGGGCTACAGCGAGGTCACGCCGCGCAACTACCGCGATCTCGAGAGTTTTCAGAAGGCGCAGCTACGGAACAAGGTATAGCGTACTGTTCTTATTAGTATTTCTGTTTGTCAACGCCATTCGGTGATTTTGCGGAATAGAGTCCACCACTTCAGTTTCTAGTTTATTATTTTCGGTTAGGCGCTCGTGATTGATTCATTCCGCGTCGAGAGAATTACTTATTGAAAATTTAAATGGCAATTTGTATGTAATAATTTGATCGCTTCAGCTTTCTGGTAGGTACAGTCGGCAAAAAATGTGTACTTACCACCCTACGGTTCAAGTTCATTTGCACGTCATGGTACAACAAGTTCGATTTTCCCTTGCAATAATATTATGACAGTAACAAGTGTCAACCTTAGCCATAATTTAATTTTGATGCCCACAGAAACTTTTTGTCAAACTTGGTAGACCACTTTCTTGGCCGACCTTTCGACTGCAAAGAGCTGTATAAGGTCCAAAAGTGGATACATTTCGTCTCATTTCGGCACTTACTGTACATACTATCTAATACGTAATATCTAATCTAATACAATTACGCCCAAACATCTTTTCAACTCTGTGCTTCGATTGGTTTTCGAATCATTGGGGATGTTAACTGACCGTAAGCTTCTTATTTATATTTATTTAAACACAGTACCTAAATAAAGTTTTTAATTTGCAAATATCCTTGTTCTGTGCATCCCTAAAAGCAACCAATGACGCTGTATGTCCGACCCCAGATAAAGCGCGCGGGCGGCGCGACGGTGGCTCCCGAGCCGCGCGCGGGCGCCGCGGACGGCGCGCGCCGGCAGCTCGTGATGCACAACAAGGCGCCCATGTGGAACGAGAACAGCCAGGTCTACCAGCTCGACTTCGGCGGCCGCGTCACGCAGGAGTCCGCCAAGAACTTCCAGATCGAGTACCACGGGAGACAGGTTGGGACATCTTATTCTTACTACATTGTTTTGCAAAGAAGCAGTTAATTTAATACAGATGATGATACAAGTATCGCAGAGAATATCCACAAAAGAGGAATGAGAGCTGATTTCAACGTGTCTTTACTAATAGATTGACAAAAATAAATTGGAAAAATGAAGGCGCTGTTCGGAGTAAATTTGGCAACATGATCCAGTTTTTTCCCTAAAAGCCGGTCCTGTGGTGTTGCCACTTCAGGATAATCTTGTACACCAACCAAATTTTGTGCAAGCTGTTTATCAGATCTGATTGTCTTACCGCCAAGCAGCATTGTTGTTTTCCTGGTATGGGGATAAGACAACCGGTGAAAACACAGAGGTACCTCCTCCTCCTCCTAGGGGGTCCTCTGGGTTGGAAAAGCATCCGCAGACTTTAGATTGCAGTGCATAGTCTATGGAACTCAGATCCCAGTTACTATCAGGTGGCTTGTGTGCACGTTGGCCTTCTTTATGTCATTAAAAAACCGGGCAAGACCATGTCGGACCACGCTCAGTAAGGTTCCGAAGCCGCTAAGTAGTACAAACATAGAAACAACAAGTAATAACTAATTTTCAATTTAAAGTAATTTGGTGCCGTTTTAGATCATTTTAGTGGGTCTCTATATTGGAATCCATAATATCGGGTGGAAATGGCTTTTAGGAACGATAAATTAGAACAAATGACGATTAGGACAAACGATATTATGGATCGCGAATGCCACCCGATTTCAGTAGCTATAAACACTTTAATCGCCTGTATCTCAAAAACCAATGATGTCTACTTATTTGTGATAGTTTTTCTTTTAAATTCGTTATATCGTTACTACTTTAGAAAAAAACACGTATCTGATATTTCGATATGATTGAGTTTGAACGTAATTCTCTTCACGTTTAAGTTTAATATCGTACGTCACGAAATACGAGATACGTGCTTACGATATGTGCTTTCTGTAGTGTCCTAAGCCCTTCAGGACACCAAGAAATAAATACTTTTAATCTTTTAATTCACTTTTATTAATAAAAATCACAAACCAAATTCTGCACGCCATGTGCTTACCAAAAGAAAACATTTCTCTGCCCGTCATACGTGCGTTCCGAAACACGCACCGTGTTTTTTTGTTCGTTCGGATACATATCAATACTCTCCCTATAAATTTAGACGTTGGGGTGGTTTTACTATTCTTGAGGATCTTCTAACTATTACATCATTATCATTACTACATGTCGGGGGATTTTCACTTTCCACTGGGGATTTAGGTATTATAGTTGTAGTAACATCATTATTTTCTGTTCCTATCTTAGTATCCAATTCTTCAGGCACATTATCTTCAGATAATTTATTTTCCTTTTGTACTTGCCTGTTTTTAGAATCATCTAAATCCCTAATCACTTTCTCTTTGCTACTTCCATTAAAGTCATAATCACTTTTATTGTTTGTGTGATGATCATTATTATCTTGGGAAGAACAACTTATTATTTGATCCAAATGTCTTTTCCAGACTAACTGTTCATCTATAATTTTACAAAGATAAGTTCTTTTTCCCAAGACCTCCTCAATTACAGCTTTTACAAACCGTTTTTTATTTGGATTTCTGTAATCTCGACAGTAAACACTTTCCCCTTCTTTAAATGTCACATTCCTTTCTCCTCCACCATTATTAACTTTTTCCTCTTCGGTACAATTTTTATTTAATAATAAATCTAACCTAGTTCTCAATTTTCTTTGAAACATTAATGTTGCCGGGGCACTTCCAGTAGTGCTATGAATAGAATTTCTGTAATGGAATAAATAACGGTTCATTAATGTTTCAAATGACACATTACTTTTTTCTTGCATTGTCTTTAATAATCCAGATTTAAAATTTCTAACTGCATTTTCAGCAAGACCATTTGTAGCAGGGTGAAATGGAGCAGATGTCTGATGTTTTATGCCATTCTTTTGTAAAAACTCTGAGAAATCCTTGCTACAAAAAGTTGCTGCATTATCTGTTACCACAATGTACGGTAGACCATATCTACTAAAGCATTCCCTAAATTTTTCGACAGTTAGCTTAGCTTCTAAGCTTTTCATTATAAATGCTTCAGGCCACTTTGGATAGGAATCTACAATTAATAAAATCATTTTTCCGTCAATTGGTCCAAGAAAATCAGCATGAACCCTTTCATATGGAAAACTACACTTTGGCCATGGAATTACATTTGATTTTGGTGGTTCTGGTCGTGCTGACATACAAATATTACAATTTTTTACCATATTTTCAATACAATTGTCTAGACCAGGCCACCAGAAATATGATCTAGCATTTGTCTTCATTTTGACAATACCTGCATGGGCTGCATGTAATTCTTTAAGCAATTTTAATCTTAATTTTTCAGGGATAACCACTCTATAACCCCACATAATTATATTTTGATCAATATACAACTCATCCTTTCTTTGGAAAAATGGCTTAATAGATTCATCCGTAACATTTTTAGGAAACCCATATCTAATCATATTATAAACAGAACTCAAAATTGAATCCTTTCTTGTCTCTGATCTGACCATATTTAAATCAATAACATTTTGCTCTTCTACAAAATTTATGTAATCACATTCTTTAACTATTGTAGCTTCAGTTACACTAACATTCTTTGTAACTGGCAGTCTAGACATACAATCAGCCTTTACATTATCTGTGCCCTTAATATGTTTGAAAGTGTAATCAAATCCTGCTAAATACAATGACCATCTTTGCAGTCTGCCTGCTGCCATTTGTGGCAAACTTCTATTTTCTCCAAACAAAGCCTGCAATGGCTTATGATCAGACTGTAATTCAAATTTAGTTCCAACAAGGTACTGATAAAATGTTTGAACTGCCCAATAAATAGCTAACGCTTCCTTGTGAATCATTGAATAATTTTTTTCTGCAGTTCTGTAAACTCTAGAAATAAAACTTATTGGCCTGTCTGAACCATCCGGCATAACATGACTAAGCACTGCTCCAATTCCATTTTGAGATGCATCACATGATAATCTTAATGGTAAGTCCCTATTAAAGTGAACCAATGTATTTTCAGAAACTATATCTTTTTTTATCATTTCAAAACTATCATTACACTTTTTTGACCACACAAAGTTGGTATCTTTTTGCAATAAATCATAAATTGGTTTTAGTTTTAATGACATCTTGGGAATAAATTTTGAATAATAATTCACCATTCCAATCCAAGACCGCACCTCCGTAACATTACTGGGTGGTGGTGCATTAATTAATCCATCCAATTTAGACTGGTCCTTCTTAAGACCCCCTTTCGAAATTATGTGCCCTAAATATCTAACCTCTTTTTGAAAAAACAAACATTTATCTTTGTTTAATCGAATACCTACTTTTTGAAATCTTCTCAAAACTTCCTCTAAATTTTTAAAATGTTCCTGGTCATTTGCCCCTGTTACTAACACATCATCAATAAAATTAACAACACCTTTTGCCCCTAGTAACACTTTTTCAAGTTTTGCTTGAAAAATTGCACTCGCTGGTTTAGTTCCATAGGGTAATCGATTCAATTTATAAATACCTTTAGGTGTCGACCATGCCAATAAATTTCCAGTATCATCATCACATATTAATTGATTGAAAGCGTTACGTAAATCTAATTTTGTGAATTTTTCACCTCCCTGTAATGCTGTAAAAATGTCCTCAATTCTAGGTAAAGGGTGGTTAACATCTTTCAAATATTTATTAATGGTAATTTTATAATTAGCACATAGTCTCAACTGCCCATTCTCTTTTAAAACAGGTACTAAAGGTGTGCCCCAATTTGTATTCTCAACTTTTGTGATAACACCCTCCTTTTCTAACTTAGACAATTCACTATCAACTTTATTTCTATAGGCATGTGGGATAGGTCTTGGTTTGTGAAAAATGGGTTTTATATTTTCATCTAACAATTCTAACTTTATTTTTTCACCTTCAATTTTACCTAACTCTGGCTTAAAAACATCAGTAAATCGTTGTAATACAGAATCTAATGTTGGAACAATATCATTATGTAACAAGTTTACCGGAATGTGGTTGTTGATTTCTATTTTAAATTTTTCTATTAAATCTCTACCAAACAAACATTTACATCCATTTTTTACAATCAGTAATGAGCAATTTATTTTCTTGTTATTACATTTTAAGGGAACAGTAATCTTACCCAAAGGCTTGACAATTTGACCATTATATGTCTTTAAATCGCAGTTTGCTGGCTGAAGCTGGAAATCAGAAAAGATCTTTTTATATATATCCTCTGGAATACATGAAACAGCAGCACCAGTGTCTAATTCCATATTTAAACTTCTTAAACCCATGCAACACTCGATTGAATATGGAGCAACATAATTAACATGTAACACCAAATCTTCAACAGTGAGAATGTCCACTAACCCGTTTTCATCCTCCTCTTCTTGCACCTCCAATGTGTGTGTCGGCTTACTTTTGCACACCAATGCCAAATGTCCTATTTTTCCACATAATTTACATTTATATGTCTTATATTTACACTTTGCAAAGGAATGATTTGACTTGCCACAGTGTATACATAATAGAACGTTGCTTTCAGCACCCTTCTTCTCTACTGTTCTAACCTTATTAACACAGACACTATCTGGTTTTTCGAGCAATGCCGATTCCTTGTTTAAAGCAATGTCTAATAAATTCGCTATTTCCTTAGTAATTGGTTCCTCGCATAACCTTTCAAAAATCGGTCCCGACCTAAAACCAGTGAAAAACTTGTCCTTTACTCTTATTTCAAAATCTGTGCCGAACTCGCACTCAGCAGCCATTTCTCTCACTCGCTCGTACCATTTTGATACACTTTCACCATCATTCTTAACTGCTTTGTCAAAGACTGCTCTTTTCCTGTAATATGACACTCTTGGACGAAATCGTAACTTCAAAGCTGCCTCAAGGTCAGTATAGCTTTTTTCTTTAGGCAATACGGGATGAAACATACTTTTCAGAGTTTTGTACGACTTCTCGTCAATCAACATCAATAAAGTAGACACTTGTTTCGTGTCTGCAACGTCGCAAGCCTTGAAATATTGTTCCACACGCTCCAAAAAGCAATCTACATCGTCACCGTCCGTGTACGGCTTTATTTGACAAAAATTTGCCCTCGTCGCCATTTTGTAGTGTCCTAAGCCCTTCAGGACACCAAGAAATAAATACTTTTAATCTTTTAATTCACTTTTATTAATAAAAATCACAAACCAAATTCTGCACGCCATGTGCTTACCAAAAGAAAACATTTCTCTGCCCGTCATACGTGCGTTCCGAAACACGCACCGTGTTTTTTTGTTCGTTCGGATACATATCACTTTCATTGAAGATATTTTTCAGATTTTAGTATTTGTAGTTTTGTCTGTGGGACACTTGACTCTAACAAAACATAGCGCTAAGCTTCAAAACGAATCCCTTAATCGAAAAATTGTTTTTACAAACCACACATGGGATAGACGAGAAAAAATATACATCCTCACGTCACGTGTAGGGGAGGTACACAAGCAAAAACAAGATTTTATTTTACCGCTTTCTTGGCGTGACTAATATGTATCTTCATGCCAAATTACAGCTTTCTAGTACTAAGGGTCTCTGAGCTAGACTGCGGACGGACGGACGGACACCCAAAAAACGAACCATTCCGTTTACTTACTCCTTATACCTACTAACACTAGCTTGGTCCTCCAATCTCAAACATGAACCATCATTAATCATCAATCGTTTCCAGGTGATGCAGTTTGGGCGCATTGACGGCAACGCGTACACGCTGGACTTTCAGTCCCCGTTCTCCGCGCTGCAGGCGTTCGCGGTGGCGCTGGCCAACGTCACGCAGCGGCTCAAGTGAACCGTCCTGGCCCCACACCCCCACCTGGCTCCCTATAGAAGACCACTAAGGGCCGTGATGATAAACTGATGTTGAGTGAGCTGCCCGTCTTGAAACTAGTAATTTCTAACCTGTTGAGACGGGCCCATTTTCTCGAGATAAGTTATCCAGACGGCCCCAAGGCCGTATAGAGCTTACACTACCGTTCAAAAAGGTTTAGTAGACTTAGCTGTTATTCACCCCGATCCGGTTGTCACTCGGCAGTCTTGTGGATCATATGAGATTAATTCACAGCTCAAAGGCGGGGTTCCTATATGAGTGTTACGTTGAAGGTACACAGAAAGAACATTTGTTTATTTTTTTTATTTAACATGTCGAGTTACCCAATTAACTTTTTGAAATATCGCTATTTCAAAGTTAGGAACCATGCAATTTCGTTGGTAGGTACGTTATTTTCGTGTAACAAACATGTAACAAAGTGGTATATTCATTGAGGTGTAAGTTTTGAGGTTATTATCTAGTTTTAAAAGTGAATACCTAGACATCGTGTTCTTTCCGTGTACCGTTTAACTGTTACAGTATTAATACTGTAATTTTTTTAAATAGGTGGGGCGAATACTTATGCGAGGTAGTGTACAATTTGTATGTGACGGCTGGTATATACTTAATGATGGAAATTGGAAACGTTAGGTATGCTTAAAATAATCCCGTCAGTGGCAAATGTGATTTGACTCATAGTAATTAACTAGACTCATATGAGTTATATATACTCTTTTGTGGTATAACGGATATTCGACTGGTTGATGATATGGTAATTCCACACCCTTTTACGTTTTATAATCGCCCTGCCTTCAGATCCTGGCATTTGAATTAACTGGCACGGCGGCGTATTTAACGCGGTTGTGCCGTTCAAAGTACCGCCATAATTTTACTAATTCGTGAATGCATTGTTCTCGATATACTATAACACGAAAGCAACCAAAATTGCTTAAGCTTAAGTCTTTACGAATGGTAAATGAAATACGATTTTAATATTACACAGAAATACTAACATTACGAGTATGGTTTTGTTAGTCACAGTGGACACTGGATGTTCGATGTTACCGTAAGTCCTAATACTAAGTTCTAGACTTCAATCAGTGATTTCGCTTAAGGATTGTTTCATAATAATCGTCTAAGCTCTAGGAAATAATTAAATTGTACTTAAAAATCCGACATTTGGAAGGATATTGATGTGATGCTGTTCAAATTACAGCCGTCTGGCTCCTAAAGGCAGAGGCGGCGCAAGGCGTGGCCGACGCGGGCTGCCTCGCACCATGAAGGTTTATGCCGTGAACGCGAATTCGTCTTTCAGCGCCACCAGAGGGCCACGCACCCGAATAACATTTAGGTCTTGCCCCGCCACTGCCTAAGAAATAACATTCAACGCGAATAGTTACAAGAAACTAACTTACCATTCACGTAACACTATGAATTATACTTACGTGATTCATACGAAAAGACGTATCCCATTTTAATATTGATGAAATAGACAGTGTGTACGATATTGGATACACTAAACTAGAAATCGCTTTGATACAGCCTATTAGAATAGGAAACCGAGATAGGTAAATACACATATTTTGTACACAAGCTTAGATAGGTAGCCTTGAAGTATTTTCATGACATACTGGTGTACAGTCGCCAATATTAACATCTTAACCAAATTTGAGGTCATAAATATGTAACATCAGTCTCAGATATGTCTGAGCCCAAGACTGGGTAAGGTATAACTGCTGGAGAGACAACTCTTACCCGACCAATATACAGGGTTATTGGTAAGTCGACCTATTCCCGTTAGGAGGTGATAGGGGTGACTATTTGCGATAATTTTGACCCCCATATGCATTATGCAAAAGTGAACCATTTTTGAGTTATCGCAATTTTTAGTTTTTTTTTAAATTAGTCGGAAATTCAACTTGAAAAATTTATTACTAGAAAAGTATCAATTTAAATCTTTTTTTTTCTTCTGATTTACAAAAACGATTAAACACTGGTTATTTCTCAATATTAAAACAATAATTATCGGCCCAAATTTAAAAAAGCGAGACGGAATACGAATTTTTTTCAATATTTTTTGCGATCGCTTTCCACTAAAATGCCTTAAAAACAAAAAAAAACGTTATGAAACTTGGCTTGCAGATTATTTTAAAAACTTAACTGTTTTCTTAGCTCTCCAAACATGCATAACAAGTAGGAAACTATTTGGGAAAAAACTGAAAAAAAAATCATAACAAAGGAAGCGGGCGGAAACTAAAGTCACAAATGCCACTTCAAAAATAAAAATTAAAAACATACCGAATTTACATCAACTTTTTTTATTTGCTTTTGTACAAGATGAACTTGTTTTTCGTATGAAATATTAAAAAAAAAAATCTGTACACGTTTGAGAATGCGAGGCCGAAAACTAAAAAATACATGTTTTTTTATCAAACTCCAACATAAATTACACGAAAACAGAAAAAATTACCAATACATTTGGCTGACCGAAATTAGTCTGACTAACTTAAAATAAAACTAAAAATACTTACTTTTTCCATAAGTTAATGTTGTTATTTGTGTTTACGAGTATAACAGTTAGTTTTAATAGCTCGTTAGAAAGCTGGAAAAACGTCAATGTTTTATGTGTAATTTGCACGCCAAATGTATTGGTAAATTTTTCTGTTTTCGTGTAATTTATTTTGGAGTTTGATAAAAAAACATGTATTTTTTAGTTTTCGGCCTCGCTTTCTCAAACGTGCACAGACAATATTTTTTTTAATATTGCATAAGAACAACAAGTTCATCTTGTACAAAAGCAAATAAAAAAAGTTGATTTAAATTCGAAATGTTTATTAATTTTTATTTTTGAAGTGGCATTTGTGACTTTAGTTTCCGCCCGCTTCCTTTGTGATGATTTTTTTTTCAGTTTTTTTCTAATAATTTCCTACTTGTTATGCATTTTTGGAGAGCTAAGAAAACAGTTAAGTTTTTAAAATAATCTGCAAGCCAAGTTTCTTAACGTTTTTTTTTGTTTTTAAGGCATTTTAGTGGAAAGCGATCGCAAAAAATATTGAAAAAAATTCGTATTCCGTCTCGCTTTTTTAAATTTGGGCCGATAATTATTGTTTTAATATTGAGAAATAACCAGTGTTTAATCGTTTTTGTAAATCAGAAGAAAAAAAAAGATTTAAATTGATACTTTTCTTGTAATAAATTTTTCAAGTTGAATTTCCGACTAATTTAAAAAAAAACTAAAAATCGCGATAACTCAAAAATGGTTCACTTTTGCATAATGCATATGGGGGTCAAAATTATCGCAAATAGTCACCCCTATCACCTCCTAACGGGAATAGGTCGACTTACCAATAACCCTGTAGGTTAATTCTTAAGAGAGATAAATAATTACGTGAAAGTTATCATCGATTGCGAATAATTAAGTTTAGTTTAACATTAAATCTCTCAAGTTTTTAACCTATACGCGTTTGAACTGTATGACCATTAGTTTCCAAGCAGTGAAACATACCTACTAGCTTATTCCCTGTATGGCAATGAAGATAGAAGGTTTGACTGCTTGGAGTAAGTGTATGAAAAGCCAGCTGAGATAAAGAAATATTTATACTCGAAAATCGAATTAAATACCAAAATCTGACAGTTGCCATCTTGATTATTTCGTTATTTTAACATTATTTCATAATAGTACATTATGATACAAGTGTGCTAAGTTGACCATTGTATACAAGGCGCTATTGTGTGCGCACGAGCGAAAGCGAGTGCGCCACAAGAAAGCCGCGTATATTATGGTCACAGGCACACGTGTTACATACGACGTTTTTCAACACACTTGCGAAAAAAAAAACAAGACTCTTCATTTAGTCAAATTTTAATTAATTATTAAAACAGTTGGTTAAATGATTTTAATAAAATTGAGTTATTTTTTAGTAATAAAGCTGATTTCACCAATTTATTGAAATAAATATGTAGATAATGTTATTTGCCGCATAAAAACTGTCTGTTGCTAAGAAAAAAAAAGGTATAACCCGACTAAATTATATCGCTTCTTCTTCGTACTTACAACTTGGTACTAGGCTACAAATGTAAATTGTTTGGGTTAATAAACTAAAGGCACTTGTGCGTAATATACTGAAAAAGCACGCGTGTTTAATATCTAGGTTTATGAGCCAAAAATCGGTGGAATAAAAAGGTCGATTTGAGCAAGTGTGTTGAAAAAACATGAAAGAGAGCTAGTGTAATTAGTAATATTAGGGTAAGTTTTATTGATAAAAATACCTACACTCAAACCAAAATGCAGTTATCACAGCGAATATGCGCCCGTTAGGATTTTGGTGTTTAATTAGATTTTCGAGTATAGGTACAAACGTCGAATATTTTGTCACGATAGACGGTATATCCGCCGACCCCTTTAATGAAACTTGTATATTGGCCTATAGGATAGCGTAATTAAATTAAGTCAATGTTGTTGGTCCATTTTTTAATGAATTGTCCTTTCAATCATGTAATCTTATCAAGCGAAGGGCTGCTAAGTTACTCATCCTGCGAGGATACTCGCGTTGGTTTATTTGGTCAGTTAGTATTAGATGTTATGCACTGAATTTTTCATATACACCATGTTCATTGTTTATTCCCCTTGGATTATAAAAACGTTGACGTAGGTACCTGTTTATGATTTCGTATGTGTTTCTTTTTATTGAACGTTATCTGTTAGGAGGTGCGGCCTAGCATGTTTTAATATATTTATTAGAACGGTTACTGCTAGTGCCAATAATTTAGTGGAATTATATATACTTAACGATATTAATGTTCTAACGTATTTATTGTTGTGTTGTGTGTCTCTTTAAGATTGTATTAATGGAATACTTTACCAGGTTGCTCACATCAGAGTCCAAAACTGTTATATTATTAATCGTCGGCATATTGTGAAGAGACAAGAGGCACCGCAGGAAAATTGATCATGGTTACTTTAGTTTCTACATAAGTATTATAATCGTTAATAAATGTCAAAAGTAAAAATATTTTTCTATTTTCGTGACATTTAAATGTTTTTCCATATATTTTTTGGTTAATGATAGAAAACAAAACCTAATTTGCCAATTAGAGAATTTAATAGTACGGTAGCCAGGCCTTAAATAATAACTGTACTTAACAGAACCTTGTGTGACTCGTATGTGCAATTCGTTAAGTACAATGATTACCACACTTAATTGTCTAGTGAACCTTATCCGGTCAACCTACCCAAGGTCTAATATTTGAACCTTAGAAGTGTAAAATAACTAAGGGGCCTACCTGTGAACCTTATACGGCTAACATGATCATGCATAAGGATTGTCTTTGAAAGTGTGAACCATTTACGGGTAACCTAAATAAAGTCCTCCTTATACGGATAACTTAAGTAATGTTCGCCTGTACATTTTATAAGGCTTAAATAACTATGGTCTAGAACTGTAGAAGGTGTACCTGTAAACTACGGCTAAAGGTTCAACTGGAAACGTAATATATGCGCACCACGTAACATGAACTTCGCCAAAGTCGATTATTAGGTGGGCGGTAAGCGGCGCGGTGTGGGGGGAGCCCGCGTTACTATAGCAACCGTATTGTTACCTGCGCGGTTACCGCCATATTGGTTCATGTTATATGGTGCGCATTATACCTATGTGTAAGGTTGGCCGTATAAGGTTTTCAGGAGGACCTCAATTATGTTAGCCATACAAGGTTCAAAGGTAGACAGTTCAGTGCGGTGTTGACTATGCACATGTAACTCCTCGACGGAACGTACATATCTCAGGTTAATTATTTATTGATAGTGAATGTGATGAGTTTTCATTTCCGCTCATTATTTAAGACTGCACATAGGAAATATATTTTGTGATACTCATTTTATTGTTTTCTAAGTAATTAATGGTTAGTTAAAGTTAAGTCGGCGTAATTTGTAGATAATTGTGAGGCTAGTATTGCATTGCGTTTTCGTTTGCGAAAAGTCCGCTACACTCGGTCAGGTTCGGTGCGTTGCGTTATACAGATATACATACATGCATCGTATGGGTGTATATCTTAAGAGGGTGGGGACGCCGGGCCGGAGCAGGAGATTGTTTATTAGGTCATTTTGTCCTATACATGTATGCACAACACTGTATATGCGTTTTGACTACTTATGTGCAACGCCTTGATACCTCCCAAGCAAACCCGACCGCGGCAGCGGCGCGCGGCTGTATCGTTATGTTACCTGTGTCCATGTTAGTTGTCATCGGTCGCTATTATTTATTCCACTTGTCATTTGTATATATGTACCTACTATAGTGACAAAGTGTAAATAAAAAATATTCTCCAGATAAAAAGGCATCTGTGTTTTATTTCAACGATATTGCTTATTAACAAATTACTAGTAGAGGGCAAGCCCGAGGGCGGCCATTGACAATTAATGATACTATTCTTCAACATTACCACAATGCATTCGTTGAGCTAGCTTCCAGAGAGCTACGTATAACATGAGGCATAGAATAAGTACCAGCGTGGAATCGGGACTTTAAAATTACGAAGGACTTATGACTGACCTTTTATTCAAGGCATTTATAACAAGTTAAAGAGAGAAATTATTATAGGTATTTCGTTATTTACAGGTTTGAATAGATCTGGCTCTGTCTGTCTGATCTGTGGCAATTGTATGAGAAAAAACAACCTAGTTATTGTTTCATTTCCTCTTAATAGGTAATCTAAATAATAGAGAAGGATTGCAGGTGCAAAGTTCATCATAATATTCGGATTCTTTGCTAGTATTTATTCTATGGTATATTCACAAGACCCGCCACAAATGTAACAGAGGAAAGCTTATGTCAACCGTCATAGTGCGAGCGCAGTCCGTTGAAACGTAGTGCCGATTTTAAACCTAACATGTTGAAGTACTACTTTGAAAATCTAACTTCGAAGTTAAGTTAGCTCCACCCCATTCTATCGATTTAGTATCGAATGACAAGTGACAAGGCTCCGGAAGTTTCGAATTTAGTGTTTCGTGGTAATTATCCTGTTTAATTTAAACACATGTTATATTTTCACCCATTTAATCGTTTTGTGGCAGCTCTTGTGAATCGACTTATAATTCATATATGCATATTAATACATTTTAAAATAAATAATAACTTTTAACGCTGACTACTACTCCAATCGATCGATTAATAACAATCAAGTGCTGGTCGACCGACTGCACAGTTTAAACAGTAGTTTCTCTTCAAAGGTATAGGTATCGCTTGCTTGCATGTGTGCGTGCCTCGACCATACGCGCCGCGAGCCACCACAAGCAAACTCAACAGGACGGACCGAGTCGGTTTGGTCGGGGCCGCGCCGTCGCCGCGTTTGGTTGCATGCGTATTAACTATCGGGCAACGCGCATCGACTCAACCCTAGCGCCCGAGCGGCAATAAGTAACAGCAACTCCTAAAGGGCCGGAGATGACTTACTTTTTGTTCCGCTAAAGATTACATTTATCGACATACAACTCGACGTCAAACTACGTCGATCCGTGACATTGATCGACATTCGTTCGAGTGGTTTGGTGACACCCAGGGAAGAGGGGTGAACGTAACGTGTCTGACAGATTAAAAATATTGACATTATGTATACTACACACGGCACGATCCTTTCATGAGACTACGCTAATTTGAAAATCGAAGTTTGAAGTTAGTTTGTGACTGGGTCAATTGTTTAGTCCCGAAGGACAAGTGACAGGGACGTAACTAACGTAACTTCGAATTTGGATTTTCAAAGTAGGGCTTCTGAAAAGCAATAGGCTGCTGATAGGCCCTAGGTTAGGCCATGTACAAAATACAACAACAAACAATACAATTGTAACATCAGTGCAAAATTGTCTCCCACTGATCTCTATAATCCGGGACGGGTGGATTTCAGGACGTACCTACAAACCGCATCGGCATGCGGCATTAAACAATTAAAATGACTTGTGTTCTGCTATTTTACTCTCATTACATCACTGTCTTAGTAGTCTATAACGAAAGAGACCTATTGGGCAATAA
Organism: Acleris sparsana; assembly: GCA_923062465.1. NCBI lineage: Eukaryota > Metazoa > Arthropoda > Insecta > Lepidoptera > Tortricidae > Acleris > Acleris sparsana. The sequence continues at coordinate 5,343,092 of OV281293.1, forward strand.
ACAAGACTGGATAGCAAATTAACTAGTACAGGGTTCCAAGCTTTATTTTAGGAGTATTATTTGCTCAACTTCATCCTTTTGCTAACAACCCAACAACTGTAACGTGTGGCTTTTTGAAATTCAACCTTAAGTCTCTGAAAAACCGTCGCAATTGCGAGAATATTCAGAATGTATGAGTCCATGACCTTGGTCGAGGCTATAGAGGTCAATGTGGCTTCCCTCCGGTCGCTAACTGGGTTATCTCTAGTTGCTATCGCTACCGCTCTGTCCGGGGACATAGTCCTCATCATCCTCGTCTGATATTTCCAGGTCGTCCAGGTCTTGGAAGAGAGACTCGTCCACTTTGACAGCGTCACCTGGAACAAGAAAGAGAGATAAATGAGCGGTTGGTAGAAGCTTTTAATAACCGCCTACACACCTAAAATCGGACTTTAATTCCCGTAGAAAAAATGTAAACAAAGCTACGTCACCGTCCAAGTAACATTTCAGGGGATCTCAAAGCTTGGACCACTTGGGCCAGCAAGAAATATAATATTAAGTTATCATTTCGCTCGAACCGTGATTTTAAACATAAATTTAAGAAAGTCACTGGAAAGCAATTACGGCGGGAGCACGAATTGTGACGCGAAGCGAGTGAAGTGACGTCTCACATAAATCAAGCGGCCCTCAACTTGTTGACACGGGTGTATCGAGTCAGTGATACCAGTGCAATAAATAAATTATGCATACAAATACAGTATTGTCGTTTTAAATTAATACAACAAAGAGTTTATACCAAAATAAAGTTGGTATCAATATATTAAATTATTTCATCTTGATTATAATATATATATATATATATATATATATATATATATATATATATATATATATATATAAATAGAAATAGAAAGTCAAATTCTTATAAATGTGGAAAGTATAAATATTTTGAATACTGCAAATGTTTTTCGTTAACAGCAACACCTTTGTTTACATTTTTTTCTGTGGGTGTCTGACGCCCTACTTTAAAAATCGAAGATCAAAGTTATGTTAGCTTCATGTAAATAAAAAAAGATTAATGAAGTGATTTAAAACGGCGAGTGGTTGATGCCATAAAAAATATTAATTAATTTTATTTAATACTAGTTGTGTGTAAAGGGCTGTCCAAATCCACTTTTTCACGTTATTGCATTGTAATAAGGTCCAAAAGTGGACACATCACTTCGTAGTCGACTGTACTAGGTGTTGACCGCGACTCTGTCCGCGTAGAAGTCTTCATCGCTCTTCCCTCGGGCAGTGTCTTATTTCCCGGAAAATAGTAACCTATATCCTTCCTCGAGGTTCAAGCTATCTAAATTCCAAATTTCATCGACACCAGTTCAAATTGCTAACATGAGAATTACTTATATCGATTTGGCCCAGCACAAACCGGCAAACGGCAAGGGTTGAATCCCAATTTTCAACGCAACGCAAAAAGGAAGGATTACGGTAGAAAAAGGTTGGCGCGGCGACGGAGTCGACGGCATGCCGCGGCATCACCCGGCATGCGCAAAACCAGCCACACCAAAGGAGATCGTTTACGATACCGCGGCAAGACAACCCCCCGCGTGACTCGGATTTAAAGAGAAATTTTGCAGTAGGTATTTGGTTCAAGATTACCACAAAACTTGAAATGAAAAGTAAATCACCTATCGCCTGTTTGTGCAAGATATGGTTTATAGAAATAACAACAAGTTGTTAAGAGTTGTTGGTAATTCTGTAGATCTGCCTACCCCACTCTGGGATGCAGGCGTGATGGCATGTAGGTATTTGTATTTATGTGAAAAGTAAATCATTTGTTAGCTTATTTCAAGGAGTACTAAAATACCTTTGACTGTCATTATTAACATTCTACTAAGGTGCTAATATTGACTCAGTTGTGCACCTAACTGTAAGCCTATTTTCCAGTTTCCTGGCCTATTCTCTTCTCTCTCTTCTTTTGATTTATATTGAAAATGACTAAAATAAAATAAAATAAAATGTTACCATCTTCAAGGAACTTCAAGTCCGATTCGTTGAGTGTCGTGTCTCTGAGGAAGAGCTCTTTGCCTGTGAGTTTGTTGTTTCCTTTCAGCTCTTTTTCTCTTTTTGCGGGGATGCCCATGTCAATCTCAAACTGTTTCCTCCACACCAGGAAGGACTCCACTGTGACCCGCGTGCCTTCAAATCTTTTCTGTAATATAAAACATAACAGTAACATTAGGGTTCAGACAGACTGGCTCGGAGAGGAGAGCCGATTTTTTATAACGTGTGCTATGTCTATAAGTCTATAGTGTAAATAGTTAGTAAAGCTAGCATAGATGGTAAGAACAAATGTCTATGTGGAAAGAGTAAATATTTGTTTCGGAGTCTTAGACAAATTTCTTATAACATTGTCTTTCATCAAAAAATGGTTGATCGAAGAATACAATACAAAAAATAAGTAAATACTTCTATTCTTTATAAAAATGTGTATCAATGTTTAGCGCTTACGATAGTAAGCCCAGCTTAGTCTGGAACTAGTATTTAAACCCATAAAAAACCAGTTCCAAAATTACAAAACATCTCTTACATTTAAAAGTTTTATTATACATCTCAGTTAGCGGAGTTAATTTATAGAACAATAAAATGAGATTGTTAACCTGTTCAGCTTCTTCATCAGCCTTAAGCTTGGCAAGCACCTTCTCCTCGCGCTCGCGCTTCACACAGTCCCACTTGTCGCTGAGCCACTCCTGCCCCGCCGACACCAGTGTGAACACCATCACCATGCCAACATTTTCTTTGGCCTATAATGTAAATAATTTTGAATGAATGTTCATAGAAATGCAACTTCAAGAAGTATTTAAATCGAGCACGGGGGAGTCATGGGGGTTATTATACTCCCCTGAAGCCCAAAAAAAAGTATTAACTGTGTATCTTAAAAAATAAATAGTTACAGGCTGCAGTTTTGGAAACCAACTCATAAACTAAATTATGCTGAATCTGCCATTGGCATAAATTGTAGTTCAAATATTAAATGAACTGACACCTCAAAAAACAAAACAGACAAAGGAAGAGTCCCTATGATACATATAAGTAAATATGCTTCCACTATTTGACTCAACTGTGCTTTAATGCTTGAGACTGAGAACTGTTAATTTAGATGTTCATTTACATGCTGCCAATAGGTAGAACATAAAGACATACTGTAACAAAGAACTGTCCGATTAACTACTGTGTTCTTACAATAGCTGCCTTTGCCTTGTCTCTTCTCAAAACTTTAGGATTGGAAGTTTAGATAAATACAAGAATCAATATTTGAATTAGTAATTCATAATTGCAGGGTTTACGTACCTGTTCCATTAAATGAGCCAGTAATTCTTCTTTTTCGACTATATTATCAAAATTCTCTTCATCTTCTATCTCTATTAGGGGTACTTCATCAGGATACTTTGCTGTGTACGTGAAGACGAGTTGGCACGCGAGGCCCTCCCCGTCGTCAAAGCCTTCTGACTTTATTGGTATCGAAAACTTTTGAAACGGGAGTGTTTCTATAACTAAAATAAAAATCAAATAAGTGAACATGTTTCACTAAATCTCAATATCACAGGCTTATTTTCGTCAAGACTTACTTTGCATATCACCGTAATAGATAGAATCTAAGGCTTCTACCTCACTGGTCTGCTCATACTGGTAATCCATCGTCTTTTTTGTAACGAATAAGCGAAATACTAGTTTAATTCCATGGGTACACACACGCCGCTGCTTTGACAAATGTACACACAGTTGCCAATTTTGACACTGACTGCTGCGGTATGTATTTTTCTTATATATCTGTGGCAACTATGATTTTTTTTTTTTTTTTTTTTTCCTCTTGTTTTCTGCTTCTTGGCAATCTGTTCAGAAACAATAAGCCAATTTGTTGTCCGGTCTAACCATTCATAGGGTTTTCAGGTAAGGGAAGGTCCAATGACCCTGCCCTTATTCTATGTTGTCGAATCTTCTACTAAGATTTGGCACACTATGTCTCCTCAGTCGTTTGAAACTGGTACTGCCTGTTCCTTGAAGGATGGCGGCTAGTTCATTAGGGTGTTGTCGGAGTCGGTCTTGATATTTTCTGCTGACAGCTGATATTTCTTCACGTACAGTGTTCAACTTTAGGTCCTGGTAGATATATTTGTTGCTGATGTAGAATGGGATATTTAATAAAGTTCGAAGCGCTTTACTTTGGAATCTCTCTAAGATATCAATGTTGCTGTTACTGGCTGTTCCCCATAACTGAATCCCATATGTCCATACCGGTTTTAACACCACCTTATACAGGAGGAGTTTACTGTTAATGTTCAGTCTTGATGTTTTTCCTGCCAGCCAGTAAAGACTTCTTAGTTTATGATCTATCTGTTTGCGTTTTGTCCAAATGTGTTTGCGCCAGGTAAGACGACGATCTAGATGCATGCCCAAATATTTGGCATCCTCTGCTTGGGGTATCGTTTCGCCGTTTAATAGGATCGGTGGGCAGGTTTCTTTTCTTAATGTGTAGGTAACGTGAACTGACTTCGACTGATTCGTTTTGACTCTCCATAGGTCAAACCAGTTCTCCAGCTTTTCAACCTGTCGCTGTAGATTCAGTGAAGCTGTATGAGGGTCGCGGTGTACGGATAGCAGTGCAGTGTCATCAGCGTAAGTGGCAGTAGTAACTAGGTCGCTTACAGGTAGATCTGAAGTAAAGATTAAGTACAGGATGGGCCCGATTATGCTACCCTGTGGGACACCAGAACTTATACAATGAAGTTGCGATGTCTCATTGTTGACTCTGACTTCAAAGCACCTATTTGTTAAATAAGACCTCAGAATGAAGAAGAAAGAATGAGGCAGGGTTCTCTTGATCTTATAAAGTAAGCCATCGTGCCAGACTCTGTCAAAAGCCTGGCTTATGTCCAGGAAAACTGCTGAGCAATATTGGTGGTTTTCAAATGTGCAACTGATGATGTCTGTGATTCGGTGCACTTGTTCCATTGTTCCATGTTTTTGGCGGAAACCGAACTGGTGACAAGGAATGATATCTGGTAAGTATTTATTCATTCTACACAATAGCAGTCTTTCCAGTATCTTGCCTAGAATTGGTAGCAAACTTATAGGCCTATAGGAAGAAGCATCGTGTTGGGGTTTTCCAGGTTTTAAAATCATTACTACCTGAGCTATTTTCCATTGACTTGGGAAATGAGCCAGTCTCAGGCAAGCATTATATACGGCCACCAAAAACATGATGGCTTTTTTAGGAAGATGTTTGATTATTTTCGCATCTATCAAGTCATACCCAGGTGATTTTCCATCAGGAAGACTTTTCAGCTCTCTTCGTACTTCTTTTGGGGTGACATATACCAGAGGAAGTGACATTTGCAATGGGTGCTCTAGGTACTTATCTACTTTTTTGTCATGATCAGGATTCTTACTGGGTAGAGGTTCGAAGACTCTGTGTAGGTGCTTAGCAAAAGTCCTAGCTTTGTCCAGATCTGTCCTAGCCCACTCTCCATTATCCTTTATTAAGGGTGGCACATGGTTTTCCGGCCGTTTCAGTTTCTTGGTTGCTTTCCATAGCGAATAGTTTGTTTCCTTCGTTGCAGTTAATTTACCCAAGTACAACTGTAGGTTGTTATTTTCAGTGGTCTTTATCAACGTTTTTAGTTCTTCACAGGATTTATTAAAAGCAGTTTTGTCTCGTGGATATCTAGTTTGGTGCCATACCTTTCTCAACTTTCGCTTTTCTTCTAGTTTTTGTTTTATTATAGTTGAGTACTCTTGTTTTTTAGGGTTTATCATTCTATGGTTTGATGTTACATTATATATAGCTTGATGAATGAGTTTATTAAAATATTCTATAGCACAATCGATTTCCTCAGTGCTTTTCAGTGATGCTTTAATGTTGATTTCATTGTTGAGTGTTCGTTCAAATATATCCCACTGAGTGGACCCGTTGTGGATTCGTGCTGGTAATTCAGTAAAGACAATTTTGGCGTAGACACTTAGGACTATAGGGGTGTGATCGGATGATAAATCAACCACAGATTCAATATTAGTCCGTGATGCAGGAACGTTTTTGGTCACATAGAAGTCCAGGAGGTCAGGCTTTTTATTTGGGTCCGTGGGCCAATAAGTCGGTTTTCCATCCGAGATACACTCGAGGTTTAGTTTTTGTGTAGCTTTGAAAAGTTGTCTACCTCGTGGTGAGGTTAACCTTGACCCCCAGAAGGTATGTTTGGCGTTCCAGTCACCCCCGCAAATAAAGCGGGTGCCCAGTTTTGTAAAGAGTGATTCAAATTCAATGTCTGAAATAACATGTTTTGGTGGACAATATACTGCACATACTGTGGTTTCTAATTTTTTTTCTTGTATTGTTACAAGTGTCGCTTGTATTTTTTGATTGTTATGGTTTTCTATAGGGTAATGTGCTATGTTGCTTTTAACTAAAACTGCCGTTCCACCATGGGAGTTTCCTGACGGATGGTTGGTTGTGTAGATTCTGTAGTTTTTCACCTTAATGTAGCTTTTATTTGTAAATCTTGTCTCAGAGATAAGTGCAACATCTATTCTATTCAAAATTAAGAATGCTTCAAGCTCTTGTCTTCGTTCTGTTAACCCGTTAGCGTTCCACGTTACTATTCTAAGTGATGTCATTTTGTAACTAAGTGGCTGACCATTTGGAACATTCGATCCATCATGTTGTCTAGCATCTTGCTCATGAAATTTTGCAGTTTGTTGAACATTGCTTCCATTAAATTAATTATGTTGTTGGGTTCTGCTATAACTGGTTCCTTATGCTGGTGGTAAGCTGGGGCATGGTAAGTATTTTCTGTTGTTTTATTATTTTTCAGTATTTGCGAATACAGAGGAGTTTCTTGTGATGGAATATTATTTATATTTCCTTGCATTCTGCTTTGTTGAGGGTTTTTGTTGTCAAAAGGTTTCTTTTTTTGTTCCCTTGGTTTTAAGATTTCCTCTTTATATTGCTTATATTTTTGACAACCTTTGTAGCTCGCCGGGTGCTTGCCTTCACAGTTAGCGCATGTAGCATCCGTGTCAGGTCGTTTTGTGCATGAGGATGTTGGATGGTCATTTCCACATTTTACACACCTGAAGGGTCTATGACATTGATTTTTGGAATGTCCGAATCTTTGGCACCTCTTACATTGTAGTACTTCCTTTTTTTTATAAGGAGCTTCAAAGGACACCACAGTGTAATTCAATCTCTTTATGTTAAATATGTCTTTATTATTATGATTGGGTTCTAAATCTATGTAGAACATCGGAAGAGGTTCTTTCGTTGCTCTGTGCCGAGCGTTTACAACTTGCCTGACATTGTGTCCTAGTCGGTTCAACTCGCTTTTTATGACTGTTGTATCCTCAGATGAGTGCATTCCTCTTAAGATCACCCTGTAAGCTCTTTCACTTTTAAGTTGGTATGTGTAGTGGTGCACATTATTGTCCACAAAGTGTGCTCTGATCTTTTTGTATGTCTCCACATTGAGTGGTGTGACTTTCACTACATGTCCGGATCTAAGCGTCATTAGCTTAAAGTTATCATGGCTTGTTAATTTTATGAGCATCTCCTTTAACACTGATATGTCCTTAACGCCAGTGACAAAGATTGGTTCAGGTTTGGGAAGTTTAATCTCTTTTTCTAATTGTTCATTATCTATATCCTCTAGGGTTTCAAATTGGTTACTAGTTGGTATAGAGTAAGAAATTGATGTATCTTTAACTCTCTTCTTGCCTTGGCTGGTAGGTGTTGTTTCAATCCTCTTTCTTTTAGAAGTTGGTACGTGGTCGCTTTGCCACTCTTTGCCCTGTGTTGGTTTTGTTTGGTTTCTGTGGGCTTGTATGTTCTCAGCCGGGTCTGATGAGTTTGCAGGGTTATCTGAGACTGATGGTGAGGTGTCTCCAATAGATGTATGTCTAGTTTTAGTAATAAACAGGTTTGGGTGGAAAACTTGTTGTATCATGTTTTTTGATGATCCTTTACTGGTTTCACCAGAAGTACTAGCTTCTCCAGGGGCCTGTATAATTGCCCCTGACATGTTTATAATTTTAGGGGAATTAATCATTTTGGCATGGCAACACCATAGCTGTCAAGTTCCATACTGATTTGCAAATTTGTGGGTAGGTAGATAATTAGTAATAACGGTTTATGACACTCGCGTATTTTCGGCACTGATTTATACTTTAATACGATAAAAAATATTCGAGATAACACAAACACAAAATTATTAGGTGGTAAAGTACACTTTAGAGATGTTTTTGTTTCTCTAACCACAGTTTATTCTTTATTTCACTTTAAAATGCTCAGGAGCAGGTTTGTCTTGTGACAGTGACAGTGACAGTTTTTTCTTCATCTTCTATCTCTATTAGGGGTACTTCATCAGGATACTTTGCTGTGTACGTGAAGACGAGTTGGCACGCGAGGCCCTCCCCGTCGTCAAAGCCTTCTGACTTTATTGGTATCGAAAACTTTTGAAACGGGAGTGTTTCTATAACTAAAATAAAAATCAAATAAGTGAACATGTTTCACTAAATCTCAATATCACAGGCTTATTTTCGTCAAGACTTACTTTGCATATCACCGTAATAGATAGAATCTAAGGCTTCTACCTCACTGGTCTGCTCATACTGGTAATCCATCGTCTTTTTTGTAACGAATAAGCGAAATACTAGTTTAATTCCATGGGTACACACACGCCGCTGCTTTGACAAATGTACACACAGTTGCCAATTTTGACACTGACTGCTGCGGTATGTATTTTTCTTATATATCTGTGGCAACTATGATTGGTGCAAATATTTTGAAAGCGTTTTAATCTGTCAGTGTCTCGGTCCTCTCCCTCTCTGATTTCTGGTCAAAATTCGATTTGGTATTTCTGTCTGTGGGTTTCAGGGTTTGGTTTGCTTATCTATGGTTTAACACATTTAAGACAATTATATTAAAAAAAGACTTGGCTTCGGCCTTAAAATACAAAAACTTTCCAGGAAAAAAATAATACATAAGACTTGGCTGCATGGGCTGTGTTCCCTTCGCCTTCCCCATGTGGGGTAAATTAAACCAAAAAATATCTATGGTTTGGTTTTTCCGTTGTTGACAGTTGTAACTTGTCTGTGCTTGTTGTTTCGGTTTTGGGTTTTTGTATTTACATCATCTAGTACCCTTTGATTATTTACTCTCAAATAATCAAAGCTAGTAGCTTATTTAGGGAGATTATTCTAAGTGCAGGAAAGCATCGGTTTCAAAATGGAAGAAACTGCATCGGATATATTAGCGTCCGATAATAACGGTATGGTGATAGATTCAAGTGATATCGAGTAAGTTTAGAAGGGAATATTCATTCTAAATCCTTTTTATCTGTAATATTAGAGTACTCAAGTAATATTTTCACATTTCAGAAATGCTAATACTAGCTTCACAAATACTACTGAAAACTTGACGGAATTACAACAGCAAGTAATCGCTAATTTTCAAAAACCAAACTTACCCAATGTTAATGTGCCAGAAAGGATCATAATTTGTCTGGATGTGTGCTACGACGACAACATCTCGCTGTACAAGCTGGGTGACGGCACTACGTTCACTCCAATCAACATGATGAAACGAATTCTCGACTTCTTTTTACATTCAAAGCATGCTATTAACAGGAGAACTGAATTTGCCTTGTTAATCATGAAGGACACTGAACCATTTTGGGTCCAAAACTTTACAAATTGTTTGAAGGATATCTTCAACGCTATTGATTACATAAATGCAGAAGGATGTACCGCAGAGACATTTGATTTTAAAAGGGTCTTTCAGATAATAAAACAGAAAGTAGAAATACCACAATATGAATTAGGAGAATGTATATCACCACCACCATTTGTTGTGCGCATGCTGGTCTTGTATGGAAGGTCCAACTGCATACCGATTATACCCCAGGAAGATGTCTTTTTAAATTTTCTTAAGAAGCAGATGTATTTTTATATAGACATACTATTGGCACATGAAGATGAGTGTGGGGAGTACAAGTGTGAAGACATATATGATTCTCTTCAGAACCTGGACAACGGTTACTCCTATGTGTATGAAGTCTCAAGAAATGCTACTAAGATCCACGACTGCATTGCAAAATTGCTGGCACATCCTCTTCAAAGACCACTGCAGAGAATAGCCAATTATACATTTGGTACAAGGCAATAATATGATTAAAATGACTTTAGATTTTACATTGGTTTTAATTTTGATTTGAGGTTTTAATTATATAAAATTATCTAGTACATTGGCCACATTGTTTAGTAAATATTTTAGTACCATAAACTAACTTAAGTGGGATTGGGCCGGTCACGTCTGCTGCGTGCACCCGGATCGGTGGGCTAGCGTAGCCACCAAGTGGATGCCGCAAAATGGGCGGCGTAAACGGGGCAGGCCTAGACGGAGATGGCGGGACGACTTGGACGCATTCCTCAACAACTGGCCGGAAGAGGCACCAAATAGGGACTCATGGAGATCAAGGGGAGAGGCCTTTGAGCAGTGGGACACTCATACAGGCTAGAAAAAAAAAAAAAACTAACTACTCTACAGGCGACTTCATAGTTAAATTTAAATTTTGCACTCATGAGTCATGACAGTCAGGATATGTCACTTAACCCACAACAAAACAACACGGTTATTTTTTAAATATTTATTTCAGCTCTTTAGGGGATTATGATGGTATAAAAGAAATCTAGGGCTATTACACAACAGTTTCCATTACTTCCACATTGTGTTTGTCTTTGCTAGTAGACAATGAACCTGCATTATCACTACATGCTGCGCCTATTGAAGCATCAGCTTTATTTATATTGGTTTTATGTTTTAGGCTAAGTTTACAACACCTGTGTATGCATTGTTTTAGCATGAACTCCAAATATTTATTTTCTTATTTGAGTGTGAAAGTCTATTAAATTCTAAATTTCCAGCACAGCCACTGTTTAATTCCATACTTACAAGATATTTTCACATTATCAGCTGTTATATTAATTTAGATGATAGATGACAAGAATGTTATATTTCTTTTTAATGCTGGTATTTTCCATGCAACTATGATTTCTAGAAATATATTAGAATTGAGCAGAGATAATGAATAGAAAGAAATGTACTAAATAAGGAAAATTAAAACCAAACCTTTTAAGTTTTTAGAAGGTTTGTTCAAAAGAGTATCTCAGAACAAGAGAAACTTTGGATTCCCAGCATCCTCCACTTACTCGAAAGTTAATGGAGTGGCTAATAACCACCAAAGGTGCGGCCGAAAATAATTTTAAAAAGCAAATTGCAGAACGATTACATTTTATTTAAAACAAAACTTATTAAGCTGTACATTTAGAGTAAATGATATAAAAATAAAAGTATCATTGTAAATGATGCATATAAAATAAACTACATATTTACAACATTCTTGTTTAGATCTTAACTGATTTCAAACAATTAAAACTGAATTAAGTTAATCAAAAGCCTGAAATCACACGCCGAATACACAACAACTGAAACACAATAATTATGTACAAACAAGTCACTAATATCACTTCACTATGTGCTAAATTTAAAGCAACTGAATTAAAAAAACATGTAGAATTTAAGGAAAGTATACAATAAATAAAGCTCATTTCATATTTTATAATCTTAATGAATTTAAAATTGCAAATTATATCGAATATACTAGAGCTAGGTTATGTTACATCCGAGATCCTAGGGATTAGCGGTACACTATCGACGCCTAAGATTTGACACTGGTTGATTTACAAACAAATAAATAACTTCACTTATCAGTCTCACCACTTTTAAATCTATATACAATGTGACATGAAGCTGACCATCAGCGCTAAGAGAAAACACGCAATCAGAAATAATGTTAAATAAGTCACCTATCCAGACATGGCAGCCGTCAGCAAAGGATAACACACAGAGTACGACAGCAGCTACTGAATACATGGAATGACAACAATCATCATAGAGTAAGCCATAAACAAGAAAATATTCGATCATACTCACGCCAACGGCTCCGCGACCGCCGCCGGCTATAATTTACGCCACTTAGTTTACAAACAATTTAATTAATATAAATATAATCCATACCGGATCTGACTACAGGATCCCCGCTTTTCCTTCCATTAGCACATACAGTAACAAAGAACAAGCTTACTTTGTAAGAGCTACGTTCTCATAATACGCCAATAAGAAATCCCGCGGGTTTAGATACCGCAGGGCTAACATTTAAGTAATATCGCGGAGTATTTTAAAGTTACATAATGACTATTAAATTATAAGCAATTTATGCTCAAAGCGCCAACGTTGTGATGAAATAATTTAACAATACCTATTCATTCAAAAGCAATTTCGTTAATTGCGAGGAAGACAGGACTAGATGATTCGATATTACATAGTTTTAAAATCGTTTAACCGTAATGTACATAGTATTATCGTCTATTAAAATACCCGCCGCTTTCCCACCGCGGGAGCCTCTCGGACGAACGTTTTATTTCGTGTCTGCAATGGAATGTCGTTTGAGAAGATCAGTCTTATCGGCGAAGTTTAGTGACGGGAAGAAGCAATTTGAAATGTTCCGAGACGCTCCCCGCTAGCTCGAGCCTCCATCCGCCGAGACACAGACGCCGCCGCCCTTCGACCATGCTAAGATACTAATTTAACCATAGACCGGTTTTAGCAATAAGTTATTCTAGATAAGATATATGACCTAGTGTTAGGATTTAGTTTAGGAAAGGAAATAATTAAAATAGTATGGTTGACGTACGTCATGTTTGTTGCCCATGATTACTTCTTAGAATTTTATGCCCCTATAAGTAGTGAGATTGTATCGAGAATAACGAGTAATAGATAGCCCTGGCTGGGGCACCATGCATTTAGATGTTAGTTGACGAGATGAGGCGTTCACTGTTTTATTTATCTCATAACTCAGTTACTGAGTTATCGGCTATTGTGTCAGGATCATGGGCTTTCGCGGAATGCGGGTCAGGGTTCTTGGGGCTTCACTCACTATTGATATAACTAAGGCGAACCAGAGCTCCACTACAGTACCGTCGATGCCGCCAGGTGAACTAATTTCTTACATTGTAGGTCGCTAGAATACTTATAAATCTTTTTTTTTTTCTGAAGATTAAATATTTTTTATTTTATTTTTGGTCAAGCCTAAGGTGGGATCAAATCTAGCCTTCCGTTGTTTGGATCTTTATAACAACAACATTATCAAGAACTTTATTTATACAGGAAGTTTTTTATTTTTTATTAATCTTAAACTCGATCACCGTAGAATACTTATCTCTAGGGTTGTGAGAAATCGTGAAATCCAGGACGGTCATTTTTGAGATTCATATTTCTTTTTTGATAAGAAATGGTGAAATATTACTCTGGTGATCGGTCACTTTGGGTGACCTGTAGTTTCAACCAAACTGAACATCACGACTTTCGAGTCGAGATTCGAGGATTGGTGTTGAGATTTACTGGCCCAAAGATACTTATATAGAAACTAGATATAGCATTGCTGCCTAAAATTTTGCGTCAGAAATAAATAATTAAAATTATTTTAAGTACGTTTCATGACAAGGTGTGGTAATATAATTAGTATAAACTAGGTTCGGTTTTCATTGTTACGATTTTGGCGAACTTTAAATTTAGGCAGGCTACATCTAGTGTAAGATCAATTATTGGGCAGAGTTTTTCTGTAGGTTTATAGTCGAGCGTCGTCAGACAAGTTTTTTAAATATGTTTAATCAGCACAGCACGTTGTCAGTTGGAATTAACTTTGTCTGTTTGCAAAATCCGATAATATCGGAAAAGTGTGTCTTCCCTCGTAATACGTTTTTATAATAAGATTCGAATGTTCTTATTTATTATACGTTAGTTAGAGATATACCGATACTCGGCCCCTCGCTTTACCTTTAGACCGCCTCAATCGGCAGGTCGTTACGATGTCGGGTACCGTTGAACAAAAATACCAACGTCAGGACTTAACTTTTAAATCGCACTCAACAAAGACGATTTAAAACTATAGTAAACAGAAAAAACGAGTATCGCCCGGGCGTCTCCCGACTGAGGCGGTCGAAACTGTCAATTTACTATCGCGTATAACAATATCGGAACTGATCACAAAACACGGTAATATTTAACGTCGCTCTCTTTTTCACTGAAGGAACTTTCTCGACCGACCGAGCGGAAGGGGGGCGTTTTGTGTGGAGATCCGTCTGGCAGTCGTTTAGAGCCGGGCGGGGGGCAGACAGAAGATCATCGCGCAGGAGGAGAACAGGGAGGCCCGGGAGCTTCGGGGGGGCGGGGCGGGCGCGGGTCAGAGCACGCAGGCGGCGAACACCGCCATGGCGCGTCAGGGCGGCGCGGGCGCGGGGAGCGGCGCGGGCGCGGGGGAGGGGGAGGGCGCGGGGGGGGCGGGGCGCGCGGGCAGCGCCGGCGCCGCCTCCTCCGCGCCCGCGCCGCCCGCGCGCGCGCGCATCACGTACGCGTACGTGCGGTACCTCTTCACCTGTAACGAAACAAATACATCCTTTATTTTAAGTCTTTCTACACTAAGCAGAATAACGGCGGCGTGGCGTTGCCGATACTTCGCAGCGTGATGAGCCATGACAGCAATTTCACAGACAAATCGTGGAACAATACACAAAACCGCGAAAAAAATGCAAAAATACGAAAACGATTCGCACCGTTCGTAGCTTTTGCACGCGGACTTCGTATCAAGCGAGCTTTAAAACTTGCCTCCGGAAAGAAAAACTAATTTCCGGCCCCGTGAACTTAAATGAGGTGCATTTCAAGATAATTGACGACTTTTGAAGACTATCACGTACGACAATAATTCATTTCTAATCATAAAACGATGTCTAAGGCAGTTTGGACTCCATAAATAACTACCGCCGTAATTCGCTGTTAATAGTAATGTCAAAAAAAACTGCGATTTCAGCCAGAATTGTTAATCATTTCGAAAAAAAAATATTTTTGCTCGCAACAATTAGGTTTCAGACAAAATCGAAACGCTACAGCTATTACTGAACTAGTCCGGCAAGTTATGACCTATCCTAATGAAAACCGTAAATGTGCTGGTATATTCTGCAACCCTAGTAAGGCGTTTGATTGTGTGAACCATAAAATATTATTAGATAAGTTACAATATTACGGGATAAGGGAATCGATATTAAAACTTCTTACGTCTTATCTGATGAACAGAACTCAATTTGTTCAAATATCAGATATAGATAGGGCAGGGTGAATTAAATTTGTTAATTCTGCAAGAAAAGCTATAGACTGTGACCCTGGGTCCCCCAGGGATCTGTCCTTGGACCCCTGCTATTTATTGTTTTTATTAATGCTTTATAATATAATATAATATATGGAACAGCTTACCTCTATGCCGAAGATACAAGCATTATAGTTGAAAGCAAAATGCTGCAGTATCTAATTGTCAAATTCGCAAAACTTGGGAGGAACTTGCATACTGGCTTGAATGTAATGGTCTTAAAATGAATATGGATAAAACATTGTATTTGCCTTTTCGAAGACATACAAATAGCAACACGTACGCCTTGCCCCTGCCCATAGTAAAGGCAGGTAATGTCAAGTTTTTAGGTGTAGAACTAGATACACAGTTGCGCTGGCCAAGCCATATAAACCTGCTAAAGAAAAGATTGGCCAGCGCCTGTTACGCTTTAAAAAGTCTCTCAAAAATGTTGAACTCTTCTGTACTTAAAACAGTTTAGTTTGCATATTTCGAAAGCTTAGTAAGGTATGGCCTATGTTTGGGATAATAGTGTTCATGTAAACCATGTTCTCATATTACAAAAAAGGCTCCTAGGTATGTGGAAAAGGCAGAAACCTCTTTAACATTGCCGTCCACTATTTGTAAAACACGGTATACTGACTGTGGTATCACTTTATATATATTTACTGTGCATTTTTGTCTATAAAAATAAATCCAGTTATGCATGCAATACTAATAACAGACCACGCAGATTATGTACATATTTGGTATTTTTGCTAGAAAATTAAAATTTTATTTACAATTAGTTACTCGACCATTTTATAACTTAAATGCATATTTTGATGAATTTCATGAATAATAATAGGAGCATTATTTATATGTTTAGAATATGATTTTGCATGCTAAATTGTGGCAGAGCATAGGTAACTCATGTATTTAAACTGACATGTATATATTTATAACACCTGTGTAATTACAAATTTGTACTTGCAAATGAGTAATTTCAATTCCAAATACAATCTAATAATCCAAAATTAAGAAAAGTTGTCGCGATTTGGAACTTTTTAGTTGAAATCTGAGGCGTCATGCGGATAGCGGTCATTTTAAAATTCTATTTATCGGCTTTTATTTTGATCATTTTATTTCAGTAATCTGCTTTGAAAATCGAAACTTATCTGAGGCTCCGTGGGGACTTTACATACGAACTAGTAATGAGCCATCAGAATTTAATAAATGACCGATATTTTGAACTTTATATTTAACGGTCAGTTTGTTTTGAAAATCAATGTTTGAAAGTTCCTGTGGACTTGAAATATGAACCTATATTCGGAATTCAAAAGTGGCGGACACTTTGTACTTTTTAGTAATAGTTTCAAAGTTAAGTGTAAGATTTGAGTTAAGTATCAAGTCGACAACCCATGAAGACGCTGCTCTTGTAGGCCGCTTGCCGAGCCTCCCCGTAGGGGGTCTCACCCAGCCGGCTTGACCTCGCGAGCAGCGTAATACCCGGACATGCCAGCCCCCCTGTCAGTGGGAGGATGGAGCAGCCCGGCCGCGTGTGCAGGCAGTATGTAAGCTAGCGGACCTCGTGCACGAGGAAGTGCTCCTTGTCCCGGGCGTGCGGCGCGTGCGGCGCGTCCCGCGCGTGGCGCAGCGCCGCCAGCTCCTCCTCCAGGCGCGCCGCGCGCTCCTCGTGCTCCGCCAGCTGCTCGCGCTGGGAGGGACGATACCAACATATTGTACGGAACACGACATTCTATTCCGAATATACAGCTGTGTACGGACTAGTTAGGGGCCGCGAAGCACGCCCGGCTCGAATATCAAAATGGCGGAAATCAATCAGCCGTTTAAAACAATCGGTGCCATTTTGTTGCCCGAGGCATGTGCCTCAGCGGCTTAGCCCTTGGTTTCAATTGTTCTACCGTTGATCGCCCTAGGCTGCCTCTAGTCTGTACACAACTTAAAATATGAAACAAAAATTAAGATCGCATTTTTTTTATATTACACCAGGCAGACAGTTTTAAAGTGCCATATTAAATTCCAAGTATTAACTTTGAGATAAATAATAGGGTATTTGCCTAGTTTGTGAAAAGTACTTATACTTAATTAGTGATCCATTTTATGATAGTAAAAAGAAACTCGCACGGATATTAACCCGATAACAATAATAAAACAATAAATAAATAATTGCCTTAACTCTTTACAGCCAAAACGACATCTTTCTGTATGATCTGTGTTATGACGTCATATTATACTTATGTCAAATGTCATTCAACCCAACGGACAATTTAAAACTTCAAAAAGTGGGGTTATATTTGTGTTTACCTACTATGCTATCCATTCAATGCAGTATTGTAAATTATGATATGATACATCAATATGAGTTTAAAATCTTATTACCAGTGTTGTATAGTGCCTAGCTGCGTAAATAATTCAAAACGAACACCTGCAAAACTATTTATTCCTGTACCTCGAGGCCCGGCCGTGTCGATTTTCGGCAAATTGACACTGTCTGCTTTGGTAAATGTGTTCACCAAAGACGCCATAGCTGGATCTTTGTTTATTGCAATGTATTTGCTAACGGCTAACCCAGTAGGTATGAGATAATGTAAGTTTTTTCGCCAGTAGACTCAAGTTCAAATCTTTGTTTACAGTACTGCGTTTACTGTAGAGAATTAATGAATTTTGTCATGTCACAGTTGTCACCACAGATTATAGGATATGTCTAAAGCACAGATTATAAGAGTTGTCACTGTCTCGAGTTGATGACACAGATAGTATGATAAAAAAAAAACATTAAGTAAGATGACATCACGCAATCTCATTGGTGTTTCAATATAGATTAAAAATCTTTATTTTATTATAAGATATATAATAAAATAACGACATTATTAAATTAAATAAAAACTATAATCATAATCCTCGTCATTAAAACTAGCTATATGCAAAACATCTTTGTTTATTATAACCACAGGCAAGTACCCTATTATCCTTGATCTTAATTCATTTCTATCCAGATTACGCTGAGTTGGGGCCATTTCGTGACTACATTATTTTGAGCGTATTTCTCTCTCTCTTCTTTTTCACGAATAAATTATTCTTTTTAATAATAAATGATAGTCAGGATCGAATTTAAGGTTTTTTGTAACCAATCATTGTACGCTCTTAACATTTTCAAGGTGACCTTATACCACTTGAAGTGCAAGTGCAAGCAACAAGCGTGTACAGTACCATGGAGAGCCTCGTGTGCGCGCAGGGCAGCAGCGGCCGCTGGAACTTGCGCTGGCTGCCCACCGCGCCGGCCAGCGGCGGCGCCGAGTACGCGGCGCACACGAAGTTGATCGTCTCCACCCACGAGCAGAGCTCCTTCGAGTCGCTGGAACAAACAACAATCAACATTAACTTTTATTATGGCCTATGGGTCTAATCATCGTATTAGGCCCGCCACACACGGACCACTGACCACAGAACGACGCAACCGACCGATTTCCTCGATGTCGATACAATGACCGGTCTCGATCGAGCCGCCTGCGTCCACTTTATGAGCATACCTACATTTCAGTTACATTGATAGTCCTCCTGTTTTCCCCTACGATTATATTACACATGAGCAACTGTTTTCAGTGTTTTTTACGGAAGCTCGTTGTTACCCATCTTTTTTTGGTCATAATTATTTTATTGACATTATACATAATTATTAACAGTCATAATTTTTATATCACTGTAACCGTAAAAAAATCAGAATTTATTACTCATCTTACGTGCAGATACGTCTAGGCTAGTTTAGGTTTGATTTATAAAAATCCTGAACAAGCCTTAGTTCCTTAAAAAAAAACGTTATGAATAAAAACAATGATGGCCGACGATAAAGACCCGATATTTATGTATGCTACTCTCAATCACACAAAATAAATGGTATATTATAAAATATGTGGTATTGAAATCTTCTTTAGCGAACACTTTATTTTTAGCACTTTGGGCTCTGCATAAATTGATGCACATTATAAACTATTTCCCTAGCTTGACTTTTTAAAGAAGGCTTTTTAAGGGAAGTCATTTTAATAAAAAAAATATTTAATAATGCCGCCACTTAAATTGTCCTCAATTGTACGTCACGATTAGCGCTCGTGCGCCTCAGCTTGTGTACGAATGACAACTGACGCGACGCTAAATAAACGGCGGCGACGGCGTCGCTGCAATGGCTGCCGAATATTTGACCAATAGCCGTCGAAGTTTTACCCGCGCAAACGTACTGCATTATAATTGGCCAAAACGTTTTCGCGTCTTCTAAAAATTTGTTTCCTGCACAAGTATATCGCTGAAACTTATATTTGTGGTACTACGAGGGGTGATCCAAAAGTAATGATAATCAGAATGAAAGGCACATAAAATGTAAAAAAACCTAATTTATTTTTCAACATAGTCTCCTTGCAAGTCTACACACTTAGACCATCGTTTCTCTAGACCTTGAATTCCCTTTAAAAAAAATTTTTTTCTTGACTTGTCAAAAATGCCTCCACAGCGGCTATCACTTCACTGTCATCCAAAAATTTGTTACCTCTAAGATCTTCCTTCAGGCGTGGAAAGAGATAGAAATCGCTGGGGCCTAGATCTGACGAATATGGGGGGTGTTCAAGCACTTCGAAGCCTGCATCACGAATAGCAGCCATCGCAACACCGGCCTTGTGGGGGGGTGCATTGTCCTGGTGAAAGAGGACACCAGCACGAAGTTTGCCTCGCCGCTTTTCCTTGATTGCTTCTCTCAAACTTCGTATCTGGCAGCGTAGTAAGAGCCTGTAATAGTGGTTCCTTTTTCGAGGTATTCTATCATTATGATTCCTTCGGATCCCAGAACACGGAAGCCATGATCTTCCCAACTGAGCTTGCAACCTTGAATTTCTTAGGTGTAGGGGAACTGGGTCGCTTCCACGTCATTGATTGTTGTTTTGTCTCAGGATCAAAATGATGGATCCAAGACTCATCCAAGGTGACAAATCGACGCAAAAAAGTTTCGGGATAAGCTCGAAATTTTTCAAGATTACACTTTGAAATCTTATGTCGTATTTCCTTTTGTTCGGCCGTTAACATTCTAGGTACCCAACGGGCGGAGACTTTTTTCATGTGTAGTTCATCAGTTAATATTCTTTGAACACTGCCATACGAAATCCCCGTGAGCTCAACTAGATGTCTGGTAGTCATTCTTCTATCTGTTAACACGAGTTCATTGATATTTTTTACATTATCTTCCGTAAGGGCCGTAGAAGGGCGGCCTTCGCGATGTTCGTCTTGAGTGGATGTTCTTCCTAAGTTAAACTCCTTCGACCAGCGTGCTACTGTGGAATACGGCGGAGCAGAGTTCCCTAGTGTCCCCAATAATTCAGCATATATGTCTTTAGTACTCATTTTTTTTAAACAGAAGTATTTAATATCCGCTCTCAACTCAATTTTCCCCATTTTTGCGTTATTGTTCCGACCGCTCGTGAAAAAACAATTGAAACTCAATGACAAATACATTTTTTTTTATTTTTTTTTCTTAATGTTACTGAGGAGTCTCTACTGCCAGTAACGCTATATTTCATTATTGTATATCGATGCAAAAAGTATTTAGTTATCATTACTTTTGGATCACCCCTCGTACTGTACTAATAAGTTATTAAAACTGGCCTAGTACTATTCCAAGTTTCTTACAGAGTTCCTCTACGTGGAATTTAAAGTTAAAGTTACTATCCACTACCAGCCCCAAATATTTATACCGACTTACAAATTCAAAAAACGAACAGTCACAACCTATTTTATCGCTAGAATATTTCAATTATTGATAAAATATTTCGTCTATCTAGAGCAAAAACTCACTACATATATAACTTGCTATTAACTTAGAGAGTTTTGCCTGTCAATAGACGATTTATTTAGACTGTGACAATACTTGACAGCACTGAATTTTTGATAGTTCAAATGGCAAAGTCCTTTACGAAATATCAATGATATCATGTAACGTAGAAATATTAATTACACCCTAGTCATCGAACACATACCAACCATAATTATTTAACTATATTTACCTGGTTTGGAAAAGGTATTCAGCCTGGTCGGCCGTTTGCAATCTAAAAACGTGCTGCTTTTTCGTATAGTCCGTCGCTTTGGTTGCTAGGGCGTGGTGTATTCTGAAATTTAAAACATCAAAATTATCTTTTTAAGCAATACATCATCGACTGTTTTTTTTTCCAAGAAGATAGGGTTTAGCAAGCGTAGCACACAACTTAGGGCCTTGTTTTATCTAGACATTATCGCTGCGCAACCAGTCATGCTAACATTGCTAACCAACAAGCCAATAAGCTCTATGTAGGGAACCTTGCCGGCTACCTATCTCACAAAACTTTTAAGTCAACTTAATTAAAGTTAAAACAAAAATATTAACTAGTTCCTTCGATTTTCCATGGATCCCATGACCATTAAGTTGATGAATTTTTTATAGGATCAAACACACCTACAAACCTAACTCAACGAAATCTACTCCTATTTATTGAAGTCTGTTGAAAATAGGTTACTTTGTATACAGAATAACGGCCTGATGTTTGGTTGGCTAAACAACAAAAACAACAACATTTGTTGATCAGACAAATAGTTGCACCGTGATTGCGTCTTTGAGAAATATGGCCTATTGTATTTGTTAATATACAGAGTCTTACCGGATGGCGTTGTGCAGGTTGTCGGAGAGCTGGCTGCGCCGGAAGCCGTGCTCGTCCTTGTGCAGGAATAGCACCAGGTCGCGCAGCGTGCAGTAGAACATCTTCCAGCCGCGCCGCCCGAACGGCGCTGCCACACAAACATGGATACATTATTATCACGGCGGTTAAGGTGCTAAGCCTTTTCCAAGATCAAGGATCGCTTAATAACAGTTTCAAAATGCTACATAAATTACTGAAAAAATATGATTAGTAATCATCAACTTGATATTGGTTACCATGATCACGCTTAAAATGGTTATCAACTATGTTTTAGTAACTCACTCTTCTTCCCGTTGGGGTCGCCGACGCACTTGCGCATGACGTAGCCCTTCTTGTACTCGACGGCGCGCGCCTGGTCGGGCACGTCCAGGAAGGGGTTGTATGTACTGTAGTGCAAGAAGGTTTTTGTAACCTTGTTGCACTGTACTTTTTGTATAAACGTCGCTGTTACTTCTAATATTTTGAATTCGATTTTAGTAATTCGATTGAACAGCGACTGTTTATCTCGTTTGTTTTCTGGAGACTCGCTCGCTGAACGTGGTACAAGACACACGTGTCCTTTATCAGTTATTTTTCAAAGTTAAATAAATAAGCTCTACCAAAATATAAATAATCATTTTATTTATATAAAGCTGCACTCACCATTATATGGTGGAGGTGCGTTTCCCGTTTTCGTGCGGTGCGTTGTTGGAGGAATAAACGTACGATCCCCGACACAGATGTGATTGCAATAACAAAGGAAGGAAGGAAGGAAGTCAAAGAAGAGTATAAAACAGGGAGTATTCTGTGTCGTTTACTTGTGTACTTTTTCTCTGCCCACAGAAACCATGTTTAGCGCAGAAAATATGCCGGCGAAAAAATTCAACGGATTATCGGATGTTGAGGATTTTATTATACAATTTGAAGCCATCGGCATTATAAAATCATGGACGAATGATCAGAAGAAGTATGCGATAGCAGCTTATTTGGACGGACCAGCATTGATGTGGTATAAAACAAATTATGCTGCGTTTACTACGTACGAGCTACTCGTCAAAGGTTTAAAAGACCAATTCGCGTCACAAATTGATTTTGCTCAAAAATTCTATTATAGAAAACAGCAAAATTATGGATCGCTTATTGAGTACTTCTACGCCTTGGAAGGTTTAGCCGCGAAGGCAGAAATTAAAGAGGATGCGAAGTTTATCAAGCACTACATTACATCCGTTGGCGAACGTTATCAATGGTTGTTTGCCTCAAGATTGTTCAGTTCCAAAGATGAATTAAGAAAAACAATAATACAGGTGGAAGATGTTTATAACTTCGAACACACTTATACACAACGGGTGGAATTGCCAGTCTTCAATCCAGAAGTCAGTTTTGAAGACGTCCGTGGTCGTGGAGATCTGGGGATGCACACGCCACATCAGTCGGAGTATGTGACGCCGTATAAAACACCGACGGCAGTAGCGACACCGCGCCGGGTACAGTTCGAACCGGGTACACCGCCGTCGCATAATTTACGCCCGCGTCCGTGGAGTCAGCGGCAACAGGGACCCAGGAGGCAGCAAGATACACCGTCTTCATCAAGGCAACCCCCAAACTACAGCACCCGTCGTCAGTAAACCGGGACACGGCGAGGTGTAGGTCTTTAAATCCGGTTATTCAGGAACAACAATCCAACGCGGATAGGGTTAAGAATGTTTTTGTACCCATTATACCTTTGCAGATAAATCAAGTTAATTGTGAGGCGCTAGTTGACACAGGGGCATCGATCTCTTGTGTGTCGCGAGCACTTTGGACGAGTTTGAAGCTGGCAGACTATACTGATTCTCCTCTTATACCACTGCGAGCCGTAGGTGGACATTCGGTTAAAGTGATAGGCAAAGCCGACGTAGGCCTCGTTATAGGTCACGTATATTTTCGCCACAATTTTGTACTGATAGAAGATCCCCTAGAACTTTTAATCCTAGGTCAGGATTTCCTAAGAGAAAATTGCGTCGTCATGGATTTCGCAAAAGGAGAAATTTGCCTTAGAAATGACATCAAAGTGGCATTTAAGTCAAATAAAAAGCAAAATATGAATTTCTCGATTCAAACCAAAGAGTTTGTTCATGATGTTATTATGAAAAAAACTGATTATGTTTATTTTACAGATTTCGTGAAAAAAAATGAAAATTTTTTATGCAATCTCTCGGAGAAGAAACCCGTTGTCTATGACATAAATGAAAATTTGCCGGACAAACAGAAGACAGAACTTACGGAATTAGTAACCAGGTTCCGGGAGACATTTTCGTTTGCAACGCACGAGTTGGGATGCTATAGAGATTCCCTAATTACGGTAAAAACTTCGGATGATGAACCAGTCCATAAAGCACCCTATCGAGTCTCGGAAAAGCAAAGGAGAATTATTGATGAACAGGTGCGAGAGATGCTGGAAAATGGCATCATTCAAGAATCACGAAGTCCGTATGCTTCTCCAGTTGTGTTGGTGGATAAGCCAGAAGGGCCGCCCAGATTTTGTATTGATTTCAGGGCGCTGAATAAAAAAATAAAGATGGATTCATATCCGATTCCGAGAGTGAAAGATCTATTGGGATGTTTGCAGGGAGCAAAATATTTTGCCGATTTAGATATGAATTCTGGATATTGGCAATTGGCATTAGGAGAAGGCAAAGAGAAGACTGCCTTTGTGACGCATACTGGACTGTTTGAGTTCAATGTATTACCGTTTGGCCTGAAGACGAGCCAAGCTATGTTTCAACGAGTTATGGATAAGGTGCTCGCCGGAATAAAATACAAGAATGCAATAGTTTATGTTGATAACATATTGGTATTTGGTGAAACATTTGACGATTTTTTAGCGGCTTTGGAAAACGTTTTATTACGACTAAAATCTGCCAATTTAACCCTGAAACCGTCTAAGTGTAAATTCGGGTATCAGAAAGTGACAGTTTTGGGACATGAAGTATCCGCAGAAGGGATTGGAACGGATACCAAGAAGGTGGAAGCCATGAAGAAAATTCAGTCCCCGAAAAATGTGAAGGAAGTCCGATCTGTGTTGGGACTTTACTCCTATTATAGAAAATTTATCGATAATTTTGCGGAAATTGCGTTTCCACTAACGAGCTTAACGAAGAAAAATAAAAAGTTTGTTTGGACGGATGTGGAACAGAAAGCATTTGAAGAATTGAGAAATAGAATTTGTGAAGCTCCAGTTTTGACTTATTTCTCAAATGGTCAAGAAGTAACAACAAGGTTGTTTATTGATAGTTCCGACAAGGCGTTGGGGTCTTGTATATTTCAGGGTGAAAATGAAATGAAACCTATTGCGTATGCATCAAGAAAATTAAGTGCTGCCGAACAAAGATATTCGGTGACAGAAAAAGAATGTCTTGGTTTGATATGGGCGTTACAATATTTTAAACATTATTTGTGGGGGCTTAAATTTCAGGTTGTCACAGACCACAGAGCATTGGTGTGGTTGAAGAGTAAGCGAGACATGAACGGTAGACTGGCAAGATGGGCCTTATCGGTGCAGTCGTGGGATTTTGATATCGTATATTGTCATGGCAGAGACAATGTCGTAGCGGATTTTCTGAGCAGAAACCCGTTGATAGAAGATCAAAATGCAGAGAATATAGAAAAAATTCCCGAACAGGAAGATGGATTTGTCTTGTATGCACTAAATAGTGTTGATGTGAAAGCGGCGCAGCAGTCGGATGCATTTTGCAGTGAAATTTTAAACCGAATGCAGCAAAATAATACTCGAATTTTCCAAAGTTATTTCTTGCAGGGGGAATTATTATATAAAAGAAGAAACGTTGCGCAAGAAATAAAGGAGGTATTAGTATTGCCAAGAAGATGCTTTGCAGAATGCATGAATGAGCTCCATGATGATCCAGTGACGGGAGGACATTTCGGACTCTTTAAGACGTATGCAAAGTTCAATGACAGATATTATATAGATAAGGCAGAGAAGAAAATAAGTGATTACGTCAAGTCCTATCAAAAATGTCAGGAGAGAAATATCAACAAAATAGTGGCCCCATTAATACCAATTTCTGTTTCAGACATATTTGAAAAATTCGCAATAGACATTCTGGGTCCCATGCGAATTTCCAATAGAAGGAATAAATATATAATCGTGGCGGTGGAATATTTATCGAAGTATGCCATATGTAAAGCGGTCCCAAAAGGTACGGCAAGTGAAATAAATGCGTTCCTTATAGAACTGCTATGCCGGTTTGGAGGTGTACGGCAAATCATCACTGATAGAGGATCGGTATTCACATCAAATATGGTGAAGGAAACTGCCCGATACTTTAATGTGACATTATCGCATGCGACGACTTTCCATCCACAAACTGTGGGTTTAGTGGAACGTTTCAATAGAACACTACTCGGCATGCTATCAAAATATATAACACCGGGACAGCATGATTGGTGCACATATGTACCTTTCTTGTGTTATGCTTATAATAGTGCCAAGCAAGCTAGTACGGGAGTATCGCCGCATATGATGGTGTATGGAAGGGAACCACTATATAGGTCTGATGTGGAATTAAGAATTAATAAAGTTAATGTTTCAGAAAATTTGGCAGACAGGATGACACAGATGTCCTTATTGGTAAATAAGGTGGCGGAAAATATCCGAAGGGCACAAAGTAAGCAGAAGGCTTATTATGACAGAAAGTCCAAGGATATTGTTTATGTGGCTGGAGATTTGGTGATGTTATATTGCCCAAAGAGAGAATCAGGTCGCAGCTTCAAGCTCAGTCGAAGGTACAAGGGACCTTACATAGTAGTTGCCAGACTTGGTAACGAGAATTATAAAATAAAAAAGGTCGGTATGCCAGCAAAAGTGCTGATTGTACATAGGAATCGTTTGAAAAAGTTTTATGCTAGGGTTTAAGGTTTTATAGTTTATAGGCTAGGTTAGGTTTGTTAGGTTTAAGGTGTGTTAATGTTTGTTATTTTTGTTACAGTGTGGTGAATTGTGAATAAGCATGAATAAACCAGGGGAAATGAATTTGATGTTGGTGGTTCCATGTATCCACACTGCCTACGGTTGTGAGAATTCCTTTATGCCCATAGGGTTGGAAGAAACCTGTTTGGTTTCATCTCACACATCGCATGGCACTTGGGTTCTTCATGGAAGATGGGTTGTGCATGCTATGTTAAGGGGGGAGATGATTGGGTTTATACATGCTTATTGCTTAATTGTTTATTGTTTATTACTTATTGTTTATTTGTTATTTATTCGCAGGTGTTACTGATTAATTGTATTTTGTGTTATTATGTGTGTTGTTTATTTCATGTTCAATGATGCTGGGCTGAGAAGCCTGATGTCAGATGATGGCTGTCAGATGACTGATGACCGATGTCTTATAGTAGCGGTTAAGAAGTAGGCAGGCGCTCCGGTCGTGCAGCAGTGAAGGCATGACAAATCGATTCAGTGATTACTGTACGGTATTTCTTAATGTTTTATTAATGAATTTATTTTCAGTGGAGCAAAGGATAAGCGCAAAACCTAGCGACTGGAACTGATTTTTGATTTTTAGTAATTCTTAGTCCCTTTAAGAAGTTCCCATCTGAGAGTTAGCATTGCTCTCACTCTCTCTATTTGTGATTATCTTGTTTTTAATTAAAATATAGTTGGTTGCATGACTTAGCTGCTGAACTGCCACATGCTGCGCATTATGAGTTGGTGCCATGCAGTTTGATGATGATGATGATGCATCAGCTTTAACTTTTTAACTTGTGTTTACCAGGTGTCTTAATAAAGTTTCTTTTTCATGTGGAAATACATCGCAAAACAAGTTGAAAAAGATGATCACAAGACGCCTTGGTGCCATGGCTGTCTGCATCACAGAAGGCGGAAAGCTGACTGTGAAAAAGATGACCACAAGACGCCCTGGTGCCATGGCTGTCTGCATCGTGCATCATCACGCTGCGAAGACGCTGTATCCATATCTCAGGCCGAGATGTGTGATACAGGCGCGGCTCTATTTTTACTTGAATAAAAATATAATAATTTTGACTATTTATTTGGGGAGCGATATCATGAATATTACTCCTACAGGTAGGATAACTTGGTCCAGAAGTGACAGGGCGAAGGTCATGTCACTGACGGATGAAAGTGGACATAGGTCCATCTTACCTTCTTTGTGAGACAAGCTAGCATCTTCCATGCTAGACTGTCAGAGTTGTTGCAAGGTCAGCATCATCCATGTGATCTAATAGGGTTATTTGTAGGGATAGGTAGGAAATCTTTGTAAGACAATTCAGCATCTTCCATGCTGAACTGTCAGAGTTTTGTATTCCTGCATCTTCAATGCTGGAATGATAGGTTCTTGATAGGTCTGCATCTTCTATGCTGAGCTATCAAGTTTGTTTGTTAAGGTTAGGCAGGTAGTTATTTTGTCTTGCATCTGCCACCCGATGTTTTGCGGGGTTTGTGCGGGTGAAAGCTCACTGTGTTCTATTATATGTCGGTTCGTTTTTTATTAACTGTGTACTATTATACGTCGGTTTGCTTTTTATTAACTAAATTTTTCACCGACATGTTTTGTTCGCACAGTTAGCTATTCTGTACAACAGAACGGATGCTAGGGCCCCGCTTAGGTAGGGCAATAGGGACTGGTAGGTTCCATCCTAGTTCCCAGAGGGACGAGGGATGTAGTGCAAGAAGGTTTTTGTAACCTTGTTGCACTGTACTTTTTGTATAAACGTCGCTGTTACTTCTAATATTTTGAATTCGATTTTAGTAATTCGATTGAACAGCGACTGTTTATCTCGTTTGTTTTCTGGAGACTCGCTCGCTGAACGTGGTACAAGACACACGTGTCCTTTATCAGTTATTTTTCAAAGTTAAATAAATAAGCTCTACCAAAATATAAATAATCATTTTATTTATATAAAGCTGCACTCACCTTTATAGTACTCACTCTTCTTCCCGTTGGGGTCACCGACGCACTTGCGCATGACGTAGCCCTTCTTGTACTCGACGGCGCGCGCCTGGTCGGGCACGTCCAGGAAGGGGTTGTATGTACTCACTCTTCTTCCCGTTGGGGTCACCGACGCACTTGCGCATGACGTAGCCCTTCTTGTAAACGACGGCGCGCGCCTGGTCGGGCACGTCCAGGAAGGGGTTGGATGTACTCACTCTTCTTCCCGTTGGGGTCACCGACGCACTTGCGCATGACGTAGCCCTTCTTGTAGTCGACGGCGCGCGCCTGGTCGGGCACGTCCAGGAAGGGGTTGTATGTACTCACTCTTCTTCCCGTTGGGGTCGCCGACGCACTTGCGCATGACGTAGCCCTTCTTGTACTCGACGGCGCGCGCCTGGTCGGGCACGTCCAGGAAGGGGTTGTATGTACTCACTCTTCTTCCCGTTGGGGTCGCCGACGCACTTGCGCATGACGTAGCCCTTCTTGTACTCGACGGCGCGCGCCTGGTCGGGCACGTCCAGGAAGGGGTTGGATGTACTCACTCTTCTTCCCGTTGGGGTCACCGACGCACTTGCGCATGACGTAGCCCTTCTTGTACTCGACGGCGCGCGCCTGATCGGGCACGTCCAGGAAGGGGTTGGATGTACTCACTCTTCTTCCCGTTGGGGTCACCGACGCACTTGCGCATGACGTAGCCCTTCTTGTACTCGACGGCGCGCGCCTGGTCGGGCACGTCCAGGAAGGGGTTGGATGTACTCACTTTTCTTCCCGTTGGGGTCACCGACGCACTTGCGCATGACGTAGCCCTTCTTGTACTCGACGGCGCGCGCCTGGTCGGGCACGTCCAGGAAGGGGTTGGATGTACTCACTCTTCTTCCCGTTGGGGTCACCGACGCACTTGCGCATGACGTAGCCCTTCTTGTACTCGACGGCGCGCGCCTGGTCGGGCACGTCCAGGAAGAGGTTGGATGTACTCACTCTTCTTCCCGTTGGGGTCACCGACGCACTTGCGCATGACGTAGCCCTTCTTGTACTCGACGGCGCGCGCCTGGTCGGGCACGTCCAGGAAGGGGTTGGATGTACTCACTCTTCTTCCCGTTGGGGTCACCGACGCACTTGCGCATGACGTAGCCCTTCTTGTACTCGACGGCGCGCGCCTGGTCGGGCACGTCCAGGAAGGGGTTGGATGTACTCACTCTTCTTCCCGTTGGGGTCACCGACGCACTTGCGCATGACGTAGCCCTTCTTGTACTCGACGGCGCGCGCCTGGTCGGGCACGTCCAGGAAGGGGTTGGATGTACTCACTCTTCTTCCCGTTGGGGTCACCGACGCACTTGCGCATGACGTAGCCCTTCTTGTACTCGACGGCGCGCGCCTGGTCGGGCACGTCCAGGAAGGGGTTGGATGTACTCACTCTTCTTCCCGTTGGGGTCACCGACGCACTTGCGCATGACGTAGCCCTTCTTGTACTCGACGGCGCGCGCCTGGTCGGGCACGTCCAGGAAGGGGTTGGATGTACTCACTCTTCTTCCCGTTGGGGTCACCGACGCACTTGCGCATGACGTAGCCCTTCTTGTACTCGACGGCGCGCGCCTGGTCGGGCACGTCCAGGAAGGGGTTGGATGTACTCACTCTTCTTCCCGTTGGGGTCACCGACGCACTTGCGCATGACGTAGCCCTTCTTGTACTCGACGGCGCGCGCCTGGTCGGGCACGTCCAGGAAGGGGTTGGATGTACTCACTCTTCTTCCCGTTGGGGTCACCGACGCACTTGCGCATGACGTAGCCCTTCTTGTACTCGACGGCGCGCGCCTGGTCGGGCACGTCCAGGAAGGGGTTGGATGTACTCACTCTTCTTCCCGTTGGGGTCACCGACGCACTTGCGCATGACGTAGCCCTTCTTGTACTCGACGGCGCGCGCCTGGTCGGGCACGTCCAGGAAGGGGTTGGATGTACTCACTCTTCTTCCCGTTGGGGTCACCGACGCACTTGCGCATGACGTAGCCCTTCTTGTACTCGACGGCGCGCGCCTGGTCGGGCACGTCCAGGAAGGGGTTGGAGCCAGCGCCGCGCGGCGCCTCGGCTGCGCTTTGCGCCGCAGGCTCGGTGTCTCTGCGAGGAAAATTACCCATTTAAATTCATCCTCATATCATCCGAAAGACATCCACTGCTGGACATAGGCCATAGCTACATTAAATATGTTCACGAAATTCATCTCATCAGTTGCAGTGTGATGCGGTTGGTCAACCTAGCTTTATAGCCTGTCGTTTCTGATACGCACCATCATAGCAGAGACCGCAGCCTATTTAGCGAGTTTAAACGTAACACGCATTTTACATAATAAGTTGTAAAGCCGCAAACGCACATCGCGGCGCGTTTCCATATTGACAGCGTCTTCATGTCGAGGCGTTTTGCTCTATGTGCATTTGGGAGCTTGATGGAGTGGTATACTAACAGGGCCCACTGCAGCGGCTGCGTGCGGATGGCGTGGTAGAGCGCCTTGAGCGTGTCGCGCGGGAAGTTCTCGCCGTCGTTGAGCTCGGCGAGGTTATCGACGAATTCCGCGCACGACATGCGCCGGAACCCGCCCGCCGCCAGCCCGTGCAGGTCCGTGTTCAGAAGCATGATGGCGCACGTCAGTGTGTGCACCGCGTCTGGACAAGCAACGCACACAATGTAATAATTACCTGGGAGCGGAATTATGATAGTTCAAAATGGAAATGTCATAGGAAGGGGATAGAACATTTTGTTTCAACGACTTTTCCACTCATGTCATTATACAATCAATTAATCAATTGTTTAATTTGCAAATGTTGTGTTATTTTATTTATTAAAATAAATTTGCAATGGGTGAATTATTTTACTAGTTGATGTATTAATAGGAGATATTTCTCTATTTTGTAATAGATATCATATCATAACATAATGTAATGTGCTGTGTGAACCAGAATTACTTGTCGATAGTCGATAAAATACATCTTTTATCCCTATGACATTTTGGCTATGAGAATTCCACGGAAAATTACAAACCAAAAAAGTTGATAAAATATTACCAAAATTAATTATGGTTAAAAAAAAATGTTACAGACAGATTCAGTCACGCTGCCATGAGCGACAATTGAGGGGAGGGCCAACCAACAGCGTGCACGCATAAGCGTACTGGCGGAGTGTTCCTCCGTCCCGCCCTTCATATCACCTATTTGGTCGATAAATTCGCAGATACATCGCCTCTGTACATACGTTTGTTGTTATTTACGAGTATAGTGCCTTCTAACCACAGTAAACTAACCTTGCGAGTTGAACGTGCCGGGGTTGCATTCCAAGTACCGCCGCGAGAAGTGCACTAACACCCGCTCCCGCTCCTGGGTCTCCCCGCTGAGCGCAAACCGCGCGAGGAACTCCCTGAGCGCCGCGTCGAGCGTCGAGCCGGCGAAGTCGAAGTGTTTCACGTACTCTTCCGCCACCGCGCGCGAGAATTCATTGCTGGAAACATATTTAAATATGTAGAATAAGCACGCATATGCCTAAGTAATCCCTTTATGGCGTTATTCAAGTATAAGGGACGGAGAAATACGTCAGAGTGATTGCATATACATAATTTACATATTTTGCATATTTTGTTTCGTGTCGTATAGGTTGGTACGCCTTACGTTCAAAATGTGTCACTCTCAAGCCAAACATGTTTGCTATGCTATGCAAATAACTACTTAATTCATACGAAACAAAGTGTCTTTTAATCTTTAAATCAACTGATCAAAACGAATGATGGCGTCAGTGGCACGACTTTCAGTTGGCGGCCAGAGCCGTCTGTGGCTTTCAAATGTTAACCCTTTATATCAGTGCACCCCCCGTTTATTAATATGTTGGACATTGAAGACACATAATACAAATAAAGGGAAAATAAACAAATATGTACCGTCAGTCATAAATATATGCACGTTCCCAAAACGTCAAAAATAAGAAGTTATGTCAAGATTAAAAGAGCAATTATTTAGCCGATTATATTTAGTAGTAATACTTGAGTGGTGAAACGGACTTTTTACTGAGATGCCGGGATACGTCTGACTTCTTGAACCCGTCGAGGTGGTAGAGCCGCTTGGCGAGCCGCTCGGCGGACGGGATGTCCACGGCCTTGGGGCTGTAGTGGAACGAGTGCAGCGAGTCGCCGTCCGAGCCCTCGTCCGACCCCCCGTCCGACCCACTGCCCAGCTCCTGGAGTGTAATACCCGACCCTTATTAATTTATTTAGTAACGAATAGTCTTCCAAAATCGTTACTAAATATAACTTAACTAAAGCGTGTTTGCTTGTTACGTCTAAGGACTAGCGCGGATACAGCGAAGCGCACATAATTTTTCACTGCTTCATCGTCTTTGAACATGTTGAAATAAGATCTAAAGAGCTTACGGAAAATTTGTGGTGTTCGTTAATTTCGAACTTATTTCTTCACGGAAAGACAATATTTCTTTGGCAGTGAAAAAATCATAGCCCTGCGCTTCGCTGTACGTGTGTCGGCCCTAAATGTTGACGCCACGCCTTGACCAATTGACGAGAAACCAAGTAGAGAAATTGTTTATTGCCCGATAACAGGCATAGGGTACATTAGAGGGTTGGATTAGCTGAAAGACGTACTGAGCATAGTGCTTTTCTCAACTACTGCGTTAAAATAAAACAATTACTTTTTATTAAATTACTAGCTTCTGCATTACATACTACTACGCGGATGAAGTCACGGTCATCCGCGTAGATGTCAATTACCGTTATTCCCTTGGGAAATTTATTTTATTCCAGGTAAAAATAGTTTTCCAGGGTAAAACAGAATCTTACATCAACAAAAAAAGGAACATACCTGATACCCATGATTCTCAGGTAAACTGTGTCCATTCTCCTTGCCGTTCGGCGAGTAACTATTATTATTATTAACATGCTCCGCGTTCGCGTTCTGTTTGTCCGGTCCTTTGACTTGTATTACTATTCTGTAGTCGTTGTTGTCGCCGTTGAGAGTGACGTCGCTGCCGTGGTCGTTGGAGTACGAGGAGTTGGACTTGGCGCGCTTGTGGCACGGCTCCGAGACCAGGATCGTGGAGTCCGAGTCCGAGGGGTCCGAGAGCTCCATGCGGGGGCACTCGCGGCCCGTCTCGAACATGTCGTCTTGGTCTTGGTAGTCGGGACTAGATATGTTCGACACGGCTTCTGAGAGGCTCATGTCACCTGGAATACGCGAAAGACGTTTCATTTCAATTTCAAAATGTAAATTTAAGACTTGTTTAAGGTCTCGTATTAAAGTATGAATTCACTACCGGCAGAGGATAGAAGCGTTTTCTTGACTTCCATTTGGGTGGGGAGTCGGTTTAGGTTTTCAGACCTAATACTTTGATTGCGTATTCTTGCGTGAAACGGAAACTTAAGTGTGAGAATATATTTAGAGTGATATTGGCAACACCGTTGTAGTGAACTACTTATCACCATTGAATGCCAAACGTTAACATCATAGTTTTGTGGTAGTATACATTTTTCTATAACCACTGAGCTGTTGTTCTACTTTAATGTAGCCCATCTTGCTTCAATATCGTTATCACACTGTTGACTTAATGACAGCTCTTATTCATAGACAGTAAGAGCTGCGACAACACTAACAGTGTAATTACGATAGCAAAGCAAGATAGGTTAAACCAAAGAGGAATAAAGCCTCCGCAAGTACTAGAAAGTGTTAAAAACAAAAGAGTTGTTGTATGAACGGAACGCTGAGCGGGCCAGTACCGTTGAGCGGGCGGTGCGCGAGCGGCGCGCGCTGCGGCGGCGTGGCGCGCGACGACATCACCGACGACGACACCGACGTCGGCGACGCCGGCGACGACGACCTGGCAGCGACCAACACAATACTATAATGTTTGGGACCAAACTAGGCCTAAGCAAGAGATGTGCCATTCTCGAAAGGACAATTTCGAGAATGGCACATCACGAGGCAAGGGTGGCTAATGGCTATAATTTCAGTGACATTATATAATTTTAGTATATAACTTTTCGTTTTGATTAAGAGAAAATCAATATTTTAAAAAAACTCAACCACGTTTAACACTCAAATACAGAAAGAGTCAATTACAGTTGTTTTTGGGGTTAGTAGGGGAACTTAACAAAACGGTAGATAGACCACGTTTCCAATATACCGAGGCGGTGGTGCGGCACAAACAATCAGCTGCATGTTGTTACATTGGCCGGTGGAGGAGCAGGTTAGACTTATACGAGAACACGAATAATCTATGCCTTCATTGCCCTCTCATGCCCGTTTCCAATATTTAATAAATGAATCGTTTTCCTTACGCGTACGACACTACGACACGACATTTGCTACGTATAAAATGTGTCAAATAATAACGAGGTTTAAGGAAAACAATGCGTTTCTTGAATATTGAACCCGGGAATCAGACGACATTAGCAACACGTAGCTGGGCTTATCAAGGAAATTAAAAGGAAAAACTACCCTAGCGGCAAAATGTTTCAGTTTAGTCCACACATGGTTATTTATAGGTCATTACAGAGCAAGAGAAGTGTACAATAAGTGAGCAGGGCGGTACCGTTGGGACATGCCGTCGGAGATGGAGGTGGAGTTGGAGGTCGCGCCGGAGCCGTTGCAGTGCCGCTCCGACGCGGACAGCACGGGCGCGTTGTACGTCCACACGATCCTGCGGAGCCGACGCGTTACTGCGGGCGCGTGCCACGGGCAGGCGGGGACCAACACAATGCCGGGTGGAGTGGACGATACAACAAATGGCGAAAAGGGGCATTTAAAGAAAAGCTGGTGGTTAGAAGACTTCAAAAATAAGCCCAGTGCGAGTACAGTACC
The DNA here is from genome assembly GCA_923062465.1 of Acleris sparsana. Classification (NCBI taxonomy): domain Eukaryota; kingdom Metazoa; phylum Arthropoda; class Insecta; order Lepidoptera; family Tortricidae; genus Acleris; species Acleris sparsana. The sequence continues at coordinate 5,378,841 of OV281293.1, forward strand.
ATACTTGTATGAGGGCAACCTTTATTTTTTATTCTTTGTTGTTATATAGGCTCTAGAAATACACACTGTGGTAAATTTTCTTGTGTAGCTATTACGGCTCTTAAGATACCCAACTGACAGACAGACAGACGGACGGAAAGCGGAGACTTATTTATAGGGTCCCGTTGGTAACCTCTGGTACGGAACTCTAAAAGTGGCGAACGTAATGGACATCACAGGAAATTACTGACAAAAAAAGCAACTTCAAAGAAAGGCGATTGGAAAGAAAAAAACAAAGAACGGCCGGTGGGAAAGGCGGTTTAAAGAAAGGCAGGTGAAAAAGACAAAAGAAAGGCGAGCAGTTAGGTAGGTGCAATATTGGCAAGGCTCCCTCAAAGTGAACCAACGATCTGATAAAGGTCGAGGAAAAGCGTTGGATGGCGAGGTGGAGATCTTGGGAGCCCATGTCCCTGTTAATGCATGGTGAATGGTTATGGTGACGAATGGTTATGAGGGCCCTTGTCTAGTCACTAGACTTAATATTAGTTCACTCAATTTAATTTTCCACAAGTCTACAAGTGAAGGTACCAGGTAGGTATAATACTCTAACGAGTTTCGAGAAACGGGCCCAGGGTGAAGGAAATAAATAATCGTATTAGGAAATCGTATTTACCGGATATGTTCGTGTTTTGACTTCTCTGTAAGCTTAGCGATGTTTATTGAAGCCTACTGAAAAAGCAAGATGAAACTAATCCGGTAAAAGGCTATCTGTACTAAGTTCACATAAACGTAACAATAATGCACGAATTACGTAACCTATCAATTTGACTTCACATTACAGTGCAAAATTTCTAATTCTGCTCTAATCTTTTTTTTTTGTACTATGCTATGTCTGTTGTTGTTTTATCAAATCAATGTTATGAGTTTGAGTTATGTCTTGCCTGTCTCGCTCGGCATCGGACTCCGACCTTGGGCCGGGGGTAGCCGAATCCGGCCGCGCGTCCAGTAGCGTGTTGAGCGATGACGTCACATCCTCCTCCATGTCCACCGCCACTGCGCTCAGGGAGGAATCCTTCTGGAATATAATACGTGTAAGTTACTCACTTCATTTGCGACAAAAAACTGTTACTACAAGTGAAGTTGGGCGAATTATAAAACATTGTTTATAGTTAAGAACTCAATTAATAAAAAGACCAAACTTTTTACCATTTAGTAACGAAAATTACCCATATCATTATATGACTAAACTTCCCACACGTTTAAAGCAAAGATAAAACTATTTGGACGGACGGACGGTCATGGGGAAACTGTAAGGGTTCCTAGTTACACTACGGAACCCTAAAAAATGAAAATAGAAAAAAGGAAAATGGAAAGGGTTTAAGGTTTTTAGCTGGAGACATCATCAGTTAAAAAAAGTTCGTTAATACTTGTTTTTTTTCGAGATATTTTTTGTGTTGCTGTAACGGCCTCAGAACCCTACACTGAAGTTGTGTAGAAACATCGTCACTGAGGAAGGAGTTCGTGATGTGAGTGAGCGTGAGTGCGCCAGTAGTTACCTGTAGATGGTCCTCGGAGCGCGAGGTGCGCACGGAGAGCGGCGCGCGCGCGGCCACGTCGCCGCCCGCCGCCACCGCGCCGCCCGCCGGCGACGCCGGCTGCGACGAGAACCTGCCGAACCCGGGGGGACGTCAGCCGAGGGCAAGGCTCGGTTAGCCCGCATGCTTCTTCCAACCCATTGCCGTATTCTATTTACATTACTGAGCCGAGAGCTATTACATCATCGTTATTGTATTTTTGTTAGTTGATGTGTTTGTCGAATAAACGTTTTTCTATTCTATTCTATTCTATTGCAGCGACTCAAAGTATAACGAAAAGCATGCGGGCTATTACGCAATGAAGATGAGCCTTTAAGGATACAGATTCCGTCACGTCAAAAGGCTGCTGATTGACTATGAAGGGTATGAGTGTGCGCATGAGTACAGTCACCAACCAATAGCCAGCGCGCATAAGCGTACCGGCGGAGTGTTCCCCCGTCCCTTCAAACCACCAATTTCATCCATAAATGCGCGTCTGCGCAGGTACAACGCCAGCGGCGCTTTTACGTAACGGGAACTATACGGGGGTAGAGGTATAAATCCACCTAATGTTTGATATGCATGTGGCTAGCGATTTTCGGAATCTCAACACTGCTAATGCGTTAACAACCCTGAGGCCTAAGATGATATGGCTCTATGGTAGTCATTTCATAAGTTCATAAGTAAGTCCCATGCCGGTATACAACAATGCGACCAGTGATGGTTGTCGGTAGATTAAGTCCTTTTTTTTTAAATGAACTCCACGTGATGTTAAATACTGATGCCATTATTATTAAACGTGGACTAACTGTGAAGTAGCTAAGCCATGCTTTATCCTTATCTATTGAATTCAAATCTCATAATGATAGATAAGTACAAAGCATGGTTTAACTACTTGCCGGTTACTTCGCGTTTATTAATAAGGCCGACATAACAGTGTCTATTGGTTTTTAACAAATTATCGAAACAAACACAACTACTGGAATCTGTGGCAACTTATGCGTATATCGATAAACTTGTTCCCGGAGAATGGATTTTAGTTTGGCAGAGCAGAGGCGGCGCGATGCGATAGTATTCTTATGTATTATAAGATGTCTCCGAAGGCGGTGGTGTTTTTAGTATAGATACGCGCCGCGCCGCGTCGCACCGCCCGCCTCTGTTGTTGCGCCTGCGGCTTTACGCTGCCTGTCCACTGAGCGAGGAAAAGATCCTCCATAGGAATACTTAATTTTCCTAACCTCGCTCAGCTCAACTCTCCTATTGGTGCGTTTCTTTCTCACTCACCGCTCCGCTGCCTCACTTCGCTGCAGTGAGCAGGCAGCCTTACGGTCGTTAGTAACTTACTTGGTAGCGTGGTCCCCGAGCAGGCCGGTGTCGGGCGAAGAGTTGTGCCGCTGCGCCACCTCCGGCCGCCCGCCCAGTCGACCTTCGTTCGGCGACGCGGGGGTCGAGTTGTACCTGCGGATAACAAACGGGATCACGGGGGGGAACGGGATGTACTTATTAATTGTGTCTTTGATTATTTGTGTGTTATTTTTATTTTATTACCTTTTTATTATTTTTGTATTAATGTTGACGATACCAATGTAATTTCATATTTTTTGACATGCAATGCAATTAATATTGTAACATTACATTGATGAATAAATAACTAAACTAAACTAAACTAAACATTATTTATATTTATCGCTGCGGCCAAGTGAAATGGTATTGCCAGCCTACGAATTATATAAAGTTAATACGTTTTTTGAGAAAACAATTGATGAAAACGAAGTAGACGTAGATGATGTGTGTAGGTAAAAGGTGTAGGCACAAGGGTACTTAAATAAAGAAGTTATAAAACCAAATATAGGTATAGATTATCAATACACGATAACGCATCTCGTTTATTAAAAAAAAAGGACTTCGCATATTTGATGTCTAAATTCTAGGTAAATATCCGGTTGTGGGTATCTACTCGGGTTGTTACATAATTATCTCTGGCTGGGCTGAGGGTTGGACACTGTAAGCTGACAGTCACCAATACTGGATACTTAACTCTTAATTCAAAGATCATACAGTCATATTTATAGTTGTAAGCAAATCAATAATCCTTAACTTCTGTAAAATAAGAATCAAGTATCCGTATGATTAGTTCTTGTCGACTGGTTTCTTCACCCCACCCACCCATAGAGTAAGCCTACTCTATTTTTAGGATACCTGTGGTAGTGTGTGCGGTGCATGGGCACATGGTTGTTGTGGTGCGGGTGCTCGACGCGCGACAGGTTGAGCATCAGGTCCCCGGTCATCATGTATGCCTCAAACTTGGGCTGGTGCGCGCGCGGGCGCCGGTCGTCAAGCAGCGCCTCGCAGCTCTCGCCGGACGCCGCGCCGGACCCGCTCGACGACGAGCTGGACGAGCTGGTTGAGTTGCTGGATGGGAGCGAAGATCTGGGAAAAGAATTAAAAAATATCAAGGAAAATTTTTACACAACTTGACCTAATTCCAAACTAAGCATAAGCTATCGAGTATTTTCTCGCTCATGAGACGATTAGATTCCGCATCAATGAAAGGGACACATACATTAATAGTTGATCGCTGGCCCTACTTCATTCCGTTCAGCGTCGGCGGTGGGACGAGTGCCTAAGCTCTAGGGTATATTTATATAGAAATTATAATACGTGTATACATAGAAAACACACAAGGCTTATGTGTATTCTTATATTTATATTCTTTTCTTCTCTTTGCCTCGCCAGTATCGACTTCATCTTTGGATTTTACTGGAGCTCAAAAGAAATGAGAAGAGATTAAAGATAAGTATTTAATAGCATTCGCAATCGATACACAATCGTCAACGTATGTGTCATAAAAATATTTTTATACGTAGGGAATGTTTATTTACACAATTGGACGAGTAAGGCGTACGGTCAAAATAAGGTAATAGAGCCCAGAAATATAAAATGGGTCAATTAAATTGACGCACGAAGATACTTGAAGCAAAAACATAATTCAGGTTTCATTTGTTAAACCAAATGTAAACCTGACTTACTACATTTTGTAATTCTAAACCGAATCTTAGTCCAGAACTAAAATATAAGTTTTGTTTGCAAGTGTCTTTTTTTTTTCAAGATTTTTCGTAAGCTAGCACAACACTCTCCTTTCTAATATTATAAATGCTTAACTGTATTGGTTTGTTTGTTAGTTCCGTCTTCCCGCTTCAACGCCTCAAAGAATTGTAAAATTTTGTACAGAAATCCGATGGTTCCTGAGGGAATAGCAATAAACCAATTCTGCGCGACGGAGTCTCGGGCAAAACCTAATAAGAGTATAAATGTCGAGGTCCGATCAAACCGGCCGGCGGCGTCGTGTATCGCACACGAAACCGTTCATACCTAATTTCACAGTCTAGACCGATAAATTACAACACGACGTAAATGAAGCGTACAACGTGGTTATAAACTTTTCAATTGGACTTTGTAACAATGTTAACAACAGCGTTATTAGCAGGTTGCAAGAAAAATTGTCTAAATAATATGTTATAAGTGACGGGCGATCCTTTGAACTTGCGCTACTTTTTATTTCGGCAGTTTAATATAAGTGTTAAAATCGTGAACAATTAAACCAGCTAAGTTATTAAGCGAATGCTGAAAAAAAATTAATAGTACAAGAGTAAAACGGCAGTTTAAAATGTATGTCAGAGGACACTTACACATCCAAACTTATTTTTATTATTTTATCTTATTTCGTAGGCAGTGTTACTACCAACTTGACTAACCGCGACCAGGCGACTCGAAACTTCTAATGCCCCATATCGTTTCCTCGTAAATTCGACGAAATCAGGAAAAAAGGGAACTTCGAGTCCCAAGCGTACATAGAAAAGCTACAACCAAACGCGATGTTTAATCAAACCGTACCGTTTATTAAACCAAGTAATCAAGGTAGTTTGTTGTATAAAATAACAAGGTTCCCCAGGGAATGGACTTGATTAGTTAAACTACCGATGAAGGCAACGTCCCCATGAAACCCCAATCATATTAAAAACAAAGTAACCACAGCTCCGCTACCATTTATTATTCACACACAATCGAGAGGTCAACTATGTCACAGTATAAACAGTAGTTCGTCTTACACAAAGGTAGGTTACATTGCGGCTTGCATGTGTGAGTGCCTCGAGCGTACTATCACCCCAATGGGACCCACCATAGAACGGTTTCACAGTAATAATAAATAACCATAAATAATAATAATAAATATCAGGGGACAATGTCACACCAATTGAAGCTCTAGGCTTGTACTTACAAACAAATATTTGCGCTCATCACACAAATATCTGCCCTTACCAGGATTTGACCCAGGAACGCTAGCTTCGTAGGCAGAGTCACTGCCAACTAGACCAGCGCGTCGTCAAACACAGTGACATTATGAAACAATTTGTTTGACACTCCTTACGACTTGAATCATAACGTCACTGTGACAGTTCTATGATGGGTCAGGGTTCCGTTGGGCTGATAGTATGCGCCGCTAACCACCACAAGCAACCTCAACAGGACACACCAAGCCGGTTTAGTCCAGCCAGATACAACCCTAGCTCCAGAGTTGCAATGGGTAACAAAAAGTCCTAAAGGGCCGGAGACGAACTACCTTTCCATTTATACTATGACTAAGTGTACAGAAAATTATAAGTTAGCAAGAACAGTGTTTACCTACACGGGAATGCTTCACTTTCGTTTCAAGTAATAACTACAGTGTTTTTCAGCTACGATGAGTTCTGTGATAGCTCATACAAACACATATTACACTTGTTTCTTTAACATTACATAAAAACAACACTGGTACACACCTAGCGACGCCGTTTAGAAACTTAAACAATTAATAGCCTATTTTTAAATACTTCGCATGCGAGTATAGTAAGTGATTAAAGAGTATTGAGTATTTAAAAAAACTGTAGTACAGTTGTTTTATCTCAGGAAAGCGTGTTTGCCATACTTGTGTGTGTAGTTGCACGTACACGTTGTCTCTGAGTGCGTAAGTGTCGTGTACTCGGCGTCGCCGTAGTGTGGGTGTCTATACGTGTTACAACTACAAGTATGGCAAAGCCGCTTTCGTGAGATAAAACCACTGTATGCTGCCGTAATACCAGAGAAGGCGGCTAACTGCAGTGATAGTATCTTCTTATGATGCCTCTATTCCACGGGAGGCGAAACAGTTGAGCAGCGCTCGCAATTCCTGTCCATTCACTTATACTCCTAAGTCAAGATTTCTTCCTGCGTCCCCCGGATCTCTTTCCTCCAACTTTACCCATCATTATCAGTTCGTATCGCTCGTGTGTAAAGACATGTCCGAGGTAAGCAACCTTTCTTTCTTAATGATGTCCAGCTTCACCGTTTCGGTTTGGGATATACAGAGTTTGCAGTCTGTAATGTTTACGAAATAGGGGCCCGATAGTAGCACTCCTTGACAGGGAAACAACTAAACAAGACCAATTAGGTCATGGTTACACGTTTATTACATCACCTTAACAATTTAATCACGGCTTTATTTATTTGAAAACGTTTGAAAAGTACCAGACTTAAGTTTTCAAACGTTTTAAAAAAAACCGACCACCTGCGAGTCGGACTGGCGCAGGACCGTTCGCGACCGTACCATTATCTATACAACATACAACATTAGCAAAAAAAACGGCTAACAAAAACCAGTTTTGTGTATGGGAGCCCCATAAAATTGTTATAACAGCAACAGAAATACATCTTCTGTGAAAATTTGAACTGTCTTTAGCTATCACGGTTTATGACATACAGCCTGCTGACAGACAGACGGAGGACGGCGGAGTCTTAGTAATAGGATTCCGTTTTTAAACTTTACGGTACGGAACCCTAAAAGCAATAAAAATGTCTCGCTGAACCCGCAAGTATGAATTATTAAAAAAACTAAATTTATCAATGTGATAAATAAATAAAACAAGACTTTATTTATTACAAAACGCTTGGAAAGTTAAATCTGGTGAAACAATAAACAAGTCTCGCTGAACTCGCAAGTATGATTTTATTAAAAACTACGTAACGTTGTTGTATGTATGAATGGGTGTAGAATCTCACGTAATAGCAAGTTCGCGTGACAGCTTTATTAACGTGTTACATAACTCAATTATGTTACCGTGATCAAGATTAGGCGTAACAAATTAATAAAAATGGAAATATTCTCTCATTCCAATTTTATAAAACTTTAAGTTACTTAATATTTATCTCTTTTAGCATATCTGCGTGCACAGCTCTCCTTCTTTACATATATAAATAAAACCCGTCGCTTCCCGCATTTTAATGCAGTTTTGTTATCAATATATAGAGGGCTTCAAGAGGAAGGTTTATGTTTATGTATAATACATTCTGGATTATGTACGGGTGTCACAGAAAACTCGCATAAACCGCAGCGAAGCGAGAACACTAACTAAATAAGTTGGCCTTATAATTTTGACACCATTTTCTTGGGAAGATGTCGATAAAGTTGACCAAGTTAATTGAAAGACGAATCTTAACTTTAGAGGGAAATGGAGTTCAACCTTAAGGCTACTTACTTACCAACAATCGAATAGACAGACCGATAGGGACACAGCTATATGTTAGAATGAGAGGCGTTAATAACTGTCTCGTACTGGCTGTGAATTCGATTGTTAGTCTGTGGTAGCCTTTAGGGTAGCTGACCACTTATTTGCTTGCCTGTACAAGCATACCATATTATATGATTTAAGCAAGGCGCATGTCGTTTAGGCCTTTTAATGTGTAGAATTGTAACCTGTACTTAAGAGGATGGTGAAGCTAAAAATCTCCATACAACATGCGAAAACGTTTCTCCCCCTAAAACCTCGTCCAACTTTTACGATTTTTGAATATGTTGTAGATATCATGAAACACTGTCTGTATGTTTTCTATTCCAAGTTTAAAAAAAACAGGTACGTACAGACCTATACTTCATTTAATTTAGAATGAGAAACCACAATAACATTATATTGCGTCTGGTCAACTATTTATTACCTAGCAAATAGTACAGTACAATAGTCTGGGAGCCGCAAAATAAAATTGTTTTAATGTCACTTTATTTGCGTGTCGTCAATTGTTACTCTAGTACGAATTGTAAAGAGGTTACAGTTCACGAGCCGCAATATAATGTTGTTGTGGTTTCTCATTCTAAATTAAATGAAGTATAGTTCTTTATAATAACTACAACGTATTCCAAAATCGTGAAAATCGGACTTGATTTAGGGGGTGAAACGTTTTCGCCCGGAGCTAAATTTGTATAGTTTTTTTTGACAGCTATAATAGCCATTGAGCATCGTTATTATAATGTGACACGTTGACGTCAACTAAAGGTTGTTCCACCTATTATACAACTCGAAGATTTCTTAGTCACAATATGCAAGTCGGGCAAGCCCCAGTTAACTAAGCCTTTGATGTATTACGTTAGTTATTTAGTAATTATAATACTTACTTATTAATCAGCGCTTGCACTTTACAAAGTTTGTTCATCATAGGAAACACGAAGGAAATCAAGTCATAAGTTAAAACGGCAAGGTCAAATTAATTAAATACCATAGAAACGTCTTTAAGCCGATCGCAGACTTACTAATTATTAGGGTTAGGATTTTGGTGGCATTTCGTCGTTCTAGAATCCATGGAGTCGATATTTCCTAATTATTATAATACATGACACATTGATTTTGACCTTCGGTATTGTCATATTAAAAAATGAACTAAATACATATTTAGTTCGGTTATTTCATAGCTATTAATATTTGCTTGTTTGTAACGCTTTCACATCAGAGATATCCTCAATACCAAAATTAATTTAAATTGGTGCGGCCGAATAACGAATAAATGAATTTTGAAATATTAAAATACTGAAGGTCAAAATCAAAGTGTTATGTATTATAATAATTAGGAAATAGCGACTCCATGGATTCTGGAACCACGATTTGCCACCAAAAGTCCTAACATTAGGGTACGCCTATCGATAGGGAGAGCATATGATGTAGTACCCGATTGATAGACTTAATCAAATAAGGGGGTTTTCTGGTCCCTATAAATGAACCCTTTACAATATAAATTTATGTCAAAAAATAGGAATTTATATTGATATCGTTAACATTAATACAAAAATAACGGACAAATAATCAAAGACAACATTAATAAACAACAAATAAATGCTCAGTTTCCGATGTCAATATAAAAATAGTTATTAAGGTCAAATAAACACTAATAATTTATAGAATTGAAGTAAACGAACGGTTTTTTTTTTTATTATTTTTTTGAGGAGATCCAACAGCTATAAAATTTAAGATAAATTTAGAAAGCCAATTATAGGTTCTCGCAGATAGAACTAAATTAATAGTGATTAAAACCACAAGCCGGTTCAACAGCGGAAGTACCGCTTAAGCACGGACAAAGATTAACACTTAACAACTATTAATAGCAAGTAATTGTTGTAATGAATGTTATAATGAATAAATAAACACCCGTCATATAATGGCGACCCCTTCATACTCTCATATCTCTTAAAACCGCCCAACCGATTCTCAAGAAGCCTAGCGAAGAACCTTCCCGACTAAACGAGCCTTCTTTAAAAAATCAAGTGGGAGTCGGACTCGCGCACCGTGGGTTCCGTATTTAAGATAATATGCTTGCTAACCGCAAAAGAAATTAGGCACTAATTACGTTATGAACTTTATTTCATATGAAATAAGGTCCATTTTGACTAGCCTAAATTTTTACATGATAGAAAACTCTAAAAATATATATTTTCAAATGTGCAGATTGAGCCCTTTCATATGACACCCCATTTGCTATAATCAAACCATTTTCATTTTTAAACCCCCCATGGGTGCCCCTTGAAATCTCGACAAACTTTTCATCGAATTTCATTTCATCGAAAACGATTCATAGAATATTTAGTATAAATACTATCTCTTGTGGTATTATGGCTTCATCGACTATTCATTATAAATTAAAACAATTATTAGAACAACGGTACATGGATTTTTAAATGCTTAAAAATACATTTCATAAACTATTCAAGAGACAGAACAACTCAATATAATTACTATTACAAAAAACTAGTTTGAATTGCAACACATTGATATGTAAACAGAAGTTTGCTATGCGACAGAGTACAAATAGGTGCGACGACGAGCGAAGCGAGGAGGAGTGTGTTAGGTGAACTGCGAGCTAACAGCGCGCGAAGCCGAGCGAGCGGAGCGAGCGTGCCGCGGTAGCGGTCGGCGAGCGTCAGAACTGATTTGTTTTATTCCAAATAATATATTGGATAATAAAGTATGAAATAAAAATCTGTCACATAAAATATCTAGTTAATAATATTTATAAACATTAAAAATCGGTGTTTTAAAAATACATCATTTAATTGTTAGATGTAAAGAATATTCGATCAAATGAAAATAAGCGAAAAGTTGACTTTGAACTGAAATTCGATTAAACGTTTGTCGATATTTCAAGGGTAAACCACCCCCCATTCTAGACCCCTTTTTAACTATTTATATATTTAAGTAATTTCATTTTTTTTTACTAAAAACCGATGCGGGCAAGCAAGTTGTACAACTATGACAAATTTCGAGTTGATAGCATTTGTAGTTGCTGAGAAAACCTGCTGTGACATACATATAGGAAAACAGACAGAGAGACAACGAAGTCTTACCATAAGGGTTCCTTTTTTTCCATTTTGGTACGGAACCCTAAGAAACATCCGTTTGGAACGCGAGCGTACGCTGGGCTGCCACAGTCACAAACACAGATAGATACACAATACACAAACCAACAAATCCACACGTTACGCTACAGTACAATACAACAGATTTATAGCTACTAGTAATATTGTACAAGTTCGAGCCTATAGCGTGACGTGTCAACCCTAGTTACCCGACACGTCATAGCGCACAAAACGTAAAACCGCGAGTCGTGTGCGTCACTCCATAAGTGACGAAGGGGTACCTAGGGCTGTCTCAACCTTGTTCACAAGGATACCGGCTATTTCCATCCGCATCCGGGAATACATGTCTCGTATACGGGAATCACTTTCCGCGATCCCGGTGCCATTCTTAATAAAGATATGTTAAGAATGCGAGGTTTTCGTGTTAGATGTAGACGGAGAAGTTAAGATTTGTGGGGTTTCTTTTCAAATCAAAAAGTCAAAGTTTATTTTCAAAGTCTTCTGTATTTAGAGGAAAAGTTGTATAAGGTAACGACGACTTTTAAGGCTTCGACGATCCAATGTTATTAACTAGCTCTATTACACGACATGGATAACTTTTGATGGAGATAAAGGAAATCATATCTTAAATAATAAGTAAATATTGATGTTAGTCGATTCTATAGTCACGTAGTAATTGTTTAATCTATTAGAAGTATGCAGCAGCCCTGCCTTGTTTTGAAAGAGGGGGCGGCCGCCACATGGCCCTAATGGTTTATCGCCACGGAAATCAGCTGTCCCAGCGTTCGATTACGAGGGGTTAAACCAACCCCATTGACCAAAACCGATTCGTCTTCACTTGTACGTTTGCCTTCCGACCGGCAAACACGACATAATCAAAAAGCGTCTTAAATATCACGTCCAATGAAGAAAGCTATTTATATCTGGATACGACTGTACTGCCCTTACTAATAAACTATGTTACAGGGTCCCACATAGGACACACTGTCGCAAGCAATGTCGCGTTTTTGCAGTTACCACCTGTCGCACTAATGCTGGTAAACGGTCACCACTTTATCGACTAGCAGACACATACAATAAATATTTTGTGTCAGTTGATGTTATGTCTACACCCATAGGAAAATTTAAAAAAGAAGTTATGAAAATACTGAAGCAATGTTAAGAGATAAGTCTAGTTTTTAGGTCTATTTTGGGAACTCACCTTGTGAAGTATGTAAGGTCGGGGCCATAAATATCTACCTATATGCAGTTATCCCGCTTACAATAATGTCAGTGTACACATATATTTGACGCAATGGATGTGTAGATATTGATGCCCTCGCCTCTACTACAAGTTTTAGTTTTAATATTAATTTAAGAACTTACGATATCCCACCATATCACAATTGGAAGTACGACCTCTAATAATGTTTTCTTTAGTAATCTGTGGTTAACGGTGTTGGTGGCACAATAACATAACTTGTTGTACTGTATACTACTTAATCATAAGCCTAAATTGTGTTACTGTTTGTTAACCTAAATAAATAAAATAAAAATAAAATAAAATATCTAAATCTTGAAAATAACTTAATCATTTGAGCTTTGCGTTTGCATACGTCTGTGTAAACACGTCCAAATATATTACACATATTAAAATTGGTGCCGACATTTGGTCTGACACAGTCACCGCGAACCGAAACATGTGTGCCTGGATCTTGTTCAGGGCTCGTGTTAAGGTCCCTTTATAACAGTGGATAAAGCATCAGTCACTCTCACACTTACACATTAGTCAAAACGTGACAGATGTTTTATCCAAGTTAATTCACATCGATAAACAGGACTAATAAACGGGCCCGCTAAAAAAGCATAGTTAGAGACTTTAAACGCTCTCTTTCTCAGTGCATTATTTTGCTCTGAACTGAACAAGCAGTGATGTATTTTGGAATTGTCACTTGTGTTTTCCTCTCAGACATAATCCACTGTCTACATCATGTATGTCACGGCGAATACCGCTTCAGTGAAATATTCGCGACAGGCCCGAGGGAGGAAAGTTTCAAATTACAAAGACAACTTCTTAATAAGTGGGTAACATTATGTGCACTAAAGCTTCAGCTATACATATGGAATTTATTTACTATTGATGGCATCTGGCGTTGCTAAAATCCTATAGTGTTCTGAAATGTGTAATGTAATAAGTTAGGTATTTTCGCCAACGTATAGATACTAGTAAAAAGCATTACACATCCTGGCCTAATTCTCTTGGTCATTAGTCTTGCCTAGGCAAGGCTGTAAGTCAAGGAGAGGATAACGTAGGTTCTAAGGGAGAACTTACAACTGCTATTATTTAAGCAGAGCCTCAGGGGTTTTCCTCAAAAGCGAAACATGAAGTTACGTTAACCTTCTATCGATGCTAACAGTGTAGAATATGAAAGTAGGGCATCGGAAGTCTTAATTTATATTCCAGTTACCCTTTCCCGCGACCTGGGTCTCTGTTCCCGACACTTCCCGACGGTTAAAAACATACCGTCTTTGATCTGTTTTGACATTGTTCTGACGTCACTCGCCATTACTGTCAAGTAAATCAAAACGGTGACAATTCAATAACAGATCAAAAACGATATTGTTTTTACCGTGTTGAATAGAGGTCCTTGTCTGTGTTAAACTAGTTTTATTTTCCCTTCCTCCCCTTGCTTTTTGCATCACATAATTCTGAAATTTCATGAGTCAGCAAGTCATTGGTTAGAGAGCTGTAGGTATGTGTTTACTGCTGGTAGCTACTGGTACCTCAGTCAGTTTTTCGTGTATCTTATGTGATTCATTGCCTCATTCTGTATATATATATATATATATATATATATATATATATTACCCATAATTATGTTAAACATTTATTAATATGGTGGTTATGCACTACATACAATGCAACTGGTCAGTTTGCAAACGCTCCAACTCCACTTTCCGCGATTAAACAATCCACTATCGTAGTTAATTCGATAATGAAAGTAAACTCACTTATCGTGGTTGGTCCGCGTACTGTGCCTCCGTTCCGTGGAGCTCAAGTACCTCCGCACGCTCGCCTTGATCTGTGGGTCTGCAACATTACACACGGTCGTAAGTTGGCTCAGCACACCGGCGATGGATTATCATGGTCTATAAGGGATTATCAGTTATCATAAGCGGGTATTGTAACAGGCAAACATAAATAGTAAGGGAGCTTAGGGAGCCCATGGCAATTTGAAGTTGAAATTTAATTCAAGAGCGTCACTGGCCACTCCTAGTGGCCGCCGTGTATCGATGAGTTTTCTAACTTAGGTACGGTAGCGCACGTTAATTTGTGAACCATTTAAAAAATGCTTGAAGTCGTCAATGTTATTAGAGATGCCAAATCATTTGTAACTTTTGGGAAACTCAACCTTATTGTTGTAGAATGTCAGATTGACTTTGGACAAAAGGCGGGTCCGAAATTTAAGTTCTTGACTGTACACTAACTATGCGGCAAGCACACTTTGCATTTTCTTGCTTGTCGCTCTGTGCGTCTCTTGCGTTGCAGGTTGCAGGCAAGATAAGAGAGAGATTACCGAGCGACAACCAAGTCGCGGGCAACTTGCGCTAGCCGCCGCCCTGAGGTTTCTGTGGCAACACTGACAACCGATGTTCTTACAGTATAGGAAAAACATCGTAAGGAAACAAGCTAAATCCGCTGATTGTGTAGAGGTATAATTGCACAAAATATCCAAACTATCTGGAAATTAATAATAACAAGGTAGCCTTTAATCCGATTATAAACACATGTTTATTTTTGAACACACGTACGAATTAATACACGCAAATAAAAAAATGACATTCAAAGTTAATTAAGCACGTGATCAATCATTTCGCCGTGGGGTGTAAGAATGTCACTAACTTTGACAATACCTAAATGTTAGGCGAAGGATAACGCTAATCAAACAGTTAAATTAACGAATGAAACAATCTCTGCTACAAGGATGTTTGGACTTTTAGGACGACAAAACGATACTTTGTTCAGAAATATTTATGAAGTGACGACCGTACATGGCTCTCCGGTTTTGATATTTTCGCGTATATGGAAAACTTAATTTTGTCCTTATTGTAAATAAAACAGGACCTCTAATGCATCATTCATCTCGTTAAAACCATATTGCTTGTGACATGTTATTGTGTTATCAAATTTACGATAACTAACAGTAATGGACCAGTTGAATATAGTAGAGTTTCAAATAAATACTAAAACATCTTATTCGTGTTGGTATATTCAAGCATATCTTTTAAATTCATTTGCAATCTTTATCGGAGATGTATATAGACAAAATGACTCTTGCCATGAGCTCCCTAAGCATAAGCAAAGCTCGTCGCAAACAGAAAATCGACTCATACAGAAGCAAAGTCTGCAACATATCCTTTATTGCATTGTTGAAACTGCAAAGGCAAGTATTTTTATCAATCGGCTCACTCTATTCAGAAATGGGTTAGGGTGCGGCTCCACTGAGGCGGAGTCGAGCGGAGCGGAGCGGAGCTGTGCCAATAATCTAAGCTAACGTGCGCAAGGCGCGCTCGACGTGACCGCACGCGCCTTCTATTGGTTAATATTAGTACAGTTCCGCTCTACTCCGCTCGTCTCCACCTCTGTGGAGCCGCACCCTAACGGGTACCGAAAAGTAGGTAGGTAGGTCGGATTTTTACCCAATTTATCCGGTACTTTCGGTATACACCCAAAAACCTAAATATATAGCTGGTGCAGGGTATATTAGTTAGGTACCCACCGAACATCTCGTAACCTATGTCATGGATATTGGGTCCTTTGCTTGTGTATGATTCAATTACATTATTAAAGGGAACATAGCCACTGTGAACGAGTGTTATCCCGGCGCAAGTCCCGCAAACTACTCGAGTCCACATCGCAATTCGCAACTCATTCCTTGCGGCTTACTCCGCCTACTCCCGGGAATACTCGGGGAATTTTATAACTCGCACGGCACAAGCCCGAATGCCATAGTTCACCCCCACCACACAGCGATAAATTATTCTTATCAACTCACCCTTCTTTAGTCTTAAAGTGACGGGATCCGACGATAGTCGCAAACATTTTAAAACTGGAACAATCAATTTATTTACTTGCTAAAACAACATAAATAAATCGATAACATAAACACAACTCGTGTCGACGCAGCCCAAGAAAATGGAATAAAATCATCGAACAATAGAGAGTGGTGTTTTCGGTTTTTGTTTCGCATGTTAAGATCTTGATAAAGCAGGAAAATTTCTCGGGGGGCCGTGGCGCTGTGTAAATGAGTAGTAGGTTGTAGAAGAGTGGACCGGTGGGCTCGAGGTAAGACGGCAGTGTGACCCTGTGTGAATAAATGGGGGTTATTCCCACGCGTCGGGCGGTTGGTTGAGTCAGCCCGTAACTTGACTCTGGAAGGAAAGGCTTAAAAGACGGTACCTACGTCTCTACGGAATGGATCCTGCAATATGGCAGCATAGGCAGACCGAAAAGATGTGGGATGACTTGGACGCGGTTCGAAGACAGCGGCGGCAGCATGCACTCAATTATAGGGACAAAACACGGAAAAGATCCAGCTTCTTTCCAGCAGTGGGATACTTAGATGGACAAAAAAACGTGTCGACGACATTAGTAACTAGTAGTATTTACACGCTAACGGGTCAAGTTTTGCTCGTCAGTGAGCTAGTGAAATGTTTCGAGAGAATTACAGCCCTGATGGAGGGCATCGCGTGCGCCGCGCGCGCCGCCCGCGCGCCTCAACGCGATCATTCTATTAGTGTTAAGTTAATCACTTCACAGCGCATACTTACTATGTTTTATTTACAAAGCATTTCTCGCCGCTAAATTACACACTTAAGTTCAAATTAGTCACGATAACACAAAAATACCGCTACAAATTATAACTAGAATCAGAAGGTTTTATTACAAATTCTTAGGACTTTAGTCACAGTGGCTGTTCTGATAATTATTAAACATCTATAGGGCAACATTTCGAATACTGCGCGGTTTTCTTTAGACAAGTGCGTGCGTGATAAAATGGCAAATTCCTTACCTTCTCTGGTACTGAACCGGTTTACATCAGTCCCATTAACCTTGAGCAATACGTCTCCCGCCTCCACCTGTGAACCGAACGATCCATTTGTATTGCAATTTCCAATTTCAAATTGATATCACCGATGCAAAATATTGGGAACGTTATATGCTTGTAGAAAATAAACGATATTGTGTGGGCCTCTCTGATACGTGATCGAGTGTCCTTCTTAACTTCCTACGGTTCGCTGGAGAGCGAAAATCCATGTTATTTTCAGTTTATCACTGTGGGTGTCTCTTATTTATGAAGTGGGAATAAAGCAAGTATTGTGTTCAAGACGCGCCTCCTTTTTACTATAAATAGGCTATTGTGGTACACGAATAGCTCGGCATTTAGCACTTAATAGCGTTTCGATGTTCGGATACTGTTCTAATGATCAATAATAAAGCACATTATACGTCAACTAAGTGTACAGGGCGCCGGGCGTTAAGCAAGCGTTACACAAAAGGTATTCATAATATGATAATATTATAAGACTGCATGAATTACGTACATATAGGGCTCATACCAAATACGCCCTCTATGAGATTATGCGAATTTAGCCGCAGGCCCGCTGCAACTAGCCAGACTGAATTTATGAGGTCGCTATGGAGTTTTGAAAGACCAGCAATTAATAATATGCCACACATTGATCTCAAAACCTACCGATAGACGATGCACGGTCAAAAATCGATTTCTATGATCAAGAACGCTCCAGTTATTCCGGTAAACGACGAGCTTTGAAGTGCGATATAAAACAAAACATTTGCTTTAAAAATGTTGTCTTTTTAACACATTGCGGCCAACTATTTATAACTGAAATGGCCCTTCGCCAGGGTACACAAACCGTTCAATTTTTAATTCAGTCCATTCTTATTAGGCAGAAACACGTGCACGCATCGACTTGCCAAAATGTCTTCATCGGAACAAAGCGTGCAAACAAGACAATTCACGGCGGGTTATCACTGTTTACACAACACAACTGGCCATTACATTAATCTCTTCCATATCCTTGCACTGCCAACGGTTCACTGTAATACCAACGATTGAACGCGAAAAGATTTCACAAACGATAATAGCTCGATTGGGTAATTAATTTGTTTGCACTTTTGTAATCGATGCTTGGTGGAGCAAGAAGTGTATTCGATATGGGAGTTAAAACATGTTTGAGGCGAGGAGAGGCGCGCGCGGCACGACCGGGCGCCCGCAGAGCGCTCCCAGACTGTCAGCTTGTTATCAGAGGAGGATCCACTAATGAATTGAGCATAGAGATAAACTAGATCAGCTCCCGGCGAAGGGCCCAACGGAAGTAGCCATTAGACACGGCACGGCCCCACGTGCAATGCGATGTAGAGCCATCAATTACTGGCGACATATTTATTTTATTACCGATCATAACACGTAGCTATTTACAGCGCTGTCATTTTTATTTGCATGAAGGTCTTGGTCAAAGAGCTCGAGAAAATGTATATTAAACAAGCAGAGCTGTAATACTCTATATTGACGACATGCATACGTTATTGCAGATTATAATCACACATTTACAGCTGCTATTCGTGATGATATTCAGAACTTGCTGAAAGATCTCTAGAAAAAGTGAATAAACAAAGCTCGTAATTTTCAACTTGAAACAATAGTAAATTATTAACACCTACTTTTGAGTTCAATCTCGAGAAAAGAGCTATAATTAAAGTTAATTTGCAGCTGCTAATTGCAGGTAGTTAAATAACAACATGGGGAATGAAGTCATACTTGAACGTATGATTTCATCCAGTGTATAATTTAAATACGGTTTGTAAGCGAGAGGGGACAAGTGGCGGTCGACTAGGTTGACATAAATTGTCATGGAGCGGACACGAGTATCCGAGGAAGGTGAGTTCCTCCGAAACATGAAACTTTGATGGCTCTTTCACTGAGAGTATCGAAGGATAAAGACTATCATGTTATTACCTATTTCGCTGTTCGAAAAAAAAATGCCACTAATGGTGAGCACATTTCATTTCACGCCTACGCCTGTCTGTCTCCTTGTTATTAAGACACGCAACAGGCAATATAAAAACCGCGTTACTTCATCAAGACTATTTAATTCAAGTCTGCGGCATTTACAAGGCGCCAGGCTTTTCCGGGAAGAAACCTTCATTCTATTTCCTTTACATTTGTCGACAGCAAGATTCGAATCCGTTAAGGAACACACAAAGAACCAACAACGAGATTTCTTCTTTTAATCTATTTTTGTTAGAGGACACATAAAGCACCGCCCACGCGTGTGCTTAGACTTTCTTCGCCCACATCGCGCTAACGCTTTTGTGCAAGACCAATAAGTACGCTGTACTGTACCGCCTATTAAAGTTTAGAATTTTCCCGAGGAGCAAATTATCTAACTTTCCAGGCGGACTAGTGCAGCTTATACGAGTAAGTCGGCGGAACGGAAACTTATAAAACGTACACCTTTGTTTATAAAATTATCGGGCGGTACAAAACTTATGTTTAACACAAGTATAACAAAATAACACACACGTGTAAATGAATCAACGTCAGCAGGTGGGTATCGTATTATCTCGTCTCATACGTTTTTCGTTTAATTCTTATATCGTCTCATTCTGTATTCGTCACTCATTCTTCATTCGTCTTGTTCGCTATCCTTCAATATCTTATTTGGTCAAATACAATAACTTGCCTCTCTCATAATAAGTCTTTCGTTTTTCGTCACGGTGTTCCTTGGACTCATTATTTAGTTGACTCCCTCGTTTTTAATATCATTCGTAGTTAATATTTTGTCACATTCTTTATTGGTCCCTCTCTTTTTTGGGCACATTCGCTACTCGTCCCGTTCGTTGTTCGTCTCATTTTCTATTCAAGTAGATATAGACGACGGATAGGGATAAGAGGCTGGCAATCCCTTATAACTCCGAGGTATGTATAAGTGCTTTCGATGAAATTTGCTATGGAGATAGCTCCAGTACCGGCTAAGTACAAAGACTTCTTATTATCCCGGAAATTATCGTTTAACAAGAAAGGGGGGAGGGGGGGGGGGGGGGGGGGGTTAGACTGCCAAATGCTTCAACAGATTTAGATGTGGGTGCTATCGTTAGAAACTTTATGCTCATAATAATGATAATTTAAGTGTGAAGGGAAAAGATAGTCAGAAATAATGAATGAGGCGAAAAACGGACGCCACGTATCTAGAATGCGACCAGCACCGAACGCATCTTTTTTTTGCGAATAAGTAAATAAGCCAAAAAGCGAAAACCACGTCGTATGAGAACTTAATAAGAGAAAGGCAAGTTAAAAAATTCGACCAAACAAGATAGTGAACGAATCGAGTGACGAATACATAATGAGTCGAAATAAGAATTAAACGAAAAACGAATGACACGAGATAATACGAGACCAGTTGTCAACATTTAGCAAAAATATTACAGGTTGTGTAAAAACGTGTTTATGCAAAAGTAAAACTAGTAAGAAATATCGCAAAAACTGCACTAACCCTCAACGATGAAAGCTCTCTTGGAATTTAGCTAGTAATGCCCTTATTTCCAACTCCAGACCAACAGGAAGCATCAGCGATAACAAGCTTTGTTTAAACTTAGGTACCTACTGACAAGTGTCACGTCACTATTAACAATTTTAATTATTTCTGAACAACGAGAGCCATTGCCAACGAAAACAATCGTGAATGTAGTGGATTTATTTTCGTCTTGCTAGTGCCAGGAAAGGACAAAATGACTCCCATGACCGGACCAAGTAGTCCGATCACCTTTTTCGCAGCACGCATGGCTTGGAGAGCTAATGAGTGATGTGATTAGAAAATGGAAAGTGTCAGGCTGTTAATGTATGGCATAGCGATGATGCTGATGCCGTCTCCGCGTTCATTGGACAGCCTATAGTTTCTAGGATACAGATTAGCTAGCAAGTTGCATTGTTCGAATTATGTAGAAGTCTGTCACACAAAATGTATGGTACGACAAGAGGGAAATTGGAAAATGCCACTCGTCTCGGCCCCCAGCCACTGGACATGATTTCGAGACTTAATCTAGCGCCAAACTTATGATCGATTTAAGTTTGACTTCTTACGTTTAACTAAGGACCTATAAAACTTGTAGCGAATTAGTATAGTGCTTTGTCACTTTCATCGGTGTAACAATTTTATATGGCAGTTTAAACGTGATATTAAATAGACAAGGTACTAGAGTGTACACATATTTATGAACTCGACTCTACTTAAGCTTGCGATTGGCCGCACTTTCGCCAATTCTATTAATGTTTTGAGTTTTCTACAGTCCTTTAAGAAACCTAAACCTAACCATGTTAATTCCCTGTTTCCCTACTCATTGATTTTTATCAAAAATAGTTGACAAATCAGTGATGCTACAGCAGACGTATAATAATAATTCGTGTTACTATGAGGTAAATTATTATGAATGAAAAAAATCCCTGCTCAGGTTTCCCGCGGCGTTTCTTTGAAATGACGCCCTTATTCAAAGCACCTGATTCACTCTATATTAAATAAATAAAATAAATAAATATCAGGGCACAATGTCACACCAATTGACCTAGTCCCAAACTAAGCTCTAGGCTTGTACTATGGTTACTAGACAACGATATAAGTACTTATATAGAGAAATATATACTTAAATACATAGAAAACATCCATGACTCAGGAACAAATATTCGCGCTCATCACAGAATCATCTGCCCTTACCGGGATTTGAACCCAGGACCGCTAGCTTCGTAGGCAGGGTCACTACCAACTAGGCCAGCGTGTCGTCTACCCCTATATTACCCCTGCGACGATGTGTAAAAATACTGTGAGGTATTTTCTGACTTTAAAGCGCAATTCACACAGCGGGCGGGAGCGGGGCGGTAGCGGATCAGGCGCCGCGCTGGTGATCGTAGGATCGGACGGTAATGGCGAGCGTATACAGTAGAATTTACACCGCGCGCTGCGATCACCAGCGTGGGGCCCGCTGCGGTTCGGCGTTCTGTGTGAATACGACGGCCGGCGCGGGTCCTGCCATGCCCCGTGCTCGAACCGTCCCGCCGGCTGTGTGAATTGCGTTTAATTGAATTAATTTAAATACGAGTGTTTTATTCATAGCAACTTGTTTACAGGACATTAAAACGATTTCGATACTGGGTCATATCTCTAAAAAGTATAAAAAAGGCTCTTTCCGCTGTCTGTTCCTCTGTATGAATGCTTAGATCTTTAAAAATACGCAAAGGATTTAAATACGGTTTTCACCAATAGATAGAGATATTCAAGTGTAGTTTTTATGTAGACAAAAAAAAAAAAAAAAAAAGATGTACAACAAATTCTGGTTTATCAACGAGTGTTACAGAAAAATCATATAGACCGAAGCGAAGCGAGGGCGCATCGCTAGTTCATTTATAATTTGAACTCGTTCACGCATTTACTACTGCTTACTGCTTATTCGTGCACGGAACTTTTTGAAAATCTAAACAATTTTCTCTTAACAACCTATGCAACTTGAGTCGCAGGAGAGGGCAATAATCGAAAGAAAATGTCTCCAAATAAATTGGGAGTGCAGAGTAAGTTAGATTAAGTTTGCAGCCGGCCATTCAACCTATCACGAGGGACTTTTGCGGCTAGTTTAGTGTTTTGGCGATGTCTCATTTCTGCCTAGAAAATATTTGTTGACCGATGCCGATACCTTGACAATAACAGGATTAAGTTGAACCATTATGGACCAGAGTAACTTTAAAATCGATGAACCATGTTAAACTATAGACGGAGCGGTATACATGGTTTAATCATTAATCAATCAATCACCGACAATCATCATAGAATGTATTAATTCGCCAAATTTTCATTTCATCGACAGGCATTTACACGAGCAGGAATTACGTATAAAAAAAAGAAAAAAAGAAGGTAAATTATTACGGCTAAGTATACTTGTTTGGTTCTTGAGATACAGGCGACTAACTACGTGATCTCATTTAAGAAAGTACCTACTTCAGAATTTATTATTTTTCCTAAACTAAAAATTTAAATAACCAAGGCCAAATAGTGTTTTTAAAAGTTATCCAATGACAATTGACAATTATATAAAAATAGATACGTTTGCTTTATACTTATGGGAGTTACCTACCTACATACCAGAAAAATAATTCAAGATTTTAATTCATTACTTTGTCGGCGTAATTTAAATTTATACAGGCACACCTATATTGCCAAAAACTGCTTTGTAGAGTCTCTAAATTAAACCGCGGACAGACGGACGGACAGAGGTACATGGAGAAATTACGGGTTACTTGTTGACTACGAAACCCTAACAATTATATGTTATCTTGATATCTTCTGATTAACAAAAAAGATAATCTCGTTGACATTGCTAAAATACCAGACCAAAATGTCTGCCAAAAGCGAATCAAGACTAACGCTAAAGCAATATAGACTCTAATTTTAGTGGGATAAGTGCTAAATTAATAATATTGGAAGCCAGATAAAGGCACTAGTCAAAGAGGTGCTTGTTTGAAGAGTCCTTTTGTTATAGT
Source organism: Acleris sparsana (assembly GCA_923062465.1). Classification (NCBI taxonomy): domain Eukaryota; kingdom Metazoa; phylum Arthropoda; class Insecta; order Lepidoptera; family Tortricidae; genus Acleris; species Acleris sparsana. Next base: position 5,402,672 of record OV281293.1, read on the forward strand.
TAAGAAGCAGATTCAGCAAGTTTTGGACAAGAAATTACATAATGAGCTACCCCTACATAAGTAACTGTGCATAGATAGCTTTTATTTACTAATATTATACATATTTTGTTTGCCCTGCACTTGACTGGTTAAATAGATTTGGTTTGGACATTATTCCCCATAAATAAAGTCCCTGTGTCTTTATTTGAAACTGTCAAAGACTTGCAGAAATTTTCATATTTCCTGAAGAAAAATAACAAATCGAGACTATGCTGACAAAGTTTCAGGAAAAGGACAAATAAATATATTATAATAGTATGTTAAGTGAAGCATTCAAAACAGCATATATTAGTTTGTTTTCCAAATATAGATAGCTTCCATTATCAGAAAAAAATCAGTATAATAGTGTTACCATATCAAGTTGATGTTGATGGATAATCTCATAATTCAATTGACATAGATGTAAAGTAGGATTAATGTTTAACCCAGAGCTGACATTTAAAGGTTTTGTTTCATGGTGAACAAGAGCCACATTAAAAAGGGCATTCAAGAATGGTCATTATGAATAATAATTGAACCTAGCATGCACCACATGTGGAATATCTCAAGACCCATTACTAACTACTCTCTACAGATTTTATACATCATATTTTGTCGGATTACGCTGTATTTATCTTACTTTTTCAGTAAACGTACAGAGTGGTACTTAAGCTAAGCGAGAAAGCATGACAAATACGAACTTATCAATAAATTATGATGTTGTTTTGATTATACACTACATCAGTATGTGGAACAAGGGTGATAGGGCAGAACAAGATCATCTAGTATTAAGATGTTGAGAAAAATGCATTTAAATGTAATGTTTTGAATAATCTTATATTAATGTTAACTTGGTTGTCAGGTACTTTGAAGTTTTAAATTACAATCTAGGACTGGGTCAATGCAAGTGTAGCATTTGAATATAGGTCTTTTATAATGCATTTAGAAAGAAATAATAATCAAACATCATGAATTAGATATATATAGAAGTAGATATTTCTACAACATACCTGCCTTATAAATATTAATGAGGTATATTCTTCACAGCAAAATAAATTATTTTTATCAAGAATCACCACAAAAATAGCAGCCGCCATGATAATTCCACATCATAAAACCGTTTTGCTAAATTGTTTATGAATGAATGTGAGATAATGCTCACTATTGTTCAAGTTTGAATGGCAAACCATCAGCATTCTATTTATCATTTGTTTTGTAATGTAGTAGACATACTAAATTTTGCTTGAAGATGCATAATAACTTAACTAAACAAACTTTTATGTGTAAATATACAAAAAAGTGTTGACTAACAACTAGGGCATGCAGTACCAGACCCAGTTCCAAGAATTTCATTTCCCGTTTAGGGAGGGACGGTACCAGGACTCCCGGTTTCCCGGTTCTTTGTTTTTACCTCGAATCCCTGCCATCCGTGGACATTCGAAAAATAAAATGATTAAAAAACATTATGAAACTATATTTTATAAATATGCAACAAAATCAAGCATATTTTCTTTTACATAATAATAATAATATAATAATAAAGCCTTTATTACTCTGACATTATAAGTTACATTTGTTTTATTTATAACGCTGGGATTCTATCTAGTATTTAGGTTCCTGCAGCACCTTCTGTTTCCTTTTGTCTTTCTTTCCCTTTCTTGTCAAGTGTTTGTCTTGTGACATAGGCCTCCTCCAAGGCTCTCCACTTACTTCGGTTCTTTGCCAGGCGCGTCCACTCTTTGCCTGCTGTCCGTTTAAAATCATCCTGCCATCTCATATTTTGTCTTCCTCGCTTCCTCTTGTATCCTCTGGGGTACCATTCGGTGATATATTTTGTCCATTTGGGTGTTTCTTCTCTGAGCATATGCCCTGTCCATTTCCATTTTAGTGTTCTATATGTTTTTATAATATCTTTAAATTTTGTTTTTTCTTTTATGTATTGGAGTCTTATTTTATCTTTTATTTTAACTCCCATAACACTTCTTTCCATCGAGTTTTGGCATACTCTCAACTTACCTTCTTGTTTTTCTGTTAGTGCCCAAGTCTGGCAACCATATGTCAGGCATGGTAGAATGCAGGTATTAAACACTTTCCTTTTTTCCTGAAGTCTAATGTTTTTATTTTTCATTACTTCGCTTAAGGACCAGTATCTTTTCCATGAGTTGACTACTCTTCGTTCAATTTCTTTTTGCATAATGTTTGATGGTGATATTACTTGGCCTAAATAGATATACTCTTCAACATATTCTATGGGTTCTTGATTAATTATTATTTCTTTTATTTCTGAATTTGTCATTATTTTTGTTTTTTTAGTGTTCATGGTCAGTCCAACTTTTTTACTTTCTTCTGACAGTTGTTGAAGCATTGTTCCCAGGTCTTTGTGGTTTTCGGAGAACAGTACCAGGTCATCCGCAAACCTTAAGTGGTTAAGGTATTCTCCATTAATGTATAGACCAAATTTTTCCCAGTGTAGGTTGCGGAATAGCATTTCTAGTACCGCAGAGAATATTTTTGGTGACATTGGGTCACCCTGACGGACTCCTTTTTCGATTGCGAATTCCTTGCTGGTTCTGTCTAACTTTATCGTCGCTCTGCTCTCTGAGTATACATTTTTAAGGATTCGGATGTATTTGTTATGTACTCCTTGCGTTTCTAGTGCCAACCATATTGCTTCGTGTTCTAGTGAGTCAAAGGCCTTGTTGTAATCTACAAATCCTATGTAGTATAGTTTGTTGTATTCTTTATATATCTGTATGATTTGTTTGACTACATGGATGTGATCTAAGGTCGAAAATTTGCTCCTAAAACCAGCCTGTTCTTTTGGTTGACTTTCTTCTAAAACCTTTGTGTTTCTGAATAGTATTATTTTTGAGAAGATTTTATAAATGTTTGGCATTAAACTTATCGGTCTGTAGTTTTCAATATCTTTTTTGTCTCCTTTCTTGAATATTAGTGTTATTGTTGATTTGGTCCATTGTAATGGTATAGTTTCTAATTCTAGGATTTCATTGAAGATTTCTGTTAGTACTGGTGCTGTCACTTTAATGGTTGCTTTTAACAGTTCATTTGTTATTTGATCGGCACCTGGTGCTTTGTCATCCTTCTGAGTTTTAATGGCTCTAATTGTTTCAGCGAGTAGTATTTTTGGTACTGGCTCTTCTGTCCCTGTTGGTGGGTCTGTAGTTTCCTTAGGTTTGGTGTTGTTAGTACTGTATAGGTTACGATAGTAGTTGGCCGCTATGTCTACAATTTCTTGTCTTCTCCTTGTTTCCTTATTTCTTTTGTTTTTGACACTTGGCATCCATTCTGTCGTATCTATAAGTTGTTTGAATGCTTTCTTTACACCTCCTGTTTTTTCTATATGTCTTTGTAGAGTCTTATTTCTTTCTGCCGTCCTTTCCTTCCTAATAATTGTATTAATTTTTTTACTAATTACTGTAATTTCTTCTCTGATTGTTCTATCTTTCCTGTTTTTTGCTAGTAATGTTTTTCTCTCTTCTATAAGCGGTTTGATCTCTTCAGAAATTAGGTATTTATGTTTGGTGTTATTATTTAAGTTTTTTGTCTCTGCTATCAGTTCTGTTACGAACTGGTCGTATTTCTTCTGAATAGTGTTGGATTTTTCTTTTGAGTTGTTTAAAGCGTGTTTTAGATTTTGCGTCAGCTTCTCTTCATCTCCCTTGCATATAAGTGGTTTACTTGAGTTGTATAATGATCTTGATTTCTTTATTTGTGTGATTTTCAATGTTGCTCGTACCATTCTATGGTCTGTGTTAAAGTTGAGCTGGGATTGGCTTATAATGTTCATGTTCGTGAATTGTTTCTTGTTATTAGTCATAATGAAATCAATTTCATTTTTGTGTTTACCGTCTGGCGAGATCCATGTCCACTTTTTTGATTTTTTTATCTTGTACATATTGTTAAGAAAAAATAGTTTGTTTTGAAAGGCTAAGTTGGTAATTCTATAAAATTTTCTTTTACAAACATGTCTTAAATAAGTAAAATACTTGCTAAAAAGTTATTTGTTCTTCCTTTGGTATCATGTAGAGATCAATTATTGCAAATATGCCACAAAATATGATGAATGTTAAAGCGAACTTGCCACTTGTGCCACCGTCGTCACTCAGGAGTGAATTGTGATATTTGTGATACCCATCACAATATTTGTTTGGTATTTATGGAAAGAACTGGGAGAACCGGGATTTAATCTTCATTACCGGTTCTTTCGGCACTATGAAATTCTTGGAATTTCCCAGGAATAACAGAACCGGGAATTACCAGGAGGATGCCCTATTAACAACCTTAGCATAAAAGTAATGTATAATTAAGACCCCCAGTTGACTGTTTATAGTATAAATTACATGCTCAATTAATTAGTTTCACCTTGATATATGATCACTAAACAAAATTATGATCATATTAATTCACCAATACATTCAACATCGAGCTCCTGAATTATAATTAACCACAAAGAGTGTTGTTGTTCAGGAACGAAATCAAACACTTGACCCCTCAATGAGAAAATATTATGCAGTTGACAACCTTCTCCATGCAAGTTACAAGTCAAGGGAAGTGTTTCAAGGGTAAGGTTGATGTCATACACTGTACACTACTTGCATAAACAAGATAACAACCATATTGAATACTTAGAACATTATTCAATGTGCAAGCCATCCTAAAAAGGGGTTTGCTAGTAAAAAACTGCTAGCAAATAAGTGATTAAATATGTTTACGATCAGAATTCAAGGGGTTTCTTTATCTTGTCCTATGTTAAAAGGCAAGTTTTAAATCAATACTGTACCCAAATTCCAAAACTACGAATATTGTTCAATACAAATTAGATTGAGAGCAGTAAAAAAGTGAAATGTATATGTGTAAATGTATACACATAACAATTAAGTAGGTATGCATTGGGCATCACTTGTTTGTGTGTAACATATGATTCACTATAACTGCACTCTAATCTAGTATCAACACAACTTTTATCACTAAAACTAACTCGCACGTTAATGTGTAACATTGGGGGAGTAATTATTTACAGGAAAATCTATTTGAACCATATCACACGAAGATAGGCAGCTCCTGTGCGTAGTATTTAACAGAACTTAGTAAAGTATACAAGAAAAAAACTAATACATTACCTCGCCGCTGCGAGCCGCAGGAGAATTTTCTTCAATTTCGTATATAACGTGTGGCAAACCGGCTTCGCCAAGCAGTGAGAAACCGAATCCCAAATTATCACTACGATTTAGGACCACTAGTCTTTCGTCAGCCATATTCAGTGCACAGCAGCATTGATTACCATACACCGTAAAGCATCACAGGGAAAAAACACATTTAACCGACCGTTTAAGGAATTTAAGTAAAGGATATTGTGGTAGTTCAACGAAAATCTTTATAAAATTATTGAACACGATAAACGGCAGCACACCCAACCAACCAAAGCGAACGAAGGAGACAGATAATTTCAATTTCATTTGCTCATTGAACATTCATCGGTTACTTTTCTTTTTGGATATACAAATTATACAATTCAGGCGTTTTTAGTAATGCCTTGAATACCATTGCAAGTTTGAATACCCTGGCAACACTTTCGTGTCAACATCACACCAACCAATGACCTTCTTTTGGAACATGCACTAGTGCTGTCAAGTATATATGTTGTCAAAAACCCTTGTCTACTTTGATATCGAGAGGCAATTTTTTTTATAAGAATTATTATTTTATAAAATACATTTATTCCCTTAAGCTATAAGTTTATTCGTAATAAGTCAAATAACAAACAATGGAGATAAATAAATACTAACTTAAATTATTAAATTTAAAAAAAGACCTTGGAATTTAGATAAATAGAGAGATTTGTTTTTAGATTGAATCGTATGGTTGTCGACATTAAAATGATCATATCTAAACTACGTATAAAGTCTGTGCAGTCATTGATAACATGACTCACAGACATAGACCACTTATAATCTGTGCTACAAGCTGATTTACAAACCAAGCTGGCAATCCACCCATTTGGCCTCTTACTGTCTATCCATTCACCTGCTTCGGTGTTTAAAAACTTACGTTGTTGTTGGAAACGTTAACTACAAAAAATGTACTTTGTGTCTAGTTTCGTCAAAGAAACTGTTCCGAACTACTTGTCCGGACTGCCCATTCCCGATTCTGTTGGCGGGTGGTTCCGACTAGGAGGTAAGGCCATTTTCCTCTTTCGACTAAGTTATTTGATCTTGATATCTAACGGGAAATAAAAAAAGCACCGCGCCTCGCTTATAGCCTTGAAATGGCAATGGTATCTATAAGCTAATTGCAAACCTGACGTAAGTAAATAAATACTTTATAACCGCGTTTTGAAATGTTTGGAAAAAACGTACAAGTGCCTACTTTATGATTTCTAAATTCGCAAGGGGAGTCCCCCTCATACATACAATAATTATGCGCTTGTCTCTCACTTTTTTTGTGAAGTTTTTACTTGGAATTGGTAATATAAGTAAAAATATGAGATTTTGCGCGCGGTTTCGTCTGTGTACATTTATTTATCGCGGTTTCCTTGACTGGTTTTGTTTATCGGTTATTCACTTTACCCAAAATAGGTTTTCTTCTCTTTTATTTTATATGTTTAAGAAAGTGATGCCAACACGAACCTGGCTTAATCCAAAAGATGTGGCCTCAGCATTAGGGTTAATATTTTATGACTAGAATAAAACAATTAGCCGCTAGTAGTACGAGTAGGTAGTGACCCCAGGTTAGTCCGGGGTTCGAATCCCAGTAAGGGCAGATATCTAAGTGATGAGCGTTTGTTCAATGTTTTCTAGGTATTTAAGTACCTAGGTAATGTTCCCTATATGGTAAGTTTATCGAGTCTAGTGCCTATAACACAAGAATAGAAACGCTGGTAAATTCTTGACGTGTGAAAGTGCCCGTGCGGCCTATTTATTGAATAAATGACTTTTATCTTTATCTTTTTAGAGTTATTAAGTTTTTTTGTGTGTCTGCGTGCGTGCGTGTGTTTTTGTGTGTGCGTGCGTGTGGTGTGTGTGCGTGTGGTGTGTGCGTGCGTGCGTGTGTGTGCGTGTGCGCGCGCGCGTGTGTGTGTGTGTGTGTGTGTGTGTGTGTGTGTGTGTGCGCGCGCGCGTGTGCGCGTGTGTGTCTGCGTGTGTGTCTGCGTGTGTGTGTGTGTGTGTGTGTGTGTGCGTGTGTGTGTAAGTGTAAGTGTAAGTGTGCATGATGAAGTGATGATTGTCCCCTGATAGCTAGGTATATTTATTTTATATTATTTTATTTAATGACAGAGAAATTCGTGTTGAAGTGAATTTAATACCGTCACGAGGTTTTCTAAATATATTTTCGATATAATGTTATAAAAAAATATAAAAATATTAGCATGAAAAGTGACCATTTTCGGGTACGGTTCATGTCGGTTAATATTTCGCGTTTGGGCCTTGGTCTGAACGTTTTTTTGGTATTTTTTAAACGTAAATTATTATATATTATTTGTTTACTGGGTACCTATCTATCTCATTTTTATATATTCAATAAAAATGATGAATCAAATGTTTTTTTATCAAAAAAACATAAGGCGGATTTGATGCGTACACGCACCTTTAAGAGTCAACCTTTCAACTAAAACAGAAAAATATTATTGCATACTTAGGTAGGTATGTCGTTTCGATGCTGTATCGCCTTGCCAGGGAGCGGTCTAAAACTGAGCAAATTGGAGGTCACTTGGTAACTAGGTACTTGCAATTTAGTAACAGCTGTGGAAAACAGATGAGTGGCCTTATTATTATTGAATTAACAAATTTTAATGAAATGTCCTCAAAGATAATTTACGGTGTAGATTTGTGGGTTTTTCTGGTCGCCATTGTACAGGCGTTAACACTTTGGAGATATATCGTGAATCATAACGATAATGAACTGTATTTTTAATTACCTGGATTGTTTTACGGTAAATTTATCTTATTTATCTTAATTGTAATTTTTCAGTGCGAGATTGGCTGGCCCTGATCCCCCCAACAGTCGTTATAGGAGGCATTTCATATTATTCTTATCAAACCATAAAACAAGCGCGAGCCTTCCGTCGAATTAATCCAATGATCAGACTAGACGAAAAAAAGGTTGTGGACTTTGTTGAAATTGAAGATATTGGGGAGAAAATGTCTTTATGCCGATGCTGGAGGAGCAAAAAAGTAAGAATCCTTTTTTTACTTGCTAGTTTTATTCATATGTAAGGTAGGTATTTGGTTTTGATGCGTTATTTCGAAGTAGTAATAACGAAACATGAAAACACTCTCCTTTTCAGTCTTCAGTTTTTACTAAGTATTTATAAAATATTAGGAAGTACGAACAGTTTTCCTTTTTATTGCATTTACCTATTAGTTATAATCTGTTTCATCTAGGATGATTCCTGTGCCAATCGTATTTCATAATTTCAATCACTTACTCGCATGCGTAGTACTTAAAAATAGGCGATTAATTATTAAAGTTCCTGAACGGCGTCGCTTGGTGTGTACCAATGTAGTATTTATCTAAAGTTAAAGAAACAAGTGTAATACGTGTTTATATGAGCTGTCACAGGGCTCATCTTATTTGAAACAGATTATAGGTAGGTATGACTACAGCATTGTGTGCGTTGGGCTGCGCCGCGGGAGATTGGTATCTGTCTTATACGAGTAAGTTCTCCGAACTCCTTGTCAGTAGGTAAATGAGTCATTTAGCCATTTAATCCTAGTTGACTGATTTTTACACCAGTAACGAACCTAGGTAATTAAATTGCTTAGTACGTAGGTCCTATTACAGTCATTCTGTAAACAAATACATTTAACACTACAACAGCTGTCGTCAAACATAGGTGTCAGCTAGATATCTAAATTGCACTTATAAAATAAAATATTGGAGAGGTATGTTATATGTCTTATGTAAAACCACAAATGAGGTTGATATAGCACAATTCGGACCGGCATTTAAGGGTCAGATAAAAGTCATTTCTTAATTTTATTTTAATTCATTGTTAAAAAAAAATTAATCTTACTACAGGGATCGATTCGAGAAGCCTATTCCTCAAAGTGGTTTTGAAATTTTCATACATTGTTAAAAATGAGAATAACCCAATTCTGTAACTTGTTTCTTTAAATTTGATAAGCTTGTCAGATAACACACCGTACATTGACGGAGATAGCGAGACGTTTTAGGTAGGTATTTGTCATTCGAATCAGACTGCGAAAAACCAATACAGTTTCATTATCATGTCTCATGTGCGTTATTGTTCCGTATGACTATTATTAGTTAGTGTTCACGGACATGATCAAAGTGACCGATTTTTGCTAAGACTACCTAAAGTATAGGTATTATAAGGTATTTTATAAATAAAAAATCTCAATATTATTTTTGTGGTGGAAATAAGTATACCAAATGCATCAACCAGATAGTTATCTTACCCTTTAACCTGCGGCCAAATAGCAGTGCTCGTAGTGTTGTGCTCCGGTGCAGCTTTAGCGTTCGTCAAACAGCCGAATTGGTGCCGTTGGCCCAACCTTTCTTTATGTTTCGATAAGACGGCGTTTTAACACTTTTACTGTCAATACAAGGGCCCAGATTTTCATACAAAATGGACCTGCCTGGCTGGTCGGTGGCAGAACAGGAAGCTAATTGTCGCGGTAAAAATAAAATTATTTGGATAACCATTTTAGAAATTGTATTAATATAAGGATCTTTTTTTAAATTCTAGGCAGTATTAGGATGATGTTACCAGTAATGGGCATTTAAAAATAAAATAAGGTCACCATGAAGAAAATGTAATAAAGTACTTTTCCTTCGTGTGGCTTTGGGCATCCTGTAGGTGTACGTACACTGTTTTCTTTTAACTGGCACATTATGTGCACCAAAAAAAAACATTCTTAGGAACCGTTTTTACTGAAATCCACTTTTTTTTTACTATTCAGAGCGCTCAATTCCATCCAAGGATTATTTCATTGTATGGAAAATTGGAATGAAAAAAAAAAGCAGATTGCAGCAGAAGTGGGTCAAAGTTACAAAAAAATATAAATTATACATTTCGAAAATGACCATTTTGTTCTACAGATTAGATTTATGTAAACAATCGCCGAATAATGTTGGTGAAATTGACTGAAAACATTTCAGTAATACTTTCTCTGCAATGTATGACATAAACCATATCAATCATACATTTAGAAAATACTTAATGAAAAAAGTGATGTTGAATATCAAAGTATTTGACGTATATTTTACTCAAAATCATTTAGACGTTCCCTTCCAGAAAGTTTAAAATAAGTAGGTGCGTTATTCTTTATTATTTTTAAGATATGCTGCAGATGTGAAATGAGGTAGATATTATATTTTTGAAATCGGCTTATGAAACCCTTTCATGTGACATCTACATGAAAAAAACATTGCAGGAAGGAAAATTCAGACTCTACGAGTACGACTAGAATCGCTCTAATGGGGGACGTAGAAGCGTACGAACTGGAACGAGTCTCATCCGAAATGTCGAATTATCCCTAAAAATTGTCACTAACTTACAATTTGACACGCAATAAACTATTTTATTCTATCTTATTGTTAAACACAACACAGAGGGCATAGTCCATCAAAAAGTCAAAATTAAATAATAAACTCTCTGTCGTCCGTATGACATAACATAACCGTTTATCGCAGCGACTACAAATGCTATCAACTTGAAATTTGACATAGTTGTAAAACTTGCTTGCCCGCGTTTGTTTTCAGTAAAAAATATGAAATTAAATGGGGTTCTAAGAGAATGGGGGGTTGAAAATGAATGCGATTTGATTATAGCAATTGAGGTGTTATATGAAAAAGCTCAATCTCCACATTTAAAAAAAAAGGAACGTTCCCCTTCTTATCTCTAAAGTTTATCATCATCATCATCATGTCAGCCGAAAGACGTCCACTGCTGGACATAGGCCTCCCCCAAGGCTTTCCACTCAGACCGGTCTTGTGCTTATCGCATCCACCGCGGTCTCGCGATCCTGACGAGGTCGTCACTCCATCTTCTAAAGTTTATACTTATGAAAAAATCTGAATCTGTTCTTGTCCTATACCTAATTATTTATATTTTATGGGAAAAATATAATGAAGTGTTCATAATTTATAGTTTTTGAGAAATAATGTAAAAACTTTGAAAATGTAGGCTAGTCTAAATTGACGGAAATTAAAGCTCTAACAAAATAAGTATTTTCTTTTGCGAGTACCAAGTATATTATCTTTAATACGGAACCCTCGGTGCGCGAGTTCGACTCGGACTTGACCAGTTTTTTTCCTTTGAGTCCCATTTTCCAATTATTATTGAGGTCAGACATACTTATTGTTTTTTTTTAGTGGCCTTTGTGTGATGGAGCTCATGGACCACACAACCGAGCTACTGGTGACAACACAGGACCAGTTGTTATTCGTAGATCTAAGCCAACAGAGGAGAAGTGAAGTACTTCGTGGGACGTCATAAATTATACAGGGTGATACTCTATGTGATTACGAAATGATAACTTACACATTATGCCAGGACGCAATTTACCGTCGATAAAATTTGTATACTATTAGTAATAAGGTAACCAAGACGTATACAATACGTTTTAATTCTTTTTATTATTATTATGAATCTGTCGTTATAATAGCACAAAATTTATACAATGTATTTCAAAAAGTATTTGGTTTATAACATTATGCAATTATGAAATTATATGTGACTGAGTCAAGACCCATTCAATGGTTATTTATGCTATTACCACAAGGACAAAATATTGTTTAAATAGTTGTTTTTGCTGTAAGTATGTATTTAATTATAGACGTTTACCAATTATACTGATGTTCAATTAATTACTGATTTTATTTATATCTTTTCTAATCTATCTAAAATGTTTTAACATAACAATAGTGTGGCAGAACGTTTTTAATAAAATGAAGTACTTATCGATAAATACAACAACCATGATGGCGCTTATACACACAGTAACATTGTTTGTGTAATTCCACGGATTTTCCTTGAGAGAAAAAAGGACCAACCACAGTCTTTCGGTGCATATTTAGATTGACGTTTGTCAAGTTTGACATTTGTCTGTTTTACCACACTACACTATGACATGAAATTTGTGGTGACCTAATACAACTTTACACTCGTTTGCATAATTCTTGTTTGTATTTGAAAGCTGTTTTTTGTGAATTAGTTAATATATTATTAAGTGAAAATGTATATACTGTCTAATTTCGTGAAAATTACTATCCCTAACTACTTCGCGGGCCTTCCCATTCCCGACACCGTCGGTGGATGGTTTCATCTTGGAGGTAAGACGATATAATTTTCTCTTTTCTTACTCTTACTAGCCGAAATGTAGGCCTGACCTTTTCCTAATATTCTGTAAATGATGAAACTACTGTTTCAATCGAGTTAATTGTTGATAACAGTGCTCATTATCTCGAAACCATGACACAGTTATCTTTCGTTTTCATTACTCTTTGCTTTAATAACACTAATAAAACAATGAGCACGCTACTAATTTACAATCCAACGGCTAATTATGCTATTTGATAACTCTCCATGGTATGATATAACTTGATACAAACAATTATTTTTTTAAATTTCATTCAGTTTTAAAAACACTAATTAATTTAACATGGTTATGTAACTAAATGTGTTGCTCTTGCTTTATAGTTCGTTCGTTTAATTAGTTTGCATTGCAACCCTTTGAAGTGGCCAACACCGCTTTGTATGTGTAGTGGCACCTTCTTTGTACCAATTGTAGCGGCGCATCAAAGCATATATTTTATAAATAAATAAATAAATATAAATTATTTGAAGGAATGAACTGTACTTAAGCACATTCTGTATTTTTAAAGGAGAAATAGTTTAGAATATTAGTTAGGATTAAATTAAATTAAGGGAACACATGTACTCAAAATACATGCAAAACATCATGCTTATTAGTATTTTTCCAATTATCTGCCAATCTTTATTATTAGCATCTTTACAAGCATATGATGAAGTGCATGATATTTAGAAAAAATGAAAATTATGTAAGAATGCTACTGTTGTTACTTTGGCAACAACCTAACCTATATGCCAAATTTAAATAAAACCCATTTAGCTGTTTAATAATTAAGCATATAAAAATTCTCAGAATCTTTCATATTCATAAAATTAGTAGGAGTTGGATTTGTTACCATATTTAAATAATCGAAACATTTTGTCTTTGTTACTTCAAGCTTCATTGCAATTACATGCCAAGCTATAATTCTAAAGTGTTTTTTCTTGCAAATCAACTAACCACAAATTTCAATTCACATAAGCCTCCCTGCACACTATAGACTTTTTAGCGGCCGATCATGTTGTTGTCTCTATCCATTTCTACTATGTTTTGCGGAGACAAAACACAATCTTCCAATGATTTCGTTTGCAGTGTGCGGGGATCCTAAAACATCATTTCATTTGTGATTTAATGAATTAAAATAAATGCTTAAAGTATCAATTATCATTTTATTTATAGTGAAGGATTGGCTGGCGCTAGTCCCTCCTACATTAGTGATTGGTGGAATCTCCTACTACTCTTACCAAACTGTGAAGAAAGCACAAGCGGGAGGCAACGGACATGTCAACCATTGCATAAGGAAGGATATTGACAAAGTGGTTGACGCCATTGACATTGAGGACATTACGGAGAAGGCTGTGCTCTGCAGGTGCTGGAAGACTAAAAATGTAAGGAATAATTACAAAGTCTTACCTAAAAAGAGAAGGAAAGGTTGTTCTTTTAAAAGGTATTTTTGATGTTGTTCTATCCAACGAGCCAGAAGGCTAACAGCAATAGTATTTATTTATTTCAACTTTATTGCACAATACAAAAAGTAGGTACAAATGGCGGGTTTAATGCCTTAAGGCATTCTCTACCAGTCAACCAATTCATGTAAAGAAACTGATATTAAGGAAAATCTGACAGTTTCCTTAGACTTAACCATGTCATGACTTTGGCATGTCTTGAGAGATGTTATTACGACTCGGATGTAAGTCGGACTTAAGTACTCTCTAACCAAATTCATTTACAAGTATTTTATAAATTTACAAATTAATGACCCTCCTTACAAAGGAAACGGGCACTCCCAATTGTTTCGAGTGGTTAATTATAGTGCAACAAAATGTGATTTTGTGCTAAAAAATTAAACTAACATTTTATAGTTTTCTTCCGTAGATAAAACCTTATGTAATGTTTTAGCATAAACTTTCATTTCCTTACAGTATAACTAGGTACTTGTAAAATTGACCTTTTGCTTCAACTACCCTACCCTTTTGACTGAGGCCTACTCCAACTGTGACCACTTTACTCTGGCACTAGTAATTACTGTCTATTCAACCCTAATTAATCAGGGGTGAATAGATGTATTCCTATATTACATGCTTAGCCTAGTTGGTAGTAACCCTGCCTACGAAGGTAGCAGTTCCGGTATAGGCCAATATTTGTGATGTGTGAGGATCTGTGCCGTTTCGCCAAATATCTTTTGGTCAAATCTATCGTGTCGCAACCGTTTTATTTGCCAACACACATTTGTTTCTGTAACTAAATATTTCAGGATTTTTATAAAAACTAACCTAACCTAACCTAACCTATAGGGTCTACATGAAGGTACAGAAACAAATCCTGAAATATTTACAGCTACAGAAATAAATGTGTGTTGCCAAATAAAACGATTGCGAAACAATACATTCGACCAAACGTATTTCAGCCAAAAGGCAGTAGACCGATGTGCGAGTATATGTTTCTGAGTCTTAGATTTTTCTATGTATTTCTCTATAAAAGTATGTTTATCGCTGTGTTGTACCCTAATACAAGCCTAGATTGTCCCCTGATGTTCAATTTCCTTTAATTAGTGGTAAACATCTTAGCATGTTTGTGCAAAATGTGGTTATGGAATTAACAACAAGTTGCTAGAGTTTTTAGTAATTCTGTAGCTCTGCATACTCTACTCTGGGGTGAAGGCGTGACAGTATGTATGTATAAAGTTCTTAATTTATCTTTTCCAGTGGCCGTACTGCGATGGCTCTCACGCTTCCCACAACAAGGAAACCGGGGACAATGTTGGTCCCGCTATCATCAAGCACAAGGAGAAGAAGTAAACTTACACCATAGATCGCATTGGTATCTAGGATCATGTAAAATATAGTGGTGCCTTTTGGCTTTAGTGTGCAGCTTCAATAGAAATTAGGAATATTTACATTGGAAAGGTTTGTGTTTTCCAACTAGCTAATGACAGACAGGTTCCAGAATATAATAGCCAACCTTTAATTGATGGAAAAACACTTGAATATGAATACAAAAAATATGAATATGTATTTATACAGTAGGAATATTTTAAGTATAAGGGATGATGTTTAAATGTCTGTAATTTCTTAATCAGGGGAACGTAACCTACGGTCCTCTAATCTAACCTGATAATAAGTGTAATCACTGTGTCCTCTCATACGACTTTATCTTATCAGGATTACCGAATTTTTCGTTTTCCAGATTGAGATAGCAGAACATGACTAGTTATCTAAATAGAGGACAAACATTAAGCCCTTATGACTTTGAACAAGCATTTTTTCTGAAACATTTGTATTTTTTAGAATAACTGAACTAATTGATAGATGCTGAAAGTAACCGACAAAGCTAAATAGAATCTATAAAACTTATCCAACAACGTACAATTTTATTTTTGTTCACTACATTTGCATATAAATTATGATTTCCTTGACATTTCATAGTATTTCTATTTCTCCTTTTGCCTGTCAAAGTAACGTGTCACATTTTCGATTTAATTCTCGAATTTAAACCATTACTGCAGTTAAATACTGATAGTCCCCCTGGCATGTTTTCCGTCATGTTGTTCTGGTCGGGAATAAAAGGTTTAAGTAGATTGTCCTTTTTTAATTCAAATCGAAATGATATTTTTGCATAATGTTAGATTAATTGAATGGTTACTTAGCGAAACGCATTTTAAGATTATTCTTCTGTCAACGTGAGTCTCACTGTCAGTAGACGTGATGTAAAACTATACAAAGCAATAAATATGTTTAATATAGTATTCTTCACGATATATGTATGTATGTATAAATCGTTATCTAGATGTCGTTGTCTAGAGATGTTTTGATTTCACAGTTAGTGATGATGTTAGTTTCGGAATTGATTTATTTCTGAATTTTATTCCTAAACTTTTATCAAACTTAGGAATATGTTTCATAGAGAAATCAATTAATTGTAGAGCTGGTTTTTTGTAATATATTTGGTTTGCTTTTTTAAACTTTTTAACTTATTTTTATAAACTTGATTCTGTTTCACTTTGAAATAAAGTACGGACTGTTGTCGCCATAATTTGTGTTTTAATATTTAAATGACCACTTATGCATATGAAAATAAATACGCAGCTTTCTTATAAAATATGTTTAATACGCTTCAAAATGCTGATTCCTTACATTAAGCACATCACAGACATGTATTGACTTCAATTACAAATAAATACCCTTCCTCAAATTGCCAATCAATCACTTCACAACTTTTCACTTTATTATGGCACGCCACTAAGGTATCAATTACAAATATCATACTCATTAGTCTCATTACGGACATTAGTGTGAATTAACAGGATCCCTGTCCCCACACAATGGTGCATTTTAATCATTGTACGTCCAATACTTCTCTATGTAAAGTTATATCAAAAATTTGATTATATTGAATTAACTCTTCGTATGTTGGACGGGGTCGAACACTTGCACTCGTCGTCTGTTCCAAGCAAAATGGCGCGTCAAATGTGAAATTCAAATTTCGAACTCTACGTGATATATTATGCGTTTGAACGAATGATGATGTCTATCTATCGTTTATTCATTTGGATTGAAAAAAAAACAGTACAAAATCGAATAAAATGCTGATCATTATCTGATCAGGGACAAAACTGTTCATGAAAATCATGAATCATGTGATTCATGGGACCTGTTATATCGATGAAGCTTGCCTCTATTTCACAATTTCTGGGGTTTAATTATTTTACACTCACAACTAAACTAAGTGCAAGCAGATTTGTGGCTTAGAAATGAAAACTTAACTAGCTTATTGCGTATCATAATTCAAAATAAAAACGAACAATTACTGCAAGTGTATCCAATCTTAATAAATCTGCTAGACATACAACTAAACAAATTCAGTCTTGAAGTATCTCTTAGAAAAGTATTCTGCGGGCGCCAGCCACCTGACTCTTTACAGCTGCAACAGAAATACATATACATTATTACTGAGGTGTATCAAGTCGCGTCTCAGTTACCTACTAATACATCAACTTAAAGGGGCATCTAAACGGGCCATATGTTCACTGCAATATGGTTTATATACTGTTACTCACGCGTTAGAGAAAGACACCAATAGTTGTCGCCACATAGTGCAGTAAAAATATTGCTCGTTTAGAAGCCCCTTAATATTAGCAATATCAGCTTCTTCATAGAGTTCGACTGGTTATCGCTATTTCCCGTACAGTCTGTGTCTTCCATAAGAATGTTTGTATAGATATCTATTTAAAGGGCTGAAAGCACAAGCCATGAACATAATTTGATATCTTTTCATAAAAATAAATAAAATGAAATTTTCATACAAAGGACATCTCTCATCTTTTTTTTTCAGCGGCCACAGATGATTTTTACATAGTTATTTAGAGGACCACTAAATACACAGGTATTTATAATTTAAGGCGTTAAATAATATCGGAGCGGAGAAATTTAAGATTTAAGTATTCAGTTTCTGGTATTAAAAGTACGCCCAGGTATGAATATTTAAATACCTTGGCTCCGATGCACTTTACATTATTACATTAATTAACAAAATATGTTTATTTTGAATAATTCTATCATAATTTAGCACTTAAGAATGGCCGCTCGTAGTGATTATATTCTCTTTGCGTACCTCTATCCGCGTCTCCGCGATGTTCTCCTCATTTCTCAGCAGTTCATGCTTCAAACCGTTCCTTTTTCTGAAATGTTAAAATATGTTTGTTTAGAAAATGACAGTTGAAGTTAAAAATTTAGATGAGTGTGCTAAACAAACGAAGATGATTGTAATTCATTTAGATGAACTAGTTTTAGAGATAACACATTCTGGGCTTAAAATGTTACTTGAATTGCTATCGTCGGTAATATGACTCAGTTAATGTACTTACGCTCATTATTGATAATGTTACTTTATTTATACCTAACTATGCGACCCACCCTCGCTTCGCCCCAGTTAAGAAAAAAAAACAAGTATCTAGTACGGTCACGGACGTTAATTTGCTACCCATTTCAAAGAAAATCTGCTCGAAGATGTCATTGTCATTAGAGATGCCAAGTCATTTGTAATTGATAGGACACTCAACGTTATTGCTGTAGAATGTCAGATTGACATTGGAAATAAGGTGGGTGACAAATCTAATTCCTGGACTGTACCTCTGGCATAATGTAACTTCATAGAAGTGAAATGTTTTTATTGGTTTTTATAATCGGTTTTGTAGCTTCAGAGGTCATCAGTATATTATGTATGTATTAGTACGAACACCGAACAGATATAGCAATGTCTGTTCAAATGAGTCATATCAAAGAACTCAAAGCGCATTATCGCTTTAAGTTAGTTATTCGGCAAATATTTTTGTTGTATTTATTTCGTTTGGTTGTGCTGCCAAGCAAACAGCTGCTACTTAATACAAAATGTATGGCCACTTCTACCAATTTCTCGTTGGTACATACCTACTTACCATATTATCTCGAATTGGATTCAGATACTGAATCCCTTGCCAAGCATTACCGCTACTAGAGTTTCTATTCGTTTTGTTTTTAAACCAATCGCGTCACTGGTAGATCACGTGACTTTTCGTATCACGTCAACTCACAGTGACGCGATAGGTTTAAAAACGAAACGAAACGAAACGCAAGTAAGCGTAGTGCATCTTGGCAAGGGCCTCTGTGCGGAAAAGTGCCTACGTTCTCCTAGCAATATAAGTCAGGCTACTTGCACTTTTGTCTTAAGTATGTCTTGAGTTTGGAGTTACCGACATAGACATTTTTATGTCGACTCCGTGTCTATACCAAATATTGAGTGCCAAAGAGCCGCCGTGTATACTGACCTTAAAATACACAGGCTGTTAGGCAATTAATGGATAATCCATGAGCTGCATGTCAAAATGTCTCGAAAACAGTACTTTTTCGGAACGTCGTATCTTAAGTCTCAGATTATTCATTATTTGACTAACACTCTGCATACACAGTATATCTATATCTATAGCATACACAGTAGCCATAAGTAAAATAAACCTGCTCTTTTGTTCGCTTGTCCCTAGTTTCCACCGTCCGCTTCCGTCGCAGCTGACCGCTTCCTACGCGCGGTATCGGGTTACTGACACAATAGCCCCCTACCAATGCACCCTTGACGTTTAAATTGAATTATTATTTCCCTTACACAAAGTTGGATTAGCCACAACATGATAAGTAACATACGAGGATGTGAAAGTAAAAATTGAGTGGGAGGTTTTATGGTCCTTGCAACCGTATTGATTCGTATCGAGTTTATTTTGTATGGAACTCGCGGAGCTCGTGTTAAGGCGAATAATTTGCAGATGTTATAATAGAGATGCAGGCTGTATAAATATTTATGTTAAGTTTATCTAGAAAGTAAGGAAGAATATTTTATCTTGTCAAGATACTGACACGACAAGTGTGTCACTATCCGTCTGTTGTTCCGTCATTGCAGTGGGTATAATGTGTATGTTTGTCATATTAAATAAACCGGCTCTCTTGTTTGTGATCTATAGAGATACTAAATGCATAGGTATTAGTAATTATGACGAATGAAGAGGCCTGTTTAAGAGCGCTTTGATGAGACTGAGGCTACTTCGAGGCTACTTTATAACATAGAATCCTTGAAAAAATGAGCAGTGCTGCTGTAATACCAAAAAAGGCAGCTAACTGCAAAGTAGTGGTCGAACGAAGCACTCTATTAGAAACCACGTTCAATTTGAAATGCTTAAGTATACTATTAGTAAGCAGTTAACCGCCTTCTTTGGTAGGTATTACGGCAGGGTGTCAGTCCCTTCCGCAACACAATATTGCTAGACAGGAATTGCAATTACAAAACAAACTACAATATTATTTCGCCCGCGACTATGTACCCGAAGATTCATTTTCGTCCCATTAGACGCTGATTTTTGAAAAATCCTTGTAGGTATTCTTGGGTAGCCAAGGTATACTCCTTCTAAATGTAAAATGCGTAGGTCTAGTGGCATAAGTCGTCAGGCTGCCAGTTATGAATAGTTTTATAGTATGTAAGTAACTACAAGTGTACATGGATTAGATAAATAGAAGATACCTATAATGGAACATTTTAGGTAATTTCCTTTTGTTATGCAAAATACAAGTTAGTGCGACCACCGTAACCTGCAATTTTATGGAATTTCACTTCATGAATTATATCATTTAATCAAACGCTATTTTGATGTTTTCAGGGTATCTTAAACATCCATTACGTAGGTTAGGTTAGGTTAAATTTGTGACTACCAAAAAAAAAAACTCATGCAGCGAGAAATGCCTTCATCGAAATGAAATGAAAGTTCTGCGTAATGAATGATACGCTCGCTGAAAGGTATTTCGTTAAAATAATATAGTGCGACATGCACATAATTAGTATACACATATGTGATGAGGTCAACAATGCTAGGACTAAGTTGTGGTAAGTGAAGATGCAAGGACAGGGGTGTGTACGTGCAGAGTGGATGATATCATATACATACATACCTACGCGCCACGGTGCTCTATGGTCTATGGCCTTTCCGTTCAATCGTTCAAGATACTTACAAGTATATCCGCCGCCAGACGACGAGCGAAGTGTACGCGAGGCAGGCGATGCTGCAGGTGACGAGGATCATGATGCCGGCTGCGGTGCCGACGGCCTCGCCGCTCGGGCCCGCCAGCGGACGCGAATCCTTACGTACTGGCGCGAAGGACGCTGGAGAAAAATAATAAGAGAAACTATAGATGCACGGTGGGGTACCAGGAGTTAATCAATGTAGAGTCGTTTCTTTAACAGAGGTGAAGTGTCGAACTGAGGCAAGTTCCGGCGGTGATTAAGACATCAATAACAGTAACAAATCTCTATCCCTTTCACAGCCTGGAATTTGGCACTTGGCGCTTCATAATTACGGCCTCGGGTAAATTAATAATTAGCGCTTGAGGACCAGCTTTATGGGTTTTCTGTAATGTTGCCCTCATGCCTGTAATTCTGGAGCCCCGGGACGTTATTTTGTACATTAATGAGTCTATTTCGCTGCGTCGCTGGTGTATCTATCTATTGATGGACAGTTTAATCGCACTTGTGTTTTTCCTATAAATCAAAAACTAAATATACTTATTCATTGCATGACTGTGTTTAACAAGCGTAAAATATACGACAGGCACGGTGTCAAGAACATTTGTGAGTGCAACCTACCGTAGTAAAATTATGGTGTACAATAATTAACTAAAGTCAATAAACAATAAGCAGGTAGCTATGAAACTAAACTAACCTAGGATCACTTGTAGTTAAATATATCTGTAGCGAAAATAAATCAAGTAGAAGCGTAGTTCAAGTAGTTCGTGAGACAGCTTGTCTGTTAAAGATTTTAATCGCCCAAGACCTTTAACGTATGGGCTGTCCAAAGTCGTGTTTACAGACACGCGACGCGACTATCGATTTTCATCCAATTAATTAAGCCTGTCTACCAAATGTGTAGGCAGAAGCTTGTTTCTATTAAATACTGGAGATGCGTAGGAGTCCGTTACGCATGTTCTGCCGATGGCGCTCAATCGTTGTCCCACGTCGCGACATGTAACTTGCGTGGGAGTGTCGTGTTAAATATAACTTGAATAAATCATAAGTGCTTTTAAGAATAGCATGAATATTGAAGAACGTGAAAAATTCGTTAACGGTAAATGAACCCAGCAGAGTGGGCGTGTGTCTTGACACTTGACCGAGTAACGCTTTGTTTTATTGTTACATTAGGCTTGGACCTCACACTAGGTTTAACGAGGGTATGCAAATCTTGGTCAAAATGTTAGAATTCGAGAGTTTTCCTCGCAGACCTCTACTAAATCATCATAATACACTACATAGGCTGCTAGGTTCGGTACAAATGGAGTACTTCGATTTATCAACCAACGAAATGAAAAACCATTTAGGAATAAATTTGACAAATCATTTACAGATTTTTAAAACGCTTGTAGTCTAGTTCTAAAAGTGTGCATTGTGTAAAAATATAATAAGATGCCTATGCGCAGGCACTTTTGTACGTCAGAAGTTCAGAACTCTACCACTAGAGAAAAAGAGAGGAGAGACTGTTGAAAAGAAATGCCTCGAAAACTTTCGGTGACTCAGAGCTGACATTAAGGCAACATTTATGAATGTTAATAAAGCTGAATACCTAGTCCTGCACATTACTTGCCGGACTGAGCAATGATTATAATGTAATGTAGGTATTTTTCTACCTTTATTTAGTCTAGCGCAATAAAAAAGGGTTATTTTGTATTGAATTACCATATAGAAAGTGACCCGTTTTCAATGCTCTGAAGTGAAGTATTAGGTTACCTTGTAAGAACTCAGCCTGCGAGTCAGGTGCGCCTGAGTCGGCGCGCGCGGCCTCCGCGTCCTCTGGGAACATGGGGAGGTCCACGTGCCGCTCGTCGTCATCCGGGGAGTGCAGCATGTCGAACACTTCCGACCTGGCGGCATAAGAGCAATTGTGGTGTTAAATCAAGTATGCCAAAAATATATGATGACTGCACGCGACTTCGTTCACCACCTTGAAGAATTTTATTACCTGCCTGTGTGCATTTTCTCAATTTCATCTTCGTATTGTTTTTGCTTATGCATACCTAAACAACTTTTCAAGAGGATGCTTTTGATGTTAAATATTGAAGTGAAGTTAATTGAGGAATTAGAACTCATGTTCATGTCGTGACTTGTGACCGCGTTTTCACTGTATACAAAATGTTACGGAAATGAGAGATAATATTATCCAAAACGAATATTACTATCATCCTGGATTTACGTATACTTATTTCATGGGAGCTGTCAAATTGGAATTCGTTTGTTAAATTTTCCGGGATGAAAAGTAGCGTGTCAATGCAGGGTATAAGCGTGCAGCCGTGGCAGCGTGAAGGAGTAACAAACTAACACACACATACACAAACTCGCATTTATAATATTAGTAGAATTATATTTGTTTTATATGTATTAGCTATTCTATTTGAAACTACACAATTTTGTCAGAGGATTGGTAAGTTACGTCGAATTCAAACCAAATTTCACCGCTACGCGGATAATCCGAGAAAGTGTTAAAGACAGACAGCCGGGCACACTTTCGCAATTATAATATTCGGTCCACTAATGGACAAAGGCCTTCTCCTTCGGGTGACAGGTCTACTCTATGACGGTCCATGTTGTGCTCCTCGCATCCAGCGGCCTTCACCAGATCGTCGGTCTACCTTGTGGGAGGCCTACCAACGCTTTACCTTTCATTACGCTGAATCAAAAAGACCAATCTATAAGTTGGAATAAGCGTCACTAGATTGGTGACATGACCATTTTAATGACATGATAATAACTACACACCGATTCGCCTCATGAAGATTCTTACTAAACTTTATCCACAGGTATTCATTATTAAATAATTTGGATAAAAACGAAACAAGCAAAGTTTCATGTTGTTATTCGTGTCGGCTTTACACGATGAAGTCATTTACTTTGTATTTATAAAGAGTTTTTTTATTGAAATCTCTTTGTTAAGCACCATACTGCTCGGCCAGGTCACGACAATCATTAATTATGTTTCAAAAGCTAATCAATTAAACGAAATCGTGCGTAAGTACGTGTAAGCTGTACTTAAATGAGGTGCCGTTACGAGGGCCGAGAGAAAGGACGCTTCTCCGAACGTTGATTAAGTCGAGCCGCGGAAACAATGTGGTGTACCTACTTACTCGTACTCCTTGGGAGCTCGGAGGGCAGGGTTCGAATAAGGAAGTGTACTTACCATTAATTATCTGCAAGCTTTTATAGGGTAATTATCTACCTAACTGTAATCAGTTAGTTAAATAGGCACTTTAATGGGTCACGACTTTAGGTCCTTTATTATTTAAGAGCCAATTATCTATGTGAAGAAAAAGAAATAGAAAGTTTTTAATGGTAAAATCATCATAAAAAATCATTTTTTACCTATTTTGAATACTTAGTACGGACACAAATCTGGGGACCTAGCGAAAAGGGAGTTCAGTCTTCTGAGGTTCAAGTGAAAAAGGGAATATGTCTAATAGCCTCCGCAAATGACTTACACCCTTTTTTATTATGAGCCAAGTTGACTTAAGCCCTTTTTCTCTAGGACCCCAGAAATATGACCGATCCTTACAGGATCCAGTAGCTTTTATATGTAAAATGTTTTATTTAAAACGTTTTCGCATGCCCAGAGGGGTCTCTGCTATGCGTCCATTAAAACGGGTTAGATTATGTACCATCGCCCACCCTGTTAACTGTCCATCGGTAGACCTTATGCCTTTTGTAATAAGGTCCACCGATGTACAGTTAAGAGTGATGCTGTTTGTTATCTCAATTAATTTAAATATTAAGTATCCTAGTTCAAGACTACATAAGTTCATTTTTACCTGCTAACTCCATCCTTGTCATTGACGAGCAGTTTAAGCAGTGTGGCGTTGGCTTCAAGCGTTTTGTAGCGGCTGTTGTCTTCTTCCTCCCTTGGCAGGGTTGGCAGCGTGCTGTCCTGTTCTGCTGAAGGATCGGCACAACAAAGAGGAGCTGGAACAAGAAGGTCAAAGTTGGAGAATCGATTCTAGTAGCATAAGAATATGGTAAGGGTGCATCAATGTGATATTTTTAGAGTAGGTACATTGGGAATTAATTGGAATGCTTTTAAAATGCTGTGGTAAGACGAGAACAAGCCACTTTAGGACCCCTATTACACCAGGCAAAACACTTACGTAACGTTTTATTATTTCGCGATGAACACATGACTACCACAATTAATTGTGGTTGAGTAATTTTATGACTATTAAATTGAATGACGACACACGTCGCGTAATCTCGGCAATTTAACGACATGAACCCTTGAAGATCCTGCTTGTGTTAGGCATATTCTTGAAAGCAGAAGATCCACCACAGCTGATAATAATATACGATTATTTTCACGGTCGCCAACGCGTGTATATGTAATGCTTTCCGTGTTCCAAACTTGCATGACCGCTTGCGATACTACCCGGCCAAAAAACCGGTCATGAGTCTTACGGCCGCACTCTACTGTTAATTAATGAGTTTGATGACGATTAAGATATTCCCAAATGACCATTTTTCCTAAACAAAGTTTGAAAGAGGAACTCGTTCCTATCGTAGGGTATATTCATTACTTTTATTCACAGCTTCAATGAAAGAAATTCATGTGAGAAAAATGATTGAATTGCGATAAAAATAAACAAGATATAAGCCAACAAAGGTTTGTTCCTAAATGTCTCTAGCAAAACAGAATTTAACAAGGCGTTTACATGGCCGACCTGATACATGACGTCACAGTGCATATCGGATCTCTCTGTCTAATTAGCAGTTTATAATGCTTGTATCATCCGCATTTGTTTTGGTGATCTCTTTTACGGTATTTTCATATTTCGTTAAGAATTGCGATTTAAACAATTCATGCATATTCCTTATTGTCTCTAAATGTCTCTGAGTATAGTATAAATTTAAAGAAGTCAACCGATTTGCAAAAAATGTGTTTAACAGAAATGGTCAGTTTAAAAAGTTCTTACTGTACAGCGATAAAACTTCACTTGACTATATTCGTTGGACAGGCAAAATGTTGAACGATGGATCTTTAGTTTCCTTCTCGTTTCTTCCACTTCCTCTGTTGCTTTATAAATCATGATTTAACAAAGTTATAGGACTAGGAAGTTATTTAACGTTTAAGTTACCATTTACGTTATTTATAATACTGTACTAGAGACGTATCCGGAATTCATTGCTTCCTTGTACGTCTTACAAGGTGCATCTGAAACTTACGAAGGTCAACTACTTACTTAGTTTCTTCTATAGAACTGCAATACAAAGTAAACAAACGATAAACATGTTCTTCGTACAGATATATATTATATTCCTTATAGTTGACGCCATTGATGGAAAAAATTACCAGTTTACTTGTATCATTGTAACATGCATTTTTAAATGGCCATTTTGTTTCCAGTGGCGACCTCATTAGGTACTTTTATTGCGTTTTCTAATCAAGTAAAGTACTGCCTTGAAATCGGAGGAAGTTTTTTTGTTGTACAAATAATTACACAATTTATAGGGTATATAATAACTTAACAACAATTTGAATGGTCTATGAGTGAGTAATTAACTTACAAAATGAAGAAAGCGGCCACCTTTTTGCGTTACGTTGACTAGACTACACGACGGTTAAAGTTTTTTAAACTTTGACATATAGGAACATTGTATTCAATTGTACAACCAAAAAACATCCTTCTATTTCAAGACAATACTTTAGTTTATTAGAAATCAAAATAGTAATGACGTCGCCACTGGACGCTCGGCTAGGTTAGCAACCTAAGCCCAAAAATTATCGGTCAAATTGAGTGCAAGCAAACATGGACAAA
Source organism: Acleris sparsana (assembly GCA_923062465.1). NCBI lineage: Eukaryota > Metazoa > Arthropoda > Insecta > Lepidoptera > Tortricidae > Acleris > Acleris sparsana. The sequence continues at coordinate 5,429,382 of OV281293.1, forward strand.
ATTTGAACAGGCCAGTCAAACAAGCTATCGAAATGTACACAGTATATAATCAGTAGGTCGTCTGCAACTTAACGGTGCTTGTGTTAACGTTAACCCGCGGTTCATTTTGACACGCGATTTGCTGATGATGAGTCATCTGCTCCCATTGGGACCTGTATTTGAAAGTAAACGAGACAAGTCAGCCAGCACAGACAGTTGGATCTGACGTACTCAGAGATTTTTTAGACGGTTAACTATAAGTTCATTTTTAATGTACCGTAGCGTAAATTGGAAAACGGATCCCTTATAGTTTCATAATATTTGCCCGTCTGTCCGTATATTACAGGCATTTTACTCAAAAACTACAGTCTAAGTTGATACAATCTTGAGTATACATAGGTGTATTGTAAGCCGCTGGATACTTTGAAGTGGCTGAGGCATTTTTTAATTATATTTATATTTTCGGAAATAATCCATCTGAAAGTTGCATAAAAAAATACAAACTCTTAATGAACACTTTCAACGAAAATTATTTTCAACTTATTACCTACTGATAAACTGCACTTCTCAACAAAAGGACGTAAGTACCAAGAAGAAGCCTGAACCTGTTATCAATATGTCAAGGTGAAGTTTGAGGGTCAGTTGGTGAAATTTATCGGTAGTTAAACTAATTACGGAACAAGATACAAATTTTAACGTCATTCCTAATGTATTTAGGTACCTGAAAGGTCAATATTAAAATCATGACCAGGATGACGTAAAAGAAAACGCTGATTCCCGAAATATCAGAGTTTGAAAATAACAGATTTTCATTTTACTCCTACTACAATCTCAAAACTTCACATTTGAATCAAACCTAGTCTGGTATTTTAAAACAATGCCATTTTTGGAGTAAGCGAGAAAAAATGTAGTGTTGTTTTATTTGTATTCAAAGTTACGTAAACTCTACTTTCCAGGTTGCACTTGCTTTTGAATATCACAATGGCACTCGAGGCATTGCGGAAACCTATTGCGTTGCGCTTTTTGCAGCATTGCAGCGCGGGAAACTTAACGGGAGATAATTGTCTACTGTATAAAAGATTACGACAGACTAACGGCTTATCCTTATGATCGGTATTGTTTGCTCAGCCCCGTAATAGCCATAACTGGATAACCTAATCAGATTGTATTTGTAAGCTTGTTATTTTGTCTAGTATATCTACGTGAGTCTAACGACATCTGTGGGAGTATGAACTAGGACTAGCGCTGTCGTTAAATTATTTAAATTTAAATTTACAATCAATAAATTAAATTATTATAAATGCTAATAGCGAATGTAAGTTAAAGGCAGCGCGGCGGAGTTTTAGAAAATACATTTAAAAAAACAGTTTTCAGTTATTACCTACTTCTATTGCTTATTTATTGGTCTTCTGGAGATTATGGTGTTCTAACGTGCTCAAAAATGCTACTGGCTGAACATTGTTATTTAAAACTATATAGGTACCTGCAATGCATCTTCTTATTTATTTATACACATGCCGAAAAGTCTACTGTGTTCATCACAATGATTAAAGAAATGATTACATCCACCAGGGCATCACTATAACCGCCATTTTATGTAACATTAACGTTTTTTGTACGTATTTCGGGTCCTTTAGTTTTTATAGTCAAAGATTCATCGCTTTTAAGTAAGACTTTCCTGCGAGATAAGGCCAGGTTCCACAAAGCAAGGGAATTAAGTAGTTACGTATGAGAAGCTTGCGTGAGACCTTAGTCCTATTGTTTGACAGCGTCGACGGCACGCCACCTGCCGGAAGGCGCCGGCGTTTCCGCGTGCATCGGAACGGATTGCGAAGCCTTGCAATGTTCTGTCTTGAAAGTTAGCAACGCACAAACTCACGAAGAACCTGTATATGACTGCGAAAAACGATATTCGTGTCTTGGTTAGTGGTTATCTCTTCCACGCACACGCACGCATGAAAGGGACAGAACTTAGGAAACTTCGAATTTCTTGTCCCACGCGGTTCGTTCTGATTTATCGGCAGAGAGTTCATGGTTTATGTCACGCAATGGCTCTCGACGACGTGTGTTTTGTTTGATTACACGTAATTGGAAGATTTCATTTTATTACCAAGGGGTCGAAACAAATAACGTGTTTAAATGAGTACAATTTATGTCGGATTTCAACAACCCCTCAACAAACGATTAGAGTGTTAACTGCTGTCAAAATGTATGAAGTAACAGTCGAATAACATTGATTAATATAACATCTTAGTAGTTCCAACTATGTTCTTGATGGGTAATAATTTTCAAATGCTTCGTTTGAATAATGTCACGAATAAAATCCCTCGTTAAAATTAATGTCTTATTTATGTACTGTTAAAAGTCAATGATTAACCATTTTAAAATAATGGCCATCATACAATTGGGCTGCATGGGAATCTTCCTCCCGCAGCTTGGTAAAGTGCGGTCCCACGGTCGAGTTGGCATCCAAAGTGGTTGCTAATCACGGGTATAGATTTATTTGGTTTGCGACTGCAATTAAAAGTAACATCGTGTTATATATTTAGATTGTTCCTAATCGTCCATTACAAGTTCGTCGAGGACGACAGTTGTGTACACAACATAATTCACTGAAATTCAGCATATTATCCCTGCAATCTTTGGTGACGTTTTTGGGTCAGTTTGGTGACGGTCAGACACTGTAAACTCTTAATTGTATAAAAATGAGTTGCTAATTCTGCCGGTTTGTCCGCTTAGTTCTTAAATTCACAATAGATTTTATTACAGATTTCACTGTTATTTAGAGATATCTCCCGTAAGGGTTATGTGCATAATACAGTCAAAGTCATACACGTTCTCAAGACCTCTATACCACTAACAATAAGGTTTGTCTATACATTATATTGAACTCGAAAGGTGTATAGATATTTTATTATATTTTTGCCTTTGATTGAACATTATAAATCGCACCCAGGCGAAGCCGGAACGGGTCACCAGTTCCTAGGTACTAAATAAGGCCATAACGCTTTAATTGCTTCTATAGAAAACTTACTCAGATTTCTACTACTGTTTACGTGAAAAATAGATAGAGTTTGTAAAGGATAAACAGATAAAAATACGTTTTCGGACTTCGAATATGATTCCATATCATTTCAATATGAACAGCGTGTACACGGTACGTTCAATTTACGGCCTATTAAGGAGGTCCGAAGGTTGTCCCATAATTCAATTCTTACATCTATAATAATAAAGCCTTATTTTGATATACGTCGGTCCACAAACAACGCACAAGCCAGAGGAAAGACTTAATGGACTTTAATGTATGTTATTATTTACAGAGATAATATTGAGATACCAGAAATATACAGGAGTTTAAGTTTACTCGGTCTAAGTGGGACGGCCGAGTGGGTGCGCCTCTGTCCGAGGGAGAAAGCTAATTTGTGTTTTTTTTTCGATAATGTTTTTGTATGTAGGCGTTTCACTTTGGCTCTTAGTTTTAGGTTTTTTTTTATTCATTCTACTTACCTAGAACGGTTAATGTAAATGAGCTATTGTGCTACTGATCATTATTTTGCATCTGTGAGTGACAGTGTTGCGACGTAAAAAAATGTAGACATTTAGGACTCGTGTCATGACCGACCCGGACTTTTTTTATTTAAATTAGTCAAGTAAAAGTGAGTTTCTTGACGCCGCCATCTATCTCGTTATTTTAGGTAGTATAGTTAGCATCATTAATAGCTATACTTTAAGTACCTTGTAGGAGCCGCCGCGGCACAAGAACTAATACACTTTAGTACGTTTTAGCTACACGGCACATGAATTTGTTGGAGGTGTTAAAGCGACAGGGTACTAAACTGTATAGGTACCTATTTACGACGCTGACTACGTATTTTAATTACAAATTTAGGTCAAATAACTTTTCAGCCGATTTCAGTTTAGTCTAAATATAAGAATAGGGATTTTAAAGCCTGACCAGAAAAATAAATCCTCAAACGGGGCTCCAGTGACGCCGCCGCCACTAATAATTCTTAATCTGTGTTACGTGAGTTGCAACGGAAAAATAGTAATTATCTTTTTCGCAATATGGCCCGGTACAGTTTAAATATTTCAATGATAGCAGAAACATTTCTGAGTCTAATCGCAGCAGTGTACAATATTGAATATACTCGAAGGAAACTGCTTTCATTTTCTCACACAAATCTTATAGATGTATTGCGCAGCCATATCGGTATCGTGGGCAATTTAATCGAGCACTCGGTTTAGCCGGTGGTAGTCAGGATATGGGGCAACAGACTGCGATAACCTAATGACTAACCTGGTTCTAGACACTAACCGCGTTATAGAGACCATTTACTTGCTCCTTTTTAGGGTTCCGCAGGTACCTGAAGGGAGTTCAACAGTCCCTGTTAACAGAGTTCGGAGTTTTCATAGCACGGTGAGACGAAGGGAGCTGTGCAGTCGACAGTAACATTAAAATTTAACTCTTACTCATTTGTTTATTTCATTCCAAAATGCTTTAATATTCGATCTGAGCCCCTGTGTAAAGGTGCTAAGCTATGTAATGAAAGATTACAATTATGAACAAAATAATTATCATTATTTAATAGTGGAACTTATTATCCATATATAAAATAAACATACAGTTTACAAATAAATAAACGGATGAGTATGAGTAACAGTTGAATTTTAATGTTAATGTCGACTGCACAGATCCCTTCGTCTTACCGTGCTATGAAAACTCCGACCCCGAACCCTACCTATTAACATGCCCACGTTGTTGTTGTATCTTTTGAACCGTAAAAAATAGCGGTTTTTTTCCAGAATGTGTTATTATTATTACGACGGATTTACTAATCAACAAAAATAATGTTATAATAAAGGGGATCTCCATACAAGAAACTTTTTTTTTGTAAGTATCTTAGGTAGGTCTCAACAAACAAGCGTCAAATTTATTAATTGGATGATTATGTATGTGTGAATGTGTCCAAACATGTAACTGTATAAAAAACAGTAAAATACAAAAAAACAGTACAATACGAATTGGAATGTACAAATACGAACTTATCCCTTTAAGGGATCTCTTCCAGCTAACCAATGGGTGATTGAGGAAAGAGAGAAAAGAATGTGCGATTATATTACGAACCCTGAAAAAAACAACATATACCAAAATATAGCCAAGCGTGAGTTCACGGTGAATCGATTCGCAATCCAAGTCAAATTGGAATATAATAATACCTACTTTGCGACGGTACGGAACTCTCGGTGCGAGAGTCAGACTCGCACTTGACCGGGGCCGGGGTTGTTTAAAACTTGTCGTACGAAAAATCGACACTAAGGAAAGACTTCATCGTCATTCTATGAGCCTGGGGCCGTTAGTCATAACTAGATACGAGTACTAGATAAAAGTACTAGAAGTAGTAGAAGTAAGTAATAAAGAGCTACGAGGTGGTAGAGACTAAACACTTGTGTTTGTTTGGTCATATCAGTTTGTTTGTCCGGCTTCTACACCAAACAGGAGCGATGGGTTGACGTGACTTCGCAAACAAAGATAATTGAAGCAGGAGAGTGACGTACATACGTACTTTGAATTTTGGAAGAAAGTTTTATCCTGCGGGCACAGCTATAAAATAAAAGCGGGTCGCTCTCTTGACTTTCCCTACGACTTCGTCCGAGCTTTTTTTCAGGAATAGTTTGATTTTCTGGCTTTAAACGATCTTTGGAAGTTTCAGATGGAACAGTTCAGGCGTTGAAGCCAGAACACAGAACAAACACTCTTTCGCAGTTTTAAAACATAATCGCCGAAATGTATACTATACACTATATTGGGTAGGTAATTATTTTTTGTTGTGTTCGTCATTGTCAGGACAAGGTTTGAATGAAATAAATATAAACCCTTCAGGAAAGTCGGCAATTTGCAGCGGAGCGAAGCCACTGGGGGGCCGCTAGTACAGTTTATAATCATTATAGAACGGAGAATAATAGTTGTATAATGAAGCGACGTGATTTGTCCTCATGAACCGGTCACGCTTCTAGGGCCAAGACAGCGAGCACGCTCGTTCTGTAGCCGGAGGTCACGCTCACTCAATATTGAAGTAAATACATTATATTCGGTTGAGAACAAGAAATAAACTCCCATTCACTGTCGGTGAGTCACTGGCGGCGCCACTAGTACTTAGCTCTAGTCTTCGTACGACAGACGAAAAGATTATTCATACGCTGTATTCTGAGATCAGATATTAGCATATTCGGAGTTGGTTTCCATTATGGAAATACCCACCCGTCAATCAGTTGTAAGTATTATACACGGTGGGGCCTGTAACTAAAGCAAAAAATTAAAACGTAGATTCTACTCCTCAAACTACGCAACGTTTGTTTGACGACTTTGAAAAAAAACTTGCGGTTTGAATTTTATTACATTATAAAGTTAATTCGAACACGCAATGTACTATGAAATTGGTTATGTCTGTAGAGTGAGTAGACTGACAGGCGATGTCAATTAGATGGAGTTTTAAGTACATTGAAAATACTATTTACTTTGTTTGAAAAATGAACAATCTAAAAACTTTATGATTTTAAAAAGTTGCTAAACAAAAGTTGTCTAGTTTGAGGAGTAGAATCTACGTTTTAATTTTTTGCTTTAGTTACAGGCCCCACCGTGTATAGTTTATTTATGGTAAAAACAATATCGTTTTTGAACTGTCATTGTATTGTCAACGTTTTGATAGCTCCAATTTACTTGACAGTAATGGCGGCCGAGTGAAAAACGATTGCGTAACATGTCAAATACGATATTGTCCTTATTGCCTAGAATAGACGCGCTGGTAACCTTATAGTAAGTGTGATCTGAGTCCCATAGAAATTTGCATTCTCTAGATGATAATCGGGAGACTGTAAATGTGTTGCCAACACTGACACCGTAATGTGCATAGACTGGGTACTAAAAGGGCTGAATAAAAATCCATAGGTTAAAAATAACTGAAAAAAGATTAGGTGTTCAAACATAACTGATGCTAAGCGTTGTTATTAAAATTACAGCATATTGACATTTATTTTATTTATTTTGTTTTTATGGCACAGAGAAGGCAAACGAGTACACAGGCCACCTGATGGTTTGTGGAAACTGTGACCCATAGACATTCGCATTCACAAGACTACAAGCCTAAGACTGTAAATGCGTTGCCAACCCTGAGGACTAAGATGGAATGCCTCTATGCTAGTCATTACACCGGCTGTCTTATCCCCAAACCGGTACACAACAATGCGAACACTGCTGTTTGGCGGTAGGTTAATGGATAAGACGGTGGTAGCGATCCGGACGGACCCTACACAAGGTGCACCACCAGCAAAACACATGTCGAAGACATGTCAAATGACGGATGTTTTGTGGGTTGTGTTGTTGTTAGCGGGGTTGTACACATAGCTCCTGATTTTTGACCATCATTGCTAAATAATTACAATTTTCACGGAACTAAATTGAACGCAATGCAAAAACGCTTTTGCCTCCTACCCAAGCTCTATTCTAAAAAATGTAACGACTGTAGAAATCTGTCAACATGTATGGAATGCACGATATCCTTCGTCAATCTATTGATAGCGTGGCGTTTTGTTTAGAGTTGCATGTTGATATTTTCGTTTTAAGTATTGTGTTAATCTGATTGTTTGTGATGAAGCGAATTTGCTGCCTTTACAAAGTGTTATTTTACAACTGCCTAAGAATTATTTAAACAGCCTGCCCCTCTGGGAAACCGGCGTGATTTACTGTATGTTCTTAAGTATGTATGATATAAATATAATGTCTAAAGTACATGTTTAGAGTTCCTTACCCAAAGGGTAAAAACGGGACCCTATTACTAAGTCTGTCCATCTGTCACCAGGCTACAGCCTGGGTTCATGAGATACATCTCATGAACCGTGATGGCTAGACAGTTGAAATTTTCACAAAAGATGTATTTCTCTAGCCGCTATAACAACAAATACAAAAAACAGAATAAATTAAATATTTAAGGTGGGCTCCAATACAAAAGTCGTGATTTTTTTGCCGTTTTTTGCCCGATATTAATAACGGCAACAGGTACAGATGTAGTGCATAATTGTTTTCCTTCGTATTTTCACGGAAACGTACGAACGTGTCATGCTACTTCAGTTAACCTCAGTACTTTTTGTACTGTGACCGACTGAAATAGCTAGACACGTTCGTACGTTTCCGTGATAATACGAAGGAAAACAATTATGCACTACATCTGTATATACTTGAAATATTCAAAGAATATTTAGTTGTATATTCAATTTAAAAATAAATAATTTAATTTACTCAAAATAATATTTAAGGGGGCTCCCATACAAGAAACGTATTTTTTATATCGTTTTTTGCTAGTGTTGTATAGATAATGGTACGGAACGGAACCCTTCGTGCGCTAGTCCGACTCACACTAGGCCTAAGGGCATTTAATTAAAGGGCTTATTCCCAGTTGTCCGCACCCCTTTGTTCACACTGCAGACAACGGGAATATATATAAACATTAAACATTATATAATTGGGAAAGTGATACTCGTTTAGTTTTAAACGAGGACACATTTATTTCGCCTAAGCTCAGTCATGACACTATCATGCATGACCGTAATAGATACGTAACCACAATACACAGATACATATACATACATTATATTTTTACAACGTTATGGCCATTGAGAAATATTTCGTGACAAGTTTACTGACTGGCGGACAGACTTATGATTGAACATACGTACATACCGTCACGCCTTGATCCCAGAGTAGTAGTCAGAGCTACAGAATTACCAACAACTCTAACAACTTGTTGTTATAAATCTGTAACCACCTTTACACAAACAGGCTAAAATGTTTACCAGTGTATATTAGAGACAGGTTGCAAGCCCATCGCCTAACAATACTACAAGCCTTTAATCCCTTAGTCTCTTACGACTTCCACAGGAACGCATGGAGTGGCACTATTCTAAGCCGGGAACCACACGGCACTTATGATTAATTTATAGTTATTAATTATTTTAAGACACCGTATAGGTAAAGGGTGAAAAAATTATGGGCCCTGGAGGGGAACTACCGGTCCTTAGGTTAGTTCATTTTATTTAAAGGAAAATTATATTATTTTTAAAAAGATTCAAATTGGCATTCAATTATTTTCCAAAATTCGCTTGTCTCACCCGGGAATCAAACCATTTAAATATTCAAAACAAACACTCGTTATTTTATTCTGCCAATCGATAGGATTATTTGGTCTTAGAAATAAAAAGATCGTGAAATCTATCATTAATTATAGCGAGTGTTTATTTAATGAAGTGTTAGGTGATTCGCATCACGGGTAAGAAAATACGCAGTTTTTTGCCTTTTTGAAAATAAAATAATGTTTCCTTTAAGTTTAATAATCTAACTTGAGAAGGATAGGAAGGTCATTAAAAATATATCTAGGGGGGAAAATCTCACATAAATTGTCATCCAAGACTCAGAAAAAATTACTAGCGCTCATCAGCATCCCAAATATTTGCTCATACGGAATCGAACTCGGGACCGCTAGCTTCGTAGTTAGGGTCACTACCAACCAACTTGGCGAACGCGTCGCTAAGTAAATAAATAAATATCAGGGCCAGCCTTACCAATTGACCTAGTTCCAAACTAAACTAGGCTTGTATTATGGGTACTGGACAACGATAAACATACCTTTGTAGATAAATACACATAGGAGACAAACAATCAAGCACACGTTAGCCTGATAGTGAGAGGGATAATTTATAAATGTCCATAAATTCCCTACTTTTAATAGTTTACGTCCATTTGGAAATATTAACTCAAAATCATTTGAAACCGCATTATTATCAAAAAGCGTATTTAGAATGGCACCAAGGCTTTATAAGCTACCAATTTCAATTTTGAAAATAGACCATATAAAAGAATTAAAAACAAGAGTGTTTGACATATTAGTGAAAAAGGCCTATTACTCTCTGAATGACTTTATTAATGACAGGTTTTAGAAATATTCATTAGCTATAATATTGTTCTTCATGTTCTAATCAAATAATTTACCATAAATAATGTTCTTAATATGTAATTGAGTACTAATTTTGAAGATTAGTTTAATTTCATGCTAGCTAGCTGCATGCCAATATACTAGCTATTTGTATGCCTTATGGCGAGACATAGTGCACCAAACTGTACACAACATCTTTTAACTACACTCAGGAGCAAAAAAAAACGGGTCAGAGTGCGTTTTTCATACTAAAGAAGCTATTCCGAAGGCTTGGTTCCTCGACAGGGAATGCTTTTAGTGAAATCTGATGATGAATACCCCGAGCATCGATACAGGACTTCCAGAATGCCTAGGATACCCAACTGAATGAATCTGGACCCGGTGTTTTTGCTCCTGAGTACCTATACAACTAGACAAATAAAGACTTTGATTTGATTTGATAAATTTAATTACAACTAAGATTTTTTTGTATGTTATCATCAAATATTTTACCATATAAATCGAACCCAGGGCCGCTAGCTCCTTGGCCAGGGTCTTACCAACTATGCTTTACCTTACCGCTTGTTCAAATAATAGTAAGACCTATAACACTGCACACGGGGCAAGTAATAAAGGCTGCGCGCGCCTTAACAATACAACTTTTTGCCTTTCAGCCTGCGACATACGAGTCTAAACCACTTTGCGTCCTACCACATGGTACCAAGTCCTGTATTCCCCTGAGAGTGGTCGCGACAGCTGCCTGGGTTCACCCTGGTTCATCTAGGTCGGTTCAAGGCCCGTAAGCCACCGCAGCCTAGAGCATACATGTGCCGATTAAAATACTTTGAAAACTCAACAAAAACTATTATAACTAGTAGACGCGAGCAGTCTTAAATGTTCAGCAAGAAACTGTTTAAATAACACATTGGATCTTCATTATCTCTTTGTAACACGTTTTTGTAACATTAAGTCAAACGTCGAGGTACTTATATGTTTTTATATTACGCGATCAGTCCCATTACATCCAAAGTATAAATATGTCTTTAATAACATCGCTATTAAAAATGCCACACCGTAGATTGACAATGAATGGACATTAAATAAAATATTCTGATCATACCGACCGACACAAAAATTTTAGCTTAGGTACTCTTAATTTTAAAAAATCGGAACAAGTTTTAGACATTTAGGTTTTTTATACAAAAGACATCAACGAGCCCGAAGAGGTAAAGTAAAGTAGTCTAGTTAAAAAACAACAAATTTTTAATTGTTAAACTACATGGCAAAAATTCTTTTGTAAATTGGCTGCATAAGGGTTTCTTATACACGTGAGTGGAGTGAACTACCAGCGCTTCGCCTATTAAGGTAGGTATACCTAACACTAAACAAAAGCAAACGAAAAACAAATGTATGATCTGAAACCACGTTAAAAGTGTAGCTGTGAAACACTTCCACAATTATATGTACACATGTCGTGTAGTGTTGAGTGGTTTAAATCATAGTGATATAAGTAATTACACAGTGTTTAACATGTATAGGTTCTTACACATTCAGTTTAAAAAAAAAGGTACCTATATACCTATTGTTATAAGTAATGTTCCCGTTTTCCGTGTCAGGGTCAAATGAAAATTAGTAGTAGTACGAATACTTTTATCTCTACAGTCACATTATCCAAATAAATAACTAAAGTCAATGCAAGATATGATACTTATGACACACCGAATAAAATAGCAAAAGCCGGTGACACTCAGATAAATTATTCCATACACAGTCACTATTTAGACTATAGCCAATCGATGAGATACAGGAAACTGCTGCTGTATGAATCACGCCCACGTTCTGAGAAAACCTTAATAACCGCGTGTCATTAGTGGTGGTCTACCTTAGGCACTCCGGCGCTGATAACGGTGACGTCACCACCCTGCAGTAAATTGCTTTCACATTTAATCTCCAAGTTTGAATGTTTTAAAGTTGAAAGATATCGTCAATGTTATGAGTATAAGAAACATATGTATGTTAAAAGGCAGTTTCTCCTGTTAATAGAACAAGTACCTACCTACCTGGAAGATCGAGCTACCCTGGGATTGACAACGAGTTTTCCCTAAGATGAGAACTACAATAGAAAAAAAAACGGGGTGAGAAACGTAACGGTTCTGGAGCTTTTTTACTTGTAATAAAACTGACAACAGGATTTTTTCAAAGGTGTATGAAAAAAAACTACCTTCATAGGTTTGTCTCAAAAGTATTTTATTTAATTTCAAATGTTTTTATTATTATTTTACTTTCGGAAAAAAAAAACAAAAAATATTCTTCGATCGACAACACCAACATAAGAGTTTGCTACACCCGCTTTGGACTAGTAAGTTTGCGATTAAACACTATCTTTTAATGGCAGTAACCTATATATGTATATGGTAAAGTATAGCAGTTAAATTTTTTATGGCTCTATCAAAAAGACCCCAATAGATAATTGGAGATATAATACTCGGAATTCAAGACGCTGACTGTACTTCAACAATAAAAATGGTTTAAGAACAAACGCACTCTTCCTAAAAAATAAATAACGCTATAAAAGATACCTTAAACTGTGTTAATACTTAAAATACATATAATAAAAAAACTCACCAAGTGCAGCTGCAAAGATCAAACAAAGGAACTGGGAGCGCGCCATTTGATCACAAGTCACTAAAAAATAAATAAAGATTAAGTTAGACCTTGCATAAGTAGCGCAACCATAACGCATACTAGGCAGGCACACACTGATTAGAACAACCTATTAAGTGTTAAGTATATACGTTAATTCATTAGATTATAATGAATTATGAATATAGATAAAGATAAGATATGTATAAAGGCTGCATTCTATTAAGAGGTTAATGACCGCTTTGATTCGTCATTAATTCGTTAATAAAATACCCACCCATTAAAGAAGTCATTAATTTATAGTTGGGTCATAATTGTCATTACATTATCTCTACATAATTGTGTCCCTACTAATTTTACATAAATAATTTACTAAGTACATACATTTTATATTTTAGATAAAGTATTAGTTAGAACAGATACATATACTTATATCGTCTATCAAAACATGTTTTCCAACATCTTGCAAGGTTTTTTTTAAGAAACTTTGCTCCTCCTTTTTGTACTAGAAAGATCGTGTGATTGGAAAGATATTTATGCAATAACATGTCACATTAAGTAAAGTTACCATTATTTAAGTACAGTTACTGTTATTTAATTCTAACTTTTAATTTTATAAGCTTAGCTAATACAATGTTAAAAGTAAAGATTATAGCTAAGACTGTTTCGTTTTTTAAATCTTTTAGAAATAGACAGTTTAATTATTATTATTTTTAGTCTTTTTTTTTACAAATAATACAAAATACCATGCCTGTGTCGCATGTGGAGGTGAAATTCTTTGCGGAACATTACCAAAAAGGCGGCTGACAGCATAGCAATGGTAAAAGCATTTTAAATTCAAATTATGTTAAAAGTAAAGTGTGGACCAAGTTTCGGAACTTAACCTCTATACATGTTACTTATCATTGATAGGTTTTTCCACTATTCCTGGACATTAAATAACAGTTAACATTCGAGGGCCGATGAGCTGAACATGGAATTCGAAGTTCGAAGATTACTAATGGGTTCGTTGACATAGGTATGTACTGCAGAACTCTTAATCTAAAACCCTATTACTAAGCATTCGCTGTCCATCTGTCTGTCTCTCAAGGAACCGTAATAGGTAGATAGACAGTTGAAATTTTCACAACAAAAACAAAAAAAATAAAAATAAAGTAAAGGGGGTCTCATTGACAATCTCGCTGTAACTGTTGACCCGTAATGACAGGTAACACTTTTTTTTTTAAATTGAGTAAATTCGTCTATAATACCAAAAAAATAAAAATGATATATAATAAGTAATTAAAAGGGTCAGGGTTATTAAGAATGGTAAGGAACCCTTCGTGCGCTAGTCCGACTAGCGCTTGGGGGATTTTTTAAAACCCCACACACACCATAAATATATAACGAACGAGAAAAACTTAACAGAATCCAGTTTTATTGCTTGTTTTAATTGGTAAAAATGTTCGATGATATATTCTTCTACAAGACTCGGCAATTTTCCTCCGAAATACAAAAGTGTATATTTTGCTTGCAATCGCAACCCGTTCAAAACCTGTCCTGGATACTAGGTATTATCTATTTTTACTTTTTAAATACTGGCATAGGGACATTCCTGTGTTGCCAGCCAACACTTTCGCGATACGAAACCAGTTTGAAGTCTTAAAATACCTTTTGTGCGGGTCCGATGAGCTCGTCACTGATCAAGTTAATTCAACGTTCACCGTGTTTTGTTTTGTTCGGGTGCGCGAGCGACTGCGCGGGCGAGCGCTCTCGGCGGCGGCGGGTCATACTCTGTCGTGAACAGTATAGGTAAGTAGTTTGTATAATACTTAGTGAGTGTAGTATGCCCTGTGGTGTGGTGATGTTCTTTAACGAAACTGACTCTCTGAGGGCTAAATATGGTTGCGAATCTCGCGCGACAAAATGTGGATAAAGCATGAAACATCCGACACTTTTAGACACGTGTGTAAATAAAAGAGTGACAGATTCTTTATGCACATTTTGTCACGCAATAAACTCAGCCACATTAGGCCCCCGGCCTCTTAATATGGTCGCCTTTATCGTAGTGGTTAAAGCATTTGTCACTCTCGCACTAACAGTCAAGGAATTAGATTTGTCACCCACCTTAGTTCCAAATTCAATCTGACATTCTACAGCAATAAGGTTGAGTTTCCCATCAATTACAAATGACTTGGCATCTCTAATAGCAATGACATCTTCAAGCAGATTTTATTTAAAATGGGTAGCAAATTAACTTCCGTGACCGTACATATGCTGATTGATTAGAAAGTGACTAATTTTTTATCGACAACGATAAACACGACCAAAATAAGCCCGGGTTCAGCAGTATAGTATATTTTTCTTCTAAGTAAGTACAGTCACAACACACATGTCAGCCGAAAGACGTCCACTGCTGGACATAGGCCTCCCCCAAGGCTCTCCACTTAGACCGGTCTTGGGCTTTTCGCATCCACCGCGTTCCCGTGATCTTTACAACGTCGTCACTCAGCCGGGTCTCTGCCGGAGATTACCTAAAGCACCCCCTGCCCCGCCGTTACCATGGCCGCTGCCGGAGCCAGGAATAGCGGGGCCGCCGGGGACTAGGGGTCTGAGCTGTTTTTGTACATTCATACTTGGCTTTTGATCTAGAACCGTTGGGGGGGAAAATGCCGTAGTCGCCACGCTTGGCAGGCGGGGTGGCGACCGCAGTTATACCATGTAGTCCGCGGAGGACGCTGCTGCCCATCCCCCGGTTTATCCCTTAGTCGCCTCTTACGACACCCACGGGAATAGATGGGGTGGTGTTATTCTCCGCCGGCACCAACACAGGGACCAGCAATAATATATTAATTAACATTTGCCGCAAAAAAAAACTGATACGTCTGTATTACTTGAGGTGTCAGATATCTTTTCTGTGATCTGTGGTACAAACCAAATCTATTCTGGGTTTTTATCGAACTAAGTAAGACGATAGGTTAGCCTAGTTGATGTAGTGGCCCTGCCAAGGAAGCTAGCGGTCCCGGGTTCAATCACGATAAGGGCATGTATTTTTGTGATAAGCGAGAGTATTTTTTCTTGTTTTTGATGTTGTCTATATGTGTTCAACTATTTATTTATTTATACAATTATGTTTATCCTTGCTTATAACCATGGTAAAAGCCTAGAGCTTAGTTTGAGACTGTGTCAATTGTAGGAAGGTACCCTGATATTCATTTCATTATTTCTGTCTAGGTAAAGTAATCTATAAAATCTTCAGAGACTTTCGATTTGAGATTGCGTGTAGCTTTGACACACAGCTTAACATAATGAATTCCACGGTGAAGGTCGAGATGTCCATTTTGTTGACTCTACTCAGCTAAGTTACGCGATATTGTGTCAGGGCTCGATCAAGAAAGTGGGTAGAATCAAAACTAGGGTATAGCCTGACAAGTTACATAATATAAACATACAAACCCTGAAGAAAAACATAAAATACAAAAAAGTTGACAGGTGTAAGTTGGGCTCGCGCTGATTTGATTCTAAATCGGATTATAATACTTAACTACCTACTCTGCGGCGGTACGGAACCCTTGGTGCGCGAGTCCGACTAACACTTTTTTAGAGACATTTACAGTATAATGCTACTGTATTCGTATACATTTGAAATGGTCACAGACCTTTCAAATGATACCTATATTGTAATAATTAGAATTTTTTTTTTGTTGACATAAATAATTGTCATTTTGCCATTGTTGTTATTTCAGATTTAGGCCGGATTCGACCAAACTGGAGTAAATTTTTACTCGAGAGTAAACCATTCACCACCAGGAGTAGGTAAGTTGATTTTGCATTTTACCAAATCACTATCTCAGAATAAGGTACTACTTACACGCAAGTAAATATTTACACGGCCGATTTTGGTGGAGTAAAGGAACAAACTGAGAGTAAGCTATTGTTGTCAAAGTCACTTGTCAAATGATAAACAAATTGTCAATATGATATGACATTTCTCCAACTGTATTTACCTACAAAATTAAATGGTTACTTCATTTAAAGTAAGGCCAGAAGAAACAATATGACACTATTCCTTGTCGGTTTATATATTCGTTCATCATTCACTCTTACTCCACAAATCAATAATACCGAGTTTAGCTTACTCCTCGAGTTCGTTGGAAAAACGTAATCCTAGTTAATCAGGAGTAATTCCAAGAGTAAAATTATTCCCGTAATAGTTAGACTAGTGTAATTACGTGTTTGGTCGAATCCAGCCTTAACAGTTTAGGTATCCTATGTCATCCGGGATAGTGAAAGGATTCTAATGATATCACACACATTTAAATCGGCGCCGTTTAGAAGCAATGGTGGAATAAGGAATGGTGGAGTGGCCTAATTGGTAGTGATCCTGCCTACGAAACTAGCGGTCCTGGGTTCAAATACCGTTGTCTAGTACTCATAGTACAAGCCTAGAGCTTAATTTGGGACTAGGTCAATTGGTGTGACATTGTCCCGAGATATTTATTTATTAATTATTTAATACATACATACATAATACATGAACCCTGAAATCAATGTCGATATGGTGTCATAAAAATGTCGATACTGCCATACAAAATATCGAAACTTACTTACTTTACCATTAGCACAAACTCACTAAACATTAGGAATAAATAAAAAAAGTATTCTGTGTTAAAAGACAAACTATTAAATAATAAACAAAATGTGAAACATCTATGAATGGGTACAGCCCCGTGCTTCACCTCGCTGATCCACTTGGGTGAAGCACGGGGTATGCACTAGTCCCTGTGCCCCAACTGACAATGACAGTAATTAAATAACAGAAATTACAAGCGAGTGCTGAAGTCGTTTATTACGATACGTGTTTAAAAAAAACAACAGATATATCTTCGTTCTGATGAATATTATTTGTACTAAGTAGATACATTACAGAAACGAAAAGAGATCGGACAAAATAATGTTACGTAACGACTAATACCTCGTTTTCGTCACAAAATATACACATTGTGAACACTGTGAACATAAGTAATTGACAAATTATAAATGACAGATATCTAATAATTAATATAATACAAGAAGGTTTAACATAATGAAAAGGCTACAATTGACTTGTATGTTATAAGTGTTAGATACCTAATGTTTAAAAAGGTAAATATTACGAGTATCATAGATTGACCATGATTGTACCGAGAATAATATCAGTTAGAGCACAGGGACACGTACCCTGTGCTTCACCTGGGTGAAACACGGGACCAGATTATACCCAGTGCTTCACCCAGGTGAAACAGCGAGGTGAAGCATGGGGCTGTACCCCTATGAATCTATCTATATTATACGAGTATATACTTACATCTTTACATAATATATTTAATAATATAAAGTTGTAGAAGGGAAAAAATCTGTAAATTATAGATATGAACTTAAAATACAATAGGGGGCCTCAGATTGAACAACTTTTATAGTTGCCAGTGTCTGTTCAATTTTGTTTCTCCTCGCAACAAGATTCGGAATTTGTATAGACGAAATAACCGTACAAATGTCGACAAACACATTTTTCGAAGATCTGTCTTACATACCTACTTACTCGTTTTACTCATTTACAAACCAAAAATCATACTTACCCCATATTCATATCAACAATAAAGAAATGCCCGTAAAAATGTCGAGATAACCGTACCAAAATACATCAAAAGAGACTTACCCTGTTTCCTTTTCAGTGGGGTTTCCTTGAGCCATTAATTACAAAAAGGGTTGCTTGCGTATGTTGTTGTAATATGTTGATTTTTTTTAAATATTTAAATAGCGTTATTAAAAAAAGCTCTTTACAACGGTATAATCAAGGGTATAATTATGTTGTGTAGGTATTAATACGTTGTCTACGTCCAAAGTTATGAAGTTTTGTTTAAGCAAAACCTCAAGCGCGACACGCGAAAAGCGGTAAATTTGCCGTTTTAAAGATTATAATTAGATTCTTTCAAAATCAATTATTATTTAGTAAAGCTTTATACATACCTATAAGTAATTCAAGTAGATTTTAAATTGCCCAAAAAGCAAATATAATTATGTGTAACCATACTCTATGTTACTCTATGTGTACTTGGAGTTATACTTTGGGACTGCACAAAACGATCGTTTGAAAATTGACCTGTAACAGTGTAACTCGGAAGAACGACAATTTGGATGCACTGCGCTTTACGTAGATGCATCGTTTCGTGCGTTTGTTGGCAGCAAATCGAAATTCTCTTGTTTTCCGGTGCCGTGACAATAATCTGCAGTTACAAGGATAAAGTGGCCAAGAGCGAGTTTAATATTTATGATCGTCCCTATAGGGTACCTATATTATACATCTCTCTATAAATGTATCTATACATACATAAAAAACTGTAGAGGGACTTTAAAATTATTTAAAAAAAAGAGATAAAAGATGTTTATTCAGTATGTAGGCAGAAACTTTTACGCGTTTTCCAGGAGGAGACAACAGGTGAAACACCGCAAGGTTTTTTTTAAATATTGCTTATGACATAATACTTAACTCAGTATTATAGAAAACAATGAATATGTATAAAAATAGTGAAAAAAACATGCGTATTTCAGCAGGAAAACGTGTCAGACCTCAGATTAACAAGAGCAAATAAATAAATAAATTATGCCTTTACCTATGACGGTACAAGACAATCAGATTAAATAAAGTTTCGATACGTTCTCTTACAGAAACCAGATATCATATTTACATTGTTTGTATGAATAAATTATTAAGGAGTTAGGAGTTAGGTTATTTAGGTAGGTATATGGTGTAGGCAAAGCATTTTTACATACCTGCCCAAAAAAAGGAGTTTAATGTTTTCAGGGTAGATGTATGTATGTAATGAATGATTCTTTGTTGTCTGTTAGATAGTCCTCGACCCAATATCAATAATTCATTTTAAAGTAATTTTTAAGTATTGAAAATGGTGACATTAAAAGTACGTCGGGTAATCTATACCTACTGGTATATAAATGTACCCCTGTTTCTTCTGGTCACGTAACTTGTGAACGGCTTTATCGATTTCAGTCATCTTTTTTTAAATGTCTCTAATACTTCGTGGAAGGTTCTTAAACAAATAACAAGAAATAGGGCAGAAAAAAAAAACACTGGGAAAGTCGGAAATTTACAGCATGTGGCGGTGAATGGTCTTATTCGATTCAGTGCAAAAAATAACATGGAAAATGACAGTTCACTCGCCAAGTAAAATATCCCCCCTGCCCATACCACCACAATAGTTACACCTACAGTTATTGAGTATAACATAGTACAAACATAGCCTTTGTGAAATCGCTCAGGGAGCACGTAAATATGTCTAATATGAGCGCAACTTTATTAATTGTTCGAATAGCCCGCGTTAGCGTTAGCGGTGCGTCCTTCAGCAGCTTCGTTCGAGCTGCGGGCTCGGCCGGCTGCGGCGGCTGGTGGCAGTGGTGGCGGCGCCAAACGAACCGGTCTGGCTCGTTCAGGTTGCACAACTCCAGATTTCAGCATTATATGGGAAGCGCTTAGTTATTTAACGGTCTATATGACTTCTCAGCTCAACAAATAGTCATTCTATGGTCCATAACAATTGACTTGTAAACACTTTTTTAACTTCCAAATGGTCCCTAACTCTTAACTTAACTTTAATTTTGAATCAGAAACGCACTAGATTTTGCTGTAGGGACTGGAGCACAGAATAAGTAATAGTACAAGTAATAATAAAAAATAAAAATGAAATTTGTGCTCAGCGCTGTAACATTACAGAAATCTCTTATAAGTAAGTATCTTTTAAAAATAGCATTTGTAAATAAGTTTTTAGAGAGAGTTACAATAGAATAAAAAAATAATTGACAAGTAAAATATTAGTCAAGGACTTATGAACTTGGATAGCACATTATATTGGTGAACAACGGTCCTGATTAATATTTAATGTGAACCTGTGTCTTTTCCTTTAATATCGATAACTGTTTGTTTTTTAGGCTAAATATAAGATGCTAAATAAGTATATGATTTTTGCACCCCTGGACCTCATAAGGAACCTATGTACCAAAAATGGAATCTTTAAACTCAGCGGTCTGGGTATAAAGTATAGTAACGACATACGGCGGCGCCGTTTTTGACGCAATTAATATACGCACCGTTAAGCAGCGGTGCGGTGGCACCTTAATACCCTTACTTCATAGAGCTGTCTAAAATGATATTAAACCTATTTTAAAATAACTTATTTATAGCCATTGCAGAATCTGAATTTTGTCGTGTCAAATTATGACAACATTAAGTTTACATTTATTTCTTACGTAGGATTAGATTATTTTTACGCTATGTATATAATTTTAACTGAAAGATATTGTTATATTATGGTTGTAGTTTGAATTTACAATAATTTTGATACGTGATATTGATGCTATGATGGATAAGAAGCATAAAAAATGTCGGTTACGGGTGATGAAGTTCGAGAAAAATGCAATTTATAGCTCAAAACATGAAATGACAGCACAAAGTTTAAAGCCCGCCATGGGATCTCGAGCTCGGGAGCGCTCGCGCTGCCCCGACCCGCAGTCCTCAACCACTGACTCCATCACGGAACAAGATCGTAAGAGACAGACTAGAACAGTCGGTACAAAACCTGTCAATAGTACGTATCTATATCTGTAGTAATATTATAAAGAGGTAAAGTTTGTGACGCTGTAAGGGTGGATCTCCTGGACCGATTTCAAATATTCTTTTACCAATAGAAAGCCACGTTATTTGCGACTGTCATAGACTTTATAGGTATTAACCCAAAAAAACGCCCAACGAAGTGGACACAATAACAGCTAGTCTGGTTATATACCTAAAATCTGTGTCAATTCAATATCAAGTCATATGTTTGCTATGATTGATAAACTTGAACTTAATGTTTGAGTTTAAGATTAAATAATTACCTATTATGCGTTATTTAAATAAAAACACATGTGATGAATATTTGAGTTTATGTTTCAAACAGTACTAATTTGGTTACATCTTTGCCAATTTCAATAAAAGCAGACTTACTATCTAAACTGTATAGGATTATAATTCGAATTATGTTACTGTCGTATTTTACAGATAACATGTTTATCCAACGCTCCAATTCCATAACTGGTGAGCTGAAACGAATATTTACGTCAACAAACTGCTCCGAATTAAATAGTGTGCTTGATGCACATCAAGTGGGCCACAAGGAAAAGAAGACCAAGAAAAAAGCTAAAGGTAAAAGAAAAAATCGAAATTTACCAGATTATCTTATACACAACGATGAAACAGTTATTTACAAACGGGAAAGGAATGAGTTTCCTCGAAGAGCAAGGAACGAGACTCTGCGTTATGAACAAAAACGAATTAGTTCATCTATATACTATCTATCGGCTGGTGACAGTATAGAAAGAGAACTATGTAGGGCACCACGCGAACCAAAGGCGATTGACGAATCATATGCTTGCTTCACACCTGAAATCACCTATCCTAACGCCAGTAGGGATAGAGACAGTTTATCTAGGCGTGATAACCGAAAATACTCTCAAGATTGTAGGATGAGGAGGGCGGACCAAGGCAAATCAGTAGCAATTTATCCCAATGCGTCCGTAAATCTAAATCTACGCAAAAAGTGCAATCGTATGAGCGGCACGCCTGAACATCCGATATCAACAACGCGTCAGACTGTACAAAACATCGATATTCGTGTCGATGGCCAGACCAGTCCCGTGCCACCTAGGCGCTCCACTGTTATGTGCAATACTCCTGCTAGTATTCTCTATAAGAATGCCTCTTGTGCTGCGAGTCCATCGTTGAATAAGAACATTACACGTCGCACGATAGAAAAAACGACACAGCCTTCTAAGATGCTTATTCCAAAAACGTTGCCAAATAGGGCGGCTAGGGCGCTAGCTAATGATTTCTCCAAAAACGTAACGAACTTCAGATCTAGTCAGCAGGGCATGCCATTTTTTTGTACTTCTTGTGAATGTGTCCCCCTACGTTCCAATCTTCATGATCAACGTCATATGAACGCTATTTCTGAGTGTCCGTCACCGACATGGTCATTCAAGCGTTTAGCGGTATCGGGTATCAGGTCATTAACTGGAACAACGAAACGTTTTGTCAATGTCCAAACTGACTGCCCTGCGCTTCCATGTACAACTACTATTAGTAATGTCAGTGTTCAAACCGGCGGTACAGCCGCATGCGCAAAACTTTGTCTTAACGCGTCTTGTTCAGTAAATGGTGAAACCGACTGCGTCCCGTTAAGTTGTGGCCCCTTAAAGATGCCCAAATGCATCACATGCGATACGTCAGATTTGTGCCGTTCTCAAATTCCAGCACCTTCAGCTTTCCCACACGACGCTGTTGAAACTGAAAATGAAACCTGTTGTTATCGTCCTTGTCGCAAGGTATCTTGCGGTTCGTTACCGGTAAAAAGGACACTAGATTGTGCTTCTTCTCCAACACCAGACAATCGTGAAAGCATCGATATTAAAACCAGCTGTTCCCGAACGTGGAGAAAGCGTGTTACCAGATTGAAAAAAAGACGTAGTCCGTTAAATAAATTAAACTCAGCTTTAAAATCTGGTAAATATGTTGAAACAGATAGTCCTCCAAAAAAATGTTGCGTTGAGAAAATAAATAGTTGTGCCGATGCTGAAATAGGCTATCTAAATGATTCCTGTCGTGCCGGCCCGAGGACAGTTTATGCCTTGTTTCCCCCTTTTTATTTTACTAGATCAAATTATTTTTATTATATTATTTACGTCATCGCCATGATAGTATGTTCCCCATTAGTTGCGATAATTTATTTCTGTCGGCTCGTAACTTCTCCCATTAGGCCATCAAGTGATCTTTGTTTTGACATTTGCCCACCATCTATACCTTGTAGACCCTGCCCTCATGCCCTTATAAGACTATTAAAATTTTGGCAAATGTTTGAAAAACCCACAGTTTGCTCTAAAGCCACCTTGTTTGCGACAGCGTGCCGCGTTGGAAAAAGACAAAAGAAACCGTCATTATCGAAATATCAAAGAGAGCTAAAACAGCACAGGACCCTCCGTTCAGCGAAGGAATGCAAAAATGTTACTAAGAGTAAATGTTCCACATCAAGATCATGCGAAGACCAAATAATAACGAACAAATGTTCCAAGCCACCACCATGCGAATACCAAACAATACCAAGCAAATGTTCCAAGCCAACACCATGCGATTGCGAAATAGTACCGAGTAAATATCCCAAGGCATCATCAAACGAACACGAAATGGTACTGACTAAATATTCGCAATGCTCATCACGCGAGTACGAAATAATACCGAGCAAATCTACCAAGCCCTCATCATGCGGACACGAAATAATACCGAGCAAATATTGAGTCAAGATGAAGAAATTTCTTCATACTTTTTTGTATGATACCAAAGCAACAGATGTTTCTCTAAAAATCTGCGTAGAATTTTGATGTCCCTTAGGGAATTTTATATGTTAACCTAAACTCGTGACTTTTTTTTTTTAAATAAAATGAATTGGTCTTTATTTTTTCATACTGTTCGTGCGAATTACTTTCATTCAACGCCATTCACCATTTTTCAATGAAGAATTTAAGATCCGGTGTGCCAAACATCAACGTCAACTAAAGCTGATAGAGAAGCTAAAAAGCTAGATAGCTTAACCCGAAACCAGCTTAGCTTAGCTTCTCCGAAACCAGTACACAGTTCATTTACTGGTTTCGGAGATATTAAGCATTGTAATCTGAATTATTTTAATTTTCCCTTATGTCCTTGTCACGAAAAATCTTTAATTTCGTGTTTTATTTCAGAAGTTTTTCAGTGGTATCTGACATTATAAGAATCAGTGAAGTTTTTTAAGTCTTTTGCTCGTTTTTTTATAATCAACTTTTTAAGTAATTACATGAAGATGTTTATTCCATAAAAAGTGAAAAACATAAACTGGGACATCTAGTATATATCACCCATAGATATAATAATAAGGCCGCAGGGCAGCTAGTGGCAAGCTGTTGGTGAGTGGCGACACCACGAACCTGAGTGCTCCCGAGGGTAGGTCTTGTTCCTCACCTCACGCTTGTCTTCACCGGCCGGCTGCGGTGTACCGGTGGTTGTCTGTGGGAGCATACTTCTACAGTTTGAATTCATGGACAATCGCCGGTTGGTGTCCCATCACTTTACTAAATTAAACTTGTGTAAAGGGCCTCTGCGTGTTGGCTTAGTCAAAGTCAAAGTCAAAGTCAAAGAAATAAATGATGAAAATTAAATAAATATCTAAGGAATAATAATTTATTTTCATTCATATACATAAAAAGATGATTAATTTAAGCTGTACATGCTAATACGAGTAGCTAACAGCAGAAAATATGATAAGAACATAATTTGGCAGCTTACTGTTTTAGTCATAATAGCGGAGACCATTTTAATCCTTATTAAGTAAGGCCGGTGCTTATATTAGATGAGTCCTGTGCTATAAGATAAGCATCGGAAGTATTCTAGATGTCACTTTTTTTTATGGAAGTTCATTATAGTAAAAGGAAGGTAAGTGCCAGTTGGTGTATGTGCAAAAAAGGTAGAGCGCGTAACTATGGAACTATCTTAATATATTTATTTATTTCAGGGGGTGTAGGAGGCTTTCGGCGTCATCATAGCAGAGAGATAGAAGCCGCTTTGTGATAGTGGTTATGTATCGTGTCTACTTTTGTTATGGAGTCCCAATTAGTTACTTAAACTTAAAAACTTAAAACTAGTGTAAAAGGCTAATAATTATGATATTATTATATTCCCGACGCCACACGACTAATGACGATCGACGACATATTTTAGGAGCTACAGGGTGTTTAAATTAACAAGGAGATAAAATATAAACGAGGAGCTCTTCCCATACCCACTTAGGGAGCGGTTCCACTGAGGCGGAGACGAGCGGAGCTGTGCCAATATTAACCAATAGAAGGCGCGTGCGGTCACGTCGAGCGCGCCTTTGCGCACGTTAGCTTAGATTCTATTGGTTAATATTGGCACAGTTCCGCTCCACTCCACTCGTGTGCGCCTCAGTGGAGCCGCAAAAGTGCCGCCTAAGTGGGCATGGGCAGAGCTATTGTTTATATTTTATCTCCTTGTTAACTTAGACACCCTATAGCTCCTAAAGTATTGATCTTAGAGTAAAAATGAATATCATTTTTTATAGAAAATTTCATGTAGAAGCTTTTGTCAGAACTAATCATAATGATATTCGTATAGATATTCGAGATATGAGCAAAAATCTGAAAGGTACCTTCAACCCTGTTGAAGTTGACTCCCCATGGAAATCAATTTTCAATAAACAACAAACTGAATAAATAAGTACATAAGTGGTGGTTTTAACTGTTCTATATAAATCAATGAAAACACTACGAGTGCACTTTTCACGTGATGGATTGCTACTAAGTCAAAAAGACAATTGTCATTTTCTACTACACGAATCCTTTCGATTTCACATTTTTTCGAAACCCGAAGGTTTTTCCAAAAGTGATCCATTGGCGAGCAAAATCCCACGAGCCAGCGAGCCAAAGGTATAAAAATCCGTGGTCTCCACCTACAAGTCCGCGGTCTTCACGCGCTCCATTGGCGGTTCAGGGCAAAACCGCACGAGCAACCGAGCCAAAGGTCTAAAGATAAAAGCTAAAAAAAAGACATTTATTCAGTAAGTAGTCGGGACGGGCACTTTTACCTACACGTCAAGAATCTAGCGCTTCCCAAGAGGAGACCACTGCTGAGAAGAAACGCCGCCACAAACTCAGCAGTCAGTCGTTTTTTAAACATAATTATTACAATGGTTACTACTTAGTCTAGCATTACCTATCTAAAATTAAAAATATTAAATTAAATATAATATCAAATAAAATGCGTAGTTCAGCAGGAAAACATGCCAAAAATCTTACGAGAGAGATAGAGAAAGGAGAAAAAAACCACGGTGCAAGAAGCCCACAGAGCTGAACGGGCACAACTTTTGTTGGATGTCTAATTTTCCTAAGGACGTAATTTTAATGATGAAGTGTTTCAAATTAAATCGTTAGAAAAGCTATTCTTTCGAATAAAAACGTAAAAGCAAGCAGTATTTTTTAGGTGTATCCCAATTTGTATTTGAATTGAAAAAGGGATGGCTTTATGTGCTTCCGCGCGAAGAACGTGAGATGGATACAATTCGCGCGCCTTGATTTCAGCGACAAATTCAAATAATTGCTGTTTATTTTAAAACCACAACATTTATTAACAAAATGGTTTACCTGGATTAATAAGATTAAGTACTCAACTATTATGCTTGAAAAAAGTAATAGGAACTATTAGGTCTGTAAAACTAAACTGTTGAGCTTTTTATCTTCAATCGAGTTTTCACGATTAATAGTCTCAAGCAAAATTACCAAGTTTAATACATAGACAGACTCTTAGGCCTGCTTGCACGTAAATGTTAACCGCAGGTTTTCGGGTTAATTTGTTAAAGTTGACGCAGTTCTTCTATGAATTTGACATTCATGAATAATTTAACCCTGGGTTAACCTGAAGTTCAATTTACACGTAAGCGGGCCTGACGCGTTATGGTTATTGAAATCCAGGGTCACGTTTTATAAAGCTACAAGTAACAATTTTACAGGTCTAAACTGGCAACACTGCTCAAATGGCTGGTCTTCATTGGTCCAGGTTGTCTCAAATGGAAACTTGTAACCCGTAAATTGTAATATGTAGGCATATGAAATAGGCCACAGAACCCGGAATACTGTCGACTTTATCATATGTAGCCACAAAAATAGTCCTTATTCTGAGTATGTAGCCTCTTAAATACACGTCCACAGTACGCGTCGAATGAGAAAAAAAAGAAAAAACATTGACATAAAAGTGGTCATTCCAAATTGTCAAACAATAATTATCAAACACACGGTTATGTCAAATCAAAACTGAAACAATAATCACAAAAAAAGTAGAAAAACAAACAACTAAAAAAATGATCAAAAAAAGTAAATATTTAAGTAAATGTACGATAATGTATGTTTAAGTACCATTAAGCATTAAGCATTAAGCATTTGCCTAATTCCGAAGTATCTTGTAGGCTTTTTGAATGATCTTTACGATATAGTCATGGCGAGGAATGTTACGTATTTAACTCGAAGGAACTACTACAATTGTAAACCTCAATCACAGTATTTTACTATTTGTACCCCGGACAACCGCCCGTGTTGTAAATGTTGTGAAGAAAAATATTGCAAGCTGAACTACCGTAAACTTGATGAATTAGCGGAGTTGGGTCAACAAACGAGAAAAATATGCGGATTACTGAAGCTTCAAGATACAGATTTAAAGACGATGCTCGCTTCGCAAAGCCAAAAGTGTTTAGCTGTGAAAAGTAAAGAGCAGGAGCACAAGAAGACTCCAAAAAAGGGTAAGTGTCTAACATCATGGACCATCAGCCAAAACAAGTGCGGTGTACGTACTGTTGCAGCACCGACCACCATGATGCCCTGCCCCGCGCGGGCTGCTGTCCCTATTAAAATGGGATCTGGATTGGGTATTATGATATGTTCGCTTCAATCTCGACCCTGCTCTTTACAGGCCGAGGCGCCATTGTATACGGATGACGCCATAGAAATGACAAATGGTCAGATATTAATTCATTGTGATACAGAGAAACGTCCAGAGTTCAAATACGGCTGTGCAGATAACCCAGGATTGCAAATATTGCAATATAAAGCACTTCTGAAACGCGCTCACGTGTTACGTATGAAAGAAAAGCAGTTACTGTTAAAAGAAAAAGAAATTCAAAAGATAAACAAGAATCTTCGGAAAAGGCGGCGAAAACTTCTAAAAAAGGGTAATGCTATGGAAAAAGCTGAACTGCGGGCTACGGAGATGATGGAATTCGCACGGGATAAATTGATTGTCTTCCAGAATAGAAAGTGTTTACAAGCATGTGGGGATACAAGTACTGCCAAAAGGGGCCGAAGGCAGGGAAAGAGCGGTCTTTGCAAGGCGACCGGGAAGGGTGACCAGTCAACTTGTAGAGGATCCTGCGTGAAACGGCTGCTTGGGTTATCAAACTCTTGTCCAGTACGAAAGTTTGCAGGGTCTTCATTTCCGTTTAGTTGTAAGGTTAAGAGTGACGAAATGTTGAAGGGAAGGAAGGTGCGAAGCTGGTCGACGGCGAGAGACGCCTGCCACCCAATCTTCAGGAGTCCACCGCTGCCTTGGGTCCAGCCGTTGTCCTACCGCCGACGTTGTGATCCCAAGTGCCACTGGAAGAGATTGGGATATTCTCTCCTCTGTGTAGCGGGAGTCATATATTGGGTTCCCGTTCTCATATTATTGCATTGCCTTTGTTGTTGTTGTTGTCATTCTGAGTAAATTCATCGTGCTGACGGTCTACCGTAGATATAATAAGAATACTTGTAAGTTTTTGGAATTGAATAAGTTTTGTTTATTCTAGGTTTGTTAAAAAATGTATTACAGATAGCATTACAACTGATGGGTCCTTTTTTTACGAATTGTATTAAATTGATCACTAACATTTAAGCTGTATAGTGGCTATTTTAAACAAACTGTGTACGGGACCCTGAAACCGACGCGGGAGGATAAACAGCGCCGGGCCTAACCTTTGGAGTTGCGTAGTGGGGCTCCTTGTAGTGGTGGTAACAGAAATTATAACTCGTGTAACTTAGCTTCTTTTATTGTTAGAAAAAACACAAAATTGAAAGAATAAATAGAAAAGTGCATCCGCGCTGAGTAGCGGTGAGCGTAGCCATTATCTATATCATCTACAATCTTACCAACATAACGTTATGGCGGCGTCGTTTGAGGCATACATTTTGACGCCACACCACCCCCCTACGGAGAAGGATATACCAAAAAATAATAACAATTGAAAATAAGTTATTACGATTCTGGAAACTCACGTGGCGGCCAGACCTGATAATTTGCCTGCAGGCGCAGGCGTCGTTATAGGGTTAGGTGCAGGTGTAGCTGCAGGGCCAGGCGGCCTCTGTGCTCGACGCAAATCCGAAGGTGACGAGGTAACCGGTGAGGGTAGTTTTCAGAATCAAGAAAGGCTGGTTTGACGCGGTCGACGCTCACTATAGCCTTCCTGTTCTTGATGTTCAAGGTCAGGGTCTACCCATCCGCAGAACGCTGTAATACGGCGAAAGGACCTGTATAAGGAGGTTGCAATGGGTGCCGAACTGTGTCGTCACGAAGAAAAACGTGAGATGCGGTGGGTAATTCCTTAGTGATGAAGACAGAAGGAGTAGAGTGGCGAAAGGCGGGAGCTGGAAGTGATGACATCTTTCTTCGCAGCTGGACGATGAAGTCAGCAGGATCGACCAGCTGGTCTTCGCCAGAATCGGAAACCAACATTTCTCCGGGTAAACGCAGAGGTTCTCCATACGTCATTTCAGCAGACGTAGCCTTCAAGTCTTCCTTGTAGGCGGTACGCATGCCGAGTAGGACAAGAGGAAGAGCACATGTCCAGGAGTCAGAGTGGCACATAAGTGCAGCCTTTACCTGGCGATGGAGTCGCTCAATCATTCCGTTCGCACAAGGATGGTATGCGGTTGTCCGAATGCGCTTTGTCGCAAAAGTTTGCATAATAGGTACGGAGGAGGAGGATCCTCCCGATACTGACTGTAAATTGTGTCTCAGTCTATATGTTACATAAAAGTTGGCATTTTGGAGCCCCTTGCCACCTGGCGGCTAGGGATGAGAGAGAACGCTCCTTTCGCTCTTCAGACAAACGGACTGATGGATAGGTGAAAATGCCGTAAAATGCTGCATTTGCCATTAGCCGCGTACTGACTGAGCGAGCAGCCTTGGTAAGGCAGCCTGGCGCGGTAAATCCTCGGTCAGTCAGGATGTGCCTCGCCCGAGGCAAACGCATGTCCGGCCTCGGCCGAGCGAGGCCGAAGATGCGAAATGTCCCGTTTATACTAATAGAGGACAAAGAGAAGATGCGCGAAGAAATATAAACGGTCGATGTTGGATAAGCCTCACCATCTAATCATTCAAATCCTACTGATCGTGGCTGCATCGCAAACGTTGCGCGGCACACGTCCTAGGGTGCCTCACCGAGGCCGCTCGCTCAGTCATTCAGTACGCAGCTATTTAAGCTCAATTTTGCCTATTTCGTCGATATCTTGCATTTGCTAAGTTTTTTCTTTTTACCATTTGGTAGTAGGTAATTCACATTATACTGGGAACAAATTTTTTTTTTTTTACATTGGTAATATTGCTCCGCCAGGTTGTGCCCGTTAGTATCCTTTAGTAGTCTGTGGTTGTGCCTCATAAGTTGGAGTGAGTTGAGTGGCAGCATTTTTTCTGTGTCTCGCAACTTTTGAATTTCGATCTACAAAAGAGGGGTTTTTGAGAAGTAGTATAGTAACGTCCCAAGGTAAGTAAAGACTGTCTATTTTCCGTAAATTTAATACTTTCAAGAAAAGGATACGATTTCATCATAGTAACGTAGTAGGCAATATTGGGCAGTGTTTTGGTAACTTAAGTGACACAATTTTGCATTGGTCTAGGGCTGTCACTAGCTGCGTTTTATAATGTACAAAAGAGTAAAAAGGTCAATCAACTATTCTTTGTACATTTAAGCATGTCTTATGTATACTATATTTTTAATCAATAGATTCATTGTCAGTACATGTGCAAATAAGCTATCCAAATCAGAATTACATTTTTGCCAAAAATACTAGTAGGTATCTTAAGGGACAAACCACTATTTTCATACAAAACTGGGGACAACATGTCCACTAAGTTACCGGTGGAAGAAGAAATTTTAATTGTTTAATAAATATAGGTACATATCTACCGGGTCATAGCATTCACGGTTTATCTGTGTAATAAAAACACGCAACATTTTAAAGAAAACCCATTTAGTTTTTCTTTATACTTAAAAGCCTTACAAACTTGAAAGAAATAGTGTACAAAGAATAGTTGAATGACCAAAAAATAGGCGCAAATAGTAGTTTTGTCCTTGAAATATTTAAAATATTACATAGGTACTCGAATAGGTATTTGCGGCAAATACTAAACAAAACTAAACAAACAATGTTATAAGAATTGATTATTTTACTAAAATATATCATTTAATTATAAATAATAATCTGTTTATTTGGCACAAGCACAAGCACACAGTTAACGATATTGTTGTATATAAAGTTCGTGGAACCTGCCATAACTTTGCCTATTGCCTGTAAAAAGTAATATACAATTATGTATGACAATAATTTGACTGCCAGGGACAATCACAATGTGTCATGTGCACACACGACTAAATAATATTACAAATAGAAACACATTATTTATTGAGATATCCCTCTAGGAAAAGTCACGTCTTAGGTCTTCAATTTTGCGTCCCACTTTGATTGCTTGTAATTCAGAAATACTGCACGATAATAATGAGATTTAATTCCTATCTGGCAAGGCATAGGGTCTGTTTTCCGACTAATACTCATAAAACGCCATAAGAAACATAGGTTCATAGATATAAAAAAAGTCAAAATCTTAGGCGAAGTTGCAGCATTTTACGGTATTTTAAATCATTAGTGACAAACCCCTTTATTTATATAGGTATACGATATACGACCGTAATCTTTTCCACTCTAATAAGATTATAGTTAAATAAAAAATAAACCGTTGAACCGATTGTCGTATTTATGAATTTTAATTACAGCTTAGGTATGATAAGAGGGCTGTTTGATAAGTCATTTTAAAAAGTAAAACAGTTTTTTTTTTAAACAATTTACTTTCATTTCTCATCATAGTCTCCTTTGAGGGCGGAACACTTGTTCCAGCGAGTTTCCAATTTTTTTATCCCCTCCAAAAAATAAGTTTTGTCCAGGTCCTCAAAATAGGCGTTTACACTTGCGATGCACTCCTCATTTGTCAAATTTTCCCTCATTTGCCCTCCAAGCCGTCTTTTCAGAGTTGGGAATAGGTAATAATCGCACGGAACTAGATCCGGCGAATACGGAGCATGCGGAACCAGCTCGAAGCCCAACTCGTGGATTTTGGCCATTGCAATAGTTGACGTGTGCACTGGGGCATTGTCTTGATGAAAGAGGACTTTCTTGGGGGACAAATTTGTTTTTTTTTTCCAACAATTCGGCATTAAAACGGCCCAATAACTCTGCGTAATAACGGCCAGTGATAGTCTTTCCCTTTTCCAAGTAATCAATCATAATTATTCCTTCGCCATCCCAGAAGACTGTCGTCATCACCTTCCCAGCCGACAAATCAGTCTTGGCCTTATTTGGGGCACGGACACCAGTCGCCATCCAATGTTTTGATTGCTGTTTTGATTCAGGTGTATAATGATGGACCCAAGTTTCGTCCACAGTGACAAATCTACTCAAAAAAATCCGAGGATTCTCTTCATCATATCCAAACACAGTTTTGAAATTCGCTTTCTTTCGCGTTTTTGTTCGATTGTCAACAAACGTGGCACCTAACGTGCAGACAGCTTTGTCATACCCAAATCTTCATGCATGATTTTATGTACTCGCTCAGTGGAGATGCCTGTGTTCTCAGCTATTTCACACACCTTCACTCGGCGGTCGTCGATTGCAATATTATGGACTTCTTCAACAACATCCTCAGTCACTAGACGTCGATTGGGCGACCAGAGCGTGGAGCATCAGTTTTTTTTTTGTTTTTCTTTTTTTTTCTTTGCCCCGCGGCGGCTTGAACAGCTACTACCGCGGGAATATGGCGTTTCCACAATGAAGTGATTTCGCCAGTGTCAAGTTTATGTAAGTATAAATCAATATAGTAATAAAACACAATCCAATCTTCTCTAGGGAGATTGTTGGCAACGTTGTACGGTGATATGTAGGACAGAGGCCAAGATAGTTTTAACCTCTGTACCACTGCGAGTCCACTTGGAACGAGAAGTAAAATGCCAGGATACACGAAAAAATCTTCTATTACTGTGCAACACAAAGGCATTAAAAGTACAAATCACTGACAAAAAAGAACTTTGAACACCTAAATACACAAAATTAAAAACTAAAACAAATTACACATCCGCCAATAGTCTGCTATTGGCGGCCAAAATTGTTCGAACCCATGTTTGGTACTGGTGGATTTACGTATCCTTGGCTATGAAGTCGAGGTAGATTTTCGTCTCGGTACATCCTCTGCGCCTCTCTTAAACTTTCACCGCTCAGTATGTACCTACATACGGACCATTTCGTAATACTCAACATTAGAATATTCGTAAGACATCGCGAGAGATTTTATCCCAGTTAAAAATTGTCTTTTCATCACACTTGCTCGTAAATGGTGTTATTCTATGCCTGTATACAGAAGGTCAATGGCCTAAATTGTTCCCGCGGGAATTATGGCGAGTTTGTCATCCATAGGGAGTAATGACTTTCTTTTTAAAATTTGCAACTCTTTCGTACATCATTTCTGACTAAGGAGGTTTAATTCTCAGCCAAAAAATTAATCGGTTTCTAATTTCATCTTTAAAAATTAGCTATAGACTAACTTACATTACACAAAACCTATACGCTTCATTAAACTTCATTATTTTTATACCTATTTCAAGTTTATATCAACATTTATCATTAATTTTAGTAAATATACATTTTTATCAAATTGGCTAAATCTGGCTCGAATCCAGGTCGAAACTAAACGCAGTTATTATCTGTGGTAGAGGTCACAAAAAAAATATCGTTTTCATTTACGTTCCCGTTCGTCAAAAGTTATTTCTTTATATTTTGCAGAGTTAAAGTGTTTTTTCCTCGCAAATGTGATGAAAACCATTGTGTGTATCACAGGCAGTAAGGGGCCTTCGGCGTCGGGCTTCTTACACTCTCGTTAGTAATTCCCTTCATACTACCCTTGATGCACAATGTACTATTACTGCAAAAAATTGTAGTGACATGACGCTGTCAGCTGAAGTTTCG
Source organism: Acleris sparsana (assembly GCA_923062465.1). Taxonomy (NCBI): domain Eukaryota; kingdom Metazoa; phylum Arthropoda; class Insecta; order Lepidoptera; family Tortricidae; genus Acleris; species Acleris sparsana. The sequence goes on from OV281293.1 coordinate 5,463,884, forward strand.
CTATTCGAAAAAAACTAGTTTAATTGTAAAAAGGGTTTTGTTGTTGAGGTTTGTGATCTTCTAGTGTGACTTTGTGTCCACACGAGAAGGTAAAAGAGAAATAATGTTGAAAGAAAAATTTTTTTTTTCGAACTCGTTTTATATTGTATTAACGATACAAAATCATATTTTAAAATTTGTGCACTAAAAAAATACCCTGTATATGACCTCTTTTGTGTACCAGTTTTTAGGTGTGTTAGTGTGTGTGGTATCACTCTGCATTAGTGTGCGTAAGTTTGCTGTCAGTTAAACAATTTCAATATTTAAAAATAGTTTAACTTAGATTAGTTTAAATTATCACTTCTGTCAGGCGTCCCGAGACGCACACGTTATTTTAAATTTAAATTTGAGGAGCTGATTTAAATTTGAACTTAAGTTGAATTGGAAATTGCAATCCATTAGTATATTTTTAGTAATAGATTACTAAACACTTTTATATCTTTGTGTTTTTTACCTCTGGTTTTTTACTCACGATGCGAACAATGACCATAAAACTAAGTTAGTTCGAACTCATAGCAATATTTCTTCATATGGGAATGCACGTTCCACAATTTTCCTGCCATTGCTGCCACAATACATAGTGCACCCAATAAAAATGTTGAGCATTCTTAGAACCTTGTCATTGTGACTGACATTGTTATTGTCATACTTGTTATTTGATGTTCTATTTGAAGTTTATTTATTATGACTAGGGTTAGGATTTTGGTGGCATATGGTAGTTCTAGAATCCATGGAGTCGCTATTTCCTAATTATGATAATACATGACATTTTGATTTTGACCTTCAGTGTGGTCATATTTCAAAATGTACTAAATTTTTAGTTTGGGTTATACCCAACTGTTACCAACAATTTGTTACCACTAACTACTGGGTTTTTTTTTCCAGTAGTTACCTATCACCAAATAACTTAGTGGTAACAAATGAGAAAAAATAGTCCTACTTGTTACCACCGGGTACTTTAGTGGTGGCTTTAGCCCGTACCAGTGGTAACAAATTGGTGGTAACAGGTGGGAATAACTGTTATTCCATACCTACTAATATTTGTTTGGTTGTAAAGTTTTCACAGCAGAGATATCCTCTATACCAAAATTCAATTAAATTGATTCAGCATTTATCTGTTGATTTAATGAACAAAGAATTCGGAAATATTAAAATACTGAAGGTCAAAATCAAAGTGGTAAGTATTATAATAAATAGGAAATATCGACTCCATGGATTCTAGAACCACGATTTGCCACCAAAAGTCCTAACTCTAATTATTATACTCTGTGACAGGACGATCACAAACAACCAAAGCAAACAACAAATGCAAATAGCGGACGATGCAGAGCGAGCGCGCGGGGCTCGTCCACTGATCGGCATTCCGTATGACGTCATCGGGATCCATCGCAAAAGTTGCCTCTCGAGGCGTTGGCATTGCCGATGAGCAGATTCGTGCGATCAGTGCGGTGCGGATCAGTGGACGCACTTTTGTGACGTTTTATACAAAAGAATACTACGATCCGTTCGATGCGATGCGTCCGATGCGTACGACACCGATATGTGGACGCTCACCTTAATACAAATCAAATGATTTTGACCAAAGACTACTATTGTATACTGGGATTTTGACATGAAAGTTGTGTTGGTTGTGATGGCAAATTGTCAAACAATTATCAAACACATACGTTAGTATCTCTTAGTAGTCTGTGCACATACCTTAATATTCTGTGCATCAAACCCACTGTTATGTCAAATCAAAATTGAAACAATTATTACAAAAAATGTAGAAAAACGTAAAAACTTAATGTTCAAAAAAATTTATTTAAATGTGCGATAATGTTTGTTTAAGTACCATTAAGTAAGCATTTGCCTAATTCCGAAGTATCTTGTAGGCTTCTTGAATGATCTTAACGATATAGTCATGGCGAGGAATGTTACGCATTTCACTCGAAGGAACTACTCTAATTGTAAACCTCAATCAGAGTATTCTACTATTTGCGCCCCGGACAACCGCCCGTGTTGTAAATATTGTGGATCAAAATGTTGCAAGCTGAACTACCGTAAACTTGATGAATTCGCCGAGTTGAGTCAAAAAAGGAGAAAAACACGCAGATTAGTGAAGCTTCAACATTCAGATATAAAGACGATGCTCGCTTCGCAAAGCCAAAAGGGTTTAGCTGTAAGACGTAAAAAGCAGGAGCACAAGAAGACGCTAAAAAAGGGTAAGTGTCGATCATCATACATCAGCCGAAACACGTGCGGTGTACGTACTGCTCCCGCACGCACCACCGTGATGCCCTGCCACGCGCGGGCTGCCACTAAAAGGGGATCTCGATTGGGGGTTATGATACATCAATCTCGGCCCTGCTCATCAAAAGCCGAGGCGCCATTGGATACGGATGACGCCGTAGAGATGACAAATGGTCAATTATTAATTAATGGTGGCACAGAGAAACGTCCAGAAGTCAAATACGGTTCTGCAGATAATCCAGAATTGCAAATATTGCAATTTAAAGCACTTATGAAACGCGCTCGAGTGTTACGTATGAAAGAAAAGCAGTTAATGTTAAAAGAAAAAGAAATTGAAAAAAAAAACAAGATTCTGCGGAAAAGGATTCTAAAACAGGGTAATGCTTGGGAAAAAGCTGAACTGCGAGCTACGAAGATGATGGGATTCGCACGGGATAAATTGAGTGCCTTACAGAATAGGAAGTCTTTACAGGAATGTGGGGATACAATTACTGCCAAAAGGAGCCAGTACAATGACAAGTGCAGTTTGAAATCTAGATTGATGCCATCAATACTAATGCCTTGTCTTTGCAAGGCGACAGGAAAGGGCGACCAATCAACTTGCAGAGGATCCTGCGTGAAACGGCTGTTTGGTTTATCAAACCCTTGTCGAGGACGAAAGTCTGCAGGTCCTTCTTTTCCTTTTAATTGTATTCTGTCTTGCCTTAGTTGTTGTTACCGTTCTGAGTAAATCCATCGTGATAACGGTCTACCGTAGTTATAATTCAAATTCAAATCATTAATTTCATGTAACATGACACATAAATGTTACAAAGATAGATTTTTTAAGAGTATTATGCTACCATTAAATAATGCCTGGTGGGCGCATGCAATCCCGCACAGTGTGACATACTATCACAATCAGACTTATCATGTATCATTCTTAGAATGGTATTGAGACTGTCCCGCACCGGGCGCACTAGGGATGCAGCGCGCCCGCGCATCGTTGCATAAAAACATTCAGCGCGAGCATCCGCAAACAACCCGGAAGCGGTACAGAAACGAGGCAGTTATTATTATTATATTGTACTCGGAGGGCACTATAGGCCCGTTGCGAATAATTCACCCAGAGGCTACAAGTCCTTTAGATCGACCGCAACAACGTGACCTAGATATTTGAAATGGTCGACTCTGTCCATTGGACTGCCATCATGGTAAATTGCAGGAACCTCCGATGTTTTGTTGCGATGGATCTCAGACTCGATTAGTTCATTCACATACAGGTAAAACAGTGTAGGTGAGGTCAACCCCCCCATCTCAGCCCACACTCCAACCTGTACTCATCAGACTGCGTATTCACCCATCTAACGCTGTTGAGATGATTTCCATACCAGTACCCAAGTATACGAATCGTTTCTTGTATTTAATAGTTGTAGTTTCTTATATTCGTTTCTTTCCATAATATATCGTAGGAAACCAGGACAAAAGCCTTAGTTAGGTCCAGTAAGCAGGCAAGCACACCATTCTGCATAATATTTGACAGTATGCTTAAAACACAGTATTGCTGCTTCTGTAGACAGACCTGGCCGAAAACCAAATTGGTTATCATGCTATTCTTACATGTTTACTTAATTGTGAATTAAGCACGCTGTTCAATATTTTGGGTACAATCGTTGCCAATGATATGGGCCTATAGTTGTTTTTATCGGACAGGGCTCCAGTTTTATTTTTAACTACCAGCACAACGATTGTGCGCGTGTCATCTGGCAAATATAAATGCCTTACATACACATAGCGTAAAAAACACTGCCAACAATCTCGATATATGAGGTCTCGCATGCTGGAGGTGTTCGATGCTGAGCCCGTCATGACCGGGAGATTTACCCCTGGTCATAGACTTAATAATATGATGAATCTCTTTGGCAGTAAACCCCGGACCAGGTTCAGTATCACGGATCTCACCCTCTTCTTATAAAGAAAGATCTTATAAAGAAGTCTTTAAACAAATTGAGAATATCTTTGTGGCGACTCCCCCTTCGACGCCCACGGGGTGGCCAGCTGCAGGCTTCATTTTGTTAGTGGATTTCCAGAAACCCCGGAAATCCTTCTTTGAGTGCTAAGAGGTAATGTCCAGTTTAATTTGGTTTTGATGATCTTGACACCATTTCAGACGTGATTTAAAGATGTTTCGAGACTCTAGCATCTCGTTAAAAAGAACGCCGGCCGTTGGTCTCCCAGCAACAATCCATTCATAATACCGCTGTCTGGCCACCCCGTGACCGTCACTGACAAACTTATTCCACTCTGCAACCTGTTTTGCCCTATCCCCCCAAGACCAACAAACTTTAACGTCGTGTTTGAAATGTCATACAAAACTGTGAAACGATTGAAAGCGACAAGGTACATAAATGATCACTTATTTATGCTGTTGACTGTACAACGATATAATACTTATATAGCGAAATATATACTTAAATACATAGAAAACATCAATGACACAGGAACAGATATTCGTGCTCATCACAAAAATATCTACCCTTACCGGGATTTGAACATAGGACCGCAAGCTTCGTAGGCGGGGCACTACCAACTAGGCCAGCGCGTCGTCGAATCGTCGTCGAATTAAGGCCCCGTTCTCACGAGCGCTTTTTCAACGCGCGTTAAAAAAACGCTGAAATGACACAAATTGATAACCATGTGTTTATTCACACGAAGGCGGTTTTAAAGCGCGGCGCTTTTTTATCGAACACTGTTCGATTTTCGACGTTGGGCGTTGGACGGTAAATTGAATCAAGCTTAAAATACCGCCAACGTCGGGTTATAACGCGACGCTTTTTAAGCGCTCGTGAGAACGGGGCCTAATTGACGCACCAACCCTCAATTTAGAAATAAAAGCTATTGTTCATGAACACGTTCTCAAAAGGGACAAGTGTATTGGAATAAGACAAAGACAAATTGCCTTGGCAATTTCTTGCCAAGCAGAAGGCACATTAGTTCTCGCAGAACAACCAAATCTTATCTTATCTTATTGGTGGGGTCCTTACGACACTTCGACCCTAAGGGATCTTTTGTGTAATTACCCCTCTTTTAGCGCTTAAACCATACCCAAACCGTAGCCTCCACCCCTTCCAAAAAGCGGATAGTGGAGTGCAATAGTTAGGGAGGTCGTGGCAGACGTTATTAATAGCGATAATTATACTAGGGCTCCTGGTCGTGTCCGTGTTTCGTGTACCCGTAGCCGAATCTCCGTTACCGAGTAACACGGCAACGGAGATCCGGCCCGTTCGACACGTGAAATTCGGCTACGTGTAATTAAGATACGTAGTAGCTCCGTGTAACACGGAGATACGTTTCTTATTTACACGTAGATCCGATCCGCCCGTGACCGTGACTATTATTCTTGGGTCCATTTTCATATTCATGCAATGCATTCGGCAAGTCCTTGGTTTTGTTTTTGTCTAAACTCATAATGGCTGGTTATGTAGAAAACAGAATAATACCACTAATTACTAAAAAGAAAAATATAACTAAAGCTTGACAAATAAAAATAAACTAGAACACATATCACATATCTAATAAGGCTCCGTTCGACAAGCTTTCATTCAATAACCGTGCGGAGCGGAGCCGGAGCCGAGATCCGCAGATACGTAGCCGAACGCAGACACGGGTACGTATCTTGGCGTGACGCTGTAGTTCGGGAACTTAGCACCGCCGTTGCTAAGATCACGGAGCTACGGTTCCACGTGTAACACGGATATCAGGACCACTAAATTATACCCAACGAAACCTCAAGGACCTCGTCTGCCACCATGGTGGCGCTGCGTTGTCAATTGACAGCGTTTCAAAAGTGTAAAATATATTTTTCACTTCTCATGCTCGTAAAGTCCTTCTTTATGCTGGGTATAGGCTGCATAAATCGCATTTTATGCACTAGTGCATAACGTGTTGTCATCATCTAGACTAAGACAATTAAGCCCTACAGCCAGACAGACAAGGTGAAAACATTAAATTAACTTTTCATTTGAATACATTTTTACTTTAATTCATTTGCCGTCTATGTTGTATCTAACAAAAAATAAATTAAAAATTTGTTTTATGCCCGTTTTGCACAATCTACTAGTGCGCACATGTCTGCCTCTTGGGCTGATAATTTTTTACATAATTTTGTGATTTAAACACTGTACTTGAATTGTTCGAGTAGAAACAATAAGAAAGACCACGGAAAAATAGTCCGTCAGCATGTTGCCTCTGCGTAGGTATGTCAATTGACAGCGCTTCGAAAATGTAAAAAAAACAGTTGTGCTATATTTTGCGCACATATGTATTTGCCTCTTGGCCTGATTCTTAGATTTCTTAGGAAAACCAAGAAAATCGATGCAGACGTTCAGGCCTCTTATATTCCAAAGGCAAACCATTTGAATATTTTTTTTCAACCCGACGCTCGCGCCAATCTACTAGTACAAATTCTACGTCTACTGTAGGAATGATTTTTAAAAAGCGTTAGAAATATTTGGGTTCTGTCTGTTTTGTTTTGAATTTCAAACAGTTTTACAGTTAATAATCAGTGAGCAAAGTGTCTGCCAAAAGATTTTTCGTAATGAAAACCGTGTGCAAATGACTTAGTAGAGCTTTGTTTAGGGTTCCGTACCAAAATGGTAAATAAGGGACCCTCATGGTGAGATTTCGTTGTCCGTCTGTGTGTCTGTATGTCGCAGCAGGTTTTCTCAGCAACAACAAATGTTATTAACTTGAAATTTGGCATATTTGTATTAGTTGTACAACTTTCTTGCCCGCATCTATCTGTTTTTAGTAAAAAAAGTATGAAATGAATTTTATTAATAATTGAAAAGGGGTCCAGAATTGTCCCGGTTGAAAAATGAAAGTGGTTTGATTAGCAAATGGAGTGTCACATGAAAGGGCTTAATGTGCACATTTCAAAACAATTTTTTTTTAGTTTTCTGTGATGTACTTTTTGATTTATTGCCAAAAATGTACAAAAAATGATCGTTCCCCCCTTATCTCCGAAGTTTATGAATCAAAAAATCTGAAAAAATCCTGACGTATATTATATATATTTGAAAGAAATAACAAAAAACTTTAAAAAATTGAATTAAAATTTAGGCTAGTCAAAACGGACCTTATTGCATAGATAATAAAGCTCATAACAAATGAGTATTTTCTTTTAAGGTTACTAAGCATATTATCTTAAATACGGAACCCTCGGTGCCCGAGACCGCCTCGTACTTGGCCGGTTTTTTTAAATGCTATTTCCACACTATCCCCCTTACTAATAAATGTTGAGTAATGGTGGTAGGTATAGCTAAACCATGCTTTTTCCTTATCTGTCAAATTCAAATGTCACAATGAGAGATAAGGAATAAGCATGGTTTAGCTATACCACAGTTACTCAACGTGTATTAGTAAGGAGGTTTACAAATAACATAGTATGTTGAAAGTTATTACGCACCGAAATTTTTCATGTGCGAAGTGGCGAAGCGCTGAAATATGAATGATGGCGGTAAGTCGAGTGGGAAAAATGGTAAATATAAAAAAAATAGGTTGCTTGCATATTCAGTCTTTGAAACAAATTGAATTATGCCGACACCGTAAGTGATACTACATGTGATCTCGAGGACAAAACTTGAAGAAGTATAAGTACCTATGGTAAACAACTTAATAACTGTGTTAATAACCTCAAAATGAAACTTTTTTGGTTAAAACAGCTCTTTTATCGTAAATAAAGTACTACACTGAGAAAATATTTTGGACATCACTTGACCAATGTATTGTCCGTGATCCGTAATTGCTTTATTTTATTTAAAATGGTTTCATACAAAAAGTTGCATTTTAAGGTTAGAAAATTGTTTACTATTTAAGACAAGTAAGTCTGAACAGCGTTTTAGGTAAATGTTATTTAATTTTTTTAATTTTAAGTGTTCTTAAAATATATTTTTAACATGTTAACACCACACAGTAAGGCATTTCTTGGAGCTCATGCTCTCTGAAAACGATTTTAATAATGTCAAGTAATCGACTAAAGCGGCAGTTTTTGTAAATGCGCATGATCATTTGATCTATACCTCGGCAGAGCGGAAAGTCTGCGGAAGGTGCCCCTGCCCTTACTTATATAAACGTGGAATAACCGTGGGGTAGCTAAACCATGCTTTGTCCTTATTTGTCATTGTAACATTTGAATTTGACACTTAAGGACGAGAAAAGGACAAAACATGGTTTAGCTACCCCCACGTTTATAAGTTAGGGCATATGTATTGGATTGGAAGTCTTGTCCTAAACCGATGTACTTACATAAAAACTTTTTTCAAAATAATGTATTAATAATCATGGCAGACTCAGAATTTTATCGTGTCAAATTATGAAGACATTAAGTTTACATTTATTTTTTACATAGGATTAGATTATTTTTACGCTATGTATTTAATTTTAACTGAAAAGTATTATTATATTACGATTGCAGTTTGAATTTTGGTACTTGATATTGATGCTCTGATGGATAAGAAGCCTTCAAAATGTCGGTTCCGTGTAATGAAGTTTGAAGAAAACGCAATATCTAGCTCAAAAAATGAAATGAAAACAGAACGTGTTAAGTCAGCCACGGGTCCGTGGGGTCCACGGACTTCCCGCGCTCCGGAGCGCGCGCGCAGTCCCGACCCGCAGGCCTCTGTCATGGACACAACTATGAGGCAAGATCGTAAGAGATCTAGAACAGTCGGTAAAAAACCTGTCAAAAGTACGTATCTGGTTGTAGCTATTAAGTGACTTACTATTTAACTTTATAGTTTTACTAGGTACTGCTCGCGACTTCGTCTACGTAGAATTCGAAAATCGTTATGCACTCGAGATTTTTTAAATTTTCCGGGACTAAAGTAGCCTATGTGTAAGCCTTCGCCCCAGTGGTGCCAAATCTACTTTAGGTACATCGAAGTGCTGAAGTGTTCGTACAAAAACGCCACCATGTCCGTCCGACTACAGGAACAGGACTCGAGTCCCATTCCACTGCAGCGGGGAGTCAGACAAGGAGATGTCATAATTATCCCCAAAACTGTTCACCGCTGCACTGGAAGATGTCTTCAAGGTTCTTGACTGGAAAGTGCCAGTGATGCCAGTGCTGAGACGTGGTCGTTTACAATGGGCCTAATAAAAAAACTCAAGATCACTCAAAGGGCGATGGAGAGGGCTATTCTCGGAGTATAGCTTTGCGTGATAGAATCCGGAATGTGGAAATCAGCAGGAGAACTAGGGTCACCGACATAGCCCGAACAATTGCCAAACTGAAGTGGCAGTGGGCGGAGCTCATTGCTTGTAGAACTGATGGCCGATTGGGCCACAAGCTTCTTGAATGGCGATCACGTGTCGGAAGACGCAGCGTGGGTAGCCACCCACGTGATGGTCCGGTGACCTCGTGAAGGTTGCGGGAACTCGGTGGATACATGTAGCAGGTGACCGGTCGTTGTGGCGATCGGTCTTGTGCTTTTCGCATCCACCGTGCTCCCGCGATCCTTACGAGGTCGTTACTCCATCATATTGGAGGCCTATCTGCAGCTCGTCTTCCAGTCCGTGGGCGCCACTCCAGAACCTTCTGACCCCATCGGCCATCAGTCCTGCGAGAAATGTCCCCGCCCACTGCCACTTCACTTTAGCTATTCTTCGGGCTATGGCGGTAACCTTAGTTCTACTGCGGATATCATCATTTCTGATTCTATCACGCAGAGAAACCCCGAGCATAGCCCTCTCTATAGCCCTCTGAGTGACTTTGAGCTTCCTTATGAGGCCAATTGTTAGCGCCCACGTCTCAGATCCGTAAGTCATCACTGGCAACACACACTGGTCAAAGACTTTTGACTTCAAACACTGCGGTAATTTGGACGAAAAGATGCTGCAAAGCTTCCCGAATGCTGCCCAGCCGAGTCGGATTCAACGAGTGGCCTCTTTCTCAATGTTGGACCTACCTAATTGGACCGTTTGTCCCAGGTAAATATAGTGGTCAACAACTTCGAGCGCAGAGCCTCCGACTATCACGGGAGTTAACGCGACGTGGACATTAGACAAGACTTTCGTCTTGTCCATGTTCATTCTCAAGCCAACTCGGTCGGAAGCTCTACTGAGGTCAGCGAGCATTGCACTGAGGTCCTCCATGGTCTCAGCCGTGACTACGATATCGTCAGCGAATCGAAGGTGAGTGATGTACTCACCATTTATGTTGATGCCTCGTCCTTTCCAGTCCAGACCTTAAAAGCATCCTCCAATGCAGCGGTGAACAGCTTCGGAGAGATCACATCTCCTTGTCTGACTCCCCGCTGCAGAGAAACAGACTTCGTGCTCTGGTCCTGTAGTCGGACGGACGGCTGTAGTGGCGTTTTCGTACAGACACTTTGATATATCGGTAGTGAAATTGGCACCGCTGGAGAGACTGCAGCACAGCTCATGTTTCGATCTAATCGAAGGCTTTCTCGTAGTCCACAAATGCAAGGCAAAGGGGGAGTTTATACTCTTCGGTCTTCTGTACAACCTGCCGCAACGCATGTATGTGATCTACGGTACTATAGCCTTTTCGGAAACCGGCTTGTTCGGGAGGCTGGAAATCTTCAAACCTGCGCGCGAGACGATTTGTGACGACCCTCTAAAACAGCTTGTAAACATGGCTCAGATGGGTCAATAATTCTTGAGCAAAGTTTTATCACCTTTCTTGAAGAAGAGAACCACCACACCTCTGTTCCGTGCTTTCAGCGTTCTCCCTTCGTGGAGTACGGAGCTGAAGAGCGCCTGAAGGCCCCTAAGGATGGGTTTACCACCCGCCTTCAGGAGTTCAGCTGAAATTCCATCCTCACTAGGGGCTTTGCCTTTCTTAAGCTGTTTGAGGGCCATACTAATCTCGTAGGCTGACGTCGGGGAGATCTTCGGTATATGTCAGGTTAATGTAGCCTTCGTGTTTTTAACTAGATTTTCGACGGGTGTTCGGGTTGTCGTGTACAGCTGTCCATAAACCTTCTCAACTTCCGCCAATAGCTCAGGTTTGGATGAAATGACTCTACCATCGTCGGTCTTCAGCTTCATCAATTGGCTTTGGCCAACAGACAGATCCCTGGCAAACACCTTAGAGCCCCCGTTACGCTCAATAGCCTCTTCAATACTTTTAGTATTGAATCGGCGTATATCACGCTTCAAAGACTTCGAGATCTGACTGTTGAGCTGCCGATAGCGACAAGCGTCACCAGAGGACTGCAGAATCATTTCGCGCCTCACCTCCATGAGCCTAAGGGTGGATTCCGAGAGCTTCCTGGTTTTTGTATCAGGGCTCATCCAGGTCCACTTCCTATGCTCACGTTTTCTGAAGAAGGAGTTCAACATATAGAGTCCCTCCTTCTCCATAAAACTGGCCAGTAGGTGGCCCCGGTGATTCCTACGCCCCACTCTCTGCTTTTCACCGTCTCGTTTGCCCTGAGCTTTGCGTTGAAGTCCCCCATAACAACCGTGAAGTTATCGAATATCGTTCGGTCATTCTGAGTACAAGGTACGCTACCCTGCTCAAAACGCTCTCGATGTTCACCACGTTGTTCACGAGGGACTTGCGGACGATAAACGCGACACCTCCCTAGGACTCGTGGTCGCCCTCCCGGAAATAGAGCAAGTTTCCGGATTTCAGGGTTATCATGTCCTCCCCCTCTCTACGGACTTCTGGAAACCCTATGATTCCCCATCGTAACCTGCTCAATTCCTCCTCCAGTTCCAGCAGTTGTATGTTGCCAGGGCCAAAGGTTGTTTCTGGTAGCCGAGTCTCTGCTGGAAATTACCTAAAGCACCCCCGCCCCGCCGTTAGCATGGCCGCTGCCGCAGCCAGGAATAGCGGGGCCGCCAGGGACTAGGGCTCTGGGCTGTTTTTGTACATTTATACTTGGCTTAAGATCTAGAACCGTTGGGGGGGAAAATGCCGTAGTCACCACGCTTGGCTGGCGGGTTGGCGACCGCATTTATACCATGTAGTCCGCGGAGGACGCTGCTGCCCATCCTCCGGTTTATCCCTTAGCCGCCTCTTACGACACCCACGGTAAGAGATGGGGTGGTGCTATTCTCGGCCGGCACCAACACAGCAACGTGATTATGGTGTAATAATGGTAAATAAGTCCGTTTGGTTTTGTTTACATTTTTTTCATCACACTTGCTCGTAAATGGTGTTATTCCATGCCTGTATACAGAAGGACAATGGCCTAAATTGTTCCCGCGGGAATTATGGCGAGTTTGTCATCCCTAGGGAGTAATGACTTTCTTTCTTGACGACGCGCTGGCCTAGTTGGTAGTGACCCTGCCTACGAAGCTAGCGGTCCTGGGTTCAAATCCCGGTAAGGGCAGATATTTGTGTGATGAGCGCGAATATATGTTCCCGAGTCATGGATGTTTTCTATGTATTTAAGTATATATTTCTCTATATAAGTATTTATATCGTTGTCTAGTACCCATAATACAAGCCTAGAGCTTAGTTTGGGACTAGGTCAATTGGTGTGACATTGTCCCCCTGATATTTTAAAATTTGCAACTCTTTCGTACATCATTTCTGACTAAGGAGGTTTAATTTTCAGCCAAAAATTAAATCTGTTTCTAATTTCATCTTTAAAAATTAGCTATAGACTAACTTACATTACACAAAACCTATACGCTTCATTAAACTTAATTATTTTTATACCTATTTCAAGTTTATATCAACATTTATCATTAATTTTAGTAATTATACATTTTTATCAAATTGGCTAAATCTGGCTCAAATCCAGGTCGAAACTAAACGCAGTTATTATCTGTGGTAGAGGTCACAAAAAAAAATCGTTTCCATTTACGTTCCCGTTCGTCAAAAGTTATTTCTTTATATTTTGCAGAGTTAAAGTGTTTTCTCTTTGTTTTTTTCCTCGCAAATGTGATGAAAACCATTGTGTGTATCACAGGCAGTAAGGGGATTACTAACTCGAGTCATTAAAAGCCCTCCGCCTTCGGCGTCGGGCTTCTAACACTCTCGTTAGTAATTCCCTTCATACTACCCTTGATGCACAATGTACTATAATCATTTGTATTGATCCGAATTTTAACAAAGCCTATCCCATGTTGTCACTGTGGCTGGCTGGTAGAAGCGAAAGGAGAAATAAAATAATGAATTAAATAATTATGACAAATAATTACTAATATAGAATAATATTTAATGTTACTAACAATTTATGGAACTCTACGGAAATAAATTCATTTAATTCAAAAATGTTTTCGTTATTAGGGTTAGTTTATGCAGTAGGTACCTACTGATTTTCTAACTACAACTAACGAAATATATACGCTACAGATGGCGAAATTATAGAGTTTTCATCACACTTGCTCGTAAATGGTGTTATTCCATGCCTGTATACAGAAGGACAATGGCCTAAATTGTTCCCGCGGGAATTATGGCGAGTTTGTCATCCCTAGGGAGTAATGACTTTCTTTTTAAAATTTGCAACTCTTTCGTACATCATTTCTAAGGAGGTTTAATTTCCAGCCAAAAATTAAATCGGTTTCTAATTTCATCTTTAAAAATTAGCTATAGACTAACTTACATTACACAAAACCTATACGCTTCATTAAACTTCATTATTTTTATACCTATTTCAAGTTTATATCAACATTTATCATTAATTTTAGTAATTATACATTTTTATCAAATTGGCTAAATCTGGCTCGAATCCAGGTCGAAACTAAACGCAGTTATTATCTGTGGTAGAGGTCACAAAAAAAATATCGTTTCCATTTACGTTCCCGTTCGTCAAAAGTTATTTCTTTATATTTTGCAGAGTTAAAGTGTTTTCTGTTTGTTTTTTTTCCTCGCAAATGTGATGAAAACCATTGTGTGTATCACAGGCAGTAAGGGGATTACTAACTCGAGTCATTAAAAGCCCTCCGCCTTCGGCGTCGGGCTTCTAACACTCTCGTTAGTAATTCCCTTCATACTACCCTTGATGCACAATGTACTATTACTAATAATGCTGAGGATCCTAAAGGAGATAATTAGTAACGATTAAAATTAGGGTCCCCTTCGTTTGGTAGAACGTTTTTTGGAATAATTGTATTTATAAGGCATAATAACTTTATGTATAAGTGTGTTGTTGATGTCCTTAAGGAATAAATAAATAAATAAATATGGTATAGTATTGTTTCGCAGAAATCATTACGCATTATATTGTTAAATTAAATTGTTGGTCGAGTAAACTTAAAGCATAAAATTCATGAGTCGAATGTTCGTAACGAATAAACAATGAAACGCATACACTTATTAAGCAGAATAATGTTTCGGCACAAAAGTTTTAAAATTATATTCATTAAAAAAAACGAACAACCTAAACTATGCGAGTCGCTTCTGCCCTGAGACGCCCCCGACTCATGTTGCTCGCTCGCTTCGCTCGGTCCTATTATGCTACGCAACATTTTGTGTAATATGGTCAATTTACTAAACGAAAATATTCGTAATGAAATTCGGTCTGATCTTATTACTATTTAGAAATCTACCAAACAATCATTCCGATATTTACCAATATGTTTTATACGATTTTAACATTTGTCGAATATGTTATGCTAAGGTCGTTTCAGACAGTAAAAAATATGTCAAATACACGGCCCCCTAAAATTGAAAAAACAAAGTGAACTCAAAATAGGAGATTGGTTGTCCAAATATGGTCTTCATTATGTATTCGAACTTTAACTCTCGATATTAGGCATTAAAACGATGTTTTGAAACAACAACGCGACACCTATAGACTCATGTGCCTATAGTTTCAATCACAACATGCTCTTTTGTCTTGATCGCTCCATCAGCTTTTTTCCATACCAACTTTGACACTCTTTCCCCCCTCCTTTTATTGTCATACCTTAGTTTTTTATTATATATGTATAAACCTGGTCACCGTTTATTGACACCTTTTAATGAGAACCGCAGTAACATGGGTTCAGTCGTTTTTTGCTTACATTGCATTGATGCGACAAGAAACAAATTTAAACGGACAAATAGCCACCAACTCTCTAAAAATTGTAGAAACGTGTTTTGCTGCTCATTCTGATCTCTGCTATAGTATTTTTAAGTTCATACCTCGAATGTACAGATTTTTTTCTCTTCTACAACATTATAATAAAGCTTGTCCCAGAAAAAAGTGTCGCTTTTAATAACCGAGGTTGTTTGGACCAAATAGGTTTGAAAACTATTTTCAGACAGAGTCTATTTTTTGGTCAGACTTCAATCAAATAGGTTTGAAAACTATTTTCCTAGTTAGCATAGTGTCTAATATTTGAATTAAGATAAAAAAAAACCAGATGTCAGTACTCGTATTTTCAAAGATGTCGTCAGTTAAAGAAAAGTTTCATGAAAAAAATCTGTACAAATATGTTCAGTATATCGTGGTATATTCTTGAAAAACATTGCATCGGAGCTTAAAACCTCAGTAAGAACCGTTTAAAGGGTTTTAAAACGGTTCAAAGAGGGTGGTAGCATACAGCGAAAGTCTGGAAGTGGCCGTAAGCCTGGGATTGTAAATAAAAATATAGCGAGGAACATTGTGGCAGCGTTACAGAAAAAACCTACTCTTTCTGTACGGGACTGGGCCAAAAAATACAAAACATCTAAATCTACGGTGCAAAGGGTTAAAAAACATAATTCTATAAAGTCATTTAAACAAGCTAAAGTACCCAACAGAAGTGCGAAACAACAAACGGACGCTAAATCCCGGTCCAGAAAGCTCTATTCGGAAATGACTAAGAAAAAATATTGTATTGTTATGGACGACGAGACCTACTGTAAACTTGACTTCAGGTCACTTCCAGGACACCGCTATTATTCAGCCACTGATAGAAAAACTGTCGATGAAGAGTTTAAGGTCATCAAAATGGACAAATTTGCAAAGAAAGTTCTCGTGTGGCAGGCGATTTGTTCATGTGGGAAACGCAGTACACCGTATTTTGCCAAAGGAACCATAAATGGTGATATATACCTGAATGAATACCTTAAAAAACGACTGTTGCCATTCATCAGGAAGCACAGTAAACCTGTCCTCTTTTGGCCAGATTTGGCCACGTGTCACTACACGAAGCGGGCAATAGAGAGTGGTACAAAGCAAATAGTATTGATTTTGTTGAAAAACACCAAAATCCTCCCAATTGCCCTGACTTACGGCCCATTGAGAAATATTGGGCTCGCATGAAGTAAAAGCTTTTAAAACACAAAAGTAATGCCACTTCAGTGGAAACTTCAAACGGAAATGGAATGAAGCTTCCAAATTAATCACCGATGATGATGTACAAAAATTAATGGCACGGGTTAAAGCAAAATTAAGGAGTTTCGGGATGAACAAAACTTAAACCAATATTTATAGGAACTAAATTATATTTTAAGAACTTCCAAATAAAACTGTATTGTAAAATTTAATGAATTTTATTATTTGGTGGGTTTTTTTAACAAGTTAATATGCGACACTTTTTTCTGGGACAAGCTTTATGTATTTAAATAATTGGAATAATATTTTTATCGTATTTTACAGAGATAATTTTGGATAAACGCTCCAATACCATAACTGGTGAGCTGAAACGACTATTTTCGTCAACAAACAACCCGGAATTAAATAGTGTACGTGATGCACATCAATTGGACGACAAGGCAAAGAAAACTAAGAAAAAAGCAGAAGGTAAAAGAAAAAAAAAGTTATTTACCAGAGTATTTTAGGCGCTACGAAGACAGAGTAACTTACAAATGTGAAACGAATGAGTCTCCTCGAAGAGCCAGGAACGAGTTTCTGCGTTATGAACAAAAACGAATTAGTCCATCTAGGTATATATTGTCTATCGGCTGGTGACAGTATAGAAAGAGAAATATGTAATAGTCAGGGAGCTCACAGCAAGAAACCCTACCTGATGAAAAAATAGAAAATGCCTACCCTACTATTAGGCGTAGCTGACCTTTAGTAGGTTTAACTGCTCTTGGTTGGCCGCGGCTTAACTTGGCAAATGGTAAAAAGTGGTGCGAAAAATCATCACAAAAAATGTCATCGAAAATTTGAACGAAACTTATGGTAGCACGGCCTTCGCGGACAGTCTAATAGCAATGGTTGGCCAAACCCTGTGTTCGCACTACAATTTACCTCATTGAAAAGTTGAATAATTCTAATTTTAATAGCTTAATTAAAGCTTATCAGTCTGATCTCGTATGTCTTGGTCGGCCTCACCATAGCCTTATTGATAATGTGTTTTCTTCATTTCTTTAACTATCTTATTTTATATTATTTTATATTACATTAAATTTTGACAATTATATATATATATATAAAACTCGGTGTTTCAGTGGATTAGGATTTTTGCTAAATCACTAAGTACACTATTTTGATTTAGTTTGTGACGATGCCACTCGGAAGCGTCGAAAGTTTTCGCTTCTTGTCGGTCGTGTTCGCATAGTATCGAGGACGCATTACACGTGGCTTCGCTAGTGACCTTAGTAGGCGCGGAGTGCTACGAATTAATGTGAGACTTAAGCGCACCCGATAAGCCCAGGGACAAAACATTCGCCGTTTTAGTTAAATTAGTGATAGATCACTTGAAACCCGAGAGATCGGACATTGCGGAGCGACACATCTTGCACCAGAGAAAGCAGCAACAGGGGAGAGCATGGGTGCGCCAAAGTTGAACTAAATTTTTAATGTCGATTATCGGAAATCCGAAAATGTTGTTCCTAATAATTTACATCCTAATAATCACTACTCATAACTACTTTGTTCCTAACGCTCTGAATTCCTAATCATTCAACTTCATAATGTCCGTTGCAATAAACATCGATCATACTACTATTTGTTTTCCTATATTTTCTCAACATAACCATCTTTTACACTATTGTTCATTGTTATATTTGTTTTATGTAGAATGGTTTTTATTCCTAAAATTGCACATTATTATAAGTACATTAAACTTATTTATAATTGTAAAAATGTTATTTTTTCTATTATTTTTATGCTAATACCGTAAAAATTGAAAAACTTTTCTCTAAAGTTAATAGTGACTGAGATCCTAAGGGTCCGTCATTACGTAGGCAGTAGGGAATAGGGACTTAGTGGCAAAACCGACTCGGATCGCGGATAGGTTAGAAGACGAAAGCGGGAGCTTCGCTCCCGCTTTCGTCTTCGAGGTTATTTTTTTTTATAAAAGAGCAGATCATCTTTAACTTAAAAATAATCCTGCGTAAAGTCAAAAATGTTAGGTTAGGTTAGGTTTGTTTTATGAAAACCCTGAAATAAAAACCGTTTCAGTAAAAAACACTTTAGGACTTGCGATGATTAGGGATAAAAATACATCCGGAGTAAAATTTTTTAGGTGAGCCAATATAGACCCAAAAAAAATATGATTAAGAATGTTATTTAAAAAAAAAATAGGAGTTTACAAAAAGTTACATCAGTGACATTAGCACTTAAAATTTTAAGAGATATGAGTTTTATGAGCTACGTTAATAGTAAAATAAATTGTAGGAACGAAATTTTTAGGAAAACATTTTTTAGGAGCAGTGATCATTAGGAGTACAAATCGTTAGGAAAATCAATTTCGGGTGATAAACTTTAGCGAAGCCAATATGGACCCGGAGAGCATACGTGGATATCTACAAAGTTTGAAGCATTTGGCGAAATCCTGTAATTGTGGCACGAATCTGGAAGTCAACCTACGGGACCAATCCATCAGTTTTAGCGAAGAGATGAGGTAGCAACTTTTTGCCGAAAGGAACGTCAATTATCAGCGCGCCGTGTGGCAGGTTCCGATACAATATATTTCGTGTGACGCGTGTGGTGCAAAAGGGCATTTAAAAATAGTACGTAGGAAGGATAACAGTGACTATAAGAAGACAACAAGAGGTCAGTACTTTTTAGATGACTCTGATTCTAACGATTGTGCTGGTCACTTTTATAAAATTGTTCGTTGTGGTTGGGACGGCCCCTTTTATGTAAAGCTTGCTGTACAGAATGTGTTGTGTAAATTCGAAGTGGATACCGGTAGTAAGATATAATAATATAAATCATTCTATGAAAAAAAAAAACGATTTCTTGCCTATACAATATAAAACGTTAAGTTTAAAGTCCTATACCGGTGACATTATCGAAACATTTGGTTATATAGAGTTGCAGGTTGTATATGGCGCAAATTCAGCTAAACTTAAATTATATGTAATCGAAAACGGCGGCCTACAAAACGGCGGTCCACCTTTGATGAGTCGGACGTGGATCAAACAATTAGGGTTGGACTTAGTTGACCGTTTCAATCTAGACGGCGGAAACGCGATGGCTACATCTCTTTGGCAGGAATTTCCTGAAGTGTTTGCTGAAGGCCTAGGCACGTTCAAGTCGCGGTTGCAGCTCCGGCTCAAGAACGATACACCTGTGTTCGTAAAGGCGCGCTTCCTGCCGTTGGCGCTGCGTGGGCGCGAGGAGCAGGAGCTCGAGCGGCTGCAGCGGGAAGGGGTCATTTATGAAGTAGAACGGTCGGACTGCGGTACACCCATCGTACCTGTTATTAAAGCCAACGGGGCCATACGTATCTGTCGCGATTACAAAATAACGATTGACCCGCGTCTCAAGGACTTTCACTACCCGCTGCCCCGCATACAGGACCTGTTCGCGTCGTTGGGCGGGGGCGAACAGTAAACCAAACTGGACTTGTCTAACAGTTTCCAGCAGTGCGTAGTCGAGGACGAGTCGCGGACGATGACGGCAATCACCACTCATATCTAAAACGCGGATGTAGTCGCGGGCTGAAACTAGTAGGATAATAATTCCAAAAGCGTTACGCGAAACATTTTTAAGGGAATTACACTCCGGCCATCCGGGTATTGTAAAAATGAAAGAAATAGATCGGACCAACGTTTAGTGGGAAACGCTGGACGCGGACGTAAAACGGGTGGTGGAACAGTGAGCCCGCGCCGCTGCACTCTTGGCCTTAGCCCGCGGAGCCTTGGGCGAGACTAAATATGGATTTCCTCTTGGATTTTTTTTCTGGTAAATAAAACTCTCATTATTATAGATGCACAGTCCAAATGGATTAAGGTCGAAAAGATGAGAAACACATCCGCTTCCGTCGTTATAAGTGAACTCCGAAACATATTTGCGCGATTCGGCCTACCAAAGCAGATAGTTAGCGATAACGGGCCACCATTTTCAGAAACGCAGTCAAACAAACGTTGGTGGCACCTTATCACCCTTCCAGTAACGGTGCTGCTCATGTGCTGCTAAAAATGCAGTTCGGACGGCAAAGAGAGTATTGAAAAAGGCAGCGCTTGAAAAGTACAACCCTTTGCAGGTTTCTTTTTACGTATCGGAACACTGAGCACAATACGAGGGCGCGAGCCGGCGGTGGCGCTGCTGGGGCGGCGGCTGCGCTGGCGCCGTGACCTGATGCGGTCCGATGCAGTGGCCGTGGTGCGCGACGCGCAGCAGGCCCGCGAGAACGAGCGCGACGCGCAGCAGGCCAGCGAGAATGAGCGCGACGCGCAGCAGGCCGGCGCGGCTGCTGCGGGAGGCGGCGCGTGGCGACGCGGTGCTCGTGCGGGACTACGCTCGCGGCGTTCCCAAGTGTTCGGAGGGCGTAGTGCTCAGGCGCGAGGGCCCGGGGTCCTATACGGTTTGAACGAGTGACGGACGCGTTCCCAAAAGACACGCCTATCAGTTACATATTCGGAAAACTAAGTTTTCGTCAAGTGACATTAATAATACGCCATCTCAGAAACCAGCATTACCACAGTTTCAGATACGATCGTAGATACAAAGGATGGGTGCCGCCCTGATTTAGAAGTTGAACAAAAACGCGATGAAGGCGAGGCAGAGGATGAGTAGGTATGGCACGCCGCCGGCATCGCCGGCTAAGCTCGAGAATCGCTCGCGTCGGAGAGACCTACGAAATCGATCGGGAAAAAATGCAACTCGGGAAAAGTCGCACGAGAACAAAAGCGACGGTAATAAAATCAACCGGGGGAAAATGTAATTGGGTACAATTAAGAATGGGCTAAAATGCGAAAAGAAATGTCGTTTCACAGAAATAATTTCGAATTATCTAACAAGTCGGTAGATTTATATGAATGTACCCACGCTTATTTAGTTTACCAATAAATCTAGAGCCAGTCCCACTCGGTGTTTTGGACATAACAGGTGCCCATTAGGCTTGTTTGCATTTCACTTTTAAATGTCTTAGTAATTGTTATAGATAATTTGTGCCGACTTTACCATTGTGGCATTAATTGATACTCGTACTTGATATTCGTTTATCTATAAAATAAAAATGAATCGCTAAATGTGTTGCTAAGCGCAAAACTCGAGAGCGGCTGAACCGATTTGGCTGATTTCTTTTTTGTTGTATTCGTTATTGTCAGGACAAGGTTTGTTTGAAAGAAAAAAAAAACCTACGGGAATTTCGGAAATTTGCCGCTAGTAGGTAATAATTTTCTTTTTAAAATGATATAAGTATTTTTAATGTTTAATGTTTAATGTTTAATGTTTAAATTTTGACTGATTTTGTAGTTTTTTACGAGACAAAACACTAATAAATATTATTAGACTAATACTTCTGAGAAATGGGCCCCTGATCATAATAACCGCCCTAACATTAAATACCTAACAGTGCCTAACACCCTAGTCTTGTCTTTTTGTACCGTCGAGAATAGAGGCCCTGGTCGGTCTGAAAGTAATAAAATTTATACCTTATTTAAATTGAAATAGCATAAAATTTACATTGATTTTGATGTCCTTAAATAATTTAATGTCCTCTGCCGTTCGGCGTTCCGTCCGCCGGTTTGCGCATAGCAGGCAGGTAGGTAGGGTTCCCTTTGTTTGGGAAAATGGTTTTCGGAATAATTGTATAAAGAATTATAACTTTAAGCATAAGTATACTGTTGATGTCCTTAATGAATAAATAAATAAATAAATATGGTAAAGTATTGTGCATTTAATTGTTAAATTAAATTAAATTGTTGGTCGAATAACATGAAATTATATTTATTAACAAATATAGGTACAAAATTTGTTATGAAAACAAATTGAATGAAACTAAAATATTAAATTTGTACTACAGCTACGAATAATTTTAATGGCTAAAATTCATTAACAAATGTTCGTAACGAATAAACAATGAAACGCATAAACTTATTAATAATGTTTCGGCATAAACGTTTTAAACTTATTTTCATGCAGCATAAGCATGAAAATGTGGCAGCAAGAAGTTCCCGATTTATATCTAAAAAACCTAACATATGCGATTTTTTAAATATCCTTGGATTTTTGTAATGTTCTTTGTAATAAACGGAGAAAAAAACTTTGATATTAGTAACCGTAGTCTTTGATAGTAGTCTCGCATCCTCACCTTTTTTGGCCACGTATGCCGCCGAGGAGAGGTGGCTATTGAGCGACTTGTGGTCCAGGGAAAGGTTGAGGGTACCAGGCCACGAGGAAGATCGCCTATGAGGTGGACTGACCAGATAAAAGCGGCAGTGAATGGCTCATTATCACTGCATGAATGCACGAGGAAGGCAGCTATCAGAGAAGAGTGGCGGCGTGTTGTGAAGCTTGCCACCAACACCTGAAGTGATGACCACGACCACTCTGTCAAGAGTGATACCGACAAAGAAGAAGAAGAAGAAGATTAGTAACCACAAATAGGGTTTTAAAGATTTTGTTTTAACTTTAATCGAGAAATTCTTAAACAGATATATTTATATTTGTTTTGAAGAGTAAATATACAAAGTTTTATGTGACCAGTGGATCACGAATCTACAAGTTACTGTTATATATGTGCATAGGTACGTAGGTATAGCTTTAGAATGGCGATGGGCGCAGCCACCCTACAGCTATACCTACTTTGACCCCTTCCCCCCACCCTGTTTTATTCTCATATCTTAGTTTTTTATTACATAAAAACCTTGTACCGATAATTGAAACCTTTTAATGAAAACCGCGTAAAAATTGGTTCAGTGGTTTTCAATTGATGCCAGAAGAAACAAATTTAAACACATGCAGCAACGAATTGATTGTAGAAACGTGTTTTGCTGCTCATTCTGAGCCCCTCTAATTATTTTTAAGTTCATATCTCGAATGTACAGATTTTTTCCCTTCTACAACTTTATGATATGTATAAATAATTGGAATAATATTATTATCATATTTTACAGAGATCAGTCTCGACAAGCGCTCCAATACCATAACTGGTGAGCTGAAACGACTATTTTCGTCAACAAACAACCCGGAATTAAATAGTGTACGTGATGCACATCAACTGGACGTCAAGGCAAAGAAAACAAAGAAAAAAAAAAAAGGTAAAAGAAAAATAAAAGTATTTTAGTACCAGATTATTCTAGGCGCTTCAAAGACATAGTAAGTTACAAATTAATGTTAAACGGATAAGTCTCCTCGAAGAGCAAGAAACGAGACTGCGTTATGAACAAAAACGAATTCGTCCATCTATATACTATCTATCGGCTGGTGACAGTATAGAAAGAGAACTATGTAGGGCACCACGCGAACCAAAGGCGATTGACGAATCATGTGCTTGCTTCACACCTGAAATCACCTACCATAACGCCAGTAGGGATAGAGACAGTTTATCTAGCCGTAATAGCCGCAAATGTACTGAAGATTGCATGATTGCATGATTGGGAGTGCGGGAGAAGGCAAAAACTTAGCGATTTGTCACTGTTCGTCTTTGAATATTATAATGTGAATCGACATACTGCACAGAGAAACTGCATTTGCAGCAAAAAAATCTAAGAGCGGCATGCCTGTAGGTACTGCATAAGCATGAAAATGAGGCAGCAAGAAGTTACCGGCTTATATTTCAAAAAAAACTTAACAACCTAACCTATGCGAGTCGCTTCTGCTCCGACTGACTCGCTTCGCTCGATCCCATTATGCTACAAAACATTTTATGCAATATGGCCATTACACTAAACGAAATTATTCGTAATGAAATTCGGTGTTCTCTTATTTTATTACTATTTATAAATCTTCCAAAGTACCAAAAAAATATTCGGATATTTACCAATTTATGTATTCTACAATGTCAACATTTGTCGTAATAATATTATTATAAATATGTTATGCTGAAGACATTTCGGACAGTTAAAATTATGTCAAATAAACGGCAGCCTAAAATTGAAAAACCAAAGCAAAGTCAAAATAGGAGATTGGTTGTCCGAATATTGTCTTCATTATGAATTCGAACCTTAACCCTCGATATTAGGCATTAAAACAATGTTTTCTAACAACGACGCGACGCCTTTAGTTTCAATCACAACGTCGCTTCTGTGACATTAATCAACGATCGCATCGCGTGCTTTTTTGTCTTGATCGTTCCAGTTATGGGAGGTATGCGGTTGCCCTGTTCTTTGATGTTACATTATCATGGCGTCGCATTTATTAAAACAATCAATTGGAATAATTTATTTTGCCTCTATAACATTTGTACATATATTTTTTTAAATCCTTGAATTATTTTCTATGTAGGTAATAAACGAAGAATAAAACTTTAATATTTGATCTATAAAGATACCTATGATTGGCCTAGTTTGATAATTTCGTAGTTGTTTTACCTCCTCGTAAGGCCCACGTCAAATTTCGTTACTTCGAAAAAGAATTTTATGTCAGTCAGCTAAAGTTAAAAGTCACTTTGAATAATGTCCTAAATTTAGGACGTTGGGCCTTACGAGGTTAATCTAGAAATTCTGGAACATATATAGTTTGATTTGTTACGAAGAGTAAATATACAAATTTTCGAGTGACCAGCTCAATCCAGTAACTTTTTTCCTCACCAACTTTGACCCCTCTCCCTCTCCCCCATTTAACCGACCTCAAAAAAAGGAGGAGGTTCGCAATTCGTCGAGTGTTTTTTATGTATGTTCCCCGATTACTCGAAGACCACTGGACCAATTTAAAAATAATATCTTTGATTGAATGGGTATACTTTCTATATATTATAGTTTATCCCATTGTCAACACAACACGTCTGGATCTGATTGATACTCGGATCTTGGAGAAATCAAGGAAACTTCTCAAATATTATAGGTACATCTATAGCGATATCTGTATTATCCACTGTAGCTCGTGCATTTGCTTTTGAAAAGTATATGTGGTGAAGTGAACTGATGACGAATACCACAGATGGCCACCGGAACTCTTAACGGTACCTATTTCAAGGGTGCCGATAAGACATCTCGATTAAGGTAGTTGAGCGACTTCATAGACGTTCATAAGCACATTTAGATTTAAATGTGACTATGACATTCCCGCGGCGTTGCCTGCGGCCTGCAGCGAGCTTGAAAAAGGTTATAAAAATAACTTCATATTAAATGGTAGGTAGCTCAGGCCAACTGAAGTCGGCGTCCCACAATATTTTAAACTAAAAGCCGAATACAGGTGACTTACCTACCACTTGACCTACCTACCATTTAATATGAAGTAATTTTTTGCATTTTTGATGGCGGGTTTTTGTTTTTTAACATTTATTTTATTATCATATCTTAGTTTTTTATTATAAGCATATAAACCTGGTCACCGTTTATCCGTTTTGTTTTTCGTTTGGTTTACCTTTTAGTGAAAACCGCATTAACATTGGTTCAGTGGTTTTCAATTGATACGAGAAGAAACAAATTTAAATAGTCACAGCTGCTGCAGCTACCAACTCTAAAAATATAGAAACGTGTTTTTCTGCTCATTCTGAGATCCCCTGTAGTATATTTAAGTTCATATCTCGAATGTACAGATTTTTCCCTTCTACAACTTTATAATACTTCTTAATATAATAAATAATTGGAATCATATTTTACAGAGATCAATTTTGACAAGCGCTCCAATACCATAACTGGTGAGCTGAAACGAATATTTTCGTCAACAAACAACCCAGAATTAAATAGTGTACGTGATGCACATCAATTGGGCGACAAGGCAAAGAAAACTAAGAAAAAAGCAAAAGGTAAAAGAAAAAAAAGTAATTTACCAGATTATTTTAGACGCTACGAAGACAGAGTAACTTACAAATGTGAAACGGATAAGTCTCCTCAAAGAACGAGAAACGGGACTCTGCGTTATGAACAAAAACGAATTAGTCCATCTATGTACTATCTATCGGCTGGTGACAGTATAGAAAGAGAACTATGTAGGGCACCACGCGAACCAAAGGCGAGTTACGAATCATGTGATTGCTTGCCAGCTGAAATCACGTGTCCTTACGCCCGTGAATATAAAGACAGTTTATCTAGCCGTAATAGCCGCAAATGTACTGAAGATTGCACGATTTGGAGGGCGGGAGAAGGCAAAAACTTAGCAATTTGTCACTGTTCGTCATTGAATATAAATGCTAATCGACACACCTCACGGAGAACCTGCATTTGCAGCGCAAATAGGAGCGGCATGACTGTACACCCGAAATCAATAACGCGTCAGACTGTAAAAACTTCTAGTCATGCCAATGGCCAGACCAGTCCTGTAGTACCTAGGCACCACAATACTATGTGCAATACTACCAGTACCTTTCTCCAAAATAATACCTCTAGTAAGTGTCAGACGCTGCATATGAACAGTACAAGTCGCATGTTTGAAAAATCATCACAGTCTTCTAAGATACTTCCAAAAATGTCCTCAATTACAAATACTGCTGATATTGGATGCAACTCAAGGGTGCCGGCTAATAATTCTTCCAAGAACGTAACTATTAGGAGCCCGCCGTCCAATACGAGGTCTAGTCATCAGTTGAGAAATTATAATGTTAGTGCTCGTAAATGTGACCCCGTACGTAGCAATCCTTCTTGTCAATGCCACCCGAACGCTACTTGTAAGTGTCCGACACCGAATTGGACGTCAAAGGGCCGTAGAGCTTTAACAGAAGCAATGGCAATAGGAACTATCGGATCAGTTACTGAAATACTGGAACGTCGTGTCAATTTCGGCTCCAACCTTAAGGCTGCTTATCACAAAGCTCGGACAGCGATAACGGGTACGGGTGATGCACCTCTGCCATATCCAACTTGTGTTAGTACTGAAACCGGCGGTGCGGCCGCATCCGCAGAACTTGGTCATAGCGTGTCTTGTCCAGTTGATGATGAAGCCGAATGCCACCTGTTAGTTCGTAGTCCCTCAGAGATACCCGAATATATCTCGCGCGCTACGCCATATTTGTGCAGTTCTAAAATGAGAACAACGCAGTGTGAAGCACCTTCAGCTTCCCCTTGCGACGCTGTTCAAACTATTCGTGAGACCAGTGATCGTCCTCGTTGCAACGCATCTTGCGGTTCTTCCCTGGTAACAAGGACACTAGAATGTGGTTCTTCTCCAATTTGTGAATGCATGAATAATAAATCCAGCAGTCTTCGAATAAAGAGAAAGGCTCCCCGTCGTTGCAGATTGAAAATTAAAATTGATTCATTTTTCAAAATTAAGAAAGTGAAGTGTTATCCAAAATTTCGTATGGATGTTAAACCAAATATCGGTAGCTCTCCAAAAGCTCTTTTTTCTGTGGCGGCCGCGACTTCAGTTCCGATATGTTGTGCTGATGCTGAAACAGGCTGTCTAAATGATTCCTGTCATGCCGACCATATTTTTACTAGATCAACATGTTATTTTTATTATATAATTTACGTCGTCGCCATGGTCGTATGTTCCCCATTTGTTGCGATAATTTATTTCTGCCGGCTCGTAACTTCTCCCATTAGGCCATCTGGATATGATTGTGGCAAAATTTGCCCGACATGTGTACCTCCTAGACCTTGTCCTCATGTTTTTTTATATAAATTTCGACAATGGTTTGGCAAACATACAGTTTGCGCTCATGCCGAACCGACCACACGCCGCGTGGGCGAACACCTAAAGACATCAACATGCAATGAACGTACAAAGAAGCGTCAATTTGAAACTTACTACTCAGAAATACCGAGCAAATGCTCCAAGGCAAGATCATGCAAAGACCAAAAAATACCGAGCAAAGGTTCCAAGTCCAGATTACGAAAACGAAGATCGTGCGATAACAAACAATGTAAAAAGACACGCAAAATATGCGGAGAACAAAGTTCCACGCCAGGCCAACCATGCGGAGGACAAGGTTCCAAGCCACACCCTTGTGGAAACCAAATGAATGCAGGGTCAAGTAAAGACCAAATAACACCGAGCAAATGTACCAAGCCACGCAGAAAATGCGAAGACCAATGTTCCAAACGACCACCATGCGACCCAAACAAAGACAAAAAATCACCGCCCCCATGCGCTAACAAACTACAAAGCCAGAAGAAGAAAAGACCGTGCAAAAGACTTTTTTACAGACAAATCACGAGGAAAGTCGTAGGTTATTGTAGGCAAAAATATAATGACGTGGTCAATTGCCTGTTCAGTGAAAAAGAAACCGCAGAAACCAAAGCGGATGAGATATGTTTCCCAGGATATGAAAAGCCAACCTCCCCACCATATTTTGTTTACGACAAGTGTTTGTGGAACAAGTCATTCTTTCATCCAAGGCCCAAGCCGAAGGATCGTTGGTATCGTTATTGCACATATTTTATAGCCGCTGCTTTTTGGTGCCCATTAGGATTATGTTTTTATTTCACTTTTAAATGTCTTAGTAAATGTTATAGATAATTTGTGCCGACTTTACCATTGTGGCATTGATACTCGTACCGATATTCTTTTATAGATAATAAATTTCGTTTTAAAGTAATTGTTTTTTTTTATTATAACTAGTGACCCGCCAGCGGCTTCGCCCGCTGCAAATTTCCGACATTCCCGGTGGTTTTTTTTTCTTTCATACAAACCTTGCCCTGACAATAACGAATACAACCGAAAAGGAATCAGCCAAATCGGTTCAGCCGTTCTCGAGTTTTAGTGAGACTAACGAACAGCAATTCATTTTTAGGGTTCCGTAGCCAAATGGCAAAAAACGGAACCCTTATAGATTCGTCATGTCTGTCCGTCCGTCTGTCCGTCCGTATGTCACAGCCACTTTATTCCGTAACTATAAGAGCTATATTATGGAAACTTTGTAAGTAGACGTATTCGGTGAACCGCATTTTCATACAAAAATAGAAAAAAAACAATAAATTTTTGGGGTTCCCCATACTTAGAACTGAAACTCAATTATTTTTTTTCATCAAACCCATACGTGTGGGGTATCTATGGATAGGTCTTCAAAATGATATTGAGGTTTCTAATATATATTTTTTCTAAACTGAATAGTTTGCGCGAGAGGGGCTTCCAAAGTGGAAAAATGTGTGTCCCCCCCCCCCCCCCCGTAACTTCTAAAATAAGGGAATGATAAATGTAAAAATAATATATGATGTACATAACTATGCAAACTTCCACCGAAAATTGGTTTGAACGAGATCTAATAATTAGATTTTTTTTAATACGTTATAAATCGTAAACCGCATTTTACCTTTCATTCAATCAACTCCAATATAATAAAGAATAAAGAAAAACATTTATTTAGATGTATAGTGGTACGGAACCCTACGTGCGCGAGTCCGACTCGCACTTGGCCGCTTTTTTTTTATATATATAAAACATCACTCTCTGGTTATACTGAGATGATGCCTATGTCCGCCATATTTCGTAATTTAATCGAAGTCGAGTATAACTCACAAGCGAGATATTTAAAAGGGTATAATTTCGTCGATCAGCAAAATATTCTTATTTTGGTGAACAGAAATTTGCATTTGGTCAGCCAAAATAGTTGGTAGGTAAGCAACTTATGGTTAGCAAACTTTTATAAATCTGTCTGCAATTAATAATATACTGAACAGCTCTAAATTATTTTGGTCAGTAAATTAAATATTTGAACTGCATTGAGCGACCCACAGTTAATCAAATTTTGGTAAACAATCAGTAGGTAAGCAAAATATTTCATCTTGTCCATCAAAAAAAAGGGGGCAAATTTCTGCGCTACCGGCAAAGCACATTTTGACAAACCCACCATCAAATTTACAAATTTAAGAAAGCGCGGAGCTTTTTTTCTGGGTTGTTCTGGCCACCCTGGCCTGAGTGGCCTGATATAAAAACGAACCTAACCTAACCTACCTCATATTTATGCTACAAATTAACCCCATATAGAAAAAATACGCTCCAAACAGACATCTCGGCGTAATTACGCGGTATGGTATGGTACAGTCAACAGCATAAATAAGTGATCATTTATGTACCTTGTCGCTTTCAATCGTTCAATCGTTTCGCAATATTGTATGAAATTTCAAACATGACGATAAAGTGACAAGGTACATAAATCATCACTTATGCTGTTGACTGTACGATGCCTCCCGACGAAAGTACGGTATACCATTTATAATTTCTTAGTTAACGCATTCACTGCCACCCTCTTTTCCTTGCCATTCGCCAGGTGCCGCACTTTGCTGGGTGCCTCAATCGCATATGTGAGTTCAACGGATTAATACCCAGTGCCTCCGCCGCACATATGAGTTCATACTAATTTGACAGTGGTTTGTTCGCATTGGTACTAGATAATTATTTTAACTCTAGGAAACAACATTGTTTTGAATGAAACACGGTAATTAATATTTTATATTCTTTAATCACATTGAACCAATTAATTGTAATTGTGCTTCATATATAACTAAAATTGAATACAACTGAATCGACTAACAGAACACTATAGAAATTGGCATACTGACACCATAAAAAAACAATATTTTACTTACTTATAATTTCTACTACCATTTATAATGTATTAAATAATTTATGTACATACAAAAATATCTTCTGATCCAACAAGCAACATTTTAGACGTAAGAGGAACATTTCAAAATTTACAACTCACATGTGCGTCGAAGGCACTGGGTGAAAGTCACTTAATACTATGAACGCGTCTGTGCGTCGAAGGCACTGCGTGAAAGTCACGGTGACGCATATATGCGGCGGTGGCAGTGAATGCGTTAAATCACACAGAATATTTAATTGAAATTTGGGGATCAGCAGCTAAATCGAATTTTAAAATACTACAATCTGCGTAAAACATAATTATAAAAACCCAGCAAGAGCATGTCGGACCATGCTCAGTGTGGGGTTCCGAAGCCCTAACTAATAGCCTGACAAGATTTCATTTGGTCTTCGCCATATTGTGGATATTCAGGGGTATTAATATATTTTACTAGGAAGGAGTACTCTTTGACAACAGACGTCGAACGTCATCGAATGTCACCGGTGTAAACAAGAAGAACATATTTCGCAATTATAAACGATTTTACCACAAAAATGGCAAAAAAGATTTGCAATGATGCAAGAAAATATATTTTGAGTACAATAAAATATTTACACCTAAAAAAGGACGAAGGATTGCGTAGCATTCCAATAATGTTTTAAAATTGTCCGTTGACATGACTGGTTGACATTTTATAGTGCGGTTGTATTAAACTGGTTAAATTGGTTTGGGTTTCACTTATATGATTTTTTTCTTATTTAAACTTAATAAGGTCTCTACGATATATTATTTCTAAAATTTACAAGACGCTTTCGTCATTGCCACCAGTACAAAATAAGGTCCATAATTTTATACTGCGAAAACAGTTACCAAGTCTCAAAACCCCTTACCGTTTTGCAAAAAGGAAATTTCTTTTGCAGGCAGCAGGTAGTACTTGCGAAAATTGATGCAAAGTATGAGATTCAAACATAAGAAATGTAGAAACCAACGGTCTATTAAAAGCTAAACATGTTTACTTCGATTCTCTGAAAACATATTTTTGAAATTCTACAAATATTAACACGAAACCAATACACACTGTACCGACTACACATGACGCACGCACATTATGGCCATCATGTAAGCTGTCGTAGCGACACTATTTCGGGGCCAAATAGAATCTCGTCAGGCTATACAATCAAATTAGACCTCGCGACCAACTTAACTTTGCCGTTGGAAAACGGTTATCCCCATACATTGACATAGGTCGCGGTCAGTTTACGAACACCGCAAATAAGTTTTCGGTAGGTATAAACATTAAAACTGTTTGTATAGTTGCCGGCAAACTTCTTGCACACGTACCTAACCTTGCTTGCGCAGAAGCGATTTTTAGGTTTCGTTGGGAGGGGGGCCGCGGGCGGCGGGAGGTGGCGGCGGGTGAGCACGCACCATTGGTCAATCAGTTGACGTTTGCGTCCCGCACCGCGTCCACGTCCCTCTGCCTCCCGAGTACACTTGCGTGCACTGATAAAGCCGATTGTTATCATTAATTTTTTCTTGTTATAATTTGATATTGATTTTTGATTCAATTTGAGAATGATATTCATGATATTGATTCATGATATAGATTCATGGTATTGATAGTCAAGAAACAATGACTACCTCCAGCTCCCCTGAACCAAGACCTAGTACCAGCGCTGGTATTGACTTAATGGAAGGAATTTCCTTTTTAGTTCAAGACTAATCCATTTTAAATAGTTTCCTGTATTTTTTAGTGTTATTCTAATAATAATATAAACATGTTTTTTTCACTTGTGTATCATTTATCCTAAGATTTGAAAATATTCTGTAACAAAAATTAGGTACTTTTTTTTGCACGTTTGTGTACGATGCGCGAACTTTCCCCCACTACCTCGCCTAATGTTCAAGAAGTATGACGGCAATTATAACTCAAGAACCAATGAAGTGCGTGCGTGCGTGCGTGCGTGCGTGCGTGCGTGCGTGCGTGCGTGCGTGCGTGCGTGCGTGCGTGTGTGTGTGTGTGTGTGTGTGTGTGTGTGTACAGTTTAGTACCTTGCCTATTTAATGTCATATTTAAACAGCCGTACTTGAATTGTCACAGCGGTTAACGTGACAAGGTACTAAAGTGTATACTTATTTACGAACTCCACTGTACCTACAGCACCATAGAACCACTCGCCACCGGAGTAAAGTTCATCCGTAGGTACTACCTAGAACCATTCGAATCGACGAGTCCGTTTCCAAAGCTCCTTTCTTCCTCGCAACTTGCTTACTATGGAATGAACTTCCCTCAACGGTGGTAATATGTTCTCCTTTATACGCGGTGGACAAGTATGGTGGAAGCGTGATTTTATACGGAACAGAGGGCCCGGCCAAGATGCACTACGCTAACTAGCGTTTCTATCCGTTTCGTTTTTAAACCAATCGCGTCACTGGCAGATGACGTGATACGAAAACTCACGGTTTAGTCTCATTACTCTCCACTCTCCAGCACCACGTCTCAAATGCATCAATCCTTTGCTAAAAGGCGAATATAAATTTTTAAAAATATTACAAACCGTGTTAGGTCTCTTTAGTTTGGTCGAAAGACTTGGAAGTAGACTGACTAATGACTTAACAAAAATAGCACAGTCAGCAAAAAAAATGCTGGTACCATAAATATTTGTTGTAGTGCGTATATTACCTAATTACAAGTGGGAAAAATAAATAGTAATAAACGTCACCTATCTTTAAAAGTGCGGTATATGATTGTTTTCTTTTATCTACCTAAATGAGGGTAAGGTGAGAATGTCAGCGACATGACATATGAAACAAAGGAAAACGTATCACGCCGGATCGCGGCTGGTGATTATTAATGTGCAAATATGTTTGTAGAAGCGCGATCATTGAGTTAAATTATTCGTGAGTTGATTGTGTAGTAACGGGGTAAGTGTTAGTGTGTAATTATTGAATAGTGAGATGTTAATGTCTGCGCGATGCTTGGGTAATGAATGACAGGTCATCTTGTCCGCAGCTTTTGGAAACGCCCTTTCTCGTGCAGTGCTCACAATTTCTGTTGAAGATTTAATTATGTGGGAACCAGCTCTAATTTACATTACTCCGGGAGCGTTGTATTGATACTTTGAGTACATACTATGGAAAGTCATATTCATCGATACTAGAGTTTACTTTCGGCGTGATTTATAAGCAACTGATGGTCTAACGGAAAGGGCATTGGGCAAGAGCGCAGCCGAACCGAGTTCGAATCCGACTTCTGTGATATCATTCATCTTTTTGTATTTTTATTTTGTGTTTTTATTTTCTTGCATGTATTAATTTATTTTATTTTCATTTTCTTATTTTAGGATATGTTAATTGTTAGTTAACAGAAACCGTGTTTGATATATATTCTACTTTGTATTTTATCATGATGAATTTAATTTATTATTTTTAGATTTACTCGATTAAATTGATTTTGCTTGAGAGATCGGTATTTGTCTTTACTAACCCACGTAGTGAACTTGCGTTACGAACCACAGTCATCACATTGGCGCTCAACGGGTATAAGTTCATGACCTATCTCTCAAAAAAAAAAAAAAAAAAATTGTCGTTGTGTTACGTAGGAGTGGATTGGTTGGCCCTTCTGGTGTTATTGATGTATAGATAAGTATAAGTACTGGTACTGTTATTCTCATTTTGGTGTTATAGCTTGCATTTTCCAAATAGTGGCCGAAAGGGCTACCTTTTTCATTGTAAGAGGGTTCAAGTGATGTGTTACGGAACCCTGTAGGTACTGTTAGTTAATTTGATCGATGATGGCAGATAAAATGCAGGCTAGTGACTTGTTGAAGGATGAACTTGAGTTCGAGTTGGCCTGCAGGGGCGTGTACAATATATTAACGGTCATGCCTATGAGAAAGATTCTTAGAGAGATGGTCAATTCAGAAATTAATGGAGATTCTTCCATAGGTCTCTCAGCCCCTTCTGCCAGTATAAATGAGCCCCAGTCTGAATTAAAGGTTTGTTTGGGTAAATTAGGGGCGCTTGCACAGGCGGTGGACGAAATGCTGGATGCTCCGGATCGGGCAATAATCAGACGCGTAACTTCCCGTCTGCTTCACCTGCAAAATCGCGCTAGATGGATCAGCCCTTTGAGTGACGATATCGAGCGCCACCTAAAGCTTCGCAAAGACATCGACATCCTGCTAGATCACATTAATAAATTGCAGTCACGTAGTCTAGAGATTGAAGGAGGGTTGTCAGAGGAAGATAAAGAGATTTTGCACCAATCGTTAGGGCCGGAAGCCTTGCAAATTATAACAAAGCTAGAGCAGGAAGAGAAACTAGCTTCTTTAGCTCACGGAGCCGACTCTGGTTCTTCTGGTGGTATATTACAAAAGAACAAAGAGGATCAGATATGTCTAAATGGGCCGGAGAGGCATCCCTTAGGGGAAAAGGAAGCACAGTTAGGTTTATTTACGGAGAAAAATGAAGGTCAGACATCTAACCTAATGGCGTTTCATAGGCAAAGTAAGTTAACACGGTCATCTACAATTGACAAGGAATTAGTGCACAGGAAACTGGTTCCTATCAAAGATTGGGGAGTTAAGTTTTCCGGCAAAGGTGGCATGAGTATTAATGCGTTTTTGGAACGCATAGATGAACTAAAAGATGCTCGTAATGCCGAGGATGTAGATCTGTGGAGATATGCAATCGATTTTTTTGAGGGAGATGCTCTTATCTGGTTCAGGGCCAACAAAAGTTATATTCAGGACTGGAAAGAACTAAGGGCACTCCTTTTAGTAACTTTTCAAAGACCGTATTATCAGGACGAGTTGCTTGATGAGATTAAAAGAAGAACTCAAGGTAAAGATGAGGACGTCACGGTGTACATCTCGGTAATGCAAAATATGTTTAACAGACTTCCAGAGAACCCAAGTGAATGTCAGAAGATAACAATTTTGCTAAAGAATATACAGCCATACTACCAACAAGCGGTATGCAGGGACAAATTTGTATCGGTCTCCGAATTAATTACGGTGCTCAGAGTTATTGAGAGAACTAAAACAAGTTGTGATCGCTTTCGAGAACCTATAGTGACAATAAACACTTTAGAACCAGACTTGGCATATAAGGGACAGCACAGTGAAGAGGTTAATGCTTTTAATCAAAAAACGATTACGAGGGAGTTCAACAGGACACATAACAGAAGCATGGAGGTGAAATGTTGGAATTGTCGAGCCCCTGGACATACCTTCAGATCTTGTAAACTGCCTCGCCAAAGAATGTTTTGTTACAAATGCGGTAAATTTGGTCAAACCACTAACAATTGCACAAATTGTGACAATTCGGGAAACGACAAAGCGGAAGGCATAAAGACTGCCGAATGTCTTCCCAAGCAGTAAAATTCGATAAGGATGAATGGCAGACATGGCTGGACACTCTTTCTAACTATTTTGCGACTGGGGATATATGCAACATATCGAAATTGCACAACGATAATCGATATTACGGGAAAATAAAAGTATTGGGGCGAGAGTTCATCGGTCTCATGGATTCTGGGGCAACCACGTCAGTCATCTGCAAAAAGCTAAGTTTGGAACTCTTTGCTATGGGATTCTCAGCGCAAGAGGTTCCTCAAATAAAGTTGTCAACGGCGGACGGAACAGCTCATAACGTGTCTTCAATTTTGTATTTACCTATAGAGTTCTGTCAGAGTTACAACGTCATCCAGTTTTATGTTATGGACGATTTAAAACATGACATGTTACTCGGTATGAATTTCTTTGAGGCTTTTAGCTTGAATATTGGTAAAAATACGGAAATCACTTCGGTTCTAGGAACAAACCTAGTCAAGGACAAGGAGATGTTGGAGATAAGTTCACCAGTGTCAGTGATATCAAGATGTGAGTTGACATCGACTCAAACCAAGACTTTGGATGAATTGGTGTTAAATATGAAAGATACTATTGGGGTCGGTCTGGGTCGTACCGATTTGCTTGAGCACAGAATAGACACCGAAGATAATGATCCGGTTAACCAGAGGCAGTATCCATTTTCTCCTCAGGTCATGAAGGAGTTGAACAAGGAAGTAGACGAAATGATTAGATTAGACGTTGTAGAACCATCGTATAGTTCATGGCGTTCTCCGGTTTTGCTAGTAAAAAAAGCGTCGGGTAAAAACCGTCTGTGCTTGGACAGCAGGCAACTTAATAGGTGCACGAAAACAGATACCTATCCCTTGCCACGTGTTACAACTATATTAGATAACTTGAAAAATGCTCACTATTTGTCCACATTAGATCTTAAGTCAGCGTTTTGGCAGATACCGTTGGAAAAGTCAAGTAGGGAGAAGACCGCGTTTGGGTTGCCGGGTAAAGGTTTATTCCAATTTAAGGTAATGCCATTTGGTCTGATCAACGCGAGCCAGACACAACAAAGACTAATGGATAGACTTTTCCCAACTCAATATGAAGGGAAAATATTCACATACCTGGATGACATTGTCATATGTACCAAAACTTTTGAGGATCATATTGCAACATTAAAGAGGGTCATCAATCAGTTGGCTAACGCTGGTCTTACAGTCAACATAGAGAAATGTCAGTTTGCTCGGGCTTCTCTTAAATATCTAGGCTATATAGTTGACAAGGAGGGGTTACGTACGGATCCGGAGAAAGTAAGTGCCATTGTTAACTACCCGAAGCCACGCACCTTTACAGAGTTGAAACGCTTTTTAGGGTTGGCTAGCTGGTACAGGCGATTCGTGGAAAACTTTGCAATGGTCGCGGCTCCGTTGCACGATCTTACTAAGGGAGGAAAGAAAGGGCGAGAGGTTTTGTGGACAAAGGAAGCAGAAAGATCGTTTAGCAATTTAAAAACCGCCTTAACAACTACGCCAGTCTTGAGTTGTCCCGATTACTCGTCGGAATTTATAATTCAATGCGATGCTTCTAACAGAGGAACAGGGGCAGTCTTAATACAACTCGGAGAAAACAACACAGAGAAACCAGTTGCATACACGAGTCGTAAACTTACTGACAGAGAAACGAAATATTCAACTTCCGAAAGAGAACTCCTAAGTGTGATTCACGCGGTGGAACACTTTCGGCCATATGTTGAAGGAACACGATTTAAAGTCATCACGGATCACAGTGCTTTACAATGGCTGTACAAAGCAAAGGATCCACATGGAAGACTGGCTCGTTGGGCGATGAAACTGCAACAGTTCGACTACGAAATCATATACAGGAAGGGCCAAGATAACGTTGTACCTGATGCCTTGTCAAGGTCTGTAGTACAACAGGAAATAAGTGTCATTGAAGTAAAGTCAGATGACAAGGATGATTGGTATAGAGCTAAAGAAATTATGGTCAAACAAGGAGAAGAAGAGTCAGACTGGGAAATAAATAACGGCATACTATGGAAATACCTAAAACTTAAGCAGTTTCCAGACGACATGGATTCCTGGAAAATGGTGATACCGGAAAAGTTAAGAGTAGAGGTGTTTACAGAATGTCACGATGATCCCAGCGCTGGTCACTTTGGGGTTAAAAAGACAGTTAACAGAGTGAGACAAAGGTATTATTGGCCAACATTGATTAAGGATGTTAAAGAGTATGTACAAAAATGCGAAACTTGCGCAAAACACAAGACTTCTCAAACACCTCCCCTGGGTATAATGGGGAACCATAGAAATGTTACTAGGCCATTTCAGATTATATCCATGGACTTAATGGGACCATTTCCCAGGTCAAAAACAGGAAACACTATGCTGTTAGTGATATCTTGCTGGTTCAGCAAATTTGTACTTCTATTCCCACTAAGAAATGGCAAGGCGTCAAATATAGTAAAGATAGTGGAAGAACAAGTGTTCCTAATCTTTGGCACGCCTGAAGTAATCATATGTGACAATGGGAAACAGTTTACAGCAGTCCAGTTTAAAGACATGGTTGAGAGCTACAATACTGATATTTGGTATACCCCGTATTATCACCCGCAAGCTAACCCCACCGAAAGAGTAAACCGGGTGATAGGTACTGCTATAGCATCCTTCATAGAAGATAATCATAAAGATTGGGACAGATACATACCACAGATTGGTTACGCCATCAGAACCGCCGTCCATGAGGTGACAGGACTAACTCCTTCTTATTTATTCTTTGGTCGGGAAACTTCGTATCATGGTAATACTGCGGCCAATCGTAGTCAAGATCTCCCTTTGAAAGTTGATATATCCTCTTATAAAGAAAAGCTGGAGGAGCGAAGTGAAATTTACAAAGATGTCAGAGAAAGGTTAAAAAAGGCACATGAAGTAAATAGGAGACACTACGACAAACGAAGACGCAAATGTACATTGGAGTTGGGAGACCTGGTTTGGAAAAAGACTAAACCGTTATCGAATGCAGGCAAAAACTTTATGGCCAAGCTCTCACCTAAATACGAGAAAGCGGTTATTGCGGATAAATTATCAAACGACGTTTATATTCTAAAAAGTTTAAAGGGAAAAAACTTAGGGAAATGGCATTCAGCGGACCTGAAACGAGCGATTTGCTGCATTGACGAATCCTGCGCGGATTCTTTTTGAGGAGGGGGGATTATGTAGTGCGTATATTACCTAATTACAAGTGGGAAAAATAAATAGTAATAAACGTCACCTATCTTTAAAAGTGCGGTATATGATTGTTTTCTTTTATCTACCTAAATGAGGGTAAGGTGAGAATGTCAGCGACATGACATATGAAACAAAGGAAAACGTATCACGCCGGATCGCGGCTGGTGATTATTAATGTGCAAATATGTTTGTAGAAGCGCGATCATTGAGTTAAATTATTCGTGAGTTGATTGTGTAGTAACGGGGTAAGTGTTAGTGTGTAATTATTGAATAGTGAGATGTTAATGTCTGCGCGATGCTTGGGTAATGAATGACAGGTCATCTTGTCCGCAGCTTTTGGAAACGCCCTTTCTCGTGCAGTGCTCACAATTTCTGTTGAAGATTTAATTATGTGGGAACCAGCTCTAATTTACATTACTCCGGGAGCGTTGTATTGATACTTTGAGTACATACTATGGAAAGTCATATTCATCGATACTAGAGTTTACTTTCGGCGTGATTTATAAGCAACTGATGGTCTAACGGAAAGGGCATTGGGCAAGAGCGCAGCCGAACCGAGTTCGAATCCGACTTCTGTGATATCATTCATCTTTTTGTATTTTTATTTTGTGTTTTTATTTTCTTGCATGTATTAATTTATTTTATTTTCATTTTCTTATTTTAGGATATGTTAATTGTTAGTTAACAGAAACCGTGTTTGATATATATTCTACTTTGTATTTTATCATGATGAATTTAATTTATTATTTTTAGATTTACTCGATTAAATTGATTTTGCTTGAGAGATCGGTATTTGTCTTTACTAACCCACGTAGTGAACTTGCGTTACGAACCACAGTCATCACATTGTTTTGACAAAATATTGATAGGTAGTTTATAAAAAAAGGAAGTATCGTATAACTCCAATAAAAGAGTGATTAATCAAGAATACATGCCAAGAAAATCCTGTTAGTTCATCGCTAAGCTTCAGCTTATTTATAGCTCAGCGATGAACTATAATGTATATCTCTCTCTTTTATTTAGGTACACGGGAGCGATTATCTTTTGTTCGTTTCTTGGGCGAGAAAATCGCCGATAGTTCATCGCTTACTCGCTCGTGGTGGGACCAGTGCCTTAAGACTGTCAATTATTGAATTTTATACGTAATCATACGTAATTAAAGGCTTAACTTTGGAGTGTACTGACCTTATCTATTTTCCCATACTATCGACATTTTGGCGGGAACTACCAGAACGACGATCGATCACAGCCAAAGGGAATAATGGTGTACTGCCTTTTCGCAGAACTTTTTTTGGCCGAATTTCATTTGCCAACCAACGTTTCGCCGACAATTCACTTTGACAATTAACGATTACCAAAATTTTATATGACAACTTTTTAATTCGCAGAATTATTATAAAGCGTATTATTATAACGCCTTTACACTTTTGGCAGACTCATCATTTGTTAAATCTTTCACTTGGCTTAACAACTCTTGGACGAATAACGTTTAGTTGATGCAACATTTCCCTTTTCATACATTTGGCAAGATAGAAATAAGTAAGAAAAAAAAAAACAAATTCTTTGGTCTTGAACTTGCCTATAACAAAACAAAAAAGTATAGTAACAGAAGTCTCATATCGACGGTTCTGTGACTCAACCTCGTATATTGAATAATGTCCAGTATAAACCGACACGCGCTAAGTATGCACTCGCGTACCGTCGAGAACCGTCGATATGTAACAGAGTCCAGTTAGGTGCGACGACGAGCGAAGCGAGGAGGAGCGTGTTAGGTCGACCGTGAGGTAACCGAAGCCGACTTTTTATTGTAATAAAAAACTTAAGTGTTAAAAAAAAGTAGGTATTTCAAGTAGTTGCTAAACGAAACGGTACTCAATAAAAAAATTGGTAAACAATAAACAACCAAATGAATATTATGCCAACTAAAACATTATACAACATGAAAGTAGGCATTTTGAAAAATAACATTATAAAAAACAGACCACATGTTGAGTTGGTAACTGTTAAGTTGGCAAATAAAACAAATACATTTGATAAGTTGGGAAATGAACGTTCGGCGAAATAAATTTACGCGAAACGTGAGTTGGGAAGTGATAATCGGCCATACAATTTTCTGCGATAAATAAGAGAACCAGGAATAATACTACGTTAAGATTTAATAATTGGCGTAGGCAACAAAAATTTCACGATTTAGTTATAGACCTGATAAAGTGTGTTCTTTTTATAGTGGTGATTATTATTTACATCTAAATTATTTGAGTAGTTTAGTATTATTTTAATTTAAATAACTTTAGTTATAACTTTTAATTGTAGCATTGTTTATGTTATTATTTGATTATTTCGATCGAGTGTTCACCTTTTGGCGCCCTTACCCTACCGAATATTAATTACTACCTATTACGTACCTATAATGTAACTTGCTACTTAAATGACCAAATATTTTGTTTTGATCACCTTTATAGAATTGTTTTTAATCGATTTTGATATTTACCTAATATTTTATAATATTATTCCCGCTATTTAAAAAATATTGCAGAGTTCATAGACTGTTTTGTTGTCATAGATTATATGCAGGTATCCGTTTGTAAATTTTCATTTTTAAAGTAGCATTCCCTTTAGAGAGGTAAGACACTTCTTCCCACTCCATTTACTTTAACGACCTAGGGCCTGTTTATCAAAAGCTTGTAACTTGTAATATACGTGGAAGTCTCATTTTATTAACATTTTTTTTTCATATTGTTGGAAAGAGATTTCCACTTGTAATACAAGTTACAAGCGTTTGATAAACGGGCCCCTAGTATAGGCTTTTCTCACAAGCACAAAAGATAGAGGCAGGTAGCCAAGTGGTGACAAAAAAACGATACTCTTCTTAGGACTCGTTCACAATGGTATTTAAAAATAAAGGATATGGAGACATCGGTTCGTTTCACTAGACCAGTCACAGGTAAACCATAAACAATATCGCAAAAAGGGAAACAAACGCGTCCGCACCGTACAGACGTAAGAGCCGACTAATTACCTGCTCCATTGGGAGTACGGCTTCAGCGGATTCTCAATACCCAATTACGCGCAATTGTGTACTTTTTACACACAAATTTATGCCTTTTTCTTTCTTGCACTTGATAATGGACAAGGAGAGAGCCAACTTTAAATGGCAGATACATTTACTTCATCATCATCATCATCATGTCAGCCGAAAGACGTCCACTGCTGGACATAGGCCTACCCCAAGGTTCTCCAAATTTACTTGTCGATTGTGAAACAGGCCGTAAACTCTTACTAAATAAATAAATAATAATCGACTTACCTACTTGTTTCTCTAGAGTCTGACCAGTGAATCGTGACACAAGATTTGTTTTCTAATTCTTCATATGGCAACAATTTTACCTGTAAAGCAAGCTGTCACATTATGAGTACACCTATTCCGTCGCTATGCATTTTGTGTTACCAGCTAGTGATATTTTAAATTTGCCCCCATTATTTTGAGTCATGACTCGCTGGTCAGTCTCTAGTAACGGCACAGATGTTTTCCTACCTCTATGAGTAACGGCAACGGAACCCGACACTAACAGTCCGACATGCTGTTGCCCGGTTTTTTTTATTTAGAACGCATCTATAATTTGACAGGTGACAGTTGGTAGTCGGTTCGACGGATTTGACATTGACGTTATCACTTATCAAGCATATACAATAGACCTGTAGTTTATTCTGATTGTTTTCAAGTGAATTGAAATAAAATAATAGATATCTGCTATAGTAATAAGTGTCCAAACGATGCAGTCGCAGGAGAAGCGTGCTAAGCAGCACATGGATTTGGCGTCTTTGGATCCTGCAGCTCGTGTCAAGCAACTAGCTACTTACGGAGCTATGGTTGAGGTGGACCCTAACGTGCCTCCTCGGAGGTATGGCCCTGAGGACCAACTTCGGCAACTGTAATCGAAAACCAAGACCAGGCGTTGTGTTATTACTAGGGTGTTGTTAAATAATGACTTACAGTTATCGCTGTAGAGTTTATTTTGGATAAATTTGTATACATCTTACGCGAGCCTTAACACTGATCGACAATAATATTAGTTTAGTTAGATAGTGAAATTGGTAAACAATTAGATTTATTACATTTTGCTAAAATTGTTAAAACTAACACTACAAGCAGGTACCTAAATTAGTTGCATCATGCTGTTATGACTCGCGAGTTTGTTTATATGTTAGATTTTGTTTACATGTGAAGTGTGATGTGTGTCTATCTTATTATTTTTTTGTTGTTCAAATAATAAAGATTGATTGTCAATGGTGCTTCCACCATTATTAACGATGGTCTGATATGAATACAACTTTGCATGACGCAGCGTAGAGTAAGCACCATCGAATATAAGGTTCCTTTTTATACACAACGCCACAATCGGTGAAAATTGAAACTTTTATCATATAATTTCTGAATTTGTTTAGCAGTAGTTGGTGGCACTAATGGGTGGCTGATGGATGCAAATAACATCAGTATAATTTTAAATTTATATACTACCTCTCAATGCCAATTACCAGTATCTCAAATTCAATATATGAAGCAGATTCAATCCTCACCCGTTAGTAATAAGCTTGCACTTGCTACAGGAGTTTTATCTGAGATGCCACCTTTTGTTTTAGAAAAGTAT
Organism: Acleris sparsana; assembly: GCA_923062465.1. Classification (NCBI taxonomy): domain Eukaryota; kingdom Metazoa; phylum Arthropoda; class Insecta; order Lepidoptera; family Tortricidae; genus Acleris; species Acleris sparsana. The sequence continues at coordinate 5,508,080 of OV281293.1, forward strand.
CAGCTAACTTTCGTAACTCAGCGGATAAGTTAACGTTTTTTAATTTTGGTCCTTAACTAGGTACAAACTTTCTAAGAAACACCCTTTTGTTAATTTCTCTAAATATTTTTCCTTGTTGCTGCAACAATCTTATTCTTCATCAAACTCACACAAGACTTCTTTCAATTACAGGTATTATAGATCAGGCTTGGAAATGGTTAGAATGGCAAATGTTTATTTGGCAGAAGGCAGCCTTGAAAATGCTTACATATTGTACATGAAATTCATGACATTATTCCTGGAGAAGATGCGAAAACATCCAGAATATGCATCTGTTCCCACTCAAGTGAAGACGGTCAACCAATCTAAGCTGAAAGAGGTCATGCCTAAAGCAGAGAAGTTAAAGCAGAAGTTGCTGGACCAGTTCACAAAGGAACATAAGTTGTACCAGGATAATTCGGTTTGTTATAATTATCTGTTAATGTAGGAAGAGAAGTTGTTCAAAGAGATTTAACTTAACTTCATCCTGCCCAATGTTCTTTATTATCATTCTTAGGCCCTAGATAAGATTTAGATTACCCTAACTAGCATTTTTTCGTTCTTAATCCAATCGCGTCACTGGTAGATGACTTGATATGAAAAGCCACACTATTAAGAAACTCCTAATAGTATTGTTTATTTTTTTGTTTTTGACGGTCTTTCTATAGGTAAAAGGGCTTGACAAATTTGAAGCAGAAGGACTTGTTTATTGATATCCTTATTTTAAGTGTAGTAGTGTCGTTTAAAACTTGGTCATTCATGCATTTCTTGGTTTCAAAGCGTATTTATTAATAAATAAAACATTAGAATACTGGTTTCTCAGGAGAAAAGACGGATAGCAGAGGAACTGAGAAGGAAACAGGAGTTGGAGGATGCCAAGCTAGCTGAGCGGCTACAGGCAGATGAGGACAAGCGAGAGCACCCCACACCACACCTGCGAGATGCGGTTTGTATATTGTGGCCAATTATTACACTATTACTGAATTATATGAAGGTTTTGCTGGGATTCAACCATAGCTGAGTTAAGGTGTCGTCCCACTACACTGTATCATACCATGACCGTAATAGGAATGTGTACGATAAAAGAGTATTCTTTGTATTGAAAAGTATGATAATATGCCCACTAAACCCTGATTTTTAATTCCGTAGAATTCTGACAGCCAACTGACAGCAATCACATTCTGACGTTTCAGGAGTAACAAACATTTTTTTCATTGTTAATGTTTTTGACAGAATGACGTTTTTGGCCTTCATTTGAATTTGTTGCTATTCCATCATTAAACAAATCATTAACCTACGTATCTAGATTAGATTAGAACAAAGATTTAGAATATTATATTTAATATGTTGCAAAAGCTGAAAGAGGCTGGCCTGTGGAACGACACAGCACCTAGAACCAGACACACTAAAATGGCACACAATGTTGCTCCAGACAGAATACTGACGATGGGCTGCGATAAAATGCAGCCCAAGTATGTATTCCGGAGGAACTTCAATGTCCACATTCCGACAAGGGATGAATGGAAGGATGGGTTGCACCTATCGGAGGAAGACAACGCGATATGGTACACGGATGGTTCAAAGATGAGCTCCGGTACGGGGGCTGGTATTCATGCCAAAGACTACAACAGTAGCATAAGTATGGGCAACTACGCAACGGTCTTCCAGGCGGAGTTGTATGCGATAATTGCCTGCGCGCAGGAGAATATTGATAGGTCTCTACAGGAGAGAACTATCTATATCCTAAGCGACAGCCAAGCGGCACTCAAGGCGCTGACGGCGCCTAAAATAGACTCGAAGCTAGTCTACAATGGAATCCAAGCCTTAAACAGACTTGGTAGACACAACAAAGTGAAACTGATGTGGATTCCAGGACACGAAGGCTATCCCGGAAATGAAGCCGCGGACGAGCTGGCAAGGGAAGGGTCCAAGGGCGCATACGTCGGACCTGAACCATTTGTGGCACCCTCACCGGGCACTATAAAAGCAGCCCTGAACAACAACGCCCTAGAAAACCACCAAAAAGAGTGGAAAACTACGGTAGGCTTAGGGCATGCAAAGCTCTTCATAGGAAGAGCTGACCAGAGCTGGACCAAGAAACTTTGGAAACTCAGCAGAAGACAACTTCGATACATTATCGGAGTGTTTACCGGGCAATTCGGAGTTAAATATCTCCTAGCAAAGATGGGCCTTTATGACAACACAGATTGTAGAATGTGCGGCGAAGAGGCTGAGACAATGAAACACCTATTGTGCGAATGTGATGCCCTCGCCGGAGTAAGAATGAAAATCCTCGGTTGTGGATACCCAGAACCGAACGATTTCAAGGCACTGCCATTGCACTCCACTATCCGCTTTTTGGAAGGGGTGGAGGCTGCATTGGATTAAGTGCGAAAAGAGGGGTAATTACACAAAAGATCCCACAGGGTCGAAGTGTATCCGTAAGGACCCCACCATAAAGATAAGATAAGATAAGATAATATGTTGCAAGTACATAAACCACTTAACATGATTTGCTGACAAAGAAAAATTAATGAACAGCCTAAAGCGTCGTAATTAGTTTGGCGGAACGAATGACAGTTGACAACTGTCATTTTATAGTCTACGTTTTTACCAAAAATATTTTAATGATATAAATACAAAACAATGACGATCAAATATAATTTAACTCCAAAGGTTTATAATATATGACAATGATCAGAATGATACCAACAACTATTTACTTTTTCCTCTGATCAAAATTATACAAAATATTTTTCACAAATTTTGCAATTTTTAATTAAAATTACTTGGTATTTATTAATAAATTACTTAATATTAAATTTTAAATTCAAATATCTAAATCATAGAAGTCATATTCTACATATTTTTTATATGAATTCATTGCACCACTGACTTTACCTATAGGAATATTTTGTAGTCTGGTAAGACCAAGAAACGTCAGAATTCTACGGAATTAAAAATCAGGGTTTAGACCGTTTTGTCACCAACCAACATTTGAATACTAATTACCTTCCGGGCCTGATATGTTCATAGTATGGTTATGGTGTGGTACGGGGTAGTGGTAAGACACCTTTAACTGCAATAGTTATGCTATTGGTAGGTACAACTTTATTATTACATCACTAAATCTAATTACACAGTTGAAATCTTTAATGAATATTTTTCTAATATTGGTGCCACACTAGCTAGCAAAATCCCTACTACACCACGTTTGAACAGTGCTACTACAACGTCCGATGTCCGGTCACCATTTACTGAATTTATGCCTGCCACAGAACAAGAAATTACATCTATCATTAACAATTTAGACTCAAATACCAGCTCCGGTTTAGATGGAATATCAGTGAAATCTATAAAATGTGTAAAATCCCTGATAGTTTGCAAATTAACTGAGTGTCTCAACAAATGCTTAAAACTGGGGTACTTTCCTGGTAGTTTAAAGCTCGCAAAAGTAACTCCAATCTACAAATCTTCGACAAAATCAGATCCGGGAAACTACCGCCCAATATCAGTTCTTCCGGTCCTCTCAAAGGTTCATGAAACCCTCTTACGCAAACGTCTCGAAGGTCATCTTGGGTCGATAAAGTTCCTCTATTCGAAGCAGTATGGCTTTAGGCTACAATCAAACACCTTGACGGCCACCATAGATCTTGTGACCAAAATTAAAGTCAGTATTGACCAGAAACAGATAGTGCTGGGAGTATTTATAGACCTAAAGAAGGCTTTTGACACTATTAGCCACCAGGTCCTCCTGGGTAAATTGAGGGAGGCTGGTTTGGGCGGAAAAGTCCTCAAAATGTTTGATTCGTACCTTCAAAACCGCAAGCAAATAGTCAAAATGGGTGAACATGAAAGTAGTCCGCAGAATATTACTTTTGGTGTCCCTCAAGGATCTATTTTAGGACCGTTGCTCTTCTTAATGTACATTAATAACATCAGCAAAATGGGTCTAAGAGGCGATACTACTTTGTATGCGGACGACACTAGTCTATTTTACTACGGGCATTCCCTCCATGATATAATAGCTGATGCTCAAAGCGACCTAAATCTCCTCAACAAGTGGTTCCAAACCAATCTCCTCACTATAAATATTAACAAAACGAACTACATTATTTTTGTGCCAAAAAACAAAAAACTTCCGTGTAACCAGCCTCTAACTGTAAATAATCAGCCTATTAATAAAGTCGACAAAGAAAAGTATCTGGGTCACATATTAGACAAAAAAATAACGTGGCAACCGCAAATTGAAAAAATAAAAAATAAAATAACTTCCCTTACTGGTTCACTCAAGGGTATAGTACGGTGTCTTCCAAAACGTGTCCGATACACAATATATAACACACTCGTGAAGCCACATATTGAGTATCTAATCGACATATGGGGCACCGCTACTCCAACCAACTTAAACTGCCTTCAGCGAGCTCAAAATAAACTGATCAAAGTCTTATTTAACTACGATTTTCTTACGTCAAAATATTATCAAATGAGCTCCATATACAAATTTCTTTTACAAAAAAGCAACAATTTCAAAGAATTAAACTCAGGAACGCAAACAATCTTGTCTTACGGTCTCCGCGTACAAATTATGGCAAAAAATGCATATTGTACGATGGAGCCAACTTATATAATAAACTCCCAACTGATATCAAAGACGCCAAATCGTTACGCACATTTAAAAGTTTACTAAAACAACACCTCTCAACTCGTCCATAAATACGCTAACACTTATATAAATAATATATACACACATAAATTTATATATTTATAGTTATACAAAATAAAATTATTCCACTTATTAAAAAAAAATAACTCCGCAAACTCAATGTACGTACGCTTGCATCTGCTGAGACACTTCCAAACTCTTTATATCATTGTAAAACTGTTATCTTATCTAACTGCGCTCGCAACGTACAGCGAAGCGCGCTCCCTTACTTAGTTAACTTGTTTTGTAAATTTTTATACTCCTACCTACCAATTGTAACTTTATAGTTTTGCGATGTATCAAATGTATCAATGTTTACGCTCATTAGCTTAGATTTTTTATATTTTATGCATGTTATATATCTTTCTCAAATAAGTGAATTATTGTTATTCTTTTGAGAAATAAAGATCTTTAAACCGAAATCTTGGGCCCAGGAGGTAAATGCATTTTTAGATGCAAGACTTGGATCAGCTTGTGTTGGGCATTTCATTACTGATTCCCTGATTATCAACATCTTGGACCACCACATAGTGCCATTGTTTTTTTTTTTTTCAATATGACCCTAAACTTAGATCAATTTCAACTTCTGTTATTTACAATAATCTTTCCTACAATACAATGCAATTATATTTACATGAAACCTAGTCGATTCAGTTAAATAATAAAGTTTATATAATTAATTTTAAAAACATACTCACGTTTTACATATATATTATATTATATCACAAAATTACTTCCATAAAAAACCCAACTATGCTTGTAGGTTTGGTTTTGAACTGTTTATTATCTCCCATTTAATAACGACTCTGATGATGTTGTGGTTACATTGCGTGCTGTATGCAGGACAAGTGGGCGTTGTCGCCGTCGGCGCCGCCTGTGGACGGCGTGATGTACCCGGACGACTTCGCGAACGAGCCGCCGCGCGCGCCCTCCCACCACTACCAGCCCGCGCCGCCGCTCATACCGCCTTCCATGCACCAGTTAGTACCTATTCAGTATTTCACTGCCTTGATTGAAGATGGCGACGTACCCAAAACCCGAAAACGGTATTTTGTAGTTTGGGATTGGATTGGTCAACATGATAATGACCCACTTGATTTCCTTCTATAAGGTTACGTTGGCGTTCGCCGAAGACAGATAAAATTATCATGTTTTGATAGAAAGATTAGATAGAATTAAGAAGAATTTTAGTCAATCATACAAAATCAAGTAATTCAGGAAATAGAAATCGTATGTGTCAAAAATTGATTACCCAATTACTGGGATTTACTGGTGTTTTCTGGGATACTAGAAATTGGCTACTGGAATAATAACCCGCTGGCTTTTTGCCTAACGCACTCGCAATCGTTTTCATTTTGACAGTCAGCAGGTGAGTCTGCATACAAAATCAAAACAATTGTTTCACTTTTAAGTCGATTGCGAGTGCGTTAGGTTAGGTTAGGTTAGGTTAGGTTAGTGTACCAGTGTAGTGTACCAGCAGGTGTAGTGTACCTGATAAACTGTTGTTATACTACTCATTCAAACTAATATTCAGATTATATCTGGTGGGTATTGGATAAGTATACTCCGTTTGTTTAGGGACATCATAAATGTAAACAAAATAACTGCGTGATATAGTTCGTCAGCCAATAGAAGCAGAACACTAATACGTCAAAGTGTGATAAAACACTTTTGATTGGCTGTTTAACAATGCCACGTGGTTAGTATTGTTTACATTTTTTAAGTACCTAAACAAACGGAGTATAGGTATATTTAATCTCCAAAATGTAATCATTTGAAAACTAGTTTTTTTCGTAAATTCCAAGCGCCAAAATTTTTGTAAATTAGTAATAGTGCAAATATTTCTAGCCTACATTTATTTTAAAAACGGCACCATTCTCGCCCTCCGCCGATTGTTTTAAAACGGACCGTGCACAGAGACGCCGTGTCGCCGTTCCCTGGCGGCGGCGCGCCGGGCGGCGGCGAGCTGCGGCCCGTGCTGGTGCCCGCGGCGCTGCTGGCGCGCTTCCTGGCGCTCGCGGCCACCAACACGCGCGCCGGCGTCGAGACCTGCGGCATCCTGGCCGGCGTGCTGGTGAGTCCACAGCTGCGGCCCGTGCTGGTGCCCGCGGCGCTGCTGGCGCGCTTCCTGGCGCTCGCGGCCACCAACACGCGCGCCGGCGTCGAGACCTGCGGCATCCTGGCCGGCGTGCTGGTGAGTCCACAGCTGCGGCCCGTGCTGGTGCCCGCGGCGCTGCTGGCGCGCTTCCTGGCGCTCGCGGCCACCAACACGCGCGCCGGCGTCGAGACCTGCGGCATCCTGGCCGGCGTGCTGGTGAGTCCACAGCTGCGGCCCGTGCTGGTGCCCGCGGCGCTGCTGGCGCGCTTCCTGGCGCTCGCGGCCACCAACACGCGCGCCGGCGTCGAGACCTGCGGCATCCTGGCCGGCGTGCTGGTGAGTCCACAGCTGCGGCCCGTGCTGGTGCCCGCGGCGCTGCTGGCGCGCTTCCTGGCGCTCGCGGCCACCAACACGCGCGCCGGCGTCGAGACCTGCGGCATCCTGGCCGGCGTGCTGGTGAGTCCACAGCTGCGGCCCGTGCTGGTGCCCGCGGCGCTGCTGGCGCGCTTCCTGGCGCTCGCGGCCACCAACACGCGCGCCGGCGTCGAGACCTGCGGCATCCTGGCCGGCGTGCTGGTGAGTCCACAGCTGCGGCCCGTGCTGGTGCCCGCGGCGCTGCTGGCGCGCTTCCTGGCGCTCGCGGCCACCAACACGCGCGCCGGCGTCGAGACCTGCGGCATCCTGGCCGGCGTGCTGGTGAGTCCACAGCTGCGGCCCGTGCTGGTGCCCGCGGCGCTGCTGGCGCGCTTCCTGGCGCTCGCGGCCACCAACACGCGCGCCGGCGTCGAGACCTGCGGCATCCTGGCCGGCGTGCTGGTGAGTCCACAGCTGCGGCCCGTGCTGGTGCCCGCGGCGCTGCTGGCGCGCTTCCTGGCGCTCGCGGCCACCAACACGCGCGCCGGCGTCGAGACCTGCGGCATCCTGGCCGGCGTGCTGGTGAGTCCACAGCTGCGGCCCGTGCTGGTGCCCGCGGCGCTGCTGGCGCGCTTCCTGGCGCTCGCGGCCACCAACACGCGCGCCGGCGTCGAGACCTGCGGCATCCTGGCCGGCGTGCTGGTGAGTCCACAGCTGCGGCCCGTGCTGGTGCCCGCGGCGCTGCTGGCGCGCTTCCTGGCGCTCGCGGCCACCAACACGCGCGCCGGCGTCGAGACCTGCGGCATCCTGGCCGGCGTGCTGGTGAGTCCACAGCTGCGGCCCGTGCTGGTGCCCGCGGCGCTGCTGGCGCGCTTCCTGGCGCTCGCGGCCACCAACACGCGCGCCGGCGTCGAGACCTGCGGCATCCTGGCCGGCGTGCTGGTGAGTCCACAGCTGCGGCCCGTGCTGGTGCCCGCGGCGCTGCTGGCGCGCTTCCTGGCGCTCGCGGCCACCAACACGCGCGCCGGCGTCGAGACCTGCGGCATCCTGGCCGGCGTGCTGGTGAGTCCACAGCTGCGGCCCGTGCTGGTGCCCGCGGCGCTGCTGGCGCGCTTCCTGGCGCTCGCGGCCACCAACACGCGCGCCGGCGTCGAGACCTGCGGCATCCTGGCCGGCGTGCTGGTGAGTCCACAGCTGCGGCCCGTGCTGGTGCCCGCGGCGCTGCTGGCGCGCTTCCTGGCGCTCGCGGCCACCAACACGCGCGCCGGCGTCGAGACCTGCGGCATCCTGGCCGGCGTGCTGGTGAGTCCACAGCTGCGGCCCGTGCTGGTGCCCGCGGCGCTGCTGGCGCGCTTCCTGGCGCTCGCGGCCACCAACACGCGCGCCGGCGTCGAGACCTGCGGCATCCTGGCTGGCGTGCTGGTGAGTCCACAGCTGCGGCCCGTGCTGGTGCCCGCGGCGCTGCTGGCGCGCTTCCTGGCGCTCGCGGCCACCAACACGCGCGCCGGCGTCGAGACCTGCGGCATCCTGGCCGGCGTGCTGGTGAGTCCACAGCTGCGGCCCGTGCTGGTGCCCGCGGCGCTGCTGGCGCGCTTCCTGGCGCTCGCGGCCACCAACACGCGCGCCGGCGTCGAGACCTGCGGCATCCTGGCCGGCGTGCTGGTGAGTCCACAGCTGCGGCCCGTGCTGGTGCCCGCGGCGCTGCTGGCGCGCTTCCTGGCGCTCGCGGCCACCAACACGCGCGCCGGCGTCGAGACCTGCGGCATCCTGGCCGGCGTGCTGGTGAGTCCACAGCTGCGGCCCGTGCTGGTGCCCGCGGCGCTGCTGGCGCGCTTCCTGGCGCTCGCGGCCACCAACACGCGCGCCGGCGTCGAGACCTGCGGCATCCTGGCCGGCGTGCTGGTGAGTCCACAGCTGCGGCCCGTGCTGGTGCCCGCGGCGCTGCTGGCGCGCTTCCTGGCGCTCGCGGCCACCAACACGCGCGCCGGCGTCGAGACCTGCGGCATCCTGGCCGGCGTGCTGGTGAGTCCACAGCTGCGGCCCGTGCTGGTGCCCGCGGCGCTGCTGGCGCGCTTCCTGGCGCTTGCGGCCACCAACACGCGCGCCGGCGTCGAGACCTGCGGCATCCTGGCCGGCGTGCTGGTGAGTCCACAGCTGCGGCCCGTGCTGGTGCCCGCGGCGCTGCTGGCGCGCTTCCTGGCGCTCGCGGCCACCAACACGCGCGCCGGCGTCGAGACCTGCGGCATCCTGGCCGGCGTGCTGGTGAGTCCACAGCTGCGGCCCGTGCTGGTGCCCGCGGCGCTGCTGGCGCGCTTCCTGGCGCTCGCGGCCACCAACACGCGCGCCGGCGTCGAGACCTGCGGCATCCTGGCCGGCGTGCTGGTGAGTCCACAGCTGCGGCCCGTGCTGGTGCCCGCGGCGCTGCTGGCGCGCTTCCTGGCGCTCGCGGCCACCAACACGCGCGCCGGCGTCGAGACCTGCGGCATCCTGGCCGGCGTGCTGGTGAGTCCACAGCTGCGGCCCGTGCTGGTGCCCGCGGCGCTGCTGGCGCGCTTCCTGGCGCTCGCGGCCACCAACACGCGCGCCGGCGTCGAGACCTGCGGCATCCTGGCCGGCGTGCTGGTGAGTCCACAGCTGCGGCCCGTGCTGGTGCCCGCGGCGCTGCTGGCGCGCTTCCTGGCGCTCGCGGCCACCAACACGCGCGCCGGCGTCGAGACCTGCGGCATCCTGGCCGGCGTGCTGGTGAGTCCACAGCTGCGGCCCGTGCTGGTGCCCGCGGCGCTGCTGGCGCGCTTCCTGGCGCTCGCGGCCACCAACACGCGCGCCGGCGTCGAGACCTGCGGCATCCTGGCCGGCGTGCTGGTGAGTCCACAGCTGCGGCCCGTGCTGGTGCCCGCGGCGCTGCTGGCGCGCTTCCTGGCGCTCGCGGCCACCAACACGCGCGCCGGCTCTTCTTCGCTGTCTTTCGAAAGTCCCTAAACACGTCGCCCCAAACCTTTTTAAATGGTTTAAGTTTTCGATTCAACCTTCAGCTGATGATGACGTTTGAATGCAGGAGCGCGACCAGCTGAAAGTGACGCACGTGGTGGTGCCGCAGCAGTCAGGGACAGCTGACTCGTGCGCCACCGACAACGAGGAGGACATCTTCCTCTACCAGGACATGCACAACCTCATCACGCTCGGCTGGATACACGTAATACATACACACATTCATATTTGTATAAATATGGTGTCTCATTTTCAGTAAGACTATTTTATATATAAACATAAAAACACAACAACGAGAGGGTTGTGACATTTTTATTGCATTTTAAATGCAAAAAAATAAAAAAATAAGTAAAATATCCGCCGAATGGCCCCCGAGGCTTTGATTTTTTCTCAAGGATGTGACTGTATCTCACGGATGACGCGTTAGATATCGGTGTTGAGTTCCAGAATTGTTTCTAGTTTATTCGCATAAATGATGATGCAGTTTCATGGGCGGTTTTAAGGGTTTTCAAAATTAAAAAACGTATTTTGAATAACCCTCCATTTTTAATAATCGGAACAATCATAGGTGACAGCTGTCAAATGTCAGTGTTGCCACTAGCAAGACAAAAAAAATACACGTAATTTGAACAGTGCATTCTTACTGAGACCCCTTTCCGCCTAGGCTAGTTTAGTTTGGGACTAGGTCGACTATGTAAGATTGTCCCCTATTCTTTATTTAATTACATCCATCTTGTGCAGCGTAGAATATATCGACCACTCGTAACGCTCTCTCCGGTATCTGATCCTCCAGACGCACCCGACGCAGACGGCGTTCCTGTCCTCAGTAGACCTGCACACCCAGTGCGCGTACCAGCTGATGATGCCCGAAGCCATCGCCATTGTCTGCGCGCCCAAGTACAACGAGTCAGTATACATTAACTTAAAACACCTAGAAATAATGAATACGGTAGCTTGACAATTATAAGGAGAATGCACTCGACTAATCAGTTTCACGTCTGTGCACTGCCGCTTGGTCGACCAGGGTCCCATACCACAAAACTTTACTAGTGTAAAAAACAACAATGGTCTCTCTCCTACGATCTGTTTACGCCTCTACAGATGTAGTTCATAATGGTTTTCCTTCGCATTTTCACGGAAACGTACTAATGTGTCATGCTACTTCAGTCAACCTCAGTACTTTTTGTACTGTGACCGACTGAAATAGCAAGACACGTTCGTACGTTTCCGTGAAAATACGAAGGATCCATCTGTAATCGGGTGTCATCGACAAATACCCTATAAATTGTGTATTAATTTCTACAACAAAAAACCGTCCTTCGATTCGAAGACAATACAATGTATTTGTATTTGCACTGTGTCGCCTGTGTATTGTGTACTGAATGAAACATGGTTGCGGCAGGACGGGCTACTACGCGCTGACGCCGGAGCACGGCATGCAGTTCATCGCCAACTGCCGGCAGACCGGCTTCCACCCCCACCCCGACGACCCGCCGCTGTTTTACGTGAGTACATTCTCGATCGTAACTCTATGGATACGAGTAAAGCAACAGATCCGTAGTCACACCAAATTGCCACACTAGTTTGACTATGCTTAAATTTATTTTACTCGATTCGTAATCACACCAACACATTATAAATATGAAGTAGGTATAGGTTATGTTAGTTCAGCAATTGGCCCTAAAAGGCCAAAACAGTCAGAAATAGGAGCTCCGCTAGCGGAGCTCCGTCGAGGCTGTTTTTGATTTTGAAATATACATCATTGTTCAGTAGAACTACGCAGTAGTACTACGGGCGAGGAACTGTGCCACATAGTTGTGCCGTGGGGAAGTGATTAATAAAAGACGAACAAAAAATCGAGACAAGTGTGTGTCAATTTGGTGTGACTAAGGGTCGATTGGGGTAATCGTAAACGATCGATCGTAACTGAAACAAGTAGAGCTAACATATGTTCTTTCACGTTTAAAGGTCAAATTATATCTACAGACATTGAGCATGCCAGACACGTGCCGTGGCAGACAAAATAATATTCTTCTATATTATGGGCCGTGTCTGTCGGCGTCTGCGCGGTCGTTTATCGATAGATATAAATACGTTAATAGACGCTATATCAGGAGAATATTATTTTGTCTGCCACGGCACATGTCTGGCACGCTCAATGTCTGTAGATATAAATCGACCTTAAGTGAGATAGGAATACATTTTTATTTGTTTAACTATTTCTATTTCATTCACGATCTAATGAACGTACTTGTGATATTATCACTGGCATACTACCCTACCTATGACACGGGATATCCATTGCTTGTGATATTTTCTCTATAATTGCTAGAAACATCTCAAAAACTATTAAATTACAGACTGCTATTACCGTTTTATATTAAATATCAATGCAAGTTGCAACGAGTAGTTTTTCAGCACGAGATACTATTGCTTATTCTGGTTAGGTTGATCATCAATTCTCACCAATGTGAATTATTTCAGACTGTAGAACATATCCGCATCGACCAATCGGCCCCCGTTGAAATGGTGGACTTACGGAGATGAACTGTCCGTGGACATTAAGGTCATACTTTACAACACACGAGGGATTACAGCCCCTTTTCCGACTAAATTATTCAACCCTCTTACAGAGCATCTTACAGAGCGGGTACAGGTTATTTTACCACATTATAATGTTAAATCTAGGGATGCATCGATACGCCTTTTCGCCGATACGATACCGATACCGATACTCTTATAAAAATATCGGCGATACCGATACCGATACCGATACGCTTTTTGTGAATTCAAAAATGAAGGTATAATAAATAAATCACAAGACAGATTTCGTTTTATTAATATAAGAAGTAGATACATAGGTTAATATTAGATAATTAAAAATTTTAGTAATTAAAATGAACATTGATAAGATTTTTGTTTAAAAAACAAAGTAATCGCTCGTTGACACTACATTTTTAAATTAAAAAGTATCGTTGAATCGGTCATAAAAATATCGTCGATACCGATATATCGGCTAACCCGAAGTATCGCCGATATATCGGTATCGGTATCGGTATCGGATGCATCGCTAGTTAAATCTATATCCCTAAAATAAGGTAGCTCTAACCCTGCACAACAATGACATGTAAGGTCGATTAGGACCGCAAGGTTATAAAGACATTTGAGTTTTCCTGGTATATTTATATTCGTAGAGTTTATCTTGACTTGAAAGAACATTCTTCTTGTTTTATACCAACTGCGTTATGGTATCTCCGGTTTAACAAGCTTGACTTGAATAAATGTACGTTGTTTTGCGGCCAGGCCATACATATTGTATGTTCTATTGTTGTTAGCATAATAGAAGCTTTCGAGCTACTTTGTGTACATAAATTAGGAGCTACCTATCTCTAATTATGTGCAATACAAAATAAAGTTTATTATAAGACCTCGGGGTCTAACAAAGTGTTTATTATTTTTTGTCGAAATGAAAGGTTTCTGATGAGAAGAAATTTATATAAATTGTATTTTTAAAATTATATGTATTTTGTTAATACAAAGTACAACCTAATGGTGGCTCTTCGAATGTTACAATATGACGTGGTAGAGCTGTAATATTATAGTAACGAGAACGAGATTGCTTAATATACCGTTTTCAATCCACGAAATCCCGCCCCACTACTTTCTGAGTCAAGTCAATTTACGGTCAAAGAAGGTTCTCTATTGGATGGCATAAAATTATTTGTAATAATAGTGTTACGCATAATTGCTTTTAGCCGAAATAACGATGTGCATAATCATCTTTACGCATAACATTAAAAAGCATAAATACAGTAAGCTTATTTTTCATCAAGACTAACGTCAAATAGCATAAATGAAAAAAGTAATAATAATTAATTGGCATCATTACAAAATGCATATCAGTATTGTCCTAAAAATATTTAGGAACTAAAGCGAGGTCGACGGAGGTGCGCTTCGTGGACCTCCTTCTCTGCGTTGCTTGGGCGCTTCGCCATGACATAACAAAACCTAATGTACCTAACGTAACCTAATTTAACTGTTTTATTCATTTAGAAAACTGATATTAAGCTTAATGACAGATATGACAAATAATACTCATTAGTCCAACTGAAAATATTCTAATAGCGTAATATGCCAAAGTATTATTATGCGACGGTACTATTATGCCAATATAAATTATGCCGAAACAATTATGCGAAACAATAAGTCAAAAAAAAATGCAATCCTAGGGGATTCCGTTAAGGAAATGTATTCGCGTACCCTTTTCACCCTTGTCACAATGACATTGACGGACCGTTCAATGTCAATCTGAGTGAACTGGCGAGCCTCCGTGGATTGCAAACACTAGGTATACATTGTCATCTCCACTGCAAATACGTTTGATGTGTTTCATCCATTTCCATCATTTCACCGAGGCAAGTGAAAAATACACCCAAAAATAAACCTTTTCTGTCTAATTCGACTAAGTAAGAGTAGTAGCGTTCGGGCATTTATCATATGTACTCATGTGTTCAGAGCACGGCATGAAGACTGAGGCTATAGTAGGTTAAACATATAAAAGATATATTTTCTGTTTGTGTTGTCGATATGGGTGTGGTGTATAAGGTGTGAGGTTACCTTTTCAGTGGTATGAAATGAGAACCATCAAAGATATATAGTTATAAGACATAATTATATTCACAACAACAACAAAAAAGAAGGGATGAGAGATGCAGTTAAGTGTTTTATCTCACAAAATCGTGTGCCACAATTGTATTTGTATTGAGCACCAATGCCATGTCGTCAGCATGTAATTCCTAAATTGTCACCTTCCTAACTCGGCCACATGTTTATATCGTCAATGTCCCATTTTGTACACATTCCTATATTGTCCATAGTGCTAAGTCGTCCACATTCCTATATCGTCCACAGCGCAAACTGATGTTAGCTACAACAATATTGAAGTGGATTAGGTATGTAGGAAGAAGTCGACCACACAATAGAAATGTGGACGAGTTAGCCCTGTGGACTATATAGGAATGTGGACGAGTTAGGAAGGTGACAATATAGGAATGCCGACGAATTGGAATAGTGGGCCATATGGCATTGCGGAAGGGTTAAGAACGTGACGAATTAACACTGTGGACGAAGTCGCCCTGAGCCGCTGCGATGACGCGACAGCTACGCTCTCATAGACAACGTGCACGTGCATTTACACGCATAAGTATGGCAAACCCGCTTTTGTGAAATAAAACGATTGTAGTAATTGTTGCGTAACTGTCTCAACTCCGCATGTGCTGGCTGTGAAGCCAGCGCTGGTCTTCCGTTGGGACCGCGTAGTATTTTAGTTAGCTCCTATGCTTGATTATAAATAACTAATGGCGCAGCAACGAGACGATTATGCAGAGGATTATACTGTACAAGACCCGGCAGATAAGGCAAATCCTGTACACATTGCACAATTATGAAGTTTTGGATAACGATACGCAACAAAAAACAGCATAAGCATTGTTTTATCGGTTGCAACATTATCTTCTTATCTGTCTAGTACCAGTGATGCCAACGGAACCACACCTATAGTATTTCTGCTAACCGCTATATTGAATCCTGTCATATTTTAAATGTTCAAACTCCATAAATTATGTAAATCTAGTTAGAAAGAGGACAGTGCTTTTAGTTTGTGTTTCATAGTGCCGACGGAGAACTTGCTTTGTAGTAATAATGATGAGTCTTTACGGGGACAGTAATAATTCACGTAGGTTAGTATTTTTGACGCCATATTTCATCACAAAATGGTGATAATACCTAATGTTGAATTTCACCAACTAAACGGGCAACTGTTTCACCATAGCCGAAAGACGTCCTCTGCTGAATATAATTAAATTATTTAAATATCGAATAAACGTGTCTGACTAGTAGTAACAAATGAAGGTTTACGTCTTTCGGTTTAAAGGGTTGAAACCTGACAAAGACCCATTTTTTCTGTACATAAAATAATTTAAACGAGTAACCGATCTCATATAAATAAGTAATGTTTGTGTGAGATCAATAGACTTAATAACCTGCATTATATAATTGACGTTGCATTTGTATTAATTGCACAGAGTGTAATAATAACGTAGGCTAATGGTTGTTATTTTGTTAAATATATTTTTCCACTATATTGCTTTATGCTATATAGCACACTATTTATGTACATATTTAATAAATTAACCGCAGAATGTGATTGTTGTAAGCATTAATGACTGCATTATATTTTAATTGTTAACGATGGGTGATTCAACGTATGGACCAATTGAATAAAAATGCTATCGAATTATTTCTCTTTTAATTATTACACACATGTCTAAAATCCCAGCGGTTCGACCATATTCTGTTCCATTAGGTTATAAAGGTTTCTATAAGTTAAACGTATTTAAGTGGCAGGACAGAAACACTTATTTGTATTAAAATCCTGATGCACGCAATTACTAGAAATGACTGGCGTGCAATTGTGCAATAGTTTAGTTTATAACATTAAATAATTAATTGAAATACGCTAAGGTACATTGGTGGTTTGTATCAAATAGTCAGTCCTGTCTGCAGTTTGCGAGGTTGAATGAATGAATGCCATGGAAAAACCCGGTTTTAGTCAAAAGCACACTGTTAAAAATGATTTAAATTAACCCGTGGAACGTCACATACATATGTACAGATGTAGTGCATAATTGTTTTCCTTCGTATTTTGTCGGAAATGTTCGTATTTGTCATGCTACTTCAGTCAACCTCAGTATTTTTTGTACTGTGACCGACTGAAATAGCAAGACACGTTCGTACGTTTCCGTGAAAATACGAAGGAAAACAATTATGCACTACATCTGTATAAATTACAAATTCAAATAATCCTTAAATACTAACGTAGAATTTAGGACACTCGACGTGTTAAGTGTATATTTATTAATGCCCGGTTCCTATATTCTTGAAACGAATCGTTTTCCTTAAGGGCCGTAGCGTTACGACATTTGCTACGTACAAAATGTGTCAAATTTTAACGAGGCGTAAGGAAAACGATTCGTTTCAAGAATATAGGAACCGGGCATAAAACGACGTCTTAATGTAACTTACTTATTTTTAATATGTTTTTTTAGACTACGGTTGGTCTAAGTGTCCTTTAGTAGTAAACCACCATGTAAGGTATTTAATGCAATATTTTTATATTGTCAATCATTAAGTCACTTGCGACAAATAAGCCACCAATTAGTGAATATCTTGAGTAGGTATTATGTATGACTTAGTAATTTGCTGGGTCTGCTCTGGGTTTTCCATCATACGGCAGTCATCATTTCCACCCTGTATTAAACCGTAGAATATGGGCAGTGCTTTATTTTGTAATTCATGTTCACATACACTCTAATAAAAGGCACTTTCTACTTCAGTAGGTATTTATGAAAGCATAATTGACGTTTGTTGATTTTTACGACAGTCAAAACATACAGTCAAAGTATACAGTGCATAGACAAAACTTTAGTAATAAGAGTACAACTTAATTGACATCCGGGGTAGTATGAGGTGTCACCATTGCCCTAGGCGCGGTTCGGGGTGCAAGGAGAGGGCAATAGCGAACCCCAGACTTACTTGTCTTATATGGTAAACCACTTTCTAACCTCAAAATGAAACTCTTTTTGGCTAAAACAGCTTTTATAAGCGCAAAACTCGAGAAATGAACCGAATTGGCTGATTTGTTTTTTGTTGTATTCGTTATTGTCGGGATAAGGTTTGTATGAAATTTGCAGCAGGGCGAGGCGGGCCGCTAGTCGTAAATAAAATAGCCTGAGAAAACATCTTGGACATCACTTGGCCAAAGATTGCTTTATTTCATTTTATTTAAAATAGCTGTTTCATACAAAAAAGTTGCATTTTGTGGTTAGAAAGTGGTTTACTACTTAAGAGAAGTAAGTCTGAACAGGGTTTAGGTAAAAAAAAACTGAACGTCCTCTTGCATGTTGTTGTAACGATCATTGTTGTTGTATAGACCATTCGACATTCTATATTTGAAATTTGACCTATTTTCCATTTGAGTTTTGTACACGGGGTCCGTTCATTTGACCGAAATACGTTTGGTCGAACGTATCGTTTCGCAACTTTTTCATTTGGCAACCCACTTTTATTTCAGGATTTATTTCTGTACCTTCGCGAAGACCCTATAGGTTAGGTTAGGTTAGTTTTTATAAAAATCCTGAAATATGTACAGTTACAGAAATAAACGTGGGTTGCCAAATGAAACGGTTGCGAAACGATACATTCGACCAAACGTTGTTCGGTGAAACATTACTGTCGTCCTAAGCCAATAGACAGAATGTCAGATAAAACTCCCATAGCGATAACAACCTTATTACAAACCGAATAGAATTAAAACTGCTTTGGCTGTTGAATTTGGGATACTGCTTATTGGCTTAGGAGGGCAGGTTAATGAACCTTTGTACACACCTATATGCAAGAGGACCTTTACTTAAGTTTTTTACTTATACGTACATTACCTTTATCGTACATTACCCCCGCATCTTATGCCTATCCCGGCTCTCATTAAATTGAACGTCTATGATAAGACAATTGTAACTGTCATAAGAATACAATTTAATAGATCTATAACATACAATAACATTCACATTAATATTGCTATTAAGATTACAAAAGAGAAAATCGTTTGCGCTAACAAATAGCACAATAGCTAACTTGAAAAATGCATAACCTTAAAGTTACTCTGATACGTGAATTAAAAACTTATTACATTAAATTTAAGTCACCTACCTGCTTTTTAGTAAGACAGTTGAAATCGTGTACAAGAAATATCTATGATAGAGGGCGCCAGCGACTACACGCGTAGAAATATCCTTTCTTGCGCACACCTAGGGTACATCGGTATAGTTAGTGCGTTGTCCGACAGTCAGTGAGTCAGAGACGCAAGAGTTTCATAAATATAATAAATTAAAATAAAGTTAATTTGTCTAAAGAAAACAATATTACAACTTCTGAGTTTCCGGTGGGACCCATACGAGCCTGTATCTTGGGACCCGGTGAGACTGTTCACAGTATGACTAGACAAGCATTTAAGACTTTTAGGCAAAATAAACATAGCAATAGTTTATGTATAGAAGCTTACAATTTTCATAATAATTCATCTTATACCTAATTAAAACAATTAAACTTAATTATTTATTGCATTGTGCTCATCGAAGTGTGCAGCGCGAGAAGCAATGGTTGTAAGTACATTAATCTTATTGTATACTTATTTAAACTAGAAACAGATATTAAACATTTTAACGCTTATATCGATAAAGACGTATGTCATCATATCTTTAACACACCGCTCATTGAATACAAATTGGACATATTCCATAATAATTTGCTCTTGCACTGAAAATCTTTTTATGAACAGCACCTAATTTTAAAATGCAACACAGACTGATTTTGGAATGTGACAGTTTTGCATTCAATGAACGACAGGTTCAGTTCATCGCTGACTTTGACTAAGTATTACTTCACCATCATTTCAGCCAAACGTCCAGTGCCGGACATAGGCCTCCCCACAGAACAGAAAAAACAGTAGAAGTGTTAAGTGGGCTTGTAACGTGTGGCATAGTCATGCGGAGTTCCGCGCAGCCTAGTTTTGCCGCGATCGCTTGTGCCTGAAAGTTGTGCGAATAATATTTCTAACATAGGAAATAAACCGAGAAGCATGCCTTATTGTGCTAATTTGGAATGTAAAAAAGATAGCCACACCAAAAAATATATCATAAAAGGTCTGATACTAAGCGAAACTCCTGCCACTTCCACTGTTTTTTCTATTAGCCCCTAAAGCTTGCCACAAGTACCGGTCCTGCTCAGCTTCTATCAGCTTCCCGCAACCACGTCGTTGGTCCACGTTTTTGGAGGTTTAACCACGCTGCGTCTTCGGTACGCGAGAACTTTTCGACCCCATCGGCCGTCTGTTCTGCGAGCGACACTGATATTTCCGACTAGAAATTTCGATTTACAAAAAATACTTTATTGGTGTATGTGACTGCCTCACTATAGGTGTTGCAGTTGCGTGGAGTAAGTTACTATTCTAGAAGCTTATATACATACTACGATATTAATAAGGCACTCGGTGCATGACTTTATCATGGAAATACTTATTCCTAGCTTACTAGGCTAGATATATATAATAATAGTGAAATCTGACCACGAATAATTACTACAAAGTTTTCTATCTATGATTATTAAGCGGATATAAATATTAATAGAGACAACTCATATTGATTAAACATTTTTTGTGTTAGTCAATAAGCTCATTTAAAAACTAGAATCCTTATTTTTAATATTGCGAATCGTAAAGCGAAACTATAATAAACATCATTATTTTAATGTTTCTTAAAATTTGAAAGTAAACTACTACCTATCTAAATAAAGTTGTCTCCATAATATTGCTCACTATATTTTATAAATAGACATTTAATACACCAAAAAGCGTTCAAAGAAGAGAAAATCTTGTAATTTTTCCAATAAACGTTAATAATCAGTTTCGTCATACAAAACAAGGAGGTTCGTTTATCAACTTGTTCCTTGGACCCCACAAGCTCAAGTGTTAAAACACCCAGGTTAGAAACGTTACCTACTCGTGCCTTTTAAAATATTACCAAATATTAGTTTAAGCGCAACCTCTTAAAGATCGTGGGCCCTAATTTCTATCCTGAATTCACTTGCGAAATTATATTCCTATAAGTAAGTAGCTACAATCACGACCTGTCGTTTACAAAATGTTCCGGGTGTACATCAAAGATTATGGTCGTTTATCGACGTGGATAAGCGTGGATAAAACATTTGTCACTCTTTGACCAGTATCTACCTACCTAAGTGCGAGTGACGGAAGCTTTAGCCACTGCGATGAAGCCGACCATAATACAGGGGGCCTAAGGTAAACGTACGCTTCGCCGAATCTGCCGTATCACCGAATTTCTTCTTTTTCAAGCTATTAGTCTAGTACTTGCAGTTGATAATACGTTGTAATATTTTTTTCCGCTAGCTAGATACCTATTCCTTCCACTATGCGGCAAAGCCGGCCATTTGCTGTCTCAGTCGGGACGCAACAATCGATCAAGTCGGTGGATCGCCGTTTTGTAGGGGAGTCCTTGTGAAAATCGGTAAGAAATCGCGTACACTTCTTAAGGTCATAAAACCGTTTTAGGTTACCTTTGTGTTTGAAAATGTGGTTTTTCTGTGTTGTTATTTAATTAGTTTTTGTGTTCTGACAAATGAAGTAAATTTAGTGCAGTCATATTTATAGAAATTAGCAAAAATGTGAATTCGGTGATGAGTTAACCCTTATTTTGAGTGGAAGGTTTTACCGAACAACGTTCGGAATCAGGGAAAGCGTATGTTTTTTTAATTATTTATTTGCTGGTTGGTCATGACTTACTTATATAATCTACTTTGACTTTGGAATAACTAGAAGTATTCCAAATTTACTGAGTAATTGCCGAACATCAATAAATTAGACATTTTTTGAAAAACTTAGTTGGAAATTTATAACTTTTACGACTTTTTGACATGAAAATAAGCTTATTGGCAAGGGTATTTAAAAAAAAAGATTAAATATACCTTTTAAGCAATAGTAGCAAAAACGATATGTATTCATGGTTACATAATAGTTCTATTTGTTAGTAATAATGTCAGATTTGTAATTATACCGATACTTTTACGTCTAAACACTATTTGTTAAATGTGTTCGCTCGATAGGTTCCACATATTTTGGGTTGTCCAATTCACCGAAAGGCGTTCGGTGATTAGTACCCATGGTCTCTGCTACCGAATCCATATCTGCCTCAGCCAAAATACAGCACGATGTTCATTGGAATATGATCCTTAATCCATTAACAGCTAAGCCGATACTAAAATGTATTATTTTTCGTGCATTTTCGTAAAGGCCAGCGCTTCTCAACATTTAAGCCGTTAATGTTTTAAAACTAGCTCGAAGCTTTTTTTTTATACATATTTAATTTTATATGGAGCTGCTGATGATGGGGCCGTAAGGTGGCGAAAATCTCGATTGTTAAGCATTAAAGTATAGGCGATGTTTGGTCTTGTTAGTATCGTGTCGATTAACTAACTCCTTAATTAATTAAATTAGGCCGGTTGTCTTAGTTATTTAAATATTAGTCATTTCATTCAAAACCATAGAGGTGATCAGACCTCTCGCAAAACTATCAAAAATGTCAAAAAAAACTGTACATACGGGAACAAGGATTTGCATTAAATGTATATTGTTTCATTAAAGTTTGAGCACCACTCAGCGCCAAAATTTCATACATTTCTTCCCTAGTTCGGTGATACGGCAGCCCGATTCGGCAATATGTGCAAATCAAGTTTCTTAGTTCGGTATATGGTACAAACCAGGTTACGCGACTCAAACACCTTTAAAAATATTTTAAACATATTTCTAACCATGTAATTTATTTACAGATACATTAAAATGATGACAAATTTATTAAAGTTACCATTATTCTATGGATCATAACCGTATAAAAATCCCAGACCTTATTAAAAAAATAAACGTACACCCAGGTCTTAAGCGTTCGTCGAAACGTACATTTACCTTAATATGGCTGCGTTTATCGCGTGACAAAATGTGGATAAAAATCCGTCCCTCACTGGCGCGTATATAAGTACGAGTGTGACGGATGCTTTATCCACATTTTGTCACGCGATAACCGCAACCATACTAGGAACGCAGGTATTTAAACCTTGTCTTTGGTAGGTATGTCGAGATACTAAGTTACATTTATTTTTCTTTACCATTATCAAACTATAACAGTATTCTACCAATGGCCTGCTTATAAAATCAAAACATTGATGGCCATGAGTCCAAGAACAACCAGCACTGCCGCCTTAAAGGACCCTGATGAGTTGGTGGATTTCTTACAGAGCCTTTTGGAAGGCAGCTCGAACGGAACGGTCTTGTTCATCATCCAGTAGTAGACGTCTCTTAGCCCCTGGGTTCTCAGTTCTGGTCCGACGAGGGTGCGTATCCGTTGGTTGTAGGCGTTAAACCACTTAATCTGGTGAATATAAAACAATTTTAGATAATTAACGTCTTTTCTGGAGAAGAACTATCAGGTTGCAGGTGGTAGGACCTTGTGCAGGGTCCGTCCGGATCGCTACCACCATCTTATCCATTAACCTACCGCCAAACAGCAGTATTCGCATTGTAGTGTTCCGGTTTGGGGATGACAGCCGGTGTAATGACTAGCTTAAAGGCATTCCATCTTAGTCCTCAGGGTTGGCAACGCATTTGCAGTATTAAGCTTGCAGTCTTGTGAATGCGATTGTCTATGGGTCACAGTTTCCACTTACCATTAGGTGGCCTGTGCGCTCGTTTGCCTTCTCTATGCCATAAAAAAGGTCACAATTATGAAATTCATAACTTATAGGTACCTAATACAGAACAAAAGAAGGTGGACCAACACAAAGCGCAAGAAAAGCCCAATCTTGCGGCAGGATTAACGAGTAAGATTTTGACGACCTAGTGACATCTAGCGGCAATTTGTAATAAATAACCAACTCGATAGCGCCACCTGCGTCAGACAGGGCAACTAAATCTGACAGTGGCCTACATCGCGCTAACGAAGTTTCAACACTTCGGTTGACTTATATACCACTTCCAAGTTCACCCCTACGAACTTCGGTCCCCAGGCATAACATCCGCCTAGAGACAGATCTCTCTATTCCTCTCTTCCTACAAGATGATAGATCCACTACACGGACGCTGCACAAGGGCCCTAATCCTTCCACCCGTAAACTGTCCGGCGTTTACAGACCTCGTACTCGGTGAGGATCGTCTTCTCGATGAGCTTGGGCTCAAAGGGCACCAGTGTGGTCTCGGTGAAGCGCAGGAACCCGCCGGAACTTGTGGCCACCTCCAGCACGTTGCCCAAGCGCACGCCGAACTTCTCCGCCTCGTACCACGCAGGTTCTGATAACATATTACTAAGTAAGTTTTCCAATGCATCATCAATTTGCACAGAATAGTTTAAAAGAAGCCGAAGTTATAACAATTTCAAAGTAGCGATATAATTATTTTCGCAAAAGGTCTCATACAATTTGCCTTATTTTTCAGATTGACACAGTTGCATACTCCCAAGAATATAATTAACTGTAGGTATATTAAACTTCAGTTGCATGAGTGCTAGTGCTTTTTTTGTCATTGTAGCTTAGCTTCGTTCAAACTACATAGATGGTATGAAGGGTAAAATACATAATCTCGTTTTTTTTTCCGAATTTAATAAACACGAATTTCAGAATTCCGATATTGAAATTTCCGAATTTTAATTTCACGAAGCATCTCAATCATATTTTTTTTTAATTGCGAATATTGTCATTTCCGAATAATGCAAGATTTTGTTGATTAGGCCTTATATTTTAAATATATTGTAAAAATTTGGAATAATGAAATTCGGTAATTTCATTTTCGGAATTAAATAATTCGAGATTATAGGGTGTTCCCATGGTATGAGCTATGAACACAACGAGGTGTCTATATTTTGGATTAAGCTGTCAACCCACCGCTGGTAATGAAGTATCCGTCTTTTAGCTGATGCAAGTTTTGGTCTTGTCTGTAGTCTATGACAACCGGATCTGGAACAAATACCTAAGTTTATAAATTGTCCTTAACAGACGGAAAACATAGTAAAAGCTGAGTGGTTTGCAGGTTTTATGTTTCTAATAATTAATCACTATCACCAATGTCACGTTATTGTTCATGAAATTCACTTATTTATTTCATTATTTGACACTTTCGTTTACAAAGATACAGGACTCCGAAGAATGCTTTATTGTGCCTACCGCGTTTATGTCCCAAAATGATGGTGCCTACTTGGTAGACACGATCTGCCACGTGCGTAACCCAAGCCTCGTACATTGCCTGTGACTTTATGGACAATGTACGAAATAGAACGACACAAATTCGTGAGACTTTAGGAAACTTTACGGCCGTATTAATTAACTGGTATAAACTCCAATACTCGTCTCGAGATGCATCAAAAATGACAGTGTTCTATGGTTTAGCGTTTAGGTACTTTGACGTATCTTGTGACGGGCCTCACAGTCAAGATGAGTTTATTAATATAGCTCATGCAATTTATGATGGCGAGTGGGCTTTACTTGTGGTAAACACAATCTGTATACGTGTCAAAGTGTGCGTGACAGCGAGAGCGGGTATGGTAAGCATAAAAAATAAAGAGAAGTATTGGAGTAAGAGAAGTATATTACATTATACTTATTATACTGTCGCAAACCCTCTAGCAAATAATGATAAGAAATAATGCAATTAAGTATTTTAAACCGACTTCAAAAAAGGAGGTTCTCAGTGACCGATTTGATTTCTCCATCAATTATGGTCCGATTACAAAAAATCTTTTTTTGTTTTGTTTGACTGAGTTTACTTCCGAGGTGATATAACGCTTACATATATTTTCTGTCTTAAAATTACGTACAATTTTATGTTACTTAAAATTAAAACCTATCTGTAGGTTTGTCTTTATTTTAGAGGGCTTATTATTGCCGTGTTTCTTGTGTGACTAAACGTGGACCAAACATCCGTCACTCTCACACTTATATGTATGTACTTGTCAGAAAGTGTCGAATGTTTTATTACCGTTTTGTCAAACGATAGGTAAACACGGATAGGCCCACAGTTCTAAATAAATTTACTATTTTTATTTTAGGATACTTTAAAATAAAAATACGTTATACCTCGCTATGAATAACTTTGCGTTTTTTCCGGATATTGGACATGCTGACGGTAGTTCGTGGCAGTAAGCGTCGTGGAAACAATATGCACAAGTAACTCGAGCGACGGCGCGCTCGCGACTGATCGCTCCGTCAGACACGCAATGTGCATGTACACGTTCAACCACTAATAAAGCCCACTCGCCATCGTGAATTGCATGAGCTATACGGCCTTAAGTATTCGTTATTTGTTGAAGCTTCGTGTTGCGGATACATTTTGTAGTTGGCATAAATAAATATTTTATGGGCATCTTAACATTTGTTTATTTTCATCCCGTACGTGTATCGTGTGAAGTCACCCACCGGCACCCACGGTGCCCTTAGAGAACACCTGTGGTCTTATATAGTGAGTGTGTAACCTGCCTCGTTCTAGCCTAGGCAGTAAAGGGAAGGAAATATATGACTGCAATAGTGTTGTCATTCTGAAGACTTCATGATGGGTTTGCGTTTCACCCACACCCAGAAAAGAAAAAAGCCAATTCACTTGCCGTGAAAACACCAAGGCACACAATTCTGGGAATACAGACGCAGGGAGGGCATTCCACAGTCACTCCTTGCCAGTGCGAATAAGAAATGACACAGCAAATCGCATGCGTCCGAACCATTGGAAATTCGACTACATACGGATGGAGGCCCTCCCGGCGCGTGGACGACAGATGCAGATGGGAGAAAGTGGAGAAGGAGTGGTGGTTGCTCCTGGGCACACTCACCATTTTAATACACCTTGTAAAAAACTGATAGACAAGCGACTTTACGTCGATGTTTCGAACTTTGAAAATATGTCTTTGATATACCTTCTCTTCGGTTGAGCGCCGCGCCGACGCCGTGGCCCGTGGGATGCGGGTAGTCCTGCCCGCGCGCCCAGATCGGTGCGCGCGCCGTGGGGTCGGTCTGCGCCGCCGGCAGCGACTCCGGCGCCTGCAGCGTCGCGAGCGCCGCCAGCGCCTGCAACGCGTATGTGTACGCGCGCTTCTCGTCGGCGGTCGGACGCCCGTAGTGAAGCGTTCGCGTCACCGATGTTGTGCCCTCTGTAGTTCGATATCGAATAAATAAATATCAAAATAAAATAAATATCAGGGGACAATGTAAGACCAATTGACCTAGTCCCAAACTAAGCTCTATGTTTGTGCTATGGGTACTAGACAACGATATAAATAGTTATATAGAGAAATATATACTTAAATTCATAGAAAACACCCATGACTCAGTAACAAATATTCGCGCTCTCTAACACTTTGAACACCATATTTGGAAAGTTTAGTGGTAGTTGTATGTCAATGGGTCAACGACTCTGGGTCCTAGAAACCCCTTGGTCGACAAGGGGTTTCTAGGACCCACATTGGTCTTAGCGATATTAAATATCATGAAACCAAAGTAACGTTTCAAAAGTTTTCCTTATTAGTGGCGTTACCCTAAAAAAGCTATGCAGTTCACATTACGTTGGGAGAGAGACAGGGCCATATATTTGCGATAATTATATCCATTACACTCTTCTTAAAATGAACTGCTTAGCTTTTTTTACTTGGGACAACAGATATGACTTGTAAATTTCTTCTGGTAACTGGGTTTTAAGTTTCTACGTTGTAATTTAATAGGGAGCAGAAATCTCTAATTGTAGTTCTTACCAACATACTGCCCGCCGGACTGTATCACCAGCGTGGAGTTAGTATAGACCTGTCGGTTGAAGAGCACCGTCTGCCGATAGTCCGGGTCTGCCGCGCTGGCTCCGAACGCCACTCGAGTCTGCATGGAACAGCCCTGGTAGTTGGCTTGGGTTGCCCGCGTTTCGTCCACCTTTTGCGCCACTGTCACCTCATTCATGCCCTTCTTCACCTGAAAATGGAGGAGGTTCGGAATGGAATGTTACATACATACATACTGTCACGCCTTCATCCCAGAGTGGGGTAGGTATAGCAACAGATTTACGAACAACTCTAACAACTTGTTGTTAATTCTATAACCACATTTTACACATACAGGCCAAGATGTTTACCAGTGTATATTAGTGACAGGTTGCAAGCCCATCGCCTAACAATACTACAAGCCTTTAATCCCTTAGTCGCCTCCTACGATTTCCACAGGAAGGCATGGAGTGGCACTATTATAAACCGGCAACCACACGGCACCAAATGGAACAAAGGAATGGAATGGTACAAAGGTTAATAAAGGACTAAATCCAGACCTTTATTAGCCGAACTGGCGAGACTCTAAGCTGTATATTGCAAAAGGAACCGCTTTATGGGTTAAACACAAACCGTTAATAGTTTAAACACCGTCTCAAATCAAGTAATAAAATGATGCATTGATGCGGTCGGGGCGTAGACACGATGCTTAACGTCCACGTTAGCAATTTTCGAATACTGACCAAATGTTTAATATTGACGTTATCTCACGATCTATCCTTTCAGACCCTTTTGTGAAATCCATGCGTTTCTAGGCTCCTTACCATTCCCTCCATGTAGCTAAGAAGCGTGCTCATAGCCACAGCATCCCGGAGATGCGCCACCCTCATGCCCTTCACTTCTGCGGCGTTCTTCTGGGCCTTGAGGTCGATGATGGGCGACCAGGTCTCGAGCCGCTTGGGCTGGTTCACGCTCTGAGCGATGGCTGCCGATGCCCCGCGCTGGAACGTGCCGCTGGTGGGGATGAGGATCCTGGATTCAAGCGCGCGGCGCAGATCGGTGTAGATGCTGGCGTATTCGATCACCCTGGATTTATTAAATGAAACGTGATGAGAACATGTTGATTCGGCTCCGTAAGGGAATGTAGTTGTGATTAAAAGCAATAAACAAAGTGACGTATTTAAAGCTCAAGTGCCCGACATCAAACTCTAGCCAAGGGCCTTTGTCCAGAAGCCGTCTCCTTAGAGAAGGGATTCTATTTGTCAAGTGAATTAGAGCTGTCATAACGTCTAAAACATGATTTGGTAAGATATTGAAGAAATTTAAGATACTACCACGTAGAATAGAGGCCCTGTCGATATTAAATGATTAGCCAATCTCTTTTTAACCAAGTCTTTGTCCACACACCACACCCCCCAGGTTTTATGTTACAGTTAACTTATACCAACTTTGTACAGTTTTGCGCGCCACCGTAGCAGTTGTAGACCGCCAGTGCCTCCCGCACGGGCATGGACAGCTTGCCCTGCGGCGCGTAGACCCTGAGCTCCCTGCTCGTGACCACCACGAAGGCCTTGAGCAGTGGCGCGTAGGGCACGTCGCGCCCGCGCATGTTGAGCAGCCACGCTACCTCGTCAAGGGCTGTCACCACCATAGCATCCGCGCCAATCTGACGGAGCTCTGCGCGGACCGCGGCCACTTTGTCGCGCCAGCCTTGGCCTTGTGGGCAAAGGAAGTATAGTACGGTCACGGATTTAGCTGAGAAATGAACTTCTGGGGCTAGATTATAAACATTCTTCGAACACGATCGATGACTAAAATCAATAATAAATCGATGACTAAAATAATCAATTTGTAATGCAATAATATAGAAGACTTTTTTCGCTGTCGCTTAAAAATCAAACCTAACCTAACCTACGTACAGTCAAGTTCATAACTATGTGTACTTTTTAGTACCCTGTCACTTTAATCACTTTAACAATTCATATATGGCAGTTTAAACATGACATTGAATAGATAAGGAACTATAGTGTACACATATTTATGAACACAAATGTTCCTATAGCAATTAAATTATAGATTGAATATCAAAAAACATTGCTTTGATCCCATTTTATTGCAATCATACGACATACGTTATTGTGTTTAGGTTAGGTAAGGCTATGTTAACTCCTCAGTTAAAGCATGTGAAGATTTTGATGCGGGTTCAACCATTACTTAGACGATGTCTTCGGGAAAGTTTAAGTAATACACATATTTCCCGCCCAGACAGCATGTGTTAGGTAAATATGTATTACAGCAGAATATCGTGGTATTCAAAAAACGTGCTAGAGAAGCCATAGTTCATCAAATGACCCTTTTTTTATTTTAGCCCCTATGAACTAACCAGCGTACTCAGCGGGGTGCAAGTTTGCCACGATCCTCGAGAAATCAGGGCGGCGCAGCGCTGGGTCCAGCTCCTCAGTCCACAACTGGTCTACCAGCGTGGGCACGTGCACCAGCTGCAGGCCCTCGTTCTGCATGCCTCCCGCCAGCGCCTTCCACTCCGAGATGGAGGCGAGGCGGGCGTCCGCACCCACGCGCCCCTTGGGCCGGCCTAGCTGAGTCTGGTGATCATTTTTACATGTTAATAGGAATCTCGTCATTTAAAAATATTGACAGTGTGACAAATGGTTCAGCCACGTTTGAGAAACTACTTTATAAGTGGCATAAGGTACAAAGACTCAGAGCTTCACGCTGCAATACTTTGGGTCGGGTAGTCTCAGTCGAACACGATCTAGGCGTGTACGAGAGCTTAGTGTAGCGCAGCTTGCCAGCCAGCGGCGCTCTCAAGTGGCTGCGCAGTCTCCCCCCTCTGTAGGTATATACATATAAATGTCAACGGGGCCTAATAACGTAGGCACCAGAAACTCACCGGAGAGATTCACGCTGCAATGCTCCCGGTGGCTCCTCATTCTAGTTAGCATTGTCAAAGTACTAGGACAATAGAAACCTTAGAAACTCACCGAGCTCCAAGCGGCAATGTTTTGGGTAGGGTACCCTCCGTCACCAAGGATCGCTCAGGTTCACTTGATCCATGTCCCATATCGTCCACATTTCCATTTCGTCCAAATTCCGATTACTGTCACATTCCCATCTCGTCGACATTCCCATCTCAACCACATTCCCATCTCGTCTACATTCTTATCTCGTCCATATTCCCATTTTGTTCACAATCCCAACAACTAGTGAGCAACCAAGTGATCGAATTGATATTGAACAGCCCTACAGTCTTAAGTTAGGTTGCAGACGAGTTAAGAATGAGGATGAGTGGGGAATGTGGACTAATCGGGAATGAGAACGAGTTGGGAATGAGGACAAGTTGGGAATAAGGACGAGTTGGGAATATGGATGAGATGAGAATATGGACGTAATGGGAATACAGAAAAAGTGAACCTGAGCGCCACGGATCACAGCACTCACCCGTATGCTCTTCATGGTCTAAGTACTAGGAAAATAAACACTCACAGAGATCCAAGCTGCAATGCTCTGGGTGGGATAGTCTCCATCGAAGACGGTCCAGGCGCAGGAGAGCGAGGCGCGCGCGCGGCGCACCTCGCCGGCCGGCACCCAGACCGCAGCGGGCCCGCTCGCCAGCACCGCCGCGGTGCCCGCGCCGTCCCACCCGCTGATGTACTGCAGCCGCCGCTCCTCCGGCGCGGGCTCGTCGCTCTACGAGACAATGCCCAGTTGCACAAACTTCAACAACTTCAAAGCTTTGCTTTACGCCGCTTGCTGTCTCTTTGTATAAAAATATAGACACTGCTCTCGTTATGCTAGACCACGAAACTATCTTGAATAGGTGCCTTTCATCTCTTGGGTAACAATATACTACTTCCAATCTTCTTATATTACAACGTACCAAATGCTCATCACTATAGAACACCAGGAACGCATCAAACACCGCGTTCATCTGCGTGTAGAGCTTGTCTTGCATCGCGGTGCGCAGGCGGTGCAGCGGTGAGGTGGTGAGGGCGTCCTCGGGGCAGGCGGCGGCGGGAAGGGGCGGGTCGGTCGGCGGCGTCAGATCCAGCGCCGGCGTCGGCGGCGCCGTGGTCGCGGTCGGCGACGCGTCGCGCGGCGGGTTGCGGGCCGAGCATGCTGGGGGAAGAAGGAGCACCTGATGGTAAGTGGGATCTGAGACTCATAGGCAGTTGAATTCTCAAGACTCCAAATGCGTAGCCAATTCGTCTATCGTAGAGATTTCACCGGATGTTGTATCCACTCTGAAACACAATAATGTGCTGCTTGGCGGTAAGTAGATAAAATGGCGATGGCTACTAAAGTTAAGTCGTGGAGCATGGATCAAACAAGGCAGGACGAAGCAACTTAAAGGTGGTCATATGATCTCCGCTATTCTTAACGCAGATCCACGAGTTTGCATTGACTACACACACACTACACAAGAAAATACCATTATCCGATCGGCTGTTAGATTAAAACATAAATTAAAAATAACAATGTTATCGAGCTACTGGTGTTTACAATGACCTTCTATACACAAGGACTTCGCATCAGCGCGCAAAACGCAGGACAGCACAACTGTACTTAATGGCGGTTTAAGCACACTTCTTACCTTAGTTATCTATTGGTTGCGAAGCGCTCATTCCCTTAAAACCATAATTGCAAAATACCGAATTGCCGACGTACCTGCTCATCAAAATATCAGATTCCCAGTAGGTACAGTTTCCCATACTTTCTTTATATTGTGTTCATTTTTGTATCAGTTTTATATAATACCATGTTTTCAAGACACCATGTTCCCTATAAAACCATATACCCAAAATATCAAATTACGAAATCATAAGAATCTCTAATCACTGAAACTTGAAAAACCATATTCGCAAAACACCATCTTCTCGAAACCACTTGATCTCACCTAAGCGTTATCATATACTTAATACTTGATTTTTCAAACAGCAGATTTCCGTTAAACCAGATTTTCGAAATACTAGATTTCAGAACACCAGATCTCCAAAATATCAAATATCAACAAGTACGGTCAGATGCATCCACGCAAACCCAAATTAGCTAAGTGTGAAAAAAAACGCCTGAATCTATTTAATTTTTATTACAAGTTTTTATTTAATTAGCAATGTATATATTTACGGGTCAAATCTTGCAAGTTAAATTTGATTGGGAAAAAACCATCAGTAAGCAACACCTGAGGCTCTACTTTGAAATTCGTAATTCGAACTACGTCTATTGATATCTCTTTTGCTCTCGACGCGTCACTAATTTGCAAGAAAGTGACGGGGCGATCTGAAATTAGAATACGAGTTCCAAACTAGAGCCTCAGGTCATAGTCCGTTACCCCAAAATTATTAATCTTGACAGTGCTTGATACTGACATTTCGTGCCATACGTATATTTTACCACCCAGTCGAGGGCATAATGGCACCCAGACGACAGACTCTTGTAGTATTTGCCAACTAACAATAACATTTTGATGTTTATAATTGGTTTTATTGTCCTTAGTACTTATGTAATCTACTAAACTAAAAATCAGGTCTTTTAGGAATTTAGGCATTCGGAAATCAAGTATAAACAGCATCTTGTGTGTTGGGAATTAAATAACCTAGCTATCTTGTATATTGAGTATCTGTTAGAAAAAGGAATTGTAGGTGTTTCAAGTACATTGTATTTCGCGAGCCTAGTGTTTTCATTGTGTGGTAATGTGGGAATTCGGTTTGAAATGGAACATAGTGTATTGAGAACAAGTTGCTTTGGCAATCCGATATAAAAAAGAAACAAAGTAACAAGAAAGTGTGGTATACTGGGAATCGGACAAATCGGCAATCTAGTATTTTGCAATTATGATATTTAGGAAAAGAGCGTCGCGAAGCCTAAGACGCCGAAGTGTGTCAAAGTCCCAAAATAAAACCGTAACGACTCAAAAAAGATGGTGTGACTTACCTCCCGACAAGTTAATATAACACGCGAAAAGGTGTAAATAATGTATTAAAACCATTTAATTTTCAACAAATATCGTAATTCATTAAATGATTGACAACTATTGACAACTGTTGTCAAGTATTCCATTGAGTATTCCATATCTTTCTCTCACGCGCGTTATAAAGAAACAAGCAAAAGGAGAAAAAAACATCTCCAGAAAACAAAACAATAGAGTAGCTCTTTCTAGGGTTCCACAACGGCAAAAAAACGGAACCCTTATAATGGTTGTTTTTTTAGCTTTCCTTTACACGAGATAAGGGGAGAGAATAGAGAATAGAGATAGAGAATAAATAAATAGTTAATAGCAAGAGAAAGATCCGAAATAGGTATTTTACAAACCAAATAATTGAAGCGTCATTTGCTTGGATCATTTTCTTGAATCTGACGTATATTTCACCACGAAAGGATATAAGCGTTAAAAAACAGCTGTCCCGCATAATGAGGTTAGGAGTAAGAAATGTTACACGTCCCGTTGAGAGTTTACCGGTCTTTGTATGCAGTTGTAACAGCGTCAGCTAGTAGTAAACTTGAGTAGGACTGATTGTATTTGGCATCTTCCTTCAAATATAATATCAGTTAAAGATAAAGTAGTAAGTATAAAGTACATACATACGTACCGTCACGCCTTCATTCAAGAGTGGGGTGGGCACAGCTATTTGTTTGTTCTATAAGTATAAAGTAAAGATTTTTATTTTATTTTATAAGCTGGACAATACAATTAGGTATATTGAATCAATCAATATTTTAGTTTGACGATGATTCTGGACCGAGTATATTAAGGAAAAGAAGTACATTTTTTGGAGTATGCACAGTGGATAATTTGCGGTGCGGTTTCAGAAGTATTAATAAACATTGGTTCATATTGATGGGTGGCATCGCCCTCTGACTCCTGAAATATCATTCACTACGATAATAAAAAGTTACCCTACAGTAGCTATCCACATAATTTAAAACCATAATTAGTTCAAGTTATAGATACATTCGAAAACGTTAAAAAACATTCTCACAAAAATAAAAATAAAATCGACTTTGTTAGATGGATAAACAATGATTGAGCATTAATTAAAGATAAAAGATAAAAGAAATTTATTTAGTAAGTAGGCCGCTCGGGCACTTTTACACGTCAAGATACTACCAGCGCTTCCCAAGAGGAGACCACTGCTGAGAAGAAACGCCGCAAGAAACTCAGCAGTCAGTCATTTTTTAAACTTATTTCATATTGCATATTACAATGGTATGTA
This sequence comes from Acleris sparsana, assembly GCA_923062465.1. Taxonomy (NCBI): domain Eukaryota; kingdom Metazoa; phylum Arthropoda; class Insecta; order Lepidoptera; family Tortricidae; genus Acleris; species Acleris sparsana. Next base: position 5,542,877 of record OV281293.1, read on the forward strand.
CAACTTAATCTAGCATTATATAAAGCTACAAGTATTAAATTAAATATAATATCAAATAACAGTAGTTCAGCAGGAAAACATGCCAAAAATCTTACGGGAGAGAAAGATAGAAAAGAATAAAATAAAATAACTACAACTACCTACTTATATATGTGTATATGAGATGGTGCAAGATGACCACATAAAAGTTTCGATATGTTTTCCTGCATCAACGGTGTCCCCCAGACAAGAAAAAGCAGGATAAAGCCTTTGCATTTGAACAAATGACTATTGAGTAAGTTTCGGGTGTATGCCATGCGTTTTTGTCTGTTAGATAGTCCTCGACCCTATAATACGCTTTAGACATTAACGACCTTTTCAAATATTTTTTAAGTGCTGGAAAGGGTAACTTTAAAACTACTTCAGGTAATTTATTATAGAAATGAATGCATTGACCAACAAATGATTTATATACTTTACGGACACGGAATTTTCGAATAGCTATTTTATTTTTATTTCTAGTATTTAAATTATGTATATCTGAGTTTTTGGTGAACGAATCTAAATTCTTAATAACATAAATAATATTCTCGTAAATAAATTGAGACGCTACAGTTAAGATATTAGTTTCTTTAAAAAGTTCTCTTAATGAGTCACGGGAATTTAAATTATAAATAGAACGAATGGCCCTTTTTTGTAACACAAATATAGTTTGTATGTCAGCTGCCTTACCCCAAACCAGAATACCATAAGACATAACACTATGAAAATAACTATAATAAACTAAGCGAGCTGTCTCAACATTAGTTAGTTGTCTAATTTTCCTAACGGCGTAAGCTGCCGAACTTAGTTTACCTGCCAGTGCAGCTATGTGGGGACTCCATTGCAAATTTTTATCTATTGTTATGCCTAGGAAAACCGCCCTATCTACCATTAGCAAACACTCGTTATTTAGAAAAATACTAGAATCTACCGGTTTAACATTAGGCAAAGCGAACCTAACACATTTAGTTTTCTTGGCATTTAGTAGCAAGTTGTTACTAATAAACCAATTATGTACTTTAACTAGAGTGGCGTTTATCCTACTGTAGTCTACGGTTTTTCTATCTACCTTGAAAATTAGTGAAGTATCATCAGCAAAAAGTACAATATCGCAAAGTTCATCTACTATTGGTGGTAAGTCATTTATGTAAACCAAAAATAAAAAAGGACCTAAAATAGAGCCTTGAGGCACACCTATTTTCACTGTAGCTCCAACAGATTGCGTTTTGTTTACAACAACTGTTTGAGTTCTATCACTTAGATAAGAAGACATAAGGCTTAAAGCTTTATTGGACAATCCATAATGTTCTAATTTTAAAATAAGGGTCATATGTTCCACGCAATCAAAAGCTTTAGAAAGATCACAAAATATTCCTATTGCGTCGCAAGATGTTTCCCAACTGTTATATATATATTTAATGAGTACCGATGCCGCATCAATTGTTGATCGACCTCTTGTAAAGCCAAACTGGTTATTGCTAAGTAGTTTATTTATGTTAAAGTGACCTAACATATCCTTCAGCATTAGAATTCTTTTATCTTTTATCTTATCTTTTTAACCTCGTATATAGAATATTGTCCCGTATACACTGACACTCACTAAGTACGCGAGTGCATACTTAGTGCGTGTCAGTTTATACTAGACATTATTTAATATACGACGTTGAGTCACAGAACCGTCGAATGAGCTTCGACTGAGTAATTCATATACATTACTGATTAATGACCGACGACATTTTAAAGGACTGGTGTGTCAACGGCAATGTATAGACTGAGCAAGTCGTAGCATAATAGGGTGAAATAAGATGCAGTGCCAAGTTTGGGCTTTTTTGTTGTATGAGGTGATTTGTCCATGTGTATAGAAGGTAATTGTGCGTTTATAATAGTTTATAGTAGTTATAATAGTTTATACCAAATTTCAGTCCATTCCAATACCGTTGTGGCGACCTAGCGACATCTAACGACAATTTGTAACAACCGACTCGCCAGCGCCACTAGCGCCACAAGTGTCAGACAGCGGAACTAAAGTGTTCTACATCGCGCTAACGAAGTTATCTACAGTCGGTTGGCTATGTATATAACTTCCAACTTCATCCCAATGGACTTCGGGCCCAAGGCATAACATCCGCCTGGAGAGAGATCTTTCTATTGTCCTCTCTCTTCAACACCGTTACCTGTTTCAAAATGTATCTACTTGCAAGCTTAGAACTAAACAAACTCACCAACAGCAACCCAACTTGCGAAGTAAAAACTTCTCTTGAATAAAAGTTTTTACTTCACAAGTTTATTAACATAGTTTTATAAGTTTTATAACGTTGAAACTCGGAAAAACTTAGCCGTTACTACAATCAAATTAGACCTCGCGACAAACTTAACTTTGCCGTTGGAAAGTTATTATCCCCATACATCGATATAGGTCGCGGTCAGATTACAAACACCGCAAATAAGTTTTCGGTAGGTATAAACATTTAAACCGTTCGTAACTCAAGAACCAATAAAGTCTACTTATTGTTAGTCGTGGTAGTTTTCCTATTAAATTCATTATATTTAGATATTTTTTTAGATTTGGAGTGTTTGTAGTTTTCGCTGTGCGGGGGGCGGGGCGCACTTGACTCTTTTAAAAATTAGCGCTTTAAAGCTTAATATTTCATAAATGGAACCCCCAATATTTTTGAAAGACCTAATATTACATCCCAACGTTACCTGTAGCGGAGGTACATTAAAAAAATATAATATACTTATTATTTTACCACTTTGTTGCCGTGTGTATTATGTATATTCATACCAAATTACAGCTTTCATGTTCTAAGATTCTCAGAGCAAGGCTGCGGACGGACGGACGGACATGGCGAAACTATAAGGGTTCCTTGTTTGACTACGGAACCCTAAACACGGAGAATAGCTACTAGAATCCCTCTTTTAACGGACCAACATAATCTTTAGGTTCTTTAACAGCTGGAGAAAACAATAACTTTGCGGTTGAAATATGTTGTGCCAATTATTTGTACTCTTGCAGTTTCTTAGAAAATAAGTTTCGTGCGTTTCTCGATCTTAGTCGAGTTGCCGCCATGTAAAGACCAAGATCGAAACACGCGAATGCACTGACGACGGGTCAACTTAAGATACTGTTTTTACTTTGGCTGCTTGCTTAGAAAAAAATAAACAAGACCACGCAGTTCAAAGAGATTCCGAGTACTTTGGAAGTATAATTATCGACTCTACCACCAAAGACAGTAGATAAAATATCACTGCATCGGAAGCGCAAAATCAAGAGACCAGAAAGTTAATTTAAAAAGAGTTCATACTTTCAATCCAGCTAAAATTAAGTGGTGATTTTAATTCTAAGAAAAAGGAGAAAGGTTCTGGGAAGTAATTCCAACTAATAATATAAGCAATAGTTGGTTTCCTGCAAGATTAACTAAATAAAACTTTTCGAGAAGGAGAAAGCGGCTAGCGACAACGACGTTCCAGGCGCGGGAATGTACCAGGCAGTCATAAACTCAATGGAGCCTGCAAGGGCGAAAGCTCTGCAAAAGCTCTTGTGTGCGACAAGGATAACAAAAGCGAGGAGTCATCCCGCTTTGGCAGCGCGGCGTCCCACCCCACACCGCCCTCGCTCATCCTTTTTTGCTCCCATACCCACGCACGTGGTGTTATTTTTAGGGGCGTAGCGCTCGGCGGGTGAGATTACAAAGCTGTGTCAGTTTTAGTGACGAAATTTATGCCTCTTTTTTTTAATATGACATGTCATTTACTGTATACAACAGACATGAAATGTAACTCTTTATCAAGATGAACAGAATACAGCATTAAATAGATATACATGAAGAGCGCTTTTTAAAATTATTATTAGAATGCATTCACCAACCAAATACAAGTTTCCAATGTAGGAACGAGGTCATTACCCAATGAGGTACCCAAGGGATGTGAATTCTATTGGAATGACGTCAACAAGTAACAGGACTTCAGGGGCTGCAAGGAGGCGTCGAGTCCTTTCCCTTACACTGTACGCAGTTTGCTATACGCACCCATTCCTTTTATTAGTTACATCGTAAATTACAGAGACAGGGGAATCCTCCCACTCCCACGCGGCTACAACGAAACGATCGAGATGACGTCGGCATTCACCAAGTCAGCATAAAACGAAAGATACGTTTTAAATTCGAAGATATGATACATACATACACACACATAACTATAATACTACATACAATGTGTCATGTTTGGTCACTAACAAGTAGTAATACAGATATATAGATATTTATAAATATAACATGTACATACATGCCCTTACCTACAACATTCGTCATCGCTGCCGCATGTGCATAATCAATGTATAGTAGAAATCCTAAAAAAATAAACCGACAGAAAAGGAGAGAAAAGTTGGCCCTCAGGTCCGGACGGTATTCCCAAAGGGACGAAATATCCTGCGAGATACCAAGGCATCATATTATTGTGAGAGGTTGATATGACTTTGTCCTGCCCCTCAAGGATATCCAAGGATGCGGGCAACGACCGCCCCCTCGACATTGCAATGGCGGCGGTGGGGCGGACCGCGTCACTCAAATACGAACAATGCAGTGAGAATGCAGTGAGGCAGGCCACGTCATGCTTAGAGCAGGACAGACGATATTGCAATGTCTGCAAATCACTAAGTATGAATAAGATAAAATATCTCATGTCATTAACTCGTTACATTACCAATACTATCGATAACGCAAAAAAAACAAATCATTTAATTTTCCAGCAGCAAGAGTGTAAGTATAAAATAAAATTGAAAATAAGTATAAATTATTACAGAGTAATTTCATTACAGGCGACTGATAAGAAAATCCATTCATACATATTTAAATAAAATAAGGAATATATAAATAATCTCTCTAACAAAATTGAAGCAAGGTTGAATTTATCACCGGTTTGTATTGATACTGGGTACATTTTAATGTTACTTACAAGAGTTTTTTAGGTTTTAGTGCTATTTGTGATAAATCTATGCGGTTTAAAAACTAAAATGTTAATTTCATGGCATTAGTTTTTCTGTCCTGTGTAACGAAATTAAAAGGAAAATGTATCTGCTGGGTAAAAAAATCAATCGGTTCCCATGAGCCACATGTACCGGTACGGTACCACACCGCCAAAATAAATTGGCGGCTTTAAAATGGCAGGAGCATTACTTATTATGCTTTTCAATATAAATAAACCACCTGCCTAAAGCCTTAAAAGCTCTTAAAGCTCGGCGCTTTCTAAGGAACTTAAAAAAACGCTAAGTTCGCATATATTTTTTACAGCGTAACATTTGCTCATAGACTAATCACACCTCAACCGAAGAATTGAAAGTTTATCGAACAGAAAGAGCGGGAGCTTTTTCGCGCCCCAGATAGTGGAGTCGAGCTTCAAAGAGCTTCGTGGTTGTAAGCGAATGCCGATCGGACTTTCGTTTTGTAACTTTCCCGACTTTGTTACTAGGGCAACATGACCCAACAGGATCACCGTTTACATCGTAGCCCATTACATGCAAAGGGATCGATACACCGCTAACCTGAAGGCATTTAAAATTTTCAGTCGAGTTCCTTGAGCAATAAGACATACATTCGAATAACAGTCTACGTAAGCTAACAGGGACGTGTATCCCTCTATTTTATCACCAACTTAAAATAACTCTGTCTCTTTTACTCTTACACTTGCTGTATTACACACACAGATAAAAGGAATTAAAGGCTAAATAACTGTCTCTTTCACTCTCTTTTACAAGTAAAGAGCAAAAATATGAATGGACACGAGCTTGGGTTTATTTATAGCTCAAAACTAGTCTAGACTAAAAGATTTCATACATAGATCTTCTGATTTGGATTACACGTCATACCTCGTATGTACGTATAGTATATCATAATATTGTTAGCACCTTAATGTACAAACAATGAAAATGCAATCTGATGAAATCATCCACCAAAACGGATGAGTAAATAAAAAAAGTGCGTGTGCGTGAGAACAATGGTTTGCCCCCTTTTTATACCAGGGTAAAATGGGTCGCGCGGAGATCGCTTTTGGGACGTTCACGGGGGTTACTTTGCGTAGTAGCGTAGGCGGCACGGAGTGAGTGGGATCCCTGCATCCATTCATTGTCTCATATTTTGTAATTGTAAGATAAAGTATGTAATGTAACACATACCTACTCTAACAAATTAAGGAATCATTTCATTTCATACCCGGGAATTCGGGATTATTAAACGTGGAATCAAGATAGTTCGGTGATTGTAAACATAGTTTTGATGGAAAGTAGGTTAAATTATAATTGTTTCCCATCACCGTACGCAGTTTACAGGTAACCTACTTGCCCAATTAGGTGTAATGAACGTCAAATCAATTTGATTAAATAAGATCACTACCAGATGCTAGCAGCATTCTAGTAATCTAAATTTGCCTTGTTAGCTAAATCGCAGGCAATTCGCAGCGTCATATGACGTCAGTTTGTACCAGGAATTCATGGCAATGGTAGATGTTAACTGGAATGGTATTTCTGTGGCACCCTCAGGACAGAATTGTTACGTAGACGCAGCTATACGCTAAAAAGTACTGGTAACTGGTAACAAATTTCATCCGGATGTTACATGCTGGTTTTCTTTCATAATAAATAATTTTCAATCTGGTACTCGTCGATGTATATTGGTATAAAAAGCCAGCTTAATAAAATGACGTCGAACTCACAATTTAAAAATCAGTTAGTTAATCTATTCCTCGAATGATTCTTGAATGATCATGTCGATAATAAATGTACAAATAAGAAAATGGTTGATCGAAGACTTAAACTTTTTAATTTGGTACATGAAATAGGTTTGGGGTGACGAGTCGAACGCAAGGCGCAATTTAACAGTTGTAGACATATAAATTGCATCGAATCGGCTCACTTACTACTTTCAATCTAATTTTTGCTACGTCCGTCGGTGGATATTCATGGAACATACGGCTGCGATTTCTTAGTCTTAAAAGCCACTTTTTCCAAAAGTTATTTCAGGTAGTAGGAATATTCACTAAAATTAATATTTAAGAACAATATAGACTCAAAAATATCTTCCACATCTCTATTTAAGTACTAGAGACACATAATTTACGAGCTATTGGATTAGAATATTGTTGCTGTTGAATGTTTTGACGGGCCATGTATTTGATCCAGTAGGGTCAAGAGTCATGTTTTAAAATTCTAATTTTAAAAATAGATTTTATTTGAAACCTAACTGAAAAGCCGGTAAAAAACAATATCGTATAGTAAGCTCATGTTCTCGTAATTGCGGTCGAGTTAATAACACGACAAAAGACGATATGGTTTTTACCGTCTAGAATAGAGGTCCGACCTTCTACTTACTCGCTAAGACCCCAAAATCAGTTTTAAGTCAGAAGAGTAATAAAGTTGATCATATCGCGCCTTCGGTAGAACAAGGGTACAATGTACCATATATATAACCTAAAGGGCAATTGTGCCCTTGTCCTAACGAATGTGAAAAAAAACAAAACCAATTAGGTTATACCGATTAGAATGGAGCCCAAGACAAATACAAGATAATATGTCGTAATTGAGATTAATTTCTTACTAAATATCTATTACTCATGCCTGTATTGACGAAATTCCAAGTTGACTCCGAAGTACCGCGAATCACAGAATTGAATGGTATCATAAACTGAAGAATAAGTGGGTCACGAGCATAAAATTACATCGAAATAAATCATTCGTTTTCTACAAGCAAAAAAGGTTAAAATCTACCAACTCGGAAGACATGCCGAGGTATCGTTGATTGTTTAATTAGGTTATCAGCTTAGCAGCTGGGGTTCAGCAAATGTGGGCCTTTGGGGGAAAGTATATTCTGATCTATTGAAAGGCAAACTTCTGTTTCATATTTAATCTGAAATTATTTACGTTCATTCATTATCCAAATAACTGCCCGTTTTTCCGAATGTGGAATTTATAATAAAATTACCATATAACGTTGCCCCACAATCACTGCTTAAGAGTCCTCTAAAAAAACCGTAGCCAAATTAAATTGACTTCAGAATTGATAAAAATAGGTAATCTAATCAAGCTCTCTGATTGTTTAAGATCTGTTTAAAGCCCTTCCATACGATTTGGTCAATTGAATTGGTTAAAATCTGATTGTCCGTCCACACGTAGAGTTTTAGCTTCCATTTGTTCTGACTTGCGTCAAGATCTCAGATACACGATGACTGCGTCTAAATGTTTACCAATCACCAGACTTGATTGGCCACACAAGCTTTGATTTCATATTTTTATCCAGACTACACACACAGTTCGTTTGCCAATCTAGTTAAAATTGATCGTAAAATTGTAACGCGTGGAAGGGGTTATAGTTCTATATTGGATCGTACATTTTAAATCAATGACAAATAAAATATGCTACGACAATACATAGAAAACAACTCTGTCCGTAACCCGTTCGAAACACCCGATGTCTGGCTACCAGGCGCACCTAACCGAGCAGAAGGTAGACGTTTTGCGAACTAAGTAATAGGTGCCTAGTCGACACGAGAAGATATTATGCTTAACACAACTACACTGCTCTACCCGACTCACACATGACCACTGAAGTAAAATTACATGCATCTATCTACACGTGTGTGTTTACCCAGAGACTTGAATAATATACAGGCAGGTACACACATGTCAACAGAACGTGATGAATGAAATACGGAGCGTTTAAAACACGAATCTATGTCAGTAAAACATATTTATAGAAGTTTTGTTCACTCTCGTAAAATTGGGTCTGCCTACCTGTGTCGAAACATTAGTAATTTAGGAACGTTTACAGTTTCACAATCACTTTCCATGGACCACCTAACTATGATCCCCGGCGCCATTACTTTGTTTGACGTTACCACCAACGATTTCAACTAGCAGAGTTCATTTTTTGTGGTCGGCGATACACAAGTAGGACGTTACACCGCCTCGCTCTGCTGCGGCCCTGGTGCATCGGCCGGTCTTGACGCATGTCACTGCGTCATGGGCGTGTGCCGCGCGGCTGTGGTGTGTAAGTAGGGCAAACAGATAAAGCTTAATTTACTCTGTACACAAGCAGTAGCAGTAAGGTCGGCTAGGTTAGTTCCATTGGTGTGTAGTGCGTATTGATAACATAGTACGTGCGGACAAACAAGAGTTTTTATTCAATGTATGTTTTAAATAGGGTGAAGGTGTATGTCTCGCCTCATGCGAGGCATGCGACAGCGTAATATTTACTTATCGTTGTGTTAATGTCTCGAGAAACACATTGAAGTAAGTACTATGTCCACATACACCTGACACATGTGTCTGGCTGTCCGTATAGGCCACGTGTCTGAAAAGGGTTGCACATGTGGGCTAGCGGTACCAGAGCCGCATAAGGGAGGAAGAGGTCGAGTGTCACATATGCCGCGGCAGTGTGTGATCCCCTTGCGTGAGGTCAGGGTAGCGGAGGGTTGCGCACGGTCGACTTGTCGACGTGTGCGTGGTCGTGGGCTTGTGTGCGTCGTTACAAGAACGGTGCGGTACCATACAGCGTGTTTCCACGTTGTGTTGGATATGTGTTTTATTATTATTATGTTTGTATAAGTATAAGATTTTTCGTAGCACCTGCTACGGTTCTGCGTTGAATTCTTTTGAGGTCAGCTTTGGCACCAATTGGCTTAAATAATGCTAATGTCCCTTTGCAGCAGTATGTAAAAAAGAAAACTCGATTTGTTTTCAATGGTGGATTACTTATATTATTTATTAGGTTGTGGGAATGTTATGTTCTGTTTTTTTTTGATAATGATTACCTAGTATTTTTAATACTACGACAATTGCAATTGCACTTTTCTAGTTTTTATTTAGTTTTAATTGATTTGTATTTAGTTTAGTTATAATTTTTTATTATTAGTTGTAATTTTAGTTAATTTATGGAGTACCTATTTGACATTGTTATAAATACATAGTCACAAAAAAAGCTTATATAAAATCCAAATTTAATTTTAAATATGATTTAAACCGCATTAAAATCCGTTGTTAATCCGCTATTTAAATTGCTCTATTTTTGCAAGATACATAATATATCTAAAAATATTGACTTTAAATATCATCTTACTCTACATTAAGTAGAGTTAAATAAAATGGTTAAATAAATGAACTCTATGTAGGGTATTTCTTATATGTATTTTTTCACGTTAACTGAATGATGTGCTTTTAAATATGCTAAACGAAAACACCCTCCTTTAAAAACCGCATCTGATTACTGTAGGAAACAAAAAATAACCTTACCGATTGGGTTATCTTTTGCCATTATTGCACGATATTAAACCTAAGCATGTTAAGGAGATATTTGGTGTAAAGTGTCATTTAACTTTTATCTCCACGGGCCTTACTCTAATTTGTCTCTACTGTCTACACGTATTATTGTTATCGTCATGTTTTTAACCCGGCGGTCGCCATTACTGTCAAATTATAATAGTTATAATAACGTTGACAATACGATAAAATAGGGTTAAATCTCTGTAAAAAAAGAGGTGCCAGCTCCGCAGTCTACCACTTAACTACCTACTTGTTTAACAAACTAATGAATGCTATATTAAGTATTATTCAAATACACATATTAAATATTTTGCACAACAAAACAATAAATACAACACCCCATACTGTGAGTTATGCCCTGTAACAGCACAAATTCCACAATGGCGGCCAACACTACGCGCATGTCCGTAGTTGCTTACCTATACATGTATTTTACAACCGAACACCCTCCACTTGCTGTCTTTCTCTTTCATTGTACTGTGGAAAGAAAGCAGCGGCTTTCATTCACAGAGCGCATTCCATTCGATCTCTTCGAGTTCATGTTTGCCTAGTACACGGGATTCAAGTGAGGCCATCTTTGTTGGCTGTTGTTTTTTTTTATTCGAAATGGCGCATGCTCGGCGCGCCATTACAACTGGGTTTGGTTGTGATATTAGTTTATTTACCTGAAATAATAAGTCCACGGTACGTTGTTGGTTTAAAGTAGATATTCGGTTCGGTAGCCATTTTCGATAGTAGTCTGTTTGAAATTACGTTTCCAGACTAGCCTAGTTATATTATGGCCCGCACGCAGATGTGGTGACGATTAACAGCCAAACCGCCGGATTCAAACCGCGGATAGATAAGGCTTACTTAGAGTTAAAATTTGATATTTGCCCATACAAAATGCGTCAAATTTTAATCCGAAATAAGCCTATCCGTCCGCGGTAAGTAAATAAGTAATATAGGGTTCGGCCGTAAGTCTCTTCTACCTAAGTGACGAGTTTTTCCCTTCATGAAAAAGGAACGAGTTAACTGTTTCTTAAATGTATATAGAGCTCTGAGTACAGCGGTAAGAGCATAGCGATCATGTCCGAAAGAGACAGGAATATAAAAGTATGCATAATTTACAGACGGTCTTCATCGGTAAAGGTGTCCATGAAAAGCTCTTTCGTAATGAACGTAAAAATATTAATTTAGAAACATCACCCTATATGAGACAAAAGAAGCCCACTTCATTGCCCACTCTCAATAAAATACAATCAGGTAGGCAAGTAGAGTATCAGCCTAGGTACTCGTAGCTAACCTGACTCCATTTTCGGAACAGTACCATTTTTTAAATCTGGTTGCTAGGACGTTTTACTCAGGGCACTGGTATTTTGATGGAATCGAAGGCTCGAACTTTGCAATGATGCAATCGCTTGCAAGTGCGGTGCTAAACCCGACGATTATTGATTCCTTTTGGTTTTTACTTTGTGTGTACACCCGCGTGGATATGTAAATGCTAGCTTCATCCTAAATTTTTTAGAATTAATTTAAAAAAAAAGAAAACAAAAGATTATTAAGATTAGTAAGTAAAAAAAGTATAAAGGAAAACGTACAATAAGTCATACTCATAAGTTAGTTGTTAGTGTGGTCACAGGTTGAAGGTATGCCCAATTTCCATTACAAAGCAGTACTCGTTGTAAAACGCAAACCTAAAACACAAATATGTAGAATACAATTAATTAGGCTTTGAATGAAAAATTTAAAGTCACGAAAAAAGTAAATTACGTTTGTAGTTTTTTAGCTACGAAAACGTTGCGCGGTCATTCGCCCTTCTAAAGTACGTTCAGTACGCTCCTACCGTGACGTGGATACCACGAAAACGCCCTTTCTTTCATACTACTCCTTTAAAAGTATGGGCTCCTGGTACCCAAAGTCATTGGGAGTGACATGCCCATTATTTCTTGCTTCAACCAAGCCCTTCGAATTCATTTACACCTTCGCCAGTCGGCACGAGTGCCGCAGAGCCCTTCTTCATTAACATTTTTAATTACTGTTAATTAGCCTGTTAGTACAGAAGGTCTGTAAGGGCCAGCATTAACAAGAGTTTAGTCAAACTAAACTACTTGATACAATGTTTCTGTGGTCAAACTGGTGCCATTATGTTGAAATTACAATCTTGATATTCATGATTATTATAATAAAATGTTGTTTTGCAAATAATATTATTGACGAGCCCTTTTAAATTATTTATAATATAACACAGTTTACTAGGAACGCAGAACGTGCGAGGAGGTTAAAAGGGCCGTCCAAGGGCCTGTCGAAATTCAAGGTTCGGCTACGCACAGGGCGTGGTTTTCTTTAGCCAATGAGAAGAGAGCGTCTTACGCAAGAAGCTACGCACTCTATCGCACAGGCCGGGCCCTTCGCAAGATAGCGTAGCCGGTGGGCTGCCCAGTCATCTACGGATTAAAGGAAAGGTATCAAAAACGTTTTTTTGGTCTCTACTATTTGCTGTAATAAATACCCCTAGAGGTGCTACGCCGTAGCACCCGTAGCAATGTCAAAATAGTTCTGGCCCTGTATTCTACAGTCTACACAGTAAAACAATATTTCTTTAGACGTGTGACTCGGCTATCAATGCCAACATTGCTGTCAAGAAAATAAAACCTGTCCTAACGTTAACAATACGATATTTAATAGCTTGGCAGAACAAGTTTGGAGTCGTGTTTCGTCCATATGGAGTGAGTCTCTAGTCTCTACCTTATAATTAAATAATTTACAGACCAGGGCAGAGGGTCTCTATCCAACACGGTCAAAACAATTTCGTGTTTGATCTGTTATCGTATTGTCACCGTTTTGATAGCTCTAATTTACTTGACAGTAATGGCGGATGACGTCAAAACAGGTCAGAGATGAACACTAAATCGTATTTGACCTGTTATGGTATTTTTTTAACTGTGCCGCCATTCCTGTCAAGCAAATAAGAGCTTTATCAAAACGGATTCGGTTTTATCGTGTTGAATACAGGCCCTGAACTTTGTATAATTTATGTAAATCGTTAACCCAAAACAGTTTGTATTACTTTGTCTTGATCTATCATCCATCATACAGTCTGTGAGCAATTAAATGTGCTTTCGGTTTGTACTTCTCTCCCACTTGCTCTTAATGTGACCGTATGAGAGCGAGTGACAGACAAGTGCAAACCCGAAACACCTTCTGAGGTATCGCACTGAGTACCAGATTTACGAGAGGCCTCACATTAAAAAAAACTTACAAATAACACCCTATTTATTTCAATTAATTCTAGGAGGTTCAAATTTAATACAAGGGTGGTCCATGTACTGGATATAAACATACGAGACTCTGACTGCGATAATTTTAAACTCTAGTAGATTTGTAGATTTGTGCCCGCTCGGTCTTTAAAGGGAGCGCTCCGATCTCGGTCAATCGGTCAAAGGAAATAGCTCGGTTTAGTTCATTTAGGTCCTTTAGCTCCGAAGCAAGTTTTGAGATCTGAGCGACACGCTTTGAAATAGGTACTATTTGTCTCGTTCACGTTAAGCGCCGCCGTTACCGACCTTAAGAAGACCGATTCAGATCGTTTACGAAGAACTAGTTCCTTTCGGTCTGTGACAGGAATTCGTTCCTTTTAGTTCTTTGTTCCTGACCGACTTAATCCTAACCTCTAGGGTGCTGACTGCCGAGCTGCCGAGGTAATCTGGGTAAAAAGGGCTGTATTTAACTCGGTAAAACCATATGACCTTTGACATGTCATCGTATTGTTTGTAAGAGGATTGTGAAGCGACGTTTAAATCGCGAAACTGTCAACTATTTACCGTACAAGTTTTGTTCCGGGCAATAACATTTCTCACCCCCTAAATCAAGTTTAATTTCCACGATTTTTGAATATGTTGTAGTTACGAGTATTACGCAAAAGACGCTTGTATGTATGTACCTACCATTACGGTTTTTAGAATAGTTTTTTTTTTGTTTATAAATTCACCTTATCTTATTTTACTACTTTATTATTATAATTATAAATTGAAAATCTTCCGTTCCGAAAATCTTCCATTCTGTACAAAAAACAACCGGCTATCTATGGTTCTCAAAAGACAGATCATTATTGGCAGAGTGCAAAGCGGGTGGAGGGGGTAGCCTAAACGATCACAGCGCTCGCACCGGCTAAAATTGTCATTTTTGTCGCTGACTTGAGCTCTCAAATCCATATTGCAGTAAACATTTTCTAATCGTTTTTGAGATAAAAATATGGTCCTGGTAAGATGTGTTGTTGTGAATTGTAATAACACCAAGAACAATAGCGACTGTAAATTTTACCAATTTCCAAGACCATTGTGGAAACGAGACCAAAGAAATAAGTGGATATTTGCCGTAAGAAAAAAACGAAACCCCGTTTTAGTCACGAGTAGGCTCATTTCTCACTGAAAACAACAATTTTAATATTATTGGCAATAATGTTACAGACTACCATTGTCCAAAATTGTGTAATATAGTACAATAACACAAGATTTTATTAATATTTTTCACAATATTTACTTACTTCTTGTTTGACACCGGTGACAATATTGTCCATAATGGCCGCCTGTCACGTGGCGCTGTCGTCGCGCTCGGTCCCAATAGGTAGGGCAAACAGTTGGAAGGACGGACGGCATCGTATAGGCTTAGTACGTACCTATCTAATACTTACCCTACTCTGTACCCAATGGATACGAAACCCTAAAAAAATTGCGTGGCTATAGTATGGGATCTTTTCTAAGTCTTATCGATTTTGTATGGAATTAACAAACATTTTTTATCGCAGAGGAAGTGAAAATGGATCTTCATATGGGTTTATTTAAAGGACTCACTACAAGGAAGCGTAGGTATTTAAGAGGATGGTGGAGAAAAGATATATTGAATAGCTAGCACGCAAAGGGCCGGCGCCATGCCCCATTTGGGAGGCGTGGTAGGCATGACGATACGAATACCCGGCAACCTACGATCTCTGCTAAGTCATGCGCTCCTGGTAGCATTGTGTGCGATGTTGCTGCGGATCCGCCTCCCGGGCAACCGGCGCGGCGGCGCCTCTGACGCGCCCCGGGGAATCCTGCCAATTTCCGGAAAAATCCAAACCAAGGAAAAAATTGGTATAATGAATAATTAAATCTGTACCAAAGAAGAAATAAAGAAAGTTGCAACTTATAGCCGGTAAAAATTTCCGGGAAAGCCGGATATGAAAAGCTAAAAACCGGAAATGTTTTCAGGCAGTGCCAGGAAAACAGGAACGTGAAAAGGTCTCTTGAATTTCCCGCATGAAATCGATATCCGTTCCGGAAAGAAGTCAACCTATAATAGTAGGCATAAGGCACGTTTATCATCAGACAACTTGGATAAAATATTGGCTGATCAATTAAATTCAAATTGGCTATTCAAAATAAAACAAATGATCTGATCAGAATCACCCGTGAGTAATAAGGAATTAAATAAATATTTTTTATTTCATTATTCTAATGTTTTTTAATTAAGCAAACATTGATGGTGCGGTTCTTGTCGATAAATCCAGAGCCATCGCATCGTATCGAAGGTATTGGAAGTGTATCAGCGATTGCCGATAATGTCGAACCGTTCGGAAAACACCAAGGCTACATGAGTTGCGAGGAGCCATGTTGACCAGAAATCGATATCCCACTAATACGAATTCGAAGCTATAGGGCACGGTATATCGGTTCGGGAACAGGTGAACTTGAATGGGGAATAGGGATGCAACGTAAGGGGCGGGACTAAATGAGCGCGCTTGCGCCAAATAAGCGCTGAGGGAGAACTCCATATTTTCATGGCCATTCATGATTTATTTTATTTCACGCGCCATAAATCTCATTATAAACATTTAGTTTTTTAAAGAATTTAGGGTATTAAAAGTATTGGAACGATTTAAAAAACGACTTAAAGTTTTTATATTATGTAAAGTTGATTAAAAAAAAATACTGGTAGTTACTGGTATTTTCTATGACTTGATTTAAAACTCAAAAAAAGCGAAATATTAAAAACTATGGAGTTCCGAATATTTGGCTATTTTTAGAGTTTCAAATAAACAAACCTACATTATAAATAAAATATCGCTCTATAGACAGTTTAAAATAAAAAGTTAAATCAGAGAAGTGGCACTCACTTTCTGAGGACAGCATGATAATGATATGCGTAATTAGATCGGAGAAGTATCAGGATATCATATTCTGGAGCGGACACATGCGTTTGCGTGAGGGACGAAGGACCAAAAACGGGGCAAGCTTGCGTTCCTTTCCGTCCGTACAAAATGCGCCAGGGACTGCGCACAGTTTCCCTTCCTGAAAGCTTACAATCTGCTTGGACCAGGATAACATGAGTCGAGAAGGGGCAAAAATACCTCCCAAGGAACGTTCCTCCCCGTTTGGGCCGGGTAGGCGGAGAAATGCGCGCGCGTGGGTGTCGTTATGGAAACGGCGTTGCCCACATACTAGCGCATTATAAAGCTGAGAAGGTCGATGGATGGAAGAAAGTTTTGATACTGCGGTATTGATGAATAAGGCCCTGTGAAATACAGCTGCTTCAGGTGCTACAACTGAAGTTATTACACCTAAGTAATATTAATAATTAATATTCAAGTAGGAAAGTACCGCAAGGTAGAGATAATTCTTATTCTATTACATTTCAATTTAATCACTGCTCTCACCTTGACATTTCGGTACAGGCAACGTTGTTGCTCCTTTTAGGTACCCGGTAGACGTAAAATTGGTTAGTTACTTTGTAAAGTACATAATTTACAGCATAACCTCTAATTCATATCATAGCGTTTGTCATAAGCGCATGACACAATTTGAATGTCAACCATTATAAAGGTCGCATCAAAATGTGAAAATTGGTTTTATTGAATGCAGAGTAGTTTGTATAGGTGTAGTTAATGATTTTAGTATTGTTGCGCTTTTGCCCAAAAAAGGGCTAAGGTCCCATACAATTTCTTATTGTCTTTGTACGAGTTCCTACTATAATTGCGTAAGTTATTAAAGGAAAACCACTTCAAATAAATAATCAAAGTATCAACGTCTGCGGTATCTGTGCCAGGGCCACGTTTGTTTGTTTGCATGTCTCGTTGCCAAGTGGCCGGTACGACGACCCGAGCGCGTCGGCCGCGGTACCAGGCTCGCAGACCCGGCGGGAGGTGCAGCTGCAAGTGCATTCACCGCGGTGCAGTGCGTTGCCTCGCGAGAACTCGCGGCCAGACACGTCGCGCGCCGGGAGCGTTGCAGTTTTGTCATTCTCAATCGAGTTTTCGTTGAATGAAGTCGATAAAATGTAGTGGGAGTGATCATTTAGTGGGACGATTATTAGTTTCTCGGAATAATACATGTTGTTTGTATGCTGTACAAGATCTCCATCAATCAAACCATTTACAGATTTTTGTTTTAAAAGGGTGATCCAACTTTTGTTTATTGCTAGTGAGTCGGTTCATCGATATTAAAAACATTTACTAAATGTCAAATTATTACTTTTTGAATGTGCATTTCTGATAGCTAAGAGCATATTAAGAGGGATATAGGAGCTAAGGCATGATTAATTTATTAATAAGAATAATACATGTCAACGACCTAAATAAATGCAACGCAAATGCAAAAGCAAAAGCATTTTAAGTATAGTCGAGGTCAAAGATGTGTTTACCTTTTTGTACCCGTATGTATTTATTATACTGAGTGGAAGACACTTAACATTTCAGCAATAACTCAGATATATTTTAAAAACTATAAACTCGTTCCTTTTTCAAACGCGTGTGCATGAACTAAAGGAACGACTTTATAACGTCATTTCAAGTCTGAGTGGGGCCGTTAATCTTATTTTATTATAGGCTCCTGGTAAAGAAAACCGTGCTTAATAAATATCTATCCTTACCTACACCAGAAGTTCAAAATGCCTACCAGATTTTAATAAAAAGTAAAGTCAAAATTGTACATTAAAAATAATGTATCGTTTATAATTTATATCCAACTGGTGACCTGCCCTCGCTCCGTTTCGGTTTATTGAGATTTTTGTAATACCCGTACATAAACCAAAATTGACTATAAACTTTCCTCTTGAATCACTCTATCAATTGCTGAAAACTGCATTAAAATCGGTTGAGTACCTAGTTTAAAACATCTAAGCGAATAGACAGCGGAAGCGACTTCATTTTATTCTATGTAAAAGATATTTTAAATCTGTTGGTTTGGGAATCTGGTATAAAGTTTAATTTCAACTGGTATTTTGTAAATAAGCGCTATTACGCACTCGTATTTATAATCCCCGAAGAGAGGCCGAGTCACTGAATTAGTTAAATGTACTGTATTAATGTAACTAGCTATTTTCGTGCCCACTTTGTTAGACAATTTTTTTTTTGTAATATTTAGCCAATGACACTCACAAATAACGAGGCTATCTATTGGTAAAAGAATTTTCAAAATCGGTTCAGTGGATCCAGAGATTACCCCTTATCTATCATAGGCTCAACGTCCTAAATTTACGACATTTGTCTAAGTCACTTTTGACTTTAGTTGACCGACACAAGATTATTTTTGGAACTGAAATAATTTGCCGTGGGCCTTACGAGGTTAAAACACCTTAAAGCTATTACGAGGATACTCGTATCTACTAATAAACATCGCTAATATGTTAGAAGTATTTCGCATTATACCCCATAGTATATACCACCAATTTTACATCTTTACCTGCATAGTACAAAGTACAGAACAGACGTAACACAATAATTCACAACATAGTTATAACTACGCAAAACGGATCCCTAAGAATCCTTACGATTCCTTAAATTACTCCTGGTCGCTCATGTTTTCCTAATGAACAAGGAACAACCGTATCCCGTTTTCTCACGCTCGCACCTCGATCCCGGGATCCCGTCTCTCATCCCTTTTTAATCCCTGCGGCATTCCGCTCTCGCGGCTCTGCGTAGCGCACGCGTACTCGGGTCCTACAAGGCGAAGGGCACGTCACTCCTCGTAAGGACGTCTACAAGGGAGGACGGTTTGTTTTGTGGGAGATTTTCAGCATTATTTGCGCTTTACATGAGATTTTAGAAGCTTACACATTTGACATCAAGGTCTTGATTTTGGAAAAATAAACTGCCTTTAAAGCTTAAAATTAACATAGTAACCTAACCGGGAATCGAACCAAGTATTTTTTTCCGAAAGGAATACACGACTTCAGTTATTTATTTTTTATAATCTTTTGATGCAGTTTTTAAATTTTCCATGAATATTAGTTTCTAAGAACATAGAACAGATACCCATACTGAGACTTTTGGATTGTTTACCCTGTGGGTATATATTGATATATGGAACTTTGTTTGGATTCATCATAAAAAAGTATTTTAACGGAACGAAGAAGGCCAACGAGCTCAAAGAACAACACCCACTAAAAAAAAAGATCGCTTCTAAAAAGATTGTATTGTTGATGCTAAAGAACTGGCTGTTAATCGGCATGGGTTGATTCAAGTAATATCATAATTCATAGCTACCTATTTTAGATCTTTAGTGAACAAACAGAAAATCGTGATTGCTTTAAAAATCCTCGTATCTCACATTTCGTGATGAACGATTATAAACTTAAATGTGAAGAGAATTAAGTTCAAACTTATACATCTAAAAATATTGGATACGAGTTTTTTCTAAAGTAGTAACGCCTCTTGGCTGTCTCAAAAAAAAACCATACAACTTCAGCTCCGGGCGAGGAATTTAATGGAAAGGAAAATGTACAGACATAGTTTTTCATGATATCTAGAACATATTCAAAAATCGTAAATATCGGAAGACGCTTAAGGGGAGAGAAACGTTTTCGCATTTTGTACGGCGATATTTAGCTTCACCATCCTCTTAAGCTAAAGACTGAGTTTTATTGTGTTTGGGCTTCTTAATGAAATAAGCACATCAGTTGTGCAAGACATCAGCGAGAAGAACCTGGAGAAGAACTTTATGTGTACAACACAGAATGCATTCCAATAAGGTATGCACCAATTTAAGCAACAGCGGCCTTTACACGTAAAGTTCGGACCGCGGGATACGCCACGCGCCGTTCCAATCTTCGTTCCGAACTGTATTTTTTTTACTATTTTACTATTACAGTTGCAATTACACGTACGGTTCGGAACGAAGATTGGAACGGCTCGTGGCAGGCATTACGTGTGCAGGCTATTATCGATCTGAGTAATTTGTTCTCAATAATATATCTCCAGTCAACTTTTGACCATTATATAAAACTGTGAAAATCCTCTATCATGTTAAAACTTACACCAGGCTCCCATGAGTCACGTAGTACCTAGACCGTGTAGTATAGGCACGGATATTTATAGCAACCCTTCAGTAATAAAGACAACGGCATCATTTGTCAACCCCTCCCTCGCTGACCCCGTTACCTTTGCCTAGATTGCCGGCCTTTGGCCATTCGACGGCTTACATCATCGGCGGGTTTTAGTGCCTAACTATTCCTAACATCAAATTCGATATTATGATGACGCGGTTGGCGTAGTTGGTAGTGACCCTGCCTACGAAGCTAGCGGACCTGGGTTCGATTCCCGCTCAGTGTAAGTATTTCTGTGATGAGCGCGTGTATTTGTTTCTGAGTCTTGGTTGTTTCTACGTATTTAAGTATACACTTCTCTATATTGTTTTACGTTATTATTTGATAGAATGACCACAATTTGTAGTATATTTTCAATGTTGTCAAATAGCCTCTTACAAGCAAGCGTAATAAAAATGTTCGTTAGTGTTTTCAGCTCACGCAGGCGTAGGTACCCAAACAAATTGACATTGCGAGGTTATGTCAATGTTCGTGAAGTGAAGACTGCACAGAAGGAGGCACAGAGCGTCCAGTGGCGCCCTCTTTACTGTGCTTGTGTTTTATAATAAACCAAACTTATTGTCTTGGAAATAGAGCAAGGGCCTGGTTCACAATCGACGAGTAGATTTATCTGCCTTTTAAAGTTGGCTCTCTCTCTCCCTGTTTGTTCTCAACTGCGCAAGAAAGGGCTAAATTTAGGTGTCAAATATGTTTTACGTGTCGATTGTGAAACAGGCTGTAAGTATATTTATTATTGTAAAAATAAATATACAATGTACAACTAAAAAAAGTTAAGAAATCATTTTTTTGGTGGGTTGGTTTGTAATATTTGTGAAATGCGTTTCTGACAGTCAAAAAACTTGAGAAAACATTTCACTACAATAGTATGTAACTGACTTATAAGATTTGAATCTTATATCAAATATAATATCATTTAGAGGTAAAATTTGTGATGTTGTAATCTCCGGACTTTACAAATAGAAAGCCACGTTATTTGTGAGTGTCAGGCTAGGTATATATTACATAAAAAAATATTGCCCGACGAAGTGGGCATGGGAACTGCTAGTATTAAATATTTTGATGTTTTAATTATATTATCATAAGTTTAAGCTCGGTTCACAACGGTGGGCACCGGCAAAACTTGGCTATAAACGTTTATAGACACTGATTCTTTTTTTCTTTATTTCATGTACAAATAAAATTATATGAAATCTTAAAGAACATTCCAATTTAACTGAATATGTACTATTTGTGGGCAAGTACAAGTAAATGAATTACTTAATGACATTATGTTCTACTTTTTATCTTGTTAGTTTTAAGCATTTTTCAGGCCTTCTTTTATGTAACTAATAATATGTAATAAGTATATATACCGGCTGTTGTTGTCCTCAATACCAATAAATAAATAAATAAAATAAATACAGCATTTGCGGGTTTTGCGGGTGGACCCTGTGCAGGGTCCGTCCGGATCGCTACCACCATCTTATGCATTAACCTACCGCCAAACAGCAGTGTTCGCATTGTTGTGTTCCGGTCTGGGGATAAGACAGCATAGAGGCATTCCACCTTAGTCCTCAGGGTTGGCAACGCATTTTCAGTCTTGCGAATGCGAATGTCTGCGGGTCACAGTTTTCAGTTTCTATTCACGGATTGAACACTAGACCCCTTACTAATAAACTTGTTTGATTTGGGTGAAATTTGGGATGGGTATATGTAGCTTATACCTTAGGTTAACACATTGGCTGCCTACTTTTCGTCCCGGAAAATTTAAATAACGATAATCAAAATCGATGCGGACGAAGAATTTGTGTGTAAATATGTTTAAACTAAAAAAACATCAACGGGCACGTCGTAGCAAAATACTTTAAAACTATGAAATTAAAAAAAGTCATTGCAATATCACATGGTTAAAATTACTTTCTCTAGAATTCTTTTGTCTTTTTGCAAATTTCAGTAAACATGTATCATAACGTTTCGAGGGGCAACTCAATTGTTTAAAATAAAACAAATAACGACCACCTATTCTTAACAAGCGCCCAACTTTCTTAATGCATGCAATTCGAATACGGGTTAGTAGGACGTCACAGTGCCTTCATTCCCGTGGAGTAAAACGGGCCCTGGGCGCGGCGAGGCCTTTATAATGAGAGCCTTCGCTTGCCATGCTTCCCTGGTAGATATTTCTTTTTATGGGCTACGGATAAATGTCAGGGGAGTGCCGGGCGCGCCTCGGGCCCCGTGCGTTATAGCTTCGGTTTACGACGCCGTTCTAGCGCAGCGGGCCATATGTTAACATTTTAACAAGGCTGGAGTCCAGGTATTACGTAGTTGCGCTTACGCCTAATGATGATTACATTTTTTAAATTAACGTTATGTTATGATTCTTACTTTAATGTTTGATGGCCTGAACCAGAGGGGTGATATAGTGTAGGACCGTTTTAATTGCCTTTATTCTCCTGAAGAAAGCTGGACCAACTATGCTAGAACCTTCGCGTCTGTCAAATGGATCCAAAACCAATACTTAATGTCTTCATCTGAACTTAAAATACCTAGTTGTCATTTTTTAAACAGATCAGCTGGCATTCATTTTCATTTTGGTTTTATAACAGTGCGAGTTAAACTACGTATATAGCAACAACGCTCAAAGACTGAGCTGAAACACACACCCAACCAAATAGTATGTATTATATGAGTATGGCTACCATTCCCAAAAAAACTTGTCTCCGTCTAGTACTTCATAGACTTTGAAGGTAAGTCGCTCCCAATCCCGAGGGATATAGCGATAAACGACATCTACGCGGAAGGAGTCGCGCGCAAAAACTAGTAAATATACATATAAATAGGAGGGGGGTGTATTTTACTTAATAGTAGTAAGCTACTTATAAGGCCTTTTTTTTAACACGGAACTATCAAGAATATTAACATACTTAGTTAGGCCAACTTCAAGCAGCTGTAGCTTATTATAATGTTGATTATGCACTGTTGATACGCGTAAAGGTATTAAATCAGCTATTACAATGAAAATTCAACGAGAACCCTCATACATAATGTGAAACGTCACTCCTATTTCGTTCTCGTAGAAATTCAAACTGACGTTAAAACGACAGGGTAGATAGTATAGCTATTTATGTTGCTGATTGTACCTATAAGTTACGCACAAGCGAGACCTTTAAAAGCGAGCACGCATCTCGTTCACTCTCGCCGCGCCCCATCTTACGACCCCCGGTCGCATTCCTTGGTCCTAGTACACCTCCTGGTTGTTCATGTTCTCCTGGTAAACAAGGAACATCGGTGTCCCCTTTTTCTCACGGTCGCACCAACGTTCCCCGGGATGCCTTCGCTATCCCTTTCTTATCCCTGGGACGCACCTCTCGCACTCGTTGGTTTTACCGTGAGAACCTTCAACGACTTTTCTGATCAACATTTTTTTACAATAAACGTAGGCCGGTCTTATTATAAATAGACGAAGCAGGTATCTTGAAACCGATTCTGTTAATCGCAGGCTACTATTAATTTTTCTTGACACCTTTATATCTAATAATTAAAAGTTATAGCAAAAGTTTTTGTACTTATATATAGGTACGACTATACATATTCATTTAAACATAATATTCAAAATGTCGTGCAATTAGTCACAAGAGGTACATAGAAATTATTTAAACTCTAAATTCTAGCGCATTTGGTCTTGTTTAACTACTTTAGACTACCACTTAGCTGTAAAACCCAAAGTTTAGGATAAATTTTATAAAAGCTGAAAAAACCGTTTCAATTTCTTTCTTTTATGGACATGAGACATGATAACCAAAGCTCGCGGCAGCGCAAAACTCTACGACACGGGTGTGATTCTCTCACGGGTTTGATTTTGATTTTGATTTGTTTTTGATAACAATAATAAAAAAATATTTTTTGTGAATAAAAACACAATACTACACAGTTTCATGCCATAAAAAGCACCATTTTCATGTGAGTCAAGATTTAGTCTAGCCTGTTTTACCCCATCTTGCTTCCACAACGTATCCAAATTACTGATGTTATGGAAGCTTCAATTAACTTTTTTTTTTTTTTTTTATGGCATAGGGAAGGCTGACGAGCACACAGGCCACCTGATGGTAAGTGGAAACTGTGACCCATAGACATTCGCATTCACAAGACTGCAAGCCTAAGACTGCAAATGCGCTGCCAACCCTGAGGACTAAGATGGAATGCCTCTATGCTAGTCATTACACCGGCTGTCTTATCCCCAAACCGGAACACAACAATGCGAACACTGCTGTTACAAGGTCCTACCACCCGCAAAACTACCAAACAAACAAACTTATCAGTATGAGCCTACTAATAGAAGTAAGCTTAGGTTAAGAGCTATAATAAATTGGCATACAGCCCGTAACTGTAACCTCTACCTGGTAGAGTCTACCATATAGCTTTTTGAGTTAGCGTACAGTCAACCTATTTGAATCATAGGCCACTATGGAACTATTTCAAAGCGACGTAATGATTCAAATCATAAAAAAAAATAACAACTGAATTAAAATTTCACTTTGACATAGTTCCAAAGTGGCCTATTAATCAAATTGGTTGGCTGTATGTAACGTTCTAAACATCCTTCCTGAAAAATGTTTTAAAATTAAACTTATATGCAATATTCGCGGGACTTACCAATGTAAAATTCGTTTAATTTCTGAAAATTACTATATTTTTGACTTGTAACGTAAGTAACGGAAACGCTTCACGAAGTTTAAATTAAGTTTACTTATAATTATAATATTACATTGAAAATGATTTCCATCCAATTATGTAACTTTGATATGCTGTAATTATTGCAGTTAAGGAAAGTTTTGTAATGGTTCAGAAATCGCTAATAACTTCTCAATTAGTCATCTAAAATACGGTATAAAAATAAAAACTCGGCCGATACATCAATTAGTTTTGTTTCAACCTTTTTGCGGCGCGTCGATGCCGGAAGTGACCCAAAAGCGCGCCGGCCGGGTTTATTTATAACGCAGGATCACTTGATAACCGTCATCGGGAGTTATATTCAGCGTTCTGAGGGGAAGTACCTAGCTATTAAAATTTACTGTGATAGGTTTAATTTCCTACGACATGAGGTATTTATATTTTTAGGGTTCCCATGTCAAAGAATATAGTTTTGACATGTCCGCCTGTAGTGTAAAGCATATACAAGTTTTTTTTACCTTATAATTATAACATCGATTAGGAAAAAAACATTATATACATAAATAAAAACGTAAAAAATGTTGATGATCATACTTAGTTATTGCCATTTTCATGTGTGTAATTCGATGTTATGTTTGAAGTTTACTATGACACCGCACTAAAGTGTCAATTTACATTTGTACATGTTCTTATCAATTTTGATATTTCTGGGACCGTTATAGTAGGGGAGCCCACTACACTAAACCAAGTACGATAAGACTACCGAATGATATGCCGCAATGCGAAAAATCTAGCACAACTTTTTTTTTGTTTTAGTTCGATGTCTAAATACAGTAGTGGTTTTTCTTACGCAGAAACTGATGATCTTTCAGATGAGCTTTGGTTTTTTGAGGAGATCGATCGTAAAAGATACTTAAGTACGAGGCGTCGCTTATCATGCTGCTTTTAGGCTAATCGGGGGGCTTGCAGCACTGCGTTGTCGTATATTCTTACCCCTCCCCTGTTCCGAAGAATATATAAACGAAACTTGGGAGTATTATTATAATACTAGACATGGAAGTCACAACTAATTTTTTTTATTTGTTATCCAGGTTTTTTAATTACAGCATCACAATTTCGTGTTTCCCCATTAATGACGAGATGTACTAAATATATATCATCCCGTAGTCCTACCGTACTAGGTTTAGTGTCGTGGGCTCTTAGAATATTTAGGAAACATTGAACTAGGAACATTGAAGAAGAATGTAAGAAATTTTAAAATACGCTACAAATAAACAATAGCTAAGTATATCACAATAATGATTTCTTTATTATTGGTAATATTGTATGTTGACGATATTAATGTAATATCGTATTTTATGACACACACTGTAATTTATATTGTAACATTCAGTACCTAGGTACATTGATTAATAAACAAACTGGATAATAAAATACATATTTCCATCAGCGTTAAAGCTTTTGCAATGCAATAACCTTGCACCTGAGATATAGATAGATATAATTAATGTATTATTTTATTTGTGGAATGACGATCATGGCCATTATTCAGCAATACAACGGTATGTACAATCGACTACAAAGAGATGTATCCACTATATTGGACCTTATTACAATGCACCGTAAAAAAGTGGATATATCTCTTTCTAGTCGACTGTGCCTATGTATTTCCATTTAATTCTGTCCTTAAGTAAAAGTACCATTTAGAAAGAAACAAACAAAAGATGAATTTGTTGTCCGTCCTCATTCTACAATAAATATAAAATCAGTGATTTTGAGATATTCAGGTAAATAACTCGAAACCCTGTCCATCCTTTTCTTTCCAAAACTAGTGTTAGGTTACAATTATACTTTACGGGAAAACTAAAAGAGTTATTAATCACTTATATTCGTAGTCCAAAGCTCGTAAGTAGTGCTCTTAAGCATTTCTGAGTAGATGTTTGGGGCACCGTGGAATGGAAACTTGTACATCCCCTACTTCTTTAATGATATTATTAAAATACAAAGAGGCCGACCTGGCTCAAGGGTTTCGAGGATAAACCGAGATTTAATTTTTAAAGTAATCATTTTTTTCGCATAAAAAGTCCTCTAGGCTTGATGTAACAACAACAACGTCAAATGGCATACCTCAGACGGTAAAGAATCAAACAGCCATATCATTTAGTTAGGCTTAAATTGGTGCCGGGCAGTTGAAAAAGTATTAAAAAACATATAAATAGTTGCAGCACGTTGAAATTTTAACACAGCAATGTTGGTAACTAAAAGAAATATTCTTAATGATCTTCCGTTTACACAGGTGGGATCTTTATCGTTGACTATCGGTTGGTGCAATAAAATGCGTATTTCTAAACTCCATGGACGCAGTTATTCTTATTTCTAAAGATAAAGTAGTGTTTCCATTGAGTAAAAAATTCTATTTAGGGTACTTTCCCCCCAGGTCCAAGGTTCATTCTCGATCACCTGGCAAGTAAAATATCCCAACTAACTTCCTCTTTCAAAATATTTATTTTTAGTTAGGTACCATCATCAGTTTAAAATTATTATTTTAGTAGCCACGAGCTCAATTTTAGGCTTGCCTAAAACTGTGGCTCTTTGATTTTTTAAACTTCTTAGATATTCAATTTAACGCTTCTAAAGGTTTCAAAATGCCTCAAGCACTTATTTTTTGCAAAAAAAAACCTTAATTATAATTCGGCTTAGATCCAGCCTTCAGCCAGGTCTGCTCTTTGTATTTAAATAACATTACACAAGTACCTGTGCCTCAAACAAAGGTACCTAAGTGTTGTTAAAAAAAAAAAAAAAACAAGGAATATGTTGTATTGCTGAGGGTATAATGGTCTATCAGCAAAAACACAGAACGTACAGAAATAGCCATTGTGGTTCACGATGACTTACAACGGAGCTGTAGATAACCTCCCGCACGCTGTGGCTTATCACATGACTATGAGTGGACGATGGATGCTAATAACTTCAAAATAATGTTGCAGTAGAATTTATTACAAAAAAACACTCAAATTTTTGTAGTTTTCTTTTTTTAAGTGAATAATCATATATATATTTTTATTAGGTATATTCGGTACATTCCTTTCATAGTTCAAAGTCTTATCCATCTTGTGCTTTCGTCACCATCTTGCATCCATCGTCCGCCCATTGCTTATCAGTCTTATCACTATCACTACATGTTATAAAAAACAAAAAACCGCCTTCAAAAACGCCTTCTTTTAAAATGGTACTGGTCAGTCCAACTGCAGTCGGCTTTTGGTTAAAAAAATTGTGAGTCGCCGACTTCAGTTTGACTGACCTATAGGTACAATACAAGTACCGGTTGTAGTTTTTTGTTTTTTAAAACATTCATTTTATTTTATACTTTTTAGTGATCATAATAGGCTGTTACGTAGTCCCACTTCTTAGTTGATATGAAACTTTAAGTTATTTCAAGCGCGCCGCAAGCAACGCTACGGGAAAGTCATAGTCATATTTCAAGATATCTTATCGCCACCCTTGATGTAGGTACCGTCAAGGAGTTCCATTGGCAATCTGTGGTCTTCATCATCAGTTCCACTTCACTTGTTACTAAAAATACTAAAATCGCTATATGTTTGCCTACAATATTTGAGGAATTCCCTCAATTCCTCACTGATCCCCTGAGGACCACTTCGAAAGTATACTCTATCAAACCAAAAAATATTTTTAAAATCGGTCCTCAATTGAAGAAGTCATCGGTGAACATACATTAAAAAAAAACATACAGTGGGACGTACGAGTATAACCTCGTCCTTTTTTGAAGTAGGATAAAAACAAAGTCGCCCTTGCCTCCGCCTGTATGTTCACGATAATCTCAAAAAGTATTGAACAGATTTTCATGCGATTTTCACCATCAGGTTCATTTTGTTTTGGAAGGTTTTTATGTCAAATAAATTCTGGTTTATGTACGGGTGTTACAGTAAACTCACATAAACCGAACCGAAGCGAGGGCGGCTCGTAAAAGATAATGATACCAAACAGCAGCAGCAGGACTTTCTGGTGTCTAATATTTCAGGCACGGAACCCCTTGGTGCTCGAGTCCGACTCACACTGGATCATTTTATTTGAAATGCCGGCACTTAAACTAAAACACCCTAAAACCTCGAGTTATTTAATTCCGAATTTGAAAACACCGAATTTCATAATTCCGAATTTTTACAATACAGATTAAAAATCTATAAATATGTGTTTTTAAGGTATGTAGATAGTATTTGCGTCCTTCCGTCCCTAACGTTCTCACACGGGTGTACTTAAATAACTACATATGTGCAATTAACTACTTAATAAGCAATTTCCCCACTTACCGACTACAAGAAGCGCTGCAGCAAGCTGTATCTCCGAGAAACGCATCGCAATAAATATTCCAAAGTCACGGTTTAAAAAAGTTCACCACATGGCACGCGTCGCGACGAATAAACCCAACCAAACTGGAGATAAGTTTTTAATGCGCCGTTTCTTATCAAAGCGAACTGATCCCAGTTCCAGCTATTTTTGCAAGTGGGATCTCTACTGGGTGATGTTAGCTGCGTCAGGCTTGGAGGCGGGATGTAGTTTGCGGCGCGGCGCTTCAGGGCTGAAGGGACTGGCGCTGTGGCTTCAGCCCCACGGTTAGGGTTGCCACTTCAACCGTGGGGTTTTTACCACCACGTCTTTTGTCGATATTTCTGCACGTACCGAGAGTAACATACCTATGTATTGTATCTGAGTGATTTCAATTCTCGAAGCACCCCACTAAATTTTACGTAGCTTGAAGCAACTACGGGGTGCGAATTCGAGCAATTTAGCATCTGCGTATTGTATGAAAAATTTAAGTAAGAAGTATTTGTAGTTGTAAAATTCAAGACTTATCTTTTCAATTCCTCATCATGAGGTGTTGAACTTTGTTTTACTAAGCGAAAGTAGCTAGGTCAGTCCTAGTTTACCTACTTTCTCATAATGCTCATCCTTGCCTATTGATTAGCAGTTCTATGTCTTTACAATAAACTAGGCAACCGGTAATTATTGTCCGGTAAGGGATATTAAACGTGTAATGATGTTATTAAATTAGCATCGTCTGATATTATTTTGGGTTGTAAGTTGGCAACCCTAGCCATCCTCAACCCCACCACCCGTTGGCAGTGGTGCGCGAAACGGGGACAGGGAGCGTCCCGGCCCCGTAAAGAAAATTGTCTTCACTCCAGTGATTGGAACAATATTTGTTTTCCTCGGGCCAGAATTAGTGCGGCAGTTAAACGGTTAAACCGGGCCGCGGCCGCACTGATTTGGTATTGTTAGAGAGCTAAGAAATCGCAAAATATTGTAAGAAATGTCCCACTGTGTATTTGGGTCCCATATTCCTCGAATCTGTAGCATCTGTAGCAAATTTGGTGCCTGGGTGATATTGAATCTATAAGTTTGTTAAAATTATAACGTAACTACATAAACCTTAATTATTGAACTCTAATTTCGATTTAATTGTGACAAAATTGTCACCGTACATTACTGATTAGAATGTATGTACTCACCGTGATTGGATTTTTTTTTTGCTTATATTTTTCATGCCATGGTCGATGTAAGTGATAAAATAAATGTTTGTGGTTATGGTACATTTTAAACGTACCTCTGTGTAACAAGATCAAAGAGAAATTACAAAACTACCGTAAATCACCTTCAGTTCCACGTGCAAGGTTAAATAGCCGCCGTATACCCCCCGCCCCCCTAATTGGACGGCGGCGCCAAATGTTAGCCCAGAGACAATCGCCGCGGCATTTCCCCGGTTATGGGCCCCTTTACCTTTCGCGCCCCTTTTTAGGCCAGATCGAAGCAAACGATCTGAGGCATTGCCGCGGTTGACATTCGAACGTTGTGATTTGACAACTTTGGAACCTTATGGCAGTGCAATGAAGGGAGGAGAAGTGCAAGTAATGGTCACTGGTTGGCTGTCTTGCAATGGTACCATTCTTATTTCCAAAGTATTCCCATTTGAATTATTGTAAAGCCAATACATTACACATGTTTCCCGTTTCATCTATTCATTTGTTTCTTGGGTCAGTGACGTCATTAAGGTCGCGTTTGGGAGGTATACTGGAACTCCTTGGTCGGGTCGTCGGGAATTAACACTGAATTTCAACGTACCTACTGTGTGTTAGATTCTATTAACTTCTTTATGCTTTTACGAGTTTTAAAACTATAAACAAGAACGTCGTGTGTTAACATTCAATTATTAATAGGCACCTACAAGGGCTACAAGTGACTGCTCCCGAGAGACCGCGGTCACGCGAGGCTACGCACCTCGTAATGGGCCTCTAAATAAGTTACTTTCCACTCATAGATACCTATTTAGTTTATGGCAATAAATATTATTACTCTGAGTTCCGATGATAGAGGTACCCAACACACGTGGTATCCTGATCGAAATCAGTATCACATAGTTTAGGGTCGATTATTAAAAGCAGTCATCTCTCAGTCCAGGTCGGAGAGTAGTTTTAAACTGGACAAAATAGCGCAAAAATCCCATTCGAATTTTAACTATACTCTAAGATCTAATTAAAGACCAATATATAGTCGAGACTGTGGTGTCGACAACTGGAATAATTGTCCACACTGTAGACGACTAGGATTTTTTTCCAGTCGTTCAGCGTGAACAACTGGAAATAGCCCTATAAAAGTTTCGATGTTTTGCTACATCAACGGTGTCCCCTACACAGATACAACTTTTGCATTAGCGAAAATTAATAAACTGATCTCGACTCTAATGCGCGTCTCAAGCAAAATGCGTCGAAAATTAGTTTTCTATGGTTTGACGTTTAGGTACTTACTTTGACGTATCTTGTGACGCGCATCTCGGTCAAGATGAGTTTATGAATGAATGAATGAATGAATGATATTTATTTTCAGTACTAAGTCACAGTATACATTGCATGTTATGTGAAAGTACAAGAAACTACATTGGAATCGTCAAAACATACATATGAATACTGCCCTTAGTCTTTCAGGTAGGGTAAGGGCGGGTAGGCTCGCATAAGAGCGTAAAGCGTGTACGGGAGAAGTGGGTAAAGACCCGTAGGTTATAAGTGAAGGTATTTACGCCGTTATCTGAGACATTTTTGAGAAAATTAACTCGTTCCTTTTTCAAACTTGGGCACGAAAAGTCATCACTAAGGCATTAGCTGACTCTGAATGTGGCCGTTAAATATAATTCACAAGCAAGTTGTATAGTTTAAAATGCTTCTCAAAACTGTACCTTGTATAGGCACCGTGTACTGTAGGTAGGTACTGGACATGAATAAATAAAATATATACAAAAATGAATCGTGTTAGCTCCTGTTAATTCAATAAAAAATCAATCTTGATGTTTGCTCAGTAACAAATGAACGGAGGGTGGCCGCGGCCGGATTTCTGGCACCTTTAATTGATACTAATCGCTGGTATCACTGTTCTGCGTTTGTTGAAAAAGGTATACTAAATCAGTCTGTTATTTCACAATACTTAAATATAATTTTTTGAACTCCTCTTACAATAACACGCGGAGAGTAAAAATAAAAGAAACTCTGCAAAGTGACAGGCGGTCTTATTGGCAAACAGCTATATCTTTCCGTCAACTTACTTAAATGATTCTCCTAAAGAATTTGCCTATCAATTGGTTGACAAATTACTAAGCAGCGGGCCTAAATTGTAATGTCCCGTCATTCAGCGCATTATTAACATTTCAGAGTGTATCTATTTTAAATATGATCGCAGAATGGTCGCATGTTTCGTCGACGCAGCAGCTCGGCGTCGAAGCGGTAGGTTAAATTTGTCACCCACCTTAGTTCCAAAGTCAGTCTGACATTCTACAACAATAAGGTTGAGTATCCTATCAATTACAAATGACTTGGCATCTCTAATGACATTGACATCTTAAAACAATTTTTCTTTGAAATGGGTAGCCAATTAACGTCCGTGACCGTACCAAACTCTGCTATGCGTGCCCACTAGCACTTTTTTATAACACGGAATATTCATTGACTTTTTTCACAGCTTTAATAAAAGATGATTCACTAAACAAAACAATGTCAGGAAAAATATTTTTTTAACTAGCTATAATAATAACCAAAATATAAGCCACATTGCTTAACCGATCGCTCTTGTCTAATCGCGGTATATTACCAGTTTAAAATGCTTGTATCATGCGTGCTTGTTGGCCGACTTTAATATTATTCCACTTTTGGTAATCCCTTTAACGGTATTTTTCATATTTTGTTGAGAAATGCGATTTAAAAATCCATGCATGACCTATTTCTATAACCACTTGCCACATCCGATTTGAACACCGCAAACACGTGCATGATGATAAATAATAAACATCATTTGTAAACATTTTTTATTAATAACTGAAAATGTACAATATTATTTAAAGTACTACAACGTCATACATAAATTAGATAAGTATAACAGATTATTTATAGACCATTTAGTACTGAAACATGCTGAGCGTCACTCGAGTTTTTCACTCACAATTCATTGACTACCCGTCAATAGCACGCCATATAAATTAGTTATTCACAGATATAGGGGTTCCATTAAACACGTTAAAACAAAGTGTTTTAATCTCGGCCGCCATGACAGTCAAATTAATAAGAGCTGTCACACGTTGACAATACGATCCCAAACAGAGCAATATGGTTGTTCCATGTAGAACGGAGCGCATGTATCTGAGAATAATTAATTATACAACATCGTTTCTTGTCGGTTTTTTTATATTTATCTTCCTTTCTCAGTAAGCTTATCGTATGTACTGAACCTGTCTAAGAAAGCAAGACAAATATGTGACAAATGGTGTATGTTAATTCACTAGATCTGTACAGAGCGTCACCCACTCTCCCTCCCCACTCTTTAATACCTTGCCGCTTTAACTTCATAGCATCCGTGTGGCAGTTGAAGCTGGACGTTAAAGCGAAATGGTCCTAAAGTGTGTACAATTGTACATAATTATGACGCGGACCGAGCTCGGTAAACATGTATACAGCCAGTTATAGGAATATGTTAAATACGCCCAATTTATATTTCTTGGACATTTTTTAATCTATGCTTATGGTTAACGTGGCGCTTTTGAAATGAAAAAATACATTTCGCAACTGCCATCACATTTATCAATCAGAACACACGTCAAAAGATAATGTTCATAAAATAAATAAAAAGGTTTAAAATTTAAAATGGACCTATATCTTGTAACTTTTCAACGTGCAAGTTTTGTCATGACATGACATAGTGTAAAGGTAGCGTTTGTTTGATTACTATTACAGCTCTTAATATAAACATACAACGCTTTGGTCACAGTTGGCCTATTGTACAATAGGAAAAAAATCTTTACACTCTATTTGAAATCCATTAACCCTTAAAGTTATTTTGTATAGTATGCCAACTTTTCGTAATTTTAATTTTAATTTAATTTTGGGAACAAAACAATCAAAATAGGGTACATTTCACTTCGTTTTTTAATTTTGCGTCTAACAGTGACAGAGCAGTATGTTGGTTCGACTAGACAAGATCAAATCGACTAAATTACTAATGTAAAGTAAGGCCAACGAGAGGTGATAAAGAATGTAAACCAGCTCTCAGGAGTACAACACATTTTTATTTGAAACCGTGTCACTTTGAACGCAATCCAAACAGTTTGTTTACATTCTTTATCTCGTCTCATTGGCCGTACTTTAATAATAATGTAACGTGTAAATTCACATGCAATGGCCTCCAGAACGCAAGTGGTCCATCTAGTTATATTATAACCTTTCCCCATAACATGTCACAACATGAAAATACAATAAATGCAGTCCCGAGCACAGCCCCAATTTATATAATAATAAAAAAAAGAATCAATTATTATGAGTAGATGCGGAAAGCATCATATAGCTATAAACCCTGTTCAGACTTACTAGTCTTAACACGTTCACGTTACGCGAATGCTATAGCAGTCGTGTATCGTACAGGTTATAGCATTCGCGTCATAAAGTCGGGGATCCAATTAAAATGCTATATTATGACCGTCCATGAACGCGTTAAGTAGTAAACAACTTTCTTACCTCAAAATGCAACTTTTTTTGTATAGTACTCCTATTTAAAATAAAATAAAGCTATTACGGACATGGCATTACATTGGCGAAGTAATGTCCAAAATATTTTCTTAGTTTACTTTATTTAACCAAAAAAGTTCAATTTTGAGGTTAGAAACATGTTTACCATATAAGACAAGTAAGTCTGAACAGGGGGAGCCTGCCGTTTCGTCAAAATATTTTTGGTCAAATGTATAATTTCCCAAATGTTTCATTTGCCAAACCATATCATATTTTTTTCAGTACCATCGTGTAGAACCCTATAGGTTATAAAATCCTGAAATATTTACGGTTACAGAAAACAAAGCGTTTTGGCAAATGAATTTTGGAAATTATACATTTGACCAAAAATATTTTGACGAAACAAAGGTAACCCCTGAACAGAACTTTAGTATTTTCACCCAAACGTCACGTTTTTACTGTAACACAAATTTTATGAAGGAAAGTCAGTTCTACTCGGTAAAATCATATTGCCTTCGATCTGTTATCTGTCATGTGTATAAATATATCAGGGGACAATGTCACATCAATTGACCGTCCCAAACTAAGCTCTAGGCTTGTACAGTCAGCTGCAGAGATAAGTATACCCCCCTGCATAGGAAACTTGTATGCAGGAGGGTACACTTATCTCTGCAGCTGACTGTACTATGGGTACTAGACAACGATATAAATAACGTAACGTAACGTAATCGTAACGTTGACAATGCGACAACAAGATTGCCCTGCCATAATGCATTACGCTTACTAGCGCTTTTGCGTGGCATTTCGTTTTTATATTAAACCAATCGCGGCACTGGTAGATGACGTGTTACGAAAAGTCACGTGATCTACCAGTGACGCGAATAGGTTTAAAAACGAAACGAATAGAAACTAGTTAGTGTAGTGCATATTGGTAGGGCCCTCTGGTCGAAGCCAACATGGTTTTACCGAGTAGAATAGAGACTCAGGTGTAGTGAATAACAAAACATCATCGTATTTCTTTAGGATAAGTTTGATTTGTCAGTAAGCCCCAGTAGTTGTTTTAACAACCATACACTGGCGTAATAGAAGAACAGTCTCCCATTTCCCGCGTCACCAAAACAGACATGTTTCAATGTCCGTAACGTCGTAACGTCTGTCGTTTTATTCAATTTAAGAAGAATCTTCGAGGAATGACACTAATACTGAATTACACTGTCGCCAGTGTGACGCTATGTGACTCTACGAGCTCTCAAAATGTTTTTCCGTTTTTTTCTTTCGCTATCTCGTTCGCACTTGTATTCGTGCCGTAAAAGACTGCGCTCTCGCTTGCACAGTCACTGTGTCTATTACGCTAGTGTATTAATGCCTATGTTTTAACACTTTTTACTGAGGAAATCGGGTTTGCCATACCTGTGTGTGTAGATGCACATACACGTCGTCGCTAAGGAACGCCGTAGTGTGGGTGTCTATACGTGTTACAACTACAAGCATAGCAAACCCGCTTTCGTGAGATAAAACAATTGTACTCATCGATATGAAAACGAAATTGTCCAACTAAATACGATTCCGTTTCATTATTCTTTTCATGTTCACCGAGGTGTATATCATAATGATGCTAATCACAAAATTCCAAGATGAATATTTCTCTTAATGGAAAAATAAAGTAGGCAAGGCAGTACACACACATATTATTTTATAAAATCAATTACACCCAGAATCGCACACACACTGTTTTAAGTTAAAAAATAACAATTCATTCGTAGATACACACCGAATATCTAAAACTAAATATCGATTGTCTATGACTATTTATATACATATTGTACACATATTTGCCTACTCGTGTTTCTCCGAGAGCACGCGAGCCTTACAAACGACCATCATTTTTTTTTAATGATTAATTGCATCTAGATTTTATGCGTTAAACCACAGAGGTTGTATAATTAGAAAACAATTTCGTGTAACATGGAAATAATATCAAAAAAGAATTAACAATGGCTGATACGAATCGACATGCTTTATTAACAGGTGCAGTAAAATATATCAAAATACGCCACTTTCTAAACGAAGATACCTCGACTACGCAGGTTATTAGGTTTCCGTACACAAAGGGTGCGTGTAGTACGCGTCCGACTGTCTGTCAGCGGCCTGTACCCAGGTGAACTGTAATAGGTTAACACTTGAGATTTTTTGAAGGTTACTAGCCGCCATAAAAAAATAATTATAATTTAAAAATTGAGTCTCCATACAAGACGTTTTTGTTTCGACGTGGTACTGAACTCTTCGTACTACTTTTTATCAAGTACTGAGAGTATCGGTCACTTTCTAACATCTATGCACGATAAAATCTTGTGTAGGCCCCTGAGACACCGTCAGCGTCTTCACGTGTGAAACATGAACTTAGTAGCGTTTAGACGCGTCATGTGTGCAAGTGTTAAAATATAATGGCAGTGTCACAAGTGTGAAAGAGTTACTTGTTTTTGTTTGTCGGGTCATCGGCCATCAATCATCATGCGTGGCACGTATTTCGTTGTCCGTACGCATTGTTTATAAGAGTTCACGCGCAGTTTGGCAAATCTAAAGCCGTCACGCATCAGAGGCCTTGGTTGGTTTTATACGCTTGTATATTCTAAGGTTTAAGGAACTTCATAGAAATCCGTTGCTAAATCATATAAAATCAAATATGTCGAAGTTCCATTTCTCTTAAGAAGCTTGCTGTCCCCTAGGCCTTGCGGCGGCCGGGATACAACCAAGCCGTTAGGCCGTAATATGCCTTAACACCAATACCCCACTACAAGTTAATTAAATATACTTTACAGATATGTTTGGTATATAATATCGAATTATTATGATCAAACAAAACAATCTCCTAGGTTACAAAGCACGAGATCCGACTCACAGGTATAAAAACCGCAATAAATACAGTAATTTAACAAACGATAACTTAAATAAATATGATAAAAAATCTTAATTATTCTATGAAACATTATTTTAAAATTGAATTAGATATTATCCTAAGTTATATTTAGACTAATCGCTTTATATTTTACATTACATTTGCTACCGTATATCTGGCTATAAACAGTATTAAAAATCACAAATGTTATCGTTTGTGCATATTGTAAATAATGCCCTGGACGCGCCGCCTGCGCACGGAGGCGAAGCGTCTATGTCAACTGACCTCAAATATTGGCAAGCGGACATTTTTAAAAAACCCAACCTCAATTTAACTTTGCCTTGTTGTTAGCTACAATATTTATAAAAGAGTGTCATTCGTATTATAATCGCTAGTGAGCTATCAGATCTAAGATAAACCAAAAAGCATTCCATGAAACCGAAATAATAAATGAGGATACAAAAAACATTTATACAATTTTATTGTGAGAAGCCATTGAGTTGCAAATCTTTAGCTTACGTCAGTCACACGCATGTTATCCAGTTAGTTAGGTACGCACCTTATCTACGTTACCATATTAGAAAACTTTGCAATATCCAAAGTCCAGGGTATGGGACCGATAAGTAAGTGACCCTTTACTAACTGGAATTTAAATGGCACAGAATATATACTTTAACCTCACTGATATTTAATTTTTAATTAGGTACTTTACGTAATGTAAAAATGAATGCTATACATTGAACTCTAATTGACTTGAGCAACTTTACCAAACCAATTTACGTCTAAGAATGGTTAATTTTGACGAATACTGTCATACTATAAGTATTTCAAGACCCGAGATAATTATGTTATGTATCTATTTTATTTCATACCGTTGATTTTATCATTAATAATTAAATATTATTTACACAGTCTTGCAAGGAAATCGAAGTTTAGCGGTAATTAACCTCCTGTCGCTGATTGCAAAGATAACTATGAAAATCAAAAATGAGAAAAGATAACCAAGCGACATCGGTCAATACCCAACCGGAATCGACTTCCATTTTCCAACAGACTTTATCTTTTGATAATATTATTAGATCTGTTTTCAAGTTGGCTAAAAACCTTGGAAATTCGCTAAGATTATTAGTCTTAACATATATTTAGGTATTAGAATGAAGAAGTGAATAGCAAAGATATTAGGATTAGTATACTTGTAGCCTAGGCACTGGGTAGAGTACGGTCAAGTCCAAGAATAGACAAGGTAACGAGGATGATTTTGATATGAAACGGAAAGTTCTATAAACAAGAGAAGTTGAATACTTTATAATATCGATTTTGTACACATTTTTTTGTTATTTCTGTTAGAGGAATGTATTATAATGTAGTCTTTATACAGTCACATTACATAAAAGACGTACAAATATGTTTTAAGTTTCATTAGGTAAGTAGAAACATCAAAAAGTGATCATTTTCTAATTTAACATTTACATTTAATGCATTAGGTACATTAGTAATGCAATAAATATTTACTTGGTCACACGTTCCCATAGTCAAGAAGTAAGCAGACGGCATCGCGTCATGTAACAGGGATCCAAAACGCCAGCGATAGTCGCGTCGAGTAGGTCTTTTTCAGTCCAGTTAATTATGATCGCTAAATTTTATATAATTTAAATGTCGTTTTTTTGCCAGAACCAAATAAAGTAATTATTATCTAAATTTAATTTATATTTTGGACTGGACTTATTAGGCAGGTTTCATATGCCAAATTGACACAGCGCCGGTTAATTTGGTAGGTAACGCATTTTTTTTTCGTAGTCACACCCGGCTTATGCGTACGCATTACAATCTTAGAGTAAGTTCTTTATAAGTATAACCCTTTCGTATAGTCTCAACAAATCGAAGCCAAATGCTAAATAACGAGATCCCTAAATAAGTTGCTCCGGTAACTAAGATACTGGGCTGTCCCATAAGTAAAGAGACAAGATTGAAATGAAAATATTTAATGAAAAAATATAATAAAGTGCTAACTTTTACATTCAGTCCGATTAAGAATATAGCCATATTTGCTATTTTATATTAAATTTGCGTGTGCAATGCCTTTATAGCCAATTTTTCGAAGGTTTATTGCTGCTCGCCTCATTACAGCTTTTCCTGATCTAGTTGACACAAGTTTAGCCAATCTAGTCCATCGATGTTTGATTGCAGCCAACGATTTGGGTTTTTCCGTTTTTTTTATTTTCTCTGGCTTGGGGAACATTTGGGGCGTTATTTGGTTTTTGTATAAAATATATCCCCGCAGCCTCTACATGTTGGGTAACTTCCGTGGCGTAGTGGCATGACGCCATATCTGGCCAGAATATAATTTCTTTGGTAATATTTATCAATGAAGGGAATCAATAGCTTTATTATACATTCTCTCAGGTAAATGCGTGCGTTCATAGAGCTTGTGCAAATATATAGTTCAGACGTATTACCACTCTGGTCTATGGCTTGCCAAACGAGGTATTTATTGAAAAAATTGGCCTTTGGTATGGTTTTTTGTGAATAATCTACAGCGTCCCGATTGTTCGCATGGTAGTTTTGCTTACCAGGAACATCCAATGGGTCCACGGGCACGTAGGTCTCGTCGTCAATTATAACAACTTTTCTTAGTGTTTTTTCATACACTGTTCGGCATCCTCTTTTAGCTCTCACTTCTTGGTCTTTAATATACTAAGGAGCAGATAATTTTGCAAACGCTTTAAGCTGTAGGTCGTGGGTTTTCATTCGAGCTATACTAGACTTCGATATTTTTAATTTATCCGCAGTAACAGACATCGAGGGATTCCGTTTATAAACTTTTTTACTTTATTTATGTTCTTAGCCGACGAAACAGTACGTTTTCTTCATGGAATGTTTTTATAAATATCTCCGTGCGTTTCTTGAAAACGCTTTATAATTCGATATAAAGTAGTTCTTCTGACTCCCTCTGGAGAAAAATGACGTATCGTGTCCGTTTTTCCATGACACCTATAAAACTGAATAACTCTTTTCGCAAATACTTCGTGTTCAGCTCTCATTATCAAAACTTTAAAAATACTTTCGTTATTCCCGCTTAATCTGACAGATATAATGCCCACGGCGGCAATGACAGTTATTTTTCTTAAAAAAATAAAAATATTATAACCAGTTCGAAATTTGAAATTTGTCTCTTTACTTCTGGGGCAGCCTTTATATTGATATCTGAAATGATCTCGACTAACCACAAATTGCTTTGATCCGTTTTTTTTTTATTAATATTGAAGAATTTAGTTGAAACGTAATTCATACTAGATTCCCTGATCAAAGAATCGGCTTCATAAACATTTATATGTGGCGGCTAAGTAAATAAATTTTGGAAGAAGATGCGCAAAGTATGCAACTGATTTGGCGATGCTATGTCAGGCAATAAAGAAAAACAAACAATTTAAACAATCAGCCAGCCAACCAGCCACAGCTCCAACCCTAAACGTACTTATTTCGATTCGCAACGACGTCTTTAGAGACCAAGATGACAATAGCGGAAGTAAGCCCTTCCCCCGTCGACGCCGTCTGCGAATCAGTAGCTCGTTATTTGCCCTAATTATTTTCACCCAAACTAAACGCGGGTCCAAATCATTTGTCCAAAACCGGTTTTCGTTACAACACTGAAAAGTAAAATGTCAACAATCCATTTTAGGGTTTCCAATTCCAACACACTAGTTCTGCGCATCTCCATTGCGTTACCTCGTCGCCAAACGAATTCGTTGGTCACACTTGTCGAGCGTGGTTTATATCTGGTTGTCGGCGCCCTGGCTGGGCGCGGGCAGCGGCTTGCGCGCGGCGCGGTAGAGCGGGTTGCGCGCGCGCACCGGCAGCGGGTGCGCCTCCGTGTTCAGCACCCACTCGTCCAGGGGCAGCAGCGTGTCGTCCGCGAACAGCAGGTAGAGGTACTGGAACGACCAGACATTACGGGTACGGTTAGACCGAAACGCCATTTTGTTTTAGCATTCGCGACCGTTTAAGAAAAAAAGATCATGATCTTAACGAAGACCGGTTGTTTTCGTTAATTGTGCAATTGTTAAAATTTTAAGCAACTTATATATCGTTTGGAAATGCACAGTCGAATGGTCCATACAATAATCTTTCGATATATACATTTTCCATTTTCTTATTCTTATTTAGTTATATACTATTTTCACACACTTAATAGTTACGATGTAACATCAAAAAAAAACTGGTACATTAAACCGTCGTTAAAGCCAGTTTGACTCGCTCACTTCACACCCGAAAACAGTCCCGATTCTAACCTAACCCACGACAGAGCACGTACCTTGAGCGTCTCTGCAAGGAAGAAGCTCTGCTGCACGTCATCACCCTGCGGCTTGGAGTGGTACACGTTCACCAGCCCCGTGTACCCGCCGTCCACGCGGCAGTGCTTCTCTAGGGCCTGAAGGGGAATAAAGAAAAAATATAATATAATAAACTTGAGGACACCCGAGAATTTGCACGCGTAGAATTAGTTTTCCGCTACCCTATTTGTCTATTTCTTCCCGTTGGGGATCGATTTTAGAAAAAAAACTCTTCAAATTTGTAATCTCTAGGTTCAGTGGTTTGCGTGGCCGTGAGTTGTATGTCAATCAGTACTAGGCTAAACCTGTATTCAGGGGATCCTCTGAATGGAGTAGAACAAGACGGATATCAAACTTGTTAGACGTTGAATATAACCACGATTTAGTCAGATTGTGTTTATTTTATGAATAGGCATCTGCTGTACATCACAATGTTACTCACTATCCAAATTGACAGTTAATAATGTCTTGACAAAGTTACGTCAAATCACACAAAGAAATTAAAATTAACAACATTTGACAATTACTTTCTGCGACGAGGTGCTTTGGTGGCTCTAGAAATAAACTCCGTGATTGTTTTGACATAAAACCAACTGACAAAACTTTATAGCCCTATAATAAAAAACAGGTAACATATTTATTTCAGGCAGGTACCTTAACAAGTTAAAATAAACGGCAGAACAATCCTTATAACTCTTATAATATTGGTCATGCTCATGGCATATGCAAATCTTATTCGTTAAAGAAAATAAATCGAATGCGCAATAAAATGTTATCTCGTTTCTAAGCCAACTGAGCCGCACCTTATTAGCTAACATAACCAATAAATTGACGCCGTTACTTCACTATCGTGTGAGGTTTTTATGCATACGCAATTATTTAGAACATAGACGCAGGTTTGTCTCAATATCACAAATGGCACTTCTCATGAGAACGAAGCATTACAGTGGAATAGTAGTACCTATTACTATTTATCATACAAGGCATCTTTGAATATTTGTCACTAAATAACACATAAATAAGCATGAAACGAGTTTTGGCACATACTTGTAGACTATGAAAAAATGTCATCAGTTTCTTATTGAAACCCGAGGTGACGAGTCAAACTCGATAGTAAAGCCATGTTAACTTATATACCTCAATACAGAAGACATCCTATTGCCACCTTATAAGTCGATCATCAGATCAGCTCTTAGACCCAATCATATTTAAATTGTAGTATTTGCACCCCCACCATAGCAATATTGATACTCAAATTACTTTTTATTTACAATTTATTAACACCTAATAGACCAATAACAAAAAACTGTTTCAAACTTGTCTTTAAAATAATTTATACAAACAATTGTGTCAAAGTTAAATAAATACACGTGTAAGGAAGAGTACCTCGACCGCCTCCCAGCCCCAGTCGCGGTATTTCTGGTCCTTGGTGAGCCTCCACATGATGAAGTAGCTCTCGAAGGTCTCTGGTCGGAGAAGGAACACTTTTTCGTTGCTCTTCTGCGCACGGGCTTCTACAGATCCGGAGAATCTGAAGAGTAGAGAGTGAGCTAAATGTAGTATAAATAAAGTTAAATATAATGTTTATCTTTGCACGGAGAAACGTTCTCAGACATCACAGGATTCCTCCGTATTTTAATTTACTAACGTCATTTTTTGTTTTAAATCTCTAATCGTAGCGCCGAGCCGGTGTTACCTGAAGGCCTCTGGGCCGAGCTTGGTCTCGGAGCGCGCGTAGCTCTCGTGGCACGTGTGTGTGAGCTTCTTGGCCACGTCCATGTACCGCTCCGATAGAGAGTTC
Source organism: Acleris sparsana (assembly GCA_923062465.1). Lineage (NCBI taxonomy): Eukaryota > Metazoa > Arthropoda > Insecta > Lepidoptera > Tortricidae > Acleris > Acleris sparsana. Next base: position 5,587,275 of record OV281293.1, read on the forward strand.
TCCAGCGTCGTCGAAGCCAGTCCGAACATGCCACCTGAAGTAACAACATCTCTATTATTATAATGCTCGACACATCTTCTGCTTTGAACGAAATGACTATGCAGTTTAAAGGGGTAAAGGATGCGATAAACCAGGACACTCGAAAATTTCACATTTTAAATATTCTTAGGAAAGTTTTGTACAGTTTTGGTACCACCACTAAATATAGATCTACATATGCAATCTAGGGAATCGGTTTTGAATCATCCATGTTCCATTAAAATAGCCAGTAGACCACCTTATTAGACCACGGGCACATAATTAACTGAACATTTATGAATCTGAATCTTGTCACCTTACAATAAGGCTCACTAGTAGTCAGTTAACTGTGTTGTTCACCATCGAGGCAAAGCAGCCGATTCTTCTCCGCGCGCCCGCGGCTATTATGGTCCCATTAAAACTCTAAAACACTAACTCTTACTTGAAACTTCCGCGTTAGAGCGTAATCATGGAATAAGTATTTGCAGAAAATATTATATACTACCTAATTCTAAAATCAAAGCCAAACTTACCAGCAAAACAAGATAAATGGTCCATCTTCTCCTCCAATATCCTGCCGTACTTCATCTCGGCCAGGTACGAGAGGCCCTTGGGCGACACGCGGAGCATTTTGTCGAGCGCCGCGGACATAGCCTCGTCGAACATAATGCGCGCCTGTTCGTCCGTCTGTCCGGACATCAACCAGGCTTTGAGCAGGTACTCGTAGTAGGAGTCTCCCAGGGCGCCGAGAGACATGTGTCCTGAAAGTGGTGGAGATTGACATAAATCTCTTATATTTATTGAACATTTCTTGGATAGTATAGCGTCAAATAATTTATTTGCGAACTGTTCTATGAGGGCCTCTAAAAACCATATCGTTTTGATAGCTCTTATTTACTTGACAGCAATGGTGGCCGAGTTAAAAACCATGCTATAACAGGTCAAATACGATTTGAATTGTATAGCCTAGAATAGAGGCGCAGGTCGATAAATAAATAGTTGCGCAGTACTTATACATACAACGGTAGGTATACAATTTTCAATCAAAACGATATTCAGTGTGAACTAATACCTAACTTCTATTCGGTCCCATTCACGACACAAATCAATTGTTTAACCGTGTTAAGGCTATTCGCATGTGTGACCTTCGGAAATTATTTATAGGTTAGTGAGTCAGCACCACCATTTAATTTTAGGGTCGCTCGTGACTGTCCGCTGTTTAAAAATTTTTAGGTTTCCGTACCCAAAGGGTTAAAATGGGACCCCATTACTAAGACTCCGCCATCCGTCTGTCCGTCTGTCTGTCACCAGGCTGTATCTCATGAACCGTGATAGCTAAACAGTTGAAAATTTCACAGATGTATTTCTGTCGCCGCTATAACAACAAATACGAAAAACAGAATAAATCAAATACTTAATAACGGCAACAGGTAGACTCTTGAAATATTCACAGAATATTTAGTTATATATTCACTTTAAAAATAAACAATTAAATTTAGATAAAATAAGTACTTAAGGGGCCTCCCATACAACAAACGTGTTTTTTTGGGCGTTTTTTTGCTTATGTTGCACAGAAAATGGTATTCGTGCGCGAGTCCGACTCGCACTTGGCCGGTTATGTTTATTATTTACGATCTAAAAATAATCTAATGAAAGTTTCTAAATCTATATTAAGTTACGTTATAAGAAGTGCAATAACATATAGTTTATAGAGATAATTATTTTAAGTACTTATTGTTATCTAGACATAAATAAGTTATTATATAAATAAAGCTAGCCCTCTCGTGTTGCTGCGCCCTTGCAGGGTGTCACATGTATGCCTATTCCTGTTTGTTCCACCTTGAATTGTTATGTGATATGCAATAAACTATTGAATTTGAATTTGGATTTGAAAGTTGAGACAACTACAGTTAATATTTATTAACCACGTCTAATGTTAGTTGATTATTTCACGACAAAGATAAATACAAGTTTAGTCTTAAGTTGTTGCCTAAGGTTATTGATAATGACAAGCAACTACACACCTTAGAGTTACCTTGTTTCTATTAAAACCCTGATAAATTTCCTAGCTATGTATTTACTCATAAGTACTTACTCTGTCCCCACTGGCCGTTGCGCGGGTTGATAAAGTTGGGGTACAGGCCGCCGGGCTTCTCGATGTTGTAGAGCACTTCTCGGATGCGGTCCACTTTCTTCCTGTACACTGGAAAATGGAGAGAGAAGGAATAAGATCAACCATCTATCCTGTCAGGCCGTATCTATTGTTAGGTACCAGGCCTCTTCTTTATCCCAGTCTCTGCCGCCCAGCGCTAGGCGCATCTACATATTAGGTACACTTAGGCCTCCCAAATGTCTTGCTGTTTATTATTAATTTATAAATTCCTAAACTTTTCCCGCGGCTTCCTCCGCCTAAAACTCGTTTATCTCCGGGAACTATGTGCTCATCCAGGACATGTGCCATGTTTTTGCTTAATCTCATTCAATTACTTTAGCCGTTAATCAGTGATGAAAAGAAGAAAATCCAAACATCATCACAGTATGAGGATGCATAAGTAGGTTGCCCCTCTAAAGTTGGACCGAACACGTAATAAAGGTTACGGGAATCCGCTGATGCTGTCTGCACAGCACGGTGGTCGTCGTGATCTTTCGGACTGCATTCGGGCAGACGTCTTTCGGCTGAGATTGAAGAAAAGGAAACTAGAGACTAGAATGAAGTAGTTTCAAACAAGACTGATTACAACCATTTTAAAAGACAAATACACTCAGGAGCAAAAAAAACGGGTCAGAGTGCGTTTTTCATACTAAAGAGGCTATTTCGAAGCCTTGGTTTCTCGCCAGGGTATGCTTTTAGTGAATTCTGATGATGAATACCGCGAGCATCGATACAGGACTTCCAGAGTGCCTTCTAGATACCCAACTGAATGAATCTGCGGTTAACGCCGGAATTGTACATGTTCAGAAAAACATCTAAAATGGCAATAAAATGTAAGGAAATACAAGTGCTGACCAAACTGTCCGGCTGTGGTGTTAACCGATTGTGCGATCAGTTAGGTATCTTAAGAACTTTTGACCTCCTCTATTGAACCTCGGAGTATCTACCATTAAACCTCACTCGAAACAACCCCTGGCGAGGAACCAAGGCTTCGAAATAGTCTCGTTTGTATTAAAAACCCAATCTGCCCCGGTATTTTTGCTCCTAAGTGTATTTATAAAAGCTAGCGATTAGGTGTTATGTAAGATCTAGATCGTTATCTTAATACTGTGCGACAAAATATGAATAAAAAACCGTTTATCGGAAAGCGAATAATTTAAACGTCCTATGACCCCTGCCCTGGCTCAATCTTTGGTTAAAGTATCCAACCCAGGCCAATGTATCCAAGTAAGGTCAAGTACTAATTTACTACCTACATAATACGTAATTACCATAGAAACACGTCGCAGAACATTGATGGTAAATTTCAGGACCTCTCTAATACAACAAAAAAAAAATTGTATTGTTTGCGATACGGACGTCTTAAATAACAATTTCCCTTATACTTAAAAAGGCCAAAGAGCATGCGGTTACCTGATGAGAAGTAATCACCACCGCCCAAAAACAACAGCAACTCAAGATGAGCTGTAGCTGTCGGTCCGTCGCCGACAAATTAGGGAAATGAAAGCTCTTTCCTTGAAGGCACCCATGTCATAACAATAGGATAACGATATGGTTTAAAACAATATTGAAAACAGGCCCAGCTATATCTAATAGCAAATTATTTATAAGTTAGAAGAGGGTTTTTATCTTATTAACAAGAATAGCTATTTTAGTAAAATGTATCATCAGGTCCGATGGGGTCAGAAGGTTCTGGAGTGGCGTCTGCGGACCGGAAGACGAGCTGCAGCTAGGCCTCCAACAAGATGGAGTGACGACCTCGACAGGATCGCGGGACCGCGGTGGATGCGAAAAGCACAAGACCGGTCTGAGTGGAAAGCCTTGGGGGAGCCCTATGTTCAGCAGTGGACGCCTTTCGGCTGTCATTATGAACGATCGCGCGATAAAAATATCTCATTAATCAATAGGCATACGCAAATTTGAATCACGTTTATGCTATCGATAGTATCGATGGTACTATTTATTACTTATTCTGTGTTATCGATAAAAATGTGTTTAGTTTTAATGAACTTATGATAAGTAATCGTTGGGGAGCTGGCGAGCATCTCGTTATATGAATAATATGATTTGCACATGTTTCACATCGAGGTGGATTGCAGTTTAGATCAGTACGAATTTATTTGATCCAATCAATTAAGGTCCTATGTCGCTGCGTTTTCGCGTTACAGCAAGTTGAATTTGCTTGAAAAATGGGGATTTTAAATAATTTGTACCTGTATGCCTCTGGGGTTCATGGTCATAATAATCTTGGAAAGGAAGAAAATCGAAGAGGCAGAAATTCAGGGCTCTGCATTCATGCTCTGCGTCATGGGACGAAGTTGTAAAAAAATTTAAAAAAAGAAGCTCTACTAAGTCTTAGTTCACACAGTTCTCATTCGATTCATGATAACTCCCTGCGGATAGGAAAAAATATTTGGCACTTTTTCACTGATTTTTATCTGTAATTACTGAAAATTGTTCCTAATATATTATATATTATATTAATTACTTTCAATAATATTCAGTAGAAGTACTTGTAGCTTGACGCGAGTGTCGGGTTGAAAAAAATATATCAAATGGTCTGCCTTGGGAATATCAGAGGCCTCATCGATTTTCTTCGTTTTCATAAGAAATCCAAACATCAGTCTAAGAGGCAGACTTTAGGAGCGCTGTCAACAGACAACGCAGAGGCAACATGGTGGCAGACTATTTTTCCGTGTTCCTTCTCATTGTTTTTAATCAAACAATTCAAGTCTTTTCAATCATAAAAAAATCTTTTTTTTTTTAATAAGTACTACAACACTCAGAGCCCTGGATGTCTGCCTCTTATTTTTTGTGTTTACAGGATGACTGTGATGATGACGTGTGCGCATAATATAGCCCACCTTTGTTTTTCATTTTTGAAACGCTGTCAATTTACAACGCACCGTCACCATGGTGGCAGACGAGGTCCTTGACGTTTCTTAGGGTATTATTATCGCTATTAATAACGTCTGCCACGTGTGCTGCTTATATCGAAATTTTGTTCGCCACCTCACCAACACTACAATTATTGCAATTTCTAGGTGACCGATGATGATGACATTGATTTTTTGTATATTTAGAGTATTTCAGTAACGTATTACGTTATGGAAATCACTTTTACCAGTACCACTGATACGTGTATATTCTGTATATATATGCGTGTACGCTTGAAATATTCTATTTCTTCTCAGCAGATGGTCTCTACTTGGGAAGCTCTGGTAGATGACGTGTAAAAGTGACATCTTAACAATTATCTGCTACCTATTTTATCTTTCATCGCAAGCACGTTACTTACCATCACGGCCCGTGATTTCACTGAGGTAGGTGAACTCCAGGTGCAGAGTGCCAATCTCCGACAGGATGCTGTTGGGGCCCGCCCAGTGGTACTGCCGGCTCGCCTGCAACGACATCCAACCATTACTATTATCAAACCTGATCATATTATTAACTCAGTAGCCTTTTATGAATTACTTCCTACCGGATCCCATCTATTCCCATAATTTCCAAATAACAAATTACAGTATACACCTACCACATTCTAAATATTGGGTTAAAATAATATATTAAGAACCTGTACACTGGCCTGTCGTATTCTGATAATTTAGGAGTGAGTGCAGAACCCGATTCCTCAGACACATACCGAAAATAAGGCACCTGTACCACCGCCGACGATGAGCGGGAAGCGAGCCATTCATATGCGTCTCTTTTATTGATACTGGATCTATATCTTTTGCATATTAGGGTTGTCTAACACTACAGTCTCAAAATGATAAGACGACTCTAAAGATAAGACGCATGAGCGAAAAATATCGCTTGTGTTCTCGGAACAAAATCTAAGTTATTTAAACCGAGACAAACCATCAGTTGGTTTTATTTCGTTTAACGATCAACGTTGCAGTAAACTAACAGAAGCTGATTGCTACGAGTAATTTCACTGAGTTTTCTTCTAGATAGAGGTAAACGAGCAAGCGGGCCTCCTGATAGAAAGCAATCACTGCTGGCCGACGTTGAACTGCAGAAATCCCAGAGGAGTTTTCGGTCCGCCGCGCGCCTTTGAGGAAAACATAAAAGTGTTACCGTATGCTTATTATACGGTAAGTTTTATCGTTATTTCAAACGTGCTATTTTTATCCTCAAAGCCGATGAGATTTACAAAATAATTTGTAAAACTCCTTATTAACATACAATGATGAATACAATGTTTCAAGTAACTAAATTACAACAAACAATCGGAAAATGATGGTGTGTTTTTGGTGTGTACTCGGAGGGTATGCTGACGCAATCCATCTTTTTTACTAACAAACGACACTCATGTTTCAAGTTGCATTGAAATTAGCATGAGGACAATGCGCCAACTTTTAGAATTTCGTAACAGACGTTTCTGTTAAATGAAAAAAAAAATGGACTGAGGTAATTTCAATGGAACTTGAAACATGAGTGTCGTTTGTTAATAAAAAAAAATGGATGCCGTCAGCATACCCTCCGAGTATGAAAAAGCAAGCGATCATTAATTTCGTCGATCTTAAGTATGGTCTTGGTGGCATAAGTGGTAATGCGCCTGCATTGGCCCGGATACCTAGCCAGAGGAGATATAGGTTCGAATCCCACCTAAGACCGACGGATGTTTTACGCTGTTATAATGGTTATACATATAAAGCCAATTAAGCTCTGGATTGCCTCGCGCCCCTGAACCTTATCTGTTAATCATGTTATCATGATATGCATTTGAAAATTAACAGTCGCTGCGGACTTTATTCACTATACCTTGTTTTTTTAGCAGTACAAAGACCTTTCAAAAAGTAAATGTAAGGTATTTTATAGGGAATGATTTACGGTATAGTATGACGGAACAACTGGAACATTATTAAAAAACATGTCAGAGCATTTTGCATCAGAACATGGTCTAAAAAAACAAGGTCTGCTCTTCCGAAAAGGGACACTTTCTACGTCATCACAAAGTTGCCACTTGATTAACCACTACCCAAAAATATGGACAAATTTGATCTTAGATTAGCGTACGATTTATTTCAAAAATCATTTATATAATTTAGTCACGAGCATAATTTACATATTTACTTTAAATATTGTTAATGGATTTTTTTAAAACAAAGCTTTCATTACAATGAGGAATTACCGCCAGATCAAACTGGACGGTTACAAATCTGTCAATTTGATGTTTCTTGTCATAATATTCGAACCAATGGGGATATCCTATTCCCCACTCGCTCGGTATCATTACGCTAATCATGCGCCAATGATTTTCAAACTGTCGCGGTAAAAGTTGTAGATGACATTTTTGTATAAAATTTAAAATGGTTATATGCTCTATTAAAATCTATTTACCTAAGCGCTTTTTAAAACGGTTATAAATATTCAAGTTCCCATAATCTATAGGCCGAATATTTAGAACATATTCTTTATTTTGTTATGAGTATGTCGTATATTTACCATTTAACGTTCAACATTTAAGTGGTCACGGTACATTGCTCGTAGAACGTATACCCGTACCTACGTCAGAATGCGGCAATACGTATTGACGTATTGACGTTATATTTCTATAGAGATCAGTAAATGGTCAAACGTAAATACGTATATACAATGATAGTCTTAAGTTGATATAACAAATATTTTAAAATTGCCCCGATTTTAAAGTTAGGTAATCTTCGGTTGCCGGATATGACGTAGTACACGTCACGTGAGTGATGTCCACTCACGTGACCACTGCTTTTCGGAAGATAATACCAGGCGAAGTATATTCTTGTACCATGCATCAGAATAGAAAATTTCAAAATCTGTGGTTTACTTTTACGTATTTATAAAGATTATTCAATAATATCGCGTTAACATTTTATCTGTGCAAATTTTAATATATCAAAAAAATCCAAAGAAGCAGATGTCACAAACCAACGGAACATTATATACCTATAAAATTCTCTTTTTTTTTTTTAAATTCTTATTCTTAATATCTGTGTTTCGTGAATTTACAATAGAAGTCAGTTCATACCTATAGTTTCCGCAAATATGGCGAGGTATTTATTTTGGTGGTCATATTTGACGCTCATCATTATTTTTACTCATAAAGTGTTTTAAGTCATAATTTTTAAATTTAAGTTTCAATCATCGGAAGTCATAACGTATTTTATTCAGTAACTGTTAGTTTTTCAGGATTTTAATAAATCAAACCTAACTGACATATCCTTATCTACACGATTGCGGTTACAATTCTAGCGACAATAAAAAAAATGAATAACAGTTTTACGAAAACAAAAAAAAAAGTGAATAAAAGCCCTCCCCGTAACAATACGGATTAGGCATTTTAAAATTTCAATTGGTCGCATAATATGTCCGCCATTACCTTGTTTGTTCTTCTTTTTTTTAAACGTCACTCTCATGTCGTATGTCTTGCGAGTGGGATACGATCTAGGTAAGTACCTAGTTGTCCTAAAATATTTTATTGTTTTAAGTTGAATTTTCCGTTAAAGTTTATTCTTATTGTTATTATCGTAATAATATTTTATTTATCTTCCGAAGAAAAAGGTTAACGGCACCTGCTTCGTTGTTTACCGAATTCCTAATAAGTACTATAAAAACGAAATAATAATAATAATAATAACTTTATTTTCAGGCTACTAGGCCCATAGATAAATACCTTACTGACTAAAATACATATATTAAAATAACTGTAAAAATGTAACTGTGTAAATATAACTGTGCGACAACCCGAGGGCATAAGAGAGGTGCCAATTTCGCGTAGACCCGCCATACCGCTATGGTGCGATACAGGAGAAGTATCAACCAGTGGTAGTTAACTGATGCTAGTTTAACAGAAGACCAAACGCATTAACAAGCTTATAGATATATCACAAAAAGAGTCAGAACAATGCTATTTCACATTAAGTGTAGGTATGTCCATTAAATATGAAATTCAGTGTTTTACGTACACGATTTACTCGTAGTTGTACATTGTGTGATATTTATACATAATCAAAGCACAAAGTATTTTTGCATTTTATTTATTACATTGATATGTTTCTATTAATTTGTCCCCGATACAGGAACAACAGAAACAGTATAGTACTCTCAATCCACGACCACTTAAATTAAAGTTGCAAGGTTGCGTCAATGTACTTACTTACCTATAGTTCATAAATATACCTACATACACTTAAGTACCTTGTGACTTTAATCGCTGTGACAATTCGTATATGGCAGTTTGAACATGACAATAAATAGACAAGGTACTAAAGTGTATATATATTTATGAACTCTACTGTAAGTAGTATAAAGTAGCTGCCGTCGTGGAGTTCATAAATTATGCTGAATGTCAAAGTCAAAGACACTATTTTAGCGGTAATAGGCAACGAACTGTGAATGAGGTCATTGAGGTCATTCATGACGCGACGCACACTATCGCGGTGTTCATAAATTAGTGTAAATGCTTATACTTTTCTTATTACACTGGCACGAATAGAGGGCAACGACCTGTCAAGCAAATAAATAGGTATCGTATAAAGCGGTTTCAATCTTCGCCTTATTTATCAATATTGACGTAAAAGACGTTCAGCCCGTTTACTAGGAATCGAAGTATTTATAGTCATTTAAAAGCACGGCAATTATACGAATGGAAAAACATTCATGTGAAAATTATTTGTTGGCAAAAAGAATTTCTTAGACATTCAATGCAACCAGCTTCTTAAAATATCGCTAATAAAATGAAGTATTCCAACTTTATACCTATTATGCATATTTTCCTTTTACATTCCAAGCAAAACTTGAAAGTAGACAGCGTAATCTTATATGTATACTTAGGTACGTCAGCAACTTAATAATCTACCCAGCCGATTGATTGCTTCGGGAGAACATAAAACTCCATACAATAAGTTAAATTTCCTCGCGTGCTTAAGTTGATTTAAAAACCATTTGCCGAGCACTTTTAACGGCTTGCTCTGATTCCAGTGACGCTGAAATAAAAGCCGTCTTCGTTTGCAGAAAATCGCGCACACACTAACAATAAATACTTCTTACGTCAGACGGAGCACCGGGGTCTGCGCCCGTGATAACTTTCGCTCGCTTAGTGAGGACAAGTCCGAAAATGTTTATTACACTCAGACTTATAGTAGACAAAGTCTGACAAAAGTTTAGGTTTATCTAATTGCTCTTGCCTTAGTGGATGGGTTGATCAGCGCATACGGCAGTCCAGTAGGGGTCTCAAACGCCGGCAGAAGCGCGTCAGCAACCTCCACGGCCTTGTCTCTGAACACGCCGTCGCCGGTCAAGGCGTAGCACGAGAGGAGCCCGCCGACGAAGCGGATCGTCGTCTCGAACACTGACAGCTCGGAATCCTGCCAAAGAGAGAATTAGGATCGGTTGAGACTGTAGCTATAACTGTAAGAGGAAAGGTTAAAACCAACAAGGAAAAAGTATATTATTCAAATCCGAAACCGGTATGCTCGGTATACGCGTTTCCCCAGCTTTGTATATACGAGTGGCGATAAGATGATCTCAACAATCACATTAACTGTATTTTATTTTCAATCATGGTCGTTTTGGAAAATAATCGATAATGTTCAGATTATGCGCACGAGTCAATATCAGCGTAAAGGACACGTCATTACTGTTTGTAGTGCGTTTACTGATGACACTTGTCAATAGTACTCTTAGTCGTTAGATGTCTATCATCAAAATATCATCTACGTGTACAATAAGAGTCATATTTCGCGTGCATTCTATTTGAGACAGCTAGCCAATCAGGTACAAGCAGCGGAATCCAAGTTAAAAGCTTGGTTTACAAAGTAGAAGCAATTAAAAGGCACTTGGGCCTGTTGTCGCGATGCGCTGATACCGCAGACAGCCGTGATTAGCTCCTTCATTAAGCAGCTATTAAGCGCTAGTTACCATGTGACTGCTCAGCTAAATAGGCGCGTTGTTCGGGAACTACACGTGTCAGAAGATTAGAGAACGTGTATAAAGAGCGCAACAAGTGCAGCTCGTTTTGTTTTACACATCAGCATCGTTTTAATTAGCGCTACACAAAGAGAACCATGCAGTTTAATTTGCTTATTAAGGCCTCCGTCTGTACACGGAGGATACGCTAAGCAGATGTCGGCTTTAAGCGTTTCCCGAGGCGGAACTTTTAACTAGTTCACCGCTACAAAACTGGAACAATGCGATAATTGTTTTCATTCCGGTGTTGGTCTGGGATGTTGCCAGTGAACAACTGGTATCTATAAATGTTGCATTACAGCGAGATGCACCTCACACTCTTTTCATTGCGGGAAAATGGGGAATTGATCGAGCTCGAGATAGTTGACTCAAATGTCAGGCATTTCCAATTTCCATGATTTAAGACATCTACAGAGACTGCCGTCACTCCATCTTGTTGGAGGCCTACCTACAGCTCGTCTTCCGGTCCGCAGACGCCACTCCAGAACCTTCTGACCCCATCGGCCATCAGCTTGGTTAAGCTGCTTAATAAATACATAATCTTGCATGCCATCCCCTTATGACTAAAACGCCCGCAGCAACAGTAAAGTCAAGGCGTCCGCTGTTGGATATACTTATTTCGTTAGTGGTTCATAGCGGGCCAAACAGTTCGTGGTTTCAGGATTTCAAGGGTACCCAACAGATTAGATGCCCCATAAGTAGTTTTTACCTTTGGCTTGCTAATCGTGCTATCCTTTCCTATCTTTGATGGCTGTTACTTACGATTTCCTTGATCTGCAGGTGTTCAGCGACCCAGTCGCGGCCCTCGCGGAATTCGTCCATCATGCCCATGAGGTAGAGCGTGTCGAGCCCGTCGACGATGGTAGCGCCCAGCTCGCCGTTCCCGAACACGCTGGACAGGTGCGCGCGCTTCGAAATCGGCTTCAGCTCGTTCTTGCCCCACGCGTACAGCTTGTAGTTGTTCCACGCGTGACGCATCATCTGAGGACAAGTTTAGGACCACTTTAACTAATAAATCTCTAAGAGAACTTATTTAAAGAAGGTTAATTAAAACGCCGGCGTCTTTAAACAATTTGATATAAACACATATACTTTCGCAATTTAGCCACATTTTACGAACTCTCAAAGGTCGACCGTGAACGGCGTTCCTTTTAAAAGAGTGGTCGTCGCGGAGCTTTGGCGGGAGCAAGTTTTAATCTCAGCCGTGCGGCGACGGAACTAATGAAAGGATATCGGACTTTCGTCGGGGCCATTAATTATTATTAGCTCCCTCCAAGTTTGCAAGAAAGTCGCCAATGACTTGGAAAAACGGAGACTTTACCAATTACAATTTAAACAGTCGAACGAGACAGGGAAATTCGTCAGTGAACAGAGTTCAATATCATGGGTCGTGATTTAATTTGGAACGCATTGTCTGTATGTTGTAATAATGCCAGTGACTCGTTTGGCAAGTCTTCGGTTACACATGTACAGCCCGATACATTAAAATGTGGGGATTGAATGTTGCGTCAATGAATATAACATTTGTGATGCAGCGAACCTTTATGACGTGAACCCGTTTCTTGCGAGCATCCTGGGCGCTTGCGCTGTTTTCGAGAGAGTGGAGTGCTTGAAGAGAGTTGGAGGGAGGAGTTAGGGGCTTGTCATGGGTGAGGACGTGTTCACCGTCAACCAAGCGCGCGACGCGCGCGTCGCGCCCAGCCGGGTGCACTAGCGCCTTGCTGGTCACGTCAGACATGCGCAGAAGCATACACATCGCCAATATAAACGCCACCCCTATGAAAGCCATCCGCACAATCAAACGCATTGTTGAATATAGACACTGACGCTAAACAAAATAACTAAACCCGCTGCAATTTTGCTGAAATTCAATTAAATTCTTATCTGCACTTTATCACGAATATTTTATTTTCGGTAGCAAATCCGTTAAGTTCTTAATGTTAGCAAACAAAACTGTATTTTTACAAATCTATCTTAACTGTGTTTTTAAGTATTGACGCGGTTTCTTGCAAAAATGAATCTAAAAGCGAATTAACTTTGTTAGCAAAATTAGCGGTTATCACTGATTATGGACGCGTGTGGTCGGTCGGGGAGAGGAGTCGCTTGTACGGCGTCCGTCGCGATCAGCTGCCGGCCGCGGCACTGGCGGCGTGTGGACTCAATGCTAATTGTTATCAAATGCCACGCGGAGATAACAAACAATCGTTTTAACTGGTAAAGCTTTGGTAGATTCTAAAGTACATACCGCATACGTTTACTTATGTTGTAGGTTTCTCCATCTATTTAATATTACGTATAATCTAAATTATTACAAGTTTCGGTGATGCCTAGCGCCGTTTCCGCTTTTAATACGCGTTTCCACGCGTGTCAGCGTCCCAGACGCGAATTAGTCGAACACGATTGGCGGGTCAGGTCTCGCTCATGTAGATAGATGTGACTCCCAGTTAAAAAGTTTACACATTTATTTATTTAATCGCGGCAATGTAAACAGCTTGTCAGTCCCGTAGAATGTAAATATAAATATTATTTGCTCAGATACACAGAAATATTTACCTTTCCTCAACAACCACGTGAGACAGCCGCCTTCTTCGTTTCTAGTAGTAGTTTCTACTGCATCTACTTTTTTCCGACCTTTTCAGTTACAATGCGACAAAAAAGAGTAGAAATTAAATGAGGGCGCCACTTTCTACGTAACTGTCACATTTTGACGTAAAATGCTTAAACATGGGAAAATGTTCGTATGGTTTTGTTTTAGTTCCATTTTATTTAATTTCTACTCTTTTTTTTCGCACTGTATGTTTCACAAGATGATGGTTACAAAACATTTCCAACTAAGTTTAACCCATCTGAAAAACTATAACGCTATTTCAGCAGCGATCGTCTAGACGTCTGAATCACGCTAGATTCGAGTAAAGCATTTGACCGTTTGAGTTGCAGATTACACGAGTTCGGGAAAGAATCGGGGTAGCATTCAGAGTCCCAAATGTGAAGTGCAAAAGTTGTTTTAGCCCTGCCTCTCTCTAGCTACCAACACAACTAAAGAATGAGAGGGACAGGGCGATAAAGTTCGGAATTTCGCGTCTCAGAGCGACCCATACGTTTATCTCAAGAACCCACTTTGCATAGCCCGTACGTCTCCACATAGATAACAAAGCATAAGACAAGTTGAAAGACCTCTTGATCACTATTCCACGTTTACTTCAGACAAACCAAATGTGCATCTGATAACAGTTGCAAGAGCGTGTTGCACATGAGTCTCAGTGTGTGGTTTACTGTGAGCCATCAGTTAGCATTTAGCCTTAAATACTATTTTCGATACGCCGTTCACACGGTTTGCTGTAATCAGTGACTAATAAGCAGCTGAACGTTATTACGCTATTTAAGAAGTAACTACTGACCACATACCGATGAGCGATTGAGCTTGTGTAATAGTACATTGTGCATCAAGGGTAGTATGAAGGGAATTACTAACGAGAGTGTTAGAAGCCCGACGCCGAAGGCGGAGGGCTTTTAATGACTCGAGTTAGTAATCCCCTTACTGCCTGTGATACACACAATGGTTTTCATCACATTTGCGAGGAAAAAAAACAAAGAGAAAACACTTTAACTCTGCAAAATATAAAGAAATAACTTTTGACGAACGGGAACGTAAATGGAAACGATATTTTTTTTGTGACCTCTACCACAGATAATAACTGCGTTTAGTTCGACCTGGATTCGAGCCAGATTTAGCCAATTTGATAAAAATGTATAATTACTAAAATTAATGATAAATGTTGATATAAACTTGAAATAGGTATAAAAATAATGAAGTTTAATAAAGCGTATAGGTTTTGTGTAATGTAAGTTAGTCTATAGATAATTTTTAAAGATGAAATTAGAAACCGATTTAATTTTTGGCTGAAAATTAAACCTCCTTAGTCAGAAATTATGTACGAAAGAGTTGCAAATTTTAAAAAGAAAGTCATTACTCCCTAGGGATGACAAACTCGCCATAATTCCTGCGGGAACAATTTAGGCCATTGTCCTTCTGTATACAGGCATGGAATAACACCATTTACGAGCAAGTGTGATGAAAATATTGTTAAGCCATCCCCGACCATATCTGCCTTCCAATCTGTTCGACTTAAAAACTCTAAAATCACTGGACCAATCTTAATGCGATTTTCGAGGGTGGTTTCGTGATTCCATGAAAATCTACGCACAACGCCGGGAGGAGAATTTTAAAATGCTAATTTAATCTCAATATAAAATGGGCTGTCTCTGATTTAACTAAAATATGTGTTTTTGAATTTCTCACAAGAAAAATAATCTACCTATAACTGCGATTGAAACACAAACATTCGCAATCATTATTTGTTAGTTAGCGTAAACAGTGGGCATTAGGTACTATTATCGTTTGATAAACGCATTGACATTTACATACGACGAATAATGGCTTTCAGATAAAGGGAAACCGTTTTGAACTATCTACTTCATTTACATATATTCGTAACCGTTATTGCCTAAGTGATTCTGCAGACTGTTCTGCACTCGTATCATTTTACCCTGCTGCAACTAAATAACAGCAGACATGTTTTACCAGTCCACAAGTACACTCGGTGATATGTAGACTGCCACGTTGAATTGCAATTGCACGTCGCAAAACAATATATATATTTTTTATTTCACAGGAATTTGGGTCAAAATTTTATAGCCGCTTATTTGGCAGGCGCTGTACCTAACTTCTGTTTTTATTGCGACTTGGTAATTGTTATTCGTTCTAATAATTCCGATATTTAGTAATAACCATTAGGTAATCTACAGAAAAAAAATATGGTTGCTTCGAGCATTAATTCCATACGAAACATCGATTCTTGTTGGATCACTGAGGAATTTACTATGTTACTATCAGCTTTGGTTGATACAACTATATCATACCTATTTAATTCAACTTTATGTCAACTAACAGAAGTGAGTGTATAAAACCTTACGTTACCAGACAACGCGTTTCGAATTTAGAAAACGTATGACCTGGAAAGTCCGTTAAGTTTACCGCAAGACGTTCCACTCGCAGTATCTCCAGAACAGAGCGGGCGCTTACTGTGGTTGCAAGAACGGCAGTTCGGAAGGGCAATACGGGCGCTAATCTCGGCTTGTGTAATTAAGTGGTGGCCCGCCTACCGGGGCAATCCGGGCCGGCGTAAATCCGTTTGCTCCAAATTTACTGTTACGACCGCGGCGGCCATCTCCACACGTCCTCGTGCTGACTTATCGCCCGTGCGGTGCTCGAGAGCGCGCAAACTGCCCTCGCAACGACGCCGTCGCGTTGTTTATCAATACCGGAGTGTGCCGATAACATTTACTTTTACGTCTTCTCGTACTGCTACTACAACGGAGTAAAATCGTTTATCGCTATTTGTAAATTTTGGTGAGACATTTTTACAATACCGTTCTGTAAATTAACTGCTGCCTTTATTTCATTCCAAATGTCCCCTAAAGAAGCCAATAGTGCCCGGCTATGAAATTAGTAAAAAGTGTAAAAGGTACCCGTTTTAAAGAGTGGTCGAAATAGATCTGTATCAAAGTGAAAATTAATTTGATCGCTAAATATGAATTAACGAATATAACAATAGCGAAAGATCTTGCTTTTGTAATTATCATATTAAATAAGGAGTGAAGAATACAGAAATCATATTGGAAAAAAGAGCGTCCGATTAGTAAGCCCATCCATTTGAGTTTAAGGTCTCCAACTCAGGCAGTTCGAGAGGTGTGCGTGTATTCGCCGTCCCTCGGTGCGTCTGCGGTGTCAAATTGACGCCCTGTCAGTGATCGATTGTGCCCGAGCCTGGCTGCCCCGCGACACAGCTACAGAACAACACAGAACGTTTATCTTGATTACGGTGACGTTGACGATACGAATGCGAACTAGCAATCCGTAAAATTAAAATTTAGGAAGATTAAGTGAAAAAAGACGAGCCGAAGGGAAGTAGCGGACATTGATCAAGGCGAGACGGTTCTGTTTGGATACAAGGACAACCATCTCTGTCTGTTGTAAGATGAAATATTTTCTTAAGTAAATCAAGTAGGAATATAGTATGAATACACATATGTTCTACAAAAACAGACATCTCACACATCGTTAGAGGAGTGACTTTAAATTCCCAAGGCCCATTAAAAATAAACAGCGTCAGTCACGCGAAATTTTGCTTTCATAAATCAAACGTTGCATCCTTAAAATAAAGGTTTATTTTGTTTCTTGATAAGCGAGATATTTTTCAAGCGCAAAGATTGTTGGTAAACATCATCAAGGCTCCTGGCGAGGATCACCCCGAGAACTCCCGAGGCCTGCGCCGGCGGCCCTGTTTGAGTTTTTCACTAATGGAAAATCTGCATAATGGGCCGCGCCCCTGATTCGATTTACTCAGAACACGTTACCCTCGACCCGCTCTAATGGACTGTCGCTATTTACACGGAGAGGACAGTTTTTGCCGATATCCTTTTGCAAAACGAACGCGCCAGTTGGCTTTCTTTGTGACTTAAGTTCCTTTCGAGGGGATAATACGAGACTTCGGCGGGGACTGACTCGCGGACATGGTTTGTAAGGGAAACCTATCCAATAATGTCGGGCCTAACATAAATGTAGGTGTCAGACTTGGCGGCGAGATGCCGGGCCGCAACGCCATACGAGGGAATCAAATAAATCACCACCAAAAGAGAAATATTAAAAAAGGTGACGAGGCAGACGCCATTAATTAATGCGAATGTGTTGGCGTCCGACGCTGAAACTTCATCCAGACAATTTATAAATGTTATGTAGGTAATAATGCGAATCGTTTTTTATTCCGAGGCTCGGGCGGAATCGGAAAATATTTAATTTGATAGAGGGCAGAGGGCGAACATTTATCAATATCACATTGGCGGACGCCGCCGCCGTGACAGCGCCGCACCTTCCCGAACAAAATGGCGAAAACTGTCTAGTGCTTTAATTTTTTGTATAGATAAATTTCTTTCTTACGCATCCGCCTTTTTCCCCACGATAAAAAATACGCACATTATTTTATTATTTGGATAACTGTATGAAAAGAAAATATTAAAATTACTATCCCAATTCCAACTCTAACGAAATCGCCTGATAATGTATACAGAATGTTCGAGAACTTAAACATTACAGAATAAAAACATTTATTATTTCGGAACGGGTGCAAAATCTCACAAAAATGACTCCGCTTGGAAGAAAAGCAGCTATAGCTTTATTTTGGCAAATAACAGTAGTGCTTTTGAAATCTTAATTAATTGTGCCAACTTTTGTATAAATAAAGCACCTTGGTTTAAGTCTGCTATTTTTCAACAAGGCGTTATTTGAATGATTGATCGTTTCTTGTCACTCAACCATTCTTGTCTCCGTTGTGTTCGGTTCTTCCTATCGCGTGACACGTCACATGTCCTTAGATATTGCTGAATATATTGATTCCTTGTAGTGTATTAGTCGTAGAAATTAACTTTTAGATTTACTCATTCCTCACTCATACGCATCTTGCACTATTTTCATGGCCCCTTTATGAATATGGAGTCTAAATATGTACTTGTCTTTCGAACTTTAGTAATCCGTATGAAGATTTTGGATTCCAGAGGGTTATCATAGATATCGAAAGGGGTATCCTGCCTTTTGGCAGAAATATGTTCGGCCGAATGTATCGTTTCCCAACTGTTTCATTTGCCAACCCGCTTTTTTTCTGTATATATTCGGCCATTACATTCGGCCAAACATATTTCTGCCAAAAGGCGGAGAACCATAGAAAAGATCTTACTTCTTCAAGAGGCTTAACACCTAGATCAAAAAACCAATTTCAGCGTTGAATTTGATAAGGTCGTATTAATAAACGGATCTTGATTGAGATCAATCAAGGCATGCTATAACTGTCAGTTTTCTAAGACCCGACGTTTACTTTGACTTGTTTTGAGATGAGCCTGCTAGGCAAAATCAGTTTATTAATACCCTTAGGCTGCCTAAGAGTCATTGGTAATCAAACCAAACCTTCGCCACGATTCCTCTCGGTAGTTAAGAAAATTATGCATGCTGTGATGTGTAGGCTTGCAAAACGTCGATAATAACAAAATAATGGATATTTGTAGACAGGTATTTAATTAACTACACCGTGATTTAAAAACGTCTACTCTCCCCGTGTCCCGTGATTCCCTGGGACCGGGAAAGACTTATTAGGTCCAGAGCCCAAAATGGTTCTGAAGCCGTTTAAACACATACCACGTCGCTTTACATCAGCCAGGGGCCCGTTTCTCGAAAAGTATTATATTCGTGTTTTGTCTCACTTTGTAGTTTTATTCACGAAAAAAAACACTAATATGATTAGAATGATACGCTTTGAGAAATGGGCCCCAGGCGTTGCAACTCTATCGCTTTCATCGTCCACTTTACAACAGTCTCGTATACATAGTCAAGCACTCGATAAAAATGAAATTTCGGCATAGTATTTATCTTATTAGATGGGCAACAACGTTTACGTAACGAGTGCCTCAATGATTTATTAATAAAGTAACATGAGTAAAAGGAATTGATTTTCAGCGTTGTGACCGAAGCAATCAGGACACCACCGGCGGCGCGGCGGGCGGCGCCCGGGGCGTTCATTTGTTCGTTTGCCACTGGAACACTATATTTTGTATCAATACTGGTGCTTTATTTTAATATCCCCTGTAATGAATTATTTATGGACGTGTATAATAAACATGTAGCTCTGTAATTTTATTCGCTAAGCAATTAATTATGCGGGTCAGCACCGGAGCGCAATTTCCTCGCCGTTTGGTTCTGCAGTACTTTCAGAAAGGCTGTTTAACTACCACGAGTAATTACAGTTATACTTTCACGTAATTATAACAATAGTATTTACACCTCGTGAAGAGTATTATTAAAAATAATTATAAATTATCGCGTAACCTTAGACGGTATTGTTGTAATTACGTTTCTCACACGTACGTAAACGTCGCGTGTATTGTTCCTTTTGGACGTTACTGACGCAAGACGTAAATAAAAACAGTAAGCGGCCTATTGTACACACAAAGACTCAATAAAACTTCAGACTCGTACAAGGCACGTACGAGGGAAAAACTCGTGTAGGCAGTAGTTAGCGTGGGAGCGAGCAGGTGCGCTCCTTGCCATTCGACACTTGCCGTGAAAAAGGTTACATGATAAATTTAGGGAAAACAAGGAAACTTCGCGAATCCTTTGCAGGCCTGCGGGGCGATTCGCGATCGTTTATCAATTTCCGACGACAAGGATATCGAATTAGGCAGGTGTACTTTATATGGGGTTGTTACAAGAGCTGTTATGGCTATTTCCGTTGGAGTTCCTTGAGCGCAGCCGATGGGAGCTTGTTGTTTTAAATCAGTCGAACCTAACAACGGCACGGAAGACGTCAAGAAATGTTTCAAAGCGATAAAAACATTTCATAACGCGCGTGAAATCAATCTTTTCACATCAAACCAAAGGTTTTCTTCATTACGCTTCATAAGCTACGCGAAACGGATTAACTAATTGACTGCCTCTGGCGACGAGCTAGTCAACATTTTTGTACACAAATTTTCTATTCTACGAGTAAAAATCTAAAGAGCTAACCTTTACCTACAGGGCGAAGATTAAATTCACCAGTCTAACTTTAACATGTGGCTCATATAGTCCTGGTACCTGTATCGATTATTGTGCGATACGCGCCCGGACTTTCATTGTGCTGGGCCATCGACGCGTCCATTTGGGTTTATAAATGGTTGCATGTTGTATTCAGGGATGTGGTCGGACAGTGGTGTGGTTTGCATTGTACCGCTCTATTTGTTCAGGACAGCGTAGACGGAAGTTCGTGCGGATCGCGCGCGCTTCCGATCTGCGATACGCGAAACGCTCAATAAACTGCACTATCCATCATTCTACGGATAACGCACTTGATATACGAGGGAGAAAGATAGAGTTTTTCTAAAGACAAAGTATGATAATTATACAGAAATGTGCGCAAAGGTTTTAGGACTGCAATTGACTAGTAGAGATACGAGTACACAACTGGCAACTATTTCAGAATTTAAGAAACCCCAATTTATTGACTTAACTTGTTTAACTAGTACTTCCTCATAAAGGATATCAATATAATGCCCTTAGCAAAATACTGATAAACGACATTCTTACTTGTAAAATAATTAAGTAAATTACCCTAACCTCTAGGAGTAAAAGTCACGAACATCATGTACAGTCACGAGATTAAATTTGGGACCCACCTTAGGTCCAAAGTCAATCTGACATTCTACAACAATAAGGTCGAGTTTCCTAGAAGTTACAAATGTCTTGACATCTCTAATGACATTGACGACTTCATGCATATTTTTCTTAAAATGGGTCCCAAATTAACGCTCGTGACCGTATCAATCACGCCATCGCAATTTTTTTACAAATCTGAATCTTAAATTAGGTAAACAAATACAAGCTAATAATACTACCACCACGGTATGACGGTATCCACACAGGACGGCGACTCAACAACTATTAATTTTAATCCGTGCAGTTTGCCAATGCCGTGGCAAATTAAGAATGGCCTACGACCGGGGCCGGTGCCTCTCGGGGGTTATTTCCACGACACCTGCAGCGCCCGTAAATCGCGCGGCGGCTGCGCAGCCCTCGCCCCGCCTATACTGAGTAATCGTCCTTACGAGCATGCAATAAAACCCCCTTACAAACATTTACACGGAAAATGTTCCCAATGAAACACTTCGCGCTAGCGCCGCGTAAACCAACAAGCCTCTTTAAAGGTTTAAAGCATTCAAATGGCGCTCCGGAGGGCGAACGAAACGGCTTTTTAAATGCACTTCTAAGAACAGTAAAACATTCACTATAGTTTCTTGTAAAACTGAATTGTGATAAACAAAAAATCGGTGAATTAAAACCGGTATACAGTGCCAAGTTTCATTCGCGCTGTGAAATTGTAAAGGCACAAAATAAGAAAGAAAAGCCAACAGAGCAGCGAAGTAGTCCGCGTTGAATCGGAGGCGGCGAGTTTATCTTTAGTGTAAACTTTCATTCTGCGGCGCTAAGTCGGGGATTTGAGGCTTAGACTGAGGAGACGCGCATTTCAGATGAGACTGCGCCCTCGGTGCACTCTGCTCCGCGCGCCGTGTGCGCGATACGATTCCAATAAAAAACAGATTAGGTAATCGATCGCTATAGGCCGTAGCTCATCCTAACAAGAGACTGATTATTCTAACATAATCTTGGAAATATTAACGACCTAATCAGAAATCCACATAGCGACGTAGGTACATTTACATGACATTATTCGATTAAATTATGTCTTTATTTATGCTTTTGTTTGTAATACGAGTATATCGTTGTTTATTGTAAAGAATG
This sequence comes from Acleris sparsana, assembly GCA_923062465.1. Classification (NCBI taxonomy): domain Eukaryota; kingdom Metazoa; phylum Arthropoda; class Insecta; order Lepidoptera; family Tortricidae; genus Acleris; species Acleris sparsana. The sequence goes on from OV281293.1 coordinate 5,609,771, forward strand.
CCGGGCGTCGGCCGCAAGTGGTAAAACTAGCGCTCGTATTTATTTTACATTCGAGATGAGGATCGGATATCACAGATCCGGGGCGGGGATATTGGCAAAGTTTGAAGGGCTTCCAGGCGCACTGCAACATATAGGTAGGCTCCATCACGACAAAATAACAACACGCAGAACAGTCAAAGAATATAAAGCTTAGAAATGATCATTATGGCTACAATACAAAGCACTGACAACGAATATAAGGAAGCCCCCTTGAAAAACGGTCTTTGAAATTCGCGGCACGGCCAAAGCGGATGACAACGAGTAAGTAATGGAAACTCGATTTATCCAAGTGGACGGCCCTAACGAGAGGACCACTCTCGGCTCGGCGGCCGCAATAGCCGGTACACGGAAAAGGCGGGATAAAGGATGTGCCGCAAAAATCATCTTCCGTTACGAACGCAAACTCCCGATAGACGCCTCTATCCGCTACGCGAAGCAAAAGTCCCTTTTAATGTTCTTTTATTTATGCCCTTCTCGTAAAGCTTTGAACATAAATCAAGTACACGAAGAATGATAACTCCGGGCAAAAACGAGTTGCAAATTCACAAAGCACGTAGCAAAACGTTTTGACATTCCAATCGTGATATTCAGAATTGTATCAAAACGCGGGTGGTAAGTAAGGAATAAATTTCCAAGAGTCGAACTGCAGTGGTGTGAGAATATTGCGGGGTGCGGGCGCGTTTAATATTTCTTCCTCCCGGTGCATAGCTGCCGCTTCCGTGCACCGAATTGACTAACTCCGAAGTAACTGCTTTATTCATTACGGGAGCCGACGATGTAAGTACTAAAGCTCGAAGAATGTTCGACTTGCGGCTTCTCCGGGACAAGGCGTTGCTGGCTGAATCGGAGTCAATGAGGTGAATAATTAATGGCTCAACTTTGGAGTCTAGGGTTAACATCAAGTATAAACCTTTCGTTGGATGCCAGGGGTTTTCGAAAGGACATCAGCTTCGACACGCCCAAACGTATAAAAACGATAATAAAACGATACTTAAGTAGTCTCTGAAACGTCGGCTATTTATGTCTCACGCAATTAATATAAAGCCCAGCCAAGTTCTCTCGGTTTCGCGTACCGAGGGTTCCGTTTAAACTTAAAAGGCTTAAAATGGAAAAAAGACCATTTACTTTTGGCCAATTTTGATCAATTGCAAGTATTAAAATTGCGACATAAACGGCCGTTAGCCGACAGCTAGAGATTACTTGACTTGAGTATGTGATATCAATTTCAACTTGATACCTCCTGTTCCTGAGACAAAAGGTCTTGACAGTCGGACAGACAGACAGACCAACAGACGAACAACGAAGTAATGTTTTTTGAGGTACGGAACCCTAAAAACTTGTGGCAAAGAAGCTGTATGGCCACTGGCCACCGACGCCGACGAGATAGTAATGCAAACCGACTAGTCTTATTTAACAATCTAACAATTACTAAAAAAAACCTTACTCTAAAATTAAAATAGATTGCAATATCGTAGGTGAAAGTTAAAAATAACTTTTTGCTGAAATATTTCCGTGATATTACTTAGATGTCCAACTGTCCGTCCTTCTCCCTGTCAAGATTATTTTTCTCTGAAACGAATAAAGCTAGACAGCCGGTTAAATTTTGATTTTTCTAGTTATAGGTAGTGAGGTGTTTATTATTTTATTTAATATTAAATATGGAATCATCATGATTCCATTGTGCTATCGTTAAATCCGTCCCGCCGATGCAGCGTGTCCAGTGTGCAGGAGTAACAAAGTAACACACAAACTTTCGAATTTATAATATTAGTAGGATTTTACCACGAACGTTTGTCACCACTCGCAGGATCTAAGAACGGACACAATGGATCTATTTATTCAAACCGGTCAGTAATGCGATTGCTAGCCGTTCCACAAGTCGAAATGAACTCGCACTCAGTTTTAAAGACTTAATACAGCGCAGCGCTGAATTAAAATGCATAATGAATGATGACCGAGTTTGAAATATATAGTTCTAATGTGAACGACGGTACAGTTCGCTCCACACACACCGCACATACTTAAAGCCGCGTTACGAATTCGAGTTAAAAGCGAACCTTGAAGTAATTGCATTATTTTTTAAGTTAGACAAAGGCGTGGAGAGCGAAATGGAGCACGACGCCGGTGTTCTCGGGGCGAAAGGCAATGTTACTTCAAAGCCGGCGGGGTCGGGTGTCGTCGGTCGCCAGCGGCTCACAAGTTAATGCGGCTTTACGACACTCAAAAGAAATCGCTGATTTACCTCGTGTAACGTTCACACTTTCCTTCAACAGAAAACTAGCGAGGATATTTATTTCACAAGGAATGCTCTGCGATGTGATATATCTTCGTTGACGCAGGACACCGTTAAAATTAAGGAGAACCATAATCAGGAACGACACGATTGGCGATTGTGTGAGGGGTGCATAAGAAACTAATTGCTTGTACAGAACGCGTCAAAGGGTCCGGCACAGCTTCGAATGTGGATTGCCGGCGCACATAATGACTGGTAGCTATTTAGAGGTGGGTGTATAACACAAAGATCTGGTTTTTAGATCCAGATTCCCGGCGATCCTGCGGGAGCTCACATACGGGACTCTTAAATGCCACGATCGAAGGCAGAGCTCGGCGATACTTCTAATGCACTTTAATGTATCACGATGTTATCTCGCGGATAAAATAAATTGCATCGTCAGTAGAATATATCATCTTATCTGTTACGTTTGGCCGGATTCGGTAAGCAATCTTTGAAGATTAATTTCCTCATCTGTATCAGGGTTAAGTTTAATGGTTGCGTTTGAGTTTAATGTCAATTTTCAAGAGTGCGGCGGCGGCTAATGGTGCGCCGCAAACGGCGTCGCGCGGCGTGCCCGATTGGCTAAGTTAGCATTTGGCACGGACATTATCCATTCAGCACCAATCAGGACGCTCGAGTGTTGCTCTCAACCAGCTCTATCCTGCGCCCGGCTCTTCTAATAAGCTTTTGTTTGTCTCCGCTGCACTTACTGCACTAGTTCAGTTTGCGCATCGTGGAGTGGAGTTATAATTCGCGTAGTTTTTCTGCCCGTGCCACCCGCTGTGAGAGCATAACTTGCTTATTCAATTTTACTTGTTTGTTCAGCGCAACGGGGTAACAATACGCGACATAATTGAACCAGGTGTTCTTTTCATCGCGAATAAACACCGCTATATGACGCTATGATGCTTTTATATAAACTAATGACTGTTTCAATACTCTTGTACTTGTGCTGATATGAAAATATGAAACGAAATGCATTATTAAAGTCTACTGATCTAGTCAAACGATATTTTTCGAAGTGTCATAAATAAAAAGTCGGATCGCTAGATTCGCTTTCTCTATCGATGTAATAAATACAAGAGGATTTATGTCATTGTATTAATCTGGAGGTGGGATCGCGGGGCGAGTCACGAGGCGCATTGTTGTGCGCCAATAGGGATTCACACGGCGCTCGCGCATTCGTCGCTACCAATATCATAAAGTATCCTTTACGTATTACAATAATTCCATCTTGATGCTATGATCAAACGAAAAATATTGCACTAGCTTTAGCACTAGTAATCACCCTGTACGTTCGTGACCATGTCTAGAGATGAACTGAGAAGTAACTTTGGCCAGTAGGTGCCCTAGGATTTTGCCGCGAGGGCTACTCGTATTTTAAAGCTCATAAACAGACGGCAGCGAGCGGCGCGGCGCGGCTGATCTGTTATGAGTGACGAAGTTGTAGAAGATCGAGAGTTTAATTTCTAAACGCGATGTAATACTTCCACTTCTTATGTCACACATACCTGTTCCACACCGGGCCGGTACTGCTGCTAACTTAACTACGAACACATTTTAATTACTTTTACTATACGTAGATGTACCTAACAAGTTTATGTGTTAATATCGGAAAATTTCACCATTTGTGTAATGTCGTTACCAACAACTGTGACAAACATTGAATGCCTGACGTCTTCATAATGATTACAACCTCCAGTTGGTACCTATTGCTATAGCAATAAATAACATAACAATGTGTACGGTTCCTCCCGGGTATAAGTATAAGTGTGATGAAATCGGTTGAGAAAATTCTTCATGATGATAAAAAAAAAGATAAGACTTTTACACATCAAAAATCTACCAGCACTTCGCAAGAGAGCACTGCTGAGAAGAAACGCCGCAAGAAACTCAACAGTCAGTCGTTTTTAAATACTACTTATGATATTATACAATTATCAAGCTTAAACTAGCATTATATAAAACAATGAATCTAACATAAAATAAAAGAACAAATATATTCAAGCGTAGCTTGAACAGGAAAATTTTGTCAAAACTCAGAATTCATAGGGGGTAATAAGTAGTAGTAATATATATATATATATATATATAGGTATACACTTACCTATGACAGTGCAAGAAAACCACCTACAAAATTTCGATCCATCCTCCTACAGAAACCGTGTCCCCTAGACAACATACAATATTTACATATTTTTTTATTACTAATTTATTACTAAGTTATTTAGGACTTTAGTTTAGTTTAGGCCAAGCATTTTTATCTGTTAGGTAGTCCTCGACCCTGTAGTAAGCTTTAGACATCAATGACTTTTTCAAGTAAGTTTTAAGTACTGGAAATGGTAACTTTAAAAGTGCGTCAGGTAATTTATTATAGAAATGAATGCATTAACCTTCAAATTACTTATAAACCTTACGGAAACGATTTTTTTAAATGATAGGACAACTTTCGACCCATTAGGAAAGATAGGAGTAAGGATAGATATTCACGATATCGTTACGATTAACAACTAATAACATATAAAAAAAACTGAGCTCTACCATATTAGGTACTATATATATAGGTAGTTTATGATATGACCTGTCATAATCAGGCCCCGTACTTTTCAAAAATGACGTCACGATACATAGAATATGGATCCAAATGGTTTTTATTGTAATTATCAACCATTAGTCGTCAATCGTTTAATCATGTACAAATGAGTTAAGCAATCAGTTGAAGCGTAGAAAAATAAAACCTAAAACGTAAATGAAACTATTTGTTTGAGAAGGGCAGTAGCAAATACATCGAGTAACATATCATTTAAAAACAGAACGTTTTTGTGTTTAATCAATATTAAGATAATTAAATAGTCAGAAATACAATTATGGCATTCATGACATTCATAAAAGAAAATTGTTTTAATTTGCCATTTTTAGTCTTGGGTGGTGAAAAATAAATATGATTATTCCGTGATCCGTATTTTGATTGCGATTAAACTGTATTTAACTATAATCATTTGACCGCTTCTTATTTTACATTTATTTATTTGTACCAGTTAATATATACCTAACCACCTGCCAAATGAAAGCAGAGCGGTATGTAAAATTTCGTCTTTTTGAAGTCATCGGCATGAAAAGTACAACCCCGGAAAATAATATTGGGAAAGTATCCTTATATATAACGATATAACGATATAGCATGTATTCATGTATATATGTAAACACTTTAATGTACAAAATAAAAACAAAAACAATACAATGAATACAGGGTGTTAGGCAGAAGGTTGGACAAACTTCAGGGACTAACTCTGTAGGTCATACAGCATACTCATCAACTTTTATTATGGGACCAACATCCAAAATTGCGAAAAAAAAACAGCTTTTCCAAACAAACTTTGAGATCTAAACAGCCGAAATGTATGGAACAGGTGTTTTTTTTTTCGCAATTTGGATGTTGGTCCCATAATAAAAGTTGATGAGTATGACCTACAGAGTTAGTCCCTGAAGTTTGTCCAACCTTCTGCCTAACACCCTGTATATAAAAAAAAAATTACAAAGGCGAACTTACCCCTTTTAACCCTTGCTAAGAGATGGAGAAAAGTGAAAGGTTGTGCATCGAGTAGGCCAGTGTGCAATTTAAGAAAAGAACATAAAAATGTATCTAACCAATAAAACCTAACTATAACAACGATATGGTTTTTAGACAAAGTGCAACAGAGGCCCTGGGCTGATATAAAATCCTATCGCCGTGCAGCACAAGTATGCGCTGTCTAGACGCAATAATTTAGGTCTAACATCTGCGACCGTACGCTGACCTGCAACCGCCGAGGTACCTTGCACAGAATAAACAATGGGATCAGCTTATTCCAGCGAGAAATACCCACCCGGTAAATTGTTGGTCGCCATATCAGTTGTTCAGTTGGTTCACTTCGATAATTTGCAATAAACAAAAAAAATACTGCAATGCGTTTGTGACAGGAAGCATTTTTGTTTTGTTTACTTATTCAAAGTGTTATTAACATTATCTGCAAAATAATTCAAACTCAGCGAGCGAAACCCGGTATCGGCTTATCTGCCACTGTTGTCACTCGTTGACAAAGTATTTATATCCATATTAATATACCTACTGAAATTAAACGAAATAGACTTATTCACTAAATTCAGATTTAGTTTCAAAAAAATGGTTCTATGGTTTATAATGGATTTGTCACAGTTCGAGGTTCGACTTCACCTTTGAAATAGCATGCCTTGAACAAAAACGACAAATCCAACATTATTTATCAGATAAAGTTGTATAATTTTCATAATAGGTAATACATCATGATTCTAATACATGAAAAAAAAGGCCGCTTGTTTTGACAGTGAAAATGGCTGCTGTTCCCCGTCTGCATTCCCAAGTACCTACCAATGCCATGCAATCAATAGGCAATCTATTCGGTGGCCGTCAAAGGTGCTCGGAGGACTATCGAGATGCACCTCGAAAAAGACATCTCATTCGGGATCCAATTTACTGCGGTGGAACCGCACAATTCATGCGCGTCGTTCAGTTCACTCCGCAAACAATTCATTCGGATTTCAATTCAAGTGCTCGCCTTTTCCGCCCGCAGCCCGACCTACGGTTTGCTGTGGTGTGGATGCCCTGTGTGGGCTGGGTACTTACAGAATTGTATAAGGTTGCGTTTTATGACACATTCGATCGTTACATTCATTACGTCGATCAAGAATTGGACATAGAGAAATAAAGTAATCCCGTTGAAAAAAGTACAAAAACGTAGTAAGCTTGTAAAATGCCAATCGCCAATGTCATTCATGTTTTTCTAATTAATAATTCACGCTTCTGTAGTATATATTGTCTGATTCTGTCTGATATGGTGTGTGGATAGATATAATAGATACGTTAAACCACAAAACTTCCTATTATCTTGTTTTTGTAAATAAATAACGGACGAAACTAGAACGCACTTGACCTCAATATTTTAAAGACTTTTATATCTTAAATGGACATTACCGTTCTTGGTTTATTTAGTAAATTGGCCACATCACGGCTCTTTCAGCTGGAATGCCGGTCAACCTTATTATTCAAACCCAGGAGCGTCTTTTTTCCGATTACAGGACGGGATCGGTTTGCTATTAATATTCTATTCCCGTATCTTGTCGAAAACCTAATTTCTGGCGTGATTATAAATCCGGATCAACCTTTAGTCAGTAAGTAGCTCCGAGTTTGCACTCCGCCAATGCCAAACTGTTCTTAAGGAGTAATTTAATTTAGTTATACCACCAACATTACCAAAACAAGCAGACTCAAAAGTTACTTCTTCACAAAGCTTAAGCCAAGCTTATTGTCAGAAAAGTACTTTGATGTGGGCCTTAAAAAATTGACGCCTAACTTTATAACTTTGAGGTGAAATCAAAGTTCAAATTAAGTCATCCAACTTTTCCACCGCACGCGGATTATGAGTGTCTAATTTTCTTAATTTATAACTTTGATGCGGGCGAAAGAAAAAGTTTTAAGCGATTTATTGCCCGTACGGTGGGGAAATAAGGTTGTTTTAATACAAAGCATGTTTGCTACAAGGGAAAATAAATCGTTACACGTCGAATGGCTTATCTGAACGCCTACATGTTGCTATCAAATATAAATTGCGATGTATTTTTCGTACGCGCTAAGGTTATATAAATTGTTATTTATATGGGCCGCAGGTGTAAGGTTTTACTTTCCGATACAGCGGCCAGCCGGTCCGCTTAGCAAACAGCCCACAGAGCGGACCAAAAGAGAAAATTATCGCCCCGTGGAGAGAATCGCGGGTGAAATATAAGTGGAAATTTGGATAAAGGCACCCATCACATATTAAAATTGCATTAAATTTAAAAGCAGAATTGGTCTTGTTTTTAGGTTTTTTTCCGGTATTGCAGTTCCGGCATATATACAGCTAATATTGAAATACCGGAATTTAATTTACTGTTATATTTATGTGTACAATTATTTTCATTTCAATATTTAACCGAAACACGTATGAGAAAGTTTTGAAATTTTAGGTAATAAAAAACCTTTTTAGGATTCTTGTGCCAAGCAGAACCCTACTGTATGTGTGTGTTTTTTTCACCGTAATAGATAGTCTGTGGATTTGTCTACCAGAATGTTTGTTACATATTATAACGGCGAACTTGCTATTAATAATTTACTAAAGTGGGGTGCACACAAAAAACTTTTTCCTCATCAACATAGGTACAAGCGTAAAAATATTAATAAAAAAATAATTCCAATTAAAGACCATCCTACATAGCATACCGTAACTGAGACGATATCGTTGTAGTGGTTTAGAAAAAATCTTACGGTTGTTCGAAATGCTTTCGCTTTAGCTCCACTAATAGCGGTTCAGACCGAAATACGCAATCATCTGCTGTAACTGTAACTCAAGCTTATCATTTCTGTTGCATCATTGAGGTATCTTACTTTATTTTTGTTCTAATACTTTAAACTTTAATGTTACCTACCGTCGGTAATCCGGGAGCACTAAATACCTAGCTCAATGGCTCACAAAGGAATATCTCACAAGTGATTGCGTAAAGTAGGATTGTTATAATAGCCGTTCCCTCGGACTTGTTAGCTACTTCTTTTGAGAAGAGAACGGAAAACAGGGTTTGATCCGGCTTCGGACGGTCTGAGGCGAAGTTGCTCGTTTTATATGCAAATTTCCCACGTCCTTATGAATATGAAAATTTTCTATTAGAGCGTGTCGTTGTCAGCGCTCCCTTGATGTACTGCGAGGCTTTTTAAGGTTCTGCCCTTTCAGCAGTTTGTGATAGACTTATTCTGACCCGCCAACGCAAAAATAGGGGGGTTATAAGTTTGAACGATGTGTGTGTGTCTGTCTGTGGCACCGTAGTTCTAGAGTGAACCGATTTTGATGAGACTTTTTTTATTGGAAAGCAGATTTTCTAGCGGTGGTTTTTAGCTAGGTTTCATGGAAATCGGTTAGGCCGTTTAAGAGATATAAGCTCTGAAAGTAGGGGTCACCATTATTTATATTAAACTATGCGATATTTGGAGAGTGCATGTGTGTATTCGCTCGGGAGACTTAGGCTCTGACGGTAATGGTTGGTATAGAATTGGTGGAATGCGAAGGAGCTGTGGGCCGCCTGGGGCAGGCGCATGCGAGCACGTAATCACCCCCGCAGGACTCCGGTTGCCGGGTTGCCGCTGAACATTTCTCGGGCGACAACGCCCCGCTCGCCGCCGACAGCCTAGATACCGGCGGGACTGCGGCCGTTCGAATTGTCGCTTGCACAAATCAATATAGACACGTGGAATGATATATAGAATTGCAAAATCGAATAAATGAAATCTGTAGTTACTTATCAGGTGAAATGAGTTTGTTTTAAGTTACCAAACATAAAGCACAATTTTATTGATAATTATACAAAGCCCGGATGACGGGATAAATTATGTTGAATAGTGCGAGCACACACATTTTAGTCGTTAAAAAACACGATGTACTGGAACGGTGACTGGATGTCAGAAATATTATAGTTGTAAACAAAATTAAAATGACCTGTTTGCATATTTTAAAAAATTTAAATCCTTCGCCTTAGTGATAAAATCCATTTCAGCCAACTAAAGGACCGTTCTAAATCTAGTGTAGTAATCGGGGCAAGATTAAATAATTCATAGTGTTTATGAATTACTTCTGTAGGTACTCCAGATATCAAATTCTTTAAGATTTCCAAAGTTGAAACGGTAACGTTTTTCTTCAACACATTCTGATATTTATTGTGAATGACTTTACTTTGAGGATGTAAACGTAATTTTGACAAGTGCACTTGGATGTCAATAGAATAGTCGATATTTAATTAAGCACTAGGAAAAGTGCATTTTTGGTCCCGTCATCCGGGCTTTAATTATAATTGTTTAAAACAACTAGGGGCCTCAATTCTACCGGGTAAAACGATATAGCTTTTGACAAAGTATCGCTGTTTTATTAGGTAATAAATGCTATCGTAACGTTGGCAATACGATATTATGCCAAAAGCAATATGGTTTTACAAAGGAGAATAGAGGGCATGTATGTTGGTATTTCAGCTTTTTTAAGCCCTTTGTTTTGCTAAACGTCTTGTCTCTTGTCAGAACTGTATGTTCAAAAATGCTACTGTTAATGAATATTTGCAGTAAACCACAGGCAAATTTTAGAGCTTTTTTTTAGTGAGACTTGTTTATGACTTCACCTATAAATCAAAAAGTACCAACTGAAACGCCTCCAATAACATATAATACTGTTATTTCGTAACACGGTAAAATACCGCTGCAAATAAACTGTTTACACCGCTGTTATTCAGCGAACTGGCATTAAAAGCATATTTCGCGACGCACATTTCACGACGCGATAGCCTAATGGTGGGGACTCTGCCTCCGAAGCTAGCGGTCCCGGGTTTGATATAGGCGAATATGTGTATGATGAGCAAGAGTATTTGTTTTCTATGTATAAGCATTGATTTCTATAGAGCAATAAATACTATACAACGAAAACAGATAGATAAGTATTTATATCGTCCTCTAGTACCCATAATACAAGCCTAGAGGTTAGTTTGGGACTACTAGGTCAATATGTGTAAGTTTGTCCCCTATTTTTTTTAATGCAAAATGCTTGAGAATGAGCCGGGAATAATTTACTCGTGCAGCGTGCGAGTGGCGGCCGGTAAAGTTTAGGGCAGACAAGATGGCAAAGGTTGTATAGCCTTCATTCTAGACGTTTGTCTCGCTACGAGTTCTGCACGGGTAGCACACATTGTTGTTTCTCGCTTATCGCTTGGTGCGTCTCTATCGTTACTGATTGATTAGATAGAAAGCGAGATCCGAGCGACAACCAAGTCGCGGGCAACTTGTCCTAGCCGCACGGGGGCTCTATTCTATTCGGTAAAGCCATATTACTTTTGACATGTCATCGTATTGTTTTTAACTCGGCGGTCATTACTGTCAAGTACTTAAACAACAAGTCTAACGAAAAGCAAGCTTTAAAAAATCCCAACTGCTATTTGGACAATGTCGTCAAAGTAATGTTACTTATCATTTATTTTTTATTTCGCCAATTTCACATTTAAATAATTTTAATATAGCCTATGACACTCTCGTGGTTAAGACGAATCTAACCACGTATAATTTATTAAACTCGGTGTAGCCGTGTATCGTTACGCGCGGACATTGAGTCGGACATATATACAACCCAAACACATAACCCTCCTTTTGGGCTTTGCCGCGGTCCGGTAAAAATAAAAGTATTCAAAATCAGTATGTTTTTATATAGTAAAATAGTACACCTGCGGACTTGCTTCTGCGGTCTTTATACCAATTGTAATCGTATTGTCAACGTTACCGGATTACTCTTAGGTAGTTAAAAAGGCAGTAATGCAAACCGAGCCGAAAAAAATACAAATGCAATGTAGGAAAATTCAATGTAGACTAATGTAATCGTAATGTCTTTGACTCAACTTTACTGCTAAGTAAAGCTGAGCTATTACAACGTTGACGATTGCGATAACAATAGGGGTAACGAGTAGAATACGGCCACAGGAAAGCGTTGTCTATGATGGCTTGGACGTTCGGTTTGATAGTACTGTACTGGACGGACTACATAATGGATGAAATGGTGATATTGGTTGTTTGCGGTTCGGATGAACAATGGGAATAGACGCTTGACGAACTAGAATTCGAGCGGATCGCGTATTAGACCAGGCTTTGAAAAATCCCGTTGTCCACGAGTACGTCGGTTTAATAAAGACAATAAAGAGCTTAAAACAGCAAATTTGTATTTTTCCTCAAAGATACTATAGCAACTCAGTCGCGCTATAAAGGTATAACAGACAAATTCATTGAAAATAACAAAAGAAAAACTTAACTTCGGGAGGAAACCCGCGGATGCAAAGTTCTGCTATTAAGAAATAACGATTTTGAGAATTTTATCTAAAAACAGTCCGTCCATACATTTGTGTATAACATACTACATAGCATGTCTGTTGCAGTATTCACCTTTAATTTGGTAATGGGACAGTGTACCTAGTATGTTCGCATGACGTCACTTTGCAAAGGACAGATTTACCTATCGTTAAACGTGGACTAAAAGAAGATGTAGTAACTAAGATTGAAAAGGGCATGCTTCGATGGTTCGGTCATTTGGAAAGAATGGATGAAAGAAGATTGACAAAAGAGATATACAGAGCTAAAGTGAGTGGAAGGGTCGGAAGGGGCCGCCCTAGGCATACTTTTTCGAACCAAATCGGAGAAATACTGGAAAACGGCCGAATCTTAAGTACCAGAAATTGCCGTGCGTGCATGACTCGATGTATGAATGTGGAAGAAGCGAAAGAGATTTTTCAGGATCGTAGCAGGTGGAAAGAAGTGGTCTCTGCCTACACCTCTGGGAAACAGGCGTGTTTAATGTAGGTAGGTATGTATGTGTGTTAAATAGTATAAAACAAAGCCCCCGTCTGTCCCTCTGTATGAACGCTTAGATCATTCAAACTACTCAACTGATTTTAATGCGGTTTTCATCAATAGATAGAGATTCAAGAGGAAGGTTTTTTATGTAAGTATAATACATTCTAGCTTATAGAATAGAATAGAATAGAATAGAATAGAAAATATTTATACAACACACATAAGAAATACAATGGAAAAAATTAAAGGAGAAAGGAAGACAATAATAATATGTTGAATAGGATCCCTCTCAGCATTGTGCCGCAGTTAAACTGCGGGGCTGATTTTAGAGGGACCCTGACTTAAAACTAACCTAAATTAGACATAAAAACGGGTCAACAGTTAACAGGTAACAGGTAACATTACAAAAACTAGCGACAATTTTATACATAGGTAGATGAATAAATAAAAATGTAATAAATTAATATTTGTTTGAAGCTTAAAACCCTTAAAAAATACTAATAAACTTTTTGTGTGACAACACCAGAACAACACAACCACAAATGTACGGGTGTTACAGAAAACTTACATAGACCGGAGCATGGTAATTCTATATATAAGCATTCGCAAACATGGCAAGCGGATCCTCTTCCTTAAGCCAATTAACCCGATGCTATCAAATAGCTGTATACATTTTAGTCCGCACTAGCATTATCTGTAATAGAATGTAATCAGTGAACCTGCAAGAAGAAGCACGGCTCGCCGGCGCACGAGTCTGCATAATTAAGTTGAACTACTTTACATCTGAAGGCATGTTTGTTATCTAGTTAATGAACTGAAAATAAACACACTTGAAGGCTACGGGGGAGATCAATATTTCGAAGGTTTGTTCTTGAAGGTGAGACGGTACCTATATGCAGTAATTTTATTACACCTTTCACGCAATGCTCGCATTGAAAGCTGCTGCAAAATTTCCTGGCAATACTAGTTCAAAAGTGATCTGGGAGATGCTTGATAAGGACCCGTGGTACCTACGTGCTAGAGACCTTCATGAAGACATGCTCCGCAAACTCCTGGTCTTACACAGCCTGGTGATAAAGCAAACCACCACAATCCCATGTTACCTAGTTTGCGCGCTGGTGATATAGATCATGTCGTGCAAACATTAAAGAGGTAAACAACTCTTCCTCCTCGTATTCCTGTGATTTAGATATTAAATACTTAGCAGTGTAGCGTGAGCCAGTTCATGTCTGGGCTGAGCCCAAATTACTTTAAAATTCGATATTGTAAGACACATATGTGCAAAATAGCAATGCTGTGTAATTGGCGGCCAGAAAACTGTAAAACCAATTATATAAAATAAAGTTCAAGTTCAAGTTCGAAGTATCCAACGTTGGATACTTCAAATATTTGAATTTGGAACTCAGAGGGGTTCGACATAAGACATATGTTTATATGATATTGTAGTAAGTACATATGTTTATTGTATGTACCTATATGACATGACGATCCACGGGTTAAAATAAATAATATGCGATTCTCACTGTAAATAAATGTATACGTCAAACATATATACGTCAAAGGGAAGGTGCACTGTTAGCATGTTTTTGTCACCCGGGATGGTGAAAGGATTCTAAAGATACCATGCACATTTAAATCGGCTCAGGCGTTTAGAAGTTATGGTGGAATAAATAATCGTAGATACATACATGTATACATGAACCCTGAAAACATTAAACTCCATTTTTTTGGAAATCGTGTAAATAGGCGTTTAATAAAACCTGCAATGTCAGCCTAAAAGGCTGTTATGCGACAAGATAAATATGCGTAAAAAATATATGCGTGCCAAAGGGATCCCCAAAGGGAATGCTCAGTTGATCGAATAGCTGATAGACTGCCTCTTTTCTGCTTCACACGCGAATCCACTTGAATCCAGTTCTAACTACGTAGACTGGTTCGACAAGCGATGTATTTGTACTTTTTTTTTTGATGCGGCTAACGTGGAAAGTCAAAATAGAAATAGTATTAAACCCTGCTTTTAAACAATGCTTAACATAATTAAACGCAATAGAAGCTGCTGCAATTCAAAAATATAAAAAAACACGACGCTTTGCAAAGAGCAACTTTAAATTTTAATTTGAAAGCATCTGGCACAACACTTGGGGAGGAACCGGCCATGCCCGGCCTTCACCAACAATCCCCCGGCACTTTGCCAACGGAACCAGACGTCTACGTAATTTTTTCTTTCACAACCTACAGACTAATGGTCTAATATATTTGTGGAACTTTGCATAGGTACTCCCAAACAGTAGGCGCAGTTGCCCAAATAATCGGTTCTTAAGTTCTGTCACTGAGATTTATTACAATTTAAAAAATAAATAAACAAGTTTCATAAACCTGCAGTACATCTATCAAAACCTTATTTTATATAGAATAAAAAGAAGCGTAATTTTTATTCTTTACTATTGCAATAATTTGATGAACGAGCTTTAAGCATTCCATTCGGGGCAGGAAATCATGGGTCGAAACACGCACGACCACGATACTGATAACGGCTACAACTTTTGTAAGAGTTCTCGTATTGAGTCGAAATTTGCGCGACATATTTATCAGACTTTTATCTTTAAATTCTGATACAAATGTATTTCCAAGCAAAGCAACTAAACCGCTTATACACCGTCATTCTTCACGACTCATTAAATCGACCCTACGATTTCACATCAATTTGCACCAATACGAAAACAGACCAAACTTCGAGCTTCATAAGCTGGTTTTTGATTCTCGTTAAGAAAATAATGCTGATCTCTAAACATACCCACAGATGAGAGGCTTCATAATATTAAACAAAAAAGTTTCTTACTCAAAAAAAACTAACCTTTAAAGCGTTTTCAAAAAGTGATATTTTCAGAAAACTCGTGCGTATTTTAATCGGTGCCGGCCGAGAATGCTAGAAGAGCGTATCGGAAATTGCGGAAACTATGTGGAATGATTACTAATTCTTAAAAATGCACAATTGTTATATGTTATGAAGTTAAAAAATAAACTGAAGTTAGTTTTATTTCACTAAACCTTTGTGACAGAACTTAAGGACCGACTACGTACTGTCATGTATATTTATTGTAATACGGTCACGGAAGTTAATTTGCTACCCATTTCAAAGAAAATCTGCTTGAAGATGTTATTGTCATTACATTAGAGATGCAAAGTCATTTGTAATTGATAGGATACTCAACCTTATTGCTGAAGAATGTCAGAATGACTTTGGAACTAAGGTGGATCACAAATTTAATTCGTTGACTGTACAATAAAGTGCATAAGTACATTCATTTCATACAGATTTTACAAACCATTTTGCATCAAAATGTTTACCGATATAATATAAAATTAAAAACACTTTACTGTTTAACATCTCTAACAAAATAAACCGCAAGGATAATTTTACAGCAAAAAATTTAAGTTTTCAGCACACGTATGAAAGGCGAACTTTGGCAATAAAAAGTGAAAAGAGGCTTTCCGGGCATAGCTCTTTCCGAGTTAGGTGCAAAGTGTGGACTGGGGCAACTTAGCGATGTTCAATACGTGTGCCAAGAAAAAGCCGTCTACTTTATCATTCATTACGGTCCTAATGGTCGATCAAGCATCTGGTGTTTCACTTGATATTGACCTAGCTAGGTGGCACAACTAACACAAACTTATTAGAAAGTAATACGTGTATTGATTAGTTATTAGTGTCTAACAAGGAAAGGTACCCAACTGTCCGGCTCCGATTTTGTTGATTTTGATATATGTTAGAGAGTTTAAAATAACAGACACGTAATTTTTTTTAGCGGCCCAAACTCAACCTGTTGCGAGAAATTGACCTCCAAAGTACTGAAAAGTGATTAAACCATCTTAAATTACGTGTCTCTTATTTTAAACAACTCTCTAACATACATCAAAATCAACAAAATCGGAGCCGGACAGTTGGGTACCTTTCCTTGTAAGTGTATTATTAGCTCTTACCGTCAGTTTACCTAAATTTTAGTGTTAGTGGATCACAAATCCAATTTCCAGGTGTCGATGTTAAGTGTGACATACGACAGTACAACCTATTTCGTAGGAATGATAAAAACATCATTGGATTTATATAAAAATATTACTAGTAATATTCTATAATCACAAGAGATCCATCAGTATCTAATGTGGCATAAATTTAATGCACCGCTATATACTATGCCCAGTTTGGTGTGAGCGGGGAGTCCAACGGCAGTCGCCCGAGGGCGGAGGCTCTGTTTGCCAAGAATTCAATCGGCGGCGAGACGGCGGAGGGCCAGGCCTGATGGCTCTCGAGTTACACGTCAAATAACGATAAGCAAACGGAATACGAATAAAATTTCACTACCATATGAGGTAATGGTACTAGTGTTAGCCTCTTTTAGCTGACTACCATCAACAAATATTATCTCTTAATTCAAAGATCTAATGATTTGATTACCCATATCACTTTACAGAGTTGTTGCAAATTAGAGCTGGATATTCTAAAGGTTTTGGTGTAACTAGTTGTGTTGCTGAACAACGGAATGACCCTCAGCGAAAATCCACCATTGACCCTTTGTTAAGTATTGGTGCACTTTAAGCACTAAGTTGTTTGTATGTGCCAAAAATGCAATGAGAAAACAAATGCGAAAATAAGATTTTTACGTCTTTCTTCTAGAATAGGCCGAGAGGTACCTAATAAAAAACTACTAAAAATGAATATGCCGGATTAAATTATATTTAATCTCTATTGTGAAAAAGAAGCGATTAATGGCAAAAAAAACAACTAATTCATATTAACATCAGATACAGTTTCAGATTCAGATATTTATTTATTGGTACAAATAAGTTTATATGCATTATTAATGTTTATAGCAATTCTAACAATATTTATTACAGTATAATTAAGTATCCATATGTATGTATCCAGTCATTATTAATTCGTTATTTTAAATGTCAATATAATTTCATCGCCTAAACATCCTTGAAAGATCAGTGCTTTAAAAATAAGAAAAGTAATCCAATACATGATCAAAACCTTTGACAAACTAACTTATACGCATAGACTAATTTTAGCAAGAGCCGAAATCATGTCGATTCCTCAAACATAACTACAGGGCTTCTATCTGCTTTTGACGTGTTATGGTTTCACTGTCAAGTAAATAATGGCTATCAAAACGTTGACAATACGATATTGTTTGAAGTCGCAGACTAGAGGTCCCGGGATCACCCTAACTCGGCGGACTCATTGTCATATATTATCATATATTATACAGACTTGTTATCGTTGGAAATCAGAGATTAATTAAGCCATTGACATAGCTGCAAATATTGGATGTTGCATGGGTTGAATACATATAGATTTAAAAGCCATGACTTTTCATTAAGAGCGCTGTCTGCTTAGGCTTCTATTCCCTTGTATTTTAATTAAAGCACACCAACTGGCAGTCAAGATAAAAACATGGCTAACTAAATCAAAGTGGAATTTGTTTTGAATTTGGCATTAGAAATAAAACTTTATAATGTCTGGCAGCCAAGCACGAACCTTTACCTACTATCGAGTAAGTATAGTTAACGTATTTTCATCGGGAGAAAATATCTATGGAAATTGGTATAAGCGCCCCGTGACCGTATTAAGTAAGTACTGAAATTTTATAGCAAGTTTACATTGAAGTCGCCTTTCGTTTTGCTATCGAGTAGTACCCAAAGATCAAGTTTACGTAAATTAATAAACGATAACGTGTGTCTGTTTCAGGGGTTTCTGCTACGATTCGAATAGTGAAGGCGTTTCGAAAACGTAACGTATGTTTGAAATGTTCGCGAGCACACAAATATTTGCGGAAATGCGATGGGAAAAATATAACAACCACATAATAATATGGTGGTTGAGCGAATTAGATAGTTTAAGAATCATTTAAAGCGGCATACACTTGGAAAATTCCCAATCTCGGCGTCTCATTAATTGAGCCATCAACATCTGCTGCAATCTTAACAGTCATTTATAACAATGCGCCTGTCTCAGTGCAGTTACACTTCGCTAGAACGGCCGAAAAACGCGCTTCCAACGTTAAGCGTGTGAACGCTTCGTTAGACCGCTAAGTGCTACGCGAACTGTTTTATTCACCGCTTTTATGTAGGCAAGCTATTGTGATGTTTTATGGCTAGTTATAACGTGTCTACGAGTGTTTTGGGTAATTTAAACGCTCAACAAACAACCTTTTTGTATTAAGTTGTTTTATCTTGAGAACGATATAAAGGCACTCTTGCGGTAGGTCGTCCAACGACGGTCGTCCTCGACTTCGCCTAGCAATAGAGTTGTATTTGCAAGAGGAATTCGCGGACGACCATCGTCGGACAACCTGTGTAAGAATGCCTTTAGGAACCAATCGGTTTTTTTTAAAAGCCTTACCCTGTTAAAAGATACGGAACTCAAACACGGTACAAAACTAAAAGGCATGTGTTATATAAATTATTACATTTAATTAGTAAAAAATAAAATCACCTTTCATTAATAATACAAAAGGCACAAATCGTCCAGACCCATCAGTCCAAATGATCAAGCCTGGAGGCAAAAGGCCGCATTTCCATAATTCAGTTTGCTTTTCAACATCGAATAATTCCGAAGTGAAATAACTTTATTGGTTATTCTCTCCGGCGAGCTATTACAGTAATCTCATTTAGTTTGTTCGTCAGGTTTACGGCGTCCGTAAACAGAGCGCGCTAGGTGAATAAGAATAAAAACTGTTACGAGCACGATGTGACAGAAACAATGTAAAATCCAATTTCCCGAATTCCCCGGACGACGGCGCGGCGACGTCTGCGTAACGCCTTTACGGATGACTAGACCCTCCGGTGCGGTTTAACTTCACACAATCAATCAGTGTTTTGAACCCGAGACCGATCTCAACCGTGACCCCTCGGGAACTATATAATACTCGCTAAAACGCTAACACTGGAATTGAAAATGGAGCTAAGGACAGTTTGTTACGGTTACAGCCCGACGTCCACCAAGTGGCGCGGCTATAAAACGTGACAATGACGTCGCGCAAACCTTGCGCTTGCGATTAAAATAAAATATCAAAAACTACACAATGAACGGCGGTTTGTTATGAAAATAAGACAAGGAGTACGATTACCGATGGGTTTTATGAATTCGAATAATGTTTCGATAAGATGAAATTAAGCTCTAATTATTGATTAATGTTTGGTAATGTTGAATAATGAGCGAGTCGGGAGTCAAAACAATGAGCTCGAGTCGGACGGTGGGTCGCGGAGGAGCAAAAAGCGCGACGCTCGGACGACGTGTCGCGGAGCAGGCGCGCGTGTCATCCGCGACCACCGCGCGCCGGCCCGGGCGCACTCCGGCGCAACATGATTAATGCCCGCCGGAACCAGGCGACTTATGATTCCTCGACGCACCCAACCAAAAAAACACCCCGCGTTTATTTAATCCACACCGGCCACGAGCGCTCCCGTGAGGGCTTTACGAGAAAAACATAATGTTAACAAGCAGATAAAGGCAAATTAGAAATGCAGACTTATTCGATACAGATAAATGAGAAAGGAAGGACTCGACGGGAGGTAATGTTTTATGTAAGGTTCCGTATTTCATTAGGTTTGTTGTCAAAGGCGCCGCCGACGGCGCGAGACCGGAGCACGTCAAAAGCGCGCTCGAGACAAATTGGATAAATCCGGAGGTTCCAGGGAACTATCAGAAAGAGTGTTTATTTAAAATATAGCGCGTCTGGCAACATGAAAAATGCGAGGAGCGTGAAAAAAGGGCGTTATTATTTTCGGCGTGTACGGCCAAATGTATTGTTAAGTATGTGAAGATTTATCTGCTCGCATCGTCTGAGTGATGTACAATGAAATGCCAGCAAAAAGCGGGCGAAGCATCCGTCGCCGGGACAGGCATCCCGAGAGATGACGTATCGAGCTCTCGCGCAGGATCCATCACGCCGGCCGCCGTCCTCCTCGCGTTGCTGCTTCACTTATAACATTTGACAAGCGTGACTTCCAAGTTCCGACCTAAAACGCGGATATATAAAAACTCTATCACGCAATGTCGCAATATGACGTTCTGTTTTACAAGCATAAAATATGTACTCGGTACGAACGAAGCTCTCATGCGAGACATGCACACGAGTGGTTATAAGCGATTATGGGCTGTGTGAGGTAATTTAGACACACAAGTAAAACAGAACGTGATTGATAGGCCACATGAGCCACCTCAGTAGTGCTTAGAGATTCCCTTTGTAGTCGCGAGCTGTAAATCTAGGGCTCAGTCTCCCTTGCGGCTTGCGGCTCAGCCGAGGATCAATGCCGGAAACTATGATAATGCTAAACGACACCAATTGCATGGAAATACTAAACAAGGTATACTGTGCTTTAGATGCAGACGACACAATGTATTTTTCGCAATTTTCATCTCTAATTCGAAAGAGATTGAATTGAAATGATTTTTTCGACTCTTAGTCTCTTTCCAATAAGATACAAGTAAAATTTGAAAAAAAAAGGTTAGTATGAAAAATACAATCAAAGCGAAATAATCTTGCAATAGGTATTAATATTAACTGATAATGTGATTCATGTAATGTGCTTAATCGAATCAATCCCACGGTTGGGAAAAATACATCGTAAAATACACGTAAAAAAACTTAAACT
The DNA here is from genome assembly GCA_923062465.1 of Acleris sparsana. Taxonomy (NCBI): domain Eukaryota; kingdom Metazoa; phylum Arthropoda; class Insecta; order Lepidoptera; family Tortricidae; genus Acleris; species Acleris sparsana. The sequence continues at coordinate 5,631,154 of OV281293.1, forward strand.
TGCGAAAGATTCAACCGAAGATACGCAAGGAAAGATTCTGTATATTATTGAAAAATACAGGGGCGTTTGAAAGATACATGTATTTTAAAAGTCATTTTCAACGCTAATTCGTATACGAATAATGCCTTGTGAACGATGTTAAGCATCAAATAGCTTTATTATGCTATAAAGAAGTCTAAGGAGAACACAGACTGACTATCTAGGAGGTATGAACGTGCGGGCTCTGAGACTCATAGATTTCTCCGGACTGCAAATGCGATGCCAGCCCTGAGGTCTTAGATGGAATGCTTCTATGGTAGTTATTTCACCAGCAACTCTTACGCAATACGCATACTGAAACACTAAAATGCGAATTTACCCAATTCTCCATTAACTTGCTTGGAGCTGCCGGACGAACTCTGTACATAGTTCTACAACTCAAAACTTTAAATATTCATCTTTAGCACGTGTTAACAAGAAGCCCACAAACATTGCCACTAATTTGATTGGTATAATTACTTTTTCTGCGATAATGTTAAGATATTTCATGTACCAATCAATGCATTCTCCGCATGATCGCTAATGGAATCAAGTCCGTATATCGCGATCGCGAACACATTAGCATAAATTACTTAAACTTTAAACCATCCGAAAATTAGCGGGTACCACCCAAAATAGCGTCTGTTATAGAGTAAACCAAGAGCTGGGGGTATCTTTATTACGATCTAGTTCATATAATGGCGGTGGGCTAAATTAATTCATCGCACGGAGGCATTGGGGTATCTGCGCGATAACTTCGCGGCCCCCGGCCGAACATGAAAACTATCGTAACGAGATCGGGATTTCTCAGAACGTTACGTTGAATCGTCGCGTCCGACAAAATACCTACCTACGTGCGCGTTGAAAGCGGTTATCACGATTTTCGCGGCATCTTTCCGTCGAGGGCGGTTCGGGTAAAGGTAGGGTCTTAGTGGTCTCACACATTTGGTAGATAGGATTAGCTTTAGTCATCGAGATAATATGGCGAGCAAAAAATATGGGTCATTTTGTAAAGGACTTCAGTACAACGAGACTCGCTCTTGTTTATCCTTATCCTTACTATGTTTGGTTTTTTACAGGCAAACGGTTCAATAGATTTCTTTAATAATTGGCACATAGGTATGTATGTTTGGCATTTAGTCTGTGTTAACTTTTAAATGCTACTTGGGCTAGTAACCAAGAAATAAAAACAAAAAAGCAACCTTGCTGAAATCGTACCAAGGTTAAAATTGTTGAGCCACTATGGGACCCGGTCGCATAACGTTAATGATGAATTTTAGCGTAATTTCTTTCATGTGGCTTGACGCTGTCATTATGACAGGGTTGCATAGTGATACAACAATTAAAGTCCTTGAGTGTACCTATAGGCAGTCAGAGAAACGTTTCTGGGCCTGTGTATTCGACACGGTGAAAACAATATCATTTTTGAGCTGTTTTCGTATTGTCAACGTTTTGATAGGTTTTATTTACTTGACAGTCATGGCGGCCGAGTTAAAAACCAAACCATAATCGGTCAAATACGATTTCGATTTTACCGCCTACAATAGAGGCGCTATAATAAGATACCGCAAACCTCCAGGCAGCTAAACAAAGCTTGTCTCAAACATCAAAATGGTAAATTAAGAGTCATCACCAGGTTTATTTAAATGTAAATGAAGCAGATAGGGTTCCGTTGAGGAGCTATGGCTGAAGGCGGGCGGATGGCGGCGGAGTTACGAGTTTTAAACGTCGATTAAAGAGGTTAGGTCGGGTCTCGGCGACATTGTTTGCCGGGGCACGCAGTTGTTTACGCTCCTCGTATTTGCCGAGCCGAAAACGCAAACAACCTCCCGCCGGCTATACCAGAGACGCGACGTCTCCGTGCAAATATCAAATATTCATAACTCCCACTATTAGCAATGAACATCACACACGCCACGCCACACTCACTCCGAGAACAAGCTTAGTAGATATTCAATCGAAATTTGAGAAATTTATGATCGCTGACGCGACCGGTTTGTTTCTTCTTGCCAAACGAAGAAAAACTTCCAAATTACGCTTTAGTCGTGCACTGAATACTGATATGTGGTCAGTGCGCAATTAATAAACGTTAATTTTAAAATATCTTTGGCTTTAATCAATTGGTAGAATTGAAAAGAATCCTTAAAAATAAACCAATATTGGAAATAAATTTGGAAGGTGCAGTAAAGGCTACCAAATATCGGCAAAGCGGTGGCGGCGCCCACACTGACAGGACAATTGTCGATTTATACTCACTGGGTCCGCAAACCCCAATTTATGACCTCGCCGCCGGCTATTCTGGTTGCTTCTCCGAAACACGAGCCTATTCATAATATTGCGTAAAACATTTTACCCATGATGCCTCTAATGCGGTGTTTCTCTATGGTTGACATCTATCTCCAAAACAAAGTTTAAAAAATACCATACAACTGACTTTGATGAAGCTAACAAATAAACCATCTATCGACTTGTATTAGATCAATAAAAACAATTAAGCCGTCAAAAGTTAACAAAGTAAGTGTCTACAAAGAGCAAGGAAGGAAAAAGTGCGCAATTAAGAGGCTACGTTTCGTGATCAATTTGCGTTTCACCGTTTCCTCGGCGTATCCCGGCGGCTGTTCGTAAGCTCTCGATTATTTATGTGGACCGACTCCGACCCTCCGCGTGTCACTCCGTAAAGAGGAGTAATCGCTTGCGGCTGCTAGCTGAGTGAATTTTTCCATTCGGAAAATGGCCGGAGGAATTAGGTAACGCAGCGTTTCATATTTCAAGTGGAGCCGACCGTCCGTCCCTTGTTCCCGGCTTTGTATCTGCGAAAAGCTACATCTCGGCTTGTTTTTTATATGGCTCCTAAAAACGGCATACCAAAATACTGCCGGGAGCGGATCGGGAAGTGGCTCAATTATGTCTAACAAAGCGTTGGAAATGATACCTACTAGGCGCAGTACAGCACCAAATACTTGCGAAATACCTGGCTACGCGTGCTTACCTGAAACAAAACACTTGTTCAATTAATTTAAAAACATATGTTGTTATAATTATCGCTTAAAAGAATGCCACATTTAAACTCAACTGTATTTAAAATAATGTTAAATAAGCATGAAGTATTACTTCAAACTTTTATTAGACAAACACAATGCAGACCTATTTGGGATTATGCGAGTATTTGCGTTAAGAATTAATTTTGAATTGCATAATCACTGTCATCTATTCAAATAGGCACGTGCTAATTAGCATGACACGACAGCTACAAGACAGACAACGGTATCATATATTATAATGAACTTTCCCTTTGGAGTCACAGCACAATTTGAAAGCCAACAGTCTACGGAAAATGCATCATATTTTTAGTTTTTTTTTATTTATTTTGTAAAGTGTGCACAGAATATATAAAATAGATAGTACAAGGTGTAATATGTCGTGTCGTGATATGCGTGTCACATGTAAAAAGTTTCTTAAACAGGATAACATTTTATGTCCATCAAAGCTTTTATCGTTCGACCAAAAGACATTACCTTATTATATTGAAATTTTAAATAATTGTAATTTTTATGACCGGATTAGTATATAGTAATACTTTTGTGGTACATTTAACGAAAATAATCACTGTTAGCTTTCAATTCGATAACAAATATTAATAACAGTTCTATAATGAAATCATCGAAGTGAGTAAAGTAGGCTATTTAGTCCTGATATCCTCAAAACGTGTGCTGATTAACTTAAAAAAAAAAATCAGATAAAGCCTTAACGCCTTAGAATTAGTATTTAAAAAAAACAATACCCTCCTCGCGCATCTTCGGTGCAAATGTTTTTTTAACACTTTAAGTTCTCGCGCCGCCTCGCCTCGCTGACCTTTAGTCCACGAGATGAATATATCTAGTGATTAATCCTTTCCCATCAATTCGCCGGATAAGTTCGTATTTATCTTGCTTTCTCAATTAGCTTCAGTACCCATCAATAAGCCAATTGAGAAAGCAAGATAAATACGAACTTATCAGACGAAAAACGACGGGACAAGATTATTCGCTACACTACGTCTGTATACCGTTGCATACAAGATTATTCTCTTAAAAACGGCTTCATATCGGTAGGTCGATCAAGCGAGCGAGCTCATACGAACGACGGTTAAGCTACCTAATTGGGAATGAATGCCCTAAAATTATGTTTGTAGAATTTGTACACTCAAATTGCTGGACCATTGAGTTAAAAAGAGAGTTCATAAATAGGATACCTAACTTAGTCTAAAGTGAGTAAAATTGGTAGAGTATAGATCCGTGTAATAGTTTTCAATTGGTTCAGGTCCATCGGTGGATTAACGTAGGGGCTATTAGGTGGATGGGCGGGCGAGTGTATTAACGAAATCCTCGCTGACCGCCCTCTTGCGAACTATTCCAATTTATTACCAGCTTATATAGGGTAACGAGATGAAAATGAAGAGATGCTCTAAAATATATATTTTTAACTTTACAAAAAAAATACATTTATGGCAAGAAATCAACACAGGAACACTTATAGATAGTATGGTTTCGGTACAGTTTGACAAATTTTTATATAAACTTCTTAGCGTTCTGGGATTATAATACATAGATACATACATACCTGTCTACACTAATAAAAATGAATCGCCGAAATGTATGTACAGTCAAGGGAAAATATATTTGCACAAAGGTGCAAAAATATACCAACGCGTTTTTTTTTTGTTTTTTATTGTCAGAACATGATTTGTATGATTAAAAAAAACCTCCAGGAAAGTCGGAAAATTACAGAAGGGGCAACTAGTTTTTCATAATATTACAATACAATACAATACAAATACTCTTTATTGAACACCAAAAAACAAAAAACACGGAACAGTACATTTTAAACTATAGGTATACAACAGGCGGTCTTACCGCTAAATAGCGATCTCTTCCAGACAACCTTGCCAAACATTGCTAAACATTTTGGGGTTATCTTTTGTAAAGTTGCCTAACGCTGCACAATAGTTAAATAACCGTTTTCGCCCGTCGTCCTGCCCAACTGACAATTCCTGATTTACACAATTGTTGTTTTTTTATTATAATTAATAATTTTCAAACCGCCGAATAACACAGGCGATAGCATGACACAATGAAGTCAAATAAAAGTCTAGCCTTCATTAATAATTGCATCGAATATAAATAGCGTCAGTAATAATATGTACCCGGATGTTTGACAGTTAACTTCACTGTTTAATGCGATAAAATTATTAGCATGTTGCTAAGTATAGACTGGATTAAATTAGTTCAAATCAGCAACCTCAAACTATATTATACCGCTTTAAGATTAGTTATATATTCATTTTATTAATAGGTACTATTACTAATTAGTAATTACTAACTATACAATGCAATTAAATAAATCTGACTGTCGACCGACATTACAACTATTCCACTTTCGCGGCTCTATGTATATTTTTGTTTCGGTTTTGAAATCTGTTCAGTAGTTTTGTAAAGCATAGCGGACATTCCAATAAACATAGAAACATTGTCTTTTATTCAAACAGACAAATAATATTAAATAACTGCTCCGAACCCATTCGGCTCAAGTACGTTTCGAACACCTCTCGATATCTGGTTCGCATGATACACAGCCATCATTACAGCCGCACGTGAAAATGTTCTCTAATAAAAATAGTCGGAATAAGCAACGGCGTCAGGAAACTCTTGAAACATGCAAAGTTGTATTGATTTCGTTTTTGGTTTTAGTCATACTTCAAATATTAAGATCATGTATGTATACTACATAATGACGTATGCAAGGTCTTTATGCAATGGAAGATTCGAGCAGAGAAATAAGAAGAAGAGATGCCTCAAACACATCCTGACTTAGCGATTTCCGTCCCAAGCAGCAGTATGCTCAATAAAGTTAGACTTAATGACACCATGCCCCCGGCAGAAGATGGTACGTCAGCACGAATAAATTATTCGTTTTCAACTAAATAGTATGGAACCATAAGTAGCAACCCTTTGCCCGCGTTTATCAGAGAATAATAAACATAAACCCAATCTAAACTTAAATAAAAACCGCATAGATATTAGTCTTATTCCGTAGTTTATATTAAAGCGACCAACTCAGGCGGGAGTTTGCTTTTAGAATAGAATAGACTTGAATAGAATTGCAATTTGTATTGATGTTGTTATAATTATAATCCAAACTATTTTCTTATTTAGCGTACAGCCAACATTTTGTTTACAAACAGTGGTTCATTCGTCATAAAGTATTTTCATAACAACTTCAGTTTTCTCTTAAACACAATTGATGGTTTTAGTCACGGACTTGTAAACGAGGTAATACGGAATTGATAGTCACACTCAATTATTTCCATCGGTAGCAATATACCTACGATAATACCCACGATGCTATTTTTATCTGATTGAGCGAAGGACGTGCTTGGTATAAACATATAAAACGTGTATAGGTTCAGCACTGAACACCTGAACCTTCATTTTTATCACCACCTTTACAACATCGTGACAACGTAAACGTAATAAAAAAAACACATAACGTAAACCTTTTTACAGTGCAAATTATCTTGTATGGAAAATATTAAAAGCCCGTTGTCAGCTCGGGGCGTATCGGCTAAAGAGCTTCCCGGACAAACGAGCTAGATAAGGCACCGAACTGCACCCAAAGTGCTAAGCGGCCGCGGGCTGAGACATTACCGCATGCGGGAACCGCTCTGCTCCCAACAAGGAAACTGGGATCGTTCGTGTGGTCCACTGGAACCGACGATCTCGATAAAGCCAACGCTGCCAAAAGTTTAATCAAGATGCGTTCACACCCACCGCACTTCATCAACGTAGAATTCCTTATATTATCAACGTTATTGCCTCGAGAATGTTGGCCTACAATCACTAGATGCCAATAACTGGAGTTTTGGATGCCAACAATTAGGTGTTTTATCCTATGTTTATCTTAAGTTTCATCAAATTGCTCAGCGGTATAGCCATGAAAGCGTATCAAATCAAAAAGGGCAACCAGACTAAGAAACTAATTTCCACATTTATAACATTAGTAAAAACAGTATGGAAAAGGGATTGTACTAAATCTACAACTATAAACATAAACCATCCATCAAGTCTTTTTGTGACTCGATCAACGGAACTTTAATATAAACCAATTATAATCCCTAAAATTGAACAGGATTTTTCTGGCTTTTCCGTAGCAATAATCCTGTCCTCTCCCAATCCAACTCGGCACCTGACGAATGATTTCCGTGATTCCGAAACTGATTAGAGTCTGCATATTTACGAAGGTGTGCAAACAAAAACACAGCGACGGAAGCGGAGCGCCGAGGAATAATTTTGGTTCTCTACGACGGCGCGTAAACTGGGGGCGCCGCTGTACCCCGCCCATCACTTCCAAACAAGGAGCTAGGTAGAAAAATTTAATGTGAACTTGTTTACTTTGAGCACTTCCTGAAGCCACCCTTGGATTTTACAATGCTTAATTTAGTCCACATTACTTCGATATTTTGAACATTTCCAAGTCTGATTTTATGATCTCCGGTGTCCATTTACCGACGCCGTTTGATCGGAGTTTCTATTCCTAGGCCGGGTCATATTTACGACGTATGAGCGTAAAATCTCGTACATAAGCGGGATCTGGAGCAGCTTAGGATTTTATTCGGCTATAGAAAACGAAGAGCCCTTCAGCATGACGTCACAGGTTCGACTGAATCACGTGGAAGAGATTCAGTTTACTTTGTATGTATGAGACTGAGCGGTAATGTGAGCCCTCGTTAGCAATTTTCTGCCAAGATGATATAGCTTTTATATTCAACAGTTAAGGTGCAAAGTGTTGAATTGAATGTAACTTCAAATGAAAAGCATAGCTGTCTAATAAATTAGCTTGTCATAAACATCGCTTCGTAAGCTGCTTTCGTAATTTGCAAACGCCTGAGGCGTCGCTTAACGAAATCTTCGTAATTGAGTTAAATTAAGGAAGTAATGTAAATAAATACAAACAATAGATAACCCTCGTTTCCTTAGTAATATTCACAAGGCTGTTTGTTGTTGCAAAAATAATATTTAAGTTTTGTTTCGCAATGTTTCTAATTGACGAACCGCATCAAAACAGGTAGATAAATAAGTTACAATATTTACAAACCACTGATGTACATCCGGTTAGACCAGTTTTTAATGAGCTATGCTCATCACTATTTAATAATAAAGTATTTTAAAATAAAACGACAGTATTTGTACCAATAACACATTCTCATTTAAGCGTGTAAAATATTACCTACAGTGAAAATGTTACATTATGTTTAAAGTACACAACCAGTACCTACAGTACAGAGTATATTCAGTCATGCACGAAAGCACTTTACATTCTCTCCCTTAAGAAACATCAACGGCTAATTGCATAACAAGTTTCCCTGTCAGCTTTGAGTCAGTGGTGCCTCTCCGTACTCAATATACTGATATAGACATATATCGTACATCGGTGAGAGAAAACCTACAACTGCACGTCAATACAATCAAGCGGGCCAAGCCCCAGTTTGGCGACCGGGCACTTTGGGGGACACTGCGCGGTAGTTAGTTAGTATATTATCCCTTAGGGCTTTTCGTTTTGATTTTTTTGTCGCCAGGTCCTTAATAATAGTCCCAACTTTCCGAATATAAGTTAGTAGACTTTGTAAAGTCTACAAACCAAGTTTACCTTTGAAGTCCCACTTTTTTGAAATGAATTCCAAATACAGTAAGTAAAATGATAATAAATAATTAACGCATAATTCTCTGACTCCTTTTGAAAACCTTACCTGAAAACCTTATAGGCTTTGATGATTCTCGAACCATATCATAGACAATTAATAAGATGAAATTTTCAAAAACCATTTGCAGGGATCGCAAAACAAAAACTGAGAAGCGAGCAAGATTCACATCGAGAGTATGTCAATATGGTCTACTTTTAAATAAATCACGCCACAACGACTACCCGTGAGTCCCGTGACCAGCATAACGTACTATCCATCATTCTGAGCACAATACATTGCCGCGAGACGTCACTTAGGTAAGTAAGGCACTTGCGGGCGTAACCTAATCGTGCCGATCATGACTCGCTACGGGCGACTAGCCAGGACAGGGTGGCAGTGACATTCTCATTACGAGTACTACCCCCACACTCGTCCTACCTACATTATCACGCATTAGCCAAACATCAAAAGACACGATCAGCAAGCGTAATGCCCGTATCTGTATGACGGATGGAACCGCCTCCCGTAATACCTCGCCTTAGGGCATTTATAAAACACTTTGTACTCCACGATGAATGATCCGTTTCCAAATTTGCTACCTTTGAGCTTTGAGCGCGGCATGTTTTATTACTTTTCCTTTGCATGGTTATTTTATTTCCTACGCGAATAAAATTCTTTTGTAGCTATATTAAGTATGCATTAGGTTGTTTTTTAGAGTTGCGCCGATGTAGGTTTTCGTGAACCGCAACAAGGGAGGGTGTCGGTCGGTGCGGTCAGGGGCGGAAGGAGCTCATTGCGGGATATCCTCCGATGGCCGGTAACAATCACCGTTTAATTTTCAATGAGCATTAACAGCCGTCGCGTCCCCGAGCGGGCTCTACTAAACGATATCGCAAACCCGCTAAATCATGTAACAACTCAAGGATAAACAGTTTGAAACTTTGCTACGTTTATTTTGGCGATTCTTCGTTTGAAGTCGATCATCATGCTTGACACGACGCCAGTGGTAGTCTAAAATATTAATTGTTAGTGTGATACATTTTGGAAAATCCGAATTGATTAATAATTGACAACCTTATAGACTATAGTGAATGCGTGTAATATAGTTTTTATGCGAGAAAGTGCAGATTTTGTCTACGGTCCTTAAACCTTTTTTTACTTTAGGTATGGACAGATCTTATTAAATTAAACATAACTATCTCAAAGTAATCTGACAATCCCCTTTTATTAATTTGTTATTTTTAGGGCATTGGATTTAGCACTTTCCGCCCGGAATTTAAAGGCTGTGTGGCTGTGTGCTGTAAAAATAAGATAGTAAAAACTAAACGTTTAATGGTCGTTTAAAGCGAAAAGTTTAAAGTGTCATGTCAGTCGGTAGATTTAACTTGATTCTAAATTCAATACTTGACCATGCCACCATGTAGAAATGATTGCACTAATAAGTTCTCATGTTCCGGCATTGAGGATGAGATATGCGGTAAAATTACAAGCACAGAGACCATATAAACCATTCTATCTTCATATTCAAGTTTTCAATCGGAAGTGTCTTTCCTTTGTAATTGCAAATGTCCATGCAGCTATTGCAGCTCCACTTACGTATGCCATCAGGTCCTCAATTCAACACAAAAATACCATATTGTCTCTGATGTGCTATGGTATGGTATTGGCCGGGTGAATATTTGGGCGTTTCAACCGCCGTCATTATTGTCTTCAATATATTGACGAAAACAATGATAATTACCTGCAACTTTTGATGTCAAAGTCAACGGACCCGGGGGTAGTATTTATTACATTTAAAATCATAAGACAATTAAAAAGTTTATCTTGAATAATATGCGAAGACAATAATGACGGCGGTTAAAACGCCGAATAATCACCCGGCCGCCATTACTGTCAAGAAAATGAGAGCTATGGTAACGTTGATAATAAGGTAACTCGTCAAAGAAAATATGGTTGTACCAAGTTGCATACAGGCCCAATTGGCTTGCTCGTTTGAATTTCCCTAAAAGTGAGTAAAAGCCGTGTATAACATTAGGCTCATGTGTCTAGACTCGCGATGAGTAATCCCCCGCCGCGGCGGAATGTCGCTCGTTGTCAAATTAACATTTTTATGAGGAAGTAAAGGCAGAGCGAAGACGAGCAGTTTGTACGGACATTAAGGCCAATAAAAGAGTTCCGGCGGGTCCCGTGCTAATTACACTACTCATTAGGGAAGGGGCGCCACCAAAGGTTCCCACAGTTGCATGGCACTTAGGTTACTTAGTAGATGTACGGACAGTGAATATAACTTTGCTTCAACCTGAATTCACAGCAGATGAGCAGACAAGCAACGCTGTTGCAGGCTAGGTACAAAGCCTTTTACAAACCTAAGTCACCATTCACCAATAATAATAATATACCTATTATATAATACACTCTAAAGCCTCTTGTAATACTCTCGACATATAATGTGTTAGATATTTTTAAACCCCTGCTGGTGACTATACTTACATTTTATGCATGTATTGAGCTTTATTTTTGTTTCACGATTATTATAAAGAAAACATCATAATACTGAACGCGAACCGATAACATCCACTCGATTTTTATTGAACAGTTTCCGTTGCGAAAATTGTTTACTATAAAATGTTTCCACCGCGTTACGTCGTCTGAAATATGAACAAAAATTATATGAAAACAATCATATTTATAGACTTTACACGCAAACAAGCTGACTGTCTTATATTATATTATTTAAAAACTTGTGAAGCATAATAGTCTAACTTTAGACAAATTACAGGGTAAGCAACGGTTTAGCGAAAGCTAGCCAGGTCAAAAAGAAACTACTTTTTGATGGAACTAGAAACTAAAAACAAAACAAGGGAGGAGAAGATACACTACGCCCACCATACAGCGGATCATACTTACATGTGCGCATCACTGAACTATTTGTTTCTAATACCTAAGTATTCCTTCTCATGTATTTGTGTATAAAAATACTATCAAAACAGGCCTCGAGGCCACACCAGCTGGTTTCAGCGCTGACACCTCTTGAAAAAAAAGCATTGAATTTGGTTACCAGTTGGGGTCGTCCCTCTATGTTCACAATACTAAGGCCAAGCGTAATGAAGGTCATAGATGTGTTACTCTCTTAAAAACTGCTCTTGTCACAAGGCCGTCGAGTTAGAGAAGTCATGCGAGAGGGAGTTTTAAGTAACCTAATTGAGATTTGACATCCTACAATGATGTCTGTGTGTTAATAATTCATCCGTCAATAAGTAAATCGAGTTGACTAAGAATCACTGACCAGTTCAGTCTTGCCGCATTTATTTCTTTAACGAATGAATGCATCTAAGCATTGATTTAATACGCATCACGCATTATGCACTTGGGTAAGTGACTTATCTGTTTGCGGCTGTAATCTTGTTAGCATCGCACCATGTTAACCTTACTGGTACACTACTTACTTCCAACACTATTTATTGTTTCGAGAGAAATTCGATTTTCCGGACGGTAATATTTATAAATAAATTATAAAAATAAATATCAGGGGACAATGTCACACCAATTGACCTAGTCCCAAACTAAGCTCTAGGCTTGCACTATGGGCACTAGGCAGCAGTATAAATACTTATACGGGTGTCCCATAAACCAACGTCAACCCGCCTAGGGCTGATAGAGCAGCTAAAAAGCTATCGATTTAACTCCTAGAAACTAGTAAAAATCGCTGAACATACATAGGGGTCTTATGTGTATGTTCAGCGATTTTTACTGGTTTCGGAGATATTGATCATGTTAATCTGAATTTTTGTAATTTTCCCTTATGTCCAATTAATTTCATGTTTTATTTCATAAGTTTTTCAGTGGTATCTTACAAGAAATAAAACATGAAATTAATGATTTTTCGTGAGTTGGACGTAAGGGAAAAGTTCAAGATAAAAGATAAAAGATAAAAGAAATGTATTTAGTAAGTAGGCCGCTCGGGCACTTTTACACGTCAAGATACTACCAGCGCTTCCCAAGAGGAGACCACTGCTGAGAAGAAACGCCGCAAGAAACTCAGCAGTCAGTCATTTTTTAAACTTATTTCATATTTCATATTACAATGGTACAACTTAGTCTAGCATTATATAAAGCTACAAGTATTAAATTAAATATAATATCAAATAACAGTAGTTCAGCAGGAAAACATGGCAAAAATCTTACGGGAGAGAAAGATGGAAAAGAATAAAATAAAATAACTACAACTACCTACTTATATATGTGTATATGAGATGGTGCAAGATGACCACATAAAAGTTTCGATATGTTTTCCTGCATCAACGGTGTCCCCCAGACAAGAAAAAGCAGGATAAAGCCTTTGCATTTGAACAAATTACTATTGACTAAGTTTCGGGTGTAGGCCATGCATTTTTGTCTGTTAGATAGTCCTCGACCCTATAATACGCTTTAGACATTAACGACCTTTTCAAATATTTTTTAAGTGCTGGAAAGGGTAACTTTAAAACTACTTCAGGTAATTTATTATAGAAATGAATGCATTGACCAACAAATGATTTATATACTTTACGGACACGGAATTTTCGAATAGCTATTTTATTTTTATTTCTAGTATCTAAATTATGTGTATCTGAGTTTTTGGTGAACGAATCTAAATTCTTAATAACATAAATAATATTCTCGTAAATAAATTGAGACGCTACAGTTAAGATATTAATTTCTTTAAAAAGTTCTCTTAATGAGTCACGGGAATTTAAATTATAAATAGAACGAATGGCCCTTTTTTGTAACACAAATATAGTTTGTATGTCAGCTGCCTTACCCCAAACCAGAATACCATAAGACATAACACTATGAAAATAACTATAATAAACTAAGCGAGCTGTCTCAACATTAGTTAGTTGTCTAATTTTCCTAACGGCGTAAGCTGCCGAACTTAGTTTACCTGCCAGTGCAGCTATGTGGGGACTCCATTGCAAATTTTTATCTATTGTTATGCCTAGGAAAACCGCCCTATCTACCATTAGCAAACACTCGTTATTTAGAAAAATACTAGAATCTACCGGTTTAACATTAGGCAAAGCGAACCTAACACATTTAGTTTTCCTGGCATTTAGTAGCAAGTTGTTACTAATAAACCAATTATGTACTTTAACTAGAGTGGCGTTTATCCTACTGTAGTCTACGGTTTTTCTATCTACCTTGAAAATTAGTGAAGTATCATCAGCAAAAAGTACAATATCGCAAAGTTCATCTACTATTGGGGGTAAGTCATTTATGTAGACCAAAAATAAAAAAGGACCTAAAATAGAGCCTTGAGGCACACCTATTTTCACTGTAGCTCCAACAGATTGCGTTTTGTTTACAACAACTGTTTGAGTTCTATCACTTAGATAAGAAATTTCAGATTAAAATGATCAATATCTCCGAATCTAGTAAAAATCGCTGAACATACAAAGGGGTTAAAACGATAGCTCTTTAGCTGCTCTAACAGCCTAGGCAGGTTGACCTCGGTTTGATGAAACTGCCCATAGTGCCCATAAAAAAAAAAGATAATATAACTGATACAGATATTATATTGTTGTATCTTCATAAATATATATCGTAACTTTCCTGGGGCTATGTGTTCTAAATGAAGTGATGAACTGAAATATTTTGAACCCGTGATTCATTACTTAAATTACTTTTTATAAAGGGCTTTATAGTTTCTTATCTCTGATGTTCAATATCGGATACTCAAAGAAAATTAGCTAAGCGCTTAAAGTTCTACATCGTTTTGAAAATTCTCGATAGACTTATACTATAAGGTTATCTTGATTCCCTCTCTCTCTTCCTAGCTATTATTAATCTTACATGGTGGTGGGGTCAGTTTTCCTCTCATCTCATCTTTCTTCTCCACTTCGCTGTCCTCGACATCGTTCTCGGATGCCTGACACTCCTGCATGTCCTTCAGCACTACATCTTTCCACCTTGTTGGGTGGCCTGGATCTACGACCAGAGATGGTAAGATGTAATGCCAAGTTCCTAACGCAGTCAGGCGGCCTCCTCTTCATGTGACCATACCACCGCAGCCTACTCTCCTGCATCTTATCCGCGATATCACGTACACCCAAGCTTCCTCACACGTACTCATTGCGGATTTTATCGAGCCTGGTGACGTCGCACTTCCACCTCAGCATTTTCATTTCGGCAACTTGAATGGCATGCACGTTCTTCTTGGTTGCGGCCCACGTTTCACTGCCATACATAAGGACTGGTCTTATGACGGTTCAGGTTATCTTACTTGATAAGATTAAATGATCAGTGCGATAACGGCAAATGGCTACAATCGTTTTGGAGGTTTTGCTAACGTATCTATAGTTATACACAGTTCCATAAACGCCATGATCAGGGCCCGTACTTTCATTCTGTTGACGCAAAAATGACGTCACGATAATTAGTATAATTCCAAATGGTTTTATTGTAATTGTTAACCATTAGTCGTCAATAATTTAATCATGTACAAATGAGTTAAGTAATCTATTGACGCGTACAAAAATAAATACCTACTTCATACCTAAAACGTAATTGAAACTATTTGATTGAGAAGGACAGTGGCAAAAATCATCGTGGAACATTATCATAAAAAAAAACTTTTGTTATGTTTTAATAAATATTAATATTTTTAGTAATGATTGGTGAAAAAAAAAGATGCTGCCGTGATTCGTATTCTGATTGCGATTAAACTGTGTATAACTATAATTATTAATCGCTTATTATTCTTTATTTTTTTATTTGTCCTAGTTAATACATACTTAAAAAGCTGCCAAATGAAAGCAGAGCACTCTGTGTGTAAAATTTCTTCATTTTGACGTCATCGGCATGAAAAGTACGACCCATGGTCATGATTAAAATATTACTTAACATAAATTTACAAATCTAATCAAGATTATTTGGTTTTCATACCGTGGTATCTTGAAAATGTAGATAATACGACAAAGATACTAAATCCGCAAGAACACGTAAGTAAAAAAATAAATAGATAACAATCTCAGACCAAATGACCAATTCTAAATTAAGGTATAGGCTTGTGTGGTTGAACTCAGAAGTAGCTGTAGCTACATTTTAGTACCTTGTCGCAGTTATTGATAAACTAAATTCGAACCACTCTCACTTTAATCCGTTCCTGCGACAGTGTACGTAATGCGCCTGTACTATGATGAAATATAATTACAGGACTTAAAAATGTATAATATATCCAAATATAGATACAGTTTGGAAGGCGTCTTTTTTGTACGTAATTTATAAAACAAACAAGAATCGCGTTAATTCAATTCTAATGTTCAATTGTATAAAAATCTGATAAAAATCGCACATTCTCACGAGTTAATGAACAAAAAGAATCTTATACAATGGTGATACTACTCCATGAAGAATATTGCACCATGGGCTCTTTTCTACTCGGTGAAACCATATTGCTTTTGACATGTCATCGTATTGTCAACGTTATCACAGCTCGTGTTTTTTGACAGTACCTAATGGTGGCTGAGTTACCAATACGAAAATATGTCAAAAGCTATAAGGCTTTAGCTGGTAAAATAGAGTAGGTACCTAATTCATATGGTTGGTCGGCACAATGCATGTGCCCTTCACGGTCGGCCGCGGTCACGGAGATTCTCAGATAATATCATAATTATCACATACACACATAATCATCAAGATGATTCGCCATTTTATGCATCAAACCCTTAGGAGAATTGAATATTACCTCTAATATTAGAATAAAAAGCTTTTGTATAAACCTTAAGTAAAGCCCCATTTCTGTGTAGTTGTAACACATCTGTACATAGATCTAGACCGATTGACATTCTATACCTATTTTAAATTTGACGTTAATTCCATATTCGTTGAGAATACAACTGAATGCAAGAGGAGAAGGCATCAACAGCGTGTGCACCGCGCGTTCAAAAGTAGGCCAGAACTCTACCACTCGTTTCTTTCAATATTTACATAGGTATTCCAACTAAATATCCCAAATAAAACAACTTGGGCTGTAACGCAAACTTGGATAACTCTCTGTTATTCGGTCTTGCACCATGAAGTAATGGAACGAGCGATAGAGAGGAATGATATCATTAAAGACGAAGTTTATCATCATAACTGGCCAAATATCTGTCCACGAGTTGAGTAAGTTACTTCGAGTTGTTTGCGGTGAGTGCACTGTTCTTAAGAATTCAAGAATCGGGCTTGCAGTTTGCCGATATTTTCCCGGAAAATTCAATAGCTTTCAGACGTAATGGCCACAGATTTCGGTACTCAGAATTCCCGGACCTGCAATGATGCATTAGTCATAGTGCTAGCTTTTAATTCTAAATTACTAGGTACTAACGGCGAAGACTAAGGCGACTAATGGAACATAGGCTTGTAGTACTGTTAGGCGATGGGCTTGCAACCTGTCATTATAACGCTGTTAGTCGTCTTAGCCTATTTGTGCAAAATGTGGTTACTGAATTATCAACAAGTTTTCAAAGTTTGTAGGTGAGTCTGTAGCTCTGCCTGCCCCACTCTGGGATTACATGCGTGAAGGTGGGGTGGGGTGGACGGGTGGACGTTTCTAATAAGAAACCGTTTAAAGAATACTCATTAACACTACTATGGCTTACTTACGGATTAATGTTAGGGAACGGCCTAACATTTTTCGGACTCGTTAAGGTGCTTTACTACCGGGCAAGGTGAGACGAGGCAAAAGGAGAATTGCAATTTGTATTGAAAAAAATAAATTCCCTCCAGCGCATCTTCGATGGAAATGGCTGTTTTAATACAAATTTTAATTCTCGTCTCGTCTCGCCTCACCGGTGGAAAAACACCTACAGGAGCCGTAACGTGTTTATGTTGTTCATAAATGGAATCACGCTAGTTCAAATAGTACACTCATATCACATACATCCTCGCGGTCTAGTCACAAAGCCACCACCATCTTATCCATTAACCAGCCGCCAAGCAGCAGTGTTTGCGTTGTTTTGTTCCGCTGTAAATACTAACAAAAAAAGCATTTCATCTCTTCAGGGATGGCAAAGCATTTGCGGTCGTAGAATTGCAGATTGAAATTGTGTATGCGAATGTTTATTGGTCACACATCCCACTTACCATCAGGTGGCCTGTGTGCTCGTTTGCCTCCTCAATAACATAAGAAAAAAAACATTTACTAGTTTGTTCACCCAAGTTTTGGAATTACCCAAAATGGTTGGCATGAAGCTCAATTACAATTCGCATAATACATGTTTCACTCGTTCTCAGAACAAATTCCAGTCGAGTTATGGTAATTAAATAGTCCGTCATGTAAACACTCTATTGTAACGCAAATGCTCCAAAATAAGGGATTGGTACGATTATAAAATAGATATAGAATAACGGGAAGAGAAAGAAAGTCATATTTGCGGCTTGGATTTCCCTAAATATTAACAACGGACATGAATTCATTATAAAAAATAATACTTGTACCCATGTCCATATTCGATATTGACAAAAGCGAACAAGTCGCAAACAAACACTTTAGACCGAGTGGAACTGTGGAAGAGACCCGTCTAATTAATGTATGTCAATGGTGTAGCCTCCCAGCATTAATTAATTATTATCTCAAGTTCAAAGTTGATTCGCTACGTTATTAGTCACGGCGCTTGCTCTCCAGATAATAACTAATAATATTGCCCCTGTTTTTAATTTTGCGAATAAAAAATGTGTTTACAATCAAAGGAATCTAACTCACAGGCCACTAACGGATTTGTAATCTCATCTGCAAAGACGCTGACAACCCTGAGGATCAAGATTGAATGTTTCGTCTAATCTGCTTCTTTTCCATACAGAAGAGAGAGAAGACATTCATTACAACTAGTTGCGTTTCTACACGTAAAGAGTTATTGCAGTGTAATTGACCTCGAGACCCTCAAGATGAGGCTGAATTGGATCCAGAGACATTCGGCGAAGTAAATGAGCGAACACCTGGACCTCTTTAAACTCTTTTATGTATTAATACCTTAGTAAACAAGTTATGGCGTAGTTCATTCATTTGATATTTGAATATGAATTTTCTTTGATATTATGGCACGAATTGGCCTAAAACGGAATGCATAACCATTACTTATATTTTTTTAAATCTTTATCATGTTTGCGTACCCACCCCTATCGTTCTGGGATCGTAAAATAACATTTTAATTATAATTATTCCATTTCAATTTTTAGCACCGTCTACAGTTTTTTTTTACTACACCCATACGAAACATTTTTATATGACATAACATTTTTTTTGTGAACGAATAATAGGGCTCTCTATAGCAGTCCTTTTATCACCCTTCATAAATGTTTATAAGTGATGGAAGTTTTCCTTGTGAAAACAAGTTTTATTTTATTTTATATAGGTAATTTTAATTCGGAACGGTATCAATATGATACCATAAACGAATTCGGCATCCCCAATTTATACGAAAACGATTCCAAACTTGGCCTAGTAGCTTAACCGATGTAGAATATAAAAGATAAAGTTGACCCCCCCTCCTCGAACATTTACATCTAATATCTTGGTGGCTCCACTTCTAAAATCCATCCTTGAGTCCTATGGCCAATCCTGCAAAGGAAATCTTTGATTCACGAAGCGCCGTATTTCATCTGCTACAACTGCCACTAAGCCAGCCCAATTTCGATGGAGAAATACGGTTAATCCCAATTCAGATAATTTCACAATCGAGATGAACATGTGTTTTTCTTCTGTATGACAGTGGGTACCATGTGTTTTAAATCTTTAGATGTTCAATTGAATTTGATGTAATCGTTGCGACGAATAAATTTAGAGGCTGGACAGAAGAGAAGAGAAGTTTTCTTAAATAAAAGTATGGTTTCTAAATCACTTTTTTTTTAAATGGAGAGCATATTTTAAACGTCAAAACTTATTTTAATTTATTGCTCTTTGACCTTCGCTTTCTTTCATTAATTCACTAAAACTACGTAATTCTCGTGATTTCATGTAATATATTTTTCCTCATGACTTTTTACCATCAACCGGTTCTATCACCGACGAATAGGGCCGTTGCTTTTTTGTACTCTCACTAAAAAACAACACCATTATCAGCTTTTACAGTATTAAAACACTCTCGAAACCAGTGTTTATTAACGCCATTAAACGAGCGAAAGTTGATTTAGAGCTAGAGATGATTCTATTTACAACGACCACGCAACGTACAACAGATGATCGTAGTCGTGCCTCTGTGAGCGTTTCCACACGTGTACCGTAATGACTCGTGATATAACCGATAATAACCGTAATTCATAACCAACAACTCGACTGTATTTCCGATAACGAAAAATAACAAGCAAGTACGAGATTTGCCACGCGATTCTATATACGGGCATTTGAATTTTTTTTAAACTGCTCGTTTAGCCGTTTTATCTCGAAGTGCCTTTCGTTCTTCGAAACTAGCTAAAGATATACACAAGTAGATAAACTATTTCGCCAGTCTTGCTGGTTGAGATATAGGTAACATTACGATTTAAGGAGTGAATGGATCGCTTGGCTTTAAAAAATGTTGTAAGACTTGATATGGGACTACTTAGTGATTCAATACTACCAAGATAGCTGCCGACATATTCATATTAGTGAAACTGTCGCCGTCACGCAACGCCGGCGTTCTACTTTCTACCACAAGTACAATGCAATTCAAACAAAGGGAAGTCTTCAGGGACGTTAGCAAATAGAAAAGTAAAGATTCTTTAGAACTGTAAAACTTAGTTGCAATTCATTCTAATACAGATGCCGAAAAGAACAACAAAATGGCTGCAAATGTTTTCACAAATGCAAGCTTATAAAATATTTTTTAACGCAATCAGATATTGTCAGGGGAATACGTTCAAATTATTAATAATAATAATAATAATATAAGACTCTCGCTAGATGGCTGGATCAAGGGCCAGATACAGAAGGCAGTACTCCTCGACACGGCACGCATTGTGAGGAGGTTCCTCTCTCTGCAGCCCTAACCACCGGTAGCTTGAGCCCTGCCCCGCTGCCGGCGGCACCCGTAGGTTAGGTTTTTTATAATGTATATTTTTTATATTAGTATTGTTATTTTACTTTTATATTTGAATGTTTATTATAAAAAACCTAATTTATAGAAAATTAAATAAATATCTATGAAATAATAATATCAGGGTACAATGACACACCAATTGCCCTAGTCCCAAACTAAGCTCTAGGCTTGTACTATGGGTACTAGACAACGATATAAATACTTATATAGAGAAATATATACTTAAATACATAGAAAACATCCATGACTCGGAAACAAATATTCGTGCTCATCACACAAATATCTGCCCTTACCGGGATTTGAACCCAGGACCACTTGCTTCGTAGGCAGGGTCACTACCAACTAGGCCAGCGCGTCGTCAAATTGTAACAGAGGGTTGTTGTTTACTGCGTATTCGACGCGCATGTAATGTTTTGGTACAACACATACGACCTTTTGAAACGGCCGCCTCGTAACAAGAACATGATGCGGCTGACCTTATGCCCTCAAGTCGAGTTCGAGTTATTATTTCTCGTTATTAATCTCATTTTCCTCGTATAATACCTACAACTGACATAATTTAATCTAGTTCAACCAAAAGCGAGTGTAGGTATGATGTTAATTTACTTACACATTGTTACATTGCACGATCGAGTCAACCAAAGTCAACCGAAGAACCAAACCAATATCAATAACGTAGTCGTAACGTAACGTCATTTCATTAAGTACATTTAGAATTGAATGGAATTGAATGTTTACGTAACAAATGACTCGATGACTATTCTATTCGATTTAACCGTCGAGCAGTAATTTGTGGACAGAAGTTTCGAGATTACGGAAAAGAAAGCATTCGCATAGAAAAGCGTCGATAGTTGTAGCTTGGAGTGGTGATGCTTGAGTTTTCGCATCACATCGTTATCCTAAACTGGCATCTTATGCCACAACGTAAAGCAAAAGTGTATTTGCTGGTTGTGAGATAGAGCCGGTATTCGTAAGTACCGTGAAATCGCAATAGACGCCAAAGAATTACCAGTCGAAATGTGTGTCGACCGCCGACCAGGTCATCGCAACTCAAGACCGATGAGTGCCGGCCCGTTAGGTTCCGTACTTACGCCATTATGTGCCATTCAATACGGTAGTAACTGGGGCTTGGCAAAGAGTTTTACCTACCGAGGTAAACCTAACACCTATAAACTGATTGATTGCTTTTATAGGCTGGCGCAATTGCACCCGCAATAAAGTAATTCAATTTTTATTAGGAATTTTAATTGATGGTTTTTTGATAAGCGCGCGTGGCTTAGTTATTGAGGTATAAAAATAACCTCTTTTAACGGCATGCGGCAAATTCCAAGGGATATAAACGGGTCAAAAATAAATATAGTAACGTGGCCTTTTAACAAATAGCCTATTTTGTGTCAGTCGTGTTAAGTAAACGTCGCCCGTATTCCAACTAACAAAGCCCCGAATGAAGTCCAACTTGTTTGTAGACAGGCTTTGTCACCGATGACATATTTACACATAAGCTATTGTGGCCCGGAATAATACGTGACTGATTGGATGTTTAATGTTTGTGAAGAGTAGGGAATGCCGGCGCTTGTCTTAAACCAGCTATAACATCAGCTTCATTCATAAACGCAGATCACGCGGCTTCAAAAGCAATTTCCAAACGAATCGATCGATCAGTCGATTTTATATTAAAACCTACTTGGGTGTCTGTAATAACGGGTTGGCTTTAAGTAATGAGAACTATTTCGGTGGATACGGCCGGCGAGAAAAAAAGTAAAAATTGATTTTCTTTTATTTTAATATACGTCAAAAATGTCAATCTTTTTCATTTATAACCAAAAATTAGTACACTATTATAAATAATGTCTGCGAGAGAGTTGTTGCGTGAACGCGTCTATCAACTTCTTGGACGACGTGAAAAATCTGAGGTGATTGCACACTTCAAAACTGAAAATGTCCCTTTGTCTACAATTTACCGCCTGATCCATCGATGGGAACTCGGTGTTGGTACAAAAGATTTACCAAAAACAGGTAGACTTTCAATCCTTCCTGCTCGTGTTCAGAAGAAAGTGGCTAAGTTTGCACAAAACAGGGTTGGCGTGTCACAAACAAGTTAGAAATGAAATATGAGGTGTCCCGTGGTTGTATTAGGAATATTTTAAAGAAAAACAATATCTTCAAGCGACAAAAAGAACCCAAATATTCCGATAAACAACTTGAGGAAATACCTAGAAAGTGCAGGCGATTACGAAGAAACCATTTGGGTAAAGAAATATCAATAGTAATGGATGAGGAAAAGTACTTCACATTTACCAACGATAACATGCCTGGTAATGACGGATATTAAGTACACAGCCGATAAAAGTACTGTTTCGGACAACGTTAAATTTAAATGTAAACTCAAATTTGAAAAAAAAGTACTCGTCTGGGTCGTAATATCTAACAAAGGAATTTCAAAGGCAGTGATCAGAGATTCATCAGGACCAGCTATCAATGCCGAAGTATATCAGCGGGAGTGCTTGCCGATTGTGTGTCAGTTTATAAATAAATACCATTCTGATGGAAAGTACATATTCTGGCCTGATCTAGCCAGCTCCCACTATGCAAAAAGTACCCAGAAGTGGCTGACGGAACGAGACATACATTTTGTACCCAAGGAGTCAAACCCCCCAAATGTTCCTAAAGCTCGTCCAATTGAGGATTTTCGGGAAATCCTGAGTAGACTGGTTTATAGTAATGGATGGGAAGCTAAATCGCCAAAACAATTAAAACGCAGAATACAATGCCAATTGAAAAAAGTAAAGCTGAATGTGATCCAAAGTATGATGCGAGGGGTTAAAACCAAGTTGCGAAAAATTTAAGATGGGGTGGTCCTTTTGGCATATTGTACTTAGATATTGAAAGACTAGTTTTAATGTATTTTAATAAAATATTACTATTTACATCCATACTTACTATTTTATTGAATTTTTTTTTTTTTAAATTCTCTTTACTTTAAGTCAACCCGTTAAAATAGTTATTTATTTGCGTTTGTAGGTCACTTAAAGAATAGGTAGGTGATACATGATATAAATATGTCCCACTGAAAACTACCCGAACGCGTACAAATTGAAATATATACATCAGTTGGATCAGTTTTATTCAGTGCACGTACATAAAGACTAGACAATATAGGCCGCAAACTTAATCAGTTCAGCTCTCATATGTTCGTTATACCTACCTACCTATGAACCTATGACACGTATTTTTAACCTAGTTATCAGCGGGATATGAAGAGACAATCTCACACAAACTGACATGGTTCTTAACTTAGTTCTAGAAATATGTTTGAATGTTTTATTTTAATGGACATTTCATAAAGTATAGGAAGGCGAGACCCTTGGACGGGAGGGGTTTGCTTCTTTAAAACGGATTGTATTTGCTGCATCGTCATTACTCTATCATTAGACTATCGGATACTCCGGACTATTAGGCTTTCGGGGGCAGGGAGGATGTGCACAGTGACAAGATTTACACCATTAGAGCGACGTGCTCCCCTTCGTACAGGAGCCCGGCACCACCTTGTAAGCAAATCAGATCAAGCACTGAAAACACCTGGAATATAATAATATTAACAACTACTCCCACTTCCCAGAAAAAACGACCAAAAATTTCATAGAAAGAATATGTAGTGACAAATATTGAAAAGGGAATACCTACTAATATGGTTTGGTCATTTAGAAAGGATGGATGAGAGATTTCCGAAACAGGTATGGCGAGCGAGAATGACTGTAGATGTCGGTAGGGGACGCACATACAGTGATCAGATTCGCGATGTACTGAAT
The DNA here is from genome assembly GCA_923062465.1 of Acleris sparsana. Classification (NCBI taxonomy): domain Eukaryota; kingdom Metazoa; phylum Arthropoda; class Insecta; order Lepidoptera; family Tortricidae; genus Acleris; species Acleris sparsana. The sequence continues at coordinate 5,655,732 of OV281293.1, forward strand.
AAGGGGCAAATTAAAAAAAAAAACAAAAGAAGAGGTTGATGAATGCAGATGAAGCGAAAGTTGTAGGTATGTTTAGACCGGTGCACTTGGCGTTCTATACTCTGCCTGCCTACCCCATTGGGAGACAAGCGTGAAGGAATATTTGTATGTATCAGCGAATTTTCTGCAATAATTATCTACTAAGTAAATTTTGAACTTTAAGTATTTGCGAATGAGAATGAAATCACAGTATTAAAATACAACAGCAGGACAGACCTATCGAAATTCATATAGTAACTGTGTCTGTGTGTCTTGGTAAGTTAAAACACCGCGGTTTAAGATGTTGCCTCTGTAATTACCTATTGCAAAGAGTGTCGATCATCTCAAGAAACTTAATGACTATATTGCCAGACTGATGGGTACATTGACTACAAGCTCTAAGTAATTTTACCTTTGCGTAAACAACATTAAAACGTCTGCAATTACCTACAAAACAGCGACTACTAAAATTAACCTCGCTGTGAATTAAGATCCTAACGGTGGCATTACTATTTCACTTGCTTATCATAACTCACACAGCCTTTACATCTACATACATTAGCATAATCATGAATTGCACAATAACAAGACGTATTTTAAATCGAATAACACGAGATCGTTTAATAGATATTTGGTAGTCAGTTTATTTAACAATAAACAAATAAATATGCCGTTTTACATCTAAAATAAGGCTTTCTTTTAACTGACTTCAAAAAAGGAGGAGGTTCTCAATTCGTCACTTTTTTTAAATGTTTGTTCCCCTATTACTCGAAGACCACTGGACCGATTTGAAATATGTTTGAATGAGCATACTTCCTAGTTGGTCCCATTGTCAACATGTCAGGATCTGATGATGGGACCATGGAGAAATCAAGGGAACTGCTCAAATATTATAGGCACACGTCTATCGATTTTGGTATTTTTCACTGTAACTCGTGCATTTGCTTCTGAAAAGTACTATATGGGTGGAACTGTTAATGAAGACCACAGATGGCCACCGGACCGGAACTCCTTAACGGTATCTATTTCAAGGGTGACGATAAGATATCTCGATTAAGGTAGTTGAGCGACTATGACGAAGCACAATTAATTGTTTAAATACGACTATGACTATCCCGCGACGTTGTTTGCGTTTTGCGGAGTGGGCCTACATTACAGCATAAATAGGATCACTAAAAAGTATAAATAAATGTTTAATAAAACAAAAAACGTCCTTCAAAAATGCAAACAAATAACTGTATTCGGGTTTTGGTTTAAAATATTGTGGGACGCCGACTTCATTTGGACAGACCTACCTACCATTTTATAAGAATTGCATTTTTGAAGGCATGCATACTGTCTAGTCAACAATTATCATACTTGTACAGAAAACCAGTGCGGTGCTAATTAGGTAATTTGTTTACCATTTGTTTAATTAGAGTAGATACTTGCCTATCTTACAAAAAATACCATTCATAAGTCCCTACAAAAAATCAGTACCTATTAAACAAAAACATAATTGAGATTTTTTTACGTAATTAAACGGCTTGCCGTAATAATCTAAAACTATCTAGGTATGCCTACCTAAATACAGAGATGTAACTTTTCGCACTAATGTGCGCATTTTCCTTCGCTGTACCCGATTTTAAAAAAAGCCAAGCGCCAGGATCCAGCCATTCATTAATAAGTAAGTAAAGAAATATACCTATATCCAAATTTAATAAAACTTTTTTTTTCCTAATAAATTCCTCATCCCCGGGAGGTATTGACATACAGAACGTCAAGTTAAATATTTTTAGCTGACATGAATGTCATGTGGATGTAGGCACTTACTACATGTTGCGAATTCGATTGGCGACTGAGGGGTCAATGGCCATTACGAAATTAGTGTCAACCGTGAGAGGAGCGGGGTAAGAAACCTTGACTTTGTATTCTTGTGACAACATATTATTTAATTTACTTGAAGCTCTTTATACAATCCATTGAATCCATATAAAACCTACAAGTGGCTTATTTAAGGCATGCAAAATACCTACCCGATCTACTTCGACCCGCAGATTTGAGATCTGAACCATCTGACCGAAGCATTTCGTTGCCATTCTGAACTTTATTCGTCTATATTAAGCGAGCAAAAGTGTAACAGAGTCACCCAAAAATAGGCTACTTTGCTTTCTCTGTCAGTCAACAACACTTCGTGTTCAGATTAGACTAATAATAACAATAACAGTACTTAATAAGGTAGTAAATAACTAATTCGTAATTTAATTTAGTTTTCCTTGAACATATCTGGCACATGTAGGCCATCAATACATTTACCTATGTCATATTAGTGTGAATAGTAGCTGAACATACAACTGTACAGAAAAACAGTACGATAGACAACAGGGTCCTAATAATACGGATAATACCTACTCTGGTGTTACTGTACATTTCCACGATTAGGCCGGCCAGCTTAGCGTAGACGTGGTAGAGTTTAACGAGTGTACCTAAGCTGGTAATATGTTGAGGCTTAGGCTGCGTTTCCACCAGGACCCGTATTATGGTCGGCTTTATAGCGGTGGATAAAGCATCCTCTCACTAGTCGCACTTACATACCGGTCAGAGAGTGACAGATGTTTTATCTACATCGACAAACACGATCATAATAGGCGAGAAGAGCTGCAAGTTATTCTATGTCATTAGATTCACTTTTCAACTCGACGGACGAATTATTAAGCGGCGAGTTTAAATTACCAATTAGTTAAGCCTATTGCGAAAAGCACGGTGAAGGAAGCTATTCGCAGGCAGTAACCCAAGCAGTTCCTCCGAACATTCTTCTGACCTGCACCTTGATGCAGGCGATGGGTTGGGCACACCCACCATTTTTTAAGCCAATTTAGCTTTGCCTTCCAGGCGAACGCGAACCTGAACGTCACTCGAAAATTCGTCGCCTAGGATTGCAATAATCGACTTTAGATAATGAAGAGTTTCTACAAAATTGAGATTGCCCTCGCAGTGGAATTACTGAAGCCATTCTATTAGTGGATTTTTCCTCGCACGGCTTAGCTGCTTCGCACAGCTTTCGTGGAAACGCAGCCTATTGCGGCATAAAACGTCGCGTTATTAAATTATAATTGAAATTCTTCATGAGTGTATTTATGTTAAACTCTATAAAACAGGTCCCATTAAAAAGGTTTTATTCCTTTAGTTTGAACTAGTCATGATTTGTGTTGTGCGTTACGTATTTTATTATAGCTTTTTAAGGTTCCGTAATGGCGGACACTGTGCTGTCCGTCTGCTCATCTGTCAATCCGTTTGTCACGGGTCTCTTGCCCGTGAACGGAATGAGTTAGGTACATAAAAAGGAGATAACAAAACAAACCCTAACATGTGGGGTGTTATTGTCTCGAACTCGTCGTCACTTGACATCAGGTGAGACTGAGGTCAAATGCAAACCCATTTTGGGAATTTTGGATAAAAAAGTACCTATGTGGAAATGCATTTTATATTTTTTAAATTATTCTAAATTATAAAGTTCTGTAAGTATATTATGTAGGTACAGTCAAGGAATTAAATTTGTCACCCACCTTAGTTCAAAAGTCCAACATTCTAGAGCAATAAGGTTGAGTTTCCTATCAATTACAAATGACTTGGCATCTCTAATTACAATGACATCTTTAAGCAGAATTTCTTTAAAATGGGTAGCAAATTAACTTCCGTGACCGTACAATACTTAATTTAAAAGATAAAGATTGGCAATTGCATTTCCCATTGACCATTCTGGGGTTTCTTCCCATGTTACCTGCTCCCCCATTCATTTGATAAACTTCAAGGAGAATTATACACAGGATACAAAGGTAAACCACGCTACCGCGCATATCTCCCTGACTCACAATTAAATCAACTAATTTATTCGCACCCTATTTGATATCAGTTTTAATGTATTATCGAGTTTTACTAACGCTACCACAGCAAGAACTGGAACTGGAACGGTACTTGAGGCTAGCAATGCCCAAGCCCTAAATAGATGAGCACGGAGTGGTGCTGAAACGCAGTCACAATAGTCGCATCCCTCAGTTATGAGAAGCATAAGACTGAGGCTAGGTGGAAGTTTAATGTAGCGGGCTCATACTTTACATCTGCCTAATTTGTAAATCACATTGATATCAATGTCTATACAGACACTTGTCAGCACTTCATAAGAATGATTAATCTATAAATTCTCGGCTTTCAATATCGAGCCAATGTTAAGTAAAAAAATATCGGTCGGTAAAATTATGGTCCAAGCTTATAATTAGGAACCATTCTTAGTTAGTGCTTACAACTTACTTTAACATATCCTCGTAAGGCACGACGGCCTATATGTAGGACATATGTCGAATTTACTTCAAACTCAATTTGACTGACACAAGATTTGTTTTTTAACTAAAATAGATTTGACGTGGTCCTTACATGGATAACAATGGTAGCAGTTACTTCTTAACTTTCATGTAAACATTTATCAGCTATGTTATGAGTTAAATTAGCTTATGTTAAAGGAAGAAATCTCTTGAACTGACTTGATAAAGGTTATTGTTACAATGATATTATAAACATTGACTCTCTGTTTGCAAATATCAACCACTTGAAATAATATTTATGACTTTACAGTAAAAGCATCTGCAAAGTACTTACTTAATATTTTTTAAATAAAAGAATGGAAAGTTTAAAAACATCCATATCCAATTCTGTCTATTATGAAATCAAAGGGTTAGGTTTTTTTTGTATAAAGTTTTACTTATAAATAGCAGAAAAAACTTACCTCTTTTACAACTCCGAGTTTGCGTTTTACATCTGGATCTGCATTTGGTCCGAGAGCCAAAACGGCAAATTGATTATTTGAAGCATCAGCCTTAGGTCCAGAGGGGGACACATCTTTGCTGGCAGCATTGTTGCCAGCAGCGGGCTCCTCTAGTGCATCTACAGGGGGTTTGCTGGGCCCTTTGGAGGAGGACTCTGAGGGTGCAACATCAAATTGCGGCCTTTCTAAGACTTTCATGCCCATATCCTCCTCTATCTTGGCTCGCAAGCGGTTCCTGTCTTCGACAATGTGAGGATCGTCCCCTTCACCATGTCGACCGATTCCATCAGCAGGAACTTCTCCGAGATCATTTTGTGCCAGCGGCGGCGGCATAAGAAGCTCAGGCCCCGCTTTCTGGATACGTTTGTACACATTATACACACTATCGTTCACACTCGAAGAACTTTTAAACTCTGGCAAGTAGAACAGTGCTCCTAGCCACACAATTCCGAATGTCAAAAGTACTGAAACAATCAAATACTTCTCCCGCAAGCGGAACGACCGCCGCGATATGGACGGCACGGGAACTCCATTTACAAAGCGTTGGTATGATGGCAAAATGCCCGTCATATTTACGTAAACAAATGGCCTAAGGTTCTACGGTAAATAGTTCGTAAATGACAGGTCATACAGACGACCCGTCACTAGTGGTCGCCATTAAACATCTGCCAAGCAAGCTGCCAACAGAGTTGAAGGAATACAGTACGGTTTTCCTTCAACAATACTGTGTTATACTGTGTCTGGTGCTCCAGAAAGCAACCTGTATTAACAAAAAGGCACACAATGAAACACCGTGTTCGAAATACTAGTGTGGTAGAAAATACGATACAGATAAACTATACTTCAGTGGGATACCATTTACAAATCTTACATTTCTACCATACCGGAGAAGTAGGAACATATAGTCTGTCAAGATAGTCATGACATAAAAATGATTTTATAATAGTCCTAAAGAGCTAAATTACAATATAAAATAGTATATAATAAAAATACAGTAAAGGGACTAGGTATAATACTATATTGCTTTGTTTGATTATGCGATTTTATACTGTGTAATTTAGGTCTTTGGATCAATTATAAAATCATTGTCATGTCATGACTTTCTTGACAGACTATATTCAGGGGTGATAGAATTTAAAGGCCTTCATACTCGACTTATCTCATTAAATAAAAGTATGATAGATGGTAGCTTCTACCCGGGTCTGCGTAAAAGTCGTTTATTGTTTTTTTTGGGAACTATCAGTGATTTCATCTTCGGTGTGTGGGTAGGCGGCGAAACGGTGTAAGCTCCCTCTTTATTTTGATAACCTATCCACGAATATCTTTCGTAATTTTTATCGATTAAGACCTTATTCTAACTTTACTTAACGCTTTATTTGAGTAAAAATATTTAACTGTAAAAGACCAAAAAATTAGATCGATAACAGTTAGAGAACATTGCCACATGAAAATCGATATCATTTTACATTTTATTAAACATCTCGTTTCTCTAATCACAGATAGCTGCTCAAAACCTTGTTTTTTTATTAAAACATCTTTTGTCACTTATTTTTTTGGACTATGTCATATAACAAGAAGGGACTAGAACTTTGCATTTTTTTTCTCCTTGGAGGGGATAACGGTTGAAATAAAATCTTAAGACCATGATAATGTCGAACTTCACCAATCATATTACTAAGATCATGTGGGGGAGGAAGATTACATTGTTACTGTCGTCCTCATTTAAGATGCTAAACCTCCCGGGTTCTTTGACCGAATCTCAAAAGTTAAACTTAAGGTTGGCGAATATGAAATGGCGTAACCACATAGTCCAAACCACTGATCGGCGATGTAAATACTCGTAGAATGAACCTCATGTGCTTCTGTCAAGTCCACGAGGGAAATATTCTTTAACTGAACCATAATTGTCCTTACGTTCATTTTAGGAGCACTTCAAAATAGTGATGTAGCCACATGAATAAAAATTTAAAACTTGCGACCCACCCCGGATTCGCCATCCAAAATTTTTTTTATACATTTTACACCTTGTCCTGATAATTACGTAAACAACAAAAAAGTTCTGCCAAATCAGATGAGCCATTATCATTTAATTTAAATCATCAACAGGTCACATCAACATCATTTGCTCCTAAAGTGAACGTAAGATAATGGGGTCTGGGATTATTTGCTTTGGTAAAAATGATGCTTAACCACTATTTGCCAAAAATAAACTAGATATGCAATATTCGCCAAATTATAAATTACGCAATTAAAATTAGCTAAAAGTTAGTTTGCCAAATAACAGTACCTAGTGCGATAAGTTAATTGGAAAATTATATTATACCAGGGTTTCTTAAACTACTTGCAATCACGGACCACTACCAGAATTTAAAAAGTTCTACGGATCCCTGTCTAAGAATATTTTACCGACACCACAATCTCCTAAAAAATATATTAAGGGTTAATTTTATTGATATACTGCGGACCCCTGATACACACGCTAAGGACCCCTAGGGGGTCTGTGGACCCCACTGTAAGAAACTCTGTATTAGACGAAATGTATTTTATGGTCACAGCAGTAGGTACCCCAAATAAATGAGCGTCTAAATAACTCAACAATGGTGAAATATACCTTAGATAATAGGAGTGAAAGCCATAGAAAAAAAACAAAGAAGTAGATTCCCGATATTATGAGTACCTATAAAAAGCAGATGACGAAGGTTTTCGTCCTTCTTACCCCTATAGTCTCAAAAGCAAATTGTAATGCGCCTGCCTCATAAGGCATTTATGTTGTTATGTTGGTTTGAAAAATAATGAAGAATCGTGTTGTGCACGTGTGGTAAAACTGGTAAGTAACAAATGAAGAAATATAGGTACCTTCCAATTTGTTACGTTAATATAATAACCAAGAAATTAATTTAACGCGCCACGAGGCGGACTGATAGCTTTGGCACCGCCGCCGTGATGGGGAAGCGGGTTACTTTGGCGTGGTGTCGCGTATGGGACAGTTCCAACAGCATCTTGCAGCTAGTCTGGGCCTCGCCTGCCAAGGGCTTTCTAGCCCATTGGGACTCCATTCGTATGGAGTCCAGAGCTAATAAATATAGGATTTTTCAAGTACCGAAGTACCGACATTGTATTATTAAGGTAGTTTTAAAAGACTTTTATGACTAACACAAAAAAAGAACACTAAGTTACTTGTGTAAAATGAAAAATGAATTTGAATATTAATACTTTTAGAAAATCTACATACCTAACCAACCTACACTACTGTTCGACTTTTTGTCATTTGGATTGAGATTTGGGTGTTTTTAACTACTATGACCTAATTTTCAACAATTTTGTTAAGTTTTTCGTAAATTTAAACGTTCAAGGGCGACGACAGGTTGGTCCCGTTTTACCATCATTATTTGATTTGTGGAAACTACTATGCAGATCATAAAATTTAGTTGTGGCAACATCTTTAAACATATTACTTACAGCGCCATCTATACATTATTTTGTAAACTTAGTTGCTACATTTGTGAACTAGGAAATGAAAGGCAATATTTAGAAAGAGGAAAAAGAGGGTAACAAGACTGACCTACACAGTTCACATTTCACAGATGGCGTTCTTACTTGTATTACTCTCAATCCAGTTTTGTATCCATAGACTAAAAACAAAGACGATAGGTAATCACCATAAGAATAAACAATAACTACCTACACGTAAACACATTGTTTGTACCGTTCCTGCAAAACTATTGGACACCACATACCTTCTGCAAGGAAAGGTTTTTTATTTGCCAAAAAATAATGATACCTAGGCATCTAGTGAGTTAACAGGCGTCAGGCGGTCTTGTCATTAAATAGCGATCTAACGCTACCTAACCGGACATTTTCTAGCTTTATAGTCATCTAAAGCACTGGTTTCCAGCCTAGCAGCCTAGGAAGTTTAATGTTAGCTGTATCGCCTACCTATATCGCCGCACACCTACTGCTTACAAGTTTCTGCCATAATTACATTTTTGTTACAAATTTTGGTTGCCGAGTGTTTTTCCATTCGTTTTTTTTTCCTTTAACTGCAATCTTTCGCCAGACTTTAATCAGATGAGTTGGGTGAACGGTGGGCGTTTGCAGAGTAAGAGGCCAGCGCCTTCGTCTTTCTCAGAGTACCTACGTGGTTTCGTTTTAGACTTTTAACCATATTGGCATTATCAAGCAATCCGGAGGCAAGTGGATTTAGGTGATGGGTGAGAAGAATAATGTGTTGTTTCTTATAGCGTTCTATTTCTATTTCAGAGGTCACTTTTGCCATATTTAGATATGCGTGTATTTCGTTATTCCTTGTGTACCATGGTGCATTAGTGATGCTCCTTAATATTTTGTTTTGCACCCTTTGATTGATTTGATTGAGGTGCGAGTACGCAACTCTCCATGTCCGAATGCTGGGTGTCCAGGCTTTAGAATGGCATTATAGATTAAAAGTTTGTTATCCAGTGAGAATACTGGATTTCTTCCCAAGAGCCAATAAAGTTTTCGGAACTTGTGATTAACTTGGTCTCTTTTCATTTTTATGTGTTTTTTTCCAGGTAGCACGTCTGTCCATATGGAAACCGAGGTATTTCACACAGTCGTCCGTTTGGGGCAAAATACTATTTCCTAGGTGTACTGTTTCTTTTCTTAGGGCAAACTAGCTAAAATACGCCGTTTTTGGAACCATGCAGAAGTTAAGTCCAGTACTGGTAGCTTTTCACTAGCCTTGGTGTGATCATTGTCCTCAGCGAGGAAGGCGATATCATCATCATACCAGATGTCTGACTGGCCTTTGATGTGAGGGAATGACTGTTGGGGTTTATTTAGTGAGTGAAGTGAGTGATCTCCACGACTCGATGGCGTCATGCTTTCCAGAGTTTCCTTGAGACTGTTGTTTTTGTGTTTCTCGAGTGTTGATTTTAGATCCTTTATTGCTCTATTAAGTTTCGTTTTATCAGAGTGGTGTGGCGATGCCTGCCAAATTCGCCTAAGTCGCAGTTTCTTAGCTATAATCTCTTTAATATCTGTGGGCTGAATTATTATGGTTCCTGTGTGGTTCCTTGGTGGAGTGTTGACCCAAGCAATAGCCTGAATAATGTTGGTGATGTACTTGCACGTTTCTTCAACATCTTGAGTCGTTTTCAGTGGAGTCCTCAGGTCAACGTGGTCTTCAAGGTATGAGCGGAAGCACTCCCAGTCAGTTTTCCCATTATGTAAGGATATCGAACCAAGATAGTGGAGCTCACGGTTGGAATAACCGGAGTGTGGTCCGATGATCCGTCCAGGTTAGATTCCATACCGGGGAAAAGATCGCTTATACCTTTTATTATAAAGAAATCTTACAGATCTGGCATCTTTTTTGGGTCTGTGGACTAATAGGTGGATTCTCCAGTCGACAGTGGTTGGTAACGATTGCGGTCGACACAGTATTTTAGTTGACTTCCTCTTGTGACAGTTAGTCTGGATCCCCAGAAGGTGTGCTTAACGTTCCAGTCTCCTCCAGAGATGAATCTTAGGGTATCAAAGTAGTCCGCAAACATCTTATCAGTTATTTTATATTTGTCCTGAGTAATAGGTCCTGCACGGTCTAACATTAGTAGCCTGTAAATGACCAGTTGAGTAGACATCTAAAAGACTATGCTTTAAACTTGATCTGATTGCCAGTGCAGATCCGACGCGGGCACCTCCATCCGGATGAGGAGTGCGGTAAACATCGAATCTTTTGACACGGTAGAAACTCCTGCTGGGTGCGTGCGACTCAGAAATCAGGACGGCATCTAATTTGTGACGGAAGCAATCAGAGCTTCAAGCTCGGTAATATTCGAGGATAGTCCATTTATGTTCCACGTAGCAACCCTTAAAGATGCCATTACTTAGTAAGCTTAGGGATGATTGTAGTAAGAGGACTAAGGAACGTACTCATTTGTTGTAAGAGTAGTTTTTTTCTTTGATCAGTATCTGTTCTACCATAGAGGTTTGTTGGTTGTGAGTGTTATAACTTGGTTTCTTCGGCGTTCTACGAATTTAGGATTTGCCGCGTTGTTGGATGCCATCTGTGGCAGTGAGATATTATTTGTTGTAGGTGCTTTATCAGGCTCTATATTATGTATGGTTGTCGGGGCTCCGAGTATCCTAGGTCCACCCTGCTTTGCTTTTCTAGTTAAGATCTTATAGACTTGACAGCCCTTATAGTTAACAGGGTGATTACTGGCACATAAAGCACATTTCGCCGGAGTGTTCCTGTCTTTTTTAATACAGTCGGATGTTTTATGTCCTTCTCCGCATTTGACCCAAGCTATGGTCTCATGCAGTGGTTTTTGGAGTGGCTATATTGTTTTATTAAGACTAAACTAATGAGTGCCAGCATGTTGGGTATACGTTCAGTATAGCGGAGATCCTGTCGGTACCTTCCGACTCTGTCATCAGATCAGCTCTTGGATACTAACCATTATATTGCATTGTTATCGAGTAATGAATATGTATATTATAGTCAACGTTCCCGCTTTACTGGAGCCAACCGGTATCGCTAGGGACGACGGCAAGAGACCTGACGGTATGTCTTTAATTCCGTGGAGTATGGGGCAAGTGCTGGTGTGGAACGCTACTTGTGTAGACACCCTAGCCTCGTCACACCTCCGCGGAACAGTAAATAAACCTGGCGCGGCGGCTGAGGCGGCCGAAACAATGAAAAAGAATAAGTACAAGGGTCTCGGCGCAGAATATAACTTTGTTCCTTTTGGCGTCGAGACCCTTGGTCCGTGGGGACCCGGTGCCATTAGCCTTTTTAAAGACTTGACAAAAAGGCTAATTGAAACAACCGGTGACCACAGAGCTGGCAGCTTCCTCGGACAGCGTATTAGCATTGCTATACAACGAGGAAATGCTGCCAGCATCTGTGGTACTTTGCCACGGGGGCCCTCACTTTTCTAGTTTTTATTTAGTTTTAATTGATTTGTATTTAGTTTAGTTATAGTTTAGTTATATTATTAGTTTATAAGATGTATGTTTTATGTGATATTAAATAAAGGGTATAGCCGGGTAAGCATGGCGAAACTGCCCTTAGCGAAAAAAATAATTTCCTTTTACTGGGTTATTAACCTTTACATATGTAGTGCTTTCACCAAAATTCAAGCCTCAAATCCTTCAGGTTTAAAAAAAAACCGCATAAAAAGAAATAACATTTTTATTTTATTTTACCCAAAGTACTAATCCGATTTCTTTGTAATTTGGATATGTTGTATATACAATTAAGGTCGCTTTCTAAAAAAAATATTAATGAATTATCTCTTGAAAAAATAGAAAAAAATCGAGTTAACAATTTTCAAAAAAATAAAAAAAATACGTGCGAGATTGCGACAATTTCCAAATTTATATATTTTATGTAGAATTTAATAATGTATAACATATAAATTTTTTAATAACTAAAATCGGGATTAACAGTGTGAAAAACTTGAATTTGTACCATCCCATACATTATTTTCAAACAAAATAACTTCTACGTATTACACTATGAAGTTATATTTCCAACGCATTTTGAATTTGGAACGAGACTTATTTTACTGACAAGGAAAGGTACCCAACTGTCCGGCTCCGATTTTGTTGATTTTGATATATGTTAGAGAGTAGTTTAAAATAACAGACACGTATTTCTTTTTAGCGGCCCAAACTCAACCTGTTGGGAGAAATTGACCTCCAAAGTACTGAAAAGTGACTAAACCCTCTAACTTATATAGATAGTATTTAAAAAAAAAATGCAAGATTCATAGCGGTTTGATTATAAATGTTTAAGAAGATGAAAAAATAATGAGCACGTGTTTTGTTATATCGGCTAAAACTAATATTATAAAAAAAATCCACAGGAAGTGTATCTTCAATGATCTTTGAAGGAATTTCTCCCAACAGGTTGAGTTTGGGCCGCTAAAAAAAATACATGTCTGTTATTTTAAACTACTCTATAACTTCATAGTGTGTAATACGTAGAAGTTATTTTGTTTGAAAATAATGTATGTGATGGTACAAATTCAAGTTTTTCACACTGTTAATCCCGATTTTAGTTATTAAAAAATTTATATGTTATACATTATTAAATTCTACATAAAATATGTAAATTTGGAAATTGTCGCAATCTCGCACGTATTTCTTTTATTTTTTTGAAAATTGTTAACTCGATTTTTTTCTATTTTTTCAAGAGATAATTCATTAATATTTTTTTTAGAAAGCGACCTTAATTGTATATACAACATATCCAAATTACAAAGAAATCGGATTAGTACTTTGGGTAAAATAAAATAAAAATGTTATTTCTTTTTGTGCGGTTTTTTTTTTAAACCTGAAGGATTTGAGGCTTGAATTTTGGTGAAAGCACTACAAATGTAAAGGTTAATAACCCAGTAAAAGGAAATTATTTTTTTCACTAAGGGCAGTTTCGCCATGCTTACCCGGCTATACCCTTTTCGTTGTTCCTATTATAGTTAAAGTATATGTAAACGTCTGACGTAAGGTGTCATTTGATCCCCTTTTTACCCGACTGCGGAAAAAGCCCAAAAGGAGGGTTACGTGTTTGACTTGTATGCATGTCCGATTTAATTTCCGCTCGTAACTACTAAACGGCTAAGCCGATTTTAATAAATTATACTTGGTTAGATTCGTCTTAACCACACGAGTATCATAGGCTATATTAAAATTATTTAAAAGTGAAATTGGTAAAATAAATACATGATAGGGTAGGGGCACCAAAAGATGAACGACCCCCAAAAGCTGAACACTCGATCGAAATAATCACATAACTAAATCGTGACAAATATTACATAGTTCGGAATTTATTTTTCTTAAACAGCAACTCTTTGCTTACACCTCCATTAAATCTTAACATAGTATTATATTCTTTTTGGCCGTGATCGGTCGTCGTTGTGGAGCTTCCCGCCGAAAACGTCGATAGTATGGGAAAATAGATAAGGACAGTGCTCTCCAAATTTAAGCTTTTAATTACGTATAAAATTCAATAATTGTCAGTCTTAGAAGGATTTGCTTGGTATGTATTCTTGATTAATCACTCTTTTATTGGAGTTATACGATATTTCTTTTTTCTTGTTAGTTAACGAGAAATATGCCGTTCAAGTAATGGTTTCAAAAATATATACCTAAGCCAATACTTGAACGGTGTTCAGCTACTAGGCAAGGCGTACTTTTTTTAAAGCTTCTTAATAAATCGTACTGAAATGACAGATGGAAAATTTAGAACTTAAAATGATCGTTAAATGCTCTTGTATCTTTAAACCAAAAGATGAACATAGCTTTTGATGTCTAATCCAATGATTTTGGAGTTTTAAATACTATGAAAACTATCACTGTTCAATAAAAAATGTGTGCCTAATACTTGAACGAATTAAATTTACTAGTTCATGTTTTGGATTCTATTCCAATATGTGAACACCTAATTGATTTTGTTTGTTCATTTCATAAATTCTGTGTCCTAAAATTGAACTAAGTAAATTCAGTCGTTCAACTTTTAGGTATAGTTTTATAATATGAACACTAGTAGTAGTATACTAGTAGTATTTATGGAAATGTTTACTAATATTATAAATGTTAAAGTAACACTTTTTGTCGGTTTATCTGTTTAAAAAGATAAGTAACTAAGTAGTTTTGCTAATGATTATTGATAAAAAATACTAATTCGTTGTTTTTATGACACAAATAACATAAAAAATAGGAACCTTATGTACGTAAGTAATATTAAATAAATGTAAACAATTAAAAAATAAAGAATATTTCGTTAACTCGCATTTTATTGCTAAAAGTGAAAAGAATTAAAATGACATAGGTATTTTATTATGTTCGTTCAACTTTTGGGCCCCAACCGTTCAGAATTAGGGCACGCTGTTCATCTTTTGGGCAAATCGGTACATTTTTGGTTTCAATGATTTTTATAAAAATACGGAGATATAATAACAGGCTTTATAATAGTCATTTTCAATCTAGACCATATACTGTACCATATAAAAAAAATAAATAGGGTGAAATTTGTTACTTTCACTGAATATAAACTGTCTAAAGTTGGTGTAGTCGCTTAATCGTTCATCTTTTGGTGCTCTTACCCTAAGTAACATTACTTTGACGACATTATCCAAACAGCAGTTAGTTTTTTTCAAGCTTGTTTTTCCCTAGACTTGTCTATCCATACATTTTGAAGGATTTCTTTGTTAGCGTTTTTAGAATGCAACTTGGCTGTAAGTATCCCTTATATCCCTGGGACACGTTTTATAAAGCTACAAATTACAATTGACAGGTTACAAGTTTCCATTTGACAGAACCTCGACCAATGACGTCCAGCCATTTAAGCAGTGTTGCCAGTTTAGAACTGTAAAATTGTAACTTATAGCTTTATAAAACGTGCCGCTGCTGTCCACGTGTAGAACTTACGTAGCTGGAATAAGGGCCTGGCCACATCACCACGGCACGGCGTCGTTAACGTGAAACGGCGTGGCGCCGTAGAAAGGCATGTTGCCGCGTCATAAAGATACACGGTGCCGTATTTCAATTCAAAGTGCAATATTGTTGAATGTCCTGCGTGCACAGTTGAAAATAGCCGTCGCGTCGTGCCGTTTTACGTTAACGACGCAGAGCCCTGGTGATGTGGCGGTTTAGGTGATTAAAGTGGTATCACCGAGAGAATGCTATACCACCAGAGGCCCGTTTCACGACACTACAAGTTACAAATTAAAAGTGGAAGTCTCATTCTAACTCCATTTGCTAGAAAGAGAGTTCCGCTTGTAATTTCTAACTTGTAGCTTCGTGAAACGGGCCACAGCTTTATGGCCACTTGTAGCAGATAAATCTACATTAAGGCTATAGTTTAATTTAGTAGTTTCAAAATGTATGGAACTGTAAGTATCCGTTATATCCCTCGGGCACGTTTTATAAAGCTACAAATTACAATTGACAGGTTACAAGTTTCCATTTGACACAACCTCGACCAATGACGACCAGCCTTTTACAAGTCTTAAATAGCAGTGTTGCCAGTTTAGACTTGTAAAATTGTAACTTTATAAAACGTGCCCCTGCTGTCCACGTGTAGAACTTACGTGTAGAGCTGGTATAAGGGCCCTTAAACTCTGAATCGTTATGACCAAGATGGGATACCCATAATTTGAATTCACTTTTAAAGATGTTAAAATAACAATAGTGGTTTAACATTCGCTTATATCGCCGGCAGTGGTTTTCTAGGGTTACAAATAAAACGGTTAACATTAAGCTATGAAATTTGTTTATTTTCATGAATTTCTGATTTCTTCGTAACAAAAATACACTTTTGTATATAGTTTAAAATATTCATATTTAACATACCTACGAATCAAATTTAAGTTTATTAAGTACATACCTCAGTTAATTCTAGTTAAAAATACGGATTTCATATTCTCAAGTGAGATCAGTCAATATTACTTTAATATTTCTAGTATTCGTTGATAATTTACATTATTTTGATGACTTACGTTCATTAAATGTATTAATTGATTTTATCTACAGGATTATTTTGCTTTGATGCTACGAGCGCGGCTTGAACCTCGACATGTAGAAGTCGCAGTCGGCGCAGTACATCACGGGAGGGTTGACAGTTTTTTTCCGACACAGATTACAAGTCGACTTCTGGCCTCCCAGGGCTTGACCGTCTCCGTAGGGCACGGCTCCGTTCATTTGAGACGGGATCGGAGACTCGGTGCCACCCTTGGTTCCCGGTTCGAACGACACAGACTTCTTCTGAATCTGTTTCTGTGGCGGCAAGTGCTGGTACGGGTTGTACCCGTTCTGGTACTGGTACTGCCCCATTTGCTCGCTACTGCCAGGAGAGCCGTCCGCGTTCATACCGGGATACCTGGCTCTCTGCTGCTGCGTGTTAGCGTAATGGCGGACGTCTTGACCTTGGTTCTGGATGGAATTATCGTAATAGTTGGTTTTCTGATTGTAATTGTAGTTTTCATCGCCATGAGGCGGAGGCACGCGGTGGTAGGGTGACTGCGGTGCGCTGTAGAGGTTTGTACTGTTTTGCGGGTAGCGACTAGAATACTCGGAGCTGGCGTAGCTCGTCGGTGGGTTGTGGTAGCTCTGGTAAGCTGGTGAGGAGGTGGGCACGCTTTGGTACGGCGAGGGGGCAGGCTGCGGGAACTGGCGGCTCGGGGCGTAAGGGCCGGGGGGGGCGGGGTGCGGCGGCAGCCTGTGGTAGTAGGCGTTGTTCGGTGGCGGGGCCTGGTGGCTCGGTGGGTACGTGTTAGGAACGTTGCGCGGCAGGTGCGGGGCGTGCTTGGCGCCGTAGGCCGCGCCATGTGCTGTGGGCGTCAGCCTGTTCGCTGGGTTCTGACTAAAATTCGGTGGGCTCGCGTTGCTGTGGTTGGCGTAGACTGCAGGCGGCTGGTTGTAAGGGACGGGGCTCGTCGCGTGTTGCGGGGAGTTGCTCGGCAGCGCTTGGTAGATTTGGTTGGTGTTCGGCGGTGCCGCCGGCTGCACCGGCGAACTGGTTCGGTACGCTCCCGGGTTTTTCTGAGTATTGTACTGTTGTTGCGGCCTGGTTTGTGCGACCTGGTACGGTGTATAGCCGTTTTGTACTCTCATGTAGTCTGCGTGAGCGTTGTCATTGGGTATGAAGGAGTTTTGTGACAGAGATGATATCGTGGACCGGGAAGACTGGCTATCAAAGGACTCAGTCCGCTGTAGCGACGGTTTTTCCGTCTGTAAAGGCATCGTAGTTAATTCTGGCTTGTTCATCGCAGACTTTAGAACGCGTTCCAAGATAGGATTCGGAATATAGCTGTCATCTTCTTGGTCTTCAGCAGTGGCGACTAAAATAACCTGATCGCAGAATGAAACAGATTTCTTCTTGGGTTTGGACCGATCACTGTAAATGCTATTATTGCCGGCTTTCTGTTCGCCGTAGTCATCCTCCATCTGTTTAGGGTCGATAGATGAAGCTGAAGCTCGTCGGTTATACATTCCGGCATTAGATTGATTTGAACAGTTAATAACATCTCTATTGGCACTCATTCCTACGAAACCTATATGAGATCTTTCTCCATCAGGAGAATTTTGTGCGTTATTCTCAAATCGAGATGCAATGTTTTTTACATTGTTGTTTGGTGAAACGACTTCGTTGGGGCTAGAAAGCTGACCCTCAAGTGAACCAGACCTCTTCAGTTTTAGAGCTGCTTGTTTGGCCTGTAGTTCTCTTAACCAAATATCAGCACTGCTGTTATTTGTCGTTTCGTTCTGGTTAGCTTTCATGAGACTTTCCTCGTTTCGGAGAATTTGATTTCGTTTCTCTTGTAATTGAGCTAACAGAGAGCCCTTGGGGGCATCTCTTTCGTTGTCCATTTGTGCGAAATTTCCATTATCATTTAAGTTTTGAATGTTATGCAACTCATCTCGGAGAGGTGTTAAATCTATCGGAGGTGGGGGAGGTGGAAATTCTTCACTGGGTTGCCTCGAGTGATTGACTGAATTCATTGGGCTAGGGTATGGAGGCAGCTCAAACATTTGCGGAGATCTCCGCATTGGTAACGCGCAGTCAACGACGTCGACCCCATTATCGAATGCGTGACTCAGGTTTTGCATGTTACCGCGCGATGGCTGAATGGACGGCATTGTCTCGCGCTTGATAGGGCTTTGTTCTTGATGAATCATAGCTTTTGTGACGACGGTGTGGAAGTTTTGTGCCGGAGAGTCTTCTAGTCTGTTGTAATGAGGATTCCCTTCGTATGATGGCAGAAAGGGCAGCGACTGCGGCTCGTCTCCGTACTGTTCTGAGAAGCCACCGTCTTCTTCGACTTCGTGAGGGTAAGGATACTCACCACGGCCCACCATAGGCACAGGTTGTGGTGGCCTGGATGGTATGTTGTGCTCAATCACTTCGGACTCGAACTTAGGCCCGCTAAGCTGAGAAGTGGTTCGCAGCGGGGGCGGCGGGGGCACCTTGGCTGCTGTCAGCATCTTGCCGGCGCTGCCGTGGAAACTCTTCCTCATCAACTTACTCCTCTCGAGATTAGGGTTGGCTTGATTCGCTATCGAATACTCTAAGTGCCCCTCGGATAAGTAACCACTGAGATTAGACTTATCATCCGTTTTCTTTCTTCCGACATCGCTATCATCAATGGATGAGACTCGCTTTTCCTTGTTTGCTGTTTCGTTATTGCCATCAGCGCCTTCAGTGAGGTCTGGCATGGATCGATTTTTTCTTCGAATCAATCCACCCATTAACAGTTTTCTTCTTATCTTGTGTTGCTTTTTGTTCGCTTTCTTATCTTCAACAGGTTCTTCCTTTTTCTCCGTTGCAACTGTTATTTCTTTTCTAGCACGACCTCGATCTTCGCTTCTCGATCGCTTGTCTCTGCCTTTTTCCTCCTCCCGCGACTTGTGCCTCGGCGGACGCTCACGTGGAGGATTGTCCAGGTCGTCTTCAACGCACTTGGGCGATTTTTTTGACGAACCTTTCTTCTTGGGTAAGGTGGCGTAGATTTCTATAGGTGTCGTGGTGCTTTCAAGACCTCCTTTAGTATTTCGGATCGGGGCAGCTTGTGGGACTTCGGTGACTCGTGTCATCCCTGCCATCCGACGTTGGAGGCTTCGAGTTCGCATGACGCACGTGTTGTGCTTCATTCGGGCGAAGGTCATCGTATGTGGGTTGTTGTAAGGAGCGTCCATTGCGGCTCTAGCTTTGGATGCTGCTGCGTCGCAAAGCACTAAAGCGGTTTCATAATCAGCCGCGTCCTCAGCGTGTCTGGATTTTTCTAATAGCCTATCAGCTTCTAAGCACAAGGCTTCGCAGTCGCCGCGTGTCGTCAGCTCAGGTATCTGGGCTAGCTGCAGATTGTGTCGAAGACCTTGTTGTAATGGCAAGCTGTCCGTCGATGAAAGGGAGTACGAGTCGTAGCCCGCGTCACATGAACCACCGCTGGACAATTCACCTTTACGCGTCGGGCTACTGGGCACGCTGCCGGGGCCACGACCCCGGGGGTACATATAAGGGCTCTCGACGGTAGACGACGAAGCAGATGATGCGCTGTTGCGGTCACCACTCCAGTTGCCAGAGTCACGTCTCGCGCGTGGTCGCTCCTGAGTGTCGGAAGCGGACCCCGTACTCAGGCTACGAGCTAATTGAGCTCTTCTGTTAGCTTGCACCTCGAGCATGTTCTCGACGGATTTTCTACTAACATAGTCGGGTTCGTTGTCAGGTCCTGGCGTGACGGCTCGTCGCGCGAAGCCAGCGCTGTTTCTTTCCGGGGCAGGCGTTACGGCGCGACGCGGCTCTGGGGCGGGGAATGGCACTACATCTTTAGGAGCATGGCGAGTATCGCACGGCGTTCCATCTACCGCGGCATACAAAAGCAGTAACGGTTGGAATCGTCCTCTTCGGCATTTATCGACTACGTGGGACCATTCGGGTCCGATTTCTTTGACGTCTGCGTCGTCGAAGTATATCCACAGTCTGAGTTTGCTATGGAAGAAGAAAGTGGAGTAGTGTTTCCCGTAGTAGGTGACGAGGCCGACAAGGCGATGAGTGGCGCGCGCGGCCCAGGCGCGGTCCACGCAGGCGTGGAAGGCGTCGGTGGGCCGCAGCTCGGTGCCCAGCGCGGCGTACACGGCTGCCACGTGCTCCGCCGGGGGCCGGTCGGAGTCCCACACCATGCCGATGGAGACCACTTCGGGCCGGTTCATCAGGGTTCGGCAGATTTGGATCTTCGCTCCACATGCATTCTGTAAGAAAATGACAAAATTTTGTAATAAAGTACTTGAACAAAACGAGCGATAAGTAGAAATCGTTGACATTTACTTGTAAGGATTTTAGTCCTCAAGGGTACTTACGGGACAATCTCTAATATCCCCCATTCCGCCAGCCTTCCTCAGCAGCAAGCCGAAACTGTCGCCATGCTCGCCGAGAGCCGCCTGCGCAGTCAAAGCCGTCGCCGACACGTAATGCACCATCTGAAAGTAACAATTAAAACATGTAACACACAGATAATAATGGCAAAGTTTACAAAGCGACTTAACATCAAAATGCGCAAAATTTACCCTTCACTTTGTTATGTACACTGCGCACTCAATACTTTAAATTATGTAGAAGACCAAGCAAGATGTCTCTTCAAAATGTGTGCATGAATTGAGTATGAATAGTGGCATCTAGCTCGCAGTCGCTCGATATTGTGTATCTCAGTAAATACATAATATATGCCGTAATATTTCGTTGATGTTTACCTGAGTAAACGGCAGCGGTTCTGATGTTGCTTGACAAGCTCCGCACACGGACTGTTCCACCAGCATCATGGCAAACTTCCTGTGCGGAACGCAGTGCGGCGCGCGGCAGGCGTCGTCGTCCCTGCGGTCAGCGCCGGCCGCGACATGGGCGTGCACGCGCAGGAGCAGGTGCTCGAAGCACTCGCTGGCGTCGGCCATGCAGCCGAGCTGGAACCGTGCGCCGCCGCCTCCGAGCGCGCGGCGCAGGCTGTCCGCGGCCGGCGCTCGCTCCGCTGACCATTGTAGCTGTGCAAATAGCTCCTGTAGACAAAGGAAGGGAAAAGTTAGTCAAAATGTTCAGTATCATTTTGATATTGCAGTTCAGGGAATTAATGTGATTGGTGCAAAATCACCTCCTCGCGCGCCCAAGTCGGAGAAGCATATTAATCGCGAATATATCGCAGTGCAGCAAGACGGGATACAACTTAGCTCATTTTTATTTCTGGTTTTTGACTAAACCAGTTTACCAAGCAATTTAACAATTCGCAAATATATGCAAATTAAACAGTAATATCCTTTTATTAGCCAATGTAACCGGAAATGTGTTAATATTGATTCTTTAACTGTTCGAATGGAAAAACGCGATGTGGTTTTAAACTGGCCTTCTATAAAGAAAGTTTTGAGTGGCGTGACGAGCGAGAGAGGGCGTAGTGGGTCGCTGTTTAAGGTTGATTCTCCGTTGGTTGTGGTGGAAGGCTGGCTTGGAACCGGTATGGCACGGACGAGGCAGCTATAGGTCACAAATACGCCGTGACCCGGCGAGATGACGTTTTGATGTCCAAACGTACGGTATTGTTTTACACTTCTCGTTGTGGTTTTGTTTTAACACTCTAACCACCAGACCATCAAAGGTCAGTCTTTTCAGGTTAGGTTTAAATTATAGAGACGATGTTACTCTTGAAGTCTTCTTGTACCTGCTTAACTCTTTAACTATTAATCTAATAACAAAGCTTCTTGCAGTCTTAAAACAATAAATGCCTCATGTCTCTTCTAGAGATAAAAGTATACTCGACCAAGAAGGTCCTTTACCAAACAACACAACGTGACAAATATATAATCTCAGTATTATAACATATCCGCAACTAGGCTCTATAAGCCAAGCCTTGAGAAGACAGCGAGGATCTTCCGGCGGACGCAGCTTGCGCCGTGCCTTCCGCTAGGTGCAGGCGCTGCCAACTTCACGGTAAAAACGTTTACAGGAATCTTCTCAATGTCTGCTTATAACCTGAACCGACCGCGAATGCTAAGAATTTTTCGCTTATTTAATTAATTGAAGTGACTCCAGGTCACTTTTAGACGTCCTTTTTTAGCGCCACATTTTTAAAATAAATGTGTACGCGATGAAATCAGTTTTAAACCAAAAGATAGATACAGCTTCTATTTTATTTGATCCAAATACGTTGGTAAGTCACTTATTGTACTAGAGAGGTACAATAAGTGAGGTACCTACGAAATAGGGAGGCGCACAAATTATTTTCTCATGTACTAGCTTTTTCCCGCGATTCCGTCCGCGAAAAGAAGTCGTTAAACGCTATTACCTCAGAAATTGTTTAATGTTCTGGCACAAAAGTAGGTACTACTCTATGTCTGTCTCCAAGCTTTAACTATTTACGAGGACGCAAAATCAATAACGTCGAATGTTAGACTAATACTAGGTCACATAATACTTAAATAGTATGAGCAAGAAGGAAAGGAATCAGTTACGAAATCAGTCAAGTCATACTAAGCAAAGTCCAGTTTTTTTTCATTTCCAACCAAACTATTTAAGTCAGAAAAGTAACTGGACAGTTACTCACGAATAAATTAATTTAGTAAAACAATTCGAGCAAGTTTACTTGACCATATACAAAAGTTCCCAAAGGGGGCCAATCCAAGCGCAAGCCCATTTCGCTCCACTTTCGCTAATCCAACAAAGCCGTTTGTTTGCGATCAATTAACTATATCACAAACGAGCTCTCACACTATCACCACATCACTTTCAAAAACGTATTACTCTCTTAAACGAGTACTAGCAAAAACCACGTTTAACTAAGTTAAAAATAAAGTTCAAATTCAAAGCTAATGGTTTTGATATACGGACTAACGAAGTTTATAGAGTCGCTATTATGTTTTAAACATTTTATTGAAGGTGTTTGATTGGCGCGATAAAACAGATAGGTGGTGAAAATTTAACGCCTCTGCGTGGGCTTTGTTAGTTAAATCGCGAATTCCGTTCTCGAGTCAGGTGGTAAGGTGAGATAAAGAACGCATATTAAATTACATTTGAGTGGAAAAAGGACAGGTATTAATTGTAAAGTCAGTATTTAGAGGGAATCACGTATATCGTCTGGTTAGACGGGTTCTGATTCTGTAAGATTCTGATGCTGTTATCAGGATATTAAGCAGCAATCTAAAGAAGTTTCTAGGTCTATTGCAATTCTATGTGTATTATTGATATAAAATTGACCAGATAAGGAGATCTGGGCTCTGAATATTCGACTACACATTCAATGCCAGCGACGCGACTTGCGTGCTAAAGTTACTTACAGTTCCTAGTTTGTGGCATGAAAACGCAACGCCATCCCTTTTAAGAAATCATGCTTAAGTTCTGAAACGATAACGAACCCGGAACCGATGCATCAAATGCGACGGTAGCGGGCGGGTGTGAACCACCGATCTATTGTTGTGTGGGAAATGATCTAGCTCCCATGCGCGTGACCCGAGCTCTTGCGGTTCCAGCGAGGCTTACCATTACTAGAGATAGTTCAACTGACTGCGCCAGTAAGCGGGCTTGCGCTTTGATTTCGCCTGACCTTTGCCAGGTCTACAAATGGATCAAGCGTAAAAGAACGATAAAAAAGCGACAAAGTTTATCGCCAACACACATTTAAGGAGTGAAGTATAAATTGTATTGCAAGGTCTGCAAGTGAAGTTACTTGAGCAACGACACGATTAGGTAAGGGTTCCAGTTTAATTTGCCATGTGTTTAACTACATTAGTTACGGTTGGCTTAGGGCATCTTTCACAATCTCCAGAGATCACTATCTGACGTAATAGATTGTAGCTCTGTCCTCTTCTTTCACATGACACAGAAAAGGAAAGCAAGATTATTTCTTCTGTGTACTTATTATGAAACTCGCCCCTAGACTCTACGGCATTAAGTTTCTGACAAAAAAATCATTTTTGGGACAAGCTTTTGTTGCCGACTGTACTTTGTTTTGCAAAATCAAGACCAAACTATTGAGTCCTTACACAGTGGGTCTACGTTAAGAATAGCGAAGATCCGGTCGCCACCTTCCGATTCCATCATCTAATATCCCATAATATTGCATTGTCATCGGGTTTACATATGTGGTTCAAATTTCAGCCCATTCCGTTAACGGGAAGTGTGTCAAATTTAGCTTGCAAGATTTGCCCGTATACATACATTGCAAGTTAAATAAAAACTTGTAAAAAGTAGGCCGCACCTTTACACGTGAAAATCTACAAACGCTTCCCAAGAGGAGGCTACTGCTGAGAAGAAGCACCGCAAGAAACTCCACAGTGATAGTTTAGACAGATCAGATTAATTAATTTATTAGAACTTGAATTGGGATTCAGATTAGTTCTGTCTGATTTAATTAGAATATAAATATACTTTTTTGGTATCATCTTGAAATTTATTTTACTCTCACACCAAATACCATAAGTATAAATATGCAGCGGTCTTGGGTCTAACTTATTTGTGATATTAAAAACCACGTAGAAGCTCACTGATACCGACCAGAGCTTATCCCATGAATATAAATAACACGCATAATAAATAATCGTCACTAAATTTCCTTTTGGAACAATGGCCGATCCGCACATTGAGTACCAGGCTCCTTCATACCCTCACAAAACGGGCTCTACAGTGGAGCTGTCGGCACTGGATGTGTTTAGGTTGGAGGCTCTGCGTTTGCGCATACGTGAGTGGATGCGTTTAGTATTCTCGACAAATTGCCTTCGGGGGGGCTCTACAATGGCCTCGGGTCAGCTACTCGCCGTCCATCACAATGATCTTTGCTTTGTGCTTATACACAGACAGTAAAAGCCTTTTCAGTTCTTTGATAAAGATTTCTTTTTATGTTAAGCACATATAAGCTTGACACAAAACTGATAATTTTCTTACTTAAATGGAAAAATTGCGTATTGCCTATTGATAATTATGAAATCGGTGTAGATATTTTCCTTTTCGGTTGTTTTATTTTTTTAACGAATCAAATTCAATCAAGCGATTCTTTACTAAACATGAGTCTGATGTCATTGAGAATTAGGTAATTACAAGAAATAAATTTAAAAACAATCATAATAAATAAAAAATAGCGTGTTGTTGGAACCATAACAAATTATTGGCACTATGAACTTTAGTTCAAGTTAATTTAGAGCTGGCGCTTACCTTTCCCAAAGGATTGGGCTAGCCATCCAGAGAGGTAATGCAGCCAGTGTCTTAGGGACCATGCCGCGAGCGGACCTGCTAGAGGGGGTGTTCTTTTTATAGTGGTGTTTATGTTTATTTTTTAATATTTGAGTAGCTTAGTTTTATTTTATTTTATTTTAAATAAGTTTAGTTTTAACTTTAACTTTTTAATTTTAATGTAAAGTCCGTAATTATCATTTGATAAATTATTTTAAATAACTAAATACTTATTCTGCTCTGCTAAGCCACATAGCAGAGTTCAAGTTAATAGATTTGATAATCCATCAATAACTGGTTTTTTAGATGACATCAACAGGGCCTATATTCTAGGACGTAAAAAGCATATCGAATTTGTTCTGTTATTATATTGTTTTTAAACGCCATTACTGTCAAGTAAATAAGAGCTATCAAAACGCTGACAATATACGATGACAGATCAAACACGATATGGTTTTTACCTAGTTGAAAAGAGACACAGGATGTTTTACTCTATCTATACTTCTTACTTAACTTATTTTAATGTATCTAATATTATCGATTTTTTAACCAAATGAATTAATTGTTAATGATTGACTGCTTAACGTTTAACTAAACGCGCCATTCGTTTGCTAATAAGGCAGTTAATTATGCAATTCTAAATCGATAATGAAGTAACGATCTCTATAATTATGCGAAGTGCGCGTGCGTTGATGTCTATTGCACGAGACGCGCGTATTCGAAAATACTAAAGATGCGTTAAGATAACAGAACGCAAGATGTATTAAATATAATCTTGATCTTGACAGTAATATCGATATAGGTAAGTAATTTTTGTCTCGATAATATTTTTCTTCATCAGTGTAGTGTTCATGCCCCGAGTTAGCACAGGTCTGCTTATAATGATAACAACAGTACACGTAAGGTGAAGTTGTTTTTATAATGTGTTAATTGAACATCTTTATCAACCTCACTTTATTGGTGGAAAGAGGTATCTTTGTAAATACGAAGAAATTCCACATTCCACATTTTTATACTACATTTTATATCAACAAAATTACACCATAACTTACTCTAAACAGCGCAATGGTGGTCTGACTGAGGGGCACGAGCTCCGGCGACTCCCTCCTGGGTCTAACCCGGGGCAGGGTATTATGCCTGGGCATCGAACCCACCGCCACCATGTCCTTAGGGGGCAGCAGCTCCCGGTCCTTCAACACCTCGATCTTCTGCTTCTGGATCGCCCCACTCTTCCCATCGCTGGGCTCCTTACGCTTGTATCGGAACTTGATCATTTCGCACTACACATTGTTCATTGGGATTCTATCAACGCACTTGCTGTATCTGAATACATGCGTAGCAAAAAGAATACGGACCACGTATAGGCACTACGTTTATATGTAAATTAGTTCGTTTAAATATGCTAGACACTGTTTATTTATAGGTATATCTACTGTATTTTAAAGACA
Source organism: Acleris sparsana (assembly GCA_923062465.1). NCBI lineage: Eukaryota > Metazoa > Arthropoda > Insecta > Lepidoptera > Tortricidae > Acleris > Acleris sparsana. The sequence continues at coordinate 5,682,682 of OV281293.1, forward strand.
AAGCTCCTTGGAAACTATCCACTAATATCAACGAAAACACGGGCCAGTATTTCTAAACATTTAAAATTTTAAAAGTTGAGAAAGAACTATAAAGAACTCTGGAAGATAAAGGAGACTATAAAAAGTTAATATGTTTTTTGGCGCGAATCACCGTTCCCGTACAATTAAAGCAACAGGTGTACCGGTTAAACCATCGGTCGTTACATCACTACACTAATTAGACCACTATTAAGTCAACACAAATCACTCCTAATGACACGTTTTACTGTTATTTTATTAGTTAATTTTACATTAACTTTCGACAAAGTTCTCGAAACGATTGTCACCATGAAGGCTTCGCACAAGACTGAAGCGCGGGAGGAGCCCAAGCTAACTCCAGGTAAACTTTTTTTCGAAACCTATTGTTAACGTCTCACGTGGGTTATTTACTGTCTCAGTCTCTTCCGCACTTGCTAGATAGCTGTGTCTCTTTTACAACGGCACGAACCTTTGTTTATAGTTCTAAGGCGATAAGTATAGCTTGGATGTAAAGTCGGGTTGTAAAAGTTAAGACAATGTTTGCACGAAACACGTGCTTTTAAGTTAAACGTGCTATGCACGTGTGTTGTATTATAATTTTGAAAGAAAAAACGTACCTGAGACTTTTTTTTTCTAGACTTGATGCATATTTAGAGAGAAGTTACCCAGCTATATATTGGCAGAACATCTTGCTAATGTTTAGTCTCTTGTGTTACTTAACCAAAGTTCACTTGCGATTTAGAGACAAATAGTGCTAGGCATGGACGGCAATTTAAACTTTATTCAACCCCTAATAAAACAAGAAACATAAAACTCTACAGTGTAATTTTATTGCACTACGTATTTTATTTACAAAAAGCCCAACCAATACAATGTGTACTTCCGATCTTCATAAGTGCGCTTTGTGTGCAGCCATGGAAGGACTTTATTCATGTGACTCATGACTCACACATCCCAAGAATCTCATAAGGGATGAACGTGTAAACAAATTTGACAGATGACGCCGTCACCCACAAATTACAACAACACAAACTAATAAAAAATCTTCGCCCTTCATTGCAACGTTTATTTTATGGATTGACTTTCACGCGTTGAGTCACGGTGTAAGTATGCCAAGTAAGTCGAGGGCCAGGTTCCTCGCGTGATACTTCTGAAGCGGAGTTCCGAGTAAAATCAATGGGCTAAGATATGTTAGATAACATTCTAACACTTCTACCGTAGTGATAATTAGTAGTAGTTAGAGTGCAAACTATAACTTGTGTATTCCTAATCGTGATCCTAACATGTGAATTGGTCCTGCTTGAACAAGTTCGCATTTTTTATCTGCCTAATTACTTTTCTAATACTTAACTAATATCCTTAGCAGGACATAACGAACGAGACCTATTAAACTGTGGTTTTATTAATCATCGTGACTTCCGATTGCGTGGTCATTGGCTGAGATCGTTCGGCTCCTAAAGGCTGTGGCTGTTTCTTGGAACTACTCATGTTAACGAGGTCGTAAAGGCAGTATAAGGAAAATGCTGTAAGAATCAGGACGCCCACGCCATGGACCGGGAAGGGTTACATTCTTGAACTTCCGTTTGCGAATATCTTATCGATATTTTAGGGATATAAAAAAATAAGTTAAGCTTGTCCTTAGATATTGATCTAACGAAAGATCCTTACAAAACCTGCAGGGTATGTTATCATCAACGTAAGTAGCCTACCTAGTGCAATCGATTACCTTTAATTAGATAGGAAATGTTTATCGATATTATTATGAGTCGTATCGTGAGAGATTCTCGTGTGAGAGGTTGCGATCTAGATACAACCAGTAGCTGTAACGGGTTGTGCTGTTAATAAGCGATCATTTACAACTACAGAATAACGTATCTAGAGCAATTGGAATATGTTAAAAAGTAGAATCAAGTTAACGACCACTTTCTTCTGTTACATGTATTTAAAAGCTATTATCGCTAAGTGACGATTGGTCACTTAAAACCAGTCTTAACTCAAAACCACTCCACCTCTTAAAATTTGTATGACGCACACAATTAATTTAGTTTTAGGCAAATTTATTACTCAAACGTGTCTCTTGTTTTTTTTGTTCTTCCTTAAGCCACCATTATTCATATCAAATACTAAGAAGACTGTTCAAATATTTAGTTTTAAGTAAAGCGTTCAAATGCTTCTACTTATCATTGCGATTGTTTGATGTTCGCTAAGAATTGATACTGGTTGAAGTTACCGAAAGTTCATAAGCATGGGTTTTCCTCTACAACATTTCGCCAGCCCACATGTGATTCAGACGGATCTGCATTACTCAAACGGTTGCCTAACAGACCTTGTCCCCATAAGGCCATTTCTTTCTAAGAAGCGCTTACAAAATGACAACTTACTGCTACCATTTAGGGCATCACGATTTGAAAGATAGCGTCGTCTAACGAAAATGGTCTTTAACTCTAGAACCCGACCGGATTGCGAAGGTATCCCTAGTTTAGTTTTTTGCGCAATGATAAATTACAGTCATCTGAACGACCTCATTGGTCTGTTTCTTAACTGAGGATACAAAGATTAATCATGAAGTCAAAACATCCGTAAATTTACTAACAATGGAGCGTCTTCCTCCGTACTCCTGCACGGAATCAATAGCCCGTGTAACGTGTTGAAAGAACACGATACACGAGATTCTCGTAAAGCCTCGGGTTGTTTTAAACAATGCCAATTGCAGCATTAAGCACCCTTAATTCTATAGAATTATCCATTGCTTAAGCTATGGGCTAACTACTACACGTGTGAAACTATCAATGTAGATCTAATCAGATCGCTATCGTTGATTTATTGAATTGCAAAAGTGTACAAATTGCTGTGTACATTCGTGTGCGAAGACACTATTGGACGGATATTGACAATATATTTTAGTATGCAGGACTAGTAAAAACGGTTGAGAAAAAGGAACGCATTCGCATACTACAGAAATAAAGCGCTCTTGAAACAAAGTAACAAAGGCTACCTCAGTAAATAATTAATGCAATTGTGAGAACGCCATTTTAATTCAACTTGCGGCTGAACAGCATTTGTCTACCTTTAATGTTTGGCCTGCCTTACTAGATATTGCAAGGCTCGCCTTAAATTAAGCAATACCTTAGCAACCCTGCGACACTAAACAGATACCGAACTATTACGTGACGCAAGTAAAAGTCAGCCTTATCGTTGCAGTGTGATGAACTCTCGTAATGTATTTCGATTGGTACGAATTATCAACGGAACAATTGATTTGTTCTACGCGCTATTCAATTATGAACTGGCAACAAACCGATGTGAAACGTGATAGCGGTGTAACTAAAAGTAGTTTAACAATACGTACAAATATTTTTTCAACTAATGTTTCTCAGTTCTACATGAACGAGATTGATTTGCGTGGCATCGCTCGAGAAACCTATCTTAAATGTGTTTCTTTGCAAATTGACCCTTCCAAATCGGAAGGTAATATGTGTCTTGCTCGACAGAAAGCCGTCGCGTCCGAAACGATGCAGGCGTTTAAACTGTTTAAAGATACAAATGCAAAACAAGTCGAACAAGTTATATGAAAATTGTCAAGCTCCTAAAACATGTTACATCGGTGTGGGTGTAATTTGCGATTGGTCGCGAGGACAATGCGATCTCGCAAAGTCTGCGAGTGGGATGTTTGTTTGGCAAATACTGTCGTTTACATGGCCGCAAGTGCACCGGTAAACAATGGCGCCGAATAATGACAGCAATTAGTGCCGCATTACACCAACTGCTCGAACATGTATGGGGCTTAATGGGTTCAAAGAGTTATGCTTGCCTTGCGCCATGCGTAACCAAGATAAGATTAGATAACGAAGCACTTACTGACAAAGCTTTTTAAGTTACAGATTAAATCTTTGAGATTGTGTTGGAGACAGTAGCCGTAGATGAAATAAATGAAAGGTATGACGTCTAACTAAAAGTAAACATTGACCCTGACGCATGTGGTCTGTATTCTATTGCAATGGCATATTTAAATGAAATTAATCGTGAGCTGACAGCAACTCGGGTCGCTGCTGTGGCAGCACACAAGGCTAACAAGGTACCAGTGAAGTCACTGCAGATTCCAATACACAAGCACTACCATTCATTTCACAATGCACCTTTGACACTTCACTGACACATAATTAGTTGAGTAAACGCGAGTGTTTGATATGAAAACGAAGGAGCTACTGACCACACTATCACAACAAATGGACAGATAATTCCGATGGAGTATCACGTATGATTGCGACGTCTACCCGCGGCGGTAGAGCGGCGGCGTGTACGCGCAGAAATCGCGCAGTGACAGGCGGCCTGCGCGTGCGACGGAGACGCAGCATGGAGGCTCTGGCGCCGGCGCCGTGCGCCACAAGAGCGAGCGAGACAGCACAGAGGCTTACGCGGGAGTCCGGTTACGTAGTAAGCTTGTTGTGGTGAACATTAAAGCTTTGTATGAACTTTGAAATAAAGCGATCTATTTCAATGAGGAATGGTCTATTCAGACGTGACGGAAGCTGTGATTTAATGTTTCACCATTAACACTTCCAAAATATCAAGCGCAAAGTGTAATAATAAGAATTTTAGTTTTAGTTAAGTAAATGATTACTATTAATAATCACAAAGTATTAAAAAAACATGGGTCTACTCGGTCTATTTATATCTAAAGTTAATGCACTCTGATAGTAAAAAGGCGTCTATCTAAACGCTGATTAGAAGCGAGTACCGTAAGTAATCAAACCAGTATGCAGAGCTAGTAATGGCCAGTCTAGATTTAATCTCGCTTGGACATTGAAAAATCAACCCAAAAGTTTTGCCGGTTAGACATAATTTGCAGTTCATTAAATTTGGCAGATACAACTATTTCAAATTCACTAGTTAAATGCGTCGATGAATTGCAAGCGGCTATTGAAATAAGGGATCACGAGCGTTCACTGCATTACATAGTCTAGACTAGTCTACACTAAGTTAGTAACGACACGATGTTCTTAGTTCTTACAAAAGATAATATAGGTAATATAGATAGAAACTTCACTCGAAGACACATTAAAGTATAGAATGACCGAGAAAAGCTGTTCACGTTGCACCTTTCAATGGCCGGTAACATGGAGGATAAAATAGGCATATGCATAACATTATGATAAGCCAAACGTGTCTCCGGGTGCACGTACCGGTTCTGCAACGACACAACATCCTCGTTTCGCATAACAACCATAACACTAACACCGTAACGTCCGTAAGCCTGTGTAACATGAAACTTAGTTATATCAACACTTCAACGGTCGATAATGAATATAATGATACGTCTTATTAATTAAATGTAGGGACGAAATTGGTGATTGTGTTGAGAGTAATGAAATTATCAAAGTTTAAGACTAGAAAGGACCCAGTTACTGAGGTCAAGCCGATTGCAATCGCTAAAGACCCTGAACTTTCAGCTGAGCAAACAGAGTCAGTTCCCTGCTGCTCTACTAGATAGAATACACAACTTATTTTGTTTTAGTATTAATACTTAACGGAGAGAAAAGAGTAAAAGAGAGAGTCAAAAAAGTCAATGCATTTTTTTTAAAGGTATATATCGTAGGTTTTGTCTTGACCGATAGAGAAGATGTTTGAAGTCTTTTTAAGTTTCAGAGGCACTTAAATAAAATTTATAATAAACATACTTATTTATTTAATGTCTTTACGTAACGATACCTCACAAGTCAAGTCATCTATGTACATGTACAAATCTAGTTGTAAGTCTAGAAATATAGCAATCAGGGTCTCTATTCAACACAGTAATAACCACATCGTGTTTGACATTTACTTGACCGTAATGGCGACTGACGTCAAAAGAATACCATAACAGGTCAAAGACAATATGTTTTTTACCATCGGGAGTAGAGGCCCAGGAACTTTGTTGAGCGATAAACAAATTCTACGCAGCCAAAACGGGCAAAACGAGTATTCCTATACTTGTGTGTTGAAGACATCGATTGATACAATAATTCTCGCAACAGAGATTTGATCATTTGATGCTTATTGAAGCGTCTTCACACAATCGCCTCGTTACCAATGCCGCGGCTCGGCGAATCTGTGCCGCGGACACCATAAATGTCAGGCGTTTACTTACTCAAGCCTTGTCAAAAGTGACGGTGTATTTAGCAATGCTCTGTACGGGGTAACCTCAATTAGAACTCTTTGAATTTTAATGCAGTTAATTTAGTAAAAAGTCTTTACGTTTTAACTACAAAAATTTTTAGTTGGCTTTTTGGCGCTAAGCAAGAAACGTCTCCGTCCTGCCATTTAGTTAAGACTCTCATCTCATCAGTCTAAATGGTGGGACTTACCAAATACTAGTCTGAAATTTTAGACTATTTAAGTACTTAGAACCTTGCGGATGCCTCCGTTATTGAATATTTGGAAATTATTGTGAACGTTCCAATTTTACTTACTAATAGAAATCACTTTACTAGTTTTTATTTAGTTTTAATTGATTTGTATTTAGTTTAGTTATAATTTGTTTAGTTTTAGTTTTTAATTGTATTATTGTTGGATTTGTTGAATATGTGAATAAATATAATCATTTATTATAGAAATCAGGCTTTCAGTCTCTTATTCAACGAGGATTAAAAACAAAATCTCACAGGTGAGTTCTAGTGAGAGCAATTAGACAATATGTAATTTGACAGCTCCCAGTCTCAGGTGACTATGAGCGTGTAATTAGTGGAAAGACTCGAAAGTGCTCCGATGCTGTTCGCGTGCGAATCCACTCACAATGCACTGCGGTTTTTATTTGGAGAGTATTTAAATGGTGTGATTATAGAGTATCGAGTCTCTGCGATTTCCGTAACGTGTACAGGTAATACTGGTTCCCAGGGTACGGGGCACGGCAGTCACGCGATTTGAACCCAAATTTCTCGATAAGGAAGTGGAAGAGATTCTGAATATCTTTTAAAAAAGTAGTTATAATTATTTATTTCTCACGTTATACAACAGTACAAGTATAAAAAGTATGTCTAATGGCAGGTGATTTTTAAAAGCCAACTTTACTGTGATACGTGATTCGAAATCGAAGTTCTTTACTTAATAATCTTTTGTCGACCGAGGCGTCATGGAGTTTTCAATAGGCGAACGTTAACCTGAATCAACAAAAGAAGCACCTGAGCTTTGGAAGTTTCACACGGCAATAAAATATGAGTAAAAATAAAAACCGTGGTCACTTTAAAGACTAGCTTGAAATAACCGTCAAAGCTCATTTAAACATTTTAAACTACGATTCCAATTCAATGGGGAAAATTGCATCGGTTCTAGGCACCACGATGTATGATATCATAGTATTCATAGTAATCAAGCGTGATTGGCCACTCATTCTCGCACATTAGGTGATGCGTGCAAAGTACATTACCACAAATTGGTTTTGATGTTAGGCCGCAATTTTCTATGTCATTTGGCCAGTCGGTACTGTGTGTATTTATGTACGCCGAAGTCACTCTCGCCGGCGTCCCACTTTGCGTACACTTGTTCGTCTCACTTGCAACCAGTTCCCCAACACCCAAACCTCCCACAAAACTTGTATTGATCTAGCAATTAATCTCATTGGACATTTTGGTAGTAATTGGACCGGTTTTAATCTCATTAACATTAAGCATTATATATGGTGTATGCAGATGCGGTTGCGTTCTATTTCTATTATCACTGTGTAATAAGAAAGGATTTTAAAGAATATTAGCTATGCTTAAAAGCTAAGCAAATTGCTTGAGACCAATTGTAATTAGATACCACTCAGCCCCAGCTGATATAATAGGAACAATCTCGCATTCCAAGTTGCAACTGAGACTGACCACTCGCAGCCTGAAGGTTAGCAAACACTCGCACCGTTACATCTCATTGTTTCTCAGGCACACAATCAATATGCCATTGGTATTGTTAAGATGTAAAAACCCAGTTACAATTATATTACTCAGTAACAAGTAAGAGGTCTGCACGAGTACGAGTATGTTCTCGTCGAGCCAAAGTGAGAAAAATGTGGGCTCTACGCACCTGCTAAAGATGTTTAAACAAAAAATACTACTTGTTGAAGCCTACGACGTGGTATTCAATACCATTCGTTAGTATTAAGTGATATTCAGCTTCAATGCATAGTAATTATCAAAGACATGCTAGCTGCTTTAGCACGGCGGCCTTCATTTCAAATGCCATACCATATAACTTGTTCCCAGCTTGCCTAAGGTAGCTAATATAAATACCAACATTATGGTATTTTTCCTTCAATGTAAGTTTTATGCTAGAAGTTAATGCCATGCGTTGAATATACAGACAATAATTAAACGTTATCACTGGGGCAGAAAGCAATGGCAGGGTTTAATTAGGTTTAGATAAGTTGGCAAAGTATGTAGCAAGACGGAAACGATTGATTATCGACCGAAAATGTCGATTCTAGGCTATACGTATCGTAATCGTCTTGTCTTAACTAACGTTACGTATAGCCAACGTCGTTCGAATATATTCCAGTCCTAATTGGCCAAACTGCAACCGGTGATCAACGATCAATAGAAAAGTAATGATAAAGCAGAGATATTTTACTCAAACGCCGGCTAACACATAATAGATTGTTTAGGTTATCTGAAAACGACTGGTATTTTAAATAGTATTGTTTCAATTTGCAATATTTATCCGTGATACTGAGCTTCTGTGCTGAGTAGCTATTGTAGCAACATGGCGTCAAACCGCAGGTCGCGGCTGACGTGCGTGCGTCAGATGGCAATGACATGTGCGACGACGAATGCGCACGGGCGTCGCTGTCAGATACACATCATAACTCTAACCTTCGCTTGACAATATCTCTTTTGTTGATCCGCTACAGACTGACATTCAATTACCAAATGCTCAACCTCAGCACAATCGTCCTTTAACCAATTGCAAAAAGAGGACGATCGACGCTGTATTTTCGTTTCCCTTTTCAATGTCATTAAACTTTATTGCTAGTATTCAATATTACACCATACGCTATAATTACCTATGTCATTATAATAAAGTATTCACCGTAATCAACGTACAATCAATCAGATAATGACTTCGTGCGTTTGATGCCGCATTGACATTCAACAGAAGCCTTATATAGCCCTCACACTAATCAAAGTAATCAAAACTGCGTGTTTTTAGAATACATCTAATAAACATGTGCGATAACATCTGAAAAACGCCATTGACTTGATACACGGCGACCGCCCACGGTCGGCCTACGGGCTTGAACTTTGACTGTCTCAGCTTCAGAAGCGGTTGATCACGCTATAAATCTGGTGGGATTGATGGTATTATTATATGACGTCAGTGATTTGTTGGTAGTTTATGGAGCAGTGCTTGAGACGGACCGCGGGGGCGGCGGCGCCGGCTCGGGCGACCCGTAGCCGCCGCCTCCGTACCGTCCTACGTAAAAGGTACAAAATAAACCCAACGATTAGTAGGTGTACTAAATTGTGTGATCTGATTATCACCGTGCTAATTGGCGATCTGTAGGCGACAGCCTTGCTTCTAATAACGGTGTGGGAGTCGAGAATATTTTTGCATTTTCTTCGCTTTAATTACAAGCTTTTACGGTTTTCTAAAGGCTGTTACTTATTTGTAGCGGATGTTTGGGCAATACGGCCGTTAATCATGTGTTCAGTCTATAAATATTGTGCATTTAATCAATAGTAACCTCATGGCAAAATAGTTAACAGCGTGTTTCAAAAGCCTCTTTTTCGTGAATCGTTTGACAATGCCTGCATTGTGGAGAAGGTGCATGTGCACAATGCACAGGATGCTGTCCGTAATGCAGGTAAACGGGTGTTTTTGTGGGCCCGTAATAATGAGGGTGGACAAATCGAGAGCCTCGCGTTGTGATCATTCTGTAGATACGGATAATTGCAGGGGGTACTACTTGTGCGTGTGATTTCAGGTGTAATTAACATCAGAACACTGCTACTTACTAGTTTTTTAAAGGACACACGTTCTATTAATAACAACGTTCTATACTTGGTTAAGAATATAGCAATACTGCTTACCAAAATAAAAAGGCTGTATTTAAGAGTGGGTATAAACTATAAGGAGAATGAAGACAAGCAGCAAACTTAACTGTCAGCCGTCTTTTTAAATTAAAATGATGATTAAATTTCACATCTAATAATAGGTGGGTGGCGTTTAAAATATTGAATACTCATAAATCTTTAGTTGAATCTATAAGCTTACTCAAATACTTTAGGAACAAACGACGACACTACTTTACAGATTCTATCATAATAAAGGTTAAGAATCGTATATATACCTACCTAATTGTGAATGCGAAATTTTGTGTTAGTTTGTTTCTGAAGAATTTGGATGGAATTTGAAATGAATACTATCCTACTAATTCTACTTACATCCTACTAATATTATAAATGCTAAAGTTTTTGTCTTTGTATGTTACTCCTTCACGCTGCAACGGCTGGACAGATTTGGATGGTTGCGAGGATATACGATAATCTAAATCTACAGAAGCTAGTTTACACCACCAAATCAACCCAAAGTTTTCCAAAACAACTAACTATGTTTCCTAAGCGTGTACATAAGTGGCATATCTATGGCAGTTATTAAAGCTTACTCGGCCCGATCATAAACTCCTATAGTGAAACATGACGCAGCAGATCGTGGTGTAAACGAGAAGCCTAACCGGTCCTGCAGCTGCGCGCGCGCTGCACGACTACAGGCTCAGTGATCTATGATCTATGCCGTATAACGAGCGAGCCAAAAACACGTGGCACTAGCGTGACCCACCGCCATCACCTAATGGACAATCAAAACTTAATCAAAGTATTACACGCATCGTTATTTATTCAGATCGAGGAACGTTCATTTTTCAAATTATTTTATTAAATGAATTTTCATGTGGATCCGCGGGATCTTTAAATTGCAGTCAAATTCATGTCCATCCTATGATTTTCGTAAAGGCGCCTTGAAAAATGGAATAGCAAACAATTGTCACTCTTCGATTTAAAGTTTTTTACTCCTAAATGGTAATGAGCTCATCGTGTGAATTCGTGTGCAGTGCATGAGGTCTTCAAAAGTCTTTCTGGTTCGTGTAAAGTCGGTTAGACTCGCACAAGAGCGTGTGAGATTGAGTGAGATAGGAGTACAACCCTGGAGGACCTTTCAAGAGCTATATTGCACTTTATAGTTACTAAGACACTGAGATACCTATCTGAAATCGCTTGAGTGGTAGGAATAATCGCGCACTCGATCGCCTCTGCGGCCGTAAGGCGATACTTTCTCCCCTATCGGAATGATCGGCCTTACGCGATCCAGTTACGTGTACGTGTCCCCAATTTGTAAGGAAATCAAACGCGTACCCTTTTAATTCACTGACACGGTGATTTTATCAGATCACTCGTTTAAGTGGAGAGGTAAACACATATTCACTAAAGTACTACTTAATTTTTCTGTTTGGGTTCTTAGATTAGCAAGATATGTATCCATTTTTGTAACAAAGGTATATCTATGTTGGCTGACTTATATCTATGTTGTCTATACCTAAATTTCTCGGACGTCTAGTGTCAAATAAGGTATGTATCTCTGTTTGTAGTAGTACCACTGCACGAGGGGATACGGCATACCTCAATGGGCTTGGTAAGGAAGTATTAGGACTGAAATATGAACAGTCATAATCTCCGACCTTCCAATGTCCCCATCGTTCCGTTGAACGGTTCACCTATATAGTTTTTCAAAAGTTAGAGAATTCCCCGCTCAACAATCAAATTACATAATAATAATTGATAAGACTACTGATGGCCGATGGGGTCAGAAGGTTCTGGAGTGGCGTCCGCGGACCGGAAGACGAGCTGTAGGTAGGCCTCCAACAAGATGGAGTGACGACCTCGTCAGGATCGCGGGACCGCGGTGGATGCGAAAAGCACAAGACCGGTCTGAGTGGAAAGCCTTGGGGGAGGCCTATGTCCAGCAGTGGACGTCTTTCGGCTGACATGATGATGATGATGAATTGATAAGACGCTAAATAAACTCTTTATGGCTTATTTCAACACTAATCGTGCTTTTAAGATGACCCAGCGCACGGGACTTTATTCTATACTGGGTAAAAGTCATATCGCCTTTAACGTGTTATTATATGACATTGTTTTTGACTCAGCCGCCATTTATGTCAGGTATATACTCGTAAGCTATCAAAAAGTTGACAATACGGACACGTAAAAGGTGATATGGTTTTTACACTGTACAATGGAGGTCCTGGACTACACACACTAATGTAACTTTATACATAACATGTATGTAGCGTGTGTGTAAGTATTTTAGTACAATAAAAAAAACGTGGCATAAAGTTATAACACTAAAAATAAAACAAACAATTCAATTATACAAAACAATTAATGTTTCGTTAACGACGTTCGTGACTACCATTGACACACATAAATATGATACAATATACATACAATAAATATAACTGTTGAATTGCCTAACACGCTGTTTCACGTAACGCGAGCCGAACTAAACAAAGGCATTAGATTACAGACTTGTGCTCCAGCATTGTGGCGCCAGCATATTCTCTACAAACAATAATAGTAGTAGTTTAGTAGCTATAATAGTTATACTATGTTTCTAAACATGGCCTAAAGCTAACTAACCTTAGGAAATATAGCTACAAACTTCATTTCAATTTCAACATAACGAGTTCCCACGAGCTTGTAGACGGTTACCTTATTCGAAAAGAAATTTGTTCGTTAGGGACATAAAATGTTTGATATGGTACTCGTATAGGTGCTCAAATGAATGGATTAACTCTACGTGTAATCTTTGGGAAATATCAAAATTACATCGTTTAAAAATGTGACCAAGTTAAGGTATGAACCAAATATAGAGTGAAATTTTATGTTTCAAGGTATGAAGGTAGCCTAGGTTAATAACTTTGATTACATACAGTACTTACCTAAAAAGAGCCATTGTAGGTTTAATATCATAATAATTAATTTCGCAAAAATTATAACATACGAACTTAACGTAGAATGAGATACCGATTGAAAAGTTTTGATGAATTCGTAAATTTTACAAGGTATTGTTAATTATGTTGGATATATTAACCCCCTTTCTGCCGTTAACGGTAGTGTAGCTAACCCATGCTTTGTCCTTATCTGTCATTGTGACATTTGAATTTGACAGAAAAAGATAAAACATGGTTTAGCTACACCGCCGTTAACGGCAGAAAATACGGTAAGTATAGTATTTAAACCCACAGGTAACCCCCAATAATCTTATTTCTTTTAGCTTTAAACTTTTTAATAAGTAGCGATTAATGGCGATCAGTTACGAGTTACAATTACTCTTATTATTTAATCTGTGGCAACAGATGGAGTGGAACGAACCCGCGAGATTGGCTGCATGTTTGACCACGAAGCCTTCGGCTCAAAGTCGAACGAACTAAGCAAATTGATTATGTTAACTAAACTACATTTATGTGCATGAAATTATAGATATTGCGAGCGCAAGCGCAATCATATTCATCGCTGTAATGGGTTCGGATGATTAAACTTTATATAGGGAAATAAATATCGTAATTTATGATGAAGTCTCATTTGTTTACTGGATAATTGAATAATTGACAACACTTCCTTATAAGGAAGCACATAATTTCATCTGAAATATTAGATAGAAATACAAAACCAGAGTTTTCATTTTAGAAAAAAAAAACCCACCGTTATCGAAAGTTAGATAAAATTTATATTCTTTGATAGTACAATAATAACTCACTAGTGGTGCCGAAAGCATATTTTCAGGACATCTTAAACATGAATAGTTATGAAGTTTAGGTTAGGTTTTTTTTTTTTTTTGGCATAGGGAATGCTGACGAGCACACAGGCCACCTGATGGTAAGTGGAAACTGTGACCCATAGACATTCGCATTCACAAGACTGCAAGCCTAAGACTGCAAATGCGCTGCCAACCCTGAGGACTAAGATGGAATGCCTCTATGCTAGTCATTACACCGGCTGTCTTATCCCCAAACCGGAACACAACAATGCGAACACTGCTGTTTGGCGGTAGGTTAATGGATAAGATGGTGGTAGCGATCCGGGCGGACCCCGCACAAGGTCCTACCACCCGCAAGGTTAGGTTAGAAATGTAAAAAAAATACGGCGAAAGATCCCTTTACATAAAATGGACATTCTGCGAAAAGATACCTTCGTTGAAAGGTGCTTTAATAAAATAATAGGTATCCCTGACATAGTCCAAAGTGGTATAAGAATTAAATTCCTTGACTGTACTTCATAAAATAGCCTCCTACAGTTGGATAAATCAGGTAATAGAAGTATATAATTCCAACGCCAGGAAATAAACCGCTAGCTTTATATTCTTTTGTAAACTATATCTAAAAATTGTAACAACATGGCGTAATGTCTGTCCCTACTAGGCTGCCCCAGTTACGTGCGGAAAACGCACGTACGCCGGCGCCGGCGCTGGATCATGGACATTAAATACAACACAATATACAGATAACTATTTAACCTTAGAGGTTCGTGACTTGTAAACAAGTCTATTTAACTGCATTCCTATTTAAATTTATTATATAAAAGCAATCAAATTAACAGGCTCAGCTTAGTTGCAGCTGTTAAAAATTAATAATAACTTCAAAAGTTTAAAAGTATACCTCACTTTAACAATATACCTACGTGATATTAAAGTTTATGTACCGTGCTAGAAAGCGACATAAAAAGTAAACATACATAATTGGGAGAGATGTATAATTCGCGCAAAATGCTCGCTTGCAGATAGATGCCTATTGCATTTTAGTTTCTAGTTTTAGATTTACCTTTATTACCCTAATCTTATGTATCTGTATACTACTTAGTGTAAAATGCCTGCCAAATAAACATATTTTCTTTCTTTCTTTCTTTCATTAGAAATTTATTTACTTTCAAATATAGATCAGTAAACAATGTATAGGATATCAAATACGTACTTAAATTAAAACAAATATTTAGCATTCGTAAATGCTATTGTGTGTGCAGCCAAGGGCATAAATATATAATACGTTCCGAAGAGGTTAGAAATATCTATACACCTTTATGTAACTGGCAATAAGGTCCGTGTATACCTATATATTTGACGCGATGGCTGTATAGATTTAATGCCCTTGACTGTACAAAAGAAGGCTGCAAGTTTCGCAGTTTTTTACTGAGTTACAATCCTCTGAGCGAAGAAGTAGAGATTTAATATAACAACGATGACTTTTCAAGCAGCAAACTTTGTCTATTTGTTTCAATAAATTGAATTAACGCTAAGTGAACCCTTTCAATCGCGGGCCCCTTAAAAGTACTCTATAATTTAAGAACGGCCCTTAACTTGGTTCTTCCGGAACTTGGATAATCTTGGTTACTCTAAATATTAGAGCAATTGAATAGATTGTTTGTGTTGTAGACCTAGTTTTCGTCTTTACTTTCATATGTTATTTTTAGAATAACAAATGAATTAAATAATGCAATTATTTGATCTGTATTACCAAAAACTTTATTTATATAGGCTAAAAATAATTGTTAACCTTCAAGCTACAGAGCTTCTAAAAGTCAAACATAAAAAAACTCCAACCATAGTTGTCAAACACTTGCTTTTCTATTAGTATTCCGTTTTCGGTACACATTTTTCATACAAAAGTCTTAAGCAACGTAATGTTGGAACAACGAAGTTGTAAATTAACGGTATTTGTGTCCAGATACCACCGAACGGTGACGCCACTTGTTGGGTAACAGCAGTAACAGATTAGAGACGGCGACAGTGTTAAGGTCGGATGCGTTTGCGCATAATTATAGGCAGAAGGTAAACAAATAGGATGACCAATTGGATACGCTCGCTGAAAGATGTCGTGCGAGTAATTTCAGAGATTGCCAATTTCGAAACATACTATGTCTAATAGTGACAGTAGTGTAGTACCCCAAAATGCTATGCGTTTTAGTGGTTTGTCATAATAAAAGTGAACATAGAATGCAATTTATTTAAGAATATTCAAAATGACAAGGATAGTAAGAATGCTCATCATTTTTATTGACCGAATGCGTCTTTAATTGATATTTATTTTTCTTCTCATGATAGTAAAAAATCTATTGATTTTAAATACTTCCATTTCTATACCAATGTCTTATGTAAAATAATCAAAATTAAGTACTCTATGAGAAATTACTTTAATTAATCACCAATATAACTACAACGGTTCTTAAAAGCTCACGATAACAAACTAAGAAATAACCTATCAAAGTTAAAGTTTTGTTGGGCAACTCTAGCGAGCGCGCGCGCACGCTTGGCGTCGACTGCGCCGGCCAATCAGGTTCGAGGCCAAGAGTTCCACGAACTCTCGCGCGCACCCCATTGGTCAAAAAGCGCGCCAACTTACAAAACGTGATTTGAAAATGTAAACGTAAGCTCGTGCACGTGCTACGTCGTAGTATAGATACGAGTAACTTATAGCTTAGTTGAGCTTTGGAATAATAGAAAGTTTGTAACGAATGTAACGAATCGAATGTTTTTAAATCTTCAGTTTAATCGTTTGAAGCTAAACCAACAATGTTAATAACCCTCCTTCTGACGCAGTCGGGTAAAAACATATTCCTTTGTGATTTGTTACTTGTTTGAATTTTACAAAGATATGTATATGTATAGAGCATTGATTGTTAAGGTCATATTTGATTACGGCTTCAACATTTGATATACTTTCGAATTAGCCTCCAAATAATGCTTTTTTACAAAAGGTAACTAGGTATGTCTTGGTTCTAACTCGTTTGTTAGTCTAAATTTTGTATCTATACCTAATTAGTCTAAATGTTGACGATGAAGTGAAGTCGTATACAAAGACGAAGTTTCTCGTTGACCATAACCGATTTACAGACAACAACAAGACAAAGAGCTATAAACCAGCCTATACCTCTGAGCTTATAGCTAGACTTAAATCACGACTAGGGCCTATTCTGCGGAAACCAGTCGAGCCGGTAGCTACCTAGCAAGTCGGACGGCTTGAATCTCAGCGTAATAGAGCAGCTATTTTAAACTGTGCAACACGTACAATAGAAATACTGTCCCATTTTGAAATTGTATTTTTAAAAGCAAATGGAAAACGTCGCAGTTCGCGGCAACGGTTTTGCATGAATCCTCCTTGTTGGTCGGTTGAGTTTTAGTTTGAACTCAAGTGACCCCGCATTTGGCTCCCAGACCTCATGCGGACCTTTGGTACAATAATTATAATTTACTATAATGCATACTTAGACGTCGCCAGTCAACGAAAGATCTATTGTAAAAGTGTAGAATGCATGGACTATGGAGTGTTATCCAAAAGCTCTCTTAAGGTTGTATGTATTTTTTTTCTACCTGTTTACAATAGTTTACGTACGTGTAATGATGGCACGCATATAATACCTACCTTTAAAACGTTCACGTGATGTTTAGATTTCTTTTGTTCCGTTTCGCACATGAACCGCTTTCAACAGAACTAATACGAATTCAATACAGAGACGCGTGGAAAGCGCGGGCGCGGGGATTCGGGACCTGAATAAGGCCGCCGGTGGAGTCTATTGTTCGAAAAGGTCACGTCTTGTGGCGAGGAGGCCGGCTTGCTCTTATTGTTAGATGCCTCATGGTTTTATAGTCTTGTACTTTAATACTTCGCGATAAGAGAAGTAATTCATTAAACTTGGCTTTGTATTAGTAGATTAAGAAACAATTAAGTGCGCGTATGCTAATCAAGATCTGAGGAATACGTTGCACTACAGCATTAAAACCATTGAAGAAAAGAAGTGGATGTAATGACAATGAATAAATAATTGAGAATTATCGCCGCAATTACAATTTCAGCCATGTTTCACGTCTAGTTTATTAACTAAATTGGTCATAATAACTTTAATCTTGTGTCAACAATATTTCAACTAGTCAACGGCGCATTAAACGTGCTATTTTCATAGCTGTCGCGTACGCAGCTGCGGGTTAAATAAGGCTTGTACTTAATGATCTTACCTTGAGTGCGCAAAAAATGCAGGACGGTCCGAGGCAAGCGTGGCCGGAGAGCTCGCGGAAGCTGCGCCGGAATATGTCCAGATGCCACAGCACCTGCGGGAGACGAATTACTGATTACCAGAGATTAACAGCTTATCCTTAAAAGGTAACATTTACACATATAAAAGGGTTTTTTAATGACTCGAAAGATGCTCAGAAGTTTGCTAACCATCACCCAGTCAAATTCAATCCTGTTCTTGCGGTTAGGGGCAAGTATGATTATTCTATAGGCCTATAGGCCTTTGCTACTATGGAGATAAATTCCGGATGGGCCCCTTTGATACTAGGCAATATTGTATTTATTAGGTAAACTGTGGTCAAGAATAAAGTACCTATTTGACTTAGCCTTTCTTATCAAAAAACTAAGTGTTCAAGAGTTAAGCTTGATGGGACAGATTTAAAAGCTTATCTGGATATATCGGTGTCTTCAGTCTCTATCTCTGTTAACAAACTTTTATTGAATCCCTGTGATGCATGCAAACAACATCTGTGCGTGTTAAGATACCTAGTTAGCTATTACGTATCATATTTATAGATCATTGTCTGCAGCCTGTCTTCCTTGCTTTCTAAAATGTTGAAAGCGCATCAATATTTTAATAAAAAAGATAGACAAGTCACGAACCGCTGCATAAGCTGTTAAATTACGTCTTACAGGAACATCTGTTGGGAAAATTAATGTTTGCCTGCTTTTTATTCAATACATATTCAGTAATTTAGTAGACTTCGCGCACGCGCTTTAGGCAGCTGCAACTTTGTATTTTGTACTACGCCTTATTATTTAATCTCACTTTTCCACTTTTTTTAACGGCTCCGTTTTACTAGTTATTACAGTCGCGGCATATGTTGATGCGTAGATAAATAAACATATTGCGATTGCAATTAAGATCATGCCTCCATGGTGCATCTTGGCGACAGATGCACGCCTCAAAAAATCTAAATTATTGCATGTTTTCGGCAAAGGCTGAGGTGTCTTGAGGTGTTTTTCTCGCGTGATCATGACGTTAGTTGCACCTCGTTGCGCGTGGCGCGTCAGGTGCAGGAAGACATGTGACGGCGAAAAAAATGCCTGAGGGGTTCCGCCGGGAGCTAAAAAATTGTAGGTGCAAAGTTAAGAAAGGTAATGCTCATATACTAATGGGGACTCTTGCTGGAGTTAAGTATCTAAGACACGAGTATAAATTTAGGGAAGCGAACATGCGATTTCCTTACTTTTCACCCAATTCATATAAATAAGCTAAAGCTCATCTAATAGTTCGACTTATTTATTCAAAAGCTATAAATAATTATTCTCAACTCGCTCGACTTCGGAAGCAATTTGTTAATATTCCTATCGCCCATGAAAGCATTACGACGTTTTATGGCGAAACAAGAAAACCCGTTCAAACGATATTGAGATAAATTCAAGATGGAGGCGAGCTATCAGTTACAAAAATAATGATCGCATAACGCCAACACATTTCCTGTTGCAACCTACGAAACTGATGAACTCATGCTGTCATAATAAAAGAAAAATTTGCTAGCTTAGTTAGACCTCCACTACAGTAGCTAAAGTGGAAACTAAAGGGGCATTTTAAATTGGATGCGGCATAGCTGTATCGAGAGAGCTTATTATAGGGATGGTGAAAATGAAGCGATAGTTTGAACTTACTGAGCGTAACTGAGTACGATTTATAGTGGTAATAATAGGGGGCTATTACTGAAGAACTAGACATTACACTCTAGTAGGTAATCAGCCATTTAATTGGGCCCCATTAACGTTGTTGAGTGAAACATACCGGCCATTTTTTGTCTGATGATCATATGGTGTTCTTGAATCTAAAAAGTGCAATGTTATTTATTTTACTAAATTATAGAATAAAATAGTATGAGCTAAAAAAATCTAAATAACCTATTAATTTGCAGTAAAAAAACAAGGGCATTGTCTACTATACGATTCAAAAGAAGTTACTTAGGTATATGATAAGACTATAGTGTAAATGTAGAGCCATCTGCCATTACGATTGTTATGCTGCTTGCAGAGTCACAATGTAAATAAATTCGACCAGATTAGGAGCTACCCCCCCTACATCATCGCCTCCACCTGCTAGTATACCTACCTACAACGACACTATACTTGTATCTACGTGTTTTCGCGATTGTTTCGGCAGGTGCGTCTGCGCAGATGCGCTCCTCAATGATGCTGACCCCGTACAACGCATCATTATTGTTTTTTAGGCTTCGTTTGTGTTATTTTTAGCAATTTAAAAGGTTCTCGCGAAAGGTACCTTGTCTTCTCTAAAGAAATAAGGTTACGAGTTACATTTTAGGAAACGGATTAACTCCGCGCCGAGAAAGAGCAAAGTGAAGAGAGAAGATAAGGAAGTCAGACCAGTAGCTATAAGGGATTCAAAAATGTCAATTACCGAGAGAAAGATAATGTACTTAAAAATAGTATTTAACTAGTTACGGTGTAATTGTAAAAACGTTTAAATGTGCTATTAATAAAGGTAATTAATGCTCTTACATTATAATTGCACTTTAACGGTGCAATCAATTAAGTAAATAAATAAATAAATAAATAAATAAATAAATAAATAAATATCAGGGGACAATGTCACACCAATTGACCTAGTCCCAAACTAAGCTCTAGGCTTGTACTATGGGTACTAGACAACGATATAAATACTTATATAGAGAAATATATACTTAAATACATAGAAAACATCCATGACTCAGCAACAAATATTCGCGCTCATCACACAAACATCTGCACTTACCGGGATTTGAACCCAGGACCGCTAGCTTCGTAGGCAGGGTCACTACCAACTAGGCCAGCGCGTCGTCAAAAAATATTGTTTCTCCATTCATAGGCTCAAACCAATAAAATACCACTCTTATGGATTTAAAACGTGATATCTCTTTACAATACTTCGATGACAACGTTAAATATCAGAAAACAATTACACACAAATTGACTTAGTTCCAAGCGAAGCCCTAGGCTTGCACTATGGGTACTAGAAAACATCCTAGACAGGGACAAATACTATTTGCCCATACAGGGAATTAAACCCAGCACCGCAAGCTTCGTAGGCAGGGTCACTTCCACTAGGCTACACAAGTCATTATTAATAAAATAACGTAAATACCTATCCAGTAATTAAACACTTCGCAACTCGTGACACTTGCGACACGTTTCTTTACAACATTAATGGCTATTGTTCAAAAAACTCTTGATAACTTGGTTAAAATGTAATGATTACTTTTAAAACCTTGCCTAATTACATTTTATTGTAAAAATATTGGACGACCCAACTTTACTCCTGTGAATTGGCATTAGCAAGAGAAACAATTGACGATGACGCCGTGTCTTTGAATACGTACGTTGTCTTTGATCATTTTATTTTTTTATGATAGAGGAGACCAAGGAGCTTTCAGGTAACCTGATGGAAAGAAACCACCGCCGATCATCGACGCCTGCAACACCGAAGGAATCGCAGATGCGATACCGGACTTGTACAAAAGAATATAAAATACCAGTAAGATTTTTTTTGCCCTACGGGATCGCCGTTGTGAATAGGTAGTTATAAGCAGTAAAAGTAGTGCCTATTTACTTCAACTTCCCAAGAGGACGTATTTAAGTCTGGTCATAATGCTAATTTACGTACTCTATACGACACACATGGATTTATGTACCAAGTAATTTACTCACAGTGTTGGATATTATAGTTAAGACGTTGTCAAATGGAAATGAATTATTTTGGTCATAGGGTTGATATTGACACAGTGTAAGTAAATTCATGTGTCATCAAAGCATTGCGACTAATCCTGAGCTCGAGAATTTCGAACCCTGGCAATCTACCTTCAACCTAGAGCTGATTACGCGCACGGAATGACAGATGCGCAAGCGCAGCGCATGCCAGTCGCTATCATTACGACCACTAGATAAAACGCTTTTTCACTCACGTAACTAGGGTACAGTTATTTGTACAGTAGCGAATATAAATGTATGTTTAGTATGTCTTCCTGTTCAGCCAACATACATTAGAACCCTGTCATAATGATAAAATAAATGAATTTACTTCAACATAACTGATGATGTACCTGTTATACAAGGTTCTAAAGTCATCAATACATATTTGCAGATATTTTGGCCGCCGATCGATATTAGACAGATTCTATTTCTGAAGATATTGCACGTCTAGACTGGAATTAGATACAGTAATAAACCGTGACAACGAACAAAACGCTGACGCAGTCTTTAACAGCCACTTTAAGTTAAAAATGATTGTTTATGCCGTTCCTTGGTGACGATAGTGCGTAAGTTCGTAAAAAGAAACGAGTTAGTTAAATATCTCTAAAATGTCTCTGAGTACAGCCGGTTAGTAATAAATCTTCAAAAAATACACGACTGCATACTAGGTATGTTTTTTCCATAGTAGATTCGTATCATTCTTTAACTCTGGCCTAGATGGTTTAGGGCCGAGCGGACCCAGTTCTTTAATAAACCTATTTAAATAGAGTAAGTTGACCTTTCACCCTCTCCTTTGACAACCTTCTTTAAACATCAACAACTATATATGTATATGTCTAGCGATGTTATTTAATTTAAATTTCCTAATAGTGCCTATACAAACGTCGCTTAACACGTTGTAGGTAGTAAATAAACGCCAAAAGCCGAGCGCACACTGGGGCATTGTGAAATACTGCCTTTCTTCCACGCGTGCGCTAAGTGACGAAAAAACCCAACGTAATGTAACATTTCGGACGTTCTCAAACAAAGTAATGTATAAAGCAGCCGTGCATATTGAAATTCAAATGTGATACTATTTAGATTTCAAATTGAACAGCGTGTTATTTGGAGTTTGGCCTTTTTTTTACGTGTTCGTTGCGTGACAAACAGATAACATTTCTCGCTAATGGAACACGGGACGAACTGTCGGAGATAAAGGAGGTTTCGAAAACGTCAAATATTTGACCAAAAGATAAGTGCTTAGACATTCGCAGGTGCTTTGGGAAACGATTACTTTGCGCGAGAATTATAATTGCCTATTAACATCGGTATTTTATACACAGCTTTTAAGAAGGCTATTTAAATTAGGGTTATTACCAGCACACGCCTTTGCTAATGTCCGCCTTCTTTTCTAAGCGATGCTATAAAAAGATAAAAATAATTGCACGCCATATACCGCCATAATAAAATACATTGCTACTAAACTTACTAATCTTAAGGTATATAAAAGTAATGTACTCATTAGGGCACGTGTGTATGCAGGCAGTAGCTGGTCTGAATAAAACAGCCGCTAAAACAGACACGTTAACCAAGCTATAAACCACTCTACGTTAACGCGGAAAGTGCTTTGCTACAGGTCTTCCTTCAGTGGTTCTGTGCACATCAGTTTAAATCAGCAGTATATTCAACTCTGCGAAGCCTTAACGAGTAGCGCCTGCGCATAACGGGACACAGCCGCAAGTTCATAATCATGTGTATAGTTGTACTATCTTACTAAGGAACTCTTGGAATTTCAACCTTATATCGAACGTGTAAGGTTAGTTGAGACATTAAAGCAGCGATCTTGTCAAGTACAGGGGACTCTGTGAGCTAACACGTGTTGTTTATTGGCAAAATAGAACAATAGCTGTAGCAAAAAATGAACCCTGTTTTTATTTTCATAAGCCATTCAGGCCCATATTCTTAGTAAAATTGGCGCCACGGCCACTTGAAACGCCATAAAATGAACGCAGGGGGTTTCTTTAGCATACAATTATGCGAAGTCCTTGTCAACAGCGTGTACAAAAAATATGAGATACAAACTTTTTGTTAAGAAGTTACCTATTCGAAATTTTCATTACTAAATTCATTATTATTATTATCCCCAACGCGAACTCGAAAAGAAGTGTAGTTTAACCTTTTTATTATTGACAACCCTGTTAATGGCGCCTAAGATGGGCATTCATAGAAAAACAAAGCATGAAACATTTAATAGGAAAGCGGTTCATATGAAGTCCGTATATTACCATCAACCATTTACCGTGTAATCTGCGAGAGTTAGCACGTTTTTTCAGCTCAATCTGAGCAAATGGTCGTAAGGGTCAGTTTACACACGTTTTTTAAGTCTGAGGGAGGGCAGTGATGCGTCCAACATGTTGAATTCATAATGTAAACGTAAAAACTACGATTTGACGGGTCGTAACTCTCGTGGGAAGCGGGCAGCTCGCACGATTCACCTTCTAATCGGTCGGTAATCTGTTTTAAACCAAACAAGACGTCATCGTGATTCTCATACCATTTTTCCTGCGTAAAGATGGGCATTGTACGTACGGTTTACTGTTTTAGGACACTCCAACCTTTGCCTAGGTACCTGGTAAAGCATGAGCGACATATGTTTTTTCAGACCACACATATACCTAGGTGGGCCTCCGATTAACTGACTGTTTTAATAACGCAACGAATAGCAGACGGAAGCAGATTTGAATCAAAATATAGACTTCCCCTGCGGAAATGACGCGCCTGCACTTTTACGTCCGATAACGCATTTTACGCGTAATAAAACATCGTAACGTTAGCCAGTCGAAAATGATTCAATAGAAAGGGTAGGGCAGCCAAACAATGTTGTGTGTATATCGAAGCAATAAACAATGAAATAGATATTTTCATTGCGTACTAATTCTCGTAATTAGATTAGATTAGGCCTACACATAGGCCTCAAATGCAAAGCCTTTAGCTATAGATAACGAAGAATTAAGGTGCGTTAATGAATAAAGCTTGCTATTCAAGTGTATAGGTAGCAAGTAGAAATATATTTCTACTGTAACGTTTACAAACCTGAAAACCCTTGAGAACCTGGTAAATGAGTACCTGTAGAAAACTAGTCCAACCAAATTAGAAGGAACCTCTAGACTTTGCGTGCAATATCCAAATTATATATCTAACGCGCTTCCTGGCAAATCCATGGGTTAATAATGCTAAGGCTCCAAAAGGTTAGCACTCCACAGTCCTAACGACCTGCGTGTCTTTAATGATGATCACTACTAGGAATCAGCAAATCTAACGTATTAATTCCTCTTTAATGAAAATACTATCTCATTTATACATTAACTTATAAAAAGTAAATTGGCTGTTCTCAGAATCGTCGAAAACCGGCCGCGGCTTGCGGTTCTTTTCGGCTTATACATATGTATTTATTTTGGGCATGTGGACCGGAGATTTGGGGTTATTTTTTTTTAGTAAATTATACACCTCAGTCGTTCTGTTCTTAATGAAATGGTTGGCTTAGATTTGTGCTCAATTTAAACCAAATTTAAAAGTGCTAACCAAGATGTTTTTAGTATTAGTCTTATCTAAATTAAACTTGTTGAAGCGTTGATATTGAACTACAAATTTGTACAGGATATACCTAGTGAATAAATTTACGACATGGTTTTTGGTCGCAAAAGTTATTTATCTTGCCTTTCAGTCAGCTTTAGTACCCATCGATTAGCAAATTGTGAAAGCAAGACGTAAACGAACTTATCCGACCAAATACGATGTGGTATGATTATGAACTACATCTGTACATGGCTAAGGTTGTAAAACGTAATGAACTCGTGTTTCGGCATATAATGAAGGTGAAAGTCTTCTCATGATAACGATAAGAGCTGTCAACTAACCCAAGTATACTTTGGTTACCTCGATAACCCTTGACACACTCTTGAGTGACAAGACTGATTAACTCTGACATGTTATATTTATTTCGTAATTGGATATCAATCAATGTGTCTAAAAAAAATCTCTAACTAGCATGGTTTTTTATTTCGATCTTCTGTTGCAACATGGACACAATGAGCTCAACATCGATGCAAAAAGCTGTTTGATTGATGATTAGGAATTAGGAAATCTGCTGGGTATGAACTTTCCCGGAACAGTCGTTGAGGCGGCTATTGTACTAAGTCTAATAGTGGACACTTTGCTGGCATGTAGATTAATAATAATCGACTGAGTCTTTCGATTTGCAATATAACATAAAAAAAGTAAGACAGAAAACTAATAAATAATTATTATTAATATTGCATACTTGTTTTATTTCTTTGTTGCGTAACCAATCCGCCTAATAATCGTAACTGAAGAGACCAAAGCAATTCAATTCGACAAAGACTTTATTAGCTAAACTGTTAAGTAACCGTGGCGAACAACTGAGATGATACTATTTTTTTAGTTTTTTCATAATCAATTGTAATTTAATCATTCTTGTATAAAGAAGCTACCATAACAATACGATGTTAAATTGGAGGAAAAGTTTTCGTAATTGTTTAAAAGTTTTCCTAATGTGGATATAACTGTGCGTGTTAAATAGGCCTTAGGTTTTTGCGGGTGGTAGGACCCTGTGCAGGGTCCGTCCGGATCGCTACCACCATCTTATCCATTAACCTACCGCCAAACAGCAGTGTTCGCATTGTTGTGTTCCGGTTTGGGGATAAGACAGCCTAGCATAGAGGCATTCCATCTTAGTCCTCAGGGTTGGCAACGCATTTGCAGTCTTATGCTAATGTCTATGGGTCACAGTTTCCACTTACCATCAGGTGGCCTGTGTGCTTGGTTGCTTTCTCTATGCCATAAAAAAAATAAAATAAGTAATAGCGTCTAAATACTTGCTTTACTACTTTTAGTTCTCATAATTTCCTGCAGAAAGATATGTAAATATTACTATTTAGGTAACATTACACGGCCAAAATGCGTACAGTGGCAAGTAACTCAACAATCCGGTATGGTGACTGTACTCGTACGTGGAAAACAAGCTGTTTAATTATTTTAGCACCTATGGTATATTATTATAGTCTTGCTTGTCCCTATTTTCAACAGAGAGTGAATCCACGTAGATTTTAACTGGGTCGAGTCTGGCAAAATTGCATTGAAAGAACAGGCAAAATGGCTGCCAGGCCAAACCATTGATTATGGGGCATTTAAGTTGTTAGCTCTGATATTGCGCTTATTCCGCCGCAACTGCGTTCGAGGTTTATAACTTCTGCTGGTTGCACTAAAGGTCCACAAATCATGATAACATTCAGGAACAAAGTATCAGCAGTGTCTTCACGTTTCGGTGGCGTTAGCGTACACGTGACCAACACACTACCTACTTTATTTAATATATTGTGCCAAAAGCCACAAGTAAATTTGAAGCTTTCTAGAGATAGACAGGGAAACTATAGAGATAAGCAGCAACTTCTTAAAAACAGCCAGTATCTTCTATCTATTTAGAACGGTGTAATAGCTATATACTCGTACCTTACTCGATCCTCAAATGGCTATTGGTTGAACTGACCCTAACTTTCCGTTTAAAACTGAACCCGCAAGAGGTCAAGAGTGTAATGAATCTCTTGCGTTAAAGTCAAGTAAAGAAATCGTTCCATTCACGCATCATTAGTGGTCACCGCTCGTAACGAACTTTGGCCCACGCTGCCCGAACCCGGGAACACATTCGATGCCAGGTTCCCGGAGTACAATAAAAAATGAGCCCGATATCGTGCCCGGGGCACTGTATTAAACACGCACTCTCAAAAATTGCCCCATTATAGAGCATCCCTTGATACACAAAGTAGGGAGAGCGGCCATCCGTGGCGATGGCCGCTACCTGCCGACGTTACCTGTATACGAATCCCTGTATAATTAAGTATATAGATATAAACAAAGCGGTCGTCTCGCTTCCTCTTACAGGGAAATGGGTTTTGGGTCTCCTTCGCACGCGCTCGTTGATGTCGTTTGCACGGGACTCGAAGTTCGTTGTAGGATACGCAAATATCAGAATAAACATACGTAGCGGAAAACTGTTGTATTACTTTTATACATTTGTAACTCAGACTGGATTATAATTGGTTTTGATTGAACCATAGTAGACCGACCTAAATAATAGTCATCAATCAAACGTACCTATGCATAAGAGACCCAATTTATCATGCTTAGCATAATCTAATTAACGATTTCTGGCGAAAGTCATGGTCTTCATACTACAATGACGTCCCATGAGGAACTTACTCTATGAATACGGTAGAACAGGCTTTTTCCACTTAAGTAGAATTACAGCAATAAAGATCTTTAGAAATATAGCTTTTTTGAGACAGCAATCAATCATAATTCATAATCGTAACACTACCTGCGCCCCAAACCAATACGGAAGTTTTGGCCTCTAGAACAGGTACACATTTCCAGAAAGCATGTTTATGTTTACGGTATACTGTGATGCAGTCGTTTATTTCAAATCAAAGGTAAAGAAGGCTCGAGAGGGCTCGGGAGGGCCGGGAGGGTTCCCCGCGAGGGGGGATCAAGATCCACAGCGGCGCGGGCGCAGAACCGGCTCGGATTATAATACAATATTATATTTATTTCTTAACTAGGCAGCATCTTTACAGATTCTTTCATAAAATGAAAGTCTTCTTCATTGTTTATGTTTCGAGATCATGAATCAAGACTAACTTATTTGCATAAATAACACGCTGGCTGACATTGAAAGTACTGTAAGTGTACCGGTCTGAAAGTAATTTTACTTATTTACTTTAAAACGGTAAAAATAAGAAAACCTTCGAATCAAATTATAGTAAAAGGGCCTTACCTTCGCACTGTGGAACAAGGCGCTATTCCGCGTCATCTTGGCTTTAGTCATTATAATCACAACACAGTTCTCACTACACTCGATAAACTTTCGTCATGTTGACAATCCTTTTATGTCCATGGGAAAACACTGGTGCGGAGAAACTTCGCGCGGCGGTGTTTACAATGGGAGCTCGGACGTGGGAGTGTACGAGTTGTAAGCGGCGCGCGCGCCGGTGATCACAGCGCCCATGCGCAGTGGACAAAACCTGAACTAATCTATATTACAAGTTAACTAAACCTTCAAGTTACGCTAACAGCGCCTCAAGCGGCTACGAACCGAAACAGAGGGCTACACGGCTACACCAAATCGAATCTTCGTTTTTCTATCCCTCTCAAGCTCCAATTGTAGAGACTTGAAAGACCGCAACGAAGCTTTGAGTTTTGAATTGAAAATCCGCTACGGGGTCTACAGCCTTTTGTTTTGAGCGGCCATTTTGTTTCGTGACGTAGCGCCTAAGGGAACGCGGGAACTATGATGACAAAAAATTGGAATTACTTTTATTATGAGAAAGGAGGATGAAGATTATTATGTTTTTCACTGAAGGGACGAAGAGTATCTTAGTGATTAGCTATAGGTAATAATGATGCGATAATAATGATATCGTGGGCTCTACCCGGTGATCCTGTCACTCAGGTCCCTAGCTCTTGCTTAGGAATAATGACATCCTGTTCAAAAGAGTACGTAATTATAAATATAGGACTATGAAGAAAAATCATTCGTCCTTTCATATAAAGTGCGTAGGTACAGGGCCGGTATTCTAGGCGGTAAAAACCAACTCGTCTTTGACCTGTTATCGTCTGGTCATCGTTTTGATAGCTCTTATTTACTTGACAGTAATGGCGACCGAGTTGAAAACTATTCCATAACAGGTCAAATACGATATCGTTTTTACCGCCTAGAATGGCGGCCCTGGGTCTCGATTCAACTGCGAGTGAGTGCTCTTTTATTTGTCAAACACCACGAGTCTACCTACATGTTTAGGTAGCAGAACCAAAACATAATCCGTCTACCGTACGCTCCTAACAAAGGAGTTTCGGAGATCGTATTTTAGTGCAACGTATTCAATCAGAAATAATAATATTTCATACAACCTGCTCCGATTGTGGTGGTTTTTTTGGTACGCCGGAGCAGGTGGGCACACGAAAAAAAGATGAACTGTGAGGGAGGCAGGAGAGCTTTAGCGATCCTTTATTTAAAAACACCACGGTTCAATGTAAGAATAAGCCATAATATATTTCGAAATTTATTACTTTTATAGCACACTAGTTATAAGGTGCTGGGTGAAGGTGTAGTGTACATAGGCCTTGGCAAAGTTAATGATGTTTGTCGTTGTAAACATAGAGCCCGCAAAGTTAACAATTTGCTGACTTTACAATCAATTCGTATCCTTCGTATCCGAAAGGAGCATTACTAATGCATGATACACAAATATTAAAAACTAAAAGTTGCAGTTGGAAAACAATTGACAGAATTTCTCAAAAACATGTACGACTCTACTGATCTTCAGTTTTTAATAAAGTTTTAATTAATTACTAACTATATTATCTTTCCAGACGAAAATCTCCACAAACCTTGGCTCAAACCCTACAGTATTATAATTTATAATCTAATTTCACGCACATAATCCCGGGCTCGGATAAAAGCATAAAAAAACCGAGGCCCAAGAGATTCCCGCCTAACTACGACCAGTTACTACAACTTATTTTCATTCCACAGTAATTGCGTGGCCCAATTACCAAGTCCTGCTGAAGGTGAGAAGTGGGGTGAAGCAACGAGACGGTTAACTATTATTTAAATTATAGACGCAGCTTGCTACGCAACTGGGATTGCGGATAGCTGTGGGTTAAGAAACACATTTGCTGACCGAGGGAGCACTGGAAATGTCTGTTTTATTTTTAAGGCAGGGCTAACGCGTAGGTAGTAATAGGCCACCTCATCTTAAGAAGGTTCAGAGGCTCGTGCATGGAATGATGCACATTTCAAGAATACTGAATAGACTGCTAACGGTGGGAAATGTGGGTAAGAGTTTCGGGTAAACCCAACGCAGTCTTTCCACTTTCTATGCACCTAATATAGAGGATGCCTTGGAAGTCTGGATGAAATGGAACAGGAGGCGGTCATTTCCAATCATTTTAACCGGTAAGTGCTGATTCGATTCGTAACGGTTAAAAAGTTATGATTATGTATCCATGACTGTCTAACGCGGATGTTTTGATAGATTTAAGTGAAAACGCTTCCAACTTCTAAATTTATAATTTTATATTGGAACAAGCGAATGCCATTATGATTTTTTGAAAAACTGTGTGGGCAAAAGAAGAAATAGAGGTATAAACTTGACCAACAAGATTAAAAAAAATAACTCCTCGATAAATAACAATAATACCATAAATTAGTATGTTGTTAGATTTAGCAATAAATGGAAAAGTTTTTACTATATGTAGTAACTTTCGATAGTATGTTTTTTTTCACTAGATTGAGTACAAAATTGGGTTAGGATTTTGTTAGACAGAAGTCTTCGTAGGAAACAGTTTATTTTTCGGACACAATTTTTTTTCCTGCTGAAATTACCATATTTGAAGAGTAACATTATCCCAAAAATTCTATTGAATAAAATAAGCCGTTTGTTCGGAGAGATAAACTTTTTACCCGTTAAAAATCGAATCAGCCTTTATCGGTTAAAATTATTGAAAATGACCGCCTTTATGTCCCTGTTCGATTTGGTCTACACTTGCAAGGATATCCTGTATATCGGAGTAAAGGAGTAAAGTGTTAGATGAGTTGAGTACTTAGTTTTTCGAAGTGCAATGGCAAAATGCTACTCTACTTCCGTTGCCATGACTGTTGACGCTTGTTCCTTTGTTTACCTAGGGTATAGGTAAACAAACGAAAGGTAGGCATAGAAAGCTATAATTTGTGTTAACATAGTTAGGGTAAAGTGCCGATAACAATCTGCCTCTTCTAACCGCTGGTCAAGTTATGTCTATCACATCACATCACATCACAAACAATTCCGTTTATTATATCCATTTAAACGACGGTTGGTTTCAAGTGTCTCAATTCCTTTAAAAAGATCACGTTTCTATTCCATTCGTCGTCAATCCTATTCCCAGTTGCGCAAGTATTATCAGAAAATAATATGAAACCGTTCTGATTATTATGAATTTAGTTATAATTGCCACAATAGGTGTTATAACAATCGGGACCGGCGCGTGATTCACTGAGAAGCCTTACGTAAAGTATTCACTCATGATCATGAGTCACATGGCCCTTGCTCAGGAACGCAAAAAGAATAAAAAAGAAAGGGAGGGAGATAAAAACTATTTAATAATTGCCCAGTAATGTGAGGTTCTTGTAAAGATGGCAAACGCAAGCCTTACTTTGTTTTTTCAGTTTGACTCGGCGTCAGGGCGCTGAAAACGGAGCGTTGACGTAAGCGGGTCTGTCCATACATATGCGACATCTAAAGCTGATCTTATTGTTATTAATCTCGTAAAATATCGTTCACATATTCATATCATCACATACAAAAAATGAAAACAGTGAAATACACTCAGGAGCAAAAATACCGGGTTATAATTCGTTGTTCATACACACGAGACTATTTCGAAGCCTTGGTTCCTCGCCAGGGGTAGTTTTGAGTGAGGTTTAATGGTGGATACTCCGAGGTTCGATAGAGGAGGTCAAAAGTTCTTAAGATACTTAACTGATCGCACAATCAGTTAACACCGCAGCGGGAGAATTTGGGTCAGCACTTGGATTTCCTTACATTTTATTGCCATTTTAGATGTTTTTCTGAACATGCACAATTCCGGCGTTAACCGCAGATTCATTCAGTTGGGTATCCTAGGCACTCTGGAAGTCCTGTATCGATGCTCGGGGTACTCATCAGATTTCACTAAAAGCATTTCCTGGCGAGGAACCAAGGCTTCGAAATAGTCTCGTTTGTATGAAAAACGCACTCTGACCCGGTATTTTTGCTCCTGAGTGTAGATTAAAAGCCCTGAAATAATAGCAACCGCAACTTTCAGAGCTATCTCTTAATCAGCCCAACTGATTTTAATAAAGTCTATCTTAGAACGATCCCGATTAAACCAGATTTCATATAAAGAAAACCTGCATCAAAATCGGTCGATCCATTTGGGATCTACGATACCACAGATAGACACACAGATACCCACATTAAACTTATAAAGAACACCACTCCTTTTGCATGGGGATTAAGAAGGTGCAAGAGAACACTTTGCTTCATGGAAAAAGTCGTAAATGCCAAACAACTCTCGTTCATAAACATTCGACCTTAAAATAATCTACCCTAATCTAATCTACTTAAATCTGTTATTTATGTTAATCTGAAACGCCTTTTATTTCTATTTTTTTAACGTTAAATGGTTTATAATAATTACAATCTTCACCAGTATACCTCTTCACTATTGAAAGCACTCTTCTTTCCTAAATCTCAGATTATAACTTCCATCAGGTGCGCTGACAAGCCCCGGCGGGATTATAGCAACTAGCACTTAGATGCAGCGAGTGTGTAATTAAACGAATGTGTTAAGTCCACTTCGGAATCTGGATGGGTGTCGTTTATCATTTCCGAAACTAATAACGACTTTCGGCCCTACGTAGTACAGTGGATATAATCGTGTGTGTAACGTTTTAATGTTGATTAAATAATTCAGGTATGCGTGTGAGTAATCCTAATCATGGTGGAATGTTCAAAGGTTTGAAGAAACAGTCAGCAATAATCGCTGATGATGAAATACATGGTAGGTCGACAGTTTCGACAAAACATTTTTAATGGTTATAAAAATATCAACGTCAAATTGCAGAAGTATTTGCCCGTGATTACACCGTCAAATTATTTACCTTCACTCAATCAAAACTAACATTAATCATGTGTCCAACCATAATGAATCGCCTCCAGAGCGTGCCTTAATCACAATACAATACTATATGAACTACATCTAATTCTAAAGCAAACGAATAATAATACTAGTTACTATAAATCATCTATACGTGGTAGCATTCTCTTCTTGACGTAATCTTTCGATATGATCTTCCACGACAGACTGATTTAATGCTACCCCTTTCATCCCCTCATAATAACTATCACCATAAAAACAGAAAAGGGTTCTAGTTCTGGGTAAAATTTCAGACACCGTATAAAATTCATTTCAATCTCTTATAGTTTTTTTTATTTATCTATAGGCGGGTTAAATTGACCATTAATTCGTTTCTCAAAGCGATCAGGGTCAAGTACCTCCTAAACGCCTATCGATAGATTGTCCATTAAGGCTGTATGTAGATATTTTTTGTTCACCGACACGATCTTTCCACACGTGTGTTCATTTACAACCTCAACCGGTTTTGTATTTCGTACGTACAGCCTATCCAGCTATCTCTCGGACAGCCGTAGGGTATGTTGACTTACCCAACTGAATATAACCTTTACGACCTCAATGTAAGACTGTTTTTGAGTCGTCTGTAACAGTCTGTTTGAGTTGTAGTAACTCGTAGTAAATTGAAACGAGTTCTGCGCTAAGTGGAAGTGCTAACTCCACTCCAAAGTAATTTCCCGTTACAAAACCTCCAAATATAGACACGAGTGCGAAATAAAGTCAAGAACCTCTCGATCAGAGAGTGAATTCTGCATTGCATTTTTAATAAAAACGAGTAATTAAGCAGTTTCTTAAAACGTCTGGGGATTCCATAATCCCCAGACGTTTTAAGAAACTGCTTAATTACATTTTATGTTCATAACTCCATAGTTATGAACATAAAATGTCTCATTTCATACAATCAATTAAGTACTTAAGAGCTTTCTTCTTGTAAAATAATTTAGGATAGACACAACTCTTACCTAATTTATTTCCTTAACAGTTATAGATAGCAGATCGGGAAATAAATGAGTAATTTTCAAATGTTAATAGCACTGTTGCGCCTGCAAAAAGTTAGTTAGCAATGTTTTTTTCTCAACGGCCAACATTGCATCAAAAGTCAAGTAGGCGCTTCTCGTTGTTGTCGAATTATTATCATCATATTACATTATATATTACGTCATCATGTTTCTTTAATAACACATGTTAGACATTCCAATTATAAAGATGATGTTTATTTGACAGTTGATTCATTAACAAAACAAATTACTCCAACTTCGCTACATGATGTAAGCGCACAGCAGCAGCAAGAAGTATCCATAATATTTCGACGGTGTTGTATGGTAAAGCAGACAATTTAAAACAGCTGATTCGTCCGTTTTCTCCGTATACTTTTACTATATACGTAATTTGCTTTTATATTTAAGTTTGAAGCACAGAATGACTAGTAGAGAATTCCCAGACAAGAGACAGCATTGAGGCTCTCAACGCAGAGAGCGAAAACTGTCTCTTGTCTGTACTGTGTTAGTATGATATTAGGTAAGTACATGACTAGGATAAGGGTGTCCAAAGGGCCCTACAGACAGACGAAATAGCCAATCACCCGGTTATTTGAACAACATGGTGCATCGCCCATTGTTCGTAACTTCGTATCATTACGATTAGGTACGTTGGCGTTGGTAAACTTTCTTCAGCCAGCCAGCGTACAGTGGGGCTAAACACGCGATTCTCACGATGCCATTCATAAGCCAACAACACTTACGCTGCGATTCTCTAACGTAAACTTTGATGTAGTTTACCAGCCAATGTATGTATTAGGGAATAACAAACTAGCGTCGGTACAACAACCCCTGAAACTTCGCATCGCACGTGGCGCCATTTCTTAGACACCAGCGCCGTATTTACTCGACTGCTGAAGAAGGGACTGTGCCGTGTGGTTGCCGGCTTAGAATAGTGCCACTCCATACCTTCCTGTGGAAGTCGTAAGAGGCAACTAAGGGATTAAAAGCTTGTAGTATTGTTAGGCGGTGGGCTTGCAACCTGTCATTAATATTTACATTGGTGGCCTGTTTGTGCAAAATGTGGTTATAGAATTAACAACAATTTGTTATAGCTCTGAGTACCCCACTCTGGGATGAAGGTGTGACAGTAATTACTCGTATGTATGTAAGAAGGAGGCTAATGTTTTTTCCGTCTGCCGAAGGAGGTGGGTAATGTGTTCACCTGTCTGTATGGTTCTTTGTTCCCTTGCAAAGGCTGAACGGATGGCCCGATTTCGAAAAACGAGGCGTCGTTAGATTGGTCTTAGCGTCGTCATTCTTTTGAAGTTTACTTATTGGGGTAGGTACTCCGTACACCCCGTACCCGTTCTTTGTAAGAATCAGAATAAGCAAGTCAGTGTTGGTTTGACAATACCAGCCAATTTCGATCTGTATTGTTCAAATCTTTTTTACTTCGAGTCTAAAACTAAGTACGTTGAATTCGAGGTCGAAGTGAATGCTGCTTCGTTAAAGAATACCCAACGTTGCAGCTAGCATCTGCAACATCAAGCGGCATCATCTGCACTCTTATCTAATGTCAGATCCGTTCTAAAGTTTAAATCTTCTGCAATCACGTAGCAATCACGATTAACTTGAGTTGACACTTGACATTGTTGTTAGGTGGCAGGACAAATTTGACTCAGGATTGCCAACATTAGCCAAGAGTTAGTTTCATTTATTTTTAAAAACCTAGCAAGTTAACTAGCAAAATACAACTGTAACAAACCTTTAATCGCAGTAAAATACATACCTAAGTATTTTACTGCGATTAACCCTTTCGTGCAGTGATAGATATCGGTAAGAAAAACAAGTAATAGTTTGGATACAATAAAATAAATAGTATCCACCTACAAGATTACTTTTGTTGATGAATCATTGTTTCCGCCTAAAACAAGGCCGAGTTGATTAAACAAAGCCTTCTTTTAGTTTTAAGCACTCGCAGAAAAAAAGCATGACTCACGGTTAAAATTGAAAGACTTTCAATTCATGCCATCAATCATAGAAAGGTAGTCGTATAATATAATAGATCTTGGTATCAATTTACTTGTCATTTAGGCAACAACTAAAATATTAATAATCTATTATTACAAAACCTTATAGGCACACGCGTGTATCAATTTCGTACAAGTCGACTGCAGTAACTGTTTTTGATAATTATTACTTTCGTCATAACATACCTATCTTAAGGTATCTTGTACATCATCGGCATTGACCACTCACAACAGGCCATTGGTATTGTGTCAAGGCCGATCATTTCCTATTAGTATTTGGCGCAAGCGAAATTGTGTTTTTTTAATTGTGGCCCATCGTTAATTCACACGATCAACCATAATCGTATACAAACATATACACCATTTGTCTTACATATACTCAATCATAGTTGAGGCATCTTTGCTAACTTCTTATGGCAACCGTAAGGAAAAATAAACCAAGCACCGTAGTGTGGGTGCGAACACCTTGCTGAGTTGTGGGCGATGGTGACATATGGTGACCGAGTCGTGGCCATGGGCGAGCAGCAAAGGGTCGATTGTGTATCAAGCCCTTTATATATTCTTAGAAGATGTATAACGCTGCGGCCACATCAACAGACTCCAACTAAGATTCGTGTTGGCATCTCTCAGTGAATCCCGCAGAGATGGCCACAACGTAATCATCAGATTTGAACGGATTTGAATAACAAAATCAAATCCCGTACGCTTGATCCAAAGCAGTAAAACTAATAAACACACAAATGTCGTAAAGAAAATTTATCTCACCTCATTTGCATGATGCTTAGGGATTTGGTCCGTGCATAATAACCACTATAGCACGAGATTTCTCCAAAATTCTACAACCTGTTTGACTCGGGCCGTGGCTTATGGTGTTTTCTCTCGTAACAGTTTAGATAATGAACCAGAAAGCCTGGTATCCCTTGATTAAGTTTCGTGTGGTCTCGATTTGGGGTTACTCGGCCATCAAAACAAATCCCGTTAGTAAGTTAAGTAAGGAGACGGAATTTAAAAAGGGCTCGGGGAACCAAATTAGTTTGTCGATAAGTTATAATTATGTTTGAGTAGCTAAATCCTCGGCACCGACATTTTTTAATAAAGCTTGGTAAATAATCCTTCGAAAGCCATGAATGGTTTATTATAATTTACATTAGAGGCTTATTAAAGATCAAACTGCTCGTGCATAGAATATACCAATTATATGCCAAGACCGATCTATTTCATCCTTAGTCTTAAACACTTTAGTATTTTATAGTTTAGTTTAAAGTTCTGTGTAATTGTTGCTGAAACATTGAAAAAAAAAGATGACTAGCATACTATGTCATATTAAAGACTTGATATTTTGCTACATTAAAATGTTGGAGCTTTCGGCTTCGCTCTATCATGCTCTGCACCAATGCAGGTCACTGAATGACGGTAATGATAGAAGAGAAATTAACCACCATTCTGAAATTGGTTAGTTCTCAAAATACCACGGCACCAATTAACCTCAGAAAATCGTCCCAAAACAACCACCTGCGCGATTTCTTCCAGAAACTTAACATGAGCATTATAGGTATTGCCAGGGTCCACGGCAACGACACGCTCCGAGTTTCCTGTTGTTTATAGTCTCCAAGTTTATGATCGGCCGAAGACAGGTTAACGCCCAAACTATCGTCTGTCGAATACCTTATTTGCATTTTACTGCCGCCTTTTTAAAATGGTTGCCCGTTCTCCATATGTTTTATGTTAATCTATTGTTCTGAAAGCTTTTATGAAATAGTTGTATTTGAAGAGGAGCGTTCAAGCTGTTAAAATATTTCATTAATTTTTATCCACTAGTGTATACAGGGTTATTGGTAAGTCGACCTATTCCCGTTAGGAGGTGATAGGGGTGACTATTTGCGATAATTTTGACCCCCATATGCATTATGCAAAAGTGAACCATTTTTGAGTTATCGCGTTTATTAGTTTTTTTTTAAATTAGTCGGAAATTCAACTTGAAAAATTTATTACAAAAAAAGTATCAATTTAAATCTTTTTTTTTCTTCTGATTTACAAAACCGATTAAACACTGGTTATTTCTCAATATTAAAACAATAATTATCGGTCCAAATTTAAAAAAGCGAGACGGAAAACGATTTTTTTTCAATATTTTTTGCGATCGCTTTTCACTAAAATGCCTTAAAAACAAAAAAAAACGTTATGAAACTTGGCTTGCAGATTATTTTAAAAACTTAACTGTTTTCTTAGCTCTCCAAAAACGCATAACAAGTAGAAAATTATTTAAAAAAACCTGAAAAAATAATCATCACAAAGGAAGCGGGCGGAAACAAAAGTCACAAAAGAAACTTCAAAAATTAAAATTAAAAAACATACCAAATTTAAATCATACATTTTTTATTTGCTTTTGTACAAGATGAATTTGTTGTTCCTATGCAAAATTAAAAAAATATATATCTGTACACGTTTGAGAATGCGAGGCCGAAAACTAAAAAATACATGTTTTTTTATCAAACTCCAACATAAATTACACGATAACAGAAAAATTTGCCAATACATTTGGCGTGCAGATTACACATAAAACATTGACCTTTTTCCAGCTTACTGACGAGCTATTAAAACTAAAATGAGTTTTGTTAAAGATTACTGGAAAAAATTGATCACAAAGGAAGCAACAAGGAAGTCACGTCCGAACAAAACTTAAAATTAACTAACTAAATCTATCAAAACTAACTGTTATACTCGTAAACACAAATAACAACATTAACTTATGTAAAAAGTTACAAAATTAAAACTAATAAACAATTAAAATTGAAATACTGATTATTTCAATTTTTATAGTTCATTTTCAAAATGGCTACCTCCATTTCTTATTCTCACATAAGTTAATGTTGTTATTTTAATAGTTATAATAATAATTTTTAGAAAATAACCAATATTTAATCGGTTTTGTAAATCAGAAGAAAAAAAAAGATTTAAATTGATACTTTTTTGTAATAAATTTTTCAAGTTGAATTTCCGACTAAATTAAAAAAAAACTAATAAACGCGATAACTCAAAAATGGTTCACTTTTGCATAATGCATATTGGGGTCAAACTTATCGCAAATAGTCACCCCTATCACCTCCTAACGGGAATAGGTCGACTTACCAATAAGCCTTCGACTTCGTTAACCATGGTAAACTCCTGCGTAAGCTTGAGAATTATGGAGTAAGAGGCAAAGCTCTTGACTGGGTGGAGGACTACCTAAAGGACAGATTGCAATGCCTTGAAGTTGACAGAATTGCTTATTCAAACAATGTCATTACCAAGAATGTTTATAGGTCTGAATTTAAAAAGAATAAAAGTGGAGTACCACAAGGTAGCATTTTGGGCCCACTATTATTTCTAGTATACATTAATGATTTATCTAAGGCAACAACACAAAAAACAATAATGTACGCTGACGATACAACTCTTGTAGTAAAATGTAATAATAAATCAAATTTCGAACGGGATATAAATAATTCTTTGCAAGATATGATTAATTGGATGTATAATAATGACCTACATATAAACATAATTAAAACTAAACTAATACAATTTTCAACATATAATGCAAACAATGTACCATTAAATATTAACTATAATAATAATTCAGTAGATGAAGTTGAGTCGTTAAATTTTCTCGGAATCACAGTAGACAAGCATCTAAACTGGAAGGAACACATTGACAAAATTTGCAACAAACTAGGCCGTTTTGTATTTGCTCTCAAAAGGCTGAGAGACACGGTGTCGGTTGAAGCAGCAATAACGGCATATCATGGATACGTATCGTCAGTCCTTGGTTACGGGTTGATATTGTGGGGAAACGCAGTGGAAGTGGAGAGAGTTTTTAAAGTACAAAAAAAGTGTGTCAGGGTCATAAGTGGTTCGTGGTGGGATGAAAGTTGCGTAC
This sequence comes from Acleris sparsana, assembly GCA_923062465.1. Taxonomy (NCBI): domain Eukaryota; kingdom Metazoa; phylum Arthropoda; class Insecta; order Lepidoptera; family Tortricidae; genus Acleris; species Acleris sparsana. Next base: position 5,723,176 of record OV281293.1, read on the forward strand.
CTCTTTTCAGGAAACTTAAAATTCTCCCTTTGCCATGCCTATACTTAAGAGAAATATGTAGTTTTGTCAGATCACATCACTCGTACTTTAAGACACGAAGCGAAGTTCTCGAAAGGCGAACCAGGGTAAAACTAATGAACCTCTTATATCACCCGCGAAGTCATAAGACGATTTACAAAAAAAAAAAAAAAAAATGTTTTCAATATGTGCATTGTCATTTATAATTATCTCCTGGAGGAACTCAGGCTGCTAGAGGGAAACGCCTTTAAACGCAGTCTAACAAACTGGCTTTTGGATCGTTGCTTTTACAGCGTAAAGGCGTATCTCGAGCACCGACAGTAGTAGGATTAATAGTATTTAGCTATGTAATTGTGAAATGCCTACTATGTTAACCTTTGCTATTGTTTGAATTTGACATTTATATTTGTTTTTTATTTTTTATTATTATTATTTTGACATTTTAATTTACTACTATAATTATATTTGCACGCTTGCATGCAAGCTTGACACATGAAACATAATGTACTGTAACATCCCTATACTGTGTCTATGCAAATAAATATTTTCTGATTTTCTGATTCTCTGTATAAACTTATTATAGGATTTGTGTAGAAAATTGAACCAAATCATCATATTATTATAAATTAGTTAAATACGTAGTATGGAAAAAAAAATTACTACCGTAATTCCAAGTCTGTCGGCTACAGTTGAAAATAATAAATAAGAAACGTTAAGTACTTTCTACCACAAAAAAATATAAAATTTGTCACCAAATTAGGAAAGTGAGCGTGAAGGAATGTCTCCACAATGGTATGTTTATTGGACAGCCAAGTACAGCCTAATTTGAAGAGAAGATCTTGGCAATCCCACTTGATTTCGGAAAACTTAAAGTTAATACAACTGTAGTAGTACCGTGTGTTTTTTTTTTGAGATTGTTAACTAGAGAAGAGGCATTAAACGACATAATACTAAATGTTGCATTCACCAATACAAGCGAAGCAAGTGTTAGCAGCAATAGCAGCCTACTTGTAATTGACTGAATTAAATTCATTTATAATACTTATAATTTAAAGAAGTAAAGAAAGATAATAAATAGGTTTGGTACCTAACTGGTAATTTGTTATGTACCTAAATGTTCAAACAGTGCTCCATTCACGACACGCCACTTCCTCCAAATTAGACTAAAAGTCATACAAATTCTAGAAACAAGTAGACATAATAACGTTGTAAAACAATAAACGTCTCCACTCGTGTACACATTAAGTCGCATTATAAATAAGAAGTCCGTGAACCGCGACAGTAATATATTTCTCACGGCGATCGCGGTCCGTGCACTGTCTGGCGGCTGCGCACACGCTCCTTGTGGCGAAGCCTCAGAATCAAAGATGGCGGAACAACTGTGGGAGACGCGAGGGATCTTATTGATATCATGACTTATTAGGCAACCGCCCCGTTAGATTCCTATTACATCCGTAATTATTTAAAAGTTTTATTTCTGTAAAGGTTACATGTTAGTGACCTCTCTCGCGTGTTAACGTGTAGGAGGCTTATGTAGGGTTTCACTAACCAATTTAACTAACTGTTGAACCTTAATCAGCTGAAAATACATATCGCCAGCCATCACACCTCCTAACGTCTGTTAATGTGCTTAAATAAATTGTCCTGCTCTGAAATTATGCTTGTGGATTATATAGCCGTGATTGGCAAAGGTGTCTTATTCTGGCTACGTTGATTTGAGTCGATTCATTAAAAGTGAAAACTTTTTACTTACGTCGACATTTTTTTATTAATCAATAACAACTAACAACATCTAGTGTAACGAAACTCACTCTACAGCACTCAAAAGAGCCGATAAAGAGCTAAATAAATATATAAAAACATATAAACAATAATTGGCCATCGTGATCGTCTAGTTCTAATAAAGGTAGGACCCTAAGTTGTACCCGATTGTAACCGATTCTTTTAAGGAATACTCGAGTGTGCTGGATAGGTACTTTAAAGAAACATTAACTTTCATTGATTTAATACTGATTACTAAACATTTTGGGATTTATATTTATTATCTAATATCTATTTAATTAGATTAAATGATATTAAACTTATTAAATTCTCATATTACCTTCCTACTTAACTAAATCTTACCGCGAGATTTTATCTATAACCCTTAGTTCCAATTTCACCATCCGGTGTTAAATGTTAATAATTAATCCCTATATTTAAAAAGATGTCAACACCGTCAGTAAAGTCATTGGCGACATTCGACAATAATGTCAAAATTCCTAACCACCTAGATATGACATTAGTACGATACCTTAACAAATCCTCCAGATAGTTTAATCAAGTCTTGCTCAGTAGGTCAATAAGTAACCCCTAACCAGCCTTTTAGCCTGAATTATTATCAGTTTTATATGTAATTTAGATTCGACTATTAATAAACTTCCTATACCTATCTGAAATTATAGATATAGCTCTCAAGCAACCCAATTCTCTTATACTCCTTCATTCCGATAATGATGAGAGGTAGAATGCGAATTAAATTAGCTTGCAAGTACTTTAAGTAGAAGTTATTGTTCATTACCAATAAAGTCCCTATGGTCCCTCTTGTCAAAAGATGTAGAGGGAGAGACGTGCCCCTCCACGCCTCAACTTAGGCATCCGCACGTCTCTGTGCGACTCGTCACCAGACATGGGCATCGCTCCACCAAAAGCAAAAGTTGCTATCCCAATTAAAGTGTCCTTATGGTCAATGTTTGTTAGTTGTGTCAACCCGAGAGAAGATTTTACCCATAATACCCCAATAAAAGTCGCGTTATAGACTAAATTTAATTAATCTCCACTTAAAATGTCTAAATTCATAGCATAATGCGAGGACAAGGTTTTTCTGGAGATATAACCAGGTAGCCATCTCGAGCCTCGTTTCCACATCAGCTCTGGTATCATGTAACGTCTACTATCCACAACGAAATACATGTGAGAGCGCCTCCTAGAATCTCCAGTCCACCAGGTAAGCATTCCTACTAGATCTAGTATTTTCAAGGGGAGATTTTCATAAACTCCACTTAAAGTCACCCTCAAGGAGAGACCTCAAGGTTCCCGCACCGGGAATCGAACCCGAGCCTCCTGACTACAAGCCAGGTATCCTTACCACTGGACCATACGGGAATCTCTACCCCGAAGGTATCCTCAAGGGGAGTTTTTCATTATACCCACGCTCACAGCGAAACGATCCAGCCCAATCAATCGGTATAGCTTGCGCTATCACCCATGCACGCATGAGCATCTAGACACAAGCCAAAAGCCAATGCACCGTGACTAGACCGTCGCACCGTTAACGGGTGAATTATTTATCCAATTACATTTGTTTTCTTATTTATATAATGTCGAAAAGATAGTTGCAAATATTTAGTAATTGAACAAATAACCCATTTAAACAAACAAGCGACTTGTAAAGTTGCTTCAATAGCATATTTATTTAATTAACCCAACCCCGGGATTTAACTTTATCAAAAATGTAATGTAGGGAATTATTAATTAAAATAATTGTTAGTTTACAAATTTTCACTTCCAACTCTCATCATACATCATAGCATTTTAGATCTAGGTATTCCATTACTCCATTAAGCCATTGGTCCTAATTTTATCTATTTAGCTAAACTAAAACACGTGTAGGGTGTATTTAATGTATATTAAACAGGAAAATTTCATAGAGCTTATCGATAACCTATCCTTACGATCTGCCTATCAACCGACTATTAAGTAATCATAATGACATGACATATCCTTTTCCCATATTCCAAAAGGTCGCACTGAACTAAAATTTTATTAATCTCCACTTAAAATGCCCAAATTCATAGCATAATGCGAGGACAAGGTTTTTCTGGAGATATAACCAGGTAGCCATCTCGAGCCTCGTTTCCACATCAGCTCTGGTATCATGTAACGTCTACTATCCACAACGAAATACATGTGAGAGCGCCTCCTAGAATCTCCAGTCCACCAGGTAAGCATTCCTACTAGATCTAGTACTTTCGAGGGGAGATTTTCATTGTACCCACGTTCACAGCGAAACGACTCTTTCCAATTAGTCGGAATAGATTTGATGCTGTCACCTCGAGGGGCCTAAAACAGATCAACCAAATCCAAGAGCCGATATATTGAATCTGACTCGTTTCCCATAAACGGGTGAATTATTAATCCAATTACTTTTACTTTTCTCATTTAAGTAAAGTCAAACAGGTATCAACAAATATTATTTATTAATTGGAACAATAATCCATTTAAACAAACAAGCGACTTGCTAAATATGCTTCAATAGCAACATTTAGCACATTAACCCAACCCCGGATATGCATCCTAATTTCTAGCGTTTCCTAATTAATACGTTAACTCGGCCTATCTTATTAATGATTAGTCGGATCTCTAATGAAAAGTCGAATACCTTCTTATTTCCATTTATTAATGTTATGGTGTCTAGGCCCTTTCTAATCTAAGACAACAATCTTGTCTGTATCCGTGTCTCGTATTGACACAGCATAACCTAATTCAGGAAGTCAGCGTGGAACAACCAGCGTCACGGTGCCTATGATTGAGGATAAAGTCACAAAGTTTTGGGTCAAAACTCAGATGCTAGCAAATGTACGAATTCACAATCCAATTTCATGATTTAATTGGACCATAAAGCTACGGTTTTATAATATTGTAGTACCGTGAATAGTACGCTTTATAAATCTGACTGCAATGTAATCTACATTATCTTATCTATATTTTTACAAAACAACCATAACTAACACAGACCAAAATTTCATCGTTGATATTGAAAACTTCATTTTGATAATGCCCTGATTTAGTTTAATTATATCTCAGAGTTACAACATAAAATATCATGTTTTTTAGGTAAGTGTCTTATTTTCCTATCTTATTTTACATTCTTAGATTATCCGTTCTTTAATAAACTTGTTACTTGTAACAAGTTTTTTATTTATATACCTTTTGCCCTTTTTGAAATCACCTTAGAAATTCTTTTGTCTTTATTTAAATAAAGATACCTTTTCATCATCTATCGTACAGTGGTGTTTACATTTTATTTTTGTGATGTTTCAGATTTATCAATGAGATGGTTTTCTAAACCTCTTATTTGCTCACAACTACTCATTCTAAAACGTTCCTGGTACACCAAATAAGAACCTTACGTTGTAATCTACTTGATCCTGGTTTACACAAAGAGGATATAAAGAAGAATTTTATTAATTTCCCGCAGGAACTACCTAAGTATGAAGATGTTAACTTACTAATGGTAATTTTTAAATGTAATATCTCATTCCCTACAAGAACTACAACGTAACCTTGATCTCCCCTCCCCCCGCACCAAGTGAATAAATAATCCCTAAAATCATGGTTCTATAAATTATTCTATATTTACAGTCCCATTTTATTACTAACATTCGTAATTATAAACCAACTTCCACTTAATAAAAGCTAAATAACAATCATTGTAGTGTTTTCCAAATAATATACCAACCTAACTAAATACTGTTTTATTTCAAGTTACTGCTAGCATGCTAAAATTACTTAGCACTGCTGATGAACTATTAACAATGAAGAAAATCAAATCATAAATGACTCAACGCCTTCCCTTCACAATAATATCTACATTAGCTGAATTTATTGAATCGTAAAGGTGTGCCTTTTATTTACCTCTACCCTCCTCCGCCTTTAATTTAGTTTATTATAGTCGGTAATGTAAGAATATATAGTTAGGGTATAGGGTTTATGTGCAAATAGTTAAAGTACCTGTAAGTCAAAAGTCACGTAGATAACATCCTCAGAACATTCTTTGTCTTATTTCGGGTTAACCATTAATAGCTTCGGTTGAGTTCTACCTTCAATATCTTTTTGTCCCTATAAAACCAATTGCTACCTTTCGCTGATACTCCAACAATTAAATGTGAGTTAGATTGTATGGCCTTAGATTTAATTAATAGACCTAATTTAATTGAAGTACCGCATAAGACAAAGAAAGTTTGTACAGGGTTTACATTATATAAAATTTATAAAACCCAATTGGGATTATTCAATCAAAATAGTCACTTACCTGCCTGCTAACTATACAAATATTATTTCCTGTAAAGTTATTGGATATATGCACGAAGTTAAATTTCACAATTTACTTCTTAATAGTGTAATAATCAATGAACAAACTAGTTTTGGTTCCTTTTATATCTCACTATCTATCTGTCTATAAGATTGTAGATGAATGTATAAAGATTTGTATATTTAAAGCAAGTTTTGAATTTACTTTGAGGGGCCAAATCTTATAACCTCATGAAAGTTTCCCCGTTACTTATATATTTTAAAGCAATAATAACTAATTCATTCCATTTTAACAATATGAATTCGTGCATATGATCCCTTAACAACACACAAACTAGACACGCACAAAATAAAATAAAACACGTCATGAAACAAAAAAACACAGTGAATAACCAAATAAATGAGGTAGAATACTTCTACCAGATTCCCAATAGGTCTCTGCAATCCTGGTTCTAATAAAGACAATTATACAGTCAACTAAAAGCGCTGGTGTGATATCAATAATCAGCAGAACCCCATTAAGAAGCTGAAAGTACAGTAATAAATTTCATGCACATCCTATTTTATCAATCACCTAGAAGATAAATTAAACACATTCTACCTACCCGAGCCTAGAGACTTCCTACCAACCTGAAACAGGTTCCTACAGTCGGAGTTTAAATACAATGGTAAAGCAGCATGCACATCCTACCTACCCGTACCTAATGACACCCTGTCTGCCTGAACCAGGTTCCTACAGTCGGTGCCGGTTCAAGAATAGGATTAAGGATTGAGGAAGGGGGGCCCTCCCGGCATTGAAGTGCACGCCTCCGTTCTTGGACAGAGATCTGTTGGAATCCCCTTGACGGGACAGCCTCGCCGCATGTGCCAACCTGTGGCCCCTTCAGCGTGCACCGTACCGGCGAAAGGACAAGCATTTCAACAACCCGAAAGTCATTGGTGGACCCGCTTGAAGATCACACACCGCCTTTCGGCGTTAGCCAAACATATAGACTACCACATTGCTGCAATAGCCACACGCTTGTATGTAGGTGTTGGGATCAAATTACATGCACTAATTATAGGATAACCCCGTTGCCCGCAAACCGGACTCAGCTTGCAGCCTGGTAGGTAACCCAGGTGTTAAAGGGGTCCTGACAACAACGGGAAGGAGACTAGAATGCGCTGATGCATTCTTAAAGTCACGTTGAATAAATTCAACGTCCTACGGGTTAGGATTTATGCTCACCAATTAGGTTCCGATTCTCCGTCCAGACACTAAATTACTTAATTAATATTTTTGGGTTCACCTGGCAGCGCTCCGTCCCTCGTTCTGTCTCGTTCAAAAAGCCCCGAACCCACCGCGTTTCACCTTTTATACCCTCAGCCATTTCCCCTTCCACTTTATCAAAATGGACGCTCTCGACCAGCAACGAAAACATAGTATGGACTAGCCAGATTTAATTCTTCATAAAATTAAATCATTTAAGTAGATATACATTGTTCTTTTTAAATTATCTTTTCCATTACCTATTCAAACTACCCAAATCTGAGTCAAAGTTCAATCTTTAATTGAACTAAATTCCCCTTTTACCTAGTTTATTATTAATAGCTCAATTAGTTTCCAACAAACATAACCTAACAATGGAAAAGACTAAATACGAAACAGTGTGGTATATTTAATTTATCTATCTATGATTAGTTACATGTATTCGTCACTATTAGGCCATGTGCGGGACGTCCAAAATGCAAAATGCCCATCCAAAAGAAAGTCCAAAAAGCAAGTCACCCGGCTAGTTGAATTCCTTTCAATCAATTTAAAACTAAGTCGGAAAAGATAGGTAGATTTAAATTATGTTTATTCTGCAACGAGCCCGAAAAGCCTCCAGAATCCAGAAATGGTAGCTCCGCGAAGCGGGGCTCCGTCGATATTCCGCTAATAAGAGATAACAACTTTAGAAAATTGATATAACAAATAATTATACATTTCAGGCATCTTTAATTTTAGGCAACTCGCTTGGTAGTCATTATACTTCCTAAACATTATGCTTGTCAACCATTCCGCTCCGAGGCAAGTCATCTTGCAGGTATAATACTTTTCCATTCCACTCTGATAGGTGTCACGCCCTGTAGGCAAATCGCTCAAAATCGGTACCAATCATTTATATTTTGTATTAATAATTATTTACATACATTACATATTTATATTAAATGTTGTTGTTGCACGACTATTCAAACTTTCAAATTGTTATAAATGAATTCCAGTCCAAAACATATTATATATATAAAACAAATAATTATCAAAGCATATCCATGTTACTAACGTTAATCGGACAAGTACCCTCACTTTTCAATCTACCTTACTTGTTCTCACTAAAAATAATTATGTTAAATGCGGTAACTCTTTGATTCATTCCGTTTAGCATCTATATACACAATAATATCCTTTTAGATATTATTATTGATGTCTTGCTTCTATAATCAATCTCAATATAACCCAAATACGGTCACGGATCCAAGTCGTCAAACCACTATAGAACCGTATCGCATGAAATCAACGATTAACTTGCATGTAATTCCCATCTCGTCACACGATGCTATCACTGTGACAAAGTCCCACGACGGACCCACATTTAAAGTTTCTAATCATTTGTTACTGATGTTTTGTTCTTGCCTCCCCTTTGCTACTACATTTTTATAGGCGTTATAATTTATGTATGAGTTAAATTAAATTCCCAAATTGGGTTTGCATTCAAGTTCACATATTTATTAAATCATTGGTAGGAAATCCAGTATTGCCACTGATGAACAAAATTTCCTACTGATAATCCAGCGGGGCTAAGCTTCCTACTCTTAATTATGTATAGATTAAGAAAAACGATTATTATTATGTTCTAGACGAAAGAAAAATCGAAAAAATTAATATACATATATACCCATACATATATACGTTATGCCCGCTGACTTGGGATCAGTACATCACCCCCCTTTGGCCTTAATAATTGTCCAAATTCGTTGAAATCGGACAATGAATAAGACCAAATCTATAGGAAAACCTTATTCCCACCTGAAAATCATGCACCGAGTCTATATAACATAGCTCTTTCGTTTCCTTTTTGTCTTTAACAAACTTTTAATACTTTAGTGTACCAACGATTAATCTAGCAAAATAAACATACTTAATCTCTTTTTACTATTGATACGTCATGTTAATTCACATGATCATTTTAATGAATCCTTAATACATGTTACAAAACATACAGGTGGACCTTCATCGAGCGGAACGGTATTTTAATATAATGCTTACCTAAACATGATATGCTTTAACTGTCACTTGGTTTATCGCTTTAACCCATCGACTCTTAACATTTAGATAACATATTATAACCTTTGCCTATAAATTCAGATGTACAAAACTTAAATAATGCAACTTGCGAACTATCATAATTACATTCATGTTTATAAAATATTAAAATGTAATTCTGCCGAATACCTCCAAATTTTCATACATATCTACCCACACACATGTATACACATACATATAATTCCCTATTCGTACGTACAACTACACTCCTTTAAAATACTGCGCTATTCAGACGCTTTCAAAAGGTAGGTATAATAATCATCTAACCTTTTATCTTATCCAAAATATATATATATATATATACATACACATATATATATATATATATATATATATATATATATATACATATATATATATACATATACATACATATACACATACACACATACACACACATATACATACATACATATACATATACGAATCTCTTCATACATGCCAACACAGATGTGTATACACACAAACATACAACTATACCATTTATATAATGCCCTATACGTTCATACCACTACACGCGCTACCTAGACCGTACTCTTCAAAATATAGGTACCTAGTACCTATATTCTTTTTCTAACTTTTTCGTTATCTTTAAAACTTTAAAGAAAAGTATAATTAAAAAAACGTTACCTACTTTAAAAAGGATAAATGTTTGATATAAATCTAGTTTCCTAAATAGCACGAATGCCCCGCTGCTGGGCAATGGCCGTTCCCATTTTCCGTTTATAATTTTTAAATTAAATTCTTATAATATAATCTCAATCTGTAATACAATAAATTCTTGTCTTATACGTGGTAATAAAAAGGAATTAGAATGAGTCAACAGTGGAATTTTGTGATAAGGTATGTGCCTCCACATTAAAAAAAAAAACGTGATTTTGTAAGCGAACACCGAATCCTACCTTTATATAATAAAAAAAATTCATTCACACGATGAGTAATTCATTTTATTTATAATTAAGTACCTATATTTGGGGAATCTCAGTATTAACGTACACCCCCCCGATTCTGTAATGTTTAGCTTACAAATCTCCTACAAAACGTTAAGTAACTTATATACGATAATTATGTTACCTCTGTACTTAACTGACTAAAATCAAATTCACCCCCCAAACCATATAACTAATATAATTCCTTAACCATCAACCACCAACCTCCTTTATAAGGAAAATCTAACCTCCGCCCACTACCTAGTTTCCTAGGGAATATCGTACTCTAAGTCACTCCCTGAAACCCAAACCATCTCCTCACCAAGTATCACTAAATCGGCTCAACGGTACCGCTGCAAAAGCGTAACCACCAGAAAACAATAAGTTACCCCCTCATTTAAAATTTCAATATAATAGTATGGATTTATAACCTAGACCTTCTACTGTAGTAACTTAAATAATAATGCTCATATTCATCTCACCCCCCAAATCTATTAACTCATTAATTCCTAAACCCCACGTTGGTACTTTATTCATAACGCACCCTTAAAAATAGGTAAATAAGTAAAAAGATTTCTTCTACAATCTATTCCCTACTTTGTTTAAATTGTATTATTGATAAACAAACCACTCAATCACTGCGCCCTATCAGGGTCCTTAAATATCTCGTACCTTATAAATAGTTATAATTTACCTAATACCTGTATATTAATATGTATAACTTATAGAAGAAATAAATAATTGAGAATTGAGAATATTTTAAATAATAGTGGCCATTGGGAACATTGTCATGTAACTTAATCTTTAGGTACGCCATCTAGTGACGAGCGGCTAAGTATACATTAAAATCATTATATTCGTATTTCAACTATTGGACGGAAGGTGTCGCCAATGTAAGGCATTTCATCTATTGGACACTAGATGTCGTCAAGTTAAAGCCCGTGTCAGGAATGTAACCAAACCGATATAGGGATCCTAAAGAGTATAATCAATAGTATATTACTAAAATCGCACAGTAGTAATTAATATAGGTATATTTAACAGCGTGTAACCCGGTGTGTTAAAAAAACTGAAATTAATATAAAGTTATTTTTCCTTTATTTCAAATAATATAATCAACCAAAGAGAATTAAGCGGAGTACGTAATTCTACCTTTTAAACAAATAGGTAACTCGATTCAAAGATAAATATTTGTGGAAAACCTAACATTTGCCCTTTTTTATTGACTATTTACGCCATCTAGCGACACGCTGAAGAAGCAAGGATAATGGTTAGTTCACTTTATTAGTTTCTTCGGATTATAGTTTATTTTTATTTTTATATAAGTATCAATAAAGTATAATACTTATGTAATAATAAATCAATCTACTGAGATTAACAATTATGTTCCAAACAATTCTCACTTTACCTAGGTATAAAATTCATCATATTGGCTACTTAAATAGAATTGAAACTTCACTTTGTGTAATGCAGTAACGCGGTTGCAACCGTAAGCAATAAATAAATAAGTAGGTACCTAGCATTACACAGATATACTTTGAGAGGGTCTTAACAAATGCTAGCATATATTTTAGATAGATTTAAAGCTCATTATGTTTGACTTAGTATTACAGAAAAAAAACTGTATAATAAATAGGTACATTGAAGATTACAATGCATAGGTATTTATCTAATACCTAAGGTCTGTGTTATTTAACCAGATAATGTATAATAATAAATATTGATCAGACACGTTAAACATTAGATATACCTACATACGTATTCTATTTCCTCAGAATATTATTAAACTTTACGAGATTATTTAACTTATAAATTATTTAGGTATTAACCGTTCAACGCTTCAATAATATATTACCCAAACTAATCACAACAATCCTACTAAACAACCAAATTATAATAAAGGAAATAAATCTTTTATCACGAATTTAACGAAAATAAGGAAAATATAAATAATTAATTAAGAACCTAACCTATCCAGCACACTCTTTCGACCCATTCCATTTTCACAGACATCAAATGTAGGCCGAGGCCGAGCTCTATAGGGTCCCGTCAAAGACACATGGTCTTACGGATCCCCACAAAACCCGGCCCCAGCCCAATAAATATTAGCCGTAGTAACCCAGAACACAATTTAATCCTGGTCCTGCGGCACCAAATGTAACGAAACTCACTCTACAGCACTCAAAAGAGCCGATAAAGAGCTAAATAAATATATAAAAACATATAAACAATAATTGGCCATCGTGATCGTCTAGTTCTAATAAAGGTAGGACCCTAAGTTGTACCCGATTGTAACCGATTCTTTTAAGGAATACTCGAGTGTGCTGGATAGGTACTTTAAAGAAACATTAACTTTCATTGATTTAATACTGATTACTAAACATTTTGGGATTTATATTTATTATCTAATATCTATTTAATTAGATTAAATGATATTAAACTTATTAAATTCTCATATTACCTTCCTACTTAACTAAATCTTACCGCGAGATTTTATCTATAACCCTTAGTTCCAATTTCACCATCCGGTGTTAAATGTTAATAATTAATCCCTATATTTAAAAAGATGTCAACACCGTCAGTAAAGTCATTGGCGACATTCGACAATAATGTCAAAATTCCTAACCACCTAGATATGACATTAGTACGATACCTTAACAAATCCTCCAGATAGTTTAATCAAGTCTTGCTCAGTAGGTCAATAAGTAACCCCTAACCAGCCTTTTAGCCTGAATTATTATCAGTTTTATATGTAATTTAGATTCGACTATTAATAAACTTCCTATACCTATCTGAAATTATAGATATAGCTCTCAAGCAACCCAATTCTCTTATACTCCTTCATTCCGATAATGATGAGAGGTAGAATGCGAATTAAATTAGCTTGCAAGTACTTTAAGTAGAAGTTATTGTTCATTACCAATAAAGTCCCTATGGTCCCTCTTGTCAAAAGATGTAGAGGGAGAGACGTGCCCCTCCACGCCTCAACTTAGGCATCCGCACGTCTCTGTGCGACTCGTCACCAGACATGGGCATCGCTCCACCAAAAGCAAAAGTTGCTATCCCAATTAAAGTGTCCTTATGGTCAATGTTTGTTAGTTGTGTCAACCCGAGAGAAGATTTTACCCATAATACCCCAATAAAAGTCGCGTTATAGACTAAATTTAATTAATCTCCACTTAAAATGTCTAAATTCATAGCATAATGCGAGGACAAGGTTTTTCTGGAGATATAACCAGGTAGCCATCTCGAGCCTCGTTTCCACATCAGCTCTGGTATCATGTAACGTCTACTATCCACAACGAAATACATGTGAGAGCGCCTCCTAGAATCTCCAGTCCACCAGGTAAGCATTCCTACTAGATCTAGTATTTTCAAGGGGAGATTTTCATAAACTCCACTTAAAGTCACCCTCAAGGAGAGACCTCAAGGTTCCCGCACCGGGAATCGAACCCGAGCCTCCTGACTACAAGCCAGGTATCCTTACCACTGGACCATACGGGAATCTCTACCCCGAAGGTATCCTCAAGGGGAGTTTTTCATTATACCCACGCTCACAGCGAAACGATCCAGCCCAATCAATCGGTATAGCTTGCGCTATCACCCATGCACGCATGAGCATCTAGACACAAGCCAAAAGCCAATGCACCGTGACTAGACCGTCGCACCGTTAACGGGTGAATTATTTATCCAATTACATTTGTTTTCTTATTTATATAATGTCGAAAAGATAGTTGCAAATATTTAGTAATTGAACAAATAACCCATTTAAACAAACAAGCGACTTGTAAAGTTGCTTCAATAGCATATTTATTTAATTAACCCAACCCCGGGATTTAACTTTATCAAAAATGTAATGTAGGGAATTATTAATTAAAATAATTGTTAGTTTACAAATTTTCACTTCCAACTCTCATCATACATCATAGCATTTTAGATCTAGGTATTCCATTACTCCATTAAGCCATTGGTCCTAATTTTATCTATTTAGCTAAACTAAAACACGTGTAGGGTGTATTTAATGTATATTAAACAGGAAAATTTCATAGAGCTTATCGATAACCTATCCTTACGATCTGCCTATCAACCGACTATTAAGTAATCATAATGACATGACATATCCTTTTCCCATATTCCAAAAGGTCGCACTGAACTAAAATTTTATTAATCTCCACTTAAAATGCCCAAATTCATAGCATAATGCGAGGACAAGGTTTTTCTGGAGATATAACCAGGTAGCCATCTCGAGCCTCGTTTCCACATCAGCTCTGGTATCATGTAACGTCTACTATCCACAACGAAATACATGTGAGAGCGCCTCCTAGAATCTCCAGTCCACCAGGTAAGCATTCCTACTAGATCTAGTACTTTCGAGGGGAGATTTTCATTGTACCCACGTTCACAGCGAAACGACTCTTTCCAATTAGTCGGAATAGATTTGATGCTGTCACCTCGAGGGGCCTAAAACAGATCAACCAAATCCAAGAGCCGATATATTGAATCTGACTCGTTTCCCATAAACGGGTGAATTATTAATCCAATTACTTTTACTTTTCTCATTTAAGTAAAGTCAAACAGGTATCAACAAATATTATTTATTAATTGGAACAATAATCCATTTAAACAAACAAGCGACTTGCTAAATATGCTTCAATAGCAACATTTAGCACATTAACCCAACCCCGGATATGCATCCTAATTTCTAGCGTTTCCTAATTAATACGTTAACTCGGCCTATCTTATTAATGATTAGTCGGATCTCTAATGAAAAGTCGAATACCTTCTTATTTCCATTTATTAATGTTATGGTGTCTAGGCCCTTTCTAATCTAAGACAACAATCTTGTCTGTATCCGTGTCTCGTATTGACACAGCATAACCTAATTCAGGAAGTCAGCGTGGAACAACCAGCGTCACGGTGCCTATGATTGAGGATAAAGTCACAAAGTTTTGGGTCAAAACTCAGATGCTAGCAAATGTACGAATTCACAATCCAATTTCATGATTTAATTGGACCATAAAGCTACGGTTTTATAATATTGTAGTACCGTGAATAGTACGCTTTATAAATCTGACTGCAATGTAATCTACATTATCTTATCTATATTTTTACAAAACAACCATAACTAACACAGACCAAAATTTCATCGTTGATATTGAAAACTTCATTTTGATAATGCCCTGATTTAGTTTAATTATATCTCAGAGTTACAACATAAAATATCATGTTTTTTAGGTAAGTGTCTTATTTTCCTATCTTATTTTACATTCTTAGATTATCCGTTCTTTAATAAACTTGTTACTTGTAACAAGTTTTTTATTTATATACCTTTTGCCCTTTTTGAAATCACCTTAGAAATTCTTTTGTCTTTATTTAAATAAAGATACCTTTTCATCATCTATCGTACAGTGGTGTTTACATTTTATTTTTGTGATGTTTCAGATTTATCAATGAGATGGTTTTCTAAACCTCTTATTTGCTCACAACTACTCATTCTAAAACGTTCCTGGTACACCAAATAAGAACCTTACGTTGTAATCTACTTGATCCTGGTTTACACAAAGAGGATATAAAGAAGAATTTTATTAATTTCCCGCAGGAACTACCTAAGTATGAAGATGTTAACTTACTAATGGTAATTTTTAAATGTAATATCTCATTCCCTACAAGAACTACAACGTAACCTTGATCTCCCCTCCCCCCGCACCAAGTGAATAAATAATCCCTAAAATCATGGTTCTATAAATTATTCTATATTTACAGTCCCATTTTATTACTAACATTCGTAATTATAAACCAACTTCCACTTAATAAAAGCTAAATAACAATCATTGTAGTGTTTTCCAAATAATATACCAACCTAACTAAAT
Organism: Acleris sparsana; assembly: GCA_923062465.1. NCBI lineage: Eukaryota > Metazoa > Arthropoda > Insecta > Lepidoptera > Tortricidae > Acleris > Acleris sparsana. The sequence goes on from OV281293.1 coordinate 5,739,408, forward strand.
ACTGTTTTATTTCAAGTTACTGCTAGCATGCTAAAATTACTTAGCACTGCTGATGAACTATTAACAATGAAGAAAATCAAATCATAAATGACTCAACGCCTTCCCTTCACAATAATATCTACATTAGCTGAATTTATTGAATCGTAAAGGTGTGCCTTTTATTTACCTCTACCCTCCTCCGCCTTTAATTTAGTTTATTATAGTCGGTAATGTAAGAATATATAGTTAGGGTATAGGGTTTATGTGCAAATAGTTAAAGTACCTGTAAGTCAAAAGTCACGTAGATAACATCCTCAGAACATTCTTTGTCTTATTTCGGGTTAACCATTAATAGCTTCGGTTGAGTTCTACCTTCAATATCTTTTTGTCCCTATAAAACCAATTGCTACCTTTCGCTGATACTCCAACAATTAAATGTGAGTTAGATTGTATGGCCTTAGATTTAATTAATAGACCTAATTTAATTGAAGTACCGCATAAGACAAAGAAAGTTTGTACAGGGTTTACATTATATAAAATTTATAAAACCCAATTGGGATTATTCAATCAAAATAGTCACTTACCTGCCTGCTAACTATACAAATATTATTTCCTGTAAAGTTATTGGATATATGCACGAAGTTAAATTTCACAATTTACTTCTTAATAGTGTAATAATCAATGAACAAACTAGTTTTGGTTCCTTTTATATCTCACTATCTATCTGTCTATAAGATTGTAGATGAATGTATAAAGATTTGTATATTTAAAGCAAGTTTTGAATTTACTTTGAGGGGCCAAATCTTATAACCTCATGAAAGTTTCCCCGTTACTTATATATTTTAAAGCAATAATAACTAATTCATTCCATTTTAACAATATGAATTCGTGCATATGATCCCTTAACAACACACAAACTAGACACGCACAAAATAAAATAAAACACGTCATGAAACAAAAAAACACAGTGAATAACCAAATAAATGAGGTAGAATACTTCTACCAGATTCCCAATAGGTCTCTGCAATCCTGGTTCTAATAAAGACAATTATACAGTCAACTAAAAGCGCTGGTGTGATATCAATAATCAGCAGAACCCCATTAAGAAGCTGAAAGTACAGTAATAAATTTCATGCACATCCTATTTTATCAATCACCTAGAAGATAAATTAAACACATTCTACCTACCCGAGCCTAGAGACTTCCTACCAACCTGAAACAGGTTCCTACAGTCGGAGTTTAAATACAATGGTAAAGCAGCATGCACATCCTACCTACCCGTACCTAATGACACCCTGTCTGCCTGAACCAGGTTCCTACAGTCGGTGCCGGTTCAAGAATAGGATTAAGGATTGAGGAAGGGGGGCCCTCCCGGCATTGAAGTGCACGCCTCCGTTCTTGGACAGAGATCTGTTGGAATCCCCTTGACGGGACAGCCTCGCCGCATGTGCCAACCTGTGGCCCCTTCAGCGTGCACCGTACCGGCGAAAGGACAAGCATTTCAACAACCCGAAAGTCATTGGTGGACCCGCTTGAAGATCACACACCGCCTTTCGGCGTTAGCCAAACATATAGACTACCACATTGCTGCAATAGCCACACGCTTGTATGTAGGTGTTGGGATCAAATTACATGCACTAATTATAGGATAACCCCGTTGCCCGCAAACCGGACTCAGCTTGCAGCCTGGTAGGTAACCCAGGTGTTAAAGGGGTCCTGACAACAACGGGAAGGAGACTAGAATGCGCTGATGCATTCTTAAAGTCACGTTGAATAAATTCAACGTCCTACGGGTTAGGATTTATGCTCACCAATTAGGTTCCGATTCTCCGTCCAGACACTAAATTACTTAATTAATATTTTTGGGTTCACCTGGCAGCGCTCCGTCCCTCGTTCTGTCTCGTTCAAAAAGCCCCGAACCCACCGCGTTTCACCTTTTATACCCTCAGCCATTTCCCCTTCCACTTTATCAAAATGGACGCTCTCGACCAGCAACGAAAACATAGTATGGACTAGCCAGATTTAATTCTTCATAAAATTAAATCATTTAAGTAGATATACATTGTTCTTTTTAAATTATCTTTTCCATTACCTATTCAAACTACCCAAATCTGAGTCAAAGTTCAATCTTTAATTGAACTAAATTCCCCTTTTACCTAGTTTATTATTAATAGCTCAATTAGTTTCCAACAAACATAACCTAACAATGGAAAAGACTAAATACGAAACAGTGTGGTATATTTAATTTATCTATCTATGATTAGTTACATGTATTCGTCACTATTAGGCCATGTGCGGGACGTCCAAAATGCAAAATGCCCATCCAAAAGAAAGTCCAAAAAGCAAGTCACCCGGCTAGTTGAATTCCTTTCAATCAATTTAAAACTAAGTCGGAAAAGATAGGTAGATTTAAATTATGTTTATTCTGCAACGAGCCCGAAAAGCCTCCAGAATCCAGAAATGGTAGCTCCGCGAAGCGGGGCTCCGTCGATATTCCGCTAATAAGAGATAACAACTTTAGAAAATTGATATAACAAATAATTATACATTTCAGGCATCTTTAATTTTAGGCAACTCGCTTGGTAGTCATTATACTTCCTAAACATTATGCTTGTCAACCATTCCGCTCCGAGGCAAGTCATCTTGCAGGTATAATACTTTTCCATTCCACTCTGATAGGTGTCACGCCCTGTAGGCAAATCGCTCAAAATCGGTACCAATCATTTATATTTTGTATTAATAATTATTTACATACATTACATATTTATATTAAATGTTGTTGTTGCACGACTATTCAAACTTTCAAATTGTTATAAATGAATTCCAGTCCAAAACATATTATATATATAAAACAAATAATTATCAAAGCATATCCATGTTACTAACGTTAATCGGACAAGTACCCTCACTTTTCAATCTACCTTACTTGTTCTCACTAAAAATAATTATGTTAAATGCGGTAACTCTTTGATTCATTCCGTTTAGCATCTATATACACAATAATATCCTTTTAGATATTATTATTGATGTCTTGCTTCTATAATCAATCTCAATATAACCCAAATACGGTCACGGATCCAAGTCGTCAAACCACTATAGAACCGTATCGCATGAAATCAACGATTAACTTGCATGTAATTCCCATCTCGTCACACGATGCTATCACTGTGACAAAGTCCCACGACGGACCCACATTTAAAGTTTCTAATCATTTGTTACTGATGTTTTGTTCTTGCCTCCCCTTTGCTACTACATTTTTATAGGCGTTATAATTTATGTATGAGTTAAATTAAATTCCCAAATTGGGTTTGCATTCAAGTTCACATATTTATTAAATCATTGGTAGGAAATCCAGTATTGCCACTGATGAACAAAATTTCCTACTGATAATCCAGCGGGGCTAAGCTTCCTACTCTTAATTATGTATAGATTAAGAAAAACGATTATTATTATGTTCTAGACGAAAGAAAAATCGAAAAAATTAATATACATATATACCCATACATATATACGTTATGCCCGCTGACTTGGGATCAGTACACTAGCTACCTAATATTTTAATCACAAGGATAGAACATGTGCTAAGTCGTAAACTTATTTCCCACACCATAGTCTCCCATGTCATAAACCTATGAGAAAGTCCTCTTTCCTTTTTGTAACCGCAAAAACATAAAAATGACTTTAACTTTCAGCGTAACCGGGAAGCGTGAAGCGACCGCGGTCCCACACTCATCCAGCCCGCGGCAATCGCCACGAGATTCCCAATACCAATAAATCCTATTAGATATCCATTGTTTCAATTGCGTTCTTAAAAAGAAATAATCGAGCACGAGTTTCTTAGGTTGATCGAATAACCCCGACGTTAACAACATACTCAATCTAACTAGAGTTATTTCAGGGCGTGAATGGTCATTTATTCTAATACCATGACATTATCCTAACAGGATAGTCCCTGTTCTATTACCAGCAAGTTATAAAGACATCAGAAACAATAAAATTGCCCTTGACAAAAGCGTTTGAACGGACAGGGGTCCGAGTTTCCTTATTGCAGCCTGCGCTTTCAGCGTGCATACAATTACGTGCAATTGGTGTGTTCAGTTCAATTCATAACGCGATTAGCCTTTGACCGTCCAGTTGTGGAGGAGTAATTAGATCGTTGCCCAAGACGGTCGTGGTCGGGTGGTGTTCCCACACGGCTCGCTGTGAGCTGGCCTGGCCCGGGTTCTCTCCGGTTCAGGAGTTAAAGATGTTTTTATAGTGATTATTTTGCATGATTTTGCATAAATTACTCCAAATCCAGGATCTGACTAATACGCGCTTAAAATTTTGAAAGCGTTTTTTGAAAATTAAATTCAATCTTTAAAAAATGTACTCCCTAGTGATCTTAAATGAACCTAGAGTTAATTCGTTTGTTGATTAAACTTAAGATATTACTACTGAGAATCGTGGTAAGCAACGAACAAACTTGAGTTAAGCGTCAATAAAAGTCACTAGTAATCAGCCTGACTATTTAAAGCTGCCATAATTTAGGGAGCTATAAAGCGAACGGGGAAGTTGGGAGTTCGTTGCAACGAATAAAGTTTCACAATGGACAGTGGCGGTTTTTTGTGGCGGTTAGTCACAGGAGGACCGAATCCTTGAAGACGTCAGGAAGGGTGACTCAGCGGGTCGGGTCGTGGTTCAGAGAGCACGACAACCCGCGTGCCAACAATAACTCGCCTCAATTACCTTCCAACTTTGTTCCACACGCCCCCGGCCAGCACAACTCGCGGACTCGATTCTCAGAATATTGAAAGTACCTAACAGGTAAACTGACCCCCGCTTTGTCTAGTTAAGAAGGCAAATATGTAAACAGTACTTAGAACGTAAATAGCTCGTGTGAACTGATATATGACACGTAAATTGAGTTATTCAGCAAATACAACGGATTATTTACGGAGTTGACAATAGGGTGGTCTGTGCAGAACTGCAGACCACAGTGCAGACGTTGCAAATGTAAACTAGCAAGCCGGAAGCAGTACGAGTACCTAAAAGTTACGATTACGATATACTTACGTTATATTCATAGTATGTTAAGTATACGCGAAAACTGTGTAAGTTTCCTCTATTTCTTCGGCTCAGGCTTACGAAGTAGCGATGATCATGACCATCAGCTTTAGTAAATGATGGTCTGACCTATATGGCCTTTAATGAAGGATTACAAAAACCGTGACGTTTAAAAGCAGACAGACGCACGCCATGGCGATTGAACGGTGTGACCAAGTGGTCAATAGAGCGAGTAATGTGGCATGAACAGGCGGCTTGGTATTATCAGGAAATAGCACACGTTTTAATAGTCTTGTTAAGAACTATGGTTTCAAAGGGCCAACAGTTAATACAATGGTATAACTCCAATAGAGAGTCAGTTTCGATAGTCATCGCAAAGTAAGTAGGTAGTTATCTAAAGCTGATAGGTAGCGAAAATATGCTACCCGTGCTTTTAACACTACAAAACTTTACCAATGCTTGTAGCTGCCGGGATTACATAATAACAAAGTAATTTAACGTTTCCATAATCTATTGTAAACATTGGAGTTGAAATTATGCTCTAAATTATTTAAGCATTAGTGTTTCCGCTTGACTAAGAAACGGTTAAAAAGAAGAGCATCGTGGAAACGGTTGATAGCACATTTCCGGACACACACGATGATCCCAACACCGAAATTGATATAAAATTATATGTGATGAAGTAATTTTAAACAAACAGATTGGCATGACGTGATCTAAGCGTTTATTTTACCGTTTTGTTGATTTGAACTGACGTAGAGAAAACATAAGGAGCCGTCTCGGCAAAACGAACCAAAAAACCAAGGAATATGAGTATGTACTTGTCTTATATTGCGAATGACCGAGGATTCAGTTTTATTCAATTGTAATTTCTAGTAATAACTACGAGTATGAGTACTTAGTGTCGCATTTAAGGTTTTCGCACGAAAATGTAGCTTATTTTTGAAACTATCAAAATTCATTTACGATATACTCGCATCACAACACACTCAAATTTCATAAGACATTACTGTCGGTTCTGTTTTGGTACAGGGTAGGACCTTGTGCTGAGTCCGCCCGGATCCGTACCACCATCTGTATGTAACCTACTACCACCAAGCGACAATGTTCGCAAAACGTTCCGGCGTGGGGATAAGAGAAAACTACAGGTGAAATTACTAGCATAGAGACATTCTCATCATCACCTTAGTCCTCAGGGTTGGCAGCACATTTTGCAGTATTAGGCTTGTAGTCTTGCGAATGCAAATATTTACGGGAATCAGATCCCACTTACCATTGGGTGGTCCGTATGCTCATTTACTTTCTCCTTGCTATAACAAAATATATAATCTCAGGTCAGGTGCTACGTGTAACCAGAGTTACCAGTGACAGTTTATTTGAAGGTTGATCAGATTTACACGAGCAATTAAGGGTGAGAACAAAAACCTCAGGAGTAGACGATAAGTACTTTCAAAAATGGTGCGGGCCACGCGGTAAATCACAGATGACCATTGAGACTAATGCCTAAGTTTAGAAAGCTTTTGCTGGCGGGATCATTCTTAAACAACAATATGCTTTCCAACATCATACTCAATGTCTGTTTTGGTTCAATATCATATGGCTAAAACGAATGTAGAAATCTTTTTTGTCTTCATTCGTTTCCACGACCGGTTTCAAGAAGCAAACAATGACGTTGACTTACTTCTTAGTCGTGAATTAAACAATTAAGTCACGAACCGTGACGGGTGCACCCACAAAACTGCTTATTAAAAATGCAATAAAATGACCCACAATACAAAGCAGTGATTATGGCTGCCGTGGGATCTGGATTGATGCTCCACTGAAATAATTACGATTTCCAATCTTTGTTTCCCCACCTTGGGTCATCATTAGTATTTCAGTAGTACCTATGTATACTTGACAACTTGATATTGTAGAAATTGAGTAACTGAAATATCAGATGTAAGTGACAAAACCTTTGAAAGACAGTTCTGTGGTGGTCCCGATAAATCACTCATAGTAACCACAAGAGAAAACTTGTTGGCTGATAAATGATCAACTACACAATACTCGACCAATGCGTAAATATATTTCAATATTCCTGACAACGAAAAATTATCGCATGTAATAAATCGTCTATCTTTCGTCCATTTGTACTTAAAAAAGTTTCACCAGTAATCACCACGTTAAAGTTTTCATAGTTGGATGCTGCTGCGGTGTGCAATGAACCAGAAGACCGATTTTGCCCCCCGGTACTTCTAACTTCTAAGACAAGTTGTAGAGATCCGTTCAGTGACCTAACTCAAACTCTACATACATGTTCTTTAGAATACAATAATGATTATTCACTAATTAAGGCAGTGCAGGTGGTAAGGGCGTCTAGCGTCTGTTCCCACGGTTCCCACGATAAGGTTCCTTCCGGAGGCGGCGACCCGTGTCGCTACCGTCTTAGCGCCCACCTCGCGCCTCTCATTGTTCCGCACCGACTAAAACACCAAACGTCTGCACAAACGTTTGATCCAATACCTTCTGGAGCCTTTAAGTGAGTCGTTGGCTTGAAATTGTCTTGAAAGTTCAAGAGAAAATGTTTGGTCCAACATCACACGTGAAGCAGCTAAAGGAACTTTGAGGTGTTCGCTTGGGCCCAACTATTGGAACAATTCGCCTCGCGAAGTGTGCATTTGAATAACAGTTCAAGATAGACCAACCGGAACGCTTACAAATTCGTATAATTATAATATTAAGTTGTTTTTTACGAGATCGAAAAACGATCTATCGCGGATTTTACGTAGGTAGATGGCGTACATGCGATCCATTGAACTCCAAATGCTAAAATGGCCACATTGGCCACCCATCGTAGCGATCGTTTATTTTTGGGCTATGTTGATATTTCCTCCTTGTTGGTGTGCTCGTTGTTCTAATTTTGAGAGTGGCATTTGTTCAGTACTTACTTGACATTTTATTATTAAGTGTGTGTTTTAATGACATTATTAGAATTGTAGTGAGAGTAAATGAGTGTTGAGTATTTTAATGTACAGCAAAAGAGGTCGTAATCTTAAAGGATAATTTAGGTAACATTTACAAAACCACGTGCACTGACACTTAAGCAAACTCCAATCTAGATATTAGATAGCAATCATGATTTATATAACCACAGTTCCAAGTCACGTTGTTGCGTGCAGAACGCATTTGCCAAAAAAACAAAGTCATAACTATGTTAATTTGCTATTAAAACAAATATTCTTGAAATAAAGGCTATTGTATAATAAAGGTATAACAATAAAATTAAATAAAAAATATAGAGACAGGTCGACGGATATACAATACATCTGAAGTATAAATATTTATTATTAGCAGAAGAATCAATGAAGAAAGGCGGTGCGCGGAAACGGCTGGATATCGGCGCGCGACGGAATGTCACCCTGCGCAACACACCTGCGCGGGAGAAAAACTCCAAGCAGTTCAGGATAAATTAATATTGACGAGACATTTGTTGGTGCCGATGGCAAAAATATGGGTGCTAATGTCATCATTGTCTTAAAACGACGGCCGTATACTTATCCACCACACCTTTGTCATTCCAACGTTAAGAGGCCTTACTTAGCAACACATCAGGAGGCCCTGCCCTCTGAGGCCCTTGCCAAGATGCAATACGCTAAGTAGCGTTTCTATTCGTTCCGTTTTTAAACCAATCGCGTCACTGGTAGATGACGTGATACGAAAAATCCCGTGATTTACCAGTGACGCGATTGGTTGTGTCCTCATTTGCTACAAGAATGAGAGTTTTTTAAAAAGTACTAAGTATTTAATGAAACATTAATTTCCTCATTCATATACCACTACGACTACAATGAGCTTCCTATCAAAGCCAGAGTCTTCCTTACTTTACAGGTACGACGAAGGAATTTTAGTTTAATACGTTTATACGTTAAATGTTGCGTTATTTATTAATTACCTACAAACTCTTTTAGCAAAATAGAGAAACTTCAGTCTCGACTAGTTTTTGCTTGACTAGTTTTTGATAAGCAGTTGTAATAGCTAGGTATCCGGGTCGACGGACATTGAAAACTTATTTTTTTTAAATGTGATGAACTGATGATACGTAGTACATTTGCTCTGGAGAGATATTTAAATGATTTGAACGTTACCCTACCAATTTAACAAGTTTTGTTTTATTAACTGAATATCACAGGAATTGCTTGCTGCAGTAGGTGGGTATGTGCAGTTTGAACAAACACAAACGACTCGACCACGACAACTGTGCTTATTTATAATTCACGCGACACAATTTTATTCCTGTCTAGAATGAAGCACCTTTAAACATCACAAATGTTAATTACGTGGTTGACATTTAATTAAAATTAATTTTAAATATGCGACTTGCGCTGCGCACGCGCCGCTTCTAATAGTGGCTGTTAACAACTCGCGTGAAATATTGAATCGATATCGACAGATGTTTCGACAGGTGGATTTCCTGCTTAGTCAAAAGGGCCCATCTGCCCTTGAACTCGTTTGAAATATGAGACTAAATTACAAACATGTAGAGTCGAATATGGCATAGCTGTAAATATTTGTTGTTTTCTTGGCAAAAAAAGTTGAACATAAATTGAAAAGTTCGTATATTCCCGAACCTTTTTAGATATAATGTATTCGACTAGATATTACAAAGTTTTAACTAGATATTTTTTATTTAACCCCTTGTATGTGAGAGGTGAACAAATACTAAATACTAAAAATATACAAAATTTGAGTAGGTGTAAGTAGATCTGTGCGATAATACGAGACGTTACATTATTTTTAAAACACGTATAAATTTAGACGGTTTTTATAGCCTCGTGTAAGTAATAGAATAAATAACTAATGTAGAAGTTCAGATTCATTTGTTAGACGTTCCCACCAGAATACATATGTATGACATAGTTAATGTAGTTATAGTAGGCAATTTAAATTTACTAGAGGTGTGGAAACATTAATTTAAATTCAGCACTTGATACGATGTAGCTATGTCCGAGTTTTATAACCCTCGCATACGCCAGACGTGCTCAAAATCTGAATCTAAATCAGATTACGGTGTTGGAGCTGGACAATATACATCTCGTAAATTATCTTTTACGATGCTCAATCAACATACGTGATCGCATATTTACTGGATTTTAATCAGTAGCACTCAAGTATCATCGCCAAAAAACCATTAAGGAAAATGTTGTTTTCTTAAATAAGTACAAAGGCGTGTTATTAATATCATATTAGCATATTTAGGAGCTTAAATATTCTGCCTCAGAGAAAAAGGTCGTGACACTGCTTGGTGGAGAACTCGCTAAAGTATTATGAGTTATGAATAATAAATAGCATGACACTATGCCTATAACAATTATTGACATCATAAGCGATGTTGATTAAAAAAAAGAAAATATTATGGACATGATCAAAAAGAAAAGAACAAAGACTACTGTCAGTATTGTCTTCACAAATTATCCAGACAAATTCAACTGCTTTTTTGTTCTTTCGAATGAAATAGGAACTACACCCGGGTCTGCTATTTTTTTTACAGCAAAAGTTGCAAGTACTTATCATTATCAACATTTGAAGATTGCGGTTAAAAAGCCCGAATATTAACCCGACTACTCTGACTACTGTGGCGGACGCACTGGTGTGGACATTAATCTCGAAGGAATGCGCGGGCGCAACTCCATCTAACTAACGAGCCTGCATTTATCACCGCAACAGATTATTGTTTCTGAAATTACTTCCAAGATCACTGCCAGCATTTTTCATTTGGGATTACTGAGTAGGGTCAACTTAATCAAATCAAATGTATCTAAGTAAGAGGAAAGTACTCGTATCTGTCAAAGTTATTTTTTTATTCACCAGCTTTGCAGATAGTTTAGCTTGCTAAAAGAGAAGCAATATGTTAACACGTGGTTTAAATACATGTTTAAATAAACAACAACACGAGTATGTATTGGTGTTTTTAGAAAAAAATATAGTTAACATTCAAATAATGTCTTGCACCGACAAGTACTTCTGACTTTGGCTTTATGTATGTGCAGTGTTAACGAGTTCGAAATGGCGATCAATCCCTTGAACTACATTTGAATGTTGTAGTAATTAAAACCCATTAGAGTGTTCAAGCAAGCCTTTTACACGACGCCGAGTGTAAACACGCCGGCGTGAGGAGAATGCCCGATAGTTGGTAAAATAACTTACACGTGCACCTGTTCAAAGACGATTCGTTTAGAAACGAACGTCTGGACATCAAAACGTATCGATACTTTATCTTGCTCACACTAATCGTTTTCTAATTAGGTAGACTGAGACCGATCAAACGGAACGTAAACGTTTAGGAATCTATACATAGTATTCATAGTATGGCGTTCTAACCGGGGCAAGTTGTCATAACAAAAGTTTATAGAGAGTAACTGGCCGAAGCAAAGTTAAACTAGCCAAGAACGAGAACGGGGTTTACAAACGAGGAAATTGCCGATTTGCAATGAAACTGGATTAATAATACTCTACTAGAACGTTTTAGTACTAGGTACCTATAAAGTAACTGCCTATTATATCAGGTTTTTATTTTTACGGAAAACTTACATAATTTCAATAAGGTGGAAATATAAAGAAACAATGACGGAGTGTTACGTAATCTCGTGGGTTATAAGGAAGAGATAAGGGCTCTGTAAACAACACGGAAAGGGCTGAGAGCAACGACGCGCGCGCAGGTGCGCAAACACGTATGCGCAAGTGGTAATAAGCGGGTCATAGCATAAAGATAGTAAAACATTTTAACCGAAGTTGTAGTGTTTCAACTTTCTGTTGTTGTTTAGATGTTGCTTTCATAACTTAACTCTATAACCATGAAGTAAGTAAGATATGTGAAGTAATAACATAAATAAATACATTTGACTAAGTGCACCTGCCCATAAAGATCCTCGTCTGGCCCCAGAAAATAATGAGGGACATATCTACTGGTTCAAGTTACATTACACGATCGGCGTACACTTCTGATTGAAAAACTCAAACGATGCAATAATCAAACAGAAACTGTAAACAAAATTGCTTCTGGCTAATGCCCAAAATCCTGCAGATGTATTGCAAAATCGTGGCCAAAAATCGCCTATAATTTCGACAATTAAGTTGCTCGTGCCGTCTACAACGCAGACGCGGATTTCGTTGTTTTTTCAGAGTTCATCGGCCGTATTATTTTAATTAAATCAGACACCTTGAGACCGGACAGTTACGACACAATGAAGTAATTTTTAATTCCTTTACGAGAGATTGATAGGCCTATCGCGTGCTCCAATTAGATTGTGGAAGTGACTCTTATGGGAACAAACCTGCTATTAAATGTATCAAACACGTTTTATCGAGTTCCCATCATTGTTTTTTCTTAATTTTATTAATAACGGCCATTTATTTTGGGCTACTTTTACAGGCATGTTATGGTAAAACATTTTGCTGTATCAGACTACCCATTTAGTGTCAGAACGGACCGAAATTACACGAAGAAGGAAGTATGTACATATGTATAAAGCGAGAAATTAAGCTTTATTATAAAACGGGATCGTCCATTTTTCATTATTTTTCCTTGAGAGGTACTAAAGTGATCCAAGCAGCCTCTATTAGCAGCCATCTCGACAATGCAGCTCGGTGATCCATCACCGCGTCCTCTCCCCGCCGCTGTGTCGCCGGCAAAACCTTCTACGTCACAAACTTTTTCTTGCATTCCGCCACGAGCCAACAATTCACGCTTTATGCCTTTAGACAAGCTTGGAACAGGAAACATTGTTAAGATTGGGCTATTTGTTTTATAACATAATAATGCGTACTTTGCATAATGGTCAACTTGGCTTGAGTTATCACTTTAGTGCAATAATTTTCTCCTCCTAAGCACCTTTTGTTGTAGTTATTGATACAACGCAATATTTTATCATTAACAGAGCAACAAAAACGAATTAAAGCTCAAGTCACCGCTATGGAGCATCGTACTTTTCTGGGTTCCATTGTCCATCACCAAAGTATCATAGGTGTAGGCATTTTAATGAGAGTTTGATGCCGCTCCGGAGCCGAGACGTCTCGTTTTTTCCCGTTCCGTAATTACGTCTATGTAAATTGTATCAGATTTATCAACTCGCTACGAGCGAGGAATGTAAATCATGCGTGTACAAAACACTGTGGTTAGGTACTATTTTTCTATGAACCGTTTGTATATCTTGTTAGCGTTCCGGGATATTAACATTTTTATTATAAGCATATCTGTAATGAGCTCCATAATAATGTATCTATCTCCTTAATATGTAAAGTGAATAAAAACCTAATGGGTGTAAGTTATGTGTTCGCGCATTGCGAAAGTAGACCATAATAGTGTGGGAATTGTGATAATGCATTGTTTTTAGAAGTTTCTATGATCATTGTTGAAAGCAGGTTTAGCGAGACGCTAACGTGGCATGGCGGCGGGCGTCTGAATTTGTGAAAATGTCTTACAAACTTTACGCAGCGGAACAGAACGATAGAAAGTTTAGGGGATCGCTTCAGTATTGGTCAAAAATATGTATATAAAGGGTAAGAGTCACGTCAAAAACGCATGGCAAGTGTGATATTTTCATTAGTAAAGTTAACGTCTGAATCCCGGGGCTCATAATCTACTCGGGAAAACCATGTTCCTTTTGCCATGTTATCGCATTGTTTTTAACTCCACCATTACTGTCAACCAAATAAGAGCTATCGTAGCGTAGACATTCGATAACATGTCAAAAGCAATATAAAGTTTCAATAGTTTTAAACGAAATTTACTGCATTATGTAATGGACAAAATCTAAGTCCGGCCCTGGCACTGTCTGCCTGCATAGGAACAAAGGAATGTCTTATCGGGCCTACGACCATCTATTTTATTTTCGCTTTTTGTAAGCGGGTATGTATGCGTACCCGCAATAAAATGCATAATTCTACAACAGAGTACCTACTATATGCCCATTTGTTAACGTGGCTAGTAAATATTAATCAGGAACTACAAATGTTATTTACTAATTGCATGCCCACTTTTTTAAATATTCTGTTCTAAGCTCATCTCACCTTCTATTTAACCTGTTGTTTGTTGCTTACATTGTTGCAAAATGTTGCCTACATTGTTATTATTAATCTTTGTTCACTCAAAACCATAACTTTAAGCCGTCTATGTTTTCTCTGTATAAGTGAAATGTATATATTTCTTTAGAGAAAATAAAGTTCTTTAAACACAATATGGCTTTACAAAGAAGCACTGAAAAAACCAGTACATTCGCGGCTTTTCACCATACTATAGTCAAGAGCAATGAAAACGGGTCACTTTGTATTGAATTACCATAGAAAGTGACCCGTTTTCATTGCTCTCGAGTGTATTTGAGCCCAACGATCGAAACGGTAATTGTTACTGGTACAAGAACAGAAACAGCTTGCGGCCACATTTTAGCATTATAAACATTGTAAATTAATTAAATACAGTAATTAATCTTCAATCAGTAAACGTGAATGTTTTGTCTTTTACTGTTTTTCAAGCAGTTGATAATACCTTTCTAGATCAGTTTTTGCTCTACTTTGTGCAGTAGGGAACATTTTTTTCAATGTGGTCTGTATCCCAAATATATAAATAGTACAATCCAAATCATCTACACTTACATTTGCAATACGTTGCACGCTATACGCAAACAGGTTGCAGCGTACAGGTTCTAACAAACTTTTATTAGCACAAAAGTCACGTCAACAAACGACCCCATAAGCCTTTCGCAGTGCAGGCTCATCACCATCACGAAACTTTACTTAAAATAATACTTTAAGACGATGGAGTTAAGTTTTACTTCGGAGTTGCTCCACGAGGCGGGACCGGGCGTAAATGAGTACGCACCGTTACGTGTGTCACCAAAGTAAATTGTCCAGTCAGACTGTTCACTCTAAGTGCTATTGACCATACGAAAATATTATCATTTCCTATTGTAGCTGTAGATATCCTGTTGTTTATTTACATAGACGCGAAATATAAGTAGAAATCTATCGTATTTGAGGACTTACACATGTTTAATTATTATTGGAGTATAGGAGATATCTGCAATAGATCGCTTAGACAAAGTAGAACAAAGTAAAGCTAGACAATTTTTGAAGGGCTGCAGGTAAACGGACAAAAGGGTTAAGGGCGTTTCAACCGCCGTCATTGCTCTCTTTAATGTATTGACGAACGCCCAAAAGATCTTCAATTTAAAAAAAACCGATAGCACAATTAAGCGCAATCCTACATAGACACAACATGATGTTCTTTCTCAGGAGTTACAGTGGGTTGCCTCTGTAAATACCCCGAGCATGTAAGCAATCATCGACGCTAATAGCCGATTATTATTCGAGACGGCGACGGATTAGGCACCCGGCTTACCCGATCATATTTGAATAATGCCCGTCGACGCCTCGAATGCTCATTTATCCCCCGATTCATCACAAAGTATTACAGTCAAGGATTATTGAAGTTTTTAAACCGGTCCGGTTCAAGGGACTTGGAATTAGCTTTAACTTCACCTTTATGTACTCCTCGGTAAAAAGTGTTTGCTAAGAGCCTTGCCTTTAGCTAAAATGATCTCATGCCGAGTCCTTAACAGAGTGTACCTTAGTAAAAAACCGGCCAAGTGTGAGTCGGACTCGCGCACATAGGGTTCCGTACCACTATACATCTAAATTTTTTTTTTCTTAATTCTTTATTATATTTGAGTCGATTGAATGAAAGGTAAAATGCGGTTTACGATTTATAACGTATTAAAAAAAAACTAATTATTAGATCTCGTTCAAACCAATTTTCGGTGGAAGTTTGCATGGTAATGTACATCATATATTATTTTTACATTTATCATTCCCTTATTTTAGAAATATTAGAAACCTCAATATCATTTTTGAAGACCTATCCATAGATACCCCACACGTATGGGTTTGATGAAAAAAATAATTGAATTTCAGTTCTAAGTATGGGGAACCCCAAAAATTTATTGTTTTTTTTTCTATTTTTGTATGAAAATCTTAATGCGGTGCACCGAATACATCTACTTACAAAGTTTCCATAGTATAGCTCTTATAGTTACGGAATAAAGTGGCTGTGACATACGGACGGACAGGCGGACGGACAGACATGACGAATCTATAAGGGTTCCGTTTTTTGCCATTTGGCGACGGAACCCTAAAAAGTTCAGTTACGAAATTCTATAGTAATTTGAGCAGGTTGGTATGTAGCTAACAAGAAGGCAACAAAAGGGAAAAGATGTTTTAGTCAATCATATGTAATTAAGTGCTTCTGAACTTGTATTGCGCATCGATATTATCGGGGTCTACACCTACCTATTGTTAATTTCGAGATTAAATAGTTTAGAAGTACCTGACCTAAAATTCCCTAAGAAGATCTCCGTACCTATCTATTCTTAATCCTATTTAACAAGGCGCACGCCGCGCAATATCTTAAGTAAGCTTATGAACGTGTTAAAAGTGTGGTCGAAGCTTCATCACGTAGCCGCCCACGCCAACCATTGTACAAAGCAAACACTTTACGAATCCATTTAGGCATTCACTTTATTTAATCAACACCTTCGGGAATTTCGCGAGTGCCGAACAAATAATATCTAGCTTGTGTTCGACTGTTGAATACGTATGTATTTTTGCAGTTAGCGAACAAGGTGATCAAGGTTTGTGAACTTGAATCACTTGAATGAGAATGTGGCGTTCCTGAAACATAAAATGAAAATATAAACAATATAGACACATACAAATATACATAAAAATAATTATTAAATAAACTTACCAAAACGCCACTACAAACTTCTTCAAGTAAATCCACCGCGCACGGCGCGGCTCGGCTACTCGTGCGCCGGCCGCTCGTCAGTGCCTCTCGAAACCCGACGGCGAATGCACGCTCGTTTTGCTCCGCCATATACCTAACTTCTCTTCGCGTCTTATTTCGCAGATTTATTGTGTTGTGTGGTGTGTCGTACCGCAGTGTGAACTAACGAATACTTACCTCGTGCGTGTATAACCTGACTTAAGTGCCTAGCTGATAAGTGATAGATAAGGACATTGAAAAGTTGTAGAAAACCCCAATAAAGTGCCTTACATATTGGACTGGCTCGAGTACTTACTTACCTACCTCAGTAAGTCCTAAACTGGTGACCCGTCGATAAAGAACATGAGCGAGAATCAAGGTGACAAAAAGGGCGCGGCCCCGCCCATTTCGCAACCATCTACAACCCAAGCGCAGAATACCGAAACTGAAATTTCTCCGAATCAGCAGGGGATTTTATTTCGTGTAGGAGTAAAGGTTCCCCCATTCTGGCCAGACCGACCAGCACTTTGGTTCGCACAGATTGAAGGTCAGTTTGTACTATCGGGAATTACATCAGACACAACCAAATTTTACTACGTCACATCACACTTAGACCACCAATTTGCAGCAGAGGTCGAGGACGTTATAACGAATCCCCCCGATGAGAATAAGTACGCAACTCTCAAGACCGAATTGATCCGCCGACTGTCCGCATCGCAAGAGCAAAAAGATAAACAGCTGCTTTGGCACGAAGAGCTCGGAAGCCGGAAACCAACTCAGTTCTTACGTCAGTTAATGCATCTTGCTGGGACTAGTAAAATACCAGAAAATTTCATTAGAACGGTTTGGACCAATCGCCTTCCGGTTAACTTGCAGACCATAGTAGCTTCGCATCCCGACATGCCTCTCACTAAGCTGGCGGAATTAGCTGACAAAATCCAAGATATCGCATCACCTAATTTCCAGGTCACAGAGGTCTCACCTAAGCCGTCTACGTCGTCAGCACTCACACCCTATGTTGCCCCCCCTCCCCCGTGCAACGCTATGGAAACGATGTCCTTGCAGATCGCCGAGCTTTCGAAGCAAATGGCCGCACTGACGAGCCACGTGCTCCAAAAAAGCTCCCGCCCTGATACTAGAACCTACAAAACAGGTTACAGACCAAAGCAAGCTTTGCTAGGACAGACTCGCAAAAACGGCGTGTGCTGGTACCACCGTAGATTCGGCCCACAGGCCACCAGGTGCACTCACCCATGTGATTATCAGCCGGAAAACTAGCACGGCAGCCTGAAGTGGCCGAAAACGACTGCCCAACACGAAACGGCCGCCTATTTGTCACGGACTGGAAAACCAAGGTACAATTTCTTATCGACACAGGAAGCGATCTATGCGTCTACCCTCGATCGGAAACGAAAACCCGTCCAGCCAAAACCGACTTCCAACTTTATGCTGCTAATGGCTCAATCATCGCAACATACGGGTACGCACACCTAGACCTGGACCTTGGATTGGGACGCACGTACCCTTGGAGATTTATAATTGCGGACGTCACAAAAGCAATCATTGGTGTTGATTTTTTATCACATTTTAACCTCGTTGTAGACTGCCGCAACCAGCGCCTATTAGATAGTATAACGTCAAACACATTGCCAGCAAAACTTGCTACATCATCATCAGACAAAATATCGTCCATAAAGACCTTTGTCGGTGAGTCAAAATATCACGAAATCCTGCGAGATTTCACTGACATCACCCGCCCACCTGGTGCTCAACGTGTAATTAGCCACAGCACCGTGCACCATATACGGACGACAGCAGGCCCGCCAGTTGTAAGTACTCCACGACGTCTTGCACCCGATAAACTCAAAATAGCAAAAGAAGAGTTTGAATCCATGCTAAATAGTGGAACCGCTCGACCTTCTGAAAGCCCATGGTCGTCGCCTTTACACTTGGCGCCAAAGAAAGACAACGGATGGCGCCCCTGCGGCGACTATAGAATGCTTAACGCGCGTACCATACCAGACCGCTATCCTATTCGTCATATACACGATTTTACTCAAAGTATAGCAGGATGTAAGGTGTTTACAACCATCGACTTAGTGAAGGCTTACAACCAAATTCCAGTCAACCCTGAAGATATACCGAAGACTGCCATTACCACGCCCTTCGGGTTATATGAGTTTCCTTTTATGACCTTTGGACTCAGAAACGCGGGTCAAACATTTCAAAGGTTCGTCGACGAGATGACCCGCGGCCTTGACTTTTGTTACACTTACCTTGACGATTTCTTGATATACTCTACAAGTGAAGCAACACATGAGGACCACCTTCGGCAACTTTTTTCAAGGCTACGGCAGTACGGAATGGTCATAAACACGTCGAAATGCGTATTTGGGGCGTCAGAAGTCACCTTCCTTGGCTACAAAATATCAGCTGAGGGCATAAAACCACTCGAAGCCAAAGTTCAAGCCATTAAAGACTATCCAGTGCCGAAAACAGTCAAAGAATTGAGAAGGTTTCTTGGCATGCTCAACTTCTACCGTCGATTAATTCCCAAAGCTGCCCAACTCCAAGCACCGCTCAATGGCTTCCTCAAGGGATCGGTAAAAGGCTCGCACCCTGTGAACATAGCTGACGATGCTCTGAAAGCATTTAACGCCTGTAAGGAAAGCGTATGTAAGGCGGCACTTCTAGCACACCCGAACTGCAATGCCAGCCTTGCTTTGGTTACAGATGCTTCAGACACATCGATTGGTGCAGCCATACATCAGCAACAAAACGGCATATGGCAACCCTTGGCATTCTTTTCGCGCAAGTTGTCAACAGCACAACAAAAGTACTCTCCGTACGACAGGGAGCTTCTTGCCATCTACGAGTCTATAAGATACTTTAGACATTTACTAGAAGCAAGAGACTTCACAGTGTACACAGATCATAAGCCGATCACCTTTGCATTCACAACGAGACGCGACAACTGTTCACCACGCCAACATCGTTACTTAGATTTCATTGCACAATTTAGTACCGACATACGCCACATCTCAGGCAAAGACAACGTAGTGGCCGACGCACTTTCACGTATTGCTTCCATAATGACAATCGACTACCAAGCACTTGCTGCCGACCAGGGAAAAGATCATGAACTGCAAGAACTACTGACAAAAGGCTCATCTCTGAAACTACAAAAAATCAATACAGAAGGGGCAAATTTATACTGCGACTTTTCACAAAAAGCACCAAGGCCCTATCTAACCCCAAGTTTTCGCAAACAAGTCTTCGACAGCCTCCACAATCTGAGTCATCCTGGGACATCAGCATCCGCCAAATTGATTGCTGACAGATTCGTATGGCCTGGGATACGTCGCGACTGCAAGACCTGGGCTCGGAATTGTCCAGACTGCCAGCGCTGCAAAATATCCCGCCATACATCCGCACCCCTACATCCCATCCATACTCCCTCCGAACGCTTCGCCCATGTTCATATGGACCTCATTGGTCCCTTACCCATCTCATCTGGCTACAAGTACTGCTTAACCATCATCGACAGGTTCACCCGCTGGCCTGAAGTTTATCCGCTAACAGACATGACTGCGGAAACCTGTGCCAAAGCTTTTATCTCCGGCTGGGTATCACGATTCGGTTGCCCCCATAAAATCACTACTGATCGTGGAAGGCAGTTTGAATCGCAACTGTTCCAGAGCATCGCAGCAGTCCTCGGCGCCAAACACTCCCCAACTACGTCATACCACCCCGAATGCAACGGAATGGTGGAGCGCCTACACCGCCAGCTCAAAGCTGCAATAATGTGCCACAACAACAGCCAATGGTCAGAAGTTCTTCCACTCGTGCTCCTAGGGATCCGGAGCGCCTGGAAGGAAGACCTAAATACATCAGCAGCAGAGCTAGTCTACGGTGAACCCCTCAGACTACCAGGAGAATTCTTCAATCCATCTACTCACCTTACAGTGGATGTGTCCGACTTCGCTTCGCGCCTGCGCAGACACATGGTAAACCTAAGCCCAGAACCAGCATCATGGCATACGAACAAAACATTCTACATACCAAAAGATCTTTTTTCTTCCGAGTATGTATACCTTCGCCAAGGTCCAGCTCGAAGATCCCTCGAAGCGCCATATTCAGGTCCCTACAGAGTCCTAGAAAGAAACCCAAAGACTTTTAAATTAGATATCCGTGGAAAGGAGTCTACTGTCACAATAGATCGGTTAAAACCTGCTTACCTCACCCGAAGCTCCAGCCCGCTACAACCGCCAGACCTAATCGCAGAGAGAAAGACTCGAAGCGGCAGGATAGTCCACACACCTGATTACTATCGCCCGTGAAACGGTCTCGGCGGGGGAGTACTGTGGCGTTCCTGAAACATAAAATGAAAATATAAACAATATAGACACATACAAATATACATAAAAATAATTATTAAATAAACTTACCAAAACGCCACTACAAACTTCTTCAAGTAAATCCACCGCGCACGGCGCGGCTCGGCTACTCGTGCGCCGGCCGCTCGTCAGTGCCTCTCGAAACCCGACGGCGAATGCACGCTCGTTTTGCTCCGCCATATACCTAACTTCTCTTCGCGTCTTATTTCGCAGATTTATTGTGTTGTGTGGTGTGTCGTACCGCAGTGTGAACTAACGAATACTTACCTCGTGCGTGTATAACCTGACTTAAGTGCCTAGCTGATAAGTGATAGATAAGGACATTGAAAAGTTGTAGAAAACCCCAATAAAGTGCCTTACATATTGGACTGGCTCGAGTACTTACTTACCTACCTCAGTAAGTCCTAAAAGAATATTAAAATATTCAAAACATTTTCATGGCTAACCAATCACTACGTAGACGCCGGGGGCCTAGACGCTCCAGCACCGAGCTTATTCCTAAACACATTTCGATAAATGAAGGTTCACGGAATGTTTGTAGTTAAGTGAGCGACGCCGTGACGTGTATTGAAAACATAATTTCTACCACGAAATCAATTTCTTAAAAAATATGTTTAGATACGTTAAAAGTTTAGCTAAGTACTGGTTTAGAAGCAGCGTAGGTTGAATGCAGACTGAAAGTCACGAAAGGACGAAAAGTTCTGACTGCCCCGCACCTGCCTGGTGTGCCGAGTTCATTGAGTTCCATGTATAGTTAACACACGCGGGCCCGCTTTCAACCTGCGCTGGCTGCTTTAAATTCAATTTAATTCCAATAAGAATTTCCAATTGGGCCCAATGGTTAAAAACAGCAAAATCTTACCTGCACAGCGCTGTTCAAGAAGCAGTTGTTCAAGCCCGGGGCATTCCATAACCCCTTGGTGGTGTGAAAGATCCCCGAGTCCCGGGAGCTCTCCCGGGAGTGCTGCGGCCTCAGCTCCCCGTCCAACGGGTACGCGTGCGCGGGAGTCGCCATTCCCGCCGCCATTTGGGATCACCGCGGCGCCATCTCGGGGTATGCTTTCTGGGCACCGTGTCGACGTGTCATGGCTGTGAAAATGGAAATGAATTGCTGTTCGTTAGTCTCACTAAAACTCGAGAACGGCTGAACCGATTTGGCTGATTCCTTTTCGGTTGTATTCGTTATTGTCAGGGCAAGGATTGTATGAAAGAAAAAAAAACAACCGGGAATGTCGGAAATTTGCAGCGGGCGAAGCCGCTGGCGGGTCACTAGTTAATTAATAAATAACCTGGAGTGTAAGAAGGTCCTGTATAAGATAAGATAACATACTGCAAAGTCAACAATACGATTACGATATAATAGCAAGATTAATTAGTTTTAGCCCACCAACTTTACAGTTAGTAGTAATTATATTAAGTAGGTACTGATTTATTTCGGAAATGTTAACCAATATTTTTTTGGACCTTAGCACAAAAATGCAAAAAATATGAACGTTTAACAATTATAATAACAAATACGTACTTTTGCGCGTTTCCGTTGTATTAATTACTAGTAGGTAAAGATAAGAAATTCGCTGGAAACCGATAACCACAAAACGTTACATAAAACCTGTGGTAATGTTTTATTCCGCCAAACAGGGAAACGAATAGAAATTAGCGGTCGGAAACGGTAGCAATGGCTCCGGTTTCCTTATAATTTCGTTAATAAGATTTCATATTAATTGCACAATCATTAGCGGATTCCATTTACTGCCATTGTGGTGAGGATTGCGACAAGCTACAACAATGAATTGTTTTGTTTCGTCCCACAATGAGACTAGTCAAAAGTATGCAGCGGTTGACTTGGCAATTGATGCTTTTGTTCCTAGTGCTATAATCGATTTCCTGCGAAAGTTTTGTCATCGACGTAGTCAAAGTGCATTGAACACATAATATGTCCATGTCAGATTGATATGATGAGAAGGAGCATGCTGCTTTTACTGGTACATGGGTCAAACTATTGTAACGAGGTTGTTACAACCTCCGTTTTTACGTTCCTGGCCACTCTTTCATTTCTTTTTAATCTTTCTAAATTCAAAATTGTTTATGATCCATTTTTTATATCGATCCATGAGATCACTCTCGGATTATCTTTCGTTAAAACCAGACACGCTCATATGTCGTGTCTTGCTGTATTATTTTTCAATTTCTTTTATTTAAAACAACAATTCTATTTTAAAGATTGTTTCATTTACTAATTTACCACCTTTAATAATCCTCCTCTACGGGTCACCGAGATACTTACCACTGCTACGTCAGACTATGAATGCCAGAGGATTTATATGTCCTAACATGAACAAAACTGACTGTGACACAGGCAGACAGACCGCTAGACGGACACTAAGTACTTTGACTTTGATTACGAAACCCCTAAGGGCTTGAAGTAAAGGACCTTTATCGATGTAAATATTTTAACCGCCGGAAAGTCACCAATATCATAGAAAATACAGAAACACGCACATATATTATTGACGACGCATTGCCTAGTTGGCAGTGACCCTGCCTACGAAGCTAGCGGTCCTGGGTTTAAACATTTGTTCCTGAGTAATGGATGTTTTCTATGTATTTAAGTATTATAAGTATTTATATCGTTGTCTAGTACCCATAGTACAAGCCTAGAGCTTAGTTTGGGACTAGGATATTCTCCTTATATTTATTTGATATTGATATACACACTCATATACTTATATTTTAGCATTGTTTATGCCCATGAGATTTTAGTTCGCATCAAGAGCTAACTTAAATGAATAAACAAATAACTGATTACTGATTAAAATAATTTAACTTTCGCAAGATTTAAACACACCCCTTTGCAAAGAAGACGGATACTTACGATTTTCCAAACACTAGATATATCAACAATTAGATAAAAATGTTGAAGTCACGTGTACACAAATATTTCTTTAATCCCACAAACAGTTAAACAGAGGAACGTAAGGAAGCAACGATCATTACCGACCGCAGTTATCCCACTTCTGACTAATGACTAGGAGCGTAATCATGCGCAAGGAATGACAACATTCTTGCGCCGGCGCGTACCAATGACATGTTTTATTTATAATATTAAACAACACGTAATTTCTCAGAATGTCATGATTAGACAGTCAACTCTACTTTCCTTGGAACATGTTTAATCAAGACGAAGTAAAAGAAAGATTTGTTCCTGATTCGTCATATTCCTAATTGAACATATTCCCAATCGGACACTTTCCTAACTGGTCATTAGAGATGCGCCGAATATTCGTTTGGTATTCGGAATTCGGCGTAATCGGCATCTTTTTCACTATTTGTATTCCGCCGAATTATTCAGTTCAAGTATTTCTATTTTCTTGGCTACACGACACGGTAGAGAACTAAAATACAAAACTTCTTATGTAAGACTTATGTTATTATAACATTTATAAGTCATAGAAATCGTATGAAGAATGTGTTGAATAAAGCTAACAAAATAAAGCAATTACACTTCAAATCAACATTTATTTTAGAACCTGTTTACGCGGCAAAACAATGAAATGGTAACCGAATAATTCGGGCGAATATCCGGTTCGTTATTTGGTATTCGGCTATTCGGAGAAACCACTATTCAGCGCATCTCTACTGGTCATATTCCTTACTCGTAATATTCCTGATTCGTCATATACCTCGACATACCATGTACATTCGCCTGAAAAAACTTATAATAAAGTCCTCTGTGGTAAATTATACTCGCAAGAACCTCTTTAGGTAATTAATAAATGAGTGTTACTGATCTATTATAGAGTTAATGGCATTGTCACTTTAATATTTACTACCTTCTGCCCTTCGTCCGCATAGATTTCAATTATAGTTATTCCTCAAACTTTCGTATTTATAATATATTAGTAGTCCTGTCATACACTACTTACTCGTAGTACAATCTGTCCTAATACTTATTAATCCTGTAAGCTCGTGTTCGCGATTTGACTGTACAATGACGACTCAGGAATATGACCAGTTAGGAAAGTGTCGAATTAGGAATATGAGCAAATGGGAATATGACGAATCAGGAACAAATCAAAACATTGTTAATACGTAAGTTTCGTTCTTAACAAGGGGCAAAATAAGTTTAAGAGTCAAATAAATCAAAATTAACGAATTTAATTTATTGCGTATAGAATCTATTAACATTTTAGTGTTTTTTTGTGTTTTGTATTCCTTTTCTTGCTGTCCGTTTGTCACTTTGTAGGCTGTTTGATTGTAATTTCACACAGTTGTGTAGTTTTTCTAAATGTAGAACCAACAAAACATTTACCTTATTTGTACCAAGTCTTTTTTGTTATTTTTGTTCATAATTGTTAGTACCTATTGCTTTGTTTACATTGACGTCATTGACTTAGCCTCCCATAGACTATAGTTTTATTTTTTTGGTTTTTGTTTCCTTGGTATTGCCAGCAACAACTGGATGCAAATTTTTGGTCGTTCGAGATTATTTTGAACGAATGATTGTTTCTTAATTCATGTCGTTTTTTTTTGACGTTGTTTTTTGTTAAGTGTGTCACTTTCCGTCACTTCACCTAGCGGTTCCAACGGAAGATCAGCGCTGGCTTTACAGCTAGCGAATGCTGAGTTGGCACCGTTTCGCAACAAATTCTGTGTCTCGTTCTTTTTGTATTTATGTGATGTAATATTGTATTGTTGTGAATAATTGTCTCTTTATCTTTATCTTCAACATGTTACTGATACATTTATGCCCTGGCACTTACACACAGATATATTTAAAAAAATATGACGATAGTATTGCATATTGGGTCCATAGGGTCCGTAAGAGAAACAAAACAATATACCTACATATTCGTACTTGAAAGATTTTTCCCGCATCAAACAATTAATCCCGCATACCTACTACGCATTTATTATTTCCGCCTTTTAAACCAGTAAAAGTTATGAATACTCCATCTTTTTACACATCATGTGTCAGCATCGAAGAATGCATTTCCATTATGTTACTAACAGGTCGGGGCTTAAAATGCCACAAGTGATATATTGAAATAAAAACATTGACCTTTCGAGGCGCGAAGTGGCTGAGGGCGATACGCAGAAATGGCAAGGCTTGAATAAATATGGCAGTATCTCTTGGTTCCTCACACATTTATAAAAGTTTCACACCTCTCCTTAACTACTCCCAATTTTATGGCATGATAAAAGGGTAAGCTTTGGCGCATGGATACACTCATTTAAAAAATGAGGAGTAAAGTACTTTTTTTTTTAGCAGTTAGTGTCTACCCCAGACGACATGATTTTGTTGGAAACAATTGGATATCAGGTTAAATGTTTTTTAAACAGTAGGTAATAGAAGTAGGTACTTTATTTTTGAATCCACCAAAATATCATACCGAAAGTTGCCAGGAAAAAGTTGTACCCTAAAATGAGGTGGAAATTTTCTGGTGAAAATGTATAGATTGAAATCAGATATAAGGCGAAAACAAAAATCCAAAAAGTATTAGGGAACATAAAAACAAATAATAGAGAGAGGCTGATTTTTTTCATAGTTTAAATTATTTTCAATAATGGTATTTACTTTCGGTTCAGTTAAATATATGACAAGAAGCGTGTATAAAAAAAACATTGGCATACCAAACTGAACCGATATTATTTATTTCACTCGAGTTATGCAAATAATATTTGTTTGTGATGGAGGACATAAACAAGTGGATTCTATATGTACAGTCAGCTGCAGAGAAATGTAACCCCCTTTGCTAGGAAACTTGTATGCAGGGGAGGTTTCTTTTCTCTGCAACTGAATGTTCATGAAAGAAAACTATTGTCCTTACAAAAAAGTTTGAAAAAGGGACGAGTAAATTGTCTCTAAAATTACTCCGATTGATTATTATTAATTGTGTAAGGAAGTGAAAGGTTCAAAGCACAGGTACTGTTATGGTATGGTAGGTGACATTCAATGAAATGACCAGCCTGTCTTAGTCCTTAAGATTGGCAAGGTTTTTGCAGTATTGAGACTGCACTGTCGATGGGCTTAAGAGTTAGTCAGCCAGGTAGCCGAGAGCGTGTTTACCTTCTTTATACTCTATATTCATGTTTTAGGAGACTACTCAGATTACGAAGATTGTGTTAAATAACGTTAGCTAGTCGTTTCCTGAAATATGACAAATGTAAAGTCTGAAATGTAATTCCTTCCTTCTGAAATATAATTCCTGGCGAATTGTGCGGCGGCACGGTTCCAAGAACCGTTGCAGTAAAGCAGTTTATTTCAAACAACGTGATTAATGAGTTTAAGATTGCAAGAAGAAACAGAACAGAAATTATATTTTTTAATTACTTATGGTCTCTCCAGTAAAGCCCAGTGATTTCCTTATTTTATAACCCTTATATATAAACTTTTAAAAACTCTAATGGTGTTAAGTACGTAGCGTAATGTAATGTCTCTATCGCCTTTCGTTTTTCACCGAGCGGTCCCAACGGAAGACCAGCGTTAGCTTCACATCCAGCACATGCTGAGATGGGATCGTTTCGCAAAACTAGCACTAGGTATATGTTGTTTTTTTGTTTGTGTTATTGTTGTAAATAAATGTTTTACTTACTTACTATAATTTACTTAGTTATTTCTATTACGTACACACTTTTTTCACTAAGTATACAGACCATGTAATCTTACTTCTTTTCATCATGAATAACATTTTACATGCTATTTATGTTATTGATCCAACCGCGGTAGATATTTCAGTGCACGCCATTTCCGATCGATCGATATTTTAACAAAATCGGGTTAATTCCTATATCACTTGCGCAAGAGTTTTATTCTGGTCAGTATTTTTATTTCTCGGATGCATTGCACTGTTTACGGCACCGGGGAATGTTTACTATACACTTGCACGGGAACATAAATAGATGCAGCACGTGCATAATGTGCATATTCCACGTATTCCCGGTGGCTTTTACTGTAATTAAAACACGTTGTAGGAATCTTAATAAGGCAATAATATTAGAGCAATTTCCCATTTTGCAAGCATTTGCTCTAATATTATTGCCTTATTAAGATTCCTACAACGTGTTTTAATTACAGTAAAAGCCACCGGGAATACGTGGAATTTGGTGGACAAAACCTTGAAGTGATGTCGGCAAGACGGAAATTATACAGGTACGGATTTTTTTCATGTACTGAGTTGATACCATGATAACGCAAGCTAGATTTCAAAATAATCTTGTCATACAAACCCATGTCAAACATCGGCCTGATATTTTAGAGTTTTCTAAACAATGTTAATTTAAGATAAATTAGATGTTTTACATTTCCTACTGGAACAATCACAATCGGTTAACTTTAGACACCGACATACTCAATAAGTACTATGTATTTAAAAATATTACAACACGTCTACTATATTCATGTGGACACAGAATTCAGCCGAGCGACGCGAGCGCACCTATCTTATTCTTATTCTCACAGGCTCTGGTTACCGCAGGGTTAAACCGCAACATAATATCGCTAACGTAACTGTAGCATATCTTAACCTAAACTCCACTAGAACATCTATATAATGTTGAGAGCAGTAGAAGCTTCGCGGTGGAACGAGCGCTTCTGATGCAGTTTATTGGGTTCCATTTTCCATTACCTTAACTCCTGAGTTTGTCAGACTACAAATCTGCCTTGCTAAGCCGAATAGCAGTATCTCAAATAAAACTCCTGTAGCATTCACAAACCCATCACTATGAGGAGAGGATTGAATCTACTTTGGCAATTGATCTTGGGATACTTATTGGCTTAGCAGGGCAGAAATATAATGCGTTTTTAAATGAGAAGGAAAAGGCACACGAGCACACAGGCCACCTCGATCGTAAGTGGGATTTGAAACCAACATTAAAATGTTCATCACTACAATCTCAATAATTCAATCCTACCTATCCTAAAGACTTTAAATGCCTTGCCAATCCTGAGGACAAAGAAACAAAGCTAACATTTACTCTGCTGTTAGAAGTGAAGCAAAATTTTCTTATAGTTAAAATTGACCATAGGGCCAATTTTTTAATAATGGGAAAATTTGTAGTAAATTGGTACTTTAAGACAGAAGTGGGATGATAGCTCACTATGTTCAACACTTTTATCTTCAGAGTAATTCTTTTGAAATAAAACGCTGGTTAAAATTTCCCTGCTAGGTGTATTAATTACTTAACATAATGTAGGTTACATTATTTAACTTGCACTATTTGTATGTAGTTACGTAAGTTAGTTGTCCGCTTTAAAATTTGGGCGTCAATTCTGAAGCAGTTTGCGTAAATAGAATGGGCTCATATTTGGACCACATAGGTAAACCCAATGATAGTGCCATATTATGGTACCAAAGACCTAATCTGATGATGGAGTTGGAAAGTGGCGAAAGGTCTCCGTGAACTAACGTAGACCCACCGTGTTGGGAACTTGGGACTCATTAGGTTGGTTGGTGACAGTACAGTAGATAACAAAAGTGTGCCCCAGAAATATAATGACAGACTTTTTTTAAATGTGTTTTCATTAACAGTAGCACTGGTAAGAAATTAACGGACCGGACTAGTCAAGCTCCCGAGACCGTCAGACGAATAGTCCATTATCTAACTAAGCCCGCTATCCTCGAAACTTCATAAAACGTATGATTACGTAAGCGATCGTTACCAATTATCTTCGTGATCACATCGACCAATTTGCTGTAGATGAGATCAATT
Source organism: Acleris sparsana (assembly GCA_923062465.1). Classification (NCBI taxonomy): domain Eukaryota; kingdom Metazoa; phylum Arthropoda; class Insecta; order Lepidoptera; family Tortricidae; genus Acleris; species Acleris sparsana. Next base: position 5,769,336 of record OV281293.1, read on the forward strand.
CGAGTAAATTACAATATCAGGACCAGAATCTGGCCAAGCAAGGGTTTGAAAACTCATCAAGGCTTTTAATTTAAGTGCAGTAAGCGTAGCTTTTACAAACGCGTATTAAATTAAATTCAAGTGGTTATTTCAAAGGATACGCTTTGAGCTTTAATTAAAATTAACTACGTACATTTGAGCATTAGGTATTAAAGTTCCTAAAATAACTTGCAACAGATTTAAAAGGAGTAAAAAAAACATACCACGTTTACAGCACCTATTTCATTGTCATCCATTTCTGAGCTATTTGGGTAGTTAAGTTAGTTTAAGTTTTATGTATTTTGCTCATTGGGAAGATTAACAATGTTTATTATAGGAAAATTAACAAGAAAGCGAGCATGAAAAGTTATAAAGATTGTAAAAACAGTTACAACTTAATTTCTAGAGATCAACATGTTGTGTCGCGTTCTTTTAGCATAACGTATAAGCAATTTACGATTTAAAGATAAGTACGTCTTTTAGTTTTAGCATAGTGGGATAGAAATAACGTGATCTGTGGTCCCTGAAATACCTATATGAATGAACCTAACATCAATGCCTTTCTTAACGTCTCTACATTTCAACCCTGTTTTTTTTATCTTTTCTATCCTTTTAATAGCTTTAAAATGTTTTTTGCCAAAATATATACGTTTGTAAGTCGATATTTTAAATTTTAGTTTGAGCATGATATGTATAAGCATGCACGGAAAGCAATTCTTGGTATTCAGTGTTCGTCGCCCTACAAATCGGCTTAATAAAGCTATTATAACCTCTAAGCCATGATTTATGTGCTCCCGATTGGCCACGGGTCTCCAGTGTCACGCATGGACGATTTTACAAATGGGAAACGATAAGAATAAAGTTAACCTTTAAAACTTACCTGTCTCTTACTTTTCCTTATCTTAAAACAGATATTACAGGTGGCGAGATACACGAGTCGACTAAAATGTTTTTACTAACGCGGGGACTGGTCGTTAAGTCGAAAGTTACCCGTTGCTACGGTAAGTTAATACCGGTACGGTAAGACAAAGTTACTATGTATTTCGAATTCGATGCTTCAACGTTGAACCATGCCCATTCTGGGTTTTTCAACGACGTATAACGTTCGATGACGTTCAATTAAAATGGTCTGGTGATTGACCGCTTAAAATTTAGTTGAACTAACGTCTACTGTCACTACACCTCTGCAAGTTTACTTACGCTTTGTTATGTTCCTAAAGCCTCGCTCGTCATAGTAGAACGCAAATGCGGGATCATCGCAAGTTCGCGCTGATTTTATTCGTTTGAACACTACGAACACGCGATCAAACATACTGAGGCTCTTCTTTAAAAATCGAAGTTTGAAGTAACGTAAGCTCTATCTCCTTCTCTATAATCTCGAATCACGAGTGATAGGGCTGGGATGGAATGGAACTAACGTAACTACAAACATCGATTTATGAAGTAGGGCCTGTGATCTGGAATGAGTGTCCTAATTGGTATTCGCGAATACGACGCCTAATAATCTAATAGAACAAAGCTCTCAGCCAGCAGACGTACATCGAGAACAAAGCCACAGAAAAGGGAAACTGTTTCAATGCGCGTACGCTTATTGTCTTATACACGGTAATGATCATAATGGCCGAAATGAGGCGGCGACCGCACCGCATTCCTCGATACGCTCTCATTTGTTTTTTTATTTCTCTCAAGGACAAAGGTAGCTCATGTTATTTCCGTTTCATTAGGAATCAAATAAAAATAATTCAAGATTTTTAATACTCCATGGATTTTGAGAACTCTACATTTTTTTTAAATTAAATTTGACAGCACTTCTCCTACGACGAAGAGTCGATGGCCCAACATTTATAACTAATAGCTGTCGATAAAAAATATGATTGGTGAATTAAAAGATTAAAAAGACACAACTCGTGATGTGTATTGTCACTAAACGATCTTTAAAAGCTTAATAACCATGTTTGGACGCTAATCGGGCGCTTGCAGGCTATTTACTTTCTGCCCCGTCATGGCGATATGACATGACTAGTGATTTTAATCCAATAATGACGTTAGTTCAAATAATAGATGATTACGGTGTACTTGTTCACGTTGATTGGGATGATTTAAAGCGTTGTTTGGCCCTATCAGTCTATTGTGAAGTAAAAATAAACTTAGGTTTTAGGAAAACCAAAAAAAAAGTGACCGGTGTATGACCGAATACCGTATTATAGTCGCAGGTATATACGCTGCTAATTGTATTTGTGCCATATTATTATAATGATTATAGTAAGTCATAACATAATATGTTTAATTGTGTAAGATATAAAGGAGATTAAATTTAGTTGAATTAAAAGAAGAATGTGATATTTAGACGTGTTTCTATTAGTTTAGTTTGAATTCTGAAGGAATTAGTTAACACTGCCATGTATTTTTGTATTTTGGTATTTAGCGGTAAGATCGCCTGTTGTATACCTATAGTTAACATGTACTGTTCCGTGTTTTGTTTTATTTGTGTTTAATAAAGAGTATTTGTATTGTATTGTTTGAATTCCTTCCACTTTCACACAGACACTTATTGGAATAGTGTTCTTATCAACAATTTTTACACTTTCAAGCGCTGCAAAAACTCATAGAAACATGTCAAGTGGTTCCATATTTGTATGGGAAATGGGTTTACAAAGCACACAGCTAGGTATAAAAAAAACTGGCCAAGTGTGGTTCAAGATAGCGTTTACTGGGGTTCCTACCACAGTAAATTACAAGATGTAAGGACTAAGTTGCATTTAATTAAAACCCCAGATAGACGCGTACTTAAAGCTGGTCGACCTTTTTCGCCCGTGTTTACCTTTAGAAGTTCGCGTACTTAGGGTGACACACGCGCGAGTAAGTTTGCCGAGTACGGCGTACTTACTCGCACGTCTATCTGGGCCTTAAGGTTTTTTTTTTTAATTTTTACCCATAGATCAAACTAAGTTGAACGCATCATCGCATTTAAAACTATTTTGTTTTAAAGGGCAGCAAGCATTTTAGTCCATAGTTTTGTAATTTCAGCCGCAAGCGTATGTACACTGCTGGACAAGGGCCGATCCCAAGGTTTGCCTCAAAGACCAGTGGGCCGGTGTATGCAAGCGGCGCAGTACAAAATACAAATACAAATACAAAATTCTTTATTCATAAAATACATGAGGGGATGGTACAAGGGATGGAGTCACCCTTGAGGCAAAATGTAGCCTGTGTTGTGTTGTGCAGTAAGAGTTTCATAGAAGAATCCATCATAAGATTCCGCGGAACCCTAAAAAGACCCCGTTCCAAGTTCAAGAGCTCCATTAGTAATAAATAATGTTGAGTGATAACCGTAAAAGGTTCCGTCGCGACGGTTCAAGTACCTAGCCTGCCCCAACTCTCGTGCCAATCGACTATCAACCTTATTCCCAATACAGAAGACGCCAATAATTACCGCGATCGGTTCCATAGAGCACCTATTGAACTGAAAGTTCATCGCTGTTTTAACATAAAGACTTCATTATCTACCGTCAAAGCATTTCAACTTTCTACTAGATGCCTAAATGTGCCCGTTAAATATTTATAAATGATGAATGCCGTTATCGTTTCATTTCAATTAAGTTTTAACTACCGAATAAAAATAAAAACATTTTAATATTTTTATAATTGTTGAAAACTATTCTTCTACAAGATTCACAACAGCTCTTGCCTATTACAATCGAAATTGAATTAATCGATGTGTTCTTAATAAAATTAAAAAAATTACCAGCTTTCTAGAACCTATATTGCCAGTTAGAATTATGTTTAAAAATCGAACAGACAGCGATCGCGGTCAGAGCCTGCGGCTAAATTGGGTAGACGAAAAAACATCAGGCCACGCCCGCTTCATTGCAAACTAAATTGAATCCACACTCACGCTAACGGTCCACCATCACTTCAGCCATTAGCTTCTGCAATAACTTCGACATGGGTATTAATATTATATTATTCGATACATAAATTATGCCATTAAAAATATAGTAAAACTAACTATACGAGTCGGTACCCATGTAAGTGGTAGCAAAAAGAAAGTTGATCTAGTTGGCCGTTTATTTTCCAAGGTTCAAAATCACTTCAAAATAATGTGATGATCCGGATGAAAAAATCCTAAAACATCTCCAATGCGAGCCATGTCAAAACATTATTATGGTGTTGGCCTTTTGGTGCATTTTGAGACCAACGATCAAAAATGCCCCGTCCGGTCTATACTTAAATAATTCCTTGGACCGTTTTAGAACAAGACTTCCATGACTGAGAAATAACAACAAAGAACAACGTAGCTAAGAAAGTTCCTGCACCAAGCTACATCATTGCAGTTAAGAAATTAAATAACCGCTAACTTTAAAATAAATACGTAAACATACAGTTGGAGAGGCACAGAAAGAAGAACTGAAAATACAAAGGATAACTATGTTAATGTAAACAAAGAGGAATTATGCTTCCTTTTTATGAAAACACAATGATAGTAAGTACAAACATTTTGTGAATGAATGTTTCATTCTATTATTGCTAACTTAACTTAATCACTGCCGCCAGTGCCGCCTATCCCCCAAATATCTGTCATTAAAACACACTGCTTTAATGACAGATATTTAATAACTTTCAATGATTACTTTATAACCTCCTACGTAACCCTCAAAAGTCTCTTAGGTAGCGGTCTTGTACAATGATTGTATTATTTCTATTTTTAAATGGCTCTATGCCTAGCCTTATAGACGCGCCCACAAAATTTCACACATTGAAATTTAAGCTCCTTTATATGTATGGTTTGGGTGTGGAGAGTGAGTTGTTACGGCACACCAGTGAGGAAACGCACACGTGTGCACCAAGTTGATTATACGTGACACAAAAGGAGCAAACGCGGAGGCTGCGCGTGCGCCGACCCGCGAGATGGCACGAGTCAAACCGCTCGCTATACGAACGTTGGTATGGGTACGTATAAGTACTAAACTAAGTGTTATTGAAGCACTGTATTTTGTAACTTTTGTAACGTCTGTGTTTATATTGTTGCACTGTTTTTATTTACAATAGCTACAAATAGGTACTTTTATATTATCAAAAACGTTTGTAGTCTTAGTTTATGTTAAGTCTAATAGTTGCATATTAGCGAGTCAAATGAAACCCAACTAATTTTATAATTCAGTACTCAGTACCAGCCTTTAAATAAGACTTAAATAATAAATGGCATAATAATCATAACAAGTGCAATAAAATCAAATAGAGCACTATCTTTGATTAATATACCGACCTTTGCCAAAACTGCGTCAGTAAAAACCACTGGACGTGGAGAGAGATATTCGACGCGTAAGTCGCATCGCATTAAACAAATAGCTTTAGGCACTGATGTTACAAATGCGATCTTGTGGAAATAATTCAAGAAAGGCCCAAAACAATGCTTAATTCATGAAAAAAACAGAACACAGAACCGAAACCAAACAAATACGGTCCATCTGGAGGACCACCAACGATCATACATCACATTCGTCTTATCGAAGAGCAGAATGAATTTAATTCACCGTACCAAAGTAAGCGTGGCTAACCAGCATGAAAATTACTGCTTTATACTGGAACTATACGTACATATACACATACATATCACAGCAGTGAAGTCATGGTGACAATATGGACGGTCCACTTCCCATTAATGAGTGTCATCCGTCAACGTCGAAGGCACAAAGAGTGTCCAAGCGACGTCTGGCCTCACAATACAGCCTTTCCCATCAAAGGTCATGACTGTGACGCAACAAATTTAAAACCAGATAAGCACAAAACAAATCCCTCAGACAACCAATGCGTTAATGCGTTTTTAGATTGAAATATCTGACAGCTTGTTAGAGAAAGACTTTGACTGAAACTATCAAGTTATGTACATATAAAGTTCAATTGCAATGGCATTGTATTTTTCTAAATATATTTGACTATTCCGGCAGTCACTTTAGAATGCCTAAAGACTGTCTAGCTAGATGATTTCGTAGATAATTTTAGGCAAAACCCAGTATGACATTGTCCGTATTATACTACATACTCGTACTTAATCACGGTGAATAAGGCACCCCTCACAGTTGCACTTACATAGGTACTGGTCAGAAAGTGACAGATGATTTATCCACGTCCATCCACACCAATAAACACGACCACGATAGCAGCAGCAAATAAAGCGAATTGAGCTGAGTCAACCAAAATATTAATTTAATACAAACATTCTATTTTTCCTCACATACTCTAATAACTAGCAATCGTGTTTCAGAACCTCGTATCACCAGATCGCATGTGTTGTCGGTATTCATTTTAATTTCGCTTAAGTCATACGACACGGATTTTCTTCGCAAATGCAAAGAAAAGTGCCTAGTAATGCATGACCCAAGCGAAGTTGTGTCATGTGAACATAACGATAGTTTCGCCATACATCAAGCAATCCCCCCTGTGCTGTATCTATTGTCTCCTTCACTAGATGGTTGGATTAGACAGTCGTGATGTGAACCATATCGCGATGAAAGCGATCACGATTATCGCCAGAGACCGAGTTCTCGCACGAACGTCACCAACACCGACGTTAAAAACTGTGCCAGATATTCTGCGAGAGGATGTAGACAGGATTTTGGCGCCAAATTCAGAGACGGTTGCGACCCAAGCAAGAAGAGAGTTTGCGAACGACTAATACCTACTTAAAACGGCACGCTTCGCTGTTTTAAATCCTAAAACAAAAGGAATAAGTAAACCGGTTGTCCGGTCGGTATTAAATAGAAATAGAAAACATTTATTCAATGCTCACGCAAAACAAATATCCATCATGAATTTCAATTAGTATTGAGTTCGAAATTACTAATTGTGTAGCTTGATCTACGGCAAATAACAGCGAAAATGTAAGTATACTTAGCGATGTCAGCGTCAATTAGCCACACATTTAGCTAACGGTGACGCGTCCGCCATTACTGCGCTCTGTGGGCCCCGATTGATGTCAATAACTAGCAATATTGACCGTATATAACCCGTTTTACATCGGCTTGGCCCCTTCAAACCATGCACTAACTACTGATTAATGGAAACGCCACATGCCTAGGTACAGAAACCGGTAATGTGAGAATCATGCTATTCAGTCTTGACGCCAAACTAAGTTACTGTTTGTGCTATTGTTGGCGAAAACGTATTAGACTTTTAGACGAAAAACCACAAGAATTAAATTGATGACTTGACATTAGCACCATCCCAAATATGCGAGTCTTTGGTTTAGTGCTCATGCCAACCAAAAAAACATGTAAAGGTAAGTTTGAAATGCTCATTACTCACGTATGTTCACGTCCTAGTTTTACCGTACAACGTGAAGACCATTAATCTGCTTTGAGATAATTATAAGTCAAATGGAAAAAAGATGGCTGCCCACCTGACTTTGGCGCGTGCCGGATTCACCTGTCCGACACAGTCATAATACATAGGGTCTTGAGACAGACTCGTGTTTACCATGCCATTATTTTTTTCTACTAAGTATAATAAGTGTAGCAACATACTAATGTAACCAGTTATTACTAGGAAGGAAGAATTCTAATAACAGGTTATTTCGTACGAGAATTTAGAGCTAATGGAACTGCAACTCGTACGACAGCATACGATGTCTTCATGTTGGATTTGATTCTATATGTATAGGTAGAATGGAATTTAAGTTTAATTTGACCGAGTTTAAGCACCGGAAAGGCATGACGAGATTTTTTTAACGCAATTATAATGATGAGTTTATTGCGAGCCTGACTGAAAGCCGTCTATAAGTCAAATGGTCTCGTTCCCAAAATGGTTGATAGCCAGTTATTAAAAAAACATATTGTCATCTTCATTTGAAGCAAAAACAATGTTAACCGATGTAATTGAATGCTTCTTAAATTCTTGCAAAAATATTTGCTCTGAATAGATTTGCTGACAGGTAAGGGCGAGAAGGATTATTATGATACTGCTGATGACCAAATTAGGGGCTCACTACTCTCCAATTTAGGAGGTTGGTAATTTAGTAATGTTAGTATTAGTCAGCATCACATGGAGCTGTAAGAATGACTGACAATACCAACTTAAATTTAATCCCGTACATACATGTAATTAAGGCATTTACACTGTTGAGTTAACCAGTTATTTCCTTATAATCATGGCTAACTGACGTCCACAAAAAGACATGGGCCAACCCCGGGCCCCAAAAAAAAGGGAATTTGAAGCAGTTATACGTATTGTTAAACTCTATTAAATATTCACATCCAAATTAGGTAGGCTTTCCAAATGAGAAGGCGAAGAAGACGCGTAGGATTTTCGGGGACATATGTTTAACTCCTACGTGAATAAGTTAATTGTGTAACCATCTAGGACATTAATCCACTGTTGATTAGATAATTAGGTAACAGCAGACGTGCAGACAGTTTATTAGACAAGCTCCATAAAATACGAGTATATACATCGTAACAACCAGGTAAGGATTAGGTACACTGTTAGACATTTTGAGACGAGACAAGAAATCTAGGCCGCGAGACGTAGAAAGCTTCTCGTCGTTGGTGCCAGTACTAGGTAGTTACATTTAAATTTCATCTTTTGGACCTTTTGTTTTAAAAAGAGACTGTGTTCGTTTCTTTCGATGGATCCACGTTTTGTATAGCTGACCAGAGACCATGCATCATCTATTCATCTCTTATTGGCAAGGCTAAATAGTTACGCATTGGCGCGACGCGGCCGGAGTCTGGGTAATACTGAATCCCGTGCCAGCATGCACTACGTTAACTAGCGGGTCCATTCGATTAGTTTTTAAACCAATCGCGTCACTGGTAGATCACGTGACTTTTCGTATCACGTCATCTGCCAGTGACGCGATTGGTTTAAAAACGGAACGAATAGAAACGCTAGTTACCGTAATGCATCTTGGCAGGCCCTCTCGAGTACCTAATCACCAGACAATAACTTGGAGTAAGCGGGATTATAAACTATATCTGTACCAATATTATAAATAAACAAGTATAAATGTGTTTCAAATTCGTGTGGGTAATGTCTGAAATAACAGAAACTTTCGCCTATATACATTCCTTTTCTGTAAATACTGTTGGTACCTATTTGAATTTCTGTGTTTTTTATGTAGAATAAAGAGTTTACATATAAACATACATACCGTTTCTACAAGTCCTGTCATTAGAGAATCTATATTATCTCTACCTTATATACGTGCTATCTTTTATTTGGTTAAAATCAGAGAGACGAGCTGTAGGTAGGCCTCCAACAAGATGGAGAGACGACCTCGTCAGGATCGCGGGACCGCGGTGGATGCGAAAATCACAAGACCGGTCTGAGTGGAAAGCCTTGGGGGAGGCCTATGTCCAGCAGTGGACGTCTTTCGGCTGACATGATGAGTTTAAAATAAAGTCGCTTCCCACAGTCTGTCCCTCTGTATGTACGCTTAGATCTATCAAACCACGTACCGGAATGCTGTTATCATCAATAGATAGTGATTCAAGAGGAAAGTTCTAACGTATAATTAATTCTGGATTATGAACGGTTGTTACAGAAAAATCAGAGAGCGGGTCCCTAGTAGGTATATCATAAAACGAGCTTGTAAGATACGTGTGTCAATTTGTATAGTTCACTATTGCGACATTTTCATTTATGAAGTTATGACAAAATTATTTGGCAAACTATACATTATATAGTTAGGTATTTAGTAAGCTTAAGTAACATTACCCGCTTGGTTAAATTGAAGTTATAACTACTGTTTGCCAGTGATGCAAATTGCTTAATTATCGTAATGCGATAAGAATACGACTGTAAAGTTATAGGTACGTCCGTTTCTAATTGGTCAATTAAAAAAAAGGGTTAGTTTTATTTACGTACACATTGACTTACCTATCTAACCAACTACCGATACTTAACTAGAACAAGTACGAGTAATATAATTATCCTCTCTAGGTAGCGACAAAATTGAGTTGTCAGGCTAAAAATTACTAAAATCTGACTATACTGCCAAATGTAAAAAAGGAAAATGGGCCTCTATTCTATGACGACTAACGATATTGCTTTTGACCTGTTATCGAATCGTCAACGTTTGATAGCTCTTATTTACTTGACAGTGCCTAATGGAGGCAGAGATGAAAAAAAAACAAAACACGTCATAAACAATATTGTTTTACGTCGTAGAATACAGGCCCTGTAGTATAAAAAATAAAGTTTTTACTTACAGACTGTTCTTAAAATTGAGTAAAAGTAGCGTAGGTATTTTTTCTTTTTAATATCTTTTTTAACATTTTTACGTAAGCTACTAAATTTAAAAAAGTGGGTTATGTGATACTCACCAAGTGCATACAGAGTGAGGTCCAATGAAGAGCGTTCCTTTATTTTTTTACCACGTGAAAAAACAACAGAGGAGTTGAGCGTTCACGCCTTCTGTTTTATTATTCACACTTTCAACGTCCAAGTCCCAGTTTAAACACAACAAAAACCACCGAAGGATCCTTTACACAATAAAGTCCACAAAACTTCAGTTCCACCACTTCCACAGAAACACACAGTACCAAAATACAGTTTTATCTTATCACAAAAACGTCTATAAATTCACAGGCACAATTAAAAAGTTTTCCCGCGTAAACCGTTTTATTTTTAAACTCCGGTGAAGCAAAGGCGAGAACTACACGGCCGGTTGTGGACGCGTCCAACCGCCTGAGAGGCTGATCGAGTGCTGTTGTTTTATTTTGAACGCAACGACGCGCCGCGCGAGCGTACAGCCTTCGGATAGAAATAAAAGAAAAAAAGCACCATGGAGAACCACGGAAGAAAATCAACCCTTTGTCAAGAGCACGGCGTAAATTAAAGTGTGAGGCGATACGAATCACAAAAAAAGGAAACTAATTAATTAGGCAGCTGTCCGCATTAGATGCGCTTTAGAGCGACACATGGAACGTTACACGATTATTTTCAGCACCAATTCATAGCTAATTACAAAATGCTCGATGAAAAAGTTTAAGTAGCAGGTACTTAGAGGGATAAGTTCGCCTTTAGGGTTCCGTACCAAAATGGTAAAATAAAAACCCTTATGGTGAGACTGCGGTGTCTATCTGTCTGTTTGCCGATCTGTATGTCACAGCAGTTTTCTCAGAAACTACAGAAGCTATCAACTTATACATAGCCCGCATATATTTTTAGTAAAAGAAATATATATTTTTAAATATTTGAATCTAGAATGAGGGGTTTAAAATGGAAGTGATTTTATTATAGCCAACGGGGTGTCATATGAACAGGCTCAATCTGCACATTTCACGACAATTTCTTTTATAGTTCTCCTTGACGTACTTTTTGATTTATAACTAAAAATGTACAAAAGATTACCGTTCTCCTTATACCCTTATCTCCGAAGTAGGTATATAAATAAAATGAAAAAATCAGGGGACAAAGTCACACCAATTGACCTAGTCCCAAACTAAGCTCTAGGCTTGTACTATACTATGGGTTAGTAGACAACGATATAAATACCTACTTATATAGAGACATAAATACTTAAATACATGAGTCAGAAACAAATATACGTGCTCATCACACAAATATCTGCCCTTACCGGGACTTGAACCCAGGACCGCCAGCTTCGCAGGCAGGGTCCTCCAAGCAGGCCAGCGCGTCATCTCGATATTGACCGAAAAATCTGAAAGATTCCTGACAAAATTTACAGTTTTGAAAGAAATTGCTCAAAAAATATCTATTTTGGATTAAAATTTAGGATAGTCAAAATGCACCCGCTTGCATACAAAATAAAGTATATTAACAAAATTAGTATTTTCTTTTGCGTTTTCCATATACACCGTGTTTTTTTTTTATTTACGATAACTTTAAGGGAACGTTCTTTAGGTCAAACAAAGTTAATTTCCCGAAGACAGGCAAATGATAAGTCTAACGGTTTTAAAGATATTTAATTTTTAAATTTAATCAGTTAATCACGTTAAACTAGTGTAAAAGGCTCTTAATTGATAACAACAATTTTCTTTTAATACTTATGAGTAAAGAGGTTCCAATTGTTAGGTTTGTATACGCGTCAATCTAAAGTGACAATCTTGTACCTGTCAAGTGTTATCTTTACTTGTGTGTGTATGTCACGCATTTCATTATTTTGTTCTAAACTGAAAAATATTTTTTTTTTGCAATATTTAAAAATCTAATCTACCAATTACTTTCTATGGATATACCTAGTAATGTGCCGAAGTTATCGTAAATCAAAATAAACACGGTGTATACTATCTTAAAAAGGAACCCTCCTCAGTGCGCGAGTCCGACTCGCACTTGGCCGGTTTATTTCATTTGGAGTAGATAAGAAAGTTGGTTGGGGATGAAAAACAGCGGTGCTTTAATTCAGCCGCACCCCACCAGACGTGGCTCGTGTGAGACGTCACTCATGGCACCGTCAGTAACACGCTAGCGCTCAAACCATTTGTCAAATTACCCAATTACAATTTAAAATAAAAATAAACAATTTAAACTAACATGAGACACTATACGAACAAAGTTAGCACTGTTGCTGCTTACTCATAATAGCTGACTTAATGTCAAGAAACGGCCCAAACGGCGGGCAATTTTTACATTATTTCCTTGCATATAACAGCTACCTAGTTTTTAAGGCATTACGTAGAATTCAAAATTTAATTGCCTTTTGAATGAAAATAATGTAAATTTCAGAAGATTACCTCGTCAACGTAATGAGTCAAGATGTATACTTGCACCTATAGGGTGACGGTGACCAAACTCTTTACAGTTACTGAGTAACCAGTGAAACAAATCTTACTAACATCGGGTAAGACCATGTGAGAGACTGCAAATTCCTTTGATGTGGGAATACGAAAAAGAGGATTGTTTCATATTCCCCTTTCTCACACTAATATCCGCAAAAAATGTTTTTTCCCCGGCACTACTAAATTGTTCAATGAATTGAATTCTGACTCGGGAATAGATCTCTTTTATAATAGCACTCTCTCTGTCAAAAATATTATTATATTAAAATAATATCTGTATAGTACTACACATAAATAGCGTTTTCGCATCTTTATTTTTGCATCATTGTATTCTTTGCTTTTTTTATAATCTGCTTGTTTTTTGAGAATCTGTACTCATGACTGTTGTTGTTGTAGTAATGGTTTGTTCTGACTTTTTAGAAGTAAATTTGTTACTGTTTACATATTTAATTCGAGACTTTGCATGTTATCCTTTAAGTGAATGTGTGGAAGCTTGTAATTTGCTTTTAGATATAAGTGTGGTCGATCAATTTGTAGTAAGCAGTAACGAAAGAAATAAAATACAACGAACTAGAACAACTTCCAACTCGCCATCAGGATTAAAGCATAACGATAGGTACGCCTGACAATCAATTATAGCAATAAGTATTAAACAGACACGAATCAAAGGTCGGCAGGCGCACCTTATTTAACCGACTTCAAATAAAGAAATAGGGGTATATTCATTGTATTTTATTTTAGAGATCACTAAATAATAACACCACTTTAACACACTCGTGCCTTTTGTGTAGGTATCTGTTTCTTTTTAATCGACTTAAAGAAGGTATCCTAAATAGGTATATACTTTATTACTTTTGTTATTTTGTGTTGGTGCAACAAAGAGTTTACATACAATTCAAACAAACGGAATTGCGTCACTGTTTCTTAAAGCCAGCATTAAATACAGTAGGTACACTGAAATCGCACTTTGTTTGGAGTACGAGTACACGCACGCTATATAGAAAACGCTGCCGTCAGCAGCCTGGGTTCCGGCAACCACATACTGTAGTATTGTTGTGTAACTTGTGTATAATAACATTAATAACGCTGAGTACACATCCGTTAGGGCCAAAACACACGAGCACTGTACGACATTGTATCGTTGGATGACAAATCCATACTGATATTAAAATGTGAATGTAACTTTGCCTGTTTGTTACGCTTTCACGGCTAAACCGCTAAACCTATTTGGATGAGCTTGAACCTCGAGGAAGGATAATACTTTTTGCGATACACGACTTATACGCGGATGGAGTCGCGGGCAGCTAGGCATAATAAACAGCTATGGTAATATAATCCATCCCACTCATATTATAAACTGTAACACCCGTACATAATCAAGAACGTAATATAATAAATCACGCTATTAAAAAAACCGCATCAAAATCAGTTGCGTAGTTTTAAAGATCTAAGCTTACATAAGGACAGACTGACAGCGGGAAGCGACTTTGCTTTATACTATGTAGTAACGCGAAAATGTACATGTTAGTTTGTTACTGCGTCACGCTGGAGGGATTGGATTGAAAGGAATGGCGATGTGTCCCTGGATTAGCACATACATAGGTTGAAAATTAACCTATGTATGTGCTAATCCAGGGAATAAGCAAAATTTCCTGGAAAAATTAAGTACCCGAGGGAGTAACGATAATCGAAATCCATGTGGACGAAGTGGCGGGCACATGCTAGTATGATATGTAAACGAAAATGTGGCTGTTTGTTAGTTTGTTACCTACGCTTTCGAAGTTAAACCGATGAACCGATATTGATGAAATTTGGCAGGTACTTTTTTGCCGGAAAATAGGTAAATCCCGAGCGAATAGAAATAAACGACACCTACGCCGTTTGAGTGGCGGGCAACATCTATTACGTACCTACTTACCTACATGTTTAGGGTTCTGTAGTCGAACCGTATAGTTTCACCATGTCCGCCCGTCTGTCCGTCCGCCCGTTTTAAGTGTTTTTTTTTAGTGTGTATATAGTGAGATTTATATAGAAAATAAATTATTTATAATATTTATGAAGATAGGTATACTAGTTATCTGAGGTTAAATGTTAATTGTAATCGTCAATCAATTTGCACACGCTTAGACACACTTTTTAATATTAATTAACCTGCCAAATTTCATCAATATCGGTTCATCGGTTACACTTCGAAAGCGTAACAAACTAACAAACAGATGAACCGATATTGATGAAATTTGGCAGGTACTTTTTTGACGGAATTTTTTTCCTAGAGTCAAGTGTCCAAAACTAATACAAATGCTAAAAATCTGTTTTTTTTTTTAAATTAAAGCGCATATAACGAATTTAAAAGAAAAACTGCCACGGCAGTAGACTTTATTGGTTTTTGAGATACAAGCGATCAGTGTTTATACCTACTAAATCATCTAAAACGGCACCAAATGACTTTAAATAGAAAATTTGTTATTACTTGTTGTTTTATATTTGTAGTAGGTACCTACTTAGCGACTTCGGAATCCTACACTGAGCATGGTCCGACATGCTCCTGACGGGTTTATTCAATTTGGTTACAAGTTGCATCATTCATAATCTTCTGCCGCCTTAATCACCTTAGTCTATAATGCATACGAAGCGGTAATTTCCCTCTTTGTTATTTCAAAACGAAGCGTTCCGATTTACGACTAATAATGCGTCGTGTGAGAATCGTAGTATTTACCTATTTAAAAAAAAACTAAATGCTTTATATTTCGCTACAATAAGACAACATTAATATTTAACCTCAGATAACTAGTATACCTATCTGCATAAATATTATACATTATTTTCTATATAAATCCCACTATATACACTCAGGAGCAAAAATACCGGGTCAGAGTGCGTCATACTAAAGAGGCTATTTCGAAGCCTTGGTTCCTCGCCAGGGGGTGCTTTTAGTGAAATCAGATGATGAATACCCCGAGCATCGATACAGGACTTCCAGAGTGCATAGGGTACCCAACTGAATGAATCTGCGGTTAACGCCGGAATAGTTCCTGTTCAGAGAAACATCCAAAATGGCATAAAATGTAAGGAAATCCAAATGTTGACCCAAACTCTCGCTGTGGTGTAAACTGATTGTGCGATCAGTTAGGTATCTTAGAACTTTTGACCTCCTCTATTGAACCTCGAAGTATCCACCATTAAACCTCACTCAAAACAGCGAGCGAGCGAGGAGACAAGGCTTCGAAATAGTCTCGTTTGTATGAAAAACGCACTCTGACCTGGTATTTTTGCTGCTGAGTGTACAATATTTGACCGTCTATCTACCTCCATTCTGCATCACCATACACACCCCGACTGCAAGTAAGTAGATATACCAGTAGGTACTGTGCTGTCTTGCTAAAAAAGAAACATTATTATTATGATTATTGTACAAGTTGCATCAATATCAATAATACTAAAATTATAAATGTGAAAGTAACTTGTTTGTTTGTTATGCTGTCACGGTAAACTGCTAACCCGATCTCGATGAAATTTGGTATGGAAATAGCTTGTACCTACCCGAGCAAGGACATGGGGTACCTACTTTTAAGCGCAAGCGGCGATTACCGAGTTCTACGCGGACGGAATCGCGGGCATCAGCTAGTAATTTATTTATTATCTTCTAGAAAGAAACTCTGAATCATATGTATCGTTACACGAAACGGTAAATCCCCTCATTGTTATTTATAAGCAATATGCGTTCCGTTTTACGAACCACGTGTCGTTCAAGACTCTATGTAATCAAAGACAAATAATTAATTAATCAATGTTTAAATCTTACACACGTTATTTTATTAAGTGCTTTGAATTATGGCACTTTTAGGACATACATTACATTAAAAAAACGATGTGTTTGTGTTAAAAGACACTTAATAATATTTGTTTCACGTAACATGGAACGCAGGAACTTGGGCTATTTATTGCAAGAGACACCTTTGTGCCACACACAGTCGTCAAGCTGATTAGCTACAGACAGTTCGCTCCTGAATTCTACTTAATTTAAGTAATTAATTCCCATTTTAAATATTGAAAGTTGAAGCAGCACCAAATCGTAAGTACCTACAAGTATTCATTATTTCTTCTGAAGGGTACGAAAAGGGTTCTACTTTTAGGAAAATAAGGACCCAGCCTTTTATACAATTCGCAAGCAAAAAAAAAACGAAGATTGAAAATAGGGGTCGGTATCAAAACGACTGGATTCTCAAAACGACCAGAACCACATAAAGACTTGATCGCAAAACGACCACATCTGCAAAAAGCCTTTATCTCGTAATGACTTTCTAGTAAAACGACCACATAGCATAAAGTCTGAATATCAGAACGGCTTGCTATCATAATTACTTGTTCGCAAAAAGACCACCTCGCAGAAGGTATACATCTTAAAATGCCCTAATAGCAAAATAACTATATCTTAAAACAACTTCCTAGTGAAACGACTACAATTTATGGTAGCAAAACGACTAGTTATCAGAATAGCAACAATATCCATCTATAGAGTACTATTAAATAAATATTTTATTTATTTATTTATTCATTTATTATAAATATCGTGCTTCGTGAGCAGGGTCACTACCTCTAGCTCTAGGCTGTGGGAACTATGTATAACTAAGTAAACTATGAATGAAAATGGCGTTCTAAACAAGTTTTTTTTTTGCTCAATTGCTGATTTTTCTAAACTTAGACAATAAAACATATTTATTTCAGATAGAAAAAAATACTTTATTATAACTTAAATTGCATATAACAGGGAAATATGCATACTAACTAAAATAAAACTGTAGTACTTCCTGAACGTAAAATATTATTGGACTTATACACATTTACACACACACATACACATTTACACACATTTACACATACACATTACACATTTTTAAATTTAACTTGATCTCCGAAATGTTTTGGAGAAATTGGAAACAAGTTATGTCTCCTTCATTAAGCGAGTTGAGCTCATTTTTGTATTTCCGGTCAAAAATAATATCTTTTTTTTTGCGGTACGACGACGTATTACGATGATATGATGCCGATGGAATGATTTCATGCTATTTTACGTACAAGACTAATTGCTACCATGCCATTCTGAGATTAAGTTCATTTGCGATCTAGTTATTTTGCTATTAGGGCATTTTAAGATGTATACCTTCTGCGAGGTCGTCTTTTTGCGAACAAGTAATTTTGATAGCAAGCCGTTCTGATATTCAGACTTTATGCTATGTGGTCGTTTTACTAGAAAGTCATTACGAGATAAAGGCTTTTTGCAGATGTGGTCGTTTTGCGATCAAGTCTTTATGTGGTTCTGGTCGTTTTGAGAATCCAGTCGTTTTGATACCGACCCGAAAATAGTTACGAGGGACACGAATGTTTAGCGGCTCTCAAGAGGAAGTGAACGTAGTTCGCGTAATTAGGTATCATAGTTTTCCCATACAAATTTATCTTTTGGCGATAACTTTTCTCACCCCCTTAATCAAGTCCGCTTTTCAAGATTTTTGAACAAGTTGTAGTTGTTATGAAAAACTAGGTTGGAAGAGTCCCATAATAACTCTGCAATGATGTGACAACAGTAGAAATCTTAAGTTTGTGTACTAATACTGATTTTTAGTCATACCACATTTTGATACTTACAAGTATATCTGTAATTATTATGTACAGTCGCCATCAGATATATCGGAGCGGCCGAGGTACTCAAATATTTCTGAGCAGCAATAAATTTCAATAAATTCTTTACGGTAAATAAGGTCAATAACATCTGAACATCCAATTCGCCATATGAGCAGTGGTTTTTCAATTAAATCTGAACACACAACGAGACAATAATATCTGAAAGCACAACTCGTCAAAGTTATCTGCACAGACAGGATGATCATAAATATTTGAACATTTAGGGAAAATATACCTTAAATCACTTAGCATACAGTTTAAAATTCTTTAACGTACTACGCTGGAATACATTTTCTACACAACCACCATTCGGTTTTATCAATGTCAAAACTAAAAAGAGTTTTCTGCTCGATGTAGGGTGTATACACTGCCTGAGATAGAGCGTGACGTCATCGTGATACTAATGGCGTCCTTATCTTACTCGTACTATGCGAAACGTGCGATATGCATGTGTCTCCCGGACTCTGTGCAACCGTGTAGTTGCTTTTCGCAGATTTATATTTTGTATACCTACTTATTTTGTAAAAGGAAAATTCATTACATCTGTACGATTGCATTTAAACTGTATGCTTAGTGCTTTAAGGTATATTTTCATTAAATGTTCAGATATTTATGATCACCCTGTCTGTGCAGATAACTTTGACGAGTTGTGCTTTCAGATATTATTGTCTCGTTGTGTGTTCAGATTTAATTGAGAAACAACTGCTCATATATTTGTGGCGAATTGGATGTTCAGATGTTATTGACCTTATTTACCGTAAAGAATTTATTGAAGTTTATTGCTGCTCAGAAATATTTGAGTACCTCGGCCGCTCCGATATATCTGATGGCGACTGTACTACGTATGCGCGGCGTTATATATTTCCTGACGGATCCTAACTCTATCATTGGAAGTACCTATGTACTAGGTACAGTGCCCGGCGGTAAATATTGCAGCTCGGCAATCATCGCATTTCCGAACATAAACGAATACTAATTTCCATGTCCATCAATTACTAGATTTGTCATTTTTCATAATTTGAATCCAGAACAAGTACTTTATTATTGTTTTGTTTGATTCCAGCGTGAACTATATAGAGCTGCAAAACTATTTTTTAAATATAATTTACTCCTTTTCAACATGTACAGTAACCAACGAAGTTAATACAAATGTTAAACAAAATAATATACTTCAACCGGCTTCCAAAAAAGAGGAGGTTCTTGTGTTTGACTATTAGGTATGCAACTAAAATTAATATTTATTCGACGACTGACGAAACACGAAGTTTGCCGGGAGACATTAAGAAATTATAAGCATTATACATAACTAATCAGAAAAATTCTCAATTCCTTCCATTTCACTATCTGTGCTCTCATTGAGGTCGGTATCATTGTCACTATCAGCCGTATTTATCATTAGTCTATCAGTGTAATCGTCTACACGGTGTTGAATTCTTCGATATTCAATGTCATATTTTATTGCATGATCGCAAACCTTTTTCAGGCTTTTTTTTTTTATTGAAATTAAATTCATATCCTCGTTTCTAGCAGCTACATAGCCTTTCAGTTGAGACTAAATATTTTCAATTGGATTAAAATCTGGATGGTATGGTGGCAATCGCAACACAGTGTCCCCATGTTCGGCAAGTACCTTGTCCACGGATTACTCTGTAAACCTCTCCTTGTGCTGACATATAATATTGTATATCTGGGGTTTTGACAATTTTGGATCAACTGGAATTTCGTGTCTTTCTAACCAGTTGATCATTTCCTGTTTACCTAATTGTGTTTGAATTGGGGGTCTTTCAACATATTTATTGTGATAGGGTGCGTTATCGATAACCAGAACAGAATCACTGTGTATATTTGGGATTAATTGATTTACCAGCCATTTCTCGTAGTTGTTGTTATTTATTTCCTTGTGATAATCGCCTGTAGTGTCTGTGGATTCATACGTTAAAAAGGCTCCGGGTACAAAGCCTTTTTCGTTTCCTGCATGAACAATTATCAAACGTTGACCTTTTGAAATCGGCTTTTTTACTCCTTTTTGCTTATCATCACTCTAAGTTTTCCCTTTAGTGTGGGATGTATGTATTTAGGACTCATCCGTATAGATTATATTTTATCCTTCTTCGCGAAATTTGCGTATTTTATCTAGGTATTCAATTCGTTTGTCTTACATCGAACTTTTCCATAAGATTTTTTTTGAACCTTCTTTAAATACTTACTTACATAATGATCGTACAACTTTTAAGTGATTTAAAGTTTGGGGTTTTAACTACTCTATATATATATTTTGGACTGGACGCGACCGCACTCTATCGCAACTAAACCACGACTAGGAAACGTTATAAAAGATGTGCGACAGAGATAACGCTCTACGAAGCCGAAATTAGCCGATTCTCTCTTTCCAAAGGTCGAGCTGCAATATTTAACGCCGGGCACCAGTGGAGAAGCGTCACGTAAATAAATAGACAAGCCGGAGCAAAAAAAGGTGTATGGCGTGTGTCGGTTTTACGTTTTGTTTGTATACCTACTCTATGCATAGGAATTTTTGGTAAAGCCGTAAATAATCGGCTTGTACGAACGCCTCGCGACTGCCGGGCACTGTATGTGCATACTGCATCCTTACTTCTACACTGATATTATGAAGAGGAAAAAAGAGAGTGTACTGTATATTCCGAAAATCTTTTTTTCTAAATGGCATTTTTTTTTCCAATCTTTATTTTTGCTCAATAGCTACTTTTCCCGAAGGGCTTTCGAACCATTCGCATATTTTCCCACTATATTTATCTTCCCCTTCTTCCCCGATGCTCAACTGAACCGCTCAACCAATTCAACTGTCCCATTTTTTTTATATCATAATTAAATTTAACAGATCCGACGGAGCTCCGCATTGGCGGAGCTCCTATTTCTGGGTGGCTTTGGCCCTCCGGGGCTGCTGCAAAATTAATATAACTTAAACTTAAACCTACCTCATATTTATAAGTTGAGCAGTGGGGAAGAACACAATTGTAAAATAAATATAGTGAAAAAATATTCGAATGGTTAGAAAGCCCTTCCGGAAAAGTAGCTATTGGGAAAAAATGCGAGTGGTATTAATCGCCACTTAGAAAAAACGTTTTTCGGAATAAACAGTTCACACAAGGAAAAAATTGTATTTAAAATTCTTTGTATTTACTTAATAAAACGCAAAAAAAATGTCATGTTTAATCAATAAATGAGATATCCGAGTCTAAAAATTCCACTCTCAAATACTTTTCTTCCTGAACTTCAACTTCTCCGAACCCTTCTCTTTCCACCTCACTGTCATCACTTTGCACATTTATAACGTAGGTACGTAAATTAATTTGTCCAATTATATTATGCTCTGTACAGAATTTGCGATTGAAGTCCGTTTTGTGTAGTAGGTATGTAGTATAAATTAAAAACGAGTTAAAATACAATCTTACTAATATTATACATGAGAATGTTTGTGTGTGTGTTTTAAACCGGGTCCGCTGCGCCATGTTATGCGAGCTTTCCTAACATGTTTGCCGCGGGGGGTGGATAACTCCCCCACGTTCGCCTGCGGGGGGAGGACCTAACATCTTAGGTGTTTGAGATACCTACGCGATAACATGGCGCAGCGGACCCGGCTTTAGTGACGGATTTGGATAAAATTTAAAATGGAGATAGCTAGCTTATTGGTACATTGGATTAGTACCTACCTACATGGACTATTTAAAAATTTCATCCCGGAATATTTAAAAGTTCCCGAGGGAATAATTGTACCTAATCGAAATTTACGCGGACGAATTTGCGGGCAGAAGCTAGTTAGTATAATAATTAAAATAATATCAACTTAACCTAATCATTTAGTTAATTCGTTATTTTTTCATGATAGACTATTATTTTATGGAATTAATATAAAATAACACTAAAAGTAGTAATAAAATATGAAGAATTTATTAATTATTAGGGACTTACTCGTAGAGTTTAGAATTTCATGTAAACTTGTGTCGATACTTTTGCCCTATCACACATACAAGCAACCCGAAATCAGGCCGGCGCAGCAGCTGATCAGGCCCAGACCCTCAAGCGTCGCAAATATTCGTCATTGATTAATGATTACGAATTCGCGGCGCTTGCACTCTGGAAACTGGGACCTTGGTCTGCTGACATGAAACTTTTTATAAAGAACCTGTCTGCCAAGCTTATCGACGCCTCCGGGGATCCCAGAGCTGGCGCTTACCTCTCCCAAAGGATAGGTTTAACTATACAGAGAGGTAACGCAGCCAGCATCATGGGTACAATGCCGCGAACAGATTTATTAGAGGGGTACTTATTCTTTTTGTAATTCTAGTTTTAAGTAGATAATAGGTTACACTAGTTTTTATTTGTTCTAATTATTATTACTGTACAGTGTAAATAGTGTATTTTACTACCCACATTAAATAAAGATAAATATGTAAACATTCCTCATTTTGCTTACGGACGGACTTTATCTCTTCTTTAACGTTTTGTAAATGAGTTATCATCCTGAATATAAGTTCTCGAACTCCACTTTTAATAGGTTTACCCATTGTGAAAATAGGAATCGTTAAAAAACCTCAACAAAATATCCACGTAATACCATTATGTCATGTTTCAGTGACATGAAAGAACACAGATTATTAGGGAATTTTATGGGTTGCCGTTTAATATCTTGTGCAAAGTTATAGTGGGATGACTCTGCGTTTCCGATTTTTATTTTCTTTATTTGCATATAGGTAATTTAATTATTATTTTGACGTGTAAAAGTGCCCGTGCGGCCTACTTACTGAATAAACATCTTTTATCTTTTATTATTAATTGTTTACGTAATGACTGCAAAGTTTATAATTCCGCATATTCCGATAAGATATAATAATAAAGCGACTGATGGTATGTAGGTATGTATGTATGTAGGTACCTACGCAAGTTTCAATATAAGACTCATAGTTACATTATTGCTAAAATCATTGGTTAATAATTTATTATATCGACATTATAAGGGCTATCTGGAAGAAAACCCGTACAGGGAAAAGTTGCCCGCATCTGTTTATAGTAAAAAAAATATGAAATTAGAATGGGGGGTTGAATAATGAAAGTTTGATTAATTGCAAACGGGGTGTCATATGAAAGGGCTCGTCTGCATATTTTGAAACTATTTTTGATTTATAGCAAAAAAATAAGAAAAATGACCCCCCCCCCCCCCCCCCCCCCTCTTATCTCCGAAGATTATGGATCAAAAAATCAAAAAATCAAAAATTTGTAGGTAATTTAATGAATAAAATGTGCGTATTTTTACTTTCAGGCTACCAAGATGCGGATAAGGACTTTTTGCAAGTTTGTGGAGGTGAGCGAGCTCGAGCCGCTCACCCTCCGCGACGGCGCCGTCGTCGTGGACGGACAAAATTTCTTCTACAACTCCTACGAACTGAGCGGGCTCCCGCACCAGTTCGGCTGCGAGTGCGACCGCTACGCCGCCTACGTCCGGGAGCGTCTCGATATATTCAAGAAAGCGAACGTCACTTGCTACTTCTTGTTCAAGGGAGGCCACAAGAATATGGAGAAAAGGCTAAAAACGGACAAAGAATTAAAAATAGTTCCAATTTTCACTAAGAATACATACAGAGAAGTATTGAAAGAAATGAAATTTAATTACGTGATTTGCGAATATGAGAGCAAAAGAGACATTATTGCGTTGGCACAAAAACTTAACTGCCCTGTAATAAGTTTTGACATAGAATTCTGCTTCTCAGGAGTTCAATATATACCATCAAAAGAACTTGAATTTGACGCAGAGGAAAACACCATAAGGTGTCGTTACTTTTTATTGGAAAAATTCTTTCAGAAGTACAAATTAAATGCAGAAAAAATTGCCTTTTTCATAGCATTGACCGACGCCAATATTTTTGACGACGGCTTTTTCACAGACCTGTTTCGTCATTTAAAATCACCTCTCAGCTATTTCCGGCGTAATATACATTTATTGAAATGGCTTAAAAACAACAACAAAAACCAGATCGAGCGAACTATTTTAAAATTTTTATCTGTAGAAGACCAGAAGAAATTTTTAGAAGAGGTAAATGAGGCACATCAGTTTGTGAACAGACGAGAAAGCGGCGGGCTTGGCGCCGCGACCCTGCGCGACCGCGGCGCCGCCCGCGTGGCGCACGCCGACCCAGACTGGTTCGCCAAGGGTGTCGCCGGGGAGCACGTCGCTATTGACTACGTCAACCTGTACCGTTCCCAGAACTTTTATGGCTCCCGAGCCAGGATTCCTCTCTTAAATCAAGACGACCCTGCGATTTTATCTCTGGATATTGTCAAGTATGCGTACGACTTATTGACAAACTTCAACAACGACGGTTTTACAGTAACCTTACTTACAAATAAGGAAACAGTGGTAGTAGCAGGAACTCAGTCGATCCGAAAACCGAACTACTCAGCTGACGTGTGCGTGTTCGAGAACGGGTGGGGCTCGGTGCGCGCACTCGGGTTGCTAGAGCACTTCCTGCGTGAGTCGCTGCACGTAGAGCTAAGCACACTGGAGCGTCTGCCGGCGTGCGCGCAGCTGCTTGTCGCCGCGCTACTCTACTTTGCGCGGAAGAAGCCTGCTTATGCCGGCGCAGAGGTGCGCTGCGTGCTGCTCGCCTTCGTCACGCTGAGCCTCGTGTTCCCGAAGGCTGCCAACACCAAACGCAAGGCTGAGCTACCTTTCTCTTCGAAGCCGATACTTGTCTCAACCACGGACGAGGATTCTGTCACGGCAGATGACTGTAGCACCGCGGCCGCCATATTGGAAGATTATCATACGAAAGCGAAAAGCAAGTTTGATGGCCCTGTGGACGGCGAGTTACTGCACCCGCTGGTGGAGTTCCAGCACTGCCTGATGGCGCTGGTGGACCTGAACGCGCTGTGCGGCGCGCCGCTGCCGCCGCCGGCGCTCCGCCGCTCGTTCAACGGCTCGCTGGTGTACCGGCTGCGCCGCGGCATGCGCGACGCCGGCGACGACGCGGCGAAATTCCTCGACAAGCTGCTAAGCCCCGCGCCAACTGTCTACGCTTTTCTAAATGGTCTTATTGAAGCTTACGAAGAGATGGTTAAACTTTGCTAAAAATCTTCGAAACTTTTACTACATTACACAGCTTACTTATATCTGATTCTGTTTGTTAAATTAGTCCGCATACCCTGTCCTTACACCAACACAAAAATATTTCGTCCTTGATTACGATCAAAATAAAAACAAGTGAACAAAGGTGTGTGTAATGTATAATTTAAACCTGAAACAAACATACACCGTGTTTTTTTTGATTTACGATAACTTTAAGGGAACGTTCTTTAGGTCAAACAAAGTTAATTTCCCGAAGACAGACAAATGATAAGTCTAACGGTTTTAAAGATATTTAATTTTTAAATTTAATCAGTTAATCACGTTAAACTAGTGTAAAAGGCTCTTAATTGATAACAACAATTTTCTTTTAATACGTATGAGTAAAGAGTTTCCAATTGTTAGGTTTGTATACGCGTCAATCTAAAGTGACTTGTACCTGTCAAGTGTTTGTGTGTTTTAAGTGTTTTACTTGTGTGTGTATGTCACGCCAACATAGACGTATTTGACACTGATTATTAGCTAGGTAACTCTAAAGGCCCTTTCAGAATGACCAAAGATAAAAGATTTCATTATTTTGTTCTAAATTGAAAAAAAAATTTTTTTTGCAATATTTTAAAATCTAATCTACCAATTAGTTTCTATAGATATACCTAGTAATATGCCGAAGTTATCGTAAATCAAAAAAAACACGGTGTATATACTTACGGAATCGTAGGGTCATTTCAAAGTACGACTGACAAAGGCCATTGAAAAAATAACCACACAAATCATATTTTGGTGAAATGTGAATAAACCTTAGGTAAATCACATATAAGTGCCTTCATGGAGACCCTAATGTTACCTAACACTACCTACACAATTTAATCTTTTCCTTCATAGAATAGAATACTTTATTTTTTATTTTTTATATTTCATTAATATTCCTAATTACAAAAAGATTGAACATTACATTTTGTTAGGTTTTTACAATAAACAAAAAACTAAACGAAAAAGGAAAACTAAATAACATAACACTACTTACGTCCAAAATATGTACGTAATACATTTCAACGGCTCCTTTTCTTAAATACATAACATTGAGTGGCAAGGAGCAGCCGCGCTCAAGTAAAGTTATGTAAAAGCCGCCTTATACTTACGAGTAGATTACAGCCCTGGGATTGCAAGTGCGAGGGCCTCAATACCCACTTAGCATCAGGCGACCTGTGTTTGTTTGTTTTCTCCAGGCCTTAGAAAAAAGCCAACAGGGACTGAAGGAATAGAAACAAAACACAATATAGCCGATATATTCAATCTTATCATAATTTAAGTTTATTTTACCTAATTATTTACATAGTTAAGCGAGCGAGGACCCAAATAGGAGACAACCTTCACCGGGTTGTTTATTCAATAAAAAGTATTTTGTCAAATTTAACATGTTACGTAATACGTATATGGCGAATACTTAGGCAGGCTAAAAAAATTAGTCCAGTATATTATAGTATTATACTAATTAGTTAAATATTTAAAATAAACTGTAAAAGAAATTGCAATTGCTCGTTTAATAGACAAATTACATACCAATCGAAAGTATGAAGCCTATAGAATATGCAAATATTGCAAACGTTAGGTTGATAATTTTTTTCCTAACATAAATATTGGGTAGGCACGTATAAACACGTAAGTCGGTACTAATAATTTGCACCAAACCTAACGTTTGCATATTCTATAGGCTTCATACTTTTGATTTGCATGTAATTTGTCTATTAAACAAGGTATTGCATTTTTATTATTTATTAATTATACATATTATAAGTACTGGACTGATTTTTTTCAGTCTACCTATTCGCCATATATTACATATCATATTAAATTTTATATAAAATACTTTTAATTGAATATACATCCCGGTGAAGGTAGTCTCCTATTTGGATCTTAGACCATTACAAGCGAGGCCTGCTAACGCGAACCCCACTATTACGAATTGTCACTTCCATCAACTTTGTAGTCTTGATTCTGAGCCTCCTGTTCAAGTTTCTCGACATCTTCAATGCTGATGTCCCCAGAAAATTCGTCTTTGGCGTCGTTGCCTTTTTTAAGAAAGGGTTCATGCAGTGCTTTGTATAGTTTTTTCGCTTTAGTTGCCCCAAACCCAGGACAATCTGCCAATCTGCTCTCAGTCGCTTTAATTATGTTGGCTAGAGTTCCAAATGTTGTCAGCAGAGTCATTGCGTCTGTCTTGTTCACGGGTTTTATTGAAGATAATGCGTTGATGATCTAAAAATAATCAATTAAAATATGTTTATTTGTATGTCTAAGATTTAAAAAAAGAACTGAGTGTGTTTACAAGTGAAAAAGCAGCCCCAAAATCTAAGCGGCGGCGGTTCATTGTGTACTAGTAGTTTTCAGTTTACTACGGAACAAAAATAACTGATAACCTGGACAATACTGGGCATACAAGAGCAATTGCGTATTTGTATCCCTAGTGTTGAAAATAAAACCCATACTATTCACTCTAGGTTCTAGGGAAAAGGGCGTCAGCTAGAACAACGCATTTCGCCGGAGAGACTTGCAATGAAAGGGAGGCAAACAATGGGAAGTAGTCACCACCGCCCATAGACACCAGGAACTCAAAAAGAGTTGTCGGTGCGTTTCCAGTCCTCCAATTAGGGAAATGCGAGCTTTTTTTTAAGGCCACCCATGTCATAACTGGTTAGGAATACCAAAGAAGGGAGTTTGTTCGGTTTTCTATTAATTAAGTATGCAAGTCAAACTTAGTTTTAACATGAATCTTTCAATGTTCAAGTCATCTAATTCTATGCCATATTTATACTATAAAGATTTGGTAAAAATGCCATCTTCATTTAAACATGTTTTGAGATTATTTTTAAATAGGAACTTTGACTTAAAATTACAAGTTCTAATTACTCAGACCCTTTGCTGCTTAGATAATTCTGGAGTCCTAGTGAAAGAGGGTACAACTCAACTTAACTCATAATTAAAAAGGTTATAAACACTTTTTCACTTGATCTTCATGAGACTTATACCCTTTTTCACTGGGACCCCTGCATTTACTTGTAAGTCGAGACTTTTCCGCATAAAAAACCCTCGAGATCTAACTACTTATTACATTTTCTGACATATCAAGACAAAACTCAACCAAACAACCCAAGCACTTACTTTTTGTTGTGGATCGTTCTCAATTTTTTCCATAATACGGTCGGGCGGTTTGTTTTCGTATATTTTGTAGTTCTCGATTACCTTCGCGGCTTCCTCAGGGCTCCACGCCAGCATGAGCGTCATGTCCGTGAGCAAGCATATCCTGGTCAAGTTCTTTAAGGCTGAGTGCGGGTCCTTTAAGTCAACCTGGAAAAGAAATGAAATATTAATTAGATTTATTTATGTTCTGACAAATCCTCGCGCGAAGTTGCGGGGGACCGATGGCAAGAAAGGTGAGGTAACATACTTAGTTCTTAGTATACGTTGCGCCAACCCCGCCAAAGCCTATTTGCCTCGTCTCTGCCAAACATTGCTAGGATTGAAAAAAAATCATTCGAATATGGGACTACACTTTGTTCTTTTGTTTTATCAAATTAGAAGAAATGACCCATATTTTACTAACGGTTTCGCCTTAAACAAAGTATGAAATTAAATACAAATATATCTTCTATATGTAATTCATAAATAGAAAAATTACAAAAAATATCGTTTTTTATACACAAGCAAAATTAAATAGACAAAATATGAAACTTTTAGTACAAAAGTACAAAAGTTACAACAAAGTACCAAATTTAAAAAAATAGGGTTGTAATGATGATATTTTAACCTTTTGAACGCCAAAGACGGCAATTCACGTCGGCAGATTTTTGTGCCGTGGACGCCAGACTGTCAGCGAGTTGTTCTAAATATATTTTGTTGCGGCATATGACGTCCGTGGCGTCACGGGCACGTAAAATAGCAATCGACCGTGGCGTTTAAAAGGTTAATAATATAAGATCAATAATTTATTATAAGTTGGATATAGAATCCAAATATACCAATTTATTACCTCACCTGAACTAAAAGAACTCTTAGTTCATATTTCTTTCCCAATTCCTTTAATCTATTGTTGATGTAATCTGGGTTCAGATTGTGGTAGCGCACGGACAGGAAAAGCAAACAAATTGTTTTGCCGATTTCATAATCTGGTATAATGTCATCATACTCCCAGGGGACGCTAGTCACAAACTTCAAGAGAGGGTTGCCGCGCTGGAGAAAAAACATTCGTGTATTAGTACAATTATATTAATTTTCTTTAGACAGTTTTTAGCATAGTTATGGGAAGTAAACAAATACGAAGTTAAGGGGCTTCAGATTTCTATTTTGTAAAATAATGGCCCCATTAATGATTTGATGATTCTGCCAGTGCCAAAGTTGTCAGGCTAGATGGAGTTTGGGATTAAGTACCCTCAAACATACTAAACTGATCTAAAATGGTAAGAATCAAATGAAGAGACTAGTTAAGTAGTCTCTTGACTAGTTAGTTAGTTGTCTCATGGTCTGTGAGTCAGTTAATGGCGATTAAGTCATTCCCCAAGTTTAAAGAAGGAAAAATCTCTAAAATGTCTCTGAGTATATGGCGGTTAATGTTTTACCTCAGAGCACATCCTTATAATAGGATTTATTGGTAGGTTTGTAGGTTTGATTTAACGTAAATGTAGTGATTGCTCCTTATATGTTTTTTTTTTGGTAATCTAACCTGCTTCTGGTTAACAAGAACGCAATGTGTTTTTGAAGACGCGGGTTTCAATACACCATCGTTGGACGTCCCTGGAATGATAAGGAAATACACATTTAACGTATTTCAGTTGATTTCCTATATTTAAGTACTTATAGAATAATAATATTACCTGGCTCATCGAGTCTGGGCTGTTTTGAACTGGTTGGTTCACTTATGTCGGCTAAAATGTCATCAAAGCCATCCTCTAATTCCATCGTGACTTCGTAAATTAACAAAGCTTATGTGTTCAGATTATTAAGGTATGTCTAACGCTTATGTGGATCAAAATCAAAATAAGATAGTTACAGGATTGTAATTAAAATTAAACTAAAAGCAATAGGAGGGTCATTTGTTTTGATTACTTTACGAGGTAAGCTAAGCAAGCCCGTTCAATCGAATTAGATTGACGTATTATCACGGATTCTGGATGATTCCTAAAATGTTGTATAAAGTAATTATTGTTAGCAATAATTGAGTATAAACAATTTATTATTTTTTACTTTTCATCAATAAGAAAGAACTCTACGTTCGCGGTTTTCAGACCTGACTGAGCAAGGCAATCTTCGTAAACACCAAAAGCACCCAAAAGTAATGTTTCTTTGACGTATTGTCAATGGACTATGGACCGGCTGAAGTTCGAAAACCATGATTTTTTAAATATAATAATGAATGGTTAATTGTTGCCATATTCGGTTTTATTTATACTACCGTCAAAAAAGAAATTCAGTTTAGATTAGATTACCAAAACGTTTTTTTTGTTTAAGGATTCATAAAGAATATATTTTAAGTTCAAAACAAAATTCATTGCTCATAATTGCTTTGCGAAAACAAGACACTGTGTCATACACGAATTGAATTTTAGAACATTTTACAAAACTAACCTTATATTTTTAAATAAAATATGTGGTATGATTGAGCTTCGGTAGTAATCGGTAGATGTTTTGTTTAGTTTGCAGTTTACTTACTTGTTTATTTATCGTAAAAGTCGCAGTCCCGTGCGTATTCTTACCATGATTAAGTTAATTGCAGTCTGAAATGAGTAACTTTAAGCAGAAATTTACTACCAAAGATGATGTTGGCGAAGATGACGATTTATTTGACGAGTCGTCTTTTCTGGCGCATTTTGAAAATACTTCCTTTAAAGACAAGTCAAGCTTTTTAGGAAGTGTTATAAACGACTCTCTAAATAATAGCAACCATAGTTTAAACGTGAGGTAAATAGCTTAGCAATAACCTAGATATTAAGTCACTGCCAGTTTCCTTCCAAACGTATCGCTTTTATTAAGACAGTAACGTGGAAAAAATATAGAAGTTTTATTTTTATTTATAAAAACAAACGAAAGAACTTACAAACTTACTTAAAACTATACTAATCTGACAAACGAATGAACTTGCAAACTTACTTAAAACTATACTAATCTTTCAAACCGCTTCTTGAAAAATACTTTGAATTTGTTAAAAAATTAAAAATAATGGGCATTGATCCTAACTAGGGCTTGAATTCCGGAATTCCGGAATTTCGAAATTCCGGAATTTCGGAGCTTTTTCCGATATTTCAATTCCGGAATTGAGGTACACTCAATATCGAAATTCCGGAATTGAACAAATACAGTTTTAATTGTATTAGATGTTTATTTAAAATTATTATTTTACGAAATAACCACGGCAAAAATTAGTTCAATTGCAATCAATGTTACCTTCGGCTCCGCAGGTAATGTTCAGGTAATGTTTTATGACCCTAAGGGTTTGCGACCGAGCGTCAGAGCGAGACAAAAACCCGTTAAAATCCTATGTCTGTCTCACATTGTACTTTCACCTAAACAATAATAAATACAATCAGTTCCTAATGTTCCTATTGCAAACCTGTTGATGAACGTTGTGTTGTGACTTGTGGCTTCGTGACCGTTGCGAGAGTATTCCTTATTTTAAGTGTGTGTGACATGCGTGCGGCATCAAAGAACAATGTAAGTATTATTTACCTTGATTATTTCCAAACCTAAATGTTTTTTTAATTCTCGTTTACAAGATTTAGGGTCTTTGAGTCGCTTGGCGACTATGTCAGCCCCGTGATACATAATTTAATCTCACTAACACAAGCACAAAATAAACCTAAGAATTTAAAACACTGTGTAACATAAAACACAGCAATCGAGCTGGCTCACCCAGGGGTATGTAAAGCACGTGAGGTATGATGTGGCATTTAAAAGATTTCTTAACTGACAATTTCTGTGGTCAATCTAAGTTGAATTGAATGTGTTGCACACACTCTGTATACATGAAAAGAACAAACCATTAACATGAACACCCATGTTTGTTATTGAATGATTTTTTTTTAAAGTATAGCAGTCATGTTAAGTTTTGTTTTTTGCATGTTTAAAAAACCGTACTAAAAAGATTACAAATCAAGTTAGGTATATTAAATGTCTATTATATTTCAGGTCTTCTACAGGAAAAAAGGTGATGTACGTGGAATTTTCAAAGAGCACATTAAAAATATGGAAACACTATCTGCGTGCCAGTGACGGACAGTCGGCTCAGTGCAAGACATGTCACAAAATACTCAAAACTGCAGGCGGGGCCACAACTGGCTTACACACACACCTACGCTCTAAACATCCAGATATCGCCTTCCCTACAAATCTCGAAGTGAATAGTGAAACGCCTGGAACATCTACAGGTATTTCTGCTTCGACACCTATGTCAACAGAATATGACCAGCCGACAAAACAAGGCAAAAAACGAAAACTTGTGACAGATTTTTACAAGTCGGCTGGGAATGAATCCTTGGAAACGATCGTGTCCAGAATAACGGCCTTAGATGGTGTTACTTTTAGACTTTTTAGTGAAAGTCAAGATCTACGAAAATTATTTAAAAAGAGTGGACACGATCTACCTAAATCGGGCAACACGATTGCTAAAATTGTGTTTAACCATTTATTCTTTTATTTTTACAATGTTGATTTTTTAAAGCATATGATCTCTGGGATTTTTTAAGTGTGTATTTTATGTTAACTCAGAGTATCGATACCTTATTCATAATAACCAAACATTTTTTAGCTCAAAATATGGTTTGACCCGTTCTGCCAAATGCACATGACAAAAAAGGTTTAGGATTATTAGTTTTTTGGTTATTGCTAAGACTCTGAGTTTACCTATTAATTTAATTTTGTTGCATTTTGTTGTGATTTTTAAAATGTTTAGTGTGTATTTTATCTAATATGTAATCTTAATTATGTCGATTACTTTTGCCAAATATTAACACTTTTGTAAATTATTATAATAACCATATGTTTTGTTTGAGTAATAATGTTTACTGTGATTATTAATTTGGTTTAAGGAAAAAACGACTAATTACGTCTGTTAATTATTAGTACATAAATGTTGATTACAATTTTTTGTTTTATTTTGCCCTACATTGAAAGAATCGCAAAAAAAGTAATGAATCAACTCAATTCCGGAACTAGTTCCGGAATTCCGGAATTAAAGGCTAATCTCGAAAATCAATTCCGGAATTGAGAACCGTCCGATATTGCATGCCCTAATCCTAACTGCCGCACTCAGAGACGTCAATTAAATTAAATGTTTGTTTAGTGACATGTTGTCTTATTCTATTACTATAGCAAAGAGAGCAACAACAGTAACTTTAATAAAGCATTAAATTTAATGGACGTCTCTGAGTGCGGCTTAACCGGTATTTCTGAGTATCATGTATTTGTAATTCTAGTGCTCTGTGCTGCGATGAAGAGATCAGTGGCTATGACAGACTCACTGGTAAGACGTGGATCTACCCCACCAATTACCCCGTCAGAGATTATCAGTTCAACATCATCAGAGCTGCTTTATTGAAGAACACACTAGTAAGTCTCTATAGAATGCCAAAAAAATTAGATTTTAATTTTTGCTTCATTATATGCAACAGGCTTTTTCCATTTTTTAACACATAATATGAAACCAACTTAACCAAAAAAAAAGCTTGTCATTTATTTTTATTTAGTTTGTGCATTATAAATATAACTAAATCATACTTAATTTCTTATTAGGTTAGTCTTCCAACTGGACTGGGCAAGACATTCATTGCAGCAGTTATTATGTATAACTTTTACCGCTGGTACCCCCTCGGCAAGATTGTGTTCACGGCGCCTACGAGGCCCCTAGTTGCACAGCAGATTGAAGCTTGTTATGACATAATAGCCATACCTCCTCAAGACACCGTAGAAATGACAGGTGAAATATCTACACAGCAACCAGAATAGGCTGAGCGTCTGTTCCTACTCTTGTGCAAGTAACTGTATTGAGCAGTAGATATGACCTACAAGTGGGTGAGAAATAAATATGCAATCTAATTTCACGGTCTTTATTTACGAAGAGATGTAAACAAAGGATTTGAAAATGAAATTTTATATTTATATCTCACCCACTATATTTCTAAAAGATAAAACTATAGTATTTTTCAATCCATAAAGTCTCACTTAACAACAATAACTGGTGCTAAAAAGGGGTGTTATAACTGTTATAAGTTTTAAATGTGTATCTAGGTATCTGTGTGATGGTCTGTGGCATAGTAGCTCCTGAATGGATGAATTGAATCGAATATCTTTCAAAAAAAGAACTAGTTTATTCAGACTGGTTTTTATCTAACTTTCATGAAAATTTGTTGAGCGGTTTAAGAGAAACCTGCTCTGAAAGTAGGGGTTGCTATTATATTGGGTGTTTTTATCTGTTACATATGTATATACTGGCTTCTGTCCACGACTCTGTCTGTGTATATTTTCGATTATTGTTATTTCAATGGGAATGTTTAAATTTACCGGGATGTAAACTAGCCTATGTGTATGGAAAGATTATGCAACCGTTATTTTAAATCGTGGATTAAAACACTAGTTCACACGCGAAATAGGCGCGAGACATCAAATTGCGAAAACCAGCCAACTATAAAAACACTAACTAACTATAAAAACACTAATATGTATTGGTCGTCTGTTATCTATACATATAAAATGCTAATGTCCTGAATGACTGACTGACTGACGGATCAACGCACAGCCTTGAACTTGCCACACCTGAAACTTGGATGGTGTGTTTTTGTATGACGTAAGCATCCGATAAGAAAGGATTTTCCGAAATTCTACAAAAGGGGGGCAAAGTTTGTATTGGACAACGTGATTCCTTGGTCCAATCTACCCGAAAGTCGCCTCCAACGGGAAGAATAGATATAAGAAGTTGGGGGAGTAGCGGGAAACTAATTCAACGCGTACGAAGTCGAAGTCTTAGTGAAGCCTCTAGTCTTCATCTTTTTGTTAAAATCAAACAAAAGGTAATCATTAAACTGCCTTCGTCCTTCAAACAGCACAGTGGGTTGAAAGGTTTTGATACTTGAGTCAAATTATCCGCTAAGTCTGAATGCAGAAAAAAAGTTCGCGAAGCACATAACAGCTGGCCAAATCATATTTCCTGACCTATGTAATGGCCATACTGCCTATTAAACCATTTTTGATAAGCAAGGTTATAAGTGTTGTACTTATGTTCAAAAATATTTAAGGGCACATGCAAGTAAACACAAGGAAAACCCACTGGCAAACTAAACGAGTCTTCTTCGCCACTCCGCAAGTTATTTACAACGACATCAAATCTGGTATCTGTCCCGGAGACAAGATCCGGTGCCTAGTGGTGGATGAGGCGCACCGGGCGCGGGGAAACTACGCGTACTGCCAGATAGTTGCCACCCTCGCTGAGATGAAGCATCGGACCTACAGGCTGCTGGCGCTGTCGGCCACGCCGGGGAGCAAGGTGGATGATGTCATCAATGTAAGTGAGCTGTGA
This sequence comes from Acleris sparsana, assembly GCA_923062465.1. Lineage (NCBI taxonomy): Eukaryota > Metazoa > Arthropoda > Insecta > Lepidoptera > Tortricidae > Acleris > Acleris sparsana. The sequence goes on from OV281293.1 coordinate 5,805,427, forward strand.
GGGATGAATTAAGCATATCTTATCATTCTTATCTTATCTTACAGATGGGCCCTTTCGGATACACTTCGACCCTTTAGGATCTTTTGTGAAATTACCTTCTTACACACTCAGTTGTTCGAATGTGCAGGTTTCCTCACGATGTTTTTCCTTCACCGTAAGAGTATCGGGTAATGCACTTAAGTTAGTAAAACTCAGTGATACATGGGGACTGCGGGGGTTCGAACTCGGTACCTTACGATCACGAGTCGACCCCTTAAGCCACTAGGCCACCGACGCTCTTAATTAAGCATATAAAACGTTTCACTATGTACCGTGTTCATTCTTACTTGTCTAATATAATAAACAACTTTATAAACTCAAAATTAACCTTTTTTTGGCTAAAACAGCTATTTTAAATAAATATGGCAATCACAGACAATACATTGGCCATGTGATATCCAAAAAGTTCATTTTGAGGTTCGAAAGTTGTTTACTTGACCTTGAAAGTTCGCATTTTGTCCTATAAATATATTGATGTGGTATGCGTGGTGCTGGTGTGATATCTTATATAGTTTTACTACATAAGCGTGAAGTGCTATAAATAGATAAGATCGCTAAAAAACATAAAAGACGTAACATAATCAGTACAGAAATTAAGATGTTTCACTTAAAATAAAGATATCCGGTAATACTAGATATCCCCTGATATTTGATTTACATTACGATTTAAATATAGAAACAAGTTGGGGTAAACCAAAACGGAATAGTGGCCCTGGCCAGCCTATCGTCGTAGCTAGGTGTTGGTCACACGGGCAGCTGGCGGGGAGCAACCCTTAGGGGTGCACATTATACAGACCCACAGGCTTCGTGCTGCATGCTGGGGCATAATTACACAAGATTAAAACATGATCACACAGCGCCAGGAGCGCTCTGGTGTATTGTTGCCAGACGTCCCGATTTTCGCGGCTCTCGCGACACTTCCGATTTACCCTTGATCGGGAAGCCAATTGCCCCGATTTCAGCACATCACTAGAACAATCAAAAACGGTACGCCACATTTGTCATTAAAAGACGGTTGTAGGTCGCTATTTGTCAAATGTATTATTTGTAATGTCTCGATTTGAAAACCCAGGTCCCAATTTGAAAACCCAGGTCCCAATTTGAAAATCCAGGTCCCGATTTTGGTAGCACCAGACCTGGCAGCAAACTCTGGACCCTACGCATGCTGGCCGGTTCCCAACATGTTATCTCATCCCCAGGTAGTGAAGCATCTGAACATAGCGCACCTAGAGCTCCGCTCCGAGAGCTGCATCGACGTGGCGCCGTACAGCCACGCGCGCCGCATCGCCACCGTCGTGGTGCCGCTGGGGCCCGAGCTCGACCAGTTGCGGACGCACTACATCGAGGTACACTCCCATCAGGATACGTTAGGATTTCATAGGGGAGGCTACTCTTGAAACTATATTTCTAAGTAGAGGACGCTTGCGACTTAGTAAGCGTAGAATTAATATCCCGTTACTACTCCTAATCCTTAGGTCACCTCTAGGGTATAAAATAATATTTGTGTTTTCGGCCAGTCAGTCAGACACGCAAATATGTATAACCAAATTTATCGACATAGCTCAGCGAATTGCAAACCTCAAGTGGCAGTTACGTTTAGATTTAGTAGAGTTTTTACGTATCTATCCAGATTTGGCGTTCAAAAGTAGTGTCTATTCTTTTCTAGATTTTGGATGACTATGCGAGGCGGTTGAAACAAATGAACATCTTACCACACAACCTGGGTAATTTATCCAAAGGCCGCGTGGTGATGCTGTATAAAGAGTTTCAAAACAGGGACCGAGGATCAAGGTTTTTTTACATTGTTTTTATATCCGCCGCTTTTAATTTTGGAACAGACAAAAAGTCATCAAATGCCTAAAAATTCCTTACATATATTGCATACCTCTAGCTTCTGCAATAATGCACCATCTATTTCCGACAGGCATCCTCAGCACAACTACATAATGAAAGACTTCACGCTGCTCATTGGTCTATACCACGGCCTGGAACTTTTAGTGAAGCACGGATCCCGCGTGTTTCTGAACTTCTTCGACGAGCATCCGGAGAAGACCTGGATCCAATCTGATGACCGGCTCACGGCGCTCCTGGAGCGGCTCCGGGATGACCTGGGAGTGAACCCTATGGCTCTGGATCGAAGTATGCTGCCTGATGGGACCATCCCGGACGTGAGTAATGCGGTAATACGCGTCTACAGCGACTGAGCATGTATCGCGCGCTACGCTTGGATGGTGTGGAAGCTGTGCCCTTTAAAGCAGATGTTTTTTGTACACTGATTACTAATAAAAACTATAAATGCGGTACCGAAACTGAGGGTCATGACGGAATGCCTCTATGCTAGCTATTTATCTAGTTGTTTTACTCCCACCCCACTACTTCCCCCTTTAGGCAAGGCAACTGCACGGTCACCGCATGGCTCGCGGTTGAAGCGGGCTCGAAGCCACGTCCACACCGGCCCAAATACTCAATCGGTCTGGAGGTAGCTGATTGTTTTAACTATTCTTTCATCTTGATATTTCATTTTGAGAATTGCCGACTGACTGCGAACCAAACCCCTTCTAATCCAACGCAATTGAAAAGTGCAGAATTTAGCAAAATTTTTTTTTTTAATTATTATTTAAAATTATTTCCCGTTATTTTGAATTGTCACCAATATTATAACGAGACAATGAGAATTATCGTACAGATTAGATAACTGGATTTTTGTTTTAGATTCCTAAAGATTTGTGCTTTGGCCATCCAAAGTTTGACAAGTTAAAGGAAATCATGCTGGACCATTTCAACGCAGCGAAGCGCAAGGCGCAGAACACGAAAGCGATAGGTATGATAATAATATGTACGTTTGGAACCTAAATGGTATTGTAATGGGAAATCACTCGGTCACAAGGGGGCACCAACTACATGTATTTTATGTTAACCGCTTTTAACTACTGTTTAACGTCATATGGTTCATTTGTAAATAAAAATTCTTTTGGGGATGGGGAATAACATTATATTTTCAAATACGCGAAGTCGCGCTTCTCTGATTCATTTGCCGTACATTGCCGCGACAGTGCAACTTCAGTTTGAGTGGTGGGGCGTGACTTCGTGGATTGAAAATATAACACCATTAATTAATTGTATGTCTTACGCGTCATACTCGTGAACGTGTTGTATGTGGGGTCGTCTGTTCACATTTGCACTTGCAAGGCCGAAGAGACCCCGTTGTGTTGTTCTCCTAGTCATCATTAAAAAAAAAATTGACCTTACATTAGTTATAATTTCATTTATGATCGTTTTCTTTTTAAATGACTTTATTACCTTGTTATGTACCTATTTTTAAGTATTATTGTATTTGATTGCAAATTTGACCTTCCGCTGGAGTTTTTTGCAGCGCTTCTTCTCTGCAATGGTCTTGTTCGAAGCGCTAGTAGATTCACTCTATATTACAGACATATAACAGAGCCCTCTTGTGGCCATTTTACTAAATAAATACTTCGAACTTTGATTTCCAGTATTCTGCGAATACCGCGAGAGCGTGAACCTGGTACACTGCCTGCTGCTTCAGTGCCGGCCGCTCATCATTCCTCAGATGTTCGTCGGGCAAGGCGCTTCCGGTAACTATTACGTCAGTAGCACACTGCCACGAAACCGGTCTAACATTGGAACATTGCATTGCGATAAACTCCAACTTTGATCAACATATCTTCGTTCTCATCTTCCGTGGCCAGTGTGCATCAGGCGTTATACAGTTGAACAAGTTCTTCCGTGACCGTCCTGCATCAGTCATAAGAAGCGGTATATTTACAAGGTGTATAATTTATCTGTAACATAACACATAACTTCCTAAAGCCTCTTGTACTAAAAATAGTACAGTGCCACCATTATCTTAATAGCGATTGGCAATATTCGTTTATCTACGACACACGAATGAATATATCTACTGTCAGTTGCGAGTGCAAGCGTGATAGCGATAGCCAGCCGTAAAGAAATTAAGAATCTAGGAATACAGTACAGTCCTCCAAAAATGTGGTCTACAACGGTTAAAGTTCATTTGCGCGTCATGATTACAAATACATAGTTATATTTTCCTTTGCATTAATATTATGGCAGTGCGAAGTGTCAACCTTAGCGATAATTAGATCTCACAGAAACTTTTGTCAAAACTGGTAGACCACTTTCTTGGCCGACCGTACGTATTTAATACGGCCATTGAAATAAGATCAAGTGCAATGGCAGTAAAGAATTTCTTTGGTTTTTTTATCAGTATGGGTAGTAATGTAATTAGAAAATTTACTTCATTTAATTCACAATAGATTCCATTGACAAATTTCGTTGTATGATGTGATGGTTCTTAGGAGAATAAGGGTCCGTTCACACAGACCGGCGCGAAGAGGAGAGCAGACTTTTATTACGTTGGAAACAGAGTTTTGTCATTTTATTGAGGTTTATTTTTGCATGTACACTTCTTTTATCATTAAATGACAAATAAAGTACAATGACTCGAAACTCTGTTTCCAACGTAATGAAAATCTGCTCTCCTCTTCGAGCCAGTCTATGTGAACGGACCCTAAGGCCTGTCCACTGGAACAGAGCGAGGTAGCGGAGCGATGAGCGAGTTAAAATCCAACAATAGAATTGCATAAAATCTCCGCTAGATAATGGGAGCGGGAATTTTATGCAATTCCATTGGTGGATTTTTATCTCGCTTACCACAACAGGCAGCGTAACTGTGGTTTTGGGTGTTCTAGGCAAGGACGGCAAGACAGTGGTGTCGCAGAAGCAGCAGATGCGCGTGATGCGTCAGTTCCGCGAGGGCTCGTGCAACGCGCTGGTGGCCACGTGCGTGGCGGAGGAGGGGCTGGACGTGGGCTCCGTCGACCTCATCCTGTGCTTCGACATCTCCACCAGCTCGCCCGTGCGCCTCGTGCAGAGGTACGCAGGGATTTATAAAAACTTGAACGTCTACTTTCCATTTCCAAAATAGACCGTGTCAGCTTGATAACATGATAACACTGTCATTTTCATGTTTAAATATTTTATTTAAATTGACATCTTTAGACAGTGAATATGTAATATTACTTTATAACAATTATTGGACATAACATGGAAATCAGCCTAAGATCCGAATTGTAGATTATTTATTGAACTCTGTTCTCAGATGTGGGCGAACAGGCCGAGAGCGAGGCGGACAAGTGTTCATTCTAGTGACAGAAGGAAGAGAGCATCAGGTAACATGGTAACTATTTCTCACCACGTGTTTTAAGTTAATAAAGATTGCTAAAGTATTTTTGTTCTAGACGCTTATGGACTGTATGCGACAAAGGGACGGCCTGAACGCGAAAATCCTACAGTCTAAAGAGGTAGCGAACAACCTTTACAAGATGAACCCGAGGATGATGCCCCAGGACTTCACTCCGGTGTGCCAGAAGATGTTCATAACTGTGGCGCCGAAGCAAGACCCTAAGGAGAAGAAAGATGACGATAAAAATAAAAAGGTAAAGCTTTTATTTCAGTTCTCTTCTTGTCTTTATCATAACTTATTATCAGCAAATATCTGTATGATGACTGATGAGCTCGCGCTCATCAGTCATCATCAGTTCATCAGTTTTATAAAATTTTATCCACCATTATAAGCCCCGCCGCCACCGTTCTCTGCCTCCCTCGCACCCTTCCATTTCCTAAATATCTACGTTCCATTTCACTCACCAATTTTACCATATTCGACTTCTTTTTCCGGTTTGCTTTGGGTAACTGCACGCAATCTTCAGTTATAGCATTTCAACTTAGCTTTTTATATATGTAATTGTAAAGTAACGTTATTTTAACACACTTTTTATTATACAGAGTCAAAAAGATTTAAGGAGTATGTTAGCAGGCGGATCCGGAACATCGAAATCTACGGGAACGATCAATAGTTTAATTACAGAAACTGAATTCAATGAATTTTTTCCTAACGGTTATAAAAATAGTTGCCATTTGGCAGAGGCTAAAGAGTATCTTTCTATGGATAAAGGTAGGTATTAATAATGACTAGAAATGATTATGATGACGTCTTCGAATATTAGGTTATATAATAATAGTCTTCTTTCATTTTAGATATATTTAAAAAACAATTAAATGCAGAAGAACACATTAATCTATCAACTTGGCTCGAATGGCAAAGGATTCCACAAAAAACAGTGAAGATTGAGCATTCGAAGGACACTGCAATGTTGGCGTTATTGTTACAGTATAGCGATGCAAAACGATTTGATTTGCCTCCTTGTACACAAAACCCAAGTAAGTGAAAATTTAAATATCTCGTCGTGTCCTGTTATAGTTCTTATAGCACCGTTCACTAGTCTTGGATATGTCTAAATACCAGTATCCTGCCATCTAGCATAATGTATCGTTTCCCAACCGTTTCATTTGCCAACCCGCTTTTTTTATGTTACTGTAAATATTTCAGCATTTATTTCGCTACCATCGTGCAGAACCCTATAGGTTAGGTTAGGTTAGTTTTTGTAAAAATCCTGAAATATTTACAGTTACAGAAAAAAAGCGGGTTGGCAAATAAAACGGTTAAGAAACCCAAAACAATAACAATATGCTAAACATATTTTTGCGAAAGAACCCTAAATACCACTCGCCACTTGTGACGGTAGGACGAATGTAATGATAACTCGTTTGTCAATATAGGGCCATCGGTTCAACCTCTACGAGGGAACAAAGAGCCATACATACATGCTAAGCCCACATACATACGTACAGGCCTAAAATACAATATTTAAAATATTTTTTCAGCATTTCACACCCAACATTTGGCGACCCAAGAATTTATAGCACCCGCACCAGAAATATTTAAGCCTTCTAAAAGGAAACAAAAAGCTCCAGTAACCAAGTCTCCCACAAAGAAATGCGGCGATATAAGGGCTCTGTTCAGTACAGCTACTAAGTCTACTAAAAGTTATACTAAACTCATTAACGATCTAGGTATCAAAGACGATGGCAGCATTCCTACTAGTATTATCAATTTGCTAGTCGATTTGAGTATAGATAACACTACAGTGCGGAATTGCTATATATGTCAGAATATTTGCGATTGTGCTTTCATTGATAGCATAAAGAAACACAGAAGAAAACTACCTAAACCTTTATTGCTAACCAGTTTGAACTTACCTGATATTCATTTAATGGACAACTTGGATGTTGGTTCAATATTGATGTGCGCTAAAAAAGTCAACGACAGTCAAGACATGTTTGAAGATTATAAGGATAGCACTCTCATTGAAGCAGAAAAAGGTGATTGCAGTAATTTCAATTTGGAATTCGATTTCGACTCTCCAAATGAGATACTATCACCGGAAGATAAGCAAGTAATCGAACCTGATCCAAATTTGGACAAAAACTTTGATGTAGGAGACATAGACGACTTATTTGCTGACAGCAGTCCCGAAGAAGCGATTATAAAAGAAGCTTCAGAGGAAGCTAAAAATTCTAGCAATCCCAAAGAAGCATTAGGATTCTTTGGATTGGATAGTTTTGAGGATATCTTTGTGGATTCTGACGAAAGTAAATTAGAACCGACTCCAAGAAATGAAGATAAAATTGTTACTAATGATAATAATATTCCTTGCATGACGAAAGTAAAACAATTGAACCTGAATGAAACAGAGTCCGATATTCGAAGCCCTCTTAGCCCTTCAATATTATCAGGACAGATAAAAACTAAAAGTCAACCTAAATCGCCCACATCACCAGTACTCTGCAGTCAAGTTCGTAAATTCCAGTTGACAACGAAAAGAAGTCAACTTAAGAGCTCAACGCCGATAAGTAATATCAAAAGACAGTTAATACCAGAGAGTACATATACTAGCAACGCCATCGCTGCTCATAACAATGATACAAAGGTCACCGGTACACCAAGTTTGAATCGAGAGTCGATTTTAGATTCGACAAATAAAAGTTTGTATACAATAACGCAGCTTGTTGATATGATTAATAAAACTGATAGAACTCAACCGCGTATTAACGTTTCGAAAACGTCAGAATGTCCCGCAGTGCAGGAAGATGAAGAAAGAAGTACATCCCCAATACTTTTAACACAAGCTGTTAGAAAAAAAACTGGTAATTTAAACACTTCCATCAAAAGTAATAATTCTGTTTCTCAGGACAAAAGAGTTGAGAGTCTGATTGTTCTTGATAGTGACAGCGACAGTGATCCTAATGAATTTACTCAAGTTTATGAAGTCGATGATTCAAATCGTGATAAGTATTTAAACCAGTCTAAGGTTGAACAACCTTTTAAAAGTCCTCCAAATAATAAAAGAAAATTCGAATCAGATGACGAAAGTGATATCCTGAAAGCATCACCTTATTTTAGTAAGAAACTAAAGTTGAATAATAAGAATAAACCAGTTTCGTTACAAGAGAAGGTTCTGGCTGCTCTCAACCGTTCTTCCAAGCCCAGTGACAAAAATAATGATAGTAGTATCAATTTTATGATATCGTTACAAAAAGAAAACAGGGATCCTGTAGTGGAAGATAATAAATTAAGCCAAAAAAGTAATGACGATGAATGCGATAAGTATGTTAATAGAAAGAATTTAGAAATGCTCCAGATGTTCAGACGGGATAGCCAAATTAGTAATCCAAAACGGCTATTTCAAAGCAGCTCGACTAATAGAGTGTCTCCTCAAAAACGGAAAAACATAGCGCTTGAAGACAGCGATGACGACTTTGTTGACGACAAACACAAGACTCAGGTGACAAATGATAACAAACACAAATCGACGACAAACCATAAAGTAAGAAAAGTAAGTAGCGTCCTTACATATATTTATATTTATTGTTTATTGTTAAAGTACGGTAATCTAACCTAATCTAACCTTATTCATGCAGCCAAGTACCTTGTTCATGTAGAACAACGGACGGGTCTCTTAGGGTTTCTACGCAGCGCTTTTATTGTAGCCTAGTCGTCTATTTTACATGTTTCTAATTTGCAGAAGCCAAGGAACTCGTTTTTGGAGCTAGAAGCAGAAGAATCGGATGACGGGCGCGGCAGCGGCGACGAGCTGTCGGACGAGAGCGCCGGCAGCATCATCGACTTCATCTGCGACGACGAGCCCGACCACGAGGACATGCGCGCGCACTACATGCGATCAGTCACGTGGGTCCAATGTTTTTTAAATAAATTCGTAAAAAACCTAATGACGCTTAGATTGTCAAAAACGTTTGACGGAGTGGCATGTGACCATGTGGCCCTTTTTTCGTAAATTACGTATGTGTCTAGTTATTATTTTCCGTTATATCTGTTCCAGGGGTACTGTTCATGGCACTTTTAAAATTCCCGCGTTACCGTCGAAGTTTCGCCGCGAGGACGTGTTGTCGCAGTTCGTTGAAGAAGACTCCTACGAAATGGTAAGTAACTATTATTATTCAAATAGTCAAGAAATCTGCGTCGGGAATTTGATTTGGGTACAAAAGATGATCCTATATGATGATATGAGTAAATGATGACGCAGATTTAGTGGAAAATATAACTACCAATCATAACAAAATTAATCAAAACTAGTTTTGTATGTACTAAAAGTCGATTTGGTACAAATAACCATTGGATTTCCAAATTTACATTCTCCATTTGTTTGAAAAGTCCGCTAAATATGTTTGTCGTTTTTCAGGATAGCTTCTGTGTGGATTCCCATATCGGTCTGACGCAAGTTAACGATGTTTCCGAATTGGAATTGGCGGAAATCCTAATGGAAGAGAGGAAAGCTAAGAAAAAATGTGTGACACGGCCATGTGAACCAAATGCTAATGACGATAGTCCATTAATTATTCGGAGGAAAAGAAGTAAGAGACAGATTCAAAGCGATTCGGATGACAGTAGTTAGTAAGAATAAATTAAATCCAGCTGGTCTGGATTTATTCTGTGATATAAATTAATACTGGCATGAAGCGGACGTTTCAACTGACCTAGATTAGCATTATTAACGTTTAAATGTCCTTTTGCCTAGGAATTGTAGAATAGTGCCTTAGCGTAGATATAGTACATAATAAATAATAATAATAAATAATGTATCCATGTTCAATTTGATTTCGCAATATGCATAAACGTATAAAATGATAAAGCAAATCCACATAAGGTATTTCCTACCAAAATGTTAATATGATTATTTTTAAATAATTTTATTTCTGATCATGTTGCTAAATACTGAATTAATGAACAGTTTGTTTTATTTAATTATTTATTCATAAAATTAATGAGACAGTCAACTTGCAGCGAATACAGGACAATCTTGTACTAATTGGTGTATCATTTACTTTTATTTACGATTATACCTATTTATTAACAATCGATAACTCTCAGTGAATAGTCGAAAATTGTATTTTTATAGAAGATAAAACCTTTACTCTTGCGTTGATAATAATTTAAGTTTCGTATTTGGATAAAATCGTTTATTTAATGTGATATTCCCTACAACTAGAAGCATTTCCTTATTCCTCCATCATCACCCTCGGAGCGACGTCTTTGACTTTCCTTCCCTTCTGCAGGTCTTCTATCTCGGCTTGCAGCTCCGCATATCTTTTTTGTAGTATTTTCTCTCGTTCCGTTTGACGGTTAACGTCTTCGGTTAGTGACTGTAATATAAATTGTTAGAATCACTCATAAGACAACGTAGTCACTGCTCAGTTTCTGTTTTTTTTACAATTTTAGTAAAGTTTTTGAATCGCAAAATGTCATGTCAAAAAGGCTTCAAAGGAAACCGATCAACTTAAATTTTCCCTTTCTGATTAATTACCTATAAGTTTTTTCTTTACCCGGCCATGCGCACGCACGTTATGCTGTCGTAATACCAAAGGCGGCTAAGTACAATGTTGTAGTCGGAGCATTGTATACTCTATTTTTGGAAATTGCTATATATTGAATATAGACAATTATACACAAAGGAGACTCACTTTTATTAATGAAAACAATTTTTACTGTATTTATGGATTTTTGAAAATTCGTCGGGTTATGATATAGAACGAAAGGGTCATTAATAGTGATCATTTATATCTACAAAACTTTAAATTAAGTAAATACCAAAAAAAACGATGTTTTATTGTATATTGTCATATTCGGCCAGTTCGATTCCCGGTTCGGTTAAGGCAGACGAATTTTCAAAAATGCGTAAATGCAGTAATAATTGTTTCCAAAAATATAAGTAAGTCTCCTTGTGTACAATTCGCTATTTTCAATATTTAAGGTAAAGTAGTTGCCGTCATTGCGGCGTTCGTCTTTTCCACCCTGTATAAAGTAGGAAAATGTTTGGGTACCTCTATCCTACGTGGAATGGCTGCCTTCTCCTGTTCAGCTAAGAACTTAAATGTGGAAAGCTCTAAGTTAGCTTGCTCTATTTGGTCTTGTAGCTCCTGGAATTGTTTTATAAGCGAAGCCGCTCTGCTTTGGTATCCACCTGGACATCAAAAAACTCTTTAAAACATCAGCAAAGGAAAGAAATACACCATACACCGTAATTTGTCTGTACCTGTGATTACTCTAAGTTTCTTCTCCATTTTTGAGCACTTCTTCGCCTCCTTGGCCATGTGATTCCTGTTTTGCTCCAACCGTTTCTCTGCGGATTCTAATCTGTCTTTTTTACTTGCTAGATTGGCACGCGTATATCTGTTCTGGCCGGGCAAGAATAATACCTGGAAGAAGTGTTTATATTAAAAGTTGTTGAAGCTTTTATTGAGGATATATTCGGTGAACGTGAATAGTATGGGATAGATCATTGTGAAGATAATCCTTGGACCTATTTAGTGGCAGTAGGACCTTCTGCAGAGTCTGCCCGGACCGCTGCCAAATTTAATTGATCGCCAAGCAGCAGTATTCTCATGGCTGTATTCTGGTCCGAGGATAAGACAACCGGTGATATTACGAGCATAGAGGCATTCCATCTTACTTTGGCAGTCTTAATGACAGTAAGTTTGTCTTGAAATTGTCTTGAGAATGCAAATGTCTATGCGTCTTAGATTCCACTTGTGCCTGTGCCCTATACCACAAAACTTTACAAGTGCACAATTCTACAAAATTGTTAAATTGTAAACAAAAAAATGTACCACAATCATTAGAAATATGTTTTCGTTACAATTTGCGGATTACAAATATGTCACTTTTTTAAAAGCGTATCACAAAGAATAAAGGTATGTCATGACAGCTACATAATTGTAGGATTGTTGATTTGTAAATATACAGGTGAATAATTGTAATGTTACAACTACAATTATATGTCATGACTCATGACAGCTACATAATTGTAGGATTGTTGATTTGTAAATATACAACTACAATTACATTACAATTTATTTCGTATCTTTGCGTTTGAAGGTAGTTTCACCTTATTCGCAATACACAAGAATTGCATTGATTACAATTATATACTATATATAGTGAAATACCGATATATCAACGGGCATTACTTACGTACACTGACATTACAATGGACTTGCAAGCCAAGCTAACTATTTTAGGCCTCATAAATGAAAACAAAGAAATTCTTTTTGGAAAATGTAGTGATAAATTGACGCACGCTGTGAAAATAAATAAATGGAAAGAGATAACGAAAAATTACTAGTATTTAATATAGTTGTAAGAGGGTGTGACAAACGTTTAGAGAATTGTTAACTTGTAGGTACAATTCTACACATATGTATAATTGTTACTACAATTTAATGTAGCACAAAACAATTGTCAGCTACAAATTTGTACATTTTCCGGAAAAGATATGTAACGTATGTAAAGTTTTGTGATACGATAAATTGTAGATATTTGCTACAATTTACATATTTGTAGGAATTTTCCAGTACAAATATGTAACTTGTAAATTTTGTGGTACACGCACTTGTATTATGACAAATTTGTAACTTGACACTTGTCAAATTGTAATTGTAAGTTTTGTGGTATAGGGCACTGGTCTGCGTGCGCGTTTGCCTTTCTATCCCATCAAGAAAAAACCTTGACGGACGCCCGCGCTCTGCAGAGGATATCGTTCGGCTAACATCATGATGATAATGTAGATGATCATGACAGTTCCTCGTAGAATTACTGTCCAATCACTCCGTTATAAGAGCGTGGAGGGCGAGCGAGAAAGTTCTCATCACTAATTGACTAAAGGGTTTGTCTCAAAAGCATAGAAAAAAATATATCATTGTTTACTACGTCCGCTTCGGACTAGTGGTCGGAATGACGTCATTTTACTTGTAACCGCGTTTTTTTTTTAACTCCAGCACTAGCTGTGACGTAGTAAATACACCATGTGGCGTATTATAAGGTTTTACATATATAACTCATTTTAAACTGCTAATTAGACAGAGAGATCCGATGTGTATTGTGACGTTATGTAACACATCGGCCATATAAACTTGATGTTAAATTCTGTTTTGCTAGAAAGAGATGGAGGAACAAATCTTTGTTGGTTTATATCTCGGTTATTTTTATAGCTATTCAAAAAATGATTTGTCTGAACTGTTTGTTTCATAAATCAGTTTTTATTGAATCTGTGAAAAAAAGGCATTAATGTTCCCTATTGGCTTCGAACTGGCATTTTGCAGCTGGGTTCCAGTTCAAGTGCTGTCCGTCTACCGGCCTTAAGTACTCGCCTGTGCCAAGCATTCCTCCCAGACTTGCGTGTAGGCGTCGATGCTGAGGTCCCCGTGGCCCATGCCGGCGCGCACGACGGCCACCTCCTTCTGCAGCTCCTGCTTGGCCGCGTCCAGCTCCGCCGCCGTGAACTCCTCGTACGGGTGCTGCTCTAGGTAGGCCAGGTGGGAGGCTTGCAGCTGGACCGCTCGCTTCTTGTCTGTGCCTGGATTAGTGATAGGTTAGAATCTAACCGTTAGATGGTGTTTTTGTCATGTGAACACGACAAAAGCATTTAAATAACGAGTGCTGAATAATAATTGCGTTAATATTTTATTAAATTTCATCCCAATGCTGTTCCTTAGCAACGTTACGCTTAAAAGTAACATCTCTCTTCTTAGATAGTCTTTGTAACAAGTTATCAACTAGGATTTATTTTCAAAATCAATGGGCAGAAATATTATGCAAATAAAATGTACATTTTCGTCGCAGAGGATCGGTCGAATTTACTGTTCCTAAAGTGGCCGACAAATCAAACTTGATCTATAATACTATAGCTAAGTATCGTTAACCTGAACTCTATGAAATTAATAACAAGATACCAGTGTCTCTAGAAAGATACAGTTCAATCGCTGGTCAGCTATATAAAACACTAGCAGCCCTTTAGCGGCCTCGCACCTGCTGCAAATTTCCGACATTCCCGATAGATTAATAATTATTTTCAGCCGTACAAACAGCAACACACTTTACTGTACATCGGTGGACCTTATTAGAAAAGGCATGGATGGACAGTTAACAGTGTGGGCGTTGGTACAAACCTTGTCCTGACAATAACGAACACAACAAAAAGAAGAATCGATGCAGGCGTTCGGCAGTTATACGCGTACAGTCACGAGATTAAATTTGGGACCCACCTTAGGTCCAAAGTCAATCTGACATTCTACAGCAATAAGGCCGAGTTTCCTAGAAGTTACAAATGTCTTGACATCTCTAATGACATTGACGACTTCATGCATATTTTTCTTAAAATGGGTCCCAAATTAACGCTCGTGACCGTACATACATTTCAGTAAATCATTTTTATTTATATATATTGTTTAAACATGATTAGGAGGAATTAGAGGGGAAATAATGAAGCCTGTTCGGGCGAGCTATAAATTCTATTGGGCACTGACCTGCCGGGGGATCCCTGAGCGCGTCGTAGTGCAGCATGGTGACCATCTCGGCCTTGAGCAGTTCCTCAGCGCGCTGCAAGTGCGACAGCGGCGCGGAGCCGCGCGCGCGCACGACGGACGCGTTGACGTCGGCCGGCCGCGCCAGCCCGCGCTGCACGGCCGTCGAGCGCAGCGCCAGCAAGCGCGCTCCTGGGATTTACATTGCATTCATAACTATTACCCCTTCTCTCATAGCTGGCAATCCTGCTGTAAAATGAGATAAAGCTCGTAAAAAGCATCGTCAAGTGTCGTCAGCTCACGCTCGTCGTCCAGCTCGGCGGCGCGGCGCGCGTCGGCGTCGGCCTGGTCCTCGGCGGCGGGCGCGGCGGGCGCGCGCGCGGCGGGCTCGGCGTCGGCCTGCGGGACCACGATCTCGTAGTCGTTGCGCGGGACCGGCAGCCCGGCCAGCGCGCGCTGCACCGACGACTTCAGCTGGGGACGGGCCGCACATCAGGGAAATACTCCACACTCGATATTACTTCCTACGATTACTGAACGTTCATTTGTGACCTTTGTGACCCATTTCAACCAAAATATGCTAAGTCAAAATATGATAAGTCGTCAATGTCATTAAAGATGCCTACTAACAGGAAACTCGACCTTATTGTCACATTGTCTGTACAGTGAAAAAATTAAATTTGTGACGCACCTTAATTCCAAAGTCAATCTGACATTCTACAGAAATAAGGTTGAGTTTCGTATCAATTACAAATGACTTAGCATCTCTAATGACAATGACATCTTCAAGCAGATTTTCTTTGTAATGGGTAGGGTACATTGTTGCGATCGCTAGAAAGTACGCCATAGTAATAATTTGCTCCTACAACTGATGACCGTTGGGATACAGGTTTTAGAGTAGCGACCACGTATCGCAAGGCGGTGTTAGTAGGCCTCCCGCAAGATAGACCGGATATCTGTTAAAGATTGCGGGAAGCCGCTAGATGAAAGTAACACACCTCTGACCGTGCCGCGGAGAGCCTTAGAGAAGGCTAATGTCCAGCACTGGACCTCCTAGTAATAATGATAAATTTAACACACTACCTATGATATAATTTAGCACAAGTCTAACTGGACAACAACTCGAAATAAAACTCTCGTCATGAAAAATCGTTCGCTGACTGTAAGTAATGGTCAATCCTAGGTAGATTAATAGTACTCAATACTCAATCGTTTATTGCTTTCCATAATGTGTATACAGACTAACGACATAATGTGTGTAGACTAGGCTTAGTAGTAACTAAGATAACATTTGCATGCCTATATTTATGGTTAAACATGTGAACCTTCCATTAACTGAAACACCTTCTTGATGTACATTAGCCGTTACAACGAATAGAATATGTTAATTTACATATAACACGGAATTATATATAAGTGTGTAAATACCTGTTTCTGTAGCTGGTTTGCTTGCTGCGGCGTGTCCCCGGTTCCAAGTTGATCTTCAGGGTTGATACTTAACTTGTCGCGCAAGCCTGGAGTCTACACAAACAAAAACATCTTTGATTTAATAATATGATATGAAGAACATTTTTTTCAAAACGTATCTATTGCGGAGGGCTGTAGAACAGAACAGGGCCTTGCCTTGAGACCTAGGCTGTACCTTAATAAAATAAACTAGACACCTGGGGATCATATTAAAATCCTGGATCTACCGCTGAATGAAGATAGCGTGTTTTTATAATATAGTGGTAACATACAATCAGTCCAGATGGCGTGGGCCCGCGTCCCGGGGTTGCAAAGCTTCCTGGCGTGGACACCTCGCTGCGGGAAGACCTACAAAACACACACTAATAAAATAAAGTTATGAAATTTTACAACCCCATCGTCGAAAAAAAAAAACTGGCCCAACTTTTTAAAGTTTTTATATGCCTCAGATAGAGAAACTATGGTGAGTGGTACTCGGGGTTTTTAGGCATATCAATCCCACACTGTACTTTGGTTTTTAATAAACGGAATATTGAGTTGCACATTTACATGCGTCATGAAAGTAGACGAACTTCGCGGGAAGATTTGGTCTCAATTGGTGCGTTCTCACCACTTCAAAAATAGTGTCGGGTATGCGAGATCCCAATGTAAATATACGAGTAGTTTCTTTGGATGTTCAGTGTTAGCGCTTTACACATTTTACGATGGCTTTAATAGTCTAGGAGACAAAGTTGAAGATGTTTGCTGTGAAGCAGGATGTTACCTGAAGGGCGTGGCGAGCACGGTGTTGGGCGTGGCGGGCGCGGGCGCGTGCGGCAGCGCGCCGGAGAAGTCGCTCGCGTGCAGCGGCGTGTTGAGCCCGCCCTTCAGCGGCGTGTCCACGTGCGTCAGCGCCATCACGTTCTGCGCCTCCATCAGGATCCTACACAATAACGCATGCTCCTTTAATAATATTTTAAAGAGTAAAGCCCGAATTTCTCAGTTACAACACACTAAACGCATCTTAAAAATACGTCGAATTCAGTTTAATTTGACTTTATATGGATGCATTCAAACCTGAGCTTTTTATAAGGTTGAACCTTAAACCTTAGATAGTTTAGTACAATTGCAAAAATATTTCAATGGATTTTACACAATAAAACCGAGTTGACAACGTCGTATACTTTTATATTTATTTATTGAGTTTAAATTCTCAACTTCACACATCCAGTGTACCCACATATGCATATGGTGTACCTATGCATGCACCAATTATGTGTGTGTAATGCAATATTATGTGGTGTTTGGGGTTATTTTCGAGTTATTTAAAATTTAAAGACAGTTAATAACGTAGTTGATTACATAGTTTTGGTGGTCTTGCGAAGTGCCTAGCTGTACGTGACGCGGACGTGTGCGCTGGCCGATGACACGCTACCTGTACACAGGTGACGCGCGTCGCGGACGTGTCCCGGAGCCCTCACCTGTCCTGGTGCTGCTGCGGCGTGCGCAGCGCGGCGGGCGTGACGGGCGCGAGCGCGTAGTCGGCCAGCAGCGCGTCCGTGGCGGCGCCCGCCTCGCCCGCCGACTCGCGCGCAGCTTCCGACGCGCGTCCCAGCTTCACCACCTGCTGCAGCTCCTAAAAACGAGGCCAATCCGGTTAGCTCTGCTCGAAATCAATCAAAAAGATACAACCAAGAGAACCTTTCTAAACGAAACAGCTGTAGCAACAGTATGCACGTTTCCTGACACTAAGACGCAAAAGCCGTAGCAAAGTATACAGTTTATAATAATGGAACCACCCCTTGTTTAAATTTTATGATACTAGTTATTTAAACCGAAGGTGGTTGTTACATCGCTCAACAAAGTTCTTTTGAGATATTAACGAATCTTAACGCAAAACTAATATTTTCTTTTCAATGAATGGCGAAGAATTGGCCGTTAGTTTCGATATAGCAAAAGCCTTTGATCAGGTGTGGCGCAAAGTACCTCTGTTAAACCTTAGCCTTTTGAACTCCCTGAGAGATTATTACAAATAGGCAGCCAGTTATGTCACGAGGTAATACATTAGAGTAATTACTAATGGCTCATGCTCGAAATTCATGCCAGATAATGCTGGTGTATCGCAAGGCGGTGTAATGTGCCCAGCGCCGTTTCTTTTATATTTCCGCATCACATTGCACATTATTAACAGTATAGCTATGTCGACGACAGCACGAATTATAGATTCTCTCAAGTATACACCGAAAAGTGACGAGCAAAATTATGTCTGATATAGTCATCACTGCATCTGGTCTAATTTAACCCAACCAAGAATATATACCTGCAAAAAATACCCCTTTGTCATAAAGCCTCAGTTATTGGAAGATAGTCGGGTTTCAAGACGCTAGGCGTAATCAATCAATCAAAAAAATCAGTTGTGGTAAAATTGCCCAAGCGAAGATGTCGACATATTTAAAGAAGGAATTCTGGACTCGGCTCGCTCAAGGCGTCATATTTCGGCGATTACGTGGTCTCCGTCTAGCTAACAACGCGAAAGTGTTAAATAGTGTACGTGTTACTTATGTTTTACTAGCTCCTTCCCGTGACTTCGTCCGCGTAGATTTCGATCAGCGTTATTCCCACAGGACCTTTTATTTTTTTTGGGATTGAAAGTTGGATATGTGTTTATCCAGGATATAAGCTATCTCCTTTTCAAATTTGTGCGTGCGTGAACGAGAAACAAACTAACACACACACACAAACATTCGCATTTATAAGATTAAGTAGGATATTTTTAGGAATGGTATTTGTAAAATATGGGAACTGTTGCCTGAAATAAAAGTAATTTTGTCAAAAAAAAACCACACTATATCATGACAGCAACAGCAGCAGCTTGGTGTTTTTTTTGGGAAGCGGTCAGTTGGCAGACCACGAGATGGTCACATCACTATCTAGGTTATCGGGCTGTACACAATGACGCGCAACGCGGTCGTATCCGGCCGAGCTGGATGAGGCAAGTGTAAAACTGGACAGCTTGGTGCAAGATAGAGTAGGCCAAGTCCTACAGTGGGTTAATGTAATAGGTTGGATGGTGGCACGCACCTGGTCGGTGACTTGCGGCTCGGGCAGCACGAGTTTGCTGCGTTTGCGCGCGGGCTGGTCGCCCTGCAGCATGGCCTGAGGCACATCGTTCTCTTTGCGCTGCTTCAGCTTCTGCTTGTCTTTGCGCCTGTCTCTCTGCAACACATAAAGAAACTCATTAGTTATTTAATTATTGTCACAAGATGCACATAAGATGACAGTTTCCCATGTGTTGTGTCTTGAAACTTAAGATCAGTTCATAATAACTATTAAATAGATGAAGCCCCCAGTAAAATCACTTAAATGGTCCATCAGATTGTCATTAAACTGGTAAACCGCGTCTACATCTATCTTTATGGGGGCTACAATACCACAAACAGCCACCACTCAATGGATTTGTAAAAAAAATACGCAATGGATAAAATCCTGTAACACTGACCTCCTCCTTCTCAGAATGTAGCTCCCCATCGAGGTGTTGTTGGCGCAGGCGCGAGAAGTCCGGAGCCATGGGGTCGACGACCTCAGTAGAGGTGTCGAAGAAACCAGCTGCTGGTCGTTTCTCGAATGGGATCTCAGAGTTGTAGTCCACACCGCGTTTCTTCTTACGCCTATTAAAACATAAGGGTGTTTGTATTGGTAACAGTAGCTGTATAAAGAACAGCGAACCTAGAACGATGCCTTGCGCCACTCCCTTCACCACCACCATTTGTGCCCGGCCGAATGAATAAACTGTTAAGAGTATTTCAGGGCAGGGAAATAAGACGACGTAACATGAAAACAGCTTGAATAACAAAAAAATAAATATGAATGTTGCTTGAGATGGAGATCTATAATCTGTCTAAAAGAACAGGGCCCATATTATGGAAGCCTTTAACTCGGTGGATAAAGCATCTGTCGCTCTCGCACTTACATACTGGTCAGAAAGTGACAGTCTTTGTATCCACATTTATCCACATCAATAGACACAACCATAATACGCCTGCTGCACCTACTTGGATGAAAATGGTTAATACTATGTTTAGGGATTACTTCTGACAAGTTAAACATGATTTTATATTATTGATAGACTTGAACGAGTTTTAATTGAAAGATTTAGGACTCAAAATCAAATCATGACTTTGTGGCAATGGCTGATGATTATGAAATGATTTGATTCTTACCTCATGGGCACGGCAATGCCGGCAGCACTGAGTTCCCGGCGCTTCTGCAGTGCCGCAAGCCTCCGGGCCTCCTCCAGCTGCTTCTCCCGCGCTTTCCTTTTTGCTTTTTTGCCCTGGGTGTTAGCCAGGCGGGCACGAGCTTCTGACAGCATCTCTAGTTCTAAAGTAATTAAAATAAGATGTTTTGTTAGTAAGTTTCCTTTAAGCACCCTTGGGACTGCCTTATCAACACTAGCAACAAACTAGTAAAAATAACACCAAAAGGACAATGGGCAAATTTGTATGGGCACTGTCCCCCCCCACCAACAGTCCAACAGTAACGGGATGCATGTCTACAACGTGTCCCAAAACTCAACGATAAGCCGGCACCAGAGGATGGAGCTGCTTATGATTAGTCGAGAAAAAATAAAAAAGATAAAAAAGATAAAAGAAATTTATTTAGTAAGTAGGCCGCTCGGGCACTTTTACACGTCAAGATACTACCAATACCAATACCAATAAGGAAAAGATATATTTTTTTCCTTATTTTTTCTCGACTAATCATAAGCAGCTCCATCCTCTGGTGCCGGCTTATCGTTGAGTTTTGGGACACGTGGTATATGTTTATAAGGACCCAAAAAAAGACAAAATACTTATTTTAGTAGCAAAATCAATGAGATTTTTTTAATGAAAACAAGGGCCAAATAAGGCAAATCATCCATATATGTGTTCATTTTCAAACAAATTCCACACGATACGATTATGGTTTTCCAAGAAAACCCCGTACCATCGTCTCCATAGTAAAAATACATAATGTTGCTGAGATCTATTAAATGAGACATGTTTCATTTCTGTTGGTGGGGGGGGACATTTCTGCCCATCGTCCTTTAGTTTTAATATTTGAACCATTCGGTACACAAAAAATGGCATATACTCATATGTGCACATTTTTTGTATTTTATAACAGGCTGATTTCTGCAACTCTATCTTGCTTCTATTTTGCGATTTTTTCAACTAATCCAAATTCAGTAATTTATTTTAGATAATTAGTTATCAGCTTTCATACCATCTTCATCCATGTCTTTGGGGTCTGGTCTGGCTGGTTTAGTTTCAGGATTGGGGTCAATCTCTCCTGGTTTCAGCTTGCGAGGGTCATCACCCATATCCTCCCCCTCCTCTTTCTTCTGAGCTTGATCCCTAAACATTAAAACAAACAACAAATTGGATTATTAACTAATTAAAACTATGCTTTTGCACACCATAACTGTAATTTACAATGATTGGGATTTTTTCCAATCAATCAATCAATCTTTTTTTTCTTGCGGCAAGAAATTAAGATTAAATTGATTTTACCTCGATTTGGTATGGTTGTGCTTAGGAATCTCAGACAGAGTTAACAATTACTTCTAAAAGTAGCATTTTTTCAAAAGTTCAGTAGGATTACTAAATAAGTATCAGGAAACAATATCACATTTATTAGCCTAGTCCCAAACTAAGCTCCACGCGTATAATATAGATAAATACTAGACAACAATAAACAACACAAAACATCTATTGAACACCACATACACCACGAAAGGGTATACGAGAAAATAAAATAAAGATTACATAGTGAATCAACAGGCGGTCTTATTGCTTAATCTCTCTCTCTCTCTTCTTTAAATACTTATATAAAGGAATAAATACTGCAATCAGTGCCGGATTAGCCACAAAGCAAGAGCAGCAATTGCTACGGGCCCCATGCTTCAGGGGGGCCATGCACCCTCATCTCCCCGACATGTATTTCTATCAGTACTACATCTAAGACTCCAAAACAAATACTTGCGCTCAATAAATGCTAAACTAAGATGCATAAAAACCAACTTACAGTAAATATTCATATCTTTCCAAGCACTGAGCGGCAGTGCGGCCTATAATGGGAGCAATTGTCCTCCACTGAGTGGGCATCAGCTTGGCCAGGTGCAGCAGCTTCTCGTCCTCCTCGCGCGACCACTCTGTCTTCTTGATGCTCGGGTCCAACCACTCGTACCATCGAGCCTTGCACTGTTTCGCAGACTTGCGGTGCAGCAAAGAAGCAATACGAGACCACTGGTTTTTGCCATATTTCATCACAGCCGCCTTCAGGATTTCATCCTACAATACATCATTACATATTAGTAACTGCAAACTTCAAAAATGTATTGATGATACACAAAATATTCCTATATTAAACAAACCTCTGTGTTACGCCAAACGCCGCCTTTTATCATAATTCGCGGCATGTTGCCGGATTATTGAACTTCTGCTTATGCGAATTTTATTTATAACTTAATTGACTATTTAATCTTCTGATATCAGTCCAGGGATATTCCAATTATTGACTGTAACTAAAAATCCAATCGAATCGAACACCAGGAACAGGATCACACTACGATAGATCCATAGACGTCAAAATCGACAATTCAACAATCAATGAATAAAATGTCATTATTTGACAGATGGGACGCCATTAGGTAATAAGGGCGTAGTATACTTTGGTCCGTAAACACATAATTCAACAAAAATAAAGTCGAACACGACACGAGACACTTATGCATAAAGGAGGATTTACAATGAAGATACTCGATAAAATATCAAATTTAAAAAAAAAACACAGAAATATGTTTCACAGATGGAATTAACATTCGCCGCGTTCGTCGGCGGGGGAGGGAGCCATGTTTTGACTTTTGGAAAGTTTTGAGTTTGAGTGAAGAACTGTCAAATAGGGCATTAATTATTTAATTAATAAGTATTTGTAATGTAGTGGAACAAAGAAAAGACGCTGTATTTTATACAATTAGTAAAGGAGCGGCCCATAATTTGACAAATTGTACTGGGATGACAGCTGTCAAAAGAAAAGTGATATGTTATGACATTCTTCACTCCAAAGTAGAGATGCGCAAAACAGTGCTTTGAAACGTAATGCCATATTTCATTACATCTCCAGAAACGTGATATAACAATGTGATATCACATCACTTGAAACATCACCCGTTGCTGACATGAACGAGAAGCACGGCGCACCTTTCACACGCACACCGAGCGCGCGGCATGGCATAGCAGTACTTCGTATTACGCGCGATATGTGATATAAAACCATCTCTTTCATCGCGTTGATATTGAATGAGAGCCGATCGGTCGTCTCCCTCGGGTAATATATCGCAAGGACTGATGATTAGCGTGATGCTTGTTTCTTTCGATTAAAGCCTAATATGGCATTACGCGGTTAAGTTATATGTCACTTGTGATATTACTCGCATTACTTACACATGTCTGACCTACTCCAAAGTCGAAATGGACGTGCAGTTGTACCTAAACATGTTTGTAACATTTGTCTAACATGTTTTGTTAGTTTTTTGGCGCAGCGGACACGCCTTAATCTTTTCACCATCCAGGGTGACCAAGTATACCTAAACCACATCTAAACTGTTAAAATTGAAATAACAACAATGGCAAAATATCAATTATTAACATAGGTATATCGACGGTTTTCATTTGGTCGTTACTTTCATTTTACCTTTATGTAAAAAATCTATGACGAATGATAATGCGTAGCAAGTTTTATATAATCCAGAGACAAAATGAAATTGTCTTAATGCTGCCCAACTTAAATAGGTATCATAGAACGGGAAATTGGCGTCCTTTAGCCGAACGGCAACACTCTATCTAACTGTCAAGGCAATTTGTCAACCAAGTAGTAAAGGCACTCCCTATTCCTTATTATTTGATAAAAATCAACGCTTTTGGTGAATAATGCCTTTCGTCGAGTGATTTTGTAGATAACAGTTAATCATGTACAACTTTCGCTAGGACTTGTTGAGAATTATTGTATTTACAGGTAAGTTTTACCCTAACTATACTATGCACATAAATATTTATTGGACCCTATATCCGCTCTTGATATCTGTATTCCGGTGCTCCTGCGGACCAACCGGGATTATCAGTTGTGCCGTAGCTGCATAGTCATAGGCTTTGTAATCGTACATACATTTTTAGTTTGTGTAGATAATGTGAAGTAGCAAATTAACTTCAACACATTAGTTGAATAAACAATTGGCCTGCTTCCTCTACTTCGACCCTTGTTGTTAGCAACGCTACACAATTTATTTGCCCCTCTGCACTAAATCAAACCTTTATTATTTATGCTTATAAGTAGTCTCTGCCTGCTCTGGGAAACAGGCATGATGTAATGTATGTTTGTATTATTATAAATAAGCTTGCTATGACTTTATAAAATAATCAATTATATAGCACATTGGTCGGTCCATAAAGAAGATAGTGTTTAATAACTATGTTGAGTCAGTTATCAATGGATTGTTAATAAAAATAAGGAATATGATGTCTAAAAATGTCAGTGAGAGTTCATATCTAATTTAAAATGGTGCAAAATTGAAGATCAAATCGTTATTTCTGTTTTTCATAAGCCAACTGCTGTCAATGAGGTATTATTAATTATTGATGGCAGTAACAACACTCTTCCAATTCTAATTTTATACATAATGGCTTTGACCCCTGGTTAGTTGCATTTCACCAAGGTGTTATTTCTAGATAGTTGCTATGGACTTGGTTAGTTAAAGAGTATTTTCTCTAGTGGACTAAACAGAAGCACATGGGGTTTGTTCCATGTTCTTCTGTCAAGTTCAACATCACCGTTACTAAACAAGTGCTTTTCTTTTGGGTGTTATAATAAATCAGTATGAACCATATTCCATGTAACCTACAGTTAGAAAACCCAAGATTTTAACAGGGTAAATGTGGAGTTCATTAATGGTGCATTTCTATATTAAATATGGTGGATAGAGTTGTGAGGTCTCGTAAAAACTTTACACATTTTGTACGTAGCAAATGTAAAATTTAAACAAGACGTCAGAGATATATCCATGGTTTTGAATATAGGAATGCACCCTAAAACCAAATCGGTGTAACCTGCCCTGGGCGGCAGTTTCAAGGGATGCCTACGATTAAAGAAAAAAACTTGTTTCATAACACTGGACCTGGACTGGTGGAAAGGGAGACCCACTGTATAGTTCTGACCCGGTTCGAAAAAAAAACATAGATCCGGGCTGTTATGTCCGCAAATAAAGTAGATTTATGGTGTTGGATAAATCTTTTACGTTAATATTACGTAGGCCTATCACTCATTGTGGTGTTAGTCATATTTATTTTAAACTTTTAAGTCAAACTCACTTATCTGAGAGGATGTTTACAAATTTATTTAGCTAGGCACATTAAATACTCATAAAAGGGAATTTTCAATTTAATATTAAGTTCTAAGTAATTTTCGCAAGGCAATTTTGAATTTTAAATTGAATATTTATGAAATGATTTTTAGATCATTTCTTTAATTATATGACAAACTTGACCATCTTTGGCAAACACAAGATAATTAAATAACTTAAAATGTACTTATATTAAAAATAAATAAATAGCCTTAATATGAGACATTTCTGCTGAGTAATTTATTGATTATATTGGTTAATACTGTTGTTTGTTTGTTTGTTTGTTTGTTTGTTTGTTTGTTTGTTTGTTTGTTTGTTTGTTTGCAAATCAAACATTAAGTAATGATGTTTGTTTGTTCGCACCAATTAAAATTTGTAATATAGTAATCCAATCAAAAAATGAATTTAAAAAAACCAACTGGACCAACACATTAGCACTACATAGAATACTTGATCAATAAACAGATGGATACTTGCATCTATCAGTTGTCCAACTGCCACCTGATAAAATAGATTATAATGATAATAAATGAATAGGTTATAAAAGGAAAATGTATCTATATTAAGGTTTTTTTATTTACAGTAAAAATGTCTACAATGTCGAGGTCAGTCCACATCGGCCAACAGAAGTTGGCTGAGAAACTCATCATCCTCAATGACCGAGGTATTGGTATGTTGACACGAATCTACAATATCAAGAAAGCCTGCGGAGATGCCAAGTCTAAACCTGCTTTCCTCTCTGACAAGACTCTGGAGTCTTCAATAAAACACATTGTTCGGAGATTCCCCAACATTGATGTGAAACAGCTTCAAGCCATATCGCATATCAGAAATGATGTAATTAAATCTCTTTCTCTGTATTATTACACTTTTGTAGATCTGTTAGATTTTAAGGACAATGTTGCTGAGCTTCTGAGCACTGTAGCCGCTTGTCAGGTAACACTTGATTTGACGCTAAATTTCGAGCTGACGAAAAACTATCTTGACCTCGCGACTACCTACGTGGCGCTGATGATCCTCCTTTCCCGCGTTGAAGATCGCAAAGCTGTACTAGGTCTTTTTAATGCGGCACATGAAATGGTCCATAACCAGATTGATTCCAGTTTTCCACGCTTGGGAATGTTGATTGTGGACTATGACGCGCCTCTTAAAAAGCTTTCAGAAGAATTTGCACCACATCAAAAGTTGTTGGCTAGTGCCCTTAATTCATTGTGGCATGTGTATCCAGCAAGAAACTTGACCGCTGAGCACTGGAGGTCAGAACAGAAGTTGAGTTTAGTTAGCAATCCAGCACAGCTCCTCAAACCTTCAGAAACCAACACTATGTCCTGTGAATATGTATCTCTAGAGACCCTGGAGAGGTGGGTGATATTTGGTTTTGCAATCTGTCATCAAATGTTGCAGCAAGATCATGCAAATAAGATGTGGGTCAGTGCCTTAGAGTCTGGCTGGGTTTTGGCATTGTTCCGTGATGAGGTCATCTATATACACTCCTACATTCAAAGTTTTTTTGATGGAATCAAAGGATATGGAAAGAGGATATCTGAAGTTAAAGATTGTTATCACCACGCTGTGCAGAAAGCAGGGTATAAGCACAGAGAGAGACGAAAGTTTCTGAGGACTGCTCTCAAAGAGCTTGGTCTAATTTTGACTGATCAGCCAGGACTATTGGGTCCCAAAGCGTTGTTGATCTTTATCGGTCTTTGTTATGCGCGAGATGAAGTGTTTTGGCTGTTGCGTCACAATGATAACCCTCCACAAAAAGTAAAGGGCAAAGCCGCAGAAGATTTAGTCGATCGTCAACTGCCTGAGCTACTGTTTCACATGGAAGAGTTAAGAGCTCTAGTTCGCAAGTACAGCCAAGTCATGCAGAGATACTACGTCCAGTATTTATCTGGATTCGACGCAGTAGCTTTGAATCTAATGATTCAAAACTTACAAGTTTGCCCTGAGGACGAAAGCATAATTTTGTCGTCCCTTTGCAATACCGCCGCGAATATCAACGTCAAGCAAGTAGAAGACAATGAATTGTTTGATTTCCGAGCCTTCCGATTAGATTGGTTCAGACTGCAGACATATACCTCTGTCGCGAAAACTCCCTTAAATCTGGTTGATCAAAGAGAATTGGCACAGTTTATAGACAAAATGGTCTTCCATACAAAAATGGTTGACAATCTGGACGAAATTATGGTGGAAACGTCAGACTTGTCTCTGTTCTGTTTTTACAGCAAAATATTTGAGAATCAGTTCCACATGTGCTTGGAGTTTCCAGCACAGAACCGATATATTATAGCATTTCCGTTAATATGTAGCCATTTCCAAAACTGCACACATGAATTGTGCCCTGAAGAAAGACACCACATCCGAGAACGCTCTCTATCCGTTGTTAATATATTCTTAGACGAAATGGCTAAGGAAGCTAAAAACATTATCACTACGATCTGTGATGAACAATGCACGATGAGCGACAAGTTGCTTCCGAAGCACTGTGCACAGACAATTGCCCACTTAGCCAACAGAAAGAAGAAGGATAAAAATAAGAAGAATACTATTGAAATTGTGAAGCCAGGAGCAGAAAGCTACAGAAAGACAAGAGAGGAATTGACAACCATGGACAAACTTCATATGGCATTGACTGAGCTCTGTTTTGCCATTAATTATTGCACAACCGTTAACGTTTGGGAGTATACTTTCGCTCCACGAGAATATCTGCACCAGCATTTAGAGAACAGATTTTCTAAAGCATTGGTTGGAATGGTAATGTTTAACCAAGATACGAGCGAAATTGCTAAGCCATCAGAACTGTTGGTCAGCGTCCGAGCATACATGAATGTGTTGCAAAGTGTCGAGAACTACGTACATATTGATATAACAAGGGTTTTTAACAACTGTCTATTGCAACAGACGCAGAATATGGATAGCCATGGCGAGAAGACTATTGCTTCGCTATATACTCAGTGGTATTCTGAGATTTTACTCAGAAGAGTAAGCGCTGGAAGCATTTGTTTTTCCATGAACCAAAAGGCCTTTGTAAGTTTGACTGCAGAAGGAGCAATTCCTTTTAACGCTGAAGAGTACTCGGATATCAACGAGTTGAGAGCTTTGGCCGAACTTATCGGGCCCTACGGCATGAAACTACTCAGTGAAACATTGATGTGGCATATTTCCAGCCAAGTACAAGAGCTAAAAAAATTAGTGGTGCAAAACAAAGAAGTGCTACAAATGCTACGAACGAACTTCGACAAACCCGAAATAATGCGAGAACAATTCAAGAGGTTACAGCACGTAGACAACGTTCTGCAAAGGATGACAATAATAGGGGTGATTCTGAGTTTCCGTCAAGTAGCGCAAGAGTCGTTGCTGGATGTGTTAGAACGGCGGATTCCTTTCCTGATTAGCTCAATCAAGGACTTCCAGCAGCAGCTGCCGAGCGGCGACCCGATGCGCGTCATTTCAGAGATGTGTTCTGCTGCGGGTTTGTCTTGCAAAGTGGATCCCACTCTCGCGTCAGCTCTACGACAAAATAAAGCTGAGTTGGAAGAAGAGGAACACTTGGTTGTGTGCCTAATGATGGTGTTCGTGGCTGTGTCGCTGCCGCGGCTCGCGCGTAGTGAGGGCTCTTTCTACCGACCCTCCCTGGAGGGCCACGCCAACAATATCCACTGCATGGCACCCGCCATCAATCACATTTTCGGAGCCCTATTCACAATCTGCGGACAGGGTGACATAGAGGATCGCATGAAGGAATTCTTAGCTCTAGCATCCTCTTCCCTCCTAAGGCTAGGACAGGAAACTGACAAAGAAGCTATTAAAAATCGGGAATCGGTATATCTATTACTCGATCTCATCGTGCAGGAGTCTCCTTTCCTGACTATGGACCTTCTGGAGTCGTGCTTCCCGTATGTACTGATACGTAATGCTTATCATGAAGTTTATAAACAAGAACAAGTGCTTTTGCATTCGTAAAATATTTCTAAGGCTATGAGATAATAAAAGACATGAATGTAAAATATGCATTCAACTGTTTTATTAAATGTCATCTTTTTAATTTTATTGGCGTAGACAATGTTTTAATATAAATATTTGATTATAGAGTCCCGCCTGTAATGCACCTAATTGAGATTGTTTCATTTATTGGCCTAAAAGCTATTTCTGAAATGTATTATGGTTGGCAATGACATATATTATGTTTTGATTAAGTTTAGCATTTTTCTATATAGATGAATCCGCAAAGAAGTTATTACTTATGTTAGGTGTGTAATTGCCCTCGAAAATATTGTAAACCCGAAATCGTATATTAATTGATAATAATTATCTACATCGGCATCGTTTATGAGATATCGTACCCTAATGTTAAAAATGTCTTGTAAAAATTGTTTTTATACATTATTTACCTAGGTCAAGCGAGGCTATTACGTCAGTGGGGCAATTACGTCAAGTGGCTTTAACGCTCATTCTAAAGTTCGTATCGAATAGTGAAGTGAGTGAGTGAAGTAGAGAAAAATATCTACTTGTCAATAGATGTAACTTTTCGATACGAACTTTTAAACGGGAGATAAAGCCACTCGACGTATTGCCCCACTGATGTAATAAATAGCCCCGCTTGACCTTACTCCCAGAGATATGTTGTAATTTAAAGTTTAAACATTTCAGCAATGGTATTGTCAGAAAGTAAAAAGCAATGTCGTTAATCGACCTGTAGAACATAAAATAATAATATATTAATAAAACCTCCGTAATTTATGTGCTAAATACGTCGTAAGCGTACCTATTACCACAATAATTCCACAAAACATTCTGTTATAAAGACTGGTTTGAATATTCCTGTCTGTGTCTGTTTGTGTTATGGATGTAAGAAATAATTTATCATTTAAGCAGTAAGAATAAAAAATAAATTTATTATCAAATAAGTAAAACTAAGATAATTATTTACGACTAACAAAAACATTGCCCACCACCGTTTTTTCATTGTAACTTATCGGTTTAACTTTAAGATACTTTATTTGGCTATACATTTATCAATTTCTGTTTGTATTTGTTCTTGATAATAGTTACTTACATGGAATTGATATTTAACACAAACATACTAGGGGGGGGGGGGGAGGGGAATCGGAAATATGATTATGTTTTTATATATATAATAGATCATTTTCTCCCAAACATATTGGTTTGTCAAATACTTAATATTTGATGATTTAATGATGCAATTTATTTTTCTTCATTACTTCAGATATGCTTAGTGCTTATTAGATAAAAGATTAAATGTTATCCGATACCGCTTTGCGACTCTAGTCCGCTTTCCTTGGAGTAATACCATATTGTTTACATAATGGTTGCTCTTTATCACCAGGCGGCCATATTGTAAAACAGCAATGCAGCAATCCTTCTTTCTTTTTACTATTATCGAGCTGAGGCCCTACGTCGAAGTTCGAAGTTACGTTAGCCCCAATTCTGTCACTCGGTATTCGAGACTAAATAGAGAGAAAGGGATGGAGCTAACGTAACTTCAAACTTCGATTTTCAACGTACGGCCTCTGAACGTCTCTTTACAACTTTACTAGACAGTGAACCTGCATTGATTTAAGTCGCCCACGAAACTAATTCGATTTAGTTTATTTCAGAAACAATATCCTTTGTTTGAAAACGAATCTTACTAGCTAGCACATTAAAAAAAGAAAGTCGTCAATTTTACTAGAACCTAAACTAGTTAGTCTCGAAAAAAAACGCCGGACTGTTTATTCTCGTAGTTTTCTCTCTATATATTATTTTACACCTGAAATTATTATAATACTGTATTTATTTGAATGTTATCCCGACTCATTGTAAGTCTACGTCCGGACTGGATTCTCGCAATAAGTGTCAAGTGCCCAACTAAAGTGTAATTCAAACCGATGATACAGTTTTTTACCTAGCATGTAAATACGACTATACTTACATATTAATAAAAACAAGAGATAAAAACTTTGTTTCATTTGTGCTAAGGACCATCGAAATAAAAATGCCAATATTTAATGTAAAATTTATTGTTTTTTTTATTATTTTGAAATCACATGTTGTAACATTCATCTCGTTAATTAAAAATATTCACATTGTCTTTTAAATAATCTATTACGGTAATCTAGCTTACACTTAGGAGAAATAATGCCATTGAGTACTACGACGATGGAGTTACACGCTATCCATACACATTGGTCAAGTCGCTCTACGCCGGAAACATTACCCTCGCGGTTTACATACAAATATACAATTTTATAGTACAGTTATGAGAACTTGCGTATTCTTTCGACATTCACTAATAAAATGGCATTACTATGGTATACTTATAAGATTGACCCTTAACATTAAATGTATAGAAAACATAAAAAATACATCATGCTCTTTGGCTTGCACGACGGAAAGTTAACTCTACGCGTAGTATGTATGACCGATAACGTATATCATCTATCAGAGAGATCAACCGACGACCGACGCACGATCGTGTTACACAGGTATATCGTGTAAACAGTATAATGTGATATGCAAGTTTGTATTTGCCAGTAAAACATCGAAGTACAACCAACATAACAACTGAGTCGCGATCAACGAATTTGAGCCGCGCCGCGCGCGCGCGGGCGCCAACACTACAACAAGATTGTAAGATTTCAGTCTAATTATATTATTTGATCATTTGGCAATACAGTAATTTTTTATAATTTACAATCTACTTAAAAATAACATTAAATGAATACAAAAAGTACGAGTCCTTAGGAAAACTAAATGCAGAATTTGGAAATACTTGAGCCCCATAAGCTTTCGCCGATTGAAATAATTTAGGACGTTTTAGGAATACTTAGCGGGTGTTGATATTTAGCGTGTCAGCGAGTCGCTAATCGTTGGATTGACCATTATTACATAGTAAATTCCATATAATTCTTATTCTAAATCTCCGCGGTGTCTACTGAGATCACCTGACAGTATTCTCCAAGTATCCGCTTGAGTGATCTCTCAGGTGACCTCAGTGGACACCCCGAACTTAATTAACAAACGTCAGTATCAACGGTGAGCCCATCCCTCGCATGCTCGAGCCCTGCGACCTTGTATACCTAAATATGTCCTGCCTGGCCAGCTAATTGTCACAATACTTTGGCTCGCCTGTCGCCCGCGCCGCGGCGCACGCCATTACCAGTTGAGCACTACGCTAAACTACCGGCTGTAGTGTCTAACTAAATTAACATTAACAATTGTCTTCTAACAGTTCTAACTCGTTTTCTAAGTATGTAATTTATCACACAGCGCTTAAATAGCAAAAACGCTTGGCAGTGTTTATGTGAACATGGCATTACTTTAGTAAAAACGATTATGTGACGACAGCTAGTACGGCTACAGACGTACCCCGAATGATCGGGGCGCAACTAAAGTGGGCACCATTTAATTTGAAACTTATTTCTTCGCCTTTTAACCGACCGATAATAAATACAAAGGAACAGACTATCAAAGGATTATAGCTCGGCAATAAAGAGTTTGGAGGATATGAGGGCGATGTTCGGAGTTAAATAGGCAATATGACCCAATAACTGCAGCTACCGCGGTGGTCACTTCGGTTAGATTAGTGCAGTTCCACCTTTCACGTTAAACTCTCTTTTGCTGAGCTATACAAATTGCTATAATGGCACCTCCGCGTCCTTACATTAACATACAATAAAAATAGATTATAAAATTACGATTACGGAGATTCCAGTAAAACAATGCATTAATTATACATTAACTAGTATTGGTATTCATTTTACATATTTGATATTTTACACAATAGCTTTAACTCTTCATTTATATACAAAAATATACATAAATGTCTGTTGTAAAAGCAGCTTTGACAAGTTATTGTGTAGTTAAAGTATCACTGGCTTAAGACACGCCTTGTCATTTAAAAGATAATTTCGTTATAAAATAATAATATTCGTAGGTAAATAAAGCAGTCGAGACACCCCGAGCGCGCCCTGCCGCGGTTTACAGAGAATTAATACATTATACTTTCTTGAGCAAACATAGTTCTTACCAATTAAACCAATATTGCGCTTTTCTATTATAGCAGAATCATCAATTCTGAAATAGCTCGCTATTGCTAACCTATCGCAAGAATGAAATTTAAATTGCAGTCTCATTTGGCAAATTTACATAAGTTAGAAATGCTATTTTTTCTGAAACTGTAATGTTTATAGGTTTTTTAATCAAATATCTAAAGATTTTTAAAAACAATTATCGCATTTTGAACTAACGAAAATTTGGGAAATGAAACCGTTGGAGAATGAGATTTCAGACTAGCGATAGGTAAGCTTGTCATTTTGTTTGTTGAATCAGAAGTAAACATTATACACAGGTAGTTAGAAATGTACTTAAGCGAGCGGAGGCCTTGGTGATCCGCCCAACAACATAACTTGGGGCTTCTGCTAGTACCATTTAACTGGTTGTGAATATAACTAACTTCCCTGTCGCAGTAGGGGTTGTTTCTATTCAATGTTTAAAAGTCTACACCTACACTCTTCGCAAATTTATTATTACACGCAATATTACTTAACAATGTCTTTTTACATGTGTTAGAACATAAAGCCCGGGTAGATAATGAGCATTCTTATAACCAGACTCAACCTACGGCCGTAATAAAATAATCTTAACCAAGATGCACGCTCAAGATAAGTCATAAGTGTCAGTTCTTTATGACTTGACGTCTACTTTCACGTTTCGTGAACCTTCTGAGCCAAGATTAGGTTATACGCCCCTTAGTTTATACACTCAATCACCGTCTTTTGTTCATTGAACTGTTTACTAATATATAACTTCTTAAACCAGAGAGTAACTTCAAAAACACTTATCCAATTTTGATGTAAATTGTAGCATTTTGATGCTAATTAACTTAGGTATGTACAAAATGGCTACCAATTCTTTTAAAGGTCGTAACTCGATAATAACCGGAAATGTTAAAAAGTGTTTAGGTACTAAGTACATTATTCAGTTTAGTACGACTTTTAAATTTATTGATCTTATGGGTTCCATTGGAAAGAACCACGAGCTTAAAAAATATTTGCTATCTATTTTGGACCTAAGTTTATTACCAACAAAACGTTACAAGCTACATCAAAATTCCTTCTGTATGTTTGAAGTTACTCTCTGTTTCAAGAAGATATACTTGTCAGTTTTTTTTGCCGGCGAGTGTGTATGAAGATTGTCAGCAGTGGCGGCTTTAGAGAGCCCCGCCCAGCAGAGGGCTACGCCCCTAAAATCGAAAATGTTCAACAAAAGACTTAAATTAAGGCTGGTTTACAATTTAGGTATATTGTCTCGCGGGAAATTTCTAACCTAAATAATACTTTAGAGCCGCCACTGACTGTCATTATTGTCAGTGGGAACGTCGGGGAGCGGCCCCGGCCACGCGTCGACCTAAATAACGCTACAACAGATTTGAGCACCTGAAACATCAATTGATTTTATATTGGCAGTGCTGGACATTTTATTATAGGCATTCATATTTTGTGTGGCAAGGTGTATTTCGCCTGTAACAACTTGAGATTAGACACGCTAGGAAAAAGACGATTGTTATATTTTCTAAACGATCGCTTGCTAACCGATATTCCAATTGATAATCTGACTTGCGTGATCCCTAGCTGTCAAATCGGACCTATTAGATTTACTGCACCCATTTTTCTTAATTAGTTGATTGGTGTTATGGGTATGTAAATCGTTAATAAGCGCCACAACGATAACTAAACATATCTTACTAGTATAAAGTAGCGTATCATCCACCTACGCTTGCTACATAATCTCTTATTATATGTATGCTTTCTAGTTTATTTTTCAATAATAAACTGCCCAGAAAAATCGTTTTATATTGCTTTTTTGACAGGAACAAGACTATATGACAAGATTTTAATCTAAGACATTTTTAATCGCACTTTGGGCAAGCAAACAGCCTAACGGGAGATTAAAAATATCTTAAATAAAATAAATTTCAATGTACGTTTTTGTTAACTTAAATAGACTTTTGCCCTCACCCAGCATTATTACAAGCTATTAATATTTTTTTTAATAAGTCGTTCCAGCTCACACGAAATACACTTTGAAGGTAGTCTTGTTCCTAAAGGAGTTTAGTAGACCGTAGCGTTTCGGTGGTTCAGATGTCCTGCCGCTGCGTGTTGGTGACAGTGAGCGACTCGGGCGAGTGCAGCGTGATGGCGGTCTGGCTGGCGACGGTGCGGGTCACGTACCCCAGCAGCAGCGGCGCGCCCGGCGCCAGCGCGACCAGCCCGGCGCCGTCCGCGCACGAGTACTGTCAGACCTTGTGCGCGCGCATCTCGTACGACAAGGGGTACGCGTTGGCGTAGGGCTCCGCGCGCCGCCCGCTCGGCCCGGGCGGCGCGGACGCTGCAACAACCAACACTTATTGGAATTCTATTCGGTTGACGAAGCGTTTCAATTCGAACTCGAAAGTGGCATTTTCACCAGTACAGCACGCCCTGCAGCTAAAACTACAAGTACTAAAAGTCTGAAAAATATCCTAATTAAAAACACATGTAACGAATTTAAAAATAAATCTATCACGAGTAATTAGATTTTATTGGTTCTTTAGATACAGGCGACTAAAGTGTTTATACATAATAAATATCATCTCCTAATAACTTTAAATAGAAAAGTAGTTCATACAACACCTGCTATACTGCAAGCAAGATTTGCGACGTATGTCTCGCAATGACTTTATGCGACTTAAGATCGCCGCATAAACGGCTATCGATTGTGAAGATTAATGGCTATAATATGTTCAAGCAGTCTTAAACGTAAACCAAAAGACCACGTGATTCAAGGAGTCATCTTTTTTAGCTTTTGCAACCCAAAATAGATATAACAAGATTACAGATATCAACGAAACCTACGAAAACATACATACACACACATAACACACTTATCAAATAGTTAAAAACAACAATTAATTTATTATTGGTATACGGTGACAAATGAAATCGGCTTTGAAAAAACGTTTATGCGGAGTAAGAAAGTAAAGATGACGTTTTTTCGTATAAATGCTTCTCATATTCGTTATTATTGCCTTGGATGTAATCAAAGCATTCAAATCAATTAACATTAAGAAAACCAATGATCTTTGGGGGGTTTCGGTTCACGTCCTTAAATCCTTAATGGAAGTCATAGCATCTGACTTAATGATCATATTTAATCACTGTGTTGATTGTGGTGAGTTTCCTGATCTTATGAAACATAGCAAGATAATTCCATTATTTAAAACGGGTAGTACTTCTGACCCCACTAACTTTAGACCGATATCGATACTACCCACTTTCAGTAAAATCTTTGAGAAAATAATTTTATCACAGTTAATGCAACATTTTCAAGATAATAATTTATTACATAATAAACAATTTGGTTTTACTCGGGGTCGCTCGACAACCGAAGCTGGTGTTGAGCTAATTAAACATATTTTTGATGCCTGGGAGGGGTCACATGATGCTTTAGGTATTTTCTGTGATTTGTCCAAGGCCTTCGATTGCGTTAACCATGACACATTGGTCAGGAAGCTACACCATTATGGAGTTAGAAGTACTGCGCTAAACTTAATTAAAACGTACTTATTCGGGAGAATACAAAGGGTAGACGTGAATGGAAAACGATCACCTGGGTCTTTGGTCTCAATAGGCGTGCCACAGGGCTCAATTTTGGGTCCATTTCTATTCCTCATTTACATAAATGATTTACCATACCTTATAAAGGACAACCATGATATAGTATTGTTTGCTGATTATACCTCACTCGTATTTAAAGTCAAACGACAACAGGAGTTTAATGTGGATGTAAACAATGCTATATCAAAAGTAGTACATTGGTTTAGGGCCATTCCATATGATTTCAACAAATTTGAATTAAAAAGTGTGCCGCATGACTTTTGATTTGAATAAAAAAAATTGAGGATATACTTTATGGTGACAGAAGAGCTGAACCATCACCAGTTTTTTTTTTTAATTTTTTTATTTCCGAGTTTTACTCATTCGAAGTAAATAGTGGGGTCAAATTCCTGCTTGTATATAATACGCACTAACTTTTTTTTTTTTAAAGATAACGAAATAATTGTTGCTGTGTTTGATTAGGTAAGAAATGTGGATGTCATACTGTATGAAAAAAGTTATCTAAATTAACTACAAAAAAAATGGTGTCCATTTGAAATGTTCAAGTAACTGGTAATTTTTTGCAATTTTAATTAATTTTTGTGCAAACCCTAAAGCATATTAGGGATAACTTTTTTCAGAAATATAAAGTACTCGTTTTGTTCATTCTGTAAAATAAATATTATCGTTTTAGAATTATAATTCTAACAGAAAAATAGTAGTGAAAATTTAGAATTTCGAAAAATGCTTATGTTTGACCCCCAAAAAACCCATGTGGAAGAATAATTAAAAATTTGAATTTATTCAGAAAATATAGTCCATGTCTTTGTTAATTAGATTCAGTTTAAAAAGTTTTGTTATTTTTGCTCGTTTAAGAAATATATTTTTTTAGGTGCTACTATAATCCTTATCGAAGTTATATATAGGAGACCGTACTTAGGAGATAATGAAGCGGTGCAAACTCTTTGTAGGAAGTGCTTGTGTTATTTAACCTGTTGTCATGTATAGTTATTGTTCGTTATACACCGTGGGCCCGAATAACCCGACCAATTTTAACAATCGATACTAGAGCCTATTTGTAGAATATAATGGGTATAATATGTAGTCCAATAACGCATAATTTCCGAGATTTTCATTATTTAAAAAACAATTCCATAGTTAATTTAATTTGAACTCTGTCACCTTAACCTAAAGCATTATTTAATAAGAAATTGATTAATTAATTTATGTTGTATGTGGATGATATTGCTACTTACAACATGAATCTTTCTTGCGGCCTAAAAACTGCATACTAGCAGGTGCTAGCGGGACACATTCAGTGTGTGTTTGTCTCATGCATCAGAACATCAAATTAATATTATCGGCTATAAAGGCGAAGTTAATGTACCAAGAATTACTAAAAAATATTGTGTGCGATATATGTAACGAAAATTGCATGCTTTCAAAATGTACGGATTGTCCAGGGGTTGAAAACTTGGATACTCAAATAAGTGAAGATATTGAGCTTATATCTTCCACAACATACTCTCAATAGGCATCGACTGATGCCATTTACTTACAGTTATCAAAACAGTAGAAGAATTTAAAGAAGATTTAAAAGACCAATTATTAAAAATGAAACATCATCATTTCATAACAGAGAAGCAATCTGAATATTTGAAGACTTTAAAAGAAAAATTGCAAAATGACGCCGAGTGCATAGTTTTAGGAGATTTCTCGGAAAATTTTACTTTTTTGGTACAAGACGAAGTGCAATCATTTCACTGGACAAACGATCAAGCCACGTTGCATCCATTCGTCATACATTTAAAAGTTATAGTCATAAATATTTTAATCTGCATATATAAAAACTATGAGAGAAAATTCACGAGATAAGCAGTTTAAAAAAAACATATATCCAAAAATAGGGAAAATAACAAAACTTTTTAAACTGAATCTAATTAACAAAGACATGGACTATATTTTCTGAATAAATTCAAATTTTTAATTATTCTTCCACATGGGTTTTTTGGGGGTCAAACATAAGCATTTTTCGAAATTCTAAATTTTCACTACTATTTTTCTGTTAGAATTATAATTCTAAAACGATAATATTTATTTTACAGAATGAACAAAACGAGTACTTTATATTTCTGAAAAAAGTTATCCCTAATATGCTTTAGGGTTTGCACAAAAATTAATTAAAATTGCAAAAAATTACCAGTTACTTGAACATTTCAAATGGACACCATTTTTTTTGTAGTTAATTTAGATAACTTTTTTCATACAGTATGACATCCACATTTCTTACCTAATCAAACACAGCAACAATTATTTCGTTATCTTTTCAAAAAAAAAAGTTAGAGCGTATTATATACAAGCAGGAATTTGACCCCACTATTTACTTCGAATGAGTAAAACTCGGAAATAAAAAAACTAATAAAAAAACTGGTGATGGTTCAGCTCTTCTGTCACCATAAAGTATATCCTCAATTTTTTTTATTCAAACCAAATGTCATGCGGCACACTCGATTTGTTGAAATCATATGGAATGGCCCTTTAGTGTTAATAATTTATTACTAAATGAGAAAAAGACTAAATGTATTAAATTTATGACTACCAATGTGAAAAATAGACAAACTACTATATTTATGAAAACATTATGCATGTTCATAAGAACATCAGTAATTTTAGAAAGAACTGTGACATACATAATGTTAATACCAGAAATAAACATAAGCTCGCAGTGCCCTTTACACGGCTTCACAAAATAAAAAACTCTTTCATGGGTAATTGTATAAGGTTCTATAATAAGCTCCCAAGTAGTGTTACTCATTTATCAGTAAATAAATTTAAGAGTTACGTTAAACGTAAACTAATTTCTAAAGCTTATTATAGTATTAAAGATGATATGAATGATGACAATGCTTGGGACTGATTATTATTATATTATTATTTTTTGCTATACAATTTTATTATTAATGACCGTGGAGACTATATACATCTCCCTGTACGATTACCTATTATTTTAATATGACATCTGGAGACTTTACATCTCCAAAATTGACCGTGGAGGCTTTCTACATCTCCCTTATTTTATTTTTTGTGTTTTTTTTTATTTTTATAATTGTATTTAATTTTAATTTGACATCTGGAGACTCTTTACAGCTCCAAAATTGACCGTGGAGACTTTCTACATCTCCCTTGTTTTTGTGTTTTTTTTTTTAATTATATTTAATTCTTAATTTTAATTTGACATCTGGAGACTCTTTACAGCTCCAAAATTGACCGTGGAGACTTTCTACATCTCCCTTGTTTTTGTGTTTTTTTTTTTAATTATATTTAATTCTTAATTTTAATTTGACATTTGGAGACTGTTTACATCTCCGAAATTGTATTATTTATTTTAATCCGACATTTGGATATCTTTAATTATTATTACTACTGGGACCTGTACATCCCTGTGACATTTAAATTGTGTAGCTTAAGTATTGTAATAAGTGATTTATTTAGAAAAAAGGCTTACTGTTGAGTTTCTTGCGGCGCTTCTTCTCAACAGTGGTCTCTTTGGAAGCGCTGGTAGACTCAGACTTGTAAAAGTTGCCTACAGGGCCTACTTACAAAACTGTTTAAAATAAATAAATAAATAAATAAATATTCGCTCATATTATGCCTATATTCCCAATTCGTTCACATTCTCATCTCGGCCACAACTTTTCAACATACCATTCCCAAATTGTTCATTTCCTATCTTGTCTATATTCCCAATTCGTACTCATTCCCATCACGTCATGATTTCCAATTCGTTCTCATTGCCAATTTGTTTACATTCCTAATAATCCCAATTAGTCCACATTCCTCGTTCTTATTCCTTGTCTGGACCCTAACTTAGGACTGGAGGGCTGTTCGATACCAATTCGATCACTCGGTTGTTCAATAGTTGTTGGGAATGTGAACGAAATGGGAATGCGGAGGAAATGGGAATGTAAACGAGATGTGAATGTGGACGAGATGGGAATGTGGACGAGATGGGAATGTGGCCGAGATGGGAATGTGGACGAGATGGGAATGTGGACGAGATGGGAATGTGGACGAGATGGGAATGTGGCCGAGATGGGAATGTGGACGAGATGGGAATGTGGCCGAGATGAGAATTTGGGCAGAGTGAATCCAAGCGTATAATGATGAGGTGTATTGTCGTCGGTAGCGGTGTGCTCGTATCACCTGCGGGGTGGTCCCTGGCGGGCACGGCGTACTTGTGTCGCGCGCGGCGGTGGCCGGGGCGCGGCGCGCGCGGCTCGCGGGGCGCGGGCCCGTGCCGCATGCGCCGCAGCGTGTTCATGGGCCCGCGCAGCGTCTCCGACAACCGCCTGGGGACATACACACAATACAGATACTATCCGACGGCAACAAAAAAAGTTGTGCTATCCCATTTTATATTATTTTAATTCAAAAGATTAAATCACCAACTATACCTGCCGCAAAACAAACTGGCACACCGAGTCATAAAACCCCGACGCGCGGCTTAAATTTAAATATGCGCGCGAGCACTTCGTTGTATCGATGAAGTCAAGTCCCTTTTAAGTGTATCATATTTTTTGTACGGATGAGAATTCACATTTAAAAGTAATAAGAATAAAGAAAAAGTAACAATATTTACAATCGACATTTGAACTGCATTCTGCTTGAGTGATCTTTGTGTGTTTTAAAATTGTTTATGACTTATCATTTGTTCTAATGTGAGAACTTAAGAGGCGCGTAGTGACGTGTTGAATGAACTAGCCGATCCGTTTAATTTTTAAGTTTAGCGGGTAGGCTCATATTTTTTACCATTATTATTTAACGTGTACTTTCTGGTATCAATAGTGATACGGCAACATCCCTACACGCGTCCACGAGACCCAATCACAAGGCAGTGCACGGTCAAGCGATTATGCGCTGTCTCGGTCCAACGTTTTATGATGTGCCAGTTTGTTTTGCGGCAGGTATAGCCTATTATTAGCAAATGATGACTACGGCAGTAGGACAGCAACGACGGGCAAGTTTTACATACCCCGCGTTAACAACGTTTATGGAGACACAATATTAAAGATCGCCTGCTCTACATGTTAAGTAATTTCACCGCAGTTATTAGACAAGAGCTTGATGAGAAGTTTTAAAATAGTACATTACTACAGACGCCGTGAAGTAAGGGATTCAAGGACGAGACTGGGGTAGACGGCCAAGTCGTAGACGAGGCCGGATAGAATGAGTCTTTCAATCTCTGTTCCGGCCGAGGATTGTATAGTGCTTTTCTCAAGCAATGTGACAAAATATTGAAAGTACATTACTGCAATCTAACGATGGCAATCTCAAGACTGCGCAATCTTACGATAGCAATCTTAAAGACTGCAATCTTACGATGGCAATCTCAAGACTGC
This sequence comes from Acleris sparsana, assembly GCA_923062465.1. NCBI lineage: Eukaryota > Metazoa > Arthropoda > Insecta > Lepidoptera > Tortricidae > Acleris > Acleris sparsana. The sequence continues at coordinate 5,848,143 of OV281293.1, forward strand.
AATCTTAAGATGGAAAACTCAAGACTGCAGTCTTACGATGGCAATCCCAAGACAGTGCAATCTTACGAAGGAAATCACAAGACAGTGCAATCTTAAGATGTCAATCTCAAGACTCCAGTCTTAAGATGTCAACCTCAAGACTGTAAATTACGATGACAATCCCAAGACTAAAATCTTAAGATGGCAATCTCAAGATTGCAATTTTACCATGGCAAATTCAAGACTGCAATCTTAGGATGGTCATTTCAAGACTGGTATCTGACGATGGCAATCCCAAGATTGCAATCTCGAGACTGCAATCAAGATGGCAATCTTAAGACTGTGCAATATTACGATGACAATCTCAAGACTGTGCAATCTTAATATGGCAATGTCAAGACCGTGCAATCTTACGATGGCAATATCAAGACTGTGCTATATTACGATCGCAATCTCAAGACTGTGCTATATTACGACTTACGGACTAATTATGGAAATCTTAAAACTGCACATAAATATAGTACCAAAGATTTTTTTATGTCGCAAAATATGGTTACAGTGTCTAGTAGTGTTTGGCAGTATTTAATTTTGCCTTTCTCAGTTTAATGTTAGTAAGTAAATTTAAAAAGTTAGAGCAGCGGCCAAAAATCTTTTTTCTTAGGGTTTTCCTACATTACTTCTTGGCCTAGGCCATGAATAATGTAGGGAGTCACAAACAAGAAACTTCATGTCTTCATTTCGTGAAATTAACGCATACATTTCCGAGCATGTTTGAGAAAATATATTTTCAAACCATTATTTTGCTTTTTAAATTACCGCACTGATCCACACAGTATCATTTCCAAAAACTTGCTTGTTTTGTTTCAAGTTCATAGGAAATGTATTAAAGGCGATTTTAAAATAAAGTTGTATTTTGAGTTAATGCTGTGTTAATCTGGCAGTGCATTATGTATTATTTAACGTTATAGATTATTTACTTTATAGTTACTACTTATGACTGATTCCACAATTAAAAGTGTTAGCAGTTTTATAACACTTATTTGTCAATATCGTTGTAAAATGACATTTAATTAAATGTAATAAAAATATGAAGCCGGTTTCCAGCAGGGCGCCCAGGCCATACAGGCCGGGCCGCGGCACTGACCGGGCGGGCGGGCGCTTGGGGTTGGAGGAGGGCGTGTGCACGGCGCAGCACTTGACGAAGGCGCCCATGAGCACGACCAGCGCGACGCCGCCCAGCAGCACGGCCCACCACTTCTCGGTCACCCACGCCTGCACGGAGCGGAACGTCTCCTGGTTCAGCAGCAGGTTCTTCAGCCGGGCCAGCGGGCCCTCCGCGTCCACCGCGCGGCACTTCAGGAACACGTCGCAGTAGCCCTGGGGGACGTGTCTTATTACTTCACTGCAATATACGGATTGATAGACCGAGAGGAACACCTGAGAGATACTCACAACCAAACGAACCAATTTACCACGGTTACTCGATAATAACATGCTTTTTAAAAATCAATTGAAGTTTTAGCCATGATTTATACACTTGATTTTTACTATCACAGTTTAAAATTTAATAACTATTAATTATTCGTTATTTTAAATAAATACACGCATGATGAATATTTGAGGTTAGATTAGGTTAGGTGTCAAACAAATAGCCTGTCACTCATATATTATTCGCTATATCTGTACGAAAAATTCGATGTGTAGTGTAGAATGACAAATTACGTCAACTCAGAAAAATAAAACATAGCCTATGTTATTCAGGGTTAATGTAGCATTATTATAACATTTATAACAGTGAAAGAATTTTTGAAATCGGCCCTGTACTTTTGAGATATTCGTTACAAACATGCAAAACTTTTCTCTTTATAATTATAATGTAGATTGACACAATTTGTTGTTCTTCCAGACTCTACTGAGCCTGCAATATTTGCGAAATATTAGACATTTTTCCTCGTCTGCGGTATAAATTAAATCAAAACGCCTTTAAGCATACAGTCATTACTAAAAAAACTAGGAAAACGTATGGGATTTTTTATAACGCACTATTCCGCACGCGGTATTGATTTCCCCGCATTACGCATAAACCAACAATTAGTACCCAAACCTTAGACACATGCTTCTCTCTATAAGCGCAGAGCGTTAAAACCCTTTAAACCCAATCTAACACTCCCAAATAAACAGGAGACCACAATACTGCCCTGCTAAGCCAACATGCAGTACCTCAAATTCAATAAACAGAGCAGTTTTAATTTTATTCTGTCAGTCATTAATGAGGTTGATATTGCTAGTGCAGTTTTATTTGAGATACTAAGGGATACTGGCTTAGGAGGGAAGAATAATAGTAAGCGTGTATATGTTGTGAACCTGGAAGTTATCACAAGGCGAGCCGGGGCGCAGGCTGATGCCGCCCTTGGGCAGGCCGACGCGCTCGGCGAAGACCTCGGTGCTCTGGCAGGAGTCGGGCGCGGGCCCGGTCTGGCACGCCAGCTGGCACAGCGCGCGCCGGTTGACGACGGCCGTCACGCCGTCCGCCGTCGTCACCGGCGCCGACGACAGGAAGCACTCCTTCATGCCCCACGCCACGCAGATGCTCTCGCTGCACTGCCCGTCCTTGCATAGTTGGGTGCCTGGAATAAATAAGAAAAGATTGTCAAAAATGTTGTTGCTATACCTGCATGATTTGCACGGGCATCAACTACTCGTCAAGACGATTCTAACGAGACCTAACACAACGGGTTAATTATGTGAAATTTAGGATTACTAATGGCCGCGCTACGTCATCAGACCAGCTCGTGGTGATACTATTGTACTGTCACCAAAGTTACGTAGGTATACCAAATTTCAGCTCAATCGGTCCCTGGGCATGGGTTCAAATATTCCTTGCAAGAGTTAACCCGAACATACATACTTACATAAATACATTGCAAGTTATTAAAAGGCTTGTAAAAACAAGTGACTTTCGATTCCGGTAGACCGTATTCAAGAACCGATGCTAATATGTATTTTAATTACAACACTCCGAACTAATCAAGATCAAATCGACAAGAGAGCTGCTAGCGCGTCTCATACGGGGTTATTTAGTTTATAATTCACGATGATGCAATTGTGCATCATAATATATACTGTGAACCAAAAAACATTTTTCTGTGATACTCTCCGATGATGACGATCACCAAAACAGCGGCCACGTCCCACGGCACATATTTCTGATGATTCATTAGAATTTCATTAACCCATTCCCCAAGGTGGCATTAGGTGATCTCAATGTAATGAGATGAGTCAGATTGACCTTTTTGACCTCACACTACAGCGCAATGTCTCTTAATTCGCTACTCAAATCTAAATATGTGTCTGTTCTATTGCTTTTAGTTTTTTCCGTCAAAAAGTTTGATTACATTTGTTGTATTAATAAAATTGCAAGTTAGTTTCTCTGATTGATCGACAAGAACGCAGGGTAGAGAGAGCGGTGGCAGTCAGGCTACCTGTCTTAAGTTAATTGCAGATAATATCCCGTTTAAATCTAATCATATATGTTTACCGTTGTTGCAGGGCGTGTGGTCAGGCATGGGCTTCGGCGCCGGGCACTCGGCGGCCAGGCCGGAGCAGAAGGAAGCGCGCGAGCACTCAGTGGCCTCACGGCACGTCTGGTTCGTCACGTTCGCCACGAACAGGCACGACTGGGAGTTGCAGCACGGGCCCTCCGACGGGCTGGAAACAACGAACATTATTAAAGAGGCAATGGTCATAATTTGGGCAGATACTACATATTCATCGGGGCCATCTTTCAAGGTTCCAGTGTCGTAGAAAAGATCTTTTTTCTATACCTCGGAGTAGGACATGTTATGCTAGAAATATGTTTATTAGGCGTGCATGTAACATCTTTAACAATAATTTGAAATTAACGGACGTTGATATTTTTAATTGTTCACTTGCAACATTGAAGAACGTTTTTAAGAAAACATCCAAAAAATAGGTTACTGTCACTTAAGACCCTTTTCTTGTTCAAGATTGTTCAAGATGAAACTAAATTTCTGCATCTCAGCGAAGGAATTGTAATCGGTCGATTAAATACTAAACAACTGACTAGTGGTTGTTATTTTATATAATTTAATAGGGTAAGATACTTTTACTTTTGATTATATTCTTACTTTCTTTGGATAAGCCACGTTCTTCTGCTAAGATTATCTTTAAGGAAACTATAGGTCTATATTGTGTTATTTAAGTTTGTAAATTGATGTATATGACTGTTTGTTTCTTAGCAAATAAAATAAAAAAAAAAAAAAAAAGGTCGAAATGAAAGGTTAATAAAGTAAATGTAAATAGCATTTTTAATAAAATGACACACTGCTGATGACTACAGTGATCACCATTCTAACAATCAAAAGAAGAGTCAAATTAGTTCCAACTCGACGGATCTACTATGACCCATTGAGGAGTTCCTATCTTCAGTCTCCATCATTATACCAGCTCCATGGAGACATATTATTGTATTGTCAATTTCAAAGAAGTAGGTTAAAATTGACCTTCAAGATTTAAGCCATTAAAGAGATATCAGCTTTGAACTTAGGAGTCGCCTCTATATCAAGGGGTTTTTTAATTATTTATTAGGTCTATTATAAATAAATGACTATGACTTTACCTGCACTGCATCCTGGCCCTCCTGGTGCAACCCCTGGCGGTAAAGTTGGCGACGCGGTCCGCTTCGCTGATGAGACGCGGGTAGCAGCAGAGGTCCCTGCATTCCTTCTCGTCGTAACCTGGAAACAATTCAAGATGAAAACAGACACCATGGATTTTGAAACCGTCGAAAAAACTTTGTCTATGCCACAATTAATCAGTTAATTTCTCTTTTAACTGATTCAAAAGCCTTTTCAAATACTGAAGAAACGTAAGAGACGACTGCTGTATGTGTCCACGGACAAGCTTAGGTTAACCTCAGTAGGTTAATGTGACACTGAAGGACCTTACGATGGTCGAAAAACTATATAGGACTTACTTAATTACTCTTAAGCATTCGGACGGAGGCACACTTGCCGACAGCAACGACCTTTTTTTTTATTGAAAAAAGGAAGCACACAAGCAGGGTCACTAGTGATCACCGTGACAATATACACCTGAGGAATAAGCGCTGCCGGTCTTTGAGTAAAGACTAAACTCATTTCTAGCCTACTGAATAAACATCGTCTCTATTTACAAGAGAATGCCTACGACTTCGCACGCGAATAACTAGTTTCCTGCTACTTCCTCAATTTATTTCCGTTGAGGTTCGATTTAAGACAAACCTTTCTTAGTGACCAGTACCCAAGGAATACTCGCTCGTCAAGTCCTAGGGTTCAGAGGTTTAGGCTGTGCAGTCAGTCTATTAGTAAAATAAGAGGTTATTATTATTATGTACAGATTCTTGGGTTGCAGTGGCGGCTTCAGTGTTTTTATATTTTTAGGGGTCTTGATCCGCTGAGGTTTCATCAAGTTAAACTAGTGACTTTGCCCCCCTCCTCCCTGGATCGACGGATCTGACTGTGGCGTAATATTCTTTCTTACTCACCGCAGTCGCACTGCTCGCCGGTCTCGACGATCTTGTTCCCGCAGAAGGCCCCGGCGCTGGCCGAGAGGCAGTTGCGCTTGCGGCCGTCCCGCACGGCGTCCAGCACCTGGCTGATGTTCCCGACGGAGCACGCGGAGAACCGGCTGTTGTTGGGCCGGTCGCCGCTCGTGGCCGACGCGAACATGATGAAGTTGCCCTCCTGCCCGCCCGGCCGGCAGTCCGACGGGTAGTCGTGCTGGGGAACGGTGCTTATTTACGGCATCTCACCTTGATATAGCTTCACTGAGTGTAGAAAAAATTAAAGCACTGTTCGAAGTTGAATTGGTTGATCCAATTTTTTACTAAAACTGGTGCCTAATGAGGTGGTTGCCACTAGAGAAAATTGTATTTGCACCTGCCACCATGTCAAACGCAATCAAGTATCATTAGATCACTCACCGGCGAGCCGAAGTTGTGTCCGATCTCATGGGCCAGCGTCAACTGGCTGACCTTGGGAGGCACGCGGCTGTTGTAGTTGACGAACGTGATGATGCCAGTGTTGAGGGACCTCTTGGTGCTCTGGTACATACCACCGATGGTCTCCGTGTACGTTTTGTATTTCTCGCAGATGCCACCAGACGCTCCGCTTGCACTGGCGACCCACGCTAGCCCTGAAAGATAAATGGAAACGTTACCATTTGTAGCAGACAAAATAATACTGATATTGAGTAATGCGATTTCTCCCTCATCTATTAGTACATTGTGCATCAAGGGTAGTATGAAGGGAATTACTAACGAGAGTGTTAGAAGCCCGACGCCGAAGGCGGAGGGCTTTTAATGACTCGAGTTAGTAATCCCCTTACTGCCTGTGATACACACAATGGTTTTCATCACATTTGCGAGGAAAAAAACAAAGAGAAAACACTTTAACTCTGCAAAATATAAAGAAATAAGTTTTGACGAACGGGAACGTAAATGGAAACGATATTTTTTTTGTGACCTCTACCACAGATAATAACTGCGTTTAGTTTCGACCTGGATTCGAGCCAGATTTAGCCAATTAGATAAAAATGTATAATTACTAAAATTAATGATAAATGTTGATATAAACTTGAAATAGGTATAAAAATAATGAAGTTTAATGAAGCGTATAGGTTTTGTGTAATGTAAGTTAGTCTATAGCTAATTTTTAAAGATGAAATTAGAAACCGAATAATTTTTTTGGCTGAAAATTAAACCTCCTTAGTCAGAAATTATGTACGAAACAGTTGAAAATTTTAAAAAGAAAGTCATTACTCCCTAGGGATGACAAACTCGCCATAATTCCCGCGGGAACAATTTAGGCCATTGTCCTTCTGTATACAGGCATGGAATAACACCATTTACGAGCAAGTGTGATGAAAAAGTATTTTTATCTACGCACATATCGTAAGTCCTCTTTTATGCGTTCAAAACCCGTAGGAAATGACCAGCATTATTGCAACTAATTTTACTATGAAAAGTTTCTTGTCTGTGGTAGTAGGTAAAATTTGTACTGTAATGGTTATAACAGTATAGATTTTGGTAAGGTTATGAGTTTCAAAATTTGGAACATGTTCCAAAATTAACACAATTTAAATAGGTCCAATTCTAGGATCAATTGGAACGTCAACTCGTTATATTTTTTAGTACAATATCGTAGGATATTTGAATTTCGAACGACATGAGAATAGGGACTTTATTAGTAGGTATGTCTATCATATGATTTAAAAAAAAAACCATTCATATTCGTGACACATGACAGGTTTCTTTTGCCGCCATTTTTGTTGTCAATTCGTCGTATCGTAAGTCGTAATTTGATTTCATTTAGTTCATTTCTTTGTTGAGTTTATTGTGCCACTTATGAAAATTCTGCGTATCCGTAGACAACAATTGATTAACATTGATTAAATTTAACATCGTTTGGTGAAATTGGTAGGTACTTAGATATGTTACAGGTAGCGCTGGTAGCAATGCAGGTCATTTGCCTTTCGGCTTCTGAACCCATCTTAGAGTACTTATAATATGTGTGTACATAAAGTATTGTACGCGACTCTGCGTAATTGGCATTACAACACTCGTGTCATCTATTATGAAACTCGCCTTGCGGCTCGTTTCATAAACCACACTCATGTTGTAATGCCTGTCATTACGCAACCGTCACGTAAACTACTAGTAATCAATCGCGAAACGCTTTGTGAGAATTCAACGGCATAAAAGAGATGCCCGCCGCTCCATTTTAGAAAATAGAACATTCGAAAATTTTATTCAAAATGAAAGAGGAACGGCAATATTTTGTTTTTCGCTTAGTTCAGGGTGGGTTGGGACATAAAATGCGCTGAAGCTGGCTAAATTGAACTGCGTCATGATCGCAAAAAGTAAATACATGGCGTTCCTGATGACGTGAAGACCACTTAAAAGACGCGTTAAAAACGCAGCACAGTATGACGCGTCTCTGCGTAATCGTAGTGGCAACGTATTTTATCTACGCACATATCGTAAGTCCTCTTTTATGCGTTCAAAACCCGTAGGAAATGACCAGCATTATTGCAACTAATTTTACTATGAAAAGTTTCTTGTCTGTGGTAGTAGGTAAAATTTGTACTGTAATGGTTATAACAGTATAGATTTTGGTAAGGTTATGAGTTTCAAATTTGGAACATGTTCCAAAATTAACACAATTTAAATAGGTCCAATTCTAGTATCAATTGGAACGTCAACTCGGTATATTTTTTAGTACAATATCGTGGGATATTTGAATTTCGAACGACATGAGAATAGGGACTTTATTAGTATGTCTATCATATGATTTTAAAAAAAAAAAACCGTTCATATTTGTGACACATGACAGGTTTCTTTTGCCGCCATTTTTGTTGTCAATTCGTTGTATCGTAAGTCGTAAATTGATTTCATTAAGTTCATTTCTTTGTAGAGTTTATTGTGCCACTTGAAAATTCTGCTTATCCAAGTAGACAACAATTGATTAACATTGATTAAATTTAACATCGTTTGGTGAAATTGGTAGGTACTTAGATATGTTACAGGTAGCGCTGGTAGCAATGCAGGTCATTTGCCTTTCGGCTTCTGAACCCATCTTAGAGTACTTATAATATGTGTGTAGATAAAGTATTGTACGCGACTCTGCGTAATTGGCATTACAACACTCGTGTCATCTATTATGAAACTCGCCTTGCGGCTCGTTTCATAAACCACACTCATGTTGTAATGCCTGTCATTACGCAACCGTCACGTAAACTACTATTAACACATTCACCGCCAAACCCCTGACTATCGGGTATTCTATGGTGTTATTCTCACGCCGCACTACTTGATTGTCGGGTACTATTTGCCGCTACGCTGGCGTGTGGTTGGGAATTTGTTTCGTGGCAGTTAATGTGGTAAGACCTTTCATTTTCTATTTTCATGCACTCACTTCTAAAAATTTATCGCTGGACGACTGATGATGGAAAGGTTTGGCGAAGTGAGATTGTTATGTGGTCAGGTCAGCCTTTGAAAAAACATTTGCTGTGATTGAATCCGCTATTTGGCTTTTTTTATCTCATAATATGCCACTGACTTTAAGCTTAATACAATCGCAAAATTTTAAATTAAATAGTAAAATGAGACACCTTCATTACTCCCGAAATGCTATTGTGTACCGACAAAATCCTACGCAACCCGTTTCGACCTTGACAACACTTAAATAATGCAAAAAATGTACTATATGATAAAACGTCTCCGTGTATTCATTTTTTCTCCGAGTTTTTACGATCAGAGGCCTGTCGAATATTAAAAGGCGACTTTATCCTTTAGGCTGCTTCACGTAGCCATTATGAGCCAAATACGATAATTGGAATATTTCGTTGCGATTCTGCGTACAAAGTAATTCAGTTGGGAATATAACGAACATTCGAATAATTCGCAATATTATTTCATTACATTTTTTTAGCACACGTTGCCTTAGTGTATTAACATAATTTATTATAAGTTAGTTAAAGTAACGCTTGTTATCAGTTATTATTGTTTCGTCAATTTTATTTGGATATTTTAATTGAAATCGGACAACTAGCCATTTATCTGTTGTTCATTATTTGAGTGTTATTTTCGTATTCTTGTATTATTATTATTAATGTTGACGAAATCAATGTTATTTCGTATTTTTTGACACGCAATTCAATTTATATTATTATATTGACTACATCGCTTCGGTTCATGTCAGTTTACTGGTATACATAAAAACCTTCCTCTTGAATCACTCTTTTGATGAAAACCGCATTAAATGCGTTGCGAAGTTTAAAAGATCTAAGCGTACATACAGAGGCACAGACGGCGGGAAGCCACTTTGTTTTATACTATGCACTGATGAATAAACAAACTACAATAAACTATCAAAAAATAATAAAAATGACGCGATATATGATACCTACGTCTGCCTGTGGCTTCGCAGCTCCCAAATATAATACCAAAATAGTAAACAAGAAGCCTTCACTTTGTTTGCTGGCGAGTTGGACATGGTTCTTATCTAATTGTTTTGTTATAAGAGGATACAGTGGACTGGTTTTTACCAGTAGGAAAAAAATACCAATTATTTGCTACTTTTGCAGTTAACCACACGGCTGATGTTTTTCCTTATAGTTATTCTGGTAATTTAATTTAAGAAAGCGTTTACTTGTTTTATTTTAGGCTTTGCAGTTGTAGGTTTTATAAAATTTTAGTTATCCTCTAATTATATCATCGTGGTTTCGCTTATGGTTTCCTATTAGCGAAAACCCAATTCTGCCTTATCGAATGATTCAAGCAATTATCCCTTTTTTGCTGTAGACTTATTTAAGAAGTTTTTATCATTGAAGAACTTTTAGATCAGCAAGAAATAAATACCTACATACTTTTCGGAGGTAAACTATTTCATATCATTAAATTTATCACAGGCTCGGCCAAAAAGGGCTACTCTTATTATGAACAGTTACAATAGCTGAGAGACCGGTATGGGCTGTTCAAATCTGTCACGTTCTAGACAGAGAAAAGGGCAGCGTTATAGCAGATACATACTCGTATTTGTTGTAGCTATTGCTTAACAGAAAAAGAAGTGTCAGTAGGTCTCCCACGAAGTGGACCTACGATGTATATGGAAGGCCTTTGTCCAGCAGTGGACGTCCTTCAGGTGATATGATGAATTGATGATGAATGGTTACCCAGCGTGCCGCCCGTGAAGTCCCGGTAGGTGAAGACGTAGGCGAGGCAGAAGTCCTCGTGGTTGAGCAAAGAGTGCAGGTTGAGGAAGTTGGAGACGTCGATGTTCTCCATGCAGAACTGGTTCGTCTCGCTGCCGTAGTGGTGCGGCAAGCACTCCGAGTCGTCGATCTGAAATACAAACATGCTTTATCATTGTAATTAAGGGACGAGACAATATATAATATTATGTAGAGTGCTAGGACTTTCAGGGACGACGGTGTTTGTACCTATTATTTTGTAACATGGTATTATATACTAGTTCTTAGGATTTTCAGACTATTTAATTACTAAACATACAACACACAATTTCGGGAATCACTAGAACTAATTTAAACGTTTTCATTAATTTTACCATATTTCTATTCGTTAGAGATTAAAAACTACTTATTTTCAATTTTCCACAATAGAAAAAGATAACTGTAAGATCAATAAGGTCATTACAAAATAGTACCCATAATAATTGGAATAAAATGGCTGTAACAAACGAATACAAAGACAGACCATCAGACGACACAGATACGGGTTACGATTTTCTGATCTGCCACATAAATCACCATTTGTCATATCACATGACTACGTGTGGTTGACAAAATAAAGGTGTGACCCCACAGCTGTTTAAAATACGGAGACTGTACGAAATCGCAGTGACGTGCCGTAAACGTCAAGACTTTACCTTGACATTTACGGCACGTCACTGCGATTCCGTACCGTCAGCGTATTTAAGCAGCGGTGGGGTCGCACCTTTATTTAAACAACCACACGTAGTCATGTTCTGTGACCAATGGTGATTTATGTGGCACATTAGAAAATCGTAGCACCTTAATGGCTAGCTGTAATATGGCAGCTAACAAAAAATAACATTAAAAAAAGTCCAGTCTGCAAATAAAGCATTAAACATCAAAATTCTGTTTTAATCTACGACCATTTCTCACGCAAGAATGTTTCAATATACATCATTCATTCTATAGTTGTTATGCACTTTAAATTGGTAGCATAAGAGTTCAATTCTCACAATTTGACGGAACGTAGCGTGATGCTACAGTGGCAGTATTGCTAGCACAGTAGTAATAAACGTCTAAGTGACGGCGATTAGCTAATGTAATTGCATCTTTTTCTGCAAAGGTTTTTATTTAAATATCATCTTGTCACGTGCGACCCTTGCCTTTACTATTTACATTGAATTTAATAACCAAGTCAACATCAAAAGTTCTTAGGTACCTATACATTTGCAAATTAAATATTAATATTAACAACATTTACAGTATAAACAGTGGAAATACCAGACTTTATCATAATTCCATTTAAGGAAGTGTATATATGCAGGTTGGAAAAAACGAACGCCCCATAGACGGCATTTACATTAAATATTGGAAATAGAAAATTCTACGCAAAAGAAACTAACTTTTATTTTTGTAAACAATAAATACTGCATTTGTAGATTTAAAATAAAATTCTGCTTTAACCGGAATCGAACTGGTCGAATATGAAAAAACAATAAAGTCGTGTTTTATAATACAGATCAAAGGGGTTCTTGATAGTGATCATTTATATCTACAACATATACAACTTTAAACTAGATAAAGACTGTAAAAAACCCTACTTCATTTTTTTGTCATATTCTACCAGTTCGATTCCCGGTTAAGGCGGGCGAATTTCCAAAATTCCATAAATGCAGTTTTAATGATTTCAATTTGCCTAGAATTGGCCATTTCCAATTCTAAGCAAAGTGGCGTTCGTGTTTTACAGCCTGCATATTCCTGGTTTCGGTTTATTTTGTATTTCCTATTGTACAATAAAGGAAATCAGTATTAAAACTGTCGAACTACTAACGCCACAAAATGGCTTCGCATGTAACACATGTTCAGGTGAATAGTAAAAAAAAGTATACGAGGAAAGTCAGCATTTGTTTCCTTTTGTAATTTCCATGTTATAAAAAGTTATGTATCCATCGATGCATAATTAGCTCTAAAAAAGCTCGTGCCTGTTATCGGAACACTCGCGTATGTTCGCGTTCTAATCCCTGCACTTAATCATAATAAACCTTATATTATGTGACAGTTGTAGACGTGCATGAAGAGGACGCGAAAGTTGTGTTTGCACCGGTGCACCTGGCGTTCCATACTCTCCGCCTTACCGAATGGGAGACAGACGTGAAGGTATGTAGTTGTAAACCGTATTCAAACTTACTTGTCTTATATGGTAAACCACTTTCTAACCTCAAAATTAAACTTTTTTGACTAAAACAGCTCTTTTATCGTAAATAAAGTAAGCTGAGAAAACATTTTGGACATTGGCCAATGTATGTCCGTGATTGCTTTATTTTATTTAAAATAGCAGTTCCATACAAAAAAGTTGCATTTTGAGGTTAGAAAGTTGTTTACTACTTAAGACAAGTAATGAACTAATGACTGTTTCTTCTGGGCGACTTTCCCTAATAACTTTTGCCATATTTGGTAAAAGAACAGATAAACCGCACTAGTCGATCTCACCTTTATCCGCTGAACCTCAAACTTGATGTTCCTGTGTTCGAGGCGGCCGTCAAACTTTGTGTTTCGATATATGTAGTTGACCGCGGTCACGTGGTGAGCTATGAGCGACAGCAACTCTTCACGGGTTTTCTGATCTACTTCGTTCTTCTTACTCGGGTCCCCGTGCTGAAAAACAAAGGGAATTTTCTGAATATTCACTTGAAAGTTGAAAGATACCCAAAATACTGGTTAGATTAGTAGAATAACAACAGTTATTTATTGACATTATCTATAAGTTATAGAATTCCTAATTATACTTCTAAAATAATTTGGCAGCTAAAATTACAAAAATATTTTTTCTCCCCCCCTATATCAAGTCCGATTTCCACGATTTGTGAACATGTCGTCGTTATTATAAAGAACTACGTCTGTACGTTTCTGGTTTTTGCTTTTTTAAATTATTTACGTTCTAAGAAATATTTTCTTGGAAACAAAAACGTACAGACATAGTTTTCATCAACAACATAATTATTCAAAAATCGTATAAATCGGACTACGAAATTTTTGCGACTAAATGGTATTTAAAATGTATCTGGGTAAGGCGCAGCGGTTAGTGTTATAAAATATTACATCACTCGTGATATTCAGTAATGATCGTCACCTACCGCAATTGAATAGTAAGATTTTTTCAACACACTTGCTCAAAACGACCTTTTTATTCCACCGATTTTTGGCTCATAAACCTAGATATTAAACACGCGTGCTTTTTCAGTATATTACGCACAAGTGCCTTTAGTTTATTAACCCAAACAATTTACATTTGTAGCCTAGTACCAAGTTGTAAGTACGAAGAAGTTGCGATATAATTTAGTCGGGTTATACCTTTTTTTTTCTTAGCAACAAACAGTTTTTATGCGGCAAATAACATAAAAATTTGACTAAATGAAGTCTTGTTTTTTTTTCGCAAGTGTGTTGAAAAACGTCGTATGTAACACGTGTGCCTGTGACCATAATATACGCGGCTTTCTTGTGGCGCACTCGCTTTCGCTCGTGCGCACACAATAGCGCCTTGTATACAATGGTCAACTTAGCACACTTGTATCATAATGTACTATTATGACAGCAACACGTATACAATTTGTATACGTATATTTTTAAAAAAGTATCAAAAGCAGCTTTGATCCTCTGCTGCAGCAACTAGAATATCTAGACAAGTTTGTCTAGGAATGACATTTACTAACCACTTTAACAGTGTTGCTGTTCTGTAACTAAGAATATCTAAGACAGCTAAATCCAAGAGTCAACAGCGCAGTTTCCAAATCTAGATAAACAGGCAGTTTTGCATTTAGCCACTTTGTCGTTGAGGACAAGGGAGGTGTACTTACATCAGGAAACCCCTCCCGAACGTGCCGCCATATGAGCGGGTCAGTCTTTATGTATAGTGAGCAGGTGTTTTTGCTGTCGAACGCCTCCCGCCGTGTCCGCGAGTGCCCACTGTTGGCCGCTCGCGAGTACTTGTCGTGATACTGGTTATCCCAAAACCTAGGAACAAAAAATACATGCATTCGACACACTTGAGATAATAGAAAGGCCACAAAGCAATGGCCTGTTCGAAAAAAGGTGAAGGAGTCAGGAAACAGCATGATCATACAACTTATAGAAGAAGATGAACGATACATACGTTTGAATGAGGAATATGTAGATCAGTAAATGATTGTGCCCCTTTATAATTAATGTGAGCTTAATGCGCTCACCGCTTAAAACAAAGCATGTTTACATCAATTCTCATGTAAGTGAATAACAATGTATTCTTATGGGAAATAAAGATCTTTAATCCTAATGTAACGCAAGCAAGCAAGCAGCAAATATATTTTCAAAGGTGTGTAATCAGCAGAAAGTTAAGATTTTGGATCATATTGTACAGATAGGCTTTGAATTTCTGTTGTAACACCGTGACGAACTACCCATTGCGCGTTACATGTTGTTAGGTAACCAAACCCATTCAATGTGATATGTGACTAAGTGGTCTTTTGAACATTTATGAAATAGCCTTTTATATCCATTGCAGCTGTACTAAGTAGGGTTTAAAAGCATTGAAACACCTCCAATATTTTGACAGGTTTTGTTTTGTCAATATTCGATCTTTAACACCGTCGTGTCGTGTGCAAGTTTTTCATAAAATAATGTTAAAGTACTCATATAGAGTTAAATTAATTGATACTTCCTTTCAAGACAGCTTTATGCTTATTATGTAACATTTTAGTCGTACATGTTAAAGTAGGCGTTGAGCGCAGATACTGGTTAACTGGAAGTTAAATGCGGCGTCAGAATTAATTCTGCTTCCTGCAGCCGGGTGAAAGAATTGACGTTGACAAGGGCATCTCATTAATTTCACCATGTTAAGACAAAACGCCAGGGCGCCCGCTTCAGCGAATTCTTTATGCATTTTTCATGAACGAAATTCCCGCCGGATTTCAGCTCTCGAAGTATGTTTTATTTTTGTATTTTTTGTATTTTTTTACACGTACGAGTAAATATGGTGTTTTCTAGATAAAATTTGTTTATTAAACGAAGCCGAACGTGAACGGAGGTAGGAGCATGGGTTGGTACTGGCTTCTAAAATTCTTCGCACAACCAGCAGGACTATTTTATAATTGGCATAGTTTTCTTCTATAAATCTATTTCTGACAAGTATGTGAGAGTGCGAGAGTGACGAATGTTTTATCCATAGCACTGCGATAAACGCGACGATAATAGACCCGCTGGTTTGTAGAAGGGCCTTAGAAATCGCGACCACATGCTGCTCAAGTGGCCTATAGGCTCGTTTGTCTTCTCCATGCCATGAACAAAGTACCAGGAGCACATATTTACCTAGGAGTATCGTCCCGCAAACTATTCGGGTGCGGCGGCGGCGGCGGCGCCGAGGGCCCGTGCGGGTGGGGGGGCGTGGGCGAGGGCGAGGTCTCCGGCGGCGACACGGGCTCGTCCTCTACGCCGGAGTTCTGGATGCGCTCCATCCACTGCACCACTTCGTCCGTGATGCCACAGCCACCCGCGTGACCTGAAACCAAGTTTGTGATTAAGTTTATACTGGTAAACACCCGATGATCTAGTTCGTTGGAAAAAATATTATGTAATGCTTTTAAGAAAATATATCGTTTCTTGACTTTATCTATAACCGAATTCACTCTGTTTATTATCATACCTACGCAAGATCAAGGCGACATTAAAGATGCGGTAGTCACCTTGATTTACATAAATACATACATAACATAGGCAAATAAACACATTGACCTCTATTGCTTGACGTATATAAAATTATGAAAAAAGTCACAATCCTATATTTCACGTCCAAGGTTGAAATGTTCACACAAGATTCAATTTACATACTAACAGACTAAATAATGCTATTCCGCTCATTTTATAAATCTAATAAAACTTTCTCGTTGAATACAGATTAGCTTCCAAGCTTGTTTACCTATCAAAATAAAATGTTTACAAACGAATGCATAATGAAAACTGGATCGCACTCGGATTTTTACTGATCTGGATCGGATATCGAGTATTTATGAACAGTTATGGATACAATATTCGATGTTCATTCGACCCATCGTTGTGGACAAAAGCTAGCTAATTAATACTGATGTGTTATTGTGTTCGGTGCGGTGCAGTTTTAAACAATAGCAAATAAACTCAGTCACGTATGTGATCGCTACACAATGAGCCGCTTCATAGGTACGAGACGTTGCGTACAGACATATCGGGATTTTGGTTTGTGTTGTATCGGCAATTCGTGCATCCTAATTTCTAATAAATAAAAAAAGAATACGCAATTATTTTCATGTTTCTTTTAGTAACGTTAAACCAGCAAATCGTTATGTAACAGAAAGAAGTCACTGTTCATACAGTTGATCCGCGTCGCCCCCAAATTAAGTGACTTCTGAGATCATAAATCTTACATGTTACGAAAAATAAGTAAACAACTCCTAAATGTAATCAATACACGTCCCGCTTTATAAGACATATTTCCAATAGGGCCAAGGTTCACCATTTTGTACGAGATATTTTTAAATTATTCATAACAAATTTCAAGTTGGCGGGCGGAGTTCACAGGCGGGAGGAAAGAAAAATAAAGAGGACCGCGTCGTAGCGAAATAAGTAGCGGAACACTGACATGGAAGTCTTTTGTACGGATACAGGAAATTCCTCAGATTTATTAAACAAGTTTCCGCTGGAAATTATAATGGCCGAAACTGTGCTCGTGTAGTCCTTGTTTACCTTTTCCATAATTCATAGCCCACTGCTCCGATACCGGCGATACCGTGTTCACATCTCGTGTTTTACTTTAATATTAGTTGGCAGGCGAATCAATACTTACAGACTTTTAAAACAAATAACTAAACTTGCTCCCGAAGCGTTCATTCTCCGCAAGAAAAGCAAGCAAAAGCGAAGCGTGGATTTTGAAATTAAAAATGCTGAATATGTAGTGGAGGTATTTTTCAGTTGGTGTGTCGTGTAAGCGCACATTGGCGTTTCGCATCCGGCGCGTTGCATTTTAACGACGCCGTGCCGCCTGCAGCCGCGGGGACCGCCAGATAGCGGAAATTACCGCGCGGCGTACATCTCCCGCGTTATGCCTACGCCTCATTCATATCCGATATTTGCCCGTATCTGAGATCGCCCTCCCAAACTCCGATAATTAATGTCATTATATGGAGCTGACAATTATTTTTGGCTACTCGGAGACGTTCCCTTATTCGCAACGTAGGAAAAGTAACGTTGTCTGCGATTTCGTACATGTAGAATTCTCTTTTGAGCAGCAATTAAACTATTAAAGGGATGAATAGGTTGGGTTTTAGAGCTTCAGATATACCTATACTTAAAATATTCGTGAAACAGACACGAACCGTAAACCCTTCAATTAGAAAAATCTTTCCAAGTTTGAAAGTTCTCTAGAAATGCGACGCAGGTTTCGTTAGCATTTCATGTCATACTTGAGAGGTAAAACAACTCTGTGTAAATTGTTTCTGCTATTTTGCCGAGCCACTGCTCCTAAAATGAACGGTTAACCGTTGAACACGAATTATGGTACGACGTCACAAAGAAAGGGTGGCCGCGACTGAACGACAAGTTTTAACAAGGGCCTGATGAAATATTGTTTTAATTATCAAGTTGTTGTTGCCTTGAATACGCCGTAGGTACACACACGTGACGCTCTCTGGGGTTTCCAGTTAATAAAACCAATTATGAAATAAAACAATAATAGGTAACTAAGTTATTACAGATAAATCATTTTTGACATTTCGAAATTCCCGTGTACACTATAATCTGACCTGCTGAACTATCGCACGTTACTTTTTTCTTGGAAATCGCAAACGGCTGCTAATATTTGTTAATTAGTGCAAAATAACATACTCGCGCGTTTCATGTTTGCTTAAGAAACTAATGTTAGGTACTATAAGGTACACGATGTTATGTAAACCCGGTTTTCGTCGGTTTGCAGAACAGAAGTTATGGGTACCTATAAATTGTTTCGATTTGATTAACCGCCTTTTAATATTACCTAAATTTTTTTTCAAAGGCTAATTTTTGATATTTTCTTAGCATGTCAGGTTTTCTGTTCACTTGCCAGAAAATGCGTCCTTCATTAAGCGGCCAAGCGGCAATTTAAAAGTAAGCTCGATTTTTGAAATACTTATTTTAGTAACCATTTCTTTTTCTAGAAATTGATACGTAAAACAATCCCAACATAATAACAGTAATAAGAGGCTGTTCCCAAGGGCCCTAAGAGAGAGAACAGAGTTATTCCCTCGCGAATAAGTTACGTGGTTATTTGCAGAGTACACTGGCATTATCAGGGAAGCCTGCCGGAACTCCACGCCGAGCAAACAACCGCAAACAATGCCGTTTAACGTTTCCTTCATAACCGCATATTGTCTCTGGTCCTCGTAAAACTACTTGGAGAATACATGTCACTGCAGGGTTTGTTCAAAATTGCGAACCGAGAGGCATCGTTATACTTATAAGCGTATAAATACGTGCGCCGTGAAACCAAGTCGCACACTGGCGTTATTTACATGTTTGGGTATCGCTAAGGTATTTGGAGGAAATTACCGACACTCTTAAACACATTTCCCCTGAAAGGCTCGAGAAAATATACTTACGATCAATACGCAATTTGATTGTATCCTGTCGTCCTTCATATTTGCGATCAATTTGCTCGATAGCTACTTTTATTCATCGAATTTGATTTGAAGAGGTATTAAGATGTAGAGATTTGTAAGAGTTTCTTTCTTTACGTAGTCAGCGAGGAGTAATCAAGCAGATTGCTTTCACGTTCAGTAATTGCCTTAACGCACAGTGGCAATAATTGCGTCACATTGGCAAAAGTTTCAAAAGCTTGGAAATTAAACCATGTTATACCATGTTAAAATACAATAAAATTCAAATTATATTTAAATCAAACCACAATCAAGAAAGCAACAATTCAATTGAGCAATAGGTTTAAAATCTGGTTTTCTAGTTACTTGTAATTAAGAACCAGAAATTGTTATAGCATGCTCATCGCGTCGTCCAAGTATCCGTCAAGAGTCGGAAACTGCGACACCATATTGAATACAAATTGAAAACGAAGAATAAGAGTGGTCACCCGGGGTTATTGTTTTACAGGGTTATTGTAACTTTTAGTGTGTGTCTTCTCTCTCATAGCTATTAGTGGAAAGTCACATCTAAGATCATTTAATAATCTTTTTAGTACTGATAACATTAATTTACATTAATGTATATTTTGTACTAAAATGAAATCATACAATAATGCCACTTGCGATATCGTTTCCTTTACTCAATACCCGAAATGTCGCAAATTAAATATACTTAAGTAGAAGCAACCCCGAGCAAACTGTTCAATAACTCGTAATGAAAATAAATGTAGCTGAAAACAGAACCTTCCTGTTTACCGAATAACAATTTATTTCCCGTTGGTTGGGAGTAATTCCTGGAGCAACAATGTTATACCGAGGCGTAATTTTGCGCAAATGTGCTTTAACGGACTCATTACTCTCGGATCTACATGCTACAATGTTTAATAGAGAATCTGTTGAGAAACCAATGCCATTTTAAAATGTAATGTTCACGTTGGTAGCGCAATCCCTTTAATTCCGGAACGTTTACGCTGGTCGCGGGTTTGTGCTTATGCATTCCACAGTCGCATATTCGGGTTGGGCAGAGCGGCGGATTTGCAACTGCTAAAATTGAAACGGCAAAAATGCAAACCGGGCAACCGTGTTGTTGACGCGAATTACCATTTCAGCGCAGGCCACCGTCGAATAAATATTAAACGGGAATTTGCATTAGTTTTCAGCATGAAAAAATGTTAGTGGTTTAAATGGTGTCCCTTTGTTTTACCAACATTTTTTTCAGTAAATGTATCATTACATTACACCGGATTTCACTTCATCAAAAGCTGTTGTCTGGCGAACCCTTGTTATTTTCAGGTTATCTTAAATGTTAACTGCGCCTAGAAAAGCCTAAACATGATATGAAAACTCTGCTTACTGATACGTTCTATGAATTGAGTGTCGACAACCCAGGGAGAACCGGTTTATATAATAATTATGTCGCTCGTTTTTTTATTTATTTACTAATTAACTGTAACAATATCACGGGGAGAACTTCTAAAAGCTCCAGCTCCACTAACTCTTTGTGACCAAACCAAGAGAATAAACTACCTACAACAACAAAACTTTCATTTAAAAAGTAGAGACTCTTGTTATGAATAGTTTCTTTATACGTCTGTGGTAGATTGGTAAACCTTTATACGATGTTCGGTGCGGTGCCGAAACGTATAACTTTTCCGATACAAGCGGTGACCAGCCGCAATCAGCCAGCGACAGCGCGGCCAAACGGGATTTAACTTTGTTAAACGACCTTGTAACTTGCTATCTAACTGCGCTGCATCCGTTGTAAACTAAGAAAGGCTGAGGCCTCCTACTTCATTAGAAAACGTTATTACAACTTAATCGTTAGAAGAATTAGATACGACGCATTAACCGCGGATATTTGTTATGGACACAGCAAATTACAACACCATTATTTTTTGCATAATTACTCACAACAAATCTGAAATTATGTTCCGGAATACACAACCCACAAAAAGTTCATGTTTATAAGCAACGCGTTTTTTACACGTGGTTATAATTAAGGTTTTTTTTTGGAAAGCAATTGCAAAGAGAACTGTGTAGATTACCGTTACCTACAAATGGATTGTTTCTAATCAGATGATTAATTATGGCGGCAGTTTAATTAGCGTACAAATAACGAGGTCCCGTCTGGACATCCAAAATTCGCATTAGGCCAAATGCGTGACCGGTCCGCAGTGTAATTTAATAAAACCAACAAGGTTTCAGCATAAATAAGCTTTCAATGACATGAAAATTCGGCGAAGTAAAACATTCTATGATATGAGTGTCGGCGATTAAGGGTAAACCGGGAATTAAACTAACCAATTTACACATTACGCGCAATTTGTGATTTACTCATTCATCACTAGCTTCAGGATTTTGGTGGCAAATCGTGGTTCTAGAATCCATGGAGTTAATATTTCCTTATTATTATTATTATACACGACACTATGATTTTGACCTTCAGTATGGTATTCGAACTAATTCATTTTTAATTTGGTTATTTCATACCTACTAATATTTTCTTGTTTGTAAGCAGAGATAACTACGGTTTAGCGGTTTAGTGATTTTTTTTTTAAATGTTGTTGAAGTCGTGTTATAATGCCAAAAAAAGTCCTAACTACTCATCACCATCATAAAACGCAGGCGCAGATCGTTCGCGTTCCGAATTTTTGCTTTGCTAATTGTATTGCGACTTTTCAGCTTGGCTTGCGCTTCAGAATCAGCTAATAAGACGGGGCTATTCCCAGTAGTCCGCACCCCGTAGTTCGCACTGCGAACTACTGGGAATAATAATTCCCACTAGTCCGCACCTCCGTCAAGTGGTGCGAACTACTGGGAATTTTTATTCCCAGTAGTTCGCACTGCGGACAAATGGGAAAATCAAAATCCCAGTAGTTCGCACTATTTAATTCAACATAATTGTGTTCAATTTCATATGGTATTATAAGAGCAGGAATATAAAAAAGTAATTTTAATTTAACACATTTATTTAAAATTAGACTGACAATTTAAAAAAAAACATTAATTTTACGAAAAATTTAACAAATCAACATAGTAAAGTATTTTTACTCTAAATATATATATATATATATACATATATATTATACTCAGTACGATACTAATGACATGACAATGACAATAAGTCAGTCTAATTTTAAATAAATGTGTTAAATTAAAATTACTTTTTATATTCCTGCTCCTATAATACCATATGAAATTGAACACAGTTATGTTGAATTAAACAGTGCGAACTACTGGGAATAAAAATTCCCACTAGTCCGCACCTCCGGCAAGTGGTGCGAACTACGGGGTGCGGACTACTGGGAATAGCCCAATAAGACAACTCGATTTTTCTCTCTTGTCTGTCAGTTTCGTTGTGGATTAGTTGACACGTACAGCGCAACAAAAAAGTCAACAAATCAGGGCGTCACTGTCGTCAGGGCGCGCCCCATAAAGGATGTTATTCTCTTAAATATGTCGCTTTTTTCGTCGACAAAGTATTAATCAGACATTGTCCCGTGCGTTTGTAAGCATGTAAGGGTCGACTCACACCGAGAAGCGACGCTGTGCGCACATGCGACTCACAATATACTTTATTTACTACAAGAAAAGGTAAACATTTCATTGTGAGAATTCAGAATACGTTGCACCACGCAGCATGAATTCTCACAATGAAAATGTGTACTTTTTCGTGTAGTAAATAAAGTATACATTGAGTCGCATGTGCGCGCAGTGTCGCGTCACGTCGCGTCTCGGTGTGAATTGACACGAAGGCAGCAGGACGAATACTGCACCCAAAATACAAGTTAGTAAGTATCAAAATATAAATAATTCCCAGTCGTAACCGAATGTAGAAACGCGAGCGTTTTAAGAAATTGCCTAGCTGGACGATGAGACCTCTCGTTGGCTTTTACTACGGTTCGCGTTCAGCCCACGTCACCATCATCATGATTATCTTCTTCTTCTTCTCGCGTATGACAGACATTTTAGTCCTCATTTTCAATTTCAACAGGAACTTTTTCGTTACCTACGTACCTATAAAACAACCGGTACCCAAATACAGACAGACATCTTTTTTACCACATCGGTGGCCGTTTAAAAAGTTTTAGGTATACTCACCATGCCGAAGATGCGCGTAAGGGTCCCTGACTTCGTCCTCGCGGTAGATGACGGAGTGGACTCGCGTGCGCGTGCCGTTCGGCTGGAAGTACCGCCGCGCATGCTCCACATAGAACGCGCCGTCCTTGCCGATGATCTTGCCTTCGAAAACGCCGTCCGTCACCGAGCCGAACACCTTCGAGTTAGGGTCATCTGCGAAACAAAACATAATCAATATGTCTCCCGGAAGACCTGCTGCGGGACATATTATTGTTATTGGGGGGGTTGACATGACAGTTATGCCGCTTTGACCATTGCTGATTTTTTATGGCAGCCCTTTGTTTAGAGGTCACCGCAAAGTCCAGTCGTCCATGAATTTCCTGATGTTTTGGGCCGTGAGTAGTTGTATCTCTTGTGGGGTCCATGAAATGACGGCCCTAGGTAGTTTCTACCCATAAACATTTGCCCATTTGTATTTATTTACACACAACCCAAGCCTTACAAAATTGCCTAGTGATGCAAGCCAATGAAAGGGCCTGCCTCAAAGATACCTAAATGTTGGCAAGTGTATCCTGTGATTTATGCCAAAAAAATAGTAACTGCCTACTTATTCTAGTAGTTATATTTATTTAGTACCTACGCTCATGAACGTACCCACATTTAGGAACCGTTTCAAAAAAAATGGTTGAAGTCGTCTATGTCATAGAGGTGCCAAGTGTAACTATAGGAAACTCGAGTAACTCAACCTTATTGCTGTAGTATCACTTTGGGCCTGAGATGGGTCACAAACTTGTCTTCGACTGTACCAAGTTTCTTATAATTGTAAATAGGTAAATTGAAACGGAAAACTAGTGGGAGTCTATGTGGTTCATTGACTTGGTCACTAAGCGGCGATTAAGCAATCTGGGGCCATCGCAATCAAAGCCGTAGTAGAAACCCCGCTCAGTACCCTGACCATAAATCGAATGCTCGGTCCCGCGCACTCTATAAGAATACTGTGAGAGATAGAGCATGGCGAGTACGATTACGTAATTGTAACTCATGGTAAGGGCACAGAACCTGCCACTATAAAAAATAAAGGCACAAAACAGAGAGCTAATCAACGTTTTTTTCGAGACCTGTTTAACTTTTTTTTTCTTCTAAGTTTATAATTATGTTTCATAATGTTAAACACTGGTCGTATGTCCGAGTTACTACAAAAAAATAGCAGTAGTTGGACACACGTTTAGTAAATTTGAATTGATTGAAAACTGTCAATGAAGGCGTCTCTGGGATGTCATTAAGTTTTTTTGTTGTACCTACTTGTACCGCTGCGTGTACGCTTAGGGCAAATATGATCCTAGTCGGAAAACAATGTCCCTTTTGTAAAACGTGCCGTTATCAAAACGTTCCTTTTGCAAAATATCCCTTGTGAACCATACGCAGGGTGCATAACTACATGCGCAGGCCAAGCTCAAGAACCTGTGAAAGTTTGTACACAGACTATGTGCATGTTCATTTGTTATTTCTTAGGCATACATAAATAACCTACCGCCCCGGCATGTAATCGGTGATGCATACACATACATGTTAAACTAAAACGTTAAACAGAGCCAGATTTGAAGACTAGTTTCGGCAATCAAGTGACGCTTCCCGAGTGCATTTCGCACGGTATCGCGTTACAGTGAGGTTGCATTATGAGAGTACTCGCTACGCTGCGCTGAGTCATTGCGTTGCAAATATCATAATCGGTGAAGCATAGGGTCGACTTACACGTGAGTTTTATGCAATTAACCTTTCCACGTGTAAAGCTGGGCAGCTGGTAGCAAGTTTACAGGAGGTATTAATAGTATATTTCTTTATTTTGAAACTGTTATTGATTATATGGCAAAAAAATAATTAGAATGGCACTTTAAAAAATATGGGAAATTTATTTTTTATAGCTGTTGCCCGCGACTCCGTCCGCGCAGAACAATAAAACATAGTCTATGTTACTCAGGGATTTTGTAGCATTCTGATGGTGAAGAAATTATTATAATCGGTTCTGGAGAATTTGTAGAATTGAATTGTAGTAGGAGTAATATTCAATAACGGATGTGCTGGTTGATAAAGACCAATTGTTACACGTATACAGTCATTATCATATTAATAGGTATACGGTGAATAAGTTCAAAAAAATATTATATATTTCATCTTTGTACGTTATTACCATTGTTCAACATGCGATAACATGAAAGTTTACATAAAAAAATACATCCTGTTACTTATCTTGACGCACGAGGAAAATCCAATGCAAATATCTAATTGTAAGTATAGTCAACATATTCATTGAAGACATTATTTACTACTTTAACTATCTTAACTTTATTTTATAATTGCGTAATCGTGCTTGTAAAACTTTAAAACTATTGAAATTCTGGGATACAATATTCTTCTTAATAATACAAGAAGAAAAGAGTTTCTAGCTGTGTTGCGATAATAATGTTACACCTCGTGCAAGCGGTATATAAAAATAATAGCATAAGCTAATTTTGTCAACGCAAGCTGTCTACTCCCCACACGCCCCCTGTCACGCAACTAAACCAATACAGCACGGGACTCGTTTTTTTTACGCCGATGATTAGTTTGGCTGCCTGCGTCGTTGAAAACAATCGCTAGCTTAGAATAGAACAGAATAGAATAAAATCATTTATTCGGCTATTACACAACACATCATTTTAAGAATTAAAAAACAAAAGAAATCTATTTATAACCAATTAAGACAAAATAGGCGAAAAGGGTCTCCCTCTAGTCGCATAACAACTATTGTCTTTCATAACACTTTATGCATAAAGTTGTTACTCATAAGTCTTATGTCATTCAATAATGATCTGGCGCATAATACTTTCATTGTAATAATTTTACTATGTATGTCATATTTTGTTTTAATTTAACCATTATGTTGAATATCATAAAAGAGGATAATTATTTTTAGTCATAAGAAAAAAACACAGTGTTCAATTAGTTTATCAGCGTTTAATTAAGATAGGGCAGCTAGAATAAGGGGGACGAGATGGCGGAGGCCCCAGCAGTAAAAAACAAACGAAACAAATGTATTATTGGTAGGTTAGGTTAGGGTTATCTTGTGTCCCTAGGGCCCGTTGTTTGATCAGTAGTTAACTCAACTAATTATTAAAAATCGAAAAAGAAATCGAGAATTTGACACATTTCCTTGAGATTTAACCATTAGTTACGATTTTTCAAGATTAGTTAGTTTTACAACTGATTTTACTCCCTTGTGACACAATCTACTATTGATTGTCATTACTTAGTAACATTCTACTAAGGTATAGTATTATATTGAATTGACTATTGAAATAATTACTTTTTTATAATTAATAATGGTTTAGTTACGTAACATTACCAGAACCACAATTTTCCAGTACAGATGTACCGACTCAACATCGCGAAAAAATTACGAGGGCCTAAAAAGTAAACAGAAAAGAGACGTGAAACGCTCCACCCAAACCGCAGGGCAGCAAAAATGTTTTCAGGAGAATTTAAGAGCTGCGGCGGCAGAAACATTCCGTTCATCGCGAACCGACGTATTTTATTTATCCTGGACTATTTTATTATTTGCCTGGGAATATAACTCTGCAGGTACAACTAATATTTATGTATTCAATGCCAATAATGCTTTCTACGGGAATGGGAAAATAAAAAGGTTATTTTGAGTAATATCAGAAGCGGTACTATGAACTGTTAATGTTATGTGCTTGCCGGTGAAAAGGACAGAGATACACTAGTCACATAGTCCCGTCTTCTCTGCTGCCTTTTCTAGCATCTGGCACGTTTACAGTTCATAACATCTAAGGCCTCCGTTTCTTTGTCGATTATGATATCTATGAATAACGAACTTGCTATGTTATTTTTTTTCTTTTATTTCTTTCTATCAACAAACTTAACTTGACTTGCGCTCTGTAGACATTATGTGATATTAGGTACATATAACCCTTGGCGGGACAGCGTCAGATACTACGCTCAAAGATGAAAATAACAACAAACCCATAAGATGAGTCAATAAAATACAGAGTTTTAAGAATCTGGAAAAGATTGGAACCGATCCTGATATTTCTGAAATAACATTAAGTAAATTATATGCGGACAAAGTTCCGAGCCAAAACAAAGTAGGTATTATAAGCTTTGTTCTAAGCTTTAGAAGATTATATAAATTTGAATACTGGTTTTGTTCTAATGTAATCGTTTGCTCAATTAGACCAAAAACATTTGACTCTCCTTATCCTGCCAGCTTCAGTAATTTAATTACAGAATTCCGTTCAAATGATAATGTAACATTTTAATTAAAATTCAGGAGACGTAGGTACATTGCTTATTTTTTCTACAGTAAATTTTTTGCGTGAACAGATAATTTTATTCGATTGTCTTATTCCTGAATATTTTATGTATGGTTTATTATTATTGATTACTCGTATAATAAATAATAATAATAATAATAATCTCACTCTCGCTAGATGGCTGGATCAAGGGCCAGATACAGAAGGCAGTACTCCTCGACACGGCACGCATTGTGAGGAGGTTCCTCTCTCTGCAGCCCTAACCACCGGTGGCTTGAGCCCTGCCCCGCTGCCGGCGGCACCCGTAGGTTAGGTTTTTTATAATGTATATTTTTTGTATTAGTATTGTTATTTTACTTTTATATTTGAATGTTTATTATAAAAAACCTAATTTATAGAAAATTAAATAAATATCTATAATAATAATAATAAATCATTTATTCAAAAAAACTGGCATGGGACATTACGTTTCTTCGCCAAACTGCACAAACAGTTTGTAGGCGAAAACTGGGTGCTCTCAGACTTATCGCCTTTGTTGTTATATTTTTAATAGGAGTATAACTGTCATTTGTCAACGAAAAGCCATTTTTACCTTAAGCAGGATGTACTTCTAATTCGAAAAATACCCAACGCAACAAATGACTGTAATCAAACACGTTGTGCGCGTTGCAAGATGCCATTAAGCTAGATTGCTTTCGGTCGAAAACGTCTCAAGTATAGCCTGTCTAGGAAACGGCCACAGTCGGACTCATATCTGTGTTTACGACGTTAGTCGTAGGGCCTGCATGCATAATCGCCAACGGTGGCTAAGTGCATAGAGCCGGTGTAAGTAGGGCGACGAACTGCGATCGATGCCGCACCGCCCTCCACACAAGTTTATCCATTCGCACTGTTCCAAACTTTTACGATCATAACCGCTCGTATCTCCAATCTATTGCGAATACCAACTCTTTTGAACCCAGGAGGAAGGAGCGGAACATTGAAGAATAAGGTACCAAGATTAAATTTGGAATGACTGCTATCCTAATGGCGTTCTAAATTGTTTTTTTTGTCTATTTTGTCTTGACTCCTATGTCAATTGTAGTAGTCGACTCATAGACAGATCACCCGTATGTGACAATCAAACCTTGACGACGGCCCAACGATAATCAAGTTATCGATGAATGTTCAGCCTACTGGAAGCCGTGGATGTCAATACAGCAATACAGCTTGCATCTTTGGGAACAAAACGTTTGAATGAATTCATGACACATTTTCCACAGCTAAAGCACTGCCGTAACTTTTGCACGCGAATTTGAAATGTTGTGAATTCCGTTAGGGAATTTGATTTACATTTCGGAATTAGGGCAATGTTGGGGAAATTTTCCAACAAAGTAATTATTAACATAGCATCTGTAGCAAAGGTAAGTCAGCGGAGCGGGCGCCAGACCCGCCGCGCGGCTCCGCTCGCCGGTCGCCACATTAAAAATCGAGTGGCCGCCTAAAGCTGCGAAAGCTCGAAAAGCTCCCAATTAGCTGGGACTTTGACGCCACTCCGACAGTAATTGCGAAAAGAAATATGTTTTAGTGCTTGCCAGGCATTATTAATGTTGAAAACGAGACATCGGTCCGGTGAATTATACACGGAGCGGGCAGATGATGCGAGGCCCGTTCATGTTTGACTGCTGTTTGATTAAAGAGAAACACAATCGCGGGCGGCCTGCTCCAAGCAGGGACTTATTAAATTTTCTCTGGGGGTGAATGCAAACAATGGCGTTATATTCGAGCGTCTAGATAACGGCGGTGTTAGCGTTGTTCCCGGCTCCCGCTCACAATGGGCTCTGTGCTTCGCCCGTCCACCGCACGCCATCTACAAACTTCGACTCTGTCTTGTCTACGGCTTTACGATCTCTACAAGAGCCGAGATAGGAGCACTGTGCGAAGCAGTTTTAATAGTACCGTTTAACTCGAGAGTCTACCGATGTTTCACAAACAAAACTCCCACAAGTACAGTTACGATTCCATACACGATAAAACTTATATTTATTGCTCTATAATTCTCAACTATTTGTGCTTACCGGCCAATTCCCCGTGATATATGTGCGACGTGTCGACATTGTGCTTCTCCCCTTGTGAACCTTCCACCTGGAACAAAGTAAAATTAATTTTAATTATTTACATCTAATAGCCAAAACGATCGCAGTACCGACCGCATTGAAGTATTTAGCTAGCACCTGTCCTTTAGAACGCTATAATATGAATTTTCTACAAACCCAATCCAAAATTGAAAACTGGTGCAAAAGTATATATGAATGAATACAAGACATGGTTACCTGGAAATCTTCAGTGAAAGCTGAGAGATCCCGCCGAAGACGGAGGTTGAACCGCTTCCCGTGAGCGCGGAAGGACAGCCGGAGGTCGGCGGGTGCGTCGGTGGACCGGCGCGCGCGCACGTGCTGCTGATGCAATTCGCCCGCGTCGTAATCCAGCGGCTCATAATGCGAGATGTACTCGCTCAGCTCCCGGCGAGATGCTGAAAACAAAACAGCGATTATAATCCCGCAGATACAAACTCTTTTTACGAAAACCCGTTGTCGAGATTACAGATTTCTTTTAAGAACTGGCACAAAAGCCGTCGACAAAGATTTAAAACGTTTCTAGGTAATCGGAACAAGGTAAAAAAAGCCTCAATTTAATTTCGAGAGATAATAAATAGGCCTGGAATTGAATAGCAATCGCATTTTTTATTCAAGTAGGTCAATTTAAGCACCCCTAAATCTTAATTCGACGCCGCCTGCCTCGAATTTCAATTCAAATGTCTAATGAGTTCTTTCGTCTGTATTGATGAACTAAATGCTTGTATCTAGACATGTACGATACCATATTTAGACTTGCATGTAGTATCAAGAAGCAGAACTCATTGGTGGTAATATAATCTGAAGTTCGGCGAGGAATTGCAAATTCACGGAGCGAGCACAAACAGCTGTACCTAGCAATCGTAGCGCAGGTAAGTCGATTAATAGAGTTAAGGAATTTAGGCAGTGCAGCCAAGCAACGATGTCGCTTATCGCCGAGCCACCAGCGCCTCGCCCCGCTTGCCCTACTCGGGGTTGATTAAACGACACTTGAGAACCGTTCGATTTGCCTTGCAGGATTTTTTTCGTTAAATTCATTATAAACTTTTCGGGGGCCTTCAATGACAGGCTTAAGACAATAGAGGTAACGCTCGACGAACGTAAAACTAACTCAAAAGAAAAGTTTCACAATTAGATTTACTTATTTATTCATTAAACCAGTAGAGAATTGAAGCTTTTTCTTTGTATTAAAGATAAATATATGATTTCTAGGTGAAATTCCACATTTTTTATTACTATATCAGATCAAATATCCCTAGGTACTTAAGCGCAAGACTTAAGACCGGAAACGAAATTAATATTCCTCTAGGGTCCAGGAAAGTGTCATAGAGACGTCGCCAATTGCATCCCGAATTTGAGATAGCCAGAAACGAACAACTTCAAGCGGAATAGCGGCCATGAATATTGATTAATCAAGTGGTTACCCGTGCGAGATAATTTCTAGCGAGAATACTGAGTTTACGTAGGTAAGTTAGCTGGGACGTTAATCACAGTGGCACTACGTGAAATAGTCAGACAATTTCCTGAGACAAAGATTTAAGAAGAGATGGTCGCAGTTAAGACAGAACGGGAGCCGCGGTTGCTCGTGGCATTATTTACGACACAGCTGCAGCAAATGCAATCCGGAGGCAGGCGGCATGAGACCGTGGATTTATTTAACGTCCCATTTGGAATTGATTCTCCTGTGCCAGCACGCCAGTAAAATGCGCAACATGTTACCCCGCACGCCAACATTCTGCATTTTCCTCGAGAAAATATTTTACACAGGACTATTCTGGTTTTCTTTGATTTGCAAGGTTTTAGGCAATCTTGTAAATCAAACCTCGTTCTTGTTAGGGTACCGTACCCGAAGTTAGTCCAATGAGACCGTACTAACATGGCTACGCTGTTCGTCCGTCCGTCGTAACTTTAAAAAGCTGTATATTTTGAACCGTAATAAATAGCGGGTTGTTTTTCTTTTTAAAATGTGTTATTATGGCATGGCTGATTTACTCACTTATTTTTGAAGTTTTTTTTTCCTTTTTTATGTATTTTTCTTGTATTGTAATAACGGTAAAACACACACGCGTCAAATTTTATGAATTTCATTGATCGGTTTTTTTTTTTGATCTTTTTATACCCAATTAGGGCGCGCTCGCGCTGGCGGACGTGCAGCGTTAACCGGAAAATTACACGCAAGCAAAACGTACAAATTGCATCAAATTGAGATCAACTGAATCTGTGCCATGTTTCGTTACAACGAATTGTGTCAAGGCTGCGGTATAATTTATATAATATCTTATACACCGTGTTTTTTTTGATTTACGATAACTTCGGCATATTACTAGGTATATCCATAGAAACTAATTGGTAGATTAGATTTTTAAATATTGCAAAAAAAATTTTTTTTTTCAGTTAAGAACAAAATAATGAAATCTTTTATCTTTGGTCATTCTAAAAGGGCCTTTAGAGTTAACTAATAATCAGTGTCAAATACGTCTATGTTGGCGTGACATACACACACAAGTAAAGATTCCGTGACATTGTCACTTTAGATTGACGCGTATACAAACCTAACAATTGGAAACTCTTTACTCATAAGTATTAAAAGAAAATTGTTGTTATCAATTAAGAGCCTTTTACACTAGTTTAACGTGATTAACTGATTAAATTTAAAAATTAAATATCTTTAAAACCGTTAGACTTATCATTTGTCTGTCTTCGGGAAATTAACTTTGTTTGGCCTAAAGAACGTTCCCTTAAAGTTATCGTAAATCAAAAAAAACACGGTGTAGAATATAGAATAGAATTAACTAGCATTTGGTACTTAAATCATTGTAATGTAATGTATGATACAAAGGGTTTCAAAATACGAGCTCTTTCGTCTGAACTAATAATTATCACTGCGTACATGAAACTTTTAACTGCTCTATCACGCTGCTGAGTGTAGGGTTGCAAATATCAAGTAGAAGAAACCTTCTCAGAACGACTAAGTTTACAGTCAGGGATGATACCTTAGTGGCGCATGTTATGAAGCATCTGTAGGTACTTTAATGCCCTACTTTTGTCACGGCCGTGTGGGGTCCGGGGTTGCTGCACTCGGGGTGGTATTATTTAAACATTCGCGTTTATTTGTTCAGTCGCAGAACAGAGCAGTTTTTGCTTTAGGCACCGTGTCACTGGGTCAGTGGGTCGGAACCCCGGCCGCTCTGGATGGGATCACAAAACCAGGCTAATGTTAGCCACCGAGCGGTCACGTTTATTCAATACCTAGGTCACTACCTGTTTTTATGGCGCTGCCGAATAAAAAGGAGGGTTTTAGGGTTCGGGTACGTACATAAAAACGTGTTTCCCTATTGTCTAAGGATATAAAGATACGTGTGCTATTGTTGGAATCCTAATGTTATCCGGGGTAACCTTAGCATATAGGATACAAACAAATGAAAACATTAATAATCCTATCGCGTTTTATATTATATTATACTAGCAACCCGCGCCCACTTCGCTTCAGTTTGTGTGTGTTTTCTGTAAGAGCCGTAAATAATCCAGAATTGATTATACATAAAAACCTCCCTCTTGAAACACTCTATTTATTGAGGAAAACCAAATTAAAATACCTACATTGCGTAGTTTGAAAGATCTAACCTTACATACAGAAGGACAGGCGACAGTAAGGAACTCTGTTTCATACCATGAAACTAAAGAGTAGCTTCTGCCCGCGACATCGTTCGCATAGTTTTCGATTATCGTCTTAGGAACATTTTTATATTTTCCTGGATGAAAAGTAACGTAGTGAAGGTGTAACAATATAACACACAGATTTTCTCATTTACGGTGGTAATTTAGAGTGGTTTCATTAACAACCACGAATAAATATTGATTTATTTAATTGAATACCGAGATTCCGAGATTAGTCGTAATGCTTAGGTAATACACATGAATTTACTAACTGTGTTGGATATTTTAAAGCAATTCCAACAGCCTCATGCGGAAAATTAAATTATTTGAATGGTGTATATTACCAATAAAGTTGCTGACGACACGAATCTGCAATTCGTATCTCATTAATTTCACACTAATGGCAATGTCTTATTAATGAACGGCATAAGTACTGTTAAAATTTCTCTCGTTCTAAAATCACGTTATTCGTTTATCGTTTAAAAAACAGGTCAGTTACTTTCCCAAATTTAAAGTGACATTAATATTCTTGATTAAATTTTAAGGTTTAAAAATAATACAAAGTAGGCAGAGTAAATTAAATAAATAATTATCTAGTGGGTTTTGGGGGGGTATTAAATAATTGGAGGAGGTTCTAATTGTATACAATATCCCAGCTTCTTAATAGCGTTCGTCTGGTTATTAGCTATCACACTTACATGACTTTGAGTTTCATAGAAAAACGAAGATTACCAATAGCTATGAAACCGATAGTAGGCGAATATTACAGCGTTTCCACTAGCGTTATTGTTCTCTTGTCTTCAACATATTGACTTGAATATTTGGGCGTTTCTACCGCGTCATTGTTGTCTTCAATATATTGACGAAAATAATAGAAAAGAACTACCAATTTTTCATGTAAAAAAACTGCAGACACGTTGGCACATTCCATTCCATTGGAGAGAACAAGAAAGAAGAAGACAATAATGAGGGCGGTTAAAACGCTAAAGTGTCCCAGCAATTTTTGATGCAAATAGTAGCCGATCCGGAGGTACTTTAATTGTATTCATTTGTTATGCAATGAAAGCGTTAACTTAGTTTCCTTTTAGTTCAAAATAATAAGACACTTGATAATTTAATCCGAAATCATATGCAAAGACGAATGACGGCGGTTAAAACGCCGAAGAATCGCCTTAATACCTGAAGTTAAATGAAAATCTTTACAAATTATAAACCAATTCACTTCCCGTCGTCTGTCCCTCTGTGTGTACGCTTAGATGTTTCAAATTACGCAACGGATTTAGATGCGGTTTTCACCAGAAGTTAGATAATGTTTCACGGAAGAATTTTATGTATTATAAATTCTGGTTTATGTACAGATGTTACAGAAAAACTTACATAAACCGAAGTGAAGCGAGTCTATCCCCGTGAGTTGAACGAATTGTTACGTGGCCGCCGCGCCAGCCCCTAGTTAAATGAAGAAGTTTCCCCATTCAAGTCCTGAGATAACACTATAACTTCGCTTGACGAACTTCGTGATTGTTACGACAGGTAAAGAAGATCTGAGGTGTGGTTTAGTTCTAGCATTAATAGAATACTGATAATACTGAACATGTAATTACATACCTATCTGGAATTAATTTACAATTCAAGTTATACACGTATAGCATTTATTTTGCTTGACAGCCCGATACGGCGCGCGTAGACCAAGTCATTAATAATAGTGTAGTCTAATAAATCTGTTCTGCTATTCTCGAGTGAATATAGGAGCTGTATATTTTATTACAGCTACGTACCAATCAATTAAGAGACTAAATCACAATGTATGTCAAGAATATCGAAATAAAGAGGATGGATCTTAAAATATTTGGGGCGTCGACTAAATTCTGAGCTACCATTATAAGAAGTTATTTTTTGCGTTTTTGAAAGCAGTTTTAAGTTTTTTTTAACTTTTATTTTATTTAATGCTGTTAATGATCGTAATATGCTTATTATGTACTTCCATTTCAAAATAGGTCCACAATTTAACGGAGAAATCGGTTAACTAAAAAAAAATACAAACCCCGAACAGCGAACCAAGTTTTTTGAAGTCAGTCAAAAATAAAAGTTGTTAGCTACCTTTTTTCCAAGAAAAAACAAACTTAGCCTGGAAAGTGGGTAAAGAAATGTTATTAGTTAGCAGCGAACGGAAAGTGCCCTCGCTCGGCGCTAAACAAGCTCGAACGGACGAATACCCGAGGGACGAGGGACCAATTACTTAGTGGCCAGTTACGTCGATACACGCTTTCCCTCCAGTCGCACTGCACTGGTAACTTCCTATTCATTCTGTGTATAACCA
This sequence comes from Acleris sparsana, assembly GCA_923062465.1. NCBI lineage: Eukaryota > Metazoa > Arthropoda > Insecta > Lepidoptera > Tortricidae > Acleris > Acleris sparsana. Next base: position 5,884,045 of record OV281293.1, read on the forward strand.
CTTGAACGCATAGACGCTAGGTTTTCTAGTTTACTCCGCTTCCGTCCAAGAATTTGTCAACTCAAACCTAAATAATAAACAATGCATTAAAACAGACTATGGAAATCAATGAAATAAATCATCTGAGAACAAGGTAAAAACTGTATGGAATATTATAAATAGAGAAACGGGAAAATCAAAAACTCGTGATAATCAAGTCACCCTGAACACAGGTAGCCATCCAATCACGTCAAATAAAGATGTTGCATTAGCATTCGAAGATTATTTTTCCAACATGGCAATTAATACTACGAAATGTCTTAAATCATCCGCGGTTGAAGCTCAATCATTACTTTGCACTAATGTCAGTAAATGTAATATAAACTTTGAATTCAGCCCTGTAAATTCAGATTCAATAGTAAAGATATTTAAATCGCTTAGTTTAAAAAAGACTGAAGATTTGTGGGGCACATCAGTTAAAGTGCTCTTTCATATCATAGATGTAATTGCACCCCATCTAGCATTAATTTACAATAATTGCATATCAGAGGGGATCTTTCCAGATCTCATGAAATATAGTAAAGTCATACCTCTTTTTAAATCAGGCGAGATGAGTGATATAACGAACTTCCGTCCCATTTCCATACTACCAGTTTTAAGTAAAGTCTTTGAGAAACTAATGCTGAAGGATATGTTAGGTCACTTTAACAGAAATAAACTACTTAGCAATAACCAGTTTGGCTTTACAAGAGGTCGATCAACAATTGATGCGGCATCGGTACTCATTAAATATATATATAACAGTTGGGAAACATCTTGCGACGCAATAGGAATATTTTGTGATCTTTCTAAAGCTTTTGATTGCGTGGAACATATGACCCTTATTTTAAAATTAGAACATTATGGATTGTCCAATAAAGCTTTAAGCCTTATGTCTTCTTATCTAAGTGATAGAACTCAAACAGTTGTTGTAAACAAAACGCAATCTGTTGGAGCTACAGTGAAAATAGGTGTGCCTCAAGGCTCTATTTTAGGTCCTTTTTTATTTTTGGTTTACATAAATGACTTACCACCAATAGTAGATGAACTTTGCGATATTGTACTTTTTGCTGATGATACTTCACTAATTTTCAAGGTAGATAGAAAAACCGTAGACTACAGTAGGATAAACGCCACTCTAGTTAAAGTACATAATTGGTTTATTAGTAACAACTTGCTACTAAATGCCAAGAAAACTAAATGTGTTAGGTTCGCTTTGCCTAATGTTAAACCGGTAGATTCTAGTATTTTTCTAAATAACGAGTGTTTGCTAATGGTAGATAGGGCGGTTTTCCTAGGCATAACAATAGATAAAAATTTGCAATGGAGTCCCCACATAGCTGCACTGGCAGGTAAACTAAGTTCGGCAGCTTACGCCGTTAGGAAAATTAGACAACTAACTAATGTTGAGACAGCTCGCTTAGTTTATTATAGTTATTTTCATAGTGTTATGTCTTATGGTATTCTGGTTTGGGGTAAGGCAGCTGACATACAAACTATATTTGTGTTACAAAAAAGGGCCATTCGTTTTATTTATAATTTAAATTCCCGTGACTCATTAAGAGAACTTTTTAAAGAAACTAATATCTTAACTGTAGCGTCTCAATTTATTTACGAGAATATTATTTATGTTATTAAGAATTTAGATTCGTTCACCAAAAACTCAGATATACATAATTTAAATACTAGAAATAAAAATAAAATAGCTATTCGAAAATTCCGTGTCCGTAAAGTAGGTATATAAATCATTTGTTGGTCAATGCATTCATTTCTATAATAAATTACCTGAAGTAGTTTTAAAGTTACCCTTTCCAGCACTTAAAAAATATTTGAAAAGGTCGTTAATGTCTAAAGTGTATTATAGGGTCGAGGACTATCTAACAGACAAAAATGCATGGCATACACCCGAAACTTAGTCAATAGTCATTTGTTCAAATGCAAAGGCTTTATCCTGCTTTTTCTTGTCTGGGGGACACCGTTGATGCAGGAAAACATATCGAAACTTTTATGTGGTCATCTTGCACCATCTCATATACACATATATAAGTAGGTAGTTGTAGTTATTTTATTTTATTCTTTTCTATCTTTCTCTCCCGTAAGATTTTTGGCATGTTTTCCTGCTGAACTACTGTTATTTGATATTATATTTAATTTAATACTTGTAGCTTTATATAATGCTAGATTAAGTTGTACATACCATTGTAATATGCAATATGAAATAAGTTTAAAAAATGACTGACTGTTGAGTTTCTTGCGGCGTTTCTTCTCAGCAGTGGTCTCCTCTTGGGAAGCGCTGGTAGTATCTTGACGTGTAAAAGTGCCCGAGCGGCCTACTTACTAAATAAATTTCTTTTATCTTTTATCTTTATCTTTAATGTAATCTCAAGGTTATGTTACAATTTTCTTTGTATCTTCTTAATGCAAGCCATATAGGAAGCCATACCGTTCCGCCAACACTTATTTCAAAGGCCACTACACTTATATTATAATATAAAGGTGAAATTGTGTTTGAATCTCTGGAATTTGTTTTTTATAGAATGGTCGTATTTATTAGTCGATTTTAATTTTAATTTCACTTTTGGTGATCTCTTTCACGGTATTTTCAGAATAAGATGGTGGTAGTTATCCAGATGGACCTTTCACAAGGTCCTTCCACTAACTATTTGAAATCTATTTTACAAACAGCAAGAAATTCCGTTCAGGCAGGTTAGAAATTTGTTAGTACCAATAATAAACATGAAACCTTTAATTAAATTCTCAACAGAATGATTGAATGTTCGTATTCAGTCGATCAACAAACACTGATGGCAACGAAATTCCTTCTGCACTTTACAATACGATAGGTACGATACGAGCAATTGATAAATTGTACGAAGCAATTCGAACTGTGGCCGTGCCAATTAAACTGGTTACAATTTACTTCTATCTCGCTCTGCACACTTCCATTAGCCGTATTTTATAAGGTATAGCAAATTTATTTGCACTACCAATGAACGTGGCTGAAGCATTTTGCACTGGAACCGGATTGTAAAGCTGTCCTATGCGTATTTGGGTTAGAAGCTAATCTAGCTTTTGCCTATGGCGCCTGCTCATATAATCAGACAGGTTTTTATTATTAAACTATCTCCTTATTTAAATAGACCAATTAAATAAAAAAACACAACTTTTTATGAAGGCAAACGAGCAGACAGGCTACCTGGGTCTCTATTGTCAAAATCGTGACTGTGATACTGCGTGAAACTGAAATTCGGAATAGTGTTGATTCGGAGATTTCAGTATCAGAATTCTCGTATTCGTGATTATTAAATACGGAAATAGTATTTTATGCATCAGTTGTGTAGTTATACACCGTTGCTTACAATACTTTTCCTGTGACTAGGTTTCAAGTAAAATTCAAAATTAAATTAAACGCGATATTTACTCCACAGTAAAATAGGTACCTAACTAATACGAACGAAGCCCAGAACAACAAACGAGCGGGTAACATGAAAAGAACAAAATGCGTCTATGGTTAACTTATTTTCAATTGATGTTTTCTTAAGTTGGCAGTGATACAATTCCGTCAAAATTTTAAACAAAAACTATGAATACTTTGATTTGTTATGTCGGTAAAAATGTATTTAGTTAAAAAGTTTGTGTTGACCGTTCAATACTTTATCCTAGGTTTAGTAAGCGTTGGCAGGTAGGCTAGAGCATCTAATATCGGAGGTTTTTTCTAATACCGGTATTTTTTCGATATCGGAAATTCAAATACCGGTTTTCCGGTATTTCGATATTTTTTCGATATTCGTTATTTAAATAGTAAAATATCGAATTTCCCGTTATAACATCTTTCTGGCACCTGCAAGAGGTGCAAGCTAGATTTTAAATTGTTAGAAATGAAGCAACAGGCTGGATATGTAAAAATCAACATTTATTAAGCAATAAAATAAGAAATAATCACTCTTAACTCAATAATGTACTTTATATGTACTATTATCATTTTAACTTAATATTCTTCCAAAATTCTAAAAAAAAATAACTTTAAAGAACTAAACATTCTCGTTAAGTATATAAAACGAAAACAAAGTATATATTAATCACAGCATTTGAGACCTTTACACAAAAAAATATTGTTCGTTATATTTATAAATTGTAATATTGTATGTAATTTAAAGTAAATAAAAACATTAACTACATGAGAAACGTATTATTACTTGTGACATTTGCGAGTGTTGAGTTGAGACTGCATTAAGACAGCAATAGTCTACTCTTTGGAAATTAATTTCTTCTGGAGGTTTTAATATCGAAATTATCGAAATACCGGTATTGTAAGAGTCCAATATCGGTTTTGCCAATATCGGAATTATGGTCCGATATTCCGGTTTTTCGATATTATCGAAAACCGGTATTCATGCTCTAAGGTAGGCGTGTCGTCTCGGCTCAAAAAAGGCCAAGTGCTCTTATGGGGCATAGATTATTCTGCGGACATATGCATATTTTTATATAGATCTGTCATATCAAGTACAAAATTAGAAAATAAAAACGAAATTATGAAGTTTACCCGTTAAAAACAATACCATAACATGTTAAAGGCAATTTAGGCAATATGGCTTTTCCCGGCAGAATACATGCCTTGATTGTAAGTAGTGAGGCCCATAGAAATTAATTTGCAATTACATTAATCCCAAGACCATACGCTGACACCAACATTACCAACACTTAGCACCAAACAAGAATGATAGAGGCATTTCAATCTGGTCATTTCACTGGTTGTCTAACCCTTATACCAGAATACAACAAAGGGAACACTGCTCTGGTTTGCGGCAGGATAAAAGGTATTATGGTGGAGGCATCGGAGGCAATCCTTATGGACCATGCAGAAGACCTCAATCGGCTGATTGAGACTTACTAGATACTAAAGTTTCAAGTAATCTATTATAACAATTCCGATATTTGGTAGAGTCGAAACTCTGAAGAACACAAGCTCCTTTTTACCCGACTGCGGCAAATCCCAAAAGGAGGGTTATGTGTCTGACTTGTATATATGTCCGACGCGATGTCCGCTCGTAGCTACAAAACGGCTAAACCGATATTAATAAATCATACGCGGTTAGATTCGTCTTAACCACATATATTAAACTTATTTAAATGTGAAATTGGCGAAATAAAAAATAAATACATGATAAGTAGACATTACTTTGACGACATTATCCAAACAGCAGTTGGGTTTTTTTAAAGCTTGCTTTTCGTTAAACTTGTCACAACTCAAATAGTGGAAAAGACGTCAAAGGCGACGATGAATCTTTACATATTATAAAACAAAGTCGCTTCTCGCCGTCTGCCCGTATGTACGCTCAGATCTTTCATAGGGTAAAGTCGCCAGTGGTCAGCCAGAGACCTGTTGTCGACCTCTGCCTATACTTTGTATGAGTGGGAAGAGTACGCAAGATATATTTCCCACTCTTCGCACTCATATAAGTTTGACTACTGGTCTCTGGCTGACAACTGGTGCCTTTACCCTACGAATTTATGCGGTTTTCATCAATAGATAGAATTATTGAAAAGGATTGTTTTATTTATGCCAGAAAACTGACATGAACCGAAGCGAGGGCGGGTCGCTAGTAATAAATAAGTAAAACAGTTGAGTCTCAGAAAATAGCAGAGACAGAAGCTTATTAGTTGGAGAGCACTTTCGCGCGTCGGCGTCATATGCCGCTAATCGTCGCTGGACAGCGAGTGTGTGGCACGACTTACGTGTAATGGCCGATCTAAGCGGACCAAAGTGTTGTCTTGCCGCTTACTGAATGTAATTAAACATACTTTAGTGTCTGTTTTGCTGTACTGATAAATCAATTTGTTGCTGAAAAGTTATTTTGCTTAGGTAGATGTTGCCTGCGACTCCGTCTGTGTAGATTTCGTTTATCGTGGGTAATAAATACCCTATATCCTTGCTCAGGTATTAAGCTATCGCCAGACAAAACATCGAAATCGGTTTAGTGGCAGGGACCGGAAAACCCTTTTATTTGATTAAGTCTATCGATCGGGTAACTACATCATATTATTATGTTCTCCCAGCATCAGGGTATCCCAATCGATAGGCTTACCCTAATGATATGGAACTGCTCTGAACTAGTTAACTACTACCATTGGGGTTTCGTAAGGGTTTCAAACTTAAGCACTTAGCATTACGTTCGTTTTACCCAATCGATTCTCCCTCTCCGTTGAGTCTGTTACTCAGAATCGTGTGTTTGGTTGGTTTCAAGTCACTTAAAAATGTTGTATGTATTGCGCGTAGAGATTAAAATAGCTCGAAGCCGTTTCTTTGAACACTTCACAGGGAAGGCCTAACGTGAGTTTAAAGGAAATGGTAAGTGCTTAGTCGAATTAATTGTTTCGTATCGTAGCTTTTTATTGGGGTAAGTCGATGATATGCTTACCGCATCGTTAGGGTTGGTAAAAACCAGTCAAACAAATACCCTATCGAAAACCCTTTAAACGGTAAGCGGTTCCGGTCCCTGTTCAGCGGTTTAGCCGTGAAAGCTACCCAACAGACAGACAGAGTTACTTAATAATATTATAACGATTTTTTTATAGTATTTGTGTGTTGCCTTGTGATCTATACCTTTGTTTTTGTCGTAGTTGTACAATTATATTGCCACTAACATATTTTAAGTAGTCCGTAAGTAAAAAATCTATTAAATATATAAATGATTTTATTCTTTGGTGGCCTAAATGAGAAAGTAAGTGAAGCGAGTAACCGACGCCGGCGCCGGTGCAAAAGCCTGGAACCGCCCATGGGCATAGGACAATTCCTGTGTGAATGATTTATTTCTAAATAGATATTATCTTTTTAACTGACTGCGCGAAGTTTAAAGGGGGGTTATGAGTTTAACACATTCATCTGGTTTGTATGAAACTATGTAATCAAAAATCGTATGTTCCACTCAAGCTCCTAAAGTATAAGATAATGCAATAAAACCATCTCGCAACACGCTATATCAACGTCACGGTAAGTTCGCTCTTATATCAGTCGACAACGTGTGGAATGCAAAGCGTCGGCATTCGTAACGATGCGATCTATCCATGCAAAAGTTTGTTTACGTTCTGGGGCGCCTAGCCGCCCGCCCGGAGCGCAGTAGCGAAGCTAGCTTCGCTTAGGGTTCATCGAACTCTGCACTGTATGATTACACGTCCCAACCGGCAGTTACAGTAACATTTTCTACAATCGTTAGCTTACAATATTCATATTGGTCATAGACTCATAACTAAAAAAGTGTTAATTCATAGAGAAAAACTGTGAATATAATGGCAACCCCAACTTTAAAACCTAATAACTCCTAAACGGCCGAACCGATTGCCATCAGACCAAGCTAGGAACTACCCTGATTAAACTAGCTCGCTAGCAAGCTAGTAACATACCACGTTCGAATTAGTCTATCCATTTGGGAGCTACGATGCTACAGACAAACACATAAATTAAGATAATCATAGAGTTTTAATAAGTAACACCCCTGTATCCGTCGGGGGTGAAAAACTATTACCATCATTAATAAAGTCTTAAATAATAATGCATCAAACTGGATCTTTGTCTTTTTCAAGTTACTAAGTTGGGAATCCTTCAGTGTAATGGATGCAACCCTTTCAGGGAGCTTTTAGCTACCGTTTTTGCCTTTTTAAGGACTACACCACGTCCATTTTTCACTTGTACCAACACAACACTGTTGGTATATATCAAACATGGTTAACTTGATAGAATAGCGAAATGTTACTCTTGCTGTAACGGGTTCGATCCCAGGCAAATTTAAATACAAAGCCTAGAGAACTAAAGACAATGCGCGTGGAGTGGGCGTGATCGAGATTTATTTATATTAAATATCCTATTGAAACATTAAAACATTTACATTTATATATTAGAAAATAACAAACAAAGGCAAACGAGAACACAAGCCCACCTTAAGAGTAAATTATGAGGCTTATGGACAATCTTACATTGCAATAGATTTCAGCTTTAGGATTGCAGTCTTGAGATGATAATAACTTTAGGTCTCAAATCATCTGGAGACCTGTGCCAAAAATATTATCTTCATGCCATAGAAAATGTTATCCAAGGCATTGGTATTACCTTTGTTTATTTTATTATCATCTTGCCATAAAAATATATGGATAAACAGGTAATAGGCTGACTGGCATATATATGAACTGTCAAGTAGATAATAAAGAGACTGTAACACTAACGTAATATGTAACCATGATCCAAATTTTCAGCGGGCCTAGTCTGGTTGCGTTTATCGCATGACAAAAATGTGGATAAAGCATCCGTCACTCTCGTACTTATACGTGTCAGACAGTGACGGATGTTTTATCCTCATTTTGTCACGCGATACACGCAACCACACTAGACCCCTTGTCTCGACGGTAAAGGAGGTCAGATAGTAGTCGCTCCCCTGTATTAACCAAATCTGCCTGCAATTCTGGGATTAATCGTCAGCGGCGTCAGAGCGCACCGGGAAAAAATGGGTAAATGCGTCAGGAGGATTACTGGTGGAAAGCATGACTTAAAACGTCTAATATTGCTTCTATATTCTGAATGATTGAAGAGCTAAAATAAATCTAGGCCCGTATGGTAGTCTTTATCGCGGTGGGAAAAGTATCGTCACTCTCGCACTTTGATTATCTAGATTGGCTAGAAAGTGGCAGATGTTTTATCCGCGTTTATTTATATAATTATAGAAATAAAGAAAGAAACCATTAATTAAAAATGAAATATTATAATTAAGAATAGATGAAGATTCTGCCACGTTTAATGTGCGTGTTTTTTTTGTTAAGGTAAGGAATACCTACAGTTGTTTTAAGAGTCTGCGACAGTCCTAAGTTGAATCTTGGAAACTCCAAATGGTCATAAAATCTAGAACGAATCTAGCACACATTAGTAGTGCCTGGCAAATAAATTAGAAAACGTGATAAGATAACCGAGCATTTCGCATGAGAAATGCGAGTAGATGGCAAAAGTCACATTATCCTCACACCAATTACTTACTACATACTATTAGAATAATTAATAATTAGCCCAGGGGTCATTATTTATAACGAAAATTAACCTAGTTTTAAGATTTTGACGACGCGCTGGCCTAGTTGGTAGTGACCCTGCCTACGAAGCTAGCGGTCCTGGGTTCAAATCCCGGTAAGGGCAGATGTTTGTGTGATGAGCGCAAATATTTGTTCCTGAGTCATGGATGTTTTCTATGTATTTAAGTATATATTTCTCTATATAAGTATTTATATCGTTGTCTAGTACCCATAGTACAAGCCTAGAGCTTAGTTTGGGACTAGGTCAATTGGTGTGACATTGTCCCCTGATATTTATTTATTTATTATTTATTAGTTTTTAACAAAGCTACCTTTACGTCTAGGTTTATATACGGTAGGTACGTTTTACATAACGATATACATTCATCCATACAAAGCCTCTATTGTACAGGGAAAAACCATATTGACCTGATGGTTCCAACGTAAGACCAGCGCTGACTTTAATGCCAATAATGCGCTGACTTGCGAACATATATATATACACATATTTATTACATAGAGAAGGTAAACGAGCACACAGGCCACCTGATGGTAAGCGGAAACTGTGACCCATAGACATTCGAATTCACAAGACTACAAGACTAAGACTGCAAATGCGTTGCCAACCCTGAGGACTAAGATGGAATGCCTCTATGCTAGTCATTACACCGGCTGTCTTATCCCCAAACACAACATTTTGTAGCTACATTCTTTGTACGTATCTGTCCTTTGTTATATCACGATTGTCACGAATAAATGATTTCTCTCTTTCTGTATTTATTGCCGTACTTGTTATCGTATTGTTAACGTTACGTCGGCTCTTATTAACTTGACAGTAATGGCGGCGGAGTTAATAACAACTCCATAACACTGTACGCAATATGGTTATGCCCAGTAGAATAGAGACCCTGATAGGTATATCTTCTCCTCTCTTCTTCTTCAGCCTATTGCCACCCAATGCTGAGTGTAGGCCTCTTCCATTGCGCTCCATTCTCTACGATCTTGGGTCTTCCTTATCCAATTTCTACCGGCTATTTTGACCAGATCGTCGGTCCATCTCGTTGGTTGCCTGCCCACATTTCTGCGTCCAGAACGGGGTCTCCACTCAAGGACTTTTTTGCCCCATCTCCCATCCTGTCTACGGCATATGTGGCCCGCCCACTTCCACTTCCTTGAAGCTATAGTCTTGGCGATGTCCACTAGTTTCGTTCTGCTCCGGATAACCGTGTTCCTTATTCGATCGCGTAGCGTGACTCCCAGCATTGCTCGTTCCATAGCTCTCTGTGTTACTTGCAGCTTATTAACGTTCTGCCGCGTGAGCGTCCATGTTTCGGCCCCATACACCATAACAGGCAGAACACATTGGTCGAATGTATGATAGGTATATAACACATAATAATCTGAAAGTAACTTCGTTTGTTTACTTCCTTTTGCTTTCACAGAGGTTTACCACAGAACTGATTTTATTAAATGTTGGTATGGAGCTACGATACTAAAATTAGATATTCCCCGTGAGAATAGCTGTACTATCTATTCTATTATAAATAAACATACATTGTTCTAGTAACCCAACAAAATCATAGATTTAATACTTATTTCTAAAACCAAAGCGTATCGCAGAATAAGGCAATCGACCACTAACTCAATGAATGTGAGTTTACTTTACACTTCGTTGACCGCGTGCCTTGATGTGTCCTGGACCGTACTTGAAGAATCGGAGCTCGAACTTAAGTTAACTCCGTCTCTTACTCTCTATTTATACACGAATGACGAGTGAAAGGGATAAAGCATCCAAAGTGTCTTAGTAGTACTTTGGAATTCTCGGACCTGGCTGATTCACACGAACCTTTACAAGTCTGAATGAGACTAATTTACAATGGCCCCATTAAGAAACTCGACAGACGGACGGACGCAAAAAAAAACAACAACAAAATTGCGATGTTATAGTTCAAATTGCATGTCTTATGGGATGTTTATTCACCCAATATAACAGTTGTTACTCGTATTTTATTCTACACTAGCGTCCCGGCCTCGCTTTGCTCCTGTTACAAACAAAAAACAAACATATCCTTCCTTACATACGTCCTTTTCTTGAGAAGCGCAGTTTTTCGGCAATAACCCAAAAACGGCATTGCGATTCAGTCTACGGAACCCTAGAAAACAGTTTCTACTCCGTAAAATAATTTTAATTAAGATTCTTTCAACCAATTGGGGGTTTCCTCTTTATACTGAAACAGATTCATCACCCAAACATTTTACAACAATCATATGTGTCAATTGAATTGACTCTCATTATTATATCGACGGTGTGTGTAATTCTCACCTCTGCTCAGGAAAAATATAACCACTTTTTTCCTCGCAATTTTCTTCGAAGCAAATTTTGTATAGTGCTCGCCTACGGAAACTCGGTCTTGTAACTTTTCTTAATTGACGTTTCTTTTTTACTCAGAAAGTAGTCGCAGACTGTAATAATACGTATCTAAAAATACGACCGCTTCACATTTGAGACACGTGTTGAGTTAAGACGCATCTGCAACGTATGAGAGAACATTAAGTTTTGTTCTAATTTAACTCTGGACTTGAAGCTGGATGGATCTATAATGTTTTCCTTAAGTACCTATAGGACTAATTGTTCTTTGTTCAGGTTTTTATAAGTAGAAAATGTATGTTAACAACACGCAGTAGTTTTAGGGAAACCTCATTTAATATTGATTAGCAGGTGCACGCTATGTTACTTGTTATATTTAGTATTACTGAGTGTAGCTTACATCGCGTGAAACGAGGAAAATATTATATTATAATGCATGACTCATGCATGAGTAGAGCTCGGTTTATCGGGGGGTTATTTACAATAAGCTCTGTGTAATCCTTGCGTTAGTTTTCGATTATCCTATGTCATTGTTTTAACTTACACTGATGGACCTTAGTAAACAGATATTAGTAACATTATTTAATCTTCCTCTTCCTATACCGATCTGCTTAATCTCGCATTCCGATTAGTATTTTGAGGCGTGTTGAAGCTACATCCCCAAACGAGCCACTGAATCGGTAACTGGATTTTTATATTTAGCTACCTGGTTTATCCATTATTTTTCTCTCAAGACGAATACAGTTCCAAAAACCAACAGTGTATAATGTTGTTTCTCCACAAGTTTCTTTTCATTTCAAAAGACACAAAATACGCTATACCAATTGCCATTTTTTTGCCATTGCATAAAATTTACCGGTCGCCCATACTGTTAAAATTGTCTTATATAAAAAATGTATAGAGCTTCACACATCTAATGAAGATATCGAATGAGAAAGTCTTTGGACAAATCATGACACCGTATTGCAGCAGTAGGCAAACGATATTCTACTTCTGTTTATTGTTTTTTAGTTTTTGCTAAGTCTACTCGATGTCGTTTTGTATGAGACTGAGATCTTTTTGGTATAAACTAAACGCTTTGGGCGACAAGTAAACGACCACATAACCAGTTTAAATTTGACACAAAAGTAACTTATTTATCGTAAACAAAAATCAGCTATGTAGACGAATGATTTGATATACTTTATTTTTCGTCATACTATTTTGGACCACCCTAGTTTATAATTAAGTAGTGTTTGTTTTTCCAACATGGCGTAAACAAGGAATCGGAGAAACATTTTCGGAGAGCGGTGTATGTTACCGAGATAGGATCGTAGGTACAATAGATTAAAGATATTGGCGCTGGGCCGCGAGACCGCCGCGTCATGCTCGGCGGAGCGTGGCCGGCCTCCAAGGCTGTAACACGATTTAGAGCCTCCGACTAACTCCTGTGCAATATTTTTTTTACAGCTTGCTATGGGCTATGAATGAGTCACGGTGTTCTATTGAAAATAATTGGGTTTACATTGCGCCGCGATTCCGTTTAATCTGTAATGACACATGATATTAATTATATTACCTATTTGCCTGTTCAATTTCATTTTGTGTTTCACCAAAGTGAATTCCTGGAACGTCATAATTTAGTTATCATTAGGGGACGAACGGTTGTTGCCGATAACGACAAAATGATGATATTTTGCACACAGGATGGACAGGTGTTTTGGTATTAAGTGGTACAATACAAATAAATAAAAACTTAACAAAATAAAAAGCGGTTACATTATTTAAGGTTAAATACAGCTTAATCGCGATCAAAATGCGGACCACAGCAGGAGCATAATTGTTCACCATCTATTAGATACTAAAATGGCAGATTGAGTCATGATTATTTGATGATTATCAATTCGGCGCATATTGTTCAACATAATAATGACAGAATAGTATTAAATCATATTTGTAAATTGATATTACATAGCAACATAACAACAGTGTTTTACTGATAATGTTATGGCGATTTTTGTTAGTGTCCATCTAAATGTCAGTATCAATGAACTCAGAAAGTTTAATAAGGGTTGGAGAACCGGCTCCGCGATACCCGGGCCAAATTTCAACCTTTCATCACTAGCCATTCCATTTTAATCACCTATACTAATTGACGCCATCGGCACCAAAAGTTCGACAATCGCCACAACATTATGCAATTTTGAATACAAGCAACCTTTGCATAAAATTAAAAAGGGCCGTATAAAATTGAAAGCATTTCTAATTCTGTCGCGTCCATAGGTTCGCTTTCTTTAGAGAAAGTTAAAAACGCTGAACATAACTATGCTTATTACTTATAACAAATTCAATAAGTAGCGCCTAGTCAAGTAACGTACCGTCATCATAGCAAAAGGTTGATATGAGATATACAAGGTTGTGGGTACCTTTCATACCTCCCTATTCGATCACTAAATTAAGAGGGTGAAGTTACGAGTTTGAGGGGTGGATCAGTACACTATTGTAACACTTAACAGAGCCAGTTTTTTCCCCTACCCGTACCCTGAAGTTTAAATAACTGCTAATAGAATAGAACCAATTTACCCAATCGAGGCCGGTACAAAATAACAAATACTTTAATGGGAGATAATGGAATCCATCCAAGTTTCCTTCTTTCAATTTAATGTAGGTGTAGATATAAAACGTGACATACACACAATGCGTAGGTTTTTGTGACAAAGACCAAGAAGACTAATGGTTTCATCCTGCTGTTAGATTTAAAGGTTTAATTTAGCGTCTAGATTCCAGACTAGTCGTTTAAAATATGGTTATGATCCTAACATACAGATATTATAATACCGCCTTGACGAGGTTTATATGAAAAAAACGTTTTGTTCTGTTAATATTTACTAAATATTGATAAACGATAACGTTAAGTTAAGTCGTTTATCTAAAGTGGCCATTTACTCTCCAACCAAACCTTCTCGAAGGGGCATTAAGGCAGGAACAAGAACTCTGCATAGTTAATTGCATTTGTGGAGCTAGTGAGGGGTTAGCTAAACACGAGACACTTTTAATTGTCCGTGGGGTAGCTTAAGGTTTTAATAGACACAAACACAATGGAGGGTTGGAATGGGCGGTAACTAAACAACAACACGTGCAGAGGGAATGTCATTGCACCTCCCGTCTCCCTGCATTACCTATTCAGGGATTACCGCCGGCGCTCTGGCGCGATGGAGCGCTGTAAACGACGCGCCACGGTGCCCATTTGGGGGGATGTCCAGAGATATTGGACTATCTCCAGACCGAAAATTCTCAGACAAATGTCAGTGCCAGTTACCGAAATCCAGGCACGGCTTGAACTTTTTTAGGTTAACCTACTTCAGGTGGCGGGATGAATTTACATAATATAACCTTTTTTGCTACCCGGGGAGATCAAATAGGTTTGTACATAAAACCATCTCAGCCAATGACATAGGTGCGCACACTATTCAAGTTCGAACCGTTCGCTACACAAATTGGACTGTTAGTCTAATTTATTGTTACAGGGTTTTATTGTGTTCATCGGTGTATTATGTTTTATTTGGTCCTCGCGCTTTGTGAAAATGTAACATTCTGAGAATTTTGATACTTCACAAGAACAAATCATTATCTATCGACTATCACATTGTGCCTAGATTATAAGAAATGGATAGTGCTAAAATGACTGTTTTTTTTTTCTGTTGATCATGTTTTATGTGACCGTATGAGGGCTGATAAAAAGGAGCATGTCGCTTATCACTACAATCGCCCCAACATGCGGGTGATATGAGCACTGAGCGGTGTGAACCAAACAGTTTCTCATTGTTCACAAATATGATGTAAACACGAGACAATGATACTGGCACAAACAGTGTTACAAAAAATAATAACATTTCGTGACATGTTCCACTAATGCCATCACGGGGCGTTACTTCATTTACAAATCTACTCGTCGACTACTGTATCGGTTTATTCCGTACGGCTAGGTGATTCACTTTGTGTACGACCATGGCTTGCACCTTTGCTTTTCTGCTTACTCACCCATTACTATACGGCATAGTGTTATTGATATTATAATAGCCTTTACTAATGGAATATCACGAGCATATTAATTTGCTTAAGTATCACCATATGATGAAGAACATTCCATTTGAGTGTATTCATTGTTGCATTTTTTCTGATACGATAATCTTTTGACACCCTCATAAAAGATACACGTACAGTGCTTATTGTTCCTAAAACTTGACTCACATCCTGCTTATAGGTACTATAGAGTCTATCTATAGACTATAGTTTACAGTAAGTGTTAAAGCAAAGGATGTTGCGCGCTCTTTATGAAGCACGACCGAAACCAGATAAACTTGACAGACGACAGAAGGAACAATTGTTTTTTGTTGCCAGTAGAATTATTTGGGGAGTTAGTGCTCATTAACTGTCTCAGTTAAGAGCGGTGTGTTGAGCGCCCGTCACGCTGGTCGTGACCTCGTCGGTTCAACGAACGGACTCGTCGCCGTCACCGAGCTCGCACGATGCGTCAGCCCAGCTCGCTCCGTATCAACGCGAGAGACTCACGGTGGGGACATCATGATTATGAATCTAAATTGGACCTGCGAACCCTCATTATGCTTATTCGCGTCTCAAGGTTTCAACTATCGCGGCAATTCGACACAGGACGAGTTTTACGTCTCATTGCTGCCTTGCAATGGAGCGCGTTTAAGCTGTCCAGGGATTAAAGTGCATTGTAAGTGGCGCATCTAATTACCTGGCTAGTAGAAAAAGACTAGACGAAACAAACGACGGATTTACGCAACTGTAAGAAACAACAATGGCAGCCCGTACATAATTAGGTACGAATTAATAGTAACAATTGCACGATCTCGCTGGTATTGTAACGAGAAATCTAACATTAACATGTGCATTCCTTGTTTATTTATACTTGGAATTCGATGTCAAGTCAATTGTATATGCAAAGTACAAGATGTTCTAGGGAACTTTCGATAAGCAAAGTTACGACCTTTCATAACATTAATGACTCATAACAAAACCACACAAAATTAGAAAATAGTTACGGCATGATAATAATAAAATGTCTAAAAAACACTTAGGTTATCTGACTGCATAGATATCTGATACCGCCGGAAAAACGTTTTGCCGCATCGCTGGCTGAAGCGATCTTTTGTCCCTGATAACTGTCGATGTCAATGGTGTCACGCCCCACAATCTGTTGGTCATCCGTCTCGCTCTCGACGTCGATTTACGAACAGGGAATAACAAAGTCCGGTACCTTCCTAGTTTGCTTTCGGAACTGGGGCAGGAATAAATCAACACCTGACGGTCGCAGGTAAGAGGCACCTATCCATCCAGTCGCGGCGCATTAAGGCGACGCCGCGTATTCTGACACTGAACAACCCTTGTCAAAGTCTCGATTATCAGTAAAGGGATTTCGCGGCACAGGAAAAAAGGTCACTTACTCGGAAGGTCACGTTCAGCTCCGAGATAATCTAAGGAATGTAGTTCTAGGTGGAAGTCAGTCGTTTCAATTTGCTATTGAATGGTAAGCGTTGAATAGGATAGATCTAGCGCACATCTACTATGTACTGTACTGGTATTGTGAACTGCTGCATTGAACGCGTCGGGTACTCTAGATAGATGCTACGCCCCTCGTTACAGATGGCTTGGTGGAAGCGCAGCCCAAAAAGGATGCAAATAGATTTCAAAGTGGATATTTCCTCCCCACCGCTCGTTAATGGCATAGTGACCCTTTCAGCGCAGCCGGCAGGGACTAGGTTCGCGGTGAGCATTAGCCAATTGTGTTTAGAGGGGATTTAGACCTTAGGTATTTAGGGGGCCTTTTAAAGATAGAGTGCCTAATTGAAATGAAATATGTACTATATGTATATATGTATGTCTTGGAAATATTAATTTAAAATCCCAATCGGTGCTTAAACTTATAATTACCACTATTTAGATTGCATTACCACTAAAGCAATCTTGAAAAAAACTGTTTATCTTGCGAGTTCTCGACACACGTTTTCTTATTAAGAAAATCACATGAAAAACGAATTCTTAAGAAATGTGAATGCAGCCATCACAGTAATACAAGATAACTTTTAAAATACGAATCCAACCAACACGAGAAAATGGAGTCCTGTGCGAGACAGATTTCGTGGAATGGTTCGACAAAACCCAGTCCTTGCAATGGCAGCTTATTATATGATTCGAAGTGAATTTCGCTACGCGCATACTTTACTAACTCGACTGTAGTCTAGCCAGATACCTATTAATGCGTACAAAATACGGAGCTAACGGTCCCGCCAGACGTATAATGGCAAGTCATAGAGAGATAAATGATGTGTGGTTTTAACGCAGCACGACGCATACAAAAGTAAGTGGGTGGTACTGGTACCTAGTCGGGCGAGTATGATTCAGAATTTTCGTAACTGGTTTTTGCAATGTGAAGCCGAAGATTGCCGCTGCAAGATGACGGCGAAAGTAGAACAGAACGGAGACTTAGGCAGCTTGACTATTTGTTATTTTACACATCGATATTTGGAACTTCAATTTACCAATGAAAAACGGGACACGTTGAGGACATGTCACTGATTGAGCTGATTGAGATGGTAACATTTATGTTGATAATGTGATAAGAACTAAAGGATAACGGGATTTTATTCCCTAAGTTAAATATAATCTTCTAATAGAATACCTATCCATAATCAATCACATGGTATTTTAATAACAAATGTAGTTATACAACCCTACCATAATAAATAATGTAGTACCATTATCTGTACCATTCTAGATACTTGTAGGTAATTTAGTTACTCATGAGGTCACTATAATTACCAGCCACAATACTTAGATAATAGACCACATTGCAAAAACTTGTATTTATACAAACAGGATATAAAAAATATAATTATGCATAAGAGTATGTACTTACATTGACATGTTTTTTTATCAATGTTTCTAGTACCTAATGGTAGTAATAACAATAAAAGCTATTTTAGTAGGTTACTTATTAGTAACAGAGTTCAACAAGTTCAGGATCTAAATTACCTCATTTACAGGTTTAATAAAAATAATGTTTAATGTTTTATGTTCATTTGGGCAAAAATGGTATAAGTAAAGAAAAAATATTACAAAAAAAATTACATAATACATTGACCAGTAAAGTTGCCACAATTAACTAATGCAGTACAGAGTAAAACATTATGTTTCTGTTTTGTTTTCATTATTCTTTTTTTTTGTGAAGTAAGTACATTAAAGATTATATTTCTGGTTAATGATAATATAATCTAATATTTTTAAATTACTGTATGTTTGATTGATTTATAAAAAAGCATAAACTAGAGTTATTTTCATGGATATAAATAAACCAAACCCATTACAGCATTATAAAGGTAATGCCTAGTTTGTGAGGATGTTTTGATGTTTCATTTTCAACCATCCATAAACTGAATGGCTGAACATATTTGGATGAAATTTGGCACACATCACATGTAGGTAAAGTCGGGTTCAATAGAAAGGACAATACATGTAAACAAATCAGTACTGCTTGACACGGTTCCCCCATGGAATCCCTAATTGTCCGATTCGTTTATCCTAAAGCCACATCCGCTTATTTTTTTAAACTCTTTTTGTTGTTATACCTAATCTCACCAAACCGCAGATTTAAGTTAAAAGTTGCCTGACCCATCTGAACCAGTTTAGGGCAAATTAAAATTCGGAAAAACATTGTTAGAGATTCCCCCTAATAGTCTGTGTGTGTGTGTGTAATAGTTAACATGAAGGGACACCCGTTTTACACATAATCAGTTATGATATAAAAAAATGTATAGTTACATAAATACATAAACTAATGCCTTCATTCCCAAAGTGAGGTAGGCAGAGCTACAGAATTACCAAGTTGTTCATAATTCTGTAACCATATTTTGCACAATTAATAAGAAAGATAGAAATATAGTTAATTGTTATTTAATCTTAAGCAGAATGTAAAAGTAACCATGAAGTGTGTACATCATTAAACCACCACCCCACCCAACCTCACGCGATGTCCATAAGATTATGGTGTAATAATGGTAGGTCAGTTTGGTTTTGTTTACATCTTTTGTCACTTCTATTGACCCCGACTTTACCTAGTTTAGTCCTGGATTTTTGTCTCAGTTTTTTCAAGTTTTTATGGTAATAATGTTAAAAGAATTCTATGCTGATGATGAAATTGCAAGAAGTCAGAATCTGCCAATCAGTTTTTAATTTATTATCATAATAAAATGACAGTTTTAGAGACTTGAGATTAAAAAATGTGTATGGAAATAAAGGGGAATACCTGACGTACCTGATTCATCCGTGATTAAGACTTTTCCACTTTGTAAATATAGATAGATTTTGCTGAAAGATTGCATTCCCTATGCGTATCATCACACACATTGTGACATGACCTACACACATCAATGTTTATTAGTAAAACCATTATTATTTTATTTCCAAACCTCATTGAATAGAGTTGACTTTTGACTGACATGCACTTATGTGTTTAAATGTAATTTAAAAAAAACAATATTTAATTAGAACAGAATTTTCTCAAATAGTTTGGTAACTTGTTTATCATTATAATTGAGGTTAGTCTGTAATAATCAAAATAATACAAAAGAAGTACAAAATTAGAATGTATTTTTATATCCTGTTATTGCTTTTGCACTGCACTGTGTATTGGTTAAAATCTTAAGTAAAGCCCCTCTATAAAGATTTGTAACACATCTATATAGATGGTTTATTTATAGTTTTTAAATTTGTCCTAAATTCTATATTAATTTTCACAACTACATGCAAAAGGGGCTATTACTATACTATTCAAGTTAGTAAGTTTTGGCTATTATGATTTGAATAATAGTCTAAGGCCAACTTTATCAGGATTCACTAAAGTTATGCATGAAACTATTTTTCTTTAAGCTTTTTGTAGAAAATCCTTCATTTGTCCTCAGTAGGCAATAACAGAACTCAAGTTTACTTTTTTGTAGGTGGGGTAGGATATTATATGAATTATAGCTCACACTAGTATTATTATAATGACTGTGTATGACTACATGTCGAAATTGTATCGCATTGTGAAAATAACGAAACGTTAAGAGAAACACTGCAATCCCATAGCTATGTTTATATTATCGTGGGGTCGACGGATAAATGAGACAAAAGCGAGGCACTCACCACTTTCGATATAAGGCAGAGCAAGGAGCAGAAACACTGTGTATCCAATTTCACTGAACATTGTCACTTCTTCAAACACTTTGCTATTACTAACTCATCGCACAATAAAATAATACAGCTGATTTTCAAACTACACAAAACCTTTGTCTGTTTTTCACATCGGCGCATGCGCGAACTAACAATATTTTTTTATTTACATTACAATAATATAAATCCTGTACAATTTATACACATAAACTACCCTGTTGTCACCTCAATGTATTACAGAGAGGCACCAACAATGAGTGGAAACATAAATTGTTTCCGTGTCTGTAAACGGACCAACCCAAAACCACGAACATTTAACAGTTATACACCACTTATAGCACAACAAATTAAAACCGTCAAGTTATTAATTTCATCGTTCAAGTTTGAGTTTCTTACAGTTTACACTTAAACTAAGCTTTAAAATATGATACATTATAAAAGTTAACAATAAAATTTCAATCCCTGTGCATGACTGCGGAATTGATTGATTACACTGATTTTTTTTTCGCTTCTGTCAAGCGAGTACTTGGCGAATGAGTGAACTGTAACGCGATTTGAATGAGTAGCTCAAGGCTCAATGAATGAGCGGCCGAATGAATGACCGAACAAACCATAGAGGAAAACACTTTGTTTGCTAAGTTTGTGAATCATAATCATGCATTATGGGTAGAGCTGGGGTCGGTTGGGGTACGAGCGAAAGTGTAATAAGACAATAAGACGGATTGTGAAGTTGAAAACTTCCGTACAAAATGCAACGTAACGTTTCTCTCCCCTAACACCTAGTCAGATTTTTATCCGATTGAGGCATCGCTTCACAATCTTCTTAAACGTTTCGTGCATCCGCGCCATTGAATGAGAACTAAGTATATGTTCTTATTCCATGATCCGTGCAAATAAAGAAATGATTCCACAATATAGTAACATTTTGGTAACATTATTGTGTGTGAGCGCGAGATGGTATGAGAGTAGTGGCTGCCCTTTTAGAATCTTTTTGCTTTTTAGGCGCGCCTTATAGCGTTTATCATCTAGTTAAACCATAGTACATGCACCGAATCTAAAATTTTACTCGGTTTTGAACTTGGCGTTGACCATAGGCATAGTTGACATAAGAATTTGGGGGCAAACCGAAACGGTTCCTATTATGCCAGCTCAAAATGCCAAATTTACATTTCTAAGTTAACGACATGTGTGTGTATCGTTTTGACGTGATAAATGTTCTATAGTTTTCTTTAATGTATTTTATATGGGTTCTCCGTGAAATAAATGACTTATTATTATATCATTATAGTAATAAAAGTATAATTAATTGGCTGAGGTGGTTTTCGTATCCGGTCTCGAATTTACGCGGACTCCTACATTCATTTGAACGAATATTCCATCCATTATTTTATTTTATTTTCAGAGTTAGACTGCGGCGAACTCCAACTGAGGGTTCTGTGTTTTAATCAGTAGTTTAGTTACTTACGTTCTTTGACCGGAGTCTCGCACGTTTATGTTTATGCCGCATGATCCACATTTCTGAGGCCCTACTTTGAAAATCGAACTTGCGTTAACTCCATCCCTTCCTCTCGATTTCGTTTCGAATGACAAGTGAGAGGGATAGAGCTCACGTAACTCCTAACTTCGATTTTCAAAGTATGCTTACCTGTTCCTTCAAATAGACTGGCCTGATTTCGACCAAAGACTATTGTTGTGTAAAAAGTTCAATTTTCTAAAAGTATTAAACATGCTTGGTAAAGTAGTAACAACTTTTGTATGCGACGAATGACTTGCAAAAGGTTTAAAACAAAGAAACAGTTGTTGGCTAAACGTTGTTTATTAATATATAAATTCGTAACAAGTATAAAATTGTAACAAATTACATTTCCAATAGGCATGTACCAATAATTACGCAGTATTTTATCACTAAGCTAAGTTACATGGTGAGACTTGATTTCCTCAGTTTATTTCTAACAAACTATGAATATGTATTTGTAACCTTAGTTAATATTTGAGCAGGAGACATTAAACTAAAATGAATCAGCTTTCCCGACGTAGTCGCATATTGTTTACCAGAGGACTACGAACTTGGAGAAGGCATTACGTTGTAATGTTATTACTGCGCTGCTTTTGCGTCACTAAAAAATACATATAAAGTAAGTAATAAAATTATCTTTTAATTAAAATAGGTATTTGTGCAGCTCTAACGTGACTCCTCGAAAATAAATGCTTAGATTTTCGCTGCCCCAATATTATAGCGTTCTTCTATGTTACATTGTCGGGGTACTATCAATTTAGACATTTTAGACCAAAGTGTCACTCTGACAAACTTCAAATCTCAAGTTGAAAAAAGTGCAACACAGAACCCTATAATAATGGGGCAGCGATTTGTTATGTTAGGTACACATCATTATTTGGTAGCGCAAAGGCCACCTACCTATAAGTAAGTCATAGTTGGCCCAAAGGAGATGCAAACAAATTTAAATAAAAAATAAAATGATTAACGCTTCCGCCTTACATGAACTACATCATTTAATTTGCCTAAGCTTAATGAAGAAAACTTGAACCTCAGATGACAAAAGCAAGCAATAAGGTAACAACAATAGCGATGCAGATCCGGTACGCGAGAACCACCAAATCCAAACGGGAAGACTTCATGGCATTCAACTGACCAACCGATTAGTACAGTACTACCAGGCCCCTATTTCACCAAGCTTGACAAGTTCGACAATTGTCTAAATTACGTGACAATTGTATTTCATGAAACAGCAATTGTAATAATCAGGTGACAATTGTCGAGTAGTCACGATAAGTGTTGTTTCACAAATCTCTACATTATTAAACCACGCTGACAGGTGCGAAAATAATAATAAAAAAATGACATTTTTATATCGTGAAATGGCAGTTGTCAAAATTCTGATACAATTGTCACGTTGTCATGACAAACGATAGTCTTTATATTTTTAAATGTGTAAATCAACCGTATGTTGATTGTTGAAAGGCGTCCACCATT
Organism: Acleris sparsana; assembly: GCA_923062465.1. Lineage (NCBI taxonomy): Eukaryota > Metazoa > Arthropoda > Insecta > Lepidoptera > Tortricidae > Acleris > Acleris sparsana. The sequence continues at coordinate 5,907,684 of OV281293.1, forward strand.
ACCGCGTACTTAGTCCACAATTATACAACAATAATTATTATATTAGTTTGGAGTGTACAAACTAATTTTTATTTGATTTATCAATCGCTCAACAAATGAAACACACACATGACTATACACACTTTTATTCAGTAAACGAGAGCGGTTAGCTTGGCTGTATGGATAGTTTCCTCAGTCTTGTCGACTATATGCAATTATTCTCACTTTAAAAAAAACTGTAGCAAGAAACAAGGTTACTATTTTTTTAATTTTGATGGATGAATATGAGACACTACCCGTGTTCGTTTTTTAAAAGTAAGTTTTCCGATCATGATTGGGTAAATGTATTTTTATTGATACTAGCCAGTGTTTATTTTTTAATTTCAAAGTACGTGTGTTTTGGAAGCGAGCATTTTCGAGTTTGTCCGACTAAATATAATTACCAATTACAAAACTTAATACTTAATTAAGTACACCGATGGTTTATTATAAATTGGCTTTTTATTTTTTAACGTACGCTCGAGAACCGCTTAAATTTTAAATACATATATAGTTGTGGATAAAAAACGGACACTGGCTGAATACGAATACCTTTGATCACTTTGCATGAAACTTATTTAAAACTATTAAACTATTTCCCGCGATTTTAGCCACAAATAAGTAAATCATTTGCAATTTGCAATTCCTTTCGTGCACCATTTTTTAAAGTGCCTTGATTAAAACCATTGCAATATGGATATAACAATTTAACATTCGACATGAAAATCAAGAAATGGAAAGAAATAGCTGACGAGGTATTGTGACCCTGAAACCATCCAATGCAGTTATTTTTCTTGAACGCAAAGGCAGTGACGTCAAAGGAGAAATTTATTCGTTCTTTATATATTCTCCTATATGTGAACTCATCTAAATCACTGTCACTACTACTCCTTTAGCCATTTTGTAACTAACAATGAAAACACTACAATTGTAACGCAAGCCTGACACAGCTCTTATCTCATGTCAATAATTACCGACAAATTTGCAAATATGTCGATATGGAAAAATTTACAACTGTTTCTCAACATAATTGTCCTTAAAATAAATTATGGACAATTGTCACGCGTTGCACACTGTAATTGTAGACAATTATGTATGTCCATAGAAATAAAATTAGATTTGTCTACTTGTCACCTGTTACTGGACAATTGTCCGAGACACTTGTCGACACTTGTCAACAGACATATGTCATTGACAATTGTAACTTGGTGAAATAGGGGCCAGTTCCTTAATAGTTTTTTTTACTATTAAGAAGCTGGGAGTAGGTACTGACGAAAATTATAAACGTGTACATAGTTAACGTCAAAAGTAGACCAATCCAATCCAGTTTTATTTTAGTGGCAATCGATAACTATCAGTGAGCGACCATTACTTGACTTGTTTTGACAACATCACAGTGTACAATATGGTTGAACAGAATTAAAACTGGGAGTTGAAGGTATCTGTTAGATACTCGCTTTTGTGTATAACATATTTGACAATGACAATGGTATTCCTTATGTGGCTCTGAAGCGAAAAGGTACAAGATATACACTTTTGATGTTAACTGTACAAGGGCTAACTTAGCCGTTAAGGAATAATAATTGGTTCTTGGCCCGTAAAGGTTTGTAAAAGGTTTATAAGACACTTGAGCAGCAGTCAATCTTTCATGTGAATGTTAGTTAAGACTGGTAATAAAACTAGATTGTGGATTAGCTTAGCTTAATTATGCTTGGGCAAAATGCCACGCTAATACCAGCTGTCTTATTCGAGCGTGTGAGTTGACGAGTTGGAGATGAATAAAGCTAGTGTTTGTTTTATTGCAGTTTAAACTGTGCTTAGTTGTATGCATATTCCGAATATTCGTATTATTATAGTCCCGTCGAGGACGGGACTATAGTTGCAAGTAAAAACTGATATACTTGGCAAACAAAAATGTACCTCTTGATAGTTATCATCCCAGGGGTTCTTCTTTCAAAATCTTTGTTTAATTAGTTTCCTTCCATTGCATAATAACTTTTAAATGAAAAAGACACCTTCTAAAGTTTAGTGTAGGCCGTTAGAATGTTTGTTTTGAAAATCGAACTGCGTTTAAAAGGTTCACAAAGTCTGACACAATTATAGGTGAAATAGTCTCGTTAGCACCTCAAACACAACATTGAAGGTTACCAATTAGAACTGGGATAACAACTGTCAACATTTACTTCTTATCTTCGCGTACACTTTCATCTGTGTTGTTTTCTATCAGCACTTCCCTAATCTTATTAGTTTCGTTGACATAAGCTTACACGTTTTTGCTATAGATATGGTTTCCACTGTTTCCTTAGCGAGTTAATAGTTAAATAGGAAGGCACTGGCATAGGCTGCGAATCCTTATTCAGCAATTACTTATATTCATTTATTCTATCCGGTGGAAAGACGCCCTTTTCCGTGATGATTCCAGTTATAAGGCTGGCAGGCGTTAGGTCGAAGGAGGGGTTCCAACAATTGATTCCTGCAAAAAAAAGGGAAAATAAAAACAATTAATAATTCTTTTCCTGCTTAATTCGAGAAGATATAGAGTATTTTATTAAATTTACACCTAATTCACTAGAAAAGTAAGAGAGAAAGAAAGAAAAAACATTTATTTGTGACAAACAGACAAATAGACAAAAGGTCTGTTGTCATGAAATGATTCCTACTCAGGGTTATGCCGGCATTAAAGCCAGTCTTGGTCTTCCGTTGGAACCATCCAGTGAAACCACGGCAGATAACACACACCACAAACTAAACCATACTAAACAAAAAGGCAAACAAGTAACAGACTCTACAAAAATATATATATATATGTGAAATAAAATACATGGGCCCCCATGTATAATACAGGTACTTTGAAAAAAGCTCCATCTCTTTAAAAGAGGGAAAAGGCGATGCATAAAACAGTATAATAAATTGAGAACCTGAGTTATTAAAAGGAGATTGACAAGGTTTGGACCAAATGCTGTCCAGAAGTGAAAATACCTGTAACGAGTTCCTTACGTTACTATTTATTAGAAAAAAAGACATATTTCCAAAATTGGTACTATAGAAAAAAAAAGGTTTTGTTTTCTCGTTTTTTCTTTGCACTTTTATTTATCCAAGGTTTTTTCTGTGAGCATAATCAAATTGACCCTTTGAGCGCCAACGACGCCTAACATCGACGGCAATTATCGTGCCCACGACGCCACCGACGACATTAGATGTTGTTGTTGATGCAATCATCAACATAAGGCAATCTTCATGCTAGGAACAACTGGCTGTTTTGTGCCAAGTGCATTATTATATGCCAAGTTTGGTTTTTAGGGAGGGCAAGTCTCCATTCTTCGATAGAATTATTATCAACGAAGTTGTCGACCATTAGTAAGTAATGTACATTGATGATTGATGTTTTACTTCTCAACAAAAAGTCATTTTTTTCATGACTCCTGGGGTAGATCTTGAAGCGATTTAGTGTACAGTCTCTTGTTAGCCTAATCAACATAAGGCACAATGTGTTCATTCTGGGCAGCACTTGGTCCAACTCACATACAAAGATGGTCAATCTCCTCTATTTGACTGTACACACTGATAACTGAACAATAATTTCAAAAATGATATCACTGAGGACTAATGATAGGCCCCACATGATTCTCACCTGAAACTAAGCCACCACCAAGAACCACCGCCAAAACACAAGTTTTCAACCCAAATAAACTGCACAAAAATTGATCCACATATACACTTTAGGAAGTGTAGCAGAAAAGATCATTAAACAGAAGAACCCCTTTTTAAAATGGAGTTACAAACAAAAGTTAATAGAAGTAACGAGAACATTATGCATGTACTGATGTATCTATAAGTTTGTTTTTAGAAAATTGTGGACAATTGTGATTTAATATAACTAGGCATAGTTTGGCTAAATAATTTAAGAGTGCTGTTCAGAGTGAAATTGGCATCATGATCAAATTATTACCCAAATACTTCTTGTTTTTCCACTAGACACCACGACAAATACTTTAACAAAGTATAGCATAATATTTAACATTTATTTACTGACAATGAATGAAATCAAATAGGACTCAACAAATCAGCGACTGACCGCAGATGAAAAAAGCTGGCAACAAATAAAATCAGCAATGACAGTAGTAAACTACTCACTGCACTCACCGGGTGCAGCGATCCTGTGCTCCCCGATGTGCGTCATCTCCCGGTCGGGCCGCTCCTCGATCTTGATGCGCTCGCCAGACGCCAGCGAGAGGTCCACGGACGTGAACGGGGCGGCCACGTAGAACGGAACCTCGTGGTGCTTAGCCAGAATTGCTATTTGGTACGTGCCGATTTTGTTCACTGTGTCACCGTTGGCAGCAACCTGGACAAAGTTGGTAACATGAATAATGTCATAAAGTTAACAATTGTACCCTATTACTACCGTACTAGGATTCATCGAGGACTGTAAACTGTGTATCTATATAGACTGTGTAGTGTATCTATATAGACTGTGTAGACTACTAACTTTACATTCCAGACAGTGATACCATAGTAACCAAAAAACACAGTACTGCACTTCATTTGAGGGCTGGACTGTCAAATGGAGTTGCAGATGCTCCCATAACAACAATGACATTCATTTAATACCTCTACCCTGATGTTACTTAATTTTAACCTTTAAAAATTCCCACAGTTCCAATTCTAATATCTTCATAAGCAGGATATGATATGGACTCGCATCAAGAAAGCCGAAGAGGTATTTAGGAAATTGTAGTAACATATGTATATTTAATTTCCCGGAGGTGTTTATCCAGCAGATACCAGCCGAGGTAGGTACGATCACGGACGTTAATTTGCTACCAATTTGAAAGAAAATCTGCTTGAAGATGTCATTGTCATTAGAGATGCCAAGCCATCAGTGGCGAAGCGTCACGTAAATAAATAGACAAGCCGGAGCAAAAAAAGGTGTATGGCGTGTGTCGGTTTTACGTTTTGTTTGTATACCTACTCTATGCATAGGAATTTTTGGTAAAGCCGTAAATAATCGGCTTGTACGAACGCCTCGCGACTGCAAGCCATTTGTAATTGATAGGAAACTCAACCCTATTGCTGTAGAATGTCAGATTGACTTTGGAACCAAGGTGGGTCACAAATTTAATTCTTTGACTGTACATATCAACAACTATTTAAATACCCACCCTATCGGCTCCGACGACCACAGCGCTAATTTTCCTGGAGCGCATCAACGCAGCCACCATACTATCCACAATCAGGGTGGAAGGGATCTTCTCGTGTACCAGCTCGTAGGCCGTGAGCCTCGCGCCTTGGTTGTACGGACGCGTCTCTGTGCAGTACACTCGGTCTGGAACGAGTATCCATGGCTTATATACAAGATTATATGATTGCAATTAATTTTGGCTCTTGGCCACTAGCTACAGATTAGTTACAAGCGGCTGCCACCAACCTCCCACTGAGATTTTTCATATTTCTGTAAGAAATGGCGTGGCTGAGCCATTAGCAAACTAGAGCAGGGGTATGACCTACTTATGGTCCTCATGGACATTACTATCAGAAGCTTATGACTGTAAAGTCAGAGGATAACATGATGATACTAAACCAGGTCTCAAACTTATGTGTTCATAACTCAATATATAAGAAGATTTTTTGTTTGTAATTAGTTAAAGCACTTACCTAATCTTTTGGACTTATGTAGTGACCTTATTACACCTAAAGCCGTTCCATATCCTGCAGTGGCCAAGGACCCTGTATTACAATGAGTTAAGACCCTCACTGGACCTTCACCATCAATCTTCTTCAAAATAGCTTCACAGCCAAATTGGCCTATAGCTTTATTGTCTTCTATATCTTTACTTAGCATACCTTCTATGTTGCTAATAAATCTAAAAAAAAGTGTATTTAAAAACACTATTAGGAAAACCTGTCTTGTTTATATGTACAAAATTAATTAAATCTATGCAAAATTATATACCAACTTCTCTTTAAATTCCTCAGGTGAAATATCTTCATTGGCACTCAGAGTATTAGCTAAATTTATAAGTTCATCAGCTGCCAGTTTGATGTTAACAGCAGTCGGGCGAGCCGACACCAGGTAGTTCAGTTTGCCTTCAATCTGAAAGTCGAAATGGTGCCAATTTCAAATACTAATTTTGTGCTCAGCTGCATATGGCAATTTGTCAACTGTAACTGTAATTTGAATCCTGTGGGTGTAGATTAGCTTCTAACGAATCAAAATGTAATTCGTGGACGAAAACTAAACAGAAGATCAGGGTTAAGGTGACATTAATTTGGCACACACAACTAAAGGCATACCACATAAACTGTTAGGTTAATACGAAAGTTAGAGGTATTTAGTACCAAACAGATAGTTCTTACAAACATAATAGAAAGGATGCCAATATAATTACCTCTTGCCTCATAATCTTTTTATCCATGCTGTTGTCCTTTAAAAGTTCTACTGCCAAGGAGAGGCACCCAACTATTGCAATGGCAGGGGCTCCCCGCACCTGTAATTTGTTAGCATATTACATGTAGCGTTTAGACGTGCTTTCCCAGCTATAGTCATAGTTTTATGCATATAAGCTAGCTTACTTGGAGTTGATTGTTTTATCTACCTAAAATAGGTAATATCTTGTAAACATCAGCACCCATAATCACAACTTGGGTTACAGTTATTTGGCTAATAATTGTTATTAATTATTTTTAAACTGCTCAAAGGTTAACTGGAAGAGATCCATTAAAATAGATTCGCCTATGTACATTATTGTTATATTTGTCTATTTTATTGTTATCTCTTTTTTTTTGCTTAATAAAATGTTAAAATACATACTTACATAATTTGTATTACATATAGACTTTCCTTGTAGCATAATTTCCTGAGTTGCAATTTACCTTGATCCTCCTAATTGTTGTAGATATTTGCCTAGATCGCTTATTTGCATTAAAAACTACCGGTATACAATTTCGGTATCTTGCTTATTACTGAATATTTTTGCTCTTCAATGAAATTATATTATACTATAGTGTTATTACCTAAATTAGAATCAGAAATATCAAGGAAACAGCAATTTATTTTATTAAGGAAGACATGTCAATTTTAATGAATAGCAGTATCAATACCTAATGTTTATATGTCTAACTATGTGATACATTTGGTCCAACAGCAGATGAATATTTTGAGGTGGGTAATTTAGGCAGCTTGAAATTGTAAAATACCTAATACTGTTGAAGTACTAAATAACCAATGGTATTTAACTGGTATTCATTTAAAAAATATAGAGGGAGTAGTTCTGTTTTATAAATAGCATAACATACATACATACATAAACTCACGCCTTCATTCCCACCCACAGTGGAGTAGGCCGAGCTACAGAATGTTGGTAATTCTGTAACTCTAAATAACTTGTTAATAATTCAATAACCACATTTTGCACAATTAGGCAATGTTTACCAGTTATTATTATTATTCATTTATGAAACCAAAAACAAAAATTACAAATAAACAAAAGCCCCGCAAAACTGTTTTAGGACAGTTTGACTGCTGGAAGACTTTTAGAACAGTTCAATAATCTTATTGTGGTTATTACGCTAAGATGTTAACCAGTGTATGAGTGACAAGTTGCAAGCCCATTGCCTAACAGTGCCACAAGCCTTTATTCCCTTAGTCGCCTCTTACGACATCCACGGGAAGACATGGAGTGGCACTATTCTTACCCGGCAACCACAAGGGACAAATATTAATAACTAGCTGTTTCCATGCCCACTTTGTTGAGCAATAAACATTTTTTATGTGTCAATAGATCACCTATGACACTCACAAATAACGTGGCTTTCAATCGGTTAATGAATTTTCAAAATCGGTTCAGTCGATCCAGAGATTATACCCGTAAGTGGTACATCACAAACTTTACCTCTTTATAATATTATTAGTATACAAGTATAGATAGATTAATTATAAATAATTAAATCATCATTTGGCAAACTGTATCATTACAAATTGTTAATTTGTATAAAAAAATATTCTCTTTGCATTATTTTTGATGTGGTCATTAAAACTGTTATTACTATCTTTCTATGAACTGAGTCTACATAGCCCTATTGCCTCACAAGGCCAATGGCCTAAATTTAGGTCATTTGTCAAAGTGACTGTTAACTTTAGTTAAACAAGCTTATTTTAGGAAGCAACAAATTTTGATGTAGGCCTTTTGTGGATGTTGAGCAGTTTATAACTAAATTCTCTTTCATAAAAAGTCTACTTACTTTACTACAAATGTTACATGCGTGGAATTGCTTGATTTAACTAATATAATTCTTATCTAAGGCTGATGACAAGATAAGACAGATCTTTTTAAGAACATGCCTTTGACATACATGGGAGATAAGATAACATGGTCTTTAAACATTTATTAATAATTGATTGAATTGCTGCCTGGAAGGTAATTAGTATTAAAATTTTGGTCAGTGATGGAATGGTCTAGTGGGCATAGTCTCATACTTTTCAATACAAAGAATACTTTTTCGTGTGACACGTTCCTATTACAAGAGGCGTTTTTTTTTTTCAAGAAACCTAGCTAAGAACTTCGGCTTTCCAATAAGAAAAAACTGCGCTCAAATCAGTTCACCTGTTTTCAAGCGACAATACCACAGACATACACATAGCGGTCATACTTATAGCACCCCCCTTTTGGGTTTCGGTCGTTAACAAATAAAGTATAATAACATTTTAGAGTAGTGAACATTCACACAGAGGTTAATAAATTACCTGTCATCTCCTTGCCCAGGTTTTTTCCTCAGCATATATATGATGCTAGGTATTGTAAAGAGAAAGCTAAAAAAACTGTTTTTTATGTGACGATGCTTTTTTATTATTTGATGTTGTGTTATTTTTAAATTATATGGGCCATTTAATTGTTATATAAGGGTTAAGTTATGTTTGTACTATGACTTAAATTAAAAAAGTGATGCTGACTGTGATGTGTTAATGTTAAAATCCAATTGGGATTATTAAGTCAGTTACAACAGAAACTATTATTGTTGCCACACTCAACAGCTACTTAATGATAATTAAGTCATTCCTTAGTGACAATTTTTCACATGCAGGTTTGAAAAAGTTAATGTCTCTAAAATGTCTCTTGAGTGTGGATAAGCAATACTGTTTTGTATTTTAACTTGAAATACAAAACAGTATTAAAATTAAAATTTGATAATAACTTTTATAGTATGTTTAACCCATGGAAGGACTTACTTAACATTATGTGATACATACATAGACCATTATTGTTTTGATTTTAAATTGTAACATATGGTGTGATATAGATAAATGTGACTACTGATTTATGAAACTGTTTCATAGGTTATTTAAATAAATTCATTAGATTGTTTTTTAAATCATATAATAATAAATACCTGCATTTTGTTGATCACTCTCCACCCGTCTTCTACCCCCTGCACTTTTACATATCTTGTCTGCAATGGTAATAGCAACTGATCCAAGATTTCCAGTTTTCCCCTTTCATACCTTACAGATTCCAGACTCATTTTTGACGAAGGCAAAAATTAAGCACTGTAACAAAAAAACTAATATTATAGCGTCTCGACTGGCTACTCAGTTAATGTTTTAGTAGATAATGATAAATTATCAGAGAGAGTTCATCTAAAAAAATAAAGGGCAAAGTAGATAACCTTTTTTGAACAGGAATTACGTTATATATTGTAAAGAAGAGCATACTGACCAGTGGAAACAATTTTTAAAAATAACACCTACGTCTATGATGCATAGACTTTCATTATAATATGAGCCCTAAAACCGCACCAGAACTGTGCAAACTAATATAAAAGAGCAACTAACTAAAATAATTGTAAATTACAACTTGACTTTACTTGACTGACAGTGACAGCGACAGCTGCTCATTCATTCATTACTCCACAGAATAAGAATCCTATTTCTGTGCATAACTCCTAGGTACCAAATTTCCACCACTGAAAGAATCTAAAGGTAGATTCACATAACAGATTTGTCCAGCCGGACAAGTTTCTCGCAAGAGCCCCAAGTGTGTGCAGCCAGGAACTAACAGAAAAATAAATAGAATAGCATAGAAATTAGTTTCACCGAGACTGACAGAATTATAGCGCGTGATGCACACTGGCCACGAAATCGAAACGGAACCGGAACGACACTAGACATAAAATTTTATCAAAATTGAACGGTATCGCATTGCAGTGTTCCGGTTTCGTTATCATGCCAGTGTACTATGGTGGGATTTGTTTAAGTATTGAACGGTCCGAATGCGAATTGCGAGTATGTGTAAAGTGAGTTTGTTTGAGCTCGGTGAGTTTTACTTGCAATCGAGAGTCGTTTCAGACTCGAAAGTGTGTAAATCCCCCATAACATGCCCATCTAGGCCGCAGACAGAGTATAACTTATTACACGGATAACGAAAAATAATACAACGTGGAAAAAAGAAGCATCTATGCGGCAAAACATTCAAATAAAGAAGACGGCATCTTAACTTTATTTTTTCAAGGCCATTTTTTTCAATGGAATGAATTGTTGCTTTTAATTTAACTATTTTATTGTGCTGTTTCTGTTTGTGATATTTTAAACGTTGAACGATAACATAAAAATAACCGTTGCTATTATAAGAAATCAATACCACAAAAAAGCGAAACGTTTTTTATATCAATATGAAATATAATAAATGGTCTCGTTTAATTGTAAATCCATCAAGCGATCGCAAAAACATTTCCGAGAGTTATGCAAAGTAGCAGACACAGTCGCCTTACAGGAAACATGGTTGTTGCAACGATCTTAATTATACAAATAAAATTGATGAAAATTTTATATCGCATTCAAAGTCCTCTGTAGACTCCGGAGCAGGTATACTTCGCGGGTGCCCGTACGGCGGCCTTTCACTTCTATGGCGTAAAACCAAGTTTTGGCACGTAACGGTTATCAATTGCTGTAATGCCAGATTGGCGTGAATCCGAATCCCTATCCCAAATACTGGTATTCAGCGTCTATATGCCATTGGACAGCGAAGAAAACCCGCCCGAATTCACAAATATTCTAGCTGCGCTAAGTGCAATAATAGAAGAAAAAGAAATAGAGACCGCATATATTCTTGGGGACTTTAAATGCACACCCAGAGACTAGATTTGGTGAAGAACTACAATCCTTTTGTAACGAACAATCATGGGTTTGGAGTGATCGTGATATTATGGGCAGTGACTCAAACAGTTCAAACACACACACACATTTTATAGTGACGCACACGGTACCGGTAGATGGTTGGACAACTGTTTAACTACCAGAGCTGCACATAATACATTACTAAGTATTAAAGTCATGTCTGACGTAACTGGTCTGATCATCTCCACCTCCTAATTGTATGTAATATTAAGGGAGTAACCTTAAAGACGGTTAGAGGCGCGTTGTCTGATAAGACGAAAAGTGGCTTGGGCAGAGAGACATTAGTCAAACAAATATATATGGTCATTACTGTTACAACAATTTGGTCAATTTGAAAGACGCTAGTCAGTGTCGATGTAATTTGTGAACATAGTTACATATTAGAATATGTGAATAGTTTTCATGATATTATTATTAACATATTACAGACAGGGTCAAAACAAAGTGCAGGCATCAATACCGGTGGCCAAAAACGAATGAAAATGGTAATTGGGTGGAACTACCACGTGAAGCACTTCTGATGAAGTGGCCCTGGAAGTCCCCAGGGCATGATGGGCTCAGTATAGAACACATACTAGAGTATGCATAGATGCTAGCGATGAAATATATACAGTACTTAGTATACTATTTAACCTATGTTTAAACCATAAGTGTCTTCCAGCTGCTTTAATGAAAACGGTGGTGGTTCCAGTACCCAAAAATACAACAGGAGATATGTATAACCTCAATAATTATAGGCTCATTTCACTAGGTTAGGTACTACACTCAGGAGCAAAAATACTGGGTCTGAGTGCGTTTTTCATACAAACGAGACTAATTCGAAGCCTTGGTTCCTCGCCAGGGGTTGTGTTGAGTGAGGTTTAATGGTAGATAGTCCAAGGTTCAATAAAGGAGGTCAAAAGTTCTTAAGATACCTAACTGATCGCACAATCAGTTTACACCACAGCTGGAGAGTTTGGGTCAACATTTGGATTTCCTTACATTTTATTGCCATTTTAGATGTTTTTCTGAACAGGCACAATTCCGGCGTTAACCGCAGATTCATTCAGTTGGGTATCCTAGGTACTCTGGAAGTCCTGTATCGATGCTCGGGGTATTCAGCATCAGATTTCACTAAAAGCATTTCCTGGCGAGGAACCAAGGCTTCGAAATAGCCTCTTTAGTATGAAAAACGCACTCTGACCCGGTATTTTTGCTCCTGAGTGTATAATTGGCAAGATGATGTAACGACTTTTGCAACCCGAATTGATGAGGAATGTCTGTATTAGTGAAGCTCAGTTTGGATTTCGGCCGGCCGTCTCAACAGATTCCACCATACTGTGTTTAAAAACACTGTAAATTATTATACACAACGACAAACTTCCATCTATGCCTGCTTTTTGGATTCAAGCAAAGCTTTTGATCTCGTTAATTATGACATTTATGACATATAGTGGAGCAAATTATCCAAAGCATACGCATCTAACGGTATGGTGGTGCTGTTGAGATTCTGGTATGCCAACCACGCTAACATGTTGGCGCGTAGGTTCGTGAAGTGGTCTGATGATGTTAAAGTTGTTTTGTTTAGGCATACTGTCACAGTTTTTTTTCCCCTCAACTATGGACGACATACACTCGGAAAGCTCTTAGCATCCTTAGAGGACAGTACAATGATGCCTTAAGAATACTGCTTAAGCAACCGCGTTTCTGTAGTGCATCTACAATGTTTGCGGTCGCTAGTTTGCATAATGCCTTATTCTCTAATTTGACGAAATTTTGAATTGCCATGGTCCCTGTTAAAGCTTAATATAAAATTGCCTCACTCTTAAAATGATGGTATGTCATAATGACTTTGACCTAAAAACTTTAATTCCCGAAATACCTAAATATTGAAATGTACATTTCTTTCGAATACCGAATTATAGATACGTCAAACTTTCAAAATAACATAAGCCGAAAACACCGGAATGGCAAAATTTCATAGTCTCAAAATGCCTAAATTCGTTTTCACAAGTTCAATGGGGACAATTGAACGTCATGAGGCCCGTTTCACGAAGCAATAAGTTACAATTTACAAGCGGAAGTCTCTTTCTAACTCCTTTTGCTATCTTATTCTTTTATTATTCTTATACTGGTGTACTTCTATTTCAATTGGCCAGTACTTATGATTGATAGTATATATGCATGAAGCTTAAGTAAACTTTTTAAATTTTAGGTATTTTGGTATTTGGTTATTTTGAAATTATGATGTTTTGAGATAAAGGTGTTGTGAAGTTTGGTCATTATGAGATTTATGAGCCTAAGACATTTTAAAATTCAGCCATATTGAGAATCCGGTGTTATGAGATTTTGTTGTAGGTATTCTGGGGTTTAGGTATTTTGACACTTAGTCCTTTTGAGATCTAGGAGTATTGGTAAAAGGGTAAAACTAAATTAAGCCATAATGAAACCAAAATCGCATTAACCTAATGTGCCATATTAAGATTTATTCACAGATTCACAGCAACCAGCTTAAGGGGGGCCATTCACTATCTTGCATAGCAGTCTGCCTTGGTGTTCGCTGCTTAATACAGAAGCCCTACTTTGAAAATCGAAGATCAAAATTACGCTAGCTCCATCGCTTTCTCTCGATCTTGTCTTGAATAACGAGAGACCAGGATGGGGCTAACGTAACCTCGAACGTCAATTTTCAAATTAGGCCCTCAGGATTCTAATGTTGTACCTAGCCAAGGTGTCACAAATAATTCTGGACAACTCATGCGTAGCAGACTACTGTGTTGCAATTGCAAGCAGAAGCATGCCTACATTAAGGTGAAAGGATTTTGAATATATAATAGCCACAATAGCTGCCAAAAATCCCAAAAATGACAATATGGTCAAAAGTGGGTTCATAGGCACTACTTTAAAAATCGAAGTTGGAAGTTACGTTAACTCCATCCCTGTCACTCGTTATTAGAGACTAAATCGTTGGAAAAGGATGGAGCTAACGCAAATTCAACCTTAGATTTTGAAAGTAGGGCTTCTGAAACAGGCCATCGCCTATTACGGCCTTCATGACAACTGCGTGCAAGATGGTGAATGGGCCCTTTAAGTGGCAGAGTACTTTAACTTGTCTATGATCTACTCCTTTTCCGCCCGGCATTGACGAGGGACGCAGCGGCACGCCATTGTGGTTGGTTATCTGAAGTGAAATAAGTTGGTCATTTTGTGTAGTAGCACGAAAACATGGCTCTTCCGCGAGTTTTCTTTGACGTCTCTTCTGATGGATCGTCAATGGGGCGGATTGTTATTGAAGTAAGTTAAAAGTACATTTTCATCTTTCGGCCGGCGTTATTAGGACCGGCCACGCTGATTCTGGAATGCCCTTTCGTCATTTCTCTTGGTCATATTATTTTTGTACATTCGTACTTATATGTCACACCTTGACATCTCCATGTGCTCACTGTATATAGTATTTTATAGATAATTATGTAGTCATCATAATTAATTCTCAGTCGACCATTACATTACCTCCACTGTGTGAAGGTCACTTAAAAGGCTTTTGTTTTATCATGTATCAATCGGTTCTGACGGTGTCTGTCTATGTTGACTTATGCTATAATTATATGGATTTTACGTGCGGCATGACACAGCGATTTCTACTCTTAGAGCTGTTAATCAAATAATATAAGTGGGTTAGGAATTTTTGGTTCTTTAGGTTTTAATTTATATTTACTTGTTCCAGTTGAGAACCGATGTGACTCCCAAAACGTGTGAAAATTTCCGCGCTCTTTGCACCGGCGAAAAAGGCTTCGGATACAAGGGCTCCACCTTCCATCGCGTCATCCCCAACTTCATGCTCCAAGGAGGTGACTTCACGAACCACAATGGCACTGGTGGAAAGTCAATCTACGGTGAGAAGTTTGCAGATGAGAACTTCGTCCTGAAGCACACTGGCCCTGGAGTCATGTCTATGGCCAATGCTGGTCCCAACACCAACGGATCCCAATTCTTCATTACTACTGTGAAGACCTCCTGGTTAGATGGTAGACACGTTGTCTTCGGCAATGTGGTTGAGGGTATGGATGTTGTTAAGCAAGTTGAAGCCCTTGGCTCCCAATCTGGCAAGCCATCGAAAAAAGTTGTCATTAGTGACTGTGGGCAACTCTCTTAACTTGACGTCTCTTAAAATTATGTACTAAAATTTAATATGATATTTTAAGTTTTAACATAAAGTCCTCCCCAATGTAATACCTTCCCAATTTTACAGAGAATAAGAAATAAAGTTATGTAATGGGCCATTCCAATATGTTAAGAATTTATAGCTGTGTTTAGGTCAAAATGGCTTTATTTCTCTGCATTGTTTATTCATAATAAATTAACTTATATATGACTGTTATTGTTTTATTTGGAGTCGCATCCCTATACTGACGCACAGTTGGGACAGTGAATGTGTTATTACAATACATGACAAGTACCTTCTTGCCACACAAACCACGGCTCCAACCATACATCCTGGTATACAGACCTATGCTTATACCAGGGACTATTCTATAGAGTACATTGTCCTCAAATAAATCTCATTCTTCGAATAAACAATATTCCCCCTTTTGACGTTATGGTATTGTTTTTAACTGCTGCCATTACTGACATGTATCAAAACCTTCACAATAATAACAGGTCAAAAGAAATATTGTTTATCGTCTTAGAATAGAGGCCCTGTTTCATGTATTTATTAAATTGTATTCTCTATTCATGTTTATTACATCATTAAACTCTTATCTATCACCAATGTCATTATTACCATTACTTCTCAGGCGACTAGGGCGTGGCTGTGCACCTATGACGTAATGCTTCGCGGTACTAAAGCATATACCTACCTATAGCTTGGTACGCTATTAGCTTCGCATTGGAATGAAGCTTGTAATAGATTAGGCCGTTAAAAACTCGTCGCGTACGGGTCAACACCCTATTTTCAGATGAATGCAAGTCTAAAAATAGCATTCAGGAAATGAAAACCGCGGATTTTATTTATGTTCCAAGTGGTAGGAATCTGTGGGTCAGGTTCCTGTCTTGTAGATTAATACCTATCTACTTACTCTTAATAAGAGCGTATGGGAGCGAGAGAGAGAAAAGTACCTATACTGCACTGCATCAATTTGAATGTTATTCGTAACTTGATCCAGCTTATTTCGCCCGTAGTAGGCATAGGTATTTTTGATGAAGTAACACAAAAACCGGCCAAGTGCGAGTCGGACTCGCACACGAAGGGTTTCGTAGCTACCATTATCTATAAAAATCACGTTTGTTGTATGGGAGCCCCACATATATTTATTTTATTCTGTTTTAACAATTTGTTATGGCGGCAACAGAAAATACATCATCTGTGAAAATTTCAACTGTCTTGCTATCACGGTTCATGAGATACAGCCTGGTGACAGACAGACAGACAGAAGGACAGTGGAGTCTTAGTAATAGGGTCCCGTTTTTACCCTTTGGTTACGAAACCCTAGCGATACATGGGAGTACTGTTTGTTTGGTTAAATTGGATTAACTAAATAATTTGGTTACGCTTCTTTTTTCCCGCGCTGTTAAAGGAGTCGTGGGGTATGAGATCACGATTGGTTATGTATGTGAAGCGGCTACTTAATACTCGTCAAGGTTATGTCAATGGCCGACATTTTAGTTTTTTTCCCCGACTCGCAGAAGTGAACATTGCTCGATGTATTCACCTAGGCGCTTCAATCATATAGGGTAAAGTCACCAGTAGTCAGCCAGATACCTGTAGTCGGCCTCTGCGTATACTTTGTATGAGTGGAAAGAGTACGAAATATATATTTCCCACTCTTCGCACTCATATAAGGTCGACTACTGGTCTCTGGCTGACCACTGGTATCTTTACCCTACCTAATAAAATCTTTTTTTACAATATTAATATTAAGTAACCATCTTTATTCGAGGTGTACAAATAAAAAACAGAGTAATTAATTATTTTCATAAATTTAATGTTCGTCTAGTACAGTCTGAAAAGATTTTACTAATGTTAAGTACTATAATATTAATTAAAAAGATAAAACAATCGCTAGCGGGTCGGTATCAAAACGACTGGATTCTCAAAACGACCAGAACCACATAAAGACTTGATCGCAAAACGACCACATCTGCAAAAAGCCTTTATCTCGTAATGACTTTCTAGTAAAACGACCACATAGCATAAAGTCTGAATATCAGAACGGCTTACTATCAAAATTACTTGTTCGCAAAAAGACCACCTCGCAGAAGGTATACATCTTAAAATGCCCTAATAGCAAAATAACTAGATCTTAAAACAACTTCTTAGTGAAACGACTACAATTTATGGTAGCAAAACGACTAGTTATCAGAATAGCAACAATATCCATCCATAGAGTACTATTAAATAAATATTTTATTTATTTATTTATTCATTTATTATAAATATCGTGCTTCGTGAGCAGCGTGTCACTCCCTCTAGCTCTAGGCTGTGGGAACTATGTATAACTAAGTAAACTATGAATGAAAATGGCGTTCTAAACAAGTTTTTTTTTCTCAATTGCTGGTTTTTCTAAACTTAGACAATAAAACACATTTATTTCAGATAGAAAAAGAAACTTTATTATAACTTAAATTGCATATAACAGGGAAATATGCATACTAACTAAAATAAAACTGTAGTACTTCCTGAACGTAAAATTTTATTGGATTTATACACATTTACACACACACATACACACACACACACACACACACACACACACACACACACACACACACACACACACACACACACACACACACACACACACACACACACACACACACACACACACACACACACACACGCGCGCGCGCGCGCGCATACACATTACACACACACATTCACATTTTTTTTAAGTTTCAGAAATTATGGTAAACAGCAGTCACTTTCATTCCAGGATTCCAGGCTCTTTTATAATGGAAAAATGGTATGATGCCGATGGAATGATTTCATGCTATTTTACTAACAAGACTAATTGCTACCATGCCATTCTGAGATAAAGTTCATTTGCGATCTAGTTATTTTGCTATTAGGGCATTTTAAGATGTATACCTTCTGCGAGGTGGTCTTTTTGCGAACAAGTAATTTTGATAGTAAGCCGTTCTGATATTCAGACTTTATGCTATGTGGTCGTTTTACTAGAAAGTCATTACGAGATAAAGGCTTTTTGCAGATGTGGTCGTTTTGCGATCAAGTCTTTATGTGGTTCTGGTCGTTTTGAGAATCCAGTCGTTTTGATACCGACCCTCGCTAGCTACATCTTAAAAATATAGGCATTCCGCAGTAATAGAATAGTAATTAGTATTTTGGCATATTAATCCAATATTCAATTATTCTATTTAAGTAGAGTAAAACTATTTAGAATTAGAATATCTATCAAAGTAAAATTAAGGTACCTAAGTCAATAAATAACAGGTCCGTGCCACTATGGAACCTTGTCGCAGAGGAAGACAATGGATTACGTTGACGTATTTTTTCTCGTGACTTGGTGTTGTTGTCAATGACAGGGTAGTTCTGGCTGACAATTAAAGTTGTTCACCTTACATAATACTTAAGAGAGAGGAATACTTAGTGAGAATTAGAGCTTAAAAGTAGTTATAGTAATTATTAAATCGGTCCTAACTAGCTTGATATAAGATTGAATTTGGGCTAAGAGTTAATAGAATATACCTACCTACCTATCTAGGGTAATGAGGACCCATTAAATGCCAAATTATAAGTCGCAATTTAAAAGCAAATCGAATTAAATTCCAGCTGATACGTGTTATATAATACAACTTACGTACAGTGCACTAGCTCTAAAAACCTTCGGGATTGTATCTCTCTTTGGCATCGCTGTCATTCGCTCTTATATTACTTACAGACTTTACCGGAACCCGAAAGACGTATTAACTATTTATTGCGCTGTGTGATGGGGGTACGAGGGGGGGTCATATACCCCACCCCCCTAATCATTCACGTCAACTTGCCAAATCTCCTGAATTCCGACTTTTTTTTTTCAATTCATAAAGTTGGCCTCTCGAACAGAGCTAGAGCCACGATGACCCATTAAAAACTTGTTGTTACTGTAAACCAGGGTCTCTATTCTGCGCAGTAAAACCACATTATCTTTGATGTGTTATTGTATTGACAACATTATGGCCGGTAACGTTGACGTTGATAACATGGTTTTACCGCCTAGAACAAAGCCCGTGGCGGCGATTTTGAAATCTCATTCGGTGACTAAAGCTTTCCACGGCATCACCAGATTCGCACATTGTTACTGATTCCCACAAGTTTATATTTTAATCAGCTCTCTGGTCAGCCCCTTATCGTTATTGTCGTTTCGTTTCGGATTCAGGCTAATTCGATAAGAGCGTATGAGAACTAGCGAAAGAGAAGTAGGTAACGGTCGGCTTTATATAAGTAGCTTTACACTTTTGTGCTTTGTCACTTTAACGCCATGTTAGAACTGCTGCACTGGGGGGTTTATTATGACATGGCTATGCAGTTCATTTTACGGCTGCGTAAAGGACAGAGCTATAGTAGTTATATAGCTCTGTCCTTTTTTCTCAGCGTTAACTGAATTGCTTAGCTAGGTTATAATAACCCACCTGATCTGTCAAAAGCGTTAAAGCGACAAGGTACAAAAGTGAACAGCTACTTATAAGGATGACTGTACATACCCGAGGAGGCTGAAGTTCCCACCCGTAAAGGAGATCACCGCATTACTTAATTTTTATTACTTTCAATAATAAAATATTCTTAAATCGACCCCTCGGTCGGAGCAACTTAATAAGCACGTTTATTACTATACTCTCCCGATGCATGGGTCATCTAACTTTTCGCTGACCGAGCAAATAGCTAGATAGGAATAGCTCTTCGGTCACCAGTAGACCTACCTAAGATGCCGCTATCTTTTCTGTTTTCTATCGGAATGTATAGAGTCCTCAGAATACGCCAATCCTATACAATTATTAGATTTTCGATAATCGTTAACAACTTATATGCAACTCGATTTTAGGCTCCCTAGGGTTGCCTAGATGCAAGCGCTACTAACATGTTATCTTTTCTATCACTCAAAATATTTCGGATGACAGTTGACCACGTGGTTTATCGCAACGTACGAGAATCTCATGCCGTACATTTTGATTGAGCGTTTTAATCTTAGCCTGGGCTTCTGTTATCGACTAGGCCTGCTGAGCTCTCCTGTTAATTACATTATCAATTGATTAAAAAAAATATTAATTAAACTAGATGCATCACCAAAATTTGATTAACTTATCTACTCCTAATTATTGGTTCCTTTTAAATTCGTAGCACTATGTATCTACAAGCGGATAACGAAGAGGCGTGAAAGACTGTTCAAACTTATAGTTTAGATTACAGTGATCATAAGGTTAGTCTGGTGATGGTCGAGAGGATTAGGAGGGTAGCAGAGAGCAGCTTCAGCTGCAGCGTCCCGCGGCTGGCGCCGGAACCATGGTTGCAGAGAGACGTGGTACAGCAGGAAGTGCATGCGTAGAGCTTGGTGCGCTCCCCTATGATGATGCACCCTGGCTCGCAGTGCTTGGTGCAGTTGCGCTCGAGAGCCCACATCTTGAGCGCTGTCGTTGAGTTTTCAGTCGACGTCGTGTAGGAGAAACGCTTCACCTGTAGAAAAGTTGAAGGTAATTAGAAGCCTATTACGAACCGTCAAAACTTAAAATCTCTATTCCGTTGTGTGGCGGTACTGATAATCTTTGAAGTGTTTATTTTGTATGTATCTAAATATTTGTATCACAGAATGTCTTTTAGTATTCCGGTGCCGCTAGTTATAGGTACCTACCTACCGTCTAAAGTCATGTGGTATGCAAACGGTACATATACCTACTATAATAAAAAGCATCGATCAATATGCAGAACACCTAATTTAGTACTACGGCAATAAAGCTGGTGTTTACATATTGCAGTTTTGTGCGGACGAATATTTGTACCCTTGATTGTAACGAGTACATTATAATTATGTTCTGGTAGAGTTTACATAATAAAACTACTACAAAGCGTGGCTGAGGCCTTTTGCGTGCGTTTGTGCGGTGCGTTTTCTGCTTAAAAGTGGCGTAAATTTAGATTTTGGTACTAGATTACCTACTCTACTAACTAGTATCTAGCGAACGTTTGTCGTACAAATTTCACTCAACACATGAAGTTGCGTTGTGGTGGAGTATAGTGGACGTTGTATCTTACTCTATCGTATCTAATCAGTTGGTTGACGTTATAGTATCTAGTTCCTACTACCAAGGGATTACGAAATAGAATCAAGATGAGCTAAAACATTGAAATACTGGATCCTGACTAGATCTAGTATGTAAAACTATTAGAAATCCAAGAGTTATTTAAAGGTCATTCCATGTCTCTTTGTACTTGGAAAGACGTTTCGTTTACCATGTCCATGCGACGACGCTGACGCTACGGTTGTTGTGGCACTTGGTAATGAGGGGTACTAGGGCATGTCCGCCAGGCAGCGGTAGCAGCACAGCTCGTTGGCATGGCAGGCAGCGCCGCCGTACCCTTATACTAATGAGTGTTTTATGATGCGCGCGCCTCTTCCGAAGTCACGCAGCAAGTCGCACGCACATTCTTTTTAATTTCAAGCAGCTAGCCCATTTTGTCACTTAATACTTAATTGCTTTACCTACTCTATGATGAAAGCGATACGCTGGACGACAAGAGAAATAATTAAAAGCTCTGTTAGCCGTACAGGAAAACGGAAAGACTATTGGGCCTAGAGCCATTGACATATGTTACCGGCAGCAGAAGTAGGGTAGAAGTACCGGTTTCTGCTATCGATGGTTCTCAGCCATCATAAGACCGTTTTTGGCCACTTAAAAGTTTAATTAATATCTCAAGTATTATGAAATTATAATTAAAATAATCTTCAGTCTTAACTATTCATGAATATTATTTTGATTTTATAGTGTTTTTGATACTCATTTCAACCTTAAGTGGCCAAGGAGGGTACAGTGACCACTAAACGGTGATTCTACCTTAACTATAATAACGTTGACGAAGCTTTTAAGAGGTTGCACTTGACTGAGAATTCCATATATTTTGAAAGGTTTCTCAATACTTGTAGGCACCGTTCGCATAGTGCAACTTGGCTAGTCTGGAGATCAGTAGCTTAACGCTAATTTAAACGCTTTTCGAAAACTGAAATTGTATGGAGTTGTCTTAGGCGCTTGACGCGACCGCCTGAGAGCTTACGTCAATCTATATATATTTCAGATAGCGATAACGAACGCCGAATGCATCTTATGTAGGGCCTCTATGTTTACCATGCAGACGCGACGGTCATTGTGGCACTTGGTGATGAGCGAGGAGCTGTTGTGCCGCAGGTCGGCGCAGCGGTCCTCGGGCACGTCGGCCAGGCAGCGGTAGCACCACAGCTCGTTGGCAGGCCGCGCCGCTGCCGACGTCACGTGGACGCTGTCACGCAGCAGGTCGCACTCGCTTTCTGGAACCATGGGGAAGGCGGTATAAATAAAATAGTCTAGTTGGCCTTGCCTACCAGGCAGTCCTTAGATTGCTGGCCAATGCTTGTGTGAAAAGTGAGTTTGTTTATGGGGGTTGGATGTTTCCTACGTAACCTCGTCCTGTCCAAGCAAGCTAAATTGAATTTATGTAAGTATAAATATTTTGAATTACCGGAGAAAGTAGGTTCGTAAGTAAAGAAGATTTAGCAGGTATAGGATAAGAATTTACTTAACTGTAATAAAAGTATGTTTGGGAGTTTGGGAGTAGCTCAATGTGTGTGAGATTACCTCTGATATTTTGGTGGGCATACAACAAGGAGTAGGTGATAGGTCCAATCGACTACTAGTATGGAGTTTTATATGAAAAACCATTCGTCGACACGCATTCAAGAATTTTCCAGCAATGTAAAGTGAATCAGTATCATGTCTAGAACAATAAAGGTCAACTTCGCAACTCCCTTGTATGCTTAACAGGAAAACAATGGAAAATTACTAACTACGAGTATGTCATCAATCATCATTATCATCAATGTTATAATTATTAAATTATTAAATATGGAACTGTAAAACAATGCAATCATACACTTCTTGTCTTTTGTTTTACGTGAAACTGTGTGCCACATAACGTTAAATTATTTTAGCCTAAAACACGAACGGTTAGAAGCAGGAAAAGCAAAATTATTACGAATCATATTGTGCTCCATACATTTTACCTACTGGCGAGAAACAATGCAAAAATCCCTGTAAATTAACCAAAAAAGACCGAATCCATACTTGAACTTTACGTCATACATTTTTTAGCACCTACATAACAAATTCAATGATAGTTTAGTTAACAAAACATTGTCTTGTCCTGTAAGAACTGCGGAAAACATGTGTTATTGTGAACATTACAGACTATTACCTAATTGCAATACAATAAAACTGTAGCTGGTTTTACTCCGAACTGAAAATCAACAAAGAGCAGGCCATAGACAATCAACTTTGACATTTGGATTTTGAGGTTTGATGTTCCGCCCAGAGCATTTGATAAAAGGGTGTTGTGTTTTTGCTTGTTAAAACTAAGGGAGAATAACAGAGTGTTGTTTAATCAATGTGGTGTATTTGTTTTGACATACCTGGTGTTAGCAGTGACAGCCAGAGCAGCACCAGAGAGCGCATGGTGTAGCAATGAGCAGGGCGCCTGCGCCAGCCTCCCTACAGTATTGATCTCTCTGGACCTGTTGCTGCTCCCGGCTGGCTCCGCCCATCCCCCCCTTCCCCCTCCCACCCGAACCCCCTCCTAAGGCTTGCCTACACTTTGATCAAGGAAAACAATCTAAACTTTTTAAATTCTTTAGAAAATTAAAAAGTTTCAAGCTGGACGCTCTGAAAGATGCTTGGTTGATAAAAGATGAGTCAATTGCTAATTAAAGCTCTTTTTAGTTTGCTTAAAGACAAATAATGAATTTGTAATTTAAACCAAAATCAGTTTTAAAGACAAAAAAATATGTCTAAATAACACTTAACACACTCTTGTTGCCGACTGTACTTCTAGCACTGACAATAAACTCGCTATCAAAGGACAAATTACACGAATCCATACTAGTTATTAGGTAGCTATTGAGGAGTGGGGTTCCTTCCGTCTGCATTATCATACCAACTTGTAAATACCTACGTTTTATTGTATTGTCATCGAAATCCGATTAGCATGCGAAATTTCAAGTCAATCCGATGATTATACTCGTAAGTTGGTGGTTTCCTAGATATTTTGAGATTGTAGTGTTGAGGTATCAAATGTCCATGGGTCTCAGATCCCCTTACCATCAGGTGGCTTGAGTGTTCGCGTGCCTTCTCATTACCATAAAAAAAACCAAAGTAAATAAATAAAAAGTAAAAAAACTTATAGCAATAAATGCATATCAATAATTTGTAATTTTTAACAACTTTATATTTAACGTTCTGCATTCAAATGTACTAAGTCGTTTGAAACAAACAACAGGACATCAAGTATATATCAGAATGTTTTTTAAAATGATTATTAGGAGTCAAAACGAGTGTGGTCGTTTTGACTCAACCGAATGGTGTTTGAATATTAAATTTTGCAGGGTCCGTCCGGATCGCTACCACCAACTTATCCATTAACCTACCGCCAAACAGCAGTGTTCACATTGTTCATTGTTGTGTTCCGGTTTGGGGATAAGACAGCCGGTGTAATGACTAGCTTAGAGGCATTCCATCTTAGTCCTCAAGGTTGGCAATGCATTTGCAGTCTTAGACTTGCAGTCTTGTGAATGCGAATGTCTATGGGTCACAGTTTCCACTTACCATCAGGTGGCCTGTGAGCTCGTTTGCCTTCTCTATGCAAAAAAAAAAAAATACTGATACATTTCACATGTCATGAAAGGATTCTAAACTATTCAATAAAAGTGTAAAAAATATTTGGTCATTTAAGTGGTATAGGTAAGTAAAAGTAATTAGTTAAACATACTCGACAATACGCGTATAATAGATATAACATGTCACCTTATTATTTGTCTTAAAGATAATCATTCAAGTCTTAAAAATAACTGTCAATTAGCCATTTCCGTAATTCCTTTTATAATGTTACATGTGATGCTAAATATTTTAGGTGCGAAGGTAAATTCGGTCCCAATATATGGATGGTTTTGGTAGAGTTGGTCAGTCTGGAACTTGTCGTAAGTAGTGGATTTCTAGAACCCCGTCGCGTGCGGGTCAGTTACCCGTTAGTACATACGCTACCTACCATTGTGACGGTGATAAGACTACGCAATTGGAACAACTTCATATTAAACTTACTTCCTCATGAAATAGTATTACATTTTCCTATGAACCTAGACGAGCTGGTGCGCCACGACCAATAAATAATTGTGTTGACTATTTGGGTGTTATATTTTATTTATTCATATACCACCAACTAAGCATACGTCACAAATGTTCTCATTGTATTTTTGCCGACATAACTGCATTAGTTGCAGTCTGTAACTTAATCAGCTAATGAGATTTCGACACGCATGTCACGTCAATGATCACTAAAAATTAACGACTTGTAAACTTGCTCAAAAATTCGAATAGATACTAAGGCTTTTAAAAACGCTCTTACGAAACCTGAGTGTCATTACTTCACAGGGTACATAATTTGAGAATTTCACATTATTACACTTTAAAAGAAAATAAAAAAACCGACGTCGTCAGCACAGCTTTGCAAGACGGTTCTAACTATGTAAATAGGTCTCCGTAATTGTTAAAAAAGTCAGTGATGTGCTAAAAAAACCCGTAATTCTTGCTCCAAACGCGTTCTGTAAAGTAAAATGGATAAAACTCCATAGCGAAGATTACAAATGAGGTGGAAGGACATCAAAGTTATGGCGAGCGGCAATGTGATATTACAGGGAGCGCTAGGAAAATACGAGCCGAGTTTTACGTAGAAAAAGTACAAAGACAAAATGGAAAATCACAAAACTTTCGCAATCGAAAAAATATTAAACAGCATAACACAAATACAGTGTGTAAAGTAGTAAAGAACGACACAAACAAAAATCAAAAGATCTTATCGATAGAAACGATCTCTTCCAAATAAACATTATCATCTTGATTTCCTGATTTTGTTATCCGTATTGTTTTGTGCGTATACAGGATTTATACAGGGTGGAAAGGACGAACGCCACCTGGACGGCAACTGCCTTAAATATATTATTATTGCAAATAGCAACTCTCTACGTATGTTTGAAAATCATAAATACTGCAATTACGGATTATTGAAAATTCCGGAATCGGACTGGGTAAATATGACACACAAGCCGTGTTTTAAGATACAAATCAAAAGGCTGACTGATAGTGATCTGCAATACATAATCCCTACCTTCAAACTTAATAAAGACAAAAAAACAACTTAGTTTTGTCGTGATGCCATACGGTTGATACGGTATTAAGTTAAATTTGAATGCAATCAAGATTAAATAAAATAAGCTTCGTTAACTTCATAATCCGATAAAAGCCCCGGCTACCAGCTTCAATACTCAATAGGTACTTGAATGTTTATTGCGTTCCGCGTAGAATTCTTTTGTAGATTTTCTCCGGGGAGTTTCTTATTAGGTATACAAGAAAAATGTTTTCTGGATCGTAATGCAATTTCATCCAAGCAATGTGGGTTAGTGGGTTATTGAAAAATATCCAATATGTTTGATATTTTGGAAACAAATAATCGTAGTTTTATTATTTTAGTAGAATGAACCCCACGTTTGCGTGATTTGCGTTGGCAGCAGGTGGACATTTAATATCCGCCGACACGACCATGAGCTTATTATTGCAACAAATGTTTGTTATCCAGTTGGCATGCACAATACAGTGAAATTAAAACCATACCAACCAAATCATTTCGTCCTTGAAGAAATGGTCAGGGCATTAACATTAACAGCAGGTCGGTACGCGTATGATCTTACGTAGTAAAGATTCGGCGAGGGCGAAGTCGAACCAGTCTCACTTGGTCCTTGCAAGCACCATAGGGTGTCAACCACTCATTTTTTTAATTAGTTGACGAGCCGACAAACTGAGAAGGAATAAGTTTCTGTCAAAAAATTTTTGGACAAACTTTTGTAAGTGACTGTACTTTTTTGCACATCATCTGCTAACCAAACTAGGAGTCCCAAGATGCTTGTTCTGCGTTAAATATAGCGGAGATCGTCGCCACCTATCTAACCCCATCATCGGATCAGCTCTTAGATACCATAATATTGCATCGTATATATGTAGGTATGGTAGGTATTCCATTCATCGCGTTATTAAAGGATTTTGGTTTTTAAAAATATTTAATTTTTATTTTATACTTTTTACTGATCATAATAAAAATTATGCTGTTGTGTAAACAGTCTCACTTCTCAATTAATAAGAAACTATAAGATGTTGCAAGCTCGCCGCATGCAACTTCGCAGCAAGCGACTTTGCGAGAAAGTCTGTGCCTACCTTTACTTAGGTACTAAGTCAATTTCCGATCAATTATCAAGGCGCACACGCCTTTCCATAATGTTATTGATTACGAGACAGACAGACATTCGGACCTACTTTTGACATTAGCTTAACAGTTTTGTTTCCTATCGTTTTGGGTGGTGACTCTCTCTTTCGGGTTACCTTTGTTTCGGCGAAATATGTTTGCCAAATGTATCGTTTCCCAACCGGTTCATTTGCCAACCCGCTTTGTTTTCTGTAACCGTAAATATTTCAGTATGTTATAAAAACTAACCTAACCTAACCTGTAGGGTTCTACACGATGGTACTAAAATAAATCCTGAAAAAAAAATATAACATAGGGTTGGCAAATGAAAAAGTTGGGAAACGATACATTTGGGAAACATATTTTTGCCAAACGGCAGGCTCCCCTTTCTTTCTTTTACCTTTTTAGGGAAACGAGAGTAGGACGGTAGCGATTTAGAAAACGATTGCAAACAATATCGTTTAAGCAATCAATCTCTACTAATAATAGGTTATGCGAGATAAATCGCTGAGTCAATTTGAAGACAAACTACCTTTATTTCAAATAAAATTATTTTTTAAAGACAAAAGCTCGTTTCTTACAAAGCAGTTTTATGGTTGCAGTGCGTGATTAATCTCAACATACTCCATTAGAACTCAGTAGATAAATATAGTCAAGAAGGTTATCTGGAAAGGGACGTGTTTACAAAGGACCCCTGAGATTAATACATTCTTCGGTGCCGAAATCCCAATACCGTGTCAATTTGGTATAGTAGTTTTTGGGGCCTGGCTTGGAATGTGTTCGACGAGGCTATTCTAAGTACACGTGTGGATCGGAGCGCCACGTCGGGTGATAACTAACTTTACAAGTAGAACGCTCCGCACCTGATTTTAGGTAGGTACTATGGCTATTTTAGTTTCGTAGGAGACTTTGCGAACACACGAATTAGAGGCCCTACTTTGAAAATCGAAGTTACGTTAGCTTTATCCCTTTCTCTCGGTTTATCCTCGAGTGATGAGTGACAGGGACCCGGTACTCGAAGTTTGGAATATATTGGTTTGTGGTAACCTAGTAACCATCCTGGTTCCAAGGCCTTCCGTGTTATTTGTTACTAGCTATTGCCCGCGACTTTGTCCGCGAATACAATAAAGCCTATGTTCGTCAGGGATAATGTAGGATGCTAATGGTGAAATATTTTTTCAAATCGATCTACTAGTTTTGGAGGCTATTCAATGCAAACAAACAATCAAATCTTTCCTCTTTATAATTAGTAGTGTTAAATGGTAAATTATCGCTCATGGCTTTACTCTCAGGATCCTATTTTAAGTTAAGATCCTTAATTTGAGCTAATTTGATCGGTCTAAGTACTAGCGATCGGAGATTCTACATAAAGACGGTTGAAATAATGCTTGGTTTTCTCTATGTGTCTTTTCGGTCCCTATTTTATAGATCAAATTTGGATTGTGAACAAGTACCAAGTACAAAGTACCCTACCCCATAAACATGTGCAGTTGTGACCTTTCTTTCTGTATTCGAGTAACATGTAGATAGTTAAACGGATAGCGCTGAAGGCAATGATGGCATTGTGAATCGTCGATCGTTCTTGTTGGTAAAAAGATATCTTTTATATAACCAATAGCTAAACATCTCGTCTTATTATTAAATTAAATGAAATTTATTTAATTTCATTTCATTTAGACATTATCCATAGATAGGTTGCATATTAAGATTGTGGTAATAAAAAGGGCCTGAGCACAGAGCTTAGCCGAATTCGAGCTCAGCCGTGGTCCGCCATGGAGAGATAAGGTACATTAACTACCAGTACTTAAACAATGTACTATTATCATTTTAAGCTAGGCGGACTTAGGTAAAGAATGCGCGGTTATTCAACTCAAGTTGGCTTCAGCCATTTTTATCAAATTCAATAGCTATATTTTTCTTTTGACTTCAGAAAGTTAAAACAAACCCAATTCATGCTTCAATTACAACTCCCCCACGGATTTCCCCGAAAACACGCACAAAGAAACAAACGGTTTCCCGAGTAAATATTTGATTTCAATTAAAAACGATACCAACCGTACTTTATAAAATTCAATGCTAAAGCGTCGGTAATCACAGTTGGTTTGTCAATTCGGAAGAAATTAAATTATGTTTCGTGACTCGGCCTCTAGAGGCGAGGGATTTCTAGGAATACTCGGAGAACAGATCGTCGGAACTTGTGAGATTCGATTAACAGTTGGACAAAATTAATTGGAGTTGACGATTCTGGGTCGCACGACGAACAAAATTCGCAGTTACTGATTAAAATTAGGGTTTAAAATCTGCTTACGCGATAAATTATAGAGATGAAAATCGCTTAAGGGTTGCGGTCTGAGTCTGTAGTGGTAAACACGGTTTACCCTTGAAATATTGAAAGTCATTTCATAGAATGTTTCACTTCGCCGTATTTTCATTTCACCGACAGGCATTTCCACGAGCAGGAGCTTTATTTTTTTTGTGGTCACAAGTCTAACCTAACCTAACCTACGTAACGAATGGTCAATATAACCTGAAAACTATAAAGTTTCAGTAGAAATTAGCTTTCGATGAAATTAAATTCGGTGAAATGATACATTCGATGAAACGTTTGTCGATATTTCAAGGGGATCCCGGTAAACACAGCAATGATCCAGAACTAATCACATTGATTGCGCGCCTTGGAATGCTCGTGTTAGATAAATATCACGATTTTCTTTCGTACTTATGCAAATGCAAGGCTAAACTGATTCCGCTATATGGAATTAGTGTGTCTGCACAGTTAGCCAAACAAGTGGTCTGTGCTCGTTTGGTCTGTGGAGTTTCGTTTGCGCGTTCTAAAACAATTAAACCATTAGATGCGTTTGTAACATCGACTGAAGCGAAATTGCATAATTGAAAAACGCACTTAGGTATTTAGCCGACTGTACGTGGGGATGGGCCTATAGTTAAATTGTTCCCTTTTTATAGTTCTGTAGTGAAGAAGAATCCCTTAATGTTTCGGTCTGAGTGAGACTCATGGTACGGTCGGCCTTATAAGAAGCTGCACACTTTAGTACTCTGTCACTTTAACGTCATGTTTGGAATGATGGACTAATCTGTCAAAGGCGTTTCAGCGACAAGGTACAAAAGTGTGCACCTACTTTTAAGGTTGACTGTACTACGAGTCGTAATGAGGGCGCCATGGACGCTCGGCGTTGTCTAAAACAAACATTTTATTTTGACACATGTTTAAAAACTCAATCCGATTTTATTCAAAATAGGTTATACTCGTTAAAAGCTGGAAGCTTGCAATGCAAATGCCCAAACCGCTGAATGTAAATATTCCTAATTTGGTACATAGGTTCCTTATGAGGTCTAGGAGCGCAGTTATAAAGGATTTCCCGAAAATCGACCCCCAACGGGAAGAAGTAGGAGGAGTAGCGGGAAACTAATTCTACTCGTACGAAGTATAAAACGTTCAAATCAAAAGTGGGAATATCAGCCACGAATCAACCTAAATATATGCCCTCAGATCAACGCCCAAACAACGGCAAGCAAAGGCTTCTAATTAATTAGCTGAGAAGGTAAACCCAGTTGAAAAACTCGGGGTTCCTTTTCATATTATATTGGATCAAAGTAAATATCAGTATTTATGTATGACTAGGCCGAGTAGGAAGAACATACGCAGATTATTTTTTTATACATGTGGGGGCATTATTTAGGTACCTACTGGAGAGCGGTTTTCGTAAAGAAATACGTTAAAAACAGTTTTATTACAATTACATACTTAAGTAGGTACTACACGCCTGTAATCCCAGGGTGGGGTAGGCAGCCTAGAGCCATACAGAATAAGCTACAACTCTAAAATCTTATTGTTAATTCTGTAACCACATGTTGCACAATTAGACTAATTGTAAGACCTGCGTATTAGTGACATTATTACATTTATTTTAGAATATTATACGCGTATGCTTATTTATCAAAATATTACAAAGTTCTTCTATCATTGTGTAATAAATTAAAACAAGGTCTTCTCTTCCAATAAGGGACACTTTCTACGTCATCACATAGTTGTCACTTACTTACTTAATACTACCCAAAAATAGACAATAAATACGGATTCAAATTAGCTAATAAATAACTTTTTTGTTTGGGTATCTATTTCGTCACAAGCATAAATTAAATATTAATTTTAATGTAATATAACACATTAATGTTGTCAATACATGACGAAGAAAAAGAAGGTATTTTTTATCGTTAAAAGTTTAAATTACAACGACGTCTTATTGTAGTTGTTATTTTAGCCAAAGTATTTTAACGTTATAAACGTGTTTATTGATTCAGACAAGTAAGGGTCTCCCGATTCTTTTGCACCACAATATTCGCATTTAGCCGATCGCCCACCTCAGTGGTTGTAAACCTACGTTCAGCCGTCTCATCCTCGGTACGGCCGCAGAGGCGTCCGATCGCAGCCGTAAACCTTCGGTAGTTTTGCGCGTACCCCGTAATGCTGTTAGCCATCTATGTAAAAGTAAGGGTCTCCCCAAACCAGTCGACTCGGAGTCGGCTTTCGCCGAGTGTTTTACACCATACTATTCGCATTTAGCCGATCGGCCGTCTCAGCGGTTGTAAACTTACGTTCATCCGTCCCATCCTCGGTACGGCCGCTGATAAGCCCGATCGCCTGCGATTTGCTATCGCAGCAGCTGTAGACGTACGATATAAAGCTTTTTCCGTACGCGATTCGCCGAAACGGCGTCGACTGGTTTGGGGAGACCCTAAGCGTCTCCCCACATCTATCGACGCTGAACGGCTGTCGCCAGCTATAATCGGCTCTCATTGTAGCTACTCGGCTGTGGTCGGAACTGTTCAGCCCTCGCCGGCGCCGATCGGCGGTACTCCGCGATCTAAGAATGCTAACGCGTGCGGTTGGATGCTAAAACCGTCGTACGGATGCGAACACAACGAAGAATTTCCGGTCGATAGACGTCGTTTTGCGTCGGCCAAGCCGATTGACGTTTGTTTAGCTCTTATTGCGAAGACATAAAGAGTTTTTTGTTCAGCTAACGCCTATTCCGCGTCTATAGGTGTGGAGAGACCCTAAGATTGAATGAGAATGAATCGTCTCTCTAGTTTTCTAGTTATCTTTTTGCATGCCTAGGCTAATAAGTATTGTTATTGCTTATTGGTACTTTTTCCTTGATAATCAATAAATTCAACCGAAATAAACCATTCATTCTTTCATTTATTCATTTCAGACTTGATATATAGGTACCACCGCAATAACCCGCTTCCACAATTGTTCTGTTTCTATTGTTGCAAGCAACAATATTTTCCTCAGTACGGTTTATTTTCTCTAGTACAGTCGTCAACAAAAAGATGTATTCACTATTGGACCTTATTACAATGCAATAAGTGGATACATCTCTTTGTAGTCGACTGTATCATATGCAACGTTTTATAGATTAGGTAGATACTCGTCTCGCTCCCGAGCTGGATAGCGAACGGGTAACAAAATCAACGGAATGTAGTATATTCGTTTGATTTGCTTCCTGCGCTTCCGGCTTTTCGCAGTAAATCCCTCGGGATCCGCGAGCGAATAGCGATAAAAAAGTCGAGTGCTCATACAGTCAGCAACGAAATTTATGTTTAAATCAAAATTTTCAAGGTAGTTGTAGTGAGCCTACTTTGGCAGGGAAATTATAGTACCTACGTTCCTTTTGTTTCTTTGATGTTTTTGGATGGTGACTGTAGGTGTGAAACGTTTGATATATTGACATTTGATATATTTTTACATGGCGTCTATCTTTGATATAATGTCAAGGAATATGAACACATTAGATATTAATAATATGTATATTGGTATATGTCATTGTGAGTTTAAACCATAAGTCTCGCAGGTAAACATTTCGTTATTTGACGATGCGATAGCCTACTTGGCAGTGACTGCCTCCGAAGCTAGCGGTCCCGGGTTCAATTCCCGGTATGGCCAAATATTTGTGTGATGAGCATGAGTGTTTGTTTTTGAATCTTGGATGTTTTCTATGTAATTTTTTTTATATACTTTTGTATTACAGCGCAAGTAGTACCCATAGTACAAACTTACACTTTAGTTTGGGACTAGTAGGTCAATTGTTGTGATTGTACCTATATTTATATAAAAAAAATATATCAAGAGTATTCAGTAAAAACGAATAAAGTTCGCGTGCGTTTTTCGGACAAACCAAAAAACTATTTTAATTTAGCCGGAAATCTATCGAAGTAAAACGGTTTGGCTTCTATTAAAACCTTTTACACGTTGCGTATGAGGGCATTGATTACTTACCTGCCGATCAAGTTTTATTAATTCCACACGACTGCAGGTGGTGGAAGGAATGTATATACCATGCTATCCATTGACTTGCAGACAAGCAGCGGTGATTGAAGAGTGAAATAAAATATCAGGGGACATGTCACACCAATTGACCTAGTCCCAAACTAAGCTCTAGGCTTGTACTAGACAACAATATAAATACCTAATTTCATAGAGAAATATATACCTAAATACGTAGAAAACATCCATGACTCAGGAACAAATATTCACGCTCATCACACAAATATCTGCCCTTACCACCAGGCAGGGTCACTACCAACTAGGCCAGCGCGTCTTCAAAATTGTGTTTCGGTGTGGGAAAAAGGCTAGCCGGTAAAATTACTAGCATTTCATTTGCTACCTTGGTAATTAATATGGGCTATATTTTAAAGAACACATGTATACAGTATGGAGTTTTGCATTTTATCTCCCCGTCAGTTCTGTGTCCTATAACGGAACGTTGCCACATTTCATCTAAATGAAGACTCTATTACCTGCCCCGTAATATCCTAAGTGTATGGTCTCGGCAGATTTCTAAAGTTGCGGTGTGGGCGCGTCACGTGCGTCACCAACCGGTCCGTAACACGATTTGGTCCCACAATCGCGCCATTACTACGCTCCAGGGGATCCAATTCGCTTTATTGTCTGCACATTTTCTTTATTTTCTTTGATTCCCTTCGAGCACCGGCTGTCTTTACCTTATTTGCGACATGAACGCGTGATAGATGCTTATTGTCGCCCTAAATACATTTATGTTATTTGATGTATCAAGAATGATACGTAGGCGAAGTCGTTATTTCAAGCACAACTGTTACAAAATAATCAGTTACAAAGAACAATGCCAGGTCTCCATAGCAGCTTTGGCCTAAGAAAAATTGTGAGGAATAATTATAGGATTGGGATTATTTGATGTAGAAAAATATTTAAAACAATGCTGTGGTATTAGTTTTTCTGAAGAACTTGTCAAATAATAGATATTTAGAAATAATCGTAACAACACGTTACTCGCAAGATGTCTTATTTACAAAGTATCTCAATAGATGGCTCTGTCAGAGTGCTTTACGATAAGAGATTACATTATCGTCGTGGATATAAAATAAACCAATTACTTTGAATCCGTTCTGGCATTGTTCTTTAGTAGAAATAAAGTAATTACCAACTGTTAGATATAATAAACACAAGCAACACAGATCATACATAATATTTGATTTAGAACGTTGCTTTCTGGATATTTAAATGCTTTACGCTATTTTCATCATTCTCTTCTGTTTAAACGTCAAAAATAATGATGGAGAATAACAATGGTTTCGATCGCAAAATTATATGTAGAATAACAACGCTTTCGCTATTTCTTATCGTCTTCTTGGCTTTGTCAATTCTTATACTTTCGGCGTTTCGGAGTGAAAAACTGTCGAGGTTTTCAGGTAAGAGCTTGCTTAAGGAATTTCTTCATGAAAGAGCCAGTGAAACGACAGTAAAACCTTTTTTAATATCTTCAGCCGTTAAACATTTGTAGAAGGAATGCAATATGGTCATAGTTTGATGATGAACGTGAAAAGACATCTGTCGGTCATGTTGGAGTGTGTACTTAGACTAATGCACTCAGCTCGCCTCACAAAGTCCAGCAAAACCATACCAGAAGAAGTACATTGCGTCGTTATAATAGCTCTCGCCTTAAACTTGAAAACCGACTCGTCACTGTTCTTCTACTGGCATGCCTTTGCTGGACGAATGTAAATCAGCTATAACGTCTGCGAGCCCGACTAATCCTCTTTGCGTCCCTCCGAGCACATCCGCTAATTATTATATACCAATATAATATAATATGCTGTCTGCTCAGCTCCATCAACCCTATTTGCTTTGAGGGGTAGAGATGAGAGATGCCTTGGATGTTCTAGTACAGTCAGCGTCAGAGAAAAGTGACCCCCCTGGAATTCACATTGAACGGTATAAGAATTTCAACGGTTCGAGTAACAGCGGTGTGGCTTAGTGGTTGTCTCATAAGGCGTGAGAGCCTGAGTTCACAAGTTCGAACCCCATACGATGTCTTTTTGTATTTTCCATTTTTACAATTAAGTTTTGTTTTTTTATTTCCAATACAATCAAACATTTTTCATAAATATTTAAATAAACAATGTTACAAAAAAAACTATGTTTTTGGTATAATTTTATTTATTTTATTACAAATTCGTAACCTTTATTCATAACATAATAAATAACAGCGAGAAATAAATACTTAAAGAGATATCATTTTTATTTTATTATATTCCTAGGAATTTGACAACACTGTGTTAATATTAATTTTAGATTCGTCAAAATTATAAACATAATAATATATTCTTGTTACAATTTATATTTAAATAGTGTAATTAAAAACGAAATATTCAAGAATCCGGTCATGCTATTAAACATTGTGCCTTCTTTTATTTTACTTAGTTCTTTATGCTAATTGCTAGGTATACATAATATTATGTAATTTACTACTGATTCATAACAAAGGTATGCATAGGGTTATTCCTAGGAATATAATCGCAGTTGCTCCAAACGTGTTTTTTTTTAATTGCGAGAGAACCAACATGCTAAACTAAGTAGTAAGTATAGCAATTTACATCTCTCTTGTTTTCATCACAATTTGGAACAACTAAATACAAAACAAAGAAACGAAAATGTATTAGGTCAGACAGTGTGCCGCAGCAGCCGGGTATTAATTAATTTATTAATTTATTTTATTTCTTTAATAACGCAGAGGGTAACCGTCAGCGTCTTTTACTTGCTCCAGTCGGCTTCTCATGCTCGAGACCATGTTGGAACATGCACTGCTGTTCCGCATCAGTTCCCATGTTCTATGGACTTCGGCATCTAAATTTTTTTTTGTTTTGACCTCAGTAGGATCCCAGTTTAACACCATTTGACCCCATACATTTTCAATAGGGTTCAGGTCAGGACTTTTAGAAGGCCAATCCATAACTGTAATATCTGCCTGAGCAGATAACCATTCTTGCACTATACGCGAACGATGCACCGCACTATTGTCTTGCACTAAATATATTTGGCCTTCAGGGTATGCGACCCGAACTGATGGCACCATCACGTCCCGCAGTATCTCACGGTATCGTTCACCGTTCATACGGCCCCCTGCTTCCACGAGCTCACCTGGACCCATAGAGGACATCCAACCCCAATACCCTGAAAAAAAAAAACACCATGTAATATTTTATAAACATTATTTTAGAATAATATGAGGATAAATACGAGGAAATAATAAACAGTCTACAAGTCGTGCATAGTTACCTAATGTTATCCTTCCGCTTGTTCTTAAGTCTAGCATATTTTTAGGATTGTATCGCTCCCCACTTCTCCGCCACAATACTTTTCTTCCGTCTTTATCCGACTTGAAACATTTTTCATCGGTAAAGATGACTATTTCGTTCTCCCAGTCAAAATGTTCATATTTCTTGGCGAATCTCACACGCTCGTCGCGATGTGCCTTCGACAGATTTATTTTTCTAGCCGGTTTGTAATGGTGTATTTTTGCAGCGTGTAAATGTCTTCGAACGGTGCTTAGTGATACCTCGAATGTCTCAGCACTTGAGCGAGTGGTCGTGAACGGGGCGTCAGTGTGAACTTGCACAATACTACGGTGCCGCTCGGATTCGTCTGTATAAGCTGTAGGACGAGGGCCTTGGCGATTACAATTCACTTCACCCGTTTCTTGATATCGCCTTATCCATTTGCGAACTGTATTTCTCTGCAAATACAACATAATTTATTAAAACACATGTATTCAATACAGTTATAAATACACAATAAAACACTGAGCTATACACAATAAAACACTAAAATATCATTAGAAAAATTGAGTATTTATAGGTAGGTAACTTACTGTTATATTCATTTCTCTTGCAATTTTTTTAATATTCTGGTTTTGTTCCCAAAGAACTACAATTTTGGCTTTCAAAAAAGTAGTAAGTCGAACCATATTCGAATTCAGCACAAGTTTTTGAGACGTAAGGAAATCGTAAATCGCTTAATCGAGTTGAGGAAACGTTACTAACTGCACACCGTCAAAACTCAGGTTTGATTTGCAGAGGTGATTATAAAAGTTACCCTCAAACATATTTCTAAATGAATTGGGTAAATTATACTAATATCAACCTTAACGGTAAGTAGTCACGGTCGTTATAAATCACATTTTGCAATAAAATATGGGTAGTTGAATAAACAAAGACAAAACTATTCTTTTCAGGCTGGCTAGACAAGGACGCATGGGCAGAAATATTAATCATATTTTACAAGTAGTTGCTAGCAAGTGATTCATAAATTCGCTCATTATGGTATGGGCACGATAGCTCAGTGGAAGCGGTGCAGAATAATTATAATACAAGTGCTGTCCCCGAGTGGTCGGGGGTTCGATCCCGGTCTATGTGTAAGTGAATAGAAGGAAAATATTTTTGTAAGTTGTGGCTGACCGCTTGGCTAGCAAGATTGAGTAAAGTAAAACTCAGCTTGTCTTGCCTTGCGAGTTGTAGTTTTAAAATCTAGGGGGTCACGTTTCTCTGACGCTGACTGTACATTTATGTTAAGAACTTGAAGCATTACGTGCGGTGCGGGTGCGATGCGATTCACGTGCGGGCTCCGAGTTTCCTCCAATGTAAGGCTAGGACGATATCTCGGATGGTTACACTAAAATTCCGAAGTGTCATAATTCCGAATTGATCAAAATTCCAAATGCAATTTTCTTATAGAAAACTTTGTGTTATAATAATTTAAAAGAACATTTTGATTTTCAAGGGCATAAATACACACCAAATATACACCCAAAGTCTCAAAAATATGTACATAGACCTTATTAGTATGGTTATAACGTCTATATGTACATATTTTGGCACCTTTGTCCGAATAGTTATTTTTACACTTGACTGCACAAGTATTATAAGTAGATTTCGGTTAGATTACGAGGAAAGGATGATTTCTAGTTAGTTTCGTGAAACACCACTTGAGGGCGCCGCGTTTCCTTACACGCGTACTACATTCTAACACTTAGTTTTTGATATCGCTTATAAATCTAACCTAACCTTAAAATCAGGATCAATTGAAATGATAAAAGATGTAAACAAAACCAACCGGACCTATTTACCATTATTACACCATAATAACTAAGTTTTTGACATCGCGAGACGTATATTTAATTATGTACACGCTTGATTGTTACTTTTACATAATTTTTACACGTTTTTTTAAATCAAACCCTGTTTGCAGAGGTTATGTATCAAACAGTACTGATTTGTTACACACAGCATAACATAGCTTTCGGAAAAAATAATTCGGAATTTTACGGTGTATCCCAAATAAATACGTACCTATTACACTTTTTGAATTTTCCATAAATATAACGTTGCGACGCCGTTCAGTAATACATGCGTTTGGCATTAGATAAAACCTATCATTTAATTGAATTGGACTTCATCGATTCATCATTTCATCGAATTTAATTTCGGTTAGCTTGGTCACTACAAAAAAAAAAACTGTTTTGGCGGGAAATGCCTTTCGATGAAATAAAAATTATGCGTAATGATACGTTCGTTTAAAGGTGTTTGTTGTAAAAAACATGGCCAACGTACTAATCAATAATTTACGGCAAGATGGCGACTAATAAATAAACACACTAACATTAATTCTTTTGCGGTGCTTGCCCTGCGTTCATGTCAAATTGCAATACCTTTTATCCCAAAATATTGGAAAAGTACTAAATGTAGCAACGACCGGAGAAAGTAAGGTCGTATGGGTCGTAATGGTTTATTGTAAAATCATCGATTTTTTTTTCATCGAATGTTTTACTTCGCCAAGTTTCATTTCATCGATAGGCATTTACTCGTGCATGAGTTATAAATTGTGTGGTGGTCACAGGGCTAAACTAACCAAACATACGTAACCCATGCTTAAGATAAATTAAACACAATAAGGTTGCTGCAGAAATGATGTTTCGATGAAATGAAATTCGATGAAATGATACATTTCGATCAAATGAGTGTCGATGTTTCAAAGGGATATGGGTTGTAATACTTTTATAATCAGATCAGACTCAGCTCAGTAACGGCACGGGTTGGGGAAGGGTGTAATAGCGTTAATTATCGGTACAAATCTATTACTTTCTCTGTAGAATTTTCTCTGTAGGATACGCTTCAAACAACAAGAGTTCAGCAGAAAATGAATTGTACATTCTATCAAACGTTGTGTGTTGTCTGAAATACCTAAGCCTTTTATTTATTTAACTGAAAAACCGCACGCTAACTGCACTGCGTATGACTTGCGTTAAGTGTGTTGAATCCCTAAATTAAATGATGAGTATTTGAATCGGGCCCAAACTTTCATATTATAAATTGAAATCTTCTGAGCTCAATCATGTTTAATAAATTTTAATAAACTAACCAAAGACCAGTTAATATATTTCTATAACAACATCCTTTATTTCGTAACCCAATATTCCTTAGCTTGAAGCAGCAAAACGCCTTATCTACTTAATCGCGCGATGTCTAAAGCTCTTCAGAGCAAAAAGCCACTTTGATTTGGCATTCCGAGCGCCGTAATGGGCAATCAGGGCCGGGCTCCGGCAAACGTCGTTACGGAGGGCAGAGGACAAACAAAGGCGTTGAACTGAGACATCTCAACCTCCGATCTAATGAAATTGCCGTTAATTTATGCAATCATGCATCTCTCTTAAGTACTGACTGTTGTTGACAACATCACAAGATCCATGGGGGGAGATTTATAACTAGGACCTCTATTCTGTAAAAACTAAAATCCATATATTGTCTTTAACGTGTTATGGTATTGTTGGTAACTCGGCCGCCGTTACTGTCAAGCAAATAAGAGCTATCAAAACGTTGATAATACAATACCATAACAAAACAATATGGTTTTTACCGATAACAATAGAG
Source organism: Acleris sparsana (assembly GCA_923062465.1). Taxonomy (NCBI): domain Eukaryota; kingdom Metazoa; phylum Arthropoda; class Insecta; order Lepidoptera; family Tortricidae; genus Acleris; species Acleris sparsana. The sequence goes on from OV281293.1 coordinate 5,948,633, forward strand.
GCTCAGTAAGTATGTAAGTGTTGGTTAATGCTGGTTTCCAGAAATCAAACCACGTATTGATACGAGTAAGTACGATAAAGTACTACTATTTAGCTAATAAAACTACCTTTGCGTTTGTATTTCTCTCACACTGTCTCTCATACTCTTATGCGAATCTTGTCGACTTTTTCAGAATCCGAAAGACTTGATATTCTTCATATACCTATACAAAACTAGCGACCCGAGCTCGCTTCGCTTCGGTTTATATGAGTTTTCTGTACCACCGGGATATATACCAGAATTTATAATACACTCAGGAGCAAAAATACCGGGTCAGAGCGCGTTTTTCATACAAACGAGACTATTTCGAAGCCTTGGTTCCTCGCCTTTTGAGTGAGTTTTAATGGTGGATACTGCGAGGTTCAATAGAGGAGGTCAAAAGTTCTTAAGATACCTAACTGATCGCACAACCAGTTAACACCACAGCGGGAGAGTTTGGGTCAGCACTTGGATTTCCTTAAATTTTATTGCCATTTTAGATGTTTTTCTGAACATGCACTATTCCGGCGTTAACCGCAGATTCATTCAGTTGGGTATCCTAGGCACTCTGGAAGTCCTGTATCGATACTCGGGGTATTCATCATCAGATTACACTAAAAGTATTCTCTGAGGAAACAAAGGCTTCGAAATAGCCTCTTTAGTATGAAAAACGCACTCTGACCGGTTATCTTTGCTCCTGAGTGTATATAAAAACAAAAACCTTCAGTGAAAAATTATCTAACTGATGGTGAAAACCGTTGCGTTTCAGAAGGAGTTAGCACATAAACAGACAGACATACAGACGCGGAAAACCACTTTATTCTATACTAGGTTAAATTTTATCCTGAAACAAGCAATAAATTTTATCTGCGGTTTAAATATTGGGAACCGACGGGTATAAGAGCTAATTCATTGTCAAGCGTTATTAGCACTTCAAGCTAAGCCATTAGGATGCTAATGAAATTGATATTCTACCTGCACTCTTGGTTACTATACCTAAAAAAAAAAAAAAAATTTAAACTGTTTATTTCATTTGATCATGGCATTATTGAAACTTAACTACTAATCTTAAATATTAAAGATTTTATGAGTTAAGGAGTCTAAACTAAAAACACTTATAATTTATTCTTAAACACTTATAATATTAATTTCACATACCTAGGTTAAAATGTAAAATATACATGCTTATTTTTATAATTTATGGTTACCACTTTTTTTACAATTGTACTTATTTAATATGTATCGCTTAACTATGTTTTTGACTTGGCCTGCGGCTTTACCTTCTATTGAGCATGATAAATCATTCGGAAATCGATTTAAGGTACTTGGGAGAAGACACTTCCACACTCTTTGTCCATATTCATTACTAGCTTTTGCCCGCGACTTCGTCCGCGTGGCGTGTTATAAAAGAGAGATCTTTGTGTGTGTGGGAGAAAGGTTAAAAAATGCTTAATTTTATTATTTTTAAATGAGGTTATAGTATAAAAAGCTCAGTTGAATAATGAATTGTTATTAATTTTTAGATTATTAGTTTATGATAATTTGGTTTGATATAAATTTAGGAAAATACGATCAGTGGAGGCTAACCCTAAAGTACCTATAGGGTTTCGTCTGGAATTCAGAGGTGAGAATGTGGATGTCAGTCGGTATGAAAGTAAAAGTTTGACCACATGAAAACTAAAAACCGGCCAAGTGCGAGTCGGACTCGCGCGCGAAGAGTTCCGTACAAAATTAACAAAAAAAAACTCGTTTGTTGTATGGGGACCCCCCTATTTTTTATTTTATTCTTATTTTCAGTATTAGTTGATATAGCGACAATAGATATACATATTCTGTGAAAATTTCAACTGACAGACAGACAACGAAGTCTCAGTAATAGGGTCCCGTTTTCACCCTTTGGATACGGAACCCTAAAAAGAGTAGCATGGAAGAGTGGTTCGGTTGGTGGGTGGCTGGTGCAACCGGGATATGGGAAATGTATTTAGGAAACATATTATTTATAAAATTTCCTTATAAACAACGTTTCTGGTCTTTCTGGAGGGTGGTGCGAGAATGACCAGACTGGATGGCGAACTTACGCGGGAGCACGCCACATATAACTGACCATGGGAGAAACAGGGCTGTCTTAAATCAACTCCTGCTAGCGCGAGTGTTTGACCCTGCGACTTATTAATGATCATGGCGAAACATACCTTCAATGGAAATTGTAGTCTCCGAAATTCGAACATACAACATTTTTTTCTCGCTAACTTAATTTTTCAAAATACATCCATAACTAAACTTTATATTTACTAAGGTATGCATGCATGCTAGATTGAAAAGATCTATCTTACGTGATTTAGATTTTTACATACAAAAGTTTTTTCCCAATAACTCCCGTTCCCGTAGGAATTTTGCAATATCGCTTTGCAAGTAAGCTTTACGTTCATTAGGGTACCTGCATGCCAAATTTCAATCATCTATCTTACGCGGTTTAGATTTTTCATACAAAAGGATTTTCCCGCTAATTCCCGTTTCCGTGGGAATTTTGCAATATCGCGTTGCAAGTAAGCTTTACGTTCATTAGGGTATCTGCATGCCAAATTTCAATCATCTATCTTACGCGGTTTAGATTTTTACATACAAAAGTTTTTTCCCAATAACTCCCGTTCCCGTAGGAATTTTGCAATATCGCGTTGCAAGTAAGCTTAACGTTTATTAGAGTACCTTCATGCCAAATTTAAATCATCTATCTTACGCGGTTTAGATTTTTACATACAAATGTTTTTTCCCAATAACTCCCGTTTCCGTGGGAATTTTGCAATATCGCGTTGCAAGTAAGCTTTACGTTCATTAGGGTACCTGCATGCCAAATTTCAATCATCTATCTTACGCGGTTTAGATTTTTCATACAAAAGGATTTTCCCGCTAATTCCCGTTCCCGTGGGAATTTTGCAATATCGCGTTGCAAGTAAGCTTTACGTTTATTAGGGTATCTGCATGCCAAATTTCAATCATCTATCTTACGTGGTTTAGATTTTTACATACAAAAGTTTTTTCCCAATAACTCCCGTTCCCGTAAGAATTTTGCAATATCGCGTTGCAAGTAAGCTTAACGTTTATTAGGGTACCTTCATGCCAAATTTAAATCATCTATCTTACGCGGTTTAGATTTTTACATACAAATGTTTTTTCCCAATAACTCCCGTTTCCGTGGGAATTTTGCAATATCGCGTTGCAAGTAAGCTTTACGTTCATTAGGGTACCTGCATGCCAAATTTCAATCATCTATCTTACGCGGTTTAGATTTTTCATACAAAAGGATTTTCCCGCTAATTCCCGTTTCCGTAGGAATTTTGCAATATCGCGTTGCAAGTAAGCTTTACGTTCATTAGGGTACCTGCATGCCAAATTTCAATCATCTATCTTACGCGGTTTAGATTTTTACATACAAAAGTTTTTTCCCAATAACTCCCGTTTCCATGGGAATTTTGCAATATCGCGTTGCAAGTAAGCTTTAGATTCATTAGGGTACCTGCATGACAAATTTCAATCATCTATCTTACGTGGTTTAGATTTTTCATACAAAAGGATTTTCCCGCTAATTCCCGTTCCCGTAGGAATTTCGGGAATTCCTTTCTTAGCGGATGCCTACATCATAGTGGCTATCAGCATGCCAAATTTCAGCCCGATCGGTCCAGTAGTTTGGGCTGTGCGTTGATAGATCAGTCAGTCAATCAGTCAGTCACCTTTGCGTTTTATATATATAGATTACTTTTTGCAACTTCAAATTTTGGAATATTTTGTAAGCTACGTAATTGTTTGGGCCTTGCTTTTTTCTTTAGGTCTTTAATGTTGTTGCTGTACTGTGTTACAATTAATAAATCTATTTTGTCGTATACTGTTAGCACTTTACAATAGTTAAATAAGTTTTCATATTTGTTTCTGTGCATATATTTAATTTTTAAAGGTACAATGGTTTTTAAAAGCCGTATTTGAAGGTTATATATATTTTTAAGATATGTTTTATATGTTCGTCCATAGCTACCCCTACTTGCACCCTACTTGTGTCCTACCCTTACTTGTACTTTTCTTTTCTCGTTACTACGTCTACGTTTCTTTGTCGCTTCCTAACGATTGAGGATCGTGACCACCTACGATGGATCAGATATAGAAAGAGCTCTCTAGGCTGCTGTTTACTGAATTTGGTGAAGTACAGTTTCAGTGTAATATTTTTAGGGCTACAGTAGATGATCGTAGAGATATTAGAGCAAGGTAAACTTATGCAGTTCACTTTAAGCTGAGAGCAAAGGACAGAGCTACACAACTGCTATAGCTCTGTCCTTTACGCTCGCCTTTACGAACTGCATAGCTATGTCATAATAACCCCCCAGTTCAGCGGGTCGGTGCTTCTAGTTCCATCCACGTACTTGGACTTTGGACTGCTTAATATGTGTATAAAGTATAATTTTCCGGAAAAAAAACTGTGCAGTCTTATTGTTTTTAAAAAATCCTGGGAATTTATTCAAGTCGGTAAAACCATCATGCTTTTGTTTGACATGGTACTCGTATCGTAATTGTCAAAGTTATGATGGTTCCTATTTACCTGACATATTTTTAAATGTCAATATTATAAGACAAGAAAGCAAGCGAGCACTCGGGACACCTGGTGGTAAGTGGGATGTGAGACCCATTAGACATTTGAAATCTCAAGACTACAATCTCAAAATTGCAATCCTAAGACCTCAAATGCGTTGCGAACTCGCAGGACTGAGATGGAATTCCTCTATGGTAGTAATTTCACCAGTTGTCTTATCGCCACACCGGAACACAGCAAAGCGAACACTGCTGCTTGGCGTTAGATTAATGGATAAGATGGTGGTGGCGATCCGGACGGACCTTGCACAAAGTCCCGAGTTAAAATAAACACGATAACATGTCAAAAGCAATATGATTGTACCAAGTAGAATAGAGCCCCTGAACATATGATAATGGTATGTAGGTATGTTTAGACGTCTGATTACCAAATCTCAAACCTTGCGATGAGGAATGCCTATGAGTGAAATGATAAAAAAATTCAAGCTTTGCTTTACTTTATTTTTAAGCCTTTACATAAAGAATATTAAAAATAATTAATACTTTTGGTATGAAAAATGTTACGCGTAAATTAATTGCGCCTGCGGCGGCCGGCGACAGGTGGACCGGTAAATTGATTGGTCCGCGTCCCGTTCGGCGGGAGATAACGTGTTTACCGAGCAATTCGCTAATGGACGTGTATGGCCGCGGGTTGGGTTTATTCCAAGCAATGCATTTAGCGTGAATTTTCATTAAATATTCGTTTTTAGTCGTAAATATGACGTTTAAATAAGGAAATGTTTGCAGTTCGGTTCGCAGACTTCGCGACGCCAAAGACAAGAAACATACTTACGAAACAGCTCTATATACGTAAGGCATGTATGTATGTATGTATGATCCTGCAGGCTATCACGTGACAAAATGTGGATAAAGCATCCGTCTCTCTCGTGTATGTCAAACAGTGACGGATGTTGTATCCAGTTTTCGTGACGCGATAAACGCATCCATATTAGACGCATAGGTATAAGGTCGATGTTAATAAATGCGGTGTCATATGATGAGCTAAGAACGTTTGAGTGGTAGGCTATACAATTTTGGTCGGGTTTTAGTTTTCACGTGTTTTTACGAGACATTTTAACTCCACCGGTACAGTGCTGTTTATTCCTCGTTGTGTAACAAATGCTGCAAGTACTTCTTTAATATCCAGCTATAATGATGTGTTGTTGTTAGCGACGATTATAAATAGATCGTTTGGACGTTCACTTCACGCCAATGACCTCTGTCACTAATTCCAGCGGAAACGTAACTCTCGTTGGTTGACCTAGCCAAGATGCAAATACAGGTAACGTTTCTCGTTTCTATCGACGTCAAATTTAAATAGTAGACACAAGTGGTCGATGCGATCGACTGATTGTCGATTTTTGAAAATTGCTAACGCATAATGCACCTTGACTAAGCCTCAAGAAGCTATTTAGAAACGTTGAAACTTGAAATGTGCCGCTGATATGGCCTCGCTTCGCGTCTAGCTATGACTTCACCGTCCTTTCCAACTTGCGTTACTTTCCTGAAGACATACAATATTCGATTACAAAAGGTACGTCGAGGTCCTTTACTCAATTAAGAAGTTATGTTTTTCTAGAGCTTCTCATTAATCACTGCGTTAAGTACCAAACACAAGGTAATTTATTTTTGCATATTTTTACAGGATTTAAAGGTCCAATCGACTAGTCGTCAAATTAATATTTAGTAAGGAATAGGCTTTTAATTATACCAGTACCTAAGTACCTACTTATCATCTGCCTTTTCACAAACTTACAGAACTTTATTGATTATATAACTAATCGATGAGATAAGTAAGTATTTTTTATGAAGTGGGAAATTACAGTAAATTAAAATATGCTTCAAACACAAATTCAAAACCTTTCAATGTATCTGTAGGTACAATGTTACAAAAAAAAACATTTCCAATAAACGACTCTCATTAAAGTTTTTCAATAAAGGACTGTGTATAATTTAAAATTCTCTGTGCAGCTTTAACGCACGCGATATTACAAAGCCAAGGACAAACTCACAGACAAAGCGGCGATGATTTATTGGAATGAAATGAAATGCAAATATTAATTTCCAACATTCAGCGTCCATAATAACATCTCATTTGCTTGTAACATTACTAATGTTGTGAACTAAATAGGATGGATGGACATCCCATGAGTGAGGATAGGGCTGTCCATAGTTTAAAATAGAATACAATAGAATAACTTCATTTCAGGCAACAAGGCCCATATTTACAAATACTTTACTGACCAACATATTGTACAGGCCTGACTTACCTTACAAACAATATCCCTTAAAACAAGACCTACCCCTCTGGTGAGCCCCCTGACTGTTCCAGTCCATCATACAACCAAACCCCCTGTGTTGCCTTCCGTCACAACTGTCTATAGAAGCCTCCCTGAGTACCATAATAATGAAATTATATATGTTATTAGTGATTTCCTATGGTCAACATTATCACATAAATGGTTACGATTGAATAATTCATTTGGAACATCAATATTTCTTAATTTCCCATTACATACATTTAAATATTCCTTTATCTGCGATTGCTCCCGTTCTCCCCAAATTACCCCCCACACAATGTTACCATTAGTTTTATACTTTTACTTAGATTACTAAAAATAAATGATACTATTCGCCTAGCTCAATTAGGAAACCGAAGTTGTCACATTAGTAAAATTACGTGTTATTTAATTGTGATTGTCGGACATAGTATACATACTTATCCAAAGATAACGCAAGAATAATGTACCCATTATGTACTAACGGTACTTGAGTGGTGGTAGGACCTTGTGCAGGGTCCGTCCGGATTGCTACCACCATCTTATCCATTAACCCACCCACCACATGCTTATGCTTAGTTTCGCGTATGCGGATAAGACAACCGGTGAAATTACTAGGATAGAAGCATTCCATCTCAGTCCTCAAGCTTGGCAACACGTTTGAAGTAGGATTGCAGTTTCTAGATTGTAGTCTTGAGATTTCAAATGTCCATGGGTCTCAGATCCCACTTACCATCAGGTGGCTTGAGCGCTCGCGTGCCTTCTCAATGCCATAAAAAAAGGTTGATTGGTCACACCATCTTCTCATTGTATACTACGCAAGTGGTATGTCGGTTGACTTTACAGGAATACTCTCGGCGCTTGACAGCTTAAATGAAGCGTCAGTGAATTATACTAAAGGGGCAAATTAATGAAATATCGTATAAGACACTTATTCACCTGTATTTAACCTTTGGCAGGTAATGAAGGTCGGTCGCTTTGCGTTGTCATAGAAAAATGTATGGAATTGACGTAAATCACTTGACATACGAGTATCACTCGACATGCGCTGTCAAAAATGAAAAATGTCAGTTGTAACGAGTGATATACCACGTGACTTACGTCAATTCCATACACTTTTCTATGACAACGCAAAGCGACAGTGATCACCAAACGCTAGCGTTTGTATTTGATGACAACTTGCGTAGCCCCGCAGGATACGTTTTATCGAAAATATACCCCTTGGAGATTGCGTCCAACTTTTTAAAACAGCTCAATTTTACTCCAAGGCATTGAATAAATTAGCTGAAAATGATTTTTCATTTTTCGTTGTAGAAATAACAACGTGGCTGTTGTTATTTCTACAGTTATCGGTGAACGAAGTAAAATGTAAGGAGTATTTGATAATATATGAAACTTGATCTGCCGTATTTTAATATATTATGATAATTTTGTTAAATAGGTGTACTATGTAACCTCGCTTTGATGTATGTATGTACCTATATGTATGTCTGATCTTGCAAGTTAAATTTGATTCACGGTAACCGATGAAGCTGAAAATTTTGCATACATGTGTAAATTGGATGACAGTGCAATACTATTATGACACGGAGCTGATCTGATGATGGAGTCAGAAGGTGGAGACCGAATCTCCGCTCTTAACGATGACCCACCATGTTGGGACTCAATTATTTGGTTTTTATAAGCATATAATGACCCTGCAAAAAAGTAGTCAGCAACAAAAGCTTGTCCCAAAATTGATTTTTTTGACGGAAACTCATTTATTCTAGAAATACATATTTTCACTTGCCTCGATTCTCAAGTAAATAAGAACTATCGTTACGTTGGTAATACGATAACACATCGCAAGCAATATGGAATACCATATTGCTCTGTAATAACAGAGTAGAACAGAGCCCGCCAGACATTATTATTTTACAGTATTTATGAGTAAACGTGGCAACCACAGCGCAACAAATTCCCATGTTCCCATTTATAGTAATGGTCCAAAATATTTGTTAAAATTTTATATTACTTAGTCAAGTGCTTAAGCACGATCTTGTTCAGTTCCCTTGTGGTTGGAGTTTTGCAATGTTTCAGAGATCGCCCACCACTAGATGGCACTAGCTGACCACTTAAACTGTCACGCACCAATAATGGGCACTTTAACTTTTAATTTAAAAATAATATGGTTATAAATTGACTATTTCAAAATAAAGGAATAACCCGTATCTTCTCTAAAATATGAAACAAGTGTCACACATATTATGTCTTTGTACATTACTGAAGACTACTCTAGGAATAAGCTTGTTGAAGGACTTTCACCCATAGCTTTTACGTTAGGGAATAACATGGCCGGGCGATAATTGCTTTGTGCACTTTTGCAAGCCGTATCCAGGGTCTAAGCGATCCCTCCTTCTCCCTCTACAGCGAGTCCAACACGGAGCGAAAGAGAGGCTTGCCGTTAAATTGCGCGTTTCGGAGCAACAGGGCCGTTTGCCTCGGGTCCGTAATGCAGTTACCAGTAATCCCGTCACCGAAATAGCATTAGCCGGAATATGTCCTTGTGTGGATGGTCACGTACAATATTTCCAGAGCATTTTCGTTATAAAATAGAGACGCTGCCGTACGATTAGAAATGGACAGAGCAGGAAAAAAAAGTTAAGTCGTGAGCATTATGATCGGTTGAGAAAAGGCTTTTAAAGTAAGTAAGTAAAATCTTTATTGCACAAAAAATAAACGTTTACCCAAAAACACTTAATATTGAATATAAATATAAAAAGCGAACTTATCCCTTTAAGGGATGTCTTCCAGCTAACCTAGTGATTACTGGGTTACAACGCATGAGGATATTAAAAAAAACAAGTTAAGTTATAAAATATTTATACTTTATATACACAACGCAATTAGATAATATTAAATATATATTAACTACGGGGTCCGTTAATTTGACCAAAAGTACGTTTGATAAAAGTATAAAAAAGAAAGTTTTTAAAATGATATAGTTTGCCAAATGATTATTTAATAAAACGTTAGTGGAGCATTAACTATATAAATAAACTAATATATACATACAATAATAATATAGATACAATATAACCTTACGGTTTTAAGTATGTTAATATAATGAAGTTGTCCTGGGCTCTTTTCTAATCGGCTAAACTATACTGCTTTTGAACCCTTGAGCAAATTAACTACGGTAACTTTTGGTTTTGGTCATCTGCATGCAATTATAATTTACTACTACTGTTTAACGTAGACAAATAGGCAAGCATTTGTACTTAGTAACGTAACTTAACTGTGATGATTACATCACTATTTCGCCGGACACACCGAACGTTTAGTGCCACACTATAGCCGCTTCAATAGGCGTGCCAAGTAATTAATCTTGCTACAAAGTGTGCTACACACACACACACGCACACGTAATACAACGTTGGGTGACAATAGAGTTAATTCACAGGTTTAATTACATACATCAAAGTGATTTGATGTGGAATTTTGGGAATTCGGTTTTGATTTAAAGTATAATGAACAGTGGGTGACTGAGGGAGTCAGCACGTGGCTTATTTTTAAATTAAGTATTCTGTACGGAACCCTTAAAAGTGTTCTTGTAAATGAATCCTCAGATTAATCAGTGGTGTTAATTACGACACAACTTTTTATCGAATAAATATCAAGGGACAGTAAAGTTAGCGTGGCATGGCAGACCTCTTACGTATTCGGCTGACTGTACCTTAAAATCGTTTAACTTTTATTAACATCTAAATATTTCAAAAGCAATCTTGTAGAGTACTTAAACAGAAGCAATATTGAACAGAAATCTATTAATTAGGGATAGTCGAATTGTTTCGATCTCTGACATCGGTCTCAAAATATTTGCCGGACAAGTTTAGACTTTGTGCTCAATTAATATTCATAGTTCAAAGTTCAATGAATTTGGGAGAAATTGTTTCTGGATCCAGAAATAACTAAGGAAAGACTCGTTTTTGAAAAATCAATTGTAACTGATGACAAACACTAAAACGTAAAAAGTTTTTAATACAACATGTAGCATTCCTATGAAAAGTTAGAGGTTCAACGATTTAGTATATTTATTTAGTTAAATAATGTTGTTTTCGATATAGTTTTCTTTTTTGGGAAAATAATAGTAAATGGAAACATTAAGCAATATAGAAAGTTAATATTCTCATTTTATACAGGAGTATATTAACTTGAATTACGATATAACATTGATATCAATATCTCCGTCACAGAACGTCATATACAGCAACGTAACACCAGTGTAAAAAACTGCATAGCAGCAAGTAATTTATTGTCAAGTAACATTTTGCGCAAAAATAATATTATACCATTACGGTTAAATATAAACTACTAACCTCCCCGCGACATTCTCGACGTCGACGTAACTTCTCGTAACGTATTAATTATACATCAACGTCCCAAGTTTGTCCCGCGGCTACGAGCGTAGCCCGGGTCGTAGCTCGTAGCTCGTAGTGCTACGATCCCTTAAGGGAGTATTTAATTAAAAGAAACAAGCGACAACCGCCATGTATTGTTATTAACTGAGGACATCCCGAGTTTTATCGTCGGGGGAAACGATATTAACACATAAATGTGGTTTAACACATAAAAGTAATTTAAAACGGTATAAAAATCAATTACTTAAAGTTAAAGTCAGTTTAAATTTTCTTTGACTTTGCTTATAGTGGATTCCATATTAGATGGGTTGTGTGACATAGCACTAAATTGTTCTGGAAGATCTTAAATTGCCTTTATTCACACTATTTATTGTATATTAAATCCACTAAAACAAGATAATAATTAAAATTACGTTATTGCCAAATAAAAAATAATGGCTTCTCTACTTAATTAATAATTGGCTTTCGAAGGGCAAACCTAAATTACTATAATTATTGACTAAATCTAGATTAAACTTTTACCTGCAAGTGGCCCTTAATACCTTTTTTGGCTTTAATGGTTCTTACGCAAGGTTTAGTTCCTACAGTATAAATTTGGTAAAACAATCTGCTACAAAATTCAATAAAAAGCATTAAAAAAGCAGCAAAAAAAAATACCCACGACGTTTAAAACGTTATTGACAAGAATAAAATAATTTTAAGACCCCATACTTGAAAAATTTATGAGACGAGACACCTCTCGCGGAGTCGGTCATATTAAATATAGAGTATCAGTTTTCATAGCACTTCCCTGCGTACCTGTTTGGTTTTCGAAAATATATGTAGATGTGGCAATAACATATTCAACTACCTATGAACTTAATAAAAAGTTGATATGATGTAGAAAACCTTGAGCCGCAGCTCTACAATAGTCGTGGAACCACATCCTCTCACCCCAAACGCATATACCGTCTCCGTACCGTCGTCGGTAAAAATAGAGAGTGATGACTTAACTCATATTAAGTTGGGCCGTTACTGTCCACAAACTACAGGGTACTACATTCGATAAGGTGGTCAAAGAAAACGCAACAACCGACATAATAGCATAGCAATAGCGTTGGAAGAATTAGAGCGATTGAGAAGCACTTTACACCGGTCACAAACCGAGGAAACAGAATAAAGCCCATAAAGTAGCCTTCATCTTTTGCTCCTCATAAGTACATATTTTTAACCGTGTATGATGTGGGGTATTACCTTTTTTTCGTTAGAATTTTTAGAGTTTCTACATCACTAGTCTCTAGGGAAATACTTACCTAACGAGTTCTGTCGTGTTCCTATAATATTTAGTAGCTAATATAACATATATTACTGCAGCGCCCCCTAGTGAGTTACAACCGTAACACCTATTTTACAACCCTCACTAATGAACCACAAACCCATTCTTGAAACCCGCTTAAAAATCGGACTAGTAGTTTTGGTTTTGCACAAACAAATGTTGACTGCAGCGCCCTCTGATGAGTTGTCACCGTAACACCTATCTAAGAACATGTACCAATCAAACCCGAACCCATCACTGAAAACCGCATTAAAATCGTACTAGTAGTTTTGGAGACATACAGGGTGTCCGGTAAATAGTGGACTTCCTTACAGGGCTGGATAGCTCAGCTCAGGACTGGCCAAAATATGATAAATCATGTTTAGTAAAAGTCGCACCAAAAACGAGATATCTCAACTTTTAAAAATTTTGGCAAAGCTGTGCCCTGGTTCACCATTTTCGATGCCGTGGCCACATTTATTAGTATTTTTCAGTTTCGTTTGCTGTGAAAGATTGCTGATTAAAATTGCTATAAGACCTTATCAACGGAATTAATAAAAATTTAGCAGTTTTTTTAATTTTTCAAATCAAATTTAAAGTTTAGGAATCTGAGTTTAACTTGCGGCAAGTTTAACATCGCACGGTGTAAAAAAATGTACCAAGACTTGTAGTGCTGCTTTCCTAAAAATTGGCCTGGTTAATGGAGATTTTAAAAATAATATAAGTATCGAGTTTATTGATTACACCAGCGAAGTTATTATTAAGTTTGGCCAACAAAGACTGAATTCTATCAAACAATCGAAATTAAAAAGCGACTTTTGTTTCCGTTTAAAATCATGTCGACTAATTTGAAATGTTTTAATAGACAATTTACGTGAATGTTAAATGCAACAGAAACTAATTTCTGCCATAATGATTGTAATCCTAAATTCCATTTCCACAGTCGTTAGTTCTATGTTGATGATGTGACATTTTTTATCGACCTAATAGTCGTAGTATTACCTTTTATCGTAGAGTTGTAGCATTTCACACTCAGGTGAACTATCTTTTAAAACATTTAAAATCAGTTAACTTCATTTTAAACGGAAGTAAAAGTCGTTTATTAAATTCGCTAGTTTGATAAAATTCAGTCTTTGTTGGACAAACTTAATAATAACTTCGCTGCTGTAATTAATAAACTCAATTGTTATATCATTTTAAAATCTCCATTAACCAGGCCAATTTTTAGGAAAGCAGCACTACAAGTCTTGGTACATTTTTTTTACACCGTGCGATGTTAAACTTGCCGCAAGTTAAACTCAGATTCCTAAACTTTAAATTTGATTTGAAAAATTAAAAAAACTACTAAATTTTTATTAATTCCGTTGATAAGGTCTTATAGCAAATTTAATCAGCAATCTCTCACAGCAAAATAAACTGAAAAATACTAATAAATGTGGCCACGGCATCGAAAATGGTGGACCAGAGTACCGCATTTCCAAAAATTTTAAAAGTTGAGATATCTCGTTTTTGGTGCGACTTTTACTAAACATGATTTATCATATTTTGGCCACTCCTGAGCTAAGCTATCCAGCCCTGTAAGGAAGTCCACTATTTACCGGACACCCTGTATATGGCAACATTGGTTTGCACAAAGAAACAAAGTTCCTCTCACCCCAAAAGCATATACCGTCTCCGTGTCGTGGGAAAAAAAATACTGAAGCGAAAATAAAACAATCAAGATAGACAATTAAGACCAAACTTTAGGTCTTTCACTTAGCTTTCAAATAGAATAAATATTTTATAACATGATATAACAAATTTATAATTTCAGTTGCCTAGGCAACCAAGCAACATTTTATTAAGTGTCGACTCGACATCATTTCTGTTATGTGAATTGTGTGAGTATCATAAACGCAGTTTCCAGAAAACGAAAGGTGAAACTTTTTAGTTTTTATTAAAAAGTAACGACCTGCGCTTCGCTTCGGGTTTACATTCACACCAAAATGTGTGCTTAAATTCTAGTTCACAGAAATTTAAATTTAAATTAATTTGAGACAAGCTTCCAGAAAAACTGTCAAAAATTCTAGAACTGGTCCTTTAGGATTAGGTATTGCAGCATACTAAAATTTTAGGCACAGAAAATTTATTGTCATGTTTGGTTAATGCGGTTTAAAATGTAATGAATTAACGGAATTAATATTTATAATTTTTATACTTACTTGCATCAGTTTTATCAGTGTTGTCACCTGTCAGTGTTCGCGGTAGTTTTTTAAGCAGTATCTTTTTAGTATGAATATATTAGTGATATTTCCTTCAAGAGGTACTGCAGAAAGGAACTACTGCCGATAATCCCAAACTTTTCAAGGGGAATAGTGCTCATAGTGCTGCTTCTTCTAAAGTAGAAGTTTTACCGTTTTAGGTAGTGGAGTTCTAGTTTTCAGATACATTTGTGAAAAGGTTACTAGTAATAAGTGTGATACCACTATAACTCAATAAAAAAAACAAGCTTTAAAAAACCCGACTTTTGTTAACCAAATTTAAATCGTTAGCCATCCTAAATGATCATTCAAAATGAAAAATGATGAAAGATACCTAAAAAGACTTTTAAATACCTACCCCACTTGTCATAGTTCTTCGACTTTTTTTTTTTATAATATGGCTTCTGGTTGCCGCCATATTTATTTTTTATGAATTTAGTGACACTCACAAGATTAAGACAAATCGATTGACATAAGAATCATCAAAATCGGTCCACGCGTTTAGTTTCTAGAGCGCAACAAAGAAACAAACATACATACAAACATATAGGCTGATAAACAAATTAATCTCCTCAGTCGGGTAAAAGGGAAGGTTTTACTTCACGTAGTTTGTTTAAACAAATGACTTTCGACGAAGAAGCGAGGACACGACATAATTAACACTTCATAACAGCTATAAATCTTAATTATTCAAATTCTTGATTGTCCACGTGCTAAAACGTTATTATCCCAAGTCTCCGTAATCCCAAAAGCTGATGAAACGCCGTCACAACATTCCTGCGCCGAGACTTATCTTTCAGTTGAAATATTCCATTTACAAGTCCCGTCGACTTATTTCACTTGGTTTCTTTGGATCTTTTGCGTGATTAAGGAAATTATTGGAAAAACACTTGTAACAGATTTTACATGTAGGGTTACAATGCGAACGTCGTCGTCAATACATTGAGACTGATTTTGAACTGTAATAGTAACGGATTCATTGGCGCTGAGAAAAATAAATCAACCACATTATAACATTAGCCATAATTATAGTTTTTGAATCCTTAAGTCCCGCTCTGCTACTTTATTCTTCATACATCACTTCAGCTTCTATTCTACGGGATGTCTACTGGGTGGGGTCTTTGGCATGTTATAGTTTTTAACTAAGGAATGTATATAACCGGTTTTAACCGGTTTCAACCGGTTATTTACATACAAAAACGTCTAATAGAAATGATTGTATTTGATCCCTGATGTTTATTCTTTTAGCGTTGTTTTGTGTTAAGTGTGTCACTTTCCGTCTCTTTACCTAGCGGTTCCAACGGCAGACCAGTACTGGCTTTACGGCTAGCGAACGCTGAGTTCTGTCTTGATATTTTTTTTATCTATGTAATGTGGTTTGGTTTTGTTGCGAATAAATGTCTCTTTATCTTTATCTTTTATCTAATAACCGGATAATTTGCATTCCTTATTTTTAACTCGATAGCTATTATAGTCTAATAAATAGGAGGTATCGTAATATTATGTTGATGATGCGATAACTCGTTAAGGGTTTATCCGGTAGATAGATGCCCAGTGGGCCTAGTATGGCTGCGTTTATTACGAGATGAAATGTGTATAAAGTGACGAATGTTTTATCCACCTTTTGTCCATACCATATTAGGCCCCTGGTAACTGTTTTGACTGTTATGTCGCCATGTGTAACACGTCGTGTCTTTAGTTGTTTTCATTAAGCCCTATGAAAATTCAACCAAGTATACCCGAAACCGAAAGATTTGTAATGAACTATTGCACTGTAGTTTGTTCACCCCGACCCATATTCTTAATATAAACTTTGTTTTGAACAAGGCCAACCTTAGATTATGCTGTGGCCGGACCGCGAATTACGTGGAACCATAAACAAGAGCCAGGTGAGCCATATTGCACTGCGGACGTTTACGGCAGACCATACACTAATAAACAATCGTTGGTTTGGGTTATTGCCGCACAAATAAGGTACTCGGCTCCGCTCTGTTCCATTTCGTTTAGAGAGTAGTCTTAAAAAAGTTGTGCTGTCAACGTCGATAATTTTTATTTTTCTATATAATTGATTTTAGTATTATAATGTGTGTATGTATGTGGGTGTAGTGTAGTTCAGACTGTCGTGATGGCAGCTTTTATGACCTGGGAGGTTATTCTGAGATTCTGACATAACTATGCAGTTTATTTTACGGCGAGTTACGACAGAGCTATAGATATAGCGTTATCCCTTTCTCTGAGCGTAAACTGAACTGCATAGCTATGTCATAATAACCCTCTGTACTTAACATCGGTCATACTCAGATATATTAGAGACAATTAACTCGTTCCTTTTTCAAACTTATATCAATAATTGCGCACAAAAACAACTTTAAGTTTCCGAACTGTACCTACCTAAAAATCTCTCAATTTTCAAGTAGCAAAAGGAGCAGAGCTATATGACGGCTATAATTATGTCCCTTTCATTGCCTGGATCTAGGCAGGTTTTTAGAGTTAATAATACGGCCTCAGTTCCTATTATTGAAATGTTCTAAAATTTGCATTTGTAACAACAATGCAATATTATATACATACTAGCGGTTCGCTCCCGGTATCGCCCTAGTGTAATTTCTTTTTCATGCCAACCTAATGAAATAATAATATACTTTCGACTTATTCTCATGCCCACTAATGTATATATTTAAAAAAATCATAAAAATTGGTCGAGCCGTTTCGAAGAAGTTTGACCATTGGATTCCTTTGTTTGGTCTCGATGAGCCGATTATGAGTTAATTTGTTTCAAAAATATTTCTTTCACAAGACAACAGAATGGCTCACCTTTGCTATTCAGTTATTAAATCATAGTGTACTTGCATCATCATTTACAGAGTATACTTTTTAAAACATCAAATATTCAGTATTCTAACCCCAAATCTAATTTTCGGATGATTACTTGCACTAAACTCAACATATTAAATTATCACCCAGTTAAATAAGGAATTAATTTACCAGAGAAATCAATCGGATATTGGCAAATAGATTAGAGGATATTGGAATCTAATTATACACGCCAAATATTACTCTCTAACTTGATGAATCATTGAAAATTGGAGATCTACATCCATAATACCTATCTACTCATATATTTTGCGTAAGTTGTTTTTTAAATTATGCTTTTTTTAATGTAGCCTCCGTTGATTATCGGTGCAATTATAAAACACTTTTAAATGGGTGTGGAACTAACCCATATTACAAAAACAAACCTTACCGAGGGATACGGCGCGATCGTTCATAAAATAACATTTTATTTGGTACTTACTTTCTTTTAACAGAATTTTCAATTCGTCGGAATCTTTTTTATACTTACTCCTCTTGCGCAACAATCCAAAAGAAGTTAATGCCTGGGCACTCTGGAACTCAGGGTAGATAGCTGTTCTAAGTTACTTACAAAAGGTATCTTTCGAAAACATATAGCAGAAGAAGGTTCTAGACAAATTGAGGAACTTATAGCTGAACTAAAGATATAGCTTTGTAAAAGTGGCATTGGCAAAATGAGGGCTACATTCGAATTGAAATTGGCAATATGATCTAATATTTAACTAAAGCCTGCTGCTAAGTGTGGTGGTTGCCACTCCATCTGTCACCACGTCCAGGCAAGAAGCGGGATCTCTCATTTAGATGGTTGAAGTAGCGTTGACGACGTGCGATATGAGTATGTTACATTCACCTAGAAGTTCCTCAGTTTTGGCATTTTTCTGGAGATCTGGATCTGGAGAGTTCGTGATAGATCTGTGGTGCCAAATATGAATGGGCTGTTATGTTAAATGTAGATCGACTGCAGTACAATAGAGTGAAAAAGGTTGAGTTCAAACATAATACGCATTACCCCATACAAAAGCGCGTTTGGGAGAGTATTCTGAAAAATACCAGGCATATAAAAAATTGAACCAAATAAAATACAAAGTTCGTGACAGGACTTCCCCAAAACAAGAGAGTCGAAGCCATTCCGAGAAGTCGGAATTAAAAAAGTCGTTTAAATTGGCTCTGGATGTTTTTATTACAGAAGTTTTAAGCTATTATTAAAGCGAGAATGGCTGCGGGCTGTTTACGAGGAACTATTCTTGTTTTTTTATAAATGTTTTCGCCTTAAACGAAGTCAAAGTTAGAAATAGAATTAGGTAGGTACAAGAATAAAAAGATTTAGATTTTTTTTCAATAGGAATTATCTACGTTATACTGGGTGTCCTAGAACTTGACGTAAATATTACAGCGATACCGTTCCAGAATGTGTTTTAACTTTTCGATATGTTAATTATTTTAGTTTTAAGGGTTTTAATGATACTGACTGAGAACGCAACCTTGAAGTACACCTTTGGCTCCCTTGACTTGCAATACCTGTAATTTATAATTTCAAAAGTTGATATCTAATCGTTGGTAGAGTTGGGTCAAGAACTTTTAATAAACACAGAAAAGCTGTGTTTGCGAAAAAGGCCGACTATTATATTATATGGGAGCGGAGAAAGTGACACTTGCAACTGTCCTCGTAATTTGAGAAGTTGCTCGTGCAAAAGTTAACTAATTGATTGGCGCGTCTGGCAACTTCGCCATTGTCCCTCGCTCCCTGGCCGAAGGACAAATGTCCCGAGCCTCCCCAACTTTACGAGTACCAGCCCCACAACATTAAACTCACTAACTTCCCTAATTTTGACCGCTGGGCCTGACGCATTGTGTCAGGCATACCAAAGTTGTTCATTAAATTAAGGAGTTTGTCAGTAAAATAAAATAAGAGGTAACATCGATAAAAACCTTTATTGATAGGAGGCGACCGACAGTCAGTCGCTTTCTTCTATTAAGCGTACATTTCTCCCGAAACCTCCAATAATCTGTTTGCTATATGATAAAGTTGAATTGTTTAATATTATATGGATTACAAGACACAGATGTCGACACGGGGCGGGGACGGGCGCACGGCGGGAGACCGACCAGGCGGTGGAAAACGCGCGCCCGCTCATCACAAATATATTTCTCTATCTAACAATAAGTCAATATTTAGATCGCTAATATTAAAATTTACAATGAAAATAGAATTTACTCTATAAATTATTGCAGGCGAAGCGGGCGTCGGTCGCGGTTCTAAGCTCGGACCGATATCGTGCGAATTTGTTGGGGATCACTCGTTTGATCCGCGGACTCTACAATGATGGCGTCCTCGCGTCGCACATATAAAGGTGGAGCTTAACGGGGTCGACCGGCGCTCGGCTCAGCGAGCAGACTATCACATTGAAAGATTCATAAAGTACAAAAGACACATCCACGCGAGCTGGGGACGCGGCCCGAGTAAGAGGACCACGAGCCACTCGCACCTCTTTCTCTTAAGAAATTCATCAGTAACGACTAGGTAATTTACAAGATTTTACCGCACAATGTGCGCCTACACGAAGAGGTCTTTTAATGATGAGCACAGGGATGCGTCGCAACCCTGCGCCGCGTCGTCCTCGTCGGGCCTGGGAGCGCATCGGCGCTCCTCGTCGCGGCCCGGAGGCCTGGTCGGGCCCGTCAAGTTGCGGATCTTTACAACCGGCTCGAGGGTACCTTTTGTCGTCTCCTTCGAGGTGCCTGCTGTAGTCGAAGATTGTCCAGGGTCACCCGCCCCAACCTTCCTAAGAAACACCTCGATAGCACTGCCGAGCGCGCTGGCATCCACTATAGACCCGGATGGCTGATCCCACACGACAGCCGCTGCGTCACCTGGTGCTTGTTTAGCATCTGGGGCAAACGTGACTTTGCCTTTCTTAGGTTCATTGATTTTTTTCTTAGTTGCAAGAGTTTGATGGCGTCGGGTAAACCAGATTGTACCCGATCCCGAGGGCTTGTCACGCAGAGAAGATGCATCAAAACTGCTGGAGCGTGTGTCAGCGAGACGGCGTACCCGGTCGGGCTTGCCGCAGAGGTCTATTTCGGTCGAGGAGGAGGTGAGAGCGTTGAGCATGCGATGCAAGTCTGTGTCAGTGCAGATGACGCCGGCGCCGGTCCGCGGCGGGATGGGAGGTGGCATCTCGGAGGCGCGACGACGAGCGGGGATCGGTGGTAGAGGGGCGCCCACGAAGTCAGAGTGTCGACGGCCGCGGTTGGTGTAACGCACTGAGCTTCCCATCGGCGAGCGCTCATCCAGTGGTTGAACTTCACAGACGCGCTCGCTGGAGGTGTTCCAAAGCCGCATGCGCACTTTGCGCGCTTGGACGATGTCATCCATGATGTCGAGTTGCAAGTTATGGGTGCTGCCTAACGTTTCGGTTGCTGGTTGACCTGAAACAGGCCTAGTGATTAGATCCTGAAATGAGTGAAACGCACTGAAAAGATAATGAGATGTAATCGATTAAGTTTGTTGTGCTAACAATCGTGGCAAACCTCCCGATACTAACATTTTTTGATAGAGTCCCTGCGACGGCTGAGAGCCGGGAATGCTGCAACGGATTCACGCCGGCCCCGACCGAACAGCGCTTGTGGGACCCGCGAGATGGTCACAACGGAATGTCTGCAAATAATAGACGAATATTGTAATTTTGGTTTGATGGTGGATTCCGCATATTATATGCTCTCTTAGATTTTGTTTATACCTTCGGCCACCAGTCTGCGGTGCGGCCTGGCTCAGCGTTGCGAGGAAGGCTGCTTCCCGAGCTTCGCGAGCGGCCCCTTCACCTCGTTCCGATAGACGGCGAACCTATGAACAGTTGTTGCTAAGTCTTGCGGGCAAATAGGAAGATATATTTGTTGAAATAACTACTTAAATGTCTACGTGTCTGTGTATCTTCTAACTTCCACATTCTGGCATGAAATCGTGACAAGCCTAATCTATGGGAGGGTCGAAACTCAATTGGCAATTAGTAAAGTTCTTGGCTGCAGCTGCTAACACTATGCACTTGCAAAACGGTTACAGTCCTGGTGCAGGAGATGATTATCAAGATATTCACTTTAGCTTGGATACTCTCGCAGTTAAGATCCAGTTCCAGAGAAAAATGCTTACCTGGCTAGCAGTTGGCCCAGTGGTGCACGATGGTGTGGGCAGCGAGTGTTTGCGCGTGTCGCGCCACGGCGAGAGATGGTAAGGGTCTGGAGGCGACTCCTGGTCCACGGAGAGCCCTCGAGCGGTGACCGGAGAGCGGTACGAGGCCTCCTCCTCTGCGCCGCTCTCCTCTACCACGATCAGAGGTTCCCCGACGCCGGGGACGGCCATTGAGCCGCGCCGCATTGTGCCTGCGATAAACAGTCTTTGTTAAAATTGCTATAACAATAACTGAGATGGTACAAATGTTGCGATGTTCGAGGTAAACAAGCATGTAAAGTTGCCTCATGGTAAGGGGCTCTGCGAGCTTTCGACGTTGCTACCTTAGTAACCCAATTGAATAGGGAGGAAAATGCAATCAGTTAATCATTTGAGGTATTTAATCACATTAACCGAGTAAAAAGAAAAAATAAAATGAGTACCCTAGTAGCAGTGTCACAGGATCATTTTCAATCTACGGCCGCTTTTTCATGATAAATTAAAATAATTGAGACTCCTAAATACCAGATAATTGTATTGCCAAACGGTCGGTGAAGGAATAATTTGTTTACTTGGTTGCTAAAATCCGACTTACAAATCTTTTACCGGTTCGTTGAAATTAAAAGTTTATACTCGTAAGATACTCCTAATCCTACTCATATTATTAATGCGAAAGTCTCTTTTACGTTCTTTCACGTAGCAACTAGCAATGGAGCGATGGATCGACATGATTTTTTGCACAGAGATAGCTGGAGGGAAGATTTCATTTATTTATTAGATTTACTTTATCCCTTATATTTAGTTGTTATCTAATGTTTTGTGTACTTATTTATTTATTAAGTGAATGATGATGTTAGTTTTGTGCTTCAATACGATTAGTATTGTTAGGGAGGGGTAAGGGCCCCCTTGCGTTGAAAGCCTCCTCGAAACCCTTCCAAGGAGCTCTATTCATTGCCTGTCTGGGCCATAACTTTCTAGTTATTCGTACTGTTTAGACATCCAGGTAATATAGTAAAAAATCGTTTCTTAGATCTTAATACGTGTAATTCTTGACACACATGAAAGCTTAGTGACTAGCATTTTAAAATAAACGTCAAAAGCAATAAATAGGAGCGCCTGCGACTTGGCGCGTAGCAAAAGTGTGAATCCTACTAAGTAGTTATTTAATTGAAGAAATGAAGAAAGACAGGAGTTACAACGGGAGATACTTAAATAACTAGAATTATAAACATGCCCCCGGGCGTTGAAAGTGTTCCTTTCAACCGTCGACCTCTTCTTCTACAGGGAGTGGGCAGATCTTCGAGAATGCTCGACGTACCACTCCGTTGGAGATCTTTATGTCGGCCACTCTACTGATGCCGTCAGTGCCCGGATGGACTGCAACGATCCGTCCCAATTTCCATTTTAATGGCGGCAATTTGTCTTCCTTCAGAAGGACCAGCGAATTTATCCTTAAAGCTGACTGGTTAGATCTCCATTTCACACGCTGTTGTAGTTCAGACACATACTCCTTACTCCACCTCGACCAGAAGTGTTGACGGAGTCGTTCAATGCGGTGAAAGCGAGAAAGGTTACTTGAGGAGTGGTCCTGGATATCCGCAGTAGGAAGACATGAAAGTGATCGCCCGATGATGAAGTGTCCGGGTGTCAGTGGTGTGAAATCTGCTGGGTCTGAAGAGATTTGCGTCAGGGGTCGGGAATTCAGTATAGCCTCAATTTGAACAAGAGTAGTATTGAGCTCCTCGAATGACAAATGACAATTTCCCAACACTCGGACTAAATGAAATTTGGTAGATTTCACTCCCGCTTCCCAGAGACCACCAAAATGCGGCGCATAGGCGGGAATAAAGTGAAAGTTAATTCCTTCGTTGGCCGCTTCATCGCACACAGAGTTACAGCTAAGCTTTAAAAATTTGGACAGATCGTTATATGCACCTACAAACGAAGTACCGTTATCGGAATAAATGTTTGAGGGCTTTCCTCGTCGGGAAATAAATCTGCGCAAGGCAAGTAAAAAACAGTTGCTCGTCAAATCGCTCACTAATTCCAAGTGGATACATTTGGTAGCTAAACAAATGAATATGGCAATGTAAACCTTGATGATTTTGCAGCCGCGGCCCTGGCGGTTGGCAGCAAGAATAGGTCCTGCATAATCTACGCCTACATTTTGGAAGGGGTAGGTACCTGGCAAAACACGATTCGGTGGCAAATTACCCATGAGTGGGGAAACTACATTGCCTTTCATACGGCAGCAAGTGACACACCGGTGATACGTTAGTTTGGCTAAGTTGCGGCCTCTTATGGGCCAGAAAGATTCCTTAATAGTTGCCAATAATAATTGTGGTGGTGCATGTAACAAGCGTTTATGTTCGTGAGTAAATAGTAACTTCGTGAACTGATGCGTGGACTGTATTAAAATGGGGAATTTCTTATCATAAGAAAATGTTGAATTAAATAAACGACCACCAACACGCATTATACGATTTTCGTCTATGAAAACATTAAACTTGTGTAATAGACTTTTATTTGGTAGGCGTTGTTTGTTTAATAAAAGCTTGTACTCTTCGAAAGAGTCAGCCTGTACTAAGCGAATAATAAAAAACAATGCATTTTGTAATTCACAAGCCGACAAGGCACCTACGGGTTTAGGTTCCCTTTTAATTACAAATCTATTGATAAAACGTAGCACATAAGCTACACAACGTTGAAGCCTTAGAAAATTAGAAAATCTAGAAAAATCTAACATATTATGACGTTTTTCTAGGGCGTTACATTGAAGTGTTATTTCTGGGCGAGTTTCTGGGAGCTTGACTCGACTTTCTTTAGGATCGCGTGGCCAGTGTGAAGCACTTTGCTCTAAGAAAGTCGGACCAAACCACCACAACCTGGATCCTTCAATGGAGGTGGGATCTACACCTCGAGATATAAGATCGGCGGGGTTTTCATTCGTCGGGACGTGTCTCCAAGTGCACGAGCTGGTTATTTCTGAAATCTCAGCGACGCGATTTCTAACGAACGGCTGCAGCCGGCTGGGAAGCATTTTAAGCCAGCCTAAAACAACCATGGAGTCGCTCCAGAAGGTCGTCTGTCTTACGACACGTCGCATTGAACCCAATAATTTTTCATAAAGGCGAGCTCCTACTAACGCGGCACAAAGTTCAAGCCGAGGGACAGTTGTAGGCTTAATAGGCGCAACTCTGCTTTTACCCATAAGCAAACAAACAGACACCTTTCTGCTGTCACCAGTACTACAAACATACACACAGGCGCCATAGGCACGCTCCGACGCGTCACAAAAAATATGTAAATCTAACTGTTTGTATTTATCACAAACAACGCGACGCGGGATATGTAGATTTAGTAGTGCGGGCAAACTCTTAATAATTGAAAACCACTGTTTAGATATATCTTCAGGCAACGGTTCATCCCAAGATGATTTTGATAGCCACAACCTTTGCAGTGTCATCTTCATAAGCACGACACACGGAGATAATAAACCTAAGGGGTCAAAAATTTGGGCAATGATAGAAAGGATGTCGCGTTTACTGTTGCAGCCGGAAGAGTGAATTCCGGTTGGAAAACACAAATAATCATGTTGAGTTTGCCAACCTAAACCGAGCGTTTTCGTGAGTTCGTGCCCTCCCATATTTAAGTCGAGGGATAGGTGAGCGGGAGAATCAGTACCGTCGGTTAATAAAGAAGGTTCATTTGACTTCCACTTACGAAGTGGCATGCAAGCAGACGAAAGAACTGTCGAGACCTGTTTTCGGAGATTTAATGTTTCATTAAAGTTATCTGCACCCGTCAATAGGTCATCGACATAAAAGTCGTGAATGATGACATTACTAATTTGTTTATCTGGGCACTCTAAACCCAGTTGTTTTAAACACCTAGTGGCCAGAAAGGGAGCACTAGCGGTTCCATATGTAATGGTGTTCAATTCAAATGGTTTTAACGGGCTAGAAGTGTCACTACGCCATACAATCTGCTGCAAATGTCGGTCCTGCGGACAAACAATGATCTGCCGGTACATCTTCTCGATGTCAGCCGACAGAACGTACTTGTAGAACCGAAAACGAATTAATATTGACAGCAGATCATCTTGAACTGTCGGTCCAACCATCTGAATGTGGTTTAATGATATTCCCGATGATGTGGGACTGCTAGCGTTAAAAACCACTCGTAGCTTGGTCGTGGTACTACTGTCACGTAGAACGCCATGGTGGGGAATAAAATATCCCTCACTTTCCGAATTAAATGAACATTCAGTCATGTGACCTAAACTGGAATATTCCGACATGAAGTTCTTGTACATGATATTAAACTCAGGTTGTTTCTCGTTACGTCGTTCTAAAGATAACATGCACTTCTTAGCACGAGTTAAAGATTCACCCAAAACTTGAGGAGACTCCTTTAAAGGGATCCTTACACAAAACCGACCGTCTTCCGTTCGAGTCGTATTATTTACAAAGTGTTCCTCACACCGTTTTTCCTCTGATGAATAATGCGATAGTTTAGGGTTAACTTCTTCGAGTTGCCAAAAGCGCGATATTTGATTTTGAATAGTAACAAACTCATTATCTACAGCTGCAACGTTGGGATCAACCTGTGTTAGATTACAAATAATATTTGTACGAGTGGGTGAATGACCGCTGTTTATTGGGCCTGAAATTAACCACCCAAGCCTCGTTTCGTGAAGAATAGGTTGTCCCTGACCTAGTTTAATTCTTTGCGAACCCAACAGGTCCCAAAATATGTCAGCGCCGATAATAAGGTCTACAGCGGCAGGTTTGTAAAAACCAGGATCTGCTAAACATATATCAGATGGAATTTCTAAATTTGATAAATCGATCGTATCATGCGGAACGTTATTCGTGATAGATGGCAAAGTAAAACATTGAATGAAGCCGGAATAACTGTCATTAAGAGACCTCATACGAACGCGGCACATTTTACTTATTTGCGACTGTGAGTTATTAACGCCTAGTATAGTTTTATCTACACAGACTACAGGCAAGTTAAGTAATCCGCATAATCTATTTGTCATAAGACACGACGTACTACCGCTATCTAACACAGCGCGTACTATGCGCTCGCAATTATTTGCATCATATACTTTTACTAGTGCGGTTGAAAGTAAAACATCGTTTACAGCGCTGTCGTTTACTACGCACGCCGATAGCGAGACGTATTCAAAGTTGGGGCTTGAAGCGATGACAGCGCTAGATCGGGGCTCGGCGGACGACTGCACATGCACATCGGAATGCGCTGACGGTGCTGTTGACGGCGGCTCGTTATTATTTTGCCTATTCGGTCGGTAGTCAGCCACATGAATTAATGTGTTATGTTTACGCTTACATACTTTGCAACCAGTTTTCTTGCACTGATTAGAATAGTGTCCAGAACGAAAGCAATTGTGACACACCTTGAAATTAAGTAATAAGTTCTTACGATCATTGTTACTTAACGATAAAAACTGTGAGCAATTATTTAAGTGGTGTTCACCGTGGCATTTCGGACAAGAATGAGACGAAGCATTTGGAACTGAAATCATGGTTTTCAACTTTGTATTGGACTTATTGGAGTTCGCGTGAGAGTGACTGTGGGAGTTACGAGTTAATTCCAATGTTTCAATGAGATTTGCACGAGAACGAAGAAAGTCAATGAAATAAGTGAAAGTTATTACAGTGTTTTTGTCTAGACGGCCTTTGGACTCTTCCCATTCTCGTATTGTTTTAGAGTCTAACTTGGAAGTGACAATATGGATCAACAGTGTGTCCCAAGAGTCAACCGGCTCACCGAGTGATTTTAAAGACCTTAAATTTTTGTTTAAGTGATCTATAAGGTTTTTAATTATAGACGAGGACTCTCTTGTGATAGGCTCAGTGTTAAATAAACTGCTTACGTGATTTTGAATAAGTAGACGTTTATTATCAAACCTATCACACAACAGTTCCCACGCCAACTTATAGTTACTTGCTGAGAACTCAACCGATTGCAGGGCCACCGCTGCAGAACCCTCCAGTGATGACCTCAAGTAGTGAAACTTGTTCACCACATCAATGTCGTCGTTATCATGAATAAGGCTAGAAAAAGTGTCTTTAAACTCGAGCCAGTTATTATATGAACCACTGAATTTAGGCAATTGAATAGTGGGCAATTTAACGAGCTTATGATTATTGGAGCTATTGCGAGACATACAAGACTTTAAGTCGTCCTTTTCATTTTGTGAATTATTATAAGAACTAAATATGTCCTGAGCCTTAACTAGTGCACGGAAATATTGTGCCTCAAATGCAGTTCTTTCTGACAATTGCACATCAGGGGTTTCAGATTGACACTCCAGTTGTAATTGAACTGCATCATATTGCTCATAAAGTGATTCAATTTTACCTGTGCGTAGCTGTAACTCACGTGCACTAGAAGCATCCAACTCGATATCTTGCAAATTCGTTAAATAAGTACTAAAAATAGTAAGCTGTCCCTTAAAACTGCCTCTTTTCTTTGTTAATGCCTTAATTTCCGCATCGTCAGTCATCTCTAGGAATCGAGAAGATTCTACCTGGAATTTATATAAACGCAAAAATGTAAATATGCTTTATTAAATTTATATTAAACTCTGAAATTGGTTTTTCAATTAATTCAACCAAATATAAGTCTAACGTTGGTAGTACATTAGCAGGTAACTATAATAACTATTTATAAAATAATACTACCAATTAATACGTAATAAATGTGTGCCAATTAATTTTGTTGATGAATTTACACAAACTTTGTAAAGAATAACATCATATTTAAGTTAAATGAAACTAAGGTTAAACTAAGGTCGTAACAACGCACATGGACACGTCACTCTAAGTAAGCAAATTAACGCTCAAATGTTAAAGATAAAGGTTAAATAATGTGGCCTAATGCCAGCTGTATCGTTATAATGAAATACAATTAACCAAATAATTTGAAATTAACACTTAAACTACATAGAATGACTTTGCGTTAAGGTTAACTTACGTCCCTAAGGCAAAAATGTAATAAAGTTTTACTAACCTGTTATATCGATTTACGAATGACAATAATATTACCTGAATTCGAGCGTTGGGTGAAATAAAAATAAATAAGCTCACTACTGTGGTTTTACTGAATACGAATCCCAATCTTCTTCAATGACTTGCAGAATTAGGTACCAACAGCCGTCTTCTCTCCTGAAGAGTATTAATCTTCAACTTCTTCTGAATATTTATTTATCCACTGGTATTTTAGATGATCAATCCGGTTCGAAGGACCATGTTTAGACATCCAGGTAATATAGTAAAAAATCGTTTCTTAGATCTTAATACGTGTAATTCTTGACACACATGAAAGCTTAGTGACTAGCATTTTAAAATAAACGTCAAAAGCAATAAATAGGAGCGCCTGCGACTTGGCGCGTAGCAAAAGTGTGAATCCTACTAAGTAGTTATTTAATTGAAGAAATGAAGAAAGACAGGAGTTACAACGGGAGATACTTAAATAACTAGAATTATAAACACGTACGATGTCGTATTTTGTATCGTCACCAATCTATATTTATTTGTGACGATAATTCATCCATAGCTCTCTGAATGTGACCTGATCATTTCCATTTCGGTGTCCGTACCTATTTGACTGCATCTCTCGCCTTTGTTCTTTTCCTTATCCGTGAACTATCAACTTCTAAGCTGACAGAATCACGGAAAAGGCTAGTATTAATAAAAAATCGTATGAATTGTGACATATACAGCACGGTATATTAGGATATTATTATTACTTACTAGCTTCTGCCCACGACTTCGTCAGAGTAGATTTTGATTATCATAACTCCCTTGAGATCTTTTCAACTTTCCAAGATCAAAAGTAGCCTAAGTCCTATTTCAGGACCTAACCTATACGAGTATGTGTGCTAAGTTTCATCTAAATCCGTTCAGCGGTTGAAGCGTGATTGAGTAACAAACATCCAAACTTTCTCATTTATAATATTAGTAAGATATGATAAGATAACTGTCTCTTTGACGTGTTTTACTCGTAGAGATTCAAACTCGTAAGTGGTTACTAGTACCTATCACAAGGTCGAACTTCAGTTAACAACTGTTTCGTTTGTCAGTATTTTCATAAGTTAGAAAATCATTTTTTCTCGACCCTTTTAACCTTTCTGGTTGGTTTTAAAACAATGCTACCGTAACCAAAAGGGGTATCCGTTAGAGCATTTCTTTTTCAGTATGAAAAAAAAAACGATATAACGAATTTTCGGACAAATGAAATAGAAAAAAACTTCAGGCTTGCGACAGCATACTCTCGTAAGTACACCTGTCGTATCGCCACTTACCGAAGTTCGTTGAGTTCGGCGCTACGTTCGAAGTCGTTGAAGACCATAAAAACAAGCGAGGAAAGCAATTTTATTGGTGTTTCCACAGAGGAGAACTTGAGGTTATTTTCATTCAGACATCACAATGTAAGATAGTTTTATAGCCCCATCAAAACTCTTTATTATCCTAGACTCATAAAAATATCATTCGGCCGCCGAGCGATTTAAGGAATTCCTATTTGGTACGAAATATTGAGAGAGGAATTTAAGGGCGTAAACAATGGCTTGATATTAAATTAATTGTGTAGGTGGTTGGGAATTTATTTATCAGCACTGCACTGTTCGTATTAGATAGTGAGTGGTTGGATAAAGTAAGACACAACATTATTGTGATGACACAAATTAAAGGAATTTTAATGAATTTATTACGATTTACGATTTGGACGGTTGTGCATCGAATGAGTGTATCAATAATAATATTTAAAAAATGCTTGACCCGGTGTTCTAGGGACATTTTAGAGGAAGTTAACTGGTTCCTTTTTTGAACATCGCCGTTAGCTGATCATGCAGGTTGGATAGTCACTGTAGATTTATTAATTCTAACATATTCAACCCTTATTCTAGAAACTACGAAACTACAAGTCTAGCGAAAAGCAAGCTTTTAAAATCCTAACTGCTGTTTGGATAATGTCGTCAAAGTAATGTTACTTCTCGTGTATATATTTTTTATTTCACCAATTTCACATTTAAACAATTTTAATATAGCCTATGACACTCTAGTGGTTAAGACGAATCTAGTCACGTATAATTTATTATAATTGGTGTAGCCGTTTAGTAGGCGCGGACATATATACAATTCAAACACATAACCCTCCTTTTGGGCTTTGCTGCAGTCGGGTAAAAAGTAAAGAGTAGATAAGTATATGATTACTTTTGGAGCTTGCCGCTTTAACTTCGATTTTATAGCTACTGTCGTACAAATTCTAACGAATCGGGGAAAAGGGTAGAAGTAATTACAATAGTCGTTGGACGATGGGTGCTCGACACAAACATGCCATTGTACACCGAACAGGATAAACAATAACTGTAGAGATTAAAAAAAATTTTTTTTTTTTTTACTGTGTCATTTTATTATATTTCTCATTAGGTACTAAAAAAATGTCTATGTTGTGTTTTTGATATCGTAATTCTTGGAAAATCCATTAATAGAATAAGCCTTTCATAAAGCAATATTCGGACTTTCTTTAGGTTACCTTGGTCAAACTGTGGGTCTATAGATACATGCAAGGGTGTTTTTTAGGGTTCCGTAGCCAAATGGCAAAAAACGGAACCCTTATAGATTCGTCATGTCTGTCCGTCCGTCTGTCCGTCCGTATGTCACAGCCACTTTATTCCGTAACTATAAGATGGAAACTTTGTAAATAGATGTATTCAGTGAAGTGAACCGCATTAAGATTTTCATACAAAAATAGAAAAAAAACAATAAATTTTTGGCGTTCCCCATACTTAGAACTGAAACTCAATTTTTTTTTCATCTAACCCATACGTGTGGGGTATCTATGGATAGGTCTTCAAAAATGATATTGAGGTTTCTAATATGTTTTTTTTCTAAACTGAATAGTTTGCGCGAGAGACGCTTCCAAAGTGGAAAAATGTGTGTCGTCCCCCCGTAACTTCTAAAATAAGGGAATGATAAATGTAAAAATAATATATGATGTACATTACTATGTAAACTTCCACCGAAAATTGGTTTGAACGAGATCTAATAATTAGTTTTTTTTAATACGTTATAAATCGTAAACCGCATTTTACCTTTCATTCAATCAACTCCAATACCTATAAAAAAGAATAAAGAAAAACATTTATTTAGATATATAGTGGTACGGAACCCTATCGGTTGAATCTTTAAGTTGAGTACACGAACTCCACAGGGTTTGCACCCTTGCTAAGCTGGTTTTCATCACAATACCTACATCAATAGATGTTTTAATATCAGTATTTATTAATCAAAGCTCTGGTTATTTTAATATAAAATGAAGTCGCTATTGTCTGTCTGTTTCTTCAAAATTTTGATGCGGTTCTTACCAGCATGTTAGAAGATCTCTTTCGAAAAGTTCATGTGCCTACCCATAGATCCCACCCAGGCGAATGCAGGGTGGGTCGCTACAACGTTTAGTTTTAATTTCAGGATTTTTAATTATTGTGCCTCTCCAACTTCTGAAGGTCGGCTGAAACCTTTGTTGTCGATCTGTTTTCCTTACTAACTTTACAAATATTATTAATTTCCAACTGAAAGGGTTTTGAGCGCTGCTGATGTTTCCGAAGAATTCAAGTACACTTTAGGGCTTCCAAACGTTTAGCGTTCCGTCTCTGATTTTATCCAAAAACAGCCCAATACTGGGTCTAAGTCCACTTTAACAGTTTTCTGTAACAAAGGCGGTTGTTGGCGCCTTAATCTTCTGAGCATTAGGTTTAACTAACACAAAATAAAGGACTTTAAGTGCCGGTTGGTTCAAACCTTTCAGGCGTACTTTGTGAATAAACGGTTCGTTTATTTTCGTTTATGACCTAAAAGCTTTATTGATCTGGTTATTACATAGTTTTTTACTAGTAGCAATTTGTTTCTGGACAAAGGTAGCCTGTTCTAAAATACGCAAGGCTTTTAGACTAAACATGAAAAGTGTGTTTCATGCTGATAGTTATTGGGCTTGTTATTCCACACGCGAGTCGAAACGTGATTTTAGTGTAATATTAACAGCTTCGTTATGTTATTTTTTAATATTTTATGGCTGAAGGAAACGCACACTCAGACAACGCGATGGTTACTGGAATCTGAGACCCACAGACATGTCCGTTCTCAAGACTATAATCACAATCCCAAGACCGCAAATGTTTTGCCAATCCTGAGGACTAAGGTGGAACAACTCTAACTACGCTAGTAATGTTTGGTAAAATTGTAAATACATAAATAAAAGGTACGAAAACGTCTTCCTAATAACGATACTGCGTATTAGTATTTCAAACTGTATCATGGCGGCATCTTATCTACCTGAATAATCAAGCAACTCACATGGATTGTAAAAGCAAAGTCACGGGTAGTGTAAACTAATCTTTAATTATATGCACCACTTCCTTTTAAGTTGCGTTTATTTACTGGTATTGTTCTACTCCTGTCTTTTTGTTTTACTATGAGAACAAACAAATTGAATACTGGTCATGGTTTTTTTGCACCTTTTACTCTTCATTTTGACAACGTAACACTCTCAGTGCTCAATTTTGTATAGAATTATGAGATTTAATGAGGACTTTGCACTTTGAATAATCCTTCGCCGAAGCGTGTCATGTCTCGTTTTAAAAGACTTAACATTAATTACGTTTGATTATGTTGAAATGAATAAAACTTTCGAGAATCCTTGACAACAAACAAAACAATTATCAACGTAAATTTATTAAATGTTGAAACATTTTAATCACCACTTCATAACAATCCCCTGAACCTACTCGTATTGCGTGGGTAGCACAAGTAATTAAAACTTATTTTAATGAGTCAATATTGTCTGTCAATATTTTTTAGTTAGAATGTGTATTATCCAAAGCTATTTTTATAAAAAAGGTTCTTATGAAAATAAAAATTAATAATAAGATATTAATAAGATATTAAGCAATAAAAGAATTATTACTTTTTGTCAATAAATAAATGTTGCCGAAAAATATGGGCCCTTAGATTATAAATTCCAAAGTGCTAAATTGTCTGCCGTTTGATATATCCTCTTTTAATAGGAATCTAATTAATATTATATTAAAGGTTAAATAAGGGGTAATTCTTATAGATACTCTTCAGCCTGAGGAATTTTGTCCTAAATTTGTTTGATATCTTTATTAGGGTTCGCCTTTTATACACAAATAAAAAGTGGATGGAACTGGGAAAGTAAATTAAGATTAGAAAACATCATGTTCATAAAGTATCTAAATCATTCATTCGTACAGTGAAGGTAATTATTTTTAGACTTTTTTGGACTATGTCAAAGTGACACTAAATAAAATCATAAGAAGTCTCTTTATGTTTTAATTGATTACGTCACTTTACACACATAGTTCTAAGTGGTCAAGGAATAATTTTCCTTTACTGTAGATCAATGCATTCATTTCAACAATAAATCACCTGACGTAGTTTTAAACAAGTTAGCATTTTGATTACTTACTTACAAATTACTTGGCGTAATCCAGATACGCAAACAACTTACCTAATTATAATTTAGTCATAGAAACATGTAAACATTGTATCCTGTCTAGGGGCGCGGTTTCTGTAGGAGAACGTACTTATAAAAAATTTATTGAATGGTCTTCTAGCACCATCATGGTAGGTATACATTTTTTTTAAATTATTTGCTCTTTTTACTCTGAGTCAGTTGGCAGGTTTTCCTGCTTAATTGTTTTATATAATTCCAGGTTAAGTATTATCTTACGGCGTTTCTTCTCAGCTTTGATCTTTGAGTTTTAAGTTGATTTTAAAATAACGCTACAAAAACAGCTGAAACACATACAGACTAACACGCAGACAGACACCGAAGTCTGACCATAGGGGGTTCATACTGGCACGACTCCCTAAAATATATACCTAAGAGCATGTTATTCAGAACGCGATTAACTGAAGCGGAAACTGATAAAAGAAATAAAAGAACTTACCAGGTGGAGAACTAAAAGCTGGAACGGTAAATTGAATCTTTCTGCTGACTCCAGAAAGCATCGGGGACGATTTAAATCGCGTCGTTAGCAGAAAACTTTCAATTCCTTAAGAGTCGGTGAATTGCTTCCGAGAAATACTTGCAGCTTCTTATTGCTTGTCTGTTCTCTATACATATAAGTTTGTTTATCGTTGTTTGTTACTCATAGAACAAGTGTATTCAATTTATGCGAGATTCATTTGTTTTCTCCTATCCGACCATTATGGCTTTAGTAATGGAGTCGAAACGCAATAGTTGTATACACAATTTGGTTAGTAAGTACGTAACGAAAGTGTTAAATTAATTTAATAGCCTCTTATCCAAAAATACCGTTAAATATGTACGTGGTGGACCTTCCCCATTGCCTCATACCTTGTTACCATAAACACACAGCCTTAACGATTAATTAGATCGATAAAACCTCCCATTTGAATGGTGACCGCTCCTTAAACGGCAAAAGCGTTTTTCATGCAACACACTGAAATAAAAAGAACTGCATCCGAATCGGTTCACCCGTTTAAGAGCTGCCACTGACAGACACACATATACCGCATCGGGGTTTGAAACCATGATCATGAGCGCAACGTAAAACTAATCTCATCTAAACTGTCGTTACCTTAATATCTAATTATCCAATCTAATCTCCGTCAGCTGAGATATCTTCCTACTTATATGGCCGGTGAGCTCGGGATGTGATCTGTATCAACAGGTAGCTGGTGGCCAAGGCCCCGGCACTGACCTGCATGCGCGGCCTCGACCTAGTGCCGCCTGGAAACAGCCCAACCTCAGCTGCGTGCACCACACAAGGAACTAGACCTAATCACGGAGGTTGAAATTTGAATCTTATTCGGTGACTATTTTTACACGACTGCCCAAAAAAGAAGTGTAATGTTTTCAGGGTTCGTGTACGTAAGTAGTAATGATTCTTTATTCCGCCGTAACTTCTAAATGCCTGAGCCGATTTAAACGTGTGTGGTATCGTTAGAATCCTTTCACCTGTATGTACACGTATATGGTAAATCTGTCACCTCTATTCCCTTTCTAATCGCGGCTAGATAATATCATTTGAAAGGTCTTAATGTGACCATTTGAATTTTTTTTTTTTTTTATGTCATAGAGATGGCAAACCAGCACACAGGCCACCTGATGGTAAGTGGAAACTGTGACCCATAGACATTCGCATTCACAAGACTGCAAGCCTAGGACTGCAAATGCGTTGCCAACCCTGAGGACTAAGATGGAATGCCTCTATGCTAGTCATTACACCGGCTGTCTTATCCCCAAACCGGAACACAGCAATGCGAACACTGTTGTTTGGCGGTAGGTTAATGGATAAGATGGTGGTAGCGATCCGGACGGACCCTGCACAAGGTCCTACCACCCTCAAAATATAATAATGTAATATATATAATATAATATAATATATACGAATATAGCGGCATTAATAAACGAGTTCAATAACAATATTTTTGTGTTTTATTTTTATATATAGTTATGTAACTGTAGGGTTGAAGAAAATGGCTTTTGAAATCAAGTTATAAAAGACAGCTTCTGCCCACGACTTCGCTCGCGTATATTTCGATTGTCGTTATTCCCGTTCGTCCCAGCGTGAAGGAGTAACAAACTAGCACACACAAACATTCACATTTATAATAGTTTTATTATGATAGTTGAATTAATAGTGCAATGATGAGGAACAGACCCTCACCTCTGGCTTGCCTTTATTGGCCGGTCAGAGTGGAGTCGCAAGAGCTATATGCTCGAAGGGTGGATGTGTTGCATAAGTGGTGAGTGGGCACCTTATGGTCGTTTAAAGTCCAGAAGCACCTCTCCACCCTTAGCCCCTCTGGAACTGTTGCCTCCCTGCTGCTATATATATGTGGCTATTTCGGGAGGTCCATTCCATTGAGTTGGCGAGTCACCGCCTGCCATTTAAACCAAAGTAATTAGCATTGGCCAGGCAGGCGCCGTAGTTTCATCAATAGCCTAGTTCACCAATCCATATCAGTTCATTCATAGAACCTATTATTAGTATTCCCATCCTTCTTAAATAGTCTTTACACTAACCGGTGGTTGTCCGTGGGAGCATACTTCTTTAGTTTGAACTCAGGGACAATCGCCGGTTGGTGTCCTATAACTTTACTTAATTAAACTTGTCTAAAGGGCCTCTGCGTGTTGGCTTCGGCTCCACGTACGCCTTCCAAAGGTCCGGGACTCCCATAGTCCCGTGATTGGTAAAGACATACAAATAATAATAATATGTTTTTATTATCAGACAACTATTATGGTCCATAGATGTTAGTTTACACAAAAACTTATAACTATTGTTAGTAACTATAGAACTACGATATGGATCTAGCCTCAAGGAGCTCGAGCGACCCCGCCGGGAGCGGGAGGGATTATACGGTACGGTAATATATTCGGTTACACATGTAAATAGACAGGTATTAAACACCGAACTACAAATAACTACCAAACCCGATGGCTATTTTTAAATCATGCGCTCAGTATCAATTTCAAGCTGTTTTAACTTGTCCAACTTGTCATAAAGCCTACTTTGGAACAATAACCGAGTACAACTGCGATAGTGCTGTAAACAAATTATTTCGTTATTGATGGCGCGTGACATTTTGCTGAACGAAAGAGTCGAGTTGCTTCGCAAACGTGTTCAAAACGCAGAAAATTGAAGAATAAATGTCTTTCGAACTGAACGTTGTTTCGATATCGAGTGTGTTCATACAAATGTATAAGGTATTGTGTTGCTGTGAGATTCCCGACAAAGCTCCGAACAGTTGACCCATATTGGAACTAAACGAGGCCATTAGTGACTAGTATTAACATAATAACACTGTTTTGTGCTGTAAATAATGTCAATCCACCATTAGATGTACGATAGGAAACGTAAATGACAGTAATTTGTTTACGAATGGATAGGAGATCTAGGTCAGTTTATGTATTTACTTGCAATCGGAAATATTAACTGTAAGCGTCGTAGGTAACTGATGATAAATTCGTAAAGGAGCGGAAAATTAATAGTAAGGATTTGTTTAGAGTTAACAAAAGTAAGAAAATATGTTTTTATGGTTCTACACCCATAGGGTGCCAAAATAGTTTTAAGTCTGGAGGCGGACATATAGTACTATTTGTATTGGAAAATTGGACAGCTGCTGAGGGAATAGTAATAAACAAAATGGCTTTCACTCCTGTTAACGTGTATTTCGCTAATGTCGGGTTATTTATAGACACTCCCATGAACTTATTAGAGAAATAAGTCCATGGATATCAGACGCGAGGA
The DNA here is from genome assembly GCA_923062465.1 of Acleris sparsana. NCBI lineage: Eukaryota > Metazoa > Arthropoda > Insecta > Lepidoptera > Tortricidae > Acleris > Acleris sparsana. The sequence goes on from OV281293.1 coordinate 5,986,832, forward strand.
CAATTGTTCGGCAAAGGAATATTTTCTCTAATTGACTAAACAGAAGCACATGGGGTTAGCTCCACGCGCGTCTGTCAAGTCCTATATACACATAATATCTAAAACTTCTGGCAGTTACGTATTTTTCCCTGTCTGCTTTATCAAACTAAATATTAGTTTCTTTATTCTTTGGCAGATGGCGTTACCTGTAGATAGCATGCAATCATTTGGTTTTTCTCCGAATTTGAAGTGTATTTCGACGAAATGTCTCGTTTTATATCTAATATATTAAATACTTATATAATGTATTTTATAAGTCTTTAAATCATATTTTTTTATAAAGTGACTGTTATCTTAATAAAGTAAATATTGTAAACGACATATTCAATGCTTTATAGCTTTAGCCCGCGACTCTGTATAAATATCACACACAGACAGTCAATGACAGTCAATATTCTCTAGGTAACTGTTCGACATTCGGAGTGTCGCATCGATCAGTTAAAGAATTGCATCGTGAAGAGCAAACAAACCAACAATCAGACGCACTGTGACATTTACTAAAAACATTTTCAATTTCTCTACCTAGAATTTTTCTGGAGCATTCAATAGCAAATAATGAAATAACAAACGCAAATGGAGTTAACCGTTTGTGAGCCCTAAAAGGAAACCTTTTCCGTCGCAAGCATACGGTGGTAATATCATTTAAGTGCCTTATGGCTTATAGCCCGTGAAGCGGCGGCCACCGTAACGCACGCGCGTAAAACTCGAACACGTAACTTTACTTAACTGGAATCGTTATCCTTAACCAAGCGAGTTTTATCTCCCAGCCTCTTTATTTTAATGTCTATTGGTATATGGTCTATTATTATAATTAAATGTTCTTGGGACACTGAAGTTATAGTCTCGATTCACATTGATTTCCTTTACTTTGGGAATGAATAGAATTCGTTTATCGTTTTTCCCACGAGAACAGTTTAATTTTCAGGGTAAAAAGTAGCCTATGCCACCTTACGTCGTTTTGACTATCTACTTCTGTGTAAAAAATCTAGTCATCAACTCATCATCATCATCATCACCCTGCCCTTATCCCAAGCATGTGGTCAGCACGTCTCTTTCTTTCAAACATCCCTATCAGCCGTTATCTCTATTCACTCCCTTGTTTTTAATATCGCTCTTCAAACATTCCATCCATCTCTTTCTAGGTCTCCCCCAAAAAAAGTGTAAAGTTTATAAATATATTTTACTACCTTAATATATCTGAATCACAAAAGTCTGCAAAAAATGGAGAAGGTCAATAAATTTGTTATTTATTTTATGTTTTCTTTCAGACCAGTAGTCGACCATATGTCAGTGCGAAGAGTGTGAAATATACCTTTTGTACTCTTCCCACTAATACAAAGTATATGCAGAGGCCGACTAAAGGTTTCTGGCTGAGTACAGGGTGGTTTACCCTATACAGGCTGATTAAGATACGTTAACATAAACCACATGTCATATTTTAGCAGTCTATTTGAAAAAAAAAGATGCGCAGAATCCGGGTCCTATCCTCACATCATTTGCAACAAAACACCACAGCCTTGTCCTACATCCGCTGCGAAGTCTCGCGTTACCCATCAGTTCGCGGCGACCTACATGGATACAGTTTCCAACCTCTTAGTCAAAGTACGGTGACAGAGAGTACGGTTCAACAGTTCGCACCTGGGAATGGAAATGTTTCATATACTCTTCGGATACATTTTTGATAGAGCCTTCGTCCTAATTTGCGAAACAGTTAATATATTTATTCGTGACGCCTTTATATATTTATTTAAATACTTTATTGCCCATATTTGCTACAAGCATTCTCCACCAGTCAACCTTAAGGTGAAACAGAAATCAAAAAGAAGGTACGTTCAATAAAATGACAACCCTCTTAAATTTGAAACAAAAAAAAACTTTAGCGTAGAATTTGCTTGTTTTCTTAAGCTTTATTAGACTTATACACAACTGAGGGCCCTGCCAAGAGCACTACGCTAGGTAGCGTTTCTATTCGTTTCGTTTTAACCAATCGCGTCACAGGTAGCTCACGTGACTTTTCGCATGACGTCATCTACCAGTGACGCGATTGGTTTATAAACGAAACGAATAGAAACGCTAGTGAGCGTAGTGCATCTTGGCTGGGCCCTTTGCTATTTTAACTATTAATATTTCTCTGAACTGGCCAGAGACTGCTCAGAATAGAGAACCCTAGAAAAAGTCAGGGAGGCCTTTGCCCAGCATTGGAACAATACAGACTAGTGAAACAAAAGAAGTGTGGTTTAGAATTGTGATCGAAACAGCGAGCTGTATATTGATTCAAGATCATACGTAGATTCATATGTGCCGTGGCCTTATTCGGTTTTAATAAAAATCAGAGATCGAATGACTAAATAGTATGAACTAATCTCAGAACAAACTTTGCTCATGGTCGGTGGAATCCTAAGTAAATATGAAGAGAAAATACCCGTAAATCAAAGAAGCGGTTTCACTTTAGGCATGCAAACCGATTTATCCCGATAAAAGCTTAGACGAGGCTGCTTGAGCTTTATTGCAGAGACGATGTTTGTGTTGAATATACAGGCTGTACTAAAATGAAAATAAATTACTTCGGCAACGTCAAATAATTTTTATTCGGTTTCACTTAGTGCTGATGCATACCTATTGAGTTAAATGTTATCTTTTCTAGACTGTGTCAAATACAATAACAACAAATACTAAAAACAGATTTTATTTTAAGTGGGGCTCCCATACAACAAACTAGTTTATGGTTAGACCCGACCTGTTGTGTAGATTACCTACGGAACCCTTCGTGCGCGATTCCAACTCGCACTTGGCTGGTGTTAAATTTTTTGATTGTGTTCCTTTGAATGTGTTTTTGTAGCAAGAGATTCTTCTTTTAAGATAATATGCAAATAGATTAAAAAATACCGGACTGCTATCGAATATCTCCAAAAAGTATATAGCTCCTGTTATACAATGCTGTAGATTGGCAGAAGGCTTATTTTTCATAATTTTCAAAGCTAAGCATCTCGAGATCTCGGCTAAAATAAGCAAAGCAAGATTTATAGCCGGAATGGAATAATCCGTAAAGATTAATCCGGCAAGGAATGCTTTCAGCTCAAATACTTGCCAACAATTAATTCTTGCCTTTCAGAGCACCGGTATGAAGAAGGAAATAAAAAGAATAAAAATCGTGACAATAAAGGCAATTCAACACCGTGGAGTTGAAAGAGGCTCGTAATAATAGAAAGAGGAATGGTGTCAGAGGGCGTGAAATATCAATTTACGAAGGCGAGGGCTTTCGGGCGGTTAATTGTAACGTTGGCGACCACCGGGACGGTGACGTGGCAGTGCTTCACATAATACTGACCACGAGGTATTGAATTCCACTAAGTGCTTCAAAATCATCGGGTTTTAATATAAATATTCTTAAATGTTCCATTACTAAATAATTAAAAAATAACAAACGTGATCACGGCCGATGCAACTTGGCCGAAACGTCAGAACAGAATACATTAAAGTAAAAAGGTAAATATCGATCTTTTTGTACGTCTTACCGTTTTATGATCTGTTCAACTTTAAACGTGAACAAAATGTCACTTATCATAAACTAGGTTAGCGAATAAAATGAAGTGAAATTCAGTTGGAACTTTGAGAAGTATTTATATCTCAGTTTGCATGCATAATAATACCTATTTAAATGAGAGAGCCGCGTTAAAAGCGTTATTAAATTGTAAGTCAAAGGACTCGGCCTGGCCAGTATTTTGTGGCCAACATTGATGAAGGGTGTGATTCCATACATAATTCCGAAAACCGTTATTCCCCCTCACGGCTCGAATCGAAACTTGACGCTGTCACTGAAAAAAGCAACGCTGCAAAAATGATAAATGATTTTCACAAACTGTCAGCAGCAAAATGTCACGCCTCATTTTGTAGAGAACAACAGTTTTCTACTACTTGTTTTACCACTTTAACAACTTCAATTAACAGATACTTGAGTCGGATAAGTTGAAATCAATAAACTGAGTTCTTTGTTTTGTCATTTCATAACGCCTAACTGAATAATAGCATTCCTTTTGAGACAACTTCGCAACTGTTAATGATCTCCGATCGTGACCCAAAAGACTCAACTAAATCGCATCCCTCCCGCGAGATTTTATTCAAGAAATTTTGAGAAAAACTCCGGCAGCTTTATCACATCGGGAATTTAATAAAAGTGAGTGGAAAAGGTCTAGACAAGTGGAAAAAGAGCGACCATTTAATTTGTGCTAATATAAGCGCTCCATCTTATCAGAAGATGTAAATTGTAACGAAGGGGACCCGACATAAAAGTAAAAGCGCGGGGCGAATTTTACGGCAAGAGTAAAAAGCCGAGCGCCCCATTTGTTACAGCCTGTATAGTCAGTATACAGGACGTATACAGGTGCGACAACCTATTTGTGCCCGGTTTTATGAAGCCAAAAGCCTAGCTTTTAAGAGGAACATCTCAGACTTTATGTCACAGGTTTCTGCTAAAAGTTTTATAGACGTTTTTATTGTTTTCCTTGCCTTTGAAATCAGCCTTATTAAGTTATTATAAAACTGTAGTAATTGACGTGTTTTAAATTTATTATATTTTCTTATTTGTATAAGTACTTACCCGTAATTTGAATTGCTTTTGTTCTCCGAATTCGATGTAATAGTTACATTGCCGAAGTTATGATAAGACTTACTGACAACTGAATAAGGTCTATCATGACATCAACGATATAATTACAATATCGTAGAAATGGGCTTGAATAAATATTATTATTATAAAAGTAGCATAATCTTAAAAAGCCCATCATGTTTTTAGCAATGCCGTTAAACTTTCCCTTTTCGCATTATGCAAGTAAATTTGTCAGCACTTATTTTGATGAACATTATCGGTAAAGAGCCTTTACAAGCTCAACATTAAATAAACAAGAATTATTAATGATTATGACGACAGCACTGAATTTCAAACATGGCTCCTAAGTCCGAAACGCCTATTTAGATGTTACGTTAATAATTAATACTTCGTTTGTGTAAGGTAAGAGATAAGCCTCCGACGAAGATTGGAGCACGAATTATAACTAGTTACCTACATGATAACCTAAATCTTAAAGTAATATATGATTTGGTTAATCTATTGTAAATATTTCTCAATGCTTAAGACATAGTAACGTCACTTATGTGTACAGTGGGTGTAAACAAAATGTGGTCTACCACCCTACGGTTGAAGTTCGTTTGCACGTCATGAATGTCATGATACAACAAGTTCGATTTTTCCTTGCAATAATATTATGACAGCGATATTTAGATAACACAGAAACTCTTGTCAATACTATTAGATTACTTTCTAGCCTGACCGTACTACGTAAAGGTCAGTGACTAAGCCAGTAAGGTAATTATTTTAAACAACTTTGCTGTCATCGATTTTATAACTGGCGATCATTAGTTGTCTAGTCACAGCGCATTTTTTTTCAAGTGTTTGTGTACTTTGGCTTTGGTCGCCTATCTACCACTTTTGCCGAGCTAAGCTCACCCAATTGATTCATCGACGAATGGACAGGGCCTGAGTTCTAGTCGATAAAAACTATAATCGTCTTTAACCTCGGATATCGAATGTGACCTGTTAGGCCCACTTGCATGTAAACTTAACGCTAGGTTAATCCCAGGTAAAATTATTATAGAATGTCAGATTTATATAAGTTCTGTCAATTACCTATAGCAAATTGTTAATCAAGGGTAAACGTAGGGTTAACATTTACGTGCAAGTGGGCCTTTATGGAATACAAGCAGGTCAAACACGATATGGATGTTAGGGGGCTTCTAAACGAGCAACATTTTCACGGCAATGTGTGGCCGGCAACTATACGCATCTTGCTCTAACATACGAAGTAAGAGTAAGATAGCACTAGTTGCCGGCCACAAATTGCAGCAAAACATGGCCCGTTTAGAAGCCCCTTTACGGCCTAGAATACCGGCCCTGTTTTGGCATTGTTTTTAACTCCGCCATTACTATCAAATAAACAAGAGCTATCAAAACGGTGACAATATGATTACAGGGTCAAAGAAAATATGGTTTTTAGTTTTTATCGCCACGGGAGTTGGTTATTAGACTTATGAGAATAACACGGTTGCGCGTTCGTCGCAGACGGTGGTTGGGACAACAAAGACCATTGTTGGCTTAATCCGACGTTATCCAAGGTCTCGCTGTCACCGATAGTTTCTCCACGGCAATCTTTTTATCTTAATCCTAGATTAAAGAAACAAAATATGGGGAGGACATTACGTAGAATCTAATCAATGGCAACAGTTTAGTGTAGTAAGTATTGCTTAACTTCGTATAGTATATGTACTCTCAATTAAAAAGGTCTTCGCCTTTTCAGTCAATGAATTATTTTGTGTCTATTACTCGTATTAGGTACTTTCAGAAGAAGAATTAATATCACTAAAAAATATATGTATAATTTAGGTACCGACATTAGATCTGATATAAGATACTTAACGCTCTCGTTACCGATTATCGAAAACTATCAAAGTGTATGGAATTGACATAAGCACTTGACGCAACCATCAGCGTCAGCTTATGATAAACCTAAACATTTTGTATAGCAATAACGATCTTGCAATGCATCTTGTTAGGGCCACAGGATCGTTAACATTATGATACATTCGACATATAGAACGAAAACTATATTTAATGTGGTTCATTCCCAAAATAACAAGTAATTGAGCAAATAGCAGATTGACGGAAACGTCGATGTTCAATTGTTCAGTGCATTCAAAATACCGTATTTAATTCCAGTGGACCAAATTAATTGATCTACCTATATTACCACCAAAAACGTTTCTATTTGGGTGTTAACTTCCAATCAAACGCGTCGGATCCACCGAATGTTTACGTCCACCAGGAATTGCTCTTTTGACAGTCACTGTAAGGTTCTACTAAATTCCATTGCTATAAAATTATGATTACAAATACAGAAAAGCCATAAAAGACCGAAAGAAAAAGTTATTCTTGCTTCAGGAATGGTTGCGTAACCTCGAAGCCATACAAACTTTAACGTCGTACTGAACAAGAACAACCCTTTGTCAGTTATTGTCTCTAAATGTTAGATGATGTATTTGTGTCTCTAGTACCTACCTGATGAACAAATAACATTTTTGGAAACGGTTCTAGATTGGGCTGAGGTACGTGCAGTGGCTGCTATATATCAGGACTTTTCCAGAGGTCCTAGCCAAGATCATCATCATCATCATGTCCACCGAAAGACGTCCACTGCTGGACATAGGCCTCCCCCAAGGCTTTCCACTCAGACCGGTCTTGTGCTTTTCGCATCCACCGCGGTCCCGCGATCCTGACGAGGTCGTCACTCCATCTTGTTGGAGGCCTACCTACAGCTCGTCTTCCGGTCCGCGGACGCCACTGCAGATCCTTCTGACCCCATCGGCCATCAGTCCTGCGAGCAATGTGCCCCGCCCACTGCCACTTCAGTTTAGCTATTCTTAGGGCTATGTCGGTAACCTTAGTTCTACTGCGGATATCATCATTTCTGATTCTATCACGCAGAGAAACCCCGAGCATAGCCCTCTCCATAGCCCTCTGAGTGACTTTGAGCTTCCTTATGAGGCCCAATGTTAGCGCCCACGTCTCAGATCCGTAAGTCATCACCGGCAACACACACCTAGCCAAGAGGCATTACACTAACTAGCGCTTCTAATCGTTTCGTTTTTAAACCAATCGCGTCACGTGATGCAACTTGGCCAGGGCCTCTGACGTGTCAGGATTGCGGCCAGATTTTTCAAACAAGTACCAAAAAATTCCAATTTTAACGATTCATTTATAAACGTAGCCAATAATCAAAACAATGCACAAAGTCACATAACAAAAATAACAATGAAACATATAAAAATTTATTTCGCAAAAAAACAAAATTGGTAAAAAAATATTGGCATGTACTGAAAAATGGTCTATGCTATTTATGGGTTTCTAAATCAATTGCGCAATAAATAAAGAGCAAATGCCTAACAATAGTGCTAATGCCTTGAGGCATTCTCTACTACATAGTAAATAAAAATAGGTCAAAGACCATTAAGTAAATGACCTGCATGTAGTTGTAACACGTCTGTATAGAGCGTTCGACATTCTATATTTGAAATTTGACGTAAATTCCATATTAGTTTGGTACATACAACTACATGCGAGAGGTCATTTACTTAAGATTTTACCTATACCTACCATTAATAATATAGTAGGTACTTCTAGGTTTACAATAAAAGATAGCATGAAAGAAGCTTTGCTGTCGGGGACGTTTCATTGTTGATCGGGAAAATTTTCATTATTGTACGGTTCTGGGAAAAGATTGCGAACGGAAGCAGACGTCAGAGAAACGAAGTCTGTCGGGATCGAATGCATTTAATTTTATATTTGATTGGTTTTTCAGTTGCAAACGTGTGTTATAAGTTTAGTCACGCTTTAAAGTGTTTATTTATAAGTAACAGAATTATTTATTGTCAGTAAAATCTACCATTTTGACAAATTTTGTTTATAAGGTGAAACAGAATGAAAAATAAACGCTCTATGAGTGAGGAACTTTCATACAAAAGTATGTAAAAAAAAGGTTCATACTTTTTGTTGTATAGTGAAACTTTACAATTGCTGATAAAATTTGGAAAAGAAACGATCTGGATCACCAAAGACTATAATGTATTTTGTCCAAGTACGTACACGCGCGACGAACTGTTTAATTTTGCTGACAAATAGATCATTGGTGCCACTACGGTAAACGGACGATAAAAAAAAGACAATCGGAAACCTGCCATTGCAAAAAAAAGTAACCTATTCTTGGATTTGAGGTTATAATTGAGTCGCTTAACTTCCAACTTGGATATGTCCTTGAAAGGTATACGAATTTAAAACTTATTTTTTTGAAAAAAGACGCAAATTCTGTTGTCCTTTTGCATGGACTTATCCGAGTTTGAAGTTAAGCGACAATTATAATTTGTATACATGGCTGGAATTTGTACAGTCAAGGAATTTAATTCCTATACCACTTTGGACTATGTCAAAGTGACACTGTAAATAAAATCATAAGAAGTCTCTTACGTTTTGATTGTTTACGTCAGTTTGACATAGTCCAAAGTGGTATAGGAATTAAATTCCTTGACTGTACTAGGATACATTAATGAGAAAAGTCGACTTGACAAAGGCGCGTGGAGCTATCCCCATGTGCTTCTGTTTAGTCTACAAGAGTAAATAAACTTTAACCAAACAATTGGTCCCCGCGAGTGATATCCATGGTCTTGTTTCTCTAAAGGGCCCCATATACGGAACGACCCGGCGTTAGGATCAATCTGAATTGATATCGTGACGATTCATATTGAAAATTGGATGCGATATTGCCACACACGTACAATCCATCGCTCGATTTTATTCTGAACCGACGGATCGTACCGTATATGGCGCCCTTAATAGTCTATGGTGATTGTCTAAAACTCGATATTGGCCAAATACACCTTAAAAACAAGGAGTGAAAGCCATTCACTAAGGATTTTTTTTACTAAACTAGACATGTCGTACGCATTTATACGTTTTTGAGCAGTTTTTCACTGTTGGTGTTTTTTATACCTTTTAAGAACATAACTCTAAATACATGAAACATTGAAGACGAAAGCAATACTGCAGGCATTATTGCAAATACGGCGCTGTGAAGGCTTCCAAGCCGGATTACCCAGGATGAGCTCCGACTGCACCGTTCCTTGGTTCGATATGTTCCCATCCAAGCTTGAACCAATACCGACCTTAATACTCGGGATTTAATATCGGCTTGTCAGACTGTTATGGCTCGTGCTGGCCTCGTAATGCTCTATAAAATTCTATAAAGGTAGGATAGATATTGCTGGAAGGATGGCCACTAGCTTTAACTTTACACTATAGAACTAGCTAGCCGACCGCTGGCACATTTTAAAACTTACAATAAGTAACATTATGTCACGAATGTTGGACACTTTTAGATGAAGGCACCAATAATGGACACTTGACTCTTAATTTAAAGATCATACGGTTATGAATTGGGTGTTGCAAAACAAATGAATAACCCTTATCTTTTGTAAAATTTGAATCAGCGTCCATAATTGGTCCTTTATCCATTACTGGTTCTATTACGTTATCTGTATGTTCTTGTGTACTTCGTTTTCGTTTTTGTAATCGTAATAACCCTATATGTGTATTCGTCTAGCTACTATTTTTGATTCTTTTGTTATAATTCTTTTATATCTATAATCCTTGTATCTGTATAATATACTTAAATAATAGTTAACGTGATAGGCGATTTGGATGAAACTGTAAGCCTATTATTGTAGAAATAAATAAATATATAGAAGCAAAAAACAACGATATCTGTAACGAGTTTTCCCGAAAATTACTTGACTGATCAATTTCTTGACCCAAAAACGTCAAAATCGATAAACCGTTTTTAGAAGCGCGATTTTATTGTAAAGCTATAAAGTTGAACTGATCAAACAACTAGGGAAGCAAAATAAAATGCTTGGGGAACAGTAACAAGCGGCAAATAAACTGAATCGAATGACCGTTTCAAGATAAACGGTAATTTAATTCAGTTACCTACATTTTAATTTGTTGGCCATTTAAACTTAGCCCAGCAAATTGTGAGAACTGAACGAAGGGCTTTGTTTTCTAATGCTGCAGAAGCAAGTTCGTTGATGAGTTCGTATTAACGTAATGGTATCAGTCTTGTATATATATATTTTTTGTCTTTTTTATATACAATTAGACCTGCGAACTAGTAAGAAATGCGGAGTGACTAATATGTATGTATATCAACGGTGCTTGGTTATCCGAGCTCATGGACAGGACAAATTGGTGCAATAAGCCATCGAACAACACGGGGGAGTAGGCATTCGCACCATTTCCCTCTGTCAAAGTTCAAGCCCAAGCGGGCATGCGCATCTAATAAAACTAGTTGTCACTCGGATTTTCAACTAGACGAACTAGAGAACTAGAGTCCAGTCGCGCGCGTAAACTTTACCTACACTGCCGAATTGCTCTGTTTTCTGCTGTAAAAAGAGGTCTGGGATATCAAACTTACGAAAAGTTGGTGTTACATTTCATATGTAAGTAAGTATTTATTGTATTATTACTGTTCAATTGCATTAAGACACCAAAATCGTATATTTTATTGTAATTTAACTGCCGGATTTGTTTACCAACATCGAGTCCGCTCGTCCGTACGAAACGCGGATCTGTTGAGCAACAAATCCGACTTCTTGCCGATGAAAGAGATGAAACCCTAACGTGTCAATGTGTGAAAGAGATGAAACCCTCTCGTGTCAATCATTGTCAATGTGTGAATTGTACTCGTTCGTACACAAAAATTTGTCGGTGTATTGTTCCATTTTTCATGTATTAGTGTCATTACAGTTTTGTTTTTGTATGTAGGTGTGCAGAGCTGCATTTGTATGCAAATTTCCCCCCGCAAGAAATGACAAAACTATTTGACTGTAATATTCATAGCTAAGGCGACTCCCCCCCTCCCTTCCGCTAGGAAGGCCGTGTTGCTCGATGGCAATAAGCCGACACGATACGGAGTATTTTTGTATATTTTTTTGTATTAAGTATATATGTAATTGTATCGACATCCTTGAGTAGTTTAACTTTTAAGGTTCATCAGAGAGTAAATTAATAATTGATTCTAAACAAAGAAAAAGGCAGACCGTGGTAAAAAAAACATGGTTGCTTAGATGAAGAAGATATTTATTGGCGACTAAAGCGAGAATGCAAAATGCGCATATATACGCCATTCTGTTATACTTCCTTATTCTTTTATCTATACGTCATTAGCTCGTTAAACACTCTTTTTGGTTGTCACAAATAATACTACCACAGGTAATGTTCGAAGTTTGAAGTGCCCCCCGCGTCCCTCGGGAGGTGATCGGAACCAGTCGCCCGTTAAAAATCGCGGGGTAAGCAGGAAATTATAACATTTATTTGGGTTCCGCTTAGAGATTACAATTTCCGCGCAATCATTTTTCCCAACGGTCGCCGTTGCGTTGGCGAATTTGTGAAATTGATGCGCCTGAGTTTCGAGGGCGTTTCTTCTACCTAAGAAGACGTTAATCGGTGGGTTGACGTATGGGTTCGATTCCCGGTTAGAGCTATGGTAACGTATTGTTTTTAATCGTATTGGGTGACTGAGATCTCGGGTCTGAGAAAAAATCAAGTTTGAAGTCGGTAAGCTACAGAGTAAAATGTATTTTTCCACAGGTTTGAAGCAACGCACGCCTAATGGTAAGCGGTTACGGTAGCATATGGATGCCTGCAATACACGCTTGCGCGTTGCCAACCCTTATTATAGGTTTAGGTCTAGGCAGTACAGTGACCATCATAAACTATAGATTTTATCAATTAGTCATTACTATAGTCGAGTTTTTGCTCAAACGTCATCTGAATTATGATTAATTAATAATTAGAGTTGGAATAATTATTATGATAATTTAAAAACGTTTTCGAGAAGTTAACTAAGGTAAAGGTAAATAAATAAAATAAATAAATAAATATCAGGGGACAATGTTACACCAATTGATCTGGTCCCAAACTAAGCTCTAGGCTTGTGCTATGGGTACTAGACAACGATATAAATACTTATATAGATAAATATATACTTAAATACATAGAAAACATCCATGACTCAGGAACAAATATTCGCGCTCATCACACAAATATCTGCCCTTACCGGGATTTGAACCCAGGACCGCTAGCTTCGTAGGCAGGGTCACTACCAACTAGGCCAGCACGTCGTATGCCTTAATTGTTATTTTTACTAGTTTCTCATCATTCGATTTCATTATAAGGCTTTAACTCATTAGTCCAGTTGAATTTCATGATTAATCATGAATAATTGGATCGATAGTAATCAATTAAGTTAATTTAAAAACTCAAGTATCAATTGCAATAATATCTAAATTAATATGGCTCATTCTTTCGAATAAAAATTTCTAACTTGAGAAGACATTTATGGTATATATGGTGTTGGATCTGCGAATTGCAAACTTGCATTTCTCAACAGAATATGAAAATACCGTGAAAGAGATCACCAAAGGTGAAATTAAAATTAGAATCGGAAATACGGATGATACAAGCATTTCAAACTGCTAATTAGACAGCGGTTAGACAGAGAGATCCGATATGCACTGTGACGTCATGTAACAGGTCGGCCATGTTAAATTCTGTTATGCTAGAAAGAGATAGCAACAAATCTTTGTTGGCTTAAATTTTAATTAAAGCTGTGAAATAAAGTCATGAATATTCCCTATTACCTAGTACATATTATAATAATATTGAAGGTCAGATGTGATTGTTATGTATATGTACACACATATCGATGTGTTCTTAAACCCAAGGTCAAGACGGTTGTATACGTCGCTTGTTAGTGTTACCGTAAGTGTATAATAAATAAGTGTTCAAAATCTCATCGCTACATCTTTTAACCGTTTCACTCCAAACAAACTTCGAGTAAATCATAACATTGCAGATTATATTTATAATGAGCAACATCATATTCAGTAGCGGAATTGGGGCGGATAACACGCATAATACACATCTTATGTGAGTAATATGTTATTAGGACTTGCTGAACACGTATTATGTGGAGTAATACGCTTGCTGCATAGTCATTTTTAAACGAAGCATAGGTACTTTTAATTAATTTTCAAGCGAATTCCTTTCTCTTTAGATAAAACTAGCGGACGCCCGCGACTCCGTACGCGTAGAATTAGTTTCCCAGTACTCCCCCTTTTTTCCCGTTGGGGGTAAATTTTCGGAAAATCCTTTCTTAGTGCTCACTTACATCATGAAAGGAACACCTGTACCAAATTTCAAGTTTCTAGGTACAGTAGTTTCGGCTGTGCGTTGATATGTCAGTCAGTTAGTTTCTCCTTTTATATATTTAGATTTATAATAATCATGTTAAAGTCTCCAAGTATGCTCGCATTTATTTTTAAGAGTTATAATATCTACTAATCAAATTCTATTCGAACAACCTAAATAACGAATGCCTACAAAGAGAGACTCTTTCTTGTCTTACTAATATTATAAGTGAAAAAGTTTGGATGTTTGCTCCTCAATTACGTAAGAGCAGCTAAACGGATCTGGGTGAAATTTGGCACTGAGATGGATAATAGTCTGGAATAGTACATAGGCTACTTTTTATCCCGGTAATTTTGTCAGTTTCCGAGGGAATAGCGATAAACAACTTCTAAAAAACGACTACGTTTAATAAAACAACCATGATAATAGCTCATAGTAACAACAGCAAGCTTATTGCCCTGCATCTTGCCTGATGTATACAGGGTGAAATTGTGAACGTGATACAAAGTCACTGCTTTCGATACATCTCTCAAGGACTAAAAGCCCCTGCTAGGTCTAGAGTTAACAAAGTACTTAATTACACTCAGGAGCAAGGTGGTCCAGTTGCGTATCCTCCTCGTAGTCCTGATCTAACGCCGCTGGACTTCTCTTTATGGTGTGAAATTAAAAGGAAAGTCTACGAACGGGAGTCCAACACAGTGGCTACGGCAAAAAATTATACAGGCGTTTGATGCTGTCAAAACCAATGCGTTCGTACTTGGAAAACTCAAAGACAATCTGAGGCGTCGAGCAGAGCTATGCCGAAGGAAAAGTGGTGGTCATTATGAGCATTTATTGAAGTATGTTTGAGAAACGCATTTCTGATTTTGATATTAAATAATGTATACTATCACTCCGTTTGTTATTTATGCCAGAAGAAAACATTCTTTTTATCTGCGATATTGATATTCTTGTCAGAAATGATTACTAGTTAATTACTACTCAGTTATCCGCTAGATGTTTTACAGCGATAAAACTAGTTAAGTGTCAAACGTAGGGTAGCCATACTTTCAGATTGTGAACTATTTTTTTGTTAGAAAGTTATTGATACTTGTAAGACAAATTTTAACAAAAGAGTTAATCCGTTTAATTATAGAGCATCTGCTGAGCCGAGCTGAGATTTCATCCTGTATAACGTCTTGTTAGGCTCATACAGAATCAAATCACATTTTCACGTCAATGCAATGCATGCATGTAGCCACGGACCAGCGTGTCCTGTCAATTCAACAAGTCGGAATTGATAGTAAACATCATAACTAGAGCGGCTGAAGTCGGAAGCTGTTGATAAGTTCCACAACTCCCCCTCAATGGTGGTGGTGACCACAATAGACCCGTGTAAAGTTAGTAAACAGACAAATCTAAATTTCCCGTTCCTCTTCGTACCGTTTTAATCAATTATGAGTTAAATTGGTACGTTTGTTTTTGCTTTGTTAACTGTTTAAGGATGATGGATGGGGCGTGCTCTGTTTTTATTAAAATCCTGAACGAAATGTAATAAATTAACAGCCAGCGTTGTCTGAATTCTGATATTATACAGCTATATAGCGGCAAGAGGATATCGGAAATTTGGTCGACATGGTACAGCATATCGGAGTGTTAATAACATTTATAAAATAAAAAATAAATACCCGCGTTCAACAATACAAAAAATAACTTCTTATAAAATGGTAGGTAGGTCCAACTGAAGTCGGCTTTTGGTTTAAAAAGTAATTTTATAAGAAGTTATTTTTTGCATTTTTGAAGGCATGTTTGTTTTTTATGTTGTCCCACTTCTCAATTAATGAGGAACTTTAGAACATTTCAAGCTCGCCGCAAGCAACGCCGCGAAAGTCATAGTCATATTTAAACCATTGAATGTGCTTCGTCATAGTCGCTCAACTACCTTAATCGAGATATCTTATCGCCACCCTTCAAATAGGTACCGTTAATGAGTTCCGGTGGCCATCCGTGGTCTTCATTATCAGTTCCGCTTCACCATATAGTACTTTTCAAAAGCAAATGCACGAGTTACAGTGAAAAATACCGAAATCGCTATAAGTGTGTGTATATTTGAGGAGTTCCCTTGATTTCAGAAATATCCCATCATCAAATCCTGACATGTTGACAATGGGACCAACTAGAAAGTATACTCATTCAAACAACGAATAAAAATTTCAAATCAGTCCTATGGTCTTCGAGTAATCGGGGAACATACATAAAAAAAAATATCCCGATGAATTGAGCACCTCCTCCTTTGTTTGAAGTCGGTTAGTGAGAAAAAGTTTATCCAAGTTATAGAACACCGGATTGATTTCTATTTGTTGACTCTATCACACTATGCTGACAGTAACAGGTAACAAATTGTTGGGCATACATTGTGTGGCTTATATAAGGTGTACTACCCGCACTCGCTTCGCTTCGGTTTACGTGAGTCTGCAACACCCGTGCACCAACATAGATTACATATTTCCCTTCTTCTTGAAACACTCTATATTTTGCTGAAAACTGCATTAAAATCTCTTGAGGGGTATAAAAGATCCAAGCGAACAGACTGCGGAAGCGACTTCATTTTACACTAAGTATTTAAAGAAGAAGCCCAGTAATGATCTCTTTGATATTGCAATGTATCACTTAATTATAATATATCCTACTTATCTGTATAAGCGTAAATGTGTTAGTGATAAAAATATCGACCAAAGTACAGTAGGAACTACTAGTTTCTATCGTTTGACAATCTTCCTTTTATTATGAAACACGTGTGTCACTGGTACTGCCAGTTGCGAGTGCCAGCGTGATAGCACTCCAGCCGTGTTAAGAAGTAAGAGTACTGTAATATCAGAACGAAATAAACTGTTCCCACCGTACTCAGAAAGATTTGAAACCCAATCAACACGTTCTTTTTAGGGTTCCGTACCTCAAAAGAAAAAAACGGAACCCTTAGGATCACTTTGTTGTCCGGCCGTCTGTCTGTCAAGACCCTTTATCTAGGGAAAGCGTGGAGGTATCGAGTTTAAATTAAAAACATATACTCCGGTCTACAATCCCTTGAAGCTGTGAAAAAATCAAACTTCTATACTAAATTTACAAAAAAAAACGGCAATATATGTCGCAAAAAACGTGTATTTCGACACTCTCGAGGGAATCAAAATGTGTAGATTATTTCCCGTTGACCTAGAACTATGAAATCTGGTAAGTTACACCGTCTTTTACAACAATTATGGGGAAAAATCTTAAATGTGTACAATCGGTCCAAATTATGAATTGAGTTATCTGTGTCACGTGCAGAACCCTCGGTAGGCGAGTCCGACTCGCACTAGTCCGGTTTTTAAACTTGTGTAACATGTCGCTAACTGACTTTGTTGTCATTATCTGACCGAGTGCGGTCGTTAACGTTACAACTCCTAAAGTGTGTACACTGAAAATGTTCATGCTTACATTTTAACTCGGAAAAGCGTCCTACATAAGAATAGCTCCCACAGGTGCACTTCTGCTATAATAACGCGGTTCGTAGTGGTACTAATAGCTTTGGTGTAAATGTAACATCAAAGCAAGATGAACACGACACAGTCCGCGAACATTCCGCCTGTATTACAGATGTAGCGCATTATCATACGACACGTATATCTTGCTTTGTCAGCAGCTTTAGTGAGAAACGCGAATGCGAACTTGTCTCATTAAAATATGACGTCGTATTAGCGTCTGTTGGCACGGTTTACACTTGTCGCATCGACACACAATGTACATTTTTATCTATCCATTCGTAGACCTTTCATTTTATCGACAGTTACTTTCCTTTACTGACGGCCGTGTTTATCGATGAGGATTAACGTGGATAAAACACCTGTCACTTTTTAACCAGTATGCAAGTGCGAGAGTGACGGATTTATCCACCGAGACAAAGGCGACCATAATACGCGCGGAGTTTATTTTTTGTGGTAGGCACAAGTTTAACTAAATCTAACGTATGTTAACAAAGTCCAAGACTTCGCCCATTAATATCTTTCGGTGAAATACATATAACTCGATTAAATAGTACATTCTATGAGAAATTTGTTTGTAATTCAAGCGGTTTCGCTATGTCTGCTTATAAATACGTCAATTAATACCTATAACTTATTTTGTATCAACCTTATAGAGATAATCATAGTTAGAGTCTTGCTCCGTAGAATATTAACGACTTCATATAGTTAAGTCGCCTTTTATCTAACACCACTGAGACAGATGAGTTGTTAAAAATATATTTATTGCATTTAACAAGAACTATTCAAAATATTAATTGTAGATATTTCTTAAACACGGTCGCTAAAATCTCCAAAGTCTGAGATATATAAATGAAGCGGCACCGTTTGCACAATAAACTACTTACACTATAAACGTATCATTTAAAAAGTAGACTGTATAACTAATTTCCATCAAACTTACTGCTTTTTCTTATTTCTGCGTATCAAACAGTCCCCCACACTTGTCTCAAACGGCCATCTCCGGTCACGGAAGTCACTATTGCGTCTTTTCAGCAACCTTTTTCTTTACACTACGTGAAAAAAACAATTATAGATGAGAGGCGATTACAGACTGGCCGACGGCGCGGGGTCGCGGCGGGACGCGGTCGCCGCGATACATTTACACCTCGTAAACGTTTATGAAGCATGAAGGAGTAGGTCGTATACGCGCAATAGGATTTTGATGGAACATCATTCGCAAGCAAGCATGAGCACACAGCTGGGAAGGTTGCGTTTATCCGATTAGAGGACACTCTACTTTATTTATAAAATATTTATAAGCTGCCAGTCATAAAATATTTTAATGAGTCAAGTACTTAGTCCGTTTATGCGACAGAAGATCAGAAATGGAAACGGATAAGATCACTCCCGACTCCAAATCAAAAGCAAATAATAACCAAATTGTAACTCTAGAAAGTTCAGAACACAATTATCATAATTGGAAAGGAAATAATTGAAAATTGTTGCGCCGTGTAAAGCAAACGAGGATTAATTAAGGTTGAAGACAAAGGCACCTTTTATCTTTCCAGAAATTTTAAAACAGTATTTGCTTTAAATGTTTTAGGAAAGAGCTTCAATATACGAAGCTTATCTTTTATCTATAAATGATTCCCAGTAGAAGGTCGAGGCAAAAATTAACGTTCTAATAGTACAAAAATGATATTTAAGTATCCTTGCCCCTGGAACCAGATATCAGTGGAAACGGTGGCTGTGAGGACATCGTAGAGAGCAATTTAAAATTTTATGCAAATATTTTCTGATTCACCGACGAATACTTTAGCTCGAGATGAAAGGCGGCCGGTTGATTAAAACATTGTCTGCAGCAGTTTAAGTCGATTAACTTTGTGGTTTTGATTAAATTATGAAGTGGAATTCTCACTTGGGGTTGTTAATAGAATAGCAGGCAAATTGCTTCTTGAGGGCTCCCTGGAGTTTTGATTTTGACCTTAAAATGTAAGCTTTATGATGGCTTGCGATCGACGAGTAATTTCCCAAAATATTTTTGTAGTCTGAGGTCATGGTCACGTTTTTGACCTTTCCAATGGTTTATCTTTATCGGTAATTTTGTTTGACATTCTATTTGCTGGCCACCGTTTGTTGTGATGGCAGCAACGGACGCATAACTCAAAACCTGATTGCGGCTGTGTAAAGTCTACAATTTACAGTGAACTCCGAGTTGTGTTTGTACGGGGAATGCGTTTGTAATCATTGTTCACGCAACAACTAGACTCGACAACTGTACAGTAGATTAAAGCCGCAAACGTGTAGCCTATAAATTAGGCTCAACTAGCAAACGAGGCTGAGTCTCGACGGATATTTCAGTTAACCCGCTTAGCGAAAGGCTGGGATTAAGCAGAAAATATACAAGTAAAGTACTGGAAAGCCAGCTTCAATAAATCAGGCTTAAAGGGAAAATTTAATTAACTAATAGGTACAGTAGGCAACGAAAACAGCGCGTACGAGTTTAGTAAGCCCTAACGCAACACGTTGTCTACACCAAATGAGACCGTCGTGTCAGGAAACTCTTTTGAACAGTTAAGATTATGAGATTATGCGTCGGATTTTTTCAGTGGCTGTAAATAATATCACACAATAGAGAATACCAGTTGATAAAAATTAAAACAAGTTTTTAAGCGCTTGACTTGAATTCTACAAAAATATTCAATTGTCCCACATTTTTTGTAGAAGTAACTTTTAAAACACGATAGGGAGTGACAAAAAGCCTACAAAGGTAATAAATACACACAACCATGCAACATCGACTGAAATAATATTTATTTTAAACAAAAAGAACAATTGGATACATATTGCGGAAACGGTCAGTGTACTAATTACAAATGGAGCGCGTAAAACTTTTCAAGACGTTTCCTGTAAACAATTCCGTGTAAACTTTTCTTTTCCCCTCATCACTCTTTTGTTTTTCACACTTTAAAATTTGCATCTCGTGATGAAAGTCGTATGCACCGCGCAATATATATCCACCTGAAGGTCGCGGGAGGGGTGCGGTAGTGCGGTGGGGGGTTGAGTGGTGAGGTCGGGTCGGGGGGTAAGGTTGCATGCGAGGTGCGTACCGGCGGAGAACGGCGCGGCGTGCGCTTGGGTCGGCGGTCGAGCAGCCACTGCCGCCGCAGCCTCTCCCGGTCCGGAGCGGAGCGCCGGACGCCCGCCCAAATCGCCGCGCGCCCCAGAGCGAGATCGGAACGGCATCGAGTTATCATAGTTACCTCTAGTACGTCACTTAATGATCTCGTTTAATGAGGTTTGAGACTCTGGCGTTGTATGAACGACTGAGCGTATACACGTAAGATGTTACGTACCTGCTCACGGACATTTGCTAAAAATGCTTTGTTATTATATTTTCCTCGCTAAAACTTACTTATGGAACTGTTTTATTTGGACGTATGCCGATATAAGCAGTCATTTTTAATGGGCAATTCAAGACGTAAAATACCAAACATCAATTAAGTATCTTCTTTAATCGTATTAAGTATGTTTTTAAATTACTCAAATGACTTGTACGAGTACATAGTCATTTGAGTAATTCAACTTGCTTGGTGTTTTTCTTTGGGTTGTTTTAGTAATAATAAACAATAGAATCCAAGAGACACAAAGTTTTCGAGATAATGGAGATGCTTTAACACAATGGAGCGAGTTCAGACCAACACAATCGGAAAATCGTAATGAGAGAGAGAATTTAACTTTTTATATTATTTAACTAAGTAAACAATTTTTATATTGGTATAGGCACTCATTATTGCTACAATATGTTATTTTATATATTAACAAGGGACTTGCGTGTTATTCTTCAATGTTTGCAAGCCTGAAATCAGTGATATCTGAGATGGAAACATTTAAATATTTACGTTTCATAAAATATAAAGCTCAGTTACCTAAATCCTCCACATTAGAATAGTTTATTAACAAATATTTTATGTCGTTCTGACCCGTAGTGCCGCGCACTATGCGTTATTGTTCTTTACTGACAATTAACGTTACATAAAAAGTACATTACAAATATAACATCAAATCCCGTTTCATTATAATGGAAAATACCGAAATGATGTGTAAAAATAAACAAGATACTAAATTGCGTAGCAACATCAACGTACGGACGAGGGTCGGTTTTATATATCAATAGATTCCTCGCCACGGGCAACCCGCACTTGTTTGCCATTTTTTAGACATAGCTGGTACTGGTATTTATTAAATCTAGCGATACATAAAGCACCCAGTGAATTATTACTGAAATACGGGACACATTGAAATCCTGCCCTGTCGTTACAAACGGACATTAATCTTTTTTACAGCTTTACGTGATTTAAATTCATATGCAACGATATATTGTGTTCACAGGGCCCTGTTTATGGTTGCCTTTATCGCGGTGGATAAGGCGCCCGTCACTATCGCACTTACATACTGGTCAGAAAGTGACAGATGATTTATCCACGGTTATCCACATTGACAAACACGGCCATAGGTACTATACCCGCAGGTCGTAATGTAATAAGTATCACTTTTTTTTAAATGCCGGGGAGTGTTTTTTTTTCTTGAAACGGCAAACGAGCGCACAGGGGCGCGTAACTTTAAATCGATAAACCATCACTTTATAGAATTTTACTTCATCAATTGTTTAATTTCACCAAATTTCTGTTTATCGAATGCTATTTTCTGCTGAATCCACATTTTAGCATTAACTACGTGGGTGAGGTTATACCTGTGACAACCAAAAACAAATAACCGATGCGGCGAGAAATGCGTTTCGATAAAATGAAAATTCTGCGTTATGATACGTTCGTTGAAAAGTGTTTGGATAAATAATAGGTACAATTATAAATAGCAGGATTGCAATTTTACAATGATAATCTCAAGACTGCCCATTTTTCCCTTTAATATTTTTTCCAGAAACAGCCACAATTCGAAAACGAAGTTTTTCATCAAGTGCGACCGCGTGTGAAGAATAGCGCCGAACAATTAGGACGCCAAAGAAAATGACAGCGGAGGCGTGTAGTGGGAAATAAAGGACAGATGATAATATTATGATGCTGAGTTATAGTGTAGTTAGGGACGTGATCAGAAAGAGGGCCGAGCGAGCAGGCCGAGGACTCTGAAGGGAATTTATGACCAGTCAAGGTTCGCGAATAACCGACTTTCCTAGCGGCACAATAACTCGTGAATATACGGCATGGCGGCGGATTTTGTTTATTTCCGTAATGATGTCGGCGGCATTGTTTTGCGGATATGGAAGAATTGGATCTGGGAACAAATTCGCTTACCTTCCTGGAAAAATCGGGCCGTGTGAGATGCGAGATATAGATTTAGTAGAATGTCAGTATTTTTAGGGTTCCAAAGGCAAACTAGGAACCCTTATAGTTTCACCATGTCCGTCTGTGCGTCTGTCCCGTCTGTTTGTCCGCGGTCTAGCTCAGAGACTTAGCACTACGAAACTGTAATTTTGCAAAATTATTTATTTATATTAGGTACTTTAATTAAGCCGATAAAGTTAAGTTCTACGTAAAGCAAAGGTAAAATTATTATTTTTACATTATAACATGGATAAAATAATTTGGTACATTTCATTATACATTTTTAGATATGGCGGAACGTTACGGAAATATTGCAATCGAAATGTGCAATTATTGCTGAAATTACATCTTCATCTCCATCTACAGCCAAAACTACAAGTAATAAAAAACTGAAAAATATCTTAAATGGAAGCACATCGAACTTAAAAGGAAAACTATCACGATGGAGTAAACTTGATGTTTCTGAGATACAGCCGGCTAAACGGTTTATACCTACTAAAAATCATCTAGACATACATCACTTAAAATACAAAATTAGTTTTTTCGTATCTACCTATGTACGTGTTGTTTTTTGAGATACGGTTTAGCGTTGTTAGCAACGGCTTCGGAACCCAGCATGGTCCAAAACGCTCCTGTTTGGTTTTGTAACTTGTTTATATTAGACTGAGACTATGTAAGAGGACGACCGAATTGTGTTCCTCCTTGTATATGTTGTAGCTTGATGAATTGAAGGAATACACTTTTAATTAAGTAATGGCTATGATTGGTGATGACCTACATCAAGCTTCGCTGGGCGGTGGAAACTGGGTCACATGTACTGGCTGTCTGTTAAGCCCCTTTGCGACGCTTATCCGATTTCATATGTTTAGAGTTACCATTTAGATCAGCTTCTTTATACGTCTAAATAAACACACATACATATATGCAACTGATGGTCTATTAGTTTGATACTTTATACGTTGGTATTACGACGGATTTAGTAACAGAATAAGTTTTTTATAAAGAAAATTCAGTAATACCATACAAGAAATGTTTTACGTATTTTTGTTGTGTCGTAAAAACGGTAAAACATAAAATTTGGTGTGAGTATAGAACCGACTCCGAAGAAAAACAACAAATATACAAAAATTGTCAAGTGTGGGTTGGACTGTACTGTGCGGCGGTACGGAACCCTCGGTGCAGGAGCCAGACTCGCACTTGACCGGTTTTTTAAGTTTTGAAGATATTTCAGTCACAGGCTGAAACGGAAAATCTATCAAACAAGGGCCTATTATTAACTTGGTCCGTTATTCTGCCCTCCTAAACAAAAAGGACACAAGCGCAATTTTATAGTCAAAGTCAATTTAACTCCCCATCTTAAGAAATATGGTCACTTATACATACTCGGTTCTATGAGACATACGCCTTTTTTCCAACGAGGGCAGTATTGTAATAGTATTATTATCTAACATTATGATAGTTCCTATTATCTTGAAAGTCAACGCAGCCGAATCGTAAACGATACGATTGCAATAGGGGTAAAACGCGGTGAAATAGCAGCTCAGATTACCGATTTCGCATAAAATTTACGTTCTGAATCCGAGCGATCCAAGGTTGTAAGCGATTGGTAAGTGGTTCGGTTGTTTTTTCTTTTTCTCGGGAGGCACTTTTACTGGGTAAGTGGGAACTAAAACATGCCGGAAAAAACCTGCAAGAAATACTGATGACGAGTTTATTGTTCTTTCAAAGTAATGGAAAAACCATTTTCAAGATTTGTTATTCCAGCCCTAGAGGCTTAATCAATATTGTTCTAGGTTATATAACAACCGAAGTATAACGAAGTATAACTCATACCTCAAAAATATGTATATATACATGCATAGCTCATAAGTAGACAGGGATATAGTTAAGGAATGCGATCTCTGACTGTAGTGGTATCAATCTCAAATCAATCGGGACAAAATTGACGAGTATGCTTTACTTTAATTGACTTAAATGAATTACTCAGTTGTTAATGTGTATTTGTTTAATGCTTACACACTGTTAACTAAGGTATTGACAAGATTTTGAAGACCGGATACCAGATTACCAAGACCCGGACTACCAGGGTACCAGATCGTTAGGGTGGTTAGGTCGCGAAACGCTAAATTCGAAACTTCTGATGCTCCATTCCTTTTCCATGTCATTCGTTACAAAATCGAGAGGAAATAATAACTTCAAACTTCGATTTACAGAAAACCTGAGTAAGCTAACCCCCTGGGTGGCGTTTAAGTGGAGATCACTAAGTAAAAAACACATTGGGACGCTCTCAGGCAAAGTGGAGCGATGCTCTGCGCGTTGGCTGTCAGTAACTGGATCAGAGGAGTTAATAAATCGGAATTTTATGTGTTAACCGATGAGCGGCACTTTATAATTTATATAAAGCTGGAGCGGCATATGCCCATCAGTGGAAA
Organism: Acleris sparsana; assembly: GCA_923062465.1. Lineage (NCBI taxonomy): Eukaryota > Metazoa > Arthropoda > Insecta > Lepidoptera > Tortricidae > Acleris > Acleris sparsana. The sequence goes on from OV281293.1 coordinate 6,011,973, forward strand.
GCTAGATACGTGTGATGATGAAGGAAGTGATTTAGAACTCTTTTAGAAATCCTTCAGTAGCCACTGCTTCAGTTATTTGAAGTTAACCAACCTGAACAGGTATAACGACATCCACTCTGTGAGTTTGGAAAATGATTTCCGACGAGTTCAGACGTAAAATTCAGGTAGCGTTGTCGGTTATTCTTTCTTTATCACATAATACAGATAACGTGAAGTGAGAAAGGGAGCGATAGGGATTGGTTTGCGGCGTGTAGCGGCGCGACCTGTTGCTTGGCACGGCAAATAGCCCCGGGCACGGAATGTCGATTAGAAACCTTAACTTGAATTGAATCATTCTTGCGGTTTATAAAGCTACTTTAGCCGGAAAATATCGCTTTATTCCATGGAAATCTCAAGCACTTTGAATAATGTTTAAATATTTTAGCAGCGAATGGAAGTGTGTTGTGTGAAGTGTGTTTAAAAAATATGAGTATTTTATTTCTTAAAAGACAATAATTACCACAGAATCGAGGAATGTACCTGACAGCGGGTTGATATAACCCTGTTGACATAAAACTAAATAATTTATTCACTAAATTGGTCATATCAGCCCTGGGGGCCTAATATGGCTGCGTTTATCACGCGACAAAGTGTGGCTAAGGCATCCGTCACCTTCTGACATGTAAAATGTGCAAAATGTGTGTGTCAAATGTGGACTTACCACATTTGACACGCGATATAGACGCAGCCATACTAAGCCGGCAGATTTTTTTCTTTTTTTTATGTCATTGAGAAGGCAAACGAGCATACGGTCACCTGATAGTAAGTGGAAACTGTGACCCATAGAAATTTGCATTCACAAGACTGCAAGCCTAAGACTGCAAACGCGTTGCCAACCCTGAGGACTAAGATGGAATGCCTCAATGCTAGTCATTACACCGGCTGTCTTATCCCCAAACCGGAACACGACAATGCAAACACTGCTGTTTGGCGGTAGGTTAATGGATAAGATGGTGGTAGCGATCCGGACGGACCCTACACAAGGTCCTACCACCCGCAAATATATGATATGATATGGCCATGTGACTAAATAAATTATTTCATTTCTTTTTACACGTGGTTATTATGGAATGAATCTCTTAGCGCTTCCGACGAGACCTTCATAGCTGAGAAGAATCGACGCCAGAAACTGTTCAGGAGGTTATTATTTCGATCATTGTATAAGATGGATTGAGACTTTAAACTATCCCGGTCATTGCATGTATTGCCTTCCATTATTTTAACTGATGTTATCTATAGATTAGATACTCAAAGAAATAGAGGATTTTATTCTTAAAAGTTCAGGAAAAAATGTGAATAAATATTTGCACTTCATAAATAAATAATAAATGAGATACTTTTAGGGTTTGGCAGAGCGTAGCTCCAACTTCACTTCGTTAACTTCAGTCGCAGCCAGGAAAGTGTGCAAACAAGAACGAATTCACATCCCTCGATATAACTTTGCTTTAAATCACAAACGTACTTCAACTTTTCTATTTCTTCCACGCGTCACTTGTCTTTGTTCTGTTTTGGTTAACATTTTCCTGTTACGACAATCGATCACAGTATTTTCTTCTTCCATTCCTTCAGATTCGTTTAACTCGATATAAGTTTGGTAATATCATGTTCTCTGTAATTGAATTTTACACTGGCTGGAGTAACGTCTTTTGTTGTCTGTATCGTCCGAAACATTTCTTTGTTCATGTGGATAGTCAATCAGATTCTATATATTCAATAGCAATTCCATTTTGCGTGTGTGTATGTGTGTGTGTTGTGTCGACATGTTCTCATAACACTCGTCCACCCAACCCCAGTAATATGTGACCAAAAGTTTATGTTCGGGCAATAAATGTCTCTGTCTTTTCCTTTGTCTTATGAAATTAGTATAAAAATCCCTACTCATATGGTAGGACAATTAAAGGCGAACTAAACCCAATTCCAAACTTTACTACTTGATATTATTATAATACCCGCATGTTCGTGACTTGCAGCCCGCAAAGCGGCAAATAGAAGCCTCGCCAAACATTGCGGCCCAAGGGCGGTATGCAGTCGTTTAGAAGTAAAACAGATTGCGGTCCCCTTTGAATAAAACATTAAAGAGGTAATAAAGCCTATCGTATTCAAAAAATGTTGACCACTCTGTGGTTTGTCATAATTAAATTTAAATTCAATATAGAACTACTAATATAATTTAAACAGTGCCATTAGTAAAAATGCCGGGTTCGAAGCAACCTCCTACGGCCCACTAAACAACGAAAATTGTCAATAGAATATGAATCTATTACGAATGACATAATAGTAGATTGTTCAACAAGGGACTTCAACAAGCCATAATGACACGAGATTTTTAGCTACCCAAGCTAAGCGAGGGTGGCTATAGGTCCAGTGTCATTATGGTGGTTTAGTCTCGCGTTAAGCACTACTTTTCACTTAGAATGCGAGAAAAAAAAAGTCGTTCTATCCAATGATATTTTATATTAAATACGTTATGCTCATACGAAACACATTCTTAACTTGTCGTCAATTACTAACAGTTGTTACCTTTCCATATTTTTACAGACAAAGACTGCGATTCGTAGCGAAAACTATTGTTAGAAAGAGCAAATTAAACAAAGTATGGCATGGCGATGTATTTAAACAAAATGTAAAAAATATTTACGGTAGGTACTTACGAATGAAATGAGTCATCCTTTCTTCCTTTTACAGTAACGCCAGACGGGATTTTTATGAAATATATTTCTTACATTTCGGTAATAATAACACTTTATTATTTAGTTCTTTCTGCTCCATGTAAACTACAAATGTGTAATAAAAGTCCTCACGCAATGTCAATACTTATTTATAACAGAGCTCCTAAAGATATTGTTCCTAAAGATAAAATATAAGACATTGGTAAATAAATTAAAGACCTATATTTTAAGTAAATGTCCGTACTCTTTGCATGACTTTACGGATAAGCAATCAGTAGTTGAAAACAGAAGAAGACCGCCTGTAATTAATACCATGGTTAAGCAATAATAAATGAATATGAATATCTTTGACGCGTGCGTGTCAGCGGTCGCGGTGTAACTGAATGGTAGTAAGGCAATTTACCTTCCTTATTGAGGAACGCTTTTGCGTGCAGATGACGTATCTTAATACCTATCATTTGTTCTATTTATACAAAATTACAATATTAATTATAACAAAATTCCTTACAAATTTGTTTCGTGATATATTTTTTCTTTGTAAAGTGACGCTTTAAATGCTTGCATATTTAGCCAACAGGTTCAAACTTGAAAACCATTTTAATACTAATTGGACCATGCATAATAAAATGAATTAATCCTTAATATAATAATAGATTCATATTCTTAATCGTGTTTCACAAAATTAAATAGTTTTTTTTAAATATATTTTTGCGCACTGGTCATTTTGAGGTTATCTCCACGCCCTAAAAAAAATTCTATACACAATCACTGAAAATGGCGATAATCCTCCATTAACAAACATCGTGATTGGCTGTTTAGGGGTTTCCAAAGTAAATAAAAAAAAACTTGAATCCCTAGGGATTAATAAGATCTTTACTCCCGATGTGCAGAAAGTAAAGTTAAATTTTAAGAGCATGAGAAGTGAAAAGTTTACTTTCTAATTTGATCATTAGTCATAAAAACAAAAGAAATTACACTTTACTTTTTTGCACTAGATCTTTATTTGAATGGCCGTATTTTGTACTATAATTAATACAAGGAACCTCAGGAGGCTAACAAACGTTTTATATATTGATGATTTATTGATTAAATTGATATCACAAAGGCCATTTTAAGTATGACGTAATTGGTCAAAATTGGAAATTTTATGTCAAATCCATCATCAGCCTGTGCCGTGAAACTAAACAACTATGGTCCTAACCTGTAACATAGTGTAATGTTTCTCATAACATTATTCTTAAAAAATGGTAGTTATACCTTATAGCTAGAATTAAAAGTACATGAATTTAGCCAAAACAAACCCCAGCAATAATAGCAGTAAGCCATAACAATAATGCAGTAAGGAAAATTGTTCAATTCTTGAACCTAGGACTACAGTTGTGTGATTATACGGTGCCACAAATTTGATATAGCGCCCATTTTATTATGGAACTGGCCACCTGACCTGCACTCGCTTAACTTCGGTTCATGTGAGTTGTCAATAACCCCTGTACATAAACTAGAATTAATTATACATAAAAACCTTTACTCTATCTATTGATGAAAACATTAAAATCTGTTGTGTAGTTCAAAAGATGTATGCGTAAATTCAGAGAGACAGATGGCGGGAAGCGATTTTGTTGTATACTATATAGAGTTTAAGTGAGTATGGCACAGTTAAGTCAACATAACCAATAAACAATTTACACGAAAAAGCAAGTCTTATTAAATTAAAGTGGACTGAATTGTGGATGGTCAATTACTTAATGAATTATATTGGACATTCACGATGTATAATTATTAATTGCTGTGTATACTAACAGCGCTGCGGCAATCGTAAATGTAACATAGTATACGGCAGCTTTAGTTATAACGATTAGTTAATTTTTTCCAATAGTTTTAGCCCTTTGTAGTACCCACTGTGAAAATCACATGTTCTAAAAATAACTGGTATAGAGACTCTGTTTCGTTGACACGCACCCCGCGACGGTATCCTATGCAGAAAACAAGGGTAAACGTCAGCCTTTGCACAAAAAGTGTCAAAAAAATAGTTGCAAAATTGTCTATGCTTGGTTTTAGAGGGGGCACGTTTTATATTTAGAACAGGCTCTACGGCTCTCGGCTGAAGGGTCAATTAGCCGCTCGCACTTCGAAGTGTTAGCCGCTTTTTCCATCAATTGTTAGTGCTTATTACACTATGAAAGTCTATTAAGTTTAAATGATAAGAAGTCTATGTTCTTCGAAGTGGTCATTTGTCATTAAAAGGCGTTAACGAGGTCTCTCTCAACTCGACAGAGTTTGATTGTTCTGTGTCTTCGTCACTATGTTCGTTTAAACTTAAATTTGATAGGTTTTTTTGTTACCTATCTCAAATGTCATTAGGCGATTTAATAACTTTGAGAACGTTCCCTTGTTTTCTAGAATTGCATTTAAAAAAATATTTGCCATAATTAAATAATTGTTAAGGGCTAAAATGATTATTTGCCATAATCGAAGCGAAGATATGTTTATTGCTCGAGTTTTTTTTAAAGATAATATAATCTTCGCAATTTTACGGATATCTTGTCAAAAATACAATATTTTACAGTTATCTTTATTGCACCTTATAGAAAATTACCATTTGAAACAAATAATAAAAAACTATGTAACATGGTAAACAACAGGCGGTTACAGGTTAGTACTGCAGACTGAATATTGTAAGAAAATACATGATTATGGTGTTAGTTATCCGGGGTTAGTTATATGGTGTTAGTATTTAAACCTAAAGTAAATAAATAAAAGGAAAGGTATAATCATGTCATAGAAACAATGAAACATTAAAAGTTGGTTATGTGATTAGCTCCCGTAAGGAAAGTCCCGGGTTGGGTGCCATCTACTACTTGAATCTTCAGCACAGCAAAGAAACATGACGCGATGCCACAAAACAGAACAAAATTATATGAGGAGCATTAAATATCAAGTTTACTGGGTTGTGTCCCACTGCTGGGCAAATGCGGAGGGAGAACCCTGTCACTCCACTGACCCCTATGGAGAGCGTACTCCCACTAATTACACATAAATGCGTCCAGGTCACCACGTCTCCTCTTTTTGCGTCTACTTCTGCTACGATATCCGTCTCGAGGAAGCCAATCGGTAGTATTTTTGGTCCATCTCTGATCGCACCTGTAGCAGACGTATCCAGCCTAGTCCCGCTTCAATATTGCGGTAAAAAAGGTAAGTTCTGTTTTCGTAAGGTAAATTACTCTTGTATTATTCATATAAATTATAATTTCAATTGCCACAGATTTCATTTGCTTGCTTTTACTTTGATTTGCATTGCTTTGCAATGTCTAGTTATTCCGCCATTAGAAAATACCTCATTTCTTCTACTTACACGGTTTTTTATACTAAATATGCCTGGAAATATCTGCAGCTGCGCCTCGGCAGGTGGCCTTCGTCCTAATTGAGGCTGGAGCTCTCGGTTTAAGTTGGTTATATAATGAACGTTTATCTTGCTTCCGATGCAAACTAAAAACATAAGTCGCCTGGACTGCACAGACATCAGTTAAGTCTAAGTACAAAATCCATTAAACAAAAGTAAATACAAATACAAATACAAATAATTTATTATGCAAGTAGGCCCTGTAGGCACTTTTACAAGTCTGAGTCTACCAGCGCTTCCAAAGAGACCACTGTTGAGAAGAAGCGCCGCAAGAAACTCAACAGTAAGCCGTTTTTTCCAAATAAATCACTTATTACAATACTAAACTTAAGCTACACAATTTAAATGTCACAGGGATGTACAGGTCCCAGTAGTAATAATAATTAAATATACTTATCAAAATGTCGGATTAAAATAAATAATACAATTTCGGAGATGTAAACAGTCTCCAAATGTCAAATTAAAATTAAGAAATAAATATAATTAAAAAAAAAACACAAAACAAAGGAGATGTAGAAAGTCTCCACGGTCAATTTTGGAGATGTAAAGAGTCTCCAGATGTCAAATTAAAATTAAATACAATTATAAAAAAAAAACACGCGCACAAAATTAAAATAAGGGAGATGTAGAAAGTCTCCACGGTCAATTATGGAGATGTAAAGAGTCTCCAGATGCCATATTAAAATAATAGGTAATCATACAGGGAGATGTATATAGTCTCCACGGTCATTAATAATTGTAATACAAAAAAATAAATATAGTCATAGTCATAGTCATATTCATTTATTGCTTTATGTTGTACAGAGAGGTCTTAAAAATACAGTAGATAGCTTCAACATAAACCCTGCAAGGGCACTGCAACAAGACACAATAATATACTTACGTGTCTATTTAGAAAACATTTACATAATAATAAAAAAGATGAAATTTAATAATAAAAGGCTAACATTATTTATTCACTCTTGAAATGAAAAAAACTCTTCCAAATTATAAAAACATTTTGAGATCAAAAAACTCTTTAACTTATTACAAAATATAGACTCTTTTGTTATATTTTTGATTGTTAGAGGTATTTTATTGTAAATTTTTACGGCCATGTGATGTGTCCCAGAGCTAACAATTTTTAAATTAGTAAAAGAGCTTATTAACTTATTTGTCGTCCTGAGGTTGATTTGACATTTATTTTCTCTTTCTTGTGGAAATAGGGTTTTGTGGTTTCGTACAAGTCTACATATTTCGTAAATATACATGGACACCAGTGTTAGGATATTTAGACGAGTAAAATGTGGCCTGCAGGTATCTGTTGCTTTAATATTGACCAGTATCCTAATACATTTTTTGTAGAGTGAAAAGTTTGCTAACATTGGTGCTGTTGCCCCAGATGATCACTCCATAGCTGTCCCAGGCATGCGCGTAGGCATAATAGCCGTTATGGCAGTTTTTAAATTAGTATTTTTTTTCAATTCATAGAGTGCATATGTGAAACGAGCTATTTTGTTTATTATTTTATCTATGTGTGCTTTCCAGTTCATCTCTGAGCCTATTTCAACTCCTAACAAGTTACATGAAGAAACAGGTTACATGAAGTTACATGAAGGTTATATCAGTACCAAGCATTGTCATCATTCATATAATCTTTAATACTATAATAAGCTTTAGAAATTAGTTTACGTTTAACGTAACTCTTAAATTTATTTACTGATAAATGAGTAACACTACTTGGGAGCTTATTATAGAACCTTATACAATTACCCATGAAAGAGTTTTTTATTTTGTGAAGCCGTGTAAAGGGCACTGCGAGCTTATGTTTATTTCTGGTATTAACATTATGTATGTCACAGTTCTTTCTAAAATTACTGATGGTCTTATGAACATGCATAATGTTTTCATAAATATATTGACTGTATACGGTTAATATATTCGTTTCTTTGAACTTATCTCTAAGCGAGTCTCTATGACCCATCTTGTAAACAGCACGAATAGCCATCTTCTGTAGAACAAAGATGCTGTTTACGCCAGCACCACTACCCCATAGTAAAATACCATATGACATAATACTATGGAAGTAACTAAAATAAACTAATCGAGCGGTTTTCAAGTCTATTCGATTTCGAATTTTATTAACTGCAAAAGCTGCAGAACTTATTCTATTCGCTAATTTAGCCAGATCAGGACCCCATTGGAGCTTTGAGTCTAACGTTATACCAAGAAATACTGTATCATTAACTAAGTCTAATTTGTCATTTTTAATAGTTACAGTAGTTTGTCTATTTTTCACATTGGTAGTCATAAATTTAATACATTTAGTCTTTTTCTCATTTAGTAATAAATTATTAACACTAATCCAATGTACTACTTTTGATATAGCATTGTTTACATCCACATTAAACTCCTGTTGTCGTTTGACTTTAAATACGAGTGAGGTATCATCAGCAAACAATACTATATCATGGTTGTCCTTTATAAGGTATGGTAAATCATTTATGTAAATGAGGAATAGAAATGGACCCAAAATTGAGCCCTGTGGCACGCCCATTGAGACCAAAGACCCAGGTGATCGTTTTCCATTCACGTCTACCCTTTGTATTCTCTCGAATAAGTACGTTTTAAAAGTTATTATTATAGTGAATTATTGTGTTTATTCAATTTATTGTTTGTAATTGTACCTTGTTTTATTTAAATATTGAAAAATGTTGTAAATAAATAAAGACACGTTTACATTTGTTTGCTGACGACGTGCACGTGAAAAGCGTCGGTGGCCTAAAGGCTTAGAGGTTGACTCATGATCGTAAGGTACCGAGTTCGAACCCCCGCGGTCACCATGTACCGATGAGTTTTTATATGTACATTACCCGATGCTCTTACGGTGAAGGAAAAACATCGTGAGGAAATCTGTAAGAGGGTAATTGCACAAAAGGTCGGATAGGCGTCGAAACGATATCCGAAAAGTCCCATCTGTAAGATAAGATGAGATACTATAATTATATATTATATAATTAATAATATATAATTTTCGATCTCCCCGATACTTAGGAAATTATTTTACCTCACCTGCAAAACTATGACGACGACGTTTGTCGTTCGACTTTCAAAAGCAAACAATAGAGATACTTACGTCATCCTCAGTATTTAGGTTTCACGTTTGCGCGGAAAGGATTCGCTACGTTTCTAATAATATTGTTCACAAACAACTAAACATTTATCACTGTCGCTTTTCAGCCAATACGTATCAAATGTTTGCTAAAAGAATATAATTTTAAAAATAAATGAAAAACATATTGCTTACGCATGAATATCAATGGAAAATAACCTCGAAACCAACACTGGATAATAGTGAAGGCCAGCCAGATCGGTTTCGGTTGCTTTGGGTATTGAAAACTTATTTGATCCATCAAACAACAAACGCTCGGTAAATCCTCCACGGTTCCGAATTCAAATTTCAGGATGTTCAACGTTTATTGGGAACGAATAAAAATAGACCCGCTCCAGTAAATTGGAATCGAAATCAATATCTCCGTAGAGGCGGCAAAACCGGGGGAATGCGTCGCAGAGCTTAGGTTTACACTAAATTGTGGGTTCTCTGTAGCCGTGTGGTAATTCAGCTGACTTTTTCGCCTTAACTCATAACTCTGGCTTATCTGTTTTACCTTTTATAGTTACCTACGAGCTGGGTGCACAAGTACAAAGCAGGTTAAGTGCCTTTATTATAAATGATGCAACACAAAAATGAAGTGCAGGAAATTAACTGTGCATACTTGTGACTTAAAAATTGAAATTAATAAGTTTTTGTAATCAAATAAAATAATCGCGACCGTTTATATCCTGTATATTTTCTTAATAACCCATTCATATTTTTTAATTAACATACGTGTCATGTCACATAACATAATAATTCGTTTCGGTCTAAATGCTGGGTCCCTATTACTCTCGAAAAACCTTACAACGGAAGTATCATTACGCAGAATTCAGTAAAATTCTCATTTCATCGAAAGGCATTTCTCACTCAATGAGGTATTTTTTTGGAAACTATCCTTTTTTTACCCTAGGAAAATGAAAATTGATAGTTTATCCAAAATGCCACCGTTAAAATACGTTTTCACTATAATTCAACTCTTGAAAAAAAAGCCATTCATTCTAATATCCAAATAATCAATTTCCAATACATTACTCTCTCACATCACGTCAGGTTTAATTTAACTAAGTGCATTTTGTGCTTTGTCATTCTATTTTCTAGTCTGGATGTAGGGTTCTGATATTTGAGCTTGAAATGTACAGAGAATTTAGGTGCATGCTCTTTTCTTTTTTCCAGAAGTCTGACTGTTATAGTTATTCATTTAGGTTTCATTTGGGGAGAGGTCTGTTTGGAACAGCTGGTAAATTAACTTTCCGTAGTTTTTTTATGTTTTGTTTTCTTTACCGAAATTTAAGTCAGACGTATTGCATTTTGCTTTATATAAACCTCTCTAGAAGTCTTTTACACTTATAGCGCAGCGCTGCAGTTTCCTTTTTCTTTTTTTTTCAGTCACATGGTCGTTAACTTTACTGCAATAGGTAATAAAATTATGAGTATTATAATGTATAAAATTGGCCATTCTCTTGTGCTAGTCAATGTAACAAACTCTACAATAACAATAAACTGGCTCCACTATACCGCCATATGTGCCAAAGACAAGGATGATACCTTTTTATACGTATTCAGTATGTAAAGCACATTTGATATGATTATCCTTCATACCGAGTCGTAAGTAGTAACTATTACTATGTATACATGATTTATTTATTGTATAAGTGATTTCTCCCGGTTTTCTTACTTATTTATACAAACATGTTTTTTGTTATGCGTGATGTCAGCTTACCAGTTTAGTGGCAGTATTTCCTGACTGCTGTGACATGGGGACTTTCAGAAGACGACCACACTATTTTCTCAAAGGCCGGCAACGCATCTAGGATTCTAGGAGGAATAGGTGCCCCGTTTTCTCATTTACCTCCTATAGTATAATCTAGTCTCTTCAGTATAAACAAATATCTAGGCATCGGTTTTACCTTATATTTGCATATATCCTTCACCTTTAGAACAGAACAGTGTTTATTTTATATGATTGTTTATAGTAAAACATATTTTTTTTAATTAACATAAAAGTCAAAAGTCCCCTGCGACATTGTCCCAAAAATGCTGGCAGCATTTCCTCCCTTGATAGTTAATATTTGGATTTTAAAAAAAACACAACTGCCACCTCTTCGGTCGACCGTGACGTACGACGTGACTAATTATTAATTTATAAGAGCTCACAGTTTATTAAAAAAGACGTCTATATTTCACTAATAAAATAACGCCTGTGTGAATTTTACCCGTTTTATGTTTTTTCATTAGAGGTAAATGTGACAGAAAGTCAATTTGGTGACCCACTTTTCACCTTTTATTATTTCAAGTTAACCGAAGATTAGAAAAAAGCATACCTGATAAAAAAAACTGTCGAATTTCAACCTAGAACAATAGCCGAACTTAGAATAAAGGACTCTATGTATACCAGTCCATTGGTTGTGCCACCAACGAGGTTCTTGGCGTATGACAGATATGCTGCAGGAGGCTGTGTCACCGGTAATGGAACGGTTAATTTGCTGGAACACCGCAACAGGGCGCTGCGAAAGTGCCAATTAGGGAGGTGAGTTTCTAAACTACAACTTAGCTGCCTTATGTTACATCTTATGTCCCATTATTAAGTAGGTAGGTACACTAGCATTTATATTACGGCATTTTGAAGCAATATTTATTAGGTGAATTAAAAAAAAATGCTTACTTTTATATTTATTTTTCAAATGATAATAATTGTGCGTAAAAAAGGTCTATTGTATGTCTAGTTTTGGTAAAGAACAGTAAAAACCCATACATTACATTCGACATATTTCCGAAATTTTATTTTCTACTGTGTAAATCAAAATCACATTTCCATTAAAACAAAATACGGTTCGAACTAAACCACAAAAACTGATATTCGAAAATCAATCGTCAAACCAAACGTATCTGATTCCATTTCAGAGACAAACTATTTCGCGTTGGATACTATTTTACAGAGGTACGAGTATCACTGGCAGCTTATAATATGTTCGTTTGGTAAGTCACCTGCCTTTGTTCGAAGCCAGTATTTATTTCAGTGTAGGAGCATTATATTGGATCCGTTGGATTCCATATTTCCGCTGCGGCGCTGGCATTGGCACGGAAGTGGGGCCTCTACTATATACTGAGTTCCAATTTCGAATTTTGCTTTGACGTTCATTTTGAGTTTATTTTCTTCGTGCGGATTTAACAAAAATTAACCGACTTCAAAAAAGGAGGAGGTTTCTCAATTCGACCTTATATATTTTCAATGAATGGATAGATTTTCATGTCATAAACATAATTTTAAACGTGTATTAAAAATACGTATATACCTACTAAAAAATGAATGACTATCTACTGGTCCATAGAGGGAAAATCCTGAATTGTCACACTATCGCCAATTTCATGAAGCAAATTTGGAAATGTTAAACTCACTTCTCTAATTATTTCTGGCTGACATTCTCCTTCCTTCCTGCTCATTATCTTGAGTTTTTAGACAATTGCCAGCCGTACCCTTGATGCCTCTAGTGGCGGGGGTTGCAAAATCTTCCTAAATCACAAACAGTACGTAAACCTAGCCAAATCGCCTACGTTAAAGAAAGCGAAAAAAATTTTGATTTGTTGTAAGCTCTCATGTAATCATCTGTCATTGTAAATAATTTTATAGATTCCTACTATTGCTAGCTTTCGTAGAACGAACTTGGCTAGGCAATCCGATGTCAGGAACATACGCAACTGATTAGATTCTGTTGTAATCGATGTTAATACGGCCGTAGACTGCCCGTACTGCTATTCAACTTTTCAGTTGTTGAATTCGTCCATGTCTTTGAGGTCAAATAAGAAGATTACCTGTAGATTGAGAATTCATATCCATACAATATAATAAATGTTAACGTTACTCTGTCCGTCTGTTGGTTGCGCTTTCAGGGGTAAACTGCTGAACCGATATGGTATGGAGCCGCTTGGTATGAACATGTATGAGTATACACAGTATGAGGAAAGGATATAAGGAAAACTACTCACGATAAACGACTTCTACGTAATCAGAGCCGCGGGCAACCGGTAGTTAAACATAATTTCGATGTTTTTATTAGTACCTATTCTTTCATTCCAGTTTATCTTTTTCTGAGTACAAATTTTAAATTCATATTACTGAATTCCGGCCAGACTTAAGTGTATAATGTTTTATTTTTTTATTTGGGCACGAATGGTACAATAAAGTTAAAAAAACAAGTTTTTTAACGTCAACCAGCGAACACAGCACAGTCTTGAGGTGCGCAATTTAGGTGATAACTTCTTATTGAATTAGTAATGATTACCATTTAAAACACTTTTCTTCCGTTTTATGCTGCTCCTTCTTCTTCCTTATTAAAATCAGTATCAGCTATCTCTGGCGCCACTTCACAATTTATTAGACGCCGGTCTGCTCTAATTTCACGCAAGATTCAACCTCCATCCGACAGAAATGCCACACCATTGTCTAGAACGACGTATATCCTTTTGAACTTCCTAATATATACGACATTTTGGCCCAGGAGATGGATAACGCTCCGCTGACACACGAGCGACTATGAAGCCTACTTCATAAACCCGTTCAACTGAATTATTACATTTCTACCCCGTAAGACCTTTATTCGCTGGATACAAAGAGTTCAGAGTCGTTCTTGTTCAATTATATCTCACGTTTTTCAAGAATTTTCTGTTCCCTATATTAGTAAACAAAAAATAAAGGAATTTACTTTTATACCTCAGGTTACAGGGCTCAATATGTCATAATCTGATGAAGAATCGTAGCTATGGTCACGTGTGGTGGTGGGATTTTTTTATTTAGTAAATAAATAAAATATTACAACCAAGTTTACTCTTTGTTATACGATCATGCCTGACATACCAACGATATAACATTTTCAATCATAATCAAGAACAACTTCCATACCTGTAACCAGCTTGATTGAACGATATTTCCAATACAACTACAGTAGGTAAAACAACTCATTTATATGCAAAGAGTCAAAACCACTTGGCAAAGTTACTAGCCAATGTATACTACTTCCCAATATTCAGTATCCATTCCCAACTTGATGGACAAGAGCTGTACAAAATTTCGGCATCGCAATAAAATAACAATGTCAATTAAATTTGATCCCTGTCGGGCCGCAGCGCGTGTCAAATCTGGGTTAACCCGGAACACGAAATTCGGAAATTTGTCATCTCCATCCCGTTTACACTTCTGCGGGGAGAGATTAGAGAGAAGGTGAGAGATGTGTCTTTCCTTGATATTCTGGAGTTGTAGTAGAACTCGTGGTTATTGTGATAAATGTTCCAAGTTTACGCTAATAAGCAGTCGCGATCAAAACGTCCCCTTAATCGGAGACGCTCAGGCTTTGTTGTAATTACTTTTGAACTTTGCGATGAGTTTCCTGAGGCAATTGCCATGTTTGATGAAACTTTATTATAGAATCACGTAGGTATTGTGCCAAATTCAAAACTATAATTTTTAAATTGATGTTTTGTTTCACGATTTGCTCATTGGTCTTTACAACACAATGATAGAGTTTACGATTCTTAAATTTTAAGGTAAGAGACGTATGAATCTGGAGATTACAGAACCATTAGTGTTGATTTTAAAAAGGTTTCAAGAGAGTAGTTTTACATTGAAAAGACAAATATTGGCTTGATTGAAAAGTTGCCTTTTGCAAGTATTTTTTAACGATTCGTGATGTCTTATAGTTTCTTACTTAGTGATATGGTGAGCTAGATAACTGTATTATATTTTTTATAAAATTAAACTTCTTATCAAATAAAAAACCTCACTTTACTGTACCATACCTACAACGTGCAAATGGCGGACGTAAAGGGAATCTCATAGTTTAATAAAAATATTTAATACATACTCAAATATTTATAGTTTCTAGCTGCGCTACACTCTAAACTATTGAAAAATGAAACGTTTTCCTTTAACAAGTAATGAATAAATAAAGGAACCTCTATCTAACCTTTCCTCTTGACCCAGGAATTTTCTTCCATTATCATGCTCATTAAAATCACTCTGACAGTTATTCTGACATCGCTTGTCGTGGGACTTAAAGCTATTTTAAACTGCTGTACTTACGGCCTCTTTTCAAACACAATAAAAATACTACGACTTCGTTTGTCCGTCTCTAACGAATATTCAAAAATATTATCTAAACATCAACTAAAGAGAAAATCCTCATTTGGAAATCCAAATGTCGTTGTCGACAAGTCTATTTGCGGGTAGTTATAGACTCGAAGCGCCCGGCGCATCTGTCAGCGGACATAATGAATTGCCTTCATCGTGGATGCAAATCCGGTTATGCAGCCGACTGGAATTCAATCCTCGGACAGTCAGCAACGTGATCATTTTTTAAATTTATTATTATCTTGCGTTTCAATTATTCTTAGGGCGGTCTATGTGTATGTGTGGAACTTATCTTGAGTGAGAGATACTAGGCTGGGATGCCTGTTTTTTATTAGTTTTCTATGACTTTATGCTGTTTGTACATACAGCTCTCGTCTTTTTTAACTCGCTTTTGGTCTCGCCCGTTCTCATCTCGTTTCGCCAGGACCCGGTCGCGGTCGGATTCACCCCGAGTCTCGACGAGTGAGTACTACCGGCATGACGTTTCTTGGAAATCACTTGAGACAGGCATCTTAGCAAAGTTCATTTTAATGGGGCCCTATGATTTGACATTTACTTTGACGCGTCTCCGAGCATCTTAGACAAAATCAGTTTATGAATAGCCCTATTACAGTCCTCTGATATTTCAGTGTCTAAGTATAGTAAATTACTAAATTTAATGTAATGTTACTAACGCCGGTCATTGTGGCTGCTGACCTTATTTGGGCAACAATGCGTAGCACATAACTCCCATCCATCGCAAGGACAATATCATCAATGTAGCATTGTAGAAACACATGTACACGCACGTGGGGCGCCTCTCACTAACATCCTAGTTACGAGTGTTACGACACAGATGCTAGACTAAGGTGTTAACTGACTGATTTAAATAATAAATAATATCCGGAGACAATGTCTCACCAATTGACCTAGTCCCAAACTAAGCTCTATACTTGTACTATGGGTACTAGACAACGATATAATTACTTTTCTTTGACTAACGGTTAAAAGGGCTGGTAATAAGGGTAACTTTTACGGATAAAATTCGAACCCCTTTACAAAATCATAATCAGATCCCAATACCTGCACCAGTCATACTATCAATCATTGTTTGAACTATAAGTTAATGGTAGTCAAAGCTAAACGGCCGAAGATAGAAAGATCGTGTCCACAGCTATTATGTATCGATCAGGCGTTAGTCGCTCGATCAGAGCCGGTCCGACCCTCGTCACTAGTTCCTGCACACTGCTGGGGCCCTAGGCAGGATACAAACGATTTTCTTTTGTGACACTCAAAATGTGAATGGGATGACATTCCCTTGTGTTACGATGAACCATGGTCAACTGTCATCCCATACATTTTTAGCGATATAATAGTATAACGTATGAAGCGTTGCATCTTGGCTAGGCAGCTATGAGAACGCAGATTTCAATTGAAAAAGCCTTGATTTCATGGATGGAGTGTGCGCTGGTTAGATGACTGGCTTCTGGCTAACAAGTATTAAAACGCTATCCCTGCAGGACATGGTGGGGTAAATGGAACCTAGGTTTAGCGGCAAAATAAAGACGGATGGCTTCGAATCGTCAACTACCCGCAAAAAGAGTTGCCCTGTCAACAACATTTGGATTTCCAAATAAGGATTTTCTCTTTAGCTGCTTTTTATACAGTACTTTTGTAAATTTGTTAAATGTGTGTGTGAAGACGCCCTTAATGCAGCAGCTTAAAATAGCTTTAAGTACGACGACGAGTGACGTCATAATAACTGAAGAAGTGAGTTTAATGAGCACGACAATTTAAGAGTATTTGAGTTAAGAGGACAGGTTAGATAGAGGTTACTTATGAACATAACTAAGTAAAAGTTAAAACTAAACTCAAATATTTAAGGTAAATAATAATCACCACTAAGTAATGTTTATAGTATGTTTAGTAATTAAGGGAACTTTAGGCCTTATTTAAGTGATTTATTTAACATAGTTAACTTTAAACGGCTGTTTGTTTTCTGAATAAATAAAAAAATCCGGGGTTGATGCAAACTAGGGAATAAACAAACCCGAAGTTCCGAATTGCGCTACGGAAACATTGCCCTCACGAAGTTAGATGTCGACTGCAGTGTGCCACGAGGCACTGCCTCGGCCGAGAGTTGTTGCAAAGATTTGCCTCTCAGCTACTGCGTCAATCTAGTTCACCGGCGTCAAGGCCTGGTAAATTGGGTGAGAATTGTACCTAGTTATAACTAAGTACGATTCCAACTAAGTACATTCCGAATTTCCCACATATATGTTAATACCATCTACTCTGAGGGGACATTCTCCCTTTGAGTCACTCAGAGGGCTATGGAGAAGGCTATGCTTGGGGTTTCTCTGCGTGATAGAATCAGAAATGATGATATCTGCATTAGAACTAAGGTTACCGACATAGCCCGAAGAATAGCTAAACTGAACTGGCAGTGGGCGGGGCACATTGCTCGCAAGACTGATGGCCGATGGGCTGAGAAGGTTATTGAGTGGCGTCCGCGGACCGAAAGACGAGCTGTAGGTAGGCCTCCAACAAGATGGAGTTACGACCTCGTTAGGATCGCGGGAGCGCGGTGGATGCGAAAAGCACAAGACCGGTCTGATTGGAGAGCCTTGGGGGAGGCCTATGTCCAGCAGTGGACGTCTTTCGGCTGACATGATGATGATGATGATGATGATGATGATGATGATGATGAGAGGAAACTCATAATGCGTACGATTCACGCAAAAGGAATGAATGTTGTGTGTAATGAAGGTAAGATATATTAACATCGTTTGGTAATAGCACGTTTTAAAGCAACATTCTAGGGCCGAGATTCTAGGCGGTAAAAACCATAACCTGCTATCGAATTGTCAACGTTTTGATAACTCTTATTTTCTTGACAGTAATGGCGGCCGAGTTACCTACAAACGATACCATAACAGGTCAAAGACGATAATGTTTTATACCGCTTAGAATAGAGGCCCAGCTTGTCGATAATATGGTTTTGAATTATTAATTTTGAGCTATTATCTACAATCCAATTTCCAAGAATCTTCGAAAATTTACGATCCTGTATCTTGTTAACCTTCATTCTATATACCTTAACGTAGCATGAATTTTCGTTCTCCGAATTTTGTACGCCACTTACCGCAGTGAAGTAGGTACATGGTACTCTATAATCTAATCTTGATTTAATATTAAATCTGACGGTGATGTGTTTGATTTTAGTGTAATTAATATAGTTCATGTAAATAACTTTGCGGACATTTTTCAGTTCAGCGAGAATATGAGTTTAATCATAATAATCAGACGGTCTCCGTTCAGCTTAATGTTGTAGAAATCTCGCAACGGAGCTGAAGTCGGGGTAAGTCTCGCGAGACGGTTCGAATAAAGACTTGATTTCATTCTGTAGGTAAAGACCAGCGGAATAATGGAAAGGAAATTCTAGACGAAAATTGCTTTAGGTGTATTGATGTAACAGAGATCTAATTTGCTCGATGAGGACTTCCCTTTTTTAGTTTTGATGTTTTTATTACAAATATTGTATATGTAAGTGAAAAAATTGAGGTTTTTTTTCTGAATGGAGAAAACGCTGCTCGAGCTGTTACAATTTTAACAGATTCATTAAAATGACCTAGTCATAACATTATTATAACTCTGATAATAATTTGGCTAGTGCAAGTAACAGGCGTCACTGCCTTGTCATTAAAAAAAGTTTAAGATATTGCAATTTTTTTGATTTGAATAAATTACAAATTTCCACCAAAATCTATGAGATGCAGGTCACATTACATAAGTATAAACTAAGAACAACAATCTACAACATACCTATTCAAAAATCGTAAAAATTGAACTTGGTTTGAGGGGAGAGAAAAGTTATCGCATTTTGTAAGGACATTTTTAGCTCAACCAACATTCCTCTTAAGACGCGCATGCCGTTACCCTAGTTTTATTGTAAAGTGTTTTCTACTGGCCGCGTCTGAATACACTGAAGAACTAATTTTCTTTTATAAGCACTTAGGCAAAAATGCCCGACAGTATTGTATTGTTAACAAACGCTCAATGATTCTTTGTCAGCAGCGGGTATAGTAATTAATTGGTTTTTCTAAGAAGAATTCCATTAGTCTCGGGGAATGAACTTTTGGTGCCAATGATGTCAAAAGTTCACTCTCTGTAATAAATAATCGCAGTAAATGAAGGCAAATCAAATCTAGTTAACTTCAGTATTCTAAATTAATAAATAACAAGTTCAAAATGATGAAAGGTCAAATGCATGCAGCTGGTGCCGTCGAATTCGGCTTTGAGTTTCACGTTAGTGCTCGTATTGGGAACATTTCCCAGGTGGAGCAAATGCTCTTCTGCGGTGTTTAATCCCGGACTCGGCGTAGCATTTGGATTTCATATTCAGGGTACGTTCATTAGACTAGTATCATTTTCCAAACGTTCATTTCGCAAAAACGTATTTATGGCTCATAATGAGTGAAGGTAGACAAAAAAATAATGCGGCGTGAAGTACTTTCTTGCATTAGTTTGTAAAATATAATAGTTTGTCTATGATAATATCAAAATATAAGTGAACTTTCAAATTAATTCACGAATAATATATTTTAGCTGAAACCGGCGTTTATACCTTTTCCGATGATGTTATTTAAGAATAACAGTTCTATGGCAGATGCGCTTATTCGTCGTAGAAGTGCAGGTATGGATGCAGCGAACTATCTGAGACCGGCCGGATATTAACGCGCTCGATATTACTACCCACAGCTGATGCCGCGTTTTTTATTACCTATATTTCCCACCATTGCATTGGCTTGTGGCGCTGACAAAGCTGACCCGCCGAGTCGGGTGCGATTCGCGATTTTCGCGAACAATAGTGCCGCGCTGCGGTCACCCGGACAAAAGCTGGCGTGATCATGGCCTATCAGGTCGAGAACATACATATAGGAAGCGGCATGAGAGTTGAAGCAAAGTATTATACAGAAAATAAACTCAGCTCCGATTCTTTAGGAGCTTCCGTTGGTTGGTTGGCCTAGCCACGAGTGCCACGACTAATCCTGCGTCAATCAGCGTTATCAGCGTCATCTCATGACCCTCCACTGGCTTGTTGCGCGCGTACCCATATTAGAAGATGTTTTACTGGTGTTTTCTATTGTGGTTTAAGTGAAGAAAGTCATATGCCCAGTTGCACAAACGTTTAAAAAATATAGAACAGAAATCTTGATCGTTTGCAACGGTAAGCAAATCACCATCTCCGAATGTGTATTTTATAAACCTTATTACCTACTTATGCGATACCAGGCTGTATAATTTGATCTCATAATGATGTTATCTCACTTAAAACTTGTGCAAGTATCTCCAATTTGATACCCCTTTGTATTTATTGTTAACAAGTAAATGATTATGTCTGACTGTGCAAGAGAAAACTCAAATTGACAATAGATACCTTCCCTTTTGTCCCGTCGCTACAACTTCCAAAGGAAAAACGAGAAGTATTTTTCAATTTAAATGTTCTGCGATTTATCGTGCAGAATTGCAGCAGCGAGATTTAACGCTTGTTGCCTAGATAACTAGCGATATCGGCGAGGAACAAAAGGCTCGGTTGGACAGCCAGCCCGAAGCTGATACTATGTATAAACTTAGCTTAAGTTATTCAACAATATCAATGAGCGCAAAGAAATAGAGGCTGGATATCGTACTTTAACTGACAGCAAGATAAATATCTACGTGCATCGATGAGACTATTGTGAGTTTATGACTCGACTGCTCAAGAACGAGGGTAATGTTTTGGTGTTTGGGTAAGTATACATTAAAACCCTATAGGTATATTAAACGGAGAGGCACTGCCTACCTAAACTGTACGGTTTAACGGTTTGTTCATTCTAATTTTGTCATTAAGATTTTCAAGCACATTTTCACCGAATTTCTCTTCTCTCTTCACACTGTTCCAAATAGTCCCGATGCTGCAGAAGTATATGGAGTTTACTGATTACTTCTCACTTCACTTTAGAATAGAATGCACCGTTGTAAAACTATTTTGGGGCCCTTTTTTATAGCGTATAAAAAAGGGCCCCAAAATAATTAAAAGTAGTTTCTATAAAAGGGAGTAAAAGTACTTTTAATCAGAACTTTAGCAAGGATAGATATACTTTAGGTATAATAAGTAACAAAATACAAAGAAAGACTAAGAAATTATTGAACTGAAAGAGAATAAAATCAGTGACCAGCTAGCTTTGCCTATGTATACATATACAAAGTAACAACTAGGTTGACCGCCTCATTGTATGTTTCGTCGTAAACTTTGTTATTGAAAATGTTAAGTATAGGGTGGCCTCAATCGATCAGTGTGTACCTACATGAGTAATTAATTAGAGGCACCGCCCGCCGGCCGCGCCATGCATTATAAATGGGTGAAAACCTTAACTTGTTTTCTATATTACCTTAGCAATATTCTAAACGGGTAATGTATGAATATATCGTAATAATTAGCCCCTTTTAAAGCTCTGACGCAAAAAAGAGGGAAGTTTAACGTGTGAATCTGTGTATCTTTGTATCTATGTACCAATCTTTGTAGATATCGGTGTGTCTATTCTGGCTTCGTATAACTCCCAAACGGACGGACTGATTTAGACGAAGTTTTTAGGGTTCGGTATCCGAAGGGAGCCCGGAGCCTATTAATATGCCTACGCTGTCATTCCGTCCGTCCGTCCGTCCGACCTACTTTAAAGAGCTGTATCTTTTGAGTCATAGCGGATTGTATTTTTTTTAGGATGTGTTAAATATTACAACGGGTTTACTAACTTTATTTTAAACAAAGTGAATTAACAAAGGGGTCGCCCCATACAAGTAACCTTTTTTGGAAAAACATAGTACACGCGTCAAATTTGGTACTAACCTAGAAGAAAACCAACAAATACAAAGAAAAACATGTGTGAGTTGGGCTGAGCGACGGTACGAAACCCTCAGTGCGCGAGTCCGACTCGCACTTGACCATTTTTTTGGAAACTGTGACAATGTTTCATTTGGGTAGTTTACCCGGAAACATTTGATAAACATCACCTACAAGCTTCCTCTTTCTGTTGTATGTTTTATAGGAAAACATTTGTCAAACTGGATTTAACAAGTTAAATCCCGTTGGATATCCGTTCCCGAGAAAGCAAGATATCGCATTTATTACAAGAATCGAAAATCCGAAAGCGGATTCATGATACGCGACCGAGGGGCTCACTGCTAAATAAATCCACCTCGACGGAGTATAATTCTGCAACACGCTAAAACGCCGGCTTGTTAGTCCTCCGTTAAATAAAGCTTATCCTAATTTAATGTGTTATGTTGTGATATAATGTAAACCTGCCCATATGTTGGAATCGATATTGCCGCGGCCGTTCGTGAAGCTTAGTTACATATCCAGACTAGAGTAGTTAAACACCTACTATGTAAAAATGTCTTTTCTTTTCTTTACTTTGATTGCCTTTCTTTTCAGGGATATTTCTATACTAAATATTCAATAAGTAAATAAAATTAACTATAATATAAGACTAGAGGACGCCCGCGACTTCGTACGCGTAGAATAAGTTTCCTGCTACTCCCCCTATTTTAACCCCTTAAGGGGTGGATTTTGAAATATCCTTTCTTAATGCTCATTAACATTATGAAAGGAACCCCAGTACCAATTTTCAAGTTTCTAGGCACAGTATTTTCGGCTGTGCGTTGATATCTAAGTCAGTCAGTTTTGCCTTTTATATAAATGGAAGATAAGTAGATACTATGCTTTTGATAAATAACAGTTTTATATATTCGTTGTAGAAATATTTCTACACATTTAGTACCCGACATAAAAGGTTTTTTGTCGATTTGAGAAAACTGTTACAAATCGGTGCAGTGTATAAATTCTTTTAGCCCCTCCACAGGTTCCCTTAGCCTGCTAGCTACCCTCCCGAGATTCTGATGAGTCCGACAGCCTTCATTGGAAATATAAATAAAACTTTATGTTGAATTTACAAGGAAAGTGGAATGGAAATGACTTGAAATAATAACGTCAGATATAGCACATTTATTATGGAAGTTATGGCACTTCGTTACGGTTGTATAAAATTGACAAGTATATAAAAATAATACAGACAGCACAATACAAATACTGGTTACCTAAACTACTTAATATGGAATCACCTAATACTACTACGATGGTACTCTTACTTTACAAACCTTCGTAAGGTTGGTAATGAAATCTGCATTTTTAAAGCCATAAGACCCGTCGACCACACGAAAAATATAAGCAGGCCATTTTTATACAAAATTGTCTTAGCAACTGCTACCTTCACGTAAAAGATGGTATTGAATCCAACTCTTATTAAAAAACCTCATTAACAGCTTCTTACTCATTTAAGGCCAATTATACGCCACATTTTTATTATGAATCGCATTCGAAGGCATCCGAGTGAAGTCCATGAGGCAACAGCCTTCATAATGTGTGCACCACCAAAATCCAGTTCTCTCCTAACCAGAGCCATGTTCTCTCTGAACGTTGGCGCACGTATTGCAGCAGTATTTCCTGAACTGCGGAAGCACGCAGTTGCGCTGAAGTTGTTCTGGTAGGAAGTACTCGCAGTACTCGAGGGTGTCGGAGTCGGAGGGGCAGGGCGCGCGGCGCGGGGGGCAGCGGCGCACGCGGCAGCGGCGCCGGCGCTCGCGCGGCCGTGCTCCGCACCTCGCCTCCTGCTCCGCGGGGCACACCAGCGGACGGTAGGACACGCCGCGTCCGCAACTTGTTGAACACTACCACAATGACACTTCGTTAAGAAATTTCACATTTAGAACAGTTAAGCTGAAATTAATGAAAATTTAGAAAGCTTGTTAACGAATGATCTCTTGTATGTTTTATTCGGCGATTCTCTGCAGATAACCAACTAAAAAAGAGATTTCAGTTCAGTTCGTTTTTCCAACAACTTCGGTCAATGTCTAACAAGTCTAAATTAAGTAGTAGGTACCTTCGGCTTCCCTATCCTTTTCTCTCGTTTGTTATTGAATCTGAAAGTCTAACGAAACTACAATCTTAATATCTATGCGGCCTCAGGCAGCCGTTATGGGTTGAAACGAATAGAAGTTGGATAGTTACCGGTGTCCAGGGCATCTCCTGCCAGTAGACCGGGCAGGGCAGGCGGTTGCAAGGCTGCTGCTGGTCCGGCTTCGTGCCGGAACAAAGAGCAGGAGACACGGCCGCCCGGATTAGTTCTCTTCGCGATGACGTACTAAAACAATATCTCTACGATTTGACTTTGTAATTTCTCAGTTTAATGTTTGAACAGCCAGCAAGGTTATAATCAAAATATACCAAACTCAGTTCATATACTGTGTGTGTGTTCAAGTTTATCTTACAAGTTACCATCTTGCTGCTCTTTCCAACATGCTTTTTGGCCGTGTCGTGTCCATATCGGTCTTACAAGCCATTTACGTACCCACACCTTTGCGGACGCTGCTAAACCATATTCTTTTGATGCAATAGGTCAATGACGGTATATTGCATGATGAGGGGTAAACAAGCACACTGGCCCATAAGTCGGATTTGAGAGCCATAAACACATACATGTCCGAATTTTCTGTCACTGACTGTTTCACTTGTCGGGATATTCATAAGTGATATGAAAAAAAATATCGAATACCGTTAACTTTTCAGGATTGTTATAAAACAAACCTTACCTTACATAATAATATAGGTCTACCCTTTTTTTTACAATGGATTCAGTTAAAAATGCTTTTCTTACTTATGAATGTTCGGACCAATGAAGCAGTTGGGAAATAAATAGGTACAGTCAGAGGCATTCCCAGTCCACCACTTTTAGGGTTATATTCGTTTGCACGTTTGACGCGTAACGACCTGAACGCTGTAGAATTAGCTAGCTGCAACGAACAACCCAAAGTTTTCTTAAATGGACGACTGCGAATATGTCCCTGACTGTACATCGCCACTGGCCTTTTTACCTGACTATACACTGACAATGTATTGTATTTGTAACGTACGTGACATTAGGGTGTACGCAGAAGAGCTGCCGCTCCTGCACACCTGCGCCGCCGCAGGTCGCGCTGCAGAACTCCCACTCGCCCGCAGCCCACGAGAACTCGCATCTGTAGGTATCGGCATCATTTTTAAAGTTTCTCTCTTAAGCTGCTTTTCTACCCACGAGACGAGGCGGCACGAGAGTTTCAATTTTGTATTAAAAAAACATTCCCAGCTAGGTGCGCGGGGAATTGAAATCGTTCAATACGTATACTTATTCTCATCTTGCTTTGCCTCGCTAATGGAAAAGCAGCTTTATGGTGTGCCAGTGCGTCCACACTGCATTTATAAAATGCATAACCTAACACGTAACGCCAAACACTACATTCTCATAATTTGTAGATTTTGCCGTGTTTTAAAATTGGTTTTATGTGTTGTTTTACTACTGCAGTGTAACAGAGGAAAACATTTAATCAACTGGACACTCTTAAAAAAATATTTACTGGCGTGGTCCCGTCAGAGCACCCAGTAAAAACATTTAAGTAAACAATTATAACAGTTTTTGTCAATGAAGCGGCTCGGACCAAGTGCTATCAAAGTACTTCATCCTTGCGCATGAGATAACTTAAAAACTCGTAGGATATTAATTGTTGACAAATCGATCAAATCGACAGGCGAGTAGTTAACAAAATAATACGTTACCAAGTATTTAAATGAAGAGGAACGAGCTACCACTTTTTGGCAATTTAGACCAGCTCAGTGTTTTCAATCTAGGCGAAGACGTATCCCAATACTTTGGTAATTTGCCGTTGTATGATTCATCTAAAAATCAATTTCCGCATGTAAGATGAACGAGCGACGCCGGGCATGAACAGATAGTTACATAAATAAATGAATAAGAAGACAATCTCACATAAACTGACTTAGTCTTGGATTGATTCAGTACAACAAACATACGACAAATTAATAGTGTTGCGCGAATCCGCGTATTGAACACGCTTAGCAATAAAACTTGCTGAAGTTGACTTAATGATAGCAAACGAAGACGCTTGCTTTAGCTTCGAAGTTGGAGTGAGATAACTTCCCAACTTTTGGAAGTGTTATTACGAGTATTATTCACGTTTTAGCGGAATTCCATCTACTTTTAGTTAATTCTCTCTGACAACACAATTTCAATTCGTTAACGAATAATTAACTATCTAGGGAGCCTACATTGGTGTTTATATCAGACCATGTCATGTCAAATCGAATTCTCTGTACACCCATAGATGGTTACGTACATCTAGTTAACCAATGGTTACATGCTTCATGGTTAGTACCTAATGGTTACTTGTCTGAATTTTTCGTTAGAAATAGTTAGTTTTTTTCTGAAACCGTTTGTTTTTCAGGATTCTGATAACACAAACCAAAACCTTACCTTACAGGTCTTTAGGTACATGAAAAAAACAACAATTCTTTTAACGTTAATGCATTCATAAATAAATGCATTGAAAAATTGAAACACTTGAGAAACAAAACTTCGGACTTCCGATAGGTTACCTCAATGAATATTTGCATTCTCAAGACTGCAAATGTGTTGCCAACCCTAAGGACTAGAAGGAATACTTCCATGCTAGTAAATTCACTGGTTGTATTACCTTCACACTGGAACCCAACAATGCGAATACTGCTGCTTGGCGGTAGGTTAAAGGAAAGGAAGGTGGCAATTCCACCATTGCTAAATTGGTCCCGCCCCGTTTAGTCCCTCGTCTAAACATATTTTTTAAGGGGTATTTATTTAATTTTTGTCGCAGGATTTGTAGCTAAGCCAAAGTGGTAGGTTACTAAACTCAGCTTTATGTAGGTACGAGTGCCGAGTTTAGTTTCCCAGTTAATAATACTTCGTAAGCTAATTGAAGAGTCAGCTGTTTACAAAAACAACATCCTACGTAAGTAGGAAGGAACAACAGCACAAAACACCATTGCCTACATCAAAAAAACAAAAAAGAATCACCTCAAGGGATTGCTAAGATGGTTTGGTCATTTAGAAAGGATGGATGAAAGAAGAGTTAAGAAACAGGTATGGCAAGCGAGAGTGAGTGAAGATGTCGGTACGAGTAGGGGACGCCCTAGACGCAAATAAAGTAATGCTTTGCGATGTACTGAATAAGGACCAAATTAGCACCTGAAAGTGACGTACGTGCATGCAGAGTTTGATGAATGTAGAGGAAGCGAATGTTGTACGTTTGGACCGGTGCACCGGTGGGTGTTCCATAGTCTCTGCCTACCCCATTAGGAGACAAGCGTGCAGATAATTATGTATTTGTATATATTTTAAAAACTGTTGGAGAAAATACAGGAAATAGAAGAGAAGAGATTTTCCTATAATCCTTAAAAATATTACTGTGTACTTGCCACGGATAAATTACGGCGAAACTTCCTAATGCATAAGCGTAACTAAGTTTTTAGGGTCAGACATGCTATAATAATCCTATGCTTCCACTGAATAAATAGCCCCAGGCAATAACAGCTGAACTACATGTCGTCATGTGGCCAGAGCGGCATGTCGAGCCGGGCACTCGCTTTGAGAAAATGCCGGGAATTTAACTGAGCGCGGCGGCTCCGCTCCCGTTGGAAGTATCTCCTGAGTTTATTAGATTCGCTTCGGTCCACACCTGCGAATTCTGCTGGCAAGTTTAAACACGGCCGTGTGTCTGACCAGATTGTAGTGATATTTAATATATTTACTAAGAAAGTAAATGACGCTAGATTTTAACCGATTCCCAAAAATGAGGATAATGTTATTCGTATGTTTTTTTCCAAAATGTGGCCTGTGGACGAAGTCTCAATAGCCAACAAGCACGTGAAATTTAAAAAAATCCTGTCAGAGTAAAAAGTTTTGCGTGTCGCGGAAGTACAAGTAACCCATAGTAAGAGGTCCGCACAAAATTCCGGACTGTTTTTTTTTTAGCAGCCTTGCGGTATGCTGGTCTTGACGGATTTATCAGTGCGGTGATTGTTATTCACTCAAACAGTGTCTTAGAAACTCAGTCTTGATCGTGGGGTAGTCATGGTTGCTTGTTAGACTTGTTTTAAGGAAGCAGTAGGTATGTGGTGACTCTTACAACTTGTGTTCGTTGTGTATAAATATTGACTAGACTGCAATTGAGATCACAGAGGAAGTGGCATAGGAGTGCCATAGATTATGCAGACGTGGGATCTTTTACAGAAAAAGAAGCGAATAGAAGACAGACAGACATAAGTGTGGGGTATAACAAAAAAGAGTTCCTCATTCACATACGAAGTTCAAATTTCCTCTAGCCAGATTTCGCGTAACCTGATGACAATGAGTCACCTTATGTTCGTTACTGATTGGTTACTTTTACACATGTTTTCACGAGTAAATCAAAATGTTTTTTAAACACTCTTTAACATCGTGTCATACCTAGTACAGTCAAGGAACCAAACTCCTATATCACTTTGGACTATGTCAAAGTGACACTGTAAATAAAATCATAAGAAGTCTCTTACGTTTTGATTGATTACGTAACTTTGACATAGTCGAAAGTGGTATAGGAATTAAATTCCTTGAGTGTACCTACATTTTTACTAAATATCACGAATTCACACAACAATAAGATTACATGTGCTTACAAAAGCGATTTCTATTGACACTACTTTTATTGGAGTGAAATTTATTCAATTTGGGAGCCCTTGTAGCGTTCAAAGGGAGCTGGCAATGAAAGAAACGTGAATAATGTACTCGCATCGGCACATAAAATCATCCAAATAAAAAGTAGAAATGTACGGAGTTTGTTGTATCTATGCTTATCTTTCTCCCCATCAAGTTATCTTATGCTAAATAACCTAATCTTGGTCAAAAAAATAAACGAATGTTTGTACCTAGTTACTATTGACACAGGAACAGTGGCGGTTGGTGGAATAGGGACAAACCGTCCACAAAGGAAAGATCGGGAGAGAAGTCGCAATGTAACCAAACAGAAAAAAGCAGCGCAGATTTTTACAAAAATGTGAGGGAAAACTGTAGGATTATCTCTTAAATAATTTACCCTCGGTGCGTCTAAGTTCGACTTGGTCGATTAGGTCGAATTGAGACAGGTTAATGTTTACGAGCTCATAGGTGAAACAAAATACTATACTAGCGCATAGACGTACAAAAGCCTAGTAAAATTGACGTTTGACGATTTATACCCGTCTAACTTATATAAATCACAACCAAAATATAAAACTATTATTTTTACCCATTTACTGTTTATATAATTTAATTAATTACTACATGTGTAATCCTTTAATTGGTTTTGTGTTTCCTATTCTTGTTTCTTATGTTATGTTTGTAACTGTTGGATTTCCTACCAATAAATAAATAAATAAAATAATGACAATTAATTAACAGGACAAGATATTTTGACGCGAGTTGCTTTGGATTCACTAATGGTGTTTCGAGAATGATCACACATATTTGAGTTCGTCTTCTCCATTCGTGTGACACTTAACAATTTTTTCTCATTTGCGCACATCATTCCTACGTCTACCTACGAGTAAATTCTGGCGTATTATATGTGTATAGGTCAACCAATGTATCTTCACCAAGGTTGTCGGCAGTGAATTGTATGAGAATAACACGACTGGGCCAGTATTACTTTGCCTTTTGAATGTTGTGTTTATCTGTTATTCCTCAAAAAAGTCTTCATCGTCGTCGTTGTTTGAGAAAGCGACTGTTGTATATTTTGACCGGTGCACCTGGCGTTCCATAGTTTCTGCCTAGCCAATTGGGAGACAGGCGTGTATATAGTTTATCTATTGTATCTTACGGGTGCGTGTTGCAGGACTCGTAGCGCGGCGCAGCGCAGCGCATTCCGCGCTGGCAGCGCGGGCGCACCATACGGATCCCGCCGCCGCACGACGCGCTGCACGGTCCGCGCTCCGACCATCTGCACACATCACAAACAAATGAGATACATCCATGAGCATGGTCATGCGAAATTCATGTATTTATGAGCTTGGACCTCCAAGGCTTACCTACGCTATGGTAAGTACGCTATCTTTTGAATTAATTAAATAATTAATAAATGAATTAAAGTATTTTGGCTAAGAATTTTGTTCAACTTAAGATTAATATGCAGTGATCGTACTTTTTGTAGCATTTTTGGTGCGATGACGTCAAATGACAGCGACCTAGGGTTGTCGGCTGGTATAATATGATTGACGTATAAAATTATGTAACTTGTATGTATTATGTGGTCGTTGAAAATCATTTTCAAATCTACGTAATCTTTTAATAAAGCATGTGAATAAGCAGAATAATTATTAGATTTCTCAATATGCGTGCGGGTTTTCATTTACCTCGTCACAACATGTATCGATCGTGTCATTTTGTTAGCATAATAGGAACAAAATATTGAAGAACCTTTCCTTAATAAAAAACTATGGTCACTTATCAGTTTCTCCATTGTATTTAATCAGTTAATAATTCTTGTTTATTTTCACACACAAAATCAATGCAACTGTTCTTAGCACTTGACGGGACGTCAGTGAAGAAACAAAATGAGTTCTATATTTATGCACTGCCATTATATTATACTGTCTATGCTAATATCGCTGCTTAAATACAAAAGCGCCACAAATCAAAAACAAATATAGTTTGATTTAAAACTGAAAGTATATATCATTCCGATTTCAAATGCAACACAGACACATTTTGTTTTGCGTCGCTTTTGTATTAAAGCAACGATATATAGTTAGTATATACTACTGACAACCCTAGCACTGCACCGAAAATGCTATGCTATGCTGAAAAACTACGATCACTGTTAATATGCTAGAAATGTGTGTTTTCACGTTTGAAAGGACTAGGAGGAGAAGCGAAAGAGAGAAATCCGCAAAAAATATCCGTAAAAATTTGTCTCTAAAAAGTTCTTTGATTAACACTACAGAGAAGCTCTTCATACGTTGGCCTGTATTTTTCACCCCGTTTCTTTGATACTATTGAAATAAAAGTAAAAAAACATTCCATTTTCCCCGCTTTCATAACATCAGACATTACTAACGGCGCTATCGATAGTCGATACTGAACTTTAACCAGCGGTGTTAAAACTTTTAACTAAACTAGCACGTCGGCTTAAATTGACTGAATGGTCTCCGGACTGGACGCGACGACTAACTTCGCGATAGAAAATGTTCCGTGAAACTCACACTGGCGGTGCTTAAAAGTGTTACCCGGAAATTTCTAGTGCAACTTATTTCTGACAGAATCGCGTTCACACTAGCGTAGTCATAAAACGTTTCTCTATAACGCTAATGTCGTTAAGCTCTGCGACGTAATAACCGGCGTTATCTTTCAAAGCGTTGCCTTTGTACGTTCTCCGGACCATAATGGTACAGTCAGCATCATAAATATGTATACATTAACAAGGTGTCATTTCATATATACAACCTTATTCCCTTGAAGTAGAGTCGTGTTTACATATTTTGGAAAGTTTAACTGTGACCATATTATTAGACGTGACTGTACATGTTAAACCGTGCACGGGTTTAGGAAGGCGCTCCGTGTCTACGATGGTGATTCGCTTCAGGTTATAATATAATATGGTACCAGCGTCTCATAATTATATTATTTATTAAAAATGTTTTCTTCCCATGTCGTACCAACAGTTGTTTTTTTTAAATCTATCTATCTAATACCTTTAAACATTATTATAATATACATATAATATGAATCTCGGAAACGGCTCCAAAGATTTTGAAATAATCTGGTTTACGGGGGCGAAAAATCGATCTGTCACTATGTCATCTTCGGGAAATTTTGTTTTCAACCCGAGAGACGGTCAGTCTTCCGGGTACTATTATTTAATTTAAACGCAGATCGTCAATGAGACATCTAAAGCATAAACTATTAAAAGCAAAATACAGAGTAAAAGTAGACAAAAAAACGTTAACAAAGGACTGCTGTTGTGTAAAGTTGGCCTTTAGAGCGATTATTACGCATGAAAGGATACGCGAGAGGTATTTCTATCTTTAAAGCAGCTGACAGGAGAAACGTACTTCTCGCATTAAATATTTTGCTCTACTTATCTAAACGGCGTATTTGCCACCTCTTTACGACATTTTAGCTTAATAGGGTAGTTCCTTTAGAGCCTTTTGAGCATCGCCGTGTCTTTGTTACTTGAATTTAAACCAATGGTGTATTGTCTATGCGTTTTTTTTGGTTTCTGGTGTCATTTTAGTCACTGCCTTTTTTATTGAATAACTGAAATGCTACACATATGTTTATAATAAATTGAATTAGATTGATGCTAAACATCAATACAGCAGTAGAACTAAGGTTACCGACATAGCCCGAAGAATAGCTAAACTTAAGTGGCAGGGAGCGGGGCACATTGCTCGCAGGACTGATGGCCGATGGGATCAGAAGGTTCTTGAGTGGCGTCCGCGGACGCAGAGACGAGCTGTAGGTAGGCCTCCAACAAGATGGAGAGACGACCTTGTAAAGATCGCGGGAACGCGGTGGATGCGAAAACAATAAGACCGGTCTGAGTGGAGAGCCTTGGGGGAGACCTATGTCCAGCAGTGGACGTCTTTCGGCTGACATGATGATGACGATGATGTATACGACAATGGTGACGACGGAGGAAGGTCTGACGCGACTTACTCGCTTACGTACGACAATACGTGGTAGATCTGTAAACGACATCTGGATCAAATGTTATGTACCACAACAAATTTGTGGCAGAGGTGTCGTGTCTATGCGATTGTTTTGGTTTTTGCTGTCATTTTTGTCACTGTAACTTTTATTCAATAAATGAATGGCTACATGTATACATGTTTATAATAAATTGAATTAGATTGATGCATGAGTATACAAGAAATGTTTTGGAGACTAAACTAGTGCAAGTGGTATACTCTATAGTGTTTGAGTCTCGTCAGCAGTGGTATTTTCTTGGGAAGCGCTGGTAGATTTTAGACGAGTAAAAGTAGTAAGTACCCGCACCAACATAGTGAAATATCGTCAAATTGTATCGATATCTTGAGTTACGGATACTGTATGGCTACCATAACTCATCTCTTTTACCGTAACTAGTAAGACAAAGAAGCAGAAACAACTTGCGCTGGCGAGTGGTTTACATGCAAAATGTCGAAGATCTTCTCAATTAGTAAATGCGTCCCGTGTTTGTAATTACCTAAACTCCAAGGGTCGACTCCTCGCCATCGGAGTGCTGTAGGCCACCGACACCTCCAGGGCCACGGGATCTTCTAACTCTAGCTCGTGCTCGGGGATCGCCTGATGAAGAGGAAATTACGGAACTTGCACAAACAATTCTTAATGGGTCGCAGTTCCATTTTAATTTGTTTTAGCCCATCTTTTTCTATGTCGTAATCATATTGATAAGGTTATGGTAGCTCTTATACTAAATATTAAGTGAATAAAGTATCATAACGTCAGCAATGTGATTACGATAGGGCAAAGTGGGTTAAAACTAGATGGAATAGAGCCCCGTTTAATTTTTCAAGATTGCGAGCGAGTTCTGTTAAAGTTATTGATAGACTTGCGTTAGATACGCTGCAAGTTTACGTAAAGAATTAAAAAAACAGAGCGATCTATGGAAAAACGATAGGTGCATTTAATAGTACAAAATGTAAAATAATTATAGTTGTATGGTCCCATAAATATAATTTTAAGTTAAAAACTGCTTGTGGAAAACCACAGATTTTAACAGACAGAACCCTACCACCCTATACCAACCGATTTTATCAATCAGAAATCACCAATTAATACCAACGGTTGGTTAAACAACCAGCTTATTCAAAATTACCTACCATTCAAAACGAGCCGCTACATTGAAAAAATACTGGCCTTTTGAATAAAATACGATAAAGGGAAATGAGATATAAAGTCCGCGGAGTTCCCAATTAACCTCAGAGGTAAAAGCGCCTGAATTATTCAGCCATCGCGTCCCTTATCATCAGACGTTTCACTTTGTTACACTTTTCATAGTTTAATCCCCTTTGTTGCCGTCTACCTGAGCCATTTATAATACAAAGAGGGTCATAATCACTCGTTGTTTGAGCTGTTTCGCCTCAAACATTTCGAAAGTACACTATACACTACTATTTGGGATTAAATATAATTCTCCGTAGCTTTAAGGAAGTAATTGAACACCAGCGGGAACTTACCGCGACAACTTTGACTCGCGTTTGACTCAATTTTATCTAGAAAATGTGTTTGAATTCGTCGTCCGTTCGCGAAAAGAGAATAATGGCGGAATTGGCGAGAGTCAAGTTCTGAATTCTCAGCGATTCGGGGACTTTTCAATTTCAGGGAATAAAAGAGTGGACTTTAAAAGTCCGTTTTCAATCTACGGTGGAGTGTGCAATATATGAATTCTAGATTCTAAAATATGTTCCATTTGCGAGATACTAATAGATAAGAAGCCCTAATTTCTTCACGTAGTTCAGTTGTTTTTTTTTTCTTACCCACATCTGGCGTTATAAATATCTTGTTACTTAGATGACTATAGATCTGGATATAATTGTTTATCTCCAAAGGTAGCCGTGAACATGTTTAAAAATTTAAGCATAATCGGCATAGACCAAAAATAAAAACACGGTTTTTACATTCTAAATCAAAAGAATGGGTAATTTTAAGAGACCAATTTCGTTAATTTTGTATGTGACCCAATAGTTTTGTTTTAATATCTTTATTTATTTAGCAGACATTTTATGGATGACATGATTATTTTAAATTTGAAATGCCATTTTGTAGTAGGAAAATAACATACAATTAAATGATATTTAATGATAAAAAGTGATTGTAATAGTGCATTAAAACATATTATTTCAAGGGGATTTCGCCTAACCCGTAAGATATACCTAGAAAGGGTTCAAGCCGAAAACGAAAGTCAAACAAAGGTTAAATATGGTGGAGCGACATGATCGTTACAACGACC
Organism: Acleris sparsana; assembly: GCA_923062465.1. NCBI lineage: Eukaryota > Metazoa > Arthropoda > Insecta > Lepidoptera > Tortricidae > Acleris > Acleris sparsana. Next base: position 6,047,249 of record OV281293.1, read on the forward strand.
AAGCTCCTAAAAACTAGATTAAAAAAAGGTTAAATATATTTTTGTCGAAATATCCGAATTAGGTAAATATTTTAAAAACTTAATAATGCAGAACGGCTTTAAAACCTTATTCCTCGAAATGGTTATCGAATTAGAGTAATTGTACAAATATGAACAATCCCAATTTTAGAGATACTAACCAAAATCATGAGATCAGTTTGCAGTGTCGAATTGGCCCACAAGTGCACTTCGGAGTCTGTCTGCGTCCACCGGAGCACGCTGCTCGCCGCCACCACCTGCCCTTCCCACCCGTACCGCTCCTCTTTAATGTCTATGACATTGCTATCCACCTCTATTATCTGCAAGTTCTGCGGCACATTGGGATCGTACTTAAGGTAGTTGCTCTGTTTCTGCTCGATCTCGACCCGCTTGGCATGTTTACTGAGCTCTAGAATATGTTTGTCACGCTTCCGTTCTCTAATAGCTATTCTGAGTGGAACCGGTGTTGCGATGTGGATTGATAGCTGGGTTGCGTCGTGTGGTATCATTGTGATCCGGGTCCAACCTGGTTCAAATGAAATCAATGTAAAGGTACAGAGGTGAACTTAGTGCGCTGATAAAAAAAACTTCTTGTAGCGTAATTAAAATAATCTAAATGTAGCGTAGCGTAATTGTAGGTTATTAGTTCGATACGTGTACAGTCTTGAGAGAGCACATGAAGTCTTAATAAGAGCGTATGAGAGTGAGTGAGAGACAAGTACAAACCCGAAGCACCTTCTAAAAGCATTCGCACTGCACGTATGTACATTCTAATGTTACGAATAACTGATTACCATATTCACGCATGTATAGGTAGTTATACGTACCAAAGTTCCTGACAAACGTTTTTTTAGTTTGGAAAAACAAAGGCGATGAAATATCTAAATTAATCGTAACCATTAATAGTCCCATAAAATTTCAATCCAACGGCAGTTTAAACAGTCACCTTCGATCTTAAACCGGAATCGTGAAACAAATCCCTTTTAGATTTTATTGGGCCGGCGGGACGGGATAAACCTTTTGTGATAAAGGGAAGTGCCCATTGCACCGCTTGATTGTGAATTGTTTATGGTGGGCTTTATAAAGGTCCTGTAAACTGCTCATCCTTATCTACGAGTATACTACCTATATACTAGACAGTGACTCGCCAATTCAATGGAATGAGGATCCCAAAATAGCCGAATATACATGCAGCAGTTCCAGAGCGGCTAATGGTGGAGAGGTGCTTCTGGACTTCAAACGCCCATAAGGGCGCGAGGCGCGAGGCGGCGAGTGGGCACACTCGCCACTTATGCAACACATCCGCCCTTCGAGCATAGCTCTTGCAACTCGACTCTGACCGGCCAATTAAGTCAAGCCAGAGTGGTTCGGTTCTTCGTCATCGTACACTTCAGCGGGCTGGTGATAGTAAACGTGATTTGAGGAACAGGACCTACCTTCGGGAGCACTCATGTCCGTGGTGTCGCTACTCACCAACAGCTCGGCAATAGCTGCCCTGCAGCCTGCATTGTATGTCTTTGTACATCCTTCTATACATATTCCTCTTTTGTGACCGATAGACAAAGCACTGGCTAATACCTAGGTACTTGTAATTTGGAGGGAATATTCCCCGGAGGGTACGTACCCTAGAAATTCACTAGTAAAGGATTTTTCGAAAATCAACCCCCAAAGGGCACAAAACATATTTTTTTAGGAACCTCCCTTACATGAAGGCAAAGATAATTTATTTTGGTATTATAACATCGAGTGAATTGAACAGCTCAAAAATTGATAATAACATGTAGAAGAACACATTATGTACATTTTATAATCAATTTTTGGATTCTACCGTTTAGAAAATTGAACTTGAGAAGTGTCATTTTCACTAGAGAAGCGTGTGCTCAAATAAAACTACAAGTAATAAATCTGAAAAATATAAAATGAAAGCACATCGCAAGTTTTATATAACAAATCAAAAAAGGAAAACTATCACGACTAAGTAGAGTTGATTAGTTCCTGAGCTGCAGGCCACTAAAGTGTTTATACCTACTAAGAATTACCTAAGACTGTACCGAATACCTTTAAATAAAATAATAAGTTGTTTTTTGTGTTTGTAGAAACGGCTTCAAAACCGTTCACTGGACATGGTCCGACTTGCTCTTGCCCGGTTTTATTCTTTATTTGATATAAAAGTACGTATCTTCTCTTTATTCTTAATTTTATGTTTTCTTCAACCGTTTACAATTACCAGGTTCAAGTATAAGTCCTGCGCTACTGGCGATGGCTAAACACCAGTTAAGTATAATTATAAATATTGTAGCAGTACGCGAAAAAAATCGGCCCCTACATCGTTTTCTTTGATACTAAGTGTATTAACGTTCTCAAATGGAAACTCGTCTTAAACAAGACACGAGTCCGAAGCAACGGCGTAATTACTTCGGGCGCTTAAAGGTCGGCACGTCAGGCCCGGACGTCTTTGTGGAAATTAAATCCTGCACATTTTATTACCTCTAACATCTGGTATTCGTTTGAGTAAACTGTTTGGGAAAGGTGTTAGGTTGGGATAGCTATATATTTATACGTAATTTAGAGTTGTAACTGATAATAATATACAGAAAATTGTGTTAGATGGTTGTTTGAACTACTGAACCGATTATAAAAGGAGGGTGGGCAAATTGGCCTATATGACCAATAACAACAAGCAATATGTCACCGGATAGGTAATTCTAAGTTGTAAAACTATTTCTATGGCAAGAAGTTCGAAAACTTTGTGTGATAAAAGTTATCGCCGTGCAAAGACAGCGGTGTTTCAAAGTAATTATGCAAACGTCGTCTACGTAGGCGTCCCGATGTTCCCGATTTTCAAAATATTTCTCACAGTTCTTTGAGGTTTCCCACTACACTAAATCGTTGTAGAATTAAAAAGCATATCCGATGATATAGTGCTTATTGTTATTGGTTTCTAGGCCAGTGTTCATACATTTCTGCCCATCCTCCGTTCTTCTAGGAAGCTTTCTATTAAAAATCTACATTATCCTTGATAAATACTAGCTTCTGCCTGCAACTTTGTCCGCCTAGATTTCGATTATCGTTATTCGTATGGGAACATTTAAATTATCCGGCATGAAAAATAATATTTCATCCAATTTCGTGATGCGTGAAGAAGTGACAAACTAACACTACCCACACACAAACTTACGCATTTTTAATATTATACGGATATTAAAACGGGAGCAAAGCGTGTAATAAAATTTAACTATTAATTACAAAAATTGCGATGGCGATGGCCTTTGATGCAACTTCTTCTACCATATTACCGAAAGTGCATGAAACCCGAAAAAAAACCGCACAAGCGGCCCCAAGTTCCCCTATAAAAGGTATCGATGATGTTATTGACTACCTCTTCCGAGCTGCCTGGTGTAGAAGTGGGTGTTGTTGCTGCAGTACCCGTCCGGGCACCAGTTGCAGGACGAGTCAGCTGCGTTGCATTGCCCTTTGACGCAAGTTCCCTGCAAACAAACACGTCCTTATCCTCCTGCATTCTTCATTTTATAGCTTGAAGACATTACTAATCATAAAGGGCACCCTATTGTTAATATAACAAGACTTACAATGATACTAAAATTGGTACTTGGGTCTTACGAGTACATTGCCACACGTTTCTGTACATTCATATAGTCAAAAGCAATGAAAACGAGTCAGTTTGTAAATAATCACCATAGAAAGTGACCCGTTTGCATTGCTCCTGAGTGTATTTCCGTTTATTGTAGCGATCATGTCGACGCGTAGGCCTAGGCTGGCGGTCCAGGGCCGGATTCTTGGTATAGGGACATATTTGTCTGATGAGCGCGAGTATTTGTGCCTGAGTCTAGCATCTTTTTTACATGTTTAAGTATGTATTTCTCTTTGTAAGTATGGTTATCGCTGTCTATTACCCATAGTACAAGCTTAGAGCTTAGTTTGTGTGACATTGTCCCCTGACAGTTGCTAATTACCTATTATTATTGTGTTTTTTTGTACAGTAAAGTATTTACATACATACGTAAACATAACACACAGTAATCTGGCGTTATACAATGACGGCGGTGAGTTCATTTGCAATTTCAACATCCAATCAACCAAGAGGTTTTTTATGGCGTAATAGACAACCGAGCACACAGGCCATCTGATAGTAAGTAGGATCTGAGACACATACACACATGCATTCTCAACGCTACCATTTCAAGACTGCAATCTTAAAAATCATGGAAATCGGACTGGTTTAAGGAGTGAAAAACGTTAAGGTAAAGTATGGAAAATATTTGACAGCAACGCGATGTACCTTTTAAAGCATAAGGTGGCGATCCAAACGGACTTTGCACAAGATGTTAGGTACCTCAACTAAAAACGTCATGGCTGACCTAACCTAACTAGAATTCCATCAAGGGTATATACAGTAAGCGCTCAATAACTGTATGCCAGGAGATGAAAGGGTATATACTGAATGGGCTTATGCACGATGCACCTACCTACGTGCATTGGACGCCATTGAGTGTATCGGGTGTAATCATGCTAAGAAACACCGCTGCTGACATATTATTAAACAGAAGTACATCCACGTTAAGTTTAAATTTATCACCACTTACCTAAAAGTAATTAAGTCAGTGACACCCTGTATATTCGTATACCGAGATGTGCCGTTTCAAAATAACTGTTTATTAGACAAATACCACGATATTTATAATGGCGATCCGTTCTTTCAAAATCTGTCCGCACGTTTGAGAGTTACGATACCACGGAAGACACAAATATTCACAGATCGGTACACGGATACACGTATACACAGATACACACGGCTAACTTTATAACACCCTTCTTTTTCCGCTAGGGTTAGCAATTAACGGGAACGCGAAGGGACATATTTAAATTTTTAGGTTTCCGTTATTTGGGATGACAATTACAAAACTAAAATCGCAATATAAAATCTTATTCTATTTTAAAACTAAAAAGCTATGTCTAAAAAAGGGCCCTGCGGCATTGTCCCGAAGATGCTGGCAGCATTTACTCGCTGGATAGTTACATTTTTAGGTACATACATACTAAGGCAAAATGCCTTTGTTATATGCATATAACAAAGGCATTGAAATATATAAAGCAAGCCAACATTGATTTATACAACTAGTGTCGTACGAACAAAGATGTCACATATGTTTGGCCAAGCAATCGCTACGTTTCAGATTCCTTATAACCCGTGATCGGGGAAAACGATTCAAAACTTTAACAAAACTTTGATATGAAGTTAAATTGCACACTAATCTGCCAATATTATTCTTATTTTTTAATATAATTGTTGTTTTTCTTGATTGCAAGTTGTCCTTTATGTCAGCTTTACAAGTTTTGCACCGTTTTCCCCGATCACTGCTTATAAACTACCTGCAGAATCAAAAACACGTAAATAATTGACAACCTCGGTAATAGTTTTTACACCAGGCCAGATTTGTCCTCATGGCTCATATGCTTACGAAGTAATACGGTTCTGCCTTTTGGCAAAAAAATGTTTGGCAAAATGTATCGTTTCCAAACTCGCTTTTTTTCTGTAACTGTGAATATTTCCGTTCGCTCTACACGATGGTACTGAAATAAACCCTGAAATACAGAAAAAGAAGCGGGTTGGCAAATGAAACGAGGAAAGATACATTTTGTCGAACAAATGTCGGCCGAAAGGCATGATACCAAGTAATACATATATCTAGGTAGTCTGTAGCCACAAATCACCGCGGTGCTTCAGTGATAATGCGATTTATGTGCATCCGCGTGCGCCGCCCGCCGCTCGCCGCCATCACAGTCGCCACCGCACAAGTCCATGCACAAGCCGTTAGTTCTATCAGCCGTAAAAGCATTCCTTTGATTATGCTCAGAAGCTTACTAAGTGGATAACAGAGGGTCTTGGTTAAAGCAGGATAGTTGCAACCGCTTTGTAAAGGTTTCTAAGCAAGACGTTAAGAAGATTACAGGAAGCTCAGAAGCTTACTAAGTGGATATCGGAGAGTCTTGGTTAAAGCAGGATAGTTGCAACCGCTTTTTAAAGGTTTCTAAGCAAGACGTTAAGAAGATATACAGAGTGGTCACATAATTAGGGACGCTCGCGTTTTTCCCGTACAGATATGACTTTTCAACTTTGAAAGCTAATCAAAAAGTTATCAACCAATTTTATTTTTTACACTTATCGTTAACTTATAAAGTAAAATTTAAATGTATGTACAGTCATGGAATTTAAATCCTACACCACTTTGAACTATGTTAAAGTGACACTGTAAATAAAATCATAAGAAGTCTCTTACGTTTTGATTGATTACGTCGCTTTGACATAATCCATACCATATAACCATAACCAATACCACTGTATAGGAATTAAATTCCTTGACTGTAAAATTTATCTCTGTTGGAAATAAACCTTTCAATTTAGAAGGATTTGAAAAAAAAAATGTTTGGCGTTCATACAAAGTCCGTTCCGGGCCGTATGTTCGTTCGTGACCATCGATAGATCATTTTAGTTTGCTTGTTGCAGAAAATTCATGTAAACCGAAACGAAGCGAGAGGAAGGGTCGCTAGTATACTGTATAGACTGAAATGCACTTTTAAGGTTTTTTAATTTATATACTAAAAGCTAGTTCGTGGTTTGAAAGTTAAAATAACCCGGCTCGTATCGGAAATCCGATAAGCATTTTTAACAGTTTCAGTGGCTATCGTATCCATTTTGTATCGGCCATAACCGGCCTGGTAATGAATGTGTTTTCCCAGGTGCGATTCAAGATAAGGGAATATATTTTCAATATTTTCTACGTGTAATTTAGTACGTGGATTTCAAAATTGTTGAACGTTGTTAAGGACTTAATTGAGACAACGTGAACTTTCTTCTATAGTGCAACCAAAATTAGTCATGATATAGGAGCTTAGAGCTTAGTATATATAGGATTAGTAATTTAAAGCCCGTTTTAATAAACTGATCTCAACTCTAATGCTCGTCTCGAGTCAAGAATGACAGTTTTCTATGGTTTGTCGTTTACTTTGACGTATCTTGTGACGGGCCTCAAAGCCAAGATGAGTTTATTAATACGGCCCTTAGTGTGACATGTTCCCTGTCTACTAAAAATTAACGTACAACCTAGAATTTACTTCATTATTTTTTGCCACTCATGGACAGAGCGCGTCAAAAGTTAAAATAAATGTCATTTACGGACAGTACATATTATGAAACCGGAGATGGTAAACGGGGCTATTGTCGGATTTGTTGAACAAAATACTGCGTGTTGACAGATGTTAGGGGAGGCGAGGCTTAGAAATCCTATTTTTTATAACAAATCGAACAAGCTTCCAGGTTAGGCGACTCCCAATACGTGGTGCGCTGTCGCGTTTTCTTTCCTCGATGCCCCTTCCTCGTCTCTGTCACCCCGCAGGACAATCGCATAGGAACTTGTTTGACTTTTAAAGCGAAGGGACCAAAGCTCAATATCATTTTCAATTTTGTATATAGGCACCAAGCTGAATTCCATTGAAAAATGTTTTATGTTGTTTCGTTACAATTAGGAATTGCACATGTTAAAAACCTCCCACAATTCGCGCCCATGGGGCTTCTAATAGTCACGTTTATCGCATCCGATAAAGCATCCATAACTCTCACACAGCGATAAACGCGACTACAATGCCCGTATAATTGTCTCGACCAATCAAAAGTACCGGTAAGACGTACTCGTGATTTGAAGTAGCTATGCGCGCGCAAACGTCTGTTGTTAGTCCACCTTAAAGCCTGTTTTTTTTCAGTTGTGTGTGTTTACCTGGAAGCAAAGATCGTAGGGCTTGTCGTACGCGCAGGGCGTGGCGTCGGGCAGCAGGCCGTAGCTGGCGGGGTCGCCGCCAGAGAATGGCACGCACCACATCTCGCACTGCTTGGGCTCTGGACGGATACAGGAACTTGGAATTTATAATGACATAGGTACGAGTAAAAATATGGAAGACAAAGTGTAAGGGTTCACTAATCGAAATAAGGTATTTTTTGTCGTAAGTAGTTATTACGGTAACCCATCATTTTATCGAATTTCACTACATAAAACGCTTTTTTCCTATAATGCTTTATGGATATCTTAAACATTCATTCAGTTTAATTACGTAGGTTAGGTTAGGTTAAGAATCGTGAAAACCTTAGAAATGAAATTTCTGCTTAATAATACGATCGTTGAAAGGTATTTCGATAAAATATACCTAGGTACTCAGTTATTTTATAAACTCTTACTAATGTTGATGTTTTACGAGTAGCTTTTGCGCGCAGTCTGATAATGCAACATGTAGTGGTTATAGCAAAATTAAATATCCATCACCATTACGATTTCATCGTGGATAAAGTAAACATTATAATGCTCGACCTAGATTTCCTAACAGAGTTGAATTATCATAAACTAATAATGAAGTAATATACAGTAACACGAGTACGCTTAATGGAGCGGTCACCGCACAGAATATGTTGGCGCTCGTAATATTATGTTTAATATTGTTTACACAGTTAATTATGGCTGTGGTGAGCTGTTAAATATACATAAACGTTGATATTATTGGTATACATTATGCATTCAAGCGTTGATCGCTTCGTGGCACAAGGAAATACCGGTGTCCTTACATTTCGTCAAACAACGTTTCTGAAACTAATTAATTTCCCAACTGTTTCATTTGGGCAAATGCTTTTCTGTCCAAAACTGTATATATTTCAGGATTTATTTCAGGACCATCGTGTAGAACCCTATAGGTTAGGTTAGGTTAGTTTTTAAAAAATCCTAAAATATTTACAGTTTTAGAAAAAAAAACTTTTGCCCAAATGAAACAGTTTAGAAATTAATCAGTTTGGGAAACGTTGTTTGGAGAAACGGCAGAGAACCGGCAATGACAATCATATGTTAAAATATTTATTTTCTCGTCATTACAATGACGCACTTTTATCTAATGACTAATGGGACACCTCTTGATATATATAATATAACAATTATTATGTATTTTTAAAGCAAATTATTGTAAGTTTACGGAGCCGGAGTGAGAGTTTTGCCATTACTGAAACACTTAAGTTGAAAGTTTTTGGATAGCATATAGTGCAGGTTCTGCTCGGCAAAACCATATAGCTTTTGACATATTATGAAATTATTATAACTCGGCTGCCATTACTGTGAAGTAAATAAGAGCTATAACGTTGACAATACGATAACATATCAAAAGGTTTTACCGAGTAGAATTACAGCCCCTGGTAAAAGGACGACAGTGTATTATTAATCATATATCCTTTAAGTTAAAGGTTAATTAATTTTGTAAACACTCCTGCACTTCTTTGTGGTGCTGGAAACTGGAACTGTTTAAGAGAGCGTACCGTCAGCGTGTACGTGCGGGATGAGCGCGGCTTCCCGGCGGCGGCACCAGTCCGCGCGCGCGTCCCGTGTGGCCGCGCACGTGCCGCCGGCCCAGCACGTCGCCACCTGCGACCCGCCGCCCTCGCACGCGCTGTCTGACACGACCCTGCAGCACGGTATACTAGTAATTACAGGCGCTGTAATACGTACCTACCTAGTGATTTCAATCCATGACGTTACGCTCCGCTACCGAAATTGATGGTTGCGTTAACTCTAAAAGTTATTTTGTACACATACATTTCTTAATATGCACATGATTTTATATATTTAAATGAAATTGTGTAAATAGATGAAATCGAATGAGGCTAGATTTCAATTTCTTTAAACGTAAAATTGTTAAATTATGTAGTGGGGCGCTCCGTCGTGGCTTGACAACTGTCATGGCGCCTCTCGAAAAGACTTGAGTAGTTATGTTTAACACTTCTTTATCAAGACACTAGCTATCAAGGTAACGGTAACACTTCCAAAATTAATTCGGCTGGCGGCCGTGCCCGTGCGTGATCCATGGTTTAATAATAATTACGAACAATATCGGATATATCAAATCAACGCAACTTAAACACTGCAATTTTAATTTATTGTAGCACCACCAACCATGAAGTAAACACAATTATGGCTCTGTTTACTTTTTCAGAATCTACCTACATAAACTTGTATTTATTAATACTACACCCTGGGGCGTTATTATGACATAGCAATGCAGTTCTGTTTACGCTGAGAGAAAAGGACAGAGTAATATAACTGCTATACCTCTGTCCTTTACGCTCGCCGTAAAATGAATTGCATAGCCACGTCATAATAACCCCCCTGTGCGTAAACTAGAGTTTTATGTATATAAAATGAAATCTATTCAGTAGTTTTTGGGATCATCGCGAACATACATACAGACGCGGCGAAGGGCTTTAGTTTATAACATGTAGATAGGTACTTAATGGTAGATTTTAAGTAAGACTAATATTTTAAGACTACGCCGAGAGTCCAGTGGCGCGCTCATTACTGTTATCGTGTTTTCTAATAAACTAAAAATCGAAAAATCGAATCGAAGGATGTATTTTTGTTGTACAAATGGATACTCAATGTATAGCATATAAGACAAATTTTAATAACCTTTGTCCTTCGCGTAGTCAACTTAACGGAAAAAGGTGGCCACGTTTTTTAGTTAAGTTACTCACTCATAGTTTAATGGTTATTAAGTTTTCATATACCCTATTCATTGAGTGTTCATTTGTACAACAAAATACATCCTTCGATTTCAAGACAATACTTAATAATAGTCATGAGGGCGCCACTGGACGCTCGGCGTAGTCTTAAAATTAAACATAATTCGAATAATAACTTTACTATGTTTCTTCTGAACCGTTTTTACGAAATGTGAGATTGTCCCCTGATATTTATTTATTGAATTAAAAATAATAATGGTTTTCCAATGCAACCCGTAATTAGAAAATTTTCACATTTGCAATCGGCTTTGTTTAAAAAAAATGTTCTTCTATTGCTTTGTCAACTATGGCTGACGTTTTACCTTTGAGAATTTCGTATTAAATTATGTACTAACAGATAACTTCCCGGGCCTTTTCTCAGTAAAATACTTAACTTTGTCATGTCATCCTCTGACGCTACATAAAAACGATATAAAACAATTTCGTTGAGCTCGAAAAACTTGCTCGAGCACATTGATTCTAACTTCGCAAGTTATTTTCGATTGAAGTGGTAGTTATTGGAAGAAACTTTCATTCGAGTTGCCTTTGTGAGGTACATTGTGACTGTTGTTTCAGACAAAGAAAACTGGTATTCTGTTTTAATGGCAAAAGCATTCTTCAAGACATTGATTTATTGTTTTTATTCTTTAGGAACTACCCTACCTTTTGTTTATCTTTTTTTTTTTGCAATCTTATTCGTATAATTATAAAAGTAATCACTTCTTAGCAAAATGTATACAAAATACTTACCTGCACGTGATGTATTTTGTACCAATAAAACACTATGTCAAAGCGGGACCAAAAAGTTTTAATTGGATGTTTAACAGATCAGTGTTTGTGATTGGTTTGGTTTGTTAACATTCAGTTAATTTACTAAACAATTGGGAGTCTAAATGTATTTCATTTAGCGCTTTGATGGGTCCAGTTAATGTTATCCACCAGCTGAAACCATTTACTGAATAAGTCAGGCTATATTTTCTTCAAATACGGCATCGTAACCCTTAAAACCAGTATTCAGTAACTCTAAAAAGTGGTTTCCTAAAGCATCAGTTACTGCTGTGCGTGGGAAATCAAGTTAACATAAATATTATTATTTTATTAGATCGCAGATGGTTATTTTAAAAACTTTATCTATTAATTAGGTACTTTCCAAAAATATTTCTAATTAAATGTTATAATAATTATGCACGCATGTCATCCCGAACACAAAACGTCACTTTACGTCATGTCAGTAACGTACAAAAACATGAATGGCATTATGTTACTTCGATTTTGAAATTTCCTTATAGTTACCCGTTCTGCCTGCAGCGTCGCGTGCGCGTACGCAGCCCGTATCCGCAGTCGGCGCTGCAGCCGCTCCAGGCGCCCCACTCGTCCCACGCGGGCGGTGCGGGCGGCACCGGAGCCGGCGCCTCCGCTGCGCCCGCGGTTTGCCCCGGCATTAGCTCGCACACGCGGTTCACGCACCACTTGAAAAAATTGCGACGTCATCAAAATTGTAAGCTGCTTCCTCCGAGGGCCTACTTCTCGAAAAACACTACCTGGCTAGACTAATAATATTAATTAAATTTTCTATAAGCCAGTGTAATTTACTGCATGGACTAATATTATTAGTCTAGTGAGTTTCGGCAAATGGGCCCCAAAAACCACACAATGGTTCTAACTCGTACCGGCCGCCAAAATATACGTGTTAAATATTTGGCATTAAATGAAAAATGGAGGCGAGATATTTATTTAAGTAACGTACTAGCGCTCAATTAAATAAACATAGGTATCCTTAAAGAATATGAAAAGTAAAAAACGAATAAATAGTAATTTAAATGCTAGAAAAATGAACAATACAAAAATAAGAACAAATGTTAACTTGCTAAGTTGATTTTTGACCTAAAAACTTTGTAGGTCCAAAAATGAGACCCAAATAAGTTGTCGAAAGAAACAAATTAAACAAATCTTAACTAAAAACATGTAACGATTATAAATACGTAAATTATGAAAAACTTACGTAGGTGGGTAGGTATACCGTGAATTTGTGAGAAAACTATTATGAAAGCCACGTCGGCCGTAGATGCCAAAATGAAACTTCACCACCCTCCCCTCAAATTCTCGCGTTAATATAGATCAACACGACCGTGGGATATTGCCTTCGTGATATAATCTCAGTCGATTTGGGGCAAATCTCAAGGCAAATACCAATAATTGAGTGACTGGCGAGTCAAACGTGACGATAATCAATATGGTTAGTTGTAGTCACAGAACAGAAAAAACAGTAGAAGTGTTAAGTGGGCGTGTAACGTGTGGCATAGTTATGCGGAGTTCCGCGCAGCCTACCTTAGTTTTGCCGCGATTGCTTGTGCGTGAAAGTTGCGAATAATATTTCTAATATACGAAACAAATCGGGGTGCATGCATTATCGTGCTATTTTGGAATGTAAAAACGAGAGCCACACTAAAAAAAAAACAATAGTGGCGTGTTATTTTTGTGATAGTTTGAGTATTGGCTTCAAAGTGAAACAATTGTTTTCATTTTGTATGCAGACATGCCTTCGATTTTCAAATTCTAATGATCGTGATTGCGAGTGCGTTAGACAATAGCCTCTCTCTGGTCTGATACTAAACGAAGCTCATGCCACTTCCACTGTTTTCTCTATTCCGTGGGTGTAGTAGATGCTGCGGTGTTTACAATCCACCTAGACCCACATAATTAGTTGCACGACTGCGTCAATTAATATGTACAGTCAGCCAAATAGGTATGTGATCAATCAAATTCATTTTTGAATCAAGCTTTGTTTCCAAGTGTATTTTTTTAAAGTCATTTTCTCCTTATCAAACGAATGCTAATTCGTTGGGTCTACGTTCTGTACAGCGGAGATCTCACCATAATATTGCATTGTCATCGGGTTTACAAAATAACATTAAATAAATAAAACCAAGTAATAATAACGATTGCAAAGATACAACCACCGATGTAATGGCAACCCCTTTAGGGGAAGTAAATGTAAATAAAAGTGGACTGTATATTTAATTTTAACTAATAAAGCTGTTCGACCGCGGCGGTGTGTCTCGTTAGGCGACTCGTGTGCAAACCTTCAAATAACGCTATTTTACGATAACGTTATAATTATATCATTATTCACACGCCATAACGTTATTATTATAACGTTATAAAAAACGGATTTTAACAAAAACATCGTTTCATATAAAGTTGAAAGACCACTCATTAGGTTGACTGTACTATCAAAAAGTGAAGACTTGTTCAAATATCGTTAGAATGGGCACACAGTAGCTTGAACAATTGAAATAGTACAATACAGCCGCAATAAAGATAACGATTTACCGAATCCCAATACCTACCTATCTATTTGTATGTTTTCGAGTGAATCGACCGTGAAAAGCTTTGTCTCGTCTCGGGACACACACATTTTTCACGAATGTGCGGTGAGGCATAAAACTATCCATGGATTGGTATGATGCTTCAAATGAGGAGTTTAGAAGGTTTAGATTTAAGAGATATGGTTTATAGACCTCTAGTTTGAATATGATATTAACTGAATGACAACAAGAACATAATTTAATTTAGGTTTAACTTTATGTATCGAAATGGTAAAATCCATCTTATCTGTATGTACATCTTGTTATTGTCACTCCAATACGGATGAGTTAGACAGTACAGTAGGCGTTATAAGTAGCCGCACATTTTAATACCTTGTCACATTAACGGAGCAGTTTGAAACATAACGTTAAAACCCCGTAGTACTAAGCAGGAAGCATCTTACAAGGCCGACACCGTAACGAGCGAGTTTTCTTTTAAAAAACGAAGATTTTAGTTGAAAAAGTAACCTTCGTTGAATAATAACAAAGTATGATGATATTTTTGTTCAAAATCTAATAAGTGCTTGACAAAAGAAAGCAAAAACGGTCGGATCTTATCAAAGTGGATAAGTAGACATTTAAAACATTAGGTATTTTTCCCACTTGGCGTTTCCTTTAAGATACTTTGGAGTATTACGAAACTTCGTAAGCCCTTCTCTTTGAGAGTCCCTTTGTGTTAGAGGGCGAACTGAGAAATGCTGTTCTTGTTCAGTAAAATGAAGATTGGACTTCTTCTACAAGTTAGCCTTACCAAGATTAGATCAACAATGTTAAGAAGTTTAAACGCTACAAATAAACTGCGAGTTTGAGTTTCGAACGAGGAGCTCCGTATGCCTGAAGTGCTTTTTAGTTATATTACACAAGCTTACATACAAATTGTTAACGTTCATTGATTTATTCCCCATCTTTATTTATTTATATATTTACTTTATTGGAGATAAAACACAAATAATACATTTCTTATAAAATAAAACATACTTCTCTTCTCATTCAAGATTAATTCATCATCAATCATCGCTATCAATCGATTTTTGAAATATGCGTTCTGAACTGATGCATGTGACTGTGAGCTCGGCTGGGTCTAGCAAATCGCAACGTATATCAAACAGCTTTACACGATTCACTGTTATCAGTCGCGCCCAGTTCGGAATTTGCATAGCACAAAAAGTATCCCGGAAATTGCACGAATTGTTAAATTTTATGCTTACACACGTCCGTTCCCGGAGTTGGGAGCAACGCCCACGAAATCCCTAGAGAGAAATCGTCACGCTTCGATTCCATATGCATTGATGTTAGTAAAGACATGTTATGAAATTGCTATTCAGATTTTTTCAAACTTGGCAATGCGTGTTCTGTGACTACCCACCTTCCTCTGCACGGACGTGTATTTTCTATAAAAAGATTTCTCGTGAATCAATGTTTCAGCTATCAGTGTACTTATATTCTAACCACGGATAAATAGGCTTACTTCGAATTAAAATTAGACACATTTTATGGGCAAATGTCAAATTTTAACCCGAAGTAAATTATCTATCCGGTTAAAGAAATAAGGAAATCAGTTGGGTAGTGACAAGAGAATATCGGGCGCGGAAAGGGCCTCAAAACACTAAACATCACTGTATCTGTTCGATGACCAAATTTAAAGAGGTTGGACATAGATTTATAATTCGACGGTGACGTGTTGATTGTTAACAAATGACGCCTGTAATATCAAACAAAAACGATACTATAACTTTCACTCAATATAAAGTTGTGTAAAAATGAAAAACATTTATTCGGCCGACTATGTACCAAATATTTCCCAACACGGATTCATCGCGGATTTTGCTGCAGGCCTCGCCCACGCTGCAGGCTGTCAACGATGCGGAGCAGATTCAATTTGTTGCCGTCCACACAAACGCAGCTACATTTCCATCGTAAATATTGCCTATTCACATGTAGATTTAGTACTCTATTTTACACGGTGAGTATTCGTTGATTACTGTTTGTAAAGTGTTTTATTTATGGAGTCGCTTTGAATGCGTATAAATGATGTATCGCATTGTTAATAATAATGCACGATACTCGTACCTACTAGGGATCACACGAACACAATCCCATCGTATTGTCAACGTCTTGGATAGCTTTTAATTACTTAACAGTTATGGTTTTAATACCATGTGTGGTTTCCATAGATTTTACCGCCTAGAATAGAGGTGCAGGAGTACACATTGGTACAATTTTCCAAGGAGTATAACCGATTTTAAAGTATTATATTTTTATATGAATGAATGTGGAAGAAGCGAAATAAATCTGTTAGGATCGTAGCAGGTGGAAAGTAGTGGTATCTGCCTACCCCTCAGGGCAACAGGCGTGATTTAATGTATATGTATGTAAGAGATTTATCTGTAATTTTCTAGAATATATGGCAGCTCCTCATAGCTCTGGCATGTCTGTTTATAAGTGTATGACCAAGTGATACTGACCTGCCCGGGGCCGCAGGGCGTGCCGTCGAGCGGAGCGCCGCGCTTGGACCGGCAAACGTTGGGCTGGCCGCGGTGCGCGCACCACAAGCGGGTGCACGCCGACCGCACTTTCACCGACTTGCACACAGAAAACCTGCGGGAACACTTCAACATCAATAAATAAATAAATAAGTTAATGAGCTGGGCAAAGGTTCTCCCTGATTTACGGACGGCTACAGACGGTGAGGCAGACAGAAACGGAGATAGCGGGTTGACTTCGATGGTCGGCCGAAAATTTCCTAAGACAGAGAGGTGTGGATATCACACACATATTGAACTAGTATAAAGTTACTTACATAGAAAAACTAGCGACCCGCCCTCGCTTCGCTTCGACTAATGTGACCTTTTTGCAACACTCGTACATACTCCAGATTTAATATACATAAAAACCTTCCTGTTAAATCACTATCTATTAATGAAAACCGCAATAAAATCATACATACAGACAGAAACTCGACGACACAGTCGAGGTCTGTCGAGGGACAGACGACGGGAAGCATTTCATAATTTGTTTTATAATAGGTATGTACCTAAAGAAGATACATACTTAATTATTTAAGCAAAAAGGGTAACAAACATTTTTGTAAGTTACCTATCGCCGCTTATTCCATATTTAAGTTCTACGACACACCTAGGCTCTAACAGCTCAGTGTCATGTTATTATAATCCAGTCTGAAGAGGTTTCTGCTTTACAAAAGGTATAAATTTATAATTTACGAGCAAAGATTTTGAAATATTTATTCTTCTCATAGACTTTTTTTTGTCGTAGTACTGTACTGTACTGTTTGTTTTTTTTGTCATTGAGGAATAATTATAAATGAACCAAGAGCACCTTCAAATTAAAAACCCTCTAAAGTTAAAACCTTGGATTTGTGTTAACTTTAGTAAAATACATTTAAAAAAATTTTTGGCCTTCTTTTGTAACGCAAACGTCTTTTTAAGTCCCCACAGACTGGATTAGTATTAAATCGCAATATTATGGTAGATATGTTACATTATGCTTTTTTCCATGCCCAAATTCGCATTTTTAATTGTTTTTCTTCCGAAAGGGGGATGGGCAAGGATGTCCCAATCCATCGACTACTAAAATCACGAAAACGTTTTCCAGAATATTATATTTACGAATATTGACAATCCCGAATTTTATTTTTTACAAAAATTTATAATTCCGAATATTTGAATTCCGAAATATCACAAATATGAGATCGGTAATGTAAAATTCGGAATTATGAAACTAACCACTTGAATTGAATTTAAGTGTTCTACTTGTAACAAAAGTTAGGTGAGATGGCGAGGACATTACCGAATTAGGTCAAACTCACCTCAATAGGTTAGGTTAGGCTAGAGTTGCATCTAGGCGCAAATCAACTTAGCTACGCGGAACGGAAGCTCGGCGAACTCCATCGACTTTGTCGGACGTTTCATACAGTTTTTGAGCATTATGCATTTAGTTATTATACAATATTTTATCAGTCGCTTATTTGAAATAAAAAATCATAGAGAATTCGGGCAGCTAATTTTGGAATCATAAATATTCGGAATTCGAAATAGGAATATTAGGAATTACAAAATGCGTTTTTCCTTTTTGTCGGGTTTTGTGATATTCGGAAAAATATTTTTCGGGATTTAATTAGTCGGAAATGTGATTATTCGGAATTTATATTAATCGTGATTGTGATGCTTCGTCAAACTAAAATTCGTAATAGTGATGATTCGGAGAATTCAAAATCGGAATTTTGAAAGTCGCGTTTATTTAATTCGGAAAAAAATATTACGTGATTATGTACTTACCCCTTAGTTTATACATCTTGGCAATATAATGTATTTTTACTAGGACAACGTTCGCCTTATGTATGGGATTTTTTGGAAAATCATAATCGTATCATAAATTGTTTAATAATAATTCTTGCCGAAATGATTTTTTTCACTAAGAAACCCCATCGATTTCGCAACTAAAATA
Organism: Acleris sparsana; assembly: GCA_923062465.1. Classification (NCBI taxonomy): domain Eukaryota; kingdom Metazoa; phylum Arthropoda; class Insecta; order Lepidoptera; family Tortricidae; genus Acleris; species Acleris sparsana. Next base: position 6,065,702 of record OV281293.1, read on the forward strand.
GGTATTTATCTTGTACAATATAAGAGCCAAAACAATGCGTATAAGGAGAGCTTCCCGTATTATTCCTACGGGATAAACATTCTTTGTTTCCCATTACAGGCGACGCGCGAACCGTTTACTTGGCCTAAATTCCGGCGTCGCTGGCATGTTGATGGGGTGCAGGGTGAGGTGATCCAACCTCGGTTGAGAGACGCGGTTTCCACGAACTCTGCAGCTCGAGCACGAAAATTTCAATCATTCAACGTTTTCGAATCTTCTTTACTTTTCTACAATGTATGTACCTAAGTCTTTATTATACAAAACACAGAAATTCAAACACAATGTGTTCTGGACCTATCCGTAGCACGAACCCCTAAAGTAAACTCACGATCACACACATTATTTAATGTATACTTTATTACTCGATCACGATACGAGAGTCAACGTCAGTCAAACCTTCATAACGTTATGAAAAATATCTATGTATGTCATAACGTTATTTCATATATATATTATTTCATTCAACGTTATCATCAAATAGCGCTATTTGAAGCTCTGAAGTCAGGGCCGACTTGCTGTCAAATTTAAATACTAGAGGGCACTGATATTAATCACCCTTAGGGACACATTTTCTCGATGACGATACGAAAGACAATATAAATTTTATCTTTTAGGTCCTTTGTGATGATTGAATACAAATTGATAGTTTTAATTAGTTCAGACAAAGTATTTCCAGTAACTGAGTAAAAGAGAGGCGCTTGGGAAAGTAAAAAAAATAGTTTTACTTCGTCGGGCGTTTTATTAAATACATGATTCGTAGTCTAATAATTATAAACAGAGAGAACGGCACGTAACGACGTTTAATGTTGCATTGCAATTATAAAGGCTAAATGAAAATTGGCGTATCGCCAATCTATTGTTCTCTAGACCAACTGTCCCGTTTCATCAAAATAAAATGTAACCAGTGCCTTCTGTGCCATTTTCTCATCTTTACATAGTATCAAACAAAGTCGCTTCCGCGGTCTGTACGCTTAGATCATTCCGACTACGCACGCGGTGATGTTATTGCGGTTTTCATTAATTTAAATAAAACTTACGTAAACCAAAGCTAAGCGAATATAACAAGCTTTGGCATCCGTTTACGTTGCTAAAAATATCAGTGCAACACGTTTCGATAAGCGTTACTCCCTCGGAAACTTTTAAACTTTCCGGGATGATAACTAGCCTATCCTTTTATAACCTGTGTCCAATTAAAATGCCATCCAAATCCTTCCAGCTGTTGCGGCGTGAAGGAGCAACGAACTAACACACAAACTTTAGCATTTATAATATTGGTAAGATTTCTAAGAAGTCATCCATTTACATAACAATCAATTACAATTCCATAACAGTCATCATCATCAAACATCATTCTAACAGTAATAAAACGCATTCGTTTCGTGAATAACGCGGGCTAAAGGTTTGGGTGAAGAGCGAGCTCTTTTCGTGTAACAAAGCGATGCCATGAAAGGGCGTGCGTCCGGCCGCGCCTTTGAGCCACTTTTTCATTCCGATTTGAAAAGGAACTGTATATTTAATGTACGTTGATCCGTCTGTTTAGCTCTAACACGAGAGTAATTGGTATAGCCCGAAATGTAAATCATCACGTTTAAAAAACGGCTTTTTATTCTGGGCAACTTGCGCCGTAAATTTTGAACTTTAGAAACGATATATAAAACATGTCACGCGCACGAAACAACACTATGTTAAATAGTTATAAGTTACATGGATAACAGTGCATAATGTAAAACAATTTATTTCTGTTAAATATAAAGTTTAAAACTTAGGTGGGTCAATTTTCAAACAAGCGTTTTTTGCGGTCCCAGAGCTATAATTCTAAGTATATTTAACATTGAGTATAATTACATATATATTTGCATTTTGTGCATTTTAATCTACTTAAAAATATATATTGCAGTTTACTAAATATTAATGGATTCCGAAAGAATCGAATTCGAAATCCTAAAAACAGCAAAATTTACCGCTTTTCGCGTGTCCCACTTCCGGTTTTGCTTAAATAAAAATTCATAACTTTGGACGTAGACAACGTATTAATATACAACATATATCGTTGTAAAGAGCTTTTATTGGCGAACTGATTTAAATAATTAAAAAAATAAAAACATCAATAATTAAAACCTGGAAAGTATTTTTGTGGATGTCCCGCGTGCGACCGTTTTTATGATGACTCAAGGAAACCCCCTGAATCTGGTTTGTCTAATGACCTACCTTCATATTTACGTTAGGATACCAAAGTACGTTAGTTGGGCTTAGACCGCCAACGGGAGTGGACGCAGAGCCAGTGTTTTTGACGGAGGAAACAGGATAAGTCTTTTAAAGATGTATTTTGGTACGGTTATCACGACATTTGTATGGGCGTTTATTTATTGACATACGAATGAAATAAAAATGTGTGTTTCATAAACATTGTTAGCAATATGGGTAAGTAAGAATTTCGTATTAGTAAATAAGTGAATCGAGTAAGTAGTGTAAGAAAGATCTGTGAAAAACGTTTTTGTCGACATTTGTATGGCGACATTTGTACGGTTATTTTGTCCATACAAATGTCGAATGTGGCATACAAATGTCGGTTAAAATCAAAATCTAAATAAAATCTAAATATATCATTTCCATGTCCAATAATATCAACTTTTATGCTAAGTTTCATTATTGTATTTTTTTTGTGAGCTATCGTATAAAAATAGAGTACAGTCAGCAGCATAAATAAGTGATCATTTATGTACCTTGTCACTTTAACATCGTGTTTGAAATGTCATACAAAATTGTGAAACGATTGTAAGCGACAAGGTACATAAATGATCACTTATTTATGCTGTTGACTGTACCTACTTATAAGCAGGGCTCTGATTGTACACCGCACGGTAAGATGAAAGAAAACTATGGAGTCGATATTAAAATGCAAACTTGAGTAGTATCCATACTCATACTCATTCATATTATTGGTCCCGTTTTTTTATATTTATCATGCTGTAACTAGGTACTTCAACGTAACTACGTACCTAGTTTTACAGACTATATGGTTGCGATAGACCTTTATCAAACTGGCCGCTTTATCAAATTTTATCGTGTGCGTCATGTCAATCATTAACGACTTTCGACGTGTCATTTATTTATATTTGCAGTCTGTGCCCATGGCGTCAATTATTAGGTGAACATTTTATTATGTCTGCAAGTTTGTGCCATTTTTTACTGGATTGAGCCTTACAAGGATCTGAAATACGATTATGAAAAATGTGCTGTGTTGTGACATAACCTTGAAGTTTTTTATTATTTATTATTTAAACACGAATTATAAAATTCCGATTGTGAAAACTTCAAAATGTCATCGCTATTCCGAGTTAGGTTTCCGAAGTATCATAGCATGTTTAATTAATATCCGAATATCCGATTAAAACTAGGTACGTAATTAAGTTGAATTCCTTACAGCATGATAAATATAAAAGACGGTACTAAGAATATGAATGAGTATGAGTATGAATATGACTTAAAGTTTTAATTTTAGTATCGACTCTTTAGTTTTCTTTCATCTTACCGTGCGATGAAAAATCCGAGCCCTGCTTATAAGCGAAGGTTTTCATATTTAATTATAAGTAACTGAAGTGAATTATGGCACACGGGAGAGACTTTACATATAAATGATATAGATACTTAATCCACCCCCAAGTATCAAGCTAAAGGTTAATGAAAACAGCATCAAAATCGGTCAAGTACTTTTCGAGTTTATCCCAGACTGACAGACATACGCGGCTGAGGAGTTTGTTTTGAAGGTTACACTGACAGTATATTATCATCATTTGCTAAAAAACGTTTCACAAACTGATTCATTTCACAAACTTATAATTTTGCATATAATTGCTTATAATTTTTATATAATAATCATTGAGTTATGTTTTTATTCTTTTAATTACCATTTCAATTATAACTAGTATATTAATAAACTTATTTAAAATAAAATAAAATAAAACTAAGCTACTCAAATATTAAAAATTAAACATAAACACCACTATAAAAAGAACACCCCCTCTAGCAGGTCCGCTCGCGGCATGGTCCCTAAGACACTGGCTGCATTACCTCTCTGGATGGCTAGCATATCATTGAGTTTGTTCCAAATGGTATTCATGCCAGTAAATACGACTTTTCGACATTTGTATGGCAGTATCGACATTTTTATGGCACTATATCGACATTTGTATGGCGTTGTCGACATTTGTATGCCACCGTTTTTTTTGCGTCAATATCTAGCTAACTATTAGAAGCAGAGTGGTGCCTCATACACCATATTTTTTCTTGTTAAGAACCTCACCTGATGACGTCACTAAGAACCAAATAAGATAAAATAAAAAAATTGCCATACAAATGTCGAAAAAACACACTCTTCAAAAATTGACCCAGGTACAGGATTAATTTACCTTTTTAGTACGACTTTCATTTTAAAATGGCTAAGGATATCGCGATGCATTGCCATCTTATGGATATCATATAAATGGGCTGTTATCGACATTGACCAAACTAACGTGAGATATTGATTAGATAGCTTTATGATGTGAGGCTGTTGTATTATTAATTATTGTGACGTACATCACCTAGCCTAGACCAAAGGCATTTAGTAATAATATAAAGATACAGAATTGAAAGAGATTATCAAAACTGAGATACGCAGCGTACTTATCCCTCACAAAGGGCTTGTGCGAAAACCTTTTTCGGGCACTTTCAGTCATTCCCGCTTTGTTTAGTCTCACTGTCAGTGGTTTGGCAACGTGTATTAAATTTTCCACGAGGGTTATGCTTCCCACGTCAACCGTACCCAGTCAAAGTATTTTTGCCGATATAACACAGTGATAAAGCTATAAGAGAAAGTAACGTTGCTAGTGCTATGAATGCTTAAAACAGTTGCGTTTTGCTTATCTTTACACGTGTTAAAGAGCTACAGAATTACCTACAACGTTAATTACAAAAACTTGATGATAATTCAGTAACCACATTTTGCACAAATAGGCTAATATGTTTACCAGCGTATTAATGACAATGACACTTAAAACTTACATTCCATTAAAAAAAAAACACAAAATAGAGTTTTCGATTAAAATACGCTCAGGAGCAAAAATAACGGGTCAGAGTGCGTTTTTCACACTTAAGAGGCTATTTCGAACCTTTGGTTCCTCGCCAGGGAATGCTTTTAGTGAAATCTGATGATGAATACCTCTAGCATCGATACAGGACTTCCAGAGTGCCTAGGATACCCAACTGAATGAATCTGCGGTTAACGCCGGAATAGTGCATGTTCAGAAAAGCATCTAAAACGGCAATAAAATGTAAGGAAATCCAAGTGCTGACCCAAACTCTCCCGCTGTGGTATTAACTGATTGTGCTATCAGTTCGATATCTTAAGAATTAAGCAGAAATAGTAAGTATTGGTTGGTCTCTAAAAAAAACCACTGAGGTAAATACCGACGAGTGAAAGGCATGAGGCATCCGTCGTATCAAACTGGATGCTTTGGATCCCGTAGTAATCCTTCGGAGTAAGTTAATCCTCCTTGCTTTTGAAAGGCCGAGCAGTAAGATTAATCCGACAGAGGGCGCTGGCAGCGTATAGGCAATTACTTTCTTCCATTCCACTCGTGAAGATTTCGGCCATTGTGCCAATAAAGAATCCGTCTGGAATAACAATACCGCGTGCCGTATTGATGGATTAGTATTAATTAAATCTTTGAAGGGACGATCAAAGAGGCTTAACATCTGTGATCAATAATATACAGGGTGAGCAATCCAAAAGGGTCCTATAAGAAAATTCGTAGGAAGGTAAAGTTCGATTTTGGAAACAGAGATTTTGACGCAGTTTTTTTAATTTGAAAGTGGCTTTTTTAGCGGCGGGTGGGCCTAGGTTTCGTGAAAATCGGAGGGCCACATTATTATTAGCTGATATGTATTAAACGATTCAACCTATTTTCATCCTCAGACCTAACTAACACCCGCCCTTGAAAAAGCTACTTTCAAATAAAAAATAACCGCGTGCAAATCGGTTCACCAGTTTAACAGCTACGGTGCCACAAACACTCACGCATACCCCGTCACCCCGCGTCACCCATCACCCATGCTCCCTCTTATTCATAAGCACACAATATAGCTATGCTAAAATATGCTTTGCCCTTATTTTTCATTGTGCATTGCATCTGACAGAAAGTGAAAAAGCATACTTGAACTAAAATAGATTTATATATGGATAAATAAGGGGGTAAATATAGAGCGTCGATGGCTGAGTGGCCTAAGATGTGGAACATACCGGCAAATATTGAACCCGACTTTATTGTTAAAGGTGTCAGAGCGTGTCGTGGGCAGATGCTCTATCTAGTACATTTTATGAAGACCGTACATTACTCGATGCTCTTACGACAAAGAAACATCTTGAGTTGAGGACCCTGCGCTTCGAACAGCTGTGTGTGTTATTCGGTAATTGCATAAAAGATCCAACAGGACCCATTTGAACGATATAAAGTACCGTGCCTACACCTAACTGTAAAATAGTCACCTCCCGGCCAAATTCACGAGCTGTTTCAAAGAGACTAATTAAAGAAACAATAAATAGATGGTGGCTTTAAGTATTCATAAACCTTTTAACTACTTATCCAAGTCAGCCACTCTAATGTTCTTGTAGGATTATATAATCAAAGACTGACCCAAAAACGTTTTATTTCTTTAGGCCCCAACTACACGGGCGGTTCTCCCGCCGCGAGAATCCACTCGACAACACATAAAACCGCACAGTGTAGTATGCAGCATACAATTTCAATATTTAATTATGTCTACTTAGTGCGGTTTAGAAGCGGATTCCCGCGGCGGGAGAGCCGCCCGTGTAGTCGGGGCCTAAGAACAACTTCAGTTTCCAGAGCTTAAGTAGTTTCAGATTTAAAAGCGGAAAAGCTGATTTTTAGTACCTTTTTTAAATTGTCCACATTATTGGGTATTTGTCATGCAAAGTGTAAAATTAGATATAATGCAACATGAGATAGTAATATTATATTTAAGATACATTTAAATAGAGTCCGCAATCATCCTTTAACAGATCAGCTTTTTGACACTATAAAATAATATTGGATTAATTATTTGACATAAATAATTTACAGATGAATGCCATTCCCATTTCTAAGACAGCAAAGGGCTGACTGATCAGAAAAGACATTAGAAGTAGAAAATCAAACAAAAGCATGAATAAACCTTACCCTTCTCCGAACTCAGTTCGGCACTGTTCGTCCATGGTAAACACGTAGTTGGGGAGAGACTTGGCCCCTCCCAGCACCACGCCTTCGTCCTGACTGCGGGAGTGAAGGCACCACCAGTTCCTGGAAATTTTAATTACTTGACTATTGACACGGCAGCCTAGTTGGTGGTAACCCTGCCTTCTCAGCTAGCGGTACCGGGTGCAAATCCTGGTAAGGGCATATATTTGTGTGTCGATCGCGAGTATTTGTTCCTGAGTATTGGGTCGGTTCGATGTATTTCTCATGATAACTATTTTATTGTTGTCTAGTATTCATAGTACAAGCCTAGAGCTATAGTTCGGGATTAGATCAATTTGTGTGAGATTGTCCCCTGGTATTTTTTTATTATAACCTTTGATTACGTAGATTTCAAAGCCACAGACATTCATTTGCATTCTCAAAACTACAATCCTAAGAGTGCAATTCTAAGGCCCGTATTAATAAACTGATCTCAACTCTAATGCTCGTCTTGAGATGCGTCACAAATGACAGTGTTCTATGTTTTGGCGTTTACTTTGACGTATCTTGTGACGGGCCTCACAGTCAAGATGAGTTTATTAATACGGCCCTAAGACTGTAAATGCGTTGCCAACCCTGATACCTAAGGTGGAATGCCTCTAAGGTAGTCTTTTTTTACCAGTTGTTTTAACAATAGATCTGAACAAAAAATGCATACATGCTTGGCTGTAGTAGGTTAAACGTGCGACGGCACCGGCTGCTTAACGGTGCGTCAAAAACGGCGCCATGTTGTCACTATATGACTCCATATTTTTTTACGCAACGACACCGTATTTTACGCAGCGTTGGGGTCGCACCTTAAAGACTAAAATGGTGGCAAGGTGGTAGCGATCCAAATGAATCCTGCTCAAAGTTCTATTTACCAATAACCTGTCATTGTTCGAAATTATTAAAACTCCAAAATATACATTTGCGTCGTAGGTTAGTTTTCCACCGACAAGCCTAATTTGACCTACGATCGCAATAAGCAGCAAAGAAAGATGAGAATGTGTGTTTGTCAAGGTCGGCTTTTTCAAGGTCGTAGACACGTTAAGATGTGCATCTTCCTTTTTCAATTTGCTTAGTGATGGGAAATAAAGCTGAGAAAGCAAGATGGATACGAAATTTGTGTATGTGTTTTTATTACATTTTACCGCCACGAAAAGCAGAAAGATCATGCTATAGCGTTCCCAAAAAGGAAAATATTATCTATACAAATGTTTTCATGATATTATTGGTACTGAATTAATGAAAGTACTTCGTTCAATTTCATTATTATGTCGTACTGGCTTGAACATCTCACGATTTTGTCGAGAAACGGCAGCTGCTGTAGTAAGTATTTTTTTAGAATCAATTTTTTCCGTGTTCATCTACTTAGGTATTTATTTATTCTGTGCTAGAACAATGTTAATTTATTTAAATATAAAAATATAAAAGAAGAAACTGACTGAGTGACTGACATATCACGCACAGCCCAAACCACTGGGTCGAGAGATTCCTGGGACGTAGTTCCTTATAAGGTCTAAAGGTGCACTAAAAAAGGATTTTTCGTAAATCGACCTCCAAACGGGAAGAAATAGGCGGAAATGCGGGAATCTTATCCTACGCACACAAATTGCACGTGACAATCTCACTCGAAAACCGTAATAACACAGAAGCGCCTACTTATGTTCTATAAACGTTATAAATGTGAAACTTTGCGATTTCTTGAATGTTTAGATGTTCGTATGTCTATAAACCGAAGATCCGACATGGATGAAATTTAGCTCACATGTGTCCATGTCCTGGAATTTTCTAGAAAAAAACAACTTATCATTTTCTTAAAAGGACATACATGCAAGCAGAAACAAATATATTGCTACGTATACTGCTATCAAACCTATTAACAGGCAACGTGGGACTGACAGTCTAGGGAGCTCTGAAATTACGGTGAGCTAATTAATGATTGTGTTGAGGAGGAGCGCGTCAGCCGCCGCGGCCTCATTAAACTGCACCAACTACTCCGAATTGTTACTAATTGGTGCTTGTCGTGTTACATTGTGATGTAACTCGGAAGTCTACTCCTTACTTCTTTTCGCCGTCTTCCTTTGTTACAAGGACGCTTCACAAAACAAAAACAAAAGAGGTCAAAAAGTTACATTAATACGATGAATTTATAGCTCAGTTGTAAAGTGCTTGCTCTTACAGTAAAACCACAGTATTCATATTAGTAATTGGCTATCTGTCACTATCAAACTCTCTTTGGCATGTCAGTTAGAGTTTGAAAGCGATAGACAACCTAGTACTAGGAGTCCATTTGCAACGTCAAAAGATGGCGGACGTGTAATTTGTTTTAGAGTTTTATTTTTGTGTATTTAGGTGTTCAGAGTTCTTTTCTGTTAGTGATTTGTACTTTTAATGCCTTTGTGTTGCACAGTGATAGAAGACTTAGGCTTATTTCGTGTATCTGGCATCTTACTTCTCGTTTCAAGTGGACTTGCAGTGGTACAGAGGTTAAAAGTATCTTGACCTCTGTCCTACATATAACCGTACAACGTTGCCCCCAATCTTCCTGGATTGTTTTTTATTGCTATATTGATTTATACTTATATATACTTGACACTGGCGAAATCACTTCATTGTGGAAACGCCATATCCCCGCGGTAGTAGTTGTCCAAGTCGCCGCGGGGCAAAAGAAAAAAAAACAAACCTAGTACTAGTACATTGAGTTTACTTTGTCATTCCAACGAGGCACCGAAAATTATCCTAAAACCTAAAAGACGCTAGCGCTAAAAGGATTGTATGTAAACATAAAGCGATCACGATCCGTTTGCTTAATAAATAAAGTGCCGTCAACAGTCCATTCCCTTACCGAGAATATCGATTACAGCAAGTTTAAAAATACACCAACGAACTTAAATAAGCTCCGTCGTGACATGCGACACCCCATTCACTCCAGTTAAAATTCATTAAAGAAAGCTCCACGATGCAACTATACGAGCTTTTGTGTTCCGAATAGATATCGCATGTTCCACTCATTTCTTGACCTAAATACATTAACAACTTAAACAATGTAGATGTAGGTTTATTAGTCTCAGTTGACAAACGTACGAATTTAATTTAGTTTTAAGACCGTCTGAAGCTAATTCTACTTGAGACTGAGGAGGCTCTTAATTAAGAAAGTTGGTTATGTCATTAAGAAGACGGACCTGAGTTAAACCCCCCCCGCATAGAAAACGAGCACTATCGATTTTTTAAAAATACACCAACGAACTTAAATAAGCTCCGTCGTGACATGCGACACCCCATTCACTCCAGTTAAAATTCATTAAAGAAAGCTCCACGATGCAACTATACGAGCTTTTGTGTTCCAAATAGATATCGCATGTTCCACTCATTTCTTGACCTAAATACATTAACAACTTAAACAATGTAGATGTAGGTTTATTAGTCTCAGTTGACAAACGTACGAATTTAATTTAGTTTTAAGACCGTCTGAAGCTAATTCTACTTGAGACTGAGGAGGCTCTTAATTAAGAAAGTTGGTTATGTCATTAAGAAGACGGACCTGAGTTAAACCCCCCCCGCATAGAAAACGAGCACTATCGATTTTTTCAAGTAGTTTAAACAAATTATGACTAAATTTAATCAAATTGTATGCACAGAATGAAACTAACATTATTTATATAAAATCATTATTTTTCTTCGTAAACAATACAATTTTTATTTTATAGCATGCATTCTTTTTTAGTTAAATTTAAAGTACTTGAAAAAATCAAAAGTGCCCGTGTCTCTTGGAGCAGGCGGACCAGGAGAAACTGTGAAGCGCCGCAAGCAACGTGGTCACCAACACGGAACCATGCTTATCCACCGACTTAGTGCAGACCTAGACTGGACCGATGGTACACGTACTTGGCCTTCTTGTGCAGCTGTCTCTTGGAGCAGGCGGACCAGGAGAAACTGTAAAGCGCCGCAAGCAACGTGGTCACCAACACGGAACCATGCTTAACCACCGACTTGGTGCAGACCTAGACTGGACCGATGGTACACGTACTTGGCCTTCTTGTGCAGCTGTCTCTTGGAGCAGGCGGACCAGGAGAAACTGTAAAGTGCCGCAAGCAACGTGGTCACCAACACGGAACCATGCTTAACCACCGACTTGGTGCAGACCTAGACTGGACCGATGGTACACGTACTTGGCCTTCTTGTGCAGCTGTCTCTTGGAGCAGGCGGACCAGGAGAAACTGTAAAGCGCCGCAAGCAACGTGGTCACCAACACGGAACCATGCTTAACCACCGACTTGGTGCAGACCTAGACTGGACCGATGGTACACGTACTTGGCCTTCTTGTGCAGCTGTCTCTTGGAGCAGGCGGACCAGGAGAAACTGTAAAGCGCCGCAAGCAACGTGGTCACCAACACGGAACCATGCTTAACCACCGACTTGGTGCAGACCTAGACTGGACCGATGGTACACGTACTTGGCCTTCTTGTGCAGCTGTCTCTTGGAGCAGGCGGACCAGGAGAAACTGTAAAGCGCCGCAAGCAACGTGGTCACCAACACGGAACCATGCTTAACCACCGACTTGGTGCAGACCTAGACTGGACCGATGGTACACGTACTTGGCCTTCTTGTGCAGCTGTCTCTTGGAGCAGGCGGACCAGGAGAAACTGTAAAGCGCCGCAAGCAACGTGGTCACCAACACGGAACCATGCTTAACCACCGACTTGGTGCAGACCTAGACTGGACCGATGGTACACGTACTTGGCCTTCTTGTGCAGCTGTCTCTTGGAGCAGGCGGACCAGGAGAAACTGTAAAGCGCCGCAAGCAACGTGGTCACCAACACGGAACCATGCTTAACCACCGACTTGGTGCAGACCTAGACTGGACCGATGGTACACGTACTTGGCCTTCTTGTGCAGCTGTCTCTTGGAGCAGGCGGACCAGGAGAAACTGTAAAGCGCCGCAAGCAACGTGGTCACCAACACGGAACCATGCTTAACCACCGACTTGGTGCAGACCTAGACTGGACCGATGGTACACGTACTTGGCCTTCTTGTGCAGCTGTCTCTTGGAGCAGGCGGACCAGGAGAAACTGTAAAGCGCCGCAAGCAACGTGGTCACCAACACGGAACCATGCTTAACCACCGACTTGGTGCAGACCTAGACTGGACCGATGGTACACGTACTTGGCCTTCTTGTGCAGCTGTCTCTTGGAGCAGGCGGACCAGGAGAAACTGTAAAGCGCCGCAAGCAACGGTCACCAACACGGAACAATGCTTATCCACCGACTTAGTGCAGACCTAGACTGGACGGATGGTAGGTACACGTACTTGGCCTTCTTGTGCAGCTGTCTCTTGGAGCAGGCGGACCAGGAGAAACTGTAAAGCGCCGCAAGCAACGTGGTCACCAACACGGAACCATGCTTAACCACCGACTTGGTGCAGACCTAGACTGGACCGATGGTACACGTACTTGGCCTTCTTGTGCAGCTGTCTCTTGGAGCAGGCGGACCAGGAGAAACTGTAAAGCGCCGCAAGCAACGTGGTCACCAACACGGAACCATGCTTAACCACCGACTTAGTGCAGACCTAGACTGGACCGATGGTACACGTACTTGGCCTTCTTGTGCAGCTGTCTCTTGGAGCAGGCGGACCAGGAGAAACTGTAAAGCGCCGCAAGCAACGTGGTCACCAACACGGAACCATGCTTAACCACCGACTTGGTGCAGACCTAGACTGGACCGATGGTACACGTACTTGGCCTTCTCGTGCAGCTGTCTCTTGGAGCAGGCGGACCAGGAGAAATTGTGGAGCGCCGCAAGCAACGGTCACCAACACGGAACCATGCTTAACCACCGACTTAGTGCAGACCTAGACTGGACCGATGGTACACGTACTTGGCCTTCTCGTGCAGCTGTCTCTTGGAGCAGGCGGACCAGGAGAAACTGTGAAGCGCCGCAAGCAACGGTCACCAACACGGAACCATGCTTAACCACCGACTTAGTGCAGACCTAGACTGGACCGATGGTACACGTACTTGGCCTTCTCGTGCAGCTGTCTCTTGGAGCAGGCGGACCAGGAGAAACTGTGAAGCGCCGCAAGCAACGGTCACCAACACGGAACCATGCTTAACCACCGACTTAGTGCAGACCTAGACTGGGCCGATGGTACACGTACTTGGCCTTCTCGTGCAGCTGTCTCTTGGAGCAGGTGGACCAGGAGAAACTGTGAAGCGCCGCAAGCAACGGTCACCAACACGGAACCATGCTTAACCACCGACTTGGTGCAGACCTAGGCTGGACGGATGGTACACATACTTGGCTTTCTCGTGCAGCTGTCTCTTGGAGCAGGCGGACCAGGAGAAATTGTGGAGCGCCGCGAGAACCGTGGGCGCCATCACGGTCCCATGGTGCGCTGCCCCCGCGCACTGGTCGCCGCCGTCATGATGCAGCCCCAGCCTGGAACCGATATCATGGGGGGTAAGAACACTGTAAGTAATTTTAATTGGTTGCAAAAATGGAGGGTTATGTTAGGTGGGGCGCTCCCTGGTAAGTTTAAAACACTGTAGGTATAGTTAGGTGCACAAAAATATCAAATAACATCCAGTCGTCATTGAAGCTTACTGAAGTTTAAGCGAAGACATAATTAATTGATAATGAAAAATATTTAATCTCTCACACAGAGCACCATTCTTTCTTTAAACTTATGATTATGACTACATATTAATAACCTTAAAAGTAGTGTGAATGTTTTAGCACGTACGTATTATAATACCGAAGTTTCAAATACCGTAGACCTATGACCGAAAGGCCGAATATTAAAATGTCGAATGATTATTTTACCGAAAGTTTAAAATCCCGACAGTTCGTTTGACCGAATGCCTGAAAAACTTTAATCACGAAGACCATAATCCCATAAACCATAATCCCGAAATTTCGTTTTACCGAATGCCTGAAATCTCGAAGACTAATCCCAAAAACCATAAACCCGAAATTTCGTTTTATCGAAAGCCTGAAATCCCAAAAACCATAATCCCCAAATTTCGTTTTACCGAAACCCTGAAATCTCGAAGAATATAATCCCAAAAACCATAATCCCGAAATTTCGTTTTACCGAAAGCCTGAAATATCGAAGACTATAATCCCAAAAACCATAATCCCGACATTTCATTTTACCGAAAGCCTGAAATCTCGAAGACTATAATCCCAAAAACTATAATCCCGACATTTCGTTTTACCGAAAGCCTGAAATCTCGAAGACTATAATCCCAAAAACTATAATCCCGAAGACTATAATCCCGAAATATGAATATACCTACACCTTAAATACCTACCGGTCTGCTCCGGCGTTGTGGAAAGTGCAACCCATTCGCCCTAGCGTAAGAAAGCACGGCGCCTATCCTCGCCTTCGCAGCTTCGGCTTTTTGGTCCAGCCTCAGCCGCTTGTTCCCTGCGCTTTCTTACAGCGGGCGACGGTTGCCCTCCCCTACGCCTTGAGCTTTTCATATGCAATATAGGGGTAGGGCAGACAAGACCACGTAGAATTGGGGTTGGCAGATTCGGCTCGAGACTCTCGGCGAACCTGACTCACTGACTTATATATCAACGCACAGCCGAAAGTACTGTACTTAGAAACTTGAAATTTGGCTCAGAGGTTCCTTTCATAATGTAAGTGAGCACTAACAAATGATTTTTGGAAATTTAGGATAGTAGCGGGAAACGAATTCCACGCGTACGAAGTCCCGGGCGTCCTCTAGTGCAGGTATAGTAATCTTCGGTCAAACGTACTTTCGGGATTATAAACATTCGATCTTTTGAAAATAAATATTATATTTGTACTTTCGGTATTTAGATTATCGATGTTTTAATCGTCGGTATTTTCAATGTAGATATTATGAAATTTCGAGATTATAATACGTACCTCTATCAGCACACACTTGTTAGTGCTGCAACACTGTTCTTTTTTCATTTATTGCCATCGATGGACAAACAAGCAGACGGCCCACCTGATAGAAAGCGGTCACCGCCGCCTATGGACATTTGCAACGCCGGAGGCGTCAGCAATGCGTTTTCGGTCTCGCAGAAATTTAATGACACGTACCCTATTTAAAAAGCCCCATTTACATCGTGTAAAATTTATTTATGTTATGTTCTAATAATAAAATTTCGCCTACGTATCTTAATACTTTGATGTATAATTAAAAAAAGGAATTTATGACAGGAAAATGACAAATGCGAGTAACCGGCGCGTGGGTATGACAGTAGGTCCATGGAGGACAGGAGGAGTTGGCACGGGTAAAGGGGTTGATGGAATAAAAACATGCAGCCATAAAGCAGTTTCTTTTGATAGGTGTTGCTATTTGTTCACATCTCTTTATGTGTGTTCTATAAATTTTAACAGATTAATTTTGTCCTTAACATCCTCACAATACATCTTGCTCTTGACAGCAAAAACGAATTGAAGTTCAGAGGAAGTATAGTTTTGTATACATTAGATCCACGTGTAAATTATTATTTACAAAGTTATTTCTAGCACACCGTGCTGCATTTATGTTTTACTTTTGAGAAATGTCTAAACAATAGCAATGGAAAATGTACCTGATCAGTACTTCATATTTTTACAATGTATGCCGTTCAAAAACAATTCTAAGGTAAACATTTAATAATCATTCTATTTAATAACGTGTATTATTTGATATTTAAGTTATATTATACAAAAAACACTAATTGGGGATCAAGAAATAATAAATCCTTACTAATCCTACTAAGAAAAACATGAAATGGAGCTAACTAAATATTTTTTGTATCTAAATAGAACTATTCAACATTAAACATTCCTTTATTACGTCAACTTTAAACAAAAACTTCTGTTAGCGACATGTACCTACGAGCTATGCAGAACTGAACAGCAAAACCTCCCTCACGTTGGACATTTGAGTTTGACTAAACTGACAACCTAGCTAGCTAGTTGAATGTTGCGAGATTCGTTTTCGCGAAACAAGTAAAATGGTGGACGTAGATAACATGAAATTGAGCCAAACGTTTCCAACTGTAGGTTTAATTAAAAGTTTCGCTTCAAAACAAGTTGGAATCGGCTATTTACCTATTCTGAACAGCAATATTCCATTCGTTTGTAAGGGAAACACGGATGGGGCTCATTTTACATTGCCACTAGTACACAATTTACAATTTTACTGAGGTCGATAGCTCTTACTCGATAGCGAGTTACGACAGCTCTTACTAATTCGACGGCGGAGTTAAAAACAATCAAATGGAATCAACTTCATTTTGTTTCATTAGATTTACACTTTTTCTTTCGTATGTTTGATTTTATATGATTTGTTCCCGATTCGTCATATTCCTAATTAGTCGTGGTTCGACACTTTCCTTACTGAGGGGTTATTATGACGTAGCTATGCATTTCATTTTACGTTGACCGTAAAATACAGACAACAGTTATATAGCTCTGCCCTTTTCTCTCACGGTAAACATAACTGCATTGATATGTCATGCCTGGTCATATTTCTAACTCGTCATATTCCTAAGTCGTCATTGTAGAGTCAAATAAAATCACAACCATGTCCTTACAGGGTATAAGTTTTAGGATAGATTCTACTAAGTAGTGTATAACACGATAGAAATAATAAAGTGACAATGACATTAACTTCAAGATAGACAAGTAACACTCATCTATTAATTATCTAAGGAGGTTCTTATCATTTATCAGAAAGGACTCTATAGTAAGTTTGTGCAGGCAAATGTACTCGGTATGGCGAGTTAGGAATATGACGAATCAGGAATATGATGAGATAAGAATATGACCAATTAGGAAAGTGTCTAATTTGGAACATAATCAATATGGAATATGACGAATCAGGAACAAATCTTTGATATGACGAGCATATCAGCTTAGCTGAATTTGAGCTCACCCGTGGTCAGCCATGAAGAGATTACATTACCTAGTTAGTTATATAAAATAAGGCCTATTAATAAATATAAATGCAAATTAATAGTAACAAACCTTTCTTATAAGTTTATCATTTAAATTTGATAAACGCATTCCTTAGCGGGCTCATAACTTTGACATCTACAAATTGCTTTTGAAGAAAGAAAAAAAGAAAGAAAGAAAGAAAAAAAACGTTTATTTGCTAACATCTAACACAAGTACATAAATATAAATTAACAAACAAGAACAAAAATACAAAAAGCATCTGAACCAGTGCCAGACGGAGCAACATGGTTCCTGCCCAGCATGTTACTGGTTTTAAGGTCAGAGCTGACACCATGGCTTTTGGTTTTTGGTAAGCATATAAAAGATTTTATGCATGTAGAGGTACTTGAACTGTTGAATACTCTTTTATCTATGCAATGTCGGAGGAATATAATTCCAACGATAATAATAGGTGTAATGACACCTGACGCAATTAGGGGGCTATAAGTTTGACGCCTATGTGGCACGTTGTTTCTAATTTTATAAATCGATCAGTCGGCGTTTTTTTTAAAGTAAGTTTAACTGAGGTAGTTCTAATATTCCAAGCAAGGCTAGATCTAATCGATAGGGTTCATTTAAGAGTTATTAGCTCTGAAAGTAACGATCGTAATTAAGGATTTTATATCATAAAAAGTTTTTATTTTACTTAGCTGTCGAAAACTCCACACAAATTTAGCTCCGGGCGAAAACTTTTCTCACCCGCTAATTAAATCAAGTCCGATTTCCACGATTTGAGAACATGTTGTAGTTATTATAAAGAACTAGGTCTGAATGTTTCTGTTTTTTGATTTTCAAATTGTTTCATTCTTCTTTTAGTGCCTCTCCAACTAGTGAAGGTTGGCAGTCAGCTCCGCATATTCCTCTCGGTCTTTGGCGAGGTTGAAAAGCTCCGCTGCACTTGTGACACCAGTCCATTCCCGAATGTTTCGCAGCCACGATTTATTTCTGCGCCCGACAGCTCTTCTTCCAGCAGTTTTGCCCATCATTATTAATTGCAGGAGTTCGTATCTGGAGTGCCTAAGCACATGACCTAGATAGGCAACTTTTCTTCTTTTGATGGTCTGCATTAGTTCACGTTTCCTCCCAACTCGACGTAGAACTTCAAAATTGGTCACTCGGCCTGTCCAGCTTATGGCCAACATGCGTTTGTTGTTTCATTAAAGAAATATTTTCTTGGAAAGGAAAATGTACAGACAAAGTTTTTCATGATAGGTACTATCGAACCAACGGAACCCTGACCCACCATGGAACCTTGTCACAATGATTGACGTACGATTGTCGTATAGCTTCGTATGACAGTCCTAACGTCAATCACTGTGACAAGGTTCTATGGTGGGTCAGGGTTCCGTTGGTTCGATAGTACCTATAACTCATTTAAAATCGTAAAAATCGTACCAGGTTTAAGGGGAGAGAAACGTTATCGCATTTTGTATGGAATTTTTTAACTTCACAATCCTCTTAACATGAATTTTGTTTGTTTGTGCAGTTAGCAGCAAAAGTAAGTGGATAGTCCGTCCCCAACGTTTTCATTTGGCTATCCACTTTTATTTCTGTAACTGTAAATATTTCAGGATTTCTGTACCTTCGTGTAGACCCTATAGCTTAGGTTAGGTTAGTTTTATAAAAATCCTGAAATATTTACAGTTACAGAAATAAATATGGGTTGGCAAATGAAACGGTTGGGAAAAGATGAATTCGACCATAGGTTGTTTGTTGTAACGGCAGAGAACCGGACAGTCCAGTAGCTCAAAATTATAAAAAAAAACTTTTTTATTGCCAAGAGAATAGGAGCGTGTGTAGATAATTTTGAGGTCTTCGACCGTCCACCTACCAACTTCTGCTGCAGACTGTACGTCTATTTCTGTTAGTTAACTGCGAACCATTTGTTAGAAATCTAGTAAAATGGGAGATGATGATGCTAAACATGTAAAGTCGGATATATTGAAAACCTTGTTTAATAACTAAATGAAAAGCAACCTTTAAAACCCCAACGAATTGTCGTTGATATAACAATGCTAATATAATAGTCATTTGGCCATTGTTGTTATTTACATTTTAATAGTTTGGTACCTACCCTATGTCACCCGGGAAAGTGAAAGGTTTCTAACGATACCTACCACACACATCTAAATCGGCTCAGGCGTTTAGAAATTATTGTGGAATAAAGAATCGTGCATTCATAAATAAATGAACCCTGAGAACATAACACTCCTTTTTTTGGGCAGTCGTGTAAAAATAAATGAACATCCGTTGAACCGTCCAAGAGTAATCAGCTCCATAAGTACGTCGAGGATTTTATGATAACCAACAGGATATTAATAATAAGGTAGTATAAGTAAAGCCACATTTACTGCTAGAATCGGTTGGTTTTCCGGAGTAGTACTAAACTCTCACTGAAGTATTAGTGGTACTATTGTGCTCCGATAGGTCAACGAGGTACGGGGCACAAGTGTTTCACCCTCCCTTACTCTACTGTTGCCATTTTTACCACTTACTTCTCAAAACAATCTGGATTTTACATGCGAATTTGTTTGTGTTGAATCTATTTTAAAATCTAGTGTGCAGTATTTCATCATTTTGTTTTTTTTTTTTTTAGCTTACATGGGAATGGGTTGGGATTTGTGGGCAAAAGTGTGTTTCAAATCGGTTCCGTGCGATAGAATTCGGTGTTGCGGCAGACCAAGGCGACGTTGGGGAGATGAGCTTGATGTCTTCTTTACTACTTTGCCTAGCAGTGGGACATTATAGGCTGTTAAATAATAAATATTTTATTTATTTTGTTAGAGTTCCGTACCCTGACTACCATATTAATAAGCCTCCGCTGTTCTCCATCTTTGTGTAAGCTGGTTGTACTATGTCTCATGACCGTATTAGGTAGACAGCAAAAAAAATCACACAGTATGTATTACTAATTTCCGCTATAACAACAAAGAAGCCCTCATACGGACATATAGGGACAGACGGACAGACAAACTAACTTGTTATCCAGTATTTGATGCGGAACACTAAAAAGAGAATAACAGTAAACAAATTTTGCACATTCAGAAATCCGGGTATTCTCTATTGCACGGCAATAACTTTTTAAATTAGGAAGGTATACGTAGGTACTTGTTACACCTTCCACGTTGTCTAAATACGTGTTACCTTGGAAGCGTGAACTTTGTCCTTAATCGTTTGTTACTTCAGCTCAAATTACGTCATCCCGCAATTCGGTAACCTTGTTAACCTAGTCCTTTTTTGGGTATTTTGCTGCTTTTATGACACACGCCTCGGTATTTTTATTTTAATGATAAAATGAAAAATATACTTATAGTTTTCTATATGAAAAATATACTATTAGTGGTATAAATGGGAAGTACAGAAGGTGCTCGCTCTTCCTTACTCTCACAACAGTGTTTAGGTAAGTCGAACATCTCGGTACCTACTCTGTGTTTTCCAAAAAAAACATTTAGAATTCTTTCACACGCTACCCAGCCTTGCATGCGGGTGTATCATTCCGTTTCCGAAAGTCACGATTTTTCCTATTCTTGATTTTACCTAACCCCTTTTTCCCCCATTCTTAATTTTTACTGGTCGCATATTTTCCATTTTTCCCAGTCGCTAATATTCCCGTTGTAATTAGGCCGAAATAAGGAGGTAAGTTTAGGTATTTGTTAGTTTGTTTGTTAGTTTTGCATTACCCCGAAGGGTCAAACGACCCAGGAATAAGAGCTCCCCGCCAGCGTATATGTATTAATGGTTGAATGCTGGCTCTACTCGCTCCCCGCTGATCGTCGGCGGCGCCTTATTGTGATGTCATTGTTGCATATTCAGTCACAGCTTTGTGGGGCTATTCACATCTATCACCACTTGCACATTCTTGTTGCTTTATTACTGGGTTGCTATTTTCTTAAATCTCGAAAAAAGTCTTAAGAGGACGCAGATCGTCCAGTGGCGCCCTCGTGTTTTCTAATGATCTAAAATATTGTCATGAAATTGAAGGATGGTTTTTTGTTGTAAATGAATACACAACTTATATCATATATGACAAAGTTTAATAACCTTTAACCATGGTGTAGTCAACCTAACGGAAAAAGGTGGCCACTTTTATTTATTAAGTTATTCATACTTCAAATGTTATTAATTTATGTAAGCTCCACTGTTATTGACCGCGACCAGTGATAACCCACTACATTTTTTAGAGACTGCAATCACTAAAGTGTTTTTCAGCTACGATGAGTCCTGTGATCCTGTGACAGCCGTTTTTCGTAATTTCAATCACTTACTAGTCACATGTGAGGTATTTAAAAATAGGTGGTTAATTATTTAAGTTTCTGAACGGCGTCGCCAGGTGTGTACCAGTGTAGTTTTTATGTAAAGTTAAAGAAATAAGTCTAATACGTTTCTATAAGCTGAAAAACACTTTAAACGTGTAACAAGCAGTAACAAAGCTATGTTTCTAAGTAAGCAATTTTTTTTTTTGATTGCAGTCTCTAAAAAATATAGTGGGCTGGTCTACCTACCTAATGTTATGCACATGAAACAAATGAATCAAACTGACTGATGAATAAAGTGAAAGATGGCGACACAAAATGTGCGGGGTGGTAACAGATGCGAATAACCCGCATCGCATGGCGGACTCTTAGAGCTTGCAATCAATCCCCATCTCCTCCACAATTAGTCAGGCACTTCGCGAAATAACTCAACTAGGCTGCTTCGCAACGCTGGTTCAAGGGGAGTCGGCTAAATTCCTATTAAAGGCGAAACGTGTAATTTTGTACATGATCTTAGTCTATACATACCTTATTATTATAACCTCCTTACTAATAAACTTTGAGTAGCTAAACCATGCTTTGTCCTTATCTGTCAAATTCAAATGTCACAATGACAGATAAGGACATGGCATGGTTTAACTACACCACGGGAGGCCATTTGCAACGTCAAAAGATGGCGGATGTGTAATTTGTTTGGTTTTTATTTTTGTTTATTTAGGTGCTCAAAGTTCTTTTTTGTTAGTGATTTGTAATTTTAATGCCTTTGTGTTGCACAGTGATAGAAGACTTGGACTTATTTCGTGTATCCTGGTATCTTACTTCTCGTTTCAAGTGGACTCGCAGTGGTACAGAGGTTAAAACTATCTTGGCCTCTGTCCGACATATCACCGTACAACGTTGCCACCAATCTTCCTAGAGAAGATTGGATTGTGTTTTATTGCTATATTGATTTATACTTATATACACTTGACACTGGCGAAATCACTCCATTGTGGAATCGCCATATTCCCGCGGTAGTAGCTGTTAAAGTCACCGAGGGGCGAAGAAAAAAAAAAAACTACGCCACGGTTACTCAACGTTTATTCGTAAGGGGGAAAGAGAAGAAACCACAGGAAGAAACCGATTGAATGGTCGTTCAACGCACAGCCGAAACCGCTGGGTTAGGGACTTGACATTTGGAGGAAATATTCCTTAAAAATATCTTACGGGTGCACTAGAAGGGATTTTTGGAAATTCATTCACTAAGGGGTTAGGGTGACCGAACCAGTTGTAGACAAGGACCAATGATGGACACTTAATTTTTATTTCACAGAAGATGAGGGTTATTCGTTTGTTCTGCAGTAATCAATTTATTTACGACCGTATGCTATTTGAATTCAGAGTTAAGGGTCCATTACTGGTACTGTGGTGGGTGCCTGTCTGCTTAAAGTGTCGAACACTGGTGCTATCACCCTAAAATAGGAACCGTAATAACTAATGGATCCCTCTGCTATTTATTCAGTCTGCTAGTCACACTTTTTTTAGCAGGAGGTGGTAGCGATCCAACCCCTCACATAAAACATTTACAAAGTTTATAAGTGCAAATATTTTAGAAAGAAAGTAAAGTTACAGTCTAAAATTGCCTATCACTGCCGAAATGACCGAAAATTTGAAAGATTAAAGTCTTCGAGTCGGACTCGCTCACCGAGGGTTCCGTATTTAAGATAATATGGTTGGAAAACGTAAATACTCATTTTGTTATGTAGTTATTTTCTATGAAATAAGGTCAATTTTGTCTGAACCTAAGTTTTTCCAAAACTGTAGAATTTCATTATTTCATTTTATTTCTGGCGTAAAATATAAAAAATTAACCATCAATAAGAAATTGGTCAGATTTTTTGGTCTCTAAACTTCGGAGATAAGGAGCGGTAATTTTTTGTACATTTTTGATTTTATATCAAAAAGTACGTCATGGTCAAAAAAATAACTGTTTTGAAATATGCAGAAGCCCTTTCATGTGACACCCCTTTTCATCAAATCACTTTAATTGTTCAACCCCCAGTCCCAGACCCCTTTTCAAATATTTCGGAACATAATTTAATATTGTTTTTACTAAAAACAGATGAGGGCAAGCAAGTTATACGACAATGCCAAAATTCTAGTTGATAGCTTCTACAGGGTTATTGGTAAGTCGACCTATTCCCGTTAGGAGGTGATAGGGGTGACTATTTGCGATAATTTTGACCCCCATATGCATTATGCAAAAATGAACCATTTTTGAGTTATCGCGTTTATTAGTTTTTTTTTTTAAATTAGTCGGAAATTCAACTTGAAAAATTTATTACAAAAAAGTATCAATTTAAATCTTTTATTTTCTTCTAATTTACAAAACCGATTAAACACTGGTTATTTCTCAATATTAAAACAATAATTATCGGTCCAAATTTAAAAAAGCGAGACGGAAAACGAAATTTTTCCGATATTTTTTGCGATCGCTTTCCACTAAAATGCCTTAAAAACAAAAAAAAACGTTATGTAACTTGGCTTGCAGATTATTTTAAAAACTTAACTGTTTTCTTAGCTCTCCAAAAACGCATAACAAGTAGAAAATTATTTTAAATTAACCTGAAAAAATAATCATCACAAAGGAAGCGGGCGGAAACAAAAGTCACAAATGCAACTTCAAAAATTAAAATTAAAAAACATACCAAATTTAAATCATAATTTTTTTATTTGCTTTTGTACAAGATGAATTTGTTGTTCCTATGCAAAATTAAAAAAAAAATATCTGTACACGTTTGAGAATGCGAGGCCGAAAACTAAAAAATACATGTTTTTTTATCAAACTGCAACATAAATTACACGAAAACAGAAAAAATTACCAATACATTTGGCGTGCAGATTACACATAAAACATTGACGTTTTTCCAGCTTTCTAACGAGCTATTAAAACTAAAATGAGTTTTGTTAAAGATTGCTGGAAAAAATTGATCACAAAGGAAGCAACAAGGAAGTCACGTCCGAACATAACTTAAAATTAACTAAATCAATGAAAACTAACTGTTATACTCGTAAACACAAATAACAACATTAACTTATGTGAGAATAAGAAATGGAGGTGGCCATTTTGAAAATGAACTATAAAAATCCTGATTATTTCAATTTTAATTGTTTATTAGTTTTAATTTTGTAACTTTTTACATAAGTTAATGTTGTTATTTGTGTTTACGAGTATAACAGTTAGTTCTGATAGATTTAGTTAATTTTAAGTTATGTTCGGACGTGACTTCCTTGTTGCTTCCTTTGTGATCAATTTTTTCCAGCAATCTTTAACAAAACTCATTTTAGTTTTAATAGCTCGTTAGAAAGCTGGAAAAACGTCAATGTTTTATGTGTAATCTGCACGCCAAATGTATTGGTATTTTTTTCTGTTTTCGTGTAATTTATGTTGCAGTTTGATAAAAAATCATGTATTTTTTAGTTTTCGGCCTCGCATTCTCAAACGTATACAGATAAATTTTTTTTAATTTTGCATAGGAACAACAAATTCATCTTGTACAAAAGCAAATAAAAAATGTATGATTTAAATTTGGTATGTTTTTTAATTTTAATTTTTGAAGTTGCATTTGTGACTTTTGTTTCCGCCCGCTTCCTTTGTGATGATTATTTTTTCAGGTTAATTTAAAATAATTTTCTACTTGTTATGCGTTTTTGGAGAGCTAAGAAAACAGTTAAGTTTTTAAAATAATCTGCAAGCCAAGTTACATAACGTTTTTTTTTGTTTTTAAGGCATTTTAGTGGAAAGCGATCGCAAAAAATATCGGAAAAATTTCGTTTCCGTCTCGCTTTTTTAAATTTGGACCGATAATTTATTGTTTTAATATTGAGAAATAACCAGTGTTTAATCGGTTTTGTAAATCAGAAGAAAATAAAAGATTTAAATTGATACTTTTTTTGTAATAAATTTTTCAAGTTGAATTTCCGACTAATTTAAAAAAAAACTAATAAACGCGATAACTCAAAAATGGTTCACTTTTGCATAATGCATATGGGGGTCAAAATTATCGCAAATAGTCACCCCTATCACCTCCTAACGAGAATAGGTCGACTTACCAATAACTCTGTAGAAGCTATCAACTAGAATTTTGGCATTGTCGTATAACTTGCTTGCCCTCATCTGTTTTTAGTAAAAACAATATTAAATTATGTTCCGAAATATTTGAAAAGGGGTCTGGGACTGGGGGTTGAACAATTAAAGTGATTTGATGAAAAGGGGTGTCACATGAAAGGGCTTCTGCATATTTCAAAACAGTTATTTTTTTGACCATGACGTACTTTTTGATATAAAATCAAAAATGTACAAAAAATTACCGTTCCCCCTCCTTATCTCCGAAGTTTAGAGACCAAAAACTAATAAACGCGATAACTCAAAAATGGTTCACTTTTGCATAATGCATATGGGGGTCAAAATTATCGCAAATAGTCACCCCTATCACCTCCTAACGGGAATAGGTCGACTTACCAATAACCCTGTATAGTTTCGGAAAAAAACTGTTGTGACATACAGACAGACAGACAGACAGATAACGAAATCTCACGACAAGGTTCCTTTTTTACCATTTTGGCACGAAACCCTAAAAAAAGACTTTATGGTTTGGTTCCGTCCGTCTTACAAATAAGGCATATAAATTTAACAACTACCAATGCTATCGATTTAAATACATTTTTTTTTACAGTTGTGGTGACTTTTACAACTTTCCTTTCATAAAAGGAAATGTAAATTCTATTTTTAGTAAATAACCATGTTTCCACCTCGAATTGCGGTTGCCTGGACGTAGCGTTCCAGCTAGTCCAAACTGCTTTTATGATTAAAACTTTGAGAGGTTTAGTTAACCGAGTTTCAAAGCGGACCACATAGCAGATGTTCTTTTAACATAAATGTATGATTCACTTATTCAAGTAGTTACATACCGGAAATGTAACAAGTCTGAATCATGCAATAAGGTAAAAAACACGTTTGAGCTAGTTCCATTGAAATCTGTTACAGTTACTGCAGTACAATTAAAGTTATCAAGATCTGGAGTGGTCAGGATGGGGGTTCAAGACATAGCCTACAAAAATAAATCGGAGCAAAATTATATAAAATGGCAGCAGGAGCACGCTTAAACAGATTGTGATAAAGTTAACCAAAAACAAAGAAAGCTCTCATTATTAATGACGAGAGCTGCGTTCTGTTGATCATGTTGCATTCCTGCCAAGCGATATTCTACTACGTTTCTTAGTATTCTTTTGAGAGATCTATCCTCTTATTAGCAGTAACGAAAACATTTTCATCGCCCGATAATTGATAGGCAAGGTCAGACGTTACAGTAGCTTGGGAGTAGCGACCACCCGCAACAGCAGATACTTGACTTAATTAATGACACTCTTGAGTCTCCGGTAAGATATGCCTTAAGATACGTCAGATGTGACACTATCCGATGACTTGACGCGTTTTATTTTTAATTTACGAGGACGGTAAACCGAAGCTCAAAACGAGTAGCTGTACAAAATTTCCATAAAAATTGGCTTCGGGCGATAAGGATCCTCACCTCTCCTAAATTAAGTCCGGTTTCCACGATTTTTATATATGGTGTACATACTTAGTTATTATGAGAAAACTAGGTTTGTACGTATCCGTTTTTTAATAAAAAATGTACAAACGTAGCCTTTTTTTGATAACATCTACAAACAACAACAACAACATTGGAATAGGTTTATTTATTTATTTAACTTTATTGGACAGAAATAAGTACAAATGGTGGACGTAATGCCTAATAGCATGTTCTACCAGTCAACTAAATAATCAATCTGTAGTTTACGTATTATTTTTGTTTTTTGTTTAAGGGTAGAGAAATGGTAACGCATTTTGTATGATTTTTTTTAGGTTCACAATCCTCGTGACGTAACATGTCCTGAGACCGGTATCTCTTTCATATCTTATGACAAAATTGCAAAAGGTACATCTTTATAATGTACAGAGACGTTAAGGGAAAATTAAATGCCACCATTATAACAATTACAAAACTCCCTAAAAATGATTAACTTTCTTTCATGTTTACTTAAGATCAATCTTCGTTCTAATTAATCCTAATAGATGGACCTAATTGTGCGTGAACAGGCCGAGGGCCGGCTTTGACTTGAGGGATTGCCCCAGGCCCTGGCCACGGCAAACCAAGCCCTATTAACAACATCTTACTTTGTAATATTGAGATGAATTGCTTAAAGCATCTTCTTTGAGTCATATGACCCGCTCCATCATAGTATTTACGAGCGCTGTTAAATTTGGATCGGCTATAAACTAGCCGAGGTTTTACCCTTTATGTCGTGCGGTAGATAAACATCCCATATACGCGGAGTAAATCATTTTAATCATTGCGCGGCGCACGGCCGTATACAGAAGCTGTATCTAGGGCGAGTACACTCACGTACGTACTGACAAGTAAATATCGCGGAGAGATAATCTCGCTCCTCGCAGAAACTACTGTGATTAGGTAATGAAGATAAGCGCATTAGGTGCCCTGGAGGGAAGAGGTTGCTCACCTTCTTTGTACTGACATGACAACATTAGAATATCTATCTTGAGCTTTGTTCGCATTACACAAAGATAAGAGAAACAAATGAAGACTCAAGCTTACATTTAAGATCATAAAAAGGTATGAGAAAACGTAAATTAATTTCAGACATTAATTACAAAGATGGTGTCCATTAGCGATGCTAAGTGAATAATAAAATCGTCCTCACTTTTATTTGCCTTTTAAATCCAGATCGTTTATTTACGGCTCTCAGCGACACATGTCAATCAGCGTGCCTTTTTTGTTTGCGCATGTCGGGTTTCAGCCCGGTAATTTCATCCCGGGGCCGAATCCCTTTACAAACAAATTACCGCAGACAAATGCGGCTGAGTGGGAAATAAACCAAATCTTTTTGTGACATCGCAAACTCACACCCTTGAAAAGGATCTATAAATAAGTAACAGGACAAAGGAGGAGTGTAATGGACTAAGTCTGGATGGCCTACGCTGGCGATCCCGCGCGGCGTGACGGATGACCGCAGCGGAAATACATTTGTGGGATAAACGACATGTGTACATCAAAAGGTCAGGGCATGTGTGGAAATAACTTTATTTTTAGATTCAGCCAAGCGCGGTGCAGTGCACATGCGGCGAGCCGGGCGGATTCTATTAAACGGTGCAAAGCTTTGTGGGCTGCGTATCGCTGACGAATTAGTTTGTTTCGTTTTATAGGGGCGGTCGTGAAACTTTATTGCATCGACGGAGAAAGGCTTTCAGATACAAACGTTGTACAACCAGTGGAGTTAGCCATGTAAGTACTATTCGACGAATATTAGCAGTTGCCATTCTACGCGAAAACAATATTGCTTTTGACACGTTATCGTATCGTCAACGTTACGATAGCTCTTATTTACTTGACAGTAAAGGCGGCCGGGTTAAAAGAGTACGATAAAAATGTCAAAGGTGTCAAAGAACTTAATAATTAACATAGGTAACTGAAGTTTTGTAAGTTTTCATTTCAATAACATTATGTAGCGTGTGCGTTTTCCCGTGTCATTGATACTCGTAGTACTGAAAAGCTCTTTTCTCAATCGACTATCGACACAAGAGTTGGTTTAAACTTTTTGGATGTTTTCTCTTTGATCAATTTTGTCTATGAAAAATGTCTCTTTACTTCTGGGACACCCTAAGGCTGCGTTTCCACCAGAGATGTGCGAGGATGCGTTGCGAGGGATGTGTTTGTCATTAACCAATAGAAACGCTTCCACCAGAGCTAAGCGAGGATAGGTAAATGAAGCGTTTCTATTGGTTAATGACAAACACATCCCTCGCAACGCATCCTCGCACATCTCTGGTGGAAACGCAGCCTAATTCGCCTTTTCTATTAGAGACGTAATTCGGACACGGGGCGCTTTGCCCACTCTCCATCCACATTTTCTCGATGACGAAACGTTAATGTACTTATTTGATAAATGGTAAACGTTCGTGCTTATAGTAGGTACTTATTTATGTTATTTTGTTGGAACTCCGTATTTTTTAACATTAAGACATACTTATTTCCAAAGAAAATCGGTGTAAAGTCATGTTCAACCCTGAAGAGATTCAAATTAGATTATTATGGCGATGGATGTCTTGATAGTATTTTCATATTGCAGTCTGTTATCTGACACCTACAACTGTGCATTGCAGCAGCAACTAGGCAAATGGGGTGCAGGTGAAAAAGGGTAGAAGTCGGCTTAACTCGTAATAAAAAGGGCATATACATAAACGGAGTATACTACACTTACACTCTTTTTGACTTGATCTTCAGATGACTTACAACCTTTTTCACTAGGACAAAGTATTTATGACAGTGAAAAATAAACCACGATAAAAGAGCCAGCAGCCAAGTTAAGACCTCGACTGCTTATAAAAATCGCTTTAGTCTTTTCTCAAGTAAGCTACCTATTTACTGAGAATATAATTTTCTTCATTTTAATGAGAAATGATGTGGAAAATGTTTATGCATGCGGCTTCTTAGTGTTTACTTATAATCGTATTGATAAATTAACTGAGCCCATATAGCGCACTTTAACGTATAACAAACTAGCTGTTCGTGCCTGGCGCCGTCGGTGTTTTTTTTTTATAATAAATACTTGCTCGTGATAATTGAGAACACAACCTTTTTTATTTATTTAAATATGAGCTAATCTCGAGTTATGGCTTGACCAAGGTAAACAGGGATTAATTTTTATAGATATTGAACAATACTTTATGTCTCATAATCGGGTGTTATTCACTAATAATTTAAAAAAAACGTGTGCATAAAATAGTTCAACTTAATTTTTAGTAAATCCTTAATTACCTTTTTCTGTAAAAATATGGTTTTAGAAATAGACAAGACCTATTGTAATCGTGCCCCCACACAACGGACAACCCAATCACACATTTGACTAAATCTAAAAATGTTATTGGGTAAATAATAAACATAATGTTATATAACCGCAGTTTGGGAGCACCAATAAGATCCTTACATTACTAAAATGCGGTTCTTCCATATGTTTTAATACCAATAATACGCTCAGTAAAAATCTTAAATACGCTAATTATAATCTGTAAAATCTGTAATACGCTACCGTTTTAGCTGCACCCTCATTAAATAACCACCAAGAATTATATTTCTCTGAACTGTTACTATGTTTGGAGATAACATTTCATTTCAAAAGCTTCATTCCAAGAGAGGCGAGGTACGAGCTTAGATATTCCACTTGATTATACAGAATTTGTAATGGAGATCGGGATACCTACTTTACATATCCACAATCCACATCACTCTACTCGGCTCTTCTATTCAACTAGGATAACGTGGAAATAGGGTATTACACTTAATAAGTCTTAAGCTTAAGCCTCTAATGGAGTGCCTGTGACTATAGACAGATGTGCTTTGAATACTCTTTGATTTACGTACCCATTTTTTCCGTACGTATTTTGTACAAAATCTGTTTGAGGATTTTGGAAAATTCGGGTATCAGATAAACTGGATTTACAACACTGTTATTAGTTATAAAATATAAAAGTATCTGGAATAAAATAGCGCAGAAAATTACGTATATGTTGCTGCTGATTTTTGATATGGTACGCATATAGGGTAATAGGGAAACTTATTTTATGTAACTCAAATATCATTGTCAGTTTAAAAATATAAAATATTTCTCATTAATCTGTTATCATGTTTAAAATTATTAAAATTCATTTTTAATAGTGATCACAGGTCTTTCGTTTCGGTTAATGTAAATGGTTTTATATTCTTTGATAAGTGCATTTTTGACATTTACAGAAGCTAAAATTATACTTTTTTCAACTACGTATCAAAATGATACTGAAGGTTCCCAATTACGTACCACTTGCGATATTAATACTTTTCAGATAGTACACACGGTTGGTTAGTCTATAGATACACGAGTAGTTATGCGTGACGTAACCTTGCATGTCGAGATCAATCGGCTCGAACCAGTCGCACAGAAATAGAGACCAAAGAGCGGTAACTATCGGAACGAGCGAACTTAAATACCTATTCCTTTGCTTCTGGAAAAAGGTTCACTTAGCTTTTATGAAAGGAAACTGACAGTCTCTTAGTATTTTATAATGAGAATATTTTTTGTATCTTTAGTTCACTTCTTGGGAAAGGTTTTTTTTGTTCAGGATTTCGTTAGGGTTCCGTATTACGAAGATGCTAATCCATCCATTTATGTTAATTTATGTTGAGCGGAGCGAAGCGTTCCTGTTTAGAATTATGAAATATCTTCCCATGCATTACGTAATGTGCAGTTTCGGCGATGTCACACCCCCCCGTCTTACTTCTCCATGCAATTGGATACTGTGTTGTACTGAGAAGGACATAGTCGCGATATTGTACAACCATTTTAACACTTGTAGATGTATGATCGCAAGTCGCGTTGGCATTAAAAAACTTTCTCAATCTTTAAAATTGAGGTACAGGAACTGGAATTGGTTTAGCTCCCGGGCCTATCTTCGCTAAAAGTCTGCGCAAAGCAGCGAAATTATGTGCAATTATTTCAAGTTTTAGTTAATTATTTCGATTTTAAATAATAAATTATATTTAAAATCAAATCGGCACACTTTCCAGTCTAATAACTAATTACCTTTCTCTATTCTACCAAGTAAACTCGCCCATAAAAAATTGCATTTGTTTTTTTCTCATGCTATTTGTTTTTGTGTTCTTAATAATTATGTGTGTGTAATTCTGTGGTTTTACCTGATGTTCCCAATGGCTGACCAAAGCTGACTTAAAAGCATTACGCTAAGTTGGGACCATTTCGTGACTACATTCTCCTTGTGCGTATTTCTCTGCTTTTTCTTATAGGATCACTCGTGCGTCCGTCTGTCACAGCCAATTTGCTCCGAAACCTCCGGACTGATTGAGTTAAAATTTGTTAAAATATGTAAATTGATGACACAAACACAGACATACAAAGTTTTTTTTTTAAATTATCATCCTTTCCGGGGTTTTTATTATGTGTGTCATATGTTTATGTCAAAATATATATTTGTTATTGTTGTAAAAGAAATAGATTTGATTTTATTCATGAAAGAAGACAAAAATTGACCATTACCCCAACCCTCCTGATTTCCAATACTACTGAGCCAAAAATTTTGAAAAAATACAACTTGTCCTTCAATGCTTGTAGATTATAGGAAACCCTATAAGAATTAAAAAAGTGAGGATTTCAAATGTGATATTTCTATAAAATATTTATTATTGTACGGAACCCTCCCCACGCGAGTTCAACTCCCCGGTTTGTGTTTGTTATGAATAAAATGTTTTGCTTTTTTATTTCTTTCTTCTTTGTAACTATCGTTGTACATATATTTGAGACAACCTTAAAAAGAACTTCAAACACCTAATACATCGTTTTAAATTCAACCTCTTAGCTCCAGTCGTAACCAGACCCATCTGAAACCGTGTTAGTGCTCACGCCTCTCGCCCCTGAATAATGGTGTCGTCGAAAAGCGGTCAATGAACTTAATAAATGGCGGCCATCTTATACAATTAGGGAGACACCTACGAGGTTTTGAACTTACTGTAGTAAAGTAATTATACATATACATCAATTAAACTTTGTTTATATTATAACTTTATCATAACACTAGAAATGAGGATCTACCGAGTCCTACCAAAATTTTAGGGTCCTACCCCCATGGGGGAATTTTACTTGGTGAAGTGTCATTTTCCAAGTAATTTTTTGCGCTGAATCGAATGAACATACATAGATGAAGTTATAAACAAACTTTCATTGTTGTACATATTTGGCCGCCAAAATATGCAATTATTACTGTGTTATACCAGCTATACTATTGAACGATTCAATGAAGGGGGAGCTCATTGCTGGCATGTTTATGATAAAAAAAAAAAAAATCGTCATTAAGTTCATTGACACAGGATTTTAAAATAAGAACATGTAAATCTCATATGTTTTATCTTGTGTTCTGTATTGAAATTGGCAGTTGTGAAACAATTACAATTTTACACAATCCGGTCCTAGACAGTATCAGACAGACAGGAGAAATTTAAACCAAATATCACCCTTCGATCAGGCATTGAAAATGCACTGGAAGGTAAATAGTTTCTCAGCTTCGTATAAACTTTCATGCATAAACTTCCGTATTTTAATCTCGCAAGCTGCAGATTTTTAATATAGCTTCATTAGGTTAGTAACGTTATTAGTACACAGTACGAACTACAAAGCAATTTAATTAAATCCAAGCGGTTACAAACTTACCGGTCCACTTAAGCCGATATTAAAATTAAGTTTACTCAAACGTCATATGATTATACGACTACTCCCACCTAGATAAGACGTTTTACACCTTTTATATGTAAACTTGATGTCATCAACGTGTCATCTCCGTTTTGGAAGTATTATTTGCATTGCATTCAGTCATTTTATGCCGTCGAATCACTTATGTAATGAAAAGTGTATGTTAACCAAAATATGTTCATGTAGGTATCATGCGCGTAAGCATGCTTGAACAATTATCGAAAATTATCGGATACGGTTTATTTATTTCTGACACGCCCTGTAGTCTTTGACAATAGTGTGTTTATGGTATCCAAATCGAGTTGCGGCACCATATAAAGATAAAGTGTATATCAAATTCCGGACGCCTAGATTTCCTTAATCGATACAAACATAGCATATGTGTGTCAAAAGCAGCTAACAACTAGTCACACCTGACCAGTGATGTCATAAAAGTAATACACGGGTGCGAAAACAGCATGAATTAATAAAATCGTCGGTTATAAAAAGGTTAAATTCTCGCAACTGTACCGTTATGATTTGCTAAGTGATCGGGGCGAACGCTAATTAGTCAGGAAAGGGGTTCTTTGTTGCATTCCACTCTGAACCTGAAGTGATTCAGGGCCCGGGAATGCGAACTGTGGTGCTCTTCTATTACGCAGAAAATGTAACTTTACTCGATCAAATTGGAATACACCGAATTCTAACAATAGCGAGATTAAAAAGTAGATTGAGACTTGTGTATTTTTGCTTTCAATGTTTATTAAGGCTACACGAAATACATCAATGCGTCCGCAATACATAAAAGCAAAGTTTAAAAATTTTGTAATGGATAAATGTAATGGAAAAGAACCTTGCATGTGCTTGTCTTGTTTAGAAGCAACCTGTTACTAAAACTATCGGAACAAAACAGTAGAAAAGATTTGATGAAGTGATTAATATAGAGGCGATCAATCTCCTCGTTGGCAACACATTTATCGTGTAATATTGCGCATATTTTATAAACTTCTTAGCCCATCAGGTGGTCTGCCGTGTCAGGAACAACTACGCAGCATCACAAAAAGTGGCGAATGGAAAAAAACGGTCTGAAGATGAATTAGTTGGCCATTACACCTTGTAGTTCATCAAAATACTATGTACTGCAGCTATTAATTGCCTGAGATAGGCGTTACGAAGGTAGGTAGGGCACCAGCAGGCGGGCGGCCGCAGCGAGCAGCGAGTGCGCGCCACATAATGCAAGTTGAGATATATTAGATAGCCTCGGGCGCATTCTAACTTGTTAGTAATACACATCTACTGCATCTCAACATGCAGATGCAGTAGACAGAGTTGTGTTTTCGTTTTCAAGATACATAAGTTTGGTCTATGCTAAATTGGTAAATTCGCCTATAAAAAAGTGTTTTAGTAGGCCATAGTATTATGGAAAATAAGTACAGTCAAGGAGTTAAATTTGTTACCCACCTTAATTCCAAAATCAATCTGACATTCTACAGCAATAAGGTTGATTATCTTATCAATTACAAATGACTTGGCATCTCTAATGACAATGACATCTTCAAGCAGATTTTCTTTGAAATGGGTAGCAAATTAACGTCCGTGACCGTACATGTATGGCGTAACTCAGTTATCTATAGATAACTGACATTCGCGAGACACGGCAGTGGTGTGTTTATTTTCTCTATGACATGAAACAAATCGGAATCGAACATGTATTTGTATAGAGAATACAACCTCGGGCCGGGTGCGCTCAATACGCGAGGTGTTCTAGCAACGCTCGTACGTTTTCCGAGAAGCTGCCGTCGCTCGCGACCTCCGCTTTGTCGAGAATATAACGAGGTCCTCTTCAAACGTTCCGTGAATAGGCATCTTCTGAGATCGATATGGCGTCGCCAAGTACGATCGGGGGTTATTACGTGATATTTTGATGTAGAGTAGCTTCAGCATTTTTATAAAAACCGGAGTTTTGACGTTTACACTTTCTGCCCATTAGACAGCCAACATATTTTGGTATTTTAACGTGTTGACAACTCACGCCCGACATCGGTATAGGTACATTGCAACGTTAAGAAGTTTCCACAATACCGAATTCATTCATCAAACTGCGCCATGCCTGAAATTTGAGTTTGAGTTTTTTTGAGCTTGAAATGTCACTCGTCACTTCTCTTTGTTAGGGTGGTGAAACGGGGGTTTTTTCGTCATTAACTGACTCTTGGCCGTTAATCATTCAGGAACAAATTTAGGTCACCCTTTTTGTCTCAACTTCTTTAATAAATAAATAAATAAATAAATAAATACAAATATAACACTAATTTGTTTAAAATAGGAGAAAACTTTTCCATTAATTTCTGCCTCGTTTGGAGCGAGCACTTCGCGAGATTACATACGCTTGATGAAAAACTACTTGGGATCTTGTATGGACCTTTCGTAATGAGAAACGACAGGTTTCCAATTGTTAACAGCACTCTAATCCAGACTTGAATGTGTGTTATTTGTAATATAGTGCCTTACACCTTACGTCGTCGCCTTATACATATGTCAAGGCACTGGGCATTAGGCAAGCCAACAGCGTTCAGCTGAATTGTGGTCAGATCGCGGTAACACAAAGGATCCTATGGTTAAACCCGACATCGCTAAATGGCCCTGGGACACGTTCAAGCCTTAATGGAATGTAAACACGGAATTCTAATTAAATTCACATATCATACGAGCCGGTCTGAGGATAAGTCCAGCACAAAGGGTCGTGAGGATGCAATTACACTTCCGCCTTTAATATTTGCCAAGAAACGTTTTGTTATTGTTCCGCTCCGTATTCGCACGTTTGTGTATAAAAATGAAGAGAAATAACTCACATTGCAAATACAACCTAATTTAAGTCTTGAAATGCGTGCATACAGCTTAAAGAGAGGTGAGTTTCATTGAAATTTATTTTTACATTTAAATGAGTTTGTAAAAGTAAAGAGAATAACATGACAGTACGGCTGCAATCCATTTTGAATCGTAATTGCGTGTAAACACAATTTCAATTACTGGTTAGTGTTTAGCTAAACTTACTTCATTTTCCTTTTTAACGGGTGTAGTGTTAAACACTTTTGTGACGTGACGTCAAACACTTTTGTTAGAATAACATGTTTGTAAGTCGGTTCGTGACAGGAGCGCGAAATTTCGACGCCTTTAACTGAATAATACTCATGTAAATTATGAAACAAAGTTACCCTGAATGAATACAAATAAGACGGAAACGTGCCATTAAAGTTTACCGTAAAATATTCAGGCACGAGTATATTGATTTAGCTGGTGATTTAATTGATTTTAAAGGTCACAGGGTAACAATAATTGACTGACAGGCTCTAGTAGTACCTAATCGAAGAATTATGGTCATTATAAACCTTGGCAAGGGTTATCTATGCACTAGGCATTCATTAATCCAAAACCTATAAAAAATAATAATCAAAAACTGCTTTCTTTATTTAATTGTATGATTCCAAACTCTGTAATGAGATTCAAAGTAGGGCATACCTATACCGGTTAG
This sequence comes from Acleris sparsana, assembly GCA_923062465.1. Classification (NCBI taxonomy): domain Eukaryota; kingdom Metazoa; phylum Arthropoda; class Insecta; order Lepidoptera; family Tortricidae; genus Acleris; species Acleris sparsana. Next base: position 6,103,078 of record OV281293.1, read on the forward strand.
TCAAAATTCAAAACTTCATTATCTATTGTAAAAATATTTGTATCTGTTCTCCTACAAATGCACCCAGTTTTTAATTTATTTATTGCTCTTGTTCTTTAAAATTACGGCTTAAAACTTTTCCTCGCTTTATATTGTTATTTTTTCCTCTCAAACAATGCCGTGTTAAGCCAATTTTAAATAAAAATCTGGTCTTTCTCTGCTTTTTGATAAGTAGGGAGGGTGATGGAACCAGGAATGAACAAGGACCAAATAAAGACACTTGATTCTTATGGTAGGTACATACGATGAGAGTTATTCATTTATTTTGAGACAATATGTTCGTAACCTTATGCTCTTTGAATTAAGAGAAAAGTGTGGCTTCAGCTAAAAGTGTCCATCATTGGTGCCGTCACTCTACCTACCTAAATCTGTGCAGTTATTATTATATTTGTAATGCTAAAAAACTGGGTAAGAGCATGTCCGACCACGCTCAGTGTAGGGTTCCGGAGCGGTTACTAGTTACTACACCAAAACTATCTCAAATGAAAAAGTGCACCAACAAGAGAGCGTCTCTTCATGGCAATTACTCCTTTTGTTGAGAAGCGCAGTTTTTCGGCAATAACTCACCTTTATATATATATATATATACCTTTCGGATTTTTTGGACTTAGGGTTAAAAAGGTAAAGGGGGGGGGGGGGGTCGATCAATATATGCCGTACATTGATTAATGGCTAAAAATACATTTTTTCATCTTGTGTTACAAATTACATATGTGTGGAGTGCCCCCAAAATATTTAGTTTTGGTATTTAACTACAAAACGTAGCGGCTGCTACAAGATACCTATACTACACATTTTATTAACATACCTCGTGTACTTTTCGAGTAAAATGCCTGGGACATATGGACGGAGGTATAGCGCGCCGCGAAGCGAAAACCGAGCAAAGCGAGTAATGTACGTGTACTTACAAATGCCCAAGTTCATGCGCGATGACGAACGCGCTGGTGAGGCCCTCGTCGTGGATGATGGCAGCCGAGCGCGTGCGCGAGCACACGCCGCCGACGGGCGCAAAGCCCGAGGGCCCGCCAAGCGGCGCGCGCGTCAGCCACGCCGTCACGTCCCAGCCCGCCACGTCTGACAACAATCATCATCGTGTCAGCCGAAAGATCATCATCGTGTCAGCTGAAAGGGTATCCAGTTTCCTAACTAACGATTGACGCTTTTGAGTTTCGTGCCCCAACCGTTTCATTTGTGAACCCGCTTTTTTTCTGTAACTGTTAATATTTCAGGATTTATTTTAGTACCATTGTGTAGAAAAGGTTACGTTAGCTTAGTTTTTATATAAATCTTGAAATATTAACAGTTACAGAAAAAAAAGCGGGTTGACAAATGAAACGGTTGGGGAACGAAACTCAAAAGCGTCAATCGTTAGTCCAGCGTAAGATGTGTCTTATGACAGACGAGAGCAGCTTTATTTCAATTTTAAACAAAATACGAAACCGAAAAAAGCGTACAGCTGCCAACTTTGTTTAATCTTAATCTTATCTTAAAATCTTAATCTTACTCGTATTCTTAATTCGTTATCAAATTAGAAGAAAGAATTTGTCCTTTAGACACGACCTCTAGTTTTTTCTTTTACCCTACGTCGACTCGACCCACTGTTCTTACAAGATAATATTCATCAACACACAATCGTTCTTATTACATTACTAGTCGTAACAACCTAGAAAACCTGGTTTCCAACGCTTTCCTCACTGTAACGTACACAAAAACAGTAAACATGAATGAAACTGACGTAAGGTAACCTAAATAGTTACATTACCTCAAATCTTGACGTCTACACTATTTACTATAGTCGTTACGACATCTGGATTCTCCGCTACATCTGGCACTGTCGGAAATCAATCTTCTATACATATAAAACACAGCCTAATCCGCTGAACTACGGACTTAAAATTAAGAAGAAATAATCCTTGGGTACATTTACATTTAAAACAAATTCTACGCGTATATATTAGGTAAACATAATGTACCTAAGTATGGCAAATATTCGGAATGCCCCAATTAATTTGTTATTTATTTTGATTACAACTTCAGTGACAAATAATATTTCATCTTTTCTAAAATTTATTCATTAATATTTACAATTCATTATAAAATTACGTCTCCATTTAAAAAAAAAATACGGTACAATCTCACACAAATTGACCGAGTCCCAAACTAATCTCTTGGCTTTACTACTTGTATGGATAGTCGTCAACGATACACTTATTTTATATGGGGAAATAAATACTTAAATACCAACATAGGAAAGATCACATCACACAAAAATATGGCCTTACCGGGATTTGAACGCGGAATCGCTAGCTAGCTAGGGCATTACCAACTAGGCTAACGTGGTAACTTATAAATGGTTCAAGTTTGTAAATATTAGCAAATACGACGATAATAACCTCTGTTAATTATTTAAGTGCACTTATACCTTAAATTAGAGCAATGTTCTAAAAATAAGCGTCGAAACAACAAGCGCGGCATATCTTAAGTACTCGTATTTGTTGAATTAACTCGAGTAAGTACCAAGATGAAGAAGCGTCGCGTCCATCTTATAAGGGAATCGAAAGCTTGCCTTATTATGTGAAGTTAGAAACTACTTTATTAGCCATCAAAAGCTATCTAAAGCCTTTGAACCTTGTTTGATAACTTAAGAGATCCTCTTGAGTTCTAACTCAAGCCCAACTTGTCTAATACGAATATTTGTGTTTGACCTGACTTTATTAATATCGTCATCCCGCATAGCAGGCTTTCGCGTACTGGCTGGGTTAGTTTCTAGTTTTATACCTAATTTTAACTATTAATTCCAATTCTAATAACTTTATATTAAAGAGCGGCCAACATTCGAATTTACCTAACATTTTTTTTATTTATTCACCTACCAATATTTTTTTAGAAAGGATATCCACGCGAGGCCGTGCGCTCAAATGCATACGAATTTGACCGGAAGTAATCTCCTGCTATGATAATTATATTAATTATCATTATGGCAATAAACATTAATTTCAGTTGACGTATAGTCCATAAAATAAAATAAAGTACACTCGTCATTCTGAATCGAGCCACGCACTACATTCCTACGGATGCCTTTTAATCGCACAAACGAAATAAGTTTGATATTTATACAGAAAATTCCAACTTCCAAATACTTCAGATATATAAAGTTGGCGGAGGAGCGGGGCTCTTACCTGCGGGTAATTTCATTAGGTGTTTGTAGTTCCACTTGTTTACGGCTTCCAAAGTCTTCTTGACATTGCCGTACTTCACGACGGAATCCCTCTCCTCGTATAGGAACAGCTTGTTGATAACTAACGTCATGTTCGAACTGACCGACGGATCGTTGAAGATAGCACTGACCTAAAGCATAAGACCAATAAATTACAACGAACGCAAATAACTCCAGAACGCTTGCACCAGAATAAATAAATCATTTTATTACACGCGTGCGTACTTACAATGTTCATTAAAGCTAAAATATAGTGCTTCACTCGCTCTCGGCCGTGAAACTTCAACATGGTATGGTCCGCCACGATGGCCATTTCTAACCACAACTCCGTTACACCTGCAATAAATCACATTATCAGACATCGCTTTTAAGGCCATCATTCAACTTGGAAAACTAAGCACACACCTGAAGCAGGTCTTGACACTGTCATAAAATTACGATATTCCTCGACATCAGTCTGAAAGCTTCGGCTTCGTATTTGCGGTACCGGTATTTCTGGCTCCTCATCCGTCAGATCAAGTTCAAAGTCAGCCACTGTGTCACCCGTCAGATTGTAGGCCGCTGGCTGTTCAGACAGCAAAACATCGCGTCGACGCAGGATATGCGCGCCGCTCTTCTGCTCCGTTGGCTGCAGGATAAACTCCTCTCCATCTACTTGGAGTAGCCCGTACAGCTGATTGTCGCATTCTGTCACAGTCACCGATGACCTCTCCTCGTACAGCACTCGACCTTTATAAAACTGACACTCGTCGTAATACGGGGACCGGATCGCAGTGTTCTCTTGCAGTTCCAAGTGCCAGCCGTAAAGTTGTAGGTGCTTGGTGGTTTCGGGTATGTCGCGTCGCGTGCGGGTGTGTAGGCTCGGAGTGACGAGCAGAGGTTGTGTTGGGGGCCGCCAGGAGTCGACACAGAGTACCGCAGCAAAGGCAAGCCAAACCCTTAGCCAGCACTGCATGGTCCGCGCGCCGCCGCGGGCGCAGCCTCTGTATCGCGTCAGCTCTGCGCGCACGCACGTGGCGTTCGTCCCGGCGCGCGGAAGGTAAACGACTCCGCGGTTTATAGATTGCATGGTTCACGCCGCCGCATGCGTCATTGTAAACAAAGGGCGCGCTTCTGTTTTTGTTTTGTAACCGACTAGCACGACTTTATCTAACGGCCCTTTATCACAATGTGGCCATATGGTATCGGTTAAATGTGCGCCGGCGACGCTATTATTATGCAAGTTTATCAAACATGCTCATTTTACTTTAGTAGTATATTTGTATTGTATTTCTAATAATTCGCGGAACTGATATAGCCATTTAATTTACTCGCGAAATTTCCTCAGGGCATTGGGCCGCATAATCAGACTCGTATTAAATAATATGTGTACCTTTGTCAGAGCCGCGACATCTTATTAAAACCAAAATAACCTCAGAAGGCATTGGCCTCCCTTGATGCGTAATGAAATCTGTCTCTTATTATCAAACAAGATAATATTACTATTACATTATATTATGTGACTAAGAACGTTTCGTTATGGAATGCAATTAGAGCTCATCTGCGAATTCGAAGAAAAAACCTATGTAAAAAGATACTGTGCAATTAGATCTATACTGGGAAACAATTTAAATTTTTAAATGTCGTTGGTCAAACAATTGAAACAAGTTCGAAGTTAATTAATAAACATAAGCTCTAGATTTGTGATATGATTAAAAGAGAAATACATACTTATATACCTACATGGAAAACATCCAAACCTTGAAATAAAAACCGTACCGATACTTCGAGCAATGTTTAGGCAATAAAACGAACATATTTATGTGTTCACTAAGTACATTTATTGTTATCTACTAAAACATGTCTAAGATGTGCTAAAATGAAATGTGGTGCGAGTCATTATCTAGAGAACAAGTTTAGTGCGTGTGTACATCGCGCGTCGTCTTCAATTATTCACGGCCACGTCTCTTTTGCCCCGATTGAATCCTTTGACTGTATCCAAGTACCTATAGATATTATTCTGCTCATCGTCAGAAAGACGTCCTTCTTTGTTGTGGACATAATAAGACAAAGTGCCGTCTTCTTGATCACTGATGGTTCCCTGTGGTGCCGGGGCCCTGTTTGAGTAATGAAGAGTCAGGATAACTCCTTCGTCCTGAGGGTCCACATTGCCGGAGAAGAGGTAGTTCCGAACATTCTGAGACAGGTATTTGCCAACGTTACCCACTTGTTGGTATCCAGTAGTCTTGAAGGCCTCCAATGTGAACTCCGGGTGATTCTGCAACTCGGCGGCCAACGTCCTAACTTGACTTACCCGTATTTGTAAGTCTTTCAAGGGCCCGCCAGCTTCTTGGAAGCTCTGTAAATTTAAAACGACATTGAAAAGATTGGACTCAATTGAATTTTGTGCCAACTGAAGTTGTTAAAATAAGTATTGAATATAAAATAATTTGTGTTTCTTATTTAGTAATGTTCCAACCTAATTAACACCGAATATTATTCGTAGGTACCTACATAGAGCCGTCAACTGAATTTTGTCATTTTAATTCACAATATTTATGATTTCGGTTCGAATCTCGTTTTGAGATTATTTTTCAAGATTGAATTACATAGAGCAAATATGAAATAACAGTTAACCAAGTTCACCTGTAGGTTGGCGAGGGTAATTAGATATCCGACGACGTTCATCTTGGATTGCTCAGCGTTTGCGTGGTGTGCTCACTTCAACTGTTTCTTAGATTTTGAGGCCCAAACCAACATCCACTATATATAATTAGTATTCGGACAACGCGACGACTAACACAATAAGGTACATCGCGATTGTTTTGTGCGAATGTTAATAAGTTGGACAATTGGTTGTCATCTACATAACTATAAGAAATTCAACGTGCTTTGTTTCTGTATGTTTATGTCATGTCGCGAAAATGATGAATGGGATTAATTTTGAACATCAGTCATTTAGAGTGAGTGACTAACGGCGAGTGATCTCGAACTGTGCTAATGACTTGTTACACGCAGTTCAAATATTAGTGATGCTTTTTAAACTGAGATAAACATGTCTTGGTTATTTTCCTATGCCTATTGTGGTCAGCTAGAGCCTCTCAATCTTAACGAAAACGAAGCAAAACTGTGAGCGCGCTGTATGAGGTCTTCACCAACTGAAATAAAAGATAATCGAGTCAGAAGAACGATTAGTACTTGTAGCACACTAATCTTGTCGGTGCGCATGATTATCTTAGAAATGACCTCTTAATCTTAAGAAAAGGCACACACAGATTGACAGACACCAATGATACTCTACACTCTACAGATTGTAGAGTACCAGCGGCTTGTTGGTGCTCATAATTAACTTACACATGACTAGGTAGTTAATCAGTACGTAAGGTCAATTACGACACTGAAGGAGCTAAGCACAAGATCGTAAAGCCCGTAACTGGTGAGTGGCAGCAGGTTGTTGGCGCGCATGATTAACTTACACATTACTTCTGAATCTATAAGTAACTAAGGTTTAACACTTACAGCAGCGTAGGATCTGAGTGACAGATCGTAGAGTCCACCAGCGGTGAGTACCAGCGGCTTGTTGGCCCGCATGGCCACGAGAAGCAGGCGTCGGCGCACGCCCGGGATGGTCGTCAGACCGCCCTCCCACCCTGAACTGTACAGCGCATTGCCGACGTTCTCACTCTGGCACAAACATGATCGAACACTATGTAAAATATTTTGCGAAATTGTAGTTATTTCGTGAATCACAGTCAGAACACGTGGTTAAATTCGTTGTTTATTTTACTCGTATCGTTAAACAACACAAAACAGGTGCAAATACATTGAAATAGAGCATCGCACCTGTGTTTTAATTTCATCGCACCACCGGCAGAATATAAATAGTTGGAACAAGTTGTAGCACAGGTAGAGGAAGCTCATGAGAAACTTTGTGAGGCTGAGCTGTAAAGTCTGAAACATAAGTACCCACAATTTGAAGTTTTACTTACATTTTAACCCTCATAATTATTGATTGATTTTTCGGATGTTTATGATAGAGACGATAAGAATACCTAATGTTTTCTGTATGGAAAAAAAACATTCTCAGTGCTCTCGTACGATTCCGAAATCATTCTCAGCTCAGTTAATTCTTGAGAAGATTTCGAAAATTCTAAGAATGATTTCTTTCCAGTGGTTATCTATTCTTCTCGGTAAAACCATATTGCTTTTGACATGTTATCGCATAGGCGGCCAAGTTAGAAACAAACGATATATGTCAAAAGCGATATGGTTTTACCGAGTAGAATGGAGCCCCTTGGGGATTTCCATGACATACTAAAACAGTTAAGTTTTATTCAGAGAACGGGACAGAGATATATAACTGCTACAGCTCTGTCCTTTTCTGTCAACCTAGACTGAACTGCTTAAGTATGTCATGGTAGCCCCCTGTCCATTGCCTTTAGTTCTGTCTCACCATCGCCACTTGGTATCCCGCGAAACATATTTGCATGCCGCTCGCAGTCACTTGGAGCAACATTGGAGTGCTTAATATCTTCTTCAGCTCCTGTGTGTGACTGAAACAAAACATCAAAACAACCATGGGAAAAGGGCGAGCGTTCCACGATCAGATCGGGGACGTATTGAGAAACGGCCAGGTCAGGAGTACGGATTGCGGAGAAAGCGAGGGAAGTTGGTCTGGATCTTAGCAAGTGGCAAGATCTACTACTATAGGTACCTAACTATAATTATTAATAAAAAGGTAATTGAAATAAAATAAAACGTCAGAAGACTATGTTATTACTTCTAGTTTTAAATAACATTAAAATAGGACTTTGGACTTTAAATGATTCTGCCGCTCCAAATTGTTAAATTATTCTCATAAATGTGTTCGAGGAGACACGTCCGAGGTGCGGTCCAAAAGTTTTTGGCCTAAAATATTTGAACTGAAAACGTTCCGAAACGTCGTCGGCGACGTCAACGAGTATACGGGACCTTCAGTATCAGCTCAGACACACATTTTTACATTCTGCTTTTGGTCTATTCTCCAAGCTGTCTCATGCTGATTGTTACTGCAGGTGTAAAGTACCTACCTAATGTAGATTCTTGGGCTACAAATACACTATCTTACCCGTTGAGTGATCCCTGGCTGTGAACACCTGTAATCTATTAATCTTTATACTAATTATTTTTAATCAATAAACAATACATGTGTTATAAAACTTATCAAAATGTAATTAACTTCAAAATATATAATGCATTCTATCATACAAAAATAACTTTTAAATAAGCTGATTATGAAAAGGAAAAGTGACTTACTTCAAAAGAAGTTTATGTTGATCAACCAGACGGCTCAACCGGGTTAGATATTTTTGTCTAAACTCCTCGGTATAAATTAGTTCGTTTTGACTTAAACCTGAAAAGGGGGGAATAAGTTTAAAACTTCGCCTGAGTTACGCATAAAATCTCGGCGGTTGAGATATTAAACTTTGGCAGTATTTCCTTTGTTTGAATACTCTTGGTAATAATTCAAAAGTAGTTATGTAACAAAGGAAATAATACCATACGGTTCATTAGCATTGGTCCCAATTAGCGCATTTAATTTACGACTACTTAAATCTGAAAATAGGATGAAGACTTTAGGCGTTGAGGGAACGAGGGCGTTCACCTTTGAATTCTTCTTTGCACTCAACTAGAATGTTCTGGAAGCCGTCAACCAGAACTGTGAACTGGCATAGCAGGTGCAAGAGGAAAGCTTGCAGGTAGACGTCGGTGATCATCACAAAGGTGGAGACATATTGAAAGGCGATCGAGGAGGTGACGTAGACGATCGGATAGCGGGACGGCGTGCGGTAGTCGAATGGCAGGCGCAAGGAGAGAGTCAGGTTGTACTCCACGTCGTCAACTAAAGGGTACACGTACCTGAAAAAAAGGGGGGTCTTCTTCAATAATTATTGTTTATCACCACATACATATATGCTCTTTACATAATACTACAACATCATACAATAAAGGATCAACTACATCTGTAGTGACATCAGAACTTCTTTCGATTGACATTAAATAAGTCGCAAATTTTTTTTAAAAAAATTGTCGTAATTTATTACAATAAATGTTTAGATTATTATTTATTATCACTCTTTGTTCATAATTGAGTAGAATATTTAAACATCTATTGTAGGGGGTCTTCAGAATCCGTTCTTGTACTAAGAGCACCAAACTTAATAACAGAATGATAGGGTAACTCAAGTGAGTATAGAACAACTAACTTAAATATGGACTGATGTGGTCAGCGGCAGAAGAACTGACCAAAAAAGTTATATTTTAAGAACGAGGGGAGGCTTGTAATAGTTGTAATGAATGTGTTTAAATGTTTTGTAAAAAAAGCCGTGTTAAGTTAAAGACTTATGTTAAAAATCTGTGAATTACCATGCAGCTAAAGTGCAATTCCCCAGAGAGAGAAGCAGCTTTAAATATCTTTCGGTAGTCAGCCGCCAAAACTCCACCAGGGCCTTTCTGGCGCTAGATGACGTGTCGAAGTTAGGCGACTCCATGGCAGAAGCCAATTTTTTCATGAAATTCTTATTATTATTCTAAATGGACAAATAATTCAAGAGTTAAAAGGAATACAATATCAGTCAGAGCTGTCGCTAGTTTCGTTGATCTAGTCAATATCGATGTGTACTGAAGTTATAGATCAACAAATACAACTTCTATAGACATTGACGGAGACTTGACCCAGAGATAATCCCGCAGGGTCGGAATGAATTGAAAATGTATTAAGACAGGGTACACCTTTGTTCAGTCTTTATTAACAAGCATCAATGTCTAAATACAACTGTTTTATGAACGGATATTGGAATATTCTCGACACATACCATGCTTTTGTATCTAAACCAGGTGATGCACTGTATGACGATGACGGTGCCCTGCTCGACGACGGTGTCGAGGGAAGTGGAGCTCTCCACGAACCAGATGGCGGCGAGGAGGAACAAGACCACCACCAGCTTCACCGTGCTGCTGTACAACCGGTACAGGAATCCGTGGTCTGAGCTGGAGAATCCTAGTGGGAAACATCAAACAATGATGGCTTCCTTTTTAGGGTTCTGTAACTAGGAACCCTTATAGTTTGGCCAAGTCCGTCCGTCCGTCCGCAGCCTAGCTCAAACTCTCAGTACTTACTATAAAGCTGTTATTTGGCATAAATATACATATTAGTCACGCCAAAAAAGTGGTAAACTAAAATCTTGAATAATTATTTTTTGTGTACTTCCCCTACACGTAACGTCGCGATGTTTTTTTTTCGTCTACCCCCTAGTGTGGGGTGTCGTTGAATAGGTAAAGAGAGATAAAGAGATGCGTTTATGAAATATTAAGCTTTTTACTTTAGTGCTAATTTTTGTTAGAGTTAAGTGTCTCCCACCCCCTGCAGCCAAAACTACAAATACAACAAATATGAAAATTATCTTCATTGATAGCGCATATAACGAATTTAAAAGAAAAACTATCACGACTAAGTAGACATCATTGGTTTTTGAGATAAAGGCGATTAAAGTGTTTATAACTACCAAAAACCATCTAAAATGGCACCAAATTACTTTAAATAGAAAATTAGTTATTACTTATGGTTTTTAAGTTTGTAGCACTTAGCGGCCTCCGAACCATACACTGAGCATGGACCGACATGAATAATAACACTTGGTAATTGGGAAAAATGAAATGTATGGCAAACGTTTCGTTATGGCACTTAAAATTATGGCAAATGGTCATGATGGCATATTAATTTTAACGGAATATAAAATTATGGCAAATTACATTTTGGTAAAAGAGATTATTGCATATCAAAGTCGGGGAAACAATAGACTACTCGTACATACATTCCTTGGGACACAAAATCTAAACCTTACAAAGGTTTTAATATTTTTTATGCCATATTTATTTTAAAAGCAGTAATAAACTGCAGCACCTTGTATTGTACACTCAAGGAAATCCCAAATCGTAGAAAAATACCATCAAAAAAATTCAATGTTTTTTATGCACAAGTTTAATAAATAAATAATTGTGATAGATTGTTCTTCAAATCAACTAATTTATTTTATATGATTGCCAATTACTAAGGCGCTATCATGTAGGTGTATAATAATTCACAAGAAATTGAATTGTGTTCGGTAAGAAACGGTTTTAAAAAGGATGCAGCGTAATTGACTCGCGCTCTACAATTTCGTTTTTTGCCGCGGATTGTTCAGGCAGAATAAACAGCGGGGATTCTTTGTCTGCGGCGAATGGAATAAATCTCTTATAAAGTGGTACGATACTAGAGATAAATGGAAAAACCCGCGGTAGGGTTAAGTTAGATTAAATGCTCAACGGTTAAACTATCCACCTGCAACATAAGTGACCCGGTAGACGGACTCATAAAAGGCCGTTTCCAATTCCCCACTTGAATCTTCCAGGGCTTTTGTGTGGGTTAATTTCTTCCAAAAGGTTTTTAGGAAATCCATCGTTTCTCCCCTTTGCCGACTGTGAGTGGACTGGCGATTAGAATGGAAAATGCTAACCGTTCGAATATTATATTAAACCAAATTACACGTGCTGGCTAGTAATTAAATGTAGATCAGATTCGGACGCGTTTCCATTTGCGGTCTCGGATTAGACGCCGGCGGCGGCGGCGGACTGTTTTATTTACTCTTGTAAAAACGTTCACGTTTTTGCTTTACTGTTTTTTGAATGTTAAATAATTTGTGGTTACTCGATGGTATGTACGAGTAGGTATATGTAAAACTTTTTAACTTCTTTCCTTCCTATTAAACGCTTTATTCATTACAGATTTAATTCAGCTAAATTAACTACCATTGACTTAGCTTCAAAGGTATTTTCATTGGTAGTCACAAATCTTCAAAAGTAGTCAAATAGGTTATAAATCAACTAAAAATGTGGCTCGTAAAATAATGTTTCTACAGTATAAAATAATATATGGAATATAAATCTGAATAGATGTTAGTTATTATTTTTAATGACTGACTGAAATGGACCTATTTAATGTACATTTTATTTAATATTTCATTTTGTGTAATTATTAGGACTACTATAATTATTACGCTTATTTGATAATTTGAGTACAGTCAACAGCATAAATAAGTGATTATTTATGTACCTTGTCGCTTTCAATCGTTTAACAATTTTGTATGACATTTCAAACACGACGTTAAAGTGACAAAGTACTTAAATGATCACTTATTTATGCTGTTGACTGTACCTAAGTGAATTGTGTATACATCTGTGAAGATAGAACTTGGTGATACTAATAGTTAAATACTTGTTACAGCCCATGTGTAATACTCAAATTCCGTACACAACTTACTTATTAGAAACACTACATGTAGATAGATCTGTATTAGGCGTTGTCTACGATTACGTGGAAGTTCTGTAGGTGCTTTAGTGATGTGTTTCTGAATATTGGACACGTCTTATTGGTAGATGTGTTTCGAAAAGTCGACCTGCAACTGCAGCTTCTCTCTATTACTTTTCCAGCACTCGCGAACTCGTTAAAACTTTTTTAAAGCAAAGTTTTCTGCAAAGAGGAACTTTTAAAATAAAAATAAACTCTTTCAAACGTAGCACCATTCGTGTTACACGGTAATACTGATATCTGTGTGAAGTGAGGCATTCATAATTACGTAACATTAAAATCTTTTGCTGTGCAACATGCAAAACTTTAAGATTTTACTCTCTATTTGGTTTAGAAATAGTGTATCTTGGACGGACTTATTAGTAGGTACTATTTTAACTGGCTCCCAAATGTTGCTTTTCAATTAGTTCATATCATAAGGTGTAAATTGAAATTATCAACTCAAACATAAATTGGAGGAATTGAACTTAACTAACAAGAAACTTGTAATTAATATGGAAATTTACCCTCAACAGTCACACATCGATTAGGTAGTTGGCCGAAAGGGTAATTTACCGTGTAAAATATATACTATATAGTCAAATGTTAATTATTTACACCTGACAACTTTACCTGACAGAAGTGTGACTCAAGACGCTCTCCGCTCAACCTAAAGATAAGGTTGAGCCGTACTATAAGTGTATACTAAGAGCTGATTCGAAGGATTTGAAAGGTGGCAAGAGGTTCGCCACATGTAGGGGAAAAAGATAACTGTCTGTAATATATTTTGACACTTAGGTAAGCATCATAAACATGTATAGGCACATTAACAAGGTTTCAGAAATATATATACAACCTTATTCCCTTGCAGTAGAGTCGTGTTGACATATTTTTGTAAGTTTAACTATGTGCATATTATTAGACGTCATTGTACTATTTCTTATTTTATTAGGTTAGTGTGTAGCTGAGCTTTAGGTACAGTCACCCAATAAATAAAAAGGTTGAGCATACTTAGAACCTTGTCATTGTGAATGTCATGTGTGTGATGTTCTGTTTGAAGTTTACTATTACAACGCACTAAAGTGCTTAACATTGGGCACATGGGCAGCAAAGAATACTTACTTTTCCCGGATGCTAAAAACATCTTTAAGCCAGGTGGTTCCCTTCCGAAACAAAACATGTCCCTTCGTAATATCTAACATCTGTATTCCATTACGGGATCCAATATTTATGTGGCGTGGGAGAGAGTTATCAAACTTTTGTCACGTCATTTTCGACGCGAGGCCTGCATACTATATTCCGAATGTAATCGAATATCTTTATGACAATGCAAAATGGGCACAGTTTATCTTGCATTTCCCGTTGTTTGCTACACGCGGCATACTAATTACAGAGCTCCGGTGCGAGGAATCTCTTTGAAGCGCCACATGTATTATGCATCGACGCCGTCCGTCGAAGGGACATTCTATAGTTTGGTTAATACTTATATGTCGATATTTGCACCTGTGGTAGATAGCTGATATCTACCTATAAATAATGTGTTTAAATGGCTCCTAAACTTATGAATAAAAAAAAACGTTTTCACCTAGCCTAACCTTTCACCAGCCCCCATTTTATGTAGCAATCATTTGACTATTTTGATCTTACTCGCTGCTTGAACATAACCATCACGTGCTTCCTGTATAGCCTGGGCCAACGCCCAGAGCTTCAAGTTTCGACTCACACTGCCCAGAGATTATGCAGATGCAGGTGCAGCTGGCTGCCTTTACGGGAAGGTTAATTCAGAGGAAGGTCAGTAAATTAACCACTAATTAATACTTTAGGGAAGTAGGTAGTATTTCAGATTAATCTCTTGAATGAAACACATGAAAGGAACATACCTGTTAGAACCACACCGACCAGTGCGTTTACTCGCTGCTGCTGTTAATAGGGAAGTCATAGGGACGCGTATGCATTTCCAGCCCTGCACCGTCCTCCCCGTAGAGGCTTCCACCAAAAAAGGAAAGAGTCTAGTTCGCCCACCACACGACCCTCTCCCCAGTGACGTGCTGAGAGCCGTGTGAGCCCCTCACGGCCCTTACGTTCGTTTGAGCAGCATACAAAAAACTCCTCACCTGGAGTGTGTTTATTATCCGCAGATACCGCAAAAGTGTAGTAGTAGTCGTGTTAATTATATATTATATATTCTTGTTAAATAAGGGTCTTGAAGCCTGAAACATTTTGAATGTCTTTACCTATCACGGGATTATGGGAAACCCGGCTCTTTGGAAGGCGTACATGGAGCCGAAGCCAACACGCAGAGGCCCTTTAGACTAGTTTAACTTAGTAAAATGATGGGACACCAACCGGCGATTGTCCCTAAGTTCAAACTATAGAAATATGCTCCTACGGACAACCACCGGTTAAGACTATTTAAGACGGATGGGAACATTAATAATAGGTTCTATGGATGAACTGTTGTTGACGACTATGTATACCTAGGACAAAAAATCCAGTTAGGTAAGTCCAACTTCGAAAAAGAGGTCAATCGTCGAATCCAACTCGGATGGGCAGCGTTCGGTAAGCTACGCACTATCTTCTCGTCCCAAATACCACAGTGCCTCAAGACAAAAGTCTTTGATCAGTGTGTGTTGCCAGTGATGTCGTATGGATCCGAGACATGGTCGCTTACAATGGGCCTCATAAGAAGGCTCAAGGTCACTCAAAGGGCGATGGAAAGAGCTATGCTGGGTGTCTCCTTGCGAGATCGAATCAGGAATGAGGAGATTCGCAGGAGAACTAAAGTAACCGATATAGCTCACCGGATTGCAAACCTTAAGTGGCAGTGGGCGGGGCACATTGCTCGTAGAACTGATGGCCGTTGGAGCGGAAAGGTTCTGGAGTGGCGACCGCGAACCGGGAGACGAAGTGTTGGCAGACCTTCCACAAGGTGGACTGACGATCTGATAAAGGTCGCGGGAAACCGCTGGATGACAGCAGCAGAGGACCGATCGTTGTGGAAAACCTTGGGGAAGGCCTTTGTCCAGCAGTGGACGTCTTGCGGCTGATAATGATGATGGATGAACTGACATGAATTGGTGAAATAGGCTATCGATGAAACTACGACGCTTGCCTGGCCAATGCTAATTACTCTGGCTTAAATGGCAGGCGGTGACTCGCCAACTCAATGTAATGGGCCTCCCGAAATAGCCGCATATATGTAGCAGCAGGGAGGCAACAGTTCCAGAGGGGCTAAGGGTGGAGAGGTGGTTCTGGACTTTAAACGACCATAAGGTGCCCACTCACCACTTATGCAACACATCCGCCCTTCGAGCATATAGCGCTTGCGACTCCACTCTGACCGGCCAATAAAGGCAAGCCAAAGGTCAGGGTCTGTTTCTCGGCATTGTACACCACAGCTGGTCGGTGAAGGCAAGCTTGAGGTGAGGAACAGGGCCTTCCCTCGGGAGCACTCAGGTCCGTAGTGTCGCCACTCACCAACAGCTGGTCACTAGCTGCCCTGCGGCCTTATTATTATTATTATCCAAGTGGTTCAAAACACCTTAGAAACTACCAACACTGCACCTGTCCCATATCTAGTGTCCTTTGAGAAAGGCTTACTTTCCGGGCCCCCGTTGCCTATCATTCCCTTTGGACCCTATCACCCACCCTCATGCCAGAAATAAGCCACGTTGGAAACCACGAGAAAACAGTTCCAACCGATGCCCAAGGTACACCAAGCCAAATACTGCCTTCTCCGTGAATCTTTCAAAACACGGTGGCGGGTTCTTATTGCTTATCCTTCCATGGAAATTAACAGCGACCGCAATACCCATACCATCGTGGAAGAATCTGACTCGCGCCCCAGCTAATGGTGAACCTACCGTAATAAGACCATAGTGTTTAAAGCATGACATATTCTTTCGCTTAACTAACTTAAAATAAAGGTTTACTATAAACCTCAGTTTTATAAAAATCTATAGGTATAACTTGCTCAACTTACAAACGAAAATAGTTTCCTTAAGCTCCATAAGATACCCACTGTATATGCAAAAGTTACTTCGGACATAAATCAGTTTTGAAACTTTTCAGTTTATGCAAGTTGTTTACGACGCGTTCCTTCCTGCTTGCCAAGCACCTGAATGGTACGATGCACTATTTTAGAAAATACACAAGTTCAGTTGCTGCCTCTTGTAATTTGGCTACCCTCTTACCTACACTTCGTCAAACAACCTAACGTTGCAGATTTTACAGGAAATTTAGGGAGCTGATTTTCAATTGTTTTTATCGTATAATTTTCAAGTAAATTAGAGCTATCATAACGTTGAAAATACGATATCCATAGGTCATTGTAGAATAAAACCTCTGTATAAATATATTTTGAAAATTACTTCACTAACATTTTAGTCAATTACTTCGATCCCAAATCTATAACGCCTGATGAAATACTAACTACATAAAATACATTTTAAAACGGCACGAGCGAATTCAGGCGTTGTATTTCTCAAAACATCAACGCTTCCCTTCTGTTTAGTTTTACTATGAACGAACTATATGCACTCGTAGTAAGTTTTTAACCGATTCGCAGAGTTAAAAGTGTTTTAAATGTAAATACTTGTAAGTAAACGCTATGACAATCTTATTCTTCTCCTTTCAGTCTGCCACAGTTTTGTGTTTTTGTCATATTGTAAATCCTGGCACTAGTTTTATAAGAAATATAACAGTAGTTTGTTTTGAAGGCCGGATACTCCTGTATCCAGGTGCAGACTGAAAAACAGCTCCATGGCGAGTTCTGCACCTTTACACCAGCAATTTTGTTTATTACTCGTATTGCTGTATATATGTATGTATGTAAACACTTATAACCAACCAAGTTAACCATAATGCTTTTTTAATGAGCTCAGCTTTCATAAAATGCTTGTCATACAACAATTGACGTCTTAATTTAAAATATATTAAGTATTACGTATATAAGTCACCAAAATTATTTGTTTTACGTGTATTTATTTAACAAATAATTTCATAGTATAATCGAGAATGGGAAATATAAGACTAAGGCAATTAATAGTCTTAAAAAGCCCCATGTGTGTCTACGAGCAGTACCACGTAAAGGTAACTCGGCTTTCAGTTTTAATGTTAGCTAGAATAGCTAGCAACAACTTTCAGTTTGATACTGCTGTAATAGTTTAATATCATCTCTGTAACAAACAATTATACGCACTAAAACAAGAAACTTCTCAAAACTCACAGGCGTAACCCGCCCTTTGTGATCAAATTTTACAACATGTGTTATTCAGTCCGATTTGGGCGGGTTCCCGAACGGTTATGTATCACTTTATTATTCGTAGATAGTTCGATATTGTTTGTTGCATGATTTTTCAATTATGATTAAATGTTACAACCTACTCACTTCTTACAAGTCTTACAACATAGGTAAGTGTAATGCCTATTATCTTGAGAGTAAAATCTAGCGGTTTTAAAACAACTGATTTGATCGGAAAACCACAGTTGGTTTATAAATTAATATTATTAATCTAGACTCATTTAGTATTATTTAACCCCTCGTACGTTCGGTTAGACACAGATCTGTGCTCAAAATTTGGATGTATTTTTGTACACGCTTCCTAAAGATCTCTAAGGAAGAAAAATATGTAACATTTGTTAATAAATTAAATACATATCTTATTTGTAAATGCTCGTACTCTGTGCAAGAGTTTATGAATTATTAATAAATAATATTATGAAAATAGAATTATAATAGATACAGAATAATTAATAAGAAAACGCAATATTAGATAGTAATTCTCAAACCATTTCTTTTATAATAAATTGTACTTAGTTTTTAAACAATTTGCGATGCCCTAGTAGGGTCCATGTATGTACTTTTATTTTTTAAGACCACCTTGTATTAAATACCATGGTTATGCAAATACCTAAATGAATATGAATATGAATATGAATATATTTTTAAGCTCATTTTCTAAGTTTTAATTAATGGACACAAATGCAAGTTAAAAAGGATGAAATATAAAACTGTAGAAAAGGAATTTTCTTGCTCTCATTTTTATGCTGAGTAACCCTGTATTTATCAGAAGAAAACACAAAAGAAAATAAGGAAAAAACTAAAACGCTACGGGCGAAACTTTAACACAACAGCAGTAAAGCCGGCTAACAATGCTAAATAAGCACAAATTTATACTCGCTGGGGTGCCTGTCCGTTAACCGACCCATTCCGCTACAAACGAGACAACTAGCAACTTTCCGGTCTTGGGGTCTGCCGTCTAACTTGGTTTTCAATTCAACTTTAAGCAAACAGAACGAACTACGATCGGTTACCGGCCGGTCGACAACAATTACCCTTTCGCTTGGAGAATATTGCAGTTATACATGCTTAAAAGTGTGAAATGTGTATTTAAAGAAATTTCTTTTAGGCTTGTTGACATCACGGGAGACTTAAAAACAGGCAGTTTCCTCTCTGAACGCTTTGCCTAGTAAGTATCTTTGGGACGATGCCGGAGAAATCCTTTTTAGATTTAGCTTTTTAACAATATTGCATGAATTGACGATGGTTTTTTTAAAAAGCATGGTTGATTAATGTGTAACTATAAGAATAATAAGGCGATGTTGTAGGCCCATCCTGTTTTGATCCGGTTGTTGCCATAAAAAAAATATTTATCGATTTCGTTGGTTTAGTATTTATCTTATTTCTATTTTTTTTACTTTAGTGTGGAAATAAAAACAAGCAGCTTAGTTTCAAAGTCTATATTTTATTTACAAGGATAAATGTCTTATCTAGCATAACAAGATTTTATAGATTATATCTTAAATTTATAACTTGCCATTTATATTTTGGCAATCGTTTCTTATAAAACAACATTATTACTTCATTTTCAACAATCATGCAGCCCACCCACTCTCCATCCATACGCAATAAATTATTTCATTATTTAAAACGTATATAAGTAATTATCAAACATTGAGAGGTTAAATGAACAAGCGATTCTACAAATAAATATGTTTACTTATCTTCATGGAACTGAAGAAATATATTATTTCGTTTTACAAGTTGTTTGTCAGATAATTGTGTTGTTCAGAATCAATTACTTTTACTTTATGTTTAAATAAGAAAACATGTTCAATAACAATGCTTCGTCTTTGTGTCAAGTAAAGTCCAACATCATATTAAAAATTATTATGGCTATTTTAGTATTACTCACTGTTGTGTCCAACATTAGGTAGTGTGTCATTCATGGAGAAAAATACACCACGATTACATATCTATTAACAAACCTCACCAAGTCACCTTGAATGAAAAAGCGAATACCTCCTTACACAAGTGTACAACTTAAAAGGAGGTTGCGACAATTTTTTTGTAAAAACTTTGTTAATAAATAATACATGATTTGGATTTTTGATTTAATAATAATACATTAATGAGCAATGTTATTAATACCTATTCTGAATGCGTACGTTCGTACTCATCGTAAGTACATATAATTATTTGGCAATTGGTTACAGTAAATTTGTTTTTTTTTATGGCATAGAGAAGGCAAACTAGCACACAGACGCACATTCGCATTCACAAGACTGCAAGCCTAAGACTGCAAATGCGTTACCAACCCTGAGGACTAAGATGAAATGCCTCTATGCTAGTCATTACACCGGCTGTCTTATCCCCAAACTGGAACACAACAATGCGAACACTGCTGTTTGGCGATAGGTTAATGGATAAGGTCCTACCACCCGCAAAATTTAGTTCCTCCCGTACAAAAGGTCGGGTATCCGGCATTTTTGTATATGTTCTACGTAATGATACGAATATGTTGCTGTCGCGAGCTCTGTTATGTCCATAAAACAATGAATTATTATTTGAGTGGCTTTTCAAATAGTCTAAATTCTACAGCAAAATTATATATTTTAGATTGGTACCAGTCTTTCATAGATTTATTCATTTTATATTTTTAGTAGATTTATATACATTTTAGCAGTAATTAACTCATCGTGAATTCAGTAAAATTATTCTCATGAGTGCCGTATACACCTGTTACTCGTATTAGTGTTACCAGTAGATGAAGCACGATTATATTTTTATTTAACACGTATCTTTGTAAACTCTGTCTGGGGTATCAATAAATAGTTAAATAATAAATAAATAGTTAAATTTAAATATTACCTGTTTTAGGGTTTCATAGTCAAACTAGGAACCCTTATAGTTTCGCCATATCCGTCTGTCCGTCCGTCAGCACCTTAGCTCAGAGGCTCTTAGTGTTATAAAACCAAATCTTGAAACAAAAAATGTTTTAGGGTACCTCCGTTACATGGTTTTTTTTCTCGTCTACCCCATGGTGAGGGGTTGGATAGGTATTTCAATAATATGATGGATTTGTTAAAAGAAATATAGGTACGAACCTAAAATTTTAATAGCAAGTAGTAAAGGTTAAGTATGCGTAAAATAATACATGAAAACGTGAGCCTGTTTTAGACATTCGTGCAACAGATAGATTTTGAACACGTTTTCGAATAGTAGGTAAAGGCGATTCGAGAACGTTAAGTAGGTACTTACTCGTATTTATAATATAATTAAAATTATCGCGCTGAGCTACTATAGAAAAGGACCTGCTAGACGATCGCCAACAAGCGCTTCCGACAGCGCGACCGCGGTCGAGACCATCCTTTTAGACTGTTGTTTCCAGCAAAAAATCGAATTTGCCGACGGCCTCGGCGACAAGCCTCCGACCCAAGTCGCGCCGTCGGAGGCTTGTTGGCGACCGTCTAGCAGGCCCTCAATAGACACAGTGGGTTTAATTTCCGAATTAAGTCATATAAAAACCGGCCAAGTGCGAGTTTGACGCGTGGAGAGGGTTCCGTACAAAATTACCCTTATTTATAAAAAAATATTATTTACTTTGCACATCCGTGTTTATGGTTTTCCAAGAAAACCCCATACATCTGGTGATCGTCTCCATAGTTAAAAATACATAATGTTGCTGAGATCTATTAAATGAGACATGTTTCATTTCTGTTGGTGGGGGGGGACATTTCTGCCCATGGTCCTTTCACCTCATAAAGTCGAGTGGTTTTGGAGAAAATTGGCTGTGACAGAAAGACGGACAGACAAACGCACGAGTAAACCTATAAAGGTTCCGTTTTTTAATTTTTTGTACGAAATCCTAAAACCCGAAAAAAGCCACAGCTCTTTTGTTAATGGCATAAGAATCTTGAATTAAAGTTTAAATTAAGTAATTAGTACCTTCATGTGTTTTACATACGCAATAACCCAAACAAATGATTAACATAAAAGGTCCAGCCGTAATCCTTTAGCTGCTTTTAATATAAAATTAGAGGACGCTTGCAATTTCACACGCGAAGAATTAGTTTCCGTGTTCCCCCTTAGTTGGGGGTTAATTTTCAAAAAAATATTCCCTTCAAATTTCAAGTCTCTAGGTTTAGTGGTTTGCATTGTCTGTCTGTCAGTCAGTCTATAACGCAAGTGTTGTGTATGTATAGATGAGTTATAGGCGGATATAACGCCTGTTAGATGTGATAGTATCTGAACGTGTAAGTATGCTGGAAGTATATCCAGACTATCTGTAGACGGGTATAGAAGGGTATACATACCTACATGAAACCAGTCGGGCTTCCTTGCAACTGACTTCACATCAAACACATTTCTGTCTGTAAGTAAGTATACCTACTACTCTTGCCAGCAAGATATTTAATGAACGTCTTATCTCTCCAGTATACTTTCATTTAACAAGACCCTCGAAATACTATATCACACTCATATGGAATCAGGATGCTTATTCACAACATAACAACAATCCTAATCTTGAAACAAGAAGCAACTTTTTTTAAGTTCGGTGCCAAACTGATTTAAATACATTATAAACGATTAAACGGCCTTCTTCTACAGATCTTTGGCGGATAAGAAGTGAATCCTGACACAAATAACTTTATCATACTGTCAACATTATTAATATTCAGAAACTTCATGGTTGTGCTAGAATCGACAATAGCTTCTTCTGCCTAGTACCATATAGGTCGTCGGTAATAACTAACAGTTCATATTTGGAACAAATTACCGAGTGTTTAGTATTAAAACGCCAAAGTTTGAATCTCACATCTAAATTTGCAGATCAAACATATTCAACGATATTCGAACATTATCCGAAATTGGGAACTTACCTGTTCGGAGAATTTCAAACTCCCCTAAAGCTCCCGTTAAGTGCGCTCCCAGTAATGCGCTTTAAGTGCATCGACAACTTCGACAAACTTCAAGTGGGGTTGAGTTTCCAAGTACGATTCAATGATACCCGCTCTGAATACTTAGCTTTGATTGCAATATGCTATGCAATGATAATATCACCCACACAGTTAAATTAATTCAAGCATGCGCTGTATCTCTAGTCTCTCTACATTTCATTAGAATCCAGCGAGTATCGGTAACAATGCTAATAGAATTAGTTTTGCTGGATCAATTTACGCTATTAATTAAGATGGCGTTTGAAAACTCTATCGATAGCTTTAGAAAGAAACAGTGTATCAACAGAACAGAGTAACCGAACGATGTAAAATAATTAATTTAACTACAATAACTTTATAGCTTAGTCATCATCATCATCATGTCAGCCGAAAGACGTCCACTGCTGGACATAGGCCTACCCCAAGGCTCTCCACTCAGACCGGTCTTGTGCTTTTCGCATCCACCGGGCTCCTGCGATCCTTACGAGGTCGTCACTCCATCTTGTTGGAGGCCTACCTAGAGCTTGTCTTCCGGTCCGCGGACTCCACTCCAGAACCTTCTGACCCCATCGGCCATCAGTCGTGCGAGCAATGTGCCCCGCCCACTGCCACTTCAGTTTAGGTATTCTTCGGGCTATGTCGGTAACCTTACTTCTACTGCGGATATCATCATTTCTGATTCTATCACGCAGAGACACCCCGAGCATAGCCCTCTCGATAGCCCTCTGAGTGACCTTGAGCTTCCTTATGAGGCTCATTGTTAGCGCCCACGTCTCAGATCCGTAAGTCATCACTGGCAACACACACTGGTCAAAGACTTTTGACTTCAAACACTGCGGATAATAGCTCAGTAGTCCAAGTCATTTAATAAATTCAATGGCAAAATACAGCGGCAATTAACGTTGTACTGTACCTAACGATAGATTCCAGACACTTAACAATCCTTTTTTTAGGACGCAGACGACGCGTTAGATCGCCAATTTACATTTTATTTCGTTTCTGAATATCACTAACGTGAGCTCTATGTGTAGGTTGTATCTGAACTTTTTTCGACTTGTCTAAGTTTATTAGTCGCGTCGTGGGACGTTAATACCAACTCATGAAGAAGTTTTAAGAATTCTAAAAGTTTTTTACTGTGTGGATAGATAAAATATGCATGCACACAAATGTACATGTAAACTGTGAAAAAAGAAGTTTTACGGCGGTGCTTTAGGTATTTAGTACGAGTAATATTGGGTGTTATTAAGAATTACAGTTTAAAATGTTTATTGAATCCTAATTAGAACTATCTTCGTCACACTGCATTTTTTTAGTGATAAATAATATTTCTGGAACTACAGAAATCACAAAATTACTCTTTATTCATAAAATAAATAAAGAGTAAGAATGACAAAAGAGTATTTTTTCATTGTCATAGTTCCACATATATTATCAGTAAACAAAAAACATTTTTACGCTAAAATAATTCTGAATTTAAAAATAAAACTTGAATGCTTTATACATTACTCAGCAGCACGCAATATTACTAAATACCTAAAGCACAGCCGTAAACCTTCTATCCACACAGCACAAAAGAAAACTTTTAGTATTCTCATTACTCTGGCTACGCGACTACATGCGACTGGCCCTCTTTTGAACAAAGTTCAAATTTCAAACTGAAAACTTGTATTACTTTCATTCACGCCTGAAGCACACTACCACAAAAGCGAAACGGAACCGAACCGGAATAGAAACCGAGACAAGGCTATATTTTGATTAAAATATCTCGGGAGGCCTAAACCGACCGACCGAACGACCATACCTACCTATCCCGGTTAGTGTGCTTCAGGCGTTAATCAAAATTTACTTAAATCGCAATGCAGTGACCGGTTTCGGGCCGGTTTCGTTTCGCTTTAGCGGCCGTGTGCTACAGGCCTCCTATTTTAAAATATCGTGGTTTTTAGTAAAAGGAATAAACGAAGTCAATCCTACCTATCATTCCAGTACAAATCAAAAAAAACTCAAACCCAAGAAACTTGTAAATTATATATACGGCGATAAGCAGGTGTTCTTCTCGGAGGATATACGTCTTATCTTCCTTGTACTATAACTCCTGTGCAACAACTAGTATCAATCATGTATTTGTATGTTTAAATATTTCGTACTTTTCATAAATATAACTTTTACAAATCTAAATAAGTGATTTTGGTGGCAGAGAAGGCGGCGGCGGCGGCGAGCGCGGCGGCGACAGCGACCACCGCGGCCGTGGAGCCTGAGGCCTTAACGGCCAGCCCCATGAGAACCGACACCAGGAGTTGAGCCACGAAGACACAGCTGCTCACCACCGCTACGTCCGTGCCCAGACCGCGCTCTTGGCCGCTTCCACCGCCAGCGCTGTCCCACTGGGAAAACACATTTAATTGTGAACAGTCGGCATATTACGATTTGTCGGTCGTGTCAAGCTAATTATTTAATCATTGTAGCCCTTACCATCCCGGTGGCGTGGTAGTGTGCCACCAGCAAGTAGGGCAGCGTGAACAGAGTGGAGTACATGACGCCGGCTGTCCAGCTGAACAGCAGCACGGCGGCGCGCGCGCGCACGGCGCACAGCGCGAACATGCCGCAGCTGTACGTGCACAGCCCGCCGACGTACACCCTCTTAGCCCTGAAATGGTTAATAAAAAGGGCTAGAAAAGACAAAGGAATACACGGCTCTGATGGTTTAGTATGGAAGTGTGCTCTGAGGACCATGGAATTTTACAATCCCAAGAATGCAATTTTGAGACTGACAGTGCGTTACCAACCCTGAAATGCCTCTATGGTAGTCCTTTCACTGGTGAAACTTGTCTAAATCCCACACCAGAATAAAACATTGCAAACACTGCTGCTCGATGCAGCAATCGAAGACTATAAATGAATCATAAGTACTAAGGGCAGTTATTTGTGTGATGAGCGCGAGTTTGTTCCTGAGTCATGGATGTTTTCTATATATTTAAGTATATATTTCACTATATAAGTATTTATATGTATCGTTGTCTAGTACCCATAGTACAAGTCTCGAGCTTAGTTTGGGACCAGTAAGGCAATTGGTGTGACATTGTCGCCTGATATTTATTTAATTAATTTTACTATTAAGCCAATCTGCTCTTTTAATCGCAGCGCTGGCTCATTATTTGAAATAATGAATAGATGTATTCGTAACTCTATTCAACAATGGAATGTAACGAATTTCCATTGATATGAAAATAATAGAGACAAGTTAACAGTCATTTTGTCATTTTAACCTATAAATCATGAAGCATTTTCATTCACCAGAAAATCAGTCGCAAATTATTTCAGATTTCAGGTTGAACATTGATGAGCAGATTGAAAATTTGCGCTGGAATTCCAATTCGAACAGAATGGCTGCCGCAAATATCTCGATCGAGCCAACGTTATTCATAAATCATGAATATTTCGGCTTTCATACGCTCATCAAATCACGTTTGATTCGGCGAGTCCCTAAGGTAGACGTGATGTGTTTGCCGTAGCAATGGTCCGTCATTAAGGTTCGTTTACACTGTAGTCAAAGAGTAGGAACGATGGGTCATTCATTAGCGAGCGAATAATTCATTTGCCTACTAACGTATGCGATTTGCGTATCGTTATAGCGCCGATACGAGTATTTACGTAGCAACTTGTATATCATCTGTACAGTCAAGGAATTTAATTCCTATACCACTTTGGACTATGTCCGAAATACGCTGCCAACCCTTATTAGGACAAAAGTCCAGTGCCTCTATAAAAAAATAATTTTACCTTTGGTTTTACCCTAATACCGGAACTGAGGTTAAAGAGTAAGATAGTGGTTGGCTGACATTTACCAAGGTAAACTTATCATCAAAACGTCAGAAATTCGGATGATGGCACGAATTTCAGCCACGTCCATATAAACCTCCTTGGGTCCTATTTTGAATTCGAAGTTCGAAATTACGTTAGCGTCGCCCATTTTCTCTCGATTTTATCACGAATTTATAGTGAAAAGGATAGTGTCATAAGGTTCATATTTTAGCGCTTTGTAGTAACTCTCGTTATTCGCGATTAATCACGGTTGATACAGCATCCAGCACTCTCGCACCCAACTACATACTGCTGGCCTTATATGGCGTGACAAAATGTACACAAAACATCGGTCACTTTCTGACACTTATATACGCATGACAGTGAAGGATGCTTTATCCACATTCTGTCACGCGATAAACCCAACCATACTAGGCTCGCTAGTTTGAATGTAACAGATGTTTTATCCCGGTTTATCCAGTTCTATAAACATGAGAAGATTCGGTTACGATTATTTCAAAGTAATTCTCTTGATGAACGCTGTATTGATTTTAAATCAGCAGGAAGCCAGGTAAGTGCAGGAAGTGAGCTGAAAGTCAAGGGTACAGTGATCTTGTTAGCGGGTTGTAGCTGTCAAGTTGAAGGGTGTGGAGATAAACTACATCTGTGGCGAATGATGACTAGAAGGGGCTTATCAAGGCCTCTTTTCTAGGCGCTAAAAAACAAATACGTCTTTGAGCTTGGTATGGGATTGTTATTAACTCGGCCGCCATTACTGTCAAGTAAATAAGAGAATACGATGACAGGTCAAAATAGTACATTGTGCATCAAGGGTAGTATGAAGGGAATTACTAACGAGAGACTTAATGACTCGAGTTAGTAATCCCCTTACTGCCTGTGATACACACAATGGTTTTCATTTGCTAGGAAAACACTTTAACTCTGCAAAATATAAAGAAATAACTTTTGACGAACGGGAACGTAAATGGAAACGATATTTTTTTTGGGACCTCTACCACAGATAATAACTGCGTTTAGTTTCGACCTGGATTCGAGCCAGATTTAGCCAATTTGATAAAAATGTATAATTACTAAAATTTATGATAAATGTTGATATAAACTTGAAATAGGTATAAAAATAATGAAGTTTAATGAAGCGTATAGGTTTTGTGTAATGTAAGTTAGTCTATAGCTAATTTTTAAAGATGAAATTAGAAACCGATTTAATTTTTGGCTGAAAATTAAACCTCCTTAGTCAGAAATGATGTACGAAAGAGTTGCAAATTTTAAAAAGAAAGTCATTACTCCCTAGGGATGACAAACTCGCCATAATTCCTCTCGCAATTTAGGCCATTGTCCTTCTGTATACAGGCATGGAATAACACCATTTACGAGCAAGTGTGATGAAAACGATACCTATTGTGTTACCGTGTTGAATAGAGGCCCTGGAGGGTAATTATAACATAGCTATAATATACAGTGTTTACGCTGAAAGAACAGGCTAGAGCGATAGAACTGCTGTAGCTCTATCCTTTACGCTCGCCGTAAAATGATCTGCATCAAAATGACCCCTCAGTTATGGTACTATTTTTAACTCGGCCGCCATTACTGCCCGGTAAATAAGACTTATCATGACGTAGACGATACGATAACAAGGCATCTGTATTACACGGTTAAACCGATGGTGTTTTTGACCCTTTTATATCAGGAAATTCCATATTTTTCAATGAATTAAGTAAGTAAAGTAAAGTATATAGGTATATGTATGAAGGTGCACGTGAAAGCAAAACTATGACGGTGAGAAAATAGGCCGGAAAATTGTTTTGAGCTTGAAGAATCTCTTGCAAACGAAGGAGAGTCGTAGTAGTCGTCCACTATTTAACTTACAACATTTAAAACTCTCAGACTTACTGTAATCCCAGCTAAGCAACAGAGTCTGAATAGTAATAATAATGCTGTAAGTGAAAAATAAGAGACGTTTAGTTTTTTTTTTAAACGTATTTCTGTCGTCCGTCCTTACCTTATCAACAAATGCACCAATTCTTGAAATGCTTTAAACGTTATTTAATAAATATTTTGAAATATTTATGCAGATTAAGTTGTTGCGCGCTTAGTATTAGTATCGTTAATATTTCGCTCGAATAATTTTCATCTTATTTTGACCCTAATATAGCCACTATACAAAACTGGGGTAAAATTCGAATCGATAACTACAAAACAATCAAAAAACCACAACAACCACAATTAATCGTCGGGCCGTCAAGCACCTTGCCATACTGACGCGAATCACACGACAAGAGATACCTACTTACGATAAACTAATAATTGAATGACTGCGACATGGTTCTATGGTGTGTAAAGAATAAAAGTCTGTAAACGAACGCCCGCTAGCCCAACCAGGGTCGGAATTTACATACAAAACAAAAGACAAGTGAAGAAAAATAGTATAGAGCCGGGGCGCGTCCTAGCCGAGACTACGCTAGGAACGCCTGATTAAACCTAATGCCGATTTATACGACAGACATATTGCTAGTAATATTTACATAGGCACCGCTTAATGCAGGGACGCGAAAATCCATATGGATCCGACGATTTATTTGGATGTGTATTTGTATGTTACCTTTTGGTGTTAACATTGTGACTTTGCATGTTGGTGGTCTGTATGGAATTGTAATGGACTTGTTTTATATAAATTGCAAACGGGGACTGGAAATTTAAGCGATCAAGTGTTATTTATTAATGTAAGTTCGCAGTATCAAGACCTAAACACTTACCTACTCATTAAATATACCGAAAAGTGTTTATGACTGTGATCATTTATTAAGTGCTTTATTACGTAAAACACATTTCTGTAAATACAACATTATTAGCTTTATTTATTATCTAAGGAAAGCTGCCTCTTATATAAAATATACAAAACCAATGAACTATTGAACGTAATCGCAAATAACATTTAGGAGAAAAAAAGGACGGACGTAATCAACTTCTTATACATTTATTAAAAGACTTACAGATGTAGTGCATAATTGTTTTCCTTCGTATTTTCACGGAAACGTACGAACGTGTCTTGCTATTTCAGTCGGTCACAGTATGACACGTTCGTACATTTCCGTGAAAATACGAAGGAAAGCAATTATGCACTACACCTGTACCTACTTATTCATAAACTCACAATAACTTTAGTAGATATGCTTCAAATATGGTCTTTCCTCATCTGTCACTGTGACATTTTAATTTGAAAGTTCTTACATTCACACAATACACAAACAACTAAATAAAAAACAAACTTTAAAAATCCGACTAAGTACATTTTTTGTACCCAGTGACACTCGCGCTATCAAGTTGAATCTAATGACATATAATTTATCAAAAACGGTTGACCCGATGAGTAGTTACGAGGGGACATAGGACGTACATACATACATACATACATACATACATACATACATACATACATACATGTCATACATACATAAACGAACACATAAACCCTCTTTTGGGCTTCGCCGTGGTCGGGTAAAAAATATTTACCTAAAATAGGTTTACAGTGCTTTTATGAATTCGATTATTTACAAGGTCGTTAGCGTATATGTTTGTGAAACCATAGCCAGACCATTTGACGCCTTAGTTAACAGCAATAACTCGGATCAACGAGCATAAACTCAAGACGTCAAGGTCTATGGTTACCACAAAGGTGGTAGATATATGTGCGTACTGTTACCAATGCTAATTAGATTCGACCTACCCAAGCCTCTTGATGAGTTTCTCGATGATTGTGGAGTAGCAGGCGCAGGACAGTGAGTACATGGCCATGCCCCAGCAGCCGAAACGTACTCCTGCCTCATACTCTACGCGGCTCTCCGAACCAACAGGCGCCTAGAAAAATACGGGTAGCCACCTTAATACACTTGTGACATTTGCTAAGAATACAGAGGTAAAACTTGTAAAAACTATACATTTCTTAGAACCAACAGGGTTATTGCCTAACACTGTCACAGTCGTAATGGTTTTATTTTGACAATCCGAACGCGAATCTGCTTTCAAAATTAAAACAATCGTTCCACTTTGAATTCGATTGGAATGCGAGTACTACGTTAGCCAATAGGCTAGCGGGTCTCTATCTATTCCATTTTTTACCCCTGTGGCAATTGTGTTGTTTAAGACTCGGCCACAAATAATGTCAGGTTAATGGAAAGAAAGTTTAAAAACCCAACTGTATTTTAAGATAATATCGTCGATATCTAAAAACAAAAAAGCGGCCAAGTGCGAGTCGGACTCGCACACGTAGGGTTCCGTACCACTATACATCTAAATAAATGTTTTTCTTTATTCTTTATTATATTGGAGTTGATTGAATGAAAGGTAAAATGCGGTTTACGATTTATAACGTATTAAAAAAAAAACTAGTTATTAACCAATAAAACCAATTTTTGGCGGAAGTTTGCATAGTAATGTACATCATATATTATTTTTACATTTATCATTCCCTTATTTTAGAAGTTACTGGGGGGGGACACACATTTTTTCAACTTTGGAAGCGTCTCTCGCGCAAACTATTCAGTTTAGAAAAAAATATATATTAGAAACCTCAATATCATTTTTGAAGACCTATCCATAGATACACCACAAGTATGGGTTTGATGAAAAAATAATAATTGAGTTTCAGTTCTTAAGTATGGGGAACCCCAAAAATTTATTGTTTTTTTTTCTATTTTTGATGAAAATCTTAATGCGATTCACCCCTACCTACATCTATTTACAACGTTTCCATAGTATAGCTCTTATAGTTACGGAATAAAGTGGCTGTGACATACGGACGGACAGACGGACGGACAGGCATGACGAATCTATAAAGGTTCCGTTTTTTGCCATTTGGCTACGGAACCCTAAAAACCCCTCCGCTTAGATACCTACTGTGAGTAAAATATTATAGCCTATGTACTCCCCCAACCATCTAACGACACCTCATAATGTTAAAATCCATTAAAAAGGTTAGGCTGCAGAGCATGCCTAAGAAATAGACATAGGGTAAAGAGACCTGTTATCGGCCTCTGCCTATACTTTGTATGAGTGGGAAGAGTAAGCAAGATATATTTTCGACTCTTCGCACTCATATAAGGTTGACTACTGGTCTCTGGCTGACAACTGGTTCCTTTACCCTATATCCATTCGAAAAACATAACCCCCCTTCTATTGCAGTCGGTTAAAAGAGCTATCATAACGTTCACAATGCCATAAAAACAGGGTTAAAGTCATAAAGGCCCTGCACAACACACACAAGACCAAAGAAGTCATCACTTTTCAATCCAAAGTGTAGTTCAGTCTGGAATCAAGGCTAGAACCACTCAATCTAGAATAACTTGCTGATTAAACTTTGAGTAGGTACTCAAGCTCGAACTTCCAACTAATACTAAGGTACACATCGATGTTACTCTGGTAACAGCTTAAGCCTAAGAATTAATCAAGGGACATTTTGGAAATATATCCAAGAAATTCGTTTAATTCAGATCGTACCAACTCAAACTGCAGGCTCATGCAATGTGCAGCGTAAATTAACTTGTTGATCTCATTAGTGCGACCATGTGATCCGAATTCATAGATGTACAAGATAGGTACAGGCAGTTAAAGTTAGCTAGTTAGTTAGATTATCATCAGCTATTTGCTTGAATTAGACATAAAACGGATCGGACTACAAGATTATCCTGAATAAGTGTAAAACTTTGTTGGTATACTCACAAAACCTATTGAATTATTTTATCTTACTTCTCGTTTTCGTGACATGAAACAATAAATCAAACGATAATATATCGCTCGAGTGGGTTATGTAAATTTTAGGTATTTTACGATAAGATTTGTTATTACTGATTCGATAGATCCATCTTATTATTGAAAGGAGCATAATGCTGAATTATTTTTTGCAGAAATGGCGCTCTTTTTTTTTTTTGTCATTGGGAAAATTAAGTAATAACGTATAAGAAGCTTTAATATCGTTACTTAGGTAAGTAATTTGATAACGTACGTGATATATTTATTTACTTGATATACCTACACATGAATCTATCAAATATTAGAGATTTGAGTTAACGCATTCTACAGGATTTTCGCAACAGAGTAAGGTCCCGTGAAAGTAATTACTGCAAGTAGACTGTGTGGTAATACTGATGAGCCTACCTTCACTAAGTTAGAGAGGTACTTTAAAGAAGAAGATACACTTACAGCAGGATTGCCCCCGAACACTGACTCCCCGACGAAATCGGTGAAGTACAGCGAGTAGCAGACGTGTGCCATCCAGCAGAACAGGTTGGTGAGGCAGACCATCCGCAGAGAAGCAGGCATCATCACGATAGATCGGAGGTAGTGCCGCAGTGACAGGTGCCCGACTGGCACGTTGCCTTCTGGAACGTTGATACTTGCACCCTGGAGACAATCAAAGACTTGACAAACCGTATTGACAAGAGGCAGAGTGCCTAGTACAAGATGTTCAATGGTATCGTGAAAGATTTCCAAAAACTGTCAGAATGTATGGAATTGACATAAGTGCTCGACGTTGCCTTCCGGCAGCTTACGTCAGTCCTATACATTTTCGGTAATGATAACGTTCATCGAATGCATCTGGCCACTGCCACTGTAGTTATATAACTATTTAGAATGTAGCTGACCCAAAGAATCACAAAAAAAATATTTTTCTGTGTTCTGTAATGCCTTCACTGCGGCTGTTTTTTTAAATTAAAAGGGCGTAAGCACAATTTGATAGTCAAAGTAAATATAACCCCCTTTTTTAAGAAATAAGGTCAGTTATACATACGCGGTGCTATGAGACATACGCCCTTTTATCAAAGGAGGGCAGTATAGTTGAAAAATATAGTCAGACATCGTATAAAAATCAAATACACATCTTACTTGATTGCCTGTGTCAGGTTGGTTCAAAGACCCATATGTCGTGTTGTCTCTTTTAAGGCAGTTCTTCACAGGTCCCTGCTCATCTCCAGCATCAAAGCTTTCCTGGACCCTTTCAGTTTCTGCAAGCTTCCTAAACTCCTCCTGTTCTTGTAGTTCACCAAGAGGGATTTCCTTAAAACTCGTAACTGTAGCGGTGACACAAGCCACGAATATCACAGTTATCAGAGAGAACACGGCTCTCACGTGGCCTCCGAATAATTCCCCTGAAAAGTTTATTGCCCTTTATTGATTGGCTGAAGCATTAGTTATTTGACGTACAAAGTATCGTGTTACCTAATCGCGTTTCGTCCCAGTTAATGCCGCCGAGGGCGTAGCCCATGAAGCCACCCAATCCGGCCATTATTGTGAACGTGCTGAGTCCTTTCGCGTGATCCTCTGAGGAAAAACAGGGCACATTGTCCATACACAGCGGAAAACGACAGAACTAAATTGAATTTGTACTTGAATTATACAGATGAAAGAGTTGATTGGGCTTTACAAAAGGCACAAATATGAATTTGTAATACAGGGACGGCATTTTATCCAGGTTTGTGCTTGTAGGTTGCGTTCTAAAACACTGAACTGTCGACATCGGAGTCTCAAACAAAGGTATCGTAAACCTATTTTTTGTTCCAGCAGTCGGAAATAGATCACCCTGAATCCTGAATCTCTCGAAAAATAAAAAGTAGGGTAAGCACGGTTAAATAAAATATTTAACCGGACTTTAGTAAATCATTTGCTGAAACTTAAATGAGCCCTATAAGCTTCTTCTGTATTTAATTAAGAGTTCCAGCTACCTACTTTTGGCCAACCATATTTCAAGTTTCAGTGACATTTCTAGACTCTCTGAACACACATCAGGTAGCCACGAGTAAACCGTCACGAGTCTTTAAATATTTGGGAACAACAAATATTTGTTTTTTCACGTAAAATCCCACGTAATAAAAGAATAAACTTGTTTATTTCCAAACAGTAGGAGACAGACAAGAGTGTAGGTGTTTTGAGTCGTATTGTGTGGGAAGGGATTAACCGCGAACGAGTTAAGGTAGCCGCTAGTAGATAAATATTTACTCGGTAAACGGACGAACCGCATGATTATTTAACTTACGAAAACCGAAATAAAGTTTACACGTAAATTTATATGTCCTAGCTTTTCATTAGTTTTTCTAATGAAAAGCTAGGAAATATGGGGCATTTTTGATTGCATCATTCTACTTGTTAAATTTTTGACTCCCTCACCAGCTTTAATTTTCGCCAGATTCGATTTTTTCAATTATTCATATAATTGTTTTTTTTTAAATGGGCAGGCACGCGAGCACTCAGGCAACCTGATGGTAAGTGGAATCTGAGGCCCATAGACATCTGAAATCTCAAGACTACAATCTCAAAACTGCAATCCTAAGACTTCAAATGCGTTGCCAACCCTGAGGACTGAGATGGAATAATTTTAGTTGTTAATATTTAAAAGGATTTCAAATTTCAAATCGATAGCATTACGAGTAGTTGTTAAATTATGCCGCCGCTGTACCAGACGGTCAGACTGTCGTACGGAGTAACAACATATAGAAGCCGGATTAAGCTCTAAAAAACTAGATACAGGAAATAAAAAATGATTGTATTTTAAGATCAAATACACCTAATATAGAATCGGATATAAGTTCCCTGTAGGCATTAGACAAAGTAACGCTTTCTGAGATAGAAACGTACCTAATGGTGCGATCGAGGAAAATTATTCAAATATCAGACGAGTGGGCGCGAGGCATCCATAAAACTTATCGACAAATCGCGTCGTAATCTACACCGTTTAATATGAAAATCAAGGAAAATATCTACTATTTTTTTTTGCTTTATGTTTTTTCTTTTAACAGGAGCTTTAAAAAAATTGTTCCGTTCCTACCACATTTCATTTGAGAGGTCCGCACGCACTAACGCGCCGGTGTGTGTCTAGAGAACTTGGGGAGTTTCAAACCACACTACTTCCATTAAAACACCAATGGCCTTCTTACCTGAATTCGAAAAGTCTTTGGATATTACCGGCTGCCGTATTGACGGTAGAATTAGGTTTGCTGTACTCATTGTTATGTTAATACCAACTGTAATGACCATATTCTTGCAAATAAATAATTATTATATGATTCTAAATACATTTTGCCTTCATAGGCACGGGTAGGAGGTGTGGGCATTCGTTCTTAGGGTTCCGTAGTTAAAGCCTTTAGGAAATATTGAACTCGAAAAGTGTATTTTTTTCCCTTGATAGCCAAAAGTAAAGGTACTTAGGTAATAAAAATGTGAAAAATTTCTTAAATGAAAGTATAGAAAACTATCACGACTAACAAGGAAAGGTACCCAACTGCCGGTTCCGATTTTGTTGATTTTGATATATGTTAGAGAGTAGTTTAAAATAACAGACATGTATTTTTTTATAGCGGCCCAAACTCAACCTGTTGGGAGAATTAGACCTCCAAACTACTGAAAAGTGACTAAACCCTCGTAACTTATATACCCTTCAAAGATGATCGAAGGTAAACTTTCTTTGGTATTTTTTTTTAAATATTAGTTTTAGCCGATATAACAAAACACGTGCTCATAATTTTTTCATCATCTTAAACATTTATCATCAAACCACTATTAAACTTGTTTTTTTTTAAATATCTCTATATTAGAGTCTTTAGTCACTTTTCAGTACTTTGGAGGTCAATTTCTCCAAATAGTTTGAGTTTGGGACGCTAAAAAAAATATGTCTGTTATTTTAAACTACTCTCTAAAATATATCAAAATCAACAAAATCGGGACCGGACATTGTGGTACCTTTCCTTGTAAGTGGATTGGTCCCTGAGATACAGGCGACCAGCACCAAGTAACTTTAAATAAAAATTTGTTCATACTTGTTGTGCGAGATATTTTTTCGTGGAACCGTCTTGTACATTGAGCATGATACGACATGGTCTTGCCCGATTTTTATCAAAATTGATAGCACCGCGTGACTTAATTTTCACAATTACTCTCTAACATCAACCATAACTCATTATGTTTGCGGAAGCTCGCACCGATGATTTCCATGCAATTTGTAGAAAAAAGGTTGCATCACTTGTTAGAAGAATGCGAGGCAGCTCCAATAGGATCCTTGAAATGATTGCAAGTAGATTCGACTGTCTTATAGTCTTAAGCATGTGTAATTTAGTTAAGTCGAATTTAGAGTTTAAGTTTTAAAGTTGTTCCTCAGTACTAACATTAGATAGTAAGATAACAGTGTATACTAACCAATATGGGTCAAGATACCCGAAATAAATGTTTTGAATTTGAATTTGAATTACTGAGATTCAAAAATCGACTCCTAGACCCAGATACAATGTCTCTCCTTGTTATAATTTTAAATGGACAGCTTTATTTCTAGACATGACGTTAGGTACCTGTCCAAGAAGCGTACCGAATCGTAACGGACAGGGAGCACAAAGACCGGGCAAGGAACTCGACGAGCCCAAATATTGTGATGTACGAAGTTATGTGAACATGGCGGCTTTTGTTGTTAGTTACTACACGTGCATGTAGCATTTTACGATCTTGAGTTTTTCTGAGTTCTAGGTAAATAATATGGTGTTTTCAATCCAAAAAGACCGCCTCACTAGTTTATTTAACGTACTTCGACACAACCGTGCTCGATTCGAAAGACGAGGTGCGCTTTCGTGGATTGGAAATATTGAAATCACTATTTAGGAAGCAGAAGAAACTTGTTAATACCTACTATAGTTGAATTAAGAATTCAAATAAATAAATACACTCAGGAGCAAAAATACCGGGTCACAGTGCGTTTTTCATACAAACGAGATTATTTCGAAGCCTTGGTTCCTCGCCAGGGGTTGTTTCGAGTGAGGTTTAATGGTGGATACTCCGAGGTTCAATAGAGCAGGTCAAAAGTTCTTAAGATATGTAACTGATCGCACAATCAGTTAACAACACAGCCGGACAGTTTGGGTCATTTGGATTTCCTTACATTTTATTGCCATTTTAGGTAGATGTTTTTCTGAAAATGCACAATTCCGGCGTTAACCGCAGATTCATTCAGTTGGGTATCCTAGGCACTCTGGAAGTCCTGTATCGATGCTCGTGGTATTCATCATCAGAATTCACTAAAAGCATTCCCTGGCGAGGAACCAAGGTTTCGAAATAGCCTCGCAAACGCACTCTGACCCGTTTTTTTTGCCCCTGAGTGTAAATATGTAACAGCATTTGTCCTAGTCCCAGTACTAAACAACGATATAAATACTTATATAGAGAAATATATACTTAAACATAGAAACATCCATGACTCAGGAACAAATATTGGCGCTCATCACACAAATATCTGCTCTTACCAGGATTTGAACCCAGGACCAACGAGCCAATCGCGTCGTCAAATTGAGAATTGCTATATAGCTAAGACTTATTTCGCGTTGCACTACTGCTACATTATCATTCTGTCGTCCGCGGGTAGTCACTATCGAATGACTTGTTTCGTCGGTTCTTAGCGCAAAACACAGTTGTTTTATAGCAAGAAAACATGTTGAAAAGGGGCATGGCTTCTAAAGTCGAATGTGCCGGGTGCAAGAAACCCGTACCAGGGAGATTATATTTGACCTGCAGTACATGTACGCTTAGTTTCGACCTCGACTGTGTTAATATATCAGAACCAAGGTTCCGTTTAATGGAGATAGAACGCAGGGATGCGTGGGTGTGCCCGCAGTGTCGCAGCGAAATACCTAAAACCGACAATCAAAACTCTCCTGCGAGGGCGGCGCCGCTGCATGCGAGCGAGGGCTCCAGCGGCGGAACAGCCAGCACGAACAATAACCCCGACCACGTAACTATGCGAAAAAAGAACCCCAATTCGTCTTCTTTACCTTGTAAGACAGACAGCAATATAACCACTATCAGTAATGACATCATTAATGCTATAAAACAAGAAATAAAAGATGGTTTTAAATCCACTATGGAGATGTACGTATCAACGGTACTCGATAACTTTGCTGAAAAATTCTTATCCAGGCTGGATAATATCACCGGGACGATGGAAGCTATCTCCTTGCGACTAGCCAACTTTGACGATCGTATCTCAGCGTTGGAGAACAGAATCGGAGGTAGCAGCGAGATCACTCATGATAAACTCAATATGGAGCTCGAACGATTAAAGTCTGAAATTAATGAACGTGATCAAGAACTGCTCTGCAACGATCTTGAAATAACTGGGCTGCCTGAAACGAATGGTGAGAATACTATGCACCTGCTCAGCCTTATCTGTAAGAAGATCGACGTGGTGGTGTCGGAACAGGATGTGGTGAGCGTGGCGCGCGCCGGCCCCAGGCGTGCGGCGCAGGCCCCCGGCGAGCCCGCCGCGGTGCCGCGCCCGCTGGCGGTGCGGCTGGTGCGCCGCGCCCAGCGGGACGCGATGCTCCGAGCAGCGCGTGTGCGCCGAGTCATCGACACGTCGGACCTTGCTCTGCCAGGCGAGCCGTCCAGGGTTTATGTCAACGAGCGACTCACGCGTACAAACAGGCAAATCTTTTACCTGACCCGTATGGAGGCCCGCCGTCAGCAATGGCGAGCCCCATGGACGGTTCATGGTAATATATACGTCCGTCGGAACGCCGACGACGCGGCCCCACAGAGGGTTCGCACCGAAGCAGATCTGGTTAGGGTTTTTGGCAAGTAATAGTGTTGGCTGCCTCTCTTTTGTATGTGTGTATCTTTAAGTTTGATTTTTGCTATGCTATGTTTCATAAAGTATGCGACAGTGAAACGTTTATAGTAAGTTATAATAATAGTATTATTTTTGTGTGTCGTACTTTATATATTATTGTCTTGTTTACAAGGGTGTATATATTACCTAGGCCTTCTATCCTTTTGTGTGAGATTTTTACATACACTCCTAAACTTCGGGCACAGTTTGTACTTGCTATACTCTTTCTCAATGGTGCATTGAATTTTAATGGTAATATTTCTTATGTGCTAAGTTTTCTCATGTGTCATAAAAAGTATTACACAATGTTTTTTATTGTCCGCAATAAAATCACTATCTCAGCAAAATTAACTAGCCCTGCTAAGTTTCTAATTTCAGTGTTTTGTCTCAAAACATACCTCTACCTTTATGTAAGCACCGCCAAATTTGTCATTTCAGTATACTGTAATGAAACGTTCCTCCATATCTATGCATACTGCGTACTTTATATAATTAAAATATTCACTTTTATTTCTATTATTTTATTTTATAAAAGTCTTCCCATAAATTACACTGTGACTTATCAACAATTTCACAGTTTTGCGATTATAAACAAACTCCTTATACGTTGTTTTACAGATTATCGCCATGTAACTTGGCTATTCTTTTATATAGTTAATAATAAGTATGTGTTAGTAGCCTTTTCTTACATTATACAATATATTATACACAAGAAATTAATTATTGGTCTCTTAAACCCTGGTTCGCTTGGCACGCATCACGATGAGTTTCTCGTTGCAATGGAGACATATCCAGTTGACATCATGGCGATTAACGAAACCTGGCTCCGCTCCGGCGAGGAGGCGCGCGCGCCGGCGCCGCCGGGCTACCGGCTGCGGCACGTGCCGCGTCCCCCGGAGCTGCGCGCGCGCGGTGGCGGCGTCGGGTTCTATCTTCACCGGGGTGTCAGCGCTCGCGTGCTGACTCACCCCACCTCCCCTTCCGTTGAACAAATGTGGCTGGGTATTAATCTGAATGGGAAAAAGTTTGCAATTGGCACCGCCTACCGCCCCCCCTGGCTCAGTGCTGATGTTTTTTTCAGTGCGTTGGTTGAGAGCATTTGTTCATTTGCAGTATTTGATAACATAGTTTTACTCGGCGATTTCAATATTAATACGTTAACTGGTAATGATACTAATGCGAAGAAATTAACAGATTTTTTGCACTGTGCACAATTGGAACAACACGTAAATCTCCCTACTCATTTTACTGACCATTCCGAAACGCTTATCGATCTTGTATGTTCTAATCTGAAAATCTCCAGGCTATGTGTCAATTATATTCCCGATCTTAGTAGCCATGGCTTTATAACCTGTGAACTAAACGTAAAAAAAGTTAAACCTCCCCCTAAACGGGTCGTATACCGTCCCCTAAAAGATATAGATATAGATATGTTTAACGCGGACGTTGAAGCAGTCAGGTGGGAGCGTTTGTTGGGCGGAAATGTTAATGACACGCTTTTGAACCTGAATTCACGTATCTTGAACTTATTTGATTGTCATGCCCCATTTAAAACAGTTGTAATAAAAGATCAGTTACCACCTTGGATAACCCCTACTCTTAAGAAAATGATGAGTCTAAGAGACAAGGCCCATGCTAGAAGTCGCCGTACAAAGCAGGATAGTCACAAACAATATTATAAAACTTTTAAAAGTCTAGTTTTATCCGCCTTTTACAATGAAAAAAAAGCTTACTTTGAGCACTACATTAATAAAAACTCTCATAATCCTCGTATTCTCTAGAAACATATAAAACGAAATGTAGCTGACTTCAATAA
This sequence comes from Acleris sparsana, assembly GCA_923062465.1. Lineage (NCBI taxonomy): Eukaryota > Metazoa > Arthropoda > Insecta > Lepidoptera > Tortricidae > Acleris > Acleris sparsana. The sequence continues at coordinate 6,144,164 of OV281293.1, forward strand.
AATTGAGGGGCTGCCAGTAGATCTTAAAAATCCTAACCAAATCAACGCTCATTTCATGAATGCCCCATCTGGTCCTGATATTCCTTTGTCCAATCTTACTTACTTTGAGCAACATAGATTTGGTGCTACCGCATTTGCTTTGAAACCAGTTGATGAACTATCTGTGCTGAATATCATTAAATCTTTCACAAGTAATGCGGTGGGAACTGATGGAATTTCACTTCATATGGTGATGCTGACGCTGCCTCAAACTTTAAGTATAATCACTTCTCTAGTCAATCAGTCTATAATAACCAGTACTTTTCCCGACGCCTGGAAATCAGCTATTGTCAACCCGATACCCAAAATCTCGAATCCGACAGGCTTCAAGGATTTGAGACCGATCAGCATTTTATGTTGTTTATCAAAAATCCTTGAAAAAGTTGTGTGTAGACAGATGACAAAGTATCTCGAGGATAACAATATCCTGCCAATGAGGCAGTCGGGATTTCGGAAGGCGCGAAGCACAGCAACTGCGTTATTGGATGTTATAGACAACATTTTAACCACTAAAGATGAGGGTGAAGTAACTCTTCTTGTACTCTTGGACTTTTCTCGTGCGTTTGATACAATTGACATTCCTCTTCTACTAGCCAAAATGGCATTTTATGGATTCGATTGTAATACAATAAAATGGTTCGCAAGTTATCTGTGTGATCGATCTCAACGTGTAAGTTTGGTGAGTGCTTCTGGAGCCTCTCATTTTTCTGAACTAGCTTTGTTAAGACGCGGAGTACCTCAGGGCTCTATTTTAGGACCAATTCTTTTTACTCTGTACACTGCCGATCTCACAAACAGCTTGCAACACTGCAAGTATCATATGTACGCAGATGATCTACAGATCTACAAACCCTTTAAGCCCGTTGATGTTTCACATGCAGTTGATCTAATCAATGAGGATCTTAAGCATGTGTCTTCTTGGTCTATGCTTAATGGTTTGTTCCTTAACCCAACTAAATCTAAAATTCTTTTTATTGGCACTAAACGTCAAAACAGCGATATGCGTAATTTCAACTTTGAGGTAATGCTAGACCGGGAACCTTTGGAGAGGGTTATGGTTGTGCGAAATCTTGATTTGCTCATGGATGATGAGCTGCGTTTCGAGAAACACGTATTAGACGCTGTGAGGCAATGCTTTTATCGTTTAAGAGTTCTGTACAGAGTACGTAATTATACAGTGTGTGGCCCAAAACCGGGGCGAAAAAAGTAAATGGGGATTCTTTAGAATATTTCAATTAACTATTACAAGAATTTAATATTACAAAGTCTATAATTTTGGAGAAAATAGCCTACAAAGTTAAAAATCGTAGGTAATGTATTTTCCCGTCGCGATATCGTCGCTTGGTCACTTGGTACGCGGTATGTCTGAGTACAGGGTGCCATTGACAACACGCGGTAGATTTAGCGGTGTTTGCATTACATTGAATTTGCGATTAAGTTTGTTAGAAAAAAACTGAAAGTTAAGTTTTGATTTTAATTAGGTAAGACCATTATAATGTAATTACCGGTGATCTATAGAGCCCCTGTTTTTAATATTATCCCCGGTTTTGGGCCACACACTGTATAAGTATTGACCTAAGGATTAAACTCTGCGAATCGTTAATTCTCTCAAAGCTTAACTACGCCGACACTGTCATCGGCGGCTGTTTGCTGGCTCGTTCAAGGACTCTTATTCAGCGTGTACAAAATGCCTGCGCTCGATTCTGCTTTCCAATCCCTCCACGGACACACGTTACTCCCTACCTTAATCGTAGTAACTTGATGAGGATGGATGCGAGACGCTCGTTGCATTTCGCAACCCTTCTCTTTGGAGTGGTCAATAGTCGCCAACCGCCATATTTATACGAGAAGCTCACGTTTTCCCAGCGCGGTGTTCGAATTGCAACCAAACTACTCTGCCCGAGACACTGTTCGGCTGCTTTTCGTGGCAGCTTTCCGTACGCTGCCACGAAATGTTGGAATAATATACCACCACCAATTAGAAATGCCCGCACGATTGGCACTTTCAAACATAATTTTAAAAAATACCTATTGCAAATTCAGAAGGAAAAACCTTGACAGTCCGAAGTGGCAATATATATGCTATTAATAATATTGTGTATTATATAATTGAGGATCTAGTGATAAGTATAACATTTATTAAATATATGAAATTATATATATCAGTGTTGTATGTTATTATTATAAAGGCATAAATGGAGGAATTTAGACTTAGATTATTATCATTTTTTATCTACTAATTGTATTTTCTAGGAATAGGCTTTACATATCGGTTGCTGTCGCACACGATCTGGGTTTCACAGAATACCAGCGTTGCAGCACTTTAGTGTCGCAACACAATGCTGAGTGAAGACCCATATTAATGTCACACTACCGCACCTTTAAATGTTAAGATTAATTAATTAGAGATTAAATTATACATATGTTTAAGTTGGTGATGGTGCTGTGTGTGAGATTGATTAAATACATTTCATTTCATTTCATTTCATTTCAATTGAATAGTTGATTTTTTTAATTACTGCTTGAACGTTGAAATAGCAGTGACCAGCACGAACTATACCTTCTATCACCGAGAAATTGTGTATGGGGATGGAACTGAGCGCTACGTGTGTTTATTTACTACTAAAATAGCCCGTTGACATTGAGGTTGAGTGTACTTTAGGGGTTCGTGCGACGGATTGATTCACGTTTTCGAACAGTAAATGCGATTCGAAAACGTTACTTATGATTTAAATCTTCGTGCTACAGCTACAGTTAACAATGTACATACCTATATTAAGTTACCTTTGGTAATGTATGATTACTCGTATTTTAAGATTGGAAAAGCATTTTTTATCTTTTAAATTATTAAGGTACCCCTTTAACCCACTGCCCAAGAAGAAGGGTTTTTATCTGTCTGTCTGTCAAGACCCTTTATTTGGGGGCGTGGAGGTATCGAGTTGAAATTAAAATCATATACTTTGGTCTACACTCCCCTAAAGCTGTGAAAACAATCAAACTTCTACATTAGGTAACGTAAAAAAAAGATGCGGCCGTTTATGCCGCAAAAACGTGTATTATGGCACTCTGGAGGGATTCAAAATGTATAGTACAAAGTAATTGTTTTAACGCTTTTAAATCTAGTACGTTACGTTCCTAATGGTATAGTGATTTTTAGTTTACTTTGTCGCTACACGACCCTGCAGTCGCCCTGTATACCTATAGATTTAAGTCATTCAAGTTCTAAAATAACAACTCGTCATTCCTATCAGTAATCCTAAAAACCATCGCCTAGATAAATCAATCACAGACAGACAGAGCAGATAAAGGAACCTACTCTCGAAGCCCAAATAACAAGTCACATGTCGTGACGCCGAGCAAATATTGAATTAAACTTAAATGAAGCAATCAAACTAGGTGAAGGATACTAATGAGTCCCGACGTTAATTATTTTAAGTGTGATCTCGGTGGTAATTTTGTTGGTGATTACGTTTGGGAAATTGATATAGGGTTTAAAACCTTTTCAATTAACTTAGCACATCCATCGTAGGGCTATGGAGAGGGCTATGCTCGGGGTTTCTCTGCGTGATAGAATCAGAAATGATGATATCCGCAGTAGAACTAAGGTTACCGACATAGCCCTAAGAGTGGCTAAACTGAGGTGGCAGTGGGCGGGGCACATTGCTCGCAGGACTGATGGCCGATGGGGTCGGAGGGTTCTGGAGTGGCGTCCGCGGACCGGAAGACGAGCTGTAGGTAGGCCTCCAACAAGATGGAGTGACGACCTCGTCAAGATCGCGGGACCGCGGTGGATGCGAAAAGCACAAGACCGGTCTGAGTGGAGAGCCTTGGGGGAGGCCTATGTCCAGCAGTGGACGTCTTTCGGCTGACATGATGATAATGATGATCCATTGTAAGTATCCGTGACTAACTGTATTGGTGACCTTATGAAGCTAGTGCTTCAGTGGTTTGATTTCCAGTAAGGGAAACATTTGTGTGATGATTTCGAACAGTTGTTCGAGGTTTGGTTGATTTTCACGTATCTAACTTGATTTCTCTACTAGTTGCGCCTGCGCTAACCTAAGCTGAACTGCTTTAGTACATATATCGTGGTATTTGACTACATCTGCAATTGCGGTGGATAATAATACGGTCTTATTGCAATAAATGAGAGGAATCGGAAAATAAATTATAAATTTCACTTATTGAGAACATGCTTAATCTACACTAATGTCATAAAGAGCAAAGATTTGTATTTTTGTGTCTGTAATTAATAAACTCAAAAAACAACTGAACTTATTTTACCATTGGAATGCTACAGTATTCCTGAGTAACATAAGCTGTTGAAAAGCAAAAAGTTAACTGTTCCAGTGGGATGACAAAAATACGAGTTCTACGCGGACGAATTCGCTAGAAGAAGCTAGTAAAAGATAAGTTTATCTGTGAGCACCCGAAGCACCAATAATAAGGATACAAAATATAAACTACAATGTAATAGTAGTTTACGTGACGGTTGCGTATTGCCAATTACGTAGAGTCGCGTACAATACTTTATCTAAGTACACAAATATTATTATTACTCTAAGATGGGTTCAGAAGCCAAAAGCCAAATGACCAGCATTACTTGTGGTACCTAGTAGGTGACAGCGATGACAGCTGTAACGTAATGAAATTACGTTGCGGAAATTTGTAAAGTAATGACTGTAATGAAATCCAAATTTGGAACATCTTCCAACATCAACAGCTGTCATCGCTGTCATCTACTACTACGGTAAATACTGGTCATTGCCTACGGGTTTTGACCTCATTATACAGGCCTTATGATATTTGCGTAGATATATAATTATATTTATTTGTATAAAACAACGAATCTAAGTTGAGTACTCAATAAAATAAGTTACGTCTTAACTTATCTACATTTAACAAAATGTTCTTTACACGGCAATTGTGACAAAACATTTAATTATAAACCAAAATCACACTTGGCATATATTATTATAAGGGTGGAGTTAGCCCAAATTGAATCATTTGTGTTATTTTATTACAGGAGTGGTTATAACGACAAAATTGGCTTATTTTTTTAAGTGCGACACATCCACGTCCTTCATTATACCATATTTAATCAGTGATTAAAATTATAACGTTATGATTATGACCAGGGCCCGTACTTTGGGCCGTTGACGCAAAAATGACGTCACGCTACATGCAGAATGATTCCAAATGCTTTTATTGTAGTTGTGAGTAATCTATTGACGCGTAAAAATAAATACCTACTTAAGGGAAGTTCCTTCTCAATCAAATAGTTTCATTTACGTTTTAGGGTTGAATTAGGTATAAATTTTTGCCCAGTGGCAAATCGAGTAACATTATCATTAAAAAAAATGTTATTATGTAGTAATAAAAAAATATGTCAAAAAAATTCAAAATTCAAAATTCTTTATTTCTTTAGCAAACCAGTACAGATCTTATGATGGCCGGCGTCTCCTTGTAAGTTATTTTAAATAACCTGTGCCAGGAGGCACCGCTCTTCCATATCTACAGTTTATATAGTATAGTACCATCCTTAAAACTAATATGTGATTGAATAGTCATAAAAACAATTATGGCATTGACATTCATAAAAGAAAATTGTCTCAATTTGCCTTTATTAGTAAGAGCGGTAAATAAAAAGATGCTGCCCTGACCTGTATTTTGATAGCGATTAAGCTGTATTTTTTTATATGTACCAGTTAATACATACCTACCTAAACACCTGCGAAATAACAGCATAGCACCCTGTGTGTAAAATTTTGTCATTTTGACGTCATCAGTATAAAAATTACGGCCCCTGATTATGACGTTTAATGGCCGCAACACCTAATAGGTACCAAACCAAAGAAGGAGGCTATTTGATATGTATTTCTTTAATTGATAGCTGCTGTTTTCGGTAGGCGGCATTAGACACCGGTGACTGTGTCGGTATTACCCATGAGTAAGCCAACTTTATCTACGTTACGTCGAGTGTTCTATTTAAGTAACATTATCCAATCCACTGCTAAGGCTGCTTTTAACTGTCAACGTATTAACAAAACATAGTTACATGGTTTGTTGACTGCCGGCTTTCTTCGAAATATTAGGTATACCTATTTGGTTAATTTATTGCCAAATGTAAATTACCGCCTTATTTGATTGTTTTAACAGTAAAAATTCTCGGTTAACCTACTTTATAATTAAAAAAAAAAACTTTTACAAAAACTAATGTATTTATTTGGGTACGCATGGTGCAAAATAAATCAAATATGCGTAACTCCAAATGCTGTCAATTTAAAATCACCGAAGTGGGAGCCGAAATATTTGAGACTCGTGCCTACTCATATTTTACCAGAGCAAAATAGTAGATTGTTCAACAAGGGACTAAAGTAAGCCATTATGACACGAGATATTTATCCACCCGAGCAAAGCGAGGGTGGATAAAGTTCGAGTGTCATTATGGCGTTTTAGTCTCGAGTTAAACACTCTACTTTTCACTTCGAATGCGAGAAAAAAAAAACTCTTTTTGTTTATTTTATTTTTAGTCTATCTTGGTTGCGCGGCTTTTTTCTTTTTATTTTATTTTTTACATTTTATCCCGAAACGAAAGGCAAAGGACATTGGTCAAAACAGCCAAGTTTATTTAAAATTAGTTCTCAATGACGACGAACGCTTTAGATGTAACCTAAACTAACGCATAAAGGTGGGCAAAATAGAGTTTATATTAGTAATCATTAATCGTGTTTCACGAAATTAAATCTTTTTGTAATAATTTTGCACCGTTGGCATTTTGAGGTTATTTCCACGGCCTAAAAATGGTCCATACACAATCTCTGAAAATGGCGATAATCCTCCATTCATTAACAACGTGATGTTTAAATGCTTGCATATTTAGCCAACAGATACAAACATGAAAATTATTTGGACCATGCCTAATAAAATAGAACTATCCCTAATATATTTAAATATATTTATATTAGTAATCATTAATCGTGTTTCACGAAATTAAATCTTTTTTTTAATAATTTTGCACAGTTGGCATTTTGAGGTTATTTCCACGGCCTAAAAATGGTCCATACACAATCTCTGAAAATGGCGATAATCCTCCATTCATTAACACCGTGATGTTTAAATGCTTGCATATTTAGCCAACAGATACAAACTTGAAAACTATTTGGACCATGCCTAATAAAATAGATTTTATCCCTTATATATTTAAATAGATTCATATTTGTAATCATTAATCGTGAAATTAAATCGATTAATTTATATTTTTTGCAAGAAAAATGATCCATATACAATCACTGAAAAAGGCGATGATTGGCAGTTTAAGGGTTTCCAAAGTAAATTAAAAAGAAAAAGTACTTTAGTCCCTAGGGAGTAAAGTGTAGTTTTATTCCCTAGAGATTAAATACATCACTTTAGTCCGGCTATACAAGCCAATTGTGAGTCATTTTAGAGCCTGAGAAGTGAAAACGTAATTTATGTTTCACATTTTAAAAACAATTGAAAACAAATGATTGTTTGTTAATAAATCAGTAGAAATCAATCCTAAGCAAGCCGTTCGGCCACTTCAATCGTGAAGCACCTCGTGTTATTCACCTCAATTATAAGGAATCTAACCTGTTTACCTAAATTCTAATCCTTAAGTAGGTAGTTACGATTATAAATTGAATTTAGTCATATTTTTCGATGGTTTTGAAAACATCTGACTTATATGGTAGAATATAATCCGAGCCACTAAACCTAAATACGTAACATTAGAGCACCACGTCGCGTCACTAGATTTACTGTTTGCCTATATTATCTTATTACTGCCTGTCCTTTCCTTTTAGTCTAAAAATAGTTTCTGTAAAAATAATTGCCAGTTATGGACTATTAAACGTTGTAAGTTTGTAATGCATTGAGTTAAATAAATAATTTATGACATAATTTGCAGGGTGTAAAATTACCTACTTATGTTCTTGTAAATGAATAAAACTTACTTACTGCAAAATAGAGCATTTTATAAATCGGTCATTAATTAAAAATTCGTGACGATAAAAAAATATTGAAACACCAACTAATGCTGTACAACAGTCACTGTACAGTCGCGCATTGAAAAGGTTCGTTCGTCACTTTTCGACCGTATTTCATTGCTATTAAGGTCCGAAAGTGACGAAAATTTCATACCACTACTATACGTTAGGTACAGCTGTCTTATGGCTAAATCGTTTCCGGTTGACTGACCGTCTAAAACGCGATATAAGAACGTTTATAAATATAAACTTCTGGTAATAGAAATATAAAACTAAACTCCTATGCCCTTGCGACTCACCTGGAACTGTTACATCAAGTAGATACGCTCTGGCAGGGCTCTGGCAGGCATCTGCATCGAAGTCCAAGAACACTGTCCCCAAAACAGTGAACAGTACCCCCCAGGGGTGGTAGTTACCGCCCGTCGTGTCCAGGACCGAACTCCTCGGCCCCAGGACGGAGGGTACTTCCGTGAGGTTCGAAGGTCGCTCGTCGCCGAGCGCGTAGCCTATGGCTTCCCCGTTTGGCACTAGAATTAACCCTGAAACAAGCTGATAGGATTAGTTGAGAAGTCGCTGTCGTGTTAATGAATGTGACAGTGACTTTCATTGGGAGCCGGTAGTTGGTTTTCGTCACTATGTTTTTTGATAATATATTTTTTATGTACTGCAGGTTGTTCAGTTCGCTTGTATTTATTTATTGTTAGATAAATTTTATAATTTTAATTTTAAAAAAAAAGCACAGTACTAAATATGGTGGGCTTAATGTCTAAATGTATTCTCTACCACTGGACTAAACAGAGAGATAGTAGAGATGCGAACATTTCAGCAAAACCCAACTTTTTTTGCGTTTGAGGTGAAGTTAAGGATAATCTTGTTGATTTTAAACGAAAGTCCTAACGAAAAACGAGTAGGATTTTGAAAATATTTAATCTGTTGTAAATAGTACGTCATATAATAATCTAACAGGTATTATTTTTACTAAAAAAAACGTATGTTCTACTTGCGGCTGTTATTCTTGCCATGTGGGTACTTACCTAATAAAACACCAACAGACATCATAACAATGAACGGCCGCCTCCTCCCGAACGGCGATCTACATCGATCGCTGATGGACCCCAGCAGGGGCGTCATGAAGAACCCGACGAGCGGAGACAAGGCCCACACCAGCGTCATCTGCTGGTGGGGAACTCCAATCTGTAGAAGAGTGGGGGACACGAAGGCTGTCTCGCCAGCGTAAGAGAACTCGATGCCCATGACAGCTGCAGATATTCTCATCAGCTCAATGCGGCTTTTTCTCCTGCGAGGGCAAAAAATAACGATTGGCGCGACCAATTTTTATTAACTCTGACACTCAGGATATACCTATGTGTATAGCGTCCAAACACATAACACCCTTTGTATGCACTCAAAATACTTATAGAAACACGTGCCTGTGCAATACGAGTAAAAAGGGTTTATTCCCATTTGTTACCCCCTCCGCAATCTGTTGCACACTTTTGCTAGCTTGAAAATAACGCTTGAATTGAACGCAAAAAATACAAGCTAATTCTTACTTCAAAATAACGTATTTAAAGTCGGAAAATAATTATATGAGTAACTTTTGCTATAAAAACTTGGCTGATGCGGCCAAAAATGCGGTCTACCACCCTACGGTTGAAGTTCATTTGCACGACATGATACAGCAAGTTCGATTTTCCCTTGCAATAATATTATGACAGTGGCAACTGTGACAATTGTCAACCTTAGCGTTAATTAGATCTCACAGAAACTTTTCTCAAAACTGGTAGATCACTTTCTTGGATGACCGTACCTATGATTAATTTCGGAGACTAGGAATTTTGGTGTTATTCTGAATGTGATCTTGTTGTATTTTCTTCTAGCGGAGGAAGGGAATTTCTCTTAAAAGCACTTACGGCGCAGGGTATGGTAATTCAGTTAAATAAGCGTGCACGCTGCGCTCGTAATTGTTAGAAAATAACACATCACCGTGTACTTATAATAGTGAAGAAAATTCATAGTGAAATTTAGTGCAAGTTGATTTCCGTTTGCTCCGGGAAACTTATTTTTGCCATTTTTACGGTACAGTCTCCAGAGTTAATTTGTGATCCATATCAAGAAAAATATGCTTTAAGTCGTCAATGTCATTAGAGATGTAAAGTCATTTGTAACTTTTAGGAAACTCAACCTTATTATTGTATGTCAGTTTGACTTTGGACCTAAGGTGGGTACCAAATTTCTGTGCCTCCTGTGACAAGTGATACAACTCGAAAAACACGATTTTACAGGAGAGCGAAAACAAGTTTTAAAAAAATACTGCTTTTACATGAAAATATTTTTTTAAAAATTGCTGCTGCTTTTCATATCATATAATATGACTTTATTATATGGTTTCACAAAAATATTGATAACTAGTATAGATTTTGAGATATTCGAAGAAACGTACTTTATGTATCATTTTACATTTCAGATTGAGCTCTATTTAGCTCGTGTAAGATGATACAACTCGAATTGTATTATTTAACAAATAAAAGTGTAAAAAAGGAGGTCTGGTGATGATTGATACAACTTTTTTTAAAAGCTACTTTTTTTCTATTATTTCTAGAGTTAGAGGTTTAACCTATATACATAAAGTGTAGGGAATTTAATAAGTAATCTTTCTTAAGAAGAACGGAAAACTCTGGTGACAAATGATACAACTCAAGTTATATCAAAAACACGACTTTTTAAAGGTAAATGAAAATCGTGATTAATAATACAATTTTAGATATATCACTAGGCACAAAAAAAAGATATTTTTTATTTTTTTTGAGTGTTTTAACTAGAGAAATAGCATTAATTAATTAATTAGGTTAATTGTATCATTTTACACGAATGTATCTTGGGAACTAGAAGGCCTAGGAACACGGGAGTTGGAGTAAAAGATGCGTAATTATTTTTCAAGTTGATTCATGACAAATACCGCATTTTGCTACAACTCGAGTTGTATCATTTGTCACAGAAGGCACAGATTTAATCTCGTGACTGTACCTCTAAGGTCATGGTTATAGGTACTTATACGTTTATGTATAGTTATGAGCTGTAACTATGAGATCTAGATAAAAACACCGCATATAATAGTACCCCTTCTTTCAGAGCTGATATCTCTGAAACGGCGCAACCGATTTTCATGAAACCTAAGCCTGCTAAATAATAACGTATTCAAATCGGTTTACCCGTTTAGGAGCTAAGATGCCACAGACAAACACACAGATTCACACGTGAATCTTATAATACCCCTCTTTTTCGTCGGGGGTTAAAAATTGTAATTTCATCAACAAAAGCGCGCCTCGTTACTCAAAATAACGGCCTGACCGGTTGTGATAATGTATATAGTCACAAAAGTTGTGTGATTAACTGGGAACGCATGAACGTTTACTTCTTTGCACCATACCATATGAGCCTATCGAAACAGACGGTACATGTTACTGGTACAAGAACGGTTAGAGCTTGCGGTCATATTTTATTTAGTCTTGACAGTAAATTAGAACGTATACAGCATTGTAAATATTGTCAATTAATTAAATAAACCAATCAGTTCAATCAGTTTTACTGTTTTACAAGCCCATTGATGATACCTTTAGTGATCTTTTTTTTCTCAGGGCAAATGCGAAAGAAAAATTATCGAATACAAACTTAATCTCCGCGTGGCAAACAAATACAAGCAAACATTTTATTAGAAGCTTTCAAATAGGCAACTTTTATAAGGTCTCCCCCGGGCGCCCTCAGGTCCGCTATCAATCTCAGTCAATTTGCCAAGTTATTATAGGTATGAGAAAGGGGACCCTCCACGCGGTGCACTGACTTTAACCGATTTTGAGCATTTTACCTGTGGAACGTTATTTATTCGTCGAGTACTTGAAAATACCTGTAATTATCGAAGAGAAAGGTCTCAATAAAATATCATGGGACACGATCAAAACAAAAGGACCTAGTCCCGAACTAAGCTCTAGGCGTGTACTATGGGTACTAGACAACGGTATAAATACTTATAAAGAGAAATAAACACTTAAATACATATAAAACATCTAAGACTCAGAAACAAATATTCGTGCCCATCAGACAAATATTTGTCCATACCGGGAATCGAACCCGGGTAGGCCATCTTTATCGAATTGAACTTGTAATTTTTGTAAATAATAGCTTTGTACGTACGTACGTATCTATCCGATTGCTCGCGAGTATTCAGAACATCTAGCAAGAATCACAAAATAACAAGTTATCTCCATTATTTATATACATCAGTCTTGCTTTGTATCATACTGAATTACGCAATAAGGAAATATTCAACACCATGTCATAAAAACTAGCTTTTGCAAATAAAAACCTACCTAAATATGTCGCTGTAGGCGCTATCCTGCCAGGCTCTCTCCGGAGGCTCATCGGAGCTGGGGATCCCAAACAGCGAGTCCTTGAACGTCTCCTTCATCCCTTTAGGGTGCTGTTCCTTCCACCTCGACCACCGCTCCTTGCAGCGATCTCTTGCACCATGCAGCCGCCCTGTTACCCCTTGATACTCATTTAGTTTATCTGCCATTTTCAATCAAGAAACTTTTTTTCTTGAGACTATACACAGGTTGTTAAAGCACTGCCCTAGAATACATATAACTTTTGAATTTTTCAGAACACCCTGTATGTTTCAAATAGTTGCACGTTAGTTGAAGTAACGACGTAAGTTTGCCGAGTTAGTGACGTAACTAGTGGATAGTAGCAGTAGTTATCGCGAGCTCGGACGCCGGAAGTGGACTGAAGCGCCCGCGCCGCCCTCGCGGCCGCCCGCCCTGCGCTGCGCGTACAGGGTGAAGATGTAAAAATGCACTAGAAAAGACTTTGGCTATTTCTTACACTTTAGTTAAGGCAGCTTTGTAATAGAAAATGAATTGTTATATTTTGCACTCTTTTTCTTTTTAACTACAAAATGTTACTTTTCCACAATATAACTCTTAGACTTACCTACTTAACTGACACGTTGAAATAACTTATTCACGCTTTCTTGAAATTTAAGAATGAACGTGTCTAAACTTTAATCCAGCCATGTACAATTTGGTGATCTGTGATTATAATAAACGAATAACTCGTGTATTTCAAACTGTTAAAATCGAGTTTGGGTGATTAAGTAACATAAATATTATCTGAACTCGTCAAAAACCTTCAACATTTTATGTTTGGATAAACTTTAACAAAATACGAATTAAAAAAAAACATTTGTTCAACATATATCGTAAGTAATAACCTAATATAACTAACTTCTTACAAATAGCTTTAACACATTCCGTTCGTCCAAGCGAAACTGATTTATTCTCGAAGAAAACGATTTTGTTATTACCTAAAGGTTTTCAAATTAGACTCGACATTAATAATAAAACTTGCTAAATAATAATATAAACAATTAGTTGTTACTAAAAATTTAATGAACGAAAATAAAATGTGGAACAAAAGCCTTTGAGGACCGGATAATGCATCGGGCTTAAAATCATCACCTACCACACTTGACGTGGTAGTTTTTAGGGTTCCGTGCACAAAGGGTAAAAACCGTCTGTCCATCTGTCCGTCTGTCTGTCACCAGGCTGTATCTCATAAACCGTGATAGCTAGATAGTTGAAATTTTCACAGAAGATTTATTTCTGTGGCCGCTATAACAACAAATACAACCCATCCCATACTACAAACGTAATTTTTTGCCGTTGCTAATGTTGTTAGATATTGGTACGGAACGCTTCGTGCGCGAGTCCGACTCACACTTGGCTGCTTTTTTTATTACTAAACATTTACTAAGAACGTATAGATCGAATAAGTTTTTAAAGAACTACTAAATATTATAAAGTAACACTGACATATCCTTTAAGGAGGATAAAGTCGAGCTCCTTTGCTTTACAGAAAATACCATAAGGTTTGGAATTTTCATAGTACGGTCAAACTAAAGCAAGATATAGAGTCAACATTATTTAAAAGTCGCGCATACTCATTCTGATAAATAAAACATTTAAACAAAGCAAGATTTTTTAAACAAAAGTAACTTAGTTCGACCATAACCATGTATAGGTTTTGCGGGTGGTAGGACCTTGTGCAGGGTCCGTCCGGATCGCCACCACCGTCTAATCCATTAACCTACCGCCAAAAAGCAGTGTTCGCATTGTTGTGTTACGGTTTCGGGATAAGACAGCCCGTGTAATGACTAGCATAGATGCATTCCATCTTAGTCCTCAGGGTTGGCAACGCATTTGCAGTCTTAGGCTTGCAGACTTGTGAATGCGAATGTCTATGGGTCACATTTTCCACTTACCATCAGGTGGCCTGTGTGCTCGTTTGCCTTCTCTATGCCATAAAAAAGAAAAAAAACAGAAAGGTAGGTATCTCAGCGCCAATATCCATAAGGAATGTAGCTATAGGAGTAATGCCTTTCATTAGATTATGTTAAAGCATATACCAAATTTATGTTCATGGAATTTTAAAAAAAACTAGCGTAGACATCAAAATTAATTATAGTTAGGTATTCCCTTGGGAACTTTTCAAATTTTGAGGAGGAAAAGTAGCCTAGTTATATATTAATTAATTCCGTGTGTTTGCTACCTCCATTCCAAATTTCATGTTCCAGCCCCGTTGCAGCGTGAAGGAGTAACAAACAAACACACGATTTCGCATTTATAACATTAGTAGGATATCAATTTTAATATGAGTATGCGGTAAGTTCTATTATGAATGTCAACTCCACATCTTTCTTACCGCGCTATGAAAAGGAGCCCTAATCAGAAAGAAATGCAAAATCTATACATCTTGAATTAGCACGTAGCCAATTTAATTATGTAGATAAATATAAAATATTTAGCATAATATTAAGTGAAATTAGTAAGTATGCAAAATAATTGTTTTCATGGTATACTCATTTAAGTATTTTTTTACAATTACAGCCACAAAAGTTTATGTGAAGTAAAAGGTTTGTTTCTATTATAGTCGAGTACAAAATTTGCAAACCAAACCAGAGAAAACAGTTTTGCCCAAAGGTGTTCTAGCAAACGTCTTTCTACATACCTGGCTCTGTTTTGTGACTAACAAAAAACACATGTTGATCATTTTATTTAAGAAAAATCCTGCGATTTTATGTCTCTTCTTTCAAAGCTATCTTTGTCAGCGCAGCTTGCGGGATTACGCTTATTGCGTCCCGGGGGAGCAACGACTGATTGTTTCCTCCAGCAAACAAACAGACCTTATTGCGAGCCATTTGACTCGATCAAACGGGGATCAGGCGCCTTTATCGAAGATAAAATCTGCGAACGGCGTGTATACGGCTTTGTACGTGTGAATTGAAGACAATCTAAATTTAGGAGCAGTGGAAATCAGTATGGATAGGGGTGAACCGTGAAACGCATAGATAAGCGGAATTCATGTATTCGACATGTGAATCTAGATATTGGTGCTGTTATTGCTGTCTTCT
The DNA here is from genome assembly GCA_923062465.1 of Acleris sparsana. NCBI lineage: Eukaryota > Metazoa > Arthropoda > Insecta > Lepidoptera > Tortricidae > Acleris > Acleris sparsana. The sequence goes on from OV281293.1 coordinate 6,159,677, forward strand.
CACTCGTTTGAACTATAAATCAACTTGTGAATGATATCCCTACATTTTGTGAGCACTTAGAAGGTGCTTCAGGTTTGTATCTCGCTGCTTATCTAAAATAACGCACTATTGCAAAATACTTCATTTTTGAAGTAAGTATAAGACTACGTAGAAAATAAGCTAAACTTTATCTTGAATAAAACACCCAAGTCGCTACTTCAAAAAATGGCCGCGTGGCAGCACTGCGCCGTTATGTGATTGGCTGGAACTCGACGCCATGTTATCGGTAAGAGCGGCCACATGCCAGTTACGCCGCAGCTTTTGGTAACGTAACTACGTTTTTCTCGTGAATAACGGCACATCGCGAAATAAGACGCTGAATTGTTGCTTAGTGTTTATGCAATAGTGCTACATCACAAAATACAACTCTCTTTACGATAAAATTAATTATTATCTGTGCTATTTTTTCTGCAATAGTGTAACATTACGAAGTGCAACATTCTTCATGAAAGAGTAAGTATTCCACTTCTGTCATATGTAGAATTTAGCCAGTATTTACGAAACAGAAAACCAATTGTATTATTAACTACGCGAGATATGCCTGTCTACCGAATAAAGTTAGTCGTACTAAAATTACTTATAACAAATTGGGACACTGTGCGTCATAGACCATGTTCATATTGTTCATAGTAAGTTGTTTTAAAGCAAATATTGCAGGCATTGTTTACAAAACACGTGATTAATTTAACGTATGCTTTGACTCTATTCTATGTTTTAATATAGTATTTTTTACTGCAATTGACTACCTAGCTTGTCACGCGTGTTACACCAAATAATAGGAGATCCGAATAGGTAGGAGACGATTTGCACCGGGCTGTTTATTCGATATAAGTATTTTATACCATATTTAATAAGCTAAGTAATATTATGGCAAATAGGTAGGCTGAAAAATTACTATTTTTTTCCCGTCAAACTATTGGGTAGACAGGTATAAACAGGTAAGTCGGAACTAATAATTTGCACCAAACCTAACGTTTGCATATTCTATAGACTTCATAATTTCGATTAGTGTGTAAATTGTCTATTAAACAAGCATTTGCAATTTAAAACAAAAGATCATTTTTAATATTTTTTCTAAATGATATAAGTACTGAATAAACAGCCCGGTGCAAATCGTCTCCTATTCGGATCTTAGACCAAAAGTATTGTTTTTTGGTTCCAGAGATGAACACGCGAACTGGAAAAATGTTTGAGAATCTTCGGATAAATTTAAAAATAGCCAAAAAATCAGCAACTTCTGCAGCAACTTTGTGTGAAAATCAAGATTTTTCTTCGGATGACAGTGTTAAAGATCCCACCTTTAAAAATTTTGCAAATCGAGATTCATTGAATTCTTTTTCTTCGAGTTCTAGTGAAGGACGCGTGAGTGTGACACCTAAAAAAAGAAAAAAATATACCAAAAAACAATCACAAATAAAGATGACTCCGCCTACTAAAACTAAAGAAGTATTAAATGAATCTGAAAATAAAAAAGGCGTTGAAAAGTCAAAAAGTACTGTGGGGCATTGTAGTAAGCAAAACGATATTGGAAGAGACACATTCTCTACTTATGATAAAGAAAACATCAACGCAGCACAAATCATTCCTGATATGGTAAAACGTGTTTCACCTACAAGCCACATCAACGCAGCAGCACAAATAATTCCTGATATGGAAAAACGTGTTTCACCTACAAGCAACATCAATGCAGCAGCACAAATAATTCCTGATACGGTAAAACGTGTTTCACCTACAAGCAACATCAACGCAGCAGCACCAATAATTCCTGATATGGTAAAACGTGTTTCCCCTACCAGCAACTCACCTTCCTCATCAACCTCTTCCAGCTCTTCCTCAGGCTCAAGTTCTTCTTCCAGCAGTTCGTCAGATTCTTCTGATTCCGAGGATAACAACCAAGATGTGTCAAAGCCTGATAATGGCTCTTCTTACGATATTTCGGGTTGTGAGCCTTCCTCTAGTGTTCCGAATGTTGAGCCTCTAAATTGTTGTCAACAAGTGAACAAACAGATTATGTCTTCACCCGACTGGATTTCAGATAGTGACGATAACTACACCCGCACCTATACCTGCTTGTTACCTGTGACAAATCCTATTAGCAAAAATATCGTTTTTCCGAGTTCGTCGCCTTTTGATCCTAATCTGGAAGAAAATATGCTGGATACAACCATTTATAACAGTCCTAGCACTACCAATAAAACACTTCAACAAGGAATTGAGAAACAGGTCGACATAATCTCTAACACCGCAGCTGACTTCTTAAGTTCGGACGATGAAAATGCCACTTCCTTAAATCGCATTAATAAACAACAGACTAATGCAGAAGAGATCTCAAATGAGAATACTGTTCTTCGACACAAAGAAATAACGCGTAAAAGAAAGGCTGCCCCTGAAAATTGGACTCGTAATACAGCAAAAAGACTGAGAAATACTGGTAAATCGTACATATCAACGTCGAAACGTGTCGTGCCTGAAAAATCCTTGAAGCCTCCTTGTACTGAAAAATGTAAACTAAAATGTTCTCAAGAAATTACAGAAATTCAAAGAAAAAATATATTTAAAAATTATTGGGAATTGGGGGACATACAAAGGCAACGTGAATTTATTTTGCGGCACCTATCTACAGTTCTTTTGAGGTTCTTAGATTTTTATTCAGAAATACAAAAAATACACCAAAAATAATTTTATACTTACAGTAAATATAAAAAATCTGGTGATAATATTGTGATTTAAATTATACTAGTACTTAAATAGTTATTAACACTGATAAAAGGCAATTAGTGAGAATATTTGTTAGAGTCGCAAACATTAATGTGCCATTTATTACAAAATGTATGGCCGTCTCCAACGACCGAAGTTGTATTCAGACCTTGTTGATAATAATTTAAATGTAAAATTTTGTGCACAATACATGATGAGTCATTATTAAAAAGAAATTTATGTTACATTGTGTACACAAAACGTGATACAACATTATTAGAGAAAAAATTAAGTTTGTTACATGAGTTAAAGACTAATAGGTCGTTATTTGTCGTAAAATTTTGTATTACTGTATAAGTATTACGACTTGTGATCTTCTTGCTCATAATAATATTATGATTATTAAGACTTAACCCGAAGTTAGTCATTGTTTTTTTGTTTTATGATTATCACGTGTGCTATTTAAATATAATGTTATGCTAAAGCTATTCTTGACTAACCAAGGAAGTTAGTAGCACAAAGAAAAAAGTTTTTAAGTTTATTTTAATACAAGATATTTTGAAATTAAATTTGTTTTATTTTCAAACCACTCTACTGAAATAATACCGATTTTGAGTTGGGCCGTTTTAATTGATAAGCAGCGATCTATTCTCTCTCACGTGCTCTTAATAAGGGCGTATGAGAGCGAGTGAGAGACAAGTATAAACCCGAAGCACCTCCTAACAGCTATCACATTAAATACTTTTCTTTTTTTTTTTTTCAAAATACCTATAAAACATTTTAGGGTTATTTTTGATCGTCACACATTTAAGTGTGTAAAATAAGAGTAACGATTTAAATTAAACAATTGTATGAAAAAAGGAGATACCTAAGAAGGCGCCAATTTAGCAGTAACATTGGCGCCATAGCTATTTCTGTATAAAAGTATTTCTAATAATAGTTTTATTTGCCATCGGGAACCGTTAGCAAAAAATAAAGTGGTTGTTGCGTCACGGACTGTGTGCCGACGTCCTCCCAGTAATGGCACTTCAACAGGTTGCGCTCCGAGACCCTACGAGTAGATTGGGACATATATTTACTTCTTTATGGCATCGTTCTCTATACCTTTACGCTTTACCTTTTTTTTCTAAATACGCTATCATAAACGATTTTCGAAAACTGTCAATATTTATTGACATAAGCGCTTGACGCGACCATCCGGCAGCTTACGTCAATCGTATACATTTTCGATAACGATAACGATCTCGCAATGCATCTTGTCTAGGGCCACTGGTCATCTCACAGCTATGGTAATAGCACGAACATTTCATTATATACGGCGCGATTTCGCATACTCTTAACTATTCGAAAACGTATACAATAGTTTCATAGAACACACATTACACACTCACACGTTATACATTATTTTACGTTTACTTCAACGTTAGGAACGTTGAAGTCAGTGACGATACGAAAATCAATGTCAATATCATCGTGTAAGAACCTGATTGTACTAAATACGGACACTCACTGGCCCGTATGCAATTGCGATAGGCATTCTTTTTCAAATGACTTAACGTAAAAGTTACTTACTCGATAGAAGGAAAAAAATAGTTGTAGTGGGGTTTTCGTTTTTATTTATTAGCTGTGTTAAAGCATAGGCACGATTTGTGGGCTCTATCATGCTTTATAGAAAATGATATTTAAAATAGGATGAGGCTTTCTGGCTGTGTTATATTAAAGGTACCAATGGTCACGTACATCATGGAAGTAATTACTAGCCATAATTCATAACGTAAGGTATTCCGACAAATATTGTTTAAACTAATCTCCAAAGCGCCGCTATTGTTCAAATCAATGATATCAGAATGCACATATTTTCCCATTTCAAAATATCTGGTATGCAAATAGCTATTAATGTGGACGTTAATAATTTATTGTACTGTTTGTTGAGGAAAATCAACAGAGTGTTGTCGAGTATCACAATGAGCGGAGAACAGTGCCGACCCTTACCATGAGTTATAGTTAATGTAATCGCTAGCGACTCGAATGCTCTATCCCTCGCACTCTATAACTATTCAGTGAAGGACAGAGCATTCGACTCGCTAGCGAGTACAGTAATTGTAACTCATGTTAAGGGTACAGAGGCGTCATGCGACTCCTGCGCAACGTGAGCGTGACCAGGGCGGCGATTCTTTAACATCTCGGAGTACTCGTCTTCGAATTATTAACACGCAAATTTAATTTGTTCCCATGTTCGTAGACATAAGGAAAAGTAATGGTGTCTTCCGACTTCGGTTGTATGTGCTGTCATCTAAACAGTTCGGCCATAACAGTACAAAAAATTAGAAACGTTTCACTGTAGTGTGAAGTCACGTAGGACTCAGCTCAGCATGTGCTGCAGCCGGAGCCACAGCGCAGGTTTTCAGCTGAACCCTGGTGTTCACCTAAGTCTACCTTATAACAATCCCAGTGTAAATAATCTGTCAACGAGAACATTAATTGTTTGAGAGAATCAACACCAAGGCTGGCTGCAACACGACGCCTCGCTCCCTCGTGACAGCTTCACAAAAAGAACCTCATTAGAATACTTTTGTGGGAACAATTGGTTTGCTGAAGCGGAGTAGGAAACGCACGAACTAATATATTGAAACAAACAAAATTCGCATTCAGTATACGCTTTATTCCAATGCAAATTTTGTTTTCGCGCTCTTTCTACAAATGTTGATTAATTTGGTTCCCATTTAGCTTGACGTTATTACCTTGGGTTTACGCGGCACAATACTTTGGTGCCGACGTCACGCATTCAAGTATCGGAAGACAATAATGTCTATTATTATCCTAATCTTTTTGATTTATTGTTCAGTTTCATGAAAAAAAGTGTCAATTTAAAACACCTGTTACCAAATCTTTTATATCACAACGAAGAGAAGTTTCTAGGACGTTTCTAACAACGGTATTTCCCTTTACCACAACGGTTTTTGCTGACTCATAAGGCCCTAAAGACTATGGACCTGCTAAGTACCTTTCATTAACTAACGTTTCGACGCATAAATTCCGGCTTTCTCGTTTAAAGTTTTGAATTGAAAGAGCGTATCACTCCTCCAAATATTCCTAAATCATTCACAAGCGTTTTCTAACAACCCTCTCAATTATTTATTGCAACGACTATTTTATAACTATAAATGTTACTTCGTACGTGTTACTTAGTTATTGTCAAAATACTTTGTATGTTCTCTTTCTTGATAATATTTATATATACAAAGAAATTGGTCAATGTAATATGAGCCTATTCCGAATAACGAAGGAAAATCCATTTTATTTTCTTTTCCAATGGATCTTTATTCCAATAGCTGTATTGTTTAATTAAAATGGTAGGTATAGGTCAGTTCAATTGAAGTTGGCTTTTGGTTAATAATATTATGTATACCTAAGTCGCCGACTTCAGTTGGACTGACCTATACCAGTCATCTTAAAAGAAGTATTTTTTTCCGTTTTGAAGGTGAGTTGTTTTTTTAAACATTAGTTTTATACTAGCTTTATTTTTTATTTTTTTGCTTTTAACCCGTCAAGAGATCTGTCAAAGTTGTTGTACATCAAAATTAAACTGTACGTCAAATTAATAAGTCACGAAATATCAAAAAAACTGCGCACACATGTTGTGCGTAGGACACCTGACGGGTAAAGCTTTTATGTCCCACTTCTTAGTTTATATGAAACTGTGAGACAGTTCAAGCTCACCGCAAGCAACGCCGCGAGAAAGTCAAAGTCATATTTAAACAATTAAATGTTCTTCGTTATAGTCGCACTACTATCTTAATCGAGATTATCTTATCGCCCCCCTTCAAATAGGTGCCGTTCAGGAGTTCCGCTGGCCATCTCTGGTCTTCATTATCTCTTTCACCAAATGATACTTTCTGAATGCTAATGCTGGACTTGTTTCAAAATTTTGAGGAGTTGGCTCAATTCCTCGCGGTTCCTCTCATCAGATTAGATTTGGTGACAATGGGACCACCTCGGAAGTATACTCTAACAATCCATTTTTTTTTTAAAACAGGTATAATCCGCAGCGAGGCGAGGCAGGGTCGATAGTTTATGATAAACTAGAATCAGGATAAATAAAATGCTTAAAAAAAGGAATTTCCGCTAGAGTTACCAATAAGTAACAATCTATGTTTATTTTCACCAAAATAGAGAAGGCCAAGGAAACTACAACAATGCCAACTATGATCATAGATAAAAAACAGATTAGTGAAATATTCAAGGGCATGGCACCAACCCTGGTTATTTCCATGTGGCCTCGTGAATCAATCAACCCGACAGGTGACAGTCTACTGTGACTTGTAAAAACATCGCGATGATAACGCAACCTTATCCGACTGAACTCGTTTGAGGAGATTATTCATTCAGTTTTGACGGCGCTTCGCGTCAAGTTTTTAATTTGCAGTTTCTTGTTGCTGAGAGAAAGGTTTTCTTCTGTATTAAAGCTTACTTAAATAAGTTCCTTCTTACATCATCATTTCAGCCCATTTTTTTAAAGCGGGGATAAGGCACTCGAGTTCTTTGGGCACCTGATAGTAAACGGGATCTGTGACCCATAGACATTTGAATTCTCAAGACTACAATCTCAAGACTGCAATCCTAGGATCTCAAATGTGTCGCCGATCATGAGGACTAAGATGAAACGCCTCTATGCTAAAAATTTCATCGATGGTCTTATCCCTACAACGGAACACAACACTGCAAATACTGTTGCATAGTGGTAGGTTGAAGGATAAGATAGTGGTAGCGATCCGAATGGACCCTATAAAAGGCCCAAGTCCAATTATCCAAGTAAAAAACCGTCCAAGTCGAGGTCGAAATCTTGGACCCAAGTATTGCTGAGACACTCATGAACATGGAATGTATATGCACTGACGGGTCCTCAAGTGTAATATCGATGCCACCAGCAAGATATTTTTAAGCGAATTTGTCAGATAATCTTTATCAATTGTGATTTATTTATTACAGTATTGTCGAGTTACTAATTTCATCACTGCTATTTCTTTGTATCAGATCTTATCACTATCACTGATCTGTCAGGCGAACGAGTCACGTAGGTATTTTATAAGGTAGATTAAGTACCGAAATGATTAGAAACGTTCGGAAAATAAATATGTAAAAGCTTATGAGACCGTTAGGCAATAAAATGCATGAAATCATTACTGTTTATAAACTAGAGACAAATATTTGATCTAGCAATTCGACGAATTATATCGGATTCATCTAAAAAGGACATCGTTTCAGTAGATTACTCCGTTATTTTTGTACGGTGACGGACTCAATAGTTAAGTTATCATAAAACCTCGTCGTGGAAAGCCGATGGTAGTTTAAGGATGTAATCTCATTCTAGGGCGTTCAGATTACGTTTTTGCGATACAGTTCTATGATAGCATAACAGTTTAAGTTCGTTACGGTACTAAGGTTTTCTTCAAAGAAATAACAGGATGTTTTAATGTATGTAGATAGCGATTATAACCATTAATATAAACCAATAGTACTTCTATGTGAAGTACAGTCGCAACATGCTAAGCTTGTTAAGCCATTTGCCACTGTTCGTATTTTGGCCGTGTCATGCAATTCTGGTTTAGTCGGTTATACTCGTGTATCCAGTATGTATTACACGGCTAAATTACAAAGAGTAGCAAGTGGATTAACATTCCCGTGTTGTGACTGTACATACACTCAGGAGCAAAAATACCGGGTCAGAGTGCGTTTTTCATACAAACGAGACTATTTCGAAGCCTTCGTTCCTCGCCTGGGGTTGTTTTGAGTGAGAATTAATGGGGGATTCTGCGAGGTTCAATAGAGGAGGTCAAAAGTTCTTAAGATACCTAACTGATCGCACAATCAGTTAACACCACAGCGGGAGAGTTTGGGTCAGCACTTGGATTTCCTTACATTTTATACATTTTAGAGGTTTTTCTGAACATGCTCAATTCCGGCGTTAACCGCATATTCATTCAGTTGGGTATCCTAGGCACTCTGGAAGTCCTGTATCGATGCTCGAGGTATTCATCATCAGATTTCACTAAAAGCATTCCCTGGCGAGGAACCACGGCTTCGAAATAGCCTCTTTAGTATGAAAAACGCACTCTGACCCGTTATTTTTGCTCCTGAGTGTACAGCTCTTTATTCATTTGCTAACAGGATTTAGTACCTACCTAAGTATTCGAATGTGCAGATTTTCTCATGATCTTTTCCTTTACCTTAAGAGCATCGAGCCAATTTAAGTTTTAAAAAAAGTAGTACATGGCACCCGCTGGGGTTAGAAAAACCTAAGCCACTAAGCCACCGATGCTCAGTGGCGTAACCAGGGGCAGAGGGGAAAAATGCCACGGGCTCCCGGTCTGACAGGTGCCCCGGTCCGAAAGGCCATGAGTACACTAGGAAATATTTCTTTCTTTTTTAATAAAAGTCAAAGGAAGGGCTTTATTCGACGAATTTGACACGGGCCGATGATACAAGACAATTGTCAATTGCCAGCAATTTGCCCCGCGTCTACGAGCCTTCTAGTTAGCTCTCCGTCGCGGCCCTCCCGGCGAACTTAGCTAAATGTTAATAGGATTGATCGCAGGGCTTCATCAGACGCGGCTAAACTCGGCTTTGCGTCACGACGTCGCTTCCAACTACTTATAAATGCAAATTGATCGTGAAATGGACGGCCATATTAGGCTAACATCGAGGTTGGTTTTGTCCTGCTCTTCCGTTCCCATTTCTTGGCAAAGGAAGATCTTAATCTTCGTAGTGACATGCAGGTAGCACAGCCTCAGCCTCTATTTTACTCGGTGAAACCATATTGCTTTTTGATGTCATCGTATTGTCATCGTTAAGGCCCAGTTTCATTGCGCGATAGCCCAATGCTTTTCGTTACACATTGCGTCGCTGCAGTAGCCCAGTACCAGTTTTTGGAAAAAAAAACTTTTTATTTGTATATAATGCATTTATTTTTCTACGTAGTCACCTTTTAAGTCTATACATTTGTTTCACCTATACTCAAGTTTCAACAAACCATCCAAAAAGTATGATTTTGAAAAGTCATTAAAATAGGCCTCTGTGGCGGCAATGACTTCGTCATTTGATCCAAATCGCTTACCACCGAGCCATTTTTTTAGGTTGGGAAACAAAAATAAATCCCATGGGGCCAAATCCGGAGAATATGGGGGGTAAGGCAATAGTTCGTAGCGTAACTGTGTTAATTTAGCCATCACAACTCTGGACGAATGAGCCGGGGCCTTGTCGTGATGAAACAGTACTTTTTTCTTTTTTAAATGGGGTCGTTTTTCCTTCAACACGGTGTCAAATTCATCCAATAAATTGGCATAGTACTGCCCTGTTATCGTTTTCCCCCTTTCTAAGTAGTCAATATGTATAATACCCTGGGAATCCCAAAAAACAGTCGCCATGATCTTTCCAGCCGATGGGACGGTTTTATGCTGTCTTTGGAGCAGGTTCACCCGGTAAAATCCACTGCTTCGACTGCTCTTTCAGTTCCGGGGTGTAGTGGTGAACCCACGTTTCGTCCACGATCACGAAACGACGCAGAAACTCCTTCGGGTTACGTTTGAACACGGCCAAACTCTGCTCCGAAGTAGTCAGTCGGTTCCGTTTTTGCTCATCCTTGAGTAAACGCGGCACCCACCTCGCCGATACTTTCTTCATACCCAATTTTTCTTCTAATATGTGTTGAACCCTCTCGATTGAAACGTTTACAGCATCAACGATTTCTCGAAGTTTAATTCGGCGGTCGGCTAAAACGATATTTTCAATTTTCCTAACCATATCGTCTGTAGTCACCTCAATTGGCCGGCCTGGGCGATCCTCATCAAAGACGGTTGTTCTCCCCCGCTTAAGCTCGTTATACCAATATCTGACGGGTGTCATAGAAGGAGCACATTCATGGTACACCGCTTGCATTCTTACTTTTATTTCATCACATGTTTTTCCATCCAAAAACAAGAATCTAATTACAGACCGATACTGTTCTTTCTCCATTTTAACAATTTTAAGTTCACGCTTTCACTGAATCGCTGTCAAATGAGAAAAAAACAAAAGAACGCCTTTTTTTTCCAGCCTCTGAGAAATGGCTTAAAAAGGTGGTATACTTATTTTCAGCCAGTGATATTAATTAATATATTTAGAAAACGGGTAGGGGAAGCTGTTGTACCCCGGACAGTTTACATTTCTTTGATTTTTAGAAAAAAAACGAGATGCTTCAGAATTCCCAAATATGGAAATATGTAAAGTTGTACTATTGTACTACATTCCGGGATATGATATTAAACGATCCTTTAGTTAGTTTAGACGGGACAGGCTGATAGAAAAAAAAGGGAAAAGTGTCCATGGTACAACACCCCTGATTTACCTTGGACACTCGGTGTTGTACCTTGGGCAAATACCATTTTTGCCAAGGTAACAGAAAATAATCATCTAGTATTTAGTTATTAAGGATACAAAAGGCAACTCGGACGCAGACTTTTTATACCTTTTCATAGGTTCCTTAATAAAATTTACAAGAAAAGGCCATATTTTCCCACTCTCCTAAAACAAATGGAAAATCTCCCTGAGAACAATTAAAAACATAAACAAAAATGTAATCAACAATTAAAATAGTAAAAAATATTTAACTTGTCATAAAAAATGCAAAATAATGTAAGAATTAGAATACTTTGGAACTTTTCTACCTTAGTCCGTAGTCCAAGGTAGTCCGTAGTCCGTAGTCCGTAGTCTACGTAAGTTCGGTGTCCAAGGTACAACAAAGCAAGTTTTTTTTAAAGTAACCTTTGTAAACGCACTGCGTCTAAATGTTAGGATGAAACGACTGCACTATCTGATAGCTATTTAATATAGTTTTAGCATGCATTATTCAGTTTTATCATATATATACGAAACACTAAATAAACGAATTTGTAATAAAGTTCTAAAAACTCATTTTCTGTGACAAATTTTATATTTATGTAATTTTCTCGACGCACACGCCGCTCTCGAGTTTCGTGCTAACTTTACTTTCATTTTAATAGATAATGGTTCAAATGACATATATATTTATTTTTGAAGAATGCGGGATACTTTAAATATTGTCAACTGTCCGAGGTAAAACTATGTCCGGGGTACAACAGTTTCCCCTACTTATCAAACAGCCCTCGTAATGGCGGCCGAGTCAAAAACAATACGATAACAATGTCAAAAGCAATACCATTTTATCGAGTAGCATAGAGCCCCTTTAATATTAAGATGGGCTGAACAGGGCCAAGAATGATTTGATTACGTCGTTTGAGGAATATAACGCTTTTCGGTTGACAATAATACCATTGTGAATTAATTTGCGTCTTTGAAAACGGATTTGAATGTTGAATAAAACCATACGAAAAATATTTTGTATTTATTAAAAACCTCAAATAAAACGGTTCGACTATACTCGAAACTGGAATTCAAGACCAAAAAAACTACGACAGATACGTCACTGTCAAATCTGTCAAAGTCACTTATGTCATTGTCAAATAAAGTTTTCAGGTTTCGCCAACCTTTTTGTTATATGATTCTTTGTACATATTGGCTGTTACAATTAATTAATTAGGATTTTCTCAAAAAAGGTACTTACAAACTTTATTTTCAACTCAACATTGCAAAATTTTATTGTAAAGAACTTAAACACGATAAGAGTGCGTTGTTCAACTACAGAGAGTAATTCTAAACTAAACTCGAATTTATAATTCAAGACCAAAATTTGACAGTTCCTATATTGATTATTTCGTTAATTTTAACATTATTTCATAAAGACATGAATGACAACTCGTGTAATCAGTAATATTAGGGTAAGTTTTATTGATTAAAATACCTACACTTAAACTAAAATGCAGTAATTACAGCGAATGTGCGCTCGTTGAGGTTAGGATTTTGATCTTAAATTATAAATTCGAGTATAGTTAAAATTCTTGTACCAAATGTTATTAACACCTGAAGTGATACAAGCACAATACCAGCTTTGCAACCAAAAATTGCGGATGATTAAGTTTTTATTAAGGCCTCTTGTATTTATGTAAAAATAAGTTAGTAAAATTACTTCTTTAAATTATGGAATTAAAATTACCAATAAATAAATTATCTCAGAGTGTATTTTTAGAAAAAAGAGATATACTATTGTACGAACATTTTATTGCAGTGGCAACATTGTCGTAGTTTTTTTGGTCTTGAATTCCAGTTTCGAGTTTCCTTTATTTTTTTATAAGAAGATTATAAATGGTTGCTAGTCATCAAAAAAAGTAGACGTAGCAGTGTGTTATGCCAGCAGCGATAAATATGAACTAATAATATCCAGTAACGAAATTATTATTGAGTCACAATGTTTTTTTTATTCTATAAGTATATTTTATTAATTTTATAGTTTATTCATTTTTGTTCACTATTATAATTTAACATTAATGTTTTTGTATTATAGTGTTATTATTGAGTGTATAGTATTTTTAAGATGCGCTACAGGATTGCGACTGTCGTCTATTTATGCAAAATTAAATAGAGTTTACTTTAGAGGACCGACATAGTAGATAATTAAATTAGATATAGTTTAATCTAACCTATAAAATTGATGCAAGGTGTCCTCAAACTTTTATTTAAATGTGACGCCAGCGATAAAATTTTGATGTTCACTCAAAATTTGTCAGTGACAAATTATCTGTCATAACTCATAATCAGGACGGAAACGCTGGTATCGGCCGAGACAGCCATCACTAGTGATATTTACTCGATAAAATCGTGCCGAAAACTTTCTTGAAAAAATAACAGTTTCAACCTGATATTTTTATGAAATAAATATCAGGGGGGGGGACCATTTCACACAAATTGAGCTAGTCACAAACTAAGCTCTAGGATACTATGATTACTAGACAGCGAAATACATAGAAAAAATCCAAGACTCATCAAAATCTGCCCTTACCGAAATTTGAACCCGGGACCGCTAGTTTCGTAGGCAGGGTCACTACCAACTAGGCCAACGCGTCTTCAGCACACACACACACACACGCACATACGTTGAGCACACACACACACATACTTTGGTAAAATATTTACCAATGAACCAATTCTAAATGTCTCTTAATAAATGAAAAAACACCACTAGATCAAACAGAGAAAAGTTGCGGCTAGTGGAAAAAAGAGCCTTAATTTGTAAAATACAATTCCATAACATTAACATTTTGGGTCCCCTGTTGTTTCTTATTTACATAAATGACCTACCTAGTAGTCTCACTCATGAGTGCATTTTATTTGCCGATGACACCTCCATTATTATAAAAGGCAATAATCTAGCAACCTACAATGATGAAATAAATAATACACTGGAGCAATCAATAAATTGGTTAAAGAAAAACAACTTAAAAGTAAATGTTGACAAGACTAAGCTAATTCAGTTTCGCACTTATAAGGGCAAACCTCAAGTGTTAACAGTAAGTTTTAATAAGGAATCAGTAGAGGAGGTATCTCAAACCAAATTTCTAGGAGTGATGCTTGACTGCAACTGCAACTGGAAGGCTCACCTGGATTTAATCTGTTCTAAAGTCAACGGTTTCGTTTTTGCCCTCAGAAAAATAAGGCAGACCGTATCAACACAAGCAGCTTTAATCGCGTACAACGGATATGTTGATTCTGTACTTCGCTATGGTATAGTTTTGTGGGGAAATTGCGCAGGCAATGAGAAAATATTTTTGGTTCAAAAACGCTGTATTAGAGCAATATTTAACATAAGACAGATTGAGTCATGCCGCCCATACTTTATGGAACATAAAATTCTCACTGTAGCGGGTTTGTATATTTTAGAAGTGTGTGCTTTTGTACACAAGCACAAAACTCTTTTTACTAAAAAGCAAGACTTATGCAGTCGCACAGTTCGAAGCCAGTACAAGCAAAAACTGTATAAGCCTTGGACTAAACTAGCCCTTAATTCTAAAAACTCGTATATCATGTGCATTGAAATTTATAATAAGTTACCTGACGCTTTGAAAGAAAATAATCTAAGTAGATTTAAGAGAAAGACAAAGGAATTGCTTACAGATAAATGTTTTTATACTATTAATGACTTCTTAATATGATTGTTATCAATAACTACTCAATTTTACTCAATTTTATTAGATGGACAATATTTTTTTTTTTTTTATAAATTAATTTGACCTGTATAAATAATGTAGGTAGGGAAATGTGTGACACCTGAAAAGGTAGAGTTTGGTGTTTCCAAAATATGTGCAATATTACATTATCTTTGTACTGTACCTAAATTCCACACAATAAATGATTTGATTTGATTTGATTTGACAATAAATATTGTGTCATTTATCACTTATAGATTTTAACTGTCTACAATTCACAATCGAAACCAGGAAATAAACGCCGTTTCCGGAGATACAGGAAGTGGGCAGCTGTTGCGACCGGATGTGATTCTAGAAAATCTAGAACGTACGGATTTTACTGAGGCGTGCCACATTCTTATTAGAAACTGCCGAAGCACGCTGGGAATCCAATACTTTACTATAGCTCACAATATCGATTGGATGAAAAATACAGAGTATGGAAAGGTAAGTTGGTTATTGTTAATAACATCGACGAACAAAAATCCACGTTAACCCGCCTAAGGCTGATAGACCAGCTAAAAAGCTATCGATTTATCCCCTATGTGTAATTTTTACTAATTTCGGAGATATTATTCTGAAATTTTATAATTTTCCTTTATGTCCTTGTCACGAAAAATCTTTAATTTTATGTTTTATTTCAGAAGTTTTTCAATGGTGTGTTACAATTATTAGAATCATTACAAATGAGCGAAGTTTTTAAACACTTTTTATCGTTTTCTTATAATCATCTTTTTAAGTAATATCATATTTTTTTTGCCATATAACGTGAAAAACAAACACGGGGACACCTAGTATGGAGAAATCAACTTAATGTGATTACTTAAAAAGTTGATAATGATAAAAACTATAATTAGCTATAAATATTTTTTATTTTACTTATTAGGGATGGTACCATATACTACGCATGTACCTACAAGTAGGTACAATTTTTTTTAATCACATTTAATTGTTCCTTTCTTAATTCAACCTCTATGTACCTATGCGTAAACTTATTTACAAAAACGTAATCGAAACACAATAAATGTGCGTGAAATTGAAAAACACTGTTTTAAACTTTTTTATGTCATGGAGAAGGCAGGTGAGCACACAGGCCATATAATCATAAGTGGGATCTGTGACATTTGCATTCACAAGACTACAATCTCAAGACTGCAACTTAAGACCGCACAGCGTTGCCAACCCTGAGGACTAAGATAAAATGCCTCTATGCCAGTTATTTCACCAGTTATCCCCACGCGGAACACAACAGTGAGAGCACTGTTACTTGGCGGTAGGTCAAAGGGGTGGTAGAGATTCGGACGAACCCTGCACCAGGTCCAACCACCACTAAAGTAAAAAATATATATGTAAAAGTTTGAATTCCGCGAACTTTGCGCTTCCTTTTCCTCAAGCATGTTTACGTTGTTTATATGGCCCATAAGTCTTTTTTATTTCGCAACGTGCAAGGAGGTCGAGGCCTATATTTTTCCGATTATTTCCTCAAATCCAATCATCGATTCTAGTCGCGGGCGATGGCGACCGCGGCGCGCGACCCTCTGTGCCGACACGTTGTCGTCTTACATAATGGTTTACATACGGTACGCGGATTATCTTCCCTTCCTAGGACGATAGGCGGAACAATATTTTCTTTATCTTCAGTTGCTCAATCTTCGACATGTTTTTGTCTGAAAAGGGTTTAGAAACCACTTGAATAGGTTTATTTTTGTTCTGTCTGATAAACGGTTTATTTGTTTGTTGCTTTGAGATATTCCACGTTTGGCAAAACAATATTATTGTTTTGAGTTTTCCGGATTATTAAAGGTCAGATAAAGGTAAAGTTGACGCTAAGAATTTGACAAAGTGAGAAAGTAGAGAGACAATACTGACAAACATACTGAAGTAGGAACAATATAAATACCACATATTGTATGTCAAACGAGATTTGAGTTAGACGTTTATAAATTTAGTTTTACATTATATTTAAAATGAGAAAACATCCTATTCTACTCCATTACCGGCAAGTAAATAAGAACAACCATATTAACAATACGAAACCATGTTAGGGGCGATATGGTTTTACCAAGTAGAACAGAGGCCCTGAGGCCCTAGACAAGATGCATTCGGTGTTTGTTATCATTATCTAAAATGTATACAGTAGGATTACCGTAAGCTGTTAGATGGTCGCGTCGAGAGCCGACGTCAATTCCACACGTAATTTGACAGTTTTTGAAGATCATTTACGCTAGCGTTTAGCAACTTGCTTAGCCCCTATGGGGGTTACCATGACATGGCTAAGTAATTCAGTTTCGGGTGAGTGTAAGGGACAGAGCTATAGCGGTTACACGGCTCTGTCTCGTTCTGTCCCCGTTAACTGAATTGCTAAGCCACGTCATGGTAACCCCCCTGATTCGATTTGGCCAGATTTTAACAGTGTCTGACACGCTTATAGTGCTCCATCACTTTATTATACATGGTGCGACCAATTTCCAAGTCATTTAAATTAAAGCATACATAATACATCCTTAATTCGCGAGTGTTCAACCTTCATACAGCCTTGCGGTTTGGGGGCATTCGTTCAAAGGTTTGGGCGGTGAATTACATTAAATATCGTAATCGACCTCTAAGGCCGGGGGAGCGACGCGCTGAATACAGAATTATGTTTTTGTGCCACAATGTAAAAGGATCGTTACTTTCCATTTTTAAAACAGTACCAGGGGTTTCGTTTTCCGGGAAAATGTAACGGCTTTTTTTACCTTTCTGGGATGAATTTTCAATTTGAAATCTCTTTCACCTAGGCATAATTACGAGTACATACTAACCGTTTTAAATTCTAGGTATCAATTAGCAATTTAAGCTGAATCAAGTATCCAAGGAATCTGAAGAAAAGCTGACTTCAGGATTAGAATTACGTTAATTATTATAGCCAACTAAGGCTAGAAGGCCAATTCTCGTACTGGGAAGCGCACACCAGTCTTCTTCCCAACCATGTAACGTCGATTTGAAAGGGATTGAGAACACAAAAATATGTCGAATCACAATTATTTACTTAGCATAGCAAAATGTCCATCACTGTGGGTTATCATTTTATTTCTAAAACCCCATGGTTGGAACGATATGCTAAGCAATAATGTATTATTGCGTAGCATATCGTTGGAAGTATCCCAGTCTAGTCGGTGTGTTCGACGCGATTTCGTCCATTCATTCATAGTGCGCACGAGTCGCGCTCATGGGTTACATATTGAGCGATTACACACGCGTACGCACAATCCACGCATGGCTAATTTGGTGAACACTTTTTAAAAACATAATGGAAGTAGGTATAGTTTTGGTAAATATTTTGTTTGACCCTTGAATATTTTAACATGCCGCCATAATAATATCATACCTAAATAATATTTTTCAAAATGTCTGATGAATAGTCAAAATGCTAATTGGTTTGGTTTAGAACCTTGGCCGTTTGTATGTAGTTGGTCGGACCAAATGCAAATCCATTTTGGGAATGGAAATACTTTCCATTTATTGGCTTATGTGCTCCTTTCACTTCCCGCCCAGCGGCCGTGGCTGTCCGTAGGAGCATATATACTCTATACTACCCTATGACGGGAGCACGGGAAATATTGCCGATTGGTCCTGTATCTCATAAGTAAAAGTGGCTGTGCGTGTTGACTTCGGCTTCATGTAGGTACTCCTTCTAATGGTCGGGAATCTCCATAATTCGTAATTAAAAATTTAGAAACTAAAATTCTAGATTATCGTAGACCCGTAAAGACGCATATGCAAATATATAGGTACCTACTTCACAATACTTCCCATACATTGAATTGGTCCGTATACGAGTACATGTAGGTTTTCATAAGATATCTTCTATTATCAATTATCATAAATCGCATCGTATTTTCCACATTATATATTCTTAAGAAATCATTCATGCGAGCATCATTTGAAGTCACGACCCTCTGCTTTAGAGACGCACTGCAACCACTAAACTTAAGTAGAATTTAATTACATACTAGAGGACGGCCGCGACTTTGTACGCAAAAAAATAAGTTTCCGCTAGCCTCCCTATTAACCTATTAGGGGATGAATTTCCAAAAATCCCGTATTAGTGCACCGCTAGGATTTTGAAGAAATGTTCCCTCCAAATTTCAAGCCCAGCAGTTTTGGCTGTGCGTTAATCAATCAGTCAGGCAGTTTCTCCTTTTATATACGCTTAGAAGATTTACCGCATGTTTCACAATTGACAAGTAAAGCATATTTGACGGATAAATTTAGCCCTTTCTCTTCCTTACACTTGAAAATAGACAAGGAGACTTTGAATGGCGGATAAAATTACTCGTCGATTGTGGAACAGGCCCTAAGAGTCCTTGGATTTAGGCGAAACCGATTGACAGCTTCAAATTTATAAATGTTGCCGCAGACTGTGCTGTTGGTATCGACATATAAAAATAAATAGGGACTGGAATACCAAATATTTGCCTGTTTGCTACTGGAATATTTTAATAATTTAATAAAGGGAGTCCGGAAACTATAAGGGTCAGTTTAATCTGTTCTCTCTAAGATTCCTCGATTTTAGAAAAGGGAAAATCTATATTCAAATATTTAAAAAATCAATCATTTAGTGACGGAATCGAACCAAGTCGATTTGATCACAAATAGCGCATGATGTTCTTTGCTGTAATTGACGCTTCTCAAACACAGGATACCCTATGTTTTTATTTCAATATTCACTAAAAGATATTTCGAAAAGCTATAGGTTCGCCTTCGTACTACTTTTATTGTTGTGGTGGTTGTTTTAGTACAATTTATCATGTGTACCTATTTAGTTTACGGTCGATTATGGATCGTGAATGACAACCTTTGCACTTATATAAAGGTATTGTATGAACTAAGTCAAACGTATCACTTTAACTTACTAGTTATCTAGTTTACCTAAAAAAATATTTATAATGCTTTTGTAAACAGGAACTATCTTTAAGATTGTCGATAAACTATATCTCAGTCAAGTTCAATGCAAGGTTGAGTAGAACGAGCACTTCACTTCAACGTCCGCTATTCCAGTTTTGGGCATGGCATCTGGCTTCCTTTCCTATCGAATATAATATAGGTGAAAAACTTAAGTAAATGACCTGAGGCATGTAGTTGTGTATAAAACTAGTATGGGATTTCAAAATTCAAAAATAAAATGTCGGACGGTCTGTACAGATGTGTTACAACTACATGAGGTAGATAATTTACTTAAGTTTTTCACCTATATCCTACCTCGTTATACCGTAGAACGCTGGAATGATGACGTACGGCGAAATTAGTAATTGAGTTTATGCGACCAGGTTCCGAAAAGGCTCGACAGTAAAATATGAACCACTCTTTAACCTGCTTGACTAAAGGAGTTTTTTTTTAATTTATATTTACCGATTTCTCTGTCAAATTGTATGTGTGTAAGTACCTTTGTAAACTCTTTATTGCACAAAAAAATACAAATTCATAGGTACATAAACTTAAGATTTACTTAACTTGTACAATGGCGAACTTATTTCTATAAGGTAGCGATTGTGAACCGATTAAAAAAAAAAACATTGTTGTTTTATTGAGTTTAATTTTCGGTGGTCCCATTGTCACCAAATATGAATCTGATGAGAGGATCCGTGAGGAGTTGAGGGAACTGCTCAAATATTATAGGCATACAAATAGCGATTTCAACACTTTTAGTAACAAGTTAAGAATTTGTATTCAGAAAGTATCACTGGAACTATGAAGACCACAGACAGATGGCCACCGGAACTCCTCAACGGTACCTATTTAAAGGGCGGCGATAAGAAATCTCCATTGAGATAGTTGAGCGACTAAATATAACGAACAACATTTAATAGTTTAATTATGACTATGATTTTCCCACGGCGTTGCTTGCGGCTAGCTTGTAATGTCTTAATGTTTCATATTACCTAACTGAGAAGTGGGACTACCTATTTAGTTTAACAGGCTATAACCACCACTAAAAAGTACAAAATAAAATGAATGTTTTAAACAACTGAAAATCGCCCAAGCTTTTGGTTAAAAATATAATGGAAGGCCGAATTCAGTTGAATACCTACAATTTTTAAAGAAGATATTTTTTGCTTTTAGGCCGTTTGTTTTTAAACGAATTCATTGTTTTTTTAAACTTTCGTTTCGTGCTATATTCGCGCACTAAAGATTATGTACCATTCTAGTATCCCTTTAATTCCAATATTAGTTTAATTTTCTTTTTTATAGCGGCATGCGGCAATAGAAAACATAAACTGTCTGCAAAAAAATCAAATGTCTTCCTGCAGAACAACAGCGCGACGGCGCGGCGTAGCACCATGAACTCCTAACTGACATTTTGACAATAGTTACATTTTTTTATGTAGATACACTTTGAATTTAATGTGGCATCATTACTGGAGACATTAAAAAAGAAGAAATTAAAAGAGTACGAAACCAGTGACTTCAGTATTGAAAATGTAAAGTGTATCTACATAAAAATGTAACTATTGTCAAAATGTCAGTTAGGAGTTCATGGTGCTTCACCGTCGCGGATGCTTAGTAATTAAATTACGTCCCGTTATGCCAGTCTTGGGTACGGGACCCTAAAATATATTATATATTGGACGGTTCCAACCTCAATATTCGTAGGGTTGCCAACCTTGAGGGTAGACAGCAGACGACACTCAGAATCAATTAACTCTTTGAGGCACAGGTTTTTGTTAATAATGATAACGTGTGCGTCTATTTGATTCTGAATCATTGTGTTACCTAGCTTTAACACATCGCAATCACACCAGAACTCTTAAACCTTATACCACATAACTGCGCTAGAATATCTACCTAGTGAACTTTTGAAGTGCCACTTGTCTCGTATACAATTACCTACTTCAATTACTTAAGTCAGTTCTTCGGTATTCTGATATAAAAGTATAAATACATGATATAAGGAATGATACTGAATGACAAAATAATATATGAATATCACTTGAAATAGGAGACATTGCGACAAGTTGCTACGGTGGTAAAATAATCAGTTCCTGCTAGTCCTGCAGTTACTGCTAGTGTAGAGTATTGGTAGCTATTTTTAAGAGTAACATAACATTTTAACGAGTTGCTTATTGATAAATTTTAAAATAGCATATTTTTGCATATATAATGAACAAAATGTTTAATATAAATAAAATCTTCATTTAAGTAAAGCTTAGCTACAAGGCTCTTATTGAGCGAATTCATTAGGACAGGGTCCCGTGGGCCCGAGCCCGCTGGAAAATAACAATCTCGTGAAGCAGCTGACAGCTGTAATGAGCTCTCTACGTCGATGCTTTGCGTTCAGGCTGTGGTTCAGCTGAACTACAAACGCTCGGCGATTGCGGGGTGTTCCGTTTTAATTTCCGCTGAAAATGCATCATTATATTACTGACTATTACTTTTTATGACAGTAAAAATGGCACGTAAGTACTTAATTACAAGGAGACTACTTCATTTCATAAATAAACAAATAAAAATACAGATCTTGCCATAAAAAAAGTTTATAGGCACACGAGCACTCAGGTCACCCGATGGTAAGATTGGTAAGTAAGTTCTGAGACCCATTGACATTTGAATTCTCAAGGCAAAATTTTATCTGATTAACTTTATAACTAGAACAATTATTAACAGAAGACTTAAAATACCTTTAAACAATACAGGCGCATCGTCCACACACATAGTTAACCCTAAACTTAAATACAGTTCCTAATTAATTTCCCCATATGACGTAACCTACCAGCTCCTTGAAAACCCCAGCCCTCTGACGTCACCGTTACGCAACTGTTTAAGAAGCGCGGCCTGACTACAACGGCCTAGAAGTCACCACTCTGATCGATGGTCACAGTCGAGATAACACGAGATGAGCGATCGAGCCTTATCACTATCACGTGTGGAAGGAATCTTCGCCGGCGCTGGTGGCTCGGCCGGCATTCGCATAGGACAGTCCGCGCAGACTGCACGCGCATCCTTGAGGCAAGGATCCTGCGCAGGCGCCCTCGAGGGTGACGATGAAACGGTAGTGCCGAATATATCTCGATTACGTGATCTCAAATCGGACTTATAGTGAAGTGAATACGTGTATAACAAAATGGGTATGTTGGATTATAATTAATTTATAGGTGTATTTTTTTTTATTGATGACCGAGGTATATCTAATTAGTTGTACCTGAAATTTAGTAATATTAAATAATCCTTATCACTGAGTATACTATTTACCAATTTTTACTTTAGTAATAAAATCGTACTGTTTACAAACAGAACATTCGGTCAAACTACCCTCCTAACATTTAATTGTATTACAAATACCGTAAACAAGGTTGTGATTGATTACTAACAATACCAAAAAACTACTGACTGTAATTTTCACAATTTTACGCAACAATAACACCTCCGCCTGTCCCTAAAGAACAGTTCACCCAGTCACAGCGATTTACACATTTTAGCTAGCAAGGTTGCATCTCAGCCCAAGTTCACCGGGTAGCCAGTACAGCTGCGTACAGCCGATTTCGCGCGTGTCACTCAAACCGACGGTTTTTGTTTGGTATCTTTAACTGTTAATCTACATGGACACTTCGGAATAATTGACACTCGTGTCAAGTTGCTAAGTCTTCGAATGATTCTATTCACTTCTGCACACAATGTTAAATTTTTAACATACAAGTTTTGACAAAAACGTTGATATATATTGTGATAGAAAAGTAACCAAAGCAAAGAAAGTAAAGGACATTTTTATGATAGCTGGGATTTAAAATTCGACTTTTTATATTTATACTAATATTATGTAGATAGAGTGCGAATTTTGTGAATTTATATCACTACGAAACCTAAGTATTACAAAAAAACTTTCACTATTTGAAAGTTTATTCCAGGTGGACATAGGCTATTTTTTAGAGAAGTAAGCGTAGGACGCTAGTTTATTTAATAAAGGAAATAGTCTAATCGATTTATAAAATATAATTGTTTCTGCATACATGACATTAAATCTACAAAATAAAACTTTTCTCTGTCGAACGGTCGACCAAGCGAGCAAAATTATACAAGCGGGTTCATTCGACGTGTAAAGCTACCTACTTATTTAATTGAGAATGCACGCCCTTAAATGTTGTTTGTATCAGACGGGACAATTTACTAAAACTGGCCGGTGAATAGGCCGACGGTAGAGTAAATCAATAAGGAAATTACAAGGTAAAAAATAAGGTAAACTACGAGACTAACATTATTACTTGCTAGTTTTTGCCTCGCTTTCTCTGATCACCGCCAAAAACACAGTACAATTTATCTTCTCGAATAAAAGTTCAGATCTACCTATGATTATAATTTAGGTATATATTTGTGTATTCATTTGATTCACATTCAACTGTATTTATGTATTTTAATTTGAAACAATAAAGACTGAGAACGGCTATTAACACTTTTTAATTTTTAAGTTTGCGCGCATACAAACAAATATCATTTCACATTAACTAATATCGTGCAAATCTCAGAACTATCTAACTCATTAAATTCATTTATTGTCAATAAATGAATTTTTAATTTTCTTCAAATAATAAAAAAGAATTTGCAACGGATCACATTTTGAAAATTAAACATGACTTTTTCAGCCATTAGTTTGAAGAGTTCTGTCAGTCGATGCTTTCCTCCGTTTGACTCCCCAAGCATTGCTGGTATGTCACAAGGCTGCGTGTTACGCAGTAGTCATAAACATAAATTTAGGACCTATTTAAAAAAAATGCTCGGAGTCGTCAATGTCATTAGAGATACAAGATGACTTTGGACTTGTCGGCCACAAATTTAAGTCTTAGATTAGAACAGTTTCCTTTGCATATCAATGCTTGTCGCAACTTAGTAGCATTTGTTGGTATGAGATGAGAACGGGGCGCACGGTTAGGGTATAATCTAAAATGTTCAACCCCATTAGCACACAAGGCAAAAGTCTTTGTAATTTTCCCCTTATTTTGGTATTGTCAGTATGGGATTATATCTTGAAAGTCGACATATATTAATAGGTATAATATAAATTTTCGACTTAAAAAAATAATAATTAATAATGTTCATCGACGCCAAGGAATGATTATTGATCACTGAGAAAACGATAATTTGCACCGCTTTACTTTGTTTCCATCAATCATATGCTTTACAATGGCCCCAATGGCGTTGACAATAGGACTTCATTAATTCATTTCCAGCTTTGAAATGCAAAAATCATAATTCAGATTCTTAACAAATAACGTAAGGTTTTTTTCGGTCTGTCAGAATAATGAATGGCTCGCCGTCACTTTACTTAACTTTATCGTTCAGTTTAAATTGGTTGTTTGGATTGAATACGTTCATTTAACACTGCTGCAGCCTAAAGTGGTCTCCAGCAAGGGCCAATTATTTCAAGGAGACTGCAAATTAATCCGATACGTTGAGCGAAGTTGTTTGTCCCAGCTCCGCGTTAACCGTTCTTGTCACGGGATATTGTAGTTAGTAGAGAACCGGAAATAGCTAGGATTTTTTTATCTGCTATGGGAATGTCTTACTAATTGCTCGTTAATAACTCAATGACGAAATTATGTGCATCTTGATCTAAGATCGCTAATGCTCTGGTTGCACTAACATTTGACTTAATGCTTACAGTACACCCACAAGCGGCCGAAACCTATATTCAAACCGCGGACAGATAAGGCTTACTTCGGGTTAAAAATTCACAATTGCCCATTCAAAATTTGTCAAATTTTAATCCGAAGTAACCGCGGTTTGAAAATAGGGTATGGCCATAAGCCGATATGTCAACCCTGACACCACGACCATGAAATTTCTGACTGTTGACATTGTTGACAGCAGTAAAACAATGCTAAACTTATTTGTTGCGTGTGAAGAAATAGTTATAACAGCATTGTTTGACTGCATCAACATTTTTTTTTTTTTTATGACATAGAGAAGGCAACCGAGCACACAGGCCACCTGATGGTAAGCGGAAACTGTGACCCATAGACATTCGCATTCACAAGACTACTAGACTTAGACTGCAAATGCGTTGCCAACCCTGAGGACTAAGATGGAATGCCTCTATGCTAGTCATTACACCGGCTGTCTTATCCCCAAACCGGAACACAACAGTGCGAACACTGCTGTTTGGCGGTAGGTTATTATCGCTATTCAGAAACTTCATGGCTGTGCAATGCGTCAGGTCAGCATTGACTTCTTATCGGCCGGGCACTTTAAGCAAGTAATCAACACTGTCGACTTATGGCCGAACCCTATATTCTTACCGCGGACAAATAAGCTTACTTCGGATTAAAATTTGACACATTTTGTATGGGCAAAAGTCAATTTTTAACCCGAAGTAAGCCTTATCTATCCGCGGTTTGAATATAGGATTCGGCCGTTAATGACAAGAAATCAAGTTAGGGCTTTAGTAAGTATGTCTCTAATGGTTTGACCTAAGATAGTGTTACAAACTAAGATTAAAAAAATAAAAAAATAAAAAAATAAAAATGAGAAACGTAATTCTTTTACACCATTTTCTTTATAAAACAATACATCTAGTTATTGTAATTTCGATCATACACAGCCTTTTATTGTTAAGGCGCTGCAGAACCCTATCGAATAAAGCTAATCTTTTATCTTTCTCGCCTTGACCACCTTGACTGTGTCTTTTTGACAGGATTCTATAGTAGCTCAATAAATAAAGTAGTCGACAGAACAAAGATTAAATTAGGCAGAAAAATGTTGAAAAAGTATAAATGTACCTACAGAGTTAAATCCCAAAACCTCCCTGACTAAGACTAATAATCCCTGACTTAGTTTTACTAGTTTAACAATCAGTCTAGAGTTGTTTTGTGACGATTATTTCGTTCTTTGGTAACGATTTTACAGACATAAATTCGAAAATGGAACGTACGAGTTAATTGTCTCTTAAATGTCTGTGAGTATTGCGGCTTCCATTGAAGTACACTCGAGTTCATAAATATGTGTACACTTTAGTACCTTGCCTATTGTATTGTCATGTTTAAACTGCCATATATGAATTTTCACAGCGATTAAAGTGATAAGGTACTAAGGTGTACAGAATATTTACGAACTCGAATTACACTGATCAGATACAAAGTAAGTCAATGGTTAAGATGACCTAGCATGCTTCTTTATAGCTAAAACATCCTTGATACGGAAACTTAATCGCAATTCGTTTAGGATTTCTAGTTTGACTATCCTTGTTTTTACTTTTATGAGCTAACAATGACGAATGATAAATATCCAATATTAAATAAATTAAGTTGGACACGATTTTATTACAAATGCTTTTAAAAAAAAAATACTTACAAAAATCTAGAAGCTACCGAGATGTTTACAAGAGGGTTAAAAACGAAGTTGAGTAAAAATTTGATTGTTGGGTGATATTAGATTTCTGCAAATAATAAACTATAATTCCTACAGATATTAGTACACTGTCCGTTGGTTCAAGTTTTGTTTCCCTGTTAGGAGCCTCAAGGACGTCTCATTGCCCCAATCCAAACCGAAGACTTGCTGCGCGTACCTACTCCTTATCAGACCCTGCAACATTTCGAAACAGCAACCTTAATAGAGAGCCTGCAATGTCACCACCACCGTGTCATTGTCACTCAACTATTTACCTAACACTATCACCGCGATAAAACAACGCATGTTTGGACATGTCACTTACAGACTTATTTATGACACTGCGCCTTCATCTCGCATTCATTACAAAATTGATTAATCATACTTCTCGTAAATAACACTACCACCGTATATTTTCACAAAGATAAGATAAACTGCCACCGTACGAAGTAGCTGAAGTCGTATAAACACATTAAATTAAGTTTATTCATATTTGAGCAGACTTCGTTTTTAATAACTTGAGTGTGGAATGATAACCTACTTTTGAGTTGGTGGAATAATATTTCTTTGGCTTGTTTTCGCATAGTCCTAATTAACTTATGTTATGCTAAAGCAAGTTTTCCGTTAATTACGTGTATTTAGTGAAGCACTTTAGTTGCGAGTTCGAAAGCTGGGGTTTACAGATTCTCAATACATTGTAAGTGTGCTTTGAAAGGAAGAATTACATAAAATGAAATCTAAATATTGAATTTACAACTATGTTTTATCCACTTATTATTTTGAAACTGTTTTATTAAATCGGTTAGTTTTCGAAGCGAGAAGACAAATTAATCCAAGAAATTGAGTAAAATAGAACAGACCGACAACGGTGACAATCATATTCCCATTAATGTATCGTTATAGAATCTTGATATTAGATTAGATCATCCGAATTCGCTGCTGCTTAGCTTTAAAAAAAACCAAGCATAGGCAGGTATTTTTTATACATCACTGTGATCACAATGACGTCATGCACTTCAAAGAAACAGTTAATAAAGATGCTGTCAGAGATGGTTTTGGGTGCGCCTACTGGGAGATAAGCCTTTTATCCTGCACTTCATGGTGACAGTTTCACATCCCAAGATAGTCAAATACATGGCTCAAGTACCCGTATCTTAAATGCCGAGTCTTGACAATGCACTTTGGCGGCCTGTTTATTTTTCCTTTTAAAATCGTACTTCATAATTATTTGCTTTGCGGTACCTATCTATAAAGTAAAAATATTTCCGGGTATGATATGTTATTTAACACTTCAGCCAGCATTGTTTTATTGATAAACATGTCTATAAGAACATATGCCGATATGATCTAGTAAGTGCATTGTGTAATTAATCATGATTCATCGGGAATTACAATTTAGACTGAAGTTAAATACTTAGATACTTTACCCTTAAGAGCGGGTATTCAGAAGCCTGCTAAGCTGCCAAGTATATTCGCTTCGATATTTTTCTACCCACAGATGAATTAAATATTTTAATGTCAACGTTCACTGCAGCAAGCTATAATCATTCCTATGCCAAAACTATAAAGCGGCAACTGATTAGTTGTATCGTCGAAAATCAGCGGTAGTAAACACGATAGGTGTGCCAATTATTCAGTTATTTGCGGATAAGTTTAGATAACAGGGCTCTATTAAATGTCTACAAAGATACAGAGAAAAATCGTGTTTTGAAACAGTATCAAGTGAACTGCCGCAACTTCTGAATCCCGGGCAATATGAATGTGAAATTTCCCGTCGAAAATGAGCGAGCAGACAGTGATTACTGTGGTTACGTACGTTGACACTGTTGACAGACCTTCTAGTGAGTGTAAATGGAACACTGGAGCGTTTCTGAACCAACCAGGTAAACTGGGACAACTTATTTACGAAACTGACCCACGTCAAGATAAAAAGTGTGATGTTTTAAAAAATGTTGGTGAACTGCGAGGCGGACTCGGTCAACGATGGTTCCATACTGATACAGTTGATGACTCGTATGAATAAACATTACATTAAAACCAACAAACTTAGACCTCCGGTCTAGTAAAGTATCGTTTCAAATCAGAGATCAAAATATACTGGTTTGTGATTACTTTGTTTGTTTTGGCACAGAACCCAGAAATCTAAAGACAATTGGAATTGACAATGTCACCAGCGTAGAATTCGTTTCTTGCTACTCCCTCAAAGAATGCTGGGGTCGATCTTCAAAAAATATTAGTGCATCCTAGGGTAACCAAGAAATATTCCTTCCAAATATCAAGTCTCTAGAGACGTGTAGCGCGTTGTCTGACAGCTGGTCAATCAAGAATGTTTTATTTATTAAAGATTTTTAAAGATTTTTAACCCCTAGCTCTAGACTAGGCGTGGACTCTGATCACTATCTATACTATTTTGGGGTCATCATTAAGTAAAAGGAGTATTAGATATTATAATGAGACTGAATTACAATAATCTTTTGTGTTTTACCTATGCAAATATTGCACTGCAACTTGTATATTACATTTCATGTTCGTCTCCTCCTATTGGCGGTTTTTGTAATAAAATGTTATATACCTAAAACGTTAGTAAGTTTTAATGGATTGTTTGTTACAGGTCTAGACTTCTTGGAGCATGGGGCTGACTTCGAAGCCGCCATTTCGGCTACAGGTGAGTGCATATGCATATCTACAGGTCAAAAACTTGCATTCTTTGGCAGTCTGGTATTTATAGGATTGCCAATGTTGCAATCTGTCAGGATTTGTTCTGATATGTCAGAATTTTAGGACTTTTGTCAGGTTTGCGACCGTCAGGATTTTTCAGACAGCTACATACATACATACATAAAATCACGCCTGTTTCCCAGAGGGGTAGGCAGAGACGACTTCTTTCCACCTGCTACGATCCTGACAAATGTATTTCGCTTCTTCCACATTCATACATCGAGTCATGCACGCACGTCGGTTTCGGGTACTTAAGATTCGGCCCTGGAAAAGGGCCGAATCTTAAGTACTTTTTCAGACAGCTATTCGATAAAAAAAACACATTCTTAAAATACATTGATCAAAAAAAAAAAAATTGTGGATTTTTCAACAAAATGCACATAAACACGTATTATGTTAAACATATGTACATATCAAACAACACAAATTGAGAATAATTCTCTGTTGTTGCGAGAAATGTCTGGACTTTCTTCAGGGCTTTTCATTTCTACATACCTACCTTACCTACCTATGGAAACGCTAGTCGAGAAGAATAAAGAAAGTCTAATATAACGCGAAGAGAAATATTACCTTTAAAAACGTTTAATAATATTCATCATAATAAATAGGTACCTAGTCACATTGTAGTGCCTTTTAGCTTACACGCTCTTAACAAATTCCTCGGCCAGTAAATGTATAAAATTGAAGTTTTAAAGTTTATAACTAAGATGCTAACCGTATCTTGGGATGTGTTTTATCTTAATAACTTCATTCTAAATCATGACGAATAATACTTGGCTTTCCACGTATATCCTAGTATTCAAGTTGGCACCGGTAAGTTAAAACACTCAGCCCAATGGAATCCTGACTCACCTTAGAACTGCGTCTCGGCGACGTTAGATATGAATAATCGTAAGAAGTGTCAAAAAAATCGTTTTATAATGTCACTGTGCTGATTGTACTTACGCCGTAATAGTGCAGAACATAAATTAATAGATAAGGGTACAAAACTATAAAGCTATGGACAGCCTTTTTAGTAGTTGCAAACTTTAGTGCTTCGTAATTTAACGTCATGTTTGAACTGCTGCAATAATCTGTCAAATGCGTTAAAGCGACAAGGTACCAAAGTATGCACCTACTTTTAAAGCCGACTGTACACTAAAGGGGAGGTACACTTTGTTGGCGCATGCCTAATATGCATATTCATGCCAAATTACAGCTTTCTAATACTAAGATTCTCTGAGCTAGGCTGCGGACGGACGGACGGATGGACGGACATGGCGAAACTATAAGGGTTCCTAGTTTCACTACGGAACCCTAACAAAAAAAGACTCTAATGTCATTGACGTCGTCTAGCACATTTTTTTAAATGCACCTTTTATTTACGTTGTCAGGCTTCGGTCGCTTCCACTTCTGCCTGCTGGCGATCACGGGGCTGATCTACGCCAACACCGCCGTCGGCATCACCATAGTGTCATTCGTGCTGCCGGCTGCGACATGCGACTTCCGCATGACGTCGGCAGACAAGGGCTGGCTCACCGCCGCCCCTATGTTGGGTAAGATTCTTAGAACCTCTTTTGTTTTTGCTGGGCCCTGGGCCTCTATTCTAGCCGGTATAAATGATATCGCATTACAGTTGTTATGGTCTTTTTAAAATTTTAATTGAAATTAAAGAGGAGCTATCAAAACGTTGAAAATACGATAACATGTTGAAGACGATATAGAGTTATTACCGCCTAGAATCTCGACAATGGCAGCTACTGGTCATACAATCACTTGACATATCACAATGCTTCATCGTTCACAATATCTGTAGGTAAAAATTACATTAATTTGTAGGAAAGGTGGCTGTGAAATACAAGAGTTGCAAAATGCTAACAGCTGTTCTGTCCTATAAATTACAGGAATGGTGATCGGTTCCTACTTCTGGGGTTGCCTGGCCGACACCAAGGGTCGGAAGGTCGTGCTGGTGTCCACGCTGCTGCTGGACGGCTTCTGCGGCATCTTCTCTTCCTTCGTGCAGATCCTGCCCATCTTCATGGCATGCAGATTTGTTAACGGCTTTGCGTAAGTATTGAGTTACTTTTTAACCTTCGCTAGTCGGAGAGGCATATTAAGTAGAAGAAAACTCAAATCGTAACATTTACTTTTGAGGTTACATTTATAAGGGCTTTGTTTTACATGTTATCACATATTCAGCAGTGCAGGTCTTGTGATACTGGTTAGATTAATTCACAGGGCATTATGTTAATACTTCAAGTAATCCTCTTGGTCTTTTCTTAATTAGTACGGTCACGGACTTTAATTCATATACCACTATAGGGGATCCCCTTGGATCGCATATTTTTTTAGGCTAATATTGTTTCGTATAATTGTTTTGGTATAATAGTACCGTCGCATAATAATACTTTGGCATACTACTTTTTTGGCATATTACGCTATTAGAATAATTTCAGTTGGACTAATGTGTATAAGACACATTACGCATATTATTGTTTGCGATATGCGAATAAAACACAGTTAAATTAAGTCACGTGAGGTACATTAGGTTAGGTTATGTCATTATAATATCCAAGCAACGCAGAGTAGGAGGTCCACGAAGCGCACCTCCGTCGACCTCGCTTTAGTTCCTAAATATTTTTAGGACAATACTGTTATGCATTTTTTAATGATGCCAATTAATTATTATGACTTTTTGCATGTATACTATTACTCTAATCTTGATGACAATTATGCTTACTGTATTTAACGTTTTTTAACGTTATGCGTAAAAATATATGCGTAAATATGATTATGCGAATCGTTATTTCGGCGAAAAGCAATTATGCGTAACACTATATTATTACAAATAATTTTATGCCATCCAATAGAGAACCCACTATAGAACCGGTCGTATAAAATCTACGATTATTTCCCATGTAATTTCTATCTCGTCACTTGACGCTGTCTATGACAGGGTTCCATAGTGGTGTAGAAGAGAGAGGACAATAGAGAGATCTCTCTCCAGGCGGATGTTATGCCTGGGGACCGAAGTCCATGGGGATGAAGCTGGAAGTTGTATATATGCCAACCGACTGTAGAAACTTCGTTAGCGCGATGTAGAACACTTTAGTTCCGCTGTCTGACACTTGTGGCGCTAGTGGCGCTGGCGAGTCGGTTGTTACAAATTGTCGTTAGATGTTGCTAGGTCGCCACAGTGGCAGAACAATTAAAACCCGTGACTGTACCTATCAAAGACAGTTCTTTAAAACATAGGCTGCAGTAAATGTAAATAATTTGTTTCTTCTTGATAAGTGTAAATACCTAAAAGTTACTTTTTTATTGTACTAGTTAGGTTAAACCTACAACCTAACAAAAATTGCGTTACACTAGGCATACTATTAACTATAATTAATACACGTGACTATCGACATAGCGATTAACTAGTCACCGAACAATTAAAGCCTCTAAGGAAACTTATAAGAAAATGTCACGTTTGGCAGTTTGTGTGAAACAATGACAACTTCACTCAGACTCGTGCGTCGCACAAACCTCTATAAAGATAATTTATTGAAGAGTTCCCACGCTTATTAGCAAGCTGCATAGAATTACTACTGTTTTAATTACGTCGAGAAAAACAAATACAAATACAGAAGGAATAAGAGTTCAATAACAATATTTATCATTTTACATACTTAAATGCATAACATTATCAAAATTCCACAGTACACATGTAAAATAACAAGTTAGAATTACAAATAAAAATTAAAACTAAACGCATTTCAATACAAATAAAAATTAAGCTAGCATCAGCCAATCGGAACCCTGACCCACCATAGAACGTTGTCACAGCGACATTATAAAAAAAATGTTTGGCACTTCTTACGACTTCAATCATGACGTCACTGTGACACGGTGTACATACTTAAATATCAAAATATATGGGTATTTTTCTAATTTCAGAGTGGCCGGCGCCATGGGTATCTGCTTCCCTTACCTGGGAGAGTTCCAGGCTACGAAATACAGAGAAAAGATCCTCTGCTGGATGGAAATGTTCTGGACTCTTGGAGTTATCGTATTACCTTGTAAGCATAATCTACCAATTCAGGCATTTCGTACTACGGTTTTTTCTCAATCATATATTAAATGGAAAATTAAATGAATCTTGACGTTCCTGGTGCGACTAAGTGGCGTGCAATGGGAGAGACCTATTGTCTAACAGTTTTTAGCTAAGGAAATTTATTTGCGCATTACGCCCAGATCAGGGATGGTTATGTAGAACTCACCAACTGAGGGCGGCTGGATACCCACTAAAACCCAGCGGTAAACCATCTGCATCCTTTAGAAAGGTGCCATGGCACGCGACCATGAACAAGCGCATTCGGCTGTGGCACCTCGACGAGAATGTTGAGGAGGAGTGCACTGACACGGGCTGATGATGATAATAATAATGTAGATTAACCTATCCCACTCTGGGGGATTATTGTCTTTTAAAAACATTACCTATTAAATAATGTAGCTGTGTATCAATCTTGATCTATCTTAGCCGAAACCAGGAACTATAGCTTAAAACTATCTAATAATTGTTTAATCTTTTCAGTGATCGCATGGGCTATCATCCCCATCACAGGCATCCGTATTGAAAGCGGTGCCTTCTCCTACGACTCGTGGAACTGGTTCGTGGCCGCGTGCGGCGTCCCGTCCCTGCTGCTCGGGTTCTGGCTGCTGGCCTTCCCCGAGAGCCCTAAGTTCATGATGGAGTGCGGCGACTATGACGACGCCCTCGCCTGCCTCAAGAGTGTCTATCGGCAGAATACTGGCGATGATCCCGAGAACTATCCTGTAAGTAACAAACAAACAAAACAAACTAATACGTGATATGTCATAAAATGTTAACTGTCTTCTTTAATTTATGACTGAAACTGAAAATTTTAAGCTAGTGCTCAAATAATTGAGCCTCATTAGTCCATACTTACCAAAATAGTTCCCCTTATTTTTGTACTTTGAAGCTGGCGCCTGGTTATGCTAATGCTATCAAGACGTTGTTAGGGTTTCATGCCAAAATGGTGAAACTTACGGTAGGAAGTTCTTCTCACCAACTAAGTACGGAAACAATAGGTTACTGAACATTTTTTAATATAATTTTCTGAACAGAACATTTTGGTTTATTGCCAAAAATGTAAAAGAATGACGGAGCCCGGTCCCTCGGTCTCCGAAATTTAGAAATACACTTGCCAAAAAAATATGAAAAATATACAGATTTAAATATTCGACTCGCCCTTCATCGGTTTCTTCAATGTCTTTTTGTTTCCAACAGATCAAGAGCCTCAAAGAGAAAGTGCGAACGATATCAGTGACGTCTCAAGGCTCCCAGAAATCCGTCCGAAACCTAAAAATGCACAAACGCAAGGACCTGAAGCGATTGTTCGGTGAGATCTGGACGCAGACCAAGGCGCTTTGCAAACCACCCTACCTCAAGTACACGATCATCACTTGCCTCATCCAGTTTGGCTTAACTACGGCGTAAGTACCTACACTAAATAACTATTTAAATTATCAGTTCTCAAACTTTTTTAGTACGGAGCCATTTTAAACCTCAATTTAGGCAATTTCAATTAAATTACTACCTATGTTATTCGACGGAGCCCTTGCAGAAGCCCCGCGACTACGCGAAGCGCACTTTAAAAATAGTTGCTTTAAATCATTGTCCTTATTAGGTTGACTGAAATCTCTTTTCCAAACTATTCCAAACAGAATGTAAGAAATTTATAAAAGCAGACCAACCCAGAAAAAAACCTATCAATTTATTTGTTCCGTAACTGTTAGTTATCCCGTGTTGTACTTATAGACTATTTGTTAGTATAGGTACTATTTACAATTAAATAAAAAGCATCTTACCAAATCTACCGCATTCTGAACATTATAAACTTGCATCACTAATAGCATCATTTCTTAATTTGTGATTAAAAAATTTGTTTACTCACTTTTCTAGCCACTAACTTGTTATTTACAACCTAAATATCCCACTCTACTTCCAGTTACTACACCCTCATGGTCTGGTTCCCTGAGCTGTTCAACCGTTTCGAAGAGTTCGAGAATCGCTTCCCTAACGTATCAGCCTCCGTATGTGACGTCTCCGGAATCGTCGTGGAGGAGGAGATCGACGACCCCTTTGACTGTCTGAAGACTATCGAAGCGAGCGTCTACACGCACACCCTGATCGTCGGGCTCGCCTGCATCCCCACATCTCTGTGGCTGCCACTCTGTGTTCACAAGCTTGGAGCTAAATTCTTCTTGAGTAAGTTTTGTTTCGTGAAACACCAACTAATGGTCACTACTATACTCTCATAGTCTGCATGACTATTGTCACCACTTTTTTTTAAATTATATCTTTTAAAAACTTTTTAGAAAGCAAGGGATCTTTATTGGTTTTGTTATTAATTAAACACTTTTTTCCAGTCTTCAGTTTGACCGTGGCAGGCATCGTGACGGTGGGCTTATATTACGTACAGAACTCAGTGCAAAACTTGGTGCTGTCTTGCATCTTCGAGGCGCTTACCTCGCTAGCCATCTCGCTCGTATTTTGCGTGCTCGTCGATTTGTTCCCTACGAACCTTAGGTAAGCTCCATTCTTTAAAACCAATTACCTAACAATGCCTGTATGAAGAAGTGTTTTTTTTCCAAAAGCTGACTGTCTGATACATATTTTATGGTAAAGTTATACATTTCAGCCATCATAGCAGGTTACTAACTAAACCGAACCTACGAGTACACAAACTTATTCGCACAAACAATTACCGGAACTTGTTTTCAATAATAGAAAATAGATATTTTACTAAGTATTGTACAATTTCTGATTTAATCACAACTCGTAGACGATAATGACTCAAGCACTTGAAATCAAATACTCGCTTTATATCAGTATTTGTACTCGCTCTTATAAAATCTTATAATCTTATAAAATTAATGCTAACTTGTTTGTTCTCTTCCACGTTAAAACGAAGCAACAGACAACGAAACTATTTGTTTAAGATTTATTA
Source organism: Acleris sparsana (assembly GCA_923062465.1). Lineage (NCBI taxonomy): Eukaryota > Metazoa > Arthropoda > Insecta > Lepidoptera > Tortricidae > Acleris > Acleris sparsana. Next base: position 6,196,617 of record OV281293.1, read on the forward strand.
AATTAATAAATAATAAATCAGTAATCTGTGAATGTCATCAATTAAATTTTTCATTTTCATCTGTTCTTCACTGTAATGCGAAAATCTTTGTCTGTCCAAATAAACAAGGGATTGGGAATGAGGACCTGAAGTCCTTGGTAAATTTTGGTAAATCTGGAAAGAGCACTTAGTGTTCTAATGGGCTCTAATATACGGAATTTATTGGTGACAAAACAATAAAACTTTACAAGTAATGACTTGTTTAAAATGTTAAATATTTAAACTAGGTATAGTCAGTTAATTACAATTTAAAATCTAATATTTTAAACTAAATTTGAAAATAAGTAAAGTACTTTATAAAAGGTAGTTATTTTATCAGTGCTATCTCTACATGTTTATTTTGTTGGGTCAACGATCCTTCGGAGTGAACTCATCAATGCTGTAACATGCCCTGTCAATCAAAAGCGATTCTAGCTCGTTTTTAACAATCCTATCACTTTTGGATTCTTTGGTTTCGGTCGGTACTGAGTTGTAAATAGTTAGTCTAACCAATGATGCTAAGCGATCGGGGTCGGGTCGGCGTGAATAAAAATACTGGTGTCATCGGCAAACATTACGTATTCCTGGTCAGTGCCCTGCCTGGCTGTCGTGATAAAATTTACAAGTATCAAAAATAGTTTATTCCCGGCATCCCGGCAACGGATCCTTTAGGCACCGCGCATTCACCAATGGACTCAATATATGACTTCGCGTTAAGGATATGGGTTAGTTTCGTAGAAGCTATCAGAAGTTCCGTAATGCGACCGTTTTTCGAGGAGGAGCTAGGCGTCGACCATCTCAAAGGCGCGCGATAGGTCGCAGAATATGGCAGCGACCTGCCACGCGCCCTTCAGGTGCTCCAAGTAATTAATCTACTAGCACTTCAGACAGAGTCGGAACGGTTGACAGGAGGAAGAAATGAAAAAATCTCACTTCCAAATCCAAACTCCACTATTCATAGCTATAAGCGTACAGTGCGATAGCTCTTAACGTGTTCAGGTTTGTACAGGTTTGTCAGGTTTGTTGAAAGACAAACCCGAAGCACTTTCTAAGTGCTACACTGTACACCGTTGTGATAGTCTTTTTTTTCCAGGGTAATGGCTGCCGCGCTGTCACTCACGGCGGGCCGAAGCGGCGGTCTGGTCGGTAACCTGTCATTCGGTTACCTCATCGATATCAATTGCGTTGTGCCGATTGCCATCTTCTCAATCCTACTTTTCAGTAAGTGATTTAAACACTTTTATATACGTTACAGATAAATGAAAAGTTTTTTTATTGCTGGATGTATGAGCAGTCAACCCCAACTGGCTCATGTTCGGCAGTATATTATTCGGACATGGTAATGAATCTATGGAATATGAAAATTTGAAATTTTTAGCACTGACGAAACTTGACGACCGTGTTCTGAGCAGACAAATTTACAGTACGAGATTGTACATAAATAAATTACGGAATATCATCTGGAGATGACAAAAGAATGATGACCGAAAAGCGTCGTTGAGAAACAAGAAAATTGCGATGAAAACTTCTTCTAATCCCTTAAGTTCTCTTTTTTCTTTCGGGTGATTAATATGAGACTTTTTTCTTGTTTACAGTGGCCGCAGGACTCTGCTTCCTGCTGCCGAAGACAGGTCAAGAAGCCCTGGACTAACGCAGTGCTGCACAAGTTACCGTATAATTAGACTATTACGCATAGAGAATTAAACTTCGGAGTTGTTGTAAGGATGTAAATATTGAAGACTTAAGTATTATTTATTGATCGAAATACTTCGATTTATTTGGTGTCGCGATTCAAACGGGTAGCTATCCGAATATCGTTACCTATTACTGTGATTATATGCAGTATTTACCTAATGCCTTATGAATTAATGTACGTATGAAATGAACATAACAGTATTTTAGAGTTGACTGTGTAATGCCCGTAAATTATTGTTAATTATTAAAGGTTGATTGCCTTCTTAATAGTTTTGGCTTTTATTAATTTCATTTACCCCTTCCTTGACACTACCAAAAGAAAAACTTGGATCAAATTTGTCATCATTTGGCAATATAATACTGAAAACACAAGAGGATGCCTACACACATGACAGTCAGTCAACCACAGGCTGAAGAAGCAGAAAAAAAAGTTATTCATTATAAGAACAATTTGTTGCCCTGTCCTTATTTCTCTTATGCCCATTGCCAATATTCAAACCGCAGATATAAGCTTACAAAAAAGTTAAAATTAAATATTTATCATATAAAAATTGTGTTTACACATTGTGTGAACAGGTTTTTTATATGATATATGTAAAATGTTTCAGAGAAAAAGATTTGAACCGCTTCGATGACTTAAAATTAAATTTTGTGTAATTACTTGTGTGGCAATATTTTTTTGTCTTTTCTAATTTTCTTTTTCTAGTTTCGAATTAAAATTTGACACTTGCCAAGAACAAAATTCCACTTATATTATAAGTGTGTGCGTTAGTTTGTTACTCTTTCGCAGTGCAACGACTGATGAATATTAAGTTGTTAATTGAAATTGTTTGAATATCGGGAACTGCTGCCCAAAGTTATGGAAAACATATTAGATTTAGTACATTCTGCAAGAGGACATTAGGCAAGACAATCTGTGGGCAGGACGAGGCATATTAGAAATGAATTTTTAGGAGCATAGACTTTCGTAAAATAATATTTATTCTATATTAAAGAGTATGAATGTGAAAGAAGCGAAAGAGGTTTGTCAGGATCATAGCAGGTCCAAAGAAGTGGTCTCTGCCTGCCCCTCTGGGAAACAAGCGTGATTTAATGTATGTATGTATTAAAGAGTAATAATATAAATGTTAGGGTAATAATTATTTTAACATTATTCTATCTATTGTTTTGACTTGTGTCGATTGGCCGATAATAATATGCTGACTGTCATTCTTGATGGAAGAAGATGCAGGTGCTGACCTATTTGCTGCGTCTTCCTTAAACCTGACATTGGCGAAATCATAGTGGCAACATCAATGACATGTGCCACAAAACAAAGATACATACGATATTTACATATTATTTTTGCTAACGAATTTAGCCATGAATAGGTAGTTGAAGATATGAAAATTAAGTGGTGACTGACATTTTTAATGGAGGGAGATGGAGGTGAACTATTCTGAATATTACATATTATTTTTGCTTACACATTAAGCCATGCATAATAATGCATATTGAATTGGCGTTATGCACAAACAAGCCTTGTTGCGCGCGGTAAATAGATGACGATGGAGCTAGTGGTCCCGGGTTCGATTCTGAGTATGGGCAAAATATTTGCGTGATGATCACGAGTATTTGTTCCTGGGTGTTGAATATTTACCATGTACTTAAGTATGTATATTTCTTTATAAGTATGTTCATCGTTGTCTCTAGTGCCCGTGGTACTAGAGACAACTATGGTGGACTAGGTCAATTTGTGTGAGGTTTGTTTTTAGGGTTCCGAAGTCAAACTAGGAACCTTTATAGTTTCGTCTTTCTGTATGTAATACTCACTTTTCCTCAGAAACTATCAAAGGTACCAAACTGAAAATGTATGCACATATATTTACACCGCGCGCTAAGATCAATAATGGTCTAAGTAAAAAAATACCTTCCATTAAAGTTTTTTTTTTATTAATTATTATTACATCACAATCATGATAAATACGCAATAATCAATAAAAAATAAGTTTGTCGCAACGGCTTCGGAACCTCACATTGACCATGGTCCAACATGCTCTTTCCGGGAGTTTTTAAATGTATTGTCTTATATTAAAATATTCAATCATCCAAAAAATAAAACCCATCTATTTGAAACCAAGGAATGGCTTATTTGCCGATGGGTATCTTAATTTTAGTTTAGCGTGAGCGAAATAGCCATCCCATTGTTAATTAAATACACTAAGGCAAATATCACCTCCGGAAGACAATTATGCGGAATGAAATTTTGACAAAGTTCAAAAGCATACTTAAATGTTTATAAAAAAAAAAGCATTTCGCCAGCTGCTTTGCGACAGTTCCGTTGCACTTTGTCCATGGCTGACGTAAAAACTGGTGTCGGCATTTTATTTAATTCCAAATTTAATTTAATCTTTGGAATTAAACTTTGTAAATTTTTTGGGCGAAAATTATTCGAGTAGAGTCGCCGTTCCAGGTTTGCCCAAAAATCTTTGATTGGGCTAAGTTGTGGGATATTAGGTGGATTTGCTAATTTGGGGACGTACGGGATTTTTAGCTCGTCTAAGTTTTTCTTGAGTCAAAGTGGAAGTCAAATCTGTCCAAAATACCACGTACTAAATAAATCCCGCACTATTGGCAAACATCGCTCCATGTATCGGTATTGGTCGGCATTTACGGCTAACCCAGATTCAAAATAAATGCTTTGGACATAGCGCCGCGGGGGCTGATCGCAAGCCACAGTCAAACCTTTATGGGAAACTTCGTATGCTCCACATATTTCACGGTTTATTCAGTTGGACCATTGGTGTTTCTGAAATAATAATTCCCTTTCCATTAATTTCCGTCTAAAATGAAATATGATTCGTCTTCCATACACACAAGACTTTTTTTTAGAATGGAATGTATCTTTAACCAAACAAGGAATATTCAAGAGTTTTTCCAGCTGCAATAAAAGCTGATTCTGTAACAAACAGTTTCACGACACATTTTTTCTCGATTTGCCACGATTAATTATTGTAAAAACAAAACCCACGTCTATGAAATTTGTAATTATTAAGACGTGTTAACAAAAAACTTTGTACATTTTTAGTGAATTTAATAGTTTAACTCATAAGGAAGCTCAAAGTCACTCAGAGGGCTATAGAGAGGGCTATGCTCGGGGTTTCTCTGCGTGATAGAATCAGAAATGATGATATCCGCAGTAGAACTAAGGTTACCGACATAGCCCTAAGAATAGCTAAACTGAAGTGGCAGTGGGCGGGGCACATTGCTCGCAGGACTGATGGCCGATGGGGTCAGAAGGTTCTGGAGTGGCGTCCGCGGACCGGAAGACGAGCTGTAGGTAGGCCTCCAATAAGATGGAGTGATGACCTCGTCAGGATCGCAGGACCGCGGTGGATGCAAAAAGCACAAGACCGGTCTGAGTGGAAAACCTTGGGGGAGGCCTATGTCCAGCAGTGGACGTCTTTCGGCTGACATGATGATGATGATGAATAGTTTAAACTTTGTCTGATTTCGCTTCGCACATGTTAGATAGATACTAGCTCTTACTGCAATTAATTACAGAACAAAGTCAGCCCCGAAGCCAATGCCCCAAAGGACAAAGTCAGCCCCAAAGGCTCTGCCTCTGCCGCTGCCCCTGCCCCTGCCCCTGGGGCCTCCACCGCCGGTAAGATAGCCATTTCGCACCACCTTCTTACAATTCATTCATAATTTTAGGAAGTAAGTAGGGTGACAGTATAAACATGTAAACGTTAAAAAACAAAGTGCATTATTACTTTTGATTAACTATAAAATATGTATACTGGACTGATTTTTTTCAGCTTACCTATACGCCATAATTCGTTGCTTTAATACAAAAGCGACGCAAATCAAAATGTGTCTGTGTTGCATTTGAAATCGGAATGCTATATACTTTCAGTTTTAAATCAAACTATATTTGTTTTTGATTTGTGGCGCTTTTGTATTTAAGCACCGATATACTTAACATATTAAAATTTATAAAAATACTTTTTATTGATTAAACGGCCCGGTAGTGGTGTCCTATTCGGATCCTCTACTATAAGCAGCGTATGCATCTTATCTAGGCCTACTATTGTTAGCCCTAGATCTAGATAAACATGTTCAGTGACAGTGACCAATTCAAGTGTCTCGTAGTTGTAGAGGATGGTGATGTCTTTATGTAAGCAGTCAGTCCAAGGGAAACAATGGTGACATCGTAGTTGGTAGTTCTATTTTGAGCTGAACGACAGCTGAGAGAAGTTCAAAAACATACCTTATACATGAAACGTTATAATATATTAGTGTTCTATTGGACGTCAATTTAAATATACAGTACGCGATTGCAACTGTACCTCTATATTTAACTTACAGATTCCACGGCCTCCGGCTTTGAAGAAGCCATCGTAGCTACGGGTGAGTTCGCATCAAAGTAAATAACTGTGGTTTTTGTTACTCTTGCTGCACGTTCATCAACTGCTCCCTAACAAATTACTACAACTGTCTGAAATTTTAACCGAAATCCTAAAGGTTAAAACGTAGATTTTAAACATGGGGAAGTCAAACTAGCACATAGGCCACCTGATGGTGTGGATACACATTTTCATTACTAATCTTGAGGAGTAACTGCTGCACTCAGAGACGTCAATTAAATTTAATATAATGTGATACATAACGTTGTGACCCAACTGTGAGGTAATTCGAAGTTGTGAATCCATAGTGGGAGCACGGACTCCTGAAAAAAAGATTCATGACCCTACATTGGGGGCACCCGGACAGGAAAAGTGTTAAAATGAGTTACTTGTAAGAGTTGTAAAACTATTGTTTGGCAGGCTACGGTCGTTTCCATCTATGCCTGTTCATACTCTCCGGTTTGGTCTACGCTCAGACAGCCGTCGGCGTCACGACCGTCTCGTTCGTCCTTCCAGCTGCGACATGCGACTTTCAGATGGACTCTGCTTCTAAGGGTTGGCTTTCTGCCTCCCCTTTATTCGGTATTATTTTTATTTTTGTCTACTAAGTTACAATAATATGTAAATGTAGAAAATAATGCAAAAGGTTACGTATGAGGTACACTGGGCGTTTTTGAGAAGAATTATGTTAATTGAACCTCTGTAAATAAATCAGTTTTGTCCCCTAAATTTTAGGCACGGTGCTCGGGTCTTACTTCTGGGGCAACCTAGCCGACTCGAAGGGCCGCAAGGCCGTGCTGGTGATAACCTTGCTGCTGGATGGTTTCTGCGGCATTTTATCGTCAGTGGTGCAGTACCGGGAAATCTTCATGTTTTGCCGACTAGTTAACGGCTTTGCGTAAGTCTTAAATTGAGATTTGGATACAGTGCTTTTATATACAAAATATAAAAAAAAAAAAATGATCTCCAGAAAAGCAAAAAATAACTTCGTTTCAAATGTTGAATAGGTCAGTCCAACTGATAATACAGGAGGCCACGATACTAACGGCGGACAGATAAGACTTACTTCGAGTTAAATTTGGACATTTGCCCATATAAAATGTGTAAAAATTTTAATCCGAAGGAAACCTATCTATCCGCGGTTTCAACATAGGGTTTGGACATAAAGAATACCAGATGATTATATATTAGTCACCTCATTAATGGGGAAACACGAAATGGCGATGCTGCAATGCAAAATAGCTGGCAACGCTATAAAAAACATCAGTTTCTTTTTCCAAATCCGCATGTCTATGTCTAGTATGATGAGACTTCCAAGTTTCGTTTGTTCCTCGGAAAAGGGGAGGGTAGGACTATACGATAATCCAGTGCTGCAAGCCCCCCTGATTGACCTTATCCTAAGCATGATAGATAAGCCACCTAGTATTTTGGTATCTAGTATGATTGATCTCCTTAAAAACGCTCCTTAAAAAGCTCATCTGAAAGATCATCAATTTCTGTGTTAGAAAAACCACTGCTACTTTTCCAAATAGCGGAAAAAGTGGTTGCTGCAGTGATTGAAGGTCCCCGCAGCTCGATTCGGCGTGTCAATTCACTTTTGATCGCTATCACCCGGTTCCTTTGAATTTGTACTCAACTTACCTTCTTTGTATTGATATTTAAAAAATAACGTCTATCAATAGACGTATTAATGAATTTGTAGGTAACCTTAGAAAGCAAACTAATAAACGAAGAATGCATGCAAAAAAAGGATAATATTTATTTGGAATGCAATTTCAGAGAGGCCGGCGCCATGGGCATTTGCTTCCCGTACCTAGGGGAGTTTCAGCCTACGAAACACAGAGAAACGGTCCTCTGCTGGATGGAAATGTTTTGGACTTCCGGAATGATCATACTTATTTGTAAGTACACAATTAATATCTTACTTTTCAAACATGGTCTCAAACATATACCTAATTTATGTAGTTTGACATAGACCTTCTCCAACGATCGCCACAACACCATCGATGATTCGATGCCGCCAGCATCCAATGGGTTCCGCCTACTTAGCCTAGTGGGGGCATATCGAACGTGGGATATCAGCGTCTTCCTGTATGTGATCGCCATTCATGATGTCTTTAGTTATATACACCATCTGTTCTCCGTGCAATGTCTCGTTTAGCTCATTGCCATTAAAGCTTTGCTTTCTTACACAGTTTTACTCGTATATCGGAATAGGATGATTTTTCTTGTAAATATCATTATCGTGTTCAATAGTACCTGACCTAAATTATTTTTTATTTCATCACTAACTTTAGTTAAACGTTTGACTTCGAAACCTTAAAAAGGCCTCTCACGGAAAAATCTCACCTTAGACTTATGTTCTGGTAACAAAGTACTTACCTACCTACAATAGGTAATAAAAATCTACTCCATGCATTTACTGTTCTGTTAAACAAATAGTGCCAGCGGTACGACTCATTGGGAGACACCATACTTATGTATAAATATCACTAGACCAAATGTATGCAATACCGTTCTGACGCGTTACGACATTTAGACAGATGTAACTTTAGTTGTTCAAACTTCGTATTGATTTCTAGTGATAGCATGGGCCATCATCCCTCTAAAGGGCCTCCGTCAAGAAATAGGCACTTTCACCTATGACACGTGGAACATATTCGTGGCTGCGTGCGGCGTGCCTTCCGTGTTGCTAGCACTGTGGCTGATGTGGTTCCCCGAGAGCCCCAGGTTCCTTATCGAGTGCGGTGAAGCTGACGCTGCGATGGATTCCCTCAAAACTGTCTATAAGTGGAATACTGGCGACAATCCCGACAATTACCCTGTGAGTAGCCTATTAAATATAAAAAACCGTTGAACTAACCATTTCAATATAAGATTTCCCTTAATCGGTTAATATTTTTTCAAAACCAAAGTTGGATTGTTGGTTTCATAAGGGGAGCGATCTCTTAACGTGTAAGGCATTTTCTATGACACGCCAAGTCGCAAACCGTGGCGTAGTTAAAGCATGCTTTGTCCTTATCTGTCATTGTGACATTTGAATTTCACAGATAGGGACAAAGCATGGTTTAGATACACCACCGTTACTCAACTTTTATTATAGTCTGGCTGACTTAGCGTGACTAGACTCTAGTAAGGGGGTTAGTCTAGAAAAACGTATTTTTTAATTTACTTATGTATCTGGGAAAGAAACGTCAAAGAATTAAATTTGTGACCCACCTAAGTTCCAAAGTGAATCTGACATTCTACAGCAATAAGGCATTCAGCATCCTATCAATTACAAATGACTTGGCATCTCTAATGACAATGACATCTTCAAGCAGATGAATTGGGAAACAAATTAACGTCCGTGACCGTACAATCAAATTCAAAAAGTAGGTAAACATTTTCCACTTTTTATCTAAATTACATTTCTGTTGTTTAGAAGACATACATATTACCTTGAGAAAACAAAAATTGTGTTTAAGGCCCTCCGCCCACGGCGTCGTATCGTAACGCGCGTAGTAAGAGAGCGATACGGCTACGTACATCTTTAACTCTACGATAAGCGTAGCGTAAAAAAGCAAGATGTACGTGCTCGTATTGCTCTCGTACTACGCGCGTTAAGATACGCTTACGACACGCTTACGAGACGACGCCGACGCCGTGGGCGGAGGGCCTAAATCGTTACGTATAACTAGGTTTCAAGGCTTTGTTACATACCTATAGGTGTGAGGTGAGTCTAGTGATCGCAGAAAAAATATAATAATGCTGCGGTAGGAAGTAGGTACTTTCAAAGACTTAATTTGTGACCCATCTTAGGTCCAAAGTCAATCTGACATTCTACTACAATAAGGTTGAGTTTCCTATAAGTTATAAATAAATTGGCATCTCTAATGTCATTGACGACTACAAGCATTTTTTTTAAAAATGGGTAACAAATAAAACGTTCGTGACCGTAAAAAGGTAACTTTTTGCAAAATGAAAGTTTGTAAAATAATAAAGGATACCAACCAAATGATGATTTGGCGGGGAACTCCTTGAAATTCCGTTTTTTTCCGAGTATTCATTGGTGCGAATTTTAATTTTTCCGAAACCTATGTTAAGCTGGAGCTTTTTTAAGGTTAACTTTGATTTATAATATAAGCAATATCAAAAAATAAAGTCTTCTATTATAAAAAATAAACATTGCATTTTGAAATATGAACATTCGGAATTTTGATATTTTCGGAATTATGTAGTGTACTATGATTTGGTGACACATAGAATAAAATATAAATAATTTATTCCGCTTACTTTTTTCATTATTATTTGTGAAACCCAGATCAGCTTGTAATAATTTATGTAATATTATCGTAACAGATACGTGCTCTTCAAAAAAATCCGTCAGCGACGGGCAGATCCAAATCGGTGAAGCAAGTCGTGAACGCCATTTGGCATAATACCAAGGAAATATGTAAACCTCCTCATGGCAGAACTACTCTCCTCACCTGTTTTATCCAGTTTGGCATGTTTACCAAGTAAGTAAAGTATAGGTGAAAAACTTAAGTACATTATCTCTTGCATATAGTTGTAACACAACTGTATAGACCGTTCGACATTCTATATTTCAAATTTGACTTAAACTTAATATTGGTTTTATACACAACTACTTGAGTTTTTCACCTATACCTACAAGTAAGTACCTACCTGTCAAAGACTCACTCATTTACTAGCGACCCGCCCTCGCTTCGCTTCGATAAGTGCGAGTTTTCTGAAACAACCGTACAAAACCCAAAATTTATTATACAGATATATTCACGAGAGTTGGCACGAATGGATTGAACGAGTGAATGAAATTGTCTATGTGTGCATGACATAATTATTAAATACAGGTTGATGCAAAAAGTAATTACGATAATTGTGTCTAAGAAAATCTGGCATTCCCGCCAAAATAAGAAACCTTTGGAAACCAAGAACATCTAACGTAGTATACTGCAGTGCCTCGCAAACCATCCATGAAGATAAATCTAGTAAACTAAGGTCTACTTTCATCATGAATAAAATGTATGAAAAATCTTTGACAACACGTTGTGGCTTAGCGGTAACGGGAGTTGCCTTCTAAGCAGCGGTCCTGGGATTGATGGGTTTGATAGATCTATCAGTCTTAAATTAAAACAACACCATTAATGTAAATACTTTATCCTCATATGTACAAATGCATTAATTGACTGTGGTTTATGTGCAGTCAGCGTCATTGTAGAAGTGAAAGTGGTCAAATAGTTTGGTATAGGATACATTTAGTATGATATTTTATTTATTTATTTATTTTATTTTATTTTATTCGGAAAGCTTACTGCCTACTACAAATTGATCGACCACACTTATATCTAAAAGCAAATTACAAGCTTCCACACATTCACTTAAAGAATAACATGCAAAGTCTCGAATTAAATATGTAAACAGTAACAAATTTACTTCTAAAAAGCCAGAACAAACCATAACTACAACAACAACAGTCATGAGTACAGATTCTCAAAAAACAAGCAGATAATAATTAAAAAAACAAAGGATACAATGATGCAAAAGTAAAGATGCGAAAACGCTACCTATTTAGATGTACAGATATACCGAACTTTTCGACCACTTTGACTGCTAAAAACTATTTGACGCTGACTGTACAGTCGAGTTCATAAATATGTCAAAAAAAACTTTTTTCAACACACTTGCTCAAAACGACCTTTTTATTCCACCGATTTTTGGCTCATAAACCTAGATATTAAACACGCGTGCTTTTTCAGTATATTACGCACAAGTGCCTTTAGTTTATTAACCCAAACAATTTACATTTGTAGCCTAGTACCAAGTTGTAAGTACGAAGAAGAAGCGATATAATTTAGTCGGGTTATACCTTTTTTTTTCTTAGCAATAAACAGTTTTTATGCGGCAAATAACATTATCTACATATTTATTTCAATAAATTGGTGAAATCAGCTTTATTACTAAAAAATAACTCAATTTCATTAAAATCATTTAAATTTTTCTGTAATTTGTATTTTAAACATGAATTATTACATTTTAAATTTGGCTGTTGGCCGATCTCGTTCGCGCCTTAGCCTTGCGCGCGCATCGGTATCGCGGCAAGAAAAAAAAACAACGCGCCAGCCGCCATTTTTCGTAAATAATTGACGGCTGTGACGAAGATAGTTTGGATTAATTATTGTGAAGTTTAATATTAACGAAAATGTCTTCTTTAAGTAAAGAAAATGAAGAAATTGTAATTTTACCAACTGTTTTAATAATTAATTAAAATTTGACTAAATGAAGAGTCTTGTTTTTTTTTCGCAAGTGTGTTGAAAAAAGTCGTATGTAACGCGTGTGCCTGTGACCATAATATACGCGGCTTTCTTGTGGCGCACTCGCTTCCGCTCGTGCGCACACAATAGCGCCTTGTATACAATGGTCAACTTAGCACACTTGTATCATAATGTACTATTATCTAGTCGAATGCGTTTGCAAACTAATTGTTAGCGACCGCATTCGAGTAGGTAAAAAAGTGTACACATATTTATGAACTCGACTGTACATACATATGCATAACCTGACTATAAAATTTATTTAAAAAATTGTTAATCCGAATCTGCATCACTTGAACTACTAGATGTTGAAGATTCTTCGTCCTCGCTGTCACCTATATTAACAATGAAACCATCAGTAAGGTCGTCTAGCCGGTGTTCCATAGACTCGTACGAACGCTCTGTTTCTTGGGCCTTTCTCCAAGTATCATGAAACGTTTCTGTTTTCACGGCATTTTATAACAGTTAAAAATAATTTGCTCTCAATCGGACCAAAATTACTCACTACCATATTTTTTGAAAATTATGTAACTTACACTTAAGGATGATTTCCACCAAACGGATCGCATCGCATCGGATCGGAAAGGATACGTACGGATGCGGCGAGAGCCGTACGGTTCTATTGAAATTATTATTGTCTATTTATGATGGAGCCGTTCGCACGTTGCGGCATACTTACGGCGACGTACGCGTGTCGCGGAAGATGCCCGCGGTCAAGTTGCCGTGCGCGGGTTGGTAATATAGACTTTAAATTCTGTGAACATGATTTAATATCGTTTAAAGACCATAAAAATCTTTCCGTTCCGATCCGTTGCGGGCCGTTTGGTGGAAATAGTGCTTTAGTCGTACGGGCTGACACAAAATTATTCTGATAATTGTGAGAATACAATAAAATCAGACGTAGGTAAGTAAAGATATATGCACAACGTAAATAATATTCACAATTTGACACTGACATTATTTTGGTATTTACTTCTTCAATATACAACGTGTCCCAAAACTCAACGATAAGCCGGCACCAGAGGATGGAGCTGCTTATGATTAGTCGAGAAAAAATAAGGAAAAAAATATATCTCAATTATTTTAGAAATTACAGAAAAAAAATGAAATTCATCGAAAATCGACATCCCTAATGGTATTTTTAACGACCATGTCTACAAATATTCAAATATTACTGTTTTTTTTTGTTTTTGGAAACTTAAGTAGCCCTGCTATCTAACACAGTTCTTAAAAATACCATAATACATGTAGTTTTTACACAAAAAATAATCAAAATTCATTTTGTCCCTACAATTTTGAAAGATTTTTGCTTACAGTCCACTTTCAATCATCATGGTGTAAAAAAATAGTATCGACACCACTATGGCAATTATTTTCAAAAGTTGACGCAACTAACCAAGATTCCAAAATGGTATAATACTTTAGGAAACCTAGTCACAAAAAAAAACAACGAATTTTTAAACAAGAATCGACATTATTTAATGCTGGCGGTAATCACTTTTACTGTACCCAATTTGTATTAACTACTGTATTAACTACCCACATTTTCCATTGAAATTTTAAAACTTGCAACAACAACCCTTTTCAAAAGTGATTAATATCAACATTTAAAAATGTCGGTTCTTGTTTAAAAATTCGTTGTTTTTTGTTGTGACTAGGTTTCCCAAAGTATTATATCATTTTGGAATCTTGGTTAGTTGCGTCAACTTTTGAAAATAATTGCCATAGTGGTGTCAATACTATTTTTTTACACCATGATGATTGAAAGTGGACTGTAAGAAAAAATCTTTCAAAATTGTAGGGACAAAATGAATTTTGATTATTTTTTGTGTAAAAACTACATGTATTATGGTATTTTTAAGAACTGTGTTAGATAGCAGGGCTACTTAAGTTTCCAAAAACAAAAAAAAAAACAGTAATATTTGAATATTTGTAGACATGGTCGTTAAAAATACCATTAGGGATGTCGATTTTCGATGAATTTCATTTTTTTTCTGTAATTTCTAAAATAATTGAGATATATTTTTTTCCTTATTTTTTCTCGACTAATCATAAGCAGCTCCATCCTCTGGTGCCGGCTTATCGTTGAGTTTTGGGACACGTTGTATAACAAACCTCTTTTTATGCTGATAGTACGAGAAAATAGAAAATTCAAATATAGAATGCCTGTAAACATACAATACTACTACATATGCAAATTTATAATTATTATCATTCATTTATAACTAAGTACCTAGTACGTATTTTATTTATTAATGTATGTTCACCGATTTCTCCGTTTTTTATTTTCGTTTGATAGGGTACCTCTACTTTCGAAGTACTCCCACTGCCACCGAATCGGTATCTGATGAGGGGATTCGTAAGGAATTTAGGGAACTCCTCAAATATCATATAGGACATTTAAAATCCCTATGAGTATATAGGGATTTTAAATGTCCTATAGTTGATTAATGAGATGTGGGACTATATAACAGTATATTATGATCACTAAAAAGTATGAAATACAATCAATAAATTAAACAAACTTTAAAAACTCAAGAAATAACTTCTTTTTCATCACACTTGCTTGTAAATGGTGTTATTCCATGCCTGTATACAGAAGGACAATGGCCTAAATTGTTCCCGCGGGAATTATGGCGAGTTTGTCATCCCTAGGGAGTAATGACTTTCTTTTTAAAATTTGCAACTCTTTCGTACATCATTTCGGACTAAGGAGGTTTAATTTTCAGCCAAAAATTAAATAGGTTTCTAATTTCATCTTTAAAAATTAGCTATAGACTAACTTACATTACACAAAACCTATACGCTTCATTAAACTTCATTATTTTTATACCTATTTCAAGTTTATATCAACATTTATCATTAATTTTAGTAATTATACATTTTTATCAAATTGGCTAAATCTGGCTCGAATCCAGGTCGAAACTAAACGCAGTTATTATCTTTGGTAGAGGTCACAAAAAAAATATAGGTTCCATTTACGTTCCCGTTCGTCAAAAGTTATTTCTTTATATTTTGCAGAGTTAAAGTGTTTTCTCTTTGTTTTTTTTCCTCGCAAATGTGATGAAAACCATTGTGTGTATCACAGGCAGTAAGGGGATTACTAACTCGAGCCATTAAAAGCCCTCCGCCTACGGCGTCGGGCTTCTAACACTCTCGTTAGTAATTCCCTTCATACTACCCTTGATGCACAATGTACTATTGAATGGTAGGTCGATTACCTTCCATCAAACTTAAGTCGGCTATTGGTTAAAAATATTGTAGGACGCCGACTTCAGTTAGACTAATTACCAAGGACCGGAATTCTTCATAGCAAAGATCAAACTGTCAGAGGGTTTGACCAAAGTGTTTTATCGACTATCGATAAATAAATGTCACTTAATGACTCATTAACATGACATCGGTAGATGTAGATCGATCATTTTCCACTCATAAATGGATTACTTATGACAATCAAGCGACGTAAATGACATAAGTATGTGACTTGGCACGATTTATTTTAATATGGAAGTGCAAGTTGCTTATCAAAGAGGTCAAATGTTACAGAATAATCGTATAAGTCGATATGCGATAATATTCCGTAACATCGATAAGTGGAATTGTCGATAAAACAATTTGGTCATTCCCTCTGACAGTTTGATTTTAGCTATGAAGAATTCCGGTCTTTGCTAATTACCTACCATTTCTCTACTTTCAGCTACTTAACCTTGATTGTCTGGTTTCCCGAGCTGTTCAACCGTTTTGAAGACTTTGAAACTAACTTCCCTAACCAAACGGCCTCCATATGCATCGTGGCTGGCAATAAGACCGAGGCGGACCTGCTCGACCCCTATGACTGCTTGAAGGATATCGACCCGCGCGTGTACTATCACACCCTCATCCTCGGTTGCGCCTGCATTCCAACAGCGCTGGTGCTGCCACTGTGCGTTCATAGGTTCGGAGCGAAGTTCTTTTTAAGTACGTATACTCAAATTGGTAGTTTACCTACAACAAGCCGTTAATCTTAACACATAAAAGTTACACCGTCCGTCAAGCCACCTAAATAAGTAGTGGTGGTAAGTTTAGTGGTGGTACCTTGTGCAGGGTCCGTCCGGATCGCATGCTTAAAATGACCACCAACCAGCATTGCAGTGTTCCGGTGTGGGGATAAGACAACCGGTGAATTTACTAGAGCGTAGAGGCCTTCAATACTTAGTCCTCAGCGTTGACAACACATTTGCAGTCTTTGGATGGCAGTGTTAACGTTGTAGTCTTAAGAATAAAAAATGTGTACGAGTCTCAGATCTCACTTTAAAAGTCGAGGACCAGTCTCCGTACGCCACCGACGTCACTAGTGCCACATGTATCTTTTTGAGCATTTTGTTTTACCTGTTCACAAGAATACTCTTGATAAATAAATATATATAATAAGCACTTGCAATAATTTGAAGATGATTTGACACACACGTTTAACATATTATTATTGAACTGAAATTCAATTAATTTATTACACACCACTTTTCTCGTTTAACTTTGCCGTTTGCCGCATGGAATGGATGGTACTTGGTATTTATTTCTAGTGTGAACAGTGTGTAACTCGACCGACACTGAGCAATTCGGAGTACGCACAGATAGGCAACGTGCACGTGCAATGCATCTACACACACAAGTATGGCCCGCTTTCGGCAAATAAAACAACTGTAGGTAGATCAATAGATTAAGTTCTAATTCGCTTTCTAGTTATCAGTGTGACTGGAGCAGGCGTTATGGTAATGGCAATGGTCTTCGTAGTCAACGTCACGCAAAACCTGATAGTCTCTGCCGTCTTTGAGGCACTCACATCGCTCGCCACATCGCTAATATTCTGCGTGCTTGTGGATCTGTATCCTACAAACCTTAGGTACGTTTAACGTTAACTAACTTAGAGTCGCTAACACTCTTGTCTATGATTTCAGAGATCGATCTCTTGGCGTCATTACTTGAAATAATGAGGACATGACTCTCAACATTTTAATTTGACGCCAAGAGTCCGATCTTTGGATGTTAGTGGTGCCGATGCTCTTCCCCGCATGACACCTTGTCATGTCTATTTCTTTTCTTCGTCTTCGATTATAACAAAAATGTAATATGAGTTCGGTACTTACTCGCTGCATTTACCTAAAACGATTTTTTGCAGGGTCATGGCCTCTGCGTTGTCTCTGACAGTGGGCAAAATCGGCGGTCTGACCGGGAGCTTGTCATTTGGATACCTCATCGACTTACATTGCCTCATCCCTATCATCTGTTTCGCAATCTTACTCATGAGTGAGTACCCATTTAAACAAAATAAAGTGTAAGTCGGGACACTCTTACGTAATCTCGAATTATTTAATTACAAATTTTATATTAACGAGTATTGAAATCACGAAAATTTGTTTCCCGAATATTATTTGTGGTATTCTGCCTTTTGGCCAACAATAACTTGGCAAAATGTAAGTATCGTTTCGTTTCCCAACCTGTTTTATTTTAAGTGTGAAAATTTCACAATCTATTTCAATACCGTCGTGTAAATTAGATTTTTTTTACCCTATAAATTAGGTTTTTATATAAATCCTGCAATATCAACAGTTACAGAAAAAAAGAGGGGGTTGGCAAATGAAACGGTTGGGAAATGATACATTTCGTCAAACATATTTTTGCCAAAAGGCAGAGTACCATTATTTGTACGGATATTGACAGCAACGAATTTACTTCCTAGTGATATAAACCAGATCGGTAATATAATAATTCGAATATACAAATAAAACAATTGGGTTTGATGTACACGAGCCGTTAGAGTAGCTTCACATTTGCGTGAACTAGGTTTAACCAATATGGTCTAAACGAAGTTGCGACTATTGGGAGCTCTCCATTAGGCTCAGTTAACAATATTTTTGAGCCTCTATAGAACCCTGTCACAAAAAGTCAAAAATTCATTTTTACGCAATTCCTCCTGGAATATTAAGGCTATCGACATTGCGACAGGGTTTTATGGTAGCTCAAAAACAAATGTTGGTGACCGCTCATTTCTAATGGTCGTTAATTTAACACAGGTGCCGGAGTTGCGTGCTTCTTTCTACCAGCGACTGGTAAAGATACCCTGAAGTAGCGGAGGACGACTGATTGTACAGCGGATAATAAGTGCGGAATAAAGTGCGGGTGCGTTAAATTGTTAACTGAAAAGTCACCCTTTGGTGTACTACTCGCATCCAAGGGTTATTCAAAAATGTACTCACTTCTCGTTTTCAGTGAGTGCTTATTGAGAAAGACAGGTCAAGAAGCCTGGGACTTGAGTGCTGTACTAGTTAGCAATACTTATAACGGAATCCATAATTAGACGAACTAGTTTGATAGATGGTTTAATATCCCGACCAGTACATTTTGATGGCGGGTCTGATAACGTAGATGTAGAAAGAATAAATTTTTAAAACAGGACTCGGTAGTTTTTTTTTCTGCGAGACAATATGTTTATCGATGCGCATTTGTGGCTCATGCATGATTATTTAAACAGTTTAATAAAATTTACTGTGGATAGATACATTCATTACTATTAAGGCCATACATAATTTACAAAAAATATAAAATATAATATAGGATCAGGAACAGTTTAACGAATAAATAATAATTATTAAAACGAAAGATGATTTATTTTATTAGGTTTAATTAAGAGCCTAGAAGATGCGAAGCAAAGGAGTGAGTGAGACAGGCAGCATACTGTACATTAGTGTAGGTGAAGTTATTACAAAAAATAAATAAACTGGAATTGTTCTGTATATTTTTGTGATGTTTTAAAAGTGCAAAGTAAAAAAAAAAACGCCTAGGCCAACCTTAATGTCTGTCGTGATAAGCGTATAGCTCTTGCAATATATGATGGCCAGTGAGTGGGCTTTACTTGTGGTAATCACCTATCTGATACATGTCAAAGTGTGCGTGAGAGAGAAAGTGAGCATAAAAAAAAAAGAGAAAATTCTATTCTTCTTGAAGAAAGTGAAAGACTTTGGCGACCATTACTCATGCCTACAAACAATATCTAATAATATGAAACATCGAAAACAACAAACTATTTAGGTTCTTGACGTGATATGCGTACTATTTAGTCATGCATGTGGTAGCGACGTTTTTGGTTACATCTTCTACGAAATTAACGAGTCTCCGTTTTTTCTCTCCTTAAATTACGTACAATTTTATGTTAATTAAAACTTTCCTGTAGGTTTTGTTTTTATTTCAGAGGGCTTATTATGGCCGTGTTTATCGCGTGACTAAACATGGATTAAATATCCGTCACTCTCGCACTTATATACTTATCAGAAAGCGACGAATTTTTATACCTCACTATGAATAACATGATAACATGCTGACGGTACTTGGTGGCAGTTAGCGTCTTGGATACAATATGCACAAGTGACTCGAGGACGGCGTGCTCGCGACTGATCGCTCCGTCAGACACGCACACTACCGCAATGTACAAGTTCGTCCACTAACAAAACCCACAAACCATCGTGAATTGCAAGAGCTATAGATGTCTAAGAAAACTTAGGGCCTCTACAGACTTCAAGCAAGCGAATAATTGCTTATATTCCACCAGTATTCTTCTTTAACAAATTCTGTTGGGTATATCTATGAATTTAAATATGATGGGGCTTTTGCTTACTAATATTGAATACAAAGTACTTTTACGTACCCTATTTATACGATGTTGCCTAGCCTACAAACACCTTAGTAAGTTAACTATTTAATCCATAAAAAACTTTGGATTCACTGATTTCGCGGCACTTTAACTCAAGTGATTAATATTACAAAACTCAATGGCTTCCGGCTATCATCAGTCAAAATGGTCCACCACAGATGTGTCTGCGTCTCTACAACTCTATAGAGGGACATGCACACTAACCTGTCACCGCAGGATAATTCAGACGATAGAGCTGGTGTGCAACTAGGCTCAGGCATATCAGGCTTTGGCTCAAACTTACGTTTATCATCTTAGTTTTATTGATGATGAAAACTAAGCCTTTATCATGAGATCACCTTATTATGTTTGTGAAGTTATGCTGCAGGTATCCGGTAACATCGATTTCATGATACGCAGCTGTACTACATGTTTCGTCCGCATGCTGGTAAAACTTATGCAAGAACGCAGTCACACAGTACTACACTACGGTATTCAACGAGGATGGGTGATTGCTGGTATTTGAAATAAGTAAAACACCTAAGTACTAGTTATTGTTATAATAATTTATACTTTGTTGGGAGCGAGGCGAATTCATTCGTGCTACATATAAACCTCTCACAGGTTTTCGAAGCGCGTCTTAATGTAAGAAATTATAATGGCAGTTTACATAAAAATTTAGTAAAAAAAAAACATTTACTTACCTACTACATAAACCGCATTGTTTACGTAACTAATGAAGTGAACAGGACTCAAAAACCCGGGGCCCCGTGCCTTCGCCGACCAAACCTTGCTCACCCAAGGGATCTTCAACCTTCACATAATACGAGCGATTCTCGAGACAGCTTTAACACTATGGAGCCCTGACGCCACTTTTATTCTCTCTACAAAGATATCACGGGTGTCAAACTCCTTGCTGTAGCCTTCATAGGTACCTACACTAGTATTATAAAGAGGAAAGTTTTGTATTTTTGTATCTTTGTAACGAATAAACTCAAAACTACTGGACCGAAAAAATCTTTGAATCGAATGCTTCATTATCCTTAAGAAACATACATAGGATATGACATGTTTATTTTTTCTGCGCGGACGGAGTCGCGGGCAACAGCTAATATACTCTAAAACTAAAGCTCGTAGAGCAGAAATTTAAACGCAGTTTATTTCTTGACAAAATCTATAAAAAATTGAAATAAAAAAATATGCATATAAAATGATCTATCTATAATTTGCTAAAGTGAAGTATTTTTTAGCTTCGGATCGGGACACAATGGTACAATTTCTATATTTGTACAACTCCACATCTGTACAATATTCATACCCAGGTAGCTAAAATCACTTTTATTCTGCAAAAGTAGGTAGGTTCCTTAGGTATCTTTAGATGCCCGAAGGTAGGCAGTAGATTTATAAGTAGGGCTCCGTCGAAAAGCAGAATTTGAAAAAATATAGAAAAAAACTCATTAAAAATTGTACGACTTGCACTGCCGATGCATTTGTACAAAAATGGACATTGTACCCTCGTGTCTGAAGCCAATTTTATTACCACTCTGGTAACCTATTCCAGGGTGTCCAGTGGGCCTAGTATTGCTTGCGTCTATATCGCGTGTCAAATGTGGAGAACACATCCGTCGCTGTTGTACTTTTTTACGGGTTGATCTCAGGTTGTCCAGGTCGCAAAATGACTACATAGGTGGATTGACCACATCGCATAGTGACTAAGTCGCAAAATGCCCACATCTTTATTTGACCACATCGCATAATGACTACGTCGCAAAATGACCACATCTTTATTTGAGTACATCGCATAATGACTACGTCGCAAAATGACCAGATCTTTATTTGACCACATCGCTTATTGACTAGGTCGCAAAATGACCACATCTTTATTTGACCACATCGCATAATGGCTATGTCGCAAAATGACTAGATAGCTTATTTGTCTAGTTTGTGTTTTGTTCTATAAATGTACAGTCAAATGAAACTACATGAGTTTGGTTTGTTTTTTTTAATGAATTACCATTTCGTAACTTAGAACCTAAAATTATTATCTAAACTAAAATAGTTTCTTATTCTAAATTTAAACTAAAATTCTTCTTATTTTCCGTTTTTTGTTGGCCGTATCGTTCTGGAGTCGTTTTTTTTTACTGTTTCGTAAATCTAGCATTATTTATTACTTAAGCATATATTTGATTCTAGATATATTTTGAAGAAACTCGTACGCTGTTATTTCTTTACGTGTAACTTTTTTCAACTCGTGTTTCATTTTCCTGTCTAAAATGATATCATTCTTTTTTCTGTTTACTTTTTGAAAAAAAAAACCACGAACGAGCATATCTTGATAGCGAGCTTCTGTTTTTAGTTTATACATAAACTTTATCAGAGTCGGCCTTTGCTGTAGCCGAACACCAATGCGTCGGTGCCATGCCTCCAGAGTATTAGTGGTTCTAAGCCTTTCTGAACTACAGGAAATCAATGACGGGTTTTTTAGCCACTGCCGTGAAAAGTACTCCTTGAAGTTATTAATTTCTTCGCAAGTTGGACTATTCTCGATTATTTCTTCCCATGCTTCACAGATTAGTGATGCGGGTAAAAGGGGCAAATTTTTTATGTATGTGACAATTTGCCTACCTCCCGTCACAGCAGTCAATCCTGTTTTCTCTGCATTTTTTTCAATTGCCTTTGTAAAATGAAAGAAACACCCAGATACTTTTACTCCTTCGAAAACATTTCTACAAGCGGAAATCTGTGCTAATTCATAATACACTTGACTGTACTGGTGTTATGCGATGTAGTCGATCAACCTATCTAGTCATTTTGCGACCTAGCCATTATGCGATGTGGTCAAATAAAGATGTGGTCATTTTGCGACCTAGTCAATAAGCGATGTGGTCAAATAAAGATCTGGTCATTTTGCGACGTAGTCATTATGCGATGTAGTCAAATAAAGATGTGGTCATTTTGCGACGTAGTCATTATGCGATGTGGTCAAATAAAGATGTGGGCATTTTGCGACTTAGTCACTATGCGATGTGGTCAATCCACCTATGTAGTCATTTTGCGACCTGGACAACCTGAGATCAACCCTTTTTTACATGTCAGAAGGTAACAGATGCCTTATCCAAACTTGTCACGCGATAAACACAGCCATGTTAGGTGTCTAAGGGCTGTATTAATAAACTTATCTTGACTTCGAGGCCGGTCACAAGATACGTCAAAACAAAAGGCCAAACCATAGAACACTGTCATTTTTGACGCATCTCAAGACGAGCATTACAGTTGACATCAGTTTATTAATACGGGCCTAAGGTATACGTAGTATAAGTAAGATGTATGGATATGAATAGCTGGTTTATTACTGGTTTTGGCAGGTGGCGCGACATCGCGCTATGCGTTTGTAAAACATAGATGTGCATATAGGTACATATCAATAAGACTTTAAAAATTGATAACTTTCTCCGTAAACGTCTTTCTTAAACCCGACATTGACAAGTCATTGTGGCAACAACTGTCATATTCCATAAAACAATGATACATTTACATTCTAAATTTACTACATCATTTTAAATTTTATTTATTTAGACTTGAATAAATAGATAATGGAAGTACTCAAACGAGTCTTGTAGCCGATGCTAATAAAATGAGGCGTTAATTTATGTTCCAAAATGTTTAAAATCCACGCACGTACGTATCTATTATATATAAGTGAAAAACCCGAATGCTGAGCCGAGCCCTTTGCCTTTGTGTTGTGTTTTTGTTTGGTATAATTTAATTAAATAATAATAATTTTACGTTAATTATATCTTATCTGTGTTTCCTATAAATTTAAATGTTTGAATGCTTGAACGATTGAATGTAGAAAACTACACTAAAGAATGTGTGATGATGTGTGTCAGGGTTTCTAATATCTGGATATTTTTAAGTCTTTGTATAATTATGTCTTCTCTTCTTCTCTTTTGTGTGTATTTAACTATTTAAGGCTAAAAAAATAATAATTAACGGGATAAAAAACGAAGGATGAACCGAGATGGCGCCTTACAAGTTTTAAGAACTTTGTTGACACGATTCTCGAAAACAACGCACGTAACCTAAGAATAAACTATTGAGGCCTATTCTCTAGAAATGAGAATAGAACAAACAGCATAAAATTTACCGGTTTAGCTGCGTATTTTTTCTACAATCACGTAGTGAAATCTCGCTAACATTGACAATTTGAACTGTCGGCCATTGTTCGGAAACGTTTCGGCTAACGTTCGGATCGGTCTCGCTTAATACCTTACGTGTAAGTAGACGCATTTGACCTCTAATAATACCTTAAGCCCTGCTTAGACTGTAAAACCACGGTTTGTGATTCAAGAAATGGATTAAACTGGTGCTCCGTCCCTTTCGCACAAGTGCAATACGGAGCTATAAGTTCCGATCTGCTATTGAAGGACTACATGCAGGATAAAATTGGTTCGTCTGGGACAGATTGTTTAGCTTCGGCAGTCGGACGAGTTATTATGTTCTCTGTGGAAGGAACAGTGTCTCTTCTCTGTGGCTTTTCAAATAAATTTACTTACAGTCCCTGAGCTCTTAGAAAAACTTTCGGGTTTCGGGGGGAATCGGAAGGCTTCGTATAGTAGAAAATGACAGTGCACTCGTGTCTTCATTGATTTATATCAGGGATCGTTACCGGTTTTATGATTACCGGTTTTAAATGAGGTATACCTGGTTATAGTTGCATTTCGCTATTTATACCGGTAAAGTTTTGATTAGTGGTATAATCAATATCAGTATTCATGTTTATTAGCCAATTGACGATAATATCTGTATTTAATACGTTACCCTTAAAAACCATTACCGGTATTATCAGTCAGTGTCAATATACGCGATTATTTATTTCTGTAAATACCCTATGCCTTGGCGTATTGTAAAAAAATAAGAATATTTCAGAATAGGTATTTTGGACTCTTTGAAATAAATGAAAAGGAATCATAATCATTTAACAAACAATATACGATACGAAAACCGGATACCGTATGACTGTTTGAATAGCAAACTAAATACATTAAGAAATTAGGTCAAAAACCATAAGTTTTAGCCCTAGTAGAATAAAATTCAGCCCCAGTACTAGGTAGTAGACACTTCAGCTAGCCTGCTCAGTGTTGTCGCGTGACTAGGGTTTGCAATCCGAATAATCCGAATATTCAATTATCCGAATATCCGCCGAAAATAATATTCAAAATTATCCGAATACTAAACCGCGAATTATCCGAATAAACGGATATTTTGAAAACACTAATAAAATCATTTATAAGCAGGAAAAATTCGAAAAAATACGAGAAAAAACACTAATGACTAATGACGTTTTATGTCCATCTGTATTGCCCAAATAAGGTGTTTAGACAAATGTTCCATATTAAGTATTATATTTTATTAAATAAGTACCTGAATACCAACTTACATAAATTACATAATATACTGATTTAATCTAGCAGACACGAATTGTTACTAATGTTACTATTATTAGGTATTTAAATGAGCAACGAAAACACTTGCAGATAAGGCGGATTTTCTACCTGTCACTAAAATAATTATTGGTATTACCTACTTACTCTGAACCGACCGAACAACGAACCCATTCGCTCAGTCAGTCAGTCAGTCTGTATCTGTAGAAGGTAGGTTGTCTGTTATTGTTTCGCGTCGCGTCACGCGTGGTATTTAAAAAAATGTGATTTGCAATTTTATTTTATTATAAAAATTACAAATTACGTGGTGCGATAATGACAATTTAACTCATATAATGATTATAAAAGCATGTTGTATTTTTAATTTTCAGGTTTTTTGTTACTTGACTTGTTGATTTTATGCATTACACACCTTTAAATACGCTAATTTTGTTTTATTTTATAAAGTACCAAAATTATCCGATATTATTCAAATATCCGAATATTCGGATAATAAATATTGAAGTATTCAATTATCCGAATATTAAAAAACTGGGCGGATATTGCAAACCCTACGCGTGACGTTACACTATTTCACCGATTTGTTCCGTTTTAGTAGTAATGTCTAATTAACATCTTACCTTTCAAGTGCAACGAATAGCGGTATTTAATATAGTAAATAGTCTATACATAGCGATAAAGGTAAAATTGGAATGACAGCAATACCTCTAACTAGAACATAGGTATTCTTTTGTTAGCGGTAATAATTTGACAATTTATATACCGGTATTAAATAAAACCGGTTTCATAATCCCTGATTTATATAGAGCAGTAAAACCACCACAAACTTATTTATTTCGTTTGTTATTTTTTGGAAATCGTTTTCTCTCACTAATACGCTGGTAAACCTCTTAGCCTAATTGTGCAAAATGTATACCAATCATAACAAAATAGGGGACACGCTATGTTGTACATAGAAAAGAACTGTTTTCGGAAAAGGATTAAACCTGTAATTTACGAATTTATCATTCGAAAACTGTAATGTTCAACTTACAAGCTGTGTTTTTCTATTTTTTGTCAATTTTTTTGTTTTAACCGCGCCGTTTAAAACAATTTTCAATTTTCATATAAAATGAGCAAAAAATTCAACTTTTTTAAAAACACGCGCACGCGCGCGCAGGCTTTTGTCGCCGAATTAAAGATATAAAGTAACCCACAAAATATTTATGGAGTATTATAATAATAAAAACAGTTAAATAAATTGTTTGGACAGTCTATAACAATGATTTTTGCATTCTACCATGAAAATAACATTAAAAACGGCATTTAGAATAAAGGTTCGATATCAGAAGTGATGGCAGGGCTCCTATTTCTGAGCGATTTGCCCTTCGGGCATCTTAAGATACCTAACGAACCTAACCTACCTACTTTTGCGGAATAAAAATGATTTCTGACGAATAACCGACTAAAGCGAATAGCAGTGGTGTGACAAACTGGTGTGACCACGAGTCAGCCCCTGAAATATCGTACTAATAAGTAAAGGTCCGCCATTTTTAATTCCGAGCTTCCGATCAGAATTCGAGAGTGCCAACATTGAAATTCGTGTTCAGCGGGTCCGAATTAGTAAAAAAAACACACTTGGACAAATGTAACCCAAAATGCCGCTAGGACTGTTGAAATTTTAATACAAAAAAACCGGCCTTGTGCGAAATAATGTTACTTTGCCATCTGTGTTTGGGTCATGAATTTACATATGAGTACCAAATTTCAACTCAATCAGTCCAGTACTTTAAAAGACGTACAGACAGTCGCACGAGTGATCCTATAAGGGTTCCGTTTTTAATTTTTTTGTACGGAAATCTAAAACGTATTAAATTATTTTCTTGAATATTTGAAAAGGGGTCTAGAATTGGGGATTGAACAGAACGAGAACTGTCGTAAGAAAGGGCTCGATTCAATTCTTTTTTTTTATGTATCACGCACACCACAAAACCCCTTTGTGTCACACCAAAACTTTAGGGTAACCTCAACTTCATGCACTATCCATAAAAGGGAAACAACGTGTGTTGTGACACATCACGACTGTGGACGTATCGGCCGTGGTTGCCCCACAGGGATGATTTTTATCGTAGGAAATAACATACTTATATTTCCGTCAAGGTGCAACAATGTTTAACAAAACATTCAATGTGACAGTTCGTCCATGGCCTTCGAAAATGTTGTATGAGATTTATTTGTAGCGTATCTTGCTTGTTATGCAATTTTGAGAATTGTGCTGTGTCCGTAAATGTGTTAATTATGTTTAATTAGGTCGTTCCTGATGCAACCTAAACCCGGTGCTGAGCGATTTTTAAGTTGACTTATAATTTTATACTTCGCCAGAGTCAGTGCGGCTCTAAAAAAACGATTCGGCTGGGCCACCCGCGACTACTTTTATTTTTTTTATTTACCGTAAGATATCCCTTAAAGAATAGTCTCCACATGCCTTTGTAATCTTAGTATTGTGGTTTATATTTGTATAACAAAATCTCCGAGAAGAAATATATTGATAGATTCGTGACAAAAGTCAGAACAGCACGGGTAGCACAAGTTGTATTTTCTCGCTTGTGGCTCATCTTACTATCGTTACAGACTAGAAAGACAGGGAGATACGACCGACAAACAAGTCGCGGACATGTTGTCCGTAAAGCGGCGATTACACTGAGTCGTTCACCAAATGCAGTCGTCAACTTCAACTTCGTCAACTTGTTTCGAACTACTGCGGCGAACGAACGTCGTCTTTTCATTAGTCTCTTCGCATACTTCGATCACGGAACTAGGCGGTTGAAGCTGTCGTTCGCCAAATGCGGCCGACTACCGTGTTCTTTACACTGTTGCGGTCGCCGGAATTAGTAACGACAGAGTGGCACCGAGAAGAGAGTAAATGCTAGGCATGCTAGCCTTACAGAAAAGGAATCTGTCAATCCATATTTCTATAAAGCAATTGTGTCCGTCTGTTACGCTTTGACAACTAAACCATTGAACCCACTTGGCTAAGACTTGGTATGGAGATGGCTTTAACCCCAAAGAAAGGGTAAAGGGTTTTCCTGCAAGTAGGTATTGACTTTTCCGCAGACGGAGTCGCGGGCAACAGCTAGTTAAAATTATCGTTGCTCATATGCTTTGTTCATGCCACAAAAAAAATCAATAGGTATGCCTTGATTCATGTAATTGGTTATGATAATGTATTTAACTTGCAGGGCTCTTTGGATCCAACTTCGAAGATGCAATCGCGGCCACAGGTTAGTGCACATCAGAGCAGAAGGCTAAAAGTAATTATTAAATTGTACAAAGAGAAAAAGTTTTTCTCTTTATTACATTTTAATAATGTAAAAGTGGATACATTTATTTTT
Organism: Acleris sparsana; assembly: GCA_923062465.1. NCBI lineage: Eukaryota > Metazoa > Arthropoda > Insecta > Lepidoptera > Tortricidae > Acleris > Acleris sparsana. The sequence goes on from OV281293.1 coordinate 6,225,510, forward strand.
AGTCTACTGTACTCATGCCAATTTTTCACCCCAATACTAACACATATTTTTATTTACGGCTTACTTCTTATTCTAAAACGTTATCGTAACCTCTTTAAAAATCCATAATTGGCCTCTGAACAGTTTTACCGATCCTATTTCTACAGTAAATAAATACCTACCCAAGAATATGTGAAGTCACCATCTGTTAGTAGATTTATCTATCGCGCGATCTTAACTTAACGGACAGCATTACACTTAGAAATACAGATACCTACCTAATCTCAAGTTTTACAGAGTGAGCTTAAAAAGACTTTAGGTATTCAGGGTAGAAAACCAGGAATCATTACTAATCTTGTTCAACAAAGCACAAATAACATACAAAATTATATAAAGAAGTACTTATAAGACGAATATTGTTAACAAACGACGACATGGTTACGAGCAAGTTACGAGTATTTTCAGATTTCCGCGGAAGTTTCCTAAGATAATTCTTTTGTTTAGAGTATTCAGAAAATACCTTTCAAAGGTTGTTATAGGGGCAAGCTAAAACCCATTCAGGAATCGGGTGCTTGTTGGGTAGGATAAGTTACATTCATTGTTTTTTTCAGGTTTATACCGATTGAAGCCTCGAATTGACTGGCCAACGTCCACAAAGTGTTTTCTTGTAAACTTACTTAGGAAACTATATTATTCTATACTATTGTGTGCAGGTGTTTGAAACTGTTCAGGGATCTCTATTTATTTTTACTACAGGGACAAATACCAAGTAGTGATCGTATAATCCTAAACTGAGCCCCTCCAATATTTATAGGAAACAATTCGGTATCAGTTTTAATGTTTTGTAAACAGTCATAGAGCGTTATTTTGACCAGTAGGTCAAAATAAAAAAATAAATAAAAAAAAAGTATTATTTTTAAATTTCCTCAGCAAGATTTTTTTTTTTTTTTTGGTGTAAATGTATTGATTTAAACCACAACTTAAACCAACAAATATCTGAAAAAAGTACTAGGGAACATAAAAAAGTGGTACAATTTATTCATAGATTAAATTATTTTTAATTATCTTTTTTTCGGTGAATTCAGTTTAATATAACAAGAAGCGTGTATAAAACATTAGCATACCAAAACTGAACCAATATGACTTATTTTACTTTGCAATTTAAATTAATATTTAATACAAAAGAAAGTCAATCTTGATATTTTCAAAGTAATTAACACTCGTAACAAATTCGCTCTAAAAAATAGAGCAAAAATTTTGGTCTATTTAAAAAATAAAAGATAAAAGATGTTTATTCAGTAAGTAGGGCACGGGCACTTTTACACGTCAAAAATCTACCAGCGCTTCGCAAGAGACCACTGCTGAGAAGAAGCGCCGCAAGAAACTCAACAGTCAGTCGTTTTTAAAAAATTTTTTGTTAACTATGATGTTATACAATTACAAAACGTAACCTAGCATAATATAAAACAATCAATCTGACATAAAATAAACAAGAAATATATTAATTTGTAGTTGAGCAAAAAAATGTGTCATAACTCGGAATTTTCACAAGAACTAATAAGTAGTAATAATACAAACGAATAAAAAATATACAAATTATACTTACCATTGGCGGTCCAAGACAACCTACAGAAACCGTGTTGCCGAGACAATACCTATATTTTTTTTTATATATTTTTATGACTACATCATTATTAAGTTATTAGGAGGTTAGTTCAGGCCAAGCATTTTTATCAAAGCTTTAGATATCAGCCACTTTTTCAGGTAAGTTACAAAAATTTGTCGTAGGTACATTTATACTACCTCTCAAAGCCAGCAGCAGAAGAAGCAGTTACTCAAATTCAATAAATGAATTAGAATCAAACCTCGCCGCCGTTAGTAATATGCTTGCACTTGCTACAGGAGTTTTGTGACATACTACCATTTGTCTTTATAAAAGTTTAACTAATTTTCGTAACTCAGTGGAAAAGTTAACGTTTCTTGATTTTTCTCCTTAACTAGGTACCTATAAACTTAAAAAAAAACGCCCTAATGATGATGACACTATATTTATAATAACAATCGCAATTGTATTATTTTCCATTTTGTGTCCACACCCGTTAATCTACAATATGACAGCGTAGGTACGCTACTTTAGGCATTGCCTAGTAGAAACAGGTTCACATTACGCCGGACCAACAAAAATCGGTATATGTCCTAAATGTATATACCTAGGCGAATCTACCTACCGATAGGCATGAAGCGATATCATATAAATATAAGTTCATACCCGACACACTTATGAGGACACCGAAGTGTCTATTTCGACCTTATATGAATTAACTAGCTCTAAGTGTTGTTTTGCAGGCTACGGTCGCTTCCACTTCTGCCTGCTGGCGATTACCGGTCTGATCTACGCTCAAACAGCTGTCGGCGTCACGATCATATCGTTCGTCCTGCCGGCCGCGACATGCGACTTCCAGATGGACTCGGCTCACAAGGGCTGGCTCACTGCCGCCCCTGTGTTAGGTATCACAACAATACAATACAATAAATAATTCTTCATTGGACACCACATACAACAATTGGTTAGTAAATGAAATAAAAAGGTTACAGCGTGAATCAACAGGCGGTCTTATCTCTTCGACACAACAACAGATTATTATTTTTCATATTTAACACAAATAATGCAAACAAGACCACAGACCATTTGGTGTTATGAGGCACATGGACATCTGCATAAATAAATAGTTATACACAATCTCGAGTATCTATCTGTCTACGAATGTTCTCCATTGCCATCGATTCCTAGTTTGTGATTTCTTTTTTCCACTTCCTCCCGGTTATTGGGTTGTTTTTAGGTATTATCAGGCCAGTAGCTTTAAGACCATCTTTTTGATTCATACCTATTTAAAACACTTAACTAGGAGTGGAGTGAAAGCTATATAAGGAAAATATTTGTCACATCATCACAACATACGATCCCTGCTGACTTCTATGTCTCATACATTCCAGGTATGGTGCTCGGGTCTTACTTCTGGGGCGCCTTGGCCGACACCAAAGGTCGTAAGATTGTGCTGGTGATCACCCTACTGCTGGACGGCATCATCGGCATCGTGTCTTCCGGGGTGCAGTACCTGTACATCTTCATGTTTTGCCGAATAATAAACGGATTTGCGTGAGTCTTAAATAAACTTTAATATAATTCCGGAATTTAGTTATGATAATACGAAAATGAAGTACCTAATACGAGTATTAGCAATATCTAAGTAAGGGCACCAGTAATGGTCGCTAATCAATATTGCACAAGTGATTCTTATTAGCAGGAAAGTCGTCGCTGCATTATCTATCTATACATATATATATTACTCGAGGCCGATTTTTGTACATGGCATAAGATCTACAGTTATTGTCCGATTTTGATAGATGAAATGTCATCGGATTCGTGTCATGCTGGATTGCATAAAACTCTTCGTATTTTTCGTTTAATGATAAAGAACTGAAAATTAAATTTAAAAAAAATAATGTGTGACGTCACGTTACCCTAACCTGTGCCCAAACCCTGCTTTGACTTGAGATGACAATGTAAAATGAACAAACAAGAATTAAACACAAGTTTGGCAATGTTTACATGAATGACAGACGCTATTACACTGTAGTATTTTTATTTCAAAATAGTTGATATACAAACTCATTCTCGCATATTTACGATTTTGATAAATTATATGTCATTGGATTTGTCCCATGCTGCATAAAGCTCTTGTTTTTTACTGAAAAAATATTTTTACTAGCGTGTCTCCGCCTAAGCGACATGGTGTCCCTGTCTGTGCCTTGATGTAATGTGATGTAGATTAAATAATAATATTATTTGTTTGCAATTTCAGAGTGGCCGGCGCCATGGGTATCTGCTTCCCGTACCTGGGAGAGTTTCAGACCACCCAGTACAGAGAAACGGTTCTCTGCTGGATGGAAATGTTCTGGACTTTTGGAATCATAGTATTACCTTGTAAGTACAATGATTAAACTCTAAAGCATGTTTAATTTACAGTTACAACTTTATGTCAAGTACTCGAAACCTATTCAGTGGCAAGGAGGAGTAAGATATTTTATTTATGAAACGTTTCACAGCTGTGTTGAAAGACGTTTCAAAGATTCTAGACTGGAAGAACTTGACATCGAAATTATTAGCGAGTAACTAACTCACAATCGATTTGTAGTCAATTGCAGACGTCTTTTACCGTCGATGTTGTAGTCATGGCTGCAATCTGAAGGATTTGGGCACATATTCTGTGACCTTAGTAGGTATAGTTTCCACCGTTTAAATTTGCCTAAAAGTCTATTGCTCCGACTGGTACCATAAAAACTATAAAGTTATAATCCTGTATAATCACAATAATTGAATAGACACTATACTGTTAAGCGATTCCATTACCAAAGTACTTCATCTCAATTTCGTTGGATTGTACCGCAACGACACAGATTGCCGTCGATACTATCGTATCTCAAAAATGAGTAAACACTGAGAATAAATTTAAAACGAAAAAGTACCTTATAATGGCTTGTATTTGATTTTAGTTTTAATACAAAAATACCTCGTGTATCCTACAATCATTGTTTGTTAACATGAAAGCGTTCCGTGACGATCACATCGAATTATGCCTTTTTTATTACTAACCAAAAAAAATTGACTTTCGAATTTGTGTCTCTTTGTTTCGTCACTTACGAATTGCATAGATAAAAAATATTTGGCAACCATTATACAACATAATTTTTAAATTACAAAGTTATAAATATTAATATACCCTTCGGTTTAATTTGAACCTCCACAATTTTAAGCCTTAAATTCACTTTTTGTGTCACGGTGTGTTTGTAGATGCTAACTTTCTATTTCCAGCCCTTTTCTTGCGGCCACACTACCATTATTGTTATATATTAAAGGTAACAATGGCTTTATTTACCAGATAAGCTCTCAACAAAGACTCGTTCAACGGCGAAGATTCCAACTCTATTATAAATATTATAAATATTATTATTTTTGAAAGAAAGATTACCGTGCTATGTTCATACTCTAACTACAGATATAGTGCTCTAACCTGAAGTTATCAAGAATTTATTTAAAATATTATTATGTAAAGATGACCGTAAGTGGCCTCAGCCCTGTACTACAATCGATAACCGTGAACAGTTGATTTAGCGACAATGTTCAAATATTTCGTGACATTTTTTTTTTAAATTGAGGTGACGGTATACTAGGGGAGTAATGAACTCTTAGGCAAAGTTGAAGGGCGGAAATTATAGAGTATTCCTTAACAAGTCGGTGTCAAATTGAATATGGAGACTGTTTTTCCTGATTTTGTCTCAAATGACGAGTAGGTACTTATTCGGAATAAAGCATGTGAAGTTTCGTATTGTGTGATTTGTAGTAAGTAATCAATGGCATTGAGGCTCAGGGCGACTTCGTCCACAGTCCTAATTCGTCACGTTCTTAACCCGTCCACAATGCTATATGACTCACTATTCCAACTCGTCGGCATTCCTATATTGTCACCTACCTAACTTATCTACTTTCCTATATTGTCACCTTCCTAACTCGTTCACATTTCTATTTAGTGGTCAACTCCTTCAATATTGTGTAGCTAACTTCAGTTTGCGCTGTGGACGATATAGGAATGTGGATGACTTAGCACGATGGACAATATAGGAATGTGGACAAGATAGGAAATTGACGATATAAAAATGTGGCCGAGTTAGGAAAGTGACAATTTAGGAAATACATGTTGACGACATGGCATTGTGGACGAGTTAGCAAGGTGACGAAATATGACTGTAGACAAAGTCGCCCTGAGCCGGCATTGATATGGTTAAATAGCTGTTAACCACCCAGTAACGTTTTTTTTTCAGATTAGAATTAATTGCTGATTTATCCACACGTTTTCGCTTTAAAGTCACAATTAAATAAAGGGCGTGAATATAACCAGGATTCACTATATACTGAAAGTATAAATCGGGAATAAATTAAACATTTAACTCGACGCGACGTTTAGACTGTGTTACAACAGCGGTGGTCACGAGAAAACTGAAGTAAAAGATAAGAAAAACCAGACCAAGTGCGGGTAGGTTAAAAAACTCGCACGACAAGTAGACGAACACCCTCCACTTCATTCTTCTCGTGACCACGGCTGTTGTAACACATTAGAAACCTCGAGGTAAATGTTTAATTTATTTCGTGATTATATTCCGATTATGGTTTTAGTATGTGTGAAAATCGTGTTTGTTTAAAGCAAAAAAAACACTATATGTAAATAATTAATAACAACTAGGTATTTAAATATTGAGAATATTGTTTTTCAGTATTATTAATTCACGTTAATAAAGGAAACATGTGCAAATTTTACTGTTGTTATTCCACTGTGTTAAATAAACGATGTGAGTATTCATTTTATAAACCTGCCCAGGTATCGCATGGGCCATCATTCCTATTAAGAACGTGCGTTTGAAATTCGGCGATTACTCTTACGACACGTGGAACTGGTTCGTTTTCACGTGCGGCATGCCGTCGGTGCTGCTCGGGCTCTGGCTGATGACCTTCCCCGAGAGCCCCAGGTTCATCATGGAGTGCGGCGACTATGAGGATGCGATGAAAGTCTTCAGGAAGATTTATCGGCAGAACACTGGCGACGATCCTGATAACTATCCCGTTAGTATCCAATATTCAATAAAAGTTTACTGATCACTTGGAATTAGAAACTTGTACTGAAAAGTAACTCAATTCAACTCGGTAAAACTCATTGACTTTATAAATCAATGGTAAAACTATATTGATTTTAGAATGTTATCTTAATGTCAAACGTTACGACAGACAGAAAAACAAAGCGGTTACATAAATAAATGTTGTGACTTTGAATTTGAATTTGATGTCAAGTCAAGCGTAATAACGCGTACCTATGATGTTCCAGTTCTTACATCCTCTAAGTAAGTCACACCCCGCTCCTTTACGAGTATGTATGTAGTTGCGGCGAAAAGGTGAGAATAGAAACGATATTATAGTATGTAATTAAAAGAAAGCAGATAAATTATAACATTTATAACAATCGTAACGGCTCTCTGAAAACTTTTTAGCCGTGACGCGCGCACCCTGTCGCCAGTAGCGCGGCGGTTCAGGACGACTTTGTCCACATTCCTCTTTCGTCATCTTCCTCTTTCGTCATCTTCTTAACTAGTCCACAATACCATGTCGTCTATCTCATCAATTTCCTCTCTTGTCCACATTCCTATATTGTCCATAGTGCAGCTAACTCGTCCACATTACTATATCGTCCACAGTGCTTAATGGTCCACATTCCTATATAGTCCACAATGTTAACTCGTCCACATGACTCAAACGTGGACTTATGTGATTATATTTAAAGCGATTAAAATTCAAATACCCGAACCATACTTAAGAATTAATAATAACTAGGTACGTAGAAGCGAATCTCCTTTACCCAGGCCCCAAATCCTACACTTTAAATACATACCTACTTTCCCTATCACCTCCGCTACCTACGTTTCTGTCTTCCGCGCCCAAAGTTAAGGTTGTCACTTGGGAAATATTTCTGAGGTGTTATACAAGTTTAATCATAAAACGACTTTATTTCATTTTTTAAGATTAAAAAATAAATGTATATGGGATCGATATCGGAACAAAGTGAAATGTCACTTATATGGTATACACATGATATATTTTTATACACATGATAAATAAGTCATGATAGGAGTTTTCGTTTTTTAAATTATAATCATATTATCGAATAGCTTGTTTCTTTTTAATAATTAGGTAGGCACAATATTTAACTCTGTTTCAAGGAGCTTTTGTTATTAATCGCCCACAGATACGCAACCTCGAAATAAAACAGTCATCAGTGGTTCTTAAAGGCTCAACGAGAAGTCTCCGGAACCTTAGATTGGCCGAGGCCAAAGACCTGAAGATTATTTTTGGTGAGATTTGGGATCATACCAAACAGATAATTAGCCCTCCCCACCTCAAAAACACTATTAACGCCTGCCTCATCCAGTTTGGGGTAATCACCTCGTAAGTACCTAAACCTAGTATCTAAATACAGTAGGTACCAAGGGCGGATCTAGAATTCGTTCCAGGAGTCACGGGTTCCCAAAATACGACCAAGACAACCTTTTTTATCAAAAAGGTAACAATCGACAACGGACTCCCGTGACCCCTCACGCCCTGGATCCGCCCCTGAAATTTGGCGCAGTTTTAATAACAAACGTCTTTGCGGTTAAGTACTTATGTATATTTTTACGAAGATGTACGGAGAGAGATACAGGTGTAGTGCATAATTGCTTTCCTTCGTATTTTCACGGAAACGTACGAACGTGTCATGCTACTTCAGTCAACCTCAGTACTTTTTGTACTGTGACCGACTGAAATAGCAAGACACGTTCGTACGTTTCCGTGAAAATACGAAGGAAAATAATTATGCACTACATCTGTAGTGTAGTATGGGTAAATCAATGTTTATCCTGTGTTTATATATCATTTTAGGGTTCAGAGTTTTTATAGCGCCGTTAAACTACACCGACATAATTATGGAGTCGACTTTAATATTAAATTACGAGTAACAAAAAAGTTAAACTTAACCTAGCTCCTTTACCGGTGCCGAAAATAGTTTTATCTGTTCTCTACGGTAATTACTAACAATTCTAAGGTAGGTCGCCCACGATCACATTTGCAGCGATGCAGTCGTGAATTCGTAGGTAATACAGTCGTCGTAATGCTCAAAGACAAAAGACAAAGAGAAAGGCTTTAGTTGCAAGATTTCGTACAGTAGGTATTTCTATTCGGATAGTTCTTAAGGGTAATTCACACAGCGGGCGGGAGCGATTCGGGCGCGGGGCATGACAACCGAGGCGGGCACCGCGCTGATGATCGCAGGCGGGCTTTCGGGATAGGACGGTAAAGGCGAGTATATATATGTAGAGTAGAATTTACAATAATGCGCTCAGTGAGAATGCCTATCACCCGCCGCACCCGCCGCACCCGCGAACGCCCGTCGCGGGCCGTCGCGGGTCGACGCGGGTGATAGGCATTCTCACAGAGCGCGTTATAAATTCTACTCTATATACTCGCCATTACCGTCCGTTCCTGCGATCTCCAGCGCGGCGCCCGACCCGCTCCCGCCCGCTGTGTGAATTGCGCATTCGTGTCACTGCTACCATGCTGTCACTGGTATTCAACTTTCGTCCACACAATCACGATTCTGAACGGCAACCAATAGTTGCCAGCTGCCTTGTTTGTCTTCCTCTCTAATCTGTAATGAAAGGGACGGACTGAGCGACAAGCGAGAAAACGCAACTTGTATTATCCGTTATACATCGGTACTATCGCGATAAGGCATTGATACTTACAGCACCAAATTTCTGCGCCCCTCTCTTTCCCTGTACCTCAATTTCGTGCATTGCCGGTGATGTGGTGATGCTGAATCGATACCAAATAAGTGATTGTATCGTTTCCGAATCCCTTCAGTCGCGCGATACATAATGCAACAAGCGGCCGTGTGACGCGATGAATTCGAAGCGATCACAGAACACGCGTCTGCATCGCTACAGAATCGGTTGTCGTCTCTAAGCTATTGTGTTTAATATGCAGTTCATGTTGTTGGAATGTTGTACTCGTACGTATGTGCTTGTTTAACAACGGCTCCGCATGCCCTAGCTCCGATTTAAGTCCTAACAATACCTATTTCAGCTACTTTACTTTGATAGTCTGGTTTCCTGAGCTGTTCAACCGTTACGAGGACTACTATAAGGCCTTTCCCAACAACTCGGCGTCTGTGTGTGTCGTCACTAGCACCACCATCGCGTCGGATATTAGCGATCCGTTTGACTGTCTGAAGACCATCGACCCAGAAGTCTACACGCACACGCTGATCGTAGGCCTCGCCTGCATCCCAACCTCGCTGTGGCTGCCGCTGTGCGTCCACAGGCTTGGAGCCAAATTTTTCTTGAGTACGTTTGTATGCTTTCAGTGAAAGGTAGATAAGAGGTCCAACACATAATGTTTACCTATTTACCCCGAACTTGATGCATGATCGTTCAATAACGTATTCCTGGTCGTTCACACAAAAAAGTGTATCCCATATTCCTAATTAAGGACTGAAATTAAGGAACTTTGACTTTGTCAGTTTTGTGACGAAAAATATCCATACATTGCGGCCATCAATGCTAATTTTCGTCACAAAACTGACAAAGTTAAAGTTCTTTAATTTTAATCCTCAATTAGGGTATACGTTTTAGTGAAAACGCCCTCCTATCTCACTTACACATGACTGCCCCAATATTACAGGGTTCTATGTTGAACTTTTATCAAGTTGAAATTTGTAGTTTGTCAGAGTGACACTAGGTCTAAATTGAATCCCGACTATGGAACATAGAACCCTATAATTGGGGCAACGATATGTATTAACATGCGTCAAAAATGAGTAAATTAGTCCTACCTGGAGTTAGGACTAATTTACTCATAGCATGGATGCTTCAACTCCTGGGGCCTATTGCATACAAAACAAACTTTACATAGGATAAAGTCACTTCCCGCCGTAGGGTACTTTTATTTAATCTGTGCCATAGGTCCCTCTGTATGTCTGGAATTTAAAAAATATGTATTATGTACGGGTGTAACAGAAAACTTTCATAAACCGAAGCGAAGCGAGAGCGGGTCGCTAGTATTATTATTTGTATATAGTTGCGGGTTTGTGAAAACAGTTCCTCAGTTTAAAGCCACTTGATTGCTCGTGCAAATTTGATCGACTTTATTTAAAAGCAAATAACTGGCAACTCTGGAAATACCAAGCACGTGAGTGGCACGGGAGCTAGGTTCACCCGTTTAAGAGCTATGGTTTACAGACAGACACACATACAAACACACATAGGAAGGTCAAACTTATAAAACCTTCTTTTTAACTAAATTACTTTCGTTTAGGGTGCAGTCGCATGAATTCTTCGCTGCTTTACAATTCTACTTTATACTATAGATTCCATATACCTAGGGTTGCCATCTCTAAAATTTGGCAACCAGGATAAAACGCATGAATACCCCGGATTTTGGAGCCCAGAACCCGGACACTGCCAGTGCCAGTGACGGTTCGACGGTAGTCCACGCCGCGCCTAGCGAGTCGCGCGGCCGTTGCGTCGCTCAGGGGCGCGGCGGCCCAAGACTTTAAATTTTTGAATCCGGTCGCCCTCTACACTAGAACAAATCCGGGGAAGAACCCGGACGGATGGCAACCCTATATATACCTAAGTATCACTCCAGAAATAAATATTTTCGACTCTTGTGACATAATCTACTATTTCAGTTTTTAGTGCAACCGGAGCTGGCCTTTCGGTGGTGGGCATGTACTACGTACACAACTCCGACCAGTTCTTGATAATGTCTGCGATCTTTGAGGCGACGACCTCGCTCGCCACGTCGCTGATCTTCTGTGTGCTCGTCGACATGTACCCTACGAACCTTAGGTAATTCCAACGGTTGCCTACTGAACTGAAAATATCTTTCGTAGCAACCCAGGGCCGAGATTCTAAGATCTAAGCGGTAAAATCCATAATGGTCTTTGACCTGTTATCGTATTGTCAACGTTCTGATAGCTCTTATTTACTGGGCAGCAAGAATGGCCGAGGCAAAAACAATACCACAACAGGTCAATAACGATATGGTTTTTACCGCCAAGAATAGAGGCCCTGGCTTCTCTATCAAACTACCGAAACACAACAGGGCCTCTTTCCAAGTCGGTTAACCTATGCCAAACAACAACTTAATTTATTAAGTTAATACTTAATCCGACGAATTGAAATGTTTAAAGCAGTTTTGGTACCAAACTCTAAGTAGCTGATTTGACCTGCTAGCTGAAGCTGGTCTCAGTAGCAGTCAGCTGCTTTATAGGGTTCCATACCCAAAGCGTACCGCTATCCGTCCGTCCATCTGTCAGTGTAGGTACCTTCGTGTGCCACTCCGACTCGCACCTTGCCACTTTTTTTAGGATGACGTGTCCACACAAATACTTCTGTACCCTTACCATGAGTTACAATTACCGTACTCGCTAGCGAGTCGGATGCTCTGTCTCTCGCACTCTATAAGAATACTGCGAGGACTGAGAGGGACAGAGCATTCGACTCGATAGCGAGTACAGGGGCCGTAACATGGCTGCGTTTATCGCGTCACAAAGTTAATACAAGGCATAATCCGTCACCTTTTGACACGTAAATAAGTACGACATTGACGGATATCCACATTTGACACGCGATATAGACGCAACCATACTAGGCGCACACATGTAACTCGTGGTAAGGGTACTGTCCACGGCGCCGCGCCGACTAATCTAACCGTGACGGGTTATTCCCACCACTGGTAACCGTTGGGATTTTTTTTCCCACCTGTTACCACTAAAGTACTCAGTGGTAACAAGTGGGAATATTTTTCCCATTTGTTACCACTAAAATATTTTTTGATAACTACTGGGGAAAAAAAACCCAGTAGTTAGTGGTAACAGCTGGGAATTTTTATTCCCAGTAGTTACCAGTGGTAACAAATTGGTGGTAACAGGTGGGAATAACCCATGGTGACGGAGATGCGCCGTAGTGATGTGACAGGCCCTAAGGGCCGTCCTTTGTAACGGAGAATAATATTCTTGTCACCGTCGTTTAATTTGCCCTTTCAATCCAGTTGTGACAGTTCTTGTAAGTTGACCTGTGTACACGTAGATATCGGTCGTAAAACTCGTGTGATCATAAGTTTTGAGACAAACTTACTTTAAAAAATAAAACATAATAATTAAATGAAATGAAAATATTTATTTTGGACTAAGAATATCCATACCACATCACATAATGTTAGTAACATAGACTTATATACTAAGTTAGTAGAATTTAAAAAAATCGAATGGAGATTTTCCGTGAATTAAAATGTTTTAGGAATATCCGCAACTGTAACACACGTATATATTAAACCATAAAACGTTACAAGGAGACTGATTCTGTGAAACATCGTTAAAGGAGTAGTCGCCCGCGGTCTGTAAGGACGACTGCGAACACCAAAATAATCAGAGAGCGATTACGCCGAAATTCATGTCGCATCGACGTTTCGAACGTTGTCCGATGCTGCTTAAGCGACACGATCCGAAAAAGATACTCTTCCTTCACCGATGAAAAAATATCCACGTTCCAAGAAAAGTTCAACCGACAAAACAATAAAGTTTATGCCAAAAGCGGCAAACATTCAAGTTCCAGCTCCAGCACGAAATGTATCGCGTATCCATCATCCAGCGAGTGTGATGGTAGGAAGGTGTCACTGCGCTCCATTTTTGCCAACAATTCGTCAAGGAGCTTTTATAAAGAAAGAGGCCGTCATTTTATTATCTGAAAATTTAAAAATATACCTACAACCGAACACAAAAAATGAACATTCTCTCATGAAAGGTCTCGAAATTTATGAACACACGAGGTAGGTACAGTATTGTATTTCCACACTCATTATGAGGAGTGCAGTAACATGTATTTTTGTAAAAACAACTCTGTTCTAAACAACGCAACACAATGCTTTAACTTTTTTATATCAGGATCCTGACTTTTATAAATAATTCCAGTCCGATCTCGTGAAATTACTTATTTACCTGCTAATTCATTTACTGTTTTTTTTAAGGGTAATGGCCGCCGCGCTTTCCCTTACGGTGGGCCGGACCGGCGGTCTGATCGGGAACTTGATATTTGGCTACCTCATCGAGTTGAACTGCGTGGTGCCGATCATCTGCTTCTCAGGCTTGCTCTTTAGTGAGTATACCCCAAAATGAAGAGTAAACGTGGGCGGAGTCACTCAGCGACTGAGGCTGAGGTTGGACGGTGTAGAACAACGACGCCCATGTTTATAGACACATTGCACCAGGACTTCCCAACCGGTGGGACGCGCCTACCTAAGAGCGCGAAGAAAGATGGCTAAGGGAGCGAAATGCTATATTAATTACCAAAAAAAATATTTGTGTGTATATATAACATCATACTTAAATCATATACCCCACTCACACATTGATTGTGTTACAATTGCTCTCTGTTTAAAAACACTACGTCATCGTTCAATGTTGCATCGTTCAATTGAATTTCATCACCTCTCGGCCAGAATTCCTCTTTTTATTATATACCTAAGTAGTTAAACATAATTCTTTAAATGTCAAACTATTGGTAACCCGACTGCATCAAGGGGGCTTGTTTTTCGAGTGTATGTATGTATGTATGTTCTTCTTGTTTCTCAAATAACTTTTTTATTTCATTTAATGACTATTTCTGTGGCACGCTCTACAGCCTATAATGCTTGATGGATTTTAACATGCCTAAACCCATGCCCATGCCCATGTAACCTGTATGATTTAAGCAAAAACAAGTTTCTGAGTTTGTAAAATGATATAGGTAGGTAGTTTGTCAAATGATGATTTGGTAAAAAGGCAGGATACCGTCGTAAGAATACATACATAGGCTATAATATTTTAATCAAAGTAATGAGAGGGGGTTAATTTATTTTAACATAAATAATGTATAAACAACATAAGATTCATTTTTTTAATGTCTAAGTTGACTCCCATTACTGCAAATTGTATGAATATATCGCAGCAGTGACACTAATGTCAAAACCGTATTAACAATAAAATCTGTTTTACAGTTTGGTCATTCCACCGTAACACCCGAAACAACTACTTTATATTAAAGTTTATTTCGAAATTTTAATAAGTAACTAGGAAAATGACTAGTCAATGGTCTACTATTTAGATAATATTTTCTTCTGCTGAACGCAGAATTCAAAGTTTAAAGAAATAATAAGAGAATTACTAATAAAAGGTGTGAAGGTGTTACGGTGGAATGACTCAGTTCCTAAACCAATCTTGACAAGTGAATAATTCTGATTCACTTGGTTTTCAGTGTCCGCATTCCTCTGCCTGTTATTGCCAAAGACGGGTGGACAACTAGAATAACCCAAGGCTGCTGCTCATTTTGGGCACCCCAGACTGCAGTTGCAGTCCAGTGCAAGTCCTATCATTAGACGAATAAGTCATATAAATAGTGTTTTTTCACATTTCGTGCCGTGCGTGATTCGTTTTAATGCCATACCGATGCCAGTTTTTTTATTATTGTGAATTTTATGCGATATCAAATGCCTTTTAGAGCGGTAACACCGCTCAAAGTAAAAACTTTACATATTTTGAAGTGGTTTTTATTGTAATCCTTTCCTCAAGTATATTAAACTAATAAGAAGTCAATCTTGACACCTGTCAATCCAGTAAAGAATCCATACTGATATTACAAATATGAAAGTACTTAACTCTTTGTCTGTTTGTTATTCTTTCACATTCACATGGGGGACATAGGATATTTTTTATTCCAGATAAATTGACTGTTCCCTGGGGAATACCATTAAGGACATCTACGTGAAAGGAGTCTCGAGCGACAGTTATACATTATTAATTTTATCTCTGCGGTGACAGCACAAACATGATATAAACTAGCAGACTAAACATTATTTCACGCCTATATAGACTACTATAAAATTGCAACTACCCCTTTCGCTCTAATACTAAATCGTGTACACCTATTTCTTTTTCGCATTTATTGCAACACCAAGGCACACAGACAATTTTGAACCCGTGGCAGTCGCCATCTGTGTTAAGTGATATTTAAGCGACACATGGCGTTAAATTTTTGTTGCGGGGAACGTGCGTCGGAAATCTTGTGGGAAATAATATTATTTAGAAATCAAGTGTGAATTTAAAGTTATAAAATCATGGTGAAATGCTGTGTTCCCTTGTGTTACAACGCATCATACAGGAAAACCCCTGAAATTGTGTTCCATCGATAACTTAATCTTTTGATATAATTCGTCATAAATTTATTTTTGTTTCCCGCGTCCTAACTAACATTGGTCTTCAAATATTTAGAAATAATTACAAAGGCAACATTCATAAAGCTGATAAAACTTTCAATTCATTCATCGTTTTAATAAATAAAATAACCTCCTTTGACATTTAATGTAGTGTGCACTTGAACGACCTCATTTATTATTGCATTGTTTTGTAATCGGTACTTACCCTGAAAACAATTCAAAACATAACATAACACACGCAATGTATACAGTTTTGTCTTGTTCTGGTATTGTTTATGAGTTAGGTATCTTTTAAGTAAATTGCGGGAAAGTTCATTTCATGGTACTTAATGACACAGCTTTTGCAAGAAAGAAATTGATAAAAGTATTTATTTATACTGTTAACATTTTCAAGTTTCAGTTACCTTAATACGTCGTTGTTTTTGTATTAGTGTGAGTTAATCTTTTATTATTATTAATTTACTATTACTGGATTTAGATTAGATTGGGATCACTACATGTAAAGCCTAATTAATATATTTTAACCCTTTATAAAGCCCGTTATAGTTATGCTACGTAAAATTCAAATAAAGTTTCATGTTTGATAGGGAATCATTTGAAACAAAGTAATTTTTCGTGCAAAAACAGCATAACATGTATCATATTCTGTAGTACGTAAGGTTGACATTCTAAATAAATATATGTGGTCGTAAATTGCCTTTACTGTTTCGCTTTAACGCTTTTAGGGGACAAGGTACTGAAGTTGCTATATATACATCAACTTATGTTATGATGCTGACTGTATTCGGGTAGCACCCCTATTTGGTGCAATTTCGCGAACGTGACTTCAACTTCAACTTCAACTTTTTCTATGGGAAACCTTACGATCTTGACAAATTGTACACTTTGTAAAGTTTTGTGGGATAGAGGGCAGAATCAAGCTCCTCTGCTGGCACCATGCCAGTGTCTTATTTGTGCAGGAAGATTAGCCACCCGAAGGGATAAATAGGTTAGTATTTAAACTGTAATTAAAACTTTACCCAAGTATTGTGATGTCTACGTCTTCGATAGGACCAGAGCCCTATCCCACAAAATTTACAATTGTGCATGGATACACATACTAATAGCTAGAATATATTAAATTGAGCTCTAATTATGTAACGTCTCTAGAGGCATTAGTGTCGGACAACTCTACAGGAGAAGAAAGATCAAAAGTCAATCCTGTCATCGCATCGCATGTTATCTTATCTTACAGATTGGCCCTTTCGGATACACTTTGATTGATTTAGGATCTTTTGCACAATTACCCTCATACGCACTCATTGTTCGATTGTGTAGGCTTCCTCACGATGATATTCTTTCACCGCATGAGCATCGGTTAATTTGGTACATGGTGACCGCGGGCCACGAAACGACTATTTCAGTGGCGGGGCGTCTTTGTGGATTAAAAACAAAAAGATAATTGATAATTTGCACAGGGAACGTTTCTAGGCATCTGAAGATAAACTACGCAATATATTAAACAACTTACATTTATTTAAAATATAGATTACATGTAATACAAAACTTGACAAAACTTTACATTAATTTACACAATCTGTGGCAATGATTAACTAATAATTAGGGGTTTTTGCATATTATAAATAATATATTTAACATCATAATAATTCATTCATTTCAGACAACGTAAGACTGGTAAAGATAGAATTCGCACGAATATTATTTTATAACAGCGAAAGAGAGTTTGTCTGTCTATTTGTGCAGCTTTAACAGCTAAACCTCAAGATAGGACATGTTATGTTGTTTGCTTCAGAAAATTACATAGTTTCCGATAATCGTATTTCAAGCAAGCAAAGTTACAAAAGGTTGGGTTTAAAAATACTAGTGATGATATTAATCATTTATTTATGATGAACTAGATTTTGGTCTTCAACAGACAGACAAACAGACTTTGGTTCGCCAGAGTGAAGCTGAGTAAAATACTCCATGCATCATATATCTTAATATGGAGTTAAGTATTTTTTCGCCTACACTTTGCCTGCATCGACAGTGAAACAAGTGACAACAGACGACAAACAAAAATTACATCAATCTAATATTGAGACCACTTAATAAAAGTACAAAAAAATCTGCAGTCACTTGTGAAAAACAACACAATTAAAATACAAAGCAAAGTTAACAAGATTGAATCTTATACCAACATATATATTTAAGGTTTGCTATTGCGTGGGATAGGCTTTGAGTAGATCTAATCAATCACCTGGTATGGACTCCAATTTTGTAAATATTATGCTCTTGAAAGTTCATCAAAATAATCATACTCAAATATATTTTTTTGCGAGTTACAACTAAATTAAATAAGGTCAGTATCAGTGCGTAGCATGTAATATAAGTTATACTCTGAGAAATAGATATAAACTTAATTTAATAATTAGTGTTTTAATAAATATTATTAAGTCGGCCTTTACCAAACCTTTGCTCAAAATATTAACACAGAAGTATTTTATCATATTTGTTCAAACATCAAGCATGCATTCTTAATGTAATTGTAAGATTGTAACAAAATAATTTGTTAACATTAAATTTATATGATTTATGGGACTTAGGCACTGGTCCCAAGAAACGAACAAAAGATAAATATCCTCTGTCAGTAAAAGAGACACGTTTATTAATAGTTGATCGCTCGCTGGTCACACTGCCGGCGAGAACTCTTTCCACTAGTTTATAGAAACAAAAAATATCCTGTGTCAAGAAAAGTGTCATATTAATAGTTGATCACTGGCTGTACTCGCTTCCCGCTCGTCGGCGGTGGGACCAGTGGCTTAGGTTGCCGAGTCTTCTAGTGTTAAATTAAGGTAATTTTCAAAAACATTTCGTCTATAGACACCAAAACCCCGTAAGGACATCCAGCGAAATGAGTTTAAATTTTATTGCGACACCAAACACAAGAGATCCTACATTATTTCCATTGCATGTTTCTATTGGCCACTAGTTTGTCTGATTTGAAACCTTCTCTGGATAAGTCTGACAGACGGTTTTTATCTTTATTGTTTTCCTTTAGTCTGAAAATAGGAGTGAAAAGTGAAAACATAACTAAGATGTCTCTATAAAATCATTATACACCGTATGCTGAAGCAGAGCAAAACAAACGATATGTAGCAACCATTGTGAACGCGACCCTTACATTTTAAACGCATTTTTTTTTCAATTTCATAAGTGTTGAACTCGTGACTAAACAAAAACGCATGGCAATTTAGAATTTACTGTTATGTACACTAGAAAGCATAAATATCTGAACAGCCAATATGTATACATAGTCTGTATTGTTAGTGGCATAGAGGCGTGTAGGTATTTATGACGTCATCTAAGACTTTTGCATTTGAACTGTCAAATACAGTGTTTAGTTCTTCGTAATAACTATCCAGTGGTGCAAATATATCCGTTAATGGCGTTGAAAAGTTGTTACAAGCAGCCAGTACCTTCCCCACGCCAGCTCCTTCTTATTTACTCCTAGCGCGAGGTCTGCGCTGTGCTGCTAGGGACCTGCGGCAGACCGAACTCGTCGACGGTCACACCGTCCTTGTTTCGCACGCTGTCGACGCCGGGCTCCTTGTCTGGCGCGGCCGGAGCTTTTACTACGTCGTCGAGGTATGACGCGTCGTCGTCAAGGGCTATCTCGTCGCCTGGAGGGATAGAATTTATAAGTCAAATATAGCACTAAACACAAACTCAGTCGAATCGAGTCGAATATTAAGGACTATTGGAGTCTCGGACCTATGGGAGGCGTACATGAAGCCGAAGCCAACAGGTTGAGGCCCTATTAGACAACTTTAATTTAGTAAAGTGATGTTTTATTATCATTAAAATCTATGATCATGCTATTTCACCCTGCCAGTTTATCAGTACAAAGAGGCAGGATTTTTTAAATGTGGTTACATATTTAACAACAAGTTGTTAGAGTTGGTAATTCTGTAGCTCTGCCAACCCACTCTGGGATGAAGGCGTAATGGTATGTATGCTTAATATTGTACAAAAATCAAATGTTCATTAAACTTAGACCTTATTGGTTAGAACCACAAGAGATTTTTCCATTGTTATTTTAGTGAGGGGATAAGACAACTGGTGAAATGACTAGCATATAAGCATCCCACGTTAGTCCTCATTAGGGTTGACAGGCTAAGTGCGGAAAAAGGAGTCCATCACCATACCATACCATACCATACCATAGGGTTGGCAACACATTAGGAGGCTGTGGCAGACCAAACTTGTCGACAGTCACTCCATACAGTATAAAGATTTTGGTCTTAAAAATTCAATTCTCTATGCTATGGGTCTCAGAATCTACTTACTATCAGTTGGCCTATGTACTTGTTGCCTTATCCTTGTCACGAATATTAATAAAATAAATAAATACTCACCGAGTGCATCCAGCTCTGCTGCCAGTTCGTCATCATCAATGTCGGGGACTCCATACTGGCGGCCAAGAGACTCCTGCACCTCATCAGCTTGCTCCAACATGTCAGCCAGATCATCATTCACGTCCTGCAATAAGAAGCAGTAAACTGTCACAGAGAGGTATTAAATTAAAGTAGTACATCACTCCCCGCTTCTTAATAGCTTTCAGCGAGCTGGGCTATCATACTTGTACTCACAACCAATAGTATATTTGTCACTTGTGTTTTATAGAAAAACAAAGATTGCTGATCGCTCAGAAACTAATTGTACTGTACAGTTAAAGAGTTTGATTATAATAAAACTAAACAAATGCATTATTTTTATCAAACTTCAAAAAAGAAAAGGGTTCTCAATTTGTCGGAATAATTGTTTTT
Organism: Acleris sparsana; assembly: GCA_923062465.1. Lineage (NCBI taxonomy): Eukaryota > Metazoa > Arthropoda > Insecta > Lepidoptera > Tortricidae > Acleris > Acleris sparsana. The sequence goes on from OV281293.1 coordinate 6,246,189, forward strand.
TTGAATACCACCTTATTACCAATTTAGATGTTTTTTTTAAATTCAAATTCAAATTCAAATTTCCTTTATTTCGTCAACATAGGTAACAGGTAGGTGACAAAGGTTTATATTTTGTACAACCATGCTGAGCCGTTTAGGCGTACGAATTCTTGTTTAAGGCAAGCATCTATTACGTAGCACAAACAAACAACTACAAACTTATATCTATAATAAAGTTAAATAATGAAATAGTATTCGTGAATGTCCAAACTTCAATTAAATATTACATCCAATTAAGCATTCCAGTAGTTTATAGGTAATTAGAGTTCAAATAGTTAAATATTAAGTCATTTGTATTCTTAATTAATATAGGTAGTTATAATAAAATGCGCAATTATTGATTATTATTTACATGGGTAGGCTATCGTCATTTAAAAATTCCATAACATGATAGTAACATTTCTCGGATAGAAAACTATATAACATGCGTTTAAATCTAGTTACAGTTAGCTTTTGCCATGATTCAGGTAGTTTATTATACATTTTTGGTGCCATAGTAAGAATGTTTTTTTGCATCAAGGTGGTCTTGCACCTACCTACTTCCACTTCTGGTTTCCTTTGTCGAAAGTTTAATCTTTTGGGTGGCTTTTTCATTTGAAATAAATTAGGATTCCCTTTCACAAATACACAGCATTCAAATATATACAGGGAAGGGAAAGTCAGTAGGTTTAGCGATTTAAAAAAAGGTTGACAGCTCTGTAGAGGGCTCAAGCCCGCAATCGCTCTAACACACCGTTTTTGTGCCCTGAAGACCATGACCCGAGATGAGGAGTTTCCCCAAAACACAATACCGTATCTAAGGTTTGAGGAGACAAAGCCGTGATAAGCTGTTAGAACTGTAGCACGGTCAGTGATTTTCGCCAACTTATGGAGCGCAAACGAGAATTTATATAATTTTTTGCATACTTCCATAGTGTGCGACTCCCACGTCATGTTATTATCTATATATAGACCTAAAAATTTAGTTGTCCGTGTTTTGGCTATGTTTTTACCATTATAAAGAAAGCTGAATGATTTTTATTATGATTTTTAATGTGTTGAGCCATTTAAGAGATGTCAGCTCTGAAGGAAGCGGTTACTATTTTATCAGGGGTTTTATCCATTTAACCGTCTGTTTCACAATTGACAAGTAAGGCTTATTTGACACATACATTTATCCCTTTCTCTTTCTTTCTCTTGAAAATAGACAAGGAGAGAGCCAACTTTAAATGGCAGATAAATTTACTTGTTGATTGTGAAACAGGCCGTAAAAGTAAACATTATTTATTTTTCTCTATAGAAAGTTCTCTTTTTAACAGACTGCCAAAAAAATTTTATAAAATGGCTGAACTGTAATATAACAGGAAATAATTTAATGACGTTAATAAAAATGATTTAAACAGGTTTACCTCAATGGAGTCAATGTTGATCTTTTTAAATTCCTTCTTCATCTGAGTGACTCCATCTTTCATAGCTGCGATAGTAGACTGAGTGTCTTTGAGTGTCTGCGTGGCGTAGTTGGCTTGCTCCATGTTGAAAGATTGGTTCCGCAGGTTCTCCAGTTGTGATTCATATCTAATAATAAAAAATAAAGAATATATCAATCTCTACATGGCGCATATTTATTGCACATGTAATAGAGTATAAATAGTTACATTAATATTTAATTAAATTGTAAAAATAACTGAAAATAACTAATATTAAATAAGACTAAATCTATATATACACTAAAACATTAAATCTCTACATTACATTTTATTCCATAGAATTTAAATTTTCAGTATATATTATATTATTGATTTATTATTATTATGCTATACATTACATAGGTATGTTTATTGTTTCATTATGTTTGTATATTTTTCTGTGTCATCTGGTAGAAAACGCCATTATACTATTGCCATTCATATACTATTTAATTCTATTCACTGTTCAATAAAGGTTAACAAATAAATTTAAATAAACAAAACAAGTCCCATACTGTTTTTTCTGCTTAAGAACTCTCATAGCCTTCTGTTTTACAGCATTTTTGGCGGGGCCCTCTCTCATCTTAGCCATTTGGTCCTTATACTTCCTTAGCTCAGTTTCCAGTTTCTGAACCTTTTGTTCGATCCCATCGGCCCGGGTGTCAACCTACAAGTAAAATATGAATAAATCTACCAAAGCTTTCATTTTTGGGCAAGCTAACATCACTAATTGTTAACTTTTTGTCAATATCTGCTTATCAAGACTAAACAAATGGATCTATGTTAAGGATAGTGGAGATCCTGGCGCCATCTTCCGACTCCATTATTAGATCAGCTCTTTATAATATTACATATCGCGGGCTTCATTCTAAAGGGGCGTACATGCAAAAACCCGAAAAAACTTTTTTTGTCCTATTCGATTCCGGTATTGGTAATACACAATCTCTAATTTTATCATAATTTTGCGACCTATATTTTTCGCTAAAACGATGAAAAACTTTAAGACGTATAATTGGAATAGAAAAAATGCTGTCAAACCAAAAAGACGTACAGGAGCCGTAAAAGCATTTATGTAGCAGAGTTACGCATTATCAACGCTCCATATAGTCGTATGTACTTACGGCTATAGGTGTTTTAGTGTGATCTATAAAATTGTGTCTGGCTATAAAGACGTATGTACATACGGCTTTAAATTATTGTTTAATATATCAAATAAAGTCGCGCTAAGGAGACGTATGTGCATACGACCACAAATGTCTGTAAGTGCAGATGTTTGTGTGATGAGCGCGAATATTTGTTCCTGAGTCATGGATGTTTTCTATGTATATAAGTATATATTTCTCTATATGTATAAGTATTTATATCGTTGTCTAGTACCCATAGTACAAGTCTAGAGCTTAGTTTGGGACTAGGTCAATTGGTGTGACATTGTCCCCTGATATTTATTTTATTTATTTTTATTTTAAACATTAGTCCTCTATTATTAGTAAAACTAGTTATTATAATTTCTTATGATTAATAGACCTATTGGTCATAAGTTCTTATGACTGCCAGAACTTATCATTGTTTGAACTAAATATAAATAAAAAACAAATAATCAATTTGGTCGATTTTACCCACATAGGTTAGGTTAGGTCAGAGCTGCAATAGGGCATAAAAAATAGGTATAACGTAACTTCGCGACGTTCAAATTAGAGCTAATGAATAATTCATCATGTCATGTGAGCCGAAAAACGTCCACTGCTGGACATAGGCCTCCCGCAAGGCTTTCCACTCAGACCGGTCTCATGCTTTTCGCATCCACCGCGGTCCCACTATCCTGACGAGGTCGTCACTCCATCTTGTTGGAGGCCTACCTACAGTTCGTCTTCTGGTCCGCGGACGCCACTCCAGAACATTCTGACCCCATCGGCCATCAGTCCTGAGAGCAATGTGCCCCGCCCACTGCCACTTCAGTTTAGCTATTCTTCGGGCTATGTCGGTAGTCTTAGTTCTACTGCGGATATCATCATTTCTGATTCTATCACGCAGAGAAACCCCGAGCATAGCCCTCTCCATAGCCCTCTGAGTGACTTTGAGCTTCCTTATGAGGCCCATTGTTAGCGCCCACGTCTCAGATCCGTAAGTCATCACTGGCAACACACACTGGTCAAAGACTTTTGACTTCAAACACTGCGGTAATTTGGACGAAAAGGTGCTGCGAAGCTTCCGGAACGCTGCCCAGCCGAGTCGGATACGACGAGTGACCTCTTTCTCAAAGTTGGACCTACCTAATCGGACCGTTTGTCCCAGGTAAATATAGTCGTCAACAACTTCGAGCGCAGAGCCTCCGACTATCACGGGAGTATGCGCGACATGGATATTGGACATGACTTTCGTCTTGTTCATGTTCATTCTCAAGCCCACTCGGTCGGAAGCTCTACTGAGGTCAGCGAGCATTGCATCCTCCATGGTCTCAGCCATGACTACGATATGGTCAGCGAATCGTAGGTGAGTGATGTACTCATCGTTTATGTTGATGCCTCGTCCTTTCCAGTCCAGAACCTTAAAAGCATCCTCCAATGCAGCGGTGAACAGCTTCGGAGAGATCACATCTCCTTGTCTGACTCCCCGCTGCAGAGGAATAGGCTTCGTGCTCTGCTCCTGTAGTCGGACGGACATAGTGGCGTTTTCGTACAGACACTTCAGCACTTCGATATATCGGTAGTCAACTCGGCACCGCTGGAGAGACTGCAGCACAGCCCATGTCTCGATCGAATCGAAGGCTTTCTCGTAGTCCACAAATGCAAGGCAAAGGGGGAGGTTATACTCTTCGGTCTTCTGTATAACCTGCCGCAACGCATGTATGTGGTCTACGGTACTATAGCCTTTCCGGAAACCGGCTTGTTCGGGAGGCTGGAACTCGTCAAACCTGCGCGCGAGACGATTTGTGATGACCCTCGAAAACAGCCTGTAAACATGGCTCAGAAGTGAGATGGGTCTATAATTCTTCACCAAAATTTATCTCCTTTCTTGAAGAAGAGAACCACCACACCTCTGTTCCATGCTTTCGGCGTTCTCCCTTCGTGGAGGACGGAGCTGAACAGCGTCTGAAGGCCCCTAAGGATAAAATATACATCCCCGGTGATTGGCAAAACGTTATCAGATTAGCCCGTAAAGACCATCCGTACGAAGTGCAAGTTATGGAGCATAAAGATTTTAAGGATTTTAAAGCATTGCGGACGACAGTCTTACCCAACACACTAAAAGCCACCGATGGAACGATTTTGCGGTGGGGCCAAATAAGGTGGTTGCGATTGACGAAAGACGTTCCTGGCTCTTTCTTTTTTAAATTTGACTACTGGGAAGAATTCAAACAGGTCAAGTTTAGAGAAAGAGTGACACGATCGGAAACTTCATATCCTGCCATGTCGGCAAGACTGTATCCCAAACAAAACAAATTCTTTTAAAAGAAGTAAAACATTAAGACCTAATGGCTGTGTTCTGTACAATAGTAGTATGTTTTATTATACGACCTATTAACAAAATAGTTATATATTTTATTTTTGTCGAGCCAGATAGACGTATGAATTTCGAAAAAAAATGAAATAACGGTATTTTGCACGATTTTACATTGAAATGTCATCATATTTAAGCTTGTGAACTGGAATAATTTCGTATTAAATTAAATTATCGATTATAGAAGGTTTCATATTATACGCCTACAAATCCAAAGTAATTTTTAAGAAATGTTTAGTTCCTGTTTGCATATTATCGCCGAGCCAAAAAGGCGTAATAACATAATGACAGGGTTCTAAAATAATAAACGTAAAATCATTCACTTACCATAAACCAGGAAATATTTAAAAGGTCACATGCAAATTTATAGCTCAATCGGTAAATAGAGAAAAAAGTTATTAGGTTTTTTGTCTCTCCTGAAAAGTAAGAGTTTTGCGTATACGCCCCTTTAGTATGAAGCCCGCGATATGTGTGTTTACATATGTGGTCCAAATTTCAGCCCATTCCATGGGAACTGGTTAAACATTTACTTGAAATTTTTGAAGCGGACAATTTACATACTTACATACCAACATACGAACAGTGCATAGCATGTTAAATACATTCAGTTTATGGACCGAGCTCCGATGTAAAGAAATAAGACTTGCAAGTTAAGAAATCAAAAAACACTTTCGTAGCATGAATCATCAAATGACATGAAAACAATTATTATTAATGTTAACTTACACTTGTAATACAGTCCGTGATACTTGGACCTGGCGCCTTAGCCTTTCCTCTACCAAATATTCTATTCATTTTCACTGAATTTGCACAATTTTTACCTCAAAATAACAAAACTTCTGTAGAATAGTGGCTTGCACAAAGTAACAAAGTACGTGGTACCTCCGAAAATTTCTAAAGGTATGCTATGCAGTGCAGCAAAGCAAGACTGCAAGACAAGACAACACATTTGACTTTTGTGTCGCGTTTTCACAACTTTTCTGGTTTTTCACGAATCAAACGTTTCCGTAAGTACATATTTATCTGACGTATGATTGGTTTAAATGTATCTAATGGTGTTTTTACTAAATTACTTTTAAAACGGTATAATTCACGCACCCGAACAGAATTCGTCTACACACAGTAGTGGCAAGAATCCTACCTCTATGCAAGAATGGCAAAAAAGTCAACATTATAGTCAATACGTATAGTAAAAAATGTGTTTGAAACGAAAACTTCTCTGAAAAATCTGTATTCACAAATTTCGAATGGCATGTCTCTGAAAAAGGAAAATGCCTCAAATAGCTTTTATGACGGTCGTTGTAACGTCAAGTCAACTGTCATAACTAAATATAAGTAAACAATAAAACTATTGACTGAATTCGACTGCTCTCTTATCAAAGAAAAAGAAAAGAACTTGCTTGACTGCCCTATTGAGCCTTAAAACACCGGCTTACATACGAAATACCTATTGTTATCGAATCGTGCACTTGCTTCAAATATAAATTATTATCAAACTTTTCAACTGTACCTACTGTATTCTCATGTCAGTCAGTAGTTGATAGGTGTGGAAATACTTCACTTCACTGCAAAAATAAACATTGATAATGGCTTTAAGTGGTTTAACTGTAAATAACGTAAGTAATCGTAACTAAGTATTCTACAAAATTAAAGCTGTTTTGAAACGGAGGCTCTAACTTATTTCGTATTATTTTTGTGGTTATATGTTTATATTTAATTCTAACCTTGAAAATTTAGGACAGTTTTTTTCCCTATACTAGCGAACCTTCCCATCCACGTATGGGTATATTATCAATATATTCATATACAACTTGTACTGCTCCAAAAATCCATCCAGTAGTTTCAGAGATTAGTAGTAGGCAAAACAGAAGGATGGATGTTGCTTCCCACTGTGTCTTCACCGCATTTATCACAGGGATTTTTCCAAGGAATTGTTCGGATTAATACTAGCTGTTGGATTCCACCATCATACAAAAATGAACAAAAACAAGTGCTACAGCCGAGAAATAGAAATAGAAATAATTTGATTTGCATAAACATAGGTACAGTGTTGGTTGCAAAATAGTAGTACATGGTATGAATCACTATGCTTTACCCATAGGTGTACAAATTTGGAGTCCTGATTATTTTTAAAAACAGGATCGTAAAATTTAAGAGTAATAACATACATTTGCAATGTCAAAAGATGGCGGATGTGTAATTTGTTTTATTTTTTATTTTTGTGTATTTAGGTGTTCAAAGTTCTTTTATGTTAGTGATTTGTACTTTTAATGCCTTTGTGTTGCACTTATTTTGTGTATCTGGCATCTTACATCTCATATCAAGTGGACTCGCAGTGGTACAGAGGTAAAAACTATCTTGGCCTCTGTCCTACATATCACCGTTCAACATTGCCCCCAATCTTCCTAGAGAAGATTGGTTTGTGTTTTATTGCTATATTGATTAATACTGGCGAAATCACTTCATTGTGGAAACGCCATATTCCCGCGGTAGTAGCTGTCCAAGAAGCCGCGGGGCAAAGAAAAAAAAAAAGAGTAAGAACAAAAAAATAAAAGAAATAAATAAACAACTGACTTATTCTACAAAAACTACAATCCTTAGATATGACTTATAATGGCCTAGTTACTAACTGAGAAAATCCTTGACTGAATAATAGCAGTTATCTGTTAGAAGTTCAGCTAGCTCATTCTTAAATCTATGGATTTTCTGCTTTCGTTCCATTATACTATTTGGGATTTTATTATATATAACTGGCGCCATGCTGAAAAAGTTTTGCGGTAAAGAACTGCTTTGCTCTTTGGAAAACATAATAAGTATTGGTACTGTGCCCGTGTTGGTCTTGTTTGCTCCCGAGAAGGTGTCGCAAACAGTTAGAGATTCATTTGGACAGATATAGCAACTTCTAGGATATATGTATAGTAAGGGCACATTTAGGATTTTTAGTGACTTAAAAGAAGGTACACAGCTATCTCTAGTTTTAAGACCACACATGGCACAAATACATTTCTTTTGGGATTTAAATATTGTTATAACATCTACAGAATTTCCCCAGAAAATGATACCATATATTTATTTATTTATTTAAATACTTTATTGCACAAAAATAAAATAGTGTACAAAAGGCGAACTTAATGCTACAAGCATTCTCTACCAGTCAACCTTAAGGTGAAACAGAAATCAAAAAAGTGGGTAGGTGCAATAAAAAGACAATACTTTCCCTTTACTTAATTAAATTTAGAAGTGAGCGAGTCTACAATATAGTATAAATAAATATACATACATATTTAATAATTAAATATATATACATATTATTATTATACATATTATTATTATTATATATCTTAGTAAAGATGCCACTAAACCGTGGCGTTATTTAGTTTCTTAGATAAGAAAGCTATTTGACTTTTCCAATTAAGTTTGTTATCTATTTTTAAACCTAAACCTGATATTTGAGTTCCATCATAATTAATATCCATTTTATCTATTTGAATTTGTTGACTAAAGTGCATAACTTACTAAATTATTCTTTTATTTATTTATTTATTTATTTAGAAACAAACAGTCGTACATAAACATGAGCAGATACAATTAACAGAAAATAGACCTATAGTTTCATAAAGGTACAGTTGATACATGGCTACTACATTACACAGATCTGACCAGCATTGCAAACAAACACGATTTTATAGTATGGCAAAGAGTACAAACAGATTTACAAGCAATAGAGGAGAGATATTACTTGAAGAGAACAGATCAAAATACAAATAAAATATGCATAAGGCATGGTATGCATAAAGGTATCAAGCAAAGTAACTAATTACCTTAACATACCTAATTATAATGTTATAAATCTATAAACAACAAAAGTCCACTCATTTAAATGCATTTTTCAACTGTGTACATGTAGGCCTACAGTTGAAGATATCCATGTCTATAAGTTTTTCATTGTTAATAGATAATTTACAAGCACGCTTAACAAAAATATTACCCGTGTAAAAAGTCCTACTGCGAGGAATACTGAAAAGGTGTTTTTGCGACATTGGCGCTCTCGTCTTCTCGGAACTTTTTTTTTTGAGCCATGTTATTATTTTGTTTAAAACTAAGTTAATATCATGTTACTTAAATCATTACACTTTATGCTAGCCGTGGTATCATCTGCAAAGAGAATTATTTTGGTAAGTCATTAATGTAAATAGTAAATAATAAGGGACCTAATACGCTACCTTGACGTACACCATACTTAACAACTCGCATTTGATAAGTACGTAGTTTCCTTTTTAGTCTTCAGGCAAATTCTGGTTAATTCAGTGTATTGTTTTCGGTTACTTAGATAGGAGTTAATCAAGCTTAGGATATTTCCTCTGAAACCATACACAACACATTAAGTTTATGAAGCAGCTACTTGTGGTCAACATAGTCTAACGCTCTGGTCATATCAGTATAAATTGCGCAGATAGGTGTTTTTATGTCCACGTTTTCCATTATAATTTGAAGTAAATCATGAAGAGCCATATTTATGTTTTTATTTTGTCTAAATCCTTTTTGTTCATCAAATTTTTTTTTTTTGTTAGATAGTTGTATAAACGAATATAAATAACTTATACATATATTTTAGAAAATAGGCCTATAGTTCGTTATATGTTCCCGATTTTCCTTTTTATATTAAGGGTTAATAATGGTGGTCTTGAGATGAGACTTTCAGGATAAATACCGGCGCTCACAGACAAGTTAATAATATGACAGAGATGTATAGCTATAGTGCCACCAACGAATTTAACAACATTTAAACCAAAACAACAAATAATAACAATCTAAGAAATATGTTAAATGAAAGCACATAATATAATGAATTTTAAAGACAAAAAAACTCCTAAGACAGCACCAAATAACTTTTAATAGAGAATTAGTTCATATGTGTTGTTTTTGAGATAGTTTTTGTATAGTAACAGCTTCGGAACAATACACTGAGCATGGTCAGACATGCTTTTGCCCCGTTTTTACAAGGCAAGTGAACTAAGGTAATAATTGTCCTTACTTTGCCATTACAAAGATATTGTTGACATCTTTACTGGCAAGTAAACTTGTAGTGAAGATAGAACAATAACAATGTTGTTAAATCATACTAAAATCTCCATTAGGTACCCAGTCCTGAATTTCTGGTAACTGATGATTTATTGTTTCATTATACAGGAATGTTGCAATATAAGATGGGACCTAAATCAAGTCATATACGACAAGCAGACATCAAACTATGCAGTCATTGTACTCAATACTCCAATCACACAAAGCCAGAGGTTCTTCAAAGATTTTTGGAACAATGGTAAGGTGACATATATTACAGTTTATTAATTTGTTCCACACATTTAACCTTGTAAATGTCACGGTTGAGTGTGTTTTTATGTGCCCTAGACGTCATATTGCCAAAGCGAATGACCTATATGATGCGTAAAACTAAACACTGATACAAAAAAACTGTAGAGTTTGCATTAACATTAATATTTATTACATGCTGAAGGTTCGCTCATTATCGCACGTGCCTCGTCACAACAACAGAGGTCCTTCTTTTAAAATCTAAGTTTGAAGTTACGTTATCTCCATCCCTTTATTTCGATTTAGTTTCGAATGACGAATAACAGGGAGCTAACTTAACTTCGAACTTCTATTTTTAAGCATTTTTTAAGGGCCTCGGCAATGGCATAGTGTTAAAGACGCTTCCACTACTTATTAAATTGCAGATGTGTTCCATTAATTCAGAGCAGACTCACATAATCAGTATTGCCTAATGTTTAACATTGTTTTGTGTGTATGTGGGCAGCTTTACAAACACCATGTATTTCAATAGATTTTACTGCGATTAACAATATTTAGATTATACTATTTTATATACAACTGATATTGCTTAGTGATCGTAAGTAGCAAATTTGAATCCTAGCAGTGGCCATATGTATCAATGAGATTTTATAACTTAAGTACACTACCTGATGCTCTCACGGTGAGGGAAAAAGATTGTGAGCAAACCTGCACTTTCGTACAGCTGAGTCGGTAAGAGGATAATTTAACATTTGTTCCCAAAGGGGTCGAATTGTATCTGAAAGGGTCCATCTGTAAGATAAGATAAGGTATTGTGAAGATATTAGATTTGAGTTTTGAATTGAATATTTAACCATGATGATGCAAAATAAATTAATTTAAATTCATTGATGTTCTAGGGGTGTATTGAATGGGGTGTGTTCGGCTTTCTACAGGTGACTTGCATATTATCATTTAATTTCATCACCTTCAATCATCATCAGCTTTATAAATATTTCTGCTCTAGCAAAGTCTGCTCTGTGTAAATTTTGTTCCATTAACCCATTTTAATGTGTGGACAGACATATCTAACAGCTGTCCCGCAAGCTATGAACAACCTAGTAGGTAGGTACTTAACAAACTTTTAATCCCAAGGGGTAAATAAGGGGCATAAAAAATGGACATTGAGGCTTATACTTATCAATTTTATTATACCTACACATTTAAAAGTTCTTAAGTCGGTTTATAAATGCATGTAAAATTCATCAGTCCAATCTTTTTTAGCAAAAGTAAGATCAACAGTTGACGGGGGCACAAAAAAGTGGGACACATTTGTCAGCAGTTATTCAGAAGAAACACAGAAAAACATAAAGTTGCCTGATCTTGTCACTGGAGATTTTGATTCTATCCCTCAGGACATCTTAGAAAAATACAGACAGAAAGGATGTAAGGTAAAACATGTTCATTTGTACTAACAGGGTAGGTACTGTACGCTTTAATTTTTACTAACAGTAAACATTTATTATTTTTCACTTCTCATGCTCTTAAAATGTTACTTAAATCTCTGCGAATCGGGACTAAAGCTCCTTATTAATCTCTAGGGATTAAAGTATTTTTTTTAAATTTACTCTCGAAACCCCTAAACAACCAATCACGGTGTTTGTGAATGGAGGATTATCGCCATTTTCAGTGATTGTGTATGGACCATATTTTTGGGTGTCGAAATAACCTCAAAATGACAACTGTGCAAATATAATAAAAAAAAGGATTTAATTTCGTGAAACACGATTAATTATTACGAATATGAATCAATTTAATTATATTAAGGCCAAACTCTTTTATTGTGCGTGGTCCAATTACTTTTAAAATGGTTTCCAAGTTTGAATCTGTTGGCTAAATATGCAAGCATTTAAAACATCACTTTCCAAAAAAACCGCGTAGCTTTTTTTTCCTATTTGTATTTTGAATAGATGTTCATGACTTGTATTGAGCGTACGCTGTTAAAAAATTTACCAATTAATTGTGCAACTTTAGAAATTACGGACCAGAAATGTCATCATCATCATCCAGTGAAGAAGAATTAACGCCTAACTCCAGAATGGAGAAGAAAGCAAAAGAGGTGATACGAAATCTTTTGCCGCCAAAAACTAGTGGCATTTATTCAAAAACTTACCAAACTTTTATTGATTGGACATGTGGGAAACAAATACCATCATTAATGTTAGATTAACGATAGTAATAATAAGATACCTAATTGTTAGAAACTTTTTATAATAAATGTTGTAATTTTGTTTAGAACGTCGTTTTTTTCCTCGCATTCAAAGTGAAAAGTAGAGTGTTTAACGCGAGACTAAACAACCATAATGACACTCGAACTACAGCCACCCTCGCTTGCAAGCTCGCTCGCGTGGCTAAACATCTCGTGTCATTATGCCTTGTTTTAGTCCCTTGTTGAACAATCTACTATTATTTATTTATATTTTTTTACAGGTTATGTATCGAATTTAATTTTTAGCTCACCGGAGAATTTGAACTTAAATTGTATGGTATAGTAGATCGGTCAACAAGGGACTAAAACAAGCCATAATGACACGAGATGTTTAGCCACGCGAGCGAGCTTGCGAGCGAGGGTGGCTGTAGTTCGAGTGTCAGTATGGTTGTCTAGTCTCGCGTTAAACACTCTACTTTTCACTTTGAATGCGAGGAAAAAAACGACGTTCTAAACAAAATTACAACATTTATTATAAAAAAGTTTCTAACAATTAAAACTAACAATTTTATTGGACCACGCATAATAAAAGAGTTCGGCCTTAATATGATTAAATAGATTCATATTCGTAATAATTAATCGTGTTTCACGAAATTAAATCCTTTTTTTTTAAATTATATTTGCACAGTTGTCATTTTGAGGTTATTTCGACACCCAAAAATATGGTCCATACACAATCACTGAAAATGGCGATAATCCTCCATTCACAAACACCGTGATTGGTTGTTTAGGGGTTTCCAAATTAAATTAAAAAAAAATTACTTTAATCCCTAGAGATTAATAAAGAGCTTTAGTCCCGCTTCGCAGAGATTTAAGTAGCATTTTAAGAGCATGAGAAGTGAAAAATAGAATACGCTTTCATAATGATTTTGGGGCCACCGCGCCGCCGCAGCGCGTCGGCGATGTTCGCTGCGGCGCGTACGGACGGGGCTCCACGTGATCATGTAAAAACTGGCGACTCTGCTGCAGCGCGGGGCCAGCCACAGCAGTATACTGAATATTATCGATGCTATGTCTTATGACGTTAAATCTTAAGAAACTTGATTCGACAAAGTCGCTTAACTATCTTAATCGAGATATTTTATTGCAACTCTTGAAATACCATTGAGGAGACCTGTTACTAAAAACACCAACATCGCTATGTGTATGACTATAATATTTGAGGAGTTAACACAATTCCTTATAGATCCTCCCATTAGATTCTGATTTTGTGGCAGTGGAGACCATGAAATTACTTTCATAAAAAAAAGAATTTTCAAAATCGGTCGACAGCAAGGAAATAGAGTAATATACCCACAGAAAACATAGATGATTTCGATACGAAGAAGAAGAATATGAGAACCTCTATCTTTTCTTGAGGTCGGTTAAAAAGATATATCTACTTTATGTAAGATATTTATTGTTTTAACTGCCATTTGTTCGTAGGTAATACACACACTGGATCAGGACCACACAGATTTTACAAAAGCCTTAATGGAACTGAACACGCATTGTCAGGACTCCAGTATAAATGTAAGTTTATTGTAATTAAAAGTAGCTCAGTAAATGTATCTGACAATTTAACCACAATAAGGAGTCAGTTGGGATATGCTCAAACTAAGGCGAAGTTAAAATGAATTGAATATCGAGCCCGCCTTCCTGCCAGACCAATCGCGTCACTGGCAGATCACGTGAATTTTCGTATCACGTCATCTACCGGTGACGCGATTGGTTTAAAAACGAAACGAATAGAAACGCTAGTTAACGTAGTGCATCTTGGCAGGGCCCTCAGGGTAAGTTTGCGTAAAGTTGTCGCCAACGGACAGACGGACAGACAGATATGTGCGTGAGTTGACACATTTTCGCCCTCGTTTAAACATATCGCGATTGAGAAAAGAAATTCGTTTTTTTGCCAACTTCACCAAAGCTAAATTAAAATGTAAAATTTATTGGACTAGTGGGAGAAATTATTTTTATTACTAAAATAATTCAGGCGTAGTAATTTTTTAGGGTTCAGTACCAGTGTTAAAAAGGAACGGAAGTAGGGTATACGCCTGCTTCAGCACACCTGTTTTTCTCAGCACCTACCTACGCATGTTGAAGACATTACAATATTATGTTATTTATGTTTTATTAACTATTCTAACATTACTGTCATAAAGATTGTCTTAGGTTAATTTGCTCGCCCATCTTATTCAAACATGACCCAGTCAATATATATCTAATTGCGAAAAAAATGGAAATTGTTGGCAAAAAAACATTTGATCAGTACGGAACCCTTTGGTGCGCAAGCCTGACTGGTACCTGGCTGGTGTTTTAGCTTAACGTCATAAAATAAGTAAAAGAGAGTTGTTATAATACTGAGATGACGTGGTAGCTAAATTCGTTTTCTCGTGATTGTTCAAGAGGGAATGTGTTTACTTATTCTATTTTATGCGTCATCAGTCCTTAATGAGTTAGTGCAATATCAAACCACTTAAAATACTGATAAGTAATAATAACACCGTTTAACTCTTACAATGAGTGCTGTATCATTACGAAAAGTAGTCATAATTCACAAATCTTCATTAAATTGAGCTTTATGTCAAAGGATATCAATATCAAACCATTCGTTTTTTAAATATAATTGAATACCTTAGTTCGATTACATATCCAAATTTCAGATTTGTAACTCATTGCGTTCACAAGATACACTCGTAATGCACGGATGGACAAACGGACAGCGTAATGTCAGTAGGTACCTACCTGATATTAGTAGCTCACCGTTTTACCATTTGAGTCATGTGGCGACACGAAAAAATCGGCCATACTCACCAGGAAGGGTTTCGCACCCGGTGTAGGCATGGTATTCTTGTTTTTATAGCGGCAATAGAAATGCATACTTTGTAAAAAAAATATGAGAGAGAGACAGGCGGACGGACGGACGGGCAGATGGACAGCAGATAGTAATACGGTCCTGCTGGCACGTTTTGGATACGAGACCCTAAGAAGGGACTGAAGATATTTATGAGAGTGACTAAGGGCCCGTTGTTTGATCAGTAGTTACTCAACTAATTGTTAAAATTCGATAAAGGAATCGAAAACTTGACACATTTCTTTGACATTCCATTAGTTACGGTTTTTAACGATTAGTTAGTTTAACTACTGATCTTTCAAACACCAGGCCCTAAGCCTTCATTTCCCTAATTGGCTGGTAGCGGACCGACAACTCTTCTTGAGTTACTGGTCTTTATGGGCGGTGGTGATTACTTCCCGTCGGATGTAGCCCGCATGCTCGTTTGCCTTTCCTCTCTTATAAAAAAGAAACATTATTGACGAATATTTGCTAGTGATTTGAAATCGTCGAACGCGTGACCTCGCGCGTTATCGGTTACGTGTGGACGCGCCGTAATTCATGGCTCACGACAATCATGTCACGCTTTATTAAATCATGCTCTCTTAGTTTACACTTGATGGTAACACGTTGATTTCTCTACGTAGTTTATAAACTTTATACACGACGAATTCTTTTTTTTTGTCCGTGTAGAACTAGTTTTTCGTCCATGCCATTTTGCGGGCGATTTCAACTATCGTTATTCCCTCAGAAACCTTATAAATTTCCCCGATTAAAAGAAGTCTTTGTGCTAATCCAGGGTTTTTAAGCTATCTCTATTCCAAATTTCATTCAAATCCGTCCAACCGTTGCAGCGTGAAGGAGTAACAAACCAACACACTCCCAAAAACATTCGCATTTATAATATTAGTGAGATACATGAAATAAACCCGTTGAGCTAGGTTAAGTGATTGGGTCCTGCAACAGACAAACAAACTCTCTTTCGCTTTCTTTTGTGGGGTTCCTCCAGAAACCCGAGAAATAAGAACTTATAAACATAGACTCCTAAAATCGTAACGTTTCTTACTTTGTCTTTTTCCTTATAGCCAATATAACAAAGCACGTGCTCATTATTTTTTCATGTTCTTAAACACAATAATCAAACCAATAGGAAACTATCAGTTTAAAGAAAAATAAATATCTATGGAAGTTAGGGGGTTTAGTCAATTTTCAGTACTTTGGAGGTCAATTTCTCCCAACAGGTTGAGTTTCGGCAGCTAAAAAAAAATACGTGTCTGTTATTTTAGACTACTCCCTAACATATATCAAAATCAACAAAATCGGAGTCGGACAGTTTGGTACCTTTCCTTGTAAGTAATTTCTCGTCTATTTACTAGTTAAATATAAATTTATTGCAATTATTCATCGCAAAAAGGTAATAATAATAGAAATATCAGTGTCGTAGCGTAAGTAATCAACAACTAAATACAATAAATAAATAACATGCGATGTGTATAGTTATTATAATAATATTTACATCAAAGAGTCTTGACGAGTTTTTTTATCTCTCACCTATGACCGAATGTATTGTCTATATTGCATCTAGGAAAACAGCAGTTTTATTTTATATTTGTTTGTTTATTTGACGGCTCCATTCAGCCTTGGATATAAGATTTTTTCGAAGCGGGTCAGAACTTGCTCCTCCAGCTTTGTTTTCTCCAGCGTCATTTTTAATAAGATTTTCTTTACAAACATCTGTGTTACTTATGTCTTATGTTTTGGCGCCCCCAGTAACTAACTATGGGAAAACTTTTCCTTTATATACACAGGGCCTCTATTTTACTAATTATAACACTATATTACCTTTTACATATTATCGTTTTATTTTTAACTTGGCCGCCATTACCGTCAAGCACAGTCAAGGAATTTAATTCTCATACCACTTTGGACTATGTCAAAGTGACAATGTAAATAAAATCATGAGAAGTCTCTTACGTTTTGATTGATTACGTCACTTAGACTTAGTCCAAAGTGGTTTGAGAATTAAATTCATTGACTGTACATAAGAGCTATCGTAACGTTGACAATACGACAGCATGTAAAAGACAATATGGTTTTACCCGCTGTAATAAAGGCCCAAGTATTGTTTAAATACCTCTTTCATTTAAGGTAGAACACGTGATAGCTATAGCTCAATCGTCGAGAAGAATGGATCAAATATTTGGCAACATCCAAACCATGTTCCTAGCCAAAGAGAAGAAGTTGCTAAGCCCCAACACCAAGCTATACCTAATATCAGACGACGCTATATCCTGGCTGCTGTTCCCTGGAAACCACGTCATAAGCATTCCTGAAGAATCCAGGAAACACCCCAGGGCGTGGTGCTCATTGGTTCCGGTAGGGGAACCTTGTGTCAGCGTCACGTCAAGTGGTCTTAAGTGGAATTTAAGTAAGTATAATTGAAAACTCTTTTTGTTTTCACTTATTTCAAACTATCGCGGTGAAGGGTCTTATTAAGAAATTGATCTTCAGTAAGTCCGTCGGGGGCCTAGTGGCTTCGGGAGTCGACTCGTCCCGCGGTCACCATGTAGGTAGGTACAGTCAACAGCATAAATAAGTGATCATTTATGTACCTTGTCGCTAACCGTTTGACAATTTTGTATGACATTTCAAACACGACGTTAAAGTGACAAGGTACATAAATGATCACTTATTTATGCTGTTGACTGTAGGTACCAATTAGTTTTTCTAACGAGCGAATTATCCGATGCTCAAACGATCAAGTAAAAACTGCCCTTCGAACAGCTGAGTGTATAACCTCTTACGCACTCAGTTCTTAATTGTAAAAAATATCGTAATAGGGTATTCAAAAGTGTCCACCTGTAAAGAAGACAAGATGTACTTAGACGTACGAGACCTACGAGTTGCCTCGTTGATGAGGCAGTACCAACAGCCTCCTGAGTGTTATACTCGATAAGTTCGACGGCCCTGTAATTAAGCACTGGAATTTCGTGCATATGGCGGACAGACCTGCCATATTTCTAATTCTGTAATAATCTATAATAATTAGTAGCTAAGTATATATTTTTTAAATGTTTTTCGGTTTTGTATGATCATTATTTATTTGTAATTTTCAATTTAATGTTGGCCTTTATTTACATTCATTATTCTAAAAACCTTGATTGTAAGATATTGAATTGAATTGAATTGAACTTACCTATTAAGACTGTTTAGAAATTGCGGTTATAGGTATATGACTTAGGCGTGTGTTGAGACGGGTGGAAGTATTGTCGTATCCACTTAATTAGGCCGGGCTATCCATTTCTGTGTTCATACACATTATAGTTGCTACGTTGAATTCATCCATATTTATTTTCATTTATTTCAACACGGTCCATAGTTACAAATACCTTACCAAACATAACAATAATAGACTGAAAACTAGCACCGGAGGCAACAAAGCACATTTTAAAGCCAGAAGTCTGGACACTCGATAATCATCTCATCAACGTAGACTGCAAGAAAAGCAAAGGTGCGGGTGGTAATACCTGAGAATAGCCAATTCAGACCGTTTCTAAAATTATAATACGAGTATGAATGAATTACATGAGCACTGAGCACGTTTTTTTTTTATTAATTTCTTTCAAGAGTTATCGTAGTATCTATTTGCATTTACGATGTTTTGTTTCAAAATGAACGTTTTATTTATTATTAACTTCCGTTTAACCAAATTTCTGACATTAATTGCTTTAGGTAATCAACCGCTAAGGTTCGGCGAATTAGTGAGTACATCTAACACATTCACCGAATCTCACACAGTGGAGGTCCAATGCAGCCACACACTTCTTTGGTCCATGAAAGTGCCAAGTTTAATCAGTAAGTATAATAACCGAGTTAATCAATTAATAATGTTAATTTTAGTTGCCTTTCGGTTCAGCTTTAAGACTTACTCCCGTATTTATAGACCAGAAAAGTAATTACTTAAGTATAAGTAATGACTTCTGCAAGGATTACTACATGACTTTTGACATTACTATTATTCAAGTAATTACTTTTCTTGTCTATAAATAAAAATTAAGTGCCCCAGTGTGACAGTTCGTAAGTATAATGTAATAGTTACTCTCTTACCACCTAATTCATAAACGCACAATAAACCTACTTTAGTGGCTTCTCTCTCACTTTCTGTCGAATTTAAATCTCATAATGACAGATAAGAGCAAACCATATTTTAAGCACACTTTAGCTTTTTCGCGTTTATTAATAAGATCATGTAATGTAGAACTTAGTAAAGTTTAAGGCTTGGTTAATTTTTGACAAGAAAATCTTTGAATAGTTTTGTTTGTATTTGTTTAAATCGCTTTTGTTTCAGATTAATAACTTAATTCCGTAGGCGCTACAACCCTTATGGATCTAAACCTCCATAATCTTCCAGTCGCCACGACACTTGGCGTCTCTCCTCCAGCCGGTAAACTTGCCAAATCCTGCCAATATTCATCAAGATTTGTTCCATGCGGCCACTTTGACCTATATTAAATACTCTAAAACCAGTTTGACTGCTTAAAATGCACAAAATGTAGCCACAATATGAATAGTGCTGTTCGTATCGATATTTAAAAAGTTTACGGACTATACCTACAAACATACCAAATTAAAATATGCTACCATAACGTTAATAACCTAGTATCATATGACATTCCCGATGGCAATTTTGATTCTGGTTAGCTAATTTTCTATACAACTGTGACACTTTTACGTAGATGATGGTGCCACTATTATTGTGTATTGAGATAAAACACATTCTATATGATACACATACCTAACCTTAAAAGGTCTTATGTGCTTCAGCCACAGATATTATAATATTTATAATAATAGTAAGTACAAGTACCTACAAAATGCGCTCTTAACAACACAACGTTAAGGTAGGTCTTACGTGCCTCCCGTTCTATCGCTAAGTTTTCTTTTCACACACATGCAACCCAACCTATACTAAAGACCCAACCAGTTAGGTCCTCTCATGTACATTCAAAGTCACTTCAATTTGTGACCCACCTTAGGTCCGAAGTCAATCTGACATTCTACAACAATAAGGTTGAATTTCCTATAACTTACAAATGACTTGGCATCTCTAATGACATTGACGACCTCAAGCATTTTTTTTTAATGGGTAAAAAACAAAACCTGGTTAGGATCGCGGGGAGCCGCTGGATGCAAGCGGCTCAAGACCGTGACTTGTGGCGCTCTTTGGGGGAGGCCTTTGTCCAGCAGTGGACGCCCCCGGGCTGATGATGATGATGATGATGATGATGGGTAAAAATTATCGTACGTGACCGTACTTGTAGCTCCGCGCGTCAAATGCAGGATGGTTACCATGGAACACTAAATTCGAAACTACGGTTGCCAAGTCCCCGTCACTCATCACACGAGACTAAATCCAGAGAAAGGGATGAAGCTAAGGTAACTTCGAAATTCGATTTTTAAAGAAGGACCTCAGAGCGTGCCGGGCAACGGCCCTGTTTGGGTGAGAAGATTGCGAATTTTACCTTTTTAGTTTTTAGGGCTGAACCATTAGTTTGGTTGCATTGTTTGCCTGTGGGCCTAATACGGTCGCGTTGAAGATTAAGGCAAATTATAAAAAAAAACACCTGTCATCTTCGCACTTACATAGGTACCATAACACCCGCTGGTCATAGTTTTTGCAAGACTAAGAATCTAAGACTGTATCCTGTGGCTGTGTGGCCTTTTAATTCAGATGAACATCACTTAAAACTATTAATTGTAGGTATATTCTTAGAATTTATAATATATAAATATAGGTATTTTTAAATATGTACCCTGTGTTTTGGGTCCGTGAAAGACAAACGATCAAATCGTGGTAAGTACAAGTGTTTTTTTTATGATTAAAATTAAGTACTTACACTGGTTCTATAGGGCATGTTGTAGTCTTAACTTAAGTGCAATTAAAGCTAACAATAACTTAATTATCAGGGTAGTAAAAATAGTTTAAAAAAAACGCTTTAGTTCATATAAATATAATTAGGTTATGTGGATAAATAGACATGTCATACCGTCGGTGATACTGTAATACCGCGTAGGTAACAAACTTAATAAGTTGCAAAATGTACCTTACTGTCTTGCTTGCTCAGGTGTATTTTCATATTTTGCTTCTTATTTAATTCGTTACTTACGCGGTATCACCTATCACGAGGCATTAGCTGTGCTATTTGACGCGATCAATCTATCATTGGTCGTATAATTAGAATATGACGGGTCTAAATAAAAATGTTCACTGAAAATTCACAGACCTTACTCCAAAGTATGCAAAAGTCCACTTAACACGCTATCAAGAAAAGCGCTATATTATCACGCTATGAATTCTAAATTCAAACTTGCCTTTTATTAAATCCCAAATTGTCATGTATTTTTTCAAAATCGAACAGTTGTTTTTTCACAACAAGTGACAAGCATAGAAGAGACGCATGAATCGACGCTCTAATCTTCCCGTTTGTATTAAAATCATCATATTTTAAATCCGCTTTATGTTACTTTCTTTTGTTTGGAAATCTTACCTTTTTTAAAACAACTATCTTACTTGAATCTCCATCAGCTTTTTTCTTTCAATTAGTATTTTCCTCGCTCTGGTGATGTAAAAAGTTACTTCGCACGGCTGCAAAGTTACTGTTTCTCGTGCCTTTGTATCATTTAGCGTAGCGAGGGCCACTCGTTACGCTCGAGGTTCAATTTCAGGTTCCTCCGTTTGCTTGCAGCATTCGCGCTAAATAATAACTTGGCAGCCTTGTATAACTATTGTTTACAAATGTGTCGGCCGAGACTCGGATGAATAAATTAAATGTATGTAATTTCTATCGCTTTGCATAGTGAACTACTAGCAATTGCCTTCGACTCTGTCTGCGTGTAAGTTTATAGCTATTCCCGCGGAAACTGTAAGAATAAACCTCCTTGCCCTCTAAGTTTATTGTTGTATTGTAATGTATTTCTGTAAAAAAAACCTGGCAATCCGTTGCTGTGTAAAAAATACAAAGCGTAATTTTAAAATATCTTATTAAGCTATACTCTGTTTGCTTATGCATTTACCGAAAAGTGAACTAACAAAACCACGTGACAGATGTCATCAGCCAATAGTAGTCGATTACTGATATGTCAAAGTTTGAAAGTACGTTTTTGATTGGCCATTTAAAACAGTCACCTGGTCCAATTTGTTTAAATTTATTCAAGAAAATAGAGTAAGTATAGTATACAGTAGGTGTTATAGATTTTGGATTTGGTAAACTCGCGTGGTAAAGTGGACAAGAAAGTACGTACATATGTTACGCAAGTTAAAACTTTAGTTTAAATAAGTATAATTAAATGGTTATTTCTGGTTCATGGGTGTAAAATTAACGTTGTTATTTTGCTTAATTTCATCGTGTATGTTTATTCCATGTTTTTTTTTACAAATGTTATAAGTAATGGCATGTTTTTGTTCTACGTTTTAATGCTTAGTGCAATAAAACCAATAAATATAAGCATAAAAAAATCTAGTTGAATTTTCTTTTGTAATTTAAGTACTTAAGTAACATTTATTATACATATGTGTTGTTGTGATTTGTTGCTTATAGTAATTTCACGACTAGATACTTAATTTTGCGTACATTAACTTTAATTTAAGTGGCTGAGAGCGCCGGTGTAGATTTAATACACTATAATTATGATAACAAATAATTTTATGTGATTTCATACACTGTACATGTGTATGTTGTTTACCTCAGAGAGTAAAATGATAGTTCATTTTGTAGATGTGTTGGTGTAGGTACACATGTGGGAACGTATCAGAATCAGAACGCCTAAAACTAATAAGCCTAATGCATCATATATAATAATACCTGAAAGTTCCTAATACCTAATGTGTGTTTATTCTGAAACTGAATGTTTTTTTAAAAGCCCATTGTTTAGATTTTACTAGGTTAGGTTAGGTTTATTTTGTAACAATCCTGAAAATTTAACGGTTTCAGAAAAAAAACTCATTAGGTATTATGAACTTTTAGGTACCTATTACATTAGGTTTTTACACATTAGTTTTATTAATTTTAGGCGTTCTTATACGTTTCCACCCATGTAGCTTTTTTACATTTTTTTTAATATGCTCACCAGTACCCATAGTTTTAGTGAACCTCAAACTTAAATTATTAGAAATATATTATTAAAGACGGTCAATTTTATAAAAAAAGTTATATGGTTGCTGAATGGTTGGATAGTACCTTACAGTCACCGAATCCAAAAAAAATAACCTAACCAGATTTTTTTTTTTTATGAAAAAAATGTATATTTCAATTCAGACCCAATACAAAGCCTATCATACAAATATTATGTATTAGGTCAGTCTTTAGGGACATAAAAGGCCTTTGCTTTCCAAAACGTGGAGCATGGATTTTTTTCGATTGATATTTTTAAGGCATGGGGTCCTAGCAAAAATAAAAGTCCAAGTTTTCGACCTTAAGGGGGCGCGAGGCGCCATCTTGAGTTGAAGATGCATTTTTAATCAATCTGTCAACAATTTAAAGTACAACAAAAGAGTATATGAGATGTATAGATAAAACTCAGTGCAGTTTGTGCGTGTACATGTTGTTGCATGTAAAAAGTAACGAATTTTGACGAAATTTGACGAAAAATAATAAATAAGATCCCATTATTGGAAAAGCAAACCGCACCATCATGAATTTTGTCGCCACCCCGAGGTCGAAAACTTGAATATCCATCAAAAAATTCCACAAACGTCCCTAAATGTAGGCTACTTAGGTATAGATAAACAATATACTCTTAAGTTAAAAAAATTGTTAAGTTTTTTATAACGTTGAATTTAAAAATAAAACTTGAAGAGATAATGTGCAATGTTTTACTTTTTACTACCCCTTAAATTCCTACTTGGCTTTAACCGAACAATTTAATCGTAATCGTCTGTTATTTACTATTTTACAATTGTGAAATCTGAAATCAGCTGTAAAATAGTTAGTCAATTTCCACATTCATGTTCTGAAACCGGACAATGTAATAAAATTGATTTTTCCTAAGTTTTCCCAGCAACTTTTTCAAATTGTTCGATGTACACTACTGGCTTTGTTGAGTCAAACATCTCTGCGTGTTTGGAAAAGCAAAAATGAACGCTACGTCATTAAGTTTCACAACGGAGGCTGCGCGGGAGTGGCGCAGTGCTGCCAACCGCGCGATGCGATCACGAGATAGCTCTTGATTTCCTTATCATCAGCTGGCAGTCGCGGGCGAAAACTGCCGCACTACTCTTGCTTCCAGCAGAGGACTTTTCACATGTAAGTTTTTTTTTAAATCTATCTATCGCAGCTCTTAAACAGGGTTTTGTATTTCGAATTATTATACGCCTTAATACGATAGGTACGTTTTATTAATATATCAACGGAATAATCAACGAATTTCGACTCCGTATGAGTATGCGAGGATATCGCAAAAACGATAATGAGTTGATGCAAAACCGATCCTTGCTTAGAACAAAGTAAAGTTTAAATAAATCAAATTATTGCGAATGTTGAACTTCAGGTAACAACCATAGTACGGGTGCATGAATTAACGCATTATTTTATGTGTCACGGAGCATACATTGCAATTTACGAGGTGTTTAACTGCATTTCGTTCATAAATGTATTGAACACGTGAACCGGCCGAGTGGTCGCACATGACGAAGTTGCCGCGGTCACATGCTAGGAGCCGCCAACATCGCGCGCTACTCGCGCTAGTCGGTTATACCGCGACCGTCGCGCCAGACGTGTGTGACGACCTAACGACGCCGGTGCGTTCAAAAAACTTAAACCTAGGAAACTAAACAAGTGACATAAGATCCAGTTTTACACGCCGTAAGTAGCCAACTAGATTAAATACGTAAAACAGGTAATTTAGACGCGTTCAAGTTGATTCGATGATTGAAATTTTATCGGTTGTTTACAGTTGATTAACTTCTTAAATATTAAGTGCTTTTAAGGTAGTTCAAAATTTGAAGTGATCGATTCATATTCCATATTTTATTCGATTGTGGGTATGTTTTACAAACAATCATATTGTACGTACGTTTGACTTTATTTGAAAGAGTGATTAATTTATTTATATTTTGTGTGGACTATTTTAATAAGTGAATTCAATATCGTTTTCCTCTTTGGACAAGCGCGTACTATTTCGCTGAGTTGATTTCTGAGTAGGAATGCATTAGGGTGACCACTTGATAGCGACAGCCATGATATGTTTAATACTAGGTTATGTCCTTGATTTCGTTTGTTTACCCCTTTATTTATCGTTACTCTCTCATAGGTATTAGGTACCTATCCAACATAGCATCAGATAGTATAGCTACATATCGATGTATTGGTTAGGGGCTTAGCGCACAGATTTTTTATACCGAATTTAATTTTATGAAAAAAAATAGATGTTTTTAATACGTTTTTAAAGGCCGCAATTATTTCTGTCGTTCATTCGTGATTAAATCTTAATTCCGAGTTGCACAAACGCTCATTAGCACTAGGTACTTATAATTTTCCATTAGGACACCTCACTTGCTTATTCGCCCAAGAGGAAAAAGTACTAGCACGTGACTTAAGATAACATTCAATTTAATAAATGTTTATGGAACTGGCCTAAAATAATGCAAACAGCGTATGATTAAAAAAAACATTTTATAATATTACTTCCTATCAGCCTCTTTATCGCTAGGTACGGTCACGGACTTTAATTGATGAACCACTATAGAACCTTGTCGCATAAAACTAACTATTTATTCCTATGTAATTTCTATTCCGTCACTTGACGCTGTCATTATGACAAAGTCCTATGGTACTAACCGTAAAACTCGGGGACATTTTAGAGACAGTTAAACTCGTTCCTTTTTCAAACTTGTGTATGAAAAATCAACAAAAAGTAAGGAACGACTCGTTATACTAACTTTGCCTAGAACTATATTCAAATGTATGGCTTGGTAAAAACAGTTCAAGGCGGTGGCAGATGGAACTACAATCTTTCAAATTAGCAACCACCACCAAATCGACGGTTAATAATTGGTCCTTCGAGTTGAAAATTGAGTGTTTTATAGAATAACATACCTACACAACAGAACAGCATTTTTCCCAAACATTTTTTTTATACCTTACTTTTAAACACTACTTGTGTTGCATATACTCGGTCTATATCATATGTTTCGAAGTATAACATGTCTGAATTAACTTGTTGATTCCATTTATAAATAAACTATCGTCCACCCTCGCTTCGCTTCGGTTAATGCGACTTTTCTGTAATACACCAAAACGTAAACATAGTAGCATATCATGTATACTTTTTTTTGATTTACTATATTTGGTTGACTGGTACAGAATGCCACTAGGCATTAAGTCCGCCACTTGTTTTTTTTGTGCAATAATGATTGAATAAATAAATAAATAATAACAGCCTTCCGTGAATATTTATCCGACTGATAAAAAAAGATAAACGAGCCCATGGAAAAATGACCGTTCCCGTTGACCGCCTGGTTCATGTTCCGCACTGCTGGTTGCATATTAATGATATAACTAGCTAAAATACCAGCTCAAAGATCTGATCATTAATGACGCTACACAGGAAGCGGGAGACAATCTAGCGTGACGCATCACGTCTAATTTATTCATTAAAATTACAGCGTCTAATAATTCATACATAATTACATATGGTTTGCTTTAGGAGGTTAGGAGGATTGTGAACCGCCGATAAAATCGCGTAGCTGTCAAAAAAAATCCATACGAATTTAGCTCCGGGCCCCCTAAGTCTAGTCCGATTTCCACGATATGTTGTAGTTTATTATAAAGAACTAGGTCTGTACGTTTTTGTTTTTTGTTTTTAGGGTTCCGTACCAAATTTGTAAAAAAGGTACCCTTATGGTGAGACTTCGTTGTCGGTCTGTCTGTAACTACAAATGCTATCAGCTTGAAATTTGGCAGTTGTACAATTTGCTTGCCCGCATCTGTGCGTAGTAAAAAAAAAATAGTTAAAAAGAGGACTAGAATGGGGGGTTGAAAATGAAAGTATTTAATTATAGTAAATGGGGACTCCTAAAACGTAAAGAACAGCCCTTTTTTAAGAAAACTAGCACTTACGGTTATTTTTCGTATTTTAAATATAGTGTACACAGAAATGAAATTATATGCAACAAAAATTAATTAAATAAATAAATAAAATAAATATCAGGGGACAAAAAATTAATCTGCCAGCGAATCGTCCGCGTAAAATTTGTAATTTTGTCATCCGGAATAAAAAGAAGCCTATCTATGTGCTATCCTAGACTATAATCTATCTCTATGCCAAATTACAAACATACAAACTTTCGTATTTATAATATTGGAAGTTGTAATGTTTTTATTCTTACTACTTATTTAATTTTTTTTTCAATTAGAGTATAGATAGAATTTGTATTAATTATTTTGATATATTCATTATTACTGTATGAAATGTTAAATTAACCTAAACCTAAATCTATATCTTTTTTAGGGTTCCGTAGCCAAATGGCAAAAAACGGAACCCTTATAGATTCGTCGTGTCTGTCCGTCCGTCTGTCCGTCCGTATGTCACAGCCACTTTATTCCGTAACTATAAGAGCTATACTATGGAAACTTTGTAAGTAGATGTATTCGGTGAACCGCATTAAGATTTTCATACAAAAATAGAAAAAAAACAATAAATTTTTGGGGTTCCCCATACTTAGAACTGAAACTCAATTATTTTTTTTCATCAAACCCATACGTGTGGGGTATCTATGGATAGGTCTTCAAAAATTATATTGAGGTTTATAATATTATTTTTTTCTAAATTGAATAGTTTGCGCGAGAGACGCTTCCAAAGTGGAAAAATGTGTGTCCCCCCCCTCGTAACTTCTAAAATAAGGGAATGATAAATGTAAAAATAATATATGATGTACATTACTATGCAAACTTCCACCGAAAATTGGTTTGAACGAGATCTAATAATTAGTTTTTTTTTACCTTTCATTCAATCAACTCCAATATAATAAAGAATAAAGAAAAACATTTATTTAGATGTATAGTGGTACGGAACCCTACGTGCGCGAGTCCGACTCGCACTTGGCCGCTTTTTTAAGATCTCATTTCCTGACAGTATATTTAAAGTAAAGAAAATGGAAGAGACCGTTTTCAACGCGAGATATTGGTCAGAAATCCTAATTAAAAATGAGTTCTACCTCTGTTTGCCAATTTACTACAACCCACGTCTTTATTATTAGTCCTTATTGGTACTGTACGAGCTAAATGAGCATTAAGGCAGCTGCAGTTTACACCTTGGAATTAATCCAACTCTAATTAACTTACTCTAATCTTGGTAGTTTTTCTTCTCTCGTTACCAACCGCATAATTTTATGAACCACTGTTTAACGAGTCTAGCGATTGTTTACATTCAGCGGTTGTTTTCTGAAGTAAGCCTTGCCTTGGTCTGATTGCTCTGTGGCATATTTTTATCTGTGGTAGGTTAAAAAAGATTAATTTAAATATGTCATTACTAAGGTTTCGTTAGAAATTAAGTACCTTCGTCATACACAGATTTAGGTTAGCGTCTTGCCTGTGGACATACCCGAAGGTAACGTTTTGCAGGCCTAATTTTCTGGCTTATCCCATATCCTCGTAAACGGCGTCAGGTCTTTAGTCCTATCAGATAAGAAAATACCTAACTTGTTTGCACACAAGCCTTTAACTATCGCTCACAGGG
The DNA here is from genome assembly GCA_923062465.1 of Acleris sparsana. Taxonomy (NCBI): domain Eukaryota; kingdom Metazoa; phylum Arthropoda; class Insecta; order Lepidoptera; family Tortricidae; genus Acleris; species Acleris sparsana. Next base: position 6,275,275 of record OV281293.1, read on the forward strand.
AAGACAACTTGTGTCGTCGAGCGTTCTTGGCCCCCGTCAGGGGGCCGGGGAGACAGATCGGGGCGTTGCCCCTCTCTGTGGGATCAAATCTCCGCCTGTGAATACAGGCGGGTCTTCGGTTTTTCCTAATGGAATCTGTTGTTGGGGATTTCCTTCTCTCGCCTAAGCGCGCCGCGGCGAAGTCAGCCCGTTAGGAGGGTCCTAACGGCGGACAACTTGTGTTTTTTTTGTTCGAGTATATAACCCTTACTTATTACCTTAATTAATTAAAAAACAGGAATATTTTTCCATGGTTCGTGACTCATTAAGTTGCCAACCTTGGACGTCAATGTGACAGTCACGTGTTTTTCAAACAAGAGGCTACTGATAAAGTGTCTCATAACATTGAGATAACGCCAGACTTTTCAATTCATCTTATTGTATGTCTAAATGTGGCGTGGAGAGCCTCTTGAAATAATCTGTTGGTTTTTTGATAATCGAGATAAAATGTGCCGTTTTTCTGCTTCAGACTAAGGTTAAAGATACATATTTTATAAAATAGTTGCAGCGTGAGGGAGGCAAACGAAAACACACACAGCCAAATTTATAATGTTAGTAGGATAAAACTGTTACATTCCAGACAGAATTATTATATTTGTATTTTATGGCTTATAATTTTTTATTGCATAAGTTTGTACTAAATTTTGTAACGGCTGTTAAATTTCTTTGTTGCATGAATAATATTTGCACGCTTGCTACACTGGACATTATTAAATTTATTACATTAAATTGACTGTCACATATTGGGTACTGTATTCTGCAAATACAATTTTAGTAACTTACTTATACATAAAGGATGCGAAAAGTACAAGACCGGTCTGAGTGGAAAGCCTTGGGGGAGGCCTATGTCCAGCAGTGGACGTCTTTCGGCTGACATGATGATGATGAACTTACATAAAGTAATAAATTAGAATAAAGACAGATAATAGGATATAGTTCTTACTTACATAATTTTAACATGGCTCTAAAACAAGATTTTTCTAAAATTAACCTCTAAAAGGGTAAAATAGACCGATAAACGGAAAAGGTTGAATTACCTACTACAAGATATGTATATACAGTCGAGTTCATTAATATGTATACACTTAAGTACCTTGTCTATTTAATGTCATGTTTAAATTGCCACATATGAATTGTAACAACTATTAAAGTGGCAAGATACTAAAGTGTATCCATATCTATGAAGGCTGAGACTGTACATAAGAAACCACATTCGTTATTTATAAAAGAGTTTATATGCGAGAATGTAGGACAATAGTCGCCATGGCTGCTTCGACGAATGTAGTTATGTCGTAACACCCAATTAATTGCCGACGATGACACATAAAACAAATATTTAACTGACGAGTATGTAAAACTATATCGTCAGGAGCCGGCATAATTATGAAGTTAATAGAATGTGTTCCGGATAGTCCCCTATTGTCAACTCATAAAAAATGTTCGCCTTTTAAATCGTTAAGTTTAATGACTGCGCTACAAATGACTAATATTTATTTAATTTTCTAACAGTGAACATAATTTTACTGGCTTTAACTGAATACTTAACAAGGTAAGGTATTATCTTTTGTCGGAGTTTTGACAGGTCAGGGGCGGAACTAGGTTTTAATTAGAGGGGTACTTAATATCCTCCCAAACCTGCCGCTTGAGTCCTCCTCAATCCACTTCAATCTACAGCTACATCTACAGCTGGGTAAAGGGATCTTCATTTTTACACCACTCGGCCCGTCATGTCCGGTGCTAGTCTCAGTAAAAAAAAGAAGGATTTTCAGCCAAAAGAAGCATCACTCCTTGTTTAAAACAGTTGTCTTACTTCGATGTCGTCCAAATTGGCACGGACATCAAAGAAGCGTATATATACACATTAACATAAACTGTTAAATTATAGATACCGTGTGCCATATGTTGGGGATCTCTGATCTGAATGCACATATTAATCTCATGGAATTAAGTTAAGAAAGATTCGTATTGGTATGACTTATCGCGGATTAAACTGGCGTGGCGGTGTTGAAAATATGTGTAAGTATTTCAGAAAATACTTATATAAACTCTTTAAAGCACATAAATAATGACATATCAATACAAATAAAATATTAAAAAGCATTTGAAAAATAACATTAACAAGTTATTATTACTAAATTAAGGCATACAACAAGCAGTCCTATACTACTAAATTCGTAGGCCATCTTGAATAGAGAAATAATATACGTACACTAAGGACTTTTTTGATAAAAACATACTAATTACAAGGAACAATACATTACTACGGTAATTTCTTTCAGGGGTTCTAACACAAATTCACCTAGTCCCAAACTAAACGCTAGGCATGTCTCATACTTGTGCATATAGAGAAATACGTACTTAAATACATTTAATATATAGGTGTAAGACCAGTAACAAATACGCTCATCACAAAAGTATCTTCCTTTATTAAACCCGGACCGGTAGCTTTCATAGCCAGGGTCACTTCCAACGTAGACTAACCACGTCGTCTTTCCGGGAAGCATTTTATATATCGATAAATACTTGGTGTAAAAAAATAAGCAGTTTATAGCGTATGATCATCGTTTACCTGCTGCCGACGGAAATCGGGATCTGGCCAATTCGCTTACTAAATTTACATATTGTTTACGATAATTTCGTAATATACCAGAGTAGGTTACCGAAATAGTGTGGGTTTGCACCTTGGGTTAATAGAATGGTCGAGATTTTTATGGTTTGTTATTTAAAACTTCATCATAGTGTAGAATCTACGGATTATCTCGGTCTGTGGTTGTTTGTAACTAGTGGAGAACTGTTAAGGGGTGCCTATTATTTTATCAAAATACCTATCAACGAGCGTATGCGTTAATTTTGTTTGGTCACATGTCTAACCTTACCTAACCCACGTAATTAATAATGATGAAAAATGATGGGTTACCCTTTTCTAAACTCCGCGTCTTACAATAAACTTGGTCGTCCGACAAACGCACAAAATAAATTTCACATCAGCACAAACCAATATTTGCCGAAGCGCAATCATTGATACCGCGTATCTTTATAAATTATTAGTTTATAATAAATCGGTAAATATATCGAACCTTCCAACGTGTTGCATTTCGCTGAACGTGTAATCGGAACACACGCTACTAAAGATTCAGCGTTTTGTGAAAACTGAAACCAGCATTACTAAAATTAAATGATCATCGGCGTTTTTATTGCATCACTATTATCACTAACTTTCCGTAACGCATTATAACTTTATTTTTTGTTCCTTTTTTGCTACTGCTTAAGGTAGTTTAATTATTTAATTAAACTACCTTATGCAGTAGCATAAGCATCTGGGACAAGGATTAATAGAAAAAAACGCACGACTCGCAAATCCTTCTGTGGCGAATGGTCTCGAAGCGACTTCCAAGCAACGTACACTGATGGTATTATTTTGATGGATTTACATTTCAATGAGTTTATGTAAATAAGCTTTACTTACCTATAGTAAAATGAACTGACTAAAACACTGAAGAACTATTGGTGTCACGTCCAGAACAAAGTTTTTGCTTAGTCGGTGCCAGAAATGTAAAGAAAACCGTAATATATAGAGAGATGGTAGCTATAGTTGGTCCATGTTCTATAGAATATATATGTATGTATATACTGCTTATTGTACAAGAATAAAAACAGAAATTCTAAACAGACAATCCGTTTAAGGGATTTCTTCCAGATAATCCTTAAATAAATATGGTAAAAGGTACCCTAGCAATAAAAAGAACCCCAGTAATAAAACAAACCAAATACAATGAATGCAATGCATTTGCTGGCCTTCAACTGGAAATCGTATGTAACCTGAGCCAGTGACACGATGGTGTCACTGGCATTAGTCGATTTTTCTCACGGGTCTTGAATGTTCCGCTGAGGTCAGATAGCAGGAAACGTGATCGATTCCGGCCGGAAACCTTAAGCCGTGGTGGCCTTTGCGATAGCAGACATATTCTACCTACATGTGGGCCTTCAAATCCTGCTTGGCTTGTTTTCCATCTCGTTTGCTCTGGACATTATAAGCCGTTAAATTATAAACATACGCACGTCTCTTACATGGAACGGTCGATTGATCTTTCCGCGAAAAATACAATTCTAAAGAGCAAATTGCAATAATGGAACAACTGTTGACCGTAGGGCTTTTATACAGATTGGCGCGCGATAAACTTTCATACTAATGTTGTCCTAATGACGCGTTTGTCTATGTTAGTTGCCAATTATAAGAATAGGCATTACTGGGAATACTGGGTTTTAGATGTTATGTGATTATTGTTAGATCTCAGTCTGGAGTAGATACAGTCCATGTTGTGGTTTTGCCAAGTAACAGCAGGTTATCTGGAGGCACGCCGGCCGATCGAAGGTCGAGCTCGCAATGATAAAGTTAGAATAACGGTAATAGATGATGACTTCATTAAGGACTATCATATTCTTCACCTACTTTATAGTATCTTGATAAATTAGACATTCAGTTTGGTATCTCTAGATATAAATTAACACATTTGACTACTCGCAATCATGGCAACCCTTTTACAAAAATAGCTGTGGAGAGTAGGTAGTTTAGTTATGAGCATGGTCGCTCTTTAAGTGCTTGTTTTTATTGCGTTTGGTTAAGAAGTCGTCTATGTAAATGTTTTGGACATATTATGTTAATTAGTTGTTATGCGGCACAGCAGCAGTGCCCGAGTGTAACTAATGACACAAGAATCGAGACAAGCAAGTCTATTCGTCCCATTGTTGGTGCAAAAACTCTTGTCGGCTGTAGGCACTGAGCGCGCTTTATTATGATAACTACGTATTGGCAGTTAGTATCACGGTTAACGTAATTAGTGCTAGTCTATTGTATTTTAACGCCCAACGCGGCCTTGTGGCTGAGAGTACACTCCCGCGCTGTTCAACTGAACAGCCGAGCGTTGTTCCAATTTATGTCATACATTGCTCTTGCAGTATCCAATGCATAAAACAAATATAAAAGCACAAATGAATTTGTGATAAAAGCAACGTCGTTACATTTTTACTGGCGGTTTTGAAGACCGTTTCTTAGTTGTTTACATTTTCAACGTCACCGTTTTCTACTTCGGTTTATGACAGCTAGGCAGCTCCAAGATGTTATCATGGTTATAGCATTTTCGTTTAGAAGTGCTGTCGTGTCGGGCGGTTAATAAAGGGCTTTTGTACTTTTTGCCAACAAACCGCTATATGGTTGGTTTCTGGTAAATCAATTAAAATGTATTCCTTTGAAGTACTGGCCAAATACTGTGCTACTGTGTTAAGCATTGGCTACGGCCATAATCGTAAATTGCCCAATGTTTCGGGCACATATACGTTATTGAAATGCACCCAGTGTTCAAGCGACACTAAACGAATAAATGTAAACTGATTCGAGTCTACAATCTCGTCTATTAAACCGTTGAGCAGTCGCGCTGTCCTTTAAATAATACGCATGCTACTCCATATAAATGATTTACGATCTCGTATTATGAAGTTTCTCGGCCTTGGCCGCGAATGCAAGACTGACGAGACTTCGGTCTTTTCTCTTACGCATTCCAATTATTTAATCCTCCAGGATGTTTCGGAAGTTAATGTTTTTTCTCACGTTTGCTTGTCTATTGTTACTTAAGCGTTAACTGTTCAAGTTAATTCAAGTCTGTCGTAAAAACTTTAACGGCCGAGCGAGTGCGAACCAAAAAACCTATTGGCCTTGTGGCCGACCGCGAATTTAATTCCTGCTTCACTGAGTGAGAACGTCAACGTAATCTATGATGCCAATTTTCATAACAACAACAAAACCGCCTCTACAGCTTTATTGTTTTAAAATCGGCCGCGGCTGCTTGTTTTGTAGCATTTCTGAGCGAGCAATTTTTTTTCCAACGCTGCGCATGAGTTACTTGTGTCGAATATTGGACACGGCTGGCGCTCGCCATCTCCACTAACTCGCCTCTAATTCGACGAAAACTAACGCCCGTAATTATCATTAACGATGACAAACTACTGCACATTAAAGCGATATCTGAAACTACTCTATGTTCTAGATTTAATTAGGGATTAAATAACACTTGGTCGGCTATGCGACAATAATAATAATAATAATAATAATAATAATAATCGTTTATTTTCAGGCACTTAAATAACCCATTTATACAAGAGACAGAGCATGAAGGATAACTAAAACTTAAACTAAAATAAAATAAGTTAAAAATATTAAATGAAAATAATGTTGTAAAACAATAAAATAGGACGTAAACAATAAACTTAAAACTTTAGGTGCAGTTATAACTGCCCGTTAGCTGACCGGTGCAAGTAGACCCAATGTTTTTTGAATACGTCGCTGAAATCATCAGATATCATTGACATTATTTCGTTATCTGAGGCTCGTAATCTTTCCCAAAAGGCCGCAGAGCGCGCTCGAAGCACGGCAAAGAAGTCCGGCACTCCCGCATCAGCGAACATGCCTTTCGCACTGCAGAAACGCGGTAGTTTCAACAAAATACGAAAAGCATTGTTGTACTGTACTCTCAGCGCGTTGAACGAACGTTTGGTGTATTTGGTCCACAGTTGGCATGTATAAAAACATTGACAATAGGCTTTAAACAAGCTTATTTTGACCTCGTTCGAACAACGCGCAAAGCGACGGGCGAGCATGTTGCTCCGCGCTGCGAGGGCCCGGCGCTCCCGTTCCATGTCGGCGTCGTCGTTAAGATACTCGGTCAGAACGTGACCTAAGTATTTGAAGCTTTTTACAACCCGAATTGACGAGCCGTTTAACCAAACCGGATGAACGGTCTCCGGACCCTTTCCTGCCCTGAAGACAAGCATTTCAGACTTGACAACATTGTATTTTAAGCCATGTCTTTCCGCGTATCCTTCACAGATGGTTAGCATTTTTCTAAGCCCATTAATCGAGGGGCTGAGAAGCACCATATCGTCCGCATAGCTCAGATTGTTAACACAAAGGTTACCAATATGGCATCCGACCCCGACACTCCTCAGCTCCTCGATCAGATCGTTAATATATAAGTTAAAAAGGTCCGGAGATGTAAGTCCACCTTGACGCACTCCACAGTCCAACCTGTAGTCGCTGGACAGTGAGTCGCCCCACAATCCTTGCACACTTCAATAGAGAGTACAAATAACACAATAGGTGATAAATTATCCGTACTTATTACCGTCACCTACTTTCAAATGGACAACATAAATTACCGCAGTATGTGTTGCGGCTGCGGCACTCAATGATAACGAGTCGGTTCTTTTCTGCGAGTGTCGCCGGTCAATGAAAGTCAACCTTCTGCGGGCATATTAGCAGTCGATATAATTTAAGTTGTCCCCGTTCCGATCAGATGTGGCCGCGAGCACAAATTGTTATTTTAATTACGCACATTGAAATAGTTGAGTTTGTATAAGTGTACAGGTGTCAAATGAGGTGACGGCACAATATGACTGACTGAACGCACTGACACTATAATACGGATTGGTGCCGCTTGATGAACCATTGCAAAAGGTATTCTGATTGACGCTTGAGGCAAAATATGAAACAATTGGTTTTAAGTATTCAGTTGCCCGAGGAAAATAAGATATACTTATGTGTACTTATTTGCAAGATGACGCATCTTTAAATAGTGCCAAGCCTACATTTACTTTGATGATAACTTATCAAACGAAACTAAAGCGTACAGTTCTTTATGTTATCATCCTCCTGGCGCTTTTCCTGTATTTTACAGGATACCCTAACGTCTCCATCCAATTGACCCACGGCAGGAAATAGGCCTCCTTACTCTTGCCACGCTGTCCTACGATCTCTCATTTAGCTCTTTCACCAAACCAAGCCAGAGTCTGATCTGCTGTTTACCTCGGGAACACGTTAAAATTCCGAATTACTTTTTTCCCAATATTCATTAGTACGATTTTTTTATTATTCCCAAATTCCCAAACCTATGTTACGCTGGAGTTATTTTAGATTAATGCATAATTTAATTGTCATACGTAGGTAAGGTTAGGTTTATAACAAAAAGGTGTCTTTTATCAAAAAAATGGATTCAAAATTATGAAAATTCGGAATTATGACTCTTCGGAATTATGTAGTGTACCCGCTCACCTCGCCTTAGTCACAAGTCTGATATTGTCTTAATGGAATTTTGATTGTTTCTTGCAGAAGAAGGAACATTAAGCAACCAACATGGGGGCTATGTTCCGGAGCGAGGAGATGGCGCTCTGCCAGCTCTTCATACAGCCCGAGGCAGCGTACACCTCGGTCTCGGAGCTGGGAGAAGCCGGCACCGTGCAGTTCAGGGATGTAAGTACCATCCAGTAAGGGAAACTGAGAGACGTACCTTTTTGTATCTTATTGACATTGTGTTAAGCGCGAAAAAAATACGTCTTTCTGTTGCCCTTCCTGTAAAATACTCCCAGTTTCCTTATATCGTTAGTCTGGCTATAGCTATCACACTTGCACTCGCAGCTGACGGTATATCTGTCACTCGTGCTTCATAGAAACGTAGAGGGTGCTGATACTGCTGATCGCTATTTATAAACTGGTAGAACCTACGTATCGGTTAATAGGTATTTATAGGAGCTTAGAACTTAGTCGCGTTGTAAAAAGTCGCGCCCAGATACATAATTTATTTATGGTATAGTATTCTATCAGGGATAAGACTGGGTCTCCATTAAACTAAATATGGGTAAACAAAATCTAAGTGAAGCTTAAACAGGAACAGTCTCCAATTCGCCAATATTCTCCATTTCGAAATATATTGGAGCATGTAAAGTGCTCAACAATATCTTAACACGTTTTACACCGTTAACAATGCAGTCGAGTTTAGATATTATTAAGCAACTCGTACGTGATATATGAATGAATGGCGACTGTACATAGTAAGTTACCCAGACGAGAATAATAAGCAAATTTATCCTTAGGTATCTGTAAGACTAATATAATGACACCATAAAGACAATTTACTCTACGTAGTTACGACAACGTCTCCCGAAATATGACTGACATTCATAAACCAGTCAGGCTGCATTGGAAGGTCACCCAGTTGAAGGTTCGGGGTTCCGCGAAGGCCGTCGCGTCGCATGCGCAGACTACCTGAGACTCATTCAATCGTGATAGAACATACATATAGGAATCGTATTTGTTTGTATAAGTATATGTAGATAAAGCATCCGTCACTCGCACTTGCGCAATGGTCAGAAAGTGACAGACGATTTATCTGCTTTTCTCCACATCGATAAACACGACCATTATAGGCTCGCATGATAAGCGAGCGAGAGCGGATGCTTTATCCAATAAAGGTGACCAAAATAATTCTTTATCTCGACCAATGGTAGACGTAGCTTCTTGGTATTATAGTAACTGGAGCTTCAATTTGGCAAGTATCTACTAATTCTCAGAATCTGTGGTATTAACTCCGTATACACAACACGTCGTTCCTTGGGAGTTTGGCCGGGCCTCTATTACTTGTTGTTTTGCAAATTTAGTAACTACTCGTAGCCCCGAGGGAAAATAGAATAACAAGTTCTACGCGGGCAAAGTCGGTGGCATAAAGCTGACTATTTTTACCTGACGCGTCAGAAGGAGGGTTATGTTTTTGAGTGTATGTTTGTATGTCTATTTCTTTGGCACGGTCTGCAGCCAGCGTGAATTATGAGGTGTCATTGTATTTGTCTTGGTTGTGGGAGTGACATTGGCTATAATATCTTAATCAGAGTAATGAGAGGCGCAGGTATCATCATTGATTAGGTACTTTGTCGTTCCATCGTTTTCTAACTTTTGGTAGTTCGGTCTTCTTTTTAATGACAATGAGAAGGCACGCGCGCACTCAAGCCACCTGATGGTAAGTGGGATCTGAGACCCATAGACATTTGGAATCTCGAGACTGCAATCCTGAGACCTCAAATGCATTGCCAACCCTGAGGAATAAGATGGAGTGCCTCTATGCTAGTAATTTCACCGGTTGTCTCATCCCCACACCGGAACACAGCAATGCGAACACTGCTGCTTGGCGATGGGTTAATGGATAAGATATCGTGGTAGCGATCCGGATGGATCCTGCACAAGGTCCTACCACCACTACCCGCCGTCCTGCTTGCCGTAATTAATATTTTCCTCGCGACCTCCCATTTTATAGTTCAAATCGTATTATTTACTTATTTTACTTTCCATTGATTTTACAAAACATTTTTCAATATATAAAAAAATATGTATGTAATTAATGCTCTAAAATTCTTAACTAATTTAAATGTGCCTTTAAAGCCGTATAAGGGAAAGATAAAACGCAAAAAATTGAAAAATGTCGGGATGGGATTTTATCTATACTAAACGAAACGAATTTTGAAGAATATTGTCAGTTTTGCTAATCAAACAATCCGCTATGTTAAATCCATCTATTAATTTGGCACTATTCTCATCCTTGCAGCACCTACGTGGTTTTATTTTCTCATTGTGCTTTCTGACGTGACATGAATACACGTATCACAAGATTTACGTAATGTATCAACGTAATTTATAGAAATAACGAGTAGCAAGTACCGTGACACCATAAATATAATCCTATTTTATAGTATTACGTAATCATACAACAGTTTCTAAGCGATAATATTTACCTATTTACCCCGACCGGTTATCACAGACTTAATTAATTCCAAACTCGACTATGTTTGAACGCTATTTTTTAGCTCTTTTATTGCCAGGAATGATAGCTGTTAGGTCCAGAACGCCCAATGTTAGTTTGAATTCTGCACGCGTTAAGCTCAGTAGCTTGCAGTAAGGTCAAACTTGCGGGGACCGGTTCTGCGCTCTTGACTCGCCTGATTTGTGTCTTGTACAAGACGGGTTGTAGGTACATGTCGTAACACTTTTCGCATAATTTCTTTGGTGCAATGGGGAACACGTCTTTGCCGCGTTGAGCGAAAATAAACGTGTGTTAAGATCTGATGACAATGACAATTTTAAGTTATTTTCATGAGTTGGTGTTGCTATATATTATTATGTAAAATGTTGTAAGACTACGCCCAGTGTCCAATGGGGCTCTCATTACTGTTATTGTTGTCTAATAAAGTAAAGAACCTATTGTCTTGAATATTGAAGAGTGGTTTTTGGTTGTACAAATGAATACTACATTATGAAATAACTTAAAAACAATAATAACAATTGAAGTATGAGTGAGTAAGCCTAATTTAACGGAAAAAAGTGGCCACCTTTTTCCGCTAAGTTGACTAAACGAAGGTTACGGGTTATTAAACTTGCATATATGCTATACATTGTGTATTCATTTGTACAACAAAATACCATCCTTCGATTTCAAGACCATACAATAATTCAAGTCAATAATTTCTAAATAATGTAACTTCTACGAATTTCGAATACAAAATTTGAAGTTCCATGGAACAAATGGGACCATACCCTATTACAAAACAATAGTAGTAATGGGTGTAGTTATCAATCACGCGAATTTCTCTAACTTATTCTAATTTAGAGCACTTGCCAGTAAAAGTCTTACTAAACATAGTATTAAAAACCCCAGACATTTTGTAACATTTATAGACGAGTACCTACCTACATTGGTTTGCCATACCTACCTGGTACCTACTAACAACTTGGTATGACGAATGATGATGAATTCGAGTGGGTGCGTATAACTTTATTGTTTATACTTGTAGTTCTTTGAATGAAGCATGACACTTGATTGCTTTCATGGTACATTAACTATGCCATATGTTACTAGAAATAAAATTATTGTTCCCAAATAATAAATCACATGTTTATTCAATATTTCAAAGGACCCATTGGGCGCTAACGATGTCACGATGGGGTATGCTCAGATTGTCCCTGCGTGATTTGCACTCAAATCCAAGTCACTAAGCACTAAATTGCTAGACTTAAGTGGAAGACGGGGCACATCGCTCGCAGATGACGGATGGAGTCAAAGAGTTCTCGATTGACGTTTGCTTACCGGAAAACACACCGTGGGTAGACAGGGTGGACCGAAGACGTGACTATGGTTGCGGGAAATCTTAAGATGCAAGCGGCTCAGATGCGGTTTATGTGGCATACCTTGGGGAAAGCCTTTGTCCAGCAGTGGACCTCTTTCGGTTGAAATGATGATGATCCCACTATGACAATTCATTGAGTCTTCTTGCCATGAATTCATGAACTGTCCGTTAGGTCATTTCTTGCGTTATACTTTAGCGGTTTATGTTCTTAACACAAAGTTTTAAATAACAATAAATATCTAAGGGGTTTTTGAGTCAATAATCCACTACCTACCACAGAATTTATCGTATTGCTATTTAGAATGACTTTTGTATGCCTGTTAAGGTGTTGTAATTTAATTTATTGTCAACAATAAACAAACACATTTGCATCAAATCATCGTAAAGCAAGTTGTATAGCATAATATCGTTGAGCGACAAGCCTTATATTTTAATCTTTTTTGGGTGAGGTATTCTCCGTATTTAAAGTCTTGAATCATCTACGTAGATGACAGATGACCGTCAATAGGCGAGTTTACGCGATTACGACCCACTTACGGACAATTTGCGGCCGCGGCCGCGGGACGCCGGATATGGCTAGATAATAAACCGTTTTAGGTAAATAGTTCGACTTATACAAAAATAACTTAGAAAGTACCTATACTTATCTACTAAATATTTTGTAAGTATAGATACATATCTAAAGTGTAGTAAATAAGCCGTGTTATACATTTACCAGCGTCACACGAGTAATGACACGTGGAAAATTTATAAAAAGGCAATGCACGCGTTATGTCGAAATGCTACAGTGAAATTTCTTGATTCTCTATCTACACAAATTGTTACAAAAAAACCAAACAAAAAAAAACAAACCTAGTAAGCTGTCATCTCAGTGATAGAAGTTGTATAACTGCAATGACAGATTATTAGAAGAAACAGACTGACTTATCGATCGACCGACGCCAGCCGAAACCTCTGGACCTAGGGACTTGACTTGATATTTGCAGGAAATGTTCCTTGGAAGTTTTTAGAGTTGATGGTAATTCTGTGGCTCTGCCTACCCTACACTAATGAAGGCGTGAGGTTATGTATGTTTGTATGTTCCTTGGATATCCTAGGGGCGTAAGAAGGGATTACTAGAATTCATTCCCTAAGGGGATAAAGTAGGAGGAGTAGCGGGAAAATAATTCTACGCGTACGAAGTCGCGGGCGTCCTCTAGTATATTAAAATAATTCAAACTAAGTATCTGTAAAGACTCAGTTTCATTGTTCGATGGCCCGCATGCTTGTAGCAATCCATTGACTGGTGGCTTTTACTTTTTTGAGCCGAGAGCTATTGCAGCGGCGTAATGTATCTCTCGGGAACTCTTAAGTTAACCTGTATCATAATTACTTATATGCATTTTAGCAACAAAAATATAAGAGTTCATAACTTTTTCGTTATTGTTTGACTCCTTGTAACGGACAAAGCTAAAATATATACACCTACTAAAGTGTTAAACCGGTTTTATTTTACAATTTTAGTGTTTTATTGACCCGTTTGTCTGATGTTTAAAATAATCTTTGATGAGACTAAATAACATACACCATGAATTGTTTATGAAGCAAATGTGACATAATCGATGTTGCTATTTTTAAAGTAACCTTTATGTTCATTTGTTTATTTTTTATGTTTTCAACAACAGTTTTCTCTTGTGGAAACACAGTTGAAAATACAAAGGAAATTCCTTTCTCCCGGCGCGCGGGGAACGCAGGACGTGAGAGGGATTGATTATGTTATATAATAAATTAAATAATTCGTTAGTTAAACAAATTGGCAATAGTTATATAGTGAATGGTCTATAGTATATGTACACACTGCCCTGTCATTAATTTATGGAGTCGCATAGACATGCCATATGTTACTAGAATAAATTATAAATATTATTACTTTATTACCGCCGTGCCCATTACCGCCGACGATGAGCGAGAATCGAGTAGAGCCAGCGATCAACTACCTATTAATATTTGTGTGTCTTTTATTGACACGGGATCTAGTTATCTATATATTTTGTATCATTTCTTAAGCGAGAAAAATGTTTACAGCTAATCGCTTCGTCGGCGGTGGGACAAGTGCCTTACCTGTTGCCACCAGCTATATATCCCCTTCTCCGACTTCCTAGGCTAGAGCAAGACGCATTGTAAAGCACCCTTAAATTACAATATACTATTTTATATACGCCATTGTAACGCATTTCTTTTGTTTCGCAGTTGAACCCGGACGTAAATGCGTTCCAGCGCAAGTTCGTCAATGAGGTCCGCCGCTGCGACGAGATGGAGCGCAAACTGCGCTACATCGAGTCCGAGGTCCACAAGGACGGCGTCCACGTACCAGACGTCAAGGAGGCCCCGCGGGCCCCCAACCCTCGGGAGATCATCGACCTTGAGGTATGATATGTCAAGTCTTCTTATGGTGCCTGCCTTGACTCTTCGAGGCAAACTGTTCGAGGAGCCACGGGGGGGGATCGCTCCCAGGGCACTCCAGAGCCCCCACCCTAACTGATTGTTGGCATACCACTCCTGTCTATTTTTCTTGACGTAACGATTGGGCAGCGCAACTCCTGTCCGTTCTCTTTTATTTCTGATCCAAAATGTATTCCTGCGAGTCTTGCGAGTTGCAAAAGTTAGTATTGTTCATGCTAAACGATATAGTGGTTGGACTTTAGCAAGCTAATCCGGTTACGGTACGGTGTTCCATCTGTCATGTCCTAGGTTTCCCCCTCCTTTATCCGGTCAATGGCCCACCTCTGACGATATCCATCCGAGGCTTCATAAATTCTTAGGTATATTTATGTCTGGTTCGGGTTAGCGATAAGATAAGTGAACGTTATTTATTGAAGGATTCAAAGGGATCATTCAGATTAATCAATTAACCCATTGACCGCTCTTCTTGAGAACTTAAATACCTCACTTAATCGTGACCTCTCGTTATTTATGTCTTACAGTTACTATTTTCGTAAGAGCGTCGGTGGCCTAGTGGTTTAGGGTGTCGACTCGTGATCATAAGGTACCAAGTTTGAGCGGTTGCAATACCAGTGGGATTTTCGTACTTAACTTCATAAACCCAAGCTCTTATGGTGAAGGAAAAATATCGGGAGGAAACTTGCACAATCTTTCAGCTGTCTATGTCAGAAGGGGAAGGGTACCTAATTACATAAAAGATCGAACAGGTTCGAAGTGTATCCAAAAGAACTCATCTATAAAACTTAATATAAGATTGTATTTTCGCAACTCAGTAAAATTATTGCCCTTTATTATGACATTTAATAAAAAACATGACTCAGAACAGAAGGCCTATGCACGTAAGATTTAAATCGGCGCTTTACGTTTATCCTTGTCAATCTTGTCATGCCTTTGGATTTAAAATGACCAACGAACATTTTTTTCGTAGTGAGTTTCTTTTTATCATGGAAAAGTTGAGAACAGCTTTACATTCAGCTAATATAGCGTGACCATCTGTCCTTACATCCGGCTATCATTATGACAGATTGGTCATCATTGTATTCAGGTTGCTTTTTGGACTGCAACGCTATTGTATTTACATCACTGCATGCAATGCACCCAGAGTTGATATAAAAAGTACCTATAATCAATCACTGACAGATTAATTTTAGGTAACCACAATGTTTCTAACCAAAAGCAGACTTCAGATTAGACTGATCTTTTACCTACTATTAAAAAAGAAGTTAATTTTAGCTTTTTTGACGGGTTTTGTTTTATAACTTTACATTATTTTTTGAAAATTACGTACCTAGCGACTCTGGTTTCCTCGTTATTGTTTTAGGAAACGCTTTGCTTCTACTGGTTCTTTGTCTCTTTAAAGTCATGTTTTAACTGCTGCACAAATTAGTCACAGGCGTTAAAGTGACAAGGTATTAAAGTGTGCAGTTACTTCCAAGGCTGACTGTACGAGCGGAACAACAGAAATATATAATTATTATTCAAATCAAGTACCTACTGTAACCTTCTCTATGTCAAGAGACGCTCTATCTTTGCTTCGTCCCATTTAAAATATTTTGTTGGTAAATGGGTGAGATACAATAGGTTATCACCATGCCTACCAAGACTCTTCAAACCACCGAGCGTTTCTCTAAATACGCTAGGCAAATAGGTGAAGTTAGAGCAGTATTGTATTTACGGTATGGTGAAAGCATACGATTATTCGATTACACAGAACATCTGATGGTAAATGGTCTCTGCGCAAACTTTACATTTTAATGAGTTGCTAACCCTGAAGACCAGATTGAACATCTATTCTAGGAATTCATAGTAAAACATAACCGTTACATTGGTGCTCCTCCGTAGGTTAGCGAGTAACATAGCGAACCCTGCAGAAGGTCTTAACACCTTCAAAACAAGTCTCTGCCTCTCTCACAGCTCTGTCAAGTTAACACACAATTAACATCCTTCCATACAATTAGCCTTTATTAACCCACTGCAGGGCATAAGCCTCCTTTCTATTGCGCGCTGAGCTTTGTCTCATATAATATGATATGATCTTTCTCGATAGCTTGTTCATACCATCTGATGATCAGACCATCACGCAGGAGGGATATGTACTTCACTACAAAAATAACTTGTATGAACCCGTCTTTTCCGTTGCAGGCGCACTTGGAAAAGACCGAGAACGAGATCCTAGAGCTGTCACACAACGCGATAAACCTCAAACAGAATTACCTGGAGCTGACGGAGCTCCGACACGTGCTGGAGAAGACCGAGGCGTTCTTCCTCGCGCAGGAGGAGATCGGCATGGACTCCTTGACCAAGTGAGAGAGACGTTGGATGATATATGGTTAACGGTTGTTAAACCTTTGTAATTAAACCATTTCCATAAAGCTCTTAGTTGAAAGATCGTTTCTTAAACAGTGGCACTATTAAGTTTTTTTTTAATATTTCATCATTGTAACTATAGTTTTTGTTTAATTTATTACGAGCCTGCTTGGTCCCACTGCTGGGAAAACGTCTCCCGCCAATTTTTGCAGGTTTTTCTGTTCTGGCTAGGTAATTCTTTAAAAAGGAATCCAAGTCATCCCGTCATCGCATCAATCAAGACCTGCAAAACGAGGCTAAACTCAAATGTCCCTTCTGACGCCTCTATCACCATACCATACCATCTTATTGTGTTACTGTCTTGGGATTTACATAAGTATACAAAGTTTTATTTCATCTAAATACTAGAAGTAGGTTATTTTTAAATTAAAATAAGCGTTTTAACGAAATAAGGGGATGAGTTTATGGTATTTAGGCTGATTCCTCATGAGATTTGTACAAATCGGATTTCCACATCATAATATTAGCTTGGTAAAACTTTAGGTCTATAATCAGAACAGTCTAAACATTGGGTTTCATTCTAAACTTAGGACCTTGCTCTTCTTGTAAACTTGATTTTTTCACTAGATCGCTGATATCCGACGAGGCCGGGCCTCAGGCGGCGAACCGCGGCCGCCTCGGCTTCGTAGCCGGCGTGGTCCAGCGCGAGCGCGTGCCGGCCTTCGAACGCATGCTGTGGCGCATCTCGCGCGGAAACGTCTTCCTGCGCCGCGCCGAACTCGAACAACCTCTGGAAGATCCCCACACTGTGAGTAGATTAATATCCTGCTCATTGCTTATCTTCTGGTACTTTAAGACTTGTAGCAGTAAGCTTTAAGAGTTGTAACGTGTAGTCAGTCGGCCAAAAATCTGGTCTACCACCCTAACGGTTGAAGTTCATTTGCACGTCATGATACAACAAGTTCGATTTTCCCTTGCAATAATATTATGAAAGTGACAAGTGTCAACCTTAGCAATAGTTAGATCTCAAGTGGTAGACCACTTTCTTGGCCGACCGTACTATAGCTTGTTGAACCATTTGACGACGCGCTGGCCTAGTTGGTAGTGACCCTGCCTACGAAGCTAGCGGTCCTGGGTTCAAATCCCGGTAAGGGCAGATATTTGTGTGATGAGCGCGGATATTTGTTCCCGAGTCATGGATGTGTTCTATGTATTTAAGTATATATTTCTCTATATAAGTATTTATATCGTTGTCTAGTACCCATAGTACAAGCCTAGAGCTTAGTTTGGGACTAGGTCAATTGGTGTGACATTGTCCCCTGATATTTATTTATTTATTTATTTATTTACTGTCGACCGGGACCCACTGTAGTTATTTATGTCATTGTTATTATTATAGCGTTCTGTGGTGGCTCAATATTTTAAGCCAGAGACCGTATTTATTTATTTGTGTATTATCGTAGCACTTTTTACTGGTGATTTCGCTTCCGTAGACATTTAGTGGCATAATCTCGTGGGAACGTGTTATGTGACTCAGAACAACCGGATCCAACATATCTTGATTACAATGATTACCTATTAACTTTTTATTAACCTGCTTATGAATCTCCTGGACTGTATAGGGATCTCCCTATACAGTCTGCGTTATCAACCTATCTATTTTAATGTCTATACAGTAAAATTTCTTAATCGCTTTATCTGATATTGGACCAGTAACAATTCATTCGTAACGTTTCGGTCGTTGGGCTCATATAGTATGGTGCAAAGCAGTGAATGTTCATGTTTTATCGGTTAAAGATACTACTTCCTTTCAGTTTACCTCCCATCACACAGGATAAAACTACACATTCTTCCCTTTCAGGGCAATGAGATCTACAAGACCGTGTTCGTAGCATTCTTCCAAGGCGAGCAGTTGAAGTCCCGCATCAAGAAGGTGTGCACCGGGTTCCACGCGTCGCTGTACCCCTGCCCGCCCTCCAACACCGAGCGCCAGGACATGGTCAAGGGCGTGCGCACGCGGCTGGAGGATCTCAACATGGTGAGAGCTCGAGACCTGTCTTTATCAAAAGATGCAGTGCAATCATCTTTTAAGTCTGTTAGAAATAAGCCTCCTTTAAAAGGTATTTGCTGTAATCTCTACGCTTGGAAGGCGGGCTGGAGATTGCAGTGTTGAAAATAAACAAAAGAAAATACTGCTACCCACGGAAATCCCACACGGTTGGACTCAAAGAGGTTTTGTCATTCTGAATGGCAAAAGTTGACAGTTTTATTCCCCTTAGTGGTTTTCTCCAGTTTCTCTCGTCTTGCATTTCAATTTCCAGGTAACACTTCCAATTTTAACCAGTATTCAAACAATTCATAATTTCATGTACCGCAATTACTTACGCAGCTAGTTTACTCCATAACAATTCCAGGTCCTCAACCAAACCCGCGACCACCGGCAACGCGTGCTGGCCAGCGTGGCCAAAGAGCTCGCCAGCTGGTCCATCATGGTGCGCAAGATGAAGGCCATCTACCACACCCTGAACCTGTTCAACATGGACGTCACCAAGAAGTGCCTCATCGGCGAGTGCTGGGTGCCCACCGCTGATCTGCCCAATGTACAGAAGGCTCTGGCTGATGGTTCGGTAAGTTATTGGTACATAATAATCAGATAAGATGAAAACCAGTATGAAGAAACGTGAAGGTTGAAATAAGTATACAGGGAGAACAATCCAAGTCAGTATGGGGAAGAAGAACTGTAGGAGATACGGAATCTTGTTCTAAGGAACCACATCGATAAACAATTAGGAAGAACTGCATTTTAAGTTTACCTCATACCTGGTTCGATACCAGGTTGTTAAGTTTAAAAAAATCAACGTGGTTCCTTAACACAACTTACTCTTTCTCATGTAATTGGCCCATTTGGATTAGTTTTTGTATATACTCAAGACTCCTTTAATAAGACAAGTATGGTGCACTAAAAAAGCCTTATTTAAAATGTATCCTAAGGGGGAAAAAATATTAAAACATAAACGAATCCTACGCGTTGGATATCGCATACATCTTTTAGTTGATAACATGTCTCATAATCCTCAGAACGCGTGCGGCAGTTCGATCCCCTCGTTCCTGAACTGCATCGAAACAGATGAAGAGCCTCCGACCTTCAACCGAACTAACCGCTTTACTAAAGGATTCCAGACGCTCATCGACTCTTATGGAGTCGCCTCTTACAGAGAATGCAACCCTGGTAACTTTTATTCATGGACTAGTTATAGAAGTTATAGTTATAAATAGTAAGGAGGACTATAAAGTCAGATTTTGGTCCCTGGCTGTATGTCAATGTTAGCATGCAACAGCATGTTATAGATCGTCTAATTTAATACTTAACGCTACTCTACTAATCGACCTATGAAATATGCATAATTGATATTATGTGTGCGTTAACCTAAGGTGTAAACACACTGGAGGGGCGATCAGTTTAATATTATACATATATGTATGAAAGCTCTTTAGTTACACATTCCAAACCATGTTCGTTTTAAATACTCATACTGATTTATTTATTGGATTATGTGTATACATGATCTTAAAAATATAATTAGTCCTAACATAAACCCTGCAAGGGCGCTGCTATCAAAAAAAAATAGATTCAAATGGCATTTAGTTCCTACATATTACACAGTAGTGTTTATTTCTGTAAATAAGTATGTTTATCGATTTCGGTACACATAGTAAAAGACTACAGCTTTGTTTTGGACAGTTAATTTTTGTAAGATTATCCCTTGATACTTATTTAACTTAAACGTAATTTTTTTTTGTCGCCAGCACTATACACCATCATCACCTTCCCGTTCTTGTTCGCTGTGATGTTCGGCGACCTGGGCCACGGCGCGATCATGTTCCTCTTCGGCCTCTGGATGGTTCTCAAGGAAGGCCCGCTTTCCGCGATGAAGTCAAAGAACGAAATCTGGAATATCTTCTTCGCCGGTCGCTACATTATTTTGTTCATGGGGTGCTTCTCTATGTACACTGGGCTGGTGTATAACGATATATTCTCCAAGTCGATGAACATTTTCGGCTCGTCGTGGCGTATCCCGTATGATGACGAGTACATGGAACATAATGCCGCTCTTGAGCTCGATCCGAAGGACTCGTACCTTCGGGAGCCTTATTTCATTGGTATTGACCCCATTTGGCAGGTAATTGTTGTTTTAGATTTTGATATGCGGAATTTTTGGAATATATCCTGCAAGTCATTTATAATATTACGTTTTCCATTTCGATATTTCCAATTTTCCTTGTCCCCTCTTGGAACTCCAACAATCAATCAATCAATCTCCAAACCAAATTTAATCGAAACCTTTTTGATGGTTTAGCCGTGAAAGCATAACATAGTTACTTTCACATTTAATTTTATAGTACTACCCCTTATTCATAAACACAGAATAAACCTATTTTGGTTTAAAATATTAATTGTCCCTTTCTGTCCAATTCAAATGTCATAATGACAGATAAGGGCAGAGCATACGCCTTGCACACTTTAGTTATTACGCGTTTATGAATGAAAAAGAAGGTAATGTTTGCATATTCCTCTTTCATTAATTGGTTGTCACAACGTCCAACATTTAGAAATTTTAAAATTACCATGAACAATATGGAAACTGCCTCAAATATTTTTTCTACTTATTATTTATTCCAGAGCGCTGACAACAAGATTATTTTCCTAAACTCGTACAAAATGAAACTGTCGATCATCTTCGGTGTCGTGCACATGATCTTCGGTGTCTGCATGAGCGTCATCAACTACAAGTAAGCAGTCAACTCCGATTATTAGCCTAGTAATAAAAAAAAACTTTATTCGTAAACAACTTGTGACCAAAATGCTGCCCTGTACTTGGCATAAAGAGTAAGCGTTGCCATTCAACGTGGCAAAGCTGCTAGCGTTTTGTGAACATTGCCCTTTGGTAGCAGATTGTTAGATTAGTATTAGTTACACATTTTATTGTCTTTTTTTAGTTAAAAAATTACATAAGGTACTAAAGTAATAAATACTAATAATTACAAATGTAAAGTTTGTAAGTTAGTTTGTTTGTTTTTATTGTCCACTACTCTTGTACCTAGATAATTTGTAAAGGTTCAAAGCTAAAACAAGAATTTTCAAAAGATGTGTGTGTGTTGAGGAAAATATACTTGCATCAGCGCAATAAGTTCCTCATCATCATGTCAGCCGAAAGACGTCCACTGCTGGACATAGGCTTCCCCCAAGGCTCTCCACTCAGACCGAGTTTGTGCTTTTCGCATCCACCGCAATAAGTACCTAGCCGGCATTAATCCAACAACTTCGTCGAACTTAAATCCAAGATTCAAATTCATATACACTGTTTTGCATACAAAACGGGCTCTTTCGACATTTTAAAGCAGATTTAAATTTACCGTAACTAAATAAGATTACTTATTACTTGGCGTAGTTACTACATTCTCTATTAATGCCGACAGCTTCTTCAAGCGCCGCTACTCCATCTTCTTGGAATTCCTGCCGCAGCTCTTCTTCTTGCTGCTTCTGTTCGCGTACATGGTTTTCATGATGTTCTACAAATGGGTCGCCTACAGCACTCTGGCTAAGGGTGAGTTACAAAGTATAATTTATTATTGTAATGTAAGACTCAGGTTCTCTCCTTATACTATACACATATCAAAAGTGTCCAAGGATGAAATATATTCCTACATTATTTTTACATGTACTGTTACTGTGTTCAGCATAATTCTGCTATTTAATTAATTTAAGCCTTACCTAGAGACTGCCGTTCCCACAGTCAAACTGTTACTCCAGTTTTGTAAATTAAAGGTAAGGTAAGGTAAATTTTAATTCTTTATTAATATTGTACATATAAAAAAAAATCGTTTTACTGAGTTGCGATACATTGCAAAATGTCAAAATAATATAGGGATATTTTTGATCCATAGCAATTTTTGTTTATTTGAGTATAGCTTGAGAATATTGTAGTTGATCGAATCTGTCACTACGTCAAACGCTTATTCCAAACTGTACAGATAACCCTTCTGTTAGGGGGCCACATATGCTGCCACACCAATGGCTGTATCTGCTTCCACGCAAAGAACATGGGATGGAGATAGTATGCGCACGCCTAGATTACAGCGTCAAAGTCAAATAATTTATGTTTATTATAAAACCATGGAGATGTCATAAGTACTTAACTATTAAATCAAAAATCAATGTTAAAGATGTTAGGGTTTCGAAGATTAAACCAAAAACATGCTTTAAAGCTGAAGTTTTTGTTTCTAATCGTATTTTGTCGTTTAAGAATGTGAGGGAAAAAATATTAACATATCCAAATTAAGACTTAACTTTTTGAACGCCACAGACGGCTCTGACGGTCAACAGAAAGTCGTCCACTGATGCCGGGACGGTACAGCCGTCACAAGTTCAAGATTAAAAGAGACTTTGTTACGTATCTATTAAGTTGTCATTTGCATAGCATATCATAGCACACATGTTCATCTGAGTGACACATATTGTATTCGACGTAAGGCGTTCAAATTCCTCAATTTCCTCAGACGAGGCGTACAAGCAGGGCTGCGCGCCCTCCGTGCTGATCCTGTTCATCAACATGATGCTGTTCTCCTCGACGGAGCCCGAGGCCGGCTGCAAGGCGTACATGTTCGAGGGCCAGGGGCAGCTGCAGCGCGCCTTCGTGCTCGTGGCGCTCTGCTGCATCCCCGTCATGCTGCTGGGGAAGCCGCTGTATCTGCTCTGCACTGGAAAGAAGAAGGAGACCAAGGTAACCTTCAAGAGACATGTATCAAACCACGTTTTAGAATGAATTAATGAAATTATATTTTCAATGGTAGGGTGTGCAGATAAAGTAAAATACTTATTTCAGTACGACGAAGTTCTAAAGTGTGGAAAAATAAAATAAAATAACTTAATAACAATACAAATGTTATAATTAATTCGTATATAATTTCTCGACACTGACCATTTAATACCACGATTAATATGTCATAAAATTGTATTTACGACTCAATAACGTGAATATTTGTAAAAACCATGAAGAAATTGACAAATATGATGTTCATTTATTTTTTAAAACAATGACACAACGTTTACCAAGAATAAAGTTCAATTATGTGGTCACTGTCTACGGTATAGTATGGAACTATGGAAGTTATATCCTATCCGAACCCACGCAATCTTTTCCAGCCTGAAAACTCCAACGGGAACGTAAACGCCGGCATCGAGATGCAGGAGCAGACGGATATCGAGGAGCCGAAGCCCAAGGCCACTGAGGCGCACGGGCATGATGATGAGCCGTTCAGCGAGATTATGATCCACCAGGGCATCCACACCATCGAGTACGTTCTCAGTACCATCTCGCACACCGCCTCATACCTGCGGCTGTGGGCGCTGTCGCTAGCGCACGCTGGTAAGTCTTCTGAAATCGAATACAATTTTCTCTTTATCTTATACAAGTATCTAACGCTGCCCCCCTGCCCGTACCTCGCTACGCCCTTGCCGGTTTAACTTTAATATTATTAATACTAGTACTTTTATTATAAAGTAATCCCAATTTAGTGGAGCTTCTTACGTAGGTATTTACAATATTTTTAATTATACGTCTCTATTAGATATATAAGAAGATGCCCATAAAAATCGAAATTGGACTATATTGAAAGGCGTTCAGATGTTGTTGGAGCATTCACTGTTCATTTCATTCATGTAACAAAGCCGTGGGACGATCTATATACAAAGGCTTATATTTATTATACTCGTCT
The DNA here is from genome assembly GCA_923062465.1 of Acleris sparsana. NCBI lineage: Eukaryota > Metazoa > Arthropoda > Insecta > Lepidoptera > Tortricidae > Acleris > Acleris sparsana. The sequence goes on from OV281293.1 coordinate 6,299,875, forward strand.
CCAGAGCTATCTGAAGTCCTGTGGAACATGGTGCTCGCGATGGGGCTGAAGTCGGAAGGCTACGTGGGCGCCATCAAGCTGTACGTTTCGTTCTGCTTCTGGGCGCTATTCACGCTCGCCATCCTCGTCATGATGGAGGGGCTCTCCGCCTTCCTGCACACGCTGCGTTTGCATTGGTAACCACTTTATATTTTTTTTTACTATACTCTGATTAGCAGAGCTTGGAATAGGTAATGCCTATTTACCTAAAGTTCGCGGGAGGACGTAACTAAGAGTGGTTACAACCACTTTTTTTGTTTTGACTTTGACTTTATTATATATCGATATCATGATTACCGCTATGGATGAGACTGTTATAACGAGAATGTGTTATGTTATAAATTATCATAAAATAACCCTATTTGAAGGTATGAGTTCTATCGGGGTGGTTCTTAGCCAGGTTTAACAGGATTGTGAAGCTAAAGAATTATATGCAAAATGCGATAACTATTTTATCCCCTTAAACCTAGTCTGATTTTGAATATTTTGTAGATATCATGAAAAACGATGTCTGTACATTTACACGAAAATATAACACAGAATAAACAAAATTGAAAAACAAAAGAAACGTATTCTTTTCTTTATAATAACTACAACATATTCAAATATCGTGGAAATCGGACTTAATTGAGTGAGAAACGTTATCGCCCGGAGCTAAATTTGTATGGATGTGTTTGCCAGCTGCGCGGTTTTGGCGGCGCTTCACAACCCTCTAAGGGCCACTTGCACCAAAAATTGTACACAGAGTTAAGACACTAACTCGAGTTAAAATGACAGTTTTCGTAAGAATCTGACGTTTACTATCTAGTGAAAATTGGTTTGGGCGTTTAAGTTCAAGTCGCAATCGACTTCAAAGTGGAACAATTGTTTTCATTTTGTATGCAGACTCGCCTTCGTTCTGTCAAAATGAAAACGGTTGCGATTGCGAGTGCGCAACGCAATAGGCCTGCAGCTTTGAACGTGGGTTCGCCAAATCATTACATCGAGGATTTTAACTTATCTAATATTTCGTTAGTAACTTTTAGTTTCTCTTAAAACTACGAATAACGTTTAATAAAAATATTTGTATTACAGGGTCGAGTTCATGAGCAAGTTCTACGCCGGTATGGGGTATATCTTCCAGCCGTTCTGCTTCAAGACCATCCTCGAACAGGAAGAGGATGAAAAGTAGTCTAGGTTTTCAGTATTTGACTTTCTTTGTGTAGCAAAGGTCACAAAACAGATTGATTAATTAAATATTTATGCATGTTTAAATTACTTGTTTCATTTGTCTGATTGAACTCTTGGTCAAAGGCTTTTTGTCGACTTATGTTTAGTTTCAACCTAAGTACCGTTATATAGTGACTTTACAAACGTGAGGTGACTTGGATTTTTTTTTAATTATAGATTTTGTGCAATGTCTGAGTTATTATTTAGCTTTTGTGCGACATTACTCTCATACGTTCATATGCTCTTCATATGCCCGATGGTAAAAAAACATATCGCTTTTTTTTTTCTTTGCCCCGCGGCGACTTGAACAGCTACTACCGCGGGAATATGGCGTTTCCACAATGAAGTGATTTCGCCAGTGTCAAGATAAAAAAAAGAAGAAATTTATTTAGTAAGTAGGCCGCTCGGGCACTTTTACACGTCAAGATACTACCAGCGCTTCCCAAGAGGAGACCACTGCTGAGAAGAAACGCCGCAAGAAACTCAGCAGTCAGTAATTTTTTAAACTTATTTCATATTTCATATTACAATGGTATGTACAACTTAATCTAGCATTATATAAAGCTACAAGTATTAAATTAAATATAATATCAAATAACAGTAGTTCAGCAGGAAAACATGCCAAAAATCTTACGGAAGAGAAAGATAGAAAAGAATAAAATAAAATAACTACAACTACCTACTTATACAATGTGTGGCCCAAAACCGGGGCGAAAAATTAAAACGTAGATTCTACTCCTCAAACTACGCAACGTTTGTTTGACGACTTTGAAAAAAAACTTGCGGTTTGAATTTTATTACATTATAAAGTTAATTCGAACACGCAATGTACTATGAAATTGGTTATGTCTGTAGAGTGACTAGACTGACAGGCGATGTCAATTAGACGGAGTTTTAAGTACATTGATTATACTATTTACTTTGTTTGAAAAATGAACAATCTAAAAACTTTATGATTTTAAAAAGTTGCTAAACAAAAGTTGTCTAGTTTGAGGAGTAGAATCTACGTTTTAATTTTTCGCCCCGGTTTTGGGCCACACATTGTATATGTGTATATGAGATGGTGCAAGATGACCACATAAAAGTTTCGATATGTTTTCCTGCATCAACGGTGTCCCCCAGACAAGAAAAAGCAGGATAAAGCCTTTGCATTTGAACAAATTACTATTGACTAAGTTTCGGGTGTAGGCCATGCATTTTTGTCTGTTAGATAGTCCTCGACCCTATAATACGCTTTAGACATTAACGACCTTTTCAAATATTTTTTAAGTGCTGGAAAGGGTAACTTTAAAGGCTTGGTCAAACACACGGCGCGACGCAGCGCCGCGGCCGCGCCGCGCGACCGTGGCGGCTTTAAATACATGCTAACAGACTACTTCAGGTAATTTATTATAGAAATGAATGCATTGACCAACAAATGATTTATATACTTTACGGACACGGAATTTTCGAATAGCTAAGTATATATAAGTATAAATCAATATAGCAATAAAACACAATCCAATCTTCCAACGTTGTACGGTGATATGTATGACAGAGGCCAAGATAGTTTTAACCTCTGTACCACTGCGAGTCCACTTGAAACGAGAAGTAAGATGCCAGGATATACGAAATAAGTCAAAGTCTTCTATCACTGTGCAACACAAAGGCATTAAAAGTACAAATCACTAACAAAAAAGAACCTTGAACACCTAAATACACAAAAATAAAAACTAAAACAAATTACACATCCGCCATCTTTTGACGTTGCAAATGGCCTCCCGGTCTTTGATCTGTTATTGTATTGTTTTGTCGTCAGTCGCCATTACTGTCATGAGCTATCAAAACGGTGAGAATACGATAACAGGTCACACACGATATGGTTTTTACCGTGTAGTAGAGGCCCAGATCTGGAGCTGCTAAAAGGGTTGCAGGCGTTGCAGCATATCGCAATGTTGGTGCTATGAAAAAAACTACAAGATTAATTCTATAACTTTATTATGCATTGTGAATATTGTGTCATTGACAAAAATATAAATTGTACATAGCACCCATGTGGACAGAAAACTAAGTCCGTCGTAGTTCTTAGTCAAAAGAGGCTTGCTTGGAGTAGCTTTTACCATATAGTTTTAGAGCGAGGTACCTTAGGATTAGAAATTACATTTTAGATTTTTGAACCACAGAATATGCATACATAGGAGCTGGACGATAAGATACTCTAGATCACAAAATCAAAATATCCTTTTCTTTATTGCGTTCCATAGTGATTTCGCCAATGTCAAGTTTAGCTTTTGTTCGGACACCTCATGATTATTCTATGCTAAGTACTTACTCTATGGTTTTAATAATCCGCGTGTGTGTCATCTACAGATCTACAAAAGGTCGTTTCACTATGCTTGAGTGAGATCAAACTTACGCATATGGCGACCCAAGAGTTCGGTATTACAAAATATTGATTCAGCAACCGTGAGAAATAGGTCAAATAGGTGTTCTATGTAAATTTACAAAAAAAATGCAGTTGGGTCAGCCGACTAACAATAAGTAGCACCATCATAACTATGTTCTCAAGTTAGTTTTAGCCTTTTCTAATATGTCCTTCTTGATTTTGGGGTAGTCGGGATGCGCCTTAAGGATGTGGCGGCAGACGACGATGCACTCCGGGTACTTCTTGAGCTTCAGGTAGGCGTGGGCGAGCTTGTAGCCGACGGCGAGGTCGGTTTTGCCGGCCAACGACCACGCGTTGTCGTAGTTTTGGGCAGCGCTTTTGTAATTTTGATCTTTTTCTGACAGATAACCTGAAAAGGTCGAGGATTTCATTTATTATGATGCGGTTAAGTACCGGTTTGTAGATGCTGGCTAGCGCGATATTGATAACTGAACTTAAGCGAGATAGTAAACAAAACATGACGACAAAATTTACTGTCTGTGTATTGCCTCTGCAAACTTTATATTGTAAGGACAACCACACAAACTTAAGTTAGAAAGTAGGCAGTCAGCGAAAGTTTTTCCGGGAAATCTGCATTAGCTATTGAGGGCAACTAAGAAAGGAAAAACGCAGCGAATAACCAAATTAAATGTCAATTTACGATTAGTACATGACATGTCTGACCTAGATACTGGTAGGCGGGTGCGCAGGAGTTGTTGTGGTTGAGCACCCGCGTCAGCAACTCGCGCGCCGCGTCCAGCCGGCCCGCGCTCACCTGCCCGTCCGCTACTTCTAGCCAGCATCTATGAGAGATCAACAATTATGAATGGTCCACTGTTCAACGCCAACTGATAGAGAATACAATTAGGCATTAATTTTACGTTATATTACTTTACACCAGTTAAGGTCAAAACGTGCTCCGCGGAGCCCGTGTGGTCTTTGCAAGGATCCCGGCAAACAAACAACGTAAATAAATGTAAAGTATCTACTTATTAGGGTTCCGCACCCAAAGGATAAAAACGGGACCCTATTACTAAGACTCCGCTGTCCGTCTGCCCGTCACCAGGATGTATCTCATGAACCGTGATAGCTAGACAGTTGAAATTTTCACAGAATATGTATTTCTGGAAAAACAGAATAAATTAAACATTTAAGGGGGGCTCCCATACAACAAACGTGATTTTTTTGCCGTTGTACGGTACGTAACTCTTTGTGCGCGAGTCAGACTCGCACTTGGCCGGTTTTTTATTATAATTAACCTCCTATGGCCCCCGTACAAAAACAATATTCATTGTATAAATTTCCTTTTTTTATTACTGACATTCACATAAGAAAATTTAACTTATGGTATTCACAATACGTGTACATTCTATTGGCAAATTTTGTTGTATTGTGGACGATGGAGGTAAACAAAGGCAGGCAATTAAAAAACATTTTCTCCTTATGGTTCCGTCCACTATTTATTAGTTTGTACACGACACGTACATAATCCAACCGGTCCTACCTTTCCAAACCATCCGCCTTCTCAGGTGTCCAGGGTATAGACGAGACCGTCCTCTTCAGTATATTCTTAGCTCGTGTCGGTTGTTTTACAATATTGTAACTGAAAATATGAAATCTTTTCTAAATGTACACCTGTAAAACTTACGAGCTTAGACGAGATGTCAGAACAGACGTTAACCACTGTTGAAAAAAAAAAAAATTGGGCATGAGCGTCTGTCGCCTATTTTACACTCAAAGCAATTTTATACACTCGAAGTGTATGGAATTTTCACATTTCTTAGATTTTGTAAGTGAAAGGTGTAAATGAGTTCCTTAATCATTGAATTCGGCTTTATAAAAACTACGCAATGTAAGTACATCGAATCGTCTTTTGTCACCAGTCCCTGTCAGGGTACTATAGGAGCCTGGCGTGCAACGTCATGAATTTGAGTTAGTTTAAGTTTAATAATGAAGATTAAGAAGTGAGACCTGATATTGCACAACCCTGAAGATTCTGAATATTGGCAATGTTGAAACAACGCTCTTATTTTTTGGTTGTGCAATGTGTCGGCCAAAGTCAGAATTGCTTACTTATCTGCCTGGTACTGTAGGATACCATAATAGGACCCCATGACAATGACAGACTATTCCCTTTTTAATTGTTAACGGTGGTGACCTGGCAGTAAATAGGAGTGACCTATCGATTTATCAAACTTTATTTTGTTGATTGTATACTTTCATCGCACGCTGTTTTCTTCTGAACCATAATGTTTTCAGGACGTCTTGAACGTTAATTAAGTAGGTTAGGTTAGAATAGGTAACTATCAAAAAACTCTTTTGCCTAGATTAGTCAACGGAAACAGGCCTGCTTACGCGTTTGCAATAGCCAGGATGAGGTAAGGGTCGTCCTGGGAGCTCTCGTCGGCCACGACGGGCAGCAGGTCTTGCAGCACCCGCTCCGCCTGGCTCTTCTGCTTGGTGCCGAGTTGGATCAGCGCCTGCAACGCCCTGCGCTCCGTGGGCGCCACTTCAGCGAGCAACTTCTCCGCTGTCTTGAGAGCTAGCATCCTGGTGTCACTGTGAATTAGGGGATTCAACTGTAGAGTGTTGCTGAATAGATTAAGAGGACTGGCAGCCTGGTACTCACGGCTCGTCGCCGGGCGCGGCGTCGCCGAGCGCGGGCGCGTGCTGCGAGAGGCACGTTCGCCTTGCCGGCGTACACGAACACCACCCCTGCGCAGTACTGGCAGCCTGGTACTCACGGCTCGTCGCCGGGCGCGGCCTCGCCGAGCGCGGGCGCGTGCTGCGAGAGGCACCTTCGCCTTGCCGGCGTACACGAACACCACCCCTGCGCAGTACTGGCAGCCTGGTACTCACGGCTCGTCGCCGGGCGCGGCCTCGCCGAGCGCGGGCGCGTGCTGCGAGAGGCACGTTCGCCTTGCCGGCGTACACGAACACCACCCCTGCGCAGTACTGGCAGCCTGGTACTCACGGCTCGTCGCCGGGCGCGGCCTCGCCGAGCGCGGGCGCGTGCTGCGAGAGGCACGTTCGCCTTGCCGGCGTACACGAACACCACCCCTGCGCAGTACTGGCAGCCTGGTACTCACGGCTCGTCGCCGGGCGCGGCCTCGCCGAGCGCGGGCGCGTGCTGCGAGAGGCACGTTCGCCTTGCCGGCGTACACGAACACCACCCCTGCGCAGTACTGGCAGCCTGGTACTCACGGCTCGTCGCCGGGCGCGGCCTCGCCGAGCGCGGGCGCGTGCTGCGAGAGGCACGTTCGCCTTGCCGGCGTACACGAACACCACCCCTGCGCAGTACTGGCAGCCTGGTACTCACGGCTCGTCACCGGGCGCGGCCTCGCCGAGCGCGGGCGCGTGCTGCGAGAGGCACAGCAGCACCATGCGGCGCGCGGCGGCGGGGCCCCAGCGCGCCGAGCGCCGCGCCTGGTTCAGCTGCCGCAGCGCCGCGTTCGCCTTGCCGGCGTACACGAACACCACCCCTGCGCAGTACTGGTAACCTGGTACGCATCGAGGATAACTTAGTTGTTGTCCTCAGAGACACAAGACATCTAAAGGACAATGTGTGAGTGTAGTCACAAATATTCAGGTTTCTTCTTGGAAACAATATTAGTTTGATATGTTATCGTATTTTCAACGTAATGATAACTTTTTTCCTAGCCTATATGAGTGTCCCACTGCTGGGCAAATACCTCTCCCTTTGATCTCCATGAGTCCCTATTTGGTGCCTCTTCCAGCAAGTTGCTAAGGAATGCGTCCAAGTCGTCCCGCCTCCGTCTAGGCCTGCCCCGTCTACGTCGCCCATTTTGCGGCACCCACTTTTATTTACTTGCCTGTAATGGCCGCCGAGTTGAAAACGAACACATCAAAAGAAAAATTTGCTGTTACTACAAATAGTTAAATTTACATCACGACCCAATCGTAACAATCAGGCTTATTTACCTTTAACCACCACAATCAACCGTATTTGAAACTTGACACACTTGAGTCGTGAAAAATCTCACTGACTGACGACGACAGTTGGACGCTGAGCAAAAGTAGTTGGGTGCTAAAAAAGAAACAGACAATGGCTAAAAGTGGTATTAATACCATGGTCTTCCTGGTCCCCTAACGCCTGCTTGGCGGCCTCGAGCGCCTGCTCGGCCTCGGGCAGCTTGCCGCGGCGCCACTGCACCTCGACCAGCTGCGCGAGCGCGTCCCAGCTGGTCGGCTTCACCGACAGGATCTGGCTAAGGTGGCGCTGGGCCGTCTCCAGATCCACCTGGAAAATAATATATTGTCAAACATGCTCGGATAGGACAGCTTTCTTTTAAAAAACGAAGACGGTAGGAGCCTCGTTTTCTTCCTAAGAGTAAAATAAACGTAAGAAAACTCATTCCTATCCGTTGTGACTCTCTATTGCATATAAAATCGAAAGATCCATAAAAAAAACCCACACATACATGGGTATTCCGCAGGCTTACAATCAGAGATATTTATGAAATAGAAGGATATTTTATAGATATTTTAGATCATTCGATATATTGATAACATAGTTGGAGAAAAAAAAGGTTGGCCGTAACTAACTATACTGTAAGAGCATCAAATTTAAATGTGTTGAACTAGTATGAGGAATAGAAATAAAAAAGTCGAGTTGAATCTGGAACATACACCGTGTCCTAATACACTGTGTCTAGCACTCGTTTGAAAAACATGAATAACTTTCAGAAAGTTTTGTCATTATAATTTGAAGCTTATATCATCATTCATCATGTCAGCCGAAAGACATCCACTGCTGGACATAGGGCCAAGGCTCTCCACTCAGACCGGTCTTGTGCATTTCGCATCCACCGCGCATCATTACCAAATAATAATAATTTAAAAATATTTAGCTAACGTCGTTCACTTTTAATCCATGATGGATGAAGCAGTTCGGGGGCTCTATTATTTCAAAATATCTTAAGTGCGATAGACCATGTGCATTTTTTGCGGCATTGAAATCTTTTGGAATTAAGCGTAAACCATTTTGTACTACAATTTGAATTTGAAGGAGACCTCGTTAGGAGACCGCAAGAGATCTGGTCACCCGCGTTCAGCAAGAACGGATAGGGTCGTAAAAATCGTGAAAGAGCGTCTCCGCCGGAAAGGACACCGTTCGGTCCGGAAATTACTACACAAAATCTTGAGAACAGACCTCGGGTGTCAAGCTTACAAGAAAAGTAAAGTACAAGGCATTTCCGAAGATATAAAAAAAAAAGATTGGATCGATCAAACACTATACTTTCGTGGGCCGCGGGGGATGAATTAGTTTTTGCGGACGAAAAACTTTCGTAATATATTCCAGATACTCCGAGTAATGTGCCAAGATTCCAAAATGCAGAGATGGTTTGGGGAGCAGTTCGCAAGCGGGGTAAACTTCCTTTGATATTTATCGACAAAGCGGTAGAAATCAATGCCGAATACTATAAAGCAGAAGTGTAAGAAAAAATGTTGCTACAAATTTAAAAATAATATTTCTAACAAAACGGCGTTCCATCGGAGTTCCTTAGCACACGGCAAACTCAGTTCAAGCGTGGTGTCAGGCCATTTAACGGATTAATTGCCTAAAAATGAATGATCCCCAAATTTACCGGATTGAAACGTACACTTCTTTGTAAAGTTCTACATGCTCTCCAAACTTAATAACCATAAAAATAAGAATTAGGAGCATTTAAAAAAGTTATCATACAAGTTTGTGACGAAATGTCGATGGAGGCAGTGCGTGCCACGTGCGAGGGATTCGAAAAACGTATGAAGCTGGTGATGAACGTTAAAGGTGGAGTTATCCCCAAAAAAAATGTTATGAATATTGTATATACTCGTATAAGAATATCTTTCATGAAATATAGTTTTTATTGTATTTGTTATTAGTACTTTGTTTTAATGATGGTTTGAACTGTATGCGAACTTATTGGACACGGTGTAGACGAAATTGACCAGGTATCGAGGTCCATATCATGGCTAATGAGGAATAAGGTCAGCAAAATGTCACGGCTGCCTACTCAGATGTCGACAACATAAGATAATTTACCTTCCGAAAAGCAAGATCAGCCATCATCACCGCAGCTGATTCATTATTGGGGTCTGTGTTCAACAGCAATGCACAGGTCTGTTCGCATTTTTCCGAGTTATTTATCTGAAAACAGACCATCATGACTTCATGAAAGTGACTAAATGGAAAAGTTTTAATACGTATTTGGGCAACAACTACTTGTCATTCATAAACTCTGTAGAAAAATCTTTTCAAAGCCTATAACAAAGTCGCTTCCCGCCGTCTGTCCCTCTGTTTGTGCGCTAAGATCTTTCAAAATACGCAAGGAATTTAATGTGGTTTTCATCAATAAATAAGAGTGATTAATGAGGAATGGTTTTTATGAATAATAAATTGTGGAAAATATAGAAATACTCACATAAACCGAAGGGAACCGAGGGCGTGTTGCTAATAATTAACACACATATATCCATAATTCCATTCGTAACACATACATACATACATACATGTATAGTCATGCCTTCATACCTAGAGTGGGGTAGACAGAGCTACAGAATAGGCAACAAACTTGTTGATAATTCTAAAGTAAACAAATAAATTCAAAACGTAAGTATACCTACATTTGCGTACAGCTTTGCTAGTGCCAATAAAGTATCAGGATCCCTCGGCGTATGTATCAACGCTTCGGAATACAAGCTCGCTGCTACTGCCGGTTCTTTCATAGACTTCACTTTCGCTAAACCGCAAAGGACATGAGACAGCTGCAGCTTTTCCTCTTGCAAATCTCCTCTAGAATCTATCTCTGTTCTTTTGACCACAGTGGTCTGTAGATCTTTCGCTTCTGTCAGGATTAGAAGGGTGTTTCCAGCTGTAGGATTTTTGAGATCGCGGCTTTTTGCTTGCAATATCAAAAGGCGAACGCGACGTTTCAAAGACACGATGTCTTTACCTTTGGTGTACAACTGATTCAACTCTGATGATATTATTGAATCCACATTGTCATACTGTTTGAGCTGTGGAAAATATAGATAAACTAACATCACTATCATAAAGTATATAGAGTACTTATATAGATATATGTATTCCAATTACCTTTATAAGCAACTCGAGATATTCAAACCGTAGCTCATCGTCGTTCAGAAGTTTGATGGCGTTTTCGTAGTGCATTGACGCCTTATCGTAATCGTGCATTTTCACTAGAGCAGCCCCAAGTTTCTTTACCAGCTGTATGTCTTTAGCATTACTTTTTAGTGCTGCTTCATATGACTCTACTGCTTGAAAAGGCTCTGCAACAAAGAAGGCTTAATATTATCAGAAACGCATTATTCTAAATGAACTATCTGGTTGTAATAAAATATCTTACCATGAATGGACATGTAAACATCACCCATCATAGTATGTGCATCAGCCATTGGGTGGTTGCTGACTACTTCTCTAAAACAAGTAGTGAACATAGCTCTGTCATTCTTTTCTTTTAAGTAAATGTGAGCCATTTTGCTGTGAGCTTGGAAGTAATATGGCTGACCCGGTTTTACTTCATTGAGGATATCTATGGCGCTGTCAACATCACCTTTCTTGAGAGCTAGGTCGGCTCTTGCGATCAGCAAACGACTTTCTTCTGAAGTGTAAGAGAACTCTTGAATTGCTTCCTGTAAATAAAAATAATTACAACTGCAAGTCCTTATATTTCAAACAAAATCACAAATTAATATCACCTTACCTGCATAGTTTTGCCTGCTTCAGCCAACTGTCCTAATTCAGTCTTAATTTCTATAATTTGCATATATAATGTAGCCTTGTCAATGATATTCAAATCGGACTCAAACTGTCTGTTAGTATTACTGCCAATGCTTTTGCTTGTAGCGATTTGTAGGCTTGTATTAAAGCTCGATAGAGCATCCTGTTGCTGATTGACGCCTTTCATAATGACTCCATTTAGGAAGTGATACATTGCACTGTCCTTCACTTTAAAGTTATAGCTAAGACACATTTCTAAGGCCTGCGCGGCTTTAGCGTAGGCTTGCTGTTGTATGTGAATCAGGGCTAACAGCACTTGACTACCGGCATGAGTATTATCCAGTTCACCAACCTGTTGTGCTAACTTCTGAGCTTCATTTGCATACCCAAACAAAAACTTTAGCTTAGCCAGCTCATACAAAGCAGTTATCAACCCCGGACAAGCCTTACAAGCAGTCTCAAGAATATTCACACAGTTTGTGACCAAAGTGGTGTTTTCCTGAGAGTAAATCAGGTACCCTACTATGACAAAAGGTTTCTTCTGCAAATGTTTTTTGTACTCTTTATAAACTTCTAGCAGAAAATCAGGGTCCAAATCTTTTATGTATGTAAGGCCAAAAGAATGTTTATCAACCAAAGATAGTTTTGATTCAAATGCTGTGTTAAGTAAAGCTACAGCTGAAGAAGGGTTCTTCAGATTTAACTGGGCAGATATTAAGTATAAAATGGGCACCTTGGCAGAACCTTGCATTTCAAACAATAACTCAATTTGTTGTGAAATCTGCTCTGTTGGACCATTTTCATACATCTGGCACAGAGTAAGGCCACACAATGCAGTAATGGAATTGCTATCAATTTTACTAGCAGCCTTGAAAAAACTTAAAGCATCCTTGTACTTTCCTTGGAGAATACACTGGTATCCAACCTCACTCAAGTAGTCCACATTGTTGGGATACATTTCAGACGCATACTGAGCAAATCTATAAACTTCAGACAGTACAGCACTGGATCGACCACAAATCCTAGAAAATATTTGGGTTGAATAGTAAAACTGAAACCCATTGTATGTTTCCTCATTTTCCAGCACAGAAAAGAATCTATTTAATTGATCAGCACCTTCAATGTCATCAGAGTTTTTGCATAAGGCAATATAAATCCTGATTTTCAAAGCTATAATATTATCGCATTCTAACAGGAAAATTCTTTCCATGGTGTCATACACTGGGTCCCATTTTTGCATGGCAAATTCATTTTTCAGTTTTTCAACTAGTGGTACAACTTGCCCGGGGTTTCCAACAATCAACCTGTCCAAAGTCAGGTTAGACGCATCATGATCTTTAGCAAAATATTTGAATTTAGCCAGCCCCAGTAATGCTTCAACATTTCTATCACTCTTGCTTAGAGCTAATTCCAAGCAATCCAATATTGACATCTGCATGTCAGTGTCACCTTGTTGCATGTACATGTCATTCCAACCTTTAAGTATTATGGCATTTAAGTGGTTCGGATCTTTTTTTAGACATCTATTAATATATTCTGATGCTTTTTCATATTTCCCAGCCAAAGATAAAAATAGCCCTGAATAATAATAAGAATTACCAGTTGCTTGCTTTCTTTCTTCTTTAAGTTTCGACTCCAAACCATAAAGAGCATCTCTTTCAACAGAGCTAGCAAGTTTATGTCCATAAATAAGTGCTATTACAACAGCCAACTGTATATCCCGATCTGCCTGAAGAGGGGTCAACTCGGTGATCCCTTTTTGGACTTGCCCTTCAAGGATATTGGCAAGGCCATGATAAAACGGAAATTCTGCAGTATCTGAAAATTGTATAGCAGCTTCCTTTGCTACACTTTTCGCCTTTCCATAACATTTTTCCCTTAAATAATAATGAATATTACATCTATGCCACACTGCTTCCATTGTTTGTTGCACTTATTTACTCTAAATCAATTTTGATCTTCAAATTCTCATAGTCCTTGGTATGATTTTCATAATATTTAGCCAGAAAATGACACTTGCAAATTACATCAAGTTTTTTATCTCTGGCATCATCAAAGGCAAACTGTTGAAAAACACAATTTGGGTTACTAAGAGTACCTAATAATTCAATAGTGATTGTACACAACAATAACAAGGCCAACCTTAGCTAGTAGTTTTCCAATGCCTTTTCCTTGAAATTCTTTTGGTACATCTGTAGATACAAAAGTAATCTTGTTCCCTTTCTGTTCATAAGCTAATATAGCCTCTTCTGGAACAAAACCATTACATAATTCAACAGATCAAAAAATATTGAACATAAATAAATAACCTCTTAATTAAAATAACTAAGTCCTATTAAGACTTAAGAACTACTGGCCCGCGAGTACCAAAGGGTGTACAATACAACTAAAAGCTATATCCTGTATGTGCACCCCCTTTGCTACACTCCATGGGCAGTGATCATCAACACTTCTAAAACTCTGGCAACTAATTTGGGTGCGTTTTGCAGTGATCATAAGATAGAAAATACCTAACACTCCTCCTTGCTTTGCTCGTCTTCATACCTAACAGAGATTTTGTGATTATCCCTCTTTTTTGGCAGTAAGTTGGTTGTTGTGTGATTGCAGGAGACCAGGTCTGTTTTTTTTTAAAGTTCCAGCTACATATTTGTAAATGCGCCTTCAAAGTTTTTTAAGTGTTTGTGTATCCCTTTGCTACAGTCCGACCAAACTACTTACAAACTAAGTAATATTTAACTAAAACTTAAGAAAACTTAGTAAAGGTATAAAAAATAACAAAACAAGGCCACCCGTCTGTGGCATTGTGCCGGCCGAAGATGCTGGTAGCATTTCCTCTTAGAATAGCACTATTGCTAATTCACTGAGAGAGGAAGCTACCAACTCTTTAATGATAAGTAAACAATAAGCTCTAATAATAATAACATAGGTATGCACAAAGAGGCAAAGTAAAACAAGAAGTAATTTTTACTTACTGCCTTCAAAAAGCACGACGTACTGTTGCCCAGCAACATCATTGACAACTTTAAGGGCTTTCGTAGAGAAGGCTCTCACCGTGGCCCTCGTTATCATCCCCGAAAATCCCGACATAAGAGTTAATATTGCTAATATTGAGAGAATGCTAATTTACTCCGTAAAAATATGTATTGTAAATAGATTATTGCAATGCTTTGCAGACGACGAATTCAAAACAATTATAACAGGAGTTGGCGTTACGCAATACTTCGCCTAAAGCACAGTTAATTTAAAGTTCAATTCACATCACATAATAAACATTATCGTCAGTCAAGCTCATCTCTTGTCAAAATATTAACTTTTCCACAGATTATAATATAAGGCTTGGTTAGAAGCGTGTTAAAAGGTAAAGGTTTGATCTATTTTCTTGACATGAGCTTGACATTCGTTTTCGACTGATCATCGACTGATAAAAGCGGATTAGACTTGTTCACCTGCTATTTGTTCAGCTCTGCCATTTCTTTAATCACAGAGGCCCTACTTTGAAAATCTAAGTTCAAAATAACAGTGCGACACGAAAGAGTAGAAATTAAATAAAATGGAACTTGAAAAAATTTCGTACTAAATTATTGCCATGGTTAAGCATTTTACGTCAAAAATGTAACAGTTACGTAGAAAGTGGCGCACTCATTTAATTTCTACTCTTTTGTGTCGCACTGTACTTTACCTCCGTCCCTGTCACTCGTCATTCGAAACTAAACCGAGAGAAAGAGATGGAGCGAACGTAACATCGAACTTCGATTTAAAAGCAGGTTAGAGACCGACCAGTGAGTGGGGCCACAAGCATTTTTCTCAAATTCTTCACATGGCAACTATTTTACCTATGAAACATGCTGTTTCATTATGAGTACAGAACACGCATAGATATAATTAT
Organism: Acleris sparsana; assembly: GCA_923062465.1. Classification (NCBI taxonomy): domain Eukaryota; kingdom Metazoa; phylum Arthropoda; class Insecta; order Lepidoptera; family Tortricidae; genus Acleris; species Acleris sparsana. Next base: position 6,315,160 of record OV281293.1, read on the forward strand.
GATGACTCCATCATCAGCTATCATATCCAGTCGCTATGCATGCATTTTATGTTACCAGCTAGTGTTATTTTGAATCTGCCGCCTTTTTTTGTGTCACCAACGCTGCCTGCTGTGCCTTACTTCGAAAATCGAAGATCAAAGTTACGTTAGCTCAATCGCTGTCACCCGTCATTCGAGCATTTAGACATACCTTAATAATCTGTGCATTCGAACAAACAAACGCCCTTAGCCCGTTCGGCAGTTGTCAAGAATCTGCTCCCATATGTAGTTCAACAACCTTAAATTTTGCTCATTTGTAACTTAAATTAAAATAAAACATGATAGTGTGAAAAAAACTAACATGAATAGTATTAACTTGTTTGCCGATTCCCCAGACTTTGAAATTTCCGTATGTTTTAAAATAAAATTTATTGGATTTAGGCGGCAATTTCTGTTCAATAAGTTCTTCTGCATAATTTTTCTATAAGTGTGTTAGGTGTGGTGTGAGCATTATTTCCCATTAATTAAATTCCGTAACACCACAAGTTTTGCAAAGAAAACAACTACTTACTTACCTAATTACAAAACTATAGACAAAAACCTCCTTCCCCCCACCATATTTCATTTTAAAAAAGAAAACTGCATGAGCTTTTTAACTTGGGTCGAACGCAATACTGCCAAGTCATACGTTGATTTTGTAATGTTTTTGTCAATAATGTTTGTTTTTAATAGTTTTAAATTTCCTTTTTGTTAGATGTAACATAGTAGTTAAATAAATTAAATTAAATGTATTCAAATAACAAGTTTATTTAATGCAGTCACCTCGTCTGTCTGTCTGTAGGCTTCATTGTCTTAGTCTAGATGACCACAACACTTTATGCACTAGTGCAGCCTATATAAGCATAAAGAAGGACTTTACGAGCACGAAAAGTGAAAAGCTTTTTAGTGTTTGTTGGTAGCACTGTAGCACAGCACAGGTTTGTAGCTTAACAACGGCTTCGGAACCCTACACTGACTGAGCACGATCTGAAATGCTCTAGCCCGGTTCTTTTTAAAAACATTTCCAAAAAATTACAATAAATCTAAAATAAAACAGTAATTAAATTACCGGTCAAGTGCGAGTCGGACTCGCGCACCGAGGGTTCCGTGTTTAAGATAATATGTTTGGAAAACGCAAAAAGGTCAATTTTGAATAGGTAGCCTAAATATAAATACAGATTTAAAAAATATATCTTTAAATAACGAATTTTTCTCATTTTTTGGTCAAATAAAAAAGAACATCACGGAAAATTATAACAAAATCGTTTTAAATGTGCCGACTGCTGAGTGCTTTCATATGACACCCTGTTTGCTATAACTAGATCACTTTCATTTTTTAACCCCCATTGTAGACCTCTTTTTAATATTTAGAAAAATAATTTCATATTTTATTTACCTACTAAAAACAGATGCGGGTAAGCAAGTTATACAACTATGCCAAATTTTAAGTTGATACCTTCTATAGTTTCTGAGAAAAACTGCTGTGGCGTACAGACAGACACCGAAGTCTCACCATAAGGGCTCCTTTTTTACCTTTTTTGGTACGGAACCCTAAAAAGGCAATGAATATTCCCTTGAAAGATGCCACATGAATATTCCCTTCCTTGCCCGGTTTTTTTCTACTATTATTTGGCATTAGCTTAACCTTATTGAATTCAAAGCATACTTAACGGGTAATATTTTAGTTTTAATTTTAAATACCTTATTATAATTGTAATTACATGTCTTTTCTTAAAGGCCTGTAGCTCACCATTGATTCCTTTGGTGCTACGGGCTTGCGGGCGTTTATGGCCACTTACCATGGTGACTCGCTTGACCGTCTGCCTCCTCTTTCACAAAAAAAACCCATAAAATTAAGTAAAGGCCAAAGGCTATGGTTAATATTTATACTAAAAATGCTACACGTGAGCACTATTCACTCGATGAATCTACGACGGTGAAAATAATTGAGTTTCGAACACAAACCTCTTTTTTCGGCACCCACCTGACTGGTTAACCTTGAGGAGACCATCTTTTGTTCACTGAACCAATTTCTGGTTTCGTCGTATTCTAGACAACTACTAAGTATAACTGTTCCAACAGTTTTGCAGGGCATGATATATCATTGTACTGTGTTGTTTGTTTTTAATAAATAAATAATAATAATAATAATAATAAATAAACTTATACTATACCGGTGGAATTTAATCGGTGAACAGGAACCCATTTTTCTAATTCAGTAATCGATGGCGGTCACGTTTATGTAGTACTTAAGTGGAACCAAGTTTTTTTTATCATAACTAATTTTTAAGTTGAAATTAATTTTTAATTAAAATTTATTGTCACCCTACTAATGGTTTAGTCTGAAAAGTTTAATACCTCTTTTCAAACTATCAGCCATAGAAACTTAACGTAGATAACAAATGGCGGCAATCATTTATTGACGTCTGATCTGTCTAGTTTCCCGCCAAAGCCAGCAAGCACTTGACATATGTACACTTAGTCTTACGAGTAACTTCCCTTCAATAAAAGTAAGGTGTCCATTTATTCAGTCAGTGTACATTTTACCGATGTTAATTAAGTGTGATTAATTAGATTGTGAGCTATATATTGCACGAGATTAGTTTCTATGTAGATTGATAATTAAGATTTTTGGATTCCTGATCACCGATTAAATTCCGCCGTGTATAATGAGGACTCTAGCTTTAAACCTGACTACTATTCACGAAATTAAGTGTGCAGGGAGTTTCGGGGGCGATAAATCGATCTAGCTAGGTTTCATTTTTAGAAAACGTCGATGTACCAAAAAAAAGTCCCATCGGTCAGACGGTACTAAATAGTATATATTTATCTATCTATCTAATCTAATACCCTTAAATGAGCAATTCTTGTATACAGGGAGAAATTTTGAACGTGATACAAAGTTAATGCTGTCGATACATCTCTCAAGGACTAAAAGCCCTTGCTAGGTCTACGAACAGGAGTCCAATACAGTCGCGGAACTACGGCAAAAAGTTATACAGGCGTTTGATGCTGTCAAAACCAATGTGTTCGTGCTTGGAAAGCTCAAAGACAATCTGAGACGTCGAGCAGAGCTATGCCGGCGGGAAAGTGGTGGTCATTTTGAGCATTTATTGAAGTATGTTTGACAAACGCATTTCTGATTTTGATATTAAATAATGTACTTATCGCTTCATTTTTTATTTATACCAGAAGAATACATAAGAGCTAGCGGTTTAAGTTATCTGCGACATTGATATCCTTATCAGAACTTATTCATCATCATCATCATCATCAGCCCGGGGGCGTCCATTGCTGGACAAAGGCCTTATCAGAACTTATTACTAGTTAATTACTACTCGCATACATCGGGGTTTTCGGTGCGGGAATGATTTGAGAAAGAGTAGAGATAAACAGATAGGCCAGTCTGAGAAAAATCATATTATGCCTAATGAATAACTACCTCTCTGCGAATTGTATACCTATGAATATTTACTGATAGTGATAAATGAGTAGGGACTTAACTGAAGAGGTTGATACTCACTTTATAGTACCTATATCTATGATTACTTATTGTTTTATGTTATTCAATTAATTATTCATGACGTAGAAACCTACTAGAGTACATTCTGTTTTTCAAGTCAATACCTAATCTTTGACTAATGTCAAACGTTCCCGCACCGAAAACCCCGATGTATGCACTCAGTTACCCGCTAGATGTTTTACAGCGATAAAACTTGTCAAGTGTCAAACGTAGGGTAGCCATACTTTCAGTTTGTCAATTATTTTTTTGTTAGAAAGTTATTGATATTTAATTAAGACAAATTTTAACAAAAGAGTTAATCCGTTTAATTATAGAGCATCTGCTGAGCACGATACACTTAATTGGTATCACGTTCAAAATTTCACCCTGTATATATTATATATAATCTGAATCTCGGAAACGGCTTCAACGATTTTCATGAAATTTAGTATGCAGGGGGTTTCGGGGGCGATAAATCGATTTACCTAGGTTTCATTTTTAGAAAACACCAAAAAATGATCATCTTGGTAGTAAGTATTATAAGTACCTAATGCATGAAGTATTAAGGCAAAATACCTATATTTATTACTATACTACGCTTTGCTTCGGTTTATGCGAGTTTTCTGTAACATTCGTACATAAACCAGAATTTATTATACTTACATTAAAAATAATGATTCCGTGAAAAAATATCTGATACTGAAAACCGCATCAAAATCCGTTGCGTGATTTAGGAGTTAAGTTAGAATATATACAAACAGACGGACAGACAAGAGGAAACCGACTTTGTTTCATTCTATGTATATTCTTGTTAAGAAGATAAAGAAAAATAATTATTTCCAGCAATGGGCATAGAGCTAAAAAACTGCTCCAGTTTTTGGACAAAACATCCTATGTAATGGTAGATAATGTACTTACGTTGTGGTTGTTAATGACAATAATGACCTGGTTACAAATCCTTAAAGGTCAAAAACAAAAACACGAATAATGTTTTATTTAAAAACAAGAGCATCCCCTCACAAGACGGCCAAACCGGTGAGTGCGTTTTTTTGGTTAAGGCAGTGAGTAAAGGACACGAGACTTCGGGGGTTCATGGACACCGTAGTCAATTACTGGATAGCCCTTGTAAAACTACTCTTGGGTATTTGACAATTAAGGTAATATTTGACATAATGTCAAAAACCACGATGCATTTGCAAGTTTTGTAACTCACTACTAGCTTAATCAACTTTAAACGATTCACTTTCGGACGCATTACAGGTCCCTAGGATGCACCAAGTGCCACTCATGAATGAGTCAACATTTGGTCCTTCGAATATCCGGCTTTGATGATAAATAATGCTGTCTTTTTTGTACTTGCGGGGAACGAAAGAGTAGTCATGTTTGTAGGCTTGGTGGTGTTTACGCAGGCTCGCGAGGCACTGGGCTGCGCGGGCGCAGTCGCACGCCGGGCGCAGCGCGCTCAACGCGCCTACGCTGTATTATCTACAACACGCTTCGTCGGGCATATCGAAGCTTTATGTTTTATGTGAACTGTGAAGGACGAGTGATATATTAATTTCATGTGGACATAATAAATATTTAATTACGTTACAAGTACTATAGGTACCACCCATATTTTTTCTATCTGTCTTTTATTTTTCGAATGTCGTTCAAATGTTTTTCTTATGTTATCGCAGCTGTGTATTAGTAATTTGAGGAATAAAAAATTTAGTCTTACAATTCTCACCAGTATGCTCACTTCTACATTAGTAAAGTTAGTCGTACATGTATGACTGTATCGTCATACATGCAGTTTTCTGCAGATGCCACTCAATATCGAGTCTTCACTGTCAATAACATTGACATTGTGCTGCAGTTGAGTCTGTATTACCTTAGACCAATGTTTTAATGAGCTCGGCTACTTAGTTGCATTCGACACATCAAGAATATTTTTATGTCCAACCCTGTGTTTACTATCCACATTAATAAACAATTTTAGTACTAATAAAACAAGTCATTGCGCTTGAGTGACCGACAACACAACAACCTCTAACAAACCACACTCATCCATCAATCATGAACTAAGTTATTAAAACAAACACGCGGCAAAACTTTTACGATCTTAATTTTGAATCTCTGTGGTTTTTAAATTATTTCGAATCCTGCCAGTGTTTAACAGCCTACTTCTTTTCAGCCAGTGCTTTCTGTCGTTAAATGTTTTTACCTAGCCAGTGTTTTTCGATCAGTGTTAGTGCTGTGAAGTGAACTGATGTGACTAGTCGAGAGGGCTACTGAGAGCCTATGGGGCAATGCGTGTCCCGGAGCCATCCGGGCCCCTACTCATTCTCGCGACACTATGACGCCGAGAGCCTCGCTAGCAGCATCAGTGGATACAGGCAGGCTTGGAAGGTAACAATTTTTAACCGGTTTTTGTGGTTTAAAAAACCTATTTTTAGGTAGTTTTAAGGTTACAAAAAAATTACATATCGTCGATGATATTTCAAGACCGCGTAACTAATAAAGGAAATAAGGTAAAAAATACACCTTAGCAATTAAGACAGTAAGATACATTTTGCAGCTTCATGATTTTTGTTAGTTACGCAGAATTGCAGTATCACCGACGATATCGTACGTTGCTCTTCTAGTAGTAAATACTTTTAACGATTATGTTAACTTTATTTTGTAACCCTAAACACTTACACCGATGAAATCGATACCAATGAAAAGGCATTTATAATAGACAGCTGGTGCCAATTTAAAAAAGGAGGGGGCTCATTCTTTGTATGCAAAAGGCAATTTACTGGACTTCACAGCTGTTTTACAAAGTCATTCACTCGCACCTTCATTTAAGGGCAACCCTTATATCCCAAAAGTTTGTTGTTGTATCAAATCTCCTTTAGGTAATGTGTACACATATGTGTCTTGTCTCGTCTTGCTAAACAGCTCTACTGCTCAGAAATAACGATACCACAGCAACTTGACTCTATATTCCGGGTTTTCGACATTAATATTAATTTATTCCAGTTCGATAACCCCAGCCGGACAATCGGCGTAACATACCGCGTGATATAACGCGAATCCTATCTTAATCTTATGACCAATCGTTTCCAAAACGATCGTATCTTGTTAAACAAAAGAAATAGTTTGGCTACTTAACTTATTTAATTCTTTTCCCGTTCCAGCCTTGATAATTGCGGCTTGCGCATACAAATCCAGTCAATTCAAAGTTATGTTAAAAACTAAAACTACACATTAGGATTCATAAAATTGGAAGCTACCTCTGCTCTATCTCTCTTTATGTATATCTAATTATATATTTCGGAAGTAACTAACTACATGTTTCGGAAGTACCCCTCTTCCCAGTTGGAACGCATAAATATAAAACCTCCTCTTATTTTATATCGCAGTTATTGCAGTTATAAGTACAATATTTATTTTTTAACCATGTGGACGCCTTTTCCAATGAGCGTCTTCTACAGTCACAGCGTTTTAAAATCGATCATATCTTTTTGCACGGAGGTTATTACAAAAACCGGCATTCATTTCTATTTCCAAAGGCCGCGAGGCGTGACTTGGGATGAATGGAGGCTGTTCACCAGATGGCTCAGCCTGATAACTCCTGGGCTTCAATTAACTGCCGTATCAGCGCAGTGTGCTCGGACAATGGGGGGCACTGACCCGGTCTAGGCTGTACTTGCCTCTTCTCCCTTCTATTGTAATAATATCAAGTTTGCGGTTAAGTAAATTGACGCACATTTATAACGAGCCTAGTGGGAATAATGAGAGCGTGGTTGGTTTTAGTTTTACCTCAGACCTCAGCTGGCAAATGTTTGTGTAAAGAAGATTGGACGTACCAAGTATAATCTAAGTGGTAAACATCATTAGTTGACTGTACAGATTTAAAGTCTGTGTTATCTTTAACATTATCTGATGATTGTCAATTCACACGTCTAACACACAGCTTAGTTCGATACGAGTGACTCCAAGACGTAGGTACCTACAAAATAAAGATACTATCGTCAAGATCAAACATTAACTGTATTCACGTTTGGACACTATTATGCTGGAGAAACCTTGAACACTAAGCGGCTACCCCAAAAAATAAGGAATTGTATTAGCAGAAAACGCTTGGTGAAAACCGAATTCTTCAATACATGAGGCGAATAAGCTATCGGCGTATTGTACCTACGTGTAACGTGTGAGTGAAATAGATTACTGACTAGCATACCTAAGTATGTAACCATTGTACTGTTAAAAGGTGGCCTTTTGTAAAAACAAATCAAAAAATTCCTACAAATTCCCGCTATCCACTGACCGGCACAAGATATCATAGGATGCTTTAATAAAGAATCAACAGGATGCTTCCTCAATATAAATAACGGCAGAACGTTTGTTCCCGGGCGCAGCATAATCACAACCACATAAAATTACCTAACTTAGTAACTTTCGAAGAATGCAACGTATTCAGTCAGGGTTGTGTTGTGTATTATTACAAATAATTATCCGTGACAAGTGATAGCTTAGGTTGTAATTAAGTTTTCACTGGCTCCGTGGATCCCTGGGTTTCCGAGCCGATGCTCCGTATAATCGGAGAAGTTAATTTATGAAAAGGCACGCTAAGGTCTAGCTTTCGATTGTACATAATCTAGCCAAGATGCAAACGCTGTTAACGTTTCTGTTTTCTATCGAGACAAGTATGAGGTTGACATAAGCCGTCGACGTAATCTGTCATCAGTTTACGTCAAATGTATACAACGTTTTAGTGTAAATTTAGACGAGGAATCTATTGTTTTTATTTTTTCTTCAAGTTATATGTATAGTACTGATTATTGAGGATTCGGGGAGCACTATATAATATATCTCATAAGAATTAGAACAGACGACGTACGAGTATATAGCGGTGCTGGTGCTGATAATGCTATAATCTCGATATGGTTCCCAAGTTTTTATTCCAATACTATTTTATGTTGGGGGGGAAAACTGTTATCCAAGTTTACTCAGTGCCTACACCTCATAAGAAAACTAAGCAATGGACATAACAACATTTATTTTACGTAGTTATTCTAATTCTCTCTGTTTCCTAATTTAATTACTATTACATATGCGAGGCATTCGCTTTAGTAATGTAAATGAAATGCGCAACAAACTGCTCGGCGCAATAAATGCCACTTTTTACTACTTCTACTTTTTATGTTTCTCCGCACATCGCAGACACATCACACACACATCACACATCGGGACATTATTCTTTCAATCGATCCTTACACATAACTGCCCAGCTCCATGGTTCATATTTAAATCGGAAAAGATATCGAGTTCGAGGCACTAGCTGTGTTAATGTGTTGTTCGTGTCCGTGAATCGTAATAACAGCATTTGACCGCTTGCACCGGGACGTGGGGGATTTATTACTTTGACTCTATCGTGTTCATCAGTGACCAATGGTTCGATTCTTTATTATATTGCTTAAGAGGACCTCAACTGTTTATTAGCAAAACTAAATAAAAACAATCTTATTTATATTATTTACTTCTTACTTAATATTATAAATGCGAAAATTTTGATGTTTGGATGTCATTTAGCACAGACAGGCTACTTTTTATCCCGGAAAATAGGAAAGTTCCTGGGGAATAGCGTTAAACAACCTCTGCAGAGCAAAAGCTAGTTTACTAATATGTAGGTAATGTTGTAATTTACATTTAGATTAAATAGCAATGACGAGGCTTAGAGCATAAACTAGACCCATCCTCAACCAACTGAGTTAATTTCCGATTGATTATTTGATCGATTGGTAGATAATGCCATTAGATCTTATCTTTTTTTTGTCTAATAAGTAATAAATAAGCAACAAGCATAATTTTACCAACCAACACGAACTAATATGGTCTACTACACCCGCTAATAGGTAATTCTTATCAGATTAGAATCGAAGCGGAGCAAAATAGATTAACGTAGATTCTATATGACTAAATCTAGTATCTAGTGTCATAATAACTCGGTCGCAACTGCGTCTAGCAAGAAAGATGGATTCTCGAAACCGTTATCGGAGAAGGCATAATATTCTTATCAATATTAAATCAATAGTATTTTTATAATGAGTAAGCTAAATTGACTCTAGTTTTGTCTTTATCCTTGAATCTGGGGAGGAAGAAAACTTCTCTTTAGCCGATGGCTAACTCTAAACTGCCCTGGGGCCGTAGCGAAGATGCAAACATAACTAACGTTTTTCTGTTCTATCTTTCAAAATGTCAGTTGAACACGCGGTTTATTACAACGCACAAGAATGTCATTACATACATTTTGAGTGATAGAAAGAAAAGAGCGTTAGTAGCTTTTGCATCTTGGCTTGGGCCTCTGGTCAGGATCTTTCGGGGAAAAAACGTCAAAAAAAAGCAAGCCAGACAGGACAGAAAATGATGGTCATGGTAATGCCTTGGATAAACTGTTGTGCCATCCCAAACAATTAATTAGTGGAACGTTTTTGAAAAGTGATCGGTTTATGTCATCGGAAGGAGAAAACGTGTATCGCATTCGCAACATTCATGACGTTCTATACATTTCACTCCAGCATTTTTATTTGGAACTGTAACTCGATAGAAATGCACCGATGCATATCGACCGCAACAAATCATTCGCGGATTAACAAACGTCTCCTGTTACATTCGGCGTGAAAGTAAAACACGTACAGATCTTATTTTAAACAAACCGCCTTTGGTACATGGACACAAAGGTAAATTGATCCATTATGGGAGGGAAAGTCGCACATCGGTAACATCATTGTGAGCTGAAAGGCCTGTACAGCGAACTCACTTAGGATGAAATTGGTTTATACAGAGCAACAGATTCAAATAGCATACGAGCTTGCTGTATAGAACAATACAATGTTGTGGCTTACTTGCGTTGCTCTTGTTCATGCTTTAAAAGTTAAAAGTTGCTTATTTGCTGTATTTTGTTTTGTCATATTTGACTCTAGCGTCAAAAGGTTTAATATATAAAGTAAGTATTGATGTTTTTAAAACAGAAACGTATCATAAAAATCTTATGGCAGGTTTTATGCCGTATCGTAACTTCGCTTCGAAGAACCACGATCGTCGATATATACGCCCACATACTACCTGCAAGGTTTCTTCTTCATTGTCTAAGGAAAGTGGATCAGATACTTGCAAATATTAACGTTCACGTCGATTTTAAACCGTAAATACACGACATGATTTAACGAACAGGTATCACAAAACCGAACTAGTTAATATATTCTGACTTTCTGCCGGCTTTCCTTTTATGTTTTCCGTTTTTGAGAAGTGCCATGTTTGGGGCGAATTTGGTTTGAATACTCGGAGCCCAAAAATGGAAGTTGTCTTTATGTAACGTTCGAGTAAGTGGAACTTATTACGAAATAAGAGGTTTGCAAAAGCTGGTTTTTCATATAATACGTACCTATCGATTGGGTCCGGGTACATAGCGGTACAGGTACTTACGCCAGATGGAATAACTTGCACCCAGTCGTTACTCGGCTGTGTACTTAGTTTTTCTGTTGCAATAAACCATTGAGGCAATTGCAGGCGGTGCTTTTGCTCCGTTATTTGTGATGACAAACAATAATTTTATCGAGTTTACGTGTTATTTACGGTGTGTCTCAATTCACAGCCAGGAAAGTGTACGATCAGATCAGCTATCCCTTTTTTACCCTTTTTGGATCGCATAGGTCTGCAGAGATAGCACTATTATTTGTTTGGCCATGGGCCTGAATGGGCGGGAGCTCTGTTTTCTCCAATCGTCCAGCAAACACGATTGTCCCAAGTCGTGCGGTCGTGACGCTATTCACGATCATTTGTCCCCCTGCGCGTATCCCTGGTATTATTATCTAAAGTTCCATTTTGAATGAATACGGCAAGCTGTAGCATACAAACTTTTTACATACATTATCGCGCTCTTCATGGTAAGCAAAATTTGGCGCATTCGCCTGCTCAATATGTATATGTCAATAAAGTGGGCCCAATCATAGTGATCGTGCTCGTGCTTTTAGTCACGCAACATCTTAAAATATTAAACATCGGGGAGTTGGTATGATGGAGGATTTATATGCACCACGATATTATGCTTTTTACGTCCTAGAATAGAGGCCCGTTCTAGGGCATAATTAACCTGCACACGGTCAAGAGGACGGACAAGAGAGCCCTGAGTGTATACTACCTTAGCAGTTGGAGGCGAATGAACTACTCGTAATGTCGAGACATGCGTAAGTAACCACCTATAATTATGACGGGTTCACATGTGTTCTTAGATATACTACAATAGGAGCTGTATTTAAAATATTAAAACTTATCTGGTGCTATCGTGTTTGTAACGAGTCTAGGGGTCAAAATTAGAATTATCTGGACGGGAATCCTCAGCTCAACGATACGATAACAGTGGGATAATACATTATAATGTAGTTATAATCAAGTAATTATAACACATTCAAATGTTTATAAATAATAGTGTTATGAATTCGCCGTATAGGTACTAAGGTAAGGAACAAGCGAGAAAACGGGTATAATGAAGAGTACATATATTATAGTAGGTATAAATACGACGGCATCGATAGCAAAAATTAATTAATATGAAAAAGGCTGATAAAAAACCCGACAAACTACCATGTAGGTAGGTACTCGTTTCTCTACTTGAAAAGAAACCTTTTACTAAGTGTGCTGCACAAAACACCCAGATTAAAAACGTATCGTGGGCAAAAAGGCGAGATATTAAATTAATTCGTTGAATGATATGTGGATGACTTAACAACACAAAAACTAAGAGTTAGAACACTTTCACTTTAATCAAGATGCCTTCATGATGTAGCAAGATATTAGCTACTGCTACTGTTCTATTTCGCATTGTTTAGTTCTTGGAAATACAGAATTACTTACATCGCGACGCAATCATTTCCTCCTAACAAACGTGTTCTGGAATTGTAATGCTTGACATAAGGAAGTCAATAAGGCTTTATGAGCATTGTATGAAACTCGGGATACTAAGCTGGCATTTCCATCATAGCATTATTTTAAGACAGTTTCTAATAAATAATTGATATCCTTACTAATATTATTAGCGTCCTTTTCTGCGATAATATAATACCTACGAGTCAAAGTTCTTTGTAATGGACACTTTGTTTTTAAAATGAGTGACGCGACGTGTTGAGTGGCGAGGCGTATTTGAGTTAGTATGAAACGGAACGTTTACTACTCAATATGTCGTGTCAGTGACGTTTCGCTAGACTGGCCAATATGGCGATTTGTCTGTCAGCACCATTAGAATTTAACAAAATACTCGACAATCCGAATTTTGCGGATATATGTTGTCGACTCGAAATCTTAATTTTTTTATGTTTTATTATTCAGGTAAGGTTTCGATCGAGTCTACCGTAGACCGGTACGAAATTATTAATATAGATGTTATACTATTATAGCCTTTCTAAAACAAAAATTATGTGATGATCCAATTTTCAATTCATTGCCACTTTTCATAAACCCATATCGAAACGTAAAATCAAAGCAATTATAAAAACTCGTTTCTCATTTATAGCGTTTATTCAGAATATGAAGACAGTTTATCTAGCTTAACTACATAATAACAAGGGAACGGAAACGCGAGTATTTCATTATAATAAGTAAGCGTAGTCGTAATGACTCCGACCAGCCTGCGGAGCATCAGCAGCGATCATCTTCCTCGATTAGGAGAAAGCAGTGGAATACAAACGTTATCCTAGAAATGGTGAAGAGTTTCCTTTGTATTCAATTGCGTAGAATATTCGTGATTTTAGATTCAATAGTGTTTGTCGTCAGCTGAAAACTCGTAAAATGGTTCAAATTTTAAGTAAATAAATATCAAAAGAGCAATTTTTAACAAGTTGATCTAGCCCCAAACTTAGCTCTAAGTTTGTTTTATAATTAAACAAAGATACATAGGTAAGTACTTACTTTATATAGAAAACATCAATGATCCAGAAACAAATGCTCTTGCACAATATTTGGACTTACCAAGGATATTATCCGGGACCGCAGGCTTCTTCGCACTACCAACTACTGTACGCTAACCGCGGCATATTCAATTAAAAATGTACATTAAGCCTACCTGCCACCAATAATGACATAATTCTAGAATTTACACGAGATTAATAGTTGGCTTCCCTCTTTTCCCAAGCCATTTTGATCTCTTAACACCTATTCAATTACAAACTAGGTGCCGTGAGATTTCAATCCAATTTTCCCACATCAACAACTTGCGAGATTTTACAGAACAGTTAATCATTCCGCAGCGCATATAACTTTCGGAATATCTAATAGGGTCATTTGAATAATCTGCACGAATGTGAATTGCGAATATGTGAAAACGAGAGTAGGTAATTATGATTGCGTAACAAAAAGTTGCATCGGAACTGACTGTATCTGGTTGGAGGAGGCTGCACTGGGCGCAGCCAGGTTACGATTCGAGTATGTCTGTGAAACTTTCGAGAGCCCTTTCACTGTGCTATCCCTGCGATAAGGCCGACGTTAAATCTGCTTTTAATGACGATAGACGATCACACGACTCCTGATTCAACTTGCTAAAGCGAGAATCGTGAATGTCTGGCTAACGCAGATGTTTGCGATTTCCCTTTTCTTTACACGTCTTAAGTTTCAATTCAACTAAGATGTAGGTGGGCATTTCTATTTAAGGTTGTACCATTTGGTTTAGGGAGATGCCATTATTTTTTATCATATTTTAGCTATTTTATATTGTATATTGATAGTAAATATACTGTAGTTTAATAAAATACAAGTTGTTTCCTTATTTTATTAATCTAAACCTGTTAAATATGTTTAATTATGTTCAAGGTAGTGTTTTTTTTGGTCCAGTTCGTTACAAATTACTTTTGGTGTAGAAAATTAAAGACAACTGTAATTGAACTAAGTTTACTTTATAAAATACAGTACAGAAATAAAAAAACCAATTAAACAAACATATACCCAATAACTTATAAGGTTTTTTAACAAAAAATATATTTTAACCTGTTAGTTACGACATGTGACTAAACGGTAACTTATTTTTAGTTTTATTGTCCCTTTTTTGGATTCTCGTTGGTAATGACGAAAACAAAACATAAAAGAAATAAAATATGTATTTTTCCTTATCAAACATGACAATTAACCCTTAAAATTATTTAAAAGAAAAACAAAAACATATCAAAAATTTAGGGGACAGTAACTAAGTAGACACCCACGTAACTCAACGGACAAAGTAAAGGTGAGATCACAATAAATACACAATGTAGAATGGTGAATGTAGGTAGGCACAGTCACCCAATAAAAATGTTAAGCATACTTAGAACTTTATCATCGTGAATGTCACTGTCCTTGTCATGCGTGCAATTTGATTTTCTGTTTGAAGTTTCCTATGACAACATAGTAAAATGCTTAACATTTTCGTTAGGGTACTGAACATTGTTTTTGAATAAATAAATAAAAAAAGATCAGTAACCTAGATAATTTATTTTTGCTGGTAGTCTATTGTATTATAATTACCCTCTTAAAAGGAGTGTATTTGATAAAAATTATGACCTTATATCTACAAAAATCTATGTATGTTATCATATGATAAAGAGTAAACATCTACGTATTTGTATATTTGAAAGGTAAACTAAAAAAGTACTAAATTGATTCTTAAAGTTCTTTCATCGGTACGGTCGCTCGGTAGGGACTTAGCGTATATTTTATCTCGGAATTCTATAAGGTATTACTTTCCAAGGGAATGGCGATAAATAAATGGGATCCACACGAACGAAATCACCGGCAACCATCTAGTAACTCATATAACGAAAGGCTTAAAATTAAAAAACTTCCGAGATATATCATCAGAAATCAGCATTATAGTACTAATTTTTTCACATTAATTAATTATGAAAATCATTAACGGAATAACAAATCCTTTTCATTAAACAATCATATAACTCACACAGACAAACCCAAAGGTTTAAACTAGTTACGAGCACTATGTATACGGCCTAATGTGTCCACTTAGTTACATTTACTGGTCCACCTACACGTTACAATATGAAATGTCACGCACAGGACGTAACGAATTCACATCATAAAATATAAAAACAGTTATAATAAATTAACACTAAAAGTTAACTCTTATCTGTAAAAATAATAAGAAACTACATAAATCTTGGCTTGATTAGGTATTTTTTCTATCTTCATTACTTTTTATTTAGGTAACAAATAATGATAACTAAACTGGACCAAAAGACGTGGTAAAACTCACCTGAACACCACACAGCACGCCGCGGGGGTTACACTGATTCCTTCAACGGCTTTCGGGCAGATTAGAAACTTTATCTTTGGTAGTAAGGTTGCTAGGTAGCAAGTAAAATTACGATTTTGGAAGTATTTTTCGTATATTACTTAAAAATAGCGTAACTAAGGTGGACGTGTCCACCTAAGGTATTTAAAGGGGACAACGTTTAAAATTTAAATTTGAATGAAAATAAAAGTAATTAAATATATATATTACCAAAATCACATTGCCTTAAGTCAAAACTAGCCGAGAAATGTATCACTTGGTTGACCGTGGTATAAAAAATCTGTGCTATTGTAGTTTGAACATTCATAATATGTAAGGGGACAGTATTGGGGCTCACTGTAGGTATATTTTTAAATGGATTTTTTGATATAACTGATAAGATTTACTCTTTAGTAAAAAAAATAACTAGGAAGTTGAAAACGTAAACTTTGAAACAAAGTAACATTCATTGGTATTCCTAATCCACACCAAAAAATAATAATTAAACATGTCAGGAGACATCGAAAAAATGGCGGGTACAACTTTAGATAGAAATGCCCAGGTGTACTGAAATATAGGATAACTATTTCCTTCATTCGGTTTTTTATATTTATGTACACATATCAAATGTGTTTAGGGATGGGTTAAAAAAAAATCTTCCATTCCATTTTTTTTAAATCTTTAAACACCCTTTAGGTATTTTTGTGTTAAATAAATTCCATGCGCACAATTAGGACTCTATGTTTGCAGTGCAGCACTACAGCGGAAGCGCGTATTGACGAGTTTTTTTTATTTTTATGGGAACTGCAGGTCCCGCATTAGTCCGTTGACCAAAACATGACAGAGATTGTCCATCCAACAACCACATCTCACCGTTTATAATAACAAGCAAGCTTCGCGTGTTTGCTTTCTTACCCAACGTTGACAATAGGCCTACGGTACTTAATTGGTCTAGCGTTTAATTATAGAAAAAACAATGCGTCTAACCATTCCCACTAAAACATCCAGTGCCCGAAATTCCATTTCGGGTCAGTTTCGTATGCAAAATTGAAAAGTAGGTACGGTCATGGCTTTTAAAATCACTGATCGCCATTTTAGAACTTTATCGCAGGAGGTCATATTAAATTTTATTGCAATCTTGTACTCGTGAGTTTGTACCGTCATTATGAGAAGGTTCTTGCGATGGGATTTGAAGTGTTAACTGGGCTCTCATTGTGTAACGTAGTATTGTGTCCACGATGTGAGGGTAATTAATTAATTATACAAGTAGTACATGTGCATTCCGTTCGCGGCATCGCGGTAAAAGCTTACATAACCGGTGGGAGGCGAGGCTGTGCAGGCGCAGGCGCCGGGCCCGGGACGTCGGACATTCTCGATTAGTGATGCGTCATGCATGGGCGTGATTTCTGAGGTTCTTGTAAGGCTAGAGGAAAATTACAAATTAAGCTCGAAGAGTCCCGATAGAAAATCATACTGCTAGTACCTACCTTTCTGGGAGATTACATTTCTAAGGGTCAACAAAGAACTCTTATAGTTTTGCCATGCCCGTCTGTCCGTCCTTCCGTCCCGCAGCGATTTAAGTCAGAGACTCTTGGTAGGTACTATAAAGTAATTTGGCATGGTAATACGTATTAATCGCGCCGACATAGTTGTAAAATAAAAGATTTTCTGGTAACTTTACTGTGGTAAACGTAATATGGGGTTTTTATTTTCTACTCATGTATTTCATCCTTTGGGTGTCAGTTTTTAGCCTTGTCAAAGATGTAATGGGGTATGCGAAGTACTTTTTTTGAAACTGGGTTCCGTTTGCGAACCTATTAAGCTTTAAAAGTTTAAATTCGTAGCTAAACTTACCCGAAATACTCTAGGTTACTCACCATCAAATCACTAGAATTTGAAAAAAAAGTAAAAAAAAACATCCTTCGCACGATTCATGTGAGCCATGATGTAACTTACCTATTGGTAATACATTTCAGACCTCGTTTGTTTCTCATCTCTACTTAAAATAAAAGCATTTTAAGGAAGGAATAAATTGACCTTTTCTTTCCATCTTCTTCTTTTTCCTTAATTAAGTACCCTTCGTTTTAGCGAACAAAGCCTAGTTAGCTTTTGTTTTTACTCTCCCAAGCGGGTCGAGAGAAAAGAGCAGTCGTCTGTCATATCGACTATTTGCCCCAAATTGCCGCGTGAACTTCACCTTAGATGATCTGAACTTGCAGAAAGGGCAATCGAAACTTATTTCGGGGTTTTCGTCACGCACACGTAAAAGATAGACAAATAAAGGCCGCACATTTGGGCCAATGCGTTGTGCCAAGGTGTTGAGCCAAAATATTGAAACACGTTTACACATTGGCGTATTTATTGGATAAAAGATCCTTTGTTGTGTGCACAAAAAACAGAAGCCAATATACCTTTGCCAAACGCATTGGTCCAAAGTGTACAAGCGGGCCTAAGGTATTAACATTTTCAAATTGACGTGACCGCAATATTAGTCGACGACGTCACAGCAAATAACCACCGTCGCAAACGTTTACGTTATGCTTTGATGGTCACAGATGGAAAAACTATTGGATAATTTCACTTTAACTCTATTCACAATTGATTGTTAAATCATGGCTTTATCGTTACGTATTAAAAGTTGACTGGTAATGACATAAGTTAAAATTGCGTTAAATTTATAGTTGGTGAGATTGCATCATTTAGTTTGAAATCGGATGGTAATGATAGGGTTGGAGCCAAACGCGGAGTTAGTTGTTAACAGCAAGGAAGTCTCTTCGAGTGTTAACGTTTCAAATCCAATTCTCGAAGTATTATACATCATTACATAGGTCGTAATAGCTTTACGGAAGAAATAGGTTCAAGTAAGCCGACACAATGGTGGCGGTGTAATCGCGGCTCGGATCCCTTGGGACTTTTATACGCACGTAGTACCCCGGAATGCGGTCGTGCAGGAAGCGGGGGAATGACCGCCATCTGCAGCCAGCAGCTAACAACTACATCTAATGTGTGGAATGCCAGAGGTGAATGAGACTTACATTATCGCCACAGATAGCGAGCTAGCTGTGAAAAAGCTCATCTCAATCTAGCGGTGGTAATGATACTTTGCTTGGTAATGATGCAATTTAAAAAAGGAATCTGTTGCATTCAAATTGTTACCGGCCAGGAATGTAAACTTGTATCTCTAGCGAAAATTACACTTTTCGAGATCAATATTTGCTGTACATAATGAATTTTGAAATTTGAATTGCCGCGGACAGAGGTTAATCACCAAATTATAAGGGTTCATTGTTGACTTCGGAACCAAAGCGTTTTATAGTCTCTATGTAAGGCGGTTGTTAATAAAGATGTCATAACTTTAAGTGAGCGATGACAGTTTGAGTGACAAAATAAATCATAGACCTCTGAGTTTGGTCGTTTAGGTGTTTTAGTGTTTTCACGGTTGAGGAGACCCAGGCTGTATTTGTGTAAGGGGCGGCATTGTTTGTGGACAATGACACCGGCGGGCGGAAATTGCACCGCGATTAGAGTCGACCCGACCGTGTTGCATATCATTGCATGTTGATGCAACTTCATCTTTCGCAAGATGACAGGTTCATGTTGTGGTTATTGTTATGGTTACATGTAAAGGTATAGTTTAGAGAAGTAATAATATGTCTGAAAAAACCAACATAGAGGGAAAGATTAGGAGAAATTCAATTGAGGGTGGTAATAATCACATAAAGGAGAGGATTGCAAGCTCATCCCTTTGTAACAGTAAGAAATCAGGCTATTAATATAACGTTATTTAGGTTAGGTTAGGTTAGATAATAAGACGAATAGTAGTTTCTTTTACATTGCGGTTTAAAGTTTTTATTAGCATCACTGTAATTAGTTATTATATTATTAATGCCTTTACATAAGTTATCTTTTGTACAAGTCATTACTATAACTATTGTTCGAAAGTAAGCAGACAAAAAATAAATGACTGAGATTACAATGAGTAGTGTCGCGAATTCGGTAGACATAGAGACCCGTTACTCAAACAAATGTCAAGGACAAAATAATGAACAAGACAAAACACTCAATTGTGTAGCAACAAAAACAACATTGGGTAACGCACCTATCTGTTCAATAATCTTAAGATCGTGCAAGTAGAACGGAATGAGTAGCGTAATTTTGAAAGAGTTTTCATGAGTTACCTCACGATTTTAATGATTACTGCGTGAGAATAGGTTGAAGTGGACAAAAAGTAAATGTTGCGGTCTAAAGCTACTCTCGAGAGCCATGAAAACGGGTCACTTATACACGTAAACTAGTATCTACTGAGACCCGTTTTCATTGCTCTTGAAAAGGCTAAGATGACAACGGCCACCATCCTGTTGCTGCGTACGGTCACCGACTTCAACAAGTGAACCACAACTAAAATTAACCTTTGACTGCTTACATTGTACCTATATACCTTTCTATTAAAGATTAAAGCCGGTCACAAACATAGCTATATCTATATTTAATTATAAATACTATACAGTGTCCGGGATATAGATGACTACCTTACAGGGCTGAATAGCTCAGCTCAGGAGTGTCGAGAATATGATAAATCATGTTTAGTAAATAAAAATCGCACGGAAAACGAGGTATCTCAACTTTTTTAAGGTTTCGGAAATGCGGTACCTTTGTTCACCATTTTCGATGCCACGACCTCAGTTCTTAGAATTTTTCAGTTTCGTTGACTGTGAAAACAAGCTGATTAAATTTAGACCCTTCTAACGAAATTAATAAATAATTACATTTATTTTTATTTTTTGGATTCAAAATTTAAAGTTGTTAAATCTAAGTTTTTCTTCTGACAAGTTTGACAGAGCACGGTGTAAAAAAAATGTAGTGCTACTTTCTTAAAAAATTGCCTGTTTAATTGTGATTCTAAAATAATATCACAATTGAGATTATTAATTATAGCAGCGAAGATATTATTAAGTATATCCAACAAAGACTCAAATATGAAAAACCACAGCAACTCTGCCATAACGAGTGTAATTCTAAATTCCATTTCCATAATCGTTTATTCTATATTGATGATCTGACATATTTTTTATCGATCTAATAGGCTATTTTCTTTATTAAGTATTACCTTTTACCGTAGGGTTTTAGCATTTCACAAATAAGCGAAAAGATACATTATGCGTAAAAACTACTATGCCCCTTGTGGCCCTAGACAAGACGTTTTGCGAGATTCTTATCGTTACCGAAAATATGACGACGTCAGCTGCCGGCCGATCGCGTTTGTCAATTCAATATATAAAAAAAAAACCCAAATTATTTTCGTTAACGATAAATGCATCTTGTCTAGTCTCGCTGGAGTAGTTGCAGCCAGTTCCTTGCCTACCACGTTACTGGCTAGTAGGTACTTAAGTTATTTCTTACTAGCCTTTAATAACTAATTGATTTTCTCTCATGTCTTCTGTATCCTGCCTCATTAAAATAAATTTACTTCCCGACACGTGTTTATATAAACACTAGGGTAAGATGGGGGAATAGCGGTCACTTAAGCGGTTATTCATTTTTTATTTTATTTTTATGATTTACGGTATCGGAAATTAACTTTTTACATAGCTTATATAGTAGTTTATTGATATATATGCAATACATTATCAATATATTACGGGTATCTTATTTATTGATCATTTTGTGAAACCCTTCGTTGACCGGTATTACCCGCAAATGCGGGTAATACCGGTCTACTGTTGGGGTATTACCGGTCATTCAAAATTAACACAGGGTTGCTTCTAAAATGTATCAAAACGAAATAAAACGACAGTTTATTAATATTATCTTTATTTAACCAAAATTAACTCCCTTTTTATTAAAAAAAATAAAATATTATTATTATTTATATTTTACTTTGAAAATCACAGATGAGACGCACAGGAACTGTCTTTAACTTAGATTCTAACTATATTATATATTTCTTTTTATTATATTTACCCAAATCAACTCTTTAAAAAAACGAACAAGTATTATTAATATAGATACTTATAAATTCTACTTTGAAAATCACAGATTGATACGCTCAGGAACTCTCATTTACTTGTATTTTAATTATTATATATTTTTAAGGCTTCAATAGCCTTTACTAAGTCTTCTTTTGTTCATTTCCCTTTCGTTGTGGTTCTGTTCCTGTGTCTCGGCATCTATTTAAATATAAAAATAATTGTAATGAGACGTTATTTTAACAAACACACAAATAATAAATTGTCTTATAACTCCATACGGGGCAATACCGGTCAGTGACCGGTATTGCCCGCTTAGAGTGATTGCCATAACCCCAAAATATGGAAACGGTTTTTTTGCTTCGTCACGAAAAATGTAAATAACTTTCATAAAATCCAACAAGTACATACAATACACTTGCAAACGTACAGTAATTAACTTTAAGGAAGATATTAATTGGTATAAATCACTTTAAGCTTACCTTTCATCAAATTTTCGATTTTATTACAACAAAACACGTCCGAACCTATACACAGCTGTCACACTCACTGCGCGCGAAAGACAATGGCGCCGCTCGGTAAATTAGTTTACTCGGCCGCATACTAGATGGTGACACTAGTAGCGATTGCATAATGTTGTTGGAAGTTTTATATTTTGACGTGACCGGCATTGCCCGCTGACCGCCATTCCCCCATCTTACCCTAATCACCTCGGTTCTCACACGATATTCGCTGCTACCGGGAACCCAGCACAACCTGACCCGACGTGATGCAAAAAGGTTGTTAAATTAAAAAGTCTTGATATAAGCATAGCATCATTAGACTTATATTCATTTCATCATTGGTGCAATATTTTCTTGCGGATTCACGATGACTTTTAAATTAATTACTTTAGCTCTATGCTTCGCTCTAAGTGTAACTTTAGCCGATACTTAGGAACCAAGCGAGTTATCGTGACCGTCTTTGCTAGAAACCTTTAACCAGGAGGGTTATTATGGCATGGCTATGCAGTTCAATTTACGGCGAGCGTAAAGGACAGAGCTATACGAGTTACATATATAGCTCTGTCCATTTCTCTCAGTGTTAATTTAACTGCATGGCTTTGTCATATAGTAACCCTCCTAGGGGCCTCTATTCTACTGGGTAAAATCACATTGCTTTTGACATGCTATCGTATTTTATTTTTTTTAATTTATTCAGAAAACAAACAGCCATTTAAAGTAATAATTACATTGAACAAAATTACTTAGATAAGGCCTAAAGTTTCCTATATTACTAATTATACTAATGTTCTACATAAGTGTTCAACATAATCAGAAACAAAATGTTAAAATACCACTATGGAGAATATAAAATTTGTCGAATTTTGTTTTTAAAGGTCGACATATTATGAGCAAATAGATCAACTTCATTAAGCGATTTGTTATAAAGAGTGCACGAGCGCCTTAAATACGAATTTTGTGCATAAATAGTGCCACAAGGAGGGATACTAAATATATTGGAACGTGATCGTATTGTTTTAAACTCGGCCTTACTGTAAGTCAATAAGAGCTATCGTAACGTTAACAATACAGAACGTGTTGGTTCCCGAAGTATATTTACCCCCCAACTTAAGAAATATAAGGTAAACTGTACATACTCGGTTCTATGAGACATACGCCGTTTTTATAACGACGGCCGTAAAAATCATATCATTTTTGACGATTTATGGTATTGTTTATAACTTGGCCGCCATTACTGTCGATTAAATAAGAGCATTCAAAACGTTGACAATACGATAACAGGTTTAAGATGAAATGGCCTTTACCTCCTAGAATCTCGGCCCAGATATCAACGTAACCGTAGGTTTAGTCTTTCTCGTATCGCGAGAGACGTCAAGTTTAAAATATAGGGTCCCGATCAGTAACAACCTGTCTCTAAGTGAATGCCCGCGGGTTGCAAACGCCTTGACACAGTTCAAACTCGGTTCAACTTTGCACCTGCCGTACAAACCGACAACAAGACCAAACTAATGGTTAACACAGTTACAGGGTTTAGCTAGATCGTGGAGCAACAGTTTCTAACACACTTGAAAGTTAACTGGCAGAATATTACTCATTTAAAAAAATAAAACCGTTAAATTGATAGAGCTATTTTATGTAACGGGCATCCTATTAATCTGTTTTATGCTGTGGTGATTATCACTAGCAAGTTGAGAATAAAAGTGCACCCAGTTGAGCCAGCTTCTATTCATGGGCAGAGAAACTTCCCATACGGGGGCTGACAACATTCACAGGGTTTTTACTTTGTCGATCTGTTATGTAAAAAGCCACATTAATGAATCGGATGTATGGCAGCTACAAAGACGCATCTTTTTGCTTTTTATTACAAAAAGCGTGAGAAACAACGTGGGATTTAATAGAAAACATGCCAAGATAAATAAATTGTGTAAGTTAATATCAATTGTAAATGGTAATAGAAACTTATTTCAATGCTAAATTATTTTTGTGATAATAGACACAAAAGACAAAGAGCTCGGTCTAAAATGAAAATAAAAACGTCAAATGGCTACAAGACGTCATTACTAAAGAGCTACGCTACTAAACAAGCATGTACAGTGAGGTGGTTGCGTCGGCGTAGCATATGTCAAAACAGTCGAGATCTAGCAAGGTGACATGCGCACTGGGCGACCGATCAATGCACCCCTACGCTGCGCGCGCCACCCTCGGCCTCGGTTCTACGCAGTACATCACAAAAACAGTCTGGAATACCTAGCGCGTTCACCGTATCGCCCTTGAACAGGAAAAAATCACTATCAAAGTCTATTCTATTGGATTTACGTTCGTTCCGCTGATTCGCCTCGTTAAGGACACCCACACGAGTCTAAGAACTCTCGGACTCAGTCAGTCTCGTCGCGTGACTCATTGGATAATCCCGGTTCGCTCGTGGTCTGACAGTTTCGGTGTTTGGTGATTGGTACAGTGTGTGCGGATGCCGGCGGTCCGTGGTGGTTGCATGAGCGGGCCCCGGGACCCGGCTGAGCAGTGAAGCTCAAAGCCGCAGGATGGAAGGCTGCAGCGACTTCTATGACGACGATATTGACCAGTGCGATATGGTACGTAGCTGCCATGATTGTTATAGCTGTTCGATATTCAAATGTTTATTACACCGCAACGTTAGTTTACCATGCTAATTATCCTAACAGATAGCATTATGACACTATGTACCATTAGGAATTTTAATTGCAGACTCAAAATAGAACTACCATTAAAAAAATCATCGAAATTAATAATGGACCTATTGCCACAGCGTTTAATATATAGTGGCTCAACATTTAAATCGACCGTACCAAACCGGATGACGTCGCTGGATGGTAACCAACATCTGCTTCATTAACCTTGATTGATCTCTCGATATTATCTAGTTAAAGTTATGGGTCAGCGAATAAACAGTTGAAAGCGACATTGTTCGTTTTACAAACACTTAAAAAGCCTCAATGTTTTCAAAATGGATGCCTACATTTCGATTGCATAAGTCATTTA
Source organism: Acleris sparsana (assembly GCA_923062465.1). Classification (NCBI taxonomy): domain Eukaryota; kingdom Metazoa; phylum Arthropoda; class Insecta; order Lepidoptera; family Tortricidae; genus Acleris; species Acleris sparsana. The sequence continues at coordinate 6,340,444 of OV281293.1, forward strand.
ATATCGTCAAATGTAATTCGGGGTATTTGATTGTTGCTTGTTTATGCAAGGATGCACATTTTGGTTTGTGTTTCGATTTATTCGGTATCGTTTGATCACGACTTGCGGAAACGTTAAGTATTTACAATGTCAGTGCCATGATTGCCATAAAGGGTCCATTTCGAATAAAATTCTTCGGACCGGGCGCTTAAATGTTTCTTTCCTTTATAAGTGCCAAGATTAACGACATCTTAATTGCTATTTAAATACCGTTGGAAATTTATCATGGGTTAGGACTTAGGACACTCACTATTTATTTACGAGCACATTGCAATCACTTTAAAAGCCTTCACTTGTTTGAGATAATTTTAACGACACGGTAAAGAAAACTTGCTAACTACGTACCTAGTTACCCAACTGGTTTAGTTAGTTGCAATGCCAAACTTATTAACTAAGAAAGAATTAATTACACCATGCTACATAATCTAGCAACGAAATTAATTATGAGTTGCGTAAACTTTTGTGCGTATAACGGTGGCTTAAAAATATTACAGCATCATGCGGTTATTAAAATAGATGTTCTATTGTTTGAATTATAAAATAATATAACGGCAATTACAATAAATAGCAAACGGCTCATATTGCAGGTTTATTAATTAGACTAACAACAACACACAATCAACAACAACAACACACACACACACATTTTAACAATCATGTTCAAGCGATTGTAAGGCTCGAACGAATAATGGTAACTTTATTAAATTCTTACTCCATGGCTAACATTATACTTAAATTCGAATATATTTGTATGGTCTTTTGGTCCGCCTTTAAGTATAGTTCAACTACTCAACTAATCGAAGTGAAATTTGGCACAGAGATTGTTAACACGATCTATATACAGAGTAGTTTTGATTTCGGAAAATTGGTCAACCAAGAACAAAATTGTGACCGAAAATTGTTTATTACCTACATATTAAAATCGGTTTACCCTTGAAATATCGACAAACGTTTAATCGAATTTCAGTTCAAAGTCAACTTTTCGCTTATTTTCATTTGATCGAATATTCTTTACATCTAACAATTAAATGATGTATTTTTAAAACACTGATTTTTAATGTTTATAAATATTATTAACTAGATATTTTATGTGACAGATTTTTATTTCATACTTTATTATCCAATATATTATTTGGAATAAAACAAATCGGTTCTGACGCTCGCCGGCCGCTGCCGCGGCACGCTCGCTCCGCTCGCTCGGCTTCGTGCGCTGTTAGCTCGCAGTTCACCTAACACACTCCTCCTCGCTTCGCTCGTCGTCGCACCTATTTGTACTCTGTCGCATAGCAAACTTCTGTTTACATATCAATGTGTTGCAATTCAAACTAGTTTTTAGTAATAGTAATTATATTGAGTTGTTCTGTCTCTTGAATAGTTTATGAAATGTATTTTTAAGCATTTAAAAATCCATGTACCGTTGTTCTAATAATTGTTTTAATTTATAATGAATAGTCGATGAAGCCATAATACCACAAGAGATAATATTAATACTAAATATTCTATGAATCGTTTTCGATGAAATGAAATTCGATGAAAAGTTTGTCGAGATTTCAAGGGGCACCCATTAAAATCATTTAATATGCAGTAGGCTGCTTTGTGCTAAACTGGATTCCGTTGATATTTGAGGATCATAATCTGTCTTTTAGCAGTTATTGTCTGTAATAATCGAGAAGTAAGCAATGATTTTTTGTAGAATATTCAAAAGAGAGACCAGTCAGTTTCCATCCGTCACTTTCTGACCAGTAGTATGCAAGTGCAAAGGTGACGGATGTTTTGTCCAACGCGATAAGAGCGACCACAATACGGGGCCTGGCAAACAATTACAGAAACAAATGATGATCTTCGTTGACGGAAGACGTGATGGTCCTATTTCTAAGTTCAATTACAGAGAGAAAGCGGCAATTGGCTCAACGCAGGCGCAGGTGGATTAATCTTCATCATGGCGGCACCCACGAGTCCGAACAATACCGCTTGTGAGATAGATCTCAGGGTTATGATTGTTCACGAGTACAGTTACAAAGTTAAAAGGTTTGCCGTGACTGAGCTCAAATATGTATTAAGTTAAAACTGGTACGCGCCCTGTGGACGTACCTACGTAGTTTCCGTAAAAGACAAGTGGGGGTGTACCTTAAAAACGAATATATGTTTTAATTACAAATATTTTAAAATGTCCATAAAATAAAAATTGCTAAATAGTTGTGTAGGAAAATTAATATTAATTAAAAATCCCTATAAATAAACGTAACGTTTGACATTAATAAATTACTTCACTGAGGTAAGCGACAGTACCATGCAACTCTGCAGCTAAAAAACCAATCGAGATCGAGGACTATCTATCACTAATTGAGCATGAGAAAATGATTGGCACAATGAATAGAAATCATCATTAGTGATTGATTGCACTTATTCTCGGCCTTTGGATTTCGACGCCTCAAGTTCATAATACACACGCAGTGGATTAGGAAGTAGCCATTGAGCATTCAGAACCATTTGCAGTGCACCCATTTTCTAGCGATCGGCAATATTTGTTTTTCTATCACACACGAGTGACAAATATATTGCGCGAGTGCAAGCGTGATAGCGATAGCTAGCCAAACGCTAATTTAAGCGGCTGGGAGCTACAAGTATTTTACAGGTCGAACCTAGCAACACTGCTCAATTATCTGACCGTCATCGGTCGAGGTTGTGTCAAATGAAAACTTGTACTTAACCTGTAAATTAAAGTAAGTCTGCGTCTGCACCGAGTGTTTTCTAACTAGATTTTTGTCTTGAAATCGAAGAGTGTTTTTTTTTATACATATGAATGCACAATTTATAATTTGACATAAGTAATTGAATAACTAGTGACCAACACTGATTATATTAATGGAAAAAAGTGGACACCTTTGTGTGTTAACTTTACTACAAGGTTATTAACTTTTTATTTTATTAGAAAAAACTATAGTAATTCTTTGGTAATGAGGGCACACTGGATGCTCTGTGCAGATTTAAAGAACTCGTTTTAAATGTTTAATAGAACTGTTCTGGCGAATTATTGGCCAAGATATGGTCTTGATTTCTCGAAACAGCATTTTTGTCGTTATTAGCAACTTGCTCAGGCTTTGCTAGTCACTTTGATAGATATAGTGCTGAACCGCCTCAATCAAATTTATGCCGTTGATAAAAACCGCATAAAAATCGTGGTTTTAACTTAATTAGTCGATTACATAGACAGAGAGATGTCGAGGGAATCATTAATTTAATCAGCAGGTTCCTTGACGAACCTGCTGATTCTCTTGCAGACTTTTAATATTAATATTGTTGTAATTAAAGATTGGAACAAATGACCTTCTGCTAAAGTTTTTTGCGGTGCTTCTTTACAGCAATGTTTGTCTTCTTTGTCCGAAGCGCTAGTAAGATTCACTCCATAAAAAGCCCTGGTCAATTTACATTTAAAATACGAAATACAAAATATCTTTAAAATATTTAAAATATAAAATACAAAATACAGTGTTTTAGCTGTTTCAATAATACAAAATACAAATTACAAAATACGATTAAGAAAAAAAGTTATCCAGCCCAACATGTAAATTGAATTTAATGAAGATTAATCAGTAAAACCAGAGTTGAACCCTTTTAAATGTAATGTAGGTAATGTTATCAACTCTAAAGATCAACATATTATTTTAAATGAAGGTTAAATGTTTTTATTTTAAAATGTATTTTGAAGCCGAAGAAGAAGTATTTGAAATAATAACTACAAAATACCTCGGCGTCAGGTATTCGAAACACGAATTACAAATTACATTTTAAGCAAGTAATTGAAATACAAATACCAAGTACGTATACAAATACGTACTTGGTATTTGTATTTGTAGGCTTGGTATTTGAAATACAAATTTCAATTACGTATTTTAATTACAAGTAATTCAAAAACTGCCCAACCCAGATCACAGGACTGCCAAGTGGTTACAGATTATAATGTAAGCGTAGAATTAGTTTCCCTCTGCCTACTCCTACGCCCCCTATTTCTTTCCGTGGGCGTCGATTTCTGGAAAGCCCTTTCTTAGTGCATATTCCCTCCAAATTTCAAAATCTAGGCCTATCCTTTTAAACTGTTGTGTGTTGTCCGTCAGTCAGGCTCTCAGTCGTGGTACCTACTGTATTTATATATTTAGACTGAATTCGATTTTGAACTGTCGTAAATCTATGCTTTTACTATTGTTGTAAACAAAAGCGAATCATGTCGTGAGCTACTCTCGCTAACCAAGGCTGTCGGTGGCCCGTTTGCTGCATGCAATGGGACCTTTCGAATGGTGAGAACGAAGTGCCTTATCGTGGCTTCATTGTAAAGAGCGAGGTACATACCTGTGGGGATATTCTATAAAGCTACGGCGAGTTCCTCGAAGAGAATTGCCATGTACTAGGTACACCAGGTTAACTTGAACTCTAGATACGGAAAGTACCTACGTTATTATTTAATACACTTGATCAAAGGTCGTCAATGCAAACAACAGCCGTCTCTGGGACCGTGGACCTACCGCAGTTGGCCAAAAATGTGGTCTACCACCCTAAAGTTGAAGTTTATCGTGACGTATACTTGTTGTATTAACAACAAGTTGGATTTTCCAATTATGACAATAACAAGTGAGTAGCAACCTTAGCGATAATAATTAGATTTCACTTAAACTTTTGTCAAAACTGGTAGGCCACTTTCTTGGCTGACCGTACTAGAAGTGATGCATCAGCAAATAAAAACACAGCCTCCATCGTAATTTTCATCCATTTGGGAAAATTTTGATTGGTAGCGTGTAATAATTTGACAATTCGGCAAGATCGTAAACTATACGATTGCAATCGGGGTATAAACAGAATGAAATACTGGCTCAGGGTGAAGGCTGTTTAGTTGGAGATATCCGAACTCATAACGGTTGCATTTAAGAATGACACGCTTCCACTACAAGCAAAACAAGTTAACACAGCACAATAGTGATTCCACGCCGATTATAGACACAAAGCATTGCTGGAAAGAGGTTAAAACACACAATACCGTTTAATGAATGCTATAAAAGGTGGTCTATTAAGGGCCCTAATGAGTACGCAACATCGTAAGCGAGTCGTTTACGCAATAGATGACGTAAAAAAATAGATATTTCATACCGGTCACAGTTAAAAATACACATAATTATACTTGCATAGATAAGCATTGCGGGTCCGGCAATCGATGCTTTACAAAAATCGCCTCCTTAATTTCAAACTCAAACTTAAGACCTCAGCACCGAAACGTATTCCAACATAAAAAATCAAATTCTTAGTATTTCTTAAGACCCTTCCGCACCACCCCATGTTTGAACATGTAAATCAAATTTTGACACGTTTGGAAGGAACCTTTGAACATAAAAAATTGTAAATTGAGTCCCGGACGAAAAAAGGTTTGTTATACGAGTATGTTCAACACCTTTGTCTATCTGAACTTAGGGAGATTTAATTATGTCGAGGTAGTGCTTGGATAGGTTTAGGCTAGAAATTGCACTGATAAAACGCTGTGAGCTCTATGAATTGTATCACTTTTTCAGGTTATACAAATAGGTCAGTAGGTAATCTGTTCTTAAGAATAAAGGCCGCCATTATGGAAAAATAAACCGTGACCTATTTGGATTTATCACTCTGTATAATGCTTAGTACGTAATTTTTTAGCTGTTAGTATTTACAGTCGAGTTCATAAAAAACACTTTAGTACCTTGTCACTTTAATCACTATGAAAGTTCATATATAGCAGCTCAAACATGATATTAAGACAAGGTACTACTCGTAAAGTGTAAACTTATTTGTGAACTACGGTACGAGTATCTAAAACTGTCATAGATTTCAGCTCTACCTGAAATCCTATGTACAACTAAATTGCATATCTAAAGAAGAAAAATAAATATTTACGTATATGCACAGGTGTTATATATCTAACGAAACCTAGCAGAGTTTAAAGACTGTTCAAACACAACTGAATGAGTTGGCGGAAGTGCAATTAAAAATGTAATCAATCTCACAATGCAGCAAAGAGCGCTCTCCTGCATAGAAACATGCATTAATTAAGGTAACCTGACTTCCGTCAGTACAATCAAAGAATTTAATTCCTATACCACTTTGGATCATGTCGAAGTGACACCGTAAATAAATTCATAACAAGTCTCTTACGTTTTGATCGATTACGTCCCTTTGACATAGTCCAAAGTGATATTGGAATTAAATTCCTTGACTGTACCTATTCAGTAATATACAGGTACTAGGTATTTAATCATAGAAATGCATTGTTTAAAAGTGACCCTCAGAAAGAAAAAGTACAAATCAAGGAGAACCAGAATGCCATTAAAAATTAGACACATTAAGACAATTTAAGTGAGTCTAATAAGAACATAAAATGTATAATTTATAATAAATATTCCAAGTTCTAGTTTTGTTTGTCTAAAATGGTTTCAATTTAAAACTGTGTTACTAAGAAATTTAACAATACATATTTAAAATAGAGTCTACTTACTTAAATATCACTAAACCTGAACAAATATCCTACAAACAATGGTGACACTAAGCAATTACTTGGAAGATGACTGTGGGGTCATGTTTCTAACAAAAACACCTGTGCGTCTATTAAATTGCTGCCATGGAGCTATTATATAACTTTACGGTACCTCCCATTCCAGAGCTTCGACTCGCCTCGGTATTTGAACGGTACAGCGGGAACAATTTAGTTTATGCTAGCAAGCGATTCGCTAACAGCTCCAATTTGCTACAGCTATGAATGAAGGGATACCGTTATGAAGGGCTTGCGAGTTGTGAGCCCGTTGCATTCAAACGTCGACCGAGACATAGAGATTACGAGCGATGACTCGGTTGAATTAAGAGGTAATGTGGGCAGAGGGCAGCTAAATGTGTTGTTGTGTACGCTTCTTGAAGATTAACAATGTTTTGGTAACATGTGACGATGTAAACCTATACTCGCATCTGACGAATAGCGTACGCATACCTTTATTTATTTACTTACAGGAACTGAGATGGTTTTTGTTTATTAAAATACTGGAAAAGGGCCGAATCTTAAGTACCCGAAACCGACGTGCGTGCATGACTCGATGTATGAATGTGGAAGAAGCGAAAGACATTAATTTGTCAGGATCGTAGCAGGTGGAAAGAAGTCGTCTCTGCCTACCCCTCTGGGAAACAGGCGTGATTTTATGTATGTATGTAAAATAACAACCAAATCCATAAAATTACCAAAAACCTTTTAAAACGTCAATTAAACATAGTGACATAGTCTACAATATTTATCAAAGAAAAGTAACTGGAGGGTCTCAGCAAATACTAATAATACTCGTAGGTATTTATGTATTGAGTGATATGAAAACAGAAATTGGTCCGATTGTGTAGCTACCAGTTTTCGTCCTGTAGTGCAGATCCCTTTCGGTTGTCTACTCGAATTAAATCTATATATATATAAAAGGCAAACCTGACTCACTGGCTTATATATCAACGCACAGCCGAAACTACTGTACAGTCGGTGCCCTCACATAAGTATCCAGGCAGATTCGTGGTTTTAAACGCGCAGTCGGACTCAAAGCGATTCTAATAATATTGCTTATTTTTGCTACGATGTTCAAGGTACCTCGTGGCGCAGCGGTGCAGCAGCCTGCGCTGCTAATTGTGCAGGATGAGAGCAAGTTCGAACCTTCGGTTGTGAAGTTACTCGTATTTTTTATTTTTTCTATTTGGTTTGCTAACGATATTACTTAAATGTCTGTTTTTTAATTGATATTAGTCACACCCAAGAAAAAGACCTTAATTTCTTAAAAACTTTATATTTCTTAAAAACACTTACTTATAAGTCATATAAATACTATAAATAGTATAAAAAATTACAAAATAATATTGTATTTGACGTGGGAATTCGTCTAACATGACTGTAATCATTAAGTGACAATAAGTGTAAAATAACTACCTATTTTCGTATAACATTTCTACGGAATACTTAAGTCTTTTTAGTCTGAACAGTCTGAACTCACTCTAAATATTTTCTAACGGAGGATTTAACAAATTTACCGGTTTCGGAATTAATAGTTTAAATATCAATTTATGAAAGTATTTCTCTTACAAATACATAAGCACACAGTGAATAAACATGTCAATATTAGACAGAAACATGTATTATGCCTCCATCAAACACAATAACATCACTCGGGCGCCTACTTATTTGACAATTTAAAAAAGCTTTAGGTTTAATTATTTTGAGCAAGCAGAATAACCTTAGTTGAAAATTCTTAATACTTCAAGGATCTACCTTCATTCTCAATTACTTGTTGGAGACGGCTTCTCATGCTCTCCACCATGGATAAGCACAAGTCACCGCCGCGCATGGATTCCCAAGTGGAATGAACTAGATCCTTGAGGTTTTGACTAGACCTTACGTTAGATGGATCCCAGTTAAGAACCATTTGACCCCATAAATTTTCGATAAGGTTCAAGTCTGGACTTTTTGACGGCCAGCTAATGACCGTAATGTCGTGTTGGGCCACGAGCCATTCTTGCACAATTCGGGCTCTGTGCACGGAACAGTTGTCTTGTATCAAATATATTTGGCCCTCGGGATACGCAACTCGCACAGTTGGTAACATAACCTCGCGCAGAATATCCAAATATTTGACACTGTTCATGCGACCACCAACTTCTACAATTTCGCCTGGCCCCATTGATGACATCCATCCCCAATATGCTAAGGTTATTCTGCCGCTAGTTCTAGTAGGTAACACGCAACATTCATTATAACGTTCTCCACGTTTCCGCCACAGTATCTTTTTTCCGTCCTTGTCCGACTTAAACGACTTTTCGTCAGTGTAAATAACAATATTATTGGACCAATCAAAATTTAAATATTGCTCAGCAAATTCAACTCTTTTTTGTCGGTGAACATAAGACAGTGAAATTTTTTTTGCCGGCCGGTAAGTTTTATATCCAGCAGCTTTTAAATGTTTTCGCACTGTCTTCGTTGCTATGCCGTGCGCCCTAGCCGTCGTCGCGGTGGACGCGAAGGGGTCCTCCGTGTGCCTTGCCACCACGTCTCGATGACGTGCCGACTGGGACGTGAACATAACCGGAGCAAAACCTGGTCGCTTCCTTGCTATATCTCCAGTTTCTCCATACCGCTTTATCCACAACCTAACGGTTTTTCTCTGGAAAGAATAATAAGATTAAGTGAAATGCTATTTTTATTTACTTAGGTATGTTATGTATACAGGGAATAAGCCCAAAATGCTATTTTATATAAACAATACATATAATAACGGTATTTTATAGAGATTAGATAAATTATAATTTTCACATGAGTATTATTATTATAACCTAATCAAATCAGTTTTATATAATATTTCAACTCACCGTTAAATGCAGTTTACGAGCAATATCACTAATAGTAATATTGTTTTCAAATAACACTACTATTTCCGCCTTCAAAAACGCTGTGAGTTGAGGCATAATGAAAAGGAAAAAGAATTGTGAGGATAAAACTGTTGTTCCGAAAGCAATGGACGCAGCATAGAAAACAAATGACATTGCGGTATAGACAAATAATATTTCGCTTTAATTGTGGGTATTGAGATAAAAATTCTTCATTATTATGTTCCATAAATGCGCCACTCGCCGTAACGACATTAGTGTGCTGCACCTGATATACAATTTCATCGGAAAAATTAACTGATGTTTGGACGAACGGCTACTCGTTCCGTGTATCGAACGCAAGAGTGATGGTTCGAATCCCGGTTAGAACAGAGTTTTAAGTTTTTGATTTTCCGCTTCTTTAGAATAAGTTATACCTATTATGAATTCTAAGAAGACGAATCAAGGTAATCATGAGATTCATGAGTATCGGTCGATCGATAGCAATATGTTTGAGGCACTCGGTTAGTGCTGCCATCTAGTGTCGATGCAAGAAGAAGGTAGATTGAGAGTTGGCCATTAACCAAAATAATAAGAAAAAATTGGATATCCTTTTGTATTTTTTTTTTTGCTTTTTTTTGAAGACTATACGAGTATCATACATATTCTGAACAGATAAGAACTTTTTTCTCTTTTATACCCAATACCTATTACATACAGAAATTTAAATAAGTAATATCATAAGCAAATAATAAAAAGTTTTTAAAATAAAAAATACAAAAAGTAAAAAATTACCAACCGAAGTCTCGAACCATGAAACTAATAGAAACGTTATGAGTTCGACTGCGCGTTCAAAACCACGAATCTGCCTGGATACTTAAGTGAGGGCACCGACTGTACCTAGAAACTTGAAATTTGGTACAGGGGTTCCTTTCATGATGTTAGTGAGCACAAAGAAAGGATTTTTGGAAATTCACCCCCTAAGGGGTTATAACAGGGGAGTAGTGGTAAACTAATTCTACGCGTACGAAGTCGCGGGCGCAGTTCCTCTATAAGCATGCAGTTCCCTCTTAAGCGTATGAGCATGACAGCTAAATCGAAATGCTCTAACTGCGCTTGATCATTTGCATAACCAATAACGAGCCTTGTAAGGATCGATGTAAAACTGCATAAACCGTAAGTCATTTTGTCTCGAGCTCGTTTTAATGGTCGATTGTTACTCGACACGGGGAATGAATTCGTGTCGGTTTTGGCAGCTTCGAGTAATAAATTGGAGCTTCGTACAATTTGTGTCGTTTTTATTTTGCTAGTTGCTGGTAGGTACCAATCACCAGTTTTAAATTAACTTTATTTTGTAAAACTTAAATTACTGCATGAATACTTTAACGTTTTGAAATTGCGACGTAAATAACGTTATCTCTGCAATTTCTATAACACGACATTACTTAATTTGAAGTAGATACTTTTATGTCTTTAAACATGAAATAAAAAATAGTTAGCCCGGTAACAGCTGTCGGGCCTACACAGGTTGCATATTGTTAGTCTTTCGTTACAAATGTACAAAATAGAAAACTAAACAAATGGACACAAACTAATAAACTAACCGTTTTACATACGTTACCTGCTTACGTCAATTGATATATCATCATCATCATCAGCCCGGGGGCGTCCACTGCTGGACAAAGGCCTCCCCCAAAGAGCGCCACAAGTCACGGTCTTGAGCCGCTTGCATCCAGCGGCTCCCCGCGATCCTAACCAGGTCGTCAGACCACCGGGTGGGAGGCCGTCCACCGGTGCGGGGCCACCACTCGAGAACTTTTCTTCCCCAACGGTTATCAGTTATTGATATATAGGTAGAACAAAAATAAAACATACGCTTTTACATTCTAATTCAGAAGAATAGGTAATTTAAGAGACTAATTTTATTAATTTTGTATTTGACCCAATAGTTTTGTTTTCACATCTTTTTTTATTTAGCAGACATTTTATGGATGACATGATTAATTTAAATTTGGATAAAAATACCTAGCATTTTCTTCTAAATTACAACAATTAAATGATAACTAATGATAAAAAGTGATTGTAATAGTGTATTAAAATATAGGTACCTAATATTTCAAAGAGGTTTTCGCCTAACCCTAAGATACACCTAGGAGGGCGTCAAGCCGTGAACGAAAGTCAAACAAAGGTTAAATATACTTTTGTCGAAATATCCGAAATAGATAAATATTTCAAAAACTTAATAATGCAGAACGGCTTTAAAACCCTATTCCTGGGAATGGTTTTCTTATTAGAGTAATTGTATATAAATATGTAGAAATATGAACAATCCCAATTCCATAAATCCTTCCTTTTATCGACGTTCGTTACAATAGCTAAAATGCGATTCATCTTGCTACACCAGATTTATCATTAATTCATATTATTTGATTTAAAAAGTGTTTTGTCATCAAAATAATATCAAACAAATGATTTTCGGATAAAGTTTTACTCAGGATACAAACCGTATTATTAATTTCTGTTACGTTCGCAAAAAAAAAGAAATATGCACACACCTCATATTAGATAGTTAAAGGCTCGTAAATTTATACAGTTTCAAAATATTTAAAGCTTGGCTGCCTCCAGGGGGCAAATTATCCGCCGCGTTATCAGCAGATCGCATATGAATTAAGTAACTCCTACGCAACAGCAGCGCATGCGGCGTCGCGCCTGCCCGGAGCCTACATGCACGTAGTAACTCTTATTTAATCTGTGCTACAAGTTCTGTTTAACCGGACAATTTACCCCACTACTGGGATAAAGGGGGTCTTGTTTATCGGATCCATCCAGAGGGCTTATTGCCTAACGCACACGCAATCGCAATCGTTTTCATTTTGACAGTCCGAAAGCGAGTCTGCATCATCATGTCAGCCGAAAGACGTCCACTGCTGGACATAGGCCTCCCCCAAGGCTTTCCACTCAGACCGGTCTTGTGCTTTTCGCATCCACCGCGGTCCCACGATCCTGACGAGGTCGTCACTCCATCTTGTTGGAGGCCTACCTACAGCTCGTCTTCCGATCCGCGGACGCCACTTCAGAAACTTCTGACCCCATCGGCCATCAGTCCTGCGGGCAATGTGCCCCGCCCACTGCCACTTCAGTTTAGCTATTTTTCGGGCTATGTCGGTACCCTTAGTTCTACTGCGGATATCATCATTTCTGATTCTATCACGAAGAGAAACCCCGAGCATAGCCCTCTCCATAGCTCTCTGAGTGACTTTGAGCTTCCTTACGAGGCCCATTGTTAGCGCCCACGTCTCAGATCCGTAAGTCATCACTCAATCTGAGTGCTGCATACAAAATGAAGACAATTTTATTCCTCTTTGAAGCCGATTGCGATTGCGAGTGCGTTAGGCAATAGTAACGCAGGTCACGTGGTTAACGTGATGTCCACATTTAAAAAAAAGACTCAAATTCCTTGTCGAAATCGGTTTACTTGTTCAGGCTTTTGGAGATGACACATGAACAGACACTTAGACAAAGGCTTTCACGCGTCCATTTGTTGGTTAAAAATAGGAAGAGAGTAGTCATAGGGTAGTTAATGATCCACACTTTTTTGAATGTGGTGGGTGATTAAATATCCAATTTAAAAGAGGTTTTACTAAAAGCTTTAAAAAAGCTCTAACTACTACCTACTACCAAATTTCATGGATCGGGCCAAGAATAGGTGCTCGAGTTATCGTTGAACAAATATTCAAACTAACAAACATACAAATGCGGAAGTTTAAGTTGACTCTTAAATCTCGCTTCGCTTGGCCATGCTTGGCCGGCTAAAGCGCGACTCTATCTCTACTTAAATTACCAGCTTTTGCCAGCGACTTCGTCATTTTGTCATCCCACGGGAACCGTTAATATCGGTTTAAAAAGAAGCCTATGTTACTCGGGGATAATGTAGCATTCTAAAACTGAAAGAACTTTTGAAATCGGTCCAGCGTTTTTTGAGTTTAATCTTTCATCTTTATAATATTATTAAATAGTTTAAATTGTGCAACTTTTATTGGTTTCTGACAAAGGTGGTAATGTGTGAAAAGAGGAGTGGTAGAGTGTGAATAGAAGGGTGGGAGAGGATGACGTCAACTGGGAATCAATACTGCAGATAATAAACCGGTTGAACGGTTAGATGACTTAGATGTGATATGTAACCGATTGAAGATTTCAAATACTTCAATTAGGAAAGCAGTAACTGTCTAATCATGTAGAATGTTGCTACTGCAGTTGAGGTTTAAGAACAAGTACTTTACTCCGCTTACGACTCAAACGGATGCTTGCGGCGGCTCATGTCCTGCGGTATTCTGCTATCCAAACGAAGAAGGTAGCATAAGAATATAAAGTCCATGAGCACGTACTGCCTTTTTACTTAGGAAGGCAGTATTGTGGTCAACACTTGACGTTACATCTAGGACGAACATGCGGTACACAAACACTCCATTTGCAACTTAATTCAGACGGTATAAGGTTCACTGAACTAACGGTTTAACCATTTCCTGAGCCATTAGGCTACAGGGTGATCCAACGCAGTTATTGCTTTAAGTCGTTCGGCACCAGCGACGTAAAGCGACGACGCAGATAATATTTCGTTGATGATAGTGAATGAACGCTGCATAATACAGCGATCAATTCGTGGCGCCGACTCCTAAAGTGCAATAAACCGTGGCAATAAAACATTAAGCGCCCGTTTTACTTATATCAATACAAAATTGGCTCTATGTGGACGTTCTTGGCACTGTCTATTAAGCAATGATATTTGTTTCACAGAAGTACGATAACCTCCCTCGAACGGCTAGACGCAAACGCCAAACCCACAATACGCCGACTAAACAAAAAACAATCAATTGATTTCTGTAACGAACGTGACCAATAAGTAGACGCCTTTATGAAAACTCATTTCACAACCAAATCAATTCCATTAACGCACAAATAAAAACGTTCGTTTCATAAATCGTGTAGCTACTTTCGTTCGTTGTTATCTTTTTTCTCACGTTCTTTCCCAAGAAAGGGCTGACAAATTGATTGAGCGCTTTCGTACAAATCTAATTTCGTTTTAATTTAAGTATTGTGCCTGGCTTGAACGGGAATGCCGTCAGTCGATCGCTGAGGGGTTATTCTGTTACGTAGTAATGGCGAGTTCGAAGTAGTTCTAAACCTTACTCGACCTATGAATGCAATAGAATCATGCGCCAAATCGTGCGTACCTACGACGTTGGTGCTTTCGAGGCTGTGACAAACGACAAACCTAAAGTGATTAGCTAAGAGGTAAACTTACGATCTACCGCGTCGACCTATTTCGTTAACTCTATATGCATTTGGTCAATTTGGAAAATCGCATGCATCTTAACCAGGGAGGTAGGGTAGTGGGCAACCTGCTTCGTCAACAAAACCTACAACTAAAGTGAAAATACATTATTACGCAACGAAATACTATTAATACCTACGCTATGACGGGTCAACTTAAACTGGACGTATTAAAAAATATTTTTTTAAAAGACAGTTCATTCGAGATAACTCTGCTATGCTCCTAGAAATAATAACACTACGTTATGTAGGTAAGTACTTTTACTCGACAATACTCCGTCTGACACTCCCATTGTATGCGCAGTCAAAACGTCAAGCGATATCGTGAGAAAATCGTTACGAAGAGGCGAAAGTTCAGCCAGTATCCGTGATATGTTAATATAATAATGTATAATTTACGCCCAAGCGTCTATCTATGTTAGCACCCTTAGCACATAATACCAGCTAATGACGCTGATGCTTTTGTAATGGACATAAAAACATACCCATTAAGGTATTTTAAATACCTGTATTGTTTTAAATTGTAGGTTGCCTTAAGCCGCACACATCGTGTTGGTTTTTTGGTGGTACAAAAAAAGTTGGCCTTAGGATCTGCTGAGGCTGAACTAAGTCATTATACAAGCATTGTATTTTCCCAACTAAGTTTATAAGTTTGGTGTTTCTCCAACTTTATACAAATTCTGAGTAGTGCTTTAATTAATTAATCCAGCGAGATATGGATAGCTACTCCGCGCGAGGTTAGGAAAATAATGTACTTTTTTTGTGCGCCGTTGAGCTGCCTCGTTCAGCTCGAGCTGTGGTAGAAATGCAATGATAGTGCCAAGAACTGTACTTAGAACAAAAATCCTGGAACGCGGCAATGTATAAAGCATAATGGTAAGGCAGCCGATAAAATAAGTATGAGTAGCATAGAGATATTCCTTTTTTTTACCTTATAAATGGAAATGACCATGAGTCATGGAGTCATCTATTGTAAACCTAACTCCTACAAATCGGAATAGTAATCCTAATGCTTTCATCGATAGATTGCAATCTGTTGAACCCTGATATGGTTTCAAATGTGTATGGGTATTCAGACCCTACTTGCCATCTGGTGACCTATAATTAATAACCTAACCGACTTCGGTTATCGTGACAATTTAATGGAACTCCAACATGTTTAATGTAAGCAAAAGATGAAAAGAAAAGAAAGAAGAAGAAAATGGCGATAAATAACAAAAAAAGAACACAGAAAGAATAATGATAAAGAACTATGTAGTCACCGCCAGGTCTTCCGTTGAAACCATCACGTAATGGAGGCTTTGAGATTGCCCACTGATACCCACAGCTGAAAATACAGTACTCGTGCGATTTTTGGATATTTAGCCAATAAAAACAAGTATTAAAATTCCAGGACTACCGATTCTGATTTTTCCATCTGATCCATACAAAGTTGACTAAGCGAAATAGGATTTAACATAAGTTTAAAAAAACAATGACTCAATGACTTTTTCTACTCATAGGCGTGTTAGCCTGGCAATAGTTCATCTCGCATATCATTAGACGTGTATTGTGGGACCTGCCATAGTCATTACCATAGAATAGTCGGTACCGACCTGCCCGTTGCGTGCTTATGCATTATTTATACATACAGATGGCTTAGATCTGGCACACATCTTGATATGAATACTGGTAAGAAATAAATGACACCTGTGATTGAATCTTTCATTTGTTTTGCATTATAAGTAGATACGAATAACTAGATTGATCTAAAGGGGCGTGATATTAAGTTTGTTTGGTTCTAGCTGTCAATTTAAATTACCGCCATGAAGAATACGCCAAACCGGGATATTGTGAACGATCTTTTGATTCGCTACGTTCATCGTTCTCTTACTTATACTCAAAAACTCTTACTTAACTTATTATGCTATTATTATTAACACTGTAAAACAATATTGCTTTTGACGTGTTATCGCATCGCAATATATTTACTAGACAGTAATGGCGGCCGAGTTATAAAACAATTCAATAACACGTCAGAAACAATATTATTGTATTACGAAGATTAGACGCCCTGGGGCTCTACGATACGATACTAATACGATTACGGTTTTGCGGGTGGTAGGACCTTGTGCAGGGTCCGTCCGGGTCGCTACCACCATCTTATCCATTAACCTACCGCCAAAAAGCAGTGTTCGCATTGTTGTATTCCGGTTTGGGGATAAGACAGCCGGCGTAATGACTAGCATAGAGGCATTCCATCTTAGTCCTCAGGGTTGGCAACGCATTTGCAGTCTTAGGCTTGCAGTCTTGTGAATGCGACTGTCTATGGGTCACAGTTTCCACTTACCATCAGGTGTCCTGTGTGCTCGTTTGCCTTCCCAATGCCATAAAAAAAAAAAAAAACGCGTAAAAATCAATATGGTTTTAATAAGTAAAATAGAGCCCCAGCATCGTATCAAATAGCAGCTAAGTAAACAAATGATTACCGTGTTACGAATAGTGGTAATTCGCACCTCCAACACGATGATCCAACGAAGTTGAATTGCGTAGTTAATTATTAAAAGAGTCTCTTCCATGGGGGAATTTGGGGTTGAATTTTAAATAAGTTCTTATTTCCCATAGGGCGCTCCTTGTTAGTTAAAGTAAATAACGACAGCTTCGGACAAAATAAATAGTAGAAATAAAATATCGTTGAAGCTTAACTGTTGGTTTAGCCTCAAGCTATGTATTTCTGAAAATAATGAAAATGAATACTGATTCATTCTTGCTCTTTATTTGCTACATTGTTTACTCCTAGCGGGAATCGATCCAACCACTTTTTAGGGTTCTGGGCTCCATGGGAGTACAATGGGACTCTATTAATATGCCTCCGCTGTCCGTCCGTCCGTCTGTCCTATCTTTAAACAGCCGTATCTATAAAACCCTAATAGATAAACAATATGAAAAATTAAAGACAGTAAAATATATATATGTATAGGTATATATCTCTGAATCTCGGAAACAGCTGCAACAGTTTTGGGGGCGATAAATCGATCTAGCAAGGTTTCTGTTTTAGCAACGCTCGGTCATCCAAGTACTAAACCCTGAAGACAAAAAACAAAGCCTAAAATTGGCCAAGTGTGAGTTAGGCTTGCGCTGATTCCATTCGAAATATAAGAATACCTACTTTGCGGCGACACGGAACTCTCGGTGCCCAAGTCCGACTCGCACTTGACCGGATTTTTACTCCTCATAGACAAGTTAGTCTATCACAGTCGCTGAGTCATTCGATGGAGCCATCACGTCATTGTAAGCCTATGGACAAATATCGGAAAATAAATATTTAGTAGAGTGCTTGCATTGCTATTGCTACTTGACTTGACCTTCTAAGGCTCCTATTAATAAACTGATCTCAACTCTAATGTTCGTCTCGAGATGAGTGAAAAATGATAGTGTTCTATGTTTTGGCGTTTGCTTTGACATATCTTGTGACGGGTCTCACAGTCATGATGAGTTTATTAATGGCCCTTATTAATAAACTGATCTCAACTCTTATGTTCGTCTCGAGATGCGTCAAAAATGACATTGTTCTATGGTTTGGCGTTTACTTTGACGTATCTTGTGACGGGTCTCACAGTCAAGATGAGTTTATTAATACGGCCCTAAGTCTCATTGAATGCATTTTGATTTATCGACTTTAAAGTAATCATGCACATACCTTCGCGTATGTAATCCCAGATTGGTGTAGGAATAATGTATAACGTCGATTCCTGTAATCCGTCAAGAAAACCTAGTAACAATCAAGATGTCTTAGACATTCAAGGTTTAGATCCAATCATGTTGTCAAATGCAGGTTGTAGCTTGATGTTAATTGCCGTCGACACATACTCGTAGGGGAAGGACGCATGTCTACTTATAGCCACTCACGTCACGTCACCAAAGCTATTGTTTGCGTAGTTTGGCCGTCCAACTCCTTATAAGTTATTGCAGTCTGTTAAAGGAAATGGTCACCCTGACAGATTATATAATTACTTATTATAAAAATATTTACTTAAGCCTGTTATACAAAGCATCGCGTGGGCAGAAGTTGAATAAGATTTTTTATAAGTATTTCTAATCTTAGCCTTAAGTCGAAAGTCTTCGACCGGTGTGTGTTGCCAGTGATGACTTATGGATCAGAGACTTGGCCGCTGAATGTGGGCCTCATAAATAAGCTCAGGGTCACTCAGCGTGCAATGGAAAGAGCTATGCTCGGAGTTTCTTTGCGCGATATGATCCGTAATACGGTAATACGCCAGAGAACCAAGGTCACCGACATAGCTCAGAGAGTTAGCATGCTGAAGTGGCAATGGGCAGGCCACATAGCTCGGAGAACTGATAACCGTTGGGAAAGAAAAGTTCTCGAGTGGCGGCCCCGCACCGGTGGACGGAGTGTTGGACGGCCTCCCACCCGGTGGTCTGACGACCTGGTTAGGATCGCGGGGAGCCGCTGGATGCAAGCGGCTCAAGACCGTGACTTGCGGCGCTCTTTGGGGGAGGCCTTTGTCCAGCAGTGGACACCCCCGGGCTGATGATGATGATGATGATGATGATTTCTAATCTGTGGCTTCTTAGAGTGTCCTTTATCTAAGTTTTCCTATGTAATATTAAAAACCGGTCAAGTGCGAGTTGGACTCGCACACGAAGGGTTCCGTACATACTACCATTCTTGTTTGGGGGCCCCCTGTATTTTTTTTATTTATAATTTAAATTTTATTATTTATTGTTATAGTGGCAGTAGAACTCGCTTTTTGAACAAAATATGTCCACCTATTGTGTGTCAAGAGATACAGCCCGCTGACAGACAGACCGACAGACGGACAGCGGTAGTAGGAACCCTAAAAATTATTACTTCAAGTTTTTTCTTTTTACTTGAGAAGAAGTAAGCCAGACGATTCAACCTAATAATATCCTTATTTAATACCAGTCTACTGCTTTACAATTGTGAATGCTTGCTTTATTTCACCTTATAACACAACCATGGCGTGATTAACATTCCTCGAGTATTTAAATTATGACTTAATACCTCATAACAAAGGTCAGCTCAATGTCGTTCCAACTAGAACACTACATTTTGCCCAAGTTACCAGGTCTTAGAACGGTCAAGTTCTGAATAGCTAACCTTGACCGAACACTAAACCTAGGAAAGCACAAATAGCGAGCGTCACGCGATGCGTTGATTATCTCACGACATACTTGAGAACGGTATGGATAATGAAAAGTAAAACTACTGTAATGATGTTGTTGTTAGCCTCTTTCCTGGTGACTGGTAAATGTAGGCCTTTATATATATTTGGGCTACAAATCCCGATCTTTCGCCTCACGCATCTAACATTTCCAGTAGTTTTCGACATATCGTCTTGTCACTATAAATTAGATACACCGACGGAATTTAACTGTTGAGCCACTATTGAATCTTTTCTCAAGAAATGGACTACAAAAAGTAATCATTCATTGTCTCATTGTCTCCCTTGGTTTTCCCCGAAAGCGTTCCATAAAATACGTTAAATAACTGGGTTACAAACTTCAATTGCCGTGGGTTACAACGTAGTAGGTCGGAAATTGAAGTTTGTAACCCATAATCCGTAATTTTATCTGTATGCAGTAGTAACATCTAATTAATGTCCATCTCTCTTTCTCCACAGGGTCACTCTGAATCCAAGGGTGCGAAGAAACGAGACAAGAGCGCGACCGGCAACGGCAACAAGCCCACCCGCGGCGTCGCTACCTCCTTTGGGTTCCGTCGCCGGCCCGCGAGCACCTCCCGCGCCGATGATAATGCTCGGCGCAAGCAGAAGGCGCACGATAAAAATGGGAACGGAGGTAAAATGAACCGTCAATATAGAGTCCAATTATACTTTGCATTGCATGTTTTGTTTTGTAAACTTTTTATGGGCTATTTAAAAAAAACACGTACCACTGGCAGTCACAGGAGTCTACAGGTTTGCATATATGGTGTACATTAATGTAACTATGTGTCCTCACTCATACACCCGAAAATAATTCCTCTACTTCTATCCTCATAAAGCCCAACGTCCTAAATTTAGGACATTTGTCAAAGTGACTTCTGACTTTAGTTGACCGATGTAAGATACTTTTTCGAACTAACGAAATTTGACGTGGGCCTTACGAGGTTATGGCAGTCAGCTCAACACCCAGGCCAACTTGATCTTCTTTTAAGTATCACCTCCGACACAGGTTCTTCGGAGGACCTGCGGGCCGAGGAGGTCCTTTCGGGCCGGTCGACTCCGCTCGCCAGGCCGCGCAAGGAAACTGTCGGCCAGCCTCTACGGAGCAACAGGTATAACTCCTTCATTTAACGCATTAGAATCTACGAACTATAAGGGGCTTAAGACAAGGGTACTTAGCTAAGAGTTTTTATTTATGTTCCTGCTTGTAAATAGCTTAGTTTTTTAAACAAGGGTTTGTTTGTTCGGTAAAGCATGATTTCCTAATTCCTTCCCATCGACACAAACTATAGGTAACCTAAGATATAATGTAGGTATTCAAACAATAATATTATAGATTTCCCTTACGTCACGAAAGACGTCATTGATATGTTTGTTGCGTAGTTAGATATTTATTCTTAGCACGGAACCTGCTTTACGGTGTATACTGGACAATAAATGATGTGTTTTCTATTTTATTTCTTACATAACTCAATACGTAGCTTTAGTTATGAAGAAGTATGAATGTTCCGTAGAAAGGAAAGTAAAGAGGCTGGACTGTGAAGCAGAATATTTCCATACGAAATGCGATAACGTTCCGCTCCACTTAAACCTAGTTGGATATTTAGTTTTTTTTTAATATGTTGCAGATATTATGAAAATCTAGGTTTGTAGGTTTTTTGAAAGGAACAAATTTTGTCATGGGTGTTTCTAACTGAAAGATATTCGGGGGTGAGAAACGTTATCGCCTGGAATTAAATTGTCATGGGGAAAAATTGACAGCTACGCGATTTAAGCGTCGGCTCACAATCCTCTTCAGCATACCTATTATCTATGGAAGCAAGGCCAACACCACTAACACCAGTCACATAAACAACAAGAATATCGTTACGCCTACGTTGGAAACATTTAAGCCCCTTCATATCTTTGCCTGCGCTATTCTTGTAGGCGTTAAATACTATACTATTTCCATTTATATTGCAAGAAACATTATATTCGCCCCCCTTTCTTCTTAGTTATAATATTAGCATAAGAATATCTTCCTAAACAAGCAGCTTAGCAAATTCAAAGTATTCAGACATTTTCTGGAAAGCTCTTAGAAATCACGGCCCTGTGGGTGTAGCGTATAATTAGGTACTTGTTCTGCGTTAGATAGAAGATGGTTAGAAATAACAAAGATGTCTTCCAAATCGAAATGATCAGTAAGTATCGTAAAAAATATCTCATCCATCTCGTATAAAGGGGTCGGTAATTATGTATGATCAAGAATCATAGTAATCATGATTTTAAATAATTTTCAAGGATAATGAGTTTTGTACTTTAGACTACGAGGAGTGAGTATGTTATAAGCACACGGGGGCCATCAACGAGGTGCCTACTTACTGCTTATAGTATAAGCCTTATACCTACTACGAGTAATCAGATTTACACTTGCCTTAAGTGGTGTAAACCATCCATCCACCAGATATCAGATTTTACACAGTTCCAACCTTTTTTAGTCAGCCGTGAGCAGTGTTAGTACAGTGTTTTATAACGACACCGGCGCGACCATCATTAAACATAACGTTGCACAATGCACAGCTATATCACATAGTTAGATCAATGAAACAATCGGCAGTGGTACCTATATACTACATAGTACATACCAAATCAAATTAATAAAATATCACTCTAACAGTTCTACGGTAGGTCTGGGTTCTATTTTTTCAATTGTACCGTATATTTGGTGGTTGGGTGAGGCTTCATGGATTAAAAACACTTGACATGTTTTGCTCGCTAGGTTGAGTTTAACATTTGGTGCTGTAGGTACATACAATACAACTACGAATCTACAATTTACTAGTGTCTTACTATTGGTGTCTACGTCCCGTCTTCTAAAGTAGCATCTTCTGTTACGTTTCACGGCCCATAAGATTAATCAAACTTTGTTTTATTCCCTAACTATGACTCTTAATTTTAGTCACCGCCCAATATTTAATATAGCTTCTATAATTTAGATATTCTTCAGCCTTCTTAAGAAAAAGGGAAGCAGCTTGTTTACAATTAACAATTATAATAATCACAACAGCGGAAGGCGCGGAAGGTTTTTACCAGCCCCCTTATCCTTGGATATATGTGGATAAAGCATCCTTTACTCTCGCACTCACTGATCACTACGTGACAGCTGTTTCATCCACTTTTCGCCAGTGTGTGCGTGTGTGAGGGGGAGAGGCGGCTTTAGCCCATGTAGCACCCTGAGAGACCCTCTAGGATCTTTAAGAGCATCGGCGCTGGGAGCCCTAAGACCTTGCGCCATACCTTGCATCATAAGTAAAGCCGTCTCTGGGTGCGTGAAGGCCAAATGCTATGGAAATTCTAGTTGCACCCTTTTAACTTAGGAGGTCAGACTTCATGATTTTGAACGCTCTTTTGACTTGGACTGTCTGATTGGTAGGTTCGGTTTCAGGCAGCCGCACAGCAAGACCGCGAAGGTGGGGGACGTTTGCCCGGCGGCGGAGCCGGCCTTCGGGAGCTCCATAAAGGACGAGACCGCCTTTAATAATAATGCACTAGGTAAGAATTTCACTATTATGGATGATTGTTTCGCCCTACAAGAAATACTCGTAAAGAGGAGTATGCAGAGTTGATTTCCAACCTTCGCTAGTCGAAGAGGCACCTAAGAAGAAGAATGTGTGTAAATTTAAGAACGCCAAAACCTAAAATTGTTTAACTAGTATTAAACCAAGTCACAGAAACTATTTTTGTCATTTTTTTAAGTAAGTACTTTTTTCTCATGACTTGACACTGTCATTACGACAGGGTTCTATGGTGGTCAATAATGAAAGTCGTTGAATGTACAAATTCCTCAATTTCGTTTGCTGTGGCGAACGATAAAATAGGATTGCCTATCTACTAGCTGTATTTATCAAATAGTGTGTGTTTTATTATTGTTTCCGAATTGATTGCGACTGCACCCTGCCTTGTTGCGCCTTTCCAGCAATAAAGGATAAGTATTGGATCAAAACTTTGCGTGCAAGAAAATAATAAACTCACCAAGCTCCAAAATCTTCGATCTTAATAGGCACGTTTCAGAAGAAACTAGGTCAACTACTCTTAAAATCAAAGCTGTGAGCTCAAAGGTTTTATGTGTCAGAATATAGGTCGATCGTGGTTTTGGAAACGAAAGGCTTTTAGTGGGAATTGCACTTTGCTCGTGAGCTGCACTGTAAACTAGGGTGGGTAGAACCAAGAGGAAATAGCGACTTGGCAGAGCATTTTGTTACCGTCTAGATAATGTCAATCAAGTTGAACATGCCGCTCCAAGTGTGGTACTGTTGGCATTTCATTAGTAAGGCAAAGGTCATGGAAAAGTTACTTTCTAACTTCTATAAATAAATGGGGATGTAAATAATAGGTTGGATTTATAATATTCCTTGTGCGGGGTCCGTCCGGATCGCTACCACCATCTTATCCATTAACCTACCGCCATGCAGCAGTGTTCGCATTGTTGTGTTCCGGTGTGGGGATAAGACAGCCGGTGTAATGACTAGCATAGAGGCATTCCATCTTAGTCCTCAGGGTTGGCAGCGCATTTACAGTCTTAGGCTTGCAGTCTTGTGAATGTGAATGTCTATGGGTCACAGTTTACACTTACCATCAGGTGGCCCGTGTGCTAAATGAACGTATATTTACCAATTACCATACATATTCTTTTGTTAAATCGGATCTATCTTGTGATTCGATGAGCTGTCTGTTGCACTGCGCTTTCTTTGGTAATGAAAACTGGTTTATTTCCAGCTAGGTACGTGTATGTTCATTTGATGAGTGTACAAGTGTTTCCGGTGTGCATATTTCGGTGGTCTGTGGTGTGTATGTATGTACACCAGTCAAATAAATAACTGAGTTGATAAACATAAATAACCTTTAGCTACTTCACCAAACTCTTCGTATTTTCTTTCGGTACGCTAAAACTCTCTTTAATAGAAAACACCAGCGAATCTCGACAGGGATTACAGCCCATTTTTATATTCCATAGATAAGAAAAGTACAAATTCGCCATACCCACCGCTCTCGCAAGTGACCTCTAGTGGGGTGACCACGATAGTCGGCGCCGGCGGTCAGCCGAAGTCGGTCACCAAGCAGACGGTCATTCTGACTTACCAGACTCAACAGTACGCTGCCCAGGTGAGATATATATGTTCGATATTGGGTTTAATGGTAATAAAATCAATGCATGAAATACTGTCACACTTTCAGTAAACAGTGCGAGTTTTTAAAATATTTGTACTACCTATCAGGCAACACATTACATGGACGATTCATTATCATAATGTATTATTTTAAGACCTATTTTGTACCTATCTATGTTTACGAAATTCATAAATTCCAAAAAAAATAAGTCAAATAGCACGATGAGTTTGAATGATAGGCTAATTATGATATAAAGTGAAACAAGTCGTCGGAACATTAAATTAAATTTCCAGTCCTATTCTATTCACAGGAAAGTCGTCTCAAGCAGACCAGGTTCGAGACACCCCGCGCACCGTCCGTGACGCGCTCGCAGACTCCGAGCGACAAGCCTCCGGGGAAGTACACCTTCCAGACCAACCAGCTGCCTCGGCCCCAATACCCCGCACTCAAGCACATCGACACCAAGACTGCTAAGCAGGTAGCCTATTAAACCTCAAACTCATAACATTTCATTGACAAATACGCACTACAGCACAACAGATCTGTCTCAAAGCTCAAAATTATCCTCACACTCTCTTATTCTCTTGATAACAGAATAGTGTATAGATAATTTAGAGCTCTTCGACGCTCCACCTACTTGTGCTGCTGACTGTACAATAAACCAAGATTAGAGAAAATTTAGGAAACTTGTACTGTAGTATGAACTCAAATAGAACCCCGCTCAGCATGCAGTCGGAACCACAGCGCTGATCTTCAGCGAAGCCCTGGTTTTCACCTTCAAGCATGCACAACTCGGACAGGATACCACAAGTTGACAGCCCAGGAATGCCTTTTACCATCTGAAGTAATGCGATTGGCAAAATAACAATGTTTTATTGACACTTTTCATAAGGTTCAATAAATGTAAAAAAAAAAGACTAGTGCTCCTCTTTGCGAGATAGACACGCAAAAGATTGCTGCATATATGTGTTCTTGAGTGGAGACCACGATTGTATAGCAAACGCAGTGTAGGACGCCCTCCAGTTAGATGGACCGATGACGTACTAAAACTGGCTGGGAGCGGTAGGAAACAAAAAACTCAAGACCGAGCTGAGTGGCATGCCTTGGGGGAGGCCTTTGTCCACCATCGGATGGAAGTGCGCTGATGATGGTGATGAAAAGAGCCATCTTGTCGCATATTAAACATAGCACATCGATCTTTTAGGATATCGACTGGTTATCGTGAGGTACCAAGTTCAAGCAGTAGTTGCCATGTACCAGTAACTTTTTTATAGCTTTAGTACATTAGCCGGTGCTCTTAGGGTAAAGGAAAACGTAGTGAGGAAAGCTGAACTTCCGAAGCTAAGTATAAAAAGAGGGATAATTGCACAAAAGATCCTACAGGATCGAAATGGTACAATCCGTATAAGATAAGATAAGATAAGACTTCAAAACCGATAGTATTCTTACGCAGCCTATGTTTAGAGGGATGCTTATATGGATCACCTTAGAGCAGCTGACATAGAAAAGCCTGACGTCGAAATAAATTACCGTCTCCAAAACGATAGCTACCTGTTTTGTATCTCATGGTACACGCGTGGAGACTAGGGTAAAGTCACCAGGGTTCAGCCAGAGACCTGAAGTCGGCCTCTGCCTATACTTTGTATGAGTGGGAAGAGTACGAAAGACATATTTCCCACTCTTCGCACTCATATAAGGTCGACTACTGCTCTCTGGCTGACCACTGGTGACTTTACCCTATTTTGAAGCAGCAAAAATACAGCCCTTTGCGATACTCACATGGACGACACAATATCTCGATCAAACAAGATTCTCGCTCTATAGTGGAAACTTATTCAAGTTTGTGGTGTACTCGGTTAACAAACTTTCATCGCAGTAGTTTCACTGCCAAATGTATCCCTATTAAGTAACAATAGGGAGAGTAGCGGGAAACGAATTCTGCGTGTACGAAATAGCGTCGCGTCTAGTCTATACCGCTGGACCTAGGGATGTGGAATCATTTATTGGTATGGCAGGGGGGTATTACAAAAAATATCCCAGTTGTCCGCACCCCTTTGTTCACACTGCGGACTAGCTCTAGGAATAGCCGATTATTCCTTGGATGCCCTAGGGGTGCAGTGCAATAAGAAAGGATTTTTCGAATTCTACCTCCAACAGGAAGAAAAACGGGGAGTAGCGTAAAACTAATTCTATTCGAACGTCTCATTATTTTAGATCATCGATTCCCGAACATTTTCAATATCGTATTGTTTAGTTATTATCTTACTTAGCTAATATAAATATACAGTTGGAAAAACTAAGCTAATTGCTACCTAAAACACCGATAACGCTTCTCGGGATTTAATTTAAAATTCCACAAAATCATTTCTTTTTTTCCATCGCTTCTCTCTACTCTCATCATTTCGAAATGTCGCAATGATGTCCTACAAAGTTTTTATGACCACAGCTTCGTGGTAAGTCTCACAGACTTCGAGTTCTAACGACAACCATCACCCACAATAACTACTAGTAGCTACTAAATCTTCTTTAAAAACTGCTTCCCCTTGTTTACTACGTATTAAAGAATTTCTAGTGTTGCGCGACACTGGAAATTACAAGCCGAAATAACCCTTGGCTTTGGATATTGAAGTTTTAGTTTTGCTTGCACGAGGAAGTGGGTCATCAGTCATCTATTTCTGTGCCACCGCGCCGCGACTGCTGAAAATATCACCGTTGCAGAGTGCATTGGCGTGATGCGCATGAGGGCTCTCACCCAGGGATACATCTTAGGAAATATGACAATATTTGACAGTGGTTATTTTTGATTTATCAAAAAATACATAAAGGGTTAGAATAATTAAGGAATTACTGCTACGTGCGTGTTAATTAATACTTACAAAAGATTTAATTATTAGATTAACAGATTTTTAGTGTAGGTACTTATTTTTCTTGCATTAATTAGCGCTATAGAAAAAAAAAATCGGTAAAAATCAAAACTAAGAAAAAAATCTACAAATCTTAGCTTAATTATCGTAGAATCAAGATTTTTGAGCCACGTGTTTTACAAAGATGCAAATTTAATGAGGTGTATTTACCTGTCTTGCACATACGAGTATGTTTTATAACGAATCCAATTAAAACTTAAATTCATTATAGTTGTGTAACCATATTTCATTTGTCTCAGACAGTAACACGACGGCTTTCTACACGAACGTCTCGTACTTTTTAAATAATATTAGAAAAATATTTGCAATCTGTAAGTGTTACAACTGATGTTCAACTGTGAGTATTATCTTCGGATTTATCTTTAGTAGTATGATGACGTTGGAGAAGATATTTTTGTTTATTTTTAAAGCTGTTAACTAACGTGTCTAAACTACGCGGTCATTTCGAAAGAGGGCATTGTAGCAAAGGGTGCGCGCGCGTCTCATTCAGAATTATGCTCTCTGGATAGATCGTCGCCATGGTCAATATTTACTTTCATAGTTTTTTTTTTTTGGGATTCGGTAAAGTGTTTAATATTAGTTTCTTTTCAGGTGGTGAATAATACTAGGAAAGCTGGTGCTTCCGTTGAAGGATGGAGAGAAGGTAATTTTAATTTTAATTTCAAAATATTTTGTACTTACGTAGTCGAAATAAAATTATACATGAATGATGTTGTACAAAATATTGGGTGAATACGTTTGTTGTACAACTGAATGGGAGGTTGTACAAAAATATTGTACTTAACTAGTTAAGGACTAAATTGACATTCCATTTGTGTAACGAAAAGTTAGCCATACGAATGGAAAAAATAAGGTCTATTAATTTTTGTACAACATTGTTTGTAATCCGCCGTATTGACGTTTGGAGACCCCTTTTTAAATTACTTATCTTAAAGACAAACGTGTTATAACTGCCAGAATTGGTCTGAATTGACATTTTACGGGCGGTATTACTTTATCTAAACGATATAATTTCATACTTATTGTTATCTGATGTTGTAAAAGTTTGTTATGAAAACACCATCTTTGAAATTAGCTTTTGTTGCCGAACGTGATTACTTTCTTGCACAATGGTCGTCCTCTTGTTTAGCAAACAAAACGAGCTCAAACTCGGTCCGTCTACGTCAAGTAAAACGGAAATCCTGTTTTCAATGCCATCGTCAGATCAGCACTTAGACACCTCATTATTGTATCGTCATTAAGGTTACATAATATTCAAAATGTTCCCCCATAATACTTAATAACATCAAGACAATTATTTGAATTTAAACAGCTTCTAGAACCATCCAATAAAATCCAGCTTTACTTCCAGGTGCTAGTTCCGCGGTGTCGAGCGACTCGGGCGTGTGGACTGGCGGCGAGGGCGGCGAGGGGGGCGAGGGATCGCCGCGCGCACGCAGGCGCCCGCGTAACCTGGAGATGGTAATGCGGGGCACGCACAGTTTCCACCTGCGCGAACTTCAACTCTCTGACCTGGATATTATGGGTGAGTTGGTCTGATATACCTTTTGCATACGATCAAAAACATCATTTTCTACTAAAATATGCCTACTTCTGGACCAATTGGAGGACTAAATCAAAGTTCTCCAATGCGATCGGGTATCGATAATATTGTTACTGAGCGAGCACACACACTAACTTATGAAGTCTTTAAGTTATCCAAGATAACCAACCAAATGTCCTTCTTTTTAAACTTATCTTCGAGTATTTTTTTAAAACTACCTGCTCAGAGATATTACACAGACAATTAACTCAAAATATGTGTATTAAATAAAAACTGTTACTAAGGAACGACTTATGTAATTAACTGACTGCCGCCATAGTCGTAAATGGGTCAATTTCAACAATGCACGATTTTTTGCCAATTTCGGTGGCGAAATGAAAATTGAATTATATGGAGATTATTTTTACTGATAATTTGCTAAAAAATGTTTTAAAACGTAATTTATAAAGGGATGTTGCTATCTGCAAAACTTTAGAAGATATAACAAATTAAATAATTTTAGCTGGCCACGGAAATTGGTATCTGCCACCTGAATTGTAATGACGTGTCACCTGAATTTAAACGCCACCAAAATTAGTTATTTTTATCATAACTTTATTTTGGATATAATTAACTACTTACATTTTAGTGATATAATATTATAAGTAGATCGGAACAGATTCCAGTCATTAGTTTTTGTTTTAATTGAACAAGAGCATAATAGAAATGAAACGAGCTTGTACCTAATCAATTTTTTTATTCATCAGTAATTAAATGCAAAACATGATATATATAAGGAACCCACTTACATATAATAACAAAAATAAAAGCTTCTACAAATCTTAAAGTTTTCACCAAAAAATATTGTGCATGATTTACACATAATAGGAACCATACGTAGGGTAACTGCACCTATATGGGACAGTGCTCCAGTTACGATTAATCCGTTAAACTATTCGCATTACAAGAGTCAATACAACGAACAATAACATTTTTAGTATAGAAAACTTGTTAATAGCGAAAATTCCATTGTAATAACTAATAGAATCCCCGAATAAGTTTAACTAAATTAATTGTACCACATATCAATCTCGAAACCTTTTATTTATTGTTCGTAACTAAAGCACTTTCCATAATAGTTGCTTTTACCTTACTACAACAACTAGTGAAAAAAATATTAGAAAAATGCTTTAGAGTTAAGTTTTTAACAATAACTAGTAACCACACAGGGTAAACCGGCGGGAGATGCTTTTGTAGTTTACAGAACTGTAATAGAATTTAAGTTTAATCGCAAAAATTGTTAATTAACAATTCAGGTGGCGCAAAATAAAGCAAAAAAACGCTTTGCCCACCTTAATTTGCGCCACTGAAATTGGGATTCAATTGAAATTTAACCCTAAAACCAATAATCCTTGTTAAACAATTTTAAAACATATAGTATAGGAAAAATACCTCAAAAGGCAATCCTAAACGTTAATTATTTATTGAATACCTTATCAGAATCAACGTATAAACGCGCCACCAAAATTTGATTTTATTTTACCCCATGCCAGCGGGGATTAGTACTTACGTGTTTTAATGGCACTCGCAGCAACATAACACACCACAGCTTACGTCGAGCGTTAGATCGCGACTAAGGTGAAAGGGACGGGAGGGGGCGGCAACCATTAAAGCGTTACTAGTGAAGTTATAACGGTTTTAAATTTGCCCACCCGAATTAGTTCTCTCGCGCGGACAAAATGTAGGAATCGATTACTTACTTCAATAATATAAATAATTAATCTGTGTATATTAGTAATAATGCTATGTATTGTCCAGTTTTATATTCTAATAATAAAAAAGGGCATACGTATACCCGAACCTCAGTATGTTTTTTTTCACTTATTGACCCAGCTCTTGGACGCGCCACCAAGTCTTGGTTTCACCGATTTAAATATTGTTTTGAATAATGTAAACATAATACATCCAGTTAATTTTACCTTATACCAGTAGGAAATAATGAGCTTTAGGATATAAAAAATAAATTTCATTATATTTATCATATATCACCTCGATTTTCAGCCCAGACACATAAAAAAACACGCTCAGAAATTGACCCAAATCTTCATTCTGTGTGATTTTGAAATAAAGACTAGAATTAAAACAAAGAAGATGAAAAATAATGGAGTCGCATGCTTTTAAACTTTCAAAATATTCTGCTATGTGAGCAACTCATACTCATAAAAACGCTAATAAACCACCCTAAACATGAACCATCAAATCAAGATAGTATTAAGAAAAATAACATAAACAATTCGATCTACCATGTATTTCTATTCTTTTAGATGACGCAGTAATAACAGGGCATACCGTAATTCCCCTCCCCAAACTTCCCAGCACGTTCGACGAGGTCCCTTCCCCAGAGTACGAGCCTCCTCCCACTCCCCCCTACAACCTTCTTTCCTCCGGAGTGCCCAAGGCCTCACCGGTCGCTGAAACCTCGCAGAGTCAGTCGCCCATGTCCACCCTGGAACGGTACAGGACTCGCACCAGGCCCAGCAGGATCCATACAACCCCGGATTATAAGAACGAGGAGAAGTTCGTGCTGGATAAGGCGCAGCCAGAAGTGTTGAATAAACAAGTAAGAACTGTTACAAAACGTCTACATGTTCGAAAAATATATTTGAAAGATACTCTGGTCACAGTAGAACCAAAGACATGTAGAAGAATACGAATCAATATAAAAGTTAAAATCTTGTTAACTTTCCCTCCCTTCTTGACTGAAGGCCTATTGGTTCCATTAAGAGGAGCAGCCTCGGCTTGTATAGAAACTTGGTCATAATGTCATCTACGTTTTTGTCCGATGACACCTTCTTCGCCAGTATGTTGCAATGATTTTGTATTAAACATTCTCGAAGGAAGAAGTGCCACCTCTGAACGTGCATGTGTTTAGTCTGATGGTGCCTCTCTATAGGGTTCTTGCTGAGTTTTAGCGCAGACTCACTATCAATCAGCAACTCTACAGTATGCTCATCCATAACCATGTCCTCAATGATTCGTTTCAGCCACAATAGTTCGCACGTAGCTTCACTTGCAGCTACGATTTCTGCTTCGCTTGATGACAGCGCTACTGTTTTCTGGCGCATGCTTTGTCAAACCTTCTTCTTAACAAGAACTGCCTTATTCCTAGAGCTTATGCTCGTGATACTACGTAGATACTTACACTGGCGCTACAAGATACGTATATTACTATGAAATCTATTTCATAGTTCTAACGTGCCTTAGGGAATTTCCTCACAGCATTTGCACGAATGTGATGAATGTTGATGAATGTTGTTGATGAATGTTTGAGGTTCTGCGAGATGATGGATGTACATCTGTCGTCTAGTAGGTAAATATTTATGTATGGATAAAAAAAAAAAACTTTCTTTTTTTTTTTTTTTTTGTAATTATGCTGGAAAGTGTAAACTCATATTTTTTGATATTATGTAATTGTAAGTATTTCACAGTGCCTTAGTACCTGTTACTGTTATACTGTGTTAATTTTTTGAAATAAATAAATAAATAAATAAATTTGCACCCAAAAAATGTGTATGGAGTTAAATGTTCGAAATAAGTGCGCGGCCAATAAAACTTTGTGTACTTCATATGCGGATGTTATGCCAATTCCAAATCGGAACGCTGAAACCAGTAACCCAAAAGTCACAATACTAACATAGTTATTTCATTCAGATAGAAAAGTGTGTGATATTTTCCTGCTTTTCATTCTTAGCGCTTTGCTTGGAAATTCTAATCCTAAGCATTTTTTTCAGAATTCTTTCATCAAGTCGTCAAGCGGGGTGGTGTCTCCGACGACGGTGTCCAGCAAGGAGTCAAGTCCATCGTGCAAGAGCGAGGAGAGCCATTTCGGGAACAGCAGCGCTTGGCAGAGCCACGCCGCAGGAGAAGCTATGGCCACCAGGTAAGATTAGATTACATATCACAACATAAATCTGTTGTGCCTATCGGCAGAGACGGTAAAATCGAAGTGTTTTGAATATACAGTGAATAAATAAATAAGGCAAAAGCAGGAAAGAGTATGAAATGAAGGTTTCTGTCTTGCTAGGCTCATAGGTTTTTTTGGTAGTCAATTTCCTTTCAGTTACGCTCGAACGGTAATCCGAAAACCACAAACCACCACCATATTCACGATTAATAACACAAATCTCACGACTTTTCTCGCGTTCAGACCACCCTACGAGCCTTTTCTAGCTGAGCATCCTGTAACGAAGATAACCAGCGAACTTTTCAATGAATAAACTGTACCAACTTAACTTTCAGGTCGCAAGACGACGTGTCCATCGCGCTAAGTGTGTCAAGTTGCGAAGACGACCGTTCCAAGCTGGAGGCCAAAGAGGCTTCAAAGGTTGAAGAGTTGCCAAAGAAGACTATCCTGGTCATGGAGGACCCGCCAGTGCCGCACCCGCTGCTCATGAAGTCGTTGACCTTAAGCCAACACGATCAGTTGCGGGGATCAATGATGGGTAAAGCAGATTTTCTTTGAAATGGGTAGCTAATTAACTTCTGTGACGATTGAAGTTTCATCAACCTCCTAAGGTTATTCGGGAATACTTTTGTTTATCATATTATATGTAGGTACCTAAGTAATAACCAAAAAGTTTCTTTCTAGGATCAATGACAAGCTCCAACTACAGCACAACGAGCACATGCACAAACCAAAGCATTGATCACCACGCCCTAACCCTGACTCTCGAGGAATCCAAATTCGACATATCAGCTCTAGAGATATCCACGCAGAGCCTGTTGGACGACGAAACGTCGCCAGCCGACAGCCTGATCTCTTCCACTAGTACCAGTGACTCCAACAACGAGCTAGTGGTAGAAAGGGATCCACCGTCGATATCTTCGGCGTATCAGACAGCTAACACCAAGACGAAGTCGCCAGAGCCGGTGGATGAGGATGGAGTTGATGGAGAGTTTTTGCAAACTGCCAATGAAGTTGTGTGAGTTATTTATCAGACCCGTATCATGAGGTGTAACACCTGTCAAGTTCCAGGGAGTGACCGGAACAGCGCGATAACAGATACTATATCAGTGTTGTTCCTTCCTGTAACTTAGCAGGTTTTGACTATGGCTTATTAAAACCGGCCTAGTACGTAAGTGTAGACTGTAGACCACATAATTCAATTCATGAAGTCTGTTATGATTTGAATAATTACGTCACTTTGACATAGTTCCATAGTGGCCTATAATTCAAATAGGTCGACTGTACAAGTAGCAATTGCCAGCCAGTATTTTCCAGACATTTATTTTCGTAGCACGCCTGTCTCTTGGAACATTGCTGTCAGAATGCAATCAGGCACTAAAATACAACGTGATTCAACCAAAAAGTCCTCAGTATGGGGAAGTTCAAAACTATAAGAGATACGTAATTATGAAAGTTCTTGAAATTTACGAGGTATTGCCGAAAGCACCTAAGAAAATTAATCCCTATCTATACATATAAAACGCTTTGTCCTGAATGACTGACTGACTGACTCACGGATCAACGCTCAGCCTAAACCGCTGATCGTAGAGACCTGAAACTTGAAATGACTTCTTTGTATGACGTAGGCAGCCGATAAGAAAGGATTTTCCGAAATTAAGGGGGTGAAAAAGGAGGGCAAAGTTTGTATGGGACAACGTGATTCTTTGGTCCAATCTACTTCAAATTTTGCATAAACATTCTTAAACAGAATTGATGGAAGACGTGTTTCGTATTTCATTGAAAATGGGTAATGGGTTTCGAAGTTGATATCAATACTCCTTAGTGCTTTTGATTTACATTACATTTTATTTTGACACATGTTTAAAAACTCAATCCGATTTTATTCAAAAAAGGTTGAACTCACATAAAAGCTTGCTGCAGTGCAAATACCCAAACCGCTTTGTCGATTCAAAATTTGGTACAAAGGGTCCTTATGAGGTCTAGGGGTGCAGTATGAAAGATTTTCCCGAGAGTGACCCCCAACGGGAAAAAGTAGGAGGAGTAGCGGGAAACTAATTCTACGCGTACGAAGTTTCTTATAAGTTTGCCTTGTATACTTGACTTAACCCAACCACGAATCCCCGTCTCTGCGTATCATCATCATCATCATGTCAGCCGAAAGACGTCCACTGCTAGATATAGGCCTCCCCCAAGGCTCTCCACTCAGACCGGTCTTGTGCTTTTCGCATCCACCGCGCTCCCGCGGCTCTGCGTATGAATTATATTTGAATATGAACTTTTTTCCTCAGTGACGCAAATCGTAGCGGCGAGGACAGTAAGAACGTGTCCCCAGAGTCCCCGGGCACGCCCACGCACGCCTCGGGCTCGCTGTCTCTGTCCGACGGACGCGACTTCTTCGACGATGAGATTGCTGACCAGCCTGCGTTGCTCTTCAGGAGTCAGTATTAGCGCTACTTGAGACCCATTTTTTATATAGTCTAGAGTTAAAGTTAGCTTAGTTCCTTTATTTTGTAAGGAGGATTTTTTTTGAGACACCTTCCAACTCAATCATTAGATTGTTCCTAGAAATTAGGTAGTCCAAACAGTCCATTTAACGAGAAATGGTTCAAAATGATATATATGGTTCAGAATGATAGACATACGAACTAAGCAAGATAAATAAAAGCTAATTAAGTAATGTTCTTGTATAAACTTGTATAATTTTGTGAATTATACTTGATCTTTTTATAGTTAGTATAGAAGAGTCTTTTCTCGTCTTTTGAAAAAAAACACTTTTTTTTTATAAACGCAGATTTAATTGACGTACCTACATAATATGCTAATATATTGTGTGTAAAACACCTTTTATAAGGCTGTTCAGAGTTACTTGTCTTAAGTAGTAAACAACTTTCTATTCTAAAAATACAACACTTTTGTATGTTACAACTATTTTAAATAAAATAAAGCAATCACGGACATTACATTGGCCTAGTGATAGTAGTGATGGCCAAAATGTTTTCTCCGTTTACTTTATTTACAATAAAAGAGCTGTATTAGCCAAAAAAGGTTCATTTTGAGGTTAGA
Source organism: Acleris sparsana (assembly GCA_923062465.1). Classification (NCBI taxonomy): domain Eukaryota; kingdom Metazoa; phylum Arthropoda; class Insecta; order Lepidoptera; family Tortricidae; genus Acleris; species Acleris sparsana. The sequence goes on from OV281293.1 coordinate 6,377,020, forward strand.
AAGTTGTTTACCATAAAAGACAAGTCTGAACTTATAATTGGTACTCCACACACCTGTATAATAGGTACTCCTTAGTGCTTGATAAGGTCTAAGTACTTATTGCCTACTAACACAACAAAAATACCTACTGATAAAAATAACTAGTAACTATAGGGCATGTTTATAGAAAACAACGAAGGAAGCCCTTCAAGCAAAATGGAGTCTGAGACCTGCAAACAGCTAAGAAGATCAAGAGAACGTCTCCCTGCCAGTCCTTTAACTCAGAGAAATCGCAAAGGTAAGACCAGCTCAATCTTTGATTTTCTATTGAAACAATTCTATTTTTAAATTAATTTTCTTTAATTATCAAAATAGGTCGGCAATGAAAACATTTGCAACTAGTATTAATACTGGCTAATATTTAACTAAAAATAGTGACGTTCGACGAGAAGCCATTTTATATTTTAACTACGACCATAGCTACTACCCAACTAGGGTTGCCAACTATACTTTATAATAACGTATCCTACGTTATTTTGCTTCATTATACTTTATTCTTTTAAATAAAAATAAAGTATCGAAAATACTTTTTTTCTGACTATGAAAAAATATACGATGATATGATGACGCCCAAATAGTAAAACGGAACGCAGAATGAAGACTTCTGTGAAATTCCTGAACGAATCAAACAAGGTCAGTTAAGTTGAGCACTTTTGATGTCAGCCATGAGCATGGCTGGCATCATAGCCATGAGCCATTTTTCTGTATCTGCTTGTAGGCGAGAAGAGTTGAAAAAGTTTGTGGCCATGGTTGATGGGGAGTTCCATGAAATTAAGCGTCATATTGGCACCCGTTGGTTGTCTCTACTTCCAGCCATAGACACAATTTTGAAAAATTGGACACCAATTAGTAATTATTTTAGAAGTTTAGATGATGACTGCCCAACAATTATACAAAACTTGCTGTTATTAAATAATGAAAATGAACATAATGTCATTGAAACTTACCTTGTATTTGCAAGCCACATGCTGAATAATTTTAATAAAACAATTAAATTATTGGAAGGAAACAGTGTAACTATTTTGGACATATTTAATATTATGGACAATCTTAATAAAGAATTAGTTGAAAGAAAAAATGATAACTTTTATGGATATGACACGAAAAAATTATTAAAAAAAATTGAGCAGTCATCATCTCAACTTCACAATAAAATCATCAGAAATTTTACACAATTCATTGATAAAGGTTTGAGTTATTGACAAAAATGGTTTGATTTCAACCAACAGACTAATTGGCTGTCAATGATAAGCAGCATATCTTTAAAGAAACCTATTGAATTTCAAGATTTTGAAAATATAGTTGAAAAACTGAACTTATCAAAATTAAATGTTAACATGGATAATTTATATTCTGAAACTAGAATTATAAAAGAAATTCAGAAAAAATCACTTTGTGTTGAAAGTTTCATGGAAAAAAGTACAAGTGAAAAATGGCAATATATTTTAAAAACATCAGCTGAAGAACTGTCTAATGTTTCAAAAATAGTTGCATATCTCCTCTCTGTTCCTGCCTCGTCAGCCTTCACTGAGAGGGTTTTCTCAGTGATGAACGCAAAGTGGCGGGAAGAGAGAAACCGGGCATCAGTAAATTTAATTAAAAATGAATTGCTAATATATTTCAACCTGACTTTTGAGTGTGGTAATTCGTACGAAATATTTAAAAAAGATAAAAAGTTATTACAGTGTGCTAAGAGTACAAAGAAATATATTTTCAAAAATAAATAAATAAATGAGTGTTCCTTTTCTCTGTTGTGTTGTAGATTTTAATTGGTGTTTACGTATGTGGTAGTTTAAAGTAATAAAGTCTGACTTAACGTCGATCTCATTTTTTTGTTAAATTAAGTTTTAAAGTAATAAAGAAGATTTTTTTAAAGATTTGTTGTTTTTTAAGAGTCTCATGTGGCCCATGTGGGATAAATTCGCTTGTGTACATTATCTATAGTGATGCAAAAAATGATTTATAATTATTTAAGTGCATAAAGAGTTTACATGCTTAAATTGGAAAAATACTTTTTTATTTTTGGAATTACTTTTTTTTTTTACTCTTCAGAGAGGTATATCCTTTATTTTCCGAAAAAAAAGTTGGCAACCCTATACCCAACCTTCCTTAGTACTAACCTAACCAAAGAGGTCGGCAACAAAAAAAAGCTACTATAAATCACCCCAATTAATACGGTTTAGTATTAATCAAAAAAGATTAACGCCGAATGAGAAGCAATTTACTATTATAATAATATTATTAGAATATTATGATAAACAGTTAAAAATCGTTAAAATATTATCCATTTTATCTAATAAATTTATCAAATTCGTCCACAATTTTTTTAAACTGTGTTTTATTGTCTGTGACTTTTAGTTTTGGCGGGGAGTGCTCGATGGCGGAATGTCATTTCAATTCTTCGAAACTTGTTTTTTTTTTAATTCTCTATTTAAACTTACGTTTTAGATTCCTCACTAGGTAATAGGTATTTCAAGTCATATTAAGTACATCCTTATAAAATTATTGGTGTCGGCAGTGGGTGGTCTACGCAACGGGGTCGCTGAAAGGACGACATCCCTGGATACATTGTCCAGTTTGGCTTCTGATGACCTGATGATGGACAACGACCTGGCGCGGTCCATCACCAGCCTGCAGAGCGTTGATGATTACATTGAAAGGTAACTGTTACATTTTTTGGAGAATGAAAATATTACATGTATGTTTTCTTTGCTGAGTTCTTCTTCGCGAGAAGCTAATAGTAATAATGTAATTACTATAAATGGTTTTTGGGAGGGTTTTATATGTTTTTTAATCGTAGTTTATGCAAAAATTCATGTTTAAAAGAAATAAAAATGTTGATAGTTTTAATTAAACAAGAGGGTCGGACACATAGCTTGACTGAAACCTTACAAAATACATTTTAAAACGATCCTTAAATACCTATAGTAATATTTTTATATAAAGTGATAAAGTGAACTGAGAGTTAATGTTCCTTTGTTTTATTTCAATAGTACCCGTTTTAACTGTTGGTTATATTTAACCTGTGCAATGAATAATTATGTATTGAAGGGTTATTTAAATAAGTTTGGTTTATATTTTCTGGTTAAAAGTAATGAACGGTCAGTTTACTTCATTTAATAAACAATATGACTTTACCTAGGTCCTTTCGTAATTTTCTCGATGATTTCTTTTTAGGGCTCCTTATACCTACGTTATTTTTAGTTTGCGGTTTGATTAGAGCGTCGCAACAAACTTAACCCTGAGGCAGGTACCTACCTATGAACAATGTACATACCTGTATGTATGTTTGCTAGTGATTGTGAAGCAAAAAAAATCCCGCTAAACCTAGTCGAGTTTTTATAAATTTTGAATACTTTATATGATGAGAAACTAGGTCTGTTGGTTCTCCTGTCCATGAAAACGTGCAAACCTAGTTAATTTTTCATAATAAAATCATCATCATTCTCCTGCCTGTATCCCAACTTATTTGCGGTCGGCACAACATGCATGTACCTACTAATTTATCTACCAAAAATCAAAATTTCTATATTTCTCTTTGTGTACTTTTATTGGTCACATTTGGTATTTATTGCACTTTAAGGAAACTTCAAGTCTAATTTTAAGCAATAGTTTGTAAGCCTTTTTGTAAACGACTGTTTGTTTCTTAAATAAATAAATAACTAATTACAACATAATCAAAAATCGTGGAAACCGCATTTCGACGGTTCTGTGACTCAACCTCGTATATAGAATGTTGTCCAGTGTAAACTGACACTCCCTAAGTACGCGAGTGCATACTTAGTGCGTGTCAGTTTATAGTGGAAATTATTCAATATACGAGGTGGAGTCACAGAACCGTCGATTTGTTTTAGGGGGTGAGAAACGTTATCGTTATTTAAACGTTATTAAACGTTAAATTTGCACTGTTTAGTAAATAATGTTTTAACGTTAGGTTGATTACATGACAGTAAATATTTGACGAATTAAAACGACACTGATCAAGACTAAAGTAATCATTAAATCCAGACGAATGTTTAGGATATTTCAAGTATTTCCTTCTAAATCCACCAAATCTGCTTAGGAATGTTGAACTTAATATATTGTGTTGACCACAACGTCCACAACCAAATGTAGCGTATCGACCTTGCCCGTAACATATACGGAGTTATTACATTCGACTAATGGCTGCAGTAATGTGGGTGTTTTTATAATGTCGAATTTGAATGGCGAATTACGTTATTAACGAAATAAAGGTGGCTTATTTGCATTGATTTCTGTATTTCCTTAACAGGAATATTCCCTAAACATAACAGTGTACATCTTATTTGCGCTTAAGATTAAGAGTAATAAGAAGAGGTTAAGAATAGTTGAGCACTAGCCACCCTGAGGGCCCTGCCAAGATGCTCTACGCTAACTAGCGTATCTATTAGTTTTGTTTTTAAACCAATCGCGTCCCTGGTAGATCACGTAGTTTGCGGGTGGTAGGACCCTGTGCAGGGTCCGTCCGGATCGCATTGTTGTGTTCCGGTTTGGGGATAAGACAGCCGGTGTAATGACTAGCATAGAGGCATTCCATCTTAGTCCTCAGGGTTGGCAACGCATTTGCAGTCTTATGCTAATGTCTATGGGTCACAGTTTCCACTTACCATCCGGTGGCCTGTGTGCTCGGTTGCCTTCTCTATGCCATAAAAAAAAGTGACTTTTCGTATCACGTCATCTAGTTATGACGTTGATTTAAAAACGAAACGAATAGAAATGCTAGTTAGCGTGATGCATCTTGGCAGGGCCCTTAGAGCTTAAATATTGCTAAGCTCTGTCTTGATCTTGATTTGCTTAGGAAAATAATACAAGATGGCTCACTATCAGGGGCTCTATTATACTTGGTAATAACTTATTGCTCTTGCCATGTTATCGTAGTATTTAACTCGGCCACCATTATTTAAAAAAAAAACTATCGTAAAATTTACGTAAAATACGATAACGTCGGTAACATGTCAAAATCAATATGGTATTACCAAATAGAGTACAGCTCCAGGTGGTTTGCGTGCCCGTTTGCCATCTCCATAGTTTATACATATAATATAATATAATATAGACATTACATATAATAGTTCAGTAACATTTCATCTTAGCGACACCGATATGCACGCACATTGCAAAAACTGCTAAAGTGCGCAGCCGTTGGAAAGTGACTGAAGCATAATCGCTATAAAATGTAAACATTATATGCTTGAATAATAAGATTTACGGCATTATACCGTAAATTCAAACAAGTGCATTGAATAACGCTTGTCATTATAATCAACGGCGTCATGCATGCTCAGTGTTCCATGTTTGTTTTGAACGCGATCGCTTTTATTTATAAATATTTAAAAATATCAAAACAAATGCGTAAACTATATCATTGTCAAACTCTCTCAGTCTCCATGTATAGAAGTGTTCCATTTTTAAACCAACTTTTGTTCGTAACGGCGTAAACCAAAACGTCCGTTTCCGGCATGACAGCTGCTTCCTCGCATTTGTTTGTGCTTGTTCGACTAATAACTATAGTTAGTTAATGAATGTCGACTCTAATTCATTTTACTTCAAAGATTTTCCGTACCTAGTTTTCAGTTTGATTTATTTAAATACGTCGGTGCAATTAATTTTAATAATAGCCGCTAAGATCAGACGCCGAGGTAGACTTGCTTTAAGTAGATTTAATCTTGTTACTGTCTCGTCTAAGGAATAGTATTGTAAACCACCTTCTCATATACAACTCTTTTCCAATAAGTGTACGGCTTCTCGCAGCGTTACTTGGTTCTGCAAATTCAAATACCAAAGTAATTTCATAGTTATCTATGATCAAAGTTTGCAACGAATCTAACAGAAAAATAAAGTGTCCAAGATAAATAAAACTATAAAATTAAATCTCAGTTAAAATCAGTTTTGATGAGATTGTTCTCTAACTACATACTTTATCCACAGATTGGACAGCTCTCTTCGCAGCGGCATCAACTCCCTAGACGAGAGGCAGTTGCGCCAGGAGTTATCTTCCTCCAAGTCCGCCGTCCGTCAGTGGAGCCAACTGCTTGAGCAGAACAACTTCCTCGACCGGCAGCTGGCAGCCATGGCGCAAGGAAAGAGCACCACAGAATCGCTGACTGCTAGCAACACCAGCCTCAGCAATATTGGGTAAGTTAATTATTTTAAAAATATAGGAGCCTCAATGAAGGGAAAGCTTGCATATTCGAAGTTGACAGGATACTGCCTAGAACTTAGACGAAGTGGGAAAAGGATAGGGAGACCGCCCAAGCGTATTGAATGACTTTTTGCTAAAGATTCTTTTAAATTACCAAATATACATAAAGAAATATCACGATTTAAGAATTGACCAGGATTTTCTGGTTTTCATATTTTTTTTACGTTCAAAAAACAAATTAAAGGTACGTAAGGATTTTTTAAAACAAGTACAGAAAATTGTTTTATTTAATTTTTTATTTGTAAAATCGGCTGCCTTTATAGCAGTTTTGTTAATGTATGGCTTGATCTCTCGCCCGCGTCCCTCTAATCGAAAGGAGATTTCAATCAGTAATTTAACTGCTCAAGATCAACTTTAAGAAGTCCTAAGGCTAATCGAGATAAATTAAAAAAATGTGTAATTGTCTTTATTCATAATGGGAAATAGGTATGCAAGTCTATTGAGCTAACAAATGTTGAATGAACAATAGAACAAATAGAGTTGATAATAATTATTATCTACTGGTAATGTAATGAGGATAAATAAGCTTGTTAAATCCTGTTTAAAAAATACAATATTTGATATGAAAATCCACCACTCCCGTATTTGAAATAACATCGTAATTAACTTAGAAGTCTTAAATCTTCAGCATAGATAGGATGAATTGAATCTTAAATAATTTGTTCTTATTATACGCACATGAGGAAAAAATAGGTTTATCGTGGTTAATAGTTTATTTTTGGCATATCTACTCTGTTTTTCTTTTTTTTATTAACTTATAATTAATTGGCACAAAGATTAAGCATTGACATTCAACGTGGCAATGCTGCCAGCATTTTGGGAACAATGCCCACTGGTAGCGGTTTGTTAGATTAGTGTACTTAGTTTTAAGTAAGTTTGTAAGTTCGTTCGTTTGTTTTTGTGTAATGTTATTCTAGTTACGAATAGCGCAATGAATGTGAATTTATTAAACAACATACTTGCAAAAGAAAGTGGTAAAAACCATTTTTGTGCGTAACAGATATATCCTTTACATAAACTTGCAATGTCCAAAACAAGCTTAAACCCTACTTAGCATTTTTGGACCTTTCCGGTTACTAGAGGGAAAAAGTAATTTCTTAAATAGATTATAACGTAAACTATGTATAACAAAATGGTAACTTCCATATGCCATCGACGGCTTCTATTAGATATCCAGTAGATACTACCTACTGTCTTTTTATTACAACTCTAATGGCCGCACTCAGTCAGTTTTTGGTCATTCCTCAGGGCCGTTGTTTGACGAGTAGTAAAACATACTAAAGGTGGAAAATCGTAACCATTTGTTAAATGTGTGATAACTACTGATCAAGACCACTCGCCCTTGGGACGATTTTTTTATTAGAGCAGTTAAATGAACTATATAATGGTTAAAAAGTGTAATAATTCATAATTCCGAATTGATCAAAATTCCTACAATTTTTTATGACTTTAAAGACTTTTAATACATCGCGCACTTACACCCATCGACTTAACGCCCAGACAAGAAAATAAAGCATTAAAAGGCATTTAAGATAAAGCACATCGTTCTTTGACAATTTGCGGTCTTACATGTCATGCATTACTTACGTACCTAACTGTACGCACAATGCACTTTTGTACCCGTAACATGGACAATTTAACCGTCTGCAAGCACAATATCAATTATGTACGTATCGTAGTACCAGAAATAACGCGTAAATCAAGCAATATTTCATCTTAATATCATTGAAATATGGTCCTCGAGGTGTGCCTTTTGACTGTGATTCTGGTGTTTGCGCGCGTTCCTCGCGTTTTGCGCGCACTAACGACTTCCTACGCGCAGTGCCCTCGCCAGCCAGTTCGTGACAATGCCCAAGATCAAGATTTTTTTAATCTCATGTTTAGTTACCAGATTTTTTAAATTGCGAATGGAGTTCGTGCCGTGGTTACGTGATTTATCCTGAGAAATAAACGGTATTGTATGCATACCAATCGCATGCCATAAGTCATCTTCGAAAGTTAGTGTAAATTTAATAAACTTTTAATCCCATACAAAGTAAGCACTGTGTGTAATGACTAATGTAAGTAGCACTTGTATTGGTTGATTTAAAAATAATAAAGTACAATGTCGGCTCTTTATCACAACTTTCGGAAACACGTTGTCCTTTTTAGAGTTTCGTACCCAAAGGGTAAAAACGGGACCCTATTACTAAGGCTCCGCTGTCCGTCTGTCTGTCACCAGGCTTTATCTCATGAACCGTGATAGCTAGACAGTTGAAACTCTCTCAGAAGATGTATTTCTGTTGCTGCTATAACAACAAATACTAAAAACCGAATAAATTGAAAAATATATTTAAGGGCTCCCTCCCTCCCTCTTGTCACCTCTTGTGTAGATAATGATACGGAATCCTTCGACTTCGACTCGCCTTTGGCCGTTTTTTTGATTGGTGTACATACCTACCTTAAATAACTCTAAATCCAGACTGGTACCAGCCGACCGTAATAGACGGAGAGAGTCATATAGCAACTCAAAAGAAAATCTCCGTGGAAAGAAAAGGTGCAATTATTTTAAATGCTCCAATTCCGCGTCATTACTCGGAGAATTTCAAGGGCTTTGTCTCTGATATTATACGGCTATTTTAAACCTTTTGAAAGGTTAATGTTAAATTAAAGTTTAAGGCCAATAATGTTATTATTGGTGTCGATTACCTTACACTAAATTGTTTTGCTCTGAGTATGGTGCCAATTTACGATAGTATACCAAATAGGTAGTACTTAAATATTGTTCACATTTTTCAAGTGTGATCTAGGTACGTTCATTCAGTTAACGTTGGTTTTTACGCCAAACTTGCAATATTATCACACGTTCAACTAACTTTATGTGACCCAATTTATTTTAATGGTAGGCGTAGAATTTTGCACAAAGGAAAATAACCGTTTCAGTTCCAATTATCAGATTAATTGTGGGTGTTTATTTGACCTCCATGCGCGAGGCACGACGCGACAATAGCGGGTCTAACAATAAGACATTTCCTAGCATGCTTTGACACCACAATGGAAGAATGCTCGGTTCGCAAAAGCAGCCTTGCATGAGTTTGACTTCGAAGATGTTATTTGTCTTCATGTTATCTGTTTTGTTTCCATAAAAGGATTCGAGTCTTCAACACTAAGTATTCCATTTTATGTCACTCATTAACTTTATTCGGTGGAATACCTACTAAAGGTGTAATGCTTTGCCATGATGATGCCATCTATAACTTTGCTTCCATACGAATCATTTGCATCAGTAGTTACTTTTTATAGATCTATCTAGGTACCTGCACCTTAATAAATCTCAGACGTTAGTTTTGATTGCACCGGACTCACTTCTTTCTTGTTCGTTTTTGTTCTTAAATTGATTATTTACCGTAAGTATTTCAAAACGGGCTTCGAGAAAACCAATCAACTATTACAAAATATTGGTCTGTCGAGCGTATAAAAAAAAGTTTCGCAAGAGAATTTCGCCGTGGATTTTCAAGGTGGATTTTACGGCGAGCTTTGTGTCGAAAGGTCCTTGCTCCATGAGGTAATCAGATAAAGCGCGCAGGCGCAGCTGCGGCTCCGGGGCGCATCTCAGCGGCGCCCGAGTGCCTCGTCGGATGTTAGTCTGTCGATGGTCGCGCACGCGGACGAACGCTTGGCACGAACACGGGCATGCTGGCACGACGCGACGCGACACGTGCTACGATCGAATTATTAATCCACGATCGATCCGGTCATTGATCGTACGAATTACAAATTACAAGTGTCTGAAATGTGAAATGTTTAAGTTTTACCGTGATGCTTACAAGAGTTTATGGATTTTAAGCCGGTGATATCAGGGCAATTTTGAAGTACAAGTATTGTTGACACAAATACGACAGGAATGACTTAGCGCTGTGGGTCGTTAATTCAATTAGTTACGTTGAGAATAAATCCTGCGTCACTCTCGGACTTAAAATAAACAGCAACGCTTGTAGGTATGATACGATACGGTTCAATGAAGTGTAAAAACTGTAGAATAACACTATTGTTTGCACGTGCAGCAATAATAGTCCTTCCTGTCCTGTGACAAAGGAGCCCTTTAGGTGGGGTGCAGCTTCCAAACGTTCCATTCGACCGGGAAGCGAGGATCATTACTCAAAATGCCCGGCCATTGACTGTCATTAGTCATTACACTTAAATGCGCAAAGATAAATTTAGTTGTAAATGCACAAACAAAGTGATAACGATATTATGACACATTTCCTTTGATATTATTGCGGTAGTGAAGTCCTTACACTCATTTGTCAATATTCCTCAGTATTGTACATGTCTCACTATAGCAGCGGCTCTTCAATTTCTGTAAACATAACTCCTTTTTAACACCTTTCTTTGCAAACATAAAATAACGATAAAAATGTACACCTACCTTCATTTATCACTATTACCACATTACGTTGGTGTTTCTAGGTGGCCATCCTTGTAATGTTCCTTCGCAACACGAAAAAGAGGTTCGGCAGCAGTTCCTCTAAAGCTAATAAAGTCCACAATTTGCCAGTCAGTTAGTTAAATGCTTCTCCTTTTACAGGCTTGTTTCAAAGGGAGAAACTTTATTTGTAATTTTAGCTACTGTTATTATGGTAGATGTTATTCTTCAATGAGGTGTCCTGTTACAATAGTGTTTCCTACCCTGACCACAACTATGTAAGAGCAAAACCAGTCGGAGAATTGATATGAAACACTAGACCTATAAATTGCATGCACGTGTAATTAGCATTTTTTAAAACAAAACAGTTAGACCCGTAAATCCCAAATGATTACCGGAGTAGAAACTGTTCCAAGGTATTCATATAAAACATATATGCTGGAAATTTGTCCAGCCAGTTTATCTTTTAGATAGGAGGGCTAGTGGAGCTATCTGGGCAAATATTTGCATCACCACTCTCAGCTATCAGGTTACGAAAAATATCTCAGCATGGATCGATCAATACAAAACCAATAATGGCGTAGATGATTTGCATTAAGTAATAACATAGTCCCTAACAGAACACGATGACTCCGTTACTTTGATTGATCAGGGTCATTATACGATGATCTCTCGCCTTAATTTTACCATGACATAACAAGTTGTAAAACCGTGGTATTCTGTAATACAAATTCTTGTATTCAAAGCGTTAAATATCATGTGTAGTGCATGACATCGGAGTTAATCGCTGTCAATCACCATACGGATTTAAAGATAGCTAAGCTATGTCATAATAATATAATCATGAAGTCTCAGAATAACTCCTAGCCAATCGAAAATAACAAGAACCCAATTCCCGAATTCCAATAATAATATATTGGAATTCGGGATTTCCAATGAGTTTCCGAAAAATATTCCGTCTGTTGCTCTCCTGTGAACTTTTAATTATGGAGTCGGCTGTAGCGTGCGTTGGTTGTTGTCCAAATCTCGTTACCACGGCAACATTGAATAGCTTTGAACCGGCGTAGCTTTTCGCAGTACACGTAGTTTAATTCACAGTTAAGCAATCATTGGTGGTGTATGTGACTACTGACTAAAGTCCTGAAAGTTAGATCATTAAGAACAGTTTAAATGTCCGGTTGTGATGTCAACGAGGTCTCTAACAGTATCGAAGATTTGTGAGTTAATTGGTGAAATGAATCCTTTGGTTGCGCTTTCATTACCGCAAGAATATTTTATACTTAAAACATCGTACAAGAACTGGTTCCAACTAGTCACCCAATTGCAAATTACCGTTTCTTAGAGCTTAGTTAGTAATTAGTCGGTGCTCACGTAACTGTAGACATACACGTTCGTAGTATTTTTTTGTACATTAAACGGTACTGTAATTATTTTGTCGCATATCATTAGATAGCTCAAGATGTTCATACATTTTTAGAAATCATTTTAAATCAGTAGTTACATAGGTAAAAAACCCTTAACGAATAAATCATCTTCAAAGGGTAAATAATACCAAAATAGTACGACGGCATTACGGTTCAATTATAGATAAGTAGTAATTTTTCAAAGTACCGTAGACATCTAACAATAACTTTGTTTTGTTTTACTAGCCCATAGTGCCTAAGTTCATTGGAGCGTATCGATTGGGGTCCATGCGCTAATAGAGGTAGGTACATAGTCGGTTACATTACAAGTACTATCCCGTTACCGTACTTTACGACTTCCCTACCAGCAAAGTTAACATTTTACGTCATTCGGAAAGTCGTAACGACCTCAACTTGATTCGATTATCCACATAATAGAGTTGTCACTTCGATGGGAATTAGGTAACAGAAATTTAATTGCCTCGCTCGAATAACAAGACCCCAAATAGTCACTTGACCTGCCATTGCATAATGCGGCTTAGATACTTTTTTTTTGCTTTACGCCAATGATGAGTTCTTTGTGATACGGTTAGAAAAGATACCTAAAAGTACATTCACTTGAGTTCTTTGGCTAATGCTCAGCGGTTCATAAAAATGTAATTTCGCGGACGCATCTTTTGACAGTATGAATTCTCTAATGATTATGAGCCTTTGTCACTCACCACTACCATGCCTTTATCCGCTTTTAAATAACTTTCTTTTCTCTAACATCCACACTGGTAACGTTATGAGAGAAGAATATAACGTCGTAGGTAAAAATAAGTAAAGACACATTGTAAAACATAATTTTGCTCTTGTTGCTTTTGGTTGTTTACACTATTTGTGTACTTATTTCTGTCTTCTTGATCTATTAATACCTTTACAACACTTTAGTTTTTTTAATTTACATAAGGACGGGCAGTCGTATTAACTTGTATCTCAAGGGACGAGCAACTATAGTTAGGTAATAACTAGGCTTTAGATTATTGCGGAAGCAGTCTTACATGTAGGACAAAACAGACCGACCGGACATCGACTCGACATTTGAAACTGGGCTCTGTCATTCCCAAGACGATTGGTATGCAGCATTTCATAACAGCATTGAAAGCCGACTACTGATTGACATGTTATTATTATCCGATACGTTATCAACAACTTTAATGGCACCTTGCAATTCTTCATTGGATGAAATAGTTTTAAAAAACTCCCTACCTTCATTTCAAAGCGCAAGTCTCTTGCGTGTGCTTCAGCCAGTTTAATGAATATTGTGGCTGTTTCCTACAACGCCCCGGGACGTTAGGAACTTAGGAAGTTGAAGTTTTTATTACTTAGAAGAACGCGGCTTAATTAAATTTCCCTGTTTAGGTTTGTACGTTCTGGAACTCGGATTTAGGCATTGACTCAACGTAAACGCTTCCATAATTCATGATGAGAACCAGTGATTTTGTACTAAAAATACATGTGATAAAAATGTTGTAACGGTGGACTTGTGAACTAAGTTGTGTTGTGATGACGATGGAAAAAGCTGGCGTAATGCTGGGGCAGGAGGCGCCAGTTAAAGGCATCGTGGCCCAAGTGGTCACTATATTCAATGGCCAAGCTCAAAGGTACGTAAATAAATGTTTTCAAATTTAATCAATTAATTATTCAGTAAATGAACCTAATTAGGGATCTTTTACGTCTCGATGTTAGGTATGCTGTGAAATGCTTAGCTTATAACTAGACTATAACTTGCCAATAAGAACCGCCGCGCCGCTACCACCATATTTGCAGAAGCAAATCACAATGACGCGAAAGATCCCTTCAATAGATAAGTTCGCCTTTGTAAATCACTGCTGTACTTAGTTTTGTCTATTTCATAATTGTTATATCTTTTCTTTGTACAATGGCGTGTTTACACACATAAAAATACAAGCTTAATGGATTTCTCATACGTCTCATCTCTGCCCTATTTTTAACTGTGATTGAAAATTCACACTAATTTATTTTTAAGTGTAATGCGTTAGCGGTAATGTTCCAAAACCAGAGTAAACCACAAAATTAAATTCCGCTTTACTGCATCGTAATGTTTTCGAAACCAGGATGGGCTTTCACCTTCAAAATGTCCGTAAACGTTTAACGTTCGAAAGTTGTAATTTAAAGGTACCAAAGGAGAAAAGGATTAACTTTATTTTCCATGCCTGACCGATATCAGGTTCTAATTTCATATTTTTTGACATGCAATGCAATTAATATTGTAACATTACATTGATGAATAAATAACTAAACTAAACTAAACTATAGTTGCTAAATATACTTAAGGCAACCATGGTTCGTGCTGACTGCTGGTACAACTATGGTAACTAATTTAATAACTGATTGGAAAATAGCGATACAAACTATATCGTAACTTTCCTCTACTCTTTACTGATTTTCTTAAAGCATTAGAATGACCCCGTATCAGTTACCTATGTACATTATGTAGACGATGCCCATATCACATAACCCAATTTCTGGGTATTCGGGATTTTCAAATAAATCTTCCTAATGCTTCATGAGTATGTTTTAAATTCAATGATTTTATCTGAAGTAATAATTTAGGCTGGGCGTTCTATGTAGTCAGCAGCGGAACATTTTAAATATACTTACATAAAAAGTAATAGAATCACCATTGCAAGAAATGGGTAATTATTGATAAAAAATAAACTTCCAACGTTACTTTCAAATTGCACCCAGTTATTTAAAGAGAGACAAAGACTTCCCATTTTAAAGGAATGCCTTTCATGTCCAAATGTAAGATACATTGAGATATTATTTTCAAAGCACGTTTCGCCCAGAAGCCCATTATTTATATCTCAAGCAAAATGGGGACGTACAAAGCTAACCGTTATTTGATGGGATGGGCCGGATACCTCACCGACGAGACCGGGCGACCTCGAGATCCGAAATCTTTGCTTCCATTTATTGTGAGAATATTCATCCTATAAATATAATAAATTCTCAAGAAGTTTTTCTTATTTGAACTGAAATGGAACATGGACATTAGTTAGAGACCGTATTCTCACCAACAGTTGTTGGTAATTAGGTACTGGGTTTATTTTTTCCATCTGTTACCTACCAGTAGTTTCCAGTGGAAACAAAGTACTAAATGGTTACATTGGTGACAGGTAGGGATAGGACACTTAGAGAGGTAGAGTGTGTCTTACCCAAAGACAGATAGGTCAAGCAAACAATCTGCTCGCGGATTTGCAAATATTGGACCCGATTCTACATACACATCGGTTTAATAGCCTAAAACTAAATTATCTAATTTTTAGACATAGTTTAGACGGCAGATTTAACAAGTGCTATTCCAGAATGTCAAATGTAAAGTTGAATAGACCGCCTAAAATAAGAAGCGTCAGATTCAAATTAGCGCTGAGAGGCCATTTGCAACGTTAAAAGATGGCGGATGTGTAATTTGTTTTAGTTATGTATTTTTGTGTATTTAGTAGGAGTTAAAAGTTAGTTTCTGTTAGTGATTTGTACTTTTTATTGCTTTATGTTGCACAGTGATAGAAGGCTTGGACTTATTTCATGTATCTGGCATTTTACTTCTCGTTTGAAGTGGACTCGCAGTGGTAAGTACAGAGGTTAAAACTATCTTTGACCTCTGTCCTACGTACAACTTTGCCCCCAATCTTCCTAGAGAATATTGGATTGTGTTTTATTTCTATATTGATTTATAAACTATATATACTTGACACTGGCGGAATCACTTCATTGTGGAAACGCCATATCCCCGCGGTATTAGCTGCTGAAGTTGCCGCGGGGCAAAGAAAAATAATAAAAAATAATTAGCCCTGTCATTTGATTATGACAGCTGCTCATAGAATAAATAGAAAAGTGATGTAGCGACACCTAAATAAAATTAGGAAGTTTAGAGGCCACTGTAGAATCGGGTTCATTATTAAGTAACTAATTATTACTATTACATAATTATTATGATTAAATACATTTTACTTGCTATGCTTGTAATTAGACCCAATGATGGAATAAAAACTAGAGCGTTATATAAATTGACAAGCTACTTACTAGTTAGTTACATAATTTCCTATTTTGGGCATCAGTCTTCAAGGTAAATAAATCTCCTAGTGAACATTCGATAAAATTGGCTTTGGAAAGTAATAACATGTAGGTACATATGAATAAAATGAAATGGATTTACCTTGGGTTTTAATATTGCGACAGTATAAAATGTTATTTGTGGCGTTTCGATATTTTTGGTATGCATTTATATAGCTGTTCGTTGAGTTAAGGAACCATAATATGTGATCAACTCCTCTGATACATTTCAAGTTGATAGAAGGGTAATTGCCTGGTAACAAACATTTGGCTAGGCCAATTGAAGTGCTTTAAGAATGGCTCCCAATTTAGTCGTGTGTCGTAGCTCGGATCTGTTTTTGACCAAAACAAATATTATTATAATAATTTGACAAATACTTTTCCAACACTATAAGTGGCAGTCTGCCTTAAAAACGAGTTCACTATCTGGAAAAAAATCTTCAGACTACCCTTGAATCTTTAGTTATAGCTCGTGTCCAAAGTCGTAATCTCACATTTACTACAAAATACAAATCGCTTCACGCTACAACATACCTCAAAAGCTTGGATGTAGAATAAGAAAAAAAAGGGTCCAAGTAGGTAGGTACTTCAAAAGTAACTAACAGGCGCATTATTGAGTATAATTTTGTTTAAAATATGTACGAGTAAATAAATACCTAAATGATTTTTGTAAATAAATAGGCTATCAATTACCCTATTCGAAATCGATTGACCATTTCATTCATAAACGCGCAATAGCTAAAGTGTGCTTGAAATATACTCCTCATCAGTCCTCATCTGTCAATACGACATTTGAATTTGACAGGAAGGGACAGTAAATACTTTAACTAAAATATATTAATTGTGCGTTTATGAATAAGGCGATACGTGTCTGCAATATCACTTTGCCGAAACGAATGGATGGATGTTTCTGAGCAAAGCCGGTTGCGTTTGGAGATCCCGATTTTTTAGCAGCAGACAACGCGTTCATACATACTCGTACATTATTATTAATGCATTCCAACACCGGCACTCGGCGAAGATAAAACGTAATGTGGGCACACGTGAAATTAAGAGGCCACTTAAAACATTCAAGGCCTGGACTGCCATGTCCTCCTAAAACATGTAGCCGACGTGGAGTTCATGGTACTGAATATGGTCCAGTAAAGCAGATGTAAAAATTCCTTATGTTGCCAGAGGAAATAATTATTGATGTGCTTAAAAAGCTGATGCTGTTATTATCCTTATCGGATAACCTAATGGATCTTGAGTTCTACATGTGGGCAAGATAATGTCTAAGTACTGTATTAAAATGGATTTACTTTTAATCCTAAGTGAAGATGGTTTTTTATACATGCTTTGAATGTAGATCGATTGTCATTTCATGGGTTTAGAATATCAGAAAGATACAATGCATATTTATTAAAAATCGATTAAACCACGAAATATTCTGTGATTTAACCACGTGACCTCTCGAACAGTCAGTCAGAACTTTTACGCATCAGTGTCCTGCTTCTTCTAGCTGACTACCGGTAACATTTTGTTAAGAATCTCTTAAAAACTGTTAAACGGTCGATTGAGTCAGCGAAGTCATACGAGCGGACCCTTAAAAGTGTTTTTTTTTAACGTTTTGACGGGACAACTTAAACTCGCCGGTTAATAATTTGGTCGTCGAGTTCAAGAGTGAGTTGTTACTGAATAAATAAAATATACATATTTGAACGTTCACTCTAAATATTTTAAACATAAATGCCCGCAATTTACATTGTTAAACTTCGAAGAGGTTTTATGAAATATTATGATTTTTTAAATACTACGTATATTAATTCTATCGGTGGCTGTGATCTGTTAAAATATTCACAATAATTATCATTTTGACATAGGCTACGAAGTAAGTCTCTTGGTTTTTACTCCTATCTATATTGACGAGTGCACAATCTACTTGTCAGGTGGTTTTTAAAAAATATTTCTCAATATAAACGTCAGGAAATTTTGTTTGGAAATCTGTACGATACCCATATTATTTATTGTACTGTCATTGGAATTAAGTACATTAGCATGCCAAATATAAGTCAATCTGACAGTTATAAGTAGATTAAACTTTGCTCCAAGATTTGATTTAGATTAATTCTACGGTTCTGTGACTCAACCTCGTATATAGAATATTGTCCAGTATAAACTGACACTCACTAAGTACGGGAGTGCAGACTTACTTCGTAGCCTATGTCAGAATGATAATTATTGTGAATATTTCAACAGGTCACGGTAATCTTCAGCCACCGATAGGATTAATACACGTAGTATTTAAAAAAACATAATATTTCGTACAACCTCTTAGAAGTTTAACACTGTAAATTGCGGGCATTCATGTTTAAATATTTTTTTTTAGTATACCTCCCCTACACGTAACGTGGGGATGTATTTATTTTTCTCGTCTACCCCATAGTGGGGTGTCGTTGGATAGGTCTTTCAAAATATTGCTATTGGTAAGTGAAAACAGTTTTTCGATTAAGGGATCCGTTTATGAAATATTAAACTTTAAAGCGCTAATTTTTGTTAGTCCAAACAGCCTAAACTACAAAAACTAAAAATCAAAAAAATATCTTAAATGAAAGCACATATAATTAATCTAATAGGAAAACTATCACAACTAAGTAGACATCATTGGTTCTTGAGTTACAAAGGGTTTAAATGTTTATACCTACCGAAATCTTATTTGCGGTGTTGGTAAACTGACCGCGACCTATGTCGATGTACCGGGATAACTTTTTTACAGGGGCAAAGTTAAGTTTGTCGCGAGGTCTAATTTGATTGTAGTAATGGCTTCGGAACCCTACACTGAGCATGGTCCGACATGCTCTTGCCCGGTTCTCTCACAACAATTCTGTTAATCCACGGGGGACTCCGATCAAGGAGGACTGATAGTTTTTGAAAGTCTTTGGACAAGCCTGAGTTGGTTATAATTGAATCTTTGATTATCTATTTGAGTTTATTACTGCCAAAAAAGAAGAAGGTATTCAAGATTAGATGCCTGCGTACCTAAACTCCCATCTGGTAACAGCGGCAACCCAACTTACATTGCTTCACAACATCCTTCTTTTGAAACAACGACAGTCATTGTTTTTCGTCCATAACGCAGAAACGTTGATATTGGAATGGAACGTTTCGTAAACATTGGAACACTTAACGGGCGGTCGCGCCTTAGCAAAGTAACTAGTAATTAGGTGCCTATTAAGCGGTCGTTGCCCTTCAATCTGCGGTGGTTATGATGTGGGCTCCTATGAAACACAACATGGACCCCGCTGGTTCCAGAGTCTCTAAACTATAATGCAGAAAATTGATATAGAAAAAGTTACAGTCAATCTGGGTAACTTTAAATGTTCCGTTGACAAGTATCACGCTTGTTGCTGGCAAGTATCACGAGATTGTTTTTTTTTCTATTTGTTAAAAGGCCCTTTAATCCTTCCCCTTTCATCCTTTCCCTCCTCTGACCATTTACAAATACGTTACAAGACTTACAGGTAACATATCGTTTAGCCCGTTTAATGTTACCAGCACATTCAAAGTTACTCGGCTTGACTATAAGTTCCTCAGATTTTGATTCAAATGCAGAAAAAAAAAGCGCCTCTTGTAATATTTTTCTGCAGAATGCGCTTTATTGCAGCATCGACGGCAGAATAATTTAGTTAGGCGCTGCACCGCTTCGTCGTGTATTACTTTATACCGACACTCAAACACGCGTTAGGTCAAAGTCTTTTTAATATCTATAAGTATGTTTATGTCTTTATTGCCCTTTTGCCCTTTTAATGAATTTATTCACGCTATTCATGCGACGTAGGGCTAAATGAGTTACTGATTGCATCGTGGTAAAGCAAATGTCACTTTGTAATTAAGTAAAATCTGTCCTCGTCATAACGGAGACTTTGCTAATGCAACTGTAGTTTGTTTTAAAAAGCGTATTAAATTGAGCGTAGCTCTGCTTTTTTTTAACAAAACCGTCGCGGTCGGCCGCACTTGGGGCAATCTGTGACTGCCAGTCTAGTTCCTCTCGTCTCATAGTGTCTCATTAACATCCATTACCGCTTCTATATTGTCTCAAGTGCTTGCGTTGCTCACGATATGCATGCACCCAGCCAATTAATGCTACCGGTATCTAACTAACCGTTAATAAAATGCAAATACATCATTCAGCAAGTTAATTTCTAACGCTGTAACACTAACTGAATAATATCTTATTTGTAAAATTAGCTGTATATATTACTCGCGGCCTTAGTCTTCTTTCGCGAAGTAAATCAGCTGTGCGAGGGGTGGGTATTGAGCGGAGCGACGCATGCGCCCTGCTGAATGCTCTGCTCGCAGACTTACGTACGGGCCGGCATTCGGCGCTAAACAAACAAACGACTCCAGACAGTGACACTGACCCACAGCGCACTGCCGCTTGTTTTACTCGTGTAGTAAGGTACAACCGACTATCAATTATGACGAGATCTCTGACATTTTGACTGAGACGAGCGTATCAATTCTCTCTTCGCGTAAACCGTGCTGTTTAAAAATTGTATCGTAGACTCTTAGGAAAAAGTAGTTGAACCAAATGCGGCTAGTAGCGGGTAGTAAAACAAACAAAAATCATGTGCAAAAGAAAGTGTTGTGGAGTTGGTGCGCGGGCAGCGAGCGTGACGCGTTAGCGCGGCGGGCATTAGTATCGGTCGCCGTGTTCTCCCTTTCAGACACACCTGGCATTCGACACGGTCGAACCTGAATCACCTGTCAATGCCCTCGCGCAGGCAGACTAGATTAATAATAATCATAATCCGGTGACTTTATATTAATAAAACGTAACCAGTGCATTGCAAACAGAGTGTAAAAAGAAAACTGTGTGCCGATTGTGATCCGTTCGGCTTGAATGGATAGGGTCGTCGCCACGAGATCTGATTTTTCCGGGCGAGCTGCGTCGGCGGCGGCGGCCGCGATAGGCGGCGCGCGCGGGCTTCAGTCGGCCGCGTGCGTGCGCGCCGTGAAAGTCTCTCGCGCGGCATGCGTCCTGCGAACGGTAGCGCGGGCGCGGCGGCGCCGGCCCCCGCGGCCCTGGGCGCGCGCCGCCAGAAAACCGACCTGCACGTGGCAGAGCCCAGCACCGCGCGCGCCGCCAGCCCCGCGCCCAGCCTCCGCAGCCAGCGCGCTCGCCAATACAGGTCACAATAATTCAGTGCTCGCAGCCAAACCAGTGAATTATCTAAATAAAAATACTTCGTGATATTATCCGGTCCGGTGACACATCGAGTGAGCTACAAACATCAATTCTTTTAAAATGCTCGATACGATATCTGAGACTAAAGTGTATTATCTGATACCGAGCTCTATCGCTAAATGTTTTCACAACTGTTTCTGGCAGCTCAATGCTAAACGTATCAACTAACTCGCAATGCATTATTGATTTTTCTTTTTGTAATACTTTACAACACGAACAAAGCATTAGCAATTGTATCTTGAACAAATAAAATGTAGGTACTATTGTTTCGTTTCGTGTGCACAGAAAGGCCAAAAACCAACTTGACCAAGTAAAGGCAAGGCCGAACGAGTGGTGCAGTGCAATTTAGATTCACTCTATCCGTTTTCGTCATTGAAAATTAAAGATTACCAAAAATGTTGATCAAGGTTTTTCCTGGTGGTAATCCCAAGTAATGTAATAATGGTTCTTAATACTGTTCCACAAATTGGATTAAGTACGTACGGCGAAGCGAACAATGAGGTAAACGATATAAGAAGGTATTAGTGACTGACACTTAACCGCAAGATATTATTAGTAAACATCTATTCATTTGGTATAACTATGTTATTTGCCAACTGCAGCGAAACATACTGTTTCATTCTCGTAGGTGTTTAGTTGCCTTTAACGCATTATTAGTCAGTTCTTTCGCAACCGGATGTTTAGCCTTTCCAATAGCTTCGTCGTTGTTTTGTTTGCTATTATTTCCTCAATGGTCATTTGAATCACAATACGGCATTATTTTTACTTGCTACTTGCATTATCTGCAGACGCATCGCTCCGTCTTCCGTTAGCTCCCAGATACAGACCTCCTGACATTTGCGTCCTAACGGGCCTTGACATTAATCAAATCAGACTAATAAAAAAAGCTGTTTTTTTGCATTTTGTATCTTAAGTAACTCTAGTAAATGTTTGGTTTGTTTTGGCTGATAGAGGTTATCAATATGTATTTTAAGCCGATAAACAATTGAAGGTCCTATGCCATAGGACCTATGGTGTCATGTCTACATGTCATCGTAGTCGTCTGATCTTTAAATAAAGCTAAACTAGGTAGAATAGATTAAAATAAACGAAGGTCTTATAATGAATAGAATATTACCTACATGCAAAGACTAAGGCCCGTATTAATAAACTGATCTCAACTCTAATGTTCGTCTCGAGACGCGTCAAAAATGACAGTGTTCTATGGTTTGGCGTTTACTTTGACGTATCTTGTGACGGGCCTCACAGTCAAGATGAGTTTATTAATACGGGCCTAAGCAGTACGAGTCTCAAACAGTTCTTGCATAATACAATTTTCGTATTTAATGAAATAAAAAAAATTATGAATTGAGATTGGTATTCAAATACCTTATACTATTTTTTTGCGGTACAAGTACTAATGGACGCTTCAGCCATTCGCATTTTCAACGAGAATAAGTCGAATATACCAATGCGTACCGCATAGAACATATACTAATTACCAGATATGGGTCTCGAAAGTCTCTCTAAAAGAGATTTTTGGAGGAATAAGAGTAGGCATGCGTCTCTGAAAGTATCACACTAATGTTTTGTTTCTTTTAGTAACGAAGACAAAAAAAACCTGTTTCTCTTCTGACTACTGACTTAACCTCGCTACCTATTTTCACAATTGTCTGACCTGTTACTAAACTGTGGCTACACGGGCACCTGCCATTCCACAATGTTCCGAGTTTTCATTGACAATTGTGGCGCTTCCTCATATGACCCGCTTGCTCACTTCCCGCCTTATTAAACGCAAAACAGTTAGAACTCACGCATCATACAATCATCTAAACAAACGTGCTTCTCCTGTGTATAGTTACATTTTAGTGTACAAGGACCTAGATATTGTTATGCAAAGAACAATACGGTATGACGATACATTGTTACAATAACAACAATATATTAATTTCATTCTAAATAAATATCTTTGGGGTTCGGATTTGGAAGCCATTATAGGTATTGCTCAGTAGAACTAAAAAGTAAGCTAATTAAAAGGCAATCGTTTTAATGCACGGTACTCGTGTAATATCGAATTCCAGTGCGACTGTCGATTAGATGCGATAGCAAGAATAAAGGAATTGGTAATGTATTTCGGAGCAAAAGTAAACCGAGACATATAAACAATAAACATGTACAGTCAGCTGCAGAGAAATGTAACCCCTTTTGCTAAGAAACTTGTTTGTCTGGAGTTTCTTGCGGTGCTTCTTCCCCGCAATGATGGTCTTGTCCGAAGCGCTAGTAGATTCACTCTATATTACCGACGTGTAAAAGAGCCCTTATGTGACCAATTTACTAAATGAATATTTTGAATTTTGAATTTTGGGGGGTATACTTATCTCTGCAGCTGACTGTACCTGTCTAATAAGAGGCCATAGTTTACCGTATCCGGCGTTTGCGTGCCATCGAAACATTTTTATTGTGATTGTTTACACCCATAAAGGTTAAATTTTGAGTTTTATGTCTTTGTGAATGTACTGTAATGGTTCCGCAATTAATGATGAGCACGTAGATAGGGAACTCTCTCACTACGCGGCTTCGTGCGCGTGAGTTCGTTTCTCGCTGTTATTCTTGCGGTCAGTAATTAATTTCGATAAATCTTTTATTTAACCTGCCACATATACCGATCTATATTAAATACAGGTACTTACGACTAGTTCGAACTTTATAAACTCTTTAAAAGTTTTAATATGCCAAGTCCTAGAAAAAAGATGAGATACATACAATCGTAGGGATACACTCAAGCCATCAAGGCTTAAAAGTATTAATTGCCTACAACTGAGAGCTTTAAACTCTGTGGAGTAGTTTCAGGAACATAACGGTTTAGTTTGCCTAAGCAACCCTAAATAAAAACACCTCCAACGTTTCATCAAAAGATAATGTCATCGTTTTAAAAATCTAATGCCTTATTCCCAAAATAGGTTTGGGCGTGACAGGTGACATAGCTAGGCTAGTGTCCTATTTCCGCTAATTAATTCGCCAGGGCGCGTCGCACCTCGTAGCGGGTGGATAGTGGAAGTAGATTATGGAATTGGTAATCTGTTTCACTTGTTACTGTGGCCAATAGGGCAAGGTTTGAATCAACAGTTTAGCGGATATCTGAATCCTTAGCCGTGTGTGAGTATTGTGTTTCACAATGGTAAATAGTTAAATAGGCTATTTGACAACATTGAAAATATACTACAAATTGTGGTCATCCTATCTGATACTAGCGTAAAATAACGTATTTCACTTTATTTCACATTAAATTATGTCTATTTTTTTGGAAATTACACGAAATAATAAGGATTTTTTTTTAAATTTAATCTGTGGCAAAAACGCTATGTGATGTTAGAAATACTTTATAATCTGTGATGTGAAGTCACATGCAAGTAAACAAAACAAACCCCAAATTCACTTCATATGCTAAGCTGTCAAATGAACTTGTTTGTTTACTTGCGTGTGACGTCACACTAGTCCGCCATAGATAGAAACAGCGTTTTTCGCGTTGTTTTGAAAATTTAAACTTTAACTTACATTTTTATTGATAATACAGTAGAGTCTCAGGGAAATATCAATGTAGTGTGCTTGTTATGTGATAAAGAATCATTTAAAAACGTTTTCTAAAATTAGTCAAATAGCCTATTACACAGACAATGAATACCGAAGGCGTGCCGTGCCTCCTCTTAAACAGTTGCAACTAATTAAGTATGTCGCTGTAGATTTAACCAGATATAGGTACCTACATCAGTGTCACAGACTTGAACCTGATCCTACTGTATTATTAATGGGCTGATTGTAGTGAATACCGAAATAGATATATTAAAAAAATGTTAAACCGTGATCATCGTGAAAATATCAAGAACCCACCAATTAATTCATACCGTCCAGTGTTTAACACTGGTTCACCAATAGGTAAAAGACAATATTGGTACTACCATGTTGCCGTTCTAAAATTCTAAAATTAATAAAAACACCTTTTCGTCTGCCGAATCTGAATGGCGCAATATGTGGCGGTCGAGGAAGTCGAGTTTATTACTCGGTAACAGAATACTCGTACGAATGTTATAAGGTGTACCCGGACACACGGATAGATAAGCCGATTTTGTTTTGACTCGCTGGATATGAAGTATTTACTTTGTTATGTTTATCTCTGACAGTTGTAGATCTCTTACGAAAGCCAGCTGATGCAAACATTGCAAACAAAAGAATTAATAACGCATACTTTATTGATTATCCATTTGTATTAATTGATCAACCACGTCAGTTAAAAGCTTTTTCCCGTCAATGCATAATGAGGTGTTTTTGCCTTTATATTTATCCCTGCCGTGCCTAGGATTTTCAACATCATGTATGCTCGATTAGCTGTGAATAAACTTAGTTATGTTTTACATAAACAACGCGAATAAAGGAATGAATTTGCACGGCGCTAAATTCAGTTTTAAATGTGCCCGAAGGACTTTGAATAGAGATTTGATCTTACTTTTCTTAATTGATGTGGCGCGCACACCCTCTCGGCACCCTTCCTATTAGAAGTGCGACGACTAAGCAAGACCGAGGATCGTACCCTGACGGCAGTATTGCTTCAAATGCTCTGACAAAGTTCGTAAAACTTTAATGATGTCTGGGGCCTCTTCGTGAGTACCCATTAAGCGTAAGTTCCTGGAGGGTGAACAATATGCTACTAAAATGAATATCCTTTTAAGTAGCCGATGGAGATTTTCCATTCCAGCAAAGCGTAGTATTTTTTCACTTAGAAACCTTACAGTTTTATGTTGACGAATTGGCTATAAACGTTATATAATTTAAGTAGGTAACATTTATTACACACATTTATGTAAACTTAATCTGCTAGGGTTTGGTTTTGGGTTAGAAGCATCTATCCGCGAATAATTTGAACCGAGATTACATATGGACTTTGTACAGTTCAATATTATGTTAAAACACTTACTTGTCTCTGTTCTCAAAGAGTCTCTTATTGTCCTCAGGGCCAGCCTGCCCGTGCGCACGGCGCGCCTCTTGCAGCGGTCGCGCACGCAGACTCCATCCGACGCTCCGAGCGAGGGCAGCGCGTCACCGGCGCCCGCGTCGGGCGCACTACTGCAGGACGTCGTCGACATCAAGACGCTGCTGCTTCAGCTCAAGAGAGTCTTACACGAGGCACGTATGCAAGTCTCATCGACGTCATCATCATATCGGCCGAAACGTACACTGCTGAACTTAGGCGGAGGCCTAGAATCGCCATAATGTCGCGTGTCGTTCGCTTTACAGCGGATTCCCGGGCCTTTACCGATCCGAGCTCTACTTTGCCATAATCGCCAGAGCCATATTTGCCCAATCGGCCATCAATTCTACTCAATTTCATTAAACCGGCTTAACTTTAACCAGAATAGAGTATACATGAACTGGAAGTTTTATACCAATAATTTGAAGTTAACGTGGACTTGATATAATAGAGATCACCAGCTTTTTGTGTATCATGTAGTGCATGTGACTGTGTTTGGACTTAGCTGTGTGTCTAGAAATCAACCAACGGTTATAAGTTTTACTGTTTTTATATATATGGCCGTATTATGATTAGAAGACATATTAACTGGTTTTATTCATGTAACTCATACGTCATAACATAAAATAATAACGTTTATTTTGTGTTACGTTATAAAGGTTGTGACCTAAGTCCAATTGTAATTCTAAAAAACGGTGAACAAACTTACAGCTACTTTTCAAATTGCCTATAAAAACAGCAAGAGTTTTATCGTTCATCGATTTCAATTAATGCTAGTTTGATTGTTGTAGATATTTTCAGTTACGATGTTTCCGTGTGTGTTTTAGCATAACATGAAAGCATGAATATTCTAATTTTCCGTGTGCAAGCAAGGGCATATAGGAAGTAAAGGAAGTATAGTAATGTGCAATTTCCCCCTAGTTACAGTAATAGGAACATAACATGCGTTACCGTTACTTACCGTCAGATCATGTGTGACTTAGTTATAATGCTTACAATCATGTAGACTTGTAAAGTTAAGTACCTTTTCCAAGTGCAGAACTGTAATTTGCTTATTCTTAGATCCGAATCTAGCATCTTGGTTCGCACGTAAGAACCTATGGGAAAGATTCCGTCAATTCAGATAACAATTATCTTTTATCCATCGTTCAGCACAATGCTAATTAAAGCTAATTTCATGTCTTATTTTACGTAATAACGTAGCTGTTTTTGTGGCTAAAGTGTCATTAAAATTAAGCATTTTTTGTTACGTAGATAGTGTTACGAGCGGGACCTTGATATCAAATTTCTAAAACGTTTTTGTTCTTTGTTAGCACTCCCCATTTACCACAATATGAATGGGGCGAAAACAGCCGTATAAAATTACGCCAAGCTATATAAATAAAAGGTATTTGTTCCGTTTGGATAAACCAGTATTGTGCAATAGATACGTAGATCGACGTATCTCCTTACAGGTGAACAAGTTTATTTGCCGCAACCAAAGGAAGGTTGTAAGTTTGTAAAAGGTTGTTAAGGTTCACAAAACCTGTTTCATTTGCTGTATTATTAATTATTAATCTACTTTTAGCTGCGCTGCTGACATTTTTGCAGATTGCTTCTTACTTGACTAACTAGTAAATACTGAATTGATTGAACCTGTGATTAAAAGAGCACGCTGCACTGTCTCATTTCAAAGCTTAAGTGTTATCCTTACCCAACATAAAATCATTTGTTTAAACCGATGGCCCTTATATGTGATTTGTCTAAAGCGTAGGCTAGCATAAGCACCTTTTTTTGTTTGCGTGTTGTAACGTTTGTTTATTTGGTTGCATCGCCTTGTTTGCTGCACGCAGCCGGGGGATGAGCATCATTCGATGAGTGTAAGTAAAGCCTCTGCGATTCGCAATAGCACGGATAGCACAGAGAGTTCACTTAAAACGATCATAACCATAAATTACTTTGAAATTGTTTTTCAAATTGATACTGAACGCTCTGTGCCCCCGAATTCAGCACCGCTGTAACGCTTTTTTCCTTTCTATCTTGTGTTCACTTTCACCTATATCGTGTCTTTGCCGCCTAATTATGTTTTAATGTTCTCGATATTTTCAATCTTACAGCTACTTTAATTGAAGCCGACTGTTCTGGAAACAATTATACGGTATCGCTTGACGAAGTGAATTCTTTACTATTGTGACACGGTTTCCATGACACGGCGGTCCTAACCAAGCATGACGGAGGCGGGTACTTGCTTTTCTATGCAGCACAGCAGCAGAGATTGGAAAGCGATACTTTAGGAAAACATCTGAAGTTTGATAAATATTGTTCTTATATGCTCTATCCACATACCTATGCTGTCACGCCCACACAGATTGAATAGGGATGGCTTTATGTGCTTCCGCACGAAGAACGTTTTACGGAGATAGTTTACACGCGCCTGGATGACAGCGTCAAATTCTAATAATTGCTGTTTACTTTAATTACCACAACATATATTAAAAACCGGTCAAGTGCAAGTCGCTCTCGCGCACCGACTTTTGAGTAGCCTAAATTTTAATATAGATTTTCAAAGTTATTTTGTTCTTATCAAAAACTGTAAATAATGAACACTTCATTTTATTATTCCCTTGAAACATAAGTTGTTACTTCAGAGAAAAGGGGGGGAACGGTATTCTTTTTAAAATTTTAGGTTATTAAACAAAAAGTAACTACTTCATAGATAATTAAAAAAAAAAATTTAAATGTGCCGATTGAACCCTTCCATATGACACCCCATTTGCGTCAAGAGCGTTTAGAGCCTAGAAGCTATACAAATACACTCGATTATTGAATCAATAATCATCGTTTAAGATCGTAGGGTTTCGAAGGTTCAACCAAAAACATGCGAAAAAGGTGTATGTTTGATAAATAATCCTCGAGAATTTTGTTTCTAATCGTGTTTTCTTGTTTAACAGTCTCAAAGAAATATGAGGAAGTTTAATATATCCAAAAAACAGTTAAGTACTTAGGCGTTATGGTTATTGAGATCCAGATCCTGGAAAACTACCGCCTTTATCATATGTTGTCTCTTAAACGTGAAGATTATTTAAAGGAAATGTGCATGAGTTGTTAAAGTCTTGGTCAAGTAGACTACGGTATCACACCGTGAGTAAGCGCCGCCACTATCAATGCATTAGCTGTTTGACACAAGCAAGGGGCACACTGCACGCCTGAGTCACTTTGTAGGGTTAGAAAATCGCGCGATCGAACGAATGCAGTCTTTGTCTTCTTCTTTATTTAATCCAGGGATAGTATTCGTACCTATGTTTTATGATGTAAGTGTAAATTGCAGAGCGAAACTCTCGACCCGTTGCTGGCCGCGTGCGCGGAGAGCCCCGCGCGCGCCAACGGGCGCCGCCCCCCCGCCTCGCCGCTGCACCCCGACGCCTGCGCCGAGATGCGCCGGCAAATTGTATTCCTACAGGTCAGTTGCTTCATTCATATTGTCCTTTGGCTAATGATATTCAATTCTGCACAGCCTCCCCTCCGTAAAACAATTAAATCAAGAAGCATGTTTTTGTTGGGCACTTATCAAAGGCCACTAAGTCGAAACGCTGCTTAAATCAAGTCGATTTTTTTCCTTTTTCATCCGCGGAAACAAGTAAGCGGAAACCCTGGTTATACATTTTTCAAGAAATGCAGCCTTAATTAGCGAAAATCTATTCTGATGTGATTTGGTTTTTGTTATAACGCTGGGATCCTAGTGAAAAAGAGTACAAGTCTTTTCCTAACGTCTAGAAAGTCTTTTCTAAGGTCCGGTTTTCATGAAACCTTGGTGTTTTTTCATTGCAGAGTCAGCTAGAAGAACGCGACCGGCTGGTGCGCGTGCTGCAGCAGCAGATGCTGCGGCTGGCGGGCGGCGCCGAGCCGCGCGCCGACCCCACCTGCTCCGTGGCCACGCAGACTGATCGGGTGAGGCCCACATCGCCGGACCCAGCTGTGACCAGGGGCCGATTTATCGAAACTAGCCCGCTCGGTATTTAAAGGGAGCTCTCTGATCTCAGTCAATCGATCAAAGGAACTAAGAGCTCCGGAGCAATTTTGAGATGAGAGAGTAAACGTTTTGATCTATAAAAACACGGAACTAACCCTGATAACAATGCAGGACCCGCTTTGAAATAGGTACTATATGTCTAGTTCACAGAGAGCGCCGTGCCGTACGCTCTTACTCTTTCGCTCTGTTTCGCTCATAGGTTCATCAATTGCTGACTGACCTTTAGGTCCTTTAGGACCGAAGACCGTTTAAGATCGTTTACGAGGAACTACTTAGTTCCGTTTGGACCGACTTAAGCCTACTCGAAACTCACTAGACTATGATATCTAGTAGCCCATGCGGTACATTTCACGGAAGTTAGTTTGCTACCCATTGATGAAGATGTCATTGTTATTAGAGATGCCAAGTCATTTGTAATTGATAGGATACTCAACCTTATTGTTCTAAAATGTCAGATTGGCTTTGGAACTAATGTGGGTGACAAATTTAATTGACTGTACTAATATAATTAGTTTTGTGACTTTCGAGAAACGGGCCCCGGCTGAGCACATTTAAATTGTTGAAGGTATAAGGGCTGGCTAGTTGGACTATGTTGACGTATGTCCAAAACAGTTTGCAAAGATGTTTAAATGACATAACCTCCCATCGTGTCATCGAGCCTTTAGTAACAGACAAAATTATTTATAGCTATGCTATGACAATCTTGGTTTTATACTGTAATGTCAACCGCCGGGGTCAACCGTCGGGTCAACATTTTTAACTATTAGGTACCTACTTAACTTTTATAAGGTATGCTTTTTAAGATAATAAGCATTTTGGTCCCTTTCAATGCAAGATATTATACCAAATTGTTTCTATAAGTGTATATTCATGAATTATTTATAATTGTTTCTAAATCTGAAACTTACAATGGGTCTGTTTTCGTTCCAGTTGCGGCCGCCGATGAGTTCGGCGCTAACGAGTTCTGAAAATTCCGGTTTAGTGAGGTAATTGACCACACTTATTGGTGAATACAATATTATTCTACAATACTCCTTACTCTAATGAGTTATACCACCAGAAATAAGTAACTAACTAATTGCAATGAGGGGGGGAGGGAAGGGTATTGGAGGCCAATTCTAGAATTTTTTAAATATATTACTTCCAAACGGTTTTTTTTACATAATTATACTTGCCTATAAGTAAGCCAAAAATGACACGGACCGTATGTGAGAAGATTATATGGGACTTAAATACCAGTTGGGACACAGGAAAAAATATTTCTGAAGTTTAACCTAGAGGCAACTTCAGCCGAACATTCCGAACAATAAGTACTATAATTGATGAGGATTCAAATAACTGGGCATTGTATTTTTTTTAAATTAGCGTCCAATTGTGAAACTTAAGTTGCCGATGCTAAAATGATGAATTGATGATATTCAATATAATTGTTTTTAAAAGCAGCAAGGCTATATTTTCTTTTACTTAACACACCTCACATTTAAAAACCTAATTCTTCATTGTTTTAGGTTTATCACCGCTTCAATACATTGGTTGAGGTCCTTACTCAACACATTGCACTCATCCATAACCCTCCTCTACATACCTACGATCATCCCCTCACACTGTCTATCACTATGTAAAGAAAAGAGCAGCATTGCATTACGTAACACAATATCAACTACGCAGTGCCTAGCTGCCTATATAGGAAAATCACAATGGATCTTGGTCCTGAGAGATTACATGAATAGGAAGATGACATTTGCTCCTACTTCAATGTGCAGAGTCACTCTCACTGTGACTCCTTATTTCGCTGGCATTTTCATCTGACATTGAATTCATTATCGTTAATACTACCTCAATTAAATCATATAGTTTTAATCAGAATGATGTATATTGTCTTTGAATATAATTATTCAGGTCTTTTTGAATATTGTCAGTCTGGTATTGCCATTTAACATAGTCTGACTTTGGGGTTAACTCAATAAACCAAGTAATCTCAACTGTTGAATCATGTCACAGGTCCTCCCCATTTTCTAGTAAATACTATGCCATCATCGACTTTAATCATGTTCTAATTTCCTCACATGCTGCTTTTAATTCAAATTGGATTTTGGGCAATTGTTGTCACTTGTCGGATACCGGCGCAGTTTCCACTTGGGGGGCGTTCGTCCGTCGCACCAGGTAGCGTGGCTCGACTGCTTTCTCGCTGTGTGCCTCTTGTGTTCCGTCAATGTGTTGTGCTTGCTGCATCTCGCCTACCGAAACCCAGGCGATCTCTTCCTCACCTCCGATAGGGATATCGAGGATTACTGCCACAAATTCTTCAAGTGATGCATGAGCAGTCTCAATCAGTCGATGTTAGACCTAACGTGCCTTTGTAAATACAGCTCTAATAATTAAGTAGTTTAATAAAAGGTTATGTAATATAATTGTGTTGTCCCAAAGCCTGTACTGGATGGGTTCATGGGTATGAAGAATGCTATAACGTTTGATTTAACCGCACGAGGCACTTGATTTGGTATTCACTTGCGTGGAGTTTCGGAGTAGCGTAGGATCGCTTGTATTGTTATAGTTATTTAGGTAATCGTGTGTTTTGTCGTTTTGGTTTTCCTAATTTGGATTGTTTTTTGTAATTTACTTCGATTCTGAAACCGCATTATGTTACACGCTGCCTGGCAGAATATAAAGGTGAGACATAATAAAGGCGTACCCATACCGATCTAAGCACATACTCACAAATCTCATAGCATTAGGTGCGGGTAGATTTCTTGCATGATATAATGTCTCTCATATAAACTAGCCCGCAATATGCAAAATATTATTATTGATCAGATACATCGTAACTATTAATATAATCATTAACTTAACTTGTCTATTTACCAGAGCTCCATAAACAATAATTAATATATATTTTTCACTTCACCAGTTGGAATGAGCAAGCTAGCGGGCGGAAGCTGCCGGTGTATAGTGAAGCACAAAAGACTAAGAGGACTGTAATCAACGGGACCGTGAAGTGCCAGTGCGGGCGCCTCGGCGACGAGGACCGACGGACCGACGTCCAGGTCAAGACCAACAGCCGCGTCGGCTCCAAATACCTGCAAGCGCTCGCCAAAAACGACTCCAGTCGACACTACATCAAACGGGACTCCTCCGTAGGAGAGAAGAACACCAGAAAAATGATGTACTCTACCAGATCTCGCTCCATAGAGAACTTCCATAATCAAACGTTTTCTACCACAGAACCTATGCTCGCCAAAAACGCAGTGATCGAGGAAAACATGATCAAACACCATACGTCGTACGGAGACTTGTATAACGGCAGGATCAGCAGCAAGGAGAGTGTGAACGGGAACCGACACAGCCCCAGTTTGAATGGACAGTCCACCGACACGGATTACAGTTCCGACGGCGGGTACAAGTCTCTTCCTTCCTCCATCAACTGCAACGGATACTCGCCCAAGAAATCCAGCGGCATCCCTCGAAGGTCGATCGAGCAGAGGTTCTTATCCGCCAAGACTGTCAAAGCGAGCGCTGTATGAGCCCACAACAGACCCTCAAAGCCAGTTTCGAGATAACTTTTACTGTAAGATCAACATTTATTGTTTGTAAATGAAAATATCGTCTGAAGAAACGTATCACCTGTGGACTTTAATATGGATTAAAGGAACCAGAACCTTGCCATCATATTTAAAAGTACCAAACGAACGTAGTTCAATTAGCCAAAATTGTGTTGAGATCTTAAGTGGGTATTTTCATTTACATTCCTCATTAATGCATTGTTAATAGCAGAATGCTACAAAGTGTCGGAACTGGCGGGAGGTCTGCGAGGAGAGCCTGCCGCGGCGCTCTGTAGAGAGCAACGCTTGTTCGCATTTAATTGGTACCCACTCTGGTGAGGCTAATATTAAACTAATAACTATTAACGCGTACCTTACTTAGTTGTTGGATGCCAAATTATAACGGTGTA
This sequence comes from Acleris sparsana, assembly GCA_923062465.1. Taxonomy (NCBI): domain Eukaryota; kingdom Metazoa; phylum Arthropoda; class Insecta; order Lepidoptera; family Tortricidae; genus Acleris; species Acleris sparsana. The sequence goes on from OV281293.1 coordinate 6,411,399, forward strand.
ATCGTTTTCATTAAATTATAATTCGAATATCTCGATGTATTTAACGTATATCTCTGTATTGACCTGAAATGTAAACAATCGTTTCGTTTCGTAATTTTTCAATGAATTGCATATGCATATTTTCCTTACTATCCTAATTTTAAGCCTAAAATTTGACCTCCCTGTATAATACAGTTAGCGGATTCAAGTGAACAAGAACTAATTTTTGTAGATTTAATTTACAAATTTGTATACAGGCGGTAAAAAGTTATCTTAGATTTTCTATGGTAGACAAACTAGTAGTTATAAAGGTGTAATATGTGATAAGAGAGGCTGTAAGAACTTGTATAATTTCATCGTTTCTTCCTGTTAATAATCCACATTTATTGGAAGTGTTTCGTAATTTATTTGCTCCTTAGTGTTATTTGGTAGCGTCAGTAGGTATCATATAGGTCAAACACTTCACAGCTGTGTTGTCCCGGATGTCATTTTAAAGCATTTTGTAAGATCAGTGGTAACGTAATTAACTTGTAATTTAGCCATACATAGTGAAGCTATATTAATCTTCCATAAAGCCTAATTATAAATATCCTATATTGATACCTAGAGTAATATACTATGTTGTTATATACCTTGAAGATCTTCACGTTAATTCTACGTACTTACGGCTACTTGTCTTATTTGTTACGCGCTTTCCTACGTTAGTTATGAGTCGTAAGCCCACTAGCTTTAGTAAAACAAATTTTATTTTGAAATTGTTTCAATAAATAGATTTAATTTTGAATTGAGTCATTATTTCAACCCTGTATCAAAGAACATCACCCTGCACTCGTAAGTCGTACGTCTCTTAATGAATGATTACCTCGTCAACGTAACAGTGAAAATGAACACAACTCCGATGATAAATTCCTTAAAAGAGGTCACTAACCGACTTTATCTTTCGCAATCCTGCATTACCTAAGTAATTCCAACTGCCTGACTGATAAAAATAATACCTAAATGACGACTGATTGTTTCTAGGCAAACTACCTTGACATCTGAGTATGACCTCAGTATAAATAAATATACAGGTTGTAAGCAAATTAAGATGCGAACAATTAAAGGTCATTAATGTTAATCTTTGCATGTAACAATATACTTTTGTTGAATAATCATGGTAAGGGAGAAATCATCATCATAAAACACCCCGCGAAATAGTGAAGGCTAAAAAGTAAGTTGTGGTTTCTACTTTCTATTGTTTTCATTAAAATATCCCCTGCTAATTTACACCAGTATTATCAACTGTGATTCATGGACGTACAATTAATACCTAAGAATTATTGAAACGTTTTCCGATGATATTGATCTTTGCCCTGCCCACATGCGTTACGTTCTAGTTAGTTTCATGACACGCTACTGCATGTGTAGGTACTGAAGGTCTTGTTGAAACTACGAGTAGTGCAGTTATGAGTTATGACTGCACTAAATCCATATTACGAGGTAATCATTAGCACGTCTGGTTTATAAAATAAACTGCCACCTGACCTTATTCAGTCTTGGGACAAAAGAATCATACTACCTAATTGGAACGCGGTTAAGTATTCAACCTGACAATATTTATGCTTTACCTCAGTTCTTACTTGAGTACAACTTTCACTTTAACTTGAATGCTACCACAGCATTGAGCTATTAGAAAAACTGGGTAGGTACATTTAAATCAAAAAACCATTGTGTGATTGGTGATGGATACATAAATATATGATTCAAAAATACTAAAACCACTCATTGTTTAGTCAAAAAGGCGCACCACAGTCCTAAAAATGGTCAACTTTGATTATGTACGACATATTTTTAGGACTGTCTTATCACTCTAATTGCTCTAATGAATTGTATCGGCCCAGCGGGTTCATTTATATTAAAGCGTAGAATTTACTACTTGTGTACACCCTCGTTTTCTATTTCTATGTAGGTACTAATTTATTGTTGAACCTTGAACAACGACACTAACACATGCTGAACACGATGCGTGCAATGGAACAAACTTGACATTTATTATCTAAGGGCCGGTACAGACGGACAGCATTTGAACTGCAACCCAGCTTCATAATGGCAGTTCGATTGCAAATGACGTACGTACGTGGTCATGCTGTTACGTCAACTGCATCAGAACTGCACTTGAACTGCTATTTTGCAAGTCCGTGTGTACCGGCCTTTACTTGCTTAGAAAAACAATTGTTTCACAGTCATTTGTTTTCGGTGCGTTCTATTGGCGCAAACGTTGCGACCAACTCTCGCTTGGTTAGATAAGCGCAGAAACATCACGCCGGCCGACCGGCAGTTGCAATCCAGCGGTCACCCGGTGGCCAGTGAGTGAAACTCGTCCGTCGACTTAGACCGCGAACGATTAAGTTCGAAAAAGGAATTCCGGCGGATTTTTTTTTGAGTTGCCGGTGCTGAATCTGGTAGGTGGTGTTTTTCTAACAAAAGAGGGTAGTTTAATAAATAATTGACAGTGAATGAAAGTGAAGTGAAAATGAGCACTATTTTGAGTATTCTAAAAAAGTTACAACTAAGAGAAAAGAAAGCGGCCGAATGTGACGATACTGACGATTTAAGCAGTTTTATGGTTTAGTATACATTTGAAATTATGTGCTTGTATCGGCGAGGAATCAATTATTTTGATCGTTAAATTAAAAGTCTGCGGGTCGTAGTTGCTTTGTTTTATGAAAGAAATGTTAGGATCTCTAACATGTTTTAACTCGACACCGATTTTTTAGCATACATGTTTAACTGAAGTTACGGTTGAGAAATGGTAAATCGTCCATGTTAACAGAACGGCCGTTACTTGAGCAAGAATTGTCACATCGATAATGAGCGTAACTAGGAAATTTGATAGTGATGTTTGTTTTGTCCGTGATACTATTTTGTTTATCACCTGAGCTAATCCTAACTAGATACAGTACGGTTCCTGCTTACCCGATATAACAATTGTTTAATTCTACTTTGCTATCAATTAGTGTAATCTCGTTTCATAATTATTATAATAACTAGTGACACGCCTTCGCTTCGGTTTATATAAGTTTACCGGAACACCCGTACATAACTCAGACATTATCATACATGAAAACCTTCCTCTTCAATCACTCTATCTATTTCTGAAAACTGTATTAAAATCCTTTGCGAGGTTTAAAAGATATAAGCGTCCAGACAGCGGAACGACTTCGTTTTATATTATTCGATTATCAAATGAACTTAAACTCCATTATCATATTTATCGAAGCATCAACCTTTTAAATTGTTTTTGGGCGATTCGTTGACTGGTAGAAATTGCCTTAAAGCCAGTAAATTCGCGGTTTGTAACTTTTATGCATTGTGCAAAGAAGTTAAAATAAAGCCTTGGTCAAATGTGTTGAGCACCCTACGCTTTGCTTTGTAACTTATAAATAAAGTATGATTTATCAATTTAAAAATACACAAAGACGTAAAATATTTAAAAAGGTATTTGAACATGTGCAAATAATTACGAGGGGCGTTCAATAAATTCTCGGTATTGGTATCTTGCAAACCTTTTTTAGTAAAGTTCTGAATACTGGCCGCTAAGAGTCATTGACAGTAAAAAAAAGTAAATTTGAAGCACACACGTTCTTTTGTTTTTCTGCTACTGCTGAACAAACGTGATCACCATGAGCGATTTTACAATGTTAATAAAATGGGGCCATCGAGCAGTGATAGAATTCTTGACTAAACAGGGAAAAAATCAAAAGTCTATAAAAGAAGAAATGGATTTAGTTTACCATGAGTCCGCTCCTTCCTTCATTATCTACTGTCCAAAAGTGGTCAGATTAATTTAAGCGTGGGAGGGAGAGCATAGAAGATGACCCTAGACCTGGTCGGCCTGTTGAAGCTACTTTACTACCAGAAAACATTCAAAAAGTGGAGAAAATTATACTGGAAGATGGTCGAGTGAAGGTTAGGTCTATAGCACAAAAAAACAATATTTCTATTGGTACAATACATCCACGATCATCTTAACATGTCCAAAGTTAGTGTACCACGAATGTTGACACCGTTTCAGAAGCATACGCGCTTGCTTTATTGCTTTATTGCTTGTTGATCCGACTTCATTGAGCTGTGTGATGAAAACCCTGATGGTTTGCTCCAAAAAATTGTTACTGGAGATGAAATTTGGGTTCATCATTATGACCCTGAGAGCAAACAAGAGTCGATACAGTGGCACGTTAAAGGAACACCTCATCCCAAGAAATTCAAAGTCGTCCCTTCAGCTGGCAAGATCATGGCGACAATATTCTGGGATTTTGAAAGGATATTAGTAATAGATTATAAAGATTTTTTTTTAAATATTACAAGAGAGTACTACGCTAACATTTTACGCCAATTACGGGAAGCAATCAAAGAGAAGAGGAGGGGAAAATTGACCAGAGGAGTGCTGCTTCTTCATGACAACGCCCCTGTGCATACTGCTCATGTTGCCAAGAAGCTGTTCTTGAATCTGGGTTCGAAACTATTACAAAATTACTAGTTTTAGGTCGAAAAGAGGGTATTTTAAAAAAAATATCTAAAAACGTGAATAACTCGAAAACCAATGAGTTTTGACCCCTGGTTGACTGGACTTAAATCATTACAAATGAGCTGTAGAATAACCCCTTTCAAGGAATACGGCGAATTGCCTGTCACCCTGTATACAACAACGCGTAAAAAAAGATATAAATGCACCGTTTAAAGTTTGACTTTTATATGAAAAGCGCATCAACACCTTTGGCCAAGGCTGTATAAGTAAATACACACAGGGTGTACTAGAACGCAACGTAAATATTACAGTGCACCGGGTGGTATATCAATGATGGTGACTTATATCAGTAAACTAAACGTCATTGAGGGTTAGATACATATACGGATTGTAAAAACGCCTAGTTATCTTTAGCCAAGGGAACTTAAGGTGTAACAGTCGGCCAAATAGCCTTGTCGCTTTTAACGTGTTTCACATATTATTGCAGCAGTTCAAAGTTTCAAACGTTACGGTAAAGTGACACAGTACTAAAATGTGCAGCTTGCTTCTTATAAGGTCGACCGTAGGTACCTACTGCAGGTGGTATTTTCTACCAGTATGATATATTAAAATGTTAAACAATAGTATTATTGCTACTGAGCAGATGCCCTTGTCAACGCCATGTTTTATTTTATTTTTCCGTCATTTATAGGTATTTGTTTTTTGTGAGTGTTGAATAAAATGTTCCTATTTTTATATTCTAGACCAGTACAAAGGGGGGATTTCATATTTGGCAAGAGCTAGGTTATCAGGCAAGTTCTATTGAACAATTTCCTTACGTACGAACTTTATTGGATTTTTTGACGATTTCAATGAAAAAAAAAAATCCTTTGTAGACACAAGTGATAAAAGAGCTGCTAGTGTATTTTAATAATAACAATATTAAATAAATAATAATAATAAAATGCTTCATTTTTAAGTCTTCAAATATATCAAGTCCAAACCAATTTTTGCATCCAAATGGAGTGCGATTATATAAAATATTGTCTGTTAGTTATCTGTGGAACGGTGCAGCTACGCTGCGATTATAAAACGTTGAATAACTTTTTTTTTTTACACGGCAACGTTCGACAAAATCTATAAATGTTGTCGTTGTCAAATATGTTTTGTAATGTTATATAACATTTTACAACTGCAGTGTGGTAGTAGCAAAACCCAATGTCCTTTACTGTTAAGGATATCATTAATTAATATAACTAACTAATGTAGTAAGTACATCAAATAGTAAATCTCAACATTGTTCAGTCATCATCATCATCATCATTATCAGCCGCAAGACGTCCACTGCTGGACAAAGGCCTTCCCCAAGGTTTTCCACAACGATTGTTCAGTATTGTTCGGTATTTGGTCCGCTTATCAAAATTATTCAGTTAACAGGCGACCCAAAATGTCCGATCACCAAACTATCCAATTTGTTTGTTTGTTTGTTACACATTCGATTGTTAAGCAAACCTATTACGGGTGAGAGAATGATAGCGCTATCTGGAGAGGTCGGGGCGGGGCGATACCAGGAGTCAAGACGTACTGCGGCTCAGTTCGGATGACGAGGTCGGTAAGTCACACACATTCATCTAAATTGGGTTTTGATCAAAGCCCTATGGGAAATAATTGATTCAATGTAGATGGTAAAATTACCACCTGTTTATGGTAATTTCCCTGCAAGGGCAGTGATTTGATCGAATCACTCAACTGTTACCTAAACCAAATCTTTTCAGTAGAAAAGAGGAAAAGAAGATATTGTCAATATTGTTTGTTTTCATAACGATTATTATTGGTATTCCGGTAACCTCTGGGGAGATGGCCGATTGAAAGATGACCAACTTCTACTTTAGATTTATTCTGTTTACTGATTTAATCTCCCTCACTTGACATTGGCGAAATCACTGCGGCGAAATTCTGCGGTAGACCGCCATTTAAAAAAAGAAGAAAAGAAGAGGAAATCGACTAGTAATCGTAAGTAGGTTCCCTAACCAAATCAAATCAAACAGTTTTAGTTTAATGAAAACATGAAAGTCCCATTTCCTTAATGTCTACTCTTAATTTCCTCTTTGCTTGTGCCCGTCAGACTTTTGCACGTTCGCTAGAATGGTCGAGTAAATGCTGAAGTCTGTTCAGCGCAATCACATATTAAGTAATTTCCAGTCAATCCTAGCTTTCCTTTCAGCCAATCCTTTAGGTGAGTTGTAAGTAGGTATATTATTTTTCCCCTCAGCACCTCAAAAAAGTAAAATTTGATGTTAAAGAACAGTGTGCAAAATTAGTTTTTCTGCGAGCGAAAGACGGTGAGCAAGTTTTATATTTTGCTGCCAGCGTGAGACGAAGTACCTTATTAATAAATAAAAAAAATTACAAGAACAGTGCTGGGTGTTTAAACATGGACGGGGTTTATTTAGTACCATGTTGTATTTTTTTACTTTTAAGTATCTATTATGTTCTCGCTGCTGAGGTAAAAATTTGCATGGGTAACACGAAACCAAAATTAATTGCATCTCGTATCTGGCTACACTCACTCGTGATTCAATTACAGAATCCTTCGCTTACTCTGGATTCAAAATCAACACTCGCAGCAAAAACTAACTTGGCTCTCATTTTGCACAAATATCGATTATACCCGTAAAGTAAAATATTTCAGATCAAAATTTCTCAAAATAAACGAATTTCGGGCGACTCGGGGCTATGCATTTAGGCTAATAATTGGTAATTAGGATTTCTAATATTAAGCTCACTAAAATACCAATAAAATGAAGCGATTGTAAAACCGCGGTCGTTTTCTTATCACTAAATGAGACATAATTTTCATGACGCTAATCTTTATCGTGTTACGTTGGACATTGATGCAAATCATAATCTAATGACGATATGGTCTCATTGGAAGACGTGCGACTTTATCATCTTTGTTTGACCCTTCACATTTAGTCCCGCAGTCATGTCGTACAATAAAATCGGAACAAGCCAGAACGTACGTCACAAACCAAGTATTAAGGAATCCTTTTAGGGAAGATCTTGTATACACTAAAGCGGGGGAGAAGTACATCATGACGTCATGTCTCCGTGGACCCTGTGGCAAACCATTGTCAATCAAACGAGTGCATATAAACATGAACCTCGACCCCTTTACCCCCAGCGAACGTCTATTCGCAACTTCGAACTTGCTTAAACTACTTTTACTAACAAACCTATCACTTAATTACGACAGCTTCCTAAGCGCTATGAAAAGCAAATCAAAATTAAACATCAGAGGATTCGCCGATCGAAGTTTACTACAAAATTCTCAAACGTATAAACAATTTATGCGTAGAGGCATATACTGAAGAGCCTTTCACTACGCGAAGGTGAAAGTGATTCGAACTTGCATGGGAGACGAGATGTCTGCCGCGCAACGAGGATAAACTAGCTTACTTTTATAGGCACGCACCTACCAAACAAATCTTCCAAGAACAACAATGCAACAACTACTTAATGATGTGTTTTTAGATAAGAACTTTATTTTCTAAATGAATATGCAACTTCATTAAACTAATTGATGCAATTACTTAAGCATTATTATTTATATGTTTAATTTATATCAAGGTTATTTCATTGAGGAAGAACCAAGTAAATCGTTTGCAAGTAACTAAGCCAGTTTCATTAAATCATAAATGTACATTACATCACACCTATACAGTGAGTTAATACTAATAACGATAATTCGTTCCAAAATTTGCTTGCAATCAGGTTAAACAATAACGTTTTCGAAGCATCTTGATAAAACTTCACTTTACTCCACTACGAAGCAGTAGCGAAACCTTAGAACTTAACCTAACCGAACCTAACAAACAGTCGAACATGCTTTAAAGAGACTTTTGGGTTCGGGCTATAATAGGTAGAGCTTCATTACGACAATGCATATCAAAGGACTTCCATTCGAGTTTTCAAGAGCGAATGAGAGTACAAATACAAAAGGCAGTAGGTAAGACGTCTTGAATTATACATCGATCGGTAACTACTCGTATTTCAATGTCAAGATTAATCAATTTCTGACCCAATTTGCGGCGGCGGCTCCTCAACGTTCACTGATATCGGTACGCTTTACCGGTTCAAAGGTAGCGTGAAGAATGACAACACCTTTACTTCAAACAACCAGATAATGTTCTGCGATAAGGAACCCAAACAATTCAGTAGGCAGCTAGGCAGCCATATCAAATCCGTATTTTCACAGACTTGGATGTGATTGTAATCAGTTTATAAACAGTGTGAGCGAGCGAACGACAAAACACGAACAATATGACAGCGGCGTCAAAGTTTCACAGTTGTGTAAGAAATAAGTTCTTTTACATAAGCACCTCAAAAAGGCAGGTTTTGCTGTTTAAAGACTAGGGAAAATTTGATTTTGCTGACAGCTATAAACACTGAACATTTGATATTGCTGCGAGCGTGGGACGAAGTAACTTTTTAATTTAAAAAAATATGCCGAGAACGGTGGTGGGTCAATATAAATGTGGGTGGCTCGGTGGGTAAATACGAGTATGCATGTGGTTGAATTTTTACCATGTTTTATTTTTTACTTTTAGGTATTATGTTCTTGCTTGAGGTGAAAAAGTTGTATGTGCAACACAAGACCTAAGTTATTGGCATCTCGGGTTTCGCTTTCTCGAGATTCAAAATCAACTCTCGCAGCAATAACTATCTTTGCTATTGTTGCAAATAAACTATATTCGAACCAATGCGTATATTTTCAATCACTCTCGTTCTGAAACCAGCTTACCGGTTTTTGTCGCCAGATGGCAGAGATGGGGCCGGCGGGTCGACCGGGCGTGCCGCTGCGCACGCGCCTTGCACAGGAGGCCTACACGTGCTGCGCCTTTTGGCTCGCGGTGTCGGCGTTGCCGGCGCTCGCCTTCTCCTACCTAGGTAGGCTACCATTTATCATTCAAACAAATGGATAGTCTCCCCACTAGGTAGACTGAAGACCTGGCGAAGGTCGCGGAACACGCTGGCCGAAAAAAATGTATCGAGACGGCCCTTTTCCAGCAGTGGATCATGACATGAATGCAATAAAATTAAAATGAATATGATGATATTATAATAAATTCCTTATTTCTTATGCAATATGGGGAAAACCATTGCCACTCATATTGTCAATATTGTCATATACGAACACCTTAATTCAGAATAATTATTTGTACGTTTTTTTTACGACATCTATATCTACATATTGTTATATATTTTTTAACTAGACCATAATAAAGTCTGTATGTAATCAAAAATTGCGTTCGGAATTACACAATTTCCGGACTTTGATCAATTTGAAATGACTCTTCTATTTATTAACATGTATGTTTTGTACTTTACTCTGTTGTTTTCCAGTGGTAAGTGTCAGCAAACACCTGTGGCTGAAGCTGTTGTCCAGCCGCTACCCAGGGCTGGAGTTCATCCGCATAGACACGGTGCGCTCTCTGCTCGATACCCACCGGAATCAGGGCATCATCAACGTGCTGCTATCAGTAAAAGGTAAACCCTTTCATTGGTATGATGTGATGTCGAACACTTTACAAGATACGCAATAACATCCAATTGTAAAGATTATTTGCATATACGCCAACAGAGAAATATACGCATTTCAAAGTTCTACACGCATTTCTCGTAGGTACTTCTAAGGAGGTAGGTCCGCATCCTTTTGGTAGGTAGGTACCTAGCCTGTGCGGCGAAAGTTGTTTGAACCTTAGAACTTGATCTAAAATTAAAAATAATAACTTTCGTCCTGAAACCAATGAAAAAACCTACTGTACCTAAGAGTTCCACCATACTCGTCTTTTATCTGCCTGTTTAAGTTGTTGTGCTTTTCACTTTTAGGCACATTGAACGCAGACCACATCAAACAACAGCTCAGTCATCATGTGATTGAACGCAGGGGCAAGAATGGGTCGTTGATGTTCCCGAGGTTAAGGCACTTGCTGGTCTCCTGCTGGGGCAACTACGCGTGGAACGCCGACTGTCCCTTCAGACCAGAGAACCACATCATAGTTTCCAATGGCGTGCATCGGGGAAGACCTGTCACTGACAGTAATATTCAGGTAATTAATATACAAATTCCAATCAGCAATATCTAATTGATAACCAGACGAATTTTTGATTTGGGATTTTCTTTTAACTTTAGGAATACGTCAGTGAAATCGTCTCCAAATACTTTCCCAGTGAACAGCCGCCATGGCAGTATATCGTTATACCTTGCACATCCCCAGAACCAGGATATTATATACTGGTTCGTGTGCACCACCTTCTTCTCTCTGGGCAAAAGTCGATCAACATCGGCGACTTGCTGATGATGGAGCAGTTAAAGACCACAGATAGGTTACCTGGCCACACGGAATACACGCAACAAAGCCCTTTAAACAAGTTATTCCCAACCCCATCAGCTATACCAGAACTTATAGAAAAGTTGCACGACAGTCTATCCAATGCGTGGAACGAGTTTATATCTGAATACGATCCGGTGGAAAGCCCACGCGCGCATAAAACTTTGCCGGGAGCTTTCCACGTCGCAGGTTTAGTGGTTATATCAGGAGCCAGTGCATTGCGAGAACTTAGCAAAAGAAGATCGTCTGATGACTTTAGAAGCGAAGCTCCTGTTACCGCTACGACACTGCTTGCAGCCATTCAGCGTGAATGCAAAAGGAGGAACTTAACTATACCAAAGGTATGTTTAATACCTAGTTAGATTCCAGTTTTTGTTCATAGCGATGATTTCGATTTTATTCTTCATCATCTATGTTTATTTATTTGGATTCACCGAGGTGCTTACATTGTTTTTTTTTCAGATATTGTTATCACCGCTTGTGACAGCGGACCCGCGTAAATGGCCGAGGCGGGCGTTTGAATCCACTGTATCACTAACGCGAGCTCTAGTAAGGCTGCCAATTCGCATCCGCGACGAAATCAAAGCCATTAAGGAGCTGAAGAGAACCGGCCAAGTGATATACTCAAATACACTGACGTGGAAATACGCCGGGATAGCACAGCTGTCTGCGCGCGCTTTGGGAGAGGCGTGGCGAACCATGTTTGACGTGTACACGGCGCCGGCTACTCTGTGGGCCGATACTGTGGGGGCTGATGATGGTCACCGGCATCAGCTACAAACTGTCAGTTTATGTGGAAGAAAGGTTCGTTATTCTACTTTCAAATCTCACCCATTGAACACCACAACGTCACCTAGACGCAATCTTGGCAATAGACTTGTATTCTCGTGAGTCCCACCATACTACAACCAGTAAAAATTTTTGTGAGTTGCAATTTGAGTCAAGGAAATAAAGTTAAAGTTACTTTAAAAATAATTGACCCTCTTTACAACATACTTCTGTATTGATAAACTATTTTGTTCATCTAGTCTATTAGACATCGCAACAAAGATAATAGGATATTAATCTAAGAGCAACACGTCAGGACTGGTCAGGACTTGAAATCAGCTGAAGTGCGTGTCTTATCACTGGGGCGTTTGAAAGGTCCAAAACTTATTGTATCAAGAATTGTTTCAGGTAACATCATGGTCCCGGCCCGTGTCCCGCGCGGCGGTGGAGCGCGCCGCCCGCGCCCTCGGCGTCTCCTCCACAGACGTGTCCCTGTTCGCAGCCACCGAGGCCCTGCGGGCGTTCTTCGACCAGTCGCAGCACAGGGCACCCGACGCCGTGCTGACCACGGCCCGGGCCGCCTCAGAGGATTTCCTATTCACTTTCGCTGAGGGAGACGGGAAGAAGTACAAGAAATCGCAAACTGGTGGTAATTTACCCGAATCGCTTATGTTTAGTAAATATCAACAAGGAAACTAACCAACCACTTCACTTGTTTTGATTATGCATATAGTCCTAACCTAACCTAACCTACAGTAGATTTGCCCCTGCATTTCAGTGTGGGAGCCAGTTAGTAGGTACGTACCTGCTAACTGGCTATATATTTATCAAAGGGTATATAGCAAAGAGGAATTCCATCATAATCATCGGGGTTGGCAACGCATTTGCAATATTAACCACAGGACTTAGAAACAATTCAGATACATCTAACTACTTAACTCGTCCTTATTCAAAATTGTGTACGAAAAATCGTCACTAAGGCTTGATTTTTTCCTACGCTCACATCGGTCGATGACGTCGGTCGAGCGAGCGTACGAATACATGCCAATCTGCCGCGGACGTCATAGTCGCTGTGCGGTATCCCATAGAACATGGTGTATATTCGTACGCTCGACCGACTTCAGTGACCGATGTCAGCGTAGTAGGAAATCAAGCCTAACTAAGGAACGACTTAATATTGTTATTGAGTGCGACCGTATGATTGCTACATTTTAGGGCTCTCAGAGTCCTCGATTAAGTTACTGAATGCCTGTTTGCTTATTCCGGGTTAAATATGCTCTTGGCTGTAACTTTCAAACCTGTGTTCCTAGGAATGGTGTGCCTCTCCTTACCGGTGGGTGCTACCCCTCGTCGCATAGCGTCGGTCCTGGAGCAAGCTTGCCAGCGGCAGGGCGCGCTGGCGGGGGCGTGGGCAGCGCAGGCCCGGTGCGGAGCCCTGACCCGCGCCGTGCCTTCGCCCTTCGCGCGACTCACGCTCAATCTCTTGTCGAGGAGATACGCGGTGTCTTACGCCGAGATAAGCGCTCCTATAGACGCAAAGCCCCGGACTACTTTGTGGGGACAAACAGTGGATAGTGTGATATATTGGCGGCCGCCGCAAGCGAATATCAGTAAGTTAACCATTAAGTATTTATACTACAAATATTTCAGATACAAACTATCGGTGCTATTATATAGTAATAATGATGATCCTTGTGGACTACAAGGATAAACGGGGGTCGTCGTTTAAAAATATGAATTTTCTCAAATTTCACGTTAGTGTCACGGAATGAAGTCATGAAGTTTCTGGTTTGTGGCTCCCTACAATTACTTAACGGCCTAGGCCAAGAAGTAAAGTATGTAAACCCTAAGAAAAGATTTTTGGTCGCTGCTAGAGCAACCTTTTTAAATTTGCTTACTAAAATTAAACTGACAAAGGAAAAATTACATACTGCCAATCACCACTAGACTCTGTAACCATATTTTGCGACATCAAAAATAAAACAAAATCTATTGTACTATATTTATGTGCAGTTTTAAGATTGCCATCGTAAGTCGTAACTTCGTAAGATTGCAGCATTGCGATTGCCATCGTAAGATTGCAGTCTTGAGATTTCCATCATAAGATTGCAGTCTTGAGATTTCCATCCTAAGATTGCCATCGTAAGATTGCATAGTCTTGAGCTGGCCATCTTAAAATTGCACAGTCTTGAGATTACCATCCTAAGATTGCAGACTTGTGATTGCCATCTTAGGATTGTACAGTCTTGAGATTGCCATCCTAAGATTACAGTAATGTACTTTTAATATTTCCTCGCATTGCTTGATAAAAGCACTATACAATCCTCGGCCGGAACAGGGATTGAAGGACTCATTCTATCCAGCCTCGTCTATGACTCGGCAGTCTACCCAAACTCGTCCTTGAACCCCTTACTTCACAGCCTCTGCAGTAATGTACTATACTTTTATACAGGTGCCTAGTCTTTTCAATCCAGTAAAAATACTACAATAATGGCCGGTTTTATAAAGGCCCATCAATAAATATGTCAGATCAAATTTTAGTAACTTCATACAAGTTTTGACATTCCTGACCGGAATTTGATCTAACGGATCTTTAAAAACCCAGCCTAAATAAGACTATAAAGTTGGCAGTCGTACTCTTTAACTTGTTCCTTGGACGGTTAAGTAAAACAGGAGATTGCTTAAATGTCTTCATATCTCTGTCACTTGCCATGAAGAGGATTGGCAACAAGCACCTTAGTTTTCAATTTACGAAGACGCGCCACATGACTTTATTATACATGGTTGAACCATTATGTACTCTAAATTTGAATGCATATTTAACGTGGTCCCTTTGTCCACAGGCATGTCGTTGACAGTGATCCAGTACGCGGACACGATCCGCCTGGCCGTGATGACCGACTCGCGCCTCTCCCCCGCGCACACCATCCCCGCGGCGCGCTGGTCGCTCGCCATCGACCACCTCATCGCCAAGATAGACCAAGAGATCGCGCGGATATCCGCCCAGGCGCTGCCACAGATCATCGCGCCGGACCCGGAGGAAACAAATGACAACGAGGATACAGTGATTGACAGTTCGCCAAGTTCGCTCAGACCACCGAGTGCGCAAATAGTCAGTCCCCCGCCATATCGTAGACGGATGACGCAACATTGATAGGTTCCTATTGTTGATAACGGCTTCGTATGTCATCGTAATCATAATCAATATCTGAAACTTATGAGTAACCTTAATTATTTCTATTCGATTGCTATTAAAGGGTTTGTGTAGACCCTTTGGGTGTTCTTGATGTACAATAACTTGGTTGCTCAAAGAAACATTAACGCGTATGTGACAAGACTGTCGAAGTAGTACTTTAATTTCACGTAGGCAAAGTTGCGGGAATAGTTAGTTGATACTCCAGGGTCAATATCGAGTCGATTACTTGTTATTCCATATTATGAAACCGCGTTTAGTTTGGGATTGGAATAGCAGTCAATTCATACGCACTTTGGCGTGGCTAGATAATAATTAATTAGGTATGTCTTCATCATGACAACTGTGCCACCTGCTTCTATTTCACCATTGATAACTTAACAAGTTTTCACATCACTGGGATTCATATATGCTGCGCCATGCACACGAACATGTCACCTGTACCTTTAAAAGTCAAGATGGTGAAATAGCGAGCTGATGGCCCCGCTGCAAGATGACCCATCATGGGCCAGTGTAAGACACGCATTTACACCTTACAGCGAGCAACATATCTCACGATGGGCCATCGTAAAGAAGGGCCATGAAATATATTCCATGACTCAAATGGATAACTCCAAAAGGCTGATGTAAATCAGATAGTAAGATAGGTAAGTTGGATAAACCAAATAATATTTAAGTAGCTATAGAAATGTAAATTGTCAGTGAGATAGATTTACAAGTTAATAGTTTTAGTAAAATTGTAATGATAAGAATAGTGGACTTATCACTGTTTTATATTTTATTTATAAATATAAAAATTAAACACACGTATATTGTTTTAATACCTTAAGAGGATTGTGAACCTAAAGATCTCCATACTAAATGCGAAAAATTTTCTCCGTGTCCGATTTTTACGATTTTTGAATATGTAGTAGATATCATGAAAAATTACTGTACGTTTTCCTTTCCAAGAAAATATTTCTTAGAACAAAACAAATTTAAAAACCAAAAACAGAAACGTACTACGTAGGTCTTAATAATACCTACAACATATTCAAAAATTGTGAAAGTCGGACTTGATTTAGAGGGTGAGTAACGTTTTCGCCCGGAGCAAAATTTGTATGGATTTTTTTGACAGCCAGCGGCGCGTCACAACCCTCTTATATGTTTTCATACATGCATAACCTTAATTAAACATTTTGATCGCAAATTACAACTTAATTCATACGAAAGTCTCTTTTAATCTTCAACTTGTGTAGCGATGGCCGACGGTTGCGTCAGTGGCAAGACTTTCAGTTTTCGGCCAGAGCATGTGCCGTTCAAAACGTTCAACTACTAATTCATCAATTAAGTTTCATAGGGATGTTTCGCAATTTGATGGTGGCAGACCTTGAGCAGGGTCCGTCGGATTGCTACCACCATGGAGTACCTAGGTTCGCATTGTTGTATTCCGGTTTGAGAATAAATTTACTCATATTAATGATGAATTATGGATAAGACATCCGGCAAAGAAGCAAGTGCCGATGGTTAAAACATACATACATACAAAAACTCATGCCTTCGTTCCCAGAGTGTGGTAGGTAAAGCTACAGAATTACCTACAACTTTTTGATAATTCTGTAACCACATTTTGCACAATCAAGCTAACAATAAGATGTATACCAGAGGCCCGTTTCATGAAGCTACAAATTATAAATTAGCGTAAGTCTCTTTCTAACTAATTTTGCTAGAAAGAGACTTCCGCTTGTAATTTGTGACTTGTAGCTTCGTGAAACGAGCCACAGCGGTTAAAAAATAACAACCAAAAAATTGTAATGAAAAATTTATTACACTCGTACTATTTCTTCTTCGATTTCTTCTTACTCTTAGGTTCCGAGGGGTCCTTACTCTTAGGTTCCGAGGGGTCCTTCCTCTTCTTCACTTCTGCTTCCTGCTTTTCGTCCAAGGGCTCCTCAATGCTGAACCCTGGGATGTGAGGCTGCACGAGGTGGAAGGCCAGTCTCCTGTGCTGCAGGTTAGTGCTGTCCAAGCTGAGGCGGACGGTCAGCTCGTCGAATGTTTTCAGGACGGTGTTGCCGCAAGTTTGTATGTTTTCCTACAACAAGTTTTAGGGGCGATTGTTTGATGATAATCTTGTAAACGGTTGGTTTTAATTTCCTCAGCATATTTAATACTATCAATTTATTTTACTATCAATTTTTAGATTCGGGGCACCGCTGAATATTGAACTCGAAGTGTAACTTTCCCTAGAGTACATTTTTGAAGGATATATCGTGATTTATTACCGCACACTGTTCCTTGAATCCAATCTCAATTGGCTTCTCGGAAACGCTATTGATGAACATCGTTATGTTATGCGTTATGCTTTGTGGTTTCGAGGTAACTATTCAAGTTGTCAAATTGTCTTCTTTAAGAAAGCTGGTTTTCATCCCGAGCAATACTAGGACATCTAGATATAGATTGGAAAACTGCACTTATTACCTTTTAACAAACTTTAAACCTACAAACACTAGAGTCAAGTCATCCATAGAGTAAGCCTCACCTCATCGTTGTAGATAAACATGTCCTCGGGCAGGTAGATGGGCCCCTCGAGTCCGTACTTGGGGATGAGCACTTGGATCGCGTTCCGTTTTACAGCCAGGACTACCGCCGCCTCCACCTCCACCCGGTTCGTGAACAGGATCTAGAAAAACAAAATAGAGATAAGGTCCATGCTTAAAAAAATACTACACTAAGTTTTATGTTCGGCTGTATGTATGTTCACCGGTTTTTCCGTAAATTGTGCCCCGAGTTTGAAAATTCGTTTTTTAATTGATAAGGTATATTTCTGAGGTTTCCCATTGTCACCAAATCGGTATCTAATGAGGGGATCCGTGAGGAATTGAGGGAACTCGTCAAATATTATAGGCATAATACATATAGCAATTTTAATATTTTTAGTAACCAATCCATCATTTGTATTCAATGAGTATCATGTGGTGTAGTGAAACACATGATGAACACAACAAATGGACACCGGAACTCCTCAACGGTACCTATTTCAATGGTGGGGATAAGATTTCTCGAACTATGACGAAGCATAGGGCGAGCTAGAAATTTCCTATAGTCTGTTATGAGAGGAACGGGACAATATAACAGCATATCATGATCACTAAAAAGTGTAAAATAAAATAAATGTTTTTAAAACAAAAAGCAGATAGTTGATTTTTGGTTCAAAATATTATGGGGCGCTGACTTTAGTTTTAACTATTTGAGTTTGACCTATCATTTTAAAAGAAAATATTTCTTGCGTTTTCGTAGGCGGTTTTTTGTTTTTTTTTGTTTTATATTTTTGAAATAATAATAATATGAACCGTACATGCGTGTTGAGCGCGACGGAGGCGCGGCCCGCGTACTGCGCCTGCCGGTGGCGGTAGTTGAGGTTGTCGCACAGCGCGCCGCCCGCGCGCGCGTCCAGCAGCGCCGCGTGCGTCACGTCCGCGCCGATGCTCGCGGCCAGCAGTCGGTGCACGATCACGTCGGCGTATCTGCACACGACTCACACATTCATTTAACTTAACAGTTGGGCTCTTGTCGGTACTTGGGATTGTAACCTAAAAGTTGCTGTCGCAGGATACTTCTTCTTCATTTTACAAAATAAAACATTAAAAAAATTATACAGTTTGCCAACAGATACAATGTGGTTCACCAGGTTGCTTCGCCAGGGATTCCATCTTGAAATGGTGCAGTCTTAGTTTGTACGAAACTAATTTCTTGCCCAGCGCACCCTCACTGAATGCTAAATGCCAAAGAAATCTTTTTTGAACGCGTTCCAATCTCAGTGAGTGTGTGGCATAGTGGGGTCTCCAGACTACACTGCAGTATTCCAAGATACTACGGACCAGGCTGTGATATAAAAGTATTTTTGTTTGATAGTGGCGCAATGTTTTGGTAGTTCTAATAACAAAACCCATCATTTTTGAGGCCTTTTTAGCAATGTGATCTGTATGAGGTACAAACGTTAATTTACTATCAAATAAGACACATAGGTCGCGAATACTATCCACTTCCTGTATTTTCATATCATTAACAAAATACTCAGATTGTATCAGCTTTTGTTTTCTTGTTAATTTTATGTGGACACATTTTTTGTGATTTAAGTGCATTTGATTATGTGTACACCAGTTAACCAGCTCATTCAGATCACGTTGCAAATATGCCACATCTTCTACGGATTTCATAGGACGAGCGAATTTAAGGTCGTCAGCATACATAAATACGTCTGAATTTTGAAAACAACATGGTATATCGTTAATAAAGAGGTTAAAAAAGCTCGGACCCAGGTGGGAGCCCTGCGGGATGCCGGAAGTTATAATGCCGAGGTTAGATTGATAACCATTGACTACTACGTAAAATACTCTGTCAGATAAATAAGACTTAAGCCAAGTATGCAACATACCAGACACACCATAGGCGTAACTTATCCATCAGCATTTTATGAGAGACTTTGTCAAAGGACTTACTAAAATATGTGTATATGACATCAGCCTGACTGCCTTTATCGATTACATTAGCTAAAAATTCAGTGAAGCTGACCAAGTTTGTGCACGTTGACCTAGAGGAAACAAACCCATGTTGTTGATCACTCAAGTAGATAAATGACCAGAAAATTATATATACAGTGGTGGACATATAATTAGAAACAGTACATAAAACTTAGGTAAACACAGAATGAACTATCGTTATGAGTACAAAATATATTGATTAAATCACTATTAACTATGCAAGAATATAGCCAATGAGTTAAAAACTCATAAAATATTATTAAAAAATAAATCTGTTCTATCTTTAATTATTAAAAGAGTTTAAATATCATGATAGTTGAATTTCTATTACTGGCCGCTTGGACAACTAATTAGAAACAGGACCCATGGTTCGTTCCATTTTTGAAATTTAAAAAAAAACCTCTTTTTACGCTTTTCCTGTCGTTTCGGCGGCAATTAAACGTCAATTTGGAATTACGTGAATAATAAGTATTGTTGAAAATGGGTAAAAATAAGAGTTGTGACGAGTCAACTAGGCAATTAATCGTTAAATTACATTTACATCGAAAGTGGACTTATAGAAGAATTGCTAAACATCTAGAATGTTCTGTGAAGAAAGTTTTCAACGCTAATATTGCTCATTATAAAACAAACGGAACTACTAAAAGTGTTGTTAGAAAATCTCGTCCAAGGAAAACGTCTCCCCGGGAAGATTTGCAAATAATACGTGTAGCTAAACAAGACCCGTTTAAAGGCTCCAACGAGATTAGAAATGAAGTTTTTTCACCTGATGACCCAAGGAACATTTCCTCGAAACTGGTACGCCGCAGATTAGTGGAAGCTAAATTGTTCGGGAGGGTTTCTCGAAAGGTACCGCTTCTTACCAAGCAACACCGAGAGAAGCGATTATTATTTGCAAAGAAATATCTTAACTGGACCGTACGAGAATGGAAAAAAGTGTTATTCTCGGATGAAACAAAAATAAATATGGTGAATTCTGACGGCAAACGCTACGTTAGACGTCCAATAAACCATGCTTTTGATTATAAATACACGAGGAGCATAGTCAAACACGGCGGTGGTAATATTAAAGTATGGGGATGTTTTTCTGGTTGCGGAGTTGGACCCGTCCGTAAGATTGAAGGTATAATGGATCAATTTCAATACAAAAACATCTTAGAAGAGACAATGATTCCCTACACCGACGACCATTTGCCTGTGACCTGGATTTTTCAGCACGATAACGACCCAAAACACACGGCCCGCAGTGTTAAATCCTTTCTTAGTGAGCAACATGTTACCATGTTAGACTGGCCTGCAAATAGTCCCGATTTAAATCCTATAGAAAATTTGTGGTACGTCGTTAAAAAAAAAGTCTCCGTTAAACATAATTCCAGTCAAAATGAACTTTACAAAGCCTTTGTTGAAGCATGGAACTCGATCCAACTCGATAAATGTATGAAATTACTTGAATCAATGCCACGTCGTTGCAGAGCCGTCATTAATAAGAAAGGCTATGCAACTAAATATTATTTTTTAAGAAATTTTGTAAACCAAACATATTACATAAATAATTTGAAATTGTTGACGTTAACACGTTAATAACTTTGATTTAAACCTCATTTCTTTAGTGTTTCTAATTACTTGTCCATGACGGATGGTACTGCGAATGTCGTTTAGATGATTGTACGTAACTAAATATCTAAATGGTAGTTGTAAACTCGGATATATATATTTTTTTTTATTAATTATAAGTTGTTGAACGTATTCTATTCATTTTGTTGTTTTATTTCCAAAAACAAAAGTTTTACGGCAATGTGCCTTGTATAAGGTGAAATACGTCGCAAGTGTTTCTAATTATATGTCCACCACTGTATATTACTATCTACATATTGAGACGCGAAATACATAGTTTAGTGACAGTTCCCAAATTTAAAAAAAACATTGCTTCACAAGCCCGTAGATTTGGATACAAATATACAAATTTCATTACTATCTAGTTTATAACTTTAAATAAATTAAAAGGGCCATTATAAAATGAGGGCACAAGTCTTATACAGCCATATTTTATTCAAATCTTAACTTTTTTATCAGTGTCTGGAATAGCTTATGCTTTTTTAAAAAGCATTTTTTCATTCTCCTGTCATGAACAAAAAGGCCAAAGGGAGAGTGGTCGTTTTTCACGTGAAGTTTCTATTTGTAGGTATGCAATGCAAAAAAATTGTGCATGCGATGAAGATTTTACTTCAACACAAATTTTATCTTGCTAATTTTGAGAAAAACACTCGCAAGGTAGTCCGTTTAAACCAACACTCGACCCGCATTGCCTACTTCCCAGCCTAGGCAATAATTTACTATTATATGTTTGTAGTATCTGTCTGTCGAGTATGTCCGCGTCTTCATTTGTCTGTCATCGATGTAAGAGGTCGTCTTCGTGATTAGAGAACGTAAACGAGTACACAAACCCTGATGTTAAGTAGGGTCAACTTTGACACATAGACTTTTAAATTTTCAAGACTACAATATTAAGTCCTCCTTAGACTGCAAATACGTTGCCAAACCTGAAGACTAAGCTCGAATGCCTGCGAACGCTGATAATTGCACCAACAACCCCATTTCCACAAGGAACAAAACGAAATCAAACATACTATCGAACCAACGGAACCCTGACCCACCATGGAACCTTGTCACAATGATTGACGTACGATTGTCGTATAGCTTCGTATGACAGTCCTAACGTCAATCACTGTGACAAGGTTCTATGGTGGGTCAGGGTTCCGTTGGTTCGATAGTACCTTCGTATAGGCGAAGTAAAGTGAGTATAAATTGGGCATGCGAGCCCGTAGTGGTAGAATTCCTCTTGCGCGATGCTCCCGCTGGAGAAGTAGACCGCCTGCTGCATGCAGCGCGTCGCCATGATGCGCAGCAGCGTGTTGAAAAACGGCCGCTCCGGAATGCGCGCCATGTCCAGCGATTGGGAGAACGATTTGTTAGTTGTCACGTCTATGTCAAAGCCCTGGGAGAGAATGAAATGAATATAGTTTCTTAAGTTCAAGTCTCGCTTGAGGACGTAGAAATAAAAGGCACCGTGAAGGATAACAGTACCTATCTACTTTTATTTGACTAGGTACAGTGCGTGAGCTCTTAGAAAAACCTTCGCGTCTCGGGGGCAATCGGAAGGCTTCGTGTTGTAGAAAATGACAGTGCACTCGTTCTGTTTTCATTGATTTATATAGAGCAGTAAAACCACCACTGACCTCTTTATTTAGTTTGTTATTTTCGGAAATCGATTTCTGCAAATTGTGCAAAATTTAGGTGGTTTTAGAATTATCAACAAGGTTGTAGGTAATTCTGTAACTGCCTACCCCATTCTGGAAACGAAGGCGTGAGTTTTTTGTATATGTAAGTATGTATATTTCCATGGGGAGTCAACTTAAACACGTATTCGTACACGTATTTCTGTAAAAGAAATTGAAAGTTGTTAAGAAAAGTTTTGATTGTAATTATTTTAATAAGGTTCAAGACCGTTTTATAGGAGCAATGGGGATTTCGAAAAGTACATTAAAGCATATAATATATAAATGTAATTTCTAAGAATCCACAAGGTGGGTATAACAGCTCTTTATACTTCCAAACTAAAGTAGTGTGTGAAGGCGGGGTGTTCTCTATTTAAATGATCGATAGAAGAATTCGATAATTATGATTTTGTTTTATTTGTATCATGACAAAAAGTCATATTGCATTAAAATTTGAAAAATATAATTAGACGTAATATTATTACAGTAAGGTTTATTTTGTATTGATGGTTATTCTTTACAAAACTTTTTACGGTAACTTCGAAAAGTTTTGCAAGTTGTTAACAGAACAGAACCGCATATCACGATCGCGTGTCACCGAATCCGAAGGTTCTTTTAGGAGCTCACGGACTGTACGTCGTATTGTTCTAAGAAAATTTTGCGTGAAGAGGGCCCTGCCAAGATGCACTATGCTAACTAGCGTTTCTATTCGTTTCCTGCTTAACCAATCGCGTCACTGATAGATCACGTGACTTTTCGTATCACGTCATCTATCAAGAACGTGATTGGTTTATAAACAAAACGAAAAGAAACGGCAGTTAGCGTAGTGCATCTTGGCAGGACCTCAGTTTCACGTACTTATTATTGAACGACGTGTCGAAAATAATTTAAATGGATAAAACAGGACTTTACGTCAATTTAACTTCATTGAAGTTTAGGTACTTACTGCCGCACTCAGAGACGTCAATTAAATTTAATGCTTGTTTAGTGACGTCTTGTCTTATTCTATTGCTATAGCAAAGAAAGTGACAGCAGTAACTTTAATCAAGCATTAAATTTAACTGACGTCTCTGAGTTCAGCAGTTAATGTTAATCGATTATAAGTATCTGCTACACAATCGAGATAACAAAAACGCAGATTTCCATAGACAACGTATTATCCTACGATATTCATATAAAGTCATCTCTATTGGCAGCGAGAACACAATGTTCTGTATTTGTAGATATTGTCGTGACATTAATAAAAGAGATATACAATACGAGATCATCTCGAAATAGACGTAATCTCTAAAGAAATGAGAATAGGGATGTTGACTCATGGAAAACTGGAAATATCATAATAATTTAAGGTTATGAGATCTCAAAGTTTCGTGTTATTTTTAATCCATTAGAAAATTCAATAGCATTATTAGAACTTTTAAATTCAAAATAATTAGTATAGCAAGTAGGTACTAAAAAGTAGTTTTTACGATCAAAATTTCAAATTATCCGTTTTTACCATACATTTAGTACAGTGTTTATCGATTCGAGTTTTGACTCCCATTTCTTGCTTGTATTGCAGTTGGTCCCATTTATACATAAATTTGATCTTTATAAACAACTGAATCGAATGGCAGCATTTTTTTTTTGTCCAATAGCCTACTGGTTCCCAGTACGGTCACGGACTTTAATTGATGTACCACTATAGAACCTTGTCGTATGAAACCTAGGATTAATTCCCATGTAATTTCTATTTTGTCACTTACGCTGTCGTTATGACAGGGTTCCATAGTGACGTAACAACTAACGTCCGTGACTGTACCTGCTGCTTGGCGGCCTTGAGGAAGGCGGTGAAGTTCTGGGGCGGCGGCGAGGGGTGCCGGCGCAGCAGCGCGCACTGCGGGAACTCGGCCGCGAGCTTCTCCGCCACGCTCACGTTGGCCAGCAACATGAACTCCTCCACCATAGAGTTGGTGTCCACTATCTTCTTCGCTTGCACTTCGATCGGGTCGTGGGTTTCTGAGTCCACCTAAAAGTTATAGTAGAGATATGGTTACACAAATAAAGGTCTCGCTTTTATGACCAGACTAAATCCCAGGTTGCCGGTATGGGTAAATGTTTTTGTGAATTTAAGTATAGCTCTTGCAATTCACGATGGCGAGTGGGCTTTGTTAGTGGTTGAACGTGTACATGCACATTGCCGTAGTGTGCGTGTCTGACGGAGCGATCAGTCGCGAGCGCTCAGTTGCTCAAGTCACTTGTGCATATTATTTCCACGACGCTAACTGCCACGAAGTACCGTCAGCATGTCATCGTGTTATTCATAGTGAGGTATACTAACGTATTTTTATTTTTGATATGTGTTAAAATAAAATTAGTAAATTTATTTAGAACTATGCCTATCAGTAATATTATTATCGCGTGACTAAATGTGCCACGTTTTGTCACGCGATAAACACGGCTGTAATAAGCCCTCTGAAATAAAGACAAAATCTACAGATGGGTTTTAACTAACATGAAATTGTACGTAATTTAAGAAGAGAAAATACGGAGACATTACAATTGTCATCTTCGCGACAAGATACCTAGAGTTACATCAATTTTTACGGCAAGGTATAGGTATAGTGGGATCTGTGACCCATAGACACATTTGCATAGGTTAGGTTTTAGTAAAAACGATGCTTTCGAACACCTGCTTGACCTCAAGCTTCTTTATGCCACGGAGTCTTGCAACTAGAAGCGTACTAATAAACTGAACTCGACTTTAGGATGCCTGCCCACCATGTGCTGAGCTACGTCACCAAGGATGTGTTGGATATCCACCAATCATATCATACTTATTCATTGGTCCACATACTTAGAAACGGGTTCGACTAAGTTATGTTTATTATATGGAAAGATGCGTGCTGACAATGCGTGCTCTGGATGCGTGCATAGCTTAGCATGGGTGGAAACGGTCACATAGTTTCGTGGCGTAGCGCGCACATCTCTGGTGGAAAGGCAGCCTATGCTTGTTCAAGATTCGTTAAAAATGACAGTTTTCTATGGCATGACGTTTAGTTTGATGTATCTTGTGATGGGCATCTCAGTTAAGATAAATTTATTAAAAAGGCCCTTGGACTTGCAGTCTTCAGAATTTTATTGTAGTCCTAAGAATGTAACTTTCTTTGGATTTCAGATCCCACTTACAATCAGGTGGCCTGTGTGCTCGGTTGCCTCCTCTATTCCTCAGTTACGTTATTCTTCTCCTCCTACTAGGCTGATGGAACCAATAATGAACAAGGGTACCAAGGCTCAACGATACTTGATTCTTGGTTTATAGATGATTAGGGTTATTCGTCTCGCAGTAGTTTTAAATTAAGAGTTATGTGTCCATTGTCCATCAGCTAAGTGTCCAACACATCATACATGACACATCACCCTACTAGACTACACAAAAATTGCATTGTTTAATCAATTCGAAAAAAGTCAAGATTAAGACAAAGGTATTGCTTATCTAAAAGACCAGTACTCAAATTAGTTGGTATTTAGAGGTTGCACACTATAACACTTTTATAACATTTTCATTTTCATTTTTTAATACAATTCTCCAAAGCTGCAACAGGTGAAAAAAAGGGTGACGATTATCAATAATATAGATAGCTTTGGCATAAGTTGACCGGAAAGTTACTTGTTTGGCGTTTTTGGAATAACAATAAACATTGATAATATGCTCCTCCTTATTGTTCAATTTGTGCAACCTCTAAATATTGTTCATTCACCTTGAAACTAGACATTTTATTATTGCAATAGAAAGAGTTAGGGCATAAGCGAAGTCTGCAAAGAATAAGAATCAGATAAGATAATGTGCATACCTGGAAGCGTATCTCGGGCGAGGCGAGCAGGAGCGCGCCGTTGTCCAGTCGCCTCTTCTTGAGCTTCTTGGCGAGCGCGGACAGCACGCGCAGCGAGCCGGCCACCGCGTCCGCGCGCCGCGCGTCGTCGATGGCCAGCTGCGCCTCCTCGTACGTCATCGCGGCGCTCGACTGCGTTTACGACGAACACATTCAATAGGTTTAGGTTCTATTATACACACAATTTGGACACCGTAATGGCTGTTGAGGTGTTTATGTCTTGCAGTTTATGCTTAGTGAAATCTCGGTTATATATATTTCAATATTTCTCATAATGGAGCATACTCTCATTACGCTGATTCCGAATATGTTAACTAATTTTTATGAGCCATAATGTGTTTTAGGACGGGTCTTTATTGGAATCCCTCATCGTGGGATTTGTCCTAATGCATCGTTTGTTTGAATGATTGATTGTCCTAAACTGGTTTTCAGCTGAGTCCTAAAATAACTAACTGCAAATTTTAAAACGTTGCCAGCCAATTATATCTTTTACACAAATGCAGAAAAAGTATACACGATGCCGCCGGCAAAAATGCTTGGAAAAAATAGCGCCTAAAATAAATAAATATCAGGGGACAATGTCACACCAATTGACCTAGTCCCAAACTAAGCTCTAGGCTGATACTATGGGTACTAGACAACGTTATAAATACTTATATAGAGAAATGTATGCTTAAATACATAGAAAACATCCACGACTCAGGAACAAATATTCGCGCTCATCACACAAATATCTGCCCTCGCCGGAATTTAGACACAGGACCGCCAGCTTCGTAGGCAGGGTCACTACCAACTAGGCCAGCGCGTCGTCCTCGTCGTTGATATGTAGTTCAACAACCTCAAATTCTGCTTAAAAGGGGACTAATAAGTTTAAAATGTGTTTATGTGCGACTGTCTGTGGCACCATAGCTCCAAAATGGGTAAAACAATTTGAACGAGTTTTTTTTTAAAGAAAGCTAGTTTAATAGGAAGGTTACAGAAAAATCAGTAAAGCCGAAGTTAAATAAATACCTTGCGACGATTCTTCTCATCAATGTTCTGTATAAGGCACTGGTCCAACCGCGAGCGAGTAAGCGATGAACTATCGGCGATTTTCTCGCCCAAGAAACGAACAAAAGATCTGCAGCTCAGCGATGAACTATAAATATATATCTCTCTCTTTTATTTACACGGGAGCGATTATATTTTGTTCGTTTCTTGGGCGACAAAATTGCCGATAGTTCATCGCTTACTCGCTCGCGGTGGCACCAGTACCTTAAGATTATTCGGCCAACGGTATGCAAAACTAGACTATGCAATAAGATTTTTATGTCAATAGACAAATTATACTTAAAGTAATTATGTAATACAGAAATATAATAATAAATGGGATGTCGTGATGAATCGCATACCTTGATGACGCTCTTGTGGAACTTGGTCGAGAGCACGTTGGCATTCTCGTCTATGGTCCACACGCATGAGAAGGCGAGCCGCTCCTCCCCGCCCCGTAGCGAACACAGGTTCGAACTCAGCCGGTCTAACACCACACATACCACTTTTGAGTACTTTAACAAGGATATACATATCTATAACGCTGGATTCTTAATGATTATCGCGATCTATTGTGGCTGATTGATGGGTTTATATTGTCTTGTGCAGAAAATTGGAATTGGTGTAATGTAGACAGTCCAATCTAATCTACGGCGACCTAAGGACATATAGCCTTAAAGCTTTAAACTTATTTTTTAATCATTAAGTTTTGTAGCTGGTTTCAATTTTGTTATATGGTTTACAATAAAAATGTGTAACGGTATTTGTGTGAACATTCACAATAGTTATGTGTTTAAAATGCATATAAACTATTTTCGTTCTGTTTTTGTAAACATTTCACAGTATAATCTATTTTTTCACCGCCAATGACGATACCCAGCCATACATAAAATTAAATACATGGCCTGTAATCGTGGATAATAATTTAACCTTTTCTTGGCAAAAATAAAAAATAAATGGATTCAAGCCTCTTCGTATTGAATACAGAAAAAAAAATAAGACATAAAAAGTTCATTCAAATAAACGGATAAGCGACAGCCTCTGTATTCAATAATACTTAGTACCTACAATTTAAACAATTTTAAAATGACTTCCTCACCTGGCACCATATCAATCCGCTTGTCCACCAGATAAACTGTAGTAGAGCGCAGGGCTGCCTCCTTGTCTAGCGCAGTCCCAGGGCGCACGAAATGCGTGACGTCGGCGATGTGCACGCCCACCTCGTACTGCTTAAGGCCGTCGCGGCTGCGGTCCGCCAGCACGCGCGCGTGCAGCGCGTCGTCGATGTCCGTGCAGCCGGGCGGGTCCACCGAGCAGATGCAGACTCCGCGCAGGTCTACGCGCTTACCCACCTCCTGATACATTACAATTGTAAGAAACACTATAATCTGGCGGCGCTGGCATATTTTGAGGTCATAAGTTAAAAAAACTAAAGTCGCTTATTTTTTGCAGGTGGATACAGTGTGTAGGTACTTATAGAGCTTGTATGTTTGTATGTATGTTAACACTTTATTGTACAAAGAAAAACCAGAACAATATTGTTAAAAGTATGTACAAAGACGAACTTATCCTTTAAAGGGATCTCCTCCAGCTAACCCTTGAGAGATTGAGAAAAGTAAGGCTTGTATTGCGTTTTGTGGCACATCTTGCCGTTGCATTTTCAGAAACTCAATGTTTTGTGGCTATTTTTTTATTTCAAATTACAAAATTCAAAATAAAATTAAAGTTAAAATATATCAGGATCTTATCTAGGATAATTCGCGTATTATGCAAAACGATTTCGTGTCATCTTCGTCCAGTGCAAACTGACATAGGACCAATATGTAACCACGACGACATCATGGATAAAAACGACAGAAAATATGGATACTGTTTACTCTAATAAATTGATATTATTTTTTTGTGTAATTTTCAGGCTGTTGAAAGAAAAAAACCCAAGCTTCAAATATCAAGGATGAATTTGACACAAATTGATTTCATTTAATGAACCGGGAGGTACTGATACAAAATTTCCGATCAATTACACCAAGTACGGCGACCCTTCAGGGGTCTAATTATGTAATGACAAAAAAGGAAATGATGGTCATAGCGCTGCTACCAGCAGCCCATCACGTGGGCGTTAATCGAACGTGTCGGATGTGAATCGGGTTCTCTATTGGATGGCATAAAATTATTTGTAATAATAGTGTTACGCATAATTACTTTTAGCCGAAATAATGATGTGCATAATCATCTTTACGCATATATTATTACGCATAATATTAAAAAGCATAAATACAGTAAGCATAATTGTCATCAAGACTAACGTCAAATAGCATAATTGCAAAAAGTCATAATAATGAATTGGCATTATTACAAAATGCATAAAAGTATTGTCCTAAAAAAATATGTAGGAACTAAAACGAGGTCGACGGACGTCCGCTTCGCGGACCTCCTATTCTGCGTTGCTTGAGCGCTTCGCGCCTGGATATCATACTAACCTAACCTAACCTAATGTACCTAACGTGACCTAATTTATAAAATCATTTCAAATGAAATACAAATGCATAGTAACAAAAAAACTGTGTTTTATTCATTTAGAAAACTAATATTATGGTTAAAGATATGACAAATCATTATTAGCCCAAACAATAATATGCATAATGTGTATTAGTCAAATACAAATTAGTCTAACTAAAATTATTCTAATAGCGTAATATGCTAAAAAAGGAGTATGCTAAAGTATTATTATGCGTCAGTACTATTATGCCAATACAAATTATGCGAAAACAATTATGCGAAACAATATTAGTCTAAAACACATTATGCTATCCAAGGGGATCCCTGTGAATCGATGTTTTAAACATGTAAAGACTTCTTTACAGCAGCTGTAGTCGTGGTACCTAGGATTGTGCGCGCTCACTTATACGAATCGTACAAACACTCAAATGGTACTAGCTCGGTCTTTTAGTTATTTTAGTAAACTAGTACATTGAAAGAAATTGGTCTGTTCATGGTCCTTATTCGTGCTTCTTTGACCGAATGAATATCCGGTTCGGTTCTTGCTCCGCGTAGTAAATAAACTAATAGCAGAAACTTTACGGAATACTTCGTTCTAGTAAAGTGACGGGAATTCATTATTTTTGGCTCCTAGAACATGTACTACACAACCCTAGCGGTACC
This sequence comes from Acleris sparsana, assembly GCA_923062465.1. Taxonomy (NCBI): domain Eukaryota; kingdom Metazoa; phylum Arthropoda; class Insecta; order Lepidoptera; family Tortricidae; genus Acleris; species Acleris sparsana. Next base: position 6,442,081 of record OV281293.1, read on the forward strand.
TCTTCAGTGATGGCCCAGTCCTCCGGCGGCAGGCACGCCAGCACCGCCTCGCTGAACCGCGCGTGCGGCACGTCGTGCTCTAGTAGAAGCACTTCGTTTTCCGCGTTCTTGTCACCTGAACAAGATATTAATTACATACATACATTAAACCACGCCAGTTTCCCAGAGGGGTAGGCAGACCACTTCTTTCCACCTTCTAAGATCTTGACAAATCTCTTTCGCTTCTCCCACATTCATACATCGAGTCATGCACGCACGATTTTATTTATTTGGTAAAATGCGACGTTTACTATAAGATGGAGAATTCCAGATTAATTTGCAGAATATTCTGGGTACAGCAATACATTGTTGTTTTTTTATAAAAGTAAGATGTTTCTCTAGCCTCGTGACGCATTTTTGTAGGTGGGATTTTAAATGTAACAGCAAAGAAAAAAAAGGAAAGCAGCAAATAAAGTTCAGTTACCTTTGCTCTTAAATGCCATTTTCAATGACGAAATAGATAAAAATGAACTTTATACTTACTGAAATAAAGATTAAACTAAACTGCCTTGCTTATGTCTCGTATGGCTAGATGACCAGTAGATAGATTATCAGCCATTTGAGTAGCGGTAGCAAATATTGTATTGCCAACCATATTGGAAGAAACGACAATATCTCTAAATCTAACTTGACTGAATTAGGGAAAGTGGGTAATTGTTGAATAAACTAAAGTAGACGAGATTTGAAGTGATATTTGGAATAATTATATACTCCCTCATTCAAAAATCAACTACTTGTGGTAAGAAATGACGCAGCAGCGAGAAACCAATTCGACTCTAGTCCTTAATAATAATATAAAAAGGGAAGAGGATTTGTCTGTTTTTGTCGTCTTCACAATCGAATGCTTCAATTAATCAATTTGGGTATGAGATAGTTTATATCCGAGAGACGGACATATATTTTCCCCTTAAAATGTATGTATGTAAACAGACTGCAAAAGTAAAACCGGAACAATAGAACTAATAAAAAAATATGTACAGTCGACTACAAAGAGATGTATCAACCTTTGCACCTTATTATAATGCAATAAAGTGAAAACATGGATACATCTCTTTGTAGTCGACTGCATACTATGTATCAGCTAGTAGAAAGGTATGAAAAGTAGCTCACCAATAGGTCCCAGCGCCCTGACGAAGTGCCCGAGCGGGTAGCGGCTGTTCCTCGGCCAGGAGTCGAGCGCGACCAGGATGCGCTGCGCGGCCAGCACGTCGCTCTGCCGCGTCTCGATGCGCACGCGCGGCACACGCCGCTCCGCCGGAGAGAACAGGTGCCGTGTCGCGCCTGGGGCGAGGTATAGCCACAGAATATAAGGTGCTCTTCCCTACAAAATCTACCTCCATAAACCCCCGACTAGCCCTGTATATGTTCGTATTTTCCTTTGCTACTCTTTTTCCAAATTACAAATACCATCACAGTTAACTAATAGGCACCACTCAATTCGGTGAAACTCATCTGTATGTAGCTCTATCCTTTTCTGTAGCATCAATAATATGACTTTATAGTGTGAGAATACCCGCCGCATTGATCCACGATGTCCGACGATTTCGTCGAAACATGATATGGAAAGAGAGGCCCCACGAAGGATCCGATTTCAAAAAAAAAACAACATGATCAGTAGGTTTATTATAACTGTCCTTATCATCAAAAAAAAAAAAACCTATTGGACATATTATGTTTATTTAACTTACCCGGAAACTTGCTAGGCAGCAATATCCCGCAGTACTGCCTCCACTTCCTCCTGATAATCCCCACAACTTTCCCAGTTGGCGTGATCTCATCATCACTCTTGTTCACAGGCTTGGCAGTCTTCAGCAGCAGTGCTTCTTCCTCTAATAGGTCCCCAGGGTCATCAGCCTTGTCTTCCAGGACTATACCACTGGGTTTCCTCCACTCCTCTTTAGGGAATACCTCTACGGCTACCACGTCACCATCAACAGCCCTATTTATGCCGATGTGGCCTTGAAGGAGAATCTAAAACAGAGAGACAAGAAAATGAGTATTGTACCTCATTCATTACGTCAGCCTTGCGACCCCTGTTTTACCGGACTTTATTAAAAAATAAAAAAACGGCAAAATGACATCATTGCCATCAGAAGAAAAGTAAAAAAAATATACAAAATACCATTGGACTAAAATTACCGTTAATTCTAAATTATTTGGAGGAATACAACCTCAAAGTGTAATGGTAAAACATGTGTAATGCCATCTTCCGCAAGTAATTTGTAGCGGTAGCTATAGATAGCAATATATGCTAGGTATGCTATTGATATACTAAGAAACATTCACAAATTCAACTATTAGTAGTCTAATGTTATTTGGAATAAATAGAGAATAGACATGCTCATAATTGGCTCAATAAAGATGCTCTAATTCAGCCAGTGCAAAAATTCGTACACAAATCTTACCGGTTTTTCAAATCCATTAACTGTTGCAGTGCCTTCCAGGAAATTGTCTCGGGATGCGTGGAACGTGCCCTGGTACAGCTTGCCGTGCTTGATGTCTGTGCGGATCTGACCGAGGGTCAGATGAGCTGCGTACAGGGCATCCTTAGCACAACTCTCCGGGATCACATTCTTGGACAACTTGTCCACTAAGCCCGGGAAACCATTGACATTTTCGATGTAATCCTTCACTGGAATGAAAAATGTGAAGAGAAGGGATTTATTGTGATTTTATGATAGAACATAGCACTTTCAGTGCCAACAAAACGATTTTATTAATTAATTCTGTATTGCACACCAAACATTCTAAAAGAAACAAGAAATGTTATTTTAGCAAATACCTATTTTTAGGTTTACTTCCATCAAAAGTTTTGTACTATATTCAATATGTGTTTCGATCTGTCATAAAAGTTATAAAATATGCAATTATTTTATTCTTACAATTAAGTATATTATTGTAAATATACGAAATTATTTATAAGTGGAAAAGAAACAATAAAAACAAACAATCTTACAAACTACACTATTGTAATGAACCCGCTACCAGGGGGTATCATTACATCAGTAGGTGGTCATGAGTTGCATCAACCAGGCACTTTAAAGGATTATTAAATATACGGTGAGCCCCTGGTCCCTACAGTCTTAGTTTATTGATGTTTATACAGTCCCACTCAGAAGTAGCAGTACATTATAGAGTACCTTGTTGCATTAACATATAAAATTGAGACATGTCTGAATTTAGTATATCAACAGCTACCACAAAGTACGGCTGTCCTTATAAGTAGCCATACACTTTAATGTTATGTTCGAATTGCTGCAATAATCTCTCAAAGGCGTTAAAGCAGCAAGGTACCAAAGTACACAGCTACACTAGCTACTTCTAAGGCTGACTGTACTAAAATGTACAACTACTTTTGAGTTTTATCATACAAAACCCAACCATTTAATTAATCAATATCAGTTGGCCATCTATGGCATCACACTTACTCTTACTTTTAAGTGTATTTCACAATAATTTGTTTTTTTAGAAACATTCCCAGATAATGTACTTACCCGAGCAGCACTTAATGCCCTTTTCTTGTGCCAGCTTCCTGTTATTCTCATCGTCAGTCAACAGGATGATCTCGGGGAATGCTCCACTGAAATTATTGATGGACAGGTGTGAGGCATACCATGAGGTTGCCTCACGAATTGCACGGTCATTCCTGTCATTTTGTTTTTCACCAGGATTTCTCTCGATGTATGTGTCTCTGGAAGGTTATGTTCATGCTTTTATAAATAGGATAGTTTGCCATTTCGTAAAATCAAGATAAGTTTAAGACAATCAAGAAAATAACCCTGCTTAGCAGTCAGGTAAAAACACTTAAGTCTTGTTAGGAGTTACTCCACAGTAAGTCCTAACAAGACATGTAGACATTTTTTAGTCATTAAGTAGAAAAGGTTATCAGAAAAAAAAACCCAATGCCATTCCTCATAAACTGTTTAAATTCTTATACAAGTATAATAGTGGTTTTCAGCAACATAGATAGTGAAAAAAGAAATCTTTAGCTTTTAGAAAGGCTAAATTTAACACTTTGAATTGACACAAAACATCTCATTGGCCTTATTGTTTTACAACATGCAAAATCAATTTAAGCATGGTAGACCATATTTTTGGTAAAATTAACATAACTAAACTATTAGTATGTAATAGTAAACTTACTTATGATGTTCATTAACAAAAGCATAGAACTTTCTGCTTTTATTCCCAATAATCTCAAGAAGTCGTTGAAATATTGCTGTATTTTGGTGTTTAACTTCATCCAGAACTGTTTGTAGAATAATGACGTTCTTCAACGCGTCTTCTTCGAGGATGTCTATCTGGTGTAACACGACGTTAGTGTCCAGCAGCAAATAGTGCGGTTCCTCGAACAAGGCGCAGATTGACTCGGGTTTCGACTCCAAAACCAATTCATCATCTTTGTGCGGGCACACCACGCAAGCCGCGGACCCACAAAGCAAGTCATCTCGCAGATAATGCTCTCTGACAATCTATTAACAGAAATCAATATGAAAATCTTACAAAAACACGCTTATTTTAGCAACATAAACATAACCTTACTTTCAAAATGTTGCCGCGCTTTGTTTTAGTCAAGAATGTCTTGGTTGTCCACATTTTTAACCAAAGAATATAGCAGCGATTAGATATTATAAGAGCACTGAACAAATTACATTACATATTATTTGTTTTTTTTCCAACTAGTAATCACTTTTGCCCCTCATGCATATGACATATGACATGACACCTACCAATTGCATATTATGACATGGCATTGACGGCTACGAATAGGGTTGACATTCATCAATGCCCTACATTAATTGTATTGTCTACTGTCTGTAGGTTAATACAATTGAACTTTATTGAAGAACAGCGCGACAATAAAGAGTAGAAATTAAAAGGGGGCGCCACTTTCTAAGTAACTGTCATATTTTTGACGTAAAATGGCAACAATTTAGTATGGTATTTTTTAAAAATTTATTACATTATTCCATTTTATTACATTTCTACTCTTTTTTGTCGCACTGTACGTATGATTGCGGTTTGAGTTAATTTTAACATTGCAGTCCGCTGGAATCATTAATTCAGTATAGCTAAAATTATTAAAACCTTCACTGTATTTTAAAATAACTGCTTAAATCAAATTATGACGAGACTTTTAATTTGATTAAAAGGAACCAAAAATTTACATGGAATTTTAAATCAAAATCAAGTAAAGTCGCTCAAATGTACTTATATCCTGTAATGTAAGGGTAAATATTGAGCATAGCAACTCAGTTGTTGAGGTGTTTTTCTATGCTCAAAATATAAACCTTACTTTAATTTATACAAGAAAATTTATTTTCTTGACCGATTATTATTTGATCTATTAAAAGTCATATTCACCCGTTAACATTAAAAACGAAATAAGACATAATTTTTAGTTATAAAACAAAATGTTTTGCCTGTAGTTAACAATTAACAAACGTCAACGGTCTGTCAACGTTCGTTCAAAAGATTTTTATTTCTTTGTGTGGTGTGGTACAACTAGCGCGAAGCCGGGCGCTGGCGCCGAATTTTAATCAAGTATTTGTTTTGTTTTCGAAGTGGACGCATCGCAAGTGCAGATGTACTGTTTTTAGTAACTGACTTATTTTAGACCCAAAAAAATAGTGTATACTGTGAAGATCTTCAAATAAAGCATAATCTGAAGGTTTAATTAATGTAATATGATATGTTATTGTGCGAATTGCGGCTGTGCTAGTGATTATGATAACATTTTACTGGCGAACTTCTCTATCGGAACCATGGCAAAATGATTGACGACTTATTTATTTAAACGGTAACAATCTCGGCTCTCATCTCGAGACCGTGACAGTGACAATAAGAATTTAAAATATTTCCGTCAATCATCACTACTTCCCGTCTTGATATTAATAGATAAAATTAACAACTTCCGGGTATAACTTGAGTTATGCCATCTAAGAAAGGAATAAAAACCCCTCAACAATTATGGGAGAATGTGGCATCAAGATTTGTCAATTTTGTGGAAAAAATATTCTTTGTTCTTGGAGTTCATGTTGGAAGACACCCTATAAGGACCATAATCCTCACATGGGTATTTATAATCCTGAGTGGTATTGGACTGCTAAAGTTCCACATAGAGAAGAACCCTATGAAATTATGGGTCCCACCGGAGTCAGACTTTTATCGAGATACTTTCTGGTATGTAGACAAATTCGGCACTGGATTCCGACTTCAGAGACTGTTGGTAGAAGCAGATGATGTTCTGCAACCAGATGTCTTCATGACCATCTACAATATAAGCAATGAAGTAAACTTAATACAAGTCAATTATAATAATTCAGTGCTATCGCTCAAGGACCTGTGCTACAAAGTTCCTGCAATAACAAACTTTTTTAGTTCTGACCGGATATCTAGATCTGTGGAACAAGTGAACTCTAGCCTATCTAAAAACAATGAAACTGATAGTGTAAGCCAGTTTTCAGATCCCACTCTCTGGGTTGATGAAGAATTTTATTGTAGTTTTATTGAAAACTTTCCATTATTGTGTTTGCAATATAATGTGGTGGATTTATACAAAAATGACCCAGTTTTAATACAAAATGCATCAAAACATGACATTGTTAGTAAAATAAATAGTATTAAAAACAATCCCATTAGCGGACATAAAGTAAACTACACACAACTTCTAGGAGGAGTTAGTTATGATGAAAGTGGTGACATAGTGACTGCAAAGTCTATTCTGTTGACCTGGTATACAGAAGTCAATATGTCTGCAGTTGATCTGGATCAAGTTGGCAATTTGGTAGGCACTGAAGATTGGGTGTCAGTTCCTCTTGCGCTGTGGGAAAATAATTATCTTGAGCTACTAAAGTCAATTTCTGAAAATGTAACTAATGTTAAACTATTCTATGAGGCTGGTAGAAGTTTTGGTGATGTTAGTGGAGATGCAATATTTGGTGAGTTAGATAAACTATTTTTGGGTATTGGTCTAATGTTCTTGTATATTCAGTTTGGACTTTCTCGGTGTAATTGGCTAGAAGTAAGACTCACTCTGGGTAGTGTAGGATTACTTTGTGTAGGTATGGCAAATCTCGCGGCTGTAAGTTGGTGTTCAATCATTGGGATTCCTTTTGGGCCTGTTCACTCTTCCCTTCCATTTCTCTTAATGGGTCTTGGTGTTGATGACATGTTTGTTATGAAAGCTTGCTGGGAGAACTTATCTGAAGCAGATTCAAGAAAAAGTATTCCATTTAAAATAGGGCTCATGCTGAAACATGCCGGCGTGTCTATTGTTATCACGTCGTTCACTGACATTGTGGCTCTGTTGATTGGGGCGATTACGATATTACCGTCGTTGAAGTCATTTTGTATTTATGCAGCTTTTGGTGTCTTCTTCATTTTCTGCTTCTCTGTTACATTCTATGTGGCAGTTTTTACATTGGATCTCAAAAGAATCGATGCTAATAGAAATGGTATTCTATTTTGTTATAAACACAAAAAAACAATCGTGATTTCAAAGGAAAAGACTGTTTTACAAATTTTTTTTGGTCAAGTCTATAAAAAAGTTATTTTAACTACGCCTGCTAGAATATTTGTTATATTACTTACACTCGCTACGACAGGATTTAGCATATTAGCGATACTTAAATTAGAGCAAAGATTTGATCCAAAATGGTTTATACCCGAGCACTCAGATTACAAGCAGTATCTCAATGCTCACGAGCTCTATTACCCCGATGAAGGGTACTCCGGCATGGTCTTTCTTGGTGAAATGGACTACCATCAAGAGTTTCCCAACTTGCGTGATTTGATACGAGAATTGAAGAACGAATGGTATATAGACGATGTTGTAACTTGGGTTGATTCATTTCATGGATACGTTAAAAGCAATTTCGGACATGATCTATACGATCCGAGTGCTGTTTCCGATGAAAAGTTTTACTCATACTTGTCCAGATTCCTTTTTAGTCCTGTTGGTGGACGATTTCAAGTCAATTTTAAATTTTCCAAACCGTTTACATGCGGTCATCACGCGACTAATATAACCGCATCTCATTTTGCTTTCAATTTTGCTAAGTTCAAAGGGCCGGATGAATACATTCCTGCTATGAATCGTGCAAAAAGTCTGGTGAAAAATGCATCCATAACATCCGGTGATGGATATCGTAGTCTATGGTCGAAGGCCTTCGCCAATTGGGTGACTGATGAAGTGATCTCTGTAGAAGTTGAGAGAAACGTAGAGTTGGCCTTACTGTGCGTTATGGTCTGCACTGCAGTACTGATAACAAATCTGCAGATGTGTTTTTGGATTTTCATGTGTGTTTTGTTGACTATTGTCAATGTATTGGGATTCATGCAGAGGTGGGGTATGACTGTTGATATAGTGTGCTGTATCGGTCTTGAGCTTGCTATAGGATTATGCGTTGACTATGCGGCTCACGTCGGCCACACGTTCCTCACAATTCCAGATGGCTCAAGATCTGAAAGAGCTTTTAAAACTGTTACCGCGATAGGTAGTGCAGTCCTGTTAGGAGGTGGTTCAACTTTACTCTCTTTATCTCTTCTCAGTATGTCACAAGCTTATACTTTCCAGATATTTGCTAAAATATTCCTCTTAGTCATTATTTTTGGGCTCTTCAATGGGTTGGTGTTCCTACCCGTAGTTTTATCATTAATAGGCCCCGCGGGTCATAGGTCAAAGCAAAAAGATATTGCACCTGAAGAAGTTGAAATGAACGGAAAGCAACATAAGCTAGAAAAGTAGTTAAGTCCTATTTAAGTTTTTAACATTGCAATGAAACTTGTAGACTGATCAAATTATGCAAGCAATAATTAGGTAGGTAGGTACATTAATGTAATTGTATAAATGAACAATCTGATGTAGATATAATGTTAAGAAATGATAGCAGTCAGTGCCTTTGATTTGTGCATGTTTACGTATATTAATATGTATGTAATATATTAAGTCTAAACTAACTCTGGAATATACGCAATTTAATAATGTGAAGAAGAACTTTTGATTACTTGCACTTTAGTCTTATATTTGTCGACATGTAATTCATGCACGTTTCTTTTTTTTTAAAATAATTTACCATTATTCTTACAATAGGTACATTTGTTCTTATCAATGCAAGCGTAATGTGATACTTGATTAGACAGTGGCTCAATTCAAGTACCTCCGATAAATAATGAACGTCATTTGATTTAGCTAACCGTCGCCCCGTCGGCCGCTTGCCAAATATATGCAAGTCGTAAATAAATGTTACGTAGGAATACCTACGCGTGTTTTTTTACATGATATTGTTTTTTTGATTGCCTTTAGAAATATATACGTATAAGAAATATTTATTCATCATAGTTTAATCTATAGGTACGTGTAAAGTGAAACCTCTGGAAACTTAAAGAAGATCCCTTATAGGGACGAGTTCGCCTTTGTAATCGTACAGTCAGTTGAAGAAAAAAGTATACCCCTTCTGCTATGTAACTTCTATCTATGGGGTTTTTTTTCTCTGCAAAAAATGTTTTTGGTGCAATAAACAGTTTACTTACTCAACCTGAGTAAAAGCGTTAGTAGAAGTGCAGTGAGCTTTATAAATATAGTGACCCAATTGAAAATATTTGGTATGTGAACTCTGTCTTTATTGCACAAAAACTAACTAACAAGAAACTACATACGACTACAGATGTTTAAATTAACATGTGCGTACTTTTTCCTTTAAGAGATTTTCTCCAGTTGCCTGATCCATAATCATCCAAAATTTATTGATGACAGGCAAATTGACCGTATTACCAAAGAAGAAGGATCACTGCAATGTAGTAGTCGAAACGAAGTCTTTTATATTAATTTTTACATTAATTTAGAAATACAAATAATTTAAAATTTTAAACGTAAACGCTTTAAAGGATTGTGTACGATGAACGCTCATATACGTGTCAATTTGTAAAAAAGAACATACAGCCGAACATAGAACCTCCTCATTTTTTGCAGTTGGTTAAATATTGATATTGCTTCCTAATCAAATCACCCAATCAATACTTGGTGCCACTTGGAGGAAAACGATAAATTCCATACGATTTGACACTACTAACTTGTACCTACTTACTCAGGACTAATCTTGTGATTCCGTAGCCGATTGAAATTGGCGGGCGGCACTACGTTTTGCTATTTGAGGTATACCTCGGACGTTATCATCTGAGCTCTGGGGCCATTTTTCTCACATCTCGCTTGCTCCTGGGAGGTTAGCATATCTCTCGCTCGCACTTTGCAGCGACTTCTTTGTTTCTTCACTAATTAGTTTATGGCTCCAGAGGTCAGATGATAACGTCCGAGGTATAGCTACGGAAGGAATTCCATAGAAATTCTGTTTACCTAAAAAACAGAAATCAGTAGTGTCGCGCTGACACGTCGCCTGCTGCTGCTGGCTGCAGTTGGCTACGGAATCATGCTTTAAATATAGATCCATCATTTTTCGGTAAATTGCCGTTAGTGGCGCCCAACCACAACTTACTCTTTGTCGTCGCTCATCATGTTATTCTCTTAGAAGATGATACCTACCCCGTTGTGAATTATAGTTTCCACTTGTAAAGGACAATCTTCTTAGATTGTCTTTTAAGAAAAAAATCTCTACTTAAATGTACCTACGCGTCTATTAAATGAAAACACATCTTTGTTTCCTTAAAGTTTAAATATAAGTACGAGTTGGTATGCGTGTTGAAAAACAACATTTTTTTTATGTATGTAGGTAACATTGTTTATTGATATATTTTTTGTCCTCTCACATGAGTCACTTGATTTTGAATAGGTATCGGTCGATCAATCAGAATATTTTACTGGCATATCACAAAAAACGAAATTTTACGACACATAAGAACGTCAATTCAATTACATTATCCAAAATAACAAAAAACCGCCAATATTTTTACCCAAAAAGTCGGCTTTTCGGTAAAAATATTGTAAGTCGCCGACTTCAATTGGACTGACCTTTACCTACCAATTTAAAAGATTTTTGCATTTTTGATGGCGGTTTTATTTAATTTTATACTATTTAGTGATCATAATAAGCTGCTATGTAGTTCCACTTCTTAGTTGATATGAAACTGTAAGACATCTAAAGTTCGGCTCAAGCAACACCGGGGGAAGGTCATAGTTATATTTAAACAATTAAATGCAATTTTTGTCTTCGTTACAATTGCTCAACTATCTTAATCGAGATATCGCCACCCTTGAAATACGTACCGTTGAGGAGTTCCGGTGGCCATTTGTAGTCTTCATCATCAGTTCCACCCCACTTCTTTCTGAATGCAAATGCTGGTCTTGTTACTAAAAATACTAAAATCATATCATATTTGAGGAGTTCCCTCAATTCCTCACCGATCCCCTTATAAGATTCAGATTTGGTGACAATGGGACCACCCCAGAAGTATACTCTATCAAACCAAAAAATATTTTTTTTAATCGGATAACTCTGTAAAAAGTTCAACATGAGAACCTACTCTTTCTGATTCAGTTAAAATACCGAAACCTTTTCCTAAGTGTAACAAATATTTTTCTGAAACCGCATAAAAATCGGTTCAGTCAAACGCGAGCTAATCGTGGACAAATATACATACATACATACAGGTCAAACTGAGAACTCCTTTTTTTGAAGGTGGTTAAAAAAGAAACAGTAAGTAAATAGAAAAGCTGATTCGATAGAACTCGTAAGATTAAAAACTCCAATGACGTATCCATGTACGACTGCATATGGTATTGCTTGGTTGAGAAATACGTGTCAGCTTAAGTTGCATGATATATCAATGTGTTAACCCCAATGTTTTATCATCATTGCTTAACCTTACTAACATTCATTACCTTGGGCTTGATAATGTTTGTAAGTACAGGATCAATGTTTAATCTCAAAATTGTTCATAATATCTTATAAGATTCCGTCTTATATAATTTGTATCAGTGTAATTATCAGTTATAGTCGCATGTGATGCCTGTGACGCCTCTATAAATGATCTTATCAGTAGGCCTCATGCAGACGACGGACCGGGCCCCTCCGAAGCACTTAATCTCCAATCATAGCTAGCGCCCGGCCATTTGTGCTACGTCTGTAACGTCTGTAACAGTTGATCTAACTAAACTAATAAATTTGCAGTGGGCTTGCCTTATATTACCTTTCTAAAAAGGTCTGCCTAAAGAAAACTATCCAAGATACCCTGTAGGTTAGATAGGGGTTAGTCAGAGTCACTCGCTGCGGTCATGACCTTGCTATGTGACCTTGTATGAACAAATTCGAAAAACATAACAATATCGGTCGTTATCGACCACGAATGAATTGTGCACTGTCTTCCGCAATAAGGCATTAATTTTGATTATAACTACTTATAGGTACCTACCTATTCTACGATTCGTCTTATTGTAAGATAGGCAACTAATAGATATAGATATAATGGTGTCCTCTTCTTTCAGAGCTGATATCTCGGGCACGTTGTTTGATCAGAGGGGTTTAATAACCCCTACACACAGGTACAACATATACACACACACATAGCCACACGTACGTACACACAGCACTAATCGTTAAAATCTGTAATGTAACTAATAAGTAGTTCTCAACGAAATGGTGTCAAACTTTCGATTCCTTTTTCGAATTTTAACAATTGATTGAGTCAACTACTGGGGGGTTATTTTGACAGATATGCAGCGTCGGGGGTTAAAAACTTGGTAAATCTCTAAATAACCGTTGATGAAACTAGAACAAAAATACTTACCTAGGTACCTATTAGGTAGAACTTATCTTCTATTATAGAAACTGACAAAGTTTAGATACCTAGTACCTACCTAAGGTGATGTGATGTATATGGGATATTTATTTGTTATGGTGCTAATAGTTATAAAAGTGTAATTTATAGCAATATTAAGCTGTCAATACTTTGTAAGATTTGATTAGATAATAAGTCATTTGTAAGTAATTAGTTCGATTAGGTAGGCATCCAAGAATACGATAAAAATTACTTCTGTGTTCGTATTTTACTTTTCATGTTCCTGTCCTTACTTATTAGCGTGAGATCTGTACCAGTGCGATTTCGTCGTGCTAGCCCGTATCCTGGGGCGACCCGAAAGGAAACGATCTATTAAACGATTTAGTCGTTTTATATTAATTTTATCTACAACGGACCAGAAAGATTAAAGGTAGGTGGTACTTATAAAAGCGAAAGGAGGTTAAGGAAAACCGCAGTAATTAAAGCAACAAACATTAATCATATAGGTCATATCTGTCTACTTACATATAAGATACCTACATAAACAATCGATTTAATACCAGGTTAAGGAGTTTTCCTCAATCATGGTCAAGGAAGAGATCCTTGACCATGATTGAGGAAAATGCTCGAGGCAATTACAAGAATAGGTTCCTACCTACGCAGTAAATTAAATGAAAGAAAACCTGCTAAGTACTTGCTAAATTCAAAATGGTTTAATTATTAATAAAATTCAAGATATTTGTAGGTAGGTACATTGGGCTTAATTATAAGTAGCTCTACTAGCTGCACACTTTTGCGGTTTGGCAAAACATTTATTGTCAGAAACTGTTTTAGCATAACAGACTTGGCATAGTCGGTTTTCGCCGAATGGTAATGTGGCAGTAAGCTTATGTGGCATAATTTGTAACATCCCTAGAATGAGTTAGTCCGAAATTAAGTTCGCATACTATTATTATTTATGACCGATTATTTTACGCATAATTTTGTTTAGCATGATTTTATTCGACATTATCGATTGTCTTACAAGCTCACTTGTCCCATAGACGCACTAACCCCAATCATATATTTTTAAGGAGATATAATTGGTTTGACGCACTTACCCCACTTTACCTTAATTTACGTATTAAGTGAACTGCTAAATATTTAAATCCCTTGATTTGTCATAGGTTCACACATTTCCCTTGCCCCAAAAACGTGGAATAGCGGCTATTTTAGAATGTCCCGTCGACACTAAAAACACGGTTTAAAATATCTCTTGCACAATGCGTCGCGCTCCGTACCGTAGTATGACCGACCGACATTGGCATTCTCAACCACACCTTTATTTAAGGATCAAAAATTTGTCTTTAATTGTCTGAACCTGGGTATAATATTTAAATACGAATATATCTACTTCAGTATATTAATAAAAACTAACACAGTTGAGTCACATTAAAAAGTGCGAACAACTGGGTATAAAAAATCTCACCTCATTTCTAGGTTACAGACAACAGAGAATTTATATTCCAATGTGTGAACAAAGGGGTGCGGACAACTAGGAAAAGGCCTAAAAAATCGACCTTACAAGACAAATAAAAATCTCGCTAGAAGTATATCATTTGAAATAATAGTAGTTTATATAACTGATACATAATGAGAGTCGTTGAAACACGAGTCTCGCCTTTGGCTCGTTTTATAATAAGATCACACTAGTGTTTAAGGCCTAATTATGTACAGTTGCATACATTACTTTATCTACACACATATTAAAAGTACATACTCTAAGATGGGTATAGATGCCGACGACTTGACGTCAAAAATGGCGGCATAACAAATTTGTGCTGTGTCACTAATATGAATAGTTATAGACAAACTATTGAAATCCTTATTCTCATGTCGTACGATATTGTACTAAAAAATATACAACTTTGACGTTTCAATTGACACTAAAATTGGGCCTATTTTAATTGTGTTGATTTTCGAAGATGTTCCAAATTTGAAAGTCATTACTTGATAATGTTCGATAACCTAATTTCAAAATAATGTTACAGCTGTCATCGCTGGCTACTACAATCCCAGGGTAATGTAATGATGGTCATTGCAAACGGGTTTTGAACGCATAATACAGGGATATGTGTGAAGATAAAAGCCCAAGTAACACTGTAGGTCCATAATAACCTACTGGTATTATTTTTAACTTCACATTTTGTCACTGAGAAAAAGCGAAGATACGATAGCACGAGATAATATGTCACTGACCCGCTAACTTATCTTATCTTTGACCTGAAGAGGTCAATGTTTTTCAAACAATCACAATAAACAGGAAACCGCTGATTTATTTATTGTCTTTAAATAGATAGAGTTTTTCTTTTCGTAATTTAAGGTGCACTTTCAAGGGAAACTTTTAACGACTATTTGTAGCCGGCAACAATAGCTGTTTTTAGTCTAGTTTTTAACGAGTTCAAAAAAGTAGAAGGTTCTATGTTGCGATGTTTGTTTCTGTGTAATATAGAGTAAGATGTCCGTACTATTCACGGGCAATTGACAAAGATTTTTTTAGAAAAGGTGATTTGATAAAAATAATGCTTAAATATAAAGGTTTTTATCAAAGGCGACGTCTTAGAATAATAACACAATGTTATTATTCTAAGGGCGACGTAACGTAACGTACGTTTGTGACGTAAGCACTAAATTATTTTTAAAAAAAATGAGGAAAAAATATACCGACGTAGGTATCACAAAAAAATCACATGTCGAAACAACTTATCGCAATTTAATAGTTAGCGAAACTTATTTTGGCAAATTATTATTTAACGATTAATTACTTGGTCATGCTTTATTTTACCAAATTTCATGCAGTCAAATGTTTCAGTTGGCATAATATATTTTACGCAAAATAAAATAAGGCAAAGATTTGCATCGTCCGTAACCTAACAACCCTAATAAAATGGAGTTATTTCCGTGACACAGCCGTAGATTGTCCCTTCGGGCCTGATGAACTCTAACCTAACCTAAACCTACTTACTAACCTAATTTTAATCTAAACTAACTTAAAGGACATGCTATAAATTGAGTGTGCAATGTGACATTTTGACCACATTTTTTTTTTGGAATATCATATTAGCCAAAGGAAACCGTTTGCTTAATAAACGCTTGTCTTAATAAAAGTGACAAAGTAATATGATGCTAAATTATTATTTAATCAAATAAAAAAAATGCGAAATGTATGTACATACATAAAGATTTGTTTGAGAATTGAAACTATTGCGATGAGTTTTTTGGGAAGTGAAATTTGGCCAAAAATATTTATATATAAAAAATATAAAGGGCAGTACACAGGTTTTGAGACCAAGCTTTTAAACCTCTAATAGGCATTTATAAGATTTTTTTTTAAATATCTTTTAAAATATCCTGCTGTTAATAAGGGCTTAAAATAAAAAAAAAAACACGTGTAAGTGCACTTTTGTGGACAGTTTTTTTTAAAACTTAAAACTTCCTAGAAGAGAAAGGCAAAGTGTTGTTGTATTGTATGGAAGTATGGATTAATAAGCATTTCAGGAGTATTCGCTGTAAGGTACCAGGAAACCAGGAAATGAATCTACCACCTAAACTGGATTTCCATGTAAAGACTTAAAAACGTCTTAGAGTGGTAATTGGCTGGTAGGTAAGTGAAATTAATAACTTTATTTGACCAGCCATACTACAGAGGAAAGCTAAGTATAGATTCATTTTACGTATTTTTTTTTTGAGATTTTGGGATGATTTTGAGGTTTGATGCCGTAAGTATGACATTGGCAGGGTTCTACATTAAACCACAAAAATTGAGACAGTAAAGAGGCCGAAACTCCTCAAACCTTGGTTATTATTTCAAAACAGCTTTGTTAATATTTTACCTATGGATAGAATAGCTGTTGCCAGTGACTCCGCCCGCGTAGAAGTCCAATTTTCCAGGATAATAAACTACCTATCATATGTCTTTCCCTAAGACTCAAGCTATTTCCATAGGTACCAATTTTTTTAGATATCGGTTCAGCCGACGAGCCATTAAAGCGTAACAAACAGATGGACAGAGATACTTTGTCATTTATATTCTCATTTACGCAATAATTAATTACCGTTTGTCATTCAATGTCAAAGAGATAAGAACGATTAACTTGAAAAGTAACATGCGTAAATTATGCGATCACGTACAAATGTTGTGAATAATTAATGTAGATAAATAAGATAACTAATAAATTACAATGTATTAGGTAGATATATTAAAGTAGTTTTCAATGGAATAGTGTTTCTATTTGCAACAGAACATGTCAGGAAAACTCCAATCACGAAATTTATTTAAATATTATTTAAATGAGATAATGCAAAAATTTGTGCGTTTTCGGACCTTTATTTTCTGACAGGTATTTTTAAACAACCTTGCCTTGTATACTGTGATTTCTTTTGGCACGGTCACTATCTGTAGTTTACATCAAGTATGGATGTATGTATGCGCACCGCACTCCATTGCAGTTTGAGTCAAGAGCGACACGTAGAAATACTGTTCTACTTATGTTCAAATTCCAGTGTCTTATTCTCAAGTTTTATTCTAGCCGCATTCACTTTCTTCACGTTGGACAAAGAAAATTGAATGCACTTAGTTTTTTTTGGCATTTAAAATAAAGTTGCTGACTGGTTACCAGTCAGCAACTTTATTAACAAAATTGTAGACAACGCATCATTGATATCATTAAAATTATCTTGTTTCCTATCCGCTTTGATTATAAGTGAACAAACAATCGTCAACAAACAAGACTATATTATATTTTTCGCGCACTACATATTGTATACGATTTATTGTCCAGTATAAACTGACACTCACTAAGTACGCGAGTGCAAACTTAGTGCATGTCAGTTTATGCTGGGCATATTCAATATACGAGTTTGAGTCAAAGACCCGTCGATATGGGAAATCGTTAATATAGATTAAAATAAAAGCGGACCTAGAATAGAGCCTTGAGGCACTCCCATAGCAACAGATGACCCTGAAGATTGTGTTCTGTTAATGTCTACCCGCCGAGTTATGTGAGTAAGGTAAGATGTAATGATCAAAAATGACTAGCAAGATTGGCACTAAGCATGCTGATAAAAGGTTAGCGTCCAGTGCAACAGTGACCCTAATGCAGTCTTCACTCTTCTAAACTTTGTGGTGAAATACATACACTTACGGGATAGATTAATAAACACGTGTTAAAATTACCGATAAGCATTGTGCCATGTCACAGTGAAAGAAGAAAGAAAGAAAGAAAGAAAGAAATTTATTTAGTAAGTAGGTCGCTGGGGCACTTTTACACGTCAAGATACTACCAGCGCTTCCCAAGAGGAGACCACTGCTGAGAAGAAACGCCGCAAGAAACTCAGTGATGTTCACAATTTCACATCCACTGCCAAAGGCACCCTTATTTACATGGTAATTAAAAGTGAAGTTCTAATGTGGATCAACCAATTTTTGACTTTTTAAGCAAAACTAGTAAAACCTGAAATCTTAGCTAATTGGAATCGGTTCACTAGTAAAGACTGGCTTTCAGCGTTTAGAATGTTATATAACAACTATATTTATTAAACTGTGTTTTGTATAACTACTAGTCATTTTTATGAACATCTTAAATGTCCGTTATTACGGATTTAAAATAGTCTCCATCGGTTATTCTGTAAATGCAGTAAATTTAGTAAAGCCCCTTTCCTGGAAAATTATTGAAATAGGAAATGTTAATTAAATATGACGTGATCAGAAATAAAGTAACATTATATATTTGACAAAAATAAGATTTATTTTTATTATATAGAATGAGTTATTATCAATATAATTTCAAGATAATTAGTAACGATTAATTGTATACTTAAAAGAGAGATCCAGACCAACGGAAATATTTCTATGATAAGTAACCAACTGGTCACTCACGTTCAACACACAAGCTGCCACTTGCGCATAAATAATAATTGCGAAAATAAAACCCTTGTGGTGTTTTACTCGACATGTAATTACGTAGTTTTACGATATAGAAAGGGCTAAGACATAGTAGGAGCCTTGGCCTAGCGTTGGGTTTTCAGCGACGCGTTGCGTGCGGCGAGCTCCAAACGGGATTCGCCTCAAGGCCAAGCGCGACGCCGAGTGAGTGGCATACTTCATGCATCTCTACGAATTTATGTTTACTCCTCGCCGTCCATAGTCGTGATCTGCGGGCCTATTATATTTGATGCGGATAAACGTTCATAAAACTGGAGTCGATTAGAATTGGAGTCAAGCCTCCAAGAAGGAAACCAGTTAGGCAAGCTGGTCTAATTAGGCTATCATTCAGAATTTCATATGAGAGTGTTCAATCACTCGAATTTACAACTAGGAGTTCAAGACCTGGAAAGGATCTGCTCCAAATGGAGGAATGCCTTCGGGCTATAATGGATAAATAATTTTGATTCGCTCGAGTTCCTACTATTAATGACCATAATACCTACGTAACATAATAGTAATTATTTGCACGTTCCGGTCATTAGTTCTCCCTGCACAAAAAACAACGCGATGGCAAATTGCAATTGTATTATAAACCCTGAGAACCAGGGATGGAATGTCTCGTGAGGCAATGGCACCGTAATGAACGAGGACCAGTGTTGGAAACTTGATTTTTATTTTTGACGTGAATTCAACGTATTCTTCGAAATATCGGTGTGCGTTCGAGAAAGATTGCGTTACCAAAAATGTGTATGTAAATGACGGTCCCCCTTATCTCCGCAATTCATTAATCCAAAAATCTGAAAAATCCTAACGTATAGATACTTATGTATTATTATGGGAAAAATAAAATGAAGGAGCAAAAATACTTTGAAAATCTGTTTTAAAATTATATTATCTTCAATATGGAACCCTCGTTTTTTTTTAACATAATACGCCATTACCTATTGTTTATAATAGGTTTATATTCCATACAAATTTTGTGGTCTTTGGAGTATGAAAATGTTTGGGAACACAGGTTGACAGCCCGTTTGAGCCTATTCCTCAAATCTTAGATAAGTGTACAATTTGGCATAATACCTAGGCTAGTGTGTGTGTGTGTAAGAATAAATATTGAACACAAATATTTTTCTATTGTCAATTAAAGAAAAATTGACGAAGATAAAATGCGTTGAAGTTTCGCGTGACGTCACGCCGTGGCACACTTTATACCACGTTGTGACGTCACGAGCCCCCACTCCCGAACTTTGATGCGCGTTATAGGGTAAAGGCACCAGTGGTCAGCCAGAGACCAACACCCGTCCTTATATGAGTTCGAAGAGTGGGAAATATATCTTCCGTACTCTTCCCACTCATACAAAGTATAGGCAGAGGCCGATTACAGGTCTCTGGCTGACCAGTGGTGACTTTACCCTATTTGCCAATTTTAATTGAATTGATAAAGCAAAAATTTCGTGTTCAATCTTTTTTGATAATCTTACTGACAGACTAATTAGCTTTTTTTTACTCAGGACACACCATTATTATGTAAGTTCGTTTTGTTAAATATTGCCGATTATTTCTCAACTAAACCCCATTGCATTATTGTGCTTATGAAAATTCAATTCTGATGTCTTTTTAACTCTCGTCGCAAAAAGAGGGGTGTTGACCGATACGTGTGTTTCTAGCGCTGGTTCTAAGCAGGTTTCATGAGAATGGATAATGCAGAGATATCACCTCTGAAAGAAGGGGTTATTATTACTTATATCGGGGGTTTTTATGTACAGTCCAGGTCTTTAATCGTGGAGCCACTATGGACCCCTGTCACAATGACAGCGTAAAGCCACTTGAAAGAAATTATGCTAAAATGAATGAGTAACTTTATGCGACAGGGTTCCATAGTGGCTCGACAATTAGAGTCCTTGGCTGTATGTTTAATCTACACTCATTGACCGCAATTCTCAAGTATCACATTAAATACGTACACGGTGACGCTGGTGGATGGTCCTTTACATTATGTACCTAGGTCTTATTTATATCAATGCGTTTAATTATCCTCGTGTCGCTAAGCAATTCATAAGATTATAATTGCAATTGTGTTCATTTTATATACCTAAGCTAGGCAAAGTCAAGAGCAAAAATATGTATCGAAAAATTCCTCTCTTAAATATGTTACGAAGTCCTTAATACACTGGAATAAGGTGCATTGGGAGTTCGGACATATTTTTGAGTTTTTGCGTTCATCCATTTTTTACACTTGACTCCAAATACAACTTTGTAACCATATGCGGTCTGATCATTACTATATCTGTATACTTTGTTTGGTTTCCACTATGGGCCCAGTCAAGATGCGAAACGATATGTTGGCAATTTTGGAATATCAACAAAATGTATAGGATTCACGTAAGCTGATGACAGATCGCTCGACCGCTTATGACAACCACATTGCGAGTCGATAGAAAACAGAAACGTTAGCAGGGTTTGCATCTTCGCTAGGGGCTAGGGCTTATCGTCCATTTACGAGTACTTTCTCAACCTCATATCTGATCGAATAGTTAGGTAGGAAAGCAGTCTTTATCTTTCCAGAACATGGAATATAGAAAGAAGGCTTACTTAGGATCTGAGACACGTAGACCATAAGACATTTGTATTCTCAAAACTACATTCGATGACATGGATCTAGTAATTTCTCCGGTTGTTGTATCACCAGACAACACCAGAACACAACAATGAGAATATACCACCTCAGTTCTGGATAAACCATGATGATCATGACAAATAATTAAGTTAAATGTGGTGTTGCGTATTTCACTGTTAGTTATCGCAGTCCTAGTGCTAATTATCCAATTAACATCCATACAATGTTCAACACGAGTAACTCCTATTCAATAGATTAATCGATGGTTATAACTCCTTTATCGTTAATTATACAGTAATTATGTCCGCTAGCTTTGCATAAGATTGGCCGAGTTTAAATTAGGTTTAAAACACTTGCTGCTATTATTGTACTCGGAGAAGCTAATTAAGTATAGATAGTAGATACTAATTACGTTTATATACGTAGGTAGTACGTTATAATTGTTGGTATATAGATCTTGATTTTCGTTCATTCGTACCTACATATTTGCTAGTGTTACCAGTGATATCTTTGTCTAAGTTCAAGCGTAATTGTATCATACGAGTAAAATCTGTGTCTTAACCAAACCGCAAAAATCACTACATCAAGTAGGTTGCTTTGGTGTCGCAAGATTACCAACCAAACCGCTAATTAGGTCAGTGAAGGGTATCATTTGTCAAAATGTATTGACTAACATTTACCAGGTTTGAAATCCGAGACAACTATCGCAATCGCAATATACGAATTTAAAAATGAATCAAATTAAATTTCAGGGGTCAATCCCACATACATTGACCTAGTCCCAAACTAAGCTCCAGTCTACACTTGTCAAACAACGGGTACTTGACAACGATAAACATTTATATAGAGATATACATAAGTACCTAAATTGCCGTCAAACTTCTTGAACATTAGGCGAGGTAGTGGGGGAAAGTTCACGCATCGTACACATACGTGCAGGGAGGCAGAGGGACGGGGACGCGGTGCGGGACGCAAACGTCAACTGATTGACCAATGGGTGCGAACGACGCGTGCTCCCCCGCCGCCCGCTCCCAACGACACCTAAAAATCGCTTCTGTGCAAGCAAGGTTACGTGTTCAAGAAGTTTGCCGGCAACTATACTAGCGCTCATCACAGAAATATTTGCCCTTTGTAGGTAGGTAGGGTCACTCACTACCAACCAACTAGGATGACGTGTCGTTCAACAGCAAAGGGTAACTTTTTATACTTTAAATTTTAAACAAAAACTTGGTGGCTAACTCTTAGGCTTGGCACTAAACCTAAACCATTTTGGTCACTATCTTCTTCTTCCTCAGCTGCAGCATTCTATTCGAACACCCACTGTTGGGTATATCGTAGGTACTTATCCTCACCAAGCTTCTTCCAATTGTCTTGTCCCTTTAATCATGTATACCTACTTAGGACACGATAGAAGAAGCTTATTTCTATTATTATACACAAAATTCACGAGAATTTATTATTTCTACACCTCTTGTGAAAGTTTATCTAACTCTTGGTGAAAACTGCATGAAAATTCGTTTAGCAGTTTTTGAGATTATCGCGAATATACAGACAGACAAACGCGGCGGGGGACTTTGTTTTATGATAATTATGTAGTGATAAAGTCATGGTACCTATCATGGTGTACCAGCATTCTCTTTAATATCTATTCAAGTAATAGGTATCTATTGATATTATTTTAATATGCTAACTTTACGAGTATACTCGAGAATGAACACACAAATAGACATACATATTTGATATTGTGTTAATATTATTTATGATCAACACGTGTAATCGCAAAGTGTGGTTTGTTTATTTTTGTGCAACAAACAAGACAAAGGATAACTTTGTATGTGCGGCGTGACTCATTTGGCAAGATATTCTGATACTTACTTCAATATGTTTTATAAATACAAATATATATCTTACTAATATTATAAATGCGAAAGTTTGGGTGTTAGTTTGTTACTCCTTTATGCTGCAACGGCTTTAGACCACGGACCGTTGCACTAAAAAGGTGTGAAGCATGCAAGGTCGGCACTTTTGTTCTTTATATACACAAACACATTAAATGTACTTGGTAATAATAATATTAAATCTCTTTAAAGACACCTCATTTTCTAAAATCAAACCACTTTTTTTAAAACCCCTATTCTAGAACCGTTTTCAATTATTTATGAAATCAATTTCATATTTTTATACTAAAAACAGATGTGGACAAGCAAGTTGTACGACTATGCCAAATAAGGTGATAGCATTTGTAGTTGCTGAGATAACCTGCTGTGACATACAGACAGACAGACAGACAGCGAAGTTTCACCAACCATAAAAATGTTTTTCTACCAAAGATTGCATTTTGTACTCAAACCTTATATTTTAAAAAAATATGTTTATTTAGCATTGACCTTACTAGTCGGTAAATATTTAAATAGTTATCTGTTTCACTCGAAAGGTTTTTATAACAGGATTTTAACCTACTTTTGAGCCCCATTTCACCTCATCAGGAAAGTATCTAATGTACTATCACGAACGTTAATTTGTGACCCATTTCAAGAAAAATATGCTTGAAGTCATCAATATCATCAGAGATGTCAAGTCATTTGTAAATTTTAGGAAACTCAACCTTATTGTTGTAGCATGTCAGTTTGACTTTGGAACTAAGGTGGGTCCAACATTTTAGTTCTCGACAGTACCTATATTTTAAAGACATAATAAATGAACTGTGGGCCTAGTATGGCTGCGTCTATATCGCGTGTCAAATGTGGATAAAGCATCCGTCACTCTCGTACTTATTTACGTGTCAGAAGGTGACGGATGCCTTATCCAAACTTTGTCACGCGATAAGCGCATCCATGTCAGGGCCCCTAACCTTTAATGTTTATATAATGCAATTATCTCTTACTGCAATTTTAATCCTTGACATGAACATAACAATAACATTTACATAGTCATTAACTTTTGCCCCTGTTCTCCATTAAGGAAACTATAACGGTAATTACTAATTAGGTAAATATACACAGTCCCAGAACTTCACGTAAATATTAAGGCGGATAAGATAGCCCCTTCTATACCTACCAGGCCAGAATATAGATCGAAATTTTCCAATGGGTTAAGTTTAATGATACACACACACACGCACACGCACACACACGGAACGCACACGCACACGCACACACAATTTTAAAGTTCTTTTTGATTTTCTGTTTTAGATATTATTTTAGTTTCTAAAATCTTATGCTAATCATGGGAGAGCGGGGCCTGGCACAGGTATTCTTATACTTAAAAGACGAGAGCTCAACCTTGTCTGTAGCTATGTAAGAAAGAAAAATAATAAACATTTTATCATTTATAATTTATCATTTACCTACTGGTAAAGAATGCTAGCTTACAGTACACCTTAAATCAAGTGGAAAAAACCACATGTTTCACATTTTACGGTGTTACTGCTACGGAACCCTTCGTGTGCGAGTTTACTCGCACTTGGTCCGTTTTTTACACGAAGTGTTTCTAATTTAGATAAGCGGTTAATTAGATAAGCGTTTTGGCTTAACTTTGACCAATATAGATAGTGTGACGAAAACAGGCAATCGAAATTATGTTGTGTATCGTAACCCCCAATAAATATGTCAAATATGTCTGCAAACGCGCCTAGTTATGTCATTATGTCCTTCGCTCCAGCGCGCGCACGCTATCCAGCGCTTTATCATATGTCGAGTGTTCCAAAGTAGGTAGATACAATTGCATGCGTTTTACACATATACCTCCAGTGCCAGGCCCTCTGTTATCCTAGCAAAATGGATCTAACATCTAGTATTTGGCGCTGAACTCATTGGTTATCATTCGTAATGGTTTGCGTAACGCGTGGACAGATGTAATGTTTCTGATTAGTTAATTGAAAATTGCTCCCCGTGATGACTTTAATCGTATGATTCGTATGTGATTAAGGTGCTTAGCTTTTGGCAATTGTCAGTGTTCCGGTAAAGGCAAGAACATATTGGCCATGGTGCGCTCGCGTGTCGCGTGTTTTTATAGCTTGGTGAAGACAAACGAGCTCTTTCTTTTCGAGAATTTTAAGAGTGCGTTGCCAACTCTGAGGAAAATGATGGAAACGAATTGTGATACATTATCTACATAGTGTGTGCAGAGGGCCCTGCTAAGATGCACTACGCTAACTAGCGTTTCAATTGATTTCGTTTTTAAACCAATTGCGTCACTGGTAGATGACGTGATACGAAAAGTCACCAGTGACGCGATTAGCTTAAAAACGAAACGAATAGAAACGCTAACGTAGTGCATCTTAGCAGGGCCCTCAGACATCGATACACATCATACTACTCGTACATCAAATTAGATGGATGCTAGGTACCTAGGTACTAGGTACCTGAAAAACGGTGGAAGTTGCGATGAAGTAATTAACAGCAAAAATGAAAGCGCAACTGACAAATCTTTTTTGTTTGATTTTACATTGAGAGAAAGTAGTTGGAATTAAAATTTGGGAAGGTCAAAGTCATTTTTTTCCTGCGCGACTTAATCTTAATAAGTACCAAGATTATCACTAGGTAGATATCTACTCATTAGAGTTGCGTGGACGGACGAGAAATCTGTTATTTTGCCCATCCGTGAGTCACAGTCGATTTATTTTACAACTGTTGGGCGGTAGTGTGGCAATATATATATTTCATAGCTCTCCTGCTACACAATGTGTTACATACCGTAACACATTGTGTAGCAGGGTAAGATTTATAAGACCCAGTTAAGTACCTACCTAAGTTACAAAATTATAAAATTAAAACTTAAGTTTTTTTTTTATTGCATAGAGAAGGCAAACGAGCATACAGGCCACCTGATGGTAAGTGGACAATGTGACCCATAGACATTCGCATTCACAATACTGCAAGCCTAAGACTGCATATGCGTTGCCAACCCTGAGGACTAAGATGGAATGCCTCTATGCTAGTCATTACACCGGCTGTCTTATCCCCAAACCATGTGTGATTATTAAGAGCGTAGTGCACACATTAATAAATAACGTTATAAAAAATATAAAATCCATGATAGCATGTTGCTATAAACATGTTTCATCATTTTAGAACAATAATCTACGCCATTTTTTCCAGTTGTGGCACGCGAACATGAGGCCTAACGTGATTTCGACAGATTATATTTATGGCTCTTTGTGAATTAAATTATTGTCTTTTGATAGGCATGTTCACATACGGAATAATTGAGGCAGGTAAATAGCTATCCATCTAATAGTGACAATACCATATTTTTTTTGATACTCTTACTGTATTGTTGATGTGGATAGTTAACTATACCCTGTCTATTTAACAGAGTTAACAAAGCGTTGTCTCTGTTGCACTTTTGTATGAAAATGAAAGGGACAAGAAACTGCCAGTGGGCGTCAACAAACGCACGTCGATGGCAGGCTCGGCTTACATGCCGCCTGTTGTTAAAATATTCGTAATATTTCTCGTTATTTTTGTTTGTAGTTAGAGGCACCTCAAATAATTAACTTACTGATAACATGACATTGTCATGTCATATTAATTCATCTATAAATCCTAATTATGTAATTTAAAGTAGTAGATAATAATATTGAAATGTGTGCCCTGCAGTGCAGTGGGACGTATAGTACAGGCCATAAAGTTCGATAAACAAGCCGAGTCACAGGTTTAATAGGAAACAGTTCAAAAAACAAGCCGAGTCACAGGTTTAATAGGAAACAGTCCAAAAAACAAGCCGAGTCACAAGTTAAACGGGAAACAGTCCAATAAACGAGACAGGTAAAAATTTGTAACCAAAGATAAGCACTTGAAAGCGTCCGCACCGTACGAGCGACAGATGTTGACTAAACTTTGACAGGCATGTAAACCTACCTTGTGCCTGTGCATCGTCCTTATCGCTGACCAATTACGTGCATTCTCTGTTTTCTAGTATTAACTCTGTTAAATAGACAATGTATAGGTACAAATACAAACGTTAAGTCAAACAAACATTTATGCTGCTTGGCAAAGACATATGAACTAATTTATAGGTCTGTCCAACCTCCAACATGAAATAAACGAACAACGATTTACAGTCTATTGTTTGCAACAGTACCTAGTCGATGGTAAAACAATTTACTATCCTAGGAATAAAACAAGACAGACAGAGAAAACAGAAGCTGTAACTTCCATTTTATTCATTTTCATTTGTTAACGATGGGACTTTTGTTTTGGCCACTAAATACTACAAATATTTACCATTGCAGGGAAAGGGCTGAAGAACGATTGACTGACAAACGGACAGCATAAGTCATCTTTTAAGGGTTCCTTTTTTTGGTTTTGCCACAACAGTTGACACTTAGTAGTATTATGTACTTTTAACCGACTGATTGCCCGTACTGTAGTAGTAGTACGTATTTTGACTTGACTTACAAATTTTAAATTCAACTTTACTGTATTTACTTAATTGTATGTACTTACCTACTAGATACTCGAAAATCTAATTCAAGCCCAAAATCTGACAGTGTCCATCTAGATTATTTCGTTAATTTAACATTATTTCATAAAAACATGAATGAGAACTCTTGTAATGGGTAGAATTAGGGTAACCTTTATTGATAAAAATATCTATAATTCAACCAAAATGCAGTAATCTCAGCCAATGTGCGCCCGTTGAGGTTAGGATTCTGGTCTTGAATTAGATTTTCGCGTATGAAGCCAATTTACTAAAACATTAAACATTAAATGTGTATGTATGTATGCATGTTTAATGTACTCGTATTACTAAACCCCGTATAACGTTAGGTTCAAATACTTTTGAACTTTACTACTGTAAAGGACTGTCTTGGTCAACTAGTTAATACCCTTAATACCTATATATAGTCTATGTCTCTGAAATTATGTCAAAGTCGTGTGCTAAGACAAATATTATCACAACTCCATGTGTACGTACTCGTGCACCTTGAGCCTGTAATAAAACGAGTCCTCAACCATAATAGGTACAATACGTCGTCCGGTCACTTCGTCCCTGAATTCACCTGACAACCATAACTTGACCTCGAGCTTGCAGGCATTGTCGCACTTCTGACGCGCTGACGACGGGTCAAGTTACACTCGCCAGTGTTTCGTCGATGAGTCGTTAAGGGCGTTTACAAACTTACGAGTAGTTACCTAATTATAAAGTAGCGATATAAATTCTTGCATCACCAGTAATTAGCCCCCCGAATTTATTTATTCTTCGCCTATTTAGGTTATTCAATTAAAAATGTTGATTGCGTGTAGCAATCCATTGACGGATTGTTTTAAAATATTTGAGCCGAGAGATAAATATTGCAGTGACACGACGAAATGTATCACGAAAAGCATGCGCAATGAATCTGAGCTTTTTAATATGACACCAATTTTGATATCGTTCTCGTTACGTTACGATAACATGTCGAAAGCAATGTTGTTTTAAAGCGTAGATAGAGGCCGATTGACTGACTGATTCGCTCACTTTATTTGTACCCTAATCTGTATCGAAACCACGTCAACCATTCTCATACAAAAGGATTAATTTAGAATGAGTTATTTTATACATTGTGCCTGTATGTACCTTTGTGGATCGATCCTTTGTGGTTGACGGGAATGTGGAGGGCATCGAAGTCATAGTCAGAGGCAGACTCAGAGTTGGAGTCACACTCTTCTGGTCCAAGTTCTTAGAGATACATTTTAGAGTTAGAATCTCAAGAGTCAAAGTCCTCAAAGTCCCGAGAGTCCCAATAGACGACGTTCTTAGAGTCGAGGTCCTCGAGTCCGAGTCCTAGCTGGGAGTGTTCAGAGGTTACCTGCCGGTACGTTAGGACATTACAGATTAAATGCTCTCTTTGTACACGGTCATCGCTCGCTGCGATGCATTATGCATTACGCAACTGGAGGGTTACCAAGTCATGCTAAAGCAGTTCAGTTTAGGTAGAGAGAAAGGGACAGAGCTGTATAACTGCTATAGGTGTCCCTTTCTCTCAATCTTAAATGAACTGCTTAAACATGTCGCGGTAACCCTCTCGAGTGCATAATCAGGCCACTGACTACACTATTCTTTACTGCTATGGTGATTATGGTTCAGGGCAATTAATACTTTATAAAAGATGTATGAGATGCAAGCAACTTGTCAGGATTATGTTTAGAAAAAATCTTTATATCTACGAAGTTGATGATATGAGTGCACGTATAATTTGTTTCAGAAAGCATTTTATAATTAAAGCATTAACTTGAGAGCAGGGCCTGTTTATCTTGTTTGAGGAGCTTCGATGGATTATTATTCAGATTTATTAGACATTGTGTAAAACCTAACCTACGTATGCCGCCGGCAGCGAGGCAGGGCTTAGAGGTAGCTCACGCCTTCTGTATCTGGCTCACCGACTCGCTTTAAAAAATTATGTATACCTATGTGAGAACTCAGACGTATGGAAAGCGTTACCATGAATATAGGTACTCCTATGCTCATTATACTAAATTATGCTAAGTATGTTAGGTAGGTAACTGAACTAACATAAGAAGGTCAAATTCCCTTTAACCTTGGATTTTGCGTTTGCAACGCGTAAACAAAGGATGACAACTGCATACCTGCTTACAATAAATCTCACACAAGCGAAAGGCCGAGTCGTGTGTGTGTGTGTGTGTGTGTGATAGGATTTTTTCATTTTTTTCTGTGTTGGCTTTATAACACAACAATACCCACATAGACCGTTAAGTAAATCACAAGCAGATAAGCATTTTTTTACTGTCGTACCTATGTTACTAATTCCCATTTTGTTATTGTTCATGTTTCAATTTTAATAGTTTTGATATCCTATGTCACCCGGGATGGTGAAAGGATTCTAACTTTACCAGTTACCACACACATCTAACGTGGTGTTCTCTACGTTACCCGATGTGAGTAAATCCTTAAATAGGGGCCTTTTCTACTCGGGTAAAATACACACACGTACTCGTACATACAAAAATACGAACAAAACAACTTACTACCTATAACAAAACAAACGACACGAAAAAAGAAATAAAAAGCATTGCCGGTTGAGGTCCTGTGAATCACAATTTATCCACGGAAGATCAGCGGCAGCGTCGTGACACTCGAGTGCCTAACTGGAGACCACGCTGAGTGGTTTTACTTTTCGTAGTTTGTTACATTATAAATTAAATCTTTCGTGGTTATTTACTCGTAAAAACATCTTTAGGTAATTTCCATCTCACTCCCCGCGTATACATTTCATCAAGGCTGATCAGGTTTGTCACCATGAGTTATCACTTTTAACAATGATATTGTGTTATTTGTGCTTATATGTGTTTTTGTAGGTTTCGTAGATATCTTTGATCTGAATTGTTATATTTCAGGCTGCAAAAGCTAGTTTTCGGAAAGATGAAAACAACCTTTCATCGGCAATAATTTCCCATTATTAACCGCCTTAATAAGGTAGGCCCTCCAAGACAGAAGCTTTGTCTGCTAAAGGTGATGTGATATGATTTGGTCGGGTTTTCTGTACTTATTGCTATCGCAAAGTGTATACACGAGTAGGTTGTGTAGGTTAGGTGATAATCTGTCTACGAATGCAACAAAGTAACACTATACTTAGGACGTTATCATCTGAACTCTGGGACCATAAATTAATTAGTGAACAAGCAATGCTACCAAGTTCGAGCGAGAGATCTGCTAACGTCCCAAGAGCAAGCGAGATGTGCGAAAAAGGGTTTATATGGCCCCACAGCTCAGACGATAACATGCGAGGTATAGTGTTCTTCCTCTTCCTTAATTATATTCTCCAAAGGTTGTCTTACCCACTTCCTTTGTTTGCAAATTATAATCTCACTAATAATCGTAGGTGTATGTGCCTTTTATTTAGAAAATGTGTTTGCAAAGTTTATCGTTTGTCTGTCGTATATTATATATTTTGTATCATTCAAGTTTTCATCTAGTCACGCGACAGGCATTATAAAAATACATAAAAGACCGTGCATTTGATTTTGTACGATATGTACCTAGAGGCAGTTCTCCCCCTAGTGTTTGCCACCGTTGTGGTATATAAAAAAAAAGATAGAAATCGCAACAACTTGTATCTAAGTAGGTTTCGCACCGTCTTTGTCATCGTTGCTTCGCAAAAGTTAGTTGCTTACATACATACATACATACATAGATATAGAGTGGGGAAGGCAGAGCTACAGAATTACCAATAACTAAAAACTTGTCGATAATTCTGTAACCACATTTTGTTTACATTTAAATGAATTATAATTAACCTAAAATACTTGCTATTATTCCCGCTACTATTATTATAATAGCGAAAGTGTGTGTTGTCTGTCTGTCCTCGACAAATCGATGAGAAATTTGACACAGTAATAGATTATATAATATACTGCCCAAGATGGACCAAGGGTTCTCTTTTTCCTGGGAAATTGGTCAGTTTCTGAAGAAAAAGCGATAACGGACTTGTACTTGGACGAGGTTTCGACGGGTCGTTAACGTAGAAGTCGTTTATCACGCCCGAAAGATACAGGATGGAAAGGGACGACGGCCCAACTCCAAAATGGGACATATATTTTTCATCACCATTCACCATTTCAGCGCACATCCACCCACTACAGGATGAAGGCCTCTTAATTTTCACGCCATTTTGCCCGGTCTCGTGCTAACGCCATTCATTTTTTCCCAACTGTCTGTCAAATGTGTTCAGACCAACCAGCTGATGGTCTGCCCACCGATCTATGATCTAATCTCGGCCACCAGTCTGTAACCACCCTCGACCACCTTTTTCTCCGAGACTAGCTAAGTAAGTAAATATATACTTATGTTAATATCTGTAACCGTATTCGAGTAACAGCTTGTTCAAGTTTCATGAAAAAAGTTATCATTTCTATTCTTATACATAATGGCCGAAACTTGACCTTATTAAAAATCAATCTTTACCTTACTTAGAAAAAATTTGAAACATTACAAATTTATGATGGGTACCTACGGGTAATTTCATAATTTGTTAAGACCATTTCTTGACTAAATTCTTCTTGTGCACTTTTCTTTTTCCGTTGAGAGATTAAGAAAAGTGAAAGGTCGAGTAAGCAAGCGTACAAATTTATTTAGAAGAACATGAAAATTAACTAAGCAATAAATCCTTACTTAAATAAAATATTAGGTTCACCACTTAGGTATACATAGACGCATTATATTCTTTCGGAAACGCATCATTCATCATTCGTGGACGCATCATTACACTGCGCATGTACGTTACGTATGTGGAATACGTAAGTAAGTAATAAAAATTTGAGTGAACTGTCACGAGCGCGCGCGCAGGGGTGTTTTCTCTTTAAAACGGCGGTCGGTCGGACGGACGAGCGAAATCCGGCACGCGCTAAAAGGTGTTTTGTGCGCTCTGACGGGACTACTTAAACTCGCCGCTTGAACATTCACTCGTTCATCCGTCCGACCGTCGTTGTTGAGAGAATCACACCCCAGAGGGCCCTCCCTGCCTATATGCACTACGCTAACTAGCGTTTCTATTTGTTTCGTTTTTAACCAATCGCGTCACCCGTAGATCACGTGACTTTTCGTATGACGTCATCTACCAGTGACGCGATTGGTTCAAAAAAAGAAACGAATAGAGGCGCTAGTTAGCGTAGTGCATATTGGCAGGGCCCTCAGGACTGTTAACTTAACTCTTAGTTACGGTTTATTCCAAAAATAACTACCTACGTAAAATATTTTTAACATGATTTTTGTAGCGTTTTTTTTTAAGAAATCAAGTTTTTATCTGTGGTGCTGGTAGATTTTCCCTATTGCAGTTGGTCACACAGGTAAAAGGATGGAAAAACCCGACAAAAATACAGTGGTTATATAGATGTATAAAGAGATAAACAAAAGAGATAATAATTATAAAATAATAAGAGTCCTTAGTGAGGAACATTTTCTTGAACAAGTGTAAACACAGCCCCAAGGTAGGTACAAAGGTGCAAGGACACGGATCACTGTCACTGTAAACACTTCAGGCACCGCGGCGTGGCGTGATGACGCAGA
This sequence comes from Acleris sparsana, assembly GCA_923062465.1. Taxonomy (NCBI): domain Eukaryota; kingdom Metazoa; phylum Arthropoda; class Insecta; order Lepidoptera; family Tortricidae; genus Acleris; species Acleris sparsana. Next base: position 6,475,440 of record OV281293.1, read on the forward strand.
TGATAACAATAAAATTGATCGGAATTGCATCCAAACTGTTAAAAGAGGCCATAACGTGCACATTCACACATCAACCGGCCTTGCAATTGGCGTACCTATAGAGCATTATATTAAGAATGTAACCCACACTTTTTATTTGTGTGTAAGTCACCAGTAATCATAAATTATTCAAGGTTGGGCCTAAAAATATCTGAAACATTCTTGTGAAGATTATGCTTCTAGCTAGTAGAGACTTGTAACATATTGTTTGACTTGTGGGTAGGTATTTGCTACATTATATTATACTATATTAGTATGTATGTATGTATGTAAACTCTTTATTGCACATAAACAATTACGAAACACTGCATCACTATAGATTAGTAGGTATATAATGATCGTTATGAATTATAATACACAGAAATTGCAAGCAGTTTATTGCTACTTCCTCTACAATTAAAGTATTCTTTATCCTTCTCAGGGGCTCAAGCTATTTTTTTTTAACAAAATCGGGTCAGAGGTTTATACATAACATTCTATGGACTAGTAACCATTAAAACTGGCTTGGTGAATATCCATCTACGTTATTCAACATTATTTTCTAAAGATCTCTTCCGTAACGCCTGCCTAAAAGATTACGTTAGACATTTAACTGGTGAAATGATCTAGAAATATAAATGTATGCGAGTAGTTTAACTGGAACGTGTACACTGTAACCAAACTTCACTTACGGATTATATGGTGAGTTATTATAATTAGTTTGAATATAAGTTACGATGTTTCGATATTCGACCTATACGGGTCTCGCATTTATAGAAGCCTATAAAGATGAACACTTCAGAACTTGTCAATACAGCTTCTACCTCAGTTACACTTCAGCCATATGTCATATGTCACAATACAAACGTAACAGCTGAATTTATGGCAGTAGGTATGCTATTATGGACTAAAAAAAGGAAAAATGTTGAGCTATTACGTGCACTGCTAATAGATACACGAAAGCTCCAATTTACGACTTTTTTTGCTGCACCAAAGCACCTGCCTACTTCTTCATGTATGGGTTTTTTCGCTTATTAGGCTAACGCCGTCGGATATCGTTTCCGGTGCTGGAGGAGGTAGATAATACCATAATACGTATCATACACAATCATTTAATCAGGATATTCACATCTAACCACATAATATCGTAAACCTTATTGTCATATTGGTAAAGCAGTGAGAGAACGCATTATGTTATGACGCCTTGTGCCATAAAGCAGATGGGGGAATGAAAGTTGAAACTAATTTCAAATTCCATTTACAAATCAATCAATGCTCAAGTAAATGACCACAATTTATTTGAATTCCCAAAAGTTAACTCTCTTATCAAAAAGCAATCAATTCTCGTCGTGACACGGAATTTCTCACGGAAGCGCAATTGAATAATTTGAAGATCAATTAGTGGATAACTTTAGTAGGTAAGAGCACCAAAAGATGAACGATTAAGCGACTACACCAACTTTAGACAGTTTATATTCAGTGAAAGTAACAAATTTCACCCTATTTAATTTTTTTATATGGTACAGTATATGGTCTAGATTGAAAATGACTATTATAAAGCCTGTTATTATATCTCCGTATTTTTCTAAAAATCATTGAAACCAAAAATGTACCGATTTGCCCAAAAGATGAACAGCGTGCCCTAATTCTGAACGGTTGGGGCCCAAAAGTTGAACTAACATAATAAAATACCTATGTCATTTTAATTCTTTTCACTTTTAGTAATAAAATGCGAGTTAACGAAATATTCTTTATTTTTTAATTGTTTACATTTATTTAATATTACTTACGTACATAAGGTTCCTATTTTTTATGTTATTTGTGTCATAAAAACAACGAATTAGTATTTTTTTATCAATAATCATTAGCAAAACTACTTAGTTACTTATCTTTTTAAACAGATAAACCGACATATTAGTAAACATTTCCATAAATACTACTAGTATACTACTACTGGTGTTCATATTATAAAACTATGCCTAAAAGTTGAACGACTGAATTTACTTAGTTCAATTTTAGGACACAAAATTTATGAAATGAACAAACAAAATCAATTAGGTGTTCACATATTGGAATAGAATCCAAAACATGAACTAGTAAATTTAATTCGTTCAAGTATTAGGCACACATTTTTTATTGAACAGTGATAGTTTTCATAGTATTTAAAACTCCAAAATCATTGGATTAGACATCAAAAGCTATGTTCATCTTTTGGTTTAAAGATACAAGAGCATTTAACGATCATTTTAAGTTCTAAATTTTCCATCCGTCATTTCAGTACGATTTATTAAGAAGCTTTAAAAAAAGTACGCCTTGCCTAGTAGCTGAACACCGTTCAAGTATTGGCTTAGGTATATATTTTTGAAACCATTACTTGAACGGCATATTTCTCGTTAACTAACAAGAAAAAAGAAATATCGTATAACTCCAATAAAAGAGTGATTAATCAAGAATACATACCAAGCAAATCCTTCTAAGACTGACAATTATTGAATTTTATACGTAATTAAAAGCTTAAATTTGGAGAGCACTGTCCTTATCTATTTTCCCATACTATCGACGTTTTCGGCGGGAAGCTCCACAACGACGACCGATAACGGCCAAAAAGAATATAATACTATGTTAAGATTTAATGGAGGTGTAAGCAAAGAGTTGCTGTTTAAGAAAAATAAATTCCGAACTATGTAAGATTTGTCACGATTTAGTTATGTGATTATTTCGATCGAGTGTTCAGCTTTTGGGTGTCGTTCATCTTTTGGTGCCCCTACCCTACTTTTAGTACGAGTATAACTGAAGCGAATCGGCCAATAGCGATAACTGTAAAAAGGATTACACCTCTTTAACTATAATCTAAGTAGGTAAGTACCTACATAAAAAAGTAGACAACAACTATACGTACATTTATTGGCATTGTGTGGGAAATTAAATAAGAAACAACACTGTTATTAAACAACACACAACACACACATTATATTACATTCAACGTAATTTTTAATATTTATACACCCACGATAATTCATTTCTAAATAAACATATTTACATACCACGTAGGTACCTACCACGATCTAATTTCCAACCGCCATTCTGTGCTCATCTGATTATTGGTAGGAGATGAAACAAATCGAAAATCAATATTGATCCATAGATATAAACTGACTCATCTCATGAGTATAAAACCTTTGACAGTATATACAAACATACAAGAGTGGGAAGTGTACCTACATGTTAAGTAGCCTTCTTATAAATACATAAAAAAAACATACGTAGGTAAGTACATTGTCTTTTTTAAAGGCAAAATACATAAAGTTAAATAAGTATAGAAATAATTAAATTAACCATAAATTAAGATTACAATATCAATGCCGTTCAGTCAAAAAGGAGAAATAAAATTTACAATTTTAAATAAAAATATTTACAATCGACCGTGCGACCAGTGCAGCTTGGAGCCTGCCTACCTACGTGACTTTCCTTAATTCTGTTTCGTACATAACTAACATCCTTTATTTTGATCATCAGCTCACTTAACACCTTAAGGGTGAAGAAACATATATCAGCATCGAATCGCATTTAGCTGGATGATTTTGGACACACTACCTATACGCATCGGAAGTTAAAGTATGCTGTTACATGTGTTCAGGTTATCACGAATAAGCATTCTTAAGTATGTTAAATAGGTAGCTACACACTGCTGTGTTCGCATTGTTCTGTTCCGGACAACCGGTGAAATGACTAGCACAGAGGCATTCCATTTACTCCTCAGGGTTGTCAACGCATTTGTAGTCTCGTGAGATTTTCGTCGTACCATTGGGCTTGGGATTGGGAAAACATCTATGGGCTCCAGAGTCCTCTTACCATCAGGTGGTCTGTGTGTTCGTTCGCCTTCTCCATACCATAAAAACCTTGAGCCTTGGAATGTCTGTTCTATGCCAGACGGCTTAAAATAGTTAGTGGTGGAGCTCGTCCATGACCTCTTTACAGTTTGAAGAATACCACCGCGCCGTACATGAATGCACATCTTGCTACATTTAGGATGGCGACTGATTGGACCTACGCAATCGTAATGTTATATACAGTCTAGGACAAAGAGGTTATGTATATACTTTGCACTTTATCCCATTGGAATAATCACCTTATTCCAATGGGATAAAGTGCAAAGCATATACATAATCTTTGTATTCGACTGTACTTCTAATGACATCCGAAGCGTGTACAAAACCCATTACCTACACGTATCACGCAACGCAATGCAAGCAGCTATACTCTATTCAAAATAACATTAGATTAAAATTACCGTTAATTCAAAATTATTTGGAGCAAAACGATTACAGTAGTGCCCTGCACACGTAAAGTTCGGACCGCGGGTTTCAATCTTCGTTCCAAACCGTACGTGTAAATGCAACTGTAATACTAAAATAGTAAAAAATGTACGGTTCGGAACGAAGATTGGAACGGCGCGTAGCGTTTCCCTCGGTCCGAACTTTACGTGTAAAGACCGCTAATGTAGTAAAACATGCCTAATGCCACCTTCTGCAAGTAATTTGTAGCCAAAGCTATAAATAGCAAATCATTTACTAGTGATATCGTCGGTATACTGCAAAACATTTACGAATTCGACAGTTACTAGCAGACGTGGCTAACTCGGGGTCGGATATCGATAAATAAGATATCGATATATATTTATATGCGGAAATTGAAAATCCTCTACTATAAAGAGGCTCGATATATCACGTCTGGTACCGAGCCTCTTAAGATAATAAAACTATAAGGATGTCATTTCAAACGAAACAAGACTATTTATTATAACCGACAAAATTATGGAAAACAATGCCTGTTTAACCATGAAAACTATTTCAAAATAAAATCAAAAATGTAGAGAGAATAAATATTATTTATAAAAGTTGAATAACTATATTTTGTAATATTTTTTTTGCTAAATCTCTTAAGTACACTTCTGGTTACTACCTATAGTCTTATGTTATTTGGAATAGAGTATAACACAAATAATAAATAACCAAGTTGGTTTATGAAACATTTACTTGGTAACATCGTTAAGATTTCATAGATTGCATAAGCATGAGAGTGGAAGAGGTTCGTCTGCCGTTTTTTTCGAAGCCCGAAACTAAGACTTTGTATCTGAATTCCTATACTTACATGAAAATTTCATAGATCAACGAATATTGTTTTCTGTTTTATGGAAGGGCAATTGGAGATATCTTTAATTGCACTGTACAATTAGTCTTAAAACTTTGGGTTTTAAGCAATGAACTCCTTAAAGTGGTACTGACACTGTAAAGCCAGCCGTACACACTCGTCGAGAGCCTCTGTACTGAAACCCACCGAGACCGGGATATGGTGAGACGAGACAAGAGCGAGCGAGACAAAAAGGGAACAGCAGGTATATACCCACTCGCTCTTGGCCTGTCACGGGAATACTCGGGGTCTCTCGACGCGTGTGCACAGCCCGCATAATTACATCACGGGCTCTAGCCAAGATGCAAATGCTACTAATGTATTTCTATTATATCGCTCATAATGTATGGGATAAAGGGTGACCACGTGGGAATGTCATCCCATACATTTAGAGCGATTAAATAACGTTAGTACTGATTCTAACTACGCCTCGTTTAATCAATACTCCATATCCATTAAATGCCGCCGTACTCAGGCAGACAGACATTTTAGACAAATAACTCGATCCTTTCTCCGTCTCTAAGAAACGACTTAATCGTCATTAATTAACTGACTAAGTGCGGCCGTTAATCTTATTCTTAATGTAAGCCATTTCTAGTTACAATAACGAAATGGAGGTTTCTCAGGTCCATAAATCGATCTATCAAGTTGTGTTCAGGCAAACTTGGTAACATATTGCGCTAGCCCCTCGGCGTGACTCGCACCCAGAATTCTGGCAGCGTCGTGATGATGCCCTCAATCCTTCGCGCCGGCTTCTTCAGCGGTCGTCCATCAGCAGTGGACACGTGGAAGGCCTGCATGAAGGCGGTGAACACCTGGAACATGCATTGCCGGGCGTATGTTTCCCCAGCACAGAGGCGGCGGCCTGTGGACAAATACAGTAGGTGAATAAAACTTACGTGTTGTATTTACTTATAATAACACGTGCTAAACAGAGCTTGAGGCACAGGAGGGAGACCCTGACATTAAAAAAATAAACTTAACACACTTTATTGCCGACTGTACTTTTAATATTGAATACATACTTACTATCAAAGGGACGAGTCAAATGATTCCAAATTCGAAAGTACCCTTACCATGAGTTAGGGGAGGTAGGGGAACATTGGGCAGTCGGGAGGTTCGGGCACTGCACTACCTTACACGTTATATGGTAGTGCCCGAACCTTCCGACAGCCCAATGGTCCGCTACCTCCCATATAACGTACTCGCTAGCGCGTCGAAGCTCTGTCCCTCGCAGCTCGCAGTATTCTTGTAGAGTGCGAGGGACAGAGCATTCGACTCGCTAGCGAGTACGGTAATTTTAACTCATGGTAAGGGTACAGATCCACTATGAGCCATTGAGGAGTTCCTATTTATTTACTAAAATATGTCGAAACAAGAATATGCCGAAAACGGAATACGTCCGAACAGGAATGTGCCGGAACAAGAATATGTCCAATCAGTTATACGACGAAAAAGGAATCAATCCTTAAATACACATTATATTGATGATTTATAATAAATACTTAATAAATAAATTCATATTTGCCACCACTCCATATAACTTTCTAACATAATAAAAGTAGTTTGTTCTCCAACTAACCGTGTTTTATGTCACACCTCTTAATCCTAAATGTGTTAACCTAACACCGACATGCTAAACTCGATTTACCCAAACAATCGTGCATACGGCAAACACTACTGTTCCCGTAATCCACTTCGTTTTAAACCAAATGGTATTATCAACGCTATGTTAGCTCTTATGGACTTGACAGTAAAGGCTGTATTGTAAACCAAATGCAGATTATGGTCTAAAGCGAAGTTGAATTGAGGCTCTGTTTGCTCATAGTTTGGAGCCCAACATTTATTTTCCGACTATAGCATAAGCACAGAAACACGCTGGCGACACGTTACCATGTTTATAAATACCTGTCATGTCACATCATTTCTAAGAAATATTGAACGGAATTTTAATTCATAGCAATTACCCGTCACCGTTATCCGGATTACTGCATGCAAGCTATTAACTGCACTTGCCCACTTAGTACCTATTTACTAAGCTGCATAATCCGCGGCACGTAAGTAAAAACCAACATGGCCGCTACTGCGCAGGTTCGGTTGCCCCGCGACCCGCATAGGTGAGGCCCTAAAATCGACTTCTGCGCACTTTTTACTTACTTGCCGCGGACTATAATTGGAATAGAATACAAGTACTTAAGTACCTAGGTTCTTACAGGTACTTGTACCTAGAATTGGGTACCTACGCAATTTTAAGATCTGGTAAGTGAATCTGGTAAGTGATTCTCATAATAAACTCGCTTGATAACTTGTCTTGATGGATACAATTATTAACTGATAATTTAAGTTGTGTTGACATTTTAGGGCGTGCATAAAACAATAACTGAAAATTGAAACTAAAATGAAATAAGACGAAAAATAAGCGGTTTTGTACCAAAGATTCTGGCAGCATTTCCTCGTTGAATCGCTAAACTTATTCGTTGAGCGGGGAAAGCCAGCTCTTCGGTCTCCAGTGAACTCAATGAGTCTCTTTGCCAATTCCTTTAAAAGGCTTAGAGCGCCAGGACCCCACCGACCAAGGGTCTCGACACCGAATGGAATAAAGTTTTATTCTGGACCACTTGGATTCGAGACCACTATATTTGCCTATCTTCTTATGACATCGTACGACGTACAAAATCCTACCGGCCTTTGTAGACTAGTCGAAATCAAGTCAAATCTGTAGAAAAAACTCAAGGCAATTTTTCAAAGCTAATCTAGATAACATCTTACTATAGCTTTATCGCGTCACAGTACAGTTAAATTATACGCGTCCCCAATTTATGAGTTCAAAAACCTTCTGTTTTTTATAAGAGCAAACGAGCATGCGGGCTACCTGATGGGAAGTACTCACCACCGCCCATAAACACCAGCAACCGAGATGAGCTGTCGGTCATTCAACGCCAATTAAGGAAAAAGCTCTTTTCTTGAAAGGCACCCGTGTCATAACATAACCTAATTGGGATACGCCATATTTAAACAAACCTTTTTCAAGAAACTGACCTCTGTCATATTTTTTAAATGTATATTTTGAATAGCTTTCAGCCCGAAATTTTCCAGTTTACCTATTCGCCATATATTACTGGCCATATTTGATATAAAATACTTTTTATCCAATAACCACCTGCGGATCCCCTACTATTCAACCCGTCACCGGTCACCGAACTCACCGACTAGACTAGTGAGTGCAGTTAGTGTACAATGTACAATCAATCATTGTTTATAAAGTAAATAAAATAACGAATCAGTACCCATAACATTAGTTCTGTCCCTCGCAGACCTCGCAAGTATTCTTATAGAGTGGAGCGGGACAGAGCATTCGATTCGCTAGCGAGTACGGTAATGTAACTCATGGTAAGGGTACTGGTTAAACCGAATGCGGCTGACGAATTCGGTCACAGACCTAACGTAAACGCGACTTCATTGGTGTTTAGGTTTTTTATACATAAGACTTTAACGCGTCCGCGCTTTGTGAAATATTGACTATTATACTAGCAATCCGCCCCCGCTTCGCTTCGGTTTTTGTGAGTTTTTATTATAAACAAACGGAGCGGACGGTGGGTCAGAGTTCCGATGGGCTGATAGTACGTAATTGATTACCTTCCGTGGATACATATCTAGGTAACTGATTGTGAAAACCGTATTAAAATCCGTCGCGTGGTTTAGGAGGAGTTAGTGAATATACAGACAGATAGACAGAAGTGTAAAGCTATAGGTACTACGTTTTGTGTTATACTACGAGTATTTAATAAAATAAATAATAATACAGAAGAAGAGCACAACATATTCAAAACTTTTTTCCAGGTGTACTCCAATTGTGAACTATGTAAACTTCGTATATTTTTGAGTCTAAAATAAGGGGTACTCTGTGGTAAAAGCGGGGCAGAGTTCGTATACGTGTGACCATTGGCCTGTCAGAACGAAAAAACTGATTTCTATGCGATTTACCCGATTGCGTCGGAAGGGGAGAGGAGGGGGAGTCGAAGTCAAACTTAGGTTAATTATTTAACATATAAGGCGGCAATATCAATAAAATGCAATCGGATTTCTGTCGGGGTCTGAAAACTTGCTTTTTATTATTATTTGTAAGTTAAGAATTTTAATACTAAGTTAGTTATAAACAACTACACCGTTATAAAGCTATTGCTTCACACCGTCAGCAGAAACAGCTTCGTCACCGCTCGGATATCAAAACCTCATTATTAAAAAAAGGCCGGGCAACAGCATTTTGGATTACGTTTAATCCTACAAGGTTCCGTAGCCGTTACTATAAATACAAGCTACCATATATTTACTCTAGGTTTTTCAATCTTTACCGCACAAAGGCAATCCCCAAAAGCTCCATGTCTATTATTTTTCATTTAAGGTTAAATTGACATATCGCTAATCGCTATAGCTTAATATAACTAATGAAGCATACTCAGTAGTAGGTAATCATTTTAGACAATATTATGCAAAAAGTATTATAAAAATGTATTTCCATTTAAATGAGTTTGGTTTGTGTGCGAGATTTGTGTGTTAGTTTGTTATTCCTTCACGCTGCAACGGCTGGACGGATTTCTTTGAAGTTAGCTTATACCCTGGATGCACACATAGGCTATTGTTCATCCTGGATCCCTTATTTAAATATCGATAATCGAGATCTAACGGATGAAGTCGCGGTCAAAATCTAGTAGGTATACTTACTTATGTGTAGGTATGAAATTTCAGCGTTTTGATTTATAGTTTTTGAAAAAAGCAAGCTGACTACCGAACGCCAAAAAACGTGGGCTAGGTGCTCCAAGGGGCAACGACTTGTGGCTGGCCGCTCTAAATGTCTCGGTAGAGATGAAGCTCTTGAGGAACACCTCCGGGTGCTAGCGCTTCTCGGTGTGCAGGCTCGTCAGGTGCACGCGTCGTGACGTCGTCGTATGTTTCATCACTGTACTGTCATCTAAGGCCAATGATTTAAAAGAAGTATACCTGCTCTGAAGGGCAACGACTTGTCGTTGGCCACGAAGAGAGCCCCGCCGGACATGAACCGCTCCGGGCGGAACACCTACGGACATCAAAGCTCAAAGGTGGGCCCACACTATAGGGCTCCATCAGATTAGACTGTGTTGCAAATCTGCAGGACTGGTTACGCTAAATGTGGACAGTGTAAATCATGCGCTCCGGATGGGTTACTTGTAACAGTACGTCGTATCATGACAAATACCGTCCACCGATACTGACACGCCTACGGAACCGTGTTGCGATGAAATGTCACAAATGTGACCACCAATGGTTTAAAAGATGTGTACCTGCTCCGAACGGCAACGACTTGTCACTGGCCACGCAGAGAGCCCCGCCGGAGATGAAGCGCTCCGGGCGGAACACCTCCGGGTCGCCCCACAGCTCCTTGTCGGTGTGCAGGCTCGTCAGGTTTACGCTCACCAGGGCGTTCTGGAAGTCGTAAAGAGGTAGCATAGGTCTAGCAAAGGGAATGTATTCTAGAGAGAGGTGATGCTCTTATTTCGTTATCATAATAACGACGGTGTTGGACGACGCGTTTAGCCTAGTTGGTAGTGAGTGCCTACGAAGCCAATGGTCCCGGATTTCCTGGTATGGGCAAGTAGTGTGCGGTGACTAATGACTATGTGAGAGTATTCATTCATGAGGCTTGAAAGTTTGATCTAAAACCAAGCTTTTCTAAAAAAAACACCGCTACGATGCTACAAACACACAGATAAACATATGCACAGAGATACACACGTTAAAATTCGTTACTAAGGAACTGCCGACTTCGTCATTAACTGAGTATGGTCATGAAAGAGCTATACATATAGTGTTGAAGTCAGGTTGTCCCGTACCTCTGGTATGTCGTACCCGCCGAGTTTGACGTCGACGAGAGTGCGGTGCGGCACGGCGAGCGGCACCGGCGTCTCGAACCGCATTATCTCGCGTAGACACGCTTCGGTGTACGGCATGCTTAAACACACAGACAAATGCCATGAGGTTGTGCAGCCTTGCCTTTTGAGTTCTCTACCCAAAGGGTATCAAATGGGACCCTATAACTAAGCTTTCGTTTACCGTCCTTCCGTCCGTTCGTCATAACTGGATCCTTCCAATAGTGAAAAATTATAAAAATGGACGACACCCGCGCCAATACGTAATTATATTCTTGAATCTATCAAAATTTACAGAAAAGAACTTATTAAATTCAAGTAAGTAACAGAAATATGCGCTTGCATTTTGTTTTCGGACACATCGCGGATCTGTCATTGTTTATTTTTAGAGGCTCCCGCGTCTTTGTGCGCTTTGAATTAGTTTCCCGCTACTTCCCCTTTTTTTCCGATGGGGGTCCACTTTTGGAAAATCCTTTCTTAGATCCCATAAGGAACCTATGAGCCAAATCTGGAATCTCTAGACCCAGGGGTTTGGGGTGTGCGTTGATATGTCAGTCAGTTTCTTCGTTTATATATTATATATAGATTGTTCCATGAACGGTACGAGTACACTGTAACGGTTAGCCTCAAGTTCATTTCGAGGTTTCTTTTGAATACCTGAATATAGCGGGAATCGTAACCGGCTTCGAAACTATACTGGGCCAATCCGGTTTTAGGTTATCGGGAATTTTGCACATTGGCCAATCCCACATTCGAAGTTCCATGTTTCTTTAGTCTTGTCCCTTTCTTTCAGTTGTGCTATATGTGGATTGTGAAGAAGATAGCATTTCCCATGTTCCGTATGTAGTACTTCGTAGTAAACGCCAGATCGCAAGATTACCGCACATACCAAACAGGAATATTTAACGACCAAATTAACCGGCTAAAAAACCAAGGTGCAAGAAGAGTACGCTTTGCAAGCTAGTTACTTTCGAAAAAAAAACTCACTTATACATCAAGCGAAATACATGACTTGAACTCCGAGCCGTCTTCGGCCTGGATTGATACAAAATGAGGGTAACAATCCTTTTAACTTGACTCTCATACATTATTTTTCGGAACACTATAATAAGACTATCATAAATGATGTCGAGTTAAAATAACAGTGTTCGGTTTATTTTAAAGTGGAATAACATTGGAGTTGGTTTTATGGTTGGTTAATTTTAATTACCAAAACAAACTTTTGGTAAGAAACATTCAGCTATTTTTCATAATAAACTACATTTGCAGCAAAAAATAGGAATAAAGTTTAAACAAACAGTACATAACGTTGAAATAAACGACTCTCAGCTTTATGTCGCAAAAAATCATATTGTAATAAAATAAAAAAAGACCAAATAATTTGTGTCAATAAGCGTCGCGCGGCTTAATCAACAAGACAAAGTGTTGTTTGCACTTTCATTTGTTTAGAGAGATCAGAGAGATGCTATCGTCTAAAACCTGACAGACTATTTTAGACGACACGACACATTAGCCTAGTTGTTGGCGCTGCAAGCGGTCCCGGGTTAAAATGCCGGAAAGGGCAGATGTATATCTCTATATGAGTATATCGTTGGCATACCCATAGTACAAGCCTAGAACTTAGTTTGGGACAAGGTCAATTGGTGTGAGATTATCCCCTGATATTTATTAGAAAGGCTCGAACTATGCGGGCTTTTAATTACCACAAACCCAAAGAAATAATTTCGTGCTCTCGCCACAAGATGACGCAACGGAGCATTACATCCCATTATTTAAGTAAAAAAGGGTCGTCTTGCTGCACGATAATTGCGGTCAATGACCGTCGAATTCATGCCAGAGATTGTCCATTTATTATATCTTTAGCCCATCATCGTTACATGGTTTCACAAGTAACGGTGCCTAAAAATAACAATCATAGGTATGGGAACTTGTATGCGCCAAGTGTGGCGGCATTCAACGTGTTTACTCACTAAGATCTATTTAACAATGTGCGGAACTCGGCACTATGGAACTTTGTATCGTGGTCGAGCAAACACAGAACTAACTAGTGAAATTTATAAATGTGCTGTCTTATTATTCATCGCACACTAAACCTATTTTTGTTGAAGTATTCTTTGTCTCTTTATTATTCAAAAGATCACAATCCAATAAGGACGTTGGCAAAATAAATACTGCCAATAATTGGCTGATATGAAAGCCATTTAAATACTTATTACAAAAAAAAATAAGCACACTTTATCAATAATTCGTTTATGAATGAGAGGCTTAGTCTATTGTCTCAATGTAAACATTTGCCTTACTCCTTTCTATCGTCGAGTGTCGGCATGCGGTCTCGGCCGACCACGCGGTCGATTTCCTCGTGGATCTTCTCCTGGATCTCCGGCTGGAGCAGCATCCGCTCCACCAGGAAGGAGAGGACCGACTCGCCGGCCGTCGCGCTCGGGAACATGTAGTCCACACAGGACAGGACCAGCTGGTCCACTGAGAAACAGATGCTTTTAGTAAACTAGTCCTAGGAGTGGTTTCAAGAATAAGGACGAGTATACTGCCCTCCTAAGAGATAACGAACTCACTCGAGTCTCATAGAACCAAGGAATGTATACGTAACCTTATTTCTTAAGGTGGGGTTTCTAAATTATCTTTGACTATTAAATGTCGCATGACTCCTTTTTATTTGGAAGGGTAGTCCTGCAGGATTTCAGACGTAGCCTTAAGAGCCACATATGCTGCTACGCCCCCAGTGATAGCTTTACGTGTTTCCGCGCGTGAGATGGAATAGTTTGCGCGCGGCTTGATTGCAGCGTCAAATTCCATTTATTGCTGTTTTCATTAAAACAACAATATTATTATGCCACAATAGTATTATTGTATTTCGATTTGAATTCGATTTCGAATCGAATCAGCGCGAGCCCAACTCACGGTGACCTGTCGTTTCGCCGAGTTTAATTACGCAGATTTTTGTTTCGCAGACAACTATTGGCAGACCTTTCTTTTGGCCGAGTAACGTTTGGTATAATTTCGTTACGCCTATTATTTGTTTCGCCGAATAGTCGGTAGACAGTAAAGCGATACGCAGAGTTACGTTTAGTCGATTGTTTGTTTCGTAATTGTTTCATTTTACCGAACAACTGTTCGTCGAAACATGATAAGCAGAGTTGTGACATGGCATCATTATTGTTTAGTAGATTTAAGGTTCAGTCGATTTTTGTGTCGGCATTTTTTCAGTTAAGTAACTGTACAACTGTTGCATTTTTATGGAAGACTAATCAGGGCAGATCCGAGTCGGATAGGTTAGGTTCGAGGTTATTTTTTTTTATCTGCCCAGTAAATGACAAACACAACAAAGTCAATTTAAAAATTTCATCATTCCCAGTGCAAAACGAAAAGGTGGCAAACAGTTAATATGATGATGAATAATAGTTGAACCGTTTAAAAGCGAACAGTTGTTCGAGCAAACATTCAAAATGTGTAGTGATTAATAGGCTAAACGAATTTCTGCCAATAGTGGTTCAGCTTCCTGACTCATAAGCCAACTAAAACAGCTGCTAAAGGTTGAGTAACGAAACGTTAGTCTGCGAAACAATACATCTACGAACAAATCCATCGGCGTACCGTTACTCGGCGAAACGTTGTCTGCCAATCAATAATCTGCCAAATAATTGTCGGCGAATCATTAGGTAACCCCAACTCACACTTGACTCAAATATAATATTATCAAACCAAATTTGATGCGTGTATGTATCGTTTTTACGATACCATAAAAATAACAATACGTTAGTTTTTTGTTTTTTTTTCGAAATTCGCCATAATACTCGTACCACATATTAACAGAAAAAAAACATCCTGCTATCGTAATAGATTTGTTTCCAAAGATCTTTAAGGTTAGGACCGATCGACGGCGACGGACGGACAGCGTAAGCATATTAATGTTGAAAATCTGACCAGTTTCTTAATCACTTAAATAAATAAATATCAGGGGACAATGTTACCTACACCAATTGACCTAGTCGCAAACTAAGCTCTAGGCTTGTACTATGAGTACTAGATAACGATATAAATTATAAATAGTTATAGTTTTTATAAATTACGTAATCAATTCCGAATTGTCACTTGTCAAGTGTCACTGACAGGCACAAGAGGCCCTAAGAATCCTAAGATTAAGCTATTGCTGCTTAATCTAGCTTGTATCAATATACTTTTTAATAAGAGGAATTACTGACCATTCACGGACGAAGTCGCGGGCGAAAATACATAGGTATATCAAATTGAAAATAACCTATCTAATGTAGCAAGTTTAATATTTAATATTTAATGTTTAATTTGTGAGCAAGTATTTAATGCATGCAGTAAGTAGTTCAATTTGTATATTTACTAGCGTAAGATGTGGTTTCCTATAATTGGGTAAGCATCGATTTAGATGTTAAAATAGATATTAACATAAGTCTGATGTATTATCCGTTGGAAATCCTCAATAAATAAAATAAAATAAAATAAATAAATAAGTCACGTTACACAACACAACAAGTATCAAGTGCTGCTCATTTGAGGTTATTTGTTATAAATATACCTTTCTATAATATATCTAATGAGGCATGACACCGAAATGTTAGAATAACTTTTTATAAAACGTACTTTTTTGTCATACAGACCTACTTGACTTTGGCTACAGAGTTCACTAAACTATCAAAAATGTATATGTAGGTAAGTACCTACCTAAATATGATGTGTGTGTTGTATTTGTGTGCTACCAGACATATTATTATCTAAAATCGTGGGGTCGTTGGTCTTGTCTGAACGAGTATTGACCAGTAAATAATTAAAAAGTGATCTAACTTTGTCGACAACAAAATAAAACTTTACAAACCCGACTGCGTGCATTTAATATCGTCGTATAGGTAGGTAGGTATATGATGTGTATTTAGACGACCATGTTATAACTAGGGATGTAACAGATGTGGTTATATCGGAACCGGAACCGGAACCAGATGTTTTAAATTTAGTTTAACGGAACCAGAAGCGGAAGCGGAACCCGAGTGATAGGTGGATTGGATGGAGGTGGATGAGATGTTACGGGTAGGTCTAAGCTAAGTCTATCTATTCATAATAAAAATTCCAAACATGAATCATCAGCCTTTAAAGCCGTTTTGGAAGTAACAGAACCAGAACCGAAGCGGATGTTTAAAACTAAACGGAAGTTCCGACTTAACGGAAGCGGAACCGGAGCTCTGTTACATCCCTGGTTATAACATAATCTTAAATCCGTCTGTATGTCAGCGAGCTGTATCTCATGAACCAAAATGTCCGTACTAGGTGAGTTTGTAAGTTTGTTAGGCTTATAATTATACGTCATTCATATAATATCCTTTGTAAGGTGATGTTAACGTATTTTATAAAAAACTGCAGCTACATAAAAAAAAATTGACATACATATATTTTTTTGCTCTTTTTCTTCGACCTTAACCAACGCTGTATCTCTTCTCTTGATCCATAATAGTAGGTACTTAAAATTGGGGCTTTAACAAGAAATACCAAATACGAAATAATAAAAAATAAAAATGAAAGGCCGGGATTAGTGGCTGTTTTTTTAAAATATTAATGTAGGTACCTACTCAGTGGCACTTACGAATGATAGTTATGTTACGTTTTGACCTGTATGTATGTATGTATGTATGTATGAATGAATGTATTATGGTTCTTTGTTTACTAGTTAGGGACCGATTTCCACAAAAAAGGTGTCGTTGGTTTTGTCTTAACATCGTGAATGCACTTTGATAAAAAAAGGCGGCTTTAGAAATAAAGACATGTAACCATTCATATACTTTGACGACTTCCATTCGTTTGACTTTAGTTTCATTAATGGAGAAACCTTTTATTGTGTTTGCATGTTATTATATTCTTTATTACACATATAGGTATAGGAACACAAAAAACTTGAAAAAGCTTCACCAAAGAGGCTGTAAATTAGTGATGATGATTGACGAATTAACTACTTTTATTGTTTAAAATACCTATTAGAGGAAAACAGTTTGTCTAAATATACGCTCTATAAAGTCTATAACCCAAAAAGGCAAAACTAAGTTTGTTTATGAAGAAAAAAAAAATACGCAGCCGAAAGAAATTACGGGTTCAAAAACTTAATGTATGGTTGGAAAAATAATCTTACTATTCTATTGCAGATTATTTCAATGAAAATTAATAAGTTATGTAAATAGTTTATTTTTAAATGTTAGATGAGGTTATCTATAGGTAAATTAGATTAAAATTTGTTAACCAAAAACCGTTGAATAGATGAAGATAAAGATAAAGAGAGATACCTAGCTATGTACCTACTGAATAAATAATGATTGATTGATTGATTGTTTGATTTAAACGCCAGTCAAATTGCCGTTAAACTTTGTCCTTAGACCTACCGTTTCTTTACAATAAATAAGAGATGATCATATGCGTAGGTAATATGTGAATAATTAATTATACTTGGTGGGAGTCACATTCGGTCATGGACAACACATTCACTGCCGGTTTGTTTTCCAAACAAGACACTTTATTCGCATATTTTTGGTTGAATCTTCGAACGATTAGACCTTTAACGATGAATTTTGATTCAATAATTGAGTATTAATAACTTCGTTATTACTGGAAACCCATTTTTTTAATGATTGCTGTACCTAGTTTTAAAATAAACAGAAACTATAAGAGTTTGACGCTTTAATCAAAGCGCGGGCAAACTATCTCCATCACACGTTCTTCGCTCGAAAACACATAAAGCCATTCCTTTTGTTTTTTTTGGGCACGGCAGCATTTATGTGGCCTATTGATAAAATAAGTAATGTCCGTGTAGTACCTGAAAAGGTGGTGCGGTGGTTGGTACTGATCTCCTCCTTCATCTTCTTGATGTACACGTCCACGAAGTGCCGGTCGTGGCTGTCGTCGTGCGTCGCCATTGCTTGCTCCACGAATTTCTATAAAAAACATTTTTAAAGAACCTTTTTTACAAGAGAGTCTCACACAAATTGACTAAGGGCCGTTGTTTGAACTGAACTAATGTTAAAATACAATAGAATCGAAACTGTGACACATTTGGTTCAGATTTAACAACTCGTTACGGTATTTATTTAGCAATAGTTCTGAGGGCTCTGCCAAGATTCACTACGCTCACTAGCGTTTCTATTCGTTTCGTTTTTAAACCAGTCGTGTAACTCACGTATACGTGAATCGTAAAATCACGTGACCTACCAGTAACGCGATTCGATTGGTTAAAAACGAAACGAAGAGAAACGCTAGTTAGCGTAGTGCATCGAGGCAGGGCCCTCAGTAAGCTACTGACCAAACCACTCGCCCTTAGGGCCGTTTTTTTATCAGTAGTTAACTGTAGTAATTGTTAAAAGTCGAAGCGAAAATTTGACCATTAGTTCAGTAAACCTCAAAAAATCGGTCCTGAGTCAAACCCACAAAATTAGCTCTATGCTTATAAGTACAAGCAACGATAAACGTATACGTACGTAAATCTGTATAAATATAATGGTCATTACAGAACTAAAAGAAGCAGCAAACAAAAGCTTCGTAAGCAAGGGTCACTACACTGTTATTTTAGCAACAAGATTTTATTTAACTGTAGTGAAAATGAGAATTATAAGTTATAAAATAAATCTCCACCAGATTATCCCCAACCCACAGGAAGAAAGAAATGAAATGAAATGAAATGTGCAATGTGCAATGTGTGTGTGTGTGAATGAAATGTGCTCTGTCTGATCGTGTCACAAAGATCTATTCATCAAAAATCCTAAAAACTGTGACATGTGTAAGTAAGACATTGTGCATATTTAAATTAAACCGTTGCTTCCTTTCAATTTAAAATAAGTCAAAATAGTACCGAGAAGAAGTCCAACAAAAACTGATTCCCAGTTCTCAGGTCCCTGTAGCCGCTCCACTTCGGGAACAGATCTTTCAGCCAGGGCGTGAGGGTGAGGGCTCCGCCCAGGTCGTTGGAGCCCCGCTGGAACTTCAGGGTGCCGCGGGCTAGGGCCCAGAGTGCGTGGTACTCGGCCCGGGGGACGGTCATCCCTCCGAACACGTGCAGCATCCCATTTATGAAAGGCACGGCCAAGTAGTGAGGTAAGTGCACGAGGTCGCCTTTTACTAGTTCCTGTAATGACAAGAGGTCTTATTAAGTACTGGCTGCCTCTGTTCGCGTAGAAATTGTTTGAATGTTATTCAACGGGATATTAATGTGCTCAAATTCAATTTAAAAAATGCTAGGAGTAATGTTTATTGCATGGCGCAGCGACGCGTCTTAAGTAAGTCATCGGTGTTATCGCGGTTTAGGTACAATGGCGCCGCAAAGGCATGCAATTTAATTTACGTTTACTATCTGTGCGCCCAGTGTGCCAAAATGTTTAAGAATTAAAAAACAAACTTTGGAACATCTTACATTCAACCATCCAGTACATCCTCTGTAGCCCTAAGCCAAGATACAAACGCTATCCTAACGCTCCTGTTTTCTATCGACTCGAAATCAACTAACGTCAATCCTATACATTTTGTATTTTTTTCGAAAATCGCTATCTTAACGTTATGCATCTGGACTAGGCCTTTCGATCACATTCTATTAGGGAGTACCTACATTACATAGTAGAAAATATAACAAGTTTTGCTATTACGAAACGTTGAAATCAATAACGACAGCCTGTGAAATGATTAGCTATAATCGACGGCCGGTATTCCATGTTAGTCGAGCTTTGGCAACGATTTGCAGTATCGGGATTCCAAACGTCCTTCGGCCTAAGAGTCCATTCTTACAAGACTTGTGTGTTAGTGTGGCTTCTCCATGGTAAAAATGTAATGGACTGCTGGGTTACCTGCCAGGTGGAAGTGAAGTATGCCATGCCCAGGTTGGGATCCCAGGGGCAGACTTCTATATTTAAGTATGTTTGTTGTAAAAAAGAAAAACAAGGCGGGTTATCTCTTTAAATTGTGGTACTTGTCTCGTGAACACGAATTATAACTATGTTCAATTAACTTAATTATATTATGACGCCTCATATAGTTTATGTTGTCTTGTACCTATATCGACCATAAACAGAAAATTATAGTTACGTTAAGTAGTTTAACTTAAGGGAGATCTCAGGTCACATTGAATTATTAGATTTATTAATACAGCAAAAGGATTATGCTTATGCGGTTATGTTTTTGCCTGGCTGAAAATGTGAGTGAATTCCCTTGTCCGTAGATAGGTAACGCAGCTAGTGCGTGATTGGCTTGTTAACGATAATTTTAAGTACTTCTGCGGCGCAAAAAGTAACATGAATGCTTTGATAAAAAAATATAAATTAAGATATCTTTATCATTAATTAGTGACATTATGATTGATTGACATTTACCTATAACTTAATTTTATTGTTTCCCTAATATTCATGACTTTTTTTTGAGCCGTACAAGTGTCGACGGTAAACAGCTCGGCACGACGTGACTCTCGTTCCGTCGAAAATGGGTAGGACGCGTGCGTGTGTGGGACGCTTGCTACCTGCGTCGAGGTACGGTCACGGACTAATTAATATACCACTATAGAACCTTGTCTTATAAAACCTACGATTAATTCCCATGTAATTTCCATATCGTCACTTGACGCTGTCATTAAATGACAGGGTACCGTAGTGGCACAATAATTAAATCGGCCAAGAAAGTGGTCTACCAGTTTTGACAAAACTTTCTGTGAGATCGAATTATCGCTAAGGTTTCACTAGTCACTGTCATAATATTATTGCAAGGGAAATAAACCTTGTTGTATTATGATGTGCAAATTAACTTCAAACGTAGACCACATTTTTCGTTGGTCAAGGATAGTGGACAGTGGACAGTGGGCAGTAGGTACAGTAGTTTATATTTCCGATGGAACAGTAACGTGTCAAAGTTACCTTACCAGTGGATCCAAATTGAATCGCTTTCTATTTGTAGGGTTCCGTACCTCAAAAGGAAAAAACGGAACCCTTAAAAGATCACTTTGCTGTCCGTCCGTACGACCATCCGTCCGTCCACCCGTCTGTCTGTCAAGACCCTTTATCTCGGGTACGCGCGGAGGTACGCTCCGTTTCACGTTAGCATTATGCACCTTGTCTGGGTCTCTTTCTAGGTGATAAAAACCGAATCGTCTTCGAACAGGGCTTCTATTGTAGGCGTTAAAATTCTCCTTCCTTGTCCTATTATAAATAAATATATAGATCAGGGGACAAATCTCACACAAATTGATCCAGGCCCTAAGCTTGTACTATGGGACAACGATTATTTATATAGAGAAATACATACTAAAATAGGTACACAGAAAACATCCAAGACCCAGGAACAAGTGCCTACTGACGCCCATCACACAAATATTATGTTATCGTATTGTTTTAACTCGGCCGCCATTACTGTCAACTAAATAAGAGCTATACGTTAACAATAGGATAACATGTCATAGGCAATATGGATTTACCGAGCACCAAAGTAGCAGCTACAGTTATCTCCATTTTTTACTTATGTGTACGTATGTAGATATCATCATCTTGCCCTTATCCCAATCATCTGCAGTGGGCGCAGCATGTTTCTTCCTTCCACACATCCCTGTTAGCCGTAATATCAGCGTTCACTCCCTTCTTTCTCATATCACTCTTCACACAATCAAATCAAAGTCAGTCTTGAAATGTCAAGTGCTTTAATTATGTCAAGATAGGACGTCGTGAAAATCTTGAAACGTCCTTGTCAACGTCAAGGTCGTACAACGTCAAGGTCTTACAACGTCAAGGTCTTCCAACGTCAAGCTTACAACTCCGATATTTTACGCTCTAGGCAACTTGACATTTCAAGTCTTTGACTTTAAAAGATGATGGTGTTTTAATTCTTACCTGTGCATTCTGAGACTTTGACGTATTAATAGTATGACATCCTACGATGTTGACGTTTTACTACCAGAGTCATTTACACTAAGGACATGCAAGGACTCTCTACCTAAGGTGCAGAGGGTGGCCTGCATGGCTATAACAGGGGTGTTCAGAACGACGCCGACGGTGGCAATGGAGGTCCTACTAAACCTCCCACCACTACATATCGCCATACAGTTTGAGGCGTGCAAGTCACTGCGAAGGCTGAAAGAGACTGGCCTGTGGAACGACACAGCGCCTAGAACCAGACACACTAAAATGGCACACAATGTTGCTCCAGACAGAATACTGACGATGGGCTGCATGTGCAGCCCAAATATGTATTCCGGAAGAACTTCAATTTCCACATTCCGACAAGGGATGAATGGAAGGATGGGTTGCATCTATCAGAGGAAGACAACGCGATATGGTTAACGGATGGTTCAAAAACAAGCTTCGGTAGAGGGCGGGTATTCATGCCAAAAAATAACAGTAGTATAAGTATGGGCAACTACACAACGGTCTTCCAGGCGGAGTTGCATGCGATAATTGCTGCACGCAAGAGTATATTGATAGGACTCTACAAGAGAGAACTATCTATATTCTAAGCGACAGCCAAGCGGCACTCAAGGCGCTGACGGCGCCTAAAGTAGACTCGAAACTAGTCTACAATGGAATCCAAGCCTTAAACAGGCTTGGTAGGCACAACAAAGTGAAACTGACGTGGATTCCAGGACACGAAGGCTTTCCCGGAAATGAAAGCCGCGGACGAGCTGGCAAGCGGAGGGTCCAAGGGCGTATACGTCGGACCTGAACCATTTGTGGCACCCTCCGCGGGCACTATAAAAGCAGCCCCGAAAAACAACGCCCTAGAAAACCACCAAAAAGAGTGGAAAACTACGGTAAGCTAAGGGCATGCAAAGCTCTTCATAGAAAGAGTTGACCAGAGCTGGACCAAAAAACTTTGGAAACTCAGCAGAAGACTACTTCGATACATTATCGGAGTGTTTACCGGGCACTTTAGTGATAAACATCTAGCAAAGATGAGCCTTTAGGACAACACAGATTGTCGAATCTCGGCGAAGACGCTGAGATCATGAAACACTTATTGTGTGAATCTACTCGCCGGAGTAAGAATAAAAATCCTCGGTTATAGCTACCCAAAACCGAACGATTTCAAGGCACTGCCATTGCACTCCACTATTCGCGTTTTGGAAGGGGTGGAGGCTGCATTGACTAAGCGCTAAAAGAGGGGTAATTACACAAAAGATCTCAAAAGGCGGAAGTGTATCCGCAAGGACCCCACCAAAAAGATAAGATAAGATAAGACCAGAGTCATTCTGAGACTTTGACATATTACTATTATGACATTTAACGATCTAGCCAGCTTGTCATTTCAAGACTTTAACTTTAAACACCGAAGCGCTTTTTAGGTCGTCCCCTTGCTTTAAAACCCTCCACATTCATACTCAAAACTCTTCTCGTAACATGACTTTCATCCCTCTTCATGACATGGCCATACCATAACAACCTATTACATTCCATTTTTTCTATCACTTCCACTTTCAAAATTCCTCTTACATCCTCGTTTGTTATCCTATCCATTCATGTTACACCACACATCCATCTCAACATTCGCATTTCAGCTCCATGCACTCTTTTTTTTCCTTCTCCTTTGCAGCCCAGCACTCTGATCCATGCAAGACGACTAGTCCTACTACGCTCTTATATTTTTTTCTCTTAACCTTGAGGGGCATACGAGAGTCGCAAACTGTTCCCGTAACCTGTCGACAAATTCAAAGTCCACCACAAAACCTCTCGAGGAACGTAAGTATGAATAGATATGTGGAATCTTTATTGCACATACACAATTACAAGGCATATTTGCTAGACATCTGAGTAGATAATTTAGTTTTAATAGTATGTTTACGTTCTATTATCGTTATCTTCAATGATTTTCAATTTTAGTCTGGTTTTTAATCGTTGCATAAACTGGTTTAACTAATAGTTACCCTGTTATGAATAATTATCAGTGTGAAAAATCGTATCCTCGGAGAACTTGCCAAATGCATTAATAAATGTGTAGATTCGAGTACGGGTGTTTTTCCAGACGTATTGAAAGTGGCGAAAGTAAGTCCTATTAACAAATCAGGCCCAAAAACGAATTCGGGAAATTATCGGCCAATATCAGTATTACCGGTATCTTCCAAAATATTTGAAAGAATTTTATACAAACGCCTTGATCAATATCTCGGTGAAATCGATTTTCTTTTTGAGCGACAATACGGTCTTCGTTCTAAATCTAGCACACTTTCTGCAACTGTCGATTTAGTAACCAAAATCAGATCGAGCATTGATGCAAAAAACATAGTTCTATACCTTGTCTATTTAACAGAGTTAATACTAGAAAACAGAGAATGCACGTAATTGGTCAGCGATAAGGACGATGCACAGGCACAAGGTAGGTTTACATGCCTGTCAAAGTTTAGTCAACATCTGTCGCTCGTACGGTGCGGACGCTTTCAAGTGCTTAAGTATCTTTGGTTACAATTTTTTACCTGGCTCGTTTATTGGACTGTTTCCCGTTAAATTACATAATTAGGATTTATAGATGAATTATTAATATGATATAACAATGTCACTACTACAAACAATAATAACGAGAAATATTACGAATATTTTAACAACAGGCGGCATGTAAGCCGAGCCCGCCATCGACGTGCGTTTGTTGACGCCCACTGGCAGTTTCTTGTCCCTATCATTTTCATACAAAAGTGCAACAGAGACAACGCTTTGTTAACTCTGTTAAATAGACAGGGTATAGGTGTATTTATTGACCTAAAAAAGGCGTTCGATACAGTGAGCCATGGATGGTATCGAATGCTACTAAAAAAACTTGTCAATATTGGAATAACGGGCCAAGCACACAAGATAATTACGTCATATCATATCTGTCCAGTCGCTACCAAAGTGCAGCACTACATATAACATGCGGCGTCCCCCAGGGATCGATACTAGGACCGCTTCTATTTTTAATTTACATAAACAACATAAGTAAGCTTAACCTACATGGCGACATATCACTATATGTAGACGACACTTGTATTTTATACTATGGAAGCTCAATTACCGGTATCAATAAACTAGCACAAGAAGACCTTGATATCTTACATAAATGGTTCCAGTACAATTTGCTGACCATCAACATATCAAAGACCTCATATATATCATATTTAGATCTAGTAACAAAAACTTACATAATCACATTCCCTTATCTGTTAAAAATAATAAAATTAATCAATCATTGCAGGAGAAGTATCGTGGGCTAATATTGGATAGCAGCCTGACGCGGAAAGCACATAATCATAAACATATTATCATGTATCTTAGAATCTGTGCGGAATATAGTAAAAAGTCTTTCTCTTCAGGTACGCTTTACTATACATAATTCATAGGTAAAGTCTCATTTGAACTATCTTGTTGAAATATAGGGTAGTGCTTCAAAGACTACCCTCAAAGAATTACAAACCATCAAAAATAAAATTATTAAGGTGCTTTTTCACTTTGATTACTTATTGCCAACTAATACAATATACTCCAAAACTAAACTAATGAGCTTAAATGTATTATGTTATAATATTAACACATAAGAAAAAAAAACCTTAAAACCATACACTGTAAAATTGCATTCAAAAGTAACTCAGAAAAGAGCAGGGGAATTCTTCGAAGCGCAAAAAATTTACATGTACCAATGGTGCGAACAAAAAAATATGGGTATAAAAATATAACGTACGAGCGGTACGAGGGAGCAAACGCGGCCCTGAGATCTGTGCTCACGGGCGCGCGGAAGCAAAGCGAATCTAAGCATACCCTCTTTAAGTTTAACAACGAGTTTAGTATTTAAAAATCAATGTTATTATTTAAGTATTTTTTGTAAGTTTGTAACTAACGATAAGTACTTATAAATAATTTTACTACCTCTATTGTGCATGTTAACGCTCAATAGCGAAAAAATTTTTCACTATTAGTTTTATAATCTCATTAAGTGAAATGTTACATTTCTTTTGAGGACAATAAATGGATAGTGGAAACGCCATATTCCCGCGGTAGTAGCAGGCAAAGAAAAAAAAAACGTACTTTAGCTATTGCATGTTTATGAATAAATTGTTACTTTTTAGTTAATATTGATAGCATTTACTTACGCTGTTTCATTGAGTGTATATATACATCTTCGTCAGTGCTGTTAATCACTTAATTAATTTTGCGATAACTTAATAACTATCATCGAAGCACGAAGACAGACACGTGACTGTTATCTTTTGCTTAAAAAATTAACTATTATATTCACATTTTGTTAAATCATCTCGGACTTTTAGCCTAATAAGCTGATAGGAAAGGTTAAGATTACTTACATTCCTCGAGTGTCAAACAAACAAAACTGTCGACGACATGATGGTTCTAAGAGCGAAAAAATATCACGTTTAATATATCCAAAGAAAAGGAAGAGAACAGGCTCATATGCGAGGTTATTGAAAAAAATTGCGGAACACTACCTACTGACTTCAGCATATGTAACCTGTTTAGGAAAGAACACAGCGTGTATTCCATACGATCCTATATTTTAAGGGCAGTTAGATAAGACCCTAATTAACGTAAATTGGTACATTAAGTTAACAAAAGAAAGCATTTTTTTTTTCATACAAATTAATTCGGCACGCAATGTATTCAAATAACCAAGTCGTCTACATAAGCACTTTAATAAAAGTGTAATAAAATATTCACATTAATCACGACACGGCTGTTAACAAAGTTTTTTTTCAAATTTAACTTAAATTAAACCAAACCGCCCTTCAAATTTGTCAACTCAACATTAACATTACATTGCTGGCCGGGAAAACTTAAAGAATATCATTACCTACGCTTAATTATTGAAAGTATTTGTTAAAATTTATTACTGTACCTCTTAATACTGCTTAAATCACAAAAAAATCCTTTACCCTTTCATCATCGTTCTGCGGCCCATTGATCCTCATGTCCAGCATCTCCCTGATCTCATGGGCGATGGCTTCCTCAAGCGGCTGGCAGCGGCGTCCGAAACCGTAGTCTCGCATGTAGCGCAGCGTGAACCGTCGCTGCGTGTGCCAGAAGTAGCCGTCCGTGAAGAAGAGACCTGGGATAATACATGTTCACATTAGCCGCCAACAGTTGCTATTCTCTTAAAAACGGATTCTGATCTATCGGTTGACCGAGCGAGCGAGTATCGCGTGACCTCACTTAACGGCTAGGGACCTAATTGAGAATATACCCCCTAAAACGTTTTACGGAAAAAACTCGCCGAATTCCACCGTCATTTTTAAAAGTGCCTTTCAAAGAAAATGAGGTAAGACAGATCAGAGGTTTTTTTATACTTGTGAGTTATGTCCAGAACCACTTGGAAAAACTGGTTCGGAAATCGAAACCCGTCCAACGAGTGAGGCCCAATGGTCATTCGCTAATTCGACCACCTTTTTAGATAATCAGGTCACCTTGTCTGTCCTAATCAGCACTAAGTAAAAGGGCTACCTTATAATACTAACCCAGTCTCTTCCAATAAGACCGCAGCCTCCCGAGAATGATGTCCAGCCGGCCATCGAACTCCTCCCGGTTCAGGACTTCCTTGATGAGGGCAGGGTCGTTGACAATGACTGACGGGATGGTCGCGAGGAAGCATCCCACCACCCGGGTCTTGTAGTACCTCCCGAACCTCAAGAAGGCCGTGGCCAGGTCGTTCAGAGCACAGGCCTTGATCAAGAAGTAAGCGCCGTATATTGGCAGGCTCGGAGGACCTGAAGTTATAAAAAACTTAAAACTTAAATATGTTTTTTACTTGGTAAAGAGTTCATTAATTTGGTGATGGTTGATATTATTTGATTAAAAACAATTACTCATCAGTCGGGTCTGAGATTATGCACGGTACAACCTTATAGTTTTTGACGTGTTTCCGTATTGTCAACGTTTTAATAGCTCTTATTTACTTGACAGCAATGGCGGCCAAATAACAACACTAAAACACGTCAAAGGCACTATTGTGTTACTGAAATAAATACAGGCCCCATGTCTGATAAAAAATGGTACAGACAACATAGCATCCAATGTTTCAAAACTATGTCGCCACGTCTCTATTCTCGGAATCAGGTCGTGTATACATACCTATTAATGGAACCCGGGACGCTGACATATTTTTGAACCTGACCTATTTTTGTATCCAGCTTTTTGTTTTTTTTTTTTATGGCATTGAGTAGACAAACGAGCTCACAGGCAACCTGATGGTAAGTGGAAACTGTGACCCATAGACATTCGCATTCACAAGACTATGAATGCAAATGCGTTGCCAACCCTGAGGACTAAGATGGAATGCCTCTATGCTAGTCATTTCACCGGCTGTCTTATCCCCAAACCGGAACACAACAATGCGAACACTGCTGTTTGGCGGTAGGTTAATGGATAAGATGGTGGTAGCGATCCGGACGGACCCTGCACAAGGTCCTACCACCAGCAAAACCCGTATGTATACCTAAATCTACAATCAACAACCAAAATATAGTACTACGTAACGACCAAAGTCCCAAAAATGTGTGCACTGATTTCTGCGCGACTAAGTATTATCTTATCAACCCGCGTTAGCGCATTATTGAAAGATTCGAAGCTTATTATAGGTACATATTACGCGTTCGATCTTTATTTTTTTAAGTATACAACTTACAAATACGAACTTTCCCCCGCGTTCCCAATATTTAGGCTCTCCACCGTACAAAATAATAAATTATATAATTAAAAATTATTTATTGCACATAATAGAGTATAAATAGTTACATTATATTTAATTAAATTGTAAAAATAACTGAAAATAACTAATATTAATTAAGACTAAATCTATACAATATACACTAAAACATTAAATCTAAGAATGGCCCCTGCGGCATTGTACCAAAGATGCTGGCAGCATTTCCTCGTTGAATGGCTAAGCTTATTCGTTGAGCGAGGAAACTGCCAGCTCTTCGGTCTCCAGTGACGTCAATGAGTCTCTTTGACAATTCCTTAAAAAGGCTAATAGCACTAGGACCCCACGGACCAAGGGTCTCGACCCCGAATGGAATAAAATTATATTCTGGGCCGAGACCACTATATTTGCCAGTCTTAATGTTTTCAGCCGCTTCGGCCGCTGCACCAGCCCTATTGGAGGTTCGTGGGAGATGTGACGGGGCCAGCGTGTCTACACAGGTTGCATCCCACACTAGCACCCGCCCCATATTCCACGGAACCAAAGACATTCCGTCAGGTCTCTTGCCATCATTTCTGGAGATACTGGACGGCTCTAAAAGGGCCGGCACGTTAACAGAGGCAAGAGACCGACGGATGATGTCGTTTAGTGCAGCATGTCTTGAGAAGCGGCCAGCACTTCTCTGGCAAGAAAGTCCGTGATGTCCTAGCCGATCGACGTCACTTCCGCAGGGGCACCGATGTGGAGCGCAGACCGGGACCCCAAGGCGAAGGCAAACTGAAACTCGGAGTGTGTTAGGGTCTAGGAAAGTACCAGTGCTTGGCGAAGGATGAGCTTGAAGCCAGTATCCAGCCTCCCTTGTACCGACTGCTAAAATTCTAGCACGATCCGCAGCGCAGCACTGGCTAATTATAATTATATAATTAGTTCACATAAACCGATAACGAACAAAACAAAACTGATAAAGCAAAATATGCTTAATTTGTGACGCATATTCGAATTACATCATTTAATTGGCAGTAAATCAAGAAATCGACAACGGTAATGGCGAACAAAGTGTAATAAATTACATTATCCAGTAGACATAGACTAATGAGCTGAAACGGGGACAATTCGATAACAGGGTTTTCTCAGCTTCATGTTTTTGTTCGAAAGTTCCTGTTTCGATCTTACGACCGCAATCAAAGTCATTTAATGACGATTAAGACGTTTCTTAGTGTCGATATTTCAAACGCAAGTTTGAATAAATTTCTGTCATAATTTTCATTTTTGGAACAAGCTTCTTTTGTGCTGACTGTACCTACATTTTTTGCTGTCAATATCTGCTTATCAAGCCAAACTAATAAATCGCAACACTGTGGGCCTATAATACGTTAAGTACAGCGGAGATCGTGTCGCCCCCTTCCGACTCCATCATCAGATCATCTAAGATACCGTAGTATTGCATTGTCATCGGGTTTACATATTAGGCCAAATTTCAGCCTATTCCATTAACAAGAACTGGTTCAAAATTGACTTGCAAATACTTATATACTTGTACATACGAACAGTGCAAATTAAATAAAAAGGAACGCGTTAATTGTTTTTAAAAGGTCACTGAGTACGGCGGTTAATGCTTATAATTATGAACAAATGATAACTTAGACTCAGCGATACAAAGGTTAAATGATTTTGTACTTAAATCTTTACATACATCGCCTATTGACACGCGTTAAGAGTGACCCTAAGAAGCTAGTTGTCCTGGGGTGGAGTATAAGTACATAGGTATGTTTATCCTTGTCTAGTACCCACAAGTCTAGAGTGACACTGGCCCATGA
The DNA here is from genome assembly GCA_923062465.1 of Acleris sparsana. Classification (NCBI taxonomy): domain Eukaryota; kingdom Metazoa; phylum Arthropoda; class Insecta; order Lepidoptera; family Tortricidae; genus Acleris; species Acleris sparsana. The sequence continues at coordinate 6,506,020 of OV281293.1, forward strand.
GATTTATACATTAAAAAAAAAGATTTTGAAAAAAAATAAGTACAGTCGGCAACAAAAGCTTGTCCCAAAATCAAGTTTTTGACAGAAACATATTCACTTGATCTTTAGGAGAGTTGTACCTTTTTCACTAGGACGCCAGAATCGTTGGACCGAATCAGTCAGGGACCGTCACCGCGCGAAGTACACATTAACTCATGCAATCCCGGGATTAGTTTCTATGTAATACCGGAACCAGTTTCGGTATTGCATACAATACAAGCCAGTCCCGGGATTGCTTGCCCTTTAGGCTTTCGAACATGCACGAACTCGGCGCATAGAGCTCACGTTTTGTTGCAGAATAAACAAGAGTGTTTACGTTACAACCAAATCAAAATCATTGATTTATTTGGGCAAAAGTTTTGCCATTTTTCCTGCTGATCATGTACGAGGGCAGGATGATAAGTAACTAGCCTACACAATTTAAAAAGGTTTATTAAAAAAAATACAACCTCATTATAAAAATGGGGTTTCTGGCTGCCTGTATTCTAAATTTGAATTCGATAGCGTCGATAGTTTTTTGTTTACTGACATTTGAAAAATTACTTCTGGCGAATTTTTTCAAAATGGATAAAATTGAACAAAGAGCTGTGATAAAGTTTCTTTATATGAAAGGAATGAAAGGGGCGGATATACATGACGACTTGAAAAATGTTTTGGGTGAATGTGCTCTATCTTATGCTACGGTGAAGAACTGGGTGGCTGAGTTTAAACGAGTACAAGTGTCCAAAATGAACTCCGTCCCGGACGTCCAAAAAGCGTCACAACTTCGGAAATGGTCTCCAAAGTGCATGATATGGTTTTGGCAGTTGAAGCTATCCGAGATAGCTGATAATACAGGTATTTCAAAAGAACGGTTACATCATACTTATACTTAGTGGAGAATTGAATATGAAAAAGCTGTCGTTGGGTGCCGCGATTACTTACACTCGATCAAAAAAGAGTTCGAATGCAAAACTCTCAACACTGTTTGGACCGTTTTCAAAGAAATAAATCGGATTTCTTACGACAATTTGTAACAACGGATGAAACTTGGGTTCATCACTATACACCAGAATCCAAAATTCAATCGAAACAGTGGACAGAATTCGGGTGCTCGGCTCCAAAGAAAGCAGTGTAAAAGTGCCCGAGCGGCCTACTTACTGAATAAATTTCTTTTATCATTATCTTTATCTAAAGCCGTGAAATCAGCTGGAAAAGTGATGGCATCGGTCTTTTGGGATTCGAACGCAATTTTGATGATAGACTACCTCCCAAAAGGTCAAACTATAAACGGGGAATACTACGCTAATCTATTAAGTAAGCTACAGGAATGCATTGAGCAAAAAAGACCAGGTTTGGCTCGAAAAATAATAATTTTTCATCAAGACAATGCAAGAGTTCATACGTGCCTTAAGGCCATGGTCAAAATTAACGAATTGCATTATGATTTGTTGCCCCACCGTTGATTTGTTATTCACCTGATCTTGCACCGTCAGACTTCCATCTGTTCCCCAAACTCAAAACTTTTTTGGGGGGACAGAAATTTAAAACAAATGAAGAAGTCATAGCTGCTGTAGAGGAGTATTTTACAGGCCTTGATAAAGCCATTTTATGGAAGGTATAACAGCGTTGGAGCGAAGGTGGACTAAGTGCGTAGAACTTAATGGAGATTATGTGGAAAAATAAAAACATTTTTTTACGAAAACTGCAGTATTTAATTTTTAGGCTAGTTACTTATCATCCCGCCCTCGTATCTAATATACTCGTATACAACGGGCTGAGATTGTACACGGTTTGTAATTGTTTTTGACGTGTTGTCGTATAGTGGACGTTCTGATGGCTCTTATTTACTTGACATTAATTGCGGCAGAGTTAATAACGATACGAAAAGGGTCTCCCCAGACCTATCGACGCAGAATCGGCTTTAACCGGTGAGAAGTAGTTTTATGTCCGTGCAGTAAGAATGAAAAAGGCGTCGTTCGGCTCATCTCGGCTCGATTCGGCGTTGCGAACGGAGCGACGTCGTTTTCGCTCTTATTGCATGGACATTTTTAACAAGCTTTCGCAAAAAACATATTCACGGTCAACACATTGTTAGAAACCAACTACCAGCACTGATCCAAAGGAAAACGTGCACTATAAAGAGACAAGATAGGCACTTTGCGAAAACCCAACCTAATTGAAGAGTCAAGTACTTACCAGGTGGAAAGTTGTCCGGCTTCTTAAAAGCATTCTTGATCACATACAGGAGAACTGCTGGAAACAGAAGAGACGCGACTAAGGCAGCTATCATTGTGACTGCAGACGACCACCACTGACTGAGTCCAGCAACTTAGTGGAGTCCACTTGATATCCACATTACTGATAATATATCGCTTTATTTGTAAACATATCTGGAGGTAAACGTTGTACGCCCCGCGGTTTTGCTTGGTCGCGTATTTTTTTTACATTTTACTAGCTTGCTACTTTGGGTCAAGTTTTTATTTAAACGGAATCAATGTGACTCATGTTGTAAAATGATTCCTGATAAAGGCCGTCCCACAAAGTCAGAGTTTAAAAATCTAGAACTACCTAACCAATTTTCATGAAACTAACGCAAAAACTATCATAATGGCTGTCCGTCATCGCCTAGGCCCACAATGACATAGACAGACAGTGCCACTTTTCAATTTACTATGACCCCTCTTTTTGGGTTGGTGGTTTAAAAATAACATATTTTTTTTACAAATGTACGCGTGAGAAGTAGCAGGCATCCTCTATAATCTATTGCTAATTTTATTTCACTTTTATGTGCCACATATAAATGTTAGCTATAGATACGATACTCGTACTTAGTCGATGCGATGCTTGGGACAAGCAAGGCAAATAATGGTTGTTAAATCAACCGAGCTACGTTGTTTAACTACTTCTAGAAGCACGTGACTGATTTGCGTAGGAAACTAGGAAGAAACGTCAACGTAATTATAAAAACTCAAGTTTGGTCAGCTTTAATAGAACACTAATTAACAAATAAAATTAATCACCATTTTTTCAGTCAGTCAGCGAGTCAGACACGCATCTTACTACTTAAATAGAGTTGATGACAATTTTTTTTATGGCGTAGAGTAGGCAAAAATGCACACAGGCCACCTGATGGTAAATGGAAACTGCGACTATGTATGTAGGTACGTAAAAAGCATGAAAAGAAAAGTGGGGCGGGCTTATAAGTAGCTGCACACTTTAGTGCTTGAACTGCTAAATTAATCTGTCAAAGGCGTTAAAGCGACAAGGTACAAAAGTGTACAGTTGATTATAAGGCCGACTGTACCAACAAACTTTGACCTTAGGAAGGAACAGAAAGCTAAATTTAAAATTCAGATAATTACCATGTAAAGTACCTAATATTACGCCACCCCATCCCCCAAGCCCCCAACCAACTATAGGTAGGTAAATGACTGAAATCTTGTAAAAATCACAGCTGCAACAAACTCGATTTCACATTGGAATCATTATTTTAATCACTAATTTGTTTCGTAATAAGTTACAAGAAGATTCATAAGAAATTTATGTTAATTTCAGTAGTAATACACCCTGGAAAGAAATTGCGTTTGAAAATGCAAGTTTGCCGAGAGCCCGTTCTGTTGAAGACTATTCCGCTTCAGAAAGGGGTTCCTTTTGAATGAAGACAGTGACAGATTCTAGGCTAAACCTTTGAGATTCAGGCCCAGACACAATCAATTATGGCCAACTTACAACTAGTTTCCAATGCGACACGACAATCTTTTATTTCTAATCTGGAGGTCCCTGAGCTACTCAGGCAGACCACAGGTTTCCGTGGGATAATCGTTCCCAGTTGTTGCGGATAGCTGGGAATAGCCGGGATAATCACACATAATCCAATTTCTAAGTAGGTATCTTGCGAAAATGTCCCCCTCGAAATAAAAAGCTAAAACTGTAGTAAGCGCATGAAAAGTACGAAACACGCCGAGATCGCGATATCCCGACTGGTTTTGCACCACCCCGCGGCGATGATGTAGTTAATTTTGGCGAAAGTTGGTACTTATCCGATAACATTTTGATAAAGCTGATACAGCTCTATAAAGGTTATTAATACACCGTTCGCTACCATTTAATGATAATATTTCTCATATCTTATCTTCAAACACCTGCCGAACTGTACTATCTTCGCACTGAGAATTAATTTACATCGAATTAACCTTCACACTGTGATTATAAGGACGTAATTTTGACTGCAATTTATTATAATTAAAGAGGTCTAGATTATATGGTATATTAATATTTATATGTACAGTATTCATTGAAATTGAGAAAAGAGCATACATTTTCCTAATGGCCGGCAAAACGCACCGATAACTCTTCACAAGTGCTCGTGTTTATGGTCCATTCTTCCTTCCCATCAGGTAACCCACATGCTCGCCTCCCTCTTTCATTCCTATATAGGTACTTATATAATAAAAACAATTGGAGACATAAACATCAGTTTTCTTCGATAGGTAGATAGGAACCGTAGCTCTAATAGGACACATGCGAAAAACAAAATCACATACATATTTAGTGATTCGAGCCAGGTATTTCAAAACTAAGGAACCATGAAAAGTGTATTAAAATTACCTTATTATTGTAGCAACGACTTTTTCAATTAAGGAATAATCTTCTGATTAGCTGCGCTTATTAGCGGGGTATTTATAGCCAATTACCTACGATTCCTGCAACTCGAAATGTAGGCAGTCGATTTTGCCGAGTTGGCCGTCGTTCTGATAATCTAGGTCAAAATGGTTCTATCACAAGTTATTAGAAGCATCTTCTTTAAAGAAGAATTTGATTGGGATGCACCAGAGATCACATTGCAACAGTTTCATCCGCAATTGGAGATGTCTTTCGTAGTAAATGGAATATTCTTCAAGAATCGTGACTCCAAAATTAGGTCAGAGTTACGCCTCAAACTAGGAGCACATTTTTGAAAACAGATATTCAGCTATGATAGTGATGTGGTTGTGATGTTCAGTTTCAGTTGTTTCGTTTACATTATAATGCCTGATATGAGTGTTGACCAAACAAGGGTAAACCGAATTTATTATACACTACAGGACATTTGAATAAATTCTACATCCAATAACAAATCGACTTTGTGTTTCAAAAATAATTAATGAAATCTATAAAGTACTACTATACTAAAGTACTTCAATTTCAGCTGACCTCATAAATTTATATAGACCTCCCAATGAAGTTATTAAAACCCTCAAATTAACATCATTCCACAGATTCGTGTTTCCAATACTAAGCATTTTGATGTCATTGGTCGCCATGGGCATGGAAACCATGTTTATATGGCACGGTGTGGTGGTCAAAGATTACTCTTTTGCCACGGAATGCTTTTGCTACTTCTTTATCCTGGGCACCATCGGCGTCGTCTATTCTAGTGTACTGCTGAATCGGCAGAAGATATTCGATCTGTTAACGAATATAAACAACGACTTCCGTTTTATCTGCGGCTTGGGGCGAGAATACAGGTACTTAGAGTTCAGTTCTGTAGCCCAAAAAGTTTGTGCGCGACCGTTACGCGAGGTGGCAGACTTTGGGGGAGGCTGGGCGACTGCCAGTGTTGACATTGGTAAGTTGAGTGTGAGAAAAGTGGTCTATTAGGTAAACCCACTCGCTCATCGACCGACCGACCGTTCGACTGTGTTTTAAGAGAGTAAGATCGCAGTTCGTGGCGTGATTTACACCTCCAGTGGTACACAGGTGCCTCGTCTCCGTCAACGTATCTCCTCCGCGTTACGGTTGCGCACGAGCATGTTGGTTAGTGGTCCTCTGCATCCTTTGAGGCGTAATATTAGTCCCTAGAGAGCCTACACTACTATTTACTCTCTATTGAAGAATATTTGATTTAAATAATCTTCAAGTAAAAGTTGTTTCTAAATACAAATACCTAGTCATCAATACTCATCAGACCGAAAAATATACGAGGTCTGCAATTACATTCTTTCCTGCATTAATTACACAGTCATATCTTTATTGACCCTGAAGCAAAATATAAACATTGTTGGTTTCAGGGATACTTTCTTAAAGGGCCAGTTCTTGATTTGGAAGCTGTTCTGGGCCTGGAACTCGTTTTGCATCTTCATAGCGATCATGTACATATCCAACACGCTTGTGTACCTGCTGTACCAGAGCACCTTGGCCACCCAGGACGAACACATGGTGCGGCCTCTGATGTTCCCTCTCTGGCTGCCCGAAGACGATCCATACAGAACCCCTAATTACGAAATATTCATGTCCCTAGAGATTATAATTATAGCTATGGTGCTGTTTACATTTGGCTGTAAGTATTTTAGGCTTAATTTTTACCTATACTGACAGTTTTTTTTCTAATTCATTATATTTTCAGTATACGTGTACATGCTGTTCCACCTGCTGCTACACTACTACAACCTGATGGATATCATAATAATCGCATTCGGCGAACTGTTTGAGGGCGTCGACGAGGAGGTGGTGGCACTGCCAAGGACTCATCCGCGGCGGGAGAGCGCTCAAGCCGAGTTGAACTCTCGCATGGGCCGCATCGCGAGATGGCACAACTCAATCTTCGAGTAAGTTGTTCAAACTTCTCAGACAATTATTATTAAAAAAAATAGGGAGTAATACCGTTTAATATTTAATACCGATGCGGCTGCTCTGGCCTTCCCGTGCACAACGCATCTGACCTGGTGCTTAAGCATCAACCAGATTTCATCTTTATGTAACTGTAGTAACATAGATGTGTATGTTATGTATGCTCCCGTTCTAGTTCCCTGGGCTCAGATTGAAATTAAAAAACCTCAGTTGATTTATCCGCGGCTTACAATATTTGAACTGCATAAGTTTTGTGCGGCACAGAGTGATCCTCGTGGCAAACAATGGGGGTGGCATAAGTCCAGTAGTGGACGTCTTTCCACTGAATTGATGATGATGGTAAGGTTTAGCCCGTGCCAACATAATATAGGTAGATTTAAAGGAAGTCTCTGCAAAGACGCGTCTAATGTTTTTGTTGCATACTTATTCTCCTCATCGCGCTAGATGGCCAAGGGAGTAGGTGTGATATTCATGTGAACAATTGAGATAACTTCTATCCCTAGCTCCGTACAAAACATATCATCGGTATACGGGCCGGCTCTCGTGTACCAAGTCATGTTCAGCTCTATCGTCATTTGTCTTATGGCGTATCAAGTTGCCGAGGTAAGTGATCACAATATTATTATCCATCATAGGATGCAGCATAATTTTAAATCAGCACAGTATTCACATTTATCGACGGGTTTACATTTGTAAATATTTTTTATATAAAAAATAAATGCTGTAAATAGCGTTTTGTGTTATAGTGCAGTAGCAGTAAACGTTTCAGTGCAAGTACACCTCAATTCCATCACCCGAACGGAATTCATCACATATGCCAATAGTACGGGGATGGTGTCTTGAACCATAAATCTTGAACCGAGCGTCTAATTCAAGATTATTATTTTATTTAGTTTATTAACTATATAGCCCTAAGTGCATTAAGCAATTAATAAAACCCACTTTATTCATATGCCAACGTTTGGAAGTTAGACGGTTAAAATCATATAAGTACATATGATTTTAACTATATATTATAAGTTATATCTAAGTCAATATCGTAAAGACGTAAGCCACTCGTAATGCAATAAAGGATGTCTAATTTACACGTGCAAGGATTCCCAAGGTCGTAGCACCGTATTATATCAATAAAATTAGGGGAATGGAGGGTAAGACGGACCACTCATAGATAGAAAATTAAACCATAAAATTAACTTCTTATCTTCAGTTTATTGTTTTAATTAACTACTCACAGATTTTAAAGGATCCTCGAATTTTCTAATTTAGGCCACAAGTTAGGGCGGACTAGATCACGCATGAGGTAAAAAAACAATACCAAGAAAATTTGCATTTTGTGCATATTCTCAGAAGCAAGCTCACAAACAAATTTCGAAATCAACTTCTGACTTTACTATTCGATATAAGTTAGGGGTGACAAATAGATACCTTTTTATCCTAAAAAAAAATAGCTTGCAAGCTCGTCTAAGAAGATACACTGGTTGACCCATCCGAAGGGCCCAAATCTCATGTTCTTCAATATCTCGCACTGTCGGCCTTTAGTTAGCAAAGTTATCAAGTGAATAACACGGCTGTTTTCAGTATATCATGAATACTGCTACTACCCTAAAGACTGTATCGTTAAGTATAAATACAACTTGGCAGAGGTTTAATTCGATTAAAACATGGATGTTCTTAATTCCAACTGTCGTCAATCTGTACATTTGAATGTTGGCTTTGACTTGGATTGTTTGATTTCCTCATTAGTCCTTTTAAACTAAAAATGCGTGGACTTTGACCGGAAAAGCGGAAATCGATTCTGGACAAATGGTGTACTATAAAAGGAATCACTCGCAGACAACGAGGTAAACTCGAAAACGTTAGTGTTGTTGCAGCCCAAAATGCGATCAAAAAGTTCGGCCAGGAGTATAGTTTCGTTGACAAACCGAAATCAGGCCGAAAACCAGGTCCTTCAACCCCAATTTGGATAGAAAGAGAGTAAAGGCGTAATAAAACCATCAAGGAGGCATCTGTTCGGTATTTGGCTAAAAAGTTAGGTACATCTATCGGTATGGTCCAACGTGCAAAGCAGAGAAACATTTTAAAGACTTACAAGAAGCAAAGGCAGCCAAAACGAAGTGAAAAATAGCAAAGCTCAGTAAAATCAAGAGTTCGAAAGTTATACGACTCTATTCTTTCAAGGAAAAATTTGTGCGTAATAATGGATGATGAGACATACGTGAAATTAGATTATAACTCGCTGCCGGGACCGCAATATTACACAGTTCAAGATCGATCTGTTATTAGTGAATCTGAAAAGTCAATTTTCACAGAAAAAAATGGCAAGAAAATTATGGTGTGGCATGCGATTTGCGAGTGTGGGCTCAAATCGACTCCATTTTTCACTATGTCTACAATGGCAGCAGATATCTACATATAAAGGAATGTCTTAATAAACGACTTCTGCCTATGGTTAGAAAGCACAGTGTTCAGACTGTATTTTGGCCCAATTTGGCATCTTGCCACTATGGGTCCAAGGCTTTGCAGTGGTATGAAGAGAAAAACATCAGTTTTGTACCTAAAGCAATGAACCCACCGAATTGCCCAAATCTTAGGCCTATTGAACGTTTTTGGGCTATAATTAAAGCTAAACTGCGGAAAAATGGCCGTTCTACAGATTCCGAAGAGCAATTTGGTCGAGACTGGAACATAGTGACAAAAACATTTGACCAAGACGCTGTCCGATCTCTGATGTCTACGTTCAGACAGAATGTTAGAAAATTAGCTAGAAATGAATGATTTTGTTGGGTTTAAAGAAGTTTTTTTATTATTTAACGTCTAAAGCGTAGTAGGATTTTTTTTTATTATTAAATATATAAAAGTTGTCAGTAATACATTATTTTACTTGTATTTATACTTAACGATACAGTCTTTACTAATAGCCTAATAGAAGTACCTAGTCTGTTTTTTGCGATCGTTACATTTTCAGCAATTGTCAGCGGGGAAGTTTGACTACCTGTTCGCAATACTGGGGGTCGGCGCCTGCATGCAGCTGTGGATCCCCTGCTACATCGGCACTCTGCTGCGAAACAAGGTAAACAAGAGGAAGTGAGCAGCTGATCTAATAGTTAGCTTAGCTGATTCAATTTTACTTTCAGCGTTGTGAAGTGGAACGCTCATCAGTCATCAATGACGTACCCACTGTACCCAGGCGTCTTCAAAACAAAATCTTGACAAACATAGCACTAACTAGAGAATAAGAATGGGAAGGGGTGATATGAAGGGAAGAGGAATACCTAAGGGCACAAAGAGAGATTGGAGATCTAGCACTCTCGCACATTCATACTGAATTGTTAACTGACCTCAGTAGCTTCCATCTGTCCATCTCGTTACATGTTAAACTGTTAACTGGTAGTTATCACAGGTAACGTCACCACGAGGATAATAAGAATGTGGTCTACTACTCTAAAGCATTGTCCATGACTGAATTTCATATAAAAAGCGATAGCTTCTCGTTTGCCATGCAACTCTGAAGAAATTCCAAGTCTGTTGCTCCATAGCAGGGTTTTTTCACCTATGAACCATTCACCACTGACTAGTTCTTACCAAACTTAAGCAACAATGTATCCTTCCGTCCTGTCCAATAAAAGGTTTTTTTAATTGGCGGCTCGCCCAACTCTGCCTATACGTTATTAATGGGCAGGCCTGAAATAAAAAACAGTTTGAAAAAGTAACTTATTTCATACTTTGCCGAATGTCAAATGAGGTGAGGTCAAGATTGTAGCTTTGCAGTTTGTCTGATACACACCCGGAGTTGTACCTACTTGAACTTGATTCGCTACTCTTTCTTCTATTAGGCTTATTTTGGGTGGGTCTGAAATTTGAGGTGCGTCTTCACTCTTGCCTCATGTACGAGTTGCTCAACTGTGCTATACAAAACTAAAGAGGCAGACTAAGCAAAAGACCACTTGTGCTAGCCATATTTATTACCATTTCAAACGTGGATTGTTTTAATTTTGATCCTCTTTTACCCAATTACAAAAGTTTTAGAGACTGCTCTATAGTATGACGTATTCTTCCCGACTTTTCGCAGGCGTTCTCCATAGCAGACAGGTGCTTCACGTGCGGCTGGCACGAGACGCCGCTGGCGCTGTTGCTGCGCCAGGACCTGATCCTCATCCTCCTCCGCGCGCAGAAGCCCGTCACTATCAAGTTCACCGCGTTGCCGCACTTGCAACTCGAGACATTTTCTTCAGTAGGTTACTTACAAAATACTGCAGTCATTACGTCATCGTACCTACGTCAAGGGCACCAATCTGTATACTCCGCAAAGTGTGGAAAATATGTTCACAGACCTTATTACTATAGCAATAAAGTCTATGTGTGTGTACATAGTATTGCAACTTTGGGCGGATATATTATTTTTACCCGTGACTGTAGTTGAACATTTATATGTTCAACTACAGTCACGATGGATTGGTGTGTTTTGCTATAATTCCGTGTTCTGTCTGTACGAGGTTGTAATTTTAATTAATCCCTAAATGTTTTTATTTAAATTGACAGTTTGTTTATTTGTGTAGTCTATATGTTTAGTTTAATTCATTTCGAAACACCTTGTTACTGTAATGAAATAGGTAGGTATCTAATAAAGTAGTCAACTACCACAAGACCTTATTTTAATGTGAAACATCAACTATTTTTCTCAACTGCATAAGTGCCCAATGAATTACCTAACAGTTAAGACTTTGTACATACTTGTATTACAAATACTTAAATATACAGTTATCAAGCATCGCACCAGCATTTTAAGCCCGTTATCTCTTTAATTTTCATTATATTTGCATCGGCGACTCGGCGTCCACTGCTCTTACTTCATGTTAAACCTTCGTAATGAATGACTTCATTCCATTAACGGTTGCGGGACTTTCCTCTGCAAGCAAATGATTACGACCGGATAATGATGATTGCGACGGAAAAAAAACACATTATAAAACGGAGGAAGCATAATGCTGTCAAAACCTGACAATTTAATTAGTGAAAGGGACCGTGTTATATGACTCCTAGAGCTCTATCGCTTTTACTCACTGAAACTTGGCAGCTAATAATTAGTGCAATTAACGTTATTCTGTAGCACGAACATTTCAAACATACGTCACGTTTTAAAAACTATGAGAACCTGTACCATAAGCCCAATATAACCCTGACCCTGACCCACTATAGAACGGTGTCACAGTGATATTTATAAAACCATTTGTTCGACACTCCTTACGACTTGAATCATAACGTCACTGATACAGTTCTATGGTGGGTTAAGAATCCATTGGGCTGATAGTGCTTACTATTTTCGTTACCGAATCCATCCGTTGCCGAGTCCCTAAAGGAGACTCACTTCAAATTTACTAGGTTTGTCAAATCAAGACAAAGTAAGCAGTTACTAAATACGTATAGCGATTGTCGTTTTTTCTCGATAACCTTAAATGTTAACGTTACTTTACTCAATGGAAGGAAAAAGGTCGTGCTCGAGACACCTACTGTTGCTTTTTGTGGCCATTCTAGTTACAACACATTAATCGAAGTCCTAATCTTTTCCCGCTATTCGGCGTGTATCTAATATCTATAAAACTTCGCACAAAACTTGCAAGCTAGGCACTTTTACTGCCGTCTACCTATTACTGGATTACTAACGCCGCTATCAAGATTTAGGTTGCACGTTTGAAATTATTACCCGCTGTTGATCACGACTATTTACCGGCTTTAGCGAAATATCTAGTTATCATTTGAAATGCCTTTAAATTACCCAGCTATAGATTATTTGAACGCAATATTACCTAGGTATAATTAGGTTACATTTGTAACTAACTCTTAGTGTTTAATTGTTTCAATCATAAATGCGTGATTCAGCAACCAAGTATAATTATCTGGTTGGAAGCCCATAACGGTTTCAATAAAATAATATCAAAGCGGATGCATACGATACACCTACGGCTAAATGCACTTAGTATCATTTGGTGCTGCCTGATGTTTAAATGCGGTACTCGTCTGTCTGATTTGCTTTCCGAAGGCCACAATTTTGCGCATCAGCGATGAGCGATTTCTATGCATTTGTTTCCATCGCCCGCCCGATGTTCACCGCAGTCGAAGTCATTGCACCCCGGCGGAAAATCATGGGTTGACGGAAGACAAAAACACTGCTTGACATCCGTTACGATCCAGTTTCAAAACCACTTACCTATGATTCTTTAGAGTTGCTTTTTCCATGTCCGGGATATAAAAGTTCTACAAGGAAGGGATTACCATTATATCGCGGAATTTTGTCTTTCAAATAACTATTTACTTACCGAACAGTTTTAATGTTGTACCTACCTTTAATGCGAATTACAACGATCCCAGCACCCTTAGCACCGCTACCGATTACCGTTCTTTTGCGGTTTAAATGGCCTCATTCTCATATCATTTCACCCACACAATTTACATCCTTTTAAAACCAACATACATGTTTGCGAACGCATAATTATGAACCTGTTTTTTTCTTGTTTCAGATAATGAGCACCGCATACTCCTACTTCAATATGCTGCGGCAGTATAACTAAGTGGACAATCAGAGAGTTCAATGCTGAATTATCACATACCTACTAATTATATTATCAAAGCTTTAGAGACACTTATTACTTTCTAACTTTTCACTTAATGGACTATACAGGGTGTACAATCCAAATGGGTCAGTATGGAGAAGTCGGAAACTATGAGATAGCGAGATCTGTTCTTAGGAACCATGACGTCGATTTTAGATTTAATAATAATTACATTCAAACTTTTTTATTAACTCTCATACATAACCGGGAATCGAACCTGGTCAAAATCAATGTGTATAAATTCTGCAAGTCGCAAGAAGCTCAACACTAATGGAATCTTGTTTAAATAATTGAAAGAAAAACCCACCAATAAGATAATTATTTTATTTCAGTAAATGTTCAAAATGGTAGCCATTCTGTTGAATGCAATAATTAATTCTTTTGGGTAACGATCGCAAGATTGCATTTCGTATTTTTATGGGGTGAACATGTGTTAAAATGTTTTCTAAGGCTGTAGTTAAATCTTCTACAGTGTCGTAATTGATAATTGATGATCGATTCATATTATTCACGACTTTTTGCAAACTAATAAAACTGTGGGCATTTTAGTCTAATTTGTGTTTACACAATATTTCATAGCCAAATTTGGTCCTTTTTACTTAACGCGTTTACAAAAATCAAAAAAAATCAAAATCAAAATGCGTTTATTTGCTGGAGTACAGTTACAAAGGTGTTATGTTTAGAAGGGTACAGTGTATCCAGCCTGCATGCAGGCGTGCAAAATATTAATAATAACATGAATTTATAATGTCAAAAATTATACTTATAAAATGTAATTGAAAAATTAAAATAAAATGTCAACTTAATTCCTATCATGCTCGAGGTACATCTTAACACTATAAAAACAATTGTCCAGAAGCCATTTTGTGAGCGAGCGCTTAAAATCGTTACCTTCTAATGTTTTAAGGTTAATGGGTAGTTTGTTATATATAACAATGCACATATTAAAAACATTTCTTTTATATATGTACTTGCGAGCTGGAGGTTTATATAAAAGATTCATAATCATTTCCCTGGTCTGTCTATGCAAGGCTTCATGTCGCTTCCTAAAATATGATGGGTGAGAGACGACAAAAATACAGATTTCTCTTATATATAAACATGGCAATGGGAGAATATTAAGGCGTTTGAAAAGAGGAACGCAGCTATCGTCCCACCATGCATTACAAAGGACCCTGACACATTTCTTCTGAATTTTGAACACCCTCTCCACATCCACTGCATTACCCCATAAAATCAGACCATATAAAAGTATCGATGATACATAACCATGGTATGCAGTTAAAGCAGCTTCAGCGGAAATCGTGTCTCTTAATCGTTTTAAGGCAAAGACGAATCGACTGATTTTAGTGCAGACACTATCAATATGTTCCTTCCAATTAAGGTGTTTGTCGACCGTAATACCAAGGAACTTGAAAGATTCCACTTCATCAACTATTTCATTGTTGTAAGTTAAGTTCAATGGTAGGCTTTCTGAATTATATGATAAAAACTGGATGAGTTTGGTTTTAATAATATTAATTTGGAGGTTATTTAATACAAGCCAATCAATTATATTCTGCAAGGAGTTATTTACGTCACGTTCAAAAGTATTTTTATTATTACATTTTACTACTAATGTTGTGTCATCAGCAAATAAGATTGTTTTATGGGATGTTGCCATTACTAAATCATTAATGTAGAGGAGAAAGAGTAAAGGCCCCAAAATACTTCCCTGAGGAACACCAGTATTTGTTGCCTTAACTTGCGACCTGTAAGTCTTTTTTATAATTTTATTGTCCTCTTCAATTATTTTGCTTATTTCCGTGCATTGCAACCTGTCCCTCAAGTAACCCTCGATCCAATCATGGGCTTTACCTCTGATTCCGTAGGCTTGAAGCTTATTAAGTAAAATGGAATGATTAACGTAGTCAAATGCCTTTGTCATGTCTAAGAAGATAGACGCCACTGGAGTTTTGTTGTTAAGGCTTTCTGTGATATATTTGACTAGATCAAAACATGCTTGTGCCGTCGATCTGCCTTTACGAAAGCCGTATTGTTCCGGGCGAAGTATACCATGCTTGGACAGAAAGCTATCCAATCTGACATATAAAGCTTTTTCCAGCACTTTTGAGAGTATCGGAACTAAGGATATTGGCCTGTAATTGCCTGGGTCATCTCTCTCCCCGCTTTTGAAAAGTGGTTTGACAATACTTAATTTCAATTGTTGCGGAAAAACTCCCTCGACAAATGACATATTAATTATATGTTGCAGAGGATGACACACAAACAGAGCACATGACTTTAAAATGTTTGTGGTTAGGTTGTCATACCCACTCGATTTACTATTTCTTAATGAAGTAATTATTTTGTAAATTTCCTTTGCATCTACAGGCCTAAGGTAAATGGTGTTGAAACATTGACCAGTTAGCATACGCTGGGATGTCGCACCTGGTGAGGAGTCATGAGAATTAATCAAATTAATAAAATAATTATTAAAAGTATTACAAATGTCATTTGGATCAGTGTATAAATTATTATTGTATTTTAAATTTTTTATGTCATTTAAATGCTGATTATTTGATGTTAAGGGAGAAATCATGTTCCAAGTCGCTTTTCCTTTGTTTTTACTGTTTTGTAAATATCTAATGTTTTTAATCATTTGCGCGTTCAAAAGACATTTCTTTAAAATATTCGTGTACCGTTTATATCTCAATTTGATCTGTGTATTTTTTGGCTTATGTATGTAATTGAAATAGAGAATTCTTTTGGTTTTACAGGATCTTTTTAAGCCTTTAGAAAGCCAGTTTATTTTCCTTGGCCTATTATTAATTTTAACTTTTGTCACCGGGAAACACAGGTTGTAGAACAGGCACAAGGTATCGTAGAAACCGTCAAACGCCCTCGTCGCGCTGGTTGTATTTAGAACATCCGAAAAAGAGAGAGAGGCCATGCATTCACAGAACTTGCGAACATTTTCACGGCTATAATCTCGCCTGTACTCGAACCAAGTTGAGTAGGCGCTAACTCTTTTTACCGCTTTTAGAGTTATGGATTGGGCGGTTTCATGGTCGGAAAGGTATAAATTGTGTATTTCAGTAGTTACCTCCTTTATGTTACTTGCTATCTGGTCTAAGCAAGAACCCTGTCTTGTTGGTGATTGAACATGTGCATCAAAATTATAATTATGAAGAATGTCCAGGAGGTCCCTAGAATAAGGAGTTGATTTTAAAATATTAATATTCCAGTCACCGCATACTATTATTTTTTTATTTTTGAAACGGGCCGTTAAGTAGTTTAATATTGACAACAATATTGACCAATACAAAAATATTGACCAGGTTCGATTCCCGGTTATGTATGAGAGTTAATAAAAAAGTTTGAATGTAATTAATTATTATTAAATCTAAAATCGACGTCATGGTTCCTAAGAACAGATCTCGCTATCTCTCATAGTTTCAGACTTCACCATACTGACCCATTTGGATTGTACACCCGGTATACTCATTTCTCCACAGCCATTAGTTTCTTACGCAAAATACAGCATTCTAGAACTTCTTGGTGCGTTCAAGGCCTATACTTACCTATTTCGCTTCGGCGACTGCAAAGGGTTGGGAATGAAATATATTTATATTCCCGCAATCGAAATTCGAAAATACATTTGCCCTTAACCCTTTCTCTCGATCGATAATGTCTATAGAGTGAAAGGGATACAGGTCCAGATTCTAAATGTTGTTCGTATTTAGCTCAACTACTGGGAACTAATTATTCTGATAGTTTGACTATGCGTTTTCTTCTTATTTGTCAGTATCGATGATCCCTAGTGTGGCTTTATACCTTCCTATGTCCGCGACGCTATCCTCGGGGATCCGTCCACTATTCCAGGAAATTTGAACCATAGGCCACTATGGAACTATTTAAAATCATAAGACACTTCTCAAGAATTGCATGATAACGTCACTTTGACATAGTTCCATTGTGGCCTATGAATGAAATTGGTTAACAGGAACCATGTAGGTCATAATGCAGAGATAGGTAAGAACTGACAATTAGTTGAAGTTGTCCGCCACATGTTAGTCGCTCGGATAATATCACTTTCTAACCAAGTAGTATGATACAAGAGACGCACTAACCGACAAGTGAACAGTGGGCAGATGAAAATAAAATAAAATATTTTTAAACATCTTTGATCAATAATAAATAAATCTATAACTAAATAACAAATGTTTTTATTTACATGACTGTTATGTTCGAAATAAAGTAAAATAAAAACATTAATTGAAGTGGTGGAGAGCCTTCATCAATTAAAAATATTAAGTCTAATGTAATGACCCTTTATGTTCTGGCAGAAGGAAGTATATGGTGACAGGGCCTTTTGATGTCTGAACTATCTCGGTGTGTCTGATCAACTGGGTAGCTGCCAACCCATAGAGAAGACACGGTATACCTTGAAATAGAGCAAACATAACTTGATTAACAACAACAACAACATCTTGTAAAGCTACTCTTCAATAAATAATGAATGATGTTTTCTTTAAATTTCATAGAAGATAAATCAAAAGATAAAAAGAACTGACAGACTGTAAAGAGTATGTCACTCATGATTACTGAAATTTAGTTCAATTACATTTTATAAGCCACAGTAACAGGTACCCCTGTATAAATGTAATAACAGAACACAATCAATGACAGCTGCACACATAAACCTTTTTCCTTTCACCCAGTACCTCAAATGGTTGAATGCAGTTTAACTGTATGCAAACCTTGTATAAAACAAAAGATACACGGCACTTAGTTAAAAACCTGGGTAACAATACAGAGCAAAAGCGGTATGTTTTGACCTCAATCCCAGCACTAGCAAGGGTGGTTGTTACAATCAAGCAACTGCCATGAACTCCAAAACACTTGGGATCGAGGAACCATCCTAACATTCATGAGCAAAGAAACATTGAAGCTGATAAATCACCACATAAACATTTAATACCTACCTAAATTAGCTACTTTGATAACTCTCATCAATTTGTCGGAAGCGCCGAGATCTTCAACATGCTTCCGGGAGCAGTGGTACTTGATGTAAGGAAAGCAACCGGTCCTCAATATCTGGTAGTTGGTTGCACCCACTTTCCAGTTGAAGTTTGACATCCCAAACTGGTCATCTTTTACACTACTGTACTGAAATATTTATTTTTTTAGTTTAGACTGAAATATGTTACTTGATAATATATTATTGACTGTTTAAACCATTGAAACATAAACAATCAAAATGCCTGACTTTGGTTACCAAAACTGAATGGGAAAAATGAATGTCCACTTAATGGTATCTTTTTAGACTTGAGAGGATTGTGAACCGACACTTAAATTGTACAGCCAAACAAATTTAGCTCCAGGCGATAACATTTCTCACCCCCAAAATCAAGTCTGATTTCCACAACTTTTGAATCTAATGTAGTTATTATGAAAGAAAAAAATTGTACATTTCCGTAACTTTTTTATTTTTATTAGAATTTTGCCCAGTAGGTAATATTTTCTTGAAAAGGAAAACATAGTTTTTCTAAACTAAACTGCTGAACTTAGGGACTTGAAATTTAAAGGGATATTCCTGGGTACCCATGGGGTGTGCGTGTGCTAAGAAATATCTTATATACACCATGTCCAATAAGTTCGAATACACTTTTTCTAGCACTCGTTTGAAAAACATGAACATTTTATAGACAGTTTTGTCATTATAATTTTGAAGCTTATTATCATGATGAAGAAATAAAAATAGTTTAAAAATATTTAGCTGTTCACTTTTAATCCATGATGAAGCAGTTCCGGGCATGATAATAGGCATTATCTCAAAATATCTTAAGTGCAATATCCCCTGTGAAATTTTTGCGGCATCAATACCTTTTAGAATTAAGTGTAACCTAGTTTATACTATAATTTGAGAAATATAAGGAGACCTCCTCGTTAGAAGGCCGCAGAAGATCTGGTCACCCACATTCAGCATGAATGGATAGGGTCGTGAAAATCGTGAGAGAGCATCTCTGCCGGAAAAATACAGTTCTGTCCAAAAATTGCCTGCAGACTTTAAGACTTCAAGAGGATCAATCAGTACGCTACATCTTGAGAGCAGACTTCGGGTGTCAAGCTTACTAGAAAAGAAAAGTATAAGGCATTTCCGAAAGATTGGATCGATCAAACACTATACTTTCCTGGCATGCGTTCATTGAATGCAAAACAGACACATTCCAAAATCAGTCAGTATTGCATTTTAAAATTAGAAGCTGTTCATATGAGATTTTCAGTGCAAGAGCTAATTATTTTGGAATGTGTCCATTTTGTATTCAATGAGCAATGTGGGGGATGAATTCGTTTTTTCGGAAGAAAAACCTTTTATATTAGAGCAATCTCGCAATGCTCAAAATGATCATTTGTGGCAGTAAACATCCAAGATATTCCACATAATCAGAATAATATGCCAAGATTCCAAAGTGCACCATCAGTGATGGTTTGGGGAGCAGTTCGCAAGCGTGGTAAATTTTCTCTGGTATTTATCGACAAAGGGATAGAAATCAATGCCAAATACTATAAAACTGAAGTCTTGGAAGAAAATGTCAAAATTTAAAACGATATTTGGAAACAACTACTATTGTTTCCAAAAGGACGGAGTTCCATTACACACGGCTAACTCAAACTATAAAATTAAGAATTTGGAGTATGTAAAAAAAGTTATCGTACAAATTTGAGAAGAAATGCCGACGGAGGTAGTGTGTGCCGCGTGCGACGGATTCGAAAAACGTTTAAAGCTGGTGATGAAGATTAAAGGTGGAGTTATCCCCAAACATTTGTTCATCTTTCATAAAATTAATTCTTTGTTATTAGTACTTTGTTTTAATGATAGTTTGAAACTGTATGTGAACTTATTGGACACCGTGTAAGCCCCAAAGGATGAAAAAGAGGAACAGAAAATAAATTATACGCGTACGAAATTGTGGGCGTCCTCGGCTTTACCATATATAGAAAGATCTTTTTTTTAAATGTTGGAATTCACGTAGGAAGCTACTTGGTAGATTCCGACATTTTAAATAATGCTCACTATACCAATTTAAGCTCACCTCTATTGAGGTTATAACTTTTGATTCTTAAAAGTTTTGAAACAGAAAGGTATAACTTTGGTACCTTCACAAAGTATGAGGTCCAGGGGGGTTCATTGCACTGTATCAAGTACCCTGAAAGAACTTCGGATGCATCGGGTCTAGAAAAAAATCGTAACACTTGTAGATACAAAAAACTATTTTTGATTGATTGTTTCAATGGCATTTTTTCTTACAAATTCTAATTTTCAACAATGCATAGTAAAACTCTTAAGTGTATTATTTTTAGGTAGAGACACTAGAGACCGTAAGATATCCACATGCATTATTTTGATTATTATGAAATCACAGTGTCACACTGAAGCATTGAACTGCATATACCAATATGTCAAACAGCTGTTTTGGACCGTGACAATTGACGTAACATTTTTTTATGGCCCAGATACCATTTTTTTTAGCCAAAATCTATAAATAGAAATATAAATATGTGAACATTTATTAAGAAGTTTTTCAAACACGGATTAATTAGTAACCGAAGGAATTAAATTACATTTGAGACTTTTTCCGTATTAAACGCAAGACTTTTTAACGTAATTTTGATCGTTCCCCAGGGAACAACAATAAACATCTTGTAAGCGGAAGAAGACGTTGGCAAACACTTGGAAGAAAATGAAAGGGATTTTACAATTAAAACAATTCATATCTTATGGGCCTGTGGCAGCTATATCACTTCCTTAAATTTTTGGCATATGAAAGAAAAGGACACAGCGTCAAAATATCAATAAAGGAGATTAAAAATACACGAATATAAGAACATTACTTTAATTTACTATTAAGACAACAGGTTACAAATATAATTAAAAAAAATTCATTATTACTAAAACCAAAAGAGATCGGAACAAATAAGAGATATTAGTCGTTGCAAAAGGTATTTGTGTTTAACCTTTTACACGCCATTGTTAGTTGAAATGCAGCATTCTTTTCAACCCCAAGTACAGCCTTACGGTTCGTTACCGTCAATAAATCTTCTATTGGCTTTAGAATCTGGCTCAAACTCTTGTAACAGACGATTTGGCCCTTTAACACATCGAAGCCTTCTTTTAGAAAGCCAAGTTACAATTGTACACAAGTCTTTAGTAGTTTCCTAGTAGGGTCAAACGATTTTTTTATATTGATATATAAATACATGGACATCGTCCTCATCGATTGTCGAACAGAAACCACGTTTTATCGCGGTCGCCTACTGCTCGTATCGCTGTCACTTTTGCTCTCTAATGTGTGAAAGTGATACCGAACGCGTGACTGCAACGCTACAAAATGTCACTGTATGTTACTTCCCTACGTCGTCGTTCACATCATGTATTTTTTCTAAGATCTAGTTTACCTCACAAGATCCGATACATATGTGCCTGTAAAGTTGTAAAAGCAACCTTGTCTAACGAACTATAGGGTGTCTTTTGTCTTCGATAAATTGTAGGTACTTACTTTAAGTAAGTAGTAAAGTAAGCGGGGACTTACAAGGCTACTAACATTAATAACATATTAATTAATAAATTGATTCATTAATTTTTATTATATCGCAAAAATCATATTATTGTCTCATATGTCATCTGGAGAATTCACCAAACATTAACATTTATTATTATAAAAAATTCAAGACACCCTTATTTTATTACAATTTTGTAATTAATTGACATAATGAGCAGTGTTCCTTTACCTAATAATGCAAATAAAACAATAATAATTATATAGAGTAGTTAATACTTACCCTAAATCAAGCGATATAATGTGTTCTTAGCTTTAACTTCTGCGAAGTTTCAAGTGCAGAAACTCTGCCTACACCGATCACTAAAAACAGTCTCACTTACATCTAAACATAAAAATTACCTTAACCTATGTTTGGTTCCGTAAATATGTGGTTATAGAATAGTACGACGAAATGTACAATTAGGTATATATATTTTTTATTTTGGCCACCAATTTAAAAGTTATTAATCGTTTTTATTGTTTACTCTTATCGTTAGTAAACACTAAATTATTTAACTCTGTCGAAAACGAAGCTTTAATTTGTAAGGATTTGAAATAAAATCTTCACTGTTCATACAAAGCTGCAAAAACTGTCCGCACTTAGTTTTTAAATTCCTATTTATACTAAAGTCGGTTTTTAACAGAGGCGATTGAACATCACTTAAGACCTTAATAACCTAGACTAAATACTACTTTACAACAGACCTTTTTGATTGGCGGTCAATATTTGAATGTCATATTTGTAAGTGAAAAAACACGCAAGTGTTTCCAACTATGTGTCCACGTATGAATATTCTATTGACCGGATTATGTATATTCTGATGAAACGGTACCTTATTAAAGGATTAGAAACGTCAGACTACAACCAGGTCAAAAATTGTTTTTATAAGTAGCTGCCCTCAAATCGTCGCAATTAATTATTAATGACCAAAATATTAAAATTTGTCCTAATAATAATACTTCCCTATATTAAACATGCAAAAGTCAGTTTGTAACGCATACAATCGTTTGTGAATGGTACAGAGGGGTCTATATTGTCTGCCATAATTATGTTTAGTCATAATGTGTTAGGTCATAATCATCGCAAGTCATTACGTTTTTTTTTAAGAAACGGTTACTATTTCAGGATTTATATAAATCAAAGCTAACCTAACCTAGCCTTGTGACACATTAGATGTGAACACATTAGATATTTTACAAATTCTGAACAGTTTATAGTTTCAGCGATATAAAATGTTATGATATGACTATCAATAATTATCTCAACAATATCTTTGTGACCAATAAAATTATGGGAAACAAAGGGCTCCCGGTATAGAGACAGTTTCCCGTCCGGTGACGGACATAGATTACCCCGAAGGATTAATCAGTTCCCTTAGGAAAGGGAACCAACGAAACCAAGTATTCCAATAATTACTCTATTTATTTTCCATTTTTGCCATTTATCAATACTATTTATTTGGTCAAATTGACTATAAAATGATGGCACATCACATCTATGCACGAACGCTTTGCGTTACGTCGTATTGATGAACTCTGACATATAACAACGAGAACATAGTCTTATACTTAGAAAAGTATTGACAAGCTTATTATAAATAACAAGAGTACTTTTATTTTAGGCGCCTCATTTTGGCGTGATACTTAAAACCATATTTATATTAAAACGCAACATTAAAAAGTGTTTAAAAATAGTCGACAAACGCCTCTCACGTCAGTAATATTTTATAACGAAGGTCATAATAATTTTACAAATAATTGGTCAAACAATTACAACAAATCGATAAAACAAAGTTAGATTGATCAATTATCGTCAGAACTCAAGGTGAGAACATTACCGTCATTATTCCACAGCGATTCAAAAGTCGATCTATAAAATCAAACTTTAGGTCGCATTATTTAGAGACAACCTCAGATACAATATCTCTAACCACAATATTTCTTGATTACTTTACATTGGAGTTGACTCTCATGCATTAGAAAACAAGTCATATTTCATAAGCCCTCGACACTTGGAGCCAAGGACGAAAAGCACATTGAAAAACCACTTTAAACTTATTGTTTTTTCCAAAAACTATGCAAACGGTTTTTGGTGCTGAAACGATAAAATGATAATTCATATTATAAAGAGTCGATATCGATTATTTATACATATAATACAGTTTTTCATCGCTTATTAAGGTCCATTCAAACCGAAGGCACGTCCTGGCGTCGCAAAATAACATTGTTCATGTTCGTCAATTAATAATAGAGATGTGAATGTTTAGGTAAATTAGCCATGACAAGAATGTTGAAAATGTATAACACAATGTTGAAAATGTATAACCCGGCCAATTTACGTACCATTCAAACATAAAACATTTCAACTCCTCGATAATACGTTAAATGAAGTTTTTGCGAGCGACTTTGCGGATTGAAAGCATTATACATAATATTGGAGCCCTAGTCTTGGGTTCTGACACATATATGTAAGCAAGACGAAACATATGATACACGCAACTTCCGTTTATATTTACTCAAGATCCATAAAGTGTCTCAATGATGTGATGGTTATTTACCACTACACACGAACGAAACCACGGGTGAATGATAGTAGTCGTTCATTGAAGCTTGATCAAAGAAATGCACCTTAGGTGAATACATAAAAGCTTCATTGTACTACGAACCATGTTTGTTGAATTGGCCTGAATATTGTACTATTGAGACCCGATTGCTTCAGGTCGGCTTGCATCAAAACGTTACAGATGTAGTTAATGATCCATACCCGTCGTTTTTTTTCGGATAAGTTCGTTTTTATCTTGCTTTTTCAATTAGTTTCAGTACCTATCAATAAGCCAACTGAGAAAGCAAGATAAATACGAACTTATCCGACGAAAAACGGTGGGAAAGGATTATTACCATCTGTAAATCCGTGTTTTAATCTGTCAGTTTTATACATTTTTACATTTATACTATACTTAAAAGTAGCTTAGCTTAGCCAAGCTAAAAGAAAGGTGCAAGTGACCCTAATATCAATTTGTTAAAGTACTTAAATCATCGTAAACAAACACAACCACGTGATCATGTCAACGGCCAATCAAAACGGTTCTTTCAAAATTTGACGTCTGAGCGGTCCATTTCGATTGGCTGATGAACATTCATATGGTTTCGATGTTTAAATTTAGTTAAATACCTAACCAAAAAGAGTTCGTTATTCAATTCTGCTCCGAATCAGTCGCGCTGCCTCCATTTGCCCGATGTCCTCAAGGATCATTATTAGGGATCGGGATGTGACCGTGCTATCCTGTGATTCCTGTTGACAACAATGACAATCTGATTTTAAGTCCCTTCAAACGATCTATACTTATATTATGACAACTAAACCGATTGCAATGAATTTTTTCATGTAGATAGCCTGAACTCTGAAGAAAGCATAGGATATTTTTTTATCCCGGAAAATAGGATTGTTCCCGAGGGAACAACCACAGTACGCACGGAGTCGCGGGCAATCCTACTAATATGTATTATAAATTTTGATATAAATGTTTTTTTAGGATGTTTTAGATGTTTTAAATTTTATAGGATATAGCGACCCACTAAATGTTTATACCTAATAATAACTAAATGAAAAGCAAGCTTTAAAATTTGGAGTTATAGGCAAGGGTGAACCATCACACCACTTCGAAAAGCTCTAGTTCCCTAATTTAGGTTTTCGGGGTGCGTCACTTTTGATTTGCCCACAACATAAAACAGCTCCATTCAATTACTTTACCTATACCTACGCTCTCATTTGTACGTATATGAAACGACCAGCAGCGCTTTCTCATCCTCCTCCTCGTCATGGTTTCCCTTAAAATCAGCGTCACGGCATTTAAATGTCCGACACTAAGCTAGTAACACCCAATTAGGTGCATTAAAAATAGTTTTAAGTTTTTGTTCCAAATTATTTTCCTATATTATTATTGTTTTGTGTCTTGCACCGAATAAACGATTTTTATTTGATTTGATTTGATAGAATCCCGACTGCTGTTTTACTATATTATTATTAAACCGGTTTATTAATGATACCATATTCACATTATCAGTCACATTAATATCTTTCAAATGATACCCATAATATTGTAATAATTAGATATTTTTTTTGTTGACACAAATGATTGACATTTTGCCATTGTAGTTTTTTCAATTTTAACAGTTAAGGTATCCTATGTCACCTGGGATGGTGAAAGGATTCTAACGATACCACACACATTTAAATCAGCTCAGCCGTTTAGAAGGTATGGTGGAATAAAGAATCATTACGTACATACATACATGAACCCTGAAAACATCACACTCCTTGTTTTGGGCAGTCGTGTAAAAATCATCTAAAGCAGCAGGAAATGACTTTCAATAGAAAATGTGTTTACATTTGTTGTTTTTCGAGATAGTTTTATGTGTTTTTGTGGTCTGACATGTTCTTGCCCGGATTATTTCTGTGCCCAAAGCTGAACCAGAGTCGTCAGTGTACCTTGAGCTGGTGCAGCAGGGTCCGCGTGGGGCTGGAGGTGTGCTGGTACCAGTTGGCGAGCGCGTCGTGCTGCAGCCGCGAGGCCAGCGCGCGCCACGCGCCGCTGCCGTCCAGCAGCGCGGACAGCTCGTGCACGTACAGCGACAGGTCGCTCAGGCAGCTGTCCTCCTACATATACAAAAAAACATATATTGAACGACCACAAAACATATAGAACAACGTGGCTGATTCTGTGACGTCGAAATTGACACCACTCGGCACTATGTCACGGGATGAACCGCAACGCTGGTATTCAGTGGCGCTAACGTGATAACCGAACGAAGATACAATGTTTAATTAGAGAATATAATATGCAGTATTAGTTTAACAAGTGAAATGAATTCTGTAAATATTATGACGATTAAATAAACAAAACAGTTGGTAACTTCTAACTGAAAAAAATAAAAGTGACTAGTGCTAGCTACGGCTCGCTACAGTACTGACCCCCTCGTCGGCAGACTCGTACTCGTCCTCGGGCTCCGACTTGACGTCGTCCTCGGTGGCGGCTAGCGGCGCCAGCAGCTCCCGCAGCGCAGGCTTGTCGCGCACCAGGCGCCACGCGGGCTCCGTGTGCGGCTCGTGCTTCATCGGGTCCGCCTGGGGAAAAAAGTAGACGGGTTCATACCGATTTCCTATTTAATAAAATAAGTAGTAACCGACGACCGAAGCAGTGGACGATTACACCAACGGGTTCGTGGAAGCTGTCCATACAGTCGGGTCTAAGTTATTCAGGACCCTACCCTCAACCAAGTCCAAGAAGCTGTCTAACACAACTCTTGAGCTCATGAAAGAAAGACGTGAGATGGTCCTGCGGTCTTCGGATGACACTGATGCATACCGGCGGCTCAATAGCCGGATCTCGAAATCTGTAAAGAACGCCATACGCTTCTTTAATACAAATCGTATTAAAGAGGTCATTGAACGTAATAGAGGCACAAAGAAAGATCTTTGCCAGAGATCTGTCTATTGGGAAAAGCTTACTGACGAAGCTTAAGACCAAAGATAGCAGGTTAGTCTCATGGAAACCTGAGCTCTTGAGGGAGATGGAGGGGTTTTATGGACAGCTGTATACGTCAACCCGCCAAACCGTGACCGATGTAGTAAAAGACCCGAGAACTAGATGGACCCGACACTATCTCTACTCTCAAACAGCTTAAAAACGGCAAAGCCCCGGGTGATGACGGAATTACGAGTGAACTCCTGAAGGCGGGTCGTAAACCGGTCCTTAAGGCACTTCAGACGCTGTTCAACTCTGTGATTCACGAGAGGAAAACGCCGCAGGCAAAGAACAGAAGTGTGGTGATCCTCTTCTTCAAAAAGGATGATAATACTCTATTGAGGAATTACTTCTGAGCCATGTCTATAAGTTGTTTTCGAGGGTCATTACGAATCGTCTCGCACGCAGGTTTGATGACTTCCAGCCTCCCGAACAAGCCGGTTTCCGAAAAGGCTTCAGTACTCTACTCCACATACATGCGTTGCGGTAAGTTATACAGAAGACGGAGGAGTATAACCTTCCCCTCTGCCTAGCATTTGTGGACTAAGAGAAAGCCTTCGATTCGATCGAAACCTGGCCTGTACTGCAGTCTCTCCAGCGGTCCCAAATCGACTATAGATACATCGAAGTGCTGAAGTGTTTGTACAAAAACACCACCATGTCCGTCCGACTACAGGACCAGGAATCGAGGCGGTTTCACTGCAGAGGGGAGTCAGACAAGGAGATGTCATATCCCCAAAACTGTTCACCGCTTCACTGGAAGATGTCTTCAAGGTTCTGGACTGGAAAGGACGTGGCATCAACGTTAACGGCGGGTACATCACACACCTTCGGTTTTCCGATTATATAGTCGTTATGGCTGAGACCATGGAGGAGCTCAGTATAATGCTCGATGACCTCAGTGGAGCCTCCAATCAAGTTGGTTTGAAAGTGAACATGGGAAAGACGAAGGTCATATCGAATGCCTATGTCGTCCGGTTAGGTAGGTCCAGATTCGAGATAGAGGTCAGTCGTCGAATCCGACTCGGCTGGTCAGCGTTCGGGAAGCTCCGCAACCTCTTCTCGTGCTCGCAAGCTTCTCGAATGGCGACCACGTGTCGGAAGACGCAGCGTGGGTAGACCTCCTACGAGATGGTCTGACGACCTCGTGAGGGTTGCGGGAACCCATTGGATGCAGATAGCACGTTGTTGTTGTGGCGATCCTTTGGGGAGGCCTATGTCCTGCAGTGGACGTCGTTTGGCCGAAATGATGATGATGAAGTAGTAACCACGTGAAGCCAACTGAAAAAAAACCTAAATTAATTTATTCAATTCATAGCTACCTTTTTGTCAATCAACAGCCGCAAAATGGCCACCGTGTTGGTCCTTATGTCGCCACCGCATACGATTTGCAGGGCGGTGTTGCCGCATCCCTCCACAGCATCAATGTCACTCTACAAAAACCAAAAACCACTCATATAAATAAATATATTAATGCATTATTAAACCTTTTCGTGATTAACATTTCTGTCATTTCTGTCAGAGGGCAGAACGTCGTGGCATGACAAATACGTACCCATAACCGGTGCTGACACGCATTATTGACAGGGTCAAGAAAACATGTTACGATGAAAAGTCTCAAATGTCCACCTCAATACACACCCAACCAAATGCGGTGACGGCGCAACCCCGACTTGGTATGACTGTAAATAAGTGTCTGAACTGTATTTGTTATATTGCAAGAGCTGGAGGTCCGTCTTCGAGTCTCCTTTGGCGTGTATTTTGTCGGGATCATTGATAGAGAGAGAGAGAGGGGATTCAACGTTTGTTGTAACTAAGGCCTCAGTTTCATTGCGCAATAGCCCGCATGCTTTTCGCGATATATTGCGTCGCTGCAATAGGCCTTGGCTCAAACATGCCAAAACAACCCGTCAATGGATTGCTACAAGCATGCGGGCCTATCGGCCAATGTGACTAAGCCTAAAATATAGGTAACTAAAATACCGTGTTGGTGTTGCCAAGTGACTTGCTGCGTTACTAACCGGCGGTATAGCTTCGAGCAACGAGCGCACGATAGGCAAGCAGTCGTCTAATACGGCGAGATGGAGCGGGGTGCGTCCCTCCTGGTCCCTCACGTTGTAGCTGGCCCCGTGTTGGAGCAAAAGTTTGATGCTCTGCTGGGACGACGCAGTGGTGGAGGGGTCCAGGCCAGGCACCGCCGCCAAGTGCAGAGCCGTTTGTTTGTCTAAAAATATAGTTGATTTACAATCTCAAGTTTCAATTTGAAGTTTGATATAGACTTGGATTAGAGATCGCAGTCGAAGATTTAACCACTGTGATTATACACAGTAAAATGCGTTAAGAATTTGAAGCATCCAAAACGATGATTTAACACTAGCTCGCTATAGAGCTAATAACCTCTCTCAGCCTATTTGTAGCATGCTCTAAAAAAGCGACTGGCGCAGACATTCAAGCGACGTAGACTAAGAAAGGCTTAAAAAAAACGTTCTTCTTTGTTGGGTTGGAAATATAAAGGGTGGAGTCCACGGCCTCTGCAGTAATGTACTATTGACGACGCGTCGTCCTAGTTTGTAGTAACCCTGCCAGCGATATCTTTTGTTCAAATCCCGGTAAGGGCAGATATTTGTGTGATGAGCGCGAATATTGTTCCTAAGTCATGAATGTTTTCTATGTATTTAAGTATATATTTCTCTATACTAGTATTTATTTCGTTGTCTATTACCCACAGTACAAGCCTAGAGCTTAGTTTGGGACTAGGGCCATTGGTATGTCATGGTCCACTGTGTCTTATTAGAAGTTTTTTATTTAAGTTATTACATGGGATGACATATATGTTGCGTGAGATTTACCCTTGTTCTCGGCATTGAGGTCGCAAGCCACGCCGTACTTCTTGATGGCGTCGAGTAGAGGCTCCAGGCAGGATTGGTACTGGACCGCGAGGTGCACCGCGTTGTTGCCTTCCTGGTCGCATGCTGATGGGTCACAGCCTGGGGAAACGGGTAATAAAAGCATTTAAATTGGCCATAATTTTATGAAACCGAAATTTTTCATAACTATAACATGGTTAATCTTTTGAACATCACAGTCTGCTCTGGAAAGTCGTACCACTGACACCACCGTCTGCCACATAGCCAACACAAGATTGAAGATTAAATGAGACTTTTTGTAATTTGCATAGCACAGCAACGAGTGTCACATTTTGTATTTGGCGTTGAAAGAACAGTCCGTTTCAGTCGAACGGCGATACGGCGGGCGTATGGCCAGTTACAAAGTCCCATATCAATAAAAACTTAACAGGAGAAAACATTGTTATCATTGTCAGCCAAAAACGTCCACTCCTGAAAATAAACTTTTCTCAAGAATCTCCATGGTCGGTTTTGTGCTACTCACATTCATCGGCTTCCTGCGATCTTCACCAGGCCGTCGGTCCACCTTGCCTACCAACACTCCACTTTCTGGTCCGCCGTCGCCACTGTATGCCTTTCTGCCCCAACGACCACCAGTTCCACAAGCAATGTCATCACCGCTAGAGGTTCCCCTCCTGTGGTTCTCCTGCGGATTCGATCTCGCAGAATCGCAAATTATAATTACCTTTAGATACCAGGAAGGATACCAGCCGAGGTAGATCGTATCGTTGATGAAGGCGCTGTGCAAGATTGTCCGGTGCGCCAGCTTCACCACGTACTCGAAGCTCAAATCATTACCTTTAGATACTAGAAAGGACACCAGCTGGGGCAGGTCGTTGATCACGGCGCTGTGCAGAATCGTCTGCTGCGCGTCGTTGGCCAGGTTCAGCAGGTGCGGCATCTTGACGGCGTGCACCAGCTTCACCACGTACTCGAAGCTCGTCCGGTTGTTGAACAGGGTCATGTGAAGGAACCTAGGAACAACAACCTTTATTACATAATAACAAATACCAGGGGAAAATCTATACATATAGAAGGCAAACCCGACTCACTGAATTATATGAGTTCGTCAAGCCACAGAAAACTGTCGTCTTTGACGCACCTTGAGACGGGCATCACAATCGAGACCAGTTTATAAATACAGCCCTAAGACTGCAAATGCGTTTCCTACTCTGAAAACTAAGATAGAATGTCTCTATGCTAGGCATTTCACCGGTTGTCTTATCCCTACAGTGGAACTCAGCAAGGTAACCATGTCTAGGTAGAATCTGTCTTAAAGCGATAACGTTGAGCTATTAACTTTCTCATATACTAAAAGGTAAAAGGAGAGAAAGAAGAAATGAATAAGCTCGTATTTACGGAATAATATAGTGAGGGTGTGGAGTCACTTCTCGTCCAAAATACCGCAGAGCCTTAAGTCGAAAGTCTTCGACCAGTGTGTGTTGCCAGTGATGACTTATGGATCAGAGACTTGGCCGCTGAATGTGGGCCTCATAAATAAGCTCAGGGTCACTCAGCGTGCAATGGAAAGAGCTATGCTCGGAGTTTTTATAAGGATTTATTTAGAAAAGCCGTATCGCTTGAAAGCCGTTCGATTTGCTTTTTAAAGCGCTATTTATGAGGGTTACCAAGGGTTTGGAATGGGTATTTCGAAAGTATTAACTATCCAAATCAGTTTCGTATAAATCTTGTTCACTTTTGCTTTTAAAGAGCTATATTTTGAGTGATATATCCCTTTAACCTAAAAAAGGCGTTCGATTGGCTTTTTAAGCGCTATTTATATTGGTTACTCTTTTATTTGATTATGCAATAAGAGAGGGATATCAATTTACTGCTGACGGTCTGAGCTTTAGTTCTTTAGGTTTCCCTTATGTGAATGGTTAGTTTAACAAATAACTAAGATTTCGAAAGGTAAGTCTTTAAAGGCTTTTTTTATCGGGGAATGGACGGTCGGGTCCCTGGGTTAGGGGTAGATATCCTGGACGTGTGACGAATGAAGGTGGCGAGAAAATGAAAGATTAGTTTATAAGTTATACAGGTGCAGTCTGATGGAGGGGTACACTACATAGTTCCGAATGCAATGTTTTAATAGAAGACTTTATTTTTTGATATCGCTTATAAATCAGACCTTACTTAATCAACATACAGCAATTAAATTCTCCACAGTTTAAAACAGCTCCAGCATGATGTAGCTTTCGGAAAAATTAAATTTCGTCAAATGAATGTTCGGAAAACAATAATTCGGAATTTTGAGGAGTTCCCCTGTTTCAGCAGTCGTATGACATCGTGAGGGTGTAGATGATGGTGGTGCATTGAACAGGCTATGACGTAGGAAGCAGCGGTGAAGAAACCGCTTGAGCATCACTTCTTTTTCAAGGGAATTTGAGGGCTTTGAGATGGCTGTTTGAGCCGACCGAATGATTTCTTATATTAACTTTAGAATCAAACATTAAATAATATTCGGGTACATTATTTTACTAAATTTCGGGTTCCGTACCCAAAGGGTGCCAGCAGGATCCTATTATCAAGCCTGCTCTGTCCGTCTTTCTGTCAACGAGCTGTATTGCCTGTATCTCATGGACTGTAATCGATAGGGATTTTTATAGTGTGCATGTTTGTTGCCTCTATAAGAACAAACTAATAATAATAATAAAAAATGACGAAAGGGGTCTAAAAACGTTTCGCACCTTACATGTTTTTTTAAATATTTAATTTTGGAACATTTGTACAGGCGAATTGTAAGCTGCCTCTGTGGAACGGACTCCCGAAAGAATGCTGCAGTGATTTCACAAATTATATGAACTCATGCGATATTAGTATATGCAGCGTCAACGTCTTCATAAATTAAAGAAAATAAATATATTTAAAAAGACGGCACTGCGAGAGCGCCGTATCGTATACTTACGTATCTCCATTAGACAAGCGCATCGAAAATAGCCTCTTGAGTTTTTCTTTAACCACTTGCTTCTGAAACCCAGTCTTACTCCTTATTATATCGCAAATATCCTTCACCAACTAGCGAAATGGAAAAATGGTTAATTATTAATAATTATTTGTTTAGTATATTAAAAAGGCCACATATGCTACCGTGCCCGCACAATAATAAAAAAGGATGGCTTTATGCGCGAAGAAAGTGAGAGGAAGATATTTTGCGCGTACCTTGACTGCCGCATCAAATTCAAATATTTACTATTTACTTTTAAATTACAAAATGTGTTTGAAAAAAATGGTTTACCAGGACTAAGAAGTTACTAGTTGCGATTAAGTACTTAACTATTAAATAAAAAACATACGAAAAAGGTGTTCGAAAAATAAAACTGATGGTAGTTTTTATTTTTAACAGTTATAAGGAGAAATTATCAGGACAAAATATCCTAAGAATAGATGCAGATGCACTTTAGAATATGTGGCCTCTTAAGAAAGATCGGACAATTAAATGCTCATTATTTAACTAAAGTTCAGTTTTATAAATGCTGTTCAATGCTATGGGAGCGAACATGATATTTTGTTTGCCCAATCATTGGATAAATTAGCAACATCAAAAACATATTTAGTCCTATAAGATTTTACAGTTTTTTGTTATGTGATACTACCTAACCAGAGATAAGCAATTACAGTGCACTTTTTCCTAAAACCCGCAAAGGGAGTGTTAAAAATACAAGTCCCTGTTGTACAGTTAAAATAAGTTGACTTCATAATTTAAAGGATTACTTAGACTTTAGATAAATAAACAGCCGAATATCCAAATAAATATTTATTTATTTATTGCTAGGGTGAACTTACCTTTCTGACTTCCTCCCCTTGCTCGGGAGTGTAGCCTGCAGGATACTCGCTGGTTGACTTCTCGTCTGTATCCTGACTTTTGTCTGTCGGAGCTAGGCGATGGGGAACGGTCTTTTTAGCGGCCTAAAACAAACCACAGTAGTCACAAGTTTTGAAGAAAAGTATTACCAATTCAATAGTCAAATCAGTTAGTTAAAGTGTGTCATCATATACCTTATAAATTGTGTATTCACTTGTCCAACAATAAACACCAACAATTTCAACAAAAAAAAACAGCTTTTAGAAAACATAAAAATAAGTAAAGTCGCCTAACTTCATTTTTACTTATAAAACTGCTGTCAACTCTTTCAGCTTCAAGTTTTAAAAATGTCGTTAAAGTCGTCAATGTCATTAGAGATGCCAAATCATTCGTAAGTTATAGGAAACTCAACGTTATTGCTACAGGTCAGATTGACGTTAGACCTAAGGTGGGTCTCAAATTTAAGTCTTTGACTGTACTAGAAGAACTATAACTGTTAATAAACTTACACTTCCACGGCCAGAATCCGTTAGCAGCGTAGCCTTTAAGAAATCCATATTGGTCGAGGACAGGCACTGCTGCATATATTCTGGGAAATATTAATTGGAAAACATTGTTTTAATCTTCATCCAATTTACAAGGTGCGACGTGTTAAACTGACTTAAAAATAAATAGTTTTTAAACACACTTTTGCATGTATAAATGGGCAACCATTTTGATATTCTTGACTATGACAATAATTGCCGCACCAAGAGACGTCAATTAAATTTAATGCTTGATTAAAATTGCTGCTGTCAGTTTATTTGCAATAGCAATAGAATAAGACAACACGTCACTAAACAAGCCTTAAATTTAATCGACGTATCTGAGTGCGGCAACTAGTCATTAATGTATCTTTAACATTACTCAACATACAACATAGGGATGACAGAAAAGTGCAGGATTTGTTTGAATATTACACATAATCAATGGTGATGCCTTTATCATCATTGATTCTGCCTAAGACCATCGAAACTGCAGCGATTCTGTATTATATTATTATAGCGTTCATAATAAAGTTATAATGCCATAAGGTACCTTGAGTGCAAGTGAGCGTGCGTGCTTGCGTGTGTGCGTGTAAGCATACGTATTTGTATTCGCGTGTGTGCAGCACTAACCCATGTAGTTCTCCTCTCGCTCTGGTGCCGGGACGTGGTTCAACAGATGGTCGAATTCAGCGGAGTCAAAAGTGATGGGCTGCAGTTCCGCTTGAGGCATCATAGGGCTTACAGTGCAATGCAACTGCAAGGGTCCCTGGCCGGACTGGGAGTTCTCTTCCAGCAACGCATCCCCCAAGTCCAGAGGGCCTTGATTTTCCATTATATGGGGCATCTAAAACAATGAAGAATGTCAGTAGGTACGCCAAATCGCTTGAAGCTTTGTTATAGTAAAGATTTAAAATAAACAAATATACAACTTTTTGTTTCATTCAAATAGAGCCAATAGTTTTGATTCTACGACCGTTTAAAATCTTGGTCAATAATATTAAAGGGCGCGGGCGCCATCTTGCTTGAGTGACGTCATCTTTTAACAGATGTGTGCGCCCCTATAGTGTTGATAAAATCAGTTTTTCCACATATGTATTCGTAGCAGTGTTACTTGAGATTGGTATTTAGTCGTAAAATATGAAAATTAGACTACAATTTAAGCCTAAAATAGCATCGAAATAAGAAACCATTATAAAAATACAATCCCTATAAAAATGCTAAATAAAATAGTATGTTTTCATGTTTCGTGTATGGCCCACTCTTGGGATTTGATTTGACATATTCTGTGAAAAATTTAATTGGTTACTTATTACAGTTAAAAAGATAAAGCCCCGTAAATTTACTCAATAATATAAGGGCGAGTACCGCTGTTAAACGATGACGTCATCATCCGAGAGCGCTCACCGCCGGGTTTCGAGCGCCACATACGAAGTGTAAAATTCAATATCTCAATTCACGTAGGATATTATATATATTTAGTGGGTAAATCATCTTATTAATTGTAGAAATTAATAAGATGATTTACCCACTTAAGGGTTATTATTTTAAGCACTAAAAACGGACGGCTACAGACGCTGTCCTAAAAGATTGGCCAGAGGTTGCAATGGACAAAATGGTGGAAATCCAGGGATATCTTTGCCCGGCAGTGGGACACAATCACAGGAATAATTATTATAATAACAATAATAAAGTCATCATCGTCCAATGCTGGACGTAGGCCTCTCTCATTGCACGCCGCCGAGCACGATCTGCGACCACTCTCATCCAGCTCGTGTCAGCCACCTTGCGAAGGTTGTCGCTTCACCTAGTCTGAGGGCGTCCAACACTGCGTTTGCCGATCCGCGGTCCCCACTCAAGAACACGATAACTCCAGCGTTTATCCGTTCTGCGGCGTATGTGGCCGACCCATTGCCACTTCAAGCTGCTAATTCGATAAAAAGTACTTACTACAAAAGTTCTTAATGAGTACTTACTGCATTTACCATGGCATCTTCGATTACCATGCCATTTTCATTTTCGGTTTTTGTGTTTTGCTGTAACAATATCAATTAATTATATAATTGGCCAGAACCGTAAAAGGATATTTGTTATTCAAGTAAAACCACTTACAGCAAGCATGAACACAGGATCTGGTAAGTCACTCAAGCTCTTAATCGAACCTCCACCTAAAACAAATAAATGTATAGGTTGAATAACTAATATAGACACAGGTAAAAACATAAATACAGTTCAGTCAATTTTATTGTTTTTTTCTTCCATGTCAAATAGTTATTAATGTTATAAAAGGTTTTATTTTTTCAACCTATATTTTTTCAATACGAGTTTTTTTACTAAAAAGACCTATAAGTATCCAGCAATTAAATACAAAAACGAAATAATCAAAGTTAACAATATCTTGAGCATTTGTACGTTACTTCCAGATACCCTCCCTATGTAATGTAATCCCTTTCATTTAAAAACATGAAAAAAGTATATTGATGGGTTGCCAGGTAATCATGATAAAACTTGACCCGAGGCTAGCCTGACTAGACTCAAAATTCAACATTCAAAATTCAAATTTCAAATTTCAAATTATTTATTGCATATCACATTTACAGGCTAATTAAGATGGAACATTATACACTGGTATCTATGTGACACCCTGCAAGGGTACAACAATATCAGAGGGCTATTTAAATATATTTATACATTACTAATTAAAAGGAAAAGAATATGTACAAATTCACACACTCTGCCGCCGACTCGTAATTCCCTATCTCTTTATACATTATCATCGAACTTATCATTAAAGTATTCCCCTAGATTATAAAAAACATTGGTTAACCAAAAATGTTCTCAACTTGTTGATGAAAGATTTAGTTGGTTCAATATCTCTTAAGGAGTTGGGAAGGTGGTTATAGATCTTAATTGTCATATTATGCGGATTTGAGTTTACTAATTTTAATTTTGAAGCTGGAAAGTAGAGCTTATTCTTATTGCGGTTATTTCTTTTTAGGCCTGTTAACTGTGAATAAAGATTTAAGTTCCTTTTAATAAATTTGCATGATTCTAGGATGTACATAGACGAGAGAGTAAGTATATTGTGTTTTATAAAGTGTGGTTTGCACGATTCCATTTGATCTATATTTGTGAGTATTCTAAGACATTTTTTTTTGTATTTTTTTTTTCCGCGTGACATCTGTGTCCCCAGAGCACGAGACCATAAGTAGTTCTAGAGTGCGCATATGCGTAATACGCTGAGAGAGCCGTCATAAAGTCGGTTACACGTTTCAGGTGTTGTAGGGCATATACAAAGGACGAGAGTTGTTTTGAAAGTTTTTCTGTGTGGTTTCCAGGTTAAATTAGTGTCTAGGATAATACCCAATAGGTTAGCTGAAGTTACATGTTCTAATTGATTGTTTTTGAAGCTATAACTAAGTGGCAGTGTAGGTTTTTGAAAAGGTTTAAATTGTATTATCTTAGATTTATTTAAATTTAGTTTTAAATTGTGTGTCTTGTAACCAATTTTCAATTTTATTTAACGTATTATTTAATTTATTTTCGACCTCACCAATATTAGAGCATGGGAATGTTATAGATATGTCATCAGCAAAGAGCGTGCAGTGATCATTTAAAATGGTAGGAAAGTCATTAATATAAATTAAAACAGAATGCACCCCAATACACTACCTTGAGGGATAGAGTCAGATACAAGTATTCTATCTGATCTAGCGTGATTTATTCTACCAGACTCTAAGGCCGTATTTACAATTTCAACATACTGGCAGCGGTTTCTGAAGTAAGATTTGAACCATTCATGGCTGATGCCTCTAATTCCCGTATTATATAGTTTGTCAAGCATAATTCCGTAGCGCACTCTATCATAAGCCTTGCTCATATCAAGAAGCAAACCTATAGAGTATTTTTTAGTACGTCAAGAAGAAACTTATAAATGGCTAAGGTTAAGGTAAAGACTCCACTAAAGGGATTATTTATAATCGTGAGTTTGTTTTGTTTTGTTCGCTTTACTCCTCGAATACAGTAAACCACAAATATATATTACATTGGCTATTTTCGTCCACCCAGACAGGTGCTGACTAATGCTGAAGATAAAGGAACGTAAACATCAATTTAATACAGTTGTTGTGTTACGCGTAAGGTAGAATATGCAATGACATCTCAACTCAGATGACAACTGACGCGCCTCTAAATAAAATTGCGGTCGACGGCGTCGCCGCAATGTCTGCCAAACACTTGAGCAATAGCAATCGAATAATTTACCCGCGCAAACGCACTGCCTTATAATTGACTAAAACAATTTCGCACCTTTTAAAAAATGCTTACTACGCAGGTAGATCGTTGTAACTTATATTTGTAGTCCCCTCAGAGCGTACAAAACACATTTTGCAAACTCAATTAGGAAGGCTTACACGTTCGACCTTATAGACAGAAGCCCTGCTGCATAATTGAGAATGCACACGCTAAAATGTGTTTTGTACGCTCCGTACTTAAACTCGCCGGTTTATAGAAGCTGCGCCTCATTCACTCGTTAGACCGAACGCCATTTTTAAGAGAATAACACTGTACTGCCAGTACAGCCGTCCTCCGTACTTACTGAGTGAGCTGTTGAACGACGAGTAGGGCGAGCTCGCCTTGCGCTTTTTGCTATGCTTGCTAAGAGGGTCGGCCCTATAGGTGAACTCCTTGGGGTCACTGCAGCGTCCGTCCGTCGGCCGCACCAGTTCCACTTGGACTTTTACATCGGCACTGATCAACTGGTCGCGGTATGCTGGGGTTCTGTCGATAAGATTGGCATTTTAGTCTTCAACAAATAAGTACTACTTTTTATGTCTCTAAGCGAGGATAAAACGTTATTGTTTTGCACTGCTGTGGTCTTTTTTTATCTTTGGTGACTACCTAAAGTCGCCGAGTCAGCAGCGGCTGGAATGCCCAATAGTAACTAGAATGGTGGAAAAACATAACAGAACTCACCATATTTTGGAAGACATTTTTTTTCTCAATTAAACAAAGTAACAGTGAATGTCGCGAATGAACGCTGATTGAATGTCTTAAGTTCAACTTTCTATAAAAATAAATTAAAATTTTAAACTAGTACGAGTAATAAATGGAATGTTAATTTATGCTACTAAGGCCCAAAATACAACGAAATTTGCCAATGGAATATGAATCTATTATCAATGAAATAAAGTCAGTTTTCTAGAATGACCATAAGTCATAAAATAAAAGAGATTCCACTTTATTCCTTTGCGCTAGGTCTTTATTTCAATAGCCAAATGAATTTTTCAGTACAAGTGTCTTTAGGAGAATAAGCTTATTTTTGGTTCCTATATGAAATACGACTGGTTAACTGGGCAGTGAGAGCTACCTAACACTGTATTGAAAATTATGTGACTAAGTTTTTGGACTATTATCAGGTTTTATTAAAGTTACGATATAATAATGCTTATTTATTACCTAAAGACAATCGCATACTGGTGGTGAACGTCGTTCTGCAAGAAGTGAGCCTTAGCGGACCAGACTTCGTCGCCCGACTCGTCCCTCTCAACAAACCGAATCTCAATGTTCTCTGAAATCAAAAGATAACATATTATGCTAGTCGTAACCAATTAACTTCCGTCGCTTACATAGTAAAAAACAAAGTCGCTTTCCGCATCTATCTGTCTGCATACTCTGTGTAAATTGAAATTGAAAAGATGCAAACAAATTAGTACTGTTTGACACATAACCTCAAATATTCTTGTTTTTATTTAAAATATCATTCAATCAATAGTTATTTAATCTCAAACTGAATATGAAAGTAAATATCAAGTATATAAATGATTGCTAAGACCTCACTTGATCTTTAAAAGCACGTGATTATCGAGTAATAATGGTAAATTCGTTCTTTTGGTTGTGTTTACATATTTGCCAATTTCAATCGGCAAAGACTATATCCACGATTGCGATTTTCTCCACAAGTTATATCATTTTCCACGGAAGGTTTTTATGTACAATGAATTCTGGTACAGTTGTAACAGAAAATTCACATAAATTGAATCGAAGCAAAAGCGGGTCGCTAGTTAGTTATAATACTAGCAACCCGTCCTTGCTTTGCTTCGGTTTTTTAAATAAAAATATCAGATTTTACGAATAGACCTAGACAAAAACAGATCAACAAACACACAATTTTACCCCATTATGATAATACT
Organism: Acleris sparsana; assembly: GCA_923062465.1. NCBI lineage: Eukaryota > Metazoa > Arthropoda > Insecta > Lepidoptera > Tortricidae > Acleris > Acleris sparsana. The sequence goes on from OV281293.1 coordinate 6,546,791, forward strand.
CTTATAATATTATGATGATAGAACTAACTCTGAGCAAGAATAAATTTTATCAACACAATCGGATTAAAACCTTAATTAAGTATGTCATTATTAAACCACTTTTAATTGATAATATAAATTAATAATATGTTTTGGTAGGGGATTACGTCGTTAATTCATGGTTATTATAAAACCATTACAACTAATTTAGTGAGAGTAAAGTTCACAATAAGTATATTTAGTGTGAAAGTCAGTGCTATTTAAAAAAAATACGAATCGCATGAGATCTTTATTGCGGTATACAATTTCCTAAAGGCAGTAACGGGTAGGCACCTACTAAAAACATGCAAATTAAAAAAATCCGTCACAAAAAACAAATTTCCCCTGTCTCTAACATCAGGCTGTGACGCACATGTCAACTAGAAATAAATTGCACCGTAAAAAAACATTTGTTTTGAGAAAAGGTCTCTCAAAACAATTGAAAGGTAAAAACGTGCACTTACTTTTATTGACTTTCTCAACTAGGATGTATACGTCGTCACCGCCCTTCGGCCGTCCGTACAAACGGCTGATGCGGCATATTTTCAAATCATTTGTGGCTGCACTTTCTGTTATAAAAAAAAACAATGAAATAAATAATGGAGACTTAAATCGTCCCTTAACTTTCTAAACCTCGTATCTGATCGAATAGTTAGATAGAAAGTAGTCTTTATTATTTAGGGAACACGACTGCTTTTCCTATGTAACTATTCGATTAGATACGAGGTTGAGAAAGTAAAGGGACGAAATGGCCAAACCGATTTTCAAGAAAGCTTGCTAACTAACATCGCATTTAAGTTGGCTTTCTTTAAAAAATATAGCGTCCAAATCTCTCCATCTATCCGGGAGCTGCGGTGCCACAGACAGACAAACATACTCGTACACATATACATGTTCATATAACACCTGACTTGTTTTGGTTTGTTACGGTAATGTTCTTTGCGTATGTAAGTAGACATATCTGTTCCGTTGTGACCTCCTGTAGCCTAAACGAAACGATTTTGAAGAGAAAAATGTCGTTAGATTCATATTGTGGGAGCGATATACACTACAATATTTTAATCAAAGTAATGAGGATAAAAAGAATAATAACATTTAAAAACTAAGCTTATGTTAACGACAATATCAAAAAATACAGTCGGGATTTTTTAAAGCTTGTTTTGTATTAGTTATTACGTGTAAACAATTTTAGATAATATGTGCCGCAAGTCTAGCGACGCAACCGGGGCAGGTCTATGAAAATGGCGGCACGGCTCCTGAATCCTCAGCAACTGGTCGGAAAGGGCACGGACTATAGGGACTCGTGCAGTTCTAGGAGAGAGGATACCAGCAGTGGGCAATCACATTGGTTAAATCAAGGGATAATTTTAAACAGATTGACCTAGTGCCAAATTACTGTAGACTCATCACGAACAATTTGCTCTTAGCACGGATCGAACCCGAGTACGCTGGCTTTCTAGGCTGAGTCAAAACCGGGACACCAATCGCGTCTTATAGGTATCTATTGGTACAAAAACTTAAAAGTGCCCCTCTTGTATGTAGTTGTAAACTGTTGAAATAGATATTCGAATTTTGAAATGTGTAATTAACGTACGGTTTACAAACTCGTTATAAGGCAAAGAAGATTGGCGAATCGGCCAACTTATAATTTATTTTTGCAGTGCTACCATTTTCCTAGCTATCGGCAATCGTTTTTCTATGACACACGAGTGACAAATATACCGTTAGTTGTGAGTGCAAGCGTGATAGCGATAGCCAGCCGAAAGCTATTAAGCAGCTGGGAATACTGTAACTGTTGTTATCACCAAACAAAAAAACATTAAATAAAGGAATTTAAATAGAGCTATGTGAGTATTGGAAGAGAAGTCAGTGAAATTGATTTGCAGTCCGCGGATAAAAAAATATAAACAGTCAAATTGAGACACTCCTCCTTTTTCGAAGTCGTTTAAAAATAATGAAGGTTCTGTTCCACCGGCTGGGTGAGGCGAGACAAGAAAAGTAAAATGTAAGGGTTTCATTGACCTATGTTACATTCACCGGCAAAATTACACGCCCTCCCTTCTATTCTTTACAAATATAACTTCTTTAACCAGGAGTTAATTTTAGAAATACCTAACCAATGTTGATGTCAATTGTAACGTTTTGTTTGCTAATTAACTTAGTTCCAAAATGGCCACCAAATGTTTTGTTTAAAGGTAGTAAATATTTCTAAAGGAACTCAAAAGATCCATAAATAAGTTGTTAATATTGTATGAACAAAAGAGGGGTGGGCGGGTATTTTTGCCAGTATGTACAGTGTACATACTGGTGAGTGTACATTGTACACTCACCGGCAAAAATCCCCACCCACCCGTCTTTTGTTTTTACAATTAGCGTTAGTTAGTCATCAGTAGAGAGTAGGTACTCGGTAATTCCTTAAATTCAAAACAAAAGGACAGCGATAATGCTTTGACAAACCAAAGGCTCGTAGTATTTTTAGGCGATGGGCTTGTAACCTGTCACTAATATACACTGGTAAACATCTTGGCGTTTGTGCAAAACCCGCCTTGGCCTTATTAAATTTACAACATTCACATAAAATAACAAGACACACAAAGGAAAAACACGTACATTTATCTGTAGCTATGCATCAAACAAAAGCAAAGAGCTATATATGGTTGATAAGCATATACAGTTAAGCGGATGTATTATAATTAGGTATACATGTATATAAATACCAAATGACTTAAACGTGATTCCTCTGGTACAGTCGACCTTATAAGTATCTGAACACTTTTGTACCTTTTCGCTTTAACACTTTTGACAGATTGGTACGCAGTTCAAACATAACGTTAGAGTGACAAAGGACTAAAGCGTGCAACTATAAGGCCGAAGGAAATAAGGTAAAGGTACTGGCGCAACTATTTTTGAGATAAATTACCTTATTAATGGTTATTAATAAAATATAGGATCATTTACATTAAACCAATACGACTGCTTTAGACTATAGATGGGGTGAGCGTATTTTTCCAATATATTCATCTAAACTAAACGTATTTCTAAAAATAATGTATGCAATAACGACTCTACTTCCGATATCAAAGATCGAGGTTAAGTTTACCCTGTCTCATTCTCTTGACTGCGTAAGAGTTAAAAGGGATAGAACCTCCAAACTTTCTTAATCAGTGTTTTAGAGTTTCCTACAAGAATCTAGTTTTTTAATGTAGCTAGCTAGCTGAGCGTAATCCCCATTAAATAAGGTAAGGTAACTTTTCTTATTTATTTATTACAGTTTCACTAACTGGCTTCCTTTTTATGTTTTTTTTTATATAAATGGCAGTATCATTATTTTTATTATTTGTTTTAAAGCGGCAGTATAAATACACACTCAGTGAAAACTTCAACTGTCTACCCATTACGGTTTATGAGGCAGCCTAGTGACGGATGGACGGCGGAGGTATCAGGGTCTCCCCAGACCTATCGACGCGGATACGGCTTGAGCCGGTATGCAACAAGAGCGCAAACGACCTCGTCGTTCCGTTCGCAACGCCGAATCGAGCCAAGCCGAGCCGAGCGACGCCTTTTTTACTCTTACTGCACGAACATAAAGACGAAGCGTGCCTATAGTGCTCTACGTGTCCAATTCAATAACGGATTCAGGATGTTGATGGGGTTGCCCCGCTTCTGCAGCGCATCTGGCATGTTTGCGGAGGCGCGCATGGATGACTTCCATGCAATAATGCGACAAAGAATTGCCTCCCAGATGTGTCGCTTGCGGGGCAGCACCAACACGCTGCTGGCCGATATAGAGGGGAGATGGGACAATCCTTTTTACAGGAACTGGGTGTCGGTTCATCTCCCGATATATAAAGACCCTAAGTAGCCATGTAAGACCTAGGTTAAGATTGTATATTCTAATATTAGTCATGTAAGTATTCCATGTTACTAACATTTTATGGGCCCAGTTGCCTGAGAATAAATAAATATTATTATTATTATTATTCATAGATATTTATTTAATTTTCTGTAAATTAGGTTTTTTATAATAAACATTCAAATATAAAAGTAAAATAACAATACTAATACAAAAAATATACATTATAAAAAACCTAACCTACGGGTGCCGCCGGCAGCGGGGCAGGGCTCAAGCTACCGGTGGTAGGGCTGCAGAGAGAGGAACCTCCTCACAATACGTGCTGTGTCGAGGAGTACTGCCTTCTGTATCTGGCCCTTGATCCAGCCATCTAGCGAGAGTCTCTTGAGGTGTTGGTCGAGACTCTTCGCTATAAGACCGTTGGCCGAAACAACTATCGGGACAATGATCGTCGAGTCAACATCCCACATGGCGGTCACCTCGTGAGCCAAGTCAAGGTACTTGCTGAGCTTGTCCTTCTCGGCCTTCACGAGGTTCTCGTCATGCGGGATGGTGACGTCGACGAGCACTGCCCGGCGTTGAGATCGATCTGCCAACACGATATCAGGCTTATTGGCGACAATAGTCCTGTCCGTGATGACAGATCGATCCCAATAGAGCGTAGCACGACCATTTTCGAGAACTGGCGCCGGTGTGTACTTATAGTACGGCACTTCAGAATCAACAAGATCATTATTATTATTATTATAAAACTTTTTACCGGCTCAAGCCGATTCCGCGTCGATAAGTCTGAGGAGACCCTAATCCCTTGGCACGCTTTGGAAACGGAACTCTAAAAACTATTTTTAAAATAAGGTCAAATTAACGCTCAATGTGTTATTTGACAGAACTGAACGAGATGCGATGTTGGTTTGTACCATACTTTTTACATGTGCGGCTATGATAAGAATGAAAGATACATGCAAATCGATGACGTCAGTTTCCGGTCTACGCGCATTTCCGGATAGTAACTATTTGATATAATTTGATTGACTAGAAGACTAGAATAACTAACGTATTCAACAAGTGGAGAAAAAGCAAGCTTAGAAAACTCTTCTTTGTCAAAAACGGATATTGCCATCTGCAACATTAGGACTGAAGTTGTTACATGAATTTTTGTGAACAAGATTAGGCAGATCTGCAGAATCATAATCTGAGGATTAAAGGTTCTTAAGGATCTAATGTAGCGACTAACTCCTTCTAGATAAAGATCAATCCAATGATACCTTTTGGCTAACTAAGACACAGCCAAACTGTTTAGTCTAAAGGTCCCTATGAAACAGACATGGATACATACCCTGCGATTAGCTGCGACTTCTAAGTTTAACACGCTTATTGTTAATCGCTAATTTAGAAGAAAAGGTAAAATGATTTTGCGAGAGGAGTAAATCCGTATCACATCTAGATGAACATTACGAAATCGTATTTTTAGCGTCCAAGATGGGCATATAATGCAAAATTACGGCTTGTGTGCGAAAGGTTTTACAAAACATAGACGGTTAGGTGTTGCGATATGAAATATCAATACCAGTCAGTTACATATCATTGATGATTGGATTTATCTATAAATAACAAAAAAGCAACAAATGCCTCAAGATAAAACCGTAGTCTAACGAACGTCAAAAAAAAACGCGATAATCAATTTCGCGGCAAGCTTTATCAACAATCCGTAGAAAACGCTACACATTTCACATTAAAAACAATATAAACAAACTTAATCGGCATAACAAAACATAAACTCACTCATATTGTGTATAGGTTCCGAAAAAACGGGTTCGCAGATCTCCTGGTCCGTATCAATATCGTGGGCACTAAATCTGAGCCGCACGATGTTCAGATTGATTCCCTTCGCCTCCGTTTCGCAGTGATTGAGGAGCTAGAAAAAAAAATCTCACCTTTACGAACTCTTTTGCGGCAGCCGGTAAATTTGAGCACAAGGCAGGACATTCTGGTGATAATGGCGGTCCGGGCGACCGCCGCGCGCCAATGTTTACAACTAACTGCAAAGGCCCGCGTTGTTTGGCATTGAAAAGCTTAATTTTGATAACTTAGGGCTCAGGGAGTTAGCCGCGTAGTAATTCAATAGTGGCCAGTGAGGTCACGTAAATAATGGCGTAAATTCTAAAAACATGTCCGGTTGGAGAAAAGACGAAGAGAGTTGTGGTTGTTATTAAATGACAAAAACTTAGGAAGATCACCATTGAATTAATTTAGGTAAACACATGTAAGTAGGTACCTATTAAAAATATATCTGAAAGCTCAGGCGTACCTTGTTTTAACAGAAACCTTTCACTTCTTTCATGTCCGACACGATTGATTAAAGTTTTATTTCCAATCCTACAGTAAAGAAAAGGCTATAGGAGCTAAGAAAAGGCACTATCGTTGAACAAAGGGATAGTAGATATTTTGACTTTTGACAAAATACCAAAAAAATTGTCTGCATTAATTCAACTAACTGCTTGTGACTTGCTGATGGTCTATAACCGAAATGGAGTCTAAAAGTTAACAAAATAAAACGTCGGGATACCGTTTCATACAATCCCATTGTTTTTTTATTCAGCCTTAGGTTATTATCTGATAACGAGTATGCAAAGTGATTATAGACCCAATGCAATCGGAATATCGGTACCCACATACTTTATCACTAAGCAAATTCAATGGTTGAAATCCTTCTATTAATTCAATATTGTTATATTTTTACACTTATTAATATAAGTAACGTGAATTAATCCGTATTTTAAATTAAAAATACACTTATCAAAATTGACTGCATGGCATTTTATGAGCGTATTTAAATCAAGCATGTAGTTAATAGATAAAATATTATGTTACTAAGTAAACTACTTATACTTCATCCTTTATAACCATAAAATGCCTATGCTTAATACTCAATATAAAAAATCCCATATACTTGGCTTTGTGTAAAATGGCGTAAGTTATATTTTCTTACCCCCTTATTAATAAACGTTGAGTAACCGTGGTATAGTTAAACCAGGCTTTGTCCTTATCTGTCATTGTGACATTTGAATTTGACAGATAAGGACAAAGCATGGTTTAGCTACACCACCGTTACTCAGTTGTAGGTATAAGGTTAAAATGTTATTATTTAGAAAATCTCCAGCAGCACAGACTATGAAACCAAAACTTTACAAACAAAAAAACTGCTATGCCTCTTCAATTTTCTCAAGTGGCAACCAATAAATATGACATTTTATGGCAGACGGGTGACATCAATGGCATTCCTAGCTCGATATAAACAATAATGATTCATTATTATTACTTAAGCATCCCAGATTACCTAGTGTAAACCATTCAGTGTGCACTTGGTATCGTACTTAGATCCCAACAAATCATAACTATGTGCGCCGAATGACAATGTAGGTATATAAATCCGTACTTAAATCGACTAGCATAAATGCGAAACTAACTCCTGTTTGCATAACATAAAATTTGGTAGATATTTGGTAGGTATTTTGGAGATAGCTTAACCCGGTGACATAGGTATTTTTAAACCTGAAAATTGAACAGTTACCGTGGAAATAGCGATAGACGACTTGCGACAGACGGAGTAGCAGGCAACAGCTAGTGATACCAACATAATAAATAAATACAATTAAAAACTACGGTCAGGGAATTATCCCAGGTCAAAGTAGTTGCAACATTGTTATCATTATCACGTTTGAGACCCTGAATGTCTAGATCTCTAGATGTCAACATTACGAGTACATTGTGAAGTTCCTCATTTGCGCGGAATCGGCTTAAGTCGGTCAGAAAATTCCTAATCTCGATTCGGCTCGACTCGACCAGCCTTGCTTCTAGCCAGTGGCCAAACAAAACAAACAAATGTAAAGTCTGTTAGCACTTTGAAGGTGCTTGTGGTTTGTACTTTTCTCTCACTCGCTCTAAGAGCTCTAAGAGCTCAAGCGTATGAGAGCGAGTGAGAGACAAGTAAAAACCCGAAGAACCTTCTAACAGCCTTTGCACTTTAATATAAACAATTTGTATATCCTACCAGGGTACATATACGAACGAATGTTAGTATATAGACATAGTAGCTAATAAATGATTTATACATCTTTCAGTTTCCGACAGTTATGTACGTAGAGCAGAGACGGTTGTTTTATCCACAGCGATCAGGGCTTAGAAACCTGGTTTATTTCATCTAGGAATTCATTTCAAATAGAAATGCACATTCATTCCACTCGAACAGAATCGATAGGAATACCTATCAGTTCCTATCAAAGAGCAAAATAAATCTGTTCCTGCTCGAAATAACGGTTAATGTCGCTCCCTTTTGTTCGCACCGCCAGGGACGTATTAACCATGTCGGGACCCGCAGGCAATGCAATTCCGGAGGCCCCTTTAAGTTTCTTAAAATGCAGTTTTTGATGCGCGGGCTCTCTAGGTGATGCAGGGCCCGTAGGCAAATGGATAATCCGGCCCTGCTTGCTGAGCTTCAAGTCAACCCGACCTTATCTCTTTAGTCGCTACGCCATCCAACTGCAGAGACAACCAAAAACTATAAATACTTAGTTCATAACGCTCGCGAATCGATTCCGCTCCGAGCGAGTGTTGACGAAGAATCTGGTTAAGAAGCATAATTATCCGGTATTTTTCGAACCGATCCCAACGCACACCGACAGCGATAAGAACGACCTTAGTCCCGCTGTATAGGACGTATCGAGGACTCACCGTGAGTCATTTCATGAGATAATGCCGATGAGTATTTGCAATAATATTCGCTGAAGAACTAAAATACCCATAGAAGTTATAAACATCGACGGAAAGGTAGCGTAATTAAAACGGCAGTGCACCGGGAATAACACCTGGATTATTTTGAACGGTGGTCTTATATAATTAGGTATTACATAGATAAAAACGGGTGTCCCTCGGAATCCCTAATAACGTTTGCCCTATCACATCGTTTGTCCGAATTATCATTTGTCTTAAACTGTTTTGTTTAGCTGAGTGAGACAACTTTTTATGTTCTCCAAAATACCTGCGGTTAGGTTAGGTTAGGGTTGTATTATAAACATCACTAAAACGTTTGAATCAAATGGCTTTAGGATAAATTAAAATTCGGATAAACGATGCATTAGGACAAATGAAGATTAGGGCTTCCATAGGGGAACCAATAAAAACACTTGGTATAATGGTGACCCCTTCTTTCAGAGCTGATACCCGTTAAACGGCCCAACCGATTTTCATGAAATCTAAACATAAATTAAGAAAAACCCGTGCCCAAATCGGTTAACCCGTTTAAGAGCTACGGTGCCACAGACAGACACGCACACACACATAGCGGTCAATCTTATAACACCCCTGTTTTTGCGTCAGGGGTTTAAAGTCATGCTTATAGAGGTGCTCAAATGCATACTAGTTTTGTTTAAATTAATATTATATACTGAGTTTGTTTTGTGTTTTTATCAGTGTTTGCTAACACTTTGGACTTGTGGTCGGAATGACGTCATTTTGTTTGTAACCGCGTTTTGCTTGCGCTAGCTGTGACGTAGAAGATATCATGTGGCGTTTAAGCTCTTTAGCCATTAGCAGAAATTCGTTTATTTATTTTCTCAGTAAATAATGAAACAAATCATTTAAAAAACAGTTTCCTATTGACATCATGTTTAATATTCAAATAAGCATGTTTATTTACAACACCCCGTGTTGTCAATTGGAATATAAGATACCGTCAGTTTAGATCACGGTTGCGATACTCAATAAGGGTAAAAAATGATGGATGATTTCACGAATTTGTTTTTGAGTGTTAGATGTATTTAATCTAATTTATGTTTTAATTCTCCATTTTTTATGTGCGCCTTGTGTAACTTTACCCGTATTTGTGCATTTTCATTATCTTGTTTAAATGGAAGAGATCCCTTAAAGGAATAAGTTTGCCTTTGAACATTATAATTTCTTTCTAGATAGTACAATACATAGTTTATATACATACATACATAGTATGTTTATCGTGTATCTAGTACTCATAGTACAAGCTTAGAACTTAATGCGGAACTAAGTCAATTCATCATCATCATTATCATCATCATCATCATCATCATCATCATCATCATCATCATCTTCATCATCATCACCATCATCATCATCACCATCATCACCATCATCATCATTTCAGCCAAAACACATTATCAGCCTGACTTAGGCATTTCCTGAATATTACCACCATGATCGGTCCTACGCTACCGCATAATGCTTAAGACGTCGTAAATATTGAATGAAATTTAAACTTAATCAAGGCAGGGCGGTCGTTATCGTGTCGTAATATAAAGAATTACTATTAGTTCACTGTTCATAGCACGCTGAGAAACAAGTCTTTGTTATTTTATCGCTTGTTTTGTAACAGAAATTTCTTGGGCGGCTAATGCACGTTCGATCTATTTACTTTAGGCATAACTCATAACATACGTTACAAGTGATTACAATATTATTTAATCGTGAATCGTGAACTCTACAGTACATTTATATTTATTTCCAGTTTACTAGCCAGGTACAAAATTGGTCATTCCGTTTAACACTTATCAGGAATGTTAAGAGCAAGCACTTAACCCAAAAATGTCAAGTAAAGTGTTTTCCAACAAAAATAAGAAATCAGGCCAATTTTGTTCGTGACAAAGATGCATGAGATATTACGTTCTAGAAAAAAATAGCAAGTTAAAACACCCAAAACACACCTATAAAAATGGAAAAAATTGTGCAGTCCAACTGATCCGGCTTCTGGTTAAAAATATTGTAGGGCGCCGACTTTAGTTGGATTGACCTATCTAATGTATCTATCACCCACCATTTAAAAATAAGTTATTTGTTCCGTTTTTAAAGGGGGGGTTATGGTTTATTAAAACATTCTACTCAGCCTTGCTTTTGCGATGAAATCACAATAAGCGAGTCAGTGAAATACCTGGGTCTCGTCATAGATCAGCACCTGTCGTTTAAGCAGCACATCACATCACTCTCTAAAAGGGTCAGAAATCTCATATATGTGTTTAAAAGATTACGAGACTGCTCCCCTTTAGATGTGCTTTTGCGTGTGTACTGTGTATTACGGGTTATGTGTCTCTATCTTGCCATACTGTGTAGCAGTCTGGGGCAGTTGTGGAAAGACTATTATGTTAGAAATAGAACGAGCCCAACGTGATGTGATTAAGGTTATGTTAAAAAAGCCAAAGTAGGTTATGAAGAAACGGTGCCGCTTTTTGTATAGTAAAGACGTCTCCTTCCGACGTACATATTGCACACACACACACACACACACACGCACGCACGCACGCACGCACACGTAGGTAATCGAAAAATACATTAAAAAAATATCCCGACGAATTGGGAACCTCCTCCTTTTCTAGAAGTAGTTAAAAAAGAACTACATTTGTTGAACAAAAAGTAAACGGTTAAAATTTTTTTTTGTTTCCTCAGATTTATATAACAAAATGAATTAAGGGTACCCTAATGAGAAAAGAAGCCTTTTTGAAAAATTTAAGGATATTTTCATTATTTTGAAGCCAAGACTACACGTAAATCGAATAAGGTGAAGGATGTAAGTACAAATAATTATACGTGACACAAATATCCTACACGACGCTGAGCTATTATGATAATGTTGACGGTCTTGTTCCAAGTATTGATACAGTTTCTAGCCGTAAGAACAATACGCAAACGATTTATATTTAAAGTGAGTATGCCTTGAACTCTTTCTAAGAATACATATAAATGAAATATTGAATAGTAAACGCATATTAAATTAGGAAGCAAAAATAATTTAGCAGCATAAGGCGTAACATATTTTTGAAGTTGATATTGAACTTTATTACATACCTCTCTGTGGTTAGTATTTTTATCCCACTCTATATATTTCTTGAATAATAAACCAGGAACGTCTTTCTTGGCCGTGTGTATAATGCCCATTCCAGCATATCTGTTCAGAGACAGTACAATAAATAAGTACAAAACAAATAACAAATGAGAACATCGATACATAGTTTTTTTTTCTACTCGCTTATTATAAACCGTTAATATTGATATCGTTAACGGTATCAGATTACCACATATAGCGTAATCGAAGCGCGAAAACAGTTCTATAATGAGCGTTGCCATGGTACTTGTAATATATGTGGGTAGGTTCTAAGTTAGTTGTCTTGAATTAAACCGTGGAAGCAACAGCTGTGTGTGATTTCGGCATCCCTTATAATAATAGCTAACACCCTTGTGCTAGTATTTCTCAGTAATAAAAGTTCCATAATAATTATTGTAGCATTGTTATTACTATGGTTACGCGCATGAACAATTTCTGTGAAGGCATTTAGTAATCATTGTAATCAACTTACATCTCAATTTTTATATTACACTTTTTATCAATATCACAAAACAATTTTAAAACAATGACCATAACAGGAGCTTTAAAAGAAATAATAATTAAGAAAATATCAATAAAATCTATTGGTTCGCCTGTTCGCAAGCGCAAGCTGGACGCGGCTCCTGTCCCGTGTGGAGGTGACTCACGCGACTCGATAGCTGCTGCCGGGCTCGACAATGGCGCTCACGTCGCGGTCCTCCTGCTCATCCTCCAGCAGCTGGTGGGGGTGCTCGTCGCCCTTCATGTGTTGCGCCAGCCGGCACCGGATCAGCGCGCGCTTCTTGTAGTTCACCAACTACGTCAATAAGTCCAATTTCAAGGAAATGTAAATCATAGGCTCAGCAAAGCGAGAATTCTTTTTTGGTCACAATGCTGCGATTTCCCACTCATTTTGACCCAAATTAGCCGTTGCATTCTGTGAACTTTAACGCATTTACAAATGTGTTGAAATATGGCAGCTTATGTCAATCCTATACATTTTCTTTGACCTCGGTAGTTATTTAAGTTATCATAATACCCTACTAGACTAGACCGACAGTACAGTGCACCTACCCTACAGAATGTGTTGTCCTGCAAATAAAAGATTTTAACCATGAGAGCGACGTCATGTGCCTCACCGACCTGCATAGTGCAGGAGACTACAGCGGTTCTTCTTAACTGCGTTAGAATATCTGCAGCTGAATAAATCTAAAGGTACAAACCAAACCAAACTATAAAATGCCCCGTTATCAGTTTACTTATTGTTAGTTGATTTCTGTAAGAAAATAAATAATTCCATCTAACTGAGCACAATACCATAGTAATTTATATTCGCTGTAGTCGGGTAATGTTGAAGTAGGTACACTTACTTCGACCATAGGGTGTGTTTTATTTTTGTTACTGCTGCTTGTTTTTCCCAACAAGCACCCGTGGGTGCCCACCATCTCGCTCTTATACCGGAACCGGAAATGGTTCTGCGGCTGCTCGACGATACGCAAATACGGCTTGTCTGTAAAAAAATATACAATTAAATGGCAACCAAATAACAGCCTAGCTCATTAATATAAATAAAACCCCTGACATAGGTTGACACCTTATTTAAGAGCAAATATGTCTAGAATGGCAATACCTATTTTTATAACGTCTAGCTAAGAACCATCCCGATTAAAGCTATATTTTTTAAACGCTTTTATTCGTCCCGTCTGTTTGGGAGCTACGACACAGACAGTTCTTCCCTTTACTTTCTCAACCTCTTATCTTTTTTTATTTTTTTTATTTTCTAGGTTAATCTGCGATCAGTCGGTTCGGCTAGACCATGAGCAGATGAGTTAGGTGGAGTATTGATTTTCTCGGAAAATAGGGCCACTGTCCTATTCCCCTTCAAATATGCTCTTTTGAACCTCTTGATCGGGTTTGCGGTCAACAAGTCTTCCGATAGTGGGTTGGGGTGGATTTCTAGTCGATCCTTGTAGCTTGCCAGGTAGTGTTTTGCCTCTTCTTCAACAGTTGGAATCTCAAGGTATATGTGGACTTCTAGGTTGCGTGCAAACCAGGAAGCAGCTGTCAGGACTCTTAGTATGTGGTTTTGCGCTCTTTGTAGACAGAGAATGTTGAATTTGCTCGCAGATGGCCACAATTGGATGCCGTAAGTCCAAATCGGTTTGATGATGGAGCAATATCTCTTACTTTGTTACCGAGACAGAATACAGATTGCCTTCCGAGGAGCCAGAGGATGTTTTTAAACCTTATATTGATTGTATTGACTTTATTCAATATGTGATCTTTCCATGTCATTCGTCGATCCAAATGAAAACCCAAGTTTGAGGTAAGCTGTTCTGGCCTAGTGTAACTGGAGAAGTAGTTAAGAGGAGTGTTTCTCGTCTAAGTGTGTACGTGATGTGGTGGGATTTTGGCGCGCTCACTCTTATTCGACACTTGTTCAGCCACGCATTGGTTTTGTCCAGTCTTGGATTACTCTGCTTGCTTCCATTGTTTTGCTATGACAGGCAAGGAAGGCTGCATAATCAGCGAAGGTTGCTACCGCTACATTGCGAGACATGGGTAAGTCGCTGGTATAGATGTCACAGAGCCCTGTGTAACTCCTGCTCGGCAACTGAGGAGTGAGGATCGGGCATTCTGCAGCTTGACACGAAAGTACCTCTCGCTCAAGTAGGAGCCTACCATGGGGAAGAACGAGTGTGGAAGCGTTTGTTTGACCTTGCATAGGAGCCCTTTGTGCCAGAGACGATCAAAGGCCTGTTGGACGTCCAGAAAAGCTGCTGAGCAATACTCTTTTCTTTCGAGACTTTGTTTTATGGTATTGTAGACTCGGTGCACTTGCTCCACGGTTGAGTGCTGCTTTCGAAATCCGAACTGATGGCAGACCATCAGTTCGGATTACGTCATACCAGAGTATGACGTGGTCTTTTTCCAGGTGCGAGGTAAGTCTTGTCAGGATTATTCTTTCCATAGTTTGCTAAGTGTTGGAGTTAAGCTGATAGGGCGGTACGAAGCTGCCTCATTAGCTGGCTTGCCTGGTTTGTGGATCATGATAATCTCTGATATTTTCCAGATTGCAGGTACATATGAGGTTCTTAGTGTGGCGTTAATGACAGTTGCTAGGAAGACAATATATTTTCTTCGCAGTTCTTTGAGTAGCCACGGAGAAATGAGATCGAAGCCGGGTGCTTTTTTGATACCCATTTTCGATATTTCTTGGGTTATTTCTTGTGGAGAGGTGGGGCGCAGAGGTAGGCATAGTTGCAGGTGCATGTTGGTCCAAGATGAGGTCTAATTCTGGGTCATCTGGTTCCTAGGGGTCGTTTGACGATACAACTCTGTACTGACTAGAGTTGTATCAGGTTCGTGAAGTAGAGACACGCGTCGTCTATGTCGTCAGGGCTTTTAAGAGGAAGTTTAAGGTTGATATTCGCCTCAAGCAACTCTTGGAAGCATTCCCAGTCAGTTTTCGCGTCACTAAGGTGGAGGGTGCCGATATCAAGAGATAGCGCTTAAGAACTTAGGGTAAGGATAACTGGAGTGTGGTCTAAAGATCCATCGAGGCATGATTCAATTAGAGTTTTCTGTTTGCATATGCCTTTTGTTACGAAGAAATCCAGTAGGTCAGGTGTTTTGTTGCTGTCTGTAGGCCAATATGTTGACTCCAATTGATAGGAAAATGGTCTTTATAATCCTTGGAACATGAGTGTTTTTTCTATCTAACTATTCGATCAGATAAGAGATTCAGAAAGTAAATGGACGAGATACACCTATACACAGACGCACACATACACAGATACACCACATATAATGACATAACAACCCACTTTTTTTCAAGGTGGAAAATGTACTGCTTATGTCAGATAGGCAACTACAAGATTATTCAAAATAGGCCATACAACATGGGTTTTTTTATTTAGTTAGGCGTGCCTTGAATTAAAACAAGGTATGTAATGGTTTCTTTACATTGGTCCAGTAAAAGCAGCAGAAATACATTGCGCCGTTACAATAGCTCTCGCCTCACACGTAAAAACCAACACGTCAATTTACTTCTAATGGCATGCTTTTGCTGGACCAATGTACCTAAATGGCTATAAGTGTAGAATGCCAATTTCATACCTAACTGTGTACCTACTGTTTTTAAGAATTGCACTGCAGAGTTGCAGTGACGCAAAATTAAGAGTTGTTGATTTTTACTGTTTATATATGGTTTGCCTGCCACTCGTGCAGACCGTCACCAGAAAAAGAGTATTAAAAAAAAAATGTATTCAGAGTATAAGATAATTCCATTTCAAATTCTATCCAAATGTAGTCTCACACACTCACATACTCAGAAATATTCTATAATATTAAATGTGTAATATTGTACATTACAGGCTTACAAAGCAACATGTTTAACAACATAACAAGCAATGTTATGGGGGTTCCTGTAATCTGATATTTATTATTTTTGCCCTCGGATGTTGATACAAAATATATATAAATTTAGAAACAGTACATACATTGTTATATTGTGCGTATGAGATAAGGAAGCAGTAGGTAGAACTACAGCCATCATGATAATGTTTTAGTATTTATTACTCATACCGTTAATTTTCTATTGTCTCACTTCCAAGAAATGAGGTTGATGATTTAACTTTGATGTTGATATGATGCTTCTAAAGAGCTTAACTATTAAAGAGGTTACAGCAAGACACTTGAAATATTCACAATTTGAAGAATTCCTCTGTGTCTTGTTATTTTTGTATCTATGTAATGTGATTTTGTATTGTTAGGAAACTCTTGTTATCTTTATCTATAAATATAGCATATTTAGTCCATACTGAATTCCGTATCCAAACTTGTAGCAACTATTTAAAAGTTTTAAAACTAGCTTCTGCCAGCGACTTCGTCCAGTTGACACAGACAGAAACAGAGACACGCACACATTTATAGAACACTACAGTAGATGGACTGAAATTTGGCTAAGTCCAAAATATTACATAAGAACCATAGTAGCAGCAATAACCCTGTGTACCACTAGTGCAAAATAAAACCGTATTTTTTTCCTTTGTTCTTTGTTATAGGTACTCATTCATAACTTCTTGTACGGTACCCCAACGAAAATGTGAAGCACTTTAGTGCACTGTCATAATAAACCTCAAATGACAATTATTACAATAACAATGGCAGTCACAATGACAGGGTTCTAAGTATGCCCAACATTTTTATTGAGTGATTTCATGCTCAATAAATAATAATACTTTTATCTTCTCAGTATTAGTTTTAAATACTGAGAAGATAAAAGTAAAGTCCAAAATCAATACAATATTATAAAAATAATAATATTACTTAAGTAGCAATGACTGAAAGTGCAAACACATGGCAATAAAAACTACTTTAAATTGTTTTTATACCCAGAACTGCTCACTTTGTTTACCTTTCAAATGTATAAAAACCAGTCTTCCTAGGGAAAAAAGCAGCAAGTGTCCTTATTGGTTTTATGATACATTATGAATTTAGTGAGAGAAGCTTTGAAATGTAATTAACAAATTATGTGGAACCTTATACCCAGAAAGATATCCAGGAAATAAATTGTTACTAGTTGAGGAATAAATAATTAAGATACCAGTAATAATCAAGCGTGGATAATGGATCCTTGCAACTATTATTTAAATTCCTGAATATGATCTTTGAATTAAGAGTTAAGTTTTCATTATTGGTGGCCGTCTACTTAGTATCCAAGGCTGACCTGTGACCAGCCACATTTGGTAATCTGTATGCGTTTGTTTTCTACCAAAAAGGGGTTGAAGGCAGTAGACATGTACCTGGCTGCAGTCCTGTAGGAAGGTTCGCATAGGTATGGTTTTTATTCCAGAAATGTTTAGTAGGTGTCCTAGTAGTAGTAGTAGCTTAATAAATTCTCTTTATATATCATCTTAATGTAATAAAATTAATTCGGAAAATATGATTGACTACAAAATAAAATAGATTTTTGCAAATGAGCAAATGTTTTAACAATATTATTGTTTATTTATTCTAAGGGACGGTGAAACTATAGTTTTATTCACCTTAATAATAGTAATTACAACACAATTATTTAAGTTTCATGCAAAAATATCAAATATTAAGGTAAGACCCGAAGGTAAGAAATCAAGTCAATTAGCAGTTCAGAGATCAAGCAGCTGCCACCATAACTGACATCGATGACATCATAACTGAAAAATGGACTGGGGGGTTTTTATGACATAGCTATGAAGTCCTTTTTACGGTGATTGTAAAGGACAGAGATAAAGCAGTTCTATAGCTCTGTTTTTTTCTTTCAGTGTAAACATGACATAGCTATGCAGCTATGTAATAATAACCCCACAGGTGCTGAATGTCCACCCTAGTCTAAAATACTTAATAGGATACCTACTAAACATACCGGGAAAAAAAATCTCAATATGTGAACGTCCCTACAGGACTGGAGCCAGGTCCTGGACTACAGTTGTATAAAGCTGTTTTATCCATATCATCCTGTGTTAAGTTTTTTTTAAATTGGAATTATGAATTGAATTTTCTTATTGTAAAATAAGAGTACAAACTGGTATAAAGGTTCAAATAAAATACTTGAAAGTTCATATTGTTTCTTATCTCACACCACACCAAATAATTCAAAATACACATAATGCTGTGTTCAAACTCTCCAGATGCTTGTCAAGTAAACAATACATTCTTATAAAATGTATTTAAGATCCCAAACCTGCTTATTCTATAGCATCGCACAAACAAGATAAAAGCACTAAGGTCTTATCATGTCTTTATTAAAGTAGAATATTCTGGGAATCAGTTATCACCTGAAGGGTAGCCATTGATTTCCGCGCAAGTCAACTCCGTGAAGCAATGCGCTAACTGTGGCATCTGCTGGGACGGTGAGCTTCTGGGGGAGTCCTGGTATGGCGAGCTAGCCGCCTCACTCATGGAATCCTGGTCACTCGAAGACATTTTAAAAAAGTCACACGTCAAAATTAATTAAACTTTCATCCCACTCCAACACATCGATTGTTTACTTGAGAGAGCGAACCGGAATAAGGAAAATATGCATAATCTGTACATTAATGTCAATAATATAATTCTTTTTCCTTTTATTAAATTTATACGCACTAGTCATATAACAAATCGTGTTTAATGGTACGTATGCAATTTACTACTATCTTCTTAGAAATTCGAGCACATAACAACAAGGATTGGCGTCGTAGTGATTATATTCTCTTTGCGTACATCCTTACTATGCGGTACGACAACGACGTTTACGACGTTGACATTGACAGATTGATGGTGTTGCCATTGTAATTACAAATTATTCGTAAAATGTAACATTTAAATTCTGAACCTATTTAAAGTCAATTTGTTACACGTTAAAATTAGTGGACAATCTCCCACCAATTGACCTAGCCCCAAAACGAGCTCTAAACTTGTACTACAACAAGGCAACAATAAATAGACTTATACATATAGAGAAGCGCCCAATAAAACCTCAAGATTCAGGGGAAAATATTCTCGCTCATCCCACAATTACTTGCTCATAAATAGAATCGAACCCGGTATTAGCTTCATAGGCATGATCGCCACGAACTACGCTAATCGCATCGGCATCATCGTAAGTATAATATAGGGCCACTTGGACCAATAATATTGAGATTGTCTTAAGTTCAGTTTAGTTTTATTAGTGTATGATTTATCTTTCACGTGCAAATGGCAAATATTATTTGGAAGAATTTTTTTTATAGTAGGGTATTACTTTGAAGCAAACGATAAGTATCTTTCTGTTTTGACTGACTGACAACACATATCGTAGTAACTACACTATAAGAAAAAAACCTCGTTAGAATTTGGAAGAGTAACTGTAGTCACACTCGCAGGCATTAAACTTTGACTCCAAATCATTTAAATAGTCCAGCAAAATTGACTTTAAGGAAAAAATATACTTGCATGAATGAGACATCACAACGGCTTCCGAAGTACCGATCCCGGATGGTTTTTTTTCCATTTTCACTAAATCATAAAATACATGTTACTTTACTTTCACCAGTTTCACCACTTGGTGTCTTGTGCGTGCAATCGAGCCACATTTTTCTACATTAGAGTTGCTTGTGTTAATAAATTAAATCTCTTATGAAAGCAAAAAATGCCTACGTCACACAATTTTCATTCAAAAGGGTATTAGTGATGGCAAAAACGGAAATATGTTTTTTGTCATTTGACTCAGTACTTACACTGTGATTGAAAATATCTTAAAAACAATAATCATTTATGTTTAAAATAAGTCGTAGAAAAACAGATAATTTTAAAAACTGGCAATGTTTGTTTCACGAGTTTCTCGAAACGCACAGAAAATGACGTCACCACCCACAGCCGGGGAAGAACCATGCACAGTCTGAGTCACAAAAATCCCCGCGGCCCGCCCGAGGCTGACTGATAAACTTTTATTATTTACTAAGAGTTTAAAAATATGACCTGTATACATAGCGTCAGTTAGGAATAGATGACGCATGAACTTTTTAAAGTTTGTTACAATTTATGGGTAAGGTGTGATTCTGTTATACTTTAAATAGGTAGGTACGCCACTTTTTGGCAATGATTCCCTGTCATGAGACGTGGTCAGACATTAGAGAGAACAGAGACAACATACATATCTAGGTCACTCGTGCTCACGAGTTAACGCAAACATGAAAGGTGTTGAGATTGTTAACGCCATGCACATGGGCTTACTATAATTTAATTTACATTTAATCATTTATCACGTTGACAATACAATAGAGCCTCTGTTTAACAATTTTGTAAAAATATAACTTGTTTATATTTTACCAAACCCATATTGCCTCTGACTTGTTAACGTATTTTTTTTAACTGGGCCGCCATTTCGTTAAGTAAAAAAAGGCTATCGTAACGTTGACAATACAATGACAAATAGTAGATTATACACCGAGGGGATAAAGCACAGTTTTATGTCACGGGCGCGATATTGAATCCTGAACGTAACGAAGGACTCCAGATTTAACTCCCGAGCGCAGCGAGGGTGTTACGAGTTAATTCCCGAGCGAAGCGAGGGAATTAAGAAGAGTCCTGAGCGCAGTGAGGGGTTCAAGCGCGCCCAAGACGAAAACAGCTTTATCCCCGAGGAGTGTACTCTACTTTTCTCACCTTTTGCGAGACAATAAAAAAGCGAGTCTACTAAAAACAGCGTTTTATTATAGTAAATTAAAATTAAAAGTGAAAATTGATTGTATGTACCAATGTATTTTATTGCAGCGTCTTACAATACTCGCGGCTTTTGTTTAATTTCAAATGTGTTCCATTCAGCTTGCCGTGGCCAGCTCGATTTTAGAAAATGTTCGATTTTCAAATTAGGTTCGACGCGGCGGTGGCGGCGGCGCCGCGCCCGGCCTTCGAGTATTAGTTGATCTATTATTACGAAATTAGACTTTAAGGCCATTGTAATAAGAACTATGAAAAGTGAAAATATTACAACCCAGCGGGTTATAATGAGATTCAGTACAACATTACACCCCGGCTAAAGCCAAGGGCTTTAATGACTTGGTTTGCGTAAGGTTTGCATGATATGTAATTTGGCATTGTCGAGCAGGTGGTGTGAAAAGTAAATTGTGTCACAAGGGAGCAAAATGACATATTTACGGCGAGGGCGTACATTGAATCTTGAACGAAGCGAAGGATCCTATAATTGAATGGAATCCTGAGCGTAGTGAGGGATTCAAGTGTTAACGCCCAAGGTGGAAATAATTTTGCTACCGTGTGACACACTGCTTTTCACATCTCCTATGAGGAAAATAAAAAATCTTAGTGATGAAACAAAACATATTTATTTACACTCGAGCACCGAAAGTACTAGGATTAATTAGTATTAGTTATATAATGGTGATATGCCTACTATTTTAACCTTTTCTATTGGCATTGACATCTTATATTTATATTAATTTTATTTTTCTATTCTCTTGACATTGTAATAAACCACTATAATATATTTGCACGCTTGCATGCAATCTTGATACATGAAACATAATGTACCTACTGTAACATCCCAACACACTGTGGCTATGCAATTAAATATTTTCTGATTTCTGATGTCCTCTAAAAGTGCTGAAATTATCAAATTTAGTAACAGGAAATTATCAAACAATTATCAGGTAACAAAATGTCCTTGAACAAAAAAGTGCCACAGTTGATTCCTCCTAGCAGGGAAGAAAAGTCCCCTTTCCGACTACGTGATGTGAAAAGTAATATGGTTTTACCGACTTGAATTAAGCCACTGATTTGTCGTGCTTTCAAAAATACTTTAGTGCGTCTACCACGAGATTATTTCAAAACATTAAGTATATACCTAATAATGCCGTCTAATACCTACCAATGATTTTATTATTGCACGCACGCACTCGTGATTTTCATAATCGCAAGTACTTTCCAAAGAATTTTGCTATCAGTCACGTTTGTTATCACTGTAGTGGGATTTGGGACGCCTGAGGTTTCGTTGAGATTACAGCAAGTAGGTACTTTTAGTATAATTTTGAAAAGGTGACACTGGTTTAAAATTACTCCTACGCAGTGGTAACAAGACTCCAATAATTAGCAGACAATGGACAGCTTCAAAATGAGGAAGCGAAGTATCACAGTACCTACTGTATACAAAAGGCAAACCCGACTCACTGACTTAGATAGCAACGAACAGCTACTGTACCTAGAAAATTGTAATTTGGTACAGGGGTTTCTTTCATGATATAAGTGAGCATTAAGAAAATATTTTTGGATATTCACCTCCTAAGGGGTTAAAAAAGAAGGGAGGGGGGGGGGGAGTAGCGGAAAACTAATTCTTCGCGTACGAAAGTGAAGTGCCCGTGACTCCGCCCTAGTAAAAGTGGTTTAGCGCTGGTAAAAAGTCACCCGATACCCTTTAGTCATGAAAGCGTAACAGGTAGACAGACGAGCTATTTTATAATATTAGGTATGGATAATGTATATAATGTTTTAACGCGATTAAGTCCCGTTTTAGATTTATAACAGTAACTTGACCTTAGTTGTGTGCGCGATAGTTTCGAATAGGTACCTATAAGAAATGCCAGCACGAACCTTCGCCAAACCAAGTAGATGGCAGACCAGAAGCCCGTTTCATGAAGCTAAAAGTTACAGATTACAAGCGGAAGTCTCTTTCTAAATCCTTTAGATAGAAATATACTTCCGTTTGTAATGTGTAACTTGTAGCTTCGTGAAACGGGCCGCAGGGCCTCTATTCAACGCGGTGAACACCACATCGTGTTTGATCTGTCATCGTATTGTTAGCGTTCCAATAAAAAGATAAAAGATAAAAGATGTTTATTCAGTAATTAGGCCGCACGGGCACTTTTACACGTCAAAATCTACCAGCGCTTCGTAAGAGACCACTGCTGAGAAGAAACGCCGCAAGAAACTCAACAGTCAGTCGTTTTTTAAAATAGGTACTACTTATGATATTATACAATTATAAAGCTTAAACTAGCATGATATAAAACAATGAATTTAACATAAAATAAAAAAAAAAATAAAAAAAAAAATAGCTCTTATATACTTAACAGTAATGGTGGCCGAGTGAAAAACGATTCCGTAACAGGTCAAATTCGATATTGTTTTTACTGCCTAGAATAGAGATGCAGTACCCTTACCATAAGTAACCATTACCGTACTCGCTAGTGAGTTGAATGCTCCGTCCCTCGCAGCTCGCAGTATTCTTATAGAGTGCGAGGGACAGAGCATTCGACTCGCTAGCGAGTACGGTAATTTTAACTCATGGTAAGGGTGCAGGTGTAGTCGCAGCGTTAGCCAGTTTATACTTTTATAGGTTCTGTCCGCAACTTCGTCCGTGTAGATTTCTATTATCGTTATTCCCTCGGGAACTTAAAAGTTTTCTGGGATCAAAAGAAGCATTTATGTTAATCCAGGGTTTTATCTATCTCCATTTCTTATTTCATACAAATCTGGACAGTTTTGCAGCGTGAAGGAGTAACAAACTAACACACACAAACTTTCGCATTTGTTATATTAGTAGGATAACCTGTTATATTACTAACAGACCGACACACGTAGCGTAATGTTGAATATATTATGTACGTAGCTTCGCAGAACGAAATGGTACAATCGAGTTTATAAATGTGTGTTCACTTTAGTACCCTTGTCTATAATGTCATGTTTAACCTGCCATACATAACCTGTCACAGCGATTAAAGTGACAAGGTACGAAAGTGTACAACTGTATACATATTTAGGAACTCGACTGCAGGTACGAGGATAATGTATGAATGAGTGTAAATAACATGATTAAATTTTTACCCAAAACTACCCGATATCCTTCCTCGCGGTTTAAGCTATCTCTGGTTCTAAATATTTTATGGAACTAACCCCAGGTGCTTCTGGGGTGTCCCTCGGGAACCCTAATTACGTTTGTCCTATAACGGATCGTTTGTCCGAATTATCGTGTCCTAAACTGATTTTCAGAAGGTCCGACCCCTTTTTTAAGTTTACAAAACATACCTACAGTTTACGTTAGACAAACTTTACCGATAAACAAACATCCGGATAAACGATGTATACTTAGGGCAAATGACTATTAAAATAGGCATACCAATATACCATAATTCTGTTTAGTTCCCAAGAGTATAGACTCTCTCTCTTATAGATATCTATAAATAACTTTACATTGATGAAGCCATTGATTAAAAATAGAAAAATATTTTTGTTTAATCTTTAGTCATCACGTGTTATGCTTTTATTTAAACTATATACCACCTTTCCTTTCGCTATAGTGAGTCTGGTTTTCAATCCACAAAATCAGGGTGGCTACCAACCACTAAGTTCAAAACTTCGTGCACCCCACCCCTTTCACTCGTCATTCTAGACCAATTCGAGAGAAAGGAATGGAGTTAACGTTACTTCGATCTTCGATTTTCAAAGTAGGGCAAGTGAAGTTGTACAATTGCATAATTGTACGTTAAATTAAGAAGTACGAGTAGGTATAAAATTTGCCGAAGTAAAACATTCCAAAGATATCATCATTACATAAGTACCAATTTCACCAAACGATGTTAACCACTTTACAAACGATTAGAGCGTTAACAGCTGTCAAACTGTATGAAATAACAGTTGATTAACATTGATTAAGAGGTCATTTGCAACGTCAAAAGATGGCGGATGTGTAATTTGTTTTAGTTTTTATTTTTGTGTATTTAGATGTCCAAAGTTATTTTTTGTTACTGAGTCTCTGGCATCTAACTTCTCGTTTCAAGTGGACTCGCCGTGGTACAGTGGTTAAAACTATCTTGGCTCTGTCGTACATATCACCGTACAACGTTGCCACCAATCTTCCTAGAGAAGATTGGATTGCGTTTTATTGCTATATTGATTTATACTTATATATACTTGACACTGGCGAAATTACTTCATTGTGGAAACGCCATATTCCCGCGGTAGTAGCTGTTCAAGTCACCGCGGGTCAAAGAAAAAAAAAACAATTTTAAATTCAACATCGTTTGGTGAAATTGGTACTAAACCCCCTACAACAATGCGAACACTGTTAGGTAGTTAGCCGAATATAAACCTTTCGAACGCAATACGTCGTATACAAAATGTGTCAATCGCCATGTTTGCTATGCTATGCAAATGATATCTTACTGATACGAAACAAAGTGTATTTCAACATTGAACTTGTGACGGGTGTAGCCGTCGTGGCGCGAATTTCTGTCGACGGCCAGAGCCGTCTGTGCCGTTCTAAAGGTCTGGGTATGGTATGGGGTGGTATGGGTATTTAAAAAAAAACGTATGCATTACATACATGTTTATTTTCTTACAACTATTAATAAGGCACAATGTTTACCGTTTATTATTCTAGAGATTCGCTAGGAACATAATCTTCTTAACATGTAATAAAATATTCTAAAAAGCAACATTTTAATATTTTGGAATGATTAATAAAAATGCGTACTTATAATATACGATGATTTCATAAGCAATATTAAAATAGCGTATAACATAATGCAAGAGAACAATTATTATAACTTAAAATCAAGATACGAAATTACACTTTTGTGGGATATTTGGGTGAATCAACTTTTAAGAATTAAAAATTAATAATAATGTATGAATATTAAAATCAGACCACCTAATTTAAAGACCTTACACGTTAAACCTCTCAAATATTTTTTAATCCTCGAAAAAACCTGGTGGGGAAAATGCTGCATATTTTCCATACAAAACCCTGCGTTACCAACTATATTATTATTAATCAAATCATTTCAAATGATAGCCTTCTTGTCTGATTTTAAGCGTGTACGCCACGTCATTAACAAATATATAGTTTTTCTAAAAACAAATAATTTGTGAAACCTGTCGAAAAATGGGGAGTACCTTAAAAGTTGATTCACCCATTTATTAAACACGACTACGGTTACTTAAAGTTAAGGAACAGTATTATTCGGGCTTGGCCTTGTTTATCACATAGTTTAAAATCTATCTGGACATACAAAAAGGCACTTGATAGTCCGATCGCGTTAAGAATACAATGCATCATCATTGTCCGCCGGCCTAGCCACGCCCCCTAAACAATATAGTTTATTTTTATCCATATTTTTAATTATTATTTCTTTGAATATTCACTCTACTGTGAATACAATTTACCCTGCAGTTGTACTAATGATTTCACTGCATTCATAATACGAACGGACGATATTATACAAAAGGCGAACTCAATGCTAAAAGGCATTATTCTACCAGTTATCCTTGTAAGATAATGTGATACAGTTCTATGGCAGGTAAAAGGTTAGAAAAACTGATTGGTGCATGGCCACGAACTCGGTATTGGCCACCAGGCCAACGACACTCCTTGCCCCTAGTAATTGATCCGTGTTCAAATTTAAATATCAGGGGACAACGTCACACCAATTGACCTAGTCCCAAACTAAGCTCTAGGCTTGTACTATGAGTACTAGACAACGATATAAATACTTATAGTATAGAAAAATATATACTTAAATACATAGAAAACATTAATGAGTCAGGAACAAATATTCGCGCTCATCAGCATTCGGACCGCAAGCTTCGTAGGCAGGGTCACTACCATCTAGGCCAGCGAGTCGTCAAGATTGTTTTGTGTTGTTAGATTTGAACAGTGTAGCTCCCGTTGTCTGCTTAAGCACTGATCAGTGTGAGGTCACATGCTCAACATTTTATTTGATTTTGAACTTAGAACCAAGATTCATAGTCTAAAATATATATTTTTTCTATTTCAAATGAACTATAGACATTCAACATTCGTCGAAAGAAACGTTTAAAGCAGTTCTAAATTTGAATTTGTCACGCTATTT
The DNA here is from genome assembly GCA_923062465.1 of Acleris sparsana. NCBI lineage: Eukaryota > Metazoa > Arthropoda > Insecta > Lepidoptera > Tortricidae > Acleris > Acleris sparsana. The sequence goes on from OV281293.1 coordinate 6,573,906, forward strand.
TGCAACATACGACGGGTGCAAGTGTGCGACCCCGTCCGACATACGAATGGTTAATGACATGACATGTGTCTGAATCATGCGGCCTCCGCTGAGACCAGCTAGTGGTGGAACAGCCTGAGGTTGGTGTGCGCCATGGTGATGCCGTGCTCGTCGCACGCGGCGATCACTTCCGCGTCGTTGTTGGAGCCGGCCGGGCTGCCGATGTACTCGACGCCGCACTAAACGCAAAAAAAAGTAAATAAATAAAAACCTTGAAATAATTGCAACCTTAGGGCTTGATTTAAACTTTACGAAGTTCATACATAGGAAATGTATGAACTTCGCACTTGCAATTCGCATTCAAAGTTAGTAAGAGCTCAAAAACTATAAGCTGTATATTGATGAAAGGAGTATAGGTTTCTTATATAAACGGCTGCTTAGTTGCTATATAATATATGTAAAAGAAGGTACAAAAGGTTTCTAAACATTATTTGATTTGTGAATATTTCCGGAAATAATCGCTCCGGAAGTTGCATACATTGTGCTTCATTGGACAACTATGTTACATTAAAAGTAATCTTATTCCCAACCTCCGTTAGCACTAACCTGGACAGCGCGGTCGATATTGTCCCGGAAGGGGAAGAAGGCATCGGAAGCAAGCGCAACCTTGTCCATCCCTTTCAGCCACGCCTCTCGCTCTTGCTCTGTGAGCAGCGCGGGCGCCTCACCCTCAAACAAGGAGTTCCATTGATCGAGCGGCAAGTCCGAACCTGAAAAGATATCAATCATCATCATCATCATCATCTTCGTCGTCGTCGTCTTCATCATCATCATCATCATCATCGTCGGCGTCGTCGTCGTCGTCGTCGTCGTCGTCATCATCATCATCATCATCATCATCATCATCATCATCATCATCATCATTAATGCTAGTCTAGTCACGCCTCCGGTGCGAGAGCGCGCCGCCTTCACACCGGCTAGTAGACTGCTCACTGAATCGTGACACAAAATGCATAGACTGGACATGTATTAATAATGTGACAGCTTGATTGCCAGGTTAAAATGTTGCCCTGCTAAAAATATAAATAAATAGATATTCACGATTCTTTGAGAAGACTAGCTGTACAGCACGGGCGCCGAACACAAGAAATTTCGTGGATGGAGGACCATTACTTGACTGTGCCACTCGCATAACAACCTTGTCCACTTGCATCACGGATTGTAATTCTTTTCTTTATAGTAAAATATAGTGCTCTACTGTAAAGGTCAATGTACGAAATTCTTTGTCGTCAGCGTCTGCCCCGCCTTGCCGCCCGCCAGCCGCGTGCAGTGTACCTTAACATACTACTGACCGACGGTCCCGTTGACGTAGTTGTCGATGGCGTTGGCCTGCACGGCGCGGCTGACGCCGGCGCGGAAGGCGGCGGCGCGCACGCGCGGGTGGCGGCGCGCCCACCACAGCGCCGCCTTGCCGCCCGCCAGCCGCGTGCAGTGTACCTTAACATACTACTGACCGACGGTCCCGTTGACGTAGTTGTCGATGGCGTTGGCCTGCACGGCGCGGCTGACGCCGGCGCGGAAGGCGGCGGCGCGCACGCGCGGGTGGCGGCGCGCCCACCACAGCGCCGCCTTGCCGCCCGCCAGCCGCGTGCAGTGTACCTTAACATACTACTGACCGACGGTCCCGTTGACGTAGTTGTCGATGGCGTTGGCCTGCACGGCGCGGCTGACGCCGGCGCGGAAGGCGGCGGCGCGCACGCGCGGGTGGCGGCGCGCCCACCACAGCGCCGCCTTGCCGCCCGCCAGCCGCGTGCAGTGTACCTTAACATACTACTGACCGACGGTCCCGTTGACGTAGTTGTCGATGGCGTTGGCCTGCACGGCGCGGCTGACGCCGGCGCGGAAGGCGGCGGCGCGCACGCGCGGGTGGCGGCGCGCCCACCACAGCGCCGCCTTGCCGCCCGCCAGCCGCGTGCAGTGTACCTTAACATACTACTGACCGACGGTCCCGTTGACGTAGTTGTCGATGGCGTTGGCCTGCACGGCGCGGCTGACGCCGGCGCGGAAGGCGGCGGCGCGCACGCGCGGGTGGCGGCGCGCCCACCACAGCGCCGCCTTGCCGCCCGCCAGCCGCGTGCAGTGTACCTTAACATACTACTGACCGACGGTCCCGTTGACGTAGTTGTCGATGGCGTTGGCCTGCACGGCGCGGCTGACGCCGGCGCGGAAGGCGGCGGCGCGCACGCGCGGGTGGCGGCGCGCCCACCACAGCGCCGCCTTGCCGCCCGCCAGCCGCGTGCAGTGTACCTTAACATACTACTGACCGACGGTCCCGTTGACGTAGTTGTCGATGGCGTTGGCCTGCACGGCGCGGCTGACGCCGGCGCGGAAGGCGGCGGCGCGCACGCGCGGGTGGCGGCGCGCCCACCACAGCGCCGCCTTGCCGCCCGCCAGCCGCGTGCAGTGTACCTTAACATACTACTGACCGACGGTCCCGTTGACGTAGTTGTCGATGGCGTTGGCCTGCACGGCGCGGCTGACGCCGGCGCGGAAGGCGGCGGCGCGCACGCGCGGGTGGCGGCGCGCCCACCACAGCGCCGCCTTGCCGCCCGCCAGCCGCGTGCAGTGTACCTTAACATACTACTGACCGACGGTCCCGTTGACGTAGTTGTCGATGGCGTTGGCCTGCACGGCGCGGCTGACGCCGGCGCGGAAGGCGGCGGCGCGCACGCGCGGGTGGCGGCGCGCCCACCACAGCGCCGCCTTGCCGCCCGCCAGCCGCGTGCAGTGTACCTTAACATACTACTGACCGACGGTCCCGTTGACGTAGTTGTCGATGGCGTTGGCCTGCACGGCGCGGCTGACGCCGGCGCGGAAGGCGGCGGCGCGCACGCGCGGGTGGCGGCGCGCCCACCACAGCGCCGCCTTGCCGCCCGCCAGCCGCGTGCAGTGTACCTTAACATACTACTGACCGACGGTCCCGTTGACGTAGTTGTCGATGGCGTTGGCCTGCACGGCGCGGCTGACGCCGGCGCGGAAGGCGGCGGCGCGCACGCGCGGGTGGCGGCGCGCCCACCACAGCGCCGCCTTGCCGCCCGCCAGCCGCGTGCAGTGTACCTTAACATACTACTGACCGACGGTCCCGTTGACGTAGTTGTCGATGGCGTTGGCCTGCACGGCGCGGCTGACGCCGGCGCGGAAGGCGGCGGCGCGCACGCGCGGGTGGCGGCGCGCCCACCACAGCGCCGCCTTGCCGCCCGCCAGCCGCGTGCAGTGTACCTTAACATACTACTGACCGACGGTCCCGTTGACGTAGTTGTCGATGGCGTTGGCCTGCACGGCGCGGCTGACGCCGGCGCGGAAGGCGGCGGCGCGCACGCGCGGGTGGCGGCGCGCCCACCACAGCGCCGCCTTGCCGCCCGCCAGCCGCGTGCAGTGGATGCGCGACTGCTGCCCGGCGCCGATGCCGATCACCTGACAACCATACCGTACTTGCTCGACAACAACTTAGGACAAGGCCGCACAACAAAATCCATCGCTTATTGCTAAGCGACTCGCGACTATCGCAGCTGGACAAACCAGGCACCTAGCTAGGCACGTCACCCGTAGAGTGTGTCCAGATGCCGGTCGCTAAAATCAGTTACTAATCGAGTCGCTTAGCTCTTACCAATAAGCAAGGTTCTGTAGTATTCATAACCTTACAGATCGCTCAAACGAAGACCTCGCGTTTCCCTAACAACTCCAAGCGTCTCATATTTTTTAGAAGTCATAGCATAGAAAGTAACCTTTTGTTATTTGGTGAAGTAGTTCGGGACGCAATGGACAACAACATCCAAGTCGACGCGGTGCATACCGATTTTGCCAAAGCGTTTGACACCATATCTTTCAATACACTGTTACTAAAGCTCTGGAGTCTTGGTGTACATGGTAACTTGTTTCACTGGATTAAATCTTGTGCGGAAAATCGATCACAAGCAGCTGTATTTGGAGGGCATTCGTCGTATTTTATGAATTTATTTTCTGGAGTGCCACAAGGATCTCATTTAAGACCTTTGTTTTTATCCTTTACATTAATGACATAACTTTGATTTATTCCAATATCCTACTTTACGTGAGTGATACGATAATATTCCAGGTTATAGATTAGGTTGAATAAGTTTATGATTTAATAATATTCTGTTTAATATTTTTATACGTCCCAGCGTCTCGTATTTTTTAGGAGTCATAGCGTAGAAAGTAACCTTTTGTTATTTGGTGAAGTAGTTCGGGACGCAATGGACAACAACATCCAAGTCGACGCGGTGTATATCGATTTTGCCAAAGCGTTTGATAACATATCTTTTAATACACTAGTAACAGTAGTATTTTATGAATTTATTTTCTGGAGTGCCACAGGGATCTCATTTAAGACCTTTGTTATTTATCCTTTACATTAATAACATAACTTTGATTTACTCCAATACCCTACTTTACGCGAGTGATACGATAATATTCCAGGTCATAGATTAGGTTGAATAAGTTTATGATTTAATAATATTCTGTTTAACAATTTTATATGTAAAAAAACATTTGTTGCGACTATTCGACTTATAATTCTTATAAATAAAGGTAATAATATAATATACAATTATGCTTAAAATAACTATGCAATATAGAAATATTATAAATGTATATCATATTTAGCCCCATTCACACAGAACAACACCGTTCACAAAGAACCGTAAATACAAGCAAAAAAATCCTCCTTCGGCATTAAGTTTTTCTTAAATTGTAAGTTTAACCAACCTGTCCATCTCTAGCATAGCACACCGAGTTACTCTGCGTGTACTTGAGCGCTATAGTGGCCACGATCAAGTCCCTCACGGCGTTGCTAGGCAGCTTCTTGTTCTTAGTAACGACGTTCTTGAAGAGGTCGCTCGAAATCAGCGCGTCGTTCCGTTTCTGTTCTAGCGTGAGCCCGAAAATCGTCTTGTGCTCCAGTAGAGATGGGTCGTAGGTTGGGTCCATCTAGAATAAACGGGTAAATTATTAATCACCGTCACGAATTAAATATACTGCACATGAGTTTCAGGAAGGACCTCGTGCTTATCTCAAAAATACTTGCTCATACCAGGGATTAAACCCGAGGTCGCTAGCTTCATAGGCAGGGTCTCTACCAACCAGGCTAGACAGTGCATTTGCAGACTTGAAAGTAAAGATGATAATCTTTAGACCTCATTATATCATCAGATGACCTATGTGGAATTTCGCTTTCGCGACGACATAAAAAAAATCTATTGCACATCGGCCTAATCAAACTGGTAGCCACAAATTAGTCCACTTAATCTAAAATTATCAGGCGATGATCCTTGCCGTGATCGCGTCGCAGTCTTCGCTGAGCGCGATGAAGTCGCTGAAAGAAAGGGCTAAGGCTAGAAAGGGGCGAGTTGGGGGACCACGTGTTGTAGGAGACCTCACGGGCGATGATCCTGGCAGTGATAGCGAGTGCGATGGGTAGGGGGAGCTAGTTAGGGGAGCAAGTCTTGAACAAACTAACCTGCAGGACACAGTAGCTGCCTCCCTTCTTCTTCTTCAACAGTTCCAACGCCTCCGGGCTGTAGCCGGGCGCGACGACGCCGTCGGAGACCTCACGGGCGATGATCCTGGCAGTGATGGCGTCGCATTCGTCGCTGAGTGCGATGAAGTCCCCGAACGAGCTCATGCGGTCGGCGCCGCGCGCGCGCGCGTAGGCCGCCGCCAGGGGCGACAGCTGGGGGAGCAGGTCCAGGACCATGCACACCGAGGCCTGTGGGGACATAGGATTTCTATTAACTAATAATACTCGTTGATTTTTTTCATAAGGAAACAAAATCCTGCCCTCTTTAGCCAATAAGCGGTATCATAAATTCGATAGGCAAAGCAGATTCGATTCTGTCCTTTTACATAAATTCTGAGATCTCGCCATTTGATGTAGCAAGGCATGATGATACGCCAACACGCACTGAGAGCGGAGAGTGCGATGAGTCCTCGTACTAAAAACCGTTTCAAAACGTGGCGGAAACGTTTTTAGTATGGGAATGTGCCGCACCGCGCCGCCTCCGCCCTCATTACGTATGCAGCTTAATAGAACCCGAGTGCGTTAGGGATTCTAAAGTATGATTCTGAGCCGACGAAAGACGAAAATAATTTAGGTACCGAGCGGTACGTGTCCCGATTTCATTCTACTTGTATCTATTAAAATACATTCCAACCACGGCCACAAAACAAAAAACCGCATATAACCATGAAAACGATACAAAAGAGGTGCCGGGTGGAACTGGCTAGATGATTCGCCATTTGAAATTAAAAATGACCTAACCTAGCGCATTAATAATAAGGAAAAAAATCTGTTTTATCATAGACATGTCGTCTATACACTAACCTCTTCCTCAGTCAGCGGCAGGCCTATAGCAGCCCCGGCTGGCGACACGTGCTTAAAGCTGGTAGCGGCGGGCAGGTCCAGTGCTTGCTTGAGCTCCCTCACGAGCTGCCACGCGTTGAGAGCGTCACACAGGTTGATGAAGCCCGGGGATCCGTTTAGAGTGGTCAGCGGCAGGCGATCGCGGGTCGTAAACACTTGGGCTGGCTTCTGGTGGGGATTCATCCCTGGAAATAGCAGGGAAATGTTTACAAAGCACGTAAAGAAAAGCATGTTTTTAAGGTGTATCATAAACCCGCAATATTTTATTACCGAATGATATTTTTTCACCGTGCCATTCATTGGGGTGTTCCGAGTCGACGCCTTACCGTCAAGTAACATAGTGCTTGCCTACTTCTTTTAACAAAAAATAATCTCCACAAGTTCAGGCAGGTCAAAGTAGGCAGGATGTTAAAATTACTTGCTGTTACTTTGTTTTTTTTATTACCAACCTTATCATTAATCATTGTGTTTATATTTATTTATTTATTTATTTAAAAACAACAACTTAATCTTCAAATCGTCTACATAGTTAGTCATTAAATGTTAATTAGTCATTCCTTAGTGACGACTTTTCATACGCAAGTTTAAAAAGGAACGAGTAATCGTCTTTCAAATGTCTCTGAGTAAGGCGGTAAGGTAGTTTGAATTATAAGAGTTAATCAAATATACAGTCACACTTGTTCTGGTTGATAACTTGGTAACTATACTTCCACTAATAACTATAGCAATAAGTTTAGGTACCAACCGTATCTTAATGTCATTTGCGCCTGGCCCGCGGAGTACTGCTTACGAAAATAGTCCGATATCGCGGCGTCATACTCCGCCGTGTGGGTGAACGCCTTCAAGGCCAATTTCTGTCTAAAAACACATGATACTACTTCAAACAAAATAAGTCAAAATTTCTTTCTAGAAGATGGCATGGCAAAATTTCAATTACAGTCTAGCGCATCTATGGTGAAGTTGGTTCGTTATATTCGGAAGGAGGTGCGAGAAGAGAACTAAAATATTGAACCGTAATTAGTGGAACCCTCGCGATGGGTAACGGGAGCTAGCTTATCATATTATTGATATTAATAGCAAGCTCGTGAACTCAAGATGGCTCGCGATGGTAATTTTTGGTGGAAATGGGCTTGCGTAATTTCAATTCTCGTCTTCCCTCGCATTGAAAATCTTTGAAAACATAACTTAGTACCTGTTACTGCATTTACTTCTGAGTCATGTTGAGATAAATTACGCATGTCACTAGGGAAGAATTAGCAAAGGATGTACTCGAAAATAGTATAGGAGCTTAACCTTTAAAAACTCAAGCTAAAGACAACCAACCTGGTCTCCAAAGAAGTCTGATGGTCCTTACTACTCTTCAACTCCTTGATAACTTGATCATAATCACTAGGATCGCATAAAACGGTGACTCTGTCGTGGTTCTTGGCAGCTGCCCGAAGGAGGGTCACGCCGCCGATGTCGATGTTCTCCACAGCATCGGCGATGGTGACGTTGTCCTTGGAGACGGTTTCCACGAAAGGGTACAGATTGCAAACGACCACGCTTATCATGTCGAACTTCTGACGTTTCATGTCAGCCTGGTCGGAGTCTGTGAGTCTGTAGAGATGTTATATATATATATATATGTAGGAGAAACTGTTTTATTGTTGGCACTTAATTTTAAGTTATATGTATATTGTTATTTATTGTATATCGTAGTAGGTGAAAAGAAGTGGACTCGTGGTGATTTAACGTATGTAAAAAGATAAAAGAAATTTATTCAGTAAGTAGGCCGCTCGGGCACTTTTACACGTCAAGATACTACCAGCGCTTCCCAAGAGGAGACCACTGCTGAGAAGAAACGCCGCAAGAAACTCAGCAGTCAGTCATTTTTTAAACTTATTTCATATTTCATATTACAATGGTACAACTTAGTCTAGCATTATATAAAGCTACAAGTATTAAATTAAATATAATATCAAATAACAGTAGTTCAGCAGGAAAACATGCCAAAAAACTTACGGGAGAGAAAGATAGAAAAGAATAAAATAAAATAAAATAAGATGACCACATAAAAGTTTCGATATGCTTTCCTGCATCAACGGTGTCCCCCAGACAAGAAAGGCAGGATAAAGCTTTTGCATTTGAACAAATTATTATTGACTAAGTTTCGGGTTTAGGCCATGCATTTTTGTCTGTTAGATAGTCCTCGACCCTATAATACGCTTTAGACATTAACGACTTTTTCAAATATTTTTTAAGTGCTGGAAAGGGAAACTTTAAAACTACTTCAGGTAATTTATTATAGAAATGAATGCATTGACCAACAAATGATTTATATACTTTACGGACACGGAATTTTCGAATAGCGATTTTATTTTTATTTCTAGTATTTAAATTATGTATATCTGAGTTTTTGGTGAAAGAATCTAAATTCTTAATACCATAAATAATATTCTCGTAAATAAATTGAGACGCTACAGTTAAGATATTAATTTCTTTAAAAAGTTCTCTTAAGGAGTCACGGGAATTTAAATTGTAAATAGAACGAATATGTATGTAGTGTGTTAGGTATTTGTAGATATGGACCTTGTTGCCCGAAATACATTTATTCTGTTGTATTACATTAGTAACTTTGATACGTATAAAAGAGGCGGCAATAGGCTAGTGTCCTAAAAAATCTAATAAGTCCGTCCGGTCCTTTACATTATCAAAAAAATATTTATCACGTATTTTTCCTTTTCTCCATTGAACAAAAAATGGCGAAGATAAAGTGCGTTGAAGGTTCGCATGACGTCACGCCGCCCGTGGCAAGCTTTATACTATGATACTACGTTGTGACGTCACGAGCCCGCAATCCCGATTTTGATGCGCGTTATATTTTGTCAATTTAGATTGACTTGATAAAGCAAAAAATAAGTATGTGTTCAATATTTTTTGATAACCATACTGACGGACTAATTAGAATTTTTTTTTTTTTACCCATATCACAGCCCTATTCCACAATGACTAGGTGCCAATAACTGCTATTTTGGAGATCGATAATTTGATGTTATTAATTGGATTTTTTTATGGAATGGAGAAGGCAAAAGAGCATACAGGCTACTTGATGGTAAGTGCTCTAACATCCATAGAAATTTGCAATCTTACGATGACCATCTTAAGACTGCAAATACGTTGCCAACCCTGAGGACTTACAAAATCAAAGTCAATCATAACTGGTATTTACTATTTTGTAAACAATTAAATTTCTTGTTGATTTGTTTTCTTTCCGTGAAACCAGTTTAAATGGTAGAATGCCATAATGCATTAAGTCTTCTATTTTGTACTTTACTGAGTTAATTGCAATCAGGTTTAAAACCATATTTAAAAAATTAAAAAATGATTTATTTCGTTTTAATTTTCATTTGTTATTTGATAGACGAATTCTACGCGAACATAGTCGCGGGCGAAAGCTAGTAAAGAAACAAATACTCTTTATTGGACATGCCGTGTAATTTATACCGTAACCTGTAACATTATATCTATACTAATATTACAAATGTGAAAGTAACTCTGCCAGTTCGTTACACTTTCACGGCTTTAGCTAGGTACCTATGGAAATAGCCGGAACCCCAAGAAAACGTAGCTTTTTCCGCGAGTAAACAAATAAACGACTTCTACGCGGACGGAGTCATGGCCAACAACTAATCTTATTTTACTAATAATTAACTAATATTATCTATACTATAATATTATCAAGAGGTAAAGTTTTTGTAAGATTTACAAAACCGATTTTGAAAATTCATTTAGCAATAGAAAGCCACGTTATTTGTGAGTATCATAGGCTATAAGAACCCAAAAAAATGCCCAATGAAGTGGGCACGGGAACAGCTAGTACAATATAAATGAAGAAGTTTGGATGTTTGGATGTTTGGATGTTTATTACTCAAAAACGCTTCAACCACTGATTGGATCGGGATGAAAATTTGGAATAGGACATAGGATAGTTTTTATCCCTGAAAATTTTAGTTCCCGATGGAATAACGATAATCAAAGTCTACGCGGACGGAGTTGTGGGCAGGAGCTAGTAAATATAAATGATTGCATACCTAGCCAATATTCCGCCATGCACCGCAGGATGGAGGCTCTTGACCCGGCCGCCGAGCATCTCGGGTGCTCCAGTGATGTCCGACACGTCCTGAACCTTGAGACCGGCGTTCCGCAGGGCGGTGGCGGTGCCCCCGCTCCCCACCAGGCCTAGGCCGACATCAGAGAGGACCTTGGCTAGAGGCACGAGGCCTGCCTTGTCTGAGACGCTAAGAAGGGCTGAAAATATAATGTAGTAAATACATTTTTATTCCTAGTTTTAATGGCCACTTTGTTGTAAAATACTTTTTTGCGCATTGATTATCGAAATTTGGGGATATTCCCACCTGATACTACCAATTGAGCAAGCTCAAGCTGTTGAGGAAGTAAGTGGTTGTAACTCATTAAAATTCATTACAAAAATGAATTTGGACACATTTAGTAGTATGTGCTTTCTTTTATATTATTTATAAAAGAAAGCACTAGCTGTTCCAGTGCCGTTGGCCTTTTTTTTGTAATTTGATTCTATGACACTTACCAATAATGTGACTTTCTATTGGTAAAAGTATTTTCAAAATCCGTTCAGTAGATTCAGAGATTACCCCTTACAACGTCACAAGCTTTACCTCTTTATAATATTAGTATAGATAAATGGTAACTTAACAACTGGGAATAAAACATCCACTTTCTTTTAATCAGCTGTGGTAACGGGTAAGAATATTCCCAAATTTGAATCATAATAATTATCCCCAAAGTGTTTGAAGTATCTTTCAAAATTAAATAACCTAAGGTAAAGTGTTTCATATAATACCTACTTTAAGAAAAAATACAAAGTCAGAGAAAAACCTGGATAGTTTGGGCCTGCAAGTGTAATTTGTAATTACAATCGAATATTCTTACCTAATTTTCCATTGGTGGCCATGACTGGTTGAGTGGAGAAGTAGCAATGTACTGGAGAAGACAATCAGCTTCAGTGAGATATTAATATATCTTGACCTCTTGCAGGGGTTCCTGATAACAACTTGTTTATAAGGCTTGGTAGGGCTGAACACATTGTTGGAATTAATGTGATAATGTCAATAGAATAAAACTCAAATAATGTGCAATACAATAATGTTTTACAATGTTTATGCTTGATCATATGCTTAATGGAACCAATTTTGCAAATGATTGTCCAATTTAGCTAATAGTTTTTAACATTTAAGTTAAGATCAAAGTCATAACATTTGGTTACCGCCCGCAGACACACTGCAAAAAAATACCTATTTTAAAATTCACTACCTACCTAGGGTAATAAGAAAATTAAAAAAAAAATCGGTTGTAAGCTAGTTTTAAATTAAAACTGTTTGCAAAATGTTGAAACGAGGCTTAAAACAATGTGGCAGCAAACAGTTAACATGTACAGTTGAAGCATGCATGCAATGGTATGTTATATTCTGTAACTATACTTTAAAATAAATAAATAATGCTCTATGTTGTAATAAATAAGTGCCAACCCTGAATAGCTTGCGTCAATGACATTGTGATGAAAATTTTGTTGTTGTTGCCATTAATCGGTGACGATATCTTTAACAAACATTTCAAAAACACCCAGCTGAGATAAATGGAAAAATACTATTTCAGTCCTTAATGATAAATGAAATGCCAATTAAACTTAATTGCTACTTCAACATCTATGCATCTATGTACTATTTAAGGGAACAATCCAAAATGCTACGACATAGACACCCTTACCTTGGACTACTTATACAACATTATATCTTTTTTTTTACAGTGGTCATGAAAATGCATACTGCAGGGTTCGAAGTTATCAGATAATATTCACCATTGAAAGAAATTCATTTGTTATATTGTTTCATAACAAATACTAACAAAACAAATAAATTTATTTTATTTTATTATTTTCATCTTAATCCAACACAAATCAACATTAATTAAATTTAGATTCAGTAAAAATCAGTGTCCTTCAGATTCGCCTGGATAAGAAACGTTTGAATACTTCAAATACAGTTCTCTCTTACAAGATATTTTTTTTGTTATTAAGTACATATGATAATTATCCATCTGTTATTATCACGATAATTATCTTCAAACCCGGGTACTGGTACAATTTGTATCATAAAATTTGTAGTCACCTGCTATATAATGCAGTACAGTTTTTTTAACACATTCAGTGCCAGCAATGCTTCCAGTGCTATGCTGTATGTAGCCCATAGGAAGTAGTAGTTTTCTGCTCTATGTATTGATAATTTGGTACAAACCGTAAACCTGACTATTGGGTTGTTGGCAAATGGATGAATATCAAAAATATTGTTGGACTGAATAAAAATTACTTTGTATGACTAAATTTCATGACACATTGGAAGAAAGTTAATGTTATCTCAATTAAGGCCTTAACTAGGGACAATATTTTTGAAGTTTACCCAAATTGCAACCAAACCACAAAATACATAGGTACTTAAGTGCTCAATTTGACCGCGGTTTCAGCTAAGCTAAGAGTTATTTACAACATAGTACTTAATCCAAAAGTAATGCTTTGTTTCATACCTCGCACTATTAATTCAAGATAAATCATCTATTTCAATGGTTTTACAAGCAAAAAAAAAAAAAATTGTAGATTATTTACATTTCAGTTACTTAGATGAAGATAATTTAATTTGGGAGGGTATTTGGTTTTAATAATTATTAGTATTTTCTGAACTTTCTTTCTTATCTTGTTTAAAAAACACATGTTGTATATAACTGAAAGTTCTAAATCTTAAAATAATTTGGGCAGTAACAAAGTAGGCATTGTTTTTCACGTTCTGATTGCATTCAAACATTATAGTGTAACTGAATAAGCTACGCTATGCATACTGCATGCAATGCAGCCGCAAACATGTCACGACTCACGAGGGAATTTTAACCCTAAATGATAAAGCCGCCTTCGAAAGGATTATCGTAATATTAATTTAATTTGGGAGGGTATTTGGTTTTAATAATTATTAGTATTTTCTGAACTTTCTTTCTTATCTTGTTTAAAAAACACATGTTGTATATAACTGAAAGTTCTAAATCTTAAAATAATTTGGGCAGTAACAAAGTAGGCATTGTTTTTCACGTTCTGATTGCATTCAAACATTATGGTGTAACTGAATAAGCTACGCTATGCATACTGCATGCAATGCAGCCGCAAACATGTCACGACTCACGAGGGAATTTTAACCCTAAATGATAAAGCCGCCTTCGAAAGGATTATCGTAATATTAATTTACAAATCTATTTGTATTGTACCCAATTGGTAGGTATGAAAATGATTAAATAGTTATAGTTTAGTTTTAAAAGTTTTAAAACTTACTCGGCAATGACTATGGCGTGCGGCGGCGCAACGCAATGCGCGCGCAGATCACAGATTATTAAGGTTTGTGGCGCAGATTGCAAGATAAAAAATTATAGGAAGGTAGTGGCAGAGTTATACGATTGCTAACATTAGTAACATTTGTCTCACCACGATAAAGTTGAAATTTAGTTGCCAAGTGTCTATTGACATAAGAGAGGTAATTTTCCAATCCACTATCCACTTTAATAGGGAATTTAATTTGACAGCTACGGTATACATACACGATATAACCTTAGAGAAAGAAACAACGTTGTCAGCTCGTAGACATTACCTAGACGGGATAGGAAAACATAATTCGAGTAAAAGAAAATAAAAGTGAAGCATTTATACGGAAAGACAAATAAATAAAGAAGACGGTATCTTTACTTTCTAACCACTCTGCGCATACATATTTTTCAATGCCAGTTTTATTTGTCACCAAAACTGGTGCTATACAAAATGGAGTGAATGGTTTTTTTTTAACTATTTTGTGTGTTGTTTGTGTAAATTGCTGTATTCTCGGCTGTAAAAACCAATGCTCGTAAAGATGAAAACATAACTTTTCCCCATAATATTTTGTCATGATAAACAACCTTATTAAGGTAGGCACTCAATGACAGAAGCTGTTTCTGCTAAAGGTGATATGTGATTTGGTCTCCTGATTTTCTACATTATCTTAAAAGGTATACGCAAGCAGTTTGTTTAGGTAATCCTCTGTCAACGTGTCAACTCGTCGTTAAAAATCGACATTGACCATAATATTACGACTAATAAGTAAATACACTCATGACTTCATGACGAAATATAGGCTTATGTCTATAATCTTAATACCCGCTGTTTGTAGTGAATATTACATACAAGTCACAAAAAAATCAAAAAGCACAATTATTTAACCGGAGTTTATTTATGTATTCTAAATCCTAAGTGTCGCAATAGATTAACTGGAGTTTATTAATATATTATTGATAATTCAGTTATTTGCATTATTTATATGCGAACTAATTTGTATGTATACGTCGGTTAGTTTATTTTTTTATTCCGAGATTTAAAAAAATATTATATTTATTTATATTGTCGGTGGTTTGCAGAAAAAACGTGGATAACTTTTCTGCCTCATTAAAGAGAAATTGTGAGAGTTGGCAACTCTAAATTGTTTAAGCATTACACTAAAACGCTGCTTAAGTTTATCACAGGTTTAATATTTACAAGGGCATGAATTTCATAAATTGTGAGTGAAAATACTACTTAGTAATGTCATCTGTCTGTCAGACAAGAGAGTGTGTTGTGGTTACAAATTCACTCACATGTGGAATATGTGGATCGCATTGTGAGATCGTGAATGGTTAAATAATAAAACATAACATAATGTCCCAACCCACAGTGCCTGTAAAGCCTCCTGGCAAAACATGGCGAGAAATAAACCAGGAAAGAAAAGCCTCTAAACGTCAACGCAACGAAGAGAAAATAGTGAAACGAGAGAAACGCGTCGCCTTAGAGAAAGAAGTGGAGATAAAACTTAGTGAGGAAAAAGAAAGGAAGAAAAAATATGCCGAAATATCTACCGTGAGTATAGCGGTACCGGGTTCAATAATGGAAAATGCGCAGTCCGCTGAGTTGCGGACTTATTTGGCTGGTCAAATCGCTAGAGCTGCTTGTGTTTTCTGTGTGGATGAAGTAATCGTGTATGACGATATCGGTGATAAAATAGACACGAAAAAGTCTAAAGTCGAGGATCTGGATGGCGTCAAAGTGGCTCGCAGAAGTTGTGTGCAGCTAGCCCGTATATTGCAATACCTGGAGTGTCCGCAGTACTTGAGAAAGCACTTCTTCCCCCTACATAAAGATTTAGAGTTTGCTGGACTTTTAAATCCTTTGGACGCGCCACATCATTTGCGCACATCAAATGATTTCACATTCAGGTATTTTTCTATTTACCATACATTTAAAAGGCACTTTAATAATGTTTTCTTATTCCAAAATTATACTTATTTTTAATCTATGTTTCAGGGAAGGCATAACAATGAACAAGAAAGTTAAACCAGGCAAAGGTTCGCAAGTCAATGTGGGTCTATTAAAAGATGTGTCTACAGATGAATTGCTGAACCCAGGTATCCGTGTGACAGTCAGAATGCTTCCAGACACAGGCAAAAAGCTGAAAGGGAAGATTGTCAGTCTGACCACACCCAGGGCAGAGACTGGTGTGTACTGGGGCTATACTGTGAGGATTGCACAGAACCTAAGTCAAGTTTTCTCTCAATGTCCTTACAAGGATGGGTTAGTATACATCAATAGTCATGATTCAAACAGATGTGGCCTGGTCAATCATAACACTTTCTTCCTCTTAAACAATGACAACCTGTCCCTATTTAAATCTAGTTGTAGTTAATTTACCCCTTTACTTGCATCTTGCATCTTGGTAACACATTTTACTAAATCTTAAAAGAATTAAAAAGAAAAATTGCTAAAAGTCTTCCTTTTTTTTTGATACAATTTGACTGTTTGGACTTTCAGATATGACTTGACCATTGGCACTTCAGACAGAGGAGAATCTATAGAGAACCTGCCGGACAAAGAGCTCAAATATAACCATGTCCTTATAGTATTTGGAGGTGTGCATGGAATTGAGGCTGGGTTTGAAAGTGATGAACAGATAAAAGTTGACGATGTTAGTTTACTGTTCGACCGATATGTTAATGTGTTACCTAATCAAGGTTCAAGAACAATAAGAACAGAGGAGGCAATATTAGTTGCGTTATCTGGATTACGGAGCAAATTACAGGCAAACAATGAACCAATGGTTTTCAAAGGCGAAGGCATTGCCACCAGTTCCATATTCCCAGTTAGAAAGCCAGAAACAGCACAATCAAGTGTACAAGGTGTAGATTTAAGTAAATTTGATTAAAATTGTTATTCAAAATCAACCTTTTATTGTAAACCCTTACAAAAATATATTTTTTCGAAGACTGTACTTAGATAGAGATGGATAATTGAAAGTAATTCTAAAGTTTTTTGTTAATAGCCTCTTGCACAGTGTTCCGCAGTAGTTTGATAGTGGCTGACTGGTCCTGTGCCCCTATGACTGCAGTTCCTGAGACAATCATGTTAGCTCCAGCCTGAAAATATGACAATACCTATTTTATATTCGACAAAAATAAACTTAAATGAAACAAACACACATAATGCATATTCTGTTTAATTTATACTAAAACATCATATGGACTAATAAAATCTAATTCTGAATCTAATATCTAAATATTGAACATTTTGAAAAGAACAAGATGGTACTGACCTGAGCACAACATGAAATTGTGGAAGGTCCCACACCACCATCAACTTCAATGTCTAGTAATGGGTAATGCTCTCTCAAATATTGCACTTTTGCCATTTGGTCCACCATAAATTTCTGTCCACCGAAACCTGGCTCCACAGTCATTATTAGCACCATATCGGATATGTCTATGTATTTCTCTACTTCAGCTACAGGTGTTCCAGGTTTGATGGCTACTCCTACCTGGGAACATGCAAAGTGGTAAAAAAATATGTTTTATTGTAACACATTCACTGCAAACCATATATAGTGATTGCATGCATTTTGATCACACAAAAGTTGAGTTTTGGGAATGATATTTTTTTTTGGGATTTGACTGATTTCTACA
Source organism: Acleris sparsana (assembly GCA_923062465.1). NCBI lineage: Eukaryota > Metazoa > Arthropoda > Insecta > Lepidoptera > Tortricidae > Acleris > Acleris sparsana. Next base: position 6,591,388 of record OV281293.1, read on the forward strand.
AAGGTATTAGTATAATTCATCCTACTAATACATCAGATGTAAAAAAAACGGATTCTAAACTAGTATTTTAATGTAGTTGTTTTGCTGTAGATCCCATTAGATGTTACCTTCATGCCATTTTCTTTAATTTTTCTGCAAATTTCTGGCACATTAGTGACAGGTTCAATATGGAATGTGTACTGGTTAACGCCGGCTTCTGCCATGGGGACAATCCACTGGAAATTGAAATGAAAAATATATTTAATCTGATATGATTAAAATTACTTAAAAAAATCTTAGGAAATTCATTCAATACGGGGAATGCAACACTGTGTTTAACACTGAGTAGCTAAATGGTAAAATACTTACTTGCTCTGGATTGGATACCATCATGTGAGTCTCAAAGAATGCATTTTTGATTTTCGATCGTAGGCATTTTACAATAGGATGGCCAAACGTAAGATTCGGCACGAAATGTCCATCCATTACGTCCAAATGCAAATAATCGGCACCGTTGTCAAGAAGTTTCTGTGACTCTTCGTATAATTTTGATAAGTCTGAGTTAAGTATTGAAGGTCCAATTAAAGCTCTTAGGTTACGAGACGCCATATTTAAATCACTCAAATAGCATTACACATTCAGTAATTTATAGTTTATATTTATGATCACAGTAGCTTAAATAAAAACAATCTTATTTAATTCAAGAGGTTAAGTAGTAATTCAATTCAATTCAATTCTTTGTTAAATGGCTACTGTCCAGTGGGACAATTCTGCCAGTGTCAAGGTTGGAAGTTACACGTGATCGGTAGAAATGTTTTTCCAGAAACAGATGCTGACTCATCAGTTGGGAAATCTAAAAATAAAATAAATTATGTACATTAACTACAACTACATAATACTAAAACTAAAATGACAACTTACAACTTAATATTAAAATCGTTAATAAACTTGGCTAAAATATATACAAATGAAGTATTTACAAAAGTGAGGACATAACTAAAGCTAGCTGGGCGAAAGATGAAGTCAGGAAGAAAGTTGTATAAAGAAACTGGAATTTTGGGACAATTGAAAAAAATGTGATCTGGGGTTCCCTCCTCGAGACCACACTCGCACAGAGAATGATCCCGAACTCGGATCTTCGCCAGAAAAGAGGGCGAACAAATGTGGCCAAGTCGCAGTCGAATTATTGTGGAGGTGGCAGATTTATTAATTTTATTAAATTTAAAAAACCAAGGTTTTACAGGCGGACTAGGTTGAATACAACCATAATGTCTACCCTTGGAGAGGCGAGAACAATTCCACAGATCAGACCAGTGATCAACCAGATGGGACCTCGCAGTAGCACGCAAATCTTGACTAAAACATTTCGAGTGGGAGGAGCAACCAATATCTATCGCTTGCTTGGCAAAAAAATCAACCTGTTCATTACCCGCAATGCCCGCATGCCCAGGGATCCAAGCCAAAACCACATCAATGCCAAGAGAATGACAGCGATGGAGAACCTCTCTCGACTTAAGATTAATTAAAAGATTATCCCTAGAACGCAGGGGAACCTTATCCAAGGCCTGGAGACAACTCAAAGAATCTGAAAAGACAATAGATTTTGAAATTTTGTGTGATTCTATGTAGGAGACAGCTTCATAAATGGCAATCGCCTCACCAGAGTAAACAGAAGATTGAGGGGGAGATTTAAAGTTTAAAACAACATTATATTGAGGAATCCAGACAGCTGAACCCACACAGCCATCTGAAGATAGCTTGGAAGCATCAGTGAAAACAGGAATCCACCCATCCCATTTTTCATATATTATATTATTAAAAACCCGATTAGCTTGAATATCATTCTTTTTAATGCCAAAAGAAAAAATAATCTTAGGGTGAAACAGGAGTGAATCATAGCTAAAACTAAATAAAGGATTGCCAACAGACTGGACAACCGGGGGACCATTACAAAATTTATGAAAGCTTTTAATTAGACAAGGAGTCTCCTTGTGAGACCAATACTTGGAGGAGGGCAAGACATCAGAAAGACGATTAAGACGACACAATAAAGGATGATCAGACGACTGCACGGCTCTAAAGAAAAAGCGATCAGAAAGGAATTGTCTGCGAAGCTTTAAAGGAGGCTCCAAGCATTCGATCTGAAGAGCATTAATGGGAGAAGATTTCATTGCCCCAGAAATGATCCGCAAACACCTAGACTGAATCCTATCTAAAGATGCTAAAGCAAGTTTGCTGCAGGGCTCCAACAAAAAAGAACCATAATCAAAGTGGCTCCGGATTATCGCATTATACAAAAGCTTTTGAGAGTAGGGATGAGCACCCCACCAAGCACCAGATAAAGCTCTCATAACATTAATGCTTTTTTCACATTTAACCTTAATGTGATTCAAGTGAGGGATCCCAGTTAAATGATGATCTAAAATTAAACCTAGAAATTTAACAGAATTAGACACAGGAAGCAATATCCCCTCAAGAAAAATATGGATATCAGGAACCTGCCTTTTTCTAGTAAAAACCACAACAGAACTCTTAGAGGCAGACAAAGATAAACCATGATCCAAGAGCCACGAGTTTAAGTAATCTAGAGCAGAGTTAAGAGATTGAGAACACTTAGAAAAGGAGCTGGAGGAAAAGTAGAGAGCAATATCATCAGCATATTGCAAAATATTACAAAAGCAATCAACTGATTTACTTAGGTCAGCGGTATAAAGACTGTATAAAATTGGACTTAATACAGAACCCTGAGGAAGACCCTTCCAAATGGTTCTAGGAGGTAACAAAGAACCTTGAAAACGAACTGAGATTGAACGAGCCATGAAAAGATTGCAAATGACATGTACCATCTTCACCGGCAAACTTAATTGTAGCATTTTTTGCCTTAGAAGCGGAAGGAGCACATTATCATAGGCAGAAGTTATATCTAAAAAAACACCAACCAGGTGATGACCTTTGGAGAAAGCCAATCGAATATCGGACGTGAGAATACCTAAACTGTCCAAAGTTCCCATGCCTCTACGAAAACCAAATTGGGATTTGGAGAGGATTCCTCGACTTTCTAAAATCCACTCGAGCCTATTCTTAATTAAATGCTCTAGGATCTTTGAGAGAACAGATGAAAGAGCAATAGGTCTATAACTGGAGGGGTCACTGGGATCTTTGCCAGGTTTTACGATGGGAATAATTATTTGGTTCTTCCAAGAATCAGGGAGGCAACCGGAATTATAAATATGATTTAGCAGGGAAAGGAAGAAAAGTTTAGAAGAGTCAGAGCTCTGTCTAATGAAAGAATAAGGAATTCCGTCTATACCCGGAGAAGAATCTTGAAGATGATCCAACACAGAAGAAATTTCCCGAAAAGAAAAAGGAGCATCCATACTGTCAGAAGAAGAAGGAGACAAAGATGGAGGGAAGCAATCTTCCGGCGGAACAAAAGCAGGCGCTAATTTATCCAAAAATCCCTCCAATCAACTAGACGGATCATTAGACAGAAGGTTCGAATCAGACAAGGATCCACGAAATCTTTTGATGTTCTTCCATACTAAGGAAGAGGGGGAACAAGGAGACAAGTTCTCACAAAAACGGGTCCAACCAAGACGTTTTTTATGAGATAACAAACGCTTGCATCGAGCATTAGAAACCTGGAACTCCAAATATTTTTCCAGATTAGACAAGTCCCCAGCAAAAGCATCTTCAGCCTCATTTCTTTTTTTTATAGCTAAAGTACAATCAGCATCCCACCACGGAGGGGAGGAAGCCCTGCGAATTGAAGAGCTTTTAATAGGAATATTAGAATTAGCTGATAGTATTAAAATTGAGACAAACTTAAAATACAACTCCAGAAAATTATCAGAAGAGAGAGGAGGAAGGAGAGCTACTTCATTAGAGACCAAAGAAGAATATTCAGGCCAATTAGCCTTTCCAGTTCTATACTTAAGGAGAGGAGGGAAAGATAAAATCGGAACTGACACATCAGAGGAAAAGGAAATAAGAATAGGAAAATGATCGCTACCATGAGAGTGGGAGAGAACCCTCCAGGAGAGCCCAGAAGCCAAGTTAGGAGATGCTAGAGTTAAATCGACAGAGCTAGGGTTTTGTAAAGGGGATGATCTCCTAGTAGGAGAGCCATCGTTCAGCAGGCACAAATTAATGTTGTCAAAGACACTTAAAAGATGAGGAGAATTGTAATCACAGGAATGAGAACCCCACAGAGTGTGATTACAATTAAAATCCCCCATGACAACAAAAGGGCCAGAGAGAGAGGAAAGGATTGAATCTAATTCAGCAATAATTGAATGATTTGGGTGTGGAATATAAAGGGAAATAAAAATAGAATTAAAAAGTTTTACAGCAACAATATTTATACCTGAAGAATGATTAGGGATAGGAACTAAAGAAAAGGGAAGAGAACGTTTAATAAGAACGGCACAACCGTTCCAACCATCAACACTGTCATCCCGAAGACATGAGAAACCTGAAACCCTAAAAAGAGACCCAGGCTTTAACCATGTCTCCGAGATGGCAAGAATTGAGGGATTAAATTTATTAATGAGATGAATGATTTCATGTTTTTTATGTCGAATGCTTCTGCAATTCCATTGAATGGCTGAATAAGCCATTATTGGTCATAAGGACAGACGTCAATTGATTCAGCAATTCTGAGACATTGTTCGGTATAGCATCAGAGAACTTCGAAAGAAGATTCACTAATGTGCTGATAAGCAGCTTAATAAGGTTATCGTTCGGAGTACAATCAGGTTCAGAGTCATTGAGAGCACAGCCGTTAATTTGAGATGATTTTGGAGAATGTATGATTGCGTTGTGAGCAGCTTTGTCATAGCCCTTCTCCATCACTGGAGCAGGACGACGAGGAACAAAGACGGTTTTCTTATGCGAAACCTGATGAATAGAATGTGTGGGAGAGACAGGAGAAGGAGGAGATGAGGGAGCCAAGGAATCTTGAGTCAGGGGAAACAAGGAAGGAGAAACCAGAGAACGAGTAGTGTCAGCGAACGAGCGCCGAACAGGACGAAACCGACGAGCAGCATCAGAGTATGGAATATTCTCCTCTGACATCACCAACTTTATACTTTTCTGCCTGGAGTGCTCAGGACAGGAAGAATTTGTAGCAAAATGCATGCCAGAACAAAATAGGCAAGAAGCCATTTCTGCACTGACAGGGCAATCCACACCTTCATGGGGTTGAGCGCATTTAAAACATCGAGGTTTAGACCTACAATTCGCTTTAATATGTCCAAACCGGCAGCATTTATTGCATTGAATGGAAGGGAGCTGATATACATCCACAGGAATAGAGGTGTGAAAGCAGTACACTCTTTCAGGCAAAGATTGACCTAAGAAGGTCAACGAAACAGTCTGGGTAGGAACCCAGGACACTTTTCCATCCAGCGAACATTTGCGGTTAAGCCTACGAGCCTTGATGACTTTAGCAGAGCAATCAATAGAACTGACCAGCTCCTCAAGAGTCCAGTCAACTGGAATACCACGAATGAGGCCCATCCGAGTAATACTGAACATAGGAATGACAGAGGTATATTGAGGATTGTCTTTGAACAATGCACTCTCCAAGAAGTTATTAGCAGAATCTGCGTTAATAAAATCAACAATAACTCGACTGCGACCGCCAGACTTGATTCCACCCTTGGAAATACCTTTAACATTGAACTTATGGACTAGCTGCGCGAATTTTAGAGTACGAAGAGTGGAACCCATTGAGGAATCCTCCACTGATTTCGTAACGTGGACAATGAAAGGGCCAGTATCAGCAGAGCCATATTTTAATTTTGAGCCAGGAGCGAACTCGGGAATCGTAAAAGTGTGCTGGATGGAGGCTGAAGCCGGCATCCTAGCATCCCTTTTATAATTAGCATCCACCATACCAGAATCATCTGAACCACGTTTACGACTAACTTCTCCCCAATCAGCTACAGGGACAGAAGTCCCACCGCCCCCATCAGGGGGCTCATCCTCCAACATCAATTAATACTTACGAAAGGGTATTTATACTTACAAAATACACAAACACAATAAATTAAAAAACTAAATCTACAATAATTACACTAATTCTTAGAGAATCAACTGAAATAACAATAAAATAGGGGCAAGAGAAAATTTTGCACGTGTAACAACCAGACACCGTCAATTGTTTTTTCCGGTTAAGTAGTAACTTTTAACTAAACTAACTTTCTTATCAGCATGCATGACATTGACAGTGACAGTTCAAGGTCATAACATCCATCCCGTTTCCCCGTACATGCGTTTAAGTTTAAAAGCCACTTTTTGCAAGAGGGGACTATATCGTCTACCATAATATTTTTTAGTCATAATGTATTTTAGGTCATAATCATCGCAAGTCATAACGTATTTTTTCAAGATACTGATACTCTTTCAGAATCTTTATAAATCAAACCTATCAACAATTATCAATAATTATCTCAACAATATCATTATGGTCAATAAAATTATGGGAAACAAAGAGCTCCCCTGCAAGAGAAATATAAATCTCTAGTTTTCAAAGAATAAAACGTGACTTATATAAAAAAAATACCAAGGAAGGAAGGATCTTCGATGATTTTTTATTAGATGTGAGTTTTAGCCGATATAACAAAACACGTGCTCATTATTATTTTTTCCTTTTGTCTTGAATTATTTCCTTATAATATTAATGTTACCTACTAAATGTAGCTTAATTAAGTAATAATATTGTTTAATTTTTTTTTAAAACTACGGACTGTTTATTGACTTATGTCAATTATTGTACACCATAATTATGGTAGATTGTAGTGATATACATACAAATGTATTTAACTAAAAAACACGCTGGCCCCGTCACATCTCCCACGAACCTCCAATAGGGCTGGTGCAGCGGCCGAAGCGGCTGAAAACATTAAGACTGGCAAATATAGTGGTCTCGGCCCAGAATATAATTTTATTCCATTCGGTGTCGAGACCCTGGGTCCGTGGGGTCCTAGTGCTATTAGCCTTTTTAATTAATTGTCAAAGAGACTCATTGATGTCACTGGAGACCGAAGAGCTGGCAGTTTCCTCTCTCAACGAATAAGTTTAGCCATTCAACGAGGAAATGCTGCCAGCATCTTCGGTACAATGCCGCAGGGGCCATTCTTAGATTTGATGTTTTAGTGTATACCTATTATAGATTTAGTCGTATTTAATATTAGTTACTTATTTTCAGTTATTTTTACAATTTAATTAAATATAATGTAACTACTTATACTCTATTATGTGCAATAAATATTTAATTTACTAAAAAAAAAATGATTTTTGATTTTATTTTTTCATCTTCTTAAACATTTTTAATCAAACCACTAGTAAACTTGCAATAAAAATAAAATCTCTATAAGTTAGAGGGTTTAGTCACCTTTGAGTACTTGGGAGGTCAATTTCTCCGAACAGGTTGAGTTTTGGCCGCTAAAAAAAATACTTGTGTGTTATTTTAAACTAATCTCTAACATATATCAAAATTAACAAAATCGGAGCCGGACAGTTGGGTACCTTTCCTTGTTATTTATACACCGTTGCATACAAAACTTTGTCTACGACTAGGTTTCAAATAAAATGCATAATTAAATAATACGCGATATTTACTCTTGTGTTAAATGTTTATGTCCTGGATTCTGGTCCTGTAAGCCATAGGTAGTATAGGTACCTAACTAATACGAACGAAACACACAACAAGAAACGAGCGGGAAACATGTCATACACAAAATATTATTATATGTCTATGGTTAGCTTGCCATGTTTTATAAAAGTTTTTCTTATGTTGGCAGAGACACACATATGTCAAAATTTTAAACAAAAACATTATTATCTTTGATTTGTTATGTTGGTAAAAAAATAATTTTGCTGAAATTTTTGTGTTTACCGCTCAATTATCTATCCTAGGTTTAGTAACCTTTGACAGCTAGGCGTGTCGTTTTAGCTCAAAAAAGCACAAGTGCTGTTATGGGGCATAGACTAGATAGACTTGTCTACGGATTATTCTGCAGACATATTATGCATGTTCTTATATTAGTGTTCGTGACTGTATAAATGACAGATAAATGTACAGGAGTAGAACGAAGTAAATTAGTGGCAATATACAAGCCGATTTTGATCACTTTCCTCTCAGTCAAAATGAAAAGTACTAGAGCGTTTAAGGATGCTCACGCACTCTGGAAAACGATCCATATCTGGATTTAAATCTGTGTTACAGAAATCCGGATACGGCTTATTTTCCGCAGTGCCTGCACATTCAAGAGTTTCCATAGGTACTTCACAGCATTTGCGGAAAAAAACGCCAGAATTTTACCGCAGTGCGTGCTACGCCTAACTCGGGTGAAGGTGTACAATTGCAACCTCAAACTATAATTATGTATCTATCTAGGGATGTAATTGATCGCTAGGAAGTCGTTCCTTTCATCCCTTGGTTAACAATTTGCTATTTGAATAAAGGCTTTGAGTATATATACCCAGTGAAACAAAATGTTTAAAAAGAAATTAAACCCCGTCTTGACCAACTAGATATAACAATGTCTAATTATTTTTAGTTTACATAATTTTAGATCCATGTATTTTTGGACGAATGTGGTCTAACATAATATTCCAGTTATCTATTTTACTCTCGAGTATTATTTATTCAGTCTGTGTTAACAAATATTGCAGTTCAGATGTTTGCAAAAATAGCAAGCAGCACACGTTGTGTAAGTTTCCGGTAAGTCAGGTAGACCTACTTTTTAACCTACTTTTTAACTTGCTTTAAGCTTACTTTCTAGGGTTCCGTACCCAAAACGGAACCCTATTACAGCCTCTGCTTTCCGTCCGACCGCCTTCCTGCCAGCGGGCTGTTTCTCATAAACCGTAATAGCTAGACACTTGAAATGTTCCCAGAATCTATAACAGCAAATAAAAATAATGAAATAAAGGTAAAAAATGTAAAGAGGGTAAAACAAGAGCGTGGTACGGAACTTTTTGCGTGCTAGTCCGACTCGCACTTGGCCGTTTTTTGTTTTACGATATGTAAAGGCCCCTCTACACGTCGGTGGATCATGGGCGAGCGTAAGGGATGGAGCAATACGTAAGAGTGATATGCAAGTATATGTTGCTCACTCTACGGTGTAATTGCATCCCTTACGCTCGCCTATGATCTGCCTACGTGTACAGGGGCCAAAGGCAGACTTTTACGAAGGCTGCAGCATTTGTGCGGGTCCAGAAAAAAAAGAAGGCTGCATATTTTTCGGCTTCATGTGAAATAAGTATAGGCTGACGTCCTTACCTGGCCTCACCGAGGCCAGTCGAATCGAATGACAACGACGACCTGCGGCGCACCGATTCGAATCATCCGCACGCATCGCTTGTTAGGCGAATTTCCGCGGCGGTACGTTTCGACTCGACTCGACTTAGCATGCCTTTGTCAACGCTAGGATGCGGATGAGTTCTTACCATCAATTTAAAATACCCTAGAGCTACAAATTCACCTACAAATAATATTAAATAATAATTGAGCCCTACCCCGCTGCCGGCGACACTCGTAGGTTAGGTTTTTTTATAATGTTTATTTTGTATTATTTTACTTTTATATTTGTTATAAAAAACCTAATTTACAGAAAATGAAATAAATATGTAGAACAAAAATAAAATCATTTATTTACCAAAATACTCATAAACTAACATTTACAATTAATCGGTGGCCCCCACACTAGGCTGTGCCTGTATCGTGGGAGTCAGAACACACGAGAAGTAACTTTAATTATATATGCGGCTAAAGAAATCCACTAACACAAATCGCGGTAACATGTAAAAAAAACAATTTAATATCACCTAAACATTCAAATCGAAAAAGTGTCGGATGCTTAGTTGTAAGGGTTTGTTACGGAGACGCGGGGCGTCGCGCGTAGCGTTGGGCGGCGCGGTCTGCACTAAACCCCGACCCCGATATGGCGTTGTATAAAAGCGTTTACGGAGAAGGGATTTGACACGCATTTGGTAAAATCAGTTTAATAAATTAAATACTATAAATCGCAATGTATGTATGGACGCTTCCTTTTTGTAAACTCAACTTTATAGTCTCCAGGCCCAGCGAGGCACTGTATCGACTATGAGAGGACGGTATCGAGTGATAAGACGAAACTGGCGCTGTTGGACAAAATAAATTCGAGACGCAACAAAGTGGCTTCCGGAGAGATACGCTCACTGCCGTCGGCTCAGGATATGCTCAAAATGGTAAGTACCTAACCACTCGAGTAAACGTGATATTAAAGTACACGATTCATATTTTATAGTCAACGAGTTTCAATCAGCCCATCTATACTCCATACCATCTGACTTGTCTTATTTATTAAACACTTTTATAACCTCAAAATGCTCCCTTTCCGTTTAGTATCGTAAATAATAGTGCAGTCAATATTTAAGGCCGTGTATTTCGTGTGTGTTCACAGTCCTGGAATGAAGAGCTGGAGGAATCTGCACAACGCTGGGCAGACCAGTGTGTGACCCACAGACACAGTGCCGGAGATGTGCTTGACGCTTGTCGGGATTTAGGTCAGTCTTTACTTAAAACAAAGCTAAGTACAGATGTAGTTTATTAACATATGACATTGTTTTTAGTCGGAAAATTTGTATTTATCTTGCTTTCACAGTCAGCTTTAGTAGGTCATTGAAAAGCAAGATGAATTCGAACTTATTCGGAGAATACGACGTCCTATGATTATAAACTGCAGCTGCACACACTACCAGTTTCTTAGTAGCGACTTAATCATCATCATCATCATCATCATCAGCCCGGGGGCGTCCACTGCTGGACAAAGGCCTCCCCCAAAGAGCGCCACAAGTCACGGTCTTGAGCCGCTTGCATCCAGCGGCTCCCCGCGATCCTAACCAGGTCGTCAGACCACCGGATGGGAGGCCGTCCAACACGACAGCGACTTAATAGTAAATAATAACTGCGTAGAAGCGAATCTCCATTGAACCAGGCCCCAAATACCGCGCTTTAAATACCTACTTCCCCCTTCACTCCGCCACGCCCAAAGTGACGTCTGTCACTTGCGAAATATTTTTATTGGTAAGGATGTCTTATCCAAGTTCAGTCACGAAATGTTTTCTTCAACGTTCACATTATTCACACCTTCAAATTATTTTACATTTACGTTAAATTAGGTAATAATACTTTTTGATGATGCTAAGATTATCTCCAGAAAATTACATGGCTTATGTGGCTATTAATCTATATATATAAAAATGAATTGCTGTTCGTTAGTCTCACTAAAACTCGAGAACTATATACATCTCGAGAACGGCTGAACCGATTTGGCTGATTCCTTTTTGGTTGTATTCGTTATTGTCAGGGCAAGGTTTGTATGAAAGAAAAAAAACCACCGGGAATGTCGGAAATTTGCAGCGGGCGAAGCCGCTGGCGGGTCACTAGTCATTTATAAAACACGGAAATTAGTCTATAAACAACCTTTAAATTAATAATTTATGCTCAATAACTTTTATAGTTTGGGATCCGGAGTTACTGTTTACGTTCCTTACCGGATTATTAATTAGATTTTTTATTAACTTGAAAAAGATTTATTACAAAATAGTATTCTTATCTATTAATTCGTTTTTAAGGTTTCCGTTTTAACCTGATTAGCAAACCTCTTATTGCACTAGCTACCTAACTAGCTGATGATACCTAATTATGATTATTTATGATAAAGAAGCTTTGCATTTTTAAAATATTGATAAAACCTAAACAGCTTAGGGGGCCCAGTTTTTTTTGCCCCTGGGCCTTGGCATAGTTACACAAGTTGCTTGCCCGCATCGGTTTAAGTTTTTTTTTTTATATATATAATTGAAAAGGTGCCTAGAATAAGGCGTTGAAAATTGAAAGTGGTTTGATTATAGCACGGTAGGCCTCAGTCTGCAAATTTCAAGACTTTTTAAAAAAAAAATCTATGATGTATACTTTTTGATTTATAGCCAAAAATTTACAAAAAATGAACGTTGATATTTTAAGGGAAAAATAGAATGAAGTTTTCATTATTTACAGTTTTTGAAAAATAACAAAAGTTTGAAAATTTGTATTCAAATTTAAGCTCATAACCAAATGAGTATTTTCTTTTACGGTTACCATGCATATTATCTTTAATACGGTACCCTCGGTTTGCGAGTCAGACTCGCACTTAACCTGTTTTTTTTTATTTATGGCGGTTCCGTAGTGATTTTGCCAAAGTGAGAGTATTATCAGTATAGGTAAATAAAATAGATCAAAAGTAAACACCGGTAATTTTTCAATAGGCCGTTTTCCCTCCCTGACGGTTTCCGAATGCTACTTTCAAATTCCCATTTAAAGTTATCGAATTCTATTAGTGTATCGTAAATCTGGGTTAATAAATTGATTTCCTGGTATTTTGGAAAAGCGAAATGTGTGCTAGTGTTCGTCAACCACAACTCGGCATTTGTTCAAACTTCAAATGTTTATTCCAGTGTTTGACATGCATAGTAAGCCCGACACAGGTTTTCGGGTTCAACATTTGTGTGACCAGCCGAGTTGTTGTTTCTGAGTCTTATTCATATAAGCATGTTTTCCAATCTAGTAGGTACCCATAGTACATGACTAAACCTTAGTTTAGGAATGTAGGTTAATTTATGTGAGATTTTCCACTGTTATTTTTTTCTATTTTTGCTAGTATTTAAACGCGCATCAAAAAAACCTAACAATCTAGAAAACCAGGACCTTGTGCAGGATCCGTCCGGATCGCTACCACCGTCTTATCCATTATCCCACCGCCAAGCAGCAGTTTTCGCATTGCTGTGTCCCGATGTGCGGATAAGACAACCGGTGATATTACTAACATAGAGGCATTCCATCTCAGTCCTCAGGGTTGGCAACGCATTTGAAGTCTTAGGATTGCAGTTTGGAGATTGTAGTCTTGAGATTTCGAATATCTATGGGTCTCAGATCCCTCTTACCAGCAGGTAGCCTGACCGCTCGCGTGCCTTCTAATTGCCATAAAAAAGAAACCTTATTTTACAGAAGACATGCAAGTGGGCCAGAATATTGCGACAGTGTACGGCGAAGCCCCCGGCCTGACTCCGATGTCCCTCGTCGACGTTTGGTACATGGAGCTGCTGAATGTGAATGCTAGTATGATGTCTCGATTCTCATCGTAAGTGGTACTACTGGTGTCCCTTGTTTCGCCGTTTCATTTCATAGAACGTATCACTTCGCTTTTCGATTCATAGCTATTTTCTGCTGAACCAGTGTCGATTTGAGGTTATCTTAAATATGATTCACGTAGTTAGGTTAGGTTAGACTTGTAACCATTACAGGATAACCTGAGATCAACACGTGTTAGAAAATACCAAACCGATAATACTACAATATGATTTTGAAACGACTCCAAAAAAGGAGGATTTTCTTAATTCCACCGTTTTTGTTCGCGGGTAACTTCGTCGTTTAAGAACCGATTTTGATAATTCTTTATTTCTTGCAAAAGAGATATCTTAAGAGTAGTACCATTATAAGGAAACCAGGATTGGATAAGAGGATCAGTGAGGAATTGAGGGAACTCATCAAATATTGTAGGCATACGTATTGTATTCAGAAAGTATCATTTACTGAAGCGGAACTGATGATGAAGTCCACAGATGGCCACCGGAACTCATCAACGGTACCGATTACAAGGGTGGCGGTAAGATATCTCGATTAAGATACTTGAGCGATAACAACGAAGAACATTTTATTGTTTAAAAATCTGTCTCAAATCTGCAATCCTGACTTCAAATGCATTGCCAACCCTGAGGAGACATGCCTGTATGCTAGTAATTTTACCGGTTGACTTATCCCCACACCCGAACACAGCAATGCGAACACTGCTACTTGGCGGAGGGTTAATTGATAAGGTGGTGATAGCGATCCAGACGGACCATTAACAATTCCCGACTTTTGACCAAAAGTACGTTTGACAAACTATATCATTTTACAAACTTTAATTTCCCTAAAATGTATTTATGCTTAAATTAGTTGCATCGGCTTAGTAATTAGGTTAGGTTACATTTGACTTTTGACCACAAAAAACATTAAATAATCCGGCGGGAAGTGCCTCTTTGCGAAATGAAAGTTCGTAATATGATATAGTTTGCCAAATGATGATTTGGTAAAACCTTACTGAACCGTGATTTTCTCCCTGGATATTTATTTATTTCAATGTTAATTTAGTACCTAGTACCTACATACCTAATTCAATGGAAGTGAGGCGTTTGAAACGCACACATCCCACATCATCACATCATCATCATCATCACATCATCATCATCACATCGTGGAAAAAACGAATGGACGGCAACTACCTTAAATATTGGAAATAGCAAGTTCTACGAAAAAAATACCTGCGTTTATGGGAATTTGAAAATTCGTCTTCTTTAAGGATTTTTTACGGTCTTTATTTAATTTAAAGGTGCCCATTATCAATGCCCTTTCGATCTGTCTATATCATAAAACAAGACTTCTTCCAATATTTAATGTAGTTGCCGTCCATGTGGCGTTCGTTTTTTCCACTCTGTAATTTGATCCTACTAGATTAAGTAGGAATATGTAAAATTATTCCAACGATATCTGCATGTTTTCAGTAAAATGTAATTAGAGGCGGTATTAATTACTGATCTTGGCGTAAACTGCCGAAATGTTCAGCTCAAGTCGTCATAGAAAACAGTACTGTCACTTTTGACATGCCTTTTCGCGGGATCTCAAACAAGAATAATTTACTTAAGAGTGTGCTTTCTTATGATGATTTATTTCCAGGTCTAACCACACTGGATTATCATCTTATAAATATTTCACGCAACTGGTGTGGGCGGAGTCCAAGCAAGTCGGGTGCGGAGGTGTTAAATTTAAAGTTCGTATTGAATGTTTGTTTGTACCTTTTTTGTTTCCGGCGTAAGAAATAGCTAGGTTTCTAAGGATGGGCCGTTTTTTACTAAGTTATCATATGTATTGACGACGGACGACGTGCTGGCCTAGTTGGTAGTGACCCTGCCTACGAAGCTAGCGGTCCTGGGTTCAAATCCCGGTAAGGGCAGATATTTGTGTGATGAGCGCGAATATTTGTTCCTGAGTCATGGATGTTTTCTATGTATTTAAGTATACATTTCTCTATTTAAGTATTTATATCGTTGTTTAGTACCCATAGTACAAGCCTAGAGCTTAGTTTGGGACTAGGTCAATTGGTGTAACATTGTCCCCTGATATTTATTTATTTATTTATTTTATTACTAGCTGAGATGCGTGACTATGGCCGCATAGAAGTCACTAATTACTATGCCCTCGGGAACGGTCCTATATTCCGAGGTAGAAGTATTCCTTGTCATTTTCTCGAGACCCAATTTGATCTCCGATGAAATCGGTTCAGCGGTTTAGCCGAGAAAGGGTAACAACCCAACAGATAAAGTTACTTTCACATTTATAATATTAGTTTGAAGTATGCATAGTAACTATGAATTTCCTAACGACCCGAGATAGATATGGGCGTACCTCAAGGTTCTATTTTGGGCCCATTCCTGTTCCTTGTTTATGTAAATGATCTGCCGTATATGGTAAGCAGAAGGTCAGGCATTTTAATGTTCGCTGATGACACTTCTCTACTATTCAAGGTAAATAGGAAAGATACTGAACTCATTGAACCAAACAATACCCTCTCCATGATATCTGACTGGTTTGCTGCCAATAACTTAATGTTAAATCCAAATAAAACTAAATGTATAAAATTCTCATCAGCAAATTTATCAAATATAAACTTAGCCTCGAATATTAAACTTAATGGTGAAACCATAGACTTTGTAAAAACAACTGTTTTTCTAGGTATTACATTAGACTCTAAATTGCAGTGGGGTTCCCACATAACTGCGTTAGCAAGTAGGTTGAGCTCCGCTGCTTTTGCAGTCAGGAGAATAAGGCAGCTTACCAATGTAGCGACGGCACGGTTGGTCTACTTTGCTTACTTTAACAGTATAATTACGTACGGTCTTATTTTGTGGGGATCGGCTGCGGATATCGGTACAGTGTTTATTTTGCAAAAAAGGGCTATTAGAGCTATTTATAACTTGGGGTCGCGTGTGTCATTGAGGGAATTCTTCAAGGAAATAGATATTCTAACACTGCCGTCGCTATATGTATTTGAAATAATCATCTTTGTTAGGAAGAATCTACATAATTTCCCAACGAACATTGATAAGCCAAAAGCAACCAGGAGCACAGGAAAGCTCAAAACCACTTTTTATAGACTGGCCAAAACTTCAAAATCATTCTTGGGAAATTGTGTAAAATTCTACAATAAAATTCCAAAAAGTATTACTGAACTTACTGACTCTAAATTTAAATCTGTCGTAAAACAAAAACTAATTTCCCGAGCATATTATAAAGTAAACGATTATATCATGGATAGGGATGTTTGGCAGTGAGTCGTCCGTCCTGCATGAGTAATCTACGCTTAAAAAAGGTGCACCTACTGTACAAAAATACCGTGATATTGTAAACTATTTATAATTATAATGTAATGATGTAAACCTTTTTCTTGAAAAAAATATACCTTGCCGAGTTTCTTACGCCGGTTCTTCTCGGGGCAAAGGTTTTATTTTTCGAACCGGTGGTAATGCTTTTTGACATTCATAGGTGCATTATATTATGCCTAAATTGAAGAATAAAGAACTTTGACTTTGACTTTGACTTTGACTTCGGTATGGCGGTAATAGCTTTACAAATACATCATGTCTTCTGAATCCTGCAAGATATCGGATTGAAACATACACGAAGTCACGAACATTTAAAATGTATTACTAAGACTAAATACATTTTAGAGGAAAGTATAAAATTGAGTTTTGACACGAAATATTCAAACGAAAACTCCTCAAACTTAAAATATTCAGTACGGAAACCTAAATCGCACTTGACCATTATTTGTGTGCAGTCAGTTCAGGGCTCACCAGCTAATAAATCAATTTTCATTTACAGGAACGTTTCGAAGACTCTGACGACCAAAAAAATAGAACAGTTTACAGACTGGTGTGTAATTTTGCACCTCGAGGAAACCAGGAGGCAAAGCCAGTTTACAGAGCCGGCCTGTCGAGCGCTAAATGCATCTATGGCACTTGCAAAAAGTACACGTCATTGTGTAGTGAGTATGAAACTAAACATTTGTCGTGATTTTGAAACAATTAATTTTCAAACTAATAAAAAATATTGTTTCAGTTACAAAACCCATTGTTCTTCACAGAACTGTTAAATATACCAAGGACAGAGAAATTTTGAATTTAACTAGAATGCCTAAAACGATACCAACACATTATAAGAATACTGCCACTGTCATGATGAGAGTTGATAAAGTACCAACGACGACCACCGAAGCCGTCACGGCAGCAGAACTTGATCGAGATAATGATAATGCAACTGTTGACTTTTTTTCCTATTTATATGATTTTACAAAAGAGCAGAACCTTGAGTCGAGTACTCCAAAAATCTCAAAATGCCATAAAGATATGGCTGTAGATGAAATTTTTGAATTTCTGAAAAAGAGACTGAGAGATGATCCTACTTTAAAGGAATTATTTTCAACCCCTTTGCCAGTTTCAACTGCTAGCCCTTTCAAAGACGCCAGCGTAGCTGCGTTCCTTGACAGGATTTATAGCAAGACGGCGTTAACAACAGTGACAGAAACTGCAAGTGCTGATTTTGTTAATTCAACGCTACTTGTAAATTTGGTTGAAGCTGTTATTTTTAGAAATACAGGTACGAAGATGTTGCTTGCGGCACAAATGACCTAAATACGATATAACGTTTAACTAATGCTGTAACTTTTGTTATAGATAATTTTCAACACACTAAAGAAGCGACACAGGAAATTCAACTAAGACCGAACTTTATGAACGCAGTTCGAGTGCAGCCGGAGCTGGTAGATGTTACACCGAACTATGATATCACCGGTCATTACTTCTTCCCAGAGGATGACATCGGAGGGACAATGTCAGAACCTACGGAGCCAGATTACGATATATCTTATGCACCTTCAATGCAAGACGTTGTGTTGGAAATAGAGGAACTTAAAAAAAATAGACCGACTCGAGATTTTCTGTACGACATTCTTGAAACCGAATCAGTTATGGAAAGTACAACAAAAGCTAATATTCTTTCTCCAGATGATATGAACTTACACACAAGTGGTTACAGTAACATGAGAATATTTTTAAAAGAAATTGCAGAGAATTCAGAAAGTAATAAAGACGACCGTCTAGTTGGCTTATAAGTTAAATAGTAAATATACATACATTTTATGAAGTTTTTCTTTATTTCTCATTACCGTTATCGCAGATGACGTAGTCGTAAAGTAGTTGGTGTGGGTTAAGGTCAGTGTTCCCTATACGCGTCCTAAATCGTAGCGAAGTGATCAACATGTCTTAAATTGTTCCCATTGACGGAAGGTAGAGCGATCAGAATCTCCTAACCGTAACAAACTAGATCCTAACAGCGATGTTTAACATCTTCGTAAATCCTAATTATTTATAATTACAAAAAACAATTCCCTATTGCCGGCGTTCACATTCAAACAACCTCAAATTTAGTTCTTACTTTTCCTATACTTTCAACGTAGATAAATTTGTAAGGCGTAAACATTTAAAAGAAATAATAATAATACAAATGATGTTTTTGCGAAATGAATATTTATTATTGGTCAAAAATAGAAACTTTTAAAAACGAGATCGATACATTGTAAATTAAGGACAATATGCTATTACGACATGATTACGACGGTTTAAATTTAATATTGTTCAAAAGTCGTCAACTGCCCTGCAAAACTTAATTTACAAAGGTAATTAAATAAAATAAAATTTTATCAACACTGATATATTTAATAATATACGCATGAAATACACAAAAATATTAATAAATAATTAAGGTAGAGATTTGGCCTCTGCGTCCTGTTGCTGGCATTACAAACGCATCCGTCATGATTGTTAATTTGCTTGTTCTTGTCCCACAACATAATAAATTTTCTCAAGATTAATAAATACATATTGTCAAAGTACCGCCTTTTGCAGTTTTTTTTTAATTTAAGACTCCCTTTGGGTTCATGTACGCAAATGCTTCTTTTTACTCTGGTGTCTTGATCATCGCAAGAGCAATCACTTTCAGTCCCTGTGGTTTCATATTTGATAGAATTGGTTTCTTGTGTGGGGATTTCAGTGTTAGTTTCGCAGCGATCAAACAGCGAAGTTTGAACAGTCCCGACTTCATATGAATCTCTTCGCTCAATGTTTAGCGATTGTCGTTCACAATCACCTTCAGACCCTGTAGGTTCATATTTGATAGAATTGGTTTTTTGTGTGGGGATTTCAGTGTTAGTTTCGTAGTGATCAAACAGCGAAGTTTGAACAGTTCCGCCTTCATATGAATCCCTTCGCTTAACGTTTAACGATCTTTGTTCACAAGCACCTTCAGTCCCTATGGGTTCATATTTGATAGAATTGGTTTCTTGTGTGGTGATTTCAGTGTTAGTTTCGTAGTGATCTAACAACAAAGTTTGTACAGTTCCGCCTTCATCTGAATCTCTTAGTTCAACGTTTAGCGCTCGTCGTTCACAATAGTCTTCTTCCTCCGGAGTCTGTTCACCTGAACCGTCAAAGCTATCATCGGAAGTAGAAGGTGGTTGCCTATTACGATTCATAAATTCTCGGGTACATGTGGATGTTCTAGTGCACCCGTCTACATATCCTGGAGGTGTTCTAGAGCCTCCTTGACCACCACCTTTTTGCGTCTGAATTACTCTTCCATCTTGACCTGTTACTGTTGGCGCTGTCCAAGTACATGTCACTTTCCGGCTGCAGTGCTTCAGCGGTTTAAACAAGGGAGTGGTAACAATCGGTGGGTCAGATTCTTTGGCAGCAAGCTTCTTTTTAGCAGTTGTTGTTGTTGCGGTAACTTTAGTTTTAGTAGTTGTGGTTCCTGCTGGCTTTGTTACTTTTGGAGTATCTTTTTTAGTAGCCGCTTTTGTGGATTTTTTAGTCGTTACTGATTTTGCAGTAGTGGCTTTAGAGTCCTTTTTTTTATTAGCATTTTTTCTTCTGTTTTGCCAGCGAACTTCTCCACCATTATTTTTTCTAAGACGCATTAATTCATCAAACGACAAAAACTTTTCCGTGATATCATACTGCAGTTCAGTTATATCTACATTTATTGTTATGGGCTCTGTATAGGAAGTAGTCCTAATTTGTTTTCGTCGTTTATTTGATAATGTTGTGTATCGAAGTGATTTTAATTGTGGTTGTTTATCGTATTCATTTTCGATCCAAAATGGTTGGCGTACAATTTGTTTTTCTCTTTCTCGTTTCTGTCTTTGGCTATGATTAATCGGATCAAAGGAAAACTTTTGACTTTGACCTTTTTTACGATAGCTTAGTTTTTGATTGTTTAATCGGATCTGTTTGTATTTGTTTGTAAAATATTCATTTTCAGAATAGTCTTCATTATTTGTGTTTAAAGTTGCTAAAGAACTTGTTTGAACTTGATCTTCGTTCGGTTTCAGGAGGTGTCTCATTTCTATTTCTTCACCACCACGCATACCAAAATCCTGGAAGTCGTAATAATATTCACCTGGTATATGACGTCGGTTTCCAGAGGCATAATTATTCACATTAAAACAACGGCAGTTCATGTTGCAAGTACATTGTGTCGTACTCGGTAAACAAGTAGTCATTTGAGAGTTACATGCACATAGTTCATGTGGGAATGAGTGAGCCGTAAACTGTGGCACTGGCTTTTGACAAGGTGTTTGAGTTGTAAGTATGTATTGGTGTCCCTGTCTTCCTCTTGTGCAATGCTCCGCTGTTTCTTCTTTCGGACAATCATTTTTTGGAAGATAATCATGTTTTGAAACATAATCATTTTTTGGAAGGCAATCGTTTTTATCATGACTCCTACCATCGTTTGATTCAGAACGAGTGCATGCCCCTCTAGAAGAGAATCTTCTAAAATCTTGACCGATGTAAGGATTATTAGGCTGACCGTTATCATGTCTTCTGTAGTTTTCTACTGGAGGCCTAGTCTTGTAAATACCGTCGTGCATGTTTTGCATATGACTCATTGTATGCTGATGCTGAATAACATCATGTCTCGGCGGGATACTTGCTGCTGTCTGTATATGTAGCGGTATCATCGGAAGCAGTTCATGTTGTATACCTGTTAAATAAAGTTGGCTTTAATAACTAGGAGATGAGTAGTTATGCTTACTGCCTATTAGAATGTATACGTTACCATGCGTGTTATTGGGGATATGTCTCATTTTCTGGTGCCTTATCGGATTGACTACATTGACATTTGTGTCTTGGTTCTTGTATTCGTTACGAATTGGGTCAATATCTTGTTTAAGTGAGCTATTTGGTACATTAAGTATCCGTAAGAGGCTGCTGACAGTATGAGACGTCGGAGTTTCTGTTGATTAAAAAAGAAATACGGTTGATTATAATGCTATGGCAAAATACTCGTCAAAATATGAAAAGCTTACTGGTAGCTGGAAGGGTTCTGCAGAGCCCAGTAAATAACTGATCTTTTTCCGCATTGTCTTTGCATTGTGTAGCTGGGTATCCAATTGTGTACACCGGCTTGCCTAAAACATTGCCTCTAGGGGCAAAGTTGCATACAAGTCTCTCCACCATTGTGCCTCTGGCGTCTATCTGAAAAACATTAAGCAATTTATAATGTTGATGTATTAGGGTCCGTACTTCCGAATGAAAAAACGGAACCCTTATTGAATCACTCGTGTGCCTGCCAGTCCGCCTGCCACAGCCAATTGTCTCATCTGTACACATTTTATTTTAATTGAAAGTAAAAGTTTAAAATTTTATTTTACAGTGGACTATGTTTCTAATGTGGGATCCGCGGGTTTCGTGCCGGTTGGAGTATCGAATCCGCCTTTTCAATAAATTAATGTGATTGTGTTAAGTACCAAAATCTAGTCTAGAAACAAGGGTCATATCATATAGGAAGTATTACATTAATTTAGGTCTAGGTAAGAAGCAATGGTTGAATACTTATAATCAGTGATCGTACTTTTCCAGCATTTTTGGTGCGGTGCTAGGGTTGTCAGTAGAGCCCAATATTAAATTTTTTGAACCAAGAATCAAATAGCGTATTAAAAAAATCGGAAATACCTACAGAAAATATTATCAGAACATGTAAACCCAATATGCATAATGAAATGAAGGGTTAATTTACTACGAGTATATGAGGAAATGTAACACGGTTGCAATGAATCCTTATCTCAGGTTATAGTTCATATTTATGATTAGGAATTACGAAAACTAATCGTCAGCATACCCTCCGAAAAATTTGAGGAATTTTGGGTTACATTAATAAATGTTATACACAATTATAATAACTGATTAAGTACAAAAAAAGTGTTTTATTTTCAATGACAACATAATATTAAGTACATAATTTTAAACGTCAATCATATTATACACGTCGACAACCCTAGGTCGCTGTCGTGTGTCATTTGACGTCAACGCACCAAAAACGCTGGAAAGAGTACGATCACTGCTTATAATACTCTGAAATAATAAATTATATTGTATTACGATTGTTTATTTACATTATGTTTGAATGAGCAAAGTGAATGACGTTCGTCTATTATGACTTTGAAAACAGATCACAGATAATTAAAAAACCGGACAAGAGCATGTCTGACCATGCTCAGTGTAGGGTTCCAAAGCCGTTACTAAAACTATCTTAAAAGCAACAAGAATGAACTAATTCTCTATTCTCTATTCTAATTCTCTAGGTATTAATTAAAAGTTATTTGGTGCTGTCTTATGGTAGTATTCTACTTGTCCAAGATTTTTGTCCAGTGTGCATTGCGTCTCACAATTTTTAAGCAAACTATGAGACGCAAATAAATACACATCGGACAAAGATCTTGGACAAAAGGAAAACCACCCTTAGATTATTTTAGTAGTATAAACATTTAGGGCTTATCATGACTAATTAGACTTAAATAGTTCCTGAGATACAGAAGACTAAGGGCCGTATTAATAAACTCATCTTGACTGTGAGGCCTGTCACAAGAGTTTATTAATATGGGCCGACGACTCGTATTAATAAACTGATCCCAACTCTAATGCTCGTCTCGAGATGCGTCAAAAATGACGGTGTGTATCTTGTGACGGGGCTCACAGTCAAGATGGGTTTATTAATACGGCCCTTAGTCTTCTCGGTCTAGTCGAATGCTTTATCCCTCACAGTATTCTCCCACTTGGAGTGCGAGGGACAGAGCATTCGACTCGCTAACGAGTACGGTAATTGTACTGTAGCTTAATATATACACTCAGGAGCAAAAATACCGGGTCAGAGTGCGTTTTTCATACAAACGAGGCTATTTCGAAGCCTTGGTTCCTCGCCAGAGAATGCTTTAAGTGAAATCTGATGATGAATACCCCAATACAGAACTTTCAAAGTGCCTAGGATACCCAACTGAATGAATCTACGGTTAACGCCGGAATAGTGCATGTTCAGAAAAACATCTAAAATGGCAATAAAATGTAAGGAAATCCAAGTGCTGACCCAAACTCTCCCGCTGTGGTGTTAACTGATTGCGGGATCAGTTAGGTATCTTAAGAGCTTTTGACCTCCTCTATTGAACCTCGGAGTCTCGACCATTAAACCTCACTCAAAACCATCCCTGGCGAGGAACCAATTCTTCACGAACCAATAGTCTCCTTTGTATGAAAAACGCACTCTGATCCGGTATTTTTGCTCCTGAGTGTTGTATGGCAATAGTATAGTGTACGCTCACACTGAATCTGGCTTTGCCGCATCCTACAAGGCTAGTTTCAGCCCAGATTAATTGCGTGAAGTAATTAGTTTTGCTCTCCTGTGATCTGAAACGGTTGAATTTTTTTACATTTTATTTCAATATGACGAAAAGGACCAGACAAGAGTTCAATTGATTTTAAATCCAATGGTGTGTGGCCAATTAAGAAAATGTTTCTTTTTAAAACTATTATTTCATGAAGCGACAAGTGACAAAACCAGTTATATGTATGTGTTTACGGAAATGGAAGAAATATGGGCAAAAAGGGAAATTATAGTTTGTAATGGGGTTTTCTTACTATTGCTTTGGGAATAAGTTTATCTTTGTATAGTCAGTGTCAAAAGTATATAAGAAAACAGGTTCAGCAGAGAATGGCTTTCTATGAAATGAAAATTCTGCGAAGTGATACGTTCTATGAAATGAGTGTCATTAAAACAAGGGGCACCGTATGCATACTTATAATTCCGACCATACAACGCGGGTACCGTGTAAGCCTAAAGCTTACTTTGGGACTAAGCGAATACTATACTATACTAGCTACCCACTCTTGCTTCGCTTGTGATTTTTCTGTACCACCCGTATATAAATTTGTATTTGCTATACATAAAACATCAAAATCCTTAGCGTGGTTTAGGGGGTGTTACCGAATATATACAGACAGACCAACAGAATGACAGATAGAAGCGGAGAGCGACTTCGTTTTATGCTATGTCAAGAAGATATACTATTTATAAATACTATCACAAAAGTGTTCTCACTGGTTGTAATAAGTGACGCTCCCGTTGTAATCCAGCGCTTCCATGAACCAAGTCTCCACGAAACTCTTGACGTTGAGCCCCGGAGATAGACCCGTGATGGTGGCTATATTCTGTCCGACTTTCATGTCCGCTAGAAATATAAAGTATATCAAACATATCTTTTATTCTGCTGAATTGATGCGGCCATAAACGAACTCTACTCCGTATTTACAGATGTAGATTCGGACCTATATGAAATTCTATATGCCAATGGTTCAAAATTGCCTGAGTTTAAGATAACTCAAATTATACCAAATGGTACTATCAGCCCAATGGAACCCTGACCCACTATAGAACGGTGTCACAAGTGACATTTTTTTGCAGGTGTAAAGTGTAGAAACGATGTATAACGGTAAGTGACCTCTGAAGCCTCTTACGATGACAATCCCAAGACTGCAAATGCATTGCTAACCCTTAGGACTTAGATGGAATGCCTCTATGCTGGTCATTTCACCGGGTTACCCCCGCACCGGAACACAATAATGCAAATATTGCAGTTTAGCGGCAGGTTAAAAGGTAAGATGGTGGTATTGGAGTATTGGAACCCTAGGTGACCGACCATGGAACGGTGATACAGTGACTTGAATCATGACGTCGCAGTTCTATGGTGGGTCAGAGTTTAATTGGGCTGGTAGAGCAAGTAAGTATCACCTAAATCCCGGCAATGGTCTCTGCGGTCGGGTCGGATGGCGGCGTCGCATTGGTCCACCCAGCGTTGGGCAAACATCGCTAGCTCCTCCGACCAGACCTGTGGAAACAGATAAGTCTGACGATGAAGATGTTTCCTTAAAATAAAGCTATGGATACTCATTCATTAATGTCAGGAAACCGCCCGACATATTTCAGACACGTTAGGATGCCGTCATCAGGAATGGTTTTTAGGGTTCTGTGGCCGAAGGGAGCCCAACGGGACCCTATTAATAACTTTAAAAAGCTGTATCTTTTGAACTGTATTAGACAACGAGTTGTTTTTTTTCGAATGTGTTTGGTTACGGCGGATATAAAACAAATATAAACGTTTTTATTCACATTTTTGTTTTTGTTGTATTGTAAAAACGGTACAACATACATAAACTAGGTACTGAGTGGCGGTACGGAACTCTTAGTTCGCGAGTCCGACTCGCACTTGACATTTAAAAAAATACTGACAGTTATAATGGCGACTAATTCTTTTAGAGCTGATATCCCATAAACGGCTCAAGCGTCATAAAATTTATCTAAAAGCCATCCCGATTATATTAGCTATCCTTGATATATTAATGAACCGCGTCTAAATTGGTACCTACATCCGTTTGGGACCTACGATGCCACTGGTAGACACTGATAGACACACACAGTTACACAGACACACAGACGAGAGTGTATACGTCATAATATTTATTTACTAGTAGGAGATCCAAATAGGAATCCGCACGTATTATCTCCAACTCACATTCTTCTCGTGGGAGCACATAAAGCCATCCCTTTTCATTCTTGTGGGGGCGTAGCACCATAGGTGGCCTCTTAAGAAACTAGTTTGAGGGCAAAACAATAAGTAGGTAAATACGAGGGCACGGTGAGAATTCCATTTCAAGTTCATCAACTCGTGTACGGAAACTTCCGAAATGATTACTAACACACTGTACTTTTACATGTTAATTATGTTTATGCAAGGCTGATTCCACCTTGATTTAGCCATCTTGCTTTCGAAAACATATTGCTCTTTCAAACACGGACGCTCTTACCGTCAAGTGAATAAGAGTTACCATATCATCAATAATACAACGATTGATAATGGTTTAAGGGGCTCCCCTGTGGAGTCCCTAATCGTATGTCACAATTTAAAAAAAAACCTGTTTTTAATAAATTAGGCTTTTTATTCCATACAAGAATATTTAAATAAGATGTAAGAAAAAAAAAGATATAAATAGGAAAGTCAAAATGAATACATATTATTTTGTATCTGTGTAAGAATGAATGCTGCATGCTAATTATGTATATCTATTTGTATGCCTAACGGTAAAATTTTGTGGGGATCGGCTGCGGATATCGGTACAGTGTTTATTTTGCAAAAAAGGGCTATTAGA
Source organism: Acleris sparsana (assembly GCA_923062465.1). Lineage (NCBI taxonomy): Eukaryota > Metazoa > Arthropoda > Insecta > Lepidoptera > Tortricidae > Acleris > Acleris sparsana. The sequence continues at coordinate 6,618,085 of OV281293.1, forward strand.
GCTATTTATAACTTGGGGTCGCGTGTGTCATTGAGGGAATTCTTCAAGGAAATAGATATTCTAACACTGCCGTCGCTATATGTATTTGAAATAATCATCTTTGTTAGGAAGAATCTACACAATTTCCCATTGATAAGCATTGATAAGCCAAAAGCAACCAGGAGCACAGGAAAGCTCAAAACCACATTTTATAGACTGGCCAAAACTTCAAAATCATTCTTAGGAAATTGTATAAAATTCTACAATAAAATTCCAAAAAGTATTACTGAACTTACTGACTCTAAATTTAAATCTGTCGTAAAACAAAAACTAATTTCCCGAGCATATTATAAAGTAAACGATTATATCATGGATAGGGATGTTTGGCGATGAGTCGTCCGTCCTGCATGAGTAATCTACGCATAAATTTACCTACGCTTAAAAAAGGTGCACCTACTGTACAAAAATACCGTGATATTGTAAACTATCTATATTTAATATGTAATGATGTACTTAAACCTTTGTCTTGAAAAAAATATACCTTGCCGAGTTTCTTACGCCGGTTCTTCTCGGGGCAAAGGTTTTATTTTTCGAACCGGTGGTAATGCTTTTTGACATTCATAGGTGCATTATATTATGCCTAAATGGAAGAATAAAGAACTTTGACTTTGACTTTGACTAACATCGTGATACCTATGTTTTAGCGAGCGACATCCAGTTATGCCTAGGGACAAATACTACACGTTAAAGGCCTTTTAAACTAGATTCTGAACGCAAGTGCAAGCGCTATTAGATATGCTATAAAATAAGTTAGTCCAATTCCTATTTGTTTCAGTGAATTTAGTGTCTGGGAGCAATTTTGGTTATACTCGTAATGCTCTCCCGCAATAACGTTTTTACGAGCGGCAGTAAAGGTCTTCTGTCATTGTCGCAACAGCTGGCTTGTTATATTTTTATACATATACCGATATAGACATAACTAACAAAATATTAACTATTCGGTGATAAGAGAGTGAAATAATAAATTTTAACGTATTGGTGTATAACGTAATGGCTTTTTTCAACGTATTTTTTTCTTGTTGTTTCGTAAAAAGGTAAATACAAGCGTTAATTTGGTATGATTTTATTAATAACTACAAATACTAAAAATGGTCAAGTATGAGTCGGGCTGGTGGAGATTCGATTCGAATTGAATTCAATATGAATTTAAATTGGAATATAATAAAACCTACTGTGCGGCGTTAGGGGGCTTCTAAACGAGCAACATTTTCACGGCAATGTGTGGCCGGCAACTATACGCATCTTGCTCTAACATACGAAGTAAGAGTAAGATAGCACTAGTTGCCGGCCACAAATTGCAGCAAAACATGGCCCGTTTAGAAGCCCCTTACGGTGGCGGTTACGGTGCGCGAAACCGACTCGCACTTGTCCGGTTTTCTTACCACTCTGTTCATGTTGGCAGCACTGGGTAGGTTCCTGGCAAGTCCTTGGGCCACGAAATTCCGCCGCTGGTTGATCTTGTTGACGATGCTCCGAACATCGTCCTGGGTTAACGAGGCAGCCTTGTCGTACGATGTACACGTCGGACTCGGGCCGGAATACTGAAACGTCCAAACGAACACTTTTAGGGCCATAGGACTCGATATTGAGTCCATTTTGCATGGAAATCAAGTAGTGTGGCATGAGCGTGTCAAATAAGTAAATACATATACTAGTTGTATGCTGAAGGGGCCTGTGCACTGCGACTGCGACACTATACTGGTGCATGTAATATATGCACAACCCATCAAAAAATTGGCCTATCTACCAAGCAGCTTAACCGAAGTTAATGTTATTCATTAATTCAGAAAACCGACTTTATATTTTGATAATTGTATATGTTAAATTCACATATATTTTTAAATGGGCTATTTTCTTTTTCTTTTAAATACCAAGTGGCATTGGTGACACTAAGACAAATCTAACGTCACCTAGTTCACAAAATTAGGTCTTTCGTTCAACCCCTACGAGGAAACATACATGAATATATACAGATTAAAAAGATATACCCTACTTCTTCCGCATTCAGGCAAAAAGAAGCCAGTTTAATGTATGTATTCGTTCGTTCAAATTGTGTGAATTGCAACCCTTTGAAGTCGCCGACACCGCTTTGTGCTCGCCGCGGTGGCTTCTTTGTACCAAATGCGGGGGCACATCAAAGAATGCAAACTATTTGAACCGTATGATTTGAAAACTAAGTGCCACAAATAATCAAACATTCACGTGTACAATGGCGAAATTACCCCTTCCAGTTAATATTTGGTAACATAGGTATACTCTTACTTTCAACCGTATTATTTGAAAACTAAGAGCCACAAATAATGAAACCGCACAAGTCTTACTAGAGATGCGCCGAATATTCGTTTGGTATTCGGTATTCAGCGTATTCGGCATCTTTTTCACTAATTGTACTCGGCTGAATTATTCGGTTTTGATGCCGAATATATGGGCTATTCCCAGTAGTCCGCACCCCGTAGTTCGCACTGCGAATAAAAATTCCCGGTAGTTCGCACCACTTGCCGGAGGTGCGGACTAGTGGGAATTTTTATTCCCAGTAGTTCGCACTACTGGGAAGAAAAATCCCAGTAGTTCGCAGTGCGAACTACGGGGTGCGGACTACTGGGAATAGCCCGAATATATTCGGTTCGAGTATTTCTATTTTCTTGGCTACACCTGTTTAAACGCGGAAAAACAATGAAATGGTAAACCAAATAATTCGGCCGAATATCCGGATCGGTAAAGGTATTCGGTATTCGTTTATTCGGTGAAACCACTATTCGGCGCATCTCTAGTTCTAACTGTTGCGTGATAGTCTCCTGATCATTGCCATTTCTTACAATAGTTTTGCCCACGGTTAAACCCCGTAGCGTCGGTGATACTGCATTATCACGTAACTAGCAAATGTGATGAGTTGTAAAATGTACCTTACTGACTTAGGTGCTAAGGTTTTTTTTGCGCTTTATTTATTTTGTTGGTTATGTGGTTTTGCAGTATCACCGACGAAAGCATTCCTTCATTGTTTTTGGAAAAAGACCGAAACAAAAGAACTAACTAAGAAAGTTTTTAGGGTCCCGTAGATGAAAAATTAACCCGATAAATAAAATCTCCTAGATATCACCGTCTCTGTTACGACCGCACTCTCTTGTCTTATCTTATTAGTGGGGTTATAAAAAAAAAAAAAAGATTGTTACTAAGATGGCACAAAGACAAAGAAAATCATAAATATCATAATTAAATAAGTTAAAATAATTCTGTTTATACAAAAAAATCTGATGTAAGACATGAGAATAGACAAAAAAAGGTACTTAAGGTCACAGAATAGACATGGGATCTTTTGTGTAATAAACCTTATTTTTTACTTAGCGCACAGTCCACAATGCAGCCTTCTTCCAGAAAGCGGATAGTGAAGTGTAGTCTTAAGTTTTGGATGTATTAAAATGCATTTATTTATGTATATAAGTAATATTTGTTGTTTTCTAATATCAATACATAGTGCACGCCTAGGGCTTAAACTGTGTGAGATCATTTCCTGGTACCTACTTTATTATTTGGTGTACAAGAAAAATACATTTCTAATTGTCTGAATAAAGAAATAGTGTATTTTTACCATTATATGTATTTATTGTAAGGCCTTTTAGCCACACCATCAAACAGATACCTAGATAATTGGAGTCTTTACGATTTTTTATTTAAATATATAACTCTATGTTAATGTTTGTATATTCCGTTTGTAAAATATTGCTGGGCTGGGCAATCTCGCATTATGGTCTTCTATGTATCTGTTGTTATGTTCTGCCTTTTCTACGAACTCCATTTTCCAAATATATCAATTGGGAAACCATTTTTTTCCTAAAACTGTAAATATATGAGATCTTTTAATAAACTAACCTTGTCTAACCTAAAAGGTTCTAAAAGGGTTCATGAAATACATCCTGAAATATTTACAGTTTCGGTAATAAGAGGTTTCCCAAAGGATATGTTTGGGAATTGAATCAGTTTGAGAAACGTTGTTCGGAGAAAAGACAGAAAACCAGGTTATATTTATATGTAAAACCAGGTTATATTTATATGTGAAAAGAAAAAATATATCACAGAACTAAAACCTTTCGAAAAATATTTCCGGAACCTTATTACCTTTGCCAAGGCGGTCTTGCCCGGTGTTTTTACATTTGTGGTTGGGCTTTATCAAACATATCCGTATCTCGAAAACGGCCGTGCCTCTCTAGCGCAAATAAATGCAACGAAAGACCGGAGATTTCCGACATTTTGTGCATTTCAATCATCATACAGCAGTTTTGCGAGATTAAAAGCAGTACCTGCTCGGCTAATATATACCAAAAAGGGCAGTAACACAAAGCTTGTCAGTTTTTGTACATTTGTTAACCTAACAATTGTTATAAATTTGTATAGAATATTTGATCATTATTGGTACTTTGGGGGACAATAATTTCTTAATAAATCAAAATTTTATCTTGCATTCATTGACAACCACATAGTTAATGTAATGTATTGTAATGTGTTTACTTTACTTATTCTAAGTAGTGAAGTCGCAGTCTACTATTGATAATGTTGTCAAGATGTTGTAAAGCGAAGGACGTCTTAGATGCAGGAGAAAACACTGTACAGTTTCAGTTAACGTTGAACATTAATTACGTTTATGGTAACGTGGTTCATTTGTGTCGGATGAGTAGGTCCACTGCTTCGGGCTAGAGATCACAACGAGGGTATCACGTTAACATGCGCTCTATTAACTAACCTTATACATGCACAGCGTATGGCTCGGACATATCTCGCAATATTTGGTACAGCTCTCGCGAATGTCGATACAAACAAACAATACCAGCAATTTCACATTTATCATAATAATCTAAACTAAAATAACCTGTCCAAAAGAAAATACTGCCATGGCGCGGCCTAATAGATCATCTCACAATAATGTGGCGGCTTTCAAGTGGTGTCAGCTAAAATGGACAATTTCTGTTATGTTTTTTGTATTCCACATTTTAGTATTTGCATATTTTACGCGTTTCGAGATAAATTGCTTCTCCCACGGAACCATATCCGAGGGCAAGAATTATGGGGGAAAATACGAGGAAATTTCAAACTTAAGAGGTAAACTTAATGCTAATTTAGGGCAGAGGTTTACCTCGCCTTTTGCTGTAGCGCTTTATAAAACCTTTTCACTGTGTTTTATTTCAGATGCTGCTCACGTTAACGGATCCTCACATAGAACAAACCAAATAAACACTGACTTGAAATCACATATTTTCGACAAATTACTTTCTGAAGAGATGCTCTCTGGGATTCAATATGACGATCAGGAATACAACACACAGGTGCCGTTACTCCAAGTTATTACAAAAAATATTTTAGCTACTATTATTTCAAATAGAAACAGAAAAACAAAAGCGCGGATAATGAATAAGGAAGAAAAAATGACAAGCAACTCAGTGCCTATGAGAGAAAGCAGTGCGTTAGGCGAAGCAAGGATTGCAAAACTGTCGTTGGCTCAACTGGGAATTCAAAAGTCGGTTCTAGGTAACGTAATGAATAACAAAGTAGTTGGAATGAGAAGTTTATCGAGTTCACTCAAAGTGAATGATCGCGTCAGCCATGAATCAAAAATATGCACTTGTATGAAAAGTAGCTTATTAACGAGTACATGCAGTCATTCGTGTACGGGCAGTTCCAGTGCAACCAATAAAAAAAGATGCACGCATTCTACTCCGGCGAGGGTCCACGACTGCTCGCGGCCGGGAGTAACGAACCACTCGTGCTCGTACTCCGCATCCACAACGTCAGTACCCCTGCCTCCTCACCCCCCTCCGTTTATTTATCCTGCTTTCTACATGCCAAATAATTACTTTAGTACTCCATCTCACGATGATGATAAATACCAGTTCTCCTATCCTACTTTATACACGTACAAATATTCACGCAAACATAAAAAGAAACATCGCAAGACCACCAGACGTTTAGACGACGAACTGTATTATGACAATATAATTTCAAATGAAAATTTAAAAGGAGATGAGTATATTGATGATGATGAAAAGGTTATTAAAAAGAAAACCAAAAAAAATAGAGAACCTACAGTGATCGTGAATATTGAATACGAAGAGCAACGATCACAAAAGTACGTAGAAAAAGTTTCAACGCCTTCCATATACAACATCGATCAAGACAAACTGATCAAAGAAATTGTAAAGGATCTAAACAACCAACACAATAAAGCAGGCGTCAAGGAATGTTATTGCGATTCGTCTTTAGTTATCCAACCAAACAATATTTTAGTGACCCTGTTCTGTTTATTGTATAAATTTTCAATATAGACACGTGTTTTTAGAAATCTACTGCTTTATTTTATGTAATATGACTATGGGCTATTAGAGCTATTTATAACTTGGGGTCGCGTGTGTCATTGAGGGAATTCTTCAAGGAAATAGCTATATTCTAACACTGCCGTCGCAATATGTATTTGAAATAATCATTTTTGTTAGGAAGAATCTACATAATTTCCCAACGAACATTGATAAGCCGAAAGCAACCAGGAGCACAGGAAAGCTCAAAACCACATTTTATAGACTGGCCAAAACTTCAGAATCATTCTTAGGAAATTGTATAAAATTCTACAATAATATTCCAAAAAGTATTACTGAACTTACTGACTCTAAATTTAAATCTGTCGTAAAACAAAACTAATTTCCCGAGCATATTATAAAGTAAACGATTATATCATGGATAGGGATCGTCAAACATCCCGTGAGTCGTCCGTCCTGCATGAGTAATCTACGCATAAATTTACCTACGCTTAAAAAAGGTGCACCTACTGTACAAAAATACCGTGATATTGTAAACTATCTATAATTATTATGTAATGATGTAAACCTTTGTCTTGAAAAAAATATACCTTGCCGAGTTTCTTACGCCGGTTCTTCTCGGGGCAAAGGTTTTATTTTTCGAACCGGTGGTAATGCTTTTTGACATTCATAGGTGCATTATATTATGCCTAAATTGAAGAATATAGAACTTTGACTTTGACTTTTTAATAATATAAAAAAAGGCAATTCACATAGTGACCAGCTGTTGCCCGCGACTCCGTCCTCGAAGAAGTCATTATCGCTACCCGCAGGTACAACGTACCCTTACCCATGTCCTTCCCCGGGACTCAAGCTATCTCCATACCAAATTTCATCGATATTGGTTCGACGGTTTACCTGTGAAAGCGTGACAAACAGACAAAGTTATTTTTACATTTATAATATTGGTTTGGGTATTTGGCTAGCGGAGAAGTATAACAAATAATTTGCTCACAAACCTGTAGGGTGAGTTTGTTTAAATTTTCGCTGTCGCGCTGCCGAAAAAATAAAAAATAATTGAAAGTGAATATTTCCCAAGTTTCACAACATTGCTGCCTTATTTATCGCCCGCGCTGAGCGCTGCCCGAGTAACCGCAGCCGGATAAATCTTCACGTTTCGTTCCTGTTTTTTGTTTTCCGCTCAACAAACTTCCAAGGACGCGGGTTTTTTTTGGTGACATTTAAACACTATTTTTAGAATAGCGATAAATCTTTTTCAGTATTTTTAGAAATTGTTTGGCGTTCTTAGACATTTGGGGTAGGCTTAAACTGTAAAAATAAAATTAAAATCAAAATATTTTATTGTTTAACTGTAAGTACATATGAGAGATAATAAAAAATATTAAGTATGTGAGTTAACTCCGCTACAGTTTACCATAAAATGGAGTACAATTTTAGCCTTAAATATTTAAAATAGTAAAATATTTAATTAAATTACTTATACGTATCTAATTAAAAATAAACAACTAACGTACCGTCAAACGGGGTGAGTAGGGATTAGGGGGTGAGTAGGGACACCACCTTTTCTTATAATTAAAGTGTAACATATGCTTCATTTTAGCATAATTATGTTACTAATTATAAGACTAGGCTAAGAATTATTTCCAACAGGCGCAACGTTATTGTCCCTTTAATACTTGTTCTTATTTGTAACAAGTTATGACTTATATTAGTTTGTGTCCCTACTCAGCCCTTTATCCCTACTCACCCCGTTTTACGGTACAATGTCACAATGTTACATACGTGAACAAAGAGCCACATATATTAATAGTTGATCGCTGGCTCTACTCGCTTCGTGGTGGACAAGTGCCTTAGCTATAGTTCACGAGGGAACTTAATGCAGGGTGGTTACAACCCGTTAAAATATTGATTTACGGTATTGAATACCTGATTTATGGTATTCATCCACATCAATCTTTTGCCCAAAACTTCGCCTTTATTGACGTAAAGAACTTTTCGGCGTTTTATTACTTCATTTGCAGTTTAGGAACCGATTTTTGTTTGTTTGTGTACTGTAGAAGCTTGTCATAGTTAATTCAGTCACAATGAGCGATAAACCGGTAAATGTAATTACATCACGACAAGCACCTCGGCGGTGCGCGCGGAGTGTAATCAAAGAAACCTGGAATAAGTTAATTCTAGTTAAAGTTTTATTTTTACAAATAGCTCGCGTCGCTGCTAAACAACGCTGAAATATTCATTTAAATTTGCATAACACGAAGGAAAGCTCACAAAGAATAGACCAAACACAACTTATTTATGAAAACAGAATTGAACTTTGTGAAATCGTCCGGGTCCCTTATATTTTTTAATTCGTTAGATCAAGATTCTAGTAAACTCGTATGTTCAGGTTTCTTTTTACGTGTGTTTAATTTAAATAAAATTTAAATTTAAATCTGCGGACATTATAGCGTTTTTAATCAAACCACGAATCGTACAGATTGACGTAATACAACTGCGTCAATATAGGTACGTGAAAGTGAACATGAGTTGCTGAGAGGACTGTGAAGCAGAAAATATTCATACAAAATGCTATAGTGCTTCTCTCATCATCAAATCATTTGGTGACACAACCAGCAAAACAAAAAACCAAAACTCTAATAATAATAAACAAAATAAAAAACATGGGTGCGCAAAATGTACAGACACTTCTTACTTCTGAGTTCATCCGAACAGAAAATAAATACGTTCCAGTTTATAAATATCGTACCGTCACGAGAACGCTTAGGTTTGCTAGCTGTGTTCGACATAAACAAGCTAAGCGAGCGGGTCGGGTCCCCAATCGCACCTGTCGCACTCACAGAAAATAACCTTTATTCAAAATAAGTGTGGATTTAGCGTTATACCGATTTACCAATGAATAAACTAGTTTCAGTGTTTAGAGGTAAAGCAAGAGTTTTCTTATAATAGATGCATACCTATTGCTGGTATAGGGCCGATATTTAGGTGACGGAAAAAGGATGCATACATACAGACAGCTTCTCCAGCTTTGTCTTGGCTGAAACCAAGCAAATCTCTTCATCTCGAAGTATTGAAGGAGCTCAAAGTGATTTCAGGTTTCGGCTTACAAATAGATAATAGACAATACTATAAGGAACGTATTACGTAAAAAATCTTATGATTTCGTCACTTTCCGCCGTAGGTACTCAGAGATATATTGATATTGCCAACTAAAAATAAAAACAAATTATGAAGTAGGTCAAAGTTTTGGTGTGACTGAAAAGTTCGGCACTTTTTTGACCGAAACCGAACCTTCGGCCGAAACCGCCTGAAACCGAAAACGAAACCGAAACTTCGGTCGGACACTAGTCAAAATATAACACTTACTTACACGTGGAATGTTATTTTAGAGGATATATTTTCTTTATCTGAATTTTTGGGACACCCGATTACGAGTACAACGCAAAAATCCGGAAGCTGTTGGCGCTGTGTGACGTAATTGCGACTGACGGGCGCCGATCGCCGAATTACCCCAAACGAATTAATTGAAGTGTTTACAGATTTGGTGCGCGGACTTTTACTATGTGTACTTGCACTGTCATTTACGATATGCTTTTTTTGGGAAAATCTACTTCGTAACAAAATTTGCAAATTGAAACCAAACTAAATAGAGGTCCAATAAATGACAGCGTCAGTGTTGTATGCCTTTATACTCGTATGTGTGTGTGCATTGTTCTCGGCTGCGTGTGTCACTGACGTCATTTCCCTGTGGCCCTGTAGGAGAAAGCAGAGGCTACACTTTAGCTCCATCACTGTCACTCGTCATTCTAGACTAAATCGAGAGAAAGGAATGAAGCTAACGTAACTTCGAACTTCGATTTTCAAAGTAGGGCCTCTGGAACCCAATCGCGACGAAAGCCACGCACGCACGCACACGCTATATAATACAGCTTGCGTTGTTCTAGTGTTGCAACACAAAGAAATTTCTTTTGCAAATGAGGATGATGTTTGTGTCGTCATCCCTTTTATTTTAGACATTTAAGTTAGTTTTTAAGTCAGGGTCCCCCTGCAAACCAGCGCCGTGGATTGCTGAGGCATAAAGTTGACTAGGGGCTCTTTTCAACGCCATGTTAAACGTTTCGTTTTGCTTCACATTTCTGTTAAATGTGTGTTTGCGTTAAATACATTATTTCCATTATATATAATTACTGTATTCCTGTATCTTGAATCTCGGAAACGGCTCCAACGATTTTCATGAAATTTAGTATGCAGGTTTCATTTTTAGAAAACCGATCAAAAAAATAAATCAGTTTAATTTCAAATTCAATTCAAAAGGTCATCCAGATACATCTATATAAATGTCAGCCACATGAGCGACGTGGGTCCATTGGTCAACGTATGTCAACATTTCCACAGCAACTGATTAATGCACATGCTGCACACATGCTGCCTCGTGGGCCCATTGGTCCAGCTGCGTTCCAAAGCAATCGAAGTTACCCCGGTGCATACATTTTCATACGAACGAAGCGTACGTGTGCGAACGAAGCTTTCGCCGTTGTAAAATTTTAGGTTGATAAAATTGTGCGAGTACTTATAAAGATTTTGTCGTTTATTTTTTTGACAATGACGGATAGGGTAATGGGATTCAGGTTGATAAAATTAGGTAACATTTTTCGTTGGGTGTATATATCCACGTTTCTTTGTGACCTCCAGTAGGCCTTGACCGATTTTAAAGGTCAGGGTATGTATCGTTGGTTTGGTGTTAACCTAGGGAGTGTTATCGGCTAAATATAACCTCCTCAGTCTTGATGCTGCAGGAGTAGTTAGGTTTTTCAAAGCTGGTTTATTGTTAGATTTATTTTTTTATTGTATATATTTCGATGACGCTGTTAGCCTCGTTGGTAGCGACCAAGGATCGGGAAAACGCCCGTCATTTTGAAAACAGCAGAGACTTCCTTATGATGTTAATTAAAAATATTTGAAGGTATTTTACATTTATTATACCATAATTCATATGTTTTCAGTGACAATATTATTAATTAATAACACTGGAATGCTTTTGGGAAAAAAAACTCTAGCCAAGCAAAAATAACTACTACATTTAAAAAAAAGTTTTTACTTGTTTGTCCATAACGCCGTGAATTTAGGACCTATTTATGAGTCAAAAAAGTTCGTCTACAATCTACGGACGTCATTGGGGCATATTGAATCGTTGAAGTTGGGTTACTGTCTGTCTGTTTGTTTGCGTTTTCCCATTACATTATCGCTGAATACATATACATTATTGTATAATAAATAAATAAAATACCTCGTCATATTTTTATTTTACATCAAGGAAGTCTCTGCTGTACGGAACAGGGTTATGTTTTCAAAATGACGGGCGTTTTTCCTATCCTTGGTAGTGACACAGGTAGTGACCCTGCCTACGTAGTTAGCGGTTCTGGGTTGGATTCCGTGTCAGAGCAAATATTTGTGCGAGGAGGGCGAGTTTTTGTTTCTGAGTTTTGATGGTTTTCTTTGTATATATAAGTATTAATTTCTCTAAATAAGTATGTTTATCGTTGCCTACCCCATAGTACCTACTCGTACAAGCCTTAGATTTTAGTTTACTAGGTCAATTAGTGTGAGATTCTCCCCAGAATCCCCAGATATGTATTTATTTGTTTTTTGTTTGTTCAATAATACGACGCATTCTCGTATAAACGGAAATTAAATTACTGGAGCATGTTTCGTATTTCAGTTCACATCACTGACTGACAGACTGAACGAAAAATGAAATTCAATGAGCGTCTTAAAATTATCTTTCCTCATGTTCCCATAATGTGATTTGTTTACAGCATTGAAGTTTTTTAGGATTCTATTATAGCGCCTGTAGGTAATTGCGGTTCAAATCCTACGCGAAAACTTTTGTGTAATATATGAATACCGACGAAAACGTTTAGAGAAGGATGTTTAATGTTTGTGAAAGACCCATGCTACTTATTTATTTTTGTTCTTCCGTGTTAAGCGAAACTTCCTCCGCAGAACAGCTTTCCTTTTCATCAAGACGTGGCTTCCCGTGTTTTCCGCTTAACGACTTCCCTCCGTTCCGTTCTCCGTCACGAGCAGTTTATTCCTTTCCGTCATGTTTCCTTCCCTATAGTATTTTTTCTTATCTTATGCAACAAAGGTATATAAGCGACGGACTGCCCATACTTCGGCCTGTAAATTTGGCCAAAAATGCATAGAAGTCACGTCTTCAAAGAGCGCGGAAACTTCATACATATCCTTGCATTTGGTGCTCGATTGTCACCTCTGGACACGGCTTAGAGAAATGGTGTAAACCATTGGATAGCCGGTGCGGTGCTTGTGGCATGATTAATACATTTCTTAAGCATTAGTTTGTTTCCGCTAGGCGCTCGTCGCCTTCGCTAAAATATCCTTTGTTACCAATTAGCCTGGCTGGTAGGCTGTGTCAAGGACCAAAGCATTATCATCATTCAAGTTAGGCTAGTCAGTTAAGCAACTTTGACAGTTGACAGGCAGAAGAGTAAGACCACCCATGCTTACCATTGTGTAATTATAAACCGGCGAGTTTAAGATGTCCCGTCAGAGCGTACAAACAACATTTTAGGGCGTAACTTTCAAAATTAGGTACAAATAGAGCTCCGCGCGATAATGTTTCTCACCCCCTAAATGAAGTTCGATTTCCACGATTTTTAATATGTTGTAGTTATTGTTTTGTATTTTTGTTTCTTTCCTATAATAACATTCTTGGACAGGAAAACGTACAGACGTTAGTTTTTCATAATGTATCTATCTAGGTTTAAGGGCATAGAAACTTATTGCATTATGTATAGAAATTTCTACTAATTCACAATCCTCTCTTCTTCACTATCCTCCTTATTAGGCAGCTTCAAGTTGTTCAGTTTTGGGACACCCTGTGTATAAAATGCTTTTTTTAAGAGAATAGCACCTGTGATCTCTCAGATGGGACGAGTTTTTCTTCATTTTGTGACTGAATAAATGAGTATTTATGATCGTTCAATATTTATCGAGCAAAGGCTTTTAACGCTCGTTCAATAAATTTAAAGGGCTCCTTGCATATTACCTTTAATTAATTTTATCTACACACATATTAAAAAGCCTCTATGATGCGTACAAAAACCGCAAATTACGACTAGCATAAACTGTATTCTTACAACAAATTTCTTATCTGTGAAAATGTTATATTATTGTTTAATAATAACATCAAATTCGATTTTATTATTATATTCGAATTTCGAACATCTCTGAAAAAGCAATTTCATTTGATCTCGTTTCTAATGACAGTCGAGATGACATTATATTCGAAATGAAATGTCAATTGCATACAATTTTGACAAATCTAGCATGTTACTTGATATCAAACGTATACGAATAGTAGAGGCCGACTCTAGTTAATCACTGAATAAAAAATAAAAACTACGGTTACGTAACATAATGACATGCCTGAGAAAAGTTTTCAGTTACGTCATTTACCGTCATTTTTGACGTTCTGTTTGTCTTGTCACAAAAACTTGTTTGTGTTGTTGTTTATAACTTAACTATCGCACCACACCACTTTCGTAAAAAATGAACAAGATAGTGATCGAGCTATTTCAGAGTACCACCTGTGAATGTTATAAATGACTTGTTACTAGCAAAATCAAGGAAGCTGTACGAAAAAAGTGTATGAGTGTAGATAAAGCAGTGTATGCAACTGCATATAATTAGGCATTAAAACACTCGTGTGATGTTATTATGGAACTCGATACGGATAACGCCAAATGCATATTATGTTCGAGTGGAGGAAACCTTGCTACTCTATCATCCGATCAGCTTAATTATACCTGTATCTATTTGTGTAGATAATTTTCTGTATTTTTGTTACTTTTGTTTTATTGGTTAGTTTAATTTTTGTGCTCTTTTCCTAAATATTTTTTTACACTTGCCTACTCGATGCATAACCTTTCACTTTTCTCAATCTCTCAAGGTTTAGCTGGAAGACATCCCTTAAAGGGATAAATTCGCTTTTGTACATCTTTTTTTATCTTCATTGTATTGTTTTTTACAATATAGTGTTTTTACATACATAATATTGCTTTGTCGACGGGTTTACATATTCCAAATAACAGTCCGTTCAAATTATCAAAAATTGTCTTGTATAAGGAAAATGACCATCTTCTTAAATCTAGTGGGAGTTGAAACAAGTGCTACCCAGAAGGAACATAATTATATATAGTGCATTAATTTCCCTAGGGTAACATAAGAGTGTACTGAAGCGCTTCAAGATCTATCCCGGGTGTCTAGAAAAATAAAATAATTACTTTTTGTTGAGAACTAAATCTTCCCTCAAATCAATTTAATAGCACATTATACTTACTAATTTTCCTCATCGTCATCGGTACTAATATCGAGGAATAGAGCAGGACGCATAACAATGTCTTGGCTGCATCCCTGAGTACTGCTGGAATGATGGAATGCCTCTATGCCAGTAATTTTACAGGTTACTAACAAACAATGTAAAATTCCTTGTACAATAAATACCTATATAGGGTAAAGGCACCAGTGGTCAGCCAGAGACCAATACTTGTCCTTATATGAGTGCGAAGAGTGGGAAATATATCTTCCGTACTCTTTCCACTGATACAAAGTATAGGCAGAGGCCGACTACACGTCTCTGGCTGACCGGTGGTGACTTTACCCTACCCGTAATTTATCCATACCTGATGCATTAAGCTAACTAGCGTTTCTATTCGTTTATAAACCAATCGCGTCACTGGTAGATCACGTGACTTCGTATCACGTCATCTGCCAGTGACGCGATTGGTTTAAAAACGAAACGAATTTAAACGCTAGTTCGCGTGATGCATCTTGGCAAGGGCCTCTGTTTGGGGTTCCCACGAATAGTTTATAAAAAAATATATCATAAGGTCATCAACATCGTATGTGTCGAAGCTATTTATAAAATTATACAAAATTACTTCCTAACGGAAAGCAAGAATTCCATTAAGTTGTCAAAACAGTCGTAATTAACGAACATAATTTGATGGTACGTCATTTTGTCGCTCCGGCTTCGGTTCGTGTAATTTTCCAATTACCGCTTCACATTTCAGCAATGAAATTGGCTAATAAATATAGGTACACAAATGTTGGCTTAACTTATGTGAGCCAGAAAATAATCTGTACATTATAAATTATTTCATGACTGACTGACTGACTGACTGACTGACTGACTGACTGACTGACTGACTGACTGACTGACAGACCGACGGACAAAGCACGGTCTAACTCTAAACCGCAGAATTGAAATTTGAAGAGGTACATTTTTTTTCTTAAGGAGTCCCAGTGGTAAAGGTCAATCTGGTCTACAATGTTTACATACTCGTTTATTATTAGTTCCACTATACAAATGATTTAGTTCTTACAGAAAATACAAAAATCGTTGTCAGCAGATTGATTGATTGATTGATGTTTTTATTGATAAACTAGCTGTCCGCGCCCGGCGCCGCCCGGTTGTAATTTTTTTTCATACAAACCTTATGAAAAATTGTTTACGTCCATTTCTCAGACCCCACACAATATTTCATAAGATTCGGTCAAACCGTTTCGTAGGAGTTTTATTACAAACACTGTGTGTGACACGAATAGTATTAGAGAAGATATAAATTTGTTTACACGTAGGTACAGTACGTCTGTACGTACAGTAGTAGTCTTTCTAATATTTACTATTAGGTCTCTCCAAGCCCAGATAGCTTTGTTGTTACAGTCGACCGTAAGATGTGTAACAATTAAGTTTCAAAATCCGATTATCACCCATTACTCCGGCACGGAGCACTGACTTAAAACAAAATTAAGATTGATTTGCGATTGTTTTTCGCAACTCTTGCATTGTTTAAAAAGCCTTTCAATTCCCAAGTTTGTATTCAAACACTTTTCCGGCAGAGTGAAACCAAATAAATTATGACTTCGGAATATTTTGCGTCCAAGTATCTATACAGGGTGTCCGGTAAATAGTGGACTTCCTTACAGGGCTGTAATCAATAAACTCAATTATTATATCATTTTAAAATCTCCATTAACCAGGCCAATTTTTAGGAAAGCAGCACTACAAGTCTTGGTACATTTTTTTTACACCGTGCGATGTTAAACTTGCCGCAAGTTAAACTCAGATTCCTAAACTTTAAATTTGATTTGAAAAATTAAAAAAACTGCTAAATTTTTATTGATTCCGTTGATAAGGTCTTATAGCAAATTTAATCAGCAATCTCTCACAGCAAACGAAACTGAAAAATACTAATAGATGTGGCCACGGCATCGAAAATGGTGGACCAGGGTACCGCATTTCCAAAATTTTGAAATGTTGAGATATCTCGATTTTGGTGCGACTTTTACTAAACATGATTTATCATATTTTGGCCACTCCTGAGCTAAGCTATCCAGCCCTGTAAGGAAGTCCACTATTTACCGGACACCCTGTATATGTATTGCGCATTTGCGGGGCATCTATTATGCTGGGTAAAAGCATATGCCTTTAACCAGATATTGCATTGTTTTTAAATCCGCCGCCATTACTGCCAAGTAACAATGACATTATGATAACATGTCAAAAGCAATATGGTATAAGGGTTTATAATGCACATAAGATTACTGTATTCCAACCTGTACACATTATGGATTGCAATGAAGTATTGAGTATTGAGTAACAGAGTTAGTTATAAGGAGAACATGGCCTTCACATAAACTTTTCTGTTTTTGGTGATCTTACCAAATCCACTATCCAATCAATAACATGATTTATTTTGTCCGTGAACTGTTTGCTCGAAAACATCCGATAAATCTCTAAGGTTCTTTAAAATAAACTAGCTTCACCCACTTAGCGGGAGAACCAATTTGATCACTAACGTAAAGCTCTCGAACGTTCCGATTTCGACTTCATTCCTGTTATTTTCTCGATTCACTTCCACTTTTACTTCCACGAACTCGTGAATAACTAAACGTTATATTTTACCGTTTTATAACTTTGGAGGCAGCTTACGCTTAGATACTTTAAAGGTAGGTAACTTAGTTATCATCTCAAATTTAAGTTTAGGTTTTTATTATCAAAAAAAGTATGAATTGGGTAATAAAAAAGAAATATCCCTTACAATTTATATTTCTGGACATATTTAATGGTTATTTATTTATTGCATAGTTTCATGTACCCCGTCCATTTCTTTTTTTTATTCTAAATTTTGATTTGTTGGCGCACAATGGGAGAGGCCTATGTCCAGCTAGACTAGTATAGGCTGATGATGATGACGATAGTAATCATATATAGGTATGTACAGATGTAGTGCATAATTGCTTTCTTTCGTATTTTCACGGAAACGTACGAAGGTGTCATGCTACTTCAGTCAACCTCAGTACTTTTTGTACTGTGACCGACTGAAATAGCAAGACGCGTTCGTACGTTTCCGTGAAAATACGAAGGAAAACAATTATGCACTACATCTGTACCGTTTCTTTTTGACTTCACATCGTTGGATTTGAGAATCCTCGAAATCCCAAAAGCTATTTTTCTTTGTAACTAATCCAACCTAACCTAACCTAACGCGGTTCCGCAGTGATTTTGCCAATATCGAGTAAATTAAATTAAATTCAAATTCCCTCCCCCAAGGTTCTCGCAAATCTCGCAATCACAGTAAATATACCAAACAACAGGATTTGCTTATAGATAGACAGGAATAAACTTACTTACACTAAAACATGCAGATGTTTATGTGCGAGAATAATGTTAGCACTTATTTCATACCTAACAGTTTATGTTAAGATTACAACCCACCCTCAGGCCAAAAGGAACATGGTATGTACAATATTTCTTTTGATAAAATAAAAGGCAATCTCTCGGGTTATAACCGTAACAAAAGATGATTCGCCTCAGACAATATACTTTATCAAACAAGTTTATCTGTTCTTACATATAGTTAACCTGAGATTGGACCTTATTGTTTTATGGGTTTCTCTGGTCGTATTCATTTATATCATGGATAGTATAACAGGATAATAAAACTAGCGAAACAGCACAGGCGTAGGCGTACAGCCTATAGTCCATGTCAATCGAAATGGCCAAAGATGAAAACAAATTGGTACTGTTTGACACATAAGCTCGAATATTATATTATTATTGATATTTGACCTTTATTAGTTTTGTGTATTGACATCGGAAACTGACCATTTATTACTTGTTTATCATTGTTGTGTTTGATTATTTGAGTGTTATTATATTATTGTATTATTTTAATATTATTTTATCATTTTGTATTAATGTTTTGTTGACGATATCAATGTAATTTCGTATTTTTTGATATGCAATGCAATCTATAGTGTAACATTACATTGATAAATAAATAAACTAAACTAACTAAACTAAACTATTTATTAAGAGAGTTTATATTTGAAATGAAATTAAATTAAATCTTTGATTTTGATTGCTGTTATTTTTGCACATAAATAGTTTAGTCCCGCTAAATCCTACCTAAACAGGTGTATGTGTACACCTGTTTAGGTAGGACTTTTGCCCTAAATTAATACATACAATATAAGTAATAACAATTAAATACAATGTCGATAGGTAAGAAAAACTAGTTTTAATGAGTGATATCAAACAAAATTATGATGTCTAAATTAAATTGTAATAAAGTGTTTGTCAAACCTACGATATCACTGGCATTTTATGTAATAAGAGCTAAGTAGGTATTAGGAAGCCTCATTCAAAAAGCTGTCATTTAATGTGTAAAACCATTTTTCTGATAACCATTGTTTCGTGAGAGTTTTAAATTTGATAAAGTTATGATCTTTTAACGAATCAGGTAATTTGTTAAAGATCTCAATACACATTATATGAGTCTTTTTGGTGGAAAGTTTTAACTTAGTCAATGGTTGGTACATTTACTGCCTGTATTGCGATCTGACCTTGCGAGGAACAGTGACCTGCTTTAGTGGATATAGGTATTTATATTTTTACACAAAAACACAAACTTCTAATATATACAAACATGTCATTGTCAACATATAGTTCTTCTTAAAATATGGACGACATGAATCTGTTCAGCGTAGAGAGAAAATTGTTCAAAGACAGCGTTTTTGGATTAAAAATAGCTTATCTTTATCCACAGAGTTGCCGCATATTATGATACCGTATTAAAGCTGCTTCTACTGATACTACTCGGGTAACTCTCCTTAAAGCAAATACAAATTTACTAACTTTAGTGCATACAGAATTGCAATTTAAAAAATCAAATAATGGATAGTTAGTGATCTTAAACTTAGTGCGAAAGTAAAGATCAAGTGTATAAATCTTTGGTAAGACCTCACTTGATCTTTAAAAGCACGTGATTATCGAGTAATAACCGGTTCGTTTGGTTGTGTTTACATCTTTGCCAATTGTAATTGGCACACACTATATACAATGTAGGTAGATTCCCAATGTTCCCATCAACAGACAGCGTCTTCGGGTAGACTATCAAAATGACAAATGGCAGGACTTTCATCAAGTCATTTTGCAAATTTTAACATTAGTAACCCTAGTTAACATTATTTAAAGTTAAACGTCATCAGGTAAAATCATATTGCTTTTGAAATGTTATGGTATTTTTAACTCGGCCGCCATTATACTATATTTCGGTCAGCCCCTAGTAAGGAGTAAATTTATTGTATTATATTAATAAACCTACCTTAGACTATTCTTAATAAGGTTCCCTTTAAAATACTAAGTTTTGTTTCAGTGTAGGTACTATATTATTATTAACACCTTGTCCTGGATATACTCGTACTATATATGCCCAAAAAATTGTAGGCAACACCTCTATTGGACAGGAGTTTTATAAAAACATAAAGTTTGTTCCCAAAATCATATTAAACGGTAAAATTGCCGCTATTTTACTTTGGAGAAACTTTAGATCCAATTTAAAGTTCAGCTTCAATTTAAGCCGTTCGATAATCCGTTAAATATGAGAACTTTGAATTAGTTAGCAGAGCATTGTGCTGGCTGACGTTGACAGCTGGGGTTTGCATTTGTGTTTTATTCTTAGGATGTCAATGCAAGGCCTTTCTGCCTGATTAGCAGTATTATTCTGTATCGCGGTGACATTTGTCGATGCCGAATTCACAAACGAACCATATTTTGTACTCTAGACTACGGTTGAGGTAAACGACGGCAAAGAGAGTAAAACTCCCTGTTACCCATTGTCCATTGTGTTAGGTGATCAGAATAACTAGGTGACCAAGCTTATGCTGATCGACGGTCTAACTTGTAGTTGATCGGTGGGAGTCAGTAGATATAAATTAGTAAATTCATCATCTATCCCTGGGTCACCAATGTATTCATATCCATGCATATAGATTGATGACTCACTCAAATGTATAACCAGCCGATGTTATTTCACAGAAAGTACACGTTCATAAAAGAAAATTTCACCGACGACGTACGATCTACCAATCTAATCAATGTTCAAGATATCTTTGGAAATAATTCTTCAGACGAAAATAACTGTCTCAAGCATATTTCTTGAAATTATACATATAAGGATATTTTTTATACCGAACAATGTGGCACTTACCTATCCCTCGCTTTGTTCGCTCCAATTGATGTCAGGTTATCACAGAGGGTATCCAAGCGCTTCCTCAGAACGTAACTAAGACTAACTTGTATCTCACTAAGCAGTGAGAAACAAGGGTTAAAAAAAAATCTACTACAAATATTTTAATACTACGTAAATACCTAGTCAGCTTCAGGACCCGTATTATGGTCGCCTTTGTCTCGGTGGATAAAGCTTTCGTCACTCTCACTCTTACATAATCGTCAGAAAGGGACAGATGTTTTATCCACATCGAAAAACATGACCATAATAACCCTAGTGATATTTTATACATAGGCGTACATTTTCGTTTAAGAATAGAACCACATTGAAGGACGAAGCCATCTGCCGGTGTCAGGGGACAAATGGGACCTGCTTAATCACATCTGAGACGTTGGCTGCATTGGAATGGTATTTATCTTTCGATAACAAATACCGAGAGGAAAATGGGAGGGATTACGAACGTTGCATCTCAAACGATTTACGATCTTTTTTTGTGTCAGGTACATAATATGCTGTATATATTTATTTATGGCAAACGAGCACACAGGCCTTCTGATGGTAAGTAGAAACTGTTACCCATAGACATTCGCATTCACAAGACTGCAAGCCTAAGACTGCAAATCCGTTGCCAACCCTAAGATGGTATGCATCTATGCTAGTCATTATACCGGCTGTCTTATCCCCAAATCGGAACACAACAATGCGAACACTGCTGTTTGGCGGTAGTTTAATGGATAAGATGGTGGTAGCGATCCGGGCGGACCCTGCACTAGGTCCTAGGTACCAACCTCAAAAATTAATTGTAATTGATATTTAGTAGATATTCTGTTACAGAAATTCTGTTTAAGACAATAGCCCCAATTTCTTTGCAGTACAAATCCAGTTCTAATTATGCTTACATATTTATATTTACTAGTATTTGATATGTTTTGCTTAACATACATTTACCTATGTAATCAGTTTTTATAAAACAACCGTGTTAATATATCTGTTCATCGCCAACCAAGTAGTAGCTTTGTCGGTAATAAAAAGAGAAATCTACCTAAACCATTTTATATGTTATCGTAAAACACAATAGCCAACTTACTGACGGCTGTCAAGAAAATAGTACAGCGTTCGTATCTGGAGAATAAAAGACTTTTACCAAGGACGTCGATATAATACGTTGCGAACAACTTGTCTTGAAAAAAGAATAAAATAAATAATGGTGACGCAGAATAGCGAAATTAATGTTTCATTCCAGATAAGAAGAGGGTAAATTATTTTACTTGTCTTGCGTCATCAAAAAGGGTACGTTTACGTTGTACGTACACAAAACCGGCTCGACCGATTTGGCTTTTTTGTTGTTGTTTGTATTTTGTCAGGACCAGGTTTGTATGAAAGAAAAACATCCCTGGGCACGGACAGCTTACTAGCTAATACTAATGTGATTATAAAGGAAACGAGTACTAAGACATGTGAATGAAAACCAACCAACCACCAACCACCAACCGAAAAGAACCGAACCGAACCGAATAGTGAATGTGGTTTGAAAACCTGCCACCATAAGAGCATCGGGTAAAGTTAGGAAAACTCAGTGGTAGGTAGAACGATGTCACAGTGACATTATAAAACAATCAGTTCGGCACTTCTTACGACTTGAATCATAACGTCGCTGCGACACAGTTCTATGGTGGGTCAGGGATCCGATGGGCTGATAGTAAAGGTTGACCGCGGGGGTCCGAACTCAGTAACTACATTACGATCTCGAGTCGACCCCCTAAGCCACGGCCACTGATGCTTAATTTTGATACGTCTCCTTTTGTCGGTTATTTTGCAGAGCCTTTCATTCCATATTCGATTTTATCTGTAGCGTGGGCTTCGGCGCTATTATTAGAAACAGTTTAATTAAGTAAAAGGACATTTCCTTCAATACGTCGTTCAAATGTAATTTAATAATTTGACGGTATGATTGCGGCCTTTTAAGTTTGCCGCATAATTATCAGGGATTGATATCGGTATTAATTCAAGTTGAAATATCATCCTTATTTTGCAAAAAAACCTTGAGATTTGCTATTTTTAATTTAGGTAATAACACTTACTATTATATAAAGCT
Source organism: Acleris sparsana (assembly GCA_923062465.1). NCBI lineage: Eukaryota > Metazoa > Arthropoda > Insecta > Lepidoptera > Tortricidae > Acleris > Acleris sparsana. The sequence continues at coordinate 6,641,118 of OV281293.1, forward strand.
AAGACAATCTTATGATACGTTGGTTTGTAAACAGGTAAATTGTAAGATTTTTAATATAAGCATTAACTAATTAATTAGTACTTGTTTGTTGCCATTTCTTGTATCTCGTTGAACCAGATTGTTTATCATCTTAAAAAAAGCCTCAGCTTAACATAAATCTAGTTAATTACACTCCTTAATTGTTAGAGGCAAATAAAAAAGGGCCGAATTGGATTTTTTCTCCAGGGAAAAATTGCCGCGCGTTTGAGATAAATTGTAAGTGGTTGGATAATTCTCGTATGGCATTAATCATTTAGACACTTACAATATTGTTCTTGTTGTTACAATTGTAAATAAACCTTTATACTGGTACATTTGGCACTTAGGTAGAATATGTGTCTTCCATTCCAATGTAAACCTCTTTACGCAGCGTAAGTACCTACACATTATACTCAAATTTTCTGGGGGTGTTTACAAATATTCCAGAAAATATGCAGCTAAAAATCTGAGTGCGTCCATTATCGACAAAGTATTAACGGCTAGAGTAACGTTGTTTCACGCTCTCGCTGGCACTTAAGCCGAGTTGGGTACTTACCGCTTTGGCCGAGGTGATTCGTCGAAGAATCCTGCAATAAAACTAAAAATACAGGCCCAAAAATTCTGATTATGATAAGCTCGGAGGTTAGTAATTCGTCAGTGAAATACAAACGAGTTGTTATGAGATCACCTAGCTGGAAGAGCTGGAACGAACTGAGGTATGACGTTTTGCGAGAGAAAACATAGATAAAGCGATAGATCTACATCATAATCGTTAGCACTGAGCATTTTCAAAATGTCCGAAATGTCCTCAAAACATCTCCGTGAGAGGCAAAGTAACATTACCGCGATATTTAACTGTCGATATTGCATATTGCATGGCTGTCAAAGTTTAAAATGCATTGCCAGTAAACTTGCGTTAAAGTTACTGGAAACTTAGTTCAAAGCAAGCTCCGTGCAAGGCTAATCCAAGAGGCATTACTCCCAAAGATTTCTTATGAAATGCTTTTCTTTATAGACTCACAGTCTATAAAGAAAAGCATTGCAAGCATAAAATTGTAACTAAATTAGATTGTAATTATTTCCTACTTAAATATTGTCTAATGTATTATTATTGTTCTAGATATTTATTTCATTTTCTGTAAATTAGGCTTTTTATAACAAAGATACAAATATTCAAATATAAAAGTAAAATAACAATACAGAGTACGAGTGCCGCCGGCATAAGACCGTTTGCCGAAACAACTATTATTATTTTTACTACATAATATGTGCACGCTTAATTATAAGTAAATTCCAATCCATGTACCCAAAATGTTTAGCAAATAAAAATCATCATTAATTTTTTCATTCATTCGTATACAGCCGAAGGGCAAACAATCAAAGATCTCCACGATGGATAGTTTGTGCAACTCGCGAACCGCGAACTTCACCCGATCGTCGGACAACTTCGCTTTCCATTACCCGGTCGCTACTCTGGATTTAACTCCCCATCGGCCATCATACAAAGATTTGCAATTGATGCGGTGTGTATATTTACAGGTAGTTTTACAGCGTTAATGTGACGAGCATCGGCGTGCATTCTAATCTGGAGTCCCATTCCAGAGCTGTCGCCTATATTTCGCATTTCCCTGTGGCGCGATTTACAGCTGGCATTACATCGGGCAGGGACAGAGAACAACACAACAGGGCTACAGGGGTCACAAGGGAGGAGCGTTAGAGGCTGTTTAATTTATGTTTGATCGTAAGGCTCGCCAGCTCGGAGCAGACCCTTGCAGGTTCTGTACTCCTGGTAGGGTGACGGAACAACCTCATCTAAGTGATTGTCAAATTAGAACAGCTTGACGAACTGAAGACCTTCAAGGAGGCATGACTTATGCCGTAGGCTAGAGTATAGGATATAGAGCTATATTTCATAAGGCACTGGCGTAGCACACGTACAGTCACCAGCATAAATATATTACTATCAACAGCCGTGCAAAAATAAATGATGCTCCATTGGGCTCATAACAATGTGACGAGATTACCTTGGTAAAAATATGTGATGCTTTTTGGACAGCATAAACATCGTTACACTGTATCAGCATAAATATCGGATCTGGTCGTTCATAAATAAATGATGCTCCATTGGGCTCATAAGTATGTGACGACATTACCTCAATAAAAATATGTGATGCTTTTTGGACGGCATAAACATCGTTATACTGTATCAGCATAAATATCGTTATACTGTATCAGCATAAATATCGGATCGGGTCGTTCAAAAATATTTGATTACCTACAAAATCAAAATTATGTGACCACTCTCACCGGCATAAATATCTATCTACCGTGAAAGCATAGGCATCGAATGACAGGTAACATTTAATTTTATACTTTTTAGTGATGAATGAAACTATATTTCAAGCTCGCCTCGCAATTAAATGTTTTTCGTTATAGTCGCTCAACTACCTTAATTGAGGTATGTTATCGCCACCCTTGAAATAGGTACCGTTGAGGAGTTTCGGTGGCCATCTGTGGTCTTCATCATCAGTTTCACTTCACTAAATGATACTTTCTGAGTGCAAATGCTAGATTTGTATTAAAATCACTATAATGGCTGTATGTATGCCTGCGTATAATATTTGAGGAGTTCCGTCAATTCCTCACAGATTTCTCAGTTTCAGATTTGGACCACATCGGAAGTGTACTATATCATCCCAAAAAATATTTTTTATAATCAGTCCATAATTGACGGAGTAGGTAATTGGTGAACATACATTTAAAAAAAACCCTTCAATGGAACATAATAATCTCTTCCTTTTTTTAAGTCGGTTAAAAACAATCCCTACATTTGACAATTCACGAAAAACGAGCCGACTTGTCATTCAGTGTTGGCAACTTAGCCCTTGTTATGGGGTCAGGTATCAATAAACCACCAATAATATATTATCCAACATTGGGCGTAAAAATATCTGACAGGTTATTACTAGAGGTATAAGAGCGATGTCAGTATTTTTGCGCCCAATGTTGTATAATATATTATTGCTGGTGACTTTACATCTCGCTGCACTGTTGATTGCGTTGTACGGGAAGTGGATTAAATTTTACTTACATACATACATACAGACATCTCATATCATCCGAAAGATGTCCATTGCTGGACATAGGCCTCCCCCAAGGCTCTCCACTCAGACCGGTCTTGTGCTTTTCGCTCAACCGCGATCCCGTCATCTTCACAAGGTCGTCGCTCCATCTTGTAGGAGGCCTATCTACAGCTCGTCTCCCGGTCCGCGGACGCCACTCAAGAACCTTCTGACCCCATCGGCCATCAGTCCTGCGAGCAATGTGTCCCGCCCACTGCCACTTAAGTTTAGCTATTCTTCGGGCTATGTCGGTAACCTTAGTTCTACTGCGGATATCATAATTTCTTTACATAATTTTACATACATACATTGCAAGATAAATAATATATATATATTGTAATTTGGTTAATTATGACGTTTAAGAGATGTGGTTTATGATGACGAACCTCCTTCCTACATAGCATTAAAAAGAATAAATAATAAGTCAACTCTGATTTTGTCAGATTTCAAATGTGATCGAAAAACAAATTGGTCTTATTTAGCAGGGACTGACATATGCCAGAAAACAAAGATCTATCAATTTTGCCTGGAATAAATATATAACATATATTAATAGTCACAGTTGTTTATTATTATTTTATTACCATCGAATTCAATGTCATGGCGACTTATCGAGTCGACGTCCACTTGAGACATAGGATTGTTTTAATGCACGAAGAAAATCAACCCGTCAACGTTATAATGGATGCGTTAGGAGTTTCTGTAAGTTATTTCCTTCCTCTAGTGATTACTTTATACTTTCCTACTTTACTTTACTTAGTATATAATTTCTAATGTTATATTGTTTTTAGAGAAATACCGTAAAATTATGGATTAAACGCTGGGAAGAAGAAGGCAATGTCGACCATCATAAAAGTTTAGGCCGTCCCCGTAAAACTACGGCAATTCAAGATCAAAATATTGTTCGCTTATATCAAGAAAATCCTGTAACTTCAACGCTCGAAGTTGCAAATGAGAATGGGATATCCCGCGACAGTATTCGTCCAAGACTGAAAGCGGCTGGCTTAAGAAATCGAGTTCCTGCTCGAAAACCAGTGCTACAAAGAAGACATAGGGAGCTCCGTCTAGATTTTGCGAATCAATATTTAAATTTTGATTTTAGGAACGTTGCGTTCTTAGATGAAAAAGTGTTTCAGTCAAGTACGGATGGTCGAGTGTCATTGTGGAGATTGAATAATACCCGCTACAATGAAATAAATGTGGTTGAAAATAGAAGATCTGGTCGCATTTCATGTGGCGTGTGGGGGTGGATGTCGTCGGCAGGCCCGGGAGAACTGTGCCAAGTGACTGGCCGACTAAACAGCAGAGACTACATTGAAATCCTCAATGATGTGCTTCTACCATCTCTGCATATTACTTATCCAGACGTTATTCCCGTGTACGCAGTTCAGGATAATTGTTCGTTTCACAACAGCCGTATTGTTCGCCACTGGATCAACGAACAAGAAAAAATTGCGTTATTAGACGACTTCCCACCCAAGAGCCCAGATCTAAACCCGATCGAGAACTTGTGGGCCATAATGACGCAGCACTGGGACAGCACACAAGCTAGAACCAAGGCAACATTGACTCAGCACTGCTTTGATATTTGGGAATCCATGCGGGGTTTGGGTCATTGTTAAAACATGGTGATGTCCATGCGAGACAGGCTGAATGATGTGAGAAATGCCGATGGTGGCTATACTAAATATTAAGTTTATGTATTTTATTAAGACTAAAAATAAGAATTTAAGTTGTAGAGAATTTATTTTAAGTTTTTCATAAGTAAAAATATAAATAATAAAACTATTGTATAGGTATGTGACGTGTTTTATTGCATGCAGTTGTAGGGTAGCAGAGCTGTCCTAATGGCGGCAAGAAAGCTGACTAGTAACGTAAGCCCAGACCGGAGTTTCTCAAAATTAAACAGATAAGAGGTCGTGTAATTTAAAGTTAAAGGGAATTTGTTTAATTTAATTCTACAAAAATGTATTGGTTCTACCAATTCTTTCTCCCTTTATATATAATAACTATAATTGTCCTGTTAACTACTTATATTGCCTTGAATTTTATTCACAAAAACGCGTATCACATTCTAGCTCTCGAGAGATTTCTATTCTACTCGTGAGCCTGTAGCGGGAATAAGAGAAATTATGCTCATCCGCAAAAACCAATCATTCATCGCTATTCACTTCTCTATCATTGTCTTTAGTCGGATAGTTGCCTAATTTTAAGTAAAGACGCTTTAAATATTGCATTGCAAAAACATTTTTATTGCGTCAAAATCTTGATTGAACACTTAAAACGTGAGAAAGACATATTATGTAATGACAAGGCTGCACTGTTTTCGTGAATTGACAAATCACACACAATTTTCGGCTCTATGGCAGCCAGGTAAGAATCGTTTTTGCAGTTCGATTACATATTTTTGATCTTGCATCATGTCACATATAAAGGCGGTCCCACCTGTCATTCGATGCCTATGCTTTCACGGTGGATAGATATTTATGCCGGTGAGAGTGGTCACATAATTTTGATTTTGTAGGTAATCAAATATTTTTGAGCGACCCGATCCGATATTTATGCTGATACAGTATAACGATATTTATGCTGATACAGTATAACGATGTTTATGCCGTCCAAAAAGCATCACATATTTTTATTGAGGTAATGTCGTCACATACTTATGAGCCCAATGGAGCATCATTTATTTATGAACGACCAGATCCGATATTTATGCTGATACAGTGTAACGATGTTTATGCTGTCCAAAAAGCATCACATATTTTTACCAAGGTAATCTCGTCACATTGTTATGAGCCCAATGGAACATCTTTTATTTTTGCACGGCTGTTGATAGTAATATATTTATGCTGGTGACTGTACCTCTGGATCAGAAACAGCTGTTTTGTAATATAACGACTTTCTTGCTTTATTACCTTCTATTTATTGACAAATACGGTGGTGCATATTGCATCTTGCTCACAGCAACATTTTGTCATAGTATCGACTAGTATAGCATGATAAGTCGCTAACCACTCATAACTCGTGCGGACGCCGTCGCTGACAGATAATTGGAGTATCGCTTTACATTTTATCCCTCGCCGTTCGTAGCCGGTGATACATTAAGTCTCGGTTACGAGATAGGAAATCAAACTTAATATTCCTATTAAGTGTTGAGATCTGCACGCGGTAGTAAATATTTAATCTCTTTGCAATTCCGTGCAATTTTATGATAAATTATTTTGGATTAGGTGGTTATTCGGCACAGACGTGTGATTGGGCGAGTGTTTTAAAGAATAAAAATGTTCTTTAGGATTTTCAAGGTACTCATATCTGTAAAGGAGGAGGAAGGGTGTTATTATGATTTTATTGTCTGTTCTTCCATGTAAGTACCCTTATAAAAGAATGAATTTAAAATTTACGGTCATATGTTTACTTCAAAAAGCTGTTTTGTGTGATAAAAGATAATGGCAACAAATAGCAGCAAGACTCGTAAAAGGTTCCAATATTTCATACAAAAAAGCTAACCTATTTATTAAGACATAATCATAATATAAAATAGCATGCATATTAATTAATGAGACAATGGGTCCAATTCGGTTTGTTGTATCTAGTTTTAAATACCTAAACTTAAATTGGTAAAAAACAAACTCAATTCCAGTCTATCAAGAATAGAGTATGACGTTTATGAATTTAGGTCTAAAGATATTTAAAAATACAAAACGAATCCCAAATTGTCCCCAATATATTCTGAAAAACTAAGATACCTATATAAAAAAGATTGGTTACATACACACTGGCACTATAGAAATTCCTAAATAAGGAACATATACTGATTTCACTCAATGCAAATCGTTTCTGAAATAAACAGTTTCACGTCAAAGCTGAAACAAATTCAGTGACTATTTTAGGAACAAAACGTTCATTTAGATGAAGAGGCTTGGGGAATGCTTTTGAATAATTCATAGGTATTTTGAATTTTTAAATCAATGTCTCTTGACGTTCGAGATTGGATTTAGAACGTGAAAGAAGATTCGAGAACCTATTTGCTTGACTTGCGCAATAAAAATGGCGGTTGATGCACATTTAAAAACCGAGCAGTAAAGATGGATTTTTAATCATCAGACTAAAATACTATGTTTTACGTGTTATATGTGTTACGAGTATGTGTTGTAGGGAATGAAGGCTTGTAGTATTGTTAGGCGATGGGCTTGCCACCTGTCACTAATATACACTGGTTAAAACATCTTACAATTAGCCTGATTGAGCAAAATGTCGTTACAGAATTAACAACATTTTTTAGTCTTGTTGGTAATTCTGTTATCTACCTACCTCACTCTGGGAATGAAGGCGTGAGTGTTATGTATGTTCGTGTTATCTTTCAATAGTAACCCCCTTATTCATCAAAAAAGGATCTAGGTACTGTACTGTCCTGTACGGTACCGTCAAGATGGGGATCTTCTCTCTGAAATAAACACTGTTTCATTGAACGAACTTGGTATAGTTTATTTCGTTAATATAGTTATATCTAATACATGGGGTGCCTTGTTCTGTAGCTCGGCCAAGACTAAACAATTCTACTAAAAAAAACCAGGTGACATTCTATGGAGCTATTTGCTTTAAACATTAAAAAAAAAAAGCAAATGCGACATATGGTACAAAAAGTGCAGTGCAATAAGGTCTGTTTTACAAACTAAAACCGTATTGTACTACATCCCTCGTCCCTCTGGGAACAGGGATGAAACCCAACAGTCCCTAAATTCTACCTACACGGAGAACTCTACACATAGCATATACTAAATCGTCCCCCACTGTGGGATAACCTTCTGTGCTAATTGTGTTTTTCAGTTAGTATAGGATTGGATAACCCGTTAATAAACAAAATAGCACAGCGGGCTTCGGTTCTCGGAAAACTCCGAAAAAGAAGAACCGCGATTGAAAAGCTAAGCTACCTGCCTGCCTAGCCCTATAAAACAATTTTGACTGTCAAGCATGGAGGATGCTGGACTACCGAAACGCATTTTGATAAGCAAGCATTGAGGAACAAAAGTAATAAGACTCAGTTTCACTAATAGTTAGAAGAGAAAAAACCATGTCTTGGTGCGGACTTTAAGAAACTGTGTCTTGGTGCGGACCTATGTCCCATTTGTCTGTAAGTGATTTTACCATAGTCAAGTCACTCACAGATTTATTAAATCTTACCTAAGATAATTATAAGTGGACCTGTGTTACGGGGTGTGTGTGAAGGGGTTCCATGCGTCAGTGATCTGACCTTTGCCAAGTCACTCTCGGACCAAAGTTTTCCTACCTATAAGGAGTCATATTCGATCATATTCGGTCGTGATTGTACTACAGTACCCAGTGCTGGTGGCGACGTAAGGCCCTAGGCCATATTGTAAATTTTAATTATTTTTATTTTTTCATATAAGAGTTCCGTTTTAATTTTACTTTTAATTTGTATTATTATAAATTACTATAACTTTGTGTGAAGCATGACTGTAAATATGAGTAGGTTGGTAAAAAATAAAATAAACACACATTAATGCCATTTTAGTTAAATAATTCTTTGCCCCTTTCTGCCAGATTTAAATGTCACAACGACAGATAAGGACAAATCATATTTAAAGTACACTTTAGTCCTTGCGCACTTAAGGATAAAAGGGTAAGATATAAAAACCGTCCGTTGGTACGTTATTTTTCACTCCGCAATAGATTTCGTTGTGGTTTCTACCTTAACTTACATAATCTATTTTAGTTACAAAGGTTACACTTATTATAATTTTCGACCGCTCGAAAAAAAATCTTACCTCTGCGGCAATCACGTGAAATGACATTAAAGTAGAACCACATTCTCTCTGGCTCAAAAAATATAATCCCTGATGCCAGCGGGCCTAGTATGGCGTCTATATCGCTGTCAAATGCGGACAAAGCATCCGTCACTCTCGTACTTATTTACGTGTCAGACGGATGTCTTATTCACACTTTGCCACGCGGTAAAATCAGCCAAAATATATTAGGCCCCCAGATACAAAAAAGGAGCAAAAATACCGGGTCAGAGTGCGTGCCAGGGGTTGTTTTGAGTGAGTTTTAATGGTGGATACTGCAAGGTTCAATAGAGGAGCTCTAAAGTTCTTAAGATAGCTAACTGATCGCACAATCAGTTAACACCACAGCGGGAGAGTTTGGGTCAGCACTTGGATTTCCATAGATTTTAGATGTTTTTCTGAACATGCACCATTCCGGCGTTAACCGCAGACTCATTCAGTTGGGTCTCCTAGGTACTCTGGAAGTCCTGTATCGATGCTCGGGGTATTCATCATCAGATTTCACTAAAAGCATTCCCTAGCGAGGAACCAAGGCTTCGAAATAGCCTCTTTAGTATGAAAAACGCACTCTGACCCGTTATTTTTGCTCCTGAGTGTAGTTTGACAGCAATATAGAGCGGAGTACTATTGATTATCTGGTTTTACTAAAATATAGTGTAAATACATATTTCTTATTACTTTCCCGTAAACCATTTATAATTACTACCTACTTAGACACTCCTCGACCTGCCATCGACTCTTCGTGCACTTGATGGACACTAGAATAGAGTAATTATCCTTGCTATATTAAAGTACCTAGGTAGTCTTTAGAATTTTCAATTAAGAGGTATTAAATAAGAAAATTTACCCAAGAAACAACGATATATTAATAGTTTGTTAATCTCATAACTTTTACCAAGATGGCAATAATTAATAGATTGCTGGTCAAGGGAATTAATGTAATGGATTGCACCTAAAGGTTAAGGGTGCCAACGATGACTTTTACTCTAGTTAAACCTCTCATCTTTATAAGCAAGTATTACTGCAACTTTAATAATTAATGTCGTAATTAAATTAAATAGTAATCATGCCGGGCTGGATTGCACTGATTGCGCTCGACGCGAAGACTAATCGTGTTGATAGCGTAATCCACTTATTCGCGTTCCATCAAGAAATTAGCAAAAATTAATAATGATAGTCGTTCCCGACACTAGATAATGAGAAAATGTATCTTAAGAAATGAGTGGAGAATCTGAGAGGCGGTGATGAAGCGCAACGACGAGAATCATTTCTTAGTTTAAAGCTGGCGAGATGGAAAAAAGCAAACCTTGTGTTGGTGCCTGCCTGTTCATCATTGTTTAAAACGGCCTTACTCTCAAAAAGTGTATTCGGCATGGCACCGAGATTGTATAATAAGTTACCGGAATATATAAGAGAATGTGGCATACCACAATTTAAAAGTCGTTTATTAACTTTTTAACTGTAAAGGCATTTTATTCCATAAACGAGTACCTGCTTTAATTATTATGGTGGTGTAAGCAACGCATGTTGCATGCTTATTTCATAGAACATTAGTATGCCTAATGGCTAAACATAGTGATAAATAATTTTAAGACATCCTTACTACCAATGTTTCACAAATAAAACAATTGATTGATTGATTGATTGATTGATTTGCGACAGTTGCATGTCACAGCATGTCTGGCTGCTTTTCTTAAAGACTTGTTACTGTGTATGTCTGAACATTTGATTTATTCGCAGTTTCTCTTCTAGTACAATTATTTAAATACTAGATACGTGCTATGGCAAATCAATAACTCATCTGTACTTCCTAACATGCTTTCGCATTTAGTACTGTTAGTGTAAAATTGTTAGATTAATTAGCAAACCAGATGAACCGTTACTGTAGACACAGAAAAACCATAAAATTAAAGAGGTTAATACGACGAAAATATAGATCCAAATTAAAAAATACGGCTTGTACTGTGGGTACTAGATGACGACGAACATACTAATAGAGAGAAATAAATACTTGAATACATAGAAAACATCCAAGATTTAGGAATAAATATTTGGCCATACCGAGAATCGAACCCGGGACCGCTACTTTCGTAGGCAGGGTCACTACCAACTAGGTTAAACAAATTGTACTACTACTTATTCTGTGGTTAAACACGCCGCCCTGGGTTTTTTTCTTAATTTTAATTTACTTACAAAAGTAAGCTGATAAAAGTATTTAGATTAAAAATTACTCTGTAATTAATGTATAATGTTCACTGACTCAGTTAAATTCAAGTATTAAATAAAATTTCACACCTACAAGGGTTCGTTACCACCGAGTTTCCAATACGTACTTAGGCCCGTATGCACGTAAACGTTAACCGTAGGTTAACTCCAGGTTAGCAGATTAATTCGTTAAAATTGACAATTCCTATATGAATCTAACATTCTTTAATAATTTAACCTGGGTTAACCTATGGTTCAATTTACGTGCAAGCGGCCCTTAATCGTTAAATTTATTGATATGGGTGTTTGTTACAGTTTGGACAAACAAAAGAGTCTAAAACTCCTTCACTGAAAAGTTCTTTCAAACAATTGGATGCCATTATGCGGCGCTCCTTCTTGGTCGCAAGGGTTGGCAACGGATTTGCAATCTTGCAATTGCAAACGTCTACGAGCCACCATCAAGTTTGAGTGTGTTTTCACCGTTTCAGGTTACAAATTTCAACAACATAAATAATTAAACCAAACATAAATATCAGTCAAAATCTCACTCTGATTCTGAGTTTTGACACATTTTCCTGTTCAAGTTACGTATGATATTTTTATTTTATATTCATTTGTAATACACCAGTTTTATATAAGTAGGTATATGTTGTAATACCTATTATATACCTTTATAATATACGTTTACCAGAAATAATTGGAAGAATGCGTACGATCGGAGTGGCTCGCACCCTCATTTTATTTAAAAAATATTAAATATCGTTTATGGCGAAGACAAAAGACTTCCTATTGAGTTTCTTCCGGTGCTTCCTTTCAGCAAATGTTTCCTTTCAGGAAGATCTGGTTGGTAGATTCAAACTAAGAAAAAAAAATTTTAATATTTTTATTTTCATGTCTGTCACAGATCATGCATTATTGGTACATATTTCCTTATATTTTCCGTATTTAGTTAATTGTAATATCAGGAAAATGTAACAGTTGTAATTTTATTAATTTCTCATACGAATGCAAGTGCCATTTTTAGATACGACAGAGTAAAAAAAGAAATAAACTATATATTACCCGTTATAACTACTACCCCACCTGACCCGCAATTTATTATGATTTCCGTTACGTTAGTTATAAAAAAAAGAGTCAGTCGACTAAAGCTAAACTTCACTTTGACAAAATGTCCTAAATTACCTTGAACTGCAATATGAATCGGAGATACTTTTATTTTACGATTCCAGGACTTTTCTCATTAGCTATAAACTTCCTACGATTTGCGTGGCTGTATTTGACGTAGCACACTTGAAGTTGCACCCTCATATAGTCGGTAACCGCATTAAGGTTACAGGTTTGACTAAGTATTTTTTCTCAACTTATAAATAACATTACGATAGGAAACTGAAGCTGGACATACACGAAAATCGATCCGTGACTGTATCGTAACCGTACTGTTTAAAAGTACTTGACGCGGCCCGTTGGATTCCCAAATGGATGGAAAGCGAGCGCGAAGCGCCAACGTGCGATCCCAATGGAACTATCGTGAATGTCGAAATTCAACGTTGGAACACGCCAGGCCGCCGCGCGAAACCAAAACGCGTCGTCGTTAATGCCTTCTCTGACTGCCATTTTATAATCAGTCTGCTCCATGATTTCGCACCATTGAGGCGTTTCTTTTGCAGATAAAAAATGCCGCTCTTCGGCTTTCGCTATTCGGCTTATACAGACAAACTGTAGCGAAAGATAATAATTCCTCTTCATCAGAATCGAAACTCATCGTCGAAACAAAACACGACCAACTAGATCGTAAAGAAGCGGAAACTAAATGGCGTGGCGCGTCAGTAAATGCGGTCAAAATCTTACGCCCACCCAGTTGTATACACTCCATGTGTTGTAAAGCCAAACGCCGCGTCCGTGAATGCCCAGCTTTACACTTCTGCAGAGTTAAAACCCAGCCGTGCACGTAGACGTAGACATTTCACTATACATCGCAGTTGAGCGCGCACGTCACGTCTACGCGCACGCATCCGGTGTGGCGGGACCTTTAATATCAACGTAGTCGCGCGAGCTCTGGCTGTCTGCGATGGAACAAAGTGCCAAGTTCCAAGTTTTCGTTTACTCAGGCGGAACTTTTTAATAAAACCGTATTTGATTTCATATCTGGAGTCTTAGTTGACAATTAGTCTAGCTCCCATTCAACTGTCCTTTGACATAAGTTTAGCTTGTTAAATAATTACTTGTTCCAATCTGACGTTATGAATGTTGACTTCAAGAGGCGATGCTGAAAATCGTTAAAGTAAGCTAAGAAGACCTGTGATACACGCAGCCCAAAAGATCCAAAAGGCCAATTATTGAGTCATAAGCGAGAATATTTGTTCCTGAGTTATGTTTGCTTTTTAGTCTTCTCACGTATTTAAGAATTTACTTACCTGCTTATACGTGTATGTATATCATTATTTATATCATTGGCAACGTAATTATTTTACAGGCTATAGCTGAGCTGGCTGTTTATAATTATAAATTTTCTTAGGACAATTAAAGCGTATTGTCTTAAGTATTGGTTTTTGCTTTCAAAATTAGTTAGTTTATTGATATAATTACACCTTACTAATTGGATTAGTTATCCCAGATATCCTCTTGTATCGTGTACAAATGTTAAATATTTTTTTTATGACATTGTTTTTCGTTTGTATTGACTCGCTAGTTAGAAGAACAATCTTCAACTACTTCGAAAAAAGAGGTGTTAATTCTTATAAGCGATTTCGATTGATGTGTTTGAACATAATCATATTTATGTTTGTTCTAAGAGGCCCATTAGACCATCTTCAATTTTTCACGGCAAGATGTGTTAGGCAACTATAGGCGTCTTGCTCTAACATACAAAGTAAAAGTAAGCAGTAGTTGCTTACCACACATTGATTGTTGTGAGAAGTTGATCGTTGACCAGCCCCCTTACTTGGATTAAACCCCACAACTGCCGCAAGTATTTAGGTAGGTCGACGGTATAATCGACCAAGAAACTACTTTTTTCACAATAAAAATAAAAAGTGTTAAAGGACTCTCTTGGTCAACTTCTATAGCAAGGTTGGACTATTAAGCCAGCGAGTTATAATAGCCATGGCAAACGCTATCCATGAAATGATATTCCATTAAGAGTTTATTAAATTAAATTATAATAATATCAAAGTTCTAAAGCATTTACTTTCCTCGTTTCTAATCCCATTACGCATGGAAACTCTGAGCTCCTTTGGGCGATATTTAACGTTCTTATGAAGCTCATATAAACTCTACCCACATGTTAACAAGTTATTTGACTCGCTGTATTTGTACGACCCAAATACAGCCGTTTAACATTAATAAAATTACCGAGTTAAGTACATCTAGCCCTGGCCCTGACTGAGTTTGGGGTGAACTTTATGATTGAGTTACAATATTAAGCTTTAACGGCTAAAACTCATTAACGCGGCTAATTAGAATTCTACAGTCAGTCCATTATTACTCTGGTGCGAGTTGAATCCTCTGAGTATAGGGTGTGAAAAGGTTTTCAGTTGGAACGAATCGATACTTGAACTCTAGACTTTTATCGTCTGAGTCATTCATACTTGTATTTGATTTTTATTTGGTTTGTACGTACATTTGACGTAACATAGGACTACAAAAAAGCAATTTGATTGTAAGTAAATATTCATACATAAAATAGCTATTAAACCTAAAAATATTTTGATTGATAGATCTACCTTACCTTACCAACTTTATTAATTTTATGCAAACATTTATAGTATCCGCAGCGCGCTAAGGACGAGTTGTAGTGAATTTTCACACTACCTAGGTCTTGTCCTTACCGCGCTGCGGATAAGTCATAATAATTCATAATTCTTTATTCAGTAAGAATTATACAATGTCATTTATGTTCAGTACACAATTGCAGAGTAAGATAAGATAAGTATAAGTGGGATAAGTATACTTGTCCTATTATTCATTTTGTGCTTCACCGAATGACTCTATAGAAAAAAACCGGCCAAGTGCGAGTCTGACTCGCGCACGTAGGGTTCCGTACCACTATACATCTAAATAAATGTTTTTCTTTATTCTTTATTATATTGGAGTTGATTGAATGAAAGGTAAAATGCGGTTTAACGTATTAAAAAAAAACTAATTATTAGATCTCGTTCAAACCAATTTTCGGTGGAATTTTGCATGGGAATGTACATCATATATTATTTTTACATTTATCATTCCCTTATTTTAGAAGTTACGGGGGGGGGGGGACACACATTTTTCCACTTTGGAAGCGTCCCTCGCGCAAACTATTCAGTTTAGAAAAAAATATATTAGAAACCTCAATATCATTTTTAAAGACCTATCCATAGATAGTAGATACCCCACACGTATGGGTTTGATGAAAAAATAATAATTGAGTTTCAGTTCTAAGTATGGGGAACCCCAAAAATGTATTGTTTTTTTTCTATTTTTGTATGAAAATCTTAATGCGGTTCACCGAATACATCTACTTACAAAGTTTCCATAGTATAGCTCTTATAGTTACGGAATAAAGTGGCTGTGACATACGGACGGACAGACATGACGAATCTGTAAGGGTTCCGTTTTTTGCCATTTAGCTACGGAACCCTAAAAAACCGATGTCCAATTGATATTGCAAATATTTAACAACACATTGAAACGGAAATAGAGTTAGAATAGGGATTACCCCATACTGTAACAACACACGTCGTTTATATTAAAAACAGAGATACAAAGGCCTGACAACACGGATCCACTTGCGGATTTATTCCACCCTTGTTCTGTTTGTTAGATCAAACCACGGATGATCCTCAGCCAGAACAACTTCACCAAGCCCTTCTGGCGATAACAATATAATAACTTGCCTTTATTGAAAAAGGAATAAATGGAAATGGATGTTTTTTTATAATCTTGGTATGAATACAAATGTATAACTTCGTCTATATTTTGTAAATTACAATTTATTTCATTGCTCATGAGTTCATCAGTTTTGGGGATATATGAGTCCAAGACTTGAATTGCCGATGTGGAAAGGAAGAACGCCATACTAAAATGGAACTGGGCTGGATATGTTGTCCCAAGTAATGATGAACCGGGTGTTGACGCAGTACAAAAACAAGATGGCGGGACGTTTGCATAAATTCAAACCAGACTGGCAAGGATTAGCCAGAACAAGAGATGACTGCAGCAATAAGGGGTAGGTTATTTACCCAGCAGTGGGATACTAAATGGGCAATATAGATAGATAGATAAGTACGCCTTTCTGTAATTTTAATACTTTTGTATAATGCAACTGTTTCAGTACAATAACTTATTAACATACCTAAACACAGAACCAATATTGTTTTGGAGTCGGTAAAAAGTATTTGCCTCAGTCGCCATCCATTATGAGTTCTGCGAACTAATGGACACACAAACGCCCTTTTAGTGTAATTCACACCGCATATCTAACCCTTGAAAATGCCAAACCTTGTTCCTAAAGTTTGCGGTCAGCGTTATGTCACAGTACTTAAGTATAGAGAATTTATACGATCGACATCAAACATACTTTTACATTTCGTCGCCTTATCCCATTGAAATAAGGTACAAAATGTAAACATATCTTGGACGGCGATTACAAAGTTTAATCACTGTGTCAATGTTTTGTTTTCATGTAATATAATAAATAGACGATCGTTAACCAAGGGATGAAAATGTCTCCTTGTGAAGGCTTTAGTCACTTCAAATTTTCGAGTGTGAAATAAATGCTGCCTTTGTCCCGATTTAAAAACTCTACTTTTCATATCGACTATGAGGAAACTTGTACATTGTATACTTTCACCAAAAAGTGATTTTAGCATGGCTTAGTGTTGTCTTCGTTTTCTTTTAATCTTACTGACTACAAAGAGGCTGTATCAGATTTCTGCTACTTTATTTATACCTACATACATACATACTGTACATAGTTATTTTGTCAAATGACTTTTCTTCCCTAGGGTTGACATGCATCACTTTCCAACCACTTCTAAGATAAAAAATAGCCTAATTTCAGAATACGGGACATAAATAGTAGATTGTGGTACAAGGGAGCCAAATTCCATATTTACGGCGAGGGCGTACATTGAATCCCGAACGAAGGGTCCTATAATTGAATCCCGAGCGTAGCGAGGGCTTCTAAAATAGAATCCTGAGCGTAGTGAGGGATTCAAGTGTTAACGCCCAAGGTGGAAATAATTTTACTACCGTGTCCCACATACTGTTTTTCACATCACCTATGAGGAAAATAAAAGATCTTAGTGATGAAACTAATTTAATTATTTACACTCTCTAAAAGTGCTGACATTATCAAATTTAACAACAGGAAATTATCAAATTCAACAACAATTATCAAATTTGGCAACAAAATGTCCTTGAACAGAAAATTGCCACTTTGATCCCTCCTAGCAGGTAAGAAAAATTCCCTTTCCGAATAGGTGATGTGAAATAGTAGATAGAAGGGTTGAAAGTGACCAATTTCACCCGAAATATTTCCAGAACGAAGTGAGAGCGCCAATAGTTCGAGGGGAAATGGGTAATTTCACCCGAGTTAGACACTCTACTTTTCATTTCGACTGGGAGGAAAGTAAAATACTAGACGAACATTTTATAAAAGATGTTCGGCGTTCAACCTCCAGTGTTGTCATAAGCTCCTTGGTCGTGACCAACTCGATTAAACTTTTCTAATGTTGGCAGTATGTGTATTTTCTAGATGGCCGAAACGTGAAAAAAAAGCGTCATCCTATGCTATCATGGCATTATGGCGGGCAGCAGAATAAAGGAATAATTTTAAATGTTGATTTTCTATAATTGCGAAAAAAATATACCAGTCGTAAAATTATTTTAATATGAAGCTATAGATCGTAATAAATACGTCGTTTAACGTATAGCTGAGTTTAGATATATGAAAGCTTATATTTTAATAATATGACATAGCCCAATTATCTTAGACTCCGTGGCCAATCGCAACTATAAAAAAAAACTTTCCGCCCTCGAGGTGAAAACGCAATTTTCCTCCCGGCTATCTACCCATTCAAATTTAACTTTCCGAACAGGACAGATGAAAAATATATTTAACTTTGTAGGTCTAGAATCCCCGGACCCGGGTATGTCATTAAACTACGCCCAGAACCACCGGAGGATGGGCAGCAGCGTCCTCTCAGAACACGGTGAAATACTGCGATCGCCAACCCGCCTGCCAAGCGTGGCGATTATGGTAATTTTCTCCCCAAGAGAAAAAACAAAAACAACCATGGATATTATTTATTATTTTATTATTTATTATTAAAAATCAGACAACATAATGGTCCAAAAATTGTTAGTAACATACAACCTTACACGAACTATATTAGTACCTACTTAAACAACACAAAGAAAAGGCTACATAAGGCTCCGTTTTTCGGTCATAAGATGATTAAAACGCCGCATGACAGAGGAGTCGTATGAACCTACTATGGTCTTTAGGATGGGGTTGGAGCTAACACGCAATCTGCAAAGAAGTGAGGCAGAACTTTTTCGCATGATTGCATAAAAGTCGTCAGTGCGAGCTTGTGCGAACATGCCTGATGCACTGCAGCGTGGCGGCAGCCCCAGCAGCATCCTAAAGCCATTATTATATTGCACTCGCAGGGCACTGAGGGTCTTAAGTGTAAAACTGGTCCAAAGGCTACACGTGTAGAAAACCTGGCAGTACGCTTTGAACAGTGAAATTTTAACTTGTTCACTACAACGCCCAAACCTTCGCACCAGCATATTACACCTGACCGCCAGCGCCCTACGCTCGCGATCGATATCTTTATGGTCTTTAAGGTCATCAGTGATATAATGGCCGAGGTATTTAAACTGGTAAACGCGCTCGAGACCAACGTTATTTAATGTCAGGGCGGGTACATAACTCGGCAACTTACCACCGACGGCCCCAAAGACCATTAGCACACTCTTCTTGACGTTGTACTTCAAGCCATGTGACTCGACATACTTCTCACAAACACGCAGAAGTACCTCAAGCGCTCTGATGGTCGGGCTCAGCAGAGCCATGTCGTCCGCATAACTGATGTTATTCACACTAACATTATGAATTCTGCATCCGACATAAAGACTGCTGAGCTCTACGAGCAGGTCATTCACATATAGGTTAAAGAGCTTGGGTGAGGATATCCCCCCTTGCCGCACCCCGCACTCCAACCCATACGTTTGAGACAACTTATCGGCCCACTTTACGCTATTGACCTGGTTAAGGTACCAGTATTGGAAAATGCTTAGTAGCTCAGCCGGGACACGTCGCTTTTGCAGCTTCTCCCAAAGAACGTCGTATGACACGAGGTCGAACGCCTTGGAAAGGTCCAGAAAACAAGCATAAATAGGCGTTCGACGCTCGGTGTAATACTGGACTGTGTGTTTGAGGCTAAGGACAGCAGTTTCAGTGGACAAACCTGGTCGGAACCCGAACTGAGCATAATGTAGATGTAAATAATTATCTAGTCGAGAATCCAAAAGACTATCTAAAACTTTTGCCAAAACTGTAGCTAGTGAAATGGGCCGATAATTACACCTGTCTGATAGATCACCAGTCTTGTCTTTAGGAATAGGTACTACAATAGTTCTCATCAGATCTGGTGGCAGATATGTATGACCCATGCACAGGGAATAAAACATGGACAATACTCTAGGCAGGTGGACGCCAGCGTTCTGAAGGTGCTCGATACTGAGTCCGTCGTGACCCGGCGACTTTCCTCGCGACATTCTCGTTATTATATTTTTAACTTGTTTTGGAGAGAAACGAACTAAGCCGGTGTCACGACTCGCTCCGTAATCAAACACCTGCTGCGAAGGACCCAGCGGGGACTTGACTCTAAAGTGCTCAACAAACATGTTCGCAATGTCCACTGGGTCTCCTTTACCTTCCACGCTTACAGGTAGACCAGGCTTGACGTCAAGCTTCTTTGTTGCTTTCCAGAACTTAGAAAAATTTTTTGACGCTCGATGCGACGCAATGATGTCAAGTTTAATCTGTTCTTGGTTTTTTTGACACCATTTAAGTTTGCTCTTAAATATTTTGCGACTCAGGCACATCGAAACGTACGCATTACCTGAGCAGGGTTTACCAAATGATAACCATGTTTGAAACTCAAGCCTGGCCTGCATATGCGCCTCTCTTACGTGTTTGTTCCATCCCACTATTTGTTTTCCTCCTTTATGACGGCATCTGACATGACATTCAACAGCGGAATTTGACAAAGCAGTAACAATACTCTTATACATGCAATCGAGAACATGTCGGTGTCGTAAATCATTGCAATGTATGTCACTACAAGATCTGAGCTCTTGAGGAAAATCAATATTCTTTAATTTGTCATTACATAATATATAATAATTTTGTACCTGTGAACTGTCCCTTTCACCCCAAACTACTTTGTTACATGTTTGTCTGCTTAGTGCTATTGTAGGTTTTACTAGATCGAGATGGCACTTAACTATAACAGGAAAATGATCCGAGCAAAAAACATCATGTACAATACTTACATCAACGACTGTGCTCTGGGCAGACTGAGTGACTACGCAATGGTCTAGCCAGCGTCGACAGCCATGAGCTTCGCTAATATAAGTATAGTTATTCGAGTTTAACCCTAGTTTAACAAAATCAGCACATTCCCATTTCTGTTCGGCACAAAAGTTCATTAGCTCGACAGCAAATGGCTCGCCAGGATGAGCGTTAAAATCTCCTAACATGTATACAGCTTCTACTCCACTACTTTCAACAATTGCATTTAACTTACTGAGGCAGTCAATATACTCGGGCAGATGGTCCGTACAGTCCGTCGGCATGTAAACACTGCACACGATAAATGATCTATTATCTAATGACACTTTTATTGCCGCTATTCGCGCACTATCACAATTAACTATTGACACCGAACGGAAAACACGACTACGCCATAGTAAGGCCACGCCACCGAACGGCCGGCCTCTTATCATTCCCAACGATGTATCTACCGCTGACTTGCCGCAGTACTCGAAATCGCAGTGAATTTGTCCCAGGTACGTTAGGTCATGAGGAAACAGCCACGTCTCCTGAAGCGCAACTATATCAGCTGTTTGGCATATAAGTCTCACATCGTCGATGGAACGTTTCACTGATTTGCAATTATAACTTACGAAATTACTTATATAAGGGTTTATATCCATATTTTAGTTACATAGGTTTTCGCTGTAGTATGCCTTCTTTCGACTGAACTTTATCGTAAATAAAACGCCTAAAAGTAATTCCGTAGGGCCAAAAAGTAACGTCTAACACCTCATTTAACTTAGTTTTTGAGATGTACATTTTATACGAATTGTAAGCCTTTTTCGTCTTTCTGTTGATTTTGAATAACGTGACATCTTCGTTAATACGATTCTGAATATAATCTGTAATATCATTTTCATCGATTTATTGCACAACCAATAAATCGGCCCCCAGTCCCCGGCGGCCCCGCTATTCCTGGCTACGGTAGCGGTCGCGGTAACGGCGGGGCGGGGGGTGCTAAGAATCTCCGGCAGAGATTTGGCTACCACCACCGACGACCCCTGGCCCTGGCAACTTATAACACACGAACGTTGAGGGCTGACGAGAAGATCGTGGAACTTGAGGAAGAATTGAGCAGGTTACGCTGGGACATAGTGGGTTTATCAGAAGTCCGAAGACAGGGGGAGGACACGATAACTCTTAAGTCGGGTAACCTGTTCTTTTTCCGGGAAGGCGACAAACTGTCCCAGGGAGGTGTCGGGTTTATCGTCCACAGGTCTCTTGTGAACAACGTTGTCAAGATCGAGAGTGTGTCGTCAAGAGTAGCTTACCTTATACTCAGAATCACCAAACGGTATTCGCTGAAGGTCATACAGGTATACGCTCCAACTTCAACGCACTCCGATGATGAGGTGGAGGTAATGTATGAGGATATTTCCAGAGCCATACATTCCACCAAAACTCACTACAACGTTGTCATGGGAGACTTTAACGCAAAGCTGGGTAAACGAAGCGGAAATGAGCTGAGAGTGGGGCAATTTGGAATTGGAAGTCGGAATTCCCGTGGCCAGCTGCTGGCGGGCTTCATGGAGAAAGAGGGACTCTTTATGATGAACTCTTTCTTCAAGAAGAGTGAATGCCGCAAATGGACATGGGTGAGTCCCGACGGTGCGACCAGAAATGAGATAGATTTCATCATGTCGACCAGAAGGCAAATATTCAATGATGTCTCCGTGATCAATGCGGTCAAAACCGGGAGCGATCATCGAATGGTCAGAGGCACATTGAATATCGACGTACGCTTGGAAAGGTCACGCCTGATGAAATCAACGCTCCGTCCAGCACCGATTCATATCCAAAACCCCGAGAACTTTCAGCTCGAACTCAAAAACCGCTTCGAAAGCCTAGGTGAATGCGTAGATGTGGATGATTACTGCAACAGGTTTGTGGAAACTGTCCAAACGGTCGGGTCTAAGTTTTTTAAGACTCGCCGTTCAAAAGGAACCAAGAAAATCTCTGATTCTACCCAAAAGTTAATGGAGAACAGACGTGCTATGGTTCTGCAGTCATCACAAGATGCTTCTCAGTACAGGCAGCTCAATAGACAGATCTCTAAGTCTTTGACCCGCGACATACGCCAATTTAATACTAATAGTATTGAAGAGGCTATTGAGCGAAACAAAGGCTCTAAAGTGTTTAAAAAAGATTTGTCTATTGGGCAGAGCCAGCTGATGAGGCTGAAGACCGATGACGGCAGGATCATATCGTCTAAACCTGAGCTTTTGGGAGAGATAGAGAAGTTCTACGGACAGCTGTACACGATAACATGCCCACCTGTCAGCAACCTAGCAGAAGACCCAAGAGCTAGGTTGTCCCAACACTACACCGAAGATATCCCGGACGTTAGCCTGTACGAGATTAGAGTGGCTCTAAAACAGCTTAAGAACAGCAAGGCACCGGGTGATGACGGAATTACGGCTGAGCTTCTGAAAGCAGGTGGATCACCGGTTTTAAAAGCTCTTCAGAAGCTATTTGATTCCGTCATAGCCCAGGGTAAAACGCCGCAAGCATGGCACGCGGGCGTGGTGGTTCTTTTCTTCAAAAAGGGTGATAATACCCAGCTGAAGAATTATAGACCCATCACGCTCCTGAGTCATGTTTATAAGCTGTTCTCTAGAGTCATTACGAATCGTCTCGCTCGCAGGTTTGACGACTTTCAGCCTACCGAACAAGCCGGTTTCCGAAAAGGCTTTAGCACCATAGACCACATCCACACGCTGCGGCAGGTTATACAGAAGACCGAGGAGTATAATCAGCCACTATGCTTAGCGTTTGTGGACTATGAGAAGGCCTTCGATTCGATCGAAACATGGGCTGTGCTGCA
This sequence comes from Acleris sparsana, assembly GCA_923062465.1. Lineage (NCBI taxonomy): Eukaryota > Metazoa > Arthropoda > Insecta > Lepidoptera > Tortricidae > Acleris > Acleris sparsana. The sequence goes on from OV281293.1 coordinate 6,664,680, forward strand.
GTCTCTTCAGCGGTGCCAAATCGACTATCGGTACATCGAGGTGTTAAAGTGTTTGTATAGAAACGCCACTATGTCAGTTCGCCTTCAGGACCGGAACTCGAAGCCTATCCAATTGCAGCGAGGAGTAAGACAGGGAGATGTAATATCTCCGAAACTGTTTACTGCTGCATTGGAAGACGCTTTCAAGCTTCTGGACTGGGGTGGTTTTGGCATCAGCATAAATGGCGAATACATCACTCACCTTCGATTCGCCGACGATATTGTCATCATGGCTGAGACCCTGGAGGACCTTGGTACAATGCTCGATGGCCTCAGTAGAGTAAATCATGTCAAATGTCCATGTCGTACCCACTCCTGTCAAAGTTGGTGACTCTACTCTCGAAGTTGTTGACGACTATCTATACCTAGGACAAAAAATCCAGTTAGGTAAGTCCAACTTCGAAAAAGAGGTCAATCGTCGAATCCAACTCGGATGGGCAGCGTTCGGTAAGCTACGCACTATCTTCTCGTCCCAAATACCACAGTGCCTCAAGACAAAAGTCTTTGATCAGTGTGTGTTGCCAGTGATGTCGTATGGATCCGAGACATGGTCGCTTACAATGGGCCTCATAAGAAGGCTCAAGGTCACTCAAAGGGCGATGGAAAGAGCTATGCTGGGTGTCTCCTTGCGAGATCGAATCAGGAATGAGGAGATTCGCAGGAGAACTAAAGTAACCGATATAGCTCACCGGATTGCAAACCTTAAGTGGCAGTGGGCGGGGCACATTGCTCGTAGAACTGATGGCCGTTGGAGCGGAAAGGTTCTAGAGTGGCGACCGCGAACCGGGAGACGAAGTGTTGGCAGACCTTCCACAAGGTGGACTGACGATCTGATAAAGGTCGCGGGAAACCGCTGGATGACAGCAGCAGAGGACCGATCGTTGTGGAAAACCTTGGGGAAGGCCTTTGTCCAGCAGTGGACGTCTTGCGGCTGATAATGATGAGGTCTAGAATTATTGATATAAGTAGGCTATTAGGTATTTCCCCCGGCGAACTATTACCGACGGATGTAGACGGAGGCAAAACCTTTGATCAGTAAAAGCTTGAAATAGGGTGTGTAGGTTTTTTTTTCCTTTTTAGTTCTCGTTAAGTGGTATTTATCAAGTTTTTCCTTTTGATCATTATGTCGTAAAGTAGTGTATTAAAATAAATTATTTCCATTCTAAAAAAATATTAGACAGCGTTTTAAATTTACCACTCCATACCTTTGCCCTTATTAGTAAACGTGGAGTAACCATGGAGTAGCTAAGCCAAGCTTTGTCCTTATCTATCGAATTCAAATGTCACAATGGTAGATAAAAGAATAAATATGGCTTGACAAGGCAAGGCATAATTAAACATATTTATAGGTATACAAGAAATTGAACAGCGGTGTAAGAAGAACTAGCCTTTGATGCTGTATTTGTTGTTAATAAACTTGATTTTTATATTAAATGTACAGCATTACATTTGCCATTTCGAGCTCTTGCTAATTTATCCGCACAGTATACGTTAAATCACGCCTGGTATTTAGGTGTATCTAGAGATAAAAATCAAGAACCATAATGATATAGCATAAATTATACCCGCACTCGTCGCGGTGCTTGCTTATCATCTATTTGTTCATCCTCTCCTCACAAACCCGTATACAAAAGCCAGGCAAAAGCGTGTTGATCTACAAAGATTAACATAGCCAACCAACACCAACAAACCAACTTCAATATGCAATTGCGAATATCTTGAGCGAGTTACATCTGTTACAGACGAGACAACAAACTGCAGATTGAAACGGCGTTTGCGTCGAGATAATTGCATATGTAAATTCATATACTATATTATCATACATATTCTTCTTTGTGTTTGTCTGATTTCAAAAAGTAAGGAAGTTTCTAAACTTGTCACAGTTTGCGTTTTTGCTAAGTTTACTTTACTGTTGGGAGCTTGGTGGAAGAACCTTCGTTTGGACAGAACTGACATCTATTGTGTAGAGAATAATGACGTTGACAGGGGTTTACTACTTCATTTATTATTTTCTTGTTAATATTCTGGTCAAACAACAGTACAACCAGAAATGATTTTTGGTGAGCAAGTTAGAAATCAAATTGCGGTGTCGTTTTTCCGTATCTAATCAAAAGGCATGGTAACACTTTGCGCTGCTGTCCCTTAAACCGTTAAGTTAAGTTTTATGGCTCTCCTACACTCTCGGCGATGATCGTTGATGGTCTGATCGTCGATAATCGTGCAGGTATCGCCCTTAGTAGTTTGTCGAACGAAGCGTACAAGATGGACGTGGATTGTGTTACTGCTTTATTTATTTAATAAATGGAGGAAAAGAAGATGGTGGTACTTGAGTATTAATCATAATAAAAACCAGTATTTAGATACAATAACTATATTATACCTTTTTGTTTTTAATTAATTCTCCACCGGGAATGAATCATCGGCGATAGGGCAGCTGAACGCACCACGTGGTGATTTCTTATGATGCGTGCCCGAAAAACCGACGAATCACCGGTCGCAGACGATCAGCGGTGATCATAGACAATGATCGTCGAATATAGCAGAGTGCTCCACACTATCGTATTCGCTCGTAATCGTCTGTAATCGCCGATAGTGTAGAGGAGCGAGATACGAGAAAATTGTTACGTAACAACGCACTTGATAATTACGCATTTAACCCACTAGATAAACGTCAGAAAAACCGCGTGCTGTAAAATCCAGAAGATTGTGATACAAAATGCAAATTCTAAAATCGTGAAACTTGGTCTTGATTTTGGAGGGTGAGAAACAATATCACCAGGAGCTAAATTTTCTACGCGATTTAAGCGTCGCCTCATAATCCACTTAAGTTTGTATTAGACAAAGGAAAGAGTTAAAAAAATTGCTCAACTAATAAGAGAAAAATAACAAACAGTGGGCGAATATGATGTGACTGAATGAATGCATTATTAATGCAATAAAATATCATCCGGTTTCTTATAACGGTTTATAACCTTTGAAAGGTAGGACTGACAGCCAGAGGAATGTTGCCACTTTTTAATCATCTAAATTGATCTGTCCTTAGATCACGTCAGTTTGTTGCTCCGTTTCGGTGTGACAGAAGTTCAACCGAACATTTTGTTGCAATTATAAACGGTACCTAACCCAGCATTTTCACTTCATTGATTTTATCATTATACTTCATATGCTGTATCATTTCATCGACCGATGTTTTCTGTTGAAACCATGATGTTTTCAGGATATCATAAACATGTATTACGTTAGGTTTGACTTGTACCTGCCAAAAAAACCTCATGCGGCGAGAAATACGTTCCTTAAAATGTGTTCTGTAAAACAATAATATAAGTTCATAAATATGTATACACTTTAGTACCTTGCGACTTTAATTGTTGTTACAATTAATATATGGCAGTTTAACCATTACATTAAACAGACAAGGTACTAAAAATACATATTTTTTTGAATTCGACTGTACCTAGTAACTGTTAAAATTTCCAGACACTTCGATGCTATTTAAGTGTAAAATTAAAGAAAGGAACAACTGATAACTTGATCACTTTGTAATACATCCTAATGGAAACATACATTATAATTGAAATTTATTTCACGCTATTTTCATAATAGTTTTTTTTAATGACTATCAACATAATGAAGTCCGTAGTGTACGAGTATTGGAACTTGTACCTAGCCCCTCAAGTGATTTGTGGAACCAGAATTACCAGTGACGATGGCACTTATTTTTGCTTATAAAAAAGGTCGATCAATTAATTTGCATGAGCAATCAAGTGGCTAGTCATTTTATCGAAGTTAGTAAATGTTTTGCCTAATGAATGGATGAAGATTGGCTTTACATTTTTAGGGTTCCGTACCCAAAGTGTAGCCCAACGGGACCCTATTAATATGCTTATGCTATCCGTCTGTCAGTCCTTCCGTCCTAATTTTAAAGAGCTGTGTCTTTTAACAGGTAGCGTGTTGGTTTTTCTTTCAGAATACGTGTTATTACGGCGGAATTACAAATAATAATAATTAAGGAATGTAATATATATATTTTTTTTTGTACTTACCGTAAAAGCGATAAAATATACAAGCGTCAAATATGATTATACCCTGAAGAAACACAACAAATACTAAAAAAAAAGTCAAGTGACAGGTTGCGCTCACGCTGAAGCGATTCGGGATCTAATTCAAATCGGAATATAATACCTACTGTGCGGGGGTACGGAGCCTTTGGTGCGCGAGTCCGACTCGCACTTGACCAGTTTTTTTGTTTTATTTGTATCCAACAGAAGTTGTCTCATAGACTTAGAAAAACTCTGCTAAATAGGAGATCTTAGTTATGTATTATGTAAATTTAGGTAGTGGGTTATCAACTTCTCAATCTGTAAGTGAACAGTGGGGCTAGACAAGTTGCCATTAAATACGAACGCTAGCGTTTGGCGATCACCTATCGCTTTGCGTTGTCGAAAATGAAAAAGCTAGCCAAGTTGCCTTTAGATACCGACGTTTATATCGTGATAGTGCTCGTGTTGAATTCAACCTGTCAAAATAGTACCGCGTAACGACAGACAAAACGTCAAAACTATCACTATTCGATTAGCGCGAGTGATAGTGATCACATTTCAGCGTGTCAGTTGTAACGAGTGATGTATCACGTGACTTACATCAATTCCATACATTTTTGTAAGTGACAGGTGATCACCAAACGCTAGCGTTCGTATTCCATGACAACTGGTCTAGCCCCGCAGTATTATCAGTAAAGATAAATGCGGCAGTGATATATCGGTAAACTTGTTAAAGATCCCTATGAACTAACATAGAGAATCACGCTAATGCGCGCGGTAAAATTCACAAAATGTTGTAGTCGTACGATTTCGCTTCGGAATTTTGATGAAACTATTTACTTAAAACCTCGCAGTCGTAATGAGCACCGAGGTGCAGTCGTAACGTTCATTACATTATTCGAATAGTTCTCTCAACTCTCAGTGGACGTAGTTATTCTTTGAATTGGTCACCAAACATCTGAGTAGCTTTAAAATGTATATTGTCTGTGGAGAATGCGCGACTATATAGCAGGTTAAAAGCAAAACATTTAAGAGGATTGTGAAGTTGACATTTTCACAGGAAATTTGTACAATACCTACATACCTTCTTACGGAATAGAAACAAATGACAAAAGCTAATAAATAAATAAAGCAATTCTAACCGCGTTTCTCGCATTCGCATCTGCGTCTCATGTGAAGCCTCTATTTGTCATCCCTTTGCCTGGGTCAGTAAACACGAGTCACATCAAAAAGTCGAGTCAATTTAACGATCACAAAAGCAATGTCTCATGTCTATTTAACGTCTACAGAAGGAACATGTCATTAGTCGTTGAATCCGCTTACAACGGTAGCTTAGTTAAACAAATGAATATCGCCGCATCGCCCATAGTCGCGTATATAGCCGGAGAAAAAATACTTATGAAAATACTACAAGTTTTCATTTTTGCTGTGTGCTAGGTAAAAATAAAGTGCAATGTGACTATTTTTAAAGAATTAAAAGGTTGACGGCTGTGCTTTAGGCATTTAGTCATTAAATTAATGAAAAACTTTTGAGAATTCTAAAAGTTTTCATTTTTGCCGTGTGGATAAAGTGCATCCCGGACTGTTTTCGCTGATGGCGGTTTGTTCACGGCTTTGGCTTTGTCAAGTGCTAGGCATTATGCCACCAATATTAGGACACGGTATTCGAATGCTGCTGTGACTTAATTCACATATCGATTGAAAACAAAGGTCCCTCAAGCAGTTTAATTGATAGGTACTTATATAAAATATTACATTATACTTAATGTAATCGGATTATCATACAATGTTGACACAAAAAAGGACACCGCACCGCAATAGTATGGGAAAAAAATATCGGGGAATTTTGATGAAAAATATACTTTACGAGTCTTGATAAATATTTGATAATGCTATGTAACATGACTAAAAGAATGTTTCGTAAAAAGAGCCGTTTTCGAGAAAGTGATTACAAATATTGATTTTGTGTCTTATATTTTTCTTTTGTCAACAAAAAGAGGGCATATACTCATAATATATATTGTAGTAATGCTGAACCCACGTACGCAGTTAAAATAAACAGACCGCTTCATCTACGGAAATAGGTTTATTTCCTCATAAATATTTGCGCTTGTGCGAGGTCTGAACCCTGGAAATTCGATCTGACAGCGAGAGATTTATAGCTCCTCTCGTTCGATTGACGAGGGTGCAGCACTTAGAGGTTGGTTATCCGCGGACGACGCACAACACGCCTGGCAGAATGTTTTAGCACTTTTAACGGCGATATATGACGACAGGTGGTTTCGAGGTGATGCGACTTGCAGTAACAGGTTACGCTAAAGCTAAGAGGGCTCTTCTTTAGAAGAGCTGACGTCGTTTATGCGGATGCGGGGTACAGCCAGGTAATTAAGCCTTACAAACTTTAACTTTGTGTATGTCCACAGGACCTAAGTATGTGTATGACCCTAATATTATAAATGAAAAACTTTGGATGTTTGTATGTTTGGATGTTTGTTACTCAATCAAGCTTCAACCACTGAATGGAACGGAATGTAACTGGGCTAACCTATAGGTTAGGTCTTGGAATAGGACAAGGATAGTTATTATCCCGGAAAATTTGAAAGTTCCCGAGGGAATAACGATAATCGAAATCTACGCAGATGATGTCGCGGGCAGAAGCTATTGGTTTTTACCGTGTTGAATAGAGACGCAGGTAGGTACAATGTAAAAATCTGCAAAAAAAAAAGGTTCCTAGCTGAACTGGGAAAAAATCAAGAGGTGGTGGTGGTTAGGGCCTGAATGGGTTCATGTATATGTACATTATACATTAGGCAGTTGATACATGGTTACCTTGCGTGGACCATTCATATTATTTAACGCTCAACGCTACTAAGAGATTATATAAATTAACAGAAATGCGCTATGTCGGGCCCATAGTAATGTTTAAATCACGCCTGTTAAGTGATCCATGAATTTGTAAGCGAAGCGTCTCAGCGTGGGGTTACGACCTACCCCTTTAGAGACCCAAAGGATTATACTATAATTCTTGGACTGAAAGGAAACAGATTTTAACTTAAGATCGTGATACATTAACCCTTACTAAACGTAGAAAATACCCTACGACAATGTTGAGGCTTCAATGTACTAGACGTAGGTGCAGAATTTGAAACGCTTGGTAGGGGTTTAATGTTAAATTATGACCGCTTAAATCTTCGGCACATTTTAGTACCTTGCCACATTAATTCATTTGACAGATTAGAGCAGCAGGTCAAATATGACGTTACAGTGACAAAGCACTAAAGTATGCAGCGACTTGTAAGGCCGACCGTTCGTTGTAAATGTGTGTAACGTTAATATTGTAGTTTCTGCCGCCCAACCTGCAATTTGCAAAGGATTACCAATTAAATGTACATATGAAAGGTCCACGGAAATAACATGTTTTTTTTTTTATGGAACAAGAAGGCAAACGAGCACACAGGCCACCTGTAATGACGGTAAGTGGAAACTGTGACCCATAGACATTCGCTTTCACAAGACTGCAAGCCTAAGACTGCAAATGCGTTGCCAACCCTGAGGACTAAGATGGAATGCCTCTATGCTAGTCATTACACCGGCTGTCTTATCCCCAAACCGGAACACAACAATGCGAACACTGCTGTTTGGCGGTAGGTTAATGGATAAGATGGTGGTAGCGATCCGGACGGACCCTGCACAAGGTCCTACCACCTGCAAAACATCAACATCATCGAAAGTTGAAAGTTAGGAACTATGTAATTTTGTACGTAATTTTCGTGTAGAGGTTTTTTAAGACTTACAAGTTATATGAAGATTTATATCTTGAACTGAGTGATAGGTAATAGTTCATTTTGTCCTCTACATTTGGAGATTAAAAACTCAATTTCAAAGAAGTGACTGGACATAGTGGACATGTTCTTTCCGTGGACCCTTCATATGTGAAATTTCATAGATTTGGTTTAACGTTTATAAGTTCAGGTTTAACGATATTGTTTTACCGCCTAGAATGGAGGCCCAAGGTAGTTGGAAAATTTCGGAATTTCCACTACCATGCAGAACTCATTGATTTTGTAGTTATCGATAAGATAGTCCCATGATGACAATTATAGAGCAAGAATGAATTAAAATGTAAAGTATAGACAAAGGCATGGAACCTTGCGTCAACCCTTGATATAGGTATTCTTTGATTTAAGCAGTCGCTAAATTAAAAAAAATCGTCTAACTTCCTAAAATAGTCCACTTAGAATCACGACGTGAAATATTACAGCCATCTATGACCTGTTATCAAACCTACATCCATGAGGATTTAGTGTTATGGCAACCGCAACGGCTTAAATTCTCAAGCTTGTTCCCTATTTTCTCATTAGGAAATATTTCGCAAATCCTAAGGGAATCGCGACAAGTAGCTTCTATGCTGCCGCAGGCAACATTTTGCCTTCCATAATAGCCGTTCGAAAATCCTTTTATCACTATTGAGTAATAATAGTATGTATGTAAAAAATCTGTACAAAAGCGAATTAATAATGTTGTCTTTTTTAACCTTTGACAACAACTGTCAAAACGAAATGAACACTTGACCGAAGGACATTATTATTTTGACACGTTTATTATTAATAAGTTCAACTCTTAAATCAGCATTTTCTACTGAGTCGTACTTTGACGTAACTCTGTCAAAGTCACATATGAAAGAGACCTATCTAACTCCGCAAAATACTTCAAATGTTTCACTGTTTCAACTATTTCTTTGTTTTATAGTATGTATGAACGTAACAAAAGGTAAAACCTCAAATGGCAATAATAATGAATCTGTACATTTATTTCCGTGACCTCAGCTTTGAACTCGCATATGTAAAATGATTGTGAGCTACATTTAAGTTCAAAACTTTGATTCATTTTAATTAGTGATTGAACCTTTGATCGCTGTGTCGCACATTTAAGTTCATTATTTACATCACTGAGCTAGTGAGCTGTCGACATTGAAGAGCACTCGTTAATAATAATAGATTTGCAACAAATAATGACAATTGAAGCTAATAACGACAAAGTCTGCGTTTTCAAAGACCATTCATGGGGTAAGATTAGGTATATTTATGCTATAAAAATGGTAGGATAACATGTACATAATGCTTTTTGAGAGTTATCCAATAAAGTGAGATTGACGAAACAGATATATGAGGCAAGAATCAATGGGAAGGTTAGAAGAGGGCGGCCATAAGGCGACCGTTCCTACGGGGACTTAAGAAAGGGCCAGGTCAGGAGCCGAGTACCCTGAACCGACGCACGTGTCTGAAGGTACTTATGACTCGTATTGAGGAAGCGAGGAATGTTTGTCTGGATCGTAGCAAGTGGATGGAAGTGGACTCTACCTACCCCTACGTGAAAGAGACGTGATTGTCTGTATGTGTATCCAATTCCCACTTGATGAATGTAAAAAAAACCTTTTTTAACTACGCCAAATTACAGCATTGTAGAACCAAGAGTCTCTGAGTTAAACCGCAGACAGACGGACAGACGGACAAGGCGAAATCATATGGGTTCCTTATTTACTACGTATTTATATTTTTTTCCTCATAAACAACTAAGCAAAAAGGAATAAAATACGTCACGAAATGGTTCCAATTCAGCGTTATGCTGACATTAAAGATAGCGCTGGTCTTTCTTTGCAATCCACTGAAAGCGCTTAAAGCACGCTTTACGTTTAAATAATAAGTAACTCAGGTTGCATAAAGTACGTATAAGTAAATACCTAATCATAACCACTCAACTGGCTTGATTATCTTATCAATCAAAAGCAATTTAGGTACTAATACCATTTAGTATACCCATAATAATGTAACGTATGTAACGACATTATAATTGATTCTTTTCGTCAGAAGTCTTTACGGAATCGTATTTGCCAATTTATTTTTTTCTTGAACGGTATTCAAGGTGTTTTAATTTTCCTTATTATTTTTATTGAACCTTTCCTTAAAGTACATGTAAAATGGTAAATTTAATTTCATGTCGGTTAAGACTAACATAATATTTAAGGAAAAAAAAATCACTTTAATCTCATTTCCCGATTAATTGGCTAGGTTCGGTCATTTCCCTGAAAATGACATAAGACCAATAGAGAGAATTATTCACGAGCGTATCGGGCCGTGCCTTTTGTAGGGTTCCATTAGTCCAGCGTTTCTTAATTTTTTTGCTGTCACGGACCACTTTCAGGATTTAAATTTCTGAGTTTGTTGCGGCGTTTCTTCTCAGCAGTGGTCTCCTCTTTGGAAGCGCTGGTAGATTCTTGACGTGTAAAAGTGCCCGTGCAGTCTACTTACTGAATAAATGTCTTTTGACTTTTTTATCTTTTATCTTTAAAAAATCTATGGACCCCAATCAAAGAATAGGTATTTGACCGACAGCACAATTTCCTAATAAATGTTAAGGGTTAATTGAGATATTGAGGGCCCCTGATACACATACTACGTACCCTTAGGGGACCCCACATAAAGAAACCCTGCGTTAGTCGTACCGAAAAACAATCCTCATATAAACATGTTCTTGCGTTTTTTTTTAACAACAACTACCTATTTGAGTTTGACTGTCCTAAAATGGAAATTTAAAGGGAAATTAATTTAAAACGAAACCGTTATTATACTTATTTAATTGTAACGCTGTCCGTATGTCTGTCACTAGGTGTATCTCATGAACCGTGATAGCTAGACAGTTGAAATTTTCACAGAAGACGTGTTTCTGTTGCCGCTGTTATATAAAAATTACAAAAAACGCAATAAATTTAATATTTAAGCAACTTTAAAATCCCATACAACAAATGTGTTTTTTTTGTCGGTTTTTGTTCCAAATTAACAGGTAGACACTTGAAATATTCACAGAATATTTAGTTATATATTCACTTAATATATCACCGTTTTTTTGCTAATGTACCTATAGATAATGGTACGGAACCTTTCTAGCGCGAGTCCGACTCGCACATGGCCGGTTTTTTTTGTTTACTACTTCTGTATATTAAGTCTTTATTGTAGGTCACGACGCTTTTTTTTATGTCAATGAGAAGGCATGCGAGCACTCAGGCCACCTGATGGTAAGTGGCATCTGAGACCCATTACACATTTGAAATCTCAAGACTACAATCTCAAAACTGCAATCCTAAGACTTCAAATGCGTTGCCAACCCTGAGGACTGAGATGGAATGCCTCTATACTAGTAATTTCACCGGTTGTCTTCTCCCCACACCGGAACACAGCAAAGCGAACACTGCTGCTTGGCAGTTGGTTAATGGATAAGAAGGTAGCAATCCGGACGGACCCTGCACAAGGTCCTGCCACCACTAAAGTGTGTTTGTGTGGTCTAATAAAGAATTTCCTTTTTTTTATTCCGAAATGTTGGATATTATACGTACCTACTTATTTATTTTATGGTAACATTGGTTTTTTATTCAACATTACTAAGTCGCCAACTAATTGTATGTTACTATGCTATTTATGTGTTATCAAAATAATAATTTACTTTCGTCTAAGCAAAGCTTAAGAATAAAACACCTTTGGTAAAGGGACGGATGGGCGGACGGACAGACAACAAAACTAAAAGGGTCCCTTGTTAGACCACGGAATCATAAAACCACAAATTTGCTCAATATATATATATATATATAATTAACAGTGATAATTGAATTTATTTGTGGTATTTCCACCACATACTGCATCAAGTCAACACGGATTTAATTAATTATTAAGCTTCAAACAATCCATTATTTCACTGGTAATTACTTGTAACATGTTGGATTTATTTATTTAATCTTTATTGCACAGAAATAAGTACAAATAGCGGACCGAAAGCCTAATGGCATTCTCTACTATAAATTTAATTAGTGGGTGCACAGAAAATGATAAAACATAATTATTCAAATTATTGCTAATGGGTACTACAATAAATATATATGTCCGATGTTGGATTTATCTCGGCTTTTCCCAGAAATGAGTTCAGTTAAGCAGTTATACTGCGCAACACAAAATTCGATTCAATTAATTTCACTATAGTTACGATTTCTTTGTATGGACGCAACAATCTATAACAGGTTTTTTGTTTGTCAAAGACTAGTTTGATAAGTTTATACCTAATACTCGTAGTAGAGGATCCAAATAGAAGACGACCTTCACCCAGATTTTATTCGTTAAACAGTATTTTACACGTTAAACAGTACGGCGAATAGGTTAACTGAAAAAAATCAGTCCAGTACAGTCCATGATAAAAAAAAAACTTTTACAGTTTGAAGTATGTATAGAATATGCAAACCTTAGGTTTAGTGCAAATGATTACTAGTACCGACTTACCTAACTACCCAATGGTTTTGATGATGGCTTCATACTGTTCGATTAGTATGTACTTGGTCTATTAAACAAGCAATAGCAATTAAAAAAAAAAATTGACTGTACTGGACTGTCATTTTTCAGTCAGCCTATTAGTCATATATTACTTACCATATATTTGTTATAAAAAACTTTTTATCGTCTAAAAAGCCGGGTGAAGGTCGTGTCCTATTAATATATAATTATATTCCTCAATAATCCACCTACCACACTTGGAGTATTGCTCTTATCTTTGGGCTCCGAAGTACCAATTGCTTCCGTTTGACTCTATTCAGCAACGAGCAATTCGAATCGTCGACGATCCTAATATAACGGGAGCTGCGAATGGAAATTGGATGTATTTGCGTATTGTATGCTCTATCACAGGGAGAGCTTGCAGTACTATACTTTCGTAAGTAAATATTATTTTTTAATTACCGTATATATATATACATTTGAGTAAACTGAACATAATAAATAAACCTACTAGGTACTTATTAAAAGTTATAAGTATATAATAATAGTACAAAATTATTTTTCACCAATTATAAATACAATAAGACGTACAAACGAGTACTAGTGTCATTTATTTGACTGTAAAACATCGATACATTTTTTGTACATACCTAGTTGTTATAGAGTCAGAATTATTATTTTTGTACTTTTGTCGCTTATACCTAAGGATGGAATCAAAGCCATTTATGGTAACTTTATTAAGTATATTAAAAAAAAACTTTTTTGCTTCGTATTCATACTGATTACCTGTAACCATATTTTTTAAGCATGACGATAAATAGCTTTTCTCTAGTACCTACCTATAGGGTAAGCCTAGACCCGTTTGAGACCCGGGTGGGGGTGTTCTGAGGGTGTAAGGGGGGCTGAAGGTACTTTTTTTTCAGATTTTTGCTCGTATTTCTAATATATGCGATAATATCATTATGAAAACTTCTGACAAAAGTTTCTACATAAAAAAAATATGCTTTTTTTAGCCGAGCACTATTGCAGCGATGCAATATATCATGAAAAGCATGCGGGCTATTGCACATTGAAACTGAGCCTATCAGGTGATTACGGCGTCGAGATAGACGATTGCTTTAGTTAGAGAATACACCACAGTTTGTTGACGTTAGGCGCAATAAATCTGTTTAATGGTGAATAATTCCGTTCAAACGGCCAAGAATATTCGAAAACATTTATTGAAGACATTAAGAGCATCATCGGAGCTTTATAATTTCTATTTCGATATCATTTTCTGAAAATATCAGTTCATGTTTGAGTAATAAAGTGTTGATAACTAGATTATTTTACACGCTATTTATAATATGAATAATTGCGATTTCCGTTCCTCGTTCAAAATTAGATCATTACAACATTCCATTGGTCTTAATGATGAATTTATAGGAAATAACAGTTTTTAGTTTTTTAAGTCTGTAATAGTTTCACCAACTGCAGCTACACTATGTAAATACCTATTATTAATTATTAGGTAATTACTTATTCATCATCATCATTATCATATTTATTTTTAAACGTTAGTATTTTTCACTCATAATTAAACGTTCTTCCCACGATAAGACGTGTAAAGTACATACATATTTACCTCTTCATGTCACTTCAATCCGACATTTCGGTCATCGCAACGACCCTGCGTCGTTGTTGCCTGACGCAATTTCAATCACAATCGGCTTCAAAGTGGAACAATTGTTTTCATTTTGTATGCAGACAAGCCTTCGATTATCAAAATGAAAACGATTGCGATTGCGAGTGCGTTAGGCCCCAGGTCACCGACTATTATAATACAGTGCGAATAGCGCGATAGCTCTTAGAAGGTGCTTCGGGTTGTACTTGTCTCTCACTGGCTCTCATACGGTCTAATTAGGAGCTCACAGACTGAACCAGCGACGTCGTCTTCGTTGTGAAAGTTAGTGATAACCCAAACTATACATTAGTACTTTTAAGCCAAACATGACTCGCTGTGGGTATGCTTCTTAAAGTGTGTGGCAATTTGTAAAAAACTTCTCAAGTTGTAAAAGTTTCTTATGAGAAATTCGCGGTAACTTCTAAAAACATTCTTAAGTTTTGTATGGGAAAAAAATAAATAAATAAATAATTGAAATAAACAAATATCAGGGGACAACCTCAAACCAATTGACCTATTTAGTCCCAAGTAGGCTTGTACTATGGATACTAGACAACGATAAAGATACTTATGTAGAGAAATACATAGTTCAATACATAGAAATCATCCTAGACTAAGAAACATATACTTACTTGCGTTTATCACTCAAATATTTGCCCATACCGGGTATCGAACCCGGGACCGCTAGCTTCAAAAGGCAGGGTCAACCAACAGGCCAAAGCGTCTTCGATAACTTTCAAACATTTCCGAGAATATTCTCACTAATTGCTTGTAAAGATTTCCAAACTTCTGGGAATGTTGTTCAACTTGCGTGTTAATTGTATTACCGCCAGTTAACTACTCTTTACATGCTCCTAATTAAAACCTTCTACGATAATAAGCAATCTCTGCACTGAAAGGGCTCGTGTAAAACGGTGGGTATCAGCAGTTCCCTCGGCTTCATTACAAATTCTAAAAGCTACTGTAATAAGGTCTTTTAAAGGGATTTGCGTCTCTTTACTTTAATATTACTTTGTTGATTTAGGTGCCTTTTTAAAGTATCCTCTCTTAGAATATCAAGGCTATCAATAATTTACCATTCGATTATTTCAGACAGTTACCAGCATTGACTCAGCGTTGCCAGTTTTTTTTGCCAAGATAAAAGCGGCATTCTTTCGTCGAAAGCGGGACATAGTAAAACAATCAAATACAATACAAATAAAAATAATTTATTATGTAAGTAGGCCCTGTAGGCACTTTTACAAGTCTGAGTCTACCAGCGCTTCCAAAGAGACCACTGTTGAAAAGAAGCGCCGCAAGAAACTCAACAGTAAGCCGTTTTTTCCAAATAAATCACTTATTACAATACTAAACTTAAGCTACACAATTTAAATGTCACAGGGATGTACAGGTCCCAGTAGTAATAATAATTAAATATATCAAAATGTCGGATTAAAATAAATAATACAATTTCGGAGATGTAAACAGTCTCCAAATGTCAAATTAAAATTAAGAACTAAATATAATTAAAAAAAACAAAAACAAGGGAGATGTAGAAAGTCTCCACGGTCAATTTTGGAGATGTAAAGAGTCTCCAGATGTCAAATTAAAATTAAATACCTACAATTATAAAAAAAAAACACACGCATCTCTCTAATCTATAATTAATGAGAAGTTTTTAAATATTTACCTATTTATTTGTGTTTTAAATTGTGTTTACGTGACAAAAGATGGCCAAAACGGCCATAGAAAATGTATTTTAATAAAAATATGATATTATAAATCCATTTTACCCATCGTTAGGTCTTCTCAGTCTTCTAAATAAAAAATAAAAAAACTAAAACCAAGGGCAAAGAAGTACCTATTTTTCATTAGAAAAATATGGTGAAGAGTGAGTGTTACAAATTGTAACTTACAATAAGAGAATAATTATTTATAAGAATTACTTATTCATGACTTTTTCACATTAATAAAGATGAAGAACTCTGCCCAGGATAGCTCTAAATTAAACTGGATGAGTAATTCTGCTTTCATTAAATTTACGGAGCATTCATTTCTGGTATTCGACCATTAAAAATTCATCTGGAAGAACGCGTTCAGGAAAGCAGGTTGATGTTGGGATACTTAATATGAATGACACTAGTTTAAAGTTTGCTTTGGCCACGTTTCACCAAAACTATCAAATCACATAGACGTTTGCTTTATAACAGAAACTACTTTTTTCCTTTCTTGAAAGAGCATCTGTCTCGTAGAATATTTTGCCAGTGTCAATGTCAACCTAATCTCTTGAACCTTCATGTTGTGCACCTAAGAATTAGAGTCTCTTTACCAAAGTGTAAACTAAACATTTAGTAGGGTGACAATTAATTTCGATAAAGTTGTTTACAATACAAAAATTAAGTTAACAAAATAAACTTTGGTTCCATTACATCAATTACTGAATTATAAAAATTGGTTCCAGATCACCAATTAAAAATCATCGTGTATAAAGAATTAATGATAATGAGCGGGATTTAATGTAGCCTCTGTTACTTGAAAATAACGTAGGTATCTTCTTAACGAAAGTATTTCAAAAGTAAACTCGATAACAATTTTAACTGTATGTAATAGTAGTAAGTATAGGACTTAAATCCTTTGATTAAAATACCAATTAATTAAGAAAATATGTATATCATGAAATTTATACATACTAAGTTTTAAGAGAACACAAAATGAATGGCTTACAGAAAAACAAATAGTTAGATCTTATTCGCCTGAGCATTTGTTATTATGGCACCAAAGCTGTAGTACCAATATCCATAGTTTTATTCTAGTTAGAAAATTAAATATTTCGGTGAATTGAACTAACAAAAACGAATGAATTATACCATACTTTACATTTGAACATATTTTGGTAAGATACGGTGGTTTCAAACATTTTTTGGTGCCATAGTAAGAAATGCTAAGGCGGGTAAATTGTATCAGAATAAACCATTTTTTTTTGGCCGGCATTTTCACTTTTGGACCAAAATGGATGATGTCCTTTAATTGTTGATAACTATTACTCAATTTTTTTTAATTTTATTGTATGGGACATGTTTTTTTAAATATATAAATTCAATTAACTATGTATATTAAGAATTTAGTGAAACTTTGTGACATGTGTCAAATGTGTGTTTCTAGAGTTTGATCAATACTAATTGGCGTTGTAACCAGTGCACCTAAAAGCCACGCAATAACTAGATTATTTGATTTGATACTCATTAAAACGCTAGATCACACCTAGTTCAAACTGTTATATGCAAATTAGTGATTCTGATCATTATGAACACTGTTGTAACCAAGTTTGTTTATCAACTCGATTAATAGTTATCAAATCCCTGGACCTACTATTTAATTATGTAATCCTAGTATAAGTTAAATTATCAGATTATAGCTGTTGCTCGAATTGAGGTCGTTTATAGCTATTCCCACGGGAACTTAACTTTTTCTGGGATGAAAAGTATGTTGTGGCCGTTCCCGGGACTCACGCTATCCCAATCTCACCGAAATCTGATCAGCGGTTTCGCCGGGAAAGCGTAACAAACAGGAAAACCAAGTTACTTTCACATTTATAATGAACTAGCTTCTGTCCGCGACTTCGTCCGCGTAGATTTTGATTATCGTTATTCCCTCTATTTATTATATTAGTAAGATAAGATTATGTTTGTATGTAAACTCTTCATTGCACAAAAAACAAATACAATTAAGTTTTAATTTGTAATATTTTCATTGTATTATAGTTTATAAACAATCAATATCATAGCTATATATTAAATAAAATAAGAATAAAAAATACATATCTTCTAGATGACGTATACTTAATTCCAATTTACCAGTTAAAACAATTGAATTAAAGAATTCCCCTATATCTGGCTCTTCAGGTACCGATCTACTTTCAGCTTCCCCTTTGTAACTTGAATTCGGGTATCTAGTGAATCGAGAATTTGATTAAGAGTGCGCTGCGCATGGTACCATAGTATAAAT
The DNA here is from genome assembly GCA_923062465.1 of Acleris sparsana. NCBI lineage: Eukaryota > Metazoa > Arthropoda > Insecta > Lepidoptera > Tortricidae > Acleris > Acleris sparsana. The sequence goes on from OV281293.1 coordinate 6,682,718, forward strand.
AGAAAAGTACTTCGTCTCCGGCAATTTCGAGTTTCTGTTACCTATTCTTCTTCTCTTCTTCTTCTCAGCATATACTCGTCCACTGCTAAACAAATGCTTCTTCCATGGATTTCCATGAAGTCCTTGATGCGGCGATTCTGGTCCAGATCGGCCCTGCCGTCTTCTGGATATCGTCCGTTTTATCTGGCGTTACTCCTCTGTTTTGGCATATTGCTTGATACGACGACGACGACGATGACGACGCGCCAGTCTCGACTAAAACTCTTGGTGCGGTTTCTGTTTTCCTGTTGGGTTTGCTTGGTGGCTCGCGGCGTGTAATGTCGAGCAATGCATCGACACCGAGTTGAAAGAGCCTTTGTAATTTTTATATATATTGCGGGTTTTTGGAAAAAAAAATTCGATACCCGGTTGCGTTTGTGAAATATTAAAATATACAGCCAAAAATATAAATGTTAAAAATCGATAAACACACACATAACACGCACATAATAACGAATTAATAAAAACTATGACGACCGGTTTTTCTTTAATCTTTAGACGATAGAAAACGCTCATTTAGTTTTGCCAAAAGACATTCACGAGGTTTGCCAATGTTATTTTGCGATAGTGCATTCATGCATAAAAGCCGGCGTCTCGGTGCCTTTTCAATTTTACTCAATCGAAGTGCAGGCTTTGCATCACTGCACACCCGTATGGTTCAATTGGGTACACTATCTACCTTACTTGAAAATGAAAGCAATATTCTCAGTACGATTAAAGTATAAATACGAATAAATATACTTTATGCTTGTACTTACCTACCTAATATAAGTATGCTTTAAAAAGTGAATTTTCGAATGATTAGGTAGGTATCTATCATTAAATGTTGTAGCTAAAGTAAGAAATTAAATTCATGTTGTAGTTTTCGACTGTTTATTCAAAGTAAGATTATAAAATGATATCCTCTGGCTAGCAGTTGGAATCTCTTGACGAAGGTTAATAGAATTAGACGTCTTTCCAGTTCACGTCTTTTAGGGCTTAAAGGGTTTTAGATTTCTAAGATATAATTTTCTGTCAGTTTATCAAGGGAAATGTTTGACAATAATGTTAAAATAAAAGTTTACTGGAAGAGATGATCTTTCACCTTCCGCTAATTTCCAATTAAATACAAAGCAAAGGAAAAGCGCTTATAGTACCTATTCATCAAATTTCATTTAACGGTACTTTGTATTTTTGTTTTGTGTTGGTACAAAATTACAAAAAAAAACTGAGATTTTAAGAGGTGAGATCTATTTGCATGCATAAATAAAACAGTGTTTTCTGACAAAATATCATCACAGGTGTTTTTTAGTGTTTCAATAATTTTTGACTCAATTTTTGTATTAATACTTGTTTGTACTCTTGTGATAAAATAGCTTCGATACGTAAAATTATATTCCTGTAACGTCGTTACTTAACCAAGTTACTTAGAAAAATACCTGAATCTAAATACGTGATTTCCGATCGAGGACGATCGATATTTGTAAATTTTCAAACATAATAACGGTATTTTGAATGCATTGACGGCGTTGGTACGACACTTGAATTGATTTCAATATGTAATTAATAATTTCAGATCCGGACATTCTAATCACCATACACAAACCCTTGAACACGTCGCCAAACTTTTGCCACACTATGTCCAACAGCCAAATCCGAGCACTTGTTGAAAAGTTCCAAATCGAAATGTCTGATCCACGTTGAAGTAATTTACTTTGTTGATTTGAAAATAAAACTACATGCTTATGAATATAAGCTGTTAATAATTGGACACATTACTACTTCTTTTAATCCTCCTTATTATTATCCTCAAGGAAAAGGCTATGGATAAAAATATTTCTAGCGACCATCTTAAAGGTTTTTGGGATGGGACGTCATATATCTCTCGTGCGACTTGTGCCACCCGCCCATTTAGCTGAATGATTTGATACCCCACTTGTTGTTTTATTTATGTTACACTCAAAGTAATAATACCACAAAGTAAGTGGTATTATTATTATTTCCTAAAGAAACGAGTCTAGTAAAAAGTCGATGCATGTTTTGATATTGTTGTGCCTATGGCACTTTTAGAATAAATATTATTACGTTAAATTTTGTAAGCTGTCAAGCACTTTGTCTTACAGAAGTTCACTAAGAAATGTAACCTCCATCTTAGTCAGTCGGGTAAATAGGACTTGAGAGATTCATGGAGAGTCCACACTGGCCATTAATTAACTCTCCAGCAAAGATTGCAACAACGAATCGTACCTATCGTCTTACTGTCTGGTGTGCAATAGGATGTACATTGATCAAGGCAATTTCAATTAGGCCATTTTGGGAATAAAGTTCATGTTTTTTGTCAAAAAAAAAACATGGCATTTACCTTTATTCTATAAAGGTATTTGAACATTAACTTTGCTGGTAGATGCAAATTCGAACTCAAGAAAATCTTTATGTTTGTAGTACGGTGGGCCTAACAAGGCTATAAGTATATACAGGAATTCAGCGATTTTCACCAGTTTCTCTTCTCAGTCATTTCTGATGGAAGTCATGGATAGAACTCACCAAGCTCTTTGCTAAGCCTAAAGAAGTGCAGACTGAGTGTTGCCCTTTAAAGATTACCGTCCTCTGCTCCTTGTTCCCTTCTCATGGCCAACTAGTGTAGGTTTGTCTAAGTCACTGGGCTCCCGACGTATTATGTCACTTATAAGGAAAAATATCTTCAAAATGATGTCAGGTGAGTAAAAACTGTTTTGACGCAATTTCTTACGTTTATTCCCAGAGATTAGTAACATTTTCACCCATTACAAACTAGTCAATTCTTGCAAACCTCTCATGCCTTTCATGCATTTGCCACTAGCTACGAGTATGCAACATACTTTCAGTATTTAATATAATCCTAGAACCCTTTCGAGGTAGTTAATTAACAACGTCCATTACACTGTCTGGAATTCTGGATTAGATAGGAGTAGAAACGGGATATATTGAACGTGGGGCTTGCACGGTTGCGGTAGAAGTAGAAAAGATTCGTAAAATCGAGGATCGTTCTGAAATGCATACAAAGTACAATCATCCAGTTAAAATAATAGGTATTATTCATGATTTTTTTTACAGCTTCAATCAATAAAAACTGATTTATGTAACAAATAAACATTTAAGTTTTTTTTTAATAGGTATAAAAATATACAAAGATAAAAGCCAACAAAGATTTGTTATTTTGTTCTCATCTCTAACAAAACAGAGTTCAAAATCGACTTTATATGATTTCACAGTCAGTCACAGTCAAATTTTTGTTATAAAAACCTAATATACAGAAAATTAATAAAATATGTAAAATAGTAATAAAAATAAATATAATTAAATTAAAATAAAATAAATATTTAAGGTAGGCTCCCATAAGGTAGGGACAGCGGTGGATGCGAAAAGCACAAGACCGGTCTAAGTGGAAAGCCTTGGGGGAGGCCTATGTCCAGCAGTGGACGTCATTCGGCTGACATGATGATGATGAGGCTCCCATACAACAAACGTGATTTTTATAGGTAATGGTACAGAACTCTTCGTGCGCGAGCCCGACTCGCAGTTGGCCGATTTTTTAACTGTAGTGCGCTTCAATAAAATATAGCAGATTTTGGAGTTAACGACAAGAGCTCTCCCTCGATTCACAAAGAAGAAAAAAACAATTTGGCCGTGTTCCAAATTCACACGTACATTATTTATGCCAATTACCGACTTTCACCCCCGACTCCACGCTTAGAAGTTATTTACCACCTTTTTCTCGGTAATAATGGTGCAATTTATGTAACAAAAATAACGTCATTCTTCGACTAACCAACATTTTGTAAGAGTACGTCGAAACAAAGTAAAGCAATTTATAAGGTTGCCGTCTTAAATTATAACTTTTCTGACATTTAAAAATAACTCTTTTAAAAGCAGTAGCGGCCCCTAAATACCTTAACTCGACATATTTTTTAAACCGGGTAATATTTTGTAGAAAAATCAACTTAATGAGGCCTAAAAAGAATATTTTTGTAATTATTAAATAGGTATATAGGATTTCTTATTGTCCGACCGTATTCCTCAAATTCATACTTGTAAAAAAAACTTGGCTCACGTACTAATTTTTTCAACTTTTATTTATTTTCTGCATGACAAAAGAATACCGTAACAATGGTGAAATAGTGATTTGGTTTTTCATTATTATCAAGATTAAATATTAACATTTTACTGGCAAACTCCACAGGGCAGCTTATCTAAAATTCCCAACATGCAATATTACCGTTCTTTTCTAGACACGAGAGAAAATACTCTTGTTTCTGTTTTTTCTTTTTATAGCCCATTGTGACCGCGATCTAAGTGCTGCTACAAATCTTCTGATGACATTCAATTTACAATTTTGAGGTGTTTCAGACGAGCGCCGTGATTAAGGGCGATGACATGAACTTTGAGGAAGTGATTCAGCAATACCATGATAAATTGTCATGGTTGAAAAACTGTAAGTGCGTATTTTTTTCATTTTTGGGGTTCCATATCTAAAGGTTGCCAGGACCTACCAGGAATACTTAGGCTACATTTTTCGTCCATCTGCCACGTGTCTGTATTGTGTATTCTATCTTTCAAATCATAATAGTCAAACAATAGAAATATTTAAATGTGAAGGCCGCTATAACCATAAATAATAATAATAAAATAAGTTTAAAATGAAGTGGGATCCCCAGTCCCCATACAAGAAACCTTTTTCAATCGATTGGCGTATTTTACTCGATTTAATATTATACGGTGGTAAACTCGAGCACGAGTCCGACTCGCACTTGATGTTTTTCTAATCAATATTGTTTACAGTACTAACTGAATTGTTAAAAAACCGGGCAAGAGCATGTCAGAGAATGCTTAGTGTAGGGTTCCGTCACCACAAGGAAAAACAAAAAACATGTCCATAAAACCACAAGCTAATTATCTATTTAAAGTTGTTTACTTACATGATTTTCGGTAGGTACAAACATTTAAGTCGCCTGTAACTCAAGAACCAATCTAGTCTACTTTACCACCAGCTAAATCGAAAAAGTTTCAACATTGAAATGCTATGCAATCTCACCCTACGTAATGAAATAGACGAGTAAAAAGAAACATCCCTGTGTTACGCGGTTATGGGATTTCATTTAGTAACTTTATTGGCGTTATTACCATGCGATATTACGTCTTTGTAGTATATGAGTGTCTGAGTCAAACCGCGGACAGACGGAAAAACTAACGGGTTCCTTATTGTTTACGGAACCCTAAACAGTCAGGCATGGCGCTTTCTTGTTATTCTATGACACGCGTTTTGTCCGTGAAATCGGCCCTATTGTACATTGCTTATATGCGATTTCTGCTTTCACATACTCGTAACATAGGCACATAGATGCATGCCTGCTAAATATCCTCAATATCCTTCCTTTTAGCTCGATTTAAGTAAATCACCAGAACCCTTACCATGAGTTACAACTACCGTACTCGCTAGCGAGTCGAATACTCTGTCCCGCGCACTCTATAAGAATACTGCGAGGGACAGCATTCGAGTCTCTAGCGAGTACGGCAATTGTAACTCATGGTAAGGGTAAAATCAACGGTGGCCCAAGACGCCATTATACTTGTAAGCCTTACAAAAACAAGTCAACGATATCTTTTGAGTGGGGGATTTAACGAAGCTTCAGAAAATATATTTGTGCTTGTAAGAAACTGACATTTTCATTAGGATCTGTTTATTTCAGTAAAGTGATAAAGGTGAGTGAGTTGATGTTGGACAAATAGCCTATCTAAAATTGAATGTATCTTTAATCGAATACTTTTGGTATTTGTCATTTAGGTATTATATTTTAATTTTTTAAATAATTATAAACCTTTAATAGCCTAAGATTAAATGTCCTAAACTGTATATTCAGAAAATTATCATGAACGATTTCGCATGTTACATATTCATAAATAAACGACATAATTTTATGTCTCTCAAAAATAACATTGATTTCTTGCAGCATTTATTTTTGAAAAAACATTTCAATTGTACATAGTTACTTATAGGCCTTTATATAGCCACTGTGAGTCACAATGTCACTGATAATAAAACTATAACCATTTTACAATGAACTTTAGGAAACAACACACTGTACATACCGAAATCCTTCTGATAATCCCAAAAAATAAAAACTAAGGTTTGACGAGTACCATTTGAATTATTTCTTGTATCAAGTGAAAATATACTCGTGATTATATTTTATAATTTATGTCTCTACATAGGTCTTTGGTAAAAACGAGTACAACTAGTTCTGATAATTAAAGCTATATGACAGTTTTATGCACATCGAAATTACGAAAGTGAAGGTGCACCCGCGGGAGTGTACCCGTGGATGCGTCATCGCCGCGCGCCCTGCCGCCGGCCGCGCCGCCCTGAGTCGCACCCGAACCGCGCGCCGACCGCCCGCCTCACGCCGCCCACTCGACCAACTTTCTCTAAACATCGCATCGCATAACAGCGTAAGAACAAAACTTTCCCATAATTATCACCGACGTCATACAACATTTTGTGAAATTAAAAGAATTATTAACGTGTTCAAGTGAAGTTCGTGCACCTAGAAACAAGTTTGGGTAAGTTGAAAGTGCATATTTAGTTGGAGGTGTCGTGAGTGATTGTTCCGATTTATAATCGTCAGGCTAAGAGCCGGAAATAAAGAGCGATTTGGTTTGTTCATTGTTTTAGAGGATGGGAATGTTTCCGGAGACAAAGGCAGCGTTATTTATTATTTGTCGGAATTAGAATATTTAGAGGGTGATATTTTTGCGCAAGTGTTTTATAAGACAGGCGTTATTTTTCATTTCAAATGAATACCGCGGCTAGATTAATTCGTTTTCGGCAAATTAACGCGAAAAGTTCCGTGTTTGAGAATTATTAAACAAAACGTTTGCAATTTATTATTTTTCTGGCATCGTCTTTAAGCCACATTATTAAATTTTGCATTGTTTGGTTTTATTAATAACTCTTAATTTTATTGTAAATACTTACGCGTAAATTAAAATTAATGATTTTATTTTTCTTATTGAATATTGTGACAAGTAGGGATATGTGTATGTCACAAAACTTTATCATTAAAGAAGGGTTTTTACAATTCATACCAAAATTAATGAACTTGTAAGTTTTTCCTTCAGCACTGATAATAGGTACTTTAAGAAAACTTCACTGTCACTTTTTGATTCTGTCACTTAAAATGTGCGACTATTTTATTTGTTACGAAGTGGGCACGGACCACAATAAAAAAATAATTGTGTTTTTTTTTAAACATTTTGTCGAAACCACACCCTGATTACCCTCCACATATAAACAAATATACGAATTCTAAATCTCTCTCTCTCTAAATTTCTTTATTTCTTATGTCTTCTTATATAGGATGCTCTGAAATTACAAGCAGATATTTCCGACGTCGTTTATCTACATTACCCCGGGAGACCGATCGTCGGTCGGGTAGTAGGTAAGGTCTCGACAGACCAATTTTTTAGTCGAAAACCCTTGTTCTGAGATTTTAATTAAAATTGATAGAGCTGTTTTCGAATACCTATACTTGGCTATCGGCGAATAAATAAAATGCTGTTTATATATTAGCGTAGAATAAAACAATCTTAAAAATGCCAGCGCAATATCTAGCATATTGTTTTTTATTGCAAAACCGGCCAAGAGCGAGTTGGCCTCTCACAAGAAGGGTTCCGAACACGTTTTTCGTATGAACACCCACTAGAATTCTTAACATTAATTTTAAAAAAGTTGTATAATAACGATAGGAATATAAAATCTTTGAATATTTAAAGTATCTAGACAAACAGCCCTGTGAGTGACTGACGGACAGCGGTGCTTTAGTACTTAATACTAAGTTGGTAACCTGTGGTTACTGAACCCTAAAAAATACGAAAATGTTATTCTTTTCTCAAAAAAAGTTTAATCAACTTATAGTTTATGGTGCTATTGAAATATAAATAAAACACCCTTTCAATATCCTCATCTACTCGTAATTTTTACTTCCTTGTAAATAAGAGGGATAAAAAAATCTTAATTTTAATTGTTTTTGAATTCGTACTAAGGGAGAAATATTTAAAAAAAATTAAGGCCGAAACAAATTATTGAAACGAGACACGATGTAACGTCTTGACACCCGGATCCATATGGAAGCGCTATGTTTCATATAAAAAAGTTGTAGTCTGAATGTATTGTTACTCATAAAGTATCGCAAGACTTAAAGTGTTTTTTACTGAAACGCCTTTTTATTTTAGAATTTTTGAAATATCAAGCTGGTAAATGAGGTTAGGTGACGTTAGGTTTGTTTTATAAAAACCCTGAAATAAAACCCTTTTTAAACAAAAACACTTTATGGTTTGCGATACTTTATGACTATTAATACATTTGGAGTACAAATTTTTATCGGATGTTCATAGTGTACCCGTCTCCTAAGCGTATCAATTTTCAACTCGACGCACCTAATATTAACTGGCGAGCTTAAGCAGTCCCGTTAAATCGTACAAAACACATGTTAGTGAGTCCATTTTCAATAAGGCATCTTTATACGAGCGCTGTATAGTTCGACTCATTTCTCACCCACGCTATTCAAATTATTTGTGAACCAATAAGGAATATTCATGACTTCTTTACAGCTTCAATAAAAGCTGATTCATGTAACAAACAGTTAAGAAAAAAACATTATTTGAATAGTTATAAAAAATACCAATTTATAAGGCAACAAAGATTAGTTCCTGACGACATGTTACATGACGTCACAGTGCTTCTTTCTCTGTCTTATTAGCAGTTTATAATGTTTAAAATATCATCCGTATTTTCATTTCAATTTCACTTGTATGGTATTTTCATATTTGGTTGAATAATGTGATTTAAAAAATCCATGCAAATTCCTTATTGTCGAATCGATCGTAGAAAAGATTACGATTTGACTCGACTCAACACGCGGCGCATTGTCGGGTCACGTGGCATTTTAATAGTGTGTTTTGGCCGTCATACTCGTATGAACAGTTCACACTCAGAATTTCCTTTGCTGATGTATATTTAATGTTTGATTCAGAGTTAGCTCAAGGTCATGTTAAAGGCAATCACTCACGAGCGTTTACATTGTGGCAGCCATCTTCATCTTTTAACGTAAACAATTATTTGACACAGTTAAGAATTCGTTCTAATCTACCAAAACGCACAGCAAGCCAATATTTTTAAAAGCTTTCTTCGGGACACAACTGGCTGGAATATATTGGGGGTGCGTCATTATCGGGAAACGCCAATTGGGATATAAATACCACAGTCACCGTTTGTTCGGAAAAGTGAGTAAAAAACTCGTAATGCTCAAAGTTAATTCTTAAATCACTGTTAATACCATCATACAATGAATAGCTCCTTTTCTTTATATTGATAATATAAGAGAAGAAATAATAATATTCAAATATATTATATCCCGGGATTGAAAGATCGGCCTTTATCATTTCTTATTTTGTTTTGCGCGCTTATCCTTGTTACAGTGGAATTTGAGACGTTATAATGCAATACTGACGTACCAATTTGTTGAAATGAATTTGTGTATAAAAATAGAACATTCTCAGGATTCTTATTCAAAAATTGATGATTTTTCCTATTTAAATAATGACTCCCTGGGGCATTACTTGGTATCGACTGAAATACCGACGATTTTAAAAGTTAAAATGACGGTTAACCTCAAGTTCAAATCCAACAATTATGTGTAGAATGACCTATTAACATAATAAAAAATTAAAATAAAACACACGTAGTAACTTTATTTTTATTTAGAAGTAAAAAAGCTTAGTTTAGTCCCTCGTGCCTTAACTGCGAAAAAAGCCTTGCGTGGGACGTATTTTCATGTTGTTATTACATGCCGAAGTCTGGGTCCATTGTAATATTATATTAGACTACCAACATTATAAATGGTACAGTTTGTATGGATATTAGGATCTTTGAGTGCCAATCACGCCTTAACGGCAGAGCGGAATCCAATTGACAGTATTGACAAATGGGATACTTTTATCCTTTAAAATTTGGCAGTTGTCGAGGGAAGAAATATAAATGACGTATACGCAGGCGGAATCATGGGCAAAAGCTAGTAAGGTAATGTGTAAAACAAAATGTGATTGGTAAATTTAGGGCGTGTTTATAAGCTATCGAATGACGTTTTTTTTTGCTTACTTGAATAGCTATACACAAAATGTATTTAGATATTTGGTTAATAAATGTGATTTTTAATTAAACGTATATTGTAGTTATAAAATATTAATAAAAATCCTTGAAAAATATGGTTAATTTTAAAGCTTCCGGCTTAAAAAACTATAATGAAAATATGAGTATTTTTTAAGAAATATTCAGAATCAGATTTTTCTGTGTGACTTTATGTCAGTCACTTATATCAAAAAAAAAAAACTTAACTTAATCAGCGTTTAATACGCTTGACTGCTAGGTGTCCTGTAGTGATAAGATAGCCTATTCCATTATATCTACAAGGATCTTTAAATTTGACAAAAGTTTCTGTGAGATCTAATTATCGCTAAGGTTGACACTTGTCAGTGTCATAATATTATTCCGAAGTAAAATCGAACTTGTTGTACCATGGCGTACAAATGAACTTCAAACGTTCTGCGTATTAGAGACGACGCACAACATTCAACAGCTTCACATAAATACGTGCAGGTTACCCCACGATATTTTCTTTTCCTAACATCTGGTTCTTAAAATACAAATTATTTTTCGCATACTCGTAAGCTCCGGAAGACCCAGGGGATTAAAGCCACAATCTCTTTTGCTGGAGAACCGCGTGCTCAAGATTCAAGATCAAGGCAATCATCTTTTTCCATTTAAATGTTGAGGTACTTACACAGACTAATTCCGTTGACTTACGCTTACACCAATTCTGCCCTCCGAAGCCTATAGGCAGTATCTCAGATAAAAACCCTAAAGCAATATTAACCTTATTACTAATATATTAGAATAAAAAGTGCTTTGGTTATTGTATTTGGAGATACTGTTTACTAGCTAATAAGGGGAGATTTTGGCTCCTTTATTACCGAATTATTATTTGGGACGTTCTTCGCGGAAGCCCAAGGATGCTCGAAATGCTTGTGTCAGTGGTAAAGAACCTTTTCAAAGCGTGTCAAACAAACTCAAGCCGTATATTTTTATAAATTGTTTTGTAACGTTCTAACTTGAATGAAGGAACAAATACTTATTTGCTTTTATAATATCAGGTACTTAGAATTAGAATAATTATATAGTGAACGTCCATTTTGTAATTTTAAGCAATTCCGATCCGCAATTTTAACGAAGTGGCAAACTTACTCAGCATTTTGCTACAATTGAGGAATCTTTTTGATTGACTAAATACATTAGACGGGCTTTTAGGCAAACTCTTTTATTGGTTTCACAAATGAGAATATTACTTTCTTAATTAAATTGTCAAGAAGAAGATCAAGATTTCTCATTTGATAAAAAAACTTAGTATCCAAAGTCCAACCTCCATGCCACTCTCAATGAGTCTGGCTGTAAATGAGTTTTCCCGATGATGTGATCTGTAAGTAAATAAGTTCGTCGGTGATCATCCTTCGGTCAGACACTGGCTGGAACCTGGGTGGGCTTAGCTAGACAAGTAGTATAGAAAATGTATATCCCGATCCCGATCTATTAGGAGGACCCATCACTCTTTTAAAACAATAAAACATATAACAAAGACGACATGAATGTCACTAAAAAAAGCTAACTTTAACTGAAAACTTAGTTAGTATCAAATGAAAGTAAAAGACTAGTACAAAACGCCATCATACGATAGCCGGGCTTTTTCGAATTCACATCTAGGTATAAACTGGTAAATTGAAGTACATACTTAGCTAATTGCAAGTATAGTTTTCCGGAACCTACCAAGTATCAAATATAACTATATCATTAATTTTATTACTAATTTAATAGGGTTGTAGGGTTCTTGTACAGTAAAAAATATTTTTTAAAGTAAAAACAGCTTGGAGCAATTAAAAATTGCTTTTTGGTGACAAACCCCTGGATCGTGTTTGTTAACAAAAATGGCTGGTACATGTATGTGTATGTGTATGTGTGGGACATGTATGTGTGGGAGATGTACCTTATGTAGTGGACCCCTCCACTACATAAGGTACATCTCCCACTACCGGCGAGAAAGCGATTAGCCTTCGAATATTTTCTCGCTCAAGAAACAAACAACAGATTTAGTTCCCGGTCAATAGAAGAGACACGTAACATTAAATATATTGTGAGGATTTATTAGTCGATGCACTACTCGCTCCCCGCTCATCGTTGGTGATGGGTGGGTTTATACTCATTTTGTCACGTGATAAACGCAGCCATAGTACCATACTGGGCCCGCAGTACGAGTATACCTAGGATTGACGTAACTTCTCGTACGCTCATACAACTTAACTAGAAATCGCATTTAAATATTAGCGGAGATGGGCTGTATGGCATCCCCTCATAATATATAAAGTTTAAAATATATAATGGTTCATAATCTATAGTGGTCATAATCTATAATGGTGTTTTTCAAAAACCTAAATTTTTTAGAAGTCTATCTTATAGAACCCATTAGGTTAGGTTAGGTTTGTTTTTTAACAATTCTGAAAACATTACGGTTTGAGTTTTTTTTATTGTAGATTATGAACCATTATGTATTTTCATTTTATAGGAAAGGCATTAAGTCGGCCGTTTGTGTTTTTTTGTGCAAATTAATATCAGCTTTGAAAGTAGGAGTAGTCATTTATATCTGGTAGAAAAAGCCTATTATTATACTTTGCAGCATACACGCTACAATAGCTGAAAATATGTTAAGTATTTCGGCTAATTACGTAAATTAGAGTAACCTAACTTAACCTTGCATCAAGCGAGTTTTTTTTATGGCAGAGGCAAACGATCACACAGGCCACCTGATGGTAAGTGGAAACTGTGACCGTAGACATTCGCATTCACAAGACTGCAAGCCACTGAAAATGCGTTGCCAACCCAGAGGACTAAGGGAATGCCTCTATGCCAGTCATTACACCGGCTGAGTAATATAGTGTAACCATCGTCACGAGAAGAAAATTAACAGTAATGTAGCTTAAATTGAGTGGCTTCCGCCAGCAAGTACATTTACGGAGAATTCTAGAAGTATCTTTGTTCAAACACGCTTTTGCTCTTATAACATTAGGCTTAAGTGAAATGATGAAGTGAAGACGGCTAAGGCTACACTGAGCCGTGATGCGATCTGTAACTGATATGTGAAAAAAAAACAACTATTCGATTACACTATAAACAAGTATTTACAGAACAAAACCAATGTAATACTGGTGATATTGGTTGACTGGAGAAAATGCCTTAAGACAGTAAGTTCGCTATTTGTTCTGCCTGTTTGGTTCAACTTAGTTATATTATGAATGCGAAAGTTTGGATGTTTGTCATAGAGATATTTAACAGTCTGAATTATAACATAAGCTAAAAATTATACCGGAAAATCATAGAGTTTTCCAGGGAATAGCGATAACCGACTTCGACGCGTGCGGAGTCACGCGCAATAGCTAGTTAATAAATTAGTTTTGTTCAATTAATACTACTAACATAAAACCTAATAACATTAGGGTTATTCTTTTATTATCTTTAACGAACACCGCATGCATGCATAATGAAAACGGCTTACCTGCTTACGTGGCGCTCGTGTAAGTTTATGGTACGTCAGCGTATGTTTATGGATTTATGTTAAAAGAAAATTTGTATCGAGTGAGTAAAGCGACAGATAGACTTGTACGCTTTTGAATGCTTAATAAAAACACTGGGACATCCACACGTTAAGATAAAACCGTTTTGGTGTATCATCATTATTAGCCGCAAGACGTCCACTGCTGGACAAAGGCCTTCCCCAAGGTTTTCCACAACGATCGGTCCTCTGCTGCTGTCATCCAGCGGTTTCCCGCGACCTTTATCAGATCGTCAGTCCACCTTGTGGAAGGTCTGCCAACACTTCGTCTCCCGGTTCGCGGTCGCCACTCTAGAACCTTTCCGCTCCAACGGCCATCAGTTCTACGAGCAATGTGCCCCGCCCACTGCCACTTAAGGTTTGCAATCCGGTGAGCTATATCGGTTACTTTAGTTCTCCTGCGAATCTCCTCATTCCTGATTCGATCTCGCAAGGAGACACCCAGCAAAGCTCTTTCCATCGCCCTTTGAGTGACCTTGAGCCTTCTTATGAGGCCCATTGTAAGCGACCATGTCTCGGATCCGTAAGACATCACTGGCAACACACACTGATCAAAGACTTTTGTCTTGAGGCACTGTGGTATTTGGTGTATATATGTAATTAACTAACGCCCCTTCTCGCTTCGCTCCCATGATCCTAATTCCTCATCTAATGATGCTATGATGCAAACCGTATTAAAAACCGTTGAGTAGTTTAAAAGATCTTAGCGTACAGACAACGGGAGAGACTTTGTTTTATACTATGTAAACAAAAAGGTAGACATACAAAACCTTTTTAATATCATCAATATATGTTTTGATGTGACAGTAATGTTTTTGTAACTTGATATGAGTTATTATTTAATTTTATGGGATTGGCAGCACTGTTGAGTGCTTAGGTTTTTATTATAGTCTGTAGTATTAATACCTTTAACAGTATCTGTGGCTGTTCGCCTCTGACAGAATGATGCGTCTCGTGTGAAGTTCTGTTTACAAAGTTATTACCAAAGACTACTATTGTATACTGGGATCAAAATAACAAAAGTAAATATATTTCGTTTTTTGCATTATCATTACGTTTTTGTTTGGTTCTTAAGAGCGTTTTTTTAAATGCATCAGCAATACTGACGTTAAAGCCGGACTAAAACTTTTTCGATACAAAATGAAGGTGGTGCCACAGCACGACACAATTAATAAGGCATGCGTCGAAATGCTTACACCGTTGACCAAGTGTCCATTATTTCTTAATCCAAGCGCAATATTAGTTTTGTCATACTTATAAAAAGAAACATGGTTACTACAGATTCTGGTAAATTAAGCAGAACGCGTTTTAATCTGGAGATACGGATGACTCATTAGTCAGAGGAAGTCCCTGTTAGGGAGGTTTCACATAGTCTTACCTCTTACTTCAATAAATAATCTCGCATTGCATTCACATTTACTCTGATTCGCATCCTAATGTTGCACTTCAATAATTCTTTGGGTTTTATTAATTTAAATTAAAGTCGGCAAAGAGGCACAAATAATGCACGAATAAGAAACTTCTTGTATAGTCTACAAATATAATTATGTCTGTGTTAACCAAGAGCAGAAGCACTAAGAAAGGAAAAGAGCCAACAGTAAGCTCTTCGTCGCGGAAATTCAATTAGGCTGGCAGTTCTCGTTAGCACTTGTTATAGAAGCTCGTTCTAACAAGTTTCACAGCGACTCATATCGTAATATTAGTCCCTTATCTAGGGTGGGGATTACTCTAGCAGCGTAAATGAAACAGGTGTGATTTAGTGGGATTTGCCCAGAGATTCGTTAGCCTAAAATCCTAAATCAGTTGGACGAGATAATAAATTCCAATACAAACAAAGGGTCAGCAATTTGTGATCCAAAGTAGGTTTTTGGTTAAGCTTTCTGATACTTGTGTAGAGTTAAACGCTATTTAGGGGGTTTATTTTGCATCCTTTGTTGAATTTCGCTAAATCATTTAACTGTCTGTTAAATCATAGTCAGCTGTTCATTTGTTTGTTAGATTGTTGATATTTTTTTCTCTTCACAACATTAAATTGGGTGCATTGATTTAAGTGCATTAAACAAAATCAATCAATTAATAAATTAAGGTATCAAGTGGTTTAAGAAAATAAAAATTGGCATGGCGTCTCAGGATGGATTTATTTTTCTTTTATAAATAGAATTTGTGGCATTTCCACATTTAGCCTCAGGCCACAATCAGTTTCAGGCCTTCTCAAATTATAAAAGGGACGCAACATTGTCCATTTCGGAACCCAGATCGTAATTGGGGACTTATTTAGAACTCATTTTGCCAACCACTCTAAAAATTTGTTGATAATTCTGTAACCACTTTTTGTGCACAAATAGGCTAAGATTTGTAAGTTGCAAGCTGATTGCCTGACAGTACTACGCGTTTATTCTCTTTGTTACCTTTTACCATATCCACGGGAACGGGCATGTATATTTAGAACTCATTTATTGGAATATCATGAGTCGATGAAAAACCTTATTAAAAAGAAAAAAATATATTCAATGCTAATGGTGGATGGTAGTCAATTAGGGGTAAAACACTTTTGTAGTGAAGACATAAATATAATTTATTTAACATTAATTTCGACACATTTTTCATACTGTACAAGCATAAATTTTCATGTTTTTTCGAACTAGCGACCCGCCCTCGCTTCGCTTCGGTTTATTTGAGTTTTTCGCAACCCCCGTACATAAACCAGAATTAGTTATACATAGAATCCTTCTTTAATCACTCTATCTATCTCTGAAAACTGCATTAAAATCCGTTTAGTAGTTTAAAAGATCTAAGCGAACAGACAGCGGAAGCGACATCATTTCTTACTATGTAAAGATAAAGAAGTAACTTTAACGTAAGTATTGGTAGTTACCGAGAAAATGTCTATGAAAATTTATATCAGCGCCCCGTGTCCTAATAAAATACGGACAAGAGGTCCTGCTATTCATGTATATATACTATTTAGTAGTAAAATGTGATAGCTACTTGACATTGATATTGACTGTAAAGGTGAACGTCCTTATTCATAAACGCAATATAAACATATTTTAGTTAAAGTACGCATTATCATTTCTTCCAAATGGAAATGTCACAATCACAGGTATTACATAGAATATTCGCTGCTTTAATACTAAAGTGCCACAAATCAAACAAATGTAGTTTGATTTAAAACTTAAAGTATAATAGCATTCTGATTTTAAGCGCAACACAAATACATTTTGTTTTGGGTTGCTTTAGTATTATTAGTTTAAGCACACTTACACAAAAATATCAAACCGTTCTTCTTCTTTTATCAATGTCCACCGCGGTGGTATCATCGATGTAATATCGAGAGGTAGTAAATCAGTAAACAGGATAAATCAAAAGTTAAATTCGGTCATGTTTCAACCGGCCATCTTCCCTCCCGGAAGGTGGAAAGAAGGCTTCCGGTAGCCTATCAAAACACACGCGGTCGGGTTTCTAAAAATTGCGTTTTTCTCAACTTTTATAACGTTTATTTATTATTTTAATATTAAAATAGTGAACAAAAGGCGGAATTAATGCTTCAGCATTCTCTACCAGTCAAACTAAAGATGAAACGGAAAATAAGAAGTAGGTAGGTGCAATAAAATAACAATCTTTTCCCTTGAACTGGTTCTGGAAAATTGTCTTAAACTATTGTTTGATATTGTTAGCCCACAATAGTAATAGTACATTACTACAGAGGCCGGGACAAAAGGGGTTGCCGGCCGAAGTTATATAGACGGCCGAGCGAAGCAAGGCCCGGCCCGCTGGTGGCGCGCGCGGGGCTCGCCGCATCGTGCTAACCTCCTAATTACCTCTGCGCTCCTGGTACTTCAAATAAACATGCAAACGCTTTGTTGGATGCACGGCTTAGTAAATTAAAAAAGAAACAGCTATTTAGCCTTTTCATAAACAGAGCCACCATGGTTGGTCAAAATAAAAATAAAATTACTTCCCGGCCTAGGCCTTCAATTTCGTATGAAATTCCTTTACAGTTCTCTTGAGTTGTTCCGTCGGAAACGTGGCACTTTGAAGCCTAAAATAACTAACATAACGCCGACATTACATTGCATGTTTGAGAAAAATAACCTACTCGTTCATGATGCAATGTTTTATCAACGACGGCTTTAATCGTGAAAAGGCCCTTTCTGACGACTGTTTATTAATGATACAAGAGTTAACATTATGTTTTACATCAAAGGGAATCCAACTACTTTTCAATAAAAGTCAGCCAAACCCGAGGGTCCACGGGGAAACAAAGGCGAGCTTGGAAACTCTTGGAGTGGAAAATTACTCTAACTTTCTGTAATCACGTTTTTTGGTCAAACAGAAGTACAGAACTTACCCGCTTGTTGTTATTTCTCGTGGTCAGAATCTAGGTATTTAATGTTTTAGAAATCAGTGGAATTGTTGGACATTATTTATTTACCATTTTGTTATGAGGTTAGAGGTCAGGTATTGTACAATTTACTCTACAATTTGTTGACGAAGTATTAACCGGAAAGTATACTTGGTCCTATAAGTACAGTACCCTTACCATGAGGAACAATTACCGTACTCGCTAGCGAGTCGAAAGCTCTATCCCTCGCAGACCTCGCAGTTTTCCTATAGAGTGCGAGGGACAGAGCATTCGACTCGAAAGGTTTGTCGATCAAGGACATTATTCTAATGAAATTCCTGGATATTACTGCCCTCATGCGCCAATAGGCTAAATCTCAGACAAAACTCCAGTAGCAATGTGAACCTCGTTTTTAGTAACAGAATACAATCAAAACTACTTTGACTATTGAATTTAAGATACTGCTTATTCTCTTAGGGGGCATATTAGTATTTGAGAACTAAACATTAAGAATGACCGCCAATTATTACGTCCGGTTTGAGCTGTAGGTAATAATCCCCCAGGCTTAAAACGGTAGCCAAAATGTGAGTTGGCAGTCGATAATAGGACTCACTTTATCGAATTTAGCCGCTACCCTTACCATGAGTAACAATTACCGAACTCGCTAGCGAGTCGAAAGTTCTATCCCTCGCAGACCTCGCAGTATCCCTATAGAGTGCGAGGGACAGAGCATTCGACTCGCTAGCGAGTACGTTTATTGTAACTCATGGTAAGGGTACAGATATAAAATGTTTTAATAGACGAGGCCGCGCTTCAATACGCTGTTTTACGCACATCGTGCAATGACAAATACAATTATAATGCGCATATGCAGTTGGAAACCATAATTTTACATCGTGAATGCGTGCATAGTGAAACAAAAATTGTTTCGAACCAAGGCTATTCAGTTTAACATAAACAGAAACCGAATAATAAAAATACTATTCAAAAATACCCCTAGTAGATTTAGTAACTTATCACCTGGGGTTGTACTTTTTATGCCGATGATGTCACGCGACACGCTGGCCTAGTTGGTAGTGACCCTGCCTACGAAGCTAGCGGTCCTGGGTTCAAATCCCGGTAAGTGCAGATGTTTGTGTGATGAGCGCGAATATTTGTTCCTGAGTCATGGATGTTTTCTATGTATTTAAGTATATATTTCTCTATATAAGTATTTGTTCCTGAGTCATGGTAGTTTTCTATGTATTTAAGTATATATTTCTCTATATAAGTATTTATATCGTTGTCTAGTAACCATAGTACAAGCCTAGAGCTTAGTTTGGGACTAGGTCAATTGGTGTGACATTGTCTCCTGATATTTATTTATTTAAAATGACGAAATTTTACACACAGGATGCTCTGCTTTCATTTGGCAGGTGTTTAGGTATGCATTGAATGGCAGTAATGAAAAAACAAAAATAAGAAGCGGTAAAATGATTATAGTTCAATACAGTTTAATCGCAATCTAAATACGGATCACGGCAGCATCATACTTATTTCTCACCACTAAAAATTGTAAATTGAGACTATTTTCTCAATGATTATTTCCACTGTCCTTCTCAATCAAATAATTTCATTTACGTATTAGCTACGAAGTAGATTTAAATTTTTGTACGCGTCAATACATTACTTAACTAATTCGTACTTGATTAAATAATTGACGACTTTACAATAAAGTCATTTGGAATCATACTCTATGTAGCGTGACGTCATTTTTGCGTCAACTTATCACAAATGCGTCACAATAGACCGACGGTTGACACAGGCGTGAAGGTATGTAGATGCACAAATGCGACTTCTCTTGTCTTTTGTGAACACAGAATATTAAACGCACCTAATTATGTATAAATAATTACCTGTCACGAAAATCATGAACTATGGCATTATGAGGGAACGGTAAGATGAATAGTCCGGGTCCCGTTAATGAATGCGATTCCTTCGTGTCGTGGAAGATATTTTACCTGTCAGCTGCGACATTGCCTGCTTCAACTTTGTCATAACTTAAGGCTCTAATATATAAATATACTAGGTATGGTACAGTATTGTATGCGCCATACTCTCGCTATACGGGCGACTGCAGGGTCGTGTAGCAACAAAGTAAACTAAAACTTACTCAAGACTCTAAACTCAATTTCTTACTCATTTGTTTAGGTGATTTTCTATTAGTTTTTTACATGAAAATGTTAGGTTACCACAATTATAGTATAAATTACGGAAAAAATATTCTTTCAGTAACCAATAAACAACTTAATCTCAATCATTTTCTGAGTAGGAAAAAAAATAGTTAGGATCTCAACCTCGCAGTCACCTGTATACATCTGGTTTCTGTGTGTGCTGCCTATAATACAGCATCTTATCTTATCTTATCTTCGAGTTAAGATCCCTTGATATCCCGTTGGATACACTTTGTACAATTACCAACTTACGCATTAAGCTGTTCGAATGTGAACTTCCTTAAGATGTTTCCTTCACCGTAATCGGGTAATGTACTTAAGTTAGAATAACTCATTGGTAGGTGACCGCGGGGGTTCCAACTCGGAACATTACGATCACGAGGCCACAGCCAGCGTTACCATATTATTTTTTTCACTTGTTGGGATTTTGAAACTTTTTGAGTGAATAAATCGGGATTCTTTCGTCAAAAGCGGGACATAGTAAGAAAACGTATATATTCAGAAGTATTTAAATTTTAATCTTATTATTTGTGTTTTAAATTATGTTTACGTGACGACAGATACCAGAATAGCCCATAGAAAATGTATTTTAAATGCGCGCTTCCTCAGCACGCTGCACGCACGATCGAGTATCGCCGAAAAGCGTTACTGAGGCTGTCCCGCGCGGGACACTTAATTTTTATTTGAAATCGGGACGCCTCGCCAAATCCGCCGCTCTTTTTATACAAGTATCTATCCAACATGGTATAACGTCAAACTACTGATCATTGAAATTACCTCGATAGTACATTCCTACTGAAAGCTATAAATAAAACGGCTGAAAACAGTGGTTTGTGTACCAACACTTAACAGATGTCCTGTATTCATAACATGTGCATATTTTAATTTTTCTTTGATGCAAATTATTTATTAACTATTTAAAAATAATATAAACACGCAATAATTCAGAAATCTGGAATAAACAATAGTTAATAATTTAGTTTAAGTTGTTAATAATTTTGTTTAAGCATTATTTTATAGTAGTAAGATGTATTGGGGGTGATCTCTTCTCTCTTCAATCGGGTGGCCCTGAAAACCAGC
This sequence comes from Acleris sparsana, assembly GCA_923062465.1. Taxonomy (NCBI): domain Eukaryota; kingdom Metazoa; phylum Arthropoda; class Insecta; order Lepidoptera; family Tortricidae; genus Acleris; species Acleris sparsana. The sequence goes on from OV281293.1 coordinate 6,704,122, forward strand.
GTCAAGGCTAGTAAGCCTGACACCATGCTGAGTGGCAACCTTTTCGGTGTTAATTTTAAATTAAGTACTCTAAGTTTGTATTACTCTACTTTTTTACTATGTTTTTTATTTGCTATTTTTCATGTTAATTTTATTTTTAGCACCGAATAAACCATTTCTATTCTATTCTATACCGTGAGAAGTGTATCGTGTTGTGTACAGTCAGCGTCATATAGTTGGTAGCATCCAAAGTAGCCAAATAGTACGTTACACGTCATTATTACCGTAGTAAGAAGGGCGTGTAACGAACTATTTGGCTACTTTGGATGCTACAAGATATATGACGCAGACTATACATATAAGGAGCAATGTTTGAGCGCGTTAATATTGAAGGATGATTATCAAAGCTCTCCATGCAATACCTATTCAACTCATCCACCGGCGAATAATATCACGCGGGCGAGCGGATTTGTTGACAGCAATCAGTGAATGGGAGGATCTATTGTTTGAAGGAATTCTGTTCATGACATTTTCGGCCGCTTTATCTGATTTCCTCTTGCGTGATTAGGACGGCAGTTAAAATTGTATACCTAACCTTAAAACCGTTTTTAGAAGTAAAAAAGGTACATTAATACGTCGCAATTTATACCTTTATGTAAGTATATGCAGTTCTTTGAATAGAAAAAGGGTTGTACTGGCTACAGTATAGTTTAGATGTACGATAAAAACGAAATGATGTTTATTTTAGTGTTATTTACATAAAACTAAAACTAGACGCTCATTTGCGCGCGCGTGTAATAAAAGAGCGTGTAATAAATAATTTAAATACATTCATTATTACATTTGAACATGGTATGTACCTGTAGCATTCTCGGGAACGCTGTACTAATCTATATACATGCAATAAGGGTTATTTAGATGTCGGTTATTGGAGTAAGGTTTTGAGGGTACCTATTTTTGGAATAGTTGTCCGAAAAAAACAGGACAACGTCTGGCGGGTTACATTACAATAAACAAACAAATTGACCCCCTCAAAAACTGTACAGTTGCACAAAACTTATAAAATTTAATGTCGCCTAAAAGTCGTCGCTTAAGTTTGAAATTCACGTGTTATCACTTAGTACCTTGGCCAATTAGAAAGTGATTGAAGGTGCCCTAATGGGATAGTACTGTTAATGAACATTTGCTTTGCGCAACTGGGTGTATAATATTTATAATTATTTACAGTAGGAACAGCTGGTCTTTTTAATAGAGTTTGGATGGCCAACGCTATCCCACTTGCATTCGCAACTAACAGTATGGGGCTATTCCGACGAAGGAGTTATTTCGTCTTTTAAAGTTTTTCAAAGGAGTTCAACGTTTGAAAATTTATTTTGCTCCGTTCTATAGAAATTTAAGCACCTAAACTTTTTTTTTAGCCCGGAATCTCCCACAGCTGGGCAAAGGCCTCCTTCCCACCATTCTACGTAATTTGGTTATGGGCAATCTCCCGCCAATTGTGCTGAAAGGCTTAGCTCATCTCGCCATCTGCGCCTAAACTAAGGCGCAAAAATAGATGTAGATCCCATAAAAAAGCTTTTCGGGCGCTTTTCTTACGGATACTTGCAATGGAGTCCCCATATAGTAGCAGGTAAATTAAGTTCGGCAGCTTATGCTGTTAGAAAAAATCAGGCAACTTACCAATGTTGAGACAGCTCGCTTAGTTTATTATAGTTATTTTCATAGTGTTATGTCTGTGTACTATATTCGTGTTACAGAAAAGAGCCATTCGTTCTATATATAACCTTAACTACCGATTCCTTAATCTTACTATTTAAAGAAATTAGTATATCTTGACAGTACTATTAAAAAATCCGTAAGGTCCATAAGTCATTTGTAGGTCAATGCATTCATTTCTATAATAAATTACCTGAAGTAGTTTTAAAGTTACCATTTCCAGTACTTAAAACCTTACTTGGAAAAGTCGTTGATGTCTAAAGCTTACTATAGGGTCGAGGACTACCTAGCAGTTAAAAATGCTTGGCCTAAACTAAACTCAACACCAAATAACTTAATAATAAATTAGTCATAAAAAAATAAATGTAAATATTGTATATTGTCTAGGGGACACGGTTTCTGTAGGAGAATGTATCGAAACTTTGTATGTGGTTGTCTTGCACCGTCATAGGTAAGTATAATTTATATATATATATATATATATTATTTTATTACTACAACTTATTAGTTCCTATGAGCATTCTGAAATTTGACACATTTTCCTGCTCAATCTACGCTTGAGTATATTTATTTTTATTTTGTGTTACATTAATTGTTTTATATAATGCTAGTTTTAGCTTTATAATTGTGTAATATAATAAGTAGTATTTAAAAAAACGACTGACTGTTGAGTTTCTTGCGTTTCTTCTCAGCAGTGGTCTCTTGCAAAGCGTTGGTAGATTTTTGACGTGTAAAAGTGCCTGTGCCGCTTAAGTACTTACTGAATAAACGTCTTTTATCTTAAAAACTCATTTAGCACTCAGTCGGAATAGCCCCTTGTGATCTTACTTACATTTAATTATTATAAAGCTTTAATTATATCCTATAACATGGAGTTAACTTTCAACTTTAACTAATTAAGCTTAGAAAGTACGTGTTTATCACAATAGTTTCTGAAACTTTCCCTAATGGGTACTTCGACGTTGAAATACACGAGTAAATTTACGAGAAGCTGTAATTTTCTTAAGAAATTATAATAAGCTCGTTAAACAGCATTAAAACGCTATTATAAAAATCTCCGGCTTGGTTTATTTATTACTTTTCTCACTCCGGAAATTTCATGAGTTTTCATAACGATTAAAGACTAATTAATTATTAATTCAAGTAGTTTAGTCGGACTGGCTTTTAAATTTTTAGTGGCATAACCGTTTATGCCAATTGGGTTTTATAATAAGCAATGATAAGGGCACAGCCAAGTTGCTGCCTTTCAGTGAATACTCTTTTAGTTAAACCCACGTTTAATATCCTTCGTATCTACTGAGGAAACACCGTGAAAACACTTCTGAAATATAAATAGAAATAAAGAACGATGAGATAAATTTGCCACTAGTGGGTGTAAATGCCACGAGTGGGTGTAGTTAGCATGAGTGGGTGAAGTTGCCACGAGTAGATGAAGTCGCTGCGTGTAAGTAAAGTTGTGTCGACTGGGTAAAGTTGCCACTCTTAAGCAAAGTTGCCACGAGTGAGTGGACGAAATTGATACGTGTAGTTGCCGTGTGTAGGGTGAAGTTACTACGAATGAGTGAAGTTGCCACGAGTGTCTGAAGTTGCCACGAGTGGGTGAAGTAGCCACGAGTGGGTAAAGTTGCTACGAGTGGATGTAGTCATTGCCACGAGTGGGTGTAGTTGCCACGTGAGGATGAGGTGACTCGCTTGCTCGTCTGCTTCACATAGCACATTTAAAAAAAAAGTTGACACGAGTAGGCGAAATTGCCTCGATTGCCAAGAGAAAGTAAACTCCTATCCGCATTTTTATTCAAGGCGCATTTTTAATCTAAGGCTAAGCATTATATTAACCGGCCAGTTCAAGTTGTCCCATCAAAGCGTACTAAATACATTTCAGGGCGTGCATTCTCAATTAAGTGAGATACTTCTCACCTCACTTTTTTTTGTGAACGGTTTGTCGGTCAAGGCCATATGATTCTAATCAAGTTCCTAGATATTACTGCCCTTATGCGCCAATAGGCATTATCCTTACGTTATTATTATTAGTCTTACGCCTCCTCGCACGGTTTGATTTATAACGGAAGAAAGAGTGAGGTAATGGTTTTTAAGGCCGGGAACAAATGCCCTACAATTGTACCCCCCGTCAAGCTAAACAGCATCGCCCTCGCGAGAGTCACCCGCTTTAAGTACCTAGGGCACATCGTTACCGACGATCTGAAGGACGATGCCGACATGGAGAGAGAGCGCAGAGCATTGTGTGTGAGGGCGAACATGCTGGCCCGCAGGTTTGCTCGATGTTCAAGTGCAGTCAAGATTACGCTGTTCAAAGCATACTGCTCATCTTTTTACACTAGCAGCCTGTGGGTCTGCTATACCCAAAAATCATACAATGCTTTAAGGGTACAATATAACAACGCCTTCAGGATGCTGATGGGGTTGCCCAGATTCTGCAGCGCGTCCGCCATGTTCGCGGAGTCACGAACCGACGGGTTTGCAGCAATCTTGCGCAAGAAGGCAGCGTCTCTGCTGGGCAGGACGAGGGACAGCCCGAACAGCATCCTGAAGATGATTGCTGATCATGTGTGTTGTCCTATATTGAATCGAATAATATTATCTGTGAAATCTAATTTAGTTTTTAAGTACTAACATTATTTCTAAGACTATACTAACAATAATGAGATCAAATGTTATCTTGAATTAAATAAATGAATTGAATTGAATTGAATTATCTCAGACAAAACTCCAGTAGCAATGTGAACCTCATTATTACTAACAGAATAGAATCAAAACTACTTTGGTTATTGCATTTAAGATACTGCTTGAAGAACTAAACGTTCCAAATGACCGCCAATTATTACGTCCGGCTTGAGCTGTAGGTAATAATCCTGCAGTAAACTCACTTTATCGAATTTAGCCGTTCAGTACCCTTACCATGAGTAACAATTACCGCACTCGCTATTTAGCGAGTCGAAAGCTCTATCCCTCGCAGACCTCGCAGTATTCCTAGAGTGCGAGGGACAGAGCATTCGACTCGCTTGCGAGTACGGTTATTGTAACTCATGGTAAGAGACTGCGATCCTGAGTTAATATATGTATAGTAACACAATTAATACCTACATTTGGTTTTGGATTGTAATATATTGTTAATGATGTTTGAAAAATGGAACTAGTTAACGTGAGTAATAAATTATAATGTAATGGTGTTAATAGACTTTAACTTCCTCAAGAATCCTCAAGTCTATCGGCACCTTAAGAGGTCATCATTTTAATGAACGCAATATTTCAAGACAAATTAGTATTTATAAATACATTGACAGAAATAAAACTTGACACGGATGATTAAAGAAAAAAATAATATGCAAGGAAGATTCCTCGGTTCGTTCGTTAATCAGAGAAAATGTTCTTTTACAATAAACCTCTAATAAATAATTTATTTACGCACGCGTTTTAAGCTTTGTTATATTCGAACATCAATCCTAAATCCTATTATAAGTAAATGATAAAGTTTGTGTGCGTGTGTGTGTTAGTTACCTTTTCCTTTACGCTGCAACGGATGAACGGAATTGGATTGGAACGGAATTGAAATTTGGAATGGACATAGCTTATGTACCTATAATAAACCAACCAACAAATGTTTATTTTTGATTAAATTCAACATTATTCTCTCCAACGCGCACCGTAGCCATGGCAAAAGTAAAGTTGTAGCCGACTACAACGGATCGGAATGCTACGTCGTTGGACCAGCGTAGCGTGTCGCCCGCGCTACAAATAACTCTTTTGAACTGGTCATGTCTTTCCAAGAATGAACAACGGTTACAAAGATAATAAACATACCATTAAATTAATTTGAAAAGATACTTTGCCGGGACAAAATGGCACTTACATACTAGAATTGAACTATTAAAGTGTAAAGCTTTTTACACGACTGCCTAAGGAAAAGAAAGGAAAGAAGAAAAGAAGAAAAAAAGGAAGGTGGAAAGGAGAGTAATGTTTTCAGGGTTCGTGTATCAAAACGCCTGAGCCGATTTCGTTGTCTGTGGTATCATTAGAATCCTTTCACCATCCCAGGTGACATAAGGTACCTAAACTGAAAATAACAACAATGGCAAAATGTCAATTATTAACATCGGTAGGTAGGTATATCGACGACAAAAACAAACAGTATAAAAATGCAGTTGGGTTTTTAAAGCTTCCTTTTCATTCTCGTTGTGTTGCGCTCGGGTGATGAGTCATTTAAATATATGCTAGTATGTAAATTCAATTCAGCGTTCAATTCGCTGACTCGATTGTATTTATCGATAAAACGTTGTACCGAGCTAGCATACTGGCAACACTATTCGAATTTAAATTAGCCATGAAGTCGCAACTTTTTTAAATTTATATTTCTTAATTCTTTCTTTAACTAGGGATTTACTTACTTACTTAACACGATTTATATTAGGCATTCAATTTGTTACTTATTGTTAACCGGAGGTTGCCATTTTCCCAAACTTTCAAGGTAACGAAAGATTTACCATATTCCTTTTATTTCATGGAACCCTACAACAATTACTTAAGTCTACAAGTGAGTATTTTTATCTTCGGTGTAGTTTTTTAATCGATATTTGGTTACTTTCCCACGAAACCCTTTAGTTCCGCGTAACACAGTTTGGGAATTACTGCTCTAAACCACTAAAGCGTTACCATACGGTATGTCCTAATTTATAGTTTGGACAATAAAAGCCTAATGGCTCACTTTTATGTCTTTAAACTCAGTTATTTTAAGGTTAGAAGATAGAAGCTAGAAGTAAGGCCGCGCCGAACGATCGTAATCTATTACTGACTTGCCAAATATTTATTTTTACAGCTAATTCTGATCAAATAAAGCCCCTTTTTTACAGTTTGAAGTGTGTTGCGAGATTGAACATTGTAAAGTGATTTTCAGCTTTTATTTTGCATGAACCAAGCCGGAATGATAACCTTACTTACAATTTAAATGTATCAGTATTAGCTGGATAAATGTGTCATACTTGAAAATGCCATGAAGGGTCAATAATTTCTGCCATTTATGAGAAACTTCTTTTAATTTGATATAAATAGAACGAGTCTTCTGTCTTACGGGCACGGATGATCGGTTATCAAGCTATTATAACCCCTAGGTATTTAATACAAATTAACATATCGTATTCACTGACGAGAGTGCTTCCGTTAAAGTTGAGTTTCGTGCTTTTATAAGCTTCTATTTAAGTTGCCCTTTTTTATTTTGTTTCGTTTTGTTTACCCAGAAAGTCGATTTTAAACAAGTGACCGTGACTGGAATGGGTTGAAATTCGGAAAACTTGTATCCGAATGACAAAGCAATATTATGGTACCATCGAGTTGATCTGATGATGGAGTCGGCGACGTGATCTTTGATGTACTTAATATGTACCCGCCGTGATGCGGCTCGTTAGTTTTGTCTTGACAAGCAGATGAGGAAAAAAAAATAGTCTGCAACATAACCTGGTCCCAAAAATGATTCTTTTGACACAAACTTATTTACCTTTACACTTATCATTACTTGTACATCTGGTTTCATTCCAACCATGTAAGATGATCAGGTATATATTTGGATGAACCATGCCGAAACCATAGCTCGACTTCCAATTTCAGCACCATAAAAGTATCAGTAGAATAGCAGCATATCAGCCTGTTAATATTCAAACAAAACGCGGTGGAGACACTTCTTTAGGGTGCGCCACTCAAGAAGGTGGCTAACTACAAGTAGTAGTCAAGGTAGTTCTATACTCTACTGGTAAATACATTAAATATAAAATGCTAATACTATATCTATGCAGTTAGCCGCCATCTTTGGTTAAACGGCAGTACCTATTAGGCACGTGTCCCACCGCCGACGATAAGCGGGAAGCCAGTAGAGCCAGCGATCGACTATTAATATTTGCGTCTTTTTTATTGACCCGAGATCTATATTTTTTGTTTCGACAAACTAGTGGAAAGAGTTCTCGCCGGCAGTGTGAACAACCAGCGTTCAACTCTTAATATATGTGTGTCTTTTATTGACAAGGGATCTATATCTAATCGCTTTCTTGCCGGCAGTGGAACAAGTGCCTTATAAAGAAGCGAGCGGACAATAGCGGCGTGACGACCGCCGAAACGAGCGAATCGGATTTTGGTAACACAATACACATTCAAACCCCGAAGTTACCTCAACATAATATTATATTCCCTCGCCGGGAAACCCTTATGTACACGTTCCTTGGTACAGATGTAGTGCGTAATCATTGGAAATTGTATTTCGTCAGACTTATTCATGTTTGCTTTGGTTTCATGGTTAGTTTAGAAGGCGACTGAGAAGTGGGCTGAAAGGAAACTTTTCAATCAAATACGCTGCCGTATAATTATTTACTACACCTGTAGATAACAGTATCTTGCTACTTAATAAACAGCTCCGAGTCGACTAGTGATCGTACGTAAGGTACCGAGTTCGAACCCCCGCGGTCACCATGTACCAAAGAGTTTTTCTAACCGAAGTACACTATACCCGATTCAAAAACAAAAATCCTACTGTCTAACTATTTTTTACTTCCCACTGTCCTAATTTTCTTACGTATTAAGGTCGATCTTCCAATCACGCATCAAGGGTGAACAGATTAAGATGAAATTTGGTACTTGGGTAGTCCATGTCGATTCAATTAAAGAATGGTTTTTACTCCGGAAAATTTGGTCTTTCCCGTGGGAATAACACAAGTTCTATTCGGAGGAAGGAGCGTGAAAGCGATAATTAAGAACGTATGTATCTATAAAAAGAGAACATAACAAAAACAAGTAAAATATTGTGCCGTTAACATTTAGTCTACTACTCTGGGCTCTGAGCTAGTAACTCCCGTTTATCTTTATTTTTGATTAAAATCATATCATGTTATTTATTATCATTGTTAAGAAAGTTAAACGCTTGATAGAACTTTAATTGCCAAACAAAAACATGCTTTTGATGTAAAATTATATTGTAAGACAAGTTCCCTGGTATTATTGTTATTTTGAGCCAGCGAGGCAAAAACACCCGTCCTTGAACGCGATATAGTATAAAAAAAATTACAAATGTTTTTCTGGAAACTTACAATTTTTGGAGCTCTCGCTTACAGAACAATAAATGCTTCGTCGCGCTTTTTACAGGAATAAAAGTTTGAAAATTGTGACATTTGGAATTACTCATGTGTTAAACATTTTTCTGTTTCAATTTCTATTGTAAAATTATTTTGTAACATTCTTACTAATATTGACTTCAAGTTTTGAGCCACCAAAATAATGCCAGACTTAGTGCTGCTGAAGAGAAAATATAAGGTATGTTTTTGGTTTTCTGCAACAGGGTTCTTTCCTTAGTCACTCAACCAACATAATTCGTGACCCGTTGAACCGGCTTTTGCCGCTCGCCAAAGAGGAATAGCTGACTCTTGTTATTTATGCTTCTTTAGAAAAGTTTTGACTAACATACTTTTTCATCAATCTATCTATCAAATCATTAACCCACTGTAGGGCATATGCCATTTTTTTTACCTGCCAGTTTTGTCCCTCTGCATTTGTATTTCAAGGTGCCGTGTGGCATGTCGTTCTTATTTATAGGTATGTAGGACAACGCAGCGGCAACGACGCAGCAGCGCACCGGCAACGCCCGTGTGGCACCTCTCTTCCAGTTTGAGACTTGTTGTAACTTGTAACCGCTGCGGCCGTCGCGGTAACTCGTTGCCAGGCCGCTAGGATATTTAAACTTCGGTTAGCCTAGTTGTTAGCTAAAAAGTCAGCGGTAACGGGTTCTTTTCAAGATACAGGAAAATAATGTGCGTGATGAGCGCGGATTTCTGTTTCCGAGTCTTGGATATTTTGTATTTATGTATTTATTTCTCTGTTTAAGTATCCTTTTCTAGTACCCATAGAACAAACCTTTTTTTATAGCATACAGAAGGTAAACGAGCACCCAGGGCACCTGATGGTAAGTGGAAACTGTGACCCATAGACATTCGCATTCACAAGACTGCAAATGCGTTGCCAACCCTGAGGACTAAGATGGAATGCATCTACGCTAGGTAATTCGTGTGAGATGGCCTTTTAATATTAATAAATTTATCTTTGTAAGAGCTTTAGCAAAAGCTGAATAATCCCAAAATCTCGTAAACAATTACGACTACTAACTTATTATTAATTAGTAGTAGATTAACGTTTAACGCCCCGAGCTAAATCGTGGATGTGGCTACGAAGTAAGTAATTTAAGTAAATTGATGTAGGCGGAACCACATGTTTAATCAATTTACAGAGGGGGTTATTCCCTTGCTTAACATATGTATATACATTTACCAACTTGCTTAAGACTAGGTAGGTACGCCGAGCGTCCAGTGGCGATTATTATGTTTTGTAATAAACAAAAGTACTATAATAAAATAGAATAATGGTTTTTTGTTGTACAAATGAATACACAGTATAAAACATATTACGACAATGTTTCATAACCTTTTAACCTTCGTGTAGTGTAGTCAACTTAACGGAATACATACATACGCTCGAAAAAACAACCCTTATGACGCAGTTGGTTAAAAAGGTGGCCATTTTTTTCATTAAGTTACCTACTCATTCATAGTTCAATTGTTATTATGTTATGTCATTCATTAAACAACAACAACAACAAACCATCGTTCGATTTCAAGACATACTTTAGTTTATTGGAAAATACAATTGTAGTAATGAGGGCGCCACTGGTCGCTTGGCGTAGTCTTAATATGAAACACCAGTGCGTAAAAACTGCTTATTTTGGCGTGTCTTCGACCTTCGACATCTCCGACTCAGCTGAGCCAATGTCAAAAGTACTTACTACTGCGTAATACTCGTTGGTACACGGATCTAATTACAATTGTCGATCACGTAAGAGAATAACATCACATCACACATCTGTTTGCTTTGTAAATTTGATGAGACGGATACGCATTACCGGTTTACAACAAACGAGGTTACGTAGAAAACCACGGAATTGAGTGTGTGGATCCTGGCGGACCTCAGAGAAAACCTAAATGAAAAGCTAAATGATCTTGAGTTTTGTATTGGTTTCGTGACAAGAGTAATTCAAAATTGAACAAGACGGAAGATGCTTGAAGAGGCTAACCCATCAGTGGACTTTTAAATATGCTGCGAATGAAGACATTGGCCGATTGGGACTATGAAAAAATAACGTGCAGAACTTAATTAAACAATAAATTTTCTAAATTACGTGTTACTTATACCAGTCTCAGATGCTGTTGCTAGTCAATGCTCATGACATGAGTATATATAGTATATATCATTTATCAAGGGGTCAATTAGAATCAAATTTCGGCATGAGCTAATACATCAATTTTATCTAGGGTTGTAAAAAAACGGTGAAAAAAACCGTTTTTTTTCTAAAGTACGTATTTTTTTCAAAAGTATGAAAACTCAAAATTTGCAACGCAGTTAATACTTTTATACGGTTGTTTTACTTGTTTTAGACTTTGTTAACCATTAAACCAATTTAATTGAACAACTTTGATTAATAACAACATAAATGAAATCTGTAGTGGGAGTTATCGCAATTTACTGTTGGCAACACCAACGGCGACCAACGCCTCTCGTCGCCGCATCGGGGAATTCAGGGATTCCCCAAAAATTGTTTGTATACTGAACGTTCACATCTCGTCGCGGCATCGGGGATTTAAATAAATCACGAAAAACCGTTATTGTGACATATTTTTGTTCATCTGAAAAAAAACCTAATTTAGAAAAAAAACCATGGTGCCAGGTTTCTTTTCATGTTTTTTTTCATAAATTTGAAAAAAAAACATTTGGTTTTTTTTCTATTTGCAACCCTAATTTTATCGCATCAATTTATACAAGGTTATTGGTAAGTCGACCTATTCCCGTTAGGAGGTGATAGGGGTGACTATTTGCGATAATTTTGACCCCCATATGCATTATGCAAAAGTGAACCATTTTTGAGTTATCGCGATTTTTTTTTTTTAATTAGTCGGAAATTCAACTTGAAAACGTTATTACAAAAAAAGTATCAATTTAAATCTTTTTTTCTCTTCTGATTTACAAGAACGATTAAACACTGGTTATTTCTCAATATTAAAACAATAATTATCGGTCCAAATTTAAAAAAGCGAGACGGAAACGAAATTTTTTCGATATTTTTTGCGATCGCTTTCATCTAAAATGCCTTAAAAACAAAAAAAAACGTTATAAAACTTGGCTTGCAGATTATTTTAAAAACTTAACTGTTTTCTTAGCTCTCCAAAAATGCATAACAAGTAGGAAATTATTTGAAAAAAACCTGAAAAAAAATCACCACAAAGGAAGCAGGCGGAAACTAAAGTCACAAATGCCACTTTAAAAATAAAAATTAATCAACATACCGAATTTAAATCAACTTTTTTTATTTGCTTTTGTACAAGATGAACTTGTTGTTCTTATGAAATATTAAAAAAAAAATATATTTGTACACGTTTGAGAATGCGAGGCCGAAAACTAAAAAATACATGTTTTTTTATCAAACTCCAACATAAATTACACGAAAACAGAAAAAATTACCAATACATTTGGCGTGCAGATTACACATAAAACATTGACGTTTTTCCAGCTTTCTAACGAGCTATTTAAACTAACTGTTATACTCGTAAACACAAATAACAACATTAACTTATGGAAAAAGTAAGCGATTTTTAGTTTTATTTTAAGTTAGTCAGACTAATTTCAGTCAGCCAAATGTATTGGTAAATTTTTCTGTTTTCGTGTAATTTATGTTGGATGTTGGATGTATGTAAAACATGTAACACTTTTAGTTTTCGGCCTCACATTCTCGAACGTGTACAGATATATATTTTTTTATATTGCATAAGAACAACAAGTTCATCTTGTACATTTTTATTTTTGAAGTGGCATTTGTGACTTTAGTTTCCGCCCGCTTCCTTTGTGATGATTTTTTTTCGGCTTTTTTTTAAATAATTTCCTACTTGTTATGCATTTTTGGAGAGCTAAGAAAACAGTTAAGTTTTTAAAATAATCTGAAAGCGAAGTTTCATAACGTTTTTTTTGTTTTTAAGGCATTTTAGTGGAAAAAGATCGCAAAAAATATTGATTTTTTTTTGTATTCGGTCTCGTTTTTTTAAATTTGGACCGATAATTATTGTTTTAATATTGAGAAATAACCAGTGTTTAATCGTTTTTGTAAATCAGAAGAAAAAAAAAGATTTAAATTGATACTTTTTTTGTAATAAATTTTTCAAAAATGGTTCACTTTTGCATAATGCATATGGGGGTCAAAATTATCGCAAATAGTCAGCCCTATCACCTCCTAACGGGAATAGGTCGAGTTACCAATAACCCTGTATAATCAAAACATTGGGCTTTTATCCTACGCTGCTCTAGTATAGGCCCGACCTAAATCGATATATCGCATCGAATTAATGTCTCGAGCACATTTTTTGTCTTGAATTTTCCCTAACGATCGTCTTAAATTAATTCAATATTAAAAGAACGGAAGCAATAAGTCGAGAACAATCACGGTGCCCATCCATCAATTCATAAGCGTAAACAATGAGAGAATGTCAGAAGTCTGCAGTATTTACCGCGCTAAGATAAATTCTGGTGATTATCTCATTTCGATGGTCGGATGTTTTGCTGTGCATTGATCTTTAATTATTGTGGGCGTACAGCTTGGTAATAAGTATTAAATATATTGATCTTTAAAAGAACGTGATTATCGAGTAATAATGGTAAATTGGTTCGTGTTGTTGTGTTAATTTCAACCGGCACAGACGTACCTACACAAGTTAAAATCGTCGGGGGTTTAAAAAAATGTAATACTAAGTATTTACCATTGGGTCGTCTACATACGAGTAAGTAACTCCAGTGATGCATCAATATTACATTTTTAGTCTGAAAGTTCTTTTCCAGGTTCGGATCGATTATTCGATAATTCGATCATGTATAAAATTGAACATAAAGGACATAAACCATTTCCTTGACCTATTTTAACATCATAATTATGAGAAAGTAGGATTAAGGAGATAAAACAAATCATTATATTCATATACCTTCGGACAAAAGCACAATTGCGCCCTTGTTTTACCGAATGTGGGATATTATGAACTTAAAAACACGTATGCATACCGTTTAGAGTGCCTTTGATGGGTAATTTTTGTTTCTGGTCATTCTTGTTAAAAACATAGAGAAAAGTACCGGCTTCAAGCATTTTCACGAATCCTACTCGTAAACGCCCAGCTACGGGAAAAAGTTTTTTTTTTAAATAATTTGTGTTTTCTATTTAATAGCTGCATAATGGTAAACTCAAGAAATGAGAGCCAACCAAGTGTGATTTCTTCTTCATCATCATCATCGACATCGATAAAGGCCTTCCCCAAGATTTTCCACAACAATCGGTCCTCTGCTGCTGTCATCTGGTTTTGCTGGTTTCCCGCGAACTTTGTCGGATTCCCTCCTCTTCTCTTTCTTGATTTTCTCCTGGTTGACATAAAATGAAACAAATCGTTAGGATGTTAGTTATATCAACCAAAGCTGACAGTAACAACGGCAGTTTCTTTAATAATTCAACTAACAAATTTTCGGTGAATATGCTACTTAATTACTATACATGAAGTGTTTTAATTTAGTAACGTATGCTTCTTATTTATAAAATCTAAATCTACTTTGGAAAAGAAACATGAGTTATTTTTAAGCTCTTACGTTTTGTGTACATTATTCTGATCTACCACGAGTCGGCAGCGTAAACAAGACAATTGTCTATTTATACCCGACTACGGCAAAGCCAAAAGAAAGGGTTATGATCTTGGCTTGTCTATTTACGTCTCATTTATCTTAGAACAATTACTCGTCCGATTTTAATGTATAGATACATACACGTACAAATACATAGACATACAGATACGTAGGTATGCAATAGGCAGATTAGAAGTCAATACTAACTCATTGAACCTAGTTTGTTACTCCTTGACGCTGCAACGGCTGGACGGATTTGGATGAACACAAAGGATACTTTATCCCGGATTTGTTTTATGTTCCCGAAGAAATAACGATAGTCGAAATCTACGCGGACGAAGTCGACGATGAAGCTAGTTACAATATAAATGTAAGAGCTAGGTAACAAAAAATTCATACCTACGTCAATAAAATATAATTTATAGATATAATTATTATACTTGGAATAGCCCACGTTATATGGTACACTGTCATAATTCCGAATTGATCAAAGAAAAATGAAAATTCGGACAAATTAATATTCGGAAAAAAGTAATTGGGAATTTTAAGGTGTTCTCCCACGTTATACTACCGTCGGAAATTTGCTTCGTCGACAGTTTGAATTTTCCTAAAAGTACGACTCTCTCCTCTTCTCATTCGACAACCTTTGCCAAAGCATCAAACGAAATTAAAACTTAAAGTTTTCAACTATTGACGCCAATATCCAGGCAGTCCATTTCCTAGAATCACTGCTGAGCTTCCATGCAATATCCTGTGGTACAAACGAGAATCAGAGAATCCAATTTGATTGTACCCTGTTGCCGATTGAGACTTGTTTTTTTCCTTGAACTACAACAAAATAACCCATCGTTCTTCAAACATAAACGCAATGCCGTGGAAACTGAAATACAAATATTTTTATATTGGAGTGAATTTACACCAAAGCGTGCAGAATGAACTTTTATAGATGAACCACAATAGAATTAAACCACCTTATAACTTTCTGAACCACTACACTGAATATACTTACATTGAATATCTTTGATAGCGTACAGCAAGCAGCAAAAGCAGGTGGAGAGTCGAAAAGCTCAAAGTTTTCTATTGTAAAGATAATAAGAGCGTGTGCACATAATTTTGACCTCTTCGACTGACCGTATTCAAAATATTCAAGATTGTAACTCTTCTATCTAGATTATGGTACCTTTATGTTACTAATTCTGCAAAAGATCTAGGCTTGAAAACGGTTCAATCAAAAGGATACAAGTCTCCCGAGGCTCAGGTATAAAACGGTGTAAGTCTAGTATACTCTGTATATGACGTTTACCCTTTCTTATTAAGAGCCAAATCCACTTGTATCCGTGTTCACTAGAGCCACAGATTATCGTTATCATAATTGTCCATCGCACCCTTACTTATGTAACTTGCCCGCATATCGGAATGCTGTAACAGACCGAACGCCTCGAAAAACGGTAGTGGGCCCGTTTCTGACTGATGTTATCTGAAAAGCAATCTCACGCAATAAGAATTACAACTATTGAAAGTATGTTTCGGTCATTTGATTTCGACAAAAACTTGAAAACCTCGTTTTCTTAAGATAAACAACGGAATTAACACCATAAGTCGACATAAGTAATACAAAAACCCTGGTCCATAACTCCGTTTTAGAATGTTTAATCACTGTTTCTTGGGTGACAGTTTAACTTTCCGGGATTATTTAGGATTTATGTAAAACATCGTACTTATTATTAGAGACCGGAGGGGCTATTGCCTAACGCACTCGCAATCGCTATCGTTTTTATTTTAAAAATCGAAGGCTTGTCTTCATACAAAAAGAAAACAATTGTCCCACTTTTAAGCCGATTGTGATTGCGCATTAGGCAACAGCGACGCAGGTTTATACGAGTCCAAACTCGACGGATCTATTATTGTCGATTAAGCGAGTTCTTATGGACACCTTCCGTCTCTATCATCATACCAGCTATATAGTTCCATGTTATTGTACTGTAAATAAAATCGTATAAAGCCGACTACGGATGGATCACAGCGCTCCATGTTCGACAGCTTGGAGCTAGACTATAGGTTAACACCGACTCCCTATATTTTAACTACTTAGATATTAAGTAAGTAGTTAAAGTGAAAGTAACATAAGTGTGTTAGTAAAAATGACGAACAATTATACAATGATCAAGTTTAACACGAAGTAGGTACTTAAAAAATGATTCGTTTAAAGATTCTATATGTCAAGCTTTTCTTACTTTGCTAAGCTTTCCTGCGCGGAGATACTACCGCGAAGCCTTCCGACTCAGTAGATAAATGAACCCAAGACTGCACCTGTGCCTTTTGCAATAAATGCAAGCTTACTTACAGTTTTATAAATAAGTGACCCAGGTTAAATCATATTTTGTGGCCTTCTGTTAATATTTTCGTTTACTGAATAGAAAATAACAGAAAAAATATATTAACTTTGATTAGGTAGGACCATATCGAGGGTTGAGTGGTCAAACCCGATAAATCGACATAATTGTTTCATCAAATTTGAATTGTTTTGATGTATTCAATAATGTTCTTTTTGACACAACAAGTTATAGCGACTTATCGGGTTTGACCACGCAACCCTTAATAAATTAAGATGGCCATGTTAAGATAAGTCAGTCAGTTGTTTTTATGAGTTTACATTTATTTCGCTTTGTCTTCGTTTGACGAGCATCATCCAAAATCATATGACTAATTCAGCCTTTAGTCAATAATATACGTACCAAGAAATCTCCACAGATGCAGAAATAATATCACGTCCAGAGCAAATATCTGGCATCAGATTTATCCATAATATCCGTACGGTATTCCGTCGCCGTAATCTATCGCCTTTATACCAGTTGGTTCGGCGTCCAACGAACACGATTAACTGGTGAGAGAGAGATATCGGTAGTAGCTCGCTCTACTCAGCGTGCCTAGCCAAGTTGCTATACTAGGAAAGCGTGATAGCGAAATGCCTGTGTTCAAACAGGGTCAGTTGGACTGGAATAAAACCGACGCACAGAATCCCAAAATGAAGACTCAACCCAGTCAACGCAATTTAGCCAATGTAAACCTTTGTTATAAAGTTCTTACTAAAGTTCACAGTGAATAAGAAACGCAATGTAGCAAATGTTACTTGCGTAACGCAAATATCGGGTAAATTAACATACAAAACAAAAGCAACTGAAGACAAACAGTACGTTAATGTTGTGGGGGTGGGAGCAGCCTTATAGCCCGTACTTGCTACATAAGCATTAGGTATGTGAACCTACCTATATGCGTATAACCGCAACAAGCGGAGGAAATAAGGCTCATTATTTGCAATCTACTCTTCAGTACAATCTTATGCTGATTCAATGAACGTACTTCAAGCCATAAGGCTATAGCTATGCAAAATTTCTTCTGTAATTCGCTAAGGTCGCAATGTTAGTCTATCGTCGTCGTTAGATAACCAATCGTATCGGTTACACAATAGGTTTGTAAAACAAACTATAATTGTATCAAAACCTATCACAAGTTATACCGCGGTTTGAAATTATCGGTGGGAAGAGCCTTTTATTATTATTAATATCATAAATTAATTACTTTTAAATGTATATGCAATGTCGGTTTCTATTTTTGGTTCCCTAAGGAATCCCTAATCGGCATATTTTGTCCTAAAGCATCGTTTATCCGTATTTTCATTAATTTAAAGCCATTTCCGCTTAAATTTTAAAACTTTTTACTGTTGATATAATACAACATCACAAGTCATAGGTATACAATTTTATGTATACCTATGACTCAGTGGCGAAGCGTCACGTAAATAAATAGACAAGCCGGAGCAAAAAAAGGTGTACGGCGTGTGTCGGTTTTACGTTTTGTTTGTATACCTACTCTATGCATAGGAATTTTTGGTAAAGCCGTAAATAATCGGCTTGTACGAACGCCTCGCGACTGCTATGACTACAAATTGCATGCCTTAAAGGCGAAATAATGAGCTGTATTAACTAATTTTAAGATCCATGTAATATTATTTTGAGCAGTAAATTGATTTGATTGATTTGACAACCCTAACATAACCGAACCGCAGATACGAGTATAATTGGAAAACTTAAAAAGTTGCCTGTGGCATCTAAAAACAGTTCAGGGCAAACGAAAATTCGGATAAACGATGCGTTAGGACAAACGTTGTTAGGGATTCTGAGGGACACCCCTATTTTTATATAACATGTTTTTAATAGTAACTTATTATTATTTATGATTTATATATAATTATCGATTCTAGGATTTGTTGGAAATATCTAACTTCTTCCACAGTTTCTTCCAGTGCTTCTTATGCATGTCTGCACTGTTAGCAAGACTAGAGCGCTGGTAGATTTACTCCATCTTATCGAAGTGTAAAATTGTCTATGTTTACCTACACTTGTATTACACATTCTGAAGTTTTATACTAAACATTGACTAACAAGCAAACAAGTAAAGGTTATAAATCATTTTGTAAGATACAGCGTGTTAAAATATGTATAGCGTGATACTGACCAAATATTTTACGAAGGTACACGTGCTACGGATGGATAGCATGATTGAATGAACGACCGTATGAAATATAAACATCGAAAATCAAAAAACGACTAAAACGTTTCTGAACAATTTTAACGGTGACATTGTAGAGTCGTTTATTTCATATGCGCCTCCAGCTATAGGTACCAATTTACAACCTTTGTTTCTTTGATGAACAAAGGTTTGATATGGTGGTAAAATACAGAAAATTAGCAATCAACATTTCTAACTCTTATATTCTGAGAAATATTCTCTTTGAGTAGGTCCACGTATGAATCATATTGGTTTCCGGGGCGTGGCACTCACAGACGACATTTGATTTGCATATGTCACACTCGTACATGACATTTCAGAGTTTCGAAGTTGAAATCGCAAAGAATAGAATCCTTTGAAATGTAATTTTGTCCGTCAGTGTTCTCTGCATGCCTCAGGCAATATACTTTCAGACTATAGAGCTGAAGTACTTTGGGTCTTCGAAGTAATGTAACTTTGAAAAGGATAACGAGTGAAAATGGGGACAAAAAATTCGCCCTTAAGTTAGATTATCGTTTCACAACGCTTGATCTGCACTTTATCCACTTTATCGTTTTAGTAAAAGAAATCAACACATTACCGTAGCTCTATCACGAACATTTTAATCACACGTCATAGAATGGTCAGCGACTACTTAATATGAATAAGTCTAGTGTGGTTAAACTCTAAAACCAAAATATTGAAAAAAAAACCGAATGATATTTTGATACTTTTTGCTATTCTATTTCACATTGATCACCTACTTATAAAGAGAGCGACCTTACTTCATTAACATCCGATAACAATTTATAATTGTCATGTACCTATTAACCTAATGATTATTATACAGGGTGCAGTTACTATTTTAAATTATGTGAAGCGATGTGATAAAATGAGTCGTTTTTAAAATTGGCGATAACCCTAAGGTCACAGCTTGGTCACAGCATTAGAATCACCCGGCACCCGCCCCGCACCGCTTCGCTTCGAGCGGTTAGTATTCTTTATATGATTTGTATGGGCATGCGCTCACTGCATCAACTACCTACGTAGCATCACCCGTTCGTCTCCGCTCGCGAGGTGTCCACGCGCGGACGGCGAGTGGTCCATTCGATGATAGCTCGTTGCTCTCATGCTTGCCTCACGTGAACGCTGGTAGACCGCTCGGAAATTCGTTGACCACGCGAGGTCTACTCGCTGACCACGCAAGGTTCACTGGTGACAACGCGGTGTCCACCCAAGGACCACCTGTCAACAATGAGTGGACGCCGAGGGACTTGGTAAAATAAAAGCCGGGTTTTTTTTTTTACTGTACGTCCCCTGCTTGTAACGTGGGGATGTTTTGTTTTTCAACTTTAAGAATATTCTTTGTTTACAGACGATGATCAAACGTTCAGGCAGCCCGTGCCAGAGTGTAATGACAACAAAGGGCTCGTTTTAGTATTTTGAGTACTGTCATATTACTTATGAGTTATTCTGTAGCTAGAGTACGAACATTTCAATCATGCGTCACGTTTTCGATCGCATTTATTATTCAAATACGTGTTCTGTACCCTTACCATGAGGTAAAATTACCGTACTCGCTAGCGAGTCGAATGTTCTATCCCTCGCACTCTATAACAATAGATACCGCGAAGAATGCGAGGGACAGAACATTCACTCGCTTCGCTAGCAAGTATGTTAATTGTAATTATTGGTAAGGGTCTCAATCTACTTATCCGTAGCAAAAACTTTTAAATAAACACGTTTTCATCAATCGAATGCCATTCAAATTTTGTCTTACTTAGGGCGAGTTGTTTGATTGGTTAACTGAACGGTTGATATATTTGTGTTTGTTCACGCCGCTGTCGCTACTTTTACGGTCAAATGGCCTTTAACTTTATATAAACTAGAGTCATAGTGGTAATGGACACCTTCTCACCAATTGAAACACTCGCACATCACGCGATACATTTACTCACCCAATCACAGACCCTTACATACATACGTCACACACTCGTCATACATTACACGTACTCACTTCCACACTTGCCTTCAATACTCTAACCTAGCAACCCAATTTTGTACAATTATTTATTGTAATAAATCAAATTCCGAGATACCGAAATTTTAAAATTATCTCTACTTGTTCCTGTAAGGAACAAAGTGGCGACCGTGACAGGACGTTTAACTTTAAACCAAACCAAATTGATTTTTTGATTCGATTTTCCAACCTTAACCATTAGTTCAGTTAGCTACTCATCAAATAGAAGGCCATTTCGTGCTTGGGGTATGAAAGTGTTGCCCGCTTCGGACTTGCCTTAGGTTTCGGTTAACATGCCGTAGTACTATTTCCTCGAGTCTGACTGCGAATCGTAAGACACCCCCTTCCGCGTTAGTCGTCCTGAGATCACATGCAGGCAAAATATCTGATGTTCGTTGTACTTAACCTTTGCTACTAGAAGATTATATGAAACTCAATGTGCTTAATTTTTATACGACGGAATATGACGTTCTGTAACATCACATGCAGGCCCTTAAACAAAATTACAAATGTAATATGTTTTTGACAGCACATTTAGGGAATGGTTATTTATTGTGAGATTTCTCTGGAAATAAACCATTACGTGGAACGATTATGAGCAGCCATTCACCGACCAAGGTCGCATAAATTGACAGTAAAAATCGACTATTTCATCGTATTAAAGGATAATTTAGTGCTGTTATCGAAATGGGTACACTTAATAGATTTAGAAAGACAAATGGTTATGCCTTTAGCTTACACCAAGGACAATCAATCTTCATTCAGATGGCGACCTCGAGAGGTCAGTAGAGCTGACTGGTGGTATTTGAATGGCATTGTCTAGAATTGAAAATCACAGAGAATATATTTCCATTTTTGTATGAAACCCGTTAGCTCGCAGAACAAGTTCACGTCCGCGTGACTTTCAACTGAGTCAAAGTTTTAAGCTTTCAAAAATACTTACACTTCGGTTAGGTAAGGGTTGTAACAGCAATAAAAAGTTTTAAAATTCAGGCGGAACTGGTTTTAAGATAAATGAGAATTCAGACAAAATTATGAAAAATTACGATTAGGGATTCCAACATAGACCTTTATCACGTCGGCGTGGAACTGTGTCGGTGCGTCGTACCAACAATAAAGGTCCATCATAAAAAGGTCTATTTCAAGCTAAAATCATTATTTAAGTGTCTTTTGACAACGGGATTAGAAATTGAGAATATGAACGAACAAAGTAGTGTGATTAATGACGTGCTGTAAACCGATACGGAAACATCCCGTTGCTTTTCGTTTCAGAACGATAATAAATGGTGTAATAATGTTTTTGGCAGACTAAAAAAACCCATAAAGGAACTCTCAAGGATTTAGGTAAATTTTGCAATAAATTCAGTAGGTCGAGTAGGGGTAGATTCAAACGCCACCAACGTTTCTTATTTCTTTCGACACGAAATGTTATTGACGTAAGCGTTCGAAGCGATCTGTCATGAGCTGACTGACATCAATTCGAGTTAACTTAGGGTTCTTTCATCAGAAATAAACATTTGAACTTTTCTGAAGACTGTTATAAAAAAATGTTTAAGACAGGCTTACTTAACTTCACCTAGTCCTGCATTATACCTACATCTTTAGGTGTGTAAAAAGGCTTAAGAACTAAATTAGTACTACATGGTGGAAGCAATGTACAAAACATAGATACAACAAACAGTACATAGGTATATAATATTGGTAAAATAATTGGTACACTTTCCTTTATTCGATGTTATGTCCACAGATCTGGCTTTATTTATGACCATCATTAATGTTACCTTCATTATCTCACCACCTAGACTTACACTTATTATTACCTATTCTGGTTAATGTATACTTTAGAACAAAGGAACAAGCTCGTAATAATGCTCGTTGAAAGGCATATTACGTATGATAACTAAACATTGATCCTCTTTAGTACGTAACTACATCAATACAAGCCGAAGTATGATTACTTGCCAGGATTATTACACAGATTTAATCTAAATTAGGTACTCTAATTAATAAAGTTACAAAACGGATCAACTACTTAACAAATGCGATTCCATTTGTTAATTAAATTCACACTGACAACACCTGCTAAGAGTCAAATTGAAGATAATCGAGGCCAAACGCTATATGGAACTTCGAGTCCATCTCTGAGCTATCCTCGCATAAAATCAGTCTCTCCCTCTGAATAATATGTATCTAAATTTACTTTTCTTGTACTCGTTTCAAATCTAGATATCAAATCTGCATAAAGTTTTTGAATTTGATCTGTGCCAAGTTGCCAATCGCTGTGAAAAGAGCTCAAGCTCTAGTCCTCATAGTGTCGCGCTGGTTGCCACCAAAATCTGCTGAGAATCAGCCATGGCTGTTGTTGCGGCCTACATTCGGCATATCCCTTGTGTGTGAAGCAACAAGCAAGATGTCACACATTTTCCAACCCCGAACTCATTCGCAGAACTACCTAAATATTTGTTCAACTTAGTTTATAATTATAATGTAATGCACCTATGTTAACGTATTTGGATATTAACGTTATTCAAAGCAATGCAGATAAAAACAGATCATAGCACAATTATTTAAACAGATGCTAACAACCACCACAAATTGCTTATTAAAGTGTGATTGACGTACAATAGCGTTTCATTTTATCCACAATAATTCCAGTCTATCGGAAAGTCCCTGATGCAAAGTACGTTCCAGTTTCAGATTGGATTGATTATAACTTATAAGCAGCTTATAGTTTTCGTTCGCAATTCTATTATGGTAATTTACTCAAATTGTTCTCCGCTGAGGGAGATCAATTTACTTCGTTTTTTTTCGGCACTTTGGACTTCTCTCGCGGTGGAAATTAGGGTGTGTGCGTGTATGTGTGACGACCTTGTTGCTGATTAGTTTTTGTTTTGTTTTTTTGTTGTAGTTAGTAAGGCTTTCAGTAGTTAAGTGTTTGTGTACCTGACAAAACCTGTGTTGTGGATGTAATTGGTATTTTTGAGAAATAAAAATTGATCATTTACTTAATATGATACCTTGATTTTTCGCGAGGAAATGAAGCATGATTTATTAATTTACATAATGGAAGATGTCAACAAACTTATTTCATTTAATTCACGACTGTATACTCAACAAAGCCTCTGCCAATTTATAAACCATTATCTATTCTGTTCATTCAAAAAATATAACAATAACTTTGTAATCGGTTAAACAACTTCTTAGCGCCTTCGATTGGAGCCAAGTGAAATACGATTATACGACTACCTACTTACTACGGTCACTTAGATCAAGAATAACTACAACGTTTATCGAATACGTTATATATGCTTTCAGTGGCCTCAGACGCGATTCTTACAACAAAAGGCGTGGGCGGACGTTTACCTAACCTTACTCCGTAGAATTGCGGCTGACTTAGCACGTCCTTCAGTTAGTTATTTATGGAAAAAATCCCAACCAATGGCCGCTAGTTTTCGGTAATCTTACCCTGTATCAACAGACCATCTTAGATTAGACATCTGAGTAAAGTTCATGGATATTTAATCTGTTTATCTAACCTGTTCTTTACTTTTAAATTAATCGAAAATCGTGTATAATTTTATTTTAGTTGGTTCGTCTTTTTTTCTCACAGCGGAAAAGCGTGATAGGCAAAAGAAGGGTTGGCAAACTTAGACGGTTCCCCGGAAAACGGCGTTTGATTCCTTTCTAGATATACCTATGTTTAAAGAGCACTTATAGCTTTATTAATAAATTCATCTTAGCTGTGAGGCCCGTCACAAGATACGTCAAAGCAAACGCCAAACCATAGAACACTGTCATTTATGACACATCTCAAGACGAGAATTATAGTTGAGATCAGTTTATTAATATGGCCCTAAGTCACCTACGTGGTTGTGCTAGATAGGTTGGCACGGTTATAAGTCAACTTCATTAGACTAATAATTTGGAAATTCCTGGACTTAAATCTTCCTATTTCCGATTCCGTCTCTTGCAAAGGGCACCACGACTACATACGCAGCCACCTGATTTATACGTCTACAGAACTTTACATTTATCCTTTGTGAGCAGACATTGGGGTCAATTTGGATCAATGTTCTCTAATTTGAAATATCTGTATTGTAGAACAAGAATAGAGTTTGACGTTTGTACATTATTTGTTTAAGTACCTACAGATTATAATTTATGAACAATTAACCGAATCGGCCCCCAACAGAGGCATCAGAGGTCGCACGTTTGATGCCGATGACGTCAATTTGTGTACAAATGAAAGACTAGTATCGAAAGGTTGAAATTTGGTTCGAGTGTCGCCGAACAATCGAGGAACTTGTTAAACTGTCATCGATACTGACATCGAAATGGATAGTAGCAAAACTTAGCGAGTAACATTATCGTTCAAAAACTGTTTCCATGTTTTGATAAGATATAGTATCATTTAGAAAATTAACTAGATTTGGCACTTTTAGTAACAAATGGTGATTTTTTTTTATTGCGGCCTAATCTGTATTTTAATTGCCATTAAGCTGTATTTAACTCTACTTATTTTACCACTTTTTATAATATTATTTATTTATTTGCACCAGTTAGTACCTAAATACCTGCTAAATGAAAGCAGAGCACCTTATGTGTAAAATTTCGTGATTATGACGTCACCGGCACCAAAAGTGGGAACCCTGATTAGCACACGTAACACACACGCACAAATGCTGGTGGAAAATAAAGCATATTGAACCTTT
This sequence comes from Acleris sparsana, assembly GCA_923062465.1. Taxonomy (NCBI): domain Eukaryota; kingdom Metazoa; phylum Arthropoda; class Insecta; order Lepidoptera; family Tortricidae; genus Acleris; species Acleris sparsana. Next base: position 6,729,838 of record OV281293.1, read on the forward strand.
TTTGTTCAAAAATTGAAGATAGCAGAAAAGTCCATAAATCGTTTTGTTTACCCAATGTATTTTACGAGTATTACTACTGTAAGCCTACCGTACGCTCGATTGGAAATTGTTTTTTGAACGAAATAAGAACTCGAGGGGTTTACTTAGGTATTTTTGGATTTGGTTTATTTTGTGGAGCAGGTGTGACAAAATTCTGGAGGTCTGTGCGGGGATAAACTCCTCTGTTGTATTTCGTATATGTTTCGGTGTAGAGTCAGCGTCATATATAAGGTAACATTCAAAGTGCTTTGAACGCTGACTACAGGTTAAGACCAACGGTAAAATGACTAGTATCTTACAATCCGTCTTAGTCTCATCTGGCAGCATCTTAGTCACATTTTCAAACATACCATAAAAAGTTAAGTTATAGTCGAAATAGCCAAACGAGGTTTTCGTATTACGCGAGATTGCCAAATATTTCTAAACCGACTCGGAAATTTTAAAATGTAAAGAATATTGGAACTTGAATTTGTGAGCGAATAATTTTATTTCGTCTCCAAATTCAACATGTTTGACTTCCCGACTTTAATTATTAAGTAAACCCCAATTAATACTAGGATACTGAATGTTACAATTATTTCGAAAAAAGAAGTTAATTCTACGAAATAAAAAGTGTTCCCCAACCCCGTTCAAAAATACTACAATAACGTTGTTTACGTGCACAATGCGTCGTTTGCTCGCTGAAAGGACCCTTTTCTTAGGCCGACGTTGACTGATGATAAGTTCAGTGAAATTTGAATTGAATAGAAATAGTTTTAAGACATTAGGTACCATCAACCAAGTTGAATCCTAGGCCACTATGGAACTATGTCATCGTGGCGTAATGATTCAAATAGTAATAGACTACTTAAGAATTGAATTAAAACGAGACTTTGACATAGCTTCATAGCGGCCTATGAATCAAATTGGTTGCGTCGGGTTTGTTCTGTTCTCTTACTCGCGCTTAATAAGAGCGTATGAGAGCGAGTGAGAGTCAAGTACAAACCCGAAGCACCTTGCCCACAGACTGTATCAAGTAGTCAAGAGCAATAAAAACGGTTCACTTTATATAGAATTCCCATATAAAGTGACACGTTCTCATTGCTCTTGAGTGTACTTTTAATACGCTAAAAACATGTTACGTATATCCTAATGTAAATGTAGAAAACTATAAAATTTGCAAAAAGCCAACCAAAAAAGTGCCGACCAAAAATCACAGCGTTAAGGCAAGTTGAAACCTTTTTGACTCGCCTAATTGGGATAGACCAAAAAAAAATATATCACTGTATTTACATTCTAATAAATTCGAAAGAATAGGTAATTTTATGAGACCAATTTCATTATTTTGGTATTTGACCCAATAGTTTTGTTTTCATAGCTTTATTTATTCAGCAGACATTTTATGGATGACATGATTATTTTAATTTTGAAATGGCATGGAGCATGGCAATGTTATAAATTACAACAATAAAATGGTAAAAAGTGATTGTAATTGCATAAGAATAACCAATAACTACACGTAGAAGCGAATCTCCTTTACCCAGGCCCAAAATGCCGCGCTTTAAATACCTACTTCCCCCTTCAGCCCGCTACGCCCCTCTGTCTTCCTCTCGCAAAGTTGGGGCTGTAACTCACGAAATATTTTAATTGATTTATGGAGTGTTATACAATAATAAAGATGACTTACATGGCTTATGTGGCTATTGATCATGTATAAAACACGGAAACGAGTCTATGAACAACTTTCAAAATGATAATTAAGCTCAATAAGTTAGTTTGGTATCCGATTTATTTTTTACGTTCCTTTCCGGACCATTAACTTTAAGTTCAAAGCTTTATTACAATATACTATATGTTGTTGTAACACTTATGTATAGACCATTTGACATTCTATATTTGAAATTTGACGTAAATTCCTTATTACTATTGTGCACAACTACCATGTGCACTACAGGTCCTTTACTTAAGTTTTTCACCTAGGTATATTCTTATCTATTAATTCGTTTTAAATCGCGACACGCGCGGTGAAACAAAAGAAACGACCGCGCCGCGACGCCTTGCACGGACTAAAGCCCATCACAAACAGAGCTATAATACCTATATATTAATCTGCCAGAATATATGACATTATAGCAAAGAACAACACAATACTAAGATATGAAAATAGTGTCGAGGGACAGAGATAAACATAACTTAGAGCAAGGTCAAAATAAATATTAGTATATATTATAGCTGCTTGTGTCGACTCTCTCAACTAGTACGGAAAATATATCGTAAGATGCATTGCTATAATATATATTTTAACATATTAATAAATAATACGTTTGTGACGCGCCCCTGTCTGACTAGACACCTCAGGTGTCGCCAGGCGGTAGGTATCTAACACGCCGATCGCGCGTCAGCAGCCGGGAGTTTCGCTTCTACGTGTAGTTATTGTTTATTCTTATGGTAATAGTTTATTAAGACATACTATTTCAAGCGGTGTTTACCTAACCCAAAAGACACACCTTGAAGCCAAGCCGAAAACGAAAGGCAAACAAAGGTTAAATATAATTTTTGACAAAATATCCTAAATAGATAAATATTACAAAAACATAATGCAGAACGGCTTTATTACCCTATTCCTCGAAATGGTTTTCAAATTAGAGAAAAATATGAACAATCCCAGTCGTACATTCTCTGTTTGTAAATTTTTTGGGGTCTCACACTCTTCACACAGATCTTCACACACAGCCACACACTCTTTATATCGGAAAGTTACCGTCGTATTCAGAGACATATTTTATTAACAGTGATCGGATCTAGGATGCAATTTGGGGTGAACGACCTCAAACGTTATGCTTAACATGGATGTGTGAATACCTGTAAACGGATGAAATAATAAAAATATCATAATCGTTACGACGTGCAAGTTTAGTTCAGGGGAGTTACTATGACATGGCCATACAGTTCATTTTACGGCGAGCGTAAAGGACAGAACTATAGCTCTGTCCTTTTCTCTCAGCGTTAAATCTGCATAGCTTTGTCATAATAACCCCCCAGTTCTTTTATGTAGTAAATGTTTTTGTTTTATTACATATTTTGTTAATTTTATAGTGTAAACTACTTAAAATTAAAAGTTTTAACCTTTTTATTAGGGTAGGTAACAAAAAGACTCGCAGGATTATAAGTCATATTCATAACGCTAAAATAACGGACTTAAATTGCATCAGATCCTATCACTGTTAATTAGACAAACCAAGTCCTCTATTTTACTGGGTCTCTTGCGGCACGGCGGGTCGATCTAGCTGTATTGGTTCTGAGATGAGATTCGGGCCCAAATGTTTGGCGAAGACCATTATCCTGGTCACTGATAGGGCTTCCTATATCCGCGCAACTAAAGGGAGACCAGGCGAAATACACTTTCTGCAGTATCTTCTGTTATTATCTTAACACGTTCACGGACACAGCACCATCCTCGAAATTGCATGTTTTCTACGGCCACGGACGAACTGTCACATTTAACATTGTGCAACTTTATGACGGAAAATAAATGTGTGTCACAACAAGCGTCGTTCCCCTTTTAGGGTAGTGCATGAGGTTCAGATTGCCCTAGAGCCTTTTTGCTGTGACATTAGCGGCTTGTGTTAAAACCTGAAACGGCACAGAGTCCGTGCTTCCTATGAATGCTATGGGAAATAGCGCGCTGTGGACGGAGTTCCGTTTTTGGTGTCACGACTGTCCCTGTCTGTTATCTGGATTTCTAAACACTGTATTTTGTGAGGGTTTATCGCCTGTAGACGTGAATCCGTTCCTTTGTTTTTTTGTCCATGTCTTCTATCTTTTCGTGAGCATTGCATCTCTCGCAGAAACTCACATATTTCATTTTTCGTATTTCCTTGCGAGAATCTTGAATTCTCCCTGCAAGCTTGTAATTTATTAATTTCCGTTTGCTTTTGACGTTATTGGCGTGCAAGGTTTTTCAATTAAAGCATTTAGGAGTCGGAACTTTTCATTAAAGTTTTCACAGGTGTAATATTTGCATTGTCACGCGGCGTTCGGGATTTGCATTACAGACACAACCAATTAGGTACAATTTCGCCTTTTTTTGCTAAACAAAGATTAGCAAACGTTGTTCACTAATTTAGCTTTAAATAAGTTTAGATTTCGGATAGCAAAAACGACTTCCTTCCATTTGTGTGATTAATAATTATTTACGGAGCTGATAGGATGACGTGTTGTCTTTACGGCGGGCCGCGGGGTGCTCTCGGAGTATGGTCATAACCACTAATTTAGAAACGAAGTCTAGTGATTCATATTAAAAATCATTCAATCAAATTGAAGCAACGAAAAAACGTCATAGGCAAAAGATGGGTTTGGAAAACTTAGAAAGTTCCCCAAACTTATTTGGACTTCTCTCCTGTTTCTTTTTAAACATGTCAGATGTCCGATCTAATATATGACGTACCTACTAGTTCCAACTTGCTACTCGTAGTTCGACGTATATAGCACGTCTAAAATTTAAATTTCTAAGAGACACTAAAATGCCTCAGCTGTCCGAGTTGGAACCAATGTCTGTATTGTCGTAATCGGGGCTCGAGTTAGGGCACACCGAATACCCTAAGTCTCACCAAACGCATGAGACGCAGTGATTAATAAAATAATGGAAAATTGTTATGGTTTGGTTGGTTGCGGACAGCATTTAATTATCAGACACAAGCTTCTGTTATACGAGCGTCATATTTTGCGTCGCGGTAGGTACTATACTTGACTCTGTTTTAAACGTTTTTATTTTTTTACATTGCTCTTAGTTAATTTATCACCTATATAAATCGTTAATTAATTTTAATTTAATGCTCGAGCTTTTGTGAAATTCGGATTAACGTTGTTTAGTTATTTATGTTTACGCGTATCCGGTTTTAATGGCGTCGCGTTTAATTTCGTTCGTTTATTTCGATACCGTTTTTATGTATTGTTCAGAATTAGCTGATATGTGCGTTCGCGTATACAGTAAGGGAAACTGAAAGACGTACCTATTTATGTCTTATTCATATTTTGACAAGAGTGAAAATGCACGCGGGATCTTATTAAATGTTAGAATACCTTGCCGCATTCAATTTGATCGAGACTTTATTTTAATGTAGGTAGGTATTCGGGTTTACTATATGATAATGTAACACACCGCTAAGAAAACTGCAAGTTAGGGTCAAAATGCATTAAGTGGCAATACATTGGTGTGACTCTAAACAATCTAGTAAGAAACTTCACAACTTCTTGGATATCACTGCTTTTACGTGTTTAATTTTTCATACATTCTAATAAGGGATAATAATTTTACTATTTTCCGATCAAGGTAGAAATATTTGTAGTTTTCGGAGTTTTGCCTTTATTTGTGCTTTAAGACCTATCCCTCGATGGCAACTTACAATGCTCCAAGTCAATGAAAGAGTCAATCAGAAGGTCTGTACGAAATACGCCGTTCACAGAAATTAATCTACTTTTTATACGAGTATTAATAGAACCTTTACTACGTTAAACATTTTTTTATTAGGCTTTAACGTCATAATAGTTGAAGTTTTGTGTAACAAACCAGATTCTTGCACGGGGGAAAAGTCGAGGGCGAGAAATAGATTCTAAAAGGGTTCGTGTAAATAATACACACTGCAAATGTCGCTCGTTTTTCTTCGAACTTGTCCGAACGCACTGTCGAGATGTGTCAAGATGAGTAGGACTGTCTTTCCTCAATTCTTCCTTTGCAGCTGTTTTTCCCGTCATAAGCCTACACGTTTGTTATGAATGTTATTTGCAATGTTTTATATTATTATACCACAGGGCATTTCAGTGAGTATGATAATAATATAGAATCATTGATATGTATTGTTTCCGCATGTTGAAAACAGGTCTATTAAAAGCAAAAGTGATGGGGACGGACACCAGCGAAGCGATGTCATAAAAACAATGAAATGTGAATGTGTGTGTGAATGTGAATGTGAAATGTGTGTGTGTTAAATAAATAATTTCGATACTATTTAAAAAAACGAGTGTTTTTTATTTTTCATGTTATTTGCTAGGTTGGTTTAGAACATTTTTTAAAATAAAATTTGAACAAAACATCAGTTGCTTTTTTCAAAAATCTAATATAAAGATCAAGATCTATGATCAAAATGGTTTCCGAAATTGAATGAGATTTCCAAAATATTTAAAAATTACAAGCATAGTTCCCGAAAAACTGGTTCAAATGCATTTATCAAATATCAAGAGTTTTGTAAAAGTGCCAATCTCACGAAAAGTATAAAATTTCACTAGGGTTAAATTTGCTTAATATAACTATACCAATAAGCTATAATATAGCTTATAAGCTCGTCTATCAGCCGTCTTAGTTTTGGCGCTGGTGTTAGGGACACTTTATATTTTGTACGTTAATTGAGATGGGATAAGCATTATGAATGATGGCATTATTTGGTTAGGTACCAAAAGAGACCATAACAGTTATATCTTCAAACTACTCTAAAATATAACTCATCCTAGTTTCGCTTGGACATTCTAAGTGTTCCGGGCCCTTCTAAGTTTTGATTAACTGAGAAGTGAGTTTGCTCGACCGCATTTATCTTTGAATTGATCCTTAGGGGTTAATAGCTAAAGCTAATATTGTTAGGAGGCGATTGTGGAGAATATCTATCAATAAGTTACTACTAATTGTTGTTCAAATTATGGCCGGCGGTAAGGACCGATTGCCATTTGTTGATTTTAAGTTATTTTTATTTATTTAGGGGGTAACTTGGCTGTATTCTAGTGAGTTTAGATGTTTCTTTTTAAACCTCTTAATAGATTTAAAAAAAATGGTAACACAGATGATCTATGTTCTGGTAATTGTACATTTTTACTAGAAAATCGTCACTTCCCGAGGAAAATCTCATGAATTAACTTTGTGCATGTATACAATTTAAGGTTAAAAGTTAAGGTTGTTGTTAAGGTTGTTGTTGTTGATAGTTTTACGTTCCAAAGATAAGCAAAAACACATAACTCTAATTATTTACTGTAATACACCACAGCAGCGTCGTTGTTTAAGTTCAGCAACTATTAATGAAGCGCATATTTAATTAGTTTTCATCGTGCTCCTCAAATAGCCTACAAAAACTTACTAAAGTAAAATGTTCTCTGTTACCGAATAAATCTTACTTATGAAGCAAATAAATGAGACGCATCGTTATAAACTAAGAAGTAAGATAACATCGTAAACAATCGCCACGCAGGGCTCGCGCTGTTTGCGGGGAACGTAAACACGCACGTCCGTCTTCACGCTTATTTATAACTGCCTAGCAGTACAATCCTCACATTATCAATACGACTGAATTTAAAACACACAACCAATAAATTACGTAATATGACCTTTGTTGCCAGCGCACAAACCACTAATACACTTGTTTCTTTGCAGGATTCGAAGAGACACGACGATGTGAACAAAGAACCGCATGATGTATGATATAAATCATACGGAATACGTGTATGAAATTTACGAGCCACGTGCGCCAAACAATGGATATATGAAAAACGCTTCGTTGGAACTGCCAAGTTCAACAGCCGATCCGAACTCGACATGGCCCGACCGCGAGAGCTGGTGCTCGACAAGTGCATCGTCAGGAGAATTCCTGACTTCACCGTTATTTCAAGCGTGTGTCTATTTCATGTACTGCACAGTGTTTGTAGTGGCGTTAGTAGGAAACGGATTAGTGTGTTTCGTGGTGCAAACGTCTCCTCGAATGAAGACGGTGACGAACTACTTCATCGTAAACATGGCGGTGGGCGACATCCTAATGACGCTGTTCTGCGTGCCGTTCTCGTTCGTGTCGATGCTGGTGCTGCGCTACTGGCCCTTCGGCGCCGTCATGTGCAAGGTGGTCAACTACTCGCAGGCCGTGTCCGTGCTGGTCTCCGCCTACACGCTGCTCGCAATCTCCATCGACCGCTACATGGCCATCATGCGACCGCTCCGGCCCCGCTTGGGCAAAGCGGCTGCTAAACTGGTGGTTGCCGCAGTATGGGGAGGAGCACTCGCCACTGCAGCTCCTATTCCAGTCGTGTCTACACTTCAAAGACCAACGGACTGGTATCAGTTTTGTCAAGCGTGAGTAATTTAAAGTATGTATATGTCGATAATGCACTTAACATAGGTCTTTAGAGCTGGTTTAATAAGAATAATACTATGTAATTTTCACAGAGATATTTGCCTCGAACAGTGGGAACGGGTTGAGCAGAGTTCGCAGTATACGTGCGCGCTGCTGGCGCTGCAGTTCGCGCTACCGCTGGGCGCGCTGGTGTGCACATACGCGCGCATCGCGGCCGCCGTGTGGGGCGGCCGGCCGCCCGGCGAGGCGCAGAGCGCGCGCGACTCGCGCATGCAGCGCTCCAAGCGGAAGGTCAGCGCTCATAATACTAAACAACTAATACAGCCTTTAGCAAATAGTACTTGTTGCACGATTTTGAAATCTTGAATAACTGGGCCAAATTTAGAATTAATACGCCGATCGGTCTAAAAAAAATCCGTAGGTACGTGGAGTCAGTTGTTACCTAAATGAAAAACGAGATATACAAATTATGGACTATTTTTAGCCAAGGGAGGCCAAGGTGTATACGGCAGGGTAGCGGTTATTACCAGTATTTACAAATGTTACGTATGTACCGGTACAAATGTTAGTCCTCAATATTTACGTCAATTTCTGAGACACCCTCTAAATTCGAATTTTAGAGAATGTGATGGTTGTAGAACTTATCTATAGCGATGAAGGAATGAATGAATGGTGAATGATGAAATAAATATGACTACGACTATGACTATAGGAGAATAAAAAGGGATTATGAATGAATGATTATGAAATTATTGCATTTGATTTTAGATCAAATGAGGGTAATGTACCGCTGCAAATACGAGCAGATGTATAAATATGCATAATACTCAGCTGGTTTACTGTAAAAGAGTCTAATGGGATTTTTGTTTACAGATGATCAAGATGATGGTGATGGTGGTAACAGTTTTTACGATATGCTGGCTGCCGCTTAATGTGTTCATTGTAAGTTATTTTCCTAGACTACACATCTGTCAAGTTTAAGAGTGAATGAAGTTTTAATCTGTGCCGAAAAGTTGTGGACACGAGTGGTAGGTCTCATTCGCGAGCCGGGCATACCGTACGTCTGGTTCGCGAGCCACTGGCTGGCCATGAGCCACTCCTGCTACAAACCATCATCTACTGCTATATGATACTGAATGTTGTTGTTGTCGAGGTGTTGTGGACGGCTCACGAGAGCGACGCGGAGTGGGGCGCGTGGCCGGGCATGCCGTACGTCTGGTCCGCGAGCCACTGGCTGGCCATGAGCCACTCCTGCTACAAACCATCATCTACTGCTATATGATACTGAATGTTGTTGTTGTCGAGGTGTTGTGGACGGCTCACGAGAGCGACGCGGAGTGGGGCGCATGGCCGGGCATGCCGTACGTCTGGTTCGCGAGCCACTGGCTGGCCATGAGCCACTCCTGCTACAAACCATCATCTACTGCTATATGATACTGAATGTTGTTGTTGTCGAGGTGTTGTGGACGGCTCACGAGAGCGACGCGGAGTGGGGCGCGTGGCCGGGCATGCCGTACGTCTGGTTCGCGAGCCACTGGCTGGCCATGAGCCACTCCTGCTACAACCCCATCATCTACTGCTACATGAATGTACGGTATCGACGCGGATTCAAACAGGTGTGTAAAATGCTTGCCATGCACAACTGAAACTATACTAAGTGCACAACATAATATCTTCAGTTCTTCCAACAGCTGGAGATCAAGATATAGTGGCTGTTTGTGCTCTTACTGTGATTTCAGATCTGTGTAGCAGATTTATTCATATTTGTTCCCGGTAATATGATTTTTCACACTCAATCTTTATCTCTGAGAGTAAGAAATATTTGCAAATGGGCATGTCAAGACAAGGTAGCGTGACTTTAGGACCCATTCAAAATATGCTGCAAATTTTGGAATCGATATATCCAAGGATTCCTGTTTGGTACATTCAAGGAATCTTGGTTAGTAGTTCTAGCAAATTATGAAGACACATTTCTCGGATTATTATAACTCCGCTTACAGCATGCTAGTAACCTTTGCTTGGTTGTTATAAGTAAATGAACAATATCACCGTTGGTTTAGCAACAGGGAGAATTATTTCCAAAGGAAGATAGATTTGCTCTAGTTTTTAGTTTTATTGTAAATGCATTTCTACTCGTGATACGAGTAGAGCCAGAAAGAGACATAGCACAGTGAAAAATGATGCGGTAACGCCGGTGTCTTGCTGACGTAATTTATCCACACGAGTTTCATGTAATGTAAAAGTTGCCCATGTCGTTTACACGCTAAGACGGTTTGGAAGTTTTGGAACACGTGTGTAGGTATTTAGCTGCGCTAAATGCTTAGATTAAAGCCGGTGTTTCAAAACATTTAGCCAGTAGGTACAATCAAAGAATTTAATTCCTATACCACTTTGGACTATGTCAAAGACACTGTAAATAAAATCATAAGAAGTCTCTTACGTTTTGATTGATTACGTCACTTTGACATAGTCCAAAGCGGTATAGGAATTAATTTCCTGGACTGTACGACATACGTGCGGAAATGCTCGTGTCTATAAATTATCTGGACTATACTTCTTACTTAAAATCACTCCATCTCAGTATTACGCGACCCTTTAGTTAGAGCTGCTATATATCTCAAAGTGTGCTTGCTCCCTGGAGCCCTGGGGCTACGCAAGGCTTCTGCTCTGGCTACATAGAATAACGTAAAGAGAGTACTATAATTTAAAAAATATAGTTTTGCCTAAATTGGGGCTCCGTAAAAAAATCGAGGTCCAAACGCGTTCCGCAGCAAAAAAGGTTCGAGAACCGCTGAGTTAGAGCAAACACCATTTATAGAAAATGTCCCCGTTTTAATATAAAACCACATGTCAACTAACATAAAAGCCACATGTTCCCCGTGATCATCGTTATTGAATTTTTTAAATTGCATTTCTCAACCAACGATAAAAATACCGTAAAAGAAATCATCAAAAGCGACATTAAAGTTAAAATCGGCAGAAAAATACGAGGATGACATTTTAAAACTGTTACTTAAGGATGATTTCCACCAAACGGCTCGCATCGCATCGGATCCGAAAGGATACGTACGGATGCGGCGGCAGCCGTACGGCTCTAATGAAATTATTATTGTCTATTTATGACGGAGCCGATCGCATACTTACGGCGACGTGCGCGTGTCGCGGAAGACGCACGCGGTCAATTTGTCGTGCGCAGCTTGGTAATATAGACTTTAGATACTGTGAACATTATTTAATATCGTTTAAAGACTATACAATTTTTTCCGTTCCGATCCGTCGCGGTACGTTTGGTAGAAATAATGCTTTAGCATTCGGTATGCACTATGACATCATGTAACAGGTCGGCCATAAAATTCTGTTTTGCTAGGAAAAGATTAGGAAGAAATCTTTGTTGGCTTATATCAGATTTTTTTTTTTTTTTACGGTAGGCAAACGAGCATGTAGGTTACCTGATGGGAAGTAAACACCACCGCCCATAAACACCATCAGCTCAAGAAGAGTTGTCGGTGCGTCGCCGGCCAATAAGGGAGATGTAAGCTCTTTTCTTGAAGGCACCCATGTCATAACTGGTGGGAAATACCGCCGAAGGGAGCTCATTCCACAGTTTCACTGTACGAGGCAAAAAGTGCCTAGTGAAACGCACGGTGGAAGAACGCCATTCATCAAGGTGATGTTGATGGAACCTGGCTTTGCGACGAGTAGTTCGGTGGTGGAACTCCTTAGGTTTTATAGAAGCTGTGAGAAAAAGTTATGATCGAGTATTCCCCATTGATCTCAACTGTATTTAGACTCGACATTTCGAATAATTCTATAGAAATCGTCGAGGTGTCTTGGAATAACGAGCCTAATGATATTTTCATTCCGCATGTTCGTTTATCAGAAATTATCAGACAGACCGAGATTGTCTGAGACAAACCATATTCGGAACATTCCGTTTCGATGTTCAATATTGAGTGCAAACAATATTCCCGCATCATAATATTATCTAGTAGGTCTGTTTGTCTTCCAATACGGATGTTTTCATAACATTGTTATAAGCGTGTGGCTTAATTTCCTGCTAATGTTTACAATTGAATCTCTTAATAGTAATCTAATACCATGGTTCGGAGGTTGCAATAGTGGGTCTCGGACGTTAATTTGCTACCCATGTCAAAGAAAATCTGCTTGAAAATGTCCTCGTCATTAGAGATGCCAATTCATTTTTAATTAATAGGAAAGTCAACCTTATTCCTGTTTCTACAGTCAGATTTACTTTGGAACTATGAACAAAGGTGGGTGACAAATTTAATGTTTTGACTGTACCTATTTTGCACAAAATATTTCTTAAATGCATATATATGTAGTTTATAGGTAGGTAGGGACTGTTGAGTTTTTTATGTAGATGATGTAAGACACTTTTTTATCATTTGCAATATTGGTAAAAAATAATACTAGTTGCATTGATATGTTATGTCTAAAAACCTAAAAGTAGATGTAGATGTTCGAATGCCGAAATACAAATAAATGTAAACAGAAACAGCTTAAAAAGAAAGACAATAGAAGTTTTTGAATCACCATAGTCGTTGTAAACCTACGGGTGTCCCTATTTGTTTGGTTCTCCATCACAAGTATCACAACACGGTTTAGGTAGGAAAAACTGAGAGAAGAAGAAGCAGAATCAAGTAAAATGTGTTTTGTTCGCAGGCATTAGGAGGCCTCCTGTGTATGAAGTTCGATGGCCCTTCTCGATCCTGTCATCGGTCCAGCATGGGCGACGGCATGCCGATGTCAGGTAAATGCTATCTGCGGCATGTTACGAGAACCTGGTTGTTTGGTTTGTATATTTTAACGGTTTTTTAAATTATTATAAAATCTTACCAAACCTAATTTAACTAATCTAAACAACATATTGTTGTATTCTATATTTGTTATTGAATTCTGTAATTTCAGCCTAAAATTATGTCAAGTTAAAAAAACAAGAACCAAACAATAGGTACATTAGGACCGATACCGTAGGTAATATTAAATATTAACATAAAGTGTTTACATACATACATACATAAATATACATACAAAAACGAAGGAACGAACGAAGGGTTCCGTACCATTTGCGTATGCCCCCCCCCTTTTTTTTTATACAGTCTAAAATAGCTCCAGCATAAACATATCTTTCGAGTGATAATAAAAAAGGTAGTGTCGTTATTAGGACGCTATTTGTGATCCTGAAACCTTACTGTTCTAACTATCAAATCAAATCCTAACTGCGAAGGATTACATCTTCCTAAATTCTTAAAAGGATTCCTAAAAAACATCCTATATCCTAAAATTAATAGAGACATTTTTGACGCATTATGAAGGTAATAAACATATTTTTTACCTATATTATTTGCATTTATTACTCAAGAGTATAAAAATATATGTCTATAATTTAAGTAAAACAGAACCTAATCACACTTTTATTAAGGTCGTGAACCCCTGTGCCAATCAAAGTAATTCGGATCAAAATCACGTTTTCTCATTAAAGCTTCTTAATTTACTTCGTTCTGTTTCGTAGTTTTAAGTAAACATTAAAACATTGAACGTAAATAAAATGTGTTGTACAACAAGGACTGAAGGGTGTTTTCGTACTTCAGATGCTGTTAATTAATGTCTTTTTATGATCCTCTCCGCTAAAATTAATGAGCTTAAAGGTTTCCCGAGTTAATGTTTATAATATAGCAAATATAATATTCTTGCGTAATGATATCACTGCCTCAAAGACGCGTAAAGTTATTTAAAATTTTCTCGGCACACGAGCTATAAAAAGCTTCATATTACTTGTATGCTTTTAATGAGTTTTGATATAATACTGTTACTAATATTCAAATAAAGTACAGTTGCTATGAAATATATAAAAGTGTATAAGGTACTCAAAAATGCCTAATAACATGCTTTTATGCCCTTAACAGAGTCGAGTTACGAATTACGATACGGTGGCGACTGTTTACACACACTTTAATATTAAGTGCTAAAATTCGTTTTTTAATATAGTTGCTTAAAAGGTAAAATTTTTTGAAGCTTTATTACCGTGCCAAAAAGTTGGATTTTTCGCATTAGTGAATTTCTGTCTGTCTAAGAATTAAGTAAAATTGTCTCTTTTATTTACTGTTTTATTTTTGTTTCATTGTATTTTTTCGCATATGTGCTAAACACGTCGTTTGATACACCTGCGGAACTGTCATACTTTCTGCACTTGCATCAAACTATATTATTGAATATTGAATGTAAAATTGATACGGATTTTTTTGAATAAATTGAGTATTTTAGTTAAATGAGAATTAAACAAGCACTGAAGGTGGGGGTTCGATTTCTTTATGTTACTGTTACCATCATTACTTCAGAAAATACATTTAAACATCATACACCTGCATTTATACGTGAATCAGAATCAATAATAGTTTATGGAAAGACATAAATTAGACATCTGTATAATACTGAGCAACCAGAACTCCCATTTTATAACCATAATAATTATATCTTGCTTAAAGTGTACGGTACTCATATATATTATATTCGTATATGTGTTATAAAGTGAACGATCTGCACTCTCTGGTTTAAGACCTGTTTATTACATCTTCATATTAGATAATTAAAAAAAAATGCAGGGCGGGCATACCATCACGTAGTAGCAGGCTGACGAGATTCTCCGCTTTATTATTAAGGAGTAGATTAAAATCCAAGAAGGTCACGTTATGAGCTCTACAGCTTCGGAAATAAGTACTCTTAAATTACGAGCCATGGAATTTTTACGAGTATTATAAAGATGAACGAAAATAAATTATGTTCATGCATCATGCCTCGTCAGGATCGCGGGACCGCGGTGGATGCGAAAAGCACAAGACCGGTCTGAGTGGAAAGCCTTGGGGGAGGCCTATGTCCAGCAGTGGACGTCTTTCGGCTGAAATGATGATGATGATGATGATCATGCACATTGAAAAGTGCTTAATTGTTTCAAAAATAAAAGTTTCGTCTACCAAATGTAAAAAGTTTAGGTTATTGCTAGTCATGCGCTACGAAAATGGAAAGTTTATCTATTTTCTGATTAGTTCAGTCCATTCATCCCAATGTTTTCATTTGGTTTCTATTAGATATAAAAACATTTATAGTAAAGTTGTACACGACAGATTGTGATGTTGTCTCTGCTTTATATAATCGATGTAAGCGATGGGATGAGAGTGCATTAGGTAGTAATCGTCCTGAACAAAATATCTATTTAGATTTAAGATTATATTTAATTATATTAGATAGGTAAGCCGAAACAGAAGGTAAACCTTAGACGTTTTCGAGATCTCATATATTTACGTACTGGACTGAAAAACAATTTCTAGTGCCTTATAAAAACGAAAACTACTAACTAAACAACCATAAGATCACTAAATTGAACGATTCAAAATACTTACTTTAATAACCTACAACATTTTTTAAAAAATCTTGTTGAAAAGTCCATAAACTCTAAGTCTTTTCGTTTTTTTTTGTGCCAAGTAGCTAGGTTATATTGCGGGGCCGCGCGGGTCACTCGACTGTCCGTCGGCCGCCTAGAGGCTTCTGTTGTGATCGAGGGCATGCGGACACACGGTATCCACCGTGGTCCCCAGGACTCGACATATTGGCGGTCACAAGGTGTCCGCCGCGGCCCACTGGGCTACACATTGTTTTAGCCAGGCGATGAACGTGTTAAAAAAACACAGTATTACAACGAGCATGCCTCTTTAACCTCATTGTATTTGCCCTTGGCCTGTTCACGTATTTCTGCTTATGACAGTCCCGAGTTACGATCACGGAAGAAGTAAACAACTCTATAATTCATCGACCAACTTTGTTGAGGCCCCGCCAAAACAGTGAACACCTTGAAACCTTTCATAGTGTCTATTTTTGGGCCAAGTCATTATCACGTTTTCACCTGTTTATTTACGTCTTTGGGATATATCAGGGTCTATATTGGAATCCATAATCGTCATTGGTCCTAATACATCGTATGTCCGTATTTTCGTGTATGCTAAAGCAATTTCCGCCTGAATTTTGTTATAATACAACCGCAGGTATTTTTAAAAGCTTAAATAGTTGTCTGACTCCGCTGAAAACCAGTTTAGGACAATCAATAATTCAGCCAAACGAAGCGTTAGGACAAAAGTTATTGGAGATTCCGAGGGATGGTGTTATATAGTTTTTTACAAACATGGTTTATCATTTTATATAAAATTCTTGCATTGAGATCGTCGTAAATTAACATTTAAATGGTATGAAAAGAAACATGGCTTAATCTTTTTTTTTACTAGCCTATATCCCAATGCTAGGGCAAGACCTATTCCCTTGATCTCTATGAGTCCCTATTTGGTCTCTCTTCCGGCCAGTTACTGACGAATGAGTCCAATTCGACCCGCCATCTCTGTCTAGGCCTGCCCCGTTTAGGTCGCCCAATTTAATTTCACTTTCATTGGGTCACTGGGTATAATTCCAAAACATTTTCGTCGTATTGAAATTGCAAGTAAAGACAAAAAAAGTGCTACAAATGCAAAAAAAAAACAAACATAAAATTAGTATAATTGGAAGGTTGACGATTGCTCGCCCGGTGGTTTAGGCCGCGGCGGTCACAGCGGTACCCCAATTAATTTGAATGGGCATCGAGTGGTTCCCCCTTCGCCTTTATTGTAAACCCGTCACTAGGTGACACGGTACTTTGGATCTGAAAGGTGCTTTGCAGAATAGAGGCACGAAAATCAGAGGTTTAATGAAAGCATTCTCAAACTGTGTATATAATTTTGTACTAACAACGAGTAAGTAAGTATGGTACGTTTTTTTGTAATGATCAGAAATCAAAGAATCTATCAAGCCCTACCTATAGGTTTGATCAAAAAAAATACTTTAGTAATTTTAGATATTTTGGGCTTAAATATCTAACCATTTGGGTCCATTATCTTGGTTTTAATAGTAGATGGTAGGAGTTAGAGGAATCAGTACTAAATAAGAGTATAAAGAGAGGTATATATACCTAATAAGGTTTTAAAAAAATGTGTGAACATGATCAATCATTTTAAGCCCGTTTGTTAAAAAAGGACTACTATAAAAAGAGGTTTGATTCTAATGGACTTGGCACGAAAAAACGTAAATCACTTTCATAGGTTTATTACTAACGTTAGTAGTCTATTTTGATAGATACACTGCTACCCTTGGAATTCTTTAGAACTTATCCACCATTTATCAGTTAATTTCTACCCGTTTTTCCAAATGCCAAACTAGGCCCGCGAGCCCGACGAATAGGTATATCATGTGTTCCCTTTTGCCATAATATTTACGTGTATACTTTTTTAGCATTTTCCAACGACTAAATTTAACAGTTGTTGTCATGCCACCCTGTTGTTATACTCATGATTCGGAACCTATTGTAAATTATTGTGTTATTCTTCTAAGCCAGTTTTTAATTTAAAAAAAAAATTATGATCTTTTAATTCACGTTTTCACCTCAAATATTACAATGTCTTAAATTTGTAAAATCTTCATGTGTTCGATTTTATTTTCGTCGAAACGAAATTAAAAAAAATGCCCAGATAACTTTTTTTTTATGGTGTTATAGTAGGTAGCTTTCGAAAAGGAGGCGATTAATAAATACAACGGTGAATAATTTAAAACTAGCTATACCTAGGTACTTTGAAGAAGTTTAATCAGGGGACTAACGTTTTCCAATATCACGTTACCTTTATTGAACGTTTCGTAACTAAATGTGCTGTGGGAGCTCCGGTAATGTTATTTTAAGTACGCGCCCTACTGCTCTTTCCTCGGGAGATAAGGTACATTTACATAATAAGGTCATCAGAAACTTATACTCCTACGTTTTGGTAAACTTTTTTTAGAACAAAAAATACTGCAATTAACTCAACTTTTGTGACGTCTTAATGCGTAGTTGGAGATCGAACTAGCGGACCCGGCACGTGATCGTCTGCGGTTATTGCTCACGTTTTTGGCTTGAAGGTTCTGTGCGATTTTAACAAGAGAATATATTTAACTTGTGGGAAATTTGTGTTTAAAAAATTCACTTTTGAAAGCTTATATAGTCTGAAGCTTTTCGATTTTTACAATTGTTTTCTATTTTTGAAGATACACTAAGTATTTTTGTGTAATACCGAATTTTAGTCCATTATGTTTCATAATATATTTTATTATTATTATTTTTTATTTTTATTTTAAAGAGTTTTTTAAGTAGGCCCTGTAGGAACTTTTACAAGTCTGAGTCTACCAGCGCTTCCAAAGAGACCACTGTTGAGAAGAAGCGCCGCAAGAAACTCAACAGTAAGCCGTTTTAAATCACTTATTACAATACTAAACTTAAGCTATGTCAAATTAAAATTAAATACTTACAATTATTAAAAAAAAAAAACACAGAAAATAAAATAAGGGAGATGTAGAAAGTCTCCACGGTCAATTTTGGAGATGTAAAGAGTCTCCAGATGCCATATTAAAATAATAGGTAATCATACAGGGAGATGTATATAGTCTCCACGGTCATTAATAATTGTAATACAAAAAAAAAACAGTCCCAAGCATTG
The DNA here is from genome assembly GCA_923062465.1 of Acleris sparsana. Taxonomy (NCBI): domain Eukaryota; kingdom Metazoa; phylum Arthropoda; class Insecta; order Lepidoptera; family Tortricidae; genus Acleris; species Acleris sparsana. Next base: position 6,748,520 of record OV281293.1, read on the forward strand.
TCATCATTCATATAATCTTTCATACTATTATAAGCTTATAATACAATTTGACTTTACAAATGAAGAAATTAAATTGAAAATTAATTGTAAAATTAATCTATCGTCTACGGTAGACTCTAACGATATGCACATCAAATTGAAGAGCGTAAAAAATTAGCCGATCCGAGTCCACAACTTATAGGCGGAAAATTCGAGTGTTTTCTATAGAGAAATGAATAAATTGCTATATAATGGTGTTGCGAAGTAAAAATGTCAATGTCATTAATGTGGCGTTGGTGTCACGTCATCACGTGTCCCAGGTCTCACAGGTTCGTATTCCGTTCTTCATTGTGACCTCTAAGGTAAATCATTTAGGAGAAATATCTACTGGTGAAATATCGATACGTGGGTTAGCTGTGAATTTAATATGAGCCTACATTTTACCGAGCGAAGCCAGGTTTTCATTTAGTATTATAATATAAACGTTAAAGAAATTATATTATTACTCGTAAAATTTCATGTTTATTTGAATGGGAGAATAGTTTTAATTCGAACATAATTAAGTTTATGAAAAGGATATTTATTTGATATTATAATATAAACGTTAAAGAGACTATATTATTATTAGGGGAAAATTTGCCCAGCTATCGGTCAGGATGGCCCTGAGTCGGGTAAGTATTCCCCTGGGGAATAGATGTATTTAACGGGTTACGTATCAGAAAATTAATAAGACTAATCCATAGAAGTTTATTTTTCTGAAACCTTAAACTTTTCAGGATTGTTATAAAACCAACCTCTCCTAACGTAATAAGTTTTATAGAATCCTAAAAAGTTAACGAATTCAGAAAAAAAACCCATAGGTATTAAGAACATTTAGGGATTATGATACATTAGGCTTTTTATTGCTTAGGCGTTCTGATACAGCACCATTTAGAGTTATAACATATTGAATCCGTAGTTCAGTCGTAGTTTTTAGAACATAATCTTTACAAAAAAAACAATATGGATGGGATCTCTACAGTATAAGAAAAAAGTTATAAAATATTAAATGTTGAAATATAGTGTCTTTAGGCATTAAAAAAAAAGACTAAGGCAGCAGCACACAGCTGGTTTTTTTTTCAATTGTAACCAAAATTTATTTAGTCGATAACAGAGAAACTTTTCTATACATGTTTTAAAATACATTGGAATTTTTTCATTATAATTAAATTGGCAGACGTGAGTTAAATAGAGCTTTTCTGGCATACAGTGTTCAAAAAAACAGTACAGTTTTAAATTATAATTTAAAATTTCACATAATACGGGCTACATTCCATTTTGTCAAAGCTTTCTAAATCACATTTGTCAGTAATTCGGTGGTGGCAGGAGATTGACACGCCGCTAGATGACCTGGCTTTGCCAAATTACTCCCGCTTGCAAAGGGTTGCCCCATGTCACACAGATCTGATAGAGGAGCCTTTTGCCCTGCTTTTATTAACTGGTATTTTTTAGCGGTGTGAGTTTTGACTTTACGTGGAAGTTATTTAAAAATTTAGAAATTACGAGAATAGTTTTATGTATGAATGTGAAGGGCTATATTTTAAGAGTGACCTTAAAAAAGATGGATTGACTATGTGGAAACTAGGGAGTGATACTGATGCTGCTGCTGCTGATGAAGATGATGATGATGATGATGATCATGATGATGATGATGATCATGATGATGATGATGATGATCATGATGATGATGATGATGATGATGATGATGATGATGACGGTGGGCGTGATGATGATTTCACGACCTACTTAAGCTTTTAAGCATGTACCTTTCAAGTTATCTCGAAATACAACTTCTACGTGGATGGAATAGCGGGTAAAAGCTAATTGTTTATGACTGAATAAATAACACTCATTATGAATGAAAATTATGGATCACCTTTAGTAAAATGGTTCTGCGTTGTTGTCGCTTCGCTCTTGAATTAACTTCAGGTTTCTTTGATTAATATAGTATTTTACGCACACCTCTTTTATATTTTATATTATATTACATTTATTTCGCTCCCCACGCCCAATTTACCGCGTAACAAGCATTCTACTTACAACTTCAAAGATATTGTAAGAACTCTCGAACTTGTATTGAAACCTGAAAGAAAATTATTTCATTTGCGCACAATTCTACCGTTGTAATTTCGTAGGATCAGTTCTGTTGTAAGTAGGTATTATTCTCCTTAATTAGTTTCACTGGAGAATTTCGGGAGAAATATTATTTCGAAATTCTATCCAAAGCTTAATTCTTATGATACCGGTTTGACGCTGTTATGAAATGTCGAATATTTAAAATGTTTGCTAGACATCAACATTTAATTATTATATCATCATTATAGTATTTAATGTTGAAAATTAATTGCGATTTGTAGTTAAAAACAAGGAAGACCGAGATTAATAGTGGAAAAGAAAAAAAAGAAAAAATCTTTAAATACAAATCTCTCATGTCCTCGGCGATGATATCTTCAATACTAACAGCGATTGGAAGGTTGAGTTATTTCTCAAAATTTTGGTTGACTACCTACTGACTTTGGTTGCATGTTTCGTTGTTGAAACCGCTCGGCCAAAGTTGTAGGTTCCTGTGTGTACCCTACTCTACCTTAAATATGTCTACAAGCACGAAGAACATCTTAAAAAGGTTATGACGCTGACAACTTCCATACAAGATGCGAATATGCTAACGAAAGGTTTAAGGAAACATAGTCCGACTTTTACGGTTTTTAAATATATTGTAGATATTATGAAAAACTAGGTCTGTTCGTTATCCTTTTCAAGAAAATCTTTCTAAGAAAAATAAAGAGAAAAAAACGGAAACGTACCAAGCTACTTTTTCAAATATTATATGTTATCGCCCGGGGCAAATTGTTTTTTTTTTTGACAGGTTAAGCTCACCGGTCAATATTCAGTCAACACCTATAACCGCACTAAATCCAAAATTTGTCCATAGAAATGATCGGCATGAATGGCATGACTCGGCGCGGCACGCTCACGAGCTGCGCCAGTCGGCTGCAGCGCGCGCCAACGTGCTCGTCGTGCGCGTCGCTTCGCCGCGTTCCAGCGCGCGCCGCGCCAGTGCGCGCGCTCTCCGTGCGGACGCACTTCAACTAGACAGAAGTAAGAGTCAACTGCAAATAGAAGAAATAAGAGAGCATGAACACAGAAGACAGAGGGAAGAATTTAATAATTAAAAGATAACTAGATAAAGAAGAAAATAGCATCAATACACAGAAGACAGATGGAAGTATATCTAGATATAGAAGAATGAAAAAGGCACTGACGCATTTGAACAAGACAGAAGATAGAGGGAAGTATGAACGGCATCGTGCACTAAGTGAGAGTGCTCTTAAGCTACTTATAAGGACTAAGAGCATCGAACAAACTAGTAGAAGTACTTACTTAAGAGTAAACCCATTGAAATGCTTCATATGACGACTCAGAGGAAAACTTGAACTCCTTAATGCGGTCTCCGCACTGACGCACTTTAAAACATTCAGAAGAAAGATCATTGGCGTATCTTAAAAGCACCAGGACTACATTTTAAACTACATTTTTTTTTCTGAATCAAAATTGATATTTTTTCTATCAAACATAAAGATCCACAAAAATAATAGTCTCAAAGCTAATTTCGGCCTTCACAAGTCGTCAAACCTAACTAATATTAATGTAAATAAACTGAGATCAAACGACGACGCGCTACGTCAACAATTACTACTTTCCTACTTCAGACAGAATGGATAATTCAAGGAATTTCAGTTGCTTTGTATTTTAAGAGGTTTGGTAAAAAGAAAGAAAGAAGAAAAGAAAAGAAAAATACATTTATTCACTACACACACAAGACACACAGAAAAATAAATAATTGAAAACAATAACAACAAGAAACAAGTAGTGAGTGTGTCTTTGCGGCAGTGAATCGGACTCTGGCTCAGCATAATGCTGAGGTGTTAAGCACCTGCAGCGCTGATTTTCAGCTAGCTCCGAGTGTGACAGGCGGACATAATATACATACATAAAGGTACTATTAAACAAATACTTAGAGTTGGTGGCAAAATATATACAAAATCTACATGCAAATACCTTACATAAACATATTTAAAGTAGAAATACGAGTACGTACTTAGCCAGTATACAGCATCGAAAATTTTCCACAATTAACTAAAACAAAAGAAAATAAAGAGGTTTTTACTGTTGTCATACTGCCTTAAAAACAGTATTGTTATTCTCAAAGGCATGAACCCATGACGATTATTGACGAGCTATATACTTACATATTGGCGGATTAACCCCCGGATTTTCTGCGTATCAGTACGTGTTTACCATTTACGTTGACTAATCTGAGTACTGTGGCACTGCGGCGGCAGAACAGCTTTTAATGCTAAACTTATTGACAGTGGCTTGTAATTTTACAAGTCAGTTAGCTTATGCTCCTGTCCTGTTCCTCTTGAATTACGTCGAAAACCCGTCACCCTTCATAATTAATAAATACAATGGCAAGTTTAATATATTTACTTTTATATTGTATTGCGACAGCAAGTTGCAATGGTAACAACAAACACAATGTATTTAAGGGATGATGTTAGTATTTCAGCATTCCTAAGGTCAGGTATAGGTATAACTACCTTAAAATCCCAGGTTAGTAGGTCAGTGCGGTTATGGCTCACGTTATGGTTATGGGCGGTTTATGACGGTCAGAACTATGTCATAGCAACAGCTGGGCGTTTTCATTTTCTGCGAAGAATATGTTAATAGCTTTCTGAATTGTACAGGGTGATGAAAAACGATAACAAGCCGAGTAGTTCCGTACAGTCACGTGCCGCCATACAATGCTGTCTTAATGATACATTACATTACTTATTCATGTGATTTTTAATACCTGACCTTACCTAGTTGTACTTGTCTCTGCGTTGGTACGAAAATGTCGCAAGTTCATATTTTAAGAAACATTAATTGATGAACCTGTATGCACAGGGTATACTCGTAGATCATTTCAAAAGAGTTGCCACATATGGATCGAATGGGTATAGTATATGTAATTTATCCTTGTGCGTCAAATAAATACATAAAGTTTATGATAGATAATGTTGAAAACGATGCTTTTATTACTTTCCTTCACATGCAAGCATTTACTATCGTTATCTGTGTCAACATTGTCAATAATTATAAAATTCGTGGTTGTGTAAGGTGTCAGGATTAACTTGGTATACAAAATTCAAGGCAAAAAAATATTTTGTGGAAATTTCCTGTAATTGAAATATAATTTCCAACAGTCCAGTAAATTTACACAATTCGTTGTGTGCACTCGAGCAATACTTTTTGTTGAATATAATCATTCCGAGTAAGGGAGAAAACATTTATTGTCTATTTAATTTTTCCATTAGGGTTCTCAGGATATGAGTTTCTCCAATCGAGAAAAAAGATCTAAACAGAATGACAAAACTAATCTTGAAAATGTTATTTGATTATTAACGGACTCATGTGAGTAAAGCTGTTTTAAAATAGAGCTTAGGCTTAGTGAGTACTTGTCTGTATTACATATATAATGGGTTCTAGTTTCTAGAAATGTAAGGTGATAAATTAAACTTATAATTTAATAAAAATAGTGAGCATTGTGCTGTTTTAGTTGGCAAGCACTTACAGAGAGAATGTGAATGTGACTTGCAAAGAGGGTCGACACGTTTCCACCTAATATCTAAAGGCATTTGTACGCTGATGTAAAAACTCACGTGTAGGTACAAGAATATAAGGTAATTTGCATGGAAGAACGTGATCAAGATCAAGAAATGTATTACGTAAATTTTTGTGGATCTTTAAATGTACCAATGTATGTTTTATTACTTTTTACGTATGCTGTTAGCGACGACGGAATCATGTTACTGCATGTGCAATACTCGTATATATAACGACTTGATCTTGGAACATTAGGTATTCGATTTTACAATACTGTTTTTTTAAGTATCTGCATTATTTTGTATCCGTTCACACGGAGTTTTTTTCAACTGTGAGCAAGGTAAAATCTCCTATTATGGACAGTGCTCAGTTTCTGAAATTGATATGCTTTTAGTGTTACTATTAAATTATATGAAATTTCGGGATTCATCATCATCATTATCAGCCGCAAGACGTCCACTGCTGGACAAAGGCCTTCCCCAAGGTTTTCCACAACGATCGGTCCTCTGCTGCTGTCATCCAGCGGTTTTCCGCGACCTTTATCAGATCGTCAGTCCACCTTGTGGAAGGTCTGCCAACACTTCGTCTCCCGGTTCGCGGTCGCCACTTTAGAACCTTTCCGCTCCAACGGCCATCAGTTCTACGAGCAATGTGCCCCGCCCACTGCCACTTAAGGTTTGCAATCCGGTGAGCTATATCGGTTACTTTAGTTCTCCTGCGAATCTCCTCATTCCTGATTCGATCTCGCAAGGAGATACCCAGCATAGCTCTTTCCATCGCCCTTTGAGTGACCTTGAGCCTTCTTATGAGGCCCATTGTAAGCGACCATTTCGGGATTACCACTACCTAAGTTAAGATAAGATATAAGTTTTCATATTTTTTTTATGTTCGTCACTGGAGCATTGTCCATAATAGGTGCTTTTACCTTACGCGGTTAGCCTAGCTGGCCCACTAGCTAGTATGGTCCCGGGTTTGGGCTTCTGCAAAAAAAAAGTGAAAATGACGCTGGAATAAATAGTTTCAGAGAAAATAAAGTGCATCCTACACCATACTCCATTTTACGGGTACTTACTAGTCACTTATAGTTATTAGATACGTTATTTTAAAATTTAACTTTTAGTCATTGACATGTTTGTACATATTTGTTTTATTAATTATTAATTTAAGAAATTAATGTATTCTTCCTAAGAAATAAAATATTGTAAAGCATACTAAGACTATACTAAAAATAATTCTATCCACAAGGCCTACCATAACGTCAACATTATGATTACCATTTAAAAACCAGATAAGGTACTAAAGTAGAATAAAGACTCTGTTTTTTATCAAAAAGAAAATCATTGTAAGTGTGAAATAAAATATGCTTACTTGACTTTTACAGTTACACTCGCAATGTAAGCAGTTTTATTTACATAATAAACATTCTTATTGATTCTTGTTGGAATTGAATTACTGTAATAGGAAAACTTTTACTGTCGCAGTAAATTCCGGTTTGTTCCTAGCTTGTTTTGTCGAAAGTCATATTAAAAGAGATGTATTATTAAATCAAATTTGTATGAAAAGGTTCCGAACAGTCGCGAGTAAGATATTACGGCTGAGTGACGCGGGTCGCGTGCTAAGTAATTTGTTTTCTAATATTTAATAATACACTTATATTATTTGTCATGCAACGTTACTTGTGTTGACATGAAATTAACATGAATGTTGAGGAGCAACTCATATCAAAAATATACCGTCTAGGTACAATGTCCTACCCCAATTGAGGTGAGATAGGTATCGTGAAGTTCTAGAGAGGCAACTGCGTACCGGAAAGGGGAGTGTTGCCTTTATATGAACTGGTGAAGATCGTAGTAAGCTGATTGATGCGAGTAGCACAAAACCGACCGTCGTAAAGATATCTGGCCAATGCTCTTCAGCAATGGACGTCAACCGGCTAATACGATGAAGTACCACAATAATATAGGTATACCGGCTGTCTTGGTTACCCACACTCACACCAAAAGTTATTCGAGACGCTACTCTATCATTTATTTCGCTCCTTCGGGTAACTCTAGACTTGTCTTCATTTTTACGAAAATAAGTGTTAAGTTTGAACCTGTAAAAATCTTATACCGAGAGTCTCTCCTTCCTATCATGTTATGCTCGCTATTCTCTCGATAACAGCTATTCTCTCGAGAAGAGATAGCTTGCTAATCTCTCTTCTAACAGATATAGGTAGTTGCGTATCTATCGATTGGCTGATAAAATCGTTCGTCTGGATCCTGTTACGATGTCTCTATGTAGATATAGCTAAGTATGTAGATATAGAGAAAACTCTTCACTTTTATTGATACCGTGCCCTTATCTTCTGCGCTAGATGCACTTACAGTTTATCCATTACTTTTGTAATAAGCACTAACTATGTCTCGACTGTGCTGCACCAGCTGGATAAGAGTATACAAACCTGCACTTGTACTGATAATAAAATCCCTCACTCGCATACAAACTGCTCAATGAATAGCTAATTTATGAGCCATTTCGAAGTTTCAAGGGAGTCTCCGTGGTCTTAATGGAACTGTGAGATCGTGCGATGCACAATCCAGCCGTTATACTGTGTAATTATTCAAGTGTATTTCAGCTAAGACAATACTTGAAAGTTAACTTTGCAGATTTATGCAGCGCTTTTTATGAAAATTGACAGGTAAAAAGAATGTAAAATCATTGGTAAGGTAACTGGATAATAAACTGAAAGTTAAAAAAAGTGAGCACTGTCGCAATGAAGAGCCACATAAGTAACATTTTAATTCTTCAACTCATTCCAACGGGGTTACTTGAAAGGATGTTAATATAATCTTTGACCTTGTTAGGATATATTTTTGAAATAAATCATAGCCCATGAATATAAGTGCATCCTCGGACCTATATGTTTAGATTATCATTTCTATTACGGCTACCACACTGGACCGTAAAACTAAGTACGGTATCACACTTTTAAAGAAAATGTCATATTAAATGTGATACTTAGGTTTGCGGTCCAGTATAGTACTCGTACTTCAACCTCAACTTCTACCGGTCCTGCGTCGTTTGAATCCATTGGTTTCCCGCAGCCGGACCGCAGCACGTTGGAATACCTTGTCGAAGGCCTGCCACACACTATATTTTGTGAAATTACACTATATTTTGTGAAATTATTCATATGCATTTTTCATGAAATTATCTGCTTGGAATTAGGTTTCTCTACATCGCTTCTGCTCACCTTACGTGTACATGTACTACCATTATTATCTGTCCACTATGTAAATTTCTCATCTTTAATATTCGTCCACCATGTCACATTTAAGTACCTACATTATGTAATGAAGCGTAAATATTTCTACAAACTTGTTTCCTTAGTTACGTTACTTTTCGACAAAGTATGGTACCTAATAGCTAATAATAAAAATTGCAGTCCTTAAAATTCACACTTTTCTTTCAACTTTTCACATGTTAATTCAAAATTTAACTCTACACAACTATTCTTAGTATTTACTTACAACAAAGCCACAGTTAAATTAACGTCGCTAATAACGTAGACTCCGGAAGGACGTCATCTTAAAAATGTCTACAAAATCTGACATAGAAATGATATAAAACCCGAACCATCGCTCTCGCGAACAGGATAATAATTCAAAGGATAATTGACTATCTTTCGTCGACGTAAATAGGAATAAAACGAAAGTAAGCATATATCATTATTATCTAAATCATAGAAATAAAACATATTCTGAGACCATTAGTAGATAATATCAAGTTATACAAGGCCGAGTAATGTATTTTCAAAGAAGTTGAAGCTTTACGTACGTATAAAGAAGGTAAGGGAAAGAAATTAAATGTTTCGGCTAGTTTATTAACAGATATTTTATTATTTATTATTGTTTATTTATTAACCAAAAATTACATAATGTTCTTAAACAAATAGTCTGCAAAACTGTCAAACAGTTTGACTGCAGCTGAGTCGTTTTAAACTTGATAGTAACAATTGGTTCCTTAATACTAACTTAATTTATATTTATTTTATAATTTATTGTATAATAAATGAAGTAGATGTTTTTTAAGCAGCCTTTTAAATTTTTGTAAATTAGGTTCTCATCGGATGTCTTCAGGTAGACTATTTAAAGTGTAAGGTATTCGTTTTTTAAGTGTTCTGTCTCCATAATAGTTGTTGATCCTTGGTACCTTAAATTTACCCTCCGACACCGATCTTGTGCCATAGTTATGACTAACCCGAAATAGGTGATGCTCCTGACCGCTATTATAGAGTTAACATTATTGCACAATATAAAAAGTAACTTAGAACCTACAAATAATGGATTTTATACTTCAAATTAGGAATTAACACGTTTTCAGTTCATTCGATTAGACAAGTTCATTCACACGAGCCAAGAGACTAATGGGGATTATTAATTAACAATATGGAATAGTACAGATTTAATGAATAATTATACAATATGTAATTTTGTGGAGTAGATACCTACGTTCGATTTATTTTACTTCCTTTCTCTTTCTTTTTACCCTCCAGGAATTGTGCAAGATTAAAAACCAACGATGGTAACTAAGCGAGTCGGGGAAAACGTGCGTCTACGGGGCAAGTGCACCAAACCAACAATATCTCCTAGAAAATATATGGTTCGTTGCACTTACCGCGTTGACGCTCTCGCCCCACCTTGGGGTAACCGCGTCTAAGGGGCAAATGCAACGAACCATTATTATATTTTAGGAGATATATTGTTGGTTCGGTGCACTTGCCCCGTTTTTGGATGAATTTGCATTAATACCTACATGTAAATTTCCGAAATTCCAAAATCTTTTTCAAAATGAGGGGCACATTTATTTTGAAATGAAGTAATTAGGTAGATATTGATTAAGCAGAGCCGAGTGCTCTTAACCGTGAAAATACCTTCACTGTATTATGATAGCCGACGTCTAGTAACTTTAAAAGTTTGTGCAACCACATTTTGTGCACCAATTAAAATACCGACGAGGTTTTAGTTCCTGCAGTGTAGGTAAATACTAATCTTACCAAGTAGGTACTGTTCAATTTTAAATTTCCGTAAATGAAATTTTATACAGCCTGTGTATTCCATACGATCCTAAATTTTAACATACGATAGATTTAAGCAGTATTAAGAGGTACAGTAATAAATTTTAACAAATACTTTCAATAATTAAGCGTAGTGATTTTTTTAAGTTTTCCCGGCCAGCAATGTAATGCAAATGTTAGTTGTCAATTTTAAAGGGCGGTTTGGTTTTGGCGGGAGTGCTTATGTAGACGACTTGGTTATTTGAATACATTGCGTGCCGAATTAATTTGTATGAAAAAAATAATGTTTTCTTTTGTTAACTTAATGTACCAATTTACGTTAATTAGGGTGTTATCTAACTGCCCTTAAGACATAGGATCGTATGGAATACACACGCTGTATAATTGTACTGTGTTTTGACTCTTAAGTGTTAAAATGATGTTATGCCTTTTTTGCCAGAAGTAAATGATTTTCTTGATGATGAGGCCAACTTCGACTGGCCACCTGCGCCCATAATAATGGTCGCCTTTTTCCGGTGCATAAAGGTTCCGCTACTCTCGCATGTATGTACTGGTTAGAAAGTGACAGAAGTTTTATTCACGCTTATATCCACGTTGATAAACATGCTGGTAATATAAGAAATTATATACATATTCATAACTTAGCTAATAATATAATAATAAGTAACAAACTGCTTTTAAACTTTGAACGATGTGCGGTCGGCCAACAAAGTGGTCTACCAATTTTGACAAACGTTTCTGTGATACAGATGTAGTGCATAATTATTTTCCTTCGTATTTTCACGGAAACGTACGTACGCGTCTTGCTATTTCAGTCGGTCACAGTACAAAAAGTACTGAGGTTGACTGAAGTAGCATGACACCTTCGTACGTTTCCGTGAAAATACGAAGGAAAGCAATTATGCACTACACCTGTATCTAATTGTCACTAAGGTTGACACTTATCACTGTCATAGTATTAATGCAAGAGAAAATCGAAGTTGTTGTATCATGACGTGCAAATGAACTTTAACCGTAGAGTGTTAGACCACATTTGTGGCCGACCGTACGAGTACATCATCAGATTAATGTATTGTGTTAACATTAGTTACGTTAACCAAATCGAATCCGTTTGAAACAAAATGTAAATACCTAAGACTTAAAATATTACTTTTCAAGATATAATTATATCAATGTGTAAAATGTATAAATGTTAGCATGACTTATAAATAATTTATGAGTAAAGATGTTTGCAAAATATGTTGTACGTAAGACTGAGGAGATCGAATAAAGATTTGAAATCGAACGTTTTTTATTTATACCAAATCAGTACGTAGGGCATGATAATCTATTTGAATACTATTGATAGGCAAGACACTTTCAGTCTATTTGCCTGTTCCTTTTCACGCCAAAACCGCTGAACTGATAATAATATAGTAGCGACCAGCCCTCGCTTTGCTTCGGCTATCTTGCTTGAAACCTGAGGAAGGGCAAAAGGTAGTTTTCATCCCATTAATATCAATATTTCTCAAGAGAATACTTGTAGTAATAAAACAGTTCTACGTAGATGAAGTCGCGGGTAAAAGCTAGTAAGTATGCCTATGCTTATCCTAATGTCGTAACGTCGTTTACGGTCCATACAAGTATGGCCGATGGAAGTATTGAAACGCGACTAGTGTAGACCTACGACTATTCCCTGTTGGATTCCTTTTGCCTTTCAAATTATTTACAGGTACAAATTTGAGGGAGAATATTAAAGTACAATAAATCTGCAACAAATCCCATAGCGGAAAAACTTTACCGTATCAAATAAGGGTTGCAAGACGAAAATGTTACAAGGTTACCAGCATGATGGATGATCTCACGAAACACGCCGAAACAACAGTGTTAAAAATTTAATTTTCACTCCTAAGCCAAAAAGGCACATCTGCAATTTGATAGCCATAGCATATTAAACTCTCATTGGTAAAACACAAGGTCGCACACGCAATAACCTTTCTATACCAGATTCACCTTACTACGGCAAGGAAACTTCTCGTCCCAAAAAAGAAAAATAATCTGCTGCAAAATTATGCTCATAAATTGAAATTAACACTTTAAATTAAATAACGATGCAAAATTTTAATAAATTCGGGTTCATTTGGTCTTTAACAAGACAAAAAGATATTCAATTAGATTCAATTAAAGGCACAGAACAGGAAAATTTAAAAATATTCCAGTGAGCAGCTATCTTTTATTGAATAACCGAGATTGATTTCGCGGAGTTCTGAACATTCGTAACGAACACTTTTTCGATACCGCTGATGAACACGCAAGATATTGTTTTTTTGAACATTTAGCTATTGAGATCAGAAAGTCTGGCATAAAATGTATGCTTTATATATTCTTATATCAATATTTGTAAAAGTAACTTAAACGTTCAAGTAAACAATTCACGTCTAAAGTAGTATCTGTTTGACATTATTCAAAGTGGCAGCAGTTCAGCGTTGAGAATATTGTGTATGTGTGTTTATAAAAAGACTCAGATTCTCTCCAAAAGCGGAGTTCAGTTCACACTTTGATCAATCGACAGATTACTGTCCAATGTATTGTGATCTCCGATATCAAACACTTATAACATGCCCTGGGGTAGATAAAAAATGAAACTGTTTGTTGTGGAGCATCAAAAATACTGCGAATTGAAATCAATTCATCGAATGGCTGGCCGTACGAGTATTTTCCATCTGTCGATATTTTGACGGCGCGGCGGAACTCGTAAATTAAATGGTTTACGCCCGGTAGCACCAGCCGCCTGTAGCTAAGCTATAGCACTGTCCTTGGACAAAAAACAATTGCAAGCTAAGTAGAAGCTTAATCAAAGCCTCTCTTTAATATCAATAAGCTTAATACTACGGATTTAAGAAGAAGATGCGACCTTTGTATTAACAGCTGTGGTAAGTACATATTATTTTAAGCACAAATTCTCTTGATCGCCTTATTGTTTGGTCTAAGGGTATCAGACCCAACGGACCACCATGTCCTGGCCTGCGGATTCTTACGCTGTATCCGTGCCGTTAAATAAAGAAATAAACAAAGAGATGGAACTGATTAACTTGAACCTAAAGACACATATGTACGTATTGATAAGGAGTTATTTCCCCAAAGAATTTGGTGCGTATAAAAAAGGGGATACAATCATCATGAACATACATGGCAAAAAACGAATCTAGTATCAAAACAATAATAAATACAAACTGAAGCAATTCATTTACAAATATCCGTAAAGCGACCAATGCGTGAAATAACTTTGGTTATGATGTTTGCCAGGCGCCGTTGTTTTTTTTATGACAATAAGAAGGCACGCGCGCACTCAGGCCACCTGATGGTAAGTGGGATCTGAGACCCATAGACATTTGAAATCTCAAGACTACAATCTCAAAACTGTAATCCTAAGACTTCAATGCGTCGCCAACCCTGAGGACTAAGATGGAATGCCCCTATTCTAGTAATTTCACCGGTTGTCTTGTCCCCACACCTGCGACACATACGAACTCTGTTTAGCGGTGGGTTAATGGTGGCAGCTATCCGGACGGACCCCGCAAAAGGACCTACCACCACTAACTTATTAGAACTAGAACAACTACAACTACTAGTAGGGATTCTTAATACAACTTTTAATAACATTTAACACGTGTCATTATTATGGCACGGATATTAATAAGTAGGCAGACCTTTCGTAGATTTTAATATCAAGAGCTAAAGTGTGAATGAACTGCTCAAATAACGAAAATTTTAATTTAAGATTTCAATGATCCTTGCCAGTGCTCGTGTATCTCTTGTATGAAACAATGAATGCAGATTGAATAAATTTGAAGAACAGTACTCTTAAATGGTAAGGGTCTATAATAGTTAAAATAAATGTTTTAGATAAACCAAAAAAACTTTACTTCTTTACTGAAGTCTACATTTATTTTATTTTAGTGATCATAACAAGCTTACGTACCTACTCCCACTTCCTAGTTCATATATGAAACTTTAAGACAGTTCAACTCGCCGCAAGCAACGCCGCGGGGAAATCATAGTCAATTTTAAACAATTAAATGTTATTCGTTATAGTTGCTCCATTATCTTAATCGAGATATCTTATCGCCACCCTTGAAATCGGTTGAGGAATTCCGGTGGCCATCTGTGGTCTTCGTCATCAGTTCCGCTTCAGCAAATGATACTTTCTGAATGCAAATGCAGGACTTATCACTAAAAATATTAAATTGCTATATGTTTACCTACCCCATTTGAGGAGTTTCTTCAATTCCTCACTGATTCCCTCATCAGATCCTGGTTTCCTTATTATAGTACTATTCTTGGGATATCTCTTTTCTAACAATGAAGAATCATCGAGATCGTTTCATACACGATGAAGTTACCCGAGAACACATATAAAAAAATTACGGTGAATTGAGAAACTCCTCCTTTTTTGAAGTCGTTTAAAAATGGTTAATGTTTTTGTATCGTGTATGTTCTCTAAACCCGCAGGAGTTCTAGGCAAGATACAAACGTTACTAAAGTGTTTCTTGTCTATCACTAAACATTTTAGGGATGACATTCTCGTGCGTATAAACTATGTGGTCAACTGTCAACCCATACGCATATTCATTTTTCCGAAATCTATGTTACGCTGTAGCTGTTTTAGATTAATGCATAATTTAATTGTCATACGTAGATTAGTTTAGGTTTGATTTATGAACGATAACAAAAAGTTAAACCTTCTACTCGTATCAAAAAATTGCGCCTCTACTCGAGAAGACTTCCAAGCTACCCTTCATGTTCACCCCTAAATTTGAACAGTTTGTTAAACTTTTCTGATTATAATTCCTCAGGTTTGTTCCGAAGTTGAGATATTTTTATTTACTCTCAAGGAAGAGAAAATTTATTAACTATTGCGAATATTTTGCCAAGTAGGTATATTAATTTGTATGTTGGATAAATATTGCAATTGATTTCTGGACTAGCACTAATTATTGTTCCCGAACGATTTGATTTTCAAAACTTGTGTGGTTTAAGAAGATGTATGAAATTCTGATGAATATCCAAAATACCTACTTATGAAATTTAACCACACTTATTGTGGCGTGGCCAGTTTTAAATCCAACTCTTTCTTAACAATATTCACCTCCTCAAACCAACGATGCACGTGCCTAGAAATGAGTACACAATTAGTCCACTACGATCACAAACTTTAATAATTTCATACCGAGGAGATGCCATCATTAATCTTCTTTGCTCGTTCAATAAAGAAAATATCATTTTCCACTAACTTATTGGTCGAGCGTAGAAATTGTATCAGAGATGTATAGTCAAAACCGTAACCTGTCGGTGTTTTGAAAAACGTTTGTCCGCTGTTTTGATTGTCCGAAAATGTCATTTACTTTTCAAAATGTTTAACGAGACAAACTACCAACAGAATCTGTTGGTTATGTTAGGCTAGTTTTATAGCAACCCAGGAAAGCAGAAAGGTTTCAGAGAAAATTCATTCTCGGACAAAATGAAAAGTTTTTCGAACCTAACAGTCAAAAGCTATATATAGTGTGAAATATATTTATGTGTACATACCTTATTAGCTGTGATATAGAGGCGTGTAGATATATCTAACATTTTGGGAACGTGTATGTGTTTATGTGCTTATGTGTTTTTCATGTATCACGTTCATTAAAGGTACTTTTTTACTGGAAAAATTAAAAGTTTCTTTGGAAATACCGATAACAACTTCTACGCGAAAGACGTTGCGGTTTGTTACTCTTTCCTGCTGCAACGGCTGGAAGGATTTGTATGAAAATTGAAATAGAGATAGCTTTTACCGTGGATTAACACATTCTTAAACCTGGAAAATTCCCTTGTTTAAGTACAAGTCAAAATCCACGTGAAGTCGCGGGCAGAAGCTAGTACAAAATAATACTAAAATGTATTGGTTGCAAAATGAAATTCGACTAAATATTTCTGGAAAGACCGTGCACCCGATAAATCGTTTACTTACATGGCTCGGCGCAATTTGCCGTATGTCATACAACAGCTGCCTAAGATTAATAGTTCAGCGCAAAAGGCCTTTTGAAGCGTTTCCAGGAATGCAATATTTGAACTTCAAATCTGGCAGGTCGCGCACTGCAAATAGAGCATCAAAATGAGGAATTCGGACTTCCAGTCTAGAATAGTGACGCTATATGACAAGATGACTATTCATGTCATAAAATGGACGGACGTCAATACTAAGGGCCACTGGCACAGAAAGTTCAACACTGGGTTAAGACATTTCTTCTTAAAGTGCCTCTCCAACTTAGTGAAGGTTGGCGCGATTTAATCTAAAGCACCGAGGGTCCACGTCATATTTAAATGAAATATTAAAACCCAATAAAGTAAATATAGGGGAGAAAGAGGAGGACTTGGAGTGTTTCTGTTCTAAATATTTCAAAAAATATGTGTTTCCTATTTAACTTATGAGCTTGACATACGGACAGACTGACAGACAGACGAACGAGTGATGACGAGTGTTGAACGATGACTTTGTTCATCTTACAAGGGTTTTTCAGTATTTGATACGGAACTATTAAATTAATCACTCTGAATAGCTCGCATAATATAATAATATTTATTAATATATTTAAAATAACTAGATGCTTATGTCTCCCACATCTCGTTTGTCCCCACAGCGCACGGTTTCTCGATTTCCGGCGGAGGTGAATATCTTTTCCGGGAGCTGGTATTGTATACGAGCTCGTTTATCAGATTATGTTGCACGAGTAAGCGAAGTAATTACGAGTTGATAACACAGTCAGTTTAGGTACTTACACAAAATATAAGAATTTGTATGAATATATTTTAAGAGTCTTGGAAGTATTCTATGTGCAATGATTGGTATAAAAATAATTAATATAATTGCAGATGATATAATAGGTAATATTTGATATGATTTCAAAGGATATAATCACTCATTTAATACAATAAACGATTGGTATAATATCAATATAATGTATTTTTATTTACTATAATTAATATTTGGCATATCATTTATTTATTATAAACATCATTTCGTATAATCATCATTTGATATAAAAATCGTACTGTGCAGTGGTCGCAGTTCTAACCTAAACTAACCTAAATTTCTGGTAGTATTTAGTTAAGTAGTTAAAGTATATTATACAAAATATTATGATATCAAATGATCATTATATAAAATAATAATTATATCATATTTAAATATATTACTTAAATGTTGTTATATGATTCAATAATTATATCAAATGAGCGTTACAGCGACTGATATTATGTGGAGGTTTCGATATCTCTTTTCTTTCCTCATTCTGAACGCTATTATCACAGTAGCCCGTAAGAGCTAGTCGGCTATAACCTGTAACATTCAATGGACAGGTGAAGCTAAATTAAATCTTGTAAAAAACAGGCGATCCACAGGATTGACAGATGCTTGCTCAATATGAAGTAAAGTATGCGAAGTGTAAACGCAGACGCCGAATGATCCAAAGCAAAGAAATAATGTGCTAACACACAACTCACAGGTGAGTGATACGAGTACATATTGCGTGCGGTCGTATTCTACACTGTTTTACACGTATTGTTATCCTATTGATTTGAACTCGTGCGGCTTTACTGACAAGTTATTGGAGCTGCCACAACGATGACAATACGATGTGTAGCAATAAAGTTGTACCTGTGTTGAAGTATAAATAGAAAAGTAGTTCATCTCCGGCCCTTTAGGAGTTTCTGTTACCTACTGCTGCTTGAGTGCTAGGGCTGCGGCGATGTGAGTAGATCGATACTTAATATGAACACAACCAAACGCGAGGACGGCGCATCTCTGACTTAACTGGCTTAGCTTGGTGGCCCTTGACAAGGTGCATAACGCTATTAACGTAAAAGATTTTCGAAAACTTTCATAATCTATATTTTTTAATGTAAGCGCTCGACCTTCAATAAAGTACATTTTCGTTAATGATAAGATTCCTTCAATACATCTTGTCTAAGGCCACTGTTAAGTTTGCTTGTTGTGGCTCACGGCGCGTACGGTCGAGGCAGATACAAGCCGCGCGATATGCCTTTGTTTGAAGACGAAATACTGTTTATACTGTGCCTGTGTATATGGCTGATATTATACGGTTCAAGAAAATGGGGACAGTTTGTTTTTCATTCCCCACGTGGTTAGCCAGTTGGTAGAGACCAGTCTTCGAAGCTAGCGGTCCCAGATTCGTATTCAACCCCGAGCACAAGTATTTAAGAATAGTATTAGGTATAAAAATAAAATCGCTATTCGAAAATTCCGCGTCCGTAAAGTATAAAAATCATTTGTTGGTCAATGCATTAATTTCTATAATAAATTACCTGACGTAGTTTTAAAGTTACTCTTTCCAGCACTTAAAAAATACTTGAAAAGGTCGTTAATGCCTAAAGCGTATTATAGGGTCGAGGACTATCTAACAGACAAAAATGCATGGCCTAAACCCGAAACTTAGTCAATAATAATTTGTTCAAATGCAAAAGCTTTATCCTGCTTCGTCTTGTCTAGGGGACACCGTTGATGCAGGAAAACATATCGAACCTTTTATGTCGTCGTCTTGCCCCATCTTATATACACATAAATAAGTAGTTGAACCTATTTTTTCTTTTTTCTTTTTCTCTCTCTGTCTCTCCTGTAAGATTTTTGGCATGTTTTCCTGCTGAACTACGCATGTTTTTTGATATTATATTTAATTCAATATTTGTAGCTTTACATAATGCTAGACTAAGTAGTGCCATTGTAATATGAAATATATTTAAAAAAAATCTTCTCAGCAGTGGTCTCCTCTTGGGAAGCGCTGGTAGATTCTTGACGTGTATAAGTGCCCGTGCGCCCTGCTTACTGCAAAATTTTCTTTTATCTTTTATCTTGTATTTGTTCCTAAGTCTCGGGTGTTTCTCATTATTTAATTTCAAATTTCTCTATATAGAAGGTATGTTTGTTAATATTTTTGTGAAATTAATAACAGTGATCTAAATGGACCTAATTTGGTTCTAGCTGCATTAATAAAATTAAAGTTTTCAAGGTTCTCGTTTTTAGGTGTTTGCCCTTTGATCCGGTATAAGTTTGTTAAACCGCCGCTAAATCGGTTAATATTACGCTCGAGAAAACAAGAAAATAGACTGCGGATAGGAATTCTACAGCGAGCATATGTAAAAACATTCTAACACCTAATGAATGGTGAATGCATTTATTAAAAATCAAGTGGAAACCCGAATAGTTAGTTACAAACTATCAAACTATACAATGTAGAAAATAAATAGTGAGTTGAGAGAAAACTATACGTACTGCTGAACGACGCAAAATATTTCAAATACTTGCCACTGAGATTATTTCATATTTGATTTGAAGCCTGGTTGCCGCTCTCTTCATAAGTTGTCGTCGAGGCAACTGTTTCATTCCAAGCATTAATTTGTAATCTGTTTTAGGTAATTAAGGCTTTTGTTCTATTAATGACACTGTTTCTAAAATATCTTTCAATTTATTTTAAGAGGATTATGAAGCTGAACATTTCCTGACAAAAACGGAAACGTTCAAACCTACTTTTTATAATTACTACATAGGTAAAATAGTCAAAAATCGTGGAAATAGGATTTGATTCAGGGGGTGAGAACGGTATTGCCCGGAGTTAAATTTGAAAGGAAAAGAATTGACAGCGTCGCTTCTGAATCCTCTTAAATACTTTTGAGAAATCGAGGTCGCACGTCACTACCAACCCGGAACTTTAATCAAGACGATTTTACCGTTTCTCGTTCCTCTTCGAATGAAATTTTCGAGTTTGATTTTTTTAAATCATCCCGCTGCTGTTTTGTTTAATGCTTGTTTACTTAATAATCGCGCATCTAAATCGGATTCGCTTTGCCGTACGACACGAGGGAAACTTTAGATCGCACCGTAAAAAATTGATGGAATTTTTATCGAATTTTATGTGTACGCTCGGGTACCGGAGACGAGGCTTAACGATGCCGCTGAAATATTTCTTTGATGGAGTACTGTTCGACGGAATAGTGTTAATCTAGATAAAGTACCTTTAACGTTACAAAATACCGCAGACGTGCTTCGCGGGTGTTATAAGACAGGTCAATATATTACGAATTTTGCTTATGAATGTGCGAAAGAAAATATGTGTAAAAAAAAAACATGTATTCAGGATGAAGGGTAATTTTAATGATTCTGATATTCAAGGCGTAAGGAAAAAATGTTGTTTCATTTAATCACGTACCGATAATGTTCATGTCATAGAGCTTTGTAACTGGTTGATAAGGTCAAAGTAGGTAGGTACTAAATATTGTTTTTCAACAGTATCAACTTTGCCTACCATCGCCCACACTGTTAACTGTCCATCGGTGTACCTTATGCCTTATGTAATATGGTCCACCGATGTACAGTTAAGAGTGTTGCTGTTTGTACATACCGTTCAAAAATACTAAAATGTCTATATTAGCATCGGCGAACTGTACCTACTCGTCGTCAATAATATTAATTACAATTTAAAATGCAGCTCGGGCCGTATTACGCTAAGCTAAACACATCACGGGAATAAAATGAGATAACGTAATGCAATATATCAAACGCTTTTTTTAACGACCGTGGTTAATCAATCAGTGGTATGGCGTTTGAACGTTTTGATACACGAATAAACTTTTTTTTGGGTTATTTAGATCCAATAAAACTTTAACGTCAGTTAATTTATTGCTCAACTCGATCACAGATTTCCATCAAAGCTTGAAATAATTTACTAGTATGCAAACACGGCGTTTTTGCACGTACTTTGACG
This sequence comes from Acleris sparsana, assembly GCA_923062465.1. NCBI lineage: Eukaryota > Metazoa > Arthropoda > Insecta > Lepidoptera > Tortricidae > Acleris > Acleris sparsana. Next base: position 6,770,042 of record OV281293.1, read on the forward strand.
CTTAAATGTTTTGACTGACGAGATAGGAAACCTGACTACATATACTGATGTTATTACCTATATTCGGCGTATTTTAAACATATTACATTGTCCCTCGATAATGAGCTATGTTTACAATTTCGAGACTAGCTTGAACGCAAAAAAACAAACAAACCTAAAACACAGACAAGAAAGCGAGCTAGTAAAAAGGTGGTAAAAACTAACCAAAAATGTGAGAAAAACCGTACTTAACTTATTTTTCATATGTCTCTCTGACTACCGAAGGTTAGTAGTGAGCTCCTCAAACTTTAGCGAGGCGAAACTGTTTATTAGGATCTTAAGCGCTACTAAATAACCCTTTGCATAATTCTGCGCGTAAACAAGGTACTTTTACCTGTTATAAGCATAACCATTACATTGTGGGCAACACAGACTAATAATAGTCCGTCCACCGATATTGGTCTGTCAGTTCATCTTATTAAAACCCAGACGCTTATGCCCGTATTAATAAACTGATCTCAAATCTAATGCTCGTCTGGAGATGCGTCAAATATGACAGTGTTCTATGGTTTGGCATTTACCTAGACGTATCTTGTGACGGGCCTCACAGTCAAGATGAGTTTATTAATACGGCCCTTAGTTTCTTCACAGGTTTTTAACTATCATGGCCTCTATTTCAGGCGGTAAAAACCTTATTGTTTTGGGCTCTATTCTTGGCGGTAAAAACCATATGGTCTGTGACCTGTAATCGTATTGTCAACGTTTTGTTTTGATAGCTTTTATTTACTTAGCAGCAACGGCGGTCCTGTTCAAAACGTAACGTGTAAGAACATAATATATATATACCTGCAGATGTGTTACAACTACATGGAAAAGGGGCTTAACTTCAGTTTTTACCTATAAGAGCTTGCTTGTCTATCAAATCAATTTGGTTTACTGTACTTCCTGCCCTCTATTTCACCACCTTGACACGTAACATGTAACAATTCGGTATATAATGCAAAGTTAATACGTTGATACATCGTTGGGTTTCATATTAACTGCGCGATGTACAATGTTTTCACCTATCACCTGTCATTGTCAGGTTAGTGAAATAGGGGGCAGTTCTCTTGAACTTTCAGCGGTTGCGGGACAGAATTTGATTATTACTATAGGTAAATTATTAAGCATACTCGTCCACGAGGATACGGTGTCTCAACCTACCAAGCCTACTTCACTCTACAGATGGCTTTCGGTGGCTGTGCGTCTTCGAGGTTCGCGCTTTTCTCCAGAGAGTGCGCTTATTGTCTCGTTTTAGCATTTGGGCTGGCGAACTATTTTCCGTCCATCCGATCACTTTATAGCCGTATAATATATTTTTTGTAATAATTAATTTGGTGTAAAATAAAGTGTTTGCCTATTCTTAAACAAATATTATACATAAGTACCTACCATAATTATCATTTCAAAGATTATATTTGGCGTACATACTTAAATTTACTATTTATAATGAAGAATTAGTGAATCTACCCATCCACTGGGTGGTTCAATTGATATGTTTTTAAGTCATGAAATAAAAAATTAGTTGTGAAATGGCAAATTTTTGCATATATACTGGACAGTAAAACTAAGTATCACACTTTATAAGACATGTTATTTAAGTGTGATACTTATTTATCGGTCCAGTGTATGTATGGTGTAACTTATTAAGATTATCTTAGGCTAAATTTGATTAACGTGAGGCTTAATATTGCCGATCATGTCCTTTTTAAATAGACATAAATTTATGTTCGAATCTATGTTTATTCATTTTGCTTGATACTTGTGTTCTCTCCACGTATATGATAAATAAGGGAGCCCGTCTTCGTTTATGATTGAGGGTCATAATTTTCATTTGTACTTACCTATATGTATGTAGGTATATGTTTGTAGTTAAACACTTTACTAAATAAACACAGATATATTGCAGGAACCGTGAAGTTTTCATGATTTCTTAATAACTTATCTAACGAGTAGATAAGGCTCGGTTTGTGCAGATTATATTTTAAAACCTGGAAAAGTAAATGTCTTCAAAAAATATTTTAAGCTAAGTATATGTCTTATGACCCAAAATAATAATGACAGGCAAATATATACAAATTCAAATTCAAATTCAAATTCAAATTATTTATTTGTAAATATAGGTTTTATATAGGTGTTACAAATTTAGGCACAAGTATCACTATATTTGGCCGCTAGGCATACAAATATGTTAGGTCATGATAGCGCATGCACAGGATACAATTATAATAATTCGTACAGTTATTTCGTCATATGTATTATAATATAGTTAGGAAATGTCAGATAAATATTCCGATAGTGAGTAGTATGCTTTTTGAACTAAGAAATTAAATAGAGATTTTTTGAACCTCGCTAAGTCATCTAGGCTCGATATATTCTTTGGCAATTGGTTGTAGAGTTTCGGTGCCATTCCGAAAACACTTTTTGCATGCAGGGCTGTTTTGAGTGGTCCCGTGAAAATTTTATTTCTATTTCGAGCACTATTAAAAACTGAAAAACGGGTTGTGTTTCTTTTGACAAACATTACTACCTCATATATGTAAAGGCACGGTAGTGTAAGTATTTTAAGCCTAATGAAATGCGTTTTGCAGGTTTCTGTTGGTGGAATTCGACATACCGATCGCAAACATTTTTTTTGTGCCTTGAAAGCCAGTTCTCGGTCGGTGGAATTTCCCCAAAACATCACACCGTACCTCAGCGTAGAGGTTACATACGCATGGTAGGCTGATAGCACTGCTGGTTGGTTTACTACTTTACTGAGGTTATATAATGCATATGAGAATTTATTGAGTTTGTTACATACTATGTCAATTTGGTTTTTCCATGTCAGCTTACTATCTAAACTTAATCCTAGAAATTTTGTAATGTCCGTTTCATCGATTTTATTTTGTCCATAAGTCACAATAAGATTAGGTATTCTGTCAGTTCTTTGTTTAAATTTCATGATTTTAGTTTTGTTTAGATTTATGCTTAAGTGGTTCTGGTTTAGCCATTCGATTATAGTTCCTAATGTTTTGTTAATATCATTCTGTAATGTGTTTGGGTCATTTCCTGTAAAAATAACTGTACTATCGTCAGCAAAAAGAATCATGGAATGTTCAGTGGCGTTCGGCATGTCATTGATATAGATAAGGAAAAGTAATGGAGCCAGAACGCTGCCTTGCGGTACGCCATATTTTATTTCTTTAAAGTCGGATGATACAGAAACCTCAGTTTTGGTTTTAACACATATCTTGTCAATTTTCACTACTTGTTTTCTTCCAATTACCCCATAAATAAATCATTCTCAAAGTACCTATACCACTTTTGTGACGGAACTAAACGTGTAAATTTGACCTAGTACCCAACCTTTTAAGTCACCCTTTTCAAGTGAAACCGGCAGACATTTGACATCAATCTAACCCGGCGGTAGGTAAGTGACGTTGATGACGCGCACTTCCCTGGCTTATGCCTATTCACTTTCGCTTTCGACCTGAAAGGATCCGGGGTAATTTAAAGATTTATCACGTCAGGTAAAGCGATCAGGGTCAATGAACTAAGGCAACCTAACGTAACGTCAACGGCTTTCTAATTCGTTGATAACGGAACGGGGCTCAGGTACAGTCGAGGTCATAAACATGTGTACTCTTAGTACCTTGTCTATTTAATGTCATGTTTAGACTGCCACACATGAATGTCACAGCGATTAAAGTGATAAGGTACCAAAGTGTCCTATTTATGAACTCACCTGTACCTAAACAGAAGAAATCTGTTCTTTCAAAGTCTGTTTTGGAACTCCTTTTAGTGTAATTTTAGTTATTATTTAATGTAAGTGAGGAGATAGAAACACTCAAGGAAATAAAATACCTGGGTGTAGTACTAGACAGCAAACTGCTTTACAAGACATATATAAAAGAGCAATGCAGAAAGGCAATAACAGCCCTATGGCAATGTAGAAAAGCCATAGGAAGAAGATGGGGACTAAGACCACAGATATCACAATGGATCTACAAAGCAGTGGTCCTACCCAGACTGCTGTATGGAGCCATAGTGTGGTGGCATAGAGCGAAAATAAAAGACATAGACAAGGAGCTGATGAAGGTCCAGAGACTAGCATGCCTAATGACAACCGGGGCAATGAGGACAGCTCCTACACAAGCCCTGGAGATAATGCTAGGACTGAACCCTGTACACCTTGAAGTGGAGAAGAGAGCCACAGAACAGTGGTATAGGATAAAAATGAGCAGAGAGTGGATCGGATCCGAGATGGACAAGAGACACGCAAGCATACAAAGGGAGTCAATGGTGAGCATGAACATGGTCATGATTAACAACGACCTAATAAAGAAAAGGAAGATCTTCGACAAGAAATACAGAATCCATATAGGAGAGAGAGACAGTTGGGAGACAGAGATACCGGAACCCAGAATGACATGCTTCACGGATGGGTCATGAAAGTCCTCAACAAAAACAGCGGGGGCAGGCATCTATTACCTGGAGGCGAATGAGCATACAGCGATACCACTAGGAGGCCTCACTAGTGTGTTCCAGGCAGAAGTATATGCCATCATGAAGTGTGCACAGAGCCTCAAGGAATGAAGCGATATAGCGGGGCACCACGTTATAATCTACTCAGATAGCCAAGCAGCACTAAAAGCGTTAGATAATCCGGTAATCAAATCCTCCCTGGTGCAGGACTGCAAGGATGAACTGGATAATCTAGGCACAGCATCCAAAGTAACACTGGCATGGGTACCAGGACACAGTGGAGCAATAGGAAATGAGAAGGCTGATGAGCTGGCCAGAGCAGGGGCGGACCAACAATACCTAGGCCCGGAACCAGCACTCCCGATATCTGCAACGGTAACGAAAGGAGTCATCGCCAGAAGAATAGAGACAAAGACAAATGAGGCGTGGACAACAACACAAGGGTGCAGACAATCCAAACTCATGATAGGAAGGGTAAATAGGAACAGAACAAGGTATCTACTAAATCTTGGTAAGTACAACCTAAGCATACTGACAGGGATCTAGACTGGACACTGTCCACTCAACAGACATCTGACGGTTATAGGAGTCAAACAGGATCCTCGATGCCCACACTGCGGCAAAGAGGAGACTAGTCAGCACGTTATGGCCGAGTGTGTAATGTACTCGTCACTGAGACATCGCACATTCGGGGAGGACGTGCTATCGGTAGAGACACGTAAAAGCATTAACCTTCAGGACGCACTAATGTTCTGTAGGAAAACAAGAAGTTGGGATCAGTGCTGGATGGGAGCGCCGCAGAGCCAGTAACCTGAGCCTGGATCAAGGGGAACTGGGCGGAATGAATGGAGAGCCACTCGACCGCCTCGGCGGCGTCCCCACTCATCATCATCATCAAGTACTACTTAAATAAATTTTGTTCTTTTTACTAATAAATACTACATTAAATAAAATTTACTTAAATCATAAATCTATCCAATACTCGGGAGCGTTTAGTATTTTTGTATGGTTTCGCGGTATTTATTTCCTGTAAAAAATGAATTTCGTTTGTCCTTACTTTTTTTGTCATTCTAAGATGAGGGTACTTTACGACTTAAATATATTTATATTTTTTTTATAACGCGATTTAAACATATTTTAAACTTCGTATTTTTTTTATATGCCAGTTTTGCCAGTTTCATCGGGACCATGCCGCGAGCGGACCTGCTAGAGGGGGGTTAATTTTATAGTGGTGATTATCATTTATATCTTTATTATTTGAGTAGCTTAGTTTGATTTTAATTTAAATAAGGTTAGTTTTAATTGATTATTGGTCAATCTTTGAATTTAATAAAAAAATATAATTGATACCCCAGCTGTGAGAAAGTATTTTGTAATTCGCATTTTAACTAAAGCAAAGCATTTATTTTGCCCAGCCCTTACTAAACAACTACTTTTCTTTTCTTTTTCTTTTTTTTTATGGCGTAGAGAAGGCAAACGAGCACACAGGCCTCCTGACGGTAAATGGAAACTGTGACCCATAGACATTCGCATTCACAAGACTGCAAGACTAAGACTGCAAATGCGTTGCCAACCCAATGCTAGTCATTACACCGGCTGTCTTATCCCCAAACTGGAACAAAACAATGCAAACACTGCTGTTTGGCGGTAGGTTAATGGATAAGATGGTGGTAGCGATCCGGACAAACCCTCCCAAGGTCCTACCACCCGCAAAAGAATAGCTCTTCTTTAAAAAATGTATAATATCCCTTAATGCATTTTATTTTGGAGCATGGTTTAATTTTATATGGCTAGCGTAAAGTCTGAGTTGGTATTTAAAACATAAAACAAAACGGACCGTGGATCACGGATCTGCGAAACGCGGGAAGGCGGTGGATGCGAAGAGCACAAGACCGGTCTGAGTGGACAGCCTTGGGGGAGGCCTATGTCCAGCAGTGGACATCTTTCGGCTGACATGATGATGATGACGAAACGGACATTTCCTTGTATATTTTTGGGAACATACCTATTGAAAACGCTTGTTTTTGTTCGGAATGATGTTCCCCACCAACGTGAATATATCCCCATATTTAAGGATGAAAAATCCGTCCCAAATTTTTAGTGACACCCATTTAACGAATCTTTACACCTGTTATTGCAAGCGTAAAAGCTAAGTATATATTATATTTATAACATAGATCTTTTAAGAGATTTATAATAACGGAGAAAGCGAAAACTTGATCAGTGAACTGAGATGGTCGGTGAAGTCAATGACCGGATGATAGGTAAGATTTGGTCAGCGGAAACTGGCCGTTTGTCCGCTGCGAATAATATAGTTGGGATAATTTCATTCGTCTCGCTTGGCACTGGGCGTCTCTTTCATTGTAGACTTAACAGAGAAAGAGGTACTATGCCATGAAGAAAGGACAAGGGTACGTGTAAGTCGCATATGCCCTAGAGGTGGATAGTAGGCAATCTTCATTTGTTACGAGACTGAACTTCCGTCGAGGTCTACGGCCCTTGCTACATTCAGGGCGGGAACCTAGGGACAAATCATTCTAATTGAGACATAACCGCTAGACAAAGGATCAGCTCAAAGTTAGACATTGAACAGTGAGCTTTGATCTGTGCTAGTACGGTACATTTTTCAGTGGACGACTGCTAGTGTTGAAGACCGCATAGGTTTTTTGTGGTCTATGATTATAAAATGTTTTTCTGTTTGACGTGTGTGTCTATGAAATCTTAATGAAATAAAGAATTACCAAAATAATTTCCTCGTACTAAAATCGGTATTACTAGTTTAAGCAAGTGGCGACCGTGAAGATTTCGTTTGAATAATCCAATAAGTAATATTGCAGATGGATCTCGAACGTTTGAAACGAGAATGAACTGTATATCGGAGTTCATTTACTCTATGGTATTAGATTGACTTACGAGTTACTTCAGGAAAAAGCAGACTAATTATTTGAGCAGCGCGTGAAACAAAAGAGGTTGGAAGATTTAGATTACACAAGCAATAAATAATTAGACGATGACTGTGAAACTGCTGACAAATATAAATATACTTGGGGAGAAATAAAACTAAAATATAACAGGGTCTTCCTTCTTTCCAAGTCGGGCTCGTTCTAGAGAATCGTCAGAAAATCTTTCTGTGCATGACCACGCTACCGGGATGTCTAGAGGAAGTAAGAACCCTGCCCCTTTCATTCCGTATCAAATAGTTCGTCTATCAATGGATAAAAAAAGAATTACTTTGCCAAAAAATAAATTTCTGGATTTCGAAGGTAAAGTTAAGAACTGGCAAATTTTTCGGGCCCAATTCAAAAAGATTGATAAAGATATTATTGATATTGATGACAAATTCCAATATCTGATTCAAGCAACACTTCCTGGGTCTCCAGCAAGAGAGTTAGTTGAGAGCTTTCCACCATCAGGTGAGAACTATAGAGCTGCAATAAATCAGATAAAAGAACGTTTTGCTAGAGACGACTTGCTTATCGAGATTTGCGTAAGAGAACTACTCAACCTCATTCTGAGTCAAGATCCTGAAAGAACATCTTCACTGAAGTCTCTGTATGATAAGTTGAACACGCAGTTAGTTAGACAGAAACACTCGGCGTAACAACCGATAAATACGCCGCTATGTTGTACCTACTTGTAGAATCAGCAATACCTGAAGACGTACTTAGAGCCTGGGAGAGATCGAGAGGCCACGCAGCGGTCATATATACTACGTGATATTGTACAAACTCTCGGATTGGTACCGGTTGATCGAGTGATTTTAGCACATTCATTGTTTGGCGGCATAGAAACTGAAAAGGAAGATTATGGCATTTACTAGATAAAAATAAAGAGCTTGAATGAAGAATTTGAATTTGGAATGACAGCATTAGATAAAACAAAAGTTTGCGGCACTATACCCCGACTACTTGAAAGTGATCGCTTGATGACTCATTTGGTTAAGAATAATATTTATTTGAGCGACACTGGCGAAAATGCACCATAATCTAAAATTATGTTACTGTAAAGAAACTGGGCCTCTATTGTACTCAGTAAAACTATATTACATGAATAATAATATAATTATAATATGTATTATTAGTTATATATTTATTATTATTATGTGTTATCGTATTGTTTTTAATGCTTTCCTTCTAGTAAATAAGAACTATCACAACGTTAACAAAACAATAACAAGTCAAACGTAATATGGTTTTACCGAGAAGAATAGACGCCCTGGTAAGAAGTTGTTTTGTAGATGTTGTCGTGTAATGAATTTCGTGTTTTCTGTTTACTTACCATCAAAGTAAATTATTCCTAGCTGTAACATCGCCCAAACTAGTTAAACAAAGCTTACCAAAGATAATAAAATAGTTCAGAACATTTGATATTCAACAAACTAAGAGCTTGTTCAATATAATTGGCAGCTCAATTTTCAAAGCACTCCCCTCGAAACAAAAGAATATCAGTCTTAAATGGTTAATTAAGAGAATTTAATATCACCCTTCACTTGATACTAAGCTTGACCTTTCGACCTTTATCAAATCGAACAGTTCTTAACAGAACTGTCAACCCATATCAGATAGGATTTTTTTGTCTAGCTACCCAAGGAGTTTATCGTACCTATATGTAAGTATAATGTGTCTCTGTGTTCCCTATTCATGGGGATACATTTTTAATTTTTCAAATTATATTGCATAATTACTTTGACATTAATTGTCTATTGGCATAAACTTTCGATGGCATAGTCTAGTTTCGCATACAGTCACTTGGCAGAAAGTCCGTTGGTCGAATTATCTTTATGCGTAACATTGAAAAGCCGAATTGTCGCGGGAATTAAAAAAATATCGAATGAAATTATTAAGCAGAAACTAAACCATAAACTTATCCAACCTAATCTTAGATTGAAAGACTACCTATTATTCAAAAGTTTATTACGTTCCAGTATGCATGCATGTGAGCAAGAAATCAAGCAAGCATGATTTGTTTCAGCACAGAAAAAAACATTTGTTATGAAATTCAGCATTGTATATGACATAAACAAATATTCAGATTATTGCCAATTACACCAAATACGCAAATACGCTTTCTGCCGCTTTCGAAAAACGATTATGCCAAGTATGTTATGCCAAGGTAATACGTTTCGGAAAAACACCCGTGTATGTCTTCTTGACTGTTTGTTTGTGACCTACTTTACACTTACGGCCGAACCCCATATTCTAACTTCAGATAAGGCGTAGTTCGGGTTAAAATTTGACATTCGACCATACAAAATGTGTCAAAATTTAATCCGAAGTAAGCCTATTCCGAGTGGCGGCCCTGCACCGGTGGACGGAGTGTTGGACGGCCTCCCACCCGGTGGTCTGACGACCTGGTTAGGATCGCGGGGAGCCGCTGGATGCAAGCGGCTCAAGACCGTGACTTGTGGCGCTCTTTGGGGGAGGCCTTTGTCCAGCAGTGGACGCCCCCGGGTTGATGATGATGATGATGATGAAGCCTATTCCACTCTTATGCGCGGTTTGAATATACGGTTTGGCCATAAAGCAACTCAAAAGGTTATATTTTTTTACCATATTCTCATGTTATACTGCCTTTTGTATAGGCAATCCAACAATATCAGCGGATCATAGCTCGACTGAATACCCAATAATCCCAGTAATTCATAAATTGCTGAGCAAATTTTTCTATTCTGTCCAAATATTTTTACTTATAAAACGCATTTAATTAAAATCGTTCAACAGATGTCTCCGATATTCCCGTGACAAATTTGTAAGGAGTTTTGGTGACACCTTGTAATAAGAATTCAATTAATGATTGGATCGCAATTTTGAATTTAAATGGTGGTGGCCAAACAGCAGTGTTCGCTTTCTTGTGTTCCAGTTTGGGGAGAAGACAGCCGGTGTAATGACCAGCATAGAGGCATTCCATCTTAGTCCTCAGGGTTGGCAACGCATTTGCACTCTTGTGAATGCGAATGTCTATGGGTCACAGTTTCCACTTACCATCAGGTGGCCTGTGTGCTCGTTTGCCTTCTCTATGCCATAAAAAAAACTCTTAGGATAGGTATATAGGGCCCTCTTAGGGAAAGAAGTGCGTACAGTGCAAAATCATTTTGGTAATTTCCGGGAAAGTTAGCACACTGCGCCTTATTAAATTAATCAGAGTTATTCACTCCTTGAAATATAAAGACAATTTACAAAAACATTGATCAATTTGTTTGGGTCATACACAGATTTAGGTTACCGTCTTTCCTGTGGACATACACAAAGTTAACTTTTTCAAGGCCTAATTTTCTGGCTTAAGCCACATCCGCATAAACGGCGTCAGGTCTACTTTAGTCCTATGAAATAAAAACATAACTTATACGCACACAAGCCTGTAACTTTTGACCACAGGAGAGACAACTTTTGTTTTTTAGAATGTGTATCACCCTTAATGATGGCACTTGACTAGATTTGTTATTTCTGAAATAGGTATTATTGTTTCATCTTTTTCATTCGATATGTGCAATGTAAGATGTAACGTCAATATTTGGCAAACATGACAAGCGAAGTTCTACGAGTACCATTAATTTATAAGCATTACACGCGCAGCTCTCAAGGACTGCATTTATGTGAGGCTTGCACTTCAATTCAGTTAATACTTAAGGAAAACTAAAAAATAAGATGCTTTAAGAGACTTCACCATCACCACGAAACATGTTTCTTGAACATCCTTTGTTCACGCATGTTAGCCAAACTGTGTATACTGTCTACATATCGATTGACACTTTAATAAACATAACTTATCCTGTAAAAATTGGAAGATTAAGAACATGATTTAATACAGGCATACAATAGGTATAGAAAGAATAGATCTATACCTACGGCACGTTTACGTCGTGTAAATTAATTGATTGATCTGGCTTGCGTAATGCCAATCACATGTGCGTCACTTTCTTAGGCTGCCCTTTTTACCGGACTGCCGAAGGACGAGGGTAAATTTTTTAACGCCTCTATTCTAGGCGGTAAAATCCAACTCGTATTTGACCTGTTATGGTATCGTTTTACTCGGCCGCCATTACTGTCACGTAAATAAGAGCTATCAAAACGTTAACAATACGATAACAGGTAAAAAACGATAATGTTTTTATTGTGTTGAATAAAGGCCCTGTATGTATGTATATATGTATGGTTCTTTGTTCACTTGTAAAAGCTGAACGGATGGCCCGATTTCGAAATTCAACTTAGCGTTGCGGGGATCAATCACAGAGTATTTAAAAAAAAAAGTGAATTTGGTGAAATAAAATATTATATTAACGACATTATCCAAACAGGTCTGTGGGACTAGACAAGTTGCCATCGAATACAAACGCTAGCGTTCGGTGATCACCTATCGCTTTGCGTTGTCAAAAATGAAAAAGCTAGCCAAGTTGCCCTTAGATACCGATGTTTATATCGGGATAGTGCTCGTGATGAATTCAACCTGTCAAAATAGTACCGCGTAACGACGGACAAAACGTCAAAACTAATACTATTCGATTAGCGCGAGTGATAGGTGATCACATTACAGCGTGTCAGTTGTAACGAGTGATAGGGTAAAGTCACCTGTGGTTAGCCAGAGACCAGTAGTCGACCTTATGAGTGCGAAGAGTGGGAAATATATCGTTCGTACTCTTCCCACTCCAAAGTATAGGCAGAGGCCGACTACAGGTCTCTGGCTGACCACTGGTGACTTTACCCTCTATCACGTGACTTACATCAATTCCATACATTTTTGTAAATGACAGGTGATCACCAAACGCTAGCGTTCGTATTCGATGGCAACTTGTTTAGCCCCGCGGGTTTTTTAGAGCTTGCTTTTTGTTCGTTCTTTATTCGTTTTATTTAACTTGTACCTAATGCTATCTACCTATCAAATTTCAAATTTCAAACTTTTGACTAAGGTCTCTATACTTATAAATAATAATTTTATGACTCAAAGTCTTCAATTTTCAATATTCGCACACGAACGTAAAGTTATAGCGATTTGGTTAAACGAATATTGCTCAAATTCTCTCTATGTTGGAAATATTCCTGAATAAAATATACACATATCAAATAAATCAGGCTCAGCTAATTTGCGTTTTTTTGAAAACAACGACAGCCATATTTATTATGAGCGGATGTTGACTCGACATTCTTCCGCCTGAACGAAAAGTGGCAATATTACTTCCGATTGCAATATTCGAGGACCCTCCATTCTTATGTTGTAATAAAAAATCATTTCACATCGGAAAGTGGATTATTAAACGAATCTGGAATGTTCAGTTCAGCGTTCAACGTAACTTTTTTCGATGGGATAGATGTTTTTGCAAAACAGTAAGGGCGGATGCCAATAATTCTTATGGTTATTGTATTGGCCACTAAGTAGGTTCTATCAGCCCATCGGAACCCTGACCCACCATAGAACTGTGTCACAGTGACGTCATGATTGAACTCCTAAGAAGTATCAAACAAATTCTACTCGCGTTAATACATTTAGTGCCAATGACCCGATAGTCGGGAACACTATTCGTAGCAGATTTACGCTACATAGCGGAAAAATGACTACAGCGTAGCACTCGTAGCAGTGGCTGGTTGTGAATGTAAACCTTAATTCTGCCCTCCTAAGCCAATAAGCAGTATCCCAAATTCAACAGCCAAAGCAGTTTTAATTCTATTCAGTTAGTAATAAGGTTGATATTGCTACGGGAGTTTTATCTGACATACTGCCTTTTTGCTTAGGACGGCAGAATTACTGTTGCGATGTTATCGTATTGTCAACGTTATGAGCTTAATACAGCAGATTTAAAACCGGGATAAATGTGAGAAGCAATAAGATTTACCGAGTAGAATATGACTTGCAGGTCTAGCTAGTTCCGTGGGCCAGTTTAACGCGTCACAGACACGTTACATTTTTAATATACTTTATGGTTACTATGGTTACATATACCTACGGAAACGTTTTGACAGCAGCACTTACCTCACCTCTTTATTTAGGGGAACAAAAAACGAAAGTTGCAAAATGAAATGTAACTTTAAGTTAATCAATCATCCGTCAGTCTTGAAATGAAAATAATACCCGTCGCCATATTTCAGCGCCTTTTTCCTCATTTTAGTTAACTACCTATTTATTCGACTTATTTTATAAATTTAAAAGTTTGGATGTTTTGTGTTTTAATCACCCCTAAATTGGTTTCAACCCATCCTGATTCTATATCGTAAACATTATTGATGTTTCAGTACCTTGGTCCTGTTGATGTATAACATAAATACGGAACAAAGGCCCTGTTCTAACGGAATCGTAAGTAAATACGAACTCACAAAATATTAGAGACCAAAAAATTATTCGAGAAGTAAAGTAAAGTAATGGTTTATTAACTATACGGTTCAATGTGCTTGAAAGTAATATCCGGCGAGCCCCAGACTAGGCTGAGCGTGTATATTGAGCGCCTAGGGAGTGAAGTTAAACACATGTTTAAATTTAAATTTACGAAACATAATATCCATTTTTTAACCCTTCTTTGCATGAGAAATTTCCATCATAACATCCCATCCCAATGGGTTTTTTTAAATATTATTAAGGGTTAAGGATTGGACACATAGCTACAGACTTAGGCTCATTGCATCAGGGCTACGTACACACGAGTACCATAACAAATAAAAATAAAAATACAATAAAAGGAGGCATGCAAGATCTGATTGGTGTTTGTGTGTGTGACGACGTCTCTATACCAAAAGCTGTTCCGTTTCTACGTATGATAACATTTTGCATATATTTATATATCTAATATGGAAAAGTACTACACATAAGTAAGCCGCTGTTTGAAAATACAGCTTGTACTAACTTACGTTCAAATTTGTCGAGGTTGCTTATATGAGGATACCTCTTTGACTTTTGAGTTTTATTATGTTTGTTAGCATTTGCGCCATCATTACAGATATGTTGTGAACATTTCAAACTCAAAATTACAACCGGTTTAAAACACAGTTCCTGAAGTTAACCCGTAAAATTGAATTCCGAAGTTCGTAAGTAAAAGCAGTATTTCACGCTACGGGTAATTGCTGTGTATATCCTCGTAACATTTTGTCAAAGCCATTTAAGTTACGCAACAAATTTAATGGCAGGTTTCAAAATTCTATGGACGAAATTTGAAGCGAGAATACGAAAAGCTAAGCTTCGAGAACGCCATAAAACAAAATTAACTGCGCAGGGCCACGGTGGAAAAAAATAAGGCACCATGAATTTGCAACTATATTAAACAATAAAAATTGAAAAAAAAAAATGACACAAAGAAGAATTTCATTTACTGCGTTCATGGATTTTTGAAATCGAACAGGAAAAAAATGCCTACCAACCCTATAACCTAACCTAACCCTATATATCCGTATTATAAAATAAGCCGTTAATTACTTTTTTTTTCGTTGGAAACTACCTGAGACAACAAAACCTGTTTTTTTTTCGGTCAGGAATCGCATTTACGCGTACCCTCCGGTCTAGGGATGACCATATTGGAGGGTTTTATGGAATTCACAACCCCCTACTCTTCAGAGTCGTCCGGCTCGCCGCACTCATGCAACCTGGACTGGGCTCTACAGCACCCGTGCCCGGTCATTATCTGCACAAGAGGGTACGTGACGGTACCGTACCTCCTCTCCAACCAGTAGTCCAGCGACGGGAGGAGTGCCCTTATGGTGCGGAGTCCATAGGGGGAGTCCTCCAGGTCACTTTTTAACCGGTCTCGACCGCCTCCACCGTCTCGCTCCTCGCCCGGAACCCTGCTCTCCTCCGGTATGTTTCGGCTTACACCTGAGCATCTAGCTCCCACGGCGGGGTGCAGGCCAAGACACACGGCGCCACATGTGCCACCATCATATAGGCCCTCACTACACGGAGGGCCACCACTCTTTGGGGCCTCCTTAGAAGCGCCTTATTCTTGGCCGACAAAGTGTCGGCCCAGATTGGCGCTCCATATAGCGCCATGCTACGCACTACATCTGCAAACAGGCGGCAGAATGGCGCTTGAGCCCCCCCCCACGTTCGGCAACATGCGGCCCAGGGCCGACGCGGTGCCTACCTACCACTACCTACCACTACCTACCACCCGGGGAGCAAGTTGGCAGAAATGCTACCCGAAATCCCACCTCCGGTCCAGGATGAGGCCGAGGTACTTGATGGTACGCTTCACTTGGACCGCCTCCCCTGCCACAGGGATGGTCGTCCCACTACGAAGACACCATCCCCTTCCCCCGAAGACAATAGCGTCTTCGGGAGGGACACCTCCAGACGCAGTTGTCAGATGCGGCCGAAAATCCGGTCTGCCGCCATCGACGCCCTCCGGAGGGCCCCCTCCAGCTCACAGGAGCTTCTTCCTCTCTGAAAAACCAGTCCTGAGGGCCTTTAGCTCCGACCGCACGGAAGAAACCTCCCCTCTCATGCGTTTATTGTCGGCGCGCAAGGCCCTCAACTCTTCGTCTTCGCCGCCGCCCCTCCTTTGAAGGTTTTCTGCAGCCGTAAAGATGTCTTTGCACGCCGTGTTCATGCGGCTCCAGACATCCCCCTTCAGGTTGCCGCACTTCTTGGCTTCAGCCATGACTTGCCGTGCGGCATTCCTGACGTACCCCCCTTCGCTGTCCTCCTCGTTGACAGGGCTGCGGCTAAGGTCCCGCGGGGCCGACGAGCTCCTTCGTGTTATTAGCCTTTTAAGGGTTTTCTTCCTTCGAGTTTGAGGCGGCGGCGAGTCACCGAATGCGCGGTACTTGGCAGCCTCGTCCGCCTCCGCCTCAAACTCCCCGGGCTCGTGGTACCGCAACACTAGCCCCGAGTACGCTCCCTTCGTACCGAAGCTCTTCCATCTCCTTGCCGTGTTTACTTTCGGCTTTACAGCTGGGCTGGTCAGTACCTCATCCTCCCCCGCGTGTGGCCTTTTCACGGACCTAAGACCAGTAGGTCTCTCTTGAAGCTTCGAGGCATCATTTTTCAGCCCGTCCTCTTCAATGACCTCGCTGGTATTGGGCGTCCTGGTCCGGACATGAACTGACGGAAGAGATGAGTTGGAGACATCACCTGCCTCCAACATCATTGGAGATGTTGGATGATGGTGGAGGACCACCAGATCCGCCACCTTAAGCCTCGCACTCTCTATCAGGTTGTCCATCGTAGCAGTTTCGGTGTCCGTAACTTGTATGCCTTGGTTGTGTTCACGAAGGTCAGCGCACTGACCTACAAAGTGGTTTTTGCTCCCCCCCCCCCCAGAATACAAGGGGCAGCCCGTGTCCTCAGACACAGGGAGGGATTGTCCCTTTCGGGTACCCTCCTGGGGTAGTTTATTTTTAAGCTCACTTTTCTCTATCATACTTGCGTACGTTTTCGGCCCTGCTCCAAAGTCCATCACCTCATCCCAGACAATTTTGCACTCCACTAACTACTCTCCGAGGAGAGTAGTCGGGAGCAACCTTCCACCATAAGTGCGCACTTTCGGGGAGTATTTAGTTCCCCGGGCCCGCGGTGGCCCAAAAAGTGGATATACCGCCACTGGCTCGGTGAAACCTCCCCCCTGCCAGATATTGAGACTGATGAGAGATTGCAGCACCCAAGCCAACGTGGAAGAATCCGGCCGCCTAACCGTTTTTTTTATTTTATTTGATATAAACAGTTACAAAACATTAAAACAAATATAACATACACCTTGTTCGCCGAATACATCATAAATAATCAAGTATTTATGTAGGTAAGTAAGCTATTTAAATATTAGCAAGAAGGATAGTGCCGCGCCAATGTGCACCTTCTCAACAACTCGAGAATTGCGATGCGCTTCCGACGCAACACAGCAAAAGAGGGCCCAGTCAATATGCATTACGCTAACTAGCGTTTCTATTCGTTTCGTTTTTAAATCAATCGCGTCACTGGAAGATCACGTGACTTTTCGTATCACGTAATCTACCAGTGACGCGATTGGTTTAAAAAGGAAACGAATAGAAACGCTGCATCTCGGCAGGGCCGTCAGGTTCCTTATCTAATCTATCGCGTGAGTGTCTTACTCGGACATTGTGTGCCTACAGGTGTTCGCATTCACGTTTTATCAAATAGACCAAGATAATATGTTTTTCATCACACTTGCTCATAAATGGTGTTATTCCATGCCTGTATACAGAAGGACAATGGCCTAAATTGTTCCCGCGGGAATTATGGCGAGTTTGTCATCCCTAGGGAGTAATGACTTTCTTTTTAAAATTTGCAACTCTTTCGTACATCATTCCTGACTAAGGAGGTTTAATTTTCAGCCAAAAATTAAATCGGTTTATAATTTCATCTTTAAAAATTAGCTATAGACTAACTTACATTACACAAAACCTATACGCTTCTTTAAACTTCATTATTTTTATACCTATTTCAAGTTTATATCAACATTTATCATTAATTTTAGTAATTATACATTTTTATCAAATTGGCTAAATCTGGCTCGAATCCAGGTCGAAACTAAACGCAGTTATTATCTGTGGTAGAGGTCACAAAAAAAATATCGTTTCCATTTACGTTCCCGTTCGTCAAAAGTTATTTCTTTATATTTTGCAGAGTTAAAGTGTTTTCTCTTTGTTTTTTTTCCTCGCAAATGTGATGAAAACCATTGTGTGTATCACAGGCAGTAAGGGGATTACTAACTCGAGTCATTAAAAGCCCTCCGTCTTCGGCGTCGGGCTTCTAACACTCTCGTTAGTAATTTCCCTTCATACTACCCTTGATGCACAATGTACTATTATACAATGGCCTTTTAAAAAATCCTGAATAGTTTCAGAAATAAAACCATTTGTGTATTCTAACTGATAATTTATGTTAAACTTAATATAATATGATACGATCCCAGAATGGACGTTTGTAAAAAGATACGGTTTTGTGGAAATAACGTTTGTATAAAGGGTTTAGTAGTGTATTCAAAATGGATTTAGAGGTACAATATGAATATACTCCTACAGTGTGTTGTTTCTGTCCGGTTATTTTGAATACAACAGCTGAGAAGTTTATGCTGTTTGTTCATTTTACAAAAGCTCCATTAACAACCGTATTAAAATCAAGCAAATGGCGGGCACCTGGACATTATTTTGTCGCTAAAGATCTGTTACTTTGTCCTTGTATTTGAATATTCAAGAAGGTACGGGCTGTAATGGAAAATAATAATGGTGCAAAATAACAATATTATTTTGCTTTATGCTGGGCTTACATTAAATTTACAGGTTGCTACTTTGTTTACGACGGATTCAAATCTCACAGAAGATAATAAATGCATTTCAGACGCCATCTTGGCAGCTTTTAATCTCTATCAGCATATTATCCTTTTTTATCACCATTAAGTTATTTACCAAGAGATACAGTCCTCTTCTACTTTAGGACCGACTGGAAATTGTTTTAAGTATTGGAACTTATTTTAAATGTTATTGTATTTTCCATAATCTTGCAATTAATTTCTTCACTGCGGCCTTGTCAAGATACATAACCCTTAGGCTATTTGGAATCAACCTGACAATGGTAGGACTGAAAACTTCGCCTGACAACAAGTTTACAGCTCTATCATAGCCATGACAAAAAATATATCAACTAAAAGCTTATGATTACTTAGAACCAATTTAGCCTCGTGGTTTCCAATTAGCCCCGTTTTAAAGTATTTATTTATTTATCGTATGGCATATACAAAAATGTTTACATGATTTCAAGTATTTAGTAGCATCACTCGCGCCCTAGCACTAGCACCTTTATACACTGTAATCGGGCACTGCAGCATGGTTTGTCGAACGGTCTATTACGGATAACCAATTACTTACTCTAAGATAGCAATTTTGGAAAAGCGACAAAATGTACGAGATTGACGTGGACTTAACCGTAACCGTTAGTGTGCGTAATAATCGCGAGTCGTGATCCTGACGGGATGTATTACTGCTGCACTGGGTAGATGATGATCGACCTTTTGACCTTCTCCAAGATCCGTTCGGCGGCGAGTTCGAGACTTCGTTTAGAGACTCCTGAGGTTGTTGAAGTATTAAATATGAACACACTCACAAGTTTCCACGATTTTAAAAATCTACACTAAAATACGGATTTGAGTTCACACGCTCCAGGTTTACAGAACAAGATAACCGTAAAAGCCAATGAGAGCTCTAGCTTTATAACCTAGACCCACTTAATCTTTGATTATATTAGGTCTGTGCAGATAACCATTTTTTTTTTAAACATTACACAATGGCAATAAAAATGTAAACATGTTAATTTTCCGTTAACGGTTACCAACGTTAGCATCTTATAGTTACGCCTACTGGTATATTTATTCAAAGCATCTCGTTTGTTCAATTGTTTATTCAATTATAGGCAAACGGTTTAGACAAACCCGGTGACAAGTTCAATTTTAGTCCTCAAAGTCCTGTCTCTTGTGATTTCAGCCAGATCTCATGAACTACAAGTATTTACTTACGTTACCTTTACTCTGAGATGTAAGCCACGTTAACAACTTTTCAAAGGACACAATGACGACGTGCGAATAGGTAGTCTCTCGATGTTGCCGTTTGTTACAATTTTCTTATATTTGACTTTAACTCTTAACTTTTGTCTTTCTAATGGACCATTTGAAAAAAATAAAATATAGGGCATCGTTCGTAACATTTATAGCCCCTTGGTTATAAAGAGTTAAAACAGCTGTGTTAAATCAACATTCATTCAATACATTTTATTTTACAGAAAATCAAAAGATCCACTTTTTTGTGTATCCTCCAAAGCTCCTATTCCAAAAAACTTGCTATTACGAAATGTTTCCTTATTCATTTAGTACTGTAATTTTGTTGTAGTTCTTTCTAAAGAAATTTTCTTTCATAATGACTTTTTCCTCTAACTTCGAATCATTGTTTAATTATTTTTTTTAACCGGCGTATCGGGATTAATCCATTTTTACTCAGCATTTCAAGGAAAAACATTGAAAGAGAAAAAATTACAAAAACGTATTTTTTTCGGTAGCCTGGCAACACTGCCAGTCGGTCGTCAAAAGGGTGGGTGGAGCGGGAAACGACCAGTTTGTGCCAGTAAAAGTCATTCAGCTTCAACTTGTTATGCGCCCCGTGCGCATTCGACCTTTCTCCTTAAGACTGTTTAGAACACGTTTCGATTTCGAGAGGTATCCGCATAACTTTTGGGTCGGGGGACGCAAAGGTAAAAGATCTTACACAGATTATTGTACTTTAAGATTGGTGCGTTATAAATGTTAGTCTTTTTATAAAG
Source organism: Acleris sparsana (assembly GCA_923062465.1). Classification (NCBI taxonomy): domain Eukaryota; kingdom Metazoa; phylum Arthropoda; class Insecta; order Lepidoptera; family Tortricidae; genus Acleris; species Acleris sparsana. Next base: position 6,790,763 of record OV281293.1, read on the forward strand.
TTCTTAAAGAAGATTAGTTTTCTGTCTAATGCTATGCAGCAGTGTGCTTTGTGTTCCGATTAGGAATAAGCCTACCGATGAAATTACTAGAATAGATGCTTCTTGTATATAATAAGTTCAAAATACATAATGGGTCATATAATATTATGACATAACAATCAAGGTTTTTTTTCTGAAACCGTCAACGTTTCAGGATTGTTATAAAACAAACCGAACCTAACCTCGTAATGGGTTCTATGCAATAGCCTTTTAAGTATCCTGAAAAGTTTGGGTTTTAGTAAAAAAACCATTATATGAAATTTTAATCACCGGCCACATTTTCGGCACTAACTTTGTTGGTCATACTGTTCAACTTTTATTATGGGAACAACATCCATATGGCGAAAAAAAATCTGCTGTTCCATACATTTTGGCTGTTTAGCTCTCGAAGTTTGTATAGAACAGCTGGTTTTTTTTCGCGATTTGTATTTCGTCCCATAATAAAACTTGATCAGTATGACCAACAAAGTTAGTGCCGAAAATTTGGCCGGTCGTTAAATTTTACCTTGTATATTATTACCATTATGTATTACAACCTATTACGTATTTTGAACTTTATATCCTATGATACGATCCCATGGTTCTTTCATGTCCAGAGTTCACGACGTATCGTAACGCATTTACAGTGATTTTACGTTTACCAAAAAAAGGCGTAATGTCCGATCGGTATCAGAGTTCTGTGAAATGTATTATGAAAAAGAACAATCGTACATTTTAGGCGCGTTTTATTAGTATTCATATCAGTGCGCTGCGACTCATTCTAATCAGACAGATTGACTTGTTTGCAGAGTACTTCATCCATACTGCAGTCCAATGCAATATCCTGATGGTATCTATACATTCGATTAGCCACAATCGGTATTCATTACCCAATGTCATATGCATGTTTCCAAAATTTATTTCAAAAGTTTCACACTAATGTAATGTAGTGTGAGTTCCGCATAGGCCTACCCCTCTTTTTGCAGACCATCGAGATGGCCATCTTTATAGGGGTCTTTACCTTAATCTTTATAGCGAACAAGCTTGGGCTAGGCCGGTTAAAAAAATGCTATAGGGGTCGCATTATGGTGTGAGTTAGTATAGGTTATTATTTAATAAATATAGCTTAAGTTTTCCGGTCAGATCATTTACTGAGCTGCGAAGCAAAAGTTGCGACACTTGCGGGCCTAGCATGATTGCGTTTATCGCGTGACAAAATGTGGATAAAGCATCCATCACTCTCGTACTTACATAAGTGTCAGAAAGTGACGAATCTTTTATCCACTTTTTGTCACGCGATAAACGCAATCATATTAGGTTCCTTGGGGAAAAATGTGGTCAAACTAATATCATCAATTTTACTGTGTGAATATATTTTTTGTCGTGTACGAGAATTAAAGCAAAGCAAACGGGTTCACAAGTGGAGACCACGAATCGGCAAACGGCAGTGTTGGATGCCCCCAGGCAGAGCGTTAATATCTGCAGGTTGGCTGGCAAACGATGGATAATGGGAGCTGAGAATCGCGCTAAGTTGTATGCATATTGGGTGGGGAGACCTATGTCGACGGAGGAGTACCTACAAACTGATGATGACGATGATAATAATAATTTAATGTCCCTACGAGTGCGCGGGGCAACTTAGGCTCATCATCAGCCTATACTAGTCCACTGCTGGACATAGGAAATACTGGGAGAGCGCTACCAATCATGATCGCGATAGATTTACATATAAAAACCTAATAACAGGTGTATTTAATGTAAGCCAATAGGAGAACTAGGACCCGACTGTATAAAGAAGTTCGTGATTTACGAACCATCACTGAGTTTCATGTTTAGTTTATTTAACATTTATTTTAGAGTCGGTCGAATCGACGTTGAAGTCGAGGCTGACTGCGAGTGCGTTAGGCAATAAGCCTATTGGAAAATTATGAATTGGATTTTCGATTATTCTTATTGCATGGTGTTTTACAATAAACTCTTGTTTTTTTATGTTATGTGAATCTGTATATTAAATAAATAAGTATTAATCTGCGTTTCTCACTCAGTTTTGACCAGTGACCTTGCAAAGATCATCATTGCAGCTTCCATTAAAACACCTCAGCATTTGCCACATACTTTGACAAATACGAGGGCCGTTCTCAAAGTTCCTAGCTGTCCCGAACCTATTAACAAAACTATACTTTTTATACTACCGATTAAAACCTTTTTTATTGCCTTCAAAACACTGGCCGAAAATAATTATAAATATTTTTCAAAGACATTAAAAAAATTATTTTAAATTTATGTGTCATACATTGTTTCGATTTCAACATGAACGTTAGAAGAGAGGAATTTCGTGTGACGATTTATTACGACTACAAAAGAGGTTTAACGTTTAAGGAGTCACATGAAAACTTAAACACAGCTTTTGGAGAATCTGCTCCTTCATTAGCCACCATTTCCTTTTGGTTCCGTGAGTTTAAACGAGGCAGGGAGTCCGTCAAAGATGAAGCTAGACCGGGAAGGCCGCCGACTGCAGTGACTCACGAGAATGTCATCAAAGTGGAGTGGCTTATTAAAGAAAACAGAAATATTACACATAGGGAGATACAAGATGAACTGAAGATTGGATCACAAGCAGTTTCAAATATTTTGAACGATCACCTAAAAGTACGGAAAGTTTGTTCACGATGGATACCGCATTTGCTCACTGAAGATCAAAAAGCTAGGCTAGATTGGTGCAAATATATGCTCGAAAAATTTGACCACGGCAAATCACAATAGGTGTCGAGCATCCTGACGAGTGATGAATCGTGGATATATAACTACGACCCACTTACCAAGCAACAATCAACGCAATGGGTGTTCGAGGAAGATGGCTTACCTACGAAAGTTGTTCGAGGTAGGACGGTCAACAAAAAAATGATCGCCGTATTTTTTCGACGTAGTGGTTTTGTGGCAGTTATTCCTCTAGAAGACCAAAGAACTGTCACTAGTCAATGGTATACCGAAGTGTGCTTACCTCAAGCCTTCGAACAGCTCGGCGAGGATCGTGCGAAGAGCGGTACCCGCGGCATTCTTTTTCACCAGGATAACGCCCCAGCTCACACTGCTGCTTGGGCCCTCGAATTTTTGGCCATTTCCGGTGTACAACTATTGCCTCCTGTTTCCCACAGTAAAGAAAACTTTGCGAGGACGAACTTTTAACGACTCCAATGATGCAGTCAATGAATTTAATCGTGTATTTTTCGACCTTTCACAAGATCGATTTTTTTCTTGTTTCGATAGTTGGTTTCGAAGAATGCAAAAGTGCTTCGAAGCTGCAGGCGAATACTTCGAAAAACTGTAAATAAATAATAAACATATCTCTTCGTTTTTTTGAGTAGCTAGTTAACACTGAAAACACTGTATGTCTTGTGAGAGTAGTAAGTTATAACACTAATTTTAAAACGGATACGATACTATCGAGCGAGAATGGCATTTACCGAAGTCAAAACGATTTGTCTATATCAAGATATGAGTTAAATAAATTTTATTTTCCGTTGTTCCTTTTGTTCGTTTGCTTTGTTCGTGAGCTAATCGCTTTGGTACTCAAGTCGAATAATCCATTAATCTTATTTAAAACCATCTGAAATTAAGAATGGGTTTTGAAGCTCCTTCGTTATAGCGGTATCTTAACAGGTTAAATTTAGATTATTTTATTTTAAGCGGCTTTCTACTAATAACAAAAGCGTTGGTTTATTAAACTTTATCAATTAAAACATCGTGTTTCTGACAGTTGCTACGACAAATTATTCAAATTCTCAGGTTTTGAGCTATTAAGTCGTTGTAAAACTTGCATTTGTAAATTGTTACAAAGTCTCTGAATTGAATCGGATTAAATTAAAATCAAGTGTTCAAGATCGAAACTGCTTAAATTAATTTACTTATTTCAAAATAATTTAATTTTATTTATCTAAAAACCAGTCTATAATAAAAGTTTAGTGGGATCCAAGGTTATAAATATGAATAACTATAGCAAGATACTATAATTTCCAATGTGTTTCTTAATATTGGGTTTTGATACTAGACACTATCACCGAAACTTATAATAAAATCCGCAATACGCTTCGTCAAATGCCTTGACAATATTTCGACAACTCAAATCCCAATGAGACAACAACAACGTTACAAATTCAGCGTCCTTTCTTTTCCTTCCTTCTACCAACGTTCGCCAAATACTTTTCAGAACACGATATTTTTGGAACTTATTGACTAACAACTCAATCTTTTGTCGTAAACTTTTTATTTTAGGATTTGTTTTTTAAAACTCCGTCGTCAAGCCGACACGAGAACAAAAGGATGAAATAATTGTTAAAGTTAGAAGCTCAGTCAAAATGGATTAATTTGAGAGAAAGTGAATTTTCCTAAGATTATTAAATAATTATAAAAGTATTATTAACTGGACGTCATTGTGGCGAATAATAAGTTACATCACCGTACAAATAACTTGAGAAAAAAATTAGCTTATGAGTGCGTCAGTGTACATTATAGTTTATAGGTCTTGTCATGACGTAAAGTTGCATTTGCATATTGTTGGTAGAGCACCCACTAGGTGGTACCGACGATCTGACGAAGATCGTGGGAAGCCGATGGATACAAGTAGCACAAAACCGACCGTCGCGAAGATCCTTGGGGAAGGCCTATGTCTAGCTGATACATGATGATAGAGCTAATAGTTTATATTTGACAATTTCACTTTATTTCATACCAAAAAACAAGAAAAGCGACGTCACCACCTTACATTGTAAAGAGGTTATTTTTACTGTCAACTTACCCGCAGGCTTCAGTTATACTGTAAATAAATGTCTTACACGTAAATGTTAATTCAAAATAATCATTTAGTAAATAGGCCACATGAGGGCTCTTTTACACGTCGGTAATATCAATCTAGAATGGATCAATAGTTGAGTTGAAATCTGGCATAAAGATATTCGTTTATTGGGATCCAGGAAGCACACGCCATCACACGGTGAATGACACGGTGATAGATCGATCTCTCGCAACACGCAGCAACATAAATATTTGTCAGTCCGTTGATACATTGCAGGAGTGTGTAATGGTGTGATGACTAACAGTTTTCGCACGACAGTTCGAATTCGATCGAGAAGTGACGAAGACGATCGTCAATTGCCGTGTAGCAGATTTGGCCGTGAGGCGTTGGACCAAAATCACTGCGCGCCAACAGTTACAGTCCGAAGATAATGTCAGTACTAAATCCTAAGAGAAACGAACAGTCTGTGTTCTAATAAGACGAACTCAGACAGGCGAATATCGGCCGGGGAACTATTACTCGTAGTTTGTGTTCTTCGGGTACGTACTCTCGCCGTTGTTTTTGAATTGCAGCCTCTGAAGCCAGTCACCAAGTTACTATAGGTACTCTAGTCCAAAGTCTAGTAGCAAAAGTCTTTCCTTTTTAGTAGTCATATTGAATAAATAGAAAAAGTTGAGGTGCTTTTCCACCAGCATAAGCAAAATCTATTCCTTCTCCGCTAAACATCGGTGGAAACAGTTTAATAATATTAATTAAAATTCTCGCGCCGCGCGCCGCCTCGTGTCGCCTCTCCCGGCCGGTGGAAAAGCACCTTCAACTCGTTTTCTTTATTAGCTATGATAGCTCTAATTGAACTCGATGGTGTGTTCAATATTTCGTTAGTATTAAGTAGGTAATATTCAGCCGTTGATAATAAACGCATTATATTTAAGGTCGTTGATATTTCTGTATAATTAATTATAAACTAATCTAACCTAACTTTGCTTAAATTTCTAATATTTAAGCAAAGTTAGGACTGTTACATTTTCCAATCAATGCCTTTTTTAACCAAAACATTGAATTGGTTATCTACGGTTTTACTTTGATAATATGTAGGTAAGTGCATTTTCAACATTCTTTGAAAATTGATTCCATCCCGCATATTATTTGCGCTTTAGTGATCAAACTGTAATTCAATAGATCAAAAGGACGGGTATATTTCCAGAGGTAAAACGGTACTAATTAGATAGATAATTTTCTTAAAACGAACTAACCTTTAAAAGTTTTCATTTAACTTAAAGAAAGAAAAATAAGACTAAAAGAAAAGATGGGAGATCCTAAATTAAGCAAATCCAGCTTGTTAGCAAGGGCTAGAAGTTCAACGCTCATACTAAGTCAAATACGGCTTTTGAACACGCTGAAGAATTAAAATAGATCTAGGTTTGCGTTTTTCGTCCTCTTCAAATTCAAATTGAAACTAAATTTCCAAATTATTTATTTCAGAATGTAGTGTTTAGTATATAACAAAACAGCAGGACAGGATGCGGCTCTTTTGCACAGTATAGTAAAGACATCTGTGGCAGCATCTGGCAACTTTACAGATCGGCGAAAATGTTCGGTGATTAATTTCCAATACGAATTGTAAATATATTACCGATCTCCCCTATATTGAAACGTTTTAAACTACCTAATCATCGAGACCTACTTACCGGTTCAAACTTAGGCCCGTATTAATAAACTGATATCAACTCTAATGCTCGTCTCCAGATGTGTCAGAAATGACAGTGTTCTATGGTTTGGAGTTTACTTTGATGTATCTTGTGACGGGCCTCAAAGTCAAGATGAGTTTATTAATACGGCCCTTAGTGTTTTACATCAACATCAGCCGCTTCTCCTACGTCATGATCCTGAACCCTTCAACTCTATTATCAGGGTGGTTATTATGAGATAGCTATGCAGTTCAATTTACGCTGAGAGAAAAGGACTGAGCTATATAACTACTATAGCTCTGTCCTTTAGGCTCACCTTAAAATAAACTGCATACCTATCTCATAATAACCTCCCTGGAGTTCTATCCTGCTTTGCTTTTAGCTTAGTTGAAAGCATATTGTTTACAACTCGGCCCCGTTTAAGGAGAAGTTAGTAAAAGCTATCATGACGTTGACAATAGGGGTAATCACTATGGATTTTAGGCCCAGAGGGGCTATTGCCTAACGCACTCGCAATCGCAATCGTTTTCATTTTGGAAATCGAAGACTGGTCTGCATACAGAATGAAAACAATTGTTCCGTTTTGAAGCCGATTGCGAGTGCAATAGGCAATATCCCCTCTTAGATACCACGAAAGGGCGCCTGCGACTTCGTACAGCTTTAAAGGATTATCGCCTTCCGGATTTCTTGCAGAAGAAGGCGGATTTCTCGCAGTTAATGACTTAAAACTTTATTAAAAAAGATGGGTTTAGAAATTAGACTGCAAATGAATGGCGCTCTTTCATAGAGCGTTCACTAGGCACTTTTTGTAATTATTATAGGTATGTATTGGTACCAAATTTTGATATTGAAACTAATGTACGACTAAAATCAAATTTTACTAGAAAAAGTTTAACAACAACTGACGACGCATTGGCCTAGTTGGAGGTGCCCGGTGGGTTTAAATCCCGGAAAGGGCAGATATTTGCGTGATGAGCCTGCATTTTGGATGTTTTCTAAGTATTCAAGCATATTTTACCCATATAAGTAAGTTTATCGTAGTCAATACAAGCCAATACGTATACAAGCCATGAGGTTAGTTTAGAACTAGGTCAGTTCCGTGATATTTTAATTAAGTTAACAAACAAGTTAAGAAGAATGCATTAGATACTATTGAAGATGTTTCCCAAGATATTGGATAGGAGGCCCAAATTTTCTTTTATAATGGTGAAATGTAATTCCGTTTACGACAAAGGATTATACTCCGCAGAGATTTTTCTTCTCTACCTGAAACTTTTTCGTTTTGTTGGAAATCTTTACAACTTGTTCAACTACTCATACAGAATAGAATATGTTCAAACATTAGTATTTGTCCATTAAGTTCGTTTTTTTTTCTTAGTTACTCAGTAATTTGACAACTAAGTAAAAGAGTTAGGTAAATACGAACTTTTACAATAAAATTGGTTCAATGTCGTTTGGTTATTCATTAGGTCTGTACATTCGGTTTCTTTAAGTATAAGTAAATGCTTTCAGCAAATTAATTTGATGTTATAGACGTGTAAGTACTACAACAAAATAAAATTTCCGAAATCAATCATTTACAACTTTTTTAACGTTTACAGTATTTCTCTGGAAATTCTTACACCAATAGAGCTAGAAATCCTTCTATATTCAACCTAATAATGTAAGTACAAAAGCGGTTTATTTATAAAAAATGTTATTTAAATGAACCAAAGCATTTGTATTCATAGCTTGTTCCCACGTACAGACTACATTTCGTATCCGAAGGGATAATCAACGTCTGGAGTACCTAGTTCGTGAAACAAGAACGACCGTGAAGAGATGTCACATTTGCCGGTGTGAAAACGCAAGTTGGAATACTCTTGTCATTTATTGCTCCGTTTCATTACCTTATTGCTTTTTGAAGAAACCTATGCGATTTTATGATTTTACCTTTTTTAAATACCACTTTACAACTTCACAGACGTAACGTGCCAAGATAAGACCACACAACACCACCGTACATACATTTTATGCAGGTATCTATGGTCTCGTGTGGAAATCTAAATTATGCGTTCTAGAAAATTAACTTTTTGAAATTATTTTTGGCGGTTCTTTTTTGATATCGCCAATGCAAAATCACAAGAAAATAGGAAATCAAAAGTTAAAACATACATCACATCCAAAAGCTGGACATATTTCAATCGGCCATCTTCCCTCCCCGACGGTTTCCGAATAAAAACACATAAGCAATGAACCTGATTAAATTTCCTGAGGAGTTGACATCACAATACCATGCGCCCGACGTGACTGTCCGTCTGCTTACGTTAATTAAGTACCTACGTTTCGATTGGCAAAATGCACCCTGTCAAGGCCTGCTAGGCGATATAACAAAGCTCCATGCAAAACACATTGAAATCTAATAAATCTCACGTCCGATTCGAGTAGACTCGTCTACAAATCGTGTTGTGAAGGACCTAATTAACAGGGATGGAGGAGAAATTTCATCAAGTAAAATAGATTAACCTTATTTCCCAGAGGGATCGACGCTACGGGAGATCGTTGCTTTTGAAATGATTTGGTTTTAAGTACTAGGTTTGTATGAAGCAACTGATTTAAATAAAGCATAGTGTTGGTCCCTTGTTTTCATATTTTGGGTGGTCATTAAATCTAGCCTTTTTAGGGCGCCGTGTCATGTATTTACATCATAAATGGAATAAGTTACGGACCTTTGGGTAGGTAATGTAAAATGTTGAACCAAAGCAGAATATTGAATGAGATAGTAGAAAGTTTCTTTATGGAGGGGACATACTTAAATAACTTTTTTTGCGAAAAAAACATAAGATTTTAAACAATCAGTCTGTAAACCACAATGTTCAACGTTTGCTATAAACAGGAGGAAAAAAAAATATTTGCCGAATTCTCCTTTTCCGGTGTCATCTGATATAAGTAGTCTGGTTAAAAGTATCGCGTTCGTATTCTGGTGACCTAATACTTAAGGTCTTTATTCGAATGATAAATACGTTTAGATTACGTTGTTACGTAGCAAGTTGACGTGTATTAAATCGCGGGCAGCAGAAACTAGTAATTATTAATAACGGACGACCTCCAAATATTACGTAAAGTGCTTTTAGCGCTCACCTAATAGCACGAGTTACTTCCATAAGACCTATTAACTTAGTCATGTCATGTTGCTTAACAAGGGAAGTTCGTTTCCTAATCCACATTATGCTTTGGTACAACCTTACTATTCAACTATACATGAGAAAACATAGAGATTTTTTATACAAATTAAAATGAAGATGTTTATTTTGAAACAGCTAGTCTTCCAGCAGGAGAGCTAAATTCTGAATTCATATAGAAAAAATAACGAATTTCGATGGGTGCTACAGTCACCTTCAAAAGCAGCTGATGACTTTTGTACTTTATCACATTAACACACTGTAAAGCGACAAGGTACAAAAGTTCATAGTATTCTGCCGTCCTACGGAACAAAGGCACATCTACTATATGATTTTTATTGCATTTCTAAGCTTATTATAACAATTGACCGTTTATTATGCTTCTATGAATAAATTGCAGTTATGCTTTTTCTCCATAGGAGGCCAGTATAGTTCTGTTATGTTATCACAAATTAACGTTATGTGATTTGACATGTTTTATTTTGAATCACTCGGGCTTAATTGACGTTAAGCATTAAATTATAAGTCGTGTTTGAATAATCTTAAAGTAATACCTACAAGTTAATACAGTATTAAAATACAAACCTTCATTTCCTATGCTTTAATTAGGAAAAAACACGCACTTGATCAATTAACGTTACGCTTAATCTTTCTTAATTACAGCCCGCTCAAAATTCTTGCTTTCATGAATAACTTAACGTGATGATTGATTCACGACACGTTCGCTGACACATTCTCAAGCGCCAACGGGCAAGTACAAATAATTTGAACATTTCAGGCATAATATGGACACACAATGTCGTCAACAAAGTCTTTCATACGTTGAGATGCCAACATGTATTGCGTTGCGTTTCTACTAGGGCTGAGGGAGACAGCTAAGCGCCCACCTAATGACAAGTACCTACTAATTAGTGAGCCGTAACCGTTAGTGTTATACGTAAAATCATGATGTGTACGCGGCTTGTGAGCCTGCTCTCCACTAGAAGGTCGTTACTGTAACTGTTACACGTAAAATCATTATGTGTACGCTGCTTGTGAGCCTGCTCTCCACTAGAAGGTCGTTACTGTAACTGTTACACGTAAAATCATTATGTGTACGCGGCTTGTGAACCTGCTCACCACTAGAGGGTCGTTATTGTAACTGTTACTCGTGCTGATATGGTGGAAATATAACAAAGGGCTTTATTGTTGGACATTAATACCATTGTAAGTGCTATTTCTTTTAGAATGACTCGCACTCAGCCAAAGGTAATCGGCTCGTAATAACCGTTTACACAGTATTTTGCTGGTTTACTTTTGAGAACATTCCATCCATAACCTCCATAACCTCTGCGAATCTCCGCGAGAAACGCAGCTGCTGTCGCGAGATGGCACTGCCCGAAAACGTACTTTTTTCCATACGCTACTTACAAATGAACTATCGCCAGTACTTAGAGCAGCACACGGTGAATCCAATTCAAAAAAGTGGATAGAGGCCCTGAGCTGAATTTAAGGGCTGAAATCTGCCCAGATTGAGCGTTATTTAAAAAATATGGTTGTCCCCATCCATCCATAGAACATAATCATTTGTAATTACAAAGCTATTCTATGAAAATTCTCAGGTTTGGATCCAGTGTGCCCCAGTACGTTCGCGGCCCTAAACAAACATAGAGTTACGTTCGTAACGTTGGAATAATCGTCTCGGTGTAATTTTATTTGAAATTTTCTTCATTTACTCATGTCCTTACTCATCATTACTTATATAACTTTAACTTTACTGTTATAACTATATATATAGACGACCAAGTTATTTCTTTCCCACTTTTGAACCAGAATATAGTCCAAAAGAGTCGAAAAGTGGTAAGGACTTGAGGCCCTAGCCAAGGTGTAAACGATACTAAGTAATTTAAGTTAACGTTTTTTTATCACTTAAAATTTATGGGATGACATTTTTGTGCGTTACGATAAACCACGTGGTCAACTGTGATCCTATACATTTTTAAGTGATAGAAAATTAAAACGTTGGTAAAGTTTGCATCTTGGCTAGAGCCCTTGTTCATACAAGAGCCTGAGTTGACGCAAGTGTACGACGAACTACGACGACCACTGAAAAGTCGTGCCAAGCCACCGTCAACCATCACAGCCGCCACAAAGACTTTATTAAAACATAATTTGTTTATATAACACTAACAAAAACTAGTTGCAAATTAAACGAGACTTCGTTTCGTATGAATTAAGTTGTAATTTGCACAGCATAGCAAACATATTTAGCGTGTGAGTGTCACATTTTGTATTTGACGTAAGTGTTCAAAAGGTTAAAGAAAGCAACAACTCGCGCGAACGGCCCCGAGTGCACTTGCAGAGATCTTTATATTACAAAAGTTACTCTTCGAAGACGTAACGACGCGACAGTTTCGCAGCGATAATTATAAGACACAAGCAAAGAATACTTAATATTACTACGTGGGTAAACGACACTCCGCCCCCGTCTGTTCCGGGTTTCCGGACGCGAGTGAGAATTACTCGTAAGCTTACACGCACCAAGCAGGTTTATTTTCAGACAAAAACCGGGAGTAAAATGGGTGAATATCAAACCAATTACAATTCAGACAGCAGATCTTATATGATAATGTTATTTTAAATGGAAGTTAAAAACTCAATAAAAAAAATATCTTATTTTTTTTAATTTAGTGACTTAAATTAACTTTTAATTTTAAAACGATTCCAATTTAAATTTCTATACGTTCGCAACTTAACTTAAGGTTGGTAAGTATATACTTTGGTGGATATACAAGTAATATTACAGCTGTTTTTTTCGAATTTAAATGGAAATCTATTGTAACTAAGGAGACTTGATTGGTTACATACTAAAAAACATTTAAGACACCACCAAATAACTAGAAATAGAAAATACTTGTTTTTTTTCGATATAGTTTTTTTGTTTGAAGAAGAAAATTCTTTTTTATCGAACACTGGCAAACGTTGCCCCTGTTTAAGTTCCTTTGCTTTTACTCTAACTTGTTAGAACCCATTAAGGTCATCTTTTGTAGCCTGTAAATTACCATAAAATATTCATACGGAATAAATGGTGTTTTTGCGCCGCCGGAATGTTCTCGGTTTTGCTGCTGTAAAAAAAACTGATTTGGCTGACGAGCTATGCAGTAGCCGTAATGGTGTGACGATAAAACATTGAGGGCGGTGCCATATCAGCCTTTTCATTCACTTTCGCGTAACCATAAATAGCCATTTAGCTTATCTTTGCTCACATACAACGTTTCTTTCTGTATAGAGAAATGATTAAGAACCTTCCTTAAAAACGGTAACCCACATATATATAAACAAGTAACATTCGTTTTGTTTGTTTTATTCGAAATTTAAAAAAGTAGTATTTTTATTTTGAAATTTGTTGAATAAACGATTTTATTGCTCCGTGCTAACTTTTGAAATAACTATTGAATAAGTAACTAATTACGTTTATTCAATTGAAATTTTATTTCAAAATTTTCGTATGTTTTATCTTGATTTTAACACCAATTGAAAGATAAAATATCGTATATTTAACTTTTTATCTGGTGTGATAGGTGAGAGCACTGACAACTAGGATTGTAGAATAAAACAAAACTTACAGAAGTTGATTGCAATTGTTTTTTAATTAAAAGCGTACGAGAGCGAGTGAGTGAGGTAAAAACTCTTTTGTTATGCTAGTTAACTCTTTTATTGGTCCTTCTAGCTCTATTTAGCTTAAAAAGTAAGAGTTAGCAGTAGGTAACGTTTGCATGCAAGGTTTGTGGATAATCTAATATAGGTAGGTATACTTTTTTGCAAACGATAATAACCATGAAAAATGTGTAAATTGTTGCCAACTCAAGTTTGCCACTTTAATAGGTACCTATAATTTAATATCAAAATTATGGCTGATAGCTAACCGTTTCTCTATAAAAGAATAATTATTTAAGATGGTAAGAAACCTCAACAATCTTGAAGGGTATTATTTACGGGTTTCGTACAACAATATCAGCCTTTAGAGAGACTTGGTTGAATTTTGATATTGTTATGCTGGTGGATTAAGGAGTTTAATTTTCAACTGTGAATTTTGGCGGTTTTAATCCGCTTTAGAGGAAGCTCTATTATATACCAGATTAGATATATAGAATATAGAAAGAAAATTAGCGAATCACTTCGTTTGCCCGAATTTCAATTGCCATAATTGTATCACGTCCTTTATCGCAAATAAATATTATGGCAATTGAAATTCCGGCAAACCGAAAATTAGAGATGTAATGAATATTTAACATTCACGCTAAAAATGAAGTTTAAGTCACCGATGTACATACGCGTTTTGTCTCATCTTTATTCGCTTGAATGTTGATATTTAAGCTATACCCTTACCACATCGCCCTAATAGCTCTAACAGAGTATTACAATCGGTTAAATAGGTGATATGCGTTTCATATCACTTGTATCTGTTGATCAAACCAATTTGTATCAAATTCATCATATTAACGCCACAACAGAAAATTCAAGTTATTGTTTAAATTCATGATATCCCCGTGGTTACATACTGGCGCTATGTCAGTTTGTACATTACGAAGAGGACACAAAATTCTGTTATATTCTTAACTTTAATTTTATTTTGTACGCTATATACTCGACAGAAGTTTTTCAGCTGACTTATTCGCCATATATTGCTAAATTTGATATTAATTACTTTTTATCGAATAAACAGTCCGTAACGTCGTCTCCTATTTGGATCCCTAAATAAAATCGTATTTTGTTCCGACAGAAAAATTGTAAACAAAGTTGTCCTAGTGACATTTCGGGGGATCTCAAAGTTGGGCCACTCGGGCCAGCAAGAAATATAATATTAAGTTATCATTTCGCTCGAACTGTGATTTTAAACGTAAATTTGAAAAATAAATGATATTAAAATTGCACAAATGAGTCACTGGAAAGCGATTACGGCGGGAGCACGAATCGTAAAGCGAAGCGAGTGAAGTAACGTCTCACATAAATCAAGCGGCCCTCAACTTGTTGACATGGTTGTATCGAGTCAGTGATACCAGTGCAATAAATAAATTATGCGTACAAAAACAGTACTGTCGTTTTAAATGAATACAACAAAAAGTTTATATCGAAATAAAGTTTACTTTCAACAAATTGAATCCGTTCATCTTGATTATTAATACATAGTTTTTTTGCAGAAAGTCGATTTCTTAATAATGTGGAAAGTATAAATATTATTAATGCTGCAAATGTTTTTAACAGCAACACCAATCATCATACGTAAGTAATAATATTTTTAAAGTAGTAGAACAAAAACTGTTACATAGTCAAGAAGTGAACATTTATTTTCGGGTTATAAATTACTCTTCAACCCGAACCAGATAGTGCCGTACATTTTAAGTTACCTTGTCATTGTGCTGTTCCTTACTCCATAAACTACACGAGAATGAGTCATCACATTATGTGCAGCGTTTACAAAATATATAAAATACAGGTCACAATCAAACAAAGCCTAGTTATTGTGTCATGTCATGTCCCTGTCCTTCGATATTGCCCATTATTTCTTACTCTTTTGGTTATTCTTTTGTTACCTAACGTAGCCTTCGCGGATTACGACTCAATAAAATACTCATTTCATTATGGTTATCACACCTTTTGTATATATGGTGTTGAGTTTTACGCCAATGATTATCACGTTTTTCCCTGAATGGGTTTTACTTTAGGATCGCAGTATTTGTATCTCGTGGGTAAAGCTCTGTTCTGATCAATCGTATTATATAAACACCGTTAGTTTAAATAATATATTTATCGCGAGATTGTAAACTGTTGGTACGGTCACGGACTTTAATTGATGAACCACTATAGAACCTTGTCGCATAAAACCTATGTAAAATTCCCATGTAAATTCTATCTCGTCACTTGACGCTGTTATTATGACAACGTTCTATGGTCGATTAACCATTAAAGTTCGTGGCCATACAGATACTGTCGATTATAACGGCTTCACGCCACTTTTACCAACGTGAAACTCGTGTATCGGTAATAATAACAATAAGATTTTTCAGGTTTGTTTTACATGCGCGCGTGTCACGTATGTGGTGTGACATATTGTATGAGGATGCATACTATACAACGCAGTGGATCGAACACGCGCACCTGCACGGCTACGCGTACGCATGCAGTGTGGCTCGGCCTTAAAAGTAAAGTGGCGCAAAGTGTCACCAATCGACCCCCATCGCCGTGTTCATGCACCGCAGTGGGTAAGAGGCATGTATCAAATCCACGTCCGAGGCTTGTCCATGCGCTGCAGTGAATTGAATTGAGGCATTCCATCTTAGTCCTCAGGGTTGGCAACGCATTTGCAGTCTTATGCTAATGTCTATGGGTCACAGTTTCCACTTACCATCAGGTGGCCTGTGTGCTCGGTTGCATTCTCTATGCCATAAAAAAAAAAACTTCAAAGCTGAGGCAATTGCCAAGATGCACTACGCTAACTAGCGTTTTTATTCGATTCATTTGTAAACCAACGCGTCATTGGTAGATGACGTGATACGAAAAGACACGTCATCTACCAGTGACGCGATTGGTTTAAAAACGAAACGAATAGAAACGATAGTTCGCGTACTGCATCTTGGCAAGGGCCTCTGGCCACGCGTGTATGCAGTGACGTCATTTCGTGCGTAGCGTATTCATGTGCGGCTGTAGAAGTATCTACCTACATTTTGATACGAAGCGAATCGGTACCCAACAATTAAAAAGGTCCGGTTTAAACTGCACGTCCACTGGGTCAAAATCGGAGCGTATAGGGTGATGTGATTACAAAGTTTCAGCCATTCAAAGTACACACTATGAACGGGAAAATACTGGCCGTAAACGCACCACGGCAACCTTCGATACGACGAAATATTTCCCTTAAAGCACCCGTGGAAATTCCACCAATTTCATTGCCGCAGTCAACGTGTTAATAAAATACGTAAAAACTACACATCACGAACTAAACTGAGGTTTAATATATTTGTTTGTATGGAGAGCCTGGCCTGACGTACGCAGGGTTGCAAGTTATGTTAGAGGAATACAGCTGTATATGTTTTAATGTTTTAATGTTTTAATGTTTTAATGTTTATTAGGGTACAAACGGTACAATATGGCTAATACAATAAAAAATCTTAAATTATACATCAACCAGCAAAGTTACCACAGTTAAATATAACATAATACTAACCGAGCAATATAATATTAATAATATTAATTACTTGAGTTTAAAAAACACTGAGGATACCTTTAAAGGCAGAAAAACAAAAATAAAAATAAAAACAAAAATAAAGATAAAGATGCGTTACGCGAAGTTTCATGACTAAGTATCATTTTTCTCTCTAACCAGGGTCATGAACTCTTGAAGACATGTGTTAAATATATCAACTTCAGAAAAACTGGAATCGATTTAAGTGGCTGCAATAGCAAACGCCTATCTCCAACATTAAAGTGACGCTGGATGATATCGATAATGATACTCGTACTGAATAGTAAACGATCCCATCTAGAAAATATTTTGATTTGTGACATTTTGAAGTAAAGCTTTGAGACAAAAAAACGCTTAAAAAAATAAAACAAAACGTGTGCTTATATTCGAAACATTTGTCTATATTTTAAATATAAACGTACACAAAACTTTAAACGCTTGCCCTGTAACATTTGGTCATTTTAAATTACGTCTTTTCTTTTTAACGCGTGAAATGTGAATTAAATGAGAAATGTAATAAAACAATAATACGATAAAAACTATGTGACCTTGACGCCGCCGCGACTGTGTCAAACAAAATATTAATCTCATTCCAAGAATATTTGTTCGATTAACATAATATATTTGAAAAATCCCAATTGAGAACTAAGGTCATATTTTCAATAAGAGTCCGTTTAAACTTTTCAAAAGACTCTCATTTACATTGCTAATGGACTTTAATTTTTATTTTTCAAGTTGAATTATTCTACCAGCAGTGTCGAGGTTGAATTGTTAACGTTACTATTTTATTTTTAATTGCCACAGGATAATAAACTGCTAACTGTCTGCTATTTTTGGACCCTTTTTTCTCGGATCCGAATAACAAATATTATATCGATACAAGTGGAGAAGCGAACAACAAAAGCTCTGTCTATAAACGATCGCGCACTTTTGTCCCGAATAACAATATGTAATCCAAATATAATTATAGGTGAACAATAAAACCAATTCCACGTAACCTGAGCGGAGCTGTTCTGATTACGGCGTGAACTGGCTAAAATAAAGAGTTCGTCATTGCCCCGGCCGACAGGACCACGTTGGGTTTTGTCAGAATCTGTAATCACATAGTGGTTTATCGGATAACATTACCTACGAAACAGTAGGGATAATGCCTTTGTAAGCCTCGTCTACTCGTTATACCTTTAGTTTGCTATGCCACTATTATTTTTCAAAAGTTTTCAATTTAAAGAAGACTACTGAAAAATATTCTTATCAGCTTTTTATTAAATTGTTGCTATTACCCGTCGCAGTTTATTTTATATTATTTTACTTTTTAACTCTTTAACGCGTTGTATTTCGAAAACTCCCTTGTTACTGGGTCTTGGATGACCACATAAAACTAACTCCTAATCTCGTGTGTCTAATTAGGAGCGATAGCACGAGCGTTGCTGATGCGTGGAGCCTTTCACAACGATTTCAACAAAGAGCGACGCAATTGTTTCAACGCATCGTGTGGCATGTGGTTCTAACTTATATGTAGGAAAACGCAGCGGCAACGAGACAACGCACAGCAAAGCTCGTATGGCATACCTCTTATTAGTTTGAGCTGTGCGCTCATAAACTTATGCGCGTGTCCAATATCTTAACATTACTCGTATTAGTTAACAGTGACGCTGATTAAGAAGCTAGTGGTACCATTCGACACCATTTTCGATAGGGATAAAGATGTGTGTAATGAGCGCAATTATTTTTCGGAGTCTTGAAAGTTCTTCGATTTCTCTATAAAAGTATGTTTATCTTTGTCTAGTACCCATAGTACCTACAAGCCTAGAGTTTTGTTTGGGGCTGGGTCAGTTCGAGTGAAATTGTTCGCTTTTTATTTGATATTCTGCAATAAGTATTCGTTTTCGCTTCAATCAAATTCAGGCGACCGACAGGCGACAGCCGCGCAGATTGACGATGCACGCGGACAAGTGTGAACGAGTATGTACACTACAATATTGTTTCTGTTTTTTTTTCTTAAAAATTTTGGCTGTTTTTCCTTTTCTGTTTCTTGCAAAAATGAGAGAAAGACAAAAATATGGATGGATATTTTAAAGGTTGACGATCCTAGTCTTCAAATTCGATGCTGTCCCATTAGTTAATAGCTTCCGTATAGAGGTATTTACTACACAGACTCGTATCAAAAAAAATGTCGCCACATACAGGGTATATTCGCCCTTAACTATGTATATTGAATAGGGTTTTACCAGTGACCGCAAATCTGAGCAGCTGATGCTACTCAAACTTCGCACCCAAACCGTGAGACCACCCTTAATAATTCATGATTTTGCTCAGTAAGATACAGAAGCAGACCAAAGCACAATGATAAACGGTCTGAAAAATTTCCAAGAGATTCATTGTCGGTAAGGTCGGCGACAGCCCCAGGGCAGGGGTGAGTGAGCTCGGGCCTTAGGACCCGACGAACAATGGCAGGTTTAGTTAATTAAGGTCCTGACACCGTGTAATTCATTGGAGATTATACGGTTTGCCGGGTGACTCGTGTTTGATAAAGTTTGTGAATATGGTAAAATCGAATCCGCCCAAATACCATCCTAAATTCCGTAGGCCTATACTCTATTTAACGACCTGGTATAGGCTTCTCTCACTCGCAGTGTCGTATAAATAACAAGGACCAAAGATATAAATAGGTAGCCAAGTAGGCAGCAACAAACGATAATCTTCTTAGGAATCGTTCACAATAGTATTTGAAAATAAAAAGTGAAGTTAAGGAGACATCTTTTGGTTTCACTAACCTAGTCACAGGTAAACGATCAACAATAAGTCGCAAGAAACAAACGCGTCCGCACCCGTACATATGCAAGAGCCGACTGATTACCAGCTCCATTGTGAGTGCGGGTTTAGCGGACTCTCATTAGCCGATAATGTGCAACTGCACTGTTCTAGTACTAGGCGGTAAAACTAAATGGAGTAGGTATGCATGAAAACTCTGCGCCGATACCGTTACTGTTTTCTATCGGCTCGAAATATTATGCAGTTGACATAAGGGGTTGAGCGATCTGTCATCAGCTTACGTCAATCTTATACATTTCGTCGTTTTTCGATAATATCGCTTAGCGTTACGCATCTTGCCTAGGCCCCCAGATCTTCTTTATGTGTAGACAAGTAACATTGTATAAAGTTTACTTGAGAAGATCAGCATGTTTTTATTATATGAAAGACCTCGTACGCAGAGAACTTATTATGGTTTTGCCCCTGGGAACTATAAAATTTACCCGGATAAAAACTGTCGCATATCCTTCCCCGAGCGTAAAGTTTTACCATACCATTTTGTGATCAAAATTGAGCGTTGAAGGCAGAAAAAACTATTATAAAATCATACAAACTCACTTATACGTAGGTACACTGACTTTTTAATATTTCGTACGCGAGTGTTCATTAGAAAATACACATTTTTTGAAGGTTAGTAAGTATTATTTTGAATTATTCCTAAAAAGAATATTCGCTAATAAATTTACCTAAATTTTACGTATTTTCTTATAACAATAATAAACTTATTTATAATATTAATAAGAACGTTAGGACCTTAGGACAAGGATAAAGATTTACTAAATAAGCAGAACATTTTCTGAAACTGTCACCATAATCTCCTTACCTTGTCCCAGCCCCTAATCTGTAATTAGTGATAAAGCAGGTCTTACTCCTGTAGGTAATAGTAATAGGTAATAAGTTGTGCTCTCAAACAAAACCATAAAAATTTAGCTCCGGGCGATATTGTTACTCACTCTTTCCGATTTCAATTTTTGAATATGTTGCAGTTACTTCTGTTTTTTTGTATTTTGTTTCACAATAACATTTTTTTTCTTGTAAAGGAAAACGTACAGACATAGTTTTCCATGATATCTACAACAGTCATATTCAAAACTCAGACTATTAGGTTCACGGAGAAAAAAACGTTATCGAATTTTTTAAGGATTTTTTTAGCTCCACAATCCTCTTAAGTACAATACGATCTTAGGTACGAAAGTTACTTACTTATGATGCTAACGGTACAAAGTTCCGAGTTCCGCCTAACAACAATAGGCACAATCTACGTGACGTTATCACAACCGCCCAATTCCCAACTTTACCTGTAATGTAACGTATACATACTTGTTAAGTTATTGTTACTCTTCGGATAAACAAACAGAATGATTTATTGGATCCTAGAGGTAGCCCCCGGTTTTGTTAGTTGTTTTTACGACTAAGAACTGGGTTATAAACTTAGTTGGTGGCTTGGGTCAGTGATGATTTACGGCGCGTCTTCCCGAAATAGGTAACAGACTAACAGAGTTTTAAAATACCGGATTCTCAGTATATTACTGGAATCCCGAAACGTAACATTAAAATAAATATATTGTTCATGGTTTTTACCCAATATGCTAAATCTGGTGTTATGGAAATCTCGTAGAGATCTGAGGCCCGAGGAAAGATGCATTTGGCGTTGAACATGTATATTTAGAATTGACGTCAGTTGTCAGACGGTCGCGCCGAGCGCCTAGTCGATTCCTTACATATTTTCAGTTTTCGAAAATCTTTTACGTTAGCGTCTAGTAACTTGTCTAGCCTCACCAAAATACTGTTAATTTTAAAATAGCAGATTTTGGGAAGAAATAAATGAAAATAAAATATTTTTTATCCACCAACACAAGACAGTACATTAATAAAACTCAATTACCAATTTTGTTTTACAAAAATAAACTTTCGTTCATAGTATGTGCGGTAAAATGGACATGAGACTCAGCAACACCTGCTAGTTTCAGTTTCCAACCAGGAAGATTAAAATAAAGCCACGTTTACGAGTTGGCCACGTATTTGACTGTATTAATTTGAGTCAGCAGTGAGGTTCAAAAACGAACATTTATAAATCAATTAAAATCGGCCATTGCGGGCTACTTTAGTCACCGGTTAAGATTTAAAAAACCGGCCGCTACAAAACACCCAAGTTTTCTTAACTATGTACGGTCGACTACAAAAATATTTAGTGTCGCGGGCTCCCCTAACATTATGAAATAACGAATGACCTAGTCAAAGCTACTTTTTAATGAAAGGACAGAAATAACAGAACATCTTCAGTTTAATTATCGCTCAATATAATTAAAAGTTTCGCTTTGCACCTCAAAAGTCTCTTGTTATAGGCAAGTGCCATCCGCTTGTCTACTTAGTTAATTAATGATTTGTCAAGTTCTTTGCAGTAAACAAAATACACACAATTTTTGATGTTTACAGAACATTGCTTTTTTCTGTTTTTTTTGTAGTATAGCCAACAATTGCTCTTCAAGATGAATCTCACGAGTTGGAACTCTAACTTAACTACACGTTTATACCATACGATATGTTTGCAACTATATGTTGCCTGTAAGTAAGATCCTACCTTCTGCCGTCATCATCAAGTTAATTCCCAGATACCTAGACATCATTACACCACGGACCTAGTAGGTCTGTGTGACGTCATCGAGTTAACATTTCTATATCAAATTGTAGTGTATTTTGACAACGGAAACTAACTCTAAAATTCAAAATATTTCTTTAGTAAATTGGCCACAAGAGGGCTCTTTTTTATGCGTCGGTATTATGGAATGGACCATCATTGTGGAGAAGAAGCGCCGCAAGAAACTCTAGCAGAAGTTCATTTTTTCAATTATAAAAGAAACACAATAATACCTAAAAGTAAGTTGCAGGTAATAAACTAATAAATAATAATTATTAAAACCAGCAAAATAAAATCATTACAAATGTAAGGTCAATAAACATTAAACTACAAATAACGACTATCAGAACAATAATACGACGAGAGGACCGTTGCATGAAGCTACAACCTACAAATTACAAGCGAAAGTCTCTTTTTAACTCCTTTTGCTAGAAAGAGAGTAATTTGGAACTTGTAGCTGCGTGAAACGGGCCAGAGATCTCTACTTCAAGAGCCAAAACATAGTAAAGAAAAGAAGGTAGATATTATGTTCCCTTAAAAAGTACCCTTTGTCGATCAGTGGACCGAGTCAGCGACGTCATACGAGCGGGTTTCTCTTGACAAGCGAAGCATGCCTCTTATATGTTTTTTTACGTTCTAACGGGACCGCTTCAACTCACTAATAATTGGTCTGTCGATTTCAAGAGCAAGTTGTTTAATAGAATCACTTAACTCAATATCAATCGAATCAACACGGAAAGATGTAAAGTTAAACCTACTTAAATTAGCACGCGTCAGCCAAAACCCTTTATCAAACGTTCAAAGATATGTGACAAAAAATGTCGTGCTACTTTAACTGCGTATCATCCGAAATAATAAACTGCCTCCGCGGATCAACGCCCGCGAGACCCTCCAGGTCAGCGTTCCCATTTCTTGAAACACCCCCTGAATCCTCAATGACACAAGATATTAATAATCATACGTTAGACAAGTCTTATTTCACCCAGGCAATATCCGAGTCGGGCTCTGTGCAATTTTGTGAATGTGAAGGGAATTATTTTTCTACGAGAGTTTTCCTTGTGAATATATTTCAAATGGTTCCGTGCTATTTAGTCGGAATTGTATTTGTGTCCGCCATTAATTTAGAGGACGCGTTGGCCTAGTTGACAGTGACCCTGCCTACGAAGCTAGCGGGCCAGGGCTCGATTCCCGGTATAGGCAAATATTTATGTAATGAGTGCGAGATTTTTTTTCTATCTTAGTACTTACTAAATACAACTAACCAATGTTATTTACTAAAATTACCAACATTTTTACTCCCACGATCGCACTTTTGCACAATAACACTAAAAATAATGGATGGGTACTAAAAAAGGTCCCAAACAGGTATTTAAAGACACTACCTATACTAATTTATAAAGGTTAAAAAAAAATATAAAAGATGTTTATTCAGTAAGTAGGCCGCACGTGCACTTTTACACGTCAGAAATCTTCCACCAAGCCAACGCTTCACAAGAGACCATTGCTGAGAAGAAACGCCGCAAGAAACTCAACAGTCAGTCGTTTTTTTAAATACTACTTATGATATTATACAATTATAAACAATGAATCTAACATAAAAACAAAAATATATTCAAGCGTAGCTTTAGCAGGAAAATTTGTCTTATTCATCGTGTGTTTAATTCCGTATTACCAATTCATTTTCCAACTCCACAGCTTTTCAATTGCTCGTCCCGGGTACATTATTTCAATATCGAAAGTTAACATATCAAACTATGGTAATAACATCTACGGCCGATTATATTTACGTCTCAAATGCCTACGATTAAAATGCCACTAGTAGTTATTTGAACTTTGTTTTAAAATATCGAAACTAATAATTACCTACCTAGTCGGTTCATAAGTTCTGTCACTGAGATTTATTACAATTTAAAAAATAAATAAAAGAGTTTCATAAACCTGTAGTACATCAATCAAAACCTTATTTTATATAGAATAAAAATAAGACTTGTAATTGTATTCTTTACTATTGCAATCATTTGATGAACGAGCTTTAAGCATTCCATTCGGGGCCGGAAACCATAGGTCAAAACACGCACGACCACGATACTGATAATGGCTACAACTTTTGTAAGAGTTCTCGCATTGAGTCGAAATTTGCGTGACATATTGATCAGACTCTGAACTTTAAATTCTGATACAAATGTATTTCCAAGCAAATAAGATCCGCTTAGACTCATTAAATCGACCCTACGAGATCACATCAATTTGTAGCAATACGAAAACAAACCAAACTTCGAGCTTCATAAGCTGGTTTTTGAGTGTCGTTAAAAGAAAATCATGCTGGTCTCTAAACATACCCACAGATGAGATTGTTATTTAACAAAAACTAACCTTTAAAGCGTTTTAAACAAGTGGTTTTTTCCAGAAAACTGGTGCGTATTTTAATCGGTGCCGGCCGTGGAGGTTAGAAGATCGTAACGGAAATTGCGGAAACTACGTGGAATGTGTTTTTTTAAATTAGTTCTTAAAAATGTATATTAATTAAGCTTTTATTTTTTATATATTTTGAAATTAAAAAATAAACAAATGTTAGTTTTATTTGACTAAACCTTTGTGACAGAACTTAAGGACCGACTAGGTATATCTAAACTTAAAATATCGAAGTAGGAAATATCGAAAATTACAAAATTGAACGGTTGTTTTATCTACAATCGAATCATCTAAGTCTGAAATCCAACACGATTATAGTATCAAAAGTTCAGATGTTCTACATTTTTATGACCTAAGTTTATTTGCAAAAAGTTTGGCAGCTGATTATTACTACTATGTATAATGGTGGGTACCTAGGTAATGCTGCTTAAATAAAAAGGTAAAAAAACGAATACTTATCTATAGTTTAATTTAAAACTTACAATAAAAACCTACCCGTAGCCAGCGAACCAGTCTGTTTAATTTATTTATTTATTTAATGTAAAACCGACTCTGTTTGGTTAGGTTCAGAGGGCTAGGCTTATCTTAGCCTTCCATGTTAGGTGTTTTTTGTTACCCACAAAACAATAAGCTAATTATACTGAATAAACGCATTGAGTAATTTAGGTCGGTCAGTCGGTAAATTATCGCAGTTCAACCTTCTCCTCGCTAAAACGCCCTTCGTCGTAACATTTAGAATTCAACTAAATAGTATCTAAATAGTCATATTATAACTTTTGATGTATTAACTTCGGATATTTGAATAAATACTCAACAAGTGCGTTCGCTATTTGAACTATCGGCATTACTAACCGTTCGATATTTCAGACTTCGATAAAATAAGATGAAATAAAATGTTATTTCTTCATGATACCTTACAATATTGCGATCGATTAAATGAATCCTGTAAATAAAATGTTTTTCTCACACATGCTCGGAAAGGATGGCCTTTCTTTTGAAACCCGAAGATGCGAAGTGCCTTATTTTCCTCCTTGGAGTATAATAAGCGTATCAATTTTTTTTCCGTCCATGTCCATATTGTTATTTAAAAGTGCTCTCTATTGCGTATAAAATCGAAAGGACCATGAAAAAAATCCCGTACCTACACCCAACTTGTATACACCGGCGGCAGTTCTTTGTGCAATCTATCTTAAGTAATACACGTAGTTTTCAAACAAACATTCTCTCCGAATTCGTCAAAGGTTTTTAAAAATACCTATAATAATGTATTTGTATCATTTCCTCGCATTGTTTGAGGAAATCATTATATATGCCTCGGCGGAAACGAGGTTTTTCTAACTCGTATTTTAACAGGCCTCGCTGTTGCTCGGCCTGATAACCAGCTCGTCAGGAGATCCCTTATTTTCCACGCCTAGGCAATAATGTACTATTTTTCCCTAGTAAAACAAACTCCTTTTATATTTAACAACACAGTTTTTTGTAGCTTGAAGTTTGATATTTTCTCTGCAGCTTAGGATTGCGGGAGATAAGGAGATCCCCCCCACTCACGGGTTGAATTACAGTAAATCCCCTCTAAGCAAGTGGCTACGTGAAAGGAGAATCTGGCCCAAGTCGTCACGTTTTCGGGATCATTGCTATTTGAGCAACAGCAAAAACCGGTCAAGTGCGAGTCGGAATCAAGCACCAAGGGTTCTCCGCACAATACCGCCGTACCACCGTATGCCGTATTATACTCCGATTAGAGTTCGATTTCGAATCGATTCAGCGACAGCCTAACTCGCCCTTGGCCATTTTTAGTGTGTGTATTGTTTTTCCAGAGTTGGTTTTATAATCACACCTAATTTGACGCTTGTAGACTTAGTCGTTTTTACGATACTACCAATATAAAATGATGTTGAAAAAAAAGTATCTTGTACAGGGAACCCATTATTATTATTATTATTAATTCCGCCGTTATAACACATATTACGAAAATCCCCCACTACCTATTAAAGTTCAAAAGATACAGCTCTTTAAAGTTAGGGCGGATGGCCGGACAGCAGCGTAGACAACTCTAAAAAACCAAAACCCGCCTTCAAAATAGCAAGATTAACTTCTTATAAAATTTTGCCTGCGGCTTCGGCTTTTGGTTTAAAATATAGTAGGACGCCGACTTCGGTTGGAATGACCTACCTACAATTTTATAAGAAATTGATTTTTGCATTTTTGGTGGCGGGTTTTTGTATTTTTTAAACATTTATTTTATTTAATACTTTTTAGTCATCCCATTTATGCGGTTATGCAGTCCCACTTCTCAATTAATGAGAAACTATACAACAGTTCAAGCTCGCCGCAGGCAACGCCGCGGGAATGTCATGGTCATATTTAAACCTTAGTTTGTGTGCTTCGTCATAGTTGCTCAATTACCTTAATCGAGTCTTATCGCCACCCTTGAAATAGGTACCGTTAAGGAGTTCCGGTGGCCATCTGTGGTCTTCATCATCAGTTCCACTTCACCATATAGACCTTTTCAAAAGCAAATGCACCAGTAACGGCAAAAAATGCCGAAATCGTTATAATGTTTGAGGAGTTCCCATGATTTCTCCACGATGCCATCATCAGATCCTTACATTCTGGCAATGGAACCAATTAGAAAGTATACCCATTCAAACAAGAAAAACAAAATTCAAATCGTTCCAGTGGTCTTCGAGTAATCGGGGAACATACATACATTTGTCTTGCACTGTCATAGGAAAGTATATATATATTATTATTTTTATTACTACTACTTATTACTCCCTATGAAAATTCTTAGTTTTGATACATTTTCCTGCTCAAGGTACGCTTGAATATTTTTTATTTTTTGTTTTATGTTAAATTCATTGTTTTATATAATGCTAGGTTAAGCTTTATAATTGTATAATATCATAAGTAGTATTTAAAAAAAAACGACTGACTGTTGTGTTTCTTGCGGCGTTTCTTCTCAGCAGTGGTCTCTTGCGAAGCGCTGGTAGATTTTTGACGTGTAAAAGTGCCCGTGCGGCCTACTTACTGAATAAACATCTTTTATCTTTTATATCTTTTTTTTTTAAACGCGAGGAATTGAGAACCTCCTTCTTTTATTGAAGTCGTTTAAAAAATGAATAATGAAATAAATAAATAACAATTAAAATGATACGTTGGCTCGAAAGTTGTAGGTTTACGCCCAAAAGTAAAGTTTAAGGGGTTTGTTCAATTTATTACGGGTTTTCATACCCACGTAGTTATGTACACGTAAGCCTGAATAAATATTTGGGCTACTTTATAACCTATATTAACAACGCTTTATGAAACCTACTCAAGAATCTAGGTCACTTTATACCCTTATAAATAGGAAATAATCAAAATCTTAATTTCCTGATCCAAGCACGTATCTAAAATAACGGTTACCATTTAGCACGTGACTTTACGGGCAATACATGAAGATATTGCATGTTTGGGAAAATATTTGTATGCTACGTTGTGTCTTGGAGATACACTTTGGGTAAGTCACGTACAGTGGGAGGGGCCTTAATTAAGCCACTTATGTAGTCATTATTTAGACCAAACTGAGACTGAAAAGAAGAGTAGGCTTTTTTTTTTATAGTATAGGAGGCAAACGAGCAGACGGATCGCCTGATGGAAAGCGATTACCGTCACCCATAGACACCTGCAGCACCAGAGGAGTCACAGGTGCGTGGCCGGCCTTTCAAATGAGAGTACGCTCTTTTCTTGAAGGTTTGAAGGTCGTAACGGTCCAGAAATACCGCAGGCGACAGACAATTCCACAGTTTAGTTGTGCGAGGCAGTAAATTCCGAGTGAAACGCACAGTTGTGGACTGCCAACCATCTAAATGATGGTGGTGGAATTTCTGTCGCGTAGGACGAAGGCGGAAGGATGTTAGCTCTGTTGCTAACTTGCTACTGTTGTTGATGATCGTATTAGCTATTTTGTAATAGGCAATGTTATTAGATGCTTAATGGTTGTTGTTTTAATTATTTTTGTACTAGGTTCTGCCCGCGACTTCATCCGCGTAGATTTCGAATATCGTTCTTCCGTCGGGAACTTTTCAATTTTCCGGGATGAAATGTAGCCTATGTGTTAATCCAGGGTAGGTATAAGCTATCTCCATTTCCAATTTCATCCAAATCCGTCCAGCCGTACTTACAAACATTCTCGTTTTTATTTTATGTCATTGAGAAGGCAAACGAGCACACAGGCCACCTGATGGTAAGTGGAAACCATAGACATTCGCATTCACAAGACTGCAAGCCTAAGGACTAAGATGGAATGCCTCTATGCTAGTCATTAAACCGGCTGTCTTATCCCCAAACCGGAACACAACAATGCGAACACTGCTGTTTGGCGGGAGGTTAATGATGATGATGGGATGGTGGTAGCGATCCGGACGGACCGTGCACAAGGTCCACCCGCAAATTACTTAACCCGTACGGATTATTTGATTATTTGTATAAATGTTGACAATCTCAATGATTTATATTGTATTAATATTACTTGATAAATAAACTAAACTAAACTGTATACGATGTTGATACAGTAACATGGCTTTAAGAAGTTTGGCTGCCTTCCCATTTTATAGTCATATCTTTGCTTACATAACTATTAAGAGTCATTTTGTTTTATATCGCTGGAACCGTAAACTTTTCAGAAATTACTAAATATGTAATGTGTTGATAAGGTTAGGTTGGGTTAAAAAAAAGGTTTGATTTGATTTTTGCAAAAATAGGAAAGCAACAGTTTAAAAAAAAAAAAACTTGCGATAATTATATCCTAATCACATAGATATTGAGTAAAAGAAATGAGTATACACCCGACTCACAAGTCTCACAACTATAGAAAGCATGGTAACAAAGAGCTGTTAATTTTGATTAAGGGTCAATAAACGAAGTCAGACACGACATCAACCCCTGCAGCGAGGAAACGTAAATTAGGCGAGCATGAAAGTGTCAGTTGGCTTACCTAAATGATTCCTAAAACAATAATTATAAACAAAGACCTTGATGAAAGTGTTTAATAGCAACCGACCTATTAATAATTCGCTATACGAGTAACAATTGAATCACTCACCGTACGTACTATCAACGCAATGGATAAGTCGCGCCATCAACAAGTCGTAAGGCTGTGGAAAAAGCCATTTATAGGTTAAATAAAAGTGTTTCAAATGTGCTCAAGATCACATTCATTATTTGGACTTGTATTTTATCACGTCGTTCGGAGCTGGACACCGTATTTTACGACATAATAAAAAAGCAAGTATACCTAATTGATATTTACGGTAAAGTTGGCGACAGGAGATGCAGGTTTTTTCCTCGAATGCTCCCGAAGATTTTCCTCTTAAATGTTTAACATTGTTTTGTTTAGTATCTCCAAATTTGTTGCGTGAATATTTCTCTTGGGTGCTATCGTTTTCGTTAAAATCCAGTCTTTTATTTACTATGGTAGGTAACCTATAGGGATGGTTAACGAAATGCGTTGTAATAAATGGTTCCTATTGCGATATTTCTTTGATAATGCGATGCGACACGATACACGAAACGAAAGTAACAATACGCAATATTAAATGTTGAACTTAGGTACCGAGCCGACCTTGTGCAGCTTGATTATCAGCGTCAGCAGACGTCCTTCTAATTGTACAAGAAAAGGAAGAGGTAACGACCCGAATTAGTCACCAAAACAGTCTGCGATCGACATTTTTACATGGGGGCTCGATGACATGACTGTCATATGCGTATGTGGGTAAGAACTAGTATAATAAAGTCAGTGCGTCCCTTTTTTTTCCTTTGCCCCGCGGCGATTGTACAGCTACTACTGCGGGAATATTGCGTTTCCACAATGAAGTGATTTCGCCAGTGTCAAGTATATATAAGTATAAATCAATATAGCAATAAAACACAATCCAATCTTCTCTAGGAAGATCGGGGGAAACGTTGTACGGTGATATGTAGGACAGAGGCCAAGATAGTTTTAACCTCTGTACCACTGCGAGTGCACTTGAAACGAGAAGTAAGATGCCAGGATACACGAAATAAGTCCAAGTCTTCTATCACTGTGCAACACAAAGGCATTAAAAGTACAAATCACTAACAGAAAAGAACTTTGAACACCTAAATACACAAAAATAAAAACTAAAACAAATTACACATCCGCCATCTTTTGACGTTGCAAATGGCCCCCAGTGCGTGCCTTTCAATCCTCCGTAACATAAATAATTTACAATGGCAGTTCAATTGACATTTCATTGAATGTTGCTGTGTCAAAAAACTAAACTACCATGCAGTAGCGCCCTCATAACTATTCGTGTTGTAGTAACCCTGTAGGCACAATAATAGGTGGTCAGTTTCGATCATCCTATTCGCATCGTAAAAATTGTTTATCGATCACTGTCACGCCGTTGACCAGTCCACGATTACCTTTTAAAATACCTCGTGAATTTAAAAGCAATCTTTTCTGTTTCTGATGTATGTCCCTTTTTATTGTACTTGATTATACCATGTAACATTAATGTAAAAGGGTAATTTGGTAATGGGTTATCAATTTATCATTACTTTCTGTGTTAATGGTTGTAAATAAATAATATTATTGAAATGGGATTAAGTAAGTACTTTGGTTTATCGACTACCGTTTCGCGTTATCTCTGTTTAAGTAAGTATTTAATGTCCTTTCAGATGGTCAGATTAAGTTATACAGGGTGTCTCGTATTAAGAGGTCGAAAACTATCCAGTAGATATTTATAAACGAACCTTTGCTTTTCACACAATGTTTAGCAAACAACAGTTCTCTCTGCTAAGTTTTGCTTAAAATTGTGATAGATGCACAGCAAATCAGCTGTAGGTATTTTTTATAAATAAATGGAGCTAACTCCTCAAGTTATTCAAGATTTAATTTTAATTTTGTTAAAACTGGCGAATTAAATATACAGGCCTGTAACTAAAGCAAAAAATTAAAACATAGATTCTACTCCTCAAACAAGACAACTTTTATTTAGCAACTTTTTAAAATCATAAAGTTTTTAGATTGTTCATTTTTCAAACAAAGTAAATAGTATTTTCAATGTAGATACTTAAAACTCCGTCTAATTGACATCGCCTGTCAGTCTAGTCACTCTACAGTACTGGAGTCAGATTCAGATTTTAACGATTATAACCCTAAAGGGCTCTTTCTCCGGACATTCCGAAATTCTTAACTTTTCGAACATCGCAATTTTTTTGAACCACCTTGACGAGCTTCGGACCAACCTATTCGACAGGGCTCCGATTAAAACCAGCTTCAATCTGGCCAAGTTACCTCCTACACGAGAATCTGCTCGAGTTCACTCCTTGCAGACATACCATCAGGTACAAAGTCCTTGCATTCACTAATACACATTACATCTCATTTATTATTTTCTATTTAACTGCTCGTGTACAATTTTCTAACAGGTACAGGCGTGGTTGGAAGTCACGCAGATTGTGAGCCCTCTCTCCTGGGGGTGGATGTCCACGCCACAAGGCCTCAACCCCAAAATGATAAACTGAGTTATTCAACTCCAATTTGGCTTCAATACTGGTCCTTTAGGGTTATAATCGCCAAAATTTGGTTTCTGGTTATTTTGATTTTTGACATTGTTGCATTCGGCGCTCGAGGTCACAAACTTGGATTATTCATTGGCCCAACTTCATAAACAAGTCTGCAAAAAATCAGAACCACCGGATTTGACGCAAGCTCTGATGTATACAGTTACTGAACTATTTTTCTATTATTTTATCTTTAAAAAGGTAGGTAGGTCGGTTTCTCTAAAATAGAACGTAGGAAACGTTCTATTTTAGAGAAAAACAAACCAACAATGTCAACTTTTCAATAATGTCAGTTTACTAGTAGGAAAATTCAACTTTTCGTAAACATACATTATACAGAATAAAGTCTTCTAGTAATAGTCCGGGGAAATTTAACAAAAAAATAGGCTAACCTTGTAGAAATAAAAAACAGCATTTTTTCATTAAATGTGTTGAGTGGATAGGAGTGTATTAAATTGTATCCCGCGATAAGTCCCCGCGTATCCGTTTTTTAACGTATTTAGTTTAATTTAACACGGTAAAAAAATACAGGCCTTTTTAAGGAGTTATTGTGGAAGAGATAAAGTTTTACCTGTAGGTTAGGAATTTAAACATTTGTCGTCCGCGCAACAATCATTCTTTTAAGTCTTATAATTTGACATTATAAGTAAAGCAAAAATACTAACAGGACATAATAAAAACTAAATGCATTCTAATTCATGTATTCAGCTATTATTAATAAAATTAAACTTATTACTATGCACTTCAAAAAAAACAAAAAATATCAAGTATAGGTCCAGGCAAAAATGTAACTGAACTGACAGTTGTTGAATAATACATTGTATAAAATATAAACTCGTATCGTACTTTCTCAACATTGAACATATTAGGTGTTGTTTAATATTTAAATATAGTAAAACAAATGATTTTCAGTTATGTGTTTAATATTCTTATAAAAAGATATAGCCTTTGAATGAAGTTAAATTAAATTCAGCTTTGTTACGTTTTTGCTTAAACACGTATTTAAAAAAACAATTAATATTAATTATTTTAATTCCAATTTGTTTAATTTCGTTTTTAAGCGTACGTATTTATTAATTTTAATTAATTTATGTAAAACGATCGCTCTTAATATTTTTGCTTGATGTAAAATAAAATAAAAATATAATTCTCTATTATATATAGGTTCTACTAATTCTTAACATACATCACTAAACATATCCTGTTACCTATTTTGTCTTGAATTTTATTTTAAAAAACCCGTTTGTAACGTTTTTTACCTTGTTCCTGTCATGGAAATGTTTAATTTGTCGGTTTTATTTGGACAGCTGAGTCGGGTCGGTAATTTTAATTTTAATTATAAAGACTAATACCATACTCACAGCTATATAGTACAGTCATTAAACACATGAAATAAATGATCCAAGAAAAAACCGCTGTTTAGATCCTTTGCAAGGTTGAAATCTAGAAGCCCCACGGTATAAAGAGGCTTTGGAAAATTAATTTCATATTTTTTTCACGACCGTTATTACATTTTCGAGAGCGTGTGTGCTTGACGGGTTTAAGCATAACCACGTATTACCCAATATATTGAAAATGATGAAAAACATCGCTTTAAATTTAACTTGTAAGTACATTTATATTTTGTAAAGATGCAATTTTCCCCTGTGACAACATGGTTTTATTACATTCACGTGGCAAGTTATTTTGTGTGATACAAAAGCTTAAATTATAAGCAAAAAGTAATAGTTCTTTAACATTTGAGAATCAATGTGCTGGTTAAGGATGGAATAAATTACTAGTTATTCTCCGTAAAGGCCATAGAGAAGTGCAACCTCAAGACTGCAAATGCTTGGCCCTTTTATCCCCAAATTGGAACACAACAATGAATGCTTAGCGGTAGGTGAAAGCCTCATGACGACTCATTTACTCATTTGTGTAAGTATCTTCATTAATTAATTGTTCATCCATTTACTGAGGGAGCTATTAAATGTCACTACAGACTGACCCACAACTTTATACATATAATTTGGTGAAGCATCAGTAAATCAATATACCTATTGTGTAAATTGTAACCAACAAAAATATAACAATTCTAATGGTTGTATCACGCCAAATTCAATCAGCATTGGACATCCTTTGCCCAGAAAATGCATGGCACAATGATTTAGGTAGCGGTTGCGAATAACGGCGGAAGGTATCTTAGTATTGTTGGTGATATGGATGAGGAATACTAATGAAAAGAAACTGATAACAAAAGCAACCACTAACTTACTGGTTACCGATAATTGTTCCTGTAATTAATCCACATAGTCAATATTTCTGATCGTTTTCTCTATTGCTGTTTGGATCTTTTTTAGGGTTCCGTAGTCAAACTATGTAGGAACCTTTATAACTTCGGCATGCCAGTCCGTCCGTCCGTCCGTCCGCAGCCTAGCTCAGAGACTGATTGTACTAGAAAGCTGTAATTTGGCATGAATATACATATTAGTCAAGCCAACCAAGTGGTAAAATAAAATCTTGGAAAAACATTTTTTCTACTGTACTTGCCCTACACGTAACGTGGGGATGTTTTTTTTCTCGTCTACCCCATAGTGTGGGGTGTCCCTGGATAGGTCTTTCAAAAATATCGCGATTATGGATATAAAAAGATTGCAAAAAAAAACGATTAAGGGATCCGTTTATGAAACACTAAGCTTTAAACCGGTAATTTTTGTTAGAGTCAAGTACAGCCAAAACTACAAATACTAAAAATCTGAAAAATATCTTCAATGAAAGTGCATATAACGAATTTTGTAATAAAACTATCAAAGTAGACATTGCTTTTTGAGATACAGGCGATTAAAGTGTTTATACCTACTCAGATCATCTAAAACGGCACCAAATGACTTTAAATAGAAAATTAGTTATTACTTTTTGTTTTTATGTTTGTAGTATTTAGCGGCTTCGGAACCCAACACTGAGCATGGTCCGACATGCTCTTGCCCGCTTTTCATTCTTGACAATGTGGTGGTAAGGAGAAATATCTAGGTATGTTAGAAAATTGACAAGCACTACTTATACCAAGCAACACTAGGTATAATTATCCAATTTATATTAACAATCCTCTTGTATTCATATCGTTAAAAAAGTTAAATTAAAACAGAGCCATTTATGAAAAAATATTGTTCCAAAATAATCATACGCACAATTCGCGGGAAAAGAAAAGTTTCTACGACAATATAAGAAATTCAATTCGAAGTTAGCGCTCCTACAAAATCTACGAATGAGAGATTTTCCTTTGATGTTTCGATTTCGGAATGTTCCGCGACAGAGGTTTTCATTATTTGCCTAAAGCTATCAAAATGATTGACATAACAACGTTGGATTGTTGTTGGAAATGAAATGTGGAATCACATATAACTGGTTGAAGTATGTATTACTTATTACTGTAAGTAATTGTCATTAACTGCAAGATAGCATTTCTTTTTCATTTTGATTATGAAATATCTTGCGTAACCCGGGTTATGGGGTACAAGAGGACAATAATTATGATGACCATCCATTGTTATGTCCGCGGTCCTCCGATGTTTACACAGACCTAATAGCTTCCCAAGAAGAAATCAGTCACTGTCCACGCCACAATGGCTGGTCATTGATATATAAAGTTGGTCACACTGCAAAACCCCCAGTAAAAGATTAAAAGATAGGGTGAACAGTTAAGAAATTATTGTGCAACTTTTGCTTTGCTTTTTCGGACGCGCGTAATTTTGAAATTGAAATTTAACTATTATTATCTACATGATCGTGTTGGTTTTGAGCCTTTTTTAGGTCTCGGTGGCCACGAGTAGTTTTAATTTTAATTTTAAGGGCTAATTATTCAATCCCTCGATAAAAAGTGACAGATTACTAAAACGAACGCGCAATTTTACTGAAAAATATGCCAGTCAAAACTAGCAAATATTTTTAACTCGAGTTTGAAAAATATCCTATAGCCACGAAAATTATTAAGTAACAAATACATTATAAATACAGTATTCCTCGCCACGCGGCACGGCTTGCTGCGGCACAATATGCGAAGGTGCTTGCTTTCTCAACGCCATGTTTAATGTTTTATTTTACTTGTTATTTTGTTTTAAGTGTTCTGCTGTAAGCGTTAATTGTTTCTATTCTATTATTTCTCAGGAATCTTAGCAAAAATAAATCAGAACAAAATTAAGGTGTTATTGATAGCTAAAAACTTATAAAAAAACAACTGGATTAGATGCAAAATTAATAAAATCAGTACCTCTCAGTAATTGTGACAAACTGTGGTGCGCGATAATCATGTTAAAATTTCCTATACGTACAGTATTACTAGGTGTGACAACACCGCCAAATTAACCGAAAATTTGGGCTACCGATAGATGTGAGTAGCACCAAATCGATCATAGTTAGATACTTGACGAATGCTGATAACGGTGAGTATCGTTATATTTTATTTTTATACAATTATTTACGCATGTTCTCATCAGGGTGCTGTAAATAAAGACAATATTTACAGGACTTCTAAGTTGCAGGATTCGTGGGCCGATAAGCTAGTAAACATAATTATAATACATATAATTAATTATTAATATTAATTGTAGTCTCATCGATCATGAATGACGCATCACTTCCTTTCCTGTTACAATGTGCAAGTAAATCGTTATCTATAAAGTTTATCCGCTATTCTCCTTTCTCATTAATTTTCTCGTCCATTTCAAAGAAAGTTCATTCATCATTTTATTAATTCACTCTAGGTACAAACTGGAAGAAATTATAGACTTTCTTAATGCCCTGAGGCACTCTTTACTAATTATTACGATAAAGCTAAACTTGAAAATAGAGCGGTATTCATCATAAATTATGACGGTGAAGGTTCAATTAAGATACTGATTTTTATTACTTTTCGACAAAATTCTGTGTATAAAATTAATTTAAGAATCGTGATTGTTCTAAAATATTGAAAAAATATTAGTAAAAGTAATAATTAATTTTAAAAAATACGACTACGTCGACTACTTTTCTCTTTGCATTCAGCATAGATAAACCCTGAAATTACTTATAAACGAGGACTGATTATATTGTTTTAATATAAAACTGAATCTCATTATTTAGATACTGAAATTTCCTCATTTTCCTTTGCTTAATACACATGGTATTTACATCGCCTGTATCACTAAGCCATGTCATTTAGGAACGTGAGGGTAATTTAATTGTTCCAATAAATTCAATTTATCTTGCAACCTAAATACTCGTACAGTCAGCTGCAGAGAAAACTAACCCCCTCTGCATACAAGTTGCCTTGCAAAGGGGGTTACATTTCTCTGCAGCTGACCGTACTGCGTTCGCCGAGAATTTACTGACACGGACATTAAGTTCTTTGTCTCAGGGCTACTTGCAAACAAAAGATTAATGTAGTTTTAGTGTTAAACCGAGATTTAATACAGCTCTATGAATTTTGACACCACTAACTAAATTGGGCCTCTACTCTACATACGACTTTGCTTTGACATGTTACTGTATTGTCAACGTTATGATCTATCTACATATCTATCTATCTAATACCTTAAAACGAGCAATATATATAATCTGAATCTCGGAAACGGCTCTAACGATTTTAATGAAATTTGATATGCAGGGGGTTTCGGGGGCGTATATGGATCTAGCTAGGTTTCATTTTAAGAAAACGTCAAATCAAAAAAAAAACACCCAAGTACTAATTCTATATTCATCATTTCAGCCATAGGTCGTCCACTGCTGAACATAGGCCTCTCCCAAAGAATTCTATATTAACGTAAGTATTTTATCTTAACACGGCAGTGTATTCGGCCAAGTTCAAAAAAATGGCGAGAGACATTGCCCATTTACTTTTTTTTGACAAAATGTTGGTTCTTAAAACGTGTGG
This sequence comes from Acleris sparsana, assembly GCA_923062465.1. Lineage (NCBI taxonomy): Eukaryota > Metazoa > Arthropoda > Insecta > Lepidoptera > Tortricidae > Acleris > Acleris sparsana. The sequence goes on from OV281293.1 coordinate 6,828,964, forward strand.
TTATGGTTATGGTGATGAACTCCTTTTCCCGCACTTAGCCCGTGTATGTTGGGCCATTGTGCGTAGAGGATAGCAGCTTATAGTCTAGCCAGCCTAACTCCGCCCAGAAGCGCACGATCCTCCTGGTATCTCCACAGGCTTCTCCGAGTGTCCTCGGTGTCTTGAGTCATTCAGTCCATTGAGTGGCTACACGTACGCATTCCAGGATACGTGGCAAGCTGTTTCATCGGCAGACATCCCCTGTATAGGGGGCTGTCGGTCATACCCAGAGTGTATAAATGTTTACTAAGCGAGCAATGTCCAGTAATGTTTCCTACAATTTTATTCGTAGGACATGTCTATCTACTGATAGGAGACACTTTGTTAGGCGCTCGTTCAAGACACGTTCTTCAAACATTCTGTAACACTTTTTATTTTCATGTTTCATTATTTTAGAATCGACGTCACGACTTCCGTTCACCACAATAGCTGCTCTGTACTATGTATATGATACCTCGTCTTGTACAAGTGACACCAACACAGACTTGGGAGCGGCTTGTCCGACGTCTACGTATACAGCTTCAATTCGTCTAGTCGATTTAATCACCTAAGTATATTGCGTCACAGAAAGCCGTAAATATAATGTACAACCGTATTAAATAAAGCAAGACATCGTAAGAAGTGTGTCTCTAAGTTCTAAGTAATATTTCTAAGTTTGATACTCAACTAATTTTTTTTTGTTCGATACAATATACTTCCGAGGTAGTCCCATTGTCATCAAATTATAATCTGATGGGGGGATCAATGAGGAATTGAGGGAACTCCTCAAATATTATAGGCATACATATAGAAATATCAGTATATTTGGTAATAAGTCCAGCATTTGCATTCAGAAAGTATCATTTGATGAACTTCTCAACGGCACCTATTTCAAGGGTGGCGATAAGATATCTCGATTAAGATAGTTAAGCGACTATAACAAATAGCATTTAATTGTTTAAATATGACTATGACTTTGTCGTGGCGTTGCTTGCAGCGAGCTGGAAATGTCTTAAAGTTTCATATCAACTGAGAAATGTTAAGCTTATTACGATCACTAATAAGTATAATATAAAATAAAATAAAGAATAACAAAAAACCGCCTTCAAAAACGCAAAGTATAACTTTTTTTAAATGGTTGTTATAGGTCAGTCAAAATTAATTATTATCTCCTAGACGGAATCAAAACGATAATCGCACTCGATATAGTGGCTATAAATCGAGGGTTAAAAGTATCATTTCGCTGCTTCTGCGATTGAGACGGCTATTATAGAGCTATTTTATCACGGGCTATTATTCATTTTGAACCCATTTAACGGATGTTTTTGATATTAAAAATAGCACCGAGACGGTTTGCATCATACATCGGTACATTGCGTGTTTGGTTTATTACTTTAGTCCCTACCTATTATACTTTTGGTATACTGCTGTTTAAATACGAACCAAGAAAGTGTCTTCCGGGGTAGACTACATCATTTCGAATTGAATCAAATCCCCAACATTCATAATTTTGAATGCAACGTTCGATAGAAGACTTTAAATTTTGATATCGCTTATAAATCAAACTTAATCTAATCTAAGTCATCATCATCATCATGTCAGCCGAAAGACGTCCACTGCTATGTATATTCCAAAATTTAAATTTAGAACTAATGATAGAGGAGTACCACAAGGTAGTATCATAGGTTTATTTTTATTTCTTTTTTACATAGATGATCACCGTGAATATAATGAACAGATAATGGTTTTGTATGCCGATGACAGCACCACAATAGTTAAGTGTAAATCACCAGATCAATTTGAAAGTAACATTAACAGTACACTTGAACATATTATACATTGGCTTGATAACAACGATTTAAACATTAATTTCTCAAAGACGAAAGTCATGCAATTTCATACCTTTCAAAGGTCAACTCCATTGCACTTAAATATATTTTATAAATTTACAAATGTCAAAGAAGTTAAGCAGGCAGGTAAAGTTTCTTGGACTTGTTTATAATATAATCCCAGACGCGTTCAAATTGTATAATTGTGATTAAATCTGTAATTCATAACTGGCTATTAAGTAAACTTTTCTGCACTGTACGACACTTTTTAGAAAATAAGTTGTTAGGTCAGTTACTTTTAATAAGATATAAGTAATTTCAATATTTTGTTACTTTATATAAGTAAGGCAAATATTGTACATCATTTTATAGTAGGCTGTTGCCAATGTGCTCACATAGTAATGTATTTCATCTTTCATATGTGTCTACAGTTAAACAATAAAATATTTTTTATTATTGATTTTGATTTTGAACCAAACAACTTGTAGGCAAAATGACGACGAAACCTTTTAAATTTAATGTTATTAGTGAAAAAATAAAAGTTCTTTCGTGAACGCGATCCAAAAAAACAGTTATCTAAGAGATAATTCCACAAAGTGTTCAATTAATCTCTATTAATCGCTTCAAGATTGGGATTTTCGTTTTATCTGAAATGTTTGATCTTTATCCTTATTCCTCCTTCACACGCACTTTCTTGAACCTTACCTTGATTTTGTGTTGTTTTTAACCAGTAAAATCTGGTTTTGAAATTCTTTTAAAACCTACTTATGGTGAATTGGGACAATGTCGTGACTAAGTACATTCTTAATAATCATTAGTATTTCTCTGTCCGTTGTTGTTTTACACGAATAGATCATTTACTTTCATACTTGATTTTATACGAGAGATTCCCGAAAACAAAACGTATTTTTTTTGCTGCGTAATTTAAATGTATAGCTTTATAGTAAGACCAAGAGTTTCTGAGCTTTACCACGGAAAGACGGATATGTCGAAACTATACGGGGTTAAGTACGTTATGAAACCGTCTCAGACAGTACGACCGACACGATACTGTTATGTTTGATTAGCAAACTCGGTAACGAGTATTCCCTCTCACAACACCTTTCATAAAGGATATCGATTCACTAATAGCGCCCTCTCATCGTGGCCTACTTAAAGGGTAATTTACCGATTCGAGAACAAGCCTTTTACCGTAAATGAGTAAGAACATACATAATATAGAAGTGGAACTCTTAATTGCGAACCCAAAATGATGCGTTCTAAATACATACGTCCCCACTTCACACTCACACGCTGTCGCCGTAAGGATGCCGCCGCCAGGGCTGTCACCTATTAAATATTTTACCAACGGTGGTCATAAAGGCATCCCACGCAAGTCTATATACGAAACTAGTGGTCCCAGGTGTCACCCCCGGGAAAGGTATTTATCATGTCTCATACTCTGAAAGTTGGCCATTGTTTATCTTAGAAGACGGTTGAAAGTGATAAATGTCCACCCTAGGAAAAAGTAATTTGAATAAAGAACTGTCTATAGACCTGTTAATGACAGTAGCAGAAACCTCTACAGCTTCTCTGTACCTATAGTATGATTTCAAAAAAAACTAAGTTTGTACTGCCGTATTCTTATCTTTTCATATTAACTTTATTTTTACTTGTCACTTTTTATTTAATTCAGATTTGATTGCTCGCGATTTGTAATAAAATAACCGCCTAAAACCGCACCTAATAAATAACCCTTCATGGCACTCGGCTAAAAAGGCTGGAACACGGGCGCTTTAAAAAAAAGTGTGTGTCTTCTAGTTGTACTACGTAAGTAACCTTTTTTTACTTTTTTCATAATCGAAATAAAAAGTAGAGTGTTTAACTCGGGTGAAAGTCACCTATTCGCTCGCTTTGCCCGAGCGCCAAAATATCTCGTGTGATATAGGTACCTTTCATCCCTTGGTGAACAATCTACTATTTCGTGCGTTAAGCACAACTATTTTGGTTCTGAATCTTGGTGGTTTTTCTTCGTATGCCCTTATGATTAACCAATGCCGGTTTTGATTAATAACAATACGATAACAATTCAAAAGCAATATTGTTTTACCGAGTAGAATAGAGCGCCTACTTAAAAGAACGGTTAATTAGGTATCGCGATTGTGTTTCGTTTTGTTCGCGTCTGGTACGCGAGTGTTACTTCTATTTATTTTGCTCTCACAGAACACGTGTTAACACCGATTGTCCTATGTAGAACAGTGTTAATAATGTGCTACTTTACTAAGTAAAGGAACGTTGTTTATGAGGAACTTGTTGTTTGTTCCCTGAGAACTAAGTTAAACTTCATGTTCTCTTCCAAGAGATAAATAGATATACGAGCGGGTACGAGGCAGACATTATACACAATGTAAATTGTGAAGAATTTCTCTTCCGAAGAAGTAAAAGTAACTCTAAGTAGGACGGGTCATATTCACACACGGATTGCTTGATACTTAAGCGACACTTGTACACTCGCTTCATACTATCGGCACTGCATTGTTCAGTTTTCTTCTTCATTTCTCTCTTCCCAGATTAATTTCCTTAAAAATAAATTGTGTCAGCAAGAATGTGCCTTTTACGAGTAAGTATACCAAAATGAAAAGAGTAGGGTGCTTTGAGAATTCATGCCGCGTGGTGCAACGTATTCTGCATTCTCACAATGAAATGTGTACCTCTCTGTGTAGTAAATAAAGCATATTTTGAGTTGCATGAGCGCGCGGCGTCGCGTCGCGTCGCGTCTCGGTGTGAGTTGACCCTAAGAAATCCAAGCAATTGGAGATTTTTTGAAGTTGAAATTTAAATCTTCTCGTCTTATCAATCTATTTCATTGAATTATTTCCAGTAAATTCCATTCGCAAGTAATGCATTTAATAAAACATTAAGTTGATTTTAAAATAAGTACCTATTTGTAATATTTGTGTGATGAAATGAGCATGAGTATTTGTTCCTGAGTATTGGGTGTTTTCTATGTTGGTATTTAGCTGTATGAAGAAGAAGAAGAAGAAGAAATACATTTATTCACCAACCATAAGACACACATTACACAAATGATTAAAGAAAGCACAGTGAAGGTAACAGACATAGCACGCAGTGTGTCCTCGCGGCGGTGAAACGGACACTGGCTCAGCAAAATGCTGAGGTGTCAGACACCTACAGCGCTGATTTTCAGCCAGTCCCGCATACATGACCGTACCTGACATACATGACTGTACATGACAGTACCGTATGCATGAGTAAGTTTATCGTAGTTTACTACCGTAGTACGTACAAGTATATAGCATATTACTCTGGTTTTGACAGTAAAATAAAAATTACCTCTCGGTGACGATCCAAGAATTGGTTAACTTATCCCTACTTTACCCTAATTTCTGTCCTTGTTACTTTTTATTGCTAAGCATCTATAGACAAAATAATGCAACATTAATGTTATTAATATTTCATAAATCTTTATTCAGTAATAGTTGCACGTTGTCTCATTGATATTACATTATATTTACAATGTTGTTATGTCTTCGATCGTCAAGTTCTCATAATATGTCCGGCAAAAAATGATATCAGCCTGAGCTACGTTTGGTGTCCCAGTTACTTAATTTAAAGCCTCGATCCTCAGGCTTAAGTCGTCCGCGGCTGAATCAATTTAATTATACGACAGGTACAAATTTCGACTTATTCCTGATGTTCCTGTACAAGTCCATATAATAATACAAAACTTCATATTTAAAGGCCTATGCAACTCGGCCGAAACGTTGTATTAAATTTGAAAAGCAAACTCGTCGTTTTTGTACTTATGTTTTACTGTGTTAAGATCCGTTTTACTTTAAATATGAGTAAACAAAAGTTACAGGTAAAAAAAAACAGGTTTTTGCGAATGTCAGATATTTTTAAGTCAATTATTTTTATCCTTTGGCGCAACGATTTATTCATAGCAAGATACGTGGGAACTAATATTTTGCAGGAAATATTCAATAAACTTCACAAATAAATTTCTGTTGGCCCCACAGTACCAAACGGCAATGTAACAAAAATATTTTTGGAGTTTAGCTGAGTCTACAATATTTTTTGCTTTATACCTACTAACCAAAACATTGGTTGGATTAAAATCAGAATTGAGTAATTGGCAACGCGATCCAGTTTTACTCTAAAACTGCTGTTAAAGTGTACTTTAGTCAATTAAAAAAAAATGCATACCTACTTTGAACCTGGTCAATCTGAATGCCATATTCATTGCCATGCTTGAAATTCGAAGTTTATTACGACATTGCATAGTACCGTCAAATATTTATTTGTACAGGCATTATGTTTCGTTTATCTCCACGAGTTTAAATTTCATAACGCATACTTACGTATGCAATAACGTGCCACTGAACGTTCTCCTGCATGGAGGTACTCCACGAAAGTGAAGGAGCGCGAAATTAAATTTTATAGAGATCGTGCAATGCATGTATAGGTAAATATATGTAAATAAATGTCCTTATTCTGTCCCTCTGCACTGTCTAAGTAAGATACAATTAAGTTGAAAATGTTGAAACATCGATAATCAAATGAAGTTTTATAGTCTCAGAACCATGCCATGTCTATGTTGTGATGGCTCTTGTTTACTTCACAGTAGTGGGGCTGAGTATGAGTAACAATTGAACTTTAATGTACTTCGTCTTACTGTGCTATAAACTGCGAACTCCTGGCTCGTATTATCGCCTTGATCACAGTGGATAAAGTATCCCTCACTCTCGCACTTACATACTGGCGAGAACGTGAAAGATGTTTTATCAACATCGAAAAACACGACCATAAATACCTAACTACCACACACAACACTATAAAATGAGACTACGTTTTCAACTTCATAATCGACAACTAGAAGAAAATTATTTATCATTTCCCAATTTTGCATATTTTTGTCACATAGCTTCATGATAAAAGATAAACTTTACAATATTACATCTCCTGTTTATGTTTTAAGCAAAAAAAACGCACCTACACAATAACTTTGTTGTGTAGGTTTTGACCGCTTAACTTGCCTAACCAACGCAAATAATGGTAGGTACTCGTAGCGGCTTGGCGCGCGATCGCACGCTGAGAAAGCCACAGCTGGTACTGGGATAAGATAACACAAGCGGCACCTTTCCACCATTCTTCCCTGCTTTTGTACTAAAGACCAGCAACGCAATTCAACGTAATAACCATCTTTTTTATTTCTTGAATTGAAAGTCTATCATTTTTGTTATTGTTGCGTAACCTATATGCTTGCTTTGTTTACATTTCCCTAGACTATAGTTCTCTTTGGTATTATTTTATTGATTCTGTTTCCTTTGTGTTGCCAACTTTACCAGGCCATAAATTTTATGGTCATTTGAGACATTCGAGATAATCTCGAACAAATTATTGTGTTTGATCCTTGATGTTTTTCTTTTAGCGTTGTTTTGTGTTTTTTAAATGTGTCACTTTCCGTTTTTTCACCAAGCGGTTCCAACGGAAGACCAGTGCTGGCTTTACGGCTAGCGAATGCTGAGTTGGGACCGTTTCGCAACAATTTTTCTGTCTTGATATTGTTGTATCTGTGTAATGTGGTTTTGTTTTGTTGCGAATAAATGTCTCTTTATCTTTATCTTTAACAGAGTTACATCCTGTCTTTCAAGTTCGCATTATCGTTATTTTAACATAATAATCTCAGTAATCTTGCGGATCATAAAGCTAACGAATGCGCCTATTAGGGTTACGGTGTATTTCGACCTGTGGAATGGTTTTAGGGGCTGCTAATGACAGACGAGCCCCAGATGGCTGGCTTTATTATGCGATCCGTCCGCCGCCAGATTTGCAAAGGATTCAGGCCACAGAGGGCCCAATTTAACCTAACCCTGTCGGGGTTATCACTCTAAAATCAGCATATTATTTATAGTCAAATTTTGGGAATAATTAAAAGTTGCTCCGTTTCATAATTCATAATTCATAATTCATTTATTGCATTTATGGGTTTTACAAGGTATTAAGGCTAAACATGGTTCCAACATAAACCCTGTTAGGGCACAGCAATAACAGTTAAACTTATTTAAACTTATTCTTTATAGTATCGATATAAACACATCATTAATTATTCCTTATAACTAAAAAACTCTTGTAGGCTATAAAAACATTTATTTATTAGGAAATTCTTTAATTTATTAAAAACCAAAGCCTCCCTATCTATTGCTTTTAAATCTCCAGGAATATGATTGTACACTTTTACAGCCATATGGCGTGTACCCGTATTTACCATTTGTAATATTGTAAAAGAACTGACCAGCAGAACCTTACATTGGATTGGATACGAAGAAGTAAAACTTACGATCAAAAAGTTTTTTTTAACGTGCGTAATGTTAATTGACTATTGATTTCTGATAGCTGAGATTGTAAGGAGTTTTAAAGTTGGAATCGTTCAGGTATTTTTTTGTCTTCTAACTATTTTATAATACTTACTTACCTTTCTCAAAGAATTGGGCTAGCTATCTAGAGAGGTATTGCAACCGGTGTCATAGGAATCATGCCACGGGCGGACCTGTTAGAGGGAGTGTTCTTTTTATAGTTGTGTTTGGTTATCATTATTGTTAGTTGTATTTATTTAATTTTAATAAGTTTAGGTTAATATCGTTTCTTTAATATGTAATTTACTAGGTTTTTTATACATTTTTAATCCGTAATCCACAGCTACATAACATTAAAACAAGTCTGATTATCCGGTAGTACACCAAAAGATTTCGAACCGCTGAATATATAATAAGTAAGTAAGTACATTTTTTTCTTCACTCACTCTAACATGATCATTTTATAACCTTAACCTGAAACCACGTGAAATACTTTCACAGACTGTTGTTTAATATTTTTCTTATTATTTATAAAATCATCATTATTTACGAGATAAAAAGTCATATTAAATGGGCGTAAAACATATTTTAAAGGAAACATCTGTATTATCGCACGCTCCCACGCGGCTCTTTAAAAATACGGTAACGAGTGTTCTGGAAAATCTGCAAAAGTACCGGCCATAACAATTTACATAATATCGCGGTCCGCCCGTAATGACCCTTGTTGCTGCCCTTACGCGGCAGAACTGTATGAAGATCGAAAGACAAGAAAACAATAAGGCTGGTTGCCGGCTGAGGCTTGTATAGTGCTTTTATCCAACGATGCGAGAAAATTTTACCCAATTGTTAATAATATTAAACAAAGTACCAACGTTTCCTTTAAAAACATGAACATTGTCACCGTCATCGTCACTCATAATTTTATTTAAATTCAAAAGGGTACCTTTTGGTATGTATAAAACAGAAATAAAGTATTAAACAAAATTACAAATTTAACCGAAATAAATACAACAAATTCAATTCAAATTATAACATTTATTACGCGTTTATGTTATTACGGCAGTTTCGCGGCCGCTGCCGTTGGTAAATAATAACTTGTTTTTTTGTTTTGCCCCAACTCGGAACTTTGCGGGCTGATTTTATAACAGTAAGGTTAACATTTCCGAGTATGTAGGAGAAAAATATTTTTTCTCTGATTTGTAAGCCTAAAAGCAATACAAATTTTACAAGAACTACTTCAATAGGTGTCCGTTTTTTTATTACCGACCAGTATGTACGTCTAGCCAAGATGCTAACGTTTTCGTTTTCCGTCTGCTAGAAATGTATGGAGTGGAGATAATAATCGACGACGCGTTGGCCTTTATGGTACTGACATTGCCTACGATGCTAGCTTTCCTGGGTTCAAATCCAGGTAAGGGCAGATATTTGTATGATGAGCGCGAATATTTGTTCCTGCGTCACGGATGTTTTCTATATATTTATCTATACAGGGTATCCCTGTATAAAGTTGACAAACGAATAGGGATGATAGAGCAGCTAAAATATATCGATTTAACCCGTATGTATGTCCAGCGATTTTTCTACTTCTGGAGATATTTTCTAGACCTATTCCTAAAATCATTCCGCGCGCAAAATAGGCGGGGTAATAGAGGTCCTTAATATATTCTTGAATTGGTTAACATTCAATGCTGAGCCAAATCTTTCAGCAGTTCATCCTATCTATACGACAACCCTTTCGCTCAAGAAGCTATTAGGATTTTTGTGTGGGATTTTGGAGAAAAAGCTATGTAAGGAGTTTTGGAACGAAGAGAACAATATTCATTTAATTTTGAATAAATTGTTTGAACTCCTAATTTTGCATTGCACGTTTGCCTGAGGTTACTAACTTGTGCCATGCTAGTTATATTCGGGTTATGTATGTCATAGTATGAAATAAAACTTTGATTTAGGCGTACCGTTTTAGAGATGTTAACAAAAAACCAAAAAGTAGGACCTTATTTGTGGACAAAAATTTTTTTGATTACCAAAAACGATTGGTTCCTTTTTTGTCGTATTTATCCCTAGGTACAGTCAGCCTCATAAGTAGCTGCACACTTTTGTACCTTGTCGCTCTAACGCCTTTCACAGATTAGTGCAGCAGTTCAAACATGACGTTAATGTGACAAAGTATTAAAGTGTACAGCTACTTATGAGGCTGACCGTAGGTACGTAGTAATTTCTTGCCAGCCTCAACCCATCTACGATGCAATTTGCATGATTGTATTTCCATTAGCGAACATAGAGCGTGCTTGCTGATGTAAAATAATACGCGTCACATAACATTTTGACGACGAGAGCTATTATTAATGGGGTTTATTTATGAGATCTTTACTTTAATGGTATACGTCACCGCAGGGACGTGCATATCTTGGTTTGTTTTTGGTGATATTCTTTATATTCCAACTTTTCCAAATAAAAAAAAACATTTATTGAAGATGGTAGCAAACACCGTTTGAGGTCTAGCACCAACCTTTCTCTTGTTTTTCCTTTAATAGGACGCGTGTGTATTCACAATCTATCACGGTTCACTCGGTCAGACTCTGGAATGAGTTGCCATTGTCTGTAAGACAATTATCTTCTGCACCTAACGCTTAGGGAGAAACTTTAAAAATTGAGGCTTTTGAGTGAAGTATATATTTTTATAGTATATACATATGAATTATGTTATAATATTGGTTTTGGGATAGTGTATTTATTTGTTTATATATTGTTGCTTTGTTTGATATTACTACTTGTTTTCTTTTTATTCATGACTGTTGGTTCGTCATTAGAGTAATTATTTAACCATTTTTCTTTTCCAACAGGGATTCTGGAAAAACTCTCAAGGGGATGTTTTTGCCTTTGTACTTGTTTTGTTTTTTGTTATACTCGTATTGTCTGTGTTTTGTATTTCTTTTTATATGCTTCTACTACAAAGAGTATAGGTACATTATTGGTTGACTAGTCGAAAGCAACTGGTCCTGCCTTACTTAATCATTAAGAAAGCTAAAGTTACAGAAACAAATTACCTGTTCGGAACCAGAAGTCGATTTGCCATGTCATAAGTTTGTTTGTTTTCTTTGCTATGACAGGGTTGGGTGAAAAAGTGGGGATTAAAAGTCTTAATTGTTCACCTTAAAACACTTCCCAATCTACGCTTAAAACTCAGCTAACCTGAATCGTTGATTATCTGAGACGCATTTTCAATAAATTCTTACAAGCCACTTTAATAATCAGACAGCATAATGATAGAAATTCCCTTTTCCATCTTCAGTAAAGAAAATCAAAAGAAATAGATTGATTGGGAATGGACGTTGTATTGTATTACTAAATCCTGTTTTTGTTCTATTTTGAAATATTCGCAGGCGTTCGTAGTTAGTTATTCAACAGAAGACTAAGCTTTGGGGTGGAGTACGTAGCTCGTAATGACTTACCTATTGAAAGAGAACTGGAGTAATGTATTGGGTAAAACATTACTTAGTAAATGAAAGACTGAAGATGATATTGATTATGAATCTATTTTTAGTTTTAACGTAAGTCATCAATACACACGGTGATTTTAGGTAACCTTTTGGAATGGTTGGTGATCATGAATGTTCTATTAAGATGACCACGTGTCGTATGGGTGGTAGGAGTTTGTATCAAGTCCGCGCGGATCACCACCTTACCCGCTAATCTTATCACCAAACAACAGTGTTCGCTCTATTGTGTTCCGATAGGTAAGGCAGCCGGTGAAATTACCAGCATAGAGGAATTTTATCACGGCTAGCATAATTTGTAGGTCTTAGTTTGTATCTTAGTGAGTGCGTCTATATCGTTATAAATATGTTTGAAAGGGATCTTCAAATGTCAAAAAAGTTTGCTCGCTTGGCCATGAAGTAATAATATACATACATACACTCACGTTGTTCACAAACTTGTTGTTAATTCTGTTACCACATTTTGCACAATCAGAATAAGATGTTTACCATGTGTATATTAGTGACAGGTTGCAAGCTCATCGCCTAAAAATAGTTCAAGCCTTTATTCCCTTAGTTGCCTTTAACGACTTCGACAGGAAGACATAGAGTGGCACTATTCTAAACTGGCAACCACACGGCAAAGCGCTTGATAAAAAAAAAGTTATACCTAAGTACCTAGCTTTACAACGCGAATTAGAAGTAAAGATTTCGGTTTAATTCTAGTCTATTCTAGGTGAGTTACACTTCAATATCGAGCGACCGCGGAAGAGCGCTTGACTGAACGTAAAAGGGTCATTACCGCGTCAGCGAAAATTTATAAATTGACTCGACACTTTATTATGGAAACTGCAGTGGTTACGGTGTCAAAATGGCTTTTATGAAATTTAACATGAAATTATATGCAATGATTAATACGAATAGGTAGGGTCGCGCGAACAACAAGTCACATGTGTATGGTCGCCATCGCAATCAACAATAACGTCATTGTTTCAGATGTCTTCCAATCTACGTCGCACTAAATAAATAAAATAAATAATTAATATTATCACGAGACAATCTCACACAAATTGACTGGGTGGGTACAAGACAACTATAAACTTACTTTATATGGAGAAATACATACCTACTTAAATACCCAGCTCATCACACAAAATACCCGCCCTTAACGGAATTTGAACCCGGAAATAACACTGTATCACAGATTTCAAAACGCCTTTCGCCGATTGTATTTATCAACGACGAAAAAAATGGGAGACGGTTCTCGAATCATTTTATATATGACCACGCATAACATTTTACAAAGATGTCCGATTTAAAAAATCTTTTTTTAGTTCGATATATCTGAATCTGATGAGGGGAATTGAGGGAACTCCTCAAATATTATAGGCATACATATAGCGATTTTAGTATTTTAGTAACAACTCGAGCATTTCTTTTGTAGGCGTCGCCATATTGTACTGCCACGGACGTTAATTTGCTACCCATTTTAAAGAAAATCTGCTTGAAGATGTCATCGTGATTATCATGATAGGATCAACCTTATTTCTGTAGAATGTCAGATTGACTTTGGAATTAAGGTGAGTCACAAATGTAATTCCTTGACTGTACAAACGATAACATACGTAGACAATAAATGTAAATATTGGCATAGGCAAATAAATACATGTACCTGTATATACAATTATTATGATCACTAAAAACTATAAAAAGTATAAAATAAAATAGATGATTTTTTAAAACTAAAAAGCCGCCTTTAAAAAAATCATAACATAACTTTCGTTTAAAATGGTAGGGTTACCTACCATGGTGGTCAGTCCAACTGAAGTCGGGTTTTGGTTAAAAATATTGTGAGTCACCGACTTCAGGTGATTCGACCCACCATTACCTACCATTTTAAACGAAGTTATTTTTTGCGTTTTCGAAGGTGGATTTCTGTTTTTTAAAACATTTATTTTATTTTCAGTAATTGACAACTAGCGGCTTCGCAGTTTGCGCGAGACTGAGCACGCCACTGTGACGTCTTTGAGTCAGTTATAGTTTTTACATCATGGCGTAGATCATATTTATTGTTTTATGGTGCGTACGTAGCAAATGTCATAACGCTACTGCCCGTAAGGAAAACGATTCGTTTCTTGAATATAGGAACCGGGCATTAGAATACTTTATTGCTACAAGTAACTATTGTTCTATCTCTATCTTCTTATCTTTTTTGCTAAAGCAAAGGTAGGATGAATCACACCACTGATTAAGAAAGTAAAAGTGCAAAAGCATCTGCAACTATAATTGCAACTACGGGTACATTTAACTGTGAAAGAGACTGCTACCGCTATTGCATTTAAAATGGGCCATAGAGGCGACATGGAGGTCTTCAACCTTCACAGTACCAACATGAATAGCAAACATCGCATCATGCGCATCATCAAAGCCTCCTGTTTGTATTTCTAATAGCCTTTCGTTTATATAACCGTCTATACCAACATTTAAACACAACTCTTGGAATTATTTATAATTACACCATAAAATTGGCTCCATAATTCATTACTAACAAAGTCAACCAACATCTGAGAAATGTTAATGAGCCGTGATATTAACAACGCAAAACCATACACGCACTCCATAAGTGCCAGGCAAATATATTTCTATACAAATTTGACCCGATTTCGAACTTTTGGCCCTGAATTTCATCACGCATTAGCCATGTTTAATCATCTATAATGCGTTACTTCGGGAAATGTTATAGCACGGCTAATTTAAGTGGTATGTCTAGCTGCTAAACAGTCAAAGTCCTTGATGGTACCTTATTTCACATCGATCGCTTCAAACGTTGAATCAAACAAGCACACTTTATCATAATCATCATCATCATCATCCTCATCATTTCAGACAAAAGACGTCCACTGCTAAACATAGGCCTCCCCCAAGGTTCGCCACAAGATCTTGCGCCGCTTGCATCCATCGGTTTCCGGCAACCTTAGCCACGTCGGCGGTCCACTTTGTTGGAGGCCTACCCACACTGCGCCTTCCGGTACGCGGGCGCCACTGGAGAAGTCTTCGACCCCATCGGCCACCTAGTATTTATTCATTTCAGTACCTAAATGCGTATATCAATTTTATTGTTGTTGTAAATTAATAGTGAACGAATCACAAAACTGTTGTCATGGCAACTGCTTTAATTTATCAACCCAATCCGCTTAGTATCATTAGTCACATTACTTACTCCACTCTAATTAGATCTGTAATTAGAAATCCGCTTTGTATGATTATATAGGAAATACGAAACGAGCAATATTAAGTCACGGGGCATAGGGTTTGATAAAATGTTAAGTCAATTGTAAAGACATGTTCAGAGCATAAATCAGTAAGAAGCACAAAAAAATAATCAAAGTGACGTAAATATGGTTACGCTTCGCGTGAAATTCAATCAATCGCGGGATAGGCCTTTATGCTTTTAAATATCTCCGAAACGGAATAAGATAGCAATACCAGAGTCGGTGTGGTAGATGGAGAATAGAATTTCTGATAACATGACGTGACTATCTCTCATTTCGGTCGGATTTTAAAATAAGGCTTTATGCTCCGCAGGTCGAGATTTGTATTTCTGTTTGATCGTTTGTAATCGAGTTCTTAGATTTTTGTTCAACCAAATACAATGTCATATATTCAACTACATCAGAAAACAACTAATAAAAAAAATGCGTTCATGGAGTCTTCAACTGCCGATTAATAAACAAATCGTGGAAAAATATGACTAGTAATAAACTGGGGCAAACTCATTTGGTTATCGATAAAAAAAATTGTTGCGATAAGAAGCAACGCAAAAAAGTGCGTTCGCAGAAAGCTTCTAACAAACTTCTCCGGTCACTAAATAGCTAGAATTACTTATTTGAATTGCCTGCCTTCTTTAGGTTTTGGTGTTTGTTAAGGAATAAGTACTAAAACATTTTTATTTAAATATTTATTATCTTATTCTTAAATTGCTACGACATTTCATGCTAAAAGCGAAAATACATCAATGCGGACTTAGTTTACTATTTACAGGAAACAACGCCTTGAACTTTTCAATTTCGAAAACATTAGCATAAAATCAATACTATGGTTGGTTGGCGGGTGACGTTCACGCGTACTGTTATAAATCTGAAACGTGATTTAATCGCGTAAAAACATCATTTATGCATCGTCGTATCTACCGTGGTGCAACGGTTGTGGTCACGAGCAAACTGAGGAAGGCTGGTGTTTATTTATATTGGAAGTTTTTCAAACTACCCGCACTTTTTGTTGCGTTTTATCGGAATAACCACCAACCAGCGCACAACACTCATAGTGTCTGCATTTAAGCGGTTAAATCCCGTTTAAGATACTACATTAACTATTAATAAAGTAGAAATTATAGTGTTGTTCTTTTGCCCATTTATCATAGTGTTGATTTCTTTTACATATTTACTGTATTATTTTTCATTTCGAATCCAATCAAGAGAATATATCAATCAATATTCAATGTATATACCTACTTAGTTGCATTTCAAGTTTAAAAATAAAAATAACTATTTTCTGGCGGAGAGTATTTGCTCTATCCGAAATGTGCGACGCGGTAGCCCATTGGCTAAGTAAAAGTACCACATGTAATGTATCTATTTTGATCAATACTTTTTAAAACTGATAACATAGAGACGATGGCAGACGGAGCTAAATTGGTACCGTGGAAACTGGGTAGGGCACTGGTGTGGGACGCGACGTGTGTTGATACATTCGCCCTTTCCCATGTCCAGTCAACCCGTAATCGGGCCGGTGCAGCAGCTGATCAGGCCCAAACCATGAAGCGCCGTAAATATTCATAATTATTAAATAATTACGTGGTCAGCCGATATGAATAGCTTTATTAAGGCCCTGTTATCGAGGCTCATAGACACCTCCGGAGATCCTAGAGCTGGTGCTTACCTCTCCCAAAGGATTGAGCTACCTATCCAGAGAGGTAATGCGGCCAGTGTCATAGGGACCAAGCCGCTAGCGGACCTGCTAGAGGGGGTGTATATTTTTATAGTGGTGATTATTATTATTTACATCTTTAATATTGTAGTTCCTATATTATTTCATTGATTAAAAAGATAACATTGCACTTGAAAAATTATATTAATATCATTCTTTTTTCGAAGCTCTGACAACATTGGTACATAATTATTGAAAGTCTTGATTAAGGTATTATAATGAAACCGTAAACTTCTTAGAATTTCTAAGATGAGAAAAAGTTAGATACATTAAAAAAAACTGAGACTAAAAACTGAAAAACCACCTAATGACTAACAACCACCCCATTAATAGAAAAATTCGGGTCAAGTTAAGCAATTCATAAAAATCGTGTATTTGAAGTAATATAATTCGTCCAAAAAAAATTTAAACGCAAATTAGTGAAAAATCACAACATTACAAATTACACAGCCGTCAGCTCCGTAACGTAACCATTTATTATTTTCATATCAGATTCGTTCACTACTGCCAAACCAATTACTTACTTAATTAACTCGTCGCACCCTCACTGCTAACAGTGTTTCCATCAACATTTATTTTATTTATCTAGCATACTTTTTCAACATCATTTTCATTTTGATATACTACAAATATACGAGTAATTTACATTTTGAAATCAATCGTATTACTTAGGTATAATATAAAACTTCAGATTGTTCTATCTGCTGTTGGACTTTTTAAATCCAACTTCATTTTACAGGGAATGAATTTATTGGAATATTTACAATTACATAAACACAACGAATGAAGCAAACGATAATACTCCAATTTTATTAAATATTTTACAAATTTTCAGTATAAGAAACAATTCATGCAGTCAAAACTATAGTGTATGGCCGTAGTTAACGACCAATGGAGCAACTAGTGTGTATCTTTACTAACAATATCTTGTATTTACCTATACATATAATTCGTACTACGAATTTAATTTTAATTTTATGTATTGTAGGTACTCATGAAAACCATTCAAAAAGTTTGGAACTATTGGATACAGAAGATACATATTGTTATGGTCGTTTATCTCCATAAGTAAAACAACAATGCGACCGCATGAGACCAAACTCCCTTAAAACTGTATCTTGGCAAGTAACTTTATGTTTAAATCTGGACTAGCATTTTGTATTTTACACGGCCTAATTCAGAACGATCTGACACAGTTTCTGACGGATTTGCTATTTCACTGTACGAGCGCTTTCCAAAAAATATTCGTACTCACTGGTTTCAAACGAAATGCATCTACAACAAAAGACCCATGATAAAGAATTGTAGAGCGTCCAAACAAAATTCAAGTCAATGATAATTATCTGATTAGGTGCTAACACTGCCTATCTTTTACTAGCTCGGATGATGAAGTAGTTTATAATATGCCAGCTACACAGGATCATACTTTGTAGGTGCTTAAACTAATAACAGTAACACTTCCACAGTATTTGTCTTCAGTTGTATGTAAATTTACTCTGTATCGTACTTGCTTCTTTACATTAGATTTGTGGTACATTACACTGTTACTGGTGACCGCAAACATTTGAACGTACGAGCACTGTTACCGTGAACTTCCTTCATATTACAATGTTTATGAGAAATCCCTCCGAGAACCCTCGTGGAAAACTTGCACTTAATTCCTAACGCTGTCTTTACAGGACATTACACTAAGTTTACACAAGACATTCGTCAACACCGAAAAAGCCATGATTGACCTGCATCTGCAGCCAAAATTGTAGTTTTTTGTCCTTTATTATTTGCTTTTTGTTCTGTAGTTACTTTCTTTTGGAAATGGTAACTTAAAAAAAACCCGCACTGAAACTTTCACTAATTTATTTGTCGCACTGTTTATAAGTTTAAGTAAAATGTGACCGCACTGACAGGGCCCTCGCTGGCGGTGCCAGCGCCGACGGCTTCACAGCACACAACTTGTTGTCACATTTGCACTTGGTGCTGATGCCGATAACCTTGACGCTGTTATCGGAGCGGCAGCGGCAGCCGCGCCGGCTCGACAACCCGTTCAAACCCACCATTTCTGTGGACAAAGTGAGGTTTAAGTTTTTTAGTAACAAAATTCATGGTATCCAAATAACCATTTTGAAAATAATGTTTTGTATATTCTGCTAGGGTTATCACATAATAGCCTAGATTACTACTATAGCTGTAGTGAAAAATCCAATAACAGTTCGTATTTATCTTACTTTCTCGGGTACCTTTCGTAGCCATCACTGACAAAGGAAGACAAATACGGACTTATCCGAGAAATTACAAGGTCATTTGATTATTTTCTACTCCTGCGTATTCTACTTGTTCTTATCTTTAACATGTTCGAGTTTTATAGAAAAAACGTTACACGTAGTTATTTTGTATTAATTTGATTAACTTTAATGAATCCCTACAAATTCAGGGATCAAATGTATCAATCACGTGAAATCCAAAAGTGACAGTATCTTAAAAAGGAATCCAAGATTGTTCAATAAGGGACTAAAATAAGCCATAATGACTCGAGACGTTTAGCCACGCAAGCGGAGCGCGGGTGGCTATAGTTCGAGTGTCATCATGGAATATATTCATATCAGTAATCATTAAACGTTTTTCACGAAATTAAATCGTCTTTTTTATATTTTTACTAGGTTGTAATTTTGGGGGTAATCCTCCATTCACAAATACCGTGATAGGTTGTTTAGGGGTTTTAAACGTAATTTTTAAAAAAAACTTTAATCCCTACGCAGTCCGCAGTCGCTATTCAAAGTTTTTTTTCCTAATTTAGTCTCACTGTTTGGTTTAACGAGCGATTCTCATAATATTATGGCTCACTGCTAGTATTAGAAAACAACACCACTTTGTCGTTGAAACTGGCGAAATACAATGTAATGAACACAAATTGCAAATCCCAGTTTCGTGGCTGATTTCTATTCTTACACGAGAACCTACTTAGGTACACGAGTACCTACTTGTATTTTTCCACGATAAGAATAGAAATTTGTTTTGCTGCAAAACAAAAACGAACGATCGACGCATGAATAAACTCATACATATCGTATGAAACGACATAGGTACTTACTTGATAGGTAGGTAACCAAACCAACTTCCTCTTATTAATATTTATTTTTATTGTTATTTATTTATTTATTAAAAAAGATGAAATTACAACATATATAGGAACATAATAATATGTCCCACAAAACCGTTTGCACAGTTTGACTGTGGGATCGAGTAGTCTCTACTCTCTTATTAAATCTATGATGAATCTAAACACAATAAAGTATCCTAAATTACTATATGTTATTAATAAGGTAACTATACAGCTTTCTACCAATATACTTATACACCGTGTTTTTTTTGATTTACGATAACTTTGGCATATTACTAGGTATATCCATAGAAACTAATTGGTACATTAGATTTTTAAATACTGCGAAAAAAATTTTTTTTTTCGGTTTAGTACAAAATAATGAAATCTTTTATCTTTGGTCATTCTAAAAGGGCCTTTAGAGTTAACTAATAATCAGTGTCAAATACGTCTATGTTGGCGTGACATACACACACAAGTAAAGATAACCCTTAACAGGTACAAGATTGTCACTTTAGATTGACGCGTATACCTACAAACCTAACAATTGGAAACTCTTTACTCATAAGAGTCATACCTAAGTATTAAAAGAAAATTGAGCCTTTTACACTAGTTTAACGTGATTAACTGATTAAATTTAAAAATTAAATATCTTTCAAACCGTTAGACTTATCATTTGTCTGTCTTCGGGAAATTAACTTTGTTTGACCTAAAGAACGTTCCCTTAAAGTTATCGTAAATCAAAAAAAACACGGTGTATATCATGTGAATACGAAACGTAAATGGCTATTACGCTATAAATGTTAAATTAATCAATTAATTATGATGTTACACCACGGCTGGTAAAAAAAACGATAGAATATATGATTTACCACAAACTAAATACTGAAATCGGAATCTTAATGTAGAAAAGTTTCAAATTTGAATACTTATTATACTGAACAACTGGAACATTCTCAAATATAAATTACGAAGATAGAAAATTATTAAGACAAAAGTGTTCGGACTTTATTATTAAACAACAAGAGTTAGACACTTTGAAACCTTAAATAAGATCGATAATGGCTATACGATAGACGACAGCATTGTAGATTGATCTGGCATGTAACAATATCTCATTGATTGTTAACTAGAAGATTAGGTATTTAAGCATCATAAGGTCGTCTAGGACTAATTTACTTTACAGCGACTGTGTTCTATGATTACTATACGAATGGCATGTTGAGAGGGATGACACAGGAGCGTTGTGTTTGCGGTCTGGGTTAGAAGAGCACATGTCATATGACAAAATCGGCTGTTCTTAGGATATATAAAACTTGTTCATATTTCCTTCAGACTGTTTACCGTGAAAACACGATTAGGATCAAATTCCTTGAACGATTTATTTTTTATCAAAGCTGTGAAAAAACGTCATGAATATTCTCTATTGGAGCTACAATTATTTTTAACTACAAGCATTTTTTGGAGTAAGTGAAATAAATTGCCACGCGGAAACGACGACGCCCCCGTTATTTCCTACTGTGTAATGTCGCACCCCCCACGAGTTCATAGCGTTATAGTCTCGCAGGCTACTAAGGGTTATTTTCCTTATGCAAGTGGCCCTCATGAGAAATAGCGGGTGTATGGGTAGGTACATATAAAGAAAGGAAGAAAGAAAGAAAGAAAGAAACATTTATTCGGCTATAACTAAACACATACAATTATAATAAATCAAATAACTTCTAAAATTAACTGAACCTATGGACTAAACAACTAAAAACACAAAAAAAAACAACTATAGCCGAAAAGGCTGACCAGCTCAGCTTATTGCTGGGCAGAGCCTCAGCGCTGGTTTTCAGCTGGAGCCTGAGATGAAAGGTAGATGGCTGTCATATTCATGAAGTATTAAATAGGACTTTAGGAAAACAGTGAACTAAAATAAAACAATTCAAGTTAAAATACAGTAACATCAGTCTTAACATCATATGCAGTGTGCCATTAAAGTTATCATGTACAACGTCCGATAATTATATACATAGCCTAATTTTATGAAAATAATAAATATAATCTGTAATTTTGCCCTAATACTTAGTTTATTTACGTGCACAACATTTCAAAAATAGCGGAAGCTAACGCCATCCATTTGTCGCTTTAAAGTAAACTCTTTTATTTTTTTACGGAATCCAGAAATAGATGTTGCGTTACGAATAGGAGGTGGTATGTCATTCCAAATTTTTGCAGCGGCGTACTTAAAACTCCCCTTAAATGCTGCTGTTCTATGAGATTGGCCTAATAGCCTACCAAGGCGAGTTCGTGACGACCATGCTAAGTTTTTATATAGGTATATCGGTTTTTCATATTTTACTACACCAAATAGAAGCGTAGCAAAGTGTATATATCGGCGCGAAGACATGTTTACATATAGTAAACATATATGGATTTTTCGCAGCATTGTAAACGCAACCTTCTAAACGTTACCTCGTGATATTAAAATAGATAAACGACTGATTGGGAGTAACTGAGAACTATTTCATCTGTGTAATAAGACAATAATTGCCTATTAGATAATTTGGCGTTTTCTTCTTCAGAATTCCATTAATTAAATCAAAATAATGTTGTATGAAATTCTTTGATTTGATTTTGAGTCGTATTATGTTGTTTAACGCATCATTATAACATCAAAGTTTTGTTTTCTGACTTAATTGGCATTCGTTAAAAACAATGGAGAAGCAAGAAGCGTATTTAAGTCAAACGACCTTCATTAGCATTGTCTTTAAGAAGTATTGTTATCGGTTTATACTTGCTTAATTATTTATTTAACAATTAGAGAAGGATGGATTCACAATCATGATATTTACACAATAACTAAATTGAGATACAATAAGGTAAAAACTTGAATGGAGCATACAAAAAAAAGCTATTTCGGCTTGACATGGAAAGGTTAACATAATTATGAAGTTTTTTTTTAAATATTTTGTTTAATAATAATATAAAAAATATAAAAACAGGATGTTTTTATTTTAGCTCGTTGATGAAGCACCCACACCGTCGAGTATATTAAGGTGACTTTCCGTAAACAAAAGAATGGTTCATATTAATAAATCATGGCGCCAATTTTGACGGACCGTAATATACGCACCGTTAAGCCAGTGTGGTCGCTCCCTTAATTGGAGAGAATAATAATATCAGCAAAATAATTAAATGTACATGCCTCACTTTTGTCTTAAAGAAGATAATGGGTCTTATTTACCTGACATGGGCACCCCTTCACAAATGCTGGACCGGTGGCATGAGCGGTTTTCGGCATGCTTCAGACACAGGAACCCTCCGAGGATCTGGCACATAAAACAAAACTTTAACCTCTCAAAACCTGGTGCATTTACATAAAAAGTCTAAATAGTTCTTGATGCCTTTTGACATGAAAATCTAATTGACCTAATTTGAGTCCAAAATTAAGCACTGGCTTCTCTTATGCATAACGATGATGATTCAAATAAATAACTATTAGAAAGAAAGAAAAAAGTATTGTAAGTACATTTTTAAAGTATGATACATACTAATATAACAAAAAAAAACTACTTATAGACAGCAAAATCCAAAGCTTAGTATTTATGGCGTAACCGTAAAAAAAACGGACTGCCGCCGGACGGTAAAATTCTCTGTAGTGCATATGGGCGGCATACCTTTTCTTAATAATTATATTAGCCCAGATAATAAGTAACATTAGTTTTAATGTACTTATCGTATGTTAAAACCATCTTTGATTTATATCCTAATTAGTGTCCACGACTTCCGATTTCAAAATGTTTATATTTATGTAATTTAATTGCGTAATGAAATGTATAAAATAGTAATAATATTTAAATATTACTTTGTATTTTTCTCATGTCTTTTTTGTTGTATAAGGAATTACTTACAACTTAAATCGATTGTGAGTGACGTCACTTGTTTTGCCCGAACAGAGTGGCGTGACTAGGGTGGTAGTGGGAATAGTGGGGTTGTTTGTCACTTAGTTTATAAGTCCGCCTGCTGTTTTAAGCGGTATCATTTTTACCACAACCACGGTGTAAGCTGTTACTCTGTCCAAATTATTAAATATAAAGTGATTATAACAGTCAAATAGTTTCCTTCATCCATCAACATGGAACCCAGTGACCCTGACGGTGGAAAGCCGCCGACAGCAGCGGTGGGATCACAATCCCCTATACTTGGAGCCTCCATAAATGCGGAATATCGCGCCGAACCTACTTTTTCCATGGAACAAGTGATGAGTTTGTTGACAAGTGTGATGAAACAGGCAGCCGCGAGCGCAGTTACAGCGGCGATGTCTGTGACTGCTACGCCACGAGACCGCAGCAATTTCTACCTGCCGCCTTTTGATCCAGACATCCGATCACACGATATTAGAGACTGGTGTGCAAATATTGACGAAACCATGACTACCTTCAACATTTCACCTCAAGAAGTACGAATGAAAGCTATTCTTCAACTGAAAGGACGAGCTAAGACGTGGGCCGACACCTGGTCCCTGCAATCTACCACATGGCAACAAGTGAAAGAAGATTTAATCCGGACATTTGGGAAGGAGTTCCGGTATGCTGACGACGTTTACAAATGGCGCAGCTACACATCGGACCAAGCGGCCAGCTACGCCGAGTACGCTACTACTGGTTGGACACTCTTCAAGCGGGTCCGGCCTGAGGCTTCAGATGCTGAGGTGGTCGACGCTTTGATAACAGGTATTTATCCTGAACACATTAGATCGGAATTGTTGAGAACCACACCTGATTGTTTGCCTAAGCTAGTTTCAGTTTTAAAAACTTATCGCAAGCGGAAATTTGATAGTGTAGAAAAATCTAATAGTTACAATAAGAGGCCGCGAGTATCCGAAACCTTAGCAAAAACTGATCAAACAGCTACTTGTTTCAAATGTAACAAGCCTGGTCATCGTTTTCGCGATTGCAAGGAAGCTACCGCTCCTCCACCTGCGCCGCTTTCTAGATTCAATTCCCCCCAAAATATTAGTGGGTTTAATAATTCTGTAAAGTCTATCGAGTGTAAATATTGTCATAAGATGGGTCACGTAGAAAAGAATTGCTTTCGCAAACAAAATGACGAACGCAATTTACCGTTTAAAAATAAATCTGTAAATTTTTGTAATTCGGTGAATCGCAGTACTACACAAGTGAAAATAGGCAACAACCTTTACGATTGTTTATTCGATACAGGCGCCGACTGTTCCCTTATTCGACAACGCTTCTCTGGTTCGATTCCAGGGAAAAGGAAAACCGTTGATGTTGTATTTTCGGGTATTGGCGGTTGCCCAGTGCATTCAACACAAACCATTACAACCATTGTTGAGATCGATGAAGTCAGGGCAGAGCTAAAATTTTATGTAGTCGGGGATACGCAGACTCAGTTTGACATTTTGATAGGTTATGATCTTTTACAAATCCCTGGTCTCAGCGTTACCATGACTAACTCTGGGATTTCAGTGAAACAAGACTCCAATTTTGATGTAAGGGTTTTGAATGAATGTACTGGTTTAGATCCTCTCTTTGACCTTGACACCGACGTTAAAGACCAGGTTTTACTTGACCAATTGAGAAATATTGTCAGTAACTTCAAACAAAGTTTTACAAAAGGAAATAATGTCTCGATAGTTAATACAGGTAAATTAGAGATCAGGCTAAAGAACCCCGACAAAATTGTACAGCGCAGACCTTACAGATTGTCCCCTACCGAGCGTGAGAAAGTAAAAGATATGGTAAATGATCTCAAGGGTAATGGCATAATCCGTGACAGTTCTTCCCCTTTTAGCAGCCCGATTTTGATTGTAAAGAAAAAAGATGGCTCTGACCGACTCTGTGTTGATTTTCGGGAACTTAATGCCAATACACTTAGAGATCATTATCCGTTACCATTGATCGCAGACCAAATAGATAAATTAGGCAGGGCGCGTTACTTCACATGTCTCGATATGGCCGCGGGGTTTCACCAAATACCTATTGCTGAAAACTCTATTGAGAAAACTGGATTTGTGACCCCTGACGGTCAATATGAATTCTTACGAATGCCTTTTGGACTGTGTAACGCGCCCTCAGTCTACCAACGAGCGATTAATCAGGCGTTAGGTGATTATAAAGATAAAATCGCTCGTGTTTATATAGATGACATTTTGATTATGTCTGAGACTGCCGAAGAAGGTTTGCATAATCTGAATCTTGTTCTTAAACGTTTGACAGATGCGGGATTTTCATTAAATCTAGGAAAATGATCATTTTTAAAAACCTCTGTTCAATTTCTGGGCAACGTTGTCGAAAATGGCACTGTCAAGCCGAGCCCCTTAAAAATACAAGCTCTCTCTAACTCAGCAGTTCCTAAAAATGTGAAAGAGCTTCGTCAGTTCAATGGTTTAGCTGGCTACTTTAGGAAATTTGTGCCTAACTTTTCTAAAATTATGATACCTTTGTATGAACTTACCAAATCCAGCATACCATGGAACTGGACTGAGGCTCAGGAAACAGCTAGAAACGAGATCATAAGCCGCTTAACGTCATCCCCATTGTTGGCAATATTTGACCCCGACTTGCCGACCGAACTTCACACTGACGCCAGCGCCCTAGGGTATGGTGCTGTGATGATTCAGAGGCAAAACCAGACCCCCCATGTCATTGGCTATTTTAGTATGAGAACGACCAGTGCAGAGAGAAAATACCACTCATATGAGCTCGAAACACTGGCCGTTGTCAAAGCCATTAAACATTTTCGGCATTTTTTATATGGTCGTGATTTCAAGGTCGTAACTGACTGTAACTCTCTTAAGGCCTCGAGACACAAGAAAGAACTAACGCCTAGAGTACACCGTTGGTGGTCTTTCTTGCAGTCATTTCAGTTCGATATTGAATATCGTAAGGGTGAAAAACTGGCTCATGCGGATTATTTTAGTAGGAACCCAGTCGATATGACTAGCGCACAAAAAGCAGTTTCTCATAATACTAATGTATCACGCTCAATTCAAACGATGCGTTTCTCTCTTAATGCTTCAACTCTAGACCAGAATTGGTTGCTTATAGAACAAAAACGTGATCCCCTACTAAAGAACATAGTTGATCAATTACAGTCTGATTCCATCCCTAAAAATCTCGCAGACACTTATGTCATTTTGAAAGATAAACTATTGAGACGTAAAGTACAAATAGAAAATAAAACACGGAAATTGATTATTGTCCCTCAGAGTTACCGTTGGAACCTTATTTCCCACTATCATAATTCGCTTCAACACTTTAGTTGGGAAAAGGTTTTGGCAAAAATACGAGATCAGTATTGGTTTCCTAATATGTCAAAATTGGTCCGGAAATTTATTGAGAATTGTGTTAGTTGTAGAGTCAGGAAAGGAACCTCAGGCACTAGACAAGTATCTTTACATCCTATTGACAAAATTTCAATACCATTCCACACTGTGCATGCCGACATTACTGGTCAAATGAATGGAAAACGTGATCGCGCCGAATACGCCTTCGTTTATATAGACGCGTTTACTAAATATGTCCATTTAGTATATTCAAACGATCGTACGTCCGAATCTGCTATTAGATGTTTTCGTGAACTCATTACCATCTTTGGTACGCCCACCAGACTTATAACAGATCAAGATAAAAGCATGACCTCTTTGGATTTCAAAAAGTTTTGTCAAAATTTCGGTATAGAACATCATGTTGTAGCGAAAGGAGCTAGCAGGGCTAATGGTCAGGTGGAACGCGTGATGAAGGTCATTAAAGATAACATGTCAGTGGTGGAGCTTGATAAGCCTTGGTATAATGCAATTCAAGATTTACAATTAGCCATAAATTGTACAGTGTCGAAAAGTACTGGTAAAAGTCCAATTGAGTTATTACTTGGTAAAAAATGTTCTCCGCCAGCTATCAAGCTCCTCCAAGTCGATGATGATGATATTGTCGAAGATCTTATGACTGTTAGGAATGCTTGTAAAGAAAGGATGGACGAGCGATCTTTCCAGGACAAAATCCGATTCGATAAAGCCAAAGCTCAAATCAAACATTTCAAAGTTGGAGATTTTGTTTTAATGCGCGTTCATGAACGTCACACTACAAAATTAGGACCTAAATTCGAGGGTCCGATGGAAATTTTGGAAATTCTACCTAATGATCGTTATAAATTGAAGCATGTTAATTTACGAGGATGTTCTGAAAAGATCGCCAGCCACGACTATTTAAGACCTGCTCCCATAGGACAAGCAGATCCATTTCATGATAGTGATGAATCTCCCGTATGGGCGGATGATGTGACAGGTGAGACCTAAGGTTTTAGAATTGTGTGTAGAATAAGAACAAATTTGTTATTGTTGTAATTTGATAATGTAATTTATAAATTTTCCTCATTTCCCTCCCTGACGCTGGCTGGCCACCATGCGTTTCCTTTCCCGGTCTTGAGAGGTTAGATCCCAGGATGGGTGATGCCTGTTTTCTGAGAGGTTAGATCCCAGGATGGGTGATGCCTGTTTTCTGAGTGGCTAGATCCCAGGATGGGTGATGCCCGTTCGCTGAGTGGCTAGATCCCAGTGCGGGTGATGGCTGATTTGTGTGTTGATTATGCCATATTATTCAGCGCAGAGAGCGCGCTGGATCAGTATGGCCGTATGGGCGGCATACCTTTTCTTAATAATTATATTAGCCCAGATAATAAGTAACATTAGTTTTAATGTACTTATCGTATGTTAAAACCATCTTTGATTTATATCCTAATTAGTGTCCACGACTTCCGATTTCAAAATGTTTATATTTATGTAATTTAATTGCGTAATGAAATGTATAAAATAGTAATAATATTTAAATATTACTTTGTATTTTTCTCATGTCTTTTTTGTTGTATAAGGAATTACTTAGAACTTAAATCGATTGTGAGTGACGTCACTTGTTTTGCCCGAACAGAGTGGCGTGACTAGGGTGGTAGTGGGAATAGTGGGGTTGTTTGTCACTTAGTTTATAAGTCCGCCTGCTGTTTTAAGCGGTATCATTTTTACCACAACCACGGTGTAAGCTGTTACTCTGTCCAAATTATTAAATATAAAGTGATTATAACAGTCAAATAGTTTCCTTCATCCATCAACATGGAACCCAGTGACCCTGACGGTGGAAAGCCGCCGACATGCACAATTGCCTTTACGGGGATTAAACCAGGGACCGCTTTAGAACCGCTAACCGCATCGTCCATTTGTATTTAGCATTCACAAAATACACATTCTGCGGTTATTTTTATGATTTTACTGCGCACCGGACTGTCCCTACGGAATGTCCCTACGACTGTAACGGTGAAAGGTGACTGTTGAGTTTATCCTAAAAATAATACTAGGCATTCTGGATATAAAGCACCACTCATCACTCAATCTACGTCATAATCCGACCCTAACTTTATTAAGATGGGTACGACAAGCGCTAAATTATATTTATAACTTTAGTCACACGCAATAACGCGCTCCTTTGAAGAATTAGGTCAAAGTCAAAGAAGCTAGAATCCCGAAGGGCTTGAAGTTACGTGCTGTTGAGATTAAAAATATGAAATATTTAATATTGTAACAGCGCCCCCTCACAATACTGGAAGTGACGACCGGGGCCTTTTATTTTAGGACCCAATGTTTTAAAGGAACTTATCTGGCTCATTTATCTTAAAGTAGCCTCGTGTAATACCTGAAAAAATAATGTATTTAAATTAATTTACGTTTTGAAATTTTGACGGAATTTAAAAGCATTTTGCTCGATCTCTCGTCGTGAGTCAAATTCAGTACAATTATCCCATTAGGACCTAAATAATATTACCTATTCTATTTCTCAGGCTACAAGAAGCGATGAAAGACGAGGTAAGATTGAAGAGGCCTTTCAGACTTCAGGGTTGGAAATACATTAAGGTTGACGGTACGTCTGATAGCAAATATTCGTGTGCCTCAGAGCCTACTTATTATCAGGTGCTTTGTATCTTTATTTTCCTTTTTTATAAAAAATAGGTTCAGTATGATACAATGAAGAAATCGAAAATGTACATAAATTATTTTACGCATAATACAACATTAACTAAATTAATGTAGATAGACCAATTTTATATGGTTTCCTTATTGATTTGGATGCTTTATTTAGTTGAGATATTTATCTCAGCTCTAATTGCAGAGAAGAGCTGAAACACAATCGCTTTAGCGATGGAAATTAGCGAAATAAATTATCAAAAGCCGTCTATATCAATGTTTTTAATGGTCGGCAGTCTGAAACATAACTGCAACGTTCAAATAGGACATCCTTAAATTCTTTTAAGGGATACTTAAATTGCTGTTTCATGGGTAAACGAAATGCCAAGACCGCAACATCAATATTAAAACTTTCGCCATCGTCATTAAAACTTTCCGACAACGTCATGAACAAATTGAAAATTGTTTTAAAACATTGACCTCGTCCATTGTTTATGAAGGGTTACAAGATATGTAAACAGAAAACTTTTCAAGACACTTTTTAAACTTACGCTGCATCTATCTGACCAATTTCTCAGAAAAATATTAAGATATCGAAAAAGAAAATTTTTGAAATCTCGTAAGTCTCGTATTGGTTTATTTAGTCACCTATCACTTTCTGGCTTTGGCAATCTACAAAAAGAAATAAATTGATAGAACAAACCAATGTGGCAACAATTGGAAACAATATCGTCTGAAACAAAATTTAAGAGGCACTAAGTTGTTTTCTTTTCTGTTTCTCCTTGCTATCTTGGCAAGGTGTATTACTTATGTCAATGTTGAGTTGTAGACATAACGGACGTGACGAGAATGTTCGGTGACGGTGTTAATTTTGATTTATGTGGGATGATCAGACGGAATTCCTACAACAGATAACAAAATTTTATGGACGATTGACGGACGACATAGACCATCACAGGACATCTGATAGGTTACGAATAGCGGGAAAGTGGATAACAGAAGTTTACGTATACCAATAAAAATAATAAGTTGAAGAAAAAGATATAATTAACATTAATAAATATAACGTAAAGAAGCTAGAGTTTTATAAAGAAATGAGAGATCAAAAGCTGATGGGCAGCGGGAGATTTTATTCATCGTTACATTAAAGGCAGCTTTGCAGCAACTTATACATATACAAGCATTCGCATACGAGTATTGTAAATTGTTTTTTTTATTATTATTTATTATTTATAAGATTTATAATAATTACAAAGAAATTGGCTTAATACAGCGAACGGAAATCGTATGCGGTTTATTTGTCGCTGCCAAAATTTAAAATGTTTATTGTATTGCAATGATGCCAATACTCTAAACTTACTAAGACGTTAAAATAACAGACGTATAAATACTACAATTTTGGAAGGTTTAGGTTTCCACTTCCATTAGGGCGACATAATTATAACTAGGTAACGTTTTGCTTTTGTAGCCCGACAAATACCGTTATTAACCTATCACTTAGATCAAAATAATTAGAAGTTACGTCTATTGTCTACGCCCGTATTAATAAACTGATCTCAACCCTAATGCTCGTCTCGAGATGCGTCAAAAATTCATTAGGTATATGGTTTGGCGTTTAATTTGACGTATCCTGAGACGGGCCTCACAGTCGAGATGATTTTATTAATACGGCCCTTACACGTTTGGAACTACGAGTATCATATAAATTATCTATTTATATGCGAAGTAGGTATAGTTTTAGTCGCGGCTTAGACCAAAATCCGCTTTTCCTTTATACAAATTGTAACTTTTGAACAGAGCAACACCAATTTCGAACTTTTATAAGATAAGTGAAAACACCAACAAGTTTTTACAAGTCCTCAAACCGAGTCCATAAAGTATAAAAGTTCAAGATTAAATTAAAAGTTACCCGGTAACTATTTAATACTCCATCACGTCTTTTTTCGTATTTTCATTACTTATTTTAATTTGCGATACTTAGTGAACAACTTTAGTTATTAAAACTTACTCTTCAGTTCAGCCAGCGCATTTAATCAAGAACGTAGAAAATTTTAACGAGCTATTTAAGGCCTCGTTAATTTTGTGGGGAACGGCGCTGCTTTTTACTAGGTATTTTTTTCACAGACCATTTATTAATTGTTATGAAAAACATGAATAATCATGTCATGATTTTGCCCAACCTGCCGTCCCGGGTGTACAGTCATAGTTATAAACATATACGTTCCCAAGACGCAAAAAATATCTACACGCTTCTATGCCACAAACAATAAGGTAGGTATATGTATATATTTCACTAACAATGGGCCTCATAAGGAAGCTCAAAGTCAATCAGAGGGCTATGGAGAGGGCTATGCTCGGGGTTTCTCTGCGTGATAGAATCAGAAATGATGATATCCGCAGTAGAACTAAGGTTACCGACATAGCCCTAAGAATAGCTAAACTGAAGTGGCAGTGGGCGGGGCACATTGCTCGCAGGACTGATGGCCGATGGGGTCAGAAGGTTCTGGAGTGGCGTCCGCGTACCGGAAGACGATCTGTAGGTAGGCCTCCAACAAGATGGAGTGACGAACTCATCAGGATCGCGGGACCGCG
This sequence comes from Acleris sparsana, assembly GCA_923062465.1. Taxonomy (NCBI): domain Eukaryota; kingdom Metazoa; phylum Arthropoda; class Insecta; order Lepidoptera; family Tortricidae; genus Acleris; species Acleris sparsana. The sequence continues at coordinate 6,861,270 of OV281293.1, forward strand.
GTGGATGCGAAAAACACAAGACCGGTCTGAGTGGAAAGCCTTGGGGGAGGCCTATGTCGTCCAGCAGTGGACGTCTTTCGGCTGACATGATGATGATGATGATTTATATTTCACGGGATGTCTGTATAGATATAAATGCTTTTAACGGTACAAATAAAAACAATTACGTTTTTTCAGCATATTGCATATGAGGTATCTTTTATACACGACCTCAAACAAAAACGAACGAACACGCAATGTAACAGCACCACACAAAATCGTTGTAGGACGAGTGTGAATAGCATCATATAAAACGTTCTGCCACTGGAACGACCAATTAAAATCCGGACCGACACACGACATAGGGGGAACGAGCTCTAAGGGTCCATAAACGAGTAGGTACGTACATTTGTACCTCGAACATTTGTAGCTACCACAAGGAACTATGAAATAAGTTTCAAATAACAGCGCAAAAAATAAACACTAGATGGAGCCATGACGGGCTTAGGGCCTGCAAAACTCAATCTTTGAAAACTCAGCAAAGACAACTCCGGCACGTAGTTAGTGTCACTAGACGTCATGTTTAGCTTTAAAACTTTAATCAAGAATAATGTATAGAATGTGCGGTAAAGAAGTGGAAACAACTACAGGAGAAAGAGTGAAATTGCTAAGTCGATATCCAGACAAAAGAAATTCAAACACACTGCCATGGCGCTACATCCACATACTGGAAGTAGTGGAAGAGGCCATAATAGAGTGGTAAAAAGAGAGGTTATTAGATTTCATAAGATCTAGGTGAATAAGAGTTGATAACGTAATTAAATGAAGCCACTCATATGCGTGTTTTTTTTTTAAAGTACCAGTCTTAGTACGCAATGGATCAACTGTGTTTCTGTGTATAGTCTCTTGTCATATAAACTCACTCGAAAAATGCTGATACCAAAATACCTATTACAATATTTAACTATTTTGCGACAGTTTATAATTTCATCTGTATTTTCGGAAAGTAAAAATATACTGAACCAAACTTTTTTATGCTCGGCCATGTCACTTTGGCGCTTGGAGGGTTTAATCGTTGGTCAATCCTTTATTTAAATATATATTTGTGGCTTTGACAAGGAAACTTCAAACTATATTTTAAGAACCAACTCGTTACCGCACTGGTTTTGCGTGTTATTTATAATTAGCAACAAACGAACTTTCAAAAAATTCATTTACTATCTAAGCGGGATTTGTCAAGTAACACGTTGTGCAAGTGAATGAACCAACGCGTCATACAAAGCAAAGAAAATTCAACGCTCCCGGGTCCCACGGCGCCTTCTCCATTAACAGTATGCATTTTGTTAAAAGCTTTTTAATGTAGGAATTCGAAAAATTGCTGTTATAAACTTGTGGTTATAAAATATTTCGTAAATTGTTATGTTTTAATCTCCAATAAAAAGGGTTGAAGGGTGTGTATTTTTAGCGGTCATCTACCACAAGGTCGAATTTTAGTTAGGTACCATAATTATGTTTCGTTTGTCCAAATTTTCATTAGTTAGAAAAAAGAAGGTTAAATCCGTTTATTTTTTCTGGATCTAAAAGAAACCAAACGTAACGTACAGGTTCACGTTCAGGTTTAACATTTTAATAGTAGGTTCAGAAAAAAACTGACTAATGAATTTTCGGACAGATAAAATAGAAGGAAATCAAATCTTCGGACTTGCGATAGAATAATATTCAAGCCCTTTCTGTCCGGTTAGGTTTAATTTTTCACAAAAAGTTTCTTTTAACCGTATATTCAAACGCGTGAAGAGTTCCACGTCGGAGGGAAGAGTTTTTTTAATTAAAACTGTTCAAAGTAATGTAACGAACTATCTTAGAGTCTAGCGTCACAAATGCCAACATAAAAAAAAAAAAAAAAAAAATGTGCTACTGCTTGGCACAGGCTTCGCACGACGTGGCTCATAAAAATCTCCTACGTTCGCAATATATAAGATGACTGTCATATTATTAATGTCCATGGCAAGTAATATAGCAGGGTTTGAACTTGTTAGAGTGGCTTTCAGTTAAGCAGAGTTTAGTAAACAAAGTCCCTAGGGCCAGCTTTACCACGAACCACGACGAGGATATTATGAACGTGACCAAATTCCGAATTATGATCCGCCATCTTAACATTGTCAGTTTAAGGAGGGCGGAAATGTAACCATAAATATTTTTAGTATTTTTCTCGGTTGAATTATTAGTATCAATTCATGTTCATTGGTAGTACCTTGTGCAGGGTCCGTTCGGATCGCTACCACCATCTTACCCATTAACCTACCGTCAAGCAGCAGTGTTCGCATTGCTGTGTTCCGGTGTGGGGATAAGACAAAAGATAAAATTACTAGTATAGAGGCATTCCATCTCAGTCCTCAGGGTTGGCAACGCATTTGAGGTCTTAGGATTGCAGTTTTTGAGATTTTAAATGTCTCAGATCCCACTTACCATCAGGTGGCCATGTGCTCGCGTGCCTTCTCATTGCCATAAAAAAAAGGTATTTTTAGATGCTTTCTACCTTTTAAGTGCGAAGGGTTTATTAATGGCATTAATCTTTTTTATGGGCATTTCCCCCAAAATTAAGATACGTTGAACAATAACTAAAGGTACAGGAGCCGCAGGTGCAGGAACCTGCGGCGTGTTTTCATCCCAAAAAGCCGTATCGGATTTTACGCCTTATTATTTTAATTAAAATAATAGTTAATAGGTACCTTAAGAGTAAGAAACCTTACACAAATTGACCCCGTCCCACATTAAGCTTCAACATTATCATTTTATTATGATTACTTTCCGTTCAACAATATCGTATGACAGTGTAAACCCATCGGTAAAAGGGGCCTTATGTCGTACAATGCTGTCATGCCGGCTGAAATAGATATACTTAGAATTGACATGTATTTATACGCATTGTAATATTTCAATTTATATTAACATATTGTTCTCATTCTCAATCAACTTTCTTTTAAGTTAATTGCAGCTAGTTTTACGATGCGTTATAATTTATTTTTGTAGTATTTAATTCAGTATGAATTACGTGTGGTAATTAGCTTTTTAGTGACCTAGGGGAAAATATTACTTAAATTGATTTATTTATACATACATCTGATTAGTATTTTATTTCCTTCTCAGCACCAACCTTTTTTTTTTTAGCTCATTGTTGCATGCCTTAAGGCATTAAGTCCGCCAATTGTACGTACTTCATGTAGTGAGCAATAAAGTTTAAATAAATATATAACGATTTAATAATATGTTCATGGTTTCCTAGCTCAGAATGCAGGGTCGTGATATATCCACTGTAATGTTTTATATTCAATAAACTTTTTTTCATTTTTCATTTTCATAGACGTTTGAGGCTAATATAATTTTCCTATTACTATTAATTAATTTCATACCAAAATTAAAAATTGGTAAAATGGTGACCTACCACGCGAACACATACGCGGGCCCTAGCCAAGGTGCATTACGCTAACTAGCGTTTCTAGTCGTTTCGTTTTTAGGGTTCCGTAGCCAAATGGCAAAAAACGGAACCCTTATAGATTCGTCATGTCTGTCCGTCCGTATGTCACAGCCACTTTATTCCGTAACTATAAGAGCTATACTATGGAAACTTTGTAAGTAGATGTATTCGGTGAACCGCATTAAGATTTTCATACAAAAATAGAAAAAAACAATAAATTTTTGGGGTTCCCCGTACTTAGAACTGAAACTCAATTATTATTTTTTCATCAAACCCATACGTGTGGGGTATCTATGGATAGGTCTTCAAAAATGATATTTAGGTTTCTAATTATTATTTTTCTAAACTGTATAGTTTGCGCGAGAGACGCTTCCAAAGTGGAAAAATGTGTGTCCCCCCCCCCCGTAACTTCTAAAATAAGGGAATGATAAATGTAAAAATAATATATGATGTACATTACCATGCAAACTTCCACCGAAAATTGGTTTGAACGAGATCTAATAATTGTTTTTTTTTTTAATACGTTATAAATCGTAAACAGCATTTTACCTTTCATTCATGCAACTCAAATATAATAAAGAATTAAGAAAAACATTTAAATAGTGGTACGGAACCCTACGTGCGCGAGTCCGACTCGCGCTTGGCCGGTTTTTAACCTAAAACCTATTGGTTTAAAAATCAAACGAATATAAACGCTAGCTCGTTAGCGTAATGCATCTGGGCTAGGAATCTAAAACGAGTTTTCGTTCATGTTATGTATACAAGAAACGCAAACGCGTTCGAAACATTTGCTGTATGAGCGAGCAACTTATAATATAGGCACTGTAAACCAAATTAATTTCTAGGTTAGTTTATCACTAAGTCAAAGTGACGCAACGAGTCAAAAGTCTAGGAAATTCATTGGTCACGTTACTGTGACATGACACAGACCCTGAAACTATGAAGTTGACAGTAACTAGGTACTTAGTCCTTAGTCCGAGTGCTCGTCCCACTACTGTACTAGTCCGAGTCCCCATACTTTGACTTGTGATAGGATAACATTAACATCGCTTTTATCACCACCTCATTTTAATTATGAGATATGGTTTTAGCTTTGATATTTTACACGTCAAAAAGACTGCCAGCAAAAGCAACTGTCATTTACATAAAACAAATTCCATTTAACAAAAGTATACGTCACATCTTCTAAAATAGATGGAAATGTTTTGTGCACTCGTACGCGCACGACGACACGACGCAAAGAAATATTTTCTTTTCACAAGTCGAGCACTCGGGCCCTTATTTAAGTGTTGTTTAGTTCTTCAAAAATGTTTTGCTCGTATCAATTAATGCGTTGTTCAGTTTAACGAAATAGGTATTCATACGGCTAATCCTCGGCGTCTTTAGAGTTCCGTACCCAAAGGGAACTAACAGGAAGAAACTGTTATAGTCTAAACTAATTGGCATTTATTACAGCGTCGATAAAACTAAAGAACATAAGCTTCTTAGCATTATTAGGTTGCTTTTAAAAATGAAAAGCTGGAATCCAATCTCAACAAAATAAAATTAGATATTATTTTATAAAAGATAAAAAATCACATTGTTAATTTCTAAAGTAAACATGATCCGAACTCTCTAGTTAACTAAGATTGTATTTCCACATTGAACAAGTGTAACGAAAAGCAAAATAAAAAATAACCAAAGCTGCTGGATAATGTCGTCAAAATAATGGTACTTATCATGTATTTATTGTTTATTTCGCTAATTTCACAATTAAATAATTTTAATATAGCCTATGACACTCCAGTGGTTATGACGAATCTATCCACGTATAATTTATTTAAATCCGTTCAGACGTTTAGTAGTTATGAGCGGTCATTGAGTCGGACATATATACAAGTCAAACAACCCTCCTTTTGGGCTTTGCCGCAGTCCGGTGAGAAAACCTCGTACAAAATGGAAAAATAAGAAATGAAACAAAAATGCCGTAGTTTTTAGAAAATGTGATTGTTATAGTACATTGTAGCCCAGGTACAGAAAGTAAGCAATAGATGGACGAGTTAGTTCGCGGGCCGAGCCGCAGGTGAGGACCGCGAAGATACGAGTCCATCTATTGCACTTTCTACCGAGGCAATACTATGTGCTTTTCACGCCTAATGTAAGGAAATAAAACAGGTTAGGACATAATACACAGTTTAATTAAAAGTAATATTGATATTAGCATTAGGACAGTTGCTGAATGACAAGGAAATGTTTTTTATTTATTTGCCATGCTTTGAAATTTTCATACACTTTCTGATATTTGCGACGGGATTTTATTGGCAGTAAATTCCGAATTACCGACTTTGCCGTATCCTGAATTTCAGGCGGTGTAAGATCCATATCTGTACTTGTATCACTCATTTTTGTTGAATATCGTACAAATTTCCAATCAAAAGTTCAAAAGTTTAGCGTTTGTTTCCAATTAAAAGAACAGAAGTAATTTTCATTCCCGCCTTTTTAACTTTTTTAATTTTTACCTTATTTAAAGATGCAAAGGCGTTTTTCACGTACGCCTTAAAAACTTACATAAAAACACGTTTACAATCGCAAAAATACACTTTCACTGAGCGGATTTGACGTTTTAATTTTTTAATTAAACGTTCTAATGTCATATTTGTCAAACATTTTTTATTTATTTCCGAACGAGTTACTAATGTCATAAATAACCGACCAATAGCAGAGTAGAAAGTAAACTGGTCTAAAAACACTCCATTTTACTTTGCAACTCAACATTGTTGGACTGTTTTTGTGTTGTACTACTAAGAGCAACTTTCTATTCTGATTTCGATCCTTCTTTGGCCATATTTCCGAGCAGTGGCGTGAAAAATACATTACTGGACTCTTTGCTAATTGAGAAGGTTTCTAAGAGCTTGTCTTTGTCCCTTTGGATACCAAACAACAATAATAATTCATCAATGTAAAAGCCGTTCCGTTGAGAAATTCAAATTCTCTCCAAATAATTTCACCACTGCTGAGTTACCGTAATTTCAATTTCTTCTTCAAATAAACATTGATTATTTGATCAATCGGTACTAACTGAACATCCCAAGTTCTAATCCCGGCTCCAATACAGGTTCTTCAATCTAAATCTCGATAATTAAATACGAGATTAGGGCAGAATCGTACACGTAAAAGCCTAAAGCTAACGTTTCAAGCTACATTTAGGTTTCTTCATTGCTTTAAGCTCTTTCTTATTAGCAAAGAAAGATAAATCGTAAAGTTATATTTGAAAAATAGATATGCAAAACCTAGCCACTGTCACGGAATGTACAATAGTACAAGTTCGGCCTCTATCCAACCAAAAAGATTTTGGTATTGTCGACGTTTTGATAGCTCTTATTTACTTGCTAGTAATGGCGGTCGAGATAAAAATAATATCATAAGTCAAATACGTTTTGGATTCCACCTCAAGAACGCGCTCTGCCTTTCTGCTCTTGTACTTCTCTATCACAATAGTGTTTAGGTCGCACTGTGCCTTTTAGGGCTATGCTCGGGGTTTCTCTTCGTGATAGAATCAGAAATGATGATATCCGCAGTAGAACTAAGGTTACTGACATAGCCCGAAGAATAGCTAAACTGAAGTGGCAGTGGGCGGGGCACATTGCTCGCAGGACTGATGGCCGATGGGGTCAGAAGGTTCTGGAGTGGCGTCCGCGGACCGGAATACGAGCTGTAGGTAGGCCTCCAACAAGATGGAGTGACGACCTCGTCAGGATCGCGGGACCGCGGTGGATGCGAAAAGCACAAGACCGGTCTGAGTGGAAAGCCTTGGGGGAGGCCTATGTCCAGCAGTGGACGTCTTTCGGCTGACATGATGTGCCTTTTTTATGTCTAATAGAAGGCAACAGAGGCGGTTACTCATTCTTTCATTCGATTCACTTTGTGGGTTGTATTTATATCATCGAACGCTATTTTCTGCTGCAATGAAACCATGATGTTTCAGCATATCATAAGCATTCATAATGCTGGTTAGATTAGTTTAGACGTGTGACTACCAATATTAAAAACACATGCGGCGATACATGATCGATGAAATGAAAATGCGTAATGAAACATTCGTTGAAAGGTGCTTCGATGTAATAATAGAGACCCCCTAACCCCCACGAAAACCTCAAGAGAGCACACCGACCACCTGATGGTTAGTGGACTGTGAAGCCTATAGATAGACATCTAATGTCTAGATTGCAATTTTAGATGATGACAATTTCAACATTGTAAATATGTTTCCAACCCTGAGGACTAAGATGATGCCTTTATGGCAGTAATCGCACGATTGCCTTTTTTTTGTATGCGAATACAGCTGGCGTACTCTGTGCTTCCCTTTCTATCGCATAATTTGAATTCAGCCCATACAAAAGTCACACCCAGAGCTGCAAGGCGATATACAGTAAAACTGACAGATGTACTATTAGCCTATCGGGACCCTGACCACGAACGTTACCCATAGAACGTTGTCACAGTGACATAATGAAACAATTTGTTTGGAACGTCTTACGACTTGAACCATAACGTCACAGTTCGATAGTGGTTCAGGGTTTTTAATGGCTGATAGGACCTTTTCATGTCTTATTCACATTGTGATAAGATGAACACGAAAAAGGTACGTCGTTCAGATTCCTTTATTGTACTGGTAGCTTCACGCCTAAAGTGAGGAGTTCGCCGGGACTGACTCTGTGAAGCTATGAGGCAAAGGGGAAAGGCGAGTGAGTTACGGATGTCCAACCCTCATAATATTTAACGTTGACAGGGGAAACCTCTCAATTTGCGAAGCCCTTGATAATATCTACGTGACGATTTACATCCGGGATTTACGTACACGGTTAGGCTCCGCTGAATCCCGGGACAAGGTAATCCCTCCTGTTTACCGCATTACGGATAACGCCAATACATACCTACTTAGTTTTATTAATTGTAATAAACAAACCGGTTTTGTTTTTGGTTCATACTTACTAGTTACGGATGAATGATCGGATATGATGAAGTTCGCTAAACATATAATTAAGTAACGAATAAATGGTTATCAGGTATTCTAAATTACTGAAAAATTGATAACTAAGTTATGTAAAGTCGTTCATTAGTGACGATTTTTCGTAAAGGACTTTCAAAAAGGAACGACTTTGTTACCTTTTAATTTAAATGTCTCTGACTAGCGCGGTAAGTGTAGAGCCGTTTCACCAATTTTATTAAAAAAATATGTACTCTTAGGACCGTATTAATAAACTGATCTCAACTCTAATGCTCGTCTCGAGATGCGTCAAAAATGACAGTGTTCTATGGTTTGGCGTTTACTTTGACGTATGTAACGGGCCTCACAGTCAAGATGAGTTTATTAATACGGCCCTTAATAATACGCACACATAATGTAAAACGTTACTTGAAGTTCTCAAACTAAAACAACCATTTGTAGAACTGCAGTCACAGTAATACAAAACCTTCTGAATATGGTGTGCCCGAGCCCAACCTACACTTGACCGGTTTTTAGTAATTGTTTTTTTTTGTTTGTACTTTAATCATACCAACATTGAAGTTTGTATGTTTATACTTTGTTACGTTTCATTAATCTGAGAGCTCATGAGTATTTCCTTTTTAATATTGTTATTAAAATATCTGTTGACTTACCTGTTTAAATCCGCGTCTATACCGCGCGTTCATATAGCAGTAGATGATGGGATTGTAGCAGGAGTGGCTCATGGCCAGCCAGTGGCTCGCGAACCAGACGTACGGCATGCCAGGCCACGCGCCCCATTCCGCGTCGCTCTCATGAGCCGTCCACAACACCTCGACAACAACAACATTCAGTATCATATAGCAGTAGATGATGGTTTGTAGCAGGAGTGGCTCATGGCTAGCTGGTGGCTCGCGAACGAGACGTAAGGCATGCCCGGCCACGCGCCCCACTCCGCGTCGCTCTCGTGAGCCGTCCACAACACCTCGACAACAACAACATTCAGTATCATATAGCAGTAGATAATGGGGTTGTAGCAGGAGTGGCTCATGGCCAGCCAGTGGCTCGCGAACCAGACGTACGGCATGCCCGGCCACGCGCCCCACTCCGCGTCGCTCTCGTGAGCCGTCCACAACACCTCGACAACAACAACATTCAGTATCATATAGCAGTAGATAATGGGGTTGTAGCAGGAGTGGCTCATGTTCAGCCACTCGCCCCGCTCCGCGTCGTTCTCGGGAGCAGTCCACAACATCACATCAGTAAATAATAGTCAAGTACTCGTAAGTATGTAACTACGATTAAAGTTTCATAAACCATTAAAATACTTACAATAAATACGTTGAGCGGCAGCCATGAAATTGTGAATACTGCCACAACTGTCACCATCATTTTGATCATCTGTGAATGGGAATATTTATTTAAACTTTGGAATTCATATAACAAATCCAAATGTAGTTATTATTCGAAAAATAACATACTTACACACTGAAATGCTAAGAATTTTGAATTATTTTACATTTAATTTTTAACCGACTTCAAAAAAAGGAGGAGGTTCTCAATTCACCGGAAAGTAATAGTTTATCATGTAGGTATGTGTCAGTATGTACAGTCAACAGGAATAATATATTGGGCTCAAAAATATCTGAAACGCTCTTATGCCTCTAGTAATAGAGACGTGTCAGATATTTTTGAGCCCAATGTTGGATAATATCTTATTGCTAGTCACTGTACGTGTACACTCAACACACCTATATTCGTCGAACAACTCCACCAACGCTCTTAAATTACTTGTGGATTTTATAAAAGGTAACAAAATAATTAAAACACCAGGAATGTCCAGAAATATTTTTGAATAAACCAATTTGAAATACCGTTAAAATTATTACACATTTTTAAACAAACGTCGATGCAATTAGGGCAGTTGAAATTTATTGCTGAATTGCGCGTTCGGTCCAACACCATTTCGGCTTCGTGGTTCGTGTGAGAGAAATTAATTAAACCATTTCCGAGAATTCCGGACGAACATTCAATAAAACCCTCTTCATCCAATCAGGATGTCTGAATGTTTAACAAAATACATTACCTATATTCAATAAGTATGGACCGAAAATGGTAGCCAGTAGGTAAACGAAGACTTTTATTACCAACTTATAGAATCGTACCAATTAAAAACACAATTTATAGTTGGCCAAGAAAGTCACAACAGTGTAGGTAGGTGTATATGAGCTAAGTAGCGCTAAGCTATAGGTTTAATACAATACAAATACTCTTTTTAAAACACGGAAGTGGGTACATTTATATTACTTAGCTACTGAGCAATTTAAAAATGTACCTTCTAATTTCTAGAAATCCGGGCATAGTAAGAGCTTATACATGATGTTCAGTGTGTGTCCGCAAATTTTCTGCTAATAGCACTACATGCCATTGGATAGTCAAATAAGCACCTCTCGGTGAGAGCCTTTGCAGAGTATTGTGTGAATAAGTATATTCTACATTTATACAGAGGTATAAATGAAGTTGATGCTAAAAGCTTGTACTAGGTGTTTAGTATTATGAGCGCTGACCTTCCGCTTGGAGCGCTGCATGCGCGAGTCGCGCGCGCTCTGCGCCTCGCCGGGCGGCCGGCCGCCCCACACGGCGGCCGCGATGCGCGCGTACGTGCACACCAGCGCGCCCAGCGGCAGCGCGAACTGCAGCGCCAGCAGCGCGCACGTGTAATGCGAACTCTGCTGCGCGTTTGCCCACAACTCGCCGCATATGTCGCTGTCGGGTTAATCGTTTAGTCATGACATGAACTACGGGTATAAAAGTAGACTATGTTTCAATATAGGATATAAGCTATCTCCGTTTAAAATTTCATCCAAATCCGTCTAGCCGTTGCACCGTGGAAGGAGTAATAAACTAACACACAAATTTTCTCATTTATAATATTATTATTAGTTGGCTATATTATTTATAATTATAATAACCTTAATATTTTATATATCTGTTGTATTGTGTATACCTATTTTTGTTATTCAATATAGATGATAACCTCAGTGTAGTTCTTATAATTGTTGTAACATTAAACTTATATTTCAATGATTTGAATCCTTATTTGAATAAATTGCGTAATTTAACCAAAATTTGTTGAGAAGAAAAGCAGCTCTACCTTTCATTATGACGATTGCGTACCAAAATAGTAAAAATTACCCCCATATCTTCAGTGTATATATCTTTATAGCACAGCAGCTTTTCTCAGATGCTACAGAAGCTATCATAAAATTTGCCATACTTAGTTATGCTTACCTGTAACTTGCTTGCCTGTACTAAGCACGTAGTGTTTGTATCACATTTTGAAATCTAGATTAACAGCGTCAATAATTGCAATAATAATTATGACACCTTGTAGTTCTAAGGCCGCCGCTGCCTGATAAAATGGCAGCATTACACGTGTTCTCATGCAATCACTCCCAACGTACCAAATGAATACGCGTGGGGGTAAATCATCAAAGGCTTCCATTTTCGTCACCATATTACCGCAAAAAGCAAATAGTCCCTCAAAGCTTTGTGGCTTTCAGAACTACGTTACTAATGAGAAAAAATACTGTTCCCGTGGGATGGTCTAAGCGGATGAAGTCGAGGTCCACTTTTGCGAAATAAGTCTTGATTTAAAAATACATTAATTTACTTCATTAGAATTGTACTTACATTTTGCAGGCTTCGTGCCACAGCGAAGGTCTTTGCAGATCCGATACAATTGGAATAGGAGCGGCGGTGGCAAGCGCCCCGCCCCACACAGCGGCTACCACCAGTTTCGCCGTGGCTTTACCAAGCCTCGGCTTCAGCGGTCTCATGATGGCCATGTAGCGGTCGATGGAGATGGCGAGCAGCGTGTAGGCGGAGACCAGCACGGACACGGCCTGCGAGTAGTTGACCACCTTGCACATGACGGCGCCGAAGGGCCAATAGCGCAGCACCAGCATCGATACGAACGAGAACGGCACGCAGAACAGCGTCATCAAAATATCGCCCACCGCCAGATTCACAATAAAGTAGTTTGTCACCGTCTTCATCCGTGGAGACGTGTGCACCACGAAACACACTAACCCGTTGCCAACGAGGGCCACCACAAACACTGCACTGTACATGAAATACACACATATTTGGAATAATGCTGACGACATGAAGTCCTCTGTCGGCTCGAACAAGCAGACCAAGTCGTCATGACGAGACGTGAAGTTATATGGGGTTTCGTTGACGCCGTGCGACGGTTGTTCGCACTCTTCGTTTCTGCACGTGAACAGGGGAAATGTTTCATTGCGGATCGTCGGCTCGCTGGCGTAAAGCATTCTTCGGTGGCATTAGACCTTCACATATTTTCACGAACGCGCTCCGGAATGCCTGTAACAAAAGCAAAAGGGAAATCAATACGGGTACCTAGCTATAAGTACGCAATGTTATACTTACTTTTTTCCCTTTGTCGTTTCTTCTGCTTTTAAAAGTTCACAAAAGATACTATTCTATTTAGGACGACATATGTCGCTTACCATATTACATATACCGTGATTGAGAAAATGTATACGTTATGTTTTGACAAATGTTGCTTACATTTATCCGCACGAAGAAGTGAATATTTTAACCCTTTGTTTAATTTGTAAAAAGTCAGGTAATTTTTCCCTAATCAGCGAAAAGTTTTTGGTGTGAAACAAAAGTTTTTTCTTTGTAATCAAATATTAAATTCATTTACTTTCACAGCCTTTGAGTTATCATTGAAAGCAAGGTTTTTTTTTAATAACAACTTCGTTTTTAAGTAACCTAATATACTAAATACAAACCGTTTCCGAAATCTGTATAAAAGCAGAAAAAAACAGCATTTTCTTGCTACGCTTACGCAAGGTTAGTAAAACTTATAGTTTAATGAAACGAAATCGACTCTTAACTACCCAAACATATTTTGAGGTTGTGCGAGTAATAATCGCTAGGCGTGATCTGCTGAACTCGGTCTATTTATACTATGACTCGGTGGACGATGATTGAACTTTTGACTTTCCCCAAGAGCCGTTCGGCGGCGGGTTCGAAGCGTCGTCATTTAGAGGCTCCTGAGCTTGTTGAAGTATGAAATATGAACACTGACTTGAGATTAGCACATCGATTTAATCGACGTAGCAGGTCGAATTAATATATTAGCGACAGAAAGCCACAAATTATTGAGATCGCGACAATACACAATGACAAAAATGTTAAAAACATGTTGATTTTAACGTTAACAGAGGTTATTTAAAAATAACAAGCTATTTTTCGTCAGTACAGTAAAACCACAATTTAATAGTTCTCGGCTCTCTATCGCTGTCACTGGCATTACAAATATACTGACAGAGGCCAGCAAGAGAGAGTGTGACAGTGATACACAGTTTAGTGCTCTGTCACTTTAACGTCATATTTGAAGTTACCGCACTAACCGACGAAGGCGTCAAGAGGCCACATGTGATAAAGCCGGCCGGTTGTGTTCCACGATCTGAATCTCAGTAACCACAATGCCTATGTGCCTGTTCTTTAGATATATTAAACTTGATCACACTTCCTTGAGACAGAGAGTTAAACATCACAAAACAATCCTCGATGGTTGTATATTTCAAACATGACACCATTTTCTTATGTTTTTGGCAGAATCTTCATAACTACCTCTCTAACTCAACACTAACTAGATCTCTTAGAATCTTTAAAGATTATTTTTAATTTAATAGTTGAGTAGGTATTTATAAGCTTTGAATTCTGGTACACCTATTTTTTTCTTATCTTATCTTATCTTATCTTATCTTATCTTATATTATAATGGAAGTGGTTATAAAGATTACGGCCATTAATTGAATTTGACACTGCCATCAAGACGCGCACAAAGTATATCTATCTCAGGTTCTTCACGCGGAAGCACATACAGCCATTCCTTTACATTCTTGTGTGAGCGTGGTGGTATATGTGGCCTCTTAAAGCGACAAGGTAATAATGTGTGCAGCTACTTATAAAGCCGGCTGTACTAAACACTATATTTTTACTGTACTTTAACACTGCACAGTTAGTGCGAAGGTGTTTGGTAAACTAAAGGTGGTTAATAATAACAAATAAGTCAGTTAAATAAGATATTGAAATGTATTTGTTTTTTTACGCGTTATTAACAACATATGTGCAGAAACTAAACGGGTGACGAAAGCATTTAAAATCATCATTTATCAATAGACAGTTTACCCCAAATTGTCTCAAAAATGGATTCCTTATAATTTTAACGTATATGTATATGCCAGCCTACTCAGAGTTTTTTTAAACCATGTGGTTAAAATTTGACAGATATTATGCTAACGGATAAAAAGCTTTTCAACGAAGTTTTACAAAAAAACATTATCATGATCACTTCATACATTCATTATAAATATTATAATCAAGACATTTAAAAATATATTACTAAAAGAAAAAAGATACCTTAAGATATACGTGCTCTGTTAGTCGATAAAATTGTATCCTATTATACCTGATCTAAAAACAAATGAACTCGTATAGCTCTTTGCTAATACTTTCAACGGTATTCAACCACATGTTTTTGAGATATCACAACAGCAAAACGTTTACCTCTGATTTTATAGTTTAAAAATACACTCTTTGTTACGGTTTATACGTCCTTGGCCAGTGTTCTTCACAAGCCGTCGAACCTAAAGTTATTCTCTTAATCGAGACATACATATTATATATTATATATTTGTCTATGTGCTTTGACTATTTTATTAAAACTTCTCTAGCATAACTGTCACCTCGTATAATTCATCTAACATCTTTTATATTTAATTTACGGTCGTTTCGGCGAGAATTGGCAGAGAGATAAGAAATTACAAAATAAATGTATTTTCGCTTTAGAGCCAATTCTTTGTTCATTAAAACAGCGTAAATGTTCTTTTGAATCCAGGTTTTATTTATTCTAATCACACTAAAATCTAGTCCTTTTACAATTTAAATTTTCCAATCGCGACAAAAGCTAAATGTTGTCGTCAATTTATTTCTTTTCTCTAGGCAATACTCGTATCCATAGACAAGACTCATCGTCATCATCTTGCTGAGCTACCGCTCAAACTTTCCGATTGCTTTTCATATAGATATATAAACAGTCAACTACACACAAACTACTTACAAACGAAACAGTTGTAGTGATTTTAGTAACGTAATAATATTTGTAGCGCAATGACATGAAAAAAGAACATAACATCATATTAACAGCTCGGCCATCAAACCTCTAAAAGACCAAAACTGATTTATGGTACCACTTCTTATTGTAACGTATTTGGTTCTACTTATCACAGTATGTTTAGTTACCACACTGTATAAAAAAAGAACTATTGATTAACTAAGCACAAGAACATACAAGATCCCATCATCATTAAATCTCAAATTATTTCACGCAACACTTTGTCCTAATTTTACAAAAAAATATGATTTAGTATTTATTGGTAATCACTAAGAGGCAACGCGTCTCCACCATTATTCGATGGACTATCCGTTCCAGTGCTGAAATTCAAATTACGAAGTTCGAAATCAAATAATTTCAAATCTATTTTTATCAACCGCCATATCTGCTTCGTACTGCTATTACTGGTCGTTTTATTGTTCACATCACACACATTGGTTGCGTAAAAGATCAGTCAAAGGCCATTATAGCGAAATCTCTAATAAATCTTCAAAAAATACGAGGAATTCCCAGTAACTGTCTTATTTCATGTTAGTTTTTGGGTAGCTCCAAACTACCCACTTGTATGTATGTACTGACGAGGAATTTGAATATTTGGCAATTTGCTAATAATTTAAATTCCTTGATGGTACCGATGACAGTATTTTTATGTAAAGTTGTGTAGGTAGGTACCGTTGTAAAGCCAATATATAAAAACCGATTTTAACTTATCAACAATGATTTGTCATTGAGAACATGCAGCTTAACTGTATACATAACACGGCATGATTACAGTTTTCTTTCCGAATAGCAGGTGAGTAGGAGTCTTGGTGATAACAATTCCTGGCACTGGCAGTATAATATTGTAATGTAAAAGAATATCCAGTAAAACCTCGGTTCAGTCAGTCGACTCAGGATAGGGGTTATTCCGTTTTTTAAAGTTTTTCAAAGGAGTAAGTACAACATTTGAAAACATTTTATGCTCCCTTCTATAGACATTTAAGGACCTAAACTACGCATTTATCACTCAGTCGGAATAGCCCCGTGCGAGCTTACTTAGATGTAATTATTATAAAGCTTTAATTATATTGTATTACATAGAGTTCATTTTGTGCTTTAATTAAGTAAGCTAGCTAGAAAGTAGGTGTTCATCACAATAGTAAATAGTTTCTGAAACTTTCCCTGATGGGTACTTCGACGTTAAAATACACGAGTATACGAGAAGGTCTAATTTTCTTTACAAATTATAATAAGCTCTTTAAACAGCGTTAAAACGTTATTATAAAAATCTCCGGCTAGATTTAATACTTTTCTCACTCCTGATATTTAGGTTAGATTAAAGACTATTTAATTTGTAATTCTAGTTTATTCGGACTCGCTTTATAATTTTTAGAGGTTAAACTGATACGATACCCTCAAATCGATATCATGTCCACAGTTATATGCTTTTACTAAATAGATGGAGGCCCTCAGACAGTTTATAGCCGGGGTGGCCAACTTGGTTAGACCCAAGATCTACTGTTCACTGACTACCACATACTTTCTTGAAATCTTCAATGAAACAGCGTAGTTCAGCGCAGTCTGTACTACGTATTTATATTTACGACTAATAGTCGCGATCGACCGGTTGGCCACCTCTGGCTTATAACAATTGATACTTCGGATAGTCGATACGTTCGAACAAACGTTATTAGGGATTCGGGACACCCTGAGACAAACCACCGATAGTTTGAGCGATGCCCCGCTGCCAAAAGCCAAAAGAGTATCAGTATCGTTATTTTAATTTACTTTAAATTTAATGTCTCATTGGTTACTAGGTCGAATTTCAGTAACCAACTGTTTCTTTTGTCCGAATTTTAATAGGTTTTTTTTTTCTGAAATTGTTTTGCTTTCCTGGATTGGTATATAAAGCTAACCGTACCTACAGGTTCTGCCAGTATATATCTTCAAACATTTTGAAAAGTTAATAATAATATAACGGATTCAGAAAAAAAAAACATATTATTGAATTTTCGGACCAATGGAACAGGGCCTCTATTCTAAACAGTGAAATCCGTATTGACTTGGACGTATCATGGCATTGTTTTTGACTCCTCCACCAAGTGAATAAGATCTATCGAAATGCTGACAATACGATAAAATGCCCTGTTCAGAAACAGAACTTCGTGGTTAATTATACCTTATTAAACTTTGAACCGATTTATTTCTTATAAGATTATGTATAAGAAATTAATTGATTCATTATATTATTATCTACATCCATGGCATAGCTTCCCTATAATATGTTCAGGAACAATAAGCAAATGGCCTTTATTCATAGACCTGTATCTGTGGTTACAACGTAATGTTCAAATTACAGTATAGGCTTTGGCTACAAAGCTTTAATAACATTCAAATCTCGAACGTCTTTTTAAACATAAGGAATCATATTTGGTTGTAATTTGATTATCGAATAATGCTGGTAGGTAATGCTTTTTGACATTCATAGGTGCATTATATTATGCCTAAATTAAATGTTAGCCATATGTTTCGAACATTCGAATATTTCCGAAACCAAATAATAAAGTTATGTAAATGTAGGCCATACTTTACATGTTGTAGAAAACTTGATATGCATGTAGATAAAGTTTTGTATGCGACTGTACACATAATTAGGCATTAAAACACTCGTGTATTAATGCCTCTCATTATGCTCTAGTCACATACAATAGCTATTAAAGACTCATATATGGGGGCGGTGAATTTTCCCTGCTGAAACCCACGCTACGCCTCGGTGTACCCAAATAGTTACTCGACGTTTAAGTTCAAGATGAATGTCGAGTGCGAGTGGGTGGGAGCGGTCCGCTCGACGATTCAATTGATTTCTTGAAAGATTTAAGTAACGAGTACAGTCACGGACTTTAATTGTTATGTCACTATGGAACCCTGTCATCATCACAGCGTCAAGTGACGGGATAAAAATTACATGGGAATCAATCGTAGGTTTTATACGACAAGGTTCTATAGTGGTACATCAAATGAAGTTCGTGACCGTACTTGATACACGAACTCTTACTATTATTGCGTTTATCGCGGGACAAAATGTGGATAAAACATCCGTCACCTTCTGACACTTATATAAGTACGAGAGAGACTGATGCTTTATCCACATTTTGTCACGAGATAAAGCAACTATACTATTTAGGCCCGCAGTTCACCAATAGTTTATTCACTGGTTTATTTTTCCTTATCTACATAGGTAGTGTTTTCAATATATTATAGTGAAACCACACTACTAGAGGGACTCTACTGTCTATCGCTTTTAGACCCTCTCTGGCATAACCAGACGTGTGCTAAGTCTTAGCACACGTCTGGTTATGCCAGAGAAGGTGTACTGCTAACTCGGGGCACAAATGCTAATGTGATGAGAGCTCGTACTGCTCGTGCACCTTATTTATAAGTTAATAAGGGCTATCACTGACAACTCTGGTTGCACAAAGCCCTTTAGTGGTTAACGAAATATTTTTAAAACAATTTTTTTATCGACGTTACTGCCAAGATCAAGATGATAACAATATTAACAATAAACAAATGATTATTATTCTATTTTGAATTGGTTTTCATAGTAAACAAACACTACTTTTTCCATATTTATCGGTAATAAAGATTGCCGTCAAGAAGAAAATATTCACTTCAAATTATTATGGACTAATAGCACAATATTACCTCAAATATTATTGACTCTAGCATATGACTGGCATTCGCAGTAAATTGTCTGCTGTGGGCCTAGCATGGCTGCCTCCATATCGCATGTCAAATGTGGACAAAGCATCCGTCACTCTCGTACTTATATACGTGTCAGAAGGTGACGGATGCCTTATCCAAACTTTGTCACGCGATAAACACAATACGATAAAAGGTCAAAAACCATAAGCTTTAGCCCGTGTAGAATTGAGCCCCTAGTTTTGCTTAAAATGACAGCCATATACTTTTATTACCTTAAGAAGCTCGATATCTGACACGATGTCGAGCGTCTTTATAGTAGTATAGGATAAAATTTAAATCGAAATCTTATTTATCGATATCAAATCCCTAGAAAGTGCCCCGAGTAGCATACGTGTGGGCCTAACAAATATGCAGATGCCAGAGAAAGTGTAATACTCTGGTTTTTCTGTAAATATGTATCAGTAATGGGCTGGCCACGAGTTTGCCACAATATAAAAAAAACAGTAGAACATCGTGCAACTTGTATGTGTGCGCGCCCTTACCGCCCCTACTAAATGATGGAGCGCCGCCGGCGATTGACAGGTTCAAGCCAGTTATCGCACAGATTAAATTCGTTACCGTGTTTGGTGTAAAAGCGCTAAATTGTAGACATTTATTCCATGGAATATAATAGTAAACAAGTATAATAATCAAAATTATTTAAACTACTACATTATATTTATACCGTGAATAATAATAAATCATAGCATTCATAAGTTACGTTGAGAAACGTCACTATTAAATAAAAATCGTTCTAGTATTCTGACGACCACTTCTCGAGCGTGCGCGATGCGTGGGCCACAGATGAATTACTTTTCTGTTTTTATTTTGGTTCTGGCGTCTGGAGCACTAGCTATTTAAAAAAAACTCACGTTTTAATGACGACCTCTTCGTTCAGACCTGTTATCTCTAACAGCCCAACCAGATACAGATCTGTGTATCTCACAAGAAAAACAGACACACGTTACACTTACAACACGATTTTTTAAACTTGCAGCCAGCGGCGGTGTTTCAAAAGTAACCACAACTCATCACTTAGGAATCTAGAATCCAAGTTTATACTATAAAATAAAATCACCTATTTTATTACTCCAATTGTTTTTTCCTGCTGGCAATCTGATTAGACCTCATAAATTTAAAAACAAATATTAAACGGTTCGCTCTTTGGTTCGCTCTGTCTAATAAAAACTCTCCCGAAACTAAACAGATAAGATAACATTCGTTTAGGAACATGTGAACCGGACGTTCGGTTATATTACAATTTGATTAATAGATTCCCAACGTATAAATATGTTGGCCAGTATTCGCACAGAGTATACCCATTTCCCAGAATAGTCATAGACGGTTAACGCCGTAATGTCTGCCATTTTGTTCAATTTAAAATTATTCTTCGAGGATTGACATAAATACTGAATTACGCTGTCGCCAGACTAAAGCTATGTGTGTGAGTGACACTACGAGCTCTCAAAAATGGTTTCAACCGATTTTTTTTCGCTATCTCCTAAGCGATTGCACTCTCGCTTGCACAGTCACTGTGTCTATTACGCTAGTATATTAATGTCTATGAGAATACTACTACAATATTGCCGGCAACACAGGCAAACCTAAATTATTTGAAACAGAGACAATTGAATGGGTTTTAACTGTCGTTTACGAATTTGACATTATATCTGCTCACGTACATACGATATTATTTCCAGTTAATATCTATCAGTCCAACAAAAACATTTTCAGTTAAATGTCTGTTGATATTTTCTATTATTGGTCGTATTATATTTAAAGTACCGTCAAGTGTAATAATGTGTATCGAAAGAATCCTCTCATAAATATGAAAAGGAAGTTGTTAATACAATGGAATAAGGTGCATCGGAAGATATTTTTGAGATGTTGCGTTCTCACATATTTTTACACTTGAATGTACATTGATCTTTTTGCGTTAAAGAAAAAATAATAGTAGATTGTTCAACAAGACAGTGACTAAAACAAGCCATAATGACACGACATGTTTAGCCACCCAAGAAAAGCGCGGGTGGTTATGGGTCGAGTGTCATTATGGTTGTTTAATCTCTCGTTAAACACTCTTCTTTTCACTTAGAATGCGAGGAAAAAAACGCGTTCTATCAAATGATATATTTAGATAGGTACATTATGCTCATACGAAACGCATACGAAACGCATTCAAAACCCGACGCCAGTTACTAACAGTTGCTACGTTACCATATTCTTACAGACAAAGACGGCAATCCCTAGTTGTCATTTTGAGGTTATTACCACGCCCTAAAAATTGTTTATACACAATCACTAAAAATGGAGATAATCACAAACACCGTGCATGGCAGTTTAGGGGTTTCCAAAGTAAATTAAAAAAAAAAATCTTTAATATCTAGGAATTAATAAGGAGCTTTACTCCCGCCAGATGTGCAGAGTGTTAAAATAGAGGTAAATAAATTAATTTGTTTAAAACTTTATTTTGGACGAAATGTTTAGCTTAGTTAGAAGTGAGTAGGTACTCTTAGTGAGCAGTCGTGGGTTCGACTCCGGTATGGGCAAATATTTGTGTTGAGCGCGAATGCTTTCAATGTATTTAAGTATCAGTTCTCAACTACCCATAGTACAAGCCTGCTTAGTTCTGAACTAGGTCAATTAACGTAAGACTATTCCTTTATATTTATTTATTGTAAACAATTTTATTTTAATACGAGCGTCACTCGGGTTGAAAACGAAATTCCCCGAAGATGACAACTTGACAGATACATTTTCCGCCCCCGCAAATCTCTATACCTATTCGTACGATTCACGTTCTACCAAACGCAAGAGCGCACCTTAATGTCATTTAAAGTCCAGAAGCACCACCCTACCCTTAGCCCCTCTGAAACTGTTACCCCTCTGCTGCTATGTATTATGCGGCCATTTTGGAAGGCAAATTCCATTGAGTTGGCGAGTCACTGTCTGCCATTTCAACAAAAGTAATTAGCATTGGCCAGGCAGGCGCCATTTTCATCGATAGCCTAGTTGACCAATCCATATCATTTCGTTTAAAAAGCCCCCATAATATTATTATTGATGTTCCCATCCTTCTGAAATATGCTGGTTGTCGCTGGTTGTCCGTGGGAGCATACTTCTATACATAGTGTGAACTCAGGGACAATCACTGGTTGGCGCCTATTACTTCAATAAATTGAAGTTGTCTAAGGGGCCTCTGCGTGTTGGTTTCGGCTCCACGTATGCCTTCCAAAAGCCTCCCATAGTGCCGTGCTTGGTAAAGAAATGGAAATAAAATATAAGACTAAGACGCTTGAAACTACCACAGGGGTGCAAACTCCAGTTCGCACAACTACCTACATTTTACTTCTGCGAAGTTTGGAACGGAATAAATTCCGGCGCAGACTTGGCAAGCAAGACGAAGTATTCATTCGTGTACGATAACTCCGGACTCGCCAAAACGGAACTTTATATTATCTTACAATACGACAATAATAAATAGCAAGATTTAAGAAACACGATGCATCGTTTGATATTGTATTAAATTCCCAAGTTACATATTTATGTGACGTTTAAATCAGGTGTTTTGAATTTTTTGCCGGAAAAACGAACTAATGATACCTCTGTTCTACGAGGCAAAAAAGGATAACATACTGCATGCACACCTTTTTCGTCATTCGGGTAAAAAAGGTTGGAAAAAATAAGAGCGATGTAACGCAGTACACTGTATAATTTCCCACATTTAAATTTCCCGAAAAGTCCTTTTTTTGTATTATATCCGGGATATCGAAACCGCTTGCTACGTCTATAAGGTTAGGTAACAATTGTGGCTACATAAAAACGCGGGGACGACGTCGTTGACGTTGTTATCATTTCCCGAAAAATTGTTTCCCGTCGCAGGAAACAATTTTTCGGGAAATGATAAATTTGACCAAAAATATTTGGCCAGATAAAAACTGTCCAAGTTTGCGTAGTTTTTTTTACATCATTTGTGTGTTGCTATAATGA
Organism: Acleris sparsana; assembly: GCA_923062465.1. Classification (NCBI taxonomy): domain Eukaryota; kingdom Metazoa; phylum Arthropoda; class Insecta; order Lepidoptera; family Tortricidae; genus Acleris; species Acleris sparsana. The sequence continues at coordinate 6,884,616 of OV281293.1, forward strand.
ATATATTTCCCCTCTTTCTTTCTAATCAAAATACTATTTCGAGAAACAATCATCAAAAACCTAAATCAATTCACATCATCGTCAAAAACTGACAGCTCAGAATCTAAGTACAAATTTATTAAATTTTAAGAGAAAGTAATAGTCTGTTCTAATGTCTGGTCGGCGGACTGTTAGCGTGTGATCATGATGTCCTTTACTAGCTCAATGGCAGCCTCAATAAGGTAAAGTTTGGACTGTGTTTCTAGGACTGCATTCTGCGTCTCAGTTTCAAATGAGGATCAATAAAATATCAGAGGACAAATTCACTCAAATTGAACTAGTCCAAAACATAAATAAACATCGATAAACGTACTTACATCTATAAACATTCGGGGTCAATTGAAATGGGCCACGATGTAAACAAATTAGTATTGTTTGACACAACGTCAAATTTTCATCGATCGTTTTTTTAATTTAAAACTCGTATATTAACAGTTATTTGATTTTAGACTGGATAAAAGTAACTATCTAGGTTGTGAATCATTCATAACCTCAATTGATCTTCAAAAGCACGTCAGAACTGAGTAGGTAATGATGGTGAATTGGTCCGTTAGGTATTTTTTTTACGAGCGAATTTCGTTCTTAAATAAATGAAAAGAAAATATCCAAGACTTGGAAATAAATAACCGCGATCACCGCGATAACCGCGGTCACACAAATATTAAGCCTTCCGCGAGACCGCTAGCTGTGTAGAGAGATTCACTAAGTATGTAGTTGTCAGTACCTTAGGCAAACAACATCGTCTGAAATGTGGATACATCGTGTACTGGCACGTGGGAGGTGAGTTTTGCAAAGTGGTTTCCTTGGTTCACCTGGTGCACTTACATGTACGCTTCACACAGTATATAATTAAAAAAATGGCAAAATCTAGTACTCTGCGGCGAACAATGCGTTTCGAGAAATGAGTATTCTGCGTAATAATACGTTCGTAGAAAGGTTCACCGCACAAATGGACCTAAACCAGAACTAAGCTCCAGGCTCGTATTAGACGAGGGCTCCCTTTGTCACCGATAAACATCCTGAAACTTGTACTTTGTTTTTGACAGCGATCTCTACTGTCTGAACTTGTGTATAGGACGCTTTTGAGGTGACGGAAATCACTGAGCAGCAATTTTCAACAAGTACCGTTGCAGTGCGTCCTTGTTATCTGTTATGTAGTTGAGATTATTACAGGTAGGCAACCTAATTGGCAGGCAAATACCTACTTAATGACCATTAGAGACGATGAGACCAATTACACCGAAATTTGAAGCTTGACTGACCTCATTGATTAATTGATCTATAGACGTTTACTAATGCGGTATTTCTCGGCGTTTATACTCTGCTAAAGTGATGAGTACATTTACCTACATTAACAATAAAAAAAATGCGTGACAATGATACACAATAATATTATGCGGATTAACAACATGGTCATATGTATGTCGTATAATATGGTAGTTGTATACTTACTTTCCGCCATTTGTACTTACTTCTTGTAGTTCTTGTACTATGCAATCTTGTTTAAATAAATAATGTAAAAAGTCGTGCTACTTAGTAAAGTCTCTTTACTAAAGACCCTTAGAACAAATAACAGCTGACGTGCAGACTAATTTCCCGCATTATTTGTCTGTTTTTCGAGGATCATTAACTAACGTAGCAAAGTAGTTTCGTAAAATGTTGCCATCTGTGGCTTGTGGTGCTATTCCTTACGCTACGAATAGTTAAGCTCAAGTTTGAATTTACTAACATACCTTTTTAACCTCTGATCTCGTAGCAGATATAGTGAAAACATAGCAGACAAGACCATTTGTAGAGAAGAAGCTAGCTTAGTCAAAGTTTGATCTTTATGTGCATAATACTGTTTTGTTTTAATCTCTTTTTATGTTAACCTACATAATAATATAATATTATATTGTGTTTGCTTAGACTGCCGTTCCCACGGTCAAACTGTTTCTCCAGTTTTGTGGGGCAATGTTTAATTATTAGTTTTTATAATTGTACTTATTAAATAAATAAATAATAATAAAAAAAAAAAAAAGTAATAATGTAATAAATAAAAAGAGGTCAAGATCAATAAGTTAAACTAACTGGTTTCATTCGTTCTAACAAGGAAAGGTACCCAACTGTCCGACTCCGATTTTGTTGATTTCGATATACATGTTAGAGAGTAGAATACAATAACAGACACGTATTTTTTTTAGCAGCCCAACTCAACCTGTTGGGAGAAATTGAACTCCAAAGTACTGAAAAGTGACTGAACCCTTCAAAGTTATATACTTCTCATCGAAGATACACTTCCTATGATATATTTTTTTGAATATGTGGTTTAGCCGATCTAAGAAAACTCGCGCTCATTATTTTTTCATGTTCCTAAACATAATAACATCAAACCAGTAGGAAACTAGCAATTGAAAAAAAAAATCTCTATAGAAGTTAGGGGGTTTAGTCACTTTTCATTACTTTGGAGGTCAATTTCTCCCAACAGGTTGAGTACGGGCAGCTAAAAAAAAATACGTGTCTGGTATTTTAGACTACTAACCCCTAACATATATCAAAATCAACAAAATCGGAGTCAGACAGTTGGGTACCTTGCCGTGTAAGTTAGAGTAGGTGCAAATAACACCGCTAGATCTGGACTGGACAGATCTGCCCTCATAACATAAGCCGTAAGGCGATATCTCAAACTCAATAGCCAAAGCAGATACAACCCTCTCCCCTTAGTAATAAGGTTGCATTTGCTACAGGAGTTTAATCAGAGATACCGCCATTTGTCATAGCAGGGCAGAGATGTTACTTACGAGTAAGTATATGTACCTCTATATGAGTAGAAGTGCTCTTTATGTCTCGCGCTGATAAGACCAACCTGTTTAAGTTAAATGGGTAAAGAGTGTTGTATTCTGCTTCGATTAAGAGGAATGTAAAGCTGAAAATTTCCATACGAAATGCGGTAACGATTCTCGCCCCTTATACCGAGTCCGATTTTTACGATTGTTGAATGTGTTGTAGATATTATGAAATCCTAAGCTTGTATTAAGAAAATATTTATTGGAGAGAAACATATTAATAAATGCAACATTTAAAAAATCGTGGAAAGCGGACTTCATTTAGGGGGTGAAAAAAGTTATCGCCCAGAGCTAAATTTGAATGGAATAAAATTCATACCTACGCGTCCCTTCGCAATCCTCCAGAAAGTCATGTTTTGAACTTTTAGATTTACGGCCAAATGTCACTCACGATTGGCTTGATTAAGTACATTTTATTAACATAGCAAAGTTTCAGAGTGGCCAGAAATCTATCTGTTGACTGTACAATCATCGAATTGGCTACATTGCCTGGTAAACCATGCCACATTTTTTTGAGATGAAAAGTAAAGAAAGGTGTCTTCCCACTACATCATGACGGTAATAGGAACGTGTTAGACAAAAAAGTATTATTTGTATTGAGATACTACGCCCACTAGACCGTTCCGTCACCGACCAACATTGTAATACTAATTACATTCCGGGCCTGATACGTTCATAGTACGGTCATGGTGTGCTACGGTGTACTGGGAAGACACTTATCCTAAAATTGTGGTTTTGCTACAAACTAAAACATTAAATAACAGGTACTTTTCATGTCACTCCGTCATAAAGTAATCAAACTTGTCTGCCCGTGATCTGATATTGCTTGAAACGTAAACTTATATTTTGATATTACACACGCGACATCAGCGTCTCAGATGTTATATTAGAATGAATAACAAGAATTACCCAAACCTTTGAACTTATAACGATTTCTCAAGCTATAACTTTATTAAGCTTATATATGTTTATGATTCAGAATCAAAGCAAAATTAATATAACGACACTCGTGAATATGTGTCGGAAATCAGTGTAATACTGGCACCACAAGCTCAGCAGAACGCAAGCGGCGCATATGTTATACCCACCCCCTTGCCATGGCTCCCAGTGCTTGCAAAAATCGCACCGCCGGACATACGCCGACAAGAAGCCGCGGCGAAAGAGCTAAAAAAGGCTATGAAAACGAAAACGCCTTATACCATGCCAATCGTCAAAACACTTGAACAACTGCCGCCGGCGCGCCTTTCATCACGCAATCCTATCTGGTCGGACAAAAAGCTCGAGAACTTTGATGCGGCTCGAGAATGGAGAGCGAAATGGGAGTCATCCGAATGCTCCCAATCAGAACTGGTCTCCGATCCCACCTCTGGCCTCCCAGGAACGCTGCAACCCCGGAAGATCTGGTCTACCATCAACAGAATCCGCACAGGAGTAGGTCGATGTAACTACCACCTTTACAAATGGGGCTTGCGCGAATCGCCAGCCTGCGATTGTGGTGCCCCGGAACAAACCATCTACCACCTCACAAACGAGTGCCCAAATGAAAAATTCCCTGATGGAGTTGAGGAACTGAACAGAATGACACCGGAGGCTGTTACATGGCTTCAAAACACTAACCTTAATTTATAAAGAAAAAAAAAAATGCAGGGATGACCGTACGAAGAAGAAGAAGTTGCGTCAGCTGGGATGGTGGCTGCGGTGGTGGTCCGATGTGATTTGGTTCGGAACCCGCCACGCATCTGTTCTGTGACGTATCGTGTATTAATTAGTAATAGTTACCCAGAAACCTTTCTATGAGAGTTACATTCATGCTACCAGTAGTTTTAATATTAGTGTTTTATTATCTATAGGTACCCATAGATGATTTAGTAGCGAGATGCCTACTATCGGCCTTAGTCTATCTTGTATTTTTTACTTGCAGTATAAAGCATAATGACAATATTTTGAAAAGTCCATACATATCATCGCATTATGCCGAAAATCGCGATCTGGCGAACATTATTCTAAATAGACCAAAGAGTCGCATAATGCCGACTTTCGTTCTCACCAATGTTTTTGTTATTTGTTTTGCCTACAAAATGTACAATCAAAAACAAAACACTAATTGTATGAACATAATAAGGATTTTATTTAATGAATTCTAGTAGTAAATAATTAAATAAATCATATTTTTAAGGCTAACCAGTAACCAAACACTCCTTCCCAATTAACACAAAATTATACTTCAATTACCAACAAAGTCAACGTTTTAATTCATTATTAACCTTGAGAATGATTAAAAAACAAGTGTTATACTTATCCTCATTAAAAAAAACGAACTTTGCTTAGTCTACGTAAACAAACCCCTATTTCAAGGTGTTGATCAAGAAAATCCTGAACAATTTTTTTTATGCGATCATTTGTAATTTTTTCTTTTTTAATTTGTTTTTTAGTTTTCGGGAAATGGATCTGGCTCTTTCGTATATCGTGATCGTATTTTTATTGTGTATGTCGCCGGGTAGTTTGATTTATACCAGCTACCCGTCTGTCAGTCTGTAATTGAAGATTAAACTGTTAACGTGCATTGAGCTGTTTCAATATTGTTATTATCCTAAACACCACAAATTGGCGACGATTTAGTAATTCACGCGTGTATATACAGTGTAATTTGGCACAGTGTAAGAGGAAACGATAAGAAACGCAAATATGGCAATTCACGGGAACATGTTTGGTGGCAGTCTCACTTTCGACCATCGAACGCAGGAGTGGTCCATTTTTAAAAGTCGGTTCGGTCAGTTTTGTACGGCAAACGATATTAACGAAGATTCCGATAAAGCCGGGGCGAAGCGACGGGCGCTCCTGCTGACGTCACTGGCAGAAGACACATACCGCGTTGCAAGGAGTTTGGTGTTTCCGGCGGCTCTCGACAGTTTAGAATACAAGAAGCTTATCGAGAAATTCGACTCTCATTTTGAATCGAAGAAAAGTTCTTTTGCTGAACGTTATAAGTTTTACAAAGCGGAACAACGCGCCGGAGAAGATTTAGCCGAATGGGCAACGCGAGTGCGGAGTTTAGCGGAACATTGCGGGTTTAAAACGGAACTGGAAACAATGTTACGCGATCGTTTCATTCTAGGACTGGAAGATATTAAGGAGAAAGAGAAGTTGTTCGCACAGAGCGTAGAAAATTTAACGTTCAACCGCGCGCTGGAGCTGGCGCAGAGCGTGCGCTGCGCGCGCCAAGCGCTGCAAGCCGCCGCGCCAGTTGCGCCAGCCGCGCCGGCGCCGCCGGTGTACGCGATGCGCAGTGGGCCAGCGCGGTCTACGGCGTCGCCGGACTCTCGTTGTGAAGTGTGCGGTTATAAAAGTCATACAAAAGATCAGTGTCGTTTTAGCAATTTCACTTGCACTAAGTGTAAGGTTAAGGGACATTTAAAGCGTATGTGCACGAGTAAGTCCAAGTACAAGACAAATTATTTTTTGGATGCGGATGACGACGACACCATAACAGGTAACTTTGATCTGTTTACTATAAATTGTAAAAATGGTCAACCTATGCGCCAAACGGTGTCGATAGGAAATGAAAACATTTTGTGCGAGATAGATAGTGGTAGTGCAGTTTCGGTTCTACCAGACTCGATTTATAATAATGTTTTTGTTTCGTACGAGTTGCGGCCGTGTAGCGTTGTATTAAATTGTTATAACGATGATAAGATTGTACCAAATGGTTGTGTAACATTGCCGGTGAATTACGAAGGTCGCACTAAACAAATTAAGATGTTTGTTATAGCAACTAAATCAAACCAACCCGTGTTGCTAGGGCGGGATTTTATAAGTGCATTTAATATGCAACTGTGTAGCATGGATTGCAATAACTTGGGAAGTGTAGATTTAGGAGAACAATTTAAGAACAAGTATTCGAAATTATTTTCAGATGAGTTAGGACAATTTAATAAATATAAAATAACCTTAAAAATTAAACCAGATAGTACATTGAAATTTTTTAAACCTCGGCCGGTACCTTTAGCGCTTAAACCAAAAGTGGAGGTTGAGTTACAGCGGTTAGTCGATTTAGGCATTTTGGAAAAGATAGACCATTCCGACATCGCCACTCCTATTGTCCCAGTGTTGCGACCCGACGGGAATATACGTATATGCGGTGACTTTTCTGTCACGCTTAACAAAGTGCTATACTTGGATAACTATCCGTTGCCGCGAATAGAGGACCTATTTGCGAGACTTCACGGGGGAATAGAATTCTCTAAGTTGGACTTATCGCGCGCCTACTCGCAACTCGTTCTCGACGGGTCGAAACACCTGACATGCATTAACACACATAAAGGGTTATTCCGCTACAACAGATTAGTTTTCGGTTTGTCTAACGCTCCCTTTATTTTTCAACGTACGATGGAACAACTCTTGTCAGGAATAGAAGGAACGTGCATATTTCTCGATGATATATTAATTACTGGTCCTAATCGAGAAAAACACTTAGAGCGTTTAGAGCAAGTATTAAGTAGGTTACAGGAAGCCGGTTTACGGCTGAAGCAGGATAAATGTGAATTGTTTAAAGCATCTGTGGAATATTTAGGGTTTCGTATTGATAAAAACGGATTGCATAAAACGGATAAAAAAATTGAAGCCATACTGAATTGTGAAAACCCTAAGAGCGTAAGCGAACTTCAGTCATTTTTAGGGATGATTAACTATTATAGGTGTTTCGTACCAAATACGTCGAGTGTACTAAATCCATTACATTTGCTGCTTAAGAAAGGTGAAAAGTGGATATGGGGCAAAGAGCAACAGGAGGCTTTTAGCAAAATTAAAAGCGAGTTGGCGTCGGAGCGCGTACTGGCGCATTACGACCCAGAGCTGCCGACCGTGGTGACGGCGGACGCAGGGCCAAGGGGCTTGGGCGCCGTGTTGGCACAGCGGCAGCGCGACGGCGCTGAGCGCGTGGTGGCGTATGCGTCGCGGTCACTTTCCAAGTCAGAACGCAACTACGCTCAGATCCAAAAAGAGGCAGCGTCCATCATCTTTGCTATTAAGAAATTTCATCATTATCTCTACGGGCGCGCGGTCCCTTTTACGTTGCGCACAGACCACAAGCCGCTTTTGTCCATTTTCGGTAGCAAAAAGGGGGTACCTGAGTTAGCAGCGAACCGTCTGCAAAGGTACGCTTTGTTTTTATCTGCTTACAATTTTAACATTGAGTATGTGAAGAGTGAACAAAATGTAGCAGATTTTTTATCGCGTTCTGTCAGTTCTTTTCAACAGGATAATCTGGATTGTCAGGACGACCTTGACAGGGCGATGTATGTCAACTTTATGTCGAACTCGACCGTACAGCCACTTACTATTAACGACATTCAAAAAGAAACCGCGAATGATGCAGTTTTACGTACAGTAAAGGAATACATAATTAATGGTTGGCCCGGGAAAATGGCACTCCCCAGCTTACAGCCATATTTTGCTTGTCGTTTAGAACTGTCTTTTGAAAACGGTTGTATTCTAAGAGGCCATAAATTGGTGATTCCAACGGTGCACCGGGAACAGTTATTAACTGAACTCCATAACTCACATTTCGGTGTCGTTAAAACGAAAGCTGAGGCCCGGGCACGGATGTGGTGGCCACATATGGATAAAGAGATCGAGGATAAAATAGGTTCGTGTAGTATTTGCAATGCGTTTCGCAGCGCCCCGCCGCGCGCGCCGCTGGCGCCGTGGCCCTACCCGGCGCGGCCATGGGAGCGCGTGCATTTAGATTTATTTGCATGGCAAGGGAAACAATTCCTAGTCGCGGTAGACGCTCACTCAAAGTGGGTGGAATGTTTTCTATTAACGATAACGAATAGTGACAGTATTATTGCTAAGTTATGCGAACTTTTTAGTAGGTATGGTTTAGTGCGAACTTTAGTAACCGACAATGCTAGTAATTTTTGTTCTAGCCAGTTTGAAAGTTTCTGTCGTACAAACGGTATGCAACACGTTACTATCGCACCGTACCATCCAGCATCAAATGGGCAAGCCGAAAATAGTGTAAAAACAATCAAACGGGCGGTTAAGATAATAATGCAGCAAAGTAATGTTCAACAACAAATTGTACAGAAATTAAACAAATTTTTGTTCGACTATAGAAATTCAATACATTGCACGACCGGTTTCGCGCCTGCTCAGCTGATGCTGGGTCGCCCGCTGCGCTGTCGGCTCGACTTATTGCGCGCGCCCGCCGCGGCCGCGGCGTCGTCGTCATCCGCACCCCAAACTAACGTGTGCGCGAAACAGATCTTACACAGTAAGCACTACGGTGGAGTACGCAAATGTAATTTTAATGTAAACGATATAGTGCTTGTGAAACATACATTTTCAAACGGAAATAAAAAAGAATGGAAAAAAGGAAAGATTATTAGTAAAGTGGGCACGAGAATGTATAATGTGTTTGTGCCGGATTTAAAAGTGTATTTCAAAAAACATGTGGATCAGCTGCTGATATATAAAGGACCAGATGTTCCCATCGAAGTCGACGACTTGAGTCTGTATGAAGACGAGTACGGCTCCGACCCCGAGCACGGCTCCGACCCGGAGCACGGCTCCGACCCCGAGCACGACGTTGTAAATGAGGATGACTCGTTCTGTTCGCTTCCAGAGGAAAACCAATCATCAACAGTCGAGGATGACCAGACATCTGGAACACCAGCTTCGAGTGTTGAGTTGCAGGAACCAGGGCTATCAAATTGCGATGAGTCTGTCTGGCCACCCCAGGTGGAGGGGGAGGAGGACCCCATTCAGGTGGTAGATGCGACTGGGCTTTCTGTACCGCAAGAGGCGAATATTTGTAAACGCGTTGTGCGATCAACTAGGAATAAGAATGTTAATTATAAGTCTTAAGTTAATTTTCGTTTAGTTATTAACTATTGGTGGAGGGATTATTGTGTATGTCGCCGGGTAGTTTGATTTATACCAGCTACCCGTCTGTCAGTCTGTAATTGAAGATTAAACTGTTAACGTGCATTGAGCTGTTTCAATATTGTTATTATCCTAAACACCACAATTTTATGCTTTCATTTTTTATACTTTTAATGAACGGGAATAGGTTTGGCTTTTTCCGTTTAATTATTTTATTTAGGCGTGAATGCCAGCCCTCCACTGCATTTATAGTACGGTGAGGATTATCAAAGCAGCTTACAGCATGAATTAATTTCGGATCCATCCACTGTTTTAGAAAGTAGTTTACGAAGTCGTTCCAGCCCTCTACATTAGACAGAACCTCAAACTGTATACTGAGGAAACCCTCAGGCATCAAAGTTGCTGGTAAATGTGCCAGTGCTACAAAAAGAGCAATTGTTTTATTATTAAACAAATTCAACTGCTTAGCCTTTTTGTGAAGAGCTTGGGCATAATGAAAAAAACATCCTTTTATGTTTGCGGTAGGGAATGTGATTTGAAGGGCATTCATCGCCGCCATTTCATAATCTGTTTGAAATATTTCTGGATTCATATCCGGAATGCGGGCTTTTATCATTCCAAAGAGCCTTTCATATGTATATTGCTCTTTATTAGGTAATAGACAATATATCAATGGAGTAATGTGAGCCGTAGTTAGCCCGTGAACGGTGTACAGCTGTTTGAAAGGTGGCGGTACACTTTTAAATGTCCCATCCGCAAAGAAATGTCTCACATTTTTTATTGTTTCTCGAGCCTCTGTACTACAGAATATTAAAATTTTATCTGCGTTGCCATCGTCACAAAGCAAGAAGTCTTTATTTAAGCTTTCACTTAAGACGACATCTTCCAATTTTTTGAAAACTGTCGCGTGTACATTAAGATGCGACTTTCTGGCTCTGTAAAGTGAATCTTTTACCGATTCATAATTTGGCAATATATTATCATCGTATTCAGGATCGGATTTGTATGGTAACATCACGCGTTCATATATTTGGGGTATGGGACCCAAGTCATCGCAAACGGCTTGTTTTAAATTCGCCTTAATCACCGCCACTTTGTAGGCATAGAAATTAGGTTGGCATGTATGGTCACTTATTCTTGTAATAGTTTCGTCATCTTCCATCCAAGTGACGGATCCTGAGCATCGTCTATTAGTGCATCGCCAAATACTAGAACCATTTTTATTTGATTTTTGGCGTGTGTGACTATGTCCGTTTCTCCACAATGACCAGGAACCCTGTTACAAACATATGTATGCTTATAACGGTTGGCATTTTATCGATCGTCTATATGAGTGGTAGATGTCAATATCCCTCGATAAAATGCAACCACAATAAGCCGGATTGATTTGATAATAATTATAATTAAAAGAATTAACCAGATACTATTGTAATCAAGTTAAACGCCGAAAAGAATAGCTACATAATATACGTACCTTGGTATTTTTTATTAACACGATGTCACTGTTAGTGATGTATTTTACATAGTTATTATTCATTTTATTCGGTAAATAATAACTGTACCCAATATTAAATAGATACTGTTATTAAACGACATAAGTCATCGTACCATACATGACGTTCTTATTTTATTTTATGTAATATGATTAACCTTCTTGCACTTACCAAGGAGATAAGCTATGATTTTAAATAAAGACATATGTAATGTATACTTAAATTATATCGCGATATTAGTAGGTACTTACTTTAAAAATAGTCCAATTTTAAGACCTTTTCAACACGACTGTATTAAATTAGGCATCATGATATTCCCGAAATTATTTTTCATAAAATATAGCAAAATGCTATACGACAGTAACTAAAACGAAAAAGTAGGCATAGTGCGACTACGTGTTTGGAGGTTTTCTGAAACAGACGTTACGCTACTAATTGTATGAAAATGTAAAAAAGTCAACCAAGGCCGATAGTAGGCATCTCGCTACTAAATCTCTAGAAAGTACCCACAGAATCTGAAGTACTAGATCGTTAAATAAGTCCCGACACTAACTAGGAGAACGCGCGTGTAATCAATACTTTTTTGATTTTATGGAAAGTACTGGCCATCAAGTGATATGTACAGATGTAGTGCATAATTGCTTTCCTTCGTATTTTCACGGAAACGTACGAAGGAGTCATGCTACTTCAGTTAACCTCAGTACTTTTTGTACTGTGACCGACTGAAATAGCTAGACGCATTCGTACGTTTCCGTCAAAATACGAAGGAAAACCATTATGCACTACATCTGTATCAATATTTTTATTGTAATAGGAAAAAATACCGTTGACGTACAGCAGTTGCTTATAAAATGTTAATCGGAATGTGCTCCCTCTAAGCCAAGGTCGGTGGTATGCCGACTTCAAACGCGGACGTATGGACACGAATGATGCTAACGCTCAGGTCGTCCAAATGAACCAGTGAGTCAACAAAATATCAACCAAGTCCTAAAAATCGTTAAGGAAGATCGAAAGGTAAAAGTGTGCGAGATAGCTGAGATAGTAAAGGTTTCTATTGGTAGTGTTTTCACTATTTTCATTAAAATTTGGCCATATAAAAGCTTTTTTCCAAGTGTGTGCCGCGTTTGCTAACAATTGATCAAAAGCAACAACGTATTAATGATTCAGAGCGCTGTTTGGCACTTTTGAATAGAAATAAACAAAAGGGTTTTTTACGTCGGTATCTCATAATGGATGAAATATGGATTCACCATTTCACTCTGGAATCCAATCGGCAGTCAGCAGATCGGAGAGCGGCTGGGGTGAAGCGGCCTAAGACACAAAAAAAATCTGCCGGCAAGGTTATGGCCTCTATATTTTGGGATGCGCATGGAGTACTCTGCATCGACTACCTTGATAAGGGGCAAAATATGAATAGCGAACATTACATGGAATTATTGTACCGGTTAAAGTGCGAAATCGCGGCAAAACGGCCTCAAATGAAGAAAAAAAAGTGACAATGCGCCTTTTTCACCAGGACAATGAATGCGCCTTGTCACATGTCTATGAGAACAATGGTCAAACTAAACGAATTGGGCTTTGAATTACTTCCCTATTCTCTTTATTCTCCAGATCTGGCCCTCAGTGGCTACTTTTTGTTTGCAGACCTAAAAAAATGCTCCAGGGCAAGACATTTGATTCAAATGGTGAAGTAATCGCAGCAGCGGAGGCTTATTTTGAAGCCAAACATAAATCGTTCTACACATATGGATAGAAAAGTTACAAAAGCGCTGGAGGGCTGTATCGCAGTGGAAGGAGACTACGTCATTGAACCACGTGTTACTTTGATGTTTAGAGCTCGTTCTCCGAAATATAGATTAAGTACTATTTCACTGAAGCGACTGAGATTTGTTATAACTTGTGAGACACGTTATCTCCTGGAAAACAAACGAAGAGCAACATGGTCAAAATACACGCACTAAAACGTTATTTATTTACACTTAAGTATACTCACTTAGTATTATGAACTTAAGTAAATACTTTATTGTTCAAGCGGGAAAATAGCAAACAACAAAATAGACTAAATAACAGATTATGCATATTATTAAGAGGATTGTGAACCGCCGCTAAAATCGCGTAAAATCCATACAAATTTAGCTCCGGGTGATAAAGTTTCTCACCCCTCAATCAAGTCCGATTTTCACGATTTTACGAAATCAACGAACTGTTACGTTACATCTACAGACTCTTTAGGTTGATCTTAACAACCAGCTGTTGACTGGGAAAAAAGCGCAGTCAGCAAAAAAATGTTGTTTCATTATATTAAAGTCACCATTGTTGTTCCCCTTATAAATTAAATAGGATGTCTTCTAAACTCACTAATATAAATCGATCTTTTTATACTTTTACTCATTACAGCAAAGCATGTTCACGTAGAAGACCAAGAACGTCTGGTAGAAAAACCTAGAATATTCGATTGAAATTAAATGTTGTCTAAGTTCAAATCCATTGTACAGACACTAAATGTGAAAACTTTACTCAAGTGCCAGAACAAAATTGAAAGAAAACAAGAAGTTTCTTAAAGAAGATTAAAATCTCCATTTGGAGTTCATCGAACGAAAAACAAACGTCTCGAATTTACAATGTACACTACTGCGGTTGCTTTGGAAATTCGATTTTGATTTTTGCATCAAGTTTCAACGCCTTCAGCGAATTTAGCGAATGCTCTATCGGTTACGTGTGGTTTCTAAAGAATCTATCCACTATGCTCTACTGTTGTATCTACTAATAGATCAAATCAAACAGTTTTTCTCCAATTTGCTCTACTAGTTTTAACGATAGATCAAATTGAACTGTTTTTCTCCAATTTGCTCGACCAGTTTTAACGATAGAGCAATTTGGAAATTTTTCTCCAAATTGCTATACTAGTTGGTATGGTAGAGCAAATTCAACTGCATTTCGCCAATTTGCTCTACTGAGTTTTACAATAGAGCAAATTGAACTGTTTTTCTCCAGTTTGCTCTATTAGTTGGGAAGGTAGAGCAAATTGGACATTTTCCTCCAATTTGCTCTACTAGTTGAATCGTATAAATCTGACCGTATAAACATAAAATAATAATTATAATGCGTTAAGCAGTGGATGCTTACACATACATACATACCGTCTCGCCTTAATCACAGAGTGGGGTATTTCTATTCAATTGAAAATTTATAGGTATATAGGTATACATGCATATGGCGGGCAGAGCTACAGAAATTACTTATAACTCTTAACAACTTTTTCTTAATTCAATGACCACATTTTGCACAAAACAAACAGGCAGATGTTTACTATGTGCATATTAGTGACAGGTTGCAAGCTCATCGTCTAACAATACTACAAGCCTTTAATCCCGTAATTCTTGTTCTTAATTTAGTCGGTGAAAGTGATAATATTAAGGGAAAAACCTGTCTGAGTCGGTAAAACGGTGTTGTATCGTATGAAGCGAAATCATTCTTATTAGGTATTCTAACGAAATAAATAGAAACGTTTTATAATGTATTTGTTTATTTTTCATTATGCATACTTTGAAACGAAATTATATTTTTTTCTCTAGGTAGGTAACTATTAATTACTTACGTGGGTCGAATCATAGAAATTAGTATACTATCGTAATAGACACACTGTCTGTGCAAGCGAGAATACAGTCTCTTACGGGACGAAAACGAGTGCGAGAGAGATAGCGAAAGACAATCCGTTGTAACGATTTTGACAGTTCATAACGCTGCGAAGCGGCTTACACGGTGACAGCGCCCTTCAATATTTATTTATTTACGTAATTACTTATGAAAATTAAATAAAAGTCGTGTTAGAAGAGTTTAAATCAGAAATGATACGCTGTGCAGAGTGTGCAGTAAGTACCTGATCGCGAAGTGAATTGTAGGAATAATCCAAAAAATGAGACATTTCACAGGTAATTATGATCAACAGGTAGTCATTTTAGAAGTCATATTTTCAAAGAATCTTATGTCCAAGAAATACAGCAAATTGTGTAGTAAATACGAGATATCATGTAGTTTTGTGTTTTATGCATATTTTAAAATATTATAAATAAAATAAAAAGAATTTTGTGGTACACTTTCCATAATTTAGATAATGATTCAATGTTTCAATCACGCTCATCTATTGATAAGTAATCGAGTATCGATATGTCGATCTTCCTTCAATCCTTCTTATAATTAATTAAAAATTATTCCGAAAGATTAAGAATAATTAAAGTATTGGTGGGACTACGATAAAACAAACCGCAAATCAATGTACAGGATAGCCATTTGGTACACGGGTACTTTAGGTTAAAACAGTCAGATTTTTTTATACGGTCAGATTTATACGATTCAACTAGTAGAGCAAATTGGAGGAAAATGTCCAATTTGCTCTACCTTTCCAACTAATAGAGCAAACTGGAGAAAAACAGTTCAATTTGCTCTATTGTAAAACTCAGTAGAGCAAATTGGAGAAAAACAGTTCAATTTGATCTATCGTTAAAACTAGTAGAGCAAATTGGAGAAAAACTGTTTGATTTGATCTATTAGTAGATACAACAGTAGAGCATAGTGGATAGATTCGTTTCTAAAGGGTGAGTCAATTAGTTCAACGGCCTCTTAAAATAAGTTATTGTGAACTAAAAAAATCCATACTAAACCTGGTCCGATCTTTACGATTTTTAATTATGTTGTAGATATCATGAAAGTCTATTTCTGTGCGTTTGCCTTCCCAAGAAAATATTTCTTAGAAACAAATTTAAAAAACAAATACAGAAACCCTCTTAAACAAACAAAAAACAATAAATGGTTTTTATTGACAACAACGCCGTTTTAGCGGCGCTTCACCATCTTGATAAAATTCATAATCTGTTATTTAAAATTATATACATAAACTCACGCCCTCGTTTCCTGAGTGGGGAAGGCAGAGCTACAAAATAAAAATTAAATTCATTTAAAACCGTTATAATTTGAAAAAAGATTGTTGGGTTGGTAGTAGCGATGAAAATTACATGAAAGATACATGTATCTTTCAAAGGCCCCTGTATTTTTCAGTAAAATACAGTATCTTTCCTTGCGGAGCTTCGATTGAATCTTTCGCAAGTTTAGGTTTTTTACATGTAAAATACATTGTATTTTTCGCATTATTATATTTATTATTTTATATTATGAATAGTGACTCAGAATGTATTGGCTCTCATACAAACAGGTGACTTTTCATTCTGCTCAGACTATATCTCGATATCAGTTAACTAAAGAGGTTGAAATTATCAATGATGAGTGACGAAACACTTATAAATTGGAATCGTTAATCTATGCTCTATGTGGCTTTGTATTTAACATTAAGTACTAATATTACCAATAAATACATTATTGTTGAATTAATCTCTTTATTTCTTTTCAATCTTAGGGTTGGATTTTATAATACATATTATACATAGTATGGTTATAAAATTTAAAAACAAAAAACAGACATAAAAATTACGAAATACATAATTATAAACATATTATAAAAAAAGTTAACTTAGAGTACCGCCGGCAACGGTGATCAAACCACGAGAGCGGAGTCTCTTAATATTATTATTATTTAATTTACTTTTTTACATAGGCTAGGCTTACATTAGACAATATGTTTATAAAAGTAAATTACAAAAATATTATTATTATTTGTACGTCTTGCTTTATCAAGGGACCATGGGGCAATTATTCAATCAAGTCATTATTATTAAATAAACATGTAAAATACACAGTATTAAACAGGTATTATACGTGTATGATTGTATTTTTCAGACAAACGTCAGTTTTGTTTTTTTCGAAAGTTACATGTATTTTATAGGAAAGATACAAAGTTTCGAAAGAAACAACATGAATCTTTCGCCATTTTCATCGCTAGCTTGGTAGGAAATATATCATTTGAATAAAAAAAGTATGGCAAAGAAATACGTATTGCCCCCGCACATTTATTTTCCCACAAGGACACACAACAGTGTGAGCACTTCTACTTGACGGTAGGTTTAAGGTTATAAGATGGTGATAGCGATCCAGACGGACCCTTTTTTAGTTATTTGAGTATCCCTTAAACCATAACAAATATTGGACTTAGTTTACAATTCCGGAAAAAAAGTTATTGTGTTATTGTTCAATTACGAAATTACCGGCCACCGGCCTAAATTAATTTCTTCATATATGCACTTTTGCATCTATGTAACGTGATCCATAAAGTAAGGGTCCGAGGATAACTCGATGCCATTTTTCATGTCACGACGACATTTTGTCAAGCAAAATTACTCGCATCAAGAAACTCAATACAAAACACACATAGTGCCATGAAATATCATGTCCCAAGTATATCGAATCTTGCTCGATTGACTCTCACTTGGTAGTGTTTTTAAAGACGTTCCTTTTTTATCGCGTTCACTTTTCTCAATTTGTCAAGGGTCAGCTGGAAGAGATCCCTTAAAGGGATAATGTCACCTTTGTACATATTTTTATATTAATTTTATTGTTCTGGTTTTTGTTTTGTACAATAAAGTGTTAACATACATAGATAGGTATATAGTATCACGATCAATATCGTTAATTAAGAAGGTTCCAGTGAAGGTTCCTAGTATTAGTATCGCAATATTAGCACCTTTTAATGACGAAACATTAGCGGTTTTATAAACAGGTAACAATTAATTAACATAAGCTTAAATAGAGGTCGTGTCCATTCCATTTGAGAAATGAAATTAAAAAAAATGTCTATTAGGGCTGTACTTATAAAAACACTATAACAGTTACATTAGCAGCTAAAATGTTGCCTAAATTTAGCCGCTAAACGGCGCTGGTTTGAGGATTAATCTCGGCCATTATTCCATGTTCTCATCTAGCTACAGCAGATTTATATTTATTAAATGGCGGGTTTTCTATTTACGTACAGCCGTTAACATCTATTGTTAACATCTAAGCCGATGCAAAATGTGTTCAATAAGTTTTTAGAGTCGTAGGTCTGCCTACCCCTACTCTGGGAAGGAAGGCGTGAGTTTATGTATGTATGTATGTACATCCGTTTGGTCCCCATTAGAAAAGCAACGAAATAGCTGTAGGAATAGATCCAGACTTAAAAAAGAGGGATAAACGCCTTTAACTATCAGTCGGTCTGTAATCTTGAATGTCTGCACCGATTTTAATTCGTTCCGGAGTTAGTTCTTTGCAAAAGAGATTGCTACTGAGTATATTTAATGTTTTTGTTCTTAGCCAAGTTGAAAGGATCTATATCAATCAGATATACTGTGCGATTGTGGAATCTGCCACAGTTGATATAAGGCAATCAATCTTTTGCGTCGCTTAAATCTCTACTAAAAAAGTAACTAATGCCTGGTCTGACTCTTGTTCTTGAATAAGGACTACATTATTATGTCCTTTCTAGTATGTTTGTTGACAATAATAGAGGGCTATATGGAATGGTTGCAGAAAAAAATAACAATTTTGACATTATCTTTGTTTCTAGGTTTTGATTTCGAGGATAAAATAAATTTTATTTTAACCATCATTTATATTTTATATTAATTATCTTTACGAGTATAACTTATACATATGTATAGGAAGGGAATCTTTAAAAGATATCAAACGATTAAGAGTTTAAGCCATTTGGTAAAACAGATTACGTCAGCTTGAGTTACTGATGGTTTAGCAATCGCTTTGTCTAACTTACTGAAAGCAATCAAGGTAACTTTAACTTCTACTATCAATTTAAACTTTCTACTGGCTCGACCGACGATGAAAACATAAATGACCAAAATGATATATTTATAATACAATAAACTAATCTCAAGCTAACCTACAATTAAAAGGGATGAGTTCTCCTTTGTTCCAATCCGTATTTTTGACTATTTTTTGTAATCTCTTTTGTTTGTACAATAAAGTATTTACATGTGACAAGAAAAGTGAACATGTGAAAAGTGACTTCATTCCATGAAAATACAAAATATATTCCACTTGTGACTCACATCTAGTTAATATTGTATAGGGTCCAGTAAATCAGAGCTGTGGCAACAATGGCAACATGCACGGAATGGAATAAGCAGTGGAATCGCATGAGCTTCTCTTAGTATCAGGCCTGTTGTCGCCAATACTCAAACTCATTACCACTATCATAAAAACAACACGCCCATGGATTCTTTTAGTGTGGTTATCGTTTTTACATTCCAAAAAAGCACAATAAGGCATGCTTCTCGATTTATTTCCTATATTAGAAATATAATTAACGCAAATTTCACGCACAAGCCATCGCGGCAAAACCAACGTAGGTTGCGCGGAACTCCGCAAAACGCCACTCGTTACACGCCCACTTAACACTTCTACTGTTTTTCTGTTCTGTGGGCAGCAAGCTGCAGCATTTATGTTGAGCTTGCATGTGATGCTTAAAAGCTTATCTTTTACAACTCGACGCAATATTACCCGGTTAGTTTAATGTTGCTTCCACACTAGCTGTTACAAATGTTATTATGTTATAACTTATTAAATGTTATAAAACAAATTACACGGTGACAAACATGTTATATTTTTTTACCAGTGGGAGCGTTTGAAACATCGAACAAGTTGTAACAAAATGTTATGAAGTGTCAGTGGATGTTATTGTGTTTTATAATGTCGTATAACATTTATAACAGCCTAGTGTGGCAGCATCATTAGTACTCTCGTCTAATAAAACATACTTTTAGCGCGTGTATTTCTAATTAGGCAGCTTGTGGCTCTTATAGCGTACTGTAGCTATAAATAGATACATTGTTTGCACTTTGCTTTGTAATTGTACAATAGGCACCAAATTAATGTTTCTCTTTCTTCTTTATTTGTCTACTGATACGAAGCCCACGTGGTTTTAAGAGGACTGTGAAGCGCCGCTAATAATGCGTAGCCGTCAAAAAAAATCCATACAAATTTAGTTCCGGGCGATAACGTTTCTCACCCCCTAAATAAAGTCCGATTTCCACGATTTTTTGTAGTTATTATACACTACTACACTCAGGAGCAAAAATAACGGGTCAGAGTGCGTTTTTCATACTAAAGAGGCTATTTCGATTAGGCCTTAGTTCCTCGCCAGGGAATGCTTTTAGTGAAATCTGATGATGAATACCCCGAGCATCGATACAGGACTTCCAGTGTGCCTATGATACCCAACTGAATGAATCTGCGATTAACGCCGGATAATGCATGTTCAGAAAAACATCTAAAATGTCAATAAAATGTAAGGAAATCCAAGTGCTGACCCTAACTCTCCCGCTGTGGTGTTAACTGGTTGTGCGATCAGATATAGGTATCTTAAGAACTTTTGACCTCCTCTATTGAACCTCGCAGTATCCACCAATAAAACTCACTCAAAACAACTCCTGGCGAGGAACCAAGGCTTCGAAATAGTCTCGTTTGTATGAAAAAGGCACTCTGACACAACAGTATTTGTATTTGAGCATTTTTGCTCCTGGGTGAGGTCAGTTCACGTTTCTGTTTTTGGTTTTTTTAATTTGTTTCATATTATGAAATATTTTCGTGTAAAGGAAAACGTACAGACATAGTTTTTCATGATATCTACAATAAACCATGCCTGCACTAATCACTAGCCATTTTAGTGTTTTTTATTTGAATTTATTTCATTTACTTTTTTTTCCTCAAAATAAAACAGTTTCAACATATTTAAGAGTCACTTCGGTACGGACCAGGTTGCTGACCGGAATATAAATCGAAAAAGTCTCGCGGGACATTCCCCAGAGATAACCAAATATCTTATTGATAAGGACATTAAGGGATCGTAACTATTTATTTGTGAATAGAATTTCCCGTTCCCGTTCCCGAGAAATTCTAATATATTTCGGGATATGAATTAAGCTACGTTATAGTACTACTACTTACCTTTATTTCGAATAAATCTCTTTAAAGCTTCTTATGCGCCATGGATTTATTCCGTAACAACCTCACAAATTCACCATACTATGACAAATCAATGCTGCAAGTTTCTCGATTTCATATCAGAGGAATTTAATCCTCTTTTCCACCCAATTTGTTATTGAATATGCTTCTTATTGCACACTCGATGCATAACAACGGTTTACTTTCTCAATCTCTCAAAGGTTAAGTAAGGAATCTCAGAACCAGAACCTGGAAGTGATTCCTTAAAAGGCTAAATTCTCCTTTGGTCAATTTTTTTGCTTCATTTGTTTATACACATAGGTATATACATATACTCGTAATACTAGTTATAGTGAAATGTTAAGCTCCTTTCCCGATATCATATTATAACCTCGAGAACTTTCTTGTAACGGTTATATAATTATTGTACCTTGCATGTAATTGTAAAAATAAAATTAAAAAGATAATCACTTATGATGAGCACTATGGGCAGAGGAATAGATAGCGATTTCACTTTATAAAAAAAAAATGTCAGGCCTTTTTCAGTGGACAGTAAAAGAAAGCACCGTCAAGAAAGTTGAAAGACTAACAATGAAATGCGATGCTAGTCACGGACGGGGAATTAATGGATCTCTACATCGCAACCGCCATATTGGCTGTTCAAGCAAGCTATTTATGCGTATAATCGAATCAAAAAGTTGGTCAGTTGTTAACCAACCAATGTTTAACTAAGAGGTCACTTGTTAGTGACACACATTTCTTACACATTTTTATTAAAAATCAAAGTCCACATAGTTTGGCATAGTGAGTATATTAACTGATGCTGTATTAAAAACAATGGCTAGTTCACAAAGGGTTTCGTAACACAAAACCGAAAAAAAAACACGTTTCTTGTGCGGGGACTCACTTTAGTTTTAAACTTTTTTTGTTATTATTTGTTGTTATAGCGACTATAGTAATACACACTGAAATTTTAAAAGGGTATCGCAATAATGGTTCATGGGATACAACCCGCTGACAGGCAGATGAACGGACGGACAGCGGAGGCTTAGTCCCGTTGACGGTTCCCCTATGGAATCTCTAATCGTCATGTGTCCTAATGCATCATTTGTCCGAATTTGCGTTTATCCTAAAGCCATTTCTGCTTAAATTTTAAAACTTGCTAGTGTTGTTTTTAATACAGCTCTAACCTAACCGAACCGCGGATATAATTAAAAAACTTGAAAAGTTGCCTGACCCATCTGAAAACCAGCTTAGGGCAAAAGAAAATTCGGACAAAGGATGTGTTAGGACAAACGTTGTTGACACACTTTGGGTACGGAACCCTAAAAGCAACGCCTTTATGTATAGTAAGTTTTATATAAATCCCTGAATATAAAATACTCTTAAAAGTAATGAAAACAGGTCACTTTGTATGGAAATTCTATACAAAGTGACTCGTTTTCATTGCTTTGGACTATACTTAACACGGAAGCTGACTCAGCATTAATTTTGTCCTACAAATAGAAGATAAAGCACGATTTAACATGTAAATTACTTTCCATTAATTATGGTGGGTTAATCCTAACACGTCCTTGAGTGGTTAAGAAGCGAAAATGTTATAAATGTAAAATACCAAACGTTCAGAAACATATCAAATTATTTATGTTTAAATTAACTTTGGAAATGCATCTTGATGAAGTTCAAATTCTCGCATCCCTACATTTTGGTCTCCTGCCACTTACCGCCGTGCGTTTTTTTAATAAATTATCTTTTTCCTTTTTCAAACTTAGCACGTTAAATTCAACAATGAAAGTAAATTCCGAAAAAAACTATATGAATAGTGACATTATTTCAGTTAAAAATAATTAACTTTTGAATGAGTTTTTTTATGTATGAAAAATCGTTACTAGCGAACCATCAATCGTCATTAATAACGACTTGAATGCGGACGTTACTGTTTTCTATTCTTTGAAATTGCCAGTGTTGACTATTCCGTATAAAATCTTACTATTTTCATTCATGAATGAATTGGCTTTCAATCAGTAAAAGAATTTTCAGAATTGGATGTGTACAGGAGTGACGTAAGTCGTGCGTTGGCCAATGTAAATTCCATTTCCATTCCATACGTTTCTACAGATTCCTACATCCGTCAGGTTTCTTGGGATGTAAATTATTTAGTTAGCCCTGCAGTTTGGCTGTGGGAATTTACCACTAGAGGAATCAATAGCCTAAGATGATTTTATAATAAATACATTTTAATAATGTCTAATTTTTTACATAGCCATCAGTTATTAAATATCTAATATCATTTGCAAAGAGGCTGTTCTGTTAAATAAACGAATCCTAAAGGAAAAGAGGGATGATAATAATAAAATAGTTCTACGAATACAAACGACGACGGTGACGACGCTCTGCCTAGTTGGTACTGACCCTGCCTACGAAGCTAGCGGCCCTGGGTTCAAACTCCGGTAAGGGCAGATATTTATGAGATGAGCGCCAATATTTGTTCCTGAGACATGTTTGTTTTCTATCTATTTCAGTATTTATTTCTCTATATAAGTATCTATATATCGTTGTCTAGTAACCATAGTACAAGCCTAGAGCTTAGTTTGGGACTAGGTCAATTGGTGTAAGATCGTTTCTTGGTATATTATCGTTTCTTGGTGACAATTCGTAAGATAGTTTTTTTTTTCTGATCGTTTTAACTTTTTAAAACGTCTAAAGAGGACCTGTAGTTCAGTTTGGGTTTGTTTTATAACAATCCAGAAAAGTGTATTCTGTTTCAGAAAACAAAAATCTAACTTATAATCATTTGGATAAACGAAACAATTGGGTAACTGAAATTCAAAGATGTGAAAGCTAAACAAAAGTTACCACTCATTAGGTTTAAAAACTTTACTCACCGATGTAGTTTAGGCAAACTTTTCACAAACGCAACCTATATCAGTCAAAACAATCACAAACTTTCCAAAAAAAACGTAAACCAAAAGTCAGCGTGTTGCACTTGAACTTCTCCGCACTTTTAATGTTTGTAGTGTTAAGTTTTTAGCGAGAGTGTGGATTGCTCCGTGGTCGCGGCGATGCGTTCCCGGTGTGGCCGGTTCGTAAATGAGGCGCTGAGCTGTGTGCCACCCGCGCATGCTCCCAGTCCACCGACTACTGAGACTACTGAACGGTGAGCTCATCTCAGTTTGAATGCAGTACGTATATAGAGACTAGTTGTACATATACGTCAGTTGAAAACGAAGGGTTAATTGATGAGCTTTTCGTAAGGTTTCGTGTTACTTTAAAATTAGTACACTAAGTTTCACATGTTTCGTGCCAATCCAGCACAGATCACACAGATTCACAAAGATTTAGAGCGAAAGAGGCATTTTAGAGCTGGAAAAGTGAAAATAAAAATAATATTCAATACATAATTGATCATTCATAAAGGGTTCGAAACTAATTACACGCTCGTCCAATTCCAGTACAAGCCTAGAGCTTAGTTTGGGACTAGAGCAATTTGTGCGAGTTAGTCCCGCGATATTTATTTATTTATTTTATTTTAATCCGTGGAAATAGTTTAGCAAGATATTGACGAAAAAACATGGCAGGTGATAATCTTTATACCTATTATTTTAGTAATTACATTTTGTTACTCGTTTTCAAGCTATTCTGTAAAAAAATTAACCCTAATTTAAAGCTGGTATAGGTGGTAGGTAATATTGTATTCGTGTGCTCGACTCTTCTGCGACTAGATATTCAAAGAAAAAACCATTAAACCACCAATACATACAGTTGGCCAATTAATACTGACCGTCATTCATTAGCGATAAAAGAAAATAGCACGCGCTGCGAATAATCGTTTGCTAAGTACCCATTCGTACCTACGTGGAAACTATCATAAAGGTTATCGCACACGAACCTAATTGGTATAGTCTCGCCTCGCCTCCAGGTAAAGCAAAAATGGGCTTAAAATACTGCTGTGTGCGGAGCATCATATTACAAGCTACAGCGAGTGAGCACGAGTGTTTTTCTTCCACAGTAAAGTCGAGCGATCCAGCAAACATTTTACCTAAAATCCGACGACGCGTTAGCCTAGTTGGAAGTTAGGGTAACTACGAAGCAAGCGGTCCCGGTTCGAATCCAGGTATATTATTTTGTGTGATGAGCACGAGAGTTTGTTACTGAGTCTTAGATGTTTTCATTATACCTACTTGTATTTAAGTATTGATTTGTATTTATATATTGTTTGCCTACTAGCCATAGTACGGTCGGCCAAGAAAGTGGTCTGCCAGTTTTGACAAAAGTTTCTGTGAGATGTAATTAAGGTTGACACTTGTCACTGTCATAATATTATTGCAAGGGAAAATCGGACTTGTTGTATCTTGACCTGCAAATGAACTTCAACCGTAGGCCTAAGGTTCAAGCCTAGATTGGGACTAGATCAATTTGTGTGAGATGGTCCCCTGATATTTATTTTCTATTTACTTTTACGATCTGATAGAAAGAAAAAAACTCGTATACTATTCAAGCAAGCTTTCATTTCCCATTTTGCAACGTTGATTCAGAAATTGAACAAAACAGTAGGTAATGGGACAATCGGATTACACCTAAAAAGATCCGGTTAAGTGCAAGTCTGACTCCAGCACCGAGGGTTCCGCACGAACGTCATAATATTTGTATAAAATATTAGAAACCTAATAAAGTCCTGCTGTTGCTCCCTGTCTTCATACTTTAGATTAGAAGCCCCATCATACAGGACTAAGCCGTAACTTCACTAATATATAGATGATTCCCTAGTCATTAATTTTTTTTTGATATTTTATCTTTACTAGTTTTAGAAATAAAGAGAAGAAAAAGGGCATTTTTCTGCGCGGTTCATGTTAATTAATATAAATACCTCAAAAGTTACTCGTACAGCAATATTTATTGTCCAAAATGTAATTTCAAAGAAAAATCGTCTTTACCAACAGACAGTAAAAAAGAGACCCTATTTCTAATACTTCACTGTCCGTCTGCCTGTCTCTCTGTCTGTATGTCACTAGGCTGTATCTCATGAACCGCGGTAACTAGGCAGTGGATTTTTTTACAGATGATGTATTTCTGTTGCCGCTATAACAATAAATACTAAAAACAGAATAAAATAGATATTTTTAAGGGGGCTCCAATACAACAAACAGTTTTTTTTTTGCCGTTTTTTGCTAATAGATAATGGTACTTCTACTACTATTTTTATCTTCTTGCGCGAGTCCGATTCGCACTTGGCCGGTTTTCACATTTTCATTTGAAACAATTACTTTTACAAGAATCTAACATAAAGCATTTCATTATAAAAAGTGTATTTTTTCTTTAAAATGATTTATTAAATAATTGTAACCACACCTACTTAGACGCAGAGCCGTCCTGAAAGACGGTGTTCTAAATATCTAGTCTGTTTACAAGGCCATGCGTGATAGACAGACGTCATTCAAACGTAACGTAAACGAAAAATCGCATAATTTAAAATTTATTGCTTTAGAGTATTTTTAGTATTCGACTATTGCCTATTACCTAGATTTCAATTTACGCAGCATACATTTACTTCATGACTCATCCATCACTCTGGAGTAGATTTAGTACAGGTGTCCAACACTTCCATTCATAAGGTTTACAGTAAAATATTCGTGGCAACGTGTTAAACTTCTTGAAAATACTCACCAGACTGTTATTAGATATTTATCACAAATTAATTAATTATAAGAGAAATTATTATAATATTCCTCGAAATGGGTTAAAATTTTCATACGTTTTTTAAAGAGGTATATCTAAATTCGGCGCGTTTGGCCTGTTATTTATTATACAGTGTGTAAATGGTATACGGGCGTTCCTTTTAACTGTGGTTAGTATAACCCCTACTGAGCACATTTAGGCAGCTTTTGTTAAAATTAAATTTAAAAAAAATAACCATACAAAATAAT
The DNA here is from genome assembly GCA_923062465.1 of Acleris sparsana. Taxonomy (NCBI): domain Eukaryota; kingdom Metazoa; phylum Arthropoda; class Insecta; order Lepidoptera; family Tortricidae; genus Acleris; species Acleris sparsana. Next base: position 6,911,664 of record OV281293.1, read on the forward strand.
TTAACACGTAATGTATAACGAAAAATGCAATTAACATTTTCACAAGTAAACATTACGTACTTACCTGACAGATGGACTTAGATGTACATTGCGGGTCGATAGTATGTTCAAAAATTAATAACGGTGTAGCGTAATCAAAATAATTCTTTCTGTTAATGATTAGTAGAGTCTTAATCTATGTCCAGTTTTAATAAACGCCCGTATACCATTTACACACTGTATATTATTATGTATTTAATTACGTATTTTTCCGGTAACTGAATGTTTCTGTGTTTCTGCTCCTTCCAATATAATTATGTATTTCTATCAATTCCCGGTTAAAGAAAGTTTTTTAAGACATCTATAAATTGTTGATGGTATAAAAAAAGGATCCAAATATAATGAGCACCAAAATTATCTTTGAGAGCGAGATTAAGATAACAAGCATCAAAATTAAATTGCCTCGGTATACCAATATTTATTAAATTTGTACCAAATCTTAGCGAGCGAAATTAGGAGCTATGAATATTGTAAATTGTAATAGTCCTACGTATTTTAGTGCTGTCTGTCTGAAAATTGTATCAGCAAACTTTTAGTAAATGATCAATAAATCTTAGCGATCAAATTTAGTCGATATTACGACCTAAATTTACTAACTGATCGCTATAAAATCTAGGCATATAACCAAGTAATCTGAAATAGCGCTAAATTTTGTTAGGCTCACGGTTTAATAGCAAACTGACTCCTTGACACCGCCCTCTTATCGTCACTCACTCAGGCGCTTGCGTTTAATATTATGAGAATTTTGGCGAAAGCCCACTGGTCTTGGTGGTCATTTACCAGTTATTGTGGTAATTTACTATTTTTGGGTTCATTTACTTCAATAGGATAATGTGACGGTCAATATTAGGAGTATATTTTTAATTTAAACAGGGTTTTATTTTGGTAGTTATTTACTATTTTTGGTAATCATAGGTATTTTTTGTATTTTACCTACTTTATTATTATATCTGGTGATTCATTAAACATTATGCCTTTAAAACAACAGGATGTCTCCTGTCTCCTATATAAATAGTGAAAAAGCAAGAGGATGAGGGAAAACGTTCATACTTAATACCTTTTGGATTGATAAATTTAAACAAGCGTTCATCGGAGAAAAAAAATTCGCTAGCTCGTCATGAAATCCGTGTCATGCGGGTAGATATAAAGAGATCTTTCCTATTAAGAGTGACTATGAAGTGTTCAATGTAAACGGACAGATGTGATTGGCAGACCTTAAATAATCGTTCACAAAGGAGATAGGCGAAAGTGGGCCTAGCCGTTACAAGAATCTAACTAAAACAATAATTAATGACGTATTTTTTAATTACTCTTTGTGAAGTATCAGCCTTTTTTTTTATGGGATTTAAAATATAACAATAATAAATAACATTGTTGATTTCTGTTTACCGTAATACGACGTAGTAGGACATTTAAAAAAATTGAGGGTAGAAGTACCCTCCATAACATAATAATTATAAATGTCAGTGGCATTCGCTTCGTTTTGTGTTCTTTATTGCATTGTGGTGATTTGTGATTACTGGTGTTTTATTTGTCCATTGACAAGATGGAACATTGTATAAACTGTGGAATTGATATTACACGCAATAATGCTATAGGCATGCATCTTTCGGAAGACGAGGCAATCCTTACACTTGTACAACAGTGGGTTGCTCCTCTGAACCATTTTGTAGCCCTTGGAATTTTTATTCATGTTCTTATAATAATATCATATTGCATATGCTTAACATCTATACTATGATTATTTGATGCTTTTTTAAGTATAACTTATCAGAAGTATGCATCGAAGTCTTTTTTAACTACTTACTTTGGTTCATATGGAAAACCGTCCATATCTCTGCTTTTCCAAAGACCAGGCCCATAATTTGTATCCTGTAAATATCCTATATAGTGATCTACAATACGGCCTAAAAATCATTAGTGTAACGGTTGGGCCCAAGACTCTAAGGATGTTCGCCGATCTCCTTTATTTACGCAATCCAAATTCAATGAATTTTACTAAGTTTTTAATCAACAAACGCGTCATAGCACTTCGTGAAATGAATTCTTTATATCTAAATTCTTGAATTTATTCTGTCAAAACGCTTGAAAAGAATTTTATTACAAAATAAAGTTTTTCATTTGGAATGAGCCTCAATGATTTCCAAGAACTACAGTTAAATACGATGAGAGGTTATTTATTTAAAATTTACCGGACAAGAGCATGTCAGACCATCCTCAGTAGGGTTCCAACGCCACTACAAAACAAACCACTACTTAAAAAAAACAACATACGCGTTTTACATTTTGGACACGGAACTAACAATCAAACCACGAAGGAAGATTTGGCGACCGCCCAAAATTTAAGCACTCGAATACCGCACTAGTCGAGATAAATATTAACTAAATTATTACACTATACCTGATACGTTAGCCTTTATGGTAGTGACTCTGCCTACGAAGCTAGCGGTCTCCGGTTCTAATCCCGGTAAGGGCAAATATTTTTGTGACGAGCGCGAGTAACAAATACTCTGAGTCATGGATGTTTTTGTTAGCTCATAAACCGTGGGGTAGACAGTTGAAATTTTCACTGATACAGAATATTATTTAGTGGTATGTTCACTTTAAAAATGAATATTTTAATTAAAATAAATACGACAAACGTGATTTTGTATAGACAATGGTACCGAACCCTTCGTGCACGAGTTCAACTCGCACTTGGTCTGTTTTTTAAGAGAACTTCACCTCTGGATAGCTTATGAGTTTTAATTGCAAAGTGAAAGTCAAGTATAGGTTCATAAGAAACATAATTTCTTGAAGCTATTATCCCAGCCAATTTAATAATCACAGCAAGGTTAACGAGGACGGACGGATATTTGTCCGTTATATTAACATATATGTGTATATTAGCTTCACTTCTAACTAACTAACTAACAAGCAATGTAGGTACCTAATCAAATGTATTAAGTCGATTTTAACATATCTAGATATAGTCATCGGAATTAACAGCAGGAATTTTTCGAAAGGGTGTTATGTTGTATACGGGTTTGATGATGGTACAATACTTTTTTACTTTTAAGCTGGTATGATGATGTAGATGGTGAACATAGGAACTTCTTAATGGAGAAGGTAAAAGGCGATCCGTCAGGTATCGATTCTTTTAAGTCTTCTTTTAAAAGCGAGTTGATCATTGGTCTAACAAAATATACAGACATACCGTTCAGTCAACAAGTGTTATTAAAAATTAATTTAAAAAGAATGATTAATTATCCTTGATTGGAATATATTTTTGGCCGCCTTTTCTTCTGGACGCTTACCCGTGGTCCCACTACTTCGTCCCACTGCTCTTTTCGACGGAGCCCTGCTTCACAGCAGGGCTCCTATTCCAGGCCTGTTTGCCCTTCGGGCATTTATAGATACCTAACGAACCTAACCTACCCAGTTTTGGTATCACAATTAAAATTGGATGGCAAAGCCTGGGTGCAACTTTTTCGCGGTGGGATAAAGAAGTGGGTCCACGGGTAATAGTGTTTTCTTCTCAATAAATAAGAGCTACCTTGTCGTTCCCTTTTTGTTTATAATACATGATGGTAAGTGGTGAAGATGAAGTAGTGATCAAGAGATATGAAAGAAAGAAAGAACAAAAAATCTGCAAAATTATTCAAATTTAACTTAATAACATTCTGTAAAACTAATTTATGGTAGTTAAGACAGTTTAAAATAGCTTGACACGAAGATGATTTCGTGTCGTTTGTCATTTCGTTAGCGTGTATCTGTCGTGCGAGTGCGTCAAATCTATTAGGATGTTTGGGTTTGTATTTACATAGATAATTATGATATACTATTCTATGCCGCTATGCTATGCTGTTTGCTACTAATATTATTAAATTAAGGGTAAAAGCAATATATGTTATGGTGAATAAATATGAATAGTGATAAAATATTACCCCATTAACAAATAAAACGGGCACTTTCGATTTTGCAAGTAATTTGAACATACTGTCACTGAATAAAATGATATGTTACAGCATTAAACTAATATAATTTGTATTAAATCATTATTTTTCTTCGTTAACAATACTTTGTTGATTTTTTAGCATATAATTTTATTTAGTAAAATTTAAGCACCCCTAATAACATAAGGTGTAGAGGTCAAACCTCAGACAGGATTCAAAAAAGGGTCGGCGCTTGATTATGGCAGTAAACAGGTTAAAAGCGCCTAGAGATCACATTTCACAACGCCTGGGGCAAAATTATTGCATTTCGTATTAGGTATGCTAAAGGAGTATAATACCGATAATATTGTGTTGTTGCTTCCGCCAACATAATAATTGCAAACAGAATTGTCTACCAAATTTACATTTTGATTTCTCTTCTTTTCAATGAGTTTTAATATTTCTCTTTGCATAAGTTTCTTTTCTATAATTTTGGTTACATTTATTTTTATACGTTACTAGCGACCCGCCCTCGCTTCGCTTCGGTTTATGTGAGTTATCTGTAACATCCCGTGCATGATGTAGAACTTATCATACATAAAAACCTTCCTCTTGAATCACTCTATCTATTAAAAAAAACCGCATCAAAATCCGTTGCGTAGTTTTAAAGATTTAAGCATACAAAGGGACATAGGGACAGAGAAAGCGACTTTGTTTTATACTATGTAGTGATTACTGTTGCAAGATTCCCCAAGATGTTGAACTATAGGCAACAGTAGGCAGATAATAAGTAAATCCAGTCACAATGCACCACCATGATGTTTCTGAATATTGATTAAATTGACAGCATTAAAAACACGTAGGTACATGTCTGTTTAAACTACTGTGGGGTTATTATGACATGGCTATGCAGTTCAGTTTACGCTGAGAGAAAAGGTCAGAGCTATATAACTGATATAACTCCGTCCTTTACGCTCGCCGAAAAATGAACAGCATAGCTATGTCATAAAAACCCCCCTGCACGAACCTATCAAAGGCGTTGAAGTTACAAGTTAACTAGAATAGTACAGCAAGTAAGGCCGGCTGTACAGTCGAGTTCATAAATTTGTGTACACTTTAGTACCTTGTCACTTTAATCGCGGTGACAATTAATATATGGCAGTTCAATCATGATATTAGATTAGGTACAAAAGTGTACACATATTTTTGAACTAGACTGTACGAGTATCAAGATGAGACCGCGTTTGCGGAGAAAAAAACATTATACTCACGCTTGCCTTCCCAGGAGAGGTACTCATAGCGTATTCAAAGGCATTCGTCGTGTGCGCACGGAATAATTTACGTCCATCGCCAGCTGATAGTTTTTGATCAAGGATATAAATTCACATAGATAACGCAAATGCATCTACTTCGCGTGTCCGAATCCCTAATTAAACCCCGACGAAGCGTCAGGGTTGGCAGTCGCTACTGACGTTCCGTGCACCTGTTGTTGCATCCGCTCGACCGTGAAAATTAAGAAAATGCCTCGTTACGTGATAATAAACTGCAGTAACCCAAAAATTCGACTACTTCGAAACGGAAAATACTCTTCTCTTGGTACGTCCCAGTTTGTAGAAAAAAGGGACACGGTTGGTTTTCATACAGATTGAGGTGTTTACGTTATCTATGTGTATTTATATCTATGTTTTTTGACTACTGAATGCTGAAATACGAGAGGGGCAGGTTCAGAGAGTTCGTATCGTACTTTGTACGATTTTTCTTATTTTTAACCCCCGACGCAACAAGGGCGGTGTTATAAGTTTGACCGTTTCGTGTGTGTGTGTGTATGGATTTATAACAGCTTAAACCTAGAATACAAATTAATATAGTTTAGGTTTTACATTTCAATAATTTTCTCATTTTTTTTTTTTTATGGAAACTTCAATGTAATTCTTGGAACTATAAACAACGGCTTGTAAACCGTCTGTGGGCCATTCCGAAACGCAATTAGCTGATTTTTTTCTACTAACTAAATTAAGTATGTAGTATGATGCCTTCGACTTGCCACTAAAACATTTTAATAAGAATGCAACCCGACGTAACGGTAACGTAACTTGAACGTCCGTATTCTTGAAATAAAAACAAACGCCGCAGGTAAACGTGATGGAAATCTGATGTTTTTCAAATCATATTTGATTGCTCCCTTTTTTCGACATTCGAAAAAGGAATGGATCGTTGGTCGCGAGCCAGTATATTTCCCGTGAGTTTTCTACGCTAGTATCCTTGGACAAATGACTATCGTGTAGGGTAGGAATGCAGACCCTTCGTTCTATGAATAGGTACATATTCATAAACGAGATGAGAACAGGAATTGCTGTGGGTCAACTTTATTACACTATCAATCTGAATCCAAGGTTTCGCCGTAAACAATGCGAGCCTAATATACGCCTACTCCTTCTTAGAATGATGTAATTTTAAAACTACACGAGGATACATATGTATGTAGCTGTTCTAAGATCAACTTACAGAGAGAAAAAGTTTAAACTTCTGAAGATACGAGTAAAAACTTTGTTTTTATTCGTCTCAGTGTAGTAATAAGAATACTACAATTCTTCTCTCGTTTGTTGGTGGTGTGTTACGTACATCGAGTCCAAAAGCGTGATCTCCGTTTTTCAGGGATCCATACCCAAACGGTAAAAACGGGACGCTATTACAAAGACTCCATTGTCCGTCTGTTTGTCTGTCTGTCTGTCACCAGGCTGTATCTCATGAACCGTGAAAGCTAGACTGTTGGAATTTTCACAGATGATTTAGAAGATGCTAAAAACAGAAGAAAATAAACATTAAGTGATTTTTTTGCCGTTTTTGCTCTACATATATTAATAACGGCAACAGGAAGACGCTTGAAATACTCAAAGAATATTAAGTTGTATATTCACTTTAAAAATAAATAATTGAATTGATATAAATTAAATATTTAAGGGCTCCCATGCAACAAACGTGTTTTTGATAGATCATGTCAGCCGAACGACGTCCACTGCTGGACATAGGCGTCCCCCAAGGCTCTCCACTCAGACCGGTCTTGTGCTGTTCGCATCCATTTCCATCCATTTTTTATAGGTACGTATTTAATGGTACGGAACCCTTCATGCGCGAGTCCAACTCGCATTTGGCCGGGTTTTTTGGTGTTGTAATGATGATAATAATATGAATAGCCCGATAATTGTTTCGGCAAACGGTCTCATCATCATCATCATCATCAGCCCGGGGGCGTCCACTGCTGGACAAAGGCCTCCCCCAAAGAGCGCCACAAGTCTCGGTCTTGAGCCGCTCGCATCCAGCAGCTCCCCGCGATCCTAACCAGGTCGTCAGACCACCGGGTGGGAGGCCGTCCAACACTCCGTCCACCGGTGCGGGGCCGCCACTCGAGAACTTTTCTTCCCCAACGGTTATCAGTTCTCCGAGCTATGTGGCCTGCCCATTGCCACTTCAGCATGCTAACGGTCTCATAGCGATGAGTATCGACCAACACCTTATGAGACTCGCTAGATGGCTGAATCAAGGGCCATAGGCCCATGCCAAGATGCATTACGCTAACCAGCGTTTCTATTGGTTTCGTTTTTAAACCAATCGCGTCACTGGTAGATGACGTGATACTAAAATTCAAGTGATCTACCAGTGACGCGATTGGTTTAAAACAGAATCGAATAGAAACGCTAGTTACCGTAATGCATCTAGGCAAATGCCTTAGATACAGAAAGTATACTCCTTGACACGTTACGGCACGTATTGTGACGAGGTTCCTCTCTATGCAGCGCTAACCACTAAAGGTAGGTTGAGCCCGCCGCCGGCTATTTTAGGGTAAATGTTATCATTTCATTATGATGATAACATTAACCCCAAGAGGAAATGATTATCTCCAACAAGCAAAATTTAAATTGGTTTCGTAAAATCTCGGCAAAATATCAGAATTGGGTTATTTAGTACAACGTAGATTTAAAATTCATTAAGGAGGACATTTCAGCAGCAGACACCAATTTTTGATAGGAAAAATGTGGTATGGGAATTGATACCTACTTGAGTTTTTATTTAGAATTTACTTTTCATCGTGTACACTTTATCGAACAAAATAAAAACAAAAACAATATAATGAGGACGTAAATAATAAAGAGTGTACCTACAGTTAATAACCAAACACCTGCTATATTACGTATGAAAATGACCATTAAGTGAAAACCTCTGCCATGGATTAAATCTTCAGCTTTAAGAACTCAAAAGAGGCATACCTTTCAGTTATCGGCAAAGTGCGCCTACTTACATACGAATTGTAAATCAATACAGTATCCACTCAGACCGCGATAGGTAAATAATAAATATACCACATTTATCAGTCGTTAAACCCTCCTGAATAAATATAATAACGATGTTTGTGTCGGAAACACTGTCCGTTTTATTAAGATTGCTATCCACTTTATCAAAGGCGCTACGCGTTAAATTATGAATAAGGATGGCAAATTCAATTTAGAATTTAGATTTGCAAAGGGCCTAATGTTTAACATTTTTATGTACCACCTTTTTGGACATTAACGATATGAAAGACCTAGAAAATGTGTTGCCGGCTCACGGAACACGAAAAGCCAATTAAAACCTGTCATGTTCCAGGCAGTAAATGTGACGGAGGCATTCAACTGTATAATGCCGCTTTCTTTCATAATTCCCAGTTATACGCCTAAATAAGTTGCAATTTACAAAATGTACCGAGTTTATAACTGTAGACATCTTACTACAAGCATAGAATAGACTTTTCATTTCTCACACTCTAAAATGACTCATAATAGCCATGTATACGCGGACTAAAGCGATACATTTAATGCCTAGGGACTAAAGTAACACTTTACTCCCTAAGGACTTTAGTACTTTTTCTTTTTAACTTCCTTAAAAGTAAAAATAAACAACTAGATTCATGTTACCATTTGATGATGTGGTCCTTGTCGTTGGAGTGCGCGGTGGAGGGCAGGCTGGGCGTACAACCTCCAACGCCTCAGTCTCGGGAAATGTTGTCCACGAAATATTTTACACGACTGCCGACTGCTGATTTTTAACTTCCATTAAATATATTTCAATATACTCGTAGGTATCATTTGATAGGTCTTAATGGGACCATCTCAAATATATGTTTAACGGCATGTTTAGCATTAACAAATGGGTTTAATACCAATAACAAAAAATTCAGTTGGTTTTCTAAAGCTTGATTTCATTTAGTTATTTATAGCGAATCCCAAAAACATCCTTGTGAACATCAACCTTCACAAACCTTTCTGAAGTCAATGAGCAAACTCATTACGAAAATGTAATAAGTATCAACAAATTTATCCAAATAAAGTTAAGAGTAGTATAATCATGGAGTGCTTACTTTTTCTAATAAAAAAGCCACATTTGAGAAATAATCCTTTATGTTATAAACGGAGACCATCGTAGTGACTTCTCATTTATTGACTTTCAATGAAGGTATATATCGATATACTAAACTTTTCAACAGATTGTTACCAACTAAACGTATCTTGCGGGTAACCAGATAATATGAAAAAAAATATCTATCTATTAACTCGTATTTATGAAGAAACTAAAGAAACACTTGTTAGCCAGTAGTTTAAACATGAAATTTAAAAAGCAGAAATAGATTAAGAAGTAATAGATTTTGTTAGCCCTATTTGGAACTGATTTTATAAAATGTACTTTTTTCAAGTAGATAAATTTAATATAATATGTCGATTTCAAACTTTCCCTAAAGGTGATCTGGAAGAGATAAGACCGCCTGTTGTTAACCTCTACCTTTAATCTTCTTTTGCCCCTTGTGTTCTGCGTTATATTGTATCGATATATTTGTATATCGGAAGTCGATAAATGAGAATTCACTAGCGTTATTGAAAAGTGGCACGAAAATTCCAGACTCTGGTTATGAATTACGTATCGTGTAGCTTGAACATGAACTCGACGGCATCCAATATTTGCTAAAATATTGTTTAGAAAACACTCAAAAGGTTAGTAATAAAGAGAAACAACAATGAGTAACGGTATTTTTAACGAAATAAACACGAACTGTTGTAAATTTGTAAAGAGGTCAATATTTAAATACATAATTTCCAATGTGAAAATCAGGAATACTTGCAGGATTGTTGTATGAGAAATAAGCTGTAGACGACGTCGAATAGTCGAGTTTTAGAGCTTTGACCTTGAATTATGAGTCCACGCAGTCTAACCTGCTGGAGACAAGATCAGGAGTTGATTATTGGCTTTGATACCTACAAAGGATGTAATTAAATGATTGCCATAACAGATTCAAGGTGAAATTGATTGATATGGATAGGAAAAAAGACGCCTGTCTTGTTTTTTGCGTATTTACCGTCGCGTTTCTTTCCAAAGAGTAAAGAGGACTGTTGCCGTGTGGTTGCCGGCTTAGAATAGTGCCACTCCACGCCTTCCTGTGGAAGTCGTAAGAGGTCGCTAAGGGATTAAATACCTGTAGTATTATTGGGCGATGGGCTTGCAACCTGTCAATACACTGGTTAACACCTTAGCCTGTTTGTGCAAAATGTGGTTACAGAATTATCACCAAATTTTTAGAGTTGGTATTTCTGTAGCTCTGCCTAAGGCTTATTTTTCTTTTCAAAGTGGTCGGGCAAATGAAAGTTGCGAACTGGTGGCTAAATAGGTGTTTACTCTGTAGAAATAACGAGAAATTTCACTGAATAAACATGTATCTGTTTCCTCAAAGTATTCGTATTTTTATTGTTCGGTTTTCGTAGCTCAATCAAAGATAAATAAATCCTTGTAATTTCGCACACCTAGTGCTGCTACTACTTTACCTACTGTTAATGGCGGCAGAGTAAAAAACAATACGAAAACGTGTCTTATTCATTTCCTTTTGCATGATTTAAGATTATTTTGGATTGAAAATAAACCAATACTTACAGGAAAAAAGAGATTTTCTTACTTATACTCGTATGCGATGCCTTTGATCTGGACCAGTCAACCCGTTTTATATGATCGTCCGAGAATAGGCCGCGTCCTGGCCAATGTTGTTATTAAGAACAAATAGATTTACTACGTTCTGCCCGGGAATTTAAATAATCTATACAAAGGTTACGGCAATCATCAGAGATAATTAGGAAAAGTTTTCTATCCAACTACTTACCCAAGAATCAATCTTCTCTTCCGTAAAGAGAGTTGGATATTCCATCTTCCGCATTGACTATATAATTATTAGCCAGGAATGGCCAGGATGCGAGAGAATGTTATTTGTTTGTTCCGATTTCACGGGTTTATTGTAACTGCGGCGCTGCAGCGGCCATAAATTATTGAAACGAGTTCAATAAATTTTGGTAAATGCGTACTTTGGAGCCTGGAGAAGAGCATAGGATACTTTTACTAGGGAACATTGCTCACTTTCGGAGGAAAGTGACATAAAATAATTCCGAACTGAAAAAGTGATAGCCTTTATCCTAAATACGAGTACCTACTAACCAAGAATGGGATCCCTTTATCACCCATAAACTTATTGTATCGATTTTTGAAAGATGCAACTGATTTTGATTATACGATCAGTATCGATAGATGATTGGAAATCATAACGCTTAATAATTCCACCGTTAATGATTCATAATGTTTTGACATACATATTTATAGCGTTCAAAGTCGATTTTGATAATCATTCAGAAACATTATAGGGCATTAATTATTTTCGTGTAAAAGCGAATTTTGGCATAGTTGTACGGAATGGTATTTTAAACAATATTCTTGAAGTACCCCATCGCATTTTTACACGAAAGCCCAAAAAAAGGAGTGTTATTCGTTTTCGTAAATTACTTGTAAACGGTGGCCCATGACAAAAAATGTTCTTGTACATGATCGATCTTTTTTTTGTGGTATAGAGAAGGCAAGTGAGCACACAGGCTACCTATTAGTAAGTGGAAACTGTGACCCATAGACATTCGCATTCACAAGATTGCAAATGCGTTGCCAACCCTGAGGACTAAGATGGAATGCCTCTATACTAGTCTAATGACTAGTATGATGATGATGCATGATGTTGTCTTATCCCCGAACCGGAACACAACAATGCGAACACTGTTGTTTGGCGGTAGGTTAATGGAAAAGATGGTGGTAGCGATCCGGATGGACCCAAACACAAGGTCTCTTCAAAAAATTATTCCTATGATACAGTTCTGCGGTGGGCCACAAAACTGCAAGATATTAATCAAATCTTTACAATTTTCAAACTTTAGTTTAGGTCATTGTGACACAGTGCTATGGCGATTGTTATCTATTCATTCATCATTTAACATCATAACAAAAACGAACAATAGCGTAATATCCTGCTAACGTCTGGCCTCATCCTGTCGAACTCTTCAATCACAATAGAGTTATTATGTTGACTTATCTGATACACTATACAGCCGGCCTTATAAGTAGATGCACACTTTTGTACCTTGTCGCTTTAAAGCCTTTGACAGGTTAGTGCAGCAGTTCAAACATGACGTTAAGGCGACGAAGCACTAAAGTATGCAGTCACATATAAGGCCGATCGTATAAACGTAAGCTATACATTTCGTCGTAATAAGGAGCAAAATACACCTTGGCAAGCTAATCAGTAAGGTACATTTTGCAACATAGTGAATTTGTTACTTACGCGGTATAGCAGTAGGTATCACCGACGATAATTATATGTACCTACGTAAATCACTTATGGTATTAGGGTGTGCTCGAAGGTCAGCACAACAATGTTTGATAACAGAAATGTAGTGTTAGTTCAGACGTATTAATTCAAGCTTAGAGTCTTTTGTATGGGTTACTAAAAACAATTTGTAGCTGTATGTTAAGTATGTATTTATGTAAGTACATACAGGGTGTCCGGGATATAGTGGACTACCTTACAGGACTGGATAGCTCAGCCCAGGAGTGTTGAAAATATGATAAATCATGTTTAGTAAAAGTCGCACGGAAAACGAGACATTTCGTTTTTTTCTGTTTCATTTGCTGTGAAACAAAATATTTTATTTTAATTTGACCCTAATAACGAAACTAAAAAATAATTAACACTCTTTTAAACTACAGGGTTTTTTTTAAATTAAAAGTTTAGATTGCTCGTTCTCCGTGCTACTATTACTAAACATGATTCATCATATTTTCAACGGGTTCCCTCTTATTTCGCCGAAACTTTTTACGCCAAATATATAGTTACGCTGAATTTTGTTTTCGCATATATTACTCCAGCTTAAACGGAAAATATTTATTCAAATATTTTGTGTGATCCTGGTAGAATGTAGGTTAGGTTCGTTTTATTTTAGAATTATTCAAAATAGTCAAACGTATCAGTAGAATAACAATTATGCGAAATTAGTATTCTACGAAATCATACATTCGGACAATTTATCATTATGCGTAAACAAGGGGAACCATTTTCAACACTCCAGAGCTGAACTTCGCAACCCTGTAAGGTAGTCCATAGTCCACTATTGCCGAACACCCTGCATGCACGGATGAAATCTTGCAAGCTGAAATTTGGTATAACTACGTAACTTCGATGACAATACAATAATATGGCACGAGCTGGTCTGATGATGGAGTCGCAAGGTGGCATCAGGATCTCCGGTATACATACTTAACGTATATCCACCGTGTTAGGACTCATTCGATTGGTCTTGATAAGCAGATAATGAGTTTGCAAAAAGGTTTTTTTTGACAGAAACTTGTTGCCGTCAACGTCACGGTATACCTATAAGGTACCTTAGCAGGTTTGACGTAATGAGAAGCAGCACACTTTGTTACCTGGTCGTTTTAACGCCTTTGACAGTTCCAGAGTAACGTATTACGCTTATAGATACAAACAAGTAAGCCTATTAAACGTTAGGTAACGTTAGGATCTTCATATATATTATTTAGAGACAGTATCTACTGATTGCATAATAGATCTAGGTAAAATGTAAACATGATAACAACGTTATAATCATGTTACTTGTCTTTACGAGTAGAGTGTATTGATATCAGTCAGAACTAATGTAGATAACGTAATGTTTATCTCTGTTTGGCTATTTATGTTTCTGTAGAATCGATCAGGGAATTCAAACTTATTTTACTTTTTAACTTTCATTCAAAAGCACAATTATTACAAACTCAGAAACATGATTTTGCATTTATAAGATTAGAAATGATTAGGATAGCTCTAGATTCAGATAACCTTTGCTCCTATTGTTATTACATTCAAAACTGTACAATATGCAATTAATAAATAATTAATCGTCTTCTTGTCGAATGAGGTCACTGCACTAGTCCAAACTTGCAATGATAACCTCTTATATTATCTACAAGTGAAGATTGTTATTGTAAATGCCACTTGCAGCAAACAATACATCTTGTCTTAGTCAACATTAATGGAACTGTCAGTCTGGAAACCAAATCCAAGACTAAGACAAGATTTATCTTTCTCGTGTAAGTGGCCCCTTAGAATAACCAATTGCATAATAATGATGATCATTGATTCTGTGATTTATTAAAAATGCATAAGCTGTATAGTGCAGTACGATTCAGCAACTTGTTACAAACTCTGTTCATCTTTTAATTAGTTACTGCACGTATTACATGCGTACCTACCTACAGTCAACCAATTTGATTCCTAAGGCCCGGTTCCCATATTCAAGAAACGAATCGTTTTCCTTACGGGCCGTAGCTTTATGACATTTGTTGCGTACAAAATGTGTCAAATTTTAACGAGGCGTAAGGAAAACGACCCGTTTCTTGAATATAGGAACCGGGCATAAGCCACCACGAAACTATGTCAAAGTGACGTAACAAATTCCGATACTTCATACAATTTGAGTTATTGCCTCATTTTGACATAGCTCCATTGTGAATCTATTTGGTTGACCGTATATCAGCATTTTTATTTCCATTTGCGCGAGCCACTGTTGCTCAAACATGGTATGTACCGGTACCCTTACCATGAGTTACAATTAACGTACCTACTCACTAGCGAGTCGAATGCTCTGTCCCTCGCAGACCTCGCTTTATTCGCTAGCGAGTACAGTAATTCCAACTCATGGTAAGGCTACAGGATGGTTACAACAAAACGCTATCTACGAAGCTTCGAATGAATGACCCGTCCTTTCCATTTGTCATTTGTGACGTAATTAAGAAAAACGGTGACAACTGACGTAACTTGGAACATCGTTTTTGTGGGCACCCAAGTTAACCACCATGGGGCCTACATTATCCAGAAGAGGCGCGCAGTTAAGAGGCCAGATATTAAAGAATTATTATCCAAGGTTAATCCACAAAATAGTACTTGCGTCGTCATCTGCGGCTGTGCTCAAGAGAACATCATGCGCTTTTAAAAGATCATCCTAAATAATGCGCATGTATTTATAAAACAAGCTTACGGAAAATCGTTTTAATCTTTTGTATGATAGAGTAGGAACGGCTAGTGGGGACAAACGGCGTTTCGTAATGGAATTGTACCACTCCGTATAAACATATACTTGTTCTATAGACCTATTAGGGCTATTTGAGATGCAGATCGCGGAGCCGGAAGCAACAAAATTACATACAATTAGAGTCAGTAATGTAGGCATGTGTACGTAGTTACATGCATAATTCATTTTCCCAACAAGGATACAATACATAATTGACGGGTAGAGTCGGTATACGAGGAATTATAAAAACGTTTATACATACAAAAACTTATTTATTTGTTTATTTACAATATACAACCAGCATTTTTATTTAGAATGTAGATAACGCTTTTAATTGTATAATTTTTAAAGTGGAAATAATCATCTATAAATAATAAAACAAGTTGGTACTTTACACCATGTTTTATTTAAATCTTTAAGTCATTTTTATATCCTTCTTCGTTTTGTCCTTAAAACTTTTTTGGTAGGTTAATGGTCACTGATTTTACTTCCAAGTAATGATCAATACAATTCATCCCACTGAAAGCAAAAAAATGTAGTGTTAGTAATAGGTAGCAATATTTATCTTACTGAGGCTGACAAGGAAAATCTTGAATTCCATTACCTATGACATAAAAACAATCTACCAACCTACCAACGCAATATCCATACTGAAATAACTGTTCAATTCAGGCAAGGAGTTGTGTTTATAATATTGACATGAGCAAATTGGTCACTCTTTTTTTTGTTATATTTTCAATACGACTAAAAGATAACTTACTTCTCACGTCCCAGGCCGGAGTCCTTGAAACCTCCAAACGGCAGTTGTACGGACGTAGCTAAATATGTGTTCACCCTGCAACGATAATACAATTGTTAAAAACAAATCAGAACTGACCACGTTTGTTAGTTAACAATAAGAATCAACTATGTTCGCCTATAACTGTTCCAGTGGTGAAAACGAGCATGCATTGACCTGCTTTAGGACCTGTCTGTGTAATTCATAATCGAATGCGATCCGCGGGTATTCTCATCGTTCTTGCTAGCCTTGCGAAGAACTACTGCTGACTGGCCTATATTCTATATAAATTCGCGAACATAGCGCCCTTTTTTTTATAAGAAACATACCAGACATTGCCAGCTTCAGAATATTTGCTGAACTGTAGGGCGCTGTTGAGATCGGTCGTGAAGATGCCAGCGGCGAGACCGTAGCTGATGTTGTTAGCGCGCTCGATCACCTCCTCGAGGGTGTCGAATTTCAGTATACTCTGCACCGGGCCAAAGATCTACAAGATAATTATTAATGAGTTCCAAGGACCAGCTAAATCCTAGTGAGGCCATAACTATCAGTCAGTGGCGAAGCGTCACGTAAATAAATAGACAAGCCGGAGCAAAAAAAGGTGAATGGCGTGTGTCGGTTTTACGTTTTGTTTGTATACCTACTCTATGCATAGGAATTTTTGGTAAAGCCGTAAATAATCGGCTTGTACGGACGCCTCGCGACTGCTATCAGTAAAGATCTTTATAACTTACTTCTTCCTTGGCTATAATCATCTCGTCTGTAACGTCCGCAAACACTGTAGGTTCGATATAGTATCCCGTTGAGCCGATGCGCTTTCCACCAGTCATTAGCTTGGCTCCCTGCTTTTGTCCTTTCTCGATGTAGCTGAGAACTTTGTTCATCGACTCATCATCAATCTAAATCAGAAACATTTTTGGGTAACTAATGTGTTATTTTCTCTTTTATTTTACTTTTTTTCCGAGAGATAAATGACAGAAATTAAATAACCTGCGGTCCTTGTTCAACCTGAGGGTCCGTAGGGTTGCCCACTTTTCTACCTTTCGCAAATTGTACGGCTCTCTTGACGAACTCGTCATAGATCCCGGATTGTACAAACAGGCGCGATGCAGCAACGCAAATCTGACCTTGAAGAAGGAACACAGCGGTTGCAGCTGTAGGGACAGCCATGTCAACTGAAAGTAGACAAATAAATGGTAATTTCGACATGCGTTACTAACTTTCTAATTATTATAAAAAAAATATTTTTCACTTACGATTAGCGTCATTCATTATAACGAGGGGGCTCTTGCCTCCAAGCTCAAGAGTGACTCTTTTTAAATTGACTTTTCCGGCTGCCTGCTGAATCAGCTTTCCAACCTACAAAATATAATTATAGTTTTATTAGACGAAGCCAACAAATCAAGCAAAGCCTATAGCTTAAGTAGTTTGGAACTAAGTCACGTATATCACGAAAATATGTAGAAACATCCCACTTTGTTTTTAATATACGAGTCACACATTTAAATCGGTTTGTTGCTGTATAAGTACTTACAGTATATAAAAGTCGTGACAGCATTGTACTAATAATATTTATTGTAAAAAAAATATCTTAAATGGAAAGGAGAATGTTCGACTAAGTTAGTTAACTTTAGGCACCGGCTTGTATATATATGTATGTAAACTCTTTATCGCACATAAACAATTACATAACATGTTTGCATGATAATGATGATAATGCTAGTCTAGCTTATCATTAACTCCATCATACATATTGAAAACAGTGTAACAGTAAGAAATAAAAAGTTAAGTATGTAAAAATGCCTAATAAAAATCGTTCACGGGTATTGGTAACAGGTTTCCTAGTCAACATTGGTTTTCACATAATTCTATTTGTGGCACATCTGCGCTACAATCATAATTCATTCCACCAAAAATACCACATAATTTACATTTGTACCTCAGCCGACCCAGTGAAGGAAATCTTGGCGACTTCCGGGTGGTGTGTGAGGGCGGTGCCGGCGCCGGGCCCGTACCCGTTGACGACGTTGACCACGCCCGCGGGCACGCCAGCCTCCCGCAGCAGAGCCGCCAGTACCAGAGCAGTCAGCGGGGTCTGCTCTGCAGGCTTCACCACCACAGTACATCCTGGAAACATATGAGATAGTTAAAACTTGGCGGCATACTACAACTATAGAACTAAGAATTAGATTCGAGGTAGACTGGCTCCTTTGATCGCTCTTTTAGAGATCAAAATGAGGTTTTTCGAAAATAAACAGACAGCTCTCAGCTGATATGAAAAAATAAAATTGGTAGAAACCCATCAGCATAATAATAAACTTACCAGCAGCTAATGCGGTAACGACTTTGTTGATAAACATCAAAACAGGGACGTTCCATGGCAAAATCAACCCGCACACACCAACAGGCTGTTTCAGAGTGTAAGAGAAGCTGTCACCGTCTGAAAGATAAAGTACGAATATCGTAATAGAATAACTTAAATATTTAAGGGGGGCTCCCATACAACAAATGTGTTTTTTTTTTGCTGTCTTCTGCTACGTGAAGAAGTTACCAAAATACCACGATTAATTTGGAGCGTGTAAACACAGGTATTAGTCAATATTAGGGCTGGTAAGGTAATTGTTACCTTAATGCCAATTGACAAAACAAAAAACTAAGACACTTTTAATTTAGAAAATTCTGTCACCTGAAGGAATAGTGTCTCCCTGAATTTTATCAGCAAGACTTGCGAGGTAGCGAATTGAATCGGGAGCTCTGTGCATGAGGTCAACTGCCATGGTGAGGATCATTCCATTGTTCCTGGACTCTAGCTCAGCGATGTACTGTGCGTCACGCACAACAAGGTCCGCGAACTTGTTGAGCAGGCGGCCGCGCTCTGAGGCGTCCAGCTGCCGCCACGGGGAGTTGCGGTGGAACGCGGCTTTCGCGGCGGCAACCGCCAGGTCTATATCCGCCTGAGGAACAAAATACCGGTTACTGACTGGGTCTAAAATTATTTGAATGGCATCATTTCAATCAGGATGTTTAAGGTGGTGTTGCCAACAGTTTTACCAACGAATGTATAAACATCACTTGGGACCTACCAGTTGGCACTCCAGTTACCTATATGCACTTGCGATGAACAGGATATTTAATAGGGGTTGCACAAAAACTGATCGATACTCGAATCTGTAATGATTAGAGCTCTCCGAATGATATAAGCTAAGATGTACGTACCTTGTCGCCTTCAGCCACCTTCGCAATGACGGACCCATCATGAGGATTGATTGTGTCGAATGTCTTGCCGCTCTTGGCGTTTACCCATTCGTTATTGATGAACAACTGAAAAAACATTGATGTGAGTACTTTGCTAGTATATATAGTGTATTGCATAATATTGCGTATGTATTATTCCAACTAAGTTCTGGGGGGTTATTATGACATAGCTATGCAGTTCATTTTACGGCGAATGTAAAGGACAGAGTTATAGATGCTACATAACTCTGTCCCTTTCTCTCAGCGTAAACTGAACTGCGTTATTATCCATTATTTAGTTAGACCATTTCTCAAGTAAGATTTAGAACTATCATATCACCCTTGAAAATCTTGGGCGAATCGCTATTAAGAAATATTTAAAAACTAATGGGATTGATAAATTTAAACAGATGTGGCCCTATACAAGATGCTTGACGCTAACGTAAACGATTTTAAAAACTGGCTAAATGTATGGAATTGTCGTAAGCGCTCGACGCGACGCTTTGCAAGATTACGTTAATCCTATCTTATAAATTTTCGATAACGATACCGTTCTTGAAATGCGCCTTTTGTAAGGCCACTGAACCCGAAACAGTAGAGTTTTGTACGGTAACGTATCGCAAGTTCGAAGTATATTTCCCATTTATTCGTTTTTAATGGTTTCCGGAAAATTGCTTTTCTAACTTATGAAATTTCTTCGGGTATTAAAAAATAAAACAGCATGCAAGATAATTCGACCTTGTGACAGGTAACCGTTTTTTTACCCAAAGAATGCGAATGGACCCGATTCTACGTGCACATCGCTTAAATAGCCTAAAATTGAATTGTCTAATTTTTTGACATAGTTTAGAGAGCAGATTTAACAAGTGCTATTCCAGAATGACAATGTAAAGTTGAATGGACCTAAAACAAGAAGCGTCAGGTTCAAATTAGCGCTGTCGTTTGATTATGACAGCGGCTCATAGAATAAATAGCAGTGTTTTAACGACACCTAAATAAAATTAGAAAGTTTAGAGGCCACTGCAGAATCGGCTCCAAAGGCATTTTGAGGCATTCCATCTTAGTCCTCAGGGTTGGCAACGCATTTGCAGTCTTATGCTAATGTCTATGGGTCACAGTTGCCACTTACCATCAGGTGGCCTGTGTGCTCGGTTGCCTTCTCTATGCCATAAAAAAAAAAAAAAAAGGGACCTATATTTTCAGTAAGACTGCGCTGTCCGTCCGTCCGTCCCTACTTTAAAGAGCTGTATCTTTTAACCCGTTATAGGTTACAAGTTCAACCTTGTACATAATTATACTATAAGAAAAACAAGAAGTGAAAAACTAAAGAGGATTCCCGTACAATTAACCTCAAAAACATTGCCTGTTTAGCACCAGCCGCTGTACAGTCACGGGCATAAATATATATACACCTTTATGCCACTGGCAATAAGGTCCGTGTATACATATATTTGACGCGTTGGCTGTACAGATATTAATGCCCTTGACCATACATATGACCATAAATTAAGTTTCACTAAAGCTTATATACCTTCTAGTTAAACAACAATATACAACAGACAGACTAAAATATCACATCATCTCGCTGTTTCCAAGCGTCACCCGTCCTGTTTTTTATTGTCTATCTTTAACGAGTCTTGCATGTATGTGCTATGGTATCGTATTATTTACTATGGTATCGTATTATTTACGATTTACTTAGCTGCTTTAACTATTGTTTGTGATGGTGCGCGAGTCTGAATCGCTCTTGACCAGTTATTTCACTGTTATTATGTTCATTATAATTATATTTTTATATGTCGTCCAAAAAGGAGGTTCTATTATCAACTGTATTTTTTTAATGTATGTTCACCGATTTATCTGTCAATTGTGAACTGATTAAAAAAAATATACTTCCGAGGCGGTCCCATTGTTACCAAAATTTGAATAGGGGATCCGTGAGGAATTGAGGAAGCCCCTCAAATATTATAGGCATACATAGCGATTCAGAAAGTATCATTTGGTGAACTCCTCAACGGTACCTATATCAAGGTACCTATAACGGTACCTATATCTATATATAGATAAGATATCTCGATTAAGATAGTTGAGCGACTACAACGAAGAACATTTAGGTTTAAAGAATTTATTTCTCATAAGAATAATTACAATGCACTTACATGAGAATTAAAAGTAAGTTTACAAAAGTTTGGTGAGTGTATTTAAGCGTGCGTATTTACATTCACACAAAAGAAAAAAGGTATCTTTAATTAACTACTCTAAATGTTTAAATATGACCATGACTTTCCTATTATCATGAAATTGAAATGTCGTAAAATTTCTTATCAACCAAGAAGTGGATACTTACATAACAGCTTATTATGATCTCTAAATAGTATAAAATAAAATAAATATTTAAGTGGGGCTCCCACAAACGTGAGATTTGTGGCAACAGGTATATAGACGCTTGAAATATTCACAGAATATTTAGTTGTCTAATGTTGTATAGATAATGGTTCGGAACCCTTCGTTACCCAATCCGACTCGCACTCGGTTTTTATTGCAATGTTTCAACGATGTTTTTTTCCGGGATCGTTAAGTTCATAAACCAAACACCTACACGTGACTGTGAGCCATGATTGTGATAAAAAACCGGTAAAACAACATTTTCTAGTCGACTCAGTGAATGGAATACGAAACGATTTTAATATTTATGAATGTTTTACTCAAACAAAATGCTAACATGGTCGTTCACATATAAGAGACTATCTGTACCTTTACCATGAGTTATAAATGTTATAATTACCGTACTCGTTAGAGAGTCAAATGTTCTATCTCTCGCACTCTATAAGAATACTGCGAGGCCTGTGAGGGACAGAGCATTCGAATCGCTAGAGTAACTCATGGTAAAGGTACAGGAGCCCCATAGACAACACGTTTAACGCTACCGTGAACGATTTTCGAAAACGGACAAAATGTATGAAATTGACAAAAGCGCTCGACGCGAAGTCCGACGCGACCAATCTTATTTCAGTGGCCGGTGTAACGATTCCACCTCAAAAATCGACTTCACTTTGATAAAATCATTAGTTAGTAAAAACGGGACCCTATTACTAAGACTCCACTGTCCGTCCGTCTGTCTGTCTATCACCAGCCTGTATCTCATAAACCGTGATAGCTAGACAGTTGAAATTTTCACAGATGATGTATTTCTGTTGCCTCTATAACAATACTAAAAACAGAAAAAAAAGAATATTGAAGTGGGGCTCCCATACAACAAACGTGATTTTTTGCCGATTTTTGATCGATATTAATAACGTCTACAGCTGTTTATTCAACTTAAAAAATAAATAAAGGGGCCTTCCATACAACAAGCGTGTTTTTTTAAATAGATAATGACGAAACGATTCGTGCGCGAGTCCGACTCGCACTTGGCCGTCTTTTTTTAATTTATAATATTGCTCACCGAAATTAGGCCAACAGAATGGTCTTAAAAGTCACTTATCGTTATTAAATAGCACTGCACATACCTTAGTATACTTGATTTCTGGAGCCATGATAACAGATGTTGCCGCCGCAAAGCCAGGAGAACGACTAACTGTGTTACCGCTAGGTGTTTATATAGGCGTAACTGATAAAAAATAACACACTCATCGCAGTGATAGTATATTTTCCAGCATTTTTGGTGCAGTGCTAGGGTTGACAGTAGTGGCAAATATTAAATTGTATCAACCAAGAATCAAATAAAATCAAAGTCATTTAGAACTAAGTAATAATGTAGAGATATATGGTTAGTAATTAAATAACAATTTCACAAAATCCCTATTCAAGTCTCGTCTTGATGACCGCTTGTTATCTACCTCTACTTTTAAGTTTTATGTTCTGTAAACCAATCGAAAATTCAGAAAATATTCTATTTAAAGCCCAATATGCATAATAAAGTGAAATCGGGTTAATTTATTTATTATTTATGTTTCATTTTCAACGACATTACATTATTTTGAACGTCAATCATATTATACACCTTGACAACCCTAGGGCACTGTCGTATGTCATTGAAACGGTTTAGCTAAAAAATCTACGATCACTGAATCACAGCAGTGCTAATAGGGTGCTGTTTTCCTTGTTGCCATAATGACTTGCGCTTTATAAGCCGGATTCTAAAATCAGGTGCTCCGCTGTAGTTCCTAAAATACTGGAACGATAAAAAAAAAACATATGGCTCGTCGGTTCACTAATGTTTTACCAAATCATCATTTGGCAAACTATATCATTTTACAAACTTTCATTTCACAAACACATACTTCCCGCCGTATATATTTTTTTGCGGTGAATAGTCTAACCTAATCTAACTTATTTAATAAGCCCACGTAACCTATGTAATATGTAATGGTTTAAGCACCAACACGTTTTTGCGAAATGAAAGTTTGTATAATTATTAGGGATGAAAATTGCGAAAGATACTTTTTGTTTTTTTTCGAAACTTTGTATCTTTCCTATAAAATGATTGGTGTTTTCGAAAAAACAAATCAGAGGTTGTTCTAAGCCTTTCATTCAACCCAACAGATTACATAAAGTACCAGGAGCTCAGCGGTAATCAGGGGTGCGTAGCGAAACTTAGGCCCGTATTAATAAACTGATCTCAACTCTAATGCTCGTCTCGAGATGCATCAAAAATGACAGTGTTCTATGGTTTGGCGTTTACTTTGACGTATTCTGTGACGGGCGTCAGGGTCAAGATGAGTTTATTAATACGGCCCTTAGATCGGAGGCGATGACGTACCACTATCATAATTATAATAATGCAAAAAATACACGTGAAAAACTTAAACTTGCCAAATATTTAACTGAAGATCCACAAGGAAAGGTTCTGTGTTTTATTGAAAAATACAGGGGCGTTTGAAAGATACTTGTATTTTACAAGTCATTTTCAACGCTAATAATGATATAGTTTGTCAAATGATGATTTGGTAAAAAGTCAGGATACCTGACTCTCGGCAATAAAAAGGGTGCGTCCTTCTAAGGGTTAGCCGGGTTTTTTAACATCGGAATACCACGTTTCAATACACTGCAAAATATATTTTTGATGCGTCTTCTACTCGATAGAAACATATTGCTTGTGCGATGTCATCATATTGTCAACGTTATTATAGCTATTAATTTACAGTAACGGCGGCCTAGTTAAAAACAATCCGATAACCTGTCCAGAGCAATATGACTTTACCGAGTACAATTAAAGCAGTCAGAATAAAATATAATAAATTGTAAAGTACTGTGCTTGATACTCTTTTATCAGCAATAGACGAAGCGCTCTCACGATTTTTAATGCAATTAGCATATTAAATCTTATTTGTTATGTGGTATTCGATATTCGAAAAAAATGCGGACGTTATCGCAGGCAGAAGCTATTTATGTCATCGATGTAATGTTTAGATAGGTAATCAAACCACTTCTTATGTTTTGTGTAAAGCTGCCAAGTCATTTGTATTTGATAGGAAACTCAACCTTATTGCTGTAGAATGTCAGATTGACTTTGGAACTAAGGTGGGTCACAAAGGACGATGGGTAAAAATGTCCCCACCCACCAACAGTGATGAAACATGTGCCAGTTTATAGATCTTGGCAATATGATGTATTTTTTCTATGGCGACGATCACCATATGTATGGGGTTTTCTTGAAAAATCATAATCTTATCGTATGGAACTGTGGAATTTGTTTGAAAATGAACACGTATGTAGATGATTTGCCTTGCCTGGCCCTTTGTTTTCATTAAAAAAATCCCATTGATTTTGCTACGAAGATAAGTATTTTGTCTTTTATTGGGTCCTAATGAACATATAGACCTGCAGCCCGTTACTGTTGGAGGGGGGGGACGGGGTTCATACAAAATTGCCCATCACCCTTTAATTACTTGACTGTACGTATTAGCATAGTAGTATTAGCATGATGTTTAAATTTATTGATAATTATTTTGAACTTCTTAGATATTAGCTTAAGCCATTAAAATATTGTACACCATAGATAATGGTAGGTTAGATTTAGGAATTGTCATTTATACTTAAGATCTTACTTTTGTATAGTCATGAAATAAAGAATTTGAATTTGAATTTGTTGTATATAGGATAAACCGTATTTAACGATTTTCAATGGCTTAAAAATGGGAATCTTAACCTGATAATTATGATCCCAGAGTATAAATTATAACTCTGTTTTTAGGGTTCCGTACAAAAAATGAAAAAACCGAACCCTTATAGGATCACTCGTGCGTCTGTCAGTTCGTCCGTCCGTCACAGAAAATTTGCTCCGAAACTACTGGACCCATTGAGTTGAAATTTGGTACACATAATATGTAAATTGATGACCCAAACAGATGTGCAAAGTAAATAAATATTCTTATAAAATACGGTTCACTTTCTGTGTCATATATCAAATGAATGGGCTCGTTATCAGTATCTCAAATAGTAAAGCAACTATAAGCAAATATAAACAATACAGTGTGTGGCCCAAAACCGGGGATAATATTAAAAACAGGGGCTCTATAGATCACCGGTAATTACATTATAATGGTCTTGCCTAATTAAAATCAAAACTTAACTTTCAGTTTTTTTCTAAAAAACTTAATCGCAAATTCAATGTAATGCAAACACCGCTAAATCTACCGCGTGTTGTCAATGGCACCCTGTACTCAGACATACCGCGTACCAAGTGACCAAGCGATGATATCGCGACGGGAAAATACATTACCTACGATTTTTAACTTTGTAGGCTGTTTTCTCCAAAATTATAGACTTTGTTATATTAGATTCTTGTGATAGTTAATTGAAATGTTCTAAAGAATCCCCATTTACTTTTTTCGCCCCGGTTTTGGGCCACACACTGTATATGTCTACGTATGGGTGTGGCAACTTTTTCTGTTAAGTATATTTCGTATATAGGTAATATATTATTTCTAGCAGATTTACAGGGCACCTGAAAAGTGATTAATTTCTCTACCCAGTCCAAACATTCAGAATTTCTCAGAGGCTACCTTTTTAACGGCGTACGTAAAAGTAATGAACTCCCTATCTTATTTATTATATTTATTCATTTAATCTTTATTGCATAATAATAAGAAAAAATGGCGGAACTAATGCCTAATGGCAACCTCTACCTACCAGTCGACCACATAACTAATAATTTTACCTAGTGGGTCCACAGAAAAAGAAGACAGAGAGACAGAGATAAAAACTAAAAACATAATTATCCTATTTATTCCGACTTAATACATTCTACAGTAAATATATACGTCACATAATAATAGTTAAATAATACATAATTATCTATAAATGCGATCCTCTGGTGTTACGGGTGTTTATGGGTCGCGATACTCACTATGATCACTTACCATCTGGTGTCTGCCTCCTTTTTCACATAAAAAAATATTTATAAAATATAAAGATTTAATATACAATCACCTATAAAAACAAACGCAGAGACTGAAGCATGATGAGATAAGCCTGTGTGCATTTTACTGTAAACTGTAATTCTATGGAACTTGCTAACTATGTAAACAAGCCGCCATACTAAAATTGACATTAGATGTCAATTTCAATATATTGGTTGTTTACATAGTTAGCAAGTTCCATAGAATTACAGTTTACACGAAGTTTTTATTCCGTTCCGCTTCAATATCAGTACCTAGTAGGTACTTCATTAGTACTCCACAGAGGTAGGTACCTCATTGGCAGTAGGTATCTACCTCAGTGGAGTGTTTCCTTACTCTTGCAATTATTATCTATATTTTTTTCAATATTACGAGTACCTACATTTCGTGTCGTTGCGCAATAAAGACTTCTAATATTATCCTCGAGCATTATCTTCTTACTGATACCGAGCATTACATGACTTGACTAAACTACTCGACTCGCAAGCAGATGTGCGAAATAAAGCGCAAGTCATCATGTCATCAACTGCTCACTAACATATAAAAAGCACAGGGGGGTTATTTATTATGACTACACATCGGTAACTCGTGGCATTTAGGTAGCACTTGACAGTTTCTAACATTCCATTGTCACAATTCTTCCTCTACGAGTCGAGAAAAGAAAACCAATATTCTGTGAAACTCATTTTACTGACACTTATGATTTCAGAATGTTATGATGAAGTCTGCAGATAAGCATCCAACACGCACGAACAACATAATTATGCTCACCTCATCGCATCGTTTTATAATGATGAGCCAAGGAACATTAAAAAGGTATGTGTAAGGTACCTATAGTAATTATTTTCCTGTGCAGTGAAGCCGCTCTCCGCAGAAAACGGTTAAATTGGTTTATTATTGCACTTGTTTTTGCCACGATGTAAACATACCTACAGAGTTCAGTTCAATGACGGCTATTTGTAAATACTGCAAATCTAAATAGAACATAATTTTATTTACTAATTATTGGGAGTCCAGGACTTTTGAAAGGCATAATAAGGAGCCAAAGCTAGACAAGTTTAATTTAGAAAAGTCTTTGGCAACTGTCCCTGTTAGTGTAGAATTATTTAAGAAAGACGGGAACTTAAATAATGGGCTATAGGATTGATTAGATGTCATTTGATTAACCTGACTAGATGAAAGTATGGCGTCCGCTTGATCAAGTTTAATCTCTTTTGTTTAGACATAGTTGAATGGTCTGCTGTTTATCCAAGCAACAAGATACGTCAATGCAAAGTCAAGTCGTAAAAACAAGCATTTCTGAAGAATCTTGAGACGGGCATACCAGCCAAGAACAGGGTATTTATACGGCCCTAAATATGCACACAATTGAATTTATTGAAATCCCGAACCCAACTTTTGATATAAGACTGCAGTACCCTTACCATGAGTTACAGTTACAATTAACGTACCTACTCGCTAGCGAGTCGAATGCTCCGTCCCTCGCACTCTAGGTTAGGTTATGGCGGGCTCTTTTCCGCAACTCGACGACTTAAAAACTGCGCCTATTTTGCGTTTGTCACTTGCACTCTATAAGAATACTGCGAGGAATGCGAGGGACAGAATATTTACTCGTTAGCGAGTACGTTAATTGTAACTCATGGTATAGGTTGCAATTAAGTTAAGAATTTAAATTTAAATAACTCTGACATAACAATAGTACATTGTTGTAAAGGTTAGAAAGTAAGCAATAGATGGACGAGTGAGTCCACCTATGGCACTCTCGGCCGAGGGTTAACACAGTGCTTTTCACGAATACTGCGAGGAAAAAAGTTTTCTTTGAACTCATCGAAAATTCAAGACACAAAAAATTCAAGACACAAAAAATTTTACACTCTCCCGCCTATTTTTACTTTTTAGGGTTCCGTAGCCAAATGGCAAAAAACGGAACCCTTATAGATTCGTCATGTCTGTCCGTCCGTCTGTCCGTCCGTATGTCACAGCCACTTTATTCCGTAATTATAAGAGCTATACTATGGAAACTTTGTAAGTAGATGTATTCGGTGAACCGCATTAAGATTTTCATACAAAAATATAAAAAAAACAATAAATTTTTGAGGTTCCCCATACTTAGAACTGAAACTCAATTTTTTTTTTCATCATCCCTATACGTGTGGGATATCTATGGATAGGTCTTCAAAAATGATATTGAGGTTTCTAATACATATTTTTTCTAAACTGAATAGTTTGCGCGAGAAACGCTTCCAAAGTGGAAAAATGTGTGTCCCCCCCCCCCGTAACTTCTAAAATAAGGGAATGATAAATGTAAAAATAATATATAATGTACATTACCATGCAAACTTCCACCGAAAATTGGTTTGAACGAGATCTAATAATTAGTTTTTTTTTAATACGTTATAAATCGTAAACCGCATTTTACCTTTCATTCAATCAACTTCAATATAATAAAGAATAAAGAAAAACATTTATTTAGAATTATAGTGGTAAGGAACCCTACGTGCGCGAGTCCGACTCGCACTTGGCCGGCTTTTTTTAACGTTACCGTTTTTAGTGGCCAGTCATTCAAAGGCGTGTTTTAAACTGACGACTCGGGCCGTGACAGAACTATATTTCAGATCTTTAAAAACAGACATAAGTAATCATATATGGCTGTATGAAATCTGAATCCTTTGCCTATCCGTGAAGGAATAAATATTATTAAAAAATAAAACGACTTTTCATTGGCCAATTTAATTTCATATGCAGCACCAGGTGTGTTCTGATTGGTCGAATCAGTGATTAGCGGACCAATGTGATTGGTCGACTTGCACAATGGAACAGACCAATAATGTTATTGTTGTCCAGTTTAAATTCATAAATGCTCATTCAATGTACAACCATTGATTGTTTAAGGGACCATGAACAGACCATTTTTCGCCACATTTCCGAGCAGTGGCGTGAAAAAAGCTTTTGGTATAACTAAAACCCACGAAATAAATATTAATAAAGTGACTTCCCTCATACATGTTAAATAACTACTTGACGTTCGAAGTGTTCGAAGCTAGACTTTTCCTCGGAGGACTCAAAGACTCCGGCTTGGAGAGCGAAGAGTATGTGATATTTTTATAGAAAAATAGCTAGTTTCACAAATATCGTTCTTATTTTGGACTTTACGGAGAGTATCATTAAGTGTTGACTAAAAATCACTTGATTTCGTTTAACTTCCACGTCTCGTTGAACCAATGTTTTTAATTCAATGGCATTGATCGTATGCTCCCGGACATACTTACAACTTAGTCAATAATAATTTGTTCAAATGAAAAGCTTTATCCTGCTTTTTCTTGTCTGGGGGACACCGTTGATGCAGGAAAACATATCGAAACTTTTATGTGGACATCTTGCACCATCCAATATACACATATATAAGTAGTTGATTCTATTTTATTTTATTTTTATTTTCTATCTTTCTCTCCCGTAAGATTTTTGGCATGTTTTCCTGCTGAACTACTGTTATTTGATATTATATTTAATTTAATACTTGTAGCTTTATATAATGCTAGACTAAGTTGTACCATTGTAATATGAAATATGAAATATGTTTAAAAAATGACTGACTGCTGAGTTTCTTGCGGCGTTTCTTCTCAGCAGTGGTCTCCTCTTGGGAAGCGCTGGTAGTATCTTGACGTGTAAAAGTGCCCGAGCGGCCTACTTACTGAATAATTTTCTTTTAACTTTTTTATTTTTATCTTTTACATGGAGAGATTTTTTCCCACTTTTAATATGAATGGCATGAGTTTAGTGTTTATTTGGTTTTTTATTTATTAGTATGTTTTGTTGGATTTTATTTCTCGATATGTCTTAGGTTTAACAGTTACCCATATATGTGGATGACCTTTCTTAAGAAGCACTTTGCGTTTCGCGATTGTCAAGCAGTGATGATACGACACATCTCTCAGGACTGAGGTGACCAGCACCGCACTTGATTGTGGTTTGATGATTTAAAGAGATACAAAAAACGAGGATTTTAATAAATTATGTAACTGATACTTGGTAATATTAACCTTGAAAAACAGAAAAGGCAGGCACCATTTAGAACGCTTGCAATGAAACATACACTGAATGTCAATAGTTAGCATAATTATCCAAGATAAATCCGTATAACCATGTGCTTCGTCATTCACGGCCCAATACTTAAAATAACATTATGCCTAATTCAAGATCATCGTAATCAAGGTTGGCAAGGCGTCCGCATAAAAAACAGTAGGCAGAAGATCAGCTGTAACCTCTTCTATGGTATCTCTATATTATAACCACGGATTAAAAATAACCAAATTTAACGTACGTGGGGATAGGTAACTGATAGAGTTACTTAACCGTTACAAACAACTTCGCCCATAAGCTTCGAATATGCAGATGATCGCTTGGTTCGCTCTTGTTCGCACTGTTCGCTGTCCAAGTCAAGTTTGAAAATAAGTAAGTAGTAAGTCAGCGTTAAAATCGTTTATGGTTATTTTATTTAATCCAACGAGTCATGTCCGTCTGTGTTTGGTATCACCCGAACCGGGTTAGCTATTTATGCTTCCTGTCACAACGAACATAATTACAAACTTATTATGAACAAGTACTCTGGTTTACTACATAGGTAAACGGAAACACGAACACAAAGAATATACAATTCAATTAATATATAGCATTTATTTACAAAATATAACTTCATCAAAAAATTTATGTTGTATACCTGCCAACATTAGTTGAAACTTTAGCCCCAGTGGCTTTTTTACTTTGGCCCCAGATAATCACAGGTTTTTGTCTTCATCATGATGACCGATCGTAATACACATTCATTATATTATAATTCACTTGACTTGAAACTATATAATAATGTTTGTATGCTTGTAAGCTTTGTCCTCCCTAAAACTTCTTTGGTAGACTGATGGACACAGATTTTACTTCCAAGTAAGAATCAACACAGTTCGTACCACTGAAACAAAATCTTATATTAGTATTTCATTTCTTACTCCAACCACATGCAGTTTTTGCTTGATAAAATACTTGCATTTCAGTGATCTAAAACAATATAATTATGCAATATCTACATTATATTATGATTAATTAAAACGTGTCAGTTTGCGGATGTGCGGAGGCAGAATGATTACGAGGAAATTATTATACGAGTACCCAGTCTGTTTAACAATATTTCAACATGATTAAATTAAAAAACTTACTTCTCATGTCCCAGCCCGGAATCCTTGAAACCTCCAAACGGCAATTGCACAGACATAGCGAAATATGTGTTAACCCTACAAAGACAAATCAGTTATTAAACAAGAACAATATCAAACGCTCTATATGAATAGGGATCGTCAGGTTTTCAAAAACATACCAGACGTTGCCAGCTTCGGAATATTTGGCGAACTGTAGAGCGTTGTTGATATTGTTAGTGAAGATGCCAGCGGCGAGGCCGTAGCTGGTGTCGTTAGCGCGCTCGATTACCTCCTCTAGTGTATCAAATTGAAATATGCTCTGCACTGGACCAAAAATCTACGAAAATAAGGTGACACTGACATTAAAATCCGAGGATTTTTCGTTCCCAATGACAACAACTTGAACATTGGTTAAGATCGCGTTATCGTCAGAACTTACTTCTTCCTTGGCAATAGTCATGTCATCTTTAACGTCGGCGAACACTGTAGGTTCGATATAGTATCCCGTGGAGCCGATCCGCTTTCCTCCAGTCATTAGCTTTGCTCCCTCTTTCTGCCCTATCTCTATATAACCGAGAATTTTATTCATTGACTGACGGTCGACCTGAAACAAAAGGATTTGTAATTAACAACGAGTTTTCACCCTTGATTCGACTTTTACGTGTAAATAAGGATCAATTAGATTACCTGTGGTCCTTGTTCAGTGTTGGGGTCGCTAGGATTACCCACTTTTCTAGCTTTGGCGTATTCTACAGCTCTCTTGACGAACTCATCATAGATTCCTGATTGTACAAACAAGCGAGAGGCAGCTACGCAAATCTGCCCTTGATTAATGAACACATAGTCAGCAGCGGTGGAGACAGCCACGTCAACTGAAAAAAAAAGGTTAAGTGCGAGTCGGTCCCGTATTTAAGATTTTCATACGATACCACCCCACGTGACACGGTTAACTGACCCTGTTTTTTGTGTGATTTAATTAAATATGTATTTTTCGATTGTTCCTTATACATACTTGTAAAATAAGACGGTATTACTTGCTAAATTTTATAGTTCAACGGAAAATACCCTACAACTTTTGATTCCCTTGAGAGTGTCGAAATATTTTTGCGTATCTTTTTTTCTCGTTAATCTAGGAGTTTGATTTTTGTACAGCTTCAAGGAACTGTAGACCTGAGTATATGATTTTAATTTCAAGTCGATACCTAATAAAGACTAAGATAAAGATAAAGGGTCTTGACAGATAGACGGTCGGACAACAAAGTGATGCTACAAAGGTTCCGTTTTTTTCCTTTTGAGGTGCGGAACCCTAAAAAGAAGATGAATAAATTCCGCTTATGCGGATTCCTAGTCTATATTATATCCGTTTTGTTTGCACTTACGGTCAGCGTCATCCATAATAACTAGTGGGTTTTTGCCTCCAAGCTCAAGCGTGACTCTTTTTAAGTTAACTTTTCCAGCTGCCTGCTGTATCAGCTTTCCGACCTGAAAAATGTATACTACTTTTTAGCACTATCGAACTCAATAAACGAGAGGTAAAAATCAATATTATATTTATTCGAAGACCAGCGTCGCTATTGCTTAACGTACTCGCAATCTCATTTGGCCTCAAAGCGGAACAATTGATTAAATACTAGAAATTAAATACTAGAAATAAAAATAAAAATAAAATCGCTATTCGAAAATTCCGTGTCCGTAAAGTATATAAATCATTTGTAGGTCAATGCATTCATTTCTATAATAAATTACCTGACGTAGTTTTAAAGTTACCTTTTCCAGCCTTTAAAAAATACTTGAAAAGGTCGTTAATGTCTAAAGCTTATTATAGGGTCGAGGACTATCTAACAGACAAGAATGTATGGCCTAAACCCGAAACTTAGTCAATAATAATTTGTTTAAATGCAAAAGCTTTATCCTGCTTTTTTTGTCTGAGGGACACCGTTGATGCAGGAAAACATATCGAAACTTTTATGTGGTCATCTTGGACCATCTCATACGAGTATACACATAAGTAGTTGATTCTATTTTTCTTTTTTTTTCTTTTCTCTCTATCTCTCCCGTAAGATTTTTGGCATGTTTTACTGCTGAACTACACATGTTATTTGATATTATATTTTATTTAATACTTGTAGCTTTATATAATGCTAGAATAAGTAGTACCATTGTAATATGAAATATGAAATATGTTTAAAAAATGACTGACTCCTGAGTTTCTTGCGGCGTTTCTTGTCAGCAGTGGTCTCCTCTTGGGAAGCGCTGCTGGTATGTAGATTCTTGACGTGTAAAAGTGCCCGAGCGGCCTACATACAGAATAAATTTATTTTATCTTTATCTTTTTTTTATCTTTGATTTCATTTTGTATGCAGAGAACCCTTCGATTTTCAAAACTAAAACGATTGTGATTGCGAGTGCGTTAGGCAATATCCCCTCTGGATCTTTTGGCTTTGAACCATGGTTGGCACATCTTAACTTATGAGTCATGATATACACCAAAGGCAATATTTCTAATATTTTACAGTCGTACCTCAGCAGAACCAGTGAATGAAATCTTGGCGATGTCAGGGTGGTGTGTGAGGGCGGTCCCGGCGCCCGGCCCGAACCCGTTGACGACGTTGACCACGCCCGCGGGCACGCCAGCCTCCTGCAGCAGGGCCGCCAGCGCCAGAGCAGTCAGCGGGGTCTGCTCTGCAGGCTTAACCACCACCGTACATCCTGAAAATGGTGGAATATTTGCTAGAATATTACGATGGAAGCATGTAAGACAAACTAAACTGTATGAGAATATAACCTTTTACAAGCTGCTGTGCTGTGCTTTCAGGTTCATCGCAATATAATCCGATAAGGATTATTCTGTACATAATATTGTGGAAGTGTCTAAAGGACTTATTGTTTGTAACACATGATGTTAGACACGAAAAGTAACCACTAGTAGATAGTGCTCAAAATATAAATAACGTCAATATGTAAGTAATTAGTTAGTTGTCAATGGCAGGAATGTACTTCGGACCGACAAAATTTCGCCAACAAAGCAGATATCAAAAGATTTTAATCAACCAAACCTGCAGGAAGAGGTCGCGAACAAAGCAGTTAACATACCTATGGATTATGGATAAGATACCAATCTCAATAGATTGTAATCGAGCAAAATTGTAACTAGGAATCTACTTTGGATCTAAGATTGTAATCGAAATAAATCCATAGGCACTCGTATCTTATCTGCTTTATTCACGAACTTTAGGCGGTCCAAAGTACCTACCTACAATTAAATCAAATTAAATTTTGTTTATTCTTACGAAGAAAGCTAGTCCCCTTTTCAACGAAGCTGACAATCTTGTATTTCACTTGTACCAAATTTTTCTCCCCTGTCATATTTAAGTTTTTGGCAGAGTTAAACTTGACAACTTCGTTTGTAGGTCTTAAATATCTTCTTAAATAAAACGCCAAAAATATCCACACGCCCTCCACTAACAATAAGAGCTATGTATACTTACATTATATTCGACACGACGGCTGTGTAGATAATTATTCGACTGTAGCTAAAGGTACTTTAAAGTGACCGATACCACGATTATTTTATTTTTCAGTTGATTATTTAGGGCACGTAATAACAGCCATATGGTAGATTATTTCTGCATTTAATGACAGTATTTACGAGCAAGTGTGACGAAAAGTACATAAACTTACCCGCGGCTAATGCAGTAACGACTTTGCCGATAAACATCAAAATAGGGACGTTCCACGGCAGAATCAACCCGCACACACCAATAGGCTGCTTCAAGGTGTAAGAAAATTGTTCGCCATCTGAAAATTTATAAGAAGAAAAAACTAAAATGTATGTTTAGGTTGGCTGTAACTATTACTACGTGAAGAGGTTGCTAGAACACTGTATTTTGCTGAGAACATGTGTGGCATCCTGGCATTTAGGCAAAATTAAGGCTGCGTTTTTTTTTTAATAAGTCGGTAAGTAATAGATTAAGCATTCTGGAAAAAACAATAGTAAAAAAAAAATGTGGGCTGATTTTATCTATTGAAAATTTGGTCACCTGCTGGAATAGTATTGCCTTGAATTTTATCAGCAAGACTAGCGAGATATCGGATTGAACCAGAAGCTCTGCTAAGAAAATCAGTTGCCATGCTAATGACCATCCCGTTGTTGTAGGACTCTAGTTTAGAGAGGTATTCGGCATCGCGTTCAACGAGGTCTGCGAACTTGGCCAGGAGGCGGCCCCGCTCTGAGGCGTCCAGCTGCCGCCACGGGGAGTTGCGGTGGAACGCGGCCTTCGCGGCGGCCACGGCCAGGTCTATGTCCGCCTGGGGAAAAATATCCGTTACTGTCTTGCTCTGATGATTTTAAAACGGCGTAATCGCATTCTAAAAGCTTCGAGAGCGTAGTTTAGATTTAGTTTCCAACGGTATCGCTGACTTTAAACCGAGGTAATTACAGAAAAAATCAAACAGGCTGGAAGTGTATCTGACATTCAAACCCTAAGCAAAGGTAAGATCAAAAAAGTGTCGGTATTTGTACCTTGTCGCCTTCAGCCACCTTTGCGATGACGGGTCTATCATGAGGACTGAATGTGTCGAACGTCTTGCCGCTCTTGGCGTCTACCCAATTGTTGTTGACGAACAGCTGAAAATTACACAAATTAAGAGGATTACGAATATTCAAACAATATAAAGCATTAAAAAAATAAAAGAGGTGAGTTAACTAGGTACCTGTTTAAGATGCTTACCTACGTAATTTTTACGTAATTTTTCTACCAAAAACATATATATGTAAAGAAAGCAAAATTCGATACAAGTGAAATACAATTATTATAAGTATTTCATCTGGGTGCTAAACTGTAACAACTATACGCATTTACAACACTAAGTTATTTTCTTAAATACCTTCAAAATTAATTATTACTAGTAATAATTATTTTAATAATTATTAGTAATTATTAGGGAAATATAATATTATTTTAATAAAATGCTAAATTTTAATAACTGAGTTGGAAAAATTAAATTAGGATTATTATACTAATTTTATATTTTTAATCCGATCCGCAGATAAGAAGACCTCAAACAACGCAGACCTTAAAATAATAGACTGCTTAGCAACTTGAAATACATCCACAAAATATAAAACTACTACTATACTTAGGTAAGCAATATGTAACGTCAATGTATTATTTTTTATTATTATTTTACGCGACTAGAGCTTGTTTTATTTACAAACCAAACAAGCAATATGGTTTATTTTTGTGTAATCGTGTGTTTGTGTTTGACTAAAAATCGTAAACTTAAAAGATATTGTGGAACCAAAGCGCAAGTTTATCAGGCGTTGGTGATTTTCAGAATGGGATAATTATGTGTGTAGCTGGAATTTTTAAAGATTTTATTCTAGGCTACGTTAAAAAACAACCCATATTTGTTAAAATTTTTGTTCAACACATAAAAATTCGAATAAAATTATTTATTTCGAATTTTTATTGAAAATCGACAGTAAAAATCACTTCTTCGTTAAAATCAAACACTGAACTTACCTTAGTATACTTGATTTCTGGGGCCATGATTATTGATGTTTCCACCGCAAAGCCGGAATGACAACTAATTACCCTCACTTATCGCTATCTGTTTTGTATAGGCACCACTGACAAAAAAACTGGCCAAGAACGAGTCGGACTCGCAAGACGCGGCATCGTGTTCATTTCAATAATTACTTACTCTGTGTAATATTAGCTAGTAGGTAAGTAAAACGTCATGCGACGAGTAAATAAAAGATTTATAGTTTTGTCTAACTTCTAGAAATCCTATTTTTCTGTTTAAGAAGCTCACAGATAGTATCAGCTCATTATTATAGGAAAGTCAAAAACTTAATAAATAAAACCTAATAATATATAGCAAAATATAACTTTTTGGAATGTGTAAATGAAGCCTCCTTATGTGATACGCTAGGTACAATGGTCCTTTTGTATCCCTTGTGTACGGAACCCTAATTGCACAGTAATAATCTTGATTATAGCAGTTTATCTAGACGTGACAATGAATTCCGTTGCGCATTACTTTAGACGTAAATAACGTGTAGGTTTAATATATTAATCATACCACAGACATACTTAGGCAGATGAGGCAAAGGCGTTAAAGCAACAAGGTTTAAAAGTGTGCATCTACTTATAAAGCCGACTGTACAGTGCAAATAATCTTGGAAAATCTTTCGGACAAGGGTATTCAGTTTTTAAAATATATTAATAATAGCTTGCTTTCTGAGTGATCACATCTGTCCCGTTCCCGTTTGAAGCGGATGAAGTCAGTTGGACTCCCATATGAGGAATCAGAGGCGGCCCAGAATAGGAAGAAAATAAAATATCATGATCTCGGCAGTCAATACCATTGTGTTCCTTTCGAAGTCGAGCCCCTCGGTCCGTGGGGTCCAAGTGCCCACAAGCTTTTCTAGGAGCTATCCAAGTGCTTCGTCGATGAGCGTCGTCGTCGATTTCGGGGACCAAAATGCTAGCAGCTTCCTCTCTCAGCGTCTAGCTGCTAGCATCTTTGGCACTATGCCCTTGTTAGCTTTAATTAATTAATGAAATTAAATTAAATGAAAATAAGTTTATTTAACGTTCACAAAGAACAACAAAATATATTTTTAATATACAAAATGTGGAGGAATAATCCCACAAACGAGCCAACAAACGTGGTGGTATATAGGTACATCATTAGGTGAGTTGTTTTGCGGCATTCAATGGGTTGCAGCTCAGCATGTGCCTCAGGGGGCCCACAGCGCTGGTCCTCAGGTACTACTAATTTCTATGGCTCCAGTGAAAACTAATATAAGCCAAATTAGCTCATTTTAAAAAGGCAAAAATCATATAGAGAGTACACTGTACGTTCACTTAAATCTCACAAGACTTGTACCCTTTTTGACTAAAGCCACAGGGTTATGGTGTATTATTTGGTTATAGTAGCATTTTATTGTCTCAAATTTCGTAAACATACAATACTCTTAAGCAATTTAAGGTTATACTTCTTAATAAAAACGACGAAATTCATAGATATTTGGTGTGCAACCATAAAATAGTCCAAAATATATATAACCAAACGATCAAGTGCCATAACGAACTCATAATTAAACAGCCTTTTAAAACTTTTTCGGCAATGATATCGTAACGGTCTTCACTTCAAGGTAAGCCTCCACACATTGAGTTCCTCTGAAAAATAAAATAACGTTCGTTATAATGATGGGTATAAACTAGATAAAAACATAACGATATCTTGAATGCGTCACGAACTGAAGTTTCGAAAGCACGAGCAACCAATCTAATACTGGTTTCTCACAGAGTCAGAATAGTGGAAAGCAGAGCACTACTACTGTGTGAACGCACATAACAGTAGATACTGTAAGAGTGGTGTCCTGCCGTTTGACCAAAAGTCATTTGGCAAAATTACACTTGACAGACAACGTTTTGCAAAAAAATGTTTCGCCAATTGATCATTTTACTAGTTGTCATTTTAAAAATGGCTCACTTATTGAAATGATCAACAGTTAAATTTACATTTTATAAGTAATTATTTGACAAAATGAACATTTAGCAACGGAGTTATCAGACAAAATTTTAAATGCAACGAGCAAGACGAATCCGGGCAGAACTGACTCGGATAGGTTAGGTTAGAAGGCCAAGGCGGGAGCTTTGCTCCCGCCTTGGCCTTCGAGGTTATTTTTTTCTGCCCAGAAATAGGTAAACTACAGGAAATAATATTTGGTGAAATGGAAAACTGTCAATTGACATTTTATTATTTAACACATTTACCAAGTGTAGTGTTTGCTATTTGATCATTTGCTAATTGAGTTTTTGCAAAATGATACTTTTGTCAAATGTCACGTTTGCCAAATGATTATTTGGTGAAACGTTGTTTGTCAAATGATCATTTGTCAATATTTTTTTGGTCAAACATTAGTGAACCGTAAGAGTAGACCAATTGCTTAGCGCTAACGTAAATGATTCTCGAAAGCTGACATAATGTCTGCATTGACGTAAACGCTCGATGCGAATGACAGCTTATGGAAATCCTATACATATTTGATAACGATAACGAACGCCGAATGCATCTGGCCTCTGTTTTGTCTCAGCATGTGCGTTCACTCAGTAGCAGTATTCTGCTATCCACTGTTCTGCCTCTGTGTGAAACCAGCATTAACCTTGCTTACACAATGAATATTATCGATCACGCAATTACCGTAGTTGTAGTGTGTATAGAGATTCTCGTTTAGGATAAATATTTTGTGTCATGATGAGCGCACGTAGTTTCATCTTATCATACAGATGGACCCTTTCGTATACACTGACAAAAACAATTTGCAACTACACACAGTAGACTAAAAACCACTTAGAACGACTGATCAAGAAAGGTCTAGTGCTTGAAAAACAATAAAAGGCAAAAGATTCACGTTTACCGAAAGAAGATTACTATTTAATTAATTTGCAATATTTATAATTTACTGTCAAAACAAGCTAAAACTGATTTTGGACGAGTAACAATTACCGTTTCGATCGTTAGGTTCATACAAAAAGTATGGTATGGAGCAAATCAGTGGATGTTCATGTTTTGACGAAAATCGAGTGAACTTAATAAGGACAAAACCAAGATATACAGAGATAATTTACTTGAAGGTGCGTTATTTCGGTGTAGGGGCATAAGTCAACGCAACAATAATTCTGGACAAAACCAACGCACACGTGACTTGCATACAATTTCATCCAGCCAGGTATGCAGTTTACTCTTAGCTGTCGCAGTCATTCACACGTGCCTTTAACCTTAAACATACAGTTTACAGCCCTGTGATGGCCAGCCTGTAAATCAAATTGCTTGCGTTCTACTTGCTCGCCAGAGGCATGTGTATTCCCGGTTTTAACATTGTCTGGTCCGGTCCCAAGGTCAGTATTCAAACAAAGAATACCATTTCACAGTAAACTGAACGTTTTGAATTCACTTAACTCTCGTATTACTCGCTAACGAAATTTGTCTCGAGAATTTACTTCGTTTATTGCTTATTCAAAGTTGGAATATTTTCTTTCAACCGCTCGCGGGTGAATTGAAAGAGACACCTTCAAGGGATTATTTCGCCTCCGTTCATCTACCAACTCATTTTAGCTACTACTCTTAAATGCCTTTAAATTTGTTTCTTGTGCGAATAACAGAAATGGTTTAATTTTAGGTAATTGCTGTAAATAAATACTAACGAAACGGTTGTATTAAGTGGTTATTACTTAGTAAACTTTGAAATAATAAGCTAAGACTTAAATTACTACATAAATGTTTTAAAAACTTGAACTTCGCTTAAGTAATATTCTACCTCTAGTGCTGTATTTTAGTTTTTGTTTTTTGGAACACTACGATACGTAAATCTTGTCGCCGACGTATGTAAACTCCCACATAAGTCGTACGTCTCTTTTTGCGTGTCAGGGGTTTAGCTACTTACTTCTCACGTCCAATTCCCGAGTCCTTGAATCCTCCAAAGGGCGTTTGAGCTGTACTTGCCATGTACGTATTTATCCTGAAATATAACATAAAAGCTCTTACACTATCGGCGATGATTGTTGATGGTCTGACCGTCTATATTCGGCACGATGATCGTGCAGGCAAGGAACGGCGAGCTTACAAAATGGACGTGTATTGTGTTGCTGCTTTATTATTTTAAAATGAAGGAAAAGAAGATGTTGGTGCTTGAGCATTTATCATAACAAAACGAAGTATGTATACAATAACTACATATAATACAATTTAATTTTTAATTGTTACCGGGGAATCAATGGTCGGCGATGGTGTGGGCAGCTCAACGAACAACTCAGATATTCCCTCTGATGCGTGCCCGAAAAACCGACAAGTCACG
Source organism: Acleris sparsana (assembly GCA_923062465.1). Lineage (NCBI taxonomy): Eukaryota > Metazoa > Arthropoda > Insecta > Lepidoptera > Tortricidae > Acleris > Acleris sparsana. The sequence continues at coordinate 6,953,533 of OV281293.1, forward strand.
GTTCGCAACTATGATGCGCGAATACAGCCGAGTATCCCTATCGTGCTTGCCCGTAATCTTCTGTACTCGCCTATATTAGTGGGCCCAAAAACCAGTTACAAATTAACTTCTTTGGTTTTACGATTTTTGGGGACGATATATGATTTGGAAATTAACAGAGATGTACAGTAATATTGTTTACTTTATTAACCCGAAAGTTTGAAAAAGTAGTCGTTCACTGTATTTATGCACACAAGTATTTGCCGGCGACTTTAAAATAAATAAAAATTTATCAGGGGACAATGTCACACCAATTGACCTAGTCCCAAACTAAGCTCTAGGCTTGTATTGTACTATGGCTACCAACTATTAGACAACGATATAAGTACTTATTTATAGAACTATATATGTTTCGGAAACAAATATTCGCGCTCATCACACAAATATCTGCCCTTACCGGGGGTTGAACCCAGGACCGCTAGCTTTGTAGGCAGGGTCAGTACCAACTAGGCAGAGCGTCGTTAACGTCGTCGTTTGTCTGCGTAGAACTATTTTATTATTATCATCCCTCTTTTCCTTTAGGATTCGTTTATTTAACAGAACAGCCTCTTTACAAATTGTGTGTTTCTTGCTTTAACGAGTTATGTTATAATAAATCAGGTTTTAAGTCAGTCGTTCGAAGGGGCGCCAGCTACTTTTTACGCGTAGAATAAATTATCCATTCCACCAGAATAAATTATGAATAACCCCTAGTTTTAGTGCACCACAAGGTATTTCCTCTATTCTTAACTCAATTTGCTAAATGCAGCTGTTTAGGATATGTTCGGGTGTCAGGCAGTCAGTCACAAGCCTTGGACAAACAACAACAAAAAAACACGTACCACACGTTACCAGCCTCCACATTCTTGCTGAAGTGTAAGGCGTTTTCGATATTCTTCGTAAAGATACCCGACGCAAGTCCATAATTCGTGTTGTTCGCGCGCTCTATTACCTCATCTAAGGTCTCAAACTTCAAAATGCTTTGGACAGGTCCAAAAATCTGAAAGAACACTTATGATTCAGTTTCTTGCAAATCAGACAATTATGATAGTTATGAAAAAGCTTCCTCTTGATAATCGTAACTATTTTATTTTATTTTTTACTTGTTTGTAAGCGCTCAAGGTCTCCATTTTGTGTAAAATCGAAGGTTCTTGACACCAAATATGTCGTATCTTCCACATAACTGGCTATTTACTAACCTCTTCTGTTGCTATGGTCATATGATCTTTAACGTCAGCGAAAACAGTTGGCTCGATGTAAAAACCAGTTGTGCCAAAGCGTTTTCCACCAGTCATCAGGGTAGCTCCTTCCTGTTTGCCCTTCTCTATGTATCGCAGAACCTTGGCCATCATTTCTCCATCAATCTGCGAAATCCTCTCAAATGTTACTGAACAATATTCGATAAAATTTAATATCGAATCGATATTCAGCTAAACCGACATGATTTTAATGACGTGAATGTTGGAAAGTTAAATCTATGCACATACTTGTGGCCCATGTTGTACTCCGGGCTCTGCAGGATTTCCAATTTTGATGTTCTTCGCAAACTCTACAGCTTTCTGAACAAATTGGTCGTAGATACCAGATTGCACAAACAGCCTTGAAGCGGCAAAGCACATTTGACCTTGGTTACCAAATACACCATTAGCAGCTGATGCTACAGCGAGTTTCACTGAAAAAGCATTCAACGACGTAAAACTACGAGAATGTTATATTTTTGACTATCCAAATAAAATGATGAAATAGAAATAAAATTACGTCTACATATATAAGTATGCGTAAAAGATAATTAGATTACTTTCAAATTGCTCCATGATGAATATTATGTACTCCGTTATTGGTGTATATCAGAATAATGTTAAATCATGTCTCCAAAGTGCCATAAAAAAATGAATGTAATGGTGACATGGTGTTTGTTTAGGTACAACATCTTGCTTAGTAGCTATAACAAGAAAAGGGTAACACAGACAGGGCCGCATATTGAAAGTTAGATCGATCCAGTATAACTTACAATCGGCGTCAGCCATGATAACAAGAGGACTCTTGCCTCCGAGTTCAAGGGTGACTCTTTTTAGGTTACGTTTTCCGGCTGCCTGCTGAATTTCCTTGCCCACCTATAAATTAGTGTAAAGTTTGAATGTTAACAGTGGAACTGCCGGGAATACGAATACCAATACCAACCAAAAACGTTAGCAGACATCGGAAATAATAATTAGAGACAATATTGACATTTCGTTTCGTCCAATCAATAGGGGCTCCAATAGGTTTGCTCTTTGTGGCGAGTTTAAAAGGAAAGTCTTTGTCGAGCAGAGGACGTCTTGATGTATTCCACAGACTTGATCCTGATAATAATTGCTTTTAAATAAAACCTGTGAATAAAACTTATACGGCTAGAGTTACTTTACCGAGATCATCGAAAATATGAAAGGTTAAAAGTAACAAGTAACAAGTAACCTTTTATAACGAAAAACGTTTTTTTTTGAAAACGTGTTCTGATAAAATTCATGCTAAAAAATCAAACTTTTTTATGAGACAAAAAAGAACATAATTATCAGTGTTTGCTACGCCCACTTTACACTAGTAGTCGAAATGACGTCATTTTTATGGTAACCGCGTTGTGTTTTAAAGTCTAGCACCAGCCCAGCTGTAACTTAGAAAAGACAACGTGGATTTTAAGCTCTTTAGCCATTAACAGCAATTTGTTTATTTATTTTCTCAGTAAATACTGTACAAAAAAACTTTTAAAAAAATACTATGCTTTCGAGACAAACCTGAATAAGCGCAATTTAAAAAAAACCGGAGGCCATAGCTATGCAGTTCATTTTACGTTGAGCGTAAGGGATAGAGCTATAGCAGTTTTATAGCTCTGTCCTTTTCTCTAAGCATAAACTGAACTTCAAAGCTAGGTAACCCCCCTGTTCTCAATTAATGGTGTTTTACCTCAAGAGAACCAGTAAAGGAGATCTGAGCGACGTCTGGATGGGCGGTGAGTGAGGTGCCAGCGCCGGGACCAAAGCCGGTCACTACGTTGACCACACCCGGGGGAACTCCAGCCTCTTTCAGAAGAGATGCCAGTGCTAAAGCAGTCAACGGGGTCTGCTCCGCCGGTTTCACCACTGCTGTACAACCTAAAGAATCTCTTTACTATTATAGTGTAGTGACGTAGGCAGGCACACAGATAGTGGTAATGATACTTCGTGAGCGAGTTAATGTTACCTGCAGCCAACGCTGAGCAGACTTTGTTGGTGAACATCAGAATCGGGGCATTCCAGGGCAGAATGAGAGCGCATACACCCACCGGTTGTTTAAGAGTGTAAGAGAAAAGATTGCCGTCTGAAAGATTGAAAACCAATAAATAAAAATTACCTGAGGAGATTTTGGTTTGTCTGTTATTTCAAAATTAATTCCAAAATTTAAGTGAAACTGGCTATTTCTTTGTACGATACCTAATCATAATTATTTTTTTCAAACAGGCTCCAAAACGGCTCAACAAATTAAATGAAAATTTAAAAACAAAAAGAAGACTGTGTAAATGTATTTCATTTAGATATCGTGCAGAGTTGAAAAGATGAATATAAAACCGAAGCGAAAAGAGGGAGGGTCGCTACTGTTATAATGAATTACGAAGTAAAATAGGGTTCATTTTAATTTTAACTTATAAATAGTTGATACCTACCAACAGGAATAGTGTCACCCTGAATCTTATCCGCTAAGCCAGCTATGTAGCGCGTGCCGTTGATTCCCTTCTGAACCATACCAAGCGCCATGCCCAGAACCATCCCGTTGTTGTAGGACTCTAGTGACCCCAGGTATTCCGCATCGCGCTCGATTAGGTCCGCGAACTTGGCGAGGAGGCGGCCGCGCTCTGAGGCGTCCAGCTGTCGCCACGGGGAGTTGCGGTGGAACGCGGCCTTCGCAGCGGCCACCGCCAGGTCTATGTCCGCCTGGATTATCAGCGTAACTGTATTTTCCCTCGATCAGTAACACATACCAGGTGTCCCAGGGTGTATATATTGGTATCATCAAAACCTTATTAATTCATAAACTAGGCCTAATTGACATATTGGAAAGTCAAAACTATATTCTTTACTGGTATAAAAGGGGCTCCTTTGCCTTTATTCAACTATTTTTGGAACACCCCTTGTATGTATCTGAACACACTTAGGTCACACAGGTCAATAAAGCCCTCGGAGCATCAGCTGAAATCTGAAATGTTCTGAAATAGGTACTATCGGCCCAATGGAACCCTAACCAGAGGGGCTATTACCTAACGCACTCGCCATCGCAATCGTTTTCATTTTGAAAATCGGAGATAAAAAGACAAATAAAGATCATCATCATGTCAGCCGAAAGACGTCCACTGCTGGACATAGGCCTCCCCCAAGGCTTTCCACTCAGACCGGTCTTGTGCTTTTCGCATCCACCGCGGTCCCGCGATCCTGACGATCGTCACTCCCATCTTGTTGGAGGCCTACCTACACCTCGTCTTCCGGTCCGCGGACGCTACTCCAGAACCTTCTGACCCCATTGGCCGTCAGTCCTGCGAGCAATGTGCCCCGCCCACTGCCACTTCAGGTTAGCTATTCTTCGGGCTATGTCGGTAACCTTAGTTCTACTGCGTATATCATAATTTCTGATTCTATCTATAAACAAAGATAAAGTCATTTATTCTGTAAGTCCGCACGGGCACTTTTACACGTCAAGAATTTACCAGCGCTTCCCAAGAGAAGACCACTGCTGAGAAGAAACGCCGCAAGAAACTCAGCAGTCAGTCATTTTTTAAACATATTTCATATTACAATGGTACTACTTAGTCTAAGCATTATATAAAACTATAAATATTAAATTAAATATAATATCAAATAACATGATCGGGTCGTCACCTTCCCGAACACATGATTGAGGGAGGCGATGGCTGAGATACGCGTCGTACTCGTGAACGGGTGCTGTCTGTGTGGTCCGGTCTGATCATGCTTGCGAGGACCTGTTTTTCAGTTAGTTATTTCGGTTATCGTTCCTGACGTAGAGACCTCGCACTGTTGTTCTCCTAGTCACTATTTTAGTTGAATGATATTGAGATTACATTTTTAATGATTTTATTGGTGTTAGTTTTAAATTAATTATTTATTACTTTATTACCTTGTAATGTTACTTTTAAATATTATTGTATTTTATAATGGGAAACAATGACCTTCTGTTGGAGTTTCTTGCGGCGCTTCTTCTCCGCAATGATGGACTTGTCCGAAGCGGTAGTAGATTCACTCTATATTACCGACGTGTAAAAGAGCCCTCATGTGGCCAATTTACTGAATATATATTTTGAATTTTGAATTTTGCATGCGTAGTTCAGCAGGAAAACATGCCAAAAGTCTTGGGAGAAAGATAGAGGGAGAAAAGAAAAAATAAACACCTGCTTACTTGTGTATATAAGATGGTGCAAGACGACCAAATAAAAGTTTCCATGTTTTCCTACATCAACAGTGTCTCCTAGACAAGATAAAGTTTTTTTTTGCATTTGAACAAATTATTATTGACTAAGTTTCGGGTTTAGGGCATGCATTTTTGTCTGTTAGATAGGTAATCCTTGACCCTATAATACGCTTTAGACATAAACGACTTTTTCAAGTAATTTTTAAGTGCTGGAAAGGGTAACTTTAAAACTACGTCAGGTAATTTATTATAGAAATGAATACATTGACCAACAAATGATTTATATACTTGCCTACATACAAAATGAAAACAATTGTTTCACTTTGAAGCCGATTGTAATTGCGTGATTGCGAGTGCGTTAGGCAATATCGCCGCAGAACAGTCTCACAGTGACATTATAAATTATAAAACAGTTAGTATGACATTTCTTACATCTTTTTTTTTTCTTTGCCCCGCGGCGACTTGAACAGCTACTACCGCGGGAATATGGCGTTTCCACTATGAAGTGATTTCGCCAGAGGGGCAAAGGAAAAAAAAAAAAACTTAAATCATAAAGTCACTGAGATATAGGTCTATGGAACGTCAGGGTTCCATTGGGCTGATAGTGACCATAGTCCTAAAAGTTAATGCATGGATGGCGCACGTAGAGATTGGAAGCGGACAAAACAAGATTTATAGACGCGAGGACGCTATTTTCACGATTGGGAGAAAGCGACGGCGACGATGTTCTTTCATACCTCATCTCCTTCAGCAACTCTGGCGATAACGGAGCCGTCGCTCGGCGAGTAGGTGGCGAATGTTTTGCCGCTCTTGGCGTCCACCCACTCGTTGTTGATAAAGAGCTGGAATAATTATATGTATAAACAATAAAATTATAAAATCAAAAAAACCCCGCGTTAAAAACTGTGTAACAATATCAAGATCTTTAAATCGTTATAAATCTCTAAAATCTCAAAATGATGAAAGAAACCTAAAGACGCCATCGCATTACTACCTCTATAAGGTGTCTTTGTTACATCTTCGCGCTCTTCATAGAATACTATAGGTATCAATCTACACAAAGAATCTTTCAGTAAAATGTTACATTTGGTAATTTATTTCGCTTTTGGGTGTTGGTATTGTTTATAAACCCGCCATTGTCAAGTAAATAAAAGCCATCATCACGTTGACAATACGACAACATGCCAATGGCTTAGCAATATGGTTTTAGGTACCATGTAAAATAGAGGCAATTATAGAATACTGGGAATACTGGGATATGCCTACAAATAAATAAATAAAATATAGGAACCTTAGATATATATCTAACATTAACACACACCGTAACATTTTACTGAAAGCTTCTTCGTGCAGGGCCTCTTTTTTAGGCGGCTAAAGCCTGGTATTGTATTTGACGTATGGTATTATTTTTAACTCGGCCATTTATCAAAGGCTGATAATACAGGTCCGAAGACAATAATGGTTTTACCGCTGAGAATAGAGGCCCTGCACAAAGAAGCTTTCAGTAAAAATGTTACAATAGGTAATTTATGTAGCTCTATCACTAAACTAATTAATAGTAGATTGTTCAACAAGGGACTAAAACAAGCCATTATGACACGAGATGTTTAGGCTATAGGTCGAGTGTCATTATGGTTGTTTAGTCTCGCGTTAAACACTCTACTTTTCACTTTGAATGCGAGGAAAAAAACGACGTTGTATATAATGATTGTATATATGTGTTTAAGCGTGGATAAAGCATCTGCCGTTTTTTCAGCACCACGTACGTGTGAGGGGGATGCTTTATCGCCATTTGTCCATAAAGACGACGATAATACGGGCCCTGTGATTGGAAGAGACAATAATAAAATTGTTTTAGGGAGCAATGACCCTATCGCCTGCGTGCAGTGCAAATAGTCAACGCACGGCAGTTTGTGGTGAGCGGCAGAATTGAGAATGCGACACCACGGGCCTTACCACAAATGAAACATGCACACTGCGCACAGCAACACAACCATCTCCAAAATCAGCCTGCCAGTCGGACTTTAATACTGTGTCAAAGGTTTTTACCTGAACTTAAAAGACAGCGATGATCTTAGGATTACCCTACCTCCTTAGATAATTATAAGCAGTTATCTCGTAGATTTTCCAGCAAAACCGGCGCAATGAAGTCACAGTGACATACGACAGTGACCTAGGGTTGTCGAGGTGTATAATATAATATGATTGACGACGTTTAAAATAATGTAATATCAAACAGTACACTTTCTACTTAATCAGTTAACCCTTAAATAATTAATTAATAAATTAAACCTTCATTTCATATTGGGCTTTAGGTACATAGAATATTTTACTCTCTTTCTCACCGCAAATAAAGATACAAACAATACACAACATAAAACTTAAAAGTAGAGTTAGATAACAGGCGGGTCTTCAAGACGAGACTAATCGGGTTTTTTTGTGAAATTGTTATTTAATTACCAACCATATCTACATTATTACTTAGTTCTAAATGGCTTTGATTTTATTTGATTCTTGGTTTAAACAATGCGCCAAAAACGCTGGAAAATTACACAAACACAACAATCAAGCATAAGATTACAATACAATACAAGCTCAAAGATAATGAAGAGAAAGACTGCTGATACAAGATTCGATGCTAAGCCAGTATTCGATTTACTACGGCGAAAACACACACTCCGTGCTGTTCCTGTCACATTTTCTTTTATTTATGTCTTTTTGTGTGTCATCTGTCATCTATGTAGTAAATAAATGTATTTCTATCTTAAAGGGCCTCTATTCCCGACGTTAAAATACATATCATCTTTGACCTGTTATGGTATTGTTTTGACGTCAGCCGCCATTACTGTCAAGAAAATAAGAGCTATCAAAACGTTGACAATACGGTAACAGTTCAGAAACGATATTGTTTTTACCGTGTTGAATAGAGGCCCTGAATGTGTGATGAGCGATTGTTATGAAAATGATTACATTCTTAAATAAGATATTAATAATATCCCGCGGTCATTGTATGAACAACGAATCCACTTTTTAAATGTGGACTTGTTAACTTTAAAAACAGTACCATTCAATGATTACAAAACAGTCAAAAATCAAATGACTTAGTTGTTTTTGGAGGTTTGCTATCAAAACAATACCCGTATGGCTGTCTGTGAAGCCTCTTTTCTCTGAAACAGTTTTGGTTATCAAGCTGTTTAGAATAAGTAAGTAAGTAAGTAGTTATAGTTTAGCCTACCACAAGTCAATAATTTAAAAAGTTTAATATTTCAGATTATATCTTGCTGAAAGGGAAATCGACTTTATTAAGTAAGTAGGTGGTCGGTGTCAAAAGTAGCTGATAACTTTTGTACTTTATTGCATTAACACAATCATTTTTGACATTGCTAATGTGACTGTAAAGCGACAAGGTACAAAATTCAATACACCTTTTACTTGAAATCTAAAAAGGGCAAAAGTATCACACATAACCTACTAGAAAACTTTACAAACATGATGAATGAAAAACTACAAGTACGAGACGAGTTAGGTTAGATTCAGTTTTTTTACAATAATATAAACATAAATACCTACCTTTGTATATTGGACCGGCGGCACCATTTTATTATTTGTTTAACCCGTTGTCTCCGAGTTAATAATGAGTTCGGAATGAACTGCGTCTTTGATAGGAGGGGCGATACCGTTACAATTAAGCTAGGTGCATAACACTGGGCTGACAACATATGATGCAAGTTAGCTCGCAAGTCAGTCTCACCCGCACTGTGTGACCTTACTTGCCTGGGACACCGTGCAAGTAGCTGCCAAGACAGTAGACATTCATTGTAATTTGGAAGTCTGTGTCTTAGTTTGTTTTGAACAAAACAATAGAACCTGCATGGTTACAAAGGCTAGAAAGTAAGAAATAAATGGATAAGAGATGAACTAGAAGAAAGATTTCCGAGCGGTGTAAAATAGTAATAGTATACCCGACACAGATCATGCGGGTCAGAAGTAGGGGTTTAGTGGTGGTACGAACTTGTGCAGGGTCCGACTGAATCGCAACTGCCATCGTACGTTACGTTATCGTAAGTTTAACGTAACATACGTAATATCGTAGTGTTCCAATTCGGGGATGAGACAGCCGGTGAAATTACTAGCGTGAAGGTATTCCATCTTAATACTCTGGGTATGCAATGCATTTGGAGTCATAAGATTGCAGTCTTGATCTTGATGCAGGTCAGAATGCTCGTGTGCCTTGTCCATGACATAAAAAAAACAAGCTGTAAAGAAGCATTACATGGACCTTATTCCACTTTTTTTCTACGCATATTGTTAAGCCGTGTCTCCATTTTAGCAGCCTCGACTTGAGGCAGACTTGTGGCAAACAGCCTCAGTTTGAGGCTGGTCGCTCTGAGGCAAAGGTACGAGGCACGTTGCGCATCAGCTCGAAGCGAGTCGCCTCAGCTTAATCCGCAATGTGAGCAGTTTACACGCCCGTCTCTATCAAATGCATGGCTCGGACTGAGGCTCTTTTGAGCACGGCAAATAAAGCGACAAAATATGGCTCTGGTCGCGGCGACGAATTTGCCTCGTGTCGCGGCGTGCCTCAGATTGAGGCAGCGTCTCCGCTTACGCGGCCTCGGAGCGAAGCAGCCGCTTGACCCGACGCTGCCTCTAGTGGATACGCGGCTTTAGCGCATAAATAATAGCTAACGTTGACTATACGATAACTTGTTAAAAACAATTAGCTAAAGCCCGAGTAGAGAGAGAAGAAAGAAATATGTAAATTTCTTCATAAACGATAAATGGCTGTCTCGATCGGAATTGGACATAACGACAATGGTAGTGCCAGTAACTGACCAACCAGTAGCCGCAAGCTCGAACTGTGATTCCTAGGCCTTATTAACATAATCTCTAGTTCTAATCAGATAATATTGGGAGGCTGCCGTTTCGTCAAAATATTTTTGGTCAAATGGATCATTTCCCAAATTTTTCATTTGTTAAACTAATGTTATATAGATTTTTCTGAATTTATTTTAACACCATCGTGTAGAACCCTATAGGTTAGGTTAGGTTAGTTTTTCTAAATCGTGAAATATTAACGGTTACAGAAAACAAGCGGTTTTGCAAATGAAAATTTGGGGAATGATATATTTGACCAAAAATATTTTGAGGAAACAAAGGTAACCCCATAATATTACCTTTACCACACCACGTTCCACGTCATTTGTACACTCAACATCAAAACGAACTGCCAGATATGTACACACACCTGATAATTCGTCACATGTTCAGAAAGACAATTATTACCTTATCATCTAATCATTTTTTAAGAAACAGATAATCGAACATCGGAGTACAAGTTTTAAAATAAAAAAAGCCATGATTTAAAATAACACTCACTCTTAGGGCTTCGTTATTTAACTAAGAACCCTTGTTTGAAGTTTTGCTATGTTAGTCTAGTCTTATTTTGATTACTCATATTTCTTTAAGACCAACTATAATATCAATCTACAATTTTGTAAAATACTTAAAAGTAGGTAGGTAATTATCCTACGCAAAAGGACCAAAACACCAAACAATAAAAAACAGGAAAACAGAAATGTATCTTTATTCTATTCTAAAAATACTTTAGATCCCGAAAAATTACATAGTTCACGATGGGATAACGACAACCGACTTCTACACAGACAGACAGAGTGGCGGAAACTTTTTGTATTCACTTACGGTCACGGAATTTAATTGATATGCCACTATAGAACCTTGTCGTAAAACCTACGATTATTTCCCGTGTAAGTAATTTATATCTCGCCACTGGACGCTGTCTTTATGACAGACTTCCATAGTGGCATAACAATTAAATTCTGTGACTGTACTTATTGTTTCATTGACATGCACTTTGTCTCATTTATCAATTTATTAAAAGTGTTATCCGCCGTAAGTAAAATAAATATGTTTTCACCACCGGTCAAGTGTAAACAAAAACAATTTTGTACCTACTTACAGACAAGTCTAACAAAAAGCAAGCTTTAAAAACCTAACTGCTGGTTGGATAATGTCGTCAATATAATGCTAGTTATCATTTACCTATTTTTTTTATTTCTCCAATTTCACATTTAAAAAAGTGCCCAGTGACTCCCGCGACGGAACAAAGAACCATACATACATACATACCTACATACCTCCTTCATACATGCCCACATAATTATATATACCTCCTTCGGCAGTCGGGTAATAAAAAGTATTATACACCGTGGGCCCGAATAACCCGACCAATTTTAACAATCGATACTAGAGCCTATTTGTAGAATATAATGGGTATAATATGTAGGTAGTCCAATAACGCATAATTTCCGAGATTTTCATTATTTAAAAAACAATTCCATAGTTAATTTAATTTGAACTCTGTCACCTTAACCTAAAGCATTATTTAATAAGAAATTGATTAATTAATTTATGTTGTATGTGGATGATATTGCTACTTACAACATGAATCTTTCTTAGTAAATAATGCTTTAGGTTAAGGTGACAGAGTTCAAATTTAATTAACTATGGAATTGATTTTTAAATAATAAAAATCTCGGAAATTATGCGTTATTGGACTACATATTATACCCATTATATTCTACAAATAGGCTCAAGTATCGATTGTTAAAATTGGTCGGGTTATTCGGGCCCACGGTGTATGTTCAACGAGGCATCAAGAGAGCAGGCCCGTTGCCCGGCAGTAGTACAATATGATAAGCTTAAAAAAAAGGTAATTATAGGCAGCCTGTCCAGGCTAGGAAGTATAAATCCAAAGTCCTCTTTGACAAGAATAATAGTTTATTTTTTAAATTACAATAGTTAAATATTGACGCGCGTGCGCTCGGAGTCATGCGCTATATTGGTGTGTGGCGGGCGCGGGGTCGCGGCTTGCCTGCTCCTCACCTCCCCCGCAGGTGGTTAATACGTCATAGCGCTAGAGTAGCGCTAACATACTGCCCGTACTGAAGGCATTCCTTCAGGTATTTGTTCAGGTTCCTCTGCTTCCGGTGTTGTAGGCAGGGGGCATATTCTATGGTATGCTCTTTTTACTACTCCACTTGCGGTCCTTATTTCTGCTACTCTGCCAGCTCCATCCGGCCCGGGAAACAGCTGACTGATGCGTCCCAAACGCCAGCGTAACGGCGGCAAGTTGTCTTCTTTTAGAACCACCATGTCCCCGACTGCTAAGCGTTGCTGACGAGTGCGCCACTTGGTTCTTTGTTGTAGCTCCGCAACGTATTCCTTTCGCCAACGGTCCCAGAAGTGTTGTCTCAACTGCTCAATCCTCTCATATCTGTTGGGTCTTTTAGTATCAACTGGCAGAGATGGCACTGATATTAGAGGCCGTCCAACAAGAAAATGCCCTGGAGTAAGAGGGTTTACATCGGAGGGGTCTGACGAGAGAGGGGATAAGGGGCGTGAATTAAGGATTGCCTCTATTTGTGAGAACAACGTCGCCAACTCCTCAAACGTCAGAGAGGCGTTACCTGCTACGCGTTTAAGATGAGTTTTGGCTGACTTTATGCCAGCTTCCCAAATACCACCAAAGTGTGGCGAGTACGCGGGTATAAATTTAAATTTAATTCCTTCGCTGCTTGCAAAGTCAGAAACAGGCTGACGGCTAGATCTTATAACCCTACCCAACTCATTGTTTGCGCCTGTAAAATTTGTCCCATTATCGCAGTAAATTACCATAGGTTTACCTCGCCGAGATACAAATCTCCGTAAGCACAATAAAAAAGAGTCTGTAGACATTGAACTCACCGTCTCTAAATGTATGGCCTTAGTTTGTAGACAAATGAATAGAGCTAAGAAACATTTGGTTATATTATTACCTCGACCTATCTTACTCGAAATCAAGAATGGACCGGCAAAGTCTACGCCGCAACAGTAAAAGGCGAAACTTGGTGTCACTCTCACAGCCGGTAAGTCTGCCATTATTGGCTGGATTGTGTTGCCTCGAACGCGTGCACAAGTAACACATTTAGCAACAACGTTGCGAGCAAGTACTCTGCCCCCTATTGGCCAGAACTCTTCACGTACTGCTGACAACAGCAATTGAGCTCCAGCATGAAGTAAATAAGTGTGAGTATGCCTCATCAACAATTTCGTAAAATGGTGCTTAGAGCTCAGTAGAATGGGATGTTTTTTATTATACTCAAAATTTGAATTACCTATTCTACCTCCTACTCTTAAGATTGCATTTGAATCGATAAATGGATCCAATGGCAACAATTTGGATTTGTAATGTAATTTCTCGCCTTTTATAATTATTGAAAGTTCACGTGAAAATGACTCTAATTGACACTGCTTCACCAAAAACAACAACGAGTTGTGTAATTCGGTGGCATCTAAATTTTCAAGTGATTTATGAGAGCCCTTTTTAATATTCAAATTTTTAAGTGATTTATGAGAGCTCTTTTTAATATTATTTATGTATCGCAAGACATAGGCGTAAATTCTCTTTAACCGGGTAAAAGACGAATATTTTTCAAAATCTACAACTACACTACGGGCGGTATCAACATCAACACTAGTAAAAACCTTTAACTCTGGTAAGTCTTTTACATGAACTGACGACTGGCTTGGCCATTCAGTCGATTCTTTCGTCAGGAAAGAAGGACCTTGCCACCAGAGTGAAGATTCCTGGAGCTGCTGCGGGTCTACACCGCGGGACGCTAAATCAGCTGGATTACGATCCGTGGGCACGTGCATCCAGGTGAAGTCACTAGTGAGTTCATTAATTTCGTTGATACGATTACCTACAAAGGTTTTTAAATTTCGTGATTGCGTTTTCACCCATCCTAAAACTATAGTCGAATCCGTCCAGATAGTTTTGCTAGTGACTTCACAAGGAATTGCATCCGTTACCTTCGAACACAGCCTAGCGCCTAACAACGCACCGCATAACTCCAGCCGCGGAATAGTTAGTGCCTTCATCGGCGCGACACGAGCCTTAGCGCAAAACAACTGAACGTGCACATTGCCATAACGGTCTACACAGCGTAGGTACACGCACGCGCCGTAAGCACTTTGTGCCGCGTCGACGAAACAATGTAATTGTACAGATTTAGGATCATTTACTAACACGTACCTGGGTATCTGTATAGTTGACAACTGAGCAATGTTATTTATTATAATTGACCACTCACGTAAATAATTAGGTGGTACAACATCATCCCAATCTAATTTATCATTCCATAATCTTTGCAGTAGAATTTTAGCCTTAATTATACAAGCTGATAATAACCCTAATGGGTCAAATATTTGACAGGTCATGGAAGTTATATTCCTTTTAGTAATTTTATCGCCCTGGTCTATATTTGTGGAAAAGAAAAGCATATCGATTTTAGGGTCCCAATTTAACCCTAGAACACTTGATTGTTTACTCCAGTCTAATGTATCTGTTAAACCGGGTTTATTTTCAAATATCGCTGGGCAATTAGTCCTAAATTTACGTAGTGGAAAATGTGCGGACTGTAATACTTCCGTTACGTTCTTGTAGATATATTTTAACTGTTCTACGGTATCTGATCCGGTATTAAGATCGTCCATATAAAAATCTCGACGAATAACATTAGCTATTGTTTCATCTGGACATTCTTGGGCAAGCTGTATCAGGCATCTCGTACTTAAAAATGGAGCGGATGCGGTACCATAAGTAACCGTGTTGAGTTGCAAACATTTAATGGGGTCAACTACATTTTCTCGCCACAAAATCATTTGTAAATAACGTTGGGACTTATTTATCTCTATCTGCCGATACATTTTTTCTATATCGCCCGTCAAAACAAACTTATGTATACGGAACCTCAATAGTATAGAAAAAAGGTCACTTTGTACTACAGGGCCAACTAATTGTATGTCATTTAAGGACTTTCCAGATGATGTTTTGGCGGAGGCGTCAAATACAACCCTCAATTTGGTTGTTTCACTCTTCTCCCTTATCACAGCATGATGAGGAGTAAAATAACCAAACGCGGGCCGGTCTACTTCGGTCAAATGGCCTAACGTTTTATATTCCTCAATGAATTGTGAATATTTAATTTTTGTTTCCATATCCTTATTTAATTTTCTTTCTAAATTTAAGAATCTAGACCTTGCACTATAATATGAATCGCCAAGCGCCCTTTCCGGAATTTCCCTAAACGGCATTTTAACTGAAAACTTTCCACTTGGTAGCCTTTCAGTAGTTTCCAAAAAATGTGTTTCGCACAATTGCTCCTCAAGCGAAAGTGTGTGAGTTTTTGCTGCTATAGGTAACTCCTCTATCTCCCAAAACGTACTTAAAGATTCATGAATGTCCATTTTACTAAAATGGCATACCATTTTTTCTCTTAACCGACAGCTTCCTATAGGTCCAGAGACTAACCAGCCTAGGGTTGAATCTTGCAAGGTGGGTCTATTATGACCTAATTTGATCTGTCGAGTTTGAACAATATCCCAGAATACATCTGCTCCCAAGAGCAAATCTATTTCGGATGGCAAATAAAAGTTAGGATCAGCAAGCTCAACATTATCTGGTAGATTTAAATTCCCTAACTCCACTTCATTACTCGGTAAAGTGCCAGTTATTCGTGGTACAACCAAACACGACATATTTAGAGTGAACGGCCGTACTCTAGAATTTATTTTTAACGTACATCTTTCCGATATATTTAAACCGATATCATTTATACCCGATACAGTAATGGGTTTAATTGGTTGGGTAAGAAGCTCCATTTCCTTCTTGAGTTTACCCGTAATAAAGGATGACTGGCTCCCGGTGTCCAGCAAGGCCCTAGCCGGGTAGGAAGTATTGGTCGACGGATTGACGACTTCAACAAGTGCCGTACATAATAACACTTGATTTAATCCGCGTACTGATAGCGACACAGGCGTAACTTGTAAACACTCTGTATCCTTATGCATCAAGGTATTGTGTTTGCTCCTACACGTACGACATAAACCCTTAAGCCGGCATTGACCCTCATTATGACCGCTTCGAAGACAGTTATGGCATAATTTATATTTATCTACTTCGGCATATCTGTCTTCGAGGGACATTGCTATAAATTTTGCACATTGATAAACTTGATGATTTTCGCTACAGATAGAACACTTTAAACCTTTAAACTTGTCTACGCTCGCTGATACCAATGACCTTGACGAACTGTAAGATTTATAACTAGTTTTATATTCCGGTTTTTCAAATTTATGACCTTGTGTAGTCTCTAAAACATCAGCCCGGCTGCGCAAAAAGTTATTAAATTCATCAAGAGTAGGTAATTTATCTAGGCTACCCTTGACTTCTTCCCATTTTCTACTAGTGGTGACGTCTAACTTAGCAGATACCATAAATATAACTAACACGTCCCACTGTTCCGTCGGTAAACCTAGCGTATGCAGCGCTCTTAAATTCTTTGACACATGATCTATAAGAAAACGCAAAGCCTTATGTGATTCTCTCGATATAGATTCAATGTTGAACAATGCCTTCAGATGGTTATTTATAAGAATATTCTTATTATTATAGCGTTCGCATAATATTTGCCATGCGACCTTGTAGTTCGGCGAGGTAAACTCAATGGACTTTATAACCACGAGTGCACTGCCTTCCAGGGCAGACCTAAGATAGTGGAACTTATTAATGTTAGGAATCGAGTCGTTCGAGTTTATGAGCGAGTCGAACGTGTCACGAAACTCCAGCCACTTTAAATAGTTGCCATCAAACACTGGAAGCTTTATTGTGGGCAATTTAACACCATTAAATGCATGAGAACTAGAAGCCGCCGAGTTACATAGTGAACCCTCGCTTCGCTCACCTTTATCAGGAACTGCCTCCATCATATCCTGCGCAATGCTCAAAACGCTATAAAATGTGTTTTCGACGTAGTCTCGCTCCTCAATTTGTTCGTCTACGCTAGGGCTCAACAACTCAATATTCGATTGCAAAACATCAAATTCCGTAAACAATACCTGA
Organism: Acleris sparsana; assembly: GCA_923062465.1. Classification (NCBI taxonomy): domain Eukaryota; kingdom Metazoa; phylum Arthropoda; class Insecta; order Lepidoptera; family Tortricidae; genus Acleris; species Acleris sparsana. Next base: position 6,970,946 of record OV281293.1, read on the forward strand.
AATTTGCTTACTCTCAACGAAATATCTTTAACATTTAAACTAGTTAATTTTGAAGGTTCAATTTGGCTTAAAGGAATTAAGAATTCCTTAAATTTAGTTAAACGACCCTTTATATAACTACGTTTTCTTATGAGGTCCCTAAGTTCCTGTTCCCTGTGTTTATTCGAATCGTCTTCCGACATTTTAATAGGCGAAAACAATCAATGAGTTAAATAAAGTTAAAAGGTGCAATCAAACCGGTTCTCCAGAGCGCAGTACCGGCGTGACGTCACTCCAGCCGTCGCCCGCGCCGACTTAGGTACAAGCGGTAGCAACTCCCGTTATCCGTGCAAAATGCCATGTAGTTTATGTAATCTTGACCGAGTATTAATCTGAAATTACCGGCAATACTTGTTGCAATACAAACAAATAAATAATTATAGGGGCATAATTTGCTAGCTTTAATGAGGATAATCAGTTAGCTGATTTAGAAGAAAGAAGAAACGACTTGAGTATATAGGTTTGCTGCAAACGTTAGCTATTAGCAATTATTAACGGGATAATCGCCGCTTAAAACGCAACGTAAATGCTTATTACAATAAAGGATGATGATTTAATCAAAGATGATCTCTAAGCGCACGTAAAATAAAAATTATTTATTTTTGTAGTTAATAGGTTTGACACAGTTTTGGACAGTAGATAGTTTCTTTTTTAACGTTATGAAATTATAGGGCTTAATTACATGAAACTCATAAGCTTAGGTGGAAGGTACGCATAAAGCAAGATACCTAACTGCGCGTCTGAGAAGTAACTAAGCTGCTCACACAAAAAGAAACAGATAGAATAAAAGGATAGTTATAGTATAAGGAACGGGCTTACTTGGTTGAACACTGCATTTTACTTAGAATAGACTCCCGGAATCACATGTGAAATAGTCCGTTAGCTCTTGCTTAGCAGTCCCGTTATTTCACCGTTGTAATGGCCGAAGGTTGATCGACTTAGCTGATCATATAAAGGCTGTAGGCTGGTCTTGGTAGGTCGCCACTTGTCCAGGCTAGGAAGTATAAATCCAAAGTCCTCTTTGACAAGAATAATAGTTTATTTTTTAAATTACAATAGTTAAATATTGACGCGCGTGCGCTCGGAGTCATGCGCTATATTGGTGTGTGGCGGGCGCGGGGTCGCGGCTTGCCTGCTCCTCACCTCCCCCGCAGGTGGTTAATACGTCATAGCGCTAGAGTAGCGCTAACACAGCCTGTAGTAAAACCACAGCAAGTACCTATTATTAATAATAGTACTCGTCTCCTATGTCTTACTAGGTCCTGTCAACTTTATCAATATTCAGAAACTCCTTGGTTGTGTAAATGTAATTTTTCAATATTGAGTTCTTATCGGCGGGGCACTGTAGGTAGAAGTTTAGTATACCCACAGATTTTATACCTATAGAACAGAAATAAACTTGCAAATTGTGCTCTTGTAAAAAAGACTTGTCGTTTTACAATGAGTAAATAGATACTTCATTAATTTATTTTCGGCAATAGCTCTGGTGTAAAAAGTCGTCAAAACTTACTTAAACCTTCCTGTTGGTACCTATCGGATTTAATCTCATTTTCCGGGAATATTAACAAGATAGAAGATGCCCTCTTAATGTCTAATTTGCGAAATGAATGGCAACTCAATTTGAAGTTTACGTTAGCAGGTTTCCGTCTACGAAATAAGCCTCGGCATGAATCATAATAATTATCGCTGCTCTTGGTAAATCAAGGATCATGTTTTAGTTAGAGAAATAATTAGGTACTTACTTACTTACATCCGATATCTGTGATACTCAAGTACCTACCTATCTAAAAGTAGTTTCCACTTAGGCAGGTTGACTGAGTTTGCAAAAAAAGTTAACTAATTAGAAAGCGGAACTCTTGGGTGAAAGAATAAAAGTTAATAAACTTAATTTGCAGTTTGCAGACAATTCGGCACATTCAAATAGGCAGGGATATTTGGTTTTACGTACGTAAGTTAATTTAAATTTTGTACGATAAATAAAATTGCCGAAGCATTTCGTAATAATTATGATTTATGTCTTTTGCGTTCACGAGCGCCTATTAATTAAATTAGACAACGCGCGGTTTTGTGTAAAGTTGCGGCTGAACGGTAACCAGGGTTTTAATTTAGCATCTAGAATTTGGAACTTGGTAAAATGTAAATTCGTTTTCATTTGTTTTATTTAACGGTCGCTTTCATATAGGTACGTTCACAAAGTTAACGAAGCTCACATTTTTTCTGAATAAATTGGACTGGAATTCTAATTAAAAATAACCGATACATCATCAACCTTGTCCAATATTCGAATGGGTGCCTCAGCCTAGGAAATATTTTATTTCATTTGACAACTGTTACACAAGTCATTTGTACAGTGTTGTACAGTCAGCCTCATAAGTAGCTGCACACTTTTGTACCTTGTCGCTCTAACGCCTTTCACAGATTAGTGCAGCAGTTCAAACATGACGTTAATGTGACAAAGTATTAAAGTGTGCAGCTACTTATGAGGCTGACCGTACCTACCAATATATGTGTATAAGTACGTACCTACTTACGTACAACCTACTAAGTACTTTTTTCGGGCATGGATATCTCAGTATTTATAAGTGTTATAAAAATAGATGTAGCTTATTACGTTAAAAACCTGCACTGCGTACAGGTAAAAATATCCCTTCTGTTTGTAGCTATAATACCATTATTTTATGTCAACCATGTGAACCACGTCTAAGAAATCTATTTTTGATAGAATAATTGTATCATATACTAATGAGGATATTTTCACGTTATGTATTAATTAAAAAAAACATTGTACGCACCAATTAATTACCTTTTCAATTAAATTTACAAAAGGCCAAGAATAAAATATGACAGTTTGATTTTTACCATGGTAAAATAAAATAATACACAGTACACTTTGTAATATCATTGGTCACTAACTCACTAGAAACTTATTACACGGAAACGGAACGGTTTAAACGTCAAAAGTCATAAGTTGACAGAACTTTACTTACTTTACTTTACTTTAGAATACCTACTTGTGGAGTTTTGTTGTGGTTTTGATTTGGTGTCTTTGTAGTCGAAGAACAAACAAGTTTTTTTTTAATTAGCATAAATTTTGTCACTTTAGGCCTATAGACTTGTGATATTCATTATTTATTTGTGAAGTTCGGTTGTTAATTCTGAAAAATGGAAGAAAGTCATGTTAATTCATTCGCCGTGTCTTTTGCGAACGATAGGGTAAGTAGTCAAACAAAGATTAATTTAAGTACATAAACTGAGTACATTATTATGTAAATTAACTGACATGAACGACAGAGAACGTGAAATACAATTTTCCATTAACTTGTTGAAGCTTAATCTGACGTGTAATTTGACATTATCAATAAAGAAGTATCTGTATCAGAGTATGGTAATAATGCACGTTTCTAAAGAGTAAGTAAATAACTTATTGCAAGGCAATGACATGTGATAACCTTTTCTATAAACTCTCAATGTATCTTTGGTTCAACATTGAATTCCTCAAGTAAATTACTAATAGCATAGTAGGTAATATTGTATTCACAACACCTTAATTAATTTAGATCAAAGCCTTAGTGTTATGGATGGAGTTCAAAAAGTTGTACATAATTAAATAACTTAGCTCATTAGCTGTAAGTAACAATACAAACGTAAAAGTCATAATAAAGTTTAGTTGTGCAACAAAAATGTTGTTATGATTGTAATTAGGTAAAATTTTATTTAATGGATTTTTTTTATTCGCGGAATGGAAAATTCCATAGATTTTATTAATTAAGTTTATTTTAAATAATTTCTTTATTTAAGTCAATAAGTTTAATTAAGCACTTGAAGTTAAATAAATATAAATTTGTTTTTTTATCTTTCATATTAAATTCAAGATGCAAAATTACACATAAATAATATACTTAGCTAGTAAGTACATTAAAATAAATGGGGCTATGGAATACAAAAAAAACTATTGGTTAGGTTTGCACAAGTAACTTACCAGATTTAACTGTTTAATCATTAAATTACCATTATGGTGGAGCACAAACCTGTTCACATCATAAACAATTATATAAATTAGTATTTATAAATAAATAAACACTTTCAAAAAAATAAAGCCGACTGTGGTTGCTTACTGTCACTGCCTGGCTAGACAGAAGAAAAACATGTTGTAATTTTGCACGAGTACTTGTTCCAGAGTCTTGGATGTTTTCTGTGCAATTCTCTCTATATAATGATGATGATGATGAGTGGGGAGGCCCGGCCGGAACAGGCAAGCGGTCAATTGATCTGGTCATTCTGCCCTATTCAATTTGTGTGAGATTGTCTGTTGCGTTTTAAGGTCCCTACCCACTACACCGTGTTTTTTTTGATTTACGATAACTTCGGCATATTACTAGGTATATCTATAGAAACTAATTGGTAGATTAGATTTTTAAATATTGCAAAAAAAAAATTTTTTTCAGTTTAGAACAAAATAATGAAATCTTTTATCTTTGGTCATTCTAAAAGGGCCTTTAGAGTTACCTAGCTAATAATCAGTGTCAAATACGTCTATGTTGGCGTGACATACACACACAAGTAAAGATAACACTTGACAGGTACAAGTCACTTTAGATTGACGCGTATACAAACCTAACAATTGGAAACTCTTTACTCATACGTATTAAAAGAAAATTGTTGTTATCAATTAAGAGCCTTTTACAGTAGTTTAACGTGATTAACTGATTAAATTTAAAAATTAAATATCTTTAAAACCGTTAGACTTATCATTTGTCTGTCTTCGGGAAATTAACTTTGTTTGACCTAAAGAACGTTCCCTTAAAGTTATCGTAAATCAAAAAAAACACGGTGTATATTGTATTATACGGTCACAAGCGTTAATTTGTGTTGTGACCCATTTCAAGAAAATTATGCTTGGAGTCGTCAATGTCATTAGAGATGTCAAGTCATTTGTAACTTTTAGAAAACTCAACCTTATTGTTGTAGAATGTCAGATTGACTTTGGACCTAAGGTGGGTACCAAATTTAATCTCGTGACTGAACCATGACCGTAATAGGAATGTGTTAGACAAAAAAAAATATTTGTAATGACAAGTATGAGACTATGCCCACTAGACCGTTCCGTCACCCATCACCCATCAACATTAGTATGCCTATGCTCTGTCCAACTTTATAGAGCTGTCTGAAACATAATAGATAGTGGATTGTTTTTTTACATTTGGATATAAGCAGACTAACTAACAACAATACTAAATAAAAAAAAGAAAAAAAAAAGGGTAGGGCTATACAAGTTTTTTTTTAAACCGACTTCAAAAAAGGAGGAGACTGTTACTTTTTTTATGTTCGTTACCCCATAACTTTCGACCAGGTGAACCGATTTTGATGATTCTTTTTTTATATGAAAGCCGGTTTTTCCCGTTTAGTCCTATTATTATCAAAATGAAGATCTGATGATGGAGTCCATGAGAAATCGATGAAACTCTTCATAATGTATAGGCACACCAGTAGCGGTTTTTAGTATTTTTCATTGTAACTCGTGTATTTGCTCTTGGGAAGCACTATTTGGTGAAGTGGAACTGATGATTAATACCACAGTTGTACCGAAAATACCAAAGAAAGTGTATATTCAATTAGAAATGTATAACATTTTTAACTTCTATAACAAATTAGAAATTATATTTTTAGCCACTTTTCAGTACTTTGGAGGACAATTTTTCCGAACAGGTTTGGGCAGCTAAAAAAAATACGTTTCTCTTATTTTATTTAGACTACTCTCTAACATAGCTATATCAAAAACAAAATTTGAGCTGGACAGTTGGGTACCATTCCTTGTACATAATATTAAGAATGAGCAAAAAACGCCAGAAAAAGACGCCTGTGACAGACTGGAAGGGAGATCCGGGCGTCAACCAAGTTGCGGGCAAGTTGTGCTAGTAGATAGATAGATAGATTCATTTATTCGGCTATTAAATAAAACAAAAAAAAAACACATGCTAGTCGCACTGTGACAGATAGCAGAGCCTTAGGAATATGGTTCCATTCCGTTATCATCCATGGTACGAAATCCTAAAATGAGCGTAAGTTTGCTTTAAATCATCAGTCCTCGAACAATTAAATACTTAATGCAAAAAGGATACCTTGCGAACCCATGTACCTATTGATGGATTTTCTAAAATGTATTCTTAGTATGGTGCATATTTTACCTTGCCTCAAAACCAAACAGCAATAATTATTTCCTACGTAACTATTAAACTCGTTGCGATTTGGTTACCACGAAGGCTGAATAAAACCTCGTCTCGTATCTAATTCACAATTAGATTTAAATCTCAGCTGCAAAGTTGAGTGCTCCACTGACACCGGTGCTTATTGAATTATTGTATTACGCAATAAATGGGTTCACAGAGAATTCTTCAGTAGCGTCGGCATGTAGGCACTAAACGGTTTGTTTACACTTCGTCGACTTTCAATTGTCAGACTATTTCGGGACAAAGTGGCAAAATTATTCGCCAATGTTAGTGGCTGTGATATTCTGTATGTACAAAGTAATGTACCTCTAAATATAAAAACCCGTCTCTCAAAAATGATAAAGAAGTGAACTCTGCAAAGCATCAAATTAATCGCTCGACAACAAAAACCCTCTTGGCTTTATTAAACGACGTGAACGGGTTCTCGTACGAAGTATCACAAATGACGTTGGTTACGTGTTTAAAATCCCTTAGAAGGTGACGAAGCTGCAATATGCCGGAGGTCACCGCTATTTCGAGGTTCTTTACGGGACATTTCTATACAATATTAAACGTTGGCATCGTCGTTTGCACATTTGTGGAATCGTATATGTTTCCGTTTGGTGTTATCAAGTGGATGATCATTTTGGCGAAATATAGAGACATTGGGAGTGTTTTTTCGAGTTTGAGTCCGCCCTCTACGCCTTCAAAGTTGAGGTACAAATATACGTTGGAACTGATGACCCTGTGTAATGATTACATGACTGAGCCGGCCGTTCTTTTGAAAACCGAGTCGCATGTAAGCGTCGTGATGGAGAGTGATGTTGGAGAGATGTATGACTGGATTCAGGTAATTGAGGAAGACATAGAATTAAATTTTAGGTGAGATATTTTTGTCGTTTATGTCAATTTGATTTTATCAAATATTAGCTTCTGCCCGTGACTTCGTCTGCGTCAAATTTGATTACCAAAATACACTCGGGAACTTTTTCATTTCCGGAAGCGTAGTCTTAGCGTGACGGGGTAACAAACTTTTGCATTTATATTATTTCTAGCTTCTGCCCGCGACTTTTCTGTCCGCGTAGATTTCGACTAACGTTATTCCGTAGGTTATTTTTTTAATTTTCCCTGATACAAAGTAGTTAATCCAGGCTATCTCCATTTCAAATTTCATCCAAATCCGTCTTACTTTCGCATTTATAATATTATAGTAGGAAGTAAAATAATCAAATCAGAATTTTAATTGTTGAAAAAAATTAGGCGAGTTATAAACTATGTTTAAAATAGGTAAGTACAAAGTGATAAAGATAATTATCTTGAACTTAAGAAACATTGTATAGCTACTTGCGAGTACTTATGCCAAAAGTAGAAGTAAAGAAGTAGGTATCAGTATTTTTACAATTATTTTAATATGAAGTGAAGTCGTCCAAACAAACCATATTTTGATGAAGAACTTTTTAATTTCCATCCTTTAATTTCCAAACAATAGGTACATCTTTGAACGAACTTCACTTATTGGAAAAGAGCACATATTTTAAATACAATAAAATAACACTCCTTTCATTTCTTGTTTAAAATGAAATAAATTTGATAGGAACCTACCGTTGTCATTATATTGCCATAAGGATTAAATTCTTTAAAGGATCGTGTTATGTTTAAAACAAAATAATATAGTAGTGTTCATGTTAATAGATAAAATTGTATTACTTCTTGGATCAATAACTGCTTTTCTCTAATCTATTGTGTTGAGTAATTTGATCATGATCTTTACAATCTAAACAATATCACATCTGAAACACAGTGACAATCATTACATGCGAAAAGTTAATTAAGCAGATACCTATCACACTTTTTTAGAGCAAGGAAAAAGGAGAAACACCTTTACCTTTAAGGCTTGATATATATATTTCCGCTTAGCAGCGGTGTCAAGTTTATCTTCTGGTCGGCCGATTAGCCGCCCGCTTAAATCGGATCGATCGTCAAAATCCCTGTATGCTGTTATTCTATAAAAGAGCAAAACTTAGTTACTCGACAAGCTTTACATCATACTTAATTTGACACGTGGATAACGTATCTTTTTATGCCTCACTTCCTTCCACTTCGAAGTGAATATAATAGGGCTTCGGAGAAGACCTTCGTTGGTGAGACGAAGCCGCGTTAAAAACTTTGTTAAAGAACTGCCAAAATATAATTTTAGTTGTAAATTACAGTAGGTATTGTTAAAAGTAAAATACCTAGTTAGTAAATATTACTCAAAAACACTTGTAAAATAAAATAAAGAAGTCGCACTGTGTAATTTAAATGTAAACAAGTCTTATCAGGATAGCGATGCATACGCTTGCTTGCCGATCCCACGAGTATACGAGTACATGGTATTACTGCAAGGGACAACTTCGAGTAAGTATAGGTAATAATAGCCTATTTTTCCAGCGAAAAGTATTTAGCTAATTCACAAACTACGGCTACGTCAAAAATAACGTGACCAACCAGTAAAGTAATTCTCTAAAAATATTTCGTCGCTCACTTCGTGTCTGATTTTTGCATGTTAGAAAGTGTTTTTATCTAGATGTTTTTTGGGGGCAGCAAGGGTAACGTCGTAGGTACCTTAGTTTACATAATGCCTACGAGCACCGGGTTAATTTGTAACTGTCGAGTGAGGTAAGAGACGACGGGTTTCTGAGAGAATAAAGCACACAACGCCCGCATTACGTGAACGTGCCAAATGGCCATTTTAATCCCTTACAACTGAATTCCCTTTTTCTATTCCAGTAAATTCGTTTCTAACCCAGCATTCGAAAAATCTTTCGTTGCGTGATTTAACAAAACCTTTTCCAAGTAATCGAATATGTGGCTTAAGTCGCATTGAAACTGTTAGTAATAGAAATGTCGCAGTGTTACAGTTTTTACTTCTGTTATTTGAAAAAGAACGATTATTTTATATTTGAATAATGGAGATTCGTAAAGAGTCAACTGATAAAGTAGGTACGTAATTTAAATAGGTAAACGATTCCTCTTAATTTTCTACATCAATTAAGTATCAATTAGTACTTGATAAAAAAGCCACGTTCCAGTCTTTCAAACTAGGTTTCCAATCTTTATGTTGAACAACTAAGCTGTTGTTAAATCAATTCAATCTTCCAATAAGATCTTCTCAGCTCAACTTTCCAATCTAACTTGGTATTGGATCTCAAGTTAAATCAAATGCTCAGTTTAGGGTTCTTAGAAAGCTCAAAGTACTATTAAAGTTTAATTGTATTGTTAGAAGGCTAATATGTAGATATCTCTCTCCATGCGGGTATTATGCCTGGGGAAAGAAGTCAGGAGTTGTTAACAGCACTATATCTAACATATAAAACTAGGTATTTTAATATTCGGCAGGTGCGGTCGGCAATATTAGGTAAGTAGCTGCACACTTAAGTGCTTGTTAGGGCTCTGTAGTCGGACCCTTCCTCCCTTCCCTTCCGTCCCTTATAGTTTCGCCTTGTCCGTCCGTCTGTCCGTAGATTAGCTCAGAGACTCTTAGTTCTAGAGAACTGTATTTTGGCATGGATATACATATTAGTCACGCCGGCAGTGTTTTTTTATTTTTTTATTCGTGCCTACCTCCCGTACACGTAACATGGGGGATGCATTTTATTTTTGTCTTCCACATGGTGTGGGATGTCGTTAGATAGGTCTTTTAAAAGATTTATTGTGCTATTTTTTGTTATAATCAAGGGCTCCCCCCTACATAAAAACACTTAACGAATTTTAAATCACTAACTAGACTGGATTGTGTTCTTGAGATACAGGCGACCAAACATGGTTTATACCTACCAAAATCATCTTAGACGGCACTAAATAACTTAGAATATATTGTAGAATTAGTCCATACTGTTTTTTCAGTCAGATGTCAGATGGTCAGACATGCTCTTGCCCGACTTTTTTTACTCTAACGTCATGTTTGTACTGCTGCACTAATCTGTCAAAGGCGTTAACCTCGTAAGTCCTGTGTTTTCTTAATAGCGGTAGTCCTAACTACCGAATGTACTATGCCAAGTACATATTAAGAATAGTGCTTTAGAGTCTATTAATTACTGCTTTAAAGTTTAAAAAAAAGTACGATAGTGAGTCGTCAGGTCTGAACTACTTTCATTAATTTGTACTTGTAGGTACAAGTTCCGTTTTTGGCCACTCTAAATTTTAACCAGTATCTAAATAATTATGAAATTACGCAAATGCTTTTATATTTTATATTTATATTAATCTTCAGTCTTAACTATTTAGTAATATTCTTTTTAATTTTAAAGTATTTTTGATACTCATTTTGACCTAAAGTGACCAAAAAGTGTGCAGTGGCCACAAAGGGTACTTCGACCCTACGCGGGAACCTACGAGGTTAAAGCGATAAGGTACAAAAGTGTACAGCTACTTATAAGGTCGACAAACATAAATATGACGAAGTTTGTACCTGGGCCGTTCTACTTTTCGACGCCTAAAATAGAAACGATTCATTTAAAAAAATCGTAGATATCTTGAGATTATTTTACAGGAGCTCCACGTTAAGTCTTAACTAGGTCTCACTTCTCACTGAAAATGTACCTGCTATTTTTGTTATTTTTCTATATAAAACAAGAATTGGCTGCTCAAATTACCACTGCTTTACCATTCTCCACGTTCCCATGCAAATAACGATCACTGCGTTTCTAAGTATATTAGCCTTTTTTTACCCAGCCCCACACAATTTGGTATAAAACATTATTCAGGTACGTAGATCAGAATCTGAAAATTGTGTGCATATCTTTTAAACTAACGTTCACTTTAAGGGAAGTTTTCTTAGGCATCAATAAGCAGAATGGCCCACCTACCCGTTTTGTTTAACCACTCGGCCCCACAGACACCGTTAATGCAAATTCTTGAGCTGATTGAAGGAGGTTGTTTTTGGGAGAAAGTGCTGGATTTTTGTGATAATTAGGAAACCTGTCAACATCTGTGAAACCATTCTATGATTTCGTGTGGCGTTTACCTATAAACGACATTGAATTATGATGAATTATACCTATGTGTTTATATATTTTTACTAGTTTCCTGTAACACCCGTTCATAAACCAGAATAGCCTTACTCTTGAATCGAGTGATAGATAGAGTAATCGATTGCTGAAAACTGCATTAAAATCCATTGAAAAGATCTAAGCGATCAGACAGCGGAAGCGACTTAATTTTAAAGCATCTACCTAATGATAATGATTATTTATTTAAATATATTTCTTATTTATTTGTACTTTCGTTTTTAATCCATTTATTATTTTAGTATGTCTGGAAGAGATTTCTTTTACGTGATCTGTGGTCACATTAGTCACATATACCCTATAATTTCAGCCTGTACATACATACGCTTCAGCGATTCGCCTCTCCGGGTGTTGTGAACTTTTGAGCGACGGTGATCACTTTTTAAAGGAGTTTCCCAGATTTGCCCGGAATAGTAACCCCCTCTGGAAACAGTACTATACGTATAATTAAACGTTTACAAAAACATCTTAACCTTTACATGATCATCTGGCAGATTACTGACTAAAAAGTAATGGATTTATCACTAACCTTATTTATGACTCCAGTACCCAGTATTATAAACGGTCGAACTTGAAGCAACAATGCAATATGGCCCCTTATCCCGCATAATCGGCTCCATTAAATCTCCGACTACACCATTACAATTACAACAATTAATTGGATTAATATGCTAATCTACCATAAATCAGCTTGACTTCAACTTCAGGTATAATCACGCAAACACGAAGGAAAATTAGCTAAATTAGATTAACAAGAGAGTTGAGCTCCCTGGAACAACCGAGAAACTGTAGCAGTCATGTCATTACTCTGTTGTAACGTAATTATAATATCGCGTACAAGACGACAACTTTGATTAATCTTGAACGTACATAAATACATAAAACTGCTCTATGTCAATGTTTTTCGTAAACGCTACCTATAGAACGTAATGTGTGGGTCTTTTAGTTTTTTCATCTCAGTAGCTCGGAAAGCCCTTTTTGTTTGTTTGATATCTATTGAGAAAATCGCTTTATATCGACATTTGAAGAAAGAGTTCTGACATTTGAAGGCAGCTTAAGTGATACTTGACAGCTAGCTAACAAAACGTAAAACTTTAAAAGTGCTGAATTTTTAACATATGAATTGCATTGAGTAAAAAACACTAAATACAGTCTTACAACATTATTTTAATTTATAAATATCAGCATTCAAAATTAACCTTCATTCTTCTTGTAAAAACGGATAAAATATTCTGACAGTCCAAGTAAGACGATGTGCGAACAAAACGCATCCGAATTTTTTCCTCTCTGTATTGAGGTGAAAAGTTTTATGTTATACACGGGTGAAAAAATATTTTACATCTCGTATGTTGAAACACTCGCTACGCTCAGGATTCTATTTTTGAACCACTCGCCGCTGCGCTCGTGGTCAATCATAGAATCCTTTCTCTAGCTCGTTTTTCAAATGAACACTCGCTGGTAAAATACAACTTTCCCCCCTTGTATAACAAGTAACTATTGTTGCTAGTCAAGACAGCTATAAGCTGTGATAAGCTACAATGGAAAATATAAAAAATCAAAAAATCAAAGTCATGTCACTATTATTTGATTTTGAGATCTTGTTTCACAGTTTAATTTTAGCATATAGCATTCTAGCTCTACATATTCTCTTATTTCTTTACATTTACATGTCATGTAGCTATCAACGTCACGTCGCTTATGTGTCCAATTATTTTTGACTAAATGACGTGATAAGACTCACAATTTTTTATTTTCTTGTTCATTAAATTAAAAGTCACTTTAGTGCTTTTGTCACTTTAACGTCATGTTTAAAGTGCTGCACTATTATTTCAAAGTCGTTAAAGCATGACAAACACCGACTGTACCACTCCTACAAAATGAGATCCAATATCCTCGGTTTATTTTCAGGCTGAAAATAAAAACGTTTTTTTAATGGCTTTGTGAAGGCAAACGAGCGCACAGGCCACCTGATGGTAAGTGGAAACTGTGACCCATAGACATTCGGATTCACAAGACTGCAAGCCTAAGACTGCAAATGCCTTGCCAACCCCGAGGACTAAGATGGAATGCCTCTATGCTAGTCATTACACCGGCTGTCTTATCCCATCATGATCTATACGTTTTTTTAAACATAATACTGCCATCGGAATAAAGATCCATTGCAAAGGTAATAAATTGGATTTTCCTTTGTTTTTATGACTGACAATCGAATTAGAAAATTTATCCTATGATATTCACAATAGGCTCATATTCCATTTATCGCACATTTTATCTTATACAGATTGGCACTCCCGGAAACACTTTTGTTCGGTAGAATTCCCTTTTACACATTAAATTGCCTAAATGTGCTTTCCCCTCTTTTTCCTCCATTAAAACAAAACAACGGTAACTAACCGCAAAGCTCGTGTAATGTACTAAGTTAAAGAACCTCATTACATGCCGAAAACGGGTTCAAACTTAGTAGAACTGACGCTCAAATCATTCCTTTGTTCCATAAATTTCAATCATCACGCTTAAGTACCTTGAAAAACGATGCACCGTTGCAAATAAAAATGTATTAACTTTCTCCATCCAAATGACCCATAACGTTTGAAGATAACTACGTCTCCTGTAGCATTCCCGGTGTAATAAATACTTTAATATGACACTAATAAAGTGACCCGTCGTAAAGATAAGACTCGAATAAGAACAATATGACGACACATAAAGCTTGCATTGGAATTACGTTTTATGACCGATGAAATGACGTCTGGATTCAGGTTACTGACAATTGTTTTTGGCTGTAATAGTATACTTGATAGGACTTTTTCTATGTAACCAATCGTTTTGTAGAATTTCACTTCATCGATTGTATCATTGCATCGAATTTCATTTCATCGAACGCTATTTTTCGATGAAACCATGATGTTTTCAGGCTATCTGAAACATTAATAGTTTCCAGTCGCGAGGCGTTCGTACAAGCCGATTATTTACGGCTTTACCAAAAATTCCTATGCATAGAGTAGGTATACAAACAAAACGTAAAACCGAAAATAACCCGGTATACTATAGCTTTACCTTGCATTACCATCTTCATAATACGATGCATAACCAAAACGCAATTTATTTACAAAGCCGAAATCTATCGCAGTACTCGCTCGCACATATTCACTTACCTACAAGAAAGAAACAATAACAATATATTCGTACACACGCGCAGTTACATTTCACTGCGCGCGAACTTACACCCACAAAATTATTACAAGTCCTGCGGTCGACCTTTGCCGCACTTGAAGTAACACATTCAAACATTTTTCTAGCGCTTCGAACTCACACACAGACACGGCCGCACGTGAGAAAACAATAAAAATCAGAGTGAGAGACCGCTCTAGTCCACAATCGGGCGCCGGCTTATTTCAAACCATTTTCAACTTTAAGTGTATAGCACGCGTCACTTTCTTTTCTCGAGGACGCCGTCGCCGCCACCTACGACCTTCAAACTTTAATAATATTTTGCATCCTTTTTTCATTACGCAATATTACGCGACGCCATTACTTTAGTTCGCGTCGTCGCGCAAAGATACAGTGTAGGTAATTCTTGTGAAAGTTGTTTTGAATTACCTATTTATTTAGTGTTTTATGATTCAAGTAACTAGTGAAATTTAGCTCGCTAAGTGTTCGTTTCGTTCGTGTGTTCATGTGCTGTAATGATTTGTTTGTAGTTACCTACTGTTTGGATTATTTGTTTTTGTTCACGACGACGGAGGTTGGTGTTTCTATTCTATTTTTAATACGTTAGGTACCTATAGGTTTTACCCAAATCTAATTTAGGTTATATTCGTGGTTTTTCAATATTTTTGTCTGTCTGTAGGTACTCAAAGTAGGTACTAAATATGGCCGCATTGGTTCAAATTGAGTGTTGTCTTACAGATTACCTACTTAATGAGCTAACAAGTTTTTCAAGGTTATCCTTTGAAAATAAAAAACATGTCATTAAGTTAGGACGCGCTCTCCCAGACCTAAAAATTGATTATAAGCGTAGAGATGGATTCTTCAAACACTTCCATAGTGAATTATATGATAAATACAATTGGCTGACTGGCAGCTGCAAATTAAACAAATTGTTTTGCTATTCGTGTTTGCTGTTTTCTCTAGCAGTGTTTGGAATCGAACCGGTTTTGCAGATATCAACAATATATATAATTCAGCTAAGAAACATGTTCAAAGCGAGAAACATATACGGAGTTGTATATTATTACATGAGTTCGGTAACAGTAGAATAGAAACTTTTTTTGGTAATAACTTTGAGGCCCACAATCTATGATAACGTATTAGCTCATTTTGTTAAAAAACCCCGCAGAATTATTCTTGAATATAAATAAGTATCGAACTGTACCTAGCGTATTTCAAGTGTATATAATTATATTGAGTTTTCAATCGGTTTCTATATTTATTTGCATGAACTTAGTTTAGGTTTACTTGGATTGTTTAGCGCTTTATGCGTATGCGTGTCATGGTTTTCTTAATAGGTACAGGAAGGCGGGTACGGACGGCGCATGCCGCGGGCTGTGGGTTTTCTTTATTCGGTTGATTTTGTTGCACGAATTTGTAAATATATGTTTAATTAAGTCTTTTTTTTGGTTTCTGTGTGCAGACCTGCGGTGCATGTATTTAATTTGGTTTATTTTTGTTTTGTTTTTAACAAAGGACAACTTTTTATTTTGCATGATAGGTATTAGCAAGCTAATTTTTACTGTGTTTTGATTTCTAACGTAAATTAACTATATTGTCTGTGTGTTTAATGTGTGCGTACGCAACTAACGGCTTTTTTCAAAGACACTTTTGTCATACTTGACATACACTGTTCATGTAATACCAGTGATGTCATGTATGGCGAAGGTGGTGAACACTAACTGCAAGGATCGCACGTAGAAACAGTTACCGCACTTACTTCAGCACTGCTTTTTGGGAACTAAAAGATGACATCTATGGTATGTTTTTTTTTAATTAATGGAAGGGGCAAACACGTACACAACACACGCCATACATACACCTTTTTTTGCTCCGGCTTGTCTATTTATTTACGTGACGCTTCGCCACGTTTACTCATGCGGCGAGAAATGTCTTGCGATGAAATGAAAATTCTGCGTAATGATACGTTCGTTGAAACGTGTTTCAATAAAATAGTAGGTACCCCTTTTTCTACTTTGTTTGCTCACGTAAATTTACCTTTATCCCGTTAAACGCCTTTCTTAAATCTGTTATCGTGCAGAAATCTACAAAAGGGTCTAGATACACTCAGGGGGGTTGGGTATATTATCTCCATCTTGTCTCTAAGTGCCTAAAAAAAACAGAATTTTTTCTTATAAAAAGTATTGTTTTCTTTAGCTCCAACTTTGCATGTTGTTTATAATTTAAAAAAAAACATTGATTTCATCTGAACGTGTCTTGACTATGTTCTTACATGAACGAGGAAGAGATCGAAAAGATAACATCGCCTTGGTACTTTTGTCATACATATTCTTGGCAGCTTGTTATTTATTTACTTTGTGTAATAATGAATTTACATTTTAAAACTTCATCATTATGATTTGGTAGACATGTAGGACAAAAGTTAGTCTTGACATAAAGTATGATAAGAAGAGTAAATATGTTCTGCGATTATTAAACTTTGAAATAAAATAACTATTCGTGTTATATCATGTGGAATATTTTAAAATGAAATCCATAGACTAGAAGACGCGGTCGATTCAGTCAGTGAAGTCATACGTACAGGCTTACTGGGGTAAAGCTACTTAAATTGAGAATGCACATGGAGTAAACGTTGTTTATACGCTCTGACGAGACAACTTAAACTTGCCGGTTAATAATACGTCAATTTCAAGAGCTCACCGTCACGGGACTCACGGGTAGACTAATTTGAATTTATTTTATACGATAACTTTCCGTCAAAAAAATGTTTCTGGGTCAAGTAGTTGGGTTGTTTCCGGCTGTACTTTTTTTTTCCAAAGTCATTCCTGCTTTTCAAGACCGAACTAATGAGTCCCAACACATTGGGTCTACGTTACGTAGGTACTACAGAGGAGAGGAGATCCTGTCGCCACCTTCCGACTCCATCATTTTGCGGGTGGTAGGACCCTGTGCAGGGTCCGTCCGGATCGCTACCACCATCTTATCCATTAACCTACCGCCAAACAGCAGTGTTCGCATTGTTGTGTTCCGGTTTGGGGATAAGACAGCAGCCGGTGTAATGACTAGCATAGAGGCATTCCATCTTAGTCCTCAGGGTTGGCAACGCATTTGCAGTCTTATGCTAATGTCTATGGGTCACAGTTTTCACTTACCATCAGGTGGCCTGTGTGCTCGGTTGCCTTCTCTATGCCATAAAAAAAAAATAAAAAAAAATCACCAGATCAGTTCTTAGATACAATAATGTTGAACTGTCATCGGGTTTACATATGTGGTCGAAATTTCAGCATTGGTTTGCAAATTCTGAAGCGGGTGGGTAACTTACATGCATACGAACAGGGCTTCTATTCTACGACGTTAAACATGACCTTTGACGTGTTATCGTACTTGTTTTTTACTCGGCCGCCATAGTGTCATGTAAATAAGAGCTATCGAAACGTTAACAATACGATTACAGGTCAAAAGCAATATTGTTTGCCGTTGTAGAATAAAGGCCTTCTGCGAATTAAATAATAACTTGTCTTTGACTGTTCAGTCACACATACCTATTCCTATTTTATTTGCCAGTAGACTTCGGCGTGGAAACTCTTAAGATTTTAGTTGTCCCCAGACTGTTTTGCATTTCCCAAAAGTACTTGGAACTTACTTAAAAACATCTTTCGTTTTCCAGCTTTGCGCGTTTTGGTTCGTCGCACACGCACGCTTTGAATCGTGAAATGTAATTAACGACAAATCCAATACAACACTGTATTATTATTCGTTCAGTGTTGCCATTATAAAGTGACAGCCGACGCGTTTAAAAAAAACGAAGAGAAAATCCGGGTAATATTGACGCTATCGGCAGGCGAATGGCGAATGTTTTTAAAATGTTCAGTGCTTAACCGATCCTACAGTCTGTGAGCACTTAGAAGGTGCTTTGGGTTTGAACTTCTCTCTCACTCGCTCTTAATAAAAGCGTATGAGAGCGAATGAAGGACAGTTACAAACCCGAAATACCTCAGAGCTATCGCACTGTACAATGAACAAACATCCAATTATTAATTAGCATAGTATTATATTTAATTTGAAAAGGTCCAATTTGGCTAATAAAGTCGATTCATGTTGTAGTACCTAGCTAAATTATGAATGGAGATGATGTAATGAATTTATTTTCTGTCTGTCTGCGAAAATAATATAACATAGCCTATGTTACCTACTCAGGGATAATGTAGCATTCTAATGGTGAAATATTTAATTTATGAAATCGGTCCAGTAGTTTGAGTTTATTCGATACAAACATACAAAAATACAAATACATTCCTCTTTATAATATTAGTGTAGAAGTGTAGGAGTATTCCCAAGACCTCAAAATATCTACAAGCCTGCATGCCACTGACAAAGGCTATGTATGTATGTACAGTAAAGGAAATTGATTCCTTGAAGTAATCAATCAAAATCAGTCAAAACAAATTGTCGTCTCTAGTAATCAAAGTCAATTATCATTTTAATTTCAACCATCTTTGGACCATAATTATATAGTGTGTAATTTAAATTAAAAATTAAACCTAATATTAGTAATGTTGTCATGCTGAGCACATAACTACCTATAAGCTAACCTACTTTATTTGCTGTGTGTGCAGTACGTGAAACAAACAACAATGATTCACATATCTACTGACTCTGGACTTACTTATTCTGTGCCTCTGGGCGAACGTCAAGATGCTTTCGGAGCTAGCCCGCATCCTGCGCACCAGGGATGTGCAGCATTTTCGCATGGTGGCGTTAAAGCTATCCACTCTTGCATCCGCGAATATACCCGACGCGCTGCAGATTCATGGCAGCCCTATCAGCACCCTAATCTCGTTATTGAACTGCACGCGTAGGGCGCTATACTCGTACTGTCTTTGCGTATAGTTTATCCACAGGCTGTTTGTATAATAGTTGGTATAGTATGCTCTAAAGCACAACGAGCCAACCGACGCGCCACCATGTTGACTCTGACAGACAACGCCCTACGCTCCAAATAAGCGCAAAGCAAAGCAATAAGCGTAATTGGTCTTCGCTAAAAATAATACGGACTACGTCTGAAAAATGAAAATGATTTTTTTATTCATTACACTTATGACAATAACCCTCTCTCATATCCTTTGACATGTAAGACAGCTATTCTACGAAACATGAAATTGTGTTCCGTGATTTTATAACGTGGTCCCTAAAAGGTGAACTGCTTAAGATAACAGTATTTTTCGAATAAGCTGATGATGGGTTGGATGCTAATGTAGACTGAAAAAGCAAGATAAACCAAACTTTTCCGACCAAAATCTCTGTCGTATGTTTATTACCTACTCGTACCTACTTTAAGTAAGTAGGCAGATAAGAAGTTAATCCTGACACATTGCAAAACTATGAAGATTCTGAATATCAATAATGTAGTCAACAAATTAATAGATATACCTATTGAAGTATGGTAAACTAATAAAATAAGTGAGTAGGTAGTCATATATTCTGGACCGTTATAGACCTGGTTTTCTTGTAATGTAATTCACACCATCATCACCACCATCTACTGATGACACTGATTTCTGGTGATTGTAAACAAAACAAAAATGTTAATTAAAACAAGTCACAGTTTAAAAAAAACTCACTTTACTCACTGCAGAGTAGGAGCACGTTTGTTTCTATTTAGGCACTTTGACCTGCAGCCCAAAGCTTGGCTTAACCGTTAATCCGCCTCCATCGTCCCCGATATTCATATCAGTGCGTGATCCCACTCCGAAAATCATAGTTCCCTTGCAATATGCTATTTGACAACATTTAAAATATACTACAAAATGTGGTCATCCTATCAGATAATAGCGTATTTATAACAACAAATTTATTAGGGGTTTTTATCTATTTTATTATACCACGTAGACATTGAAAAATGGAATGAGCTTCCCTCCAAGGTGTTTCCTCAGCACTACAACATGTTCTCATATAAACGCGGCTTAAGAAGAATATACGGTTCACTAATGTTTGACCAAATCATCATTTGACAAACGTATCCTTTTACAAACTTTCATTTCACAAAGATTTACTTCCCGCCGTATTATTTGTAAGTATTTTGTGGTCGATATTGTAACCTAACCTAACTTATTTAATACGCTGACTTAACCTATGCAATATGTAATGGTTTAAGCACAAACACGTTTTTGCTAAATGAAAGTTTGTAAAATGATACGTTTGTCAAATGTACTTTTGGTCAAATGAACGGACCCCAGAATATACACTAAAAGGCAACAACTTCGCTGTGCCCCTGGAATTTCTGATGTTTAGGGGCGACGGTGGCTCACCATGAGGTGGCCTGTCGAGCAGACAGGTTTGCTTTTTACAGCTATAAAAAAAACATATAGTGAAGCCAATAATAAAGTTTAAAAAAATGTGCTTCAGTGTTCTTCTTTCGTTACTTTAGATTTTATTGCTCAATATACCTAATGTTACTGTATGATTAGACTTTATGTCAAACATGGCATGGTACTGCATGTACACATGACGTAGATAGATAGGCATACTTAAATTATTTTTATATTTAAATTATTATAAAACTCTTGGTTTTTACATTCTAAATCGAAAGAATAAGTCATTTTAAGGGTTCACTAATGTTTGACCAAAAAAATATTGACAAATGATCATTTGACAAACAACGTTTCACCAAATAATCATTTGGCAAACGTGACATTTGACAAAAGTATCATTTTGCAAAAACTCAATTAGCAAATGATCAATTAGCAAACACTACACTTGGTAAATGTGTTAAATAATAAAATGTCAATTGACAGTTTTCCATTTCACCAAATATTATTTCCTGTAGTTTACCTATTTCTGGGCAGAAAAAAATAACCTCGAAGGCCAAGGCGGGAGCAAAGCTCCCGCCTTGGCCTTCTAACCTAACCTATCCGAGTCAGTTCTGCCCAGATTCGTCTTGCTCGTTGCATTTAAAATTTTGTCTGATAACTCCGTTGCTAAATGTTCATTTTGTCAAATAATTACTTATAAAATGTAAATTTAACTGTTGATCATTTGAATAAGTGAGCCATTTTTAAAATGACAACTAGTAAAATGATCAATTGGCGAAACATTTTTTTGCAAAACGTTGTTTGTCAAGTGTAATTTTGCCAAATGACTTTTGGTCAAACGGCAGGACACCCATTTTAAGGGACCAATTTCATTAATTAATTTAGTTTTGTTTTAATAGTTTTATTTATTTAGCGGACATTTTATGGATGACATGATTATTTTAAATTTGGTTAAGCATTTTCTAATAAATTACAACAATTAAATCATATCTAATAATAAAAAGTGATTGTAATAGTGTATAAAAACATACTATTTCAAGCGATTTTCCTTGGTGGGCTCCAGGTCGAAAACGAAAGTCATACAAAGGTTAATACATACTTTTTGTCGAAAAATCCGAAATAAATAAATATTTCAAACTTAATAAGCGGCTTTACAATCCTATTTCTCGAAATATGAACAATCCCAATTTGGTTGCGGAAGAGGCATTAAGTGCGGCAATTTCCGCGGCCGCTACAACATCCTCTCGAATAAAAGACCATTCTGTTGAAGATGATGGTTTTGTAAGAGAATAGTTAGGTACATATTTTATTAAGAATGCTTTTGCAACTTCGTTCGCTTAGAATTTGTTTCTCATTGTTACCACGGGAAATATTAAATTTACCACGTTAAATGTTCTTCGGGGTTCCTTCTATTTTAATCTGTGATTTTAATTCACCGAAATCAGAACAGGTGGTTAGCCGTAAAAAAGTTACTTATCTATAATATTATATAGATTTTTATATTAATCAGATTATTGTTTTGTTGCAGCTTACCTACTGTGGCCAAGATTGCCAGAAAATTCCACCAGCTTTATGGAAGATGTACGGTGCTAAAGTAAAATATTTAGATTTAAGGTAAGCTTTGTTTCACAAGTTTTTTAATCTGTTTGAAAACCTTGTATTATTTAAGAATATTCAAAATAAACGAGTAAGCTTGTTTTCTACACCCAGGAGCAATGAAAATTGGTACATGGCCGGTTTATAATGCTCTCTTTCTCAGTATTAGAGGGAAAATCCCTATAATCCTCACAATCCTTTGCGATTTACGTTCTCATACTACATTTAAAACAGCCCACCAGTGATTCTGCGTAAACCAGCTTTACACCATTCTTAATCTACTTAAAGTACTTTTAGTCGCGAGGGTCAATAGCCGGCGAGAACTTCTCACCACGTCCTGCCGTTTATCCAGACAACTTAGCCAAACCTTAATCCCAAACGAAATTCTGAACTTCATTATCATAATATCAGTGTGGTCCCTATCGCACCTAAGCCGAAAAATATTGTATAAAAGTGACACTTTCGCTTCCCAGATTAGCTCGCTCCAAATTGCATTATCATAATATCAGTGTTGTCCCTATCGCACCTAAGCCGAAAAATATTGTATAAAAGTGACACTTTCGCTTCCCAGATTAGCTCGCTCCAAATTGGTACTGATGTAGAAATTACGTTTGAACGGATAAGGCTTGATAATTTAATTGCTAAATCGCTTTTTGCGGGGTGCTGGGTGGGTTTCCGCTTAAAAGTTCTACCCACTACACCGTATCATTCTATGACCGTAATAGGAACGTGTCACACAAAAAAATATTATTTGTATTGACAAGTATGAGACTATGCCCGTTCCGTCACTGACCAACATTTTAATACGAATTTCCTTCCGGGCCTGATACGTTCATAGTGCGGTCATGGTGTGGTACGGTGTACTGGTTACATCTACATTCACTCTGCGTCGCACACGCAGATTGTTAAAACAATCTGATTGGCATTTTCCTCTTCTCTCCACATGAGTGAAAACTCTACCTAACCATGCATTGAATTGCCAGCGTCGTTCTTTGTGAACATTATTGGGTTTATTTTAAAATAAATGTTCCTATATAGCGTTTCTAATTGAAAGAAAATACGATCATACCTTTGAAGTCTTAACGCATATTTGGCTCGTGTAGAAATGTTTCTCTCTTGCGATTCTAAATTTGCCTCGAGTGTGCTTCGCTTGCTTTTTTTAACAAACACGAAGTTTTTTCCCTTAGGCATCAAATTAAAACAAAATGTATTAAAAAAAACAAACTATGAGTTTTTGGGTCTCATTAAATACATAAAAATAATAATGTAGCGTATTGCCGTGTGAACTTACTCGTACGTTATTTATTATAACATTTATAACTGTTGATCAACGCAGTTTCCGACCGCCTTTTATAAATAACAACCGTGGTATTATTTTGCAGCTTCAACAGTATTGAGACGCTAAAAGGCTTGGAACAGTTCCCTAGAGTGGACGAGCTGATATTGGATAACAATAAATTAGGGGATGGCATCAGCTTCCCAACTCTCCCCCATTTGAAGACGCTCTCCCTGAATAACAATCAGGTAATTTCAGCCAATATCATTTTCACTTATTGTAACTGCAGCTTAAATGCTGTTAGGGGAGTATTTTAAGTATTTTCCCCCGACTCCAGAATTAATACATATGTTTTTAGGGTGCATGTATTTATGTGGGTATGTGTCCATGACTCTTTCTTTATGACCTGTAGACTTAACTTGAAACGCAGTTCGTCTCCTGCCCTTAGGAGTTTCTGGTATCTATTTCCGTTCAGGAGCTAAGGTTGCGTCGATGCGCGTCGTTCTATACACGCAACCAAACGCGGCGAAAGAGCGGTCCTGGCCGACCGAACCGGCTTAGTGCGTCCTGTTAAGTATACGTGTGGTGGCGGCGCGTACGGTCGAGGCACGCACACATGCAAGCAGCGCAATATAACTTGGTTTGAAGACAAAGTTAAGCTGAGCATTCACGACCGTTCTAACAAGCTGAACAGAGCATCGCCGCGCCAAAATAAATCCGTGAATGTCAAAACTGTAGCGTTTAAAAGTACTTGGCGCAGCCATTGGATTTTCCAATGTCATAGGCTATGTCTTTACTTATTAACC
Source organism: Acleris sparsana (assembly GCA_923062465.1). Classification (NCBI taxonomy): domain Eukaryota; kingdom Metazoa; phylum Arthropoda; class Insecta; order Lepidoptera; family Tortricidae; genus Acleris; species Acleris sparsana. The sequence continues at coordinate 6,995,399 of OV281293.1, forward strand.
TTATCATCCTAAAATACAGTTGTTCAACTTCTCAGTTTTGATGTAATGCTGTAGAAGTTACCATCCGTATTTACAAAGGCAGTCGGGGTTCAAAGTTTGATTTTGCTGTACTTGTGTAGCCAGGAATTGTTTCCAATAGAGTAGTTTTAAAAATAGGAGAATAAAAGAAAGAGAATAATGGTACAACAAAAACAAGCAAAGATCATTTATCTATGAAATGCGGCGCCCACGGCTATTATTTTGTGCTGGCTCGATGGTTGTTGGTTTTGTACGAATCCTAGAACCACACTGCTATAATACCCAAGATATTTACACGTTTGTTATTTACGGCCAGCGCCTCTATTCTCAGCATTAAAATCCAAATCGTATTTGACCTGTTATGGGATTATTTTTAACTCGGCCGCCACTACTGTCAAGTAAATAAGAGCCATCAAAACGTTGACAATATGATAACAGGTCAAAAGCGATATGGTTTTTACCGTGTTAAATAGAGGCCCTGTAATGTAAAATGTTGATTCGACATGTTAACTACTAAACTAAAGTGATAGGCAATATTTTTGGAATTTATTCAAGGGTGTAAATCAAAGCGCGTTGACCTGACAAAGTTGTATGATATTTTATCAGAGTTTTAAAGGTCAATTGGGTTTTATCTGTGGACTAAATAAAAATATGGGTCTATGAAATGAAAGTTCCGTTTTTTACAGCCCATAGCGTTTTTAATCATAATTAATGTTATATCACAGTTAAAATATTTCGCAAGTCATATTTGTCAACAGTCATAAAAATATTCATCACATTCAGTCAAATTCAGCAAACGATGTTAAATGTTAATTAATGTCAATCGACTGTTAGTTCGCAGTTAATTGGATGCTGTTAACCCTTTTATCGTCTTTTACGTTGTTGGTGAAATTCGGCGTTAATGTCATGTCATAGCAATTGATAATTGATAAAAATGAGTACCTAATTATTTTCTTTCTTCATAGCTACAGACAATTATAATGACTGAAGTTGTCATACTTCAAATTTAAATACGTAACGTTTGCTACGATGTTATACGAGTAATATTTCTGTGGATATATAAAAATAAACTTAACATCTTCTCTTTTGAACCTAACCACAGAATAAGTAATAGATGACCTAACCTAACAGAGTCGGTTTTGCATTGACCAGTCTCTTAACTGCTGCGCTCGCTCACTTCATTGGAACTTTAGGCAATGGAGTGGTATGAATATAATAATATTATGTGTTGAGAATTTTATGCCCTAAAATATTTCTGAATAATTATATAAAATATCAAATTTATATCTTTGGAATATTATGGATATTTAACGTTTGAATTATTCAGTGTTAGATACTTATGAGCGTATAAAGTAATATGGAAATCAATTTCTAACTCTCAAAATTCGATATAAAGTTTATGGGTGACAAAGAATATTATTCTTATCATTCCCACAAAATTAGACGTTAATATTAGTTGTGAAGCTGGGATAAATTAGGAATTTCAAGTGCCGAAAATACATAAAGAGGCAAAAAGCAGCCACCCGCAACTAAACGGCGCGGCCTGTTAAACCACAACGTTAAAAGGGGCATAGGATTATTCTCCTTGAAAGGCTGTTTCTATTCGGCAAGGCTCTTTAACTCGAAGTTCAACGTACCGTTATTCCTGTCTTTATTTCTCGAAGCAGTCGTGATTGAAATAGAACAGAGATAGAGGAAACGTACTATCAAAAATCTTGTTTGGAGTAACCGAGATAAACTACGGAAACTTATCAGACCAAACCTCAGGGAGAATTGTGGCATTGTTTTAGTGGGCACTAAAAGGCCGGTTAAGCCATTAAACAACCGTTTTTCTCACTGAAGGAAGGCTGTAAAACATGTAAGTCGAGGAAATAATATCCGTATAAGCTTCTTGTAATGAGGCGACACGGCAGCGTTTTTTCGTGCTCTTAGAATACAGTTTCTTTCTATTCTCACAATGAAATGATATAATAGGTTTCATTTACACTGAAGTCGCGCGTGATTACCAAAAAAATGTGCCCGTTTACTATAATCAATCACTTTCATTTTTCAACCCCCCATTCTAGACCCCTTTTGAAATATTTAGAAAAATAATTACATTTTAATTGTTAGTAAAAACCGATGCGAATCATTATGCCACATGTCAATTTGATAGATTATACAGTTTCAGAGCAAACTGCTGTGACATACGGAGAGACAGACAGACACCATACCACACCATAAGGGTTCTTATTTTGCCATTTTAGTACGGTGGCTAGCACATTCGCTGTACGTAGCGCGTGACGCTACGCTCAATTCCTGCGTTATACCCCTTTGTACCGAGAATTGCCTACGAACAGAAAACCCGCCATGCGGCCTGCTGGTACTAAAGTGCTACAGTCTAGAAATCCTTAATAATGTTATAAAAGCGAAAGAGTTTTAGTTTGTTAAATCTTTACGGTTAAACGTCTCAACCAAGGATTCGTTCAGAGGTAGTATACTGCCCAGTGACGGTTATATTTATGTCAGAATATCTGATATTTCCCGGGCAGTAGCGATACTACTTTTACGCAGACAGAATTGTGCGCAAAAGCTAGTATAGAAATAAATTTCACCCTATATCAATGAAGGCCTCAAACGTTTAACTACTTCAAATGTTGAACGAGAACATGCATTTTTTGTTGTTGCTAACGACTTTATCCGTGGGAATAACTTTGATAAGTTTCTGGGTAATTTTCCCGCACGTGTTTTGAGTATAACGCAAAAGTTGAGTCAATTAGAGCACAAAAAAGATTGTTGCTTGTGTGGAACGACCCTGGGAGCCTGATCAGCAATAAAAAACATAATTACTCCCTTTTACCTAATTAGTTTTCTAATTACTATTATTCAGTCTTTGCAAATTGTAAAAGGTCAGGACATTCTTTCAAAGTCAACTAGTTTTTTCATTAGCATTCGGAATCACTGAAATGTAATAATAAGTAAGAATGATATTTTAGCCCCAATATAAGCATTGTTTTGAAAATTGAACTTTCACCACAAACTTAAAGCTGGCTTGTGAACTTTAAAGCTTCTATTTTGTCAAGCAGTTTCGCGCTTGAATGAAACCCGCGTTCTACCGTGATATTGGCTGTCTTATAATAGATAAGAAAATGTCGTTTTATATCACGTTTTAGAAGTTTCAGTTTCGTTGTTCATATAAACTGTAACAAAATAGTGAGTGCATGCATTTGAGGTTAAAGAGCGAAGTTTATATGATACTGAAAAAATCCTTTATGTTTTAAAAAAATCGAATAAACACCATGAACGTATTGGACTGCAAAATTATCGCCAATGCACATGAAAAATATTTTAACATTTTATTAGAAATAAGTGAACAAAATTATTTTTTCCGTCTTTTGTTCTTCAAGTTGAAGAGATTTCGTAAAGATTGTTATAAAAAAAGTCACGTTTGCAGATAGCTTTGGTTTCTTACTTGTGTGCATTTTTTTAGATCACCTGATTTATTTAAACGGCATTTCAAGCCTGAATATTTAGCTAAAGGTATTAACCCAATTTGAGGCGGCTGGAATTACGGCATTATTGGTCGACGCTTTAATTTCCTGTTCAATTTACAGGCTTTCATGATTCCGAGATTATGTCAAGAGTTGTTCCAATCGCACTCATAATAATTTCTTATTATATGCCTATTTTGAAAAATAAATGATTTAGTTATAATTTATTCAGCTGCCCCATTCAATTTTAAACGCTAATTTGAGGAATTACGTAGACTAGGCAAAATGTTGAAATAAAATGTAATAGGTTCAATTCATTATAATCTCATTGTTAAGCTCATCTAATCTTCTCTGGGTTTCAGCTAATGAAATAAATTATTTATTAGTTCTTTTTAGGGTATCGAAGTCAAACTAGGAACCCTTAAATACTTTCGCCTTGTCCCGTCTGTCCGCGGTGTAACTCAGGCACTTTGGTACTTCAAAGCGATAATTTGGTTATACATTTAAACTACCTAAGCCCACCCATATATGTGCAACAGTATTTATTTTTACACTACATTATCAATTTTTAGATTTGAAAGTTTCTATATATTTTGAGCAATTGTTTTTTTTTATTCTTATAAGAACTGTTCAATTTCCGTGTTCGATAATAGGTAAGTGCCCTAACTCGTAGTTGCCATTCCTCGGAACATAGTTAGGTCTTGAAAGCAAAATAAATAATTACATAATGATTAATTTACGTTAGTTCCCTTTTTTACCATTAATCAAATTGTTAGATACCATTGGAGTGCAAAATAAGCGTATGTATTATCAATTAAACAAAAAAGAATATATGGAACACTCGTAAACTTAAGAAGCCAAATCCTAGATTCTAGTAACGTAGCCGTAGTGGAAATGCCAAAATGTAGAATTACTTAGGCATTTCAAACGAGGGAGGGTAAAGTCGACTCAGGTCACTCAACAGTGAACAGGGAACATCCTACTCAGGCCAATATTGACGGATAGGTTAATGGGTTCACCCGGATTATGATCATCAATCATCCAAAGATTCACTTACACGTACCAATTGACCTATAAACCCATTGAGGTGTCAGTTCGCGTGATGGTAATTTGGCAACGAGAAACAATATTGAAACTAAGTTAGTGTTAGTATTTGTTGGGATGTTTATTTAATTATATTCAAGGGAAAAATCATTTAAAAAATCTCTCGTTAGTTTTCCAGAAAATGTATGTCAAACTCTGACAGCCAGCGGAAGAAAATGACGAAACGGTTACCTATAAAAAGCTATAAAGTATTTATGGCACCGTTATAACTTTTTATGGATAAATAGGTCACAGTGCTTCGAACATAAAGCCCTAACAAAAAGTTAATATCCTAGTCGGGACGGTTAAGAACGTGAGTGACGAAACTTGGAGTAGAGTTCGAACAAACTGTTACTGTGGTTTTAACAAGTAAAGTAAAAGTAAGTTTCAAAGACTGTGAACAATATGTTCATCCAAAAGTAATATCAAGACAAAACACTTTAAAAATAGAGCAACATACACTCAGGAGCAAAAATACCGGGTCAGAGTGCGTTTTTCATACAAACGAGATTATTACGAAGCCTTGGTTCCTCGCCAGGGGTTGTTTTGAGTGTGTTTTATTGGTGGATACTGCGAGGTTCAATATGGGAGGTTAAAAGTTCTTAAGATACCTAACTGATCGCACAACCAGTTAACACCACAGCGGGAGAGTTTGGGTCAGCACTTTTATTGCCATTTTAGATGTTTTTCTGAACATGCACAATTCCGGCGTTAACCGCAGATTCATTCAGTTGGGTATCCTAGGCACTCTGGAAGTTCTGTATCGATAGTCGGGGTATTCATCATCAGATTGCCTGTGTGGTTGCCGGGTTAGAATAGTGCCACTCCGTGTCTTCCCGCGGATGTCGTAAGAGACGACTAAGGGAATAAAGGCTTGTAGTACTGTTAGGCGATGGGCTTGCAACCTGTCACTAATACACTGGTAAACATCTTAGCCTGATTGTGCAAAGTGTGGTTACAGAATTATCAACAAGTTTTTAGGGTTGTTGGTAATTCTGTAGCTCTGCCTACCCCACTCTGGGAATGAAGGCGTGAGTTTATGTATGTATGTATGTATGTATGTATGTATGTATTTCACTAAAAGCATTCCCTGGCGAGGAACCAAGGCTTCGAAGTAGCCTCTTTAGTATGAAAAATGCACTCTGACCCGTTATTTTTGCTCCTGAGTGTTTTTATATGTACATATTAATACTCAGCGGAAATTACCTTTGCGTTTATAATGTTCGTAAATATTGCGTAATGTGTTAGAGGGTAATGGAAGGGTAGCAGATAGTGGAACCAATAAGCACGTTCGCCTCGTTAATTCCACACATTTCGCATTCCGTTATAGATCCATCGTATTAAGTTTATTTCGTGAAATCCATTATCAAAGGATTACTATGTATGTATCTAATAATAGGAGCTTTGGGGCTTGGGGCATTAGTTGCCTTGCCGTTGTTACTTTATCTGACAATACTGTTATAGCCATTTCAATTAAGCCATTTCCATAGACTTTTCTCATTAATAATATTACCAATAAACCGATAATATTGTTATGATCTTGAGGGAATTCACAAACAAGCGAAATTTCAATTGGCTCTACAGTTGCGTTGTTCATTAGGTATAGGTAATCTGTGAACAGTAAGCGCATGCGTTTGAGGTTTACGGAACGGAATCCATATTTCATATGATTTAAGATATAACACGGGCCGTAAACAAGCAAATCAAATCAAATCAAATCAATTTATTCAATATAGGTTCATACAGAACACTTTTTGAACGTCAAAGATAATTTACAATTTACAAATAAACATGTTAACTAGGTAGTTAAGCTTATTTTAAAAAAATCAAGTGAAATATAATTATTCATGGACTGCAAAATTACCAAAAAATTAGATTAAATGTTACAATCAGTAAAAATAAAACTATTTAAATATATGTAAACATTGGTATTCACGGTACAACAAAAATGGTCACAATATATTAATAATATTTATTGCAACGGGCAGTAAATTTGCCTAAGTTCAATTTTATTAGCCTAGAATTTTTGTTTCTCTGTATATTTTTAATTAGTTTTCAATCGATTGCTGATAGTTACCAATATCACAGCATTTAAAACAGTTTTTTACACAACGTTGAAATGTTACAATCAGTAAAAATAAAACTATTTAAATATATGTAAACATTGGTATTCACGGTACAACAAAAATGGTCACAATATATTAATAATATTTATTGCAACGGGCAGTAAATTTGCCTAAGTTCAATTTTATTAGCCTAGAATTTTTGTTTCTCTGTATATTTTTAATTAGTTTTCAATCGATTGCTGATAGTTACCAATATCACAGCATTTAAAACAGTTTTTTACACAACGTTGAAATTCACAAAAAACAGTAACATTACTAAAAACCGGTTAACTGGTGGTTAGTAAACATATACGGTTAATAACCGGTTTTGAAAATTGAACGGTTAATGCATTCCCTAGACACTACATAAATTACGTACGTGTTAATTTATTATACACAAACTTTTTGGTGATTGCGGTTCCGGCAGTTTGATTACGTCTGACGCAAAAAGCTCTATCTTTATTATTCAGATTTACGAGACACCTACTTTTATACTATCGATAGATGGCACGCAAATAGCAAAATTATGTTAGGTGTAGGACGAAATAAAAGTAATCCAAGGGCAAAGACGAACCCAAAAAAGATATTTTTTATAGCAGCAAGATGTTGAAGTTTATGCGTCTTGTTATTTTTCAGATAGCGGATTTAGAGGCATTGGTGAATAAAATTGGCAAGAGTTTCCCTTCCATATCGTACCTCAGCCTTCTCAGTAACAAAGCGTGTCCCAACCAACTTTCGGACCTCGACAAAGATGAATCAGATTACCAGAGATACAGGTAACACCTTTTCTAACATATCGACGGTTGTGACCCAACCTCGTATATATAAAATCGTCCAGTATAAACTGACTCTCACGAAGTACGCGAGTGCAGACTTAGTGCGTATCAGTTTATACTGGACATTATTCAATATACGAGGTTGAGTCTCAGAACCGTCGATATTTGTCTATAGTCTGCACTGTAAATATTTATTCGCAGTAGAGTTAAAATTCAAATAAAATATATTTTTAAAGATAAAGTTGAATGGATATAAATATAATTAATTTTGAGCGACCTGATTGGTTACAGGACGTGGATAAGTCGGTGGACAGCGATGAGTCACTATTTTCCTACCGCGAATAAACTATAGTACTTATTTTTTGTGGCTTTCAGCAAGTACCCACCCACCTTGTTGTGGCCCGCCACCCACCTTGATGTACCCACCCACCCGTGGTTGTAGGTCTTTTATCCGGAGACATATGTAGGTACAGACTGCGGGCATACATACATTACATTTATTTATTTATGCCACAGTCCGGACAAATCTCCTTCGCTTCTTCCACTTCATATAAAAAACTATCATATATGTAGGTAGTTAAAGTTAAATATAAGTCGAACCGCAACCAGCGAAGCATATACATATGTAGTAAATCTTGTAACTCCGATTTCTTAACTAGCCAAATCAACCAAAGCGATCTATAACTTGGGCCCTAAGGTCTACACCGGTATGGGTCACATAAAACAATTGCATAGGTACCTACTACAAATTAATTTTGCAGTCAAGTTAAAAAAATATCTGTTTAGCGAAAACGGCGGTCTATGACTTGAACATGAACACAATAACTTTTTACCCAACCTAACCTAACCTAAACGGATTTTAATAAATTATACGGGGTTAGTCTTAACCACTAGAGTGTCATAGGTAATATTAAAATTACTTAAATGTGAAATTGGCGAAATAAAAAATAAATACATGATAAGTAACTTGTTAAATAAGCAGTTTTGATATTGTGTTGTCAGTACATATAAGTAGGCAACCAGACCTAAGCAATAACTTGACATGTAATATTTGACATTATAAAGAGTAGGTATGAGTGTAGAGTAATTTAATATTTACACATAAAAGGTTAGCGGGGCGGGCTCGGAAGGCTCCAAAGAGGTGCCCTCAAAGGACCTTCTTCTTCTAGCGTATTTTTATATGCCATCAATTTAAGAAGCTATACATACTTGGTAACTACTGTCATTTGCCATTTACAATGTTTTCTGTAGTCGCCCGTAAAAAACAAATCCAATCTACATAGGAATAGGAACCGTGAAAACGCTTTCTCCTAGACAACAATTTAGTTTAATGTCCCGCAAGATTGTAACCTCCGTTTTTTAGGACACTTACGATTGCCAGATTTATGTTGCTGAGTTACGTTTGGACATGTCATTACGTTTATTTCAATCGACGGTAAGATTACTGTCGTGAAATCTTTTGTGCTGGATAATCCTAAAAAAGAAAAGAAGGATCGATAACGCTCATCGCGTACCTATAGATTTAGAGGCAATCATTTATTGTTTGCATACGAATTTGTGGAAATAACATACGTGACGATGGATATATTTTGTTAGCGGATTGTTTACATTCGTAAAAAAGAAAAGTGTTTCTGAAGAGGTTCCTGAGCTTGGCCCTGCTTCATAACTTTACCAATTGTTGTCTTATTCACGTATCAGCGACTATTAATTAATGTCAAAATATACGATTTAACGACATAATCTACGTTTAATTTAACTACTTTAAAACCGGAAATTTACCGGTTTATTAGTTTTGACCGAACCAGAGGAGCTATTGCCTAACGCACCGCAATAGCAATCGTTTTTGTTTTGAAAATCGAAGACTTGTCTGCATACAAAATGAAAACAATTGTTCCACTTTAAAGCCGATTGTGATTGCGAGTGCGCTAGGCAACAGCGACGCTGGTTGGAATTTTACCAGCTTCAAAATTTGTCCCGCAAATTCCATTCCAAGGGTACACAAGGTGTTCATAAATGTGGAGCAGTGCATTTTCCGCACGATTCTCCGACGGGAGCTCTGCGATAATTCCAGTTCGTGACGTTGAGTGAGACGCGTCGATTTCGATCCCTTATTCCCCTGGCACAAGCCACAGTGGCCGATGCTACTTACGAAGTATCGTTTGTAGTTCAGTAAGGCAATCATGAAATGCTTCGTTATGAATAAATTTGGCGACATTACTTTTTCATGTATTGCCACCACATATCTGATTGTGAGATCAATCTTACGAGTGAGTCTATCTTTGTAAAATTCAGCGGAAAAACTAGGATTAAATTCCGGAGCCGTTGTTAAATGAGAACTTAACACAATCAACAACAACTCATTTTCCAAATATACCATCAGGTGAGGTCCTCTTGCCCTTAGAACCTGAAAATCTCACCTGAAGTATATTTATATAATATAACATTACGCCTATAATATTTAAATTTTGGATTAGTAGCGCAATTTCGGAATTGTACAGTTGTTACAAATTTAAAATACAGTTACTAAATGCCTTACTGCACGTTATACGAGAACCGGCTAGTCGTTCCTGGTTACCTATACTGGGCTTCAAAATAATCGGATCGGATTACGAGGTGCGGACTGCTTCAGCAATTTGACAGAGCAATGGACTCGAATGGTTCCCCCACATTCGTGGTGAATCGAGGGCGATTAAATCTACCCTCGTCACTAGATCCGCACTTGTTAAGCGAATTGTTGGCAGATTTATGCATTGCCGCAAGTATTTCGATCAATTTAACGCGTGGAATATTTTTGGGATTTCAAATATATCGGAGGTCGTCGTCCCCTCTTTGACCCCGGCCGTGGAAAACATTACTTTTGTTCCTTTATGGTTGGTGTTTTGATGAATGTTTATTATTTCCATATTTTTTAGGGACTTCCTTTAAAGGGCTGTATAATTTGATCCGTGAATGTTACACCCGATTGCCCATCGCTGGAGATAACCATCAAATATTATTCAATGTATTTTTGAATAAATTTAGATAGAACTTTAAATACCCTTTACCCTTACCCTTTACCCTTTTTAATACCCTCACTGAAACGCAATGAAATTAATTCAAACTCTAATCAGTTTAAATAACGGGTGTAAATACAGTAAGCAGTGCAGTGCAGGAAGGTACCGTGTGCCGTATTGTGTTTGAAAAACTGCACTGAACGTTACTTGAAAACATAAAAAATACGTGCAATTTTACTTATTTATTTGATTGCATTTATACAAAAGAAGCTTACAGTTACTATTTAGATAAGTAGTCATTTTAAACGTAGCTTGCTTAGCATCATCATACGGAATAAACCCTCTTAAGGGTGCTCTAAAAAAACTATAGTACGGAAGCGATAACCTTGATGTTTTTTTTGTTGGTACTGTCCATAATAAAACAACATATGATAAAAACTTGCCTGGGATCGCGCTGAAATACATTTTTTTGTGTTTGACCCCTCCGTATGCTCTCTTCGGATTACGATAGGTATAGTCCAAATAATTAAGCTTGTAAAAATTACAAAAACATATCCAAGTTTTGGGAGCAGATCTGCTCCTATGAATATGAGAGGTTAATTCATAACCACAAAATATTAAGTTATTCATCGTACATCGTACAGTTGCCGACTTAGTGTACCTAATTTGGCAATTTGTATAATTTAGCACGCCTTATTAAGTTATTGTTTCGTCTCGTCTACGTATTAGAAATAAGTATGTGTGAGTATTGTGAACGCGCCAGGTTATTGCCCCAACCATATCGTTCAGCGAACTTCTACCCCTATTAACAGAGTGTTTTACCTCATACATTTTTTATTCGAGGTCACCAATTTCCCGAAGAGACAATCAACCTTTTATCTTTTACGACGAATACATTTTTAGGGCACCTCTCACCAAAAAGTACCTAATTTACGCCTCTATTCTGCTTACAAATAATTTACTTAAGGCATTTTTTTGTACTTATTACAGGTTAATTTATTTATACAACAGTATACCTAGTTAAACATTTTTAGGGTTGTTTGTAATTCTGTAGCTCTGCCTACCCCACTCTGGGAATGAAGGCGTGAGTTTATGATGTATGTGTAGCGAGTGAGTTCAATTTGATAATACAAAATCAATGATTTACGCAACTCTTCGCTAATCTAAAGCCCTCCTAAGTCTCACGCTGCTAATTTAATTTAAAAGTATACTTTTTATTTTTTTATTTATCCCATTTTTTTGGCTTGATGCGGTTACCCTGCCCTGCCCCTATGTTTACATTCCGTTGATAACATCGAGGGATAAGTCTGACAGTTGGGTATTAAATGTAGGGTAACCACACTTTAGGACTTTAATTATTATTTTTATTAGAAACATTACGATAGTTAAAGAAGGCTAATTTAAACAACTGAGTTACTTTAATACACTATTCGTCATTAACTGAGCCACATTCAACTGTTTTGTATTATCAATTTGAAGTCGCCCTGTGATTAATGTTAGGTTTGAATGTGTCCGTGAGCGTAACTTTAGCTTTGCCGTTTAAGGGAATCAGGATAAATACTCCTGACAAATATGACCCAAACAAGATATTTTAACCATTGTCACTCCTATATTAATCTTATCCAATGTAGTTGATCCTACAATGGTCTTGAATATGATCGTTTACTACCTAAATAGTGCTGTTTAAATTATACTACTATTATATTAATGACACCCTTACTGTGTCCCCGTAGGCAATAAACAGTATTCAAAACCCCAGGCATTAATTTGCCGATTGGATAGTACACGGGTTAAGCCGCGCCAACCGCCCTGAATACTACCAATTACGAGTATTGTGTTGCTTAACTAATTTATGAGCTTCGATATAACGGTACTTTAACTAACGGAACAAACAAGATGTTACAAGTTTCTAAATTGTACTTCATCGTAGACAAATGCTATGCTAGACATTAATTTCATCGGCTCACTAAGAGCCGTATTAATAAACTCGTCTTGTCCGTGAGGCCCGTCACAAGATACGTCAAAGTAAACGCCAAACCATAGAACACTGTCATTTTTGACACATCTCGAGACGAGCATTAGAGTTGAGATCAGTTTATTAATACGGGCCTTAACTCTTCTATCCTTTTTCTATTTGCTACAACTCCAGCCCGTCTCTCAAAACTTACCAGACTAATAAGGAGTGGAGTAATCCACGCAGTAAGGCCATGGACGTTAATTTGTTACCCATTTTTTTTTAAACTGCTAGAATATTTCATTGTCATTAGAGATGCCAAGTCATTTGTATTTGATAGGAAACTCAACCTTATTGCTGTAGAATGTCGGATTGACTTTGGAACTAAGGTGGGTTACAAATTTAATTATTTGTGTCTTAGTTTGTTACTCTTTCACGCTGCAACGGCTGGACGGAATTGGATGAAATTTGGAATAGAGATAGCTTATACCCTGGATCTGTTTTAAAAGTTCCCGAGGAAATAAAGACAATCAAAATCTACGCGGACGTAGTCGCGGGCAGAAGCTAGTTGATATGTAAAATATTGTCAACAATAACGTTTTACAGGTACTACGTGATATACAAGCTCCATAGTCTACGCTTCTTGGATTCGCGTCGTGTAAGTTCTGTGGAACGCAAAGAGGCCGAGACCCGAGGGGAGTTTATGAGAGTGCGCCGACCGCCGCCCGAGGCCGAGAACCCTGCGCTGCCGGTCGGCAAGGGGCGGCCGCTGCCGGTGGATTTATCTGCGTTGGGCAAACACAGAGGTGAGAGAGCTAGGTTCAGAGATTGTTTGTATTTGTTGGGAACGGAAAGTGGCCGTGAAGCCTGCACTGGCGGTCGGCAAGGGGTGGCCTTATTTGCATTGGGCAAACACAGAGGTGAGAGTGCTATGTCGAGAGATGTGTTATATTTGTTGGGAATAGAGCGAAAGCGAAGCTTGAGGGGCGTTTATGAGAGTGTGTCGACCGCCGAACGAGGCCGAGAGGCCTGCGCTGCTGGTCGGCAAGGGACGGCCGCTGCCGGTGGACTTATCTGCGTTGGACAAACTTAAGAGGTGAAAGTTATAGGTTGTAATATGTTTTATATTTGTGTGAAACGACAAGAGACCAAGACCAGTGGGAAGATGAGAGACATTTGCCAAGAAAACAAATAAATATTTATGTATTTTTTTGCAATGTAGAGAACAATATTTAGTAATATCAAATAAGGGCACAGAACAGAGATCTTGTTGTTTATACAAACAATAACATAATGATATAAAGGTACACAAACAGTACGTGGTATACTAGCTATTAGCTAATCAAGACATATTATGTCTAGAATACAGAATCACGCGGTTTTGTTGTTTACCCCGAACCTAAACAAATACACTATATTTATGTAGTTCTCGTATAAAATGTAGGTACTGAATCCGGAGTTTTCTGTATATAACCAAGTTTACGAGACAAGGTCATATTTACCTATGTATATTTAACTTAAACTTAACCTTTTCTAGATGGAATACCTAGTATTTATTCGAAAACTGAGTGTCATAGATCGACAGAACAGTTTCTACTCGTAATTAATTAGAACAGTTTAAACAAGGCCACGAGGTTTCGCTTGTTTAAATCTATTCGGCTATTCCCAGTTAGGTGTAGGCAATTTTTATTCTCAGTCGTCCTCACCTAAATTCGTTTTTATTCCCAGTTGTCCGCAGTGTGGACAAATGGGAATAAAAACGAGCCCTCTATATGTACCAAAAAAAAGAGTTGCTTTAAAACAATTTAAAACAGCTATACGACATATCCACGTTTCTCAATTAAAACTATCATTCCAGGAGCCTACGGAAAGTGCAACTACAAGTACACCGGCAAGCACTCGGAAGGCAACAGGTTTATCGTCAATAGTGATCTGTAGTCACTTACAACACTTACAATATTAATCTAAAAATAAGGGTAATCACAATCACTAATTATTTAATGTAAGCGAATTGCCACGATCTCAATGCCATTACCGTTTCTGATATTTAAAGGAGCGTCTTCATTACAAAAAAGAAACAAGCATTGAGCAAAAAAATGGTCATGAATATAAGCATCAGCATTGTATAAATAGAACAGTAGTTCATCTTTAAACAAATGGTATGTCGCGCGGCTTGCTTGTGTCCGTGGCTCAACCGTGCGCGCCGCGAGCCGCCATAAGCAAACTCAAGAGGGCGGAACATGTACGTATATGTCATGTATGGACAACCCTAGGTATTAGAAAAACAGTACCTGGAGAGGTTTATGAGGTGGTAATTTAAATGTAAAAGAGTATTCAATATATTACAGTTAATTAAATAACAAATGTTAACAGAAACTCCTAAATGGTTGGAGATGATCTACTATTATATTTATACTATGACATAGGTCAGTGTTACGATGAACTACGAAATACCATACGCATGAATTTGTTTACAAACTAATTCTTGGCTCCGTGTTTGCTCATTCACGAACGCTGTTGATGGAGGACGCACCTTAGAAAGAGCATTTACTGCCAAATAGACAGAACATGAAGATGGCTCCATAGAGACGAACTTTTTAATAAGATCTGACCGGTCAAAACAAAGTAAGGTCACAAGGATCAGCTAGACTCGACCGGTGAGTAAGGCGATTTATATAGGAGGCCTGTTTCCAGCGGTCGACATTAGATGTTATCATAATCACGAAGAAAGCATTTATTTTGGTTGTTATTTAGCATTATTTACGTGTTTGCTTGAGAATCAATAAGATTTATGTTATAACGCATTTGCTGTCGTCCTATGCTCAGGTTTTCCTGATAAACTGTAACGCTTATAAGCGTTATCGGCAGTTAATGTGTTAAATATATGGCCGCACTCAGTCAGTTAATGACCAATTAAGTCGTTCCAATTCTGACAAACCGGTTAAAACGCGGGTTGAACTTGCAAACGAAGGGTTCGTACCATGTACAATTCTTGTATGGGGATCCCCTTTAATATATTTTTTTTATTATTTCTTATAGTGGCAATAGAATTTTTTACATTGAAAATTGCAACTGTCTACCTATAAAGGTTCACAAAACGCTCAGGAGCAAAAAAAACGGGTCAGAGTGCGTTTTTCATACTAAAGACGCTATCAGAAACGGTACCACGATCGGTATCTTACGAACTTTTGACCTCATCTATTGAACCTCAGTGTATCCACCGTTAAACCTCACTCAAAACAACCCCTGGTGAGGAACCAAGGCTTCGAAATAGTCTCGTTTGTATGAAAAACGCAGTCTGACCCGGTATTTTTGCTCCTCAGTGTATATATAAGATACAGCTCGCTGACAGACTGACAGCAGAGGCCTAATAATAGGGTCTGTAGGCACCCATTGGATACGGAGCCCTAAAGAGGAACGTTTTATCGTCTCTAAATTATCTCCGAGTGCGGCAGTGTTTTTAATCCATGAACTCCCCTCCACACTACCTATTTTTTACTGTGTACTGTCAACAAATTTAATTTCTAGGCTCTATGGACTTTGGTCAACGTGATGTTGTAAACCAAATCATTGGAAGTCTGTTACTTTTTGGTTGACCACGTCACTTTAACATAGTCCATAGTGGCCTAAGTAGATATCAAACTGGGTGACTGTGCGATGACGGAACCACGCAACGTCAATTTAGGTAACGGAGGATTTGAGGATTGTAAACAAGTTTATCGTAGCTTGTATAAATATTCTACAGGGTGGAAAATAATAAACTGTGTTGTTATTCAATGTTTTATTTTATTCATTATAATGAATATTCTGAACCGTTAAAACCTTAGGAATGCATTAAGTGGGTACAGCGTAGGTACATAAAAATAAATTAAGTACTAAAAATTATTTCAAAAATTTCTGCTATATAATATAATACAACGTTAACTACGGTTTATTATATAAACCATTTACGATTCAGTTTGAACTTCACCAAGCTTCTGTATGTACATTATAAAATAGGTACTTAGTTACGCATGTTATGTATAATTAATTATGTACACCAAAAAACTAAATGCAAATGTTGGCTTGACAAATATTTATATTGTCGTTGGGACCAGAAGCGAGTTCGATGGATAAGTAATATAATACCTACAGGCCATTTACAAAAAAATAATTTAAGTAAACTAAATTACATTCCTATTAACGTTTGTAATATTCCATTGCAATATAAAATCTTTTAAAAAAATAAATTCGGTAATTCTAATAATGACTGATGTGTCCTGCAGTTTCAATTCATTTAATTAATCATAAATAACACAATGCGAAATTATCTTACATTAAAAGTAAATCTGATTAATCTTAACAATGATTTGTGTCACCATATTTGTGCATGATTAAAGTCGTATAACGATTGAAATTAATTTAGAATATACGGTATGTTAGGCAACGTCTATCACATCGTAACCTAATGCTACATACTCTATTATACGACTATTTCGCAACAATACGCTTTATACCACCATAGCATTCACATTATTTATACATACTAAAATAATTTACTATGATCAATTTGTTTTTAAGGGTTTCTTAAACATGGATGGCTCAACACAACCAGATATGCAGTCACAACATAATTATTATTTTTATTTTTGAGAAGCAGATGTTAAGGTACACTAATCACAGTGATGCTAATAGCACTTCAGGTATAGCAAGACTCGGGTGTAGGTGTACCTAATCAATGCGTTTGCCTCATAATTCAAAAAGTTATTAAGAGTGTCTATGGCAACATAGTCAATCTTGGTATTAAAACGAGGCCGTCTATTTGTTTCTATAGTCTATAGTTCTATACAACGGAATTATCCTTATAAATATAAATATTATTATGTCAAATAAATTCAAGATGTTTTTACTAAAGGTACATTACATCATAATACAATACAAAAAGTTAACGTTTAAATCATTTCTGTACAAATACAAAAATATATTAACTATATGGCTCTCGACGCATAATGTACTTTATTGCACCACATACCAGTTCAAATGAAACTTTGGTTCAATGTCTCCTATTGTTGGTTACATACGACACAATTTCAATTGGAATGTGTGAATCACATATCGAGGGTGTTTTAAACATCACAAAATATAAATTAATATAAATCTTTCGCTCGCCACAAAAATATGTGCATAATCGGTAAATGGCACAAATTTTGTAATCATAAATAGCGCGTTATGAACCTTAACTATAATGGTCTTTATACTTATCGCAGTGAAGCATGAATACAGAGAGACTCCTATAGCACGGTGGTAAGCATCGGCGATGGGACTCCTGGATATTGCAGAGGGCATGCGTGACTTCGATAAGTGTAGAGTCTAAAGCGAGGTCCAGGGCTGTGCTCGATATAAGGCTGGTCATTGCCGTCATCAAACTTTTTTAAGAAGTGACTTTCGGTTTCGGTTTGGAAAATTAGGAGGGCTTAACTTTCACCGAATTTTAGGCAGGTTAGGCAGATATTTTCTTATCAAAACCATGGAATATTTTATCGCCGAGTTTTCTTACAGTCTACAGTTTAATCGTAAATTTATTAATAAATCAATTAAAATTTCAGTAGCGTATCCAATTTTAAATTCAGCCATGGCACACCAAATTACAATAAAAATCACTTTCTCCATAATAAGTGTAAACATGCATCACGTTATAAAATTGTATTACATAAATTACAATACAATACATACATCCGATCGCGCGTCACTAAAATCGAGTAAAGCTTCCGATTACATTAGAAATATCATAAGAAAGTGAAGAATTAGGAGCGAAGTTAAATTAACACATTGATTACCTACGCGGGTCCTTACGGGGGCCGAAGTTTCGCTAGCTAGAGGAAGATGTATCCTGAGTACAGTCGGGGCGCTTGGGCCGGGGCCCCGGCGGGCGGGCTACACCTGCGTCACGCACTGCGCCAGCTTCTGCAGCTCCGCCTGCAGCGCCGTGCGCTTCTCCGTCTCCAAGCTCAGCTTCGCGGTCAGCTCTTCGATGGCTGCGTTGAATTTTGCATTTTGTACTTCTAGGAGCTTCTCCATGTTATCTATCTGTAAAAGTAAAATGCGATTTGAAAACATATGGAAGCCATTTATCGACGAAACAAATAAAAAATATAGATAAGGAGATGATAAAGAAGACTTATTTATCATCGACGGTGAAGTAGGAAACGTTGCAGCGAACAAATTTCTAAAAATATGTCTACGCGCCGCAGAAACTTGCGTAGGATTAAGATCTCACTTGTGAACTTACACATGCTACTAATATTATAAATGCGAAAATTTGCGAGTTAGTTTGTTACTCCTTCACGCAGCAACGACTGGACGGATCCGAATGAAATTTGCAATGGAGATAACTCAGATAACTTAAGCTACTCTCTATCCCGAAAAGTTCCCGAGGGTACAACTATAATCGAAACGAACGCGAACGAAATCGCGTGAAAAAGGGAACAAATATATAAAATAAACCTTGTCACATTACTGATCAGATATAAATTAACTGTTCTATCTAAATCACGTAATACAGATTATAAAATATTGCGCCTCCATATTAGGTTAATTTTTCTGATCAGTCTGCCACAAATCGTCAATAATCAATATAATGAATGCGTTTAAAATTTACCCTATTATTCAGTTGTGCGACTAAGGTCTCCATGGTATCGTTCTTGTTCGGCTGCCGCCTCTCTAAAGTGGCGGTCCTCGTCCGCTCCCCGAACCCGGCCGCCGGCTTGTCGGTGGTCTCGTCGGTTTTGCTGAGTCTGTCCGAGGTGGCAGCCTTGTCGAAGGGCCCGGCGAGCCTGGGGCCGCTGGGCTCGCTCTGCTTGTCGGCGAGGGTCCTCTCGGCCTTGTGCGGAGACCGCTCGGCGGTGAGCTCGGTGCTGGTGCGCACAGACGCGGACGGCGGGGAAGGCGCGGTAGGTTTCTTTATTTCTTCAAGCATCATTGTTATTGTTCGACCTGTCGATAGCACAGAAAAAGGTCAGCTTGCAATGAGAGTATTTAAAGTCTCCTGTCCTTATTACTTTTTCTACTATTATGTACAAATATTGTATGTATCGATACAAATGTCTTGTAACTGTTTAAGTGAAATAAAGAGGTTTCATAAGTAACTATGAAGTGGGAAATTAAATCGAGTTGCTCAAAGGTATGTGCCATAAGTTATTTATTAATCGCTAAGCATTAAGAATTATTTTTAATACATGCTAAGAGAAAATATTTTCCACAAAATGAATTTCTTACGGGACTTCAAACCGATTGGTCTAATTTAGTCCTAACGGACAAACAAAACTTTGCATTTATAATAATGGTGTGGGTTTGTACAGTAAACAAACCTGCGGCGGTGGGCGAATGTACAGTCGATGGTTTCGTTACTGATTCTGAATCTTTAGGAGCCGGTGACTCTTTCTTATTATCCAACGAACTACGGACCTTCATCTGAAAATAAATTACGCCACATTAAAACTCAAACGTACAAAATTTATTTGACAAAGACACACTGTCACACAAAACATAATGAAACATTTTAACCGAAAAAGTGAATAAATAGTACATAAAGATATATAAACACAAGTAGCGAATTTAGAGACGTTGCGCTGTATAAAATAATTATTAAATTAGTAAAATGTCACCTCTTCGAAACTCTCCATGACAGACATTCTGCTGCTAATAGATGAGGTGCTCTTTGACATTTCCATTGAATGTGAAGAAGATCTCTTTTCCTCTAGGCCTACGTCCAAAATTCTGAAATAAATGAATTGATCTAGTTATAAAAATAATAATAACATGATCTCTCGCGGATCTTCTATAGAATAAAGAAAGAACGATCATGTGGGAGTAGTGCAAGGGATTTTTATGGTCTGGCAAGCGAGCACATAGCCCACCAGTTGGTTATTTGCATCTGAGACCCTTAAAACCTTTGAAATCTCAACACTGCAATCCTAAGACGCACATTCGTTGCCAAATCTGAGGACTAAGATGGCTGCCTTTGAGGTAATCATTTCTCCGAATGTCTTATCCCCACGAAGCACCGTAACATCGCGAACTACTGCTGCATTGGTTTCTTACAGATTATATTAATAACTCTGTATTAGAACTTTAGGTCAAATTTAAAATACTTATTAGTCATAAGACTAGATTTCAATGGAATGTATAAGATATTTAATTTAATAAATAAAAAAGTGAATAACGAGAAATTCGATTAGAAACGCAATTGATTAACCTTCTAAAAAATAATCTAAAAACTGTTTTTTCTGTTAAATATGGATTACTAAACTACTGTAGTCTGCTCACGAGAGGATTTCTGAGACTGTACTGTATTTATTTCTGGTTATAAAGAAACAGTGCCTAAGCACAGTGCTTAAGCAAGTCAAAGGCGGTAAGAAGATTGATTTGCGTAATTTGAATTATACAAAGCTTTTATAAAATTATTGGAAAGGATAAGCCCAAATCTGCGTTGTGTTATCACATTAGTTAAGATCAAAAAGGTTATATAACACTAAATACTTGAATTTATTTTAAAATTAAATATGAAAATTATACGAGATAAATGTTGCATACGCAACAAGTACTGGTTTTTTTTTTCTGGCGGGGCTTGGGACGAGGCCAAGGCAATAGCATCGTACCTATCTGTGCTGCCAGCGTTAACGGTGAGCGGGTCCCGCTTGCCGTCCAGGCTGGTCTTCTTAGCCTGGTTCAACTTCAGCTCGGCCATCCACGGCGCCCTGTGTTTCTCCCACTCTCGCGTACGCGGCTTGATCTCCTCAGCCTTCTCGCTCGACTTATCCGCTGGAACTGAGGAAGTTTGCTGTTCTTTCATCATAATCATTATACAGTCATGTACCTTTATTGTTGAGTCACTGTTGAACTATTGAGAGCCAATGAATAATTCTAATGCAAATCGAATTAATTCAATCGTGACTTGATGCTGTCATTTAAGACAGGATTCTGTGGTGGTGACTCAACAACTATGTATGTCTCAGTCTAGTGTATATGAATGCGTATAAATCGTTTTGCATGTAGCACAAAATTGAACTTCGCGGAAATACTTGGACAAGACGTTTGTCCAACAGTGGACGTTCTTCGGCTGATATGATGACAATATATTCCTCTGGTCTGAGTATTCAATCCACGCCGCGCACCGCGCTATTTGTTTTGACGTTTACGATAATGCATAGTCGACCAAGAAACTTCTTAACCACTTTTCGTCTCTATTTGTAGCATGTTAAGGTCCCAAAGTGGTAAAGGAATTTCTAAGTCCACTGTACGTAAAATTTAGTAGTACTGCGTATTAGCGCATTGAAAACACATACGAGGATTTCCGAGTAAATTTGCCACTCGTATCGAGTCTTTATTATAACAGTCAAATAAAAGATAACTACAGTCTGTAAGCACTTAGAAGGAGCTTCAAGTTTGTACTGCCCTCTCTCGCTTTTATTAAGAGCGAGAGAGAGAAAGAGAGAGAGAGAGAACTATCGCACTGTACTACGATGCAATACAATATAGGAAAGCGTTTTACCTTCGTGCCCGTTACTTAATCCAGTTATTGGAGGAGTGTCATCTCGCATAACTTGACTCGGCGGCCGACGGCGAGGCGCTTTCGCTCTGAAAGAAACAAACGTATTTTCATCTCACTTGCTAGTAAATGGTGTTCAGGCAAAACTTCAAACGGTTTCTAATTCCATCTTTAAAACTTAGCTATAGTTCACACACAACCTATACGCTTCATTAAACTTTATTATTTTTATACATCAAGTTTATATCAATATTTATCATTAATTTTAGTAAATACATTTTTAACAAATTGGCAAAATCTGGCTGAATGGTCATTCCAGTTCGAAATTTAACGCAGTTATCCGAGTTAGATGTCAGAAAAAAAAGATTGTCATCTGTATTAGCGAGAAGTGGTTTTAAATTTGCCGAGTTATAAAGTGTTTTAAAAGTTTAAGAGACAATAGAAACAAATAAGAAATGGCTTCTTTATCCGATGAATCGGAATTATGATTCGATATTACAGCTACACCACGGGAATAAGAAATGCGACTCAATTAATTCAAGAAGATTTGTTATCAGCAGAGCCCGGATTTTTCGTGGCAAAACAAAACACTATCGTAATCTGGCTAGTGATAGAAACATCATTTTATCGATATCGAGTATTATTTATAAAAGCTGTGCTCGAACGAAATCCTGAATATGAAAGTTTACGAGATATATCTGAAAATTGTACTCAAACTGAAAATTATACCAATTACAATGAATTTTATAAATTTGCTCCCTTGACGTCAAGTGAAGTTGAACTTACATTTAGTAGATATAAATGGCGTTATAGTGATAAACGAATTTGTTTGCTCCCAGAGAATGTTGAAAAACGAATGATTATCTACTCCTATCACCATTACACGAATAAAACGCCATGTGCTGCTGTGTGTACTAACGTGGATTACGACGAAGAAATTGAATATGTTTCTATATAACTTCATATAAACTAGGTACGTTTTTTTATGTTGTATAGGGTATGTTATTTTATTTGGTCACGTTTTTTATTCTATTACACAATTATCGATATCGATAAAATGATGTTTCTATCACTAGCCAGATTACGATAGTATTTTGTTTTGCCATGAAAAATCCGGGCTCTTAACTCGCTATTAAAAGCCTTCGGCGTCGGGCTTCTAACAGTCTCGTTAGTAGTCCCCTTCTTACACCCTTGATAAACAATATACTATAAATCCATTATACTTTATCCAGCAAAACAAATGAATAATATATCCCTAATATTGCTTGTGAGTAAATCAAATTGCTTGCGATCTACTTGCTCCCCAGATAAAGGCATGCCAGTTAGGTCGGGCCGGTCCCGCTCGCCGCCGCTGCTGCTGCCGCTCGACACCGTCGCTACTGACTAAGGACAGGCTAGCCCGGTTACCTGCCGGCGCGCGGATCGTTGAGCATGGAGTGTCGCTCCACGTGGTCGAAGGTGCTGGTGCGGTCGGCGCGCGACGCCGCTCCGCCGTCGGGCCGGTCCCACTCGCCGCCGCTGCTGCTGCCGCTCGAAACCGTCGTCACTGACTTCTCTCTGGAAACAGGGAGGAAAAAATTTTAAAGCTTTCGCCTACCGGATGATGGGCATATCCCCTTGGCGCGTCGCCAAAAACGCGCGATAAAAATATAGAACAATTGCCCAAGTACGAGTCGGGCTCGCACAAGGTTTCCATAGCAACGTACAACATTTAACGCTACTTACATTTTTTTAACACGAAAATAGAAAATAGAAATCTCCATAGAAATAGAGACTCAATCTTTCGAGTGCCTATTTTTTAAATTTGTAATCATATCTACTCCTCATAAATAGGTAAAAAATATATATTTAAATTGAATTAAAAAACTTATTAGGAATAATTAAGAATCACTTAGATTTTTTTTACTTTTAATCATACACTTAAAGTGAGATGTGTCATTATTCCCATGAACTCATTTTTGAAAATCCATTTCCTCAAAAGCCATTATTTAATTTTATTCCATGATTAAACGTGTCTTGCAAACTAAAATACCTACTAAAAACCTTAAAATTTTCGTAAAAGAATATTATTCGGCGGTTTTCCAGCCGAATTGACAAATATTAATATTTTTTCCTAATTATAAGGAGTAGATTCGATTTCAATTAAAAAAATAGGCACTTAGAAAGTTAAGTCCCTGGAAAGTCCCATTTCCGATTCACGGTGCGCCGATGATATAACGGCTAAGTAATACACACAATGTGAAAAGTGTCTTGCTATTATGGTTCAAATGATACCTTGTGACAGACGGACGGACAGCGTAACTTTAGTAACAAGGTTTCGTTGACATCTTTAGGGTGCGGAAATTTTAATTAAAAGAAACATCCTGATTAGTTTTTAAGAAAAATAAAGTAAAAAAATCGGTAGAGATCTGATTTTAACCCACAAAATAAGACAGTTCCAGAAGAAATAACGAGATAAGTAGAAATAAGCTAGTGAGATATCATTGTTAAATCTTACTTATCTGAAGGTATCACTTTCTTCAGCAGCCCCGTGACACCGGTGCTCGGCGTGGGGCTCTTCTTCAATGGCACCGGCGGTTTCTTCACCTGAATAACAACACAAATAAACGTTCACTTCTACCCTCTTATTAGAATGGGAACAACAGGAGCAAGGATCGTACCTCTTTTAAGTGCATATGATTATGCATTCTCAAGAATATTCAAAATCACATCATCAAAATATGCAGGGAAAGCCACGTTATAAAGCTAAAAAAGTTTAGACTATTCTATACGATAACAATTAAGTTAAGTACATTGATTATCTAGTAATGTGAGAAAGCAGTCATATTATACACTTCTATTGGTAGTCGCAGTTAATTTTAATATATCCAGCGTTTATAACAGGCAGTCAATAGGATGAATGATAGAGACAAACATGTGTAAAGATATCAGAACTAGAGCGCGATATTGAAAACCCAGGGTAATAGGCCATCAGCTACAATTAAATAAATAAGATAAATCGAACTCCTCATTAATCATAAGGTTTTAATACAGTCATTGCGCAGCGATATAAGAACAATAAAATAATAAATAGGCCTTTTCATCTATTTCAGATGATTTAGGTAGCACTATGAAATACGAGTAACACACTTTCGCTCGTGACTCAGCAGGCCGATTCGGGATAGGATCCCCCGGCCGCACGCACGGCAAGTGTACGCACCCCCTGTTGGTCGGAGGTTGGCGGCCCGCTCGTGACGCCTCGCGCGTTTTTCTCTAAGGAGACCTAACCAGGTGGAGTCGTGCCTTGTTATAAGAACATGTCATTGGTATATTAATCATGCTGACATTTTGATACGAATTTTATTTAATACTTAAAAAGGGTCTATTATGATATGAGTATTATTGACACACCACATGAGTCGTATAGTATTATTCATTTATTCTGACATACTTATAAAAAATCTTAAAAAATATATTGAACTCAAATTGCAATTTTAATGACAGGATTTTTTGTTTACTCAATGGTTCTCGCGTGATCATTCATGTAATATTCTTTATTTTGAAAAGTGAAATAACTAATTTTAGACATATACAAATAATATGTATTTGTACACACAAATAAAATTAAGTTACTAATAAATAAATGTAGAATGGAGTATCATATGATTTGCGAAGAACAAACAATGTAAAATAATTATTTCATTATTAGTGTACGTTATAGTAGACAGTAGAGTTTTTGTAATGATTCCAAAACTACAGATACGCAACTTACTTGTGACTCCGGCGTACTGTCGGCGACAGTCTCGCTGTGTGTTGTCTTCTCGGACTCGCTCTTGTTTGAGTGCGTGACTGTACTCTGCGTACTGCTTTCCTTGCTGACTGTATTCTCTTTGTGTAAACTAGAACAATTAAAAACAATATTATTGATTAACGGATTCACTTCCAGCAACGCAAGGGTTTGCTGAGATTCAGGTTAAGGTGAATTTAGGCACTTGTCCCACCGCCGACGATGAGCGGGAGGCGAGTAGTCAGCGATCAACTATTATTATGTGTCTCTTTTATATTAAAACAGGATCTAAATCTTTTTTTTAATCAAGGGACAATGTCACACCAATTCACCTAATCCCGACGATACAAATACTTATATAGAGAAATACATACTTAAATATATACAAAACATCCATGACCCAGAAACAAATATTCGCGTTCATCACACACACAGTATCTGTCCTTAAAGAGATTTGAACCCAGGACCGCTACCTGGGCCAGCAGCGCGTCGTCGTCACTTAATTCGACAAATTAGTAGAGAGAGTTCTCGCCGGCAGTAACAGCCAGCGATCAACTATTAATATGTGAGTCGATAACACGGGAACTAAATCTTTTGTTCTTTTCTTGAGCGAGAAAATAGTCGATAGCTAATTACTTCCTCAGTGCCTTACACGGCCATTTTGAGCAATGTCAACAATTGCCGTTTTGATCTAATTTGGTGTAATAGAATGAGATACCCTTAATGGTGACGGGCAATTGCTCAAAAAATTGCTCTTATAAGTGCACGTTTACAGTAGGCTTAGTACATATAACATAGATTTAAAAAAAACTCATATACAACTCAGTCAATTCTCATCAAACCTAGCTAGCTATCCACCTCTGTTAACTATCTTTCCATTTAAAAAAATCGGCTCAGGGCGACTTTGTCTACAGTCCTATTTTGTCACCTTCATAACTCGTCCACAATGCCATGTCGTCAGCATGTAATTCCTAAATTATCACCTTTCTAACTCGGACACATTTTTATATCGTCAATTTCCCATTTTGTCCACATTCCTATATTGTCCATTGTGATACGTCGTCCATATTCCTATATCGTCCACAGCGCAACCTGAAGTTAGCCACACAATATTGAAGAATTTGACCACACAATTGAAATGTGGACGAGTTAACACTGTGGACTATATAGGAATGAGTTCGGAAAGTGATAATATAAGAAAGTAGACAAGTTAGGAAGGTGACAATATAGGAATGCCGACGACTTGGAATAGTGGGCCATATGGCATTGTGGACGGGTTAAGAACGTGACGAATTAGGACTGTGGAAGAAGTCGCCCCGAGCCAAAAAAACACGTCCGAATCGCTCCATCAATACGTAAAACACATATTGTCTTTGACCTGTTATGGTATTGTTGTTCACTCGGCCGCCATTACTGTCAAGTAAATGAGAGCTATCAAGACGTTGACAATACGAAAACAGATCAAAGGCAATATGGTTTATACCGCCTAGAACAGTCCAGTACCGCATCAGCTCAAAGTGAAACTGAGCTTTGATCTGTTGTAATACGATACATATTTCAAGTTAAAGTAAAAACAATTGCCGGGTGCGGTCCTCGCGTCGTCCACGGAAAGATGTATCGTACTAACACAGATCATAACTCACTTTTCAATATTATTGAGCTGATGAGGTGCTGATTTGGTGCCGGGGCAAAGGCATGTTAGCTACTGCGTTAACGGATGCCAACTGATATAATTTGGTGCGAATTGAAACGAAACTCGAATTTCCTGTAATGATAACTGAGTAGACTGTGATATCCCATGTGTTGGTAAATTTACTTTTTAAAGCCAACAAATGGGAATTAACAATTTGTCACATCTATAATTTGTGTGAGTAGTTTAATTGCAATTTAGAATTTTACATGAAGATTGACACTTCCTCCAAAAACGAAAGTCTAATTTTACCTTTACTATACAAACATAATAAAAGGTAGATGTGTTTGTAAGTAAGTTTGTTCGGTAATCTGTGAAACTACTGATTCAATTTTGAAAATTCTCTTACTATTAGAAAATATTTTAATCTCAAGTGATTTACATTTTATACCGCAACGGAATGTTAACACGAGCGTCAAAAGTACGACATACAAATTCCATGTTCGATAAAGGACCCAGTTATAAAAATGTATAAAATAAATAATTGATACCTTATTTTAGTGGTGGTCAATTCCTTGACAGAGGCGGTTTTTTCGGAGTACTTGTTTAATATGGGGTATATGGAATTCTTGCTAGGCGGCCGGTCGGGTTTCTTTTCTTCCATCGTATCATGCACTACTGTAAAGTCAAAGTTAAAAGAACATTTACAAATTATTACAAGTATCACAATTCACAATAGTTCTTGTGTCAAAAGAACAATGACAGTATAACGCAACAATATCGAAATGAAAATAGTGCAGTTATGCCCTTTTCCAGCTAACGTTGTGTAGGCGCATGCTCAAGTTCATCTTAAATAAAATGATCCTTTCACATTCCTCGCACAAACTAAATCCAATCACTGAAAACGTTCAAACAATTTCATAACACTCACTGTCCACTCCCATTTTGCTAAATAGAGTGGCAAATTAATGGAAAAACACTGTAGCAACACGATTACATCAACGCGGGTGAGGCGACTGCATTAAAAAGACTCTGAGCACAGCGATGAGGTAAGTTACGCAAAATCACGACTACGCTAACCTTCATGAGAAATGTCAATAGCATAATATCGAATACTAAACTATGGTGGGCGGACTGTTTACTAACAACTACACGCGATTCGTTGCCACGTCGAACTTGGACTTTAATGAGTAACACATAAGCTTCATAAGAAAATTATTATTTAAGTCAAGTGCGATAGTAGCGGTTGGTTTATGTTCCCAGTTAACGCGAGCTCGTTCGTACTAAAGTAAATGGCTGTCTTTTTGTTTCGTTGCCTCGAAAAAGTACTAGCCGCTTGAACAAGGGAACCATTGTTGTGCTAATGCCTTCGACCATTTATAAGGAAGTCGACTCACAAATATCAGTTTCTGTAACATTGATGAATGATGTTGAAATGCCCATTTAAATTCAGGCCTCTTTCGAATTCGGTGCCAAACCGACTGATAAGTATTTCACACGAATATATTTATTATTACATGTTTACATGAGATTATCTAGAAACGATCAACCTATCTGTGCAACGAAATTATAAAGATATTAATAAATCTAGAGATCTAATTAGCACCGTATTGATAATCGTTTTTGTGTCTTTTTTGTTCCTGGTGCCTGCTGTTTGGGCCAAGTCTTTTTATTTCGAATGTATAAAAACGACGGAAACACTACAAATAGATTTATGGTAAATGATACATTCGAGCGAAAATATTACGGACAAACGGCAGACATTCCTTTATTTAACTAGCATTACCTACACATAGTGCCACTATAATAATTCAATATTTATGTTACAACACGAGTTATTTTTATTTTTCTTAATATACACATAATGCTAATCGAATAAACGAATTTAAATTATTAGTTCTACAAATTAAGTTAAATAAGTTTATGATAACAAACTATTTAGAAGTTTAACCCGAGTTTGATAATACATCTGTACTCGTATATGAAAGAGTAACAATTCTCTGATAATGCTTACACCGCACAACGTAGACTTACTTTATTCCAAATATGTACTTTAAAACCACAAACAGAGCTTTACTGTTATATTATTGAGAGCACGCCAACATACGTCTTTAGCGTGTAAAAATATAAATTTGTGTGATACACTATCGGCGTTGTTATCATCTATAGAAAATTATAGCAGCGTTACTGATTACGCCGATATGGCATTTTCAGGATAAAAAGGCCGACCCGGGCTACTTTCAGGTATAATTATAATGATTTAATAAGGAATAATCAAAATTATTTTGCAAGTACATTGTAACCCTGACCCTGGTGTCTAGAACCGTGTCACAGTGACGTTATGATTCAAATCGTAACAAGTGTCAAACAAATGGTACTATAAAGTCATTGTGACACCGTTCTATGGTGGCTCTGGGTCTAACAGCGCTTTTCAAGACACCACTGCTGGACCGCCGCAAGAAATATACATAAGTGTATATATATCTAATTAACGAGCACTTCCACTTCTTGCTCAACAATATTATAAATAAAGTTTTAGTTCGTGAGTATATGTGACAATGTTTGTCTCTCAAACATACAAAAGACACGCATTTTAATTAAATTTGGCACATAGGATGTTCAATATCCTGGCTTCAGGCATAGTATAAAAGCTATCACGGAATAAATCACAACATACAATTAAAATGTTAATAATAATGAATGATGAAACAGTAATATACTGGGTATCCATGTCCGTCAGAACTAAAAGGAAAGCAATGTTAATAAGCTCGTGTTTAATAATTCCTTAAGTGTGCATATATCGTGGATATAATTGAGTCGTAACGTATTTCGTGCTCGCGTGCCTTCTCGCTAATTTTAACATGCCACTAGTTCGAAATTAAATCTGACGTAACGTTTATAAATAACAAATCATAATGAAACACGATGGGAACCCCAAAAAACCTTAACAATCATAAAAAACAAATTCAGATCATTTTAGTAAAGATAATAATAATTATAAAACACGACAGCTATTAAAAAAGTTGAACTAAAAAGTAAAAAATAACTGTTTAATTGGCAGTTCAAATTGAAAATATTTTTGTAGAATTTGCATGAGAAAAAGCAAGCTATTCTAACAATCTGACCACCGAATTAGTCAATGTACTCATATATACGTCAAATACACCGCGCACGATTGAGGAAACATTTGCAAACAGGTACCTGACTTTCCTTTGTTTATTTTAAGCGCAACAAACAATAGTATTTCCGCTTGCACAGTGTCTTATGCAAGCCTTACCCCCTTTTCTTCATGAACCTTAAAAGTATCACTGCCCTGACTGATAGCCGGACATAGTTATCAGTGGCGGCAGCATTTTTGAAGACTAAGGCCCGTATTTTTTTTATTTTATTTATTTTTTAAATATATATGTGTATAATGTTCTATGGTTTAGCGTTTACTTTGATGTATCTTGTGACGGGCCTCACTGTCAAGATGAGTCTATTAATACGGCCATAAATTAAGAGGATTGTGAAACGACCCTGAAAAATCTAAAAAAGCCATACTAATTCAGCTCCGGGCTATAACTTTTCTTACCCCCTAAATCAATTGCAATTTTTATGATTTTTGAATGTGTTGAAGTTATTAAGAAATACTAGGTTTGTAGGTTTTTGTTTTAAACGGAAAGAAAAACGTACAGACCTAGTTTTTCAAAATATCTAAAAGATATTCAAAAATCCTAAAAATCGGACTACGTTCAAGGGGAGAGAAACGTTATCGCATTGTAAGGATTTTTTTAGTACCAGGCACGTAGTCTCGAGAAAAATAAAATCGAAGAACGGCTCTATACTGCCCGCATCCAGAAAGATTATGTTAGGCTAATATTATTATGACCCAAATATGCAGGTATTAATTTTTACTAACTTTTCACTTCGCCATACAACTCATAGTAGATCTCGGCCGGATTTCTTTTAGGAAATAAAGCAACAGACGCGACTGAACATCCCGCTACTTTACTCGAGAGTCAAGTAAAAAGCAAATAAGAAGTGTCGAGGCCACGCCTTAAATCAGACCGAGTTCATGAATACCCATACAACTTGAGTGTGGGAGAATAACTGATGGAATCTACTCAATTGGCATTGTTACTGTACGCAACCTGCATACCTACATAGAAGGCATTTTAACTGGGCATGTAAGTTCAAGTTTTATATAGTAGTATGACTTGCTAAATTAGTCATAATTGTCCTAGATTCAGTAGCCAATTAGTTAATTGAGGATTGAGTTTTCTAAATCAAATTAAGGTTGAATACCTACCGAATGATGAAGAATTTGTTAGGTTTTAATAAATAAATTATGCTCATTGTTTTGACCTTGTATCCAGTATATACTCAGGTTCGATTTAGTTTAAGAGTAGTTAAGCTAGAGTTATACAACTGGTAAATATTGTTTACTCTTCGGCAAAATAGGGTTTCGCCTGTTTGTAATGAGTAATGAGATTGTATATTGTTCTGATCAGTATGGCAGAATTAAGCCTGCAATTATGCTAATATAACCGATTTCGCTCAGGGAAATTAAACATTATAGCGGCACTCTACTAAGCACTATTTGCCTTGTACTGTTGTTACATCTCTTACACTTGGCATACCGAATGACAGAGATGCAACGAAAATATTAGTCAGATAACAGTCAAGTGAAATGCTTCCATTAGAATGCTTGTGCTATGGCGAAATGTCAATGAATTCATTTGACGTCTGACTCTAACTTGCGTCACAAGCGAATCGTGTCGCCGGCGTTATCCAAGCATGGTATCTGCAGTTGTTTTGCAGTGTTTATTGTCTGTTATAATCATTTTAGTCCTAACGTGTTTGAAGTCATTACTATCGAAGTCAGTATTTTTAGGCTTATTAGAAACTCATGCTAGTTTGCCTCCCACTCCTATAAAAAAAACGAAACCTAACCTCACCTATTTTTATCTACACGTTACGATTTCAGCGATATAAAAATTATGATTTAATTAATTTTATTCCAATACATTATAACCAGAACCATTTATGGGAATCATAGCCGAACTATATAGAGTATTTGTAAATAATGAAGACGCTAGCACACTTACGCGACACCGCAGAAGAGCGCAATAAAGTTCGAAATCGTAATACATTATCACGATATCGCCTCAGCTTTGCGGCTTTACGACAAAAATGTAGTTTTAGGGATACGTTCTCGGATTTTACAACTACATACAAAATTACTTTTGGTTTGAATTGCGTCCTATTGATATTACAAATATCAATGTTTGAGATGGTATTTATGATTCACTTACAGATGAATAGCTAAATAGATTGGAAAGAAATTCATCACACAAATAGACCATACATTTCGTTCCAAAAAATAAAATGGTCTTACAGGAAATATAAATAATAGCCCGGTTTATAATCCGATTGGTTATTCAGACATACATAATCGCATCACCAATCTCATTACATGATTTACATCATAATTGGTTGCGATTGACCTAGTACATTATTAATCAGCCAACACGTCTTCACGAACCAATTTTATAGCCAATCTCGGCAGATTGTGTTGAAAATCCGTAAGACAAATTACACACGACAAAGTCAGTCTTCAGCAGATTATACTCACTACAATAAATTGTATCTACTCTACTTTTCAACTTACCAAACTTTAGTTATTTAACTTGTCTCACTTCATCTTTTATTTACTTATATATCAAGTGCATCATAACATAGTGTAGCATAACAGAAAAAGCCAAAGGGGTACGCAGATTCCTTAAAACTAACTTATATCTACAAGGTGCCTTATCTTGGTCACGGTCCAAAACTCCACTCAGTCATACTATTTTAGAATCAAAGAGGTCATATTATAATGCTGCCGCGAGTAGGGCGTCGAACAGCATGAGATCACGACGGCGCTCGTCGCGTTGCCTAGCAAGGCCTCGACAAAAGCTCTCTAATTTCTAGATAACTGACGAATGTCTTATTGAATTGTCGACCTTTAATATTTTGACAGCGATAGAATACAAATATTTACGTGCGGCAGATGCCATTAGATGGCGACTAACGTGTTTTGCCGGCAATGCCGAGAGCTATACAAAGACCAGGGCTGCTATGGTAGTTTTTAACTCGACAAACACTAATTTCTACTTAAGTGTGAAGCCAAACGAGGGTAATTTTTGTTGTTGTGATGTGAGTTGCATATGTTCAGTCGCGTAATTTCTGCTACATACAAAAGTAAACTCATTTTGCGTTGCCGTGTGAGACAGACAGGAGTTCTGTATACGACCAAATGTGGCAGAAATTCCGCGACTCACAACTCGAAACATTACACACGTTTGGCTTCACCCTAAGTACTAGAGAGCTATCAAAACTTTGACCATACGATAACAGGTTAAACACGATATGGTTTCTACCGCCTTTAATCTTGGGCCCGGTCTATATGCCAGACAAGCCGAAATAAACCTTACAAAACTATAAAAGATAAAAAGATAGCTCACCAGGGGGCAGTAGCTGCACAAAGTTGTCAGGGAACAGGCCGACGCGGCCGTTTACCTCGCCGCGCCACCAGCCGCGGTCGGGCGCCTCCTTCGAGACCACGGTCACGATCTCGCCCTCGGCCAGCGTCAGCTCATCCTCGTTCACCGCTGTGTAGGGGAACAGGACGCGGCATAGCTCCTTCACTGTGGAACAAAGTTTAAAGTAGAATACAACATCCATGATAACAGGGTTGGTCTTATCAATAAGTTGTTTTACTCGATTCAAGGGATTCCTTTGTCAGCTTACATAAATACGTAATACCCTTGTTTCCTTCAAAAAAAACTATTCTATTCGCACACTTCTGCATAATACCTACATTTAAACTGTATCTTGCAGCTCTAAGCAGTGTATAAATGTTGTAAGCTTAATCCGTGGTGGTGAATGCTCTTTGAATGTCGATAAGAGTATTTAAGTAATGAAAGATTGTATGTGCCACATTCATATACAAGCCCCTAGGTCTATGTGTGTTTAATTTAAACAATATTAGTCAGTGCTTAACTGATTAAACAATTAAAAGCTTGTATAGGTAAAAAACTTAAGTAAAGCTCCTCTTGCATGTAGTTGTGTACAAAACTAATATGGGATTTACGTCAAATTTCAAATATAGAATATCGTACGGTCTATACAGATGTTATACAACTACATGCAAGAGGAGCTCTACTTAGTTTTTTACCTATATTAACTACTAAACGAGAATAAACCAAAAAGCCATAAAAACTATTGGTTTCTAATAATAAACGTATGAGTACAACATTCACATAGTACCTATACAGTATACACGAGAATAAATTATAAACGCTAAAAGATGACACACTCAAAGGAAATCATTGTTATTCATTAAACTGTTAGTAAGGAAAGCCCCTTCGCAGAAACAGAACATTCAACTGGTGAGTCATGCTCACGGCAAACAATTCAGAGGGAAGCATCTAAAGTGCTGCAGGCAACAAACGTGGGAGAAAACGATTCTAAACAATCGGACAAGAGAACTAATGAAATATTCGGCTTGTTAACGTCATATGGGGTACTATTGTTGATATAAGATAAAAAAGAATTGAAGAAACTAACTATTGTAGCGCAACAGAATTTAATAACTGGTATAATTTGACTGAACAGTGTTGTTTCGGGCTACCTACAATACAGTGTGTGGCCCAAAACCGGGGATAATATTAAAAACAGGGGCTCTATAGATCACTGGTAATTACATTATAATGGTCTTACCTAATTAAAATCAAAACTTAACTTTCAGTTTTTTTCTAATAATCTTAATCGCAAATTCAATGTAATGCAAACACCGCTAAATCTACCGCGTGTTGTCAATGGCACCCTGTACTCAGACATACCGCGTACCAAGTGACCAAGCGACGATATCGCGACGGGAAAATACATTACCTACGATTTTTAACTTTGTAGGCTATTTTCTCCAAAATTATAGACTTTGTAATATTAAATTCTTGTAATAGTTAATTGAAATATTCTAAAGAATCCCCATTTACTTTTTTCGCCCCGGTTTTGGGCCACACACTGTATAATAATATTCATATTCATTTATTCATTGTCATCACATGGCCCAGAAGTTGTACAGATTGGAGTTAGTATCTTTAAAACTTAAGTATAGGTTAGACCATGCGATACCCTGCAAGGCCACCACAATGTAAGGGCACTTATATATTTTCATTTTTGTTTTACTTACCATTTACATTTTCCTTGTTTTAATGTTAAATTCCCTACAATAGAGTCGTAAATTGCATCAACTGTGACGGCAAAAGAATTTAGCTCTATCCCAATATAAAATCGTAAGACGTACCGAAAATCGATGATTGTTTAAATATTTATAGAATACAATTTGTTGACAGTTTTCCGTTTTCGGTCCACTACAGGATAGGTATAAACACCAACTTTACAGTCATTTAGGGTAGGTTAAATGTATTAATTAGGTACTGGAGAAAAATCCTGTAAATACATGTCCTCATTCGTTTTCAAAGTGAAGCTCTTAAAATAGAAAATTATAAAGGTGCACTCAAGAAATGGACATTACTCACAGCTAATTAGATTAGGGGATGCATTTGAATATCTTAGCCTACAAATATAGAGTGCATCAGGTCAGAATAATTGTTGTGTTGGCTAGGCCACTACTTATGCAACCCCTCTGCAAAATCACAGATAATACTAACCAGGAAACCAGGCCTAAAAATACTCCCGAAATTCACCACTAAAAAGTGCATCCCTCAAGTGCTTCGCCTGAGAAGCTACGTACCAGGTTTTGGGGGAAGTGCAGGAGCTACTTCGACGACAGGCGGCTCGTAGGTCACCGGTTGAGTGTCCAGCGTCACGACGAAGTTGGAGGGGAACACGCCGACGCGGCCCTGCCGCCTGCCCTGCCACCAGCCTTCCTCCACCTGCACACGGACAAAGACGTCATCAACTTGATGCAATCCGCTCCTTATTTATTTCCTCTTTAATTTTTATTTTTATTCTACCAGGATATTTAGGGCATAGTTTATTTTGCTTTCGGTAAAGATATCGTTCATTAGTCATAAGCTCGATCGCCAAGCTACAGAACATTGAGGTGACACTCATCAGACCATGGGATGGCATAATTTATTTGAGAAGCACACACTGTAGGTCATTATTAGAGGAAACATAAACGCATTTGCCACCGTCTTCATACTCATAGCTTTCAACTGTGCTGCATCTTTATTTACAAGTCGTGCATACACTGCAAAACCGCACATTCGCGTTCCAGGTAATGGATCAGGTCAGAAAGACAAAAGATTCATAAATTTAGAGCCATTGCGCTGTAGTATGATCAGTGGGCCTCCCGTGACAAAAAGTGAGGGATGTTTTATCCACATTTTGTCACGGGAGAAACGTCTTTTAAATAAGTTTATTTCTGCATGGTGTGGATTACCTCTCCGAGGACATCGAGAACGTCGCCGACGTTCAACGGGAGCTCGTCCGGGTTGGCGGGCTGGTAGCTGAACACCGCCCGGCACCGTCCCGTCACGCCGGTGGTGCTGCTTCTACACAGAAACAGATCGGTTCACACATTTGGTCTTTGGAAAGGTTAAAGAATTGCTAAAGCTATTGAACGTATGATGCATCGATCGATAATTATAATTCCGTGCCACATGTGCGATCAAAATGTTAGGTTATTTTCGCATAGACATAACGAGTTGATGACTAGGCAAAAAAAAGACTGGTCTTCGCTAAATACGACTGAGATCCTGTGGAACATCAGTAAGTTGGTCATATTTAACTCGAAGATACCCCTTAGCAACTGGAAAAGAAGTAGCTAAAATGAAGCGTGTAATAAGAGCGGGTTGTTGTTGATTTTTGCCATAATTATAAACCCAATATAATAATAATATTATAATAGGAAAATATTAGATTTTAAAAACGACGACCAGTGTTGGATTTTAAGATGGGGTTTATGGCATACCCTTACTAAGAGTCTTTGGACTATATAGCGTACGCTGTGTGGTACATTGAACAGTATACCAACAATATTGCAAAAGTGAATGACTCATAAACAATCTATATTTAATCAATTACATTAAAACCACATTAAGGAGTTTTCCTTTGTGTATGATGATAAGTGACCAAGTGATCCAATTAAAACAAAACAAACGATTGCTTTTTCTAGACCACTGACATGAGATTTATAAGTTTCAAAGCATAAAGTTCAACAAAAACCACAAATATATATTTTCTATTCAACAAATTTCACACTAGTTTTAGTCCAGTAGTTTTTTTAGGTAAACTTGTCTTAAAACAACAACAAACGACAAACCTTACATTTACTTTAGCAGGTTCTGCATGGAGAACTGTAGATTTACTACCAACGTCAACGTATAAAAAATTGTCTAATCGATTAATTATTATATATATCCGCCAGGCGGTGAAAAAGACATATGTCACGGACACCGGAAACTTAGCTCCAATTTCACACGTACATCACACCACATAAATATATATTCACAGTAATCTTACCTATTCCCAATAATTACGAGTGAAAAATTTCAAAAAATACTTTCTATATCACCAAGGGCCACGGAATAGACACTTGGCCGCAGACCGCTGCTCGTCTTATCACAGCCTTATCCGCACTGATAAGATAATGTGCAGGTTCATTATAAATACCGCTAATCAAAAAATTATCACGTTAAAATAGCACGCCTATATGTACACCTGGTGTATACCTATAGTACAGTCATCGTCATAAATAAGTGATTCGGTGATTACTTTCGTTTTGTATCTAGCCGCTTTTCTTTTACCTCTTGTTTGGTATCTTTACTAATATTATAAATGGGAACGTGTTTGTTTCTTTGTTCCGCAATTACCCGATTGACGTGAAATTTAAAGACGGGCATAAGGTAAATTCATCCTAGAAAACCGATAGTAGATATGTATCCAAGGATATAGCGATAATCAAGCTGTACACGGAAGGAATCGCGGCCAAGGCTAATGTAAAATGTAACTTCAAAGCTTTACTCGTAAGTAAAACAATAAGTGTACAAACAAAACCCGTTACGGTACCGCATGAGAGTAAGTTTCAAAACTGATAACTATTGATTGGCCCAACGAACTTCCATGAAATTTAGCTAAGAACCACCACCAGAATACAACCTTTGGAATAAAAAAAACGGGTTACCTTTGTTTCGTCAAAATATTTTTGGTCAAATGTATCATTTCCATACACCGGATTGACAGGGGCAAAAATGTACCAGTGCTAGTGATTCATTAAATGTCAACTAAGTTTATCGACATCGATAACAAGCAATTTTTAATCATCATTATCATAAGTAATGACCAAGTTTGAATACCTTTTAATTATACAAACGTCTTTTAGTTAAGTACTTATCGCAACTATGAACAACCGGTATCTGATATTGACTCTGGACTTGAATAAATTTTGACAACCATTAAAATTACATTGAATACCAAATACATTCAGTACAACAGTATTCTTTAGCATTCCGACCAATTGAGAAGCTTTTTGTTTTTTAAGTCGGTTAAAAATGCCTCGAAAGAAAAAATATCGTTTATCTTAATGGAAAGCTGATCATTCAAATATAGAAGATAAAGGTACGACCTACTTTTGCAAGAAATGTAAGATCCATATGTCACGAAAAAAGTTGTCGATAAACTTAGTCGATATTTAATGAATCACTAGCACTGGTACATTTTTGCCCCCGTCAATCCGGTGTATGATCATTTCCCAAACCGCTACGATGTTTCAGGATTTTATAAAAACTAACCTAACCTATAGGGTTCTAGATGGATGGATGGTAAAATAAATTCTGAAAAAAATATATAACATTTGGTTTGGCAAAGGGAAAATTTGGGAAAAATGATACATTTGACCAAAAATATTTTGACAAAACAGCAGGCTCCCAAAAAAACACATGCTATCAGATGGGCCTTACTGCCGTAATACCTACTGAAGAAGGCGGCTTGTTACCAATAGAGTATAGAATGCTTTGACTGCTAAATTTAAAAGAACTTGCAAAAGATGTAAACAAACCCAAACCAACAAATTTACCATGATAGATGACTAAGTCAAACCAAATAGTCTCCTACACTTTCAACATCACCATCACATCAGCCGAAAGACGTCCACTGCTTGAAATAGGCCTTCACCTAGTAACATGAGTTTTAATTATTATTTCCTACACTTTATACTACAGCCTATTTGCTCGTACCTCTGGAAGTACTTATTCTCAATGCACTTATATACTGACGTCGGCAACCGGTTTGGAACGCACTGGTTCTAATAGATTAATAATCGAATATCAACAAACTTGCTTATGAATATACACAAAGTAAAAAATTACTTTAACCACGCCCGACATAACTGTGTCCTCTGCTTTTAGAACCACTACCACACACAATCACCGCCACCAACTATCTACCACTACCACTATCACTAGACTAACACTACCAACCACTACCACTATCACTACCATTTTCTTAATAGCTATCGGAAATCTTCGTTTTTAGGGTTCCGTAGAAAAAAAGACGACGAAAATTGACCAGTCCCTGATCTCCGAAACTAAAGAGCCTAAAATTTTGAAAAAAGTACAAAATATTGCTTGTAGATTAAAGGAAAACCTATAAGAATTCTATCAATTGAAAAATAGTGGTAAACTCAATATAATACGGTCACTTACGGAAAATAATTCACTAAAACCACCACTAGATAGCACTACTAGTAGTTAACTCGCGTCTTACTGCGAGATTCCCAATGTGATATTTTGTATTAATTTAAAAAGCACAGTAATATATTTATAATTGTACGGAAGCCTCCCCACGCGAGTTCAACTAGCACTTGGCCGGTTTTTCTATGACATTCGAGTGGCAAATATTTTTTTAAGATATTAAGAACATGGGAGTACCTTTGTTCACAAACAAATCGAATTTAAAAACAATCCAGACAAATGGCTAAACAAGATTAAGTTTATGTGCGTAATTAGCTCAATAGTTATTAGATAACAACAAAGCTAACAATGGAGCGTCTTATATTTACTAACAAGTTGCTACGTTCCGTTCGGTATGGTACTCGCCGCTAGTCAATATATGATCTAATCCTACAACACATGTACCAACACTAATAATACTCCTAGTAGAATGACATCACTCGTGTTCATCTACCTATAAGTATGAGTAATAGCTGCGTTTCTGCAAAGTTTCGTTTTTAAAAAGGTCAAATACGGCTTTATCTGAACCAAAGATTTGCTTTTTCATGGGGGGGTTTATAATTTTTATAGGTTGTGGAATTAGAAAAACAAGTTTTCTTTTATTTTATATATTTTTACTTCGGAACGGTGTGTATATGATGCCAAAAACGAATTCGGCATCCCCAATTTATACGAAAACGATACCGAAGTTGGCCTAGTAGCTTAACCGCCGTAGATAATAAAGATAAAGTTGACACTCCCCCCCCCTAAAAAACATTTTCACCAAAAATCTTGGTGGCTTCACTTCTAAAATCCATCCTTGGGTCCTAAGGACAAATCCTGCCAAAGGAAATCTTTGGTTCACGAAGCGCCGTATTTCATCTGCTACAACTGCCAATATAACAAATCAACGAGTAAGGAATTGCGAAAATCTCGTCCCAGTATGATAATTATATATTTAATGTCCTAAAATGGGAGTAACTTTCACCTGATCGACTTTATAAACACGGAATTAAAATAAACAACAGCAAAACGGAACCAGTTGTGTTGGGTTACAAAATGTATAATGTGTGCCAGTGAACTAGAAATATAAGACTCGCACGGTAATTGTATCTAAACCAGTTCCAGAGGAGCTCGAGTGCGTATACGCACCGCGCTTAGAACGGTGGGACCCAGCGGTGGTGGTTAAACTAACTGTACGGTAAAGGCTGGAGACACATTGCTTGAACTTCAATCTTCAACAACATTACTTAATTAGGTATGAAAAACATTGGTCATGACTGCATAATTCATGGTTGATGTTCATTTTTTACACAACCTACCCAAAAAAGAAGTGTATTAATTTTCGACTAGCCCGTCCGCAAGTTCGTCCGCGTAGATTTCGATTATAGTTATTCCCTCGGGAACTTTAAAAATTTCCGGGATGAATAATAGCCCATGTGTTATTCCATGGCATTTTAAAGGGTAACAACATAACAGAAACTTTCGCATTTATAATATTAGTAGGATTCAAAATGTTACACTGTAAATAACGTTCGTCTAGTTTGTCCACGTAGTTAGACTGGTTGGTAATGACCCAGCCTACAAAGCTACCGGTCCAGGGTTCGATTAACGGTAAGGGCAAATGTGTTTGTGTGAGATGAGCACGAGTATTTGTTCCTGAGTTTTGGATGTTTTCTGTATTACTAGATTGTTGTTTAGTACCCATAACACAAGTCTAGTTTACGTCTAATTCAATTTGTTTGAGATTGTCTTTTTTTTTTCTAAATATCTTTGAAACTAGTTTACATATAAATCATACTCGTAGACTATACAAATATGTTGGTGTTGGAAATCCTCCATGCATACCACTAGTTATCATTCTAACGGTGTGTAGCGCTATATGCGTGTGAGAATCTTATAAGAGACTTGCCATAAATAGCCCATGCACAAATATGGTAAACACGAGACACGTATGCTAAGTAGGTTTTAATCTTTAGCTTTACACTTACGCAATTGATCGTGAACTTTACTCGAGAACCTGTTAATAAGATGTTACTTCATTATTAAATAAAAGGCACACCTACTCCTTTAAAGTAATGGCATTGAGATCGGGCAACATCGTATTAACGATGATAACAATTAATTACAAGCCTACGTATTAGCTGTGATATAAAGATTTAGTTAATCGTTAATAAATAAATATCTGGGACAATCTCAGACAAATTGACCTAGTCCCAAAGTAAGCTCAAGGCTTGTACTACCTATATGTGTACTAGGCAACGTACACTACACACACGTATATAGAGAAATATATGAGTCATATAGAAACAAAGTCAGCAACATCAATTTTTTTAATGTAGCATCTTTGAATGTAGTGGTATAGTTAAAATAATCGCTAAATAAAACATATTTTCTATCCATGATTTTAAACCAAGATGGATGTCGCTGACTTTGCTTCTATATAACTCATATACTTAAATAAATAGAAAAACTCCAAAACTCAGAAACAAATACTCGCGCTCATCACACAAACATTTGCCCTGACCTGGAATAGAACCCGCGACTGCTAGCTTCGTAGGC
Organism: Acleris sparsana; assembly: GCA_923062465.1. NCBI lineage: Eukaryota > Metazoa > Arthropoda > Insecta > Lepidoptera > Tortricidae > Acleris > Acleris sparsana. Next base: position 7,037,986 of record OV281293.1, read on the forward strand.
AGGGTCAGTACCAACTAGACTAACTGCGTCGTTAGCGGAGTCACGAGAATCCTGTCTACAATCAATAAAATATTCGTCATCGTGCGACGTGTTTTTATTATAATTATGTACCTAGGTACATCTTTAGAAGGTTTTATTTCAACCTCATTCAGTTTATGTAATAAGTATGTTCCGTCTTAGGAATAAATAAAGTAGCAAAATAAGAATACACTCACTGCAATCGCCGGAAAGCAACCATGCATTTTTAAGATTACTTACTTTAAAAGTGCTGTGCGAAATCACTCGAGTGAGATCTCTATTTATTATACTCAAGCAAAAAGTGTTGTTTACTCCATGTTTTTTTCTAAATCTTTTAGATAACTTGTTAACAATTTAGAATAAGTAATAAAGTAAATATGGGAGAGGTATGTCTAGCAGCAGTGGACTAGCATATTGATTATTTATTTATCAAGTAAGGTACACCAACAACAAACAATACAATCACAATAAAACTAATTTACAAAAACACAATTTTGACGTGTAAAAGTGCCCGTGCGGCCTACTTACTGAATAAACATCTTTTTTTATCTTTTTTACAATCTGATATGAATGTCAATTACAGGTATACACGACATTTATCTAAACCATTAAACTTAAACAAATTGAATAAAATCTCTCACACATATAAATCCTAATAATATTCAAAATATAAACCAAATATAATCTAAGTAATTAATAATCTAGCACAGATATATAACATAGGCTGCATAGGCAGCATAGGCTGATGAGGTTGAATAACGTTACAAAGTAAATTGTTTTTTTAATACAAGATATAAGATAATCACATATTGGCGCTACTGTTTCAACTTTTCAACGATTTATACCTAATGCATTGTTATTTATAAGGCATTATTTAATCATTTACGACCGGAAGATATTTTTTATGTATATTGAAGCTAAAAATGTTTCACCGTTATTCCAGATGCAAATCTTAAGGAAAGTAGGTACATTCTTCTGATATCGCTTCGTATATCCGTTATAACTTCATAAATAACACTACAAACAATGTGCGCTAGAGTCAATGGTCCGCGCCACATGAGCGACACGTAATCTCTTCAAATTAATCTTGATTTTGTCACCCGCCGAGTAATTGTCTGGAGCAGAATGTAGCGGTCCACGCCTCGCCTACGCGACTACCGACTTTAAACTACTTAATTTATTGGCTTGACCATCCAACAATGAAGTTAACTCAGTACAGTAAACATCGTAATAAAATAAAGTCATCGACGTAAATGGGCTAGATTGGTTAGTAAAAGAAGTTGGTAAAACTTTTTGTACCTGTAAAGGAAAGTGGAACTTTCTAGTAGGGAAATTAAGAGAATCGTTAATCCACCCACTACTCAGATTTTAGAAACTTACATTTAAGGCAGTGTTACGTGGTTTATGACACGGTAGCTCTTGGTTTTATCCTTGCTATTATTATACATGCGAAAGTATGTTTTATAGCTTGAAAACGGACATAGGATTTTTTTTTCGTATGTCCATCTGGCGATAAACAAGTTAGGTATGTATGTACTCAATAAAACCTGAAGCAATTCAATACTTTATTTTCCAATGGTTTGATTGCGATGTAATAACGGTATGCTGTAAATTGAATTGCTTGGCAAGTCATGAGTATGTAGTACCTACTTACTTTAAGCAAAGTTTACTCTATGAAATGCATTCCTTCGACGGAGTTTATGTAAACTAAATCGCGCGGAGCTTCCACATTTCTACAGGGCCAAGTAACGGCGACAGTAAAGCATTTGCGTTAAGCTTATGTTTATGTTTATGGCCAAGATGTTGGGAAATATCATGTTGCTCGACGCTCAATCCCTTTCGGTAACTAGATTTCGGGTTGAAACGTATCTTGACCTGAGTTCGAGGTCAAAAATCGCGGCCTCCTTTTCTTATCAGCAACCATCTAATTCACTTGACGGTTACAGTGTAAAGTAAATTCAACACATTTATGATTCAGACCAAAATTGACGCACAGAAAACATGGTACTTGCGTTAGATTAAATTCCAAGTGAAGGATTGTCATTTGTAGAGGTTATTCGTTCAGTTAATTACAGTTCAAGACTAAAGATTAACGTACCTTTGTGCAACTTCCACGAAAGTACCATCCCAGTTAGTTAAACCACGCAATTTACCGCGCGACGCTATGTGTGCTTGTAAATAGGCACCTACACGACGCGACGCGACAGCAAGTCCCACAAATAGCGCGACTGAGTTGAACGTTGACAAAGTTTTCGATTAGTACAGTCAGCGTCATATAGTTTGTAGCATCCAAAGTAGCCAAATAGTTCGTTACACGCCCTTGTTACTACGGTAATAATGACGTGTAACGTACCTACTATTTGGCTACTTTGGATGCTACCAACTATATGACGCTGACTGTACAAAGAGCTTACAGGGTTGTAATCTACACGCATATTTCTAACATTTATGATACAGGCCTTTGCTATTAGTGTAAAAAATATTTGTTATAGCCCCTCTACGCGATGGTAATCATGGGCCAGCTTAAAGGACGGAGTACCTATTACGTAGCTAGGTACAAGAATATAGTGCTTCTCCTAAAGAAGCCTGCCTGCCTGCCTGGCCTGGCCGAAAATCGGCCAGAAACGCGCGCGTAGACGTGCACGTGCGCTTACGCGTTCCAATGCGTTAAAGGTATAGTATGAATTCTCATACAATATATGTTAACATACGTTGCGTGACGTACGCGTGGACAGTGTGGCTCGGCCTTATTTGAATGAAAATAATTTCATTTAATCTTCACCGACCTGGCACTGGGCTCCGTGACGACGGACACGAAGTTGTCCGGGAACATGCCCCGGCGGCCGCGCAGCTCGCCGCGCCACCAGCCGCCCGGCAACCGCTCCACGTCCCGGAGCACCTCGCCGGGCCGGATGGTCAGCTCGTCCGGCTCCGATGCCTCGTACGCGTAGTTCGCTATGCAGGACACTGTAGAACAAAAAGAATAGATGAAGATGGTTACAGTTACTAAAAAGAACAATTACAAAAACTAAAACCACGCTGTAACTAAAAAGGGACAAAGAGCACTCCGAAAGTTTTATGGCTGTTATGATTTTGAGTTTGAATTTATTATCGACTCTACAGCCTGACTTAAATTGTGGCAAGTACAGTGGAGTGAAGAAATAGAAAGCGATTCTATTTGGATCCACTGACAAGGCAACTTGACTCGCTACTGTCCGATCGGTTTACACTACTGTATTGTCCACTGTCCTTGATCAAGTAAATCTGGCTACCGTCATAGACAGTATATTACAATTGCACTAGAAGAAAAACGGCATAGAACCTATTCATTTATGTATTGATTACTAGCGGCCCGCCCCGGCTTCGCTTGGGTGTGGTTTTGTATGTTCATTCTAGGTTAACGTTAATCCTAAGTATCATCATACCGAAGTATGATATTGTCATCATAATCCAGGACTAACAGGCGTCATCGAATGTCACTCCATACATTTTCTGTCGATTTCGTTAAACGAAAGCTAAATGTTGGTCATTTTGAGTACTACCCCAGACCTATCGTTTATTTACCTGGATGGTTTAGGTAAGCAAATATGGATTTTATTGCAATAATAAAAGAACACGTTAATGACTGAACATTCACTGTTTATTAATAATCATAACACTGCTTTTCATATTATTTGGACAATAGGTTCTAACACGATTTATGGCTATTAAACAAATGAAGTCGAGTAAAAACGGATAAATAAATTGAACCAATTTAAATTTCATTTTTGAAATCATAATTTACAGTGTCAGCAGCTTTGAAACGCCGGGAATCCCGCACAAATTATCAATCCTTTTTTAATTGCCTTAAGGGTAGAATTTCCATAAACGGTAAAATAATATTACTTAATTTGTACCAGGAACCTACATTTTTTGACAATGACGTATCTCCAATACATACAACTATAATCCACTATTTCGACCATTTAGAGATGAAATTAAAGAAAAAAAAAATGGTACGTTTACAACATAAGCCTATTTAAGCCTTGCTTGATGCTAAATTTCATGTTCGTTCGTAGCTTTAAAAATGACGGACTTCCATACAATGGTTTGTCCCCTATTTCACCTCTTTAGGGGTTTAATTTCGAAGAATCCCTTCTTATTACTTGTTTCTAGCTTCAGTAGTTTCGGCTGGGCGTTGATGAGTGACGCGCATTCCGCTTCTCTCTTTATATAATAGTATAGATTATTATTATTACAACGCGTACGCGTTCGGCATTATTTCTTTAAAGCATTTGTAAGCTACTTGCTAAGGTATTAGAGTTAATGATCAATTGAAATTTCATAGTATTCCCAGTTTTTTACCCGACTGCGGAGGAGGGTAATGTGTTTATCAGTCTATATAAGTATGTTTGTTCCTTTGTAGCGCTCTAGAAACTTCAATCAATCAATATGTGATCTTGTGAGTGTCACTAAAGGTATGACAGTAATTAAAATTCAATATGGCGGCAGCTAGGCTATTAAAAAATAAAGTCGACGAACTATAACAAATGAGGCATCATTCAATAGGTAATTAATTTTTCATTTTAAACGATCATTTAGGGTTAATAACTATTTAATTAAAGTTGGTCAGGAATATTTTGTTCTCTTTAAGTGGCTGCGGCCAAACCAAAACCGAAACACTAATCGCAGATCTTAAAGGCCGACCGAAGAATTTCGCACATTGACCTTTACTGATAGGGCGCCGTATTAGGATGATGGTCAATGTCTCTGGCATATAATATTATACTCTTTGGTCGCTGGTCGACCGCGTTGCGCGATGGCAATATCATTGTGCGCGAGTGACAGAGATCACAGAGACAAGTAAATTGTGAGCCAATGTAAGCAAATCTTTGTGTTCGGTGTCCGCGCTCTAGCAGTGCGACGGTGAATCACGGTTTTGATGTGGTTTTGATTGAGTTAGGAAATAGAATCATCAACTTTGCAAAGTTGCTAGAGCGTAGTGGATGTTGTAGGTACTTGAGTGTCATCACTCTGACTGAAAATGGAGCCTGTGGTCACACTGGTCACTTTATCAGATTGTTTCGACTCTTTCTTTCACATCAAATGGAAGAAACAGATTGGCTTAACTTTTATACAAAATAGAGTTCAAAGCAATAATATAATAAGTTGTAAGCCAAATATTTGAAAAAAGAAAATAGATAGGTACGGTCGGCCAAGAAAGTGGTTTACCAGTTTTGGGAGCGTTCAAGTATTACGTAACGCAATTTTTGAAGATTTTTGACCCCCCCTCCCCCCACTGTAACGCTCCGTAACGTTTTTCTGTACCCCCCCCCACCCCCCTCTCTAAACGTTACGTAACACTCAAGTGATCATTTTTACCCTGAAGTCGCAAAAAGTTATGTTATAGTTTTTATTTTTGGTATACTTTTGATTGCCTTATAATAAAACAAGAGATTTTTAATTTGCAACACCTGCGTATTCTGTTTATTTTTTTATAAATTTTTGGCTTTACACACAATTGTTTTTCTCCTTAATTCTCCTAAATATTTTAGCTTTTTTTACTAATAAAGTCTTCAAATAAAATAACATATTTATTTTAACCTTTGGCAATGCAATTATAAATAGAAACCCAACTGAAATTAAACATTTTACTCGAAATTAAATCGTATTCTTAACAAAATTAAAAATATAATCAACTATTAACTAAGTATCTAAGTAAGTAGGTCTATAAAAGCAATTCGATTGAAATTACTGCTCCTCTGTTAACGGGTTTGCTAGCCACTCAGATTCTTTCATCACTGGCACCTGGAGTGCAGACGAAGACGGTTCTGGAATTGTTAAGCCACTTGCATCAACTTCGTCTTCGTCGAGCCAGTCAGCATTTTCAGACGATGTTTCATAACGACGCACAATGCAGAGAAGCTCGTTTGCGCTTCTGGCAGCAAGGCGCTGTGGCCGTACTCTAGTTTCACAATGGTCTTGGACAGTCTTGCCATGCACGTAACGACAGTGCATTTGAACACTCCTGTGAGATGTGAAATAGATCCCACAGGTTGGACATACTTTTCTCTTTAGGTCGGATTGTACAGATGGACAAAAGAAATCATAAGGCATCTGCTTAAACCCTTCTAGAGGAGGTGACAGATCAACGGACAACCTCACAAGAAGTGGTGAAAACTTGGATTTTCCTTTGTTTAGCAAACTGGGTACTACGAGCTTGCTTGGGGTTTCAAGTATTGGGCAAGGTGGCGGCACGAAAGTATCCGTAAACACAGATTTCAATGCACTTCTCGGTGGTGAACAGCAGGATTCATCCGCGCATTTTATAACCTGTAAGAAATATTGGGATTCACGGACGTGAACGCTATACCACGCGAGATTTGGTTCTGCTGGATCCTGCATGCTATCTTCGGGCTTTCCATACTCCGCCGAAACGTCGTAATCATCAATTTTCATTACTCTCGTATAACATCATTTATATGTTCTATAAACTTTTCTTTATTTTTTAGTTTTTCTTTAGCCGTTTTCCAAATTTCGTTGGCATTTTTTTGACATAGTTGCGCTGGCAAGTCAGCATGAGAGGCTTTATAGGCCAAGAACAGCTGATGATACAAATCTCCTTATTTTGAGGACATTACAGTATGAACACTATGAACTCACTTTAATAACACCGACTACCGCAATGTGCTTCTGCATAAACACTAACGAATACTGACAACAAAAACAACATTAAATGAGGTACAAACAATCTAGGGATTCCCCGTGAAATATAAACGAAAAGGTTTTGCCAACATGCGAGAACAAATTAAAAATGACGACCCGACTAATACAATCGAGGGATTCCCCGTAAAACGTAAACGAAAAGGGTTGCCAATTTGGGAGTTTTAATTCCCTAATTTTTTATATAAAAAATGAAATAATGTTACGTAACGTGTTGTAAGAAAGACCCCCTCCCGCCCCTGTAACGCATCGTAACGTTTTACGAGACCCCCCCGCCCCCCCAAATTGCGTTACGTAATACTTGAACGCTCCCTTTGACAAATTTTTCTGTGAGATCTAATTATCGCTAAGGTTGACACTTGTCACTGTAATAATATTATTGCAAGGGAATATCGAACTTGTTGTATCATGACGTGCAAATGAACTTCAACCGTAGGGTGGTAGACCAGATTTTTGGCTGATGGTACTTATTTTATTAAAATTTGTTGCACATACTATAAAGTATTTCCTGTCATAATAACTTTTCATACCTTAAGTAAAATATTAAAAAAACAGTTTGAAATGTGCCAGTACCCAAACAACTTTCTGAATAGTTATGAGTAGTTTAGCAAAGCAAATAGATCAATTTGATGAGATCTTATGATATTATTAGTAAACACAGATGTCAGTAAATAAACACATTAGTCACCTATTAATAAAATTTTGTAACATTATGTTGTAATTAGAAATTGCAAGTACAATATACACCCAGGGGCAAAATTAGCGGACCAGAGTGCGTTTTTCATACAAACGAGATTATTTTGAAGCCTTGGTTCCATACCTGGGGATGTTTTTTAGTGAAATGATGAAGAACACCCCAAGCATCAATACAGTACATCCAGAGTGCCTAATATACCCAACTGATTGAATCTGCGGTTCACGCCGGAATTGTACAATTTAAGAAAAACATCTTAAGTGGCAATAAAATTTAAGGAAATCCAAATGCTGACACAAACTCTGTGGTGTAAACTGCCTGTTCGATCAATTAAGTATCTTAGGAAGTTTAGAGCTCCTCTATTGGACCTTGGAGTATCCACTTTTAAACCTAACTTCAGCAACCCCAGGCATAGAACCAAGGCTTCAAAATAACCTCGTTTGTATGAAAAACGCACTCTGTTCTGCTAATTTTTCCCGTGAGTGAAGTTAAGTTGCTGTTCAAGGTAGATGGTAAATGTGTCACAAGATTACAGTAGAAATGGGCAGGCCAGGCGGGAAGATGGTCATTAGACAAGGCCAGTATGGCCAGAGCATACCAATATGGCCAAAGTGGCGGTCCAGATAAGGGATTTTGAATGGCTGGTGATTTGAGGATTTGGTTAGGTTATTGGGGACATTCTGGATGGGACTGGTGCAGTCCCTCACAGCTTGGTTCGTGACAGAGGAGACAGACGCCGCTAAAAAAGCTTAAAGGTCTTCCAAAATTTGGTTCTTTATGTATTTTAAATATGAATTTTAAGCATTAACAGAGTGAATCTTTCTTTTCCTATAAGATTATATCAATGACACAGTTACTGCACCACACCACAAGCAAGGCAACAAATACTGTTACACATAATCTCTAGATCTAAAGCAGTTTTCTAAATGCAGTAACATTTAGATTGCAAATTATATGAATGTTTTATTAAATGACTGAATGCAATTTATGTACCTATTAAAAACATAAAGATATCTATATCCTCGTAAGGCGTCAGAAAAGTTAAGTTTGAAGTAGTTTTGACAAATGTCCTACATTGAGGCCATTGGGCCTTACAAGGATAAAAACTAGAGTAATGGGAAAAGCACCAATGGCAGAAGAAATTTTAGTACATTAAGCTAGCCTTCCGAGATGGGCTGCAGACCGCAAACTAGAAGCAACACCACTGGTTTCTATGAATCCCTATGAAATGAATTCAGAGCACGGCAACACTGCAGCCTGCAGTAGTAGTGCCGCCAGCCTCTTGCAGTTGCGGTCTGCAGCCCATCTCAGAAGCAATCTCTAGCTTAATGTACAGAAATTTCTACTGCAATTCGTGCTTTTCACATTATTTTTGACTACTGTAATGCAATAAGGTTACAGTGTCCGATATTAACTTTATTGCATGGTACTTATTACATCATATGTCACATTTGCTTTTAAATTATTTAAATTTAAGAAAATACATGGAAGGGATATAAAAATTAGTAGGACAAAAAACATTTTGTCATAATACATGTGAAATGATAATTTATTTCATTTTCATATCAAAACATGTATGATTCACAATGCAAAAAAATATCTGCAGTGCAATAGGTCCTATTTATCCTGGACAAGCAGACAGATCTATTTGTTAAGCAATAACACCAGATAATCAATAACTACAGTTGTGTTTACCTAGTCGCAATGTACAGCATTTTTTAAATTAGATTTCTGTTTTTTAGAGAAAACCAATACCTTATCATTATCAGGGTGTTTTCGACAAAGTGTACACAGTTAAGCACTAAAATGAAGAAACAGTAACTTAAGTCAGGTGAGTCATGAAAATAAACTATACTGCTATAAGATAAATGTTGGTATCTCAGATAAAACACCTGTAGCAAGTGCTCATGCCTTTTAATCCTCATTGCAAGCTTTACCAAATAGTCCCCATATTTGACTGGCTTGCTTGACCACCTGTTCTATCCCCAAAACACACCCGCGTGTGGCTCTATGCTGCTCCACTCGATACAATTCCTGGTACTGTCAACCATAAAAATAATGAACAAAACCAACAGTTACATTTTCCAGTTTAAATTACATTGTTTCAGTATCAAGTATCCTAGGAGTATATGGTTTATTCAAGCTTGCTAAAAATACACATAAGAACATTTTAAACTTATTTATTAGTAACATTGGTGTTCATATGCTAATTGTAAGGCGCGACCGTCGTTTTGTTTATTAGAATTCTACATGTAATATGACATCACAATGCCAAGAAGTGACTCATTCCACACAGCACAAGAACTAACTTACATACTTAGTCAAACTAATATCGAGATTAAATACAACCGAATCAAACACTCCCAAATACGTCCACCACTCATATGATAAGATAAAAAACCCAGAACCTGATTTCTATGATGACACCCGTAACCCAGGAAGTACATACGCTTACTAAACTTTTGGTTAGTTATCTCACCAGAATAATTGTGCATGTGCATCAAGAAATAAGTTAGGGCAAACTACGTCAGCTGAATTCATGTCGCGTACGGTACAGTTACTCGATTCATACACAAACAAGCTTAATAGCAAAGTAACTTACCCTTTTGATTTCCATTAGTCTCCATTGCTGTTATAAATAAATATCACATGTTCACCACACAAACACTAAATACACTCACTGATTTTTAATATCTATTTTACGCCACAACCAACAGCCAATACAACACGAGCTAAATTAAAATAAGGGCAAGCGAGCGCGAGAACGAGAAGAAACTCGACAATTCGACATGTTTTTTTTTTAATCACGTCAGTCAGGCACTACCACAGACGCCGTAAACCATACCAGACAAATCAAAATGGATCACATTCGCAATGTGAGTTTAGTACTTATTTATAATTTATCAATATCTGCCAATATATTTACGCAATTTTTTAAAGTTGCAAATATATTAAAAAAATGCAAAAGCATTGCCTAATCGACTTTTTGCTCTTCACGGATTGTGTCACGTTTGTGATTTTTATACTGCAGCTGCAATCACATAATAAGTAATAGTACAAGTACTGCAGTGCTTACTTCAAGCGGTCATAGGAGTTACGTGTACAGCTAGTACTAGAATTTCTTGAAAATAAGGGAAATGAGATATTAATTTATTTCTCCATAAAGAAGAAGGGAAATTAAAATTCAGGGCTTGCAACTCCGGGGTAATAGGACTGAGAGGTCTTGATTTTTGATTTTCCACCAGTGCAGTAGTATGCACTAGTTCTATAACTGTCTATAAAAGCATCACTGTTGTGAACTCAATCCGCGAAGAAGTTTTATTTTTTGGGAATTATTCAATTTTCCATGATGAAATTAAGATGCCTCTGCAAAGTAATTACTTTATGCCGTGAAGATGTAACAAACAAACATTTTTAATATTAGTCGTAACCCCTAAAACCAAGTTTGGACTTGCATTTCCTATTTTTAGCAAGAATAAGGTTCAATTAGACCTTATTATTGTATACTTTTTGTGAATCCATTTTATTTTTTTGTTTTACAATATAACAAAAAATATTTTTAATTTACTCTACAGTAATAATTAGAATAAATAAAAAATAAGTATAACCTATTATCTACCAGTCGCGAGGCGTTCGTACAAGCCGATTATTTACGGCTTTACCAAAAATTCCTATGCATAGAGTAGGTATACAAACAAAACGTAAAACCGACACACGCCATACACCTTTTTTTGCTCCGGCTTGTCTATTTATTTACGTGACGCTTCGCCACTGTTATCTACTTAAAACTAGAATTATTATTCGTATTATTTAATTAGATATGTTTATAAGGATTTACTTTAGTTCAAAATTACTTCAAAAAACTAACAAGTTTGGTTAAAATTGGATGTATATAATTGTGAACTTTGTATTGTATTAAATTAACTCTTATACATGTAACTATAAAGTAAATCAATTACGTATTCTGACATATGAGATATTTTTCTATTATTCATAAAAACGTTCTAATGAGCGAACGTTACGCAAAGCTACTATTCGCCATATGGTGGCAAAAGATAAGCCTGGAATTAAATGGCACTTTATTATTAATGGACTCATGAGATTCCGGTAGATCTATATAGCTTCACAGTTTTTAAAAAAAACCCCGAGTCTACCACATACTTTTATAGAACTGGTGGAAAAACAAGTATCAAAACGTTTAAATCCTTATACCCGGAGTTGCAAGCTCTAAATTTGAATTTACCTTTTTTCATGAGTTTCTGGTAGACTTTAGTACCTGTTTCCATTTAATTTTCTGGGTGCCCTATTAGAGGTATATACGTACGTGAATGAAAAAATACTGTATGTATACTGATGTCGTACCCGGTTGCTCTAAGGTCGTTGCTGGATCTCTTCTTCTAGTAGCATACTAATCAAGGTACTAACTCTCGCAAAAAAACATTATGCGCGGGTGGTATAGATACATACAACGTGGCATGCATTGGGAGACCTATGTCCAGCAGCGGATTTCTTTCAGCTGAAATGATAGGATGAGATGGGACCTTCCAGAGAGCTACCATCCTCTCACCCGCTATGCCGCCAAGCAGTAGTGTTCGCACTATTGTGTTTGTGTGATAAGATAGCAGCGAGATAACATTGTAGCATTCCATTTTAGTTTAGTCCTCGGGGTTACCAACGCGTGTTCAATCATGTCGTCGGTCGTCCGACAAGTTAGTTGTTAGGCCAACTTTGGAAATCGAAATTCGAAGTTCGTTATACCCGATGGTTATACCAATCTATTTCTATTGATTTACTTGTGCTTTTGGCTTGTGCGAGCTACCGTGTGGCCGCCATGCCGTCCTTAACTGCGAAGAGGGCCTACTTTGTCACAATCCTCTTAGATCAGAACCAAATGTGTCACATTTTCCATTCGATTTTTGAATCTTTACCATTACTTCAGTTTACTATTCGCCCAGTCTCGACAAAGAGAATATAATCACTACGTCTCGATTGACGAGCGACAGGGCTAAGCACTCGAAGGTTCGAATTTAGGTGTATCATGCATGGTAAACATAGAGGCCCTTTGAAAATCGAAGTTCGAAGGGATGGAGTTAATATAATTTCGAACTTTGATTTTCTAAGTAGGGCTTCAGGGTGGTACTGGTATGAGCACAGGCAAGACGTAGCATGTTTAGTAGTGGCTTAAAGTTGGACCTTCGGATGCTTGGTGCAGACTTATAGCAAGCAAAAAAGAGAATTTGATAATTGTTTTATTGATAACAATAATGAATCAAACTACATTTAAATTAAATTATTTTATACAAACCAACTACCTATTGCAGATACCAGTAATATTTACAAAAAAAATATCTAAATATTATTTAGTATTTTGATGATTTTGAACAATAAGCAAAGGAGTGCATTATTCTTTATTCTAATAATGACCCCGCAGAGTCTGGGGGGATGCCTAGTTCTTCATCCGTGTAAGTACTAGGATCAACATACGGAAATTCACCCTGAAATAAAAAAATGGTTCAATTTTAAACATCTGATTATAGTCAAGGAACACTGATGGCAGATTACAACTTAACAAAAAAAAAAAACAATGGGCAAACAATGTGGGCCTTAACCTTTGGCTAGGTAGTGAGGTCGGTTGATTTTCTTTTGACACTCTGGTCCACACTGTCAAATGACAATTGTATTTCGTTGTTAAATAAAATTTAGCATTTCGGTGACATCTAGCACCTGGGGTAACCACTCCTCTTACTCTACCCCAGGGCTGGTGCTGACAAAGGGTTACTAATAAAATCTCTAATAAATTGACATCATAGTACTATCATCTAATATATGTTTAGTATTAGTACTTTTATATGTGTTTGCTTCCAGAATTGTTAGGAATCTATTTTTACCATTCCATATCTAGGATTCCAATGTGTTGGGAAGTACTTTTGAAAGCAATGGCAAATGTTCTGTTAATTTGATTTTAACTGAAAGCTTTATAGGTGTTATGTGGAAAAAACTGTTCATACAATTTGCTAAGTAATTGGATGGATCAACTTTTGTTGGTGTTATTCTGTCCCGTAAGCCAGGAGACAAAAGTGTTAGAGCTTTGTAGAATAAATGTTATAATATATACTTCTAGCACAGTCATGAGAAAGGCCATAAAAGAATGGGTTTGTAATTGCCAATACAACTGATTTTTAATGGACTTATATCCTTTAAAATCATAGTTTTAAACAGTGACCCAGGAGACGTCACAATGGCAATGAGCTACAAAGAAAAGTTGATTGACCCAATTAAAAAGATATAAACAGGGACCGGACCCGCTTACCCTAACCCGGGGTTTTTAAAGGGTTTTTATAGCGCTGATTTTTATAAACCCGAACATTTCGGTAAGCGCTTAATCGGTTCACACATTAAACGGATAATCCATTCGATCGAGTTAATTTGGCTTACCGCTTACCAGTATCAAAACCTCCGAATGTGTTACCGCTTAAAATACCTTCAAGCAAATTTAGTTCTTTGACAATCTACGTACGACATATTATTGGACCGTTTAAAGAAACCTAAACTCGGGCGGCGCGCGCGCTTCAAAGCCGTGCCAATACCAATACACGTAATAATAGCGGCGCGCGCGGCGCGCGGGAAGGGAGCGAAAGGGTTACCCTAACCCGAACGGTAAGCGCTTATTCAAATAAATATCAAACCCAACGACATTCGGTAAGCGGTTACAAAAGGGTTACGGTTAGGGTATCCCGGCTTAATAGGGCTATCTAATCGTTGGGTAAGCCGGTGAAGAGGTTACCGAAACGATTGGCTTACCGTATGAACGGGTAAGCCGTTCGAACGGCTTAAGCAAAGGAACGGGTTTTCCGGTCCCTGGATATAAATAATAAATTCGATACTTTTTCTAATAGAGATTGACCAAGCAAAAATGTCTGACTAAGAGATCGACATTTTAACTGTTTAGTCCACCAATAATTTGAGTCTTATGCTCGTGGTTGCGCTGAGCTGACAAACTACTGCATTGTGCACACTCCATCTCGTGAAAGAGGTTGCCAATCAGATATATATTTTTTTTCAATTCAGGTTTTTGTATGTCGTTTTTCCTTTAGCAAGAAGCTACAGTTTTAAGGTCGATCAGTGATAATCCTCCTCAGCGGTCGACCTTAAAACCTCTCGCGATCGACTGTATGGGCACCCCTAATATAGAGGTTACAAGCTACATTGAACTTGCAAAATTTACTTAAATTAACCTCTCTCTCTATTAATCTTGTTAGAAAGTTGAAGTGCACTTTTAACAAATCAATATCGTGAATTAAGTTTGAAATGAAATTCCCTTAGTAACAAGTTTCCTTACATAAACATGTTCAGGCTCCGTTAACAAATGCCAGAAGATCCACCACCAGGCAAAACTGCCAATCGCGGTTGCTGTCATTTCCACTTTTTTTGAAGGCAAAGGTGGAGGAACTCGGTATGACCAAGATCTGAAAAACATATTTTTTATTTGTTATTTATAATATCACATACATGCCAATAAATGGTAACTTTGACTCAAACATAATGTAAAGCTCTACTCATCACACCCAATTATTATTTTTATAAAAATATGCTATGTTGCAAGCTTTTAGGTACCTACTATTAACAATATAAACAGAAGGCTCTGCAGAATAGTTTTAAATTCCGTAGCTACTTACAGTATTTCTATAAAATTTATGTACAACATAAATTTACAAATTTATATGATTGCGACAATTGTGATACCTATCTAGATCAGGGTTTTGGTGAGGTACCCAAGGCAAATTCTTTGACAAGTAGTGACATAACAATACTCACCCATGTCCAGAATTCCTTTTTTGTTGCTTGGCGTTTTTAGCAGCGTTTCTAACGCTATGCATCAGTAGTGCCCGCGAAATAAGTGTTTTGGTTAACATTTTTGTTGATAATTTATCTCGCGAATTTCCTTTTTTTTGGTCAAAAATCAATCACAACGAGCTACCTCGGCTAGCGCCGACTTAGCCCACAGATTAAAAATAAAATAAAATAGAATGTAACACTCTGGGTCTACGGAATGTAGCGATTGTATGTCATCAACGTCAAACGAAGTTAAATATGAAGTACCAACATGACAAAAACATGTTAGCTTGGGCCAAATGTATTATTAACAGACTTAAAAAAAAGGAGGAGGTTCTCAATTCTTTTTTTCTATTCCTTTTTTTTTATGTATGTTCCCCGATTATTCGGAGACCACTGGACCGATTTGAAATATTTATTCCTTGTTTCAATGGGTATACTTTCTAGATGGTCCCATTGTCAACCGGTCAGGATCTGATGATGGGATCTTGGAGAAATCGAGGGAACTCCTCAAATATTATAGGCACACCTATAGCGATTTCGGTACTTTTCACTGTAACTCGTGCATTTGATTTTGAAAAGTAGGTACTATATATTGAAATGGAACTGATGATGAAGACCACAGGTGGCCATCGGAACTCCTTAACGGTACCCTATTTGAAGGGGTCGATAATATATCTCGATTAAGATATTTGAGCGATTATCCTCATAATTAGCACATTTAGGTTTCAATATGACCGTGGCGATGCCTGCGGCGAGCTTGATATGTTCTGTAGTTTCTCATTTGAGAAGTGGGACTACATAACAGCATAAATAGGATCACTAAAAAGTATAAAATAAAATAAATGTTTAATAACACAAAAACCCGCGTTCAAAAATGCAAGAAATAACTTCTTATAAATTGGTAGGTAGGTCAGTCCAACTGAAGTCGGCGTCCCACAATATTTTAATCCAAAAGCCAAATACAGTTGGACTGACCTTCCTACGATTTTATAAGAAGTTATTTCTTGCATTTTTGTAAGCGGGTTTATGTATTTTTATACACTTATGCGCGCTCTACATTAACGCGCGAACGCAATACGCGAAAGTGTGAATGTGGAGGGCGTTTGCGGGTTCGCGCCTTGATGGTGTCGGTATTTTGGCCCGCGTCAAAGGGCCGCGAACGCAACAAGGCTCCACATTCACGCGCAACTTTTATAAAATATTAGCACAATAGTGGTATTGTGCTAATATTAATTAATATATATAGCACAATACTGGATAAAACATTATTCTATATAGGCGTCTTCCTACTACACCGTATCATACCATGACCTTAATAGAAACGTCTCAGACAAAAAAGTATTCTTTGTATTGAAAAGTACGAGACTACGCCCACTAGACCATTCCGTCACCGACCAACATTTTATTACTAATTACCTTCCGGGCCTGATACGTTCAGTGTATGGTCATGGTGTGGTACGGTGTAGTGGGAAGACACCTTTACGATTGATTTTATTTAACTGTATTCATAAATAAATAAATAAATAATAAATTAGAAGATAGTTTTTACCTTAAAAGTTTAATATTTCCGCTCAAGGAGATAAATATTTTTCATTCGGGTGTACCAATCGATGTATAGTCGACGTCAAAGATATGTTTACATTTTTGGACCTTATTTCAATGGGATAAGGTGAAAAAATGTAAACATATCTTTGACCTCGACTGTACCTAGTATGTATGCAAGTCTTCTTGTTTCTTTTTGACCCCCTGTAGGTAAAACAGCTTGACTGACTTTAGAATCAGGTATGACTGGATTGGTGTTCAATCAAAGAGTGGCTATATTATTTTAGCAATTTTACATTTTGCATTAAAAACATTAAGCTGATTTTTCTATTTTTCTTCTCAGACGAAAGGAGTTTTATCTTACACTTTTGCTTTTTGATTCACTTGTTAAAAATAATAAAGTATATTCATATAGGTAATAGGTAATGTATTAGTGGTGGTAAGACATTCTACGGGCCTGTCCGTCCGGATTGCTACCATTTTATCCTGTAACCTGTAAGCTGTGAAATTACTAGCATGGAGGCATTTCAGCTAACCTGGAATTTTAAAATTGTAGTCTTGAGTATACAATTGTCTATTGGGTCTCGGATTCCACTTTCCATTAGGCGGCCTGTGACCATTTGCCATAAAAAGATAAAATATCAGGCTTTTTGTTCGCGTTTTTATACCCTAAGAATCATGAAGATCCTGTTACCCTCTGTTGGGATGTAGGAATCCTAATATAACTCTACTTCTGGAACAATTTTGCGCTATCTCACAAAGTCGACAGTAAACCAAGCTTCATGCCAAGGGACGTCATATTGAGAGAGAGATGCCATATTGATTTGGCGCAAACAAATGAGGATACATTTGTTTGCGCTTACCAAGTATGGGCCAGCAAAAGGCTCCCGTCACAAAGAAAAAGGCAGTATAAGGGTCATAAGCACTGTCTTTTTGCTTTGGACACATTTGAACGTCAGAAGAGATAAAATTTACAAAAATACATGTTTTATGAAACACATATGTTTGCATTAAAAAACGAGATTCAGGTACATTCTTATTATTATTTAACTAGTGACTACAGTAACTGTATCTACTTGATACCACGATAATAAATAGGTAATATTTTGGTACCCCTTGAATGCTAAGGCATAAATGATTACATTTTTGATAACTTTGTGTATTGTTTTTAAGCTTATTCTTTTGGACTGTCATAATCCAAAGACACTACAACTTAGTATTTTTGTTACCTCCTGCAGTCAAGCGGCTTACAATAATTCACTTCTATATACAATTGTTAATTTAATACTAAGTTTACTTCTTTCGACTTTGACAACAAGGTTTTCCTGTACTCTTTTCTATAACTGCATTGTCGTCGTATGGTATGTTATCTAACTTGATAGTGTCATCAGTTATTCTTGCCTCTGAAATGAAGAGATAATATAATGAGTTTGACCTATAGTCCAATACACATGTGTATTGTATAGTAACCCTATGTGTGTTCTTAGCAACCCTTTTTTTGAAACCATAAATATTTTAGGTGTACCATAATTAGGTAAGTAATTAAGTAAGTACATAGGATCATCAGGTTAGTAAAAATAAAATTTAAGTTGGATTGCATTGAATGTCTTTTCATATAATCAAATTTGTCCAATCGAATACCCTGTAGTTTAATTGAAATTCATTTTAGATAACTTTAGTCATGTGAATGTGAGTAACGAACATTAATTATACTGATATAAGACAGGCTACGGTATGTCTGTCAAAACTCCTGCAGCAAGTGCAAGCACATTCTTACAGATGAGAATTGAATGTGCTTTGTTTACTGAATTTCAGATACCACCTATTGGTTTATGAGGATACTATAAATTTATGACAAGTTTTTGTGAATCACATTAAGACCACTAGTACTGATAGTACTTGGTAGTTAATCACTGCCACACATTCTGGTATCTGTCAGTATTTATGCTATTCCAGAGAGTTTGAAAGCGTACTTTGTCTAATTTACTTTTTCAGAAAAAAACATGTGCTTGCTTACCAAATACACCAGGTTTAACCTCTTTGGCTTGTATTACTTGAGTCCTTAATTCCTTCTCAACATCATGCCCAAATGCAAGCATCTGAAAACAAGGCATTATTCGGGGGATGTTAGAAACTGCTGGAAGGGGGTGGGATCCAGGGGCATCCTCCTGAATATTTCATAGAAGATCTCAATTCAGGCTGGTTTACTGTGTATGCATATTTATATTTAAGAATGGATGGACATAGTTCTGCAAACAGGAACCAACCCACAAAGATTTGGCAATAAAATGTCAACTGTCATGCTGAATCTTTCTCATTTGCAAAATCTTTGTGGGTGGGTTCCCATTTGCAGAACTACGTCTTTTGTAATATCACCATCGCATACCTATCACATAGCACAATGAAAACTCTTTTACCACTTTATTCTCTTTCTTTTTTTGTCTTACCACTTTTTATTTAACTGTACTTACTGCTTTCACTGCCTCATCATTTTGAACATCTTTATTTTTCCTAAATTCCTCATTTATTTTTAACCTAGCAGCAGTTAGCGCCTTCTCGTCTCCTTGAAATATCTTAAGTCTAGTTCTGTGAAGTTTTTTGAAACATCCCAAAACCTGAAATCAATTAATCACATACCTTTTACAAACATTATTGTGGCCTATTTTGGGCACTGTCAAGTCAAATTGCAGTGAAAAAAAAAACAACAAAAAAAACTGTGTACATCATATATAATACACCCAGTAATGTGCTGTTTTTTTAACTCTAATGAGATAGAATTATAAATAGACTTGTGAACTTAAGTATCTGAGTATCTAACCTCCGCATTCAAAACAAAGCCGATTTCTTGTAACTTAAATATAAGTTATATTTATCATACTCACGTTACTTCTCAGTTTATTCATTTTGATATGGGTGCAATCAGAAATGGCAAACTTATTTTGAATAATTACGCCTTTGTTGAAGCAGAAAAATATTTTTGTGGCAAGTATTTTCGTTGATAGGTTGACATTGTGAACTGTCATGTCACCGTAAATTTGACAATTTTGACATAGCCCGGCTGTGGTTTCCTAAAATAATCCCTTCATCACAATATTTATTCTAGGGTTCCGTAGGTACGTGATGACACTGATGACTTGTTTTTGGTTTTTATTGCTTTCTTTAAAGTGATGAAAGCCACAAGTGCCAGCTTATTTTTGTTTATGGTAATGTCGCACGAAATTCACGCAAAGTTTAAATTGGTACATAAGACTTGCATACCTACAACATGTACCTATTATTTAAGTTGCCGCCACATCTAAGGGCTACATAAAGAAATAAAGAGACTTTGCAACACAAATATGCAAATATTCGTCGAATTCCGCAGATGTGGCTGTAGCTTTATAATAATACATTATTAACTTTATACAACGTGTCCCAAAACTCAACGATAAGCCGGCACCAGAGGATGGAGCTGCTTATGATTAGTCGAGAAAAAATAAAAAAGATAAAAAAGATAAAAGAAATTTATTTAGTAAGTAGGCCGCTCGGGCACTTTTACACGTCAAGATACTACCAATACCAATACCAATAAGGAAAAGATATATTTTTTTCCTTATTTTTTCTCGACTAATCATAAGCAGCTCCATCCTCTGGTGCCGGCTTATCGTTGAGTTTTGGGACACGTGGTATATATTCTGGGGCTTACGATTTACATAAATATTCTCAAGACAGGTGTGATGTCGAATAGTCGGTAAAATGTCTTTGACGATTTGCCTTATTCAAACTGTGGCTTTTATGGTGAGTAATAATTAAATTTTATATATTTACCTAGTTGCAAAAGAAAACAACATAACAACAAAAACACAAAACACACACAACGACGAAGCAGTTAGCCCAGTTGGTTGGTTAGTTGCCTCCGAAGCTAGCGGTCCAGGGTTCGATTCCCGGTCAGGGCAAATATTTGGGTGATGAACGCGTGTATTTTTTCCTGATTCTTGGATGTTTCCTATATATTTTCCTAAGTATTATATTTCTCTATTATATAAGTGGCTTTATTGTTGCCAAGTACCTACCCATAGTTAAAGCCTACAGCTCAAGTTAATTTGTGTCAGATTGTCCCCCGATATTTTATTACCGAAGGGCTAGGTGGGGCAGTGCCCCGGGGCCCCCAACCTCTGGGGGCTAAAACCTGATTAGCAAACCTCATATTGCACTGGAGCCAGCTAACTAGCTAATAATACCTAATTATGATTATTTATGATAAAGTAGCTATGCTTTTTTTAAATATTGATAATACCTACCTTAACAGTTTAGGGGCCCCAGTTTCTTTTTTTGCCCCAGGGCCCCTTGTAACCTTGTAGCGACGCCACTGGACTCTGGCTCAACATTATGTGAGGTGTGGAACGGCACTGTTTTTATACGCATTGCTTTGCTAGGTTAAGTTAAGCCCCGTCACTATTCTGCCGTGTAAAAACACATTTGTGCTAATGAAATTTTGAATCAACAAATTCGCTGTCGTCTCTGGCGGGCGACGTACCTGTGTGCAATAAAGAGTTTAAAAATGCGGGATTATATTTAAGTTCATTCTCATAATGGATTGTACCTATTCTTTCAGGATCTTCTAGCGGTGGGGCTTATTTTGCCGCTACTTTCGAATCATGTACGTGCCCTGGGAGCAAACCATGTGACCGTAGGATTTATGATTTCGATTTTTAACGTGTTCAATTTGTTATCTGGACCATTTATTGTAAGTTTTATTAACTTGTTAACTAGGCTTAACTTGGCACATTATCACTTATGCCTACTTAACAATAAAAAAAAACACTTAATATTAAACCGTCAATATGGAAAAAAGAAACAAACCGTTTCGCATTAATAATATTAGTACGGATCAGTTTTTTTAACGTGAAAACGGAGGCACACGAACAAGGGAGTCACGGTCAGTGACACGATTCTCTTTTCTCTTATGAAAAATACTGAAAATATTCTGAAAAATGACTGACTTAGAAAACTACTTATTCATATTTATACGCGAAAAATAAAATAAAGTTGTTAAATTTTTCCATAATAAATTACCAAAAATTAGAAAAAAAAGATATAAACCCATATTAATTAATTAGGGCTAGTCAAAACGGACCTTATAGCATAAAAAAAATCACAACTAAATGAGTAATTTTTTACGTTTTCTAACCATTGTATTTTAATTACGGAACCCTCAGTGCGTGAGTCCAACTCGCACTTGACCAAATGAGGGCGATGTTATCATTATATTAATCAATAATTAAATAGAGTTGTAGCTGTTGCCTTACTTAAATAAATAAAAAACCATGGTAAAAAAATGGCGATAAGCTCGCGTGGGAATAATGACCCAGCATAGCTGAAAAAGTGGCTAGTTATTTTCTATAGGTAAGACTTATCCATAAGTACTATACTAATATTATTAATGCGAAAGTAACGTGTCCGTCTCTATTATGCTTATTATTAGGCTAAACTGCTAAACCGATTTGGATAAAATTTGGTATAAAGATAGCTTAAACCCCGAGGAAGGACATAGGCTACTTTAACAACTTCTACGCGGACGCAATCGCGTGAAACAGTGTGTTTTATATAATTAACTTTGTGGCGCGACTCCTTCCGCGTTGAAATTGTTTACAAAAAGATAAGGTAAAAGACCTAAAGCCCTGTATTCAGTAAAAAGAAGTCAAAAATCTACCAGCGCTTCCCAAGAGGAGAAAGGGAGGAGGAAATAAGGATAAAATGGCTTCCTTCAACTACTTATTCTTCTGTTGTTTTGTTTCAGGGGAGTTTAAGTGACATTAAGGGCAGAAGAACTGTATTTATGGTGACATTAGTCATTTGCAGTGCCGCTAACATTATTATGGGCTTTACGGGTTCAATTGCTGTTATTTTGTTTATGAGAGCAATTTTAGGTAAATATGACCTATTTCTACTTTGACAGCCTAATTTTCGAACGAATATTTTCGGACCTTGGCATACCTATGCTTTATCTGATTACCAAATAAACCTAACTTGTAATGACATAGTTTTCTTTTAGTTTTGTGTCTACATCCTGCAAGGTACTTTACTGTTTTTTTCCTTATTGTTCTTGACTTTTTTATTCTAATATTACTAATTGGTTATTACTAATTCGTTTCTTTGGACGCGTAACATATTTTTGGCTCTCGATTTGTTGTATTTATCCAAGTGGCTGGTTTAATTCAGGTCTATTTAGCCAGACGCCAGCTTTAACCGAGGCTTTAGTGGCTGACTATGAGAAGGATAAAAAAAGACAATCGGATATTTACGGCAAGATGGCTGCCATTTCTGGAGTGGGATTAATTATTGGCCCGTTGATTGGTGGGTATTTTGCAGAAAACCATCCTCGAGAGGCATTTACTCTTGTTGGTTTACTAGTTGGAATACTCTTGCTCATAAATACAGGTAACTTATAACATAATATAATATAACAGGATTTATAAATTTTAAGACATCCGTTGGTGTATTTATTTTATTACTTTCGTATGATATCTTATATCTATGTATAAACGTTTAGTGTTCATTCAAGGCACAATTAACATCAGCATTCGTTTTTTTAAACATATAGAGGCTCAATACTTAAAATAACAAAGTTAATCCTTAATTTGAAAGCGAAAGCCAAATTGCTATGGCCTAATTAATGGCCCTGCCTAGATGCTAGCGGCCTGCGATTCCCGGTGTGGACAAATATTAATATATTAATATATTTGTGTAGCAAATTCAAATTCAAATTCAATGTATGTTTAGGTCTATTATAATTTGTATGAAATTTTGCCCTTATTTACAAATACAAATATAATATGTATTCTATTATTTAATTGTGTAATATTTTCCGTTTTTTTTCAGGTCTAGTGTATATGGTTCCAGGAGTCCAATCAAAAAGCAGTAAATCACCTGAGAAAAATAACGTGCCAATAAGTTTCATACAAGTATTGGTTAGTTCTTCTAAGGAGTCAGTACAAGAACTGGGCAAAGTTGAGTGGGCCACGTTCTGGGATGTGTTTCTTTTTAAGGGACTACTTGCCTTCACCATAGCACTGCTCTATTCAAATTATCCTATTTACTTAAAATCCACGTATAGTCTTACACCTATGCAAATTGGCTATGTTATATCATTTCAAGCTAATATATCTTCACTTAGTAGCTTTTTTATGAGTTTCGTTAATAACTTTTACTCTAATGACAAGGAATTCAGCAATAGGAACTTTCATGTTTTTGCACTGTTTTGTATATCAGTCTTAGGCTTGATAAATTCATATAATGTTTATCTTTACGCTTTTTTTTCGATTCCATTGTCAATTGCCAATGCTGCTGGTAGGTTTGTGAACCTGGAAATGTTACTAAAACGAGGTGATGAAGAACACAGAGGAACGTTGATTGGAGCTTTGAACAGTATGAAGTCAATTGCAGGAATATTTGCTCCTATGGTAGCAAGTGTGATCGTACAATATTTTGGTATAGAATATATGATATTTGCACCTTTCGGCGTTACATTAGTAGGAACTATGCTAAGTTATTACAATAATAACTGTAAATTATTAAAAAGAGACTAGTTTGATACATAATTACCAACCTATTGATTTGTGTTTTATTGTCTTTCTTTACCGTTTCTATTTTAACGTTATTCAAAAAAAAAACTAAGACAAGAAGTAACAAGAATTTAAGGCATTAACTTCTTCTTTCTTCTTTCCGATTTTTTGTTAAAGTCCGTTCAGCAGTGCATGCGTTACCTATCAATTCACGATCATACAAACATGAATATTGTCGCAAACTATTCGTTACCTAAGGTACCTATATTTATAATGTCAGTGGGTTTAAAATATTTGTATGAAAATAATTAAGAAGGTAGATTTTAATGATTGAGAATTAAGAATAGATCAGGACAAGCGATGTTCTTTTTTATACCTAGGGTAAATATAGCCTGACAAGTTGCATACCTAATAATTTCGCGTTTTAGTCGTACAGTTTGTTCCACACGACACCACCAGAACGACACTACCGGTGGTGTCGTTTGGAAGCACTATTTCGTTCGACACTATGCTAGTGACGGGGGAAATCTATAAACTTTATAAGAATTGCTCTTTTTTTTTAGTCGTCGCAGTTACGGGCAAAGAAGGTATGAGACGGAAGTAGTCTAGTTTCCGGCAAAATTTCAAGAAGTGACAGGGATGGTAGCTTCTACGGGTATTGAAGTATTGAATACCTACCTATGTTAAGATGATAATTCGATAAAATCACTAATAGTATTAAACGGAATAGTGATTCCAAACGACACCACCGGTGGTGTCGTTCTGGCGGTGTCGAGTGAAACGAACGAGTGGTACCTACTAATTTCTTAAAGAAAAGAAAAGCAAAACGGAGTGCGTGGCGGAACCACTGCAACCAAATAGGCTCGATACCAGAGAATATGAGGCTCTCAAAAGCACTAGCCGTAGCAAAGTCAACTCCGTTAGCGTCAATAAAAGACGATAAGGGAAGGATGACTGAAACGGGTTCAGATACCCTGAAAGTTATGTGTAGTACACACTTTCCCGGTTCCATCTTACATGAGAGCAAAATAGATAGTGTACCAATTTGTGTGTCCGAGCAGACAGCACGCACTACAAGATACAATTGGGACACTGCCAAAAAGGTAGTAGATGACGGCAAGATACGGTGGGCACTATCCACTTTCCAACCGTACAAAGCGCCGGGCCCGGATAACATATACCCAATCCTACTACAAGAGGGCGCGAATGTAATAGTTCCGCATTTAAGCAGGCTGTACAGAGCGTGCTTAGCCTTCGGGCACGTCCCACGCGTATGGAGGCTTGTGAAGGTAATCTACCTGCCAAAACCAGGCAAGGCAGATTACAGTTATTATTATTATTATCGTACGGCCTTGCGAGTGAAAGTCCTGCGCTCCTTATAAAAGTAAATCTAAATTATTTAGCCAGTCTATGGCCTCCTCAGAGCACCCGCTAAGTTTCGCGTAGCCGCCAGCAAAACGTCGGTTGGGACACTCCTCCACGATGTGATAAGCTGTTTGCTGTGGAGCGCCGCAATCACACGCCGGCGAGTCTTTATGGCCCCACTTGTGAAGGCAATAGTTGCAGCGGGCGACTCCCGTGCGGATGCGGTTCAGCGTCGTCCAGATCTTACGGCCGGTCTTGAAACCAGGCAGCTGGGCAGACGGGTTCCCCACAAGGGCACCCGCCGAGCATTCCTGGGACTCCCAGTCAGCCGACCACGCGGACCGAATGTCAAAGGGTTGGCGGATGACGGGGTCTGACCAGAGAGGCCTACGCGAGGGGAGTCGCTGCGGTATATGCCTGTCCAGGGTTCTGGCAATCGGCAACCTGTGTGGAAGTTGGGTGCTGACTGCTTTATCCCATTCTGCCGCCGCCGCCCGCGAGCGCCTCAGGTGCGGAGGAGCTATGTTAGCCAGCACGGGGAGCCAGGAAGTTGGAGTGGGACGCAGTGTCCCCGTGATGATCCGCATGGCTCGGTTTAGTTGCGCGTCGACCTTATGGGTGTGAGCACTCCGGTACCACACCGGAGCACAGTATTCTGCAGTGGAGTACACCAGAGCCAGGGCGGAAGTCCGCAGGACATCAGCACGGGCACCCCACGTAGTCCCAGCCAGACGCCCTATCAGGTTCACTCGTGTTTTCACCTTCTGCGCAGTGGCCTCCAGGTGTACGCGGAAAGTTAGCGACCTATCCAGGGTGACACCCAGGTATTTCGGGGTAAAATTATGCCGGACCTTCTCCCCGTCAAAGAGTACGTTTAACTCCTCGCTAGCCATACAATTGGTAAGATGGAAAGCGGTGACTTCCGTCTTGGATGGGTTTGGGCAAAGTCGCCATTTTTTATAATAGGAACTCAGCGCGTGGAGGTCATTAGTGAGCACGTCATCACCCATCTGAAAACTTTTACCCTGATATGCCAAAGCCAGATCGTCAGCATACATAAACTTTTCGGCGATCGTAGCGGGCACGTCGCTCGTGTACACGTTGAAAAGTAGTGGGGCCAGCACTGAGCCCTGGGGAAGTCCATTTTTCACTATTTTGAAACTACTTTCCTCCGCGCCAAGCATCACCTTAATCAAGCGGGGGCCAAGCATGCTTTTCACTAATTTAAGGACCCTCTTGCATGGTGCCACATCAATCAGCTTGTGAAGCAGACCGTCCACCCACACAGTGTCGTAGGCTGCCCTAAGGTCGACAAAGGCAGAAAAGGTTTTGAGACCATTCTGGAAGCCGGCTTCGATATACGATGTTAGTGCTAGCACCTGGTCCGCACAACATCGATTCGCCCTGAAACCAGCCTGTTCCGCAGGAATGTGGGGGTTGACAATTGGGTACAATCGGTTGTACAGCAAGCGCTCTAACAGTTTGTACGTGACGCTCAGCAGTGAGATGGGTCTATAGCTCGCGGGATCGACAGCAGGTTTCCCCGGCTTTAAGATGGCAATAACTTTAGCCCTCATTAGGATCGGAGGTAGGATACCAGACTCGAGGATGTTATTAAAGAAGCATATTAGCCATCTTTTAGCTCGTTTCCCAAGGTGGGCCAGAAATTCAGGGTATATGTCGTCCATGCCTGCTGCTTTGCCGCTCTTGGTCGAACGTAGGGCGGACTCCAGATCGGGGATAGTGAAAGGGGCACCAAGGGTTTCATGCAGCGAGAGTTTCCCAGCCCTTTCAGTGTTACTCTTGCGGATCGATTTGGCAAACCCCCTGTCCAGAGAACCACTTTTTGTTAGTTGCTGTAGACGCTTGGCGATTTCTTCCGGCTGCACCGAGTACCCCACTCTCGCAGTCGCCGCAGCACCT
This sequence comes from Acleris sparsana, assembly GCA_923062465.1. Classification (NCBI taxonomy): domain Eukaryota; kingdom Metazoa; phylum Arthropoda; class Insecta; order Lepidoptera; family Tortricidae; genus Acleris; species Acleris sparsana. The sequence goes on from OV281293.1 coordinate 7,065,610, forward strand.
CCCAATTTGCGGAGTAGAGTCCAGCTTCTTCTACTGGAGTGCGCAAAATCGAGGCGCTCCACGTTTTCGACCCATTTCCGACGTCGGGACTCATCCAGTGCGTTCAGGATGTCGTGGCCCGCTTCCGGCTCCTTTGTGCTTAGGTACTCCTGGTACGCTTCCTCCACGTCAGCACTCCATCCGGGGGTGTACTCCTTGCGGCATCCCCTAGGAACGTGGCGATTAGCGGCACTGAGCAGCACCCGGCAGAAGCGACCGTAGTTTTCTGCAATAGGTTTAATCCAGCGGATCGTTGAATCCACTTGCATCCCGAAGGAATCCCAGTCGGCCTTGGAAAAATTCCAGCGAGCTTTAGGTACTGACTTCACCAGAGGGACTTCAAGGCCGATCGTGATGCATGCTGGACGGTGCTGGCTCCTAGGAAAGTTACCTAAAATTCTGCGAGATGCAGGCACAGGGTGTCCACGCTGGTCGGTCGACACGAAACAAAGGTCTGGGTTTGTGTCGCGCTGCCACCGCGCGGAGTGGAAGGAACCTTTGTCTTTCGGATCAAACACGAGTTGGAGTCTTTCCTGTTCCGCCCAATCCGCCAGAAAGATGCCGCCAGCGTCACTGGATGCGTAGCCCCAGGAGGGATGGTGGCTGTTGAAGTCACCAACGTACACACAAGGATGAGGTTGTGTGTGTAGGGGAGGGGTCGGGAATACATTATTAGGAGGCTTATAGACTGAGACTATGGTTATATTAGAAATTTTAAACGTAATTACTTCTAAATTATCAGTATTACTAATATCAATAACTGAGAAGTCAGCTAGAGTCGATTTTGAATAAACTGCCGACCCATAAATAGGCGACAGTGTGTATGCCAAGAGATTGAATCCGGGTATGGACGCCCGGTGATCCAACTTACTAATATTATCGATGTGATGTTCTTGGAGAACTATCACATCGATGTCATTGTCGCTTGCCAGTCTGGCCAAGTAGTCACATTTGGGTCTTGAAGAACCCTCAATGTTTAATTGGAGTGATGCCAAAGCATACAGGCCGATAAGCCTATCATCATTCTTCCTAAAAACACTAGAGAAGCTGGTAGACAGGCACATAAGAGACGGACCTCTAAGGCGGTATCCACTGCATAAAATGCAATGCGCGTATCAACCGGGTAAATCCACGGATACTGCGATTCATTATGTAGTGGATAAAGCTGAAAATGCACTTGAGAACAAAGAGATCTGCCTCGCGGCATTTCTTGATGTGGAGGGAGCATTTGATAGGACCACGTTCGAAGCCATAAGCACATCAGCTGCTAGGCACGGCATTGAACTAACCATATGTAAATGGATAGGCAACATGCTAAATAGTAGGCTAATAAAGTCAACTCTTTTGGGAGACGTACTATTTGCCACAACGACAAAAGGATGTCCTCAGGGGGGGGTTCTCTCACCTACTCTGTGGAGCCTGGTAGTAAACTCTCTCTTGGAGGAACTCAACACTGGCCCACTACACACTGTGGGGTATGCAGATGATCTCGTGATACTTATAAACGGGAAGTTTCCGGAAACAGTATCGGAAATCATGGGTAAAGCTTTGGAAAAGGTGGAAAGCTGGTGCTTTAGTCATCAACTATCCATCAATCCCAGCAAAACTGTAGTAATTCCATTTACTAAGAAACGGGACCTCAAACATATTAAACAGCTAAGGCTGTTTGGCGAGGTACTAAAATTGTCAGGTGAGGTAAAATATCTAGGCATCATACTAGATAAAGAACTCACTTGGAAAAAGCACGTAGACAACGCTTTAACAAAAGCGCTGAGAGTGTTTGGAATATGCAGATCAGCATATGGTAAGACATGGGGCCTTAACCCTAAAGTACTGAAGTGGATCTACACCATGATGGTAAGACCCATAATTATGTACGGCTGCTTGGCCTGGTGGCCAAGAACAACACTAAGGACATGCAAGGACTCTCTAACTAAAGTGCAGAGGGTGGCCTGCATGGCTATAACAGGGGCGTTCAGAACGACGCCGACGGTGGCAATGGAGGTCTTACTAAACCTCCCACCACTACATATCGCCATACAGTCTGAGGCGTGCAAGTCACTGCGAAGGCTGAAAGAGGCTGGCCTGTGGAACGACACAGCACCTAGAACCAGACACACTAAAATGGCACACAATGTTGCTCCAAACAGAATACTGACGATGGGCTGCGATAAAATGCAGCCCAAGTATGTATTCCGGAGGAACTTCAATGTCCACATTCCGACAAGGGATGAATGGAAGGATGGGTTGCACCTATCGGAGGAAGACAACGCGATATGGTACACGGATGGTTCAAAGATGAGCTCCGGTACGGGGGCTGGTATTCATGCCAAAGACTACAACAGTAGCATAAGTATGGGCAACTACGCAACGGTCTTCCAGGCGGAGTTGTATGCGATAATTGCCTGCGCGCAGGAGAATATTGATAGGTCTTTACAGGAGAGAACTATCTATATCCTAAGCGACAGCCAAGCGGCACTCAAGGCGCTGACGGCGCCTAAAGTAGACTCGAAGCTAGTCTACAATGGAATCCAAGCCTTAAACAGACTTGGTAGACACAACAAAGTGAAACTGATGTGGATTCCAGGACACGAAGGCTATCCCGGAAATGAAGCCGCGGACGAGCTGGCAAGGGAAGGGTCCAAGGGCGCATACGTCGGACCTGAACCATTTGTGGCACCCTCACCGGGCACTATAAAAGCAGCCCTGAACAACAACGCCCTAGAAAACCACCAAAAAGAGTGGAAAACTCTTCATAGGAAGAGTTGACCAGAGCTGGACCAAGAAACTTTGGAAACTCAGCAGAAGACAACTTCGATACATTATCGGAGTGTTTACCGGGCACTTCGGAGTTAAATAGTATCTCCTAGCAAAGATGGGCCTTTATGACAACACAGATTGTAGAATGTGCGGCGAAGAGGCTGAGACAATGAAACACCTATTGTGTGAGTGTGATGCCCTCGCCGGAGTAAGAATGAAAATCCTCGGTTGTGGATACCCAGAACCGAACGATTTCAAGGCACTGCCATTGCACTCCACTATCCGCTTTTTGGAAGGGGTGGAGGCTGCATTGGATTAAGTGCGAAAAGAGGGGTAATTACACAAAAGATCCCACAGGGTCGAAGTGTATCCGTAAGGACCCCACCATAAAGATAAGATAAGATAAGATACTAATTTCTTATACTGCCACTTACACTTTAATCTCACAAATCAAAAGCTATTTTTGTGCGCGTAAAAAGATGAAGGTCCAGAAGATACGTTTAGGAGTTATTAAGTTTATAATTTGGCACTCTTAGGGCCCGCCTACACGCAATGACTTGCATGAGCAAACGGTTTGGGCAAAAATTGGAATTGGATTGGAACATGCTTGCTTGTGCAAATTGTAATTTGCGAAACGATGATTGAGCGTGTAGCCTTATCCCTTTATATTTATGTTTAGTTCTGGGACACCCAGGAACACCCTTTAAAAGTTGGTATAGTGCGGTCGCATCGAGTTGGCTAATTTGTTTATATTATTGCCTGGATATTGTTTCAAGACCATTGAAAGTAATTACTAACTGAATCCGAGACTAAAATATTTACAATTGAATTAATTCTGCTAGTAATTAATGATGACCTGAAAAAAAAAACATTAATTGAATATAAAAATAAATGAATGACATGTATCAACTTGATAAAAAAACTTAAAATTCGGTGACCAGCAGGCAACAGGTAAATTATTTAAGTTATACTCATATTACAATGTTCGTTTCAAGTCTCTTGTTGGTTTTATTATGTGCACAGGTGTGTTAAATAGGTAATTATTCAAATTATCATATTGAGGATACTATTATATAAAATAAATAAGGTCACATTTGTACCTTAATCCAATATTGTAATAAACTGTTTAACGAATACCTATGCATGACATCATGAATCTGTATTCTTCACGGTAAAATCATATTGCTTTTGGCATGTTATCCTATTGTTAAAATTACAATGGCTCTTATTTACTTTACAGTAAAGGCGGCCGAGTTAAAAACAATACCATAACACGTCAAAGGCAATATGGTTTTGGCCATTAGAATACAGGCTCAGTGCAAGAGGGCTTAAAAGTGTTTCTGGTGCGGCTAAATTCAGTAATACTCGCTAAAGAGGTAAAAACACCAGAAAGCTTTTTTTTAACTTCGGTTTAGGGCAAAATACCTATGATATAAATCTTACGTAGGTACCCGAAACCGACGTGCATGCATGACTCGATGTATGAATGTCGAAGAAGCGAAAGAGATCTGTCAGGTTCGTGGCAGTGGCCCGTTCCACGAAGCTACAAGCTAGTACAAGTTACAAGCGGAGCTCTCTCCTAGTAAAAGGAGTTAAAAAGACACTTCCGCTTGTAATTTGTAACTTGCAGTGCAGCTTGGTGGAATGAAGTGGTCTCTGCCTACCTACTGAGAAACAGGCGTGATTTAATGCACCTATGTGAAGGGTCCACGGAAAGAACATGTCTAGTCACTTTAGTGAGATTCTGAGTTATCGCGTTTTTAAAGTTTGGAACAATGTAATTAATCAACAAATATATTTATCCACTTGTTTATAAATCAATTATATGTTAAAGTTACTTATCTTTAGATAAATAACTATAACATTAGTTAAAAGTGACGGATAGTTATTGTTAATACCCAAAAACCGAACCAAACCCCAATTGAGCACGGAAGAAACATGCGTCGTCACTTAACTACAGGAAATAAATATGCAAAGTCAAAAGCAAAAAGTATTGGAATGTGGTAACTTTGAATATTAATTAGTTATAACATGTTTTTTCCGTGTATAGGTTTTATAAAAGTAAAAAAAAGTCATATTAATATAATAATACAGTTGTAGAAAAAAAAAAAAAAAAAATAAAAAAAGTCTGTCTAATGAAAGCTGAACCTGGATTTTTCTTGGCTGACGAGTCTGGCAACACTATTTAATATGACGTTTGGACTTTGTTGTTGTTAAAACTTGTCAATTCGAGATCTAAATTGATAAAAATACGGAGTAATCATGCCGTCGACGATAAGAGGCGGTGTCCGGGAGATTCTGTATACTATTATACAGAAGTACAAAGAAAAACAAGAAGAAAGAAAAGCATTATTGATGCAAAAAATTAATTGTTTAGTTACGGTGACCAAATTTATAGGTTAGTACGGCTTTAGTACGGCATGTTCATTTTGATACTTCTTATTTCTCTATGTGCAATCCTAAGTTTAATTTACCTTTTTCTGTCTATTATACGATGAGATTAAGAAATTAAACGAAATTAAATTCGTTTCAGAAAACCTGGACGTGCACGTTGACAAAAGTGTGCTGGAAAACGTAAAGCAGCTGAAAGAGGTTGAGGAAACTGAGTTAGCCTGCCAGACTCAGACGAAATATTTGGAAGAAGTATCTTCAATGACCGGTAATTACTAAAATTATCATTGTCTTTCCCTATATAATAGGTGTAGGTACCTATTGTCTGTCCCTATATCATGTTGAATCTCTTAGCATTCACAATTTTATTAAATTAATTTAATAGACAGATGATTAATGTAACTGACACTCATAGTTTCAATAAAACAATAAGGAGGTGTTTAGTTAAAAGATATCATAAACATATTATTTGATATGTATTTTCTGTGTGCGGAGCAAACAGCATTTTGTTGTTTATGAACCAAATGTACACTGTACAGTCGATTTCATAAATATGTGTACACTTTAGTACCTTATCTATTTATTTAATGTCATTTTTGATCGGCCAGATATAAAAGATGTTCGGGTTATATGAGTCTTCCTTGTTCTTAAACCGTTGCGATTAGAACCTCACTGATGCAATTTCATTTCACCTAAACCCAAATGTTTTTAGGGCTGTCGGACTGTACAATGGGGCTGTACTGCGCAACCACACAATGTATTTCTAAATGGTGTTCTGTTTATTTAACACTTTCTTTCTTCTTACAGATATCAGTGTTTCATCTTTAAAAAGAATAAGTAATGAGGGAAAATTAAACAACGGTGTCTTTAGTACTCCCGGAAAAAAGCGACCTCACAAGGCTGGTGTTGTCAGTGGGGTCCTGTCTGTTCACGCTTGCAAGAACCTGTTTTCCAGTTAGTTATTTTAGTTATCGTTCCTGACGTAGAGACCTCGTCATGTTGTTCTCCTAGTCACTATTTTTAATTTACTCAATGTTATTGAGCGTACATTTGTAACGACTAAGTTTGTGTTGTTAGAAATAATTATTAATTACTTTACTACCTTGTAATGTTACTTTTAAGAATAATTGTATTTTATGATTGGAAAAAATGATCTGCTGGAGTTTCTTGCGGCGCTTCTTCTCCAAGATATAATTGTCGTTAGATAGAGGTGTAAGGGTGATGAGAATAATGTTACCTCTAATTACTTTATTAAAAAGGTTGAATATAATATTCCTCATCATCATTGTTTTATTATGCTGTGTGCGACACAGACGAAAACCTCTCGTATCAATGAAATCTATCAACAGCACGACTAGCACAAGTTGCTCGTGACTTGTTTGTCGCTCGGATCTCCCTTACTATCTAGTCTGTTACGATAGAGACGCACAGAGCGACAAGCGAGAAAATACAACTTGTGCTACAGGTGCAGATCACTATATTTTCATGTCAAATATATTTCGAAAAACCAAATGTGCTCCAGTCACTGTCATCGTATTTTACCTAAAGTGCTTTTCATCAAAATATAGCGCTCGTGATAATATATATGAAAATATAGTACGCGTTTCCTCTTCCTTTGTGCCCACCAAAATAAATAAAATAATAAAAGTATCAATATCGTTTATTCCTTCATTGATCGGTAATACCATATCAAGATTTTTTGAATTTGCCGCTTTTTCCCAGGTTCAGCTTTCATTAGACAGACTCTAACAGAGGATGTAAGTAATAGTTTATTACTTGCTCTACATTTTGGCATTAAAATCTCATTTTCAAAAAAAAGTGACGACATGTTCTTTCCGTGGACCCTTCATGTATACAATGTATTGAATTAAAATATGATAGTCCGGATGCGCTTGTGCGATTGTGCGGGAGGTTAGACGTGGGTTAGACCTACGAAAGCTACATTATGCTGCGGCCACATCTCTGCAGGTTTCGATCAACAAGAATCTTCGCCGAAGCCTGTACATTGACTCCATTTTATAATAATAAGTACTTAATAAAATCCTCCCTTCAATCACCAAATCACCGTTAAGTTAAAATCTATGGTACCCATTTATTTTTTTGTCAAAATTATTTAGTTTATAACTAACATTTTTCATTTACAGTTTCCAATTATCATTTGCGTTTTATACTGGAAATTGTGTGACTGATAGATAAAAGTAGCCATGAAGTAGCTCAAACATCCCGGTCGTATTAAAATAAAAACGTCACAGTAAATGTCAAAAATGATCATGATATTTGAAGATATGATTATAACACTTCAACACTTGGTTAAAATTTGGTGTGACGTGTATTTAATTGTTAGTTAAAACCTTTATTAATTATGACATTGTGAGAATTTTACGTAATTATTATTTACTAGGTGCGCCGAATTTTTTCAGAAAAATGACTTTTACCATTTACCTTATTCAAGCGGTCGCATTTTTAGTAAGTACCTACACACTACTAGAAAATAAACAACTATAACAAAAACAAGCTTTTTGAAAATTTGCTAATAGTCAACTATAACATCTCGTCAAATTATTAGATAAAGTTAGGTTATTTTTACGACGACATTCAAGTTCTTAAACCTAGTTGTTCATTCTTGTTTGTGTACTATTTCAGGATCTTTTAGGAGTAGGACTAATTGTTCCACTAGTTGGACCTCATGTACGCGCCCTGGGAGGAAGCCATGTGATGGTTGGACTTATGGGTTCAGTTTATAATGTATTCCAGTTATTTTCTGGACCAATGATTGTAAGTTTAAAGTCCCTTGACTTTACATTAGTGGTAACTACCAAAATATATTAATTAATATTATATTAGACACAGATTGATGACAATTTGACAACTGTATGAATAAATATTATGTTGTATATATATTGAATTAAACACGGGCACATTCTAAAACATGTTAGTATTATATTTGTAATTGGAAGCCATTCACAAGGTGTTACATGAAACAGGGAATGATTTTGGAATGTGTCCATATTGTATATAATAAATTTATAAATTTAATATATATGTAAGTAGGTACATATAATGAATATATTGTAGAATAATAAAATCAAATGCAATAATAATAATAATAATATAATTTTTATTTCAGACTCTGGGTCCATAAGAGTGTTAGTAATACAGTAGGTAATCTTACAATCTAGGTTTTAGTAACATGAATTTAAAATAAAGGCAAAACAATGTCAACAATAAATTTAAAATTACAAAGAAATAATAATCACACAAAACCGATAAAACATACGTACTTAAGAGATTAATAATGTCAAATGATTATAGATTTAACTTTTATTTAACATTAAATATGACAGGTCTGTCCGCCATATGCACGACATTCCAGTGCTTCATTAAAGGGCAATCGAACTTATCCAGTATAACATTTAGGAGGCTGTTGGTACTGCCTCGCACTCTACTCATCAACGAGGCAACTCGTTTCCGCACTATTGCCTTAAAACCATCCGTGTTAGCCTCTAGAAACATTCCTGACGCGCTACACCAGCGAGGCAACCCCAACAGCATCCTAAAAGCGTTATTATATTGAACGCGCAGGCTATTCATGGACTTTTGCGCGTAATTGGTCCACAGGCTGCAGGTGTAGAAAGTCTGACAGTAAGCCTTAAAGAGCGTGACTTTAACATCACGTGAGCACTTAGCAAACCTGCGGACCAACATATTAGCTCTCACCGCCAGGGCCCTACGCTCTCGCTCAATGTCCAAGTCATCCGAGAGGTTCTCGGTAACCCAGTGACCAAGGTATTTAAATTCGGTGACTCTCTTCAAAGGAGCTCCCAAGAGCCTAACTGGTGGGACAGATTTCGGTTTCTTTTTTCCAGCCTTGAAAACAAGAAGCTCGCTTTTGTTAGTGTTGTACTTAAGTCCATGGGTCACCGCGTACGCCTCGCATATGCCCAGTAATTTCTCGAGAGCTCTTATCGATGGGCACAGTAGCACCATGTCGTCTGCGTAGCTTATGTTATTGACCAACTTGCCATCAATAGAGCAACCGACGCCGGCACTACTGAGCCCCTCGATAAGACCGTTTACATACAAGCTAAATAGCCGAGGCGAGGTCAGGCCCCCCTGCCTCACACCACAGTCCAACCCATACTCCCTCGAAAAAACACCAGCCCACCTAACTTGGTTGGTTAGATTGTGGTACCAAAATTTAAATAGGTTTACTATTTCTATAGGCGTACTGGTTTCGCTTTGCATTTTTGACCACAGCACATCGTATGATACCAGGTCGAATGCCTTCGACAGATCCAAAAAACACGCATAAATAGGAGTATTTCTCGTCACATAGTACTGAACGGTGTGCTTGAGACGCAGTATTGCAGTTTCAGTGGAGAGCCCAGGTCTAAAACCAAACTGGGCCTCATTCAATTTAATGTGCTTACTTATACAGCGATCAAGCAAACCGTCCAGCACCTTTGATATCACAGTAGCCAGTGAGATCGGTCTGTAGTTGTTCCTGTCGGAGGCATCCGCCGTTTTATTTTTTATGATAGGTACCACAACGGTCTTTAAAAGCTCCCTAGGAAGGTATCCGTGCCCTATACATAAGTTGAACAGCAAGGCCAACACCCTGGGCAAATGAACACCTGCGTACTGGAGGTGCTCAATGCTAAGGTCGTCACAGCCCGGCGATTTACCACGCTTCATGTTTTTTATTAGGGTTAGCACATTTTTCGCTGAGAATTGCTGTAAATCACCTTTCAAACATACCCTACCATCGGGCATCCGTATCGAGGTCGATCCGAGAGGCGACTCTACTTGAAATTGTTTACTAAACAACTCAGCTATTTTCTCTGGGTCACTCAAGCCGTCTACGTTGGAAGGAACCCGACGCGGCCCGTCCAGGTTTTTAGTGTGTTTCCAGAAGCGCTTAAAATCCTTTGCCTTATGGCGAGACGCTAAAATGTCCATTTTTATTTGTGTTTCGTTCTCTTGGCACCATTTCAGCTTGGACTTAAAGCGCCGTCTAGACTCACACATTCTAACGTAGGCTTCACCACTGGAACACTTGCCCTGTAATAGCCACATCTGGAAACAAAGTCTCGCCTCTTGGTGAGCTTCCTTAACGTGCCTATTCCACCCTACTACTTTGTTTTTAAAACGTTTCTTAAACTCATAACAACAGATTGCAGAATAGTTACAATATTTCCAGTTGTAGTTAAATGAGAATACTTTTGTCATTTATATGTTTCGCCTTAAGGTGTATTGGTTGAGATTGCTTGTAGCATAAATAAATAGCAATGCCTTTCATTCACTATTTGAAATTTGTGTAAATATGTATAAATATGGTCTCCCATGGTTCTATTAAATAAGTAGTTATTATTTTGGAACTTTTCGCATTGTTATGTTGTTTGATTTCAGGGCTGTTTGAGTGACATCAAAGGCCGGAGAACTATACTTATGGTGACATTAGTGGTTAGCAGTGTTGCCTATATTGTTATGGGAGTTACTGGCTCAATTATTGTTATGTTACTGATGAGAGTGGTTTTAGGTAAGGCTTCTGTAATAGGCTGTTTTTTCCTTTATTGTAGAACTTGCCACTAGCATTATTTTGTTTTCAGATATTGTAACATTACTTGTCATAAGTAACTGTACTATTTGATCACTTCACCTTATAAATAGTTTACCCATTTTGTGATGGCCCACAAACCACATTTCCCAAGGCACTTTTTCAGTGTTTTTTTTCTCCCTTTCTCTGACTAGCATACATCAGAGCAAGCAATCAGAGCTAAAACAAATCTATTAAAGAACACAATGTGTTCTGATATGTCATATCACAGAATGTCTGTTTAGTAAAAAAATAATATTCTGCCTATTCATTATAAGCCTCTCAGAAGTTCTTCATATCTAGCACAAAACTTTCAATGGAAAAGGTCAATCGAACTTCTCTTTCACTGAGTTAATGTTTACCTGTAGTCAATGTGTCAGCTTGAATTTTTTTATTTTATTATATTTAATCCAGTATTTTTCTGCAAAACTAGTTTAAACTTTTTAAATGTATGTATTCCATTGCACTCAAATTAAATGGACATATATTTTAGTGCATTTCAAATCAATAACAATGACAAATGTCTAAAGTAACAGGAAAAGTAACTGAAGAGGTTGAGGTAGGATTGCATAGCTAATCTTTTTAAATATGGAGTAAGTACGGTGGTAAGATATTAGAAAGAAAATTGATACATTTTGAACTCGTAGGTATAAACGTTTCTCGATACGAGTGTCACCTCTGTTATTACCTATATGTCATAATCTTTCAGTACTGTGAAATCGTTTTTTATACCCGCGATAATATGCTGATTAGGTAAATAATGTAACAAAATTACAAATAAATTAGATCTCTCATAAATCCTGCATTCAGCTTGACAGTTTTTGGTTTCAATTCATAGATCAGCTGCTTTATTAGTAAGTATGCCTTCATTAAAAAAAATAAAAAGAATCTGCAGTACCATTGAAACCAAAGTAGTAGTAGTAGTTTTAAGTTGCAAGTAGAACTGTATTCAAATTTGCCAATTCTTGAAATAATTATGCAGCATTCTCATCTTGATTCCTAACCAGGTCTCTCTTTTCATTAGAAATAGGACCACTATTTTTGTTGTTTTGTCTTTAAAAATACGAATTTGATGCTCAAATTACCACTGCATTACTGGTCCCCGAATCTCCTTACAACAATGCATTACCACAAAACTGATTCTATTAACTGTAATTATCTGATTATAGGTCTATTTAAACAGACGCAAGTATTGACGAGAGCCTTAGTTGGAGACTATGAGAAGAATGAAAAGAAACAATCCGAAATATATGGCAAGATGGCTGCCATATCAGGGGTGGGCATAACCATAGGGCCAGTGATTGGCGGGCATTTAGCGGAAGACCATCCTGAAGAAGCATTTGCATTGATCGGGACCCTGGTTGGGTTAATTTTCCTCTTAAACGCAGGTAATTTTATGTCATCTAAATGTTGGTAACTATTATTACAATAAACAGACCTCACAAAGAATTTGTTTTCTGAAATATGTACTGGTTTCTGAATTACTACAATCTCAATTTACTAGGGCACTAGGCTTTTGTTAATATTAAATTCCTCATTACTTAAAAGTGTAAATATATTGCGATAGTGTGTAAAAAGTACTTCAGGTTTGTACTTCTCTTGCCCTCATACACTCTTCAGCGAGTCTTATCAAATTTACCCAAACCCAAAAGGCTTTTTTAAGTGGTCTTGCACTGCACTGCACAATATTATATTATTATTGGGGGTTGGGTGGATTTATCACATTTCTACTTCTGTAATTTCTAGTAAAGGTCTCCTTAATACAGTCCTAAATCGCGTATGTGTAGGCACGGATTTGTGCTCAAAATTTGGATATCTTTTTGTATATTTTTTAAGCTTGATTTTATGGACTATATCGTAATCAGAGAGATTACAACTTTTGCTTAGTCCTTTAGTTCCAAGCTAATAATAGTTTTCAGCTGTCCAATTTCTTGTTTTATTACTTGGTTGTGCATCTAACTGTATATTTGATCATAAATAAAGTATATTTGATTGTAATTTATATATCTTATGGATGAGTGATGAGATAATGCTTTGCATGTTTTCTTTTCTCAGGTTTAGTGTACGGGCTTCCAAAAGTTAAAAGTAAAAGAAGAAAATCTATCGACAAAAATCAAGCAACAAAAAGTTTTATACAGATATTAATGTGTAGTTTTCAAGAGTCAATTCAAGAATTGTACAAAATACAGTGGTCCATGTTTTGGGATTTATTCCTATTTAAGGGATTGGTTGGTTTTGCCATGGCAATGCATTATTCAAATTATACAGTTTTTTTAAGATCATCTTACAATCTAACACCAAAGTATATTGGCTATGTTATATCATTTCAGGGTATTATAGGATCTTTAAGTTGTTATTTTATAGGGTTCATCAATAGTTTTTATACTAATGACAAGGATTTCAGTCTTAGAAACTTCCATGTTTTTACTATTTTGAGTATATCAGTATTAGGGCTGATGTATTCATTTAATGTTTATACTTATGCTTTTTGGTTGATACCATTAGCTTTTGGTAATTCTGTTGGTAGATTGGTAACTTTGGAAATGATCTTAAAGAGAGGTCATGGTCAACACAGAGGGACATTGATTGGTGCATCCAACAGTGTGCGGTCTCTGGCAGGGATAATTGGTCCTACGACAGCAGGTTTCATTGGAGAATATATTGGTGTGGGCTACGTGATGCATGCCTCTTTTATCGTAACATTACTAGGAACTATTCTAAGTTATTTTAATAATACCAGCAGGATAAATAAAATAGACTAAGTTTTTACATTATACAAGATGTTATTATTGTTGATTTTGTGTTTTATTACCTTTCGGCACTTAGTAATAAGCACAGTCTAGTTTACTAATTTATTTAACCTATTCCTTACATATCTATAATCATTCCTGAAATGCTTGCATTTGTTTCTTCCTCATGTCCTGAATAAGTTTCTGTATATCCTCTCGGTCACTTTTGTTATCAGGTGGGAATATTTCGCGCTTAGTGTTGGTCACCCATTCTTCAAAATATGTTGGCTGGTTGAAGAAGTGGAATAGCATCACGGGAAAAGACATGTACATCGCCATTCTTCCAACTTCGAGCTTCCAATTACCCATAGCGGCTGCAATGCGCTGTTAATTAAATTAACAGGTGAAACAAAGCTTTGTTTGCAACAAGGATAATTATTGCAAATTTGTAATAAACTTGTTTCTCTTAAATTAAAGCAGGTAATACTATAATATAAAATGCAAGTAAATAGTATATTGGTTATGCAAACGCCAATGTCAAAATGACGTAGCAGTGTCGTCCGATACGGTTAAAAGCACAGATTATTAAGGTATGTCTGTTAAAAGGGCGTCGTTTTCATTTATGTCTCAAATAGCTGACCTGCATGAGACATTTTCTTCTTATTTTAAACTTTTGCATGTTTGTGTATGCTTTAAGTATGTTTGGTTCTTCGTTTTTTTTTCGGAAAATGCAAAAAAACTATATCTGATGCTTAATTTTTGCCCTTCTAGATATACTCGCAAAATCAAACTGATTGTTTAGTTGGTCACTTGAAAGTGAGAGAAAACAATATAATAGAAGGTACGTGGTACCTATATTCCATAGATACTTGCATAACTCGGTTCACGAAATATTAGATGCAGGTACCGTACTAAGTGTTATATTAGCTATAAGTACTAATGTTTAACATTTAAGTAATTGCCACGCCCTTACAGGGTTGTACCTATACTACCTATGTACTGCAATAAATAAATAAATAAATACTACTGGGTATTCCGAGGAAACCGTTATTATCAGATTTATCACCACGTAGAGAGGTTATCTATAAACTCATAATTTTGTCAACAATGATATTACCTACTCTGCACTATCACTGTTTGTCAAGCTGAAAGCGCATTACTTATGATCCTGTTGTTTCACCTGCCACCCGGGCTTAATTTAAATAACAACAAAAACAAAAACTTTTCTTATTTTAAGAATTTGTTTTTGTAGAATTACGTCGGCGGGCGGCAGGCGACGTGGCGGCAAATTACATTGCTATTATAGGAATTTACGCCGTGTAATAGCAACCATTACGTCCCTGCGGACGGCGGCAGACGCATTTTATTCGTAGATAGCTTTACATTGGATTACGAGATTCTATACTGCTTAAGTTCAAAACGAATAATTCTATACTGATTCAGTTTCAAATACGCATTGGAAAATGTTGGCTTAGGGAATTTTGTGCGCTTGACTTGACTCGGAGCGTACGTCAATTGACTGTCCCTTAAATGATATTTTTAGATAGGTAAAATCCTCCAATCTATTTGACTCTTTCTTTCAGAGCTCTTAAAGCACTATTTCCACCAAACGGCCCGCAACGGATCGGAACGGAAATAATTTCATGGTCTTTAAACGATATTAACTGATGTTTACAGTATTTAAAGTCTATATTACGAAGCGCACGCGCACAGCAACTTGACCGCGGACTTCTTCCGCGACACGCGTAGGCCTACGTCGCCGTGAGTATGCCGCGACGCGCGATCGGCTCCCTCATAAATAGACAATAATAATTTCAATAGAGCCGTACGGCTGCCGCGGTATCCGTACGTATCCTTTCCGATCCGATGCGATGCGAGCCGTTTGGTGGAAATCATCCTTTATAATACAAATATCATACCTCTTAAACGGCATAACCGATATTCATAAAACCTAATCGTCAAATTTTTAGCACCCCACTTTAAGCATAATATTAAGAAAACTATTCGCGTGTATATAAGCATCGACGAACTATGTAGGTATGAATAGTTCGTCGATGCTATAAGTGATAAAATAACAATACTCGAATACGTAGGGAATTGGTTTAAAATTGCAGGGATCGCATTTTAACGAAGTAAGGATAGAAACAAATGGGATGTAGGTATCCTATTTTGCGGTCACTAGATGGGTTGCGAAGAGAAACATAATTCTCTAGGATTCCGCGAATTACGTTAGAGTTACGTTCATATAATATTGAGTAATTTCCCTTGTAGATAGACATTAGTCTGGTGGTTAAAGTAACGATGCGATTTAAAACACTAATACCTTGCTGATAGACGAGGTTCCTGATACGTAATACCCGTTAGAACCGGTTGACACATAAAGATGTCCCCTAGGTGCGATTAATTGATCTAGCGAGCTTTACTGTGCAGAAGTAATCACCGGTAAACTCTACCAGAGGCCCTGACTACTTTGAAAATCGAAGTTCGTTGTACGTTAGCTCCATCCCTTTCTCTCGATTTAGTCTTGAATGACGAGTGACATGATGGAGCTAACGTAACTTCGCACTTCGAATTTGAAAGTAGGGCCTCAGTACTAGTCTCCCTAAGTTCCTAAAGATATCGATTCCTCAACTAGGTTCGTAGGTGATTCTCTTTCACCCGCTCTTGAACTCGACGCATCAATTATTAACGGACGAGTTAAAGATGTCCCGTCAGACTGTAAAAACATCATTTAAGGGCGTGCATTCTCAGCTTATCCGCTTAACCCGTCGAGTGAGCGCGCTCTTAAGTTATGACTTCACTCACTGGATCGACCGTTTTTAAGAGCATAACACCTCTACTTATTAATGCCGTTCTAAGATGAATAAGTACATAACATTTAGTTGCTCGCTTGCAGAACCATAGAGCTCCTTCCCCTGGAATCGCATAACATCGAGAGGGAGCGGCCGCGATCTTCGATACCCGCTGTCTACGAGCACTGCAACTGTAATAACATGCAATGTGGTGCATTACCTATCAGATGCCGTGACTGCAGCGCTGCACGCGGCGGCACGATTCCGATCCGCTATCGCTCCGGTGCAGTGTGGAGCTATCCTAGGGAGCTTTTATTTGGTGTGTTTACACGTTTAAATAATTGCGATAACAGTACTACCGTTTTGTTAATAGCCTCCTATCGGGTTTTCGTGTTTGAATGCAGAAAGTGACAAATATACTGCGAGTGCAAGTATAATAGCAATAGACGGGCTATAAGTTAGGTGGCTATTGATTGTGAAGCTTAAACTTTCCATACAAAATGCGATAACGTTTCTGTCTCCTTAAACCTGGCCTAATTTTTACGATTTTTGAATATGTTGTAGATATGAAGAAAAACTTTTTTAGAAAACAAATATAAATAACAAAAAACGGAACCGTACAGACCTAGTACTTTATGGTAACTACAATATATTCAATAAACGTGGATAAGTATCTGACTTCATTTAGGGGATGAGAAACGTTATCGCCTGGAGCTACATTTTTATGTTTTTTTTTTGCATTAACGCGATTTTAGATTGTTTTGAAGTCCACTGGCCATCAGTTGCAAGCGTTTTTAGGGTTCAAAATAGTAAAAAAGGAACCCTTGTGGTTAGACTTCGGTGTCTGTCTGTTTGTTTGCCTGTCTGTCGATGTGTCACAGCAGTTTTTCTCAGAAACTATAAAAACCATCAACTTGAAATTTGGCATAGTTGTATAACTTGCTTGCCCGCATCTGTTTTTAGTAAAATAAAAACCATTATTTAAAATCTTAATATTTGAAAAGGGGTCTAGAATAGGGGGTTGAAAAATGAAATGGATTTGATTGTAGCAAATGACCCTTATCTCTGAAGTTTATGACCACAAAATCAGCGAAAATCCGGATTGAAACATTATTATTATTATTTATTATTATTTATTTATTAAAAACAAACAACATAGTACAATAATATAGCATGCCCTGCAAAACTGTTGGAACCCCTTATATTTACTTATTAATTAAAATGAAGTAAGTCGTCATACGTTTGGAAAAAATATCAAAAAATTTAATTAAATCTAAAGGGATAAATAAAGTCCATAACAAAATGAGTATTTTCTTATGCGTTTTCCAACCATATTATCTTAAATACGGAACCCTCTCGGTGTGCAAGTCCGACTCGCACTTGACCGGGATTTTTGGGGTTCTATATTGGCTCTTATAGTTATTTTAGTTCTTTATACAATGTTTAATATTTGTCTTCGTCTATAATAAATTCAGTGTGATTTTATCTTTACCTTTTTAGGGTTCCGTACGAACAAGGAATTCTTATACACATTTTCCTGCTCAAGCTACGCTTGAATATTTTTTATTTTTTATTTTATGTTAAATTCATTGTTTTATATAATGCTAGGTTAAGCTTTATAATTGTATAATATCATAAGTAGTATTTAAAAAAAACCTCTGACTGTTGAGTTTCTTGCGGCGTTTCTTCTCAGCAGTGGTCTCTTGCGAAGCGCTGGTAGATTTTTGACGTGTAAAAGTGCCCGTGCGGCCTACTTACTGAATAAGCATCTTTTATCTTTAATCTTTTATCTTTTATAGTTTCGCCATTTCCTACAATTTTATTGCTCATAATGATATTTTTAAATTGACATAATTATTGATAGTCATAACTTTTTATATCGCTGAAACTATAAACTTTTTAGAATTTTTGAAATATCTAATGTGTAGACAAGGCTAGGTTAGGCTCGGTTTGAGTTATAAAAATCCTGAAAAAACAACAATTTCTTAAAAATATACGTGACGACTTTCGATGATTATGACTTAAAACACATTATGACTCCCTCCCCATTCCTTGCTTGATGAAATCTAAAGAAAGTTTTTAATAAATCTCGCCAACTTTCTTAGCAGTAGTAAATGTACAGACTATTTACAAAAACCACCAGGCGACGGTGCGATTGCGACGTTCTAGGGTTTGGTGCTTTCATTTGATCCCAAGTACGGAATAGTAAGAGACATTTGTAAAGACTTGTTCCCTATTTAATACATTTAATTGACGTATAAGTCCAGATCAAGTGACAATCAAACCATTAATTAATATTAATACTATCCGATTCTGTACAAATAACTGGTTCCATTATAGCCAGCGTAGGAGAATCACCATTAACCATGTTTTTGTTTTAAAAGTATTTGCACGGTTATGACTTAATTGGCTTTCGTAATGAAATAGTTAGATAACTAGTGTATATTTTAGACTGCACGTATATTAGTATATTAATACCTACATTATATTGGTATTCATAAGGAAAGTTTGAAAACGTAGGCAGTCCTGTTTTTATAGGTTTTGTTTCGTATGTAATAAATTTTACTAATATCACAATTTATGTTTTCAATTATAAATCAATGATTAATGTTTTGTAAAATGTTATGAATAATATACTTAGCCTTAATTTTTGTTGATATTTCTAGGCAGTTGTGTATTTTATAGTGTATTACTTGTTTTTTTTTTTTTATAAGATTGTAACAAGAGATTTTTTATTTTTTATTTATTGTAAACATAATTTAATTTTACATTATAAACCTATGTATACCATACCTTACCAGGAGTTCTTGTCGTACGACTTTCCTTGGTATTAAGAACAGTATATATATACTATCAGCCCAATGGAATCCTGACCCACCATAGGACGTTGTCACAGTGTTGAACGTTGTAAAATTTATAAAACAGTTTATATGACACTTACATCTTGAACCATAACGTCACTGTGACACAGATTTATGGTGGGTCAGATTTCCATTGGGCAGATAGTACACTCACCAGCAATAATATATTACTTACCTATCTAACATTGGGCGCAAACGTATCTGATACACTCTTATGCCTATAGTAAAAAAGATGTGTCAGATATTTTTGAGCCCATTGTTGGATAAAATATTATAGCTGGTGACTGGTGACTGGTACAGGGCCGCAGGGTTGCAAATGGAAGATTTGAAGTTATTTATTTGTGTTGCACTGTTGGGCCATGTGCAACAAATTTACACATAAAGCGGTTTTGAGGTTTTTTACCCGACTATGGAAACGTAAAGGAATCATTTGACTTTGTGTACAATTAGGCACCATACTTTACAATTCAATACTCAGATTTTTAAACATTTTACAAGAATTATACTCATATTAAAGGTTGAAATTAAAAATGTGTAAACTTTATAGGTATGGTCTGAGTATAAAAAAAAAAAACTCAAGGTTATTTTTTATGTGCAACAAGAACCTACCTACTGGATATTCACACTAAGCCGTTTTTTTACATAAAGTATTAAATTTTGTGGCTTTTATTCACGCAAACTAAAGTGTTCAAAGCGACCAAAATGCATCGTATTTTTCCACTTTTATTGCCGATGCTGTGAAGCGGAACATAAACCGACACGAGTTCCCCACGTGGTCTGAATGTTACAGTATGTTACAGTAAACTAGCAAGCTGTACATAGTAAAGCATGCCTTTAAGTTACGTTACCTTCCCAAAAGCACGACGGGGGAGCCGGCCCAAAACGATTTCAATTTGTACCGTTGCATAATTTCGGAAACTTTAAATTATTCTTGTTGCATTATGAATGACACCGCAAGTAGAGATGGGAGATAACGTCCCTAATGTTACGCAAGTGACCTTGTAATGCAGTTTGCAATCGTTCCGAACGCAGTAACACGCTTTCTTATAAATATCAACAATTCAATTTTCTGTTATCTGATTGTACTTGCCAATAGGTGCTTCATACGCAAGAACAAGCGGCCGTCACGATGACTCGGAGCACAGACTCTGAGGTATCTGGTGGTAACTGTCTAACTTGGTTTACTTCATGAGATGTCTTTATTTTGTAACCTGATTGCAGACAATGGGGTTATGTTTTGCTACGTAACGTTACGTTCCACAATAACATTTTGTTGTAACGTAAATTAATAATAGCTAGATTTTATTTTCGTGGTCGTGGTATACAACTTATTTCTATTTTGGTAATAATTAAATTTAATACTTAATATTTAAATTGATATCAATGAAATTTATTTTTAATAAGAATTACAATTTTAATAATAAAATAAAGGACATTTTCAGCATAAATATAAATCTAGATTTAGGGTAAAGCTAAGTTTACATAATTAGTTATGTTAGAAAATGTAAAACTAAATTTATCTTTTGCGTGCTAGTGGCCCTGCGAATGAACGTAGGTACTTAGTTGTAGCCACGAAATTACGGTTTTTACGCGAATAAATATTTTTAAATCTATACAAAGCTAGTCTAATGAAGTTACGAAAACAATAAGAACAATATACACTTAAGTTATAGAAATTAATCTCAAGGAAATGATCACTTTTGCGGCAGTTGGCTTCCTTCCCTTTCACTGCTCCGAGTGGTCAGTGCCTTGAGCCTATTTAGATTTTAACACCTGTTATATCGCGTTCGATAATGAATGGAACGTTTCATTAGTTAGGGACAATTTACAGTCCTGTAGTTCTGAGTCTAGGTAAGTTTTAGTGGGTGGTAAACTGATAAGTCAGTCAAATCGCTTGGATAGGGTTCCGTACAATTATAAATATTCTTACTGTGCGTTTTAAATTAATATCACATTGAAATCCTCAGAGTAAGACGCGAGTTAACTATTACTAGCGTTATCTAGTGGTGTTTTTGTGAACTATTTTCCGTAAGTGAACGTATTATATTGAGTTTACCACTTTATTTTCAATTGATATATTAATTTCGCTTTCTCTGTAATCGACAAGTAATTAAATATTTCGTTTTTTTCAAAATTTTTGTTTCATTAGTTTCGGCGATCAGTGGGGGGGGTCTGGAATGGTATATTTTCGGCTTATTTCATGATTAAAATCAAAACTTATTTATTTTACAATAATAACAAATAAGTATATATTTGAGATCCTCATAACGAAACCTTTAATTTGATTTTGATATATATGACACAATAAGGGTTTATAAATTTCCTAATTAAAAAAAATTATATATATTTACTTTGCACATCTGTGTTTGCGTCATCAATTTACACATGTGTACCAAATTTCTACTCAATCGTTCCTGTAGTTTCGGAGCAAATTGGCTTGGTCAGACAGACCCACGAGGGATCCTATAAGGGTTCCGTTTTTTTTTTGCACGCTAGGTTCTCTAAAAATATATGTAGGTAATTAGGACTGACGTAGGTTGCACATTGGCGAAATGACCAAAAAAAAAGAAAAAAAAAGGAGAAGATGAAGTCGTAGCCTGTCGTGCAGTGGCTTAAGCCATGGCCAAGCCATGCATTGTGAGGTTATTTGCCAGATATACTCACAATGCATGAAATTGGCTACTGACTATATTTCGGTAATGTCTACATATAGCCCGGCAGTACCTGGGCCCTCCATTCCCAGGTCTCCGGAAGGGATTTTCACCTCTGCCCCTTTTTCTTAAAAAGCAAACAAAAGCAAGGACTTTTGTCTTTGGCCCCTCAGGCGATTACCAAAAAAAAAAAAAAATGTCTACATATACATGAAATCTCTCTAGTCTATTAATTGTATTGTTTTCTTTGTTTTTGTTCGCTATTAAATTAAGCTTGTCAGACTCACATCTTCCAGCCCGTAGTTGCCACTCAAAAACTTTTCCATCCCAAGTCCCACCGGCTATCGCTTCTTCAAGGTGTATCGACGATTTCATAACAGTCGCGAAAAGCATCTGGTATCATTAGCAACAAATCATGATGGAGATCTTTGGGGAACGCCTTTGTCCTGACATGATGATGATGAGTTAAGTGAGTGAGTAAAAGGCTTGATAATCATCGTTATGCTCGTTCCCAATTATCAGAACGAGAATTGGTTATTACGGTTTAAAAAATAATATAATTATGAATAGATTTAACATTCTGTATGAAAAATCGGTAGGTACAGCGGCCAGTAGGCGAGCCCTGACATGGCTGCATTTATCGCGTGACAAAGTTTGGATAAGGCATCCGTCCCCTTTTAACTCCAAGAACGACAGTGACTGATGCTTTATCCACATTTGACATGCGATATAGACGCAGCCATACTAGGCCCACTGCATTATAGTCGCCTTTATCCCGGTGCATAAAGCATCCGCCACTCTCTCACCTACGTACTGGTAAGAACGTGACAGTTGTTTTATCCACGTTTATCCACATCGATAAACATGACCTTAATATGCCCGCAAAGTGCGGTATATCTGTTACGCTTTTACGTGCTTTGTGTACTGGTAGGAAGGCATTTTAATTCGCTTGAGTGTAGGAAGCGTTCGTTCCAAACAGCGGTGTTTTGAGCCTCGTAATAAGCACTAATATGTGCCTCGCGAGTTCAATTTGAGTCCCATTACCTCGCAAATTGTTTTTAAAACACTGCCAATTTCGGTAAGAGTGTAACACAACGTTAAATTAGTGAACGATCCAGTTATACGTGTTTAAAGCGCCGTATCGTAGCATGGCGTGGTGCAATTAGACTCATGAACTCTTCTTTAATAAAAGTGTTGGGACGGTTCAAGACATAGAGCTTCAAAAAAGAGTTTGACGTGGTGACAAACAGCGCCTTTATTTTATTGTAAACTCTTTTTTAAATAGGTACCGTAAACTTTTCTTTGCCTAAACTTACGAGTAGATCCTCAGAGAGCCACATCAGTTTTTTTTATATTTTAACTACCAGGGGTTGTGACCACTATTATTATTGGTGCGAAAAGTTCATGGAACGGGAATTTAATATCAGAATATCACGACGCGGTTAGCACAGTTCGTAGTGAACTTTTCTATGAAGCTAGTACCTACTCCCGGGTTCGTTTCCGGGTATGGGTAAATATTGTGTGATAAGTAGGTAGGTACGAGATTCCTGAGTCGTGGATGGTTGTCATAGTACCAATACCTAGACTATCCTAGAGCTTATTTTGGGACGAGGTCAATTTGTGTGAGATTTTACCCCGATATTTGTTTAAAATATCGAATACGCTCAGTAGGTAGGTAGTTAACTCGATCCTTGATAACCAATTTATTTAACCTTACACCGCTTTAGTCAATTGCTGCTAATATTATCATTTTACTCTCGTATAACATTTTCTTTAATCGATTTATTGGTCTCGACTCTCACGTTTCCGAGCCGACAATAAACAGAAGGGAAGTGCCTTGAATAAAAACCGCATTAAAATTTATAAGCTTAAACACTTTTTTATCGATCATATCGCGTCGATATTGTGAAGAATGGGTTCGAATTGATCGTTGATATCGGTTAGCTTTTATTCATAAGGTCAGGGTTCTATTGATATTTAAATTTGTTGGGACGCGCGGCTTTGGACTATTCTCGGCATATTCAAAAAATAGTTATGGACGTTCCATCTCTGTCTCGCGATAGAGCCACCACTAAAGTGTGAAAACGACAGGTCTAACGATGTTTCAGTTCAATTCTTCTATTTGTATTTTGTAGTAGCCCCCTTGACATAATGAGGTGTTTAGTGATAAACTACCCTCCTCTGTCACCGCCCACCTAAAGCCACTATAATGAAGCGAATATCCGTACCCAACCAATCTTCAGTAAGAACAAACGCATAACTTATCAATGTTATTAAGTTTATGTGAGTATAATTATGAGTGTATTTATGTAAAATACCTACGAATTTACCAAGCTCCCCAAGCTTTATATTTTCGTTTATTTATCCTATCTAAGTGTACATAAATTTGTACGTTTTTATTTGATTTATCTATACATATATTCTGTTCATTTAATTGTTGTATTTTGCCATCCTTTGTTTTTATTTATTTCGCAATAAACGATAATTAGATGAGATCCTAAGGAAAAGTACGCTTTTGTTCATACCTTTTGTTCTGTTTCTTTTTACTTTTCTATTTTCTGTTTGTAGGATAAAGAGATCATATGCATACCTACATAAACAATAATACGTTTGCATAATAATATTAAGGTAAGTTCAATAGAGTTATACAGGGTGGTACTCAATAAAGTGCACATATTGAAAGGGATGAAATTTTAGGTTAATTTATCGGAAAAACAATTTTCAATTTTTTTTTACCCACTGGTTTTTTGTCACACGTTCTTAAACTTTTTAATAAAGTTTGGGTAGTACACTTACTTGTGACTGTGTAACTTTTGATCTAATTGCCCAAAAAAGATAAAACAAAATGCATAGTATTAAAATTAGTTAGGGTTATAATAATTGATATCAATATTAGACAAAAAAATGCAAAATTTAGTAAAATCATATTTTTATGAAAACAAAATATGTATTTACTAAATTTTGCAGATATTTTATTATTATTTTTAACGTTTTTAGATCTAAATATAAACGAGGAAATAATTAGCAAAAAAATGGTACAATATCTGCAAAAAATTGACAAAATCGTGTTTTTATGAAAACAAAATGATATTTCTGCATTGCAAGTTCAAGAATTTATAAAATAAACAGCAGCAAAAAACTACCTATGAATTAACCTAAAATTTCCTCCCTTTCAATATATACCGTTTATCGAGTCTGTATGTTCTTTTTTAATTAAAAAGGCTAGATACCATTATTAAAGTTGGTGTAATGATTTAAGGGGTGCTCAAATTGTAAATCTTAAACCCCTGATTTGCGTAGTACTAATAATTCGGTCAATGCAGAATTATTCCTGTGACAGCCCCATTTCGTAATTTCTAACACTTTCTCTCAATGAGTATCGTCACATGGATTATTTTCTGGTAAAAAGCAAGTGTAATATGTAATCAGATACACCAAACATACAAACATTCTCAAAGGGATGATTATACCTAATTATGAAAAACAAATTTAAAAACTTGATGCAATCTTCTTGCATGGTGAAAATGGTAACTAGTTCCTCACTCACTTTATCGTATAGTTTAGTTTCCATTTTGACAAAAATATGATCTAAGCAATATAATCGGGAATACATCACATTACGTAGGTGTCGATAAATGATAACTTGCGTGTAATATTCAGACTGTATGTTTAAAATATGGTATCAACTTTCTCTATATCGCATGTTGTGTGGACGAGACATCATAAATTCAACTTGCGCTACTTTTTGATTATAAACTTGTTTGTAATATTTTATGTGACTGTATTTCATTACCAATTAGACCATAATTTTAGATCGCAGGTGTTGGATGGCTAAATTATTGAGTGTGATGCTAGTTTTATTGTCTATTGCTCAATTGAATTTAGATAACATACATTTTAATAGAGTTACCTAACTATGCTAATAGTTTCCTTGTTTCTTATTTAGTCAGAAAAGTAAGATGACCAAGCATTAAATAATTTAAAACAAGTTTATGAAGGTAGAAATTTTGTTTTTTTTCCGGCCGTACATCTGAACCTACCTACTTGGAGTTAAAGAGTTGGCTTAATACAGTACATCCATCAGCACCGTTTATCACTGCCACTGCTTTTAAGTTTAGTATTCAACATTTTGGCAGGGGTTACACTTAAATTTAAAAGTAAACAAAGCTTCGTGATTATGTGTGTACTTTAAAATGCCAAAAAATACAACAGTGGATGAAATTAGTACATTTTTAAATTTTAAAATGGTTTGACATATCAAGTGTTGACATTAATTAGTGATTGTAATATTGAATATATGAAATCATAGTTAGTATAGTTGTATTATAAATAAGTTGCTATTGTTTTTTTTAGATTCTTTCATTAATAGGTACCTACTTCGTAAGACCGCGGTCGAATTCCGATACTAGGGCGAAAATATGTTTATTAAACAGAAAAGTAATAAATTAAGCCAATACTCAGTAAGCATAGTACACTTTATTGACATAATAATAATTATATAAGCTGCTTTTTTTATCGATACTTCCCCAGGGTCAGGCTACAATAATCTACCCAAGTACCCTCGCAATTCCACGGAAACACCAGAAACACCAACCAAGTTGGTTTGCTTGTGAAATACGTCTTATGGTCTGTCAATCATGTCAATGTCAATGTCAAATGATTGTTTTGATATTTCTCATCAAAAAATGTGTATGTACATTGATATTGTGCGTTTATTGTGTATTTGTGTGTGTATTTCGACTTTAAGTGTTATTCCATTAAAATAATAAGGACAAGTAGTGCTCGATAGTATAAGTTCTTCATTACGGAAACCGGCCGTTAATTTCCGACAAAGTAACATAACCTAAGAACCATGTCTAAGTTTAATCATCAATTTGTAGACAAAATAGTCAAAAGTTGTTTAAAACTGTACAATGAATTACCTAAAACTGGCAAACCAATTGTAAATGAGTGGACGGTTTTATCCTGTATCATACAGTATGATAATTCAAATGACAACTTCGAAGTTGTGTCCCTAGGGACTGGTTCTAAATGCATTGGAGCGACCAAAATGACATCATCTGGAGAAATTTTGAATGATAGTCACGCTGAAATCTTCGCTAGGCGAGGATTTTTATTGTACCTGTATGACAATATTGAGCAAGCCTTGGATAGCAAGCAGTCTATTTTCATACATCAAGACGGAAAACTGGCACTAAAAGACAATATTGAATTTCTTTTTTATTCCTCTCAGTTGCCTTGTGGAGATGCGTCTATTATACCCAAAAATGGGGTACAGGAAGATTTTGGCGAGGTGTTGCAAAGTTTAAAAACACCAGCTTCTAAAAAAATTTGTGATTTAGATTGTAAGAAAGCAAAGACAGAATCTGATGATATTTATAGAACTGGAGCTAAGTGTCTACCTGATTCTGAACAGGATTCTAGACTGCCTGGAACAAATTATCATATACTTGGTAAAGTTAGAACAAAACCCGGCCGAGGAGACAGGACGCTATCAGTATCATGTAGTGATAAAATAGCAAGATGGATGCACTTAGGCATCCAAGGCAGCCTACTTGACCTGCTGCTAATCAAACCAATCTTCATTCAACATTTTATATTTGGTGCCGGAGTGCCATATTGTACAGAGTCTTTGACAAGAGCTTTATTAAAGAGAAATAATAACGAGTCTGTGGTTTTATTAGATATTGAGCCACAATTCCATCAATCCAGTTTGGTGTTCCCACAGATAAGAACTGAAGTAAATGTGAGACCTGCACCAGGCAGTATAGTTTGGAATAGATTGATGTGAGTATTTTCATAGTTATAGTAAAGTTTCATAATTATAGGATTATTACAAAAAAATATATGGATCAGATGGGTGAATGAAATAGAAGTTAGAATGTGTGTAAATAAATATAGATTTTTGATTTATATTTGGACCATTTTGAAACAGGTGGCAGGCACATTGATTTAATATTATTTTGTAATAATATAAAAAAAATCTTATTAGAGAAAAATGCATTTACAATTATTTTGAGCAGTTTAAATACCTATTCCTAGTACAAAGAAATCTAATTACATACATACATATATTAAAAGATGCCTGTTTCCCAGAGGGCTAGGCAGAGACCACTTCTTTCCACCTGCCATGATCCTGACAAATCTCTTTCCCTTCTTCCACATTCATAAATTGTGTCATGCACGCACATTGTTTTCGGGTACCTAAGATTCAGCCCTTTTCCAGATGTACAGAGCAAAATTGAGTGGAAAGGTCGGAAACGGCCGCCCTAGGCGTACTTTTTCGAATCAAAAAGAGAAATAAGATTTTAGCTGGAAAATTGAAAAATGTAAAATTAACTTAATTTGTCTGTCCCTCTCTATTGAACCTTAGAACTTTCATAGTTTGCAATGGATTTTAATGCAGTGATTGAAGAGAAAGGTTTTTATGTATAATAAACTCTGGATTATGTAAGGATGTTACAGAAACCTCACATATAGTATACCGAAGCAAAGAGAGGGCGGGTTTAAACTACTTGACAACATTGAAAGAGGTTGTTTTCCTTGCAAGGTGGTTTATGTATTGATTGAAGCCACTAATCATATGTATTTAAATATTTACAGATTAGAAGTAGCAGTACAAGGAAAAAAGTTAGGAGTTACAAAGAAACAAGCAAAATCATTAAGCAGTTCTCTGTGTATCAGTAAATATAATATTTATACAAGATTTTTACAAGTTCTAGACAAGGATGAGCAACTAAAGAAATGTATAAATGCAGAGAGCACTTTACAAAGTATACCATACAATGAAATGAAAAGAAAGTCTAAAAGGTACATAGAGAAGTGGAGCTTAGTAAAAGAAAGGTTCTTTAAAACTTGGACTAAAAAGCCAGACATGTGGAATTTTTGTATTAATGAATCAATAAAAAATGTGTAACAGTTTATTCATTTTTATACCTTAAATCATCCTCTTCCCTTTTTTAACGACACTTGTAATAAAAAAAAATATAAACATGGTCATTCTAAATCCATTTCTAGGGTTTACTGACGAGTTGGGCGCGTCACACACGGAGCTATAACATAATTATGTATGTTATAGCAATTCATCTTTCTGTACAAGTTGACAGAGTCCACACAGGCAGCTATAAGATATATTTATATGAGATAAATATAGGGTAGGGGCACCAAAAGATGAACGACACCCAAAAGCTGAACACTCGATCGAAATAATCACATAACTAAATCGTGTTAAATATTACATAGTTCGGAATTTATTTTTCTTAAACAGCAACTCTTTGCTTACACCTCCATTAAATCTTAACATAGTATTATATTCTTTTTGGCCGTGATCGGTCGTCGTTCTGGAGCTTCCCGCCGAAAATGTCGATAGTATGGGAAAATACATAAGGACAGTGCTCTCCAAATTTAAGCTTTTAATTACGTATAAAATTCAATAATTGTCAGTCTTAGAAGGATTTGCTTGGTATGTATTCTTGTATAATCACTCTTTTATTGGAGTTATACGATATTTCTTTTTTCTTGTTAGTTAACGAGAAATATGCCGTTCAAGTAATGGTTTCAAAAATTTATACCTAAGCCAATACTTGAACGGTGTTCAGCTACTAGGCAAGGCGTACTTTTTTTAAAGCTTCTTAATAAATCGTACTGAAATGACAGATGGAAAATTTAGAACTTAAAATGATCGTTAAATGCTCTTGTATGTTAAAAACAAAAGATGAACATAGCTTTTGATGTCTAATCCAATGATTTTGGAGTTTTAAATACTAGGAAAACTATCACTGTTCAATAAAAAATGTGTGCCTAATACTTGAACGAATTAAATTTACTAGTTCATGTTTTGGATTCTATTCCAATATGTGAACACCTAATTGATTTTGTTTGTTCATTTCATAAATTCTGTGTCCTAAAATTGAACTAAGTAAATTCAGTCGTTCAACTTTTAGGCATAGTTTTATAATATGAACACTAGTAGTATTTATGGAAATGTTTACTAATATTATAAATGTTAAAGTAACACTTTTTGTCGGTTTATCTGTTTAAAAAGATAAGTAACTAAGTAGTTTTGCTAATGATTATTGATAAAAAACACTAATTCGTTGTTTTTATGACACAAATAACCATAAAAAACAGGAACCTTATGTACGTAAGTAATATTAAATAAATGTAAACAATTAGGTAAAAAATAAAGCATATTTCGTTAACTCGCATTTTATTGGTAAACGTGAATAGAATTAAAATTACATAGGTGTTTTATTATGTTAGTTCAACTTTTGGGCCCAAACGGTTCAGAATTAGGGCACGCTGTTCATCTTTTGGGCAAATCGGTACATTTTTGGTTTCAATGATTTTTAGAAAAATACGGAGATATAATAACAGGCTTTATAATAGTCATTTTCAATCTAGACCATATACTGTACCATATAAAAAAATTAAATAGGGTGAAATTTGTTACTTTCACTGAATATAAACTGTCTAAAGTTGGTGTAGTCGCTTAATCGTTCATCTTTTGGTGGTCTTACCCTAGCTATAGTGCCCGGCCGATAAGAAGTCAATCCTGACACATTGCACAACCAAGAAGTTACTGAATATGGATAATGTTGACAGCAGTCTAACAATGCTGTTATTACTATTCCTTCACAAGGAACAAATAACTTTAGCATAGTTTTACTGGTGTTAACAATGTCAATAGTCAGAAACTTCACGGTCGTGCAATGTGTCGGGAATGACTTATCTGCCTTGTACTGTAGTCTGACTTAAATGGAAAGACTTTTGAACGAGACATTTTAGAAATAATTGATTCGTTCCTTTTACAAACACTACATAAAAAATCGACGATCAGGAAGGAATTAATCGGCCTTATAATTTCGCACTCTACTGTTCAACTTGATAAAACCATATTATATTTAAATAAATAAATAAATAAATAAATAAATATCAGGGGACAATGTCACACCAATTGACCTAGTCCCAAACTAAGCTCTAGGCTTGTACTATGGGTGCTAGACAACGATATAAATACTTATATAGAGAAATATATACTTAAATACATAGAAAACATCCATTACTCAGGAACAAATATTCGCGCTCATCACACAAATATCTGCCCATACCGGGATTTGAACCCAGGACCGCTAGCTTCGTAGGCAGGGTATTTGACGTGTATTATGGTATTATTTTGTTTTAAACTCGGCAGCCATGCCATTACCTACTGTCTATCAAAACTTTGACAATACGGAATCCTAAATATTTTCTATTCTATTCTATCCCAGTATACAATAGTAGTCTTTGGGAATCACGTCAAAAAGAATAAGGTTTTACCGCGTAGAATCTCAGCGCGGACAGTTGTTTACAAACAACAAGAAACAATTGCAAAACAGCAGCTAATCCAACATGTCTCTAGCATTTGAACCTGTTGAATAGACAAGTATCGCTGACAGATATTACGAGATCGTCCATTAAGGATTATGCCAACGGGTAGCCTTTCGGTGCCTGATGGTTTCTAATTAGCATCTATTTAGCATTCGCATGGCGAAATTCTGGGGCTAAACAGCTTCTCGTCGTGCTACCTATTGTGATCGTGAGTCGGTGAAGAAATATGCTTTTGACATTACGATTTTGCGGCATGTCGGTGGCTTAAATATTCACGTGGTTCTTGTTGGGTGGTTATTAAGTAAGATTAAGTACCTAATACGACTTAAAACCTTAAACGAATGGTTAGAACTGTGATTATCCTACCTTCAACTAAAAAAAATTACCTTATTCGGATTTGACGACGCGGTGCCTCATTGCTAGTGACCGCCTACGAAAGCTAGCGGTCCTAGGTTTGATTCCCGGCAAATATTTGTGTGATGAGCGCAAATAGTCTTGGATATTTTCCATGTATTTATGTAAGTGTACCTACATAACGTAATACAAGCCTAGCGCTTTTTGGGACTAGCTTATTGTGTAGGTATGAGAATGTACTCTGATATTTATTACTATTAGATATTATTGGTTTTAAGTGCTTGATAAGTACCTACTACGACGCAGCCTATTGAGCTAGTCGATAATTTTATACATACATACCTACTCACGTGAATGTGAATTAACGAGCGACTCTATATTTAGAAAAACTTACTGCTAGGTACTTGTACTCGGCGACGGCCAGGCTAACTTCGTCGTATACCCTTTAGTACCTACTATAATATAAGGTAATACAGTAAGCCTACAATTGTAATGAAATTAAGTAAACGAATAAAGAAATAGGCATGAGGTTGATCAACTTTTTATTACACGTATCATATCAGATCGAGTAAAACCACATTTTAAAGTACACCTTCCAGTTATCGAGATATTTTTTTGTATCACCAGCGCAGACGGTTAGATGCCGGTCTTTTTATAGCAACATGGGTAGACCGACCATCTAGAAATTCATTGTCAGTTGCAAACTATGAAAATAAACAAACCGGTAAGTTTAGTGCATTTCATGGAACCCCACTTCAAATACTTTCATCTACCTATATGAGGTACCTATTTTTATCTCAGCTCTAGGTAGTTTTTGTTACTTGAGCACAACAGGAGGAGTGGATCAAACGGAGCAGGTCGATAGAGGACGTAAAGACCTATCGATTTGTTAAGAGCAAACTTAAGTAAAAAGGTATTGAGACGGCAATTTACCTATTGATCAGGTTCAACAACATTTTAATTTAGTTTTTCACGCAGGTTTTTACTTAGTAAAGGGAAAAGTGTTCATTTCACACTTGGTAACGTAATTAACCACATTTAAAAAAAGATAACAAAGATAAAATTCAGTAATTACCTAGGCCTCACGGGCAATTTAACACGTCAAGAATCTACCAGAGCTTCCCAAGAGCCACAAGAAACTGCTGACTGCTGAGAAGAAACGCCGCAAGAAACTCAGCAGTCAGTAATTTTTTAAACATATTTCATATTACAATGGTACTGCTTAGTCTAAGCATTAGTACATAAAGCTATAAATATTAAATTAAATATAATATAAAATAACATGCGTAGTTTAACAGGAAAGATGCCAAAAATCTTACGAAAGAGATAATGAGAGAAAAAGGAAAAAGAAAAAAAAAGAAACACCTAGGTACTTATGTGTATACAAGATAGTGCAAGACGACCACATAAAAGTTTCAATATGTTTTCCTGCAAGTTTCGGGTTTACGCCATGCATTTTTGTCTGTTAGATAGTCCTCGACTATATAATACGCTTTAGACATTATGGACCTTCTTAATGATCTGAAGGTTATACAGAAAATGTATCATTAACTAGTTAGGCCAGTTTTGGCAATTTTATTAAAAAATGGTTGTTTTTTTTAACGTAACGGTAATTTAATAAAGACCGACTAATATTCGACTACCCATAAAACAATAATCACACCTGTGGATTCAACTGTCTAGATTGTATTTAGAGACGCTGTTATTACGCAGAGGGTGTTAGTATATTTTAACAAAAACTTTGAAACCTTTGAAAATCGCTGAACATACATGCATGGGGATGAAATGGATAGATCTTGAAGTTGGTACCCCCTTTTGATTTAACGGAATACACTTTGGGGATCGCTGATCGACTACGCGGTTGGCCCTGTTGCTCACCTAACACAAAAAAAGTTTGACCTATTTGATATCTACCTCTTCTATGTTTGCGTACACTTCTATTTAACTATATATTTTAGTTACTAATTCGTTAATTTATAGTTATTTTGATTCAAATTTTAGTTATTTACTTGCTTGTCTTTTGCCGGAGGACACGCTCGGCATAGTAGAAGTTATTAGCCAACTGACCTCATTATTTTCGCTTTTGATTCTATTATATAATATTTCGAAACATCATACCTGGTCAATCCTTTATAGAAATAAATCGTCCGCCATTAATATTCACTCATTAGTCACATTGTTCACCGGACAGGAATGAAACGACGGCCTAACGTTTTAAACCTTGTAAGGTTGAGTTGAACAGTTACGTAGAAGTATTATTATTTACTTATGTTTACTGTAGCATGTAGCATTATCAACAGAAAGTAATATGTAAAGTTATATTTATGAACTCTAACACAGACCGCTAGCTTCGTAGGCAGGGTCAGTACCAACTAGGCCAGCGCGTCGTCAAATACCTATTTCGTTTAGAAATATTTCGATAGGTTGGTACTTGTATACTTTTATCCCGGTATTTTGAACCATTTCTACGGATAAAGTCAAGTCAAATTTCTAAGAAAATATGCCGATATACCCGTATTTACCAATACTTTAGCAACTCTTAATCACTAAAGTGACAGTTAACAATAAAAATAGATAAGTAATGTGCCAACGGGACCCATTACCCTCAGCTGTTCTAGTATCTCATGACCTGGACTCTAAAATAAAATAAAGTTAAAAGTTAAAAAGGATCCCAATACAATAATAGTACCTACTTACGGAACCCTTCGTGTTCGAGTTTATCTGCCACCGAAAAAACCGGGGGGTTTCAATCGTCACAAGCCACTTAATTCTCCCTGATTGGCCGATACACCTACCTACGTTCCGAAGCCACTAAACTCCCGGAAAGGACCACACTCATCCTCCACAAGGGGACGGATATCAGCGGGTAAGTAGAACAAATGGGAACGCGTCGGCGCCCACGCACGCAACGGATTTATTGGGAATTGATTACCTTCGGATTATTATCACTGACATTGAGAATCTAAGTGCAATTGAACGGCTTTGTCTCGCTGTTGCATTGTTTATTTATGTCCCGTATGAGCTTTTGACGATGATTCATGGGTTCAATTTGAAAATTTATGAGTGGTTAAAGTTTTTATTCAATAGTATTGGTTATGTATAAGTTAATGCACATTATTTTAACATAACTTCTCTGGAAACATACATTTAGGCCCGTATTAATAAACTGATCTTAACTGTAATGCTCGTCTCGAGATGCGTCAAAAATGACAGTTTTCTATGGTTTGGCGTTTACTTTGAAGTGTCTTGTGACGGGCCTCACAGTCAAGATCAGTTTATTAATACGGCCCATGTTTTGAAAAATGTAAGTTAGGCCCTAGACAAGTTCCTTAACGCTATCAATAACGATTTTCGAAAACTGTCAAAGTGTATGAAGCCAACATAAGCGTTTGACACGACCATCTGGCAGCTTACGTCAATCCTACGAGTACACATATTCGATATCGATAATGATCTCGCCACGCATCTTGTCTAGGGACACTGTTTTACCAGAAAAGAGACAAGTTTCACAAATAAATGGCGCATAGCTACTTTACATTAAGATGAGCGATGTTATTAAATTTGATAGGGGAGTAAGTTTATCAACATCTGCCGTGATCGGTCGATCGCATCAAAGACGGAGGTAACCGACTACCATATGATTATGATTGAAATTAACAAGTGCTATAAATTTCCCCCGCGATGAAAGGGCGGCAGGGCGTAGAAAGTGATCGGGCGGCACGCGCTCTCGAGTTGTCAGGCCTTCAGCGGATTCAACGCCCGGCCAACGCCTGGTTTGTCATTATTTCGACAAGTATCAAAACGAAATGCCCAGCCCGTTTCGTGTTCAGGTTCACCCACTTTCTACCGGAAGGCAATTAAAAATAATCTGCATTTCTCTTAGTATCTGCCAATATTTTTATGCGAATCCGTAGCTACTGTTTTAAAAAGATTCAACTAATCCCACAGTTATCGTTCTCGTTAAACGTTCAACGACTTCTATCGTTAACTTCCTTTATTTAATTTGTTTGATAACCATCGACCAAAACGAGTATGTTTAATATTGATTACTACATCAGTTTTACTTTCGTTTGAGTCAGATGACTCCCAAAACCACCTCCTTAACACTTAAGGTAAGTCTGAAAGATTGCCTTCCCACATATCTTCCACCGAGTACGTAAGTTGCCGAATATAAAGATTAATGACATCGTTTATTCAACTTGCGAAAAGGTTAAGTTACAAATAAATTAAATATCATTGCGTTAATAATCTAGGGCAGCAGCCGGTAACCTAAAGATTCATCGGTGTGAGGTAAGGAGAGGAAAAGGAGGTTCTTGCGTGTAATCTTTACGAACACATGACACGCGGCTGGTTCAGTAGCCCAGCACTAAGCGGATTTCTGTTCCCGTTAGGAGTTCGGTTACGAAAAAAGCTGCTTATTCGATTATCGTAATCCGTCCGGCACATTGCGGCGATTTAGTTCTGTAATCCGTCCAATAAGGTTTCACCTAAGGTAAAGTACAGTATTGTGCAATTTTAACTC
Source organism: Acleris sparsana (assembly GCA_923062465.1). Lineage (NCBI taxonomy): Eukaryota > Metazoa > Arthropoda > Insecta > Lepidoptera > Tortricidae > Acleris > Acleris sparsana. The sequence goes on from OV281293.1 coordinate 7,101,674, forward strand.
AGCTAACTCACGTTTTGAATGATGACGTTTGTTATTCTAGGTAAACGTCAACGATAGCGGCAGCGTTTTGTTTCTGAAACACAAGTCATTTGAGGTTAGGCGGTTCATAAGTTTGCAAGGGCCGGGCGCCATGACAGCACAATGGCGTTTCTGGGGCATAAATCATAACAGGTGAGCGTGTGCGCAGATCCTCGCTGGGATTGGCTTCGCAGGTGTTTGATTTGTTTCCGAGCTATGCTTAGATCAGGACCGACGTTAGCGCAGTCTTTTATGTTTGCTGCCTTTGTTTGCAAGATAACGGTTTTACTATCGGGTTGGTATAATAAATCTCTAGGCTTCCTGACCCCCGGGAAGAGAGTTTTCCCGTGCAAATGATAAACCTTATTGTAAACCGGGAACTGGTAGTAGTGGTACTACATTAACGGCTCTTTCAACTTCTATTTAAGTTACAAAACTTGTCCAGAGCTCGTAGATCAAATTGAATTCTAGATAAATGTCTTCAGATGCGAGTGTTGCGACTGTTACGAGAGCATGAATTTAGTGGACAGCTGACATCTAAACCATGTCCTACATGCAGGTTTTACGCAACGCATCGGAAAACAGTGTAAAGGTGCATTGAACACGGTAGGAACCCTAGCACTGCATCACTGAGTCAAAGTTTGGTTGGTCGTGAAAAGGTGGGTCAATGGTTATTGTGATGTTATTTTATAATGCGTTAAAAGTCTGTTTCCTTTCAGCTATAACGCTATGAAGACTATTGTGTAATATCACAGTTAGGTCGTAAATTGGAGGCTCCTCGTGAATTCCGCTATCAGGAGGCGGGGGGAGGGTCCTCTCACGACTCATTGTTTATCCACAACAAATTGCTGCGGTCAGATTCCAAGGGGACCTGACACTTGACTTATAACTAATACAATCAAAAACCAAGTGTCATACAAACCTGTACTGGGCCACTATTAATACACCTACCATTCACCTGTAGCCGATAATGATCCGCTGCAATGCGATGTAAAAGAGTCAGTCCTAATGCATATTAAAGACAACTTATTTGTGCATCAGCCTAAAAATATTGGATTGTTAAAAAATATTTAGAGAAGAAAAAGGAACACCGCAGTTCTTCATTCACCGTAATCTCAAATAAATATGGAAGACTAATATGTCGATAAAACCGAATGAAGGTTCCAGTCATCAAGAATCCATGTAACAAGAGTTACAGTTATGCCGCTGTGAGGTCCAGGGACCTTATACAGAATAGATATTTCAACGGATCATTTCCTAGTGAAATTGGTCAATATGGCCGGTAAACACTATGTCCACGGCCATCAGTTAACAAGACTGTTCCGTGCTCAACCCGACGCTTTTGGGTCAAAGGTATTTATTTACCTAACAGATGCATTGAGAGATAGCCCTTTTCGCAACTCGTGGGCCTCATATAAAATAACCAAGCGATAATACGCGGTTCCGATTCGTATGTGGCCTCATGCCGCACTTTTGACCGCTTCCAAATTTATTGAGTCTTAACATTTCATCATTGAAATACGCACGTGCGTTTTTTACGTCGTCAAAAGGCATTATGTTAACTGTTACAATACTTATCGTTATGAATCGCAGTCAGTTTTACGAGAAGAAAACTGACTGAAACCGAACTTCGTTTATTTAATGCTTGGCTTTAAAATTGATGATGAGGTGTTATTGAATTACGATTCTGGGACTACGCGGTTTCGTTTACGAATTATCGAGTAATAAATTTGCGAAACAAAATCCGCGGACCGTATGTCCCCCGTGAACTTACGATACATCCCGCCGTTGAACTTTCTCATCATTCAGTTAGTTAACGCAACTGGGTCAAAATAATAATCTTTGGTTATTATTCCGGATGATTGATCGAACGAAAGTGTTAAGTAACTCTTTTTTACGCTTTCCTGCAGCTGGGTGGAGAGGAAATGAAATAGTCATCATGAATGGACCTCGGTGCTGTTTTATACGGTAAACAGAGGTGTAGGCGGAGTGTTTTCGACCGGTTATTTAATGGCATTTTAATGACGAAAATCAGAGGTATCAACATGAATTAAATAACGTACAAATGCCGTGTCACGAGAATCTAAAAGGGAGTGCCCCAATCAAGTTCCGACTTGTAATTTTATAATCTCTGATGCACAAAGGGTTGCTATAAATTATAAGAGCTGCAAAATGGATTGACCGATTCGGAAGATATAAAAAAAAAAGGTTGTTTAATGGGGATGGTTCTTAGGTAGATTTAATTAATATCGGTTGGACCGTATAACAATTATCAGCTCTGTAATTAAAGGTCGCTATTATGTCGAGGATAATAAAAAAGGTCTCTTAATTATTTTTTTTAAAAACATACTTAGAGGCACGGTATCTGCCAAGATCGAACGCTATCCGCTAAGATGGTAGTAGCGATCCGGACGGATCTTGCGTAAGGTCCACCCCTAAGACATACAAACATACATATGTATGGAACAGACAATTGTTTTTAATTTCTAATTTGGACTGCGTTAAGGCGAAAACGTGTATACATAGATATTTGATTTTGAATAGATTTGGTTATCACAGGCATAGGGGCGTTCAGATACTTTTGGCACGTTGGGAACGTATATGTATATATTTATAACTTTGACTGTAGATACATTGTTTGAATAAAAACTATAGTAACAATAAAAACTAGATCTATAGGGTGTAGTTATTCATTAAACTTTGTTTTAGAATGACATACATTCGCTTACGATACTAAAACATTGAATAACCATATTATCTTAAGTACCTTTAAGTAATCTTACGTTTTACTCCACTTTAGCTTCAAGCTATGTCGCTTACTATGTCTAGACTTGAGCAGGCCTTTGCCCAGTTTTCGCAAGTGACTTTGCAACCAAGTGTATCTTTTACTATCGTGATAGAGATCTCGCCAGACGAGCGCACCGGCCGCGCTTTGTCTGTCCGAGCTGGGTATTTATTTAGATCAGCTGTTTATTACCCCCATTTATTACCACAACTCATGCTTTCTCTGTTGTCCAGTCGCCGATCTCGTATAACACAGACGATTAGACATAAATGGAGCATTTACCCTGTTAATAGATTTCTTGTGGCATTCCGCACTCTGAACTATAATAATATACAGAAATTGAATTAAAATCGCAAGATTACAGGCATCATTAAACGGTTTTTAAATGAAACAATTATGAAGGGTGTAATTTTATTGAAAATACCTATCAAGCGGTAATGACGGCTCGAGATAAACTCTTTGCTGTAATAGCTACGTAGTTCAGTAGCGGGGAATTTTAATCTTGACATAATAAATACCAGGCTGATTACCTTTTTTGTTTGGTTCGGACCGGCGGCTGGATGTTGGGTGGCATTGGTTGCGCTAAATTATAATCGTAGGTTGTTATCCAAAGGATTAAAGGCCCGTATTGCACACGACATATTATTTCGAGTGTGAAATAAATGGTAACATTTACTTTTCATGTCGACTTTAAGGAAACTTTATAACAAAATTTATAAAAGTAAGACTCGGTATAGTTTCAAAGTGTGGCTGTATAAAATGTTATCTGGCATTTTACAATTTTAACGGCACCGGAACATTTTTTTTTTTTTTTTTTTAATAATATTTCTACAGAGAGGGTTCTGCTACTGCACAGGTACATTGACATAGTTCTTTTTTCAAAATAATTGACGTCCCTAGGGTTGACATGCATCAGTTTCAACTCGCTTCTAAGATAAACAACGCCTTCATTCAGAGTACGAGAAACGTACATGAAATACACATGAAATAGTAAATTGATAACCAAGGGTTGAAAGTGATCCATTTCACCCGAGATATTTCTGGCTATAGTTCGAGGGGAAATGGGTAATTTCACCCGAGTTAGTCACTACTTTTCATTTCGACTGTGAGGAAAGTAAAATACTACACGTACATTTTATAAAAGATGTTCGGCGTTCGACCTCCAGGGTTGTACTATATAAGCTCTTTGGTCGTGACCAACTCGATTAAACTTTTCTAATATTGGCAGTATGTATATTTTCTAGATGGCCATGCCAAAACGTGAAAAAAAGTGTCATGCTATGCTATTATGGCAATGGCAATGTTGATTTTCTGTAATTGCAAAAAAAGTAGTCCAGTCGTAAAACGATTTTAATATGAACCTAAAGATCGTAATAAATACGTCGTTTAACGTGTAGCCGCGTTTAGATACATGAAAAGCTTTTATTTTAATAATATGACGTTCATCAATTATCTTAGACTCCGTGGGCAATCGTAACTATTAAAAAAAAACTTTCCACCCTAGAGGTGAAAACGAAATATTCCACCCGGCCGTTCAAATTAAACTATCCGAACAGGATACATGAAAAGGAAATTTGTGTTAGATATGAGGCAGGGCTATTAATAGGAGACTGTTTGAGGTTATGTGCGCGAGTAGCCGATGTAACTGCAAAATTTATTGTTGTACCTATTGACATCAGTTATGCAACGTGTGACCAGAGAAAACCGAGTAGAGCCATTCGCGCGGATAGCAAAAAGATTCAAACAGGGTGTTCAATTTATTGAGCAATAACTTTTGCCTGCGACTTTGTTTGCATAGAACTCGTCCGTCTCTCGATTTATTAATTAATGAAGAACTACTTAGTACAAATTTCTCACCTCCACCTTTTAGAAATGAAATGGTTCGTTTTGTATTTAGGAGCTTGGCCTTGCGTTCTTCAAAATAACTGCAAACATAATGTACTGCTACTTTTAAACAGTAACAATTAAGTCCCTAGAACTCTATTATAAAAGGAAACGGAATCGGACGTCGGGTAGTTCTGAAATGAGGTTTTGCTGATATTGACGAGAGCACCACTCAAATACCACAATATGTATGAGACAAGTTAGTAGACATAAATTGGGCTCTGGAATATAAAGAGTTAATATGGTTGAGATCATCATAGTCATATGATATAACATGAGGTAGTAAAACAGATTCTTAATTAAGTACCTATTGCGTAAAATAAAACTACATTTCCTAATATACCCACTTCAATATTAATTACCTACTAAGTTTAGTCATATCCAGTCGCAAAGCCTTTTTTCTGACGTACTTCATACCGATACGTCCTGTAACCTTTATAATCTTTTTCCGTAATGCCGTAACGGAACAAGTGTGGGCGCTTCGTCAGCACTAAAATGTCTATATTAACGAATATACAACCGACAATAAAGTCAGATTGGATCGTGTTGCGTCCACTTTATGTAACGGTAGGTGTCGATATTGCGTTTTAGCGAATTCGACCGATTTCTGGCGTTAAGCTGTTCGCAGACGATTTCAAAATGGCATGTAAGCTGTTAAGCCGACGATTTAAACACAACCTGCAACACAACTAACCTAGTTAGTTCAGAGGACTTATCTATATATCTATACGTAATATAAAATATTGTGAGACAGATTGGCTTAGATAGATAGATAGACAATGCACAGCCAAATCTGCTAGACCTAGAGATCTGAAGTAGAATAATAGGGGTAGCTAATATAAGCGTCATTTTTTATACAAGTGACACATTGTAGAAAACATCTTTTAAGGTCTACAGTTGTAACATAAACATAATGCTGACTTAAATATAGGTGTCCACAGCATGCAACTTAACAAGAAACTCTTTCTGTTCTCCTACTTAAGTAAACATTATACTGTAAGAACAGTTTCATACGAGTTCGCATATTTCCTGGCCCTTTACCAAATAAGTTTTAATTAAATTTGACAGGAAAAGACCCTTTGCACCAATTACTGATTATTGCACCAGTTAAACGATAAGACTTAATTGCATAGTTATCAATTTACCTTACCTACTGTCAACAACTTCTTGTTATTTTAATCATTATTTAAATGGACAGGCAAAGGTTGCAATTATTTGCCAAGACGTATTTTCTTTTGGTATACAAGTAGGATTTAATACCAAGAACACTACAACGGGTCTCGACCCGACACACTTGTGTGAATGTAAATCGGTGAGCTTGGCCCTGAATGTACAATACATGTTTCAAACTGTTTTAGAAGATGCCGTGGTTTACCAACAATAATCGTTCTGTACCTTTACCATGAGTTAGAATTACCGTATTCGCTAGCGAGTCGAATGCTCTATCCCTCGCAACCTTGCAGTGTTCTCATAGCGAGCGTGGGTTCTCAGAGCGAGGTGCAGTACCCTTACCATGTAACTCATGGTTAGGGTACTGCTCCTAGTTGTAGGTACATAATTCACTTGGGGGATGCGGTCTTTGGATGCGGTCAACTGCCGTGTGACCAAAGAAGTGAACTGCATAGTAATAGAAGATGCATTTTAAATTTAATCTGGTTGTAGAGTATAGATTGCCAGAGAGTTGCCGCCTCCTTTGGTATAACGGTAGTCAAGTAGTAAAATCAATGACTCAGACTTAAACTGACACACGCAACGCATAGTACACATTATTTAGCTTTTAGTCTGAACATTTTGAAGAATTGAGTTACATAAGACACATAAGCCAAAGGGCTATTAAATGTCATGACAAAATCCGCGGTAGTTATCTTATTTTGAATAGCTCTCCTTGTAAAAAACTAGTATAAGTTTAGGGACGCTGACTGGTATTTACTGTTTTTTTTTTAAAGAAATATCTTGTAAAAATCTTGAATATAGACAGTTCCATATAAATTTATTTTATTGCTGCAAGCGATTAAAACGTTAGATTAGTAATTCAGTTTGAATATTGACTGAAGCTGAAAGGGAAAAAACTTATATTGAGTCAAACCTACATTTATATTCTACATGGCCACTATGTCACATTAAGCTCTAATGTTCATCTTGTTTCGATATCGTAACCATCTGTCCCGTTGGGGCATAGTATACTAATGCATTATTACCCAAACAATATTCCCCACCGCATCAGTTTGCATTATATTTTTGTTACAAGTCTCACCTATCTTGATCGAGATTAAACTTGACGCGACGACCACGACGTTATGGCGAATCATAGTGCATATAATTGTGTACAAAATCTACTTTATAACCTACTAGCGACCCGCCCTCGCTTCGCATCGGTTTACATGAGCTATTTGTAACACCCGTACATAATCAAGAATTTAACTGATGGTGAGAACTGCATCAAAATCCATTGCGTGGTCAAGTTTACGAATATACAGACAGACAGAAAGACAGCCAGATGCAGAGAGCGTCCATACATTTCGGGTCGATAGAACACAATAACGCTAGCAGTGTTTATCATCTTGTCTTGGTTACTCCTATTGTACTGCATCGAGCACGATCCGCGTCCATTCCCATCTAGGGGCTCTATTCTACTAGATAAAGCCATATAGCTGCAGTCTATTACGTTCATGTTTACGATGTGGTTAAACCGGAAAAAGCATCTGTCACTTTCTGACCAGTATGTAAGGGCGAGAGTGAGGGATGCTTTATCCGCCGCGATAAAGGCGACCATAATACGGGCCCTGGGAACACCCGGTGTCTCTTTAGAAAAACTGAAAACAAAAGAAGGCCCTATGTCTTTCAACGCTATAATTAATCGATTTAAATTAAATTGAATTGGAAGTGGGCCGGCCCTGTTAGTGGTGTCGAACAAATCGACTGACCCCATCTCCTTATTTTAATAACGTGAGCACGTGTCGCTTGTGTTCGGTTGAATTTTCGCTTTACCCGCTTTATTTGTCTTTACAAATTTTAATTGAAGCATTGTTACTGTTATCAGACGACATGGTTTCTTTGTTATTTAACGCATATTTTTTTATACATCATATAATATTTACTTTCTGTAAAGGTCAAATGGAGAAACAATATAGAGAAATGTCATGTTGGATAAGCTTTAATTCAGTCTTTTGAACCATAATCGACCTGGAATACAGACAGGCCCTGTTTTTTCTCTCTCATAATTTCTCACATAGAAGCTTGGCAAGCAAATCGTAGGTCAATTTTGAAGGTTAAAAGTATTTACTAATGAACCTCAAAAACCACAGTCGTCTAAATATTGGCCAGAATTGTCTCAAGATCTTTTATTTAATAAATTTAAATACACGTACTATATTTCGCTGAGCTCAAAAAATGTTTAACTAACCTAATGCAATGTTTACTAAAGCAGTGCAACCTTTTGAAATCATTATAAGCTTGAGAAACGGTTTCATTGCTTTGAATGAACAAGAGAACAGTTTAAGAGTAGGTGTGAACATTGCCTCAGAGATGCTGCGATACCGCTCAATAGGCAAGTGTGAACTGTATGCATTGTTAAGACCATTAGCAAACAAGTTTTGACACGCGACTTTGCGAAATTACTTCACGACTAAGTAAATAAGTTCAACGATAAGTTATTTAATTAGAACGACTTTAATTGAATATATTGAAAATAATAACGCGATTATGTCGCAAGGAATTAATCAAATATGATTTGCGTGCGCGTTAACACGGAGTTTACAATTGCGCCTTGGCAAGTAATTTGCTTGCGCAAGATTCAGATCGAGATAAAGGTATGCGTAAACGGAGGGTTGGTTGATACGTCGATAACGATTTTTGTAATTAGTGCTTGCAGGAAAAAGAAATCGTGCTCTAGTTCCTTTAAGTCACATTTTATAGGTCGACCAGTAAATCACATACTGTAAAGAGCAATCAAAACGTGTCAAAGTGTAGTAAATTTGTATGAAGAGTGACTCTACTTCGAAGATTTCATTATTTTAATCGCATGTTCAGAAGGCATTCGTAATGTTGGTATTGGTAGAGCAGCTTTTGTAATAAAGTGTTGTTGCACTTACTTGTAAGAATTTTTGATTATTTATTCATCGTTGTCTTGTTGGTAAGCTCATTAAAGCTTCGTAAACAAAGAAAGCTTTACAGCTTTAAAGTATTTCGATCACGTACGCTATGATGAAGATGATACCAAAACTTGTCTTGTACGGGGTTCCGCACCAAAATATAATGTTCCTCGTTTATTACTTTTGTATTTTTTTTAGTTCGTCTTTTATTTCTTTTGACTAATGTGATTTGGGTTGTGTTGTGAAACTACAAGTTTCTCTAGCGTTAGCCGTTAGCCTTTCGAATAGGATTCTTAGGTTCTTTCCTTAACTCTTCTTTAATGGACGGAGCAGTTTAGTTTAAATCTGGTCGCGCTTGGCCATATTTTTTTATAGCATTAACGATGAAATCATGCCCGATTCGTAAACCATCAGCATACCGGTTTGCGGGATAAATTTATCCACACAATGTAGTTTAAGAACCAGGCCCATGGGCGCTATGACGCCGATTGCATAAAGCAAGGTGGCCGGTCGAGGAAGTTGCCCAGTAACGACCAATTTGCCTCGGGAGGCAGCACTCCGCGTTTTTTTCCCCAACCAACCTTCCTTAATGAGCAGAGAAACCGCACCGCGCTCTAACTTCTATGCAAATCAACGTATTTTCTTCGATTTTCGAAAGTTCATATTTGTGAGATCGCTAATGAATGTTGACAAATAAGGTTTATCTGTTTCGTTAAGTTTTACTTTTATGCGGTGTTACGTTGCGTTGAGGTAATCTATGGTCGAATAAATTGATGGTGATTTGTGCTAGCACGTACGAGTAAACGCACGTTTAAGTGATGAAATCGTTTGGGCAAGAAATTGTTAGACCACAATGTAATGACCATTTCAAATTCCTATCGCTCTAGTATGCGTACGTGGAAATTATGAAAGATCTTGCTTAATAATTGAAGATTATTATAATTATGATAGGTGGGTAGTATAGATTGATGTCTTAATAACGAGCCTCACATAATGTTAGAAAATATGGTGTTAGACGACATTTTATAATGTTCTTCAGCGGACCATAAAAGGTGTCACGCTTTATCAAGCCGGTCTCGTCTTGTATCCAAGGAGTCATCTTCTTACTAGGAATCGATCGCTATGAAAGTCTGCCACGATCGCTATTTTCTTAGTAAAATAAGAGAGGCAACTGAACTTTTCTGTAATGAGCTGTTGGTTTACTTATGTCCCGTTGCTATTTTACTGGCTATTAACGTGATTGCGCCAGTAATAGGTTGGTTATAGGATCATTTTCGAAATCGGGCTCATCTGTGGTACTTGTTGGTAAAGTGGTCTGTCCTACAATGGCAGAAGGAAGCGGGGTAGCTGGTCCGCGTGGGCGGGGCAGATCCAATTAAGTCTCAGCAAGAACGAATTTATTGCGGCGGCGCCTGCGTCGCTCTCACCTTGACATGTCGCCGACAATCTGGAACGAATCCCGTCGCGCGACAGGTTTGTCCACCCGAAACGACTATTTAGTCCGTGTTAAAAAATGAAATTAGGTAGGTGCCTATCAATTTACGTGGGCTTCTGGTGTTACACTGGGAGTTAAGGTACTGTATCCACGTTAGGTTAAGGTTTTAAGCGTCTATACAAATGTTTTTGACTGCTAGCGATTAGTACATTATAGTATCGGAGAGAGTAGGTACCTGCATCACTCGCCCAAAGGTTAACTAGAACAGATCTCTTATAAGGATAAATTTTGCCTAGCCATTTTCTTAATTTTATTTCTGTAATCTTAGTATTTTAGTAGGTACAATAAAGTATTTACATTGTTTTTGTTTGCATAGGTAAAGCTGGCCTGGACAAGTTTATTAGAGCAAACCATTTTTACAATAGGACGATTATATTGTGTGATGGGATGGAATCCTCGGTGCGCGAGTTTGACTTGTACTTGACCGGTTTTTAAACAACTTTAAAATAGGAGGAGGTTTCTTAATTCTACCGTATATATATATTTTTAAAACATCTGAAACTCCAAAACTTTGACATTTTAATAACAACCTATTTACGTGCCAACTGTTATACGATGCTCCACGCTTATTTCAAAACTTCCGTCGCACAAAGTTAGTAAATAAGAATCTAAATAATATCCGATCTTTGCTCCCACAATCACACGACGAACGAATACGCTATCGTAGTAAATACGTCATTACATGCGCATACGCAGCGGAGGCTGCTGCGCTATAGCCTCAGTCGCACGAGGATCGTCGCGGCGCTCAGACGGACCCACCGTCGCCGCCCGACCAGTGACCGACGACGAAATCATTTACGATACTCTGTGATTCGTGAAGTGTTCCGATGTTTTCAACATGTTTAGTTGAATGTTGATAGACTGTCGTGAAAAACAGCACAAATGAAGATGACTGTAAATCGTATTAGGGTGGTAGTGCTGGGGAGTCCACGCTGCGGGAAATCGGGTTTGTATTTTATGTTAAAACTAATAGGTATCATGAATTGAATATAAAACTAACTACTATATGTTAAAACTGAAAACATTTCGTCTTCAAAACCGAGTTAAGTTCAACATATTTTTTTGCGTAGATAGGTAAGTTCATAATTTAAGCTTTTGTTTGGGTCAGAAAGTTGGTATATCGCAAAACTAAAACAATCACAACACATTTCTTGTCACACTTCCTTACGACAAAAATCCATAAAATGCTTTCAAATAGAACCGAAAGTTAAATAATGAACTCGAGTAATTATTTCACGACTCCTGTACCTTGTAAAAAAACAAAAATAATACTAATTTAACTTAAGATTAGAAATTAAATTCATTTTTTTTTGTATTAGTGTAATTATAAAATCACGTCTATTATAATTAAATTTAAATAACAGTATAATCTTTGTTCACTACTTATACCTTTGCAATTATGGGCCACAATAGAAAAAATATTATTAAAATATAGAACTTCGACCCTTTATCCATATAAATATCTTAACCTAATACTCTATCTTACTAGTCGACTTGCAGTTGGTTCAATTTTTTCTTTTATAATTCTCACATTTTGTTGACTTATCTAATAATTATTTATGATGTTTGCAGTATTGTACTTCCTCCAGGGATATTGCTTTTTTTTACAATTTTTTTGAATTAAATTACCGTTTAAAGGAAAATTGCTGATTAGCCCAAAATTAATAGTTACATTTTTTATTTGCTATATTTATAAAGTTTTGTATTGACAATGTAACAAACGTCAACGAATCCGAACTTACAGTCAAGTGTCAACCAATTTGATTCCTAGGCCACTTTAGACTTTGACAACGTGACGTTGTAAACCAAATCAAAGAATAGTACATTATTGCCTAGGCACGGAAGTAGGCAATTGCGGGGCGAGGATTGGTTTAAACGGACGAGCTTGCGAGTCCGTTTAAAAATACGAGGCCCGCAATTGCCGTTCCTGCCGAGGCATATATAGTGCTTTTCTCAAAAATCGCAAGAATAAAATTATGTTGGAGTAAAGTACTTTATTAAGGAAAGAAATACCACACAATCTATATAGAAGCTTCACATGAAAAAATTATTACCTACTCTTTACCGTCTTTTGTTTATGACAAGGAGAAACGCAAGCTTTTTTTTTAAAACTACTCAAGCTATTCGAGATACAGATAAAAAAGTTATATTCCGAACAAAATTTGGATGTAATAAGACTTGTGCCCTCATTTTATTAAGGCCGTTTTCACTTTTTAAAAAGTTAGATACTAGATGGTAATGAAATTTGTATGCAACATTGCGTGCTTGTGTAGCGAGCACGCAATGTTTTTTTTTTTTAATTTGAGATCTGTCAGTAAACTATGTACTTCGCATCCCAATATATAGATAGTAATGTCAACTTTTCCTGTCATTTTTGAGAAAAGTCACTTACGTTTTGGTTGTCAACGTCACTTTAAAATAGTTCATAGTGGCCTAAAAATCATTGGTTGACTGTACAAGCAAAGAAATAAATGTCATTGAAATGCAAAAAAAAAAGTGATAGTCCTGGATTTTTCAGGAGGTAGGAGTAGGGTTATTGGGAAATAAATAAAATGGGCACTGGGTTTGTCTTCTGATAAATTTAGGAATAAGAGCTATGAGTTCGGATGTTCGGAAAGGGCTGCCCCAAAAGATCAGCAACGGTGGAAGTGGCACACAAGGCTCATCTCAAACCCCCCAATAATAAGGTGTTCGGATGCAACATAATTCGATGACCATGCAATGTGCATTATCAGCATGATGCTATACATCTGCACAGGTAGAAATGTACAAAATGATTACTTAAGTATACCACTTGTCGCTTTCGTTCGTTTCACACGTGGTTTGACATATGTCAATTGGAACACGATATTAAGCGACAGGTACATGTTAATTTGATTTTGACGCTGCCTGATGACAGAGGCATGATTTGCGATCACGAAAATTTCAATTACTTGATGGCTCGAGATAAGAGACTACAATGAGCATGTATACTTTGTATAGGAATGAATTGCAGTTTTTGTTTTCTTAAGAATTTCAATAGGAATAAAATAGAGAGTATAAAATATCATCACATCATGTCAGCCGAAAGACGTCCAATGCTGGACATAGGCCTCCCCCAAGGCTCTCCACTCAGACCAGTCTTGTGCTTTTCGCATCCACCGCGCTCCCGCGATCCTTACAAGGTCGTCACTCTATCTTGTTGGAGGCCTACCTACAGCTCGTCTCCCGGTCCGCGGACGCCACTCCAGAACCTTCTGACCCCATCGGCCATCAGTTCTGCGAGCAATGTGGCCCGCCCATTGCCACTTAAGTTTAGCTATTCTTCGGGCTATGTCGGTAACCTTAGTTCTACTGCGGATATCATAAAATCTATATTTAAAATACAACAGGGCAAAACAGTGTAAAAATTAAAATACATGCCTAAAATTAGACACAAAAAAAACCGCACATACAATAGAAAATGTACAGAAATTGTGTTCCAATTGAGTATTGTTAAACAATAAGGTCATCCGTTATTACAATTACGTACGTCAAAATACCACAAGGAAGCTTTATCTCTCGACTCGGATCGCTATTTTGTTTAACTAATGCAAATAAATTCTTGTTTACCAAATTCCTTCAGGCGGAATGCTTCAGTGTTTGCGGTATTATGATAAGCTCACCTTGTATTGTCTCCATTGTTTTATGAACAATATATGAGTTTATCATTCGGTTAACATAATAAAATGATGCATGAGATATTAAGCCGAGAGGAATGTAAAGGCCTGACCAAACCAACCTGTAATCAAGTTTCATTAAATTACCGAATTCGGAAGCTTCGAGTGTTTTTTGTTTGTCGTGATTTTTTTAGAGTACTTACTTGATCATATTGATTATTTGTGTTAAATTTGTATTAGATTGTCCCTGATAATTATTTATTCCGCTTATATCTGTGCATTCTGGGACTTTACGTAGTGTACTCTGCATTTTCAGATGTTCACGCTATTTTTTCATACTTAATAAATTGCGCTCTTTACTTTCTTGTCCCTGAAGCAGCGCAAATTAATATTCTCATAAAGCCGCTTTAAAACCGATATGAGAATTCTATTAATTTCGCACCGATTAGAGCTCCATGCCAACTGTCGCAATGACATAAACATTATCACTTAATTAAGAAAAACGCTGGTTAAAGTCGCTTAAGTTCTTGCATTATTTGCACATAATGTGAGTGTAGATCAACGACCTCGGCGTTAATCGGACGTTAGCGTTACACAACGGTTGGCGCCGGCGCGGGCGCACAGGCGGGAAATCGCGGCTGACCCACCGGCCGACTGCTCTGTAATTGCAGCCCTAATTGCCGGCCGCGCTGACGGCCGGCCAACCGGCCGGCGACGCGTACGCATGCAATTCATTATAAAAGCGCAGGGCTGACATGTGAAATTGTTTTTAAAGTAGATCCTGTCTACGGCGGGAGTGGTCCCTCACCGACCGACTAACATCGTTTAACGGCCATCCTGCAAAGCTATTACGATTTAAATTCTCAGAGCTCATTACTAAAGCCTTAGGTACAGTATTTACAAGTCATAATGTCTGCTAGCCATTAATTTATGATGCCTATGTAATCCTTATCTGGTATTCTAAAATGTGGGTCAGTTTCGGAGACTGCATATAAGAACGGCTTTTTAAAATATACAGTGCCCGACTTCCGTATTTGCTTATAAAATAGACACCATGTAGAGTTCTTGGTACTGGGACTACTGGCTGTTTAAGCGATCGGTTAAATAATTAACTCGGGTCAATAAAGCATACTTTTAAAGAACTGTCAGTCACACGCGGTTCCTCGAAAATTGATTAAGAGCGTGTGTTTGCTCATTGCCAATCGTTTTGTGAAATTTAAAAGAGTAATGTTAAACGACGGACGAAAAGTCTGTCGCCTGTCGCGCCGAACTGTCGCAATGTCAATTAAGTCCAAAGATTGTGTTAAGGTAGGCGTAATCAAGCGGCATGCCAATAGTCACTTAAAACTTAAATGGTGTGAAACCAATTTACAACGAGCACACCAAATAACAAGTTCTAGTCAAAAAAGGATTAAGTTGCGATAAGCTCTTTTACAATTTAACATACTCTCCTAAGTTATAACGACTTAATTTTTTCTGGAACTTAAATATTTTTACACTTATAAATAACGCAGGCGTTCCACAAGGCATATCGTTAGGCCCTTGGTTGCTCCCATTCATCTGCCTAAAAGTCCATAGTAGTTCCTTGATACCCATGGATCTTCCATTAACCATTACCCTAAAAAGCCCTTTAGACGTATTCGGTGGAATAGCGAGCGCGGGCGCAGCCTTCTCGCAGCGTGATGGATCACTCGCACTGATATGAGGCACCGCGGACAGCCACAATCGCCGCCGATACAAGTTTAAGTTTCACTTACTAATAAAAAAAAAGACGGTCGTCTTTGCTATATAATAATCTGTTTTCAAAATATATTCGTTCTTATTTCGAATATTACGAAATGTTTTCTTAGTTTGCAATATGCATGCAATAGTTCCAAGATTTGAAACAGTATCCAGTATTCTCATAGCTTACTGTCACAACACAGTAGTTATAATCTTACACCGTTTTAAAAATATTCTTAAGAAGACATTATTAAAGTGAACGTAAAATAGAACGTTAAATAAGTAATATTTTTTGTGCTTTCATCTTTGCAACGCATACATTTCCCCAAACCTTTTGTCAGCAAGCTCATTTATATTTATATTAAAGGCACACATCTACGCCAATATCATCTACACAGAAAGCATTGGTAATGCGCTCACGTACCTACAATTTCATGTCGACGGCTGAGTGAGTCGCTTTTTTCTGCGCAAGAGTATTAAGACGCGGCATTAACCGCGACACCCGCATCGCATCATCGTCAAACCACCATGTCGTCGAAAAGGATAAAAACAAGTCAAGTGAGAGTCGGGCTCTGTAGCTTTTTTATATCTAATACTTACAAGAGACGAAAACATCAAGAAGATATATTTAAAGTATGCTGGTTTTTCGTTATTTTGATTGTTTTGATTACCTGCCGTACTTTAAAACTGTAAATTTTGAGGGGCCGTCAATTCTTAATTTTTAAGTTTAAAAAATATCTACTGTACCTACTTTATTACTTTATGACCTCTAGACAACGTCATTCCTCTACTTTCCATGTATTCAACTCCTTGTGAACTTAGTTTAGTTTTAATTTAATTACTCGGTTTTGAGTCATCATTCTACTTAATATCCAAATTTCAGGTCTGTAACTCATTTCATTTACGAGCTAGACGCTAAGCCATACGGACGCACTGACCGTTTGCCCTTTACGGAAGGATCTCTAAAAATGCGTCCGCTGTCATTATAAACCTTATTGGAGAAATATTGTGATGGATTGTATTGGCTGAAAACAGCACCTGTTCATTATTAAGAAGAAACAAAACTTGTTTGTCAAGATGGATATTGGTGGAACAACTATGTATCTGAAGAGACTCGTTCATCAGATCTTAAGATTACCCGTTCTTTAAAATGTCTGAGGATTATGGGCGGTTCAGGAACACAGATATCTAGATACCTATTACCTGTTCGTCAACACGCGTATCACTCGGCTCTTGATGGATGAGACTCGTAATCTATTAATTACCCTATAGATTCCTGTCGATACATCCATTGTTCCTCAAGATAACCCACCATCTATCAACCCACGTGGTGCCATGTAGCTTGACCATCGCAATTTGTCTTATAGGCTTCAACGGATTTCATTAACTGACTTTAATATCAATGTAACGGATCGGATGAATTTATTGTTTGTTGTTTTTTCTTTACAACTGATTCAAAGTATTTCGATCAAGTTAAAGAGTCGTTTTTATCGCGGAGTGCGTAATCGGACCCCAGAGAAAGTGCATGCACTTAATACTCGGTTGAAAAAATCGAAAGGAAAATGAGAGTGTGGAATTTAGCGTGTCTTTCATAAATTTCGATTACCGCCGTTCGGTAAGGTTACGTCTTAAGAATCATAATGCCTCATTAAGAACTTCATTCTTCGTAAATACTGTTAACAACCATTCATTTTTATTGATGTGGTAAGAACCCGATGTATTTACCGAATCATTTCCAATCTGATGTCAATCAAACTCCCTCATAATAAGTGAGGTTATTTTGTGATACTGATTTGTTATCCCTGTACTTATAAAATGGAGATGACGTTTTAAGCTGCTGTTCATTATTCGGTTGTTATTGAGTTCTTTTCTTTTATGATCGTATTGATACATCAGAGAGTTAATAGAGCATTATAAAAAAATCCAAGATACTTAAACTCGATAAAGCAGTTAAAAGTTACGAAATCTCAAGATGTGGTACATGAGATGCACTTATCTCGTTGGCAATAACTTTGGTCAGGTTACCTTAATTGGGTGGCCCAGAATGTGTCTCAAATGCATTCCACCCAAGTCCATTGTCATTCGATGCATGCGGTTGCATAAGGCCTGCGTAGACGTTGGGTAATCGATTTCCCCCTAGAATCTGACTTAAATGGGAACACTGATAATCCCACCGGGAAAATACCGCCTTTGATGATAACATTTAAAGTTGAATAATCAGAATTGGTCAGTCCATATTTGATAGACTAGATATTCTTAAATTAACATTTATTATGCACCACATTACTAACAGCAGGCACCAGCCGTCTTTCATCAAACATCAGATCTGAGCATAGTAATTCATACAAGAAAGTGCATCAGAACATAAATTTCCATCAGTCATGGAGTAGAAACTCGTATAATTATTATTATCCATCAAAGGGTCAAGTACCTATCTTCATTATCCGCGCCGGGCGAGCCGCGTCGTGCCTTGTGTAATGAACTTTTTGAATAGGTTCTTCAGCTCCTTTCGAGGTGGCAGGATTCCCTCTTCATTTCGTCGGTAGCGAGGGCCCTTCGAGAAACTTGCCGCGTCATTGTTGTTGATAACTGTTTGTATTGTGTGCGACCCTTCGATCGAAATACCAGGAGTGGCATGAAAAGACTAATCAATGCTCGAAAGTATTGCTTCTGGTAGAAAGTTAGGAGGAACGACCTTTTTGCTATTGTTAACTTTATTATCAGGGTCGTCATTTAAGCAACGTGCCCAAATAAGTCTATTAAAGTTGTAAATGTTGTGATGTATCAATTACATCATAATTGTACGGTAGATATAATAAGATAACTTTGTTTGTTGCAGCCGTGGTCGTGCGTTATCTAACGAAGCGGTACATAGGAGAATATAGCTCTACCGGAGGTGAGTTATGTTAACATTATGCTCAAATTACTATTCAATAGTTCAATAAACTTTATTTGAGAACATAGATTATGCTTATTAAGTTACGTGAAGTCTAACCAAGTCGGTATTATACTCAGTCGGGCCGCAAATATTATATTAAGCTATTGACGTCAATTGACACGTTGCGGAGGGAGTAAACTTATTTAAATTGAAATGTCTGCTTCCTTCCGACCTTAAGCAAGTGTCGTGTTCTGCGTCACTCAACGCGGCTTTCGTTTGGAGTAGATATAAGTAAATGTTAAGGAGATTTAATTTAGTATCCGTAGCAAATAACCCGTTTCTAGCATATCTGATGACCAATGACCAATGCACAATGACACATGTCTGCAGACATTTACACTGTTTTGTTTGGTTTCAGATTTTCTTTATCAGCATCGTGTCGCATTCGACGGTGCAGTTTCTGAAGTCGAGATAATGGACACTTCGAATTGTGCAGTAAGTAAACGATTAGCTTTGATAATGATTATTATTTTGCTGTTAGCGAAGGTGTTAAGTAATAAAGATTTAAGTGGCAACAGTAACGAAGTAAACAACGGTAATAAAGCTATAGACAGCGCCGAACTTCATTTAGCGGTAAACAATGGAGATGGTAATCTGCAGCTAGCGGCTGATGCTCGCCGTACAATTTAATTAGACGAAGTTTATGGGCCTTGTACCGGCTTATCAGATGCGATCGCTGCGGCGCGCCTGCCTCCCGGCGAAGCACTATCTTAAAAACCACCCGCGAAACGAATTGGAACCATTACGTAAACCATAATGTGCCGATCAAACATCTCTACAAATTTAATTTATTATTGTTTCTAATCGACTCGAACTAAACAGTAACGGTGTTGTTATTAGAAAAATCTGATTCAGTGTTTAGAATTGCGTAATCAATTTTATACACCAAGCCGGCCCCTAAGTTCCCCGCGGAGCAACGTGTGTCGACTGCATTATAATGAAGGCCGATAATAGATTACGCTTAATCTTTTAACGTAACTTTTGTTAGTGGAATTGAATTTAAAAATCGGAATTTGTGCCCAAAACCTTTATCACGAGTACCGCTATTTCGGTTATATTTAATTAAGCCGCGACATGTCATGACACCGTTTTATCGGCGCCATTGTGAAAATTAATCTGTGTTTTTACGCATTTGAGAAATTCTGATACTCGCACCTACTTAGTAGTCAAATACCATAAAACTTTAGTTGCGTTCGGCACAATGTATAAGCTGTTACAAAAAACGTACAACATTAAATTGGCAAGGACCCTGCAATGCAATGCAACACTACAGACAAAAAATTACTTTACCATAATAGTTGTTCTATGTTTAGCTTAGCTATTGGCTAATACTAATTAACTGGACTCACGTAGTGCCATCTTACAGAATATCGTATGCACTTTATTCGACTAAGAATCTACCTAGGAAATCTCTAGTATTGCGAGAGTTGTGCTGATCATGCCTTGACCCATCTGCATCAAACATAACTATGCTTTCTTAGCCTCTAGAGAATCTTACCAAGCATCTGACAGTTATTTTTCCTGTAGACTCGCGGATGCCTGGCCGAGCACGTTCGATGGGGCGACGCGTTCGCCGTGGTCTACTCGGTGTGCGAGAGACGCTCCTTCTTAGCGGCCGCAGAACTGCTGTCCCTCCTGGAGAGGACCCGGCTGCCTGGCTGCGCCGCTGTCACCCTCTTGGGAAACAAAAGAGACCTCGAACACGCTAGGTAAGACTATGACAAGAAATCTAGAGTTACAACCTTAATTAGTTGAATAACGGAATCATGATTAGCGTCCACAATATTTTCATGTGATAGGTTTACAAAACAATTTAGTTCATGATTTTGGTGACGAGGGGTTCTAGATGGGCCTCAACTGGAAGGTTGATAAATAATACATGGACTTTGAGGTGATTGATCTTTACCTTATATCTCAAGCTCCTCAAAGTACTTGTTCACTTTTGACAAGTTTTCTTTATTCGTATCGTACCAAAAGTGATAGCAAACATCCTCATTACATTATCTTCACATTTGCTTGTATCAGACTGATATCAGACACCTGACCACCGGCCACCTGACATAGGCAGCGGCACTTAGATCTGCAGTTGAATACCAATACTGAATCAACTGTTAATTATAGGGAGGTCCATGCAGAGGAGGGACAGGAGCTATCACTTCGGTTCGGATGCCAGTTCTACGAGGTGTCGGCGGCGGAGTCGTGTGCAGGCGCCGCGCTCGCCTTCCACGCGCTGCTGCGCGAGGCGCGCGCGCTTGCGCTGTTGCTACCCTCGCCGCGACGCAAGCTTGCTGCTTACTCCGTCTCTAAGGTAATGGACTTTTTCATATAAGTTAGGGAATATTTACTAATAATTATCGAAATTCCCTTACCCTTATTACATTTATCTAGTCTCGGCGTATCATATGTTATATTTCCACACATTCTTCGTCATTTGTATTCCCAAATTGTTTTCCGTAATTATCATCTACATAGTCCGGTTTCCTAGTTTTTATAATTATTCACTATACTTAAATCTTCTCGTAATAAAACTTTTATAGCTCCTCGTAACTCTCTATATTCTCTAGTACTTGTTAACTGTACATCGTTGACTGATCAGATATACTTTTGGAATTGCATAATTAAACGACTATTATTATGTTACATTACAACTATTTCAAAATTATTAATTAACAGTTGCGTCTGAACTTATAAACTCTGATATCACTTACTGACAGCCTATTGCGTTGTTATGTATTTCGAAACAATTATAATGTGAAAAAAAAAGTCAAAGTCAAAGTCAAAGTTCTTTATTCTTCAATTTAGGCATAATATAATGCACCTATGAATGTGAATTATATAACGTTTTCTTCAAACAGGTAATTGGCACAATATTCGGGAAAAACAGCAAAAGCGTGCGGAAGAAAAGGCCATCGCTCAGCATTTAAACTAGATTACTATACTATTTATTATTAAAGCCATAGAGACTGTTTCGTTTGTAAAGTGATTAGGTTAAGTTATATTCCACCTAATAAGATGTTTCTTTGGTGTTAAGACTTTTGAAGCTGTATAAAATGAATTCCGTCGTTTCGACCTTTGGTCGGCGTTGGTCGAGCAGGTTTGCACTCCCTTCATTAAACGGGTAAGACAAGTACCACAACGTTGAACTTAATCATAATGCGTGGACAAAAACAAAAATCTCCAAGGAAATTACTATAATTTTTGAATCTTGATTTATGCCGCTGTTTTCACAAATACTTGTCCTGTCTTCAAACCAGTCTTGTAATATTTGACAGTAACATGTGTAAATATAATTGTTAACATTGCGTTTTAAACCAACAATAGGGTTACATTTTGAATGACAATCTACCGGGAGCCTGCCGTTTCGTCAAAATATTTTTGGTCAAATGTATCATTTTCAAATTTTTCATTTGCCAAACCAATGTTATATATTTTTTTCAGAATTTATTTCAGTACCATCGTGTAGAACCCTATAGGTTAGGTTAGGTTAGGTATTTACGGTTACAGAAAACAAAGCGGTTTAGCAAATGAAAATTTGGGAAATGATACATTTGACCAAAAATGTTTGACGAAACAAAGGTAACCACAATCTACCCCCAAGTTCCCTAATTACAGACTTCTTTTAATAATTATATTGTATCTTGCAAGAAATTGTAATGATATTTATCTTGTTTCGTGTTTTTTTTATTAACGGTGTGGTCATGTAAAATTGATGACCAGTTTTCTACCAAATCATTATTTCCGCCACATTTGTTGGTAGTGGTAGTAAATAATGATGATATTGTTAATCTGTCGTTAAAAGTCAGGCATCCTAATTTGCCTACTAAAGTGATCTGGTTCAGAATCCTTGGCACTGAATGTGCTAGAATCTACCATAAGATAATATTTGACCATGTTAAAACCTTAACTAGAAGAAATAAGATTGTTTTTCTCAAAGCTGAATCCAGTCGTGTTAGCTTCGATCCGCGCGTGACTCTCAGGGCCCGCTTACGGTGTTTTACTATAACTTCCTATTAGTGAAAATGGTGCATCTGTATATTAGTAACCAGGGCAGGATCAACTTTGTGAGTTTACAATTAAGATCGCTTATACGGTAGAACTTTATAAAATATGAGATCTTTTTTGTCCACAAAGGCAGTACGAGTGTAGTTGAAGCACATACAACACCTAAAGTCGTATCTAAGGTCACGAGCACTCGATACAGTAATGAAAACAATGATTTAAACGTAAGTAAATATAAACTGATTCCCTGTAAAAATACCCGTGTACACCTCGCATTAGCGTAACGTCTGATTAAGGAGATATGTAAATATGAATGTAAAGGTATATCTTAACGTAGATATAAGTTAAATATTAAAACTTGATAAAATACACACTTGTTTTACTTGATTATCGATCGCTAAGTGCTGTGTTAGCGCCAGTATTTTCCTGTTCAAGATACGTGAGTAATACTTCAAGTTATCATTAAAGGTAAACAAACATCGTAAAAGGTATTGGATATGAAGGTACTATTGTACTTCCCCTTTGCAATATAATGATTGATGAGATATAACAAAATATACTGAAACGTCTAATCACCATTTGTACCTACATAGTATTTTGACAGTAATTATATCTTTATCTTTATCACATTTGTTTTAAACATGTACACTAACTAAAGAATACGGCATAACTAAACTATAGCTCAAGTACCAATACCATTGCTGAAACTAAACTAATCATGAATCCATTCATGTCTATAACTATTAAATATAATCAAACCTAATTAAATAGAATAATGCCCACCCCTTCTTTCAGAACTGACAACTATACCTTAGACCGTGTAACCAATTTTCATGAAACCTACTAAGTAAAAAAAATCGCATCCATATCGGTCCGTCCGTTTTGGAGCTACGATGCCACAGATATACAGATACACACGTTCGCCTAATTAAATATGTTATGATAACACTGAACTGCCAAAACCTACTAAGTTCCAGTCATGTAAAGGGATAGAGCTACAGGAGTCATATATAATTGTTTCTGTTACTGCGTGGAACTTGTCAGATGTTGATCGATAGTCCCGGATATAAAAAAAACCGAATATCGAATGAATGATTTGATAAGGCGAGTTATCAAATAGCATGTAGGCGTTTACAAGTGCGGGTCAGTAGTTCTGGGAAAGTTGTAGGTACCAGTTCGTGGGACGTATTTCACATATTCACGAGTCAGCTTCCCAGGTAATTGATACCGGGTTACATATTTACTGGGAAGGAAGATAATATGTGTTCTCTGAATAAGTTACAGTAGCAATTAGAAGCGCGTTGCATGCCCACATTGCCCACTTAATGTTTAGAGCGCGTCACGATTGCAAATATAGCAACGCAGACAGTAACAAGGAGCTAGCAGAGGCTTTGCCCAGTTATCTGTTGCTGTTTGCGCCTTAAAAGGTTTGTCGTTAAGTCGGAGTCGATTGTGTTGATGTATTCGTCAGGGCGCGAGTGATCGCGGGCGCACTTTCAGATTGCTGCGATATCGTCGCATAGATCGCGCGCCGCGGCTCGTATACATGTCGTTAAAAGCTCTAATGAGTTTCTGTTTTCACTGGGGAAGTGTCCGGGTGTCACGCCGCGCGAGCCGACAAGCCCCGCCGGTGTCCGACTAATATTGATCGGGCTGAGTAGTCAATTTCTCCGCGCGTCGCGGTTCCGACTGCCGCCGGACATTCGATCCGCGATAACGTCTAACGCGATACTGATACGTACCGAATGTCACCTCGCGAGTTATTTATAACATGTGAAAGTCTGCAACAAGTGCAACCCAAGGTCGTGTTCAGAGAAATTTCACGTCATAATCGGTAAATGATGAGATTACGCTCGCTTCCAAATCGGTGGAGCGTGAACAATCGTAATGATGTTTAGCTACCGTCGACATGACATTCGACCAAGTTCAAGAGCAGTTCGATTAATAAGTCTGGCGTATTGTATTAATACGTCGGGCTAGGAATGAATGTTTTGAGTTATAGGCTTATGAGTAATTGGTAAGTGCTGGTTACGCAATGCGCAATAAATGTTCCCTTGTTCCATGGTGGTATTTAATCGGTAACAGGTGTATTGGCCGATGTGGAGATATAGCTCATAAATCGGGTCCCCTAGGCACGGCAAGAGGGGCGCCTTGGCTCGGTGGCGCCAGGGACGGCGCGCCGGGCGCCGCGCCGGGCGCCAGCTCTGCACGTGCGGAATGAGAGGATTGCGATCGCTATCCGCGTGCTATCTTGCATCTTGCTGCATCCATGACGCAGTATTACTGTACGCGCTATGTTAATAAGTCCCTTCAAAATTCATAAGTATCTCAATAACATCTATTTTATTGATAAGTTCTCTGTGTAAAACATGATTTTTTGTCAAACAACGCCTTCATGTTGGCCTGTTACTTTGTTATAACTAGCGTTTTACGTAGAGAATTAGTTTAAGTTTATCAATGTCTTAGGCGCAGTCGATTTTCATATAGTCATACCACTTTACTAGTAATCGATCGATCGATCGGTTGATCGTGCGGTTTAATTTTTCATATCCTACGTATTTACTCAATAAGTAATTGAATTGAAAAGAAAGTGATTAGTTTTTATTATTCATGGCTTTGTCACTAATTCAATCAAAAAAGGTTAAGTGCGAGTTTTGATGGACGTCACGAGTCGTCAATTATAAATTTAATGAGTCATTGATGACGGGGAAAGTAGTAGATGTAATCAGGCATTCGCGATTATGATATTGCCTTTGCAATGATTTGCCCCGGGCGAGACAATCCGCAGAATTGTTCTCTCACTTAACATATTTATTTGCATTTTTGTCACAGAGCATCTAGGCACATTGTATTGTAAGTCGATGATTTTATCAAACAAAGGAAGTGAAAGATGCAAATTAAATTAAATGTTGAACATTGTTGTAGACACATCCTACTGGTATCTCCGCGACGACATCGTAACTAACTTTCTTTTGATTGATTACCATTCAGATATTATTTCAATGATTTTAATCTGATGTTTTGAGAGGTTGCTTGTTGTAACATGAATAGTGATAGTCTTGCATACATGACGTACTACTAGTATTGAATAGTTGTGATATAAGAAAACATTTAGATTCTTAGTAATTATTTGCAAAACTATTAGGTAGGTATGTATATGCCCTAATACATCGACTATACAAACGACTATGCGTCAAAATAAAATGGACCGGGTAATAAAAGGAGTTCCAGGTGTTGCTGTCATTAGAGAAAATGAAGCAACCTACACCCAAAGCCCTATTTTAATGACCTAAAACTCACTCTGCTGGTTCTTGGCATTTGACTTCCTATAAAGGCGCCCATGGTATTTAAAAATAATACAATACTGATTAATATACGTACGACTAACTGCGCAAATTTTCACTCTCGGAACCTATCACCTCGTAGCTAAGAAAGCGCATCCAACAACTCACTTTTTTGCAAGGACAGAAAGCAACTTTCTTCTGAAACACGTACAAAAACCTATCGAAAGTGAACTTGGTAATGAAATAGATAATAAAAGAGCCGGATGGTATCGCAGTCACGATGCATCCAATGACGGGTGTGACATGTAGAAATACGCCGCCGTGCAGCGGCGTCGATGCAAGCGATGATACCAGCCCGAGTGGTACACTGATGTAACTTGAAATATAATTTAAAATGTGTTCAGAAACCACGAACTGACTCTTATTGTATTTAGTCTGGAACTATCGAGGCGAATACGTTCAATTAAAAAAAAAGGTTTGCTATCGCGGTGCAATGTAGATACGAGTATTGCGTATTAAACGCACATTTTCCAATCAGTTCAGTTAAAATGTTTGATAAATTAGTCTGGGACCTCTACTCCACGTATTGATTCGATATTATATTGTTGACATTCTTAGCTCTTATTCACTTAACAGTAAGAGCTGTCATCTCGTTAACAGTGTGATTAGGACGAAAGATAAGCTAAACCAAGAAGAATAAACGCGTCTTACCTATGTTAACGTTTAAGTTAAAGATTATTGTAAAAATAACATTATTATTTTTTTCACTTAAATTTACTTAAAGAAAATGTCTCAAATAAATGGTGAGATCACTAACAAAATTAACATGATTGCCGTGTTATTGTTTCTTTGAGTAGAGGTAGTGTATTTTGTACGCAGAAATTGAGTGTTAATTCCTAAAAGAAATATTGTTATACAAATGGCTCGTGTCAGTTAAGATTAACCAGCACAAACATGCTTTAACATGCTTTAACACGACACAGCGGACATATAGGTCGAAATTGAAAGTGTGTACCATAAGAGGTTATCGTGTCTTATGGTAGGACTCTTTACGAGTACACCTACGATTCCAAATTACCCGTATTATAACCCTCTGTGACCAATGAAATAAAAATTCCATTATAGACAAATGTAATTAATTTCGCCAGTCTTTTTTAAGTATAATTACTCTATTACTCGTAGTTTGCTTTTTCTTTTATGTAAGTGCAGATTTATTGCTTTACTACCGCCATTTAATCTTAGTGCTGTCTTGTAAGCGATCGATTATTTATGGCTTCCTGTCTTACGATGAGTGACGGATGTAAACAAATTTTAGATTGATGGTAGTTTTTTCGCTATTTTAACGCTTGGTAATGAGCCACAGTGTTCTGCTAGGATAGCTCATGGAAGATGTATTAAAATTTTCAATTTCAAATCGCGTCGCTGCCAAAAGAATAGTATATAAATTTATTTTTTTCTCCAGTCGGTATCGTTTCTCACACCTTTAATCAAGTTCAATATTCACGATTTTTGGATGTGTTTTAATTATTATAAAAAACAAAGTTTAAACTTTGTTATTGTCAAAAAAACGCACAGACATCGTTTTTCATAATATCCAAAACATAATTCTATTCAAAAAATGAGTAAAAACACAAAAACCCGCCTTCAAAATTGCAAAAAATAATTTCTTATAAAATGGTAGGTAGGTCAGTCCAACCGAAGTCGGCGTCCTACAATATTTTAAACCAAAAGCCGAATACAGTTGGACTGACCTTCCTACCATTTTATAAGAAGTTATGTTTTGCATTTTTGAAGGCGGGTTTTTGTTTTTTTAAACTTTTATTTTATTTTATACTTTTTAGTGATCCTATTTATGCTGTTATGTAGTCCTACTTCTCAATTAATAAGAAACTCATACAATTTCAAGCTTACCACAAGCAACGTCGCGGGAAATATTGAAATGTGCTTCGTCATAGTCGCTCAACTACCTCAATCGAGATATTTTATCGCCACCATTCAAATAGGTACCGTTAAGGAGTCCTGGTGGCGGGTGAATATTCGGCGTTTTAACCGCCGTCATTATTGTCTAACAAGTTAAACTTTTTAATTGTCTTATGATTTTAAATGGAATTAATACTACCCCCGGGTCCGTTGACTTTGACATCAAAAGTTGCTGGTAATTATCATTGTTTTCGTCAATATATTGAAGACAACAATGACGGCGGTTGAAACGCCCAAATATTCACCCTGGCCATCTGTGGTCTTCATCAACAGTTCCACTTCACCATATAGTACTTAAACAGTGAAAAATACCGAAATCGCTATAGGTGCGCCTATAATATTTGAGGAGTTCCCTAAATTTCTCCAACATCCCATCATCAGATCCTAACATGTTGACAGTTGGACCAACTAGAAAGTAAACCGATTCAAACAACGAAAAAAAATTTCAAATCGGTTCAGGGGTCTTCGAGTAATCGGGGAACATACATAAAAAAAGATCCTGTTGAATTGAGAACCTAGTTCTTTTTTTGTAGTTGGTTAAAAATATCGAACTTGGTTTAGGGGGAAACAAACGTAGCCCCTTTTTATATGGAAAGTTTCAGCCTCATAATCCTCTTCAATACCTTGAAAACGAACTTTTTCTTGTACGAACTGTGATCGAGAAAATTTCCTTTTCGAATAGAATTTGCTAGTGTGGAGTGGTACTAAAATTGCCTAGCACGTTGATATTCAAGTCGTTGCTTTAAGTTGAGACGAAAATTTAACAAATTAAGAAATTGGTAGTTCTCCAATGTTCACCAAATACCAAACGTAAATATTGAAATGCGCACTTACACCGCTTTACCACAGCCACCGACACTATCGGACACTTTCATCTCATGGTTCAGATTAAACGATTACTAGTTTCATCTAATTGCTCGTGTTTGTCTCGGGTGGAATCGGTCATCGAGATTTATGCATGAGCAGAGTCAGACTGGAACCTGAATGTGACTTTGTGACGTTCGTGTCTAAGAATCGACATAATGTTATTTAATGATGTGTGTTCGAATTGTTACGTCAAGTGAATTTAAGTTGAATGATGTCCAAACCCGTACTTAGAATTAAAATTTTAGTACATATCACCAAGCCTTCATCGCAGAGTGGGGTAGGCAGAGCTACAGAATTACCAACCACTCTAACAACTTGTTATTAATTCTATAACCACATTTTAGTTGTTGAAAATAATATAATATCAACTTAAATTTGGGACAATAACAAGGTTGAGTTTCCCAAAATTTACAAATGATTTGACATCTCTGATGATATTGATGACTTCAAGCATATTTTTCTTGAAATGGGTCACAAATTAACGTTTGTGATAGTATTCTTGGTACTCGTTGTACAGTGAAAGATGTCCTTATAGGTATTTCGGACTCGGGTCAAGCTAGTTAACCTAGCATAAGATTCTATAAGAGCACACTAGAGAGAAGTACGATACGAACTCGAAGGACGTTTCAAGAAGTACTTCACTACGTTTTCCGAATCGTGGTCTCTCTCTTCTTGAGAATACGTCTGGCTGCGATGGCCTATGATGGTTGATTGGCAAGGTAACGAGCAGCAGCCCTAGACCATAATTTTTGTCGAAAATGTATAGGATGGATGTGAGGTGTCGAACTGTCGTGTTGAGCGCTTTCGACAATCATTAAGCATCTCTTGTCTAAGGTCATTATATCGTTTTTTTTTCTAATAGTCAAGGACCGGAAAAATGCCCGTCATTTTGAGAACATAACCCTGTTCCGTACAGCAGAGAATTCCTTGATGTTAAATAAAAATATTATTACGTATTTTATAGATTTATTATACAATAATGAATATGTATTCAGAAACAATTTTATTCATGAATGACACCGGAATGATAATGGGAAAACACAAACAGTAAAACTATTTCGACGATTAAATATGCTCCAATGACGTCCGTAGACAATCAACGAACTTTTTCGACTCATAAACACCTCATAAATAGGTCGTAAATTCACGTTGTTATGGACAAACAAGTAAAAAGATTTTATGTAAAATTACATTATTTTTGATTGGCGAAAGTGTTTTTTTCCCAAAACCATTCCAGTGTTATTCAATAATAATATTGTCGCTGAATACCTACATATATATTATTGTAATAATAATATTTATAATTAACATCATAAGGAAGTCTCTGCTGTACGGAACAGATTTTAGGCACCGAGTAAAATACACAACGAAATACAGCAAAATATCTTACGAACTTTATTCGCGTACCCAAGCAAATTGTGACAGTATAGGGTTCACTGAAGATCGAGCCATAATGCTTAACGTCTTATTCTCCTCCAACGATCTCATTTTTACTTAGGTATACATATAAGTACAGAAATAAATACTTTATTATTCCTAATAACACTTACAGAGTTGATGTAACAGCCACGTAACTGATCCGCTATCGGACTAGGTTACACTCACCGCAACCTTGCGCACACCTTGCTCCGAGCCGTGCTTTATGAACCGAGATAACCCAATTAGCCAGTGTGTGCTACACTTTACTGTGGTTATATGATTAGATTGTAACACATTTGATGCCTAGAGCGCATATATTATGCTTCGTACTTTTACCAATCCCTTTGTGTCGTCTACGACGGCACCCATTTTCAGTCTAATCGACGGTGCAGGTTGCATCAATGTAAGTAAATAACTAAAGATAAAGATAGATTATGATAAAGATACATTTATTCGCAACAATAAAAAATTACATCACATAAATACAAAAAGAACATGACAGATCAATTGTTGCGAAACGGTCCCAACTCAGCATTCGCTAGCCGTAAAGCCAGCACTGATCTTCCGTTGGAACCGCTAGGTGAAGAGACGGAAAGTGACAAACTTAACAAAAAACAACATCAAAAGAAAAACAACATTAATTAAGAAACAATTATTCCTTAAGTTCGTTCGACATAATCTCGAACGAATGATTGTTATTACTTACATATACTTATACATTCATAAACTAACACCTATATTCCCAGACTGGGGTAGGCAGAGCTAACTGAATTGCCAACAACTCTAAAAACTTGTTGATAATTCTGTAACCACATTTTGCACAATTAGCCTAAGATGTTTACCAGCGTATTAGTGACAGGTTGCAAGCCCATCGCCCAACAGTACTACAGCTTACAAGCCTATATTCCCTTAGACGCCTCTTACGCCATCCTCGGGAAGTCATGGCGTGGCACTATTCTAACCCGGCAAACACACGGGACCAAAATAAACTATTACTTAAATAGATAAATACCCCCGACATAAGCTCCTAAATATCAACTTTTCTACTTGACCGCAACCGGACGCTTCCCAGAAATCTGGATCCATGGGCCTGCGGAGGGATGCTGCTTCTCTCTGTGTCTTTTACCGTATTTATCAAGGGGAGTGCTCCGAGAGGGAGACGTACCAAACTGTCATATCATCAACACCATCTTGATAGTTGGAAATCTACTACCATGCGTTTTTCGAGAGCCTTTTTGCCACACACGTTATCTGGTGGAATCAGCTCTCGGCGTCTGTATTTCCGAACCACTACGAGTTGAGTGCCTTCAAAACACGAGTCTACTCTTTTCTCCTTTCTTTGGTGTTGCGGGTGTTTATGGGTCGCGATGATCACTTACCACCAGGGTCGCTTGCTCGTCTGCCTCAACAAACAAATCAATATTTTCAAACGATAATAGTAGATAGTTTTTCACTGCGTAGATGTCTCCACGTAATAACTGTCGAGCGGCATCTAACGGTAAATACAGTAATTAAACTATGACCACATATTAAACGGTATCGAGTTAAATAGCTAATGGCGTCTAATACCTACAGATAATCGGCCACCTGTCAGTGGCTGACGAATGCTGAGCCGTGGGATGTATCGGTTCATCGGAGAAAGTGACGCGGATCTTGTAATACTGGATGTAACTTTTATCTAGTAAAGATAATAGAAAATTTAGGATCAGTCCACCAAAAAGCGCGTATTCATGCTAATACATTAGGTACCTACTACACTTGCACTCTCTGTAAGAACAAAATATACTTGTCTTCATTAGACACCACTTTTGTGTAGAAAAGATGGTAAATCACACACCACTCGTACCTCTCGTCTGCATTAATTAATACCTTTTCAATGTCATTAGTAACTAGCAACTAAATTAGAGGTAGACCTCGAGATTGTCTTAATACGATTCGCTTCAACCCATGCTGTGCGTGTTTCGCTGCTGAGTGGAGCATGAACTTGTCAGCGGTGTGTTGCAATCTGACAACTCGTCTTGACGATGACGGTCATTCGGGATTAAGAATCAGCTCAGAGCATTGAAGGCCTAGTGGCTTAGGGGGTCGACTTGCGATCGCTAGGTACCTAGTTCGAACCCCGCGGTCATCAGATGCCAATCAGTTTTTCTAGCTAAGTGTGTAAGAGGGCAATTGGACAAAAGATCCTAAAGGGTAGAAGTATACCCGAAAGGGCCCATCTGTATGATAAGGTAAGATAAGATATGGGTCAGGTTTAATAGCCTACTACCCCGGCGGATTAATACATTTGGAACTAACAAATGAGGTAAGCAAGATACTCAATGCAATGAAAACTACGCTCACATTTTAGTACCAAGTACGCTCGACTTAAAAATCCCATCTAGTTATAAATTTTATCTCCTCAAATATAATATAAATTAGGTGTCAGTCGCTTCAAACGGGTTAGCAGATAACGCTAAATGGCTAATTTGTATTTTTAAACCACGTTGCATAAACCATTACGAATATTGCGTGGTCACTAATGAGTGTCCAGTAGCGGTAATATTTGAACCACAACCGACCCGGAACAGCTACTTCATTACGTACAAACCGTTTCTATACTAGTTAGGTTCAACGCCATAAGAACACATAGTATTCGTCAAGAGAAACTACTTATATAGTATAACTTAAAAGGTTTAAAAAAAAAGATACATGTGTCCTGTTAATTGGCCGTAGTAATTTATCTTTTCACATCCATCTGTGGCTTTTAACCTCGGACTGCTGCAATTGTTGTTTCGGCCGTGACTGTGATTGATATGACATTAAAGTGCGTGTCACATGTTATGATATCTTTGACATTAATAAATAATTTACGGCGGGTTTAATTGTGCAAGATAGTCGATCTTTGTTTGGGTCCCGGGTTTCAGTTACACCACAGTAAGGATTGTTCAACGATTTGCAGATGGGTGCATCTGCAGTCGACTGAAACGCCCTTCTTAATTTGAAATCTTAATACTCGACCGTATAACGGCTGCACTCAGAGTTAGTTAATTAAGATTAATGGCCGAACCCTATATTCGAACCGCAGATAGATAGGCTTACTTCGTATTAAAATTGGACACATTTTGTATGGGCAAAATGTCAAATTTATGCCTTATCTATTCGCTGTTTGAATATAGGGTTCGGCCGTAAGTCGTTTCTTAGTGACGGTTTTTTATACACAAGTTTGAAAAAGGAACGAATTAAATGTCTAAAACGTTTTTACTAAGTAAGGCGGTAAGCCTTTAAGGCCTGTATTAATAAACTGATCTCAACTCTAAGGCTCTTCTCGACATGCGTCAAAAATGACAATGTTCTATGGTTTGGCGTTTACTTTGACGTATCTTGTGACGGACCTCATAGTCAAGATGAGTTTATTAATACGGCCTTAAGGCTGCTGTTCAGATCACAATCCACAGAATCAGATGTGTTTTGGCAAAATATTTTTGGTCGCATGTGTCATTTACCAGAATTTAAATATATTTATGCCATTAATTTGTACTTTTTTGCTTGATTGTTTTGGAAAATACGCGTTTATTATTATTATTCTTTATTTAAAGTAACAAGACTCAAGATTGGATAAAATTGAACTAAACTAAACTAAACTATTAAATCAAAACCAAGTTTAAACACCGGTTAGGTAAGAGTTCTTACTAGGTACAATAAAATTTCAATTGCTGCGGCTGGTAATTTGGGGAATTATACATTAGACGAAGCTTTGCCCTACGATACGCAAACTCACATACTAAAACCGCAAGGAAAGCTAAGAAACCTGATTAAACACGGTGACTCGTTGTTTCATTAGTAAAAAAGAACCAGTCAATGCTAGAGGCATAAATTCCTATAAAACTTACGGGTACTTTTAACATTCCCGTTGAATTCAATGGCAAATTAACATCACTCTTCAGAGTAGCCAATTGCTCCAACAACACATGCGCACTTCTAACAAGACATGTGTATTTTTATGGTAGAAATTACCGGCAGAGTAAAACTCTTGATTGAAATACAAGCTATAATTTGCTCCACGCTTGGAAGAAAATAGAGCAAAGGGCATACAACCGTTTTACAGCGATCAAATTACTCGTTCTCACTTGATCCCTCATTATCTGTAGGAAACCATAAATCGACTTAAACATTGAAAAGTTTCAAACAATATAAACCGGATCGTGCTAGGTTATAAGGGAAATAATGATTTCAAATGAACGTTTACAATAATAGTAGATAGGTGATCTGCTTATGACTAAATTGCAACTTGAAACACGAAGCGTATATTAAGCTGAAAAAGGTGCTGATTTTTGTAAAATAGCACCTCCATACGATATTTATCTATCTGCAAATAAAAAGATTCTGGCGAGTTCGGATGACAAAAGGCCGTTAAACATTATTATTTATGTAGGTATATATTGGATGCTTTTAGATTCGTCACGAGATAGTTTGTGACGTATGTTTAATATAGGTGTATTATTAATATCACATCGTCATCGTGTTAATTAATCATCATTATTACTATAGTCAACAACCGTTTACTCGTAATAATATTCGCTATAGAATCTAAATATCTCATAGAAGTCGGATTCAGGAAAGTGAAGTAACTATAAGAATAGAGTATCATTTTTGTATAAAGGACGAGGAAGACAGGCACACCAGCTAGCAGCGCCTCTATTCAACGAGGTAAAAACAATATCGTTTCTGAACTGTTATCGTATTGTCAACGTTTTGATAGCTCTTATTTTCTTGACGGTAATGACGGCTGACGTCATAACAATACCTTAAAAGGTGAACTACGATATCGTTTATACCTCCTAGAATAGAGGCGCTGGGCACCTGATGGTAAAGTAATCACTTCGACTCTTTAATACATACAGTTGACTAAAGATGTATGCACTTTTTAGTCTTATTACATTGGAATAATGTGAAAACGAGGTTTCTTTCTAGTCGGCTACACCAAAGAGTGCGCTTCCGGCCTATGCAAAAAGAGAAGTCTTGTTGTTTCCTAATAAAGGTTAATAAGTAACTTTAAAGTGTAACTTAAAGATATTTTCGATCAGACCCATCTACGGTTTTATCCATCGAGCAACGTTTAACTAGCACCTCGCCTCCGGTGCATTTCTTTGCGAATGTGGAAATTAATCACCTATCAGGATTCCAGCAAATAGTTGAACACTAGAACACTTAACTAGTTCGCGGGTCGGCAATACGTGGATGGAATTGTTTATGAGCTGGTCAATTAGTTTACAAGTGCCAATTCTCTGAAGTGGGTTACATTATTGAAGTTTGATGTGTTTATAACATAATAACTTAACTAAACCAAACCATTGGATTGAACTTCATAATCCTAAAATCCTCGCTACGAAATGTTATTTCAATAGTAGAACAGTACGTAAACCAGTGGAAATCAGAAAACACGAAAATTTCAACCGAGGTGATGGACAGAAGCTCTGGATTTCGAGGAACCCGGTGATTAACAAGCGCAAGCGCCGTCATATGTCGTCAGACAAATCTGCGGATATTGTGAGTGTTGTGTGCCGGTCGGTAGGTATTTCGATAAAAAAAAAACAAGACCAAGTGCGGGTAGTTCGAAAAACTTGCACGCAACATAAGTAAGCACCAGCCCTCTTCAGTCTGCTCGTGACCACGACCGTTGCAACACGATCTAAACGTCGAGGTATATATAATGTTTTTACGCGATTAAGTCCCGTTTTAGATTTATTACAGTATGTGTGAACGTCGCGAAAGTTTAAAACAAACAATAACAACGGAATTTAACTTTAATGATTGGCACACTCTTGGGCACAGTCTTCCTCTCATTTAAAGAGGCTGTTAAAGAGCGTCACTGGCCTAGTGGCTGAGGGTGTGGACTCGTGATCGTAGGTACTGAGTTTGAATCTCGACGGCCGCCTATTACCCAATGAGTTTTTCTTACTTAAGCTCGAATCAACCCAATACACTTACGGTGAAGAAAAAGCATTACGATGAAATCTGGACATTTCAAAAGCAGTATAAGAGGGTACTTGCTTGCCTAGTTTTTTTTTGGTTCGCCTACTGGTTGACTGGTAGAGAATGCCACTGGGCATTAAGTCCGCCATTTGTACTTTATTGTATAATGTGCAAATAATTTCAATAAATAAATAAATAATTGCACAAAATATCCTTAAAGGGTGTAGTGTTTTTTTTAATGTCATGGAGAAGACAAACGAGCACGAGAATGATGGTAAGGAGGTCAGTGTCCCATAGACATTTGTAGATCTACGACTACGATCTTAAGACTGTAAGACTACGATCTTAAGACTGCAATCCTAAGACTGCAAATGCGTTGACAACCTTGAGAATTAAGATGGACTGCCTCTACGCTAGTAATGTTTACAGGACCCAAGGGTACAAGATTCGATAACATAAGATAAGAGGGTCTTAAAAGATGAATGTGATTTACGGAAAATTGTATCCTCCTTATATAACAGGCACCGGGTGAAAGTTCACAAAACGCATAATATGACTGCCTTTAAGGCAGTCAATTACTGCATCCAGCGCCCAGCCGTCCAATCCTCGTACAAAATAGACTGAATATTGAGTTCTTGGCAATGAACGTGTCTTGGTCAGCGTGATGTAATCAAGGAACTTCCCTCGTGCTAAAGTAACTTAATCCACTGATTGAAGTGGGTCACGGCTTTGGAGAGCACAGCGTGCGCCTGCGATGAAAATATTTATATTTATGTTTGCCGGTGAGTCCTTTGAGTGTTTGCTTGAGTAAAGCACGGTCATGAGATATGAGCAGAGTATGAAGATAACTTGTATTAAACAGACTTGTTTTTTTTTTTGTTCGGTCTTTGTTTGGCGGGTTCGATTCCCGGTAAAGGCCAATATTCCACTAAAATACACAACACGTGCTAGTGTTATTTATGTAACACATAAAAAATTACAAAAATGTTAAAAAGAAAGCTAACTAACTATAAATAAAATAACCCTTGCAGTTCACCTGGTCGTGGCATGCTCCCTAAAATGCTAACAATTTCTTGATCACAAAAAAAAATATATCACCCGGTTGATGGTTTTATCAATTAATACCGGTCTCTTCTAAACAACTGTGCAAGTAGTATGTATTTTTTCTTCATAAAAGTATGTTTATCGTTGTCTAGTGCCTTTAGAACAGCAATTATGCAATTCTGGCGACAATAGGTACTGATACATCATATTATGTAGTAATATGGTGGGGGTGGGAGATAGTGATTAAATAGTAAGTTTATCGAGTTAACACAACGATGACCACAACGCATTCATTGAAGATCCACCGCTTCGGTCAGGGACCTAAGCTACTAAGCTGTAAAAGCGTACAAGTTCACGATAGGTAGGTACTAAACGTTCTTCCTTAGAAAAAGTTAAAAAAAAACGATTTGTTCACATATAACAAATGCATAAAATAACTTTCGGCTTTGTACTTGTCTCTCACTCTCTCAAATGTAATTATGCTGTTATGCTAGTCTAACCGACGAAACATCCCGAACAGATCTCTTGCAATGTAGGTAAATACTTTATTACTTAGTCTATACTTTTTTCTCCACTTGTTTAACTTTCTTTTTAAATGTGTTTTATAATTTCAGTAACAAGTGAACGCTAAAAAAAATGTTTATGGTGAT
Organism: Acleris sparsana; assembly: GCA_923062465.1. Lineage (NCBI taxonomy): Eukaryota > Metazoa > Arthropoda > Insecta > Lepidoptera > Tortricidae > Acleris > Acleris sparsana. The sequence continues at coordinate 7,139,443 of OV281293.1, forward strand.
AGGTCCTTGTGCAGGGTCCTCCCGGGTTAATACCACTATCTTATGTTTTAACCGACCACAAGGCAGCAGTTTTTTCATTGCAGGGGGTATGTTCAGGGGATCAGACAACCGGTGATATGTGTTCTCAGTGTTGGACAACGCATTTGCAGTCTTAGGATTGATCTAGAGAGATTACAATTGTCAAGCTTACACATTTGCCTACTAGATCTTATCTTACCTTATCTTATCTTATCTTACAGATGGGCCCTTTCACATACACTTCGACCCGTTAGGATCTTTTGTCCAAATATATATGGCGTTCGAATGTGCAGGTTTCTTAACGATGTTTTTCCTACACCTTAAGAGCATCGGGTAATGCACTTAAGTTAGAAAAACTCATTGGTACATGGTGACCGCGGGGGTTCGAACTCGGTACCTTACGATCACGAGTCGACCCCATAAGCCACTAGGCCACCGACGCTCTTGCCTACTTGATACACGTATAATCCATATATTTTTTAAAATTAAGAAACTGAAATTCCGCTTCTCCAAACTTCTTGCTTCATGGTTAAAAGCAAGCAAACAAAGAGCAGATTGCCCTCTCGTTTGCTCTACAAGGGACGCCACTCTTATTTCGCCTTGAGACTGAAAGCAATTATTTGGAAAATAATATTTACACGCAAACAGTTTACGGAGAAAAAGAGGATTTCGTAGAATTCAGTACAGTTTTAAAAGCTCTTTTGCTCCATACATGTTTAAATATGCGCTGAAGATATTAGTTTATGGGATCCTTTAAATTATGGGATTATTTAAAATTGGAACCATAATTCATTTGCAATAGCTAAGCTGTATTAAGTTTTAAATAGATGGATTTATTGTAAATAAACACAGTTACCGATTTTTGTGCATGTTAAACACGTAGTAATAATTTAACTAGAACCATTTCGATGAAACTAGTTTTCTTTAAAGTAACTGCATCTGAATGGGTCCATCCATTTGGCAACTACAATGCCACAGATAGACACACGGATACACAGATACGTCAAACATACCACGTCTTTTGGCGTCGAGTTTTAAAAAACGCTGGAATGGTGATGTCAATGTAGGTAATTATGTCAAATACAATACACAAAAAACTAAAATATGCCGATAATGAGGTGTCTGTTACCGTTGCGGTGGCCCACAAACCAACTTTTAGCCACTTCGTCCTTATACAGTTAAGTAAATTACTTTGTTTTGGTAAATATAAATAATAGGTATGTCAAGGAGGCCTTCACAAGGTCATACTATCCTATTATTACCTTTTTTTCGATCAACGAAATGATAGTGAGAATAATTATAGTTGGCTCCATATTTTTTTACGCCTAGCCTTTTGATTTTAAACAATTGAGGAAAAAACCTTCTTGTTTACGGTTCCTTACTCAAAGGAGGGCCCATACAGAACCCTTCATGTGCGAGTCCGCCTTGCAACTAGACAGTTTTTTTTTAAGCAAATATCAACGACAAAAAAAACTGGTCGAAAGTTCCGTGTTTAAAAATGTGACAGTACATAAAATTAATTGTGGGTCAGTCAGCCTATTCGAAATGTTTTTTGACCAAACAATGTAAATTACGGTGCTTACACCTATTTAGGTACACGGAGATTAAGTTGCTATTTTTGAAAGACAATTTTAAAAATCAAATATAATGCTGCGCTCAAACAAATTAGGTACAGTCATTTCCTCTTAGTTGATAAAAAAAAAACAATAGTTATGATAATTAGTAAGGTATATCAACCAAATGTGATAGTAAAAACATCATTAGTGATTCAACTAACATTACTTAAGCACAAATAGCACAATCACAAACGTGTTGAAAGCGGCCAATTTTACCGAGTAGTTTGAAACATTTTACACATGAACTCAGCAGTTCACCAAGCTTTAGTTTAAGTCTAAGAGAATCGGGAGCAGCGTTTCTATTATTAGAATCCTAGGCTAAAAAGGAGACCAGACGACTTCGTTATTTAGGTAAAAATTTAAATAGTGCAGTATTCCGTCGTCTGCGATACTATCGCACACGCCGCTGCGCTGGAGTGGCGCCAGTCGAGCTTTTCTATGAACCCATCCAACATAGCACCATAGCTTCTATTTCTATTAAACTAAAGCCTACTTTAGGAGCCATTTCTCGACTTTGACTTACATATCCAATAAAATATATACGATCGAAACTAATGTATGCCTTAGCCATTCACATTTAAAGTGCTATTTTGTATTGGTGGGAATTAAATTATAAAATATGCCGCCAATTTCGCTATCGAGCCTCGACATCCGCTCATTACAAGGTGCTGGAATGTTGTTCAACACATTTTATAATAGGAATTGTTAGCTATTTTATGGGAGAAAATGTAAAGGGTAGCGTAGCGCACCCTAGCCGAAGGTAATGTGATAGTTGTAAAGGTTTTTGTGACCATAAATACACTTTTTTTAAATAAATATACTCGTATAAGGAAACAAGGAATGAAAATATTATTATGGCTGCGATTGACTGAAATTAAAATTCCACTTCATATAGCAACGATTTATGACAAAAAATTAACAGTGGTAATTGTTTTGTAGTTATGGTCATAATTGATGTTGCGGCGCTTTTAATTAAATACCTTGTCATTGTGGTTTAAATGATAACTTATTCTTTGTTATTATTCCGGAAAGCGTCAACAATATTTTAAATTGAATTGTCCTAGAATTAAAAAAAAATATGGTTAACAATTAATTGCAAGACATCGAGTTAATATAATGTAACATCTTGAGGTTTAACGCTGGGTTATTACTACAAAATTTTGATAAAACTGGATTGCTCTACTGCACATTAACATACATGACTTATCAAAGAAAAATAGGAAGTTTCGAAATAAATTGTAATAAAGTATACTTAGTTAACTAGGATGATCGTCTTTGCCGAAATAATGCACTATTTGAAACGGTTCGTTTTTTTTTGTTACGTAGCATGAAAATCTAAGGCTTCGTTAACCACGTAACGACGAATATTAGTTCGCGTATTTATATTTATTTTAATTTTATATAAAGTAATTTTACGAAAATCTCATGTGATTAACTTCGACTAATAGTCTAGCCGACAGCTAATGTCCAAGCAGCCATTAGCCGCACCTATAATAAACAATTTAGGGCTAAATTAGACAGTAACCTATTAATAATCCATCGAGAAATAATTAATAATATCTATTTATTAGCGTAACCCACAAAAGCACGATTTTACGCTATTGGTTAAATATAGATATAATAAAGATATCAACGTTGTGGTGGCTATTACCCTCTGATTTATGAGGTTCTTACACTAAATACGGGCTTTGCGATATTACCTGGCCATTTAAAATGTCGCTTGGGAGTAAATCTTTGGAAATGGGCGCCTATTGGTCGAATTCTATATTTATATTACGGCTTTGGTAGGTTTTTGTAGAAGAAACTTAGTATTTCATTACTTAAGTCAATATTCCAATTATTTTGGTAATGGAAGCATGCTTAGGCTTCTGACCAGATTATAAAACTTAAGCCACTTTATGAACGAATGTTTTCGTGCAAAATGGACGGATTTTTAATATGTCCGTCGCCGACTGAAAATTGAATAGAAAAGTCCGTAAGTATTTTTATTATTTATTATTATTGTTTTGGAAAAATGACAAGCACTAAAACTTAAAATATATACAATTCTTATCAAGAAATAATAAAAAGAAGGCTCAAAAACTATTTTTTCATTACTTTATTATAAAAATACGTTCTTCATACTAAGGAAGTACAGCAAAACCACTTATCTTACGTCGTGTTTATTTTTATTAACTTAATGTGTAAGTACTAGTATGGTTTCACGAACCATGCTCATTGGGTAATTTATAATTCATCCTACACAGGCGGACCCCACAACATGTTTTATCATACCCAAAAAAATTGCTAATTAAATTTAGAATGCATTTGCCGACGAAAGGGTGTCATGTTTCAAACTTTCAATCAGAAAATAAACGGGACGTGATTGCTGATAAAAACGTCGTATTTTCGAACATGTACCGACGTGCCGCAAAAGTATGTTTAATTTAAGAGACAATGTTTTTAACGATCGATCTTTCTTGATACTTGTTACGAATTCTGAGTTCAAAAACCCGCGTGCATTTTATTGGCAAAAGTACAATACTGTGTCTGGCCGATAAGAAGTCTATCCTGACACTTGTCATTCAGTGTCAGTAAAAATTATCACACCAAACTATAACTTTAAAAAATAAGATATATAAATTATTTGAGCCAACTAAACTGATTTAATCCTCATGCGGTACCGTCAAAAGATTTAAAATACAAACTATACTCCCGATGCAAACAAATGTAAATAAAAGCTGTACAGAAGGCCGGTTCACTATAACAAGTAAGACGATCTAACAAATAAATAACGGCCGTTCTAACTAATACCTATTATGTACGAGAACCCTAAATAAAAAATAATTATTACTCATTGTCCAAATCTTGACGTATCTTTTGTTATAGGATTAACAGAGTATTGAAGCGGACAGGTGCAGGGATCCTGTCTGCAGGCACTTTATGGTTTATACCAAATACAAAAACACTATGATTTCCAAAATTAAACCTTGATACCGTGGAGAAAGACCGCGTGCGTAACTAAATAAGGGAGATGTTAGCCAATCAGTTTTGCGTTGCGGTCTTTGGTTGTGATCGTTAAGCCAACACAACAACAAACAGGAATACAATTGACGCACACGCGTCATAGCGCTTGTACGTCAGTCGCGATTGTCTTCTATTTACATGTATACACACTCGTATGCAGATGCAAGGCGTAACCGACTCGGTTATTCGAAGCGTATCTCCGGCGTCCCGACCATCCGTCGATGGAACCTGATAACGGTAGCCGCGGGACGCCTCTTAAATCCGGGATGGGATTATAAATTCCCGAAACGACTGGTTATTCGATACGCGCGATACTTCCTGCCGCAACGTTGCCTTTAGGTATTGATGTTGGGGACGAGGGTTTATGTACCAAATCAAGTAGGGAAAGCAAAATATTGTCGTCGTATATTTATCACACGCGTAACTATACGACGTGTTGTGATCAGAGGTGCTCACTTCCCACTTTTGTCATATATTTAAAGAATAGCCTAAGATCACCGATTACTAACGGAATAATTTCATAGGGGTGGTTTGTTTATAAACGGCTATATATACTATGGATGGAATGGACAAAAGCGGCCATCATCTCCATAGATCGTCAATTTAAGTCGTCCGACATTTGGACAGTTTCAAAGACTAAAAAAATATTATACACACATTCTTTATGGGTTAATAATTATTTGTAAGACGCACACCATTAAAGTACCGTCTTTTCATTCGCTATAGTTGGATCTTGTTTCTTGTTTCTTGTGTATTTACCAAAGTGTCATAAGCAACACACGCACATTTCAAATTACTTTTCTATATTTGCGATTTGTCATTGTCAAATTACAGTTGAAACACTTTTGATAAATCAGCAGTTGCATCACCAAATGTGAAAATGCGAGAAAAGGCTTTCGACATTGCGCGTGAGAACATATTTTCGTAACACCATTAATTTGTACTTAGTTCATTATGATCTCAGTTCAAGGTGAGATGTTTCACGTGTGCTATATGTTTGACAAGACCTTATGGATTTGAACCCGTGAATAAAATGCTTAATCATTATTCATTACTGGTTGCGAGAACGTTGCAATATTGTGGCGATAGTTTTCTGTTTTCGATTTCAACCTTGGGTTTAATAAGTCAATTGTTTTCTTTCACAGATTTGACAACACTTTATAATATATTTTGATGTGCATTTCGGTAGCAATTTACTGAATGTGAATAAGTGCATTTTTGTAATAATGAGTTTAACAGAAAACAGTTTAATTTCAAGTAGGCTTCGAAGACGAAAAAAGAAAGATTATAATAATTATATTTATGAATTTTAAATATGATATAAAAATACTCATCACGTTGTTATTTATACAACATAACGCGATGCCAAAATATTATTTGTTTAATAGAGGCACTTGTCTCACGTTTCAATTGTTTCAATGTGTATCAATAATATTTATATTTATAGATGTTTGTTGTGAAACAATGCATTGCTAAAATATGTGAAGGTCAATTTCGATATTGCTTCTCATTTAGATTCTACGAGATCAATAACCGACAGCCGAAAGAATAGCGCTATCTTGCGTAATTCTACTCATTAGTCTATTGTCCGTTAGAATTCGCCAAGTAAGGACCCCTGCCGCCAAGCTTGACGCCTAACGCTCAACGCTTCGCCACGGCCATTATCATAATGCTGGCTCATTACTATTAACAAAATGTATTGAACACTTTACACTTAACTAACTACACACTTAAAATACTCTTAATACTTTTACTTTAAGTAAAGTTTTGAACAGCTGCAACCTGTACAAAGTAAAGGACAAAGACCCTTTATTGTGAGCATGTGTATTGTTTAGTTTCATTGCAAGATTAACGTTTGTGGCTTTGAAAATATATGCAATTTCAGGCCGAATGAAACTTAAATTTCGAAGAAGTTACTTATTTCTTCCTACCTTTTATTAGTTTCCTGACGACTAAGAAGTGTTATTGAGGTGGCTGAAATAGGTTGTATTTGCTTGTGCTTTGTTGGAATTTGTTTTTATGAAGATGTATGGGCTGTCTTTGTAGTAATTTATAAGCGCGAGTGTTGTGGAAGTGCTTGCCAGTTTTGTTCGGAGCAGATATATAGGTACGTATCATTTTATTAATCCCTTTTTTAATACCCACAAAGTTGTAATATTCGCGATTGACAAGAGATTTTTAAAAGGTGTTCTGAGAAAATCATGCTAATAATAAAGTTTTGTGCGTTGACAGCGGTCAAATCGGGCATTATAAAACGGCGCGACTACACATTTTTGGACTATATTATACTACAAACTTATTATACGTGTCAGAAAGTGACGGATTATTTATCCACATTTTGTCAGTTTGTGTTATATTTATTTGTCTGTGATAAACTTCGTGTCTTGAATTATTCGTGTCTTATGTTAGATTAACCCCTGAATTGTTATTTATTTTTAAGAAAATAACACCACAGGATTAACACGTAACACGCTCTTTAACATCACCGACCTTAAATCAAGAAGCTCTCGAGTGATGTAAACTATGACCCTCCCAGTTGCAACAAAGGTCGCGCGATCCCGTTCAACATTTGATTATCTGCTCACTATGTCGAAACCGAACCGAACCGAACTAGTCCGCGAGCCATATTTCTCGAGCTATCCCAGATAAGAAATCACAAAAGCTGTATCAAAACGTGATTTGTGCTCGCGGAAAGTTTTGCAAGTAGACAGGTTACTTCATTGTTTGAGATGCCAGGTCGTGTTCTTTCCTTTAGCGAAAGGTGAAGGACGCCGCGGGTGTGGAATGTGGGATAGCTACGGATGCGTTTATTAATTTAATACTGCATTTATTATGCAAAATTATCTCTTAAATAGTGCACAAAAGCAAGCAACGCAATCCGGGTAGCATTGTACCTACAATTTTGTAATTATTGCTTTTTGTTTGCTCTTCAAAATATTCTCAAAGCCCTCGAAAATTCCGAGAATGTTCTCAGTATTTTTTTTCGATGATTTTCAAACTTCTGGGAATGTTCTTTGAATTTGTATATTATAATTTTTTGTTATTACAAAGTCTGCGGATTTTTTAATGGCGAACTTATTTTGACATAGGTTAGTATTTTGTTGTAAAGACAGTTCAGCCAAACTTAGAAGGTATCTAATTGTAACTTATGCATATAAGCATGAAAGACTACATAAGCTGTCCAATTAGTAACACGTCGACGAGAACATATCACCTTGTAGAAGTATTATTTTGGACAACTTCGTCCTCGCTTCATCTAGGATTTCGCCAGCGAAGTAGCTTTGTTTGATCCATCAGTTTGCATTAACTGCTGGTTTTGCCTTGTTTTAATCTTCTTTCGATGAAGCACAACAAAGATCGTAGCTCCTTTAATCCGCAAACTACTCGACGAGTACCTATATACTCGTTGCCTATATTCGGAACGCAGATACATTAAGAGATTCGGGGTTAAAAAAAAAACATTTTCCACTTACAAATTAATGTAATTTTAACCTGATGTAACCAAATCTACCCGACTTGACAGAAGCGCGTTGAGCTATACATATACCTAACTACCTACTCTTTTAACGAACAAATAATTGTCCTCGCTTGTATATATCCATGTACCTACTTATTTCTCTAAAAATACACATTATCAAGAGTAAAAGCCATTATTTAAAACTGGAATTATTATTAGACAAATCTACCCGCAGTTTAAATGTAGCGAATGCACGTAAGAAAAGAACATAACCGATGACAGATCAAAACGCAAACGTTTTTGTTGATGTTTTACGGTCCGGTTGCTCGCCGGAATGGGAGGAAAGTAAATAATTTCCATCTCACCGATGTAGGTCGTATTTCAAAGCCTAGTTAGGGCCAGCATTATGCTGTAACGTAGCCCCCGCGGGCACGGACGGGTAAAAAGAGAAACCCTAGTGCTCTTCACGCTACCGTTTTCTAGAAAATTGCATTTCCTTGGAGAAAGTCTATTAATGATGGTGCGCAGGATTCATGACGATCTAAGGACGGTATTGCACAGTCAACTAGGTGTTAAGAAAGATTTCCAGCTTTCTAAAAGGAACTTAATTATGTAACTGCACGTCGGAAAACTAATGTCCCACATTTCTTTGGTAATGGCGGCGTTTTTCTTGTAGACACCAGTAGTTTCTTGCTCTTACGTAAAGTTTTCTAGCATTTTTAGGGTTCTGTACCCAAAAAGTGCGAATCATGAGCCTTCATTGTTTGTCCGTCCGTCAGTCCTCCAAACCAGAACTTTCGATCCGAAAAAGATAGCCGCTTCGTTTTACAGAATCTGTGTCATAAGGGCGGATATCATACAAAACAAAAAGTACAATAATAGGAAGGAAATAAGGAATTCTTTATACAAGAAAAGTATTGTTTTTTTGTTTTTGTTTTATTGCCTAAACAGTATACGAGCATCAAATTTGGCGTAATAATAGTTAAAACCCTGGGGAAAAACAACAAATAATAAAAACTGGCCAAGTGTGAGTCGAGCGTGAACCCGGTTAGCGCTTGACCGGTTTGTTCTTTTTGTGTGACTCCTCAGCTAGGTTCAAATATAATTGGATGTCGAAAAATAAAAACATCATTAGACTGTTAATAACGATTCCAATTAGTGGTAAGATTATGTCTGTGATTGCGGCCAGGTGAGAAACATGTGTTCGTAATTAGTCACGCATAAAACTTCGTTAAGATAGATGAAGTATCTTTAATTTATCATAGATAAACCCCGGTGAGATAACAGCTGGTCAATTGAATAAGGACGACAATTCCCTTCTGTCTTCGTTTAAAGACTATAGTTAGATTTTGATTCGCCTTCCTATACAAATAATTTAAAACAAAAGGCAAGCTTTAAAAACCCAACTGTTGCTAATCAAATTTAAATCGTTTTAAAACCTAAATGATAATTCAAATTGAAAAATGCTAAAAGAAACCTAAATTTTTTTTTAAATGCCTTTTTGACGATATAACTTGCCATAGTTTGTCGATTTTATTTTTTAAACTGGCGTCTGGTTGCCGCCATGATGCCGCCAATTTTCGTTAATGTCATATCTTTAGTGACACTTACAAATTCGATTGACATAAGAATCATCAAATTCGGCCAACGCGTTTAGTTTCTAAAACGCCATAAAGGATATAGGCTGATAAACACGTTATACCTTTGTCCTTCGGCAGTAGCGTAAAAACGCCTCTACCGCGCTCTGGGCACGCTCTTTGGCATGGGAACGCACCGCGCACGCTCTTGGTCGTTTGCGGCTTCAGGTAAGATTATTTTAAGTTTTAATTCTTAATGAAAAGAAATGTTTGAAGAGCAGGTAAATAAATTAAAGGTTTTAAAATCATTAAACAAGTAAACGCGTCAGTATTTAAATTTTCCCGGCTGTCTCTCTAAAGAAACGTTCCCGCGTCATAAAGTTAGAAACCTAAAACAATAAGAAAAAGAGTCTCGATGACGACTGAGCGTGCGCTTCCAATTCAACTCATTCGCTTTGTCACGTATATAGCTAAGAACTCAATATTGAGTCCACTTTGTACCAAATTGGGAGTCCGGGCACTGAATTGTATAGTTTTTGTGGGCGTCAGGAAGGCAGTAAAGCAATTTCTTTCAATTATTAACGCATCCTAAATGCTTAGCCGGAAACATTCCCAGTTTTTTTTATATTTAAGTGTGAAAAAAATAAATTGAGAACGTGGTTCTTATTTGAATCAGAATAATAAATAAAATTATAAAACTATATGTATATTCAAGTAATTTTATTCCTAGGCTATAATAGATTATGTCAACTTGACGTTATAAACCAAATCATTAGAAGTCTCTTATGTTTTGGTTATGTAATAGGTACTTTGACTGTTAAATTATAAGAGAATTGTACAGGCTTAGAAATCTAATTGGTTTACAGTACATATACCTATTTCTCAATTTAATCCCCAGTTTATTCTACGGCTTTGAAACGCATTAAATTGTCGTGTCGAAACATTGTTTGGCTAAATTTTTTACGTCAAACATCCTTTTAGGCTGAAATTACAGAATCTAATAAGTATCAATATTTTGTAGATTAGTTAAGCGAAGGTTAGGTTAGTTTTTTAGTGTTCCGTACCCAAAGGGTAAAAACGGGACCCTATTACTAAGACTCCACTGTCCGTTTGTCTGTCTGTCTGTCACCAGGCTGTATTTTATGAACCGTGATAGCCAGACAGTTGAAATTTTCACAGATGATGTATTTCTGTTGCTGATATAACAAAAAATACTAAAAACCGATTAAAATAAATATTTAAGGGGTTTCCAAACTACAAACGTGATTTTTTTACCGAATTTTTAATAACGGCTCGATATTAATAACGGCAACCGGTAGACGCTTAAAATATTCACAGATTATTTAGTTGTATGTTCTTCCATACAACAAACATATTTTCGAACCCTTCGTGCGCGAGTCCGACTCGCACTTGGCCGGTTTTTATAGTGATAAAAATAATCGTTTCAATTCTAAAAACCGTTCTCGACCAAACGATGTTCGATCAAACAATACATTAACAATACTTATGCCTTATGACAAACAATAATTATGCCAATCGATATAGACCCGAATTCTGCACATACTAGAATAAAAAAAACAATTCATAATATTCCTAATGTACTATCTAATAACTTAGGTACTACTTTGCTTGGTTTTAGCCGAGCTTTCTTTTCAGTCGTGCCAGTTCTTAGAGATAATGTTTAAGTCTAGCTCACGAATGCTCTGCGTAGGTATTCTCATACAAAACTTCATCGTCCACTTCATCTTTGATTTCGCTTGCGAGCCTAACTTGACCCGTCAATACGTATAAATTGTATGCTTGGGCGTGTCTTGACCTTGGTCGTACTCCGACGTAGCTTAACCAGGGCCATAGATACTTAACGCTGGACTAATGCCTACGTGCGCTGGGGTCTAGTTATGGTTGTCGGGGCAGATTAGTGAAGAAGTTTTGTAAGAGAATACCTAGCAGTCCTGGCCTTTAGTTAAACGATGACAATTATCAGCTGTATCAAATAAAAGTTGGTTTATTGCATGAAGTTCACCAGACCCACCTGCACCGCGTTTCCCTTTAAAATATATGAAAGCAAGCAAAGCTATAGTCCATTTGATGTTTGACAAAATGTAAACAAACAAAACCACGTGATTTGGTTTGTCAGCCAATAGAAGCAGAGCAGAAGTCAGAACACAGATACATCAAAATTTGACAAAACAGAGCCTCTACTCTTCATTTCTGTGACGGTAAACCGGTATTGTTTTTAACTCTTCCGCCATTCCTGTCAAGTAAATTAGATGTAAAAAACGTTGACAATACTATAACAGCTCAAAAGCAATCTTGTTTAACGTCAACACAGCCACGTGGCTTGTTTTGTTTACGTTTATTGTAATACCTTTGCAAAGGAGTATAGTTCGCATTTTGTTCAGAATTCACAATGATATCATTTGAAACTGTAAGTTCTACATAGGGTGGGTGTTATGAATTAAAACCCACTCGTTAGAACTAGGTAGGACATTCAATGACACGACAATGACATGAGACTTAAGTAGAACATTCAATGTTAACCCTATTATTGAATGGATCCTGGGGTGTATTGCGTGGATATCTCACCCGAATCCGTCCTAGGTTACTTGACCTGCTGACGCGGGGCATTCGAATAGAGTAGGGCACTCGTTGACGTCTGAAAATTAACTTGATTCCCAAAGTGTTAGTTAAAAGTGAGATATCTCAGTTAACCATAGACGGCAAGCAAATAAAACAGTAAAGTAAGTAAATAACGACGAAAATACGTAGTGTCAAAGCACGCACTAAAGATTGAACATTAGTGTGAACTAGGAGGAGGTGGTGTGTACAAGCAGGGATCTATTTATCTAGCCGTAAATCGATGTGTATAAACTATAAGTTATAAGTAGAAGGATATTTATCTCGGTCGGTGATGAACGTCGTTCATTTTTGTGGCGCCCCATCATTTATTAAAAGCATTATATTAAGGCTTCGACACACATCAAGCGATGCGCAACAATATTTTTTAACTCCAGACTAGAGTTGTAATATTAGTCTGTCTATCTGTCTGTGTCTGTGGCTGTGTAACTCCTAAAATGAATGAAATGTTACCAATTTGTTTTATGACTTATGACATTTTGTTTAATCTGGCATTATTTTTAGTTATGTTTTGCTTTACATTAATAAGCGATGCAAAAGTAATCTGTCCTGAAGTTGATTCTGTTCTGTATTCTGTTCTTGAATTAAGCTTTTTTAATTTAACTTATTTTTATAACTCAGCCGGATACCGGCGGTTATAGTTACTTGCCTCTGTTTAAGTAATATTTTAATGAGATAATTGCTACATTATCTTGTACCACCAAAACTAATTTCTAACAAAATTAATACAAAACAGCTATCTACTTAGTTATTCAAATTATTATATAGTGAGCTTAGTGAGACTGCCTAGGCCAGGGGTCTTTAAACTTTTTAACTCAAGGGCCACACTGCACTTAATATAAATTCGTGCGGGCCAAGACTTTGGTTTCATGGCTGGTCATGGGGTAATTATTACCCGGTAATACATTAGTATTAGTTAAGTAGTCTTAGTCTTCAGGGGGTACCGAGATAACGCATAAGGAACGTAATTGGTGTTGATTATGTTTATGAGTGGCTATGATATATATAATGTGCCTTAGATTTTAGCCCATGAGTGTATTCAACCCAAATTAAATTAAAACGCATATCAAACGTTTTATTACATAATTTATGTGTTCATTGTATAACGCGTACATACTTACTACTACGGACAGAGCTAGATGGCAATTTTAAAGATATGCATGTATACATTTCCAAAACACTAGCTTCGCTCTTGCTCCGCTTGCACCGTGTTGAATTACAAATGACTGACAGAATAAAGTAAGTGCAGTTAAATGCATTTGAATAATGCATGCGTGCTTAGTAGATTGATCGAGGGGTAATAATACAGGCGTTTGTATTAATTGCGACCATTTACCATGGATATTGATGTAGGTAGGTGAAAACAGTGGTTCAGTGAAATTGTTTTTTTTTTAGATTTAGGAGCTTCATAATACGCTGAGTATCAAGCCAAGTGCCATTATATTATGTACGGTATGCATATAAAAACATAACATAGCATATAGCTAACCTACCTTGTCACCTTAACATCATGAATCAATTGCCACACGAATTCGTCAAAGACGTTGAAACGGCAAATTTCAACAGTTTTTTTTTGTTGTTCTTAAAATTGTCCTTTCATTAGAATCCAGGTGTATTTACACTATTTACACTGTGTCTAAATCTCATGTTTCCTAATATTTTGGGCTATAAGTACCCCATGTAATGAAGAAAAAAAATACATTTTATGTGAAGTACTCTTATAAATCGTGACATATTAATTAATGTGCCTACTCTTATCTCATTAGAGTTTCATTGATTATCAACACAAAAGAACCATAACAGACCACCAGTTATAGGTCCTTGCTACTGATGAGCCCACCAATGAGTCGATTATGTGCGTAGATACAATGTCGCCGGATAACGAATCCTGCCCACGATCTAAATTGGAAGTGTAGTGGTAATTAAGGACGCCCGCGACTTCGTCTAGCTTCCTGCTATTTGCCCTCTTTCGACCCGTTGGGGGTCGATTTTCGGAAAATCCCTTCTTAGTGCCCCCGTAGGGTATCCAAGGAATACTCCCTCAAAACTTCAAGTCCTTAGGTCCAGCGGTTTAGGCTGTGCGTCGTCTGTCAGTTAGTCACTCAGTCACGGTTCTGTTTTATTTAATATTTAGAATAGATAGAGTTAACGCCGATCTAGAGTAAAATAACACGACCAAATCACAAGGTGCGTTGTTCTACTTTGGTTTTACCCCAAGTTAATAAGAGCTATCAGACAGATATACACACGTACATAAACTCACGCCGTCACTCCTAGAGAGTAGGCAGGGCTACAGAATTACCAAGAACTCTAAAAAATAGTTGGTAATTCACATTTTGCACAATTAGACTAAGATTTTTACCATTGTTTTAGTGACAAGTTGCAAGCCTATCGCCTAACAGTACTACAAGCCTTTATTCCCTCAGTTGCCCCTTACGACATCCACGTGACATGGAGTTGCACCATTCTAAGGCGGAAACCAACCGGGAGCTATCATAATGTTTATATTACGATAAAAATCGGGGACAAGACGAATGAAAACGGCTTTTGTTCGTATCGTATGTAGTCACCGAATAAAAATGTTGAGCATACTTAGAACCTTGTCATTGTCATTGTCATGTATGTATATTATGTTATTTAATGTTCTATTTGTAGTTTACTATGACGTTGGGGTACCTACTGTACGTAATATGTAAACTATTTAAGTGGAAGCCGGAATCGCGCACCAAGGTTTCTGTAACTATCTTATATTGAACGCAATTTTATATATAAAATAAGATCCATTTTGATTTGCCTAAATCATAACAAATTTTCGAAGACTTTTAAATTTGCCTCAATAACTGATAAAAACAATTATCATATACAGATGCTGAGTACGCTGTGACATACAGGACATATACAGACAAACAGGCCGACAGACATTGAAGCCTTACCATAACGGTTACTTTTAATAACATTACCTATATATACGAAATTCTACTTTGGGTGGTGGCAGTGAGCAGCGGACGCCGAAAACAAAATGTATAAAAATCGCCTAGTCGATGTCGCCGACGTCTCGTGGCATACTTCATACAACTCTATACATTTGTTGTTAGCATTCGCCGCTTGTCCTCGCCGCTGTTGCCGTCGCGCAGTCGTGGCCCGATTGATGGGCATAATAAGGTTGAGTTTACCATGTATTAAAGTGTCTTTAAACCAGGATAGGGCCAAAAAGCTGTCGTTCGCGCAATTGAAACAAATGATGCAAATTCTGGAATCAATGCTAGTTGTTATGTCTGCGTCTAAACCCATGCATAAATATTATTTTATGTCAGTTGGCAGACCTTTATTACTTAAGTTAAGCAATCATCTCGCATTCTATCACGATTGTAACATTTGTAACACATATGACATGACTTAGGGTGAAGACAAACGAAAGTCATTTTTTGAGTTATGAATAGCGTATTTTTTCTCGCATAATTTCTGTTGCACACAAGTCTAACAATTTTTTTATCGTCGTGTGAACCAATAGGGCTTTTGTATGAATCCCGATGCAACAGAAATTACGTGGATCACAACTTAAAAAATTACGCTTAACAGGCCCTTAATGTACTATCGAACCAACGGAACCCTGACCCACCATGGAACCTTGTCACAATGATTGACGTACGATTGTCGTATAGCTTCGTATGACAGTCCTAACGTCAATCACTGTGACAAGGTTCTATGGTGGGTCAGGGTTCCGTTGGTTCGATAGTACAATGTGACCAACGACATTATGTCCAAAGTCAATCTGACATTCTACAGCAATAAGGTTGAGTTTCCTATCAATTACAAATGACTTGGCATCTCTAAGTACATTGACGACTTCAAGCACTTTTTTTCATATTAACGTTCGTGACGGAATTTAGTTGTAGTCCTAACTTCTCACACCAACAAATTAGTATCAAAGTAGTTTTCCTAGTAATCGCAACTGATAATTAGAAAATTGTCCACGTTAGTAGATAGCGATCAAACCGGTAAAGAACTGCAAAGCTTTCTAAAGTAAGACACCAAGTAAGTACAATTGGCTGAGTTTGTTATTGAAAGCAAAGATTGTATCTGAGCTAGTTATTAGCGTGTGATTTAGTGGCCGGCGGGATCATAATTTACAATTTAGAAGCAGTACTGCAACTTGTATTCGAGTAAACATTCGCGAAGAGTTTGGATACACTTTTAAAATGTCACATGTGGGGTAATATCTTTAGGCCCTCTGTTCTATATGTTGTCATATGGTTGGCGATGCAGCCGCCTTTACCATCAAGCAAATAAAAGCTATAAGATTATTAATTGAAAGGTTAATTCTAGTAGAACTAGAACTAGATATCTAGAAAAAGATATCTGGATTCTAGAAATTAAGAAAACGTTAATTATTTTCGGTTTTCTTTAATTTTTCATCGCTCTGAATAAGACTGCAACGATTCGTAAACCAACTTAAGAGCGGACTAGAAGTTTGACGCGATCTGTAGCAGTCTATAGAACTATAACTATAGGACTGTTCAGCTCGTTAAACACTAACCAGCGACTTCGTTGAGAAAATAACACCTAACCTAAGAACCACTAAGAACCTAAATTGACCATCCGTGTAACCAAATGTCGGTGTGTGTCTTTGACCTTGATCGTATTTTGGGAATACTAACAATGTCGTGCAATATCTTGCTCCGTATAAAGTCTACGAGCACGTGGACAACGTTATAATTATCTGACTAATACGACTGTATTACTGTTCTTAACGTGTATACTGTGTCGTTCCTGGCATGCCGTATTGCGACCACCCTCTACTTACTGATAGAAACTGTCCGGCGCCAGGCGGAAAATATACCCAGGGCGGGAGCCGATCCTTAATCTCAGTAATTAGATGGTACGCGGAACGATAAACGCGATAAAGATGAAGGCTTTTTCTTTTTGAACTATGTTTCTTGATTTGTACAAGAAGGTATAGTGTCTGTAATGGGTTAATAAAAGGAGAGCAACGTTGTATACCTCCCTTAGTACCGAAATGATTTGTCTACAAATGATTAATAATAATGTCTACATGGAAGTGTATCAAATTCGAAAAAGAAAAGAGTGACGCAGCACACGTACAGTCAACCATTTGATTTCTAGGCCACTATGGACTTTGTCAATGTGATGTTATAAACCAAATCATACAAAGTTTCTTACGTTTTGGTGGTCAACGTCACTTTAACATAGTCCATAGCGGCCTAGAAAACAAATTGGTGGACTGTACTTGTCTATACAGGGTGTAACAAACTCCCCAATGATCCATAGCACGACGCATGAGGAATAACTTTGATATTTGAATAAAAAGTTTAGTATGGAGTGGAGGTAGGTTTAAAATAATGTCCTTCTCTTCCTAATACTGCAGTGCCAATCAGGGTTCATAATGAGTTCTTGAAATAGTAAAGCTATTTATAATTAACCAAGACCTTTGTAACATTAGTATATTGCAATAGATTACTTTTTACTGAATACAACACGTATTACGTACGGACAATTGACAGGACACGGTTTAACCAAGCTTTGTTTTATACTTCGGATTTTTTTGCTAACTTTTTTTCAAAAGGTTTTATCTAGGCCGTCGAAATATCTTCCATACTTATTACTTACTTTGACAAATAACCCGATGAGCTATAATATAAACAACTTTTAGTAGCCGGGGAGTTCCATCGTCATTAAGGATCAAACATTTGTTCTATGTCTGGGTTTTCGAGCTTTAGCGGTTTAGTCATCTGTCTGAAGGCCACGAATATCTCAAAGTTGACATAACCTAGGTGAGTAGCGCCGGATTTTAATAATTCGTAGTTTTTTCACAAAAAAGATACAGTTCTTTAAAGTTAGACCGGACAAACGGACAACAAAGTTTTTGTAACTGGAACTAGGGAAAACAAAAAAAAACCCACCTTATTCTGTAATCTCCTGACTGTCCTGACCGTTGCAACTAATGCTCAAAATCAAAAAATATTTTTGCCTCTACTAGGTAGTTAGTATAAAATTTCATAAAGATCAGATCAATGAAACTCAAGTTATCGTCAAGCGAAAATATAAACATACGACGACGACGACCTAACCGAAGACTTCGTGTATTCCAATTGCAACTGGAAGTTCCGTAACTGGTTATAGCGTGCAGTGTGAAAAAGAAGTTAGTAATTGTACTTACAAATTATTCCTATTAGCAAGTCATCATTTTCCATACAAAGTTACTTTATTTATTTAATTGACTAGCATACGTGGATTCGTCATACTCATCATTACGCATAGCTGAAAAAAGTCATAAATTAGTTCGCATATATTTTGTAACCATAATGTTTTAGAGCATAAACAACTGTCATACATTAATTGCGCATAAAAACTTTACGCATAATTATCAATCGGCATAACAATTTTGACTGAACTATTGACGACCTACATACTTAGCAATTAGTTTTTGATAAGGTCACAAAAATAATTATGATCTACAATTCAATGACTAAAAAATTCGTGATATTCATCATTATGGTTTAAAAAAATATGACATAGTAAACAACAAAAGTCTATTATGCGCAACAACTTTATGCGTAAAGTGTAATGACAATCTAAATTATGACAATATTTTTTATGCGACCGGACGGACACCCACATATATTTTGTCATAGACACTCTTTTTTTTTGACTTACTTTGTTGCGCTCTATCTCTAACTCTATACTCGAAAATCTAATTAAAGACCAAAATCCTAACCTCAACGGGCGCACATTCGCTGTGATTACTGCATTTTGGTTTAAGTGTAGGTTTTTTATCAATAAAACTTTAATATTTCTAGTTAAACGAGTTATCACTAATGTTTTTATTAAATAATGTTAAAATAACTTAATTAAGATCGGAACTGTCAGATTTTGGTCTTTAATTAGATTTGTAGTATAGTCACTAAATACTTATAATCAAGATAATTATGTTATGATAATTAGTTTTATAGAACAATATATTCTTTGTTTTCTGAGTTACTTTCGAAACTTGTCAATTTACATGCAAATTTTACTCCAACTTCGTCTCTTTACCTTAACATTAAGTGGGCTTATAGGACGTCCAAAATGTACCGTAGGAAGTTGACATCTCGTTCGCTAATTCATAAAGCCTGATAAAAACTTATGGCCTGAAAGGGATATAAAATAACAATTCAGAAATTACTTTATTACTGACACTTATTTTCGGTAATGGTTACCTCCCGTCGGGTTCTTGGTCGGAAGCGCTCATTAGTATACCTGGGTCGGGGAGTAAACAGGATGGAGATATACACATGCTATAGCGCTGTCCCTTTCTCTGCATGGAACTTGGCAGCTTTTGACACTCAATACTCGTAATACGGCTCCTGATACAGCAATACGTTGGAAACTGAAGTTATGAACGTAATGTAATCCTGTTACACAAGGTATACCAGGATGTATGTAACGTTACTGTGAATCAAACCTACGCATTCCTGTAATGCACAATCACAAGTAATCATGTATGTCAAAAACAGTTGCCTTTGTTATTATTCTCACATGTATGTGTAATGTATGTTCAAGCCATCTTGATACAATTTTGAAAGCTCGCAGATTTGTTCGTTGGAAAATGATACCAAAATGATAAACTAACCATCCTAACTATCCTCTAGGTTAATAAAATATAGTTTATGTATGTATATTTAAGTATTAATATAGGTATATTTCTGTATCTATTTATGTAGGTATTTGAATGTATTATTGTTATTATTATTATATAAATATTTTATTTATACAGGCTTTATTGGTAAGGTAATAATGTTCTTCTAAATAAATTTGTACACTTGCTTACTCGATGCACAAACTTTCACTTTCTCAATTTCTCAAGGGTTAGCTGGAAGAGATCCCTTAAAGGGATAAGTTCGCCTTTGTACAAACTTTTCTAATAATTGTATTGTTCTCGTTTTTCTTATGTACAATAAAGTGTTTACATACATACATACATACATACATAATACCGTGTAGTTTTTAATTTTCAAATTAATTTTTTTTTTTTGAGTTCTTTCTGTTAATACCCTTAAAAGTCAATCTTTTTTGTCTTATTACGGTACAACTAACGTACTAGTATTTGAACCAAATTTTTTAAGAAGTTATTGCAACAGTGCAATGTGAACAGGTTATCTACCGAAACATCATTTTTAAAAACGCGTGTAGGTATTTCAAATTTAGATAGCAGCAATATACCAATGACAACATAGTTATTTAGACAAAGTAAAATTCCAATTACAGACAGACTGAGTTACCTACATGTTGTAACCATTTATGTGTATTAACAATATGTAAAGAAGTTACTTCATTATTCTATTCAACGTTTTAAACTTTCACGATCTTGTTATTTTTGCAAGGTAATTGCATTCATACAATAGAACATTTTACGTGGAGTAGTCACGTTTCTAATCAAATGGTTAATTTCTCAATAAAGCTATTCTTGCAATGTTTGGAATTTTTAAGAATGTTCGAAAGACTATGCATGGAATCAAATCAACGTTTAATCATGCTGTTTTTGATACTTTTTTAAAGCTTGTAATGAGCACGACTAATGTTTTGTTATTAAAAAGTGTAATAAATTCTCTATACCTACAGAGTGGAATAAGATATTTGCTAGCTGTTCCTTCTCATAAGTACCCATACCTACTTAGTAGGTAGTTACGGTCACGCAAGTTAGTTTGCTACCCATTTCAAAGAAATTCTGCTTGAAGATGTCATTATCATTAGAGATGCCAAGTCATTTGTAATTGATAGGAAAGTCAACCTTATTGCTGTAGAATATCAGATTGAGTTCGGGACTAAGGTGGGTGACAAATTTATTTCGTTGAATAGAACAAACACCAAAATAAAGAGAACAAAGACTTTACGGCCACACTCAAGAGTGAGTTAATGATGATAAAGTCGTTCAAATACAAGTTAGAAAAAGTTAATTGTCCGTAAAATATCTGTTGAGTACGGCGGTAAATCCAACCTATCGTAATGCCTGAGATGTTCCAGAAATATCCAAGATACCTTTAATCGTACCACCAATCTTTGGGCACATTGTAAAAAAAAGATAAAACATTGGATCTTTAGGAGGATATCTTCATTGAGAGGACATCTTGTACATTTTCGCGATCTCTAAATACTTCCATCACCAATGTTAGCATATTTTACGTCTTTTGCAAGCATATAACCAAAATAGAATAAAATAAACCGGTCCATGTATCCTAACTGGAGCGTAAGAACATTACCGTGTTAGTTATGCAATGTTGATACGTGGGAGTGTAATTTGAAGCCTGTCAACTGGAATTAGTGTTTAACATGAACACGCAGGTACTCGATATGTGGGAATAGAGCATAAAATAACGGTCAAGTGCGAGTCGGACTCGCGCACCGAGGGTTCCGTACTGTAGGTATTATTATATTCTGATTTGAATTAGATTTCGAATCAAAACGGCGCGAGCCCAACTTAAACAACCTACAGTGCGATAGCTTTTAGAAGATGCTTAGGGATTTTACTTGTCTCTCATTCGCTCCCATACGCTTTTATTAAGTTCTCACAGACTGTACCTAATTATATTAAATTCGACGCTTTCGACGTTCATAAGATACAGCTGTTTAAAGTTCGGACGGACGGACGAACAGGGTAGGCAATAGGGTCCGTTGGGGTACTGATAAGTTTTTACGCCAGCACCTAACAAGCCCTGACCTGACTCCCATCGCTCACATCAGTGTTTTATTCTTGAATTATTTTTAAACTTTCTTTTTGTCGCTGTATTTGGTCCTTCTCTTGATTTGTTAATAAGGGAAAAGAAAGAAAAATATCAAATATAGCATCAGCAATTTTCAGCACCAGCATAGCATAGTAAGTATATAACCTGCATTTGGTATAACAAAGGGTTCAAAAGAGAAAGAAAACTAGTTACGAGTACTACTTTATTTCGTAATTCGAAGTCTATTTACAATTGCATAGTATTTCGTACTCCACTTACTCTGAACTTTACCCGAACTGAGGCAATCTTGCCAAGATTTCCTTAAAACGAGTCAATTCACCGGTCCAAAGGTCGTTTACGTAACTTGACATTTTAGGGCTGCGCGGGAGCGCGTGCCAAGTGGTCTATACGTCACTCAGAATTCAGAAGTGTTTCGAGGGATTCCCTCTTACGTCACAACCTGTGGAGGAAACGGATGTTAGTGTGACTTTGTGAGTCAATTTGGCAAGTGAGCGCTTTTGTGCAATAGCAGTTGAGCAATAGAATAAATATTGGCGCTTTAAATGATAAATATTTTAGGATAAGTACTTGAGAATGACTTTATCAAATTCCCAGAAACGTAGTTTAAAAGGTAACCGATGATAATGATGGTGCCGTATGGTTGCCGGCTTAGAATAGTGCCACTCCATACCTTCCTGTGGAAATCGTAAGAGACGACTAAGGGATTAAAGGCTTGTAGTATTGTTAGGCGATGGGCTTGCAACCGGTCACTAATATACACTGGGAAACATCTTGGCCTGTATGTGCAAAATGTGTTTATACAATTAACAACAAGTTGTTAGAGTTGTTGGTAATTCTGTAGCTCTGCCCCACTCTGGGATGAAGGCGTGACGGTACGTATGATAATAAAAAAAAAACAGCGATCTTTCACACGCAAATTGGCCTAGTCCCCAGCTAAGCCTTAGGCTTGTACAAACAGCAAAAACTTACTTATAGACATAAAAATAATAATACAGAAAACGTCCAGGACTCAGAGAGCAAATACTCACGTTCATCACACAAATAAATACAAGTTAGTCCTATGGGTCATGGCACAAAAAGACATGAACTTACTTTTTATCGCTTCTTGAATGAAAGTGGTTATTTTTGAAGCTTGATTTCCTGAAAACAATCAGCGTGTTGCCCACTCGGTTATTATCCACTTTTTTTAAATTTGACTTCACCTACTAACCTCTTCGCGTGCTAAATAATGTTGATACTATCAGCAGATTGCATCCGCGGATGTAACACTTTCCTGACAAATTTGAGCTGCCATAAGCGGCTCGTAATTACAAGATCATTGCCATTTTATACAATTTTAAGGTTCGATCTTACGGCAGTCTAATAAAGTTATTATCAGGGAAGATACATGACGTTACCGCTTGCGTTTTGTTAAACTGTGTATGCATTAGATGTTAAATATTTTAGCAAATTTCATAACTCTTATTATTACGGGTAAAGCCTTGTACCGATCCCACCCGTTTACTCAATTTTTGGACACCTTTCCCAATTAAACTAAACAACAACCCCGGTCTCCCACCAAGGCTCCAATCTCAGTCTTTATCCATTATTTAAACTGCAAATGCACAATATTTTATTCACTTACAATGTAGAAATTAGCCACCTAACAAGACATACACAAATACACATTTAATTAATTCAAATTCATTTCTTCTAGGAGGTTCTACACATCCATCATTCATGTCATTCTATGTTAGGCTTTGAAATAATTAAAAATAGCGCCACAATTAGAGACCAGTGGCTAATAATTATAACCATAGTGGAGAGAGCAAAACGTTGTAAACCAGGTATAATTTTCCGCAGGCGTGCGAAAGTATTCTGCTTCTTTAACTCAGTTGTTGTACAATCTAATG
Organism: Acleris sparsana; assembly: GCA_923062465.1. Lineage (NCBI taxonomy): Eukaryota > Metazoa > Arthropoda > Insecta > Lepidoptera > Tortricidae > Acleris > Acleris sparsana. Next base: position 7,163,386 of record OV281293.1, read on the forward strand.
CTGTATCCTGAAATGGCCTTCTGCAAAAAAACCTTGTTTGCCCGCCCGCGTCCACACATCACAAATCTAGCCTTATCGGCAGACTGCATGTCTCCCAGCGCGTGCAAAAACACGAGTGAGCTTGGTGACATATCTTTGCGCATTGTTAATCCAGACAACAGTTTCTATAGACCCTCTCCTTCTGGAATAGAGGCGATAATCGGCTGGTAACAACAGATTATCCTTTGTGGTCGTGGATAGTGTCTATCGTATGAGCCTGCGCATTCTACAAGTTGACTTTTATGGCTCGCTGTACTCGTCGATAGATAATTTATGATCCCATCTGGTAGGAGTTGCTTAGTATCGAAAAGGACGTGCAATTACTCGTTAATTGTTCAGAAAATGATAATTACCTGTAATTGTGTATTCCTGTCCTGTACTTAATTTGATAGAACAGAGGCAGTGCTCCCGTGTATTTGTTGCTGTTAGCAGGTTTTTATAATTTTTTGCATTGATAAAATAGCCTTAATTGCATACCTAATTGATTGTATATATAACTATGCCTTGTTTGTGACTTTGTACGTATGGCACTATGTTGAACACAGTTTCTTTGGAAACCATAGGTACGAATTTATTATTTGATAAGTACAATACAACTACAAATGTATATTTGAGTTATCAATATTTACTCCTTCAAGGGTTACCGATTTAAAATCATGAAAACAAACACTGAAGTAAGTTATCATATTTTTTACGACACCATATAAAATAAAAACTATAATATAATACAAATTAAATATTACAAATTAAAACAAAAATTATGTGGGTTCAAAAATACTTTACAAAGCCCTCGGCGCAGAATATAACTTCATTCCATTCGGTCTCGAGACTTAGTCTGTGGGGACCCGGTGATATTGGCCTTTTTAAGGTACTTTCCAAAAGGGTAATAAAAAGAATCGGAGACCACAGAGCGGCAGCTTCCTTGGGCAATGTCTAAGCATTGCTATAAAACGAGGAAATGCTACCGGCATCTGTGGTATTTTGCCACGGGGGTCCTCTTTTTTTAGTTTTAATTGAGTTTTAATTGAGTCTTATTTAATGTTAGTTTAGTTTAGTTTAGAATTATTATTATAATTATTCTGCATTTGTTGATATACGCATCGATGGCCGACTGCGAGCCTGCGGAGCTAAAAGGTTTCAATAAATTCCGACTTTCTATTGGCTTGATAATACCTAATCTTAAGTAGTTTTGGGTCGTTGGAATTGTTTTAATTATTTGGCAAGAAATTATAAAAGATAAACTCATTCAAAACACTAATGTCTTTTTATTGTTTAAAACAACCTCAAAACCAAATCAACCAGCTAAACGTAAACAATCACATATAAACTTTCCACGTCACGGATAATAATCAAGCTTTAAAATGGAGCACTATTAAAGTAAGTAGATAATATAGGTATAACAACATTACTTCCTTGGCCAGTTGAGAAAAAACAAAGAGCAGCTACTACAGGATAACTTTGGCCGGCTATGCTTCAAGATTCAAGATTCAAGCATTTATTGAAAGGAATAACTGTGGCAGGCTAGTAGGAAAAAACAACTTATTCTTATTTTACAAGTATATCTTGTTGTGCATGTGATATACAACCAATATTTTTACTTTGGTACGCCCAAAAAAAGAAGGAAGTTATCGAATAATCTTACATTTATGCCGAAATACAATTGCCTTCGAGCAAACTTCTGAAATTCAAGACAGATATTAATTGGGACCGCTGTTTTTACCCGCCAGCAGAGTCTCACGATCTGATTACTCAAAGGAACAATATAATACAAGAAAAATTATAAAAGTGAGCGCTGGCTCGATTTGGCGAGGCGGGTCCCACTTTGGCCAGACGGGTCCCGTACAATGTGAAGGACCGCTGGGGTAGCACAGTCACTAGATGTAAAGCAGACAGCGTACCTATCTTAGGCTGTTAACCCGACTTCGGGTGTTAGTATCTTTAACTATGGGACCTGCAAAGCTGGGTAAGTTGCATTTTATCACGGCGAAAGAATGTAGAATATGTTAACTGAGGCCCCGATGGAGTAGATGTTGTTGATAAAACTCTATACCTATCCTCCCCGGACTTTGAACTATCTCAATTCAAAAATTAATAAAATCTAGTTCAGCGTACAAGCAAACTAACAAATATTGTTTTCGCATCTTAAACTGTTAACCAGAGACTGGGTAAAACCTTGATGTTTTTCACATATTATCGTATTCTCATCGTTATGATAACTCTTTTTTACTTGACAGTAATATTGGCCGAGTTAAAACAATACGATAATATGTCAAAAGCAACATTGTTTTACCGAGTAGAATTAGAGTAGCCGAGCCCGTGTATCGTGACCAAGAATCCAGGGCCCATCGTGCTTCTATATCGTAATCATATCATTGACAATACAGTATCTCTGTGTCTGTGATTGAGAACTAGGTACCATAGCGTGAGCTAAAACAAAGTGGAACTTAGGCCCAGATAAGGAAGTAAGTTGCGTGTTATCAAACCAAAAGAAAATAGAAAATCGATTTAACGTCAAATCCTTACGTTGACCATACATGTAAATATTACAATAAATTCACGAAAATACATAGAAAACATCCAAGACTCATAAATATTTAAATAGTCGCGCTCATTACAAAAATATGTGCCCTTGCCTTACTTACCTGGATTTTAACCCAGGACCGCAAGCTTCGTAGGCAGGGTCACTACCATCTAAGGTAATGCGTCGTCAAAATAAGTGCCACCACTTTAATTATATTTCCTGGGTTCTATTTTATACTGTTCTTATTCTGTGTACTGCGGCATAACCCGAGGTCTGCCGTGTTAGGAAGATCGGCACGCGTGTGGATTTGTGGTCAATTCTGGTGCAACGAGTAGTTTTCCACGTTTATAAGTGTATTTGAAGAATTTAATCCAATTGCAACTAGTATCTTTTAATAATAAACTTTCATAATTTCGTCTTTATCCCCATTATTTACATGGAGAAAATATTATCATTAGTTTATCTGTGAATCTTAAAAATAATCGATCGTTCTCTCTGGATTCACGATTTACAGTTTTAATGAGGTGTTGAGTGTTTTAACAGAGTTCAAATTTAGATGATTTTTAAATCGCGAATGACATTATTTCAAAGTGTCTGTTGCCGTAAAAATTGATATCAAAATTAGGTTAAGTTTATGCAAAATATTAAAATAAACTTAACTGGAACACCTGCCGAGAATCAACTTTTATTTATACCCGCGGTGATCAAAGTAACAGTTTGAGGTCAATCAGGATGAAGAGTTATGGGAGTAATTGGATTGAAAATTACAAATAATTTATAGGTTGTTGTTACTAAACGAGAAAAAATATGGGCTCTTGAAATAAAGTTATTCATGTACAAAAATAATATTGACGAATTAATTGAAAATAATGACAAGTCATGTAAGCTTACTACAGGACTTAAGTGGTCAATTTTGCAAAATGTCGTCCTATTGGTAAATTATTTGTCATTTATGCACATAATTTACCACAGACAATGCGGCACGACACGTCCTGTCGATAAACTGTGAAATAAAAGAAAGCATAAAGTTATAAAGAGCATGGAGTCGTGCGGTCAAAACAACAATTTTGCTGTCCTCTGCATTGAATTTATCGCACTGGAATCATCGTAGGGGCGTGCATAATATGAGCCAGGACTATTTTATGCGCCTTTCTTAGCTACAAGTGTTCGTTCGCTCGCTGAGACGCTTAAGAGCATAATTCTATGTTGCCTGTCAAATTACGATCTTGATGAGTTCGATTGGATTTATGTCTTCAGTTGGATTCTTCTGCGTAATTTTATCAGTTCTATTTTATTTGATGTTGTCGTAATAAGTGTTTCGAATTTCTCTATGGACGAGGCTACCGCTTTTTTCATATTTTTGTCCATTACATACAAGAAAATCTTTAATACATACAGATTAAAGTATTAAGAATAGGTCCATACATACATACATACATAGGTTCGAATACATCCATTTAATCTATATCCTGCTTCTATTTAGTTTAGCTCCCATGTTTTTAATCGACAACACGCGCCGCCATTACTGTACTGCTGTACTGTACTGTACTGCATGGTTTCGTCAATGTATGAAACATTAAGTAGTGGGGCGAGACCTCGTGGATTGAGAACTATTCCTGCTTGCAGCAGTTTATTTCTCATTAGTATTTATTTCATGTTTGAACATAATTCTATCAAATTAGTACACTAAAATACTCGAACGTGGTGCAGACGCGTTACGTTTTCTTGATATCTGTGTTTGTTTACGTCTACACGTTTTTGCTTCAGCGCAGTACAATACGTTTTTTACGATGTAAGGGGTCAGGTAAACTGGGTCATGCAATGGTGTATGGGTGAATCAGTCGGTGTACACGGTGTTTAGACGTAGTGGTAACGTTAGCTCAAAAATAACAAACCTTTCTTTGAAAAAAAAAATCTAGTCCAAATCGGTCCATCGTAAGCACACGCAAGCCCGACGATGTCACCTCAATTATGTACCTACCTCAGTGGGCTCAAGTTGGATTTGCAGTTGAAATCAAATAATTTATAGGTTCTTATAAGATTGTCTTAGACTGTCTTGCGGTCGAGTTTTACTATTGACTTGCAATATAGGTATGTGTTCGTACTTGTATGAGGCTCTTCAATAAATTTTAGACTTCTTGATTTTATATTTTTTAATCAGTTTCCGAAATAAATAGTTAACAAATTTGGATTGGTATTATAGTATTGTAATAAAAATGGGTGCTTGCTCGGTGCTCTGTATGACAGAATGAATCGTCATGGCCGCTCCCCCGCCGCCCGCGCATCCTCCTCTTCTCTCGGTTTGCTTGCTGTTAGCGGGCAGGCGTTAACATCTTCCCCCCCTCGAAGACTGAGGGACTTCGAGTTTGTGTCATCTTCCTTAGGCAGCGGACACAGGTTGACGATCGCCCGTCGTAGAATACCTCGTGCTGTTCTGATATCTGCCACTCGTGCAATGCCATCGGGTCCTGGATGCAGACGATGAATGCGACCCATGCGCCACTTCAGCGGAGGTAAATTCGGCTCCTTCAAAACCACCATATCGCCCTCTACAAGGCGTCCTCGGTTTACACGCCACTTCGATCTTTGCTGCAACTCATTTAAAAATTCATTTCGCCATCGCTCCCAGAAATGTTGACGCATTTGCTCTATCCGTGCATATCTGTCAAGCCTGTTCGGATTCATGTCGAGCAGTGCTGGCGATGGTAAGGAAGTGATCGGTCGTCCGATCAAGAAGTGCGCCGGACACAAAGGATAAAGATCAGTAGGATCGGATGATAGAGGAGTTAGTGGCCTTGAGTTTAATATTGCCTCAATTTGTGCAAATAAAGTCGATAACTCTTCTAAAGTCAAATTAGTATTTCCTAAAATTCGGTTGAGATGGTGCTTAGCAGACTTTACGCCTGCCTCCCAAAGCCCACCAAAGTGGGGGGAATAAGCAGGCGAGAACTTAAATTCGATACCTTCACCAGCGGCATACGACGAGATTGATTCATTGCATGTCTCTAAAAATCTAACAAGATCGTTGTTTGCGCCCATAAAATTCCTACCATTGTCGCAATGGATGACGCTTGGTTTTCCCCTGCGAGAGATAAAACGTTTTAAACACATTAAAAACCCCTCTGCACTGAGATCAGACGCAACCTCTAGGTGTAGTGCCCTTGTTGAAAAACACACGAATAAACATAAATAACTTTTTATAATTTTGCAACCACGGCCCTTACGGTCCTTTGTTGCAAATGGCCCCGCGAAATCGACACCGGAAACATGAAATGGTAAGGTGGGAGATACACGAGATGATGGCAAATTACCCATTATTGGGCTTATCGTTTTACCTTTTAATATTTTACATATTTTACAATTATCGACAGTAGATCTCGCAAGTCTTCTGCCAGCGATTGGCCAGAAGGTTTGCCTTAAACTAGTTAACAGCAGTTGAGCGCCTGCATGTAAAAGTTTTATGTGTTCACGGGCGAATAATAATTTGGTAAATCGATGTTTGGAATCCAATATGATTGGATGTTTCCTACTGTAACTTTCAGCAGAGTTTTGAATACGCCCACCAACCTTAAGAATATCTTTATCGAGGAAAGGTAACAGTGAAAGTAAACGAGATTTTGACGGTAAGCCATTTTTGTTCTTTAGTTGATTGATTTCATGTTCAAAACACTCCTGTTGATGTTGTTTAATTAAGTAATTCAATGATTTATCTAGTTCTTCGGTAGTCAAATGTTCTTTTCTTTTATTATTTTTATTTTTAAGATTATATAAATATCGAAAAACATAAGCTAAGCTTCGATGCATACTTGTGAATCTTGAGTAGTTTTCAAAATTAACAATTTTAGTATGGCTTGCGATTGTAGTTGTAGTGCATGTCGTAGTGTTACAAGTTGCCGTAGAATTAGTTTTAAGTTTAGATTTAGTACTATAAGTTTTTATTTCAGGTAACTCTTTAGCAGGTTTGATAATTTCTGGCCAACTAGACGGCTCATTTTGTAAGAAGGTGGGGCCGTGCCACCATAAATCAGAATTAGGTACTTGGTTCGGACTTAAACCACGAGAAGATAGGTCCGCCGGGTTTTGAACACCGGGAACGTGTCTCCAGGATCGCGTAGTTGTTAGTTCCTGTATCTCGGTGACGCGGTTCGAAACAAACGTCTGTAGGCTATTGGATTGAGAATTAATCCAACCAAGTACGACGGAAGAGTCCGTCCAATAGTAAATTTGCGTTATATTGAGTCTAAGAGCCTTGAGTACCTTGGTGCTTAAACGTGCTGCTAGTAACGCTCCGCATAATTCTAAGCGTGGTATAGTTTGAGCTCGCACCGGAGCCACCTTCGTTTTCGCACAAAGTAAGCTAACTACGACCCTATCTGAACTACTAGCTGATCGCATATACACGCAAGCCGAGTATGCGACTTGAGACGCATCGCAGAACACGTGCATTTCTAATATGCTGTTAGGGTCATTATGGAGTACAAATCTTGGAATTTTAAAGTTTGTTAGGATTTTTAAACCTGACACAAAGTTATGCCACATCTTTTCTAGCTCAGGAGGAATACGGTCATCCCAATCTAGTTTAGACATCCACAGTTTTTGGAGAATTATTTTGGGTATAATTGTACACAAACCTAGTAATCCAAGTGGATCAAATAATTTGGCTGAATTAGACAAGATGGATCGTTTGGTAGATGGTGTCTGACACGTAATATCGACAGGAAAGTTGAATGTGTCGGACATTGGATCCCATTTTAGCCCTAGAGCACTGGACTGCGAGCTCAAATCTAAAGCGCTAGGTATTAGCGAGCTTAAATCATCGTGAAATATTGATCGATCATTGGTACGAAATTTACGCAAAGTTAAATGGGCAGAATGAAGAATGTTGGTTACAGAATTAACGATTTGATGCAGATCCTCTCTAGAATGGGTACCTGTGATTAAATCATCTATATAAAAGTCTTGCCTAATGATCCTTGCGATGTACTTGTCAGAACATTCATCAGCTAGCTGAACTAAGCATCGTGTACTTAGGAATGGTGCGGAGGCTGTGCCGTAAGTAACGGTGTTAAGTTTAAAAGTTTTGATAGGCAAATGTTCTTGCTCCCGCCACACAATCATCTGTAGATGACGCTGTATAGGCTGAATGAGAATTTGCCGGTACATTTTCTCCACGTCAGCTGTAACGACATACCGATGTTGCCTGAATCGTAATAGTATGGAGAACAAGTCATCTTGAATAACAGGACCAACATGCTGTATGTCATTAAATGATACACCAGTCGAGGTTTTACTTGACGCGTCGAAAACGACCCTTAGCTTAGTCGTTTCGCTACTCTCCTTTATAACAGCATGATGAGGTAAGTAGCATCCACGATCTGGGTTAGTAACTTCACTCATATGTCCTAAGCGCTGGTATTCTCGCATGAATTTAACATAATCTTGTTTAAAATCTACCTTGTTCTTCATTTTCTTTTCCATTTGCGATAATCGTTTCGCAGCAATGTAATACGAGTCACCTAGGACATCTGATGATTCATGAAGAGGGACCTGTACGCAAAATTTGCCATCTGTATCGCGGTAAGTCGTATCTATAAATAATTTCTCACAGTAGTCTTCGCTACTGGAGTAAGGTTTGTATGTGGGGACTTCTTCCAGTTCCCAGAACTTGGCAAGTTGGTCTTGTATAGTTTTACTAAATTGACAGTGTATTTTGTTTGATCTACCAACATATTTTCCCCCGACGGGGCCGCCTACAATCCACCCGAGATGGGTTTCTTGCAATATAGGCTTGTTAGGTCCCAACTTTAATCGAGAAGTTCCCATAATGTCCCAAAAGATGTCTGCCCCTAGTAACAGATCGATCTTTGATGGGTTAAAGAAGGTTGGGTCCGCTAATTCGATATCGCTGGGAATAGAAATATCCTGCAGACGTATTTCCATCTGAGGTAAGTTGTCAGTAATAAGTGGTATAATATAACATTTGACTTGAGTACTAAACTGCCTATTTACCGATTTAATTTGTAGGTTGCAATGTTCGGCAATGCTTATTGTTGCATTATTAAGACCGGACACATATTTACATTGATTGCGACGTTTAATACAATTTAATTTAGTTTGTGCTGCTTCCGTGATAAACGATGACTGACTACCACTGTCTAACAGTGCTCTCAACCTGATCGTTTTGTCATTGTTTGACACCTCAACCAAAGCCGTAGAAAGAAGAGCTAAGTTTGAAGCACCAGCAGACATGGTAACTACCGGAGCGGGGCACGAGAGGTCAGCGGTACGGGCCGGAGGGTCCGCGGTAGAAGGTAAGTTAGTCGCAGTAGGTGTAGACGCTACTTCGCTACCCTGTGAGCGCACCTGCTGCCCTTGACGTTGTTGTGTATAATTTTGAGACGTAGTGTTTTGTTTATGTAGTAACGTGTTATGCCTTCTTTTACAGATGCGGCAGCCCGCCAGCCTACATTGATAAGACTGATGGTCATTACGAAGACAATTACTGCATATTCTCCATTGAAAAACCTTAGCATTTCGTTCATCAACGGACATAGACTTGAATTTATTGCACTCATATAATTTATGATCTTGTTTACATGCTTGACAACTGCCACGAGGAGGTGAATCGAGCGAAGATGATATGAATGATTTCGATTTTACAAAGCTGTTTCGCTTTTCATTTTTACTAGTATTTACCGATTTAGTGGCATTAAGTGTTTCTAAAACAGTTGCCCTTTGACGAAGAAAATCGAAAAAATCTTTTAATGTTGGTTTTTCTAAAGTACATCGAAACTCCTCCCATTTTCTAGCGGTTTCAGAGTCCAACTTCGCAGAGCCAAGGTAGATAATAAGTGTGTCCCACTTATCGGTGGGTTCTCCTAAGACGTTTAACGCGCTTAAATTCTTAGAGATTGTGTCTACTAAGTTGCGTAGGCCCCGGTCGGACTCCCTAGAAAGCGTCTCGATCGAAAATAGACATTTAATATGTTCGTTAGTTAATAGACGCTTATTATCATATCTCTCGCAGAGCAACGACCAAGCGATCGAATAATTATTCGCTGACACTGTAACCGAGTCGATGACTGCCTTAGCGGAACCTTCTAAAGATGTTCGCAAGTAATGAAATTTACTAATGTCGTCCATAGCTTCATTGTTATGCATAAGCGACAAGTACATGTCGCGAAACTCAAGCCATTTATTCCAGTTCCCGTCGAATGGAGGAAGCTTCAGCGGTGGTAGTTTAATGTGATTGGAAAATGATGATGAACTACCATAGCATGAAGCCTCGTCCTTCCGTTTTGCTTTGCACTCATTAAACGAATCCAACAACTCCTGAGCCTGTCCAATGAAATGATAAAACCTATTTTCTGTTTCTTCGCGTTCTTGTACTTGTTTGGACATGTCGGGATCTAACTGTTCAATTTTTGCTTGAATCTCATCGAAGCTATAAGACAACTCTTGTAATTTTACTAACCTTAGACTTAACTCGTTATTTAAAAGTTTATTACGTTCAACTGCATCTTTTATTTCTAACAAAGGGGTTAGGTATTTAATGAATGATGTTAAACGAGCCCTAATGTTACCTCTTTGTTGAATTAGTTCCTTTAAGTCAGCCATAATGCGAGCGCAAACACTGAGCAAATAAAACTAGGTTAAGTGTACGAAATAAACAATGAATCCAACCTCGTCACCGATGCACAAACCAGCTGATCGCTGATAACGGTACCGGGCGCGGCGCCGACACGGTGCAGCACTGTGCGCGCGCGGCGTTTCTCGGCCGAGTATGCGTTCCTCGCCCGCTTATTCCCGGAGTAGTTCTGGAATAGCCGGCCAATATGCTTTACTATTATGTTTATAAGATGCTTATATACGGGAATAAGGGCGACTAGAATTTGTGATTATTTTAAAAACTTCTTAGTCGGTTATGTATACGTAGGTACCCTACGTCACGAGATTAGTGGTTCATTAATCTAAATACTATTTGCTAATACCACTCGGAACTGAGTGTTAGAGGATGTTATAAGAACTGAATATTAAATTACACTTAAATTAAGAGGAATCAAAAAGTCTATAGCAGATTACTTACGACGTACGTTATAAAAATAAATGTGGGTAAGTTTACACTACGCACTCGTACGGGATGGTAATTATTGTTGAGTTATCGAACAACTATTTACAAAAATTAAGACAATGAACGGCAAAGGAAAGGATAGAATAAAATTAGGAACGGGCGTACTTCCCTCGGATCCGTCGATGCACTTCCTTGGGATGAATTTCGCCTTCCTGTTGCACTTCCGATCACGTCGGGGTCACCAAAATGTTCGTACTTGTATGAGGCTCTTCAATAAATTTTAGACTTCTTGATTTTATATTTTTTAATCAGTTTCCGAAATAAATAGTTAACAAATTTGGATTGGTATTATAGTATTGTAATAAAAATGGGTGCTTGCTCGGTGCTCTGTATGACAGAATGAATCGTCATGGCCGCTCCCCCGCCGCCCGCGCATCCTCCTCTTCTCTCGGTTTGCTTGCTGTTAGCGGGCAGGCGTTAACAGTATGTATGTATATAAGTATGTATTTTCGGGTAAAATCTTGCAAGTAAGATTTGAACCACTTCCCGGGCACCGATTGAGCTGAAACTTGTTATACCTACGTAACTTCCAAGACAATACGATACTTAATATGGCACAATCAAACTGATCTGTTGATGAAATCGGAAGGTGGCGATAGGATCTCCACTATAATTATTACACGTTGACCCATCCCGAAGGTCTTGATAAGTAGGTACATGACTTTGCAAAAAAACTACAGTCGGAAATAATTGTCAAATTACTACCAGTTGTAGCTCACTTTGTCCCTTATCTCTGCCGCAAATTATAATATGAGCCACGCGTTCGTAATCATTATGCAGATTAAGGCACACTACGACCTTGATGGCCTTGTCTCGAAGTTCGACCAAGGATAAGACATGCCCGAGCACGCAGTTTATATAGTCAAATAAAATCCGCGACGATATTGTCGTAGACACGGATACACCGCGAATTAATGAGATTATTTATCATAGAGCCGGTGCATCCAAGGCGTTAACGGTTACCCAAAATATCTTGGTCGATGCACAACTCAGTAAAAATTATAAATTTCGCGCCTTTTACCCGAACGTTGGCCATTACGTTAACGGTTTTCCATTTACGAACAAATTCTACATTGGAGAAATGCGTTTTATTATGCAATTAAAGTTGTAAAAGAGTATAAAATGTATTTTGGGTTTAGCTGTTACAACAGGTTCTGGAAAGAAGATATTTTCTATCAAAGAGTTTTGAAAGTTTGTTTTAATTTACAAGGATTTGCATAAACTTCACAACAGTAAAGGCTTTATTGTATTACTGAACACAGAGTCATTAATCAGACTTCATCAGATTATTAAAGAAAGAAAAAATAAGGATATTAAAGAAAAGACAAACAGACGTACAAAAACGAATACAATACTAAAATAGACCAAAGCCCTATTGTCACAGAATATTTTCACCTTTGTCAGTACTTAAGTAAGTAAAGGTTAATTAGATAACTATAATTATCTCCGAACTATTCTGGAAAACATTACGTAGTTAAATCTTAATTCGATTTGCATTTTAAAGTACACAATGCGTAGGAGGCATCCAGTTAATTATACTACTTGTCAGATGAAGTGTAAAAACCTGACTTAATTATACGCATCTGATGTTTTGTTTGCCTCTGCTCTGCTTCTTTCAATTCATATTTACTGTAATTTTAAATAATTATTTTCTCAAAATCCAGTTTACTCGCCGCAAATAAACATATTTCTTTTAAATTTGTGTGGCATGGAAACGTCCGGTGGCCATGAAATTTCGTACTTTGTGAAGGATTATTTTTCACCATAATTGGTCATATTATTTTAAGGCGGCGTTCAGGCCAAAATCCGCAATTCTAGGTTAAACGATTCATAAAGACAAGTAAGTATAAGTTAGCGTCTGGCAGGCTAGCATTACGGGTGATATGACTGTAAATTTAGTATCAAAAGAACCCCAAAAGATTCGAAATCACCATCATTGAGTCTAGACCTCTCGACCATTTAACCCAAATTTGTTATTAAAGTTTCTCTCTACTTAAGACCATCAACCGTCAGTCGTTAATACCAACAGTCAAATTACTGTCAGCGGGTTATAAATATGTTATTGTTAGTTGTAATTATTATAGGTAAGTCTTGAATGACAACGAAGAAGGCACGCAGCAGTTAAAATCAAAGTACCGTTCTGCGAATACGTGAGCCCCCGAGATTTATAGATAGACGTAAACATCTTGCTGAATTTAAGGGGGATAAAATAAATTGGTATAGAACCGCTATACGAGGAGTAGTTGAGGCTCCGAAGATGTGGCAGGTTGTGCACGAGTTTGATCTGCGGTAGCGCGGGAGACAGTAATAGTGCAATAATAGCGATATAGTGGAGATGCGCGCAGCGGGGCGCCGCGCCGGCCGAGACGAATCGAGCTGAATATTCGCCCCAACATCCACTGTAGCTGCAAGTTATTTTTGTTCAAGCGATTTATTATAATAGCTGTATAAATGTGCTTTATATTTCAAGCTACTGCTTCTAGGTATCGAAGCTGTAGGCATCGTTGGAAAGGCGGTTGTTAGACGATTTTAAGCCCGTATCCACTTTCAACTGAGAAACAGTTGGTTACATGATATAGGATAGTGGTTCTGGTTTTGACAATTCAGGAAGTAGTTTAATCGTTTGGGATTTTATTTTTCGTGTAGTTATTAATCTCTGTAAAGACTAGCTAGTTTTATGGCGATCCAACGCTAAACCGGCAGGAAAGCATCAGTCTTATTAATGAGCCTGTAGCCGATACGTATCAGAGCGGTTCGGGCTTCTGGCGAAAGTTCTGCGAACTCCGAATGTGTCCCGAAATTGATGGGCCTGTCCGTGAATGCCGGAATCGAATCTTGCACCGATCATGCACGCGAACATAACACGCGATACGGTCCTTCACCTCGGAAAAATTAAATATTATATCCACACCGAAGCCGACGAAAGAGAATTTCAGAAAGATACGGTAACCCACTTTCCATTCAATATTCGCGCTCTGCTCGAAATTGCAACGCCAACCACCCATATTGCGCTTTTATTTTTCACAGCCACAGATGCCTTCTTTTTGGCCAGCATTTTATTTTTCTTTCGGGCAATCCTGTCGGTCAGTCCTGTAATACGATCATCACGATATAATTTTGTTATTTTATTTAAGAAAAATCCTAACTTGTCGGCATGCATTTCGGTCTTTAGTGAACAGAGCACTTACCGCTGCAGAGACTTATAAAACGGAGTAAGTTTTGTTTAGTCACTGTTTACACTTACTACAAAAAGATTGTACGCGCTTATACGTGGTTCATATTAGCTAAACTAACGGATTTACAGTTTTGCATCACAATAACTGGCTTACTGTGATTGACATAAACAAGCAGGCGCGCGATGTTCACATGTGTTTGTTATATCTTGTTAATATCGTTGATTAGGCACAAAGCTGACCTTTGCCTGAAACTTTGTAAAGAATACACGTCAATCATTGACAGGTACATGGGAATTACTGCTAATGTTGAATTTAAAACCACAAGGTCAGAATGTATTTCAACTTTGTTCTACTAGCATCAAAATTTGGATCACAATTTTTAGGGGTACGGATTCAAATTTCTAATTTCAATTTATTACTGCAAGACTAGCTTCATTTATCGTTATTCATTATAAAAAAAGTTCGTCTATCAGTTTTACCAGTAGCTGATGAAATAAGGCTTACGCTAGCGGACATCACAAGCTGTCAAGCGCCGGCCGTTTAGTGATGAATGGTTGTCAGTGTCCATTACCAGCGCTGTCAATTAATAGAATTTCACAAACGCTAAATTGCTTAACACTTCGCCGTCGAAGCTTCTTAAACACTTACATCGTTTGGATGGAAAACCGTTATTTGCCTTAATGATTTCTCTTTGGAAGGTGTTGGTTTTAATTATAGGATCCCCTGAAGATATACCTATACAGCTAAGTTAATCTTATCTTGTCTTAGTGCATATATATGTTTCTGTTCCACTGCTGGGCAAAAGGTTCCCTCACGTCTCCCGTTTCACTCCTGAGCCCAGTTTTTACAGAAATCCACTTCCAAATTCTTCTTAGTCTGCATTCTTTCAATCTAGAAATTCGGAGTTTCAACACAAATAAAAATTGTATTAGCTAATTATGCTACTGTAAAGTTTGGACAAGAAAATGTAGTTTGGAGGTTCCATATGGAATACACGTCCAATAAACATTCAGACAGGTTATTTTTGTTCCACTTTGTTTTTTACCACATTGTCAATGTTACGGTTGTTCTTCTTAACCATACTTACATGATTTTAATGATTTATATTAAGTGGAATTGAGGCGCAGGCTAAGCTTACCCAAACTAGAACCCACAAAAGCTTTGAACTCAGTTTGAATAAAATGGATTCGAGTATACGTATTTAAACCTTTGGCGTCGATACATCATAACGAAACAATTGCACAAGTTAACACAATGCCCATTTATGATGAGACAAAGTCTAAACTGTGGTGTTATTCTCTATCACGGCAGTGGAGAGTTTGCCATCGACAATTTAAATAGACTCCTGGGTACATAACACTTACATAACAATCAAAGATCAGAGTAGGCTGGATATGATCAAACCAGAGTATGGAATCTTGGTCTAGTCAAAGAGTCAAGATATGGTTTAAACGTGAACTCGACGTCACAAAATCGGAAATTGCCGTTTTTACTGAAGTGTGGTGTTGCTTTTAGCAGAGGATTTCTCTTAAGTAACAAAGGCGAGATGGTCAGTGTACTTTTGGTTATATTAGCCGAACTCGACGGATGTCCCTCGGAATCCCTAATAACCACTGTCCTAACGCTTCGTTTTTCCGAATTATTTATCGTCCTTAACTGGTTTTCAGCTGAGTCAGACAAGTTTTCAAGCTAGCTAAAAACACCTGCGGTTAGGTTAGGTTCAGGTTGTATTGTAACAACACTAAAAAGTTTAAAATTCAGACGGAAATGGCTTTAGGATAAACGTAAATTCGGATAAAGGATGCATTAGGACAAATGTTTATTAGGAATTCCAATATAGATCGATACTCCCGTGTCGTATTAGGTATACTGGTTCGCATGTAAGCACGGGCGACTCAGGAGTCAGAACATATTATGATACGAGTCGAGCGATGCTATGGGGCTTAGTGTCCAATTTTGTCCGATACACTAAGAGCTCTGTGGTCTTTTGGTTTAATAGATAATAACACCACAGTTTGCGATTTGAACGGATTCGTGCCCGTTGATTTATTGATAGCATAAATTTAATAGAACGGTGAGGAAACAAGCAGAAGCTCCATTGTGAACGTTGCAAAACTTGCGACCTGCCTGTTAGTACAATACACGATCTGCTTGGGTTATTGTCTAACGATGGCGTTGTAAATGACGCCAAAATCGTCGGCGAACCAGTTTATTTCGAACTCTGGAGTGCGAGGCTGCGCTCGAGGCGTTATAGCATAGCATATGCTGGTTCGACCCAATCGTCTTGTCCATCGAAGTTTGATTTCTTATATGGTACAGTTGCTGTAAATACAAGGGCAGGTAAGTTTGAGTAGCTTTGAACTCTATTTGTAATCGGAGATAAATTAAAATATCTCAAGATATGGTTACAAAACACAATAGGATAGTAAAAACATAGTTTGATTCAATATTTAGTTATAAATCCTGGATTGAATCTAAACTAATTTAAGTAAAAATATCAGTGGATATATTACCAACTCATAGGACTTGTGAAGTAATTACTCTACAGATAAACTTACAGGGATAATATGTAAAATAATAAACGGGGCGTCGACGTTGTAGATTGAAGAATCTGCAATGTCTTCACCCCTATTGCTATCGTATCATCCACGTTACGACTGTAAGGCATAGTTATTACAAGTTTTTAAATGTATATTTGTTTAACTTTAACGTTTTAATTTAATCCCACTATTTAGTGTTAAAGCGAAAGTTTGCGAGTTAGTTTTTTACTTCTTTATGCTGCAACAGTTGGACGGATTTGGGTGAAATTTGGAATGGAGATGCTTTTAGCCTGGATTAACACATAGGCTAACAGATACTTTTCATCCAGAAAAAATTAAAACTTCCTGAGGGAATAACGAGAATCCCCCGAATAACTAATTCAACGCGAAAAAAGTCGCGGGCAGAAGCTAGTATTAAATAAAAATAATCACATTTCTAAAAACTAAATGAGTAAAATCAAACAACAAACAGCTGTTCTTTACTTTCAACTTAAGTGCAATCTCCCCTTTCCTATACTTTACAAATGGGATGATCTTTAATCTAATTCCATCTCTGACACATAAGATTGAAGTTGCTATTTTTAATTAACCTCTGGCTTCAACTGTGAGTTATTATTCCGGTCGACGTCTGGTTTCAGATCTGACTTATTAGATTATGACTATCTAGCATCTAGTGGTGCAGCGAGACTGCATGCGCTATGAGCTCGCAATATTTCATGAGTTGCATAAGTGCCAAGCTTGGCATAGCACGCGTACGATTATCAGCTCGAGATATGGGATATGTTTTAACGATTGTTTTGACTTTTGTAATTATGGCTATCTGTCATTTAAGATGTGACTCTTAATATTGACTGTACCTATAGGTATATAGCTATAGTTGCTATAGCTCTGTTCTTTGTTGCTCTGTTTTGTGGCTTTTTCGTTCTTGTCATAACATCATCTATATATGTAAAACCAAATTGGGTTAGATACACCATTTATAACTCAAGAATGTCTTAACCGATTTTTATGATCTTTCATTTTGTTGGAGTTGTCTCTGCCCCATAGCAGCATAAAACATACTAGAAAAACATTCTCATGCAGGGCTAAGTCCGCCGGGTTCGACTAGTAAGACATAAAAAGTGTTATATTTCAGCAAACAAAATTCCTTAAGGTTTATTCAGTTATATAAACGTCACTTTGGTAATTTTGATTATTTATTATGCGGGGTTACTGTAGGGAATCTAATTAATTTCAACTTTTTATAAATATTTGAAATCAATTTGTTTCTTATTAAGTCGCTAGATTTGTTTCATCACGATCACCTTAGATGCTATAAGCGCCTATATATAAACGGATAGGTTCATCCCTGTAGCGAGTGTTGTAGGCCATCCAGTAACTAAGGCATTGTTTTTGTAGTGATACAATGACATGTCGTGATACGATTAAAAGGAAGAAAACAATGAAAACAAACAAAGTGACAAAGTATTCTGCATATACACTCAGGAGCAAAAATAACGGGTCAGAGTGCGTTTTTCATACTAAAGAGGCTATTTCGAAGCCTTAGTTCCTCGCCAGGGAATGCTTTTAGTGAAATGTGATGATGAATACCCCGAGCATCGATACAGGACTTCCAGAGTGCCTAGGATACCCAACTGAATGAATCTGCGGTTCACGCCGGAATAGTGCATGTTCAGAAAAACATCTAAAATGGCAATAAAATGTAAGGTAATCCAAGTGCTGACCCAAACTCTCCCGCTGTGGTGTTAACTGATTGTGCGATTAGTTAGGTATCTTAAGAACTTTTGACCTCCTCTATTGAACCTCGAAGTATCCACCATTAAACCTCACTCAAAATAATCCCAGGCGAGGAACCAAGGCTTTGAAATAGTCTCGTTTGTATGAAAAACGCACTCTGACCCGGTATTTTGGCTCCTGAGTGTACATGCAATATGGCTATGCAAATTTTTACGCAAACTATTGGCCCGACCGTCGCCATATTATAATTTAATGACGATAGCCTTATAATAAAATTGCAAACAAAATAGTTGCGAAAACATTAAATTGGGAAACCTTTTCGATACATTGTAGAGATGTTTGTTTGCAACATGTATCAAAATAACCAATTAAATTAGATATAATTTTATCTGCAATTGTTTTAAATAGGACAAACTTTATTAACATTCAGTTTTACTTAGATACTTTTCTATACAGAAATCGACCATTTTAATTTAAAACAGTGTCCACTTTTACGCTGCAAAATTTACTTTAAAAATATGAGAACTTAATATTGGTCCGCTTCGTGCTTACGTCAATTCTGGTTAGTTGTTCGGTGGTCAGACACAGAGTTGAATGACCTGCGAAAGGACCACAAAAATTAGGGCAAAACGCAGACAAGTTCCACCCACACAGAACATGCTTTAACGTCCTTCGAAACGCTTAAATTTAACACTTCCATTACTTAATACCAGGTGCGAAAATAAAATAAAATTCGCCACCAACGCATGCGTATTTGAACAATAAATTATCGCAGCCCTTTACAACTTAGTCAATTAACAATAAAGTATTAAGGTTACTCAAAGTTTATGTGGGTCAATAATCGGATTAAGAAACTGTAAAATATGGCGTTACGTAAGGTAACACAAAGGAAAGTAAGAGTGGAGACGTAATTTTGTCCCTGATTTCCATTGGGTCAAGCGGTAGCATTTACCAGAGACTTTTAGCGCTGTTCTTACTAATTACCATCTCGTTTGCAATTTAACCTCTGAAGACCTTTTAGTACCACGGTAGATATAATCTCTGTACCGTTAAACACTTTGTTTTTTGCCGGGGTTTCTCTTAAGACAAGAAGTCTGTAAGGACATGTAGTAGTGATCAGATAGGTGATCACCAATTAGGTAAATTAAATACTTATAATGAATTCTCATTGAAAAATGTATTTTGTTTTAGATAAAATCCAGTTAAGCGCATGACGTCAGTGCGCAAGAGTTGCAGTAAAAGGGGCTTTTTACGTTTTTGCGACTAAAAAGACTGTTTATTCATTGGACAATGTTTCCCTTTTGAGCTACACAGTAAGACTCAGAAATGTAATAGTACCTACAGAGCTTCTAGCAGAATGTTAAATGAAATATTGTTTATTTGTATCGTGTAATATGTAAGGGATATGTGCTGGAACAAAAGCTAAGGAGGAATGAAACATATATGTTATTTACTTAAATAAATTTGGCACTTCTTTAAAATTTACCCGAGGCAGGTACTACAGATATGCAATCCTAAATCCGTGGCTGACGCAGAAATCTTATATGCGTTGCAGAATTATTATCCGCGGTGGCATTGTGCAAAGCTACTGAAAATTTCTGGAAGTAACGGGCCTCCGGGGAAATACGACCTGTCACAATAGATGAGCCATAGTCGAAGCTCCATAAACATACGTAATAAAATAACGTCGTATAGAGCCTGTCAAGCGAGTGGTGACCACGACCGTTCAGCTGATTTCTTACAATGGCAACACTGTTATCTATCAAACGGATAACAGATACAAGGTACAGGCTACTGAAACATCAGATAACACATTATATCAACAATAACCAAACAAAGTACAAAAGTATCAAACATAAGTTTATCAGTAATATTAACCCCTACAAGTTACTGTTCTTTACGCTCGCCGTAAAATGAACAGCATAGCAGAGTCATAATAATCCCCCAGTTATTTTTTTAATTTGCCACCTTTTTGATGAGACACGACTTGCTTGACAGACTCTACCATTCGTAGTCCTTTATGTTACTTTTTTAAACTCTCTACCTACAAGAAATTCATAACTGTACACCACAAGGTTAATTTACATTAAAATAACAGAACATTACAACTGAATTTTCTTTCAGACGTGCTGAGTGTAACCTACCCCTAAAAACCCTATAATTTATGGTCGTTTAACAATTTCTGTAAAAAAAAACATTTTTGTGACAAGCTTTTGTCGTCGACTGTCCATTTTTTGCAAAGTCTTTATCTGCTTATCAAAATCAAACTAATGAGTCCCGACACGGTGGGTCTGCGTTAAATATGGCGGAGATCTAGTCGCCACCACCCAACTTCATCATCAGATCAGCTCTTAAATAACATAATATTGCTTTGTCATCAGGTTTATATATGTGGTCCAAACAGCCTATTCCATTAATGGGATAAAATTGACTCATAAAATTTGACGTAAAACCTGCCAACAATAACACAAAATCTTATTAAAAATATTATTCTTGAAATCCATCATTCTGTATTAGGGTTTATAAGGTTAGTTCACACGTGCGTTGATTACGGGACCGAGCGAAAGTATCGATGCTTAGTCGCGGTAATTGGCAGGTGGCATGTAGTGGGCGACGTGTGAACACGGCCTTACGCGGCGGGGGCACCGGGTGACGACTATGCCTGTTGGAGCTTGGTGGTAGCACCTAGACTAGAAGTATTCCACGCTTCTTAATAGCTTTCGGCCGGCTATCGCTATCACGCTTGCACTCGCAACTGACAGTAGGGTAAAAGTACAGTTTGTGGCCACTGTACCCTTTTTGGCCATTTAAGCTCGAAATGAGCATCAAAAACACTATAACGTTAAAAATAATATTCTTAAATAGTTAAGACTGAAAATTAATTTAGAGATAAAAAATATATTTTTTGTTGTAATTTCATTACGCTTTTGATAGTTATTAGTTACAATGTAGAGTGGCCAAATACGATGTAAAGATGGCCAAAACCGGCACTTCTACCCTATTTTTGTCACTCGTGTGTCATAGAAAAACGAAAATTGCCGATACAGAAAGGTATTAGGGCTACTCAAAAACTACTGAACGGATTTTCATGCGGTTTTTCACTCCCAGTTAGAATTTGTTTTATGTAGTACATGAATAATAATTATTTGCGCACGAAAGTTTACAAAAACTCTTAGAAGATACTCTTATTTAAACACCTAAAAGTGCCTCAAAGAACGACCAGGCAATAGATAACCGTTAAATAATGTAATGATTCATTATATTTATTAATTATCAAGTACAGGTGTAGTGCATAATTGCTTTCCTTCGTATTTTCACGGAAACGTACGAACGTGTCATGCTACTTCATTCAACCTCAGTACTTTTTGTATTGTGACCGACTGAAATAGCAAGACGCGTTCGTAAGTTTTTGTGAAAATACGAAGGAAAACAATTATGCACTACATCTGTACAACGGCAATAGTAGTCCATTTCTAAATGCGATGGAGGAGTTTCACCCCGTTCATTCAACGTACAATAAACCTATTTTAGTTTAAGTACCTTTGCCTTGTCACATTCTGTTAAATTCAAATGTCACAATGACAGATAAGGACGAAGGAATATTTTAAGCACACTTTAGCTATTGCGCGTTTATGAATAAAAGGGTGAATGTTTAACAGGTTGACATAATACGTAAGAGTAACTTTTCTGTGATATACATTTACCGATGTTACACAGCTACAGTTTTTTTTTTTTAAACTTATTTGCACAATACATTAAAAATATACAAATTTACCAATAACGGAATTAATACGCACCATTTAAAAAAAATGCATTTCCAGCCAGTCAACCACATGATTAACAAGGATAATGCAGAGCTGGATTAAAAAGAACTAAAAACTAGGTATTTAATGTTAAACCCTAGCAAAAACATGCTAGTTGTCAATCGTAGGTACAGCACACATGTTACAATAAATATTTATTAAGAATCGAAACACAATTGAAGATTATAAATTAAATTAAGTAGCATAAAATAACGCTCATTACCAAAATACCATAATTTGAAAAATACCAGATTACCCTTTATGCCAGATTCCCAAATCACCAGATTCAATCTGGTGATTGGGAAAATGAATCTGGTGATTGGGAATCTGGCATAAAGTACCTGGTATTTTCAAATTACAGTATTTTGGGAATGAGCGATAAAAAACGACAAAGAAAATAGATAGGCACAGTTTATGTTTAAAAGCTTCAATTATGTTTAAACGTTCACATATAGAATTAAAATGAATTCTACATGTGTACGTTTATCGTTACATTGCAAGAATATTACAATCCATTTGCTTATTAATTTTTATATAACTCTTACGTTACCTACATAACTCACTAAACACGGACCATTATCCCTAAGGACCTATTCAAAAGGCGCAAGTGAAACCCATCGAGTCAGTTATCAACCGCAGGATGACGTAAGCCGCTACCGGTGACATTTCCTGAACGATCAGACTAATTGAGTTGGGAGTCAAAATGACGCCTTACAAACTTTAATTGCATTAATTGCATCAAACTCAAAGACGTTAAACTAGTCGGTTATAAATAGAGGCTGACTTACGGCAAACGTTACGTTGCTTGGTTAATTTAGGATTGTAAAGGTTATATGATTTTACGATGTAATTGATTGTTTAATAATTATAAAAACACCTACGAATGAAAACGGATCAGAAAGCACCATGCCTTTTTCCATAGAGCCAACGAACTTTATAGTCGCTAATTAACATGTTTAAACCCCTTTTCCCCATTGCCGACTAAAGGAGGAGGGTAATGTCTTTGACCTGTATGTATGTATATATGTATGTATGTAGGTATGTATGTATGTAAGTATGTATGTATGTATGTATGTATGCATGTATTAATATATGTATGTATGTATTTATGTATGTATGTATGTATGTATATATGTATGCATGTCGAAACTTGTATGTGGTCGTCTTGCACCGTCTTATATACACATAAGTAGGTGTTTTTTATTTTCTTTTTCTCGGTCCTCCCTGTATCTTTCTAATAAGATTTTTAGCATGTTTTCCTGCTGATCTACGCATTTTATTTGATATTATATTAAAGTGGTCTCCTCTTGGGAATCGCTGGTTTCATGACGTGTAAAAACGTGCCCGTGCGGCCTACTTACTGAATAAATGTCTTTTATCTTATTTATCTTTATCATGTATGTATGTATGTATGTATGCATGTATGTTTGGTTCTTTGTTTGCTTGTAACGGCTGAAGGGATGGCTGAACGGAAGATGGTCTGATTTCGACTAGCGTGGTATCGTTAGAATCGTCTTAGCGTCGCGGGTAACTATATTGACTACATTGTCGAAACCGCAATTGGGGTTTTAAAACTGTGCTTTTTGTTAGACTTGGCGGAGTAGAGATATTTTATATTTTTTAGTTAAAGATAGGAGTTCAAACTGTGACACGACAGTTATTATTATATACTCGTAGCTATGCAGTTAATTTTACGGCGAGCGTAAAGGACAGAGCTATAGCAGTCATATCATATAGCTCGGTCCTTTTCTATCATCGTAAACTGCATGTTATGTCATACTATCCCCCAGTTTGTTAATGATGTGCAATATCACCGTATAACTTTATCTGCTTCTGCCAGCATGACTAAAAATATACTACGAAACATCGGTAAGTATAAAAGATCATATTTTACATATCAAAATGCCTTCATTATTTGGTTTCTCCTCATTGTTCACCTATTTTAATTTTTTGTGAGTACCTAGAGTATATCTCAGGTGTAGCATCATTTAAAATTTGTTAAAATCTTGTCATGCAATCCATGGATGAGTCCCTAAAAACTTGGAGTCAATTTATTGTTTTTTTAAACATTTAATTATATCTCTCGGCCGGTGCCTGCCCTTAGTAAGAGGAATATAAAATTTATGTATTGATTGGTCATAAAAAACAATAAAGAAGTATGCCAGACTGACATGCGGCTTGAGCGAATCAGCGCTTCAGAAACGCATTCAAAGCTCGTTAAATAAGCAATAAGTTGTATATAGAGCTGTTATTCGACTAATATATTACGCATTAGTCATATAGATGCTGCGCAGACGCTGGCAGCCGCTATGTCAGTGCCAGCGCCGCGATGAAGTTGGATGATGCTGTCACGCGGCTGTTTGCGCATGCATCGACTAGGGCTACCGAAGCTGTATAAATAATATATAAATAACAGGGTACTATTTCACACAAATTATACTAGTCCCAAACTAAATAAGTCATAGACTCGAACAAGGAAACGATAAACATTTTCATACAATGAGTTGAAATTTTGATAATTGTGAGCAAACTGTTTACTTAGAAACGTGACAGTCAAAATTAATAAAGAAAGCGATTTACATTTTTTTAATGTAAAATTGAACATACATTTCTTTTTGGTCATACCCGATAGATATAAGTAGTATAAGTACCTACATTCCTCATATTTTTTTCCATGCGTTCAAAATACAATAATTTCCTTAAATAATAACGTTTAAAGGGCTTTATTGCTACTCCCGAAAAACATCCAGTTAAATAAAACTCTAACAATTTCCAAAAAAAGTACGACTCTTCGTGCTGTCACAAACCAACCAAAGATATAGGTGAATCTTATTTCCTCTCACAAAGTTTAATTTTACTGAGTACCAGCCCTACACGGAATTTGCAGTCGACGGCTGACGGATGTGACCAATCGGGAATTCAAATTATATTTAAGGGTTGTTTTACCAGCAAAAAGCGATTAAGTTATCACCTAAACCGTAATGGGCTGTCAGTCCACATTGCACATTTGAAATTAAGCCGTGTGAGGTAGGGACTTTAGTTTTGATGGTAATTTGGCAATGGCAACTTCCAGAATAACCAATCAACAGACTCATTATCAATACAATAGGTTTTGTATTTGGCATACAATAGCGTATGTGATTGGCTGTCCTATTTAGTTCTGGTCTTGTTGATGCAGTACAAAAAGACAAATAAATGCTAACATCTTGATCCCTTAAGACCTACACTACATTAGTTACAAGACAGCCCGTCTGCAATTTTGTACCTTTGATCTAAGTGTCCATTGGCCCTGTCCTGGCACTGACATTGCATTCAGCGATGAATAGCCCGTTAACGTTGCAACTCTGTACGCACTGTCACAAGTAAAATATCGCATCAGTGCAACACAATACGAACATTGTGCGTTGTGCGTGCTCATACGACAGGACTGACGACCCTACAATAAGCCCGTAGATTATAATAAAAGTTAAACCCCTTTTGAATGCTCAAAGATCAATTTAATCATGTTTTTCACTTTCTTTAGCAGTATACAGTTAATGGAGATAATTACATGGAAACATAAAATGAATATAAAATTTCCAGCAACTAACGAAATGGAAATCGTTTGGTAACATATGAAAAACTTTCTAAAGCTATTTCATTTTCACTTTCGAACCAATAATTGTTTGTTTAGTATCATTTGGAACCAATGATAAGAGAGACCATTTCTATTTAAGTACGGCTTGCGCGCGTGTCAGCGGGTTTCATTTCTCAATCGGCCAAAGAAAGCCTATCATAGAGCGGTAATTGCCTGATGATTTAAGGTCTCCGCCGGTTGCGAGGACAGGAGGAGGTATTGACTATTTATTAATAACAGGCATCGGGTAATCTCGGCATTATTGTAATAGCCCCTTGTCCGACGTTAAGGCCACCGCGAGACAGGTACGAATGGGGCCCTCGTGCTGCCGATTATCCCATAATGGGGTGCCGATGCGTGGATAAACGTCGAGGCGCATTAATTGTCTACTTCGGCATAAATATTTATTCTTGTACGGCGGTTTGTAATTCTTAAAGATGCCTTAGGCGTTGTACAGGGCGGTAAATCTCTTTTGCTATGAACGAGTGCCTAGGCAATTTGCTTAACGAACGTAAAAACGTCGAAGAAAAAGAACATCTATAGATATGTGTATGTACTGATATTAAACACCGCGATATTATTAACTCATTCGATCAACGTAGTATTCAAAAGTACTCTCACTTTAACTGGTATTCATTGCAGGGATATTTAATAAAATAAATCGACTCATCACAGTACGCATTCAAAATTCAATTCCGGCTCGAAGATTTATCCGCCTGATATTCAATTAGGGTCCATCGCAGTCACTATCTGCAACTGCCGTGTTGCAATTTAAATTATCCCGTTTAACACATTCTCGACATTTTTAAATCGCACACGTAACGTGCCAGGCCCAGGTTGTTGACATGCAAAATGCATTCGTCGAAAAGGTCAAGATAAAACTACGACACCGTATAAATGGCGACCACTTTCGCGTTATTTAACTCTTTATTTTAAATAATTATTTTATGCAGGTGTGACGTCAAATGGAACAAGTAATTAGTTGGGTGCGAGGAATGTTTGTACGTCACGGTTTTTACGTAAAGCAAGGACGTTTACGAAATTTCGTAGTAAATAAGACACGTTTACAAGCCTTACGTGACGTTGAGTGCTGGTTGCGCGTGGCAAGCAAAACAATACGTTCACCGGCTTGCCATGGAGCCTTTATCTAAATCAGCGTTGTAAACGCCGTATAGAACGATTGTAAGACTTCCCCTGTTTCAATGACATCCTGATTTTCTCCTGTTATTTTGTACCCTGTGCATTGTGTAGAATTCATGTATAGAATGAATAACGACGACGTCTTTCACGTGTTGTTTCGACGATTTCTACGTTTGCCATCCCAGGTTTTATTTAGGATCAATCTAGAAAAAGATCAATCAATAAAAATTAACTTTGCGCATTTTATTCAATGAGTACGACGTTTCAAGTCCTTTGCATTAAAAAAACCGTAATGACGTAAATCTGTGAAGTGGGAACATTTACTACAAACATGTGTTATAATGCTTTTTATTAAGGAACTGCTTTTCCCAGATACATGTGAAGAATGTGGAAGTAAACGTGACTTCTCGGTGAATAGATGGACTGCGTTTGACGTCAGTGGACCATTAACCCGTGATCCTAATTTCCGCAAATTTTAGACGCAGTCTTTAACATTCCACTATATGGGTCGTATCCGTATGTTTGTGATTTTACTAGCAAGGGGATCAGGAAATGTTTGTTTAGACTTTGTTATGAATGGAAAATAGCACTGGATTTCAACTAGAGCTGTAAAATAACAGCAGTAAAACCCGCTAGCAAGATTAGTAACAACGAAAATAGCTGAAGAAATAACTGTGATTTAAAGCTGAAACGTGATCACTCATCAGTTTCTTGACATTTTAGCTACATTCCCTAATAATACAATACGGATATTTTCTACAGTATTGTTTGCGATTTCATTGGCCATCACTTTCAGTTTTCTCTGTCAAGTAGTTGGCTCTCATGCCGTGTTAGTTTATTTGCCTCTTCAGTTCTGTCAGTATTTATTCTGTATCGCGTGCGGGCAAACCTACTGAGCTTGTTGGTCGTTCGGTCGTTTTGTTCGTCACATTGTTCACATCTTGAGGATTTATACTGCCCTGGTACCGAGACGCCAGTGTTTGCTAAAACTTTCAGAATAACAATTCTTTTTTTAGTAATTCCGGGTTAAAAATTGAGCTCATGGAAAATAATTACGTCTGCGCATTGTTACATGTTACATGTAACGCGATTGCGTGCGTTAGGTAATAGCCCCTCTGGTCCTAGCCCTATACAATCATAGATAAATATTATATATGTAGGTACATAAGTCATTAAATTACCTAATATTGAAAAATGTATAGGTATTGCTAGACTTACGGAGCCATAGGCAAAATGATAGCGATGGGGCCGAAACAACCGGAGGATGCAAGAGAGACTTTTTTTTTTTTTATGGCATAGAGAAGGCAACCGAGCACACAGGCCACCTGATGGTAAGTGGAAACTGTGACCCATAGACATTAGCATAAGACTGCAAATGCGTTGCCAACCCTGAGGACTAAGATGGAATGCCTCTATGCTAGTCATTACACCGGCTGTCTTATCCCCAAACCGGAACACAACAACGCGAACACTGCTTTTTGGCGGTAGGTTAATGGATAAGATGGTGGTAGCGATCCGGACGGACCCTGCACAGGGTAGATTACTGATGACAAGATAATAAAACTGAAGATCTGATGAAGGTCGCGGAAATTGTGATCTATAAGCAAGGCCTATGTCCGAAGTGTAAGGCGGTTAATATGGCAACACGGATGATAATGATTATGTGTCTTGTACCTGTTTTTCTTCTTTAAACTATAAAGAAGAAAATCATATGACAGTAATGATAAAACAGAGATAAGGGAGAAAAAAAACCGGTTAGACAGTTGGTTCCGTACTGCCGAATTCACCTTTGGCTTGTTTTTATTATTTGCTGATTATTTTATATGCTTTGCATTAAAATTAAATTAAATTTATCATGATAATACATGTATTAACGACGGAACAAAAACAAAGAAACATTGAAAAAATATGTTCCTTTTACGGGGATCGCCCTCGCTTCGCTTCGGTTTATGTGAGTTTTATGTAACACCCGTACATAATCCAGAATTTTATTGTAAATAAAACCTTCCTATTGAATTACTCTATCTATTGCTAAAACTGCATTAAAATCTGTTGCATAGTTTAAAAGATCTGAGCGAATAGACAGCGGAAGCGACATTTTATACTATGCAATGCAACCTCTTTTGTGTTATTTTTTGTAGTATACAGTAATTTATGTTTTATATGTACAATATTTACATATTAAAATACCTGACCTATGGGTGCCGTGCCACCGGCAGCGGCGCAAGGCTCACACATCGGTGGTTAGAGCTGTAGAGCGAGGAACCTCATCACAATACGTGCTGTGTTAATGAGTACTGGTTTCTGTACCTGGCTCTTAATCCGGCCATCAAGCGAGTCTCTTAAGGTGTTGGTCGAGACTTCGCCATAAGACCGCCGAAACAACCAGGAGATTGAGGCATTCCCTCTTAGTCCTTAGTCCTCGTAGCGCTCTTAGGGTTGCAGTCTTTAGACTTTAGCTTTGAGGATACGAATGTCTTTAGGTCGCAGACCCAATTACCATCAGGTGGCCTGTGTGCTCGTATGCCTTCGCCATGTTAAAAAAACCACGATTGATAAAACTCGAAGGGTTAGTATCTAATAGAGTCGTTTAAGTATTGAACCCTGAAAAGGAAACAAAGGAAGTAAAGTTACATTGCCATTTACAATATTGCTAAAACAATGTCAAATAAGGACCTAATCTTGAATATTTCGACAGCAACAATGCACTCGGGCTTCAGCGACGGACCGACACGGAAGGTCAGCCTCCGATTTATGCCCCACGAAGTCTTTGTACCGCAGCCGCCGCCGACACAGTTTCCCACCGCACCGTTAACTGAAATACTATTGTGAGCTGCAAGTGCAGAAAGGGTTTTAAATAAGACGTAAACAAACAACAAAGCTACATTTATACTTAAGAGATTTGAGAATGGAGTGTTTTTGTTCGCTTTATTATTATATTTCCGCCTGCTGAGAAGATTTTTCATAGCGCTACTTTCTATCTGCGAAATCAGGCGCAGTAAAATATTTTTTTATCGGAACTCGAGTTTCCTGCTGAAACTCATAGCTCCCGGTACGTCATTAGCATTTCCTTTTTCGTGGTTTCTATCTCAGATAGTTGCAGTTCGCTATGCTTCCCGCACCCGCAAGTTTTATAATCATTAGTCACGTCTTTGGTAAAACAATCAGAAAAAGGACAAAAATGGTAACGTTATTTTACTATTACCATCAAGCAGCGAGACTAGGAAATAAGCGCAATTTAAAGCTGCCATTTTAGCAATATCGAGCCAGTCATAATTCAAGGTAATGCACTCCGTAGCGCCACCGTATTTCAAAGATACTATTTTTCCTTTAATCGTTTTTCGAACTGAATCCGTAATGTAGCCATTATAGACTATCTACGCCGCCATTACTTTATCTCCAGTGTTACTTCGGGGCCCGAACTACTTGGTGGAACATTGCAAACGGTCGGCGGAGTAAAACATTTCTCGTGTTTTAGAAAGCATTCGTGAGTTTGTGCTCGATAAACTGATCGAACCGCATCCATATCCGAGAAAATGTTTTGGATGTAGATAATACTGCATTGTTAAGTAATGCTACTTTGCCTAAGTGCGTACGCACCCTTTTTAGAACCCCCAAACTTAATAATACACTGGGTTTGACGCTGATGTCTGTTGGTCTGTGAACAAACAGATGGATTTAGTTCGTAAGGGGTACGTATCATCTTCGCATCTGTCTTTACATAATAAAAAACAAAGTCGCTCCTGCTGTCTGTACGTTTAGAACTTTCAAACTACGCAACGGATTTTTATGCAGTTTTCAGAAATAGATGGAGTGATTCAAGAGGAAGGATTTTATAATACATTCTGTGTTATGATTGGGTGTTATAGAAATATTACATAAACTGAAGCGAAGCGAAGGCGGGTCGCTTGTAATATATAAAGATCAAAACACATAATACGTAATGAGAGGGCTAATGAACCAACCTAACTTAACATAACCTAACCTAACGGGTTCTATATAATGCTGACCTTTCAAAAAATCCTGAAAAGTTTACGGTTATGTAATGTGCCCATTATGTATTTTGAACTTGGTATGCTATGATACAATCCCGTTCATTTGGTGCTTCTAACTATGCAAACTAGTATAATTGTGCCGAGATAATCTTTAGCTAGGTTTGATGGGAAACGGTTGAGCCTTCATTACGAGGGGGTTTAAATTCAAAATGACCTTCTCTAAGCTCAAGTTCCTCATTCGTAAAATTTAAGCAACTGACTTGTTTGGAGTTATTGTAAGATTAACTTTACTTGGCTGAATGTTTATCTTTTAATTAACTACAGTTAAATCGTTATTTCAACACCACCTTTATTAAATAAAACTCTTAATGGAATCTCCATTAGGTCAGTTAATTTAGATAGAGAGATACACCGTGCGCATAAAGGAATGGTAATAATATTCAGCTATTATTCGTATCGTAATGGAATATAATAAGCGCGAGGAGCGTGAAGATCTCAGTAAAAGATTTCTCGAATGCAATTTTAGTATTTTAGCGTAAGTTATGGAAGGATCAGATAATTTCTTGGTTGCGAAGGCGCGCCGATAGCGCCTTGATACCCACCCTTGCCCTGGACATACGCTACGTGCACTATTAATGATTCACTCCCATCCAATAGAGACGTAAGTGACTTGTAACTTTAGCTAGAAATGTCGTAAGTCTCAAAGGATCCAGCGCAGTTTGAATCCTTTTATGTATTGAGTCCTAAATTATTGCACGTATTTTTGATGGACACGTTGCGGTTTGCAGATGCAACTTCAACACATGTAATGATGTATTGCGGGGTAGATATTTTTCAAATTATGTTGTATGAGAAATAAAAATAATGTTTTAAACAGGCGAAATTACCTGACCTTTCTAGGTAGACGGTGTAATAAAAATTACTTGTATCAGATATAGTACAGTCAAGGAATTTAGTTCCTATTACCACATTGGACTATGTCAAAGTGACGTAATCAATCAAAACGTAAGAGACTTCTTATTTACAGTGTCACTTTGACATAGTCCAAAGTGGTATAGGAATTAAATTCCTTGACTGTACCAGGATCAGTGGTGGAAATAAAAAATAATGAAAGCTTCAAAACGCATAAACGTTGTTGTTGAGTTAAGAGATTAATGCGTTCGAAATAGGGAATGCAATTAACCGATTAAATGTAGCATCGGTTAATTTACCGGTTAAGACGAAATTTATCGATTAACCGATTAATAACCGGTTATTAACCGATTGAATTTTTTGCTAAAAAATAATGGTTTCTTAGGTTATTTAACACGAAAACTTGTGAACAAAGACGTGTAAATAAAACAGACGTATTTATTATGTGAAAACGCTTTAATTAGTGATATAATTATTTCTTAAATGTTAGATTAGAGATCAGTATTTAGACCACCAGTATACTAGTTTCATTTCTACACATTTAGGACATTCAGTATCTTAAAAATTCAACATCAGTATAATAGAATGTTACTTATGGAGTTGTATAATATAAAAAATAGTTTTCCTCGTAATATCTAAATAAAAATATCTGCTTCCGACTTTCAGTTGATTTCAAGAAGTGGTACCAAACGCTACTCTTGCTGCTCTTAGAATCTTTGAAATTCTCCATATTAAACACCACATTCTGTAACAAACATTGAAAAGGAAAATAAACTTGGATTCTCATAGGCTAAGTAAAAAAATATTCCATCGAGTAAAGAAACTCAACTCAATAGTTACATTAGAGACATTATTATAACTTAACTTACCCTTAATAAACATAACTTGTAAGAGTTGTAAGCAATCCATCCAAGTTCGAAAATCACACGCTTGTAAAAAGTCAATTTAATAACAAAAAGTCATCAAAATAACACGCGCTTAACTGCTTATGTAACCACTAACCACTAGGAAACCAACAAACTAACACTCCAGGTACGCGTCTATTTGCATCAAGTGTGAAGGGTACACTAGCTATATCTCTGACGTTATCATCTGAGCTCTGGGGCCATAAAAACCCTTTTGCGAACATCTCGCTCGCTCTAGGGAGGTTAGCAGATCTCTCGCTCGCACTTTGCCGCGACAGCGAGCGATTATTTTATGGTCCCAGAGCTCAGATGATAACGTCCGAGGCATAGCGTCAAAATTATAACGGTGTTTTAGAAAGAGACCATTAATCGGTTAGCCCTGTTTTTTGTAGCGCGTAGAGCATTCTCTCTTTCACTCATAAACGTGTAACCGGCCGGTGCAGTGCAGTGCAGTGCAACATATCTTCTTTTGTTAGAAACAAAATAATAAAAGCGACACCAACGTTATTGGTTTCATTTGTGAAAATCTTATTAATTTTACAGCTCACTAAGACTTTTTTAATTGATATTATGCATAATTGCGTATATTGCGATGTTTGTGTAATTTTAATATATATTTAGTTTAATTTGTGTCGTCTTTCTAATAAAAACTTAACAATGAAAGCTTTTTGCAGATCACTTCTATTAACCGGTTAATCGGTTAATTTCATATTTTAACCGGTTAAGTTTTTTGGCATAAATTTTCGATTAATATCGGTTAATCGGTTAACCGATTAACCGGTTTGCATTCCCTAGTTCGAAACCAGGATCAAAAAGTAAATAATCGATTAAAATATTTCTGTACATATTGGTGTTGATATTTAAATTAATTAATTTATTTTATTTTATTTTATGTGTAGTTATTGTATGTATGTTATTCAATGTTTTTTTGGTTAGTTTAATTTTTATGCTCTTCTCCTATATAAATTTGTACACTTGCCTACTCGATGCACAACTTGGCACAACCTTTCACTTTTCTCAATCTCTTAAGATTTTTGCAATTTTTTTTTATCTTCACTGTATTGTTTTTGTTTTTGTTTTGAACAATAAAGTGTTTACATACATAAAAGATTGACCAGTCTCCAAAGATCCTTTTCCGCTAGTGCAGGACTTATTTATGTCCCACAACCTGATACTGTTAATAAACATTTCGCTAACTCCAATTGCGTTCCAAGAAGAGCGGGTCGATAGCGCAGCCTGAGTTACAACGGCGTCAGCTGCTTACTGTTTTATCTCTTTGTACTTCTGTCCATGATGCTGTAGATACTTAATGGGGTATTATAGGTTTACTGAGTATATATAAAATTACTCCGTCGTTAACTTAGGATAGGCTACCTTTTTTATGGTATGGGGAAGGTAAACAAGCACATACGCCACCTAATGGTAAGTTCAATCCAAAGACTGCAATTTACGATAGGATGCCTCTTTGATAGTCATTTCACTAGTTGACTTTTCCCCATACGGGTAAACAACAATACGAACACTACTGCTAAGCCGTAGGTCAAAAGATAAGATGGTGATAGCGAACAGAATGAACTCTGCAACTGGGATATGCTACCTAAAAATGATCTCTTAGGGAACTAAAATGGGTAATAACCGAAAAAAAAATATGCATTTGAATTCCGCGAAAAATTGGTAAAAGATTGTGTTCCTTGGGGTAGATTTACGTCTCTGCTTGATGGTGATGAATGATGATTTTAGAATAGAATGAATCAGACAAAAGTGTACCTGTGTAGCAAATAATCAAAGATAATAATGATTAAAAAAGAAAGATACAATAAACATAAAATATCAATTACGTTGTCATCATTAGCGTTATCCGTTATCATCTTTCGGTACGCGATCGACTACGGTAGCTAAGGAGCTAGTTAGTCTTCGAAAGGTGATCATTATCAACATTAAAAGGTCCATGCTCACGGACATCCCTTAGCGGAATCGCACCATCTGTACTTATCAGTATACTGTGACAACTTTGAGTAACGAGAACAACTAATCTCATGACTAATTGAAACCGTTCACAGTAATGCATCATTCTGTTGTACTGATCGTTTTTCTACGCCCCAGCTGTTGAGCGATGCATGTTCCATGGGTTGGGCTAAGTTCTGTTTTTACTTTTCATTGATCAATTGTCAATGAGTATGTTCGCCTATAAGTGCCGCTGCGCTGGCGCATCCCACACGTTGCACGATTGTGGGAATGGGAACTGTAATTGTTGGGTAGGATTTACTTTTGTGATGTTAATTTTGTTTCGAGTCACGTGCATATTTTAGTTTAACTTTGTGTTTGAATGTTATAAATTTCTGATTTACCGAGCCGAGCCGAGTGTAGGTACATTTAGTATCTATCTAAACTACTAAACAAGGCATCACTTATTGATTGAAAAAATAACGTGAATTTTGTTGGAATTGCTTATGATTCTGGGTAGTAATGTCTGTTAACAACAAAAAACCTCAATGTACTTCAGATATATAACTACCTTCTGGGTACTTATATATCAAAAAAAATATAATACAAATCTTCTCGTAATTTATTGAATAATGTTTAATGACATATCATTTTTTGCCTAATTATTTATTCTTGCGAAGGGCGTTGGGAGCGATAGTGTCTGCGTTGGCGCCGTTGAATTTAATGGCGGCAGCGCGCACGCGCAGTGCTGATAAACATTGTTAGGTACACTGGAAAGATTAATGCGCGGCGAAATCGCTTGGATGCTGTGCTAAAAATGGCTTCGGGTTTATTAATTCACACAATGTTTAGAGAACAGTTTACCATGAACTATATTTACTAACCAGTAAATAACTCAAAGTCAAGCACAATGATCCCTTTCCCAAATTTGACCCATAATCGAGTGCATGGCACTGAATTAACAACAATGTTCTAATGTTATTCTCACAGCCCATTGTCTACGTGACCAAAACATTGTCCTCAGCAATGAACTTTACTGGAAGTG
The DNA here is from genome assembly GCA_923062465.1 of Acleris sparsana. Classification (NCBI taxonomy): domain Eukaryota; kingdom Metazoa; phylum Arthropoda; class Insecta; order Lepidoptera; family Tortricidae; genus Acleris; species Acleris sparsana. Next base: position 7,198,890 of record OV281293.1, read on the forward strand.
AGAGTGATCTGGCTGATACGCTGTGCTCGGAAACTGCTGACCTTTGGGTCTACGTTACGGTGCATTACTGGCTCTTTGTACCTAGCTTTATATTATGTTAAGTGTTAAGAATAAGTGCCCAGAAAAATTAACAATTTTACGGTTTCAAAAGATACGAAAAAATATGCGTAGTGCTTATAAATGCGTCTTACATAACAGCGTTTCAATATAAAGTCAAGGTTCATATAACGCTGAGTATTCCCTGCATATTTGCCATAGTATACACTAGGGTATTTCACATTAATAGGGAAAAAAAAAGTCTTATTTTTTGCAGATTCGCTTACGCCCAATCTGTTTCTATTGTAAAACATGAAAATGTGTAGACAATATTTAGAGGTTGCACAAATTGACCACTTAGGAGGAGCAGATTTTCAATATTTATTATCTTTCCAAAAACCAGGGATAAGTAACTTTCCTGTCAACTTAAGTCAAACACTAATGATTTTGACCATCATGACCATTTTTTCCGCCTGTTGCGAGTTTGGAGATTTGCACAATAATGATGAAAATTGATTCAAAAAGTTGTCAAAGTGTGAAACCCCTAAAGATACTGATGAACCCCTGAATACTTTGAGACAAGTAGGACCAAGATTTCGATCGAATTCATTTAAAATTGCAATGTATCAAAAGTTAATCATCCTGACCTACACAGTTCTAAAATGTATAACATAGCAATAATTTAGTTTATTATTTTCAGTTTGTGCAATAAAGACTTTACATACATACATACATATATACATAATAACAAGATAGAATACGAGTACCAATCGCAGTTTAGGTGCAAAAATAAAATCTTTTAATGGGTTGGACTCAGTTGAAGTGGCTGTCATTACGTCCCTGGCTACCTAGTGCAGGACAAGCAAGAAGATACTGAAGTAGGTAGTCTTAGCGATGTGATATTCCTATAAGTGACGCGCCCGTTCTTTGGAAGTCTGGAGGAATCTTGAAAATTGCTAGAGCCTGCCGTTTTGGAGAATTATTGTTAGTCGAATGTATCATTTTCAAAAGTTTATATTCCGAAAGAACATTTGCATTATTGTTTTATTTTAGTTAGTATTCCTCGCTGCCTGATTAAAATACCAGTCCAACTTACTTAATATAAATAGCACCAACAGGTTGAGCACAGACGCTAAATAAAACCACGCATAGTTCGAGACATGGCACTTGGAAGAATATAAGTCAGTTCTGGACATGAACATCCGGCAGTCGCGTGAGATGAGCGCGTAATTTAACGAGCCTCTTAAATGAAGTCTCGCAAGACTGTCACAACTGGAAAGTTGATTTGCCATATGCGAAATATATTGCTATGTTGAATGAAGAAAGGTGTAAATACTTGCTTAAGAGGATATGTGTGTTCTAATATTACTTATAAGGGTTACGGTGTTAAAGTGTTAAGAGGCCTCTTACAAAAAACTAAACTGGCAACATCGCTTTTATTCCTTTTTAGGATTCCGTACCCAAAGGGTACTTACGGGACCCTCCCTATTGCCAAGCCCTCGCTATTCGTCTGTTTGTCTGTCAGCGGGCTGTAAGTATCTCATGAACCGTTATAGGTAGATAGTTGTAGTTTTCTCAGAGTATGTATTTTTATTGCCGCGATAACAACAAATAATTAAAATAAAACAAATAAGCTTAAAGGCGCCATACAAGAAATGTGACAACCAATAAAATTAAAAATTAAAACGTCCCAGTTCAATAATTGTTTTTTCTTGACAAATTGAAGGGTATTTGGGTATTTTTAAACATAATCTATTAACTCTGTCATCTGGCAGATTGATGAGATTAATAACAAACGTTAACTAATTAATGACTTAGAAATCTTAGAATCAAGATTTAATACACTAAGTAAAATAATATGTAGGTAGGACTAAGGTATACGTCGGATACAAGAGAAATGCGGTTTAATGCGTACATAAAACATGCATTTAGGACAAAATAAACACGCACTCCACGTTGCGTGTGACAGATTGATGTTGGTTGCGAATGTTACCTATTAACCCCTAAGACAGACATTTTACCTAGTATAGGGGTCGAAAATGCGACCAATCCACTGCGCCAAATGTGCAAACCTTAATTTAATGTAGCTACGCAGATTCTGTATTACTGTACATTCAACATTTTTTTTATTTTTTATTTACCAGATAAAGGACAAAGGTACTACAAACAAACAGGTAAAGTTACTACAGACAAACTATATAGACGATAGCAGAAGTTTTTTTTAAGCTTTGGTTGACAGTTCTACAGATTTAAAGTGATTAAAAGCTATTTAAAGTGGTCAAATTGCACCAAACAAGCTTTACCAACGGCTGTTTTGCTTATTGCTATACTGATAATGATTTGCCGGGTACTTATTGTGTGATGGAACGTTCTTGACGGCAGACCGGGAGATTCAGTTTAGCTGTTTTATTAAGAGATGTTTTATTTTGCTGCCACTTTCGTTATTATGGGGGTTTAGGTTTATAGAGAGAATCACAGGAGGAAAATTAAAGTATTAATTTAGAGTTAAATGATTAGTTATAATGGTATGAAAATGTTTTAATTTACAATAAAGGCATCCCTGAAACTCATAACACTTATTTGACAAAAACACACTGCAACACAACAGACATAGTAAAAAAACACAGGATTAGACCCAACTTCTTCAGTTTTCCGTTCATGGATGTCTCCGACCAGTGCCCCTAGCCATGATGCATTTCTCTAACTAGCGTTTCTATTCGTTTCGTTTATAAAGCAATCGCGTCACTAGTAAATGATGTGGAACGAACAGCCACGTGATCTACCAGTGACGTGATTGGTCTAAAAACGAAACGAATAGAAACGCTAGTTAGAGAAATGCATCTTGGCTAGAACCTCTGTTTTTAAAAAAAAAATTTTAGGTAGTTAGATAACTTATCCCATACGGTAGCCTATAATTTTTAATTGCGCGATGCAACATGCTTTATGTATGTAGAATTTTATGTCAGGCGGATGTTACTTAAGTTAACTTGGGAAAATTGAAAATCTTTACACTGTTTGAACGTGTCATGAAGAAAACAAGTTTCAACACAAGACACATCATTTCTAAGGAAGTAAAGTGCTAATTAGGTACTTGGCACGAGGTTAAGATCGCTTTCAAATATACAAACTTGCAGCAGAAAATAATTATATTTTATCACTTAACGCATTAACTTGTGCTATGCCTTTTATGACGTTTCATACGTACTTGTTTAATGGTTTTATCACACGCGTGTTTTGCCTTGTGTCACGTAAAGTATGGTACATACCAATGTAACTGCATTATCTCTATTTATATACGCAACACAGTCCTTCCTTTTCAGTTCCTTTAAGACCTTACGCGATATGCTTTATTTTTCAATTCGTGTTCTCAAAGGTTAATTACTTAAATGGAACACCTCTTCAGTTCAAAGGCCCTAGGCCAAGATGCAATCGCTAGTAACGTTTTTTTTTCTGTCTCTAAAATGTTTGGGATGACCATTCTCGTGCGTTGCGATAAACCACGTGGTTTACTGTCACCCCATACATTTTGAATGATAGAAAAAAAAAGGTTAGTAGCGTTTGCATCTTGCCTAGAGCCACTGACTTTAGACGTTCATACATAAAACACCATTATCTACATAATTTTGTATCATTGATAGCTTATCGTAATATCTTATCTTATTTTATTTACTGATCTTGAAAAACAGGGTGTGAACATTTTTTTTCTTCTTTTATCCATGCATGATTTAGTGCGTAATTTAAATAAGTGCCTGCCACAGCAAAAACGGTACAAAAAACGATATTTTTTTCTCGGTTGATTTCGGTGCGAAAACGCCCTTAGCCGGCAGAGATCCCAAAGCGTAAAATTTCATATTATAAAAGGAAAGTGTTATTAAACAGCCAATTTCGCTTGTAATGACTCAGGTCAAAACGTCACAGCGTTATTACCTACTGTTGGTAATAAATATAACAATAAATAGGTTATCTATCAGCACAAAATATGGTGAGCTTAATTTGTTTTTTGAGTGTGCTCTCTCATGTAATATATTTTAGTTTTTAAATTGGTTTGGTATTATTTGAGATGCAAATGCTGACTAATAATATTTAAAATAATGACGATCTATTTTGGCGACTTCACAGGAGTGTATACATACTTCTAGACAAATCATCACGCGAGAATAAAAGCGAGCGATACGTATGTTACTCATACTTACATATATAAATTACAATGCAGTGTAATACGCTCAGCTTGTAACGCTTATTAAGAATAAAATCTCTTTCAAGACTATTTTTTGAACGGAACCCTAAGGGTGCTTAAGTTTGGCGGTTTCTTGAAAACTTTAACGCGCCCGCGGCACCTGTCGTAATTCAGAGGTAATTAAGCAGATTTCTTTTTAATCTGACGTGATACACTTACGAGATGCGAGTTTTTTAACATCCTGTACATCCGCCGATGTATTTTATATGAATAATTATACACTCGAGTTACTAATTACTGCATTGTGTTGCATTATTTGTCGCTTTTACGTATGACGAAATGAGTACCTATTTTGTTTAATATATTTTATTAATGCATACAGCTTATTTCGTTTATTTCCTACCAATGTCCGACAACTTACTGACAGATCAAATGAAATTAAATGCTCATTTTGATTACAAAGTATGATTTTGTCACAATCTTATCACGGAACATAAAAAATTGAGTGATGTGGATTAAAAAAGTACTTGTTTACTTAATTTCTGACAAAATAAAAATTGCTTACTCGACCAATACTTCCTCTTTAGTCAATCGGAAGAAACTATAATGATATTTTAATCACGGTTGAAAAGAAATTCGCAGACGGCTGATAAGTTTATCTCTTTTTATAAAACTCCGAAACCTGACACCAGTCGGAAACTCGTGTCGAAACTCGATTAATTTTATTTAATTCAAGCTCGATAAAGATCTTGCTACCGAATCACCTTGTAGGTGAAACAGGAGCCGTTGGTATATCATGCCTTATTTAATCAAAGATAGAGGAGAATATATGCCCTAAGAATTATAGACATGAAAGGTACCAGAAATACGCAATTATACTGACATTAGAGTGAAGACGTGTAAGGGCAAACGCAGTGTGAGATGGCCGTCTGCCAGACGGATGGGCGAATGTGAGGAGGCACTGGATCGAGCTAGTTGGCGCGCCTTAATAGAGGTCTACATCCAACAGTGGACTGCTATAGCCTGATGATGATGATGACCTTACTTTAATACCTACTTTACTATTGAAAAATCAGGTCGCAGCCTAAAAATTACACCCTATTTTTCTTTAACTTATCAAATGGTAAACACATCATAGCTTCTGGATATTTTCTTGTATGTTCTTGTGCTTAGTTAGTAAATCAATAAACATCTTTATCTATATGTGTTTATCTTTTTAGTGTTTAGTTCCTGGGCAAAGACATCACGGCTTATTTTGAATACCGATGTGGGGATAAGAACCGGTACATGACTAGCATAGAGGCTTTCCATCTTAGTCTTGAGTTGACAATGCATTGACAGTCTTAAGGATTGCAGTCTTGAGATTGCAAATGTCTATGAGTCTCAGATCCTACTTCCCATCAGATATCTTGTGTGCTCGTTTGTCTTCTATCCACCGTAATCAGACAAATTTTAGAGACAATTCACACATGTATAAAAAGAAAATTTAACACTGGGTTGCGACACAAACTCGAGTTAGGAAACGTCAGATTCATACGGAAACTGTAATTTTAACTCGATTTAGTGTCTTAACCCAGTGTTAAATTTTCTGTGCAACTGGCCCGAAGAAACTACTTAGGCCCGCTTGCACGTGAATGTTAACCCTTTTTTTTTACTCAGGGGAAATCCATAGGTTAATTTTAATTCGTTAGAATTTACAGATCTCATATGAATCTGACATTCGTTAATAACTTAACCTTAACTTAAACTTAACTTAACCACGTGCGCGGGACTTAATCGTCATTCCGTGATGGCTGAAAAGTGAATTGGCTGAAATACTGCTCTGTGGTTTAGCCGGGGTCTTCAGTCACGCGTCACTCCAGCCGAACAACCCTGCGGAAGATTGCGGTTATCCGAATTATTCAATATTGTTAGTGGTTTTAAAATACGCTTGATTTAATAAAAGTTGCTGTTAATAAAAGCACTTTTCGGGTTGAATAATAAAATTACCACAGAATGAATGATGCTCTGTGGCCCTAGACCAATATGCACTACTAGATGGTCGTGTCAAGTGCTAATGTCAGTTCCATACACAGTTTGACAGTTTTCGCGTAAAGCATCTTGTCGGCCTCAGGTTCTGATAGCACAGACACATGCACACACACACACAGACAATGACGGTGGTTGAAACGCTCGAATATTCACCCACAACAGCCGAACGACACCAAAGTTCGTACAAATTTATACAACTTTGACATACCTTCAGGTCAAAGTTTTTTTTAAAAAAAAAGGTTTTTTTTACAAATTACAATAATACCATTAAAGACTGACAGCCAGTAAACAATACGAGTATTCAAGATCGTATCTTACTTCATCAACTTCTAAAGCAGCACATACGCTAGAAACTGTAGGAAAATATTCGAAGTGATATTGTAGCATAAAACACAATATATCAAACGTAAACCTTCCGCCTTTACCCAAATATGGATGCCTATCTCGGAACAGTAATCGATCTTATTCAATCAACTACAATCAGCGATCAAGGTTACCAAACAATGTCCGATCATCCGGTACATATTATTAATCAATCAATCAGTATTAATTGTTATTTATCTTTACATCTATAACTATAAAAAAACATAGTATATGTACTGATACACATAACGCATGCACAGTTTACTAAAGAACGTAGAAATGTGAACTTTGAAATTATTCCTTTACTAAGTCAGAGCGTACCAACAACCTATTAGAGTGTGCATTCTCAATCAAAGTATCTTAGAATTTGATCGCTCGATTCACAATTCTATGATAAACCGTTTTTAAGAGAATAACACCTCAGAGGGCCCTGGCAAAGTGCACTACGCTAACTAGCGTTTCTAATCGTTTGGTTTTTAACCAACGTCGTCACTGGTATCACGTGACTTTTCGTACACGTCATCTACCAGTGACGCGATTGGTTTAAAAACGAAACGAATAGGAACGCTAGAAAGCGTAGCGTTATTATGGTCACCTAAATAGCGGTGGATAAGGCCTCTGTCACTTTCGCACTTAGGTATTGATCTGAAAGTGACAGAAGTTTTATCCACGCTATCCACACCAATAAACACAACCATAATAGGCCCACAGGCATGGGCACAACTTATGTATAGGTGGAATAAGGAAGGGTAGAAACAGGACGGAGACCGCAGGGAAGCCTTACGATTTACCACAGGTGTCGTCTGCTCCCGATGCGCAAGCGTCTCAGCTTACATTTCTTTAATACTTGAGTCCTTATATTCTTAATTTTACCCTAATTGGTTAGGTGCGCATGAAGTTTAGTAGGGCAAAGTGCCTAACAGTAAGTGGACGGACTATATTCAGTACCAAGCTCACACATTTCCAAGTAAAACAAATACGATGACTTCGTGGCATTATGTTAAGTGGCGGGGTTGTGTAGTGAATTCCTCAAGTCAATTATAAAGCGTCAGTTGTGATAACTTGAGCTGATTAAGGCCTTCCAATTATTTTAACAATGCACGGCTCAGCGTCTGGGTCTCTGTAACGGCAGTCTGAGAACTGTCACTGCCATTTTCGCTTTTGGGACAAGGAAAATGGCCGCAAAAACCACTTAGTGAATTACGCAAAGAATTTGTAAAGGGTTAATAAGGTAAGTTAACTTGAAGAAGATTCTGAAAATAAGGGCACTAAAACAACATTATGACTCGGAAACAATTAATATCAAACTGTTTTTCCTAATTTTATAGTGTTGTTTCTGGCCAGTTCTAAAAGTCGTCCACTTATTTCGTAGAAGCGATACTAAAAGCATCGCAGATTCAAGCCTTAGTCCAATCTTTCTTTTAAATTATAATAGATCCTGGATCCGGGGAAAGCGATTTCGTAGCGGCCGCCATCGATTAAGGCAAGCGAGGATCCTAACAAAGAGCTTGTTAAAATTCTTCCAAACTCGACCGCTATCTAACACGCCTTATTAAAATGAAAAAAATATGCCTTTTTCTTTTCATAGTCTTATAAACAAAGGTAAAAGGCGTCCTGTACAAACAGACCGTCAAACCGTTAACCTAATTTTGTTTGCAACTAACTTCTGCCCGCGACTTCATCCGCGTAGATTTTGACTATTGTTTAAATGAAACTCTACATATTGGCCGTCAAGTTAAGTTGTAGATTGTCGTCAAAGCGTTGAAAAGTTGATCCGTTTATCTTATCCCTGTACGAAGAAGTGAGAGTGACAACTGTGTCAAACAATCTGACAGGTCTGGCGAGTACTTCATTGTGCCCAATACACGTTTCACTGCACAATCCGATTGTACTTTGACCCGCTGTCTTAATGAGGTAATCGTAGTAGCTGACAGAAGATTGGTTACACTTTTCATAATGAAATTCACGACGGTTTCTGTCATACATTGGCGCCAAGAATTACCATTACACGATACGAGCAACGCAACAATTGCAGTAATTTTTTATCACTTTTCATGTTGATTATACGGGTAATCATATCACACGTCCGCGGTATCAACTGGCATAGATTCGAAGGATTAAGACCACCTCTGCCTTTAACCGTAATGTGTAGATAGAAATATTATCGCTTGCACTTTTATGTGTCGATTTAAACTGACATCGCTATGAGATTAGTGTCAATGTTACCTGTTCGCGATTCGAAACGCTTTGTCCCAGATCGGCGCCAATCTCAGCATTAGCGGCATCTGGATCTAGTAATCCATAAGTGACAATTTGTATTTTTTTGCTCCAATGATTTTACTTTTACTCAGTACTTGATACGAGTAGGATTAAGTCGATGACCTAGTATGCATGAATTGCATGACCCTATTTTGTGGTTAAACGAAAGTTAAGTGTTGCTGATTTATAAAGTAACAGTGTAATGTCCTGGGTAACTTTTGACAAGGACTTAAAATAAAAATAAAACAGACGTGGGTCCGGAGATATTTTTGGCTATAATAAATACCTCCTTGTTAAGAAGAATATTCCTGTTATTTAAGACGCACGTCATATATACATTCCGAGACAGTTGACACCCCCTCAAAGATTCTTACAACTGTTATTAGTTATTACATATTCAAATGCCATTGCGCTATCTGAGTCTGCGCCAATTTTTGTTTGACGCCAGTCGCTCGCAGGCAGGTGCGTGGAGCGCGCGTGCGTAGCCATCATTGTACAACAGCTGATTTTGGCGCCAACGCGATCTTAAACACGATCTGGAAAACATAACCAACAGTTTTTTTCCCAAATTTTCGCACGATTCCCCACTGACTTTAATAAAGTGTTTAGTGTGACAAAGACTTATGAAGATGACAGTTAATCGAATAAGAGTTGTGGTGCTTGGCAGTGCAAGATGCGGGAAATCGGGTAAGGCTAATTTACAAATTATTCTGGCATGCACACCTGACTCACAGGAATGGAATGGTTGCGATTTATGTGTATTCTCTTCTTTATCCCATCAAATAGCAGGATAATAACATAACGACGCTTCGTCGAACAGCGAACAGGTCTTTTAAAGTTTCGGTTAACCACGATTTGCTCTATCTCATTCTGGCCTTTAAATAAATTCTAAACGAGAGTGAGATAGGTTTCTTAAAAAAATGTCTATTTTGAACAGGACGCTCGACAGAAATCAATTATGCCTAATGATCCAAGAAAGGATTCTTTGATTTATCACGAGAAGAAAACCGGACGCTGTAATTAAGGCTGTTAATTTAATTACTGGTATCGTTAGTTTTATTTTGTTTTACGTTATGTTACCGCCGAGCGGCAGGTGCCTATTAGTGTTATCCTACTGATTTATCATGACTGCTCGAGTACCATCTGACTCTCGCTCTCTGTAGAGTTCGTTAACTCCCAATTGGAGCACTTGAACCTTTTACGATATAGGCAATTTATTGTTCTATATCAGATTGCATGTTTTTCTTCTTAAACATTGTTGACGAGTGTTAAAAGAATGGTCTTATTCGCAATGTTTTGTAGCTTTTGAGGTTATTGAACAGTATGAGTGACCTAGTCTTGCTTGTTTACCAAGACCAGTTCACAAATGTAATTGTCAGCCTCTTTACGTCGTTCTGAACTGTCACTGGGCCGACGATACGGTAGCAGTTAAATACCTCTGGCTTTACTAATCCAGCCCGAAATGCATAATTTTTTGAGCCCCATTTACATATTCATTCCTAAGTCCTTGGTCTCTAGCCCTTCAATGGTAGGCTTTAGTAAATCCATACCTTATTGGATATCTTAAGATCAAATTTTGTAATGGTTTCAAAACAAAGCGACGTGGGTGTTGCAGGGCGAGGTGTTGAAATTATCAGGTTTGATAAACTGTTAAATAATGGTTATAATTTGGGCGGTTGTTTACGATAACGCTTAGGAGTGTGAAATAGGACAAGGTCTCGACAACGATACTTCACTTGAACAAAAGTTAATACCTAAAATGGGGTTACCAAAATGTATGTATTACTTCAAAGCTTTTGAATCACATACCTGAGTGATGACCAGTTATGACTGTTCCTAATTCAGGAAGCATATACGTTTTTTTAAAGGAATATGAATTCTTAATGAAAATGAAAAAAAGTTTCATTAAGGATTCATATTCCTTCATTAAAAACATTGGACATGCTTCCTAATAATGTAATGCTAATGCATTGGTATGAAAGAAACCTTATTCCATTCTTCAAAATAAGCAAGTTACTGACTTTATTTTCATTACCATTTTAACGAGCTAGTTCTTTGTTGCACATGCGCCCCGTCAGGTGTGAAACAAAGGCGCCTTATCAACGCCGTTGACTCAATGATATCTGGCTGATAACTCAGTTAGGTTCTGTGTCAACAGCCTAGTGGCCAATTCCATGTATAAATCTTGATAAAGTAATTATGTGTTTATTAAATTCTTTGCATCGTTATTGAATTAATCAGTGATATTGCGTAGTGGGTTTAATAAGGAGTCATGTGATTTGTGTGGGGTTTTCGCTGTAACATATATACTTCCACCGTGTACACGAAGAATACTCTAGATAAAGTATTAAAGATCCAGAATAGAAAAGTCATGGTGTGCTGTGAATTGCTGCACAGCATCTGTGCGTCATCAGCCTTCCAATTCTTATGTTGATAGGTCGTATTTGAGAAATTATAGACGGGCGACATCGAATAAAGTTTGGTCTTACAATTTGCTAGTTAGAGGAAAAAACTTGTTGGGTATGTTTCTAATTCATTATCTTGCAAGTACTTAATAAAAGTTTCCCTGATGAATCTCTTTGCACGTTAGTTATAAGTAATCCGAATTCGTATAGATTTACTGAAGTAACTAACTAAACAACGTGTAGTCAGCGTCAAGAAATAGCAACGACAGCCGTAAAATATTCCTACTCCTGGTGCGTGCGTACGCACGCACTGCAGTAAACAGGCAAGCATTTGTCATCAAGATCCAATTATGACGCCGAATACAGCCACTTAATATTTGTAAACTTTACCCTCGCACGTAAACTGTTCTCCGGTTAGTTGCGTAATGCAAATTCAAGAATAACAACAGGACTACCCATGCAAGGAATAGCGTAGAATTTTCGTTAACCACTATATTTTGGAGCAAACAAACAAGCCCCTAAATGCAAATTGCAAAGGTACTAACTGCAGAAAGTTCAGAGTGAGAGTTTACGACAGTTTAATTACTTTTGAAGTCAATAAAAGTAGATGGATAGTTTAAAGACGCATGTGCCTACGCAAACGCGATCTAAGAAGTGAACATGGTTTACATTTGTTCAAAGCCATGAGCTGAGTCATGAAATGTAATTATATTCTTTGGTTCTTCATGAATATTCCACTCCACGACTCCCGCAAGAGCGTTCGTCACCTAGAAGAAATGCGACTCGTCGCAGGCGCAGGCGGCTGTGGGCTGGATCTAGATTGATCACATCCGCCGCTATCCTTATACAGGAATGTGTACTGTAACTGAGAAAGTATTTTTGCAGGCTAGTCTTCAAGCGTGTTAACAGTACCAGCTATTAAAGATGACTCACGTTGCACAGCCATGTTCCTGGTGAATCATATCTCGTTTGGCTAAAAACAATCTTGAAATTAAAAGGAAAATATATTTCACCGTAGGGTAAAAACTGCGAGCAACAATTTGCTTACAGTTATTCTTTTTCTTACGTATCCGAGTCTTTGGTGGTCCAATTTTATTCCCAATTCGGGTGAGAGTTTTTGTGAATACGCCTCTCCAAACTAATTTTACGCATGCAATTCAAATTAAAGCGGATCGGTGTGCATTTTAAAAGGAGTGCAAGAATGGGCGGACAGGTGCGAGGCTCACATTGTGCCCGAAATTTGCACAGTTTTTTGATCTCAATTAAAATACAGTTTCTGCACGATTAAGACTTCCTCTCGCCACACACAAGAAAAATAAACCAGTAACATTTTTTTGTAACATATTTACAGATCAAAGGATTTTGAAATGTAAGAACTCCTTGTAAGCTCCGATAATCTTGCCGACAAAGTTAATCTGCTTGCACACCGGTTATTAGAAGCCAGTAAATAATTACGGGCTTCCGATGCTGGCCGGAACGGGAAAGCTTAGATCATTGCTTTGTTCACGTCGCCGTCATGTTCTAAAGTTATTATTATCATGTTGATTCTACGCATTACCATTATGAGCAGAAGTGCTTAGCGAGCACCTGGTGTTAACTAAAGAGATAAATATTAACAAAGAGTCGAAACGCGAAAAAATGTGAAGTAACACCCACTTTCATAGAAGCGACGATGGCTTTGTGATTTGTTAGATACCGAATGTTAATCGCTCGGCTCTTCACTTTCTATTGTTGACAGATCTTTTTCTAAATTGAATATTTTTCGATTTTGTTCGAATAATATTAATAACTATCTTTTGACAGCAAAATTTCATTACTTTTGTATAAACGTTGCACTACATGATTCTATTAACGCATGGTAATCAAATCACCTATATCATTTGATTTACTAATAGACGGCTGTGCAGTAGAAAGCATAAACAATAAGTCGGCGAAAGCCAGAGAAATTGATTTATAGTTGCGGCTTCGGATATTTTAGGAAACACTTGAGACTTTTAACAACAATTAGAGATTAGGTAACTACGATGTTTCTGTGGTTACGTTAGTTTTGTCACTGTACCTAATATTGTATTTTAGAAATGAGCAAAAAACAAGACGCGATAGCGCGACTTCATCACACTTTATTTTTGCAAAGTTGTACAAGCAAATATATAGACTAGTTTTTTTACATCACATTTTTTTTTTTTTATGGCATAGGGAAGGCTGACGAGCACACAGGCCACCTGATGGTAAGTGGAAACTGTGACCCATAGACATTCGCATTCACAAGACTGCAAGCCTAAGAATGCAAATGCGCTGCCAACCCTGAGGACTAAGATGGAATGCCTCTATGCTAGTCATTACACCGGCTGTCTTATCCCCAAACCGGAACACAACAATGCGAACACTGCTGTTTGGCGGTAGGTTAATGGATAAGATGGTGGTAGCGATCCGGACGGACCCCGCACAAGGTCCTACCACCCGCACACCTACACCTACATTTACGGGTATGAGTTTTTATGTTAAATAGTGTAATGGTATCATTGCAAACATAAAACCCGAACTATTTTCCTAACAAGTTTAAAGCTAAGGTTTTAAATTAAGCTGTAACTCCCCGTCACATTTACACTGAAGGTAAAAGTGAATATCTATGTGGAAATAGTCGTTTTTACCATTTTGCTGAACGAAAGCGTTTACATTTATGGGAAACTTGTAGCCAAACTAGTTATATTCTGTCGAATTTATAGTTACAACTATTCCCTTAGACGGTGGCGGATATTTTTATGGCAAACAGAAATCTCGTTACTCTTCTTTTAAGGTTATTTTAAAGCCGTAAAAGCCGTTGATCTCACCATTACTTTTAATTAATTAATTCAATGCCCGGTTCTTCTATTTTAATACCAAATTGCGTATTTTGTAAAAGTAGATTTGCAGAAAACTACATTTTCTATTAAATCCGACGACATTAACGATACTGAGGGTTTACTTCAAAAAGTTTTAGATGATCAACTTAGTTATCATTTTTATCACAAATGAATTTTCTTTCTGTTGTAACTATCGCTTTGACGTGTCAAACACACATAAAAAAAAATTCAAAGTAAGTATGTTAACTATTATGTGTATATTATAAAGTCTATTAGTGAGCATTTTGTTTTAGTGTAGAGTTTGGCCATGTAATATTTTTTTCATCTCTCCTGTTCGGAAAGTTTAATTTGAATGGGTGGATAGCCGGGTGGAAAATTGCGTTTTCATCTCTAGGGTGGAAAGTAATTTTTTTTAATAGTTACGATTGGCCACGGAGTCTAAGATAATTGAGCTACGTCATATTATAAACATAAAAGATTTTCATATGTCTAAACTCGGCTATACGTTAAACGATGTATTTATTACGGCCTATAGGTTCATATGAAAATCATTTTAAGACTGGTCTATTTTTTTGCAATTACAGAAAATCAACATTTAAAATTATTCCTCTATTCTGCTGCCCGCCATAATGCCGTGATAGCATAGCATGACACTTTTTCTTTCACGTTTCAGCATGGCCATCTAGAAAATACACTACTGCCAACATTAGAAAAGTTTAATCGAGTTCACGACCAAGGAGCTTATTATACAACAAGGAGGTTGAACACCGAACATCCGTTCGAAACAAGAAATTTGACCTTTATTACGTCACGAATATATTCCATCTCTTTCTTTACTTAGGGTAAGAATGAGATGGAAGTCATGCTCCTTGGCCGTGACCAACTCGATTTAACTTTTCTAATGTTGGCAACATGTGTATTTTAACTTTTTTATGAATTTAGGAAAAAAAATTTTTCAATAGATAAAGCGGGAAACGAGATTAAATATATTTAGGTATACTGTGTCTTTTTTCCTCACAGTTGAAATGAAAAGTAGAGTGTCTAACTCGGGTGAAATTACCCATTTCCCCTCGAACTATTGGCGCTCTTACTTCGTTCGAGCGCCAGAAATATCTCGGGTGAAATGGGTCACTTTCAACTCTTGGTTATCAATCTACTATTACTATTTCTAGAGCGTTTGCGCAATAGATCCATGAAGTCGGAATGTCCAATAAGACCCTTTTTACCGGACAGCGCCGGAAGGAGGAGAATCTATTTTATACTTTTTTAGTCCTTCTGCATCGTTACTTGCAATTTCCGAATATCCTAAAGTAAGTTTTGTCTAAGTTTTTGGACCAAAAAGTTCTAGCCTCGTTAGAATATCTAATTAAACAGGTGACAATTCCGACCCGCTATACATTTGGCCGAAAATAATAAGGACAATAAAAGGATCTTCCGTTATTGTGCCATGGAGAATTGTGCCTTCAGACAAAATTATGTATTTGAAATGCGGTATAAATAGACGTCAAGTTAACCAATCATTTAGTTTAAAGAGCATCATTGAGTTGCGGCCCTATTAGGCAAACAATTTCGTCCTGATACCTGATACTCTTAAAAACGGCTCTCTGTCGAACGGTCGATCAAGTCAGCGAAGTCATACAAGCTTGCTCACGGGAGTATAGCGGGTAAACTGAAAATGCACGCCCTTAAATGTGGTTTTCACTCTCTGACGGGTCAACTTCAACTCGCCGGTTGATATTTGGTTCGTAGAGTTCAGTAATTAGTTATTTAGGAGAATCACCTACCAGCTGGCCGCCCCATAATGTGCAGTCTGTCGAAAGCAATTTGGCATTTTTTTTATGATGGGAGGCAAAAGTCGCTTAATGGGACCGCCAGCCTTACTTTAATAGTGAGCCATTTCGTACAAACTAAACAAGAAACGACGCAGAAAAGGACCAAAACAAACGTCTGAGTCACGCTCTCGTTGTGTTAGAAAAGCACCGAACGGATTTATATTTTGCTTATTTACAAACACCACAGAATTAGAATATTCTCCGAAATTGAGTACGCATTTGTTTACGCAAAATGCTGACTAACCCATAGTAATGTCTTAGTATAAACATTGAAGAAAAAAGACTTAAATACTTTATATATGTTACTTTCAAAGTACGCCTTTAATTTCAAGCATTGGGCATAGCATGATAGTAATTTTCTTGCAAAAATAAACATGTAGATAATTATGTATATTTTAAACCTTAACCCGTAGTAATAAAATAATTCACAATAATTGACCACACGTCCATACCCTGCGGTTTAACGAGCTTCTAACATCCAAGTAAACTTCGCAAAGCGCTTCTTATTATGCAATTACATACGAACAATCAATCACGGCCATCTTGATTATGTGATTAAGTTATCTGCGTACGCGCCGCCTCCGGGCAGCCGTTTGAGAAATGCAAACATTATGGCTAAAGCATGATTAGCGTAATTTTAGTTTTAAGTAGAAGGTTTTTGTTTCTTGTTTTAATTTTGTTCTTTAGTGAACTTTCGCAATGGGAGCGCAGATTTTTGAATCTGTATCAATAAAGCTGTCTAGTGATTACTTAGATAATTTAAAAAAACAGCTTTGTATATTTTGAAATGTTATATCGCAGAGGTTATTTTTTTATAAGATTGGTTTACGTTGGCGATTTCTGTTCAGAGACAAATTAATGCCATGTCAAAATAATAAAACATGAGATTCGATGAAATGAAACAATCGTGGAAGTGAAATTCAATAAAATTACAGGTTACCAGTAAATATTCTTGGCTCTGTTTTCTTTAAAAGTTGCATATAAAATTAGCTCTTATTTTGAAATTCTTTTAATTCCTTTCTACATGTCAGGACAGGACAAGACTTCAATTATAATTTCCCGAAATCCGTGAGTCAATTGTCACGCCCAATAATAATGCGCTGAATCAGGTCATCATAAAGTGCGCGAGTAGTGCCGTGGGATGCGTTTGGGCTAGATCGAGAGCAAGTAAATGTCAGCGCTGTATTTATAGTGCCCAGGCGCATGCCGCGAGAGTCTGAGTCACCCGGTCAAACGTCTACTGGGACCCCCGCTCTAGGGCTGCCAACATTTTAGTAAAAATAAGTCGTTAAGTATAATAAATACATAAATCATGGGACAATGACACATAAATTGACCTAGTCCCAAACTAGGGAGATGGAACCAGTAATGGACAATGACAAATAATGGACACTTGATTCATATTTTACAGAAGATAAGGGGTATTCATTTGTTTAGCAACAATCAATTTATGACCGTAAAATCTTTGAATTAACAGTTAAGTGTCCATTATTGGTGCCTGTCAGCTTATAGTGTCCAACACTGGTGCCATCAAGCAACTAGCCTTTTAGGGACTAGGCTTGTACTATGGATCCTAGACAATGATAAATTTAACTACAGAGAAAAACGTACTTAAACACATAGGAAACATCCAAGATTCAGGAACAAATATCTGCTCGTACCGGGATACGCGGGACCACTAGCAACTAGGCTAACGTATCGGTAAAAAAATATAAAAACAATAAAGGTTTAAATTAATAACTTAATTAATCACCAAGTTTCTCGAAAATCTGATAAGTAACGAATACCCACATAAGACTTTATGAAACATGAGCAAAGATTGCTTATTTATAGCGAATCTCAGATTGTCACTAATTAACTTAAGTTTTAAGTGGTTAAAAAAACGCTCTCTTTATTGTGTGCTCGTGCAAACTAAAAAAAGTGAAATGTTTATTAAATGAAATAGTGGTAATTTTAACATTCTATATTGACGACAGTTTTTGAAAGCCCTAAATACCTCGCAAGCGATTGACTTACTCATTCGTCAATTTATAAACTCTCGCCGAAATATTTATTTTTAGTGCCCATCGGTGATTAAATATAGCAACCTCGGGTAATAATAGATCGTGAATGGAATGGGGAAAAAATAAAGCGATGAAACATACGAGATTAGTGAAACGCGTGTCTTCTCAACGTTTGAGAAAACAACATTCTATACATTTACAAATGTAACGTACGATATATTTATAATTCGTCTGTGTAACTTACAAATGTAATTAATATTTTTTGCTGTCGCGATAAAATTTACAACCAATAGGTGAACATGACGTTTCCAAACGTGTTTTTAACTTGAATTGACGTTAAATTCTAGACTTGTAGGCCATGCAGAGCTCGTCAAGCCGTAGAAACATGCCACCTGTCAAATTCTAAACTTGGCCGGGAGAAATCAGAATTAGCAAGTCACTAAGTCGTCAATAAGTGAAAGCGCGCATCCTTGGAGACATAATTGACGTGCTTCATTTTTATCATATCTATAAAAGCCGTGACGGATGGTCAATGGCTGAGGAAGTCCAATTTAATTAAGCGTTTGCGGAAATAAAATGTGGATATTAAATTGACGTTAAAAATGCAAATGAAACAGTCGGTGTCCAATTACCGACTAGCGTGGCGCGGGATCGTGTCTGCAATCGCCTCACCTGATGTTCTTAATTAACATTTAGCTCCTGCTACCTTATTCACTCGCAGACGTCTCGGCCCAGGGAACCGTTAGCTCTCGTTACCGGTACCGTACATTCTGGAAATGAATCTAGAATTTCTTCAACATCCGAAAGCCGTGAACTCGCCTTCGCTTCCACGATGCAAGTTTCCTTTAATTACCATTTATTTTAAATTAACTTTTGCTTCATCTGGGTGTGTTACTGGCGAAACTAAGGCCCTGGACACGATGTTCAACGCTGTCGCAAACGATTTTTGACAACTGCCAATGTTTATAGAATTGACATAGGCGCTTGACGCGACCATCCGTCAGCCTACGTCAATCCTATACATTTTCGATAACGATAACGATCTCGCAATGCATCTTGTCTAGAGCCACTGTTATAGCTCAGAAAATATACGTTATATATATTCTTTTAGTGTCGTTGCACTCAACGGGAACTTTAGTTGTGTTCGCGTTAAGAAATCGTTTGCATCAACTTTTGGATATAACCAATTTTATTGCCAATCCATTCCGGTACGAATAATTTATGTAGGTACGAACGAGTTAATCTTTAAAATCAGTAATAAATTATCAACATGGAATCCGCTATGCGGACCGTATGGTTTCAATATCACGATGATACGGAACGTATTGTCAACACCGATGAGTTACGAAATAATGTGAAGACGTTTTTTTAATCGCATTGGTATTCATATATTCAGTTTGTTTATGAATTCGATTATTTTATCTCAGATGAATTCGTTGGTAAAATTCATTGCTTTTTCTTATCTTTAGCATGTGCCAACAACCTTTACGATACATAAGGTTACATTTAAGCTGAACTTATTGGTAAGGCACTATCGGGCCGTGAGCTACGTTCTCGTGGATTGCCTTGAACACTTGATAGGGTATCAGTGCAGCAGTGAAAGTATTCGTTAGCGTAATTACCTCAGAGTCGTATCAATTCGCATGTTTATTTGCATGTTTTGATAAGAGAACAACTTTTCCGATTCTGGAACATTTCACGCTAAAGTACGTATGCTTGTACCGGCTTCGGCTGGTTACCAAGTTTTACTTTTACTTTATCGCCGTCCTGATCAATTAATTTATGGTCGACATTAATTTGAAAGAGGTATTTATTATAGTTGCAACCACAATTGCTTTCGAAAGCGAATGTGTAAGACTAGACGATCCGGTGTTTTCGTTCACGACTTGACTTCCCACGAACGGAATTATGGGCCCGATGGAAACTACGGTAGCTACCTATTTTGTCTAGACTGCTTAGGTATAATAATAATATCTCTCCGAATTTTAAGTTTAAGATCTTCCACACTTTCCACCACGCATACTACCAAGTTAAAAAATGTATTTATCAATTAATTGTACAAACATTAACTGCTCAAGACAGGGACAGATAATATCAATTAAATATATGTTGTAATACTTGTAATCTCTGAACTATAATATGACTATAATAACTTACCAAAGAAACTAATTAAACGAAAGCATTTCGTTTTTTATTAGTTATTTCTAGCGTACCACATTAGATGACTTTTGATCGCAAATAATAGTTTACGTTGACATAGTAACAGCCTCTGGGCGTTAGCGAAGTAATAAACCGATTTCACTATTGTTATACGTATTTAGATATTAATGTTTTGATTGGCCATTGGCAAAAGTATTAAATGCAATCAATACGGTACTGAGTTTCTCGTTCCGGTACGTTCCAACACCCAGTAACACACTAACATCTCAACGTGTGACTTCTTGCAGACAGCAAAGAACGCTCGACTGAAATAAATGGAAAGTACACAGAGACAGCCTCGATAGATAGTTGCAATTAACACACATGTATTCTTCAAGAAGCCATGAACGACTCTGCCAATTCCCTGACCTTAAACCACGGTTGTAAATTGTAAACGTTAACAGTGCTCAAATGAAAACGTCATGCAAAACAAATGATTGTTTTATGTTTTCGCGCTGTTGACACGTACAGTTTTTGACGCTCTAGAGGTTTTTATGAAAAATAATACAGCCTATGAGTAAGACACAAAAACTTGAAATTTAATTTAAGTCGATGCACTTGATTTACAAGTAATTGACTTGTTTAAAAGGTCTACCAACTTACTATTAGATGCAGCCACCAAATAGGCGATTTCATGATCACTATTTATTGCGATTCAGGTTGTTTTTAAAGCTGTTTTTTTTTCACATTACTAAATCAATCTTATGCTTTAAACAAGATTTAGCTTTTTGGTTCAGATGTCCCGAAATTGCAAAATGTATTTTTAAACTATTTCATTGATTATGTCTTATAAGGTATAATTGTTATTGAAATAATCAAAAATGAGCACGAAATGTCTGGTGATAGAGTGCAGACTTATCTGGCCGTAGCATCAGGTCAAATTCATTGTATCATAATAAGTAAAGAGCCAAAAATGTACATATGTGACGGCAAAGTTCAGCTTAATTTGCCAGGAAAATAATTAATACTGAACTCAAACTAAAATAAAAACCCTGTGTAAGTCATGTTAGTAACTTTTTTAGTGGTGAGAGGCAACTATGAATAAGTAGATCAGTGTCAACGCAATCCGTATATTGCAACATTGTCAGTAAGCTTAATAGTAGCCTCCATCATAAAGCAGAAGTTGACAATAAAGACGAGGATGACATGTTTATCTTCCTGCCATGAACCGGTGTACTGAGAGAGGCAGAGTCAATAAAATGCCAGCTGATGAGACAAGACGTAAAGATCACTTCAAAAACCTTTGTATACTTTATGCCCCACCATATTTCACAGATGCAGCAACTTAAACTTCTAAAGCCTAACATGACTCTTAATGTCAAATATACAATTCTCTTCCTCGCATAACCCCATAAATATAGTAAACGTATGACCAGTTTTGAAGGGTTAATATAGTAAATTTCTATTTGAGGATCAATACTGTCTAAGTTATATGCGAGGGCCATAAATTCTCAATATAAAAGGCCAGGGTAATATTGGATCTTATTTTTAGTAAAGTATTCACTAGTCGCTAAACAAGAGTACTTTTGGCTAGTTGAAACTTGACGTAGGTACTTTGAAACATTATTTATGACATGAAGTTTACGATTATAAGCCGGTCTGACTTATACAAGTAGTTACAAGTTTTTACAAGTAGTCAGTGCTCTAGAAATAAGCGTGAACTGATCAAGATTAAGTTAAGAAGTTAGGTAACTTAAATTTACGTTTAGGGTAAGTATTTTTATGCAATGACACCAATAACAACGCCACGTATAAATAATAATTGATTGCGTAGTACAATTAAAACCATTGACACTTTGTTATCACCAACATCAAATAAATTGACCAGAAGCAGTTTAACTATTAAGTAATCTGGTACAATTGTGAATGCGACAATTCGACCACTACAGTTCCTAGAAAGACATTGAAAAAGCCTTTGAAAGGCAACTTCTGATGAGGTATTGTGGTGTTTATAGTAAACGCTATAAGTAGTACAGTTAATAGTTGTCAAACTGTTAACGCCCCTATTGTTAGACGTACGGTTTGTGACTTTCTTCAGAAGCATAGTTTTTTTAAGTGTTTACAGCTTGTTGAATGGAAGCAAAAGTTGGAAACGAATATTTACTAATTCTTCGTAGTTCAGGTTAACAGCCCTTTTGTCTGCTTTCCCTCTAATTGAGACTTGTAGCAATAAATTATTCCCGGAACACTTTTGTAACACCTCTTACCGATTACTTGCTAATTGCTGCTTTCTCTAAACTTCGTTGTTGTTTTGAATGCAATATGTTTATTGAATAATCCGTTACTATTTTGAAACCTTTATCTATCATTGTGTCATTAAATTACTAGCGCTTCGAACAAGACCATTATTTCCGAGAATAGGCACCGGAATAAATTCGAGTAGAGGGTCAATTTTTCTACAGAAACGATAGGAAAGCCTAAATTCTAGCCTTTCAGTGATCGAAACGCTAAATCAGCATGACTCTTAACTTCTTTACTGCGCTCATTGACTAACGAACTGGCTATCTCAATAGATTATTTTTTGTTACAGCTGTGGTGGTCCGTTACCTAACGAAGCGTTACATCGGCGAATACAGCTCCACCGGCGGTAAGCATCAAATTGGCACGCATAGTCGCATATCGCCAGCCTCGCTATGTCTAGAATGTTTAGAAACACATAAAGCCCTTCGCACAGGTTCGCCCATGCCAAGAGTTGCCAACGATGGTTTATTTGCGATATTGGCAGCGACGAACAGCCAAGGCTGAGAGACGCGACGACCGGCGCCTGCCGGCCGGCCGTCGACCTTTGATAGCGTCTGATTGAGATATTTCGAAAGATAAAGATCGTACTGGCTTCGAGCTAGTTTCTGAGTGCATTAACGTTGCAATTTTGTTCTTTATTGCCACTTTTAATCATGTGCTTGAGGGGTTTTATGCTATTTCCGTCACTAGCACCTTCTTTAAAGACTATTAATAATTTAATCTGCCTACATCTTTCCATACGATGCGCCCTAAATTCCTACCTACTTCAATCTTAAAGTGAGTATTAAGCAAAAAGATGCTATAGAGGAAAATATAACAAAAAAACCGCATTATGCTTGGTAACCAGCGAACCAATTTGTCACAAATGCGCAAATGTCAGAATTTATAAATACACATTTATCTAGAAATAAATTGTAAGGTTAACCTGTTGTAACCTAGAAGCGTGTGACTGACATAGTGTTTCAGAAAGCCAATACTCTGGAATGAGGTCAAAATCGAGTCGCCGAAGACAACTCTCAGACACAATAGAATGAAGCGTGATTGACGGGCGATACATGACGGAAGTCTGACAATTGCTTAGTTATCTATATGGGTGGAAAAATGCCAGTGGTTATATCCGTAAACAGTAAACTTTTTTGGGCCATTCATGGCCATAGTTTTGAACTTTTAGTCAATTTGATACTTAGAGCCACCTTCATCTTAATTTTTTTTGTTTATTATTTACTTACGTTTACAATATAAAACACCTCTGTGACAGTGACTAGATGACTGAGTAACTAACAGACAACACAGACTAAACCGTTGAACGCAGATTTTTTTTTCTAAATCTTCCCCCAACGGAAAAATTAGGAGGAAGAAGCGGCCAACTAATTCTACGCGTACGAATTCGCAGGTTTCCCTAAATTTGCTACGGAATAAAGCAGATGGCGACAACATTGCTGAAAAGGTTAATGTAAAAAATCCGGGTTTTATCTACCAATATTATCAGGATTAGTTCAACGTTGTAAACAAGCTAAAGAAAACAAACTATTTCCATTGAAACTGTTTACACATGTTTCTCTTCCACAATATTTACGATCCAAATACATTGAAAGAAAAAGTATAGGTGTTAAAACGATCTAGAACTAGCTTTGCCCTTGATCTAAATTATAAGCGATGGTTAGATTTAATTTCAATGGCGTGCAGTAATATCATGATAGTATTTTTTTAGAACTCTGACTCAGTTTTGTTTTTTGTTTCAGATTTCCTTTACCAACACAGAGTTGCGTTTGATGGCGCAACGTCCGAAGTAGAAATACTAGACACTTGTGGATGCGCGGTAAATATTTTACAAATAATTATTTTAAGCGTACCTAGAACATTTGTAATGGTGTAAACAAAATCATGACTGACCGCTTTTTAAAATCTTTCTGTATATTCACTCTAACTATAAGGTTTGACCACCTAAAGCTATTAACTTATTAAATAAATAAAATAAATAATGATAAATGAAACTCCTTACCTGGTAAAGTTATTGATCTCAGCCTTAGTGACTAGGTACGAGATAAAAACCCCGAAATAATGGTGAACCCTTCTCTCGAGAGTTGACATCTCTTAAGCGGTCAAACCGATTTTCATGCAACCTAGCTCAAATAAGAAAACCCGCATGGAATCGGTTTATCCGTTTACGAGCTATGGTGTTAAAAACAAACACAGATGGGCACACACACACACACACACACATAAAGGTCAAACTTCTAACACCCCTCTTAATACATCGATGGTTAATAAAATATCATCTGATGGGAGCTTTGTTTTGTATAGAAACGCGGTTGCTTAGCGGAACACCTCCGTTGGGGCGATGCGTTCGCTATAGTCTACTCCGTATGCGATCGTCGGTCGTTCCTCGCGGCTGCAGAACTCCTGGGTTTGCTGGAACGCACCAGGCTGCCTGGCTGCACCGCTGTCACACTGCTCGGGAACAAGAGAGATTTGGAGCATGCCAGGTAACTTACACATTTAATAACGTCCTCATCAGAAGAAAGCCTTGGAAGTTCCTTCATGATATCATGACTTGCCAAGTTGTATTGTACGAAAGCTAACAAATGGAAAGATCTGTATTATGGTACCAAATTGAGGTACACTAACGCAAGATTGCTTACGTCAATCCTGTACATATTCTTTGATTTATCCTGTTATTAACGTTCGAAGAATGCAATATGCCACTATTGACGTCCCTTTTAGCCTAGTTCCCTTTATGGGCAAATGTTTGTTCCAGATTCTTGCACATGTTCTATGTATTATATAGTTATTTAGTACCTATAACGCAATTCTGGACCTTGGTTTGGGACTAGGCCAATTCGTGTGAGATTAACTCCCGTTTTTTTAAAGTGAATTTACAATCGTTAGATTAATACGACACCGATTTAATGTATAATTAAAACAGACATTGTGACCTATTCGACGTATTATGAATGTGTGGAATTAAATTAAAAGCCAAATCTGTTTGTGCAGAGTCGTGAATGCAGAGGAGGGACAGGAGTTGTCCCTTCGGTTCGGATGCCAGTTCTATGAGGTGTCGGCGGCGGAGTCGTGTGCAGGCGCCGCGCTCGCCTTCCACGCGCTTCTGCGAGAGGCGCGCGCGCTTGCGCTGTTGCTACCCTCGCCGCGCCGCAAGCTCGCTGCTTACTCCGTCTCTAAAGTAAGCTAAGTCAGGAGCTGATGTCAGGCGCTTTTTCTCCCCAGAACGTGTAACGACTGTAAACGTAGGCAAACCCTAAAGTGTTTGAATCTCGACCAGATCTATTTAAGTGCATAAGGCCGATCATTGAAATCCCGAGTCCGCCTCCGTGGTGTGTTTTCCCTGAAGCAAATACTTATATTAGCATACATGCCATGCTTGGCTGGCAGCCAAGAAATCCCTGGACTTTCCGTTGTTATTTAACTGATAAGTCTAACTAAAGCGATATGCTCTGACTCTTTGTTGTTTTAGACACACTTTGTACCCTTTATAAAAACAATTATTGTCATGACTCATGATTCGTATAAGTAGTTCAACTATAAATTGAAGATTTTTCATTTCTAATTGAATAGCCGTTGCCCGCGACTCCGTCCGCATAGTAGTCGTTTATCGCTCTTTCCTCAAGAACAATAGATTTTTCTGGAATAAAAATTAACCCATGAGCTATTCCAGACTATAATATATCCTCTACGCTAAATTTCATCCAGATCTGTTCAACCGTTTTGGCGTGATTGAGTAAACAAAAATCCAACCACCCAGGCATACATTACGAGTACACATGTACACATATACATTACATTTATAATAGTAGTCGGATTAATAGTTAACATTATTTCACAGGTGATCGGATCGATTCTGGGGCTGAGTAATAAAAGCGTGAGGAAGAAACGGCCTTCCCTGAGCATATGAGGCTGCCCAAAATTTGTTGGAGGCCGTTCACTCCTGGAAGGAGTTTGTTGACTGTTCTAAGGCAGGGTTTGCTGCTGAATTCCGTCTTGATGACGAATTGTCGGAAATGATTATTACTGTTGCAAAAGAGAACCAAAAGAAGGCTGAATACGACTTTCGAAACAAGATTTAGGATCTTAGTAGTCGGAAAGAAGATCTGCGCACGCGTGCAATATAAAGTAAAACTAAAAAAAAAAGAATAGAAAAAAGTTGTCCCGTGTATCGTTTTTCATCCTAAGATTTCCCATCGTTATGTTTTGGAGTTGTATAGAGGTATAATATTTATTGTAAATAAAGACACTGTGGAATTGTGTGAGCATGGTCGTTTTAGTAAATAAACAATATTGTTATCAAGAAATAAGCGCGTTATTTGTTTATTTTAATTAAACTGTGAAGCCCACAGTACCTACAATATTGGTAAAAATATTTTACAAAGACACTACTGAGAAAGCATGTGAATATATCTTGACATTCTGTGGACATAACCATTGTATTTTTGACATAATAAAAATCAAAACAATTATATGTACATAGTAATAAAACAGAATAAATAGATATTACTTGTTTCCTATTTATCTCCTGATCACCCGGGCTGATGTGGCCAAAGCATAAACTTATAACATATTGTACCATCTGAATAGTTCTGTAAATTATATTTGTATGATGTGGATGATATTATTATTTAACTGCATATGAAGTTTCGTAAAGACAACTTTAGAAAATACGATTATTTATGAACGTATTATGCAAAATATCGTTGGTTATAATGATGTTTCCAGAAACTGATGACTGTATGAAAGATATACCTACTAGAATAAACGCTGTTCCCGAGAGCGTCGGTGGCCTAGTGGCCTAGGGGGTCGACTCAAGATTGTAAGGTACCAAGTTCGAACCCCCGCGGTCACTATGTATCAATGAGTTTCTAACTTAAGTGTATTACCCGATGCTCTTAATGCTGGTAAAGGAAAAACACCTGCACGTTCGAACAATTGAATGAGTAAGAAGGTAATTGCACAAAATATCCTAAAAGGGGTCGTCGACGTGGTGGTTCCAATAGGGAACATCTGTAAGATAAGATAAGATAAGATAAAGCTGTTTCCGGTTCTATCCTATAAGCAGTATGTTTTTTTTTACTTGAACACATTAAGTATTCATTTAAGCACTGTAGTTATAATGATTAATTCTGTAAATGTGCCATAGATTTTATTAACTGATACCTTGTTTGAAATAAAGGTCCTTTCCGAAATATGTTTTGTTTTTGTTCCGTATTTACAAATACTTGTTCCTGTCTGTGTCTTACTTTCTTTTCCTTGGAATAATTTTCGAATAAAGCTGTTCGTTTTGAAAGCGGAAATAGGTGTAAAATACAATTTTAAACGAGGAAATATCTCGAGTAACGCATTTGGTCGGTTATAAAGTGCAAGGTAGAGTGCTTAGGCACTCCAAGCCATTGCATATTACTGAGGTCCGCACTTAACATAAATTAAGCAGGTTCTACACAAAACTACTTGATTCGTAGGTAAAAAAAAACATTCATAAGTATATTGGACGACGCGTTAGCCTGGTTGGTAGTGTCTCTGCCTTATATGTGTGCTGAGCGCGAGTATTTGTTCCTGAGACATGGATGTTTTATATGTATTTAAGTATTTATTTCTCTATATAAGTATATTATATTGTTGTCTAGTCCCCATAGTACAAGACTTGAGGTTAGATTGGGACTTTTGAGTTAGAAAGTAGTTTTGAGAGTTTATTCGTTACAACCAAACAAAAGTACAAAGGTTCCCTTTTTATAATATTAGTGTAGATTGAATATATAATTTATTATAATCCAGTTCAACTGTGTGCATACTTTGGAGTTCTTGGAACTATCAAGGCACATTCGTGACGTATCAAAATTATTAGCAGTTAACATTTCTGTGAATTGATTTGCAACTGTCAATCAAAGTTTTTGTTGTGGTCTGGATTATATTATAAAACTTAGCAGATCGTTACTATTAATATTCATTATGCAAAGTCCGACACAATTTTATTACTGTTTCAAAAGAGAAAAAGAACAGAATGCTTCAATAAATAACTAAATGAAAAGCAAGCTCTAAATTCCTGCCTGTTTTTTAAAAATTATTATTATATATTTGAGATGGTCACATTAAGACCTTTCAAATGAAACCCATATTGTAATAATTAGAAGATTTTTTTTTTGTTGACATAAATAATTTTCACTTTGACGTTGTTGTTATTTCAATTTTAACAGGTTAGGTATCCTATTTCACCCGGGATGGTGAAAGGATTCTAACGATACCACGCACATTTAAATCGGCTCAGCGGTTTAGAAGTTATGGTGGAATAAAGAAACATTACACACATACATACATGATCCCTGAAAACATTACACTCCTTTTTTGGGGAGTCGTGTAAAAACAAACATCTACAAATTAATATTTTAGGTGGGTACCACTTAGATTATAAAATTGGAATGATATTTTTTGGTTTAGCAAAGACTTGTTTTGCCGAAAGTTTAAAAAAGATATTGTAAAATTTAAAAAATATAGTTACTGAGTGCAACGGCATTCAAGTTCAAATTTATATATTTTATTTCAAATAGCTATGATTAATTTGGTTAGTAACAAAAATATTATTATTACATTTATGTTAGTGATACTATAAAAAAAAAAAGTCATCGTAAAGTCACGTGGGTCCGAACATGAACTAATTAAATTATTTAATTGTGTTGAAATAAATGCCTATTCTTTATAGGTATTTTTGGGTTGGCAGGAGTAATACCACCAACCCCTCACGCAAAATAGGCGCATACGCAAGTCGTCGAGTTGCGGAAAAGAGCCCGCCACAACCTATAGGTATTTTGAAAACATAGATATATCACTAGCAGTAGAATAATAGTACTTTAGACAGCTCTAGCCCATCGCCTTTCACCGTGCAAAATAGATCAGCTTTTCTATCAACAACCACTTGATTCTTGTATTGAAGAAACAGGCGCGCGCGCATGGCCTTATAGCGAAAAAATTACGCTTAATTATGATTTTTATAGCGAATAAATGGATGCTGAACAAGCTAATGTAGCCAGCAACGTGTCGAGTCCCACCATTTTATTCTCGTTTCAATTATATATGGTCCACTTAAGGGTCATAAATAAAACATTATAATAAAATTCACGCGCGCAAACCTATTTTATTTTAATAGACCGCCAAGAAAGTCTTTGAAGAAGGTAATATAATTATTAATTTTAGCTTGAACTGAGATCCCAAGTAATGGTTGCGGTATTTTTAGTTTCGGTATAACAACAAATTGCAGCAGTTTTAACTCAATGGCTGAATGAATGTTGTTCATTTAACATTGACTAGACGAGTTGAGTTGAAACGGTGGGCTTGCTGCATAGATGAAATGGTAACAAGATTGGTAAATTCACTCATTTATACGTAGTTATTTTAAAATTTCCCATTCATTTGATATTAGGTTCTATTATTTTTATGTTTTTGTATTGTGAATCGTAATACCAAACATAATTAGGTACAAAAATACAAATAGAATTTAAACACGACGACGCAACGCGCTGGCCTAGTTGGTAGTGACTAGTGACCCTGCCTGTTAAGCTAGCGGTCCTGGGATTTGTGTGATGAGCACGAATATTTTTTTCTGAGTCATGGATGTTTTCTATGTGTTTGAGTATACATTTCTCTATATAAGTATTTATAGCGGGAAGGATCGCGGGAGCGAGGTGGGTGTGAAAAGCACAAGACCGGTCTGAGTCGAGAGCCTTGGGGGAGACCTATGTCCAGCAGTGGACGTCTTTCAGCTGACATGACGATGATGATGAAGTATTTGTATCGTTGTCTGGTACCCATAGTACAAGCCTAGAGCTTAGTTTTGGGCTATTTATTTTTTAAAGTCAATAACGCCAAAACTTAGCACACTTACAAATAAATTGTATAGAGAATGAAATAGTGGGTAAACAACGATTAAAAAAAATATAGGAGGAACCTAAACTTAAATTGTAAAAAAATATTTTAGACACGACAATGAGACAGCCCATCGATTAGTTTCTCTACTAACTATGATGAATCAATATTGACAAAAATGCATCCGGGAACTAAAAATATCATAAGCAGAGAAATTACTATCCATTTAACTGGATGATCTATAATATGAACGACATGACTTTTTTTTGCCAACACCTCGTGAACGCTCTCATTGTTTGCTTACTCTTTGGCCCTCTCCAGGATTGATGGGACACCACCCACCAGATTTCAACGCGAGAGATTTAAATGACATGGCATTCATTCTGTCTCGCTGCATCAAGGTCTTTGATAGAATGCCCTCCTCAATGCCTGTCAGGGGAATCGAGTTAACTTGTAATTTGTGTGGGCATATTCTGGTTTGTATTTATCCTAGGAAACCGGATTATGAGAAATCGTCCGGTTTCGATTGTATATTTAAGTGTCTGTATATGTAAGTATATCACGCGCTATAAATTTATGTAAATTTAATTTCTCTGCAGATATTATTGTTATGAAATTATTTTTATAATATGTAAATTGGTATATCTACTAATATGAATATATGGTAATTAGCGTTTATTTTTGCTGTACGTAAAATAAGGTTTTATTCTTTATTTTCCCTGCGTAAAATTTTAATTTAACAACTAACTTTTTTGGCCACTTATACTTATAATAGCAACCCTCGCTTCACTTCGATTTATTTGAGTTTTTTGTAACACCCATATGTACATAAACCAGATTTTATTATACATATAAATATTCAGTAAAAATAATCTTACTGATTGTGAAATCTGCATCAAAATCCATTGCGGTGTTAGGAGGAGTTAGCGGATATACAGATAGACAGACAGACGGACGCAGAAATATACTTTGTTTTATACTATGTAAAGATAATGTACCTACGTAAGGAACTTCCGTTATATTTGCCAACACGTCAATGCATTGCGCTCATGAGTATCTTAGAAGCTTCATGAAAAGTAATAAATGCACTTTCATTTTTTGATTTCATATCGTGATGATTGATTAATTTTCAACGCATACGCAATGCAACACGGAAAAGCTTTTTGTTTAACACATTCATAGGTAGCGAAAATAGAAGAAAGCAATAATATTTTATAGGTTTCCGCTTTAGAATCAACATGTGGAAAATCCTAATTTAATAACAAACTTATTCTACATTTGCATGAGATTTATTAGTCACCAGTAAATCTTTGTTGCAATAAATAAATTTAAATTGTAGGCGGAACATAAAACTGCCAGTTAATATAAATCGGAAATAGATCCACCGACTTAAAGACGCATTTGTTGCCCTTATAATACTGACCGATAATTAAGTAGATAATAATTTACATTATTTGGTTCACCGCTGTCATGTTAATCCAACTGCTACCTGTCAAAAGATTTCTAGGAAACTATTTATCTATGATTGCTCTATTTAGAAACGTTCTAAGTTTATATTCATACCGAATTTACTATCAGCAGCTTATCTTCACATAAATAAATACAACCTGGTATTTGCTTTGCAAAATCTGGTTAATAATATTGTTAAGTAAGTGGATAGAGGAGACATTAATTACGATTAGTGCTAATAACGGTAGTAGAGAAACTAGAAGGCATCAACCTTGTAGGAGATAAAATGGCGCCTGGTATGACAGCTGACGGGCGCGCGGGAGCAGACGTGGGCTATCTATTTTATGCAAATATTGGAGTCGGGAGCTCGTTGCGCCCGACCCGTGTCAGTTAGCTGTTTTTAATAATTCTCCACATACCTATATGCTTTAGGAGAGTGCACACGTACTGCAACGCAGTCTAGACCAGATATAAGTTGCAGCTGTTCAAACTGATTCATTCATTTGCCGCTGTCTAACAATATCGCTCAAACATTACAGAACTTTCGTACGAACAACTTTAATTGGTGAGTCACTATCAAAAAACTGTTTATTAATTTTGAAGCAATTTCTTTACCGTGATTTGCCGTCATTAGTGCAACGTTCCATGATTACTCAAAAGTTAAAGCCATATACTGTACGTACTTCAGTAATTACGATTCAGATAGTGTTGATAATTGATGAGGCGAAGGGTTATTATAACATGCTTAAACCGGAATCACTCTCTGTTAAAGAAGTTCTTTATTTATTGGTGTATTTTCATCAGCCAACGCATCTCTAGTATCTCTACTAACATCTGCTTAGTATAACTGTTTTACAACAGAAACTTCGGCAAGATCAAGTTTAAGAATACTTGTTCAAAAACCAATCATAATATCAGATCTGGAGGACGTTCATCGCTGGACAAGGACATAGATCGGGAAGGATATCCACTACGGATTTTGTGGTACTCGCATCCATCGGCTTCCCGCAATCTAGTTTATGGGAGACTAACTTGTGGGAGGCCTACCAAAACTTCGCAAAAACCAAAATATTTAGTAAATAGAGCGACTGGTCATGCGAAGCGTATGCGCACTACGCCTTACGCTACCTGTTTAAGAGCGAGGATAATGGCTGCGCTACACACGCCTACAAATTGAAAGTGTGACGCCTCTGAAGCTGATCTTCAGGATGCCATTTTATGAGTTCGTCGACATCGTTTAAGAACAGGATCATTATTTTTGGATGGTTTATTATGGATACTTTAGCCCTGGTTATAACGAGCAGTTGAGACAAACGTCAGAGTATTCGGTTATTGAATTGCTGTTAAGGAACCATACTTTAAAACCAGCCAGTGGTTATAATGAGTAGTATTTAATGGATTTAAGGAAAAATCCCATGGTCTTAATTTTGTTTTTAGATTCCCCAACTGATGAATCAACATCTGTTCTTGGAAAAAAATAACCGATCTGTTGTTACTTCCTACCTCGATAGTGGAAGAATTGTCCAGCCAGACAGTAGCCATAGGTACATCAAAGAATTGAACGTGAACTTGAATAGATTTTTCACTGATTTTAATGGTTTCATAATAATCGTCAGTTTGTCTTTACTTGATAACTTATTAAAGATAATTTTCAAGCTAAATTTTAACCAAACCTGAAGACAAGTTTTTATTGTGGATATTTGCATTCTTAAGCTCCAGCCAGCCAGTGTTCTATGCAAATGGCTATAAGGTACTCGCACATCTAATTACAGCACAGTAAATCTTAGGAATGCTCATATTGAGGTATTTCGTCGGGGACCATTCTTAGTACTAAAGCTGCGTTTGGTCTGACCAATTAGAAGTCTAACTTATGCAAAACAACGCTTATAATTTACTTATATCCTGTATGTTATTACTTTCAATCGAACCTGTGGACGATTTATGATTTCTAACGCTCGTTTCCAATTTTGGCAAAGCTTTCGATCCGTATGTGTGTGGGTTCCAAAAATGCGGGTCCAATAAGGTAAAAAAAACATTAAAAAAAGAAATTGTATACAAATGCATTGTTGCACCATTAGTCACAAAAGATCGATCGTTGCAGTGTTTTCAAACACCATAATCCATTGTTTAGTGGTTTCGTCTCGCAGTGAAAAGCTTTCTACCGCCATAACATTACCATAAAGTCCCACATACGTGATTTAATCCCAAATATTTTTGATAAACATCTCTATAATAGGTACTGTTTATTTTATTGTGTCGAATCTGACACCTTTAGCATACTTAATGGAAAGATAAATAATAATGAACAGCATTCTTGCATCTGGTAATGAGAAGATTCTGGTGTCTCTGCACTGGTTAAGATATGAGCCTATTAAGAGATGGAACATGAACCCTATTGTCTACGTAGGCTTATAGGGAATGAGGATTGCGTAGAATTGTTCCAGACACTTGCTCTTACTGCTAACAGATTTGTATTTCTCGAGATATAGGGTTCAAATTGGTGTGTGGTGTTGGAGGCGCCAGAGGACGCGTGCGGCGACCGGCACGACCGCGATGCGCTCATTCAAAATGGCACATTATCATAATGCAATACACGGAATGCTAGTGATGCCCTCATAAGGCAAATAGCAGCCTTAATATTCAATAAGAATCGATACTTTCGTACGTAATCTGGCGGACCCACGACTTTGAACTCGCGCCACTATTTGTTTTTAGTCGGTATTTTTCTATATAATAATGTTCCTATTGATATTGTATATCAAAGAGGTTATCGGCCTGTTCAATAACTTGTTTAAGGTATAATGTTAAGTCAGAGTACAGTTATTAGAAAAAAAACTTACCATTAATATTGTGTAAGGAAGTACAGTCGAGTTCATAAATACTCGTATGTATACCGATACTTTAGTACCTTGTCTATATTTTAATGTTTAAATTATACATGAATTGTCACAGCGTTTAAATTGACCTAATGAAGTCATAAATCTATGTAATATTTATGTACACTTTTTTTTTAAGTGGACCAACACATTTACTATTGAATGTTTTTTTTTTCTCTGTTCTTTAATAGAACTTTAACTGTCTTTTTTTTTTAGTTTTGTTTTTATTAAATGATGACCCCAGCCAGGAAAACACAGTTTTTATTCCATTATAACTCTACGTATAAATTAATCTTACGTATATTTACTAAATCGTGCAACGTCCAATTATTAAGAGGTAGGACGCGTCTTCATACACAACTAGATTGAAAGTACATATTCCTAAAGCATGGATATAGATCAAAAGAAATCAGTATATTTTAGTACCTTGGGAATTGGCAGATTTAGATATCACACAAAGAATCTGATACCCAACCCTGGCTAATATACCTAAGGGTTCGTATCATGATATAATAACGTTCAACATAATACAAGTCATGACTTATTTTGTATTGTATTTCTATTCACCCCGCGAATCTCTATTCACCCCATTTTACGGTACCTCCGAAATTAGTAAAAATCGCTGAACATACATGGGGATGAATTCGATAGGTCTAGACGTCCTCCATCGATCTGCTTTCTTTGATCCACACTTCCAAATAAACACTGTATATTATGAACCAATATGTCTTATGAAAGAAGGAAGTGGTCTCTACCTACCCCTCTGGGGAAAAAGCGTGATTTAATGTATGTATGTATGATCCATTATGTATTTTGAACTTTATATATTGTGATACGTTCCCACTTAAAACGGAAAACCACAAAACTATCGATACCTACTATATTCACTAATATTTCCTTGCGAACATTAACTGAAGTATTCCAATTAAAATGAAACCCAAGTCTATTTCTACGCTTAGGAAGACGTTCCTTTACGCAACAACCCTGCAAAGACCCGTGTAATCATTTGGCGAAGACCGCCAACTGCTATTACTGCACAAAAGTGACCTAATTCAAATCAAAAACAATTGCTAATTTCAATCATGCTGTTAAAGCTAGTGATTCAAATTTGAACAGTCATAGTACTCGACTTAGGACTGTTTGACTTTGATACCAATTGTATGCAACGGAACGTACCGTGCAAATCTGCATCACTCACCGGCGCCCGCGCCGCTGCTGTTATATTTCAACGCATAAATCATTCTCGTTGAAATGGAGCGCAGTCAAATACAAGGCCAAATGTTGATTATTTGTTTCGCATACAGGCCTTTGTTTTAGCTAATTAAAAGTCCGTTTCAGCCGTTCAATCATCAGTTAAAAATATCTAATGGTTTTAGCTTAGCATTTACAGATATATGTACCTAGACATAAATAATACTCAAACGTAACATATAGCGTTTAATAAACTGATCTCAAATCTAATGTCTCGAGATGCGTCAAAAATGGATAATGGCAGGATTTCAAGTACCTAATTACCTAAAGCAATACGAAAAATAAATACAATATACTAAGACACTGTATTGTTTTTATTTTTCGTAAAAAGGGATTAAAAATAGAGTGGACGATAATATTGACTACCTATATATTGTTGCCAGTTGTCCGATTCACTGCCGCGAAGACACACTCACTACTTGTTTATTGCTGTTTTCTGTTTTTACTTTTATTTGTGTGTTTTGTGTGTGTAGTGAATAAATGTATTTGTCTTTCTTTCTTTTTTAATACGGTAAAATACATAAGCCATAGACCATATCATTAAGTTTTAATAATAACATTGACGAACGAATAACAGAGAAACCTCATTCGTAAATTGAAAAACTTTAGACTTAAAGTAAATAAGAGAGACTATACATACATCCATCTGACCAAAATACACCTCCTGCTACATTTAGGTCTCGAACATCATTATCCCCTTCAATTCTCTCCGAACCGTAAATGTTTCTTCCTCCACATAAAAAGCCCTCGCTGATTGTTTTACAATAATTAAACTACCGCCGGCTATAACGGGATGATCTCACCCGCAAATAAAACATCCCG
Organism: Acleris sparsana; assembly: GCA_923062465.1. Classification (NCBI taxonomy): domain Eukaryota; kingdom Metazoa; phylum Arthropoda; class Insecta; order Lepidoptera; family Tortricidae; genus Acleris; species Acleris sparsana. The sequence continues at coordinate 7,235,540 of OV281293.1, forward strand.
AAATGTTTTTTTTTCTCCTGCTGCTCTCCTGAGAATCTGACCATTAAGAAACCATTACGGCGCGTAAAAACAACCAATACGCTCAAGTAACTGCTCCACAGCCAATTTGTTCCGAGAAGATAAAACAGCTTCGTGGCCATATATTGTAGGTATTTTTTTCTATAGTAGCATTAATGGTTTGCAGTATGACCATAGGCTGAGAATGATCGACATTGATTTTCTTATACCGTACAGACCGTACTGGGCCTTTATTACAATGGGTAAAATGATATTTGTTTTTAATTGTCTATAAATATCAGGGGACAATGTCACACCAATTGACCTAGTCCCAAACTAAGCTCTAGGCCTGTACCTACTATGGCTACTATAGACAACGATATAAATACTTACTAGTATAGTAGAAATATATACTCAAATACATAGAAAACCCACGACTCAGGAACAAATATTCAAGCTCACACAAATATCTGCCTTTACTGGGATTTGGACCAGGACCGGTAGCTTCATAGGCAGGATCACTACCAACTATCAACTATAGTGCCCGGTCGATAAAAAGTCAATTCTGACACCTGTCATTACAGTACAAATTATAGCGTCAAACCCAAGAAAGGTTATAAATTGTACTGCGATGACAGGTGTCAGAATTGACTTCTTATCGGCCGGGCATTATAGGCCACCACTACTACCACCATTACTGTCAAGTAAAAGCTATCTTAACGTTGACAATACGAAAATGCGAGAGCATGTCAACGGCAATATGCTTCTACCGAGTAGAATAGAGGCCCTGGATAATATGAAGGAATAATATATATTGTATAATGTAATAATTATTCCTGGTTTTTAAATTTTTGTTTGCGGGATCGTGACGAAGCAAAATAAGCTTAGTTGGTACCTACAGTTGGTGACCTGTGTTGCAGTGATGAGGTAGCAGTCCCGGGTTCGATCCCCGGTGAGGTTAAATATTTGTTTCTGAGTCTTGAATGTTTTCTATGTATATAAGTTTGTTATCGTTGTCTAGTACCCATAGTTCAAGTCTAAGCTTAGTTTGGGACTAGATCAATTTTTGTAAGATTGTCCTCCTAATATATTATTTATTAAATGCATCTTACGTAACTAGTAAATAACAAACTCTACGTTACACCAGACTAATAAGATCCCTCACTACCAAGTATCTGATAGAGATCAGTAGGTATCTACCTAGGCTTGGATGTCAAAGAACATGTTGTGTGAGAGGTCAACACCACTGATTTATGTCGCAGAGAAAAAAAAATCTAAGGTTATTAAATTTTAAGTTGCTATATCTCAAAATCGAACAGTCACCACGATTGATGATGATTTCTGTACTACACTGGCGACCAAAAATAATTGGTTATTTTGTAAAGAAATGCAGCTCATCATCCCGTTATTTAAGCCTACAGCAAAGTTTGTACGTTACTTTAAATGTATATAAACAAAGCCAGGTATTGGTTGTTTAACTGTCAGGCTAGCGCATTCAGTAGCGAACAAATTAACAGCTGCCCCAGGTAACATTAGCCAATTAGCTAGCCACTATAAACCAACAACTGTTATGGGTTAAGGCCTTAATTACAAATTACTACTGTATTTAATCCAACGCGAGTAATTGAAATTTAAATAACTGTTCTCGAATATTTCATTGGATTTAGTAATTAAATTCGCATTAATTTGTTAACTTGTGCTATAAAGTAGACCTAGGAAATGACTGGGTGGTATACGTTCAGGAAACTTAATTTGGCCGACTGACCGAATATACCTGATGGTAGCTCAAATACGTATTTGAAGCATTTTAATAAATTGATAATCGTTTTGCTCTTGACCAACTCTTGCCCTTGGAGCTCACCCAGAAGATACCTATTCACCCTAGCTTAAAATAGCACGTTTTAAAGAAAGCTAAACAAACTATATTTCAAGGTTATTCGCATTACCAAACTTACAACACATAAATTAAAATGGCATTAACTGTGCATTTGTCCATTCGTCTTCAAGCGAGCGGTACTTTTCAGTTGAACACTGGGACGATGCTGGCTCAAGATGTCTACGGCTCATTCAGTGGGATAACGTGATAGAGCCAAGCGAGTCTACTTTTTGCCTCAATCTTGCGTAACCGTACTGTACCGTTCTTAGTTGCTACCAGTTCTCACTTTACGTCCAGAGAAAGGTCAATGTTTATAATATTATTCATGCAAACATGACTTATATAATCAGAATAAATGTTAAGGAAAATGTAAATTTTGAAGAGCCTATAAAACTAAGCTCAAATCGAATGTCTTACAAAATAGTCTGAATGCGCATGCGGTTTTCTTTCCGAGACTATATTAATATAGTGACGGCAAAAAGATTTGCAAAGCTGGGTAATGATGCTATAACCGTTAATCCGGTATTGCTCGCATGCAGTGTATTTCCTATTTTTCAAATCATCGGCTAACCTTGTAAGGTTGATCATGCTTCATTTTTCGGCTCGCAATAGCAATTTCTCGACCATGTCCACCTGCGAAGAGAGCGTCTCTCGACGTCTTTTATTGTCTGTAGAATGATGATTATTCCAAGGAGCTTGCTCTATCTCTATCAACTCTGTGAAGAATGTTTACCTCCATTGCCACGCGCCACCATAAGCGCTCATCTACCCAGTGGCTCTCGAGCAGTTGTGAGTACAATCAGGGTTCAGGATGAGCTTTCTGCTAAGATTTTCTATGAGAATATTTCTGAAGCATCAGAACGTCCCAGTGTTGGTAATTTCCATAAATGGCGGTATCCAAGGTCTGCCTGTTTGCCTGTCATTGGCAATAAAAAAAACTCTTACATTATCATAATCCTCATTACAACCGCGTTCGCACCTTTACACCAAGTGCGTGAAAGAAACAGTTGCAGTATGACTCACGTTCAGCTATGCTACCCTGGTTCGATAAATAAACTCCATTGCGATACAAACTGACAGCTTTATAATAAACCCTAGGGTTTTAAAAAGTCACATAGGAATGATAAAGGTGATTAAATGACGACAGTTTAATATGTGTAATGATTTAGTAGGGTCTGGTAGTAGGAAGCAATTAATTCTATGTCTTATTTATCATGTCGGTGTCGCAGCAGGTGACTACTTGTTCCTGGAACGCGGCCTCAGTGTACCCGGCGAGCAGAGGAGACGAGCGGGTATGTTGGATCTGCGGACCAAGTATTAGTGTTTATTTATAGGTAGGTAACTAGATAACGAGATTCCCACGCGTGGAAATTATATTTATGTTTTCTTAAATACAAGTAGATTAGATACTCGTGAATATCGTTAATGTAAAAGAATGAATTTCGGTATCACATGGCAGTGGGAGTTACTTGCGCGAATAAGGGCCGGATGATTCGATGTAGTCGACCCAAAATATAAATATGTTACATAGTTCCCATCGAAATTCCAACTAAAGGTCTATTAAATAACATGAAACATGTTTTAACCTAATAATTAAATTTGATTTGCTATCGACCAAATACTACATTGAAATACAATCGTAATTCATAACCATCAGTAATAGTAGGTCTAGGTAAGTCCGTTGTTTGCCACACTTCTTAATCGTTGTTAAAATTGTAAATCCCTCACATTTATTTAGTTGTAACAGTAACTAGCGTTTGCGTAACTGTCACCAGTCAACAATATAAACGGCAGTTAAAATTCTGGGTTAACCTACCGCCGTTAACATTATAATCGCTGTGGCTTAACAATGAATTATGTGCCCTAAATGTAGTAGTTCACGAAACGTAAACACTTACCATACCGCTACCTATGCTTCACGCTACTGTAGCTACCTATTCTCTAAACGCGTAAAAGTGTTTTTCCTCGATCGAACTGGGCGAAAGAAGTGAAGCTAAGTATAGCCGCCATGCTAGCTGACGGCTGCTAGTGTCTATGAAGGTTTATTTTATTTATTGCAATACATAAGTACCTACCTACAATTCTGTAACTATGTTGCCTGAAACTCGACAGTATAAATCAAATCGCTTCAGTCTTACGTTTGTATACGTTTGCGTGAGCCTGTACCAGTACGAGAATTTTAATGTGTATTAAAAATGTATCTTCACTGAATATGCGCGAGGAGGATTTTCAATACAAAAAGTTCTCGTCTCGCCTGGTCTCGCCTCACCTGGCTGGTGGAAAATAATCTCAATTGTACCTTATGATATGTAATGACTAGCATACAGACATTCCATCTTAGTCCTAAGGTTTGGCAACGCATTTGCAGTCTTATGATTGCAGTCTTGTGAATGCGAATGTCTATGGGTCACAGTTTCCACTTACCATCAGGTAGCCTGTGTGCTTGTTTGCCTTATCTATGCTATAAAAAAAAAAAAAAATTAATGGGAACTCAGGTGCAATTGTCGCAGGTGCTATTGGTCCATACGCACACGTAAAAAGTATTTAAAATCTGTAAACATTTTTTAACCATATATTTGTATTCCAATTCGATCAAGCACTCACCTTTGCTGCGTAAGAATAGCCCCTTGCTACTGGCTTCTGTTTCTCGCGATACGTGGTAATGATAACCTTGGCTGAGTTTACCTCTTAGAATTTATCTCTTTGTTTAGGTTATATTGTCAACGAGTTCTAGTAATGTGTAGGTCAGAAAGCAGTCTAGTTTACAGTAATAGTAAATAGACTTTTAAAACTCGACACAGTATGAGGGTATTAAAAACCTTCACCTTTTAGTTTGTGCGTCCATCTGTATCAAAGTGACTCACAAGTGATGTTAAACGCAGTTCAAAGAAAATTGATTTACTAGTCAAGAGTTATCAACTGGTAAATGACTCTGAATACTGAGGTTTATTCGTAGTCATCGCTTAAGTAACTTAAGTTACTGAGTAAGGTATCAAACTTTCTTAGTAACGGCAATCTTTTGAAACGATAAATATTTCATCCTCCATATACCGACGACTCGCCCTTTATTCGCTCTGGTTCATGCGAGTTTTCTGTAACTCCCATTCATAAACTTGAATTTCATATGCATAAAAAACTTACGTGAAAAATTATCTAACTGATGGTGAAAACTGCATCACAATCCGTTGCGTGGTTTAGGAGGAGTTAGCGGATATACAGACAGACAGACAGAAAGATGGACAGATGCGAAAAGCTACTATCTAATAAAATAATCACAATAAACATAAACAAGAAGACTAGTATATTATTATGTTCCGCTGCTGGGCAAAGGACTCCTCCCTGTATTCCTTGAACTAAAATAAATAACTTGTACGAGGAACTAAGCCAATGTTGGGCATCTAAGCTTTACTAACATGGTCACAGCACTGACACTATTCAGTCAATCCTTAGTGCCTCCTTTTCAAATTAAAACACATAACAACCAACCTATTTGGTATCATTGCATAATCTGACATTTGCGGATTCTTTCCTATTGACCACCTGTAATCACATGTCACTTAACATTAAGTACGAACGATTCGTTGCTTAATTGGTCATCGCGAAGGATCCGGCTAACATCTGCGTTCGTTAGTTCGATGTTGACGGGGGCTATACTAGGAGCGCGCCGGCGGACCCACAGTAGAATAAAAGGAATATGCGCATTTGAGGCAACACTGGTAGGTTATTCGGAAGTATTAGATACAAAACTTAGGATTGGTTTTTACTGAGTTTTCATTGGTGATGAAGGGTCCATCCCTCCGGTCGTAACTTCTGCACTAATAAACAAAGATGACACGATATATATGTATAATGTGAACAAGCCTCAATGTACTACCAAAAGTTTTCTTGATGTTCTGAATACTCGTGATCGAAATATACATAAAGTAAATCGAAATATTTCACTTTAATTATTAACTTTTTGAATCTTAACAGCAGAAATAATTAATTTGGAAACCGACATGTAAATGACCGTCCCTAACTTTTTTTTAACTCTTACATCAATTTCATGAAATCCGAATTAAAACTGCTCTGAAAGGTCCTCTCCGTAAGTTAACAAAAAAAGCAGCAATCAGAGGAGGATGGCGACGGGTTGTAAGCTTGCTACCAACTCTGATTACTCTGACGTGTCCACTCCGCCAAGAGCTACCCAACGAACAACCTCAAACTTAGTGTAGATAAGTAATTCATTGAAGACAACACTAATAAATAAGTTAAGATCTTGGGTACGGACGGATATCCTACTTTTCTTGCTTTACTATGAGCAAGTAGACATCAAAGGCAAAGACGGCGCTTAATAGGCACCGTGTCACAAAACTAAACCTATGGGCTATCTGGGATCTCGCATACCGCCTCGGTTAGTGCCCTAATACAGTACCTATGACCTGGTGGTTCGGTGACACTGTTACATTTGATTTATAGGACGGCTGCCTCCGGAGTGAAGGCACAATGAAACTCATTTTAAATTATAATAAAACGGGATCGATAAATCATGAATTTTCGATTGTATTTGAATCTACTGATCCACTGTTCTACATACTAGTAGAGCGTGCGTAGTGTAAATATACAAAAAGCGTACTGTTTATGTTTTTAAAAATTAATTCTACCAAATAGGGCACGGCCATTTTGGATCTGGTACGAGTTTGGAAGAAAACCAAGACAACATCGTAAGTAATGATTGTTTTGCTGGCTTCACAAACTTTAACAACTATCGTGTTTAATACGGCATAACATCCGGAAAACGTGTACTCACACTTAATTAGCACGCATATAAACTTCAGGAACACCGGTCACTGGTATAGACAGTTTAACCGTGTACGTATATCACACGGTTACCTACCTGACCATAGTTTAGCGTACAGATCAAGAAAATGACAATTTAATGGGTTAAAGATGCGGATGTCGCTAGCGCTGCCTCGGTATAACTAGTGATTCCAAGGAAAGAGTATTGTAAACATTGTATATCAGCCGTGCGAAGTGTGGAAGCGCTTAAGAAGGCAGCAGCAAGTGCGGGAGGCCGGCAGACGTGCCTTACACGGCAACTGGTAGAATGCAGGCTTGCCGTAATACTGGCGAGCGTACGTAACTTTGAAAAAAAAACTTGTATTTGGTGGGTTTTCGGTGGCAGTGACATGTTTTATGCCTTTGAAGCAGATTTCGGTGGCGAGTAACGAGAACATGTCTTGCCTAATATGAAAGTGAATAAGTATAAAATGAGTCCGGACTCGAAAGGGTTTGTTTATAATTGTGAAATTTTGTCTGATTGGTAAAAAATAGATCATACTATATTTCAGATACATAGTCGCAATGTTTTTGCAATGTTAGCGAGTAAATCAAGGACCACAAAGTGAAGAGTAATCATTTATTTATATAATGTTTACTTTGTTCCTTATTTGTCTAAATAGAAAAAAACGATGAACAGCAAAGGATTAATTATACGTACTTACCTACTCGTATTTAAAAACTAGTTGTAGTCTTTCTATCTGAGAGTTGTGCGACGTTCTAAGCGTAATTTACTTAATAGCTTTATTCAGACAGATTACAATTTAATAAAAATCTAGTACACTTTGTAAAGAGTCAATAACGAATTGATAACAATCCTACCAAGTAACATATTTATCCATGACATATTCGCAACGTCATCAAAGTAGATAAATTTGCTAGCAGCGATGACGACTAACCAATATTAGATAACTTTAGTAATCCCAAGATAACACAAGCTTAAATAAATCTCTCCGGCAACAGCAAAAGAAAGTAATCTTCTTACAATAATGCTGCCTGCGCATGCCCATTGTGCGCATGACAATTTGAAACAAGTTGTTTAATAGACATATAACATCATTATGCGTGTTGAACACGATGACGTCTAAATTGGAAATTACAACGAGCTGTCAATATAACTAATGGTTGTACTGGTGATGCGACCCACATGTACAGGCGTCACAGTCGTAAGGTAAAAACAGTACGCACACATGTAAGGGTCAATGCACTCTATGTAATATATTCCCGTTGTTCACGTACTAGTATAAAATGTGTGATAAGCTACTTATACATATTATAAAGCCGAGTTACAATTTGTATTTTATATTCCGTTTATTTGTTTACATTAGCGCAATCAAGTATACAAAGTTAAAAAACACACAAATTGTTTTCAATCTCATAAATATTGCAATCTGTTTATTGTAACATGTTTATAAAAGTTTTCGTTCTTATAACATTTTGGATAAATCTAATTTATAAAAGAGAAATTGTACTTTGGTTTTCGCCATTACTTGGCTTCTCCTTTTCTTTGCCAAAAGCAATGTTGCTTCTCCTTTTTGTTGACAAGTTTTTGGTGAAAGCTTAAAATTACATTCAAAGACCGTTAATAAAAACTAAGCTATCTATTCTTCCGGGATAAGAAAATGTATTTATATGAAAATACATTTATTTTATTTTAAACATACAATCGCCAAAAATAAGAATAAGATCAAATTTATTAAGCAAATGCACGTTTTGCTGCGGGTTTCATACCTAATTCGAGATAGGAATTCATAGGTTTAGTGTATATAATCTGTGTAATGTTGCAACGAGAAGTGATCGGAAGTCGTGTAAACTTGAACTCTGGAGTCAAACTTACGGTGAAAGTGTACAGTAGCCGCATAGGTATTATCGCACACGTTTTGTGGATGAACAGACAGACAAATAATATAATGAAACGGGATTTAATCATTGTTGTGTACGTGTTCTTACCGCAATAATATACAACACGAAGACCAAAAAAAAAAACAGTAAATAAAATTACCCAAATTTTCCTTTTTTTCGACAAAATAGTTTTAAAACTTCTCTAGACGGTAGGGACATAAATAGCAAAATAATTGTGGTTGCATCTCGAACTATCTCGCTAATTGCATGTCTAGGAGCCGTGACAGCCACTGGGAAATTATTTCATACCTACTCATTTACATGTTCTCCAGAAGTGAATAATTATAGCAGAGCGGTTGCATTTCAAGTGCATGGTTGCCAGTTAAGGATAATGTTAATAATCTGATACTTTTTAAACTTATAAAAGTTTATAATTTAATTATAAAATTAGTCGGTTAAGTTTCAAATATGCGGTTTCCAAAATTTCGTGTCATTCATTATAGGGTCTGACTTGCCGAGTCCTAGTGACCTAAGGGCCGTATTTATAAAATATTTTTTGAGGGGTTATGAGCGAGATGCTTAAAAAGCAAGATGACTATCGAGTAGGATCTCCAAAAAGCAAAATTGTTTGGTTTTGCATTAAATTAACTGTTTAATTTGTTATAAGAGTAGTTAGAGTCCTAGCACATTGTAAAATGCAAATTAGCCGTAAGAAAATGCACAAATTAGAAGTCGTTACATTATTTATGTGGATGTCGGTAATTAACATCGACGTATGAATGTTTATAATACCTCAAAAGCAATACTTTGAAAAATCCTTTCTAAATGCACGCCTAATTTCCCCCCTAAATTTTAAGTCCATCGGTTCAGTGCGTTGTATGTCAGTCAATCAGACAATATTAACGCTACATATTATTATTATAAACCTTGAATTCCCAACCACGTGTCACACGTCGAACAGAAACTGCTCCAGGCATTATTTTTGTAAAACTCAAAACCCTACCGTTTAGCCCCTAGTGGTTTTATTAGGGTTATTCTTGGCTCGGATCGCACTAATGATGCCCTGATAGACGGCTGCATTCCTATCGTATCTTGCTATTATAACATTCTTTTAGCGCGTCAGTTCGTTAAACATCACGTCATTCTACCTACATATTAAATGTATTTGCATATTTTAAAGGTATCGTACAGAAAAAATGCTCGAAATTCGATTTAAAAAATTAGAACATATTAAAAAATGGAGAGATGTGAAAATTCATTATACCATTGTGTTCTTATTTAATTTATGTACGAGACGGCCAGTCTATGTTGTCCCCTAAGGGTAGTATTATTATTAGTAGTAGTATACTATATTATTAGTGCGTGTATTTTTAATTTGGTCCCAGGTTTTGCTGTCAGAACAGCTCGGCTAAAACAGGAGGATCCTAACTCTGCCTTATGTACCTACAAACGCGGGAGTACCTTTAGCTTGCCGATTAATAAGTTAGTTGTAAGAGAACAAAACCCTTGAATATACCTTTTAAAAATTTACTGTCCATTCCAGTCATATTCTAGAGAAGAAAATATTGTTGTCTACTTACTATGAAAACCATTTCTAGTTGTTGAATGAAATCTTGATCTTGACTCGCTTGACAGTAACATCGATATATTTTTTTGTTGTAATCATACTTCGCTACATCACTTTAGTATTCGTGCCCCGAGTAGCTCTCGTCTGGGTTACTTGAATATTAAAGAACACTTAAACATGCAACATGTAGGTAAGTTACATGTTCAAGTTTTCTTTAATATTCGAGCAACGCCAGGACTATCAGCTAGTGCGATGCAATTATTAACATCCCACGATAGCCTACATTACACCATATAAATCTACGTTTATGAGAACTGCATAAAGTCATTTATATCTTAAGGAATAAGTACACAGGTACCGTAACTTGTAAAATAAATTGTTTCCGTGTTGTTTAGGAAGATCATTCCTATGGCATTTTATAGATTTTATAATGCAGCGTTTACAATGCAGTTTCTATTTAACAACACGAATGCAATAAGTCCATTTTATTATCAGTAAACTATAAAGCTTCGTCTGTGGCAGGTAATTAATAATAACTGTATGAAAACACGTATTTTAACTTTAATCGATGAGGCATAGTAAAGTTAAGCATAGTCGCGTGATACATTGTTGAATGTAGCTTATAATGTAACAGTTAAAAAAGGTTTACCATCTTAGAAGGTAAGTTATGTGTTTGCGGATCACATCAAACGACGATATACCTATATAATGTTGAACCCTCGGAGCCCAGTACCCGCAGCACCTCTTGATGATCAGGTTAGCAGCAAAACAATTGGAAAAATTAAAAAATACTGAGCTTGAGTTTTGTAACTAAGTGACTTTATGCACCAGTTAATCGTATGTAACTAGGTATATGCGTTTTATGTGAGAGCCAAGACTCAGAGTTTCTCAACAGTTTTCTCGAGTCGCGCAGTGAAATATAAATTTATCGTAGCAACTAGCACGTAAGTGACATTTCGTTCACTAATAAAGTAATCAAGTCTTACGTCACTGCGGATTACTAGATAATGAAATGGTCAAGAATTTATTTTCGAAACTATCTCAGAGATATTTCTTCTCGGTTCGTTAACTTTCGTGATATACCTAGTTATAATTTACCGATAGAGATATAATTTGCCGTTTTCTGCGAACCATTTCAAGTCGTGATGAAATTGTCTTGCTTTAAATTTTAATAGGAAGAATGGGCGTGTTCAGCAAGCTTGAGTGCAATTTCGTGAGCTGGAATTTGGATAAGAGTTGACATATCTGATCGAGACTAGAGTTAAAACTTAAAATCACGTTTTGTGTCTGGCTTTTTAAAAACATACCACTGACATAGCTTGCTATTTTTATTTAGGCTAAGGTAGCTATTTTTTGTTCATTTATTATTCGTATTTTTTACATCAGAATAATAATGGTTAAATGTGCACACGTTCCTTTAATAACGTAAATAAAATAAAAAAATATTTTTAAAATATCCTAATTATTGCTATTAATTTATTTAATAATTTTGTTAATTTTTTATATTGACTTTGTTTTAGGCAAAAACCGTTTCTAAAATAACGGAAAATAATTCGAATGAGAAAAAAACGAAGCAGAAAGAATGTATGGAATGTGTTTCAAAATTTTAATCGGAAAACTTAAGAAAGCTTTAATACGAATTAGTTTCGTATTATGATAAGTCAATATATGGTGGAACACTATCTTTTGCCCTTTGGCGTACAAAAATATTAAGAGAATTCTAGTTTCTCTAACATACTTACTAGGTATACTACTAAGCTATGCTAGGCGAGGAATTATTGAATAGGCGTTATACATATCTCAAAATTATCCAGCAGGGAATCCGACACTGTATAAAAGCATTTTCTTAGGTATATGGGCAAACAAAAGTTTTCGTTCTAGTAAGTGTAATAAAAGTAATTAATTCCACTGGAGTTAATACAGTGTAAGAGCCAGCCAGTGTTTGGGACAGTAAACATAAAATGTAGCACCACTTTCAACCTAGACATGCTTCGTTAGAAATCATAGCAAGCAAAACTATGTCAATTAGGCTCTTCAGGCATCTCTGGCTAGCTAATTGACCTTTATTTTAAGGCACTTACGATTCAAAAACGACTCTTACCGTGCTCTTTATTTATAAATTATACTTAAGCCTTTTTATGCATTCTGCATGATCATACCTGTCACTTGGATCTAGGTAGGTGTGTTCACTAGGCAATATGCATCGCTTGTTAAAACTCGTCGGCTTTGCTACATATTTAAAATGGATGACAACAGTTCACTAGCATACCTTGTATAAGCCAATTAGTTTATATTTTTAATTTTAACAAGAGCTGTCACGATTGGATTACATGGGTGAATGAGAATGGGCACGTAGTTATCATTATATATAAAGTTCAAAATACATAATGGTTTATATATTATAAACGGTTTATAAAATGGTTTATATATTATAATGGCTTTTACCTGAAACCGTAGAATTTTCGGGATTTTTATTAAATAATCTAAAGGGTTCTGCATAATGACCTTTTAAAGAATCCTGAAAAGTTTACAACTTCAGAAATAAGACGATTATGCACTATGACCTATAATGTATTTTGAAGTTTATACATATATATTATGATACGTTCCAATGGCAAATATAAATGTAGTGAATAATCAAACGACATCGTTTTGTCGCACAATTTCGTGTTAACTTATTTTTCTTTTAGGGGTTCCGTACTCAAAGGGTAAAAACGGGACCCCATTGCTAACACTCCTCTGTCCGTGGCAGTGCGCGTGACAACAAATACTAAAAACAGAATAAAATTAATATTTAAGTGGGGCTCTCATACAACAAAGGTGATTTTGTGACTGATATAATAACGGCAACTGGTATAGTGTCTAATGTAAAGTGTTGTATAAATAATGGTACGGAACCATTCGTGCGCTAGTCTGACTCGCACTCGGCAGGTTTTCTTGGTTAAATTGCGATAGCTGACAAAACGGTTTTTTTTTGTACTTTTATCACACACGCTCTCATCTCTCCTCATTATCATTTCAGACGAAAGACGTCCACTAAGGTTTGCCACTAGAACCGGTCCTGCGCCGCTAGCATCAATCAGTTTACCGCAACCTTAGCGCCGTCGTCGGTCACCATGTCTACCAACTTACAACAAATACCACTTAAGAACTCTTCGATCCCATCAGCCATCTGTTCTGCGAGCGATGTGCCCCGCCCATAGGCAATAAAATCTAGCAATTCTTAGGGCTATGTCGGTGTCTTTGGTTCTCGTGCCGATTTCTTCATTTCCGATACGATTGCGAAAAGAAACCCTTTGACCGACCTTGAGATTTTTTTAATGAAAATATATCGTTAGCACCCACTTCTCAGTACCATAAGTCATCATTGGTAACATAACTTCCCGAACGATGCCTGACGGTTGACCTCTTTCTCAAAGTTGGACCTACCTAACTGGACACTTTCTCCCAGGTGAACATAATCGTCAATAACTACAAGCGCTGAGCCTCCGATTATTATGAGAGTTGGTTGATGTTATGACAGGGGTATTCGGCATGATCTTTGTCTTGTCCATGGTAATTTTTAGACCAACTGGTTCAGAGGCTTTGCTGAGGTCATTGAGCATTGCGTTTAAGTTCTCTATCTGAGGCCGCTCTTGTAAATAAACCTACACCGGAACCACTAAAAAACTGAACTCTTGGCTTTTACTTACAGCGACCGGATGGTTATAATATTCTTCCACCAATCATTTTAACAAAAATAACTATATGAATAAAAGGAGAATCGAGCAATGTTTTTCGTCAATGACGCAACGAATTACGCGTGTAGCGATATGTCGAAATAGTTAAAAGTTGCAAAAGTCAAACAGCATACTGCGGGGTTTCGCGGCGAAAGTCGGCGGCAGAGCGCATGCGTTTGACAACAATGCTAGTGAAAGCCAAAACGTAAAGATTTGTCGCCGACGTCATAAGTTGCATCGGTTGTAAACGCACTGGAGTCATGAATCACCGCTAGCACTAGCACGGAATAGGTAGCTGCATGAGGTTCGTTTGCAAGCTGTATCATAAAACTGCAGCGTTATGTACTGCACTTACTTATGAAATCGATCATTAAATAATACTACATTAAATAGTACTATGAAATAAGAATAAATATGAAGAACCAATAATATTTATTAGGTTAATTAAAATACAACACTACACTTGAGATTTTAATAACAAACTTAACATTATTAACTAGATAACTAAATAAAATAGATGACCATTCTCTGGAAAATACGAAAAAGACGAAATAATGAAACAGTCCAATAGTGAATCAGCGGCAGCTGTGGCTCAGAGCCGCAACGCTGATTTTTAGGTTTACTTTACCCATGTAAGGTAGATGACTAAACATCCGATTTTTTTAACGAACAATGCATCATACTTATTCGTCTATAAATTACTAATTTCACCAAACCTAGCTAGTCGTAATAACAAACCAGCCCGGATTAAACTAGCTGCTTATTAAAAAAAATGGCGTCAGACTCAGTCCACCCGTTAGCTGCGGGAGCTATGATACCACAGACAGACTGTTAGAAACTATGTATTTTTTTCTATTTTAGGTCCAGTTTCTTTAGTGATAGTCTCAGAATAGTAATTAGGACTTAATATTTTTTTTACGCTGATAATGTTTTATGTCGCTATTAAAACATACACTCTTATTGAATACTTGGTTGACTGGTAGAGAACTCCATTAGGCATTAAGTCCACCTTTTTAAATTTGACAATAGTTAAGATCATCTAAGATTTTCTATAATTTAGTTTTTTTTTAGTAACTTGTACGCTCCAGATATATTTGATAGGAACAGTACAATTTTAGACGTAATACTTTAGTTATTATTATTTTCGAGTTTTAATCAAGCTTAGCGAGTAAGTATTCCTTGTTACATTATGTTACTACATAACACTCAGTGTTTTAAATTTAAACCAATAAACAACAATTAGACGAAATTAACATAAACAAACTTACATAACAGACAGACTGAATAATTAACAGCTCTCGCGTATGTTTTTAACACGCCTCCATCGCCATTCCGGCACTTCTATTCGGACATTAACAGCTTCATATTGATTTATTTGTTTTAATTTTTGGCTAATGAAAACGTAATCGATTGATGGCGGTCGCGTCCAAGCGATGCAGCCGATGCCATATACTTACGCAATCGAGATGCACTGAGATACTATCGTACGCTCTTGTAAAATACATTCCAAAATACGTACTGCTGTAAACACGATGGTTTATCGACTATCGACTTAATGTTACGGTAATAAAATACGGGTTTCCGATCAGAGACGTTGCCTTTATGTTTGTGGATGACTACGTCTTTGCCGGACAATGCGTCTTTATTCTTACTTACATGCTATTCGAGTGACAGCTGACTGTCCGGCAGTCACGGACGGACGTGTCGAATTCTCATGAAACATCGTTATTTCATAATGTTACAATTATTATAAATTAGTTGAGCATTAGTAACCTACACAGAAATAATACCTAGAGAGATCAGAGTGTAGAGCTTATCTTTAATACCAAAGATTAATTTAAAAATGAAGCAGTTCGCTGCATTTCGAATAATATTATATGTGAGATAAGCCTCGCTTTTAAAGCAAACATGCCAAGCAAACACAATAAACTTCGCACTTCAATAGCCAGTGTGAAATCCGCAAGCAAAATTTAAAGTCACATTACGCAAATTGCGTAACATCGCCGGTATCTACGAGTATCGTAATAATCCCATTTGTCAGGGAGATAGCATCTGGCTCTCCTGCGACGATGGGAACAATAGCCCACGTAATAGATGAAAGCGAAAACAATTAGGAGATCGGAGTACATCACCAACTTTCGCGTATGGCTCCTTATCAAGAGGATCTACTTAATTTTAAACCCGCAAAAAATATGCAACAGCGCGATTGTTACGTATTTTATAACGAGAAGTCAACCGGCAACAGGTTTATCTTGATAAAAGATCGTAATAATCAACACCTCAATAAATTGTTTCAGAACTCCTATGTAGCACGAAGACCAAGAAATTTATAACTCTCACACTAGGAAACTCAATCCAAATGCAATAAAAGTCGGATAGGTAATCGTAGCGCCGTTGAATTTTGTACGTTTTCGATAAATTATCGTTTAACATGCCCTGGATTTACGGGAACATAGGTACTTTATTTATGCGCAATCGTCTTCTCTTCGCAATAAATAAACTACCTACAGTAGACAAGAGGCATCGGTATTTTCGCCAGCGTTTGTGTATCGATCGTTTTCGCATTACGCGCACTGCCCCGAGAGAATATCTCATTATAGATATAGGGGCGTTTCGAATAGGTGCGTAATTTCATACGCGCATGCAATATATCAAAACGAAGCGATCACCGCTCGGGGTACAATCACACATCTTCTTTTTACTGGAATCGTGTACTCAATACGTGTAAATGGCGCAGTGAGCCTAGTAATTGCACTTAATGTCGTCCCACGGGCCATTCAGTGCATTTTCAATGCGATATTTATTTATTTTAATTCGAGTTTCGCCGACAGGGCTCCTAGATTTTATCTTGTCACGCCTTTGCTTATTGTGCACTCTGGTACAAGCACTAACCGGCATTGGGTATGCATTTATTGTAGAATAAAATGCACTGCATCTGGTTATAATGGGTCTGAGTGTAATGCCCACTGGGGTCGGTAAATGTAAGGTAAACGTGGATTTGTTTATTGCAAAGAGTGGCATTTTATTGTGGGTCGCTCAGCTTGAGGTGGTTAAGCTTTCAATGGAAAGTCTTATTCAGTTAGCAAATATGAAAGGTAAATATCAATGTTTATTACTTAGTAGCAGTAACTCTGACAGTCATTTTTTGACCCTCGCCTAATTCACTATAAATATTAAAATGTTGTGGGCGTTTTTGCACCGGCTTCTATAAGGGGATCCAAGAGTCCAATCCGAAATGAGCTTAGGTAGTTATTCCCGGCCGCCCAGCCAGGGCCAATGTTTGATTATTGATCACTTGATCAGTTGCGTAGTAGTCCACGATTTTATGTTGTCTTCGCTATAAGTCATTTTAAAGCGCTATTTTTTGGGATCAAAATGATCTTTGTTGTATTCAATTTGGTTAACGAAATTGCATCAAGCGTAGATTATTTTATGTTTATGTAAAAGGAGAGCTATACCCGGAGTTTCGAAATGATTCATCCCCAAAACAAGCAAGGGACGAGTCGTGCTATTATAAAACACCTTCAACTGGCTGTTAACTACTTCACTTACTATAATTTGCAATTTAAAAGTAATAATTTTGTAACATGGAAACTCGTCAACCACTAATAGGGGTTTTGAACCTAAGTAACCAGGTATAAGGAAGTCCCGGGCAGACTCTGACTAAAATACTAGTATATTATAATGTCGTAAATAACTACAGCAGCATCTCACGAAACGGGGAACATAACTTTACGTAGAATATTATAAAGCTAGGATTCATTGCCAACCCATATTTTTGCTTGGGTAATTAGGTACTTATCTGTAAACTTCGTGACTAAATAAATGTTCATCGTTTTGTACGCTACACGCTACACTTTGATAGCTACGCGGGTAAAGAACCATAAAAAACGGGAAACAAAATTGGTTGTATCTTCAAAGTGGATCCTTACAAAAGTCGGTACAGCTTACTTTTTTGCATACCCATTAAATAAATGCTCATGAACTTTGAAATAGTTAATTACTTAATTTTTTTATATGGCATAGAGATGGCAAACGAGCACACCGGCCACCTGATGGTACCTAAGTGGAAACTGTGACCCATAAGAGAAGCTGGCAGCTAAGTGTGCTGGAAGAGA
This sequence comes from Acleris sparsana, assembly GCA_923062465.1. Classification (NCBI taxonomy): domain Eukaryota; kingdom Metazoa; phylum Arthropoda; class Insecta; order Lepidoptera; family Tortricidae; genus Acleris; species Acleris sparsana. Next base: position 7,253,477 of record OV281293.1, read on the forward strand.
TCCCATTTAGGAATAAGTTCGCCTTTGTACATTAGTTTAGTAACAATATTGTAATATTTATATTTTTGTACAATAAAGAGTTTACATACATACATACATACTTTCGCATTCACAAGACCGCAAGCCTAAGACTGCAAATGTGTTGCCAACCCTGAAGACTAAGATGGAATGCCTCTATGCTAGTCATTACACAGGCTTGTGATTTTATCTTCTTATCTTTACACAACAAAACATAATATATAATAAGTATATTTATTTTGGGTATATTTTCAATATGTATCTAACATATACTTAAAATAATATTTTCTCTAAAGAATAAATAAAGAAAACGAAAACATACTAACAGCCAAACTTTTCTGAATAAATTTCCACAAACAACAGCTATGTAGCCCCGCCTTAGAATGAGAACTGTCAGGACCGAAACGTCTAAGAATTTATGAAGCCGTTCAATTCAGCAATAACATAACTCGGGCCTTTGTAGCGCGCCGCGGTTCGATGGGATTGCTCGGGTAAACGATATCTACGGGGACCGGGGACCGGTAGGCTGCTCTAAACCACTCTGGAGCTGTGGGGGGGGTGAATTTAGATTATTGGGTAGCTGTTTAGTGAATTAAATTGTAAGCAGTCTGTGGATACTCGTCCTAATAAAATATACCTAAGCCGTGTCAGGGAAGCGGGGTGAACTTAGTCATCAATCGCATATAGGTATGTATTTTGGCAGCTTCACTAAATGAAACTGTAGGCCAGAAACGGATAAGGAAATTCGTAAAAGAACAACTCGTTCATATTACACATGTATGAGTGACTTAGTTTGGGATACGTATTCGTTGTGCTGAAATTAAATCAATTTTTAAACATCACAAACGTTAAGCACTCGATATTGAATAAGCGGAATTTACCTAAATTAAACCGACAAATAAAAACTATGTCAAACAATTATGCACTCACTGCACGTCCTGTTGAAAAGTAGCCGTTCATTAAATACAATTACATAAATATTGCAATACGCAAATGCAAATTCGTACTCATAAAAAACGAAAGTTGAACGTGACTGTATTTACCTAATGTGTTATCTGTAATAATTAGTGAGGATTTTTGCCACTCGGGCACTGTCAGTAATGTCAGTCGCGTGACGGTAGCCTGTCAAAATGTTTTGACACGAATTGGCAGATAATCATCGCGAAACTCGTAAGTTACTACGTAAGTGGTTAAGAGACTAAAGTTATTAAAACAACTGATTTATTTAAGTAATTTTGAAAAAAAAAGTCTCGAAATCAATGTGTTAATGGTACCTATATGAATAGATGACAATATACATATTATTATTATCAAAATTGACTCCAGATCAGATACATGTAAGAAGGCGTATGTAGACGTGTCTAGTGCAAGGACCACTATAAGCAATGAAGAAAAAGTTTTGTTCCGAAAATCCATAGTCGGTAGCAGATATATTGGGGTCGTTTTAAAAAAGGGTACAAGTCGATTTGTACCCTCTTCTAAAAAAGGGTATAACGTGAACGGAGTATACTAGACTTATATACCCTTTTTCACTTGATCTTCAGACGACTTATACCCTTTTAAACTAGGACCCCAGTATAAGGTAACGAAAGATAGTCACCATATATTCCATGGTCATTTAGAAACATCGATCATCGTCATTTCCCATTTTCATTAGATTGTAACTTGTAACGTCAAAGGGACGTTGCCATGGACTCGCGGAGCACAACATTGTAACAAAGGACACAGTTCGATTAGGTACATTGTCTCTATCGCAACTTGACCGGTTATTTCCAACACGCGTTGCGAAGTAGTAGCGACCCACCGCACCGTCAATTAAGAGTTACCTCACAAATGCTAATGTTGTCTAATTACCAAAAACTAATCCTTAAAAGATCTATCGAAATGTGATCCATCTGTTATGCAACAAAACGTTTTCTTGACAACCGGTAAAAGTAGTCCGACTGTTGCGTAGGATTACGAACTAATTAAATATGACTACTAACAGAGTGTCCGTTTGATTCGGTGTAAGTTCGTCACACAAACAATATATTGCAGAGTTAATGCTATTGACTTTTCATGGCGTGCTCAATGATTCAAATGGGAAACTTGAATTGCTCAATGTTCCATTTTCAAATAGGACTACGTAATCAAAACATTGGTCTAGTATTCTTGAAAAGCGTCTAAAAAGGGAAATGTTAGAGAGTTTGAAAACAATTAGATCCTAGTAAGGCAAAGGAAAGAGATATGGTAAGTAATCGCCTACTCGTGAGGAGTGCAGGAAACACCAGAATAAATGGCTAGTATTAAAATTTGCACAACTGTAACTGTTTACAAATTAGCATCTTGGTTTTATCTGTATGTTAATGTTAAGAGGAAGTGTTTCGTTCAATCTTTATAAAATCTCAGGATATTGGAATAAATAAATTCGGTTAAGATTAACATTGAACACATGACATGTATGAACCAATACATTTCTTCTAATATGTCCTTATTATCAGTTTGATTACGGTCGTTCCCTATAGAGCTGCAATCGTTTTCTTTAAAGTTTAAAAGGTAAGGAAATGTCTTGCACCGACTGCCTAATTATTTATTTTTTGTTTAAACAACTATATGACTTCCTTCACTGTCATTTAGACCTTTATGCCTACTTGCCTTTTTAATATGCCTTTATCCTGGTCGCGGTACCGGGTTATAACTCGTTTACAATTTTACGCTTGTCTGAGATAGCATAATATTGTTTGATTCTGGGTATATGTAACGCCCTGTTACCATTTTCCAAAAAAACACATACTTAATGTATTACTTAAGACGACACGTTAGCTTATTCGGTAGTAACCCTGCCTACGATTCCTCTTTACCTCAGTTTTCTCAAATCCGCGGCTAGTCCTTAACGCGATCGTCGAACTTGTCACTTTCTCCGCTCGCAGATGCTCTCGTCTGATTATTTCCATTAGTGTCCATTAGGCATTTAACTGGTTCGATTACGGCGTCACGACCACCGTGAGCCAGTGCCATAAATCATGAGATCAGGTTCTGCGGCCAAATTCGTGCGGAAACTGTTGCGTAACGTGATATATAGTTTGTTAGATGCGTTTCGGATTTGGGTGTGCGTTTTTTTGCGATATGGCGGTTTTGGGTTTTATTGTGGTATATAATGGAGAAAAATTTTTTTTTTTCGCAATGAACTTTAGTTAGAAGTAGATACAAGCAATGATGTGGCCAATAATTAGGCTTACTTTGTATAATATCTATTCAAGACTTGAATAGATCAAGCTTTTAATATAAAGCATAAGAACTGTTCGTTAACAAATTCCGTGATAAAAGATAAAATTCCAAATAAGGGCAAACAGGGACGCGTATTTGAAAATATAACTTGTTAAATTAATATCAGTCAATTATTACTAAGTAGATAAATATTCATGTACATTTTTAACATCTCATAATAAAAGTAAAGTATGAATAATATTGAGTTAAGCTTAAGCTTTTTGACTGTTTAATTAAATCAACCGGAAACAAAAACATAAGAACGAAAATAATAATTTTAGGTCATCATTTTCACTTGACGTTGATGTAACGTCAAACAGAAACGTAATAATTTAAGTCTGACATTGAGGAGCCAAATTACAAAGATGGTGAAATAAAACCATACTCAGAATTGACTTAAAATAACTTGACTCCTGGAATTCCTCAAAATATTCCTTAGTCATAAAGGAACGTAATGTCAATGACACCACACGGATGCACTTACGCAATGTGCACCTTGACAGTACTCCGTTGAGACCGATGACGATGCTTATGACGTAATGGTAACATGACGAATGAATTAATACGTCTGTACGATGTTCACTGACGGTGTAGTTTCTAATGAATTCACTATTATCAAAAAGGAGCATCATTGGAATGAAGGCAATGTATTCTATCAAGGTGGAAGTGCGTTTGTTGGTACAAAAGATGATATTCTCGATGAGATGAAATGCAGGCGATTCTTTAATTGCACAACAAAGCATTGTTCGGCAAACGTAATCGCCGACCCGAATATTATGAATGAACTATCATCGCGTTACTATCGTGATGTTATCTGAATAATCACGTTGATTGAAAGTATTGATAGGCGGCTACTTTAAGGGTAAGAATTATTTTATTATTCTTAATAAGAAAGTGAGTTTGTTAGTGTTTTCTTTCCTAGAGCCATAATAAAATCACGGAATGACGTAGTTAAGGATTACACTATTTGCTTGTTTTTTGTTGTTGCCCAAAGGTTGTTAATTAATATTTATTTGTAAACTTTGCAAGCCTTTTAGTTTTTTTTTATCATTCTCATAACTCATAATCGGGCCACAATCAATATAGTATCAAAACCGATGCGATTTATTATTTTGACTTAAACTTATGTTAGTACTTAGGTATTTACAATATACGGCTTTGTAGTCAACTTTACAAGAGAAAAACACTTAGTAATAGTTCGCCTTAGTACATTTAAAAAAAAACTTCAATGTATTGTTTTTTTTCTTTTGTACAGTCAACAGCATAAATAAGTGATCATTTATGTACATTGTCACTTTAACGTCATGTTTGAAATGTCATACAAAATTGTGAAACGATTGAAAGCGACAAGGTACATAAATGATCACTTATTTATGCCGTTGACTGTACAATGAAGTGTTTGCATACATTCCTACAAATATAATTGGCACTTTCATACCGTAAGTCAATATAGGTCCTGGCTAATGTAAAAACTTAAAAGATTGATACTATAAATAAAAAAAGTGTTCCTACTGCGGTGAGACTGATAGGCGAGTGGCCATCGTCATGATCATCAGGATAATCAACGACTAGATCATGAATAAGCTTTACCCTGTTTTTTTTTGTCTGGGGGACACCGTTGAAGCAGGAAAACATATCGAAACTTTTATGTGGTCATCTTGCACCATCTCATATACACATAAGTAGTTGATTCTATTTTTTCTTTTTTCTTTTCTCTCTATATCTCCCGTAAGATTTTTGGTATATTTTCCTGCTGAACTACACATGTTATTTGATATTATATTTAATTTAATATTTGTAGCTTTATATAATGCTAGACTAAGTAGTACCATTGTATTATGTTTCGCCGAGTTTCTTACGCCGGTTCTTCTCGGGGCAAAGGTTTTATTTTTCGAACCGGTGGTAATGCTTTTTGACATTCATAGGTTCATTATATTATGCCTAAATTGAAGAATAAAGAACTTTGACTTTTTGACTTTGACTTTATGAAATATGTTTAAAAAATGACTGACTGCTGAGTTTCTTGCGGCGTTTCTTCTTAGCAGTGGTCGAGCTTGGGAAGCGCTGGTAGATTCGTGACGTTTAAAAGTGCCCGAGCGGCCTACTTACTGAATAAATTTCTTTTATCTTTTTATATTTTAATAATAACCGCGATAGTTTGAAGAAGTATAACTTGAAATGTTGTTACTTTACTTAATTGTAAAGCACTAAAATAGCAAAGGGAAATGCAACGAGTCCGTTACTATTTGTACCGAGTAATTGCGGTAGGTGTGGGCAGGTGGCGCCTACGTCGCCCGGTGGCGCTTACGCATAACATTGGCTTGGTTGCTTCAATGGCGTATTAGCATAATGGGCTCGGGTATTAGGCTGCGGTGCGTTAACTTCGCATATTAATGGTATTACTAAGGCGTTTTGAAAATTTGTGCTGGATATGTTTTATTTGCGTAAGTTAAATTATCCGTTCGAAAAAACCAAACATACAATGTGCATTTTATGATTTTAATTGATAAACTCCCAAAAATTAGAGATTGATAAGATGCATTCTAGGATAGTAAGTGAAAAAAAAGATTTCAAAAAAAACATTGAGCTAAAAAATGGTAGGTACTATCATCCCATCGGAACCTTAACCCACCATAGAACGTTGTCACAGTGACATTACAAAACAATTTGTTTGGCACTTCTGACGACTTGAATCATAACGTCACTGTGACACATTTCCAATCACATATTTTTTGTCATTCGTTACTTAGAGAGTAAAACAGAAGGTAATTACTAATTAGGTACCTAAACTTTATCTGTACTAAAATAAACTGTCCACAGTGGGTCAGGATAATATGACTTGGAAATTAAATTTTAAAGTAAAAAGAACCCGCAAATAAAGCAACTGAAAGCTCTTACTGAAATGCTTGCCCCCCCCCCCCCTCAACTATTCTCTGTTTAGCCAAATGGTTGACTATTAAAGAATGCCTTAAGGCAATAAGTCCGCCATTTACACTTAGTTTTTGTACTATGCAAAAAAGTTTAAATGAATAAATAAATAAGTGTATTGGTTGTCCATTTCTCAAATGGCTTTGCCTGTTAATATTACATGTTGCAGTCAGTTCAAAACTCCGATGCCAAAGTTACAAAATAAGTTGAGCGTCAACTATGTCACATTTTCAGAATTGCATGGCGTGGCGTGACAGGCGATGATTGATGGACCACCCCGGCGGCTTTTATGTTAATTTTATTTAAAGACCTTGACATAATAATACTTACAACTGTGTTTATCCCATAAACCTACAATTGGGATTGTTCATGTTTTTACAATTACTCTAATTCGAAAACCATTTCGAGGAATAAGGATTTAAAGCCGTTCTGCATTATTAAGTTTTTTAAATATTTATCTATTTCGGATATTTCGACAAAAGTATATTTAACCTTTGTTTGACTTTCGTTTTCGTTTTCCTAGGTGTATCTTACGGGTTAGGCGTAAACCGCTTGAAATAATATGTTTTAATGCACTATTACAATCACTTTTTATCATTAGATATCATTTAATTGTATGTTATTTACTAGAAAATGCCATTCCAAATTTAAAATAATCATGTCATCCATAAAATGCCTGCTAAATAAATAAAGATATTAAAACAAAACTATTGGGTCAAATGCAAAATTAACGAAATTGGTCTCTTAAAATTACCTATTCTTTTGAATTAGAATGTAATAGCCGTGACTTATTTATTTTGGTCAATGCTAATTGATCCCTTTAAGTAATCGTCGAATCAAAAAAATATTTTTTATATATTTGAAATAAAATATGTCACGAATTATTTGTTTACTTGTTAAATACAAGTAAATTACAAAATGCGAAAACAGTTTAAATTTTTTATGCGTTCACTTATAATTGTTTTTAGGGTTCCATACGAGGAAACCCTGACTTGGTCTCCGTACTAAAGATGATTACAGTAAAAAATAAATTAAACTTTCCGACACTTATGGTTATTTCAAGTTTAAAGCTATCCCAAGGAAAACTACGTATAAAGTTCCATTTATTTGGTTAGTCTTTCAAGAAATACTACAGGAATAATAATAATAATAATAATAATAAAATCGTTTATTTAACAAAAACAGTTTGTTACATTAATATATGGTTTGTCCATCAGACTCCAAACTAGGCTGGGCCTGTATCTTGGCAGTCTGCGAGTGCGATTAACATGATTAACGACAGTAAATACAAGATAGGATATTATTACTTAGGTAGGTACTTATTATTAACAATGCTTAAAACTATACGTGCGTTTGTGTGTGTGTGTGTGTGTGTGTGTGTGTGTGTGTGTGTGTGTGTGTGTGTGGGTGTGTGTGTGTCCGGGTGTGCGTGCGTGCGTGTGTGTGTTTGTCAGTGTACAGCAACAACAACAACATTCAGGCAAAAAGTTAGGATGCGGTATTAAATTCGATTAGATTAAATTAAGTTTTCGGTTTCAGTATACGATAGTGTGAGCAACCATTTAAGCATTACACTTTTAATATTAATTGCGGATGAAAGCACTATGTTCTGATTATTGCAGACATTGTTATATATGTTGGGATGAGAATATGCAGGACATTTCCTAGCCAATGCTGACCTAAGCGGCGGCAGGGGCACTTTAAAAATACGCTTGCTCAGGAGTTTTCCGTAATTTGCAGATTTTAGCAGAAATGCATGGGTTCGCAAGACCGCTTTCATGATGTAAAGCTGGCGCACTCTCAAAAGTTTACATTCTCGGTAAAGCGCGTCAGTGGGAAATCGAAACGGTTTTCTGAGCATTACCTTTATTACCGCTCTCTGTGCACGCTCCACCTCCAACCGAATGGAAGTTACAATTGCCGAAAACTGTCAAAGTGTATGTGTATGTTGACACAAGCGGTCCAATGTTTTATAAAGGGCAGTCGATATAATATATCGACTGCCCTTTATAAAAGGTCTAATAGTTGATACAAATAAGATGTTTGCGACCCTCCGTGTGCGAGTCCGTCTCGCACTTGAGCGGTTTTTGTTATCAGGGGCTTTCTAAACTACACTTGGAATTTGAAATCGAAGCTAACGATCATTATTTTTATAACACGTCTCCCAAAATGGCTGTTTATACAAACGCACGGATATGAAGTAGACTTTACATACTTTTTGTCTGTCTATCGTTTATGTCAACTTCCGCCTACACTGCAATTGTTAACTAGTCATACATTTTTATGACATGTTTTACCCATTTCACTTTCTTCCATGCTTTTACATTTTCGTAAGCGGATTAGAGCGATAAAAATCAGCTTTAGTCTACTATATTGCTATTTTATACAAGTTATATAAAAATGTTTGTGTTGCCGTGACAACTTTTACTTGTTATAAACCTTAGACTGGGTGTAAGTAAATCTAAATATTTTTGAATTATTGTGTTTTTGAACCAACATTTATGTTAAATAAATGTTCTATTAAATAAACCAATTTTATTGAATAAGTTGTAAATCTATCGAATAAACTTGTCTAACTCGATGCAACTGCTGAGTCAAACTTACTTTCGATTCCCATTTTCCAAAACGCACTTTTGAAGATGTTTCAAAGTAATAAAAAAATATATATACATGTGTATATCATGGAAACCTGCACAATCTTTACAGAATAGTTAAACTGCCTGTGGTTTTGATACCTCCACGTTACCCGTTTATGGTTTGAGTGAAATTTGAAACATGGATGGCTGTCAAAGATAGACCCTGGTCTGACTGAAGACAGAGGTCTTTAAATGAATAGATTAAATAAGCAATCGCTAAAGTATATATGATATATTTTATAAATTTCGCGAATATATGATTAAAAAATGTCTTTTAGTTTTACTTACGCGTAGGGAGTTCCCACATTTATGGTCTTCAAGATTGCTACGGGCGAAGCGTGAAATTTATTTTCAGGTGAGGTAATTTCCACTAGAATCAAAAATTTATTACGCAACAGTGAGTCACTGCTAGCTGTTACTTCTCGCTCCAGTTACTGCGAGTATTTTGTCACGGGTGTCACGGGGATTACTGCGGAAACGGCCTTGTGCGTGACACGAATACCTAGTAAATTACTCGGTAAGATAAACAACGGTTACCGCATCTTTGCTTGATAATTAAAGCAGGTAATTAGGTTTTTGTTTAGCCCACCAATTGGGTTTAGACTTCAAATATTGCTTCATCGACTTGCTATTCGATTTATTGGTTTCCTTACTTCATAGCATGAAAAAAGTTTTTTAAATTACTAGTAGATTTAACACCAAAAAAGCAGTATGTATTCATCGCCATCGTGACGTTTTATTTCTGTATTCAAACCGAATTTTAAACATTTCCCGGATCTTTAAAACGGATATGATTACTCGATTATATGATCTTCGACTCCTGCGCATTAAAGCAATAAATACGTTTTAATTTGAAGATGACCTGACAGCGGATGCGGTTGCATAACCGTCCCATATAAACGGTGACCTTTCTCTTCCTGGCTTTTGACAACGGAATTGTCAACTTAATTAAAGGTCAGCCTAGATATTAATGGTTGCGATTTGTCTATTACGTTTTAATTTGTAAAGATCTTTACAGATTTCGATTTACAATTTGCTTATAATTTACGTTGGGTTTTTTTTGCGACTCTAGAATAGAAATCCTAAGTGCATTTTTAGAATATAAATGTTAATAATAAACCCGTTTTTTCGTCGTGCGGTAACACCAATGACACACGTAAGGGACCACTTTCAAACCTAAGTAGATATTACCCACAAAAGTGAAGTTAAAAGATGTTTATTCAGTATAAGTACCTAGGCCACCGGGGCATTTTTAAATGTCAAGAATGCAAAAAAAATACAGACAGTCATTATTCAAACATATAACCTATTGCTTACCTACTACAATTATTTATATTCTAATAGGTTAAACTTAATCTAGCATTATATAAAACTATAAATATAAACGAAAAACTCACGCTTACTTCAGCAGGAAAACGTGTCAGAACTGCAAATTAAAATAATAATAATAATACATACCTACTTACTACCGTACCGTACCGTACCGTACCGTACCGTACCGTATAAATATGACGGTAGAAGACATGTCTACCTTCATTACCCTGTCCCCTAGACCAGACACCATATTCAGATGTTTTTACGGGATAACTTTTTTTTATCGATCACCTTCCAACGATCGTATAATTACGAAGAATTTTCGTTTCTCCGAAAGGCATTCTCGCAGCACGAGTTTTTTTTGGTAGTTACAAGCTTAACCTAAACCTTAACCTATGTACCTAATGTTTAAGACATCCCGGGAACATCATGGTTACATCAGACAGTAGTGATCGATGAAATGAAATTCTATTAAATGTTACAATCGACGAAGTAGAATTCGATAAAGTGTTTAAGTTACTTTGCAGGTTATTGTTTATACAACTTGGTATTTTTTAACGAAGAGAACTTTACCATTCCAGTATAAGTAACCCTGTCACACTATCACATGTCGTAACATCGGCCTTTACTAAGAAAGTAATTAACCTGTAATTTGCACTCGTGAACCAACCCACTAAAGTATTACAAAAACCACCAAGTGACTTACACAAAACAGGTTCATTTAAGTACGTCTAATAGGTGTTGACACCTGACTGCTATTTTAAGTTTGGTAATACATCACTTCTAATAAACTACTCTGTGAACCGTGCCAATGACCTGTAAACTTAATTAATTTGATACACGCGCTTACCTAGATTGCGGTTGCGTAAGTGTACAATAAAAACAAAAACATACTTTAGTTTTAGCTCCTCTAATTGGGTACAACATTTAAAATACGCGTTATGATATCACAACAATGAGTGATACAAAAACAAATCCAGAGAAAGTTTTGTCCAGATGAAAAAAAAAAGAAAAAAGACATCAACTCATTACCGTAACAGTCGAAAACGTTCACTGCTGGAGATACTTCATCCTCAGAGATGTTGGGCTACTCGCATCCAGCTTTTTCCCTGCGCCCGCGACTGTGATTGCCGATGGGGCGGAACGGTTCTAGATTGGTGACCATGTACTGGAAAGTGCAATGTTCGAAGGCGTCCTACAATGTGCACCGACGATATGATTAAGAATTTATAGTAACTATTTTTATTTTATAGTGTATTAAGGTAAACCATTGTTTAGCTGTTACATAAAATATATAATAAGTAGAATCAGAGAAACATTCCTAAAATATAAAAGAAAATACGGGGTGAACCAATGAAATCGACGTTAGTGTATCTCATACTTAAGGTGATGTATCTCAAAAACCCACGTAATATTTCAGGCAAGATATTACTTGTCAAGTTAGAATGCAATAAGCTGCGTGGTCTGCTTGCACCCAGACAGCACTATTTCTATTATCTCCTTCCAACTGTAGCTAATCGATTGCCAGATGGCTACAGATCGGTATCTTAAGATGATCGATAACTTAGATCGGAAGAGATCTCTAAAGCAGAATCGTGTTTTTTCCTAATTATAAAGTTACGTTAAGTATTGCGACAACCATTTGTCTCCTTATTGCGAATCTAAGAAGATTTATGGCTTTAAACTAGACTCTGTTTTGTCTCTTACGTGATCCAAGTGGATGATAATACCATAAATCTTAGGAAATATCGCTTTACGTAATATCACTTAAGTGCTAATTGATCAATCCTGGTATTTTAGCACAAATAACGCAATGATACTAAAAATAAAGCGCATTTATTCGGTAACTTGACTTTAAATTAACCTAAACTTTAGTCTAGTTTGTTATACTTGTTAGCTGTGAGTATTTAAGTTTTGATATTTAATCTCTTAAGGTTTTTGAAATAAATCAGTCTCAGTTAGGTTCTGTTGCAGTGCTAAATATATTGTTAAATGTCATTGTTTATTACCAGACGTAATAAGCTCTTACCCAAGAGAAGACAGAAAACAAGATATAAATTTTCAAAAAATCATTAAAGTCCATCCGAAAGTACACTATAAAACGGAGAGCAAAAATAAGTGAACACTAAAACCGGCGACCCACAAATTAGTCAACCCAAGCTCGACAGGGTAAAAATATATCCGCCATTTCACATTATTTTAATGGGTACTGTCGGCAACAGTGGCTGGGCAAACCGTTGGGATATGTACACCAACAATAAAATAACGAAATATTTCAAATAAACCATTAAAAGAAACGAATTCATGTATTTTTGCAATTAATTGTGATACGTTTCTCCTTTCCTTGTTAAAACTTTTGCATATGTATTGACGTGATGCAGTGTGAAGCTATAAGATCAAACAATTGACAGAAGCAAATACGTGAATAACTTTATAAAGAAGGAATATAGCAAAAATCTGACGAGTTAATGTCGGTCATTAAGCCTAAGAATTTGGTTTTGAATAATCATACCTACGTTGTAAAAATATGGTATATTCCATCAAGACACCCGTGCTTGTCTAAACGCTTTTAAAAAAGGAGTCGTGTGATTTTATTGACCACGTCTAGCTACTTTAGTCTCTGACTGTACTCGGCGGCTCTTGAAATATAGTAGAACGACTTTAAAATATACCCTCAACTTCTTGAGACTGCATCTTTTCTTTTATTTTAATCTCTTGTACCTCTAGTTGTTTTAAATATCAGCGAATTCATTAAGGCCGTTGTCGCAGATATTTTGTATTTTATTATCTTTCGTGGGAACAGTTGTCATTTCCTTTGTAAGTGGGTAATAAAGGTAAATTCATGGTTGTTACTTTCGAAAGGCGTAGTATTGTATTTGTAAAAAATGCTGAGAACGAATACCAAGGTCTCATATTGTTGGTGGCTTTCATTCCAACATTTAAATACTTTTAATACTTTTGGCAAATGACACATAATAATAACTAATAAAAATTTAACATAAAACGGCCATTGAATGCAACAGTTTTATGATAAATTGATGTCTACTTTAAAAGGTTTTATGATCTGCGATTCCTAATTAAAACCTATTTCTAAAGGATAGCAAATGTATATGAGGTAATAAAGTTTGCTTGTGTTGTAATTTGTGTCGTGCAGCGTTTTATGTTAGATCGTTATACTATTTATGATGTCTATGCAATTAATACTTGTATTTATCATTTTATTTAAATTAGTTCTGAAGTTTTTTGCGCGATTTACCTATTTCGATGAAATGTACTAACTTTTCTGAAGCTTGCAGAGTTTTTTTTCACTGTGACGTTAATTTTGGAAGATTTTTTAACCCTGCTTTAACCTATAGTATACCTAAGAAAGGTAGTTTGTAAAATGATATTAAATTCGTAAAAAAGTAATTGCGATTTTATTGTTGTCAGCTAGTTTGCCTAGCATTTGGCTGTTGAAACATAACAACTGGAGGTTCAATTCCTCCAAGAGACTAATGATTAAATAATTCACTATTGGATCGCATATTTTTTTTACTCGTAATGTATCTTTAGGCATTAAACTGTTTATTTTAATTATTATAAAAAAATAACCTTCCCTAACCTAAACGTTTAATTAATTCTGCAAATGTCAGCCTAAAAAGGTTTTATGCGAAAACATAAATATGCGTAAAAAATTACGCGTTCCATAAAGTGATCCCGATTAAATATGCTTAGGTTCTTGTCTATTATGCCTCAATAATTCAAATTAGACTTAGGTAAATAGTAAGTAAATACAATACACAGGAAAATAATTCATATGCGATACGACAGTGAAAAAGACAATTACGACGAAGATGCAATTCAGCAATAACCTTCCGAAGTACCAGTACAGTCTAGCTCAATCAAATGTGAATTACAACCAATAACTTGAACAGCGGAGTGCAGCCGGTGATTTAGCGCAGGTCAAGACTGTACAAAGCAGAACGCCCCATCATAACCGCCGCATTTCCGCGACTCTGATGTGCTCGATAATTTGCTCTATTGAATACCTACTATCAATAGGGAGACTCAGAAATAAACTTATAGAAGAGACAAGTAGAAGATATTTTCCTGTGGCAAGAATAATAGGCTTTAAACCGTTCTAAATTAAAGTTCCTTCCAAGACCTTTACAAGTGCTTAGATGCTTATGCTGGTTAATTGTACAATTCATGTCAACATGTAGATATAAACCGAGCCTAATCCAAATGAGCTATTAAACATTTCGGAAGGTCTAATAACATTAACATTATCTTTCGTCACCATTTTTACGGATTTACTTGATAAACGCGTCAAACTTTTAAAACGCCAATTACGTTTATACAAAAATCATAGTATTATGCCTGGCGTGTACACTCGTAAAGCCTGGATAACTTTGTAAAAAAAACAACCCGTGAGTATTCGAGAGAGGTCTTCTTTCAGAATGTATTTTTGGAAAAACGTGATAATAACGAGAACATGGTTATATTTTGAAAGATATGGAATAACTTTATTAATCCTACCACGTCTACAGTATAAGCAATTTTTCATACAGGTAAAATATATTTCTTCAAACAGCAAATGCCCTCTATAACAAGTGAAAATGAAGCCAAGGATGGAATTAGCTGGTAATCCCCAACATGAATTCAATTGCATTCACTAAATCTATGATTTAAAATGTAATCGCATCCAGCCAAACATTGTCTTCGATACCAAAACACTTCCTCAAGTCATGTGCATGCGCATTCATTACACTTCCTATTGAAGAGTCGCTCTCAGCTCTCAGACTTTGATGTACTACCTATTTAAGCGCTAAAAGGACGGACGCCATTAATATCCGAAGAGCAATTTATATTACACTATGATTATCTTATATTACGTTTCCATTCAAATGACTCTGATTAATACATTTGATTCCTCCTCCTTACATTCCTCCTAATTACGTTCAGCATTTCTTTAGTAAATCTGTTGTAAAATATTTAATCGTATGGATATTAGTTTAGGCATAGCTTTGTGTTATAAGAAGGGATTTAATTTTGAAGGGTTTCGTTAAAAAAATGTTACTAAAAGATTCTTAACGATAAAAATTAAAGCACGAGACCTTCTAGAGTAGACTGCCAACGATATCGTGATTGAGTAAGAATACGCAACGTATTAATAATAAAGATTGAATAGATAAGAGCAAAAAATTAAATAATAACGTAAGTTATTTATTTAATTGACATAAAAGCCTCCAGTCAAGTTGGAATTAGCGAATGTTCTCATGAAGATAAGTGACGGGCAATCGACCAATTGATAATAATGATGCTAATACATGGAAAATAGGTATCTTTACTTACAAGGGAATTGTTTGATTGCCTATAATAATATGCTATTACAACAATTCCAGTAGTGGGTAACAAATGTTGTGTTGGGAATGTAATGGGAGAAGTTGTTATGCATGTCGGTTAATTTGAGCTCGCGTATAAGTTAATGAAAATAATTGGCAAAACAAGTTCTAAGTAAGCAGCTAATTTACTGTACTTAGAACGGGTACACAATGTAACATAATTCAAGCTAAAAAAGCTAAACATAATTTCACTTATAACATATACGTGTATATATTTTGTGCTAATCGAGAAAGCTCTTCATTTTACTGATGATTCAAACAGCTTCTTTATTTATGGATATTTGTGGCTAAAATAGCTAATAAGAACGACACCGAAAGCCAATATCGCATCAAATATAACAAATATTAACGGTATAATTTAAGTCCCGAGAGCTATGAGTGAATAGGTATAAAATAATAACAACGTAAATAGCATTTCTGAAACGAAGCACGATTCAACGTAAAAATTCAATAAAAAAACAATTTTGTGACTGTCAATTGGATCGTCAGAGATGATTAAAATTATCAATGCTAATAAAATCCATTTCATCAATAAAAATAATGTGTATAATTTTTTACTTAAAAACCTGTGTCAAATGTAATAAGTTATTTAAAATATATTCGACTAAATACGATTTTTATGAATATTTTACAAAATACCTTGATTGCTCGTATTGTGCACGATTTTAAGCAAATAAGGGCCACTGGTAACCCATTGGTAACTCTGGTTACAGAAAGCATGTGAGTGGTTGTCTATAAAGTTTTACTGTCGGAAAGGTAATCGTTATTTATTCGGCACCTACTAATAAAATATAACAGTAACAATTGAGGAAAATATTAAATAAGTCAGTTCGGTATTATTATTTCTATCAGGCTCCTATCGCTCTATAGAGCGCGATGTCAAACGTTATGTCAGCGGACTTATTTTAAATACTTTATTATTTCAAGTGAACGCTGCACAATTTTCTAACATTTAATAGCCTGTGTATTCTACTTGGTTTAAGCACATTTTGTTTCTAGATCGTAATTATATTGTTAATGTTGTATGATCTAGTATGATTGTAAGGTTATCAATAAAGATCACGATATAGCAGCAATCACTGTAAAACAAATTGAAATAAAGCCCATCAATATCATCAACATACAAAACGGCAACAAATCATTTCTTTCCAAACACAAACACGTGCTGTTTACACTAACAGCGCATGCGTATATTTACCGTCTGCAATGCGTTTCCTTTATCTGTGGTGTGGCGCCGCCGGCGCCGTCCAAATTGACATTTAACACGGGACCTTGCGCGAGCGATTTGCGAACAATACACTGTCGGCTCCCGGAACCAGACTCCTTGACCTCAGCAACAGGATAACAAATGCAACAAAGGATCGAAACAAATTGTTGAATAGGGCTGAGGGCAATGGCAATAAAACCGACATGGGATTAGGAATATCTAACGCGTTTCTATTAATGGAGGCATTAGAATACACCCGATCGATAAAGGCTTACTGTTCTGAATGGGATGCCTTTCGACTGACCTAAAACTTAATGTGCTAAATTTTTTTGATCGAATATGCTTCCTATGATAGTGAATGGCATACTTCTTTTTTAGGATAACGGTTTTTAAGCATACATATTTTTGGTTCTAAAGCAGTTTTGGTCTAAAATTGTTTTGTTTAAAATTTACCCCCGTCGTTCGACCAAACAACATTATGCAAAGCAATAACGATCAAACAATTTTTAAATCATTAGACGAAACGTTGGTATGCAAAAAGAAATCAGGCGAAACAAAAATAGGCCAAACAGTTTTAGACGAACCGATATACACCCTTCTGAATGCCTTTACGAATCAGAAAGTATCGGTCTGCTGAAGTAGCGTGGCGTAGTTGTCATTTGTCATTTTAGAATGGTTGATTCGGGAAACTACTTTGTTTAAAACACGGACATAAGTGATACGTTTTTTTCGCACTTCACTTAAATGGAAGATGATTCTCAATTAATCAAAAAAGCTTTACAAACTGAATCTAGAAGATCTGATAATTACCGACCACTTACAAACACACCAAACAAATGAAAAACGTTTCCATGGGAGGTCCCGATTTTCCCACAAATATTATAAACAAGTAATAAACTGCTATCAAAAGAAAGTAACTAACAGGTCGTTATCTTAAAGATGGCATTTGAATCTTCTCAGCGCATCAAGCCCACTGATCGTCGGATGGTAATTGATGAATCAACTCGGCAATTTTACCGTGAAGAAAGAAACAATCACTCATCCTGCACTACACGTAGTTACAAATTACATGCCTTTGCCTCCAGCTCCGAATGGATTTTTGATTATTTTTGTTAGATCAAAGCTTGTTAGAATCGCTTTGTACTCGCTTGTAAACAGTATTTTTTGGTAAAACGTGATTTCAGATTCATTGGGAGTCTTTGTTTACAATTTTGGAACCAGTTGTATATAGTCATACCTATACAGTTGTAAAAACAGTACAATCACCTTTTTATAAAGCAAAACTCGATGGTAGGTGGGTTATGAGTAATTGGTAAACTTATATTGATGATTGAGATTTATTATTATATAAATACTGAATTACTTGAGGATTTCATTTTAAGAAGACAATTAACAACCACAGATAAGATAACCGCAGTCTTTAAAGCAATCAAGTTTATTATCCCCGAGATTTTTGTGTAAGCGGAACTTTTAATTGTACTCGTACATTGTACTTTAGCACCGCATCGTGAAGTTGTTATCGAACACATAATAGATAAAAAGCCTACGTTTATGACACGTGTAAAGCATTCTCCACACCTACAAAGTGTGTAGAGCCGCCCACGGACCGGTCAATGCAATAAAGTTCATCCAAATTGCTTAACTGAATGTTCCCACAAGTGCGTCGCTTGCGCAGATTAGGTAACGATCAGCCGGATCTGCGGACTCATTAGAAAAAAAGATAATATCGCAGACAATAGAGCACTCAGCGACCGAAAGTGATAGTATAATAGATATTAAACCGAGATGACGTTAGCAAATTGGTGGTCCAGTCACTGATGAAATTAAAAATGTACAAGTATGACGCACGCGGCATTGCGTTCTACGAATCGTTACAGATGGAATGCGGTTTGAAGATTGGAAGAGCATGAGTGTGATTGGCAAACATTTCTACAGAAGTCAACAAGGATGTTTTAATTTAACTAAATGCAATGTTAACTGCAAAAATAGTTTAAAAAAGGAACGCCAGGATTTTTAAGAAGTGTAATCGAAAATATGGGTCTATATACTACAATTACTACAATTACTGCAGAATCATATTTATGTGTTTATATAATTTATATGATCGACATGCCTATATGCATATGCAATTACACACACACACACACACACACACACACACACACACACACACACACGCACACGCACACGCACACGCACACGCACACGCACACGCACACGCACGCACGCACGCACGCACGCACGCACGCACGCACGCACGCACGCACGCACGCACGCACGCACGCACGCACGCACGCACGCATATACAACCGTTAGAAATAGAAATATACCTATATAGCAAAAATGTAAATGTGCTTGTTCAAATAGGTTTAGTGTTGTTCTTTTAAATTAATGTAATTCCGAACGAAACTGCATCCTGTAACAGGGTTTCCTAGCTCAGAATGCAGGGTCGTGATATATCCACTGTAATGTTTTATATTCAATAAACTTTTTTTCATTTTTTATTTTTTTCATATTGTACGAGTATGCCACAATTATTTTTAGGACAGAAGTAACGGAAGGTTTTTTGTTAAACTATTACATTTTCACATTTTTATAAAACAAACCTATCCTAATCTACACGTTAGATATTTAAGTAATTCTATTTTTATTACCGTTTCAGTGAGTGACAATAATTAATATCAATAATTATGGAAACAAAGACATAAAAGACTAAAAAAAATCGGAAACAATGGGTTCCCCAAAAATATAAGTTATGTGTATGGACTGCATGATCTCACTATTGTTTCCTCTTCTCTGCGATGCTACGCAACATTCAAATGGTAGCTTAGTTTATTTTAGAACCTAATAACTTAAACAACCACTTTACCTTTTATACCCAGACCGCAAAGATTCTTCCTAGGCTATTATAAAGTTAGTAACCACAGTAATACAGGAAGTCGTTTCAGGTGTTTCAAGAAATAAACGCATCACGATTTTAATCTTGGGGAAGGTAATAAAATGCACAAGGAGCTTTCGCAACTCTTATTTTTAGTGTTATAATGATAATCATAGCAGAGGGATGCAATAAAATGAATGTGAATATAATGGTCCGTCACTAATTCAAATTATCAAAACCAGATTGTCTTTGGTGGTCACGAAACTATTACCAGAGTTTCTTCGGTGTCAAATAGTGGTCAGAAATCCATAAGCATGGTAGCAAACTATAAGAATACAGAAAATGGTACAATTGCGTGAAATTAACAAAAACCATAAAATTCAATCAATCCCGTATGCTTCCAATATTTTATAATCTTTTGGCATAATACGGTAAATTTGCTAGAAAATATATCTCGTAGACTACAAGAGATCGTTACTTAAATCAACCAACTATTTAGAAAATATAACATCAGATAATTCAAGGGAATTAAGCTTTTATTGCTCCTAAAACAGAAGAAAACTCTCTTAGTAAGTCATATAATTTTATAATGCATTATTATTTATATGCGCCTACATCCTTCAATGACTGGGTTTGTCCGTGAACTGTGCTGACGGCACATTAAGTGTTGTAAGAGCCCATTTTGTTTGTCAAGAACCATCAATCAACGCGGGGAATATTAAGACAGGCTATTGATATTGCATAATTGATGCATTTCTCGTCACAATTCCTGGGTAGAGTAAAAATATGAAATTTCATTTGAAAATAGGTTAGAAAATAAATATTAGTAGGTAAAACTAATATGGTAATCCGTACGTAGTCCCTATTAGCGGCGCGCCAGCGCATTCGCCCCGCTGAAATTTCCGACTTTTCCAGTGGTTTTTTTTCTGCGTTTCTTTTAAAGGGTGATGGGCAATTTTGTATGGACCCCGTCCCCCCCCCTCCAACAGTAACGGGCTGCAGGTCTATTGTTCATTAGGACCCAATAAAAGACAAAATACTTATCTTCGTAGCAAAATCAATGGGAACTTTTTAATGAAAACAAAGGGCCAGGCAAGGCAAATCATCTACATACGTGTTCATTTTCAAACAAATTCCATAGTTCCATACGATAAGATTATGATTTTTCAAGAAAACCCCATACATATGGTGATCGTCGCCATAGAAAAAATACATCATATTGCCAAGATCTATAAACTGGCACATGTTTCATCACTGTTGGTGGGTGGGGTCATTTTTACCCATCGTCCTTTAAGAACCTTCTACTAAGTATTAGAAAATATTTAAAAAAAGATGAATGAAATCGGAAAAACGTTCTCAAGTTATAGCGCGACCGGGAGAAAAAGAGGTTCATATAATATATATATAATTATAGGTAAGACAAAGTCGCTTTCCGCTATATGTCCCTCTGTATGTAAGCTTAGATCTCTCAAACTACGCAACAGACTTTAAAGTAATTTTCGTCATTAGATGGAATAATTCAAGGGGAAAGTTTTCATGTATAATACATTCTAGATTATGTACTGTATGTACGGGTGATAAAGAAGAATCACATAAACCGAACCAAAGCGAGGGCGGGTCGCTAGTAATCATTAAAATAGGTATTACACCACGCTTTTTAGAGGGTGCTTATCAAGTACATATTTTCGAAAACGTAAATAGCAATCTCTCACCATAAACTCCTGGCCCCCGCCGTACTCTTTCAAATTAGATAGTGCTCAAATATTACACACAATAAACAGCTAATTGCTACTTTACACCTGTACAACCGTATCTTGCTGCTTTATACACTTACGTTTTAAATCTTATTACCTTAGGTCCACGAGTACCTGCAGGCGCGCACATTACAACGCAAAACATTCGTCATACCGGTAAATTATAGAGAAACAGAAGTCAGTAGCGGTTGGCTGAATGGGAAACGTAATGCAAACGTCAAAATTGCGGCCATTTACAATACATCAAGAGCGACGCCGGCGCAGCTTGCGGTGCTTTGACAAATGAAGCTGGGGGCTAGAGATGTCTTATACGCCATTTGAATTTAAAAGTTGGCGGATGATAGAATAACTTTGTGATGTGGAGCCAGAATTTGTTGCCTAAATGTAAAATTACAAATGAGGCTAGTTGTAATGTCAATATAATGATGTCCAAACTGACCTATTTAATCTTATATTCACGTAAGTTTTGACTCGAAATAGAAAATCTTGTTATCTCTATTTTTTATTTTCCCATACATGGCAAAAAATATGTATAGAGTATAGAAAATAATCAAAAACACTGTGCAAGTGTCGAAGATAGACCCCGAGGATGAAAATCAAGTAAATAAAAAGGATAATTTCGAAAACCATTTATTTTTGTACTAAATACCTCTAATAAATTAAGAAAAGTAGGTTCCTGTCTTTATGCACGGACTACGGAGCTTAAGTCAAAAAGGATTTGATAAAATTAAGGCCATTGTTCGGAGTATAATTGGCTACAGGATGCGATGGTTGCTTATTGAAAATATATGGTAATTCGACTTGTAACTACGATCCATTTTTTGCCAAGCTATAAGGCGAATAATTGAATCGCCTTAGCTGGCATTGCCCCATTTATACATACATTATATTTAGGGTTCCGTTCCCAAAGGTTGCCCAACGAGACCCTGGTAATATGCCTACGCTGTCCATCCGTCCTAACTTTAAAGAAGATGTATATCTTATGATAACGGGTTATTTTTTGAGAATATAATATTATTACTAACAAATATAAAAATTAAAGAAATTGAAATAATAAAGGATGTCCCCTTACACAGGAAACTTTTTTTTTCAACGTATTTACGTATACGCGTCAAAGGGTGATGGGCAATTTTGGACGGACCCTCCACAATAACGGGATGCATGTCTATATGTTCATTAGGACTCAAAAAAAGACAAAATACTTATTTTAGTAGCAAAATCAATGGGATTTTTTTAAATGAGATCAAGGGGCAAGCAAGGCAAATCATCCATATATGTGTCCATTTTCAAACAAATTCCATATGATACGATTATGATTTTCTAAGAAAACCCAATACAGGTGTACATCGCCATAGTAAAAATACATCATGTTGCCAAGATCTATAAACTGGCACATGTTTCATCTCTGATGGTGGGTGGGGACATTTTTGCCCATCGTCCTTTGATATGATACACGTATTACAAACCCTGAAGAAAAACAACAAATATTAGGAAACGGTCAAGCGTGAGTTAGACTCGCGCTGATTCGACTCGAAAGCGAATTCTAATTGTGAAATAATATAAAAATGAAAAAGGTGTCATCCACGTGGGTGTTCACACTAATATTATAAAAAGAAGACTCACGTACTCACATGCTGAAACGGTTGGACGGATTCGGATAAAATTTCAAACGGAGATAGCTATTCTCTGAATTAAAATATCCATATTGCTTGTCTCGAAAGAAACAGTCGACTACAAAGATGATGGATGACGGTGATGGTCAACGTGTATGAAGCCAAATTATATAAAGAGGTAAAGTTTGCGACGTTGTAAGGGGTAATCTCTGGATTCGCTGAACCGATTTTGAAAATTCCTTTACCAATAGAAAGCCACGTTATTTGTGAGTGTCAAAGGCTAGATATTAAGCCAAAAAAAAAGGTTTATTGCCCTACGAAGTGGGCACGGAAACGGATAGTGTTTAATAAAAGTAGTTGGTGGGTTGATTGTATTTGAAATCTCCAGAACATACAAACTCTCATGTTTGCATGACCACATCAGAGATGGCTGCCTAATTTAACAGTTTTCTTTGCTAATTACTGCACCCTGTTAATCATTTTTTATCAATCAATAAATATATCTTCTATAACTTCATCAACACAATGCGTAATTAACATGTAATTTAATTACTTTACTAATGAACCAGACTCATTCTTAATTAGGTGTGTGAGACACGATGAGACACTAGGGGCGCCATCAAGATGGTGCCTTAGTTTTTTGAAGATATTCTTCATAAATATATAAATAAAAACTGGTCAGGTGCAAGTTAATCTTATGCACTGAGGGTCCTGTATAGTTATTAAGTTTAGTAATGTAAGTTTTTATAATAATATCTGTATTTTAGCGGTGGTAGAATTTTTTGCAGGATCTGCCTGGATCTCTACTCATCTTCTTCTGAAACCTACCGCTAAGCAGCAGAGTTCACATTGTTGTGTTCCGTTGTCGGGATAAGACAACCAGTAATATTACTAGTATAAAGGCATTTTCTTAGTTCTCAGGTTTGGCAGTGCATTTAGAGTCTCAACATTGCCGTCTTGAGAATTCAAATGCCTATAGGTCTCAGATTCCAGTTACTATTAGGTGTCATTTATGTTTAAGTGTGTTCTGCTTGCCATAAAAACTCTCTTCTCGAAACAAAATAGTCTGTGTTGTGTGCGGGAAGCCTTTGTTTTTATACTAATAAGGTCTAGGAAAGCAAGTTCTAGTAACTGGCGCATCAAATTCTATGTCTTTAGCAGGCGTGCCAATATAAATAATGCATATAGTGCAAGTTATTACCTAGTAACAATCTTTGGACCATTATTATTGTCTAATTTTGAATAATAAATAAATAGGCAGTACCTAAAGGGTTCCCGATTTACCATTTTAGTACGGAACCCTAAAAAAACATCACACATCTATTTTAAAATGTATAATAGTATTTTTATGGAAGTATCAATGAAGGAATTTGCAGTTGAATCTAATTGTAAGTAAATGAGACGGTCGGTGGTTGGAAAGTTGACTGCATTATACACGCAAGAATACAATTATTAGGGTTCAGTGGCTTCGATAATCTGATTTATATAAATAATAAATTCATTCTATATGCTTAGTCATATAATTGTTGCAGACACAATAAAATGAATGTAGTGTCCTTATATTCAACATGAGCCAGCAGCCAAGTGCTTCATCGCTCCTGCCCCAGGAGCCGTACATTTTTCCGGGATAAAAAGCAACAGAACTCTGCGCCAAATTTCATTAAGTTCCGTTTAGCCGTGATTGAGTAACAAACATCACAAACTTTTGCATTTAAAATATAAAACAAGAATATAGTTTCGAAATGGTCCCATCCCAGGTGATTTAATCATTTAATTCATATGGCATTTATCACATTATTAGAGACCAGTATTGTTTTACTCTTGCCTCTAAATCAATCTATTCATCACTTACTGTTGTGAGAGTTCCGGTATTAATCATCAGTTCCATTTTACCAAATGATGCCTTGCAGTAATATCTGCTTATATTTTTTGAAATGCTACTTCTATTCTTCATAATTTTCAACATCAGAACAATCCAATTTAAATATGGGACTAAATTTGAAGTACGACGTTTCCAACAAAAATAATCATCGTAATCGGTTCACTTGGTAAAAAGTTAGGTAGGTATGCGTGAAAATATACATTTGAAAAAGTAATTCCTCCTTTTTTTTAACAAATTCAAAACATATTTTGTTAACAATGAACCAATTTTTTAAAAGTAGCTTGATAGATAATTGTAGTATTTTTAATCCACAAAGAGGCGCTCTGCCCCTCAAAATGACGTTGTACGTCTGCGTCAATAAGGTTACGCAAAAAAGTAGCTTGATAGATAATTATAGTATTTTTAATTTAATATACAAAGAGGTGCTCTGCCCCTCGAAATGACGTTGCACGTCTGTCTGCGTCAATATGGTTACGCAAAATTGAATTGCTTTCGTGCTTTGAAAACACTTCAAACTATACATATAAAACTAAAACAAATGACAAATTAAAATACGTGCGAGCGCCCAATCAGGTACTCTAAGATATTCTGTTTATTAGATCTTATTGTCAAGTGAATGAGAGCTGCCACAAAGTCAACAATATAGGTACCTAAGTAAGATAGGTTAAAAGCAACTATTAGAGGCCCTGCTCGGCCTGGGATGGGAGTTGCCCACCCAAATATACAGCGATGGCAAACCATCCTCAGGATTGTACTAGGGAACCTTCAGCTGTCGTAACTTTGCCTTACCGCAGTAATCTTTCCCATCGCAATAACTTGTATATGAATCGCACCTATTATGCATCTAATGGGTCTTTAGGTATCCCACAATATTGATTAATTATTGCGATATACATATTTAATGATCAAGGCTCGGAAAAATACCCGTTATTTTCAAAACATAACCCTGTTCCGTCCAGCAGAGTCTTCCTTATTAATAAAAATATATGTTTGTTATTTTACATTTAATATACCGTAATATATGTGAATTCAGCGACAATTTTATTAATTAATGACATGAATGGTTATGGGAAAAAAGTACCTTCGTCAATCAAAAATAATGACCAAACTGAACAGGGTATGTTTTCAAAACGACGGGCGTTTTTCCGAGCCTAGAACAATTATACAACTGACTCTGACGGTTGCTAGTTTGGTAGTTTTAGTTTTAAGATTGGAATTGTTTTCAAATTTGAGATTTATCGAGTTGAATAGTAACGATTGCGTTTTTCTATACTTATTATGCTAGAGAACGCTGGCGAGTTTGTACGCGTAGAATTAGTTTCCCGCTACTCCCCCTATTTCTTACCTTTGGGGGTTGACTTTCGGAAAATCCTTTCTTAGTGCTTTCTTAGCCATAAGGAACCTTCGTGACAAATTTGGAATCTCTAGACGAAGCGGTTTGTGCTGTGCGCTGATATGTCAGTGAGTAATCTTCTTTTATATATTTAGAACATATAGATTCAATGGTAAACATGCAAGGTAACTTGGCAGATACAATAAAAGTTTTCAATTATCTTAACATTTTTTTATTTGTTTAGATCGTCAATTGCCACAGCCTGAACCTGAATACTCAGGTTTATTAGGTAATTCAGTTAAAAATTTATTTGAAAAACTGCAAAGGTGCTACCGTGTAATCACGATTCGTCATTTTAAGCCACTTAGCCACTGGCGTTTATTCTTTGTCAATTAATAAAACTCCAAGACGATGAGCAGTAGTTACTTTGAATACCTAGTCACAACCCAAAATATTAAAGATACAATTTATTTTAAAATTCACGTATGAATATTAAACGGCCGACATGCGAAATTCGCGACAGGTTTCTATAAAGTTCAGTGATTTGACGAAACTTATACCTAGACCAAAACAATCTTGCTACGGCAGAGCCTGCGCATGAAGTTCGTTTCATGCTTCACTGAAGTATAAGTCATTTACTCATGTTATTATAGATGTTCGTTTTTACACTGGCGCTCCACCAGTCTCGTGGGCACTGTGTTTTTCTAGTTTATGGCGTCTGCACTGGCGCGACGAAATGCCTGCGTTCTATGGCTTAAGACCTTTAAAGAGTTCGTAGAAAAAATGTCCGTCTAAGAATACCTTTTTTTTCTGTCTTCGTCTCTTTCATCGTAGGCTGTAGGAGTTTGTGTAACTAGGAGGTACAAACACTCCATCGAATCGGGATAGATATATTTCGAACTATGATAATGTCACTACTTTATGTATCGCCTCTATCCTTTAGAAAAGTCAAGTACTTATCCAAAATCTAATCTTACTACCGTCCCTAATTTATTTTATTTTATTGAAACAATAAATCTACAGCTCAAAAAATACAGGCTTATTTCAAACATAATAACGAATGATGGGCCAATATTTCTTTAAATCTTTGCCTGATGGGCTTTCGGGTTCCTTTGAAAAACTTTATAAGCCAAAAAAAAAACTTTATAATACGGTGTCAAACTTCACAATCTAAACACGATTCTTGAAATTTCTGAAATCATCAACTAGCACATTCCGAATTATATTTTTGGATAACCTTGACTCTTAAATCCAGGAGTGTGAAGGCGACGTCAATTTGATTAATAGTTTCAACAGCACCTCACCCTCGCACGATTTCAAGTCTGTTGAAACAACTCGTTCACTGCCGATTGCGTACTCGCAGTATGATGACTAACATACAAATTATGATCACGGGCGCGCATGGTGGTTATACAATCAGTACCGCAGACCTCGAAAGAAGTCAATCTTGCATGGAATTCAAGGAGCTGGATACAATGAGTTAAGGACAGCTTCTGTGAATCTTGTTAACTTATATTAATGTCGTAATTAGGTAGTTCGCCGACACAGCTTAAGGTGACATTTTAACGACATGCAATTTGCAAAGGAAAAAACTTTCGCAAATATCTCTTTGCACTATAAAAATAGTGCCGTGATGAATTAGACACGCCTTGTTACATATGTTATTTAACGGAGTTTGTAAACAATCTGGGTTAGTTAGACGCAAGTGTTGATAAAAGATAGCTCTTTAAATCCAGGATGATAATAAAGGTAATAAAATAGCTATTTATTTATTTCAACTGCTTGAAGAATGCCACAGACTCCACTTTATTCCTCGAAATTCTGTAGACCATTTAAAATAAATAGTAAGCATTAAGGAATGTTTATTCATGAGTTCAGGAGGAAGATCTTTTAACAGACAGGAAATAGGAACAGTAAGAGTTTGATCATAATCCAAAGGAAACGTGCTGAATAGTAAACAGCATAGCAGGAAACGTAATAAAAACAACACTCACCAAGCCTTGAACTACAAGAGGATTAAAATACAAGGAGAAGCAAACAAAGGCGCTGATAACAGATCTGCAGGCATTCATACAAAAACATAAGACATTTAAATACGGTATGGCGCGCGGAGATGTATTGGAGAGATAGTAGCTATCGCGGATTTTAAACGAAATAATGGAGCTATTAATGCACGCCTACGGACCCCGGAAAGCCGTCTATTGTATGTTTCAATTAGAGTACTATCTTTTTTCAACAGACTTAAAAAAAAAAGGAGGAGGTTCTCAATTCAACTGTTTTTTAAAATGTTTGTTACCCGATTACTCCGTTAATTGTGGACGAGCTTGAAATATCCTATAGTTCCTTGATAATTGAAAATTTTGATTACGTACTATAATTATTATGATCACAAAAAAGTAAAATAAAAATAAGGTAAATGGTTTTAAAACCAAAACCGCGATAAAAATGCAAAAAATAACTTCTTTTCAAAGTTTAATGGGTCAGTCAAACTGAAGTGGTCCCTTACAATATTTTAAACCAAAAGCCGACATCAGTTTGACTGACCTACTACAATTTGAAAAGAAGATGTTTTTTCTGTTTCGAAGGTGTATTTTTGTTTTTTAAACATATAATTATTATTTTCACACGGTTGTTTTGGCTTTATAAATACACTAATATCAAGACCGCGGACTTACAGGGTTACGGTTTGTTACCGAATCGAATCGGTAACTTGTTTTCGTGGTCGGAATGACAAGCTCAAACGAAAATAAAATCAGAAACATGCATCATGACAGGCTGCAGACGGGGTTGACGAACGAATCAAATAGGAACCCGAAAGAGGTAGCTTCGAATATAACTCACAGCCAAAAATGGTTTGGATTGGCATTTTATAGACATAATATATAGTTATGATTCGATCGATGTAGGATGATCCTTGTGACTATACTTAATATAAAATATAAAACCGTAAGATTGGTTGATTGGTTATTCACAGAGTAAATCTTGATAAAACTTGTTACTAACAAGAACAAGTATTAAATTAAGTTATTAGAAAATTACGTAAAACTCTGTCTCATAATCCCCGGAAATCTCTATTGAGCCCATTTTACCCGGTATTACTACTTAATTGTTGTCAGTCACCACCTCACTGGTGACTCCAGTATCTTTCCAAAGTTTTGTTATAAGACACTTCTTTGAAATTCAAACATAAAATGGCAAGAATAATATTATTTAGACGATAAAATGCACGTTTCTGCGCAAGCAGTTGGTAAAAGTTGTAGGATGCATCCCCTACGAATTGGAGTAGAATAATGCAAGATTACGGCTCACTAGACAGACAGTTGAACGACTAGTCCAATATTTTATATTCCGCCTGTGGCCAGCCCGCCGCTTTTATGGCAAGGAAAGGGAAGGAAACCGAGCACACAGGCTGCCTGATGGTACGAAGTGGGATTTGCGACCCATAGACATTTGCATTCTCAAAGCTACAATGACCACAAATGCGTTGCTAACCCTAAGGATTAGATGGAGTACCTTTGTTAATAACACTGTTGCTTGGCTATAGGTTAAAGGATAAGATGGTACTGGGTAGATACTGTTAGTATTAAATTGAGAATCGAATAGGTACATACCATACGATTCTTCTAAACTATAAAGTTACTATTCTTACTCTATTTTCCACCTGGCCTATACGGTTGAATAAATAAGCTTAAATAAAGACACGTAGTAAATATTTTTACATCCACACGGGTAATAAAACGAAGGTGAACTTTAAGACTTGGCTCCGGACAAAATAATAAAATTGGTAATAACGCCGGAGAGCAGTCGAACGAGATCAGCTATTTGTACGCCTGATAGTTGGACATATGGTGCCTCCAGGGCTCTAAATTATCGCTACGATCGAGGTTAAAAAGGAACACGAATGCAAAAACATTCTTGGACATTTTCAATTATAGAACGTTAATAAATTAATGTCTAGTCTAGTTCAAGTAAATTGGCTACACAGACTTTACAGACACGTCATGGGAAGGGAATGTACCCAAAGCGTTACTGATTAGTCATAGGCCCTGTACAAAGTCTACGCCGGCAATTAAGTGTCAATACACCTTAAATTGAACCTTGTGGGTAACCCAAACACAGCTGCGTGCAGTAATATAGTTACTTGTTGCGAGACGGGGGATGCGACGCATGCGCTCTTACCCTCATCGATTTTTCTTACTTTGACAGTTCCGCCGATGTTTTGAGCGAACGCTCGCGTTGTGGCAATATAAACAGAAATGGCATTAGATTTTTCGGCCACGTATAAACTTCTAGTGTTAGGTGATTCTAATGTTGGTAAAACGTGTATTGTGCATAGGTATTGCGACGAGAGGTACTACGATATTTACATATCCACAATAGGTAAGTAAAATATTTACTTTTGGTTTTACGAGTCTTTGTCACAGGTGATGCTGTGTTTTAGTGCCCTTTTGTACAGTAAGACAAGATTGCATTTTGTATAGTGGATGCAGACACAGTAGTAGGTTTGGTGATCTTTGTTTCAGATTCAAGTCCTCCGTTTTAACGTATGTAGATACGTAGTTAGGTACGGCGTTTTCGTATTTTCTTACATATTTATTTACAGCTACATAATATTTCTGTCCTGCATCTTGCAGAACATTGGAATAGATAGACCTACTTCAAAACTTAAATGTGGACATGTACACGAAAGTCCAGACCTCCTAGATCAATACTGGCTGAATTATTAATAGCATTTGTCTATTTCTGGATAGTTTCTGAATTTTTAAGGGAATAAAGCACTGTGGAGATCGAAGTGTACCTAATCAAATTATACAGATCCAACAAAGGAAAGTGTTCCTTAAATAGCAACATACCTATTATACACATTTGCAATTAGACAGTGACCGTTTTTTTCTCAATTTACTTTGTGTCACATTTGTCAGACATCATCAATATTATACTTTACCTACTCTGCATTGCGTCGGTGTGTTTAAATTTTAATGGAATATTGTCATTAATTAAGATTAAATAAGACTTGCCTTATGAATAAATTGTGTTCTAATTTTAAAATAAAAATAGTAACTCATAACCATAATGCAATGATGTGACTTAAAGTTACAAATAATACATTTAGGTACTATGTGTGTATGTCGTGGATACATGGTCTGTCTAAAAAAAAGTAACGTATTTAAGTATCTAGGAATTAACTCTGGTTTAATATTTACAATGAAGTTTAATCAGATTTTTATTATTTCTGATATTGATAAGGTGAATGAAAGAATGAGTGAAATATTTTTTATTCACATTAAGAGCATAAGTTCACCTTTTGTACTCAAATGAGTATTTTTGTGCAGTAGGTAAATAATAAATTAATTAATTAAAATAATGGTAATTAATAATTTCAAATGGTATATATACATTGATTTCCATGGCTTTACCTATGTTTTGTCGACACTCATTATCACTTTCAAGAATGTTCATGTCATTGACAGGCTTTTCTAGGCGTAGGAGTTAACATTTTGTGGCAGTTAGGTACAAGTCTAACGTAACTTGATCTACGTAATTAATATGTAAGATAACCTGACAAGACCACGGTTTTGGCAGAATATAGCTTTCGATGAGGTGAAATTCGATGAAAAATTTGTAGGTAGAACGAAGGAAACCGCTTCCCACGTGATGCATACAGGCGGAGTTATTTCGACTGTAACTACTTATAGACATTCATACAAGTACGTATTCTTCATGCTTTACTCTTAAAATCAGAATTAATAGTTACAATTACCCCTTAGGTGTAAAAAACCCCGCTCGGCAGCCTTTTATAATAAAAACTTTTTTTTTAATTCCAGGAATAGATTTCAAGCAAAAGATAATTAATTTGGATGGAGTGCCAATAAAACTGCAAATATGGGACACTGCCGGCCAAGAGCGGTTTCGCACTTTAACGACTGCTTACTACAGGGGAGCCATGGGCATTATACTGATGTATGACGTCACTAACCTAGAGTCGTTCAACCATTTATCGTATTGGCTGAGGAATATTCAAGAGGTAAGAGCTAACCGGTGTTAAAATTAGAACACGTATTGCCGTTTGCTTTCCGGTCTCTACAAATGTGTGCAACCGTCAAAATGGAACCCTGGGCTCATATTATGTTCGCGTTTATTGTAGTGGGCAAAGTATCGGTCACTCCACACTTATTATACTGGTCAGAAAGAAAAAGTTGTTTTACTGATCCACCATGGATTAGTCACACACAATGACTTTATAATTAGGAATTAACACTGAATTGTCTATGGTAGGTTAGGGTTTCATATTCCCGATAGTGCTTTTATTAACAAGTAAATCTAAAATAACAAAAAACGTAAAAATAAGTATGTAAGCAGCTTCAGTTTGACCTACGAGTATCTATCACCCCTTGACCTATTTAATCTGAAGCACCCTGTATAAAGGGCTGGAGATAAAACAACAGAATAGATCTATTCGGTAAAAAATAATTGCTTTAGCCTTGCTATTGTAAATAAGAGCATATATAACATGTCAAATATAATTACCCTTAGCCCGAGTAGAATAGAGACCCAGATACGACATTTGTCATACGACAATTCGTATTCGTCTTGTTCTCATTAAGCTTCGATTGAAACTGAAGCAGACTGAGTTATCCAGAAGAATACAAGTTATTCGACCACGTATGATATCACATATACTAGGTAGACCCAACCAATTCAATTCATTGGCTACAATGGAACTCTGTCAAAGTGACGTTGTACAGTCAAGTTCATAAATATGTGTACACTTTAGTAGGTACCTTGTCTATTTAATGTCATGTTTAAACTGCCATACATGAATTGTCACAGCGATTAACTTGACGTTCAATTCTTGAGTAGTCTCTTACACGATTTCAATCATTACGTGACTATGACATGGTTCCATAGTGGCCTATGAATCAAATTGTTTGATATTACAACTAGAAATTAATTTATATGAAAATGCTTTTCAGTACGCTTCACCGGATGTTATAAAAGTGTTAGTGGGAAACAAATGTGATGTGCACGATAACCATCGAGCAGTACCTAAGGAAAGGGGCCAGAAGGTAAGTCTAGTCTTTATTAGACAAAACTATACTTCTACTATGCACTCGATAATGATCGAAAATGCGATAATGTTAAACCTGTTTCGATTATGATGTTTTTTTTTATTTCACTAGGTATTCAAATTACAACTTAAATGCTATACATTTATATTCCCGCCGAACTGTCGCGCTCAGTTTTTATACTTAGAACAACCTATTAAACGAATAAAAATTCCGTGGCCCTTATAAAAGAAGTGTTACCATATGTATGCATGTGTGTATGTATACATATACACACAACATGGCAATTTTGAATAAGTATTTTGTAGATATTATGAATAACTAGGTCCGTACATTCTGCTGTCCAAGAAAATAGGTACCTATTTCGTGGAAAGAAACAAATAAAACCGGCCAAGTGCGAGTCGGACTCGCGCACGTAGGGTTCCGTACCACTATACATCTAAATAAATGTTTTTCTTTATTCTTTATTATATTGGAGTTGATTGAATGAAAGGTAAAATGCGGTTTGCGATTTATAACGTATTAAAAAAAAACTAATTATTAGATCTCGTTCAAACCAATTTTCGGTGGAAGTTTGCATGGTAATGTACATCATATATTATTTTTACATTTATCATTCCCTTATTTTAGAAGTTACGGGGGGGGGGGGGGGGGGACACACATTTTTCCACTTTGGAAGCGTCTCTCGCGCAAACTATTCAGTTTAGAAAAAAATTATATTAGAAACCACCTCAATATCATTTTTAAAGACCTATCCATAGATACCCCACACGTATAGGTTAGATGAAAAAAATAATTGAGTTTCAGTTCTAAGTATGGGGAACCCCAAAAATTTATTGTTTTTTTTCTATTTTTGTATGAAAATCTTAATGCGGTTCACCGAATACATCTACTTACAAAGTTTCCATAGTATAGCTCTTATAGTTACGGAATAAAGTGGCTGTGACATACGGACGGACAGACGGACGGACAGACATGACGAATCTATAAGGGTTCCGTTTTTTGCCATTTGGCTACGGAACCCTAAAAATGACCAGAATGGAAACGTACGTAGTTTTTTTAATAACTACTTATTCAAAATTCGTGGAAATCGGACTTCATTTAGGGGATGCGAAACGTTATCGCCCGGAGCTAAATTTGTATGGATTTCTAATAGCGTCGCTTCACAATACTTAACTTACGTAATTAGCAATTAACTGAGACATTTAATCATATGTATTTCTGACTTAGTCCTACATTTTGTTTACTTCTTCTATTTGCTCTAATTGTTAATTGGGCTTCATAATTTAAGATTTACTTGGAATATTTAGCTTCATAGCAAACTCTTCCAACGTCTGAATATAAGAAACAAGCAACAGGCGCATGCACTATACATTGTTTTCATTACAGATAGCTGACGACTTCGACATGCCATTTTTCGAAGTCTCTTGTAAGAGCGATATCAACATCGAAGAAGCGTTCTTGACTTTAGCCAGAAAAATTAGGGAATATAGAGAGAACAAGGTAATTCATTATTTTAACCCCTAACGCAAAAATAAGGGACATCATTTTTGCGCGTGTCTGTGTATTTGTCTGTGGTACTGTTGGTAGGTACTAAACGGATACTCTGATTTTGATTTAGTTATTTTTGTTAGAAAGGTTACTTAATCGAGAGTGTTCTTAGCTTTGTTTGATGAAAAGCCTTTAAGCCGTTTAAAATTAATGAGCTATGATTCCGGTTTTGTTGTTTTATTACAACACTTGAAATCAGTGACGTAGTTAAGTTACTACAGTGACGATGTACGTATTGTAAGTGCTCGGAGTCCATTGAGTTTTTGTATATTGCTCAGAGGTTTTTTTAGGCGCTGAGCAACGATCTCTTTAGGCGGGTTTTTTTGAATAATAGTTGAATCGAAATGGTTCACGCTAGGTTTCATGAAAATTGGCCAGGTCTTTTAAAAGATACTGGCTCGGAAATAAGGGATCGCCATTATATGGGGGTTATCAATTGAATAGTTATTCAGTATTTAAGATTTTTTAGATGTTGCTCGCAACGTCGCGTAAGGGGCATATTATGTCACTTTTTCCTCGGGAACTATTTAACTTTTCATGATATAGATAAGATAAGTAGCTTATGTCCACCTTCAGCTTTAAACTATAGCTGTACCAAGTTTGACCTCCAGCTCGGACTGATGAGTTGATGACTCACCTCGACTGTAATGACCATTATAGCGCACTTGCATCATAATGTACTATTCTCGTTTCAGGCGGATGCCTTCGAGCTCAAGGAAAGAGACAGTGTGATAAAACCATCGGATTCCGAAACAGACGTATCAAAATGTTCCTGTTAACCTAGTTCATTTTAATTTTACTGAGAGTATTGCAGATCGCTACACGCAGGTTCGATATGTTAGTAAGAAATCCCAGCAAGTTAAAAATTGATATTCAACCAAAAACCTTTCTCTCGATCTGTCACACGGCATTAAAGTGAAACAGCTGCGGGCCAAGCACTTTAAGTATGTGATGCAAATGGGTCAGTTGTCGGAAGTTAAAACAATTGAAACGGAACTAGAAACTTATTCGCCAATTTATAAATAAAGCAACACAATTATTAACGACCTGGGGATCAAAATGGTTAACCGTATCTATGAAGATCGTTATGCAACTATGTCAAATCTATGTCAAGAAGTTAGAATCAAATCTTAAGAAATGAATAACGAGAATCAAAATTGTTTTGATTTTTTGCATCATGTCGCAATGCCAGGCTATTATTAATATCGACTTATTTTGAGAGTAACTATCTATGTCGTTTCTTGTTGTATTATAAGACTTTTTCAAAATCCCTTTTTTGGTTCTTTAATCGACGAAAAGCTCTTCAAAAACCACTTTCCCAACCTTATGTTACAGACTTCTGATTGGAAACAGATATAGGTGCAGTACCTACTTTTTTTTTAATTAGCTGGCAGCTTTCCTCTTGGTTATATTTAAGAAACAAAAGTGATATATAGAATATACTGTCCCAAAAAGTGTGAGAAAGAAATATCTAGCCGAAGGGATTTGTTAGATGACTTTCCCAAACGCATTTTTTATTTGAAGATAAAATTTTTTTCTCCTTTTTTCCCGAACGTAATATAACCAGGCGTCTTTTTTCCGGCAGTTTATTTTCACATTCGTGTTTTTCCCCTTGAGAGTTTTATTCAGTCGCTTCTTTTCCTAGTATCATATTTTCACTGTCGTGTTTGCCCACTCCATGAATCAAAGTTGACAGAGTCGACGGAGCTCTTACTTCTGGATTATTATTTAGCCCTCCGGGCCGGCTGCAAGACTAAAATAGCCTAAACTTACCTACTTAACGATGTAATTACTATTGAGAAAAAGTGAGACTGGGATAGAAATCGATCAGGAAAAATTGCGACTCGGAAAAAAGTCGTACGAGAACAAAAGCCATGGTAATAAAATCGACCGGGAAAAAATGAAATTGGGTAAAATTAAGAGTGGGAGAAAATGCGAAAAGAAATATCGCTTAACAGAAATAATAATTTCGTGAAAGTTATCTAACAATTGTATTATGGAAACAGTACTTAGTTGTACTATAACTGCCGTTAAACTACTCCAAAGTTTCTCCAAAAATGTAGTTACTTAACATAAGAAACGTCTCGTAAACATCTCGTTTTCTGCCCTTTACGTGAAGCTTTAACCTTTATCAAAGAATCTTAAGTGGTTAAATTAATCATAATTCTTAAGTAGCAAGTGTCTGTGTCAAGATAATTATTGCATATAGGTATGAGATAAAAACTACAGAACGTACCAGATTCACAACAAAGGCCTTATCGGGAATCAAGACCAGTTCTTAATGTCATCTACCATTATTTACTTACTCGTTACTTTGCGAATACACAGAACTGTAAAATTGAAAATCCTACTATTAAAACGTCAAGAAACCCCAATTGTAATTTTATTGTAAAAACACGTTCTAAAATTGAACAAAAAAAATCTGCCGTTATGATTTTAAAAATACTGCCATAAAATAAAGAGATTGCTAATGAGAAAACTAATACTACTTATATCGGAAAATGTGGTGTTAACATAGTCTGTGGCACTGTGCCACTCTGGATAACCATATCAAATTCAGGCAATGGTTCAGGGCATTGAATCTCTCTAGTTATATCTATAAATATCTCAGAACTTGTTTGTAGCGATTGAGCAAAGGAAATACGAGCGTTCAAATCTAAAGACGGATATCTGGTTTAACAGGCAGGTAAAGAAACAAAGAATCTAACGCGTTTACAAGTTTTCAGTACTTAAGGGACTATGTGCGGCCAAACCGGTTCTAGTTAGCAATACGGTGACAGTATAGGTAATAAAAGTATTAAGCTTGTGCTGACGTGTAACAGCTAGTCGTTTTAATATACAGTATTATAGGTCGCCTTTTTGATTTTAGGGCGATTTAGTCTCTATTAGATTATATTTTATAGTGAGATTTCATAGTAATATCTAAACTGATTTTTTTTTGTGGACTATCCAAATCACACAACATTTTTAAATCAATTTGATTACTTACTTAAATAAATTGAAAAATACAATAGGTAGTATGAATTTGAATAAAAAATGGATCGTGTTGCCTATTTAATCACGAACAGCATCCTTATTTTTGCATTTTTAACATGTTTCACAAATTATTATTCTTTGATAAAATTTAACTTTCAGTTGGTACTTATGTTCCTATTGTTTTATTTACATTAGAATTTTTTTGACTTATTTTAAAGGTTCTATGTTGAGTAAGGGAAAAGAAAATACTTTTTTAAACCTGGTAGACGTTTATTTGATGTTGCCAATTAATATATTAAGCTATTGATCGTTGCTATTTAAAAAAAACGCAACTCGACTTGCTCAGTTGTAGGGTTTTTACAAAGCGGGTTACTGGTTTATACTTAAAAAAATGACTAACATCTTATCTTTATACCTTCCTACGCTTTTACTGGTTTGATTTTATAGTAGTAGTAGTCGAAATTTCCAGAGGCTCCTATGATGAGTTAGCAGTATTAGCACTGCTTTTTCCATTCTTATGACATTAATAACATAGCAACACTGGGGATAATAATCATAAGTATAAATAAACCCCAGCCATCATAGGATGTATTTTAACTTCAGATCTTTTCAGCGTATTTTTATAAAATAATGAACCTACTTAATTGATTCATTACATTCTAATAAACCTGAATATTTATCTGTAATTTCTAAATTGACATGCCTAAATATTAGTTTTAGAGGGTTTCTAAACGTAATTTTGAACATATCTAAATTCAGATATGGAACTGTATACCTACATTTCTAAAAATAAGCAGCACTTACAGTATAGTAACCCGCTTAATATCTTATCAAAATGCACATAATTACGAATTTAATAATAAAAATGGTTATAATAATAATGTAAAACCATGTAATGTAACAATAACTTGCATCTTCATCAAAAAATCACAGAATGCTATCAATGTAATCCATTGGAGGATAAATGTTAGGCTTTTGATGTTATAGTAGAATAGGTGCGTTACGCTTAGTATTATTATAGAAAAATTACGCGTATATGATACAGAATAAGTACGGTGCGCGAGCTAATGAAGAGATGCTGTGGTTAAAAATGGAACTAATTTCCTATACACATTTACGTAGATGATGGCGCCGCTGGCATGTATTTAAATCTCTCGCGTGCTGTCCCAGACAGCCTTCTGTCTCCGTCACTGCCTGGAACGTATCTCGCTTAGGTTCCGACAGGTTATACTACGGCCTCTGAGATAAAGAAGAATTCTAGTGCTTGGCACATACCGGGCTGGTCCCATTCTAATTCTATACCTACTGCTGGACAGTTAATCAAAATTTATTTCATTTTGGCCTGAAAAAGCTAAAGCTTTAGTTAAATTAAAAAATATAATAAAGAAGTTATCACACATTTACAACGAAATTCATAGAAACTTAATAATCGAATTCAGAGTAGCAAGTGATACAACAGACAGAAGATTATCGCTTTTGAAAAAGCAATCAGTTTATTGCAATTAATTAGTTTTTAAGGTAAATGCACTTATCATTGACAGTGCTCCAGAGATGAAAAATAACAGTTTAAGGGAACAAAAAGGTTCATTCTAATGCCTTCATTTTAATAGTGGTAATACCGAATTTGTTTATATCCAATTTAATTATAATGCTAACTGCATAGCGATCACTAATGGTTGTTTTATAAGGATTGTTCATGACGAGCACTGTCCATGCTGGGTGCTAGGGAATACTAAACATGTTATTAGTAAAATTCATAGGCAAGATATTGTTTAATTAATATATTTATCTTTTAATAATGTAGTTCATTAATTACAATTTTATCATAATTGTAACAGTTTCATTTCCTTACAATTCTAAGGAACAATGTGAAAAAAAAGATTTACTGAAGCTTATTTTATGACGTTTTCAACTTTATTTTAATTCATAACGATGCGAGAATCTATTATAGTAATTTGTAAAGATAATGTACTGTGACCCTTGAGAAGGTACAGTTAGAGAGAGAGAGGTAAATTACACGAGTCACAGCAAAATAAAAAGAGTATAAGTGAAAAACTTAAGGAAATCACCTGTTGTATGTTGTGCAAGTTGTGCACAAAACTAATATGGAATTTACGTCAAAATTCAAATATAGAATGCCAAATGGTCTATACAGATGTGTTACAATACTACAACTACATGCAACAGGTGATTTACTTAAGTTTATCACCTATATCTAAGTATATTGGAATAACCGTGGCATGCATTTTTGGGTGTATAGTCAAGAGGAATAAAAGCGGGTCACTTTGTATCGAATTTCCATAGAAAGTGACTCGTTTTCATTACTCATGGGTGTAGTGTTGTATCCAATACCCAGAAAAAACTCACGCGCATCTCGGTGTTTTGGTAGAATGGAAAGTCTTTGCAATTTACATATAGGTACTATTAATTCTAGTGGTACTACCATCTTTTCAGTAGTTATAACTTTCTTAACTTTTTTATGAAACTCGAGGGACGACAGGACGAGGATGTGATAGCAACAGCCAGCTGATAGCTATTAAAAAAAAATTAGTACCTACTGAACATGCTGACATACACATGTGCAGATGCATTCTTTCAAGTGTTTTAACAGTATTCTCATCATAGGGACTCTCTATTTCATTCTCAAACTTAACTTGGCATCTATAGTCGACCAAGAGAGTCCTTTAGCACTTTTGGACCATAATGTCATACAAATAGATTTGAAAAGTGGTATAGCAGTTTCGTGGTTGACTATGAAATGAAATGAAATGAAAATATTTATTTCGGACAATGAGTATCCATAATTACATCACATAATGTTAGTAACAACATAGACTTATAAACAAGAATTAGTAAAATTTAAAAAGTTCGTTAGGGTTTACATGGATGGACATCCAAAGTTTGAGGATAGGACTGTCCATCCTTTCAGCGACCATCTTCAGGAGAGTGTTGGTGCTGCCCCGCACGCGCATCCACAGGGACGCCACGCGCTTGCGCAGTACGGCCTGGAAGCCGTCAGTGCTGCTCGCAGCGAACATCCCCGAGGCGCTGCAGCGCCAGGGCAGCCCCAGCAGCCCCCTGAAGGCGTTGTTGTATTGGACTCGCAGAGCACTATAGGCCCTTTTGGTGTAATCGCTCCACAGATTGCACGTGTACAACGTTTGGCAGTAGGTTTTAAAGAGTGTTATCTTCACCTCTCGAGAACAACGTGCAAATCTGCGTGAAAGCATATTACCCCTGACCGACAGTGCTCTGCGTTCCCTTTCCAAGTCCATATCATCTTTTAGAGTGTCTGTGACCCAGTGACCCAAATATTTAAATTTTGTTACTGTCTGAAGAGGAGAACCACTAAGAGTTATTGGCGGAACTGGGTATGTTTTGGTGCCAGATTTGAACACTAATATCTCGCTCTTCTTGACATTATATTTCAGTCCATGGGCCACAACAAACCTTTCACATATTGACAACATTAACTTCAGTGCGTTGACTGAGGGGCTCAGCAGCACCATGTCGTCAGCATAGCTGATGTTATTGACACAACATCCATCCACCGAACAGCCCACCCCGGCGCTGCTGAGCTCCTCAATCAACCCATTCACATATGCATTAAATAATGTTGGTGATGTTAGTCCCCCCTGTCTGACTCCACATTCCATCTTGTAAGGCTCCGAGAACCCTCCTGCCCATCGAACCGTGTTCGTTTGATTGTCATACCAATATTTAAACATATTTGTAACTTCAACAGGTAAATTCTTAACACTACTCAACTTGTTCCATAGTACATTGTATGACACCAAGTCAAATGCCTTCGACAAGTCCAAGAAGCAAGCGTATACCGGCGTATTCCTATCAGTGTAATATCGAACAGTGTGCTTAAGACACAGTACTGCTGACTCGGTTGATAGCCCAGGTCGAAAACCGAACTGGGCGTCATGCAGGTTTATATGTCTGTTTAGATACGAATTAAGCACACTGTCCAATACCTTCGCCAGGATAGTGGCCAGAGAGATTGGCCTGTAGTTGGACTTGTCGGAAGCATCACCCGTCTTGTTTTTTATAATTGGTACAACTATTGTTCTCATGAGGTCAGCTGGTAGGTAGTTGTGACGAATGCAGAATGTATAAAACATAGCAAGAACCCTGGGAAGATGAACACCAGCATGTTGCAGGTGCTCGATACTGAGACCGTCGTGACCGGGTGACTTTCCTCTCGTCATTAGACGAACAGCTTTAGCTATTTCTGCTGATGTTATGCTGATTGAGTTGTCACCCACACGGCTCCCAGCGTCGAACACCGGCTCCCGCCCGTCCACCGCCAGAGGTTCCACTTTGAAATAGTTCATAAAGAGGTTGGCAATGTCTCTAGGCTCACTAACACCCTCTACACTTGCTGGTAGGCTCACTTTCGGGTTAATCTTATTTGTCGCTTTCCAAAACTGTACAAAGTTCTTAGACCTATGGTGCGAGGCAATTATATCCATCTTAATTTGATCTTTGTTGTTTTGACAATATTTGAGTTTAGCTTTGAATTCTTTTCTGGAGCGGGACATTTCCTCATATAGTCGGCCTGACTTAGGCTTACCGAACAAGCACCATTCCTGAAAGCAAAACCTAGCCCTCTGGTGACTATACTTTAAATAAATATTATTATATATTTAACATAGCTATGTCACATTTTACATTTAAGGCCAGTTGTTTTTATTATTACGTTTAGTGACAAATTAAATGACCATTCTTCTATTTTAGTCATAAAGTTCAGAGTACATAATATTAGTACTATCTTAGTATAGTATAAATCTCGATATTAGTAGAAAATTGCTCGTAGCTCCAATGAGTTACATTTTTAGTAATATTTTACACTAGCACAACTAAAACGTTAGTTTTTACTGTTCTATATACCTAGTAAAGTTTTATTATACAGCATTTTGTGTTTTATTTAATAACATGTTTCTTCACCATCTGCATTATTAAATTATCAGGTTGTTATCACACTGGCGATTTACGAGCGTGTTTTAAGCTAGGCTATTGCACCGAGCGTGCGGCGACAATCCATACGTCAATCAATCCATCATCAATCCATACATTAAAGAGTGTACAACAAGTCACAGCGGCTAGTTTGCTGGGCGACCGTGCCGAGCTCGCTGCAAGCAAGTTCTCTCATGTTCTTTAATTTTAAATATCTGTAGAACTTTTATAAAATTATATTCTTGTTAGACTAGAATCGAATTTGACGTTTATAAACTAAGGTTTACAAATGTTTCAAATTATAACACGTGCACAAATAGCTAGTGATATAACGCCATAAAGTTGCGCGTTAACAGCGACGGATTTGTTGCGTTGTATTGTTTTCTATATATACACATATGCCGATCCAGTGCACGCTGTACTGTACAACAGCGTGCACTGGATCGGCATATCTGTATATATAGACAACAATACAAATCAACAAAACCTTTCACTCCGTACGCTTCGATTTCTACCCAGTGCACGCGCAGCTTAAGTGGCGATTATTATGTCTACCCATCTTGGTATGCATGTCACTTCCCTTCTTTGATTGTCTCACTCATAAGTTTAGAAATATAAGAAACTAATCAATAGTTTAACAATCTCATTTTCTTCCTTGGACTTACTGTATCAACCTGAGACTCCATTTTGGGTTCTACCTTAATGTTATTCGACGCAAGGCATAGTGCACTTTGACTTTCTATTGGTGTTTGGGGCTCTTCCTTTATCTGAAGATTTTTCACGTCTTCTTGCTTACTGTAAAAACAAATAAGTTTATGTCACAATTTTTATTTTTGGGAAAAGGTTTGTTCACAACCATCCTTGTTTTGATACAGACTTTGAGACCAATGAGTTGACGTTGATACCTCGTATTGTTGGTCTACAACAGATCTATTTTATAATCATGTAATTTGTTTTATTTTGGGTTAAATGTAATGTGTTTTAGCCAATCACAATAATATGAACTGGTTTAAAATTTACTTCCAACAATTGTAGAGTAAATAAAAAGT
Organism: Acleris sparsana; assembly: GCA_923062465.1. Taxonomy (NCBI): domain Eukaryota; kingdom Metazoa; phylum Arthropoda; class Insecta; order Lepidoptera; family Tortricidae; genus Acleris; species Acleris sparsana. The sequence goes on from OV281293.1 coordinate 7,297,278, forward strand.
TAATGCTTACATATAAATTATTGCACCTGATGGTAAAAACTTACACTAAAGGAGTTTCACCAGCTGCAGCAGCTACTTTCTCAAGTAATGTCTCAGATATGTCTAATATCTCCCCGTTTTCTTTAACGGCTAGATGCTTCTTCATGTGCTTCTCATCGTTGAATCTTTCTGTTTTTAGATATCCTGTAACACTTGTTCCTTAATAACAATCACCTGGGTAGCTAACACGTAATCTTATAATCCATTATACTCTGTCGACGAATATATGCAACTTAAATTGTAAAATTATTATTGATATTTGACCTTTATTAGTTTTGTGTATTGACATCGGAAACTGACCATTTATTACTTGTTTATCATTGTTGTTTTTGATTATTTGAGTGTTATTATATTATTGTATTATTTTAATATTATTTTATCATTTTGTATTAATGTTTTGTTGACGATATCAATGTAATTTCGTATTTTTTGACATGCAATGCAATCTATATTGTAACATTACATTGATAAATAAATAAACTAAACTAAACTATACTAATATGTATGGCATATTTGTAAAAAGCAATGGAGAAAATATTAATAAAGCAACTTTTTGAACCACAAAGAACATAGATTACAATATAATTATGATACTTACTTAAAGCGATTTCTTTGCCCTCACATTTATACTCATCTATCTCATCATCTTTTTTCTTTAATAGATCTCGGAGTTCTTGCTGGCTGGATTTTAAGTCAGAGATAGTTTTGAGCAGCATGAGTGATACTTTCTGAAAAAACTGAAAAAGAGAAAGGGAAGTTATAATTTTATGAACTTGAATTGAAAGTAAGTTTGTAACTCAAATCAGAGAAAGATAGAACTTGTATTATCTAACGGACCATGAAGGCTTATCTTTATCTGATCAGAGATCATTAAAACCTTGTTTTTTTTTACGCCTGGAGAAGGCAGCAGAAACGAGCACACAGGCCACCAGATGGTAAGTGGGATCTGTGACTCATACACATTTGTATTCACAAGACTATGATCTTAAGACGCAAATACGTTGCCAACCCTCAGGATCAAGATGGAATGCCTCTATAGCACATGAAGTAGTATCAAGCTTTTAAACAAAAAAGTCTTCTGTTATGTCTCAAGATATTTTAAATGGATAAACAACACATGCAGATATATTGTTACAGTAAAACTAAAGTATTAGCTTCGTGAAGCCCAGTGTGCCGTAGGAAGTACATATTCAGTGAAATTTCATTTAAACTATATTGTAACAAAGATAAAGTTTGAATTTATCTTTGTTTCAAAATTGAAACTGACATTTTTGTGCAAAGGTAAATGAACTTGAATTCCTTAACAGTAGATTCAATACCCACATGCAATAATCTCCTTGTGATGTATGGTGGGGCTCATGAGGATACTAGTACTTGTCTATGGGATCATGTATGGAGAAAGTGAAAACGCTAGACTAGACTGGTCTTACTGTAATTATACACTGAACAGTTTAGCCAAAAAAAACATATGAATACTTGCCATTTCCTTTGTACCTTCAAGAAGTTTTAGTTTTATCTTCAATGGGAACTCAAACATTTTGGTCATTGAAACTTCAAGAGCAGAGGCATTTTTGGCAACATCCAGTTTTTTTAGCCTAACAGGATGCAATAACAAATTCGTTCCTTTTTGTATGAGCTCATTCCTGTCGACCTCTAGAGCAAAATTACTGTCCTAGAAAATTTTAAAGACTTAATAATTACATCAGAAGCATTTTATAAAAAATAGGCTTTGCCTGCAATTCTGTTTGCATAACAGGCGCTTATCGTTATTACTTTGCCGATTGTCAGATTTTCTAAGATAAAAAGTACCCAACATCTCACTGGTTACCTATAAATCCATCTGTCTGTACCAAATTTCACATTAATTCCCCATGGCATTATACCTGCCTAAAATAATCTTCACGTGACTCTGTAAATACGTGGTTGTTGGTGCGTTGTTGTATCTCATCTAATAATTAAGAAAGTAGTTATGAAGTATAAATTTACCTGTAAACAAGACAGAAAACTTTCGTTTGTGTAGTGAAAAAACCATATTGCAACATAATCTGTTACGTAAACTTCGAAACCGTTTTTTTGTGTTATTAATATATAAAACGGAGGATATTCTTGTAACTTAAACCACATTATTTAAAAAAACAAGGCGGGATAAAAAAATACAGGTACAATGATTTTCTGGCTTGCCTGTAATTGACAGCTGTCAAAACTGACATTGACAACGACAGCCGTTAGATGCTGTGCTATTCGGAACATTGTAAAAATCGCTGCCCTAAATAGCGTCGGCATCGGGACAGAGGCCGTACTTTGAAAATCGAAGTTACGTTATTTCCATCCCTGTCACTCATCATTCGAGATTAAATTGAAAGGGATGGAGCTAACGTAACTTCGAACTTCGATATTCAAAGTAGGGCCTGGTCTATGACCTTGTCTATACCCTGTTCACGGAAATGAGTAGTATAACGTGGTCTCTTTTGTACTTTTGAATGCAAATAAAAGGGACAAAGAAAGATCGGTGGGCTCGGATTTATTTTATTTTATTAAAAGCTTTTTATTAACTTGCAATGATCGGGGTCAAATTTTTCGAGGAAGCTTTAATAGTTTTATTTTCCTTATACGTTATATTTTAAGTACTTAGGTACCAAGTACCAACCGTCGTTTCCTGTAGTATGCAGGGTGGAAAAAAAAATATGGGCCCTGGAAGGAAACTACCTTAAATCCTTAAGTTAGATAATTTTACTTGAAGGAAAAATATTATTTAATAAAAAAAAACTGCATTCAATCATTTTCTAAAATTGGGTTGTCTCACCCAGGAATCAAACCAACACAAATTCAAAAAATAAACACTCGCTATTTTATTCCACTAATTGATACAGTCGATGTTGAAGATAAAATTTCTTCATAAACATTAGGTCTTACACTCGTCTGCCGTACATAAAATCGAAACTGTTATTAGGAGCATACACCACAACACTTTGCAGAAGGCTACACGAAATTAATTTCAACGAAGACTAAATTGGTGTATCCGGAACGAGGGGTCTTATTTCGAACAACTTATCAGTTAAATTATTAGAGTGTAGGTACTTAACAAAATTTTAATTTTGAACAGATCAATTTAGTCTTAATATCTTGCTAAGTAATCATTTTCTTTCATTACGTTTCCTTCGTATTAATACGATTGTAATTAGAATTGATGATAAAATAAAATTTATGTTAGAGTTCAAGATCTTTTTTATTTCTAAGACCAAACGTTTATGAGGGAGATTTTATCCTGAATCATAATCCTATCGAGTAGTAGAATAAAACAGATGCGGTGGTTTATTATATTTATTTTTAGCTGGTTCGATTCCTGGTAGACGAGCGAATTTTAGAAAATCGTCGGATGCAGTTTTGTTTTTTTTTAAATAAAAGAATGCTTCCTTTAAATACAATTATCCAATTATCTAACTTAAGGATTTAAGGTAGTTCCCCTCCAAGGCCCATAATTGTTTCCACCCTGTATATAGAAGGGACGCTCCGTGTGCCTTCATGAAGGTGATAGAATATTTTCCATAAAAATAAAGCCCCGTGTAGGTATATTTGTAAAAAAATTGAGAGCACTATAACGCGTCCGCAACGTACGAGAGACAGAATAGATGTTGACCGAATTTTGACCGCCAAGCAACCTCATCCTGTCCAGACGAGTTACAATGATCGATGAACAATACGTGTTTTCTAAGTTTTATAGTAGTAACTAGTTTCTGTGGACAAGGTATAGGATCTTAAGGAGACCCTCCAAACCCAAACCCAGTTCTAAAACCTCCAGGGGCTCCAGGGTGATCCTTGATCCGCCCATGACCGTGCTAAATTTTCATGGGTGGCGCGCATTTATCCCGCGAGTTCTTCGTCGCTGGGTAATCCCCTTCTACTTAGTCAATAACGAAAGACGTGTGTGTAGAGCGACAAGCGAAAAAATAAGCACAAGTTGTGCTAGCCGCCTAGTAGTACTGATCGAATAGGATGCAGAACATGCTATGTGCACATACGCACACCCTTTTTTTATCTGACCGCTTCTGCTGGTATCTTTAATCTTCCTTATTCTTATCCTTCCTATCTTTCTTTTTGTGAAATGCGAAAGCGTGTTTGTTTGATTGCTCCATTGTCACGAATTAACGGATTAACAAATTTACCTACCGACTTACATACAAATTGGCTTGTAGATATTATTATGTAGGTCTGCAGGGCTATTATGACAGAAAAGGACAGAGCTATATAACTACTATAGCTCTGTCCTTTACGCTCGCCGTAAAATGAACAACATAGTTACGTCATAATAACCCCCCTGTTCACCAATTAACTGTGCAACTTTAGAAATTACGGACCAGAAATATCATCATCATCATCCAGAAAACATGAATTAACGCCAGAATGGAGAAGAAAGCAAAAAAGGTGATACGAAATCTTTTGCCGCCAAAATCTAGTGGCATTTAATCAAAAACATACCAAACTTTTATTGATCGGAAATGTGGGACACAAATAACATCATTAATGTTAGATTAACGATAGTAATAATAAGATACCTAATTGTTAGTTTTAATTGTTAGAAACTTTTTTATAGTAAATGTTGTAATTTTGTTTAGAACGTCATTTTTTTCCTCGCATTCAAAGAAAAAAGTAGTGTTTAACGCGAGACTAAACAACCATAATGACACTCGAACTACAGCCACCCTCGCTCGCAAGCTCGCTCGCGTGGCTAAACATCTCGTGTCATTATGGCTTGTTTTAGTGCCTTGTTGAACAATCTACTATTATCCTGATAACCTCAAATTCAAATATCCCATGATTACCTGGATAAATAAGAGATAGCTATTTTTAATACTTCCAGTGGAATTTATACTTCTTAGTCACTAATAGGCAAATTCATCTGTTTTTGAACTTCAACAAAAACTCAGTACGTAATTAAATCGTCAATGTAACACATGTTAAGCCACTCTTTTTACCCGGCTACTGAAGAAGGTGAGTAGTATTTTGCGTTGTAAAGATTATAAGCATCGGCAAAAAAAACCAAAATCGATATCTGTTTTCACCAATTAGCCAATATAACAGCATTTTAAAGAAGAAACACATTAAATCGGAACTTTTAGTAATTCTTCTGAACTCCGTTGTTTACTCACTAAGGTCATCTTAGCTCTTACCTATATTAAAATCCCGACGTTTTTAACAGTGACCGGAATCAACCTTGGGCCGGTTCCAGTTGGCAACAGCTACATCCAAAATGCAAACTCCATTTATGTTGTTTTCAAAATGGTTAAATGTAGTTAGTGGCTTTGCTTTTGGTCCAAATTTAATATTACTAATTAAAGTCTAGTTAAAAAGTGTAAGAAAAATATTGTGGGTAGTTCCAAACAACAACGGTTCAGTAGTGCCCACTGTTGCGGAAAGAGCATCAGCCATGTTCTGCTAAGTCGTAATAACAACTAGATTAAATCTCATCTTCAGTTCAGGCAGTTTAGGCACACAAAACCCCGTTGAAAACGCAGTCTAAGCAACGTAACTAGTTACTGGCGAACTTCGGCACAAATTACTTCCGCTACAAGACCGAGAGTCCGAGAATATTACTGCACATAACACCGTTAACATCTAGTTCATTTTGCAAACTGCGAGAGCTTATTTTATTCATCTCGCTTAATTAAGTTCTGTGTGAGCGGGAAATTCATCATGGACATTAGGACGTTGATGGAACTCTATAGTTTATGAACTAATGAGCCCCGGTGCAAATCACCGGTGGGGTATTCCGATACAATCCCAACATTAATTCTATCTCACTCGTACTAGAGATGTGGCAGTATTGAGTGAATGAGAGTAACCTGATATAATTTCGGATTTGGAAGTAGAATTGGTTGTGTTCACTCATATTTGATTCGTAAAGAGAATTATTTGTTAGCATTTGAGTGATAGTGGCTGGGATTATAATGCACATTGTTGATTGCAGCTTCGCTCTGGCTAGCGCTTTCATAAATTAGATTTCTGTTGTTTGTGAAAATTATATTTGAAACTTATATCCTATAATTAAAAGATACTAAAACAAGATAAAAGATAAAAGTCATTTATTCAGTAAGTACGCCGCACGGGCACTTTAAGTTAAGAATTTACCAGCGCTTCACAAGACGAGATCCCTGCTGAGAAGAAACGCCGCAAGAAACTCAGCAGTCAGTCATTTTTTAAACATATTTCAGATTACCGTGGTACTACTTAGTCTAAGCATTATGTACCTAAAGCTATAAATATTAAATTAAATTATAATATCAAATAACATGCGTAGTTCAGCAGGAAATCATGCCTAAAATCTTGGGAGAGAGATAGAAGGAGAAAAGAAAAACAAAAACCTACTTGTGTATATAAGACGGTGCAAGACGACCAAATAAAAGTATAAATATATTTTCCTACATCAACGGTGTCCCCTAGAAAAGATAAAGTATTTTTGCATTTGAACAAAATATTATTGACTAAGTTTCGGATGTAGGTCATGTATTTTTGTCTGTTAGATAATCCTCGACCCTATAATACGCTTTATACATTAACGACATTTTTAAAAGCTCGAAAGGGTATCTTTAAAACGGGTACTTAGTATATAGTGAAACTGAAACACGGGAATAGTTTTCTGCTTTCAGCCTTTTTTAATTCTGACAACCAGTCCGGCTTGACAAGTAGGTAGCCTTAAACGGTGTTTCGTGGAAAATGTTACAAATTTAAATTTTCATTTTGGTATTACGTATGTATTTAATTACTGCATACATTTTTACATTTTTTATATTTTCCGAATCGCTTATTCAAAGGCATCTTGTTCAACTTTTCTGAATTGTGTCATGATGTAACGAAACAAATTAGGTAATAGTTATAAAGGCTTTCGTAAACAAGGAATTATTATTGCTTGAAGCCTTAAATGCCACGCTAGGTAAAGTACTTAATTGGTTTACTAGTAACAATTTGCTACTCAATGCTAAAAAAACTAAATGTGTTAGGTTCGCTTTGCCTAATGTTAGACCAGTAGAATCCAGTTTATTTCTAAATGATGAGTGTTTGGAAATGGTAGATAAGGCGCTTTTCTTAGGGATAACTATAGATAAAAACTTACAATGGAGTCCCCATATAGCAGTACTAGCAGGCAAATTAAGTTCGGCAGCTTATGCTGTTAGAAAAATCAGGCAACTTACCAATGTTGAGACAGCTCGCTTAGTTTATTATAGTTATTTTCATAGTGTTATGTCGTACGGTATTCTGGTTTGGGGAAAAGCTGCTGACATACAGACTATATTCGTGTTACAAAAAAGAGCCATTCGTTCTATATATAACCTTAACTCCCGTGATTCCTTAAGATTAGTATTTAAAGAAATTAGTATCTTAACAGTAGCGTCACAATTTATTTATGAGAATATAATTTATGTCATTAAAAATCAAGACTCTTTTGTTAAGAATTGTGATATACATAATTTGAATACAAGAAATAAAAATAAAATTGCTATTAAAAAATTTCGTTTTTAGGTTTATAAATCATTTGTAGGTCAATGCATTCTTTTCTATAATAAATTACCTGACTCAGTTTTAAAGTTACCATTTCCAGTACTTAAAAGTTACTTGAAAAAGTCGTTGATGTCTAAGGCTTACTATAGGGTCGAGGACTATCTAACAGATAAAAATGCTTGGCCTAAACTTAACTAAACAACTAAATAACTGACTAATAAAATAGGCATAAAAATATGTAAATATTGTATATTGTCTAGGGGACACGGTTTCTGTAGGAGAATGTATCGAAACTGTGGTGGTTGTCTTGCACTGTCATAGGAAAGTATATATATTTTTTTTAAATATATATACATATTTTATATAAATATTTTTTTTATTACTTTACTTATTACTCCCTATGAAAATTCTTAGTTTTGACACATTTTCTTGCACAAGCTACGCTTGAATGTTTTTTATTTTTATTTTTATTTTATGTTAAATTCATTGTTTTATAATTATCATGCTAGGTTAAGCTTTATAATTGTATAATATCATAAGTAGTACCTATTTTAAAAAACGACTGACTGTTGAGTTTCTTGCGGCGTTTCTTCTCAGCAGTGGTCTCTTGCGAAGCGCTGGTAGATTTTGACGTGTAAAAGTGCCCGTGCGGCCTAATTACTGAATAAACATCTTTTATCTTTTATATTTTTTCTTTTATCTTAACGAAGTTCGAATTCAACTTGTAATTCTAGATATGAATCTCGTTGGTTTTTAATTGATTTACTAATTAAACACTCTTTTTTTGATGGTCTTCTGCTGTTGGTGCTATGCACCGTTACAGCTTCACAGGACGGCTAACCACCCTGATGTTGGAGTAACTAATTGCCAGCATTCGAAATTAAAATCAGTGGCGTAACTATATTGGTAACCTTAATTCATCGGATGAGGCCCTCCCCAAATGTTTTTAGTTGTTGGTAGCGATTCCCCATGTGCCCACGAACTTTTGGTCTAGCCTGTAGTTATTGCGTCATTAGTGTCATTACTGGTCAACGCTCGTCATTGAACATTCTAATAGTCAAAATTTGATAATAATGACTTATTATTTAATTTAGCATCTAAATTACATTTTTGAATTTCAATCAATTATTGACAGATGTGATAAAGAAGAGAAATAAAAATTTTAAAAACACGACTGCTGTTTAAAAACAAACTGAAAAAAGCTATAATTTTTTATTTAAAAATATCTCTTTCTACCAAAATAAGCTTTAAACACATAAGTTGTATATATTTGTAATTGTCTTTTAAAACCCTGTATTGTGATACCCCACTTGGTAGGTTTTATTTCTTTCGGCCCCGCAATATGGAGTATATAGTCCGCCATTTTGTTTTCATTTTAACGTCACATAGCCTATGTTACTAAGGATGACGTAAGGATTCTAACGATACCTCACACATGTAAATCGGTCATGGGATTTAGAAGTTATAGTGGAATAAAGAAACTCACATACTTACATACATTCATACAAACATGAACCCTGAAAACATTACACTCCTTTTTTTGGGGCAGATGTCTAAAAATAAAAACACACGAGCGACTATGTAGACGGGGGGCCCCGCTCTCATCTCTCGCTCAAGGCGAGCCAGGCATGGTAAGAACTTTTTAAACTGGCTCTTTCTCTAAAACACATCTCTTTTGCTAATTGGGCCTCTTCATAAAATACCTATGCAGCCAGTAGACGAGCGCTAGCCATGGCACGACGGGCGCGCCGCGCTCAAAGTGTATGTGATGACAGTTGATCACGTGGTTTATCGTAACGTACGGGAATGTCACCTTATACATTTTGAGCGAAGGAAAACGTTTACCTATAGTGTTTTCATCTTGGCTAGGCTCCCAGGTACAGTCAATCTACCAGCGCCAGTAGAATTACAAATATGACAATGAAAATAAAAACCAAAGTCTTAATATTATAAGTATGCCCATTATCCTCCGCGTCCATATAAGTGACCCTGTCTTTACATTATGACGATGATTTTACCCATGTCATCAAAATCAAACCAATTCATTAGTCTTACCGCAAAAATGTTAAGTTGACCATATATGATTGACTACTTGCAGAACGCATTAAAAAGACGTGACGTGATCAAAGGAGGCTTATATCAACCGTTTTTACTATAAAACTCGTATCTTACAAAACCATGAAGTTGCAAAGAAAACTTTGATGCCTTGATGATAAAGTAACAATATTACGCTTATGCTACAGAGAAATACGGGGTTTAGGATATAAAGAGGCTTATACAACACGCTGACAAGAGTGACAAGGACGAATGATGATTTATAGACGTTGGACGCTGGCGCTGTGATAAACTTGTTTGTCCAAATCGCGATGCAAATATTTTCGGGGAGTTTCAAAACACCAACGAAGCCGGTACGTTGTTGCACTAAAATTTTACGTGCTGTCAAGTCGGTTTGTTTGGTAAAAGACTAGGACAGAGTTTTTGGGTTTTGGCGAGCTACGAAAATAGGAGCATTGGGGCATGTAATGGATTAATATTGTCAGTTGTGACATAAAATATGTTTTGTCAAATAATTGATTGTGTTAAGAAATTTATAAAGCGAACGATACCTACAGTTATATGATAGGTATAAATACTCTTTAAAAATTACATCCAAATTTCGACTAATAAATAATAAATGATTAATATAGTTTTATGAAGCGCAAGATTTTTTACATTTGTCTTTTTCCTTGTTACACACTCGTATTCGCAAAACCGTAAAATGTAATGTCAACGAAAACCCAATTTTATCTGGACATTGCGTCCACCATTCGTATAATATTTCAGAGCAGTAAAATTTTAAAGCATAATATCGTATTTTTCTGCAATTCAAATCCGCAGGGGAATGCGCTATCAATATTTTATGAGTAGGTAGTAAGGCGTTCTCATGAGGTTTATAATACGGAAAGTAGTTCTTAAATTCCGACTCAAACAAGGAGCGTTAAGTTAACGTGTATGAGGCTGTCTGAAATAGACGAGGTTTTTAAAAAAGGGAACTAGGTTAAAGAGGATGGTTCTTAGCAGGGCTCAAAAACCGGTTTCAGTCACTGACCCCAAAACTGACCAAAATTTCGTTTTTTTGTGGTTAACGGTTACCGAAACCGGTTAATTGGAAAACCGGGTTTTCACAAATTTTGTTGAGCGATATCAATCAGTTAATTTGAACTTTATACTGCAGTATACCTATATAAATAGAGCGACGTAGGTATGCTATCTTTTTTACACACTAGCTGCGATTTTAGCGATTTTCGTTACGTTACGTCACTTGAAGGTTAAGGATAGCGAGGCTTGGCGGCGTGTGTTTAAATATAAGCCTTTAATAAAGGATTATAGCAGTTCTTCAATTTCGATCTTCATATTTACAAGTAATTTATATGATTTCGTTTTTTTTAAACCGTTCCTTTAATTACCGGGTATACCGGTTTTAAGAATGATATTAACCGCTATCTTGAAACCGGATCATAGCCCGGTTCTTAGCAAGGTTTCATGAAAACCGGTTAGGGTGTTTACGATATATCAGCTCTAAAAGTAGGGATCCATTATATCGGGGTTTTTATCTATTTACTAGTAATTCACTATAAGTCACGTCTACGTTTATGGCGTAGAAACTCGTAAACAAGGGTCCTGTACCCTTACCATGAGTTACAATTAACGTCCTCGCTAGCCAGTCGAATTCTCTATCTATCGCAGACCTCGCAATATTCTTATAGAGTGCGAGGGACAGAGCAATCGACTCGCCTGCGAGTAGGGTAACTGTCACTCATGGTAAGGGTCCTGATAATACGGGTCCCAAGTTCAAGTTCATGTTAGTTATGTTTGCGGTCAAGATCTTTTCTGTAGGATTACTGTTACTTCGAAGGATGCCAACCTTTTCTCTTTTTAGAGATATAGTACCTTTTTAGGAGGTAAAGACAAACAAGGAAAGGTACCAAAGAAAGCGGATCTTCGATGAGAAATGTATAACTTTGAAAGGTATTTTTTTTATATATGAGTTTGAGCTGATATAACAAAACAATTGCTCATTATTTTTTTATTAATCAGTAGGTAAGTTTTTTTTACAAATTCTCTACAGAAGTTTGAGGGTTTTATTCACTTTTCAGTACTTTGGAGGACAACTTCTCCCAACAGGTTGAGATTGGGCAGCTAAAAAAAATATGCGTCTGTTATTTTAGACTACTGTGTAACATAATAATTATCAAAATAAAGCTGATCGGAGCCGGACAGTTGGGTACCTACCTTTTCTTGTAAATCGAATTGCATGACTATATATGATTCAGATGTTTCTATGCTTGTTCGTCGATAGTCACTTTAAGTTCTTTTGTTGTTAAAAAAAACAAACACACTTTCTGGATTCAAGTATTCAAGTATTTTTAATAACTGTTCCGTATTCTTTGGACAAAGACGTAAACCTAACCCATTTACGTGTGTAGGTACAGGTTATTAACACAATAAAATAATCTCCTGCAAAAAATTTTTTTAATACTCATAATTTTATAAAAATATATTCAAATAGTTTTTTCCCTACCTACATCAAGTTATACACACAAAACATACCATAATCGAAAATTAAAGCCAAAATTTTAACAATAAGTTTGTATACCTAACTCGTTTTTTTTGTATCCACCGACCCGTTCCCTTCCGGACCGTTCCGTCGGTTCCGTTTCATGAATGCGAACTAACACGTGCCTTTTCATTACAATATGAATATGTGTCACCAAAATACACGAGAGCGAAGAACCTATGTATTTTCTATAAGCAGTTATTCCACATAAAGTTTCAATATCAGGATTCTTTATTTACCTCACACCTCTCTACAAAATGTAGCTTAGGTACACGTATCTAATTTCATTATAATTGGAATAGTGCATACCAAAAAGAACCTTTTATTTTAAACAACGAACTTGCTAATTCAAAAGACGTAGGGGTGGAACATTCATAGCTTTTGTTTCGCCACCTCTATCGTGTTGCGCCCTATGCAGACACAGAGATTCAATTACGGCAGGCAGAGTGTGGAGATAATTTTGGTGCTCTAAACCTCCGTCGCATTCATTTTCTTGTAATTCATTTTGACAAGCGTTTTCAGATAGATACCCTTTTTGTGTGTGGAAATATACGGTGCATCACGCTAGCGGTTTTTGAAGTACTCGGGGTCAAATATACTATTAGGTTTCATCCAGCTACTGTGAATTTGTTGGCGAATCAAAATATCATGCCAGATTTCTAAGTGCTACAGCCTAATGGAACCCTCACCATAGACGGTGTCACAGTGACGTTATGATTAAAGTCGTAGATGAGAATGGTCAACCGATTTGTTTAATAATGTCACTATGACACAGTTCTATAGTGGGTCAGGCTTTCATTGGGCTGATAGTATGTAGATTATTGGTCATACAATTCAATAAATTCGTAATATTGCATCAATATTCGTTACCAAAATTAATAACTAGAAATTAGATGTATTGGACACAAGCGACTTCGTAGGCGTAGATGTAGCTTCCTGCTTGCCGTTGGGAGCTTCAAGAAAAAAATCTAAATGTAATATCAGCACATCGAAATCCTGACCTACCATATAACGTTGTCACAGTGACATTATAAAACCACTTGTTTGGCACTTCTTACGACTAGAATCATACCGTCACTGTGATACAGGTCTATGATGGATCAGGGTCCCGGCTGATAGTACGCCTAAGGTACCCAAGTAATATTACCCCTGAATTTCAAGACCCTTATAGTTCAGAAGTTTACACTGTGCGTCGTTTGTCAGTCGGTCACGAAAGAGTTTACCAGTTTAGTTTAGTTTACCTAATGGATTTGTTGTCTACCTTTATATTATTTCTAGCTTCTGCACGCGACTTAGATTAGCGTTATTCCCTCGGGTACTATTATTTTTCGGAATGAAAATTTTCATCCAAATCCGTCCAACCGTTGCAGCGTAAAGGAGTAACAAACTAAAACAAAAACTTTCGCACTTATCATTAGTAATAGGATATTTAAAAAGATACATACAAATCACATAGCAGTTTCTTTACGCAGTCGTTAACTTTTTGCGCCATCTTATCCCACTAAGGTGACGTGTAATTAATTATAGACTTCGTAACTGGTCGCGGGATTGAGTTAATTGCCTAAAACATAGTGCTCGCTATTTCTGTACTGCCGCAGGATACCAAGAGAAACAGTATTTTGTTTCAGCCTCAGATCTAATCTTTAGCGTAGTTCTAATATCCTGAAGGCAAACACCATTTCTATATAGCTACTTTAGCTTTGATGTTTCTTAATCGCAAACATATTTATATAAAAATGCTTACTATGTATAGCTTAAAAGATAAAAATTTATAGCCCTAGCTCGATCAGGGGGATTATAATGAAAAATAATATGTAGTTCAGTTTACGGTGAAAGAAAAGGACAAAGCTATAAAAGCTAGCTAGCTCTGTCTTTTACGCTCGCCGTATTCTAGGCTTCTAGTGAAAAAGGGTATAAATCTTCTTATGCTCAAGTGAGAAAGGGTTTAAGTATAGTCTACTCTAGTTTATGTATATGCCCTTTTTTAGTTAGACTTAAACCCTTTTTCACTTGATATTCAGGAGAACCACTAGGACTCCATAATTATGAACTGCATAGCTATGTCATAATAACCCCTGTGGGCCTAGTTAAGATACAAACGATGGCGCTGGTAACGTTTCCATTCTCTATCGACTCGAAATGTGTGTATATGACGGTCGACGCAATTAGGCCTAATAGCCATGATGCAAACGCTACGTACGTTTTTCCTTTCTATCACTCAAAATGTATGGAATGACAGTTGACCTCGGTTTATCGCAACGCAGGAGAATTGCATCTTGGCTATTATAGGGCTTTGTTACCTTACTTCAATCCTATACATTTTGTTGATTTTAGGAAATAGCTAACATTAGATTAAGCTTTGATAGTTTTGTGGGGAACACTTATGAAAAACTTACTATGTAAAGCTTAGACAATTACAAATAAATAGCACTAGCTCAATCTGTAGGTCTAACCAAGATGCAAAGGCTGGGGGGTGAATATTTGGGCGTTTCAACTGCCGTCATTGTTGTCTTCAGTATATTGACGAAAACAATGATTACCAGCAACTTTTGATGTCAAAGTCAACGGACCCGGGGGTAGTATTAATTCCATTTAAAATCATAAGACAATTAAAAAGCTTATCTTGAATAATATGCGAAGACAATAATGACGGCGGTTAAAACGCCGAATAATCACCCTGGGACTGCTGACGATTCCGTTTTCCATCGATTCAAAATGTATCTATTGCGGATGACGGTCGCTGCAATCTGTTATCTTACTCGTAATTCAATGATATTTTGTCGATTTTACGAAATAGCTAAGTTAGCGTCGTGCACCATGTCGCTTTAATTAAGATAAATAACTCAGATCTAAACACAGGGTTGATTACATTCCGAGGTTTAGTCTTGTTATTTATAACAGTTTTGTGGCTGACAGTTTTTGGCGTGTATATCACCGAGAAAGCCCAAATGCTGAGGCTGGCTTTGTTTGCCTTTTTTATCTCGGTTCAGAAAACGGACCCTGGTTTACATCGTTTCCTTTGAGAATTTTATTTATTCTCCTTATATTATTTACTTTAGCACTTATAAGGAGTGAGCGGTATGAATCTCTCCCTAAGCTGTTCTTGGTAAATTGTGTTCTTTATTTGTTGTAGAAAGTACCTTTTCGTTACATTATAATAAAATAAATAATTTCTTCTATTTACCTTTTTTTTCTAGAAACCCGCAAATTTCAAGCCTAAGATAATAATAATAATAAAAATTAATAACCCAAACTTCGTTGATTAAAATATTTAAATAATTATCAGTCTTATAAAGGGTGTTTACTGACTTTGTAATTAAACCAAATCTGATATTTTTAATGACTGGTTAACGACCATTGTACCTACGTTTTAGAGAATCATGATTAGGTACAAGTCGTTAGTTATAAAACCAATGTAGCAACTAACCTACACCCCTAAATCTCCCCAAAACACGATGCACATGCAAGAGTTAGCTCTTTATAAATTAAGGTTTACAGGTATTTAAAATAAGAGCACTCTGCTCCAAATGGACCCCTATGGCTCCACTTTTATTTACCCATTTTGTTGTGCTGTCACAATTTCATTGCTCTTATTAGGGGAGCAACCAATTAAAAGCTTTCATCTAAGTATCTTCCCGGCTAATTTGCCTAACAAATAAGGTGCGTACTTGCGTAGGTAAGCTGTTGTAATATTAACGCGGATCCCTTTGGAGCTGCGGTTTTAGATGGGTGCAGGGATGCCGAGATTTCAGCACAAAGTTGTTTACTTTTAATAACAATGTTCCATTTTAAGGAGTTTCCTTGGATTTAAGAGCGATGGTGTGGTTTATGTCGATGGTTAAGGAAGCGTGGCTAAAGGGGCTGATGACTGCGATTGATAGCATTACCATAAGATAGTTAAACTGTATCAAGTGAAACTAACTATTTTTGGAACCATTAGGTACTTATCACCTTTACTTTTTCTTACGTACAGTAAACCAATTTGATTTCTAGGCCACTATGTACTTTGTCAACGTGACGTTGTAAACCAAATCATAGGAAGTCTATTATGTTTGGTTGTCAAAGTCACTTTAACATAGCTTGATTGTTTCATGTCGTCACTTGAACATTACAGCCTAAGGCGTCCAATCTGCATAACAAATGTATCTACTCATGATTTCCCCAACTGCAACGTGTCATTTCTATAAAAAAAATATCTAATGTGTTGTACTTTTTATTATTGTATTTTAATACAATAATAAAAAGTACAAGTGTAGTACCTATAAAACTATTCATTCACCAGTCAACAATTTTATTTAGTATTAAAAACGAGTTTCTATGTGTGGGATTGCAACATTGTCTTATAAATTGATAGGATACAGGATAACAGAGTGGGGTGTCGCAAAACCCGGTCCCAGCAGGAAACCGCAACGTGTCTTATTCGTTTTCCACACTATTTTATTTTGATGGGATCTCATTTGTTGGCAGTAAATCGGACAGAGAAAGATTGATATCGGTATGAGAATGACCACCGCCGGTGTACTTTGTGGTACTGTCGCCCAAAGGAAATTGTGGAAAGATAAAATAAATAGTGCAGTTGAAAATAGTTTTGCAGTGAAACATTCAATCTATGTCATTTTGATCCTTCATTGACGATAAAGGAAAAGCTGTCCTTTAGATTTTAGAGACTCAGGCCCGACCAGACTTGACGTTTGGTCCCACCGCATCATTATGCCATTTATGCAAGCCAGGCTATTCGGCTTATATGATGGTTGCGCCATAGGGGCCCCTAGGCTGGCTAAGCCCCTGGGCCGGGACCTTGTAGGCCTAGACTGAAATCTGTCGTTGCTTGTCGGTAAACACTTAGGAGAGAGAGTAACTACGTTATGATTAAATAGGTACAATATCAGCATAATGACAGCTTAAACCCGTCCACTGCTTCAAATAGGCGCTTCCCAAAGCATAATTGGATCTGTGCTTATCGCACATCCAGCTGTACCCAGCTACCTTTTAAGAGGATTGTGAACCGCCGCTTAAATCGTGTAGCTCACCCCCTAAATCAAGTCCTTTAAACGATTTTTGAATATGTTGTATTTCAAATTATCAAAAGTAGGTCTGTAAGACCCCGCTTTTTTTCTTGGAAAGAAAAACGTACAGACTTCGTTTTTCATAATATCTACAAGATATTGAAAAATGGTAAAAATTGTAGTAAATTTAAGGGGAGAGAAACGTTATCGCATTTTGTATGGATATTTTTAGTTTTTCCTTCCTTGGTTGACAGTGGTGGAAGAAACTTGTGCAGAGTTTGTTCGGATCGGTTCCACCATCTTACCCTGCCGCCGAACCGCATACTCTGCTTATGCACTTGTCCCACCACTGCCGGCGAGGAAGTGATTCGCTATCGACTACTTTCTCGCTCAAATAACGAACAACCAATAAGGATCACGTGTCAATAAAAGAGACAAATATATTAATACTTGATAGCTGTCTCTACTCGCTTCCCGCTCATGGTTGGCAGTGGGACCAGTGCCATAATCCAGTACTGACACGAAATTGACATTAGCCATAATTTTCATCCCTCCGTGCTCGTTTTAAGGTTTATTTACTGATTAATAAACCTACTTTAAACAACCTTAATTGAAAGCTGGTTAAGATTACCACTATTTATTTTGCTCTTAAATTTTCAGTACTGGTTTCTTGTGGTGGAACTTCTGGGTTATGATGACTTCATGACATACCTACTAAAGCAGTTCAGATATGAGAGAAAGGGACAGGGCTGTATAACTGCTATAGCTCTGTTCCTTTCTCTCAACCTAAGCTAAACTGCTATAGCATGTCATGATACATGTCTTAAGCATGCCCCAATCTCGACTAGATCACTACGTATCCTTAGTATAGAAACGTTCTACGTCTTAGTACACAAGGTAGAACGCTTTTATCCCGAGTGCATTGAAGAATGTTTGCAAAGTGGTTAGTTGGAACTGAATGAAAAAACGAGATAACGCTAAGTGGCTTGATGTGGATTACGCCAGCAAATTCTGTAAGGGATCGTTATTTCTACAGGCGGATGTTAATTTGGATTGTACCTCCAAACAATGTATTTTATTTTAAGCAAGACTTACGTTATTCTATACAGGTATCATTGTTAATTGTTCAGGGTGTTTTAGTACTTTCAATATGTTTTCCGGGCCGAAAGCGTTTAATCGGCAAATACAAATGGATCCGGGATGGATATAAATGTCAACAGTAAAAACATTGTGAATACAATTGTGCTCAAAAATTCAAGCTGAAAAAGGTGTTAGAATTTGCCTGGCTTACCGTACAACGGGTATAACACCAAATACGAGTGCTAAATGATATCATTTGTCACGAGCGATGTGTGAAGCGAAATGACTCGATCAACTCGCCTATTCGCCGGGAAGCATTT
The DNA here is from genome assembly GCA_923062465.1 of Acleris sparsana. NCBI lineage: Eukaryota > Metazoa > Arthropoda > Insecta > Lepidoptera > Tortricidae > Acleris > Acleris sparsana. The sequence goes on from OV281293.1 coordinate 7,315,814, forward strand.
TTTTACGATGTTTGGTATGGGATATAAATATACTTCATATTCTAAGGATTACCTCTTCTTTCAAAAGATTATGATGATCCTAGTGATATAATGTGTAGGTACAATATTATTGATAATGATGTTCATATTGGACGTTTTCTTTGAAATGCACAAGTAAAAGCCGGTACGTTTGGATCACAAAGTATATACTATTCTGTTTATATTCTTAAAGACTTGCCCTTTTATTGCAAAAGCGCAATAGTTTGCTAAAAATATGATTTGTTCTTATCTGTCATCGTAACATTTGAATTTGATAGAAAGTGACAAAGAATACTTTAACTGAAATCAGTTTATTGTGCGTTTATGAAAAAGAGCGTTAATCTGTATAAATAAAGTCTGGCATAATTAATTGTATTACTTTTAGGGATTATTGATACATTAGGCTTATTAATTGTTACTTATGCTTTGATAAATAATAAACATTTTGTGCACTTTAATGTAAATACCTATCTTATATTTTTTAATTCCATTTTGTTATGTAATGTAATTATTTATAATATGTATATCAATAAATGAGTATATGAGTACGTAGGTACATGTAAATCGAGCTAACACCAGATTTCATTTACAATTAAGTAAGTTTGCTCATTAGTTTAAATAAAATAAACACTAGAATCACTCTAGAGATCCATTTTAGTTTATGTTAAAAGCCTTCGAAAATTATAATTTGTCACATATTTATGGCCGCTAATTAATAAGTCGGTTGTTTGCTTTGTCATTTCATTGTTGACGCTCCTTAATTACCGACAAGGGTCGGTTGACAAAGGCCGTTCTAACCGATCAAATTTTTATTTATAATAAAATAACTAGATAGGTAGGCTATTAACCAGCTGTGTCAAAATCAACAAAGAACATCCCCTATCCATTAAAGAAATACTTTAGTGCAAGCGCAGTGTTTTTAAAATTTGAATATTATTTTAGTCAGTCGATTTGATACAGGCATTTTTACACGTTAAAAAGTATCTTCAATACTCCCAAAACAATTCTTTTCTACTATCGTTATGCTGATACCACCTCAATTACACTTTATTCTGTATATTTTTATACAAACAAATAGTAGCAATAAAACCGGTACTAGCACCGATGCTCATTTGTTTTCAAGCCGAACGATTTACCCTAAAAGGTTTGATTTAGGGATATGTTTTTCTTATTTGCCAACCCACATGGCGGTATTGATTGGTAGCCAGTACGTTAGCCTGAAACCACGCCAAATGTGACTCAGGAAAAGCATTAGTGCTACGCACAATCGTCGATAAAAAGCCCCACGCTGTTGCCAGTATTGGGGTAAAGAATAAAATAAAGTGTTCAAAACAGTACTTACGTACATACATTATTTCGTCCGTCAAGGGTTTTATAAGTGGATGCCCGTTGTTTCCCGTGTTTTTTTTTGGTTATAATGTATTTGTTATCTTAATTATTGAGAGTCATAATTTTTAAATCGCTGGAACCACACATTTTTGGATTTCTTAAATATCAAACGTGTATATAAATCAGACTAATAAATCTTTAAAAAAAAAGTATTTTAAATAAAAACGTTTTGACTTGCGATAATTATGACCTAAAACTGATATGACTGAAATAATTATGGCAGCCAATATAGACAACTCCTATGTAGGTATTTAATTTTGTATGATTACAAGAGAAAGAAGATATATTTTAATAAGACCTACTATGAGTATGGAGATACGAGTAACAAATTATATTTACACGTTTTTGATGACGATGATTGTTTTTAATTACACATGGACAGTGGAACAGTTTGGAATAAAGGTATACTGATAGATAAAATGGCTTTTGTGTCCCGAAAAAAACGATTGCCCCCCAGGGCACCAATTAACAAACGGTTTTTAATACGCGGTAAGAGCTTTAAAACCTTTTTATAACGAATATTGAAAAAATGATAGGTGTAATATGAAAGTGCCTTATTTCCCGAGGACTCAATTCGATTTGTCATTGAAGTGTGGACACACGTTGGTCATTGTTCAGGCTAACAATGAGAACACACCGGTAGGCTGTAGGCACAGTTAGATATAAAAAAATGGCGTCGTTTATCACACCCTGTACACGCAAGGGCATGACACAAGCGTATTTTTCCACGGAATTTTTAAAAGTTGAAAATATGAAACGGATTGTTAGGTGTTTTTAGGTTTCAGAGAGAATTTATTGTTCGTTTTGTTGCACGCGAGTTTTAATACGTGTTTAAATCAATGTAGCTTGTCAGTCTAGCCAGCAAAATGGTTGTGATATTTTTGTATAGAATAGTTCAATGCAGAAAAAATGTTTATTCAGTTTATTGGCTACATGAATGCTCTTTTACAAATCTGTAATAAGGAAGTAATGAATCTTCTAGCGCTTAGGACAAGACCATCAATCATTACAGACAGGCGCCGCAAAAAACTCCAGTAAAAGGTCATTCTTTCAATCACAAAGTACAATAAATACTTAAAAGTAAGTAACTTTTATTATCTTATTGATAATTTTTAGGAGCTTGACAATGTGTTATGTCGCTCCGTGCGTTGCGCAAAGAATCATTTATAAACACTATAAAAAAGTTGGCAGTACTTATCTGGTAAAGGATCAGTCAGCACTGTCCAATACTATAGATTGGGAGAGAAGACTGTCCCCGCACGCACTCCATCAAGACATGATACATATCCCGCACAACTCCACAGTCTGATCAGTTAGAAGTATTAGAATATGTCCATCAAGAAATTAAAGAGTGATGAGCGATTTTGTATAGACCCCGTCCCCACCCTGTAACAACAGTCACGGGACGCAAAAAAAGACAAAATACCTATTTTAGTAACAAAATGGATAGGAATTTTTGAAAATAACCTTGCAAGAAACAAGCAAGTAAATTAGGAATGTGTTTATTTTTAAACAGACTCCATACGATACGATTATGGTTTTCCAAGAAAACCTCATATTTATGGCGATATTTGGTTATATTAAAAATACATTACGTTTCCAAGATCTATAAACTGGGACAGGTTTCATCTCTGTTGGTGGGCGGGGACATTTTTGCCCCTCGTCCTTTATTAATAGGATCAGTTTATATTACATAATTTATAAAACAACGTCGCCTCCGCTGTCTGTTACACGCTTAGATCTTTAAAAATACGCAACGGATTTTAATGCAGGTGCAGCAATAGCGCGATAGATAGAGTTATTCAAGAGAAAGGTTTTTATGTGTAAAAAAAACTGGATTACGTACGGGTGTTACAAAAAAATTACAAATACCGAAGCGAAGCGAGGGCGGGTCGCTATAGTAAATAATAATAATTCAAACTACCATGTTAAACAATTCTACGTTCATGACCAGATCAAAACATAATAGTAGCACTTCAATCTACCAGCTCGCATTTCGACAAATACAACCCGAGAGATAACCATATAAATCACTAGAGATCGCTGGTATCGGCATATTCCAAACGATTCGGCAATACGTAAACAAGAACTTCTCGAACTATCCAAAACTTGTAATTAACTCGGATTCTGTTGCTCTGTCATGTACGAATCATGTGCAGTACCGTGAAATGGAAATGCAAGGGGAAATCTACTTTGAGATTTCCTTTTATGCTATCTTGGTGGGATTATCTCTGAATATTAGTTTAAATTTATTCATGAGGAAGATTTCAGGGCCTTTTCATAAACGTTTAGGTTTATCTTCAAGTTTTCTTGGAATATTTTATTAAAAAGCATGTTGGTTGATGCAAGAGGAGGCGCAATCCTGCATTGAATGGCACCGAGCTGATGAAGATGAAAAATAACATGATGATGGTAATATTAGCCAGCTCATGATTATTGTTGTTTTTAATATCTGTTTCGCTAATTTCAACGTGTCAGTATGATTTAACATTCTACATAAATAATTATAACAGACAGACAGACAGATTAGACAGGCCCATTCTTCGCATAGGTTTTTAAAATTTTGACACGACATGACGCGGCGGGGCTATTGCCTAACGCACTCGCAATCGCAATCGTTTTCATTTTGAAAATCGAAGGCTTGTCTACATACAAAATGAAAACAATTGTTCCGCTTTGAGATGATTGCGATCGCGAGTGCGCTAGACAATAGCCCAGCAGGTCGCCCTCTGCCTCTTTTACTTTTGATTTAAAAATAATCATGTCATGTCAAAACTCTGTCGATTTTCGCGCTTTTTCAGAGCCTAGCACGGCAACAGAACTTGAATACGGCATGTTTTGCTCGAAACACTTAACCACAACTCGGCTGCGCCTTTTACTTTCGAGTATTTAAAGATGCATTTATTGCTACCAGTTACATTAAACTTATCTCAATTAAGTTTAATACTGGTTACTTTGGAAGTGTCACACGGGGTTAGGACTAAGGGCTTTATATAGTACTTACTTCAATAATTGAAACACATATTACTAATAAAAGCATAAACATACATATTTTCATTGTTTAATGTGTGTGTATTTGTGTTTATAAATATTTGAAACAGAATTTTAGCAACGAAAACGCAACAATAACACCAAACCACAATATTCAGCACATTTTTGCATAAAACCCTATTGATTCAGCGGCACACGCTATCGTGATACAACAACAAACCTTCTGTTAACAGAGAGAACAATAAAGTGGGCCCGAGTCAATTTGAATAATCCTTACAATAACCAGGGGATTGTTATTGCTTTCCACTCCGCAATTTAAAACCCAGCCATTGCTCTAAATTAAGGCCGAGTATCTATCGGTATTGCTAACGCTCATAAAGGGTGAACAATGTGTGGGTAGCATTTGTTTATAGCCTCGGCGGCACAGCCTACCTTTATGGCTGATTTACAGGGTCTCTATTACCGACGGTTAAAAAACATATCGTCTTTGACCTGGGGGGATATTATGACATAGCAATGCAGTTCTGTTTACGCTGAGAGAAAAGGACAGAGCTATATAACTGCTATAGCTCTGTCTTTTACGCTCAACGTAAAATGTGCATAGCTACGTCATAATAACCCTCTGTTATGGTATTGTTTTGACGTCATCCGCCATTACTGCCAAGTAAATAAGATCTATCAAAACGGTGACAACACGATAACAAGGGGGTTTTTATGACATAGCTATGCAGTTCATTTTACGGCGAGCGTGAAAGACAGAGCTATAGCAGTTATATAGCTCTGTCCTTTTCTGTCCGCGTAAACTGAATTGCAAAGCTAGCTCATAATAACCCCCCCAGATCAAATACGATATGGTTTTTACCGTGTTGAATAGAGGCCCAGTGGTCCAGCAAAAGCTTGCCAGAAGTACATTGCGTCGTTACAATAGCTCTCGCCTCAGACGTGAAAACCAACTCGTCAATGTACTGCTACTGGCATACTTTCCTGAACCAATGTAAATTAGCCTTTGCGGTTGGCTTATTCACGTTACTGCCGTAACACCAAATAACGCAGCTCACAGCATAGTTATAGTAAAAGCATATTATTACATTTAATGCGGTTACCATAAAGTATGGAATATTTTACTATTACATTGCAGTCAGTCAGCTTCTTTACTACTACTGCAGTTTAGGACATGGACAGTTGGTTGATTTAGGCAGTGAATAAATAAATGGAACTTCAAACTCAAACAAAATTCAACTCACTACATTTATTAATTTACTAGCGGCCCGCCAGCGGCTTCGCCCGCTGCAAATTTCCGACATTCCCGGTGTTTTTCTTTTTTTTTCTTTCATACAAACCTTGTCCTGACAATAACGAATACAACAAAAAAGAAATCAGCCAAATCGGTTCAGCCGTTTTCGAGTTTTAGTGAGACTAACGAACAGCAATTCATTTTTATATAATTATATAGATAGATGTTACGTACTCCGATCCACTCTAAAAGTTAAAGAATTCGTTGTTCTTGTGTTAAAGCCTTTTCCACTTTGCTTTAAACATACTGTTTTCATGTTGTTAGCGTTAAAATCTAATAAATAATTGAAAGACAATTTTGTTTTAGCCCGGCTAACATTTTTTATAATTTTTCATGAGACATAAGGCATACGGCATATGTGTGATTTTGTAAAAAAGAAAACAAATATTTCCCATCCCTAAGGTCTTCTTTGCCGCGGTCGCGAGTAGCCAAATATTAAAAGTGTTATTTCTGGAGGTAAAGGGCGGAGAAAGTAATACACGGCTGTCTTTAACTGAGCTATAATCCAGACTGGTTTACGCGGGTAGCACCACACGGTGACATGCCGACGTCTGAACCCTACCCTCTATTCATTAACTAACATCCCTCCACCAATAGTTTAACAACCGTTACCAGCTATTTAGGAAATTATAAGTACAATATTTAACAAAGTAATTTTAACCCTAAAAGTATTTCTTATAATCTATAGGCTTCCGAGGTCGCTTAGGTCGAGCTGAAGGCTCGGTCTCCATAGGGGAAGTCTCTCTCACTGCCTCGTCTAGTGCGCCCGCGGTACTGCTCTGTGGGATACCTCTTGGGTCCGCGGGGTTCACCGTGGTTGCAAGAGCGTCTGGCTCTTGACAATCCGCCCAAGTCTCCGGCTCCGATGTTGCGGCACAGCCCACCGTTTCCAAATCTCGGGTTTCAGGAAGATCGATCGGAGACGGCCCGGGTATGCCTTTTGTTAGAATAACCAAAGGCGGCTGGTCGCTGGTTGGTCACTCCGTAGACGGCGCCTGATTGATGCTTGTATGCCCGTAGTGTTCGCTTCTAACCGAATCCCCAACCATAACAGAGTCGCTCTCTTTTCTGTCATCACACTCACTCTCTCCCCTAAGTTGTCGTAATTGATTTTTGTGTCTTTTTATTGTTCTATGTGATGTGTCCAAATCGACCAAATAAACTGACCTTCCTAGTTTTTTTTTAATTGTTCCTTTTGTCCATGAAATATTTTGTCCGTTATACATTTTCACTAACACTAAATCATTGATTTCAAAATCGATGTTTCTACTGCCACGATGGTGTTTCACCTGCGAACACTGGTTCTTGTTGACCGTATCTGACAGTGCTGTGTCGGATGCGGCTGGCGGGGGCATTAACAGATCAAGCCGACAGCGCAAATTCCTACCAAATAAGATTTCTGCAGGAGATCGATTTGTTGTTGAGTGTTTGGAATTCCTGTAGTAGAACAAAAATTCTTTTAATTTTAAACCTAGGTCTCTGTTTTGTGTACCTGATAAAATAATTGACTTAAGCCCTTTTTTAACAATTTTCACGTAGCTCTCAGCTTGCCCGTTGCTAGCGGGATGATACGTGGGGCTTGTAACGTGAGTGATACCATTAACTGAACAAAATTTTTCGAAATCACCGGACACAAAGGAAGTTCCATTATCCGTACACAGAGTATGTATTAGCCCAAATCTGGCCATTAAATCACAAAGTATATTAATTACTACTTTTGTGCCGTAACCGTTGCTGACGTCAAAAACTTCCACCCATTTAGAATAAGCATCGACCGCCACTAGGAATGTTTTATTGTTTAGTGGCCCTAAAAAATCTAAGTGTACTCGATACCACGGTTCCGGCGGGAAGGGCCAAGGCGTGAGCGGCGCGCGGCGCGGCGCCGGGCGCAGCTGCGCGCACACGCCGCACGCCGCCGCCGCGCGCTCCAGAGCCGCGCCTTGTCCTGGCCACCAAAATCGCGCACGCGCTTCTGCTTTCATTTTAACGATTCCCAAATGACCGCGGTGTAACTCAGTCAGAACTGAGTCTGTAAGTGCTGATGGTACTACGAGTTTAAACCCTCTCATGACACAACCGTTCTCTAATGATAACTCGGTCCGACAATTAAAAAATGGTTTTATTTCTTGACTTATCTTGCCGGTTGGCCATCCATTATTTAAGTATTTCACTATTTGCGATAACAGCGGGTCAGCTTCCGTAGCACGTCTGATGTCCCGCAGAAGCGCGGGCGCTGAACCGGTATCTACTACAAAGTGTACATACGTAGCGAGGTCCGAGTCACAAACGGCGAGCGGCCCGCTATCGCTGTGTGCTGTTAACGAATGTGGTGGCATGGCGCGGCTAAGAAAATCTGCAGAGTTGTGTGCACTACTCACATACTCGATTAAATAATTGTATGCGGAAAGAAATAACGCATATCTTTGAAGCCTATTTGCTGAAACTTCAGGTATGCCCTTACCAGGCTGGAAGATGGACAGAAGAGGTTTGTGGTCCGTTCTCAATATAAACGGGGTAGCTCGTCCGTATAAAAATTGATGGAACTTACGGACCCCAAAAATAATTGCCGTTGCCTCTTTTTGTATCTGACTGTAATTTCTTTCCGCCGAATTTAAACTTCTTGACATATAAGATACCGGCCTTTCCGCACCGCTGTCATCCTGCTGGGACAAGATGGCAGCTAACCCAAATGGTGACGCATCAACAGTAAGAATTATTCTTGCCTCCGGGTCAAAATGTGCTAATGTGTTATCAGACGAAAGGGATTGTTTAATCGATTGAAACGCGTCCTCCTGCTCCTTAGACCAATGCCATTTTTCTTTTTTTTGTAATAATTTATGTAGCGGGTACAAAATTGCCGAAGCATTATTAATAAAATTCCTATAATAATTCACGAGTCCCAGAAACGATTTTAGTTCTGTTACATTACGGGGGGGTACCGCGTTCACTATAGCTTGGACTTTTTCTGGAGACTTGTGTAATCCTCGCTTATCGATTACGAATCCTAAATAAGATACAGAGTCTTGAAAAAAACTGCACTTATCTTTTTTCAGTATGAGGCCGGCCTCACCTAACCTCTTGAAAACCTCCCGTACCCGCGCGAGGTGCTCTTCTCGCGAATTGCCCGTTATTAAAATATCATCTAAAAACTGAAGTACCCCGTCAATCCCTGCTAATATTTTCTCCAGAGTACGCTGGAAAATAGCAGGTGCGCTAGATAAACCGAACACAAGTCGAGTATATTTATACATACCTTTATGAGTATTTATGCATGTCAGAACTTGCGAACTGGGGTCTAGTTTTAATTGATTATATGCCCCGGATAAATCAAGTTTTGTAAATTGTTTACCTCCGTGCAACCTAGCGAATAGTTCATCGATACGTGGTAACGGATACTTTTCAATGATCAGCTGTTTATTAAGCGTGGCTGAGTAGTCCGCGCACAAACGAATGGAGCCGTCTTTTTTTAACACTGGTACAATTGGGCTGGCGTAATCTGAAAATTTTACTGGTTCAATAATACCTAAGGTTTGCAGTCTGTCCAGTTCCTGTTCCAGTTTCTGACGTAAGGCGAAGGGTACTGGTCTTGCCTTATGGAAAACGGGAACGGCATCCGATTTTAAATGCAGCTTGACTTCTACCCCTTGGCAACAACCGAGCCTATCCACGAACAAATGAGAGTTCTTGCCCAACAACGTTTCCACATCTGTCTCGATTTTACAATTTTGTACGGAACAAATTTCTAGGTTAAACTTGGCTATGAAGTCTCGGCCTAGTAAGGGAGGCCCTCCGTTTTTAACCACAAACACTTCTAAATCCTGCTTATTTTTTTTATAACAAAAAGGTAATCTTGTTGTCCCCAAGCAATGAATCAAAGTCCCGTTATAACTTCGTAAAATTTTGTTGTTTTCAGTCAATGGATAATCACTAAAATATTTGGCGTACATTAAGTCGGATATAGCCGTAACAGCTGATCCGGTATCAATTTCAAATCTTAAGCAAATATCATCAACAACAATAGATTCCTGCATAGGTTCTCCCTGGTGGCTGCGAATGTTACAAATTAACTGCTTACCATCGTCATCATCCGAACAGCACTGCAAGAAACACTGATTTGCATTTCCTTTGCTGGAGTTGCAAACCTTTTCCAAATGACCTTTCGAGCCGCACTTCCTACAAGACGAATTTCTAAATTTACACCTTTTACTTTCGTGTCCAAAATATCCACAAACCGAACACTGCACTTTAAACTTGGGATCCTGTACGGTGTGCGCGCTGCCGGCCGCCATGTCCCGTGGGTAGCGCGGCGAGCGAGCTGCACTAGCCGGCGGCCGCGCCGCCATTTTGTGCACGTCGATCAACTGCGCTGACGCGGCGCCTGGCGCCGGGGTAGCTCGCCCCGCTGTCTGCTGTGCGCCCTCCCGGGCGCAGCGAATACTCTCCGCTAGTTGTACTGCCTTCTCTATGGTCAGCCCTTCCATTGGTTCCCTGAACAAACGCTCCCGTTCTGCCCCACCGGCCATGCCCAGAACAAAACGGTCCCTTAGTGAGTCTTCCAAGCTTCCTGGTGCAAAACCACAGTACATAGAAAGACCACGAACGCGTGCTGCCCACACCGAAAACGATTCGTCCGGCATTTGCGTCGCACTAAAAAAATTGTGACGTTCTGCAAAACCACATGTTTTTACTTTAAAATGTCTATCGAGTAGTAACGTCACTTCGCTATAAGATAACGTCCCGATTTCCTTTGGAAGTGCTAATGACGTCGCGAGTCTGTAAGTAGTCTCCGCTAAACTACTTAACAATATAGCTCTGCGTTTTGCACCCGACTTGTCTGTTTCTCCATCTATTTCGTTTGCCAAGAACCATTGTTCTAAGCGGCCCTTATATAAACTCCACTCCTGCGTTTCGTGATTAAAAGCAGTTAGCAATCCAATAGACACCTTCGCCATCTTGCCTAAACTGTCGAAAGCACTTATCACACGCGTGAAATCCGTCTCGGTTCGTCGCCACTGTTATTTCTGGAGGTAAAGGGCGGAGAAAGTAATACACGGCTGTCTTTAACTGAGCTATAATCCAGACTGGTTTACGCGGGTAGCACCACACGGTGACATGCCGACGTCTGAACCCTACCCTCTATTCATTAACTAACAAAAAGCTACTATAACGTTTTAATACAATAAACATAAGTGTGAGGACTGTAGAATAGACGACCTCATAAATTTCTATTTGCATATTAGGCAAATTGAATTAAATTTAATAAAATATAGTTTTGTCTTTGGTTTTTTTTTATAGGGCACATGAGCTTTAGTATTTAGTCTTAAAAAAATTAAACAGTTTTATACATTACAGCATAAATAACCATTTCTGTTCACATACCAGTACTTATTCACAAACCCTTTAGATACGCATGTAAGTTGAAAATATACTTTTCGGAATAAATATATTTAAAATGGTACAATAGAAATAGCGGCCATCGACCCCTCTTAAGTCCTATTTGTCTGATTATCTGACTATATGAAAATACTGTAGCATGATATTAGGAAGTATAAAAAACATTTGTTCGTGACAAACAGCAACAAAGGACAGAGAAATAATTAGAAAAATAATCTAGTCACGCAACGATCATAACTTAAAGTAATGCTGGCATTAAAGTCAGCGCAAATCCGTTATAAACATAAGGTGAAATAACGAAAGGTTACACACATAATTATTAAATGTACACACAAACATAAATTATGACAATAGGCAAAAAGAAAGAAGAAAAAAATCCGCACGCAACCTTTCATGCCTGTTTTTCTCGGGCCAACCCTAACCGCTAAGCTAAGCCGCGCTAGTGTTTATCGGGCTAACCTAGATAAACGAAAACTAAATAAATAAAGAAACTACTTAATACATAACACTGGTGAAAATAATCTTGTGTGTTGACCATTATGCCAAGGATTTATTATACTTATGGTATATTATACACAGTAAAATTATTCTCTCTCTCTCTCTTATCTCTTGACATTATACCAAAATATTGTTATAGCATGTGAAAATATATCAAACGTTGTTGTATCGAACATTACACGCGTGATTCCTGCCCTTTGGTTATTTTCAATAGGTCTCCATATAACGAGAAAACGCTTAGGTGTCAGAGGGTATTACAAACGGACTGGGTATTGTTTCCTTCCAAATTGATGTGGGATGTTACACCTTTCGTAATCAGATGAGGCCGTATATTCGATTGTTCCTAATTTAGTTTGGATAAGGAATAATTCCTATTCTATGCCTGCCATCCAAGAATACCGAGTCATTGTTTAGTGTATGGAATGTAATGTGATGAAGTAAATATTTATAGAATAAAATATTGAGTTAATACAACATCGTGTGTGTATTTTTCAGAATAAAATAAGTTTATGTCTTTTTTCGACTAACGAACATAAGAAAAAAACCCTTCCTTCGATATTCATGAAAGTAGAACCAATGTTTAACCAGATAAAAAGGGAAATCTTCATGGGTACTGAACACAAATATAGCAAATTTGGTAACACATTACATTTTATCTTGTCTATAGTGTCGGAAAAGAAGGCATTATTTTCTTTTTATAAAATACTAACACTAACCGACCCGTTTCTCAGTCATCCGTCACTGTCCGCCGAATGCGTAAGCTCGGAGAGGCTTACGGAAAGACTTCTTAATGTAGGCTTTTGACTGTTACATCTTTTTGCACAATCAGTACCGAAAACTCTTTATGAGATTTCATTTCAAACCCGAGAACCAGGCGATGCGAAGAAAACATTGCAATAAACATACTAACTAACCAATCCTTTATATGTGAAGAATAAAACCTCTGGTATGTCCAAATGTAGAAATGTAATTAAACGGTATCGTAATAAGATAAGATAACTGAGAAATCTAGATAAAAAAGTATATCTGCAAAGAAAAAACGAGTGAAACAATTGAATTTATTATTACTGCTGAAAATATTAACGTCACGGGGGAATTGTATATTGGAGTAAAGTGCCATCTATCGAGTGATAGTGAAATCAAAGCATCGTCGTTTAGTTCTGAGATATTTTTCATGTTCCATCCCTCAACCCTAATAGCTCCGAGGTAATAAATTGCTAGGTTCGATAAAAGGGTTAAGACTAGTGTTGCCAGACTTTCCAATTTCAGCGGGACGTCCCAATTTTCAGAGATCTTTGGACGCGACCCGATTTACCCTTGATCGAGACGCTAATTGTCCCGGTTATCAGCAGAGCGCTAGAATGTTAATACGTAAGATATTAATAATAAACAAACGAGAAGGCCAAAATAGGTTTGTCACAATTGGCATTGCGAGAGGGCGTGATTCGCGTATTTTTTTTACTGTTCCGATTTATGGTAGGCTAGACATGGCCACACTAGTTAAAACCCCCGCGTGCTAAAATATAAACCACGCCACGAAAGGTTGTTAATAATACTGATTTGCTATTATGTGGGTAAATACTCAACGAGCCATATGGGGCCTGTTTACTTACCCAGAACTTTAGGATTTAATGGGACATTCCTTTCATATAATACACGCAAAATTGGACATTCTGAAGTTATTAGTTTTGTGAAAGCCACTTTTCATGCTGGGGCACAATGGACAATTTATAAATAGATTTCGGTTGGATATTTGGTCGAATTTTGATACTTAGTAATAGTATTATTATGAAATATGAATAATTGTTGGGTATTTCTTGCAATTACAATTTTTGATTAATTATTATTAACATATGTGTGTGGCTGACTCTATAACTTTTTATGCGTCTAGACATTTGGACAATTTAGATTTTTTATATTATTTTATGTAGCCCGTGTGTTTGCCGGGTTAGAATAGTGCTACTCCATGTCTTCCCGTGGATGTTGTAAGAGGTGACTAAGGGAATAAAGGCTTCACTAATACACTGGTAAACATCTTAGCCTAATTCTGCACAATATTTTTGATAATTCGAGTTATTTGCTAATAACTTCCACCCGGCCGTGCATGTGGCGATTTCGATGTTTGAGAAAATTAACTTACGTGGACGACGTTTTTTTTTTAAAAAGCATTTTATGGACCGACGAGTCCAAATTTACTAAGGAGGGGATTTTAAATCTTCACAATTTGCATGAATGGGCTCCAAAATGACAAAACCCACACCCCAAACCCACTCCTTAGTAAATTTGGACACGTCGGTCCATAAAATGCTTTTTAAAAAAAAAACGTCGTCCACGTAAGTTAATTTTCTCAAACATCGAAATCGCCACATGCACGGCCGGGTGGAAGTTATTAGCAAATAACTCGAATTATTAAGAGTTTGGTTATGCATGTGGCGCACTATTAGAATTGGCGTGAACAGGAGATGTTTTTAGGAAATTGGAAGAATTGTAATCACTTTGGTTTTTTTTTTATTTCATTGTAAAGTTGAGGTTGAAAGATTTCTTTATCGGTTTCTGAAACTTTGGGAGCCCCCATTATTTTTTAAAGTAGCTTTACGCTTCCAGTAACAGTTTTATTTGAACACCACAACATTTAACAATCTATCGAAATTAAAATTTTGTCAATACATCAAGTAGTTCCTTTTTTTTCGGGGTCTAAAGGTCGAATTTCGGTGTCTTGTAATAAAATTATAAAAAAAACGGTATTAAATAGCCCTTAGACAAATTAAGGGCTAAAGTACCTGAAATGGATAGCTAATGGTCTCTTCTACTCGCTTGTTTCTTTTTGACAACGCTCTACCTAACACCCTGTATATTCTTTACCATGAAGTTTACAAAGTTAGTAATATTCGAAGTACTATGTTAACTGTTATACTACGATAAGTCGCTAAAAGACACATACGTTTCATCTTACTAACACAAGGTTTTACAAAAACAATACATTTTACAATACAAATATTAAAAACGTCTAAGGATCAAAAACAATCGTGAATTTACCCCACCACTACCATCTAAAGTCTTAGATGTTTGATTATGAATGTTTCGATTCTTAACATTCCCACAAACCATCACAAAGATTAAAACAATGAACGGATATTTTCCAAGCGTAAGTGCCTAAATATTATTTTATCGTAACTCCCTAGAACGTATCATTACACAGAATTTTCATTACATCGAAAGATATTTCTCACCGCATGAGTAATTTTTTTTTGGGAGTCTCAAGTCTGAAATAACCTAACCTACGTAATGTTTAAGATATCCTGAAAACATCACAGTTCCAGCATAAAAATGTCGATGAAATTTAATTCGATGAAATGATAGTCAATGAAGTGAAATTCGGTAAAATTATGGATTACCATTTTTTATCCTTACACATTTTTAATGTGTACGGATGTAGTTAACTTTATTCTTCTGTTACTGAAACATTAAATAAGAATGATCGAATGAAATGCGGTACCTACATAAAAAATCAAGCAGCAGAAAAATCACAAAAACAGCGTTATTACGTGACTGAAATATACCTACCTATAAAATATACGGAAATATAATACGAGTACCTACCTTGTTGACAAAACTCTCGAATACTTCTAACGGACCATTATTAAAACAGACCAAAGATTCGCAGATAAAGTATAACAAAACAAACTTTTTCTGTCCGTCCAAATATCCGAAAGAACCAATAAAAAGGATCCTCGAAGAGTCATTCGGATGTAAAGAATCATTTCGTCCGAGGTTGTTCCATTTTCAGTTCACATTGAATTGATATTCTTGGGTTTGTCAAGGTTTTGTGGTAATCCAATACTATTGAGAGTTTCTTACTAGAATCTGTTTGTTTATATTTTATAAAACAGAACAAAAAGAGGTCATAGATACACCGCCCATTCAAAGATTATGGACTATATTTTCATTTGTCGGGTTAGCTAGTCGGGTCGGGTACTCTAGGATCGGGTAATCCCTATGATTCTTAGCAATTAATTAAAGTCACTCTAGTCTGTTAGAAAAATCTTTCTCGATAAAACGGCAGGCAGTCGATTTAAACCTGAAGTGCTTAGGTTTAATTTTATTGACTACGCTACCTGACTGATATTACGCAAGCTATTGGCAAGACTATTATGAAATCCAGGAAAATTATTATTATATTAGTATTTTATGTATGCATAAATATTGTTATATCTGACAAAAATAACATGATGTGGAGTTAAATGGGGTTAAATAAAATCATGAATATGTACTAGAACTTCATTAAAAAACAACGCGTGGTTTTACTATAAACATTTCCGGAATAAAACGTGTAGATTGTATCATTAGCACGAGTTAACTGTATATTTCGAACTGTTATGATGGAGTCTGACCAGTGAGTGGTGTCACAATAAAAGGCAGCAAATTTAAAATACTACTAGCTGGTAACACGAAATACATAACGACTGGATAGGTACTCATAATGTGACAGACTGTTTCATAGGTAAAAATGTTACCATGTGAAGAATTAGAAAAAGTGCTTCTGACACGACTCGCTGGTTAGTTCTACCTATATTTATAAAATGGCAAAATGTAACCATAGTCTGTGTTATAAAATTATGTTTACCATTTATGGATCTAGATTAGATTATCATGTATGTAAATTGAAAGCATCAAAACTATCTTCAGTTTGTTAAACTTAGATATCGAACAACTTTAGTTCTAGTCGCAACTTGGTCCATATCATAAGTCTTCTTGTATGTAAACTACTAGCGTCTCTAATATTAAATTCTCATGCATAAACCGAAGTTATGAACCACTTTAAAATATCAGTTAGATATATGTATATCCAATGATGTCAAATACTGAAATGAAGGAGTGAAATAATTCGTTGAATTTGTTTTCTTGGTTCACGGAATAACTACGAGTATTAGTTATACAAAATAGGTACCAACTCAAACTTTTAAGCTCCGTGTCTACTCTACAGTGAATAAAGACAAAAAAGAGGAACTGTTTCAAAATCAAGCAACAGCCTTTAAAAACCTTTTCAGTTTCGCCCAACTCATCTTCAAAAAGGATATTACAGTGCGATAGCTCTAGAAGGTACTTCGGGTTTGTACTTCTCTCTCGCTCTCATACGCTCTTATTAAGACAGAGTGAGAGAGAAGTATAAACCTGAAGCACCTTCTATAAAGTGCTCACCAACTGTAGTCATTTTGATTTGAGTAATCGTTCTAGTGTGAACAACCCCCAAGCATCATAAGAGACTTTAGACGGTTTGCTAACGCTAAATACGATTAATGAAAGTGACTAAATGTTGACGAAGTCTAGACTTAGCTCAAGATAATTAAGATCTATTAATACATCCACGTTCTCAGACGTTCACCAACTGGAGACAAAACGAAGCTTACCAACTACACAGTTCCAGTTGAACTAGAATAAACGCTCCATTGGAATTGATTATGGCGCTCCGCCAGTGGCTCGTCGCGATTGTCGTCCGGTCCACAATATGCTAGCTTTGGTGTTATTCCTAAACGAAAGTCTGCTTGATTTCTTGATCGAACTAGAATAACTTGGTCCCTGTGCCAGCTATTGCATGGACATCCGTGTGTGCAAACTTGATATATACTAGCCCCAGCTAAACCCTAGATACGGGTCGCCGTTCAGTCTTACTGCGAGCAATGTTCAAATTACGCTAGTTCGACCAAGCGAATTCGTCGTTATTGGGTAAAAGAAATAACACCACTGGGCGCACTCCCCACGTGATCAAGCGATTTCTCGCTCCGTTCCTTTGGAAGCTAAATTCTCGGCTAGCGCAATTGTGCAAATAAAATGCCTGCATTTCGTTCCTTCACGGTTATTTTGTCGTAAAGACAAATCAAGACAAATCCCGCGTGGGGCAATTCTCTCTCATAGTGTAAATAGCGGTTTGCTGTTACAAAATAAGTTTATTTTTATCTAATTGACTGTTTCATTACGTACGGATTGGTTCTTCGGTTTTACTGCAGGGTTCTTTATTTATGTTTACTTTACAGTTAGCACTAAGTTTTATATAGTACAAATTCATGATAAAGGGTAAAGCTCACCAGTGATCAGCCAAAGACCAGCAGTCGACCTTATATGAGTGCGAAGAGTGGGAAATACATCTTTTGTACTCTTCCAACTCATACAAAATATAGGCAGAGGCTGACTACAGGGCTCTGGCTGACCACTGGTGACTTTACCCTAGCTGCCTCATTATTGTAATCATGACAGTATAACACCTCGTCAGTAGAGACAATTGATGGCCCACGATGTGACCGGTTTCCTCCTGCTTAGATTGCTTGAATGCAGGGATTTAAGCGGTCCATTAAGCCGGTGGCCCGGTGGTGGGCCGCAGGGTGGCAGGTGGTTAAAATATTAATCCGATCCTGAAAATGCTTCTACTAATACAATATTCTTGAGAGGCATACAAATGCTACATTTTATTACGGCAAATAAATGTAGGCGGAGCCATGGGAAAAATGCCAGTTACCTATGGAAAAAAAAAGACACGGGAACGTGAAATGAAAGTACTTCGTCCCCAGAAATTTAAAAATAAAATATCCAGGTCAAAAACTTTCATAATTAATCTTATTTTACTAAACCCGTATATCATAATAAAAACTTTGATCCCCAACCTTCACGAATTTTACACCCGCCTACTTATGTTCATCGTGGGAGTGAAAATAAGAAATATCTTATAACGTGCCTAGCTTAGGAAGCTTTGAGAACTCTTCAGTTTATACCTGGCTATAAAAATGTTCACAGCATTTTCTTTTATATCGCAGTTAAACGGAATAATGAAAGAAAGTTACTCAGTATTGCCGGGTTAAAATATGCACCCCTATGCAAACCAAACAGACAATGAGCCTTTTCGTTTCGCGCTGATGTAAAATGTTCATGTGGTCCCTAAAGAGATTCCTCGGAGAAAATGCAGAGGGAATGGTATGAAATTAGTTTCTCGCAAACGCCCATCAAACTGGGAGCGAAGTTATACTGACCAATGGAAAATTCAAATGCGCTGCTGGAATGCTATGCATGTTCATCATCAAACTATTCGGTCGGATAACAAGTAAGTTGTTTTTACGTTTGGTTATTCGACAGCAAAATGTGCCACAGGAAACCGTGTTTTTTAGGTAGAATTCATTTGAACAATGTCGAGTGATGATATAATAAATAAATAATAAATATCAGGGGACAATGTCACACCAATTGACCTAGTCCCAAAATGAATAATGAATGAACAAACGCTGGAATATTTACGTTGATAAAACCATTTATTCTGTTGCTGGTGGTTTGTATCAGAAACTGTATGTATTTTATGCGGCTACATTATTTTTTTCTTCAAAACTCCATCTCTTTTAATAAAACATATAATGTGATAAAGTTCGCAGTGTCCCGCGGTCTGGATCACAATAACCATAAAACTAATGTGTCTGTGCTTTGGATATATTAAACTCGGTCATATGTCCTTGAGACTGTTAAACGTGAAAACACGATTAGAAATAAAATCCTTGATAGTTTTTTTTTCAAACAAGACATCTATTCGCATGTTTTTGGCAAAATCTTCAAAACCCTACCATCTTTAACAATTATTTATGATTCAATAATTGAGTACTTATAACTTCTTAATCCTCATAAGCAATATTTTACATAAATATTGTAGTTAATTTAAATAGCAATTATTTCACTTTGACGCTGTAATCAAGGCACGTGTAAACCGTCTCCATCTCACGTTCTTCCCGCGGAAGCAGATAAAGCCATCCCTTTTGATTCTTGTGTGGGTGTGTCAGCATATGTGGCATGATAAAACCCTAATAAAAATGCAAAACAATGACTAAGTACTTCAGCATATTTCGGCCTGTATTTATTATATAGGAAATTAAATATACTTAAATAGGATGTTTGATAAATAAAATTAAATTGAAAAATAATAAGTATAAAACTTAATCTAATAAAATATAACGATTTTATGTATTTAATGTAGAATAGCATGATATTATTGTGATATGATATTATAGCATGTACAAAATTTGTAAAATGATGTAATATTTTGTTTTGTCAAAAATGATTTTTTTATCAAAAATAAAGGCTATTAGAATTAGAATTTGAATGTGAAATTGAAATTAAATAAAAGATAAAAAAACCATGCCGGGGTCTTAACAAAAGTATTTTTTAATTCTTATCCCCTTTCTGAAATACTTACGTATTTTTAATGAATACGTTACTTTATGTATGATTGAAAGACAATTTACGCATTTATTTTTTAAAAAGAAGAACAATTTGTTTCCTTCATATTTCTGGAATAGTAACGGACAGTAACTACTGACCTCAGGGATACTTTTCGCGGTACATATACGGGCGCGTGAAGCTGCTGTGCATTTCTACTAAATTTTGCATGGCTCTCGGAAATATAAAGTTTGGAAGTTACTCGTAGCGTCATTTGTTTAAGTTATACTGTAGAACCGCCTTTACTGGAGAGCGTTCAAGTAGCGTACATGAAATATTGACGTAGGTATATTCAATCATGTAATATACCTACGAAAAACACCACTTAGTACTGTTTGACACATAACCTCAAATATTAACCAAGCGTGTTATTATTAAAAATAACGTAAGTATAATGAATAGTTATTTCATCTTAACCTTAATATGAGAAGTGATCTAGTGTATAAATCATTGCAAGGACCTCACTTGATCTTTAAAAGTGTGTGATTATCGAGTAATCATGGTGAATTGGTTCGTTAGGTTTTATTGGGACCTTAGGTACGAAACAAACAAATGAGACTATTGTAGTATTCCACAATGACTAACGGCCGCACTCACAGTCAGTTAATAACGATTAAGTCATTGCTTAGTGACGATTTGTCATACATAAGTTTGGAAAAGGAACGAGCTAATTGTTACTAAAATGTCTCTGAGTACGGCGGGAAGATTCCCAATGATATTATTTTTGTCTAGATTTTAATGTCTCGATGGAAAATCCTTACTTTACTTACTCAAGTAATTGAAGGTTTTTTGCCAAAAAATTATTTTTGAAATGACCTTTTAATAAATTTAGGTTGCACATTTACTATTACTATATGTCTATCGCATTTACTACTGGTATTGTATTAACGTGAATGTGCGTTTTTTGGTTTTATCAGTATGCCAGCGATCTTTATCATTATACAACCAAAGATGCTTCAATGAGGCATCTGGGGAAAGGGACAGCAGGAAATGTAAAAAAAGCTAAATTAAATTATGTCAAGGTTTACCTCTTCACTTCCACGACTATTTATTTTTAATTCAATTGATTTCCCAAATCCTTTAGCACTTAAACCTTAAGTCTAAGCAGATAGCCCGAAAGCCGTTAAAAGGGCACTTCTTAATTGCCGTTGGTTTGCAAACCCTCTTATAATGACAGGCTTTTGGGAGATTAACTGAGATAAAAAAAACAATTAACGCTTTACTATCGATTGGACAAGGGTACGTTGAACTTGCCAGATTATTGGTCCAAAATGTAGTAGAATAAATGTTTAGACTTGTATAATAATAGTCTTGGTTCAGTTTAATTCCAATATATGTTAAAATCAATATTTGCAATACATTTTGAATTATTTGTTATTCTAAGTGTATCTGCCATGAGTGTTTCTTGAGTATAATCGGATGAGTTATTTCTTTTATGGCGCTATAAAATTTTCATTAAGTAACTATTCCATCATACTAAAGTTAATCCGGCTTAAAAGCACCACAGTTTAAATGGTCTAGGTAGGTACATAAAAACGAGTACAGACTGATGAACGGACGGATGGACGGTAGGTACTGGTGTTAGTAGCTCCCTTTGGCAACGTTTGGGTATGTGTAAGTAGCCCTAAAATGGGTTATAACAAAAATGAGATTCTATTCTCCATGCGTCTTGAATTTCGTCTGAAGCGAGTTTAAAAGAAACTAAGAAATAGTTATAAAGCTTAGAAGCGCACCCAAAATGAACATTTATTATTTCCCACGTAGCCGTAGTTTATTGCTCGCATAAGAGGCAATTTTGTTTATTGAAACAGCGCGTGAATAACACAATTGCACTTAATTTTACGCCTTCACGTCGTCTCTGCAGAGGGTTTCAATGTGTTTTTCGTTAACTAGTGTTGATTTACACGAACACGACGGAACACGTAGTTAATGTTACTTTGGAAAACGGAAAATACACACTTATCCACATTGTAATAAATGTAGTTTTTATACGTGTAGAATTATCGTGTATATTTTATTCGTGTGTAGTCATCGGCATAAAAAGGTAACCTATTAGCAGGGATCGTACTTTTGATGCCGATGACGTCAAAAAGACGACATATTACACACAGGGTGCTCTGCTTTCATTTGGCAGGTGTTTAGTTATGTATTAACTGGTACAAATAAAAAAAAATAGCGGTAAAATGATAATAGTTAAATACAGCTTAATAGCATACAGAATACGGGTCGCGGCAGCATCATGTTTATTTGTTCACCTTTCATTACTGGAAATAGCGAATTGAGAGACAATTATCCTTTAGGAATGTCAATGCCATAATTGTATTTATGACTATTTAATTAACCATATTAGTTTAATTTACAACATTTTGTATTTTTCAATCATAGTGTCACTTACGTTTTAGGTATGAAGGAGGTATTTATTTCCTACGCGTCAATAGATTACTTAACTAATTTTTACATTAAATGATTGACGACTAATGGTTAATACTTACAATAAAACCATTTGGAATCATACTCTATGTAGCGCGACATCATTTTTGCGTCAACGGCATGAAAAGTACGGACCCTGCCTATTGGTAAGGCAGTTCAAACTAGGTAAATGATTCTCTCTCTTTTAATTTCGAAGGTTTTTTGTTGAATAATTAAAATATTGATTGCAATGAAAACCTTCTGACCCCTTAACTACAACCTGTGTAACGTTGCATTTAGAATCTGAGAATTTGATTCTGTAAAATACTAAAATAGAAATAAACATAGCAGAGATTAAATTAATTAATTAATTATTACTGAGACTATGACAGAGTTGAAAAAAAAACGAATTTTTGATCCTCATTTTTAAATAGTTAGTATCAAAGTTTTATAATGGAGTTACATAATGAACAGAGAATAACATTAACAGCACCACCATTATGCACGCTTTATCGCTTCGTACAGTGTAATTAACGAGATTCGGCGCTTGAAAATAAATTATGTAGGATGTACGAGTAGCTGGCAAAGTTTTGATTTAGTACTGTTCAGCTTTAACAGTAAAGAATAGAATTGAATAACTTTATTTCAGGTCACAAGGCCCATATTTACAAATACCTAACAGACTACATAACAATATATAACATAAAATTAACACGACTACTAACTAATACATTTCGCGGTGTCCGCTAGCCCTCGGCCAGAAATCCTTCTTTAAAAAGGGTCGACAGATCTTTGGTCGGTACTCTCACCACAAATGACTTAAAATTAACCTTGTGGCGGGGCTCCCACCACTCGACCCTAGAATTAACGCCGGTCTTAACTTGTACATAGTCTAAGGGATCATAATAGCAATATCAATATTAACTTAAAAGTAGTGTCATTTAGAATGAACATCCGCGAAAACAAGCTCTATGGCCGTTAAACCCTTTTGAAGAACGACACTCAATAGGGAATATTCATGACCATGACTTTTTACAGCTTCAAAACAGGTGAAAAATATCATTTTCACTTTTTATGCTCGTACAGTCTTTATTCCGGGTATAGGCTGCACAAACGCATTTTATGCACTAGTGCATAAAGTGTTGTCGTCATCTAGGCTAAGACAATTAAGCCTTACAGACGGATAGACAAGGTGACTTTTTTTTTAAAATAAAGATCCAAATTAAATATGTATGGCAGAGTTTTAAATAATTAAAGACTACAAAAGTCCTAGAGGCTAGAGGGAGTAGTCAGTGAGTTCGGAGTTGTATCTACAGTTGAAGTTGAAGTTTTATCTACATATATGAAGTTACAAAAATTTGGGCTGACATGTTTACCAGCGGGTCCTTATGAAACGGGGTCTAAGTTTGTTTATTATTAACTTAATAAAAAATATTTACGAATATTACATGGTATAAAATACTTTTTTAAACGTTTTATTGATTTGGGGTTGGCGAAGTATAAATCTTGTATGGTTTTAGGGAGTTCATTGATTACTTTGAATACGATGTAGTGATAGTTCTCATACCATACACGTTTTGATATCAAGGAAGCACAAACTTGCCCGTTTTGGTCAAGTTTCCTTACTTACTACAGCGACGTTTTTCATGTAATCTTGAAATGTTGTTAAAAGTACGGACAGTTTAATTATGCTTTGCACGGGTACCACATTGCAGTACTTAAACAGCTGAGAGTAGTCGCTCCTGTGGTGACCTCCTCTCACTTTTCTAGGTAAAAACTTTAATTGTAAATGGGTACTGTTTAAATGAGATTTATATGATCTACCATTGCTGTTTAATCGACTAGCGCTACATAAAGCATTCTCAATGTGAGACATTGGACTAATCTACTGAGTATTGATCTTAGCTTATTGCATACGTAATCAATATAAGGTTTCCAATTGAATCTAAAATCATTCACTAATCCGATGTAGACGTGCTCCCTTACAAAACCGAGGGTACCACAAATACGACAGTAGCTGCACCCTGCGTGAAGGCAGTCGTGGTTATGTGCACGGATGACTGCATTAAATAAACTCGTTATTTGAATACATTTACTTTAATTTATTTGCCTTCTATGTGGCGTCTAACATAAAACGAAATTTAAAACTATTAAAAACAAGCATTATTAACAAAAGCATTACAAAATCAACGTACTATGACTTAGCAGTATAGCGTTCGACCTAATTTAAAAATACCACGCAGTTTTTTTTTTTAACGAAATACAATAGCGTGAAAGACCTTACACCTAACACACTATTACATAGAAAAAAATGCAAAAGAACTTATTGAACAGACATTGTCGCCTAAATCCAAGAAATTTCATTTTAAAACATGAAAATTTCAAAATGTGGAGAAATCATGATACATTCTCATTCATGTAAGTTTTTACATTATCACTGTTTTATTTCCTCGTAATCGTAAAAAGCACAGTGTAACACTCGGTCTTAAAACTATTTTAAATAAAATGTTTTTTTTATGCCCTTGTTATACAATCTAATATTTTTGAATAGCTATGAAAATAACCAAGATAAAAGGCAACAAAGATTTGTTTCTATCTCTTTCTAACAAATTTAACTTGGAGTTTAAATATGGCTGACGTGTTTGATGACGTCACACGGGGGTATCGGATCTCTCTGTCTAATTGCTGTCTAGCCTAATATAAATAAATGGCAAGTTAAGAGTGAACTCAATTTTCAAGCCAGTAACATTGACTTCCACGCGCTCTTAATAAGTCTTCAATAACAGCATACATAGGTACAAAAGACCGGGCCTACGCGTATGCTATTGTATTAAAGGGCCCTTGGAGCTGCAAGCTAGCCTCTTGAAACTCAGTTCACCAAGGATTTTACCCCTAGTAGTCACGTGTGCTGCGGCCAACCTTTGATATACATCAAACAACTATCTCTGTAGGTATAATTTGAACAATACAGCGGTTAGAGTTTGAATAGCGCCACTTTTATCGCGGTAGATAAAGCTACCGTCACTCTCGTACTTACATACTGCGTCGCTATTGCCTAACGTATTCGCAATTGCAATTGGCTTTAAAATGGAACAATAGTTTTCATTTTGTACTACAGACTCGGCATCGGGCTGTCAAATGAAAACGATTGCCATTACGAGTGCGTTAGGCAATAGATCCTCGGGTCATAGAGTGACAGATGTTTTCACGTCAATAATCTCGACCATAATAGATAGATAAAGCACAGTAACATTTCACATTGGTAGGTATGTCGTATATCCTTTAGCCGGCTTAGAATTAAACTCCAATCAATACGTTGCATTTACACTAACTAACTAGTTCTAGGTAATGGCAATGGCTTCATCGGTGGTAAAGGCTCTATTCTAATCGGTAAAACGATATCGCTTTTGACATGTTATCGTGTTGTTTTAACTTATTACTGTCAAGTAAATAAGAGCTTTCATAATGTAGACAATACGCATTACATGTGAAAAGCATTATGGTTTTACCGAATAGACTAGCGCCCTAAGCTTAGGTCTAGCTTTTATTACATTTTCAACCGATAGTATGAAATTGGCGTTTTATTTGGCAAAAATATATCCATAAAGTGTTTAAGGTAAATTAAAACAGTTTTATAACTCACACCAAAACCTGCCGCTAACTCTGACGTAGTTTTGATCGATTCGCTTCCACAATTACTTTTTACTAATTTTATTTTATGGACGCCCTCCAGCCAGATGGACCGACGACCTGAAAAAAGTGGCTGGTGGTGACTGGATGGCGAAAACGGGAGATCGGGCCTTGTGGCGAACCCTGGGGGAGGCTTACGTCCAGCAGTGGACTGCAAAAGGCTGAAATGATGATGATGATGATGATGAATTTTATGTAGATCAAAATTTCCAGAACAAAAACGTTGGAACCAAAAAAGTACTGTTTCCTTTTAAGTAGCTGCCTCATACACATCATTAATCCTCCGAGCCGTTTCTTCTTAAGAGAAAACAAATGACGCGATAAAAAATGAAACCGTAATTCAATCACAAATACATGAGCTAAAATGTGAAATTATTTTGAATGAAGAACACCAGACATTTTGAACCAAAGTAGTTCAACAAAACGCCAATTTCGGGTTACTAATGTCTTGCACAATTTTTTTTGGCATTATTCATCATTTCGCACAATCATCATTTGGCATAAAGTCTTTTTTTCTGAAACCGTGTACTTTTCAGGATTGACATAAAATAAACCTAACCTAACCTATTGGGTTCTATGCAATGGTATTTTAAATAATCCTGAAAAGTACACGGTTTCAGAAAAAAAGACTTTATGCCAAATGATGATTGTGCGAAATGATGAATTATGCCAAAAAAAGTTATGCCAGATGAAGGGAACCCGCCAATTTCATATGTAAGGACCCAATATAATTTGTAGCAACATAGTTACAATTTGATATAATCTATCTATACATAATAAAAATGAACCCCTATTTCTCCTGGTAACGCTATAACTTGAGAACGGCTTTACGGATTTCATTAATTAAATATTTTATTACAATGTTTTCTAATACTTCTTAGAAGGTTCTTATATTAAAAAAAATAAGAAAGTAGCGCAAAAAAAACCACTTTGAAAGTCGGAAGCAGCGGGGCGAAGCCACTGGCGGGCCGCTAGTAATAAATAATTTCCAAATGTTTAACCTGACTTTAACACTTTAAACGTCACCGTTGCTTTTAGTTCTCACTGTCGCGTTTAATTGTTACAATGTTATCCGGCACGCGCTAGAAACGCGCTCGTTACGTGTCTGCTACGCTACGCTGCTACGCCGTAGCGCTCGGTCGCTCGAGACTTGAGAGAATAGCGCCAGTTTCGGTAAATTAAATCATTTTTGTGAATATTTTTATACTGCGTCTGCGAATGCGGTGCTACAGTAGCAGTAATAGAAGCAAGATGAGCTTAAAAAATTGAAATGTAGCCCCTGATCTTATGTGAAATGGTTGTTTTTAGACGCGTCAAAGATAAAGGTCAAAAGGAGGAGGATTTACATTGACGTATTATTGTTATTATTTTAGTAAAGCCTTACAATACTGTTATATAGTAGGAAATCCGAATAGGAGACGATTTGGACCGGGCTGTTTATTCGATGAAAAGTATTTTATATCAAATTTAATATGCTAAGTAATATATGTCGAATAGGTAGGCTGAAAAATATCAGGTCAGTATAATAAATAAAAAAAATAAAAATTTACTTTGTTTAAAAAAATGCAATTGCTTGTTTATTAGACAAATTACATACCAATCGAAAGTATGAAACCTACAGAATATGCAAACGTTAGGTTGACTATTTTTATCCCGTCAAATTATTGGGTAGGCAGGTGTAAACAGGTAAGTCAGTAATAATAATTTGCACCAAACCTAACGTTTACATATTCTTTAGGTTTTTATTGCTGCTTTGTAAAATACACGATTTAGCTGTATACAGCTTATTTAATAGCAAAGATTATTTGTATAAAAAAATGTAAAGAAATTACATATAACTAGATGCGAATGTTAAAACGTTCCCTTTTTATTCAAAAACGCGCAAAAGATCAAGTGTGCTATAAAAACAATATAATACAATACAAAACACTTTACTGTATACCAAAAAAATATATATTGAGACCAGAACAGGCGGTCTTATCGTTTACCGATCTCTTCCAGGCAACCTTAGCAGGGATATGATTTGTCCTTATAGGTCAACGTGATTTAATTATGAATTTGACAGAAAGTGACAAAGAATACCTACTTTAATTAGAACGGGATTATAGTAAGTTTATGAATACCCCCCTTAGAAACAGTTTATAATTTTATCAAGTTCGAGTTCCTAAACAGGGTTAGGCAACATAATCATTATAAACTTCCCCAGATGGTATTTTGAGTTTAAATTTAGTGGACCGATTTCGATAACCATTTTCTTAGTTATTTTCTTTATCAAGCAGTTTTCAACATACTAGAAGGCGAAGCCAAAATGCAAACACTGCTAACGTTTCTCTTTTCTATCATCAGCATACGTCAATCCTATACATTCAGCCGATTTCCGAAAATCGCTAACTTAGCTTTATGAATCTTGACTAGGCCCGCCCCTGATTATGTTAACTTGAAGAGATCCCCTACACGGATAAGTTCGCTTTTGTACATACCTTTTGTGTTTCTGTTTCTTTTTTTACTTTGATATCTTCTGTTTTTGCAATAAAGAGTTTACATACATACATTGTATATTGAAACCCTTCGCAACCCCGCGATAGAATTATCGATTTTAATGCGTGTGCACGCGGTTTGGTAATTTTG
The DNA here is from genome assembly GCA_923062465.1 of Acleris sparsana. Classification (NCBI taxonomy): domain Eukaryota; kingdom Metazoa; phylum Arthropoda; class Insecta; order Lepidoptera; family Tortricidae; genus Acleris; species Acleris sparsana. The sequence goes on from OV281293.1 coordinate 7,344,372, forward strand.
AGCGCGTTTATGAGTTTGCGGCAACGCTGATTGATGATTTGCTATGTTTACCGCGCGGGCTTCAGGTAGACAGGAAATTAGCAATGAGTTATTAAATAATTATTCCGGAAGCGTAATGGTTAGGTTTCCATAATACCTTCGTGTTGTAACTATGATAAATATTTAAGACTGCGTGGAGCATGCGCCGGACGTACAGTGGCTCCCTCATTACTATTATTGTGTTTGCTAATAAACTAAATTGTTTTCTTGAAATCGGACGGTTATAAAAAAACATCCCCACGTTACGCGCAGCGGAGGTACACTAAAAAAAAACAGATTTTATTTTACTACTTTGTCGGCGTGAGTCATATGTATGTTCATGCCAAAAAAACAGTTTTTTACAACTGAGAGCGTCTGAGGTACGCTGCGGAGGGGTGGACGGGCGGATATAACGAAAATATAAAGGTTACTAGTTCGACTACGGAACCCTAAGAAGGACACGAAACATAGTTTCATTCTATAACGCCAAAACCAAGCAACACGCATAGTGATTTTCGTAAAGGCAAAATTTAGTTTGGAACCAGGCACGTTTTGTCACGATCATAGGTCATACCAGGATTCAATCTCAATGGCGGATGATTGAGAGCTCTTCAGTTCGCGGCTGGGATTACTCGATGGCGACACAGTATATGGTTTTTGTAGCAGTATGATGGACAAAGTTATACGGAAGGGCACTGTGAATAGAAACCATCTTTCTACATGCATTTATATGCTTGGTTGATGTAGTGCTTCGCCTTCGGGGATTTGTTAAAGAAAATATTATAATTAAAGACAAAGAGCCAGTACTTTTTAGGGGTCCCTTGTTAAGTTACGTACCTGAACGGAGCTCAACGGGACCCTATTAAAAGGCCAGCACTGTCCGAACGTCTGTTCGTCCTATATTTAAAGAACTGTTACAGATAGTCGGTTTTTTGTTCGCAATATGTGTTATTGCGGCGGATTTAGTAACAAGTCAAAAATAAAAATATGGGAGTCCGATACACGAAAGGTTTATAACGTATTTTTATTTTTGTTGTATCAAAATACGGTAAAATACCCTTAAAAACAACAAAAAATTATTAAAATACCAAGTCTGATTTTGATTTCGAATCGATATAATAATAAAACTACTGTGTGGCGGTACGGAACTCTCGGTGCGGAGTCCGACTCTTACTTCAGCGTTTTTTTTTCGCGTAATAACTCACGCTACTTAAAAATGTATAAAGTTTTAACCCATATGTGAATAGTTTTCACGCATATCGCAAAGCAGCAGTAGTTTTGCGCTAACTCGTGACGTGTCGGACATGTCAGAGGCTTGTTTCTTGGCTAATCCCATAAATCCTTATACGTCACTACACGGGTCTAATCTAGGAAGGTTAAGCTCCGGGTGAGCATAATAGAGCCAACCGGCCGGGTTTTCTTCCAGATTCATCAGAATGGGTCAGCGATAAATATACACGTATAAGCAGAATCTTACACGACAATGTTTCCCGACTTCAATCTTTTCTAAGCTAAATAGCTGTAAAAGAGACAGTTATATGACTCCTACAACTCTAGTCCTTTCACTGACCTGGCAGCTTTGATTGTTAACATACATCTTACTAATATTATAAATGAGAAAGATTTGAATTTTTTATCTTTTTTATTACTTAATCACCCTTCAACCACTGATTGGATCAGGGTGAAACCTGGCACACATATAGTTCAGGGCCTGGAATAGGACAAATGATAGTTTTTATACCAGAAAAATGTGAAGTTCTCAGTGAATAACGATAATAAAAATCTACGCGGACGAAATCGCTGGCAGACGCTTTTTCATTTTAAATGTATTCCATCTACATAACCAGTTTAAATAGGTATGTATTTTCAATTTCCAAAACTCCAAGTTAATTATAACATCACAGAGCAAAAAGGAACACGAATACAAGACAATATGAACACCGTGACAAATTGTAACTGATAGGCTTGTTTACGCAATGTTGTTATATCAATATAATGACATTTCGGATATTTCCGGGCCTAACAACATTGTCACAACTCATAACGTGACAACTCGAGAACAACGGGGATTATATTTTGATATACTAGCATGATAATTTAATAGTTCAGTTAGAATATGCTTGTACTTTCTCTAATTAATCTCATTATAAACGGAGAAGAGAATAACAAGAAAACAAAAACTTTTCAAACAGAAAAAAACATAATTGGAAAGGTAAGAACTCGAAAAAAACAGTAAATGACGTCACAAGTCGAGCAAAAAGCAAAAAAAACACACTTTAAAAATCCATAGGCATCAAAATAGGTATTAGTTTGATATTTTGAAATGTATCGGAATGCAGTTCATTACATGATATTCATATTATTATGCCTAATAGTATATTGCGTATATTTTTTAAAGTAGGTTTATCTAGGTAGCTTGCAGCGCTGAGACAGGTCTAAGGACCTCGAACCTCGTTTGCCGAACTTGGGCCACTCATTCCCCCTCTACGACGGATTAATAAAAACATACAGTTAAAAAATACCCTTCAACAGTCAGGTTGTCTGAACTAAAAAGTAGTCAAAACTAAAAAGTTTTAGTCAAAACTGAAGATTCTGGTAAATATAAAGTATGCATGTTAACGAAAAAAAAATTTGAACGTAAAGAATACAAGATAAAATTGCATCTCTCTGAAACACAACCTTAAACAACCAAGAATGAAAATCAAACTCCACCTGGCCCAGACAAATTTTCTGGTACAAATTCTAAAGCCGTAACAAGAGTTAGCGATGTTCGTTTTGAAGTCGGTCACGTTTCATACAACGCGTTCTGCGGCCACATGGACTTTGAATGAGCAGCCATTACTATATAACTTTGTATACCGAGGACAATAGCATCGTTGTCAGTTGCACAGTTTCTGCTTACAATAATAATTCTGAGAAACGGGGTGTCTGTTTAGAATTTATGACACGCCTATAATGTCCTTTAAAACAAGTTGTATTAATAGTAATAATGCTCTTTAAGTTGTGATGTTCTAGTCGTTTAAGCACAGTGGTTTTTGTAATGTTGGATTCTTTAAGTGAAATAAATATCAGTATATTTTAACTAACACGTACATACACGCACTTTAATTTGGGTAGAACTGGTTTCTTTTTTCTCATTTGGGAAACATTAAATTTCGCAGAAAAGTATGTTTTCTACCTTCTAAACGTGCTAGTCAAAGTCATACACTTTCTATGCACCGTATTCTGAAACCTGTTCAGCCGATCATTGGTGTTTAAAAGACAAAGATCTAAATATGTAAACACGATAGCAAACTTTCGGGGTGCCTGGAGTCTTCCCACACGACGTTATTTAATGATGCTAGCGTCCAGCGCAACTCTGGCAACTTTGACTTCATAAACGAGGGCGACAAATTCTTTCACCACGATGATTTCTCCATATGAAAGCAAAGCCTCAGGATCACTAGGCTCAGTATTTTTCTGCGCCATAGAAATTATGAGATCCGCTGAAGAACCAAGGTACCCGACATAGCTCAGCGCATTAGGTAGCTGAAGAGGCAATGGGCAAGGCATATAGCTAGAAAAACCAACGGCCGTTGGGGCAGAAAATTTCTTGAGTGGAGGCCACGACCAAGCAAGCGCCGCGTGGACGACCACCTGCACGATGGACAGTGACCTAATAAAGTTAGCAGGAAAATGATAGATGCAGGCTGGAAATAAAAGGGGGAGGCCTATGTTCAGCAGTGGACGATTACTGGCTGAAATGATGAAGGAAAACCTAGTGCGATGGGGTTTTTTGCTTTTAGGCTTTGTGGACCCACCGCCTGTGGAATTGTGGAACGGCGCTCCAGACAATGGCCCACTTATATAGTCCTTCCCGGCCTGCCTATATCCCCAAACTGAACAAGACCTCCGAGATGCAACTGGTAGGGCGATCAGCACCACTGCCTTCTGAGCGCGAATTGTCTAAACCATCGACGCGAGAAGAAGAAGAAGCAACCGCATTTAGAATATTGGTGGGACGACTAGCTTTTTAGTAAAATGAAACGTAAGGAGGCCAATATGTACCTTCTTAAAATTACTTGTGCGAAAGCCTCTAACCTACACCGGGCTATTAGATTTTTATTTTTATAATTAAAGTCATGAGCAGGCATCGTACTTTTCATGCCGATGAAGTCAAAATGACGAAATTTTACACACATGGTGCTCTGCTTTCATTTCGCAGGTGTTTAGGTACAAATAAAGAAATGTAAAATAAGAAGCGGTAAAATTATTACCTGTAGTTAAATACAGCTTAATCTCAATCAAAATACAGATCACGGCAGCACCATATTTATTTTTCACCACTCATTACTAAAGGTGGCATTGGTACAATTTTCTTTTAATGAATGTCAAAGCCATAATTGTATTTATGACTATTTCATTATATTAATATTAATTACAAAATAAAAATAGATTTTTTTTTAATGATTATGTTACTCGATGATTTAAGCCACTGCCCTTCTCAATCAAATAGTTCCATTTACGTTTTGATATGAAGTAGGTATTTCTTTTTCTACGTTTCAATAGATTACATAAATTATTTGTACATGTTTAAATGAACTTCCAACTTTGAGAAAGAGGTCACTCGTCGTATCCGACTCGGCTGGGCAGCGTTCGGGAAGCTTCGCAGCACCTTTTCGTCCAAATTACCGCAGTGTTTGAAGTCAAAAGTCTTTGACCAGTGTGTGTTGCCAGTGATGACTTACGGATCTGAGACGTGGGCGCTAACAATGGGCCTCATAAGGAAGCTCAAAGTCACTCAGAGGGCTATGGAGAGGGCTATGCTCAGGGTTTCTCTGCGTGATAGAATCAGAAATGATGATATCCGCAGTAGAACTAAGGTTACCGGCATAGCCCGAAGAAGAGCTAAACTGAAGTGGCAGTGGGCGGGGCACATTGCTCGCAGGAGTCTGAGTGGAAAGCCTTGGGGGAGGCCTATGCCCAGCAGTGGACGTCTTTCGGCTGACATGATGATGATGGTTTAAATGATTGACGACCAATGGTTAATAATTACAATAAAACCATTTGGAATCATACCCTATGTAGCGTCATTTTTGCGTCAGCTGCATGAAAAGTACGGGCCCTGGTCATGAGAGAATGGATCTATATTCTAAGTCTGTGTAAAGAGAAAGATGTTAATGGTAAGTTAATTTTTGTTACGGGTTCAGGCAAAGTCGGTTAGGCTCGCGTAAGAGCGTAATGATGCTCCCACACGAAGGTTATATGTGGCGTTATCGATGAAAAGGGACCTCATTGTCGATGGCGCTTACGCCGCTGTATTTATATCGGAGCATCGTTAATAACGGCGGAAGTACAATCGACAATAAGGTCCCATTTCATAGATAACGCCACATATATCGTATGAAATAATTTATAACTCGAAAACATTCCATATTTAATAAAATGTTAAGTTTTAATATAAACCATAACGTTATATAAAATATTATAACCTCTGTGTGGGAGCACCATGGGAGAGCGAGTGAGAGGTAAAAACTCGCGAGACGTTTTATTTTAATTTAAGAGCTATAACTTTATCTTATGGTGACTCAACTACTAAAGTTTTTATGTGTATATAACTACAAAGGTTAGTTCTATTATTTTTGTGCTGTAATATTTTTCCAGTAGCTCCGCAATTTCGCTCGCTCATTGCGAATGTTTGCGAACAAAACCACAAAACTAATTGAAAACTGGACGGATCGAAAAACAGCGCAGTCACCGAGCGAGAGAAATTGTTCCATAATTGTCACATGCCGATAATGATACCCAATACTCCCCGGTAAATCGCAGGTATTTTGTTAGGTAAGGAATATGATAAATGTGTGGCATATTGTGTTCTCCATTACGTATGGATGGGGAAATAGGGTTACCTGCTTATGATATAAAAGGTTTCTTACCTCTACAACTATTTGTCAATCTTATTTGACTGGCTTGGTGTGATAAGGAAGCCTGTTTAATGTGCCGAGAGTTACGATTTCGTATCTCTTTGGGGACAAGCTGTTAAATGATCGTAAATATTTATTTGAATAAAATGTTAATATAATTTTCGATACGGTAATCAGAGTCATTTGAATATATTCGAATGAGAACAAGTCAAAACCAGACCCAGATACAAAACAGTGTTTTCCAATGTAATGTTTGCGGGTGGTAGGACCTTGTACAGGGTCCGTCCGCTACCACCATCTTATCCATTACCGTACCACCAAACAGCAGTGTTCGCATTGTTGTTTTCCGATTTGGGGATAAGACAGTCGGTGTAATGACTAGCATAGAGGCATTAAATCTTAGTCCTCAGGGTCGGCAACGCATTTGCAGTCTTAGGCTTGCAGTCTTGTGAATGCGAATGTCTATGGGTCACAGTTTCCACTTACCATCAGGTAGCCTGTGTGCTCGTGTGTGGCTTCTCTATAAAAAAAATTGTATTGACTTCTTTAGCATCAAGACTGATAAGTTGAAACTTGGTATTTAGTGGAAAAGTCTGCTTGGTGTTTCTAGCTCAAAATTAAAATTGACAACACCTTAAATCCCTAGGATTAGATGGACAGTACTAACAGCATTAGAGAATCAAATAAGTACTAAAATGTCCTTGGATAAAAACCAATTACGACACAAAGATACAGTCATGAATAGGTACCACAATATTATAATTTTAAAACTTTTAACAATGTATCATAAATCGTAACGACATAACCTCACAGCACGAGATCTGAATCGCTGCTACTACTTCTTCGATACCATTATTTTGCTCTCTAATATTAAAATGATTAAAACCTACGTACAATAGAGCAATACAAATACAATACAAACAAGAGGCAACTAACCCAAAAAATACTTGAAACTAGTTTACACAAAAATCTCACGACCGAAAAGAAACAAATAGAAACACATCGGTAAATGATGATTAAGTGTGATACAGTATGATCCTCTTTCGAGTTCCATCCTCAATCACCAGAAGGCTCTGGCTGGCCACTGTAGGCATTCACGTTTGATGGCCCGCCGGCGCGGCGCCGACACGAGGAAATTTTTGTTACCCCGCTTTATGATAAAGCCTTCCTATACGCATAAAGGTTAACGACAGACACTGCTATGACCGATTAATTCGACCTTAACATGCCCGCCGCGTTTAGTGATCTCGCTCCCTAATTGGGTACTTACGTTAATACCAATATTAGCGGGAACCGTTAACCTCGTAAGTAGCTAGTTACAAGCTCAACTTGTTTCGGTATCGCATAACTAATATGATAAATGGGCAAAGGCATTAAAGGTCGTTACTAGGTATCTTAGTTTTAGATCATAAGAAAAGGCCTTGAGTTTTTTTATAATTAGAGGTTTTTTTTTAAATCACTTGCAAATTATTGTTTGTTTTTAACTCTGTCTTATTCTACGTGTATGCTTATCGAAACCATGTATTTGTTATTTTTAATACCTACTTAAAAAGTGTCATAATAACACTGATTACGAACAAATTATTGTTCAAAAACTTGTAATGAAGGTATTTTTATACCGAATCCAAATCTAGCACAAGTCCACGCGTTTGTCCACAGACATATCCTATCAATAAAGTGACGTCCCTTCCTTCCTTCTGAATCATTTTTCAGATACTTTTGTCCTGAATTTATAACCGTCCCTCGATAACAATGTAAAATCGAGGTAATTTATCCACAGAAGTACTTGCAAGAGGCTGCTGCTGGATAAAGTTTTATTCTGACCGTGACGCGATAAAACAAAAAGAACAGACAGAAAAGAGAGAAAGATCTTAATATGATAATAGAATTGTAGTGCATTCCAGATTGTGAATTTATTTAACATTTAATATTTCACAATATTCCAAATTTAAGCCAAAAAACAACTGTTTCCGGAGATTCAATATCTTCTTAGTTGGTTTTAACACCAGTACCCGTTAACTAACACATACCTAATTATAATAGTTTTCATTATTACATCATGTCAGATACATTAAGACCTTAAAAATGATGTAGCAATTTAAGTTGAGAGTAACTTACAGCAAAAATGTTTTTTAATCTCAGAGGAATCTCTCAGGAAATGAACATCCCAGAATCATCTAGATGGTAATTTTGTTCTTTCTAGTTTCAAGGCTTTCCCGATTAGCATTGTAGGCAAATGGAAGACAAGAAAAGAAGTTAATAATACTTCAGCTAACAAGAAGGCCGATATAGTTTATGATAACTGATGTTGAATTATTTTTATTATTATAAGTTTGCGCTATAATCGTCAATTCTGAAAAAGAAATCATAATCACAAAAAAATATGCAAAATACTTCAAGATGAAGTCTTTTTGCCGAAATTACTTTTGAATATAAATTCCAGTCAAACCCTAAATTCAGCTATTGATGACCACTAAAGGTTTATATATGTAATTAAACCACACAGTAAGTGAGCTGTTCGGCAAACAATGTCACGAATGATTGATCATTCATTTCTGTACACACAATTCGTTTTATTCATCTATTAATTTTATGCATATTAGCTAAAGTAGGCTAATTTATACTTACTTAGTGATAGTTTCATACTTCAAACTTGAAGCCACAAATGGAAGCATGTTGGTGTAATCTTTTAGTACGACACGCACACAAGTAAACAATTAATGTCGAACTAAGCAGACCAAATTTGGCCTGGTTTGGTTGGCATCACATTGGTGCGTGGTTTTTATGTTAGTAACTTTCGATCAGTTCAATTTAAACATTCATTACTCCTAAAAAAAAAAACTCAACTTCTTTTTCATTGCAATATGGATACATATACTGGCGCTATAATAGACGATAACCAAATTTAGTATTATCCGACCAATTAATATAGCTGACACCATTTACGAAGCGCTTACAAAACCTTTTCTCCGTCACACAATATGAGAGACTTAATCAACAAATTATTTTCTTTCAGGATGATCTCTATTATTGACCGTCTATTCGGTGACTAGCAAATTTGGTTTCTTTACTTCCGTATACAATAAGAGTGCGATCACAATACAAAGGATTATTACCGCTCGAGAATATCTGTAATGTCCACAGAGAGAAATGAGAATAAAGAAGGGGCCGACACAGATGTGCCCTAACAAGATGGAATAGCTTCCGTCCATTTTTGGGTTAGATTCATTTTACGCTCGTACTTATAGAAAACTTTACTTACCCCATGGTGACAAAAATAATAAATATAGGATATAGTTACTTTGCATTTTGTTACCAAAATCTTATTAAAGTATTAAATAATTGCTGTTGATTGTAAATTATAATTGACGAAAAGTCTTTTTACTTTTACATATATATTTTTTCAAACAATTGTTCTGGATATCATTTTTATTTCTGACTAATAATTTTTGATGATAATTGTTATTATGTACAAGGAGTTAGTTTACTTTCTTTAGATTAGAGAAATAAATAAATTAGAAACCAATATAATCACCAATTTTGTAGATGATAAAAATCCCTAAGAAAAACTTGCCGTCCAACCTAATTTCTTCTAACCTTACTTTCCTTGTGTCTCTACCGACAATAAAACGGTTTTCTCAAATGTGAAGAAAAAAAAAACCGTAATAAGTAAGTAAGGTATTGTAATATTATAATTTAATTATATGTCACAAGGTCAATGTCGTGTCATATCAGGTGAAAAACCTGTCAGAAAACAGAGAAAATGTAAAAGAAAAGCTTTTGTTTTTTAAAATATTTAATAATTAATCACAGTTTTTAATTATAAGAATCGAACACTGAGCATTCACATTATTATTTACTAGTTACTGTTAATTAGATGTCAGTGTGTGGCCTAGTAACTATTGAAAACGTAATTTTCCAAAACATCGGAGACCACTTAACGATTTAAGCGAAATTGGTTTTGTAACTTGCAATTTGGTCTAATGCCAAATGACACGGCGCGATTGAAAACTATTTCCTCCCAGATTCACAGCAAAGAGCCTTTCTTATTTTCCGTAAAGAGCTTTGCGATCTAAATGTCGTATTGGCACCGTGAAATTTGTAGACGCCAAGAATGTTTTGTTGCAGACTTTAAGACAGCAAACAACGTAATTGGATAACGGAGCTGGGAAACGTCATCGAGGGGAGCAAATTAATATAATTAGCAAATGGAAATTCAATTTTGTCAACTTCGCAGTGGTGTTTTTTCAGAATAGCACTAATAAGACATGGTGGGGTAATATAAAAGAAAACAGTGATGTTAAAAAAATTAAGTGTTCAAGTAATGTTCTTATTATGTAAGGGTTTTTGAGACCAAAATTATTCGGATAAAGGGTAATATGATCAAGTACACTTCCACCTTAAGTCAAAAGCAGAATCAAAGCAAACGGTATTGTTAATTAAACCGACGGAATCGGGCGACGGCATTGAAATCACTGGGCGATGTCTTGCCCTTCTTCAATATAATCAGTGCCTTTAAGTAGGCTACCTATCGTGGCCGAGGTATTATTTAGTCTGTCAGGTACTTTATTCAAAGTGACCATTTCGATGGGATAAGGGGGCGCCTGGGGTCGACATAAATTCCGATGCTGGCATTATTGCGGTGTCCTCAGTTTGACGAAGGTACGCTTGGAATTGTTAAGGATATCTCAAAGCAGATCGGGCACCTAAAATTGTCTACCGCCTATTGTCTCCCACGGACACGAGCGCAGTACTCTAAGTGGTAATGATATTTCTGAGTTTTTTTTTACATTAAGAACCTCATTTTAAGTACCTAAAGCTGTACTAAAATGTAGACGTAAATGTAAATGTATACTTTGAAAATTATCCAGGAATATCCTTTAAACTGTAAGTAGTAGGTACTGACCATTTTAGGAATATACAATACGAATTTTTGTTTTAGACTTTTGTCTAGGGAATCACAAAACTGCCTCGCAGCTCTCCAGAGTCACAAAGTGAATATTTAACAGAAAATTCATTTTCCTCAAAGGTTTTCTCAAATTGAAATGCAGTGTGTTGCCATGTTACATTATAGCAAAAGCAAATTTATCTTAATCGAGTATTCACCACGTGCAAAATCAGCTTAAGTTTTAGTTAAGTGCTGCGTCAATAGACAAATAGAGGAAACAAACAGGCAGAGCGGTCGGCAAATATTGCCTTTGCTTCAGGGCCTATTAACATTCATGGGGCAGATATTTCCAAACATTATCATTAAATTACTCGTATGAAATTAAATATTTAAAATATTCAAAATATTTATTCAGTAAGACACGAGGCTCTTATAATAAGGTGGTATAATCGGAAGTGATCACTTTGAGGACTATGATAAGCTGCTACTGACTTTTCATTAGTACCTATACTCGAAACATCGGGATATAAATTGAAAATAACGCACACATTTATCCGTAAATAATACTTTGTTTTAATGGCTAGAAAGTAAGCTAAAGATGGACGAGTGATACAAAACATAATAAAATACAAGTCCAGCTACTACCTTCTCCGCCGAGGCAGACAATTGGGTTTTCACGACTACTACGATAAAAAGTAAACGAACACAGTTCAAGTTATAAATAGTTTTATCACTTCTCATGCTCGTAAAGTTATTCTTTATGCTGGGTATAGGCTGCATAAAATCGCATTTTATGCACTTGTGCATAAATTGTTGTTGTCACCTAGATTAAGACAATTAAGCCCTACAGTCAGACAGACGAGGTGACTGCATTAAATAAACTTGTTATTTGAATACATTTACTTTAATTTATTTGCATCTAACAAAAATAATTTTATAACTATTAAAAACAATAATTATTAATAAAAAAACATTACAAAGTCAATGAATGATTTGGCAGTATTGCGTTCTACCTAAGCCAAAAATTACAGGCCGAATATTAAAAAAAAAAAAACACCGTGGCGGGGAAGAGGTTTTTGTCTATATAGTACATATTGGACTATTAATAAGTAAAAAGGTAGTTGTTTTCTTTGCAAAAGTTGTGATGTTACGGCATATAGTGTAGAGGTAATAAGTAAGGCTCATACCAAACACTTTAATAGAAAAAAATACAAAATAACTTATTACAAACTTATCAAACAAGTCATTTATGTAAGTTTTTTACATTATCACTGTTTTATTTCCTCGTTATTATGTAGAAGTGAAAAGCAGAGTGTAAAACTCGGTCTTAAAACCTATTTTATCCTCGACTTAATTCAAACTGCCGGATAGATACCGTAAGTCTTGGATAAAATGTTTTTTTTATTCTCTTGTTGTACAATCTACTATGTACCATAACATTTGTTTTTTTTTAAGATCATCGGCTCAACCAATCAGCGAACAGGCTGACAAAAATATTCTTACTCTGTTTCATATAATATTACTTATGCTGTTTTGTGACCGTGACTTCTTAGGCGATATTTCCGAGAAATGTTATAAAAAAAACTGTAATAAAAATGTCATTTCATATTTCGTGACACCAAATTTAGATAATATTCGGTATAAATTTATCCCCCTGCCATTCTCACAAGAGCACAGGTGCCTTTTTCTCAGACCTCACATCAATTATAAATAGCTGAAGAGTAACAAGAGATTCCATTTCTCGCCTTCGTTGCAGGTATATAAGTTTAATTCTGAAACTCATAAATAATGCCCGTAAAGAGCTTTGCAATGTTTAATCCAGTGAATCACTGCATACTACGTCAAGTTAATAAGATAGGAAGCTTTGTACCTATTTCGCTCAGATTCTTTCATTGCTCAGACTTGGATATCCTTTCTGAAACTGATTTACTGTAATTAAATGGGACTTTAATTATGCAGTTTTATGACACGGATAGTCATTTGATAAACTATATAATTTTACAATCTTTCATTTCACAAACACATACTTCCCGCCGTACTTTTTTTTTTCAATCAATAGTTTAACCTAACCTAATTTATTTAATAAGCCCATGCAACCTTTGTGATAGATATGTGATGGTTTAAGCATAAACACGTTTTCGCGAAATGAAAATTTGTAAAGTTTTATAGTTTGTGAAACATAATTTTGGTAAGAAGTCAGGATACCAAAGAAACAAGTACATGGATATTACACGCGAGGTCGACAGATACATTACGGAGACAGGGAAGTAGGGGGCTGGCAAACCGTTTTCACGGCGACGTATCTATAGTGATTTTCTCAAACACATAACTCATAAAAAAGAAATACAAATACTAGGAGTGCATAAACATTAAAAGTAAGCTACGCTGTGTCGGGTGCGCCGACGCCGCCGCTACGCCACACCGAGTTACATCGCCTGCGATCTAAATTGCGCTGCGCATCCTTAATTATTCGTACCTCTACTCTCCTAGTACTTTAAATAAACATGCAAACGCTTTGGTTGGACGCACAGCATAGTATATTAAAATAAAATATAGCTTTTTAACCTGTTCATAAAAAAAGCCGCCATGTCTACATTAAAACGAAAAAAAAACACTTCGAGGCCTAGGCCTTAAATTTTGTATAAAATTCCTTTACAGTTCTCTCTAGTTGCTCCGCCCGCATCGTGATACTTTGAACCCTAAAATAACCAACATAACGCCAACATTCCATTGCATGTTTGAGAAAAGAGTATTTACTCTTATGGAAAACAAAAGTCAAGTCCATCTTTAATGTAATCAGAAGCCATTTTATTATTAGTTTCATTAACTGTCAAAACCTGACACGTTCCAGGCCAATGGGACAGATATATATGACTTCTGTAGCTTTATCCCTTTCACGCGAGGGAATTTGACTGGATCTAAGAGCTCATAAATACGAGTGCGTCCTAGGACTGGAAAAATAGTAAAATTGAAAGACTGTCCAATGGCCATTATTTTGATTTTTCCTGTTAAAGGTATCGCTTTGTTCGTTGATAATATCATAAGTAATAGCGGAGTACGGTCGGCCTTATAACTAGCTGCATATTTTAGTACTTTGTCACTTAAAATTCATGTTTCAACTGCGGCACTAATCTGTACAAGGAATAAAAGCGACAAGGTATTAAAATGTGCAACTGCATGGTCGAATGTACGAAAGTGCACTAAAACGTTTAGTATAGCTTTACTCAAAATTAAGGACGACCTTTGTGACGTTCGCGCGTTCCCGGCGTAAAAGCTGAGTGATATTGAACACCTTTTAGCAGGCTTATCGTATAAATAGCTGCGAGAAAATCTATGCCAGAGCACGGAAAATAGTGTAGGCAAAGAGTGTAATCTCGAGATCCTTTTCAGAAAATCAATCTTGTTTAGAATGGCGGTGATGTTCTACTACATCCATTAGTTTACTTGTATTTTTAGTCCTTTCGTTGGTATTGCGTTTAATTATAAGGTGTGCTGATTTAACTTTAGATCGTTGACTGTACATATACAAGTACAAGTCACAGAGATAAAATGTCATTTGGTTAACATTGACAACAAAAGAATTTTTTGACAGTAGACAGTTTTTTCAATTTGATGATCTTTTTTGAATACAAGAGATAATATTATATGTTATTAAGCTATTAAGTACGTATCATAATAAAATATAAATTATACGCAGTGCTCTAACAAGGTTCATGTAGGACATGAAATATTTTAAGACCATTTGTAAACACATAATGCAATAAATGGTTTTTATTTATGGCATAGAGAAGTCAAACGAGCACACAGGCCACCTGACGGTAAACAGTAACTGTGACCCATAGACATTCGCATTCCCAAGACTGCAAGCCTAAGACTACAAATGCGTTGCCAACACTGAGGACTAAGATGGAATGCCTCTATGCTAGTCATTACACCGGCTGTCTTATCCCCAAACCGGAACACAATAATGCGAACACTGCTGTTTGACGGTACGGTAATGGATAAGATGGTGGTAGCGATCCGGACGGACCCTGCACAAGGTCCTACCACCCGCAAAACACTATGACTATATCTATTGGTTAAGAGCTATGCTCACCGGCTTTTCTTTTTTCACCTTCTTAATATGACACTAGCGACCCGCCCTCGCATCGTTTATGTGAGTTTTCTGTATATAACACTGCGTATAAAACAGAATTTACTATACGCCTTGCGTGAAAAAATACCTAATGATGAAAGCTGTTTCAAAATTCGTTGCATGGTTTAGGAGGACTTAGCGGATATAGATGTAGATAAACAGTCAGACGGACGCAGAAAGTGACT
This sequence comes from Acleris sparsana, assembly GCA_923062465.1. Taxonomy (NCBI): domain Eukaryota; kingdom Metazoa; phylum Arthropoda; class Insecta; order Lepidoptera; family Tortricidae; genus Acleris; species Acleris sparsana. The sequence goes on from OV281293.1 coordinate 7,359,501, forward strand.
GTGTTTTATAAGTAGTATTTGTAAAGGTATAAAAGATAAAGATGTGTCATAAATAATGTTCATCTGTTGCTCCGTTTGATGTATGAAACCGAAAAGAAATAAAAGAACAAGCTCAAATTCTATCCTATGCTTAAGCTGGTCGCTCTTTTAGTATCTTTAAGTATAAATAGTTAAGTATATAAGTTGTTTGCACTTTCCTTTGCAATTGTGTAATACGACTTTCTATCTTTCACAGGTTAAAGATTATAAGAATGTTAAAAGTAGTCCACGAACGAAAAGTGTAGTGAGATTACAACCAAGAGTGCGTCGCCAAGGATTGTCGAAGAATGATTTGGCGTTAGAAAACTATGTTACCGCTCAGGTGAGGATTCGGTTGATAGATTCATTCAATTTATTACATAAAAAGTAGGCTATGCGAAAAATGTAAAAAGAAAATAACGAGATCTCAGGAAAATTTAGACGGTATGTTTGAGACGAGAAAAAAATATTTTTTTGTCCAGGTAAATTAATAATGTTGATAAAACTCACGACGGTTAAAACGTTATTAAAAAAGAATAATAGTACATTGTTGCCTAGGCGCGGAAAGTAAGGGTTTTCCTGACGAGGTGGTTAGCAGGCCGAGCAACAGCGAGGCCTGCTAAAATACGAGTCGGGAAATCTTCGTTTCCGCCGAGGCATACATAATGCTTTTCTCAAACATGTGAGGAAATAATACAAATACATTTTTAAAAAGCAAGTAATTTAATTATGCAGAATGAACGAATGTTGCAGACTGTCAATTGTTTTTAAATACTAACCATAGAAATTGGAATGTAAATTCAAAAAGAAACACACGCACTGTGCTAAAAAAGCGAGCAGTTACCTTGGCTGTTTGGAATTTTTGTCTTGGTCCTTTTGATTTTGTATGCAAATTGACAGCATTTTTAAGAAAAATATAGACATGGACGGAAAGTGTTTTCATATGGTTTTTTTACTCCTAGGAGTAAAATGAGGCTCTTTCCGTCCTTGTCTTTCAATCGGAAAACCGGTTTTTCCGAGCATGTTTGAGAAAAATAATTTAAAAGCCCCCGACATAAAAAAAAAATGTATTGAGTGATAATAAAGGTAAAACCTTTAATAAGTAGGTATAGAGTTGATCTCTCGCGGAGTCGGTCATATAAACAATTGAGTATCAGTTTTCATAGCACTTCCCTACGAGCTTTTTTTGGTTCTCGAAGATATAGATGTGGGAATATCACATTCAACTACATTATGAACTTAATAAAAAACCCAAGATTATCCATCGGGGGCTGCCATTAAATGAACTACTGCAGTTTTATAGTTACGTGAAAATTTGGAGATATTTTATTGCTATGCTTATTTCTATTAAAGTTGAAATTTAAAATATTGAATATCTCGTATTTTGCTCCACATACGTATTTTGCTCTTAAACAGTGGACGCCGTGGGTTTTATATTTTGTTTTTTTAATTTTTCTTTCGAATTTTTGGAGTTTCTACGTCACTACTCTTTACAGAATACTTAACTACTTATCGAGTTCTATCGAGTTTCTGTAATATGTAGTAGCTAATATAAAATATTACTGCAGCGCCCCTAACTCAGTTTCTCCCGTAACCCCTATTTAAGAACCCTAACTAACCACAAATCCTTTAACGGAAACCGCGTCAAAATCGGACTAGTAGTTTTGGTTTAGCACAATCGAATGTTTACTGCAGTGCCCCCTGGTGGGTTGTCATCGTAACACCTATCAAAGAACATCCACCAATAAAACTCGTACCGATCACTGAAAACCGCGTCAAAATCGGACTAGTGGTTTTGGAGATAAGTGGCAATATTGGTTTGCGTAAACAAATATTTACTGCACCACCCCCTGTCGAGTTGTCACCGTAACTTCTATCTAAGAACATGCACCAATCAAACTCGGACCCATCACTGAAAACCGCATCAAAATCAGACATTTCGTTTTGGAGATAAATGGCAACATTTGTTTGCACTAACAAACAAACAAACTTCCTCTCACCCCAATCGCATATGCCGTCTCCGTGACGTCGTGGGTAAAAAAATAGCACTTTCGATTTTTTTAACTTACTTAAATATAATGTTTCTAAATGAGATTTTAAGCTACGAAATGAAGAAAATACATTTTACGAAGAGAAATAGTAATTTAATACAAATAAATGGTATTATGTTCATTTCGTAGCATTAAATCACATTTACAGTAAGTTTCAATTAATTAAAAAAAGTGCCCGTTTTATTTGCAACAGGGTTCCGAAAAAAACAGACCGAGGTCAGTAAAAACAAATGAATAGTAACCAAATTAAAACATATGGGTATTTTAAGATGACCGCACTTGACTGACGATCGATGGGGTCATTTAGTGACATTTTCAAACAGAGATTGAGAATGAGGATTAAAACAGTTTTTCCATGATGATACAGAAAATAAGTATTAGGGTTCCGTAGTCAAACTACCCTTATAGTTTCACCATGTCCGTCCGCCCGTCCGTCCGTCTACAGCTTAGCTCAGAGACTCTTATTGTTGGTTGTAGAAAGCTGAAATTTGGCATTAATATTAGGTACTATCGAACCAACGGAACCCTGACCCACCATAGAACCTTGTCACAGTGATTGACGTTAGGACTGTCATACGAAGCTATACGACAATCGTACGTCAATCATTGTGACAAGGTTCCATAGTGGGTCAGGGTGCCGTTGGTTCGATAGTACATTATAAATCACGCTGACAAAGTGGTAAAATAAAATAAAAATATGTTTTTTTCACCTACACGTATTTTTTCTCGTCTACCCCATGGTGTGGGGTCTCGTTGGATTTTTCAAAAATACTGCAAGTTTTGAATTACAATTATTTGATATTAAGATTTATAGTGCTCAATTTTGTTAGACAGCTCTAAAGCCCCAGCCAAAACTACAAACACTAAAAATTTGAAAAATATCTGAAATGTTTTTTTTTAAGGAAAACTGTTACGAAGTAGACGTGATTGGATCCTGAGATACAGGCGACTTAGGAGTTTATACCTACGACAGCACCAAATAACTTTAAATAGAGAATCAGTTCATATATACTTGTTGTTTTTTGAGATGGTTTTCACTGGAACTGCACTGAGCATGGTCAGACATGCTCTTACCCAGTTTTTTATAAACAATTTTTAAGAGTTGCGATAATTATTTTTATGGTGGCACATTAATTTAATTTCACCGAAGAAAATTTCTTTTATGTCGCAATAATAATCGCAAAAGCCATTTTGGCTTAAAATTGCCCCATCAATAAAGATTTCAATTAAGTTATTGCCTTTTCCCGCATCTGTCGCGAGGAGAGCTGCCCTAATAGGCACAAAGGCTATCTACGTCACTTCACCAAATTAGTTGGTTGTTTTTGTCGGGTTTTGTTGGGGCTAGTTTCTTAAAGTGCCTCTTTTTGCCGTCTTTAGCCGCCTTGTTGGCGGAACAAGGACACTCCCTCCTTATTTCATCTTATTTATTATTTTTAACTGACTCTAAGAAAAAGGAGGTACTCCGTTTAGCTCTTATGTATCTTTAGTTTATATGTTTGTGTCTTTACATCAATACTCCGATGACGATTTACGTATTTTTTGGAAATATAGAATATAAGTACTCATACCTACTTCTTAGATGGTCTGACTTACCAAATAGTTACACAAGACGCACAAGCTGCGACGCACATAATAGGTAGTAATAAAAGTAACAAGTAAAAATGAAACGTTTTAAAAAACAATGAACCAACTTCGTAATAAATAACCCTTTAAAACAATTTGTTTTTTACCAAAACTAACATTGAAATCGGTATTTACTATTTCTGGATTGTTATTACTTACTTCCAACGTCGACAATGGACGCGATGAGTAAAACTTTATTCAAAACAAATGCTACAATTCAACAATCTTGTATGTTAAAATAGCGTTTATTCTTTAAACAACGTAAATAATAATACATTTTAAACTTTCAATTAAGTACTTAGAGAAATATCAAAAGAAATTTAGGATTACCATTTCCAAGTTACAATCCGTCGTACGCTAAGAGAGCAGTACAATCCTCGGAACTATCTCAACGACAAGGTGTTTAGCATAATTGTCTTTACATTTTCGTTCTGCAAGGTAAAAGTATTATCTCAGAAGAGATTGCCGTTCGTTCATATTCAGGGCACGCCCCTGGCCAAAGGTAATAGAATTCTCTCCATTTTCTTTATTCTCGTGGAACATTAATCAGGTCCTGCTTACTGACCTTCATCATAAAATTACATCTTTCATTTAGAAATGTTGGTATTGTACGACGAGCTGTAATTAAAATCGACGAAAGCGTTATTGCTTGTTTAATTATTAGATTATCTATCCATTATAAATTATTTAATTGCTCTAGTTTTACTTTGGTGGGGGAATTTGACGTGAAGATTGCTGTCTAGAAATTTAAATTTTAAATTTAAATAGGTATACATGCTTATACATTTACTTAATTTACTTTACCTATTTTCATATTGGAAAACTGATCTAACACATTTTGATATCCATCGCTTTCTAATATCGGATATCTGTATACAAGTAAGCCTATTTATATTAATACTACCTCACAACTCACAAAGCTGGTTGTTAGTTATAAGCAGCATGTAGAAAATTTAATAAATTTGCGAATAAAGGAAATAATTTACTACCCGTAGGTATTTGCGTGGATCTCATACAATAAGAAACGAAGGGCAAATTGACAACCACGAAAAAGCTTTTATTATTTGTTCCTTCCCTACGAATCCTTACCCATTTCTAATGCTTGTACTTAACTCGAAGGGAAGAATGGATCGAATTGTCAAAGTTCGTATTGATAAAGGCTAAGGATCAGTATATTCTGAATTGTAAAATATATTTGTCAGGTTCGTGTTGCACAAATACAACATCACGGTAATAAGTAATTCAATAAAGTACCTACTAGTTAAAACATTACAAATGCATCCTACATAAGTACGAACAATTGAAGAATTGAACAAAATGATTGCGCTAGTTTCTACTAATTACACGAAAATACATTCAAACTCCTAGTAGAAAAATAAATTCTGCATTTCTGAAGCAAAATAATCTTCTACACCGCTTCAAACCGAAGTTGAGATTTAGGAGCAGTTTTTAAATACCTACAAAGGCGGGAGCGAAGAATTTCGGGTAAAATTACCACAATCGTTCAATTTAACATCGTTTCCTGTTCAAATAATGGAAAAAGTTTCTCAATAAAGTCTATCCGAGAAATTCGACAGAATCCGCCGGGGAGAATTTCGGAAAATGTCTACTCGATTAACGCGAGCCTAATTTTGATCTTGGATTCACAAACAAGGATCGAAATTCAGTATAAGGGCCGTCAATCCTTTTATTAAAGAACATTAGATATGTCTGTAGTGGGTTACCCTTCTGGCATAATATTAATTGTCCAAAATACACTTCGTATAACATGTATCGCAGACACACTATTAGTTGAATTATAACTTTGGATAAAGATATACTTGGCATAACTATCACTACCCATAAGTACTATACATTTCAGTATATTATTTAGCACAACATTACTTTTACCGACTTTCGTTTAACATATTTTTGTGTGTCATGACGATCCTGCAGCATACTTCTATTATGGGGTAATGAATTTTCTCTGCTAGCAGAAAATGTTACCAGGTTAAGTTAAAACGGCTAGAAACGAAACTCTGCCAGAAAAGTAGATTAGATTAGGTTAGAACTTTATACTACCAAAACGTTGTGCAAAATATTTTTCTGCGAAATCAATATTTATATTAATAATATTATAATCCACAGTACCTGGATACGTATAATTCTGAATTAGAAAATAATGTGAAGTGATTGTATGCCGAAGGAAACTATGTAAAAGATAATTCTGTCAATATATATTTCTGTCAACTGACATTACGCATTATTTGTCCCCTAAGCTCTTAAAAGTATATATGTGTTAACTCTATATTGCACAAATATAAAAAAAGGAAATACAAAACACTATCAACATGACAAAAAAACAAGTACAAAGGCGATGGCAAAGTATTAGTAATAATCATATTTTAATATTAACTGTTACTTTTAAGAGCACACACATATAAGGTATGACTATAAAAAAAGATAATCTTGTAATCTCTTTGTTCGCAACGTTAGGTAATCGGATGGATACTGTAGTACAATAAGGTTTTAGTTCGTAAAATAGACTTATTTGCACTGTAATTTTTATAAGATATGTCGCATTTGCTTTTAAACATTTAAATTCAAAAGCAAATGGCTCCAAAGAATGTCATCTTGTTGTTTTGAGTAGATTTCTGAGTCTGCGCCGAGCTTCAGAGCAAGGCACCCCATATATTAGATATAACTATCTTAACGAAATAAAGTATACCAAGTTCGTTCAACGAAACATTGTTTATTTCAGAGAGAAGATCCCCATCTTGACATGGTGGAGGTGCGGGTCTCTCGTTGAACAAATATAGACCGCACCGACCGAGAGACGGAAAGATAAGTCTACCTAAAAGGCAGCTTCCCAAGAGATGGGAGGGGTGGTATTAAATCAGAACAGGTGGTATAAAAATTACTATTTCATTTTGCCATTTGTGTGTTTTTTCCCGTCCCTTAGAGAAAATATTTAGCTCAGATAAAATGGCAGGAAAGAAATTAAACGGATTAGAAGGTAGTAAATTCTATCCGAAGTAGAAGATTTTACCATACAATTTGATGCCATCGGGATCGTAAAGTCCTGGAGCGATGACCAAAAGAAAGATGCAATTGCTGCATATTTAGACGGACCGGCGTTCCTTTGGTATAAGACCAATACGAAATAGAAATAGAGAGATAGAGAATAGAAAGCAGCAACGGCAAGAACCTCTCATCGAATATTTCTATACCCTGGAAAATTTGGCGGCGAAAGCGGGAATCAAAGATGATACTAAATTTAGTGACTGAATTGCTTCCAAGGAGGAATTAAGAAAAACGTTGCTACAGGTGGAAGATGTATATAATTATGAAAACACATATACACAAAAGGTAGAATTGCCGATGTTCAATCCAGATATGAGTTACGAAGACGTCAGAGTCTGAATATGTGACACCATATAGAGCGCCGGGCACGCTTGCGTTACAGCGTAGGGTGCATTGTGATCCGCATTCGCCACCGTCGCATAATTTACGTCCACGTCCATGGAGCCAGCAGCAGAGTTCACGAAGGCAGTAAGATGCTCCCCCTTCCTCTTTGAGGTGTAAATTTTTGAACCCGGTTATACAGCAGCAGGATAAACTAGATATGACTAGGGATGTTTTTGCACCCATAATTCTGTTGCAATTAGATCATGTTGATTGTGAGGCCCTTGTAGACTCAGGAGCGTTAGTGTCATGTATTTCAATATCGCGGGTTGAGCTTTGAGCTGGAAGATTATGTTGATTCTCCTCAGGTTCTGTTACGAGCCGTCGGTGGTCATGCCATCAAAGTGGTAGGCGGCGCCGATATAGGCCTCATCATAGGCCAGGTATATTTTCGCCATCACTTTCTAATTGTCTCTGATCCCGCAGAGCTCTTAATCCTGGGGCAGGATTTCCTAAGCGTTGATAATGCCATAATTGATTTTAGTAATGCGGCATTGGTATTGAAAGGAAGTTTGAAAATTCCGTTTAAAGCAAAGTCAAACTATAATGAGAAAAAAAACTCGATACAAACCAAGGAGTTTGTGCATGATTCATTTATGAAAAAACTGATTGTTTAGTTTACAGATTTGGTGCAAAAAAAAAAACAAATGAAAACTATTTACTGAACCTTTCGGAAAGAAAGCCAGTAGTTTTTAAATGTAAATGATGACTTGACGGACGAGCGAGCGAATATTAAAATTATTTTTTACAGGGGGACTTATTGTACAGGAAAAGGAAAGTTGGTCAAGAAACCAAGGACTTATTGGTACTGCCAAGAGAGTGCCTTGCAGAGTACATGAACGAACTCTATGATGATCCTATGACCGGAGGTCATTTCGGACTCTTTAAAAGTTATGCAACCATAAGGCAGAAAATAAAATTAGCGATTATGTCAAGTCCTGTGAGCGCTGTCAAGAGAGAAATATAAATAAAGTGATTTCCCGGTGGCCATTTGCAACGTTCAAAGATGGACGGATGTGTAATTTGTTTTAGTTTTGAATTTTTGTGTATTTAGTTGTTCAAAGTTCGTTTCTGTTAGTGATTTGTCCTTTTTATGCCTTTGTGTTGAACAGTGATAGAAGACTAGGACTTATTTCGTGTATCTGACATCTTACTTTTCGTTTCAAGTGGAATCGCAGTGGTACAGAGGTTAAAAGTATCTTGACCTCTGTCCATACAATCTTGCTAGAGAACATTGGATTGTATTTTATTGCTATAATGATTTATACTTATATACACTGGCGAAATCACTTCATTGTGGAAACGCTATATCCCCGCGGGGCAAAAAAAAAGGGATTGCCCCGTTAATTTCTTTTTTTGTACGGATCTTTATCAAAAGGTTGGAATCGACATATTAGATCCGATGTAGATCTCCGATAGAAGGAATAAAATTATTGTCGTGGCGGTGGAATATTTATCGAAGTATGCGATATGTAAAGGAGTACCAAGAGTCACAGCGGAAATTATTAATTAATTTTTGGTTTCGGAGGTGTTGTGTCGCTTCGGAAGCATGCAGCAGTTAATAACGGATAGAGGCTCGGTGTTTACCTCCAATATCGTTAAGGAAACTGCGCGATATTTTAATGTGACATTGTCTCATGCGACGACATTCCATCCCCAAACCATTGGATTGGTCGAACGTTTTAATAGACCACTTTGGGTATGTTATCAAAATATGTTTTAGAGAGACAACGTGATTGGTGCACCTATTTACCTTTCGAGTGCTATGCTTATAAGAGTACAAAGCCATCTAGCACGGGGGTGTCGCCGCATATGGTAATCTACGGAAGGGAACCACTGTATAGGTGTGATGTAGAGTTACGGATTAATAAGATTAATATTTCAGAAAATTTGGTGACTAGGATGACACAGATGTCCTTATTGGTAAATAAGGTTGGAGAAAATATTCTTGAGGCCCAACGGAAGCAGAAAACTTACTTTGACAAGAAGGCCAAAGATATTATTTATGGCTATATAACAAAAGCTCACGCTCAGCCGACGACATAAGGGACCTTTTGAATTAGTTGCCAGACTTGTTAATGAAAATTATAAAATAAGAAAGATCGGCATGCCATCGCATCGAAGTTACTCATTGTACATAGGAATAGGTTGAAAAAGTTTTATGCTAGGGTTTAGGGTTATATTATAATATATGGTTTAGGTTAAGATGTTAGTGATTAAGTGGTTATATAATAATGTTTGATTTCTGTTACAGTATGGCGATTGATTTAAGTGGTTGATTTATGAATAAGCATGAACAACCAGGAAGAGTAGAGAGAAAGGAACATGATGTGGGCGTATCTCCATGGGGTCCAGTCTTCCTGAGGTTGTGAGAATTCTTTGGGTTGGAATAAACTTGTTTGGTTTCGTCTCACATATCGCACGGCAAACAGGTTCCTTCATAGTAGATGGGTCATGCATGCTATGTTAAGGTGGTGATAGATGTATATTTATGCTTATTCTTTGCAGGATTTGCTGTTTAATTTTTATTTGTTTTATTATGTGTGTTATGCTTATATTTAATGTTCATCTGATGACTGGTGACTGATGTCCGATGACTGATGTCTGATGTCTGCAGGAAAGAAGTAGGCAGGCGACCCTGTTGTACATAAGTGAAGGCACGACTGCGTGGTGCCATCGATTAAGGTAATCTGTATCGTTGTTTCTTATTATCGTAACGGATGATTTTCTAAGCATGAAGCTTAAGAAAATTGCTTATAAATGTTGAACTCTTTTAGAATCTTCCGTTTGTGAGCGTGACCTGCTCTCCCTCCTTACTTGTTATGAGCTCGAATGTTTTATATTTTTTCCTTTTCATGTACTTGAGCTACCGAACTGCAGCAGGCTGCGCAATCCGAGATAGTGCCTTGCAGTTTGCTGATGCTGCGATCACCTGATGAATCATCAGGAAGAGATGCAGTTAACCATCATTCTGCGAAGACGCTGTGTCCATATCTCAGGTGCGTCATTACTTATATTATTTGTTGTTGTATAATAAAAACTTAATATTCTAGCCTATGCATTCAAGGAGCAATATCCTGAATATGACTCCTTATAGGTAGGAAAACTTTGGTCCGAGAGTAACTTGGAAAAGGTCAGAAGACTGACGGATGGAAGGGACACAGGTCTACTTATAATTATGTTAGGTAGGATTTAATGAATCTGTGAGTGGTTTGACTAAGGTCAAATCACGGACAGACAAATGGGACATAGGTCCACACCAAGACACAGTTTCTTAAAGTCCAGTCACCAAGACATCATTTTTTCTCTTCTCACTATTAGTGAAACTGAGTCTTGTTACTTTAAAAGATAAAAGATAAAAGAAATTTATTCAGTAAGTAGGCCGCTCGGGCACTTTTACACGTCTTTTGTAAGGCAATCCGGCATCATCAATGCTTGCTTGTCGAAATGCGTTTCGGTAGTCCAGCATCCTCCATTCTCGACTGTCAAATTTGTTTACGGCTAGGCAGCTTAGCTTTTCAATCGCGGTTCTTCTTTTTTTTTCAGAGTTTTCCGAGAACCGAAGCCCGCTGTGCTATTTTGTTTATTAACGGGTTATCCAATCCTATACTAACTGAAAAACACAATTAGCACAGAAGGTTATCCCACAGTGGGGGACGATTTAGTATATGCTATGTGTAGAGTTCTCCGTGTAGGTAGAATTTAGGGACTGTTGGGTTTCATCCCTGTTCCCAGAGGGACGAGGGATGTAGTACAATACGGTTTTAGTTTGTAAAACAGACCTTATTGCACTGCCCTTTTTATAAGATATGTCGTATTTGCTTTTAAACATTTCAATTCAAAAGCAAATGGCTCCCTAGAATGTCATCTTGTTGTTTTGAGTAGATTTCTGAGTCTTTGCCGAGCTACAGAGCAAGGCACCACATGTATTAGATATAACTATCATAACGAAATAAAGTATACCAACGTAGTTTAAAGAAACAGTGATTACTTCAGAGATAAGACCCCCCATCTTGACAATACCTTCTCAAGAAAAACCATTCAATAAACACTGTTAAGTAGAAATTAATAATATACTTTCTTTTTTAATTCTTTGCGTAAAGTTGACTATCTCTGCCAAGACTAGAAAAGCGTCGGCCGGCCGGAATTAGGGCGTTTTATTAAATATTTTTGGTAAAGGAATTTCTAAACTTCCATAAGATTTTACGTTAGAAATTTCACTTTCTTACAATACAATACAATACAAATACTCTTTATTGAACACCAAAAAACAAAAAACACGGAACAGTACATTTTAAACTATAGGTATACAACAGGCGGTCTTACCGCTAAATAGCGATCTCTTCCAGACAACCTTGGACAGAGAAATCATGAAAGACAAAGATACATGGCAGGTGGTGTAAACTACCTTCTTCAGAACCCAAACTAACACTTTTATGATAAAATCTACTTACACATATATAAACTACATACACATACATACATAAAGTAAATGAGATTAATAAATACATACTCAATACACACTAAATACATATTATTATACATCAACATAATATACACATACATAAATTATAGAAATCAGCCAAACAAAGATAACACCCGAGGTGATAGTATTAAAGAAAAATAAAAGGAATAATTGAAAAACTACGGAAGCGATAGATAGTGATCCTTTAGCTTGCTTTTAAAACTGGACGTAGACTGAGCACGCCTTACTTCTACAGGCAAAGCGTTCCATAGCCTTATAGCCTGAATTGTGAAAGAATTGGAGTAAAATTTAGAGGAAGAAAAAGGGACTGACAAAAGAAGGTTTTGGGAAGCTCTGACTGAGTTAAAATAATTGAAACGCTCCTTAAGGTAACGCGGGGTAGCGGGGTTGAAAAGTATGCTGAAGAGGAGATTAAGAATATGAAAGTTACGACGAGCACGGATTGGGAGCCACTTGAGTTGATTGCGAAAAATGGAGACGTGGTCATACTTGCGTAACCCAAATATGAACCGTATGCACAAATTTTGAATACGCTCAAGCTTATTTAGTTGCCCCTCAGTAAGATCCAAATAGCACACGTCAGCGTAATCTAAAATAGGAAGCAGTAAAGTTTGAGCAAGCGCAATTTTAGTAGCAAGAGGCAGAAAGTTTTGAAGACGTCTTAGAGAACCTACAGCTGCAAACATCTTCCTGCTAGTCTCACTAACTTGAGGCGCCCATGACAAAGAGCGGTCCATAATGACACCAAGATTCTTGACCTGAAGAGAGTAAGGAATCTGAACACCGTTGAAACAAACTGGGGGAAGATTTGCAAAGTTGACTCTAGAAATAAGTTTGGGGCTGCCAATGACGATAACCTGTGTTTTAGTAGGGTTTACTTTTAGCCCAAACCCATTGCACCAATGTAATATGCGCTTTAAGTCTTCATTGGCTACGTCTACCACGGAAGAAAGATCGTCAAGCGTACCCTGGGAATAAATTTGAAGGTCGTCAGCATAAAGGTGATAGGAAGAGTGAAGGTTTTGCGAAATAGAATGAATAAATATAGAAAAAAGAAGCGGAGACAGCACGCCGCCCTGCGGAACGCCGGCTAGCGTGCTGCACCATGAAGATCGAGAATCATCCACCTTTATACGCTGCCGACGACCGATTAAGTAGCTATGAAACCATTCAATAACCGCAGGAGATATGTTAAGGGAGCGTAAAATTCCAAGCATTATGTCAAAATCAACGGTATTAAAAGCATTGCTAAAGTCTAACAGCGTCAAAACTGTCAGTTTCCTGTTATCCATGCCAGCGCGAATGTCGTCCGTGACTTTGACAAGAGCAGTAGCCGTACTATGACCTGGACGGAAACCGGACTGAAAGGAGTTAAGGAGGTCATATCTGTTTAAGTAGGAAGACAGTTGCTGGTGAACAAGGCGCTCCAGGACCTTGGATAGGAAAGGAAGAATGGATATGGGACGATAGTCAGAGAAAGTAGCGGGATTAGGTTTTTTGGGGAGAGGGACTACTTCAGCATCCTTCCATAACGAGGGAAACTCATTGGTCATAATGGACCTATTAAGGATACTAGAGATGATAGGAACGAGAAGGTCAAGCAAAGGAAGGATCATGTTACGACTAATGCTATCAACACCAACTGCGTTGGAACTGATGGACAGTACACTCTTCTTAACATCACTGTCGGAGAATTGAGAGAAAGAAAAGGATGAAGTATCAGGAGTTGAGATGTTAGAAAGACATTTAAGTGTATCGGCTTTAGCTGGACCATTAAATAAGGTAGAAGTAGAGAAATGCTGATTCAGCTGATCTATGTCAATATCGTTATTACTAGTAATATTAACTTGAGATTTACCAACTCCTATTGATTTGAGAAACTTCCATACTTTAGCAGGATCACCATTTTCAACGGATTTATGTATATGACGACTTTGTGCGTCACGACAAATTGTGCCACATCGGTTGCGCAAGGTGTGGTATTTAAGCTTATTTTCGTCCGATGAGTCAACTTTGTATCTTGATTTTGCAACATTCTTTTTGTGAATCAAGGACCTAATTTCATCAGTAAGCCAAGGAGCAGGAAGATGCTTAATTTTGACAGGCCGAACCGGAGCATGGACGTCATACAACTGAGTAAGTTGGGAGTTGAACAACGCAACCTGGGCGTCCACGGTATTAGCGTCAGAAATAACGCTCCAGTCAACCTTAACCGCGTCCTCACGGAGTCTGTCCGCATCTAACCTACTAAAATTGCGCTGGAGGAGAATTTTGGGCTTAGACTTAGGGGGCCGGACTTTATATGACAGAAAGATTAGATCATGGTACGAGAAGGCATCCGCAGAGTATTGACCGAACTTAGCAACAAGAGTAGAAGAAGAAGTTAAAGCAAGATCTAAGAGTGATGGTGAGCAATTGGGAAAACAATGAGTGGCATTACAGGGAAGAATACTCATGTTACAAGCAGTCACGAGAGAAATAAGTGATTTTGAACGATGGTCATTTTTAAGGAGACAAGTGTTGAAATCACCCATTAAGATGTGGTGTTTAAAAGAGGGCATTAGATCCTCGAGAAGCTTTTCAAGAGAGTCAAAATAATTAACATGTAATGAAGGGGAATAAAATACTCCAAGTAGAAGTTTAGTGTGGGAAAGAGTTAAGCTAAGAAAAATATACTCTGCGGCGTCACAAGAGTTTTGCGCTGACGTACTAACAATTGAGAAAGGAATATGAGAACGAAGGTAGATGGCAACCCCGCCACCGCCTCTCCCAGTACGATCATTGCGAATCAAATGAAAACCTGGTAGAGAATAGGAAGAAGTCGGTAAACATGGTTTAAGCCACGACTCTGAAATTAAAATAGCGTGAACATTTTTCAAGTCAAAGGTTAGCAGCAAGTCATTAAAATGAGCAGGAATGCTTTGGGCATTTATATGAACGACATTAAAATTGTTAGGAACATCCGAAAATTGAGCATCAAGAAAGTCGTGGAGAGAAAGAGGAAGACTATGAAAACTATCATCGCTTACCGAGCTAGAAGAAAAAGAGACGTAACCATTACTATCGTTACTATCAGTTTGGCTGGAAATAGACATAAGTGTATATATATATATATTAAAATTAAATTATAATAATTAAAATTATATAAATATTCTAAAGGCGCTTTAGTAGACACTACCTGCCAGCAGTAAAACAAAGACAAGGAATAATAACCTAATTAGAAAGTTTGTTTACGAATAACGAAACGCAACTTTATAAGTCGGCAACACTGAGCAGACACAAAGACTGTCAGAGAGAAACGTCATGTCAAAGTGACAGTTATCGGATTAACAATATAATGACAAAAATAAATCGATGAAGCCGATCGATCAATAAAAATTATTGGGGGTATACAGATAAATGACATGCAACCAAAAACAAGAGGTCTAAAATATAACCTGTACAATACTGCCAAATCACGAAGCGCAGAGAAGAGAGTAAGCATCACAAATAATTATAAGGCAAGTTAGTAAGCTGCCGGCTTCACAATGTTTCTCTTGGACTTCTTGACCGGCGGCACATTCTGCAAGGTACCACTGGCACTGGTACGAGGAGATGAAGCGACAGGGGCCGCAGGCACGACTGGGATGGCGTTGACCTCCGCAAGAGAGGTAACGCGGTGCCGCACGTCGCCTGCGCCTAGGATGTGCACCACTCCGTCACGAGTCCAACAGCTCCGGACTCCGAAGCGTTCCCGGGCCGCCATAAAAGCATCGTGGCGACACTTTGTCAAAAACTCCGACACTGTGATACCCGTGCCCCTCAGCGCCGTCTTGCCGAACCATACCTCGTCCCGATTCACGATGTCACGAAATTTGACAAGGATGGCTCTAGGCTTATCTCCACGAGACCGACCAGTGCGGTGACAGTGTGAAATCTCACCTGCATTCTCTCTCTTGAGATGTTTGTGAAGCGTCGCACTAACAAGAGCTGTGGTGTCCTCACTACCCGTCTCAGCAATACCATGCAATAGCAGCATCTTGCGGCGAGAACGCATATCAAGGGAGTCTACCTGATGAGACAGTGTCTCCACCTGTTGCTGTAGAATGCTCAGCGCTTTCACCATGAACTTTTTGAACTCTGCAAAATCCGCTACAATTGAAGCCACAGAGGGGTTACCGGCACCAGCCTTATCTAGGCTGCTTTGAAATTCAGCCATCTTCGCAGTGAAATAGGAAATTATATATTTCCGGTTAATCTGCCTCTTTTCTCTCATATTTTATAAATTGAAAATATCATTAGATATCAAATCAGTATTATTTTACAGGGAAATTTGTACTGTAGACAGATTTCTTGATTCCGTGTGATAATAATATTAATCAACCTCGTTTATTAGGATAAAATTATACAAACATTAAATTATTGCGGTGTAAACCCCATACAAAAATATAATATCTCACTGTATGAACAGAAGGTGCATCTGTTTTAGAATTACTGTTCCATGATTTTTTTATTTACCTTTCAACTCCCAGGATGCAATGAGTCGTGTGCAATGTTTTTTTATCATGGTGGTGGTTTCATTTAAACGGAATGAATAGGCTGAATGGTTATTCCTCATTAAATTCCAAACTTATTTTTCAAACAATCCATGTAACAATACGAAACAATAAATTT
The DNA here is from genome assembly GCA_923062465.1 of Acleris sparsana. Classification (NCBI taxonomy): domain Eukaryota; kingdom Metazoa; phylum Arthropoda; class Insecta; order Lepidoptera; family Tortricidae; genus Acleris; species Acleris sparsana. The sequence goes on from OV281293.1 coordinate 7,375,776, forward strand.
TGGTATCGTATGTCGAACTCAGAATACTAAGGAATTCAAAAAGGGAATGCTTTGACAAGAGCAATGCAGAACTCCGGTTATAAAAGCTGTCAAAAACAAAGGCACTCCTATAATTGGTCGAAAACCGTGTGTCGCATTCCATTCCATGCCGTTTTATGAAAGGTAAAGTGATAAAATATCTTGAATGAAGTTCAAAATTCTAAAGGTTACACGCTCAAGTGAGAATCGAAATCGCGCACTGAGGATCCAGAAATACTAATATCTGACCCGATATCACTTCACTTTCGCACTTACATACTAGTCAGAGAGTGACAGATGTTTTGTCCACGCTTATCCACAACGATAAACACGACCGTAATACTCATACATTTTAAGTATTTTTAGTTATATAAATAAATAATAAAAAAATGGTTCGATAAAATTCTAATATTATTTAAATAATTTTAAGTAAGTATTTATAATAAGTTTAATTTTTAATTGCCCAAATTAAAGGATTCTCCAGTTTATTTTATGTTTACCTTATTTATTTTTTCCCGTGAATTGTTAATTATACTCGTTTCTTTTTTCCCGTGAAATGTTAATTCAATCATTGTTAATGATCATCTTTTAAACTTCGGAAATAAGAAGGTAATTTTTTAAACTTTTGTTTTAAGTTAAAAATGTGTGTTAGAGAAATGTATCAAGAATTATTGTATGAAAATGTGTGAGTTAGTAGGCTTTCATATAGGATAACGCATATCCTGATAAAGAATCGTTTCAATTTTTATATTCCTCGTTTGGGATCCTTTCCGAAATCAATCTATGAACCCTTATACTTAAGCTACTTATGTCCGACTGTCTGGCTCTGGTTAGCTATTTAAAACTAATATGTGTATGTCTCTAACAATTTTAAGATTTGGGAATTTTTTAGTTATTGAAATCTAAAAGTGCCATTGTCGCTAGCGTTATCCGTCCCCACACCTACAGCAAAAATCTGTAAAATATCTTAAATCAAAGCCCTAAAAAATCTGTTCATACGTGTTGTTTTTCGAGAAGTTTTTTGTATTTGTAGTTACGGCGTTGCGCCTTACACTGAGCATGGTTTGACATGCTCTTGCCCGGTTGTTTTACTGGAACAATATTGTTTACACAAAAAGCAAACAATATTTTACCAAAAGCACATCACAGTGATATCATAAATAAATGCGAAAGTTTGTAAGTGAGTGCGAGTTAATATAATTACTATACTCCAACAAACTTATTTCCAAAAGCCACGTATTTCAAGAGAAAATATATTTTCAAAAAACAACTGCTTTTACAAAAACGCGTAGGATGCTATGAGATAAAATATTTTCTATTACACGATAAAAAGTGATAAATCAAATCGCATTATATTTGGGTGTGAAAATATGCACGGGCCGGTGAACGATTTCACGGGTAGGATGTAAGACCCTCGCAAAATGGGGGAAGGCAAGAGAACAAACAATTTCTCAAAGGTTATCACGGATAATTCTTCTGGGAAATATGTAAACAATTTACTTGATTCGTTTACTTAGGATCTGGGGAGTTTGTTGGAAAACACTATCGTGTCCCTTGTCAAATTGTCGCGTCTGTAGCCGCGGGCAATATTATATTTTATAATCTCGTGTTTAACTTTATGTTTGGGTTTTGACGTCAACCGTCGTGGTTTGAGCTTTTTAAAATGATCTCATTTTCATAAGATTTGTCTGAGACTACGCGCTTAGCCATGTTTGTAATTATTTTTTGTGCATTGCGGGGTACGTTTAGTGAGTCTTATGTGTTTTCTATGTCTATAAGTATATATACGAACGAATTCTCGTACGAATTTATTATTGTCACGAACCCATCGTACAAGCCTAGAGCTAAATTTGGGGATAAGTAAAGTATTTACGTCTGTTTATGAGTATGACATTCATTTATATAATTGTATATACACTCAGGAGTAAAAATACCGGGTCAGAGTGCGTTTTTCATACAAACGAGACTATTTCGAAGCCTTGGTTCCCAGGGGTTGTTTTGAGTGAGTTTTAATGGTAGATACTGCGAGGTTCAATAGAGGAGGTCAAAAGTTCTTAAGATACCTAACTGATCGCACAATCAGTTAACACCACAGCGGGAGAGTTTGGGTCAGCACTTGGATTTCCTTACATTTTATCGCCATTTTAGATGTTTTACTGAACATGCACTATTGCGGCGTTAACCGCAGATTAATTCAGTTGGGTATCCTAGGCACTCCTGCAAGTCCTGTATCGATGCTCGGGGTATTCATCATCAGATTTCACTAAAAGCATTCCCTGGCGAGGAACCAAGGCTTCGAAATAGCCTCTTTAGTATGAAAAACACACTCTAACCCGTTATTTTTGCTCCTGAGTGTAGATAAATACGTGTGAAATAACATCGCAATTGTGTGTAACACGAACATTCACTTTAAAGAGCTCATGGTAATATATAACTTATTTCAATTTAACCCTATGTAAGCCTTCTTATTATACTGTAAAGCAAATTCACCGAAAATATCCGTTATTACGTTATGGTTTTTCCTTATAAAACAAGTAAATCTCAAATATGGTGGTGGTAAGTCAAAGAAAACTAATTCATTACCAAAAAAATAATTAGATATGGAATAACGATAGGTATTTAAAAAAAAATGCAATCAGGTAAGGTGAGGTGGGGTACAGAGGATTACATATAAATCAGTCATATTTTACGTTTTATAGATCGATATGCAGATCTTATAGACCTGCTGTGCAATTCATAGTTTTGCATTACCAAACTAGTTTCCCTTTCCCAGTAGTTCCCCTGGCCTTATAGGTTTACGATATCAGCTAAGATAGTTAAAACTATGAATAGGTACTTACTAACGATCAAAGTCGATCTACCATGTTCTTTAATAATTTCAGACATTCTTCTAGTCCACCGGGTTTCAATTTACGCAAGAGAGATTAAACCGAAGTTTTCAATTATCGGACCCATTAAAGTGGGGGCGGTTTGAGGAAGCTTCATCAATTTTTATGGAGCCGAGGAGATAAGCAGCCTCGTTATATATCAATGTCTCTGATCACTGATCCAGGCCTCATCATACTAATGTTAATCTAATGACGTTTAATGAAAGTGAGAATTTCTGTCAGTTCCATTAGATTTTTTGTAAAAGGTTAAGGAGATTTTTACTAACGATTTTCAATAAGGACCAATTATTTTAGGCCTGCAATACTCATGCAGAATTCACACATTGATGTTCGGCTAAAATAAGAACTCAAATAAGTAGTAGGGGAAGATGGGGTGGCTTCGTACAAAGGGAGCATTCGTACAGTGGTCATATCTCGACTATGCAACATGCTGAAGCGTTCATATTTGTATGCGTGACTGCCGCTCATATGCGTAGGCTACCCTCAAAAAGCGATGGCAGTGCGGCAGCAGCTTTCGCCAGAAATAATTAATATGTGTTTTCGCGACCCGAAAGTAATTTTTGGTTCTCCTTTGAATGTGTCTGTCTCTAATTAGTTTTACTCGTATTAGATTTTTTATATATATATAGTTTGTAATTAGATGCTTGAGATTAATATGTAAACAATAGTTTTGGGATTACTTTAACAGTTATTTTATATTTAGTTTTTTTTTCGGTTCGTTTTGGTTGGGGTACCTTCGTACAGTCAAAATGTATGTAATTATATACTGTACGAATGCACCCCATGAAAGTTAAAATAATGTATATCAAGAATAATTATAATCACAAAACCAGATCAGTAAGATATGCCTAAAAGGTGACTGAAACAGGTGAAATAGCTGAAAATCTAATAAATCCTGGGAAAAACTAATAGTGTACGAAGCCACCCCACGTATGGGGTGCATTCGTACAATTCTCATTTTTTGGGAAAACTATTATATCTTGGCACAGTTGCTTTGTATCCAAACTGAAATATACAATTATTATAGCCAAATAAGTGGATGATAAAGTAGCATTCATCTCATTTTGAAATAGCAGTTAGTTTTTTTTTAACAATTCTTAAAGTAAAAAGTGTACGAGGCCACCCCATCTTCCCCTAAGCGCTAAAAAAACATTAGAGTGACACATTGCATAACCATGAAGTTTCTGAATATTGATAATATTGACAGTAGTTTTTGTTGTGTGTGACGGAATAGTAATAACAGCGTTTTTTACATTTGTCAATATTATTAATATTCAGAAGCCTCATGCCGTGCAATATGTCAGGATTGACGTCTTATCCGCCTAGTACTGTAAATAGGTACCTACAGCAACGTTATTATTCTTATTCGTACCGTCAAAGTCATTTCGTTCGTTGGTTCGGTGAATTTTAATGCTCTGTACAAACGCTTAATTTGTCTCTGTTGACTTTTAAATACATAATCATTAATATTGTAGCCGTAGCAGTAGTTTTTTTTAAAGCCAACAATCGTTATTTATTAACTGTAATAAGTAATACGATTGGCCCAGTAAATCCCTGGAATCGTTGACTGAAATAGGGATGTTGGTCGGTGGTGTCCGAGTCACATAATGTGTTCTATATAATACTACAATAGTCAAGATGCATAACGATAAGTAAGCGATTTTCGAAAATTAACAAATTGTAAAGGATTGACTAGAGCTGGTGACAGCTCGCTCGACCCATATATTTCAAGTCGATAGAAAACAAAAACGTTGGCAGGGTTTGCATTTTGGTTACTCCCTTATGTAAGAGTTCAGGTGCCATAACGATTTCCCAGTGAATTCGAAGCTTAATACCAACGCATTGGAGAATAATAACAAAGGTAACTTCACGAAATGAAATTAGCAACGCGGCAGGAACAAGCGCCCATTGCCTGTGAGTTAAACTTGTTCACGTAAATAGAAACAAACAACAATTAAAATTTAGATACTCCCGTAACAAATACAATTGCCAAGAATGTTCATTGCAAGTTACCCTATGAACATAATGGGTTAAGTGGCATTTAGGATTTCAACGTTATTTTTACAAAGTACCTAAGTTTAGTTTAGAAAATGGAGTTTTAATACTAAGCATGCAAGCAATTCATTAGGAAGTTTGTTGAAATTATTTTTTTCATGTATTTTTTGAGCTCAATTTGATTATTATTGTTCTATGCGTTTAATATAACTAATTGTATTATACAGTTATTATTGGTTCCATTACAGTGTAGGTATTATGGCGAATCTTGTTCCAGTGTATTGATATCTACAGGCTCGAAATGGGAGCCCAGCTCCTTTTTTGTGTTAAATTATTCCGAAGTTAAGTTATTGTGTTTGGTTTCAATTACAAACGTGGATCTAATTACAAATTCGAATTCCGATCGCGAAGGCTCGAAAATTGCAAAGTGATGGATAGTAGATGGAAAGGGGAAAAAATCTCATCAATTATTTAGGTAGTCCTCTTACCAGTTTAATTAAAGCTCGTGTCAGTTTATTTTGATAAAAGTAAGCAGGCTAGCGGAAGGAAAAGCGCATTCCGAATCTGATTTTGAAAGCGGTACAATTGCATTTGTTATTCAGAAATCGACCGATATTACCGATAATTGAAGAAAGAGCAAGAGGTTATTTTTTCATACATTGTTGACAGCAGTAAAACAATCTAAGACTTATTTGTTGCGTGTGAAGGAATTGTAATAATAGCATTATTTGACCGCTGTCAACATTATCCATTATTCAAAAACTTCATGGTTGTGCAATGTGTCAGGATTGACTTCTTATCGGCCAGGTACTTATAACAAACTTACTGTTACCGTCTTTTTATAGTGAAATAAAGTGTTTAACACTTAACAATATTATTCTCAATTAAACCTCAACAAATTTTATCTACAATGTTTTACGTGGTTTGCGTATTTTTATAGACTATTTTTATGGAACGGCGTTATCATTCTGACCCTTTACGTTTTTTGCGGTTTTCTTTGGTAATGATGTAACATATTTTATATTGGTTAAACCCTTCTTATCCCCCACATCTCGGTTTTATTTAGGCCAAAGTAGATCTTATATTTTCTGCAAAAGGGTTTGCATTATCTGAGTAATATGCGAGTCAATCTTTGGTTATACAATGGGTCAGATAACAAAGAAAATGTCTTTGTGGAATGAGGTAAGTAAGTACCTATATCTCTTGTGTCAAACAGTGGTATTATTCCCTTTACGTGACGTGAGGAATACTGACGGGGGGCCCTTACCTTTGCGAAGTTTTTGTTTATAAATCGAACGGAATCTTCCCCGAGATTGCCCCTGGGGATGACGCTTTCACAGCATTATTTTGTTTTTGTGAAATATATCCGACAACCGTAATACCTTTACGTATTTGTTCAGGGCTGTCCAAATAAAATGCGTTATTATTCAAATGGAATATCTTCGGTGTCCAAAATTCTCGTAACCTTTGACTTGTATTCATGATAATAAATCAGTCCCTTGTCGCTTCTATATGTTTATTTAGGTTAAAAACAGACAGGGGAATTTGGTTTCCTTTGATTTTTTACCAAACATATTTCCCTATAATGGTTTTAAACTTATTGTTCAATTATGAACAAACTTGTTACAATACCTAACAAAGGATCGCATTTTAGCTCTAAAAGAGAAAACTTCTTTGTTCTTTCGAAATCTTTTTCACCATTATAAAAATACGAGATAAATAATTATTATTCATAGTACCCAGATTTTGTGATTCAGTTGCTTTATTAGTAATTTCATATTTACTTGAATATTGTAATGAGTAAAGTTTAAATTGTTTTCTTAATTTTGATGGAAAGCCTAATAATATAGCTGTTTTATAAAGAAATACAATATCAAAGAAACAAAGAACATAATACTAACAGGTATACTTGACCTATCATGCATATATTTGCATTAGTAAGTCGAATCAAGGAAAAAATAACTGCTTACTACCCAATAACGTGCATGGAATTTCTCGTTATCCCATCAAAAAGTGCATCAATCTTGTGTACAGTAATGTTGACTGTCGATCTGTATCCCAGCTGGATAAATAGTCACATTTTTCACGAAAACAAGCCCATGTTATTCACAATGCTCCGCTTGTACACGCGTAGACGAATGGAAATGGTTTTTTGCTACTACAAAGGCTTTTAACAATTCATTTAAATATTGTCTTTTTATTAATTTTTACCTACAGTAAATTGACGGAAACGCGAAATTTGAGATTCGATACTTTATAAACAGAAATTCAATACCAAATTGTGAGACCAATTTTTTAGTCTAATGTGATGTGTCAGTATGGTGTATTAATACGATTTTGTGCTTAAAATTTAACCCCGATCGGTGATCCAAAGAATAATGTAATATCTGAGTACATACAAAATAATCTAAGTACCTATTAAACTTTTTGCAAATAAATAAATGCTGGGTTAATTTTCATTCAAGCCACCAGCTAAAGGTAGGTGATTGCCATGTCTTATGTAATAGACATAAGACATGGCACAATCCGATTGAGAAGTTGAATTTAAATACAATACATACGAATTTTACGAAAAGGGCCGTTAAAATAAGTAGGATCCATTGGAAATAACCGTGGCATATTTGACACATTTTGGCATTTAATTTTTTTCTGTTTCTTTAGACTGCAAATTTAATTTAATTCATTTACGGGGGCGAAAAATCGATCTGTCTAATTGGAGCGACGCTCGGTCTTCTAGATACCTTCAGCTATTTAACCTATTATAAATGTGTCCAAACGTGTGTTAAATAAACTATTTTTCTTTCTTTGAAAAAAGAACCAACGCACAAGTAACAATACACATATCCAAGTTAAACAACGGACACTTCAACTCCAAACAAAGCGTTCTAGCATTCATAAAGCAGGCCACATTTCCTCAGTCCTCGGGTAGTCTGAGCTAACGTAGTAATGTTACGGAATATCCAATTACATGGAAATTTCATACGGAGGGACGTAATTTCTCGCCGGCACCAGAAATTAAGGGCATTAAGTGGTTCCGTGGCAGATTGAGGATTAAACAGGTGTTCGTGCTTCCTGGGCAGGCTTATGTCACAGTGAATAATGGGCTTTTTGGTGAACAAACTAATCTCAGTTTTTATTATAAAATATTAAAAAATTTAGCAAAAAGCCAGTTTGAAAAACACAAATGCCTATTGTTGTCTATTTGTACCTATAATGTAAAATGTACGTGTTATATTGGTCTAAGACCCGAAAGCACCAAACTTAGGCTTCATACTTTCGATTGGTATGTAATTTGTCTATGACCAAGAAATTGCAATTTTAAAAATAAGTGCGTTTATAAATTGTAAATTAACCTACTGGACTGGAATTTTTCGGCATAACTTAACATGTTAAATTTGATATAAAATACTTTTAATAGAATAAACAGCCCGGTGAAAGTTGTCTCTTATTCGGATCTTCTTCTAAACATTTTACAATTTGCCATTGTTTTGATAAAAATACCTACCCTGTGTCACCTGAAACGCTTAGACCAATATAGCAACACTTGGTTTGTCAAGATCGGGCCATCGATGCGCCATTTGTCCATAACGACGGGGGAACAAAGAACGATAATTATAAAATATACACACAATCAGCAGGGCTATTGCCTAATCATTATCATTAGCAGTCTGAACAGGACCCTACTGTAAAAAGAAGATCATCACCAGTCGAAGAAGAGAAGTTTACGAAGCATCACTGAGTTTCGCGTAAGTTTAATTGACATTTATTATGATTTCGGTCGACTCGACGTTGACGGGGATTGCGATTGCGAGTTCATTAGGCAATATGCATTCATTTCTATAATAAATTACCTGACACAGTTTTAAAGTTAACATTTCCAGTACTTACCTTACTTAAAAAAAATGTTGACGTCTAAAGCTTGCCTATAGGGTCAAGGACTATCTAACAGATAAAAAAGCTTGGCCTAAACTACTTAGTCGGTTCATAAGTTCTGTCACTGAAAGTTATTTCAATTTAAGAATAAAGTAAAAGAGTTTCATAAACCTGTAGTACATCAATCAAAACCTTATTTTATGTAGAATAAAAAGAAGCGTCATTTGTAATCTTTACTATTGCCATCATTTGATGAACGAGCTTTAAGCATTCCATTCGGGGCAGGGAATCATGGGTCAAAACACGCACGACCACGATACTGATAACGGCTACAACTTTTGTAAGAGTTCTCGTATTGAGTCGAAATTTGCGTGACATATTGATCAGAATTTTATCTTTCAATTCTGATACAAATGTATTTCCAAGCAACTAAAGATCCGCTTATACACCGGTCAATCTTCATGAGGCATTAAATCGACCCTACGATTTCACATATTTGCAGCAATACGAAAACGACCAATTTTCGAGTTCCATAAGCTGGTTTTTGTGTGTCGTTAAGATAATAATGCTGATCTCTAAACATACCCACAGATGAAAGGCTTCAAAATATTAAACAAAAAAGTTTCTTACTTAACGAAAACTAAACTTTAAAGCGTTTTCAAAAAGTGTTATTTTCAGAAAACTCGTGCGTATTTTAATCTTTCCCGGCCGTGTATGTTAGAGGATCGTATCGGAAATTGCGGAAACAATGTGGAATGATTATTAGTTCTTAAAAATGTACATCAATTAAGCTTTTAATTTTGATATATTTTGAAATTAAAAATAAACTAAAGTTAGTTTTATTTGACTAAAACTTTATGACAGAACTTAAGGACCGACTAGGTAAACTATACACCTAAATAACTTAATAATAATAAGTCATAAAAAATATGTAAACATTGTAATTGTCTAGGGGACACGGTTTCTGTAGGAGAATGTATCGAAACTTTGTATGTGATTGTTTTGCATTGTCATAGGTAAGAATATGTATTATATAAAAAAAAAATTACTACTACTTATTACCCTATGAAAATTCTGAGTTATGACAAATTTTCCTGCTCAATCTACGCTTGAATATATTTATCTTTTATTTTATGTTAGACTCATTGTTTTATATAATGCTAGGTTAAGCTTTATAATTGTATAATATCACAAGCAGTATTTAAAAAAAACGACTGACTGTTGAGTTTCTTACAGCGTTTCTTCTCGGCAGTGGTCTTTTGGTTCTCTCGCCCGTGCGGCCTACTTACTGAATAAACATATTTTATCTTTAATCTTCTTTATCTTTTAATATTACCTTTTCAGCTATCAAGAAAATATTTTTTACGAACAGCTTTTGTTACAGACTGTATTGTTTTACTAAGTCATTATCTGCTACCAAACTAATGTGTCAACACGATGGAATACATCATCACAGCAGAGCCTCTATTTAACACGATAAAAACCAAATCCAACCGAAAATTGACCTGTTATGTTTTGATTCCTCTTATTTATTTGATAGTAATGGCGGCCGCGTTAAAAAAAATACCATAGTCAAATACGATTTTGATTTTACCGCCTAGAATAGAGGCAGCTCTCAGTTACCATTATATTGCATTGTGCTCGGGTTTACAAAATGTGATCTAAAAAGCCCATGATGAGATATGGGTTATGGAATTTCCACTAACGGGATTTAGTATTAAGACTTACATGCAATTTGAAGCCGAGAACTTACATACGAACAGTGTAAGTTAAATAAAAAGTTGTAAACAGAATCATTAAAAAAAATTTTTTTTTTCTTTAGTAAAGTTTTTAAGACAGTTTTATTGCTGGAGCTTTTAAAAATGTCTGCACAACGATCATCTGAAGGCAGATTTGAAGTGTGAGTCCCCGTCAAGTGCCTACTAGCGGTGCGAAATTTTAAACGAGGCACTTTTGATGCAAAATCTGTGATCTGAATTTTTAGTTGGCGAACAATTAAAACCAAGAGTTATTAGTTTAGTTTTCGAATGAAAAGTCTTTTGTTTTTTACGAAAATCTGCAAACCGATGTAAAACAGAATAACGTCAAAACTTTGAGTAGGACTTAATTCGACATCGTATTTTGTCAGATAGGTTCATATTTATCTTGTTTTACCGATACCCATCGAAAACCTGACACAAAAATCACAATATATACGAATTTATCGATATTGTTTGATTATTTACTTTGTATTTTATTATATTTCCTCTGCTGTGCAATAAATACGCGTGTATACATATGAAGATCAAGAAGCGGCTAATGAATGTAGAGGAACCGAAATTTGTATCTTTAGACCGGGGCACTTGGGGTGCCATAGTTTTTGCCTACTCCATTGGGAGACAGATGTGGAGGTATGGTATGTACGAAAATCATTATAATAATATCTCCTTAAAACATATCATAACATGGATGACATATTCAAGCTATATTAACCCAGGGATCGAAAACACGATCATATCATCAAACGACACACGGCACACGCTATTACTCGACGCGCTAACCCGGAAAACCGAAATTACATAAACGCTACATTGAATTTTCTCATAATCGGAGCTTGTGAATTTCGTTACTAGTAGGTCAAAGAAATATTGAGGGAATAATCCATTGATTCACAACACTGAAATATCAAAAGACAAGCCCTAGTTTTTTCGTGGTAAAAATACGTGCATCGAATTCAAGTGCATTGTTCAACGGGGAAAGGGTTACTGGAAAACTATTTTTATACATATTTATTTTCTCAGCTTTGCTTACACGTTTGATTTTATTGAATAAAGTGGTTAACATAACATCTTTTCGTTATAATATATTTTCTACTGGGTAACACCATGTTGCTTCAGACAATGTGTTCGTTTTGTTTATAAGTCAGCCGCCATTACGGTCAAGTAAATAAAAACTGTCGTAACGTTGACAAACAAGTTAAAGGCAATATAGTTTTACTCAGTAGAGAAGAAGCCCTGTTTGTTTACCTTTGATGGAAGCCAAGCCGCAAGTCTGCCAAATGGCAGACTTTAATCTTGATTCACAATAAACAAAGTACGTACATTTACGTACTTTGTGTATTGTGAATGAAGTTTAAATAAATAAATAAGACAATTTGACTACACTCAAGAGCAATGAAAACGGGACACTTTCTGTGAAAATTCTATACGAAGTGAGAAGTAGGCTTGTAACCATCACAAGATACCTGAAATCAACGTGGATTCATCAATAGCTTTCTATGAAATGAAAATAGAAATAACGGGGTAAAGGGATAAAAACAATAAAGATAAGTGAACAGAGTTCTGAATCAAATGATGGTGCGACTTAAAGTTTTATTTTATTACCGTCAGTGCAAATAGAACCTAAAAAGTTTTTTCTTTCCTATCTAATAATATTGGCAAAGGCATATGACAGCCACAACAATTTTCGGGATCTGTCTGTCCAGAACTAGCAAATTGTTCGATTACAGACTCCCAATACTCACGTAATGGGGAAACTTTTCTGCTGAAAACTGTTTTCCAAAAACGCGCTCCGCAGACATCCGGCTTGTAAGAGAAAAGAAAAACTTTTAATTAGTTCGCACTTGTAAAATTCGTCTTAGACTTGGTGTGAAATAAATTTGGTTTTTAATTTGATTTATGATGCGATTAAGATTATAAGCTCTGCTACTGAATACTAATTGGTGCGCTTAGTGTAATTGATAGCATTATTGTCAATACTGTCAAGTTGCATTTCAATCCAAAAGATGTAGTATACTCGTCTGTTTTGTGGTTTATTCGTTCTTTATCATATAAAACTAAAAATGGATAATTAAAATACGATAATATCGAGCGACGAGCATCGACGCAAGCCTAGCAAGCGGCGATAGGTAACGGAAAGTCCTAAAGGGCCGGCGACGAAATCCTTTTTTATATATATTTACTATGCCTCGGTGCTCGAGTCAGACTCACACAAAATTGACCGTTTTTTACAGACGTAGCTGGATAAGGGTCCGATGAAAGTGATTTTTTGTTCCAAAATCTCTCCCAAGAGGACAATACGCGAATGGAATCCTAGCCAAAAACTATTATGAAATCTCTACGGCTCTGCTGAGTTTGTAAATATAATAAAAACCGTGTAAAAAAACATAACCGTATTTTTTTTACTTAGGTAGTCCTTTTACTACATTTTTTTGCGATTGGCATTGTATATCACACAAAATAGTGCATCAATTCTTTTCCTGGATGAATGACGTGTCACTTTAAAGCTTCCAGAGCATCCCCAAAATATTTTTATTTTTTTATGGCACGGAGGTACTAGAACTCACAGGATTGAAACTTTAACACATTTGCTTTCTAAAGACTACAATCACAAGACTGCAATCCTTAGACTGCAAATGCATTGCCAACCTGAGGGAATAAGGAGGAATGCCTCTACGCTAATTTCACCTGTTGTCATATCGCACTGCTAGATCAAAACAGTATCAACTCAAAATCCTTGCTAGTTTTGTTTCAAGTTCATAGGATTTGTAATAAAGTTGATTTTATAAAACAGTTGTATTTTGAGTTACTCCTGTTTTGATCTAGCAGTGCGATATCCTTTCCGAACTTCTTGCGACATTGACATTTGACATTAACCCGCAATCACCGATTCCCAAACTTCAGAGAGCGATAACTGATTCTATTTTGGCACGTCACGGATGCTTCTCGGATTCCCTGGACCTTGTTAGCGCCGTAAAATCGGCAAGGGACTAATAAAATATATAATTTGATCAGGATCGAATTGGCCTTTGACGGTCCCGCGGGAAGATCGCCCGGCGAGATACTTTCCACGTTATACTCAACGTGACAAAAGTAACATTGAAAACGACCGAATGCTTTCTGGTCGTACTCCGTATTTATGCTATTATTAAATGTAACTTTTAGCAGCTTCTTCACGTATGCTTTAAACTAACACGACTTTCACACGTACTCAAACTATAATTCTGGACTTAATTGCGTAATAAACATTTACGTCGAGAACACTGAAGTAGAGGGTGTTCGTCTGCTTGCGTGCCAATTTTTCGACCTACCCGCACTTCGTCGAGGTTAGCAAATGTTAATTTAGTTACGCGGTCAAGATTTATAGTTTTACCTCTTCATAGTTTGGACCAGGAGAATAATTCCAGCCACAACTAAATTAAAATTGTTCATCTTTCCCAGGCTCTGCCCATCTATTTCTTTATAGCTTCGATTTAAAAATTAAATTACCGTTTAATATCTGTTGTTTATTTACTTTAATAACGGATCCAAATACTCGAATCGTCTTTCTAGACATCTAATATGGCCGCATCATTCATTATTGTTAGTTGAAAGAAATCATCGATTCAACGCTGATTTAACGAAGAGGTAAGTAATATTAACCTCATTCATTTCACAAAATACGTGCAGACTTCCTGTAGCCATAGCAATAGTTGAAATGAAACAAATAACTCAATTAACTGTAGGCTTACAGTCTTGCTGAAACTGTTAATAGAAATGAAAACAGGTAATTTTACTTCTTTGTTCAATTGACTTGTTGAAATGGCGTCAGGGAATATACTGTGTTTACTATATCGAATAAATACATCCATTAGCGTTGGACTTTTTTCGACATGTATCGTATAAAATAATAAGTATGTACATTATTTTTTCGCAAGAATTTGTTTTTAACTTGTTCTCTGACAGTACATTTGCAATTAAAAGTAAACACGACTATTTTATAAAACAGTTGCATTTTATCAATTGGTCACTATTGGGATAGACCAAAAAAAAACACGGTTTTTACATTGTACTTCGAAAGAATAGGTAATTTTAAGAGAAAAATTTCATTAATTTTGTATTTGACCCAATAGTTTTGTTTTTATTTCTTTATTTACCAAGCAGACATTGTATGGATGATATGATTATTTTAAATTTGAGATGGCATTTACTAATAAGATACAACAATAAAACGATATCTAATTATAAAAAGTGACTGTAATAGTGTTTTAAATCATACTATCTCAAGCGGTTTCGCCTAACCCGTAAGATATGCCTAGGAGGGCTTCAAGACAAATACGAAAGTCAAACAAAGGTTAAATATACTTTTGTCGAAATATATGATATATAGATATATATTTCAAAAACGTAATGATGCAGAACTGCTTTAAAACCCTATTTCTCGAAATGGTTTTCAAATTAGAGTAATTGTAAAAATATGTACATTGGCAGTAGTTAAGTTAGTAGCTAAGTAATTAGCATTGTCACATATTCTTACATGATTAGGTACTTACCATATTGTTGACTCTCATTATGGACGGTTTCTAAAAATGTTTAATTTTTCAGTCTTCCTAAAAACAAATACTGGGATCACCAGAAGGGCCCCATTTTACGTAATGCTAATACTGAATCTGTTGTGTTGTGTTTAATAATTATAAGTCGAGTAAGGGGCTACGGTTGACACGCCTGGAGGCCCAAAATGATGATGGCTCGTAAATTACAAGGAAACTTCTGCTTTGAGGTGGTCAAACAGTCCCTCGGCTCTCGCAAAGCACCGAGATTTAAAACAGTTATTCAGTAATACCATTTTGTTTCTCAGAAGCTAAGTCATGAAGTACCAGAATCGTTTGAGGGAAGACTGACCAGATTCAGTGACTCAGAATCAATCAGCGTTATCAGGCTTAATTATTTCACGCCCGACCCACCACTGGCTTGTGATTCGTACGTATAACCTGATGAACCATTGTTCGAAATGCAGTAACTCAAATTGAAAGGCTCTAAAAATGTATACAGTCTTATTGAGATATTTAAATATATGCTAACCACGTAAATACGATACGATGGAATACTTACGTATTCATTTAATTTAATTGTGTTTCTGATACACGTGTCACAACTTTTTGAGAATATTGTACTTACAACTTTTCTACTCTCCTCGTATATTTATGTACTCCTGATATGTGATGATACGAAAAAAGGCATAAATGTATTTTTCCCTTTGCCCTCGTTTCACTGTGTAGATGATTATTACTCAGCTTGTTTCCTACTTAATTATAATGATCCGTTATATCTACTTATAACAGATGTGTATTTACACATTGTGGATACTTTTAAGTCGTTGTATCTGTACTCAAACACAAATATGTACAAAAGCTTTTTCAAATTTCATAAGTGTCTTTTCAATTTCATTATTTTGATAAGTACCTACAGCATGATAACTTTAAAAACATTAAGTTGTTTTTACCGTAATACTACTAGACTTTACTGATGAAATTCTAGGCACTGTCCTCCTTTGATTAGCCTGTGCGGACATTTTAGTCTCGAGTTCCGACATCAAAATGCTCCGTTTTGCGTGAAATTTAGTTCGAGGTTTCGTTGGAAATCTTTACCAAAACCAATCATTTAAGTTTTGACGCGGAAACTAATTGGACTTATTCTTGGGTCGTCCAATCCGGGGGTGCGTATTTTCTTTTGTAAATAAAAATAACGGTTATTTCAAGCCGTAACAATAGATAAATACACTTACAACAACAATGAGGTATTTGTGTTTGTGGGCTGGCTCATTTCTCAGAGAACGATAATATTTATTCATCGCATATAATTGATTAAGGTGATATATTTGTTATTTTTGGTATTAAGATTGGGTGGGATAGCAAATTTCAAGGTTTTATTTCATTAATATATTGATATCTTTATTCAAATGTTTTTCCTTTTTGCTCTCAAATTGCTCTTTTAATGATTATTGCTTAACTTAACGAAGCAAATGATAGGCAGTTGTTCGTAATGGAGTGACGTCAGCTAAGGGCGGATGTTTTTTTTTTTAATTTCACACTTCAGAATAA
Source organism: Acleris sparsana (assembly GCA_923062465.1). Taxonomy (NCBI): domain Eukaryota; kingdom Metazoa; phylum Arthropoda; class Insecta; order Lepidoptera; family Tortricidae; genus Acleris; species Acleris sparsana. Next base: position 7,392,387 of record OV281293.1, read on the forward strand.
CCTCGGTAACTTGAGCACTAGGAACTAGGACATTGTCATGAAAGAGTTATAGTTCATTTTGTCAAATTTCCTCTTCTATTTTCCTGTATGGCGTCCTTAGCTGTCTTTATTCATTAGCATAGTACCATTTATATTTACCAACTTAACTTTATAGTAAATGAACAAGACCTTGCGATTGCAAAAATAGAGGTCGTTCCCCTTCCAACTCCGAAGGCATGATCTTAATTTTTTGGGAAATACTGAGTCTCTTGCATGGCCCAACATCGACTCTTTATTGCTTTCTATGTTATAAATTATCTCCTGTGACTATTGTGTTGATAACATCATCAGGATCATTGTCATAATTAAACTCTTTCCAACAATCAACACCGTGTTCACCGCTGAAGTGGCATGGCATTAGAATTCGTGCTATCATCTTGTACTTAGAGGTGGTCATCAATTATTGCGTGTATATAAACGGAAGGGTTAGTTTCCTGAGCTATAGTTATGAAATTCACTCCTTCACCTTGCAATGTAATTTTATCTATCTTTGCATCATTTTCCTGTATGGTGGCGTCGATATGTCTGCCAGGGAGACGGTCGTCTTATATGCTCTCTATCCCTTGTTTATAAACTTGACCACTTTTGGACAACGAAGGAGCGAATTCACGGTAAACAATTATCCATTGCATATTTAACCTTTTGAACATTATCTTGTTTGGTTAGTAATTATTCACGCAAAATTTCCTTTAGTAATCGTGTTTTTTCGGTAATCGCAAAAATACGCGTGGAAATATATGTGATTCTTTTTTGTTTATATTTGCTTACGAATGACACTAAAAGGCCAGTATTAAGAAGTTAATTTGATGAATTTCAAACAATTCCATACAGAAAATAAAATTTGAACACCCTTATAATCCTAACAAAGTAATTTTGGCACAAAAAACAACGTCAAACACAATTGAGGGCTCCTTTTTAAGGTTCTGTAGTCAAACTAGGAACCCTTATATATTATATATATATTATAGTTTCACCATGTCCGTCCGTCCGTCCGTCCGTCCGTCCGTCCGTCCGTCCGTCCGTCCGCAGCCTAGCTCAGAGTCTCGTCTACCCCATAGTGTGGGGTATCGTTAAATAGGTCTTTCAAATATTAAATATTAAGCTTTAAAGCGCAAATTTTTGTTATAATTATAAAATTATAAAACTACAAATACTAAAAACCTTAATAATATCTGAAATGAAAGCACATACAATGAATTTAATAGGAAAACTATCACGACTAAGTAGACTTCATTGGTTCCTGAGTTACAAACGGTTTAAACGTTTATACCTAACGAAAACTTATTTGCGATGTTGGTAAACTGACCGCGACTTATGTCGACGTATTGGGATAACAGATTTCCAACAGCAAAGTTAAGATTGTCACGAGGTCTAATTTGTTTGAAGTAACGGTTTCGGAACCCTTCACTGAGTATGGTCCGACATGCTCTTGCCCGGTTTTTTTATTCTATTTGAACGGAAGCAAATTCACAAACAATTTATTAAATTAACACGTAAAAATAGGTACATACATACTGTGATTGGATTCGTGAATAAGGTCCAAAATAAAAGCACCCGAAACCGGCGTACGTGCACTAAAGTAAAGGAACCGAAAGTTGTATATATGTATGTATATTTAGACCAGACACCGGTTCCATAGTATCTGCCTAACCCATTGGAAGGTAGGCGTACCTATGTACAAAATTGGTCTTTTTAAATATTTATTTGGAAGGCCTGATGATTAATAAAGAGACCATGACGCTGTATTTTGCTACAAAAAGCATTTTATCTTTTAGGTAAGTTTAAAGTAGGGCGATGATCCTCATTTAAAAAAAAACATATATTTCATATTAAACAGGCACAAGACCGACGACGACTAATTTAAAGGACTTTCGATTTAAGATTGAGAAAAATTGTCTCAATAAATTTAAAATAATCGCGTCGCGCGTTTAAACATAAGAAATGCATTCAGTCCCTGAGTGGCTGGCTAGCGGGCAGATTAGCCGAGGCTCTCCGATCCGCATTAAACTTATGATATTAATTTAACGCTACCTGACATATAGTTGATATTTTAAAAGTTCCGCCAATAAAATACGACAGATTTTAATTGATTACGTACCTGCTGTAAAACCTTGTCGCTGAAAGCCACTTGTAAATTTGTACTATTATGTTTTATGACGATTAGAGTATCAAATCAAATTGGAAAATTGATACTGGTGTACAAATGCGTTTATTTACTAATTATTTAAACTTTACTGCGCAATACACAAAGTAAATGCGAATGGCAAACTAAATGCTATAATAAAGCCTTCTGTCCCCATCATCCATTAGGCCAAACGAGACATATATTTTTGGACTACCACGGGGCCAATAATGGCATGAGTTGCCTATAGCCTTTTTACTTTTGTGAAGTGCCAAACCGGTAGAGCTAAAAACCATTTTTCAGTGCAACCAAAACATCGCGACCGATGTTTATTCGGTAAATAATATTCAAAGCGAACAAAGCAAGTATCGCCTGCGCGCATTAACCAAGTAAGCCAGGGGTGCCAAAGTTTCTGAAGGCTTACGGCCACCCTTTGTGAGTCTGAAATGAGGTTTACACTGCCTATGCCAATTCCTAGCTACCTGTAAACTCTTTACGTTGTACCAAGTTCCGTTCGTTAGCCGACTTACAAGTTTTTATGACAAGCTCTTTTGAAATTTCATCGAAATTCAATTACAACTTTGACTTTTGAACTTCCTTTGTTTGAATTATTGACTCTTGTGCACAATAAATTTCAACAATTCGGCACCTCGATAAGAATGGTCTGTTGTTGAAATTTTCCATAATTATTAATAATTGTGTTTAAATTATTAATCAAAGTTTAACATATAAATCAGTGATGATTAATCTTAGAACAAAATTGTAAAGTAGACACACCCATGTTTTTCCTACAGAAGAGTATACTGAAATAGTTGGCACGTATGAGGTTAATAGGGATGATTACCTTTTGCTAGAAATACTCGGCAAACACTCGACTCTAATCGAAGAGTCACGTTTTCGCTGTATGTTTGTGCAGAACCACTTGGTAGCAAATAGGGGGAGATTATTTACCAGGAAAATGAGCTTGATGCTATAACTAATAAAATAAATGGAGCAAAAAATGATTATTGGAAAGAACCTTTAAAAGGTTAGCGGAAATGTTATTGTGAAACAGCGAAATACAAACAAAAGCACGCCAAAAACTACTCGTGTTTTGGCGGCACGAATCATCTGTCCTTTCCTCTCGAAATTCTGCTTGATCCTACTAAAGCCATTGTCACCTCTACCCTCGGAAACAGAATTTTGTTGCAATTTTTTTATTGCAAAATAACAAACACCAAATAATCTTTTTACACGTTAGGAAATGTAGTGAAAAAAAAGTGTTTTGGAATTTTAGGCCTTTGACTTTTAGCACCTTTAGGACGACGCTTGGATTTGTCGCATTAATGTTTTACCTGTTCGTTATTTAAGCTGAGTGAAAGTTAGTTAAGTACAGTGGTCTAATATAAAACTTATCTGATACTTTTTAGTTTGTCAATCATCGAATGAACTAATTTCCAGCGGTCCCGAATCCTAACCAGTTGATTAACCATGTCCATGTCATGAAACGGAAAAAAACAAATACCTGGCTGTCGATATCACTTGTTGCTTACAATCACATAATGCAAAAGCATAATAGACTATGCTCAGTGTATGGTTCCAACGCCATTATTAAGTACAAAAACAAACTTAAAAACTATCTCCAAAAATCACGAGCATGAGCTAATTTTCTATTAAAAGTAGTTTTTATATGATTTTCAGCATGTTTTAATATTTTAATCGCCTGTAACTTGAGATTTAAGGTAAGTCTACTTAGTCAACACTACCGTGTTAATTTTTCACAGATCCAAAAACAACAGTTTAGCTGGTAGACGACGCTTGATTTTTACAAAAAAAAATACTTAAGAGATTAAATATTTCACGGAAGAATCGAAATGTGTTCTGAAAATAACCCCACCACAAAAAAAATACTCGAGATAAAGCGTGCACCCGACGTCTTGATTATATTTCACAACTTTGTCAACACCACTTATAAATATATAAATACTAACATGCCTGAGGTAAACCGCGGACGGAAGGACGGACAGACAGAACATGGGAAAACTGTAAAAGTTCCTGTTTGACTACGGAACCCTAAAAACACTGAGGTACCAATTATAAGTTTAACCATGGTAGTAACTTTCAATGTTTATTGCTCACTCAAAACTTTTTGTTCAAACTAAATATCTGCTCTGGTTTTCTTATCAACGTACGCCCCATTTCTCCGTGCTCTGGCACAGTGGATGCAACTATCTTTATCTAGCGGTATAGTCCATTTAACTTGCAACTTGCATTCAAACAGCTCCATGTTATTTAGATTTATACAAGAAACGTTGCACGATAAAGTAGTTAGTTAACTTTACGTTGGTCCGTTTCGTTTTTAAAACTGTTCAATGTATTTACTGCATTAACAATAAGAACGCAGTAGGAGGCGTTATTGATATGAATGGACATAACCGTGAATTCACAATATGCAAACCACACACAGATTTGGTTTACACAGGTATAATTTAAGGTTAGCCATACACCAGATTCGTTACTTTTTAATCTAAAGTAACCAACCAAATCCATTTGCGGTTTTAACTTTGGTAACGGGCATTAATCTGTCAATAGGGATATTGCATGGATTTTTTTAAAATCGCTTTACTCATCAAAATATCTTGATTATTTATACAGCTATTCAAAAATATATTTTACTCTACTGTTTGTTATATGAATTAACTTTTAATTATTTTTTATATTTGTTAATTTGGCCGCCCGATGTTACCCATTTTTTTAGCTATCATATCATGCATACATACATATTCACGCCTCTAATCCCAGACAATGGTACGCAGAGCTACTGAATTACCTACAACTCCAAAAACTTGTTGATAATTCTGTAAAATATTAATTATGTTTACCAGCATATTAGTGACAGGTTGCAAGCCCATCGCCTAACAGTACTACAAGCCTTTATTCCCTTAGTCGCCCCTAACGACATCCACGGGAAGACATGGAGTCTCACTATTCTAACCCGGCCACCTTACTATCATATCATTGTTGACATCATTTTTGATAGTCATAATACTAGTAAGTTATATCGCGTTCCGGAACACGAGCTGTAGGTAGGCCTCCAACAAGATGGAGTGACGACATCGTCAGGATCGCGGGACCGCGATGGATGCGAAAAGCACAAGATCGGTCTGAGTGGAAAACCTTGGGGGAGGCCTATGTCCAGCAGTGGACGTCTTTCGGTTGACATGATGATATATCGCTGGAACACTCGTCAGAATTTCTTAAATATCTAACGTGTAGACAAGGCTTGGATAAGTTATTTTTGATTTGGATACCATTTTCGCACCATTAATATTGACACACTAAAAATATGTACAATATTAAGTGAAATAAATATTTTCTATTCTATTGTATTCTATTTATATAAATCCTGAAAAATAATATTTTAAAATAAATACGTTATTACTTGCGATAGATATTACGATAAAACACATTAACCAATAATAATTATATCAAACGATATAGACCCGTGTAATTTTATGAAAACAAAACTAAAATGTGAACAAAATTAGCTGCCAAATTGATTAAGTTTTCGGTTTATCACAAAACGGCCCTGTACCCTTACCATGAATTACAATTAACGTACTCGCTAGCGAGTGGAAGCTCTATCCCTCCCAGACCTCGCTAGTATTCTTATAGACTGCTAGGGACAGAGCATTCGACTTTCTAGGGAGTACGGTGATTATAACTCATGGTAAGGGTACTGAATATTACTTGAGAAGCGTCTCGTTTATTCAACTTGGCTGCTATTACACGAAGAAAGCAGTCTATTAGAGTAGATAATAGGACGAAATGCGTGTTGAGGGTGATATTAGCCCCTCTCGAGGATCCTTTGTTAGGACAAATTACGAGATTAAGGTCGCTTTGTGTTACTTATGTCGAATAAGGATCGAGGTGAGACAATAAATAAAAATAAATAACAGGGGACAATCTCATGCAAATTGACCTTTTCACAAACTAAGCTCGAGGCTTTAACTACGGCTACTAAACAACAATAGACATACTCGTTTAAAATAAATACTTAAATATACTTACAGGGCGGGAAAAACGAACGCCATATGGACGGCGGGTAACTTTAATTCAACGTTCAACGCATAGGTGAATATGGTTTTTTGAAAATTCGTCAGCCTTAACCGGAATTCCAACTGGTCGAATTTGACAAATGAATGGAAGTTTTTTTTTACGGTCTTTATTTAATTTAAATGTATATGTGTTATAGACGTTATCTGTATCATAACATAAAAGACGACAGGCAGGATTCCTATCAAACAACCCGTCGCGCGTAAAGTAAAACCGTCGTCCATGTATTTTGATTCAAAATTCGCTGCTTTAAATTGCTAGCTAAGTAAAATAAAACTGCTTGGAAAAGAAAAAAAATCATCACAAAGAAATAGTACATTACTGGAGAGGCCGGGAAATTGGCTGTTGCGGGACGAGTATGGGTTAGCGTGGCCGAGACGCTGTCGAGGCCGCGCTATATTCGAGTCCAGCAACCACCCTTCCCGGATGAGGCTTGTATAGTGCTTTACTCCAACAATGTGAGAAAATATAACACAGTTGTTAATAATGTTAACAATTTAAACGTAATAAATACAATTTGAATAAAATATAATTCAAAGTATAATATTTATTACGCGTTTTTGTTAGGTATTTCGGCAATTTATATACAGTGTACTCGTATTTGTTTATGATCGCAATTTCTATAAAAAAACAGTCAAACTATTTGATACACTTTTAAATACGCTGTGAACGATGTTTGAATAGGTTTACCTTTTTAGTCTATGACGTTTAAAAAGTAAAATTAATATAGAATTTTGATTGTACCAGTGTTTGGCTGTATCGAGTTAGTTATCCTAGTCCAAACATGGTTTTAACAAGTAAACCATACACCGAGTACGTAATGAAATTTCATACATTATCGCGGCCAGTCCCGTTGGTAAATAACAACTTTATTTAAATTTTGGCTGGGCCTTGGATTTAGAAGTTCGCGGTCTGATTTTACAACAGTAAAGTTGACATTTCCGAGCATGTGGGAGAGCACGTAGCTTAATGGACTTAGTGTTCTAGATTATATTTTGGTATTTAAGTACATAAAAGTAATTTAATTCTATATTATGACCTAGGAATGTCTAATATCAATTTGAATCTGTTTCGCCTCATTTTCAGAAGTTTCCGACTCAGTAAGTTAGGTTTATAACCAAAACAGTGCCCGAGTTGAGCGAGCGAATGAATTTTGTTTTTTGCTATATTGTTAATTACTATCAAAATTAATTAATTAATTAATTATGAACAAAGACCGTTGTTTTGCATTCAATAAAAAGGTTGAAAACTTTTTTTAAGAAAAAATGTACTATTCGCAGATTTGTTATAGCACATAAAACTACCTACAATACTGTGCTTAGATATCAAATTCAAATGCAATTAAAATGTGTGTACGATTCAGAAGCCGCTGGTTTATTATTTAATAAACTAAATTTCAACTTTCATTTATTTTCTTAGCTCACACGCAAAACTCATGCAATAAAATCACTATGCAGTTTGAAATGTCGCCGAGTTCATCGTATTTGCTAAATAATATTTTCCGAAGTAGAAAATAACTTAAATTGCAGCGAGGAACCTATTGAATCGATTGTGGTACGAACTTTCGTGTATCACTTGTTCGTATCATAAATCGTTAAAAGTTTATTCATGTTTGAAGTTCCACTGGATTCCGCTGGAAAATGTTATGTGAGTTTGATATACTTAATGCCTGAAGAATTGGAATTTTATTTTGTTGAAAATAGTGTTTGCGGGATAAATGTCAAACTAAGTACAGGCATAGACAAGATTAATGTTGAAACTTTAGCGTCGCTCTCTTCGGAGTTAATATATCTAGAATGCTATTTTGATATCGGAATGCACCTAATTTAAAGTGAGCTCCTTAGATTTATTAACCTGTGATTCAATGACTGAATTCAAAGATAAACGAATCTTGCAGTCTACTTTCTGCTGAACAACTTATACGTAGACTACTGACTACGTAGGTTCTGCATTATCATTAAGGCGTCGGATTAAATTGTAACTTTTAATCATTATAATCTTATTTCTAAGGGTCTGCAATGATTTAAGAATCTCGGAATCCTACTAATAATATAAATGAGAATTTGTATGTCCAGCTTATACTCTGTTTTAACACATACAGTTTACGAAATCACGGGCAGAAGGTAGTTGCAAATATCCATGGGCGTCAGAACACACTTAATATCAGGTGGCCTGTGTCCTATTTGTCTTTCTCAGACCATGGACATATTTAGGAGTATTTTCGCAGGATACTTTTTATAACGTATCGTAACCGTTAAACACAAAATGACTATGTACGAGTATGTCCTAAAGTCAAAAGTCAAAGTTCTTTATTCTTCAATTTAGGCATAATATAATGCACCTATGAATGTCAAAAAGCATTACCACCGGTTCGAAAAATAAAACCTTTGCCCCGAGATGAACCGGCGTAAGAAACTCGGCCCAAATAGAAGACGAAAGGTATAAAAAAACAGTAAAATGGAAAAAAAGCAGGCGTTATCGCTCAACTTGGATATAATATATAATTTGTTGTAATTTCATTTCAGTGGTGTATGTAAAACCATTTTAATCTGGAAGCTAATTACTAAAGTATAACGTATACCTGCAAAAAATCCAAATTTCCTTTCACACGCTAGCAAAGTTAGCAATATTTACTAGAAAACTTTGGCGTTCATTCCACCATATACCAACTTGTTTGGTTTGATTTTAACTTCTCTATTCCGTGCACAGTCGTCGAAGCATAGCGGCAACTTTGTTCTACCAAAGGGATTTTTTAAAGCGTTGACCATAAACTAGTTGTACATACAAAGACAGGAATTCCACCAACTATTTTGTTCGGCGGTTAGAATTTAAACTTTTACGTGGATGCGGGGAATGCCGGGAAAGTTTGTGGGGGCGCGTTTACTCTCGAAATATTCCGGAATACTCAGTGTGCCAAATATTTCTGTGTAACTAAATCACCCTCCGCCATTTCGAGCGGTGATGAGTGACCGATGGATGTTATTAACATTCAAGCATGATTTGTGTTGTAATTTGCTGGATGTACGTTAACTTTTTTGAATGAATGAATGAATGAATGATATTTGTTTTGCAAAGTAAGTCACAGTATACATTGCATGTTATGTCAAAAATACAAGAAATTACATTGGAATCGTCAAAAATATACACGAATTTTAATATAATAAAAAAATAAGTCAATTAGTTTACATCTTGATTTTTTTTAACCTTAATTATTTAATAGGTTTTAATAAGATCTTACGCTCGGGTAGTGAAACAAGAATTTTTAATTTAACAGATTTAGATCATTACCAAATGTAACCAACAAATGAATTTTACAAAAGCAAGCTTTAATCCGTCAAACGTTATGTTATACATAAATTCGTATATAATACAATATCAATTAGTTCGAATCACTATGTGTTCCAAATTAATTGAATTCTGTAGAATAACGTGTCGTAGTGTACAGCACACGCCACTGGTTAAAACTAGTGGCTCGGGTACGAACATTTCAATCAAACGTCACGTTTTCAAATCGCCTTTTTTATTCGAAAACGTGTTATACGGATAGCAACAACACAATCCCATTTCACGTTTACTCCACTACTCGATGACGATACAAAGGTCGACGTCAATGTCAACTAGCTATCCATTTTTGTACTAAATACGGACACAGGGCGCTTAAACCAATATCCATAAATATTTTCTCGATTACAATTACGCTAACGTTACTTACTCGATAGAAGTTAAAAGTTCGGGCTTAGGGTGTTGTGTAAATATTATTTCGGTTTCCGTTGAAATAATCATTTTTTGTTAAAATAAGTTACATGTTTGACTTTGATGAGAAATATTATCACCGAGCTGAATAATTTACTTTGCGAACAGCAAAGGTTTTTTTTTTAAATGAACCTATTATTATAATTAATCAGAGTCCTATACCTCGGTACAAAAGTACCTTTGCGAGGCGTCATCAGAATTATTGTGCTCCACTTATTTACGACAAATTAAAAGCCACTCACAAATCGATCAAAACTCTGTCGAACTATAACTTTAAGAAAACTGTATGGGAGTGGGTCAGTGAGATGGAGTACCAAGAGATCGAGAATATCTTTATCTCACAGTATTCTTCTGCACATGGTTATGTCCGTTAATTCTCTTCTAAATCTAATTATTGTAGCCTGTGTCTAGTAGCCGAGTGCTGATCCCAAGATTCAAATCGTAGGGATAGATACTCAACTCACACTTACACACACACACACACACACACATACACACACACACACACACACACACACACCCACACACACACAAACAAACACACACACACGCACGCACGCACGCACGCACGCACACACACACACACACACGCACACAAACTTTTTTTTTTCTTTCTTAAAAGAATGTATAACACTTTAAAGTGTAATTCTTAGCTAATAAGACTGAATATTCTATTAATATTGTACCTACTATTTGGGAAGAAACTGGAGACTGTGTAACACAGTGAGAACTAACAGAGTCTCCAGGGCTTCAACTGTATTTGAGCTATGTAATTTGGAACAAGAGATATTTTTATTTTTATTATTATATTAATAATACAAAACACGGAAAATAGACGACAGTACGTTTTAAAGTTTTTTCATGGTATTTTAAAACTATGGAACAAACTCTCGTCTACCTTTCATATCACAATCAAAACCCTTCTCCAAAGTTCTCCTTAAACATGGTTACAAAAAAATAACAACGTCAAATAATCGAACTCCTACAATCATTAACTCATGATATAAAATAAGAGAAAACGAATAAAGCAATCCTTAGCGTTAACACAAAAAATATGTATTCTAGAAGACGAAGCGGTCGAACGATAACTTGGATAAAATGGAAATGCAAAATTGGCTCCCGTAAGACTACGGCTACAAAGGCCGACGAGGGTCGCGATAACTTCATTAAGATACCTCGTTAGAGATAATTAGCAAGTTGAATGTTAAGTGGTTGACGTGCGCGCACAGGTCAACTTTGATCTCGACAGAGTAACCGAAGTAATTAACACGTGACTACAATCCCGGGGTAATAAAACCTGTCAGTTTTTGTTTCTGATTCCTAATGCGAATATGCCATTATTTTCTAGTCGTATTATCTATACTAGTTACCAACTACGCTTTTGCTGTGTTCCGTCGCCCACTTAATAACCATTGGTGTAAGATAAGTAGGCTTTCAAACGGAATAAAGTGCAATCAAGGGGAAATGGATGATGTAGGAAAACATATCGAAACTTTCATGTGGTCGTGTTGCACCGTCTTAAATACACGTAAGCAGGTGTTTGTTCCTGTTTTCAATCTCACTCTTAATATTTTTGGCATGTTAACCTGCTGAATTGCGCACGATATTTGATATTATACTTAATTTAAAATGTATATGTGTGGCCTACTTACTGAATAAATATCTTTTATCTTTTATCCGTTTCTAAAAATGTTTAGGTTATTCAAACGTGGGAATATAGACAACGCGGTTAGCCTGATTGGTAGTGACTTAGTAGCCTTGTCTACAAAGCTAGCGGACCCAAGTTCAACTCCCGGTAAGGGCAAATATTTGTGTGATGAGAGCTAGTATTTGTTCCTGTCTTGGAGGTTTTCAATTTATTTCTGTATGTAAATATGTTTATCAATGTCTAGTACCCAATGCATAAATTAAGCAATATAAGCCTATGGCTTAGTTAGGGAGTAGGGCAATGTATGGGAGATTGTCCCTTGATTCCCTTGATTCTATAACGGTATTGTTAGTGGTTGACGTGTGAGCAGCTGGTCAACTTTGATCTCGGCGAACTAATTAACCCGTAACTATGAGTATATTCATTTATTACCGGTGACTTTTTGTTAATGATCCCTTATGCAACTTTGCCATTACATTTATCAATTCATCTATATGAATTACCTACCATCGATTTACTATAAGTTGGCTTTAAATATAAGTTTTTAAATGCAGTTTGAAGTAATTCCAAAGCGGTTTGACAAGTTTGTAGCGAAGCTAGCAGCTCCTGGTATGTTTTCCTGTCTTGGACATTTTTAAGATTTTCTATTACACACGAGTGTCATTTATACTGTCAGTTACAAGTGCAAGCGTGACAGCGATAGCCAGCCGAAAGCTACTAAAAAGTTGGGAATACCCTATTTTCTCTATTATAAGTATATTATTCTTTGTGTTCAAAGTTCAAATCTAGAGCTTACTTCGGGAGAAGGTACTAGTAATGTATGTACCTATGTATGTATATTTTTAATTGTACAATAATAAAAAAGAAATACGAAACACAGACAATATAAATTAAAAAAAAACAAGTACAAAGGCGAACTTATCCCTTTACGGGATTTCTTCCAGATAACCCTTGTTGAAAAAAGAAAAATGGTAAAATAATTATACCCTAATGACAAACAAACAGTCATGAATAAAAGAAAACAAGTAATGATAACAAAAAAGACAAAATGAAAATATATTAGGTTTTTTTTTTGCGATTGTCTCTTAATATTTTTTGTATATTCTAACTACAAGCTGAGCTTTTTCTAGATTTTGCTCGCTCGCGTTCATCAGTTTATAATAAGGAAGCTATTAAAAGCAGAACAAAAGTTAATCTAGCCTATCCCATGAACAATAAGGATATTATGATACACCTAACATAATTATTGCTTCCTCTGAAAATACAGTACAAGGTGCATGAGGCATGGACAAAATATGGACATACATAGCACAGAAATATATGAGTCTATCCTGTTCATTGACCGGGAATGGTGACTGACTAGAACAGAATAAAACAATATCAACAACAAAGAGTAAACAAGATAATAATTCTAAAAGGAAAACTCTGGATCGTGTTTTTAGTTAAGTACTTTATTTTGGATTTTTTACTTTTGATTTTGCATCTCTAATAACCTATATTTCTCACAAGATATCGATCGATATCGATATCGATGATTTTAAATATATCGATCAAAGGAGGGTGGGCAAATTGGCCTATATGACCAATAACAACAAGCGATATGTCACCGGATAGGTAATTCTAACTTGTAAAATTATTACTACGGCAAGTAGTTACCTTTGTGTGAAAAAAGTTATCGCCATGCAAAGACAGCGGCGTTTTAAAGTAATTATGCTAACTTCGTCTATGTAGGCGTCCCGATGTTCCCAATTTTTCAAATATTTCTCACAGTTATTTGAGATTTCCCACTACACTAAATCGTGTAGAATTAAAAAGCATATCCGATGATATAGTGCTTATTCTTATTGGTTTCTAGGCCAGTTTTCATACATTTCTGCCCATCCTCCTTTGCTCGAGTACTCAAGTCGTTTTGACGTCGGCGCTCAACACGACCGTCTGACTGCTTAAGTCAAGCTTATACCTACATTTTGGATAGTGATAATGAACGCCGAAAGCATCTTGTCTAGGGCCTTAGGTATATTGCTCGATAATAATGTAACCTTCGTACGGTAAAGCCAAAGTACCTTACGTGTGCTTACCTTACAATAATGGTGAGGACTTTTTGAAATTATTTATACTCAGATTTTGCTTTAATGGCGTGAAAAAGGCTCTATTTTAGCCATTTCACCAATTACCTTACTCTCTTAGTGACTGGAGTCGTAGCGAAAAGGGTACAAGTCGACTAAAAACGTAATAAAAAGGGGTATTAGTATAACGTAAACGGAGTATAATAGACAAATAAATAAAACCCTTTTTCACTTGATCTTCAGAAGACTTATAGCCTTTTTTCACTAGGACCCCAATGTCTCACCGGGATACAAAATGCTAGCACCAAGCAAAATAAAGACTTATTTCTTTTCCACCATATCTGATCGACTTAAACATAACATTATTCATTTTATTATTATTAGTTTAAGCAGATAACCACCCTACATCAGATAGCAACCAGTTCATTGGTAATATAAAGCGCATTATTCAAATTGCTAGAAAAGATAATGATAATACTTTTTGCTTATTTCCAAAGCCCAAACGATAATTATCTAATAAAGTATACGCCCTTATTTCGACCTTTCTTATCTGCTGCTGTCAGTGCACCGTTGTTAATAACGCTCATCAGGGGTAGCATTGTGTTACCTTGATTGCTATCACAGTGGCGTTACTTAGACGTCACTGTTGCGATGTTGGCACATATGTACTAACTAGATCCTAAATTGGGTCTTAGGTAACACGTTTGCTAAACTAACTGCTGTTATTTTGTCTAATATTAAAGGTACGAATATTATTCAGCTAAAATTGCAATATTAACTTAATCAATCTTGACGTATTCTAATTTGACGGGCGACTTTTTATGAAAATTTTGCTGAACATGATGAAAATCTGCCCGTAATTGAATTTTTTAAACGTTATTGCGCCCGTCAGAACCGCTAACGACATGCGTGGCGAGGGTTCATTCCCTGCGAGTTAATCAATGTTTTTGTCAGCTCCACCCTTGTAAGTAACTAAACATGTCTGTTTTTAATACGTGGGTTAGTGGGTGCGTTAATAGCATAGACTTATAGGTTTTAATAAGGCTTTCAAAGTCAACATCACGTTATGAAAACCATCGAAATATAATAAATACTTTCCTGAGGCACTCTTGTTTTATTACAGGTTTTGCATAAGAATAATCTTTTCAGAAAAAACTAGACGATCACTAATGTGATGTGTGAAGCTAATGCTTCACATAGGTAGTATAAGACCGCGACTAGCGATAAGACCGCCTGTTGTTTACCTGTTGTTTTTGTTTTAATTTTACTGGATCTCTGTAATGTTTTTGTTTGGCGTTCAATAAAGTGTTTTGTATTGTATTGTATTGTATTGTATGTGTACGCCGTGGCGACGACTGGTGTTTCTGTAGTCATGAATTGGCTCTCTAACTGTAAACGCTGCAATATTTTTCTACCTTTTTTAGAGGCTTTTATTTAACTTGCGTTTTAGTTATTTGATTTTTTTGTCAACTTCCTGCTGACCGATTAACGTGAAATTTACTTACTTTTTTGGGACATCAACAGCCTTACTGTTTATTGTGAGCTATAAGTAGGCAATCTAAATGAAGCCGATAACAATGATTATAAATTGTTAAAGTTAGAAAGTTGTCAGAAGATCTTTGCTGTACTCAATCAGTTTGAACTCTTGAATTTGTTTAGATTGGCAGTTGACACTGGCGTCAACTGCCAATCTGACCAATAACCGAACCTTGAAAGAAATGCACATTTTTGGTAACATATATTTATTCTATAGTCATTCAGTTCTGAGTTGTGTTTGAAAGTTATGAGACTCTAGCTCATCGCAAAGTATGTTTAAAATATAATGGTGCCGAACCGACAAACAACCGGACGAAAACGCAGACAAGAATTCGAGCAAGTAAAACGATACGATAACTTATTCTATCGATGCTTCAAATACCTTGCTATAAATAGCCGCTAACTGTCTAAGCTGACTACGAAATTTCACCCCAAGCCAAGTTGAAATGCTGTTACAGCTAGTTTAATATAGAATGATATGTCTTTCATACGCCACACAATGTTTGCAAACGTAACTTGCACAAATACCGAGTCAGAAACAGAATATCACGTTGGAGACCTATTGTTAGTGCCTACCTCGGCACGCAAACCCTACCCTACCTCGCACTACAACGATTGGGGTCCACTGCCTCCTACTTTATTGTTCAATTACTTTTTAACCTTTTGGTGCAGTATAAACACTATTAATGAGTTGATTTTTGCTTGTCTTTAGTTATTTTTGGAATTAGGAACACGATTATTTTTGTACTGTTTTTTTTTTAAGTACGGTAAACCCTACCCTAAATTTCATTCATAACTTAAGAAAAACAAAATCATTCATAACTTAAGATCTATGCTCTTGGCTCTGGAGTGTCCGTCATTCTTCTCTATTAGTTGCTAGGTTCTTGAAATCATCCTTCTGACATAACTTTACAGATACCACTGGACCTTAATATTCTCTTTCACTTTCTTAAAGTAACTTCGTCTGTGTCGTCCAGTGCCTCTTTTGCCTTCTATTCTTCCCTCTATGATATTTTTCATGAAATTATCGTGTCGTAACCAGTGCTCTATCATCTTCTGTTTTCTATCACCTTTAACAAGCTTCTTTTTTCTTTTACAATATTAAGTACTTCCACCTCTGTTTTCTTTCCTTTAAACCCCAAATATATTTACGAAAACCTACTCATCGAAAACTGTATAAAAGTGATGAAATAATTTCAAGAGAAGCCAATTAAGCAGGATATGCCTACAATATAGAATATACCCTCAGAGGTCAGCGGATGATTAAATGGTAATTAAAACCGCATCAGGATTCAAATAACGATTGCTTTTAAGATATTAAACTTACTTAACCAACGTTTACTAGTATTCATTGTATCCCGCAGCCCTGTAAGCGGTCTTTAGGTATTTACATTGCAAACCTCAGGGCAGTGTGTATTTAAGATTGAGCATTATAATAGCGGAGCTATTTTAATGCCCTTTCACATGAAATGGTCACGGATAAAGAGTGGATTGTTTACGTGTTGATTGGCCATTTATTATTGTTTTTACGTTTGTTTGTGAAATGCGTTTCAATTTGTGATATTATTACGTGTTGTACTGTTTTCTTTCTCTTTTAAAATCGTATTTTAATCCCTTTTTGAAAGTTTTGAGCTTGTTAGTTTTTATTAGACCGAAGTGGGGTAGAAAGTAAATGACTTTGATCCTCTCGCGATCTCTGGGGTGTCCTTAGTTCAATTTATTCTTCCATGAAATACCAGGGGCGTGCAGGGCTATATTTTATTGCGAAAATATATGTGTACATTCTTACAATAAAACATAGCTCGTGAATTGTTCAGTTTATAAAAACATATCACTTTCTTTAATAAAACCATTTACATAGTCAACCATTTACATACTTAGTATTTAAAAAAACTGAAAAATAAATGAACAATTAGACTGTCATCAAAAATAAATGGAATTAACCGAGGCGACGTTCTTTTTAATAACAATGATCAACTTTTGAAACTTTTTCTATTCACTGAAATAAAACACCTTCAAAACCGTTTTATTTTTGACAAAGGCGAACGGCGATACAAAAAAGTCTTAAATTTTTTTGAAAAACTTTTATTGAAACCAAGTTTTAAACTTTATAATTTCTTTGTGAAAGTTTACATTCAAAATGTTAACCGAGCCGTTGCAGGCTGAATCCGACCAAGTTTCTCATTAAACACGTAAATTTTTACGACTCTAGAATTTCTCTAAAGTCCGCCGGAGTCATAAATTGGTGGGTCGTTACCGGCCCTTTTAAATATTGAAATTATGTCATTGCTAAGTTTTAAGTGCGTAAGTTTTAGACTTTCTTTTAGGGTATTGTTTTGTTTAAATACCGGACTTTTAAACAAAGCAAAATTGATTATTTTAATTCTTTACACATGGGCCCTTTCGGATACACTTCTCGACTCTTTAGGATCTTTTGTGCAATTACCCTCTTAAAGTTGAAGAAAAACCATAGCCACATCTAAACTCTAATCCGAAATGGCCACAGTCTTAATACCTGCTAGCTTCTGTCCGCAGAATCAGTTATTCGGTCATCCCATGTTGTCGGGGATTTGACGTTGTTTCCTCGGGATTTTTTTAATTTGTCGGGATGAAAAATAGCCTACACACAAAATTTCTCATTTATAATATAAGTAAGAGGAAATTAAAAAGTACGATTAAGAGAGAAATATACTCAAGCCTTATCTAATTATAAGAAAAAATTACGAAACTTCAGTCAATCATCACTTTAAAAACCGTTAAAACATGTAACCGAAACCGTATGAACTGTAGGTACTCACGCTTGCCGGAAAATATCACCGAAAAACTTTCAAGCGTCACCCAACCTAATGACCCTACTATCCAATCTCCGCGTTAGAATCTCGCGAACGTTTAACATCGTTAGTATGGCGAAAAGTTGTAGAGCCCAAGAGGGATCCTTACGCCTGTCCCTGCACACTTTGCACCCGTAATGTGAGACTCGTGAGAAGAATACAGCCTTGCTAAATGGGCCCGATATATTAAATCCGAGGCACTGTTTATTGACAAACGGCCTGCCTTTCCGGTTCAGTTGTTCCGGAGTTGCTCCAGTTGCTAGAATAAATCAGCTGGGCTTGTTATATCGAATTGGGTGTGAATCGAGTCCCTTAATTCGTGGGGGGATTCATAGATGACTGGAGTAGTTGTTTATCGTGTTGGCTTACCGTTGTTTCAGGCTCATGCAATGTTTTTGAGGTTACCCATCATTTTATCGAATTTCATTTCATTGATTGTATTATATCATTTTATGGAATTTATTTCACCGGACACTATTTTCTGCGGAAACCATAAGGTTTTTAGATTATCTTAAACATTACGTAGGTTAGGTTACACTTGGGACTACCAAAAAAAAAAAAACTCATGCGGAGAGCAATGCCTTGATGAAATGAAAATTTCTCCTAAATGACTCATTCGTTGAAAGGTGTTTCTATTAAATAATGCAAGTCTATTTTTGTATTTAATTACGGGCCCTTATCTAATCAATATTTAGAACAATATTCTGTTTGACATGTTCTAATTCTAATTTTAATTACCTAATGTCTTTCACTCCTGTTAAGGCGTATTTCGTCAATGTCAAGTTATTTATAGACACTCCTATGAACTTATTAGACAAATAAGTCCATGGATATGACGCGCGAGGGCAATTTTTCGGTAAAAGAGTATTTTCTCTAATGGACTAAATAGAAGCACATGGGGTTAGCTCCACGCACTTCTATCAAGTCGTTTGACATGTTTTTGTATTGTCAACGTTTTGATAACTCTTACTTGGCAGTAATGGCGGCCGAGTTAAAAACAATAAGCCAACACGCTCGAGTATTAGAAAAATAAATACTATCTTCTTTTTCTTATCCGACTGATTCAGAAGGAGGGCCAGAAAGAGGGTAATGTTTTACTAAATATATAAAATAGTTCCGTGGCGAAGCCTAAACCGCGGGACCTAGGTACTTGAAAACTTCAAATTTGGAGGGAGTATGCGTTGGGTACCCTAGAGGTACACGAAGAAAAGGTTTTCTTGAAATCTACTCCAAACAAGAAGAAATAGGAGTAGCGGGAAACTAATTCTACGCGTACTAAGTCGCGGGGGTCCTATGTTTAATATAAACTTGATGACAATGCTTAGTTATATTTTGACGTCAAATTGTAACATTATTTTCCTTGCCTTTTCTATTAAAAAGCTTTTGAACAAAGGTTAAACTTATTACATGGAGACCATTAAATTCCACTAGCTACCTCTGACGACAGCCGGGGGCGACGAAGTTGTAGAGTCGTTTAATGAGTTTAAACCAAAAGGTTGGAACTGGGGAAGGTAGAATGAAAATTCATTTTGTGCTGCCTTAGTTGTTGGCGCACGTGAGAAATAGTTTACCAGTGAAATGAAACCGGGTGACTGATGACTGAATGATGAAAACACTTTGTTATCATCTTTACGGATTTACATTCTCTCTAGGGGATTCTTTGTATTTACTCTGTACTTACTTCGTATTTATAGTAATATTGGAGTAAAAACACCATCTTCTTTCTTCCATTCCCATTAATCCCCATTCCACATAATGATATTCAGAATTCGTTTTTTTGTAAATATTTTATAAAGAAAATTGCATGATTTTATTATTTTATGGTTTTCTCCGAGTTTTAGCCGTTTTGAAAAACGGAGACAAAAGAGGGGGAGGGAGGGTAAACATTTTTTTTAACGTATTCCTACTGCAATACAAATCTACATTACGTGCAATCAACTGCATTATTATCTAGATTCGTAAATAAAAACGTAATCTATTACATTTTGCGCTTATTACCCTGAAGCACGTATAAAAGCTAAATGTATGCCAAGTTTCATGCTTTCTGCTGGATGGGACCGCAGGCGCAGTTCAGGTTAACAAGCCGCGCTACTAAAAAAACAACTTTTAAATATGAAAGAAACACGTTTCTGCTTTTTTATTTCTTTGTAATACTTTGCATAGCGAATAAATTGGTATGATATACATACACATATTTTACAACAGTTTAAACATGTTTGCGAATTAAACGTGAGGTATTGTTAGAAATAAATTGTAGCATGTCAAATGCATGATTGCTCCCATTATTGAGTTTCAACCTGGCGAGCGAATCCAAATGTAACTTTATATGTAGTATATTGTAGTTTATTGCACAAGGTACACAAGATAAAACACGATTTTTTCCTAACTGTACTTGTATCGCTAATGATTAACATATGATTAAAAGAAGGTTACGTACGGTTTTAGCCAATACAGCTCGACTAACTATTAAGGGGTTCCTATATTTTGACGTCAAATTGTAACATTATTTTCCTTGCCTTTTCTATTAAAAAGCTTTTGAACAAAGGTTAAACTTATTACATGGAGACCATTAAATTCCACTAGCTACCTCTGACGACAGCCGGGGGCGACGAAGTTGTAGAGTCGTTTAATGAGTTTAAACCAAAAGGTTGGAACTGGGGAAGGTAGAATGAAAATTCATTTTGTGCTGCCTTAGTTGTTGGCGCACGTGAGAAATAGTTTACCAGTGAAATGAAACCGGGTGACTGATGACTGAATGATGAAAACACTTTGTTATCATCTTTACGGATTTACATTCTCTCTAGGGGATTCTTTGTATTTACTCTGTACTTACTTCGTATTTATAGTAATATTGGAGTAAAAACACCATCTTCTTTCTTCCATTCCCATTAATCCCCATTCCACATAATGATATTCAGAATTCGTTTTTTTGTAAATATTTTATAAAGAAAATTGCATGATTTTATTATTTTATGGTTTTCTCCGAGTTTTAGCCGTTTTGAAAAACGGAGACAAAAGAGGGGGAGGGAGGGTAAACATTTTTTTTAACGTATTCCTACTGCAATACAAATCTACATTACGTGCAATCAACTGCATTATTATCTAGATTCGTAAATAAAAACGTAATCTATTACATTTTGCGCTTATTACCCTGAAGCACGTATAAAAGCTAAATGTATGCCAAGTTTCATGCTTTCTGCTGGATGGGACCGCAGGCGCAGTTCAGGTTAACAAGCCGCGCTACTAAAAAAACAACTTTTAAATATGAAAGAAACACGTTTCTGCTTTTTTATTTCTTTGTAATACTTTGCATAGCGAATAAATTGGTATGATATACATACACATATTTTACAACAGTTTAAACATGTTTGCGAATTAAACGTGAGGTATTGTTAGAAATAAATTGTAGCATGTCAAATGCATGATTGCTCCCATTATTGAGTTTCAACCTGGCGAGCGAATCCAAATGTAACTTTATATGTAGTATATTGTAGTTTATTGCACAAGGTACACAAGATAAAACACGATTTTTTCCTAACTGTACTTGTATCGCTAATGATTAACATATGATTAAAAGAAGGTTACGTACGGTTTTAGCCAATACAGCTCGACTAACTATTAAGGGGTTCCTATATTCTAATAAATATACTAATTTTTATTGTAACATTATAAAGGTAGTGTCACGAATCATCAGTCAAACGAGGATTTGTCAAACTATTCTCGGCACTTACAAGGCGTCAACTCTCAAAATGTCAGAAACGTCCATTATTTTTTACTTTTGGAGTGTCAACTGCAGACGCGGTTGAAAGCACTTTTCATTTCAGTCATTTCGCAAATCTACTTACATTTATAATGCAACGCATGCTCTGAATAGAGCGCAAAGTTTCATGAGCTTCGTCCAAGACTAAAACAACAGCCAGCGTAATTATGTCCCTGGGGAGTCCACCGACCGCTCGCACAACGGCCAACCATTTTTATATTATTTATAAGAGAGGTAATGCTGCTCATTTACTATAACAGCAACAGAAAAATTTAAACAATGGTAGGAGTAAATATTTAGCATGTTACTCATAACTTTGATCAAACTCAAATTGGCTTCAAAGGGAAAACCAGAAGGGAATGTGAAAAATATTTTTCCTGTCGTGTGGTTGGAATGACCCTGCGTAAAATATGGGTCGGTCGACCCTCTAACTGTCAGCAACCTCAACAATTTAGCCTAAATAAATGGGCCTGTACCGCACAGTGTCTCCTCTCCACTCAAATATGAATTCAACAGCGAAATAGGCACCAATAAATGGCTGAATTTTACAGTATGCAATAAAGATTACGGTAGCCTCCACGAGATTTTGTAGTTTACGTTTAAAATTCAACATTCAGTTAAAACGTGAACGAACAAATACATTGGACTTGGTTTTATTTTTGAGTTACAAGCGTCAGTTTTGTACACCAATGAAAGGTTGCCAATAATATACGGTATATTTCATATATTTATTCATATTATTTAGGGATTTATTCCACAGGCCATTATAAAACCGAATGGTTTAGATACATTATATATTTAATTAGAAAAAGATTGAGCTTAAATAGTATTTTGTTCACATGTCTGATAACAATGCTTAAAACATTTTAGTGAAACCAAAATTTCTATTAATTCTGCCCGCTATTTTCATTTTAGCAAACTCGTCGTCTGTTATATAATATTTACAGCCAATATCTTCAGCGTGAAAGATATAAGAGAGTGTATAAAAGATATGCTAAGTTCCGCTTTAGTGAGCGAATGACATACTTCAGCACTTTATCTTACGCAATATACCTTGAGAAGAAACGTTTCTTTAAAAGTATTCAACAACGCAACGTTAAGAAAAGCAAGGTCAACGCAAGGTCCTAGTAGTAAAAGACCGGTCCTGTGGCAAACATTGGGGGAGGCCTTTGTCTAGCAGTAGACGTCTTTTGGCTGGTAGTATGAACGTTAAGAAAAACATAGTAGATTGTGTCACAAGGGAGCAAAAATGACATAATTACGGAAAGGGCGTATATTGAATGCTGAGCGTAGTGCGGGATTCAAGTGTCTACCGTACTAACACATACTGCTTTTCACATCACCTAAGTGGAAAATAAAAGAAGAGAAGAATTTCTCACAACAGGTTGAGTTTGGGCAGCTAAAAAAAATACGTGTGTGTTATTTAAGACTACTCTCAAACTTATATAAAAATTAACCAATACGGAATCGGACAGTTGGGTACCTTTCCTTGTAAGTTGTAATTAATAAAATTTGACTCTAAGGTACTTTTTGACAAAAATAATAAGCTTTATCAGTTATGTAAAGCATAACGTCCAGTATGAGGGCCTTATAAAAACTGCCCATTTTGTAAGTTTAGTTAATTCTATTGTTTTCAATATGAAAAAGTATATAAAACTACTTTTTTTTTTATTCATATCAGAGAATGTTAAGCAAATGACAGTTATGAAAAATAATATTAACTTCAGACAATTTATTTAGTCTACGAACGTTTATACAATGTCAAAGAAGTCTGCTGAAGTTAAGCGGAGCGTTGCTCTTTCGGTATTGTTTGCTACAAAATTTATGTATTTTTTCTGTAGCCTTTTTATACATAAAATATCGCATTAGTTAATTGGAGATGCCGTGAGTAAACATGTGGAAGTATTTAATTATAAAAGCAAAATGTGTATTCAAGCAATCAATTTCATTTTTAATATTTGTATATTTTTTTTACCTTTTTTATTTCTTGTGTGTATAAGACGCTTTTAAACGAGAACACACTGCGATGTTTCTCGCCGGACAGCTGTTTCACACAATATTACTTTTATGTTGGGTGTCCGGTAACATGAGCATGTCATGCTCGCTCAAAGGTCTTTGCTTACGGTATAATGCATAATATACCTACCTACTTTTAAGTATTATTGTTATTATGATTGAAAAAATGACCTTCTGCTGGAGTTTCTTGCGGCGCTTCTTCTCTGCAATGATGGTCTTGTCCGAAGCGCTTATATTACCGACGTGTAAAAGAGCCCTCATGTGGCCTATACTTACTAAATAAGTAGTTTGAACTTTGTTCTTTTTTAAATTTTGCTGAACTTTATTGCAAAGACGCGTCGGAAATATTTTGATTCAGGCAAAGTATGTGGAGTACTATTACTAAAACATGTAATGTTCTAAAACGAACGTTATTTAAGCGAGGTATTGAGTAATTTAATAGCTGTAATAAAATGTATTTTCTTCTTTGTTTTCTTCGTCATATTTTGCTCTAAATTAGAATAAGAGTTACAATGTTAGTGTTGTCGTTTAAAATGAAGCAAAACTATTTTTTTTTATATTATTATAAACAAGCAGTGGTATGAATACCTAATAAAATTTTGAAAATTTGTAAAATCCCAACTTTTGCTTTAGTTTTGGGTGTTCGGCAAGTTTTTTTTTTAACGTTTCAACGATGACCAACACTTTGTTTTTTCTTCGCCTATGTGAGTATCCCACTACTGGGCAAAGGCCTCTCCCCTTGATCTCCACAGAACACTATTGATTAACTTTAATATACCGGTACTCGACATTAGATACCCTTAGAGTCGTGATCCACATATCATCTTCCACCGAGGCGTCATTGGTCACAGATAAATCCTTACCCTTATAATTCCCCATAGAAGGCTACAAAGGGTTCCCTAGTATCCTTGAATAGTCGAGTGTTATCTTCACCGACACCAAGTCTTATTTGCCAATGCCTACGGCAGTCGCGTTAGCTTCACAAAATATTGCCAACCGACCATGGTTCTTATGTGTTCGAGTTTTTGTTCGGATTTGAATTTCACCGATGGCAAACTGAAAATGGCGTCGGTGTACACGTAACGTTATAGCTCTGCGAAGAATTATTGCCAACGCACCTGACGCCGGGAAGTTGCCGCTTTATAGAACCGTACCGTGCTATTAATGATGGATCTTTACCCATTTGTATGCTTCGTTGGTAGCCAATTTTATGTAAGAAGACGCTTTTATATGTAAACAGGTGCCTCAACAACTTTTGAGGCAGCAGATTGCTCACATGTACATGATTAATTGTACAAAATCAGAAGTTTAGGCACATGATTCACAGAACTTACGAGTAGGTTTTAAGTTTTTAGGCCAATATGACCGTTTATTAAGATACGAAATCATAATTTAGGCGTTGCTAATTGAATTGGACGTTTATTTAATTTTGCTCTTTAATTTGGGCTGCGAAATTCTTCATTAATTTTTAGTTCATATCATTTATTAATTCATTCATTCATTATTGACAGTTAACTTCAAACGAAATAATTATTATTTGTAAAGTTTCAAGTACACTAGAGAGAATTGCACTGCGGTGAAGGGGTGGGGAACACGCGTTTTAATATTGTTTATGAAAAATTGGAAATAAAAAAAACCAACTGCATTTATGTATATTGTCATCGATATATGTTAAAAAAATCATTATTATTTTCTTCTCATAAGGTACTTTTATTAAATGTACCTTTTACTCTTCACAATCGGTCAAGCTCTTTAAGCTACAGGAGGTCAAATTAGAAAGGACATACAGTGCTACCATTTTCTTAATGGCGATCGAAGCTTCGTTTTTCTATGACACACGAGTGACAACTATACCTACTGTCAGTTGCGAGTGTAAGCGTGATAGCGATAGCCAGTCGATATCTATTAAAAGGTTAAAAATTACCCTTGTTCGGCGTCAGTCGGGTATAAGAGCCGAAGCACTATCAGCCCAATGGAATCTTGATCCACCATAGAACGTGGCATTATAAACAATTTGTTTGACGATTCTTACGACTTCAACAACTGTCACATAGTTCTATGGTGGGCTGATAGCACTCGGCACGCTACAAAAATAAGCAGGATTTTGATATGACTAAGTTGTATGTAAAAATGGTATTGATAAAAAATCTGTGTTCGACCTTTTTGTAGGCGAGAGCATAATTTTATTTTTCAAATAACGGCTCAGTAAAAATAACAATAAAATTATGCGACAAAAGTATAGAAGAGGAATTGAAATAAATAACATAAAATTCCTTTTTTTTGCGTACATCAGTACAGAGAATAAGTTTAAAAATAGTGTCAAAAATCATTAAACTAAACGTTGGTCTTGCTTGCATTCAGTAATTTAATGAATTACGCAGCTTTCATGTGACAATTTTAACAAACAGAGGTACTTCGTTACTTAAAACAATTGAATAATATGCATATATATACTACGACCATCTAATTGGTATATTTTAGTAAAAAACCTAAAGTAGGTACGTAACCTAACCTAACCTAACACTAGGTAAACAAATATTTTATTTCCGTACCAAATGCCAAAAGTATGGAACTTCAAACATATTTTTATCCATATAAGTAGTATAAATAATGTGAGATAATGATATACTCGTAATTTTCCGTCCCCGAAAAACAAAAAAATAGCAGCCATTATAACGCTTTGGTGTTAATCGCAATTTTTAAACAAAAAAATACCTACTTTCGAATTACAAAACAATACCTACATTTTCACTAAAAGATGCTTTTACTGGATATCCCACCAAAACATAAATGTTAAAAAGGACAAGTTCTCATGGGTAATTTAAATGGTGCCAAGTTACGCATTAGATTGTTTACAGGCAATAAATGTATTTTGAGTCCTAACTTATCAGTTTTCTATATACATAACAATATAATTTAATCTGTTGGTTATAAAATGAAACTGAAAAGCGCGGAGAGTGCCTATTTTGTCAGTCACGCTGAAAAACATTTCCATAGAACGCATTTGGAGCATAAGGATTGCAGCCGTGAGAGGGTTTTAAATTTAAATATTGATGGGTCTCAGATTCTTCTTACCATCCGGGGGTCCATAGCATAAAAAAGATAAAGCTGTATAGTTCAAAAATCCAAATTTTGCCTCTTAATTAAACTTGTTTCTGCTTGTTTTAAAGCTAAGCGCCCATGCTCCCTGCTAGTGACTGCGCAAAGGTTTAACTATACAACGCGTTAATCTTGTTAGAAAGTTCTCCTTTAATTAAGGCTTCATGGTTTCTGATTCTCGTTCTAAGTGCTTCGGATTAAATGTCTGGAATTTCGCGAACTAATTTTAAAGTTTGAGGTTTTTGGATTATGTTTTTTTAATTTTTGTTAATTGGTGAAGGAAAAAAACCCTTGGTATAAATAACTACCTTCTGCCCTCGACTTAGACTGTATAGATTTTGATTATCGTTATTCCCTGGAAAACTTAAAAAAATCCGGAATGAAATTGTGCTATGTGTTATTCCAGAGTACAAACTAGTTATTTCCATTTCATCCAAACCCGTCCAACCGTTGCAGCGTGAAGGAGAAGTAAACAATCATAAACTTTCGCATGTTAGTAGGATACGCTCTTGAAGCCTGTGGAAAACCCATTTCATATCTTTTATTTCTTCGTCTTTAAACATCAAACCGAAGTTTGGTTAGTTACTGATGATTTTGGATAGCACATCTTTAGCTGTTGATTTAATATGGGAAACTTTGTTACTGGGTAAAAAGTGAGCGATATAACTTAGCGAAGGTACTTTGAAACGTGGCTAGGTAAGGGTATTGATGTTGCTTGTAGCATTGATATCGCTCAATAACATATGTAAAATGCGCCCAAGACAAATACTGTCGTAGTTGCGGAGCACGAGAAAATACAAAAAATAATCTGCAACTGCGCTACAATATTTGCAAAATAGATTGGTACTAATATTACTTTTTGATTAATCAATAGCTGTGTGTGTTTTCTGTTCATCACAAATTTTGCTTTCAATAAAACACTAGTTGATAATGGATTGATGAATGAATTTGAATAAATTCAGTTTGCGGAGCTGAAAATCGGCCCGTTGATGGGTAATTTAATAAAAGATGAGCTACAAATTAATCTGGCCCCAATTAGGTGAAAATATTGCTTGTCCTTTAGAAATTTTCGTTGACGTGGAATAATTTTGGATGATTTTGCAAGAAGACGAACAAAACAAGTTAAATTGTATCCTATGTTATTAATTATGATGGTGAAGTGAGATTCTCAGGAAATTTAAGGTTAATGTTATTTTATATTGCTTTTGGGTGCATTTGTATAAAAAGTCTACTAATATAAATATCAAAAGTACCACAGTTTCTCTTCCTGTGTGTCTATTGATAGCGCCTCAAATCATTTTTTTAAATATAAGTATCTAGTTCATTTTAACATTAACGGAAGAAAATGGCTCCTGAGGGAATAATGTTACGAAGGAAAAAAATAAAAAAGGGATAGGGGAAGGGGATAAGGGGGAAGGGGGGAAGGGAATCCCCGGGCAAAATCCAGTAAAAAATATTACCAAATTAAAAAAGAGCTTAGCGAATTCTCCCAAAATATTAAACTTTACTTTCACATATGTATTTGTCTAGAATAACGTCTAAAAAAAATACAATTATTTCGCATAAATAAAAACGTATTCTTTATTTCAAAAATGTCAAGCTCAAGAAAAACTAGTCAGTGTTATTTTTATGAAATGTATCACTGTCAATACTCATCCATTTCAAGTGTCATATTATTATTGAGCCTCAGGATCGGATTAGAGTGTCATTATGATATTAAAGATTATTCACATATACAAAAGGAACTGTTTTTGTACCTCTAAAATATATTACAATAAACCAGACAAAGTCCCTCTCAGAGTAATCTCCCTTAACACTCAGAGTAGAATAAATACGCATGCGAATTAATTATCTATAATAATACCATTTATTTCCTCTCGGATTATCTCACAGTGGAGGATAATGCACGCCTATTGGTAAGAGGGGCTCGTTGTTCGCAATAATTTACGGTATTAAATTTTTGCTGTTATGGCTTCCGTTTTGCTTTAAAAAAGTTCACGACTCATAATTTTTGTACCTCATATATTGAGATAAAAATCTATAGAAAGGTATCCATATAAAATTGTTTTGTTACCTACTGATTATCAAGGTCTTTTACCCATCATTGCTGAAAAGAAGCTTCGCAAGAAACTCAAGCAGAAGCAATATGACCTAAAAGTAATATTGAATTTATTTTAAAAGCAAACATTTTGGTAAAACCTTTTTCTATTGGAGTATTGTAAAGTAAAACATCGAAATCAGACGAGTGATCATTCATTAGATGTTTGTTGTTGTTTTTATTATATTTGTATTCTTTGATTATCAAATTGCAATGCAATTTATATTCTAACATTACATTGATAAATAAAAAAATAAACAGCCGTTTCAATACGTTTAGATTAAAAATTAAATAGAAGAATAACACAATGCGGTTTTGACAGAAAACTCATCGATTTTTTTACTACGACATAGCTACGCAGAATAGTTTTCGCTGATATATATCTGCTATAGCTCTGTCCTTAACGCTCGACGTGAAATGAACTGCGTAATTAATTCATATATGTCATACAAAATAAACCTTTTAACAAATGTAACAAGAGCAGCAGTAAGAAAAGATAATTTCAAAAAAGCGGCAGAACGGTAAGAAATTGTAGCATGGAGCAGCAGAAAACGAATATTTTATGTTCATAGAAGTGGGCATGTGCACAAAAGTGGGTACCAACTCATATAAGAAATAAAAAAAAAAATGGCACTACGGCTTATATTGAATCTCCCTCTAACTTAAAGCAATTTAAATATTATAAGCCACCTTCTTTCGGTTAATGGGGTAACCTTTTAGAGAACTGCATCTGCAACTGAAATTATCTGAAGTGAAAACTTTATTTAAACGTTATAGAGACAATAAAAAGGTGATCAATTTAAATTAAAATGTAAAAATATCGTTTTAATTATTCTATGATTATGAACATCGACTATGAAATTATGGGCATAATTGTGTAAATTTTTATATGCTGTTTACGGACAATAAAGCACCCAAAGTTGCATTATTATGACTAGATAAGTAATTAGGCGTCGCGTTGCAGAGAATATTTTAATTTAGAAACGTGCCGTTTCTAATTTAAATACATTGTATTGAGCCAAGTTCTGAAACAAGGTAAGCGCGCCGGGTATGTGGTACCTATTAGAGGAACAAATTCTAACCCGCTGAAAATTATTACGAACCAAACCAGTTGGACACTATTTTTTATATTCCTGTATCCCCGGAGCAGTCGATCTGGTTATGATTTATCACTAACCAACCCCAACGTGTTGTTTTAAAATAACCACAGTATTCTTTTGAAATTTTGATATTTGTCAGTAAAGGACTTTATTGTGTTTTATTTTTGTCGCTTACGTACTTTTGGTCGTATTCCATTAATTTTACCGGTGAACGTTAAAATAAGGTCGGCTAATCAGAACGAGGATTTTTTTAATCATATCACTACAATTACTTCCATTGGCGGAGTCATGACCTTGCCAAAGTTTCTCTACGACTCGACGGTCAGTTTAGTGTACATACATCGCGTCCACCAGCTTCGAGTGATTTTCACCGGAACGTTAGACCACCCTGTGTGAGGCTTACCGACACTTCACCTTCCAATGTGTTCCGCCCAATGCCACTTGAAGTAAAATTCACTGAGCTATTTCGATAAACAAACCAAAGACGCTCCAAAGAAGATTAAACCACAATATTATTAAGCCTGTATTCCTTTACTCATTCGGTTTTACGGCGTTAGCCAAATGCAACCGCGCATCCGAAGCAGGCGACGTAATAAGGTGAGAAGGCAGCTTGCATCAACGACAGGCACTGCTCACACGGGAGCTCATAAACGGAGCTCACCCATTTGCAGTAAGAACAGAACTTGTCCTGTACTTTGTTATTTAACAGACTACAGTCTAAGTGCACCAAACGGATGGTAATGGCACCAACAACAGCGCAGCCGCGCTTAGATGAATAAAATGTATTAGATTCAGTTAAGCCGCTTGCGGAGTGCCAAATTGCTACGTGACTAAATCACAATGTCGCGTATGCTTACCGTTGAATATGGGAGTGAGTTTGTGAACACTTGAATTCATAAATATATGAGTACGTCGCCAACAAACACGCCAACAAATCGCATTGGCAATAGGTTCTATGTATACATATATTTGGCGCGTTCGATTTATATAATAGTGCTTTTGACTGTATACTGTGATCATTTCTTATAATTGTACGTTTCCAAAACTTACTCTTGAAATAGGAGATGAACAAAGTACGCTTTATAAAAAAAATAAAGATTATTCGTCTGTGAAAAATTGGCATCAGTGGCAGATAAAACAAGAAGATTGTTTGCTCACTGCGTGTTGATTATTTCAAAAGAGAGATTTTATTTTGAATGAATTAGTTAACTAATAAATACATCCCTAATAAATAAATTAACAAATAGGTTGAAAGTTGAAATTTATCAGAACATTGAATGTTTAGAGTTGCACGTATTGGTCTATTAAAGAAAGAAACACGCCGTTTGAGTTATGTACAAGACAAATGGTGTAGTTGCTTGGTATAAAAATAAAATAGAAATCTAATATGTTTTGCTGTTGGTAAATACAATTCGATGTGCATTTTGTACTTATTCTGGAGAGAAAACTGAAGCAAGTATCTGTCGGACAAACTTAGCAAACAAATTACAAGTGGAAAGAAAACTGTGGGAGAATCGCGATGTTCTCGAGGCCAAAATAATATTTTTGTAAAACCACGCCGATAACATAACATACATGTGCACAACTTAGAAAATAGCTAGTTCTAGTTATATATAAATCTAATATGACCTGGACTTTCAGAAATCTGTGCTTATGCCTGTCTGATTATTTATTAAGTTTTTTTAACTAACCCAGGCGTCGGTATAATAAGGTAAACCACCCAGTAGTCAGCCAGAAACCTGTAGTCAGCCTCTGCCTATACTTGGTACGAGATGAAAGAGTACAAAAGATATATTTCACACTCTTCGCACTCACATAAGGTTGACTACATACTGGTTTATAGCTGACTATTGTGTGTTATACCCAATCATCAGATACACTTATAATGCTGTATTTAGAGCGCATGTAGATTTCCCCCCGTTAATGGGCGGCGGTATTGTTTGTATGCTATCCTCGCCACTAATGTTAACTATTTTAATGCCTTTGTTGAGAATTCAAAGCCTAGTAATAACCACAGTAAATGTTTTCATTACACTCCTTATAAACATGTTAATTTTAAGTACTAAAATGTCGCCTGCTGCCTAGTCTGCAAAGAACTCGGTACAAAGTGAAAATATTGTTTTCCAGGATAAAAAGTATTGTCTTCAATCTTAATCCAAGATGGACTAGTTGAGCCCCAAATTTACTCTGAATCCATTAAACATAATTGTAATTACTTGGTTCGATAGGACCGAATTACATGAGAAAGAAGATTTAAAGATGCCCACATATGCCTTAATCGCTACACTACACTTCGTATCTTAGCGAACGCAATCTTATTAACTCAATATTTTTACTACACTTCTAAAACTTTTGATATTTTATTGACTTATCTACATTCTAATCGCCATCTAAGATCACACCAGGAATTTTTAAAAATCCTGTTGTGTTCCGCGAAGAGCGCTACAAATTAAACCGCGTTGGCTAATGCAATTAGCAATCTGTATGTTATACGGGTAAGGGGAAGGCAAAGAAAGGGTATTGCAATGATCAATTTAACACCGTAAGGTATTTAAATTCAAAGTTTATTGTCTGTTTTTGGTGGCTGTCAACTTAAAGCGTCCAACACTGGTGCATTTACCTTATAAATTACCACTTTTATTATTTGTTCAAAATGTTTTGACGTATCTTATTTTATATTTTCGACTTATATCCCACCAGAAATTTGTTTATAATCATATAGGTAGTTACCGAAGAGAGTTGCAAATTCAACTGCGTTAACTAACTAATGCAATTTGTATGTTTAGTCACGTGTTTTGTGTATCCAGAGTTGTCAGTGATAGACCTTATTTGTTTATAAATAAGGTTGATCAAATTTGCACAAGCAATCAAGTGGATGTTATATGAGTCATTTATTTATTTTTATATAGCAACGATCAATTTATTACCATATGATAATTAAATATAACTATTAAGAGTTAAGGTTTTTTTTTTAGCTTTCAGCTAACAGCTTAGTCCGGATCGCTACCACCATCTTATCCATTAACCTACCGCCAAGCAGAAAAAAACCTTAGACCTTCCAAACTTGTATTATTTGTTCAAAATGTTTTGACGTATCTTAATTTTATTCGGCATCTAAGACCCACCAGAAATTTGTTAAAATTCTGTTGTGTTCCCCGAAGAGCGCTACAAATTCAACTGCGTTGGCTAATGCAATTTGTATGTTATGGGATTTTTAGCTCGCGTTTTCCTTTTACTGTTTTAATTTAAATAGGAATGCTTTAAGTTACTTTTTAATGTGAGTTATGGTCTAATTAGTTAGTTATTTTTGGCGTTAGTCTGACGAGCTTTAAAACGCGCTAGGCTTCTATTGAAAAAATAAACGCTTAGTATTTATTCTACGAACACACCTCGCTCAGAGCTGTGTTAGTGCCGGTCGAGAATAGCCCCACCCTATCTTTTCCCGTGGGTGTCGTAAGAGGCGACTAAGGGATAAACCGGAGGATAGTCAGCAGCGGCCTCCGGACTACATGGTATAATAACTGCGGCCGGCAACCCGCCTGCCAAGCGTGGCGACTACGGCATTTTCCCCCAACGGTTCCAGATCAAAACAATTATGAATGTACAACAACAGCCCAGATCCCTAATCCTCGGCGGCCCCGGTATTCTTGGCCCCGGTAGCGGCCATGGTAACGGCGGGGCAGGGGGTGCTTTAGGTAATCTCCGGCAGAGACCCGGCTACTAGAAACGACGACCTTTGCCGCTGGCAACATACAACTGCCGAACATTGCGGACCGACGAAAAGTTGCTGGAACTGAAGGAGGAATTGAGCAGGTTACGATGGGAATCATAGGGTTGTCAGAAGTCCGTAGAGAGGGGGAGGACATGATAACCCTGAAGTCCGGTAACTGGCTCTATTTACGGGAGGGCGACCACCAGTCCCAGAGAGGTCGGGTTTATCGTCCACAAGTCCGTCGTGAACAACGTGGTGAAGATCGAGAGCGGTTCGAGCAGGGTAGCGTGCCTAGTACTCAGAATGAGCCAACAATATGCGTTGAAGGTCATACAAGTATATGCTCCGACCTCGACACACTCCGACGATGAAGTGGAGGCTATGTAAGAGGATGTGTCCAGAGCCAAGCATAGCTCCAAAACTCACTTCACGGTTGTTATGGGGGACTGCAACGAAAAGCTGGACAAACGAGACGGTGAAGAGCAGAGTGGGAAAATTTGGAGTGGGGCGCAGGAATCACCAGGGCTACCTACTGGCCAGTTTTATGGAGAAGTAGGGACTCTATATGATGAACTCCTTCTTCAGGAAATGTGAGCATAGGAAGTGGATCTGGATGAGCCCTCATAGTATAACGAGGAACTTTATTATGTCGACGAAAAAGCACATATTCAATGATTTCTTCGTGATCAGTGCGGTTAAAAACGGGAGTGATTACCGTTTGGTACGAGGCTCGTTGAATATCCAGTTCAAGCTTGAAAGGTCTTGACTGATGAAGTCTACGCTCCGCCCGGCACCCGCTCAGCTACAAAACCCCGAGAGCTTTCAGCTCAAACTTTAAAACCGTTTCGAGTGCCTTGGTAGCGACGTGGACGACTACAACGACGAGTTTGTGGAAGCTGTCCAAACGGTCGGGTCTAAGTTCTTAAGATCCGCCGTACAAAAACCAGGAAGCTCTCGGACTCCACCCTTAAGCTCATGGAGGCGAGGCGCGAAATGATTCTGCAGTCCTCTGGTGACGCTTGTCGCTATCGGTAGCTCAACAGACAGATCTCAAAGTCTCTGAAGCGTGCTATACGCCAATTCAATACTAAAAGTATTGAAGAGGCTATTGAGCGTAACAGGGGCTCTAATGTGTTTGCCAGGGATCTGTCTGTTGGCCAAAGCTAATTGATGAAGCTGAAGACCGACGACGGCAGAGTCATTTCATCCAAACCCGAGCTATTGGCGGAAGTTGAGAAGTTTAACAGCTGTACACGAGAACCCGACACTATACTGAAGATCTCCCCGACGTCAGCCTGTATGAGATTAGTATGGCCCTCAAACAGCTTAAGAATGTCAAAGCCCCAGCTGAGGATGGAATTACAGCCGAACTCTTGAACGCGGGGGGTTGACCCATCCGTAGGGGCCTTCAGACGCTGTTCATCTCCGTCCTCCACGAAGGGAGAACGCCGAAAGCATGGAACAAAAGTGTGGTGGTTCTCTTCTTCAAGAAAGGTGGTAAAACTTTGCTGAAGAATTATACACCCATCTCACTTCTGAGCCATGTTTACGACCTGTTTTCGAGGGTCATCACAAATCGTCTCGCGCGCAGGTTTAACAATTTTCAGCCTCCCAAACAAGCCAAGCAAGCAAATAGTACCGTAGACCACATTCATGCGTTGCGGCAGGTTATACAGAATACCAAACAGTATAATTTCCCCCTTTGCCTTTGTGGACTACGAGAAAACCTACGATGCGATCGAGACATGGGCTGTACTGCAGTCTCTCCAGCGGTGCCAAGTTGACTACCGATATATCGAAGTGTTGAAGTGTCTGCATGAAAACGCCACTATGTCCGTCCGACTACAGGACCAGAGCACGAAGCATATTCCTCTGCAGCGGGGAGTCAGACAAGGAGAAGTGATCTCTCCGAAGCTGTTCGCTGCATTGGAGTATGCTTTAAAGGTTCGACGAGGTTCTGGACTGGAAAAGTCACGTACATCACTCACCTTCGATTCGCGGACGATATCGTAGTCATGGCTGAGACCATGGAGGACCTCAGTGCAATGCTTGCTGACCTCAGTAGTGTTTTCGACCGAGTTGGCTTGAGAATGAACATGGACAAAAAAGACGAAAGTCATCTCCTATGTCTACGTCGCGCCAACTCCCGTGATAGTCGGAGGCTCAGCGCTCGAAGTTGTTGACGACTATATTTACCTGGGACAAATGGTCCAGTTAGGTAGGTCCAATTTTGAGAGGTCACTCGTCGAATCCGACTCGGCTGGGCAGCGTTCGGGAAGCTTCGCAGCACATTTTCGTCTAAATTACCGCAGTGTTTGATGTCAAAATTCTTTGACCAGTGAGTGTTGTCAGTGATGACTTACGGATCTGAGACGTGGGCGCTAACAATGGGCCTCATTATGAAGCTCAAAGTCACTCAGAGGGCTATGGAGAGGGCTTTGCTCGGAGTTTCTCTGCTTGATAAAATCAGAAATGATGATATCCGCAGTAGAACTAAGGTTACCGATATAGCCCGAAGAATAGCTAAACTTAAGTGGCAATGGGCGGGGCACATTGCTCGCAGGACTGATGGCCGATTGGGTCAGAAGGTTCTTGAGTGGCATCCGCGGACCGGGAGACGAGCTGTAGGTAGGCCTCCAACAAGGTGGAGTGACGACCTTGTAAAGATCGCGGTAATGCGGTGGATGCGAAAAGTACAAGACCGGTCTGAGCTCCACTCCTTAGAGGAGGCCTATGTCCTGCAGTGGACGTCTTTCGGCTGACATACCTCGCTCCGGAAAGGGTAAAAGTACCGATAGCAATGGACGACTAATAATATTGATAAAACAACGAAATTCTTGGCGGCATTTGATTCGCGTTGGGGCATTGTGCGTGAAATTATATTGATATTGGTAGTTGTCAAAAAATAAACTCTAATTGGTATTTTTTTAATACAAATACTTACAATTATGCATTTTTATCATTTCCTCGCTTTGTTTGGGAAAAGCATTATATGTACGAGGGGCGGCTGATAAGTTCGCGGCCTGAGGTACTGAACAAAGACATATAACCTCCTTCTTGATATCATTTGTACAAAAACTCTTTGGTATTGTGAATATACTCTTTAATAATTATGGGAATCTTTATTATTTTATCTGTGGAAGAACAAACATCACCATGGCGGCAACTTCGGAGAATTCTCGTAATTTTGAGTATCGTGCTGTAATAAAGTACCTCGTTAAAAAAGGAAAAACGCCGAAAGATATTTTTGAAGACATGTCGTCAGTTTTTCAGAAATCTGGGCCATCTTATACTATGGTGAAAAAATGGAGTCGCTTATTTCAACAAGGGCGAGAGAGCTGTGAAGATGACGCCCGCCCGGGCCGTCCTGTGACGGTAGTAACAGAGGAAAATGTCCGAAAAATCGAAAAAATTGTTCTGGCCGATCGAAGAGTAAAATTGTGGCAGATAGCAGAAGAGGTGCAGATTAGTAAAGAACGGGTCGGAGAAATTATTCACGAACATTTGCACATGCGAAAAATAAGTGCGCGTTGGGTGCCGATAATGCTAACACCGTTCGACAAGGAGCGACGAGTACAGACTTGTAAAGATTTTTTAGAGTTAGCTGGGGACAACCTTGAAGAAACTTGTCACCGAATCATAACTGTAGATGAGACCTGGATTCGCCAGTACGATCCGGAGTCTAAACAGGAGTCCATGCAATGGATGAAAACCGGGGAAAGCCCACCGAAGAAATTTAAGGTTGAAAAGTCGGCTTCGAAACTTATGGCGACCGTTTTCTGGGATAGCGAAGGTGTTTATTTATTTATTTATTTATTAAGGAAAACAAACAGCTTATATTATTCATTAATATTACATGTTATTATGTTCTATTAATTGATTACTTGCCTAAAGGGACCACAATGAATGGTCAATATTACGCTAGTTTACTGGTTCAAGTACGTGAGGCAGTCGTACAGAGGCGACGCGGAATACTCGCGCGCAAAGTGCTGTTTCTGCAGGACAATGCACCTGTTCATACAGCGCGAGTTTCCCGGCAGGCCTTGAAGGACACTGGCTTCTCTGTAATTGGCCATCCACCATACAGTCCGGACCTAGCCCCCAGCGACTTTTTCCTTTTTTCTAATTTGAAAAAGGAGTTACGAGGCCGGAGATTTTCCAATGATGATGAGATGAAGGCGGCCGTATAACGCCATTTTGAGGACAAGGAGAAAAAATATTTTTTAAGTGGTTTAAAGGCAATCTATGGCCGATGTGAAAAATGTATTTTACTCGAAGGAGATTATATTGAAATATAATAAAAAAATCATGTAAGCTTTTCTCTAATTTTATCCCTCAGGCCGCGAACTTATCAGCCGCCCCTCGTATGTATAAGTACTGGCAGCAACGGGATTGCCTGACAGGAATTATAGCAGGTCTCGCATAGGCTCGGCCCCCTAACCACCTTGTCAAGCAATCTCCGACTTTTCGGGCCTAATAATAATATAATGTACTGTTTTACAACTGCATATTAGTGTTGCAGGTCTGTCAGTTCCAATGACATCATTAAGCCAACTTTTCACTGTGAAAACATCAAAGAGAATGTTTAACTTCTTCAAGACATTTATAGCCAAGAGATAAACACTGCAATCCACCTCAATCTTTACCCACGTGGCTAGTACGTACAGCTAGCACTTGCATCGGTTGCTGTAGAAACGTCGCTTGATCATTGGGGGCCCATTGATCAAGCGACGTAACACATGAGTGAAGAGTTTGTGTTGTGTCATCGTCTCCTTCCGGATTTATAGTTGCGAAAAATACAAACCGTTAATCCATTTTGAGCAACAGTTAATTTTTGCTTGTGTTGTTGTTGTTGTGTGTTGGTTAACTATTTCTTTAAGAAGAAGCATTTAATATGAAACTATTGACTAACAAAAACGCAAGCTTTAGCATGCATTTTTTATACAGTCGTCGATATATGTTAGAAACATTAAAGCGCATAAATTACGCAATTTTGTTTTTTTGGCGAATTGTATGTACCTAGAGACACATGGACCATCAAGACGAATCTAATGACGTATCATTTATCACGATTGGACATAGGAACGGATGTATATCTACCTAAATACATACAAACAGATCAAAATCATAACCTTTTTGTGCTTGGCCGCAATCGGGTAAAATAAATTTTCATTCAAATTAACGATGACTATGTTATTTTTATGCAGATAAGAGCCGGACATTATACTGATTAATTACAGATTATCAGTTCACCTATTCTTAGAAGGTTTTTGATAAAGATATTCCGCTTCTACGGCGTAAATTACTCACTCTTCGGATATGGCCTTTATTTAAGATGGTAAAACTATATTCCCGTTGACATGTTATGGAATTGTTTTCAACTCATCCGCGATTACTGTGCAGTAATCAAAATCCAGAGTAATCAAAACGTTGATACGATAACACGTTAAAGGCAATATTGTTTCACCCCAGTAAAATAGAGGCCCTGGAGGGTTATTATAACATAGCTATGCCTTTCAGTAAACGAAAGGAACAGAGCAATGGAACTGCTAGAGCTCTTTCCTTTTAGGTGCTTTTCTACCGGCGAGCGAGGCGAGAAGAAGCGAGACGAGAATTGAAATTTGAATTTGAAAAAAACAATCCAAACCTCGCGCATCTTACAAGAAAAAAATCTCGCGCCGCCTCGTCTCGCCTCGCCTCGCCGGTAGGAAAGCAGGTTTACGCTCGCGGTAATATGAACTACATAGCTATGTCATACGAATCCCCCTGAACTTATAATGCCTTTAATATGTTATCGTATTATTTTTAACTCAGCCGCCTTTATTTTTACGTAAATATGACCTATCGTAACGTTGACAATACAATAACTTCTAGCCGAAAGTTGTCATGTTCCGATGGTCGCGAGGCAACCTACAGCGACGGCGCGACCACGACTCCAATTTTGGCAAAACAGTGTTCTGTCACCTTGGTGTTAGTAAAAGATAAAAGATAACGAAATTTATTCAGTAAGTAGGCCGCTCGGGCAGTTTTACCCGTCAAGAATTTATCAGCGCTTCCCAAGAGGAGACCACTGCTGAGAAAAAACGCCGCAAGAAACTCAGCAGTCATTCATTTGTTAAAAAAAAATCATAATACAATGGTACTACTTAGTCTAGCATTATATAAAGCTACAAATATTAAATTAAATATAATATCAAATAACATGTGTAGTTCAGCAGGAAAACATGCACAAAATCTTACGGGGGAGATAGAGAGAGGAAAGAAAAAAGAAAAAATAGAATTGACTACTTATGTATATATGAGATAGTGCAAGATGACCACATAAAAGTTTCGATATGTTTTCCTGCATAAACGGTGTCCCCTAGACAAGAAAAAGCAGGATAAAGCTTTTGCATTTGAACAAATTATTATTGACTAAGTTTCGGGTTTATGCCATGCATTTTTGTCTCTTAGATAGTCCTCGACCCTATAATACGATCTAAACATTAAAGACCTTTTCAAAAAAAAAAAAAGCGCTTGAAAGGGTAACTTTAAAACTACGTCAGGTAGGTAATTTATTATAGAAATGAATGCATTGACCAACAAATGATTCATTTATTTAGGTTTAAGTTTTATATTGTTTATGCACGTTAGTCTGTAAGGTTTTTGCAATAAGCGGCCTCATTGCTCGAAATAAAAATTTCTTATTCTTCATAACAAGTCCAAGGCAATATGGTTTTACCTAGTACAATATATGCCCAAATAATGTGTGTGCTCGTTTACCATATCTAGACCATTCGACGTTATTTAATGAAACAGCTTTATATATAACAGAGTGCTCAATTAGATGTAATTTAATACGCCAATTAGTTACCCAGTTAGGGCTAACAACGCGTCAATAAAGATTGTCGAGAAACAAACAGTTTTACTGATCTCTCTAAACATAAAGCCTCGGATTCAAAAGGGATGTCAGATTTTCTCGCCTTATTTTCGAACTTATTTACAATCGGGGTGCAAATAATGAAATCAATCTTGTGAAATAGGGGTATGAAATTAGAAATAGAAATGGATATGCTGGAACAAATGATATAGGTAATAAAGTACGGGTAAATTATAGGTACGGTAACAGACGTTAATTTGATACTCATCTCAAGAAAAATATGCTTGAAGTCGTCAATGTCATTAGACATGCCAAATCATTTGTAACCTTGTAAGAAACTCGCCCTTATTGTTGTAGAATGTACGATTGACTTTGGACCTAAGATGGGTCAACTTTAATTCTTTGACTGTACCTAGGACAGAAATTGCCACAACTTATTAATGTCTGAAATAAAGTACACTGAAGTGAAAAACGATTAAACAATATAACTTTTGTAATTAGAGTTGATACATAATGAACTTTTTATAGTAAGAAACTCAGG
The DNA here is from genome assembly GCA_923062465.1 of Acleris sparsana. NCBI lineage: Eukaryota > Metazoa > Arthropoda > Insecta > Lepidoptera > Tortricidae > Acleris > Acleris sparsana. Next base: position 7,433,662 of record OV281293.1, read on the forward strand.
CACATCAAACTCATTAGATTAAAACGACTCATCTTGTCCCTCCAGCTAATTAAAATTCTTCAATTTTAATTACAGGCATTTACTTTAGTAATTACGTTTTAAAACCTAACCAACCATTAATGCTAACAAAGTTTCAAAGAAAATGAATTGTCAACGTCATAATACTAACTGTGTAATTTTTATTAGGGTTCCGAAGTTAAAAAATCCGTTATATTTTCGCCATGTCCGTCTGTCCGTCTGTCCATTTGTTCGCGGCTTAACTCAGAGACACAACAACTTGGTACAACAAAGCTGTAATTTGGTTATAAATTTAAATAACGCTGAGAGAATCGTAACATAAAATATCGACAAGATTTTTTGCATTATAACATCGAGTGCTGTAATCATTGGATGGCTTTTAAAAATTATTATGTCTATGTCATTATCAATTTTTAGATTTGTAGACCGTTTCGGAAATATTGAATTCGAAAAGGATAATTTTCGCTAGAGTTGCGGGTCGCTCAACAAAACCAAACACAGCCAAAAATACATATTTTTTTTTGAAATATATTTAAAATGTAAGCAGAATAACGAGTTTAAAAGGAAAACTATCACGAATAAGTAGACTTGATTGGTTCTTGAGATACAAGGAGACTAAAGAGTTTATACCTACTAAAAATCATCTAAGTAAGACAGTACTTACTTACCTTTTAACTTATAATTGATTTTGTTGTATTTGTATTAACAGCGTCGGAACCCTACACTAAGCATGCTCTTGCCCAGGTTTTTATATGCGGACTCCAAAAAATATATAATCAAAGTCACAGGGTATATAATATAGTTCTAGCAAATTAATTGCATGAAACTCATTATCCGTGACAAGTCATTATTCTTTCTGGGCATTAATCACCAGTTTATCAGACAGGCCTTGGGAAACGCATTCCCGCACCAGCGGTGTTTGAATAACGTTTTCTACTTAATTTGTGCACTCCTGAGAGGAAAGTTCTACTTTCTATATGCACTGAGGCATAATATACGGCTTCAAGTTTCAACGACTTTAAAGTTAGCGCTGAAATAGAATGGATGGCTAAATGGATTTATAACGTTTGCTTCTACGAACTAATTAGATTTTCTTAAGTTTTAAAATCAAAGTTCTTTTACAGAAATCTAAAAAGAAATTATACACTAATGGCGATATGATAACTAACTTTTGGTGCCTCATAGGGTCTTATTAAGGTTCGTGCAAAAAGGTTCTTAAGGTTCCGTGCCGAAAGATGCCAGTGGGACCCTTTTTCCTAAGGCTTCACTATCTGTCCGGTTATCCGCCCATCTCCCACAGTGCTGTATCTTTTAAACCGTATTAAGTAGAAACCTGAAGATTTCACTAAGTGCGTATTACTATAGCCGTTTTAACAAAAAATATATAAAATAGTTAGAAATTAAAGGACTTGCAAGAAAGGAGGAACGGAGTTTTTAAGCGATTTATGCTAAAACGTAACGGTTGCATAGTGGAATGGAACCCTTCGTGAGCGAGGCCGTTTCGCACTTAACCGGTTTTTAAATATGACGAGAAGAAACACCGCACCACTTAATATTACGTTGCATTATGTAAAGTGCAATTTTATGTCATGAAAGCACTATGCAAAAAAATATCGAGTTAGCTATTTTTTATAGCCTGAGATTATTACCTATTATGTTTACAACGCATATACGACCTGAGATTTCGAACCATCTTTTATTCACCTTTGGTATGCTGAAGAACTGGTAGAAGTTAATTTTCAATAAAAATTTTTGTAAAAAAACCATTTCCTTATAATGTTAATTAGAAGAGACTAGAACTTGGTACTCTTTCACCCTCCAGAACACCAACGGTAAATTATTTAATTCATTTTTAGATTATTAGTATCACAAATAATTACAACCAATTTTTTTGGATACAGATCAAACTCTGAGCGAAATTTTCCACCCCTAGGCCACCTAGTTAACCGTAATTCATAAAGCTTAGGTACGTCTCATCCCGAATGCGGGGATAATAAGCCTGCAACTGATGTAATCCGCTCTCGAATCGCATACGCTCTGCCCTCCCTTTGGAACTATTCGACTGTAAACCAATCGAGCACCACTGGCATTGTTAGCAACATTCTTTCACCACAAAGGGGAACAAAAGAGATAGAAAGGGCGATATGATTTGGTTTCCGCGGAATTGCTCCAAAGCTGAAACAGGTTGGACGGCTGGCGATGATCTGAACGACCTCTGGGTATCGTTCAAAATGTTCATAGTGTTCATACAGTCAAAATGTCCATTATAACACAGCTTAGTATGTGCTCTCGACGCAAATGTTGCCAAGTTCAGCTCTTATTGAAATCCTGATATCAAAAGTCACAACACAATAGGGATAGAGTGAAAAGGAATCGTTCCACCAATTAGGAACCAATAAGGTGCTTGGATCTCACATTATATTGACTACAGCAATTTGAGCTTCCTACGAAAAATAAAAAGTAAGATATATTAAAATAATATTTTTCCCGAAAGTAAACAATAATATAAATATAACTAAATTGTTAAAGTTAAACAATATTTTAATTTTCAACTTCTGCGTAAACAAATGGGTCCATATTTAAATATCAACCCCTACTGCTACTCCCAAAGTGTTGACTATGACAAGAGTCATAAATTGTGCGACACCCTGCATTTTATCGTAGCTGTTAAAACTGCTGATATTTTTTTCAGGTCCAGAAAATAGCAACAATAAATTATTTTAAGCACAACGTCTGCAATAATATCTCATTCATTTAGTTCCCCCATATTTAGATCCCCTATTTAAACAGCACACAAAGTTTTTTTATAAAATCGAATAGTTTTAATGTAGCGTACGTTCGTAATATTTATCTAAGCAATACGTATCAATTTAGGCAGCAGAATGGCCCGAAGGAAAACAGAGAAAACAATAAAACAAAACTTTTGCACGATCCCAGCATAGTTTATATGGGGGAAGATGTATAGTGCTTCGCCTGAATTTGTATCCTAATATTTAGATCAGGCAAGATACCATTTGTTTTTATTAGGGGCCCCGTATCAGCATACGAATGTCTAACAAAAAGCACAATGATATGTACAGCGCAGCCTCCAAGGCGGGTAAGTAAACAATAAATTTACTTTTATTGAAAACAAAAGGAGATTCCTCTTTGAATTAGACACAAATGCTTAGTATCCTTTTGTGGGAGCCCAGAAAGCTTGAAAATAAAGAGGTTTGTAAATAAATATGTTCACGTTTCTTTATTTTATGATGCATTAATTAGAGTTTTAACAAGTTTTTTTTATTTTAAAAAGGTCACGTATTGCAAGTGCATCAGCGGGGCAGCTGGGACAAACTACTCGTATTTTTATTAGGAGATATTGTTAGTTTGACGCTCTTACCATTGTAGACGCATGTACCACCTGAATACAAAATGTATTGAAAATATTTAATTACCTCATCATGTCAGCCGAAAGACGTCCACTGTTGGACATATGCCTCCCCCAAGGCTCTTCACTCAGACCGGTCTTGTGCTTTTCGCATCCACCGCGCTCCCGCGATCCTTACGAGGTCGCCATTCCATCTTGTTGGAGGTCTACCTACAGCTCGTATTCCGGTCCGCGGACGGCACTCCAGAACATTCTGACCCATCGGCCATCAATCCTGCGAGCAATGTGCCCCGCCCACTGCCACTTCAGTTCAGCTATTCTTCGAGCTAAGTCGGTACCATCATTTCTGAATCTATCACGCAGAGAAACCCCGAGCATAGCCCTTAGAGTGACTTTGAGCTTCCTTATGAGGCCCATTGTTAGCGCCCACGTCTCACGTTTAATAACCTTTTTTAATTAATCTGATTAACAGTACCCTTACATGAGTTACAAATACTGTACTCACGGCATTGTTACCAAGTGCGTGGTAGTACAAGTGTACCTCAAGGTAAGGATACAGTACAACAAAGTCCAATAAATGCAGTAAATCTACAGTAGGTATACCTTTGAAGCATCAAAGGACTGTTACAATGGAGCGAGAGTCTACATGTAAGCTAACTTATTTCCTTTTCAACCATTTGTTTATTGACACAAACACCTAATCTAAAGCATCATGCTCTCTCCATCCTAAAACACAAACGCTATTTTAAATAAAAACACGTGTTTATGCCACACCAAAACAAATTCATAGATTTTATCCTGATAAAAGCTGTTAAAAATGCAGCGAACGATCGTTTCGCGCCGTTAATGCAAGCTCCACACATCACAGGCGACACGGGGTTATTTACAAAACGTGACGGAGGTCGGAGCATTAACGTTCTCATTAACGAGAATAACCTCCCCAAATGTGCTCGTAACCGCACCCAAAATGGCCAGAATGCCCAAAATTCACGTTTGTTATTATGTGTAACGCCGTGTAACGGTGTAACTGATATCGTATGAGATGGAAGCAAAGCCAGGGGAAAAATAGTTTACTGGCATTAGCGCTAATTGTTCGTTTGTAATTTCATCTGCTGGCAATAGTCGTTGGAGTTTTAGTTTAAAAAAAAGTTTGCTGTAATTATTATTGGCCTTTGTTTTGCGCGCGCAGTTCCGATTGCTCTAGTGTTGTCCCTCATTATTTCTACCTCAACCACGTGCCTGGCCTAGTCCCGTAAGTAGTTATCTGTAATAATAAAGAAGACCGTATCTATCTTTTGTTACCATGTTGACCAGTCTTAGCGTCAAGTTTTTGAAATATATTGAATTTGATGTAATGGTTTATTATAATTTACAAATATTTATAATTATATTGATGCGCATGCGACAAGGACCTCATGTGGGTTTTTCATTTATATGGGTTTAGTCTATCTTGCTTTGATAATCATTATTATATTGTATGTTCTTTTCCTAAATAAAGTTGTACACTTGCCTACTCGATGCACAATCTTTCATTTTTCTCAATCTCTCAAGGGTTAGATAAGTTCGCATTTGTACATTTTCCTTTTAATCTTCTTTGTAATTATTTTGTTTTTAATGTACAATAAAGTGTTTACTTGTGCAATACATACAAAAAAATATTGTTAACATTTTTTCTTACGATCAAGTGAATAACTTCTGCTCCGTCCTACTCGGTAAAACCATACTTTTGACATGTCATGTATTGTCAACGTAAATGCTCGTATATGTAACTGTCAAGTAAATAAATACTTAATAGTTACAGCGGCAGAGTTAAAAATAAAACGATAACATGTCAAAAGCAATGTGGTTTTACCAAGTAGAATAGAACCTTTGGTATAATGTCAACGATATCAAAGCTAAATGGCCAATATTGGCTAGAACAATGTGGAAAAGAGGCCAAGATAAGATGCGCGATGATTGTCTGTTGGTAACTAGGTTAAACAATAAAAGCAAGCGCAAGACTGAAACGGTTCAGCTGTAATAGCTTTTATCACCGTAACATATCTAGGTTTACGCGTTAGCAGTTCATTAATAACAGCTCATTGTCCGAAGCTGCGAAGGATATCCGAACGCATTTATCACTCCGTGCATCTTCCTCGTTTGTACAGAGGACAGACCAAATTCTAACTCAGAATGAGACGGTGTTACAATTTAAATCATGATTTTTTATATCAGTATTTCTAGAAATCGAATTCAAGTAATCTTTTTATTTACACGTCACTAGGTTATTAATTTTATAACGGTCATATGCACATTAAGATTGCTGCATTCATTTAGCATGGATCTGTGAACTCATGGAGTATCAGGCGTCATGCCAGTTTGGCTTTAGGTTGTAAACGCTCTGTCATTACAAGCATTTTCAAGCAGTATCCCGATAATATCTTGGGCCCTAATGAATGCAGACATATACCTATATTTATTTATAGAGGACCCAAAGAGGAAATAATAGGAAAACGATGTTTTTTTGTCAAAAACAACGAAAATTGTTATATCTTGGATTAGTCAATTATGGTTTTAAATTGGATTTTGTTTTGGTAGCTATTTACTTCGTAAGAACTGTAAGTACGTAAGTACATGTAGTCTCAATCATATAACAACTTGTCACTTTTATGAACATTTATCATAGATGTAACCAGATTCTGTAGATTAAATGTAGACATTCGTCAGATAACAACGTTTATCAACATTGACTGTGGTACTTATCGTTTTGTCCCTTAGAACGGCTTCTTGTTGATCGGTCAATTGAGCGAGCAAGTTCACACGACGTTTTAAGCTACCTAATTCAAAATGTACGCCCTAAAATGCTGCTAGCCTGATAGGATAGCTTAAACTCGGCTGTTATTAATTTATCCACCGGATTGAAGAGTGAGCCCTTAAGCGAATAACATGGCTACAGTGAGCCGGAGATGTATACAGACGGACAAATAGTCGACAAATAGTGAACAAATAGACTTGATTAAGCAAACGTACTTAAAGGCAAAGCGAGAATGACAATAGACTGAGGACTTGCGGTTAAATGCCCGTTCCCAGTATTCAAACCTCAAACATAAATTAGACTCTTTGCGGGTGGTAGGACCTTGTGCAGGGCCTGTCCGGATCGCTACCACCATCTTATCCATTAACCTACCGCCGAACAGCAGTGTTTGCATTGTTGTGTTCCGGTTTGGGGATAAGACAGCCGATGTAATGACTAGCATTGACGTATCTTAGTCCTCAGGGTTGGCAGCGCATTTGCAGTGTTAAGCTTGGAGTCTTGTGAATGCGAATGTCTATGGGTCACAGTTTCCAGTTACCATCAGGTGGCTTGTGAGCTTTTCGGGGCAAATGTCGAATTTTAATTTGAATTGCAGAAGCAGTGAACGGGAATTCGCTGATTAGTGTGAAGTTAAGAGACTGAAAATCCAGCAATCTTTCCTGTTAATCTGCATTATTTTGGAATAATAAAACGCAAATTACTTGTTTTGCAGCTTAATCATCGTAAAATAGCAAAACCACCGAAGTCATAAATGGCTGAGGACGGCGAAGCTAAAAATCTCCATACAAAATGCGAAAACGTTTCTCTCCCCTTAACCCTCGTCCGATTATTACGAGTTTTGAATATGTTGTTAGATATCATGAAATCTGTCTGTACGTTTTCCATTCCAAAAAAAATTCTTAGAACAAAACAAATAACAAATAAGTACCGGCCTAGGTCTTTATAATAATTACAACATATTCAAAACATTTGAACATCGGACTTGATGATACGCTTGGGGTGATAAACGTTTTCGCCCGGAGCTATATTTGTATGGTTTTTTTTTGACGGCTACGCGATTTTAACGGCGCTTTACAATCCTCTTAAAACACTTTTGAACTGACTGTACCCAGTCAGGTACCAGGTAATTTGCCGAACAATCACATATCTAACAGAATTTCTGGGTGTGGATAAGATATCATATCTATGCTGACACATTGGTAAAATGATTAACTAATCAGCTTAGTCGAAAAACGGCGTATGCGCGTCGACGGTTAAATTTGTTTTCGGAATTTTGATTTTACAGAAATGACTTTCGGCCTTGCCTCTAACTGTAAACAGTATTGCCCGATCGTTATCTGCATTGCTATACGATATCTATGTTTTCGTCTTTCTTGGCAAAGCTAGAGTAAGATAGAGTATAGTGATATTAAAAAATATCAGAATTTTAGGAAACGTCAAATCCAGTACTTTAATGATAAAACATTTGCGATAAAAGGTTTACATATATATAAACTCGCTGGTTGATTTTTTTTATCAATTCCGATTGGAAATCGGTGTTAAAGATTTCTCATATTTTTGAGATATGGCCAATATGAATAAAATCGTTTGCATTTCCGCGTTGGTTGCTATTTGTAAGTACATACGTAATGCGTTTGGTTAAAGTTAATAGATTTGGATTAAACAGTGCCCATTTAACATACTAAATATTTTTCGTAGGTAGTGCTGTGCCCCTTGAAGTGAACCAGCCCACAAATAGGATTTCAAATGGGAACTTTGGTGATAATCAGCAGTTTCCATACGCAGTAAGTTATTTTTTTATTTTATTATTCTACTCACCGAAATCTTTTTCCATTTATTCGCATAGGTAGGTACAACGAAACAGCTCTAATTTATCTATACACGATTCAATCGCCAAGACATTAAAAACGTTTTGAGTTTTTCGCCTGTCCACCTACTTTGGCCTCTATTCCCGACGGTACAATGTTTTGTATCGCCTTCACCTGTATTGTATTGTTTTGACGTCATCCGCCATTACTGCCAAGTAAATAAGAACTATCAAAAGTGACAATACGATAACAGATCAAACACGTTATGGGTTTTACCGTGTTGAATAGAGGCCTTGATTCTGAGTGAACATGATAGTCAAGCAACCACAGTTGACGATGAGTTCAAGCATTCAGCAGAAATAAGTATCCTAATTCCTTCTATTTACAGGTCTCCATCCAACTAATCAGCAATATAGCAGCTGTAACCAGAGGACACAGATGTGGAGGAGCTCTCGTGACCCTCCAGCATGTGGTGACGGCAGCTTCGTGCATGTACGAGTGGAATGCTGATGGGTAAATTAATTAACAAACTATATTTTTCAAATTTAATGGTGGTAGGATCTTAACCGTCAAGGAGCATTGCTCGCATTAATGTGTTCCGGTGTGAGGATAAGACAAGTGGAACTACTAGCACAGATAGAAGCAGTCAACCTTAGTCCTAGGGTTGGCATCGTATTTGCACGGTTGGCAACGTATCAGGATTTCGATACCAATTATTTATCGATATTAGTTAATTCTTAACAGGACGCTTCAATTATTGTAATGACCATTGTCTTATGGCACTTGATGCAAACTTAATATCATATTTTCTCATATACAGGAGTAGAAACCCGATAAATTCTGCCAATTATCGGGTCTTCGCCGGTGCCTCCCTGCTAACTAACGACACAACAGCTGATCGCATCAGAACCATTTTCCAGTACTCCGTACATCCTGAGTACTTGGGAATTCCGTCGTACGCCAACGACATAGCTGTTGTAACTGTAAGTAACATTAGTCTTATTTTTTTCTTTGAATTATAATACCACAGTGCTTGAGGCAATCCGGATCTGTCGGTTCATTTAAAGAAAAGTTAAAGAAGTTGTGGTAAATGTACAGGATGAGTCGTGACTCGTGAGTGTTGTTCCTTTGCCCTGTTGTAGGTTTTAATTGCTGTTTACATATGTGGTAGTATATATTAGTATATTTTATTACCTATGTATTTATTTTATTAAAGCAGATATTATTACTTTTAATGTCTGTTTTTCAGATGTATGTACCGTTTTTCTTTTTTCTTTTATCTGATATTTTGTAAATTTGCCTGTCCTCTTGCATTATCCTGACTTATTCTACTCCAAGGTTAACTGGAAGAGATCCCATATGGGCTAAGTTCGCCTATGTACATTATCTATAGTGATGCAAAATGTTTGGTAATTGTTTATGTGCAATAAAGAGTTTACATACATACATACAATACTTTCAACAGTTAGCTTCAGCTTCTTAATGCTTGAGACCTACGAGGCTAGTTTTTCAAGCTAGGATAGTTAGAGCGAGTCCCCATTTGTCGGGTGTATGATGCGTCAAAATCTCGACTGTTCTGGTGGCAGTTTATATGAGGCTGTTCACACCTATCATACACCGATTGATGTTAACGGCCTCATATGAAATGTATTGCCGCTAGACCACCCGATATTTTGTCAGATAGATTGTCAGACACCCAACTAGTGGGAACCGACTCTAAGTAGTAGTAGTAATAAACTAGCAAACTTCATTTCTGGGATAGGTAGTTCGCACGCCAAATAGACGAAGAACAAAGTTGAAGAGTATGATTTAATGCTTATTTCATCTGTTTATGTTTACATATGCAAACGCGACGCCAAAGGAATATAGCTATTACACCTTTGCTCAAGACTTACCAGTAACAGAATTACACAAAAAGACGTAACCTTAAGTTAAAGCTAAGTTCTTAATGCTTTGTTTCTGAAGTACAGTAAAACATCAATGTTGTTATCACTGGTCGCCTTGAGGTTCATGGTTTTAATCTGCTATCTAATCACTTAGTTTATAAGGACACATACCTATTTCTTTGAAACAATACACGGATAATCCATGTGCACTGTTTAAATTTAGATATCAATATCGTCGATTGACCACATACAATGTTAAGTTCAAACTTAAAACGCTCTCGGAAATGTACCTTACAGTACTGCTCACACGTTTCTCTTAGGGATAAATTTAAAGAAATTAATATTCTTACAGTCGCGTCTCAATATATATCCTTAACAATATAATCTATGTACGCAAACACATACATGAGTTCAGGCATAACCGCGGCGTTCATAATTGAAATACTACAAATAGGGATAAGCTCGCTCTTCAAGGTCATCGCCTCCGTAAGGTTAGCACTTCGTTTGCGTTTTTACAACAAGATACCATCTAATATCGTTTATGCCGTTCAATAAATTTAACTCTCAAATCAAGCGCTGCTTGTTGGGTAGGGCAGTTACACTGTAAATGACTTCATTGGTGTCCAAGATATATTTAAGTAGTGGCTAGGATATTTACAATATTTGTACCTTGATAAACATAGCTTTTACGCAAACAGTGTGTTTACTCGTAAGTAGGTACTCAATGTTATGTTTACTATTTGTATTTTATCTTTACTAGTTCTTATGAGTACAATACGCTTTTAAATAAGAACATACTGTGATGTTGTGATCGGACAGCTGTTTCACACAATGTTACTTTTATGTTGTCCGGCAGCATGAGCATGTCATGTTCGCTCAAAGGTCTTTGCTTACGGCAATTGATCGGGTCGCGCTCGCGACTTACCTGAACACATGGTTGAGAGAGGCGATGGCTGAGATACGCTTCATACTGGTGAACGGGTGCTATTTGTGGGGTCGGTCTGTTCACTTTTGCAAGGACTTGTTGTTCAATTAATTATTCTAGTTATGGCTTTTGACGTGGAGACCTCGTCGTGTTGTTCTCGTAGTCATAATTTTATTTTTGCTAGTTTTAAGAATTTATTATTAATTACCTTATTATTACTTAGTGTAACTTACTTTTAAGCATTATTATGTTTTTTATGATTGATGATGCTCTTGACCGAAGCGCTGGTAGATTCACTCTACATTACCGACGTGTAAACGCGCCCTCATGTAGCCAATTTACTAAATAAATATTTGAATTTTGAATTTCGAGCTCAGAGTCAGTTAATAACGATTAAGGGTGGATTCGACCAAACGAGAATAGGGGCTTATACCTAGATTAAACGCCGAATAAGATAATTATCTTTAAAAATGTCTCTGAGTACGGCGGTAAGAGTATTAAGATATTCTGATCGTTTATAAAGATCGGTCAAATTGAAATAAGAACTTCATACTTACTGATGACTAGCATACAGTATAAGCGCTGATTATATGATCGAAAATAAATAAATACGTACCTAACTCTCCTATTTTTTGTCCTATCCGCAAAGGTAGTAGGAAGTGACCGCTAAAACCATCGCGCATGTTTCTTTTTGCAGTGTCTGGTTTGTTAATTATACTGTTATGTAACTTTTTTTTTTATTATGTGTCTTTTCAGCTTACTGCGCCATTCCCCACTACAACAGTGGTTCCCATCGCTTTGCCCGCGGAAACCTACGACCCTGCTGACTTCACTCTCTGCACCGTCGCCGGCTGGGGCGCCACTTCTAATAATCCCATTGTTTTGGTAAGGTACATTTTAATCTAAAACTTCAAAATGTCAATTGTAAAGTAACTGGCATATTTTTGATCCAAATCTCGTTAACATTAAAGACCAATCATTATGATATGAGCACTATGGAAGATAAATTTACTTGGTGCAACAGATGCTTCCGAATCTTGCTGCAAGAGAGTGGTTTTTTTTTCGTTTAATGGAGAATGATGTAAGTATTTTTTTCCAGGCCAGTACGGAATTGAGATATGCCTCCAAGTATATTTACAGCCAGAACCTGTGCACTACAGTGTACAACTCTCAGTACGGCATACCCAATATTTTACCCTCCATGGTCTGCGCGGCATCATTTGATATCATTTCTACAGGTTGTGTGGTGAGTACTCTATATCTGTACAAAAAATAAGAAGTAATAATATCTTAATCATTCTTAATAAATAATAATCATCCTTCTCATCAGTCGAAAAGCGTTTTCTGCTAGCTACAATGACTAACTTTCAATTACCTATAAATTCTTCCATTACAGTCAATAGGCGTCTACAGACTGCTAGATATACGTCTCACACCATTGCGATAAAAGTATTTTTATCGTTATTTCCTTTAAAACTGCCTAATTTCCGAAATAAAAGGTAGCTTATCTTCCTTTTCGAGGATAAAGACTATATCAGGGACTAGGTTTAAGTTGATACGGTACCGTAGATTAGGTACTAGTTTTAGGAACTTGGCTCTGTTTTAATACCTTGTAGCATGGCGATAATACATAACTTTTTTTTCTAGAGCGACGAAGGCAATGCCCTGGTATGCAACAACGTCTTCACCGGTGTTATGGCACTACACGGCAACTGCGTAGCATCGTCCTACCCTGAGCTGTACACCCGCGTGTCCGAATACACCGTTTGGATTAGATCGGTCACCGGTTCAGCTAGCACTTTCACCCCTGGTGCTTCAGTTCTGCTCTTCCTCACTTTGATGCAAGTGGCCTACACCAATTTGACTAGCTAAGATTAAATCGGTTCAAAATTCATGCCATAGGCTGTCTGCGTATTAATTAAGTAATTTCATACCTATTTCATTATATTTCCTCTTCAAACGAAGAGGTAAATAATATTATAGCATATTTTGAGCACAGAGCATGTTTGTTGAATACAATAAACCTTGACTTAGTTATAGAGATTAGAAAAAAATATGAACTTTAAGTAGATAATCATTATCAAGAATATACCATAGGTATTTAGGTAGTAATAATCCCTCGAAAATTGCTATCTCTGATATCTATTTTTGTGATAGATAAGGTCATGAGTAACACGAAAGTATTGCATTCTATGTAAGTAAGATACACGTCATTGTTCGTTTTATTAAAAAGATCTTATATGTAAGACATTTACCGGCTTTTATTTCCGACATACTTTTCCCTTTCCGCACGCAATACTTTACTTGGTATGTTTGGAAACTAATCAACCACTAAGGGAGTTTAACCTCCCAGTGTTTCACGTTTCGTCTTTTATTTACTTTTACGGAGATCGAACCAACGCAGCTCGGCCTCCCAACAGTAGGAGTACGTCTACTTAAGCGATGTTATCTGGGGGAATACTGTTCAAACAATCATGATTAAAGCAATCCTGGTTTGAACTATAATCTAATTGATGTATTGTTAAACAACAATAATGTGTTATTACTTGAAATTGAACAAGGGTCGGTGAAACGAACGATAGCTGCTGCAATGAAAATCATGAATTAAAATATAAATAAAACATTACCGTTTATCCGTTTATTCCAATTCACTACTTGACATCATCAAAACCAAAAATCAATATAACAAACCATAGCAACAATGTCATATAAAAAGAAAAGCGTAAAGAAATACAAAGAGTCCGCAACATCCTGCCCCTCGTGCAGAACTGCACAAACTGGTTCAAGTGGCCAGAGCTGGTCATTTAACTGGAGATTGCCTCGGTGACCAGCTTCACCAGTTTTTTGAGGGGTCGGCGTAGCGTACCCCCAGCTGTAGCAACGTCGACTACCCTGGTAACGCCATCCTTTCCTGGGTATAGTTGAACAACTCGTCCTCGCGGCCATGTTCCTCGTGGGAGGGACTCGTCGACGATAATTACGACGTCGCCAATCTTTACATGATCTCCACTTCTTTGCCGGTTATGAATACGTGGTTGCATGGTGGGGAGGACTTCGCGTACCCAGCGGTTCCAAAAATGGTCGGCCAGCCTTAACGCCTTTTTCCACTCCCCTCGAAGGATTAGATCTCTGTCGTTTAAAGCTTTTGGAAGGGTTTGACTTGAAGATTGTCCTATTAAAAAATGGAATGGTGTTAATGTGGTGGGGTCATCAGGATCTGTAGAAACGTGTGTCAACGGGCGTGAATTCACTATAGCTTCAGCCTCTGTAAGCAGTGTCGTTAATGTTTCCTCTTTTGGAGCTCTTTCATTGAGCGTAGCTTTAAGGGCTACCTTGACAGTTCGCACTAAACGCTCCCAACATCCTCCAAAACTTGGCGCTGCTGCTGGGATGAAACTCCATTTGATTCCTTTTGTAGCTACAAACTCATGCACATCGGTGGTGTAGAACTCTTTGAGAATACGGTTTGCACCAACAAACGCAGTTCCATTATCAGAAAACATTGTTTCTGGTTTGCCACGTCTGGCCATAAAACGTCTAATCGCCATGATTGCGGAGTCAGCGGAAAGACTGTGTACTATTTCTAAGTGAACAGCTCTTGTCGTTAAACAAGTAAGAAGTGCTACGTATCGTTTTTCGTGGCGGCGACCAACAGTGATGGTGATAGGACCGAAGTAATCAATACCAGTATATGAAAACGGGCGCTGATTATGGGACAATCTTTGAGGTGGCAAATCGCCTGTGACTGGATTAAATGGTACCGACTTTCTGAATCTGCAGAACAAGCAACTGTTTGCTACGGCTCTAACTGTATCTCTAAGCTTTAGGAGCCAAAATCTTTGCCTAATTTCATTGATTACTAGCTCATGATTTGCGTGGCCAGCCTGCCTATGATAGGACTCCACCAACAACTTCACAACTTTATGACGGCCGTCCAGTAAGATTGGGAAACGAGAATCGGGATCAATGCCTTCTGCGGCCTTTATTCTTCCAGCTAAGTGTAGTAACTTATCTTCCCCTAGGGAAGGGGACAGTTTTATGAGGCGACTGCTTGATGACACCGGCTTGGAATTGAGGACGCAGCTGTACTCTTCAGGAAAACTGTCTAATTGAGTTTTTTGCAATATGTGCCTTTCTGCGGCTTGTATTAGTTCGGCGTTTAATGGTTTTAGGGTAGTAGACGTTGACGGGTGGCGGGATCGAAAAACTCGGGATCGAAAAACCCCGCCAATTGCTTTAGAATTTCGAAACGCTACCAAAACATTGCCAAACAAAGCCGCGGCTTGATGAGCTCGAGCTGTTGCGCGTAGTAAACGCAACCAGGAACTAAATTGAGCGAAATTTGCGGTGACCGGACAAGGTAGAGCTAAGCTAACGGAAGTAAGTCCCACCAACTCGCTCGGTAAGCTTTTACGCTCTTCACGACTTGGCGCGACACTGGTAGGTTCAATCGGCCAGTCTTCCGGGGGTCTCAAAAGAAAGGGCGGTCCCATAAACCATCTATGGTTGAGGTCGAGCTTAACAGGGTGCATTCTTGTTGCATCATCGGCAACGTTTAAGTCAGTTGGTACCCATCGCCAGTCTTTTATCGAGGAATTTTCCATAATTTCCCCTAACCGATGGGCAACAAAAGGCTTAAAAGTCCGCGCGTCACTGCGTAACCACTGGAGAACAGTCATCGAATCAGTCCAAAAAAAGGTACTTACTGGTTTCTTCCGATGGCTGTCCTTAATGGTAAGTGCGAGGCGAGAAGCAATCAAAGCAGCCTGGAGTTCCAATCGCGGGATTGAAATTGGTTTCAAAGGAGAAACTCTTGCCTTGCTGGTGATGAGAGTGAGTTCAATGCTGCCATCAGCGTAAATCGAACGCCAATAGGCAACGCAAGCGTAAGCTAACTCACTTGCATCAGCCAGTATGTGCAGCTCTTTATACGAAGGCTCCGCGTTCTTAGCCTTTGAATACCATCGTGGGATTTTGAGAACGGTGGCCGTTAAAAGTTCTTGGAACCAGCCTGACCACTTTGATGCTTCTGTTGGTGGTAGTTCGGAGTCCCAATCAATGTTTAACCTCCACGCTTGTTGAAATAGTATTCGGCCCTTAACGACTAAGGGCCCTAATAAACCTAAAGGATCGTACACGCGCATGAGATGTGAAAGAACCTTTCTTTTCGTAAGTGAGCCAGGAATGGTTTCAGATAGACCGGTGCGAAACCCTAAGTTGTCTGAGGTAGGGTCCCACGCAATTCCTAGAGCACGAGTAGTATTAAGAGTGGTTGCCAGTTCAATTTCCAACGGCTGAATGGCTCGTAACTCCTCTGGTACAAGATTCAACGCCGCAGGCTCATTGGAAATCCAACCACGCATCTCAAAGCATGCACTTTTGTGGACAGTGACAATATCTGCTGCTAGCTGAGCGGCTTCACTAACGCTATCTAATGAGTCTATATAGTCATCCATATAATGATTGAACACAATGGCATCTACCGCTTTTGGATAAGTACTCATGTGTTCATGCGCATTTTTGTTTTTTATAAATTGTGCTATAAACGGACTGCAGCACGCACCAAAGATGACAGCAGTCATCCTGAACTCCTTAATTGGCTGCATTTTTTCAGGTCTCCACAGATAACGAAGAGCATCTCTATCTTGCTCCCTGATTCTTATCTGGGGAAACATTTCCCTGATATCAGCTGTTAGTGCGATACAGCCCTCCCGGAAACGAAACAATACCTTCAGTAAAGGTTGGAGTAGATCGGGCCCAGAAAGCAATAAGGAGTTCAGACTGACCCCTTCATTCCTTGCCGCAGCATCATGTACAACGCGAATCTTGCGCTTCTGAGGATGGTACACGCCAAAATGTGGGAGATAAAGACGAATATTACTATTCATTTGTCCACTCATATTATTGGCGTAGTACGTCTCAGAACCACATTCTTCCGCGTAGCCTTTGTCAATCATTTTTGACATGAAAACTTCATACGCTTTGGCAAAGACACTATCTTTAGCCATACGTCTTTCGAGGCTTAAAAACCGTGACATTGCCTGAGCGTAGCTATCAGGGACACGCTGTATGTCATCACGCCATGGCATACCTACCTCAAATCTTCCTGAAGGCAGGCGCCGTGAAGTAGCTTCAAGAATATTGACAGCCTGCTGATCACGCTTATTGAGTGAAGTTTCTTGTTTAGAAATCCCTAAAGAATCGATTTTATAGTGTTCTTTTATTAAAACCTCTAAATTATCATTCGAAGATGCTTCGGTAAATGTGACGTGATTAACAAATTCCACAAGTTTCGTTTTGCTAGAAGCAACGCCGTATAAAGTCCAGCCCAAAGCTGTCAAACAAGCTACGGGCTCGTTCCTTCTACCAGCACGAACGTCACGATTAATAGACAAATGCCAATGTTCGGCTCCGATTAAAATGGTCGGAGTAGCATCTTCGTGAACTAATACGTCAACAAGATCGGTTAAATGAGAAAAACAATCGATAGAGTCTGGGAGAATAGTTTGTGGTCTCAAAGATAACGAATGCATAGATCTGGCGTTTTGTACTAAAAATGTTTCCTGTGTGTGCCTACCTTTAATGTGAAAATTGACGTATGACACCGTGGTATTACGCTCAAGACCACCAATGCCATTGACTGTAATTGACTGTTGGGGCCCTGTGGCTCCTATAAGTGAGGCAATACTCGAGTCAATTAATGTGGCAGTACTTCCGTCGTCGAGAAGTGCATAGACATCACAAGATCCTGATGGCCCGGAAACAGTAACCGGAACAATCTTCAAGTAGGCACGAGGACGAAGAGCTAAAATAGTGTTAACTTGTTCAACGTCCGTAGAAGTAGTCGATACGATAACTTTTTCATCCGTCGGCTTAAGAATATTCGAAACCGTATTGTCGTGTTCACTTGCGCCAGGGCACCTGTCTAAAGTTTGTGTGTCAAATGTGTTGACCAGAGAAGCGAGTGGTTTCTTATGAAGTAGTGGGTGATGACGTATTAAGCATCCGTCGATTCCGCACGGATTAACTTTACAAGTTTTCCACTGATGTGAGTTACGTCTTAAACATCGGTAGCACACTTTTGCTTCACGAAGCCACTGCCATCTGTCGTCAATAGCCAAAGACTGGAATTCGGAACACGACTTAATGTTATGGTCTTTCCTACAAAACGCACACTCGTATTTGGTAGAACTATCTTTTAAACCGGTTTTAGACTGCATGACCGTGTTTATGTTCTCACGCTTATGTTGTTTATCGTTAGAAAAATATTGCGTTAATTGCGTCGGGCTAGATTCGGGTGATAAACCAAATCGAATATGTTGATCTAGCTCGCGCTTTAAAAAGTCAGACAATATTTCAAGCTTAGAGCGCCCCGTCGTGTCTTGCATAGCGAAATCGGTCCACCGCATTTTAATTGTGGGGTTTAGCTTGCTAAGTACCGCGTGAAATAATTCGGGGGAGTATAAGTACTCTACTTGTTTCAATAATCTAATACAAGAAATTGAGTTACGTACGCGATTTGAGAGGGTTCCTAGCTCTTTAAGATCGTTACCTAAACGTGGAAGATTTTTCAAACACGTTACTTCCTGGTGAACGATGAGCTCGGGGCGCGCGAAGTTGTCTTCGAGTGCGCGCACGACCTCCTCTGGGTCCTCCGCCGACATCAGCAGCGCCGCCACGGCCTCGCGCGCCGCACCACGCACTGCGTTTTGAAGGCGGTTCATATTTTCTAAAGGAGAAAAGTTATCTTTGGTGACATCGTAAATGCGTTTAAATTGTAACCATTGCAAGACGTTACCAGAGAAAGGAAATAATTCTAATTTCTTGACATTGGGGGCACAAGCGAGAGCCTTGGCTGCTGCAGCGGTATCGGCTACAGCTTTTAAAAGATGATTGTTTAACTCCGTGGGGACGAGCGGGGTCGTGATGCCAACCGCCTCGGAGGGTTTGATACCGTTGTGATGATGGGTCAAAGGATTAATATAGGGTGCAGTTGACCGAGCGTCAGTCGCCGGTAGTACCAAGCGGCTCGGGGATGGAACAGAAAGGTGTTGTACACATCCTACTGCGAAAGTGCCTTTATTAATTTCAGTGGTGAATTGGTCTTGGACCCATTTTTGGGTCCTATCTACGGATAACCTCGAACTATGGTGGCTTATGCGGCTTCCCGCATGGCTGCCACTGACGTCGGCGTCGATGGCTGCAAGCTCGGCCTGCAGCTCGCTCTCCTCTACCTGCTGCCGTAGCGCTGCCAGTTCCCGCTCACGCTCGCGCTCCCGGTCGGCGAGTTCTTGTTCACGCTCGCGCTCCCGGTCGGCGAGTTCTTGTTCACGCTCGCGCTCCCGGTCGGCGAGTTCTTGTTCACGCTCCAGCCGGCGGCGCAGGGCAAGCGCCTCGACCGCGGCCTTTTGCGCTTTTATGGTAGCGGAAGACCTAGAAGATATGGTGAGAGCGGCACGCTCGCTAGGAGCCTGACTGCCCTGTGCACTGCATTCAGGTAAGGGATTATTGACATCGGTAGTCGACTTGGGATTTTTCTTAGTCCGAGTTTTCATTATCAGATGGTAATGTTATACTATACTTATACTAACAACGTGTGAAATGTCGAGTGAAAAATTTGTAAAAAATACTAATGAAGTGGCTGAGAAATGAAATACCTAGGTGATAGTTCAAACGACGCTGGAAAATGTAGGGAGAAGGACCAATGAAACGAACGATAGCTGCTGCAATGAAAATCATGAATTAAAATATAAATAAAACATTACCGTTTATCCGTTTATTCCAATTCACTACTTGACATCATCAAAACCAAAAATCAATATAACAAACCATAGCAACAATGTCATATAAAAAGAAAAGCGTAAAGAAATACAAAGAGTCCGCAACAGTCGGGTTTCCAAAACCTAATTCGCTTACAGCACAAAAATGGATTCAGGAATATTTATGCGTGGCACGACCACGTCCGCCTTACAAAATGACTAAAAGGTTAAAGGTGTTATAAATTTTGAGCACGTTCATTAGACCCGCATGGATCCCTCGCCCTAGCTTTTAGACGACACACGTCGGAATTTCGTAATAAGATTTCCTTAATTTAAGACTTCCTCGCGCACTCATTAAAGAAGTGTTGGGCCGACGGCTCGGATCAACACGGTGGGGCGTGAAATTGCCTTCTATTACGATCGCCAAATTGGATGTGGTTTCTCCTTAAGTATTCACCGGCAAAGAGCTGTTATTCGTCAGTCAGACTTGTACATTACGTGTACAGAGTTGTGCGATATTTGTTTTTCGCCGATCAATCAAGATTCAGGGAGAAAATTGTTTGTTTATTATTGCATTAACGACGTTTACCGCGTACGTTTTGTTTGTCGCTATTTCTTCGGTAATTGTCTTTTTATCCGTATATTTTCTCTTAGCTTGTACCTTTCTCTTTCTTGAACTATATCTTTACCAAAAAACAAACAAATATAAATACGTATTTGCATTTATAATATCACTCGGGAAGACAGTGTAGCTTGCAGTGGTAGCGAGTCGAATAAGAAATGGGGATGTAAAATATGGGCAGACTTTTCGGATTCCTCACGGATTAAGTACCTAGTTTTTTCATTCGTTGGCACATGTTGCTGACAAATGTAGGATCGATCATTTAAAGCAGTTAGATTTTGAATCTAAAATATATAATTAATGTACAGACGTTGGGATGAGTTTTAGAAATTATAGGTAAAGCGCATATATCAAAAAATGCGACTAAATTAGGTATTCTTAGCGAAAGACCTATATGCAACATTTAATTTTAATTTAATGTTCCAAAAAAAACAACGTGAATATTAACCACTATAACATTTGTAGTAAAATTAAAAGTCACACCAGGTTAAAATCTCCATAATCTATATAAAACCGAAAGCAGCGAATCTTCCAGTGCAGATACGTTCTACTAAGTGCCGCCGAGAAAACTTGGTTTATGAGGCAGAAACATAAAGTAACGAGGCCATTAACCTCGGATCATTGCACCCGGTCAGCCGTAGTTTTATTTGAATTCAGAAACATTTTATACGTACCCCTTTTTACTCCGTTATGACTCTGTTGTCATTAAATAGCTATCAACGAATTCGTGGGGCGTCACGATCCGGCCTGATTCCTACTCGTTTCGAGTAGCAAAGGGGATGGACTTTGAATTTAGCCGGTTTCACTCGATGGAAAATTTCCGGTTACGCCCAAGCATTGACGGAATCGAGGTAATTTCCAAACGCTGCATGCATAAAAGAGATGTTATTTCAACGGAGCATTGCTGCAGGTAACATTGCGGTTTGTATATCTAAATTTGACCTAATTAATAATCTATAGGTACATTAGCATTGTACTGAAAAGTAACTTCTCAAATTGTGATAGTTTCTTTTGAGAATTTATTGGAAATTTCTAGGAATGTTCTTAAATTTCTCAATGCTCTCACATGTTTTTGATAATATTCTTAGTAATTTGTACATTAAGCTAAGTACTGGTTTGTAGTTCAGGCATAACGTGACCTGAGAACAATGCAATCGAGCAACGTAACCATTGAAACGTACTTCGTACTTGTACTTCGAGTTGAGATCGTAATGTGATTTCGAATATTGTCAAAGGTCGTTATTCTGAGGGCATCATTCATGGAGTGATTGATATCACACTATGCTCCGTAGAGAGTGCACGTATTTAATAGGTACGTCAATAAGTTTCTGATACACAAGCTGTGATTTGCATCTCTGAACCTAATTTTGCGTTTGTGAACGTGTTTGCTTGCACATACATAGAAAGATATCGTATCAGACATTTCACATTTCACACAAGTGCTTTGACGTGTGTGCATCAGTTTTATTCGTAATCTAAATTATTTCGCTCTAGAGCGTTGGTGACCTTAGTGGCTTAGGGGGTCAACTCGTGATCATAAGGTAGGTACCATGTTCAAACCCCCGCGGTCACCATGTACCAATGAGTTTTTCCCTATTTAAGTTCATCTTACGGAGAAGGAAAAACATCGTGAGGCAACCTGTACATTCCAACAACTGAGTGTGTAAAAAGGTATTTGCACGGAAGATTCTAAAGGGGTCGAAGTGTTTCCGAAAGCAGATAAGATAAAGGTAACACTCACATTACTAACTTTATCTTATCTTATAACTATTAATAATTACAATTTAATATTCCTCAATTGTCCAAGGCCTTTATGGACATGACGGTACGTTTTATTGATTTTTCATAATCCTTGTTTGTTTAACACAATAATTCTCAAGTTGATATTAAATTGGCATGTTTATCCAATTTTAACCTCAGTGAATGTACATATTAAGATCCTAATAGAATTTTATTCCAGTCTTATACAATTTCAATATCAGTAAAGTGTTGAAGGTTTTCAATTACTTATATTGTACCTAGTCTTCACTGGCATTGGCATGACTTTTACACTAGGAATTGGAATTGCTTCTGTCTAGTCCCGTCTAACGATAAATCTTGCCTGTGAAATTCAAAAGGGATACATTTATCTAAAGCTTTGATTTGAAATGTTCAATGGAATTCAGACTAATAAAATGTAAGTGTTCTATTATGAGTACAATACACTTTTCGCAGATTTCATTAAACATCATTTTCTTTTATCAATGTATTGTTATAATAGTTGATAAATTACTTATGCATAGCATGAACTTAACATTGTTGAATCACCAAAGAAATTAGAGTTGTTAATGCCGGAAAGGAGCGTAAAAAAACACTCTTCAATGTATTTTCCTCATATCACATTATAAGTCGAAAGTTATATTTTACATTGCGTTAAGCACTTAACTATAAAAGATACCTACATATCTGGACGTGAGTAGTTATTGCTAATAATATTTTCCTCATATTTTGGGGCTATTTTTTAAGTCGTCTGCACTCTTATGTATAATGTTAATAGATTATACATTCTATTTTTATATTTAGTAGTTTATAATAATAATATTTATATCAGAATTTAAATTCCATAGTTTATTAGTTGCATTACAGTTTAGACTGCACGAAATCTATTCTTATCTGCCAGTAACAACTTTATAAACACTACAACGGATTAAATTAATCGAATATTAACGAGTAGTTTAAGTTGAATAAGTTGACAATATTTATGCAGTACTATTACTGAGTCCATTGACTTACGCTAAAAGAAGGAAAAGAAACAATGCCACGAAATACCTCTCCGTACAAAATGAAAACCGACGCAGCGAACATTGCAAAAATAAACAGGCTTACGCATGTTTCCCCGAAGTGGAGACAGGCATTTTATTTCAACGACTGAATCAAGAGGGGACGTAAACACGTAAGAGCAGAAGGAACTGCTGACAGAAGTATTTACTGCTAAACACTACGTTCCGTTTCTGGGGCAATCCGGCTAAACAAAGCAAACGCTGATACGCTATATCCTCTAAGAAATATCTGCAAATCTCTGACTCGCACACCCGCCTCAACCGCTTGGGAAATAAAGATTACTATACAAATAACTCTTAAGAGCTCGCCGATGTTTCTTTTAAGATGTATGATAACCTATACCATTATTCTTTGCAGACGTTCAATCAGTTAGTGGAGATGAGCAGACGGATTTATAATCCTTGTTCGAGCGGGATTTGCGGAGTAAATTACTGAAATGCCATTACCGCTTCCCAGGCGTTTATTAGCAAAACTACGGAGTGCTTCTATTACTACTGGTAGCTGGGTAATCTCTTAATAACGGCAGTTTATACAGGTGGGTGCTACCACGGATTTACATCTCATTTCACGAGGGGACAAAACACACAAAATACTGTCGTTATGAAAGTTTGCGGCGCGAGATCGAATTTGTTAGAAGTTTATGGCAGCTGTTCTGATTCTACGGTCGTCCATTCACGGGCAGTTAACTCTCGGGCACAAACACCGACAAACGCCGGCCGATAGGCTGGGCTTATCGTTGAAAGTTAGAGGAATCCGTTTATTGGCTATTGAAGGTAAATTTATTGAGTTAATAGAAAAAAATACGGATGAGAGCACATTGATTGTGTTCGTGCGTCGTCGACTCGAATAGCTTAAATAGCAATTGGTAGCGGTTTTATATCCTATACTGGTAAGTATTAAATAGATAGGTACTAAAAAAACTACTAAAAGTTACTGACGCTGGTGTTTCCTTCATTTAGAAGCCCCCCAAGTTCTTAATACCTACACAGTGATGTACAAGAAAGTAATGTCTAATTTTAAGTATCTAATTATTACACTTTACTTTCTTGTACTAGTGTGATTCATTTACATCAAACGACACTGGGGTATTTAGTAAGAAAGTATTGCACTACATACCGAATGTACGTGTATGTAAACTCTTTATTGCAGAAATAAAGAAAAAAAAAAAACAATAGCACAGAGGCATTCCATTTTAGTCCTCAGCGTTGCCAACGAATTTGCACTCTTAGGCCCGTATTAATAAACTGATCTCGACTTTAATCCAGTCTCAAGATTCTTCATAGTCGATTGTGTCACAAGGGAGCAAAATGACATATTTAAGGCGAGGGCGTACATTGAATCCTGAACGAAGCGAAGGACTCTACAATTGAATCCCGAGCGTAACGAGGGATTCTAAAATAGAATCCTGAGCGTAGTGAGGGATTCAAGTGTTAACGCCCAAGGTGGAAATAATTTTGCTACCGTGTGACACATACTGCTTTTCACATCACCTATGAGGAAAATAAAAGATCTTAGTGATGAAACAAATTTAATTATTCACACATTCTAGAAATGCTGAAATTATCAAATTAACAACAGGAAATTATCGCACTTAACAACAATTATCAAATTTAACAACAAAATGTCCTTGAACAGAAAAGTGCCACTTTGATCCCTCCTAGCAGGGAAGAAAAGTCCCCTTTCCGAGTAGGTGATATGAAAAAAAAATTAGTTTTCTATGGCTTGACGTTTACTTTGACGTATCTCGTGACGGGCATCTCAGCTAAGATGAGTTTATTAATACGGCCTTAAGATTAAAATCTAGGTAATACAAATGTCTATGGGGTCTGAGATCCCATTTTCCTTAAGGTTTTTCTCTTGCCTTCTTTATGCCATGAAAATGTTTGAAAAATTATGCCTTTAAATTATAAAATACAATGTACATAGGCGAGCTTATCCCTATAGGTAATATATTCTAGCTAACCTACAGAATAAGTATTATGGGACGGACAAAAATATGATATACCAAAACATAAAGATGAACCGAGACGTTGTGATTTCAGCGAAATACGTGGCCTACTTTCTATAACCAATGTTGGCGCAAAATTACAAAACCTCAGTACAGCAGTTGGGTCCCTAAATATAGCCCAGTATTTGACGCTCCATACCCCAAATGAGTTGAGATAAGTAGCATCCAATTAGAATAATAAGGCCAACTTAAAATGCCTGAAACCGCCTAAGTGATACACGACCCGCTATAAACAACAAAGACAACGCTTGGTTGCGGAGATAGGAGGTGAATAGCAGTGATTACTGTGTTAAAAGAGGGTCAAGTGCGGTTTCATGGTAATTGTAATGGTTGCAATCTACAGACGTCTCAAATAAAAGTACCGCAAATATAGAATACAACTTAGTTTAAGCAAAGTCCAATTGAAAACATTTTAAAGTTGCAATTGAAGTTCATTTCAAAACCATTTGGGAAAGTAATTAAGGGCCAGGCATTCGAAATTATTTTTAATTTTTCTAGTCTATGGGTGGCAAAACATATTCATATGTATTTCGGAAGTATGAAGCTACTGATACGAGTATATCTGTACGAGCATGTTACTAACTTGAAAACATTGTTGGAATAGTACTATTTCCGATTTTCAGTAAAGACTAAACAGTTGTATTTCTTTCATTAATGGTTGTTACTTTCTGGTAAAAATGTGTTTTCTAGTAGAAATGTTTGCGGGTGGTAGGACCCTGTGCAGGGTCCGTCCGCATCGCTACCACCACCTTATCCATTAATTAACCTACCGCCAAACAGCAGTGTTCGCATTGTGTTCCGGTTTAGGGAGAAGACAGTCGGTGTAATGACTAGCATAGAGGCATTCCATCTTAGTCCTCAGGGTAAACGCATTGGCAACGCATTTGCAGTCTTAGGCTTGGGTCACAGTTTCCACTTACGATCATATGCCTTCACTATGCCATAAAAAAAAGTAAATTTCTTTAAGTATGAGTAAACTTACGATTCTGTGTATAATTAATATACGCAAATAGCAATGTGCAAAGGTATCAGCCCATCCTAAAGTTTATTTCACATAACTTTGTGAAGTGAAGACAAGTTAAGGCCACGCACTTCTGAAATATAGACCAGTAAATTCATAAATGACACATCTCGAGGGCCGAGACCGAACTTTACCCAACTTATAAGGTTACAATAAAAATGTCACATAAAAGGCCAAATGTTGCAATTTATCGCACAATAAAGTTGTGAGCCTCCGAA
Organism: Acleris sparsana; assembly: GCA_923062465.1. Classification (NCBI taxonomy): domain Eukaryota; kingdom Metazoa; phylum Arthropoda; class Insecta; order Lepidoptera; family Tortricidae; genus Acleris; species Acleris sparsana. Next base: position 7,459,908 of record OV281293.1, read on the forward strand.
CTTAGGGAGCGTCTGTTCGGCTAGATCTGTTGCCGATGCAGATTTAAGATTCCAACATGATTTCGTCATACATTATTTATAACTACTTATAAAAAAAAACTGCATTTCTAATGTTACTATAGTAAAATCTTGCAACTTAATTTTACGTGTTATTTTCGTTTACTTAATCAGGCTGAAATTAAAAATACAGGTTTACAAACTCAATTACCGACAACAGATTCTTCCTATATGAGCTGATAATCGAAAAATAGCTACAAGATTTTGATTTTGGTCTCAGCAAGTCTTGTAAGAACAATTCATAAAGATATTGAGATAGGACACATTTACACTGCAAAAAAATACAGAAAGACTTTTAAACAATCGAATATTATAAGGTAAGATTGGTTCAGTTTAAAAAGAAACCAAGAGAGCTAATAAACCCGTGGTATAAACTAGAGACTAAAAAATATTCCAAAATTATTGAGAAAAATATATTTTTCCCACCGAATTTTGCCAGATATTAATCACGAATTATATTTCACCCAGGACACCTGGGCAACTCGGACCATTAGTTTACGGGACAGCACTTAATTAGTCGCAAGGGAGATTGTAAGGCATAGCCCTGCGGCGTGGATGGTCCCCACGGCGTCTCCTTTAACGGCCATTTATTTTATCTATTCAGTTCACTTCCGCCCACTAACAGATGCTATAGGCTTTTCATTTCATTGCATGAAAGCGGAACGAACTTAATCTTCATAAATGCGAAGGAAGGGGTTTAGGCTCTTCTTTGTTAACTGCTTTACTATACGGATACCGGAGAACCAAGCGAGGTTAATGCGTTAATCACGAATGCTGCAGAGCTGTTTTTAATGGAGTAACTTTCAGTTTTTGTAGAAGCTATCGTTGAATCAAATTGGAGAGTTCTAAAACGAACTGCTTATTGAAATAAGTATCGTATTAAATTTACATTTAAGGTTATATTTGAACAGTGCATTTGATTAAGTACATTAATTATGTAGCTAATTTTTTCTTCCCTTTTATGTTCCCTTGGTGTAATAGTAATCGTCTGTACCTCGTCTGCGCGAAGTTCAGTGCTACAGTTTATAAATATATAACTCTCTTGCCTTATTCTGTTGTATTAGGTTGAGTAGTAGTTAATGAGTAGTCAACTTTTTATAACCTAACTATTTTGATTAAGTTTTTTTCGTAATATACCTCGGGGCGGGTCAAGAAGCATAACACTAAGTTAGCGATTTTCGAAAATCGCCAAAATGTTTAGGGTTGACGTAAACTGATGACGATGACAGCCGATTGCCGTGACCGCTTATGTCTACTACAAACATTTCGATGAGAAATGGAAACGTTAGCAGGGTTTGCATCTTCGTTAGGCTCACGGAATACACCACTTTAAGTAGCTTTTTAACCAGGTAATACGTTATATTTTCAACACGTGTCTGTCACTGTTTACTTTTCATTTAAACAAAGACTAAAATATTAAATAAAGTTGCATTACCGCTTGATGAAAAGAGATCTAAATGCTTACCGTCTAAATAAGTACTAGCCGAATCAAAGAATGGATTGGCACTTACGTAAAGTCACCAAATTAGCCTGCAATTGGGTCAAAGGTAAGGTTAAACATTTATCAAATAGAGGAGAATCAGTGCAGGGAAAACAGAGCCAAAGGTAACTAATTCCTTTTGTACTTGGATGATTTATCAATTTTGGAGTCATCAATCAGACGACTCGCAGTGTACTGCCAAAAAAAACATCTTCAATTGAAAGTGTCTATAATTAACCTCAATATGATTGAACATAGAGGTAGCTCCTACGCAACACGTATTTTATAAAATTTGTTTCTGTTACATCACACTGGCCCTCTATTGAACTGGGTAAAAACCACGTGTAAGTAAAATAATAACACGTGTTACCGTGTTGTTAATAATTTGCTAGCTCATATTTACTTTAGAGGCCACCTATGTTAAAGTGTGGAGTGTATAGCGATCTGGATCACAATTACCATAACGCTTTTGCATCCGTTCTTTGGATAGATTAAACTTGATCTTATTTGCTTGAGACTGGCAAAAGGGGAACACGATTAGAAATTAAATCCTCTATAGTTTTATTTTTTAAACATGACACCTTTTTTGCATATTTTTGGTCGAATCTTCGAAACCCTATATTTTTTTTATTTTTTTTTATTTTGATTGAATAGTTGAGTATATGTAATATTTTAACCCTGGTAAACCATTTTTTCATTAAATGTTGTGGTTTTAAAAGTAAACAGCAATTAATTGAATTTGACGCTGCCATAAAGGCTCGGGTGAACTACCTCCATCAAGCACACTTCGCGCGGAAGCACATAAAGCCATCTCTTTTCATTCTTGTGGGAGCGTGGCACCATAGGTGACGTCTTAACAGTAATGGCGGCCGATGTAAAAACAATACCATGGCACGTTAAAAGCAATATAGTTTTACTATGTTAAATAAAGGTCCAGGGCGACTAAAATAAGTGAGAGTCGAAGTATTTGGTTTCATATATTTTTTGTTACGTGGCCTGTGGCTTTGGGGTCGACTCGTGATTGTAAGGTACCGATATTTTTTATGGCATATAGAAGGCAAACGAGCACACAGGCCACTTGCCAAGATCATTACACCGGCTGTCTTATCCCCAAACTGGAACATGACAATGCGAACTCTGCTGTTTGGCAGTAGGGTAATGGATAGGATCCTACCACCCGCAAAAGATAAGACAAGATACCTACCTAATATTTTTCAAAACACTTTTTTTTTTTATGCGAACATTACCTATGCAATGACTATCATAGTTTAATATTATTTATTTATTTAATGCGTTATTTGCATTACCTACATTGTTACCATCACTTTAATACTGCTTGTTTATATTCCCCACATCAAAATGAGACTATCGTTGACGACCCGGCTACATTATACATGAAAAATGTTGTGACTCCCCTTTAAAAAAAACACTACGTGAATACAAATACTAAACACAAATAAACATACCGATAAGTAGATTAAATGTTCTGTATGGTTAGAAAGGAGGTTTCCTTGTGTTTCATTGACAATTAATTGACACGTCTGGTTCTGGGACATCCTGTAGGTGCTAATGCATTTTCTTGCTGATAATTATATCTCAAGGTTACAACACAACACTCGATTACAACACAGAAACAAGATTCCTGATTATTATATACCTACCCCATTTTTAATATGGGGATTATAATGCAACGTTCAAAGATATGGTCCCACAATGCAAGTTTTTTGAACATGGCATCTCCTTGAAACATAAAATTGGTCCGATCCGTGCAAACCGCAGTCGTACATTATGCAAGCACTGCGTCACGACGAAACCCTGGCAGTGACGCAGCTGTGCATATGTCACGGGCAACGCAATATGGCGTCTGCTTGCGGGGCGTCCCATGGCATAGCCACTAATATAAAATGCTGTGTTCAAAATAGCAATCTATTATACAGTGTGGTTTAATTCAAAAGAGAAACGTCTTAATTTAGACGTGTCAAAATATTATACTAAAATGGTTAACTCCATTCTTGGTAACAAGTAGGTACCTATTTAGTTTAACGTATTTAAAAGTATTTTTTGAGTCTAATTCGAGTTTTTAATTTTGTATTCAACTGTAAAGAATCTAGGTTTGACATTTTAGAATCTGATCAATAAACTTTTACGTTATTTATTACATTCCTACTAAAGTACTGTGAGGACTAAGTACGAAAATTAAGCAGCTTCCGAAATAACGCGATTAATTTATCATAAGTACTCAAGCAAATACGAGGGCTTAAGCTGTAAAAAACATATAAAAATTGTCACATTATACTCGATAAGCCTTTCAAAATTGAATCGGAATTCTCAGAATCGCAAGCCTTCGCCTTCAGAAATAGCACTCATACCATTTTAAAAATGTATGAAACAATCGCCAAGTTCTGCGGTTGAACATCTAAGTTTATTGTCTACAGTTGTGCCCACACAGGGGATCTCTACGTTAGTCTGTATCGTGGTCGATCATTGCCCAAATTAAATTTACTACCGTAGACCGCTCCAATTCAGAGTAACGACACACCAACCGCTATTTATTGGCAATAAATATCATTTTACAAGGCCTTGTGTCGTTTTTCAAATGGCTTGGTCCGTTGTAAATAAAAATGCTGAGATAATTTGAGACAGTGGACACAGTTTGTTTAATAGGGTATGATGTTATAGGGAAAGAAAGATGACTCAGTCTATTTCAGTTTTTATCGACATATGTTTTTTTATTTTTTGCATAGCTTTGTTTATTATTCAAAACATTATCAATTGGCATGGAAATAAGCAATAACTACTGTACATTTATGGCTGCTAGTGTTGTTACCTGCCACAGATAAAAAATAGATTGTGACACAGGCAGCTGAATAGTTGAAAAGACTAATAAATCACAGTTTTTATAACAACCTGTAATTTTAAGTATTATTTTATAATTATATTTAAAAAAAACTGTAGTTAAAACTGCCTTTCAAAAAAAATAAACATGCCACGTTTACTCTTATTATCAGAGACTACTAAAATCTTAATACGTTTTGATTATTGACTCTAACTATGAACATTATACGGGTTTAACAACTTTTTACCGAAACCCCAGCCGATACCTAACGTACGGCCAGCTTTATCCGTGAACAATGCAGGATCCCGCAAAATACGCGCGCCACGGGCAATTTTACGCGCTGCGGAAAACCGCCCCGCACTCAAATTAAAGGAATTCGTGTATCACTTGATTGCTTTTTTGTCTATTGGGTTTATGTGCAGTGAGCCGAGATGCGGTTTACCGATTATCTTTGAAACGCCTTAACTGGGTAATAAATCAGACTTATTTCATGATTTTATATACTTACTTTAGTCTTAGGATTGCCGTGTTGGTACTGCAGTCTTGAGATTATATTCTTAACCCATCTGAGATTATATCCTTCATCTGGCCCATGTGCTCTTTGGCCTTCTGCATGCTATATGACGGCTAATTAATGTTACTTTTTAATAAAGCATGATTAAGGCACATGTTACCCGATAGAAAGTAGGCTCTAAGACCCATACAAATCATATTTATCATTTGTATGGACAGTAAAACATTTTTCGGCTTTATTATTTTGAAATATACTTTCTTTACATTATTAGAGTGTCGCAACCGTACAACGTCAGTTTTTCAGGGCGCCTGTCATGAATTGAAAAACTATAGTAGTTTATAAAGATTAAGGTTCGATATATTTATAATTTAAAAATACTATTACAGGCTATTATTATTATTAGGCTTGCAGTACTGTTAGGCGATGGGCTTGCAACCTGTCACTAATACACTGGTAAACATCTTAGCCTGATTGTGCAAAATGTGGTTACAGAATTATCAACAAGTTTTTAGGGTTGTTGGAAATTCTGTAGCTCTGCCTACCCCACTCTGGGAATGAAGGCGTGAGTTTATGTATGTATGTATGTACTATTAAAAACCAAATTACCAATTATTAAACTAATTAATTATAAAGGCACGTAATTTTTCAAAATTTGACTAGGTAAGTAAGTACTAATAAATAATTTAAATTAAGCGTTTTTATGGTATTTACTTAATAACTGCTACATATTTTTTTACTTCAATAACGTTTATGAAAAGTCAGTAACATATAGTCTAAATATATATATTTTGTGTCTGATTTACATTTGACCTGTTTTTGGCAATACATATTACACTCTAAATAAATGCAACTACAGTTGCAGCTCGTTCGGCAATTTGAGGATCAGAGGTACATTTAAAATGGTTACTGAAATTTAAACTTTGCGCAGTTTTTGAAAGGTTTGTTTTCTTTTTAATTCTTTGTTTTCCGCGGAGTGTACAGTCAGGTAGAACTAACTTTTCTTTCAGTCCCCAACTTGTATTCTTGACTCTATTCCCTACACTGTTTCAAGTAAATAACAAAACAGGAATATTTTTGAAAGAACGTAGGTGAACTAAACCTTCAAATGTGTTTCTTCTGTTGCTTAATCTGCGATATCAATGAACTACCTTAAATCATTCTTCAATTTACCGTTCACAGGTAATTGTATTTCATATTAAAGACATTCAACGAATTTTTTGAAACATTTAAACTTTCTTTTGTTTACAAGAAACTTCAGTATATGTATCGTTACATTCATAATATCTATTTAAAATCGAAGACTAGCAAAATCTTTTTTTTACGTCTGCCCCGAACCGTAATTTGGGTGGAATCAGACTTTTAATTTAATCAAGATATCAGGGATATTTATCAACTGTAATAACGCAATCAAAATAGGTAAACAAAAAGAAAAAAAAATTGCGGACAATTTTACACAAATTGAACGAATTCTGAATTAAGGCCCACTAATGGCTACTAAGCAGCGCTATACATACCAATAGGAATATTTGAGAAATATTGTAACAATACCTTTACCCGACGATAATATCCACGTAAAATACATTTAAAAAGTATAAAATAATGCAATTCGCTTTATTTACAACTCGTTACTCGCCGCCGTGTTCATGCGAAAGTAAACAAACGTAAATTTACTCGGGTGTATGATATTAGTCAGGATTCATGCATCACATGCTTTAACAGAGACCACAAAGCTCCATTCGGCATGCTCTTGGCATATTCTCTTACTTACTCCACGCCACTTCTAACTCAGTATAATTTATATTATACATAATCCTTTAGGCTGCGCACACTTAAAGCGGCAGCAGGGTGAATATTCGGGCGTTTCAACCGCCGTAATTGTTTTATTCAATATAATTATTTACGAAAATTACGAGATTATATTGATAAACAGAAACTTTTGATGTAAAACACAGCAAACCAGGGATGTGTGTACTGCATATTCCGGAAATCGTTTTTTCCTAGTGGCGATGAATAAATACCATTCGCATATTTTATCACTTTATTTTTTCTCAATAGCTACTTTTCCCGAAGGGCTTTCTAACCATTCGCATATTTTCCCACTGTATTTATTTCTTATTGGGTTCTTCCCCACTGCTCAACTATCATAAATACGAGGTAGGTTTAGGTTACGTTAGTTTTGCAACAGGCTCGAAGGGCCAAAACCACCCAGAAACAGGAGCTCTGCGTAAGCGTCGTCGACTATGTTAAATTTAAATTTGAAATATAAAACATTGTTTAGTTGAGTTGATTGAGCAGTTCAGTTGAGCATTGGGGAAGAAGGGGAAAATAAATACCGTGGGAAAATATGCGAATAGTCAGAAAGCCCTTCGGGAAAAGTAGCTATTGAGAAAAAATAAAATTGTAAAATATGCGAATGGCATTAATCGCCACTTTTCCCGAATCTTATGTCAAATCTACCTATTTGAAAATCAAATATCATCCGTAATTTTAGTCAAGCACTTATCTTAATACGAATGTGCAAGTTACAAGTTACGGGATAACTTGTAACTTGCACATACGTATTATCTGTTTCGGAATGATCCGAACTACAAGTCATATCTCTCTGTTGATGTCAAAGCTGGTCCCTTCGAGTAATTGACCAGATTGGGGTCCAGACCAGACTAAATGCTAAAACCCCGCTATACTGCCAAGTGAACAGTGTACAAGGAACGGAGCATAACTCAAAGGGGGCTTGCCGGAAGGTTTCTTTTTAAAGGTTTTAAGTTTTATAAGTATCTAGATTGTCCGATGCAGGAGTCCCTTGCCCGCTGCCTGGCCAGGCAGATTCCTCAGAACTTGGACTTTGGCCTAAGGTGTATAATGGTGCGTTTGATGTAAGGTGTGTGTGTGTGTGTGTCGGAGACAAAGGCCTGCCAGGCACCACTTTTCCGGGGTTGTCGGACAGCCACACGTATGGCCACACCAAAATAGCGGGACACACCCATCAGTTTACACTTCAAAAACTTAAGACACTATAATCCTGCCTACTTCTACAAATATTGTACTGAATGCAATCCGATTTAATCGAAAACCACGTTATATATCTCAAAATACCAAAGCCAAGTGCCCACTTCCAATGACAGCTGTCACAGACCAAAAAACCGTTGTTACGCCACAGATTGTATCAACTCGATTGGTACAGAACACCGCCATACGTTACCGCGCCCATGTGATGGTGGCTTTAGTATTTAGCCAGACGCCAAGCCGACGTTGATCGGGTCATCTGTAGTGTGTCTAAGCTGCACTCCGTCCCCGAGGGCTGTGCGACGCAGCGGCATCGCCCCGATATCTAAAACGTGCTCAACACCTTATTCCGAGCGCACTTGATACGAACAAAGAAATAGCCACTTACCCCTGGCTTCAGCGCGTTTGCACTAGCTGTGCTTTGTGGCCTATTGCGGATAGAGAGGTGTTTCATACTCTTTTTATAAAAGGTGATTTACTAATGTTGGACGCTTTAAGCTGATAGCCAGCCACTAATAATGGACCCTTAATACAAAGATCGTACAGTCGTAAATCTGTAGGAAAACCAATGAATAACCCTCGTCTTAAAATGTCTGTAAAATATGAATCATGTGTCCATCATTGGTCCTTGTCCATGATTGGTTCCAGCACCCAATCTAATCTAACTACGTAACGGACATTGACATTAATTTAAATATATACAAGTAATATACATATAGCGTACGAAATGCCTACTGAATTATAACGTTAAGCAAAAAAATCCATTGAGATTATCAGATTCAGTTTACCAAAGCCATGGAATGAAGAAAGATGCCTTTTTTTACTTATCTTGATTTCTTTCCCTTAACATGAAAGAAAAATAAAGTCCTGCAGCCTTTTGTGTATGGATTTTAAATATTTCTTACAAAATATTAATAAAAGCCCCCGAGGCTCGCCCTTTTGTGCAATACCCAAAGCTGTCGCCGGAAGATATACATATCAACGACGTTATTAAAATAGATTTAGAAAGGCTTAGATATTCACAATAAACATTGCACTGAAATGAAAAATCGCCTTAAAAATACCTTTCAGAAAGCTCATGAAAGGGAACCAGTTTAATGGGCTAATTAAGATTACGGGAGTAGAGTGAACAAACGAGATCTAATCTGCCTATTCTTTACTGATGAGATCTCTTCAGCAACGCCATTTCTTTCGGCTAACGATAATTGCCTGAACTGCCACTGGCCGTTCCAAACTGCAAGTTATAAGTAGGTAAAACCCACTCAGGATTAATTATTAACTGTGAAAAATATCGTCGCTTAAAATTTTATCTAATTAGTTATTAAACTAAGTTTTTGTTTAAATAAGAGACAAAAAAAAACACTAGTATCAAGTTATTTTGTAAAACAATCTAATTATATACGGTCTAAAAAAAAATACTCTTATACATGTTGTCTTGGGAGTCGTCTAAAAATAACAGCACCCGCTAGTAGACCTATTCCTTAAGATTACTGTGAATAGGGAATGCTCAAATTAATGATGATTGATACAAAAATATCGACAAGAAATAGGTAAAAGTTCTTTACAAAAGGTTTACCTCGGGAATATATTGCGATATAATACCGTAACAGACTTGAGTGATTGATCGTGGATCCGATAGATTGTAGCACTATTCTGTATCTGTGGGGGAAAAAACTGCGTGGCAAGTTGAACCGAGGCTCGGAAGAAGTTCTTTAACTATTTATGAACCATAAAAGTCTGCCGATAACGCTTAAATCCGAGCAAAGTGCCTCTTATCTAGTTCGCCCTTTGTGCCACGTGCCGTTTATAGTTTGTGAGCTTAATACGATTATAAGTGTTGTATAGCGGGATAATTCTAGCTGTGATCAACGGAATGCTCTGGATCAAAGAAAAACAGCCAACTAAGAGACATTGTAATTTATATTTAAGGCTATATTTGGACAGTGCATTTGTTAAGTACATTAATTATGTAGTTCATTTTTTCCAAGCGTTATTTAACGAATGTTCCCTTGGTGTATTTTGCAGAGGCTGTACCTCATTTGTGCTACAGCTACAGTGCTACTCTACGGCCTTATTCTGTTGTATTAGGTTCATGAGTAGTAACATTTTTAATACTTGATTATTTCGATTTTAGACCTTGATTATTATTTCGACCTTGGGGCCGAGTCAAGATGTACCAAAAATTATCTGGATCAAAAAAAAACAGCTAACCATGGGAGATTTTCTTTTAGTCTACAAGAAAGTTACAAAACTGTTTTGATATTATATCAACTAAAAGTGACAGTTACAATAGCAAGTTCTTTATTGATCCAACTAACATCTTAGTTAATGTAGGTCTTGTCAGGTAGGTTTTTTTAGTGTTGGATCAAAGTGGCTCCTCCGTCATGCAGATTGGATTTAGTTATTAAAATAAATTAACTTGCGAGGGATTTAATTTACCAACTATACGTATGCTTCACTGGCAGGACCTTCTGAGAAGTAGTCATTTTTACGCATGTCATAATCAGGTTGCCTGAGGATTAAACTTAAATATTAAATTTAATAAAATAATAATACTGTAAAAACAATACACGGATTAAAATTGGCTCCAAAGTGTGGATTGTTTAATATAATTATAGGTACCTACTGATTATTAGTTAAATTATGAGACTATAACAATAATAATATAGTTTCATATTTAAACTAATAATCGTGTAATGTAAACAAACAAGGAGCATTTATTTTTTAGATTATTCATTTATTTGAATAGAAATAGGTTTCTGTTCAAACCTCCGCGGTCACCATGTAGGTACCAATGAGTTTTTCTTACTTAAGTGCATTACCCGATGCTCTTCTTTCGCTTTTTTTTGTAACTTTCGCTTTTCGCTCTCCACCGGCTCTGCCGCAGGTTGCGCAATGTCGTGGCCAGGCAGTTAAGGTGAAGGAAAAACGTCGAAAACAAACCTGTACATTTAAACAGCCGAGTGTGTAAGAGGGTAATTGCACAAAAGATCCTAGAGTTCCTACGATCGATGAACGACAAGCCACAACTATGTATGTGAAAATGTACGATATTGGATGGATGTAACCTGTTACTTTATGTCAGGCTTGACTATCACTGCCATGTTTGATAAGGGTCCATCCAATAGCCCGATGTTAGCTCATAACATGAAAAATAATATCCTGTGGGTACAAGGTTCTGACTACCCACGCATCAAAAAAGTATCTTTTTCATTCCAAAATGTTGTCAGAGGTTGATCTTCTTGAATTAAATCGGCGAACGTGAGTTTGGGTACAGATCAATGCGGATCAGTTTTTTTTTTTTTACTGTTATAACATATGGTTCCTATCACACTGAGGTGTTATTATCTTAAAAATTGCTTCTTGTCGATCGGTCGATTAGTCTAGTGAGTTCATAAGAGTAAGTTTGAAGCTACCTAATTGAGTATACAAGCTCTTAGATGTTGTTAGTTCACTCCACCGGGACAACTATAACTTACAAGTGAACAATAGCCAGTTGGTTAAAAAACCCCTACCTGCATGTTTTGGGAACATTTCTTCGCTCATATTTAATTCGCTCTTTTTCGTCAATACTGACGATACTCCATTCTGCTCGGTAAAGCCATATTGCTTAATTGCTAATTAATTTTATCACATTGAAAACTCTTATTCAGGTACTTGACAGTAATGGTGACCGAGTTAAAAACAATGCGATAATATTATGTCAAAAGAAATATGGTTTAAGCAAGTTAAATAGACTGAGGTCTTGTGTGTTCGCTTTTACGACGCAATTTATAAAAAAATAGTTGAGTCCTTAACTGCAATTTTAATAATTATCAACTGCTTCTAAACTCCTGCTAACGACCAATTTTAATTGTTTCCAGAAAGCTGTAATAGAGAAGTAAGAGCTTCATAAAAAGAAGGTAAATAAATAATTAATTTGATCATTGCCAGTTAATACCTCCAATAAATAGGTTTACCTACTAGAAACGTTAAACATTCTCAACACATTATTCTAAAGCAACAAGTAAATGAGGTAAATAGTTTACTAATTTTATTTCTAACATTATGAGTCTAAAAGTAACTTTGTTCTTAGAAGAAATTCTTATTTTGGCATCACAAATGTTAATGGTGCGAAATACTTATTTCCTTTTCCTTTCCATGTTAATTTTTCTTTTATGGGGCTCGGCGGGGAGATACAATTTCTCTTACAAGCGATTACACCTAATTTTGCAAATTTTGTTTTCTTGTACCTTACTTACCGACGTGTAACAACGTTGCTAGGTAATTCGGGTCGCGGAAGCCAAAATATTACGTTAACCGCTAAAAATATCGGGCACTGGAGAGGAATACTTGTTGTAAAAATCGGGAAGCATTCAAAATGTTATTTTATTTGGCCCTGGCTACATTCATTTTCGGACCAAAGCTTTTTTTGCCTCACAGTACTTCATTATGAATTTACTTGGAACCGTAGATTAATAATAAAAACGCTTTTAACTATTAATTCAGTAGACAGCATATAAACCTCGGAATTCGAACCTTTTAGGCAGCCGTTTTATATTATTTTTGAGCTTGATATTTTTTAAAGTCTGAAGTATTTTAAACCAAAAATATTTGCGTCTATTCACATTTAGTTTTACATAATATTTGAGTTAAATATAAATATATTTTTTGTTAGACATTTAAAGAAAACCTAAATAACGAAAGGAGTAAAAGTCGCAAACTCACAACTCTACCTATTGGGCGCACAGTTAACAGTAAGTTTTGTCTTAACAGACTCCCTCAGTCCTTAAATACAAATAAGACTTTTTTCTCTAAGAGATGAATGAGCCAGCAGCTCCTGAAGAGAAGATCCTGCTTTTCTTTTAAAGGTCGCTAGGTCGTAGTGGTGTTGAAATACAGCTGCAACAAGTAGCAAAAAAAACATACCTACAGTAGTAGAGTATCTCTCGAGGACGTGAGGATGGAAAGACAGCCTTTTGCCAGAAGAACTACGCTTAAAGAAGTTTTTAGTAAGTTTCCACAGAAAACATTGTTTAAATAAATGAGTATGTTCTGTTATTTAACAAAACCTTGTGTAATTCCTGAATTTTCGTGTATTTTTCTACTACCAAGTGACGTAATTATTGTAGATATAGAATCGAGCACAATTAGGTGTACCAACCAGCATATAAGTACTTACAGATTACAGTGATACAGAAGCATCCATTATTGGTTTGGGTAAGCTTCATTTATCAAATAAACATTTCCAATCACTGAGCATGGTAGGAAGCTGGCAGCCATTTCTTATCTCCCTCACTTCAATAAACGCTCCAAATCTTTATATCCGTGTAATGACGTGAAATGAAATTTCATACCGGACCTGAGATCTTGATTTAAATTTCTGTTAGCAATTTATTTTATCTCCAAAATCCGTATGACAAAGGGTTTCGTTTTAAGGATAAAAAATACTTATTTTTATTTACGCTGGACGCGGTTGGGTTTTTAATTTAGCATTTTATTTGATGAGACTGTGACATTAGATCCGTTTGAATCCGAGCTTAGACGCGTATCCCGCCCACGGATTAATTTGTCGGGTGTTGGCGCTCTGGAGGTATTCGAAAGATTCTTCTGTTCTTAATCAAATTTTCTGGAAACTGGATTTGATATTACAAAGGGATCACAGAATCCGACTTACTGTTCCTTGACTGACTGACAATATACAATTGCACAATCCAAACCGCTAAACCTAAAGAATAACCTTAGAAGCGAATATTTCTTAGCTACCCTAGAGGAGCTTCTAAGAAAGGATTTGAATGATTTGGAACGGAGAACTAATCCGACGACGACGACGGGATAGCATAGTTGGCAGTGACCTGTCTACGAAGCTATAGCCGGCTTGGGTTCGATTCCCGGTATGGGCAAATATTTATGTGTGAGCACTAGTATTTGTTTCTGAGTCTTGGATGTTTTCTATGTATTTAAGTATTTATTTCTCTAAATAAATATTTATATTGTCGTCTAGTACCCATAGTACAAGCCTAGAGCTTAGTTTGTCGAATTGTGAATTTGTGTAAGATCGTACTTTGATATTTATTTTATTTATTATTGTTTTTTCAATCCTACGCATCCTCTAGTTACCAATAATGAACATGTCAAGAAAATACAAAATAATGTTACAAATCTCATTCAATCATGACTGCCCTAGAGCATTTCAGTGTGGGTTTATTTTACGAGTCGACGGCATCTGTTCCGAGTCGGGGATTCTTATTGAATACCCATATTAAGGTATGGACGATTTATGGTTGCGCAAACTTTTATAAAGGTCGCAAGTCAACCGGCAGTTCATATTTTATTCTTCTTTCTTTTCATGAACTTCATTTTCCAGTGTATTTGAGCTTCGGAGTTTTCTGCAATCGTGTGCATCTAAAGTTACTTTACTTTCATGGCGTCTAAATCATAATACATTTAACAAAATTGCATTAATTCTTATAGATCACAGCTGAACAGATAATAACGGTTTTATTGCAATATATGAAGTTCACATATCACCGAGGGATAAATTTAAATGAAGCGAATAAAGATTAACGGAAAAAGCCGAACATATCCGTAGACACACAACTACCCCGACTGGGCTAGTTCAGATACTGGATACTGCAATAGGAGCCTTTCCATTACATTCGATTCACTTTTCATTAACTTCTCGAATTATTAAACATTATTTTTATGGAAAGAGGAGATAAATTACCTACACATGATTTTAGCATAAACGGAAAAATTGACTCGTGAATCGGGTATTCAAAACCAAAACAAATGAAGAAAATGCTGCCTCAGTAACTGATATACATTCCTATAATAGTTATAAAAAATAGAATGGTGAGTAAATACCTATGAAAGTAACAGCTCGAAAATTCCAAACGTGATTACGTCGGAAATGAATAGGCTGAAAAACGTGAATGGAAAAATGGCAACGCACGTGTTTGCTTTAACACATTTTGTATAACCAAAAAGAATCTCAGTATGCACCAGCTGAATTTAAACTTGCAAAACAAGGGTTGATATAAGTAAATCAACCCAAAAAGTTACTTAAAATATTCAATTATGTGTATAGGTACATTCATAGACAAACAAACCTACCTATTTATTAAGGTAAACTATACTCAGGAGCAAAAATACCGGGTCAGAGTGCGTTTTTCATACAAACGAGACTATTTCGAAGCCTTGGTTCCTCGCCAGGGGTTGTTTTGAGTGAGTTTTAATGGTGGATACTACGAGGTTCAATAGAGGAGGTCAAAAGTTCTTAAGATACCTAACTGATCGCACAACCAGTTAACACCACAGCGGGAGAGTTTGGGTCAGCACTTGGATTTCCTTACATTTTATTGCCATTTTAGATGTTTTTCTGAACATGCACAATTCCGGCGTTGACCGCAGATTCATTTAGTTGGATATCCTAGGCACTCTGGAAGTCCTGTATCGATGCTCGGGGTATTCATCATCAGATTTCACTAAAAGCATTCCCTGGGGAGGAACCATTGCTTCGAAATAGCCTCTTTAGTATGAAAAACGCACTCTGAACTTTACATAAAGTATTCGAAAAATAAACGCAAACGATAACGTTTTGTCATGTAAGTTTAGGATAAAATGTGTTTCGCAATGATTTTTAACACAATTATACCAGTTACGTATTTCAAATCACTTAAGTTGAAATTTCGCTAAGAGAACCTTGTCAGAAACTACTTCTTGTCTACGTGGCCACCTTTGTAACTTACAGCTGGACAGTACCTAAGTCACACCGTAGCGTAACACCGTGTAGACGATATAAAAAAAAGAACACCGTAAAACTTATCTGAACCTACCTAAATATTTAACCTACTTCAATTAAAAACCTCTTAAAACGCTTTCAAGAATCGTTCCTATGGATATCGCAATATCTTTTTATAACAAAATTCAACAAACAAATTTGAAATTTTTGAGTATTCCCTAAAGCGAAACATCAACCAACTTTTGCTTAGTAAATGAAAGTTCCCGCGATCATCCAATATCACAACGGCTGCAAACTTTGGGATATACAAAGCTACAAAGCTATGTGATTGGCGGTAAGCTTAACTCTCAAAGTTTTTTCATTAGTACCTCTGTTTCACGAAACACTGGCTCCGTAATGAGTTTAATGTAACAAGTCTATGTGATTTTCGACGGCTACCGTCCAGTTGCACAATTTCTGTTTAAATTTAACTGATTGTTCATCCTCAAATTGCGTTAGGTACGAGTATGTACTGTTTGTTAATTGCAATGGTTCTATCGTTTACTAAAGGTCCTTGACTTGTGAATAATAAGCTTATATTGTCTTACCAAATCTGTAAGGAGTATAATTATACATGAATGATTGTATGAAGTTCGTGTAGAAGTATAATTCACATGAAATTAGGAGTGTAAAATCATACAACTGGTTGTATAACAATTTTTTTTATTTTTGGGGCTCCTATTTTAATTTTGTTAGCGGAACAAAAATGCTTATTCGCTTTGATATCAGTACATAAATGAAAAACGAACTTTGTACTTTATTGTTATTTTATTACCTGCCTTTGATGACGGTGTAAGTATGATATTGAAATATCTACGCGTAAATACGTCGCACTTATTCAAGCAAAGGACATCAGATTACAGGATGGTAATAAAACAGAGGCAAAAAATACGACGCTTCTAAGACGGAAATGTTAGTGAAGTATAGGAAAGGTCCTAAGTCGTCCGGAATAAACAGCGCTGTGCTCTGATTATATAAGTAATGCTTCTATCTGGGACATGCTATTGTTAGACGTCGGTTTTTACATTACCATATTTCGTCTCACTTTTCTTTACTTACACTAAAGATTTTTTACCCGAATGCTGAAGGAGGAGGGTAATGTGTTTATCGGCTTATAAATGCTTGTATGTATGTTTGTTCTTTTGTGGCGCTCTGGAAACTAAACGGGTGGTCCGATTATGATGGTTCTTATGTCAATCGATTTGTCTTAACCTTGTGAGTGTTAAGTTACTAAAGATATGACAGAAATCTAAATTCAAAATGGCGGTAACTGTACGCCATATAGTTTTTTTTTTATTAACTATGACCAGTTAGTATTTATAACTATTTAAAGTTCGTTAGCAACAGTTAGGTTTTTTTAAGCTTGTTTTTGTTACACTTCTTAAGCTAAGACAAGTTAAGCAGGCCAACTATTTACTTAGCTATGTATATATTACAGGGAGTCCTTAAACTAATAGAAAGTTCCACCAATTATCCCATGACTAGTCCAAACGCAGCAATATTTAATTGATATCATACCACTTTGTTTCTTATTATTTATTTTACCTTAAACGTCATACAGGACGCGTGCGACTTAGTTTTCCGCTGCTCTCCCTATTTAATCCTGTCGGGGGTTGAATTTGGAACAACCTTTTTTGTGCATCCATGTGTGGTAATGGTAACCAAGCAATACTCCATCCAAATTTCAAGTCCCTAGGTCCAGCGTTTTAGCATGTGCGTTGTCTGCCAGTTAGTCACTTAGTCACGGTACTGTTTTATATATTTAAATAAATTAATATCAGGGTACAATATACATACACGAGCAGCCTGTGGATGAAGTTCGCGCAGAAAACCCTGAATATCTTAAGTGTGCAATACAACAACCCTTTCAGGATGCTAATGGGGCCACCGCGATATTGTAGTGCATCCGGTATATTTGCGGAGGCCGAGTTTAAGGAGGGCCGCCTCCTTGACGTCTCGTGTACGTGGCAGCCCTAATACCATCATGGCCGTCGTTGTCAGCAGCCAGGACTGCCCTTAGCAGAGGCGTTGGGTGCACCTGCACGGGCGAGGGCTGTAGGGTAGTCTGGGCTGCTGCGCTGTCAATTTCTTTTTTTTTCTTTTATTCTTTCTTTCTTTTTAAGCGTAAGTATCATACTAACCTTCGTTTTTAAGTATTTTGTTTGTCTAACACAATTTTGGATTGATTTTATAGCCTGAAATAAATGTTTTAAATTTCAATTTTCAACTTCAATATACCGAAACTAAGCTCTAGTTATGTAATATAGGATGACCAGGTCGTCATCTTTATCTATAACTACCTGTTACCCGCGACCCCGTCTGCGCAGAATAATAATATAAAGCCTATGTTACCCATAATGTAGCATTCTAATGGACGAAGAATTTTTGAAATCGGTCCAGTAGTTTAGTTTTTTTTTCGTTAGTAACATACACAAATCTTTCCTCTTTGTAATATTATAAGATTACATATTGTAATGCATTTATCTAAACTTTTATATATGAATACATAATGAAGCTAATGGGTGAAAAAGAACTCGAGAGACGTCGAAACGTCTACAAGCGTTTTATTACTTTTATTGTAGCGCCTACTTGTAAAAGCTTTGCGCGAGCTTTTCCAGATAAAAAGTTGGGAAAAACTAGACAAAGAGCTTTTAACCTTATACCAAAATAGTTTAGGAAGAATTAACGATGTAAGGTTACACGTATCTTGTTTAGTTTGAAGTGAAATAAAACGGTAATATTTTAAAAAAAGATTACCAATGATTGCAGTATCATCATCATAAAATGCCGAAACACAATATAATAAAGTTGTATACTGCACGAAATTAATAATGATTGTGGTGATGATGATTATGAATTAGATTAATAAACATCCCTGTCGAAAGAAGAGAGAAAAAGAAGTTTAGTAAAAGAAAAGTATAATACTCAGAGAAAGATAAGGTTGCATTTTTTTTAAACCAGTTATGGTAACTTCTGGTATGCTGCAAAGTGTTATATACAATACCTTACTAAGTAGCTATACAATTGTAAGTGGTTTTTAATGGAATGGAGAAGACAAAAGACCACACAGGTCACCTGATGGTAGGTAAGTGGGATCTGTGACCCAACAGACTTGGCATTTCCAAGACTATCTTAAGACTGTAATACTGAGACCGCAAACCTGAACAATAAAATAATGGTAAAGATCGGGACGCACCTTGCATAAGGTCCAACTACTAAAGCCGTATATCCATTTAAACAGATTCAGGCCGAGCAGCCTCAGGGCTGCTCGCTCAGAAGCAAAGACTTTAGACACGTTGTGGATCAGCTCGAAGCGAGTCGCCTCAGGTTGTTCCGCAATGTGCACAGTTTACACGCCCATCTCCATCAAATGCACGGTTTGGACTGAGGGTTCTCTGAGCACGGCAAATAACCGACAAAAATAGCTCGGCTTGCGGCGACGAATTTGCCTCATGTCGCGGGGCGCCTCAGGTTGAGGCCGCATCTCCACTTGCGCTGCCTCGGAGCGAAGCAGCTGCTCGACCCGAGGCTGCCTCTAGTGGATTACGTATATTTTTGATATCAAATCGAAATCATCATCATCTTGCCCTTTTCAAAACACCCCTATCTTTTTTTTTCATTTCTTCCAAGTTCTTCCTCTTCCTCTATAGCCCTCCACATTCATACTTTGATATCAAACCTACCAGTGGTGGTAGGACCTTGTGCAGGGACCGTCCGTATCGCTACCACCATCTTATCCTTTAACCTACCGCCAAGCATCAGTGTTCTTATTGTTGTGGTGCCGACCGGTGAATTTACTTGCATAAAGGCATTCCATCTTAATCCTCAGAGTTGGCAACGCATTTGCGGTAATAGGATTGTAGTCTCGAGAATGCATATTTATGTAGCTCACAGTTCTCCTACGTTCCATTAGGAGGCCTGTGTACTCATTTGCTTTCTTCATGCCATGAAAAAAGTATAATCAATTTAAGCTGTTCTTCTGATAATTGCAAATTTGGCGAGTTGCCCGAAACACTTATCCCTTGAAATGGTTTTGTTTGTAAAAGTTAAAGAGCGTTACTGCATTTTTAGGAAAAGTAAACAAGGGGTGGCAACACAGTAAGTGGTTTACGATGGTATCGACAAAAACAACTGCAATTGTTTTGTAAAAATATCGTTTTCAAAGTTATACGACCGCATAAACAGTTGATCGGGAATTCCGAATTCCACATGCAAAATATCCGGTTCAGATTTGCAGAATCCAATTTTCAACGCACTTTACAGTGCTATATGAACAAAGTTTGTTGGTTCATTTTATCGTGTTACTTGGGAGTTGTTTTCGTGAAATTACTCGCGTAAATAACGGGGTATTGTCACGAAATCCATCGCCGGGTAACTTAGATAAATGTGCTGCTAAAACAGATGGATGAACGAAGGGTTTAAATCCAAATCCGGCTGAATACAGTGAATTGTAATTAATATAGCGCATACATTTCTATCTATTTTTTTATATAAACTGACTGCTGAGTTTCTTGCGGCGTTTCTTCTCAGCTGTGGCCTCCTGTTGGGAAGCGTTGGTAGATTCTTGACATGTAAAAGTGCCTGTGCGGCCTTCTTACTGAATAAATGTCTTTTATATTTTTTTACTGCGAAAATATTGCGCTTCAATTGAAAAAGAATGCAGTATCATAAAATTAAGATTCGACTTTACCGTCGTATGACACTTCTTTAAGCTTTACTTGAGTGCAAACTAAGTAAAACAAATCTTTGAAGTTGATTTGAAACCGCCTTTTGTTGCGGATTCACTTCAAATCTTTGTAAACTTTTCAAACATGTTGGATTTTTATGATACAGACACATTTATTGTCAATTCAAAAACAGTGGTCGTAAACATAGAAAAGACAGACAAAAATAAGTTAATTGACTCAAAAACGACACTTAAACTACTATATAAAGCATAGTTCATATAGAACTGGCACGCGATTGCCACAAAATAAAAAATATTTAGACGTCACAAATAAAAAAAAGACGATCATAATTTATCGTCCATATCTTGAAGTCTTATTGTTAAAAGTTCGCCTCGGATAAGTCAAGTAATTTTGAAATTGTAGACGATGGAAGTTGAAAGACGAAAATGGATAGTTGACAAATACTTAGAAAATCCCTCTTGGTCCGGGTCAAAGATCGCAAAGTCGTTAAATTTACCAAAAAACCACGGTGTGTCGGGTCTTAAAACAATACAAGGATTCCTTGTCTTTCGATAGAAAGCCCCAACTCAACCGGAGATCTGGCACTAAGGACAAGAACTTGGAGAAAAAAGTGCTTAGGGCAATAAAACAGAATCCAGGTATGTCGGATTATGATCTATCTCGCAAATTCAAA
Organism: Acleris sparsana; assembly: GCA_923062465.1. Classification (NCBI taxonomy): domain Eukaryota; kingdom Metazoa; phylum Arthropoda; class Insecta; order Lepidoptera; family Tortricidae; genus Acleris; species Acleris sparsana. The sequence continues at coordinate 7,480,921 of OV281293.1, forward strand.
AAGAGCCGCAGTACTCTAAGGCGTATTCGGCTCCGAGCCGGGTATAAGAGCTATAAAGCTATAAAAACACCAAACCGAAGCATGAAACAGAATAAAACGGCAAAAACACGTGCTCGTCTCTTATACGACCGCATTCTGACAAAATTCAAAGGCTGCCTCTTATTAGATGATGAAACATATGTCAAGCTAGATTTTAATCAACTACCGGGTACCAAGTTTTACATGGCCAAAGCAAGGGGGGATGTTGATGAAAAATATAAGTTTGTAAAACTTGAAAAAATTGCCAAAAAATATATGATATGGCAAGGGATCTGCAGTTGCGGCCTTAAGACCAATAGTTTTATTACTTCATCAACGATGACATCCGAGGTTAACATGAAGGAGTGCTTACAAAAACGTATATTGCCATTTATTAAAAAGCACAAGGGCCCAGTAAAATTTTGGCCTGATCTGGCTAGCTGCCACTACTCGAAAAGGGTTTTGGAGTGGTATGTTTCAAATAATGTCGATTTTATACCCCGATCAATGAACCCTCCAAACTGTCCTGACTTCCGCCCATTCGAGAACTACTGGGCAATAATGAAAGGTAAACTGCATAAAACTGGGAAAACAGTACAGGATATCAATTCTCTGCGTTCTGCGTGGAATCTACAGGCTAAGAAAGTAGAAAAAAGCCTTGTCCAGAAGATGATGAGCTCAATCAAGAAAAAAGTCTGTGATTTCGCACGAAACACTAATAAATGTATATAATTTTTATAAATGCTGTTAAATAAATAAATATTATTCTACTTTTATTGCTTTAAAGCTTTCTGTTTTCATTTACTTAAAAAAACTTAGACTTCGATTGCGTACCGTTTCTATATGAACTATGCTTTAATCAAATCACTATCTCGTATTTTTAACGAAATAACAGTAATTTTGAACTTGACAATCAAGACCGAGCCAAGATTCTAGGAGGTAAAAACCATATCGTCTTTGATTTTCATCGTATTATCAACGTTTTGATAGCTCTTTTAACAGGACTGCCCGATAAAAGGAGTGTAATTTTTTTAAGGTTCATGTATGGATGTATGTAGGATAGTAAATTGTTTACGTCAACAAAAACTCTTCTAATTATAACAGTAAAAGTATCTTTAGAAAGGTCTTAATGAGACCATCTCAAATATATACGAATATAGTAATAAATGGGTTTAAAAACAATATCAAAAAATCCAGTGTGGATTTTAAAGCTTGCTTTTCATTTATGTAGTTATTATTAGGTAGGATATAGGTTATACCGCCTAGAATAAGGGCCCGTATTGTTGATTTGTTTGGGAGATGTAGTGAATAATCCTTTCCCATCGCTTTTTGTTGGATAAGTTTGTATTTATCTTGCTTTCTCAGTATGCTTATTGATGGGCACTGAAGATAATTAAGAAAGCATGATAAATACGAAATTTGTGACAAAAAACGATGGCAAAAGATTATTCACTACATCTGTATGCGTTGTAGGTACGTACAGAACTTTAAACCAAGAAATATTTTGGTAGTGATAAAAATATTATGTAAGCGGGGAAGAGATGTACCTATATTCATATTACTGTTCATCCTTTCATACATAGATTCACTCGCTATTACATTTTTTTTATGATTTGTAGAAGGCACAAAAGCGTGCAGGCCACCTGATGGTAAGTGGAATATGTGACCCATAGACATTTGCATTCACAAGACTAAAATCGTAAGACTGTAATCTTAAGACAACAAATGCATTGCCAACCCTGAGAACTAAGATGAAACGTGTCTTTAATAAGGTTTAAATTTAAATAGAGTTACTTATTTCCTTTCTAAAGCCTTTTGAAAGTGTTTTTAATTTTTAAGTTGTTCACTGTCATCTTACGTCATAAATAAAAAAGTATATCGACGCTAACTAGTCAATTCGACAAACATTACAGAAGAGCGATATAAACTTGGTTTTTTCGGAAAAAAACATATTTTTTATTATTATTTGTATCGAAATATGTTGTTCTACAAACTAGGGCATAATTTTAATATCTACTAATTGGTTTTTATAGTAAAACTTGAAAAGTGCTTGTCCACGAAATAAATGTACCGTTAGCCAATGGCTACTTCTGACCGGCGAGAAAAAACGGTTAACAGCCTCCTGTCGAAATATTATTCGTATGACTATCGATCTTGATGAATCGTATTTTTGAATAGGACCTTTGGGTCTAACGTCTAAAAATGGCTCACACACCTTTGGGTTCATAACTATAGACAGGAAAAATACCTAAATATAATAAACTCATATCAACGATGGATTAACGGATAATTTATAAAAAAACTTTGAAAATTTGGACCCTGCGTTTTACAAAAAGCTTCAACTTTATAGTGGCTATCGTGCTAAAAACTGCTCCGATCGCCCTGTAATCCGGTTCAAAAGACGTAAAAAAAATCGCTGATTCTAACGACATACAAAAGTCAATATGCCCCTGAACGACCCGTTAGTCAGTTCACCTTTCCAGCGTCGATATACCAAATTGATACCCAAAGGAACTTTTCAGAAATCGCTTCTTACCAAGTAAGTTTATTAAATATACAGCGTAACTGAAAACCTCAAAGTGCTAAGGGATGATATTCTGAATAGAATGTAACAAAATCACGACCAAATTGCCCGCGGCTCTCTTTCCTCATATTTTCGGCCGTTTCAAGTGAAAGGGGCTAGTGTTTAGCCTCGAGGGCCTCGTATAATGGCAACTTCTTGCTCGTATCAAAAATTACCTAACAAACGGAACTGAGTAATTAAAATTTTACCTCCATATTCATAAACGCACTGTAAACCTATTTTAGGTCAAATGTTTGTCAAACTCTGTCAAGTGGAAATGTCACAATGAAAGATATGGACAAATATAAGCTTAAATTCCTTGTAGCGATTCACCGATTCGCATTCATCTCAATCATGCATTTAATTTTCAACACTACTCGGAAAATGAGGTCGCTATTTCTGTCTGTATATTTTTTTTTCTTGTGAGAATGGAAGCAGACGAACAAGCGAGTCACCTTATAGTAAGTGATCTTCACGACCCCTAAATACCCGCGTAACACCAGAGGAACTGCAGGTGCGCTGCCGGCATTTCAGAAAAGAGTAAGCTCGTTTTTTGAAGGAATCCAAGACATCCGCTATTCTTTTAAATAGCGCAAAAGATTTTCAGCTGTTTTTACTTATCAATGCTACTCTTATTTCTTTTGCAGTTTTTATTGCAATACAAATACAAATTTATTTAATCTCTTATTAAATAATACAGCCTTAGTAATTGGCTTCACATAAAACTCATTAAAAAAAAACCGACTCTGGGTCTATATTTAGTCAGTGATAATAATCTTAAAAAACTAGTGTTAGTATGTATATGAACAACTGAATAACAACAATTGCGGTGCATGCGCCTCCAACCAGTGTCCATTCATTGGACAGTCTGCCCGTTTAACAAGCGCGCTCAGGATGGTGTTGGAGTCGCCGCGCAGCCGACGCATAAGCGAGGCCGCTCTGGCGCGTAAGATGGCGTGAAATCCCGGCATGCTCGCCAATTTACCAGATCAAGAGTATTTACCTATACTTACTTATCAATAATGATACGAGTACTGTTATTAATCTAAAACGGGACTTCATTGCGTAAAAACATTAAATTACATATTATATTGAGTCTGCTCGTGACCACGATCGAAACGTCGATGTATTTACATATTACGAGAGTATTATGTGAACATCGAGAACGTTCTAAACAATGAAACGAGTATCATTGATGATTCTGATTGATGACATCTTTTTCTGTCCTCATCAAATAAAGCTTTGATGACATGATCTTATATCCATATCCACTAATGTTATAATTGCAATATTAACTATGTATTAAAAATAAAAGAGAAAATAAATTTATTCAGTAAGTAGGCCACACGGGCACTTTTACACGTCAAGAATCTACCAGCGCTTCCCACTGCTGAGAAGAAACGCCGCAAAAAACTCAGCGGTCAGTCATTTTTTAAACATATTTCATATTACAATGGTACCACTTAGTCTAGCATTATATAAAGCTACAAATTTAAATATCAAATAACATGCGTAGTTCAGCAGGAAAACATGCCAAAAATCTTACGGGAGAGATTAAGAGAAAAAGAAAAATGAAAAAATAGAATCAACTACTTATGTGTATATAAGATGATGCAAGTTGACCACATTTTCGTGCATTTACGGTGTCCCCGAGACAAGACAAAGCAGGATGAAGCTTTTGCATTTGAACCAATTATTATTGACTAAGTTTCGAGTTTACGCCATGCATTTTTGTCTGTTAGATAGGCCTCGACCCTATAATACGCTTTAGACATTAACGACCTTTTCAAGTATGTTTGTTTGCTATCTTTCACAGCTAAATCTGCTCCGACTTCAAGTAAATTTTGGTATGGAAATATCTTGAATCTCAGGAAAGGATATAGGGAACTTTTTATAACATAAATAATTAAATAAATTTATTTCTCAAACATACAAATTACATCCACAACATAGGTTTCGGCAGGTACAAAAACACTTGACTAACACCATCTTATAACTGACTCTTACGCGAACAAAGTCGCGGAAATTAGCTAGTGTCTTGTAGTCTATTACAGTAGTTTGTGTATTTTTATTATGAACTTACCAGAAATTCCAACCTGCATTAGTCCTTGTATTGTCTGAACAAACAGCTCGCAAGGCCAACTTTCAGGAAGCATTACTTTGTATCCACAGTTATAAAAACAAACACGGAACTGGAGTCCACAGTTCCGAGTATAAAACTTGTTTTCATATTAAAGATAACTTATAGCGCTCTTTACCTGCGGTCTATTTGTAAAGGCATGTTTGTAGTTTAGTAGCTAAACGAGCAAACCTATATTCATGACTAGCTCGTGCCTGCGGCTTCGTCTTCGCAGTTGATTATCGATATTGTTACAGGATCTGTCTGATTTTCTGGAACTGAAACTCATTGTGCGTCTCCTAAAAAATTTTTTCCTATCAACTTCCACATCAGACAAAATAGACACACATGCGGAAGAAAGGATTGGATAGCAGGATACAACTAGATGAAACATCAATGTTGTGTATAACTAAGTATGCAAACGTGTTTTTAAGGGCATGAGCAAATACAATACCTAAATGTAACATAACATTCAATGTCATAAGCGTCGATGGCCTAGAGGCTTAAGGGGTCGACTAGTGATGGTAAGGTACCGAGATCGAACCCCCGCGGTCACCATGTACTAATGAGTTTATCTGACTTAAGTACATTACCCGAACCTCTTACGGTGTAGGAAAAATATAGTGAGGAAACCAGCACATTCGGACAGCTGAGTATGTAAGAGGGGTAGTTGCACAAAACATCCTAAATATCCTAATATCCTAGGTCTCATCTGGCAGATAAGATAAGATAATATAACAATCAATGTCAGACAAGACGTGTGATATATTATGTGTACCTATATTTTTGTTTTTAATGTGTTTTTTATTTACCTACTTTCTGTCATGAATGGTAAAAGTTAGTATGTCAAATCCCAAAATATCATGCGATAATGTTGCGTCAAAAAGCCTACAAGTATAATATTATTACACGTGAAAACAGACAGGAGTTATTAAAATGAAAACCACTTAATGGAGTTGAACAAATAACTAATGTAATTCTAAATTGTTACTCCAATATTATAGAAAAATACTCTAAGTATTTATGTTTATTGCTTACCTAAATATCCCAAGAAAGCCAATATTAAGAAACAAAAGTAGAACAGGAAGGTAAACGGAACTCGGTGTCAGGTATCTCCGGCCATTCGCATCCGCCCTAGACAGATTCTGGCATTTCCGGTGATCGTAATTACAATTTTCTTTTCTTATTATCTTAAATGTTTGTTGTTGTGTTTATATGTAAAAAGAGACAGGGATAGTAATAAGCGGGTTTGAAGTAGGTTTAGTTACAGGGCAACAGAATGTAACAGCAAGCATTGTACCGACGAGAAACTTCTCAGATCGTGAAAGTTTCTTATGAGGAATTCTTGCTACCTTCTAATGCCGGCTCCACATCAAATTCAAAACATTTATTTGGAAAAAACACACTACAACACAACAGGCATGGTAAAAAAAGAAGAAACAAGATTAGAGCAGAAATATAATCTTTGCACTATACTCGTAGTGTGAAGTCAACTAGGACTTAGCTCAACATGTGCTGCAGCCGGAACCACGGTGCTGGTTTTCAGCTGAACCCTGGTATTAACCTATACGTAGCTAACCGCTCACTCTAACATATAGTAGCGTCCTGAGAGCCCTGTCAAAATGCATTACGCTAACTGGCGTTTCTTTTCGTTTCGTTTTTAAACCAATCGCGTCACTGGTAGACGACGTGATACGAAAAATCACGTGATCTACCAGTGACGCGATTGGTTTTATTAACGAAACGAATAGAAACGTTAGTTAGTGTAATGCATTTTGGCAGGGCCCTCTGCAGTGTTTGCGGCAAAAACCGAGCATGTGGATACGGCTTAAGAATATTTTTATTAATGTATGGAAAGAGAATATCCTGAATGCTCTTGAAAGTTCTAAATAATTTCTTGAGAAGATTTCCACTCGTCTACGTTCATATAAAAAGGTTCTGAAAGTTACACATTGGCAGGCGCATGTTATTGATTATTGTGTATTGTTCACAGAGTTTATAGTAAAAGTAGGTAAGTGTTTACACTGGTGCGCTGGTACTTTTTGTAAACTGCCTGTATTAAAACCAAAATCATTCATTTTTACCACTAGTTGCATGAGTATGATGATATAATATGTGATCGATACATATTGTTTGCTGTCTGAATAATCGCCCAAGTGCGGGTCAGATGGTCCCTCATTTCCTTCGCCGAATGTTTCTGGAGCCAGTCCAGCCTCAGCGTCTCAGCCTTGAAGGTCTCGGGGTCAATTATATTGCAATAACTCTTTTGAAATTTCTTGTGTTTTTACCATAGATGGATGCCATATTTATTCCAAAATTGAATTATGCATATTTGATTTAGTTAAAAATGATACCAAAATAGTCTTAGTACCTAAACTTGAAACAGTTATTGACCTCGCCGGGGCGGAACAACCCCCTCCTGCATGACAAATCTGCGTGGCTCCACTTCTTAAAAACATCTTAGGAACTCAAAGATTAATCATGCCAAAGGAAATCTTTGATTCAGAAAAAGCCATATTTGGCCGTTTTATGCCGTGTGGAAACGCAACTATTTAGCAGACAACAGGAACCTTACCATGAGTTATAAATAACGTCCGTCGCAGACCTCGCGGTATTCTTATGGAGTGCGAGGGAGCGTTCGACTCGCTAACGAGTAAGGTAACTCATGGTGGCGGGTGGTAGGACCTTGTGCAGGGTCCGTCCGTTCGCTACCACTTACCACATCTTATTAATTAACCGTAGTGTTCGCATTGTTGTGTTCCGGTTTGGGGATAAGACAGCCGGTGTAATGACTAGCATAGAGGCATTCCATCTTAGTCCTCAGGGTTGGCAACGCATTTGCAGTCTTAGGCTTGCAGTCTTGTGAATGCGAATGTCTATGGGTCACAGTTTCCACTTACCATACACACACTCGAAAAAAATACAATTAAATAAATTATATAGGTACAGTTATTATATAAAATATCTTCTACCATTTTATCATTCCAATGATGTGGTGAGGTGTAGTAATGCAGCGATACTCAGTGATAGTTAAATCTTTTTTGATAATAAACCATTCAATAGTAAACAAGCATTCGGGGCTTTTTAAGCGGAGTAATAAAAGTACTGAATTATTTTCACCAAATTTTCATATTAAACGAAAGTTTATAATCCTCTGCTGCGCTACGCAAGTTATTTTTATGCAAAACATTCGCGCTTCGCCTATATATATATATTTTAAACTGTATGTATATTTTGAATGCAGATCAATTCTTCTGTGAGGCTTAAAACAAATAGTACATACTTACGTTCAAAGCCATTTTCTCCCCCTAGGGTTTTGTGTGTATGTGACAGGTCACTTCGTTTGGAGATTAGATGTCATTCCTAGTGATAACCCCTACCTCCTCTAGTTTTAGTTCCCTAGGCGAGTAATGTAAAAATATTAACTATGTGAAAACCGGTTTTTTTATTTCATAAGATTTATTTTAGAGGTTTTTAATTTGTAAGTACTTTTATTTTGCCTCAACCTTGTTACCTTTCATTTCTACGAGTACGGTCACGGACGTTAATTTGCTACCCATTTCAAAGAACATCTGGTTGAAGATGTAACTGTCATTAGAGATGTAATTGATAAGAAACTCAACCTTATTGCTATGGAAGTCAGATTGACTTTGAAACTAAGGTGGGTAAAAAATTTAATTCCTTGACTGTACATTGCATTACAATTTTTGTGGTGTAGTTGCCGGGTTAGAATAGTGCCACTCCATTTTTTCTCGTGGATATCGTAAAAGGCGACTAAGGGAATAAAGGTTGTAGTACTGTTAGATGACGGGCTTGCAACCTGTTACTAATACTCTGGAAACATCTTAGCCTACTTGTGCAAAATATGGTTACACAATTATCAACGAGTTTGTAGATTTGTTGATAATTATTTAGCTTTGCCTACCCCACTCTGGAAATAAAGGCGTAACTTTATGTATGTTGTTTGTTTTTGGTAGGAAAAAGCAACAAAATGTAGCGGTATATGCGGAACGGTCAACATATTATTTGAACAATGTTGAATTCAGCCTCATAATGATTTTAATTAAAATAATGCATTGATGACAAGGATGAAATTTAAAAACAGGTGTGCGTATTTCAAATTAATGGTTAGTAAGCCAGCTGCGAGACCTAGTATTAACATATTTAGGCTCAGCAAGATTTCACGTCTTTACCCCAAGTGACTGTGAATGACTTTATTAAGCAGGCAACGGGCCCTTATCTGTTTAAGTAAGGCAGAAGTAAAGTTTCATGAAGCGAAATAATAATAGAAGGAACTAATTTATTTGGAAGTGAACGTTATTAAAAGTAAAGATTTTCTTGCTTATTATTTTCATATACTTCGCAATGCCAGAATCAGTTCCGTACTACGTCAGACAAGAAGCAGATAACACGGATAAGCCGAAACAATACGATTATTGTACCTATTTAACCAGTAAATAATTGTTACCAATGACCGGAGTTAGGATCTCACGATATTACAATAAATATATACACTTCTATTACTGATATGTCGTAATTATGAGTCTTTATCACTCTTTTCAATGTTAACCACAAAAACCTGCCACCTTAACCGCCTAAAATTCCTTAATTTAAAGAAAAATCCCTCGATCGAGTTCCTTACCTGTGCCGAGTAATTTGACACCCGTCTCTGGAAACTGGGTAAACACTGAGTCACGATACCTCCCACTTCCCTGTCTTACTTCGTAAACAAATTACCAAGGTTGGAATTTACATTCTGCATTATTAACTGTAAATCTGCCAGGAACGTTGCTTATCTTAATTATTTCGCATTAGATTAGAACCTTTTGTTTGTAACTAAGTTGATTTAAATAAAGCTGCTTTGCTTCCGACGGTGGATTAAAGTATTAGCGAAGTGGAATCGCTATCGCTATCATGTTCAATTATTGCTGACGAGCCACTCCATAGCGTTTGTTCGATGAGCAGGTCATACAACTTACTAATGAAGTTTCTCTTATAGTTGGCTTTGGAAGAGATCAGTCAGGATTTATGATTTTTATTTATGAAATTACAACTCCATTAGACTTTATGACTGTGATGTTTTAATATTTTTGCTGTAACTAATAACTTAATATTATCTATACATAGATAGTTTTTTTTCAATTATTTTTATTCTGTTCCGTTGGCATAAAATTGGAAAGGTGATCTCGGTATGAATCTGTTGTTGCGGTTGTTTATCAAGGTAGTACTAAATAAACAATGTTTTATTGGCAAGAATGTTACACTGTGGTATCTTGTCTGTGGTGAAGTTACTCTAGTATGTGTAAGTTTGATAGCAATCCCAAACACGAAATAAGGATCTCGCTTTTACATCAGGGGGCGGGTAACCGATTAACTTCAAAAGGCGGAATTACTTGCAAATTCCTGCCGCTAGAATTTAATTGTATCAGATGACTGTCCGGCGAAGTGCTGTTACAGGGTAACTTTGGTTTCTCGAACTGGGTTATGTAAACTCTTACAATGTAAGTAAACTTTTGGCTTCCATGGAAGCGGTGTTTGAAGACTTATTGAAAATAAAGGATATTTCTGTTACCCGCGTTTGTTTAACTTTTGTAACTTCACTTGACGGATGAAAAGTTTTCAAAGGCTGAAAGGTTTTAGAGGTATAGTTAATTTGGTTTATTTTGGTCCTATTACTGCCATTCCGTGAGCGACCAAGGCATTAACCCTTTTTTTTTTTTGGCATATCTAAGGTCGTTTGATTTTTTATATTTAAATTCCTTTTTTTCCGTTAAATAGAATCCTGTATATGCGTCCGTTTTTGTCAATTTTGACATGTTTTTTTGTAGTCGTTAACTTTTACATAAAACCTCTTATTTTGCCCGAATGATCAGAAAGTTTAGATTCCGCTTATTTCGAGTTATTAAAATTGTTAACCGCCATCTTGAAATTTTGGCAAAGGTGGTGTGGGGTTAAAGGAAAGTAGGTACATTATACACCATTATGTGAAAATATGGCCAGCTCGGTACATTATCTGGCTGCTTCAGTCCAGTTCAGCGCATATTAAATCGAGTAGAAGAACTTTTAAGCACATTATGGTGATGAGTTCGGTAGGTTAGTTTTAATGGCGTTCGTAAACTGAAAGAGGTATCGTTAAAATAAGTGTTGTAATTTTACTAATCCAAACTTCTGCGTTAGGTTGGAGTTAGTTGTATTAACGTGATAGTTTACATATCTTTTAATCACGCAAACCGTTACGATACTCGCAATAAACAAACCAAATCGATCATGACTGATACCTAGTTGTTCACTCAAAACATACTTCAAAGTAATCGAAAATTGTAACAACTCGATTGGTAATCCAATTCTCAGAATCTACTTAATTTCACATAAATCTAAGAACCGTAACAAAGGCGCTCATCTTACTTAGGAAAATTTGTATTGTTCGTTAAATCTTTTATAGGATTTCCTATTGAAACACCCACCAGGTTTACTATTATTTATTTAAATGGCCACCGTCTTCTTCGGCGTCACAACTCCACCTGATCGTTAGTAAGAATACAATTAAGTGCTAAACTTTAGCGAATAAAAGATAAATAAATGTCACCGTATACTACAAACGTGTCTTTTAGTTACTTTTTGTAAGATTTTAGAGAACACTTCTTTTTTTCCAAAGACATGTTTTTCATTGAAGCTTAGACTGTGGTAAATACATATACGTACTCGTACCTCCCCAACTTATGAGCACAGAGTGCACACTCAGATATTTATAAGTTTGTTAGGTACAACTTTTACCTACATTTAGTTGTGTTGTTATGGCAATATCAATAAAACCTTTTCATTTTGAAACAATGTTGTGTATTGCTTTTATTTGCCAACGTTGAAAGTTAAAGGAAAACTTCGATAGCATCAGCATTGTTGGCAACTCGTACCAGTGCGTTCTGGTTTCAACAAAGGTCTTTAGAAAACTGTTCATGACTAGACTTGTCTTCTCGATGTTTCATCTCATTTGTACTGAATAAACAAGGGCCTATTTTCGCATTCCTGGGGCATTTGGAGCACTCATTAGTTACATACACAAACATCATTGTTATTGAACTTAATTCACAATTTGAATGGCATAAATATGCGCTTTTTGCTTAGATTGGGATGGATTGATTAGTTATTTCCGAACAGATTTTACACTAATAAAATAAGTTTAAAATGCCTTAAAAAGGCAAGGTATTGGGAAGTTTCAGACGTGTGCAAAATCTGTTCGGAATGCTAGTTTAAACAAGATATTTTTTTGGAAAAATACCTTGAAAATGTACTTGAATCGTGTTTTGCAAGGTTTATGAATGGCATTAAAGATGGATTGATGGTAAATTTTGGATGTCATAAGGGAGTAAAACAACATTTTTTTTGTTATCAGTGTCATGTATTCAATTTTAGTTTTTACAACAATATTCGCTAACATTAAGTTTAATATCACAGTTGCAAAAATAATTTACAATTATTTGACTTTATTTACACATTTTTTTCTTATCTGAGAACGAATCTGAGTATTGTAATTCTTGGCAAAGGAAATATTCAAAATGATTTGCAATAAATACAAGTAGATTTTACTATTCATGTTGATTATTTGTATGGGTACTGTTTCCACTTTATTTTTGGCTTAGATATAGGGTGAATAAAACTGATTCTATGTGTTTCATATAAATGTCGGTATTTCAATTCTTCTACGTATTACAAAAAAACGTATCTTCTCGCCTACTCAGTTTTGGGTGAAGTGTTAACTATCTATTTTTAAAGATAATATACTTTGCGTCGTGTCTTTTTGATACTATAAAACCTTTATACTTTAGTACAGACATATAATCAGTACGTATTTTTCTTACATAAATTACCTTTAAAACATTTATTCATAATTCCTTACGTTAACTTACAGTAAAAATATGTTCGGTTACAGTACATATTTCTATTAATGTATCAAATTTAGACACACATAATAATAAAAAATATAGTCATATAATATAATTATAATAGATGACAATAACGATATATACAATCTAAATAATGACAATTTATTCTTTACTGAATTATATTTTATGAAAATCATAGTAACATCGAAAGCCATTTCGGATAAAATGAAAGAAATCATTGTCCAATAACTCTTACAAAATGGTCGATTTCACAGCCAATTACGTCACCTGCTACCTGCAATAAAAAAAAATACGTTTCTTTAAAATTGTGATTAATTTCGTTTTATAGCTATGCTTTTATCTCAAACATCGAATTCATTTCGCAGAATTTACAGTAGGTATGCCTTGTAGTGATTATGTTTTTCGTGAGAAAAAGTTGAACTATCACAATGAGATGTAAGCGGCCAAACGGATATACCGCAAATAATTGTATTGGAAAATACGTTGATTATTTAATTTACTACCGTAAAATGGGGAGACTTTCGTATCGCGAGGCGACTTTGATCATTTTTTGAATCATCGACTTTGTACAATGTCTTCGTTGTTATTTAAATAGCTCTTTCACGACATTACTATCATATGTCTCATATGCGAGCGAAAAACATTAAGAGTTGAAGTATTTTCAGACAAATTGGATTTAAAAACTGCAAAACAAAAAACCACTATTTTTTTTGCTTTAGTCACCCACTTTGATATTTTGTTATAAACACAGGTATAACCAAAGTAGCCCCATTTTAAGAAACGAGATTCTAAACCGTGCATTTCTTTTTCTACAAATCCGTCTACCGTAGTCTGCCTCTAGTGGCTTTAAGTTACTCCAAATGACAAGTAGTTGCAGAAGATTTATTTTTAAAGTTAATCTATTTAACCCCATTTTACGGTACTTTCAGTGAAGCGGCCGTGTAAAAATGTTGTGGACAGTAGTAAAAAGGTATGAAATAAGTATTTTGAACCACAACCTCAATATGAGACGTGAAACCGCAAATTATTTGCATACTAATACACATAGGTACTGCGTCAATACAAACATTTGCGTTCCAAATATCCACAGGACACAGGTGTTTACTATGCATGGACTGAATATTGAGACAAAATAACGCGTATGCAGTATTGTGCAGGCGGTGCTACTCTGTAGTATGAATATAATCGGTATGAAATGAAACACAGTCATAATGTTGAGGTTATTTCACTTGGCTGAATCCGAGTGTGTAATCATAACAATATTTGACACACTGGATTATTTTGCATGACGATAAATTTAACAACTTTCACTAAAAACAAATTACCAAGTCAATCTACGATACCAAAACATTTATTTTTACTTTAAAGCGGTTGTGGTGTGCAAGGGACGTAGTTATGATAATTATGATTTACGTATTATAATATGTATTACATGCAAATAAACATGTTATATAATCCGTTATTGTATCTAACCTTTAAAAAATATGGCATTAAATATTAATACTCGTACGAACGTATACTACTGCATACCTAGTCCGTAGATGGTTAAACGAAACGTCCTCGTTCAATAAATAAAGGATTAACCTAGTTGTGTTCTTTATTCCGCTTGTGTACTAATGCCGCTGTGAACGACTTGCTGAATGCTCAACATCTGAATAGCAAACTAATGCCTTGCTCCTGGTTAATCTTAATGGACTAAAGAGATAAATTAAGTGCGATTATTCATTGCTAGTAACAGGAATAATAGAGCGATAGGCTGAATTTACGTGACGTTAATGGTATTCGTTAATTGAGTTGTTGAAAAGGATTCGTAAGTTGCGAGTAACATTTATTTTACAGGATCAAAGGATGTCTGACATTTTTCCAAATTTCGGTGTTCTTTACAAAAATACTCGGAGTTATTTTTACACTAACAGCTATGGTTCGGTATATTTCCTGCCATTTAATTTAAATGTTTACATTTAATTTATTTAAATGGACTTCGTTTTAAATAAACAGGCACACGTTTTTTTGCAAACTAAATGGTTCGAACCGTGTTTTACTTTAAACCTTTTTGCGAAAGCTTTGTTTAAAAACAAGTGTTGTATTGTATTGAGGTAAAAATATTCTACAATTAATTATAATCCTAGTTTATAGCGCTTATTCCTTAAGGCATCCCAATACTCCCTTGAAGTTAGTTATTTCCAAGTTCAAACATTTCCAATTTAAACAGCAATTTACAGGGTCAAAGCGATCCAACTGTGAATCAAACTTGAATACTACCTTTATATTTTACATCGTGTTCCTAATCTGTTTAAAACATTAAACTTGAAATAACCTTCTACTTGATTGTCTAGACACGGTATCTGAAATAGTATCAAAATTAAAGGACGACGCATAGTCACATACAGACATCGAATTCTCCGTTATAAATCGCAAATAGCTTATTAAAACCTGCCATGACCAAATATTTAAATGTTCTATGATGCTATGTGATCACTTAATCATATGTTCCTTGTATTTACCTAGTTACATTAACTTACCTATACATAAGTTATGGTCTGTTATTTCGCGGCATTCAAACTGATTAAACTGTTCTGGGAGTGGAATTTTGAATGTCACTAATAATTGGGAATACTCGTATGAATGAAAATTTACATCACGCAAAAAATCTCATTTACGAGTCTGTAGCACTAGTATTTGATATCATTGACATGAGAATTTTAGTTCCGGTGAGATTCAAACATCAACCCACTAGGCATTTCCAAATGCTTCGCTGAATTTCTTGATTAGTATAGAACCAAGTTGATCCTAATCCAATTGGTAAAAATTAGGTCGTACTTCATATACCACTACTCCTTTGCCCTCATGTTGAGTGCTCAATTTGTATGTTAATTATATTCTGATATTATACGGCCGCCATTTCTAATCGCTGTGCTCAATCGATTCCAAGTGGTGTGCCCGTTACGGCTTTAGTATGAACCACTTCATTTTGTATGCTTGTGTGCTGGTGTGTATGTATTTTTTTATAACTATGATGTACATAAGTAGATGATCATAAGTAAAAAAAAACAAGGTAATGTAATATTCAACATTTATCATCATCGAATTAATGTGATTCAATTGTTTTTAAGTATAACTTACTGGTTATTTGTTTGCGCTATGGCCACGAGTATTATGAAACCGCTATTAGTCTGGGATTGGAATAGCTGTCAATCCATATGCACTTTGACGTAAGTATATGGTAAAACTGTTACCTCTAAACCCTTTCTAATCACGGCTAGATAATACATTATGCTGCCACATTTTAGTGATTGTACCTACAAATTGCAAGTTATAAAAGTATTTTTAATGAACTAAATATAAAAGGGTATCTATGTACACGGAAATTACTTGTCTAGTTAATTTATTATCTTTTGAGATGTTGCGATTTGAAAATTAGGTTACCATGTTAAGGGTGATGGACAATTTTGTATGGACCCCGTCCCCATCCTCCAACAGTAACGGGATGCATGTCTATAATAACTATGTTCATTAAGACCCAAAAAAAGACAAAATATTTATTTTAGTAGCAAAATCAATGGGATTTTTTTAATGAAAACGAGAACCAAGCAAGGCAAATTAATCATCCATATACGTGTCAATTAAAAAAAAAAACAATTGATACGATTATGATTTTCCAAGAAAACCCCATATGGTGATCGTCGCCATAGTAAAAATACACCATGTTGCCAAGATCTATAAACTGGCACATGTGTCATCTCTGTTGGTGGGTGGGGACATTTTTGGCCATCGTCCTTTCGTATAGTCAACTGCAAAAATAAATTTCGAAAGAATGCCCTCATATATATTTTACGAAGTTCCTATTACACTACAATAAAGGGTATTGGGACATATTTTCTAGAAGTTGAAGGTAGAAGGTTTTATTAAAGATGAAAAAATAAAAGTTATCATATGATTTACATATTATTACTTATTTTCTAGATTAAAACATCTTGTTTTTAAAGTAGCAAGACATGTTCTTTCCATGTAGCGTTTAAAAACAAATTTAGTTTACATAATCATAATCTTAGAATTCACTAAATAAACACATTGACGGCCAGCTAAGATTATACTCGAAGAAAAAAACTACAGTTCACTAATGACTTTAATCTTAAAATGTAGAAATCACAATGATCTAGTAGGGTTCACTAATGTTTTAGCAAATCATCATTTGGGAAAGTTTCATTATTGTGAAGAAAAAGGTAAGATATTCGTAGCAGGCAGTCAATGTGTTAAAAGATACTTGAACACGTAGACCGTACCTTGCTGAACGCTTTTTTTTATTATTACCTTGGGTACACAGCATGCAGATCGGGATGCACTGGTACGTGCGTGGTGAGGCGGTGCGGTTGCGGCGATGCAGCGGCGGCGTTGATCGCGCGTATGCGCGCGCGCAGCCGCTCGTACTGCTCGGGCTGGTACTGCGCTGCTATGGACACCGCTGCTCCGGAGTACTGCTGTGGTAGAATACAGTTACTGAAGCCATTAGTAACTCCTTAGATATCATGGGATCCCGTGAATCACCCAAATTATGGTGGAATTTATCATTCCATCGAATTTCATTTCATCGGAAGCTAAATTCCGCTGAAACCTTTAAAGGTTAAGTTAGATTTTAAGGTTATTTAAATGGGTTACGTAGGTTAGGTTAGGTTAGACCTATGACCAGTAACAAATTATAACTTCTTCGCATGTAAATGCCTGTTGATGAAATGAAAATTCGGCGAAGTAAAACATTCTATGAAATGAGTGTCGGTTCAAGTGTAAACCAGATATTATAGTATCCTTAGTAATTGGTAGAATAATAACTGTTGATTGACAGTATTCATAAAGTTCAAAGTAAAACAATTTCTTATTACACTGCCACAGTTCTTCGCGAGGTGGATTGTCAAGTGAGAAGAGAATACATGCTTATGCTTGGCTAGTGGTTTAGGCAGCTTGAATATCAGATTAAAAAGGACATGCGTGAAAACTGGCAGATAGAGAAACCCCACGCCGCGAAAACAGTCTAGGAACTCACTTGCTATGATTATTTAGTATGTGTGTTTTATAAGTCCTCTTGTACCCTGTCGGATATTTTATATACCCTTTTAACGTATTCAGTTATCATAATGCGTCATCAAAATATGCCACAGAAAGTTAATATTATTATGTTATATTTCCCGCGCACGCTGAGCTTTCTCACAGAGCTCTAATTAAAATGCGACCTAGCTTACCTTCAACGCTGCCGCAGCCTGTTCATGTGTGGCCCTGGTTAGGTCCCGTCCATCGACGCTAAGTATCCTGTCTCCACGATGCAGCATGCCATACGCCGCCCCACCAACAGACACTCCTGACACGAAAACTCCACACGCGTCATCCTCGACCCCACTCACAGAGTCCACTTCTCCCCCCAATCCGCCCACTATGTCCATACCAAGTCGGGACCCAGACCGGACCAGTCGGACCATGCGTACGCATCTGGGAAAGATAGATAAAGTGTTACAATACATTACAAAACTTTTTATTGAACGCCACATGCAGTAAGGAAAGGATCGTATCGTACAAAAAAAGAAAAGTTTGATAGCAAGTCGACAGCGGTGTTACCGCTAAATAGCGAATAGGAAGTTTTGTGCTAGAGAAGGAACTGGACGGAGTTGATTCTAGTTTCTGATGGTTATGTCGATGAACTTTGCCTGATGAGAAGACCGAAGGTTTAGAAAAGGTATTTGTAATAAATAGACACTCATAGAACTGAGGGTTAATGTTTATTTTATTTGCTTTTTATGCGCAAATGTTTAGAAAAATTAGAAACTGAAACTGAAAATATAGATTTGACTTCACTTCACTCGTAGCATTGCTATCACTGAATGAGTAGGTACCTATTTTATTCAAAGGTACTTACTTAAGTGTCAAATTTATGGGATACTTCAAATTTAGGAGTTCGAGTGAAATACACACTTAAAATTATATTGGTACATATATAACGAGTCTCAGCAACATTTAAGCTATCAATTGGCATTAAATTTGCTCAAGTTACTTATATTATGTTCGAAACCAATATATTTTTAATTTCATGCAAATGGTAAGCCCAAATACGTTGTATACGCCCTTTGTGGCATTGAAATGTAACTAAAACCGCAGATTTTAATTAGTTTCAGTGAATTGTACTATTAATGCCATTGAGAAATTTAATATAAGCTGTAATTTGGCTAACAGAAAATGTTTGTTAAATAATCTAGGTACGTTTACGTTTAAAGCCTTATTTTATTTTACTTAGCAATAAGTTTTTATCGGTGGATTTGAAAGATTTTAACTATTTACTCAGTATAATTATTATTATTTATGAGGCCTTTTTGCACTTCGATTACAGTTCTCGAGGTTAAATACTCAAAAAGAATAGAGTTTCTTGTTTTACGACGAATAAAATATATATATAACGAAACTACCATAAAAAGTCGTTACTGTCGCAGTATGGCTCAACAAATCAACGTTTATGTCTCCAGCTAAAGCATTTTGGTAATTTTAATCGCATCGAACGCTTGTTGTAACACCAGGCATACGCGATACGTTCTTGCCAAAAGAGGGTTGAGTCAACGTTTTATAGTTTTTGAGTTAGTGCCAAGTGGTGGTGGCAACACGTTAGTGTAGACTGCAAAGCGAAATGAAACGTGCCCTGAAACAAAAGCGGGGGTAGGCAGGGTAGGTACCTCGGGATTTCACTCGGCTCCTCTTCCAAAAGTTCATGAAGCGTTGAACACGATGTGGCCTGAGTTTTAGCTGCGCAAACAAATGAATGTTACTATTGTCTAAAACTTTTCAGATTTCCTCGCAAGGGTCATGTCGGACTTAAATATTTCCTCATTAATGTGGCTGTTACCTACTAAATGTAGCGTTTTTTTTTATTGTTTTTTTATTAAACTTTTTAACATTGCTGTCTAGGCAGTGTGTGAGTTCTGTAATTAATTTGTGTGATTATGATAATAAATTATGTTCTGTCAACAGTATCAGGACATCTACATAGGTATTGGATATAAAAGAGACATTGAATTTTGGGGAAAAATGTCAATGTGTTATTATATTAGCAGTATATTTACTCTCATGGTACTTACTACGTACAAATAGCAGCATAATATCAAGCAGACTTCACACAATATTGTACTTAATGCTGTAAAAACCATGTAGGTATCTCTTATTTCAATCTACCAAAATGGTAACTTGTTATACATTTATTTATAGTTAAATATTATTTTATATATAACGGTTTATAAAGGTTAATTCAACTGTCTAGTGTTTCAAGTAAACATTTTGTTATTTTCATAAATCTTAATAGATATCTTCGAAACTTCACAAACTTCAAAGTTTCAACAACCAAAACAAGTTTTAGTTTAAAAAGTTACAATAATATCGCTTACAAGTTTTCTCACGATAAAGTCACAATCATAATGAATCGACTTCACTTGAGGCGTTAAGCGTTTTGCTTTCTTTGAACAAGTTCAGTCAAGCAGCTTACATTTTCACGTCAATAAATTAACATTTTTAGTTCTTAGCTTATTTCAATACATAATTTAATTCTATTGGCGACCTTCCAACACCCAGATTAGATGTTCTGATAAAATTCATAATTTGTGACAAATATTACATATACGATTATTCGTAATGATTCGTGATAAGTGTGACACAATGAGACAAGTCAGACGGTGAATCTGTCTCATTTCTGAAATGCTAAATGAGAGGATTAGCATTTGTTTCCTTTCCTTTTATAAATGACAAATCCTGTTCTGTAAAATATTCATATCATTTTATTTAATTACCAACGTCATAACAGACTAAGCATTTGACAATCAACGTCAAAAGCAAAACATTTTCTACAACGCAATGGAGATTGTTGTTCAGCAATACAATTGATCCCGGTCTCTTTCCACACCATTCAGTTGCATAACCCAATCGGGCAGACTGTGCGTCTATTATATAGAGTGCCTATGGGAAAATGAGCTCGGGACTTCAAATATAATGTGTTGACACTTCTTCTTAAATAACCTATTTAATCAAAACAAGAGAGCATTGTGATGGTAGAAATAAATGTCACGTGAAGAATTTTACTTGGAAATATCATAAGAACATCTATTAGGGAGTAGATTCTACTTAAACCCTCGAAGACATACTTGTAAGCTTATCTTTTATAAACTAATCCTCGGGTGATATAGTCCGGCTTGACCGCATCCACTTTAGGAGAATAATACAAATGCAATGGAATAAATGCATTACATTGCGGCGATTCCCTACCGATCGACACAACTCCATACTTCGTGAGCATTTACGTAAATATTTTAATGGACGACCAACTCCATCACCTTAGCCAGTGATGTTAGTCTTGTTTTGTGGCTAACCAATATAATATAATATAACCAATAGCTTGATTCAAAAACAATATATTGTTTTCCATAAGTTGACGCGACTTAAAACGAAAGTCTACAACTTCACTTGGCCATCGCTTCTCAAGTTTACTATGTACTAATCAGTAAAGTTTTGTTTAGTAAGTATATTCAGTGGTTATGACCGGAAAAGACACGTGAAATATGAACCCTGAAATATGGATTTAAACGCTCATGCTGCATTATTATCTGGAAAACCCTACTATGTCCCAGACATGAAAATGGACACTGCGAAACTACTCTTTCCCTTAGCATGTTTCTTTATTAATACATTTTGAAGGTTAAACGTTAAGTTGACCTATATAAATTAAATAAACGAAAGCCCCGGAATAACTACCAAGTAACAGCAGCAACTTCTACTGTTTATTCAACTAACATCTTTGTTAATGTATTTTTACTTCTTTTTAGGCTTGTATGGAATCAAGACAATACAATCACAATTGTGTTTTGCAAACAATTAATATTTCACTGCATTGTGAACCTTCGACTTCTGATAGTGATCCATGAGATGACTATATCACCAGAAAGATACTACGAATGGATCTTACGTGAAGGCTCAATCATTACGTCTCTTGTCCTAGAATAAGGATGCACTCACTAGAGTAGAGCGGAGCGGTTCTTGCAGCGGGTGGGACGGAGCCGGCGGGCAACACGACTAGCGTCACGTGCTCGCCTGTACTCCGCAACGCTGATACTGCCTGCGCATGCGTCGCTCCGATTAACGAAGTCTCTATACCCTGTACAGGGAAAGTGTGTTAGGGAAATAAGTAAATTATTTGAATTGCAGCTAAAACAGTGTAGTTTTATAGTAATTCAAAGTTTAAAGTTATAAAAATTTAGTATGTAGGTATATTAACACTTTATTGTAGAAAAAAACCCAAACTAATTAGACTTAGTTACTAGATATTTTTTCGTAGAGCATTAACTTGAAATTTTTAGATGCTTTGCGTTGCTCTTCATAATTATAAATAAATCAATTCCAGGAGACAATCTCACAGAAATTGACTTAGCGCCAAACTAAACTCTAGGCATGTATTATAGGTATTAGGCAACAAAAAACACCCTCAAATATAGAAATAAATACTTGAGCCTCCAAGACAGATAAAAATACCTCTTCACACAACTATTTGACCATGCCGGGAATCGACCATTCACTTTGTAGTAATGGTTACTACTAACTATACTCGTGAGCAATGAAAATAAGGATAAGTTTAGTTCATAGTGTTCAAGAAATCGAAGTAACAAATAAATCAAACTACAAAATTGACATAAAATATTAGACTCCAAAGCCACACAATAAAGATTTTTTATAGCTACCAATAAGAGTATACACTTACATCCTCATCCCTAACAGCCAATATCTTATCGCCTAATCTCAGTCTGCCATCGTGGTGAGCCGCGCCGCCCACCGCGATGTGTGATACGAAAACGCCTCCACCGCCAGAGGCATCGTCCGCTCCGCCCGCTATACCTAGGCCGAGTCCACGCGCGCCTCTCCACAATGTCACCACCCTAGGTCGCCGGGCCCGACGGACTCTCTGGTAGAAATAAATGGGACTTTAGATAAGGTAATGTTAGCAGGCCGTTCTAGAATGTTCTATGTTGCAGCGTTATCATAGATTGAGTAGTAAAAGAGGAAGTTATATACGAAGAAGTATAGGTATTATTTAGAATAAATGATTAAATTATAACCTCTTATAACCTTATAGTAGTAATTTAATAATGTACAGTCATCTTTAAAGAGATGTGTTGACTTTTGACCGTATTATCATGTAATAAAGTAGATACATTTCTCTTTGAAATCGACTGTAAATAAGTGACTTAAGTTTTAGGCATCCGAGTGGTTGCCGGGTTAGAATAGTGCCACTCCATGTCTTCCACTCCAAGGGAATAAAGGCTTGTAGTACTTTTAGGCGATGGGCTTGCAACCTGTCACTAATACGCTGGTAAACACTTTAGCCGATTGTGCAAAATGTGGTTACGGACTTGCCAACAGCTTTTTAGCTGTAGGTAATTCTGTAGCTATGCCTACCCCACTCTGGGAACGAAGGCGTGAGTTCATGTATGTGTGTGTGTAAGTTTTGGGTCTTTCTACTTATGCTAGAAAGCACGGTTTTTTATTATTGTATGTATATAAATAATAAGCACACACAAGTTCTTACTGTTTAACTAAGTAGGACAGTAAAATGAATATTTCAGTACAACGAAAATTTAAGTAATTTGTGGTAACTACGCAAAAACACAAAGAGCGCAATAAAAGCACAATGGCTGTTTGAAACATATTTAGCATACAAACAGAACCATAAATAGCAGACAGTATAATTACGAACATTAGGGAGATTTTGGCTGGAATAATGATTTACAGACACATTTATGGACACAGTTTAAAAACTAAAGGGTACTTTTGGGTAGCATTAACGTGTAACACCATTACTGTTATAATACCTTAACTGCTGTTCATATTAGGTTATAATGATGATGATGAATGATCCTAAACTCATAATGTATCATTTCTTACATTACTGCTAAACCCTACTTAACCAAACAGAGGGGCTGTTGCTAATCGCAATGGTTTTAATGGCTTCAAACTGAAATAATTGTTTTCATGTTGTATGTAGACAAGCCTTCGATTTTCAAAATTAAAACGATTGCGATTGCGAGTGCGTTAGGCAATAACCCCTCCGCTCTAACAGCTTTGAAGCAAAGCAAAGTTTTGAAATGTCAATAACTTTCTTTTTGTTTCGCACAGTCACGTAAAGTGATAGGCGACAAGTTAACGAGTAATAAATAGGTGTGACAATACGAGTCACGTAACCAGACGAATTTTGTGTTGAGCCTCATCTCAGCACTTGCTAAAATAAAGCTTAAACCAGCCTAAAATTAACCAAAATCTCTAATAGCGAACTATTCAAAGTAGAGGAGGGTAGTTCAAATTAATAAAACATGCACCGTCGAAGTTGGGAGTCTTGTAGCATGCTCGTAGGTTCCGATCGTGGTCGATAAGTTATGCATGCCATGCGGAGCGTCTACGAGACACAGCTGAACGAGGATCTGGTACATCTGTTACAGTTATTATGTAATCTACGACGCAGGTTAAACTGTGTTGTGATGTTGCTAGTGGTACAACGTGGTATGTTAGGTATAATGTTAATTACAGGCATTGCGGCGGCTGATTCGGAAAAGTGTTCTCTTTTTGAGTAGCTGTTACCTTTATATATAAAAACTAAACGCTGCAATCTGCTAAAAAGTATTCTTGCAAAACACGAAAAACGAAAAACGATAAAAAACACTTACTAATCTGACTACATTTCCAGCCTTTTGAAGAGCATCCACGGCCACAGAATGCGGGGCATTCTCCACCGAAACGTCATTAACCTGCAACGAAGATAAAAATTAAACGAATTCATAACACTGCCAAAATAAAGATTTTAAAGCGCAAAATTTGCAACCAAATGAGATGATTTCAGTCTAGCTTTCATTTGCGCCCAAAAGTTATGGTTTACCCGAAATGAATATAAAGGGAGCGTTTCCATTAGTTTTACCAAATCAGATCTGTCTTTGTTGGCTCCAGAAGAAAGATAATAATTCAAAGAGTTTTAACACTGCACATTTTATTTGTTTCCCGCGACTTTGTCAAAGAATAATTCGTTTTTAATTTTTTGAGTAACTACGGGTTTGTACTTGCTGTTTGTTATTTTTCCCAATAAATTGTAATGCGAATTGAAATAATAAAATAAAATAAAAAAACGATCATCGGATAAACGAAGTTACTTTAATGTATAGTAGATTACGGTGTAAACCTTAAAAAGTCAAGTATTGTTGAAAGAGCGAAAAAGTTTTTGAAATCTTAATATTAACAAAGAGTTAATATTGATTCAAGTCAAATTATATTCCAAAGTTGTGAAAAGAGGATGTAACCTGTTAGGTAGTTACGCGCGTAAAAACAATTTTGATTGATTGGACAGGTCATCATGAAAAGCCTTTAAATAGCATTACACGCATAAATGTAGAAGATATATAAACGGTGATCAAAACTTTCGTTTTATTATTTAATCTGTTTTTTCAATATAGGTGAATAAGAATAAAGGTAGGCATCAGGCATACACCATAATACGTGTAAACCCGTAGAACGATCTGAAATTCTGTAAGAAACGCGACGGTCGCTCTTTTCGGATTAAACAATAAAATGAAAATTTAGAAAATATTATCGTCGGTAACAACGAGTTTTTAACTACCCGATAAAAAAGTTAGTCGATGGAAGTTTTCTATTTCATTTCCGTGCCGCCACGAGTTCAATATTGCTAACGTATCTATAAAACTTTATATATCGAACGGCACAGATTCTCTTGTTGTGGTGCATTATGTGTTATTATCGACATTTCTCTTCTTCATTAGCATTTTTATACTATACAACCACTGCTTTTACAGCAATATTTTCCAATATCTGTAAATTATTTTAATGGTAATCAAAAATTTCTGTTTATTTAGGCTTTTCGAGTACTACTTTTGAAGTTATTATAAACTTACATAGTATGTTCATTGTCCATTTAATTTCATCATTTGCTTTGAAAACCCTTTCGATTCACTAACTAGCGTTTCTATTCGTTTCATGCTTAAACCAATCGCGTCATTGGTAGATCACGTGACTTTTCGAATCACGTCATCTACCGAGACGTGATTGGTTTAAACACCGAAACGAATAGAAATGCTAAACACGAAACGAATAGTTAGCGTAGTGTATCTTGGCACGGCCCTCAGAGGCGCTTGCAAGATGCGTTCGGAGTTCGTTATCGGTATCCAAAATGTATAGACGTAAGCTGTCAGACGTCACGTCAATCCCATACATTTTATCAGTTTTCGAAAATCGTTTTCGATAGCGTTAGTCTTCTTGTCTCCTCACTTTTTTTAATGACATACTTTACAAAAGTGTGCAAGTCCAATTCGATTCCAATTGTAGCTATTTCACCTTGCCTGCTAATAGTAATATATTAGTCTCGATACAAGTGGTTATGTTATTTCCCTCGAGTGTATTGCTATCCGTACCTTACTTCTCGAGAATGTTAGATCATATGTGACCTTGTGCCGATAGTTCTCAGTTCAATTCATCTC
Organism: Acleris sparsana; assembly: GCA_923062465.1. Classification (NCBI taxonomy): domain Eukaryota; kingdom Metazoa; phylum Arthropoda; class Insecta; order Lepidoptera; family Tortricidae; genus Acleris; species Acleris sparsana. The sequence continues at coordinate 7,507,063 of OV281293.1, forward strand.
TATCGGCCATGTTTGCCCTTTGCCTCCACAACAAAGTTATTAGCCTCTTATATGGCTACTGGAGAGGAAGAGCGATTGTTTTATATTGCCACTTTACTTGATATTATGCCGGTCGGTCTTTGCCTTCTGGTTCCTGAATAAAAAATACGGCCTGAATCACTACTACTTCAATTACGATATTTTAGAGGAAATATTTGTATGCAAAACCATTTTCATAATTTAGCCCGTTTATGGTCTGATTTTGTTAAATTTTATTAAAAACAATATTTACTTTAATTGAGTACCTATTTAAGGATTTAGTCTTAATTGCTCTTTTAGACTGCTATATATTTTCAGATAAAAGAAACCCAATTTTAATCAGTCTAAGAATATTTGAAAAATCCATCCAATTTGGTTCAGACTGCCAGAGTATTTCTGTCGCTACATACGTGACGAGAATTCGGTATAAGATAAAAAGTGGGCCAGTAACCTTTCCGTTTTCCTTTAGCCGAAACAAAAAAGTTTTAGTAGCCTCAAATTAAACTTCAGCACCACTTGGATCAATACACGTTGCCATCGTTTAGGGATCTTTGGGGGTAACTATCTCTCCACTGCCAGGTAGGGTAACTTTTATTTCTAAATTATTTTATTTCATAATCTGTAGTACAACTATAAATACGGACTTTACATTAAAATTTAAAAGTTAAAGTTAAAACTAAACTTATTTAAAATAAAATAAAATAAAACTAAGCTACTCAAATATTAAAAATTAAACATAAACACCACTATAAAAAGAACACCCCCTCTAGCAGGTCCGCTCGCGGCATGGTCCCTAAGACACTGGCTGCATTTATTTATTTATTTATTTATTTCATTGTTTAGTTAACTGGGCGATATGAAAATGTGTTATATTATATTATTAAATATTTTGAATTTGACTTCATTTTGGAACCGCAACGTTGAAATCCTCAACAAATGTAAATGCTAATCCAGCAAAGGTTCGTCTTATCTGAAATAACTACGAATACTACGAATAGGCTTATAATTTTAATTACGGTGGAAGACCAATTCATTTAAACTCAGATAAGCACTTTGTGTGTACCATATCATATTGTGCCCTATACAGTATTTTAAAGCTTTTTCATGGCAGATAGCAGACCTGAATAGTTTTTTCAATCATCGACAATCCTCCCCACTACCTTACTTTACCTAAGTATAGGTATATTAATGCTACACCGTGCAATGAATTAAGGCAGATTTAGCATAGGTCAGTTACCGATTTCATATCGCGCCAGTGCTTTACTGATTCCAAATCAAACACTATATCAGTATCGGCTCAGCACTGAATTGCCTCGAATTTAGAGTAAGTAATTGACTCTGCCTTAACCTGCCTTAAACTATGAAATACATAACTTACTGTTGAATTTTCTCTAGATAACCAAATTTGCGACACACACACGGCAGTAACGCTGTATGAAGTTAATCCACTGAGTCTTCTCCGTGCGCAGTCGCAGTGCACCGAAGCCGTGTGAAAGGGCTTGGTGGATACAACGTGTCACAAAAAAAATCTTCTCGACAGTGATTTTAATGTACCTGTAATAATATATCTCCTATTTGCAGTCGGCCGTCCTGCCGGGCCGCCCCGTTCTCAGCCAGCCTCGTGATGCTGACGTCACCGCCGGTCTCCCCGCCCGCTATGCTCAGGCCCAGCCCTCCCGAGCCTCGCTCCAACGTCACGTCCGAAGTCTCCCAAACAGATTCGTTATCTGAATCCGAAGGCTGCGGAAAGGTTGTTTGTTAATGACACTTAGTTTATACCTCTAAGCACAACACAGCAGGGAATAAAAGGCGTGCGCTGGTTCAGAGCGACACTTATTTCATTTTCAATTGGAACACACTAAATGTTTGGACATTCAAAAACAATTTTCAGGTGGAGTAATTACTCATTCAAATTTTATTCTGTACCTACTGATTGAGAAGTTATTTCGTCATTTTGAGGTTTTCTACACAAAAGATATGAGGGATTAATTACCTCGCAAAGTATTTACTGTGGTGACTATTTACTTTTTATTACGTCACCAAAATACGAAATAAAAAAATAAGTTCGTAAAAATAGATAAGTACGTAAAAATATTTCAGTCATGTCTAGGTTTTGAAATATGTATATAGGTGTATTAGCTGTCATGTGTCTTACATTCGCTAGCTTCTCAATAGGTCGCATGCTATACTTGTTTTAAGGTAAACCATTAAGAGTTGGGGGCCTTTGTGCGTACCTTTTGGTAAATCAAACACAGCAATTATTTACAATAAATGATTGACGCACACATTGCTTGTGTGAGGTTATTTCTAGATGTTTTGCTGGAGCATGAAAACGAAACTGTGGTGCGTTATCCTAAGTTAACGTTTAACTTCGTGTTAGTTGGAAGAGCCAATAGTTCTGGTAAGCCATGCTCAAACAGCTACAATAAAAAAAAACGACTGTAAATTTTTCAACATTGCTAAAATCAAATCGCTTGAATTTGGACGCCTATTACGACATTCTCGCAATTAAAAGGTCCGTGCCACTTATATTAATATTACATTACGATCTGTTTATAATCAACTTATAAAATATATTATAACAAAAAGACGCGGCTGCAGTAAAAACAAATAAAAAGCAAAAAAAAGAGCAATGCACTTAAAGAAATAAAGACCTTTTTTCCGCTTTTCAGTTGATATTTTTACTGCAGTCGGGTCTTTTTAAGGATCCGTAGCCAAATGGCAAAAAACGGAACCCTTATGGATTCGTCATGTCTGTCCGTCCGTCTGTCCGTCCGTATGTCACAGCCACTTTATTCCGTAACTATAAGAGCTATACTATGGAAACTTTGTAAGTAGATGTATTCGGTGAACCGCATTGAGATTTTCATACAAAAATAGAAAAAAAACAGTAAATTTTTGGGGTTCCCCATACTTAGAACTGAAACGCAATTATTATTTTTTCTTCAAACCCATACGTGTGGGGTATCTATGGATAGGTCTTCAAAAATGAGATTGAGGTTTCTTATATAATTTTTTTCTTAACTGAATAGTTTGCGCGAGAGACGCTTCCAAAGTGGAAAAATGTGTGTCCCCCCCCCCGTAACTTCTAAAATAAGGGAATTATAAATGTAAAAATAATATATGATGTACATTACCATGCAAACTTCCACCGAAAATTAGTTTGAACGAGATCTAATAATTAGTTTTTTTTTAATACGTTATAAATCGTAAACCGCATTTTACCTTTCATTCAATCAACTCCAATATAATAAAGAATAAAGAAAAACATTTATTTAGATGTATAGTGGTACGGAACCCTACGTGCGCGAGTCCGACTCGCACTTGGCCGGTTTTTTAAATAATTTAGTTAATTTCACTTTAATTGACTTTTTAGTTTTTATTTTGATTTTCATGTCAAAATGTTATCATCAAAGCGTTATAATGCATATTTATTGGAATGGGCTATTGATTAGCTATCATTTGAGACTTGTATTACTATAAAAAAATAAATACATATTTCTCCATTTTTTTTCACGGGCCATCATAATTATATACCGTATGTCACGAATCAAATGCAATGCAACAATATGCAGATGTGCGTCCGACAAAGTCGGCCAAATAGTTCAGTAAACCTGGCCAAGATACAAACGTTATTAATGTTAATGTACAAAGTCGGCATAAGTTGTCATAGCGATCTGTCATCAGCGTGCGTCAATTTTATATAAGTATATTGTTTTTTTTTTAAATCGCTAGCTTACCATTAAGCATCTTGACTAGACCCCAGGGGTCGTTTTCTCTTTAAAACACCGTTATTCGGTCGAACAAGTGAACAAGTGGACACGGCGCAGCTTATTATATACACCGGCGAGTGTAAGCAGTCCCATCAGAGAATAAAAAACAGATTTTAGCGCGTGCATTCACAATTAGGTAGCAGCGCTTCAGGCGAACTATTGAACGTATAAGGCTGTCTAATTGAGTATGCTCGCGCTTAAATATGTTTTGTACGCTCTGAGGGGACTACTTAAACCCGCCGGTTAATATAAGCTGCGCCGCGTTCACTCGTTCACTCATTCGACCGACCGAACGCCATTCTTAAGACAATATACACCCCAGTTCCGCAACAACGTGATTCGGCTCGAGTGTACGAGTACTGTCAATTGCAACACAGAAAAGAGGTGGGATTACACGGGCTATTTAATGCACAATAATTGACCGTCAACATTACGGACGTCTCATTACACGAAATTAGTAAAACCGCGGCTATTGTTGCCAGCTATAAATTGCCGTTAACAATTCACAGTTCAGTCTAATTTTTTGTGAGTTCGCATACAAAAAAGCGTTCTAAAAGCATGGCGGAGGCGGTTTTAGTATGGGAACGCGCCGTACCGCCTCCGCTCTGCGTTTGCAGCTTTGGTGTACAGCGGGCTTAAGGCATTGCGCGTCAGCGCGTCACTTGCACGCTATTCGCTCGGCTGACCTCCCCGGCGAATAGGGAATGTTCCTGATGCGCTTCAGTAGGGATGTCAAATTACTAATGAAACTTTAACGCAGTGGAGCGATAGCGATGTTTTATTGTTCATAGGTTTGCAGCTATTTTAGTGCTGTGACGCAATTTGTTTTAGTTAGAGAGATTTTAGTAGTCGGAAAAAATATTTCTGAGCAAACAAGTTTAATTTTGATGATGATGTAGAATTAACTCGATAAAATCGTAAAGCTGCGTCCATTGAGTAAAACATAAAAAAAAAAATTATAGCTTTATTTAGATTTATTTTTATTATAAAGATTATAACAATAACCCGACCGAAATAAGCTTAAATAAAAAACTTGAAATCATACCAAAGCACTTGCTCATGAAGTAGGTATTTGAACCTATTACGAGTACATACAACAGTTCCCACGATAAGATGTAAAGTAAAATTTAATACAAATGTATTTTTTTATCAGTTTACGGGCTTAAATGCTAATTAAAGCAGCGTTATTTCTAAACACATCAAAATAATAATTCCCGCTTAAAAATCCTCGCAACGAATTGTAAAAATAATTTTACGAAATATGTCTACAAATATGATTAAACAGAAAAAAAAATGTGTTTTTATCTAGTTGCGTGCTTATGCCAATTATATCAGCCTTATTTGTAAGCACATCAAAACATAATGCCTACTTTTAAAAAAAACTGACATAAGAAGATTTTAATTAAATTCACGAAATATCTCTTCAAATGTCTTTTCAACCTGTGCGAGTATTTTAAGGCGCTTACTTTTGTTAAAATAACGTGTTTATTTAGTATAAACATTATTATTTAGTTAATTTATGTCTAGTATCTATTCCAATGATTTTAATCAATGCTAAACAATTTAATTTTTATCAAGACGAGTAATAACTCAAAGTAGAACGTCAAATAAAACTTCGTATTTTTATATTGTGATTTTACATCCGACGAACGAGATTTGCTTTTGTATATTAACATTGCGGAAATTTCCGTTTCTTACTGTTATTTTATTAAAGTTAATTCATTATTAATATCATCTTCAAAGCTTCTACAGTGGTCGAAACTTTGAAGATTTAGATTAACATAAGCATCGGATTATTTTAAAGCTAAAATAAGGTATAACAAAATGAGGATGACTTCAAATTGGTAATAGGAAATCAATCTTTTCCACACACCTTTCCTTAAATAAATCCCTCTCCGAAGTCTCATGTCGCTTATTTAATAAAAAGTATTTTTTTTAAATATTATCTAAAAAAAAATGTCTTAATGCGGTAACCCTACCATTATGTTTAAATTAGATCGATAGGTACCCTCGAGTGACAGCTGGTATGACAGTTAGGTATTAAATATAGGGCAACCACACTTTAGGACTTTATTATTAAGTTGCTAAGATTTTAATATCGTTGTAAAGTAATAATGCCTTGATAGCTAGATAGATATTTATTTTAAGACAGGCGTTAAATTTCAGTTTGTTACTTTGCAGCTTCTGTGATTTTAGAAAAGCATTAGGTACACAGGGTGACTTTAACACGTCCATTTGTTACTTTATAACGTGCGACAGGTTAAACGGTAATTTCACAAGTTGTTTTGTTGTTTTTATGAACAACAATCGGACGTAGTTAAATGAAAAGGCATCAATCCACCGTGACTTGCACTCGAGTAATGTGCAGTTTTAAGTTCACGGAGCATTTGAACAATGATAGCTTGATTTTACACAAAGTTATAGTTCTTCTTTATGTATTTACAAAAAAAAAACGCAGTTTTTCATTACTTTTCGTGGGTAGGATCTTTATTCCGAAAAAAAAATTTGTATGACACTATGGTTCCTAGGGTTCAAGCTTGTTTTTAGCACTAACGATCCAACCAAGTATGATTGGATCTTTTATTTAATTAAAATAATATCCCTGCCATACATGTGGGTCGGTTCCTATGTGATTTTAAGAAAACTTGCCGCAGTAATTTTCCAGATCTTTTTGCTGATTTATAGTCTAGACCCTAAGGACCATCGTGGCATACCTAACTCCACTTCCGATTGTTTGGTGGATTGAGTCGTTTTCCCTTAACTACGTCTTCAATAAGCTGATGTTACGGTAAGTGACTTATTATTCACTCTTAGATCAAAGTATCCAGTCAATAATAAAATTCAATAACGTTAGGTAAATAATAATACTACTAATAGATAAATAATAATGACAATAGTATGACAACTACATTTTATTCAACAAGGCATCAAGTGTTGAACGTTACTGTTTTTAGAATATTTATGTCTCAGTATTATGAGTTCTTTTTGCAAACAAAACAAACATGATAAGATTTACATAACATTCTGGTTCATACGAGATAAAACAGAGATCCAGAGCCACTCAAACAAAAAGTTAATAAAAATTTAGAGTTCACCATGTTTAAAGAACCATTAACACTAACAAACAACCAGAGTTAATTCAAAAACGCTGTTGTGGCCTACTTTAACTTTGATAACTTGAAAGTAGCTCGTTTGAATAGTATACGGGAAACCGCACCCCGAATAATGTTTCTCAAATAAAACTAAAACAGCATAAAGGATGGGTACGCAACAACACGAAAAAATACCTACGCCAGGGGGTTGTTAGACTAAAATAATTACACAAAAAAACCTTAACGGATGCCTGGTCGCGGCAGAAATGTTTTATTGTGGCAGCAGTTAAAGCTTCTATCGGGCTGTTACACGGCCAAGAGTTATTTTTGGCAGTTATTATTTACCGCAGTGAAATCGATTCAATAAAAATAATGATTTTATTTGACTTAAGCTCACGGAGAAACTGACACGAAATAATGACAAACATAGCAAACTTTCTCTATTTTTAGGTTTAAGTGAGGTATTATTTATAATATGAAATGGCTTTAATTGCACATTTTAGAATCGCTTTATATTTATTTTGCAGATTGAGATAAATGCTCGCAAAATACCGCACCCGTTCATTCGCAGAATCACAAGCGATCACAACAGTTTTTGCAAACATTAGAGGAAAAATAGACATTATGTGTCTTTAAAAAAAAGAGGCTTTATTAAAGACTAGAATTAGTTTCCCACTACTCCCCCTATTTCTTCTCCTTGGACGTTGACTTTCGGAAAACCCTTTCTTAGTTCACCCCTAGACCTCATAAGGAACCTACGTGTAAATTTAGAATCTCTAGACCCAGAAGTTTGGGCTGTGCGTTGATATATCAGTTAGTTTCTTCTTTTATGTATAAGAATTAACTAAATACTAGACAAAAGTAGACTATTAAGTATTACTTAATAAGTACTTAATTGACTATAGCTAATTTTAGTAAGTACGGAACCTTCGGAGTGCCAGACCCACTCGAAATTAGCCAGCACTTCTTTTGTCGACAGCGACGAGTGGAAAGTAACTTAGCCCTACAACACTAGGCCTAGCCAACGTGCAACGCTGCGCGAACGTTGTTGTTTTCTATCGACTAAAAATGTATGAAGTTGACATAATCGATTGACGCGATCTGTTATCAGCTTACGTCAATCCTATGCGTTTTGTCGATAGGTATTCGAAAATTGCTAACTTAGCGTTACGCGTCTTAACTAGCGGCTCAGCGACATGGAAATTTATACAATATGGAAATTTCATGACTTTTTCGCAGTTTGAAAAATCCGGATTTTGAAAAGCTAAAAATAACCAAGTTATAAGCCAACAAAGATTGTTCCTATCTCTTTGTAGCAAAACAGAATTTGACGTCACAATGCATATCGGATCTAACTTTCTAATCGTTATCTTATTAGCAGTTTAAAATGCTTGTATTTCTTGGCCGATTTTAATTTGATTTTAATTTTGGAGATCTCTTTTACGCAATTTTCTTATTTTGTTGAGAGATGTGATTTCAAAAATCCATGCATTTTTCTTCTTATTTTTTAAATCAACATTGTTACTATAGAGAATAATACCACGGAATTTTAGGCGGGTTTGGACTAACGCTGAGCGCGCTTTAGTTAAACGTTAAAAAATGTGAATGTATTTTACGAGGAGTGGAGATGAATTCATGCGTTCAAAGAAAGGATGCGAATTTATTTGTTTCAGATCATTAGGGTTTACTTTCAAAGACTCATAAACATTAGCTACGCTCAATGTTGTTAGTATTCTAAAGGTAATAGCTGCCTCTAAAAACCATTAGATACATTTTACAATTTTAAATACACTTAACTAAGATACTTTAAAATATTTTCGCTAGAAGCTAATGTGACAATGCAATTAGTGTTTATTTCTTTCATTCAAACTAAAACGAAAACGAAAACACTTATTTAAACAACCGTTGAAAAATGCAAAAAATAAATTCTTATAAAATGGTAGGTAGGTCAGTCCAACTGTATTCGGCTTTTGGTTTAAAATATTGTAGGACGCCGACTTCAGTTGGACTGACCTACCTACCATTTTATTTCTTGCATTTTTTAAGGCGGGTTTTGTTTTTTTTAAACGTTTATATTATTTTATACTTTTTAGTGATCCTATTTCTGCTGTTATGTAGTCCCACTTCTCAATTAATGAGAATCTATAGAGCATTTCAAACTCACTGCAAGCAACGCCGCGGGAAAGTCATAGTCATATTTAAACAATTAAATGTGATAGTCACTCAACTACCTTAATCGAGATATCTTATCGCTTCCCTTCAAATAGGTACCGTTAATGAGTTCCGGTGGCCTTCTGTGGTCTTCATCATCAGTTCCACTTCACCATATAGTACTTTTCAAAAGCAAATGCACGAGTTACAGTGAAAAATACCGAAATCCCTTGATTGCTCCAATATCCACCATCAGATCCTGACACGTTGATAATGGGACCAACAAAAAAGTATACCTATTAAACAACGAAAAAAAGTTTAGTTCGGTCCAGTGGTCTTCGAGTAATCGGGGAACATACAAAAGGGAATATAAAAATAACCCGACGAATGGAGAACCTTCTCCTTTTTTTGAAGTCGGTTAATAAATATGACTTTTGTCTTAGACGTATTGTCTTATATCAGTCTTTCACCTGTTCATTTCAGGAGATCCAACGTTACGAATATCCTAAAACTGAATTTATTATCCTGCTACAGTATTATCTTATAAATCCTCGGGAAATCGATTTGAATTTAACGTTTAAAACCCCCGACCCACAACACGCTACCACGCTACTATTAATAAGCCTCTGCAATTAGGCGTTAATTACAATATAAGCACTCCGTGACAGGTGTTAATATGCTATAATTAGTGATTGATAGTCTAGTATTCTGTGATACTAGATATCGCAAAGGGAAATTAATTTATAATGATCTAGTTGAATTTAATCTCACTTCTGAGATAATCAGAAGTGGGATTTAAATGTGAAATTCAAAAAAGACCCCTATTTCTATTTAAGGGTTTTGTAAATAAAGGGTTCCAACCTAAGACTGTTACTTAGGTCTCGTTAAAAAAACATTAAGTTGAGGTGCGACAATTTGTGCGCGAGACTGGCCGCAACTTGGCCGGTTTTTTATATTCGATTCGTCCAAGAAATGTTAACCACCGAGCCTACTGTTGTCCTGGTAGAAAATATTTTACAGCTTTTGGTAAAGAAGCAACTCGACCAAAAAGGTAGGTAGTTACCGAAATAACTAGATAAAAAAAAAAACTCGAATCTTTTACGACTGGCATAACTGGTAGGTATTACACCTAAACGTCTAAATTATGTATTTTTAGGCTACGATTTAAGTGGTCCCATGAGAGCGTTACTTGAAACAACAATTAAGGGCGTGCATTCTCAATTAGGTTTCTTTACCCCTCGAATGAGCGCATTCGTATCACATCGCTCACTCGATCGACCGTTTGACAGAGATAATACATTATCCACGTTTTTAAATAGGTACTGATGAGTTAACTCAGTAACACCTCAGTATTTAATGGGTGTGAATTACCAGAGCTGTGCGAGGTAGCGGAGCGATGTTTGAGGAAAATCAAACATACCAATAGAAATTCGTAGTTTTTATACAGTTGCTCAAAAAGTAGAACTTTTTGTAGTTGTGTATCGTGCGGAATGTTGGATTTTTTACAATAGTGTAATTTACTTTTTTATTTTTTTCCCTGAATTTTTCAAATTGCACTGTAAATTTTTATCAGAATAAGATTTAAGTAAAATTGTTTCTTTTAATTACTATTTTACTTTCGTTTCATACTCGGACTCGTGTAAAACGACATACTTACTTTCCGCTCTTGCAAAATAAATTACTATTTTCTAGCCTCGCTCAGGGCAGTTCTGCTATTGGTCGTTTTTTTCCTCGCACACCGCTCTGCCACATCGCACAGTTCTGGTGGATACTGGCCCTAAGATAAGGATCGGGTTTTAATCTTTCAAGCTCCATTAGGCCTACGGAATACATACAGCAAGCACAATCAATGCAGGGAGGCGTGTTTAGCTTGTCGAACCAATCGACACGTATTATCTTGTCAAAGCGTCAACTAATTGAGCCATAGATAATTACATGCTTGTTTGTTTGAATTCAGGTTGGTTTAGTAGTAATCCAAATCGGTAGTTAATCACTTGGTGATTAAATTAACATCATCTAAAATTAAGGTATCTTTGTATTGCAACCAATTCCAGCGATTTGAATTCAATTTTCGTTGAAACATGTAAAAATACATTACGATTGGAAATACAATAAAGTATTGAGGAATAAAGTTTCATAACTGCCCTAATTGCCGCACTCGCCCAAATAGTTCTGTTTGAAGATATCACAGTAAAATATGCGTAAAATCCCCTTTTACTACCAAAAAGTAAAACATTAACTCATAAAATCTATTTGCTAGAAACAAATAAAACGATATAACAGCAAGGGACAAAAGTGTCGTGGAGTCGCGATAATATTGTAAAGTGAAACCTGGTAGCTTCCTGGCGCGCGTCGGGCACTTTCCGGACTTTGCGCCGCCTCCCGCCCACCCTCGAAGTTGCCGACGTTCGCTGAAAATAAACAGAAAAATAACGTCTGTACAGATTTTGTTGTCATACTCAATATTTGAAAAAGAGGCTGCTCTTTGACATCTGAATTCGGCGCCACATTCGATTATGTGAGCAGATGAGAAAAATATTACGTTTTTGATTAGGTACTTATAGCTTGGCAAAAAATAGGTAAACATTATTATAGACGAATTTTAAATTTCCCGACGCATTAATTAAGCTACTGTTTTGATTTTTTTATCATGTTGCCAATTTATCTGCGAACAGCGCTCCCATTTTTTTAAAACTGCACACCTAACAAAAGACTAATTTTTCTCTAACAGAGAAAACAAGTCAGCCATCCATTAAAAAATGATTATTTTGACTGTTTTGTTTAATTTTAATTAAGACATAATTTGAATTATCTTAAAGCAAAGAAAAATAAAAATGTAAAGTGCTAAAAGAAACGTCCTCACTATTACATCTGACTCATAAATCTCGTCTCGTGAAATGAAATATTCAACAGGGCCATTATTTGACAGCGGTCTAGGTGATAAAAAAACCGAGTTTAACCTCGAAGCAAACGTATGTAATAATATCAATTCACTTTTAAGAGAACTGTGACGTTTTAATCGCGTGGCCGTCAAAAAAATCCATACAAATTTAGCTCCGCACGATAGCATTTCTCACCACCAAAATCAATTCCAATTTCCACTTCTTTTGAATATGTTGTAGATATTGTGAACAACTAGACAAGACCGTTTCCATTTACCCTTTTTTAAATTTTGTTTCATTTCAGGAACTATTTTCTTAGAAAGGAAAACTTACAGACCTAGTTTTTCCTAGTATCTACAACATATTCAAAAAACTAAAAAATCGGACTTGGTCTAAGAGGAGAAAAACTTAACCGCATTTTGTATAGAAATTTAAAGCTTTAAAATCCTCTTTAGTGATTTCGTTTTCCTTCCTCATTTTAGACAGAGAGCGAATATAGGGCACTGGCGCTTTTGGATGTTACCAGATATTTTATTACGAACAGTTCACTGCATCCACTTCACTACCCTACAGTCGTAAAAGACAGTAAGTATATAAAGTCAATATACGCATAATGTCTTTTAGTTTTTAATGGCAGTGTAGTCAGACGGTACATTTGGGACTTTAATAAGACTTGATTCATCGAAAAAATCCCGATTATGTCACAAGTACCCCTTAGACCATAGGTTTGAATAGTTAGATTCAAATTAAATTATTCAATATAGTGTAAAGTAAATTATAAGTTACATTGCGTGACAATTATAAGGTCGACAGAAATAATAAAAAAAGTCCTAAAGGTCTTTCGGCTGACATGATGATGCATTTTTATGTTAAAAAGTGTAATTGTATCTCCAATCTTTTTTTTTTATGGCACGGAGAAGGCAAATAAGCACATAAGCCACCTGAAGGTAAGTGGAAACTGTGACCCATAGACATTCGCATTCACAAGACTGCAAGCCTAAGACTGCAAATGCGTTGCCAACCCTGAGGACTAAGATGGAATGCCTCTATGCTAGTCACACCGGCTGTCTTATCCCCAAACCGGAATACAACAATGCGAACACTGCTTTTTGGCGGTTGGTAATTGGATAAGATGGTGGTAGCGATCCCGAGGGACCCTGCTTGAGGTCCTACCACCCGATTATCATAATACTATGCATAATAACTTAATAATATTTTAAGTTCAACCTGTTTTTTTCTTAATTATAATATGTGTCAACACATCTGAAATACTATTCATCATCATCATCATCATTATCAGCCGCAAGACGTCCACTGCTGGACAAAGGCCTTCCCCAAGGTTTTCCACAACGATCGGTCCTCTGCTGCTGTCATCCAGCGGTTTCCCGCGACCTTTATCAGATCGTCAGTCCACCTTGTGGAAGGTCTGCCAACACTTCGTCTCCCGGTTCGAAATACTATTATAATACTGTATTGTAATCTAGCCTGGTCTATCCGATTCCTGCAGGTAATTTTTTAAGAATCGAGTGCTCAAAACGACTAGTGTTTCCCGCACGATTATCGTTTCATTTTAGTTTTCAAATAATCGCCGTCGTATGAATCGCATACGACGTCTCATACGAAAACTTTCTAGATATCTCTAATTTTATTTTAAGCCGGCAGTCTTGAAACTTGTAACCCGTGTAATAGTTTCCAAGTAGTTAAGGCCGGAAATGCCAATTTCTGGGTTCAATTCGACTACTCAAATATACGCGTGGGGTGTGTTTCAAATTAAATCTGGTATGTTTGTTCTGGAGAATTCCTGGGTCTGGCGGGTAAATATTGGGTTAAATTACACTTTGTACGTTTGTACGTACAACTGGTTATTTGATTCGTAAGATGAAATACCTTAGATTATTTGGTATGTTATGATTTATTAACGATTAAAGTGTGAATGAGGCAAATCGCTGTTAATAGAAATATAAAATGGAGTGGAGTTTTTGAAAAGTTGACTAACCGTTTAAATATTTTATTTTCATCAGCTCCAGTTGATATAGATTATTAAGTATATTATTAAGCATTCTAAAAAATGCTAACGGATGTAGTGAGTAATTTGTTTAAATGTGAATTAAACAAAACTGTGCAGTCGTCATCGTTCGTAGAATGCAAGTTTTAGAGACTTCCTGTCATGCGTTATTTTAACTTTTTTAAATATTTTTGGTTTTTTTTCACACTTGACTTTCGTTGAGCAAGTCCTTAAGGTCTTCGGAAAAGGCCCATGTCCAGTAGCGGGCGTATTACAGCTGATAATTATGATAAATGATAGGTATATGTAACTGACCGATGTAACATCTCGCTCTGTTTAATTAACTAAACACTTAAACCGATAATAACCCCTTGAATAATTTTCATTTGAGGTTAAGCGGTTGCTTCCTAGCTGTTCTTATAAAATATTTTACAAAAAATAAAATAAAATTATCATGTTAATTAAGAGACCTCGATTGCCTCTTACTTTACGATTAAGGATTTTATTTACTTTAAACACAGCTAAGTAAATTCGAAATATCTTCGTAACGTATTTTTTTGCGATAATTGTGAGCATACTTATGTAAATCGCTAGTAACTTAAGTCTTACTAAGCTGTAGTAAATTAATATCACCCTAACGAATTACGAAGGGACAAAACTCCTTATCTTATCCAGATTACGTCGAAGTCATTGTTGTGACATTTCATCGCCGCTCTAAAATACGGTTTGACGTCAGGGGATAGCAGTCGTTCTATATTTAGACGACTAAATATAGAACCTTAACGGTGACCTATTATAATAAGCTAATGAACAGGCTAATGATACATTAAACTGAATTAATTTAGCGTCTCATATAGGTACACACATATTGAGCTCTTAGCAAGGACTAAAGACACAGTACGTTGAGGGTCTCTGAAAAGGCTTCCACTCAGTATACTCAGTATTATTTTGCAACCAGGTAGCCACAACGCTGGTTTTCGGAAACAATCATTTTGCGTCGAGCCATGTCAGACATTATTCAAAAACTAATGATCATTGCATAACCCATACTAGCTAAGTCTATTTAAAGTCGCGCCTTATTGTACCCGCATGCGAGTACGTTTAAAATGGTTCAAGGGTTGGAAAGATATAATATTTTACTAATGTCGCTGTCACGTCACCATCGCCTGACCAGTTGGCTAAAATAGGTTTATAGTGAGTTTACAAATAAGTGCTAATAATAATACTATAAACAGGAGAGTTTAGATTTTTTTGTTTCTTTGTTTGAATTGAATAGGCTCCGAAATTACGGGACAGATTTGAAAAAATTTTTCTCCATTCGAATTCTACGTTATCCCTGATCAATTAAGGCTGTTTTTATTTTTCTGCGCAGACGAAGTCGCGGGAAACAGCTAGTAAGGTAAAAAATGTTTAAAATTGGTTCTGTCTGTGAGTAACCCTGAATGGTTCCGTTACTCGTTTTCGAAATAAAATAAATAAATATCAGGGGACAATGTCACACCAATTGATCTAGTCCCAAACTAAGCTCTAGGCTTGTATTATGGGTACTAGACAACGATGTATATACTTAAATACATAAAAAACATCCATGACCCAGGAACAAATATTCGCGCTCATCACACAAATATCTGCGCCCTTACCGGGATTTAAACCCAGGACCGCAATCTTCGTAGACGGGGTCACTACCAACTAGGCCAGCGCGTCGTCAAATACAGATAGGTAATCAAATTGTCAGAAGCAAAAAGCAACTCTTTAATATTAAGCTAATAGAAGAATTGCAACAGAAGCAACATTCAATAAAATTATAAGTATGAAAGCTGAGGCAATAATATTTTTAGATTGCTTTTAAAAATAACCGGGAAGTTTTCGCAGATGCTAGAAACTCCAGCAGGTATTTTTGCTTTGCTTTCATTTATCCGGAGGTGGCTATGCAAATTTAACTTATGAATTTTTTCTTAACTGTTATTGGATTTTAACGTCCGCTGAAATGGCTGCCTTTAAGAACCAATACACTTCTCTATTTTTCCTTACTAATCGCTTTTATACCAAGGTGTATTTCGCCAATGTCAGATAAGACCATCACCCATTGCAAGGCAAATCTTTTGGTAAAATGTAGGATACAATCTTAAAAGGATAATTACTGCGTCGATAGCAATAGTTATAGAATTTGCTTATCTTACTCGTACTTAACTAGATCAACGAGCAGCGGCGTCCATTTTGAGCTATGAATAATGCTATGCGGTGTTATCATATCTGCAAATTTAGCCAGTGAAAGGCATAAAGCATGCTAAACAGCTAGGTATTACTTCGTTATCTTGATCAGCGATGTGGGTCATCTGAGGTGCTCCCTAACAACTCGAACTTTAATTTTAGATCCTAATGGGCCATGAAACTCATTTCCAGAAAGATTCCCGGCCTAAGACGCATCAAAAAGGACAGTTTCCATGATTTGTGAGTGCATTTGTGTCTTAAAATGGGTCCGTTCTGCAAGTTTGGAGGCAGTAGGTAAAATGATAGATACAATTACAGGTCTTTGACTCCAATAGCTCTATCCCTTTGAAGGAAAGAAACAAGTTAGTTTTTAGTAGCTCATAATGCAGTCTCAGATACATTTTACCCTTAGGAACTTCCGTTGTCATTATCAACTAAACGAAAACTTGCTACTTAACTAAACGAAATGTTAATTGGAATTTACAAAGTCAGTGCTGCACTTGTCAAGTCACGCCTCATGAATGTTCTCGCTATCTCGCTACCCACTCTACTAGATGGCGCGGTAAGTCTTTCCTCCGCAGACATGAGTAAACCGCCCGGCAACAGCATACATATTTATCTGGTGTACTAGGTGACAGCTACTTTAAATTGTGGTTCCGTACAGTTTGAGTACAGATTTAATGTAGAAAAAAAATTAACCGGCTGTGTATATGTAACTTCTTTAACTTTCTCAATAAATTAATATAACATAAAGGGTAAAGTTGCTGGTAAAAGAAGAATTGGGCGAAGAAAAAAGTCGTGGCTTCGCAACATCCGGGAGTAGACTGGAATTAAGAGCGCGTCCGAGCTATTCCACCTCGCAAAGGATAGGGACAAATTCCAACAGCTGATAGCCAACCTTCACTAAGTTGGAGAGGCACTTTAAGAAGAAGAAGAAAGGGTAAAATGTCACACCAATTACGATTGTTCATATTTTTACAATTACTCTAATTCGAAAACCATTCCCAAGAATAATGTTTTAAAGCCGTTCTTAAATTAAAATTTTGAAATATTTGTCTATTTCGGATATTTCAAAATTATAGTATATTTAACCTTTGTTTGTTTCGTTTTCGGCTTGAAGCCTTCTTAGGTGTATTTTACGGGTTTGGCGAAAGCTGCTTGAAATATTGTTTTAATGCACTATTAAAATCACTTTTAATGATTAAATATCATTTAATTGTTTAAAATTATTAGAAAATGCCATCCCAAATTTTAAATTATCATCATCCATAAAATGTCAGCTAAATAAATAAATATTTTTAAATCAAAACTACTGAGTCAAATAAAAAAATAATTAAAAAGATCTTATAAAAACACCTATTCTTTCGAATTTTTATTTGGTCTATCCTATTTATTGTCCTAGTCTAGGCTTGTACTAAAATAATTGTACAAAGAAATGTATACCTAATTAAATTCAGAGAAAACTATCATGAGTCAGAAACAAATATTCGAGCACTTCACACACATATCTGCCCGATTTGTACCTGGGACCGCTAGCTTCGTAGGCAGGGTCTCTAACAACTAGGCCAAAGCGTCGTCAAATTTTTTACACAACTTGTGATTTTCTAAAGTTTGAAAGTTAACATTAGAAAAAAAATTGCAAATTGTCACGTTTGTTGTACTGTTTATATATTTATACGTTAAATAAACATTCTGGGACTATTTTTGGATAAACCGAAACCAAAACCGTGTTTTTTTTAAATAAGTAAGAATGTTAATGTGATCATAATTCAATTAAAGAATAAAACAACCATACAGTAAATCCGTGGCTGGCGTGAATACGTTGATATGTCTAAAACGGCAATTTTACAGGGCGCCAATTTTAAGGTTTGACATTTTCTGGTAAATCGGTTTTTGTTTGAAACTTTGATGTAAAACTTGATTTACCCATAATTTTTTGCATACTTTTGAATGATTAGAAGATATTTGTGAGATTCCTCTTAGTTTGATTAATATTAGACTTATCAACTTACGTTTCATCTAGTTATCAACGTATTCACCATACAAAGAGGGGAAAATTGACGTTTCGAGGAAGAAAAAAAATCGCGAAAAATCCAATTTGTGTTATTATACTACACAAAAGTTTTGTTAAATACAACTTTTTATTATCTTTCAAGTGGAAATGAGAGATTAAGAGAATCATGTCTAGTTTTAATAATAATAGACATATCAATTGGTTCACCGACGAGGGCGACGAGTTATCAACTAATTCACCGTATTAGTATGAAAAAACTAAAAATAAAACATCTTTTTTTTAAATATTTTTTTAATTAAAGAAACTAAAATATTCATGACATGCAATTTTTGGAGTTTTCCCAAGAATTTTGCTCTTGTAGATCTTCCAAATCTCGGTTTATTTCGTCTATATCCGGGTCAGCTGAGGCATCCAAGAAATGTTCCATAGAGTTCTTGAAGTTCATGAACGTGATGACCTTTGGAACGATTTGTTCCCCATCGTCGGCTCAATCGTCAAGAATCTAAACGCCCACCGATTTGACAATACACACCCAATGAGGGTCAAACCCATAATCACTACGTCGACGATTATATCCACTCCATAGACAACATGGAGGAAGCGATCAAGACTGGTGAAGGACGTAGTGACCATAAAAAAGAGCTAACGCGAAAGAGCTTCTGCGACACCTACCAGAAGAGAAGTTGGCGCCGGGAGGTGTAAAATTTCTTTGAAACTCCGAAGACAAACAACTGGAGCGGGTTCTGGGTGTCAAATGGGATCCCGACGCAGACAATTTTGTCTTTAGCATGAAGTATCACAAAGTCGATAAAGAACTCCAATCTGGGACCAAACGACCGTGTAAGAGAAACATTTTACGGCTAATCATAAATGTTTTTGACCCTTGGGGATTCGTACTGACAACGACAATTAAGGCAAGACTGATACTTCAGGACATTTGGAGAGACGTTATTGGATGGGACGACGAAATAGGTGCAAACCACTATGACAGATGACAGATTTGGCTATACGAACTAGAACGGCCGAAAAACACGCGGATCCCACATTGGCTACTGACCGACAATTGCCTAAAGGAAGGACAAGTAGAATTTCATGTGTTCTGCGACGCCAGCTCTCGAGCGTTTTCAGCCGTCGCGTACCTTCGAAGACTCTTGACTGACTTAGCCTTCGTAATGGCACGTGGACGAGTAGCTCCCCTAAAGAACCTTAGTATTCCACGGTTAGAACTCCAAGCTGCTGTCGGGTGAATATTCGGCGTTTTAACCGCCGTCATTATTGTCTTCGCATATTATTCAAGATAAACTTTTTAATTGTCTTATGATTTTAAATGGAATTAATACTACCCCCGGGTCCGTTGACTTTGACATCAAAAGTTGCTGGTAATTATCAATGTTTTCGTCAATATATTGATGACAACAATGACGGCGGTTGAAACGCCCAAATATTCACCCTGTCATGGGCGCCCGTCTCTCCCAGGGTTTGAGGAAGTATGTCAACACATCCTTAGAAAGGACGATTTTCTGGACGGACTCCAAGATGGTCTTAGACTGGATCAGATCGGAAATTGGACGTTTTAAGCCCTTCGTTGCACATCGCGTCGCCGAGGTGACCGAATTAACAGACTCTCATGACTGGAGGTGGGTTCCGACATACCTCAACCTAGCCGACGACGCAACACGAGACGTGGACACTACGAACCAGTCAAGATGGTTGGACGGACCAAATTTCCTCAGGTTTGTTCTCGGGGTTCTTCCAGCTTGCGTTTCCTACTAAATAAATATAAAATCATTCGCTTCTGCAAAACCACGAATACAAAATGATATTGAGGTTTCCAATATATCTTTTTTCTAAACTGAATAGTTTGCGCGAGAGACGCTTCCATAGTGGAAAAATGTGTGTCCCCCCACGTAACTTCTAAAATAAGGGAATGATAAATGTAAAAATAATATATGATGTACATTACTATGCAAACTTCCACCGAAAATTGGTTTGAACGAGATCTAATAATTAGTTTTTTTTAATACGTTATAAATCGTAAACCGCATTTTACTTTTCATTCAATCAAGTCCAATATAATAAAGAATAAAGAAAAACATTTATTTAGATGTATAGTGGTAAGGAACCTTACGTGCGCGAGCCCGACTCGCACCTGGCCGCTTTTTTACAATTGCTTTTTTTGGAAACAATTTTGCGATTGTTAATAAATTAGTAAAATTATTTTAATATAGTGAAAAAATTAATAGAAACAACACTTTTATTGCAATCAGTAATATTGACAACTATACCTACATATTCTTATTTACATTATTATCTGAAAATATACAAGTATACCGGTTTGTTCCCTTAAATAAAAACATTGTTAACTATACACGTCGAGGTTTCAGCACTGATTTTAATTGTTTGTCAGTTAATATCTTAAGATATTCTGGAGAATTAAAATATTTTTAAAATACATGTTGAGATATCGTATTATTGCGTTGGTTCATAATTCTTTAACGTAAGTTTCCATGTTAAGATATCACATCATGCACTTGTTTCATTACCTGTACGTAACGTGATAACTCGGTGGACAGTAGTACAAGTTAAGATGTCTTATTACGTACTCAGATTTATTTACTGTACGGAAGTTGACAACTTAATGGACATAAGTATAAGTTGAGATATTATATTAACAACTTACATATTTAACCGTACATAAATTGACAACTCGATGGCCAGTAATATAAGTTGAGATATCACATTATGCACTTAGTTTTAGTTACTGTGCGTTAGTTGATAACTCGTTATATATGATTTTTTTGATTGATATGTCGTTATGTTAAAATAATAACGTTATTACTGTAATCGAGAGTAAATTGATAAAACCATTTATAAATCTATACACACAATGTGATGTGTAATATGTCTTTTTATCCACAATCACTTGCCAAAAGTATAGTTATCAATGTATGAACAAAGGTCATAACTGAAAAAGTAATAAAGATAAAAAAATGAAAAAAATTACCCATATAGAAAAAAAAATAACGAAGCGTTTAAAGGAATAAAAAAAAAACATGTAAGTCGAGATGTCAACGTCTTCACGCCAGCCACGGAAATTATTCAAAGGAAATTGAAAACCAGTTAACGATTACATTAAAACTTGAGAGTTCATCAAAGCGCATATTGCCACGAGAAGGCCAAGTCGTTCCAATTGATCAAGTTAATTAGTAGGTAAATAAAGTTTCTTTGAATGATAATACTTTTCAAAATTAATATTAAAAAATTAATTGATGTTACTAATTATCAATGCCTCTATTCTTGGCGGTAACAGCAATATTGTCTTTGACCTGTAATGGCATTGTTTTAATTCGGTGGCCATTACTGTCAAGTAAATAAGAGCTATCAAGACGATAACAGGTCAAAAGACGATGGTTCCTACCAGCTAGACTCTCAGCCCAGTAAATTTGTTATTGTTTCGTTATTTATGTTGCGGCATACTCAATGGAGTTATTTTTTTTGCAATGGCTTGACCTCGGCCTGAGCGATATATCAACAATCAATCTGCTAGAAATCACACCCACGCAACTGACAACCGCTTCGTTATTACCTAGTCACAAATCGGTGGAATACCAACCGATCGAGTTGATCGATTACTAAGTGGGAAACATGTTGATCGGTATGTATCTATCATCGAAGAAGTTCATTGGATCAATGCCGGTAATAGTATAAGTGTGTGAACCACCAGAATACATGCTTATACGAGTATTACTTCCGATCACATTGTTTTGTTGTTTTTCACTTTAAAGCAACAATGAGACCAAAAATGGTTGTCAATAGTTGATATTTACGGTATGAAATCTTCAGCTCAGTCAACGTCAGGTACGCAATTAAGTCCCGTTATTAGTTTAGTATATTTTGGTCAAGGTACGTAAATCAATAATATCACTTTCCACGGGTTTCCATTCCATTGCAGAATCAAATATCAAAACAATAAACTACCAAGCCTTCGTTATTATTACTTGTCTTCAACTCTAGTCTCTACAATAAAAAGGTTAACAAAAACCAGCGTTAAAATTCCGATTGCCTCGTAGAATACAAATATAGAGATCAGTATGTTTAAGGATCAAAAATATCAAAATAAGGAAGGGTCATTTTTGATCCTTGGTCATTTTGATCCCTGCGCATAATTGCAAAAGAGTTAAAACTTAAAATTTTGTGAAAAAGCTGGAGTAGGTACTTGGTTAAACATTAAGTAAATGTTGACTAAAGTATATAAACGGGATTTTATCGTGGTGAGAACATTTACGAGTCAGTTGATTTATCATGAACATTAACGAAAGTTTAGAATATAATAGTATAGAACAATTATTTATTTGCAAGAAAATGGTCATTACAGTTGTTATCAACATAACAATGGGTACTGAATAATTCTACCTACAATACGGCACGCAAATGTTGGTGTGGTTTAGATTTTGCTTAATACTATAAACTATAATTAGATATTTTCTATTTAAATCCTGTGCAAAATTATAGGAACTAACATAAAAAACGCTTTGGTCGAGTTTCCCCACACAATAATCAAATATCGAATTAGAGAACAAACAAAAGCATGATATAATGTAACAGCCATATCTTAACCAAATCATCAATTATTATTTTTACATAACACGTCATTACATGTTAAGTGCTCATCCAAACAAATACCCAGAAATATGGTGTTGTCTACTTGTCCTATTTTATCGTTGCCGTTTGTAATTAAGTCCCAATTTTCTAGCTTTATTTGTGGGGAAAAAACATTGATACGCAGTTTATTAGGTTAGTTAGGGAAGTGTATTATGGTATACTATTTAAACATGTTCAACCTGAATTTACGCTTCCTTAACGATTCCTCGTAATAACGAATACGGGACGGGCGAGGCAATTATTTTGATAAAGGCAAATAGAGTCGCATATCGAACCGGGATTTCAATGCCAGACCTGTCAAACCCGTCATAGACACGGGTTTATGGTCTGATATCCATTCGTGCAAAGTTCGCAAAATGCGGGTGTTTGTTTTGATTCGATTCATATTCTATGATATACCCGTCTTACAACTTATCTGTTATAGTTAGTTAGAATACAAGGTGTAATAATCATTTATCATACCAACTTTAATATAAGACACAACTTGACGCATAACTTGGGACAGTACCGTTAATTTGCCCGTTATATTTACAACTTAATGCCTAACAGAGGACAGGAACGTTTACTTGCGTTTTTTTATGTTTACACTTTAGTACCTTGTCACTTTAATCGCTGTATCAATTCATATATGGCGGTTTAAACATGACATTAGATAGACCAGGTACTAAAGTGAACACATATTTATGAATTCGACTGTGCGATCTCTTCGTCAACTATAATTTATACAGTAGCACATTCGTGTAAAATATACCATATATTTTTAAGGCGCAGTAGTAGTAACATTATTAGTGATTTTGAAAGGGGCAGAAAGTACTGACGAGCTATTAATTCAGTTCTCAGTTTGGCACCAAGTTTTCAGTACGCCTACATCGGATTAAAATAACCTTGTCTAAATGTACTTATAACTACGTGATATTAAAATAAAATATATAATCCTGGCTAATTTGCTTTTTAGGGAGACTTTTTTCAGTGGCAGGCCAATTATTCAAATTGGGTTTACCTTTGAAATATCGAAACTCACTTCATAGAACGTTTCACTTCGCCGAATTTTCATTTGATCGACAGGCATTTTCACGTGCAGGAGTGGTTTTTTTTTGTGGTTACAAGTCTAACCTAACCTAACCTACGTAACGAACGCTCAAGATAACCTGAAAACTATAAAGTTTCAGTGAAAATTAGCTTTCGATGTAATGAAATTCAGTGAAATGACTCATTCGATGAAATTATTGTCGATATTTCAAGATCCCTTCAAATTGTCATTGGCTGCCTCTGGCCCAGTATAACCTCATTTATTGGTATAAAATCAAATGCTATAATTTAAAATCTCCATTTTCACTTGCTAGGAATAACTACCACACGCGCTAAAATAATAATCTATAACAGTAAAAATCTATAATTCTCACTTAATGGCGCTATAATCTCGAAACTTACCACTTATCTGTAAACCAAAGTCTATAAGACTTTAGACACGGTTGTTGTGTTCATTATTTAAACAAAATATTATGACATAGCTATGCAGTTCAGTTTACGGTGAGAGAAATGGACAGAACTAAAATAAACTGCATAGCCATGTCCCCCCAGATCCACCAAAAAACAATAATTTGACCTAATTTTCGTGTAGTACAATAAACAGTAAAAATATAAAATATTGAAAAAAGAAATGAAGGTTAGGTTAGGTTAGGTTAGCTTAGGTTAGTTTTATACCAGTTAATAACCTATAGCATATAAAACCGTCAATACGTCTATGAGGCTCTATAGCTTAATTACAAAAACGCGCTTCATAGATTTTATTTGTCCTTATTTTTATTATACGTGTTATAATATAATTATGTGTGATGGTATGGTGGAGGATTTTGTATGAAGCTGTCTCCGCTCCATTTTTGCCAACAAGGCGTCAAGGAGCTTGTATAAAGAATAGAGGCTGTCATTTTGAGTTATAATTGCTAGTTTTGATTGGTTAATAAATATTTCATCTCAAAACTACACACGAGGTATAAAGTGAGACTTAGATTATTTAACTGATACTACATTTGGCATGATACGGATTTAAAAATTATAGAACATGGAAGTTTTTTTATAAAGTAAAATTTTAAGCAAATGAATGCTGCAAGTGATTTTAGATATCATGTGGAATAATTATAATATAAGTTCAGTGCTAATTCATTTTGGCCTAAACAATAATATAGACCTCTCTGGCCCATCACTTCATGAATCCTACAATAGATTAACATGGCAGCAGGGCAATTCATTCATAAATTAAACAGTTCTGTTCCCTTTGACAGGTTACCAACCGGCAAGCTTAAACTGTACTGCACTCTTCAAAATATAAGTTGATTTTAGTACCTACCGACTAAGGTCGAGTTGTTTCGACGGCGAAACATACAACCAAAGTAGGTAGGCAGTCTATTAGTTCTACAAAGTTAAATACTTACATTCTTCCGTGATCTGCAGCTCAATCTTATCAAGATCGTCTTCATCATCGAAGTCAGTCTGCACGGTGACGTCACGCGTGTACTGCTGCAGAGTTATGACGTCGAACGGTGCGCGCTCGGGGCTATGCGCGCGAGTGGGCTGCGCGTCGTGCGCGTCGGCGTCGCGCGCGCGCTTGCACGCCGCGCAGCCGCACAAGGAGCCGCGCACGCGCAACAGCCACACTAGCCCGAACAGCGCCATCCACGTTGTCATACTGACTCTAACACCATCACGCTAGGTTGCACCCACACATCCTTAGTTCTTCCTCACTTTCTTTACCCTTTTCTGTTTTTGCACTAGCATTTTAAATTCTTTTTACGTATTTTTAACAGCCATACCTATGAGAGATGTTTACGCTGCTGGAATAAAAATTAATTTACATTTACCCGACACTTTTTCCCATGTTTTTGGTTAACCCGTCCATTTTAAGCAGCTTCAAAGGATAAGACTGAATATTATTCGGATAATAGTGAAAAATGGACATAAGTTGTGTACGTGACTCGCATTTAAATTTATTTCTGTTTGGCTGCGTAGAGGCGTGCCGCATTTCTTGAGGAATGTAAACGAATGGTTGGCATTGGTGACATTTTGCTATAAAACACAGCCTAAATTCAAGTTACTTTGTATATTTTTTGGAAAGATCCTAGGCATCTGCTTTATGCGAGAAGCGATTCCTTAAATTACCCTGTCCACTAGTTATTTTTACTAGATAACCCTTGTTTTTAAAATGGGTTAAATATTATTACTACCTAGCTTCTGCCCACGACTTCGTCCGCGTAAATTTCGATTATCGTATATTCAATGGGCCAAATCCAAATCCGTCGAGCCGTTGCAGCGTGAAGGAGTAACAAACTAACAGACTGATGACGGGTTGCATGGCCGTAAAGGATTACAAATATCTAAGTAAATTTCTAATCAGACGAAATAACCATGTCAAAGAATCGCTTCAACGTTTTTGAAAACGTATAATTAATTCCATTCATAACAAAAGACATTACACCCATGTCTAATGTCGTGGAAAAATAATCAAAGAACGTATAAAATGATAAATGCTGCGGATAAATTGCGGCCCTACAGTTATAAATGACTGTTCTTACGGTAAAGGACTACGGAAAATATCAATTCGTCACAAACGAGCGAAAATTCCTTCTCGTGGGAATAAAATTAAAGTTCAGAAATGTGGTGAATGGGAAATTCTAGAAGTAAGGGTTCTGTAGTGTTCAAGAATCTGCTTTCTTAATATTAACATACTAATATAAAGTCCGATCTAACTCTTTACGGTGCTTCAACAAAAAAATTCAGTATTCTTACAGCGCCTCTCAAAATTTTTAACTTTATACAAAAATCTTTAGACATTGCTTAATCTTAGCGCCAAAAAAAATATGTAAAAATCAATTAAATAAATCTAATTATTATTCGCCAACATTTTTTTTTCGTTTATATCAAGTTTTCTGGTAAAATAGAAAAGTGGCACAATCTGGAAAGCTTTTTTATTTTTCAATTAAAACTATTATTTACGGTTATAACCTATTTCTAAGAATATACTCTTTTAATTTGTATAAGGATTTTAGTAGCACATAAAGGTGTTCATGGACGTTAATTGGTACTAAAAACGAAAATAAAAATATAAAGAAACATATGGAACTTGGTAGGCGCAGCGACGATATTCTAAAATATTTTCCATGCGTTTCATATCTGTATAATAATTATTAAATTTTATTTACTAAAAAAAATACATTACAATAAACAGATGAACCCTAAAAAGTGAAGAGGAAAAATCGCTGTTATCAATTTTAAAATTTGTGAGATCTTCCCGATTCATGTCTCGTATTTTTTCTAAATTGCAGAAGACAGCGGTTTCCCCTAATAGTCTGGGAAAACGAAACAAAAAGGAGAAGAATTTTAAATTGCGCGCTTAATAAGAAGGCAACGAATTATTTTTATGGACACAGCTTCCAGAATTTACAGCAGCTCTGGCACTTTAGGAATTCAAGGAAAGTAATTGTTTGGTGCTTTGTTAGTTAATTGACAAAGTCAAGGGCAATTCATTTCTAGGATTACTTTTCCAAGAGTTAATTA
Source organism: Acleris sparsana (assembly GCA_923062465.1). Taxonomy (NCBI): domain Eukaryota; kingdom Metazoa; phylum Arthropoda; class Insecta; order Lepidoptera; family Tortricidae; genus Acleris; species Acleris sparsana. Next base: position 7,534,422 of record OV281293.1, read on the forward strand.
TGTCAAAACGTTAAAAAACCTAATTACTGATGAAAAATCTGATTACTGATCTCAGTAGACTTCATGAATACCTTAGGCGTATCAAAAGCCCAATACCCAAATATTTAAGGTAAAAAAAATAGGTACAATTTATATTAGTATTAAATTAAATACATTAAGTTAATTACATTACATTAACTTAAATATATATATTTTTGTATTTATATTTTTTTAATATAAATACAATATAATAAAAAATTAAAATGTTTGACAGCGAGACATCCAGAATCCTCTGACTACGGATTTATTAGGTAAACTTGGTAAAATATACCGTTTTAAATCTATTATTAATTCCTGAATCAAGATAATAGCTAGTTCCTTTTTTTTCATAGCAATGTTCGCACTTTATCTTCTTACATATAGGCTCACGCAAAATAGGCGCATGTCTAAGTCGTCGAGTTGCGGAAAAGAACCGGCTTAAACCTACCCTATACCTAACCTACATTATATACGCGACCACAGTTAATAAATCTTTAAGAATATTTATACTTTCAAGCGCTATTATGGCTAATTAATTTAAAAGCTAGATCATATTACAGAAATAAATCTTTAAAAAAATATTGCGGCAATAAATAACCGAGAAACTTCAGGCCAATATTAACACAGGCGCTAAAATAACTACGCAGTAATAAAAAGTTAAGAGGATTTTGAAGCTAAGAAAATCTTTACAAAACACGATAAAGTTTCTCTCCCATAAAATTAGTCCAAATTTAAAAATAAAAACAATATTTTGTATTGTAAATATTATACGTCTTCCTTTCCAAAAAAAGCTAAAATCCAAAACTATTTTTCATAACAACTACATCATAACTATTCAAAATCGTCGAAATCGAACATGATTTTAGGTTTAGGATGTAAGAAACGTTATCGCCCGGAGCTAGATTTGTATAGTTTTTTTTGTAGCTACGCGATTTAACTGGGATGATAATTGAAATACGTTGTGAAACAAATGTAAAATTAATATGACTTATTTTATTTGTCCTAATAAAGGAAGTTTTACCGAGGTCAGGCTCTGAGTTAAAACGACTTAAAAGGCAAATAGGAGTAAGTTTCGGAATATCCTCAAATTATAATGATGGCGTTATGAGTGGAGGGAGCGAGGGAAGATTGGATCGTAGCAAGTGGAACGAAGTGGGACGAAGTGGTCTCTGTCTACCCCTACGGAAAAGAGGCGTGATTATGTATAATGATGGATTAACGGTTTGACTATAATATCAAATCATATGTAGAATCAAAGAATCGGGAATTCACACTTGTATTTTGGGTACCTAGCTACTAAACTACGGTATAAATACTTACATTGATAATAAATACTGATATACAAAAAAGCTTCCAAGGCACGGAAATAAAAAATCATGTTCACACGTTAAAATGCCTTTACTCGTAAATGCTAGTTTTCGTACCAACTAACTAACCGGGGCACCAACAATAACTATTTTAACTACTTACACCATTTTACAACAAATTTGGAGTATTGCAATTATGTCAAACAATGTATTGATTGATGACATAATAATAATAAAAACCAACCTAGCCTAAGATTCATGGACCCAGTATAGGCAGTAAACTTATTGCCTAACGCACTCGCAATCGCAATCGGCTTCCTAGTGAATCAATAGTTTTATTTTGTATGCAGACTCGCCTTCGGACTGTCAAAATGAAAACGATTCCCATTTCGAGTGCGTTAGGCAATAAACCCTCTGGTTAGATTCCGTACTTATCCAGCCGTCTCTGTCCCAATGCTGGGCAAAGGCCTCATTAATTCCTTATCAAGAACTACTAAACCTGATTAGATTTTCCAAAAAAAATGCTTGCTTTTGACAAAATCGTGACGGTAGTGAATGAGCATCTTTTATCGTACTAGTCAAATAAAACTTCTGATATATCATATCAGTCAAATGAGATGATAATAAAAAAATAATGCCGTTCTTACAATCATAGCTATTTTATTAAAAAAAATATCATCTAATGGAAAATTTCTCTTGATTGTCTTTCTTATCTGTGTGTACAAATAGCCCCTATAATAACCTACGTGCACGACTTCTACAAAGAATCGTAGATCTTCACCTTCTTAGCGCTTTATCCCGTTTTTCGGGCTCCGCTTTGACCTCCCAAAATTGGCAGGTCCGGTTGTTACAATGGAACGACCGCCATCTGACCTCCGTTACCCTCGTCACGGGGGAACTAGACCAATTGGATCATGGTAAACATTCTACATAACCTTAATGTAGGTACTAGTTAATGTAGTAGTAGTCTTCAAGAAATTCATGATTATTAAAAAGACTGAGATAAAAATGAAATACTGATGATCAAAAGCAATTTTAAAAGTCATCAAATACACATTAAGACTAATCTAATGATTTCTAACTTTATTGTATGATGTATGTATTTATGTATGTATGTATGTAAACTCTTTATTGCATATTGTCACAGGATTAATATAATGCGTGTCAAAAATCCCCTTATTTCAATAACGAAACTAATTTTAAAAAACCCTTGATTACGCACTGCAATGAAACATATTGACCCTACAGCTTTTTAACGCAGAATGTAGGAATTAATAAAACAAAACAAGATGCATTATTATTTAACGAACCTTCTAGATGTGATATGTTTCAAAGGACCTATCTATAAAGTCAACAAGCCTCTGAGCTTTATCGCAGTACAGCGCGATAAACATCGCCGGAGAAGACCAGAGATAATAAATGCCATCTCGAGTTTAATATACGATCCACTTTATACGTCGTTTGAGGCTAAGCCGAGTAATTATTGTTGACGCGTGTTCGTAATCTATCGTTAAGTTACGTTACGTTACTGAGAATTAATTATGTTATAACGAAACGCGATGAAGACGATCGTTCTTTTCGTGGTTTTTCTGAAGCAAAATTCAAGTTGAAATTACTTAATGTCAAATGTATCCTCCAAAGTTTAATATCTTGTATAGTTTTTTTTACGCCTTCTTAAGAGAGCGACCATACGAAAGCTTAATGGAGCGTAAATTACGGTCCGTCAAAATTGACGCTGTGTAATTACTATGACCCATTATTTTGTCTGCACAACGTCACCGCTTATCGGTGTGGCCGATCCTTTAATCTACTGATAAGAAGACATCATTTTAATATTATATACAGTTTTTGACCTTAACAAATTTCAAGTTTAGCATTTTTATTTTAATAATTTAGGTTATAAAAATAGGATCAGCGGGGGAGTTCTGCTTGGCCAATGCATAATCGTGATCGTATAATAAACTCCTTGGCCAATTGAATGCATGTAAGGCATGTGCAACTTCGATTTCTGTTCCGTGGATTTGATTGAATCAAAAAGTTTACAAAAAGAGTACTTTTGGGAAAATTACGATCCACCCCTGAAATAATTTTAGCTTAAACAGTAGTCCACGTCAAACCTCACATATTTTTGAATTAATTTTATTGGTTTCAGTCGTAAATGGAAGAGCTAAAAAATAAGCAAAATAGTACGCTGCATAAACCAGAGGATGTTTAAAACAAATCTTCCTTTTGAAGGTAGGTGAAAAATTGGGGATGCTCCGGGAAAATGGAAACAACTTTTTTACGCTTTATTTGATTTCTGACAGCGAGAATCCCCAGGCGATTAGGCGGATTGTTAGCTCGTTCCTGACGCCTGTTCCCGACGAGTTTCATAAAATTGGGCGTAAGGATTTAATTACTTCTCAAAACATCAGTATGCATATGTTATTTCAACACTGGCAGGAATACAGAGGATTTATATTCACAGATTATAAACGCAAATCAGTGCGTGAGATCATTTTAAAATAAACTAAATTACCTATAATATAACGGCGTCAAAGGTGAAATTTGAAATTGGATAGTACAGCCAGTTTCTGTGAAACTTTGTCAAAGTATCATATCATTCCTGATAATCATTTAGAAACTTAAATTAGTTTGTAATTTCAATCGAAATTTATCAAATCGGCTTTTTGAACATGATCATAGGTCTAAAAATTAGCATTGACCTACCAACGAGAAACTTCACTTATTTAGAAAGTTTGTAATAAAAAATATACCTTTTAACTTCAAAGAATATATTTAATTTTTGCTGGAAAGAGAATATTTTCGATGCTGTCAAATGTCCCCGAAAAAATCTTAGTAATCTCTTTAGAAGATTTTCAAACTTCTGAGAATTTCTGCACATTGCTGGCCACATCAAGAATAACAATTAAGTAACTTTGTACCTTCAACATTTCAGTTTTATTGCATATTTATTTATTTTTCGAAAAGACGATTGTTCGCAATTATAAATCGTGTTAAAGCTCATCGAGGTGGCGTTGCGCATAATTTGCCTCTTTCAGTTTAATGCGAACGTTTGTGCATATTCAATGGACACTGTGCGAGGCGGCTAATTTGGAATTATGAGTGAAATATTAAATCCGCGAGCCACGCCTTTTCTGGATACGAGACACACGATCCAAGAGAATGGAAAACTTTATACATTTTTCCAAGATTTGATGTTAAATGTGAAATCGTCACAGTATTTACGCTACTCGTAGTCGGTTGTGGAGAGGGTTATTTGGCTTAAGCTAATTTATTTATACCCATTAAAAGCAAAAAAACAGACGAAACACTTGATTAAAAGAGGTCAACGTTGCCCAAAACCGTCAGTACATTGCTAGGGATACAGCTAAGATGCTGCTTTTCAGTAAATACTATTTAAGGCAAAAAGGTGAACATTTCATTGCCCTAGAGAATCGCTATGGAGGGGAGTTCATTTTATATTATTTTTTATACTTGGAAATATTGTCTCTCTTTCTTAAAAGTGAAACAAGCAATTTAGCTTTGAGTATTCATACGTTATGTAGTGTATTGTGGTATGCAGTGTTTGAGTTGTGATGTGATTTGGCAGGGGCCTGGGGAGGCTTTCAATGATGATGTCGCATTGCACTATCTCGAAAAATATTTTTAGTTTGAAAATATATTTGTAAAAGCCCTGGCCCTTTAACTGTCTGACTAGCAAGCCGTAGCAAAAATCTATTGAAGTTTCAGAAAACGTTTTATACCTACCTACAGGTTAAAACAAAATAAAATAATAAAAGTTTCTGAAAAAAAGGGCAGAAGAAATTTTCACTGTGAACAAAGTAACATTTAGCCATTCTCTTTAAGGTTTTCGTCTAGACTTAATACAGCGTTCTTTAGTAAATCACGGCCTTTGTCAAATTTCTCCAATATTTTATCAATATTTTTCAATATTATTGAAATATTATATGGAGTAACAATTTGATAAAATGTAAATATATCTGTTAAAATACTTGTGGAATCAGACATTGAGGCCAATGCGAATAAGTTTTCTCTAATTTTAAATATCTGTAAAATTCAAATTTTATTCTTGTAAGTAAGACTAGAATACAGTTTGAAGGGATTTTTTTTAAATTTAAATTTCAGCGTTGGCACAACGGACAATGGAGCCAATTAGAGAACACTGATTCAAATTGTTCCAATTATTTACATAACCTCAATCTGGATCTACTGTCATTACAGGGACTTTTTGAAAATAAACTTATGTACTTTGTACTAATAAATATACGACCCAAACATTGAGGTAAATGTAGAATATAGAATGCGATACATAATCGTATAAGTACATACAACCTTGAAGCAAAAGAAACACTTGGCGTTAAATTTGCGGGAACCAGTCCAATATTAACAAAAGTATTTTTAAAACGGCTTTGTTACTTACTAAATGACCAAAAATACAAAACACATACTACTCAAGAAGATACTGAAAGATAAAACGTAAAATGTACTCTTCAAGTAGATAATGTAAAAATTTAAGAACAAGCATAGGTAGGTAAATTGGGGCAAATTCGGCAAAGTGTACTCTAATGGGCTCCATTGTCTGTTATGCAAACACCAAAAAATCTCATAGCACCAATCCTTAAAATAAATTAAGAAAACAGTTTAATCCCTTGATGTGGCATTTTCGGCACGGAACAATCACGACTAAAGTTGAGCCCGTAATTAGTTAACTCGGCAATTAGGTGAACTAGGACCATTGTTAACGTTAAGTGCATTGTTTTAGAAACTTTGGAATTAAAAGGACCAGGAAATGTATCACGAATTTCGATAAATAACAAATTGCTTTTACAAAAATACTACTACAACACAACTGCTACAACTGATGATTGATTCTTTAAGCTGAAAAGATTGGACGGATTTTAATAACAACTGGAATGGAGCTTATACCCTGAATTGACAATTTGGCTACCCGGATTTTTTTATTTTAATTTAAAAACAAAAAAAAGCCTTCGAAAACTCAAAAAATATCTTCTTTTAAAATGGTACGTAATAATAGGTTCGTCCAACTGGAGAGAGAGTCGGCTTTTGTTTGTTAAATATATGTCAGGTGTTGTGTCAGTTGGACGAACCTATTAGCTACCATTTTAAAAGAAGTGATATTATTTGTGTTTTTAAAGGCGGTTTTTTTGTAGTTCCAGGGCATAATTGCCAAAGGTCTCTGCACTAGGCTTGGCCTGTATCATTTAAGACATTTTATGCTCGCCGCAACGAACGCCGCGGTCAGTCACTTTCAAACAATTAAAAGTTCTCGGTTATAGTGGCTCAATTATTTTAATCGAGAAATCAAGATAGATCGCCACTCTTGAAAAAGGTACCGTTGAGGAGTTCCGGTGGCCATCTGTGGTCTTCATCATCAGTTCCACTTAACCAAATGATACTTTATAAATGCAAAATGCTGGATATGTTACTAAAAATACTAAAATCGCTATATGTATACCTATTATATTTGAGAAGTTCCCTCAATTCCTCACGAATCCCCTGATCAGATTCAGTTTTGATGACAATAGGTGGTCCTATTGTCATCAAAACGACACTCTATCAAACCCAAAGATTTTTTTTTGAAATCGGTCCACAAGTGACGGCAAAATTGGTGAATATACAGAGAAAGAAGACATACACTGGAACATAGAAACTTCTCCTTTTTTGAAATCGGTTAAAACAATTCCCCCGTGAGATGATCCGTTGTTGAAGTCGCGGACAGAAGCTAGTGTACCTAGAATTATATAATAGCCTAATTGTAACTGTACTTGATATCAGACCGTTCCTTTTCAGGTTTTTATTAATTTGTATGCAGAAAGGCACTGCGGTATGTTCACGCTGACACTTAGTCACCCGCAAACGGCGAATTGCGAATGTTTGCAAGTTAACTCAATTTGCAGCGCGGCTTCAAGTCGCATTACGCATGATTGATTTTGGTTTTATTTTACTGATTTTTTTCCTTCATCCATTACCCGCTTCTGTCACCATGTGTCCGACCCTATATCTTACGCTTCAATAGTTACATGAATTTTACATTACCTATCCAAATATGTAGTAAACCTTGGGAGTTACTATTTTGAAGCGAACTTTCCTCAATTCTTCCGACCAATCAAGGCTAATTCTCCCCTCAAACCTTTCACCATCTCATTTATTCATGGGCTGGCTGTTTATCTAAGACACTGACTTTTTATGCTTTATTTTACTTTCTTCATTTGAATGCCGTCGTATTATATTCCACAGATAACACAAACATAATTTAAACACGTCACAGTTTAAAAATTCACACTTTACTATCACTAAAGTAATATACTTAAAACTTATTTTATCATTGTGAGTATGGATCGCGATCGTAAGAGAGACGTGGGGTTCGACGGGACGTCTTCCCGCACCGCTCTCTGGTTCAGTACTGAATGTTTCTGATAGGGTAGAACGGTTCACGCATGCGAATGATGCTGTACTGTGGATGCTTTTAACCCTGACGAGTGAGCTCTCGTCGAGTGTTTGATAATGAAGCTCAGCTCTTAAACGGTTTAAGAGTCGCAAATTTGCCAGACGCTTTGCATTTTACGCTTTCTGAAACATGTGTAACGAAGTTTTTTAATTTAACAAAAAATCCTTTACACTTATATTTTAAGTCATTCCAGCCCATTTTAATAATGCTTTTTGATGGAATTGCCGCTACTGTTTACCCAAAAGTTGTTAATGAAGGTAAGATATGCAAACTTTTCGTCGGCTGTCGTGTTAAAAACACCCCGTTGGGAAACGCCCAACGGGGACTACTACAGGATAAATCTTATTTTATTTGGTTGCTATAATTACACTAGTTTTTTAAAAGGGAGCCTGCCGTTTCGTCAAAATATTTTTGGTCAATTGTATAATTTCCCAAATTTTTCATTTGCCAAACCAACGTTATATATTTTTTCAGAATTTACTTCAGTACCATCGTGTAGAACCCTATAGGTTAGGTTAGGTTAGTTTTTATAAAACCGTGATTTATTTACGGTTACAGAAAACAAAGCGGTTTGGCAAATGAAAATTTGGGAAATGATACATTTGACCAAATTTTTTTTGACGAAACAAAGGTAACCCATTTTAAAAGGATAACCCCGTTTAAAAAAAAAACACTTATTTGCATTTACATCGCCGCTATAACAACGAATAACAAAAATTAAAAATTAATGGGCGTATTTCAATCGACTACTTATAACAATCGCTCTTGGGCCGTAATAGGTAGGACAAATGAAATTTTCAAAAGGTTAGTAATTGAAAGTATTGTTACTATTATGAAACAAATAATAAAAATAAGGTAAAGATAAAAACTATATGGGCTTCCCATATATTTTTGGTGTTGTTCAATTTTAATACAGATTATTAAAATTAAACAAAACCAACGAGTACGAGTATCTTTTCAAACGTAATAATAATAAAAAAAACTGCACAATTGTACAAAGTTACTAATTATAAAAAGTAAACTCAATTATACAGTTGCCAAAATGATATTTGGAATTTCCACATAGGGTTTATAGTCCTTATTACAAAAAAATAAAATATACATAGATCATAGATATAGATAGAAAGAGACAATTGAGACAAAGTCCAAAATGTAACTGTGGTATCCTTCGTGTGTGAGTTTGACACGCACTTGGTCAGTTCTTAAACTAAAAACGTACCTTTTAAAACTAAAACACCAATTTTCTCGTTAAAAAAGTAACTAGAGACGGATATAAGGCAAGAAAGTTCGCAAACTTCACCTAGAGACTATCCTGAAAAGTTTTCTTGTAGCTTTTAGTCTTAAAAGGAAAATGCTGGATTTAATTACGTCAAGCTAGTAAAGTAAAAGGAAAACAGAGTAAACAAAAAATACCTATAGCCTTATAGATATGCCCTATGCCTATGAGGTCAGAATCATGTATGACAAATCCCTACAGTAAATCAGAATATGAATAGTACTCGGCTGCATCTATGTCCATTCTCTCTGGCATGAGTTGGTATATTTGTTACGCCAGAGAACGTGTGAGAGCGACAGACAGCCGAGATCTGTTCATACTCTGGTTTCGGGATGTTACGAATGTCATATCATTTTTCATAATTATGCGAAAGTTTGAATGCGATTAATAAGTAATACATTAAAAAGAACAAAAATGTCATTGGTTTTATTAAATAAAAGTAGCTGAAGGGGTGTGATTCTCTTAAGCGCATTACTCGTTCACTCGATGCAGTTTATATACCAGCGAGTTTACGTAGTTCTGTCAGAGCGTACAGACACATTTTAGCGCGTGTACGTACCTATTGTTATAAGTACTCATACACGGTATTTTAATTATTTTAATTAAGTTCAAGAAAGGCATGCGAAAAGCAAAGGACGCGCCAGTGCATGGCGCTCGACATGACCATCGCATCGATTGATGCAAATGTGAATGTCGATGCAAATGCTTAGTGACCCTACACACTGGAAGCAATCTGCGCTCTGCGGTACGGTTCAGCATATTATATATCTGTCTAGTCTTGCAAACTGATAGATACATCCTGAACTGGATCCAGTGTGTAGGGTCCCTTAAAATGATACGAATCATTCGCACAAGCGAGTGCGAATACGAAAGTTCCTAACAACCTTTATTCTGATTTACTAAACTGGTCAACGTATTAACATTAATAGGACTATGCTGTGGCGTAATATTTAAGGAACGCAAAAAAAACCTTACAAAGTTGTGAACTGGTTAAGATAGGTACATTCATATTTGCTGAAGGTTAATCATTAGCTTCCTTAAGTTCCTCTAACCTGATCACCTTACAGATAAGGCTCAAGATTAGGTAGGTAGTGTATTCGGCCTTATAAGTATTACACACACACATACACACACACTTATACACACTTTAGTACCTTGCCGCTTTAACGCTTTTTATAAGTTAGTACAGCAGTTTAAACATGACTTTAAAGTGACAGAGTACTAAAGCGTACAACTTAAAAGGCCCACCGTACGTAACAAGTATAGAACTACGCATATAAGGCTGAGATACTTAATAAAAAACCTTTTATGAGCATGACAATAACGTGTAATCAATTTTTTCACCCTGTCAACGAAGCTAGAAGTCTGATGGTTGTGAGTTAATAAGCGCGAGCATTTATTTCTCAGTCTTGTATGTTTTCTATATATGTGTATATATATATATGATAAACTACTACTAGCCTAGCCCTGGCTAGAGCTTAGCTTGAAGAATAAATACTAAATGAGTACTGTTACATATATGTGCACTTTATATTTTTTCAGTATAATAATCAAAGCATAAAGCTTTTAAATGCGAAAAGAAGTTTCACCTGCTGTCAAGGCGCCTCACTACATAAAATATGGAACAGTAATAAATTTCTCGCCGTGCAAGCAACAAAATTTCCAAGTGAAGACATAAGACATTTTTTAAACCAGGTGCGTAGTGACGTAACCCACAAACAAGTTAAAAAACTCCTCGGTCTCACAAAGTCGTTAGTCTCACGGGTGATAAATAGGGAATTAAACAAAAATATTTATTTTGATGGCGCTTGGGATGTTTTAGGAATGTTTCAGAGCTCCCACGGCATCCGTCACCTAGAGAAGTTTGAAGCGAACGTAATAAATCATAAAATGCTTCAAGAAACCGATGCCACAGTTTTATTGGAAAATTTCGCTCCCACATAAAAATTCTGGAACGTTCCTCGTGTGTTTCTAATGGGGGCTTAAATTCTTTCGGCGAAGGAAGGGAAACGTACAAAATTGTTTTTATCTTGCAATAAGTTTCTCTAGAGACATTGGATAGAGTTCTTTAGTAGGAATCGTAATAGAATACGTTTATTGGAAACACATTCGTGTAGAGTGTAATAGTCAAACGATTTTGAGCATTGGACATGACGCAATAATGTTTGAGAACTCTTATTGCACATAAAAACTATAAAACTGCGATAAAGTGAACAAAACATATGTCGTTTCGGAGTCTGCTCCAGTTAACATTCAAGTTAATGATGAATACAAAGTCATAAACAGAAAAACACATGATTATAGTTGAGGAGCAGTAACTTAGTGTAATTTTGACATTGGTAGTGTTTGTGAAGTCGTTGAATTCAATTAGAAACATCAGCCGCCGCGGTAATAGAGCAACAATTTTAACCATTTAGATTTGTAGATTGTATATGGCCCAATATATGCAAAGCAAACCATGATATAAAAAATAAAATACGAAATACATTGGATTATATTTGATTACATTAATCGTCCCCTTACTTCTAGAACCGCTTAACTGCATGAAGTATAGTTTTGAGAAAAACGCATTTAAAGGTGTGAGTGCTTAAATTTCTAGTTTAACCCAATTCTAAGTAAATTATGTTTGTGATTTCATTACGAGAGGTTGTTAGTAATCAAAACTGTACGTAACAAATTAGTATATTCTAAACACAAATGGGTTAAATTGAGGGTTTTGTAAAAAAGGTGGTGTAGATAAGCGGTTTTTGCTGTAGAGTCAATTTAAATTTATCTTTTAAACTAATAGGCTTAGGCAGTATTAACTCAAAGTAAAACTTTCTTACTTATATAAACTACATTTTGTAGTAGAAAAATATTAAAAATTGTGATTAATTATGCAGTTATCTTAGTTTATATTATAGTCACGCGTCAGTTAGTTGGTTTTGGCTGTAGAGAATATGATATTTTAGGATTAAGTGCACTTAAAATGCAAAATATTACTAGTATGTTTTGTCATGTAGCTAACTTTACCAACTGCCACGCCCCTACAAGATATAGCGTTATGTTTGGTCACGTTTGCACTACTCAAGACTTTAACCTATTAGCTTACAAAGTTTCGTCGAATTATGTTTACTAATAGGCGTTAATTAAATAATAAGCAATTTTAACACAAACATTAGTATTGACTGGAGAATATTGTAGTCAAAAAAAAATTAACAAGACATTGGTTTCAAAAATAGTTTATTAGGGTAAACCAGTCGTGACACTCCTCTGGTATAATGCTTTTATCACTTGTACTTGAACCACTGATAATAAAATCGCTATTCAAAGACGAATCCAAACTCTATGGACCTACTATAAGCTGTTGAGGAGTTCTTATGGCCACCTTCCCTTTCGATCATCATACCAGCTCGATGGTACTGTGGGGGTGGTGGGGTAAAGGGCACCCCACCATCATCATCATCGGAATCAAATTAGCATGCAAAATTTCAAGTCTATCAGACAACGAAAAGTAAGTTAAAAATATTTCAAGATTTATTTAAATAGTTTTTGACTGAGTCAATCAAGGCCGTAGATATTGCGACAACGATGACCTTGCGTAGGTACTGTGACTGTGATAAAAGGGGTTGTGAAAAAAAGAACCTTCGTGATTATCTTAAAGCATTCTTAGTAGCGTAGCAAGTTTTTCCAAACAATCGGCGCTGTTTCATTTTATCGCATAAACAGAGTTTGTATAGTTTAAATCAATTGCGACACTTAGTATGCAACAAGTTTAATTCTACAATGTTTCTAACTACAAACAATTATAAACTTATTATTATAGGTACATCCCTCGTCCCTCTGGAAACAAGAATGTCACCTATCAGGCTCTAAAATCTACCCACACAAAGGAAATCACAATTACTGATTGGATCTTTCCAATAGATCTTATTGATTATCGTATACTTATACTTGAATCTTATACAATGTAATGTAGTGTGTTACGTACGCTAGCCTATGGGCGACTTACAGATTGTTTTTCAAAACGATCGGTGGCCTTCTATTACATCTCATTAATTAATTACATATTTGATAAAAAAAAACAAAAACCCTCCTTCAAAAATGCAAAAACTTCTTATAAAATGGTAGGTAGGTCTGTCCAACTGTATTTGGATATCGGTTTAAAATGTTGTGGGACCCCGACGTCAGTTGGACTGACCTACCTACAATTTTATAAGAAGTTATTTTATACATTTTTGAAGGCAGGTTTTTTGTTTTTTAAACATTTATTTTAAACTTTTATTATACTTTTTAGTGATACTATTTATGCTGTTATGTAGTCCCACTTTTCGATTAATGAGAAACTATAGAATATTTCAAGCACGCCGCGGGAATGTCAGTCGTACTTAAACCTGAATGTGCTAAAAGATGATAGTGTGTACATACATTCACGGTCATAAAACTCTATAAACTTTTTCGCCTTATGTCATTGAAATATAGAGAGAATGTGTAAATATGTTTATGACTGTGCCTGTACACCTATATTCCAGTTTACATTTATTAAATTAACTACCATACCTAAAAATTATTTCTAAGTTTTTTCAGTTTGTTTTTAAACAGCAGTCGTGTTTTTTATTTTATTTTACTATTATTTTTTATTTTATACCTTTTAGTGACAGAAAATACCTAAGAACTTAACGCATTCACTGCCATAGGGCGTGGCCTAACATAGCCAGAAGTCATTTGAGTCATATACTTGTTATAATATTATACACACTTCTCAGTTGAAAAATATCGTAAGCGCCGCTAGCGCAGTCACGTCTTATATAGCTGCCAGTAAAAAACTTCATTGTGCGCGATGTAGAGCATTTCGTGTTTCCTCTCCAACGGTAGGTACAATTAAACATATGAGTATCATATATTTTTATGACTGTCTTTCAAAGTGCTTTCTTTAGATACCACACTCAATAGGTTCGGATGCCATTTTTTTTCTGTGCGTTGTAGTATAAGATAATAATAATAATTATTATTGTAAAAGACTTTTTAAAATAATTTAAAAAATCTTTTTCTACCAAAATAAGCTTTAAACACATAAGTTTTATATATATTTGTAATCGTCTTTTAAATCTCTTTATTTTGAGACCCCACTTGATAGGTTTGTAATTATTTTTTTCTTTCTGCTCCGCAATGTGGAGTATATAGTCGGCCATTTTGTTTTCATTCTAACGTCACATAGCCTATGTTACTCGGGATGACGTAAGGATTCTAACGATACCTCAAACATCTAATTCGGTCAAGGGGTTTAGAAGTTACAGTGGAATAAAGAAACTCACATACATACAAACATGAACCCTGAAAACATTACACTCTTTTTTTGGGGCAGTCGTGTAAAAAGGTGAGATGCGACTAAGCGGGGAGGGCCTCACTAGAGAGAGAGCAGAGCGTGAAGCGCTTACGCGCACGTTAAACGGTTTTGGCTGAATCAGATTCTACCGCCGAAAGCAAAATCGAAGCAAGCAAAACCAATTATAATATATTTTAGTGTTTTTTTGCTGATTAATATTCTTACCTGATGAGAAATTTTGAAGTGGCAAAACATTTTATCAATTGGTTTGAATGTTTTTGTAGATGGCAATATAAAGGTTTATATCTTTATGGTTAGCATCAAAAAACTACTACACATTGTTTAGTATGTTTTTGCAGTAGTCAAATTGTATTTTTATTAAATCATGAAACCTGCTAAAACCGCTTATAAGAGGATAAAATGTTTTTCTTGTTAGCAATTTAAAATATTGATTATTATCAGACATTTAGTAGTTTCTGGCTGTTTAAAAATTTAAAAATATCGTTTTTAACAGCCATTTAGTAGTTTTTGTTTGTTAATAATTTAAAAAATCGCCGTTAAACTATTTTATGCTAAAGGCTAACTCGAGAACGGAGCATCGTATTAAAAAACGGGTTTTACCAAAATGTAGATCTTGGAAAGTACTTTCTAACGGTATTCTTAACTTGATTTTGCCTAAAAGGGACTTTAAGCGGTTTTAGAAGTGAGGGGACGTAATGTTAGTATTAAGCAGTGTTTGGAGACTATCGCGAAATCAGGTCTTTCGGCTTTGTGATATAGGGGGCCCGAGTGCTGCAATGTGTCTCACAATGACAAGCATACAGTAAATTGAAGAGAGAAAATACACCTACTTTCAGGAGCCCTATTCTACATCGACTTTACACTTATTGCTATCGTATTGTCAACGTTATTATAGCTCTTATTTATCTGACAGTAATGGCAGCCCATCTAAAAACAATACGTGTAGGGAAAAGCTCCTAATACTCGTAAATAAATAACGAGGAGAAAGAAATACCAAATTTTACAATCAGTCCCTTTGAACAGTTTTATCCCTATACCATTTGATATTGCCTGGTAGTCTTTCGCATTTATCACATAAACCTTTGATATCGAATCCGCTAACATACTGCTAGCATGTTATTTCCGGAGTAAATGTACAGACGCGAATAGATTCACATCAATACACAGAACGAATCTCCTTTCAATTTACACGACCCGATACAGCAAAGCAAACAGCGACGTCAACTGATACCTACCTGCTTTACATAAAAAAACAGGTCGAGGGTGCCCCGAGAAGTTGATACATTTTTAAATCAGAGCAACTATTGATTTATTTGAAGTGAGATCAAGTCATTATAACTTGATTAATGCTGGAGAGTTTGTATTTGAAGCTGGACCGGTTTTGATTCAATTAAGTATATAGGTTATTTTAAATGTCATTGATCTCATGTGAAGTTCAGACAAGTAACATGTTTTTATTAAAAACTCGAGCAATTTTGGATGTTTCAAATTTAATACGAGACTAGTCACTTATATTGAATTTATGTAACGTAATCTTGAAACAACTAAGATAAATCGATGAAATCCTGCGTTTTGACAGGGCCTAGTAATTAAATTGGGTTTTCGTAATTTAATTACGGCTGGGCAGAAAATATTTAATTAAATAGAAATTATTTTCAGTTGTGTTCTTCGACGTTGACTACGTTGGGCCCAAATTGACGGTGCTTGGCTACGTCTACGTTAGATCAAACTCTTAATTTTTGACGTGTTATCAATATCGTTATATTTTTATATGTTACATGATCACAAATGTAGACGTATTAGGCAAATTTTCGATTAATAAATTAGTGAATAAATAAAATAGTAGGATTTGGAAAGGTCTTTCTTATGTGATATAATTATTATAGACGATCGATTTGACGTTTCTTAACGTAATTTTTGACAAGTATCTAAATCAAGTGAAACAGGGCCTCTACTCTACTGGGTAGAAATTGCCTTTCACGTGTTATCTCTTATTTACGTGTAATGGCGGCCGGGTTAGAAAAATACAACAACATCTCAAAGGTAACATGGTTTTACCCAGTTGAAGGTCCATGTTCAAATTGGACCCAAATGTCCTTGATTGTCTAGGTATCTTGTAATACGATCATTAACTCGTTAAGAGGATTGAGAAAGTTAAAAAATATCATACGAAATGCGACAATGTTTCTAAACCTATAAACATAGTCCGATATTTACGATTTTTGAACATGTTGCAGACATGAAAAACTAGGTCTGTATGTTTTCTTTCCAAGAAATATTTAAACATAAATAAAAAACGAAAACGTACGAGCTTAGGTTTTTATACTATTACAACATAATCAAAAATCGTGGAAATCGGTCTTGATTTTGTTGGTGAGAAACGTTTTCGCCCGGAGCTAAATTTGTAGGAAAAAAAAAATAGCTACGTGACCAACCGTAAATTATGCACACAAATTAAACCAAAAAATGTTAAAGATTTTCCACACATCCCAATCATTTGGGGTTGGCTATCTTCTTCTTCCAAACATCCCTATCAGCCGTTATCTCAGTATTCACTTCCCTGTTTTTCATATCGCTCTTCACACATTATATCCCTTTTCTGTCTACATTCATGTTTAAAACTCTTCTCGTCACCTGATTTTCATCCCTTCTCATAACATTCCCATACAATCGATTCCCTTCCATCTTTCCTCTTACTGGTGTGACTTTTAAACTTCCTCTTATATTCTCGTTCCTTATAATATCCATTCTTGTTACACCACACATCTGTCTCAACATTCGCATTTCGGCCATAATAAACAAACTTACTCGTATAACCACAAGCCTAAAGTTTAATTTGGCGTTATGTCAATTTGAGCAAGATTGTCCACTGATATTTATGATTATTTTATTATTCAGACCGGCCGGGTGAGTCATATTGTCGACAGTTTCTATACCCATGTCACGTATTTATAGGTATGAAAAAAATATAGGTTTTCACGCTAAAATAATCTACTTTTATAAATCGGAAATGGGATTTGTAGATGTTGGTATTTTTGTAGAAGTAGCAATAGTTTAGTAGAAAATTCTAGACAAATGTTAATTCATTTTGATTGACTCATATCTTCTTTGTTTATCTTAATTAAGGGAAACGCTCGTTTTGGTGCGGTATTAATGATGCCTTGTCCACCACTTCTCTCTATTCATTGCCAATATGGCCAGTACTTTTACCTCCTTGAGGTTTAACATGACGGCACCTATCTTATTTTGAAAAAAAAATCAATTATTCTGTTCTTTTGTTCCGTGTTTGACAGAGTTACTTTCGTATTTATAGGTAATACTCGTATTAGTATGAATATGTATGTGTGTCACGGTTCGGTTGCCATAGCAAGTCGACATGTCAAACAAACTTATTG
This sequence comes from Acleris sparsana, assembly GCA_923062465.1. Classification (NCBI taxonomy): domain Eukaryota; kingdom Metazoa; phylum Arthropoda; class Insecta; order Lepidoptera; family Tortricidae; genus Acleris; species Acleris sparsana. The sequence goes on from OV281293.1 coordinate 7,552,216, forward strand.
TCATGCAAAATAATAAATAACCGCTAAGCCTTCCATCTCATAATGCGGTAACAAAGGCAGTTTAAATACCATTCGGTACAAAAGTAAAGAAAAAAAGAATAATTTACTCGCACATTTAACAGTTCCATAACCCTCGTTAGCTAACATCATGGACACCTTAAAATTAAATTGATTCAACGCCAAATTGTATTAAAAAGTCGAATTAATTCAATTTTGCCGGGCGAGCGCTGGAGGTATCCCACCTTCCAATAAAATTGAAAGGATTACCAGCTCAAGTCTGTAACTTATAGCCAGATTAGCATAACTTAGTTTTGCAACTGATGCAAATCGGTGCAAAATGTCTAGCTCGTCTACTTGTCTCCCGGGCCCGGGAGAATCGGAACGTTTAATCTTTGAAAAGGTTATAAATTTTATGTATAAATCACGTAAAGTTGAATTCAGAAGTCGCTGTACATTTTAGTATCTTGTCGTATTCACATATGATAAAGTGAGTAGTTTTCCGCGCTCTGGATCTCGATGACCATATATGCAAGCTTGATAATGTTTTCTTGAAACAAAATCCTCGATAGTTTTATATTTCTAACATGACACATTTATTGCCAAGTTGGTGGACTCTTCGTACCTACGACCTGTACTGTAACGAATTTTTTTTGGAAAATAGTTGCGTACTTATAACCTTTTTCTTGATAAATGTTGTGATTTTATAGTAAACAGTAATTATTTGTATTTATCGATGCAATTTCATCGCGCAAACTGTCACTATCGTACGTTTTTCGTGCGAAAGAAAATAAAGTCATCCCTTTTGATTTTCGTGAGAACGTGGCAGTATATGTGGGCTCTTAGGTCTTAATTTATAGTATCAATAGCCGTGACAAGGTTATCAAATGTACGGCTACTTCTGAGATCGACGTTTGAACCTTAAATCGTTCTTTAGTATTCAAAGTATGTACAAACCTACTAGAGCTTTTTTTGTACCATGTCAATTTGTGTTGGATTGTCTCCTTAATGTAAAAAAATACTCGTACTCATAAATGCGCATTAAGTAAAGTACGCCTAAAATATTATTGGTCCTTGTCTGACATTATGACATTTGATTATTTATTTAGTCACTTACTAAAAGAAAACACCAATAATATAACTATAAATGGACAAACCTTTATTAAAATATCAAAACGAACGTATCCATCTGGTCTATCGGTTCCAACTAAACATAAAAGGATTGCTTTAAGAAACTAGTTATATAAACCACGAACTAGTTTCGGTTATAGGTACACATCAACACATGATAATCGCGCAAATCTCAGAACTTACAAAATGTGGTCCTACCTCTACAATTTAAGACTAAGATTCAATAATCTTGATATTATAACACACTCCCTTGGAAGATTAAGGTGTCTAGACACTCGCTTAACTGTCACCATAACACTCCATCACACATTCTCTCCTACTTTGAATCAAGTCACGTCCAAACAAGAAGCTTGATCAAAGGTTAATTTCATTTGCCTCTGGATTTGGCGAGCATTGTGACACGTATTGCAATATGGCAGACGGATTTAAATGAAATACCAATGAAATACAAAATGAGAGGTGAGGGTTTATTTTATTTACTCTACTAAATATTACTGTAGCTTTTTTGAAGCGATTTATTTAAAGGAATTTTAATATTTCAATATGAATATTTCTATTTTTTGAATATTTGGCATTTTATTATCGCTACGTTGAACGGTTTGATTTTTAAAGTTATTACATAAAAATAATCTGCACTAGACATACAAGAATATTTTTTAAAAAAACAATGCTATTATTAGCCATCATATTTCATGACAAAAGACTACGTACGTGGATTCGAGACAAAGTATTTTAAACTAACCACAGATTTTTAAACTAATCAAAACTATCTTATATTCTACTCGGTAGAAGTCAAAAGAAATAAATGTTCCGAGAAATTGCTAAGTATTCTAAAAAACTACAACTTATATACATATTGTACATATACAACAACGTGCATAGACGAAATACCTAGCCACATAAAAGTAGATACTCTAAGTTAAGTTTCTTATTTACCTAAATTAGCGCTTTCGGACCATGAGACTGCTCAAGTAATAAGTGTAATAACCTTTAAAACAGAACTAGGTAGAACTATAGACCACTACTATGAGTGTAAGAGAGAATATGGTAAAGACAACGTTCGAAAACTCAAGGAATCTCTAGCTGCAATTACATCTTCTGATATTTACGAAAAAAAATCCTTAAACGAAGCATTTTGTATTATTCACGATACTTTGTTACTATTTTACAACCTATGTTTTCATATATACGAGTAAAAATGAGTACTAGGGCTAGAAAACTTTCAAAAGTTAAGGTTTAAAACGGTAATAATAAATAAATAATAAATAAATTGGTAATAATAATAAATTGGTTGTCCACGTTACATTTAAGTGTAAATCTAGATAAGACTAAAATTGTACAATTTATTAACAATAAGCAGATACAAAAAAGCTTAAATGTTGTTGTAAACAGTAAAGTAATTGAAAAAGTGAATAATACAAACTTCTTAGGAGTAACAATTGATAGCAACCTTAATTGGAAGTCCCACATAGATAACATAAATAAAAAACTAGCCAAATCTTGCTATGCACTATCCATATTGACTAACATAGTTTCGGTTGATGTTGCGATGAAGGCGTACTATGGAAATGTTTACCCCGTACTTATGTACGGTATAATATTTTGGGGAAATTCCGTAAATGTTGAATCCACTTTTCGTCTTCAAAAAAGATGTATGCGAATTATTTTTAAGCTCAGACATATGCAATCCCTAAGAGACATTTTTAAAGACAACGAAATATTAACTTTGACATGTATATATATACTACAAATTTGTTTATTTGTTAAAGACCGAAATGATATTTTTATAAAAAAAAGCGACTCTAAAAATAATATCCGATCTCAATATAAATACGATGTTTGTACAGTTAGACCTTCCAGCTTTATACTTAGAAAGAGCGCATATGTATATGGAATTAAAATATTTAACCATTTGCCTGAACATATTAAATCGTTAGATGGGATTACATTTAAAACAAAGCTCAAAAAATGGCTTTTAATGGAAAGTTTCTACAATTTAAATGAATATTTCAGATGTATACCTGGTTAAGACTTTTTTAATAATAATATATTTACTTGTTATTGTACGCCCGAAATGGGCAAACTGTTGGACCTTTTATATGATGTGACCTAATTGTACACAGTTTCTGACAATAAATGAATCTTATCTTATCTTATCTTATGGTCATCTGTAAGAAAAAGGCAGTTATATCAGACATATATTAACTCTAAAGCAATAACAATAATAAAAAAAGATAAAAGATAAAAGAAATTTATTCAGTAAGTAGGCCGCTCGGGCACTTTTACACGTCAAAACGTAACAATAAATTTACCTGCTATGGCTACTTGGAATACCATTAATGACAACGTAAGCGAGAACACTACGAAATCTAATATCAACTCAATAGTTTAAAAGATAAAAAAGATAAAATAAATTTATTCAATAAGTAGGCCGGTCGGACTCTTTTTCACGTCAAGAATCTACCAGCGCTTCCCAAGAGGAGACCACTGCTGAGAAGAAACGCCGCAAGAAACTCAGCAGTCAGACATTTTTTAAACATATTTCATATTACAATGGTACTACTTAGTCTAGCATTATATAAAGCTCCAAATATTAAATTAAATATAATATCAAATAACATGTGTAGTTCAGCAGGAAAACATGCCAAAAATCTTACGGGAGAGATAGAGAGAAAGGAAAAAGAAAAAATTGAATCAACTACTTATGAGATGGTGTAAGATGACCACATAAAAGTTTGGATATTGTTTTCCTGCATCAATGGTGTCCCCTAGACAAGAAAAAGCAGGATAAAGCTTTTGCATTTGAACAAATTATTTTTGACTAAGTTTCGGGTTTAGGCCATGCATTTTTGTCTGTTAGATAGTCCTCGACCTTATAATACGCTTTAGACGTTAACGACTTTTTCAAATATATTTTAAGTGCTGGAAAGGGTAACTTTAAAACTACGTCAGGTAGTTTATTATAGAAATGAATGCATTGACCAACAAATGATTTATATACTTTACGGACACGGAATTGTCGAATCGCGATTTTATTTTTATTTCTAGTATTTAAATTATGTATATGAGAGTTTTTGGTGAAAGAATCTAAAATCTTAATAACATAAATAATATTCTCGTAAATAAATTGAGACGCTACAGATTGAGACGCTACAGTGAAGATATTAATTTATTTAAAAAGTTCTCTTAAGGAGTCACGGGAATTTAAATTGTAAATAGAACGAATGGCCCTTTTTTGTAATAAAAATATAGTTTGTATGACAGCTGCCTTACCCCAAACCAGAATACCGTAGGACATAACACTATGAAAATAACTATAATAAACTAAGCGACCTGTCTCAACATTAGTTAGTTGTCTAATTTTCCTAACGGCGTAAGCTGCCGAACTTAGTTTACCTGCCAGTGCAGCTATGTGGGGACTCCATTGCAAATTTTTATCTATTGTTATGCCTAGGAAAACCGTCTTATCTACCATTAGCAAATACTCGTCATTTAGAAAAATACTAGAATCTAGCGGTTTAACATTAGGCAAAGCGAACCTAACACATTTAGTTTAGACTACTGTAGTCTACGGATTTTCTATCTACCTTGAAAATTAGCAAAGTACAATCTCGCAAAGTTCATCTACTATTGGCGGTAAGTCATTTATGTAGACCAAAAATAAAAAAGGACCTAAAACAGTGCCTTGAGGCACACCTATTTTCACTGTAGCTCCAACAGATTGCGTTTTGTTTAAAGCAACTGTTTGAGTTCTATCACTTAGATAAGAAGACATAAGGCTTAAAGCTTTATTGGACAATCCATAATGCTCTAATTTTAAAATAAGGGTCATATGTTCCAGTTCCAACACAGTACTTACCAGACCTGATGAAATATGTGAAGCGTTTAATAATTATTTTACACATATAAGTAGTAACAGTAACAGTATTGGTATAAACTCGAAGGCTCATTTAAGTCTAGATAACAACCTCTGTAGTATTTTTCTTTCACCCACTAATGCATCTGAAGTACTTAAAACAATAATCAAAATCTTGCTACTTAAATGAGAGAAATACGGTATCCGGGGTAAGGCACATGACTGGTTGGCAAGTTATTTGGGCAGTAGAAAGCGATGTGTTGAAATTTCAAATATCGATGGAGGCCGAAAGCAACCTATAATGAAGCCTTACGCATCCGCCTATATATATAATTGTGGCGTTCTACAGGGAAGTATTTTTGGTCCGCTTCTCTTTTAACTGTACGTTAATGACCTCATATGTACGTCAATGAGCATTTCAATTGATAAATATATACCGTTTGCCGATAATACGACAGTAATCATTAGAGCCGACCAGGCTGCTCCTACGGAAGATAAAAATAAATCAAAATTTGTCAGAATTGCATAAATGGTTGTCAAATAATAGCCTCAAAATCAATGTGTGTAAGACTAAAACCATCCAAACCAAACCCGTAAGGCTAGTAATTAGTTCCACTTAATATTATATCATTGAATGTAAAGATTGAAGATGTCAATATGACTTCATTTCTTGGCATAAGAATTGACAATTTGTTAAATTGTAAGTCGCATGTAAAGTTTGTGTGTGATAAGCTTAATCGTTTTGTATTTGCCTTAAGACGTTTGGACAGATTATCTCACAAAAAAAACAAGCTATAACTGCATACTACGGGTACGTCTTCTCGACTCTTTCCTATGGCCTAATAATATGGGGTAACTCAAATGATATTATAAATGCATTTAAAGCGCAGAAAAAATGCATACAGTCCATTTGCGGAGCTCAGGGCTGGGAGAGTTGTAAGCCATTATTCAAATCCTTACGCATACTCCCCTTACCTTGTATGTACATAAGGGAGATATGTATGTTTTTAAAAGAAAACCGCCTTATTTTTAGACTGCGGTCGCATGTCTCCAGCCGTCCAGAGAGACATCAACTCAAACATAAACATACAGTAGAAGAAACGTATACTCCATGTGCATACGGGTTTATAACAAACTGCCGTTTGAGTTTAAGGAAATGAATATGTTTAGTTTTAAGAAAAATGTTACCAGCTGCTACTACAATCTGCAGTTTCTATAATCTTAATGAATATTTTAGTTATATAAGAAAGGATAATTTCAGTACAAATGATTTTGACATTAATTTAATACATGTAATGCTACAAATATTGATTATTGAAAAAAAGAAATGCTTTGTAATGCAGAATGTAACCTATCTAATTCAATTTTATTATTTTCTTACGTTATTGTAATACTACATTCTAGCAAATAAATGATTTATGATTATTAAACATTTATAGTCAAAAGCAATATATAAAAATAAAAAATAAACTTTTATATTCGTCCCCATTATTGTCAAGTAAATGAAATATTTTATCATTGACAATTTATGATAACATGTCAAAAACCAGTATAGGTAGTTTTACCGAGTAAAATGGAACTCAAGGTTTGTTACAGGCAAGAACAATACTTGAATCCTAAAACCCTATGTTCAAAAAGTCTGCATCCACCCTGTCCGTTACTAACTACCGTCATCAATAAAAATAGAACATGAAAAATATTTCAAACCAAAACGTTTATATTTCCAGAAGTAATGAAACCGGTTTTTCCCTTGACCTTTTTCTGCGTAAGTTTGCCTAACCTTGACTGAACAAATAAGTTAATGTCAACCTCTATAAATATGAAAAGAAACCTCGAAACTTTTCATACTATCTGAAGTTAAGTGATAGGTACACTCTAACCCTCTCTACTCTAGAGCGTTTCTTATTGTCACTGAGTTGGGAACTATTTGGAATGCCGCGAGACTTCTGTTACCAAGTCACCAAAAACTTCATAAATAGGTTTGGATGCCTTCCAAGTCGATTGCCGGTTACGGTATGAGAAATTTCTGATCGAAAAATGCTTTTAGGCGGGTGTGTCAACGTAAATCCTTAGTATTAAGGACAAGAAATACTAAGCCTGTTTGACAAAATAAACTACGACAGCCAATTAGAAGCATTTACAATTTATTTCGTGCTATTTTGTGTATTGTTTTAGGTTCGTCTGTGGTTGCCATAATCTATTTATCTAGTAGTTTACTCGTGAAAAAAAAAGGTACAATAAGTAAGGAAACAGGTTTCATTTCAAGGACACGTTATTTTGCTATTTCTATCACTGGTGAGTCATTATTAAAAGACAATGCAAAGAGCTCCAAACTGAATGGAATTACTTTCACCGTTTAAGAGGTCCTTTGGTAACTACTTCCTTCATCATGCGAGGTCATTGGTGCTATATAAGTGTATTCAGTATTATCAGAATCGTATAATCATGCCAATTGAGGTTAAAACCTCTTTGCAAAATGCGTTGTATGATCCGTCCTCCAACAATAATTACCCATTTGCAAATTGGTCTTAGCGTCACAGTGACTTGGCTCTAACTAACACTAACGAACTGAAAGACTCAGTGCAATCAACGAAAGCCTTAAGTCTACAAACAGCAACCCGAGGAAAAGCAAGACAGCATTTTTTCCCATCAGTCTTCCCTCGGAATTGGCTTAATCCTCACTTGCTGTAACAACGACTAGCCTGGTTTACGAAGTCTTTGCTAATGGATCATTTTCCGCTTGATTAATTGAATGTATTGAAAAATACTCGTAAATCTTGGTGTTTCATTAACAGAAAATATTTTTTGTTGTATTTCTTCTTATTAAGGAACATTTTTAGCAAAAATCCTTTGTTAGTACAGCGCTTTATTATTATTTGAAGGTTTTTTATTCAGTAAATGATACAAAGCGTTGTTTCAATCATTACATAGCGGATAATGTTTAGTTCGATAGATGTGGACTTTTCAGATCATCCAAATAAAACAGCAGTTTTTTTAGGATCTAAATCGGAGCACGGGTAACTGTACTACAAATAAAACAGGGCCTTAGTCTGCATTGTCTTTACCCCCATTGTTTTCGTATTTTTAACTTTATGATGACTCTTATAACTTGACAGTAAAGGTGGCCGCGTATTTCACAATGCGATGGTTTTAAGTAATATAAAAAAAAACCCTGAATATTGTGTTTCTTGCGGCGTGTTTTTCTCAGCAGTAGTCTTTTCTTGGGAAGCGGTGGTAGATTTTTGACGTGTAAAATTGAACAAAATAAACTAAATAGAAAAGAAGCACCACTTTATAGTTAGGTTCGGTTCAAAATCTTCAAACGGTAACAGCTTCCAAAATAGGAACAACATGTTATTTTATTCGCGATATTTTTCTAAAGGTTTTCCCGTGGCATATTAAAAACGCTGTGCACACAAACATTATTTACCCCAGCAGTAAATCAAGGTGAGGGTAGGTAAGGATCGGACTCGATTTCCGTCGGGCCGAAAGAGTTGAATATAAATCATTACTTCAACGCCTTCCCTTGATTTATTCATATTCAGTGTGAGGGAGTGTCACACGCACCCGGCCGCGGTGTCGTATCGTTATTTACGATTTCTTTTTCCTCTCGTATTTAGAACGGTGTTGCTGATTTGTGAGGTAGAATTGAATTTTGGTGAGGAGATTAATACGTTTACATTTAAACCGATGGACTTTGTTAACTTTATCGATTGTGGTTTTTCTGAGAGACAAATGCATGCTTATTTGAGAAAAAAAATATGGGTTATAGGAAACATATTTAAGTTAGCCTGTTTTACTATTATTAGGCACGTTGTAAGTAAATTATTTTTGACTTCTTGTAATAGGACGAAATAAATAAAGTTACTATTCGTGCACAGTTTTACAGTAATAATCAAGCGTTATATAATGAATAGGAATAGAAACAAAAAATCAAATGAACTATTATAAATATGTTTTCAAGACTTACCAAATTTTCATACAAATTTATGCAAATCTCTAGACTTGGATTTTATGTACGGTTGTTTAGTGACAGCCGTGCTCTATAATAGGCGTGGCAGGATACATTTCTCGTTTTTTGCCTAAAGCTCTCTAGCAACACCTTGTTTATGTGTTATCTATGCAAATGTTACACACCGAAAAGGCAACCTCATTTTATTCGTAGGTGAATAAAAGGCTTAATTTATAGACCAACAAATCAAGATCTTTTTTGAATGCAAATTAGAAATACCTTTCCAATCGATAAAAATCTTCCCGAATTTAAATAATTGCGAGAATTTAAATTGGATGCGAGTAAGGAAGATCGAGGAGCCAACGTTAGACGTAGACCATTTACTCCTGTTACCGTGACAGGATAACCCCAGGTACTTTAGCAAGACCTGTTTTTACCCACTATAAAAAGAGGGGTGTTAAGTATAACGTTTCCCTATCCGTGTAAGCGTGTCTTTGTATCTGTATGGCATCTTTGCTTCTAATTGTAACCGATTTGGACGCGGTTTTTTTTCAAAGAAAGTTAGATTAATCAGAATGGTTCTTTGTTAGGTTTTATGAATCGGTAGAATCGTTTAAGAAATATCAGCTCTAAAATAAGGGTTACCATTATAATCGAGGGTTTTTATCTATTTAACAGTTATATCAAGAAGAATTATTATAGCGGTTAACTTGCTTGAATCATCTAATCGTTTTCTCCTAGACTAGTTATCAATTATAACATTAAGTGCTGGATTTCTCGTTTCACACATAAAGTGGAGCAGATATTGAGTCTTCGGCACTGAATGTGTTAATAGGATGGGATTAGCATGCATACTAATCACGTCAACAACAATTTACCCAGATTACATAACAGTAGGTTTATTATGACGGTCTTTGCAATAACATACAGAGATTCGACTTTACATAAATTATGGAGAAGTTTAGATCACAGAGTTCATTTATTAATCAATGTAGATAGTGTAAATTGAAGGACTAAAACAATGTTATCTTTGGTTTGAGTAGATGGTTGTTAAATCGCTATTTCTCGATGACTGTCTAATTTTCCGGAATATCCGACTAATCCTCCTAATATTATAAATGTGGAAGTTTGTATGTCTGTGTGTGTGTATTAGTTTGTTACTCCTTCACGCTGCAACGGCTGGACGGATTTGTATGAAATTTGGAATGGAGATAGCTTATACACTGGATTAACCGGAAGCTGGTAATATACATATATAATCTTGGTCCTTTTCCGGTACTTAAACTATCTACACAACTAATACAAAATATCATTAAAATCGGATCAGCGGTTTAGCTGTGAAAAGATAGGTAACAAACAAACAAAGTTTGTTTCACATGTATAATATGAGTATGAATTAACCTTTTTGCTGCCTTTGTCTGAAATATATAACATGAAATATCTAATTCATTTCGCCGGCGTCTTATATTAAGGACCAAAAATTCACATGTTTTTGAGTAATGTTTATTACTTTACAGTGTATAGAATTTATGACAAGGATTTACGTACATGGGTTTATGTAATTTTGTATAGGTGGCAACACGTCCCATCCTAAGAAAAAATCTTGAAGTGACTGACAATGTGGCCAATTCGCAATCGTGCTTACAAATTTTAAATATCAGTAAACCTAAATTTATTAACGTGGAACACGATTCTATTCAAGCGAGTTTGGCGTTTGTAAGTTTAAGTAAGTATAATATGTAGAAGTATAGATATTTAAACTTAGAAAATAGATCCGAATTGAACCTAATATCAACTCGACCGGCCGTCCTACAACCAAATGCGTGTTTTATATTTGTCATTCACTGGATTACACGTTGAAGATAAATATTAAATTCGTAATTTGGGTTAAATGTTATATGCTTTCTGTGCGGTGATTCTTTAAACCATATTGGTGCATGTTTCCCTGTAGAAACAGCTCGGCTAAAGTCAGTAGCCTACTAACTCTACCCCGTGTTAACGAACTAGAGTATCAACTTAAGCTCACCGGTTAGAAATCCGTCGACGAAAATACGGAACTGTTTGAGAGTATTAACACCCTAATCTCCATAACTTCACAAGCGGCTTTGGCGTAATAGTGGCGATCAGAAGATGAGACCTCTACAATACAAATATACAAACTCATGCATTTTGTAATAGAAATTATACAAAGCCTGAAGATACTTTACAACTGCGATGTGTGGCTTAACTATCGTCTGCTTAGTCCGGCCAATATAGGAACTCCCAGCTGCTGCGGCTGCAGTCGGTTTTATGGGCACCCGTTGTGGACGACTTCCTTGGGTGCTTTCCTTGCGGTAAGCGTATAATATGGGTCTATATTGGAATCTCTAATCGTCATTTGTCCTAAAGCGATCTCCACCTGTTTTTTTAGTGTTGTTATTATAAAACCCTAATCTAACTGCAGGTATTTTTGGAAAGTTGTCTGACTCACTACCGTCCTGCCTGCATAGCAATAGTTTAAGCATTTTAAATTTAATGTGGTTACAAGAGTGTATTATGGTTTGAATACGACACGACATTGCAGTTAGCCGCCTTCTTTGTTAGGACGGTAGCTCAGCTGAAAACCAGTTTAGGACAATCAATAATTTGGAGAAATTAAGCGTTAGGACCAAAGTTATTAGAGATTCCGGGACACCCGTTTGATATACACTGGACCGCAAAACTAAGTATCACACTTTAAAGATAAGATAAAGTGACATTTATTCGCAACAAAACAAAACCACATTACACAGATAAAACAATATCAAGACACAGAAAAATTGTTAGGAAACGGTCCCAAGTCCCAACTCAGCATTCGCTAGCCGTAAAGCCAGCTCTGGTCTTCCGTTGGAACCGCTTGGTGAAAAAACGGAAAGTGACACATTTAACACAAAACAACGCTAAAAGAAAAACATCAAGGATCAAACACAATAATTTGTTCGAGATTATCTCGAATGTCTCAAATGACCATAAAAATGTATGGCCTTTAAAAGAACATGTTATATAAAGTGTGATACTTAGTTTTGCGGTAAGTATATATATGTATATGACTATGGAATTCGGTTTTAATAGACCTATCAAAACGTAAAATGATGGAAAAACTAAACTTTAACAAAAAAAACCTCGTGATAAGGTTAGTCAGCCAGTAGATTGTAAAAAAAAATGTGAAAACTCAGCATTGTTTTGATTCAAGAGTTCAATAGACGAATCAAACGACGTATCCCGTTAGGCCCTGTTTTTGCCCAACTGCCAGAGAACGAGGATATCTTGAGTTTTTAGTGGGTATGTCCTGTAAACGCGACAGTTTAAAGTTACGCGAATACGCGATGTCTACTTGGATTACCTTAAACAAAATGTACGTGGTTAATCCTTCCAGCCCCCTAGTTTACCATTCTGACAATGACACGTGACAGGCGACAATTTGATATGCTTCGCAAAGTTAGTTGCACATGCACAGTAGCCGCACTAAAATATCTGCCAAGTGTTATATTGTGCCGGTGGTGAAATAGCAAACTGGTGCTCTAAGTGGATGTATTGATAAATAACATTTGTATATTACTTATTATTACTAGTAATAAAAAAAAACCGTTCGAAAAAACTTCAGCCAGTGCAGCTACAAAGAGATAACAAAAACATAGATAGACTTCTTCGGACTTAATTACTTATTACTGCAAGTTTTAACGATGCGTTCCATTACCTGTTAGTAAACTAGTTCATATTTACAGAAAAAACTTTATTTAACGGAAGTAAATAACGCTATTTTTCAATATTTTTATACTTATTTAAAGGCCTTGAGTTCATTATTTTCATTATGTTAAAGGTTCATTCAAAAGATAAAGATAAAGATAAAGTGACTAAAAAAACCGTTTTTTTAAATAATTATTAATTACCAAAACTAATTAGAGCTACTCTGCTGCATTCGACAGTGTATGATTTAATCTTAATCTCTATGTTACGTCTAAGAACTGGGTTAATTATATTAACACACTTTATCTTATTGTATAACACACAACACACCCCACTCCCCCCCAAACCCCCCTTTGACACTCAGCTAGTGTCAAAGTACCTTTGTAGCTCTTATTTTTACTTAGTTTCACCTAAATTTAGAATCAATATAAAACTAATTGCATTTATTATATTCTAATACAAACTTATTTTAAAAGACCTTCCATTTAAACCAATAACTTTATAATAATGTTGTATATTAGTCTACATACTTATAATTACACGTAATATCATTAGGCACTCGCAAACCATTAATTATTCTATTACCTTTTAAAAACTGTGTCCAGATAAAATTAATCACCACCATAATCAAGTACTGTTAACGTCGGCGATACCGCTAAAAAGTGCGTAACTAAGAAATTTAAAAAGGAGCAAAATGAACCTTACTCGATAAGTCAGTAAGGTCCCTTTTATTCCGTATATTTTTTTAGTTACGCGGCTTAGCAATAACGCCGACGTGTTATATTATAAATGTGGTTCGATTAAGCATTTAGGTATGACTAAGACGCGGAAAAACCACTCGCTTCTTGAAAATGCATTAACGTTGACGTGCCCTTGGTTAGCGAACGCGTTATTCTACTATTTCTTTGGCAAAACTTGGGTATTTACATAATAATCACTTTCTTTTTTTTATCCTGGGTCATACCCAGTTCAATACAATTTATGTCATTATAATTTTCTAATTCAACGGTTTTCGTTATGTTTGTCGATTTGTAATTATCACCATTAAAAAAATATATAATTATCACTAAGAAAATTATTGTTCATTTAATTAAGATGGAACAATTACAAAATCAGCGCTTATTTGGGAAGCTCGTGCAATAAAAACGCTAACTCTCGTTTAGAAATTGGCTTTATGTAAAGTTTAATATCGCTCCGTATCGTTAATCTGTCATTCATACTGAATCACATTTTGTTTTTTCATTTTGCTAAATATCAAACGAGAGATCGACGTAGAGATAGACCCCTCATTTTGTTAGTTTTTTTATCGTATTATTTACTTTTAATATGTTCGAGTTATTCATGATTATTGAGTATCTGAATACTTTATCACCTTCATGTTATTTTATGATCGATGGTTTATACCCTTTTCTAAAACTTAGCAATATTAAGTGCCAACGCAAAAAACAAAAGAAATCATTTATTTACAACAATATCACACACATAAAAATAAAAATAAAAAAAGGAAGGGACTGCAGACGAAAAATAGTCGCAACTCAGCCTGACTCGTGGAAGTGCAGAGCTCATGGCCTCTATGCCACTTATTTTCAACCATATTGCTTTTTTACAATACGGCTTCCATAGCAACTTTCAAGTAAATAAGAGCTACTATAATGATAAAAATGTAATATGAAATACATTATGATTTTTAGAAACAAAAGCAAAATAAAGGTAAAACTCCTCAATACATGTAACTTTCCTCGTAATAATTAGGTAACCAAATAATTTAGGTACATAGTACATTAAATCACACCTGTTTTCCAGAGGGGTACCACTTCTTTCCACCTGCTACGATCCTGACAAATCTCTTTCGCTTCTTTTACAAACATACATCGAGTCATTCGATAAAACCCTTCCACTCACTTTCGCTCTGTACTTATATATCTTTCGTCAATCTTCTTTCACCCATCCCTTCGAAGCATGCCCTTTTCAATCTAAGTCACTACATCTTCTTCTTCTTGACAAAAAAACAACAATTTAACTATTTTAAACAATCCAATAATGGTGGGTTTGTACAAGCCCAGAACAATTTAATTGTTGTCACGCTGAATAGGCGATACACGTTTAAGTTACTTAGTTAGTACAATGCGGAGCTCGAGTCAAGTCGCTCTGGCCACGGCCGCTCTAGTCTTGCTTAGGTGAGCCTGACCACAATGGTTCTCGTAACTTTAAATCAAGTTTAAATTCTTAAGTTCATACTTGAAAATAATTTAAACAGCGGCAACAATAGTGTCTGTAATAAACTATTTTTTTGTGTTGTATTCGTTTTCTAACTTAGCAGAGCAAAACATTTTAAAAGCGTTAACAAATTAACTTTGTTAAAAGTACTTGTGACGACGTCTAAACTTTCATACAAGAAATAGACATTTAGACCATAAATGCAGCGGATTGTATCTTTGATAATGTACCAACTTTGTGTCTGTGCGGCCCTAGTGAAACAGGGTACAAGTGCTCCGAGGTTTAAGTGCAAAACGGTATAAGTCTGGTTTATCCTGTACATGATGGTACTCTTTTTAAATTTCCAAAGTCAACCCAACGAAGTTTCGCCATGTCTGTCTATTCGTCAAATTATTATTTTTTAAACTATAAAAGTTACAAAACTTGTTGTTTTGCGGGTGGTAGGACCTTGTGCGGGGTCCGTCCGGATCGCTACCACCATCTTATCCATTAACCTACCGCCAAGCAGCAGTGTTCGCATTGTTGTGTTCCAGTTTGGGGATAAGACAGCCGGTGTAATGACTAGCATAGAGGCATTCCATCTTAGTCCTCAGGGTTGGCAGCGCATTTGCAGTCTTAGGCTTGCAGTCTTGTGAATGCGAATGTCTATGGGTCACAGTTTCCACTTACCATCAGGTGGCCTGTGTGCTCATCAGCCTTCCCTATGCCATAAAAAAAAGAAACAAAAAACTACCTTTTGTACATATGTTGATATTTATAACGTTAAGATCAATACCACTAATATTATTATTATTTATGCAAAAGTTCGTGTGCTAGTTTGTAACTCCTTCGCATTGCAACGGCTGGATGGATCTGGATGAAATTTGAAATGGACATAGCTTAGAAATACATTGGAGTAACACTAAAGCTACTTTTCGTCCCGGAAAATTATAAAGTTCCCAAGGGTTAACGATAATCGAAATCTACACGGACGAAGGCGCGGATAGAAGCTTGTGATGTAAAACGAAATGAAAACTTGTTTCAAGAAACCTCTCGTATTCAAAAGTAAAGCAATCGTTTTTTTCCTTCGACCTAAGTCGCCTTGTATCCACTTTCACTAGGGTTCAATATTGTGGTTCTAACGGCTAAACCAATGTGATTTGTCTCCGTAGTCTGCTGAGTGATGCTCAAGCGGTACTGAGCAACTACTCATTCCCTGATGAATTCATGTTTGGGGTCGCCACTGCTGCATACCAAATTGAGGGCGCGTGGAATGAGGATGGTGAGTAAATGAATAAGTTCTACTAATCTTAACTATACGGTTGAAAGCAAAGCAAGGCTTTCTTCATTGTATTCACTAATCTACACTAATATTATAAAGAGGTAATATTTGGTTGTTTGTTTGTTTGTTTGCATTTCATAAACTCCGAAACTATAAGTTTTATTTTTCTGCGCGGACGGAATTGCCGGCAACAGCCAGTTTTTGATAAAAACAAAGCAACGTAAGACAAACTTATAAAGTGATATGCATACACGGCTTTCAATGTAACAGGGTAGTATTTTCTTAGGAATTAGTGACTTGATTTCGGGGGAATGAAAATTTATAATACAATTACAAAAAAGGTACCAAACAAGCAACGTTACTAACCAGAAATGGTTTATTTCCGAATAACACACAAGTTGGTCAAAAATAATTTTCATTTAATCTCTGTACTCAAAATAGACAGAAACTACAGCATTTTGCTTAGGTGAGATCCAAGTTAATACCTATGGTTCTTTTTTAAATATGTAAACGCAGTTTTATTTCAAATTCACGCTTTTTCTTTCTAAGAACAGATTGATTAGCCTAACTCTTATAATTGCCTAATTCCCCATCTGACACATTTAGAATATACATCCCATATATATAGCCATCAAATCAAATGTCTGTATATATAGTTCACACATCCCAAACATCATCAGGGCTATGTGTTGGTTGGCCTTTTCCAAGTCATAAAAAAAAACCACGGTCGGACTATTTAATTTGATTGATTCATTGATAAATTTACACGTCATTTTAAAGTACACAACCAGTTTATAGGAATTTATAAATTTGTTATTCATTTACAACTAACCTTAACCTAGCTTGCCACTAACTATATGGTTATATCCAAGTATTGACAATACCTAATGGGAAACATATATTGAAGCATAAACCAGAAATTAATGTGTATTGTTATTAATTGAGTTATTACCTACATATATTACAAATATGTATAGATAGGTACATACATAAACTCACGCGTTCGTTCCCAGAGTGGGGTAGGCAGAGCTACAGCTAAAAATTGTTGATAATTTTGTAACCACATTTTGTATAATTAAACTGGATTTTTACCAGAGTACCTATTAGTGACAGATTGCAAGCCCATCGCCTAAGAAAATATAGATATTTTTTTTATATATAATCTTACACATAATATATTTTTACAACCGTCAAGGGCCAATTTGTTTGGAGCGCTGAAGCGCGAAGAAGAAGCTAACCAATTTCGAGAACCTATCACCTGATTAAACATAAACACGCTATATTATATTGTCAAGCAGAATACGCCGAAAAAAGTATAATGTTGTCCAATGCCTGTTTTCTGTAGTCCGATTAATGTCCTCGATTTAATTATACATTCAACGTTAAAAACCAATAGACAATGCTTCAATGCCTCTCGTTCTTTAACAATTCTATACAATGATGTTGATGATGTATTTTTTATTATTT
Organism: Acleris sparsana; assembly: GCA_923062465.1. Taxonomy (NCBI): domain Eukaryota; kingdom Metazoa; phylum Arthropoda; class Insecta; order Lepidoptera; family Tortricidae; genus Acleris; species Acleris sparsana. Next base: position 7,569,802 of record OV281293.1, read on the forward strand.
TTTGTAAAAGAACATAAATAGACATTACAAACATTATTTAAAAAAAAAACTTCTAAATTTAGGTTCAGTGTAGATTACACTAAACGACATTGTACATAAACTTTTATTTTGATAACGAAACATTTAGCTTAATGATTGTGATTAGGTGTGATATCTAATTACTTTTAAGTACTACTCAACTGTCCGTCGATGTCTCTCCGTCAGTTTGTCCATTTGCCACAGGTCTTTAATTTGTGAACAGTGTAAGAGACCTGATGGTTTTTATGATTATTATGTCTCATACATCAAAAATGGTTACACCAACTGTACTTTAGATGAAATTAACTTTATATCATGAGTATAATTTGTTATAGTAAATATTAATTGTACTTAAAGTATGTTATATCAAATGTTACTAGATCGAATGATCATTGTATAAAATAATAATTATATCACATTTAAATATATTTTTAATGTTTTAATATAATTCAATAATTATATCAAATGAGCGTTACAGCGCCTGATATTATAGGAAATATTTTTTTTATTGATCTTTACGCACCCTCTCTACTTGTCCGGAGATCTAAGGACTTGGGCGTAACTTACTAAGTTAATGAATTAGTAATTCGACAGTCAGTCAACCTGTAAATTATATTATTATTAAGAACATAAACGTCAATATGTGTTTCTGATTCTATGGGTCTCAGTTACCACTTCATTCATTTCATTAGTAAATTTTGTAAAAAAACATATTCTACTGTTACCATCCGATCTATAAACCCAAACTTTTTCAGCAAATAAATATTATCATTCATCCATTATTCCATATGAAGAAAACATTTTTAAAGTTTTTATAGCCCATAAGGCACACTCTCTTTTTCAAATACTACAAGAATCACAAAGTTGAATTGTTGTGCACATACAGATATGTATCTATAACGCACACTAAGAGCAATAAACCGATAAGGAAAACGGGGTACCGCCCGTACACGCAATAGCAAGTGAAATTATTTAATTTTCCAACATCGTGTTGAGTATAGTTGGATAACGTTTAAAATATTATTATGTATCCACCCACACCCCACTCATACCCCCGCTTTCAGACAAAACTACTAATAGGTGGTAAAACTATGGAAAATATCTTAAATTAAAGCTAAAAAAACTGTCACGAATAAGATACCACATAAATTTGGGTAAAACAAAATTAGCAAATACTGTCTTGTGGTTTTTAGAGATAGATGTTTGTGTCGTAGTAACGGCAACGGAAACCAAGACCAATTCCACAAATCGATATGCTCCTTCCTGATTTTTTTCCATTCAAATGATAAGATATGTATGTAAGAGTTTACATACTTACGTAATAATCTGTTTTATTTATTATTACCTTGTCGACTTGTACTTCCCCAGGCAAAAATATTTATCCTTAGCATCGTAAAGGAAAATTGATGGGTCAAATTAGTATGTGGTTAAGTTTTTATTTTTTTATTTCATAGCAAATCTTTAAAAATCAGTAGGAACAAAATCCAAATAAAAAATCTCCTCATTTAAAAAAATCGTGAGAAACAGACATACATAAGCAAGAAAATACTGACAAAAGGCCTGTTGTCAAGAATTAGCATTACTTTAAATACATTACAGAATGGTTGAGTTTGGACTCAATTGGGTGGATTTCAATTGGAATTGTAGGCACTTCATCTTCATCGTTTATGATTATAATGGAATATGCTTATGAATAACTCGTATTTATTACATTGTAACAATGTCGTCACATACATAAATTTATCAATAAATGCCGTAAACATTTACAACCGCACAATAAACTAGTAATAAAAGTAATTTGCTCTATGACTCAAGACATAATAATTGCATAGGTTTTTCTTATAAGAAAAAAACCCGAGTAAAAAGTCCCACCGTCATAGAGGTTAAAAGCATTGGTGGATTTCCCGATAGCTATATCGACTGAAAAAATTTTTACTTTTCCTAACTTTACCAAACGAGATTACGATGTTATGCGACCTCTCTAATTGAGATTTTTTACCGTGTAAACTACATAACATAGCATAATAACTGACTTGAATATAGATTGCTTCATATTAATGAGAAATGTGCGGTTTGATCGGAAAATGTTTACGCGCGCGCGGTAAATGTTATTAAAAATATCGTGTGAAACTGAGCCTTTTTAACGAGCTAGTATAATTATTAAATCATAATTTTAAATACGTTTACTAATGAATACGTGGAAATGGAAATGAATATTTGTAGTAAAAATATATTCGTACATCATAAGCATACTAAGAGTGTATTTCACAATCGACCAGTAAATTTTTCTGCCATTAAAGTTAGCTCTCTCCTACTCTATTTTCTAGTGTCAGAAAGAGAAAGGGCAAAATTTATCTGTCAAATATACTTCACTCGTCGATTGTGAAACAGGCTGTAAAACTGATCTGATATGATTTATTTTATTTGAGTAACGCATTTATTTCGGCAAAAATAAGAATATTGAATATGTATATGAAAGAATATTAATTAATCAAGACATTTTCAAATTATGGCATAAGGTATGGTATAATTTTTTGCCTATTTTACAAAATTTTAATATATGGTTTTTTAACGAGGTAGGTGTTGAGTAATATTAAAAAATTTGGATGTTATACAATTACAGATTTGACTATTTTAAACAGTTCTAGATAGTAATATCACACCTATTACTTTAAGAGGTAGGTACATTAAAAATATATTTAACCAAACTTTCAACTAGGCATACCTAAATATTATGAGTTTTTACTATAATTTTATAACGCTTTTAAATGGGTTTAATTTTATATGTAAAGAACAAAAATGATGTTTGTTTAAAAATTAACCGGACATTTTTTGTTAGGTAATCCATTCGTTCTGTTGTCACTCTTTTAAGAAACGCTTAGACGAAAATTTGGTTTGATTAAAAATTGCAGTCTATACCTAGACCATGAGTTTACAAGTTCTGCCACTATCGAGATCGCTCTAGCAAAGTCAAGGGCAAACATATGGCACCGGACAAGTTACCATCATCATCAAGATTACACAAGTATGTAATGTACGCCTTTAAACCATTAAAAATAGCACTGAAAGATAGATATTCAAGCCATATGTGATTTCTGTATGAAGGCCTAATCTTAACTCTCAGCAAATCATCATTAACAGATGAAAATTTTTCATAATGAAAAAAAAATTTTGACTTTTATTGGAGTTTATGAATGATTAATTAACGAATAACGCGAATAGATTTAATACAGCCTTTTCTTATTCATTATTCATAGGTCAGTGTTAAATTCCGCTCTTATTGAGTTGTATTATCCTTGACCTACATTTTTTATCGGATTAAGGAATCGATTACCAATTTTTCGCTTAATTAGAAAATAGATTATAAATTGACTTTTTCGGACTAAGAGAGTCTAACTAAGCGTTAAATAAATTTTAAAAGAATTGGGATTGGTCGTATTATAATGTAATTTAGTTCTTAACCATTGCCAGGAATAGGTTTACGAAATCGTCTTATTATAAGGGCGTTGAAACTACCCACTAAGTTTTTATAATCAAAATAGAACAGAATTGGCACAATAACGCATTAAAAGGTCGCAAAAAAACGCCTTAAAGGAATAGACTATTTTTATTACGCCTTATTTCCCCCTATTCGATTTTTTTACTTATAATTTTTAATATAATAATGATAAATTCGTTTGTATTCTATTACGCTTCTCCAAATTTTAATTTGTAAGTTATTAATTAAGTACCTAATATTGGTGACGGTTAAAATAAAATCCAGCGCTACTTTAGTAATTTAATGATTAATAATGGATTTTCTGTAATGATTAATTATGAATATTATTTTTTAGTGTAATATTACTACTGATGTTTTTAATTTCGGAAAAAATATATGAACATGGTTGTATTCGTTTCAATGACCTGATGCCTGATGCCGATGATCAACCGAAACCTGAAAAAATCCGGGCTGTGAAAGGGGCGGATACATTTGGCTTCTATAGCTCTATTCCTCTCACTAATACAACTACAATCCGATAAAATTAGGACCCTAACAGCGGTATCCTGTAAAATGTTGAGTGTAGCTGCCAAAACTACAATAACAAATGTATTTTTCACAGGCAAAGGTGAAAGTATGTGGGATACATTTCTCCACAAGAACCCCGACTACACGCCGGACAGCGCTAACGCGGATGTAGCTGCTGATTCCTATCACAAGTACATGGATGACGTCAAGATCATCAAGGACCTAGGTGTACAGTACTATAGATTCTCTCTATCTTGGCCAAGGTAAATCTTCATCCTTACTAACGGGAAAGTATACCTATTTCTTTGTTTGATCTGCCTTCGCGGTCCAACGCCGCAACGCCTGCAACTGGTCTGAGAGAAATTTGGTATACAGACCAGAGACGAGTACAGGCTTTTTATCTCAGAAAGTTACTGTTTCTGAGGGAACAGCGATTAACGACTTCTGCACGGACGGAGCTGTAGGCAAAAGTTAGCCTGGTCGACATAGACATAAACGTACTACCTATCCGAAGTTTAATATCTTCCCTAAATATTGTTCCTTTCTGTTTCATCACGAATATTTCGGATATGTCTTTATAGCAGAACAATAATTTACACTGTTACAATGTCAAGCTCTAAAAAATTGGAAAATATACTTAGTATTTTGTTATTTTTATATCTTTAAATCACAATTCGCAACAACACGGAAACATAAACAGAAATGTACTGTAACAATTGTCAATTTGTCCACCCAGGTTGCTGCCAAATGGCACGGACAACAACATAAGCAAAGCTGGCGTGAGATACTATCGGAAATTGCTAAAGGAACTCGAGAAAGCGAACATAACAGCCGTGGTAACTCTGTTTCACTGGGACATGCCAACACCTCTCATGGATCTAGGTGGTTGGGCTAACCCCCTGATGGTCAATTATTTCGAAGATTACGCAAGAGTCGCCTTCAACCTCTTCGGTGATAAAGTTAAGATTTGGACTACGATGAATGAGCCACATCAACATTGTTATAACGTAAGTTTTACGAGTACCTCTGCAATGCGAATTAATATTATCAACTACATTCAATTCAAATATGTAGGTATATGTAATTTCTTGTCCTATGACATAACATGCAATGTATACTGTGACTTACTTTGGAAAATAAATATCATTCATTGATTCATTCATTTATGTATGAAAACTGTTTATTAAAAATAACTAAAAAAAGAAACAGAAAAGCAAAAGGTATCTACAAAGACGAACTTATCGCTTTAAAGGATCTCTTCCGGTTAATCTTTTTGAGCGATTGAGATATATGGGTAGCTTTTGAGTGTTTATATACCTACTTCTTTCGTTAATGTAACATTTGGATAATCGTATATAGCATACTATAAATGACTATATAATTCACTCTTACATTTTCTCGTCATAACGACACTCGAATCTTGCTGACTTTGCTCATAAATGCACTGATATTTTAACAAATTAAAGGTAAGAAAAGGCTTAGGATTAACTCATTATATCAGCAATATTGATTACACATCCGAATATCTTTTTTATGGCATGTACCTACTTAGAAAGCAATTGAACAATAAATTAGAGGGGCAGGGCAGGACCATTTTGTTCCAAATTAGGGCCTCTCAAATTAACGGTACGCGCACGCTTTGTGCTTCGTAACTTACGAGCTCTTAACGCGGTTGAACAGCCGCATACTAATTTCTACTTACCTGATTAAAAATAACATTTTTTATATCATAATTAACAAAGGTATCACAAGATAATACTGAAAAGGGATCTAAAATACCATATCCGGTATTATGCACCCATGAGGAAGAGATTATTATTAGATGATGGGTTAACTTTGAATGATTGAGATTATTAAGTGATAAAAATGATTTCAGGGATACGGCAGTGACTATTTTGCTCCGGCATTGATGTCTCATGGAACAGGAGAATATTTATGCATCCACTATATATTATTAGCACATGCAGCGGCTTACCATCTTTATGACAAAGAGTTTAGACCTCATCAAAGAGGTAAAAATAAAAACCACAATTATGAATATTCGGGGCGTAATTTAGTTGTACTCGAAATTTTTAAATGCATTTGTTTTGGCAGGAAAAATTGGTATTACCCTGGATGCGTTTTGGGCGGAACCAAAAGATAAAAATAAAGCAGAAGATATAGAAGCAGCAGAAAGGTATCTGGAAATGCATGTAAGCACTTCTACATTTTTAAAGAATTAATTAATGATTAAGCTGTTAACGATATTTATTTGAGGAACAACTCGAGGTAATTTTCTCAACGCAATCATTCTTATTTTAGCTGGAGCTAGGTATCATGTAATTTTTAATAAAGCTAACACTATTGCTTTCTTATAACGTACCTAATACAAATCGTTCTGGGAACTTACAAATCATTTTGAGTTTGCTCTTGCGAATGGCGATTTCTTATGGTTAGTCTCTATCTGATCAGAGGGGCTATTGCCTAAAGTACTCGCAATCGCAAGCGTTTTCATATTGAAAATCAAAGGCATATTGTCTGCATACAAAATGAAAACAATTGTTACACTTTGAAGCCGATGGTGATGGCGAGTGCGTAAGGCAATTGCGACGCTGGTTCCATATTGATAAAGATGTTCCTAACCTGATTTTTATGTCTACATACGTACACATACATACCGTCACGCCTTCATCCTAGAGTGGGGTAGGTGGAGCTACAGAATTACTAACAACTCTAAACAACTTGTTGTTAACCATATTTTGCACAAACAGGCTAAGATGTTTACCCGTGTATATTAGTGACAGGTTGCAAGCCCATCGCTTAACAATACTACAAGCCTTTAATCCCTTAGTCGCCTCTTACGACTTCCAAAGGAAGGCATGGAGTGGCACTATTCTAAGCCTGCAACAAATATATTTGTTTATTTCTATCTTATTTTAGTTTGGCACTTTTGCGCATCCAATCTACTCAAAGGAGGGCGATTACCCGAAAATCGTACGTGAAAGAGTGAACAGAATAAGCACACATCAGGGATATACGAGATCGCGGCTGCCAAACTTTAGCCCTCAAGAGGTTAGTAACAAAACACAACAAATCATTTTTTTTAATAGACGGTATCATTTGTTTTTGAATCTTCTATGGCTAGTCCTAGTAGCGAATGATCCTCCTGAGACCTAAATCCTAATTCCACTGTGTGAAGTTTGAACTTTTTACGTAATATGATCAACCACAAGCTGGACTGATAACCTTGTGAAGGCCACAGGAATCTGCTGGATTCAAGCGATGCATGATACATCAAGTAGTGTGATAACATTAGAATCTTAAAGTTATTAGGAGTTTAAATTTTGCAAAATGTCTGTTATTTTCAAATATTTGCTGTATTTAAATCGTATTTTTAGAATAGAATAGAATAAAAAACATTTATTTCGCTTATTTTTTACATATTTAAACAGTGTGTGAATAGTAAGTGCTGCAAAAACGGTATCCACTCAGCTATTATGTCGTACCAGCTATTGGAAGCATGACGCTGGTTTTCTGTGGACCCACCGACTGGTTTTCCTAGACCAAAGTGCTTATATTTAATTATAGGTGGTGGCGTTAAGGGGAAGCTCAGATTTCTTCGGACTGAATCATTACACGACCTTTATCATGTCTCCCTCAACAATGGAGAAGGAGTGGAAGATACCTTCGATGGACTACGATACCGGGGTTAAGCTCGAGCAGGATCCAAAATGGCCGAAACCTGGAGCTGAATGGTTAACGGTATAATTTAGTTTTTACTGTTTTGACTTAAGAAATAATATTGCACATAGCTAGTTAAAAGTCACCGACATAGCCCCACTAATTGTTAGCTTTAAGTGGCAGTGGGCAAGGCACGTCGCTTCCAGAACAGTTGGCCGATGGGGTCGAAGAGTTTTCGAGTGGCGTCCGCGTTCCAGATTGACATGTGGGTAGACTTCCAACAATGTATCGACGACGTGATTAAGGTTAATGGCATTCGGCTAACATGATCATGTAATTTTTTCGCGACTTTTTTTTTATAAATTCAATTGTTCGAGATTCTTTATACATATATGTTAAGGGCCGTTAAGCTTCATTATTCCCATAGATAAGGCATAAATTGTACTACATAATCTTGGCTTCGACTCCTGACCCATATGGTATGAAAGTTAGTTGTGTTGATTGCTTTCTTTATGTACTTAAGTATGTTTATCGTGGTCTTGTACCCATACTGCCCTCCATAGACAAAAGGGCTTATGTCCCATAGAACCGCGCTTTTATTAGTGACTTTATTTCTAAAGTTGTGGGGTTAAATTTACTTTGACCAACAAATTACGCATGTGTCCTTTTTATTTAGGAGGGCAGCATAGTCCAAGCCTTTAGTTTGGGACTAGGACAACAGAACTTGTGTGAAATAAACCCCTGATATTTTTTATGTTAAATATTATTAAAATAGTTCATTGACTATAGAACATTATCAATCTCGTTACGTTTTCCACAGCAGTATCGATACCTATACAAATAGTCGGTTATCCTTATTTTCTCAATTCTTAGTAAGCTTAATTAACTGTGTGAGACTTTACCTCGATATTTAGGAGAATTTGCCGTTCAAGCAATTAAAATTATTTGATAAGGTCCTCAAATAGTAGGCCCAAATATTTGACAATAACAAAGTCAAACTTAAGTTATCTTTATCTTTGTGTTTACGATCGTTAAGTATGGAAATTTTGTTATTTATGTTAGCAAGTTTGCCCTAAGGCGGCCAACTTACTTGGCAAATTATTAAAAATATTTTCCTCATAATGGCAAAGTTACTTATAATTTGGTGAGCAACGACACAATTTCATTTCGCTTTACAATAGACCGGAAAACGCGTAGAATTCAATTTCCATTTCTTGTATGACGTATTCATTTAGAGACGTAAGTTGGTGACAAAGTGTACGTTAATAAAGCAATATTTTAGTTACAGGCTAATAAGAGTTGTTACTTAATATTTTTTATATACTGTGGACTTAATATACTAGATGGGTCAATAAGTCCCGAGACTAACTAGGAACTTAACTATTAACTATTCAAAACTTTTTGATTTTTTGGAAAGTACTAGCCATCAAGTGATACGTATCCATTTTTTTTGAATATCGAACCGGTAAATATTGAGTTTCAGACATTTAAGTGACGCGTTCTTTTGTTATTCTGAAACAATGGAAAAAAACGAGTTTCGTGTGTTGATAAATTGTTTTTTAATGGGAAAAAATGCCGTTGAAGCATAGCAGTGGCTTATAAAATGTTATTCGGAATCTGCTCCCTCTAAGCTTCACACGCGGACGTATGGACACGTATCATGCTGAACGCTCAGGTCGTCCGAATGAAGCAGTGACTAACAAAATATCAACCAAGTCCTAAATCGTCACGGAATTTCTAAAGGTTAAAGGGCGTGAGATAGCTGAGATACTGCAGATTTCTACTAGTAGTGTTTTCACTATTTTATATTGAAATTTAGCCATGAAATAGCTTTTTTCCCAAGTGTGTGCCGCGTTTGCTAACAATTGATCAAAAGCAACAACGTATCAATGATTCAGAGCGCTGTTTGGCACTGTTGAATAGAAATAAAAAGGATTTTTACATCTGTATGTGACCATGGATGAAACATGGATTCACCATTTCACTCCGGAATCCAATCGGCAGTCAGCAGAGTGGAGAGCGGCTGGAAAAAGCCGTCCGAAGCGGCCTAAAATCTGCCGCCAAGGTTATGGCCTCTATATTTCGGGATGCGCATGGAAAAATCGCCATCAACTACCTTGATAAGGGGCAAAATATAAATAGCGAATATAACATGGGATTATTGGACCGATTAAAGTACGAAAAAAAAACAGTGATTTTTCACCTGGACAATGCGCCTCGTCATAAGTCTATGAGAACAATGGCCAAACTAAACGAATTGGGCATCGAATTACTTCCCCATCCACCTTATTCTCCAGATCTGACACCCAGTGACTACTGGCTGTTTGCAGACCTAAAAAAAATGCTCCACGGCATGACATTTGATTCAAATGGTGAAGTAACCGCAGTTTAGAAGCCAAAGATAAATCGTTCTAGACACATGGAATAGAAAAGTTAGAAAAGCGCTGGAGGGACTGTATCGCAGTGGAAGGATACTACGTTGATTAATAAAAATATTTTAAAAAAAAAATCTTCGCTTTATTATTTGGTCTCGGGACTTATTGAACCACGTGTTAGTAACCACTCAAAGACAGGGATATTTTTTTTAAGTGTGACAGTTTGGCTAAAGTTACGTGAAGGTACGCCAAATTCATGATTTTTAAAGTGTGATGAGTTAAAGTATGGTGCACCAAAATCGGATTTTCTCTGTAACCGCGAGGAAAACCATTATATTATTGTTAACCGAAGTATAAAAAAAAGTAGGTAAAATTATCTACAGTATTATGTTAGTCGTCTCTGTTAAACCTTTTTTTAGGATAACGTTTTTTAGTAACGCTTAAAATTTGAAAATGCTTTGCTAAAACTAATTCTTATTTCAGCTGTATTTATATCGTTTTTTTTAATCAAACGAAATGTAAACTAAGAAAACTCAAATTGAATAATACATACTTAATAACAAATTTTATCCTAGACCTGTCGTAACGCTAGAAATGTAGGTAGATACACAACCAATTACGCTCATGACATGAAAAATCTTTACATTTAAGTACCTACATTCCAGTGGGCCTAGTATGGTTGTGTTTATCGCGTGACAAAATGTGTCAGAAAGAGACGGATGATTTATCCACATTTTGCTATGCGACAAACGCAGTCAGATTACGCCCCCTAGTCTGATAAATAAGAACAATTGAAATTAACAGATTATAAAATAATAACAAGAAAACAAAACCAAATATGACAAACGGATTAATTAATCGACAGCTGGTCTGCAAGTATTTAAACTAATTATGACTATGTATGTAAATGTATTTTATACATTTTATCTTGGTCAATTAACAGATATTATTAAATTGATAAACGGACAGATGCAAGAAGCTACAACATAGTGCGTAATATTTTTACTTTAACGTTATTAAACTAATGATAATGATACAATAGCCAACAATAAAAAACCACTAAAAAACTTTCTCGACGTCCAAAATTATCAATAAAAAAATACCCGTATTTTAACTAATATTTAAAAGCATCACATTATGTTAATTCTACTAATAACGTGTCATAATTGCGATGGATAATATAATGCAAGAATGCAACACGACAAGATCGTGCATTATATACAACATATTGCAGCACTTCAAATTAATATTGAAATTTACTCTTAATTACGCATAAAAACTGTTTCTCGCTGTTATTAAATCAATATAGTAAGTAATGACTTTAACGCCCAACTTCTACAAAAATATATGAAATAAAAAATAAATAAATAAAAGTAAATTTATTTTATGACTGTAGACAGAGAACTTACACAAATTGACCTAGTCCCAAACTAAGCTCTATTTATACTAGGCAACGATAAAGATACTCGTACATTTATAGAGAGTAACATACTTATATAGGTACATAGAAAACACACAAGACTCAAAAACAAATACTCAAGCTCATTACACAAATATAGTCAACAGCAGTGAAAACGGGTCCCTTTGCATTGAATTCCCATAGAAAGTGACCCATATTCATAGCTCTAGAGTGTATTTGCCGAGACCGCTAGCTTCGTAGACAGGGTCACTACCAACTAGGGTAAAGGCATCGTCGTCATCATCGTACATATACTCATGAGATTTAAAATATTTTCAAACCAAAAATTAACTACGTTCGAGTCATGAAAGGGATACGAGTACACATTTACTGACTTAGCGACTGAAAATACGCTTATGTTTTTTTTTTTTAATTTAGAGAGCGGTTCCAACGGAAGACTAGTGCTGGCTTTAAGGCTAGCAAATGCTGACTTGGGACCGTTTCGCAACAATTTCTCCGTCTTGTTCTTTTTGTATCTATGTAATGTAATTTTGTATTATTACGAATAAATATCTCTTTATCTTTAAATATGTGTTGAGGACTACATCGGAGATAATTATGAGGATACAGAACATATACAAGAGTTATTATGTCCAGTTGCATACAATATTGTATCTACACTCATATTATACAAAGATACTCTAAGACGGGTTCAGAATCCGAAGGCAAAATGACCTGCATTGCTACCATGGCTACTTATAACATAATATCTACATATGTGCTAAGCTATTAAAAAAAGTACCTACCGAGCTGACGTTTCGTATTGTCAAAATTTTACTTTTACTGAAAATTATCATAGTAAAATAACAAAAAAAAAATGTAGTCAGGACAAAAATTTCATTCAAATGAGGAGGTGGTACAGGAACTTAACGCGTATTTCGAAGACCTGGAAGAAATTCATTTTCGTGAGGGCATTGAGAAACTGCAGAAAATTTAGGGACTGTGATAGATAGCAAATGTAATTTTTGAACCTAACTTGATTTTCGCATATTTTTGGTTGAGTCTTCGAAACCCTACGGTGTTTATTGATGTTCTTTTTATTTAAAATGTCTGTAATACTTTTACAATTTAGGTCAACTATTCTTTTAGTATTACTCCCTTACTGGAATACATCTATGCGAAGACTTCTCTTCTAATCCTCTTCTTCAACTATGGGGCTTTTTAAAAAAGGATGTCATTAAGTTTCTTCGAGGACGGCAACGCATTAATGACGCCTGCGGCGTTGCACCACTTCCCATCACATAGGCCGTCTGCATGTATACCCATGGACGGAAGCAAAAAAATCTTTGAATGTGCTGTTTTTTCGATCTGCACTGGGTCCTGATATTAACTAAATCTTTACAGGTATACCCCCCTGGTTTCCGAAAGCTGATCAACTGGGTCACTGAGCACTATGGCAAGGAACTTCCTATCATCGTAACTGAGAATGGGTCAAGTGATTTTGGAGGATTAAATGATTACGCCCGTGTCTCGTACTACAACGAGTATATGAACCAAATCCTTATCGCCATGTTTGAAGACGGGTGCAACGTGCAAGGGTATTTTGCATGGACATTGATGGACGACTTTGAATGGAAAGACGGCTATGTGTAAGTATTAGGTGATGGTTGTTGATAATATTTGTATTTGTATTTCACAGTGAAAGATAAGGCCAAAGCGCATTAAAATAATGTTTTATTAAGTATGTATTCGTTTTAAATCTAGATTTGATTTGATTTGAAAGGCACTAAAGGCTAACCCCTCTATTCATAAACGCAATATAATCCAATATTGGTAAAATTATGCGTTGTCACTTTTTCTCCGATGGAAAGACGACGACGACGATAGACAGAGCATATCTCAAGCACACTATAGCTATTGTTCGTTTATGTATAGAAAAGAAAAACTAGTTTTTATTTTTGTGCAACTGGCCCTAAGATCAGTTTAGTTTAATGAATTCAGCTCATCGTATCATTAGTGAAATTAGTTAATTACCAACTTTTTCATGTAAAAAAAATCACTTATGGAATTATAGTAGTGCGGTAGGTAACGGTAGGGATTTTTGTTTGTTAACCCAAATAAAGTTAAAAACGGATAAAACCGTTCAAGAGCGAGTAGGACTGGCGAACCGAGGGTTCCGTATTTAAGATAATATGCTTGGTAACCGCAAAAGAGATTTTGTTATGAACTTTATTTTCTACGCAATAATATCCGTTTCGAATACCTAGCCTGTATTAAAATTAATACAGATTTTCAAAGTTTTTTACATTAAAAAAAAACTGTAAAAAATGGACACTTCATTTTATTTTTCCCATAGTAATATAAATAATTATCTATACGTCAGGACATTTTTAGAGTTTTTGCTTAATAAAATTTGGAGATAAGGGGTTGGATGGTAATTATTTGTCAATTTTTGGCTATAAATCAAAAAGTACATCACAAAAAATAAAAATAAAAATAGTTTTGAAATTTGCGGATTATTATAATGTATAAAAAAAAACTTTCATCTTCACATCACCTCATCTGTTCTGTATTTATAATATATTTTTTGTATGCTTGTTGTGTATATATTTTAGCAAACAATATGTATTTTTAATACAAAGCTTGTACTTACTTTGTTGAACTGCTGAGAATCCCATACGGCTGGACTTAAGTCCACCATTCGTACTTTAAAGTTTAAATAAATAAATAAAAACATCTAAAATAAGTTAAAAATGGATAACGCAAAATCATTTAAGCGAAAAACAAATAAGGAATAACAAATTTAGACAATATTGTTACCAGTTACAAAATTAAATTACTAATAGTTTAAATAAATTCACAAGGTTTGTTATTTCATCTATGATTACTTTATCCTAGAACTTATTTCCACGTCTTTATAAAAACTCCTTATTTGAATAACGTGCCTTGGATTACAACTTGTGAATATAATGGGCCATAAATATTAACAATCTAACTCAATACATAACGTAATAAATTCAGTTTAGCAATTATCGATTGCCCCGTTCATGTTGACATTGACGTGCATCACGACTTCTTTTATAAACATAATCCGGTAATTAGGTTATCGGTGAGGTACTGGCTCCATTTCCAAGGAGATTCAGGTACGGGCATTGAACGTGTAGGTCGTTTATTACACTCTAGATTATTAACTAATTTCAATGTGATTACCATCTGGTCGTATTGAGGCGGTACAGGCGATCTATTGAGGACGGTTTAACTCAGTTAATTGTTCGTTTTTATCAAAATATAAGTGCAGTACTCAGATTTTAAAGAATATCACTAAGGAGCTGTTAAATCATCATCAACTGACTCTGAATGTAAGACTATAACTTAACAATTATTTCCACAATAAGTAAAAATGGTAGTCTATCATCACCATAATATATTTATTGCACATAATAGAGTATAAATAGTTACATTATATTTAATTAAATTGTAAAAATAACTGGAAATAACTAATATTAAATAAGACTAAATCTATATTATACACTAAAACATTAAATCTAAGAATGGCCCCTGCGGCATTGTACCAAAGATGCTGGCAGCATTTCCTCGTTGAATGGCTAAACTTATTCGTTGAGCGAGGAAACTGCCAGCTCTTCGGTCTCCAGTGACGTCAATGAGTCTCTTTGGCAATTCCTTAAAAAGGCTAATAGCACTAGGACCCCACGGACCAAGGGTCTCGACACCGAATGGAATAAAATTATATTCTGGGCCGAGACCACTATATTTGATCACCATAATTAATTTAAAGAAGTACAGGCTAGTCGATATTTTAAGGGATTCAAATCCGAGCACTGAATATCCTAAAACAAAAATCTAGAATATTTTATCCAGGTAGAAAAAAATATATCTTATAATAACGATGTATTTGTAACTGTAATTCAACCTCATTAGAAATACATTACAAAATGACACGCTTTGCGCCTTAATTTTTAGCAAGCAATGTTTATTATAGATAGTTATGATGATTGATGATTGATGACCATAATAATGTATTATGGTTTTTCAAGTAACATTAACTATTTTTTACGATATATTTATGACTATTCGAAAGGTTACATTTCCTTGTCTAAAATAAGACAACATAAAGACATAGCCTAAATATATGTCGTTTATGTTTTATTTTTATTCCAGCTCCAAGTTTGGCTTGTACCATGTCAATTTCAACAGCCCAGCTAAAACACGCACGCCCAAACTGTCTGCCATCAACTACAGAGAGATTGTGCGTTCACACCGAATCAACTTCGATTTCATCAAGACACCCGTAAGGTTAAATAAGGCTTAGGTAAGTTAAGCGTAAGTTTCCCTCGTTCGTTGTACTTACTATTAATATTAAAACTAAGTCACATTTTATTGATCAGGTGTTTTATTTGTGTTGATCCTTGAATATGTCCTGCAGTAATGTGATCACAGTTCGAGTGGACAAAGATTTTCTCGGCAATGTATCAACGTAGGTATCATTGTTGAACAAAATGAAAATATTGTTTTTAAGATAACATAAGATAAGATAATCATTTACTGGCGTTAAACATTACCGTTTAATGTATACATCTAGGTCTTATTAAACTATTGGCAGGTTTACATGTTTAACCGTTTCCGGTATGCAAATTTCACTTAAAAGCTAATAACTAATAAATAAATAAATACAAAAAAAAATTAAGTCACAATTACATTCTATAACATGTCAAAAAATTCATTTATACTATAGAAATTATTATTACTCAACCATTGATATAATTTATTTTTAAATTTCCTATTATTATTAGATTTAAATTCACTCGGTATTTTGTTGTATACTTTTATACACATTATTAAGCAACTTTTTTTGTGCTTTGCTAATCTGGAAAAATCATCAGGTAGCAATCTGTCGGGGTCTCGGCAGGAACGTGGATGTCTATCGCACGCTTTTTTAAAGAGTTCTATATGTCTATGAACAAACACGCACGTCTCGTAGACATTTTAGCTAAATATATAAAAGAAGAAACCGACTGACATATCGACGCACAGCAAAACCGCTAGGTCTAGACATTCCAAACTTGTGAGGTCTCGGGGTGCACTAAGAAAAGATTTTCCGAAAATCGACCCCCAACGGGAAGAGATAGGGGGAGTAGCTGGAAACCATTTCTACGCGTACGAAGTCACGGGCGTCCTCTAGTAATATATAAAACGGTCCTATATAATGTTATGACTTAACTTATTCAAATTTAATCATGATAAACATTAAGTGCGAGCCGAAATGCGTTTCTCAAGCCAAATCTGATACCGCGAGCAATTTGTCCCTCGTGACTGGTCGACCTCAAAAGGGACCAGGAACTAGGTTTGCTCAATATTAACAGCGGTCACCTGCTGCCAAGGAATTGCATTTATTATTCATGATAAAAAATAATGTAAATGCACCGTCAAGGTCGCAAAAATAGCTAAACAACTCGATGACTATCGCGAGCTTTGCCTTGATCTAGCTAGACACACGGCAGTGCGGTAGCCAAGTATAAGCATTATTATATGCCAGTTAATTCACGTCTTAAGTCATTTAACAAAGAACTGACGACTCTAGAACATTCACATTTTTGAAACCCAATTAAAAATGCGAGTTAAACCACTTTTTTTCTCTAAAGAACAGAACAGAATTAACCAGTGTCATCTCTTTAATAATTAAGGAAACGCTTCATTAATTTAATCCGGTTTTCAATTCATGCATCTATACGGTCATACGGTGGTTACTCGTTTAGGCACTTACCCGACCACCGACAGTCGGCAACACGTGGCTGTAATTAATTATTATTACCACATTAATTCATTCAACGATATTTGTGGTCGCGATTTGCCTATGTTCAACTTCAAATCCAAATTTATCGACGGTTTAATTCAGTTTTACAGCATTGATGTTTTAAAACTGATGACTGATAGATATAGTAAAATAGAATACAATAGAAAAACATTTAGAACGAAATAGTCAAACAAGACTTCTAATTAGATCCATTTCGAGAGAGTCATGTCAAGATTCTAGAAACGATAAGAGGTAAAACATAAAAGATTGGTTTAAAGTAACCAACTATCATACTCAATAGATGAAAGATTTCAGTCTTTTCTTTTTTTATGGCAAAGAGAAGGCAAACGAGCACACAGGCCACCTGACTGCAAATGTGCTGCCAACCCCGAGGACTAAGATGGAATGCCTCTATGCTAATCATTACACCGGCTGTCTTATCCCCAGAACACAACAATGCCAACACTGCTATTGTGCTTATTGCCGCTAGTGTTTGTTAACGTTAGAAAATGAATCTAGTATAACTGTTAATCTTAAGCCCCGCAGCATTCGCAGAAACATGATGTAATAAAAACGATTTATAAAGAGTATTTATTTATTAAAAGCGTCTTTGTCTTGAATCACAAAGGGATCAAAACTGTAAGTATAGGTATAATCACTGTTGTCAAAATGTTGCTTGAGTTGGTTTGAGTTTGTGCCAAAGCCGTGACTTTTACATCAGTTATTTCCAGTAAAATTACTATTAGGGGGGGTTGTGACATACCTATGCGAGCGTGAAAGATAGAGCTTAAGCTCTGTCCTATTTTCTCAGCATGAACTGAACTGCATAGCTATGCCATAGCAACCCCTTAGAACATTCAAAATTATATTCAGTCACCCAACAACTAACATAAACGAGAAACACCAGTGAATTACAAATTCATGCCCTATTTCATAATATTCTCAACCCCCCCCTAGCCCCCTACAGTTTCCCGTGAAATGCCAACTAGAATCTATTTTAGTTGCATTTCAATTCCGCTACACTAAACTGTCCGTCCGAGACTACAACCTTAGAATAGCTATAACTGCAACAGACAACTTCGAGCTTATTTTGGGAATATGAACTTTCTCAATATTCGTAAATTATCTTATCTCGTCAGCTAATATTGTTAGGTTTAGTTTAATAATCTGTTCTAATTATTTATTGTACCGATTCTTAGCAGAAGACTCTCCGCCATTTTATCGTTTTCGACGATCTATCATTAATATATTATCTATGTAGATATGTATTTTATTAAATCCATTTATTTCTTCTGTTTCTCGGATGTATGTACTAATTATGTTTTCTGTTATTTTGTTAATTTGTCCATCCTCATTGTGTTTTCCATATCTATCTCCTACCTATTCGATCTACTTCAAGGTTAACTGTATTTTGGCAAATAAATGATGTCAGTTTAACCTTGAATTTGTGTTTGAGATTTAAAACATTATATAATAACTCGTGATTATATCTGATATCATGCGTTTTATGTAATACCACTCTGTCCAAACTTTTACTGTTTTCGATCATTTTCATATTGCTTTGTTTTATTACTTATATCTTTCCCCTTTCTTGGCAAATAGCAGGACAAGACATTACTGGTACCATTTATAATACTTACCTATTTATTCAAAGCCGATAAATATTTAAATACCAAACCAGGATAGGTATGTTACAATGTAGTTTATTTGGTGTGATTAAAATTGTTTAGTATTATGGAAATGCCACGATATCATTAAATATAAGCAGAAATATTTAGATGATTAAATTAGAGAGAATGGATGATTGAATGGTAGAGTTGGAACGAGAGTAGCTAAAGTGATTTAGTGTTAGTAGAACCTTGCGCAAGGTATTTCCGGATCATTACCACACCACCTTATCCTTTAACCTACCGCCAAGCAGCCGTGTTCGCATTGTTGTGTTCCGGTATGGCGGTAAGACAACCGGTGGAATTAATAGAATATAATATGATTCCATCTTATTTCTCAGAGTCGGCAACGCATTTGCGATCATAGGATTGCATTCTTAAGAATGCATATATCACAGATCCCACTAAAAATCGGGTGGCCTGTGTGCTACTTTGCCTCCTCCGTACCATAAAAGTACTAGTAAAGTCACCAGCATTATCTCCAAAATAGGCTCAAAACAAAAAAAAAAAAACTAGAGGCTTAAGAAAGTGTAAGATATTTATAGCACAATATTGGACAATATATCATTACTAGTGATTGTACTACTAACAATGTCATTAAGTTGTTTACAAGTCTACAAGTTGTCAATGGAACGGGTATTTGCGGTCAAATTGTGCAACCTCTAGACGTTTATAGGTCGAACAAGGGATTTTGCTTAGTTTAGTAAGGCATAGGATTGGTACTTATTTTTCTTGAGTAAGCCTTAAACTAAGGGCCCGTTGCACAATCGCCAGACATGACACTATCAGAAAAATAAATTGTAGCTCGATCCTTTTATTTCTTACGAATTAGAAAAGGAAAGATAATAACTTTAACTGGCAGAGAGAAACAGGCCCTCAATGTTAACAGTATTTTAATGTAAGTACGTGGGCTAGAAAATATGAATTTATTATGAATGCATGGATATTTTGGAACTATCGCATAATGCAATACATTATTACGATATTGCGAATTGGATATCAAGTTTTAGAGGTGCAAATTATAGGTACTTTAAGTCAAGGGACCCTCAGGTGTTACCACAAGGATGCGTTCTTTATCAATATCTAAAACTTTAATAACTCCTAAACTAATTATAAAAAAGTTAAATGTTTATCCTGGACCGGAATAGAAGGGCCTTTCTGATGCCGTAATATTTACTTACGTAAAGTTCTGCGACTTTACGAAGGCTAAAAGAAACAATAGCATCATATAAATATCCTTCAAAGCCAACAAACAATTAATTCATTAATTCATTAATTCAAAAAATAAAAAAATCTGTCAACTCTATAAATTGACAAGCTAGCTAATTAAACCTATTACCAACGTTAATATAAAAGCAATTTACTGGCTGGCCTAAGCGGGGTTCGTCTTAACTCGATAATTAGGTAATAATAGTCTCGAGTAAAGTCTGCTGTTAATTAAGTACCCATACTCTATAGTTATTACTTAAGATAAATCCCAGTAAAATTAAAACCTTGTTCTTTCCACCATAAACCTCAACTTCGCTCTTCAGTTGGAATTTCAGATATTAAATTTGAAACCCGCACTGCGGTCAGTATAAACGGACAGATTAGAAACCACATGAACGGGGCGGCGTGACGATTTTAATTCTGTTTTTATTACTATCTCTAAATAAAATTGGCTAAAAGTTGGCTTGGATTGTAATAAAGTCATTCACGATTTACAATTTTATCAAGCGATCTATCACGGGCAAAATAGGTTTTTTCTTACTAAATCTTATTAATCAATTAATCATTATAATACGCTTCAGTTAGTTTGTTATTGATATAGGAGCCGTAATGTGGCTATAAAATACTGCCCTGTAGTAGAGACGCTGAGTTTAACCTCGTAAGAATGGCGACATCGACGCTAAGAGCAGTTGATTGATGGCTATGCAGTAAAGCAGTCAGGTTGGTAAACAAATGGCAGAAGAATGGTTTTTAAACAAATATATTTTAAAACACTGTAAAAAATGTTTTTTTTTAACTCAACCAAAATATATTCCGCTTTATTGTGTTAACATAAATTATTGAATGGTCATTTCAACAACAAGCCGTGTCACACTGACTATGAGTACCAGGGTCGTTCACAAATTTAGGTTAGCGTCTTTCTGCGGACATACCCAAAGTTAACGTTATGGCCTACTTTTCTAAATGAAGGTTCACTGTAGTCCTATTAGATAAACACAAAACATATATGCACACAAGCCTTTAACTATTGCTCATTGGAAGGACAACTTTTGTTTCCTCGACCGTATAGTACCCACCTTAAGTACTATCGAACCAACGGAACCCTGACCCACCATAGAACCTTGTCACAGTGATTGACGTTAGGACTGCCATACGAAGCTATACGACAATCGTACGTCAATCATTGTGACAAGGTTCCATGGTGGGTCAGGGTTCCGTTGGTTCGATAGTACCTAGTATAATATTGAATATAGGGACACACAAATGCGCAAGAGTGAGATACAAAAATATGTTTATTTATTTATTTATTTATTCATAGGAAACCCAACAGTTACAAATAAAACAAATGAAACAAGGATAGAAAACAAAACCAATTAAAGAATTTCACATGTAGTGACTGAGTAGAAACTTACTGCTCGCTTTATGGTGTAAATGCGTCTCTTATGCTTGCCCACGATGGGCCATCGTGTGGGTGTCATATAATATACACTTCTAAAATTCAAACCATTCCATAACGAAATCTGACACAAATGAAAAAACGTGTGTGATTAAAGAAAACCTTGAAACGAGATTTTTTTCTTAAGTCGCACAACAGAGTAACCACAACAGAAACATAATTACTAAGTATCTTTATTGTCTTACTTAACAAAATTTGAACAGTTAAGGTTTTCAGGGAATATTATAATTAATTTATCGCAAGCCCTATTATTCCCTATTAAGCCCTATTATATAAGAGTGAGATATAAAAATATTTTGCTCGCTCTAAGGTGTAAATGCGTCTCTTATGCTCAACCATGATTAACCATCGTGTACAGTTGGTGTCATATAATGTACACATCTAAAATTCAAACCATTCCATAACGAAATCTGAAACAAATGAAAAAACGTGTGAAATTAAAGAAAACCTTGAAACGAGATAAGAACGTATAATTTTTTTGCTTATGTAGCACAACACAGTAATTACAACAGAGAAACATAATTACTAAGTATCACCAGTACCTAAAAAATAAAAAATGAGTCTGGCGAAAAAACGTAACCATAATATAACATTACATCATACTTTGTTGGCTTAAGCTAAGTTGATAATAAATAGCCATAATTGCAAATAGAAAGCAAAAATAATGACCAATTAAAATCCTATAGCGCTATGTTGTGTGTTAGTTATGATGATGAAGCATGCCCTTTAAAACGCTGTTACGCGTAATACCCGCTTATAAGCTGGTACACAACAGATGATTGGCGTCGGGAACAACTCTTAGAGCCAATATTATTTTAATGACTCTTGGTTGCTTAACAATGTAGATAGATAAAATTACAACTACCGGCACATAATTGATTCAAAGGACAAAATATTAAATCATACATATTCAAAGGATATCTTAGAATAAGATAAGATTAAGACATGGACGCACGTGCCAAGTTGAAGGTTAACTTTGGCAATTTTAGTGTGGCATTGAAAGCGACTGATGTGTAGTAAATAAATCCATCTTTAGAACGTAATAGTATTGAAGACCTTCAACGATAAATTGAACACAAACAATATTAGATTTCGGTACTTATTGCCGAAAGCGAAGGAAAACAATACTAAGTATCAGGAAATGGAGACGTGTAATCAGTCTCAGCTGTTGGGGGATTGAGTTAGATACAGTCTACATGACACGGAGCCAATGACTAACCTGATACATCACCAGCTATCCATTACTCCTAATTTTCAATCTATTATCGCGTTATAGTTTCAGTAGCTAGTAACCAAATATCTAAGTGCGCAACTATGATGCGTCATATTACTTTTGAATAACAATAATTTATAGCACATAATTATATAAAAGTCTACCGATACTGACTGACCTACTTTTTGATTGAAGGGAATTATATCTCTTGGATATACTAGTGGTTAGTGGTTGACTATGAAAGGATTTTTTCAAAAATCAGCCCATGACGGGAGGTATTGGGGTAGGTAGTTCATCGCGTACAAGGTCGCATGCTTGAAGGAATTGCTTTTACCAACGCCTTGTTTAAATATATTTCCAAATTTACATTTAAGTACTTATTTTTCCCAATGCATCAAAAATGTGTGTCATTCATAAAAAAATGAAAAGCAGCATGCAACATTGCTAATTTAATCTGTTCTGTACGTACGCTTAGATCTTTCAATCATCAATTGATAGAGTGATTCACGAGGAAGGTTTTTTATGTATAATACTTAAATTCTGGTTTAAGTATGGGTGATACAGGAAATTCACAAAAGCGAAGCGAAACCAGGGCGGATCGCTGGTAATATGTTTTACCCATGAACGATATTTCAATCATGTTTTAAGTGTATTTAATTTTGTTCATTGTAATTTTGCACGGATCAGTGAAAATTTTAATACATAAATTGACTAAATCCGCCACGAAATGAACATTATATTTCACGTTTGTAATTATAACCGTACTACAGTGTGTAAAGTGTATGGCAGCGTAATGTATCAACTCGCTTTAGTGAATTCATTTAGCTTTGGCTTGATTAACCGCTGTTTGCTAATAATGATGGATGTATGGCACGATTCGTGTTCTTGGCAGACTCATCTGTTATTCCAAGTCTAACTTTCACATGACATGTGTTACATAATACACCCAGTGTTACTGGGTGTGATAATAATTGTGACTTTTTATTAAATTGTTTTCTTATTGTTTGTTTATTTGTTTGTGTGTTTGTGAAATAAACTTTTGCACGACCTTACTCTTTAACCTGCTGCCAAACAGCAGTGTTCGCGTTGTTGTGTGGTTGCTGGGTACGTTAACTGGTAAAATAGCTAGCATAGAGGCATTCCGTCTAAATTCCCAGCTTTGGTAATTCAGATTTGTTAGATCATTTTCACAATAATATGAGGGCTATGCTCGGGGTTTCTCTACGTGATAGAATCAGAAATAATGATATCCGCAGTAGAACTAAGGTTACCGACATAGCCCGAAGAATAGCTAAACTGAAGTGGCAGTGGGCGGGGCACATTGCTCGCAGGACTGATGGCCGATGGGGTCAGAAGGTTCTGGAGTGGCATCCGCGGACCGGAAGACGAGCTGTAGGTAGGCCTCCAACAAGATGGAGTGACGACCTCGTCAGGATCGCGGGACCGCGGTGGATGCGAAAAGCACAAGACCGGTCTGAGTGGAGAGCCTTGGGGGAGGCCTATGTCCAGCAGTGGACGTTTTTCGGGTGACATGATGATGATGATGAGATCATTTTCACAATAATATTTTTTTCGTAATAGCAAATTTTCACAAGTTTTTTTAAGGCATCGATTTTTCATATTAGCTTTTTTTCATGTAGCGTTTTTCATTTAATGTTCGCGTTTATTTTAAGCGCTAAAATTACCAGTAGATTATTTTATTAGTCGCATTTTCTCCCATCCAAAAATCTAAGTTGACGGAGCCCACGGAGGTCCGCTTGGAGGAGAATTTATTTCTGGGTTATTTTGGCCCGATATGAAAGCGAACCTAACCTAAACGCATTTCTAAAATGTATAGGAATATTGGGCGAAGCTTAGACTGGGTGGGCCGATGATCTGGGGGGATTTTCTTATACAACTCACTTTTAAATTCGACGAACGAAATATTAATCGGCGAGTTTAAGTTGTCCCGTTAAAGCGGACAAAGAACATTTGAGGTAGATTAAACTTCACTCGTATGAGTTCACTCGCTCGAGCGACTGATCAGCAAGAAGCAATTTCTACGAGAACAGCACATCTGGTAAAGGTTGCGGGCAAACCACTGAAGGTGAGTAGCTAGGTCCAAACATGGTGGATATCTTAGGGGAAGCCATGTCCAGCAGTGAACGTGTTTGCCTGATGTGATGATAATTATGTGTCTGATAGAAGTATTCTCATTAAAGATAACAAACAAAGTGAGGGAGTTAAAAATTTACTCTTTCAACTTTCAGTTTTTGCTATTGTAGCTTAAAGCAGGTGAATGTATTTTTGTGTTGAAGCCCAAAAGCACCAAGTATGCAATTATGAGGTGGGAAGGGAAACTTAGAGTAGGCTGTTTTGTTAGGAAAAGCTCTTTATGTCCTTGTAGGTACTATTATATTCTATAGTTTAAAACTATTTAAAGCTATTATGATTTAAGTCAAACTTATCTAACGTCTCACTTCTCGAAATATAACAGCTTCAAGTTATTTCCACGCGAAGCCAAAGTTCCTTATCGTTAACATTTTATAATTGCTTAACCACAGCCTGGAATAAAATCCGAGAAACTCGTTGGCCCAACATGTTGCTGAAGTTATCAACTTATGCGAATAAGTTCCTTTATATCGTTTCATACGAGTTTCAATTCTTACATTAAGGGTTGCGCGCTTTAATAATTTAAGAGTAATAATAAGTGTAATAGAAGTGCTACGTTTGATAAATGGCTACAGTTTTGTCAAAGGGAAGCTAGGTGAATGAATAACCTGAGAAATATTAGCTGCTTTATAATGTGAAAGAAACAAGAGCCAGCTATAATCTTACTTTACTTCGTTGCTCGGCAGAACTGAACACCCTTTCTGGGTGTGTGTGTAAATTGTGATGTGGCACGGTATGTATACTTTATTTTGAGTTCGTGTATGTTATTCTTGTATTGATAATTCAAGATACAACAGAATAGAATATAAATAATTTGTTCAACGCAAACACACATTTGAAAAATACAGATGACAAACAGAACAAAATATTTAACATGGTGAAAAGGGCTTCGCTTCCTAACGAGTCTCTTGTAATTTCACATGATTTTATTTCAATTTTTATTATTTTACGCCTACTGTCATATATTGTTGCACTTATCGTATTTCTCTAAACAAGGTAGTCTGGAAGAGATTATTTCGAAACTCAAGTTTTCCATGGCATTTATTTTTTAAGTGTTAAAAATGTATTAAATTGTATTAGTATGAGAATATGTTTGTCTTGAAAAAGTAATACGAAGATTTATTTTTAAATTTCCATAATATCAGACAATAATTGAAAAACCGTAAATAGAAGATTAAAGATTTCTAGTCATAGTCTTTGTTACATAAAAACCTGAAAAGGACAACTTGTGTCAA
Source organism: Acleris sparsana (assembly GCA_923062465.1). Taxonomy (NCBI): domain Eukaryota; kingdom Metazoa; phylum Arthropoda; class Insecta; order Lepidoptera; family Tortricidae; genus Acleris; species Acleris sparsana. The sequence continues at coordinate 7,596,003 of OV281293.1, forward strand.
CAAAAAAATAGGTACTAATTTGTAATCCAGGAAAAATACTCTTGATTCACGGCAAACGCTTTCCTCTCAAAAAATACATATCCGCAGAATGCTTTGCTGTTTTCACATTTACGTTCTTACCAAAAGCGAGAGAGCTTTTTATCAACTTATTCACTTCTCTGGAAATATATATAATAAAGCCATATTAAATCGTACATACAAATGAAACCTCTTTTAATTAAATCTCGTCTGGGTTTTGACGTACATTTTGTACATTTCTCGCTCAGCAAATGCATGAAAAAGCTACTTGTTATGAATTCTTCACAACCATCTAAATTAAATATGATTCACACAATCATGTAAGTAAGTATTGCGGCATTGAATATTTATACCAAGCACGCTCCGGACCAATAGTTAAACCTCATTTTTCTTCTAGCGTCTGTTTATATTTAAGTTTCATATTATAAATATTCTAGCCACAAAAAAAAAACATTTCCACTTTGTATACTTCTTACAACTTCAAAAAATAAGCTGACTGTAATTTGCATTCTGCGTTGATATTCGTACAGGGTAACTTTTTATGTAAAATTGTGTACACCCCGCCCGTACAGCATGGCTTTAAAAGGTCCCTCAGACCTGTGTCATATGAAGCTAGGCTGTATGGCCTTTGACTTAATTGTGTGTGTTTAAAAACAAAAAGAAACTGAGTGTCATATCCTCTAGTGGAATCTAGAATATGCATTTTATTTATCCTTTACCTGAATACTACAGACTTCATTCTAACAAATAGCTGCGTCCGTCTTGGCTTGTCAGTCCGACTGTTGGTTTATGGGAGCCTTAGAGTGGCCCTAGATGATGCGAAAGCTATCTTTATCGCAAATATATAGCGTTGACTTAAGCTCGCGCAACGAGCGCTTATGTCATTTTGACCATTTTCTACAATGGTTACGTTACAGTTCGGGAGTATGCATGCATCTTGTATAAGGCTCTTGTTCTGTTTTGACTATTTTGGTACGGAGCACTAAATTTGGTGCATAAAAACCGGTTTTTGGTATCGGGCGCCACTTCATTTTTTTACTTTATTTTATTATTTTTTGTTATAACACAAGAGTTACACTGAGTAAAATTTCAAATGTCTACCTATTCCAGTTCAAGAGATACAGCCGCTGACAGACAGATGGACAGACGGACAGACAGACAGCGAAGGCTTACCTAATATTAGGATACCGTTGGCATCCTTTGGGTACGGAACCCTAACAAACTACTCATTTGCAGTTGGAAGTCTATGAATGATAATACATGATTTTTTTTCAACAAAAAATATGGATGATACATTAGCATTTTAAAATGCTCATTAGACAGCGATTAGGCAGAGAGATCCTATATATGCACTGTGATTACTGTGAACTCATGTAACAGGTCGGCCATATAAACTCCATGTTAAATTCTGTTTTGCTAAAAAGATACCTATCCCTTAAAAATAAAAAAAGAATAATTAGAAGATTGGTTCCTAAACCAATCTTTGTTGTCTTACATCTTGGTTATATTTATAGCTTTTAAAAAAATGAAATATTTCAACTGTTTGTTACATGAATCAGCTTTTATTGAAGCAATAAAATACCCTATTCTCATGGTCCAAAGTGTGATAATACGCATATGAATTAAAAATATGGCCACTTCCCGTAACAGCTCCACAATGTTCAAGTCAATTAAATCCGTCCTTTTCGTTTGTTCCCACTAATTGCAAGTAGCCCTCCAATTTAAAATAACGAAGTAAAATACATTCTCTCCGATGACATATGAAAACGAAAAGCCCGCGGAAGGCACTTGAGCGTCATTCCGAACGGGTAAATGGCCATCGAAATGTGTTACACATTGGAAATTGCCGCAATTTGTTAACGTTATGCGTCCCCAAGCGCTCTTCATTCACTTCAATGCTTAAAAATATATAGAGTTATTTTTTATTACTTCACACTACCGATACGGAGCCTTATATCATCTGATAGCGTTTGAATTGCATCGAGTTTCTTTCCGAAGTATGATTGCGTAAGTTAGTTTATAGGCGTTTGCGTTATAAATTGTTGCAACCGAGTCTTCAACGTATGCCTCTGAGTATATCATTTCACGGGTTTACCGTACTCAGAAACATTAAATTATTCAGCAATGCACGTTATCATAACTATTTTCCATTATTATATTAATCTTCTTGTTTTTTTTACGTAATGTATAATAAACTTAGAAAGCAACATTCTAGTATATTCCAAATTTCAATATTTTTTCAATTTTTGAGAAACAAACACGTCGCCAACTTTTCCATTCGGATTAATCATTAAGATTAATAAATTTATCCACCACACATTTTACTAGCGCAAGAACAAGAACCCTTCAAATTTATGGTTCACATGTACAGTCAACAGCATAAATAAGTGATCATTTATACACCTTGTCACTTTAACGTCGTGTTTGAATTGTCATACAAATTGTGAAACGATTGAAAGCGAAAAGGTACATAAATGATCACTTATTTATGCTGTTGACTCTACGTCTTACTCAATCTAAGTATATCGCAGTCCAGTGTTCGCTAGAGTAGTAGATTATAGTGCAGGAAGTATACCCGGAGGAATTGTGGTACACATCCTTAGCTTCCTTCGTTTATTTCTCTTCAAGATACCAATTTATTTCCTAGCATTCCTTGAAGAATACGGAGTTGATGCAATAAGTATTCTTGCCTTTTTCTTTTCATGATAAAATATTCTTAGAGAGAAGCTTCCGAATAACGGGGTTGATTTGGTTCTTTTCTGTTTCTGCTTGGCTTTAGTACTGCAAATAGGAATTGTGTTTTCAGGAAAGTCAGCTCCATGTTGTACTTACAATTAGCATTATACTTTGCGCGTATGGCGTTATTTTGAGAAATTCATTCCTTAATTAGTACCCAAGTAAACGTTATGTATGACAACTTTTCATACATAACGTTATCACTAGACAGTAATTACCTCAACCATATAACACCATATCGAAGCAAGATTAGCTAAATCAAAGTAGAATAAAATGTATTCATGACTGATCTGAGACCCTAGACAAGATGCATTCGGCCTTCGTTATTGTTATAAAATATCTATGGGATGACGTAAGCTGACAGTCGTGCTGAGCCTACGTCAATTCCATACGTTTTGTCAGTTTTCGAAAATCGTTAACAAAGTGATAAGCAACTTTTCTAGCTTGCATTACTTGACGTTCCTACAGAAAATGTCATATTAAACCTTGTCATACTGCTATCAATTTTAAAACACACCCCAACAAAAAAAACTCATCAACTTTTCAAACTCGTTCCAATATTCCAGTAGGTAAGAGTTTTAATATTATATGAGTTGTACGTTATAAAGAAAGTACGTTTGTTTGTCGCCTGAATGGGGCAGGAAATAAAAACTGTATGTTGAACGCTGCACCGCGCCCTGGTTACGTGTCACGCATTCGAATGGTGGCGCTCCTCGTGTGTTTCAGCTTTAGCTTTATTATTCAGGGACAATATGCATGGGTAAGAATTATTATCGTTGTTATTGGGTACAGGGGTAAAGAAAGGATGTCGCGCATGCTTTCAGTTGTGTAACTGTAAAAGAGTACTAATGATATCTTATCAATGAATAAACACCGGTTTGTCTCTTCTTGCTTTGGCAAAGGGAAGCAAAGGAAGGGTGAATTAATAAGTACCAATAAATAAATTATAATATCAACTGATAATACCTAATATCGAAATTCATAATCTCTTACACAAATTAAATAAAAGTAAATCTAAAAAAAATGGTTTAATTTTTCGGGATAAGTATAAATAAATCTTTATATCATGAATTTTTCAGATGTTTTGTACATTTTTCGCAGAAAATTGTATAAAAATAGTTTTAAAATTTGCAGACTCTTTTATAAATTTAAACCTTTTTTTAAATATTTTGAAAAATAATTATCTACATATATATTTTACTAAAAACAGGCAAGCACATTATATGGCTATGCCAAATTTCAAGTTGATGGGTTAGCTATAGTTTCTCAGAAAACTGCTGTGACATACAGACAGACAGACATACAGAGAGACCCCGAATTCCTTTTTTACCATTTTTGTAGGGAAACCCTAAAAGTATGTTTTTGTTATACTTTTAAGATTACCGCACCGTACCATGTATTGATTCACCGCAGCTCATGGATTTTAATCCAAAACCCACTCAACTTTTAATTGAATCCGCATCACAATGTGCAAATTACACCGCCCCGAAGAATCCGCTCGTTATTCTCCGACACTGCATTTATAAACATTTGGCGTCGTTCCAGTGCAGTATGCACATTTTGTAGTGTCTTCGGAGTGGCCGCTGACGAAGCAAAAACGTGACCGAGGGATGCATTCAGAGGAAGGACGTAATTGGTCGTTTGTTTAGTTCATGTTTAAACATGGCCTGTTTAGAGATGGTAATTCTGCGTGGCGTTAGCCGATTTTAATGTTCTGTAGTACTTCTGAGATATGAAAACATAAGGCGTTGGTTTTTTGTCGATCAAAATGTGTTAACTTAATCAGATAACTACTACTACTATGATTATTATTAAAACAAGTTTATAATCGGCTAGCCACTGTGCGTGTTATCTTTCTCAAGGCATTAAAAGACATGCGCATCTGATGTCTTACAAGGAAAGGTACCAAATTGTCCGACTCCGATTTTGATATATGTTAGGGAGTAGTCTAAAATTACAGCACGTATTTTTTTTTAGCTGCCGAAACTCAACCTCAAAAATTGAGAAATTGACCTCCAAAGTACTGAAAAGTGACTAAACCAACTAACTTGTATTTTTAGTACTTTGGAGGTCAATTTCTCCCAACTGGTTGAGTTTGGGCAGCTAAAAAAAATACGTGTCTGTTATTTTAGACTACTCCCTAACATATATTAAAATAAATAAAATCGGAGTCGGACAGTTTGTTATTTTCCTCGCTAGAAAAAAAACTGGAAAAAAGACAAGGAAACGCGGTACATAAAAACTCGTAGCTCGGGGCTCGTAGGGTCATAGGGGAACATAAAAAAAATTGATGGTGTTCGTTTTACAACACACAAAGCGATTATTTTTTTCCGTTTGCAAAGATTTCTTACGTGATTTTTTTGTACTGATCGGGGTTTTTGTTATACCCTGTAATATTGTAATTAACATCAAATTGGTCAGTAATTATATTTATCATTAGATCATTACTACCACAAGCCTCAAAATAGTATATGTAATTAATTTAAAATGAGGAACTCTTGCATGATGATGTTGTGTACAGTGCCAATATTCCACTTTACACCCATCTTGCTTTCGAAATAGAGGCCCTGAAAAAAAAAGTAGAATAAATGTGCATTTAAATAAGAGGCGAAAACAAACGAAAATTGTAGAGACATCAATTTACGATAATTCTAATTGGTCACTTTCTTCCCCCTGGCCTGCATGAGTAGAAATGCAACCTAACTCTCACATTATATTATGCTTGCAATATCTATTATGTTTACGGTAGTAATTAAAGTTTAGAGCGAAATGTTGGTTCTAAACATTTCCTTCATGAATGCAATGAATAAAACTCTGTGTAGTTTATATTACTTTTTATGATTTCTCTTGGAACTTTAATCATCTGAGATACGAGTTGGTTCCAGAGCGGCTACGAAGGTACTTAGTCGTAATAATGTACACTGGGTCGGAATCGGAGCGTACGGAGCGGATGGATTTAATTTTGTTGCTTTGTATTGATTTCTATGGTACATCGTATGTATGTATGTATACTGTAAACTCATCACTGCAGAAGAATAAAAAAATTTTACACATATACAGGGTTATTGGTAAGTCGGCCTATTCCCGTTAGGAGGTGATAGGGGTGACTATTTGCGATAAGTTTGACCCCTATATGCATTATGCAAAAGTGAACCATTTTTGAGTTATCGCGTTTATTAGTTTTTTTTTAAATTAGTCGGAAATTCAACTTGAAAAATTTATTACAAAAAAAGTATCAATTTAAATCTTTTTTTTCTTCTGATTTACAAAACCGATTAAACACTGGTTATTTCTCAATATTAAAACAATAATTATCGGTCCAAATTTAAAAAATCGAGACTGAAAACGAAATATTTTTAATATTTTTTGCGATCGCTTTCCACTAAAATGCCTTAAAAACAAAAAAAAAACGTTATGAAACTTGGCTTGCAGATTATTTTAAAAACTTAACTGTTTTCTTAGCTCTCCAAAAACGCATACCGTGAAATACGCCAACATTGCCCGAATTTTGTAAAAAAAATCACTTTTTTCGATTTTTTTCTATAACAGCTATGGTTTTTTTTAATCTTTGCTGGAACAATATGGTCATGTCCTTCCATTCATGTTGAAAAATAACTCCTAAGACTTGATTTAAACCCTGATTTTATCGATTTTAATGGCGGGCAATGTTATCTGGACTTTCAGCCAACATTGCCCTTGATGATTTTCGACGTAAATACGCCCTACGCAGTTGAAATGAGCAACAGGTCAAGAGTAAGGGATATCCTACCGTTTACTTTAACGGTCGAATAGATATCATCTTAACTTTCGCTTAAAAATGAGTGGGCAATGTTATCTAGGCATTTCTGCTCATTTCCATACAAGTCACCAAGAGCGATTTCAAAATGTTAGGGTTGTCACATTGGGGTTAAATATTTAAATTAATTTATTTTGATTAATTGAATTAAACAATTTTTTATTTTTGAGTTTTAGTATATACAATATTGAAAATATCAAAATAAAACACGGTATTTTTAAAATTTACCTTTTGCTGTAGTTTTTTAAAAATATGTAAATCAGTAATCAGTAGGTAACAAATACAAAAACTCCAATATCCAGTATCATAAAAAAATAGGTACAACTAATCCAATAACAAAAACAGAAACCGTAAGCAGTTTAAATTTTAACCGGTTTCCGAGCCCTAAATATTAAACGGGGATCGATACAGGTATAACTTAAAATTAAAATACCTGTCTTTCTTAACTTGCATCATTCCCTTGATACTTCTATTTTAATTTAGGTAATAACATTAAACTAATATAAGTTAGCAGAAAAACAAAAAAAAAACAATTAGCGAGATACCGATATTTAATACCGGTATTTTTGTATTATAGTAATACCGGTAAATGACCCCGTTTATTAATGCGATCTAAATAATAGTCATAACCGCATGCAAATCAATATTTTTTTTCGATTTTCCCGCATATACTCAGAGGGAGTCTGCTTCAATTTACTTATATAATAAATTTATGAAATGTGACAACCCTGACGCTTTAACGACATCGGGCAAAGTTGTCCATCGGGCAAAGTTGTAAAAAGTTACAAAATTAAAACTAATAAACAATTAAAATTGAAATAATCAGGATTTTTATAGTTCATTTTCAAAATGGCTACCTCCATTTCTTATTCTCACATAAGTTAATGTTGTTATTTGTGTTTACGAGTATAACAGTTAGTTTTGATAGATTTAGTTGGTTAATTTTAAGTTTTGTTCGGACGTGACTTCCTTGTTGCTTCCTTTGTGATCAATTCTTTCCAGCAATCTTTAACAAAACTCATTTTAGTTTTAATAGCTCGTTAGAAAGCTGGAAAAAGGTCAATGTTTTATGTGTAATCTGCACGCCAAATGTATGGTAAATTTTTCTGTTTTCGTGTACATTATGTTGGAGTTTGATAAAAAAACATGCATTTCTTAGTTTTCGGCCTCGCATTCTCAAACGTGTACAGATAATATTTTTTTAATTTTGCATTGGAACAACAAATTCATCTTGTACAAAAGCAAATAAAAAATGTATGATTTAAATTTGGTATGTTTTTTAATTCTAATTTTTGAAGTTGCATTTGTGACTTTTGTTTCCGCCCGCTTCCTTTGTGATGATTATTTTTTCAGGTTTTTTTAAATAATTTTCTACTTTTTATGCGTTTTTGGAAAGCTAAGAAAACAGTTAAGTTTTTAAAATAATCTGCAAGCCAAGTTTCATAACGTTTTTTTTTGTTTTTAAGGCATTTTAGTGGAAAGCGATCGCAAAAAATATTGAAAAAATTTCGTTTTCAGTCTCGCTTTTTTAAATTTGGACCGATAATTATTGTTTTAATATTGAGAAATAACCAGTGTTTAATCGGTTTTGTAAATCAGAAGAAAAAAAAAGATTTAAATTGATACTTTTTTTGTAATAAATTTTTCAAGTTGAATTTCCGACTAATTTAAAAAAAAACTAATAAACGCGATAACTCAAAAATGGTTCACTTTTGCATAATGCATATGGGGGTCAAACTTATCGCAAATAGTCACCCCTATCACCTCCTAACGGGAATAGGTCGACTTACCAATAACCCTGTATAAAAAATATAACTGTAGGTTATACTTAGATCCCGTTATCTGGACGTAAATGTTTATTTTGTCGACTTTTATTTATACCATTCTTTTTTATCACATTTTTAGTAGTGATTGATTTTGATTTGACTTATTCTTAGTGACATGACATATAACTCTAAGTACAATACCATCGATATTGCATGTTTAAATAACATAGCGTGTACTGGATCGGTATATCTGTACCTATTCGTATAAAACAATACAAAGCAACAAATCTTTCCATTCCGATTCCAACCCGTGGACACACAGCATTAAAGATATTTTCAAAAAATATAGTTTTTAATCTACTAAAAATATTCGTAGCGACCGACCCACGCGTATTTTAATTTATTTTATGACCTTCAACTTTAGAACTAACACTAATTATGATAAAAACATAATGGACCGTAATATTGTTACTAGGCCTTCCTGGATGTCCTGCTCTAGAAAAAAATAATACAAAATGCAAATACCTTTCGATACGCGGTTTCAATTTTTAAATCAAATAAAAACGATTTTTTTCTTTTGTAGGCTATCCAACAGTTACAATTAAATCATTCATTATGACGCAAGAATAAGAAACACAAAACCAATTATATGAATAGATTACACATACATTTTTCACAATACGTTTGTTTTTAATGTAAAGGAACAGTGATGTTTGCTTTGAGCAGCTTGTGCATTACAAATAAAGAAATGAAAAGCAAATAAAGCGCTTAACAAATGTTAAATATTCTGGAACCAACATAATGGATATCTTTGCTTTTCTGTATTTGATATAAGCATATCGCAACTCTTGGAATATGTGTTTTGTTCTGGTTTTCCTCTAACAACCTCCTTGCATATTTTCTGAACATTATCATTATTACCAGCAACTAGTTATTTTGCGTCGTCGACGCGAGCGTAAAGTGGCGCATCGCGAGAATAACAGTTTTGAAGCGCAGCCTACCGTAACCGGATGAGGACGTGACGCGTGCCCGACTAGACAGCCGCTATGGAAACTACCCACAATAGAAAATATATACGGAGGTAAATGATGGGATTTTTTCATCGCATCAGTGAGGTACTGAAATACGTGAGTTGAATTAGAAAATGTAAGCGTTTTTAGCAACGTTCCATGGACATATCCGGCGTATAAATATTTTAAAACAGTGTCTATTAGTAATGAATGATTTTGGGTACTTATGGTGTTAAACAATACCTATCATACAAATGATTGTGATAGTTGCCTATACAAAATTCGAGTTAGGGAGGCGACACTTTCGTACAAATTGAACTAGTCTAAAACTAAACTCCAGAACTTGAACCTTGTTGACTAGACTAGACGAGGTATAAAACTTTAAAAATATATAACTAGCTTCTGCCCGTGATTTCGTCCTCATAGATTTCGATTATCGTTATTCCCTCGGGAACTTTTAAATTTTCCGGGAATAAAAGTAGGGTTTGTGTTTATCCAGGATATAAGCCCGCTAAAAACTAACTTTCGCATTTATAATATTAATACGATAAAATAAATACGGGTTAGTCTTACCAACATTTTTTTTTCCAAGCATTGTTAGATATCTTTTAAAGTAATATACTTACGAGATAAATTAAATAGGTATGGACTGTATGATATTTTATTACACAAATAATAAAAACTTTCTGTACTTCCATAAAACGGAAATGATTCTGCAGCCGGGTTATTTCCATCGTATATCAATTAAAATTCAAATGGGATTTTTCATTGCCTCGTATCTTATCTGGCCGTCAATGTTTATGTACCTAAATGGCCGACGTCTGTTATTTTACAATTGCATATGGCTATAAGCAAATCGATCCGATACGATTATGACAAAATGTTTCTCATTTTGGTTGATTGTGTAGGACTTTTAGGAGAGCCTGTCCTGATTGCTTCTTGTAGGAGGCTGAATGTACTTAGTTAGTTAATACTGGCATAATCCTTTTACATGTCAAACTAACTCAGTTTTTAACCATGCACAACAAAAAATCAAAGTTTTATATTACAAGAAACAAATCGAATACATTATGGTATCCAAAACTAGTTAGTTAATACTGGCATAAGCCTTTTACATGTTTTGAATAAGGACCAAGCATTGTTTGATTTTATTATAGTTTTTTATGCTGTCACTTGTGAATTCCTTTTACAGAATGTAACTTTGTCCACACTTGTGCCCACTGTGTTTATTTACCATTAACATCTCTTCTACCGCTAGAGTTAATGGGTATGACAGTTCACGTTCTTGCCAAGCGACAGTGCTCAATGATCGCCAATGTCAAGTGGATCAGTAAATGTAAAATAAATTGTAAAACCCGGAAATTACTCAATCAACCATATTTCGTCCCTGACGCTATCCGCATCCAACCAAACCCTCAGTTGTTATGATAGCGAGTGAAAAGAGTAAGTCAACACATTTTAAATGTTTCCGGTTTATAACCGTTTAGATTTAGACGGCGCAAAGGTTCTTGAACGAGTAATAAGTAACAGCACAGCAGGCACCAACTTATCCCATAAATCATGAATCTGAGGCAATTCTGCACGGAACAAAACAACGCTAAATCATGGAAGTCGTTGTATTAATAACTACAATTAGGGACTCTGTTATGGATGGATTAGACTGGAAGGTGCCTAGGGAAAATGAACTTTTATTTGTAAAGCAATCAATCTCCATGTACAAAAGTCTGTTTATATTACGGCGTATCTGTTCTGCTAAAATTGAGTTGTGTTGACATGTTATTGCTTACTGGATAACAACAGGGCTTACGAAAATATTTCAGATAGTTTCCTACGTCGTTATGTTTTGTCTTATCCTATAGTTTTGCTAAGAAAGAAAAGAAGAAATAAATGAAACATGGGCAATACTAATAACGGTCCTAGAATAACGTTCGCATTTAGTTTGTTTTGTACTGCACAATCTTTAGGTTTTGAGATAGTGATGAGTTTTTCGATTTTGACATCGCGTTTTGTGTAGAAATCTCATCGTATTGCTCCCACTTTAGAGCATTTTTTTTGTCATTGTGCACTTTTATATTAGGTATTTTTGTTTATAAACATTTTAAGTATTAAATTACTTGTTTTTATAAATGGAATTAAATACATTGTGCTCGCGTTATTTCTTTTAGAATTTGTTGAAGTTGTCTGAAGCGCTATCAGAGCCACTCCTACTGACGTTGTATAAGACCTGTGATGTGATGTGACCAACATTATTTATTTCATAATTAACATATGAATTCGCAAGAGTTTTTCAGTGAAATGGCTGTTCCCGTTCTTACAAATGTTATGAAAGTGAAAATCATCTTATTAATTAAGTTCTCCCGCTTAAATCTGGAGAAGCACAAATCTTACCGTCGTCGAAATCCTTGGGGAAGACCATGCCTTGCGGATACCATGATGATGACGACGATGCTATTGGTATTTCTAAACGGTGCAGCGAAATGGCGTTATTTAATATTCGGAGAGTGATATTATAGTTCCGCCGAAGTATTAAAATGCCCGATTTGGCAGCTGTCAGTACAGTCGAGTTCATAAATATCTGTCCACTTTGTTTCGGCGAAATATGTTTGCCAAATAGTATCGTTTCCCAACCGTTTAATTTGATAACCCGCTTTGTCTTCTGCAACCATAAATATTTCAGGATTTTATGAGACCTAAGCTCACCTCTACACAATGGTACTGAAATATATAGTTACAGGAAAAAAAAAGGATAGGCAAATGAAACGGTTGGGAAACGACGCACTTTGGCAAATTTCAGCCAAACGGCAGGCTTCCGTGCACTTTAGTACCTTGTATATTTAATGTCATGTTTAAACTGCTATATATTCATCATCACAGCGATTTAAGGGATAAGTTACTAAACTGTTCACATATTTATGAACTCGACTGTCCAAAATTTAAATTCGAACACGCCTCAAACATATTTTGTTTTGAGTTGGAAATATTGAGATCGAAATGTGAAATTTTTCGAGGTAGTTTTTTGTGTTTTAGTAACTGCGTCGGAACCCTACACTAAGAAAGGTCCGACAAGCTCTTGCCCGGTTTATTTCAATATACATTGAAACTAAAGAAAATACAAGTTAATTCAATCCAAACAGTCACGAAAAACCCACTTGTAATCTAAGAACAACCTCATAATCAAAATGACAATGGCTATTACGTTATCAATAGTCAAATAAAATGCGTTGTGTCCTTTATCCCCTTGTTCTTGAAAACGTTGCATGTTCATCGCACGGTCACGCTACTGCGTTGGTATCGTAATCGATATTCCCCTTTCATTTCCGCGTGTCCGACACATGGAAATTGCGAGTCCATCCGCCAAAATGTTGCTTTTTGCATTTCGGTGCCTGTGGGACGGTGATTGACGAACTATAAGTAAGTGCATGCGCGATGCCCGTACTCGTATTTGATGCGAGGACATTTTGATGTGGTATAGCCCGTTTTGCATTTAAATCGTAATCACACTGTTACTATTTTGACAGCTCTTACTGTCAAATAGGAGATGTCATAAAGTCAACGATAATGTAATTTTTCAGCCTTCCAAAATATTATTTACCACATTAAATTTAATATAAAATACTTTTTATCCAATAAACAGCCCGGTGAAGGTCGTCTCCTATTCGGATTCTCTACGATTGGCAAGATTAAGATTGTTTGATTTCTATTTCTACTTTTTTTGGTAATTTGCTAATAAATATTGACAAATGTTGTTTTCATCCCATTGGTTCTAATATCAATTTGACAATCTCGATCATTTGTAGCTACGTCGCTACGTCGTGGTACGTCGAGTCTGTGAACATAGATAAATTCACTACCAATAGATAGCTTAGAAAAAGTGCGAGTGCTGTGGAGAAATCGACAACGTGATTGCAAAACCAAAAACTGCTTCTAATGTGGCGGTTGTCACTAGATGATATTTGAGTTCCACTCTCTATTTTGCTCAGCTTTATGAAACACGTATTTCCATTAATTAACGTCTTCGTACACATTCCTCACAGCAAAGTTTTTGGTTTCAAGTTTATCTTCATATTATTATCATAAAGATAAGGATTATGGATAAGTTCCCCTTTGTACATTCCTATTCCTATGTACTTTTGACAATTAAGTGTTTACATACATACATAGGTACATTATCTTTATTTAAATCTAAATAATTAAGAAAATGTTTTATTACTATGTTCTAAATTTAATTAACAAAATTTTAATTACATATAATATTCAGTCCTTCAGATATTCAGGCTTATTATGAAAATAAATTTACCTTCGTCGCTACACAGCTACAGCTAATAATTACGTTTAGTCCTTGTAATAAGTTAATAAGTAGGTACCTACGGTATAAAAATTACTTTTCCAAACTTAATACAGACAAAAACACTTCCTTTCATAAAGGCTACATGTTTGTTATACGAAATCACCTAAAAACCGGTAGGTAGACATAGTAAAGGCATAGTATGTTTTTCGACAAATAGTTAATTAATTATAATTGAAATAGGAAATTGGTACCTTCTTTGCATAACGGTAAGTTTGTTTTAGTGACAACTAAAACAATAGCCATACGATTGTATTTTAAAATTAATTCAAATCATAACTCAATGAGTTATACAGCGTGTGGCCTGTAACAGGAGCAAAAAATTAAAACGTAGATTCTACTCCTCAAACTAGACAACTTTTGTTTAGCAACTTTTTAAAATCATAAAGTTTTTAGATTGTTCATTTTTCAAACAAAGTAAATAGTATAATCAATGTACTTAAAACTCCGTCTAGTTGACATCGCCTGTCAGTCTAGTCACTCTACAGACATAACCAATTTCATAGTACATTGCGTGTTCGAATTAACTTTATAATGTAATAAAATTCAAACCGCAAGTTTTTTTTCAAAGTCGTCAAACAAACGTTGCGTAGTTTGAGGAGTAGAATCTACGTTTTAATTTTTTGCTCCTGTTACAGGCCACACCGTGTATAGTACATTTACAAAACATCTATCATTATCATATTTGTATAAGATTACACACACACTCACAGAGACTCGTATGCAATTAAAAAACAAACAATTAAGGATCTTGTATTATTTTATGGTGTTGGTCATGTAGGTACAGCGTCACGCCTGACGCCGCGTCAGGATTCTATAAAGCTTGATCTAGTTAGACGCTACACGCGATGTACAACGCCAGCGTAAACGTTTCGGTCGACGTCTAAACGCTGCAGTTAGCTTGTGAAGAAACAACTATAGGTCTATTATCCTAACCTATATATTCGTTTGTGGTCGGTACCGCTGGTTTGCGCGTCAACTGAATAGACAAGTGGTCATCATAATAACTCCACAAGCCGCTACACTTAGCGGACGGTCAAATTTTTAGTTTGATTTGCTTTTTCGGTTACCGATACATCGTTATTAAATAGATTTACGTTTCAATACGAAGACTTGTAATTACTGGCTATGTTAGGTTTCCAATTATGCTTTTTAGACAAAGACGCGGCACCATTATTAATGAAAATTACAAAAATATAGGATTGACAACATTAAAACGTTCTTAGCGAACGTTTTACACTGGTAGATATAACTTTTAAATTTCGAGTGGAGCATGATTTATTTAAAATAAATGGATGAATTGTAAATAAATTCTTCGATTTTGTCAGTAATCGATTCGAGTATAAAACCAAAAGTCAAGAGTATCACCATGTATGTACCAGTAGGTACACCCGCTCTCGAGAACACCTAGTTCATCTGTCAGATTAGTGTTTTGTTAAACGATTGCATCGAATTAACATACTCGACATATACGCCCTAGCATCTATCTATACCATTCTCGAAAGACAGAATATATTCAAAAAATCTTGCCCTTATTATCCATTCAAATGAAAAAATAGAGGGGGATAGAAATGTAACGAATTATGCACTAGCTTAGAACCCGGAGTCCTTTATGTTCCCAACGTATCTCGGCTTTGAGGTTATGAATAATATTCATACTTAACTATTCTTTTCTCTCGCAATCCCTAACGAAACCCCTTTTGTTTGAAATGGGAAAGTAGATTGAATTCTGTTTGCGTCAATTCGTAAATCTTATTTTATCTCAGTAAGGCCATATTGTGGTGATGGAATATTTTTTCCCACCATCCAACCTTAGACATATAACCTTTTTAATATTTATAAAACTCTAGTCTAATATTTCTCTATTATTTTATGAATTAGGCTAGATTAGTACTGTGTGTGTACTTACAAATATCAACAAACAACTATGAATGGGAATGTTAATATATTATATTTATGTGGTTACAAGTTTATCAAATATACAGAAATGTATTAACTAAACAAAACGTCACCTGTCATATTAACATTGAGCATAGAATCAGATAGCAGATGATCATGTATTTTGACAGCAAATATTAACTCTTAACTAAAGCTCGCGACAAGGGAACCCAGCTTTCACCTAGCCCTTGATGTAAATTACAAATTTTAATAAAGAAGGATGCCTTTCGTTGTGAAAGCGCGAATGGTGGCCATGATGTCCCTAATGGCGCCTAATGTGTCAGAGCTCTCACGCCGAATTCACGCTTCAAATTAAGGACATTACCACGCGCTTGTGTGTGAAAACGAATGCTGTATGTTCATTTGTGGTTGTGTAACGGGTGAAGTTTCCGCGCGCCGTGTAGGCTCTCGCGCTCGTGGGAATTCGGCAATGTGCTTGCATTTGAAAATCGTTGCAAAACAGCTAAGTGTTTTTTACGTGGTTTGTTGGGAGAGCGAGAATGATACTTTCTGGGCTGAAATGACAAATTTGACCCATATTTTATTTTTCTTCTTTTCCTTTTTTTCAAGTCATAACCACCCGCTGCTGAGTGAAGCGCTATTTTGCTCTGTCTTAGGTCACTGTGCAGGTTTGGTGATATAATCCGCCAATCGTACCATACCTCTATCACATTTTTGCTATTAACTGACGTAATATTGCTCGTTTACCTTATTGTTTATTTTATTTATTATTTATTTATTTAAAAATAATTACACAGTATAACAGTATAACACTACAGCACTGTAAATTACATACCAAATCCAAATTAACAAAGACAATCAAATTGATACTAGGGAGGATTATTTACACCGAAGAAATGCGGGCATCCATCTTCTTGCATAACATCAAACATTCATTACACACAACCTTCTATCCACTGGCAAATACTTCACAATCAGAAGCAGACTGGACAAGCGTGTTCACCAAATGCAAGGCGTGAACCAGTAGCGACTTGGTGTGAGCTAGAGTGCGCGACGCAGGGGCCGCCAGCAGGTGGCGGCAACGTAGACGGAAGTCAAATTTTGTCATCGAGGGGACGAAAAGACGTAGCACCTGCATAATCAGTTCCAGATAGTCGGAATCTCCCCGCAATATACCTCTAGAAAAAGTCAGCAGTGCATTATTTCGCCTCATCTCAAGAGAGTTTAAACCTAAGACGCCAATCAAAAATTCCGTAGGGTACGAAAAAGGGTAGTACCCATCCTTTTTTTTATATAAAAACCGCAAGAACACCTTCTGTACTTTCTCCAAAAGCAAGACATAAGTTACCTCGTGAGGGTTCCAGACCACAGAAGCTGCCTCAAGTTTGCTTCTGACTAGAGCAGTATACAGAGTTTTTATAACCCTGGTACCTGAAAAATCCCTAGCATTTCGAATAACGAACCCAACCTCCGATAGCAATTGTTAGCAAGCGCTTTCATGTGTTCGTGAAAATTGAGGTCAGATCACGAATAGAGGTGACACGGGCTATAACTTCAGCACCCAACCAGTACCTACTCCGCTTGAATGGGATTACGGGCACGACTAAAAGTGACCACGGCACATTTGGCTGCTTTAAAAATTAGCCCGTTGTTGAGACTCCACTGATGTACCCGGTCTAAATCCTTTTGCAATGAAACATTGTGACTGTTCCTGCACGCCGTAGATCAGCTTTAAAACATCGATATAAAGTAGGCATCTAGAGTGCTGAGCAACAGAAGCAAGGTCATTCATCATTATGTCGAAAAGTAACGGGCCTAAAATTGAACCCTGGCTGACCCCAGACCGAGTATTTTAGGTCTCGGAATCAAAGCGTCCATGTTGCACGTACTGCTGTCGCCGCGCAGATAGCTGGCGAAGAAACGAAGTAGCTTTGGCAAAAAACCGATGTCGTATAACTTCACCAGAAGCACGTCGTTATCCACGCGATCAAAAGCTTTTTGGAAATCAAAGTGCAACACGTCATCTTGTATTCCCTTATCCAAGTGATCTGAAATGGAATCAACCAGGGTTGTGAGGTTCATTTCGACTGATCGCCGGGACCTGAACCCGTGCTGTGAGTCACTAAGGTAAGGCTTTATTTGAGAAACTAGAAGTCTTTTTACGATACTTTCAAACAGCTTAGCAATCGAAGAAAGAATGGCGATGGGTCGGTGATCATTCACGCAGTCTGTGTTAAGTATTACCCTTAGGCATAGGCCTCACCCGTGTGATCTTCCATAGATCAGGGTATTCCCTATTATTACAAACAGCTATGTAGAAAATTTAAAGTGGCGGAGGTATTAGCCACTCTTTGCAAAATTTAAGGATAAACGCAGGAAAGCTATCCGAGCCTGGGGAACTTTGCGGCTTAAGTCGGGCCATATGGTGGCTTTGTCCCCTGATATTTATATTTATTTATTTAATTGGCCGTACAAGTTAGGTCCTCACGAATAACCTTTTTGTGGTTTAGTAGAGGTTCTCGGGGCCGAAAAACACTCGAAAAGAAGTCAGCGAACACCTGAGCCACCTCTCTGCCCTCCTCCCCTCACAGGTAAACTGAGATTCGAAGCCACCCTTGGACTTAAGACTAAAAATATGTTGTCAGAAGGCGCGAGGATCGGAGTTAATCTTGGCTTGAATGTGGTGAATATAGTTGTCATGAGCCAGAGATATTCGATATTTCATGTCGCGATCTCCACAACGTTTCCAGTCTCAATGACACGTTTTCTCTTAATGTCTTTAATTAAGTCTGCTGAGAACCAGACTGGATAACACCTGCTGTTATAGAAGGTTGGTGTAAGGCGTAAGCTTACTTCCCAATGCCTTGAAGTCCGCAATGTATTAACTGCCTAGGTATTTAAAATGAAGTAATTTAATTAACTTTTGCTTTTTTTATGTATGTATGTATTTATATTGATACCTACGTTACTAGAAACAGAACCCAAAACATATGATACATTTTTTTATAATATTTTCAAATAATGTTGAGTGTGTATTCATGTTTGAGTGCAGATAAGTGTAGCATGACCACTTCTGTCCTATTTTAGGTTCCTAGATAGAAAATATTTCAAACACAAGTTATAAGAGGTAAAACATAATAATCAGCGTCTATTTACAAAATATACCTACAGCTTCAAACAAAAAATAAAAAAATCCCTACTCCATTTATTTGATGTTTTAAAGTCATTAATATCACTATTAATTTTTATTCACCTATCGTATTTGCTTGAAACGCCTCTTTTCATAATATTTCAAGTCTTAAGATGCGTTTGCACCGACAGATCCTTTAGATCTATCTTATTTGAATATGGATTTCGAATCATATTAATGACAAAATGCAAGTGAAGCGTAGGATTTCCATTCCTCGATCGGAGTGAATTTTCACATTGTCTGCACTCTGGCTGATATTCGCCGTTTAATATTCATGTCTAGCACCACGGCAGATTTGCTTCCTTAGCCAGAAATTAGATATTCGTTCCTCAGCAGGAACTCTGACATTAGCCTCTGAATACTCAAGCTTACCCTTGCTGAATTTGAACAAGATTTTATTACCTATAATAATTCTTCCTTTTGCCCATTGATTTCGGCAATTCCGATCAACTACAGATTCGTAATGAATAAGTCCATTTGGATCCAGTTCAATTTAGAACGCGATAATGAATTCGTTATTGCTTGATTTCTTTATTATTAAGGGTTAATAAAAGATAAAAGATAAAAAATGTTTATTCAGTAAGTAGGCCGCACGGGCACTTTTACACGTCAAAATCTACCAGCGCTTCGCAAGAGACCACTGATGAGAAGAAACGCCGCAAGAAACTCAACAGTCAGTCGTTTTTTAAAATACTACTTATGATATTATACAATTATAAAGCTTAACCTAGCATGATATAAAACAATGAATTTAACATAAAATAAAAATAAAAACAAAAAACATTCAAGCGTAGCTTGAGCAGGAAAATGTGTCAAAACTAAGAATTTTCATAAGTTTCATAAGTAGTAGTAATAAAAAATATATAAATTAAAAAGACATATATATATATATACTTTCCTATGACAGTGCAAGACAACCACCACATACAAAATTTCCTCCTGCAGAAACCGTGTCCCCTATTTATAGGAACAAAAAAATAATCATGTACATATATATCACAGCTATACGTCAAAAAGTGGCTGGTTCCGTAATTGTGCCTTTGCTTTGTGCAATGTACTCGTGCTTACGACCACGCCAAATGAATGATTATGACACAGTTGTAGTTATAAAAATATAACTCTTCACATTTTTTTGCCATTTTGAACTAAATTAAACGAAGTCGGCTCTCCGGCTAAACTGAGAAGACGTAACAAACAGACAAAGAGACCAACTTAAATTTCCGTTTATGTTATGTATTTTTTTTAGAAATATCTCATCACAGAAACCTTAAAAACATTACACAAATAATTTTTGTGTATCAACACGTGGTTCAAATCAATTTGATTGTTGAGCAAGATTGATCACCGAACCGATAGGTGCCTTAACTAATATCGACGAATATTCGGATAATTCCCGCTATGTCATCATCTGATCATCAATAAAGATGCATTCGCTATTATTTTCGATCATACCATGAACAATGACGGATTGCATGAAGATTCATATAAGTTTTGATTTATGGTAAGTAGTTTACTTTACGTTTAAAGCATGAAATTATATTATCTACTTATGGAAGTAGGTTACAAATTTTGTTATCAGTTCATATTCGCATTGTAATCGCAAAGTAGATGCGTATTGCAGAATTTTAAAATTAAAACAAAGTGTGCAATGTTTTTTCTCTTCAATACTTTAATCTATAAATAAATGTGAGATAAACTTTTAAATGGCAATTTTCGAACCCGTTCATCCTAAAGTTGACATGAAATGACATTTCAGTTTTATGAATTTCATAACAAGAAAAACCTGAAAGGGAGTCAGAGTTCCGTAAATTAAAACTTCGACAATTTAACTTTTCACGCCCCACGATTACTTTTAAAGTTTAGTTAGGTGGTAACTTCTAAGCTCATGAGAATTGTATTCTACCAATCCCATATTTTTGAAGAGTTGTACAAACTTTGTGGAACCAAATAGTTAACTAAAAGTTTAAAAATGCAATTATTAATCAAATAATTATACACACCACATCGCTGGAACGTCTTTCATAAAAAATCTACAATACTTACTGCTCTTTGGTTATTCCGTAAACCTACAGCACTAAGCAGATAAGAAGTCAATCCTGACCCATGAAGTTACTAACTATTGACATTGTTAACACTGTAAGCAGTAAAACAATGCTAGACTTATTTGTTGCGTGTGAAGGAAATAGTACTTAATAATAATATCATTTTGTGACTGCTGTCAACATTATCCATATTCAGTAACTTCATGGTTGTGCAATGTGTCAAGATTTTTTATCGGCCAGACACTATAAGTAGTACCTATATAAATAATGTGACTGCGGCTTACTTGCCTTTAAATCATCAATATAGTAAGCACATTTGTAAAATACAACTTTGGAAACCATAATTTTGTCGATTGTATAATTTCATTTCACGGTATTATCTGCTGAAACAATAGTGTTTTCAGAAAATGTTGAACATTAATTACGTAGGTTAGGTTAGGTTACACTAGAGACTACCAAAAACAAAACTCATGTGGAGAGAAATGCCCTCCAATGTAATGAAAATTCTGCGTAATGATACATGGATAAAATAATGGGTAACTACCCCATAACTTCACTCTTAACTCGCTTCAATCCAATTTGAAATGAAAAACAATTTCATTTCAGATATTTAAACATGTCCACTCCACTCACCTCTAACACGCTAAAAGGGCTATCTCAATTGCGGTACTCTGCGCCGCATAAAACATGCCCTATTACCCAGCCTTCCAAATCCCTGTAAGCGATTTGCATACCTCTGATCTCAGACACCGGTGGAAAAGCTAACTGTACTGATACCGGCTGAATATGCACACGGTCTAGTGCACCTCGGAGGCTCATTCCATTATTTAGTAGGTACTTACCTCGGCTTGGCTGCGGCTAGGTAAACCGCGAAGTGCAGCATAAGCCTGTCCTACTAATGTTTGTCTTTGTTATGTGAACATTTTTGCAATAAGTGGGGTGTCGGTTCGACTTTTGTTTGGATGATTTAGAATACCATCATGTTTCT
Organism: Acleris sparsana; assembly: GCA_923062465.1. Taxonomy (NCBI): domain Eukaryota; kingdom Metazoa; phylum Arthropoda; class Insecta; order Lepidoptera; family Tortricidae; genus Acleris; species Acleris sparsana. Next base: position 7,617,793 of record OV281293.1, read on the forward strand.
TTTACCATAGCGCTTCTTAATGGATCTGGAAATCAAGTTCCATGTTTTGTTTGGTGTTTTCGTAAACTTGCTTCAGAGTTCCTTATTGCTCGTACGTACGAGTATATTGTAATATACATAGGTATATAGCGAACGGTATTAATAGTGATTGCCGAGCAATGCAAAAAATCATCTATTTACCAAGTCCTGTTTTAACTAAAGAGTTTGAAAGTTAGTATGGCATAAACTATTAATAATCTTTAAAAATGAATAGGTAATATTTTTCCCTTTAACAACCTATCGCATCACTTAAATTCAAGCGGCCTTTATAAGCCTCAAATAGAAGTACCTATTTTAACTTAACGTTATTTATCGTTATGAGGCTGACAAATCTGTTTTAAGCCCGTAAATGGGCGAGCGTATTTTCCGAAGGGTACTGCAGGGTACCGAAATAGCGTTCGTTTAAGTTCACCCTTCTTTGTAGGCACCGGTAAAATGTTGCCTACATTACCGGCGGTCGATCCTCATTTATAAATTGAACTTCCTGACCGACTCAAAAAGGTTTCCATTTATAAAATACATTCGTAAATGTGAGAACTAGGAATGTTAGTAACTTTTTATATGCACCTATTGTAAAAAATGTCTGTTTTCAATCCACCGAGATACACCCCACATTATGATATAGGACTCATCTAAGTAAGTAGTTACGTACATTGGAAACACAAAAGTTTATATTTAATTTAAATGCATTACTGCCAGCATTATCCACGGTAGGAGTTTGTTAGATTAGTGTAGTTTAAATTATGTATGTTTATTTATATTTCTTTGTCACTTATAAATACAAACAACGACAAGTCACTAAAATATGCAAATACTTTTAAGTCTGTACAGTCACCAGCAAAAAGATATTAACCAACATTGCGTTAAAATTTACCTGACACGCTCTTATACCTCTAGCAATAAAGACGTGTTAGATATTTTTGAGCCCAATGCTGGATAATATATTATTGCTGGTGACTGTACGTTGATAAAAATATTTCAGAGCAACTGAATAGAAACAGATTTCATGTTGATAATGCGCACCTGGAAGGGCTCTACGCTCCATTCGTAGTATTCATATATAATATTGGGTTGAAACTTATTTGTATTTAAATAATTGTGATACGAGGACGATAATTTAGAATAAATACGTTATTAGTTTTCCTTTTTTTTTTAAATAGACAGTGGGTTTGCTCTTGACTAACTCTTGCCCCTTGAGGGCGAAGATTTTGTCAACGATGAATCGAGTTCACCCAGAAGATGCTATTCACCCTAGCTTTAAATTGGTACGGACGGAATCCCGCAGTGCGTCTGGAAGTCCAATGGTAGAAAGGTGACTCGGTTTAGCTTCTATGAAATCATTGACAATATTTTTACTACGGTTATTTAACAAACCAATATATAAATAATCAATCATTTATTGAGAGAAAATTACAACTCGCTTTTTGTTGTTTATCATAAAGATAAATAAATTACTCTTATCGTCCGTGATGCTGCAAGACCGCGTAACTAACAAATTAAATGAGGTGCAAAATATACCTTAGCACGTAAGTCAGTAAGGTACATTTTGCAACTTATTGAATTCGTTAGTTACGCGGTATTGCAGGCTTATTACAAGAAGCATAAAACCGACAACGGTGACCCATATAGGAGCAATCTACCCTATTAGAGATCTATACTGCTACTTTTTGGGCTAGCCCGCACGTGGCGCACCAGTTACGCTTGCGCATGGTGGTGAAAAAGCTGTCTCCCCCGGCGGCTCCGAACATCCCTTATACGTTACAGAAGCCCCACTATTACCCGAAACACTTTGAACGTGGTGGATTACATAGACCTGTTGCGTATAGCGCCACTGTAAGCTGCACGAGTACAAGGAGGTGCAGTATGCTCTAAATAATGTAAACTTCACCTTCTAAACCTTCCTCGTACATCGCGCAAACTTACGAGCTAACGTACTTAATACCCTGAAACGACAGAGTCCTCCGTTCCGATTAATGTTCTTATCGTCTATGAGGCCTTTGAGAATAATTTCCCTAAATATTCAAAAAAATATCAACCCTAATATCTTCAACTGTCCTGCCACTCCCTCAAAGACCATTATATTGGCTTTTGGTGGCAAATTTAAGGCCATTGGATAACAGTATAATGTCTTACACTCTGTTATCAGTTCCACGTATACTTACCAGTAATGCTCTGAGCAGAACCATGTCTGCTCATTGACGCAGATTTCACGTCACCTGACATTCATTCCGCGCCTCTATCCTAGGCGGTCAAATCCTAATCGTATTATTTTTAACTGGGTCGCCATTACTGTCCAATAAATAAGAGCTATCAAAACGTTTACAAAACGATAACAGGTCAAAAACAATATGGTTTTTCCAATGTTGAATAGAGGCCCTAAATAATTTATCAAACAACTATGAGCAACTTTGTATGCATTCCGGGCTCAGAACCAACAGAGGTGGGTGTTATGCCATTAAATAGATTTGCTGACCCCATTTTGACGCATAGTCATAGGAGGCGAATAGTCGCCTCAATGTATTATAAAATTGGTTTGTTATAATATGTATGTATGTATGTAAACTCTTTATTGTATAAAACACAGAAAGTAAAATACAATATTTACAGAAAAGGAACGTACAAAGCCGATTTTATTCCTGTAAGGATCGCTTCCAGCTAACCTAATAATTAGTCCCGGTAGTTGTTTCGGCAAACGGTCTTATAGCGAAAAGTCTCGACCAACACCTCAAGAGACTCTCGCTAGATGGCTGGGTCAAGGGCCAGAAACAGAAGACAGTACTCCTCGACACGGCACGCATTGTGAGGAGGTTCCTCTCTCTGCAGCCCTAACCACCGGTAGCTTGAGCCCTGCCCCGCTGCCGGCGGCACTCGTAGGTTAGGTTTTTTATAATGTTTATTTTTTGTATTAGTTTTGTTATTTTACCTTTATTTTTTAATATTAATTGTAAAAAACCTAACTTATAGATAATTAAATAAATTTCTGAATAATAATCAATAATTTAATAATTTGCGTCATACAGCTTTTAATCCTTGGTAAAGAGCTACTTTAATGGTACGGTAAAACTATTCACGGTTTCAGGTGATAAAATACGGCATAAAATATTTATCAGCCCGGCACAAGAACGGGGCGAAAACTACAGTGTTAGATATGAGGCTGCGTAGTACGCTGTAACTCTTTACGACAAGCTTAAGATTTAGTGTATCTAGAGTATAAGATTTACACTACAAAGGGTTAATAAGGTTCTTACAGGCATTCATTCGAAAAACAAAGTAACCACCGAACTCTAGAGAAATTTTAGAGGCATTGAACTCATTCCTTATTAAACGCTTTATATTAATTTCACTTGTAATCAACAAACTAACAATGCAATCAAATCATGGAAGTCAAATTTTACCGTCTTTTATTGACATCCGATTGCAATACTTAATCAGAATAATAATAACCGCAGGGCAGCTAGTGGCGAGCTGTTGGTGAGTGGCGACACCACGGACCTGAGTGCTCCCGGGGGTAGGTCCTGTTCTTGAGGCGAAGAACAGGCTTGCCTTCATCGGCCGGCTGCGGTGTACAATGACGAGGAACAGACCCTCACCTCTGGCTTGCCTTTATTGGCTGGTCAGAGTGGAGTCACAAGAGATATATGCTCGAAGGGCGGATATGTTGCATAAGTGGTAAGTGGGCACCTTATGGTCGTTTAAAGTCCAGAAGCACCTCTTTTTTTACAACAACAAAGCTGTAGTACGTAAGTAACTGTAACAACAAGGCAACAATCAATATTAAACTTTTAAAGAAAATATGTGTCTTATTTAAGATGAATAAAAGTAAAGTTTATCCTTCTTTAGAGAATGTCTTAAGAAGTCACCAGTTTTGTCACACACGAAACTACTTTCACATTGATATCTTACTTCAAACAGGCAGACAAAATTAAATTAAATCGGAAAGACCTCAAGCTAGCAGCGTAATCTCTTTCCATCTAGATAAATTGTTACGTGATAAAATATTGTGTAAACCAATACAATTCAGATAATTTAAATATTATCGAGGTCGCTAAAGGGTTAGCCTGATAAACACCAATGCTTTTATCGCTGTCTTCTTTGCATATAATTTTCCCTTAAAATTACAAACCCAAAAAAATCTTAACAAAGCCCGGACTCCGTCCTTTCACAAACGTAATTCCTAATTTGCTTTTATTCTCCCCCGCCTGTTTTTACAAAATTGAATAATCTTAAATTTCTCAATTTGTACAAAATACTTTCTTGCAAAAGGGTTTTCTTGCATCTGCGAATAATCTGTAAAAGTAAGTGAGTCGTAGCAAACAATACTCCGCAAAGGTCTTCGGACAATGTAAATAGGTAGATAGTAGCGATTCAATTTCACGCATCCTTTGAACTAAATAATGATATGTCCAGGGAGCCCCGAGTGTAGGAACAACCTGCCATCAGTGTCTGTCAAAAGGTCTTGCTTAAATCGAATTACGATTGATCCTCCGCGGGCCACTGGACCGCGTCATATTGAGATTGTTTCTTGGTGAAGTAAGTGTGATACTTTTGGATGTAAATAGAGTTAGATGTTGATTGCTAGATTACCTGCTATTTATGTATATACGAAAGTGATTACTCGTTCTACTTGTTCGGCCACGGAAGTTAATTTGCTACCCATTGCAAAAAATCGGCTTGAAGATGTCATTGTCATTAGATGCCAAGCCATTAGTAATTGGTAGAAAACTGAACCTTATTGATGTAGAATGTCAGATTGACTTTGGAACTAAGGTGGGTTACAGTTTTAATTCCTTGACTGTACGTCTACATGACTCATCGCTGGTAAACGTACACTATGGAAAATAATTATTTCATTTACATAATGACGACATATTTAGCCTAATTGGTAGTGACCCTGCCTACGAAACCAGCGGTTCCGGGTTCCATTCCCGGTAATTATGGACAAATATGATCGCGAGTCTTGCATGTTTTCTATGTATTTAATTTTTATTGAAATTCATCCCCTAAGGGGGTGAAAAAGGAGTATAAAGTTATTTTGGGGGTGGTTTGGTTCGAAGTTGATAACAATACTCCTTAATGCTTTTGATTTACATAACATTTTATTTAGACACATGTTTAAAAACTCAATCTGATTTTATTCAAAAAAGGTTGACCTCACATAAAAGCTTAGTGCAATGCAAATACTCAAACCGCTGAGACTAAAGATTCCGAATTTGGTGCATAGGTTCCTTATGAGGTCTAAGGATGCAGTTAGAAAGGATTTCCTGAAAATCGACCCCCAACGGGAAGTTGGAGGAGTAGCGGGAAAGTAATTCTACGAGTACGAAGTCGCGCGCGTCCTCTGGTATTTATATAAAATTGGGTTGGCAAGTGAAAAGGTTGTGAAACGGCAGGCTCCTACAAAGACATAAGCTTCACAGTTACCGCGTCAATATTCCTGCGATTTACAATACAATTGAAGAAAGTCCTTAAACACGGTAAAACAGAACGAGTTCCCAAAAAAGATGTGCTGCCAAAAAGACAACCCAAGAAAGATTGAATTGAAGAACTATAATGATGATGTTTTAAGCAGAAAACAGCCACTCTCGTAAACTAATTATCTAAGAGAAACGCTATAACCGCATTAGATCTCTCGGCGAGTGTCATCTCAAGTGTATGTTAAAGCTTAATGAAGAAGATTATTTGCAAAATAAGTCTGTAAATTAAGTGGAAGCGCACACGTGGGAGGCATTACTCCCCACGGCGTAGGACGATTTGATTGCGTCTGCAGTAGATTTATTCCTCTCTTTATTCTCAAAGCGGGTTACTTTTGTAAGACCAACAACGAAAGAGGAGTAAAAAATGTACTTTATTCAAGTATTTAAGTTCTATAGATTTAATTTAAGGGAGTAGGTGATCTCAAATTATTTTCCTTAACAATTAACACCACAAATATTGAACCATCGACAATCACAATAATTTAAATACAACATCAACAACATCGTAATTGTCAACGGAAACAGTAAATACTGTTGACTGTACTACGCACTGATTACTATATAACAGTTAAATAAACAATACTATGAACCAAACTAAGCACAGACGAATGTTATTAAAATGGTTAAATAATACATCGTGTCACCCGAAAGACGTCCACTGCTGGACACAGGCCTCCCCCAAGGCTTTCCACTCAGACCGGTCTTGTGCTTTTCGCATCCACCGCATAAATAATACATTATTGACCAAATGCAGCGGCATGCAAATCTACATAAAAATCTGTGGTTAAATATTTGATTTTACGTTTGTTAGTGATGTAACTTAACTTACTTAAATTGATCTTTTTTTATTTTTTGGGTTCTGTAGCCAAACTGGCAAATAGTCCGTCCGTATGTCACAGGCATTTTACTCGAAAACTAGTCACATGAGGTACATTGATGAAGTTAAGAGTATAGGTGTCTTGTAGAAGCTGCTACATAGTTTAGTAGATAAATAACAGATACAAATATGTCTAAAGGGGCACTCCACGCATGTAACAAGAATTAAAAAAAATGCTTTCAGCATAAATCATCGTGTGGCACATATTTTGACAGTTCTTTAAAAACATTTTGGGGTTCTCCCGCTTCTCTTATCTTTTACACCGTATATCCAAAACATATGAAAAAAGGTAGGCTTCACGCGGCACACTTAATAAATACTTTCAAAGAATACAATGTTCAACATGCTATTGCCCGGTTTTTAGGTAATTTGATGAATGAAACAGTACAATTTGATATATAGTACACCTTAGCATCATTTTAAAGTGCTGCCACGTTTTATTCATTTTCTAAAGTACCTTAACGAAACCATTACAGACCGGCACAGAAATGCATACCATATAATATGTTTTAGAAACCAGAGAGGAATGGACGTTAATATAGTTTCAAGTTAAAATTGTATTAATGTCTTTATTGGACTCCTATTTCGAGTTTAACTATTTATGTAAATTAACGTCGCATTTATGTTCTTAAACTTCTATACACCGTGTTTTTTTTGATTTACGATAACTTTAAGGGAACGTTCTTTAGGTCAAACAAAGTTAATTTCCCGAAGACAGACAAATGATAAGTCTAACGGTTTTAAAGATATTTAATTTTTAAATTTAATCAGTTAATCACGTTAAACTAGTGTAAAAGGCTCTCTTAATTGATAACAACAATTTTCTTTTAATACTTTATATGACTCTTATGAGTAAAGAGTTTCCAATTGTTAGGTTTGTATACGCGTCAGTCTAAAGTGACAATCTTGTACCTGTCAAGTGTTATCTTTACTTGTGTGTGTATGTCACGCCAACATAGACGTATTTGACACTGATTATTAGTTAACGCTCAAGGCCCTTTTAGAATGACCAAAGATAAAAGATTTCATTATTTTGTACTAAACCGAAAAAAATATTTTTTTTCGCAGTATTTAAAAATCTAATGTACCAATTAGTTTCTATGGATATACCTAGTAATATGCCGAAGTTATCGTAAATCAAAAAAAACACGGTGTATATCAGCAAAGACGTTGGGCTAACTCGTTTAAACATTTTTAAACAATTTCTATATTTAACTAACAATAAGTATCCCATTTATGAGCCAGAGGTGTGACGGCATTCAAAATCTGCACCGACTGACGATGCGGTGTCTACAGTAGGACATTGTTTTCATTTCCCGCATCGCTTGTCGGCCGGCTTCCTTTATGCCAAAAACCCTTTGAAAAACATTTCCTTATGCAACCAGCTCAAAGTACTGCAACAATAAAAGCTTCTCGCACCTCGCTGTGCGGAAAACATCTTTAGAATTCTGTCACAAGACATTCTTTATGTAATCATATAACCTTAGAGGCCTTTTTATGGTTTGCATGATATAAATAAAACACTCACAAGGCACTAATAAATTGAAAGCATATTAAGAGTTCATTCACGACAAATGTTGTATAAAAAGGCGAGAGAGTTTTGTAAGCGCCTAAGCTTCGAGCGTTGAGTCTGCACACACATTATTTGAATATGTTGGCTGACAAATAAATATTTGAATGCGCCGTACGGCTGATGTGTTAAGCATTCATAGCGAAGTGTCGTTTAAATGTGATTCATGAAAATATACTCGGTGCTCGAGTACCGAGTAAGGGAGTTGCCACACGCCCGGCCCTTTGCTTTGATGTACGTTATAACCGGAATAAATTGCTTCACAAGATTAGATGTCAAACGTACTTTGGGTAAACGCCACGGTATTTTATTAGAATATCCGATAATTTTGGTCGTCGCCTTGAATTTTTATGTTGTTTTCGCGTTTCTTATTATTTTCGTCGTGAAACAACCGATGCCTGCGAGTACGTATTGTGTCACATGCGTCGCATCTCGCTAAAAGCTTTAGTCGTACAACTGTACGAGTGATTTTCTTAAAATATCTCTCATTTACTCTGAATGCACTACGCCGCTTTTGTGTATATGCAAAAAGGAAGTGCAACTTAACAATATACAGAATTTATTCAACACCATTTTTGTTAGACAGCGTGTTATTTCAACGCGTTGGAAACCCAAGCAACCCTAGCCCTGTTCATGCTTTGAAATTAATATATGCTTCAGAAAGTTCGTACAAATTACTGAAAATGTTAAAACAATAAACTAACGTTTTAGGAATACATTGTGGAGTAGAAGTAACTTTCACGTAGCAAAGAGAAGTGGATATATTTTTCTAAAAATAATACAAACATGGTTTCGTTAAGTAGGTACATGAAATGTAGCGACTCGATATAACCTTCGGCGAACCTTTTAAGAGAATTCCATTTAAGCGCCAATACGTCGAGCGGAACGTTTGCCTATATTCTCACAAATTGCTCTTGTTCAACATTGAGGAGGGTCTGTGATAAATCAAGGACTTCATATTGAGGTGCAAAAGTATTTCGAAGTGAAGAAACGGCGCACCGTTTGATTGAAAATCAATCAAAACGTATTTTATTTTTTTACAGATTGAATTGTCAACTGAGTCCATAAAATATGAAGCCACCATAAGTTGGGTGTTAGAGAGCCATTTGTTGTTTTATGTATACGACTTTAATGTTTAGACAAACAGGTAAATGAAATTAAATAAAATTCATTATGTTTCGTTTACTCAAAGACCCTAATTTTGTAAACGAGAATAAAAATAAAAAAAAAACATAATGATTGAATGCCTACGACTATGCATTAGTGTAAATTATACATTGTTAAAGGTATATGAATGTTATAATGATGACTGTCAAATTGGTAATCTTATTTTTATTTAACTATGTACCTACTTTAATTGCAAATAAAACGCATAAAAAAATTAAACCTTGACAATCTAGTGCGAATAAATTAGACCTGGAGCCCTAACATAGCTGCATTTATCGCGTGACAAAATCATCCGTAATAAAGCATCCGTCACCGTCTGACACATAAATATGTACGACAGTGACGGATGCTTTATTCACATTTGAGACGCGATATACTAGGCCATATTGCATTGATCCGATCGCATCCATACTAGGCCCACAGGTCTATTTCTGAAATGGTAATAATAATTAGTCTTGGTGTATCTTAAGCCTCGCCTGATTATTGAAGTTAGTAGTTTTGTGGCGTAACCAAAACCTAACCTTATCGCAAGTATCTTTGTGAAACCACTTACGTTGTGGGAATCGGCTGAAAACCAGTTATGGGAAAATAAAGGACAAATACTATAAGCCTCCGCCCAATAAGACAAGCAATACGAAATACCTATGTTGATGTATGTGTGAAAATACCGTAACGTACTAAAAAAAAATAGGAAAAGTTCCTGGGTAAAGACAAAGTACTTGCTCTACAAAATAATAGTAATTTGAGCCTATTAAAGAACCATGAGCAACGTTGTATATAGTCTGGGACCAGAACCTACAGAACTGAGTGTGATTTATTTTAAAAACGATCTTTATAATGTACTTTCTTTCTGTTACTATGGGCTCCAAATTTAACTCCATGGCAGAAAGGAATTTTAGTTGTCTTGTAAAATGTAGTTACAAACACGGGGTGGGGTTCATTTTCGCGGGTACGAGTACAATCCCATTTTTCTTAACAACGAAAATATGTTTTAGCAATGGCATCTTATTGTGCACACTCCAGTGCGCCACTCGGTCGATGTCCTCCTGCAGCCTACGACAGTCCGAGATATCACTTATCACTCGACCTAGCTTCAAGTCGTCACCGAATAAAAGGCATGTGGAATCCAGCATCACATCCGGAAGATCGTTGAACATGAGAATGGACCCTAATGGCCCTAAATTGCTGCCTTGACTTACTCCTGATCTAACATAGTACGGCTGAGATTTCCTGCCCGCACAATCTACATACTGCTGCCTATCTCACATATAGCTGGCCAAAATTTTCAAACGTATGTGGCGTGCAGAGATATGCAGATAGATAAAGTAAAAAACACAGTGTTCGAAATATCCGACTTTAAGCATGTAACTTTCTTTATACAGCTACGAAAAGAACCACTTTTTGAGCAACTGTATTTAAAAAAAAAAGCCTTTTCCATGGACAAAAAAGTGTTTCAACACCTATCAAAAGTTTTGCCAAAAAGGAAAAAACTTTTTCGATTAATCACGTAAAACAATTTATAACTTTTCATCGTGGCCGTAGTATAAAAGCAATTACGAGCTATGGATCTAATTAAGTATTCACAAACGACACTCATTCAGACGTAGCACGTATAACTCAGACCGTTAATGGAATAGTTAAAGAGAAAATGTTTGAACGTAGTACACTCGATAAAAAATGTGTGGATTTTCCGCTAGTGCATACCAAAGGGTCATTCGGTTTTAACTGCGTTATAAAAACTGAACGAATTGATTTGTTTAATGTTTTATTGGTACGTCTGATTTTTTAAGATATTTTTTAATTCAGACACTTATATTCGCAGAAACAGTAGATATCAATATAAAATACGAAACTATATAAAACGTATTTTTTTATCTAATGCACGTCGTTCCTCTTCTTATACGACAATAGCCTGTATCTTATCTTATTAAATACTAGAAAAAAGTTTAAGAAAGAGCACGGTTATTTAGTACTAATAGTAGTACTAAATAATCGTGCTCTTTCTTGAACTTCTTTTTTATACTATTTTTTTCATAGAATGCCATTACACAGTGTCATCGTCATCGTCATATAAAAATTGGCGTCGGCTGAAATAAAAAGAATAAAACGTTCTGCAGGTCAGGAAGCATTAAGTAGTCTTAATAAAAAATAAATACAACTTTTCGAAATCGAACACGAATACACATACACAAACATACCGTGACGCCTTCATCCCAGGGTGGGGTAGGCAGAGCTACAGAATAACCAACAACTCTAACAACTTGTTGTTAATTCTATAACCACATTTGGCACATACAGGCCAAGATGTTTACCAGTGTATATTAGTGACAGGTTGCAAGCCCATCGCCTAACAATACTACAAGCCTTTAATCCCTTGGAAGGCATGGAGTGACACTATTCTAAGCCGGCAACCTTGCGGCACTATAAAGTCCAAAAAATCGACCCAGGGACTAATGCTCTTGAGATAGCAAGTTAAGTTTTTATAAAATTGTACCCCATAAAAATGTTGTCGTAGTAAACTTCAAACATAACATCAAATGACACACATGACAATGACAATGACATTCACAATGACAAGGTTCTAAGTATGCTCAACATTTTTATTCAATCACGTACGAAAGAGTAACAAAAAAACTATGTACCCGAAAGTGCATACTTTTTTATTACTCTTTTGTTCGTTTCGTAAGTCAAAATTTTCATTTAATTTGGAACTGTATTAAAAGACATGAACGTAATTAGCATATTAAATTGTTACACTGTCATTCTTATTATTTTTTAAAGGTACAGTTTCATCTTAATTTCATAATTTTATGTTCTTATTTGCGACGGACAAAACTTAATCACGACAGAGTATTCACACCACGTCTTAATTATCCGGCTGGCTGAAAATTACTTTCTGATGATAATGTAAATTATTCCCATAAACTTAAAACTAGCTATCTGAACAAGAAGACTTTACAGCCTGATATTATTACTTTTTCTGTGCTTTTAATTGTTTTAACGCAGTTAATATAATAATTCCCGTATTTTTATCATAATAATTAAAGTTAAAACTACGAGTATCTGCTAAGCAATAAATTTTAAGTGTACCTAAATACATGTATTTTATTTTGATTTCTTTATGATTATCAGGTAAATAATAAGTTCTGAATCTTGACTCCATGCTTGTAGCCCTTGTAGGTATTACACCGTTTCACCGAGGGGGATTCGAGGATGGACAAACATACATGCGCTCTAAACGCACTGACGTGTCAAAATACAATCGGCATAGAGTTATTTTAAAAAGAATACGATTCTTCACATGAAGTAAGTTCTTTTCTTGCAATAATACTAAAACAATCAATTTTACTGTCTAATTAAGTAATGGAAATCACCGGTGTCAGGGATAAGTACCCACATCTTATTTAGAGGTAACCGACCGACAAACAAGTTACTTGCATTGTTGTGTTTGGTGTGGGAATAAAACAACCGGTAAATTGACTAGCATATAGTAATTCCATCTTAGTCTTAAGATTGCAGTCTTGATATTGCAAATATATTTTAGGCTTCAGAGGCTACTTAGGTGGCGTATGTATCTGTTAACCTTCTCCATACCACTCCACACCTTAAAACACACCATTTACTTATTTGGAAGAAATCAACATATAGCGCAACGAGACTTCTACGTCTATCTACCTTACACAATTTATTACTACATAGCAATTTATTTCGATATTACCCATCGGTAGGGTGTTAGTGCTCCCACATTTCGCCAGAGGCAACAATTTTTCGCTTCACCGATCCGAAAACCTGAAACATGGTTAAATAAACTAAGTTTACATTCGGCAATCGATCATAAAGTGATTAGGGAACAAACGACGTAAAGGCCCAGCCACACAGGATGCGTGCGCGTAGACGTGACGTGCGCGTGCGCTTTCCACTGCGCTGTATAGTATTAATTCTCATACGACAGTCACTATACAACGCAGTGGCAAGCGCACGCGTACGTCACGCTCACGTCTACGCGCACGCATCCTGTGTGGCTGGGCCTTAAATCTTGAAAGAGTTATTCAGAATTTGAATGTATTTTTTTTTATTTGTAATTAAAAAACTAGTTCGTTAGAAATTGAGAGAACTTCTTGGAACATGTATCAGTCCAAGGATACTTCTAACCAAATATGTCGAGGGATAATAATAATATACAATTTTAAAACCTGTGAAAAAAGTGTAATAACGATTATAAATTATAATTTAAACGAAGTACCTAAATAAACAAAATGAAAAAAACAGTATTGAACGTAACATGAAAAATATTAGTTATTAATTTAAAACTAAGTTTCCGGCTACAGAACTAAGGTTATTTAACTATGCTGAAACTGATATTTACATTAAAGCTGAAACTGTTTTAGCGGAATGTATACGCACATGTTACATAATTTACCTGTTTTCACTCGAGAGCCCCTATGCAATTACATAAATATTGTATGAATCGCAGTCAACTCCTCATTCTATAATTACAATTCCTAACATCATTATTACGAATTACTAGAAATTATTAACTGAAACAACAGTAAAACGTGTCACACACTGCGAAGATACGATAATATTTAACTTACGATATACGATAATTACGGCATTTTATGGTACCATCAGTAGTATGTATTCGCCGGTACTGGCCCCACCGCCGCTCCCCCCGAAAAAAGGTGCTCTGACGGCCGAGGGGCGGGCCTTCGCGGCAAAAAAAAAAAAAAAAAAATTTACACTTTTTTTCGGTGTTTTGGGGGCCATTTAGAGCGTTTGGGGAGGGTCCCGAGGCTCTCAGACCGCTCCTTTCCATACTTAGCAATAGCACCTGTATTAAATAGAAAAAGGTTATCAACTACCTGACCCTTTTTCTATTACCGGGCAAGCTCTCTATTGTGTGTGCGCGGGCGTTCTCGGGGCTTTTGTCTTGCACCCATCGACGCGTTTCCACCTTTTTTATTGTCTGATTATGCACTATTAACTGCTGTTATGTGATTTTTAATTTACCTATGTGTTTTTCATATCATTTAATTAAGTAGCAATAGTTACTTTCTTAACATATTGTTCATAGGGTCATAGTTCTAACCTAACCTAACCTACGTCGTTGAAGTAAACCTAACATCGTGAAACCTATCCTAACTTAACATAATTATCTAATGTTTTTAAGGATCATACTTCTAACCTAACCTAACCTAACCTAACCTAACCTAACCTAACCTAACCTAACCTAACCTAACCTAACCTAACCTAACTTGTTGAAGTACCTAAACCTAACATCGTGAAACCTATCCTAACTTAACATAATTATCTAAAGTTTTTAAGGATCATACTTCTAACCTAACCTAACCTAACTTGTTGAAGTACCTAAACCTAACATCGTGAAACCTATCCTAACTTAACGACGCGCTGGCCTAGTTGGTAGTGACCCTGCCTACGAAGCTAGCGGTCCTGGGTTCAAATCCCGGTAAGGGCAGATGTTTGTGTGATGAGCGCAAATATTTGTTCCTGAGTCATGGATGTTTTCTATGTATTTAAGTATATATTTCTCTATATAAGTATTTATATCGTTGTCTAGTACCCATAGTACAAGCCTAGAGCTTAGTTTGGGACTAGGTCAATTGGTGTGACATTGTCCCCTGATATTTATTTATTTTATTTATTTATTTAACATAATTATCTAATGTTTTTAAGGATCATACTTCTAACCTAACCTAACCTAACTTGTTGAAGTAAACCTAACATCGTGAAACCTAATATAACTTAAAATACCTACCGTTTTTAATACTTTCGGAAAATAAAGATGATTCAATCAAAGAAGTAGCTACACTTGGTTTTATATTTGAACAATCATACTCAACTGTTATTAAGCATCGCCTAACTTAACCTAAGCTAAGACCTAATTTAATCATAGCTTAAGTCCTAAGCAAAACTTAATTCAATTTACCCATGATAATCTTAGCAAACCAAGCTAAAATTAACATTTATTATCTTATGCTGTTGTTACTTAGAGCCTATTCTAAACAACTATAAAAACCATACATTGCATATATTTCTAAATAAATTACCTACACTTAGGCTGATAAAAATATGGTGATTAAATGTAATTTAATCTGCGTACGGGTGTGTATCTATGAGTATGTATCTACTTCTAACATTAACTAACATTATCTATTCGTAGTAGATATATTATATGGGGTTCAGCTTCACATACCTACATGTTTAATTTTACTGTTACACAGTAGTATGTAAAACTAAACCGAAGCATGTAAACTGGTTCCGACTTGCTGGATTCAAAATACCTACTATGGAGTATATCAATCAAAAAAGCCTGTACCGACAAGTTTTGTGTGCCCTAGTGAATGGTTTTAACGGCTTACTTGTTTTATTGGTAGCAACCTATTAAGTTTTATGGTCACAAAGGATTCGTTTTATTATTTTGGGTTTTGATGAATAATACGGCGTCTGTTTTACCTACGAGTTCAAACTTGTTTCTAGAAGGTTTCTTAACTTACGAATGGTATAAAAGCGGTGCGCTATTGTATATCGGCAAGTATTGGCTACTCAACTGTGCTCGTTACCGGATCTCCCTGTACATATAGCAGTATATAGACTTAACAGTGTTGTTTCGTGCAGTGAAGTGTTTATACAAAGGGCTAATAATGGATGTGAGTATGTACAAGTATTATAACTTAACTGTGTGTCTTTTAGCATTTGTTCACCGTGTTTTTATTAAGAGTAGGTATTGTAAACAGTTGTTTAATTTATTGTTTGATATTGTTGCAGTTCTCTGAAAATACTTTCAAAAACTATTACTACCCGGAAAATAAAGATGAATCAACCGACGAAGAAGGCACGCCTGGTTTTAAAGTTAAGCAAGCCATGGCAAAAAAGCGTTCAGCAAATAACATCGACAGCTTCTTTGAACTTCCCAAGAAGAAAACTAAAGCGTTGAAACGATCTTCGAATGTCAGTCAAAGTTCTCCTGACGGAGTGGGTTATATATCAACCGGACAAGATGACGGAGCATACGCTTCTCACTTGATTAAAATCGAGATATATGATATGCAAAAAGTTAAAAACATTCCACCCACTGAGCACTGGAAACACGCTGATGTGAGATTGAAATTCTACGCGTCTTCTGAAGATGAAAGTCAACTGCAATCGACACGTGATGTAATATATAACATAACAAAGCAAGTAGCTTCTAAAGACAGTTGTGTGAAATATTTTATTGACAATAAGAAACATTGATAAAAAGTGTTTGTGTAAGTTAAACAAAAGCTTGTTATTGTATTATATGTAAAAACCTTAGCTTTTAAGAATTCAAGATCCAGTCTAAACAATTATCTTTTTTTGTAAAATTAAATTGTGTGAAATACTTAATTGACTATAAGATGCAGTGATAAAAAGTGTTTGTGTAAATTAAACAAAATGGATAGTTTGAACTGCGATATCTATGATCCCGAACTCATCAGGCTCTGTGAGGAGCTTGAAGAAGATCAAGAATTACACGCCATCGGGGAACTTATAAGTCAACTTCATCGTGAGGCGTAAGTTATATTTTTCTATTTAAATATTCCTGTTCTAACCTGTTTAAAAGTGCTTGAGCAATACTTATCAAAGGATGGGTTTCTGACTCGTTGTGACTTGATCTTATTGTTATTGAAACAGTTAGGAGGGGTACCCCTTTATAAATGGGGTGTCCGTTGCAAAATAATTCATTGTTTGGGTTACAGTGTTTGAGTTACTAAGTGCTAGTTTATTCCATCATGGTGTTCATCATTATTAATTTAGCTCGTGATCAAATTGAATGTTTAAGCAAACAGTTTATTATAGCTAATTTCCATAGAAGCATACGGCTGTGGTTTATATCAAATCAATTACCAACCACACTTTTAGAAGATGCTGATATAAGACCTTATTTTACACCATGTGATGGACACATTAAAGACAAACAGAACAATTCGTCGTCGGATGTGATTGATGGAGTTTTAACAATGCAAGCATACTGCCAACAATGTAGTCAAGATTTAAGTTAGTATAATATCGCAACCAATTATACGCCAAGTCTGTATTTGCTATTAATACATACGGTGTGTTTAATTTCATTTTTTTATTTTTTGTAGATCTTCTCAAGTCGGGCGTGGAGTAAAAAGGACAGCTACAGTATCGGAAGCAGAAGAAGTGCCTACAAAGAAAGCTCGTGTCTCAACTAGTCGTGATGCAGTATCGATATTAGATGAAAATGTAAGTACAAAAAATAGTGATAATATTGAATGTTCTGTGTGTAGTAAGTTTGTGTGCAAAAGATATTTCTCCAATCATTTAAATAGCAATATACACAAAAATAATGTTTTAAGATCTGACACTCAGTGGGTTAACGTGCAGTTGATTGAAAACGCATTTAGGAATAGGGTGGCTACCTATAGAATATTGCTTGATGAAAATGTTTGCAATCCATTAACCCCCGAAACAATTTTACAAAAAAATAAAGAAAAAATCTTCACCTTATTGGATCGCTCACTGACTGATCATCGCGCCTTAAAAGTAAATTTTATTCTCAATGCAGATTTTACTCAAGATACCAAACAGCTGATTAATACGTTTGATTTTCAATTTAGTAACAATATAGTGAATCAAAGCTGTGACAAAAATGATATTTTTACAAGTACAGTTAACGAAATTTTAGCAAGATTATCTAACTTTGAAAGGAAAGACAGTGGTTGGAGTTTAGTAAAATTCAACTATCTAGATGTGAATGTAAATAAATTTAACCCATTACGTGGTTCTTCCTATATAGAATTGCCGCGTGATATAATGAATAAAAAGGCAGTTATTAATGTAAAAAACAATGATCATGAATGTTTTAGATGGGCTGTATTGTCAGGCTTATATCCATGCACAAACAATCATACAAATGAATTGAATTCATATATAGCGCATAAACATAAATTAAACTTTGAAAATTTGACTTTCCCATTTAAATTAACTGATATTCATAAATTTGAAAAAATTAACAATATAAGCATAAATGTTTTTGGGCTCGAGTACAATACACAAAGTAAAAAACATGATGTGATAGGACCACTACACTTAACTAAATGCAAAAAAGCTACCCACTTAAACTTATTATATATAACCAAAGGTAGCGAAGCACATTATTGCTTTATCAAAAAATTATCTAGATTAGTATCTAAACAACTATCCAAAAAGCAACATGCTGTACATATTTGTGATGGCTGTCTAACAAGTTTTACATCAAATATAAATTTAATCAATCATCAAAGAAACGACTGCTTCCATGTTTGTACAAAGTTACCTTCAGAACAAGATAAAAAGAAAAACTGGTTCAATGAAAATGTTCCATCAAACCTACTCACCTTTAATAATTACGATCGTAAATTAAAGGTACCTTTTGTTGTTTATGCAGATTTTGAGGCTTTTTTAAATCCAATTCCTTCATGTTTCAATAATCCTAGTACATCCTCTACAACAAATGTACAAAAACATGAGGTATATAGTTTTGGATACTACATAAAGTGTTCTTATGATGATAAGCTGTCAATATATAGAACATATAAAGGTAAAGATTGTGCCCAAACATTTATGAATTACATTAAAAAAGATTTAGTGAACATTTGTAGGAGTAATACTTTTATTAAAACCCCTTTGCCTTTATCTGATTCAAATAATTTAGATATTGCACAGAGCAGCACATGTTACATTTGTGATAAAGACTTAAACGGTGATTCCACTATTTGTTATAATCATCATACAGGTTTTTATGAAGGAGTAGCACATCAACTTTGTTCCGAAAAATACAGGGCACCTAATTTTGTACCTGTATTTTTCCATAATTTGAGCAACTATGACAGTCATTTTATAGTACATGGGTTTGGATTTGAGGAAGGAGACATTGAGTTAATACCAGAGAACAAAGAGAAATACATTTCCTTCTCTAAATCTTTAAAAGTGAATAATTGCACAATAAAATTGAGATTTGTTGATTCGCTTAAATTTTTGAGTTGTAGTCTTGAAAAATTAGCCAAAACCTTGACACCCGAACAATTTTGTGAATTAAAATTAAGTTTTCCATGTGAAGAGGATTTTAAACGATTAATACGAAAGGGTATCTATCCCTATGAATACATGACATCTTATGACACGTTAAAGTTAACTTCTCTCCCCTCTCAAGATAAATTCTACAGTTCCCTGGCTGATTGCAACATTTCGGATGAGGATTATGAACATGCGAGAGATGTTTGGACTCATTTTAATTGTAAAAATATGGGGGATTATTCTGATTTATATTTAAAAACAGATGTTTTGTTACTAACCGACGTATTTGAAAATTTTAGAAATGTATGTCTTAGGACATATGGGTTAGATCCAGCCCATTACTATACTGCTCCGGGATTAAGTTGGGACGCGATGTTAAAAACCACAAAAATAACTCTAGAGCTCTTAACCGACATTGATAAAATAGCTTTCATAACCAAAAATATTCGCGGTGGCATCTCGCAATGTAGTAAAAGGCACGCAAAAGCTAATAATAAATTTATGGCAGATTATGATCAAAATATTCCTTCTTCATATCTTATGTACTTGGATGCAAATAATCTTTATGGGTGGGCTATGTCTCAATGTCTCCCTACTGGTAAATTTGAATGGGTGAATGTAGATGCTGATTTCAATGTTTCTGATGATGCCGAACATGGTTTCATTTTAGAAGTCGATCTAGAATACCTCAACGAATTGCATGACTCTCATTCGGATTTGCCATTCTGTCCAGAAAATGTTTGTTTA
Source organism: Acleris sparsana (assembly GCA_923062465.1). Taxonomy (NCBI): domain Eukaryota; kingdom Metazoa; phylum Arthropoda; class Insecta; order Lepidoptera; family Tortricidae; genus Acleris; species Acleris sparsana. The sequence continues at coordinate 7,637,729 of OV281293.1, forward strand.
GGGAATTCCAAAGAAAAAAAATTAATTCCTAATTTAAATGGGAAAACGAATTATGTTCTACATTATAGAAATCTAAAACAATGTTTGAAGAATGGTTTGAAATTAACTAAAATCCACCGCATTTTGAGATTTGAACAATCAAAGTGGTTAAAAAGTTACATAGATTTAAACACTCACATGCGATCGCAAGCAACTTGTGATTCTGATAAAGACCACTATAAAAGTATGAATAATTCAATGTTTGGTAAGACCATGGAAAACGTTTTGAAATATGTGAACGTAAAATTGCTAAATCATTGGGAAAATCAGGGGAAATCACTGGGAGTTGAAACTATGATAGCCAAACCTGAGTTCCACAGTTTATCAATATTTTCGGAGAACTTAGCTGCTGTCCAATTGAATAAAACTAAAATATTTTATAATAAACCAATTTACTTAGGATTTTGCATTTTGGATATATCGAAAACTTTCATGTACAAATTTCATTATGACTACATGAAAACAAAATATCAAGAAAATCTAAGGCTTCTTTATACAGATACAGATAGTTTAGTATATCAAATATTCACGGAAAACTATTATGAGGACATAAAATCAGACCTTGATTTATATTTTGATACATCAGATTACCCATCGAACAATGAATATGGTTTACCATTATTAAATAAAAAGCGGTTAGGGTTTTTCAAAGATGAAAACAATGGTAAAATTTTTAAAGAGTTTGTTGGTCTACGATCTAAAATGTATGCTTTAGACGTTGAAAATCATGGGCTTATATCAAAAGCCAAAGGAGTAAATAAATGTGTTACTAAAAAACTGACTCTCAACGATTATAAAAAGTGTTTATTTGAAAAAAATGTACAACATGGCCAAATGCTAAGATTTAAATCAATAAAACATGTAATATTTACCCAAAACATAAATAAAGTATCATTATCTCATAATGATACAAAACGATTCTTGTTAGAAAACTCTTCGGACACTCTTGCGTGGGGACATTATAAAATACCACATCAATCATCACAAAATTAATTTGTCATGTAATTTATACTCACAGAACATTCAAAAATGTCATCATTATTTTTTGTATACCTAATTGTAGAAATGTAAATTAATTTTTGTTTTTGTAAATATTGGTTGGTGAAGCTGAATCAAAAAACAAGTGGTGGGGCTACTAATTGTAGAAATGTAAATTAAGATTAAGTACTTATATTGTAGAAATGTAAATTAATTTTAAGTTTTGTAAATATAGGTTGGTGAAGCTGAATCAAAAAAGCATGTGGTGGGGGTACTAATTGTAGATAATGTAAATTAGTTTTTAGTTCAACTATTTTTTTTTTTTATTGTTGGTATAAAAAAAAAACTTTGTTGAGTTTTTTGCGGCGTTCCTTCTCAACAATGATGTTCATTTCCGGAGCGCTGGTAGATTAAAAAAGAACGGACAATTTCGAAATAAAACATATTTTACAATGATATCTTTGTTTTTTTTTTTTAAGGTGTTTGCCGTTGTTTTAGTTGATTTATTTAAAAAGTAATTGAGCTCATAATATTACATCATTTCACTTTTATCTGTTTACATATCAACACGTATTACTAGTTTTAATTATGATACATTTTTATCATCCTTTCACAACCATTGTAGCTGGTCCGAGTGGGTGTGGTAAAACTCAATTTGTAACAAACTTTTTAAATAATTCCAAAGAAGTATGTAATGTTGTATTTGATGAAATTATTTGGTGTTATGATGAAATGCAGCCTCTTTACAATCTGGAAAATGTAAATTATAGTCAAGGAATACCAGATTTTTCAATGTTTGATGGGAAGAAACCTAAGCTTCTTATAATAGATGATCTGATGAGAGAATCGGATGGACGAATCGTAGACATTTTTACAAAAGGTAGTCATCATAGAAATTTAAGTGTTTTTTATATTACACAAAACATATTTCATCAGGGGAAAGGCCAACGTGATATTTCGCTGAATACAAGCTACATTGTATATTTTAAGAATCCCAGGGACAAAACACAAATACGCTACTTGTCACGACAAGTTTACCCAGAAAACCCAAAATTTGTAGATGAAGCCTACAAAGATGCTACTCAAGAACCACATGGTTACCTCATGATTGATCTGAAACAAAATACAAATGACATATGTCGTTTTAAAACAAAAATATTTCCGTTTGATGGGCATTGCACTGTGTATGTCCCTAAAAAGGGGTTTAAATACGATAAAAATCAGCAAATTTTAGTCAGTTCTACATGATGCATGCGAGAGTAAACACATATAAACATTTACTTGAAGCATTGCAATTGCTAAAACCAAAATATCGCACGGCGTTACTTAAATCTTGTGATGACGATGAGATCAACATTATTTGCGAGTGCATTTATAACGTTCTAAATGGAAAAATTCCATTAGAAAAAAAAGAAAAATCTAAATTAAAAAAACATAAAGATATCTTGCGAAAATTAATTTCAAAAGGAAAACATAAAATAAGAAAAACCGTTATAATTCAAAAGGGAGGTGCATTTCTACCTATTATATTAGGAGCAGTTTTAAGTGCCTTAGTAAACTCATTATCATAATCATAATGGAAAATACAAAAAAAATGCTATTAGTTGAATCAGATTTTATTGAAAGACTGAAACGCAATGAGAGCCTACCTGAAAATTCATCATCCCGCCTAGATGCTGAGATGCAAAAAATCCTTAAAAGTAAAATGAATGATCGTGAAAAGTGGACATTATATTCTCAAGCATTGCAACGATTTTTACATTTTATTGAAATAGATCGAAAACCGTTTAAAATACCTATCATAACGGAGGGGGAGCTTCAAGTCAACAACGAAAGTAATGATCTAAAGTCAAAAGTAAACAAAAAGGAGCTTAATGAATATAATGACTCAGTTGCAACTCCACCTTTGCGAGAAGGAGATGTTACTACACCAGTTACACCGATTGATAAAACAAATCCAGAACCGATGCCAATTAGTCCATCTAAAATTATAGATATATTACCCAAATCATATGAGAAAAAAACTCGAATTTTGTTGGATTACATTGTTTTGAGTAGACCAAAAATTTGGTGGAAGCCAACTGGTGAAGTTGTAATAAACAACCGCACTATTTCAAATAGTAATATTACTGATCTGGTAAGCGACACGATTAGATCTCTTAAACGACCTAAACCAACAGGATGGGAAGAGTTTGCGTTACTGTTAAGAGATATAAGAGTTCCTTTAAGCTGCATAGGTAATCCCGCAAACTTGGAATTCATTAAAACAGCTCAATCGTTTGAACCATTATCTGCATCTACAAGTACGAGATCATCAACAGATAAAGAAAAACTTAGAGCTACACCACTTACCACAGGAGTACTTAAGCGTCAACATAAGAAAATAGATTGGGAAAAATGGACCCCTTATTAGATATTAATAGAATCTACTATGATGTCTCCAATCCAGCTGGTTACAGTAGTTTAAATAATATAGCGAAGGAGATGAAAGAACAAATGAACAAAGAGGAAGTAAAAAAATGGCTACAATCTCAAGATACGTATACGCTACATAAACCTATTCATAAGCGATTCACCAGAAATAGATATATCCTATCTAACTTTAATGAACTCTGGCAAGCTGATCTAAGTGACATGAGTACATATACTGAATATAACCATGGATACAAATATATTCTTTGTGTTATTGATGTGTTCAGTAAATATGCTTTTGCGAGGGCTATGAAAAAGAAAGATTCATCAACAGTTAAAGAATGTTTTGAAAGCATATTTACTGAAGCCAACTTTGTTCCTCGTCATATACAATCTGATAAAGGTACAGAATTTGTTTCAAAGGTGGTAAGAGATTACTTTAAAAGCAAAAACATTAATTATTATACTACTAATAATCCCGACATTAAAGCAAGTATAGTAGAAAGGTTCCAAAGAACTCTTAAAATGAAAATGTGGCGTTACTTCACTCATAATAATACATATAATTATACCGATATTTTACAAGACCTTCTTCATTCTTACAATCATACCTATCATACTAGCATTAAAATGCGACCAATTGATGTTAACTCTAATAATATTATGACCGTTTGGAATAATTTATATTATCGAAAAAAAGATAGGCAAATTTCATTGGAAACCTCAAAATTGAATGTAGGCGATCATGTTAGAATAACTAAATATAAACATGTATTTCAAAAGGGTTATGAAAGTAATTGGAGTGATGAAATATTTATAATTAATTCAGTTATTTACAGATCACCACGAGTTGTTTATATGTTAAAGGATTTGCAAGGTGAACCCATCATTGGTACATTTTATTCTAAAGAGTTACAAAAGGTGACTTACCTCCCCTCCACCGAGTATAAAATTGATAAAATAATACGTTCGCGTCATATTAGAGGCATAAAGGAAATACTAGTGAAGTGGCAAGGTTATCCAAATAAATTTAACTCTTGGATACTTGCATCAAGCTTGAAAAAAATATGAATGAAAACAGTTTTTATTTAACTTTGTTGAGCAACAGTTCAACGGATTACTATACTGACAACACAACTGCACATTTTCTGACTAAATTACCTAAGAACATAAAATTAGAAGGGGAGTGGGTAGTTGGATTAGTGGAATTTCAATACCCGTGTTCCATGTATAATGTTCAAGATCATGAAAATATAATTTACATAAAGAAAAAAGTGGTATCACCCAACAACAAATCAACGAAAATTGTTGATATAAAAACCCATATACCAGCCACTACATATGATAATATTGATCATTTCCTTCAAGCATTTAATGAGAACCCACAACTAAAAAATAATGTCAAATTTAGATATGATACATTGACAAAAATGGTTGGAGTAACAACAACAAATAATGAAATAACCTCTATCATAACAACCCCGATACTAAGTCTCCAGCTGGGTTTCAAACCGAGATCAAATTTGAAACAAATTACATATGGAAAAAACCCTGCCAATTTATATTTAGGATTACCACCACAAATATTTGTTTACACCGATATAATTCATCCGCAAGTAGTTGGAGATGTTATAACAGCATTGCTTAGAATAATACCACTAGATCCAACTAAGTTCATTTATGGTGCATATAAAACTCACATTTTCTCACCCGCTCACTATGTACCGGTTTTACGTAGGGAGTTCGATACTATTGAAATAGATATAAGAACAACTACTGGTGTTAATGTACCATTCCAATTTGGTAGCTCTTGCGTGAAACTACACTTTCAACGAGTAAAATGAATTATAACAGATCTTCAGTCTCTTGTCCTTACCAGCATTATTATTCGCATCAGGCCGGCTCTGGTGTAGGAATTGTCTATAAAGGAGTCCCATTTCAACGAGGGCATGGTATAGGGAGTTTTTTGGGAGGGCTATTTAGATCAGTGCTCCCTTTATTATCTAGTGGTTTGAAAACCATTGGAAAAGAAACCTTAGGTGCAGGCGCTGGTTTGTTATCAGATATGGTAAATTCACGCCCTATGGATAGTTCGATTAGATCACGATTCAAGGAGGCAAGTGCTAATTTAAAAAGAAAAGCCGATGAAAAAATTGATTCCCTCATGTCGGGATCTGGGTATAAAATGTCATCTAAAAGAAGGGAACCGCTCATTACATTGAAAGCATCGAGACGAAGAGGAAGTAAAAAAAATAAAAACAAAAATATTGAGGATATATTTACAAGCTAAATAATGTCATTCCTACATAGTCATTCCTGTGAATGTGCAAAATCTGAATTAGATATATTTGCTCTTCCATCGACTCAAACAAGTATTGAAAGTGGACAGTGGGTTCATTACAAACCAATTTCATCTTTAAGTGATGATGCTCCCATCGAATTTCAAGTTCCTGGATCAGGAGATGACTATGTTGATCTATCACACACAATGTTACATATTAATGCTAAAATATTGAATCAGGATGGTACAAAATTAAAACCAGATACCGTGGTTGCACCCGTCAATAACTGGTTACATTCCCTTTTCAGTCAACTAGATGTATATTTAAATCAAAAACTAATATCACCCCCAAACAATACATATGCTTACCGTGCTTATATGGAAAATCTTCTAAACTATGGTCCGGCAGCCAAAGAAACTCATCTTACTTGTGGATTGTGGTATGAGGATACTGCAACTCATATGGATACCGTTGATGCAAATAACAAAGGGTTTCACAAAAGACTAGAATTTGTCAAAGAGAGTAAGGAAGTGGAAATGATTGGTCATTTACACGCTGACATATTTAACCAAGAGAAATTCTTAATAAATGGTGTCGAAATACGTATTAAGTTAGTACGTTCCAAGGAATCATTTAATCTCATTTGTCATCAAGATAAAAAATTCAAGGTACAAATAATGGATGCTAGTCTCATTATAAGAAGGACACGAATTAATCCTAGCGTTTTGTTAGCACACCAAAAAGTATTGGCAACAACGACTGCAAAATATCCTATCACAAGAGCAGAAGTTAAGGTGCTTACATTACCGTCGGGGATACAGGGTAAAACATTGGATAATATATTTCTCGGACAAATTCCTAAAAGATGTATTATTGGTTTTGTATCAAATTCTGGGTTTAATGGCAATTTAGCTATGAATCCATTTAATTTTCAACACTATAATATGAATTCATTTAGTTTATATGTTGATGGTCATGAAATTCCTTCTAAAACATTACAACCATCATTTAGTTCTGGTTCTGGGTTAATAGCATCATCATATCACACTTTATTTTCTGGAACTGGTATACATTTTCACAATGAAGGTAATGCTATAAGCAGAACTGAATATGGAGCAGGTTATTGTTTGTTATGTTTTGATTTAACTCCCGATTTATCTGCTAGTTCAACTTCACACTGGAATCTTGTAAGACATGGAAGTGTTCGCTTAGAAATTCGCTTTGATGTTGCTCTACCCTCCACCATTAATTGTATTGTGTATGCAGAATTTGATAACATTATTGAAATAAACAAAAATCGTGATGTAACTGTAGATTACAACAGTTAGTAAATACATAAATACAATGTTTTTACCCATCTACTTTATTTCATTGTAACCATTGTTGACAGCATCAGCAACTTATTCATTTATTTTATTTTATTAAATATGGATACCAATGAAATTCAATTTTGTATGAAAAAAATCAACCCTTCGTTTGAATTCAACGTTTTTGCTGCTAACAAAATTCCTATTTGGGTTAATCTTCCTGTCTTTATTGTAAGTAATTTGGACCCAGACTCGAAACCAGGCTCCCACTGGGTTGCTATACATATTGACATTAATGGTATAGGGGAATACTTTGACTCCTTTGCCCGGAAACCTTCAGGTTATCATAAGTTATTTTTAAAAAGGAATACAAAGCGTTGGTTTTATAACTATAAACCACTTCAAAACCATTTTACCTCAGTTTGTGGTGAATATTGTTTAGTATATTTGTATTTTAAATTTCATGGAAAAACTATGAAAGATTTGCTAAGTTTGTTTTCTGAAAATTCTTTATGTAATGATCTTATATTAAGAAATATGTTTAAGACATTTTTTGTGAAATAAAAGAATATGTGAACGAAAATATGATTTTTATTTTTACATGTAATACAATATTAACCTTTTGTTTAATTTACACAAACACTTTTTATCACTGCATCTTATAGTCAATTAAGTATTTCACACAATTTAATTTTACAAAAAAAGATAATTGTTTAGACTGGATCTTGAATTCTTAAAAGCTAAGGTTTTTACATATAATACAATAACAAGCTTTTGTTTAACTTACACAAACACTTTTTATCAATGTTTCTTATTGTCAATAAAATATTTCACACAACTGTCTTTAGAAGCTACTTGCTTTGTTATGTTATATATTACATCACGTGTCGATTGCAGTTGACTTTCATCTTCAGAAGACGCGTAGAATTTCAATCTCACATCAGCGTGTTTCCAGTGCTCAGTGGGTGGAATGTTTTTAACTTTTTGCATATCATATAATTATCTCGATTTTAATCAAGTGAGAAGCGTATGCTCCGTCATCTTGTCCGGTTGATATATAACCCACTCCGTCAGGAGAACTTTGACTGACATTCGAAGATCGTTTCAACGCTTTAGTTTTCTTCTTGGGAAGTTCAAAGAAGCTGTCGATGTTATTTGCTGAACGCTTTTTTGCCATGGCTTGCTTAACTTTAAAACCAGGCGTGCCTTCTTCGTCGGTTGATTCATCTTTATTTTCCGGGTAGTAATAGTTTTTGAAAGTATTTTCAGAGAACTGCAACAATATCAAACAATAAATTAAACAACTGTTTACAATACCTACTCTTAATAAAAACACGGTGAACAAATGCTAAAAGACACACAGTTAAGTTATAATACTTGTACATACTCACATCCATTATTAGCCCTTTGTATAAACACTTCACTGCACGAAACAACACTGTTAAGTCTATATACTGCTATATGTACAGGGAGATCCGGTAACGAGCACAGTTGAGTAGCCAATACTTGCCGATATACAATAGCGCACCGCTTTTATACCATTCGTAAGTTAAGAAACCTTCTAGAAACAAGTTTGAACTCGTAGGTAAAACAGACGCCGTATTATTCATCAAAACCCAAAATAATAAAACGAATCCTTTGTGACCATAAAACTTAATAGGTTGCTACCAATAAAACAAGTAAGCCGTTAAAACCATTCACTAGGGCACACAAAACTTGTCGGTACAGGCTTTTTTGATTGATATACTCCATAGTAGGTATTTTGAATCCAGCAAGTCGGAACCAGTTTACATGCTTCGGTTTAGTTTTACATACTACTGTGTAACAGTAAAATTAAACATGTAGGTATGTGAAGCTGAACCCCATATAATATATCTACTACGAATAGATAATGTTAGTTAATGTTAGAAGTAGATACATACTCATAGATACACACCCGTACGCAGATTAAATTACATTTAATCACCATATTTTTATCAGCCTAAGTGTAGGTAATTTATTTAGAAATATATGCAATGTATGGTTTTTATAGTTGTTTAGAATAGGCTCTAAGTAACAACAGCATAAGATAATAAATGTTAATTTTAGCTTGGTTTGCTAAGATTATCATGGGTAAATTGAATTAAGTTTTGCTTAGGACTTAAGCTATGATTAAATTAGGTCTTAGCTTAGGTTAAGTTAGGCGATGCTTAATAACAGTTGAGTATGATTGTTCAAATATAAAACCAAGTGTAGCTACTTCTTTGATTGAATCATCTTTATTTTCCGAAAGTATTAAAAACGGTAGGTATTTTAAGTTATATTAGGTTTCACGATGTTAGGTTTACTTCAACAAGTTAGGTTAGGTTAGGTTAGAAGTATGATCCTTAAAAACATTAGATAATTATGTTAAATAAATAAATAAAATAAATAAATATCAGGGGACAATGTCACACCAATTGACCTAGTCCCAAACTAAGCTCTAGGCTTGTACTATGGGTACTAGACAACGATATAAATACTTATATAGAGAAATATATACTTAAATACATAGAAAACATCCATGACTCAGGAACAAATATTTGCGCTCATCACACAAACATCTGCCCTTACCGGGATTTGAACCCAGGACCGCTAGCTTCGTAGGCAGGGTCACTACCAACTAGGCCAGCGCGTCGTTAAGTTAGGATAGGTTTCACGATGTTAGGTTTAGGTACTTCAACAAGTTAGGTTAGGTTAGGTTAGAAGTATGATCCTTAAAAACTTTAGATAATTATGTTAAGTTAGGATAGGTTTCACGATGTTAGGTTTAGGTACTTCAACAAGTTAGGTTAGGTTAGGTTAGGTTAGGTTAGGTTAGGTTAGGTTAGGTTAGGTTAGGTTAGGTTAGGTTAGGTTAGAAGTATGATCCTTAAAAACATTAGATAATTATGTTAAGTTAGGATAGGTTTCACGATGTTAGGTTTACTTCAACGACGTAGGTTAGGTTAGGTTAGAACTATGACCCTATGAACAATATGTTAAGAAAGTAACTATTGCTACTTAATTAAATGATATGAAAAACACATAGGTAAATTAAAAATCACATAACAGCAGTTAATAGTGCATAATCAGACAATAAAAAAGGTGGAAACGCGTCGATGGGTGCAAGACAAAAGCCCCGAGAACGCCCGCGCACACACAATAGAGAGCTTGCCCGGTAATAGAAAAAGGGTCAGGTAGTTGATAACCTTTTTCTATTTAATACAGGTGCTATTGCTAAGTATGGAAAGGAGCGGTCTGAGAGCCTCGGGACCCTCCCCAAACGCTCTAAATGGCCCCCAAAACACCGAAAAAAAGTGTAAATTTTTTTTTTTTTTTTTTTGCCGCGAAGGCCCGCCCCTCGGCCGTCAGAGCACCTTTTTTCGGGGGGAGCGGCGGTGGGGCCAGTACCGGCGAATACATACTACTACCATCTTACAGAGGTAAGATATAAAAACCGGGCAAGAGCATGTCGGACCATGCTCAGTGTTGGGTTCCGAAGCCGCCAAGTACTACAAACATAAAAACAACAAGTAATAACTAATTTTCTAATTAAAGTCATTTGGTGCCGTTTTAGATGATTTTAGTAGGTTTGTCTACTTAGTCGTGAAAGTTTTTCTTTAATATTCGTTATACACGCTTTCATTGAAGATATTTTTCAAAATTAAAATTTAAAAATTAGCTGTTTAAAACTTTAGGTATATTTCATAAACGGATCCCTTAATTGCATTTTTTTTTTCATAAACCCGCAATATTTTTGGTGTACCTAGCGAGAAAAACCCCCACGTTACTTGTAAGGGAGGTACACTAAAAAAAATGTTTTAACGGTTTTATTTTACACTGTGTTGGCGTGACTATATATGTATATTCATGCCAACGTACAGTTTTCTAGTTCTAAGAGTCTCTGAGCTAGGCTGTAGACGGACGGACGGACGGACATGGCGAAACTATAAGGGTTCCTTGTTTGACTACGGAACCCTAATAAAACCACTTTAACTCTTGAACGTCTATAAATATATGAATTTACGATAGACTTTGTATCTTAACACCTTCAGTGCCAACCACCAGGTCGGCGGGGTTTTTATACCTCCTGATATCATATCATAAGGTATGAATGTATATTTATATATATTAGTAGAAATTCACCAAATCATAGTAGACATCATTTATCACCCTTTGGGAATTGTCGGATTTTTCGTGAATAAAAAGTACCCATTGTCCTTAACCTGGGTTTAAGCTATGTTCATACCACATTTCAATGCAATCCGTTCAACAACAACGGAGTGACTTTCGCATTTGTAATGGTACCCAGTACGGATGGTAAGGATATGATTCGCTCACCATTGGACTGAAAGGCAAACGATATTATGACGCGCTTAAGGCGGCCATTTTTCAAGAATGTTCGAGAAACTAAAGACGGTCATTGTAACTTAGTGAAAGCTATTAAGTCGCAGCTCAGTCATCAGGCAGCTGGGAATGTAATTACCATCAGTGAACCCTGATGCTCAGCGCTCAAATACTCGTTAGCCGAACTTAGTTAAGTTTTATGTGAATTCCAAATTTACTTTTATGTAACAAGATGCGCCTGGCTACTTTGTTTGCGTGGTTGATGCGACTCACATTGCTGATGCTGTGTTATTTTAATATTTGAAAATAGTTGCGGGTTTAATCTTAATTTTATTTACTGAAGAGGTATCGGAACGGCACAGGAGTCAGAAATCTGGCAAACTGTAAAATACACTTAGTTATCTAAGAAGTTTATCACTCATGCTCTGGACCATACATTTATTTATGATTATAACATTAGAATCAGGCATAAGGTCACCGTTTTTGATAATTATTTTTATTCGAAAGGAGATATTCCAAGGGTGGTACGATGATAAGGAAAGCAGGAGCTGATGAGGGAACTCCTCAAATATTCTAGGCAAACATATAGCGATTTTAGTACTTTTAGTGACAAGTCCAGCATTTGCATTCAGAAAGTAATATTGGCCGAAGCGGAACTGATGATGAAGACCACATGGAACATGAATGGTCACTGGACTCCTCAACGGTACCGATTTTAAGGGTGGCGATAAGATATCTCGATTAAGATATCAGTACTTAAAAGTTACTTGAAAAAGTCGTTGATGTCTAAGGCTTACTATAGGGTCGAGGACTATCTAACAGATAAAAATGCTTGGCCTAAACTTAACTAAACACCTAAATAACTGACTAATAAAATAGGCATAAAAAATATGTAAATATTGTATATTGTCTAGGGGACACGGTTTCTGTAGGAGAATGTGTCGAAACTTTGTATGTGGTGGTTGTCTTGCACTTTGATAGGAAAGTATATATTTTTTTTAAATATATATACATATTTTTTATAAATATTTTTTTATTACTACTACTTATTACTCCCTATGAAAATTCTTAGTTTTGACACATTTTCTTGCACAAGCTACGCTTGAATGTTTTTTATTTTTATTTTTATTTTATGTTAAATTCATTGTTTTATATCATGCTAGGTTAAGCTTTATAATTGTATAATATCATAAGTAGTACCTATTTTAAAAAACGACTGACTGTTGAGTTTCTTGCGGCGTTTCTTCTCAGCAGTGGTCTCTTGCGAAGCACTGGTAGATTTTGACGTGTAAAAGTGCCGGTGCGGCCTACTTACTGAATAAACATCTATTATCTTTTTTATCTTTTATCTTTTAAGATAGTTGAGTGACTACAACAAAGAACATTTAAGTGTTTAAAATGACTATTATTTTCCCGCGGCGTTGCTTGCGGCGAGCTTGAAATGTCTTAAAGTTTCATATATCAACTAAGAAGTGGGACTACATAAGTTTATTATGATCACTAAAAAGTGTAAAATAAAATTAATGTTTTAAAAAACAATAAACGCATTCAAGAAAGCAAAAAATAACTTCTTTTTGTGAGATACGAAATAACGTTACAGCCTAAGATACGTATAACAATTTAGGTACACAAACAACAACACAACGCACTCTATTCGAGATTCATTTGTCTATATCGCAAATTATTTTCCTAGGTACTGGGTTTTATAGGCATTTTTCGGTTTCAAGGTTCTCAAGGTTTGTCAAAGAGCAATAGAGCGTACATTTTGGGAGTGAAATTAACCCTTAATTTTTGAAGTTTTTCATAATCGTCCTTGATAGGTCCGATCTCGTTCTAGGCTTTTTTGAGTCCGTCAGACATGAAGCATGCGGTGGTAGCACGACATCTCAAATGCGTTAAGGCACCGCCTCTTAGAAACGTCAATGCTTTAGTGCCTTGATGATGGTATGATGAGGTGTAATGCGGAATGTGAACTCTCTGTTTGATGTTTATCTATGTTATTTTCATGAACGACGCGCCGCTATAGCGATGTTGATACAGGTCTTTACATCCCGGTCCGCATCCCATGATTCATTCAGCCAAGCGCCGAGGTATATATATTGACGAACGCGTTCTAGGGGTTCAGCGCTGTAGGTGTCTGACACCTCAGCATTTTGCTGAGCCAGTGTCCGTTTCACCGCCGCGAGGACACACTGCGTGCTATGTCTGTTACCTTCACTGTGTTTTCTTTAATCATTTGTGTAATGTGTGTCTTATGGTTGGTGAATACGAGTAAATGTATTTCTTCTTCTTCTTCTTCTATACGTTTTACAGTTACTGATATCGGGGGGTTCAAATCAGTTTTGGGATACCACATGTATTTCGTGTTTAAAGGTTCATAGTCTGCCAAACCTTTTCAATACTTTCGTTTACTCTGGCCAATTAATATCAATTTACTCATGAACTCTCGGTTGAAAATGCTGCGACTGTGATCCAACTAGGTATAACTTATTCATTTTTAGGAAGTATTTGCATATAATTGAGGTATAATAATGTACAAATCGCAAAATAATTACACGGGGAACGTAAATCGTCACAATATTTTTAATGAACGCACTTTCCTGTTACAAGTACCTACTTATTTATTACTATACTTTGAACAAAGACACAAAGTATAAGTCCATTTGAAATAGGTAACTTATTTTTCTGATCAGCCTACAATTCTATACGTAATGCCTTCTTTATGGAAGAGTAAGAACGAACCATTATGTGTATCTAATTTATTCGAGATTATTTTTGTGTTGGCAATACCTACTTGTAAATCCAAAGACGAACGCCTAAAGTGAGTAAGGTAAATAGTATTAATAATGTTCTATAGTAAATGAAGCTACTAAATGAAGTATCTTGCCGTGTTTTCTGTACATTGTGAAATGAACGTGCCCATTAACATGCCTGCCTCTGCAGCGGAGTCATTGCAGTTCACAGGCAAGGCAACTAATCGAAATATTATTTAATGTTAGGCTTTAGTTAGGCCTATTCCGATTGAATTAAATATACATTGTTTTCTAAAAACGGTTTGATTGAATATGTTTTTCTGATGTCATGTTACTAGGATATCCTAAACGTAAATTACGTTCGTCAGAGAAGTTACGTTTTTTTATACGCGCTTCTCTTAAGTCCCCTCGACTACATAAAGGTTACCTGTGCTGTGAATCAGTCTGTCCGTCCTTTTGTCTTGTCTGTCTGCATGACAACATTGTGTTGTGTGTAATTAATTTAATGCAATTTTCGAAATTATACCCTATTTATTATAAAATTTAATATTATAAATTATTTGTGTAATATTTTAACGCTATCTAAGGCAGGAGACATCGGTGATCGTTTGCCCTTGTGTTGACTGGTCATTAACACGTTGTTATGTTTAAGTGTATGATTACATTTGTTTGCAATTATTATTTTATTATCAGTGTTTACTAACGTTTATTTGGAACTTGTTTGTGATAATTCGTCTTGTATACCTAAAAATTAAAAATGGTGTTCATTAGTAAGCTTATCACTTGAAAATGGTTGGATAGCTTGGATATATATTAACGTTTGGTAAAGGCCGAATAAGGATTTTTGAGCGAAAATAATTGGTAATTACTCTAGCTTGTAAAAACATAATTTTCGAATAATTATATTTTTACTTTAGAAATATTTTCTTTACACCGACTTCTTCAATCTGAAATATACTCTGCGAATGCTTACCTCTAATTATAATGATTAATTAAAACACCTAAACCCAGTTGAAATTGTATTAAACCACACGAATAATGAGAACCAAAACACGGCTTATGTTTGGTACAAGTATTTTACATTATTTATTGCAACTTATCTAACTACATAGTCGTTAAGATAAAAGCAGATTCTCATTCCATTTTTTTTATGGCATAGAGAAGACGAACGAGCACACAGGCCACCTGGTGGTAGAATAAGTGGAAACTGTGACCCATAGACATTCGCACTCACAAGACTGCAAGCCTAAGACTGCAAATACGTTGCCAACCCTGAGGACTAAGATGGAATGCCTCTATGCTAGTCATTACATCGGCTGTCTTATCCCCAAACCGGAACACAACAATGCGAACACTGCTGTTTGGCGGTAGGTTAATGGATAAGATGGTGTTGGCGACCCGGACGGACCCTGTACAAGGTCCTACCACCCGCAATTGACCTTAACAGATAATTAAAATATTTTTTACTTCTTATTTTCAGCTCTTACCTGTAAAATAAGACCGCCTGATAGCTCACCCTGTAACTTGTTTTTTGTATTTACGTTTCATGCTGTTGGTATTGTATTTTATTGTAAAATCAATCTGCATAGCGTTTCTCCGTCGCAATCAATACCATCACTCTGTTTACTTTACAACTTTCTAGCTACAATATTTCCCGATCTCGTGATCGTCATAAGCGTCCTTCGGGATTCGCGGCGAGAAATATGGCGCCATAAATAACTGTATTATCGGACAGTCGGGCCGACTACTTCATTACGAACGGCAAGGCGCTACAATGGCCCATGTAATTGGAACTCCGAGTATACATGGTGACAGTTTTATAGGATGGCGGCGAGACTTGGTACAAGAAATATCTTGAAGTTTTTTACTAAGTACTATAAAAATATTGTCGAAACACTTTTTAGTTTATAGAAAGCAGTAGATTGAAATGATAAAGGGAAATGATTTGATAACAATTCAGGTAAGAATATTTACTAGAAGTAAAAAAACATGAAATGTGGAATTTGAAATAGACAAAAATATTCAAACTTTTAAATGTTTTTGGGACGGTAAATTTGACACATTGAATTTAAATAAGCACACTAAATAAAATAAAACAATAGATTTGTATGAAAATTATTATGATCCTGAATATTGATAATGCACCACTATTACTTTAGTAGGTATATACAAGTACTGAAAAAAACTTCATTGTTTTTAATTAAAATAATATATATGAAGTTGTGAAAATTTAAGAAAAACAAGCTTTTACGGTATCCCAAGATGCTCTTTTTTTTTAAATATGTTGTCCCCTAAGTCTTGAGTTTTTTTTCCTTTTCTTTTCGTCTTTACTTGTTCTACTGACATCACCTTCGTGGCCTAGTGGCTTAGGGGGTGGACTGGTGATCGTCAGGTACCGAGTTGGAACCCCCGCGGTCACCATGTACCAATGAGTTTTTCTAACTTAATTGCATTACCCGGAGTTCTTACGGTGAAGGAAAAACATCGTGAGGAAACCTGCACATTCGAACAGCTTAGTGTGTAAGAGGGTAATTGCACAAAAGATCCTAAAGAGTTGAAGTGTATCCGAAAGAGCCCATCTGTAAGATAAGATAAGATAAGACATTGTCTTCTCTTTGTCGAAGACAGACCCAGTTCAATCACAATTTCTCTATTTACATATAATTTACGGTAAACATCGTTTAATATTCCATTCGACTGTGTTTCCTTTTGTTACTTATATTAACAATTCTTAGAATGCTGGTGGTATTATTTTGCGCGAGCGAGCATTCTCACTGATCGACATTTCACCGACCCATTCGTTAATGTTCAAACAATAACTTAATGGTATGACTACCTACCTAATATTAAACGATATTATCAAATCTAAATGTATTTTTGACATACCGTCCACTCCTTTTGATGGTTTTGTGCCAATTTAGTTATCACTGTCTACAACTTAACTTCATCATGTCATCATTAAGCCGAAAGACGTCCACTGCTGGACATAGGCCTCCCCCAAGGATTAACTTACGGAATAATATTAAATTTTAAACGAACACAGAGCTCGCAAATATCGTGCTGTTGATTTGGTTAATAGCGCTAATTCGGCCATGGTACAGTCAGATCCAAATTTTGTTTTATTTACGCCTTTTACATATTCTGAAGTAACAAAAAAGCTCGTAATTAATATACAAAATGGTTCAGCTTTTAGGTAATTTTTGTATCAAATAAATACATTTTGCACTGATGTTGTGTATGGTTCTGTTAAGTTAAGTTTTACCTGATTAATCATTTTAATCCAAAAATATCTCAAGTCCACTGCTATGTTGATTATTTGATTAATCAATATCACCGCTAGTAAATATTATTATTCTGCTGTGCCCAAAGGTCAACTAGTAAAGTACCTGATTTATCAACTCGCAATAGCTAAAGTCTGCTTAAAATATGTTTCTGCCTTCTTTCATTGTGACATTTGAATTAGACAGAAAGTGGCAGAACATACAATAACTAAAATAGGTTAGCTGTACGTTTATGAATAAGGTAGTAAGTTAGTATGTAGGAATCCCTATGACAGCCGTACTTCGTAATTTCAAACACGTTCTCCACGCGCAAGCAAGGTAGGTATTTCAAAAGAAGTAATTAATCATTGAAATTACTGAACGTCGTCGCAAAGTTTGTATCAATACGGTAAATATTTATGATAATAAGTAAGTTTAATTAAGTTCATGTTTATACGAACTGTCCCACGGATCATACAAAACTGAACCAGTTACTTTTTTGTACTCAAATGCGACTAAAGTTTTTATGTTCTTTGTAGCCGTGCTCTTAAAAAATAGAATGTATGTTACTTTATGATCACATCACATAGTAGATGGTCATACTTTTGTTCGCACCTACTGATCTGCCAATATTCATTGCAGTAAGGTCTAATTTCTAATTTTTCAGGATGTAAGTAAGTGGTCTATATCACTTATAAGGCACCTAAACTGCTTTAAATAATATTTCCATTTCTGTGTAGATAGCACCCCAGTGTTCTGAGTATATAACAATAACCTCAACTGAATGTTATACTAAACAAATACCGTACAGAATAAACTCATCGGTAGCGATAACATTCGACCCTAATAAAATAGATTAACAGAACAAGTCACATAAAGACATAATATTTTCAGTTCAACTTCGCTTTGCTGCCACAGCCGCTTGCTTGCCTGAGTTAAAAATGTAAGTTTTACTTAATACATTTGTTTTCATATTGCTAGTTATGTTCGAATTTATTTATACTTCCTTTATTATTTGTTTAACTCGACATCATTTCAAATAAACAGAGTCTATTACTAATAGACAGGTTTATTGATGTACTTTTTTCACTGATACTTTTACTACTACGAACTTCTCAGCATAACTTATGGGTAGCAAAAGATTCTCATTAGACATTCGCAAACAAAATAAATCTAGTTTTGTTAGCTATATAGCTAATAGTTACCAATAAGGCATGATTAAGATTTTTTACAATACCTATCCAAATCGGTTATGTTACATTTGGCATTACTTCGTGCACGGACTTCCCACCCTGGCTTGAGCAACCAATTAGGTGCGACGACGAGCGTAGCTAAGAGGAGCGCTGCGCTAGCTGGAGTGATATCAATAGCCAGAATAAAAATACATATTTATGATTAAATTAGAAAAGTGAACTAGGAGCGCAACTATTGCGATATTGACTTAATGGAAGCAGGTGCCCAGAAATCGAACTAATTAAAAAAAACCATACAAATTTCATTAGAATTTGGTAATTCGGTAATTCCGAGTTAGTTTCTGTGATGCTCGATTCAATTACAGAATAGCGATTTTTTTTAATTTCTCTGGATGGTGTCTTTAAAATATTTCTTTGTGAAATTTGAAATAGAATATTTTGAGAGTATGTTTTTTGTGTGCCCTTAAAATATTTTTAAAATAAATGTTTTAATTTTTCAGATGAAGTTCATTATCACTTTGGCGTTGCTGGCGCTAACTCAGGCGCGAATCATAGACCCCATAGAACCTGTATGTGATTTAGTATCTATCCACAACATAAATCATGAGAAACAAGTCGTCAAAGACGGCTTAACTAGCCCATACCAATTGGCAATTGATTATGATACCAATACACTATTCTTTAGTTTTACAGTAGATTCGAACGCAAATGACACTGAAATATTTCGATCTGCTTATATCAATCTTAATACTAACGAATTCAACGTAATTCAAGGCATTTCTGGAGGATTTGCTGCTGCAGTGGATAAAAATAACCTCAAGGTTTATTTAGGTGGAAGGGATGGTGTATACGAATTTGACCGCACGACTCATAAAGCAAACAATATTGACATCAACGGACACAATATTTGGCAAATGTTTTTCAAAGACAGACTGTATTATACCACTTATCCGGAAGAAAAGGCATACACATTTACGGACAGCAAATCAACACTGGTGCCTGAGTTAAAGGATACCAAAGTACTTGTAATGGGCGCAGACAGCAACGATAATTTATTATTTAGAAACTCATCGGGATTGTATTGTTATAAGAAAGCACAAAATAAAATTATATATATAGGCGATTATAATGTTAATAGCTTAACAGCAGATACGAACAATAATGTATATTTCTCCACGTCAAGCGGTTTTTACAACATTGATGCAGACCTAAACGTGAATGAACTGGCCAAAGTTGACAGCGTTTACGGATTAGTTGTCGAAGGAGATAATAATTTTATTTATGCTTCAGAAAATAGCATTATCAGGCTGAAACCAACGAAGAGAGTATGTTTAATTGAAATGAATCAATTAGATAACAATGATATTTAAATCCACCTTCATAAACACGAAATAATCATCAAATTAACACCAGTATGATTTAATTTCCATTTATTAGAATTATTTGTTGTTTGATTGTGCGTTCTATTAAATACTGGACTTTATTTCGAACATCTCATTTCTATTATTTAAGCTGTCATAGTATAGGTTTATTTAATAGTAAGGTCAAATTGATTATGAATTACTTTTGAATAAATTTCTGTTAAATTATAATGTCAGTTTTTTTTTACTGCATATTTTATAATTTATATCTCTTGAATATATGTATTGAAATTTTCAAGTATGTCTGATTCTCAAATATCTATTGTAAAACGGACGATTTTTTTGCCTAATAAAAATGTCGTACATTTAAAAAGTTAGAAATATGTTAATCATACGAAAATTATTTTAGAAACATCCGAACGTATTATTCCCCTGACGACAAGGCTACCTATAAAAGGAAAACAAACGTAGAATTAAACCGGTTTCGATATTGAGATCCTGCATTACTTGAGATAAATATAAACTGTTCGTAACGTACATGTAAAGGTGCAGACAGACTGATTTACTTGCAATGATACCCTCTGCATTAGCCGTTTCATCGAACTGAACAGCAAATAGAGGAAAATGGATAGGGACCAAATTTTTGTCATTTTGTACAACAGAAATCACACTAGAATGTGTAGAAATAAAGTCGCACAGTAAAATTGTAAAGGTAAGTGCACAAGGTTTGAAGATGTCAGTGAAAATGAAAATCATGCTATTTTTTGTAATATCAAGCTTGAGAATAGAAAACCTCAAAACCACTTTTTAAACCTCCTAAATCAATATTTAACAAAATAAAAAATCTTTTTAAGATTTTTTCTGGATTTTTTTATTTAATTTTTTCTCGGTACTTTCGACATCTTTTGGGCGAAGATTACGGCGCGGCATCTTAATATCCGAATACCCTTAAAACAAAAAAATAAAGTTTCATATCGGTCCAGCCGTCTTCTATTAGGAAATCATAAGATCGTTTCAGGAACGGCGAAGATATCGCACAACATACACATTTACCTAAGCGATTTAAGAGTCGCCTCACAATCCTATCTTAAAGTTCGAAATAGTTTTAATTTGCTGTTTAACGGAGCCATTTGATGAAAAAATGTTTACAGTATAAAACAACCACGCACTTTACGTTAACCCGGTCCCTATTTTTTTGAATTATATTTGTTATTACTAGTTATTGTGGGAAAGCTTCAATCATCTTTCCGATGTCGGAAATGAATACTTAAGCTAAGACCTCAATAGTTAGATGGAAAATTGTTATAATGTTGTAAATAATTAGTCAAATTGAGATAAACTGATTATACTCAAATATTTTATAAGAAGTAAATGATTTTAAACCACAAAAGTAGTATCATTTTTAAGAATGACGAATTTTTCCTGCTTTAAATAATGCATTTATTATGTTCCATCATTGTAAACGTAAGCAAATAATATTTAAAAAAAAAAACAAAAATATGCTTGCCACTAACGAGATTCGAACTCTCATCCATTGAGCACACCTACGCATGAAGCTTATAAACTGTGCCACCATCTCATATGGTTGACAAGACGAAATATCGATTCTAGTGCTGTGTAGTTAAGAAATTGCAGTAATAAGCAATTGAACTAGATCAGTAAACTGCGCCATCTAGTTTATTTGTTGCGAACTTGAAATCGAGTGCTCATAGGATTATCGACGTTAAGGTGTCCATGCAATTTTGCAGCTGACTGTACATATTACAACCAACATAGTTGTTTATTACAAAGTACATCAGGGGGGGAGAGGACAGTGTTACACCAATTGACCAAACTAAACTCTAAGCTTGTGCTATTGATACTAGAGAACGATATAAATACTTAAAAATATAACCTTATAAATTATGTAAAACATCCATGACTGGAAAAAATATTCGCGGTCATCACACAAAATATATGTCGTTACCAGGATTTGAACCCAGGACCGCTTTGTAGACAGAGTCACTACCAACTAGGCAAGCGCGTCGTGGCCTTAATTATAAATAGAGCCGAATTGAACACATTCAATTTGTGGAAGCTGGTTAAAATAATTTTGTGCCCATGCCTTTACAAATTTCCGTTGAAACACGTCGCACAATTTCGTGTCATTCGTCGCACAAAGGAACGAAAATTGTTCACTGCATAAGCTAACAAGCCTCGCAGCTCCATAAATATAACCACAATATCGGCTAGTTCTAGATAATTGAAACTTTTAATATATAGGTACATATAAATAAGTTTGTATTTACCTTACGTTGTGACGAAATTTGGGCAAGTAACACCTTTTTTATCCAGTTCAAAGACACAAATTTATAATGACACGCGCTATCGAAACTAACAAATGCTTGAGTGACAGCCAAAACTTCACAGTCAAGTTCGAGTCGGATTCGCGCACCGAGGGTTCTGTATTTAAGATAATATGGTTGGAAATCGTAAAGGACGATACTCATTCAAGAACTTTATTATCTATGCAATAAGGTCAAGACAATAAGGCAAATACAAAAAGTGCATAATTCGTAAGATCATAATCCTATTACGATGCGAGTAATGAATAAATAGGTACTAGCTGCACCCGGCATGCATGGCTTGCCACGTAAAGTAAAAAGTAGATGTATTTTTTGGGGC
Source organism: Acleris sparsana (assembly GCA_923062465.1). NCBI lineage: Eukaryota > Metazoa > Arthropoda > Insecta > Lepidoptera > Tortricidae > Acleris > Acleris sparsana. Next base: position 7,660,325 of record OV281293.1, read on the forward strand.
CAGAAACCCTGTGGTGCGTCCTCAGAAAGACATACCAAAGTTTCATCACAATCTAATTATTGGTTCACCGGTCGCTCGGTGGCAAGACTGGCAAGTCTATTCTATTTTATAATCTATCTACGTTCTAAAGCCTTCTAAGTTATAAAGACTAAAAGCGCTACTCGCTAGTATGACTAGGAAATTGGACTCCAACAGAGACGGGCGTCCACGACCACCGCCCGCATTCTTCTCTCAAAATCTTAAATATACCAAGTCTATTCTATTTTATAATCTATCTACGTTCTAAAGCCTTCTAAGTTATAAAGACTAAAAGCGCTACTCGCTAGTATGACTAGGAAATTGGACTCCAACAGAGACGGGCGTCCACGACCACCGCCCGCATTCTTCTCTCAAAATCTTAAATATACCAAAATGAGTTTGTATATAAACTTCTTTGAAATAGAAAGAGTGTTGGCATAAAATAATAAAATGTGAATTTAAAACTGACACAATGCGACTGTCCTTCATGTAAATATTGCATGCCATTGCCATTGTAAATTAATTTATTAGTGTTGCGAATATTTGTAGCCGACTCAAAACTTGTATTTTCTCATGCTGAAGAACTTACAACAGGTTTGTGTTGATTTCTTGTTTATTTATTTTACATTGTCATCTCAAGTCTAAGCAGAAGTCATCACATACGCAACACATTTTGAAATTAAAATCAATTAATTTATTCTGTCCTTTTTTTTAAACCAAGATTTTATTCAACTCTCCAGCGTGAGACAAATCCAATGACTTTATCATTTATCAAAATCGGACCCTTACTGTAGATCTGATGCCATGTACAAAAATCGGCCTCGCGTAACATAAAAGTTAAGTATTTATTAATAAAAAAGTGAATAAAAGTGTTAGCTACAGGCGAAAACTACACATAAAATTACGATTATGATCACTAGTTTATATCTCTGACCGTAGGAATAACTTTCCGGTTAACTGTGTTATTTGAGTCATTCCCCGGCGGAACGTGACTTCCCCTAGAAAGAGCCTTTTCAAAGTAACGAATTATTTGCGCCCGATTCAGTAAATAACCGGAAACAGCACGAGAGAGTAGCGTTGTAATATTTGTATAAATAATACACTTCGGCGACATGGTATAGCGATAAACTGTTAGTTATATTTTTGAACAGTTAGTAAATTGAATATGAAGGGTCCAAGAAAGAAATTGTCTAGTCACATTAGTAACTTTTTGAGATATCGCGATTTGAAAGTTAGGAACCATGTCATTTTGTACGTAATTTTCGTGTAAAGATTTTTTTAAGAGTGAAAAATTACAAGTTATATGAAGATTTTATCTGAAACTGATAGGAATAGTTCATTTCGTCCTCTACATTTCAAGATTCAAAACTCATTTACAAAAAAAGTGACTAGACATGTTCTGTCCGTGGACCCTTCATACGGTGACACTCAAACACGGTTAATTAGAAGAATTGTGAGACGCTTTAATCGCGTAGCTGTCAAAAAAAATCCACGCAAACTTAGCTTGTGGTGATAACGTAACGATGAGAAAATAAGCACCCCCTAAATCAAGTTCAATATTCACGATATTTGAATTTGTTGTAAGTATTACGAAAAATAGGTTTGTACGTTTAAGCATGTTTTCTTTGGTACTTACATACTTAGATTTTCATAATATCCTCAACACATTCAAATATAGTAAAAATCGGACCAGGTTCAAAGGGAGAGAAACGCCATCGAATTTTGTATGGAAAAAATTAGGTTTACAATCCTCCTAAAGTTTACATCTGGAGCATCACGATGTATGGTAGCAAGACTTGAACTCTAACATAGAGAGACAGAAAAATATTGGAAACTTTTGAGATGTGGCGCTGGCGAAGAACGGAAAGGATTAACGAGACGATATAGAAAATCTATGAAAAAAAATTGGAGATAGTGATAGTGAATGAGGAAATACATCGAAAGTCGCAGAGTCGAAGGAAGGAAGAAGAGGAAGACCTAAGCTTACTTTCATTAGCCTAATGAGACAGAAGACCAATCTCAAGGAATAGAGAAACGTGGCAGTTATTCCACCGACAGGAGCATAATTAAATAGCTCTTAATTTAAATGATGAAATAGGCCTTAAATTGCTTAACTTTTGCAACCATCTCTCTCCACTATCATGAAACTAACTGAATTTGATAACTTCGGCGGATACACTTTGGGTAGTTTTCGCCTACCTACTACAAAAATAAATGTTAACTATTTATTAACTTCAAATTAAAGAAATGAAAAGCTGTCTCAATTAGTTACTTTCAGTAGTAAGCTACCTAATGGTTTAAAAAACAGTGAGCCGACTTCGAAAAAATCTGTTGGTTTCATCCTAGATCAGTCAAGCAGATATCGTATTAAGGTATAAAATATTGTGAAATGCGTACTCCATTCGCGAAAAAAGCTAATACCTAACTTGTATTCCACACGTTCTATTATTACTTAAAAGTAAACCTATATAAATGGATGTTTGGGGCTTTGTTTCCAAAAGCAACTCACTTGCGAAGCTACATGCTTAGCCAAATAGAACGTACGTATTCTTATTCAATACAATGGAGAATTTGGTACAAAATCCGGAACGTTTAAGCCAATGTTTCTATTATATTTAATCACTTGAGAAAGCCCGCGATTTAGACGCGACGCGACGTCGCGTAGAAATTTCTTCCGGTTTAAGGGTCGATTTTCTAAGTGTACCCTAGCGGTTTAGGCTATGCGTTTTCTATCACTAAGTTTTATATGTATAGATGACTTCTTGTTCATCGCAAATAAGCTATCCATACATACAAATGCAGTTAAACACCAAATCCACCTTCTTTAGCAGTCGGGTGTAGTGAAACTAAAATGCTGTAAAGTATAACGAACTCGGTATTCCACAAATACGCAGCCGTTGCGGTTGCGAGCCATGAGATATTACCTCGTATATTAGCTCTCGTCACATGCACTACATTGCGGGGGTTATATTACAAAATGTCGCTTTAAAATGACTCCACACTGTTTCATGTATAAAAGATGGTGGTTTTCGTCGTTAAATCTATTAAAAAATAAAAATGATTTTTATTTTCTGGGGCCAATAACCTCGTAAGTCCCAGCGCACGTATATTTTTGTGATGAGTGAGAGTATTTGTTCTTGTGTTATGGGTGTTTTATATGTATACATAATAAGTACCTTTTTCTTTTTCTATTAGTGTTATTTAAAACCCAAAGTGCCCAAAGCCCAGAGCTTAGCTTGGGACTAGGTCAAATTGCATAAGATGATCCCAGGATATTAATGTATCGTTTTACACAGTATATTTTGCATTCGTTTTCAAATTGAATTGCACCAGTAAGTACGTAATTAAGACAATGCAAATTCCTTGTTACGAGTTATAAAGCAGTACCTACATTGAAACTCCTATATTAGGATTAGGTGTATTAAGCCATAAGTGAACTTTAAAATATCTATGAATCAGAATAAAATTGTAGTAGTCTTAATTTTGTAAGTAAAGAACTTTACAATTATAAAGCCTTAAAAACTTTTTAAACAATACAAAATTCTAATACGAGTAGGTAACCTTTTCAGCGTAAATATATTTTTGTATAAATTTCATGATTCACTAATTTTTCACCAAATGATCATTTGACAAACCATAAACTTTTATATGTTTCAGTTTGTTTCAGTTTGTACATATAAATGATGTAACATTAATAACAAAGCTTTGTTTATTTGGCCTTTGAAATGGTATATTACGTAAAATGATGAAGAAGTTTTCAGTGCAAATAAGACACCTTCTATAATTGATTATATACTTTTGCACAAGTATGCATATGCATTTGCCAATGTCGAGTTTTGGACAATTACCATGAACTTATTAAAGAAATAAGTCCATGAATATCACCCGCGAGGACAATTATTCGGTTCAAGAGAACCTATTTACTTACACTGGTGGACTAAACAGTCGCACATGGGTTAGCTCCACGCGCTTCTGTCAAGTCCTGAGGGCAGTTTGTCAGCTTGTATGACAGTCATAAAAATATAAATTAAATTTTCAAGGTGTTAAAAATGCATGCCTCTTTGTCTCTGAAATTACGGTGTGTGTATATATCTGTTTTGAACACCAATGACCGCAATCTATGTATAGGTATGGTACAGGGTGTCCTTTGACTTAAACATTAAGGGATACGAAAGCCTCTTCATAAAGATCCAGAATCGATTCAACTTTCCAATGTGTTAATTAGTTAACGAGTTATTGAGGTTTTAATGAAACTGGTAACCGGGCAGTATTAAAGGATGGGTGCGAAATTTATGCAAATTCCGTCGCATGGAAGAACAGTTTCTGCAACTTTATCTTTTGGCCCTTTTAAGTAGTACTTGTATGCACAGTTTCAAAATTTTGACTAACGCCAATTTTAGAAAAAAAAACCACTTTGGTCCAGTGCAAAATGTTTTGAGTACGAAGAATCAAAGTTGCTGAATGAAAAACGAGAATTTTTTAGTGACTTAGAAAGTATGGATTTGTTATGAATGCGTTATTATTTTGGAATGATGGTGTTATCCCAATACATTGTGCTACGTAATTGGGGATTAGATATCAAGTTTTTAAATCATAAATCATAGCTATTTTCAGCTTACCAGTATCAATAAAACCTAAATAACTTCTAAAGTAATGAACATATTGTATATGTATATGAAATATTATCCAATATAAACGTCAAGTTTTGCGACACGCTGTAGATATAAGAGACATTAACTGTACGTATTCAGTTACACACGTCTAAGCGTTTTAATTTTAATTTGTTTGAGGGTTACAACCTAGAAGTATCTTTATTTGATCAGTTTAACTTCTGACATAAAACAAAATCACCAAATGTTACCTCACACATGTTTTCAATAAGGAATAAGGTTTTTTTACAAACGCTGCCTCTACACCGGTTCTCATTGACTTACAAAACAAGTGCAGAGTAGGTGTGATCCGGTTTTCGTCTCACGTACCGAGTTTATTTTTTTCTATCTTCTTTGTCGGATTCGATTACGGTTTAACGTTTGTGTCGAGACAGATGACCAATTTGGTGCTACGGCTTTACTTCAGTAAAATCGAAACAATCGTAAATTTTAGGCTGTTTATACAAAGAAATAATCGAAAGTTAAAAACCCAAAACACTCAGTACCAACATAATTAATGACCTCAAATCGAAATAAGCCCTGATCTTGGTTACCCTTTAAAAATATAGTTACATTATCACCAATTATTTTAATTAATACCTCCTTTTCCTCTTCCTCCATTCACTGCGAAGAAAAAGACTCTCTTCGCTTTAATCATAGTCGAGGTCAAGCTCATTACCTACTACTTCCAGGTAGGTATCCATTATTCCGATCCTGTTTTTTCTTCTTCTTTTCAGCGAGTCATCGTCGTGTTCAATGTGAGCTGGCCACGCGGACGGCATTGTCAGTTTTCCTGGTTATTTTTTTAATACTACCAACTTCGAAGTCATTTTGACCCCAATTGCCCTTTTAATACAGGCCACGTAAGATCACATAACTACTTAGAAGCTAAAGAATAGGAACTCCCACGAAATACCCACTGCGTACTGACAAAATAGGATACTAACGGACATGTAAATAAATACAAAGCAGTTGCTTCCCAGATCGAATAATAAAACATCGCCCTATGGGAAAACAGAAACATTTTGAATTCTTTACTGCCCTTCAGAAGACAGAGGCAATATAAGAGTATGGAGTCCTTATGCGTATACTACCTTTTTGCTTTGAAAGGCAGTGTCTTTTGCTTCGAAAAGGTGGAACAACATTCTGAATCAAAACTCATGATAAGCGGCGAGTCGAGGCATCCTCATTCAGAAAAAGGCTAACGAACCGTGAAATGAATTACACGGCAAACGGCGGTGTGCCCTGTAATTTATGCCACGTACAAATGCGCCAGCCTGTTAAAATCACACACGTTCAGATAAATAAAACGTTTTTACAAGTCCGGGGCCGTGATTTCGTGTATTTGCCGAATTAGGCTGTTCGTTTTCAGGTTCCGTGGACAGCACCCGTATAATTTTTAATCTTTGTCACAATCTGTCTACGCCTGCGCCTGTGTCATGAATTTTAATGTTCCAATCAACGGACTGTTTCAATTTAATTGACTCTATTACTTTTAAGTTCAATTCAAGACTTCTCTTGTGTAATATTATGACTAAAAACATCGTTTCCATTTCACGATTAGCGAAATGACAACCCAAACTACGCTAATGAAGAATAGCAAAATGCCTTGTTAGATTTTCTGCGTTGTTTCGAGGCCAGACTTTCAACGACGAAATATAAAAATGCCTCAGTTTTTATGTTGTTATCATTTTCAGCAAAAGAACAGTCATTGGTCATTAGAGTAAGGAATGACAACAACGTTATCCCAAGTCTGGTATAGAAACTTAAGGAAAGGCTTACGCATTTAATAACTAATATTACATATATATCGAGATTAAATTAGGATCTCGTTTATTTTCTTAACGCGTTTGTCAGATATTTATCGCTAAAAATAAAGCTCAAAAAGAGTAAAATAATTAAAAGGACAACTTGGCTGTGAAGATGACCACGTTAGGTGTGCTATCTGTATGCCTATGCCTCTTATTTCCTGATCATGCAAAAATAGTTTTTTTGCTAATTGCCTTACTTCCACCGCATAATCGAAGATTATTTAAACCGTCGGTTATTTAAACGTCAATCGCCATCATCATTACGCGCTCTCATCCTGATTCTTGCTGATTTCCACGACCTACGTCTTATTATTCTTCCACACTCCTTCCATCTCCTATTATTAGATTGACGAGTTCTTGGTGGTTCCCATTTCAATTCTATTAAAATTTAGGGCTACAGGGTTTAGCAAATCAACATGAATTACCAGGCAGCTATTAATTCTGAGACGCAACGGAAAATAAAAAGGCACCATAATCAGGAACACTATATCTCCCGACTTAGCATTGTCGATGTGCACCACCCATAAACAATTCTCGATGAATCTACTGGATTCCGCAAGGCAGTTCTGCAAATTGAGGTATCGCAGATTCGCAGTAAATAACCAAGTAGTTTGCAGTATTCCCATCGGCGCCGGGTGCTATCCTGCGCCTACTTCACGAAGCTTTATGAATAATTCTTTTATATTCTCGCCTCCTTCACTCTACTACGTTGAAAATTTCATTCCCGCGTATCAGTTTTGCAGCTTCCTATATATCGCTGTAAAATTTCAAACGAGTATTTATAGCCTAGGCGTTGTACGTGAATTTATACGGCAGCGCTTTTGCTCTACATTTGATGTAGGAGTTGGATACTTTTTAAATCAGACAAACCAACTAGGGAAGTGTAGAGTCTTGTGGAAACCGTTTTACCGCTAAGTGAGGTGGTGTCGTAAATAAGTAAGTAGGTATGCGATGTTTGTGAAAACTTAAAGGGGTCACAGAAAGGCTTGCTTGTTCTTGATTAGGTTAGGTAAATTCGATTAGGAATTTGTTTAATCAATTTAAATAGGGTCCTAATTCAATTAAAACTAATAAATTTAAGAGCAGGATCATCAAATAACGTATGTTTATTTAATATACCTACTTCTATATAAATTAATAGAATAACTTTAAGTAAAATTTTGCGTCACAATTTAAAGATATTCTCCTTACGTGACTCCGTCGGCTCAACCAGTGTCTAATAAACTCTCGACCTGAGCACTATAACCTTAACACTCGTACCTGCAGAATTTACAGCCGGCATCATAAATCCATACGTCAAATTTTCACATTTGAGCAGAGTTCATATTGCTAGTACGTACTTTATTTCATTTGCTAACGAATGGAGTTTTACGGCACATAAAGTCACAGCAATGAAGGCCGTAATATCGTCTAGTGATAACAAGCCTTGTCGTTTTATAGTACAAAAACCAATAAACATGAGCTTCTACCCTCCTTTATTAGAACCAGGACTAGGCGTCAAAAGGGTAACACGGTGAGGTATGATGGTTCTTTCATCGCTGGTTATGTTACAAAGAACATCGAAACGCTCCATGCAAAAGGATCTTTGTCTTGGAAACTTGAACAGTGGCAAATCTTTTATTTTCTTTTCGGGTTTAATGATGTGTACGACAATCTCTCATTTACTGTTGCTGTAATGAAAAGTGTAATTTGATGTTTGGTTGGTTATTAAAATGTAATTTTACTTGGTATAAAAAGGGGGTTTTGGTCAGCCGTGTTTTTAAATAAGGAAAGAGGGGTGGGTATGTCATTTAAACAATGGAAGTCGTTCGCATTCATTATTAGCGCAGGAAAACCGTTGGGTGCACTCCGCCCATGTTTGCGACCGCTGCCGGGTACACTTGAAGCCACGAATAATTTATAAACACAAAAAATAATTATTTATCTTTCTTTTACTCCCACATCTTTGACTTACTTAGATGGTTTTAGGGAACTTAAGATCAAGGAAAGTAAACATCCAAGTACATTGGTTAATTGGTATAATAATTGAATAAACTGATGCTGTGCCTAAGACGATTGTATTTATATTTACGCTAAATTATTTTCTACGCATGGTAGCAGACTTTATACCAAAACTTTCTGTGTTTAGACTGTCACCGGCTTTCCTTGTTAATCAGAGAAAGTAGTATTGAACTAGACTGCTAATGTTGAATGTAATTTAATAATTAATAAATAACCTTGGGTTGTCTTTTTTAAATTTATTATTAATAAAAAATATTTCACCCAGTGGCTACCCTCATTATTTTACCGTGACATCTAACCCATTTTGTTTTTGACCCTATTGTTTTTACTTTAAAAAATAATACTTTGGATCTATTTCCAGTAATATTACTCGCAGTTCCATATGGCTGTAATTAATATTTAGTTAATTAAATATAATTAATAGGAATAGATCTGATAGACTAACGTTATCATTTATTGATTCATACCTACCGAACTGTAAGTATGAGTATGAATATGATGGCAAATTTTCGTAAGTAAAACTGTCCGCAAGTGCACAATGTTGGGCATCCGCACACAATGGGCACATGGTAGCGCACATGTCGCAGTTCCGCCCCACAAAACCTATGCAAAAGGCGAAACCTGCCCGCGATTAGTGTCTTCTACTCGTAAATCTTCTGCACTTATACGAAAAGCAAAATGCCTTTGTTAACTGCCACATTAGGCGGAAATGGGGTTTTCCAATACAAGTTTCAAGAGTTGGAAAAGGGGCAAATAGTTATTTTTACCTGGATGGAAAACGCTCTTGTTAGTAACAAAATTAAAATCAAATGTTCTATCTAAAAGCTACTAAGTATGCAAAGCTTAATTAGATGCCCTTTTAAGTCGTTGTTAGTCTGTAACGAGAATGGGAAAAGAAGTATTTTAATCATAAGCACAAATTTTACATACAGACATTAAAATACATGAATCCCCATCACAGACAAAACAAAACTCTGTTTCAAATTAATTGACAGACAACGTGAGCTACTGGACGTAAAAAAGAAGTTGTTAAGCAAAATAATAATATGTAAGTAGTTCTTTTGCAGTTAGGGTGCCATCAAAGAAGGAAGAAATAATGGCCTAGAAGAATCTCAGGGACCGGTTTGCTCTGGGTTGGGTACTCAATCCCTATATTCAGAGCTTTAAGAGTCTGAATGGCTATGATGGTTTTCAACCTTAGTGTCGTACAGAAAGTAGCACCTCATGAGGAAGAAGCATTCGATAGAAGAAGAGAGGCTTCTAAAGTCAACCCCTGTAAAGTAAAAGGGTACTTCCACGGAAACAATGTCGAGCCATCTTAAGTTTTACATGAAAATTTAGTCTTAGGGATTACAATAAACAGAAATGAAACCGATTAATGAATCATACAAGACCGTTGTGAAAATACGTCACAAACAAGTGTTCCGAAAACATTTTCCGCTCACTACTTCAAGTACCTGGATGAAAGGTAGGTGAAAGCAAATTGCTTTATAAGACACTGTAGTCGCGCGATCCCGCAAAAGCCTGCAAATCGCATTACGGACAGCTTACTCTGAAACCTAATGGAAATACCCATTTGTTCCGTTGTCCGATCTTAATGAATAGGAAAGCGGTCAATTCTATAGAAGTTTAAACCTCCCTTTAAAATCGGATTAAAGTGAAGCAAGGCGCTGTTTGCTTTAGACGTTGGTCCTCGAGAGAGTTAGTCTCCTGTAAAACTATTTGTCTTTTGTGTTAAGTGAAGACACAATGACATAGGATGCTTTGTACGATGTTGTTGTAGTGAGCACTAGTTTTGACTTCGTAGAAAAGGAAAAGTTAAAACCAAAGACTAGTGTTTGTTTGGTGCATCTAATGTTAAAACTTCACTCATTTACACTGGAGACGTCAGAAAAACAGAACTTAATCGAATTATTCTAATATATTTTTTATCCTTTACGGGTAGTTGGTAGGTACCATATTCAAATTATTTGCCAACGTATTCACGTTTTTAATTATTGTTACCGTAGTTAAATTCTGATATTGAATCAAAAAATGTGGAAGTTGCCAAAATATACGCAGGTTTGGTGCAAGTAACTAAATCAAAAACCAGAAGGGAGCTGGATAAAACATAGGTGACAAAAAAAAATGATTTGTGATCACTATTGAAATTGCACGCTACGCTGGTTTCAGGGTTCGCGATTGACACTAGGTACTTACCCATTTTAAGGCGAATAAAAAAAGGATAATAGATAGGAATTTGACATATATATGTATATATATATGTATATATATATATATATATATATATATATATATATATATATATATATATATATATAGATAGATGATAGACGGCAAAATCAAGACACAACGTTGCGTTTTAATCACGCTCAAACGGTGGAACGAATTCGGAACAGCCGCGGCTAAACCTAGTACGTCATCCATAAAAAAAACTTATTTTGGGACGTTCGAAATATAAGTATGGTCAAGCGGGGCTATTACGTCAGGAGGGCAATTACGTCCAGTGGCTGTATATCCCGTTTTAAAGTTCGTATCAAAAAGTTACATCTATTGTCAAGTATTTTTGTTTTCTCTTCTTCACTCACTCATTTCACTCTTCGATACGACATTTAGAACGGGAGTTAAAGCCAATTGATGTAAATGCCCCACTAACGTAATAGCCCCGCTTGACGTTATGTATTTTTTGTTTTTAGTACAAAGTTGTAGTATACGGGGACTTTAAATTAAATGTTTACTAGGGGCATAACTTAATGAGATTTACATAAAAATAAAAAAAACCGTAACGAGTGAAAAGAGGCCTGCTGAAAACCAGCGCTGCGCAGACGCGGCCTGTCGCACTCGCCGCAAATGCTGAGCTGGCAGCTTGGCGCAATATCTATAAGTAGTTGTTTCTTACATTTTCTTAATTTTTGTACCTTTGTTATAATTTGTAATAACAAGTGTGAGGTAATAAATTATATTCTATTATATTCTATTCTTGATAACTTGATAACTTTTTCAAAACAACGAAACAAGTAAGTTTTGAAAATATTACCATGATCAAAATAAGTTACGTATATGAATATGGTTGAATAACAACAATGTTGTAACAACGGGTCATTAAGTGGCTTTATTGATATTGTATAACAGGCGCTAGGGAAGAAAACGCAGAAAATAACACAAATGCAAACATTTTTAAGTATTTTTTCTTTCATTAGAAATTAGTTCAGCCGTTTAGCTATGAAAGCGTGACAGACAGACAGGGTTACTTATACTTAAGTTATAATATTATAATAGGGAGTATGTATGGATGGACGGATAAGTACCCACTTTCAGACATTATTCTTTAAGGTAGCAAGATAATTCTGTGCCTCCTGTGACAAGTGATACAACTCGAAAAACACGATTTTACAGGAGAGCGAAAACAAGTTTAAAAAAAATACTGCTCTTAAATGAATATATTTTTTTAAACATTGCTATTGATTTTTATATCATATAATATCACTTTATTAACTGGTTTTACAAAAATATTGATACTAGTTATAGTTTTTGAGATATTCGAAGAAACGTACTTTATGTATCATTTTACATTTCAGATTGAGCTCCATTTAACTCGTGTAAGATGATACAACTCGAATTGTATTATTTAACACATAAAAGTGTAATCAAGGAGCTCTGGTCATGATTGATACAACTTGTTTTAAAAGCTATTTTTTTGTATTATTTCTAGAGTTAGAGGTTTAGCTTATATATATAAGTTGTAGGGAATTGAATAAGTAATCTTTCTTAAGACGAACGGACATAATAATACGGATATTTAGTGAGTTGTATCACTTTTCACAAAAAAAAATGTAAAATAAACCGTGAGTAATGTTATATATCGAGTTATTCCTAGGTCTGATTACGAAAAAACTTGTGTCAAATAATACAAGTATTTTAACCAACGATTGCAATCATGATAACTTTATTTTTTTATATACTATGGAATAAAGGAACTAAACATGACATTGACGGGTAAATAGAACAACGGTCTTTGTGATTTAAGGACGAAATCGTTTTTATTGTATTTTTTATTTCCGAAAGCCGAAAGACGTCCACTGCTGGACATAGGCCTCCCCCAAGGCTCTCCACTCAGACCGGTCTTGTGCTTTTCGCATCCACCGCATTCCCACGATCCTTACAAGGTCGTCACTCCATCTTATTGGAAGCGTACCTACAGCTCGTCTTCCGGTCCGCGGACGCCACTCAAGAACCTTCTGACCCCATCGGCCAGCAGTCCTGTGAGCAATGTGCCCCGTTCGGGCTATATCGGTAACCTTAGTTCTACCTGCGGATATCATCATTCCTGATTCTATCACGCAGATAAACCCCGAGCATAGCCCTCTCCTTAGTCTTCTGAGTGACTTTGAGCTTTCTTATGAGGGCCATTGTTAGCGCCCACGTCTCAGATCCGTAAGTCATCACTGGCAACAGACACTGGTTAAAGACTTTTGACTTCAAACACTGCTGTAATTTGGACGAAAAGGTGCTACGAAGCTTCCCGAACGCTGCCCAGCCGAGTCGGATACGACGAGTGACCTCTTTCTCAAAGTTAGACCTACCTAGCTGGACCCTTTGTCCCAGGTAAATATTGTCATCAACAACTTCAAGCGCTGAGCCTCCGACTATCACGGGAAGAAGTGTGGTGGTTCTCTTCTTCAAGAAAGGTGATAAAACCTTGCTGAAGAATTATAGACCCATCTCACTTCTGAGCCATGTTTACAAATTGTTTCCGAGGTTTATCACAAATCGTCTCGCACGCAGGTTTGACGATTTCCAGCCTCCCGAACAAGCCGGTTTCCGAAAAGGTTATAGTACCGTAGAACACATACTTGCGCTGCGGCAGGTTATACAGAAGACCGAAGAGTATAACCTCCTCCTTTGCCTTGCATTTCTGGACTACGAGAAAGCCTTCGATTCGATCGAGACCTGGGCTGTGCTGCAGTCTCTCCAGCGGTGCCAAGTTGACTAACGATATATCGAAGTGTTCAAGTGTCTGTACGAAAACGCCACTATGTCCGTAACGTCCGACTACAGGACCAGAGCACGAAGCCTATTCCTCTGCAGCGGGGAGTCAGACAAGGAGATCTTGTGATCTCTCCGAAGCTGTTCACCGCTGCATTGGAGGACGCTTTTAAGATTCTGGACTGGAGACTCAAAAAGGATAAAGACATGTAGAGGCTTCCCGCAAGAGGGTTGCCTGTCACCACTCATGGTGTCTCCTACTAGATTCGCTCATTAAAGAAACCAAAAGGAGAGGTATACACAAGCAAGCTTACTCATATGACGGGGTACTGCTAGTTTGGGTAATACCCTAAAGGCCGAACCCTATATTCAAAACGAGGACAGATAGGCTATTTGGATATTTTGGATTAAAAATAGACACATTTTGTATAAGCAAATATCAAGCCTTATCTAACTTCCCCTCGCACTTTATACCTCAGCACCCGACCAGAGACAAACCATTTTATTCTGAACCTTTACAAAACTCTGTCACAACAAAGTAATATTATTAGACCTTACTAAATATTAATACATTTAATATTACACTTTATTATGACACGTTTCTTTCTATAGAAAGTATCAATAGATTTGTTTAGTCAAAGTCAAAGTCAAAGTTCTTTATTCTTCAATTTAGGCATAATATAATGCACCTATGAATGTCAAAAAGCATTACCACCGGTTCGAAAAATAAAACCTTTGCCCCGAGAAGAACCGGCGTAAGAAACTCGGCAAGGTATATTTTTTTCAAGAAAAAGGTTTACATCATTACATTATAATTATAAATAGTTTACAATATCACGGTATTTTTGTACAGTAGGTGCACCTTTTTTAAGCGTAGATTACTCATGCAGGACGGACGACTCACTGCCAAACATCCCTATCCATGATATAATCGTTTACTTTATAATATGCTCGGGAAATTAGTTTTTGTTTTACAACAGATTTAAATTTAGAGTCAGTAAGTTCAGTAATACTTTTTGGAATTTTATTGTAGAATTTTACACAATTTCCCAAGAATGATTTTGAAGTTTTGGCCAGTCTATAAAAAGTGGTTTTGAGCTTTCCTGTGCTCCTGGTTGCTTTTGGCTTATCAATGTTCGTTGGGAAATTATGTAGATTCTTCCTAACAAAGATGATTATTTCAAATACATATAGCGACGGCAGTGTTAGAATATCTATTTCCTTGAAGAATTCCCTCAATGACACACGCGACCCCAAGTTATAAATAGCTCTAATAGCCCTTTTTTGCAAAATAAACACTGTACCGATATCCGCAGCCGATCCCCACAAAATAAGACCGTTTGGATAGTAATTGTATCACTATGCATCAAACTTTACAAGTTCTAAATGTTCGTAATATTCTTACATTTTTGATACAACTGACTTGTGCTATATGACATAATTTCAAAAATTAGGAAATATTTGGTGACATTTGATATAAATTGAGTTGTATCACTTAACACAAACCAAAAAAAGCAAATATAGGTTTAATTTTTGGTCTAACTCAATTTGTAACTTTCAAAATACGCAAAACTCTGGTGATAAATGATACAACTCAAGTTATATCAAAAAACACGACTTTTTAAAGGTAAATTAAAATCGTGATTAATAATACAATTTTAGATATATCACCAGGCACGAAGTTTTTTTTATTTTTTGTTTTTTGGAGTGTTTTAACTAGAGAAATAGCATTACTCACTCAAAATTGGAAAAAAAATGGTTAATTGTATCATTTTACACGAAAGTATCTTGGGAACTAGAAGGCGAATGGGAACACGGGAGTTGGAGCAAAAGATGCGTAATTTTTTTTCAAGTTGATTCATGAAAAAAACCGCAAATTGCTACAACTCGAGTTGTATCACTTGTCACAGGAGGCACAGAATTAACTGAAATATCAACGTGATGCAGGACGTAATACAATTTATTTTCCGCCTATAAAATTATAAGGAAACTTCCAGAAATTGAACCTACCCTCGTAACAGTGTAGTTGCAACTCGTAACAGTGTTGAGAAATCACCGCTTTGGAATGAAATAAGCCGTAGCTCTCGCTAGTTAAATGTCTGAGTGAAATTTTAAGTCCAGCAAGGCTTTAGTGATATTACCTTGATTTAAATATGAAATTGGTTGTTATTCCACCGTCGCAAATTGTTAAATCTGTCTGAACGTTTATCTGCTAAATTGTGACTTGGATTTTCTGAGTCTGAAATTGATACTTTTAGGATTCCGTACCCAACGGATGCAAAACGAACTTTACTACTTAGTCTACTCTGTCTTTCCGTTTGTCTGTCCTACGAGTTTATCTTTGGAACCGTAATAGTAATAGTTATCCGGTTGTTTTATAAATATAGTTTGGTACCTACATTGAGTTAAACAAATTGTCCACTTGAACCACTCAGGATTTTTGACGAATCAGATCTGCCGTCTTAAAAATACTATATAATATGACCTTTCAAGAGGTTTTTATACCAGAATTCAATGATTCATTATGTTTTTCTGAATATTCGTGTGTCCAATTATTTATTTTTCGGAATTATGTTATGCTGGACCTATTTAAGACTAATTGCAAAATTTGTTATTGGAACATAGGTTAGGTTAGGTTTGATCCAAAAATTAAGTGGTCTATCCAAACATTGCATTCGGCGTTTTGATAAATTTGGAATTATGTTGTGAACCACATTTATCACAATTCTCTCGGAAACTGTCTAATTATCTTGAATAAAAACTATTTAATTTCAGTCTTTAATATATCTCTGTGCCAAATTTAATCCATCATTATTCCGGTATAATTCAGTAACAAACACTCATTCATTCCAATTTTCGCATTATGCTGGTAAGATTTTCTTCTATAATATATATGCAACAACAAGAGCCCTGTAATAAAGGACCTGATTCTCTCCCTATTATCTCAAATATTAAAGAGCATTTTCTCAATACTTATGAAGATTTATAAAATTTTGGCACTGCTCTGCCACTTGCTTATTTGTTTTTCTTAATTGCTGCACCTCTTTACACGTCTTGAAATTTGGGAGGCGTGAATGAATGTCCTTTGGAGACAAACTCCCGTCCCGGCAACAATAATGCTAGCTTGTTTGTTCCCAGGGCCGATCAGATTTTCGTACTTTAGTAAATGGCTGCGGCTGTGAAATTAAGTGTCGTTGTCTAGTGCGGAACCACTACGGGTACTACTTTGATTCAGTAGGTTCCGCGATTCCAAAAGGTTCGGTAAGCGGTTTATTACGACTACTGATTCGGTTTGTGGGTGAGTAACATTTTTAGAACCACTTACTTGGTTTTTCTTGTGATTTATAGGTAGGTATAAAAAAAGTTTATATAAATAGGTAGGTACGAATATACGTTGTAGGTAATGTATTTGACATCATTTGCCTATTTGTTGATAGTTAAAACACATTCATGATTACATTTTAATGCACAACTTATAGGTACGTATATTGTTGTTTCAAGAATATTCTCCAAAACAAACACTTCATGCGATAAAGTAATATTTGATACAATTTAAAACACCAAAGTTAGCAAGCTATTAATTTTGTATAATTATCGAAATAATGTTTATTTTTCTAATATAGCCCTGTCTGGGGTAGAGCATAGATTTTTGGTTTGTATTGTTCAGGCAATGGGATCCTTATAAAAATCCAAGTTTTCAACCTAGGGAGGGAGGCGTGTGCCGCCGTCTTGAATTGAGGGCCACAATTAAGTAGTTGATTCAATGTCAATTCCTCAACAATTGACTTGACAAAAAGGTAGAAAACTTTTTATTAACAACATCCATAACATAAACTCTATACTCAATTTTTTTTATAAGCAAAAGGCCTCTGTAAGTCCCTACAAACTGGACGTCGTAATTGATAATTTTTTGACGAATGTATTAATAATAACAAATAGTTACTGATAGATTTTGTAACGTTTATTTCGAGCGCAAAATTCGAGAATGGCGATAATCTGCGATCGCGTAGCATTTACGACGAGAAGGAAGTCGCAAGTCGGCATCGGAAAAGATTGTCGGAAATTGTCTCGACTCGCTGCTGCCATTTCCCGTTGAACCGCGGATTCTAAATACACCGGGTTTAATATATCTGTCGTTCACGTATGCCGGGTTTGGTATGGCTTCGTTGCGGTTAAAACAATGCGCCGGAAGTTGTTTTGCTTCCTTGGTATGAAATTGGAAAGAGACCATATTGCGATATTAAAAGGTAAAATTAATCATGTTTCAGATTTTTTTTAAAAGATGCTTAACTTTTTTTTAAAGTGCTTTTTTTTATACCATTTTATAATTGTATTGCCAATTGTCATTCAGTACTGTGCTATGTTTAAAGTTTATTTTTTTAGCTCATCGGGGAGTAACCCAAGAACAAACTAACAATAAAAACCGGGCAAGAGCATATCGGACCATCTTCAGTGTAGGGTTCCGAAGCCGTCACTACAATCAATTTAGACCTCACGACCAACTTAACTTTGCCGTTGGAAATCTGGTATCCCCATACATCGACATAGGTCGCGGTCAGTTTACCAACACCGCAAATAAGTTGTCGGTAGGTATAATACTCAGTGATAGTTTTGCTTTTAAGTTCGTTAAATGTGCTTTCATTTTAGATATTAAGTATATATATTTTTTTTACTTGTAGTTTTGGCTGTAGGTGTGGGGAGCACGTAACTCTAGCGAAAATTACACTTAACGAATTCAATGGGTCCAATTCGGATAATTAATTTTGTTAAAAATCTTTAATTTTAAGTTTTTTCATTTCAGGTTACACGCTAATTGGTATTCGGAGTACCGCTTATGTTGAAGTTGCCATAGATTAAAATCTCTTAATTTAGAGAATCGCTTAAAATTTTACGTTTAATATATTCAACTTATAGATATGCGAAAAGCACAAGACCGGTCTGAGTGGAAAGCCTTGGGGGAGGCCTATGTCCAGCAGTGGACGTCTTTCGGCTGACATGATGATGATGATGATGAGATAGACGCCAGTTTGGTATTCGGATACACTTCAGAAACGTCAAATTTATAAACTTTCTGAATTAAAATTCTGATAAGCGAGTCCGCTGTAAATGTAAAACAAAAACACGATTAATATTGTTTTTGCTAACATAAATACAGATTGTTGTTAATTGCATGTTGTTTAACATTAGTGCACGTGACTATCAAAGTGGTTACCACTATCAACATTAGTTATCGTGCATGTCACATAAGTGTGTATTTGTTTATAGTTATGCGATCAAGGGTTAAACAAATTACTCGCAGGAGCCACAATACTCAATCTTGTATTTTAATTACATTATTCCGTAACCGAACGGCAATACGGAACCCTGTGATTTACACATTTTGGTTGATTTGTCGTTGCCATGTTTTTACGCAGAGACATTTGTAGCGATGATGTTCAAACTTGGCAGGGAAGTTCATTAATTAATGCATTTAAACATTAGCTAAAAGTTGAAATGAAATAAACAAAGTCTTGCTGCATTTTGGCAATACTTTCAAACAAAATACAGAACACAATTCGTCACCGAGATTTTATTCACCAGCAGTACCTCCACGTCTACAACAAGTCCGAGGATCTACAATACACAAGAGTTTACGTCATTTTGACAATTGACACGTTAGTGACAATTGTCAAAATGACGTATAGACAGATATTTCAGTGATGAGCGCAATTATTTGTTCCTGAGTCTTGGATGTTTAGTAAGTTTATCGTTGTCTAATACAATGAAAGTCATAAATATATACACGTTCCCAAGACGCCAAAAATATCTACACGCCACTATGCTACTGATAATAAACCGACGTACCATCAGCCCATTGGAACCTTGACCCACCATAGAACTGTATCACAGTGACTTTATAATTCAAACCGTAAGAACTGTCAAACAAATTGTTTTATAATGTCACTGTGACACCGTTCTACGGTGGGTCAAGGTTCCAATGGGCTGAGAGTACCTCGATTCGTATTTGGCACGATGACTGTATAGATATTATTTGACTGTACCCACAGTGCAAGCCTAGAGCTTAGTTTAGGACTAGGTCAATTTGTGTGACATTGTTTGCTGTTATATAATTATTTAATGTGGCGCGCATTCAAATTAAAATGTACTTTATTAATGAGATGTTAGCCCTAAAAATCATCCAAGTAAACATCAACAACAGTGACATGACTCGTCAGGCACTTGTCTCGAGACGGGTTACTCACTAAAGATCAGTTTATTAATACGGCCCATGTCAGTTCATCGTCTTAGAACACAGACTATCAGTTTTTATTATGACTTAGGACTGACATTTCTACAAACGCGCGGCGCGGCGATCTCAACCCGACAATCCGACGGATTACGGCCAAATCCGCTATACATTTGGGGGTAAACTAGAACTGTCGTTTGAATACTGATATTGTATGTGGTAAGCGCCACTTCAATGTGTACAGAGCTGATTCAATGTGTGTTCTCCATTTATTTTGGACTTCAGGTGGCTTAAGGTGCTACCATGTGGAGATGATCTGAAGCTCTAATTTTTCAGTTGTTTTTAAAACCTATTTGCATGAACACTCGTGTTCTAAAGTAGCTGCCATCTCAATTTTTCTTTTACAAGTCTTTGATTTGCTAGATATATTAATGAAGAATATTCAGATGTAGTTTAAATATCAATTGGCGCCAAGATGTAAAAGTTATCCATAATATCCAATTTGGAGAGTTTAGTAATGTTTTTAAAAAAAATATGTGTTATTTTGAAATTCTGTTCGACAGAATCAAAGAGTAATGTAGAGAATATGGATATTTATAAAAAATATTTTATCATACATTTACATACAGTTTTGACTGAGTTATAAAAACTTAAACTTCATCAAAAACGTCTGTTATGGGCATGGTAGCCCCTTAAGAGAATTGTGAAGCTAAAAATCTCCATACAAAATGCGAAAACGTTTCTCGCCAATTAAACCTTGTCCGATTTTTACGATTTTTGAATATGTTGTACATATCATGAAAATCTGTCCGTAGGTACGTTTTTCTTGCCAAAAATATTTCTTAGAACAAAACAATAAAAAAAAAAACAGAAACGTACAGACTTATCTTTATAATAAAGAACTACAACATACTCAAAAATCGTGCAAATAGAACTTGATTTAGGGTGAGAACCGTTTCAGCCCGGAACTAAATTTGTACGTTTTTTATTTGTACGCTTCACAATCCTCTTAAGAGACTTAGGACTGCTGGTACTCTGTTAGTCTATGGTGCTTCCGGTTGCCGACTCTAGTTTTAATTTTAACCGTTTAGTATGTATACATATAGTATGAAACTTCTTTGTGCGAACTCATAAAGCCGCGTCATAAATACCTACCTCCCTGCCCAGCCTCGCTGTCGCCCGACGAATGCTGCCAGGGCTGTCACATATTTATTATTTTATAATTGACTTACCTATTTATCAGGATGACGGGTAAAGTACTTACTTTAGAAATTGGATTTATGTCAGTAATGTAAAAACCTTAAATAAATACCTAAGCATATTTTAAAAGTAAAAAGGCGTATGCCTCATAGCTAGAAAATGGAAGGTAATTCAGTTATATATACCTACGTACATTTACGGCTTTTGCTAAAATCCTTATGGTAATAGTAGCAAACTTAAGAGATAATTTTCAAAATCTGAGAAATTCCCGATATCAGAACTACTTTTGTTACTTGTTCTGTAAGTAAACCTTTAGAGCAATACGTTGTTTTAAGTTTTAATCGCTTATCAAGTAATAACATTTATTAATCAATATTTATGTATGTAATTTTTCTTTTTTATTACCTTTGAGTACTAATAAATATAGGGGTAGTAAAATATTTCAATACAGAGGTATCTTACATAAACTTATTAACAAAGGGTGTAGTAAACTAGGTAAGTTAGGTAGGTACGGTATAGTACCAATATATAAAAATGAAGTAATGGAGCCAAAGCAAGCCAAGCATAGCCAAAAAATACTCGGGCGTGAAAGATTGGCTGATATTTACAAAAAAAAGGAATAAGAACTGGGAGGTTATCATGATTATATTATGACCATTTGGCTATGCAGTTCATTTTAGTCGGATTCTTTAGCGTAAACTGCACAGTAAGGCTATATCATCATAACCCTCCTGAATTTAGAAAACAAAAGAGCAGATACACATCAATCATCTCTAAAAGAAAATGTACTGTAAGGTAATTCTATTATACAGTGTGTGGCCCAAAACCGGGGATAATATTAAAAACAGGGGCTCTATAGATCACCGGTAATTACATTATAATGGTCTTACCTAATTAAAATGAAAACTTAACTTTCAGTTTTTTTCTAACAAACTTAATCGCAAATTCAATGTAATGCAAACACCGCTAAATCTACCGCGTGTTGTCAATGGCACCCTGTACTCAGACATACCGCGTACCAAGTGACCAAGCGACGATATCGCGACGGGAAAATACATTACCTACGATTTTTAACTTTGTAGGCTGTTTTCTCCAAAATTATAGACTTTGTAATATTAGATTTTTATGATAGTTAATTGAAATGTTCTAAAGAATCCCCATTTACTTTTTTCGCCCCGGTTTTGGGCCACACACTGTATGCTATAAAATGAAGGTATATTATTTACGAAGAAAACTATAATTACATATATATAATATGAGTTTTATTGCCTTACGCTATTATCGAAATTATGGTGAGTGTCCGTTTTCTTTGCAAAAGGAACCCAAGATTTTGAATGTGTGGTGTTAATAACAGTAACAGTTTTCTAAAGTAAAGTTAGCAAGTATTTGATGCATGCCGCAGCTCAATTTGTATATTATTGGCGTAAGATGTGGTTTCCTATAATTGGGTAAGCATCGATTTACATGTTAAAATAGATACAAGCATAAGTCGGATGTATTATCTGTTGGAAATCCTCAATAAATAAATAATACATACTAATAATAAACAGAACGAGAAAGCTTTAATTTAATCTAGTTCTTATTCGTACAATACAATTTCTAGGGCGGAAGTACAAAGAATGTCACATACTACAGGCTTGCATTAATCTTTATTCCTTATTTGTCTTTGTCATTGTCATCTAAAAGTTTAAAATCAGTTTTGATTGCACTTTTGTACTGCCCTATGAGAAGATCCAATTGGTTAGTCAGCCTGAAGTTCGCTCTGAATTTCTTCGCATGTTCAATAAAAGTTGGAAACAAGAACTCAAGTTCAGCGTGGTCCAATGTTGGGAAGAGATGGTGGAGTGCATGGTTTCCGAAAAACGTCATAACCCAGAAATGGTTGTCATTGATTTCTTTGCGATCCATGACGGCTTCCAGCTCGTGCATTCCCCAATCAGGTGTTTCAGACCTACAGCGAAAAAAAATACAATTAAATAACTAACAGGAATCAATATACATATATGAATAGATTTGAAAACCATTTAAATAAGTTGAATCGTCTACAAAACTACTTTTCTGGTAAGATTAAATAATTGTAGCACATTTAATTGGTGCACAACTTTGAGGCTGTTATGGCTGTAATAATGATATTATTGTAATTAAGAAAGTGTAAGCAAAATGAATTAGAAATATAATTTGACTACTTTATTACCTTGCCTGATCGCCGTCTTTCCAGATATCAGGGTGGTGATGCGCCGCGTTCGAACCAATGTTAAAGAACACAAAGCTTGCAGAACAAACGATCCACGTCCACATTATAAATGCTTCGTAAAATGTGCATCCAGTCACCAACCACATCCAAAGAGGTACAAGAAATCCTACCAAATCCGTAAAATGGGAGTGGTTAGCGAAAAATCCCTTCCGGAACAACGCAGACAGGATCCTGAAAAAACCCATGGTAAACATAAGTAAAAAAATGGCGTCCGAGTTTCCAATGGAGACTTAATACATTTTTAGAACTCACCGATTTAAAAAGTTGATGAAGAACGCAAACGGAAAATACAGAAATTCTATCAGTGGCGAAATGTACATATGCATCGGCTTGTCTTTCCTGGGATTCCATTGGACTAGTGGTTCAAAGGCACTAATTTCCAAATCCATCAAAGTATTGGGGTATAGATGATGAGAGAGCACGTGAGACACTCTGAAGTCCCTGTACAAAATACTCAATTACTTAACATAAAGAAATTCACAACTTATTTATAATTATATTATTTTATGCAGTCAATTTTAACTACACTTATGGACAAAGTATCATTTTGAATTTGATAAAATAAATACTCCAATGCTAATTCACTGAACGTTTAAGTATTGTTTGAATTTTGTCTCTTTCAAGATCGCAATAGCGTAATAATAATAAGAATGAGGATAATTTAAAGTATAGTGAGTTCACTTGACAACCATCCTCTATCTAGTCCTCTCCAACTCCAAACATGTAAACAAGATTTGAAAAAAGCTCATTTAAATATGTCACGTGGAGTTTTCTTAGATAACTCTTTAAATATAACATTGACACATCTTTCTACTTTTTGTTTGATTAAATATGAGCTTCAGAAATTGGTAGAGTAGCAACCCTCTTCTAATTTTCCACAAAAATCAAACTGATACCACAGCAGATTTGATTAGGTACGTCAAATATTATGAATTGAGAATGTACTCATACATTGCAAATTTTTCGCTTACCTGTATGACCATAGCCCCAAGCTGAAAAGATGCATTCTCCAATTTGATTTTCTGTGAATATAGTTGTGGGAAGCAACAACTGTCCAGGCTAAGGATATTGACGCAATAATCCAAGACATATTTAAAAGCCAAGGAACTTTTGTGTAACAGCAGAAAGCTGACGATAGCAAATACGTAGCAAACAAGCCATCAATTATCCAATCTGACTTTTTATGATAGCCACTTGGTACTTTCTTTAACTCTTCAACAACACTTCTTTTCAATGTCCGATAAAATCCATCGTCATGGAATGTAAAAGGGGAATTTCTAGGTGTTTTAGCATCTCTTACGTAATATTTTGCAAGTATTTTATCGACAGATGGACTTAAGTGGTGGCATTCAAACGCTTCCGTTATATCGGTACCCTGTAAAGAAACCAAAAATCTTTGCTTTATTTCTGAAGCGAGTATACGTTTTGAAAGATACGGAATTAATAAATTACCTTTGTAAGGTTTAACCACTCAGCTCCTCCAGGATGTTTGTGAATAAATTCAGTTACATCGTACAATCCATTATGCACTCGCCACAAACCCTCGGCTCCATCATCCATAGCCTTTCCTTCTAACCATTGCACTGGAGTCTTTATGCCTTCATCCCTTAACGACGGATACTTCAGTTGAGGAAATGTAACATGCGTCTTCTTTTCTTTTGCTCTTTGATGGGCTATTTCCAAATACTCTACCCCCTTTGGAGCCATGGTGACGTCTTCACATCGAATCTTACGATTCCTGACTAACTGGTTACTTGTGGTGCTATCGTATTTATTACTTCTCTCTGTTATAATTGGTACTTATCACTTAAGGTTGACCTTTCATATCTCTACTATCGTAAAAATTAATGTGTATCTGTAATCGCCTACTATATAGATGAATGTTACGGGCATTCCTAAATGCTTAAATTCTCCTTCAGTTTTCATGATGTTCCAAGTACAGTCACATTCAGACAGGTGCAGTTGACGAATAGTTATTCGAGTTAATATTGATATTATTTATCATAAAAAACGAGCAACCGAACGACCTTACATTGCTGGGCGAATATCTTACTTATGAATCTCCAAGAGGGTCGGTTTTATTTTACTTCCGTTGCATTTATACATGTTGTTTATTACTTTTGAACTTTACAAGATATTTTATTTTCGTGCATTGTACAAAGACGAAAATATTTAAGGAGGGCATTATAAGTGAACAGTCAATTGACTATTTCTAATAAAGTAATTCGTAAGCCGGCATAACTTTTACCATTAAGAATGAGAATGCATAAAAAAAGTACAGCTAAGAGATCTATAATTGAATCATCTTTACCCTACATATTTAAATACAGCTGTTAATTGGGACTATTAGTAAATGTACTTAAAAATAATAATTAATCAGCAGAATCTAGCACGCAAACCGTTCATAAAAATAGTTATAACTAACATGTTTTATATGATAACAATAAATAAATGGAAATAATTAATGTCATAAAAAGAACAACCAGTAATTAATGTGGGATTGCTTTATTAGTATTAATAATAATCTTAATTTTTATTATATTGAAAATTTTAAATGCTACTACGCAGCGCAGCCGCCTGCTTTGGTATAACGGCTTCTTACAATACGCACCACAAGAAACTCCCCTCCCAAATAAATCCTCGATTTAAATATCTCTACAACAGAACACTAAGCACAAAATATTTTTTGAGCTCCAATAGCAGATGATTAAAGACATTTCGTGGTACGGTGGTATTAATGGCTGTGGTGGAGAAATAAACTTCGAACGCTGAGGCCACGTCTTTGTTTGATGTGATTTTTTCGTCACCCTTGTTTATGGTGATTTGGTTATCACGAGTTTTAGATTTACCAGTTTCTCTATTTATTATTTTCCACACAGGTTTTACCTTTCTGTCAGAAGCTTTGAGCTTAAGACCTAAAAAGTTTGATTTAGCAGTCAAGCACACTTGCTTGAAAGTCCTCGAATAATTCTTATCGTAAACTAAGCAGTCAGCGTTCTTGTTCTCCTCCCTCTCTTTGTATAGTTCATAAAGCCTATTTCTACTTCTAGGAATGCCTACAGAAGCCCATTTACTAAAACATAGTTTTTGAACCAGAAATACTTTTCATCTTAAAATGATTATGATAAAGAATTACACCAAACAAATCTTTATAAATACTATTAGTATCATTATGCCAAAGGATAACCCACAAAGATTACTCTGAACTTCATTTTTGAATAATTCCAAACGATTGCTAGTTATGGTCTGTATGTTATTGTCTGTGGTTCTTGATGAGAATAATTTAAAAATGAAGCCTTTTGACCACTGTGATCAGAATTAAAGCAGTTCAATATTTCCTTATCCAAACATTCGCAATTACAAAAAATATTGTCTAAACAGGTAGCACTTAAAACACCTATCCATGTAGGTTCAAAGAACAAAAATTATCTAAGTTAAAAGATTTAAATAAACTTAAGATCTTGATAGTATTGTTTGACGATTCCAGTAAGTTAACATTACAGTCTCCACAGTCAATAACATGCTTTTGAGTTTTACATGCTAATTTTAACACATTTTCCATAGTAGATTAAAAAGTGCTGAAATTAGCCGATGGTAGTCTGTAAATGCAAATAATTATGTAATTTTATAGTTCTATACAAGAGATTTCTACAAGCCTCTCTATGGATAGACTAACAATATCTTTCCTTTCTTTGAATTTTATGTTATTTGTTAATGGCGGATCTTCTGGCAAAAACTAATTTAAAAATAGTCTAAAATTAATTGATCTGGTTTAAGCCAATGTTTAGTAACACACATAATTTGTAAATTTTCAAAATCTAAAAATAATCCTACTTCTAATTCTTTGCCGGAAAGCCCTTCAATATTTTGGTGGATTTTATTTATACTCAAAGGTGTTTCCGCTGTCCTATACTTTAGTTTAAATGATTAGGAATGGCATTTGTGCCACTATTGTATTTATTTGGTTCTATATTAAAGGCCAAAGGTTCTACTAAAGTCAAAATATATTTCTTTGACAAACGAATTTTGTCAGATGTTAGCGTGAGGCGCTTAATGAAAATAATGAATTAATTTGGGTCCAAGAAATTATATTTTTTATTACAATAAAAAGCATTAAACATCAAAGAATTTAAGTGTGCTATTTTATTATTATAATTATATGGCTTATTTTGTGAATATGGTATTGCACAAAGTATAATTTTACCTATCCCGGCCACTTCAATAAGGTTTAATGTTGACATTAATCTATCTACACTAGACTTATCTATACCAAGACTGTTACCTACTATAATCACTAGAGTAGGAGAACTGTCATAACTTCCCTATGATATTAAATCACATTATTGCATAAGACTTGTATTATGATAACAATAACTTGTTACATTTTGTGTCAATTTATTTCTTAGCATGGAAACCATTCCAGGCCCTATCTGATCCGAATCAATAATAGCTTTATTAATTTTATTATTAATAATTTGTCTAGAGGATTCATCTAAAATTATTTAAATCATGTTCATTCATGTCCGAGTCTAATAAAACTAATAAAACTTATTGTTACTATTAAATTCCCCACCCGTGCGGCCTACTTGTTGTTTTTTTATTTTTTTTATTTTTTACTAGATTAAGTTCTTAATGGTACAAATGTTACATAGCCATCCTATTACTATGCTTAAATATTTGTCCCGACGTTTAACAAATGCAGTTCTGTTTTGACACAATTATTGTATAACAGCGAACGTATCGCTGCCCTCCCCCCCTCTGTAACATTGGCTTTATCATTTTAAGTTAACCTTTCATTATCTCTTTCAGTTATTGCGTAACAAAATGTAACCGATTACTGAATATTATGGTTCTGTAAATTTTTATCAGTTCGCATTCTTATGACCGGCATACTGTTTGTTAGTATTTTTATCTAAGTGTTTGTAAACACGAGCGTCAAGAGGATTGTGATGCTGAATTTTTAAATACAAAATACGTTAACTTTTCTCACGTCCTAAATCACGCCCGAATTTTCCGATTTTTTGATATATTATAGAGATATTGCATAACTAGGTAGGTACCAACGTTTTCCTTTTCAAGAAAATATTTCTAAGATACAAACAAATGAAAAGAAATGTTACGTTACGTTACGTACAAGCTAAATTTGCATAGATATTTTGACAACTACGCGATTTTAGCCTCGGTTCCCAACTCACATAACCCTATGCGAGGGCGGGTCGCTAGTAGGTACGTATAAAACTAACATCACTTTAAGTTCTGTAAACTTACATCACTTGAAATTATATGCACATAAACAACTCGACTAATGCGAATGTGCAAAAGAACAAACATGGTCAAGTAAAGTTTAAGATGATGTAATTATTTTTTCCCAAATAAGACCTAAAGAATACAAATGGGCACGAGCAATGTAGATTACCTGTTTCATTTGAGTATGTGATTTTAATAAGATTCATGTTTTATTACCAATGCCTACTTTTAGAAACATTTATACGATTCGCCCGTTCTTAAAAGTAATTTTAAAAGCCATTTAACCAAGATAACGCTTAGTTCTGATAGATATATTTCATAACATTTGTCGTGTTTATACGGAAAATTTTAGAAAAAGTTTTTAATATTATGAAAAGAATATATGGTTGAGAATTACATACCTTAGAGAAAGCAACCGAGCCAGAAGACCTTTGTAATCTGACGATGACAATCTCAAGACAGCACATGCATTGCCAACCGTGAGGACTTAGATGGAATGCCTTTATTCTAGCCAAACCTACTATTGAACATCGTATTTTTTACAAACTAAACAAAAAATAATAATTATTAGTTTTTATTGCTGTTTTAGTTAGTATTGTAGCCCGCGCAGTTCTCTTTTATACGAACTCATTGTCGATATTACTCAAAGTCACCTACGTGTAGTGACGTCACACGTAATACTAATAGCAAATCATCTGTACACACATTGATCTCTAGATCAGATTCGTCGAACCAATATTATACTACAATTCACGAAAGGAAAGGGTAAACCCCTACACGCGACAATAGGTTTCCTTTCAGAATTGGCCTCCATCCCCTTCGTGTTTCCGCTCAGTTTCACCAAGAGGTGAGTAATCTTAAACATTAATAATATTCTTCGGGCGCATATTTTGCTATTTTTTCGCTCTTTTATTTTCGATTTAAAAAAAACCGGGCAAGAGCAAGTCAGAGCTTGCTCAGTGTAGGGTTCCGAAGCCGTTACTACTCAAAAACCATCTCAAAGCACAACAAGTATGAACGAATTCTCTTTTGAAAGTTATTAGATGCTGTCTCAGGTGAGTTTAGGATCCAATCAAGTCTTCTTGGTCGTAATAGTTTTTATTGAAAATTATTTATATGTGCTTTTATTTATTATTCGTATTCGTATTTTTAGTATTCGTCGTTGTATTTGTATACCTATTAACACTGGGGGGATACTTGACTCTAACAAAAATGAGCACTTTAAATCTTAGTATTTCACAAACGGAACCCTTAATCGAAAAAATGTTTTTACAAACCCGCAATATTTTTGAAATACCTATTGAATGAAACTCCATACCATGGGGTAGACGAGAAAAAAATACATCCCCACGTGACTTGTAGGGGGGTACCCAAAGAAAAGGTTTTTTTCAAGTTTTTATTATAGTACTTTGTCGGCGTGACTTATATGTATATTCACGCCCAAAATTAATCAAACGGAAACTAAGTACATACTAGTAGGCATTTTATACCCAAGGTCCATTTGCCACAGCAATATATCTTTTAACCCGAAGATGCAGGTAGACAGTTGAAAATTTAACAGAATAATGGGTTACAATACTTAAATTGGCATCTATCGTGATAAAAACGTTATCCTGCTTTTATTAATTGTTATAAGTACATAATGCTAGATTAAGTATTATTAGTGTCATAAGCTATTATTTAAAAAAAAAAACTGTTGAGTTTCTTGCGAAGTTTTTTTTCAGCTGTGGTTTCCTCTTGAAAAGCACTGATATATTTTTATGAATATACTTGATCTTTTACTCATAATGTCAAACAGGATACGATCAAAGACGAAAAGATACTAAAACCATAAAACTAATATAATGTGTCTTTATAGTTTTAGTTACCTTATAATTGACTAGAGAACGCCCGCGACATCGTCCGCGTAGAATTAATTTCCCGCTACTCCCCTACTTCTTCCCGTTGGGGCCGATTTTCGGGAAATCCTTTCTTACTGCACCCCGAGACCTCATAAGGAACCTATGTACCAAATTTGGGCTCTTTAAATTCAGCGGTTTGGGTATTTGCATTGCACCAAGCTTTTATGTGAGTTCAACCTTTTTTTGAATAAAATCTGATTGAGGTTTTATACATGTGTGAAAATAAAATGTAATGTAATTCAAAAGCACTAAGGAGTATTGACATATTCACTTCACAGTAAATCACCCCCAAAAGTAACTTTCTACCCCTTTCTCACCCCCTTAGGGGATCGATTTCAATAAAATACGAAACACATCTTCCATCACTTCCGTTAAAGAATGTTTATGCAAAATTTGAAGTAGATTGGACCAAATAATCACGTTGTCCCATACAAACTTTGCCTCCCTTTTTCACCCCTTTAGGGTTACAATTTCGGAAAATCCTTTCTTATCGTATGCCTACGTCATACAAAGAACACACCCTCCAAGTTTCAGGTCTCTACGATCAGCGGTTTAGGCTGTGCGTTGATACGTCAGTCGGTCAGTCAGTCAGACAGTCAGTCAGTCAGTCAGTCAGTCAGTCATCCAGTCATTCAGGACAAAGCATTTTATATGTATAGATAATGTTTCCATTTTTTTTGTTTCTATATGAAATCATTAGTAATCATAATAATTATACTGAAATCTATAAAAAGTGATTTCCTTTGAATGTGTTCCTTCGTTTAAGATTTCACCAGTGCCAGTAAAGTAATGTCTGTGCGTGGATATAACATTTGAGTGGATCCACATTCTGCTACTGGCCACCATTATATCCTGCGCATCATCACTATCAGGCAAGATGACTCATGTTTCAAGCAAAATTAGAAAATCCAGAGCACAGTCATGTGGGTTCTTTGATCTTTCCACACCAACGCAAGTCAAATGTGTTGGCGGTGTTTCAAAAGATCGTCTACAAATTCCAAATAACAACGCCACTCTCTACGCCTCAGCGGACAATACATAAAAGAACTCCCGATTTAATCATAACATGACTTAAAAACAAGTCGCTCGGAAAATGGAAAAGATTTTCTTTGGATCATTTAGCAGAAGTTATTATTATAAATTGCTTACAAGAAAATTTTACTGAGTTGGTAAATCGTTAACAAGTTTCCGCATTGAGACAAAAGCTATTTATTTAAATGTTAGGTTGCGCTGTCGGGTTGAATAATTTAGTGATTCGTTGGCCCATCA
Source organism: Acleris sparsana (assembly GCA_923062465.1). NCBI lineage: Eukaryota > Metazoa > Arthropoda > Insecta > Lepidoptera > Tortricidae > Acleris > Acleris sparsana. The sequence goes on from OV281293.1 coordinate 7,691,887, forward strand.
ATTTTAGGAGCGGGAATCCTGACTGGGGTATACATCAAGTTGAGGCGCTTCTGGATCGCAGGGACAAACAGGAACATCTTAGCTGTGTTACGCTGTTTATGCTCGCCCTTCAGTATTATATTTTCGACCCTAGACCACAGTTTTCTTAAGCACATGGGCGTTGATTAACAAAAAGTTGACGAGATTAGGTTGAACGATGCCAAAATAAATTGTACTTGGGTACAAATTAAAAAAAAACGTGATTTCTAGAGTTCCCTACCAAAATGGTTAAAAAGGGATTCTTATGGTGTGATTGATTGTCTTTCTCAGAGACGTTTTTCTCTGAATTTATAGCTATTAACTTGAAATTTATCACAGTACCTGTTTGCCCACATCTCTGTTTTTAGTTAAAACAATATGAAATTATTTTTCGATATATTTGAAAAGGGATCAAAAATGGTAAAAACAGAAAGTGATTTGATTATAACATTTCTTTTTTAATTTTCTGTGGCGTAGTTTCTTAGTGATTTATAGCCAGAAATCTACGGAGTCGATTGAACAAAAAATAGGAAAAATTAGTGATTTAAAGTTAAAATACGTACGTATACGTAAAAAATATAATAAAGTTATCAAAAATCACATTTTTGTAAAAAACACCAAAAAAATATATCAAAATTTTGGCTACTCAAAATTGACAGAAAATAAACTGCATAACAAAATGAGCATTTTTTTTTCGCTTTTTCTATCCATATTATCCTAAATAAAGAACCGTCGGTGCGCGAGTCCGAGACGCACTTGATCGGTTTTTGTTATATTTTTCTATCGTATTTACACGTTCAGTCATGTAGGGTCTCTAAACAATCACTTAACGGGTCTTTCATTCAGTTCAGCACCCAAAATTGTGTTCTCCCCCTCCCCCTATATTTTCTTCGTGTTTTACAGAGACAAAATATATGTACCTATGTATAATTTCGCATACTTAAGACTCAGTTTAATAATAATAAAATAATTGGAGATCGATGACATCCCCGAAGCAACTTTTAACGGCGTTTCATACAATCTTAGCGACAATAGCTGTAATAATTTCCCTTAGAAGCCCGTACACTACACTACTAGTGCACAAATGTTTACCAAATAATAAATAATTAATAAAGTGTTTGCCAAAAATAAAGCTAGAACACTGAATTTTAATTCAAGCCGTTGTCGATAGCGTCCCAATTACTGGAGCAATAAATTAGCACGCGGAAGATAAGCCCCACATGTGCTGGCAGACTAAATCGCCATTTCATAAATAATGAATAACGTATAGATGTATAAGACCAACAAACATGCTTCGTGCGGGCCTAGTAAGTATGGTTGATGTATCGCGTGACAAAATGTGGATAAATCATCCGTCACTCTCGTGCTTATGTAAGTGTCAGAAAGTGACAGATGTTTTGTCCATATTTTGTCACGCGATAAACGCAGCCATATTAGGCTCCCTGTGATTATTAACTTAAAATTAATAGTAGAAGTATACAGGACCCAGATAAGGAACATACACTTCTATCTGAATCGTTAGTGGCTTTTGTGTGATATCATCGGGATTTTGGAATTTTAAAACAATCTACTAAATAATCTACATAAAATAATCTATACTATACATAAAATAATCTACCTATTAAAAAACGGTTCACAGCGAGTCGGACTAGGACTAGCACATCATTATTGTACGGGGACCCCCTTTAATTTATATTTATGATTTGTTGTAATAGTGGCAATATAAATTACATACTCTGTGAAAATTTCAACTATCTACCTAATACAAGTCTTGAGATACAGCCCGCTGACAGATGGACGGACGGATGGATAGGTTTACAATGGCTCTTTGGGTACGCAATCCTAAATGATATATTATTGTACTATGTTGTTTGTTTTTAATAAATAAATAATAATAATAAAAAATAAAGGCTTACTTTCATTAGTCAATATCCATTGACGAGTCGTTTTAACATTATTGAACCGGGAGCTATTCTGCCCTCCTTAGGCAAAAGGGCATAAGTCCCATAGAACCGCGCTTTTATTAATGACCTTATTTCTTAAGTAGTAGGGTTAAATTTACTTTGACCAACAAATTACGCATGTGTCCTTTTTATTTAGGAGGGCAGTATTGCAGCGATGCAATTTATCACGAAAAGCATGCATATCGACCAATGAAAGGATGTCTTAAGGAAGCTTTAATAACCCGACTGCATGTGTTATAACAGTTCCGTGTTACTGTTAATTTAAATGCCATTTTGTTATTTTTGAAATAAAAGTACCTACAAAGTAACACAAAAACAAGGTCACACTAAGCCGCATCAACAGCACCTCGTTTTTCGAAACAGGGAAATCCCGATTTATGGAAAAAGAGGACCCAAATCGCGGGCACCACTATTTCCGGAATCGAACCTCCTTTATGTCTTCCGGTCAAGATTGAATGGGCATTTTGTGGGTAAACATGATCCACTTCCACTTTAATCATTACTTATGTAACATCAAGTGAGACTACAGTCGAACAAACGCCCATTTGAAATAAAATAGCTTAGACAATCTTTACCAAAAAAAATACGATACTTTAGAAATTAGTAAAAACCAACCAATTCAGTTAGCTTTAGTTACTGAACGAGATTCATAATGCCTCCATTTTTATACCTAAATAAAATAAAACTGACAAAGTTCTTAGCTCTGCATAGCTGAAGTGAAATATGAAACATCCATCTACGCGTCCCCGAGATTTAGCAAAATCGATCGAGGTCAATACAAGTCATACATCTTAGTCAGCTCGCAGCGCGCTCCCTGCACTAAGCCCGAATGGAAGTTTCAATGTACCGCATTATAAAAATTGGAACGTAAAATTTCTCGGTAGAAAATGTTCAACAGTAACATTTTTCATTTTAAGTCTCGGTGGTGTCGAACTACATCTTCATTGTGGTAATCTTAAAAAATATATCCGTAATTTTCCGAATACCTTAACTACATTAACACGTGGTATCTGCGTTTTTATTAATTCGGTGTAAATGATAAAACAGCTGTTGGAATAAATAGTAATAGTATACATAGGCAATACTTTAACAATTTGGGGTTTTTTTAAGATTTGCAATGTCCTTACGTTGTTAACCGACTTCAAAAAAGGAGGAGGTTCTTTATTTTACTTTATGTATTATATACGTTTTTATATATATAGGTATGCTCAGCAATTTCTCCGTCATTAAATTTGTGGACCGATTTAAAAAATCTTTTTGGTTTAATAGAATACTTCCAAGGTTGGACCCATTGTCACCAAATCTGAATCTCATGAGAAATTCGTGAGGAATTGAGGAAACTTCTCAAATATATAGATAGTTTAATATTTATAGTAACAAGTCCAGCATTTACATTAAGAAATTATCATTTGGCGAAGTGGACCTGATGATGAAGACCACCACCGGATCTCCTTAACGGTACCTACCTAATTCATGGGTGGCGATAAGATATCTCGATTAAGATAGTTGAGCAAATATACAGAAGAACATTTACTTGTTTAAATATGACTATGACTTTCCCGCGGCGTTGCTTGCGGCTTGCGGCCAGCTTGAAATGCTTAAAGTTTCATATCAACTAAAAAGTCGGACTACATAACAGCTTATGATCACTAAAAAGTATTAAATAAAATAAATGTTTATAAAAACAAAAATGCTCAAAAACGCAATAAATAGCTTCTTTTAAAATGGTAGGTAATAAATAGGTCAGTCCAACTGAAGTGGGCCACTCACAATATTATTAACCAAAAGCAGACTTCAGTTGGACTGACCTACCTACATTTTAAAAGAAGTTATTTATTGCGTTTTAGAAGGCGGTTTATTGTTTTGTTTAAATATATTTTTTAGTGTAACCTAACCTACGTTATTAATGTTTGAGATATGCTAAAACCAAAGAATAGAAAAAACATTCGCTTAGTATCAGACCTCCGAGGTCACTCCGAGAAGCCTGTGGAGATACCAGGAGGATCCTGCGCTTCTGGTCGGAGTTAGGCTGGCTAGATCACTAGCCGGTACCACGCACAATGACCCGACATACACGGGCTAAGTGCGGAAAAAGGAGTCCATCACCATCACCATCACCATAGTATCAGACCTGTTGTCGCCAATACTCAAACTATCATAAAAACAACACGCCACCATGGGTTTTTTTTTGGTGTAGCTATCGTTTTTTACATTCCAAAATGGCACAATAAGGCATGCTCAAGCGATCGCGGCAAAACTAAGGCAGGTTGCGCGGAACTCCGTATAACTATACCACACGTTACACGCCCACTTAACACTTCTACTGTTTTTCTGTTCCGTGGCTGAAAACATCACGGTTTCAGCAGGAAAATGTGAAGAACATAAATTTGATAAAATTATGGGTTTAAAATTATATGTTTTTAGGGCAAGAACCAACGATCTAAATCCTCGATATCATCATACTATCAAGGTGGACGCAAAATAAGCGCTACACGTCGAGTTGCGGAAACCAGCCTGCTTATAAAATACAAACACAAAATACCATCAAGGTTTGATCACTGTTCCTACCATTATGAGTTCTTGCTTGTCTTTCTTTCTTGACGTACTTAAAAGACGCGGCAACGGTATAAACATTTTTCACATGGTACGTTTACTGTATCGATTGCATTATTAATTATGACTTGAAATTGTTTATGTGCAATAGAATGTTTTCATACCTACATACTTACATGTAAATATAATGTTTCTTGTTCTTACCGGTCGAGTTCAATGCGTAAGGTAAAGTCTTCTGCGAGAAAGAAATTAATTATTTTGACCTAGCCAAATATGAGTTTTATTATGCTATTACTTACAGCGGTAGTTCTTTTACTTTGAACGGTTGCAGACTGAAGTTATCTTCAGATCAAGGCAATTCATTCTCCACAAATTGGCCATTCATCCTCACATAAGCGTGAGTTATTGAGGTACTGCGGCTTTCTAGATAAACATCTTAAGCCGTAACGTGGTATTAAACTCATAACAAAAATTTAATTTTCTTCCCCTCAGCCATTATGTTAATAGTGGCGTTTACATATTAAAATTAAGTTTGAGATTTAGGACTACTTTTATTTTAACTAAATCGTTATTTTAGGACACTTAAGTCAGACTATGTGGTTATTTAAACTTTTTGGATTCTTTTAAGATATCTGTTTTAGAATGCTGATTTTTGGTCAAATATAACCTTTTACCTACTTCCCAACTTAACTTTAGTAACAGTGGGTACTTATCGCAATCTTAAACTAAAGTTAAATGTAGGGTGTCCTCTTGTTTCACCGACACTAATTTCATAGAACTTTTCACTTCGCAGAAAGCTATTTTATGCTGAACCTGTGTTGATTTCGGGTTAAATCTCAAATATCAATCAAATATGATGACGTAGGTTAGGTTAGGTTAGTAGATGTAACATCACAAGATAACCTGAAATCAACACAGGTTCAGCAGAAAATAGCTTTCTATGAAACGATAACTCTGCTAAGTGATACGTTCTATGAAATGAGTGTCGACGAAACAAGGGCTGAGTTAGACGTTTCAGCGTTATTTTCGAAACATCTTAAATAACTACAAGGTGACCGTTGCGATGAATTGACGCATTTTCTAATAAATGTAATACTGTTGTTGTAGAGCTAAAATAGTACAAAAAATTGTGGAGTTACTCGAGCAATGTACCTAATTAAAAATAGAAACAAACAACGAGTACAAACCGCCTTTTAACATGTGTTTGCTCGAATAGTTAAATAACGAAAAAGTATATATACACTATAAATTCATCACGCCCGTCCGTATGTCACAGCTAATTTATTACAGAGTATCAGGGTGGGCTAAAACTTCCCAAATCGGTGTATTCGGCGAAACTGAGTGGCACTTCATCTAACAAAAGCATAAAATTTAGATTTTTTAAAATAACAAGCTTTTCTTTTTAAGATTTACATACGTTGTTACCAAAATAAAATAAAAAATAAAAGGTCAAGAGAGTTACGTACGGAAAAATTGAAGGCAAACTCTTTTTCATATTTTAAAAATCTTTTTAAATCCTAGAGGACGCAAAAAAGCCAGCTGATCACCAGATGGAAAAAGATCAAAGTGCCCAAAGACAACTCGCAACAAAAGGACAGGATCACAGGAATCGCAGATGCTTTACCAGCCTTAGAGAAAGGAGTATGCTTGTCTATTGATGGTCCCTATTCCCTTAGTCGTAGCAGTCTGTCAAACTTTTCATAAGTCCAAATTATTTATTATTATTTGTTAGCCTAAAGTAACCCAGTGCTGGGTAAAGGCCTCCCTCTCGTCATTCCATGCATATTATATGTAAATATTACTTTGAAACTTGGAATTTGCAATATGATTGCATATTAATCTCCCCGCTCCTACGTAAGCGTTTTTTCCCTGCGAACGGTTTGACGTGAATAGCGCATTGTATTGCCGACAATAAACCCCTGCGAGCCTTTGTTCAGTTTCACTTGCATCATTGTTTTTTATTCTATGAATAGTGCATACATAGTGCATTATGGGATAGGTGTTACAAAGGTTATCTTCCTTTATGTTCATGTAAAGGAGGGATCATTCTAGTGAAACTAATCATATTACCCAAACTTTAACTCTTGAGCCGCTATAGAATCTTGTCGCAAGAGGAAAATATTTCATTATGACGTAGTTTATTGCTCGGTACTTGATTCTGTTATTCTGTTCTGTTGTTAGGTTCTATCATTAGCTGACTATACCTAGGAGCCCAAGTGTTTTATGACGAGTGACGTCTTGATAGAACAATTTCCCAAAGACAAAATGACAGATCGATTTCTGGACCCGAAAATCCCTATTTCCGTAAAAGCGTTAGCATTTTTCGGAGAACAATGGGTTAACAGCCGTACCTACGACCTTAGAGACATGTTGAAGACCAATAATTCGTTCCTTTTACACTTGTCTGAAAAATCCTATCGTCACTTAAGAACGAATGACTATCGTTATTAACTGACTGAGTACAGCAGTAAATTTTTAGTTGCACAAAGACAAGGACCAATATATAACATAAATTTGCATCAATCATTAGAACTATTCTCCAAGCAAAAAAGTAGAACCTCTTTTATCAATGTCACTTGGACCGATTTATCTACTTGACAATAAATCTTGTAGACAAAATTATTTTTTTTCCACTGCGAAGCAAAAGATGTAACTAACGTTTATCTTCTCATATGTCTGATTTATACTTTACAAGATAACATGAAAACCCCTAATTTTGAGTTAACACCAACAGCCTAATTGACACCCTCATATTACACGATTGATATCTTGGTCTGTTTGTCATCGCCTAGGGACTTTGCGTTAGGCACGATTCCAGATGTATCTTTTTCTTTTCATTTAAGCTGACCATGACTCAATAAAGTATACGATTCGGTCAAGTTACATTAGTTAAGTATAATTTAAAAACAATTTGCTGTAGGGCTAACGATCACTTAGACAAACGTAGCATAAGGCTAAAATATAAAACCATTTAAATAGTCTAGTGAGCTGCCCCCAAAACTGCCCCCAAAACTTAATATATACAAGTCGATAAAATTAATATTTTTTTTATACACATGTAAAGTGAAGAGGGATTGAGGCAGGGATTATTGTATCTACGTGGTTATAGCAAATAGTATCAATGTATCTTTAGAACTTGGCAGGTAACTAATTGATTCTCTTCGACAACTCGCTTTTCAAACTAACGGACCCATATCAGCTGGGTAGTTGAAGTTGTCAGAGAATAAATACAACATTTATGGGCGTACATTCTAAGCTTACCCACTGTACTCATTGGGCGAATCCAATCGTATAACTTCGCTCACTCGGTCAACCGTTCGACAGAGAGCCGTTTTTAAGAGAATAACCTGTGATAATGGGGTGTCCCTCGGATCCCTAATAAAAAAAATCCTTTCCTTAAGCATTGTTTGTTCTGATTATTGTTTCTTATAAAAATTAAATGGTTTTCAGCTGAGTCAGATGACTTTTTAAGTTTCCAAAAATACTCAAAAATTGGTAGAAACGAAACGATAGAACAAATGAAGATTAGGGATTCCAATATCCATAGATACATGAAAATATATTAAGTCCCGGGTGACCTTATATCAGACAGACACGTTCTAGTAGATCCCCTGTTATATTAAGTGCTTGGCATCCGACCGATAGCAATTGATCTTAGACTAATGCTTGTTTGTGCTATATAGCTTATACAAAGCGACGAGAGCTCTCAACAGCAGTGACAGCTTTGTGTTATCCGTTAGAGGCACGGGTATCGCTTCACCTGAAACATTAGTATTTGCGCTCAATTTGGCAACAACTAAGTGTTATAGATGGCAATAAGCGAGACGTATGCTTCTCAATGTTCAATCATTCATTTACTCAAGGTTTCTTGCGGAGTTTAACTATTTGTAAATAAAACAATTTTAGTGCCGTACCTAAGCATTGTCTACCTGTTACTTACTTGGTGAAATTGACATCAAATAATATATGGTCTTTGTCTCTATGTGATTGTGTGTGATCTATGTGATTTTATTTAAATAAATATTAAATTGTCTGTGAGTGATTTTATTTATTTAGGTAAGATGATATTTGACAAATGTACAAATAAAAATTAAAGCTAAAAGTAAAACTAAGCTCAAATTAAAAGTCTTAATCAAAAAAGGCCCCTGTGGCATTATGCCGAAGGTGCTGGCAGCATTTTCTGGCTGAATAAATAGACTATGCGTATAGTGAGGAAACAATTAGTAATATTTAGTGGTTGTAGGACCTTGTACAGTTTGACAACACAGAACCTGTACCAGGAGCTAGTAGGGAATAACGATAAGGACAGTAATAAATTAATATTTTTTAATAGTAATAATAAATTGAAGAAATATGTTAAAATTAATGCTTATACTAGGCGTACACAAAAATTAATTAAAACCCAAAAATGTATAAAAAACTATTGTACAATGAAATTAGAATTATCAATAATGAAAGATAGGTTGCGGCATTGTAATGAAAAGTAAGATTCCAATAGGATATCATATGATTTAAATATACAGAAGCTCGATGCAGAGATAAGTAAGTTAAAGGACCAGCTTGAAATTTATTCTTTAAAGTATGTAACCACCCAGAAGGAAGTCAGGGAGCATATCCTGGCTTTCACTCAATTGGTAGAAGAAAGTAAATTAAATGAAGAGCGTTTTAATTCTGCAATAAACAGTGGTTATGGTAATTGTGATAGATTACGAACTATACCTACTGCTGTGATTCAGCCAGATATGGCTCTTGATACTTCTAAGGAGCCCTCTAGACAAATTCTAAGTAGGAATAAAACTATTGTTTATTCTGACCAGCTTGGATCTGAACTAGGTTTATTGTTAAAAAACAAGTTGAAACAAAAGGTTCCAAATTACTGTTACCACAATGCAACTCTTATGCAATTATGTAATTTACTTTTAAAAGGAAGTTTTGACAGGAACACCACTTTAGTAATTTTAATAGGAAATAGTCTTGGTGTGGTTGGGATGCGCTGGTAAATTCGGTACCACTCTCTTATCCATTAACCCACCGCCAAGCAACAGTGTTCGCATTGCTGTGTTCCGGTGTGGAGATAAGACAACCGATGAAATTACTAGCATAGTGGCATTCCATTTTAGTCCTCGGGGTTGGCAACGCATTTGAAGTCTTAGGGTTGCAATTTTGAGATTGTAGTCTTGAGATTTAAATTAAATTAAATTAAAAAACTATTTGTTTCAGATATACACATCCATATTGTTAGTAACATGCCTAATCTATGTTAGTTAGTAATTTTTTTTTTTAATCAAACCCTTGTCACTGGCCGGACACATGTATTTGTGATCACCGCCGTAATAGTACCGAGTCCCATCGGTCCACGAACACACTCAGGACACTATTGCTGCTGCCTCGGAGCCGGACCTGTAACGCTCGCTGCGCAACGCTTGCGCATGATGGCGGGGAAGCTGTCCGTGCACGCGTCCGCGAACATTCCCGACGCGCTGCAGCGATTTGAAATGTCTTTGGGTCTCAAATCCCACTTACCATCAGATGGCCTTAGTGCTCGCGTGCCGTCTCATTGCAATAAAAAAAAGGCAGCTCTTCGGCCTGCCGAAAAGCCTCTTCGAAATTTGTTTGTATAGGTAGACAGCTACGGACCAAGGTTTACGACTCCGAATGGAACAAATAGTAGATTGATAATCAAGGGTTGAAAGTGACCCATTTCACCCGAGATATTTCTGGCGCTCGAACGAAGTGAGAGCGCCAATAGATCGAAGGGAAATGGGTAATTTCACCCAGGTTATAGACACTCTACTTTTCAATTCGACTGTGAGGAAAGTAAAATACTAGACGCACATTTACAAAAGATGTTCAGCGTTCAACCTCCATTTTTGTATATAAGGTCCTTGTTCGTGACTAACTCGATTAATCTTTTCTAATGTTGGCAGTATGTGTATTTTCTAGGTGACCATGTTACGCTATCTTGGCATTACGGCGGGCAGCAGAATATAATTTCAAATGTTGATATTTTTTAATTACAAAAAAGTAGTCCAGTCGTAAAATGATTTTAATATGAACCTATATATTGTAATAAATACGTCGTTTAACGTATAGCCGAGTGTAGATATATGAAAACCTTTTTTTTTAAATAACATGACGTTACTCAATTGTAATAAGACTTCGTGGACAATCATAACTACTTTAAAAAAAACTTTCCATCCTAGAGGTTAAAAAAACGCAATTTTTCAGCAGGCTATCTACCCATTCAAATTATACTCTTCTAACAGGAGAGATGAAAAATACATTGTGGACCGAGACCGCTTTCAGCCGGTGCATCAACCGCACCAGCCCTATGTAGAAAGCTATTTTCTGCTAAACTCGTGTTGATTTTAGGTTATCTACATATGATTCACGTAGGTGAGGTTAGGTTAAACTTGTAATCTGAAATCAACGTGGGTTCTGCAGAAAATAGAGAATTCTGCGAAGTGATACGTTCCATGAAATGAGCGTCGGTGAAACAAGGGTAAATCATATTAGGTCAATATCTGTTTAAGCTCCTTGTCCTTTCCGCGGATTTGCACACCCACGCGATCTGCGCACATTTTATGTACCTATGCATCTTTATAACATATTTATTTAAGTTTTAACGTACTATAAGCCCAATGGAACCCTGACTCACGATAGAACGGTGTCACAGTGACATAATAAAACAATTTCTTTGACTCTTCTTACGAGTTGACTCATGACGACGCTATGACACAAAATAACATTTCTTGCAAAGAAAATCCGCATGTCAAGAGTGTTTTGTTTTATTAGTGGCCTAAATAGATATTAAGCTGATTTAGATCTTACCTGTCCCCGTACCTTCTCCTTTTGAATTTTAACCCCAGATACACAAGTAGACTATCTACAACTCTCAATCAGCATACACACGTGTTCAGGAGCAAGCCAAACTTCAAATTTACAATAAAATAATTTCCACGCAAACTTGTACGGGTCTGCCTAAAAGTTGTAGAAACTTGCCGCTATTCATCGAATTAAAGTTTTCTTGTAACTACAAACTAGTTTCGATTACGTGATACATTTGAAAGTTTTAATCTCGACCCACGCATAGATTGTTATTATCCAGTAGTTGGTATATAGTTAGTCTGGTTAATAAGTCCAGGGGGTCTATTCTACTCGGTAAAATGATATTGGTTTCGACATGCTATTGTATTATCAAAGTTATGATAGCTCCTTATTTACTTTACAGTAATGGCGGACGAGTTAACAACAATAATAATAAGATATAAAATAAATATACGGAATAATAATACTTGTAGAAACAAAGTAAAATAAAGCCCCAGGTATTTGTTTAAAAAAGTTAGCAACACTGGTGGGTACACTGAGTGGGCGTATTATGAGAAGGTAAAACCTGCCAAGGTACATTCAATGAAAAAATAAAGCTTGTGTCATATGTTTTGTTCCTTTCTCCGTCTAAGGGTCCGGCTCCACCGAGGCTGAGACGAGCGGAGCTGTGCCAATATTAACCAATAGACTCTAAGCTAACGTCCGCAAGGGGCGCTTGTCGTGACCGCACGCGCCTTCTATTGGTTAATATTGGCACAGCTCCGCTCGTCTCCGCCTCAGTGGAGCCGCACCCTAAAATTCGTTGGGTTTTATCAAATTAACTAAGGCCTTATCAAATTAGACGTTCAAAAAAAAGGAGTGTAATGTTTTCAGGATTCATGTACGAGTATGTATGTATGTAGTGATTCTTTATTCCACCATAACTTCTGAACGGCTGAACCGATTTAAATGTGTGTGGTATCGTTAGAATCCTTTCACCATCACGGGTGAAATAGGATACCTAAACTTTTAAAATTTAAATAACAGCAACGGCAAATTTATGTCGTCAAAAAATCTCTTCTAGTTATTACAATATGGGTTCATTTGCAAGGTCTTGATGTGACCATCTCAAATATATAATAATATAGTAGCATTAACAAACGGGTTTAATAATAATATCAAAAAATGCAGTCGGATTTTTCAAGCTCGCTTTTCATTTAGTTATTTATCATTTATCAATACATACCTTATTTACTAACTTTTGCCTGCATGGATCACATTTTATAAATGTAGGGGGTAAATAATACTTCATTTCCCCTATAAGCTGAGTTTGTTTACTTTTGTTCAATCGAAAACCGTTCAATTTTTTTTATCCAGATGTATGTATTATAATTTTTCAAACATGTCAAAAATATTGAATGAGTTATTTCTAGATACATGTGAAAGAATATGAAAAAACCCGCACCGTTGCTTTAACATAATGAAAGCTTCTAAACTTAGGTGGGTCGCAAAATGTTTAAGCAACACGCATTCATTAAACAATTATTATATATAAGTAGTATTAAGTAGGTTTAAAACTATAAATATAGTAATAAATAACTGAGCGATATCTTCGGCGGATAATCTCTGTGTAGTTTTCGCCCGCTGTTAAAATATAACTGTAATTATTGTAATAACTTGAAAATAAATTTAAGAAAAGAAAGTACCGTTACTCCAGGCGGATATGTAAACACTTCATTCTTACAGCACCGGGTCTTCACAACAAAATAGTAATAATAATTATTACTTTTACCTGTATACCCTGGTAAACAGATAAAAATAATAAAAATACCGTAAAATATTGCAAGTACTGTACTTTGTTTGTACGTTTTTTGCTAGTTAAAATTAAAAGTCATTTACCATTTTATAAATGTAGGTTAAAAACATACTCGCGGATTTGTAAGTCATTTTCATATTCATGTTAAAATCACTGCTCATTAATCAAAACCCTCATGGGCCGCTTTTACAAATAAAAAATTTAGCTATACCTAAGTGTAATTAGTTCGAACGTGATAGCCATTTTACAACACATACCTTCTGGTATACGTTTCACCCGCAGGCTATTTAAATACGATTGAAAAGCACGAAAATTTAGTTAGATTTAGTTTTATTTTTATTATTGTATGTGTTATTTTTTGTCACGAATAAAGAATTGAACTTGAACTTGAACTTGAAAATTAAAAAATAATAAAATATGTTTTTTTCCGTAAATCATCTACCAGCATCATCTTCAAAAAATCTACCAGCGCATTCCAAGAACGAACCACCTGCTAAGTGGAAGTGCCGCCAGAAGTTTCAGTCATTGTGTAAACATGCAACCATATTACAGCGATAATACTTAATGTAGCATTCATCTATCTTATTCATAAACGACCAATAAGCATATTTTAGTTAAAGTATTCACTGTCCCATTCTGTTCAATTCAAACAAAAAATACGCATGTAGTTCAGCTGAAAAACGTGTTGGAATTGGAACTCAGAATTATTATAAGAGGATAATAATATAAATGAAATTGACAAACACCTGTATATTTGAAAAAAAAATACGGTGCAAGACCACCAACCAACCACATACCTACATAAAAGATTTACGATATGTTTTCCTACATAAAGCGGAAACCGTATTTATTTCTATATTTATTTAATTTATTTTTATATTATATTTTATTAAGATATTTTTACATTTTTGGACCTCATTTCAATGGAATAAGGTGAAAAAGTGTATACATATCTTTGACATCGACTGTACGTGGTGGTCCTTAAATAGTTTTTGTACTGTAAGCCTTATATACTTTTAATACTTCATCAGAAACATTGACTGATCAATCGATAGATTTATGAATTGTTGGTACAAGTACTTCTATGTCAAAGGGCTGGTTCAATCTCGTATCTTGCGTACCTAATTGAAAGACAAAGGCCTCCAACAATACCCCGCATCGAGCAGAAGACAACAGGCGTCTACACTATCAACAAGCGCTACAGTGGCGCACGTTCAATCGAAGTTTCTAGAGACATCCATTATTGAACATCGAACATAAACGTTTGCCCTCATAAACGCACAATAACTAAAGTATGCTTAAAATATTGCTGCTCGTTAGCTTGGATTAGAAAAAGTGACGAAGCAGATTTTAAGTAAAATAGGTTTATTGTACGTTTATGAATAAGGGGGTTATACTTTTACACCCAAACATGTTCCAATCTACACTTCATAGACTACCAAAAAAAGGGTTGCTTGAGGAAAATGGGGGAAAAAAGACATTAACATCAATCTGTTAAACTGACGGTTGAAATTTGACGTTAATTACATAGCTATTAGTTTTGTATAGAACAACATACAAGAGAAGCTTTACTTAAGTTGTTTTATCGGGTCGTTTATTTTTTTTAAATAAAAGATATCGGAAATCATAAATTTAATTAAAGACTGAGTTCTGAAATACCGACAAACCGAAATTTGAAGCAGAAACCACACGAGCAGTGCGCACTTTATTCCCAAGCAACTGCTAGCTAAGATTAAACTGAGAGCATTTTTATTAATTATAATGTATTTTCGAAATATTTTAGTCATGAAGTCCATTGAAGAGGCATAATTATGTTCAGAAGAGGATGAGTATAGATATGCTGAGAAGAAGAAGAAGATGATGGTTTAATCATTTATGAATGTTATAAATTGTAGCACAACAAAAGAAAACGAAACCGAGAAAAAAAGTTTACATACATACTTACCAGCTAATAAGGTGATATGACTTTGTATAGGGTCCGTCCAGAACGTTACTACCGACAACCTACTGTTAACCTGCCACCAAGCAACAGTGTTCGCATTGTTATCTACCAGTGTGAGTGTAAGTCTTTTAGAAGAAAGAAAATCATATTTCTATTTCACGTATTAATAAAAACCACTACGATTGCTTCAAGCATGAAAACTATAACCACAGTATTAATACTACTTGGCAGTCTCTTTTACACTTTCTCAGATATAGCCAATAGGGAATATTTATGACCTTTTTTCACATCTTCATGTAACAAACTATTGAGATAATATTTTATTTTAATATATATAAAAATAACCAAAATATAAGCCAACAAAGATTTGTTCCATCTTCTAGCGAAACAGAATATTTTAACATTCTATGAACAACCTGTTACATGACGTCACAGTGCGTATCGGATCTCTCTGTCTAATCGCGGTCTAATTAGCAGTTTAATGCCCTCGTATCATACGTATTTATGGCCGATTATATTTTAATTTCTCTTTTGATGATTTCTTTTATGGTATTTTCATATTACGTTGAGAAATTATATTTAAAAAATCTATGCACTTTCCCCAGTGTCAATGCGCATTTAAAAACAGAACAATTTTCAAACCGGCTCCAAAAAAAGGAAATAGTTCTAAATTTGACGGAATTTCATTTATAAAGCAAAGCTACACGTTACACGTTAGCCTAGTTCTAGCTAGTGGCCTCGGGTTCAAATCCCAGTAAGGGCAGATGTATGTTGAACGCGACTATTTTGTTCCTGAGTCTATGTGTTCTATGTATTTAAGTACGTATTTCTCTAATAACTAAGTTTATCGTTGTTTAATACCTATCCACAAAACAAGCCCAGAATTTAGTTCGGGACTTGAAAAATTTGTGTGACATAAAGGGGGGAATACCCCTGATATTTATTTATTTCAAAAATAAGGCCGACCCCAATTCTAGCATAAGCAGAATCTGGTGGTTAATAAACGAATTCCTGGTCTAATTATTGTCACCGATGCGGCCGTTAGTAACTATAAGGGATTAGGGACACAATATCGCGTTACGTACTTCGAGAATCGTTTCCACTTATTAACCTTTACCCAGCTGTTGTCATTCAAGTGTCCCTGGCGTCCTTTTTGTACCTTAAGGTGGGTTCACACTACGTCCATCGGATCGGACTGCGTGACAAATCTAAAGGACTGGTTACCCTAAATGTGGACAGTACTCATTACCGGTACTGACATGCATTACTGACACGGTCACGGAACCATGCGACTTAAGAGGATGGTGAAGCGAAAAATCTCCATACAAAATGCGAAAACGTTTGTCTCCCCTTAAATCTCGTCCGATTTTTACGATTTTTGAATATGTCGTAGATATCAGAAAAAACTATGGATGTACGTTTTCCTTTACAAGAAAAGAGTTCTTAGAATAAAACAAATGTAAAAAACAAAAAACATATTCAAGAATCGTGATTTTCGGACTTGATTTAGGGGGAAGAAACGTTTTCGCCCAGGAGAGCTAAATTTTTATAGATTTTTTGACAGCTACGCGATTTTGGCAGTGCTTCACAATACTCTTAAATCCTACAAAATGTGAGTGAGCTCACCTTAAGGGCATCTAAACAGTTACAGTTACAGATTCCTTCGTTATTATTAAATTAATTCTCGGAAATTCATTGGAGCGAGACTTCATTGTGGACAATGAATTCACTACGCTTCCAGTTTTAGCGCAAAATATATTTTTTATATACCTGTAAATTGTATTATCACTACTAACACAAAGGCAAAATAAAATATGAATTATGATTGAAGTAAATGTAAGCAAAAAACAGTACTCATACCTAGAACACGTTTTTAGGGTTCCGTGCCCTAATCCTATGTAGAAAGTGAAGTAAAAACATGGGTTCTCATTAAAGAAACATTTTTTTTACCATATTTTCGTAATGGTCAAGTGTGAGTAGAGTTGTTGATTCAAAGTCGAATTCAAATTGGAATATATTAATTATAATACCTAGGTACTGAAATATCACTAACTATTACCTAAGCTCTGAAAATTGAAATAATCACGCTCTTATTAATTCATACGAAACAATGAGCAAACATTTTAGGAAAACTAGACCATAAATTGGTTTTCTTTAGAGGTAAAACAAATTACAGCGATCCTAACTTGGACATAATTTCCGTTTTGTTTGTACCTACGCATTTTTTCGGGTCACAGAGTCAACAATTTCATTTTAGAATTATCTAAATGTCACGAGTCAAATGGTGACCTTTACAATGGTACAATAAGTTTATTCTGTACCTATCTAGTTGTTATTAATCAAGAATTAAAATATTATCTAGTTTGAGTACCCATTTTTTGTTTTCGTGAGATTTAGAAATTATAATGTCTTAACTAACGATTCCGTATATTACTGATCCACTTACACAGCACTTTAATGTAATGAACTTGAATATGAATTGAATTTAATACAATAACCGGTGAAACTGTTAGTGGCATTGATTTTCAGAAGATATGACAACCCATCCGTAATAAAGAACCACACGTGCGGGTGAAGTGTCTTAAGGTGCTTTTCCACCAGCGAGGCGAGGCGAGGCGAGACGAGACGGTGTGATAATTGTATTTCATATTGAAAAACCATATACACCGAAATGCAATAGGAGGGAATTGATTTACTTAAATTAAAAAAATCTCGTTTCGCAGTGCCTCGTTTCGCTTCGCCGATGGAACAGCACTTTATGTCTCTATTAGTTTGCACAAGTATAACAGCGACATAGGTTGCTAGTCCGAACTGCAGAACAAGAAACGCATCCTGTGTGTAGGGTCATTTAGGCCTTGGTCGCTCTGTTCCGCCACCCGCGGCGGGCATCGGCTGGTGGTAGACGCTGAACGCCGCGGACAGCGAGTTTTTGGTTACCACGCGGCGGGCGAGAACGACCGATCTTATACATTCACGAACACTGCATATAGACGCCACGGGCTGAGGGCCGCTACCCGCCGTGGGGAGCTAGTCAAAGCGATCAAGGCCCCGCTAACATCTGTCACTTAAATTGAACGTATTTTTCTTAACTTTTGGATAGCTGCCCTAATAATTTGTTAAATATCAACGCAACTGACATTTACTTTTAAACAAGCACCGTAATGATGCGTGTACATAGTTAAGGCACTTTAGAGCTAGATAAATAATTTTCTAGAACGTGTTTTGTCTCTATTTTCACCAAGAAAACGTAACAGATATCTACAGCATTATTTCTTATACCATTTTCAGCAACAGCAACATTTTTTATCTCCTACTCTTTATTGTTCATAGGCAATTATCGCAGATAACACATGTGTCAACTTCTTAGTCTTAAACCAGGCTTCTATTTGTCTTAGGTACTATATATATTTCCTATCTCTCCAAAATCTACTTAAGTCAGTAGGTACTAAAGTATCAAAAACCAGTTTGAAACACTATATACGAAAACGGCTCCCAACAACATAGGGTTCATTTAATTAAATTTAATGAGGTTTCACAGATGAAAGGAACGGGTCTGGGAGCAAATATTTAGCATTGAATACCTAGCTACAAGTCCTGTTAACTTAAAACTTCGCTTTGAAAAGGCGACCTATTATGCTTTGATCACACTTAAACACGAATTAAAGTACAACCTTTTAGAAGTTTAGACAAATAATAATATAGTAAAGATTTTTATACCAATTTACTAAATGGTTCATTTTTAAACATGGCCAAGAAAAACAACTTTATCCCTTATTTTCTGGACACAAACTTTATCCTTAATTTTTATTTACGAGTATATTAAAAAACGGTAAATTTCGAGTCCGACTCCGTACCGCAGCACAGAAGTTATTATTATATTCCAATTTGAAATCGATTTCAAATTGAATCAACGCGAGCCCATCTCACACTTTTTGGTAGGTATTTGTAGTTTTTTGACGCTTGCATAGTTTTACCGTTTTTACGATACAACAAAAATAAAAATACGTCCACCACCATCCCGATTAAATTAGCTTACTTTCGAAAAACCTGCATCCAAATCACTTCATCCGTTTGGGAGCTACAATGCCACAGACCGATACACACAAATACAAGTACAGCCTTTTTTTTATGGCAATGAGAAGGCACGCGAGCACTCAGGCCACCTTTTTGTCGGGGAAGAAAACACAACACAATTTTTTAATAAAATGCTAGATGGGTAGGTATTGAACAAGGAGGTTGAAAGCGGACAGTATATTGGGTTATAGCCCTAATGGATACGTAACATAATTCTGAACCTGAGTGAGCCTTCACTTCGAGGATGACGAACATGCCGCGTTTGTATTGATTCTTAGTTAGTATCTATGTACTTTGGTGGACTTTTGGGTTAAAACGGGACCAAAACACTTTTAGTTTATGATTTAAAAATACTAAAACCCTATGCGAATTACAGCATTAAATACCGAAGTCGATATGAGCTATTTTGTTGAAAACGCAAGTTCTCCCCCAATAAGCGATACTCTGCTCTATGCGGGACACACGAAAACGTTAATTTATCGCATGCTTATCATTGCATGCAATAATCCTCGGAGCATAAATTATTTGCGAATGGCAACACATGTGTCGTCCGCAATGGCTCGGTGTTGCTACATGTGAAATTCCACGTACTAGCTTTGTTTTCAGACGAAAATGCGGAAGTTTTTTAGAAAAACTCTGAATTTGGCGACGTATTTGATTTGGTAGTGAGCCTGCTTACTGCTGGGTGAATTTGTATACATCGGTTTTCTCGTATCTTCTTTAAGGGTGCGCTTCAATAAGTGCACTATTTGCATAATTTCATTTCAGTTACTACGAAATGGATAACAAACGTCCAGTATAAAAACAAAATGTATATTTTTTATAGCATAACAGTCACATAGTACAACACTCATATAGCATAACAACCTTTTGTATATCATATATGGAATAATGCCATTTGATATACTATACATTAAGTATACCTAATTATTAAAAATGCTAAAAACGTTTGCAATAATGACCAGGTGATATAACTAATCATAAATTATAATATGTTTAAATCAAGTTCAGGTAAACGAATCTGCTAGATTAGGTCCATCTCGCTTTTACTTATAGGTTAGATTAGGTTAGAGTTGAGTCAAGGCGCGAAGCGCCATAACTACGCGGCAGAGGAGCTGCGCTGCGAGCGGAGCTCCGTCGACTTGTTCGTAAATTTAAAGAGTAAGTTAATATATATTATAGTTGTATATTTATTGAGTAAGAAGGTCATTATATTAAACATTCGTTATGTATTTAAATATTTTACAAAATCACTTTTATAATATTAGAAAGTTATGCGCTTGGTTATTATAAACACTCATAATTATAATTCGAGGCATTATGCATTTTGTTTTTATGCATTTTAATATTATACATTTTGATCATTATACAAATCACAATTATATAATTAGTGTTATGCAAAATTAAAACTAGACCATTGGTTTTTATACTAACCATTACACAACCCTTATTTAGTTATTAAATAACTGTTTTTCAAAATAACTACAAATTAAAATTGATGAAAGAATTGGCTAAATCTAGCGTTTGACCCGCCCATCCTGTGTGTTACGAAAAGTTTACCAAGTGACAAATAACATCTTTTAGAGGAATCCTGTTAAAGCCTTCGCTTAACATGTTACTTTTATCCAGCAATAATCTAACTCATCATCCTCCACATAATATTTTTCGTAACAAGGGGATGTTCGGGTGAAACGCTCCTAATTCTTAGCCATCAACCGACTTAAACTTTATTATTTAACGGATCTACGTCACAAACACTCCCTGACCTGCTCTCGAGTATTAATTGTTCCAAACTCAAAAAGTGTAAATAACACCGACGCTTATAACGGCGGCCGACGCGGCCAGAATATTTATTCTGCGGAGGCCTAATTAGGAGGTTATCTGCGTAAAATACCCCTGAATTTTCATCGTTTTAGAAGGAAACTTCGGGCGTTATAATTCTAAACAATTTGCCTTCGCACGAGGTTCGGAATTGCTTTCATTCAGAATAAGTGCCCGCCTCAACTTATCTCGGCATCACAGCGATTTACCCTCTCACCGAAATTGACTATTTTCATTCACATAAGGTGGAAGTTGCTTAATAATGTCGGAGGTAATGGCCTTTAATTTTGGTCCTCATTTCTATAAAATATTGAATTTGTTGAGAAAATTAGCCTTAAGTATTTATATAAATATCCAAGCAATGAAATAGACGCATGAAAGTACTTCAGAATCATCGAACTATAGCTTGGGCAAACTTGAGTCTGTATGACTTCGAGGGCAAAAACCGTGGATACTTTACAATGTATCGATAAAAATGCAGACAATTTCACTTGCATCTAGCCATTGCATTTCTTGCGAGAAATATTCACACTTGAAAGAGGTTTCTACTGCCTGAGCATT
This sequence comes from Acleris sparsana, assembly GCA_923062465.1. NCBI lineage: Eukaryota > Metazoa > Arthropoda > Insecta > Lepidoptera > Tortricidae > Acleris > Acleris sparsana. The sequence continues at coordinate 7,713,443 of OV281293.1, forward strand.
GCAAATGCATCTGAAAGTCTTACACTCACACTCGACTCGATACAAGGTTCATTGAACACATTCAATCCTGTAAGTGTATTCGCTATTTATAGAATATAACATAACCAATACGTTGTCTTGTACCATTTACTCGATAGAGAAAGCCCGCGACTGCATACTCGTAGAATTAGTTTCCCGCTTCTCCCCTATTTCTTCCCGCTGGGGGTAGAATTTAGAAAAACATTTTCTTAGTGCACCCTAGCACTGCACTCAACCAATATTTCCTTCAATATCAAGTATAGTCACGGAGTTTAATTGTTGTGCCACTATGGAACCCTGTCATAATGACAGCGTCAACTGACGAGATAGAAATTGCATGGGAATTAATCGTAGGTTTTACACGACAAGGTTCTATAGTGGTATATCAATTAAAGTCCGTGACTGTACCTGCCTACTAGTTTCATTGGTATAGGATGTGTGTGCTTTGTCTGTCTGTCTGTCTGCCATGGAAGAGTTTTATACAATTCTGCTCGTGACTTCTTCCGAGTAGATTTCGATTATCGTTATTCCCTCGGGAACTTTTGATTTTTTCCGGATGAAAAAAATATGAATAGCGTTTGTGTTAATCCTGGGTCAAAGCTATGCAAATTGGCCTGAATCTGACCTCCCGCATTATACCTGGGTGCATTATGATCTTAACTTTGAACTACTACTATGCTATGCCTCAACTTAAGTTATGCAACAAACAACTATTTTCCAAAGTTGCCGTTGAATGTACGTACATGGGTAAAATTTATGGACAATTTCAATCCTTAGTACCTAGATGGATTTGGGCTGTCTTTGGGCAAACTACAGGGTCCGGAGTAAATGGATTAGTCGCTAGCTAGACATTGACGCCTCCACTGCACACACACACTGCAAATTGCACAATTCTAACTAATAGGGTTCTGAATTTGAAATTAGGAATGTATCGGTTCATGCGAGGTATTTTATTTTAAATAAAAAGTTTTGTATACTACAGGGTTCATGGAATATATTTTTTAATAATTTCTTGCTGTCACTTCTTTACATAGTATAAAACAGAGTCGCTTTCCGAAATCTGTCCCTCTGTATGTACGCTTAGATTTTTTTAAATAACAAGTGATTTTGAAGTGGTTTTCATCAATAGATAGAATGATTCAAGGGGAAGGTTTTTATGTATATTAAATTCTGAGTTTTATACGGGTAATACACAAAACTCTAATAAACCTAAGCCTTCGCTTATCTCTTCAGAGGACGGGTAACTAAAGTAATTACTTTTGAAATATGAAGCCTAAAATAAATACCGCGAAATATGCAACAATTGAGAGAAATAAAAAATACCACATTTTTATTAAAGAAAGTAAAGAAACCTATGAAAAATTTAATCAAACCAAATTTTAAAGCGTGAAATCGTGAATGGAATTCTAAAAAATCTTTTTTATCCTTTTCAGTCTGAAAACACTAATTCATTAAATAAATAATACTACTGACTTCAGCCTATTTCCTAAATAAAGTCAGGTTTTCAAAAGGAGCTCAATTAGGGATGCCCTACAATCAATTAGGGATGTACACTAGGACATGTAAAAATGTTTATCAGGGGCCTGCTAAACGAAAATTTTCATTTTCAACGAATTCTGAGCTAATCATGTGGAATCCAATAATAATAATAATAATAAATTAAACAGTTCTGCATTACGAGTATAAACTTAGTGTAAAAAAACAAAGCAGAATATTAATCATTCACTGCTGCTAGAAAAAGAAGTCTTATAAAAATAATAACATTGTTATCTAAAAGGTGGGTGATTATTCGGCGTTTTAACCGCCGTCATTATTGTCTTCGCATATTATTCAAGATAAACTTTTTAATTGTCTTATGATTTTAAATGGAATTAATACTACCCCCGGTTCCGTTGACTTTGACATCAAAAGTTGCTGGTGATTATCATTGTTTTCATCAATATATTGAAGACAACAATGACGGCGGTTGAAACACCCAAATATTTACCCAGATGCATTACGACCGTGTGGCACGGGCAACGTGACTAGATAGTCTACCAATGTAGATCTAGGTAGGTTGTCTACGTAGTACCTAATGTTAAAACTACGTAATAATGCTAGTAATTCAAATTCAAATTCAAATTAATTTGTTTGTCAAAACATGGATTATAAATTACATAGGGATTGTTTAAAAATAATATCGTATCACTATTTACCCTTAGGTGTACAAATATAATGTTGCTTATGCAGCAAATACAAAATTTAAACCTAGTTTAATGCAATCATGCATGCATTAATAATTCAATAATGAATTACTTAGTTACTTACGCTATGAATAATTTAGCTATATGGTAGATGTTGATTGGGATCTATTTAAATGTCAAAGTTTGCATTCATAAACTAATCTATTTAAAAAAAAATTACTGACGCATGAAAATAGTTTAAATTATATTAAACCCTATTGTCACTTAAGAATTCTTTAACAGAAAATAACATTTCCTTAACAGTAGTTCGATAAGGGTTTCCTTAAACAGTTTAATTGAAAGTGACTTCATGCCATTTGGTATTTTATTATAAAATACTGGAGCCATACCAATGAAATTCTTACGCTATAGAGCAGTGTTACTCTTATTGATTCACAGTTTGTACTCATACGAGTATTGAGAGCGGACACGAAATGCGCATCCCTGAGATACAGGTACAAACAAATGGGAATAGCTTTTACAAATTTTGCCACCTCCAGAATGTACAGTGACGGAATGGTTAATACAAATAAAGATTTGAATGCGGGAACACAGCTTTCTCTCATTGTAAGTCCACACATGAGACAAATGCACCTTTTTTGGGCTCTACGCTAATTCTTTATCTATTTTTTTCGTTCCCTTTTTGAGTTCCCCCGAAAGATTATTCCATATCTCAGGCGTGAAGCTGCAAGGCCATGATAGGCAGTTAATAAGGCTGTATGGCTTATTAAACGCGATAAGTTCCGGAGAGCATACGCAGTTTTATTCATTTTTTTGCAGACTTCCGTGACATGGCTTTTCCAATTAAGTTGATTGTCCAGTTTTATACCTAAAAAAATTGAGTCTTGTACATCTGACTGATCTTAATATTAGACATTTTTCCGTTCCGAGAGAAATGCATAATACTTGTTTTATTTAAATGAATATGTAACAGTACCATGGGTGGTGAACCTATTTCGGCAAATCGTTCATATAAATTAGGAAAAGTAATGGCCCCAAAACACTACCCTGAGGAACTCCGCACCTAACAACTAAAGAAATCGGAGATATTTTCGTATACTGGTTCCGATGTATTAGGTAGGATTCAACTAACTTTAAAACTTGTCCCCGCACACCATATGAATTGAATTTTCATATTAGAGTTATATGGTCATTTCAATGCAATTTATTTTCTAGAGAGAAATTGTGTCTGTTTAGGCGCGACGCACTACTATACTTACAACCTACTGAAAAAACCTTGGTAATTAAAATCAAAGCTTTTTGACATTGCGCATTTGACCTTACTTATATAACGAAATACACCATGTAATCCGAGACGTCAAAGGTATATGTAGTATGTTTCCATTCGTATATTTCTAATTTACGTAAACGCCACCGATGAGGCCTACCTATAGAGATGTTCTCATGTATGATGCAATGATTTCTGTAGGTACTGCTTTATTGGTGCGAGAACTGATAATGAGGATAAAAAAGGGCCAATCAGCTTACGGTATCAGTTATTAGTGCCTAAAAAATTTGTATCTATACTGGACCGCAAAACTAAGTATCACACTTTTAAAGAACATGTCATATAAAGTGTGATACTAAGGCCCGTATTAATAAACTGATCTCAACTATAATGCTGGTCTCGATATGCGTAAAAAATGACAATTTTCTATGGTTTGGCGTTTACTTTGACGTATCTTGTGACGGGCCTCAGGGTCAAGATGAATTTATTAATACGGCCCTAAGTTATGCGGTCCAGTATACTTCAAAATAATGATTTTACTAAAACTAAAAGTTTCCGTTCGTTCTGAGGAGGAAATCAGCTATTAATCCCTCAAGCGATAATATAGCGTCGCCCGTGAAGAGGTGCGCGCCGAGCAATAATTTGCCGGCGGCGGCTCGCCGACCTAGCAAGGTGCCGGCGTGACCATATTTTTCCAGTTTTTTAAGCAAAAGTTACATACACACATTCAATCACAGAGGGCTATGAAGAGACCACTTTTTTCCACCTGCTACGATCCTGAAAAATCGCTTTGGCTTCTTCCACGTTCATGCATCGAGTCATGCATGCAAGTCGGTTTCGGGTACTTAAGATTCGGCCCTGTTCCAGTATTTTCGAATTTGTTTCGAAAAAGTACGCTTAGGGTGGCGCCTTCCAATCCTTCCACTCACTTTCGCTCCGTATATCTCTTTTGTCAATTTACTTTCATCCATCGTTTCTAAAAATTCCAACTAACCGAACCATCAGTACTCACTACATCTTCTTTTAGTCCACATTTCTCTGTGATCTTTTCATTCCTTACTTTATCCGTTTCACACCACACATACTACGCAAAAAACGCATTTCAACTGCAGTTATACGACTTTCATGCTTATCCTGCCACACCCAAAATTCACTACCATACATCAGAGTAGGGGCCAACACTCCATTGAGACCCGCCAGTCGAACTTTTTGTGAAATGCCCCTTCTGCTCACAAACGAGTAAGTATAGGGCCACATTAATGTGCTGCTTACACTTAACATCTCTTGTAAACATACTTCCCAGGTACACAAATTCACTCATTTGCACTCGCATTCAGTCATCTCCTCGTCCTTCTCTATTACCATGACCTTGGTCTTGGCAACATTTACTATCATCTCCTTTTGCTTAAATCCCTCATTCTACGCTGTCACCATCTCCTGCAAATCAAGTACAGATTAAACTGCGCAGTTAATCTAGAGCTGAAAATGCTGCTGCCGTATTTTCTTGATAACTTTGACACAACAGATTAATTTGAGGAAGTAGCAATAACAGTAGGAGCTACCGCGAATGTGGATATTATAGAAATACCTGAAATATCGGCCTGTTTTTTATGTACTCTGCGAGGAATGCAGCACGGGTAGTACTTTTCGTTCGAGGTAAGAATCAGAATGCCGCAACGTTTGATCGAATCGTTCATCAGTCGCTCACGGCGTGCCGTGTGGATGTTACGGCGCGGCGTGGCGCGGGGTGACTACGGCGCGGCGCGCACCTCTACGCCCGTGTGACGCTACGACTATTGACTTAAACCATATTTTTACAATGCGTGGTCACTCAAAAACCATTTCGAAGAAATAGCCTTTTACTCACCCAAAATATGCCGTCAGATTTCGTTTTTCTTTGAATGAACAAGAAATTACCTCAATAAATGATAGATTTTAATAAATTTATTTTCTTTGCCACCGTCATAATACTGTACAAATTATGGTGTATTTTTTTTTTTATATTGTAATAAACCGCATCAAAGTTGGTCTCTAAGATTAGCGAATTATACATATAGCACAACAACAACGACTTACAGCGCGGTAAACAAGTATTAATATATAATATATAGCTCTGTCTGAAGCAATTTATACGCTTTTAAGTATGACATTTTTTATCGAAATAAACACCGCCCCCTGCCCGGAACAGCTTTGTCAGTCACTTTCAGTGTTAAGTACTCCACAAAAAGACAATCCAACTTTGCCAATTTAAATTCTGAGATTTTGGCAGTTTAGGGCGCACATTTACAAATACTTCCGACTGTTATAATACTGTAAATACTTTGTCTCAACCAACGTTTCTATTAACTGGTTATTTTTTTCTTCAAGATAACTTTTGTTTACCGAATTGCGGCCCATTTCAATACAAGGAACTGGTTCAAAGTTTACTTGCCATGTTTAAAGTGAATAAAGCGCTAAGAAACAAATAAACATGTAATATTAAATTAATGTATTTGTGTTATGAGTTGTAATTCGCTATTGATTAATTTAAGACCATTGCAATGCATTTGTTTAGTTTTAAACGCAGGTTATAACCTAAAAGGATTTTTATGAGCTTGAAAAACTAGGTTTGTACGTTTTCGTTCTTTTTTGTTAAGAAAATGTACAGACCTAGTTATTACCCCCGGCCCCCTGTATGCGTGCATGCGTGCGTGGGTGCGTGCGTGGGTGCGTGCGTGCGTGCATGTATATGTCTGTGTCTGTTTCAGGCACCGTAGCTCTTAAATGGGTAAACCTTTTTATGTGCGGTGATTTTTTTATTTGAAAGCAGGTTTTCTAGCGATGGTTGTTAGCTAGGTTTCATGAAAATCGGATAGGCCGTTTAAGAGAAAAAAGTTTGAGAACGGGTCGCCGGGGGCTTCATCTATTTAATAGTTATTATATCTACATCATTTTATGAAACTAAGTTTAGCGGGCGAAAAACGTTGTAGGATTTTGTATGAAATTTTTAGGTGTCGGAATAATCGTCAATTAAGAACGAAAGCGACACAATTCAAAAAAATAGTATTTAATACGTAAATCTAATTACAAAGGCATATTTTTTAGCTTACTAAATCATAAACTGACGAATTTGGGCTGGAAAGGGACAAACTTAGACTTTGTGTCTCTTTGATTTCCGCGCGCCCCGCCCCTCTTGCCATTGCAATGATGACGAATAAGTATTGCGTAAAAAGTGTGTGCAGTGCGACGTCACGTAATCAAAAAAGACCTAAAACTTAGTGCATCGTTACTTTACTTCTAATAAGGTAAGCTCTATCAATGGATTTAAATCTTTAAGTGACTGATGTCCTTTTTGAGTCATTTTATTATTTAATGCTATTCAAGCATTTCATTATTGCAAGTCGGACACTTAAAATAAATTGAGCTATTTTCACATCCTAAGCTTTGCCTAAACCTGATTATTCTCTAGTATGTAAAGTGCACTTATTCAACAATCCATTGATACTTATGTCAATTTGAATGCCACAGTGACTTATTTTTGGAAGGTTTTTGAGTAGATATTAACTTTATTACATGTAACATTAACTCAATTAAAAACAAATATAATTGGATAAGGAAAGCTTGAGGAAGTTTTTGTTTCCGCTACAGCTCTTTATTTCGGGAAGTTATTATATAATTAAGGAGAAACTGCCTAGCGCTTAAACACATTTTGGTAATTTCCCAAAAAACTTCATTTTCGTATTCCGTCACGTTTGTTCTCACTTTGCGATATAATGCTCGAGAAGGTCTGTAGAGAAGTTTTATCGTTAATAAGTGCAGTTCTATAATAGTTTGTAGAAAAACAAAAGTAAACTTTTACTAATGGCCCCGAAAGTTTGAGCTTAATTTAGATTTACGAAGATTGCTCATGATTTCTCTCTTCTGCTTAAAACTGGTAATCATTATGAATGCAACGAGCGATAATTGGATATTTAAGCGCCAAAATCTGGACTTCCTTAAAAACAAAAATCGCAGCAGTATATTTAACTATGTTAGGTTTTAATATCGACATAAGGTGTTAGTTACAAATGGTCTTAAAAGGGTTGTGAAGCTAAACATTTCCATACGAAATGCGCTAACTTTTCTCACGCCCTAAATCAAGTCCGACTTTTACGATTTTTGAAAATGTTGTAGGTTTATGAAAATTAGGTCTTTACGTTTTTCTTATCAAGAAAATATTTCTTGGAAATAACTAAATGAAAAGATAAAAAATCAGAAACGTACAGGTATAGTGCATAATTGCTTTCCTTCGTATTTTCACGGAAACGTACGAACGTGTCATGCTACTTCAGTCAACCTCAGTACTTTTTGTCCTGTGGCCGACTGAAATAGCAATACGCGTTCGTACGTTTCCGTGAAAATACGAAGGAAAACAATTATGCACTAAAGTAGGGACACCGAGTGATGGCACTTGACGTTTGACTTGACGTTTGCTCGCTCATGAAGTTCCCTAAATATTGACAGCAAGTATAAAGGAACAGATGTCAAACTTCATTGTTGCAGGCACCGGAATAGTGATGTACCGCTGGGGCTGTAATTTACCGAAACGCATTTATCGTAACTAGCTTCATCTTGAGATCGTTTTTATTTGCTTTTCGTTGCGTTCATCGTTTTAATCATAACTAATAAAAAACATCTCAAAAAAACAATTCGCGTGATGATAACAAAGGATCGCTGACTGGTACACTCAAAGTCACAAACATGTGTACACTTTAGTATACCCTGTCACTTTAATCGCTGTGAGATTTATATATATGGCAGTTTTAACATGATTAAATAAACAAGGTACTGAAACGTAGAGCTCGTCTAAGTTAAAATGACGCCCCTTCCACCGCAATTTACATGTAAGCCTATGAAGTTTTATATAGGTAACCACATATATATTGTTATGTTTTTTTTAGTTTGTATATTTTGACACAATATTTCAAATTTCTGACAATGTCGTCTTCTTCGAGCCAAACAGTTTATTTCCAGAGTTTGATCTAAAAACTCTATTGGCATACAATAAAACGTCTCCATATTTAACCCACGCCCTGAACTCACCTCCATACTTTACCCTTCACGCTTTTAATACGCTTTTTTTATTTATATAAGTACTTTAAATAAATCCTTTTTTGTATCCTCTTTTATTAAATTGTCACTCATTCGCTGTCAGTTTTGTCTTAACATTACTACGTATTGCGTACATGTGATCCGAATCTGTTTTACCTGGCGTTAAATTTTGGACACCCATACTGCTCTTAATTGTTGACCATTGCTTTTCTATTTGGACTCCGTTTACGCTTCTGATGTGGATCTCGTCACTATGCCCAAACATACGAAAAGTACTGTTTTAAACAGTCAAACAATTAAAATAAATGATTAGTCATGACATGAATTTTATTGAAATAATTATGTCAACTACCAATTAAAAGACCTCGATTCAAATTACCTAGTATCGTGACTGACTGAATGACTTGTCGATGAAATGAAAATACTTGAAACGTTGTCTTTGAAATAATATTCGATTAAAAGTCTGTCGGCAATTCAATGGTAAACCACTACTCGCACTTGACAGAATTTTTACGATAGTTAAATGGAGTGTTTCACAACACTATTGTCAGATGTGTCAAGTGCCATCACTCGTTGTCCCTACTTTACATCTGTACCTACTAACCTAGTTTCTTTTAATTGCTATAACATATTCAAAAATCACGGAAATCGCACTTGATTTAGGGGGTGACAAAATGTTATCGCCCGGTGATAAATTTGTATAGTTTTTTTTTTGACAGCCACGCCATTTAGTCATCGCTTCGCAATCCTCTGAAAATTAAACAAACACACAAATAACGTTTGAACAGTAGAAAATTGCTGAACTTGCATTGAAGTGAAATTGATAGTTCTTGGTGTCCTCTATCGACCAGCTTTGTTCGATCTTAGATCGAAGTCAGTAAGAGAAGCTAAATTACATTGTTTGAAACTAAGCAATATGTCTCAGTGCCTATTTATCCATTTAATTTCAAATTCAAGAGTCGTAATACCCGTCACCCTCGTTAGATTTCTGCAGTTTGCAGTGTAACTCAGCACAGGCAGCTTCAACGTCCAGCGACTAATCCACTTAGTGCACCCAGTTTGCCCAATGACATCCCAAATTTGCCTACCAACAGTTGACATTGCCCATAAATTTTATTCACGTATAACGGCAACTTTGGCAAAATAATTGCTTGTTGACTAACTAAATGCAACAGAGTTTTGAAAGCATGATATAATTTGAAGTTTATACTCGTACAAGTATGGCGGCCCACTAAAGTTAAGAACATAGTGCTCCTAGGTAAAGTTGGACCTTTTTGAAAGTCTACTTATTATATGAGCATTTTTTAAACTGTATGCTTTATTAATTTTAATGTTAATGTCTGCAGGGCCGAGATTCTAGGCGGTAAGAACTGTTACGTCTTTCATCTGCACCTCCATCTATTCAACACGGTAAAAACCAAATCGTGTTTGAGCTGTTTTCTAAGACGATGTGTTTTTTACCGCCGGGAATAATAGTGGCGCTGTTGTCGTAGTTTCGACGTTTTGATAGCTCTTTATTAACTTGAAATGTCGGCCGAGGTAAAAACAATACCATTAGGGTCTCCCCACATCTATCGACGCGGAATCGGCGTTAGCTTGTCAAAAACCTATTTTATGTCTACGCACTAAGAGCTAAACAGATGTCAATTGGCTCGGCCGATGCGAAACGACGTCTATTGACCGGAAATTCATCGTTCTGTTCGCATCTGTACGACGCTGTTAGCAGCTCAACGCACGCGTTTGCATTCTTAAATCGCCGAGTACCGCCGATCGGCGAAGGCTGAACAGTTCCGACCGCAGCCGAGTAGCTACGATGAGAGCCGATTAAAGCTAGCGACAGCCGTTCGGCGACTGGTGTGGAGAGACGCTTACTGTTTCATAGAAGGCTATATGACGTCCCGACGGCCGTACGGACCCGATCGTAGGTTAAAGCTGCTGCGATAGCAAAAAGGCGATCGGGCGTCTTTGCGGCCGTTCCGAGGATGAGACGGCTGAACGTACGTCTACAACCGCCGAGACGTGCGATCGGTTAAATGCGAATAGTGTGTTGTAAAACAATCGGCAAAAGACGATTCCGCGTCGATAGGTGAGGGGAGACCCTAGCAGATCAAAAACGATACGGTTTATTACCGTCTAGAATAGAAGCTTTTAATGTATGGTTATTGAAAAACTATTCCTAGGCTCAGGGCTTATTTGTTGCTGAGTGCTTATGATATGCTTTTTAGTCAAGTTTTAGTTGAAATAAACAATAATCACAGGCGCCATCAATAATAAATTAGACAACCAACAACATACGGTTCGAAAATATCTACGAAGTACGAGAGCGTGTGAGAGTACTGTCGAGCGCAATATGGGATAATTTTTTGTCTGATGACCGTACTTAATATTGTCATTACAAACATAACACAGCATTTTTCCTGCCTTGATTACGAAGCATAGATGCCGGCGTCGACCAAGACGGCAATTTATCAGCGCTGAGATGCTAAAATACTTTTATCATCAGCCTCACACTCTTGCCAATTATGACGTCACGCGTAAAACATGGCGGCATGAAGCCTTAAGGGATTAGGGGATGTTTGGTTGATCGTAAAAATATGTCATTTTAAAGGTGAGGTTTAATTTTTCTCCTCGTAGGAATTAAGTACTACGGATTTTGTTGTCATGACGACCATGAGTCCGTATGAGCTGTTAAAACCGGCAAATCCGTTCACTGAAAATAATAGCACTGTCCCTTTAACTGCCTATAACTAAGGTTATAACAACTCGAATCGTAAATAATAAGGAGCACTTTAGTGCTTTGTCATTTTAACGTCATGTTTGAACTTTTACACTAATCTGTCAAAGGCGTTAAAGCGATAAAGGTTCTAAAATGTTTATATGGCCGACTGTAAAATTTAAATTCAAAATTCAAAATATTTATTCAGTAAATTGGCCACACGAGGGCTCTTTTACACGTCGGTAATATAGAGTGAATCTACTAGCGCTTCGGACAAGACCATCATTGCGGAGACGAACCCCGCAAGAAACTCCAGCAGAAAGTAATTTTTTCTCATAGCAAAATACAATAATACTTAAATGTAAAATTACAAGGCAATAAAGTTTTTTTTTTTTAGCTAACACCAATAAAATCATTAAAAATGTAAGCTTAATAACATTAAATTAAAAATAGTGACTAGGAGAACATGACGAGGTCTCTACTTCAGGAACGATCACAATGACATACCACATTACTCAAGAATTTTAAAACTACTTTTTGGCTCACTATCTATCTCTTTTCAGCTTCTAGTGAATTGTATTTTCTGTGTTCCACTACCATGAGTCGAGTGCAACTTGTAGCTTCACTGGTTTATATTTATTGTCATGCACCGTAAACCCACATAAGAACTATCTTAAATGAAAATGATTCTAAGAGACAAAACCGACTGTTAGGATATTTAGAGCGCTAAACATGAATTACAAGAAACTAATGGTGCTACTTCACTTGGTGTCTCGTATTTTTGTAATGTGTTTGGGTATCGGCATAAGTTTGACCACAGAGTTTGACAAATGTCTTACGTTGGTGCAAATTACTAACAGAATAAATGGATCCCAATAGCAAATTTCATGTGCGTTTTTCATTTATAATTTTATGAATGTAGCCATGTGACGACATCTTTACTGTATATTAGCATATTTGGGTCTTTTGATAAGAATAAATTCCTTAAAACGTAATAAAATTCATAAAAATGACGCGCATGAAATGGATAAATAGAGAGTCAATTTTATTACGACCGAATTGTATAATGCCTTGATCTTTAATGATATAAATAATATTAAAAAAACTCAATATCGGTACTTATCCATTACAATACAAATTCGTTTTGAGATCTAGCTTTATTGGTAACAGGGTACTATGAAATCAAGTCATAATTAAATCTACTGGAAATTATGCCAATGTTTTGACAACTATGCCATTATTGTGTCAAATATTCCAAAAACGCCAAGTGAAGTGCCACCATTAGATGTACACGTTCCATTCCAAACCGAAAGTTTTAATAGCGAAAATTAACTTCATTCCAAAGTTTCTTGGCTGTATGCGTGTCTTTCAGATTAGTTTTGAGTTTTGCGAATAATTTGCAAAATCACAGGGGAATAGTCGAAGTCGAATGAGTTAAAAGCACGTATTTCTTCATTTCTGATTACATTTATAATGTTTAGTACCTAAGTAAAGTAAAAATATAATTATGTAATTAATATTTTGTGTGATGAGCTCGAATATTTGTTCCGGAGTCTTGGATTTTGTCTATATGCATTTCTCTATTTCGGTAAGTTTATCATTACTGTACCCAGTACATACAAGCGTACTTGGGACTAGGCCAATTTATTGAGCTTTTAGAGTCTGTAGGTAATTCTGTAGCTCTGCCTGCCCCAATATGGTAACGAATGCGTGAGTTTATGAATGTATGTATGGCCTGTCCACTTATAGTTATATAAAAAAAAATCATCCAGAGCAGAGATCCGATACAAGTCTCGCAGCAGCCAAGCTTAAATGGGATTTTGTTGGTCATGTCTGCCGCATGCTCTTTTAATTTTGGTCCCAAATTTGCATCTAGAGCAAACCAAGCCAATAGAGAAGAGGCAGAGCAAGAAGATGGCAAGATGAACTAGACCAGTTCTGTAAAGACTGGGCCGCGGAATCACTGCATAGGGGATTGTGGAGGCCTGAGGGAGGCTTTTGCCCAGAAGAGGTACAGAAACGACTAGATCACATAAGATAAGTACATAAATATCATAATTCCTTTTTTAAAAAGAAAATACAATATATTAATATAATACATATTAAAATTATTGCAAACTACGTCTATTTACATTAGTTAGTAATTAAATCCTCGTGCGTAGTTAAGTTATCATTGCATGACTGTAATAATTTATTATCTTAAAATTGTTTGTCTCTTCACCTGATAACTTATCAGACAAATCGATAACCTAACCGATATGAGGCACTTGGTATTTAATTTAGGCATGTCAAAAACATGTTCAGGGCCAAACAATATTGCATTAGACGTGTTACTGTATCGTTTATAACGCGGCCGCCATTACTGACAAGTAAGTAAATAAGAGCTATCATAACGTTGACGATACGATAACAAGTCGAAATCAATATTGTTTGACCGTGTTGAATATCCCCAGGTTTTTTTTATTTTGATTAACCTAGACATATCAAAATCAAAATTATATTTCAGACATGTATACCAGTTTCAACAAATCAAATGCTAATTGACGGATGTGAAAATAGTTTACTAATAGTTACTAATTTTAGGCACAATAGGTACTAATTTTAGGCACAATAGGTACCTATCTTTATGAACTGAAGCCAGGACATCTAGAGTAAATAAAGGGATAAGTTCGCCTATGTATATATTTTTATATTAATTGTATTGCTGTGGTTTATCTTTCGTAACAATGAAGTGTTAACATACATACATAACTATTTAATAAATATAAACCCAACCCCGATATTATGAGACCCTTCTTTTACAGGTGGTAATAGATGATCCTCTTAAACGATTCGTCCTCGGTGTCGACGCACAAAATATTATTCGGCGAGTTGAAGTTGTCTCGTCAGAGAGTAAAAACCATATTTAAGTGCGTGCACTCTTAGCTTACCCGCTTTCAGCATCGAGTGAGCGAGCTCCTATGACTTCGTTCAATTTATTTGACTTCATCGTTCGACTGAGAGCCGTTTTTAGGAGAAATAATATATAACATATATAGATATCACTAAAACGGCCCACCCAATTTTCATGAAAATTAATTAGCAGCGAAAGGTTAATCAAAAGCACTCGAAACCGACGTACATGCTAAAGAGATTCATGAATGCAGAGGAAGCGATATCGGTATGTTTAGACCGCTGCACCTGGCTGTCTGTAGTCTATACCTACATCATTGGGAGAAAGTCATGAAGGTATGTTTGTATTATGTATAAACACCATCCAGATTACAATAATTAAAAAAAATGCTTCCGAACTAGTTCATCCTTTTGAAGTTGGTAGAAGGTACGATGCCATAGATAGACACAGATACAGACCTTCAACTTATTATACTGATCTTTCTGTGCGGATCAAATGTATTCGACTCCATTTTCTACCCACTATAATTAAAAGTGTAGCTCTCAATGTGTTAAACACTTAACACTGCACTTAATTAAACTCACATCAGAAAGAAAGCTTTGCACTTTAATCTGATTTCTCTTGAAGTGCCTTTTTAGTGCCGTTTATTTAGTAGCTGTATAGGAGTGCTTAGTAAGCCAGACTATTGCCTCGTTACAGCAAGTCTTTATTAGATCCCCTATTCACAGGAAATTAATTGCGATTGACTGCCTGTGGCGCTTGATAGTTATGCTCTTAATATTATATTACTTACCAAGCATACAGTATATTTTTTTTTATAATATGTCATCCGCTTTTTTCATAGGTGTGCTGTTTTTGAAACTACCTACGTAGTAGCTGTTCGTACAAAATACGATTTATTACTGTACCTATTGACGGCAGCTTTTGATTCCTCGAGATCTAACCCATCCAACAATTGCATTTTTTCTTTCCTTCTTTATTGTATCGATTTTGATTTCTGTGTTGCCATTATTTTTGTGTGATGTTTTTCCCTGGTCTGTTTTATTTGTGGTAGTCGAATAAATGTTTCTATTTCTATTTAATTCGGTGGGGCCTTCGGTGTCCTATGGCAAGCCCAAAGCTTTTTATCGAAAATAACATTTTATACAACAAAATGGTGTAGTAACCCTTACAAAAGAACATCAGCATTTTATTTTTAAACAAAATGCTGAGGTGTACACCTTTATATATTAATTTACAATGATACTTAAATTAAACCAATCAGGGTCAAAAACTCCGTTTAACTAACATCAGTCTAAATATCAAGTGTATTTACTGATTAACTGACAAACACAAGTAAACAAGCCCCAGGAGCTGTTGTCCCAATTATAATTATCAGCAATATATTTATCGAACCATATTCGATGCAGTGTCCTGAGAGCCTGTATTCTCGCTCTATACACAACTGTCTTAACACAACAGAGCAGAGCACACAACAATGTGCTCTCAAGCAAGTTGGCTCTAAGGTTATCGACCGCTGCCAATCAAGCGGCCGGACCCTCTCAGGAGATTAGTTTCCAATTAGTGTGTGGCAATCACATTATATTAAAACTCAATGTATTCAACTCTTTAAAACATCACCTGAATGAGTTTCTGATAACCATTTCAGGATGTTTTCTTTCTTAAATTAAGAAATACACTTTAGTATGTACACCTTTTTTATATACGTTTTTTATACTAAAATTATCTATCATCTGTACAATTAATATAAAAGGAACCCCTGTGGATATTTTGCTAAAATTAACCGAGTACCCGTTTACTAAAGGATAATGTTTTGACGATGTGTTTATTAGCCTAGTTAGTAGTGACGCCTACGAAGCTAGCTATCCTAGCATACACGGGTTCGATTGCCGATATATGCAAATATTTGTGTAATGAGCGCGAGTATTTATTCTTGAGTCTTGGAAGTTTCTATGTATTTATGTATGTATTTCTGTATGCGAGTATGTTTATCGTTGTTTAGTCACTCACACATCACTAGCCTAGAGATTAGTTTGGGACTAGGTCAATTTGTGCGAGACTGTCCCCTTTACAAAATGAAAATATGCGCAATATTCTCAATTTACCCAACAAGATTTTTTGTAGCACCAGCTTTAACGAGAGCCCGAGCCCAGTTGAGAATCATTAAAAATCTACGACTAACGAGTCGTTCCCAGGTATTCCGCCGGTACACATCGCAGGCAGCTTTATCAACCTTCCACAAAGGGCGTGTAAACGAGAATATGCAGCACAATTTCTTAGCTTTATGCCACCTTACAGGATATTTTAATAGCTGCTCAGTTTTGCTATAAAAGAAGCATTACAAGGACTTTCCTAAACTTTCTTGCTACTAGTTTTTGCAGCCTTTCAAAGTTGTCGTGGAAAAACGTGAAACTTGAAAAAGTTAGTCTTAAAAATCTTAATTTAAAGTCGGAAATGCAGTTTTTCTTCTACTTTACCTGTAAATTGGATTTGGATTGTATAAATAATTAATTTACACGTTAACACATACTGGCCTGCCGGTGCAGTTGGTGAACACTGAACTTCAAATTATGTAAGTAACGGAAACATCTTAAACAGAAAAGTCGTTAACACGAATCGTCATCTCCGATACCACGGAAAGTCTAGTAATAATTGTCCCAGGAACCAGTTGACTACATCCAATAGTATCAGATCTTGCAAGCCATAACAGCTTTGAGTAGCAAGAATTTTTACCTATTCATGTGTTTGTACGAATTCACCAAACATGAAGTCAATATGAACAAAAGAAAGTGGATTTCCGTCAGCATCACCTATCAGCGACCACTACTTTCAGAGGTGATCAGAGTATAACTTACTCCCTTACTGATTAACATGAAACCAACTTATCTACAAACCACTTCGTGTAAATGAGCTACATGCTCTTTATAGACTACTAGTTTTGTCCGCAACTTCGTTCGCGTCAAAGTCGTTTATCACTTGTCCTGGGTAAGTAGTACCCTATATGGCCTACCCGGGGTTCAAGCTGTCTCCATACTAAATTACCAACCAGAGTTTACAGACTGTTTTATTAGTTGCGGTGCTACGAAAATGACAATCTTACGACACTCTTGATGAGAGTTACGAGTATAATAACAATAATAATATAACATACACGGTACGTACCATAATGTAAAATTGAAAATTACACGTTGACAATGTTGACATGAAACGTCATACCTTATCATGCAACAAAAATGATAACAAGATCTAGAACGAACAGAACAGAAGCGGATACTGCAAACGCACGCCCTCCATCTAGCTCATCTAGCTCCTCGCCACCGGGTGATGAGTTCGCCACTGCACCCGACACCGGCGAGTCAAGCGACGAGCGTGGACCGACGCCTCCGCCGCTGCAACCACCTGCGCGACGCGGGCGCCCATCGCTGCCGGCACGCTTGGGGCCTGCGGGGCATCCTGCTCCGCGCACGGCTCCCGCTACCGATGGTTTCGTGCGCCGCATGCGATGGTCAACATCGAACAATGAAAATTGCATGCGAGCATACTACGGGGCAACTTCAAGAAAGAGGTCGATCGCCGTATCCAACTCGGATGGGCAGCGTTCAGAAAGCTAAAGCGGATCTTCTCGTCCAAAATACCGCAGAGCATTAAGTCGAAAGTCTTCGACCAGTGCGTGTTGCCAGTAATGACTTATGGATCAGAGACTTGGCCGCTGAATGTGGGCCTCATAAATAAGCTCAGGGTCACTCAGCGTGCAATGGAAAGAGCTAAGTA
The DNA here is from genome assembly GCA_923062465.1 of Acleris sparsana. Classification (NCBI taxonomy): domain Eukaryota; kingdom Metazoa; phylum Arthropoda; class Insecta; order Lepidoptera; family Tortricidae; genus Acleris; species Acleris sparsana. Next base: position 7,731,361 of record OV281293.1, read on the forward strand.
TGCTCGGAGTTTCTTTGCGCGATATGATCCGTAATACGGTAATACGCCAGAGAACCAAGGTCACCGACATAGCTCAGAGAGTTAGCATGCTGAAGTGGCAATGGGCAGGCCACATAGCTCGGAGAACTGATAACCGTTGGGGAAGAAAAGTTCTCGAGTGGCGGCCCCGCACCGGTGGACGGAGTGTTGGACGGCCTCCCACCCGGTGATCTGACGACCTGGTTAGGATCGCGGGGAGCCGCTGGATGCAAGCGGCTCAAGACCGTGACTTGTGGCGCTCTTTGGGGGAGGCCTTTGTCCAGCAGTGGACGCCCCCGGGCTGATGATGATGATGATGATGATGATACTACGGGGCTACAGAGGGAGGAACTAACCTCACCGCCTACCGTGATCGAATGCTGCTTCAGACCCTTGTAGCGGCCATCACCGTTACTGCCCAACGACTGAAAAAGGCATCTTCCAGGGTGACAGTCTAAGTCCTTTGTAGTTTTGCCATGCCTTGAATCCTCCCAGCTCTTTGCTGACGGATTCCGTGCTTGGCTGTCGACTTCGTAGAGAAGCTGAAGTCATTTCTCTCTTATTGTTCATAGATGACCTAAAACTGTTTGCATCAAAGCACCAAGATCTTATCGCACTATTGAAAATCACACAAGACTTCAGTAGTGCGATAGATGGAATTCGGTGTAGATAAGTGTGCGGTTATGCATGTTCAATGAGGGAAAGTTGTAAATTCATCGAATTTGCAGCTCTCTGACACAATGACTGTGAGATCTCTCTCCGAAGTTAAAACCTACAAATATCTTGATATGTCACAGTCTTTAGGTATTATGGACGGCGATGTCAAGCAGTCAGTGAAGGAGCGCTTCTTCTGCCGCTTGACAAAAGTTCTTAACAGTCTTTTGGCGGGTGCGCGCCTTCAATGGCTGGGTGATGCTGCTGCCCACATACTCCTTTGGCATACTAAGGTCGACTCAGACTGGGCTAGACGCCCTCGATAGGAGGGTCCGTCTACTGCTTAAATGTGGAGGTTGAGGCATTTTAAATGCTAAGAATCTCCACAACCACGAGGTGTGAAATCTTAGGAATTATTTCCTTGGCAATAGGTGTGGGATGCATCGTGATGTGGTTGCAGTAGACAGGAACCTCACGCCTCTCTCCTTGGCAAACAACATATGGAAGAGCAAGGAGCTACACGGACGACTCTTCTACCGGGCCCTAACAGGGCCCGACGTAGACTTTTTATTGTCCGTGAACTGACTACGGTTTGGTGACCTCCTTGGGGAAACCGAAGGTTTTGTCTGTGCAATTGTTGACGAGGTCGTAATGACGAACAATTATCGGAAATATATTCTGAGGGATGGCACGGTCGACATTTGTCGAGCGTGCCGTTGTCCTGGCGAGTCCCTCAGATATATAATTTCCGGTTGTTCGCATTTGGCCAACGACGAGTACTTGCACAGACATAGCCTCGTGGCCAGGATCATCCATCAGAACTTGCTCTTCAATATGGTCTTGTTGAGTCTGAAGTCCCGTACTACACCTCGGTGCCAGTTCTCGAAAATGGTCGTGCTATGCTCTAATGGGGTCGATCTGTCATCACGGACAGGACTATGGTCGCCAATAAGTCTGATATCGTATTGACAAACCGATCTTAACGCCAGGTAGTGCTTGTCGACGCCACAATCCCGCATGACGAGAACCTCGTTAAGGCCGAGAAGGACAAGCTCAGCAAGTACCTTGACTTAACTCACGAGGTGACCGCCATGTGGGATGTTGACTCGACGATCCTTGTCCCGATAGTTGTTTAGGCAAACGGTCTTATAACGAAGAGTCTCGACCAACACCTCAAGAGACTCTCGCTAGATGGCTGGGTCAAGGGCTAGATGGCTGGGTCAAGGGCCAGATACAGAACTCTTCTATCAGCCCTCTCAGTTTGGGCGTTGGTTTTAGGGACACCCTGTAATATATAAATTATAATAATTATTATAATTAAGCCTTGAGCCCTGCCCCGCTGCCGGCGGCACTCGTAGGTTAGGTTTTTTTAAATGTTAATTTTTTGTATTAGTATTGTTATTTTACTTTTATATTTAAATATTTATTGTAAAAAACTTAACTTACAGAAAAAATAATAAATATCTAAGAATAATAATTAATAATAAATAAATAATAATACCATTATTGCACATGTTTATATTTAATGCTTTATATTTATGATATGATGAAAACGAGCATGTTTCCCTAGGAAATAAACATTTTAGCTTAGTCTTGAGGGTCTTAAATCTCATCTAGCCCCTGACCGCGGATTTATTTACTACACGTCTTCAGCACCGTGTGTATAACGTTCCGTTCCTTGCGCCGTTAAAGTTCAATTAACGCGCCTTATAGAGCGTGGAATGAAATATAATAAAAATGGAGCCATCGGTGGTGGCCGTAAAATCCACAACAATAAGTATTTTACGAGTGTACGTCCATACACGGCTTATGAGGTGCTAACAAATATTAATCTCATTCAAGTTTAATGCGAATATAAAAGACGCCGGGAAAGTGGTTGATATTTAATGATTTAAAATTACATAAAATAACAATGCCGTTACCATCAGCTAAGATTTATACTTACATCCCGTGATGGACCCTTCTCTAAGTCTAGTCGTACCTCCACTGGAGTGCAGAAGCAAAAACACCGGCTCGCAGTTTTATAAGCAGGCTCTAAAAATATGGCCACGACCTGGCTTTGTCCAAACTAAACTGGTAAACTGGCCCAAAGATTTTACGTCAACAAGTCATATCTTTGACTTGTCACTATAAATTTTATACAAATGTTATCTATTATTATACCATCCAGACCAATGTTGAATACAAAACTTTGTTTTTGATTTCATTATGTTGCTTGAATTAAACGTTTTGATAGATTTAATATGAATATGCTATTTGTTTACATAACATGCGTGGCGAGATCGTTAACGTTATCGAAAATGTGCCTATAGGATTAACATAAACCGCAGATTGTCATGTCAAACGGTTATGTCAGTTCCATAGACTTTGACATAAGCATCTTGTGTCGCTAGCACAAAAGGGACATCTGAGCGACAACCAAGTCGCGGACAACTTGTGCTAGTCCTCTCGGTTAAAGTTTCGTCTCGAAGTCGGTTGGAGTGAGCCATAAAGTGTAACAACTCACCTCTAACTTTCATCAAATCAAATCAAAGTGCAATCGCAAGAGTTATACTTAAACCGTTGACGAACTGGAACCGGACTGCTCTATATATCCGGCCGTTTTAGGCAAGCAATTCCATTGAGATGGCCAATCACCGTCCACCATTTTAACTCTCAGTGTAGTGTTTCAACGCAGTATTTCCAAAAACCACAAGTATGAGCTCTATTGAGAGGTATTTTGAGCTATCATAGAATGGTGCTCACATTTAAGAACTAATGAAGTCTTAGCAGACTTAATCACCAAAATAAGAAAAACCATCACAACTAAGTAGTCGTGATAATTTTATTCGTCATAGCACTACGGAACCCCCAAAAAATTTGTGTGTATTTTTTTTACACTAACCGGTGGTGGTCCGTTCACTTTACTAAATTAATATTGTATATAGCCGATTTGGCTCCGTGTAAACCTTCCAAAGGTCCGGGACTCCCATAATCCTGTGATTGAATTTGGGGATAAAAAGGCTGACGTAGACTAGAAAAAGCGGCAAAGTGCGAGTCGGACTCGCGCACGTAGGGTTCCGTACCACTATACATCTAAATAAATGTTTTTCTTTATTCTTTATTATATTGGAGTTGATTGAATGAAAGGTAAAATGCGGTTTACGATTTACAACGAATTAAAAAAAAACTAATTATTAGATCTCGTTCAAACCAATTTTCGGTGGAAATTTGCATGGTAATGTACATCATATATTATTTTTACATTTATCATTCCCTTATTTTAGAAGTTACGGGGGGGGGACACACATTTTTCCACTTTGGAAGCGTCTCTCGCGCAAACTATTCAGTTTAGAAAAAAATTATATTATAAACCTCAATATCATTTTTGAAGACCTATCCATAAATACCCCACATGTATGGGTTTGACGAAAAAAAATAATTGAGTTTCAGTTCTGAGTATGGGGAACCCCAAAAATTTATTGTTTTTTTTCTATTTTTGTATGAAAATCTCAATGCGGTTCACCGAATACATCTACGGAATAAAGTGGCTGTGACATACGGACGGACAGACGGACGGACAGACATGACGAATCTATAAGGGTTCCGTTTTTTGCCATTTGGCTACGGAACCCTAAAAAGGGCCAATTACACCACCGACAAGAGAAATATAATGTTTTATTTTACTGACCCGTTATCGTGTTCAAGCCTTCGTGATTCTTTGGCATTCCGAACTGGCCGATAAATGGGACGAATTGAAAGCCCGACCACTAGCTGCAATCAATTAAAACTATATTCATGGTGTGCTCAGGTGCTCACACACACTGCGCTCGCTTTGTGCCAAAAAAAAAAACCCCTCACCAGTTCGAAAAACTTTTATCCTCGCTAAAAATCCGTATGTGGAAGTTGACCTTATCTCCGCTACTATGGTAAAGTATTTGGAGAATATTTCGTCTATATTTATTTTAATAAACAGCATATAGTGATTTAAAATACTAGTTCGTGTCTTTGAATACCTCATTTCTTTGAAGCACTGATGGCAAATGTCAAACTTTACTGTCTTGGTTGAGAAATAGCCCCAAAATATGTAAATGATGTCACGAAAGTCACAAACGACATTTTTTTGATGGATTAATGATAGTATGTATGTTATGTTTGAAAACACTTCATTGTAGGTACAAACAAAAGAGATAACAAATATAAAATAGACTCAACTATATCAGGGATGTACAAAGGCGAACTTATCCCCTTAAATGTTCAGAAATAATTGAAAAATGTCAGTAATCATTCGTCACATGTCTAGACTATGTTTCCACACATTATGTTACTTTTTACTTAACCATTGCTCCTCAATAACATACGAAAGTCAACGTGAATAACAACGTGCTAAGAAATGTAGTACTAAATGTAGGCATGGAGAGAAGATTCCAATCGCCATACCAATTTCCTTGATGACGTTGCGTTAAGATCGTGAAGGGCCGCCAAAATCGTGCAGCTGTCAAAAAATTCATACAAGTTTAGCTCCGGGCGAAAATTTTTCTCACCCTCTAAATCCAGTCTGATTTTCACGATTTTGAATATGTTGTAGTTCTTATAAAGACCTAGGTCTGTACGTTTTTGTTCTTTGTTTTGTTTTAAGAAATATTTACTTGGAAAGGAAAACGTAGACATAGTTTTTTATGATATCTACAACATAATGAAAAGTCGTAAAAATCGGACGAGGTTTAAGGGGAGAGAAACGTTTTCGCATTTTGTATGGAAAGAATGATGGGCAAATTGGCCATATAACCAATACAAATCTTGTGTATACCACGAGAAAGCTAGTTACATAAGCTTCCCTTTCTAATACGGGGACAAACTACAAAAACACAGGAGAAGAGAGTTATCAGCCTTCAAATATTCACACACACACAACGTTTATAGTTACACTAGGTGTGCCCGCATGCGTTGCAATGCTATTTCCCGTATATTCGACTTACGATTGGACGATTTTACTATTACAACAATTACGGCAAATATTGGGATCAATAAGCCTACATAAGTTATAATTATATTGCCGATTGGGCTGGGTTCCATACATTTTTGCCCATCATTCTTTGTAGCTTCACAATACTCCTAACGCTACTTGCTTGAGAAAAGAAAAGTAGTAGCCATGGTAGACCGTAGGAAACGGACCGGAGAGGGCACAATTATTTAATTGTGCCAAATATTTACAAATTTATAATTTATAACACAGACTGTAAATAGGTAGAGAAACCCCAAAATAATGATGCAAATGTGGCAACAATGTTCCAAGGAAAAGTTTCCCTTAAATTTGAATTGCAGATGATTACAAATAAGTTTACGAAACGAAGTAGCCACCTTAACGAATTCATGTTTAATGGGCTCCAAATAATAAAGTTAATTTTTAATTATGTTTCTTTACAAAAAAACATGGTTGTTTTGTTTTTGACGTGTGCAAAAACCGAATATATTTATTTAAGACTGGAAAAAATACATGTTTATTTAAATCCGATATCGGTAAAATGGCCGGGCAAGGCTCACAAATATAACAATTAAGTATTAAAGTTGACTTATAAATACCTAATTCAAGTAACGCATGTCATCGACAACACATTTATTGGTGCATCGTAACGTTTCTTTGACGATTGCTTCCTTTTTCCTCGTATTTCTGGCTCGACATATTCTTGTTCGGACACAGTGGAACTACCAAGTTATATACCAAGCCTATAACTTCGCTTGCACAAAAAAAAAAGTGTTATTGGTTACGTTTAGCAACTATGGTAAGTAAATTACTACGCTACGCTAACCATTTGTACTCGGCGGGTACTCGGCTCGAGGATTTCTAATCGATAAAATAGTGTGTGTTGGACTTTCACAACCCTTAGTGAATGCCTATTTATTACGTTTTTTTATTTATCTGCTTCAAGATCCCAAGATGCACAAATTAGTCAAATGAAAGTAAAACAAATAAAAACGAATTGAAACTTTTTCTTCAAAACAAAAATAACGTTATTAAAATACGTAACGAAGTTATGCGATTGATTTATTATAATTATTATAAATTACTCAAAAAGGTATTTCATAATGCCAAGGAAGTTAGTAAGTAATTAAATTTTTGCACTCCGCCGTTTTCTCCCGACTTCAGAACAAGTTTGGAACAAGGAAGCTGGCACCAAGTTTTTTTTTTCTTGTCGTCACGGTTTTTTGTAGAAAAAGGAAACAACTCGTAAGCGTCAAGTAGAGCAGAGGATTTTTTTGTCTTTGTTGCTAGTCAGTAGGTTAAAAAAGAAGAGGAAGTAGAAATTGGTTCTAGTATGCAAATGTTCTGGAGGGCTGTACAAATTTGTAACAGAATCCCAGACGACTAAAATTGTGCTTATGTGATAAATTAAAATGCTATTCATAACTGGCTATTGAAAGCTTTTCTACACAGTTCAAGACTTTTTAGAATATGCCATGCAGAAAAATGTAATAACTCTAGTTAATATATAACAAACTAAAGTATTTTATTAAAATCGGAGAGTTGATTTGTCGTACAAATAAATACAAAATGTATAAGACATTACATGTCAGAACAATCGAGCTGTGTAAATGTTTTCCGTTAAGTTTTTAAACGAAGGTTATGTTGATGATACCTATATATAGTTTTATAATCCTCATTGAAGAGCATCCCAACAGAGCGTTTTATTGAGATACTTTGTAATCATGCGAGTAACGTGTTGTTACGATTACTTCTAAATAACTATTTTGTCAAGTTCTGTAGAAAAACGAACACCACAATTTGTTGTAAATATTTTTCTACTATAGTTCTATAGTTATCCGTCACAATATTATATTATCCAAAGTTTATATGGACTTTATAACTTGTTTTCAGGTGCCCATATTTTTGTTCTCCGGTGAGCTAGGTATTTGCGGGGGATCCCCTTGGAACGCATATAAACTTTTCGCATATTTTTTTTTGACATACCCCTTTTAGGCTTACATTGCATAAAAGAATTTAATAAAAGTCTATAGTGTAGATTAGGTTAGGTATACGTAAAGATACGTAATACGTAAAAAAATATGCGGTCCAATAGGGAACATATTTGCAGGAAATTAAAAATATGTTTTAACTAAATCCTTTATAATGATATAGGTTTCCATTGCGTTTGCCCATGATCCTTTGTAGAGTTAAGCTCTCTTTTCACCGGGAAATTGTTGCGGCGCAACCGGTCGCCGCCACCAACAGAGACAGAGTGGCCGTTTTCAGACAAGACCAATTTTTAGATGACGGCTCTATCACGGCATTCTATGAAATACAATATTATTATAATAAACTAATGAGATGCATAATAAGATGAGAGACAGGCTATTGTCGGTGAAAAAGAAGAACGACACACCCCCTTATTTTTCAAGCATTAAAACTTATTTCTTTACAATACATTTAAATAACTTGACAAAATCAAAAATGACCGTTTTCTTTGCTTTGGGAGTGTAGTAATAGTATAACTTGTCTATGCGAGGATTGGACAGGTACCTTAAAACAAATGACAAACAAACAAATGCCATTTTGGACACAATTTGAAAGATATGAATAAAGTAGCACATCATAGCAGACACACAGTATAATGAAACGTTCACTGTGCTGGTCATATTTCATTAATAATTGCCACAAACGTGTCAGCAAATTGTGGTAAGTGCTGCCGTGTTCCTCGTTTATGGCTCCTGATGACGAACAATTTAATTTTATTGATAACGAACATTGCTAACATCTAAAATACAGGCGTCGAATCAATTATTCATTTAGTTCATTATGGACGTCAATTTGTTCTCCAAATTGCAATAATGCGGAGCATGCAACCTTGATTTTAACATTGTTAGTAAATTTTATTTTAGAAACAAATTCAATTGGTATTTCAATACTGGGTTCGATTCGAAATGTTAACTCTAAACTTAGGTATTCCCATTAACCTACCTCCAAACAGCAGTGTTCGCATTGTTGTGTTCCGGTTTGGGGATAAGACAGCCGGTGTAATGACTAGCATAGAGGCATTCCATCTTAGTCCTCAGGGTTGGCAACGCATTTGCAGTCTTATGCTTGCAGTCTTGTTAATGCGAATGTCTATGGGTCACAGTTTCCACTCACCATCAGGTGGCCTGTGTGCTCGTCAGCCTTCTGTATGACATAAAAAAAAGTTACAATAACGTTGTTATTAACCTTTGAACCCTGTTATAACAAGTAAAGAGTAATATTAAAAATTGAAATGGCATAGGGATAGAACGTTGTAAGTATTTATTTAATCGACTATCGACAAGTAAATTTTACGTACCTAACATATTTTATGTAACAGAATTAGATCTCCTACCCATACGCTTAATATACATAAATAGCAACATAATCTTATTTTTATTTCACCTTACTTAAATATATTATACATTGACGAAGTCATAAACTAATTTTCCTTAATTTATCTCATTATTTATCGATTGGTTTTTTCTTTCTTTTGGATTGACCTTTAATACGTACGTATAACGTACGTATGCAATACGCTTATTAAGGAAGTCAAATTTTATAGAGTTTAATGACTTGCAAACAGATCAGTGATTACACAATGTCGATATCTGGAAATGTCGATAAATAAAGTACATAAAGTTCAAGCCGTACCAGATTACAAAAAAACCACTCCCTGGTCTCATTATTATAACATGATTTTTATTTTCAAGCAAAGCGATGGACTTGAAATGTTGGAAACCACTCCCTAAAATAGTAGCATTTCGGATAATAATACAAAACTACTAGACCCTTCCAACAAGACTAAACAAGTATCAAGGTACGAAACTCGTAACTTAACCCTTAAGCACCATTTGTATAAGGAGAATATGGAATAAACCCCCTAACGTCCACAAGCTAGTGACGGGAAAACTCGGTCTTTAGTTTTTGCTGATTTGTAAAGTTTATTTATTTATTTATTTATTTATTTTATTTGGGACATCAACAGCGATACATTGAATAAGATACTTAAGATATGAATACATTTGAGTAAGCCAATAACAGATGACCACAAAAAATACAAGAAAAATAGAAGTGGAGTTATAACAACGTAAACAAGTACATTTTTGAAGGTAGCACAAAATTATCCTTATTAATAAAAACATCCAAAAAAAAAAAAAAAAGAGATAGTTATTAGTTAAATTTAGGTACTTAAACGGGTGTGTGTGTGAATGGGTTGTGTGTGTGTGTGTGTGTGTGTGTGTGGTGAGTGTGTGTGTGGTGTGTGTGTGTGTGTGTGTGTGTGTGTGGTGAGTGTGTGTGTGGTGTGTGTGTGTGTGTGTGTGTGTATGTGGGTACATTATTAGGGGTTTGTAAGTAATTGACGAACACGGTTTACAAAAACAGACTTACTACAGTTGAAGATGTCTATGCTATGAAAACGCGTATTATACTCTCTGAGGAGACGTACAAGTGGCGAGTTTTGAGCGTACTTTGTGTGTGTACGCGGGATCCCGAATAAAGAGCGTTCAGCGTGGCGGGTTCTAATAGCCGGAACAAAAAAATTTATCTGGGACAGAAGCGAAGAAAATAAGTTTGAAGAAAATAAGTATTTTTTACACGGTTAGCAAGGTCAGCGTCTTAAATAGGTATACTCTCTTGCTTTCGAGCTATATCTGAACTGCAATACGACTTGTCAAAAGCTTTTATGCGACAACGAAATATTGAATGATGACGTCACAATTTACTTTTGTTTAAAAGCGCACTTCTTACGGTATTAACCTTTTTTTTTTTAATCATAAAGAAAGAAAATAAGTACCTAAACCCTGTTACCCTGTTAGTACCTAAACCCTTATATGGTAAAGAACTTTCTAACCCCAAAACGAAACTTTTTTGGCTAAAACTGCTCTTTTATCATAAATAAAGTAAACAGAGAAAACATTTTGGACATCAGTTAGCCAATGTATTGTCCGTGATTGCGTTATTTTATTTAAAATAGCTGTTTCATACAAAAAAGTTGCATTCGACGGTTCTGTGACTCAACCTCGTATATAGAATATTGTGCAGTATAAACTGACACTCACTAAGTACGACAGTGCATATTTACTGCGAGTCAGTTTATACTGGACATTTTTCAATATACGAGGTTCAGTCACAGAACCATCGATTTTGAGAATAGAAAGTGGTTTACTACTTAAGACAAGTAAGTCTGAACAGGGTTTTGCTACTGTCTTAATATTTTCGCGTGTAGAACGTTAATTTCATGGTTAGTACATTATAATTAACTTGTACAACTGTCATCATCATCTACCGTATAGCTATTTATTTTAAAATGATAGCTGGGCGTAGTTAAGTAATGGCTTAGTTAAGCAAATGAATATTCAAATAATATGTACGTTGTCACATTTTAATGACACAATTAAGACTGTTAAACAACAATTTTAAAGTCTGCTAAATTAAGTGATTTTTAGTTCGGATTCAATGAGAACTTGTAAGTATTAAAATAAATTACCTTATCGACTCCGGCTTCATCCGAGATGACTTTCCTACCCACTGTTTCTCCGGTAATTCATGTTATATTTCTATAGCTTGTTCTAGTACTTCAGCAGTCAGCGCACTTTCTTATTAAACATACATATACATATCAATTGCAAAAGCGTTTTAAAGAGGTAGTTGTTATAAACTAAGAAACTTTTTTATTCTAAAATAACCGCTTAAAATTATTTATAGTCTCGCGTCACTACGAAATTACAGTGACCTCAGGTTTAGCAAGTCATTTTACAACGAATAGATAAGATTAGTCGAGTGCAACCGTACGCAAGTTTTAATCTACAAACGAAACTTTTCGTTGTTTACGTTCGTTCGGCCATCACTAGAGCAGAACCACTCAACTCTCACGTTTCATTTTCGTAAAACGAACAACAAGAGCTCGGTTAATTCCCACTAACTTCCAACGGATTTACGATGCTGACGGTTAAGTGAAAAATTGCTTTCTTTTATGATATCTCCACTCAGGATTTTTTACTGGAAAACCAAACCCGAACGGTAAATATACGAGGGGCCATAAAACGTTATTGTGATTCTAAGCGACCTCTCAAATCGCACCTGAAAATTACGTTTACCAAATCAAATGACTATTGTATTTACCAACCTAAAGCTTAGCAGCCCTGTGTTAATTCAATTTCTAACATACAAAGGGTGAATGCCACAACCATATCACTTAATTAATTTATATTACCACTCTATAAATGGCCTTGCTTTAGTTCCTACACAGTTTGACTATTCAGTGGCTGTAAATGACAAACGGTTGGCGGATAAAGTACACGAACAAGGACTTTAACACGCGCGTATACGTTGATATTTCCAGTGGCAAGAGTACTGAAGTCATTACACCACTGCTCCGCGGACGGTTTACAAATGAATTGGCAGCGTTGGCGATGCTTTTCACTGTAGGGAATAGAAAACAAATTCAATAAGGTGTGGAGGTGTAAATCTCAATTGTAGCGAGCTCTCATCAAGCTTCGGAATGGGTTCCAGCGCTTCGCTCTAAATAAAGTGTGAATGGAAAGAGCCCTGTCTATTCACTTATTAAATGCAGTGAGCATACCTTTGAGGGCTGACGGAAAATTAGGGCTTTAGCAGTTTTTTTTTTAATCGTAAAATCATTAACACATTAGTGAGGCTTAACAATCTTCTCTGCAACCGATCCTTTTACTAGGTTGCGATTGACACGGTGCATTTTTTTCTATTCTTTTGTATGTAGTCAAGTCGGACTTTAACCGAAGCAATGTAAGCGGATAGAAGCTTTTGAGATATGGGTTTACAGAAGAATATTGAGGATATCATAAACGGATAAAGTTTCTAATCTAATCACATGATTAGTAAATAAATGGAGGTTTTGAACATGGTAAAGGTTCTAAAGTTGCAATACATGGGTCCTGGGACATTAATTGCGCAATCACCATGTCAGCCGAAAGACGTCCACTGCTGGACATAGGTCTCCCCCAAGGCTTTCCACTCAGACCGGTCTTGTGCTTTTCGCATCCACCGCGGTCCCGCAATGAGTAGTATGATCTCCTCCACTTCATAATGTAAGGCAAGATCCAAGGCAGCAGAAAACCTGGAAGGCGACGAATATCGTGGCTTAAAAACCTCCGGAATTGGTTCAATTTAAAAACCAAATCCCTGTTACGAGCCGAAGTGTAAATAAAGATAGCCTTAATTAATGATAGCCGAGTAAGAGAATCATCGAAGTTTTTCATAGATATTTTCACGTATTTATCTAGTATGTTAACAATACGTCGTTGTACGATGATAAAGCAAAATAACGTTTTTAACCCTGACCATGTCGGCATGAAAAATATTTGACGATAGAAAACAAATAAGCGGATTAACCTTTTACTATCATATCAGTACGGGAAGCTTTTGCAGGCTTTTATTATATACGAATTTATCAAGTACTAGTTTTATTTTATCTCGGTTTGCTTTACTTCTATGAAATCTTTTATTAAAAAGAAAATAAATATACAATTATTATGAATCGCCTCCACTAATGTGACACAGATTGTCTACAGTAACTTCAATCGTTTTGCAAGTAATTAAAATTGATGATTTCGAGTTTTTTCTAGTATTTTCGAGCTACAGTGTAGAGTCTGTCTAATGAAAGCTGAACCTGGGAAAAAGCGGCAAATTCAAAAAATCTTGATATGGTATTACCGATCAATGAAGGAATAAACGATATTGATACTTTTATTATTTTATTTATTTTGGTGGGCACAAAGGAAGAGGAAACGCGTACTATATTTTCATATATATTATTACGAGCGCTATATTTTGATGAAAAGCACTTTAGGTAAAATACGATGACAGTGACTGGAGCACATTTGGTTTTTCGAAATATATTTGACATGAAAATATAGTGATCTGCACGTGTAGCACAAGTTGTATTTTCTCGCTTGTCGCTCTGTGCGTCTCTATCGTAACAGACTAGATAGTAAGGGAGATCCGAGCGACAAACAAGTCACGAGCAACTTGTGCTAGTCGTGCTGTTGATAGATTTCATTGATACGAGAGGTTTTCGTCTATGTCGCACACAGCATAATAAAACAATGATGATGAGGAATATTATATTCAACCTTTTTAATAAAGTAATTAGAGGTAACATTATTCTCATCACCCTTACACCTCTATCTAACGACAATTATATCTTGGAGAAGAAGCGCCGCAAGAAACTCCAGCAGATCATTTTTTCCAATCATAAAATACAATTATTCTTAAAAGTAACATTACAAGGTAGTAAAGTAATTAATAATTATTTCTAACAACACAAACTTAGTCGTTACAAATGTACGCTCAATAACATTGAGTAAATTAAAAATAGTGACTAGGAGAACAACATGACGAGGTCTCTACGTCAGGAACGATAACTAAAATAACTAACTGGAAAACAGGTTCTTGCAAGCGTGAACAGACAGGACCCCACTGACAACACCGGCCTTGTGAGGTCGCTTTTTTCCGGGAGTACTAAAGACACCGTTGTTTAATTTTCCCTCATTACTTATTCTTTTTAAAGATGAAACACTGATATCTGTAAGAAGAAAGAAAGTGTTAAATAAACAGAACACCATTTAGAAATACATTGTGTGGTTGCGCAGTACAGCCCCATTGTACAGTCCGACAGCCCTAAAAACATTTGGGTTTAGGTGAAATGAAATTGCATCGGTGAGGTTCTAATCGCAACGGTTTAAGAACAAGGAAGACTCATATAACCCGAACATCTTTTATATCTGGCCGATCAAAAATGACATTAAATAAATAGATAAGGTACTAAAGTGTACACATATTTATGAAATCGACTGTACAGTGTACATTTGGTTCATAAACAACAAAATGCTGTTTGCTCCGCACACAGAAAATACATATCAAATAATATGTTTATGATATCTTTTAACTAAACACCTCCTTATTGTTTTATTGAAACTATGAGTGTCAGTTACATTAATCATCTGTCTATTAAATTAATTTAATAAAATTGTGAATGCTAAGAGATTCAACATGATATAGGGACAGACAATAGGTACCTACACCTATTATATAGGGAAAGACAATGATAATTTTAGTAATTACCGGTCATTGAAGATACTTCTTCCAAATATTTCGTCTGAGTCTGGCAGGCTAACTCAGTTTCCTCAACCTCTTTCAGCTGCTTTACGTTTTCCAGCACACTTTTGTCAACGTGCACGTCCAGGTTTTCTGAAACGAATTTAATTTCGTTTAATTTCTTAATCTCATCGTATAATAGACAGAAAAAGGTAAATTAAACTTAGGATTGCACATAGAGAAATAAGAAGTATCAAAATGAACATGCCGTACTAAAGCCGTACTAACCTATAAATTTGGTCACCGTAACTAAACAATTAATTTTTTGCATCAATAATGCTTTTCTTTCTTCTTGTTTTTCTTTGTACTTCTGTATAATAGTATACAGAATCTCCCGGACACCGCCTCTTATCGTCGACGGCATGATTACTCCGTATTTTTATCAATTTAGATCTCGAATTGACAAGTTTCTAACAACAACAAAGTCCAAACGTCATATTAAATAGTGTTGCCAGACTCGTCAGCCAAGAAAAATCCAGGTTCAGCTTTCATTAGACAGACTCTAATAGAAACATTGATGTGGCATGTCTTGAGAGGCAGAATTAGTTTCACTTTAATCTGAATGTTTGTCATATCCAGGGTCGCGTCATTTTTTGGAATCATCGCGATTTAAACGTCTCGGTACACAATCCCTTTAAAGGTGTTTTTCCACCGGTGTGAAGCTAGGCGAGACGACGCGAGACGAGAATTGAAAATTGTATGAAAACAACCATTTCCACCGAAGAAATATATATTTTAATTTCTTTCTTTCTTCTTGCCTTCCTGTTGGGAAAGCACCTTAAGACTACGCAATAACTCGATAGAACTGCGAAATACTAATTCACAATGGTGAATACTGGCCAGAGACATTAATTGTTGCGTAAATGTTGCAACAACAAAATTTCGGTAACAGTTACGTTATGCAACATTCTTGGACTCGCAGTCAACCAGTTTCATTTTTAAGCGCGTCACAGACCTAGCTTTAGTATAAATACATAGGCCATGAGTATTGTGAAATATAGATCGACACGTTAACCTAGTTTGCCAGTGATCCTGCCTACGAACCTAGCGGTCCCAGTTTTACGAGTCATGCACAGAAGCTATACGAATAGGGATTATATAGGACTTAATTCTTCTTATCACCCACCGCCACCAAATGGCAAAGAAACCTGGATATCTGCATATGATATGAAATGACCAAAACAGAAATATTTTCTGTTTAATCGCCATACGAATAAATAAATAAAATAGGTACTCATTTATTACTACCGATCCGACCCGGCTTTGCAGGGATCCTAAGCCTCGAGAACTGATCTGAATGTTTATAAAAATAGCTTCAAAAGCATTGTGTTGAGGTCAAAAAAGTTTTTAAATTTTAAATTTCAAACCAAGGTTACAAAGACATTATAAAACGGCGTTAACATTTTAAATCTAGATCAAGTCAAGGTCTCGGCATTCGATTCCAATGAACTACACTTATTTATATTACCAATTTTTTTAGAGCAGGGGACGTAAACAGCTGATAAAACCTTTCAAGATCCAGTAAATGAAAGGGATAGGGAGAGCTAAAGGAGTCGTAGGTATATGCGTCTTTCAGTACCTGGAACTTGTTAGGTTTTGATAGCTATTAAGTATTTTATTTTGAAACCGATCAAGTAAGTATAGCTCGGCAAAAAGAGTTTGGAACACATAAGGGTAATATCACCCAACTTTCCTAAGCACGAATCAAATTATCAACATTTATCTTAAAGCTATAAAAACTCGTATAGAGGTCAACAACTCATCTAGCAGTTAACTAAAGTTATCAACGTCAGCGTAATACGGCCTAGATCTAATGAGTGCACTTCCATACACACAATCAACATGAATCTGTATAATACCTACTGACATTAAATAACAAGTTTTACTACATTTTGTTTTAGAAATGACGTCAATAATCTTGCTTGCTGCTAAAAATAAATATGGAAATGAAAATAACTATGATATAACGACAATCGTTAATATCACGATAAAAAAATACTGTTGCAAAAGACAATGGAGTGTGTTATAAAGATTAAAAAACCAGGCAAGAGCATGTCGGACCATGTTCAGTGTGAAATTCCATCATAGTTATTGGCAAATGCAAAAAACTACCCGCGTTTCTAAGTTTGAATACGAAACCTAATAACACAAATCTTCGCTTATACCTGCCGATTCCACGTGGAATATTTTGGCACTTTGGCCTCTAGTTAAGTATTTTAAAGGTGGTTGAACCGGTAAAAATAAGTTTTGTTTTTGTTTTGTAGAAAAGATCGAAAACGTAATCGTCTCCCGCGCAGGCCAGTCAAAGCTACAGTGTACGGGGCGGCCGCAGCACGCGCACGCCTTTGATCAATGTTTTTTTTTTTAAACACAATAATTATAGTGAAAGAAGTGATAGCTGTGAACCTTTTTGGATTAATATTGGAACTTAATTAGTGGTAAGTAAGAAGTTTTATTATCATTTAAAATTGTTTTTTTTACATTATAATCACGCCCTTGACCTCGTTGCTGTTACATATTAATCGAGACAGTACGCATGCGAGACCTTTACTTAGTTTTATTTCCTTTCCATAAAGGGTACCTTTTTTATTTAGTTTTGTAATACATTACACAGGTTAATTATTAATTTACAAAAATGATTCTCATACCATATTTCAATATTTTTGTTATTATAATTGTTCTTTCTTTGAAGTGAAGACCTTTCACTTTGTTCAGCCTCGTTCATTCTCGTTTTCACGGTCAAAGTTTGTTAGCTTAAGACCCTTATAGAGGAAAAAAATATTTTACTTTGTGTGAAACCTTGTATACATGAGGTGGGGTTAAAGTGTTTAATCCATTTACTGTATACGTAGTATCGCTTTTGTATATCTTCTGATACACTACACCCTACATAATTTTATATCCGTAGGTTACTGCAGATTGAATATTGCTTTCTACTTTAAAACATGGATTAGCACATTTTAAGCAATAAGAGAAAGCATAGATAACAAAATATGATTTACTTTTATATCATTTAACGTTGAAAATTGGTAATAAATTTAAGTAAAAAACTTAGTGAGTCAAGAAGATCTTTTAATCTTTAACAAGTTACTAAGTGTGTACTATTCCTTCATTTTCAATCAGAATCAATTTGCTTAAGGAGTACTTACTATCATTACTGAGTAACGATTTCCATCAATTTTGGCACAGTCACAATTAGTGATACATACAATTTGGTAACGAACGACATCTATAGGTAGTTTCTATAGAAAGTTTTTAATTTTGTTGCTATTGACATAAGTGACCTTATTAATTCATAATTTTCTTAAATCGTTTTTTTGCTTAATTGTAGGTATGTAATATGAGTGATAGAACGTGCACTTTGTACTGGATATTTCTTTTATCTTTTTATCTTTTATTACACACGGCTTCATTGGTTTTATGCAGTAAAGTTACCAGCAATGATATATTATCCAACTTATGTCTCTTGTAAATGAGACGTGTGTCAGGTATTTATTTGGTGTTATTTTTGACCAATATTGTGTAGTAGTGTGTGTGTTGTTCTTGTCGAAAAATTCATCGCTACCTAATTAAGAATGTTATTTGTACGCTGTGACGAGACATCTCAAAGCAGCCGATTCATAATTCGGCAGTCGAGTTAGTTAGCGAGTCAGTTACTTACTTTATTAAA
Organism: Acleris sparsana; assembly: GCA_923062465.1. Lineage (NCBI taxonomy): Eukaryota > Metazoa > Arthropoda > Insecta > Lepidoptera > Tortricidae > Acleris > Acleris sparsana. Next base: position 7,749,813 of record OV281293.1, read on the forward strand.
GATCACTTACTTGGGCCTCTATTTAACTCGGTAAAGCCATATTGCTTCTGACATGTTATCGCATGGTTTTAAATTCGGCCGCCCTTGCTGTCAAGTAAATAAGAGCTATCGTAACGTTGACAATACGTTAACATGTATGTGAAGAAATCTGGTTTTACCGAGTTAAATAGAACCCTGTCAATGTGGATAAAACATCCGTCACTCTCTGACACTATTATGTGTATGAGAGTGACGGATGCTTTATCCAGATTTCGTCACGCGATAAAGGCAAACATCCTAGGCCCGCTGGTGACTAGTAAGTCAATGGCAATATGTATCGTCAGGCCACCGCACGTTTACAATTAAAACAGCTGATAAGAAAACACAAGAATGTTAAAAAGGCAATATATTCATGTATGTGTCTATATTCATGTATTTGTCTTTCCTTGTTAAATTTTTATTTGTATATTGAAGACTTCATCAAACGTATATCATACCATCAAGTCAATTTGTATCATATATGAGTGGCTAATCATAACCTGGCATACCTTAAAAAACAGACTAAGCAGGACCAAGATACGGCGGCCAAAATATCAAAATTAGCGGGTATTTTCACACTGAAAACAAAATGATGTTTGATACATTTTTATAAATTAATTAATTAGATAATACAACTTACTTTGATAAGTTTATCAACTAAACAAGATAGCTGAGAGATTAAACAGTGATAGCTATTATTTGTCTCACTTGGGCTCCCCGTTTCTAATGAGCTGTTATGAAGGTCTCGATAGACATGCAATTTCGAAAATTATTGGATATAACATGACAACGCATATCAGCATGTATTTCCAAAATGATTACTAGGAAATGGGTTACTATTAAGTTAATTGAGAATCCACGCCCTAAAAGATTTTGTGTACGCTATCACGAGACATTTGAAATTCGAGTATTGATAATTCGTTTGACGAGTTGTAAAGCGAGTTAATTAGTTAAGAGAATCACTTATAGTGCAACCATTTTCTTAATATAGATCGGCAATCTTCGTTTTTGTATGAAATACGAGTGACAGTTATACTGTCAGTTGCGAGTGCAAGGGTGATAGCGATAGCCAGCCGAACTCTATTAAGAAGCTGGGAACTGGATACTTTACCAGGGGCTCTATTCTACTCGGTAAAACCATATTGCTTTTGACATGTTATCGTATTGTTTTTAACTAGGCCGCCATTACTGTCAAGTAAATAAGAGCATCTGTACATAGAGCCCCTGGGGCCTATTATATTTACGTTTATCAAAACATCTGCCACTTTCTGACCAGTTTGCGAGTGCGAGAGTGACGGATGCTTTGTCCAACGCGATAAAGGCGACCATAATCCGAGCCCCATGAGTAGCACAAGGTGTATATTCTCGGTTATCGCTCAGTGCGTTTCTATCGTTACTGACTACTAGCCGAACCCTATATTCAAACTGCGGAGAGATACGAGTAGGCATACGTCGGATTAAAATTTGACACATTTTGTATGGGCAATGTCAAATTTTAACAGAAAGAAGAGAAAATACAACTTTTGCTACCCGTACCGTGGTGACTGTACTGAACTATGAACGTTTCTAATGAGCTGATATGAAGGTCTTGGCAGATATGCAATTTCCAAAATGATTGGATATAACATGACGACGCATGTCAGCATGTAATTTCAAAATGATTACTTCTAGTGACTACGCCATTTAGAGTGATAGGATCTATAATTTAGTCAAGTACTTTATAGCATTATATAGCATTATAGTTTTAGAATTGCAGTCTAGAGATTGTAATCTTTAGATTGCAAATGTATTTGGGTTTCAGATCCCACTTACCATCAGGTGGCCTGCGTTTGCTTATGAAAATATTATCACAGACTTAATTAATATTTTATACAACTGGCCTCTCGAAACTTCTCGCATTTAAGTTTATTATTAAGTAATATTCGATCTGTCATTTTATTATTTTAAAAATTAAAATCATACTTGTACCTAAATTACATTCAAATCTATAGCTCACCCAATAAAACAAGGACTCGGATTTTTATTAAAGTTGTATAACGATCTAAAAATACCAGACCAACATGACATTAAGTACATTTATTACTCGACTGCCCAACAAAATGGAGTGTACGTATTTGTAGTTAGTACAGTTAAACTATGTATGAATGTTTCTAGCAGATTTTAACTTTACGTTCCATAACGTAACCGTATTATTCTGACCGTACCAGTGTGGACGGCCCTTTGAAAATGATAAGGAATACTTTACCTAAATTAGGCAATAAGATCTCTGACCCGACACTTTATGTCATCAACAGATCATTGTTAGTCTTGTAACTTGTAAGCACATTGTTCTTTCTTACGGTGACGCTTAATAGTGGTGTCGGTATATCTATTCTGCATATCCAGAACAGATTCTTGAATCAATCATGACAGCCGAAAGACGTCCACTGCTGGACATAGGCCTCCCCCAAGGCTTACCACTCAGACCCGTCTTGTGCTTTTCGCATCCACCGCGGTCCCGTAATCCTGACGATCGTCACTCCATCTTGTTGGAGGCCTACCTACAGCTCGTCTTCCGGTCCACGGATGCCACTCCAGAACCTTCTGACCCCATCGGCCATCAGTCCTGCGAGCAATGTGCCCCGCCCAGATTCTTGAATAAAAAAGTCTAAATTTTATATCACTTTACTACGCTAACGCTTGACTTGACCTCAGTTGACCGTTGGTTTAGACATTAATGTATGTCCGTAAAATAAATAAAATACTTTCTTGTTTTTAAATATAAACGAAACCCAATTTTACAGCTCTGAAATACACTTGTTAGTAATTAGTTCTAAATTAGAGTAAACATCTGGTATAAAGCACTTATTTAATAGGTACCTAGACGAGTAGGTTAGGTATAAAATCCTAATATGCAAAGTAATTGTTTAATATTCCTTTCGTCATTATTACAGCAAGACACAAAATAAATTATGCGCACGTACGTTTGTTTTGCATGTTTTACCTACCTATAAAGCACCTTCGTACGTACGTTATGTAAGTAAAGAATTGAATTAATAAATATAATCTTTGACTTTGTCTCAAACCAGACTACACTTTTCTATGGGCACTATATAATTATAAACAATCAGATGGTAATATTATAATAATTAATTAACAGTCAATCTAAGATATACGCGGTCATAATACATAAATATTTGCATTTAGCGGGATCACTACCAATAATTAGGCTAATAGATAAAATCTTAAATTTACTTAAAATTCTCACGACGTCATTTATTTTAGGCAAGGGACCATAATTAATTTCTTTGCTTCACTGGTGAATTGTGAAAGTGCCGTCCAAAGAGCAATAATTGCTATATTATGTCAGAACTTGTCTTTATGAGCATTTATTGTTATAGCACTAAATTTGTAGGGCCAATGACCTTGGTTTTATTTTAGTTCTGAAATTCTATGTTGAATTAAACTAACTTCTTTTTTTTTAATTTGAAATCATCTACATATTACGTGCATTGTGATAAATTTTCCAGGAATAATCATGGACGTTTTTACTACAGCTTTAGTGCCATAATAATAAATGTTGCGGTGGACAAGTAAATAATACAATATAGCAATATATCTTTTTGGCACATTTGGCTCAAAAAAATTATGTCCTATAGCGGAACACAAAAAAAATATACAAACTCTTTTCTTAAATTGGTGGAACCGTACGTTGCAAAATTGTGTTCAGCTAAATATGCCGGTGACCACTAACCTAATGCTTTATGTATGAGGTATCTTACTCGACTTGTTCTAGTTCAATTAAAGGTTGCGTCTGTTTTCCTGATTACATACCTCTATTATTCTTACTGAGAACAATGTCAGTGCGCTTGAGGTACAAGGTTTTATATAAATAGGTTTTACGTAGTGACCGGTTTCATTGGTCTGTTATACGCTAGTACAAGAACCTCAAAATAATAGCATTAATTGTAATTTATTTATTGAGTTATATTGATGGTGAATTGGTGTTTAATTATAATTAGGTAATGTTTGACAGTTTAATTAACAGCCATTGCAAGTATTAGGAATAGTTAGGTAGTAATAGGTAGTTTGTATTAAATTGACTCGCGTTCGGTCGATCCAAATTATGCTGACGATTTTCTCTCGAATGACTAGCGGCATAGGTTTTCGAAAACTGACGTACCTAATGTATTGACACAAGTGGCCGGAATACGTTAGTATAACGTTGTAAATGTAATTTAGTAAATTAATTTGACTAGAGTTCGCTGCTAAAGTTTCTGTTTTTTATCGAGTAAATTTATAAAGCCAATCATGTTGTCGATTTCCGCAAATCGCTAAGTGCGTGCGTATCTCCACAATGTGAATAAGACACAAAAATAACGTTTTTTAGATTTCCTTACTGTATAGTACCTGTAGCCGACATTACGTTTGTCACTTCGAAAATTGTGAACGTTACATCTTGTCCATCTGGTGGTTACACAGACGTGCTGAAATAGCAGAATGTTTTGTACCAGAAATAGTACACCGACGTAGAGAACCAGAATTAGACGAAATAAGCCTCAGACAGAACAAGTATTTCATGAAACAGGGACTTGACAATACTAAGAATTGACGTAACAAGGATTGGACATCACTAGGGTTTGAGGAAATAAACTTTTGACAAAACAAGGGTCTGCATTTCCATAATCATCATCATCATCATGGCAGCCGAAAGACGTCCACTGCTGGACATAGGCCTCCCCCAGGGCTTTCCACTCAGACCGGTCTTGTGCTTTTTGCATCCACCGCGGTCCCGCGATCCTGACGAGGTCGTCACTCCATCTTGTTGGAGGCCTACCTACAGCTCGTCTTCCGGTCCGCGGACGCCACTCCGGAACCTTCTGACCCCATCGGCCATCAGTCCTGCGAGCAATGTGCCATTTCCATAATCATGGGATCTAATAATTCATTAGATATTTTCTGTTTTAGTCTTACATCAATTCAAAATGGCACCCTACGCTGAGAAGAATCAAACCAGTTTTCCTCTTCTTAAATATCCAGTACTGCGCAATGAGGAGCCAAAGACACCGCAGCAATGGCTGAAAGGAAAAAGAATCCAAGATGGCGCCGAAGATCTGTGGAGAATACACAACTCTCTATACGACTTGACTAGTTTTATCAAAAATCACCCCGGAGGGCCTCAGTGGATTTCAGTCACAAAGGTAAGTCTTAATCTGCATGTAAAGGTAGACAATTACTTGCATTTTTATAACAAGACCACCAGATTTAGCAAAATGTATTTAAACAATTATTCTACATAACACAAAAGTTCAAATACAATAATTTTCATTATCATCATCATCATGTCAGCCGAAAGACGTCCACTGCTGGACATATGCCTCCCCCAAGGCTTTCCACTCAAACTCATACCATTGGGGGGAAAAATGCCGTAGTCGCCACGCTTGGCAGGCGGGTTGGCGACCGCAGTTATACCATGTAGTCCGCGGAGGATGCTGCTGCCCATCCTCCGGTTTATCCCTTAGTCGCCTCTTACGACACCCACGGGAAGAGATGGGGTGGTGCTATTCTCGCCCGGCACCAACACACAATAATTTTACAGAATATGAATGAACAAAAGCGAACTTATCCCTTTAAGGGATATGACTCCTAAACGCCGTTTTAAAATAAAATAGGCATTCCATTTTAGGGTAGGCAACCCTTCTTGCAGTGCTGAAAATACAAGTATCTATGAGGGGTACCTATTATTGTATATCGAAACGCATTTCAACAAACATCATTTCGCAGAATTTTCATTTCATTGAAATTTGTAATTAATGATTAAGGTATCTTGAAATTATAAAAATAGCGTTCGATGAAATGAAATTCGAAGAAATGACACAATCGATCGAATGATGGGTTACCTTACCATCTATGGGTCTCAGGTACCACTTACCATCAGGTGGGCTGTCTAATCGTTTTGCCTTCTTTTTGCGATAAAAAGAGACACGGAGCGACGGACAATGGACGGATTCCTATGTCATCGACCATTTTTAGTCGATGTATTTGAAGCGGACACGGTTAACGTCGATAAATCTTTATTGAATCTCAAATCAAAACTTTTCCAGTATGCGGTTTTTGTTGTTAATGACCACGTCGTATCGCTTATAAAAACCTTAATTAACTTGATTCATCTATCGGGAAAATAAACACGTTAGTGGCATGTAACCTCTCCGTTTTCAATAGGTAATCACATCCTCTTATATTCATCCAATCCAGTGAACAAGCAATCTAGCAGCACAGATCTATATAGGTTGATTATTAAGTTTTTTTCAGCTCTAGTTAAAGGAAATTAAACAATACTTTTATTTACGTAGGTAGTGAAACGCGCAATCAGGTGGTAAATAACGTCGTTAATCTATAATCATTATGTACATATTAATTACTTCGCTATAAAATGCAATTCCAGTTTCCTAATGCTGTTTACCAGACTTTTAAAGTTACTTTGTGGTTTAATAACATCTCTTAGTTTTATATTTAGCACTGCATCCGCCGCTACTATGTTATTATCAACGAGCAATAAAGTACTAAGCCACTACCACTAACTAAAACCATGTAGATACCTAGCTGATACAAAGTTATGGCAATTATGTACCTAGATACTTAGTAAATATATGATTTATGTTATTATTTTGATGTCATCCAGGGTACTGACATCACAGAAGCATTCGAGACGCACCATTTAAAAGGAGTAGCCGAAGAAATGCTGCCAAAATACTTTGTGAAAAATACTGATGTTCCAAGAAACTCACCCTTTACTTTTAAAGAAGACGGATTCTACAAGACGCTTAAGCTAAAAGTATCTGCAAAGTTAAAAGAAATACCTAAAAATACAAGAAGGAAAAGTGACTACGTTACCGATAGTTTACTGTTGTTATTTGTTCTCGCCACTTGCTTCTCATGTTGGGTTATGACTAGAAGTGTAGCGTTCGGGTTGCCTTTGATTATACTCAATGGTTTCCTTCTATCAAGCCTGGCCACTTGTTCCCACAATTACTTCCATAGAAGTGATAATTGGAGAATGTACTTATTTAATCTTCTCGGCTCCTGTTACTCGTAAGTGTCCTTGTTACTTTTATTTTATTTTTATTTAGCACGTAACAAATACGTTTATTTGCTGTCGCATTTATCTCTCTTTGCCATGTAATGCCATGATAATATCGCATTAAAAATACAGAGGAATTGAAAAGCCCCTCCTCTTTTTGAAGTCGGTTTAAACACCGGTCAATATGCTTGGTAACCGCATCAGAAAATACTGATTTTGTTATCAACTTTATTTTCTACGCAACAACTTTTTGCCCCAACGCAACGAGATAAGTAAAGGTTGCCATGACATCATGGAGATCCAACTGAAAATAAAAACCCAAGGAAACTTCCTTGAATGTCAAGTTTTCGATTCTATATTATTTTTCTTAAGTTCATTTTTTTTTTCATAACAAGGCAGTGTACAATAAAATTATTAGGTAACTGATATTAAATACCACATTTTAACAAATAACAGCATGATACTAAGCGTTTACGAGTAAGTACATGTCAGTTTCTTCGTTTAGTTAATATATACATTTTTATTACTATACCTACACAAAGGAATAAAATGACTCGGGTATGCTCACAGCTCCAACCGCTGAAGTTAAAGCCATAAAAGCGAAATGAGCTTTTTTGACGTGCACACCTACTTACTAAGTACTTTTAGGGTATTTTCGAAATTGAAACTCCCCTGATGTGTAAAGGGGAACAACCAACAAACGTGCACAAGCGAGTAACTTATATTATATAGCTGTGTTTCTGACGCTTTTAATCAATTTACTCATACTCCATACCAGGAAAAATACAAACCGATTCCATCAAAAATCCAAAGCAATTTGGCTAAAAAAATATTATGGATTGAATAGGCAAGCATCACTTTTAAAAATAAATAAAAATCGCCCTAAGCATCATTACAAGTGGTTTTACCACTATCGGATAACCCAATGACACAATCACCAAGTAATTAATTTGTGTTGTTTTTTTCAGTGACTGGCGAATATCTCACGCCATGTCGCATCACCTGCACACAAATACAGCCCAGGATATTGAGTTAAGCGTGCTGGAACCATTTTTATTTTTCTTACCGTATGAGAATAAGAACATCCTTGAGAAGCTAGCAGGTTTTTACTGGCCAGTGGTATATTTCGTGGCGCTTGTGGCACAGTTAATAAAAGAGTAAGTTTTCTTTCTTCAAACACGTTTGGAAAAACTCTTTAAAATTTATTCCTGATTTTTAACTTTTAAATGCTCTCTATTGCATAATAAAACGAAAAACACAGGGCATTTTCTTTTCTAAATTCTAATTTCAGACTTCTTCTCGCAGCCACGAAACACGAAGGAAAATCGTTGACATGGCTTAATGCCATACCATTTCTGGTTCCCGCCTGGATGTGCTGTTTTAGCTTAGCGATCAGTTTAGCCTTCTACTGGTCATTGCTGATCTGGATTGGTACTCTGTTCTTCGCCAGTTTCTTCTTTGTAGTGTATGGCCTTACCGCTGGACACCATTCACATGACAACTTCTTCGAGGGGGATAGACCAAGGTAAACTGGTATTTATAACCCATGTACCTATTGTAGTTAATAAACTTACACTTCACCATCATCTTTCGGGTGACCAATGCTTAAAATGTTTTACCTGATCAAAATACAAAATAGTTAGATCATTAGAAAAGAAAGAAAGAAAGAAAAATACATTTATTCACTAACCACAACAAAACACAGAAAAAAAAGTAAAAACAGTAAACTAAAACTAAAACAAAGTGGTGGTGTGTCTTCGTGGCAGTGAATCGGATACTGGCTCAGCATGATGCTGAGGTGCTAAGCACCTGCAGCGCTGATTTTCAGCCAGCACCGAGTGTGACAGACAGACGGAACGCTATACAAACTAATAAATAAATGAAACGTATATACTATTAAACAAATACTTATAGTGAGACCTTATAAAAAGATATAATGAGGGACATAAAACATTACATAAACATATATTAAATAGTAAAAGACCTACTTAGCTAGTATACAGCATAGACCGTTCATAAAATAAAACTACAAATAAAAAGACAAATAAAAAGGAAAAGAAGATACTTAGTGCTGGATAGGAAATTAGGATTTTTGGAGCGTCAACAAACAACCCTTAAGCTTACGCTTAAAGGTGTACCTGCTAAGCGCTCCTTGGATGGGAGGAGGGAGATCATTCCAGCACTTGGACGCCGCGAACTTGAAACTACCGCGAAAAGCCGCGGTTCGGTGCAGCGGCACTTAGGTGATAGCTCTGGAATAAAGACTACAGTCGGTCGTTCACTAGTTTTATAACATTAGATAGTTCACATTACACAAACACCAGGTATTTTCTAAGCTCCTTTTTTATTTTTTATGTTGTTTAGGTGGTTTTATCTTTCCCTTCGTTTACTAGTTTCTTATTATTATGGTGTTTATGCATTGTTCGTTCTATAATTAATGGCTCATCCTTTTCCTTCACATTATTACTTATTAGTTTCGTTTATAGAAACTTCATCATTAGTATTTCTTATGTTTTTTCAGGGGTGACTACATTGACTGGGGTCTCCACCAACTCGACACGGTTGTGGAAAGAATCGACTACGCAACCAATCATTTCAAGTCGCTCACCCGTTTCGGTGACCATTATCTGCACCATCTCTTTCCAACATTAGACCACGCAGAGCTGAGTTACCTCTACCCTACTCTCATGGAGCATTGCAAGAAGTACGAAGAAGAACTCCGCACCACGACATTTATTCACGCTATAGTGAGTCACAGCAAGCAACTTATGAGGTCCCAGCCGCATGATTTCAAAGCACGGCACAAGTATTGATTTTTTAATAGAGGAATCTGCTACGCCTTTTCTGTGAATGATTTTTCGTGTTTGGTATTATAATGAAAGAAAATAAAATATCACTTCAGAAAGAAAGAAAAATCATTAATTCGTGACAACAAACAACAGAGAAATACGCACAAGATGAATATAGTCACGAAATGGACCCAACTCAGCGTAATGCTGGCATTAAAGTCAGCGCTGGTCTTTTGTTTGAAGCATCAGGTGAAATTATAAATTTAATTGATAAAGGAGACTAAAAAGGTACATTGGATTAAAGAATGAATTATACAGTACAGAGTAATAGGAGTTAAGGGACTTTTATACAATTATTGAATGATATAAGTAGATAATAAGTGCAATAAAGTGCTTATTTTGAGCACTTTCTTGTTAAACCCGACAAACATTTTACAGGTAATAAGGTTTTTTAAGTTAGTTTGTTATTTAAAAGTTTGCTCAAATCGGGATTATAAATCCTAAAGGCTGTGGAACTTGTGTGATGTTATGCAAAACTAAATACTATGGTAATTGTAGATACCTATCATCGTATTTTAGCGATCTCTCATGAATAATGTATTTACAATAAAGCCGGCTTGCTAAAAATAGAATGTTATTTTTTATTACTCCCACAGGCGTAAAAAATAAAGAAGTTTATTAACCACGGGTTCAAGCACTTTGGCTATTATGCTTATAATTATTGTGCTGTATTAATGGACTGCGATTTATTTAAATGGTAAGACAAAAATATTAGCGTCTTGGCTATTACTGGACTTTCACTACCTGAGTGACAAATATGTATAATTAAATTCGTTTAGCCGTTTATGGCATTATGTTATGACTAATTGAGAAGGTAGAAGAGCCCGTACGTGGCCAATTTACTGAAAAAATATTTTTCAACACACTTGCTCAAAACGACCTTTTTATTCCACCGATTTTTGGCTCATAAACCTAGATATTAAACACGCGTGCTTTTTCAGTATATTACGCACAAGTGCCTTTAGTTTATTAACCCAAACAATTTACATTTGTAGCCTAGTACCAAGTTGTAAGTACGAAGAAGAAGCGATATAATTTAGTCGGGTTATATACCTTTTTTTTTCTTAGCAACAAACAGTTTTTATGCGGCAAATAACATTATCTACATATTTATTTCAATAAATTGGTGAAATCAGCTTTATTACTAAAAAATAACTCAATTTCATTAAAATCATTTAAATTTTTCTGTAATTTGTATTTTAAACATGAATTATTACATTTTAAATTTGGCTGTTGGCCGATCTCGTTCGCGCCTTAGCCTTGCGCGCGCATCGGTATCGCGGCAAGAAAAAAAAACAACGCGCCAGCCGCCATTTTTCGTAAATAATTGACGGTTGTGACGAAGATAGTTTGGATTAATTATTGTGAAGTTTAATATTAACGAAAATGTCTTCTTTAAGTAAAGAAAATGAAGAGTCTTGTTTTTTTTCGCAAGTGTGTTGAAAAACGTCGTACGTAACACGTGTGCCTGTGACCATAATATACGCGGCTTTCTTGTGGCGCACTCGCTGCCGCTCGTGCGCACACAATAGCGCCTTGTATACAATGGTCAACTTAGCACACTTGTATCATAATGTACTATTATTTGAACATCCATACTGCCACACAAATGATGTTTAATCGGATCGAATAAATATTTCAATTGATTAAAGAACTGAACCGGAAACCAAATTTAAATTAACTGTTTCATTGGGATTTGTTGCTTTTGACGGTGTATAAATTTAACCAGTGACATAAATATGCTCTCGCATCATACGACCACACGATAAAGCAATATAACTACTATTTTTAAATACCTACGTAAGAGTATTTTAGTCTGTTTTGTAAATAAATATTATTTTCAGACATATAGCAAAAGTTAACACACTTTTAAGTTTAGTTTTAAGAACTTAAAACACAGTAATGCGTCATAATAAATACGAACAGACCGAGGATTTTGCACGTGTTCAGGCCAGGTAGTTTCGAAGATTGGGGGGGTCGCCTATTTTCTTACATAACTTCAAAAATATTTATCTTAAAATTATTTTAAAAAAATCAGCTTCTCTGTGCAAGCCCTTTCATTTGATACGTCACACTATATAGTTTGCAAAACTTAGTTTCAAAATATTCTAATTAACCCACCAATAGTGGCAGCCATGTTAAATCGTTTATTTTCTCCATGATATCTGACTGGTTTGCTGCCAATAACTTAATGTTAAATCCAAATAAAACTAAATGTATGAAATTCTCATCAGCAAATTCATCAAATATAAACTTAGCCTCGAATATTAAACTTAATGGTGAAACCATAGACTTTGTAAAAACAACTGTTTTTCTAGGTATTACATTAGACTCTAAATTGCAGTGGGGTTCCCACATAACTGCGTTAGCAAGTAGGTTGAGCTCCGCTGCTTTTGCAGTCAGGAGAATAAGGCAGCTTACCAATGTAGCGACGGCACGGTTGGTCTACTTCGCTTACTTTAACAGTATAATTACGTACGGTCTTATTTTGTGGGGATCGGCTGCGGATATCGGTACAGTGTTTATTTTGCAAAAAAGGGCTATTAGAGCTATTTATAACTTGGGGTCGCGTGTGTCATTGAGGGAATTCTTCAAGGAAATAGATATTCTAACACTGCCGTCGCTATATGTATTTGAAATAATCATCTTTGTTAGGAAGAATCTACACAATTTCCCAACGAATATTGATAAGCCAAAAGCAACCAGGAGCACAGGAAAGCAGGAAAGCTCGAAACCACATTTTATAGACTGGCCAAAACTTCAAAATCATTCTTGGGAAATTGTATAAAATTCTACAATAAAATTCCAAAAAGTATTACTGAACTTACTGACTCTAAATTTAAATCTGTCGTAAAACAAAAACTAATTTCCCGAGCATATTATAAAGTAAACGATTATATCATGGATAGGGATGTTTGGCGGTGAGTCGTCCGTCCTGCATGAGTAATCTACGCATAAATTTACCTACGCTTAAAAAAGGTGCACCTACTGTACAAAAATACCGTGATATTGTAAACTATCTATAATTATTATGTAATGATGTAATGTCTTGAAAAAAATATACCTTGCCGAGTTTCTTACGCCGGTTCTTCTCGGGGCAAAGGTTTTATTTTTCGAACCGGTGGTAATGCTTTTTGACATTCATAGGTGCATTATATTATGCCTAAATTGAAGAATAAAGAACTTTGACTTTGACTTTGACTTTGATTTTCGTTACACGTCTGTCTTTGGGTCACTGAGTTACATGTGAACTAAAATTCAACTGAAACGGTCTAGTAGTTTCGGAAAAAATTGGCTAAGGACAGACAAGCAAGCGAGTGATCCTCTAAGGAATCTAGTTTTTCGTTTGAGGTTCGGAACCATACAAATGTATCATATTCATTGCTATGTATATCAGTCTTGTAATTTTAAGCTAACCTACACATTCACACCTACGAATGACAAGAAAGCTACCCATTAAGCAAACTTAATTAGAACAAAGTAGGTAATTAATGTCTAGTCCCGAGATCTGGTTCGCGCGGGAACCACTCGCGGTCACCCACTCTTACTAACATCTTTTTAAAAGGAAACGGTACACTTCTGAACATTTACACTCGTTTTGTGGTGGAAATAGCCAGTTTTATTACAGAATTCTTGATAAAATACTATAATAAGTTGTTTATTAATTTTGCTAAACTATTTTTACATTTAAGTAAAAAACACATGCAGATTTTTTAAATATTAAATGCGAATTGGAAATTATTTGTTGTGAATGTAATCTTATTTTACTAATGTTATAAATGCGAAAGTTTGGAGGTTTGTTTCTCAATTACAGCAGATCTGGATTAAATTTGGCATAGAAATAGATTACTTATAGTAAATGAAAATGGGGAAGTCCGCGAGCGAAATAGCGATATAAAATTACTAGGGAGTAAACCTAGTAATTTTATATAATAACTAGCTTCTGCCCGCGACTTCGTCCGCGTTGATTTTGATTATGGTTATACCATCGAAAACTTTTTAATTTTCGGGGATGTAAAGTAGCCTATGTGTTAATCCAGGGTATAAGCTATCTCCATTCTAAGTTTTGTTCAATTCTGTCCAGCGGTTGAAGGGTGAAAAAGTAACAAACCCACACACACACATACACACACACGCACACACACACACACACACACACACACACACACACACACACACACACACACACACACACACACTAAAAAACCTTCGCAATTATAATATTAGTAGGATATTTATCATTAATATTTGCTATTCTGTATACTGTTTCAGCAAGCAGAAGTTCGTAGAGATGGAAATGAAAAGTGACATGCTTTTTATTGCTCCCTTACCATCGCTGCAAACCTCGGGATAGGTGCAAAAAACTTGGGAAGTATTCGTTAAACTCAATTAGTAAAAGTAAATTTGCATGTCGCGAGAAGCCCATAAGCCATGGGTTTCCCCAAGGGACCATTCTAGGGCCTACACAGTTCCAGATGTCAGCTTCCATTACTGACTCAAACATTACAGTACATACTAAAATAGGTAGAAACGTGAAATTGGGAGTATACATAGTGTAGGGATATGCATTATTTAAGTATTTTTCGAAAATTCAGTCGAATATCAGGGAGCATCGGGGAGCTACAGAATTACCTACAACTCTAAAAATATGTTGATAAGTCTGTAACCAGATTTTGCACAATGAGGCTAAGATGTTTACCAGTGTATAAGTGACAGGTTGCAAGCCCATCGCCTAACAGTACTAAAAGCCGTTAATCCTTTAGTTGCCTCTTACATGGACATAAACATGGAGTGGCACTATTCTAACCCGGCCACCACACGGGACAAGACCCGGCAACCTCACTGGACCCGGCAACCGCACAGGACTCTAATAATAATAGTTTAAATAAAATGTAAAAAAACTCGAGCATAAACATAAAACTATATTTTTTAATCAACAATAAAGCTAAAACCTTTATTTTTAGGACTCATTAAATTACAAAGAATATTGAACGTAAATCAACAGCAAACGAATACTTAAGAGATAGTCAAAAGCTTTCACTGATTCCTTTAAAGAAAACTGACAGTACAATACCAAGAAACTCAAAGTACAAAGAGACGTTTTCTAATTTGTAACCTTAGAGGAAACAAATAGGGTACAATGCTTTCCTTTTAGCGGTGAATGGAACTCCGATAATAAACTTACAGAAGCTTTCTCTAAGAATATTTCACACTGCTAATTCAACACAATATCAACTCCCACAACTTGCTTGTTTCGTTTCATGTTCATAGGAGTTCTATTAAAGTTGATTTTAGGTATTTAGATAAACCCTCCAAAAAGGTAATAATGTATGAAGATTTCATTCAGTAAAACCGGAGGGGTCATTAGTATACACTAATATAATAAAGCGGAAAGATTTGTATTTTTGTATGTTTGTAACGAATAAATAAAAACTTCTGGACCGATTTCAAATGTTATTTCACCATTAGAATGCTACATTATCCCTGAGTAACAATAGGCTATGTTTTATTTTCTGCGCGGACGGAGTCGCGGCCAACAGCTAGTGATGTTATACAATGTAAAGAAAAACATTGTTTAGTTATTTTGCGCAGGTTTGGCAACGATAAAGAAGATGTAGTGACTGGCAAATAAGTAAAGGTTACGTTTACCATAGATAGACACACATACATACTTTCACGTCTTTATTCCCAGAGTGGGGTAGGCAAAGCTACAGAATTGATAAAAAAACTCTAAAAACTTGTTGATAATTCTGTAACCACATTTTGCACAAAAACAACCGTTTTACGTTCTTTCACGTTCTTAAAACAAGATTGTTTCGACTTTCCTGCACCCCTTAGTGAATATAGGTTTTTTACAACACATTACCCATAAAGAAATATTCACACCCAGCACGTAACCCGCGCGTAATGGGTTCTTAACGCATAAAATTAAGATATTAAGCCGTAAAGTTGAAACGAGTGAGCGACTGTACCCAGTGTACCCTCATTACAACGCCTCATATTTCCTCCGCTAATACCGTAACCCACGGACAAATCACTTAGTATGGTGCACAAATACATAAGTCCAAAATTACTAACCAAGTGTACTTTGAAAGTTCAGAACTTTCTTGGCTGTTGTTTGGGACAATATTAAACTCGAATAACGACGTGTATTATAAATCATGAGTTTCCTTAACTGTCTTAACCTCTTAATACCACTAAATAGTCGTTACAAATTCAGTAGCCCACAGGTAACAACGGCATAATAACCCTCTTAACGCTACTTACTGTTGTTTAATCTAATGATAAATCCTCGGAAGCGAACCTTAGAATTACCACGCGATTATATTGTTGGTGGAACGCAACGCAACGTATTTGCAGACCATACCCGAGCCATAAATATTCATATAGCCCGGACCTCAACCCGAACCTCTAGCTCGCTCGTAAACTCCCATGAACCTAAAACACGAATAAAATGCGACCACCGACCGAACACCTACAATTCAAAAATACATTTTTGAATTCCATCCCCCTTGAGTGTTGGCGGTTTATTTATTTAAATTAAGAATGCTCGCGTAAACCTAAACCAGTCAGTAATTCATAATCCTTCCTGGACGCGGACTATTAAAAAAGGTTAAATCCGAACATCGTAAAAAAGGTTACATCCAAATAATATCTAACCGTTATACTTTTAAAAATTTAATGATTTCAGGCAAACGTAAAAGTAACTGTTTACTAATTAAATCCGAAAACAAATCGTGAAACCCACTGAATAAAATCACTTATTGCATAACAGTCGCGGTTGAAGGTAATTGGCGTATAATTAACTGGTGTTAACCAATTTTCGTTGTACAATAGCGGGATTAACAATGGCTTATAAGTTGATTTATATTGAAATGGCACAACATTAATCCCTATTTTTTTGTGCGAGAAACACTCATTTTTAACGTACACGAACGAACCTGTTAGGCATAGAACTTTAAATTAGCTGTAGGTTCGAGAATAATTGATTTAATGAAGAATTTAAACATCTGTTAAACCATATTTTTGATGAAAATAAGCGTACACCACCTTAACTTACAGTAAGCGAGCAATACTAAGTTTAGGTTTTGTTCAAGTCTAAACAAGAAATGTCACTCGCAAAGTAAGATCTTAGTTCAACCTAAGCTTGGGTCAAGCTAGGCTTAAAGTGTCACTTTAGCTGCTGGTCTTAGGCTAGTGACTTAACTAGCTATCTAAATAAATATTCAAATTGAAACAACCAAAGTATACGTACTTAAATATGAAAAAAATCTTCGTACCATTTATGTATACTCAGGAAAAAAACTTAAGTAAAGTCCTCTTGTAGTTGTATTGTATTCAAAGCTAACATGAAATTTGCGTCAAATTTTTAATATAGTATGTCGAAAGGTCTATACAGATATGTTACCCACACTCATGTATAAAACACAATAATATGTGCGAAGGTGCCCTTAACCTCTGAGTGTAGGTTGGGCTTGACGATAATTTAAAAACACAAGGTTGTTTTAATAAATAAAATATTAATAACTAAGTCGATAGTGCCTGAACATTTGCTTTATAGCAATGATCGGTAGTAAGTTATCTTACATTGTTTCAGCTTTTATGTTATGCCATAGAGAAGGCGACCGAGCACACAGGCCCCCTGATGGTAAGTATGGGATCTGGAGACCCCTAGACTTTACATTGTGAAGACTACAATCTTTAGACAGCAATTTATACTATTTCACATAACATACTTATTAATAAATTGTAAGTTTTCGGTGTGCAAGGCAATCTTCCTCGGTAGCTAGTTTTACCTCAAGAATAGATCGCAGGCTATCACTATCAAAAGGTTTCAATCGTCATTTGTTCTTGTCACATCTGGCGTGCCTCAGGGATCTACTTCGGTCCCCTTTTATTTAATACCTATTTATAAAACATTGTTAACTCATTTTTTTTTTAAGTCTCGCTTTCTTATTTTTAATAATATGGAAATGTATTTCTTTAGTGAATCTACCTTATTAATATAATCTTAGTCAAGATGGCGAATTTTGCATGTGGGCGCTATCTATCTCTCCTCCTGTTTTTTTTAAATGACTTTCACTGTCACAGCTTCACTCGGACGGTGGGTGGCGTGCCCCAGTGGTGGTGGCTCCTGGTTCCTGTTCTCTGATAGTTGACTATTTAAGGCGTGATTATTTGTGTATATTTTTTTATTGCACCTGCGAACACTGTTTGTCAATGAATCATTTTAATAAACTGTTTTTGTTCTAAGACTGCCGATGCATTGCCAACCCTGAGGACTAAGATGGAATGCCTGTATGCTAGTTATTTCACCGGTTGTCTTATCCCCACCGGAACACAACAATGCGAATACTGCTGCTTGGCGATAGGTTAACGGATAATAGTGTGGTAGGGTTCCGGACGGATACTGCACAAGATCCACACATTAATTCATAATTGATATGCAAACTTTGACCGAAACCCAAACGCACAAAATCATGCTTTCAAAATATCACCAAAATACGGTTGTTCCAAGAAAACTGAGGGAATACCTGCAGGTTTACATTCCAAGAGACACTCTTAAGGTTTCACATTAGAATATTCATTAAAGGGAACAAGATAATTAATGTAACTGGGATAACGTGAGATTCCCTTAAAATTATTTTCGTTATTAAATTAAGAAACATTAAAGCTTTGAGATCTGCTAAGAGAGTTGGCGTAGGAGCTTGACTACGTGCTTCCGAAGAGGTAATTACTTTAATGTTAATATTTAATGTAACGTTAATGAATTATTCTATGGTTAATAATGTATGGATCGATACTCCATCGAAAACTAATTCGAGGATCAACAATATTCTCTGATTAGGCTTTGAAATTATTAATGACTGTAACAGCTCAGTTTGTGATTAGTTGTCGGATTGTTGCTTTTTTTTTTTAGAGTGGCTACCCTTTAATATCTTATATGACTCTTGTCTTATCCGCAATCCACAATACTTGTGAAAGTAGAAAACGCTGAATTGAAGTCAATGAAATTTGGTATGTCTCATGAGAGCTTGAGTCCCGGGAATGGACACAGGATACTTTTATTTCCAAAAAATTGGTCAGTTTCCAAAGCAAAGCGATAAACGACTTCTTTTTTTTTTATGGCATTGGGTAGGCTGACGAGCACACAGGCCACCTGATGGTAAGTGGAAACTGTGACCCATAGACATTCGCATTCACAAGACTGCAAGCCTAAGACTGCAAATGCGCTGCCAACCCTGAGGACTAAGATGGAAAGCCTCTATGCTAGTCATTACACCGGCTGTCTTATCCCCAAACCGGAACACAACAATGCGAACACTGCTGTTTGGCGGTAGGTTAATGGATAAGATGGTGGTAGCGATCCGGACGGACCCCGCACAAGGTCCTACCACCCGCAAAAAACGCGGATTACTTCTATGCGGATTGAGTCCCAAGCAACAGCGAAGTCATTATTATCACATTGTGGATGGCGTCTGTGACGCGTTTATTACCATCGTTTTTTTAGTGTTTAAAATAAAAGAATCATATCAATATTATTACTTACAATTAGTAGGTAGCTTAAGTACTTCCACCCACGAGCCCACGACTTAGTTCAAATGCGCACAACGCCTATAAACTTTGTTATGCTATCGCCACATTTAAGTGTTTTACAAGACGATTACATTAGGCGCCAAAATTAATCTATATCGGCAAATAAAATTGAACGCCATCAACAAATTTACTTACGACCTATCATAATGCATTAACTATTTGAAAGTTGTAACCTAAAACCTGACTGCCGACTAGTAGGTATGACGCGCCCTTATAATTTCTATTTAGCCTTCTAGTGGTCTTGCGTACGCATATAATTAGTTTCCTGCCTGCTTTCCCTATTTCTTCGCGTTGAGGGTAAATTTTTGTATATCCTTTCTGTGTCTCCCCAGGATACCAAAGGAATATTCTCTCCAAATTTTAACTCCCTATAAGTTCAACGATGTAGGCTGTGCGTTCTCTGTTAGTCAATTAGTTGACACTCACACGTTCTAGAAAAAACATAATTACCTATGATACCGTATTTATTAGAAAAAAACTATTTTTTAATCGTTTAGGAGCCTGCTATAGCTATAAAATGCTGTAAATGGACTTGCTTAATGAGTTTCGAATTGCAATGGCAGGTTTACGAATTAGTGTGTATTTCCGAATTGATTTTAGTAATAATGTGACGGTCAACTAGTGTAATAAAGTTTTTTTTTTATTAAAATCTATTAAAATATACCTTCAGCATTATTTAAGATAATGTAAGATATTATATTACTAGCTTTTGCCCGCGACATAATCTGCGTTAACCATCCCACGGGAACTATTCATTTTTTGGGATAAAAATGTAGGTAGAAATTATGCTAATTAAGGGTATCAAACTCCATTCCAAATTTCATCACAATCAGTCTGGCGTTCTCAGTATGAAGGAGTAACATTCATATCAACAGTTCAACACTCACACACAGAAAATTTCGCATTTTAACATTAGTGTGATGTCAGATGTGATTATGTTAATCATGTTCATCAAGTTCAATTATTTATTCATTTATTTTAATTAAAATTCTTCCCAAGCTTAACACTGTAACCGCGTATTTAATTTACTATATTATGCTACATTTTACATTCACCAATATCGAATATTCGAAGGGCAGTGCATTAACCACCATATTCAGAGTCGTTTAACACACGATCAAAAATCTATTTCGACGGGCTTTAGTAAATATTCATCTTTGGGGGAGGGTTCAGCAACTCGTATGTTTTGACTGGCAACCTTTTTTAATATTAAAATCCTTTCAGAGGGGCTTGCTATACATAAACTCCCTAAGGAACCGCAAACAGCGCACGGTTTCATTCTATCCTAACGAGTTTACGACTCGCCGGGAGATACGTGGCTTCCGCACCATTCCACAGCTTTAACGAAAACCGTCGAGGACTTTGCAACACATTGACTTACGAATCGAAACCATCGCTCGTTCGGCACCAACGCCTCTCTTATATTCAGTAGTTAGCCAGCAATGCACTCGCACCACTAGGTTTGTCGTACTCGGGAATTCCATTTGTCTGGGAGACGAAGCCCGTTCTAAGCCTGGGGTCTACATATTAATATTAATGTTGCTACTTTTCGAGTGCTATTGAGCAGCTAGGTACTGCGATAAGTGTGAAGTTTTCTTCAGAGACTACTTTCAATCCAATTGACAGAAAGAGGGGTATTTCGAGTGGGATAGGAAAACTATTTAAAGTTAAGGATTTGGCTTGAAACAGTACCTAACGTTATATCTAATAATAATATCATTCGTTACTATAGAGATGGCCCAATGTTTTGTTTACCCACATGCAACTATTGTTTTTTTTACTAAGGACATGTGTTATTTCGATTACCTACCAAATTCGAACGATTGCTTGTCGTCCATTTTACGGAATAACTAGTCACCGACTATTAATAAGTGCCTGATAGTCGGGTTTCTCAAATATTTTGCATATTATTTTGTATTAGGCACCTGCACCATGGGTGTTACTTTTAAATCCATAAATGAATGAAATATTCTAAGAATAAAGATCTCGATAAATATGACAGAAATAAAACTAAAACGACTATCTCTGGTATCATTTTTTTAAATCGATTGTGTTTTTGTACCATAATCGCACTGTTAATACAGAAGCGAGATTAAAAACTTCTGATTGAAAATTACTATAGTGGGTGTCCTCGATTAAAATCTTTACCAGAAATCTAAAACTTAAGTTGAATGTTATAGTAGTTAACTTTATAGAAAACATAAATATGTACTTATAATTCCGGGCTAATTTTTATTTCACTCTTATTTATGATTTAAGTTCAGTTGTTGCCATTTTGACAGAATACTACGGAGTGAACGCTCTTAAGGAACGTATTTGCGGTATTTGATTGCATTGGCTGTTGCGGGTCCCCGCCGCTTTCAAAGACATGTATGTATGTATGTATGTAAACCCTTTATTGCACAGTAATTTAAATATTACAATTTTAATATTAAACTGAACCGAACTGCGCTCCAAAACTGGTATTGCGGATGTGGGTGCCAAGACCGCTAAGCTGAAGTGGGACTGGGCTGGACACGTCTTCCGAATGCATCCGGAACGATGGGCCAAGGTTGCCACCGAATGGACTCCGCAAGATGGCCACCGGAGCAGAGGCAGGCCAAAAAGGAGATGGCGGGATGACTTAGACGCGTTTCAAAGCGAATGGCGGGAGCATGCACTCAATCGGGACGAATGGCGGAAAAGAGGGGAGGCCTTTGCCCAGCAGTGGGACACCCGACTAGGCTAAAAAAAAAAAAAAAAAAAATATTAAACTAATGTACAAAGGCAAACTAATCCCTAAATACGATATCTTCTAACCCTGAAGTAGATGAGTAAGGACAATGCATAGGGTTGGACACATACAAGTTTGCACAAAAAGAGATAATACTTATAAATAAATAAATGAATATTGAACAAATAAACACTAATATAAACATACATTTACACACACACCACACGCATATGTTGCGGGTAAGGACACGCCAGTGGCATACCAAGCAAAGGGTAACCCTCTTTGCCACGGTATCAGTATCAACCTCTCAGGTTATCTGTAATAGTCGAAGCAAGTAGCCACCGTGTATTTACACGGAGCACTAATCCTAAGGATATGTGCAATTAATTATACTGCTACAGTTGCGTTGTTTGAAAATAACAGGTCAAGTGTGAGTGGGACTCACGAGGGCACCGTTATTTAAATGTAGTCTAGTTAAACGGGTCTTATTTGGTTAACAAACGCACAGATTAGACAGACAGACGAACGGTCAGATGGAGTAATTGTTAAGGTTATTTTTTACCTTTTTGATACGGATGGAACCCTAGCAATAGCAGCTAGTCTGAATCAGTTTGCACGATGTGATGCCTTAAAGCAAATTATAACATATGATGTTCCTTCCATTTTAGAATACAAAAGGACCTAATCCTATCTAACAACGAATAGCCGGTCTTGGTTAGGAGTATCTTTATAATCAGCTTAAAGTTTAATCATAAATCTAAATTTAAAATATATACTCACTTTTCACAACGGAGAAGTTAATGAAAGATGTTATAGCACCCATGGGCGTGCTAATGAGATTTGCCTTAGAATTTATTTTCTACGACGCAGCGTTTTACTTAAAAACAACTAAGGCGTGGGAACAATGCCTCCTGTCCCCCTTGCACTATTAATGAGGCTGAAAGAGACAGGGTAACTTATTCATAAGGGTTTCTTGGTTGTGACATTAGAAAATGAAGTACGCCTGGTCCCCTCTGATACCAACCAGCACGTCGCTAGAAATGAAAAGGGATAATTGCATATTCTCATCCATTTTTTTCTCATTTACCTTTCGAGTCCTTTTTTATAAATTATGTTACGTACTTTTTATTTATGGGCGTGAAATGGATATTTACGGATTTATCGGGTTTGTTTAAATCTAATTGTTATTGAGGAAACATTGTGACATTAATATAGTTAATTGGTGAACTGGTCTAAAACTGGTAGGTCAATGCTGCTAATGAATGATGAAATTTATAACTATTGCCTACTTTAAGTTAGAATGAAACAAGCTCACAAATTTAAGGTTTTTACACTTATAAATTGCTCAGACTCTCAAGCAAAATCAAACTTCAATAAAATATTTGTCTTTGCGATGACTAAAGACGATGACTACGAGTATATAACAGTAGTGAAACGGAGGAAATAAATAAAAATATATACGTGATAACTAACATTATGTTGACGACGTTACCCAAACAGCAGTTGGGTTTTAAACTACATTATAATATTTAAAATAATGGCCTAAACGATTCCTGAACTTTCATATCTCAATATTCAAGAACGTCAAATGATCTCTGTTTTTGTATACAAAGGTTCAGGGGTTTGTGTAGATTGTTAAACAAAAGAACACAAATTACGGAAACGTGTCTAGCAAATTGTCCGATGGCGACGCTAATGTGTTTTAGCAGTATTTATAAGCGATGAAACCGAGAAGTTAGGAAAAAAGGTTACTTAATGTGCAGACTCATTTTCCGCATGTTGCTAAAAACGAGTAATTAAGTTTCCCTCGGGAACATAGCTGACGTTTTCGCAAAATAACTCGAGTCATTTCCACCGTTTTTAAAGATTTTTACACTTCTTTGCATATTTTTTGTATGTGGAATGCATTTCTTTAAAAGTATCTTTCTATGTTAGAGTTTTTGTATAATAGACTCGGTTTTTAGAATTAAAGTTGTTGTGTTTTTGCGGTAAATATTTTCATAACTTGTTTTTAATTCTGTAGTGTTAGTGGTAGTACCTTCAGTCACTATTCACTTTGCTTTATTGAAAGCACGCCTCAAAATTCTAGAAGTTTCGATGAAGAACGAAACGAACTACGAAGGACGTTGCCTGTCGAAAAAAAAGGTTTATCATCATGACAGGAAAACTTAAAATACAAAATATAGTTGAAAATCTTATTAACATTTATTTATTACATTACCGTTAAATGATTACATGATTATCCCTCTCACTTTGTCAATTATTGGTATCAGTGGGTCATTCAAAACACAGCACACAGTATATAAATTTGTGTGACCTAAGCACAAGGAAGTTAATTGATGCAACGGCTCTAAAACAATGCAGGAACCATATAACGTTTCCTTAACGAAACTCCCACGAATCAGCAGTCGATTGTTACGGCTTTTGCAAGTGTAACATTGTTGAATTTTTTGTGCCCGTTTACTATGCTCTTTGATTCCACTGGGTTTTCCGTATGTGAGAGCTATTTCATGCTT
This sequence comes from Acleris sparsana, assembly GCA_923062465.1. NCBI lineage: Eukaryota > Metazoa > Arthropoda > Insecta > Lepidoptera > Tortricidae > Acleris > Acleris sparsana. Next base: position 7,774,566 of record OV281293.1, read on the forward strand.
TTGAAAAAGTTTTAGTCATCAGGGATGTCATTCACATTATTTTTGTCCGAGTAATAGCCATGTCATAATAACGCCCCAGTTAGCGACACGTACGGTCGGCTTTACGGTACACTTTATAGCGCTCTATCGCTTTAACGTTATATTTGAACTGCTGTATTAATCTGTCAAAAGCGTTAAAGCGACAAGTGACCAAAGTTTGCAGCTATTTATTATAAAGCCTACCTACTAGTTCTGTCATATCACTGTCTAGAATCAAATGACTAATTTATCAGATAATTTTAGCAACCAAGAAAGGCTAAACTTTAGCGACCAGATCGTTTATCGGACGATTCAAACTTTAGAATGATATTATAAGTATTTCATACTTATATTATAAAAGCACAGTAACTCTGTCTGTTACGCTTTTAATACGGCTAAGCTGCTAAACCAATTTCGAGTAAAATTTTCTGTCTTCCTATTTCGAGGAAACGTGACCGAAGTGAATGCATGTATCAGAATGCATTAGAGCTAGTGGCGCTAACCTTACTCGTAGTCATACCAAAGGCAAGGAGCGTAGTAGGTAGTACTTTTAGGTACTTGAATTAGAGTGTACTACATCAGGTTCTTACTTACGCAACTAATATTTGGATAGGTTCAAAGACTGGATTTTTGCCGGTATCCCGCCTTTTGGCAGAAATATGTTTGGCCGAATGTATCGTTTCCCAACCGTTTCATTTGCCAAGCACTTTTATTTCTGTAAATGTAAATATTTCAGGATTTCTTTCAGTACCATCGTGTAGAACCCTATATATTAGGTTAGGTTAAAAAAATATTTAATATTCACATTTAAACAAATAAAAGCGGGTTGGCAAATGAAACGGTTGAGAAACGATAAAGGTACCTCGGCCGAACATATTGCTGCCTAAAGGCAGAGAACCATTTTTGCCACCTATCTCAAAGTTAAAGTCACAATTAAATTGTTTATTTGTAAACAGGTAGGTAGGAGTCAAAATTAGCTTGTTGTAAATATCTCTAAGATTCGCCGGTACGCTTACAAATATGTCAGGAGGCCTAATATGGCTGCGTTTATCGCGTGACGAAATGTGGATAAGACATCCGTCACTTACTGACACTTACAATTAGCTATATAAGTTCGAGAGTGACGGATGCTTTATCCACATTTTGTCACGCGATAAACGCAACCATGTCCGCAAGTTATGATAGCGCACGTATTTATCTTAAAAAACAACAACGAGAATTAACATAACATGCATATTCACACGAAAATATATAAAACCACATTAAGTCGTCTTATTAATACATGTTTTATGTTATTTATAAAGAAATCAGCGATCTGCTGACAATACTTACGTGCCGTAACTTCGTTATATTGTTTCATTCGTTATGCAATACTCATCGTGATTGTTCTCATATTAAAGACAACAAAGTAGGAAGTGGACATATCAGTGTTATTCTCTTCAGGAATACATTGTCGACGAACTCGCTGACGAGGCTGACTTGATTTGTGACCGCCTATGCATTATGCGGGGGTTACCTTTGTTTCGGCGAAATATGTTTGCCAAATGTATCGTTTCCCAACCGGTTCATTTGCCAACCCGCTTTATTTTCTGTAACCGTAAATATTTCAGTATGTTATAAAAACTAACCTAACCTAACCTGTACGGTTCTACACGATGGTACTAAAATAAATCCTGAAAAAAAAATATAACATTGGGTTGGCAAATGAAAAAGTTGGGAAACGATACATTTGGGAAACATATTTTTGCCAAACGGCAGGCTCCCATTATGCGGAGATAGTTTAACTACGACTTGCACGCTATCCTACATAACCTGACAAGCGTTAAAGTCGGTAAAACAGATTATTGTTTTCCGGTGTGGGATAAGACAACCGGTGAAATTACTAGCATAGAGCTATTCCATCTTAATCCTCCCTCAGGCGTGGCAACGCAAATGCGGTCATAGGTTTTCTCTGTAAAATGCTTCTTATCGATGCAAATGTTTATAGGTCTCAGATCCCACTTACCATCAGTTCCCCTTCCCCATGAATTGTCATGCCAAGAAAAAAACAACTCAGTCTTAAGGGTTGGCAACGCATTTGCGTTTCTCCATGCTACAACAAAAACCATGGGCGCACAGGTTAACTAACGATTGCCGCTGCGTTCCTAAGATAACCCATGATGTTTCGTAACGTTACGATACTCGGTCATTAGCCATAGCGATGCAATCGAATCAAAATTTTAATTTGTTTGCTAATCTCTCCGACCGGTCGTAATTATGGGTGTAATTGCTACTAGTTGTGACATTGGTTTACATAACAAATTGACGTGGGATTTGGGTGGTCATTTTTAGTTTCTGCAATGTGAGCACCGATATATAGGGAAAAATCTGTCACTCTCTCTCTCCCACCATGATACTTATTAATTATTTCTGAATGTAGGATCTACCTTAATGGTTTCTTTAGTTATTTCTGAACTTAACCCTTTTGATTGTGTAGATCAAGGCACCTTAATTTGTTAACTTGGTTTTTATGGCATTAGAGGAAATGCATTGGATCTCATTAAGTCATATAATACAGAGAAAACAAAAGGCAGCGATAAATGGAGCCGTTTTGTCGGAGACAGAAATAGAAATTGGCTTACTTCAAGGTTCTATTTTAGGCCCATTCCTGTTCCCTGTTTATGTAAATGATCTACCGTTTATGTAAGCAGAAGATCAGGCATGGTCATGTTCGCTGATGACACTTCTCTACTATTCAACGTAAATAGAAAATATACTGACCTCATTGAACCAAACAACACCCTCTCCATTATATCTGACTGGTTTGCCAATAACTTAGTTTTCAATCCAAAATAAAAATAAATGTATAAAATTCTCATTAGCAAATTCATCAAATATAAACTTAGCCTCGAATATTAAACTTAATGGTGAAATCATAGAATTTGTAAAAACAACTGTTTTTCTTGGTGGTGTGATATTACACTGGACTCAAAATTGCAGTGGGGTTGCCAGTGTTGCCACATAACTGCGTTAGCAAGTAAGTTGAGCTCCTCTGCTTTTGCAGTCAGGAGAATAAGGCAGGTTACCAATGTAGATGACTCACAGCACGGTTAAAATAAATAAATATCAAGGGACAATGTCACACCAAATGACCTAGTCCCAAACTAAGCTCTAACTAGACTTGTACTATAGACTCTGAATTTAAATCAGTCAAAAAAACAAAAACGAACTTCCAGAGCATATTATAAAGTAAACGATTATAGAATGGATAGAATTGTTTGGCAGTGAGTCGTGCATGATGCATGAGTAATCTACGTTTAAATCTACCTACGTTTACAAAGGGTGTACCTACTGTGCAAAAATACTGTGATATTGTAAATTTATGTACATATGATGTAAACATTTTTATGAAAAAATGATACCTTGCCGAGTTTCTTACGCCGGTTTCTTTCGGGGCACCTTTTTTAATTTTTCGAACCGGTGGAATCATTAATGAACTTTGACTTTGACCATGAACCACAAAAGGAATCATAGAAAGTCAGCATTCAAGCACCAAGTACTGAGTGGCACCCTCATTTGTGTTAAATATTCGACCAATTGAATTATTATGTTTTATTATGTTATCTTGTAGCAGTTGTGTTATTAATAAAACATTTTTCTATCTAAATTTAGACGGGTATAAACCAAAATAAATGTTCATTTAAAGAAGAGTTTTGTTACCGTAACGAAACTGTCGATTAACGTCAAACACATACTTTTTGTAACGAAATTGTAAGTTAGACATCATTTACATAGCGTCTTTATGTACATTTATTTTGGTTTTTATTTTTTTACCCACTAACAGACGCGTTGTGGGTTGACACGTCGCATCACCGTACAACTACTTAAGCGCTTTGTTAAGTGGCCTTAACACAATTTATTCACTAGCGACGCGCTCTCGCTTCGTTTTGGTATATATTTTCTGTAACACCCGTATATAACCCAGAATGTAATTGTAAGTACTCGTAGGTACATAAAAACCTCCCTCTCGAATCACTATTGATGAGAACCTTAAAGAGCGTTAAAATCCGTTGCGTTGGTAGTTTGAAAGATCTAAGGTATGAGTACATTAAGAGGGACAGATGGCGGGAAACAACTTTGTAATATAAAGATATATAACCTTAAAATATCAACTATTTAAAAATATTATAATGCTATGTGGAAACCATTTCAAATTTCCGTCACCGCAGGGGTTCACGAAACAAATGAACATAAATTATAATTGATAATGAAGACTTTCTCTTCACGTTATTTATTTACGACATTTTTATTTATTTATTTTATTTATTTATTTATTTATTGTTATTGGAGATCCAACAGCTTACAAAACAAGATAGAACCTAAATTACGTAACAAAAAGCCAATTAAAGGTTCTCACCGATAGAGACAAAGTATTTAAATATCAGAAATAACAGCCAACGCAGGCACACACGCCGCGCTACACCAAGAGCACAAGAGAACAACCACATGTACACGCAACAATAAACAATGGTAGAGAACAAAAAGTGAATAATAAACACTTATAGCCTAAGTGAAGAAGTTTTGACTGAGTAACCGCCTAAGCGTAGATATAGGTGTGTTAAATAGATCTAAATCAATATCCTTAGCACAAATGTTAAGGGTTTTACCTGCTCGCAACAAAAAGGAGTTCCGCCGATAGTTAGTCGACACAAGAGGAATTTTAATTAGTGGGTTAAAACGCAGTGAGGCCGCTGGTACCCGGAAGCTAACTTTCCTCAAGAGATCTGGGCAATCGACTTGTCCAGAGACAATCTTAAGGTAATATGTTAGGTCAGCAATCTCACGCCGCTTGTACAGTGGTAGAAAGTGGTGACGTTTGCAAAGGGTAATATAATCCACAGACTTATAATTTATTTTTAGCCGGAAGGATAGAAATCTTAAAAACTTTTTCTGTACTCTTTCAATTCTGTCAACATAGCATTTATATTTAGGGTTCCAAATTTGCGATGCGTACTCAAGATTGCTCCTCACCAGAGCACAGTACAGGATCTTGAAAGTCTTAGCTTGAGTGAAATGTGTGCAGCTTCTCATGACGAATCCCAACGCTTTGGAGGCTTTATTTATAATAGCTTCCACATGTTTTTCGAAGGTTAGTTTACTGTCATGAATTATTCCAAGATCCCGGACCCAGGGTTCATAAGAAAGTTTTAGTCCCTTCAAGCTGTAGTCAAAGTGAACAGCTTGGTTCTTACGTGTAAAGGTAGTTACTGAACATTTTGCTGGATTTAAATCTAATTTATGGCGTTCGCAGTATGATTCAAGTCTACTTAGATCAGCTTGTAAATGGCCCGCATCCGCAACTGAAGAAATGCCAGAAAATAATTTCATGTCGTCAGCGAAACAGAGTAGATGAGAAAATTGAAGACATAAATTGACATCATTTATGAAAAGGGCGAAAAGTAAAGGACCTAATAAAGACCCCTGTGGCACACCGCTGGGTACGGACTTTAGTCTGTCAATAGCCACAAACTAATGCATCATATCATTTTTGCTTGTGTTAAACACTGGTTAGAACGAGTAGGTACCTTGTCATTGTTTTTGTCATTAGCATTGCGATGCTACAAGGCACTAACTAAAGTGCTCACTGCTCAACATTTTTTTTTCTTGGTGCCGTGCGAGTCGGGCTCGCTCACAAATGGTCGGCACAAACACGTTTCTTGTATGAGGAGGCCCTTTATTTTTTATTTTTAGGGTGACTCAAAATGAAAAAACGGAACCCTTATCCTCACTCGTGCGTCTGTCTGTCTGTCCGTCTGTTATAGCCAAGTTGCTCCGAAACTACTGGACCGATTGAGTTGAAATTTGGTACAAATATGTAAATTGATGACTCAAACACAGACGTGCAAAGTAAATAAACATATTTTTTAATAAGGGTCGTTTTCGGGGGATTAAAAATTACTTTAAAAAATAGTTTTGCAAGTCACGGAACTACTGACTGAGACTAAAATTTTGAAAACATACATAATATAGTTCATTGCGTGTAGACTACAGGAAAACCTATAATAATTCTATCAATTGAAAATAAAGTGGCAAAGTCAATATAAAACTAACTTTGTACGTACCTACCTACAGAAATAGTTTTTCATAATATCTATAAAAAAAGTCCTAAAAATCGGACTGGGTGAGGAGAGAAACACATTTTGTATGGAAATATTCAGCCAATGATATTTATACAATTATTTATTATTACTTGTTACGTTTTTATTTTACTTTGTGCGTGTCTTCTTTTGCGTTTGTACTGAAATCATTTGTTTACCAATAACTTAATAATTACTGAATCTGCATTCATAAATCGTTCACAGATCCTATCACCTGAGTTACTTTTTTATTTATTAAATTGATCATTCAAAAACCCATTATGTTATAAAAACAGAATGAGGAATTATTCTCGTTTTAATGCCAGGAAACAGACCGACACATGTCTCGAGTCCTTCATCAGGGGAATGTTGAGCATAATTTGAATTTATGTAATATATTTGTAGCTGTATGTAATATATATCTGACGCAAGTGTAAATTATGTCACTGGTAGGTTAGATTTAAAAACACCGGTTTGCCACAAACGGAGCTATGATATATATTAATATACCGAAATACATACTCGTATTGACGACGCGCTGGCCTAGTTGGTAGTGACCCTGCCTACGAAGCTAGCGGTCCTGGGTTCAAATCCCGGTAAGTGCAGATGTTTGTGTGATGAGCGCGAATATTTGTTGCTGAGTCATGGATGTTTTCTATGTATTTAAGTATATATTTCTCTATATAAGTATTTATATCGTTGTCTAGTACCCATAGTACAAGCCTAGAGCTTAGTTTGGGACTAGGTCAATTGGTGTGACATTGTACCCTGATATTTATTTATTTATTTTTATTTATTGTATTATAGCAAAGGACTAGACACTACTAAGATAATATTATGAAAATATACTGGCGAGGGAAAGAGATAAATGTATTTTATAGTAAGGCATCTTAAGATACCGAGAAAATTTAAAAAAAATGTTGTTTTATAAATCATGGACGTCAATATCCCGTTGTTTTTTCTACAAGGATAATTTGCCAAAAATCTGCCATTGAATGTGTGTTAGTAGACCTTGAAACATCATGCATATAAACAATAAACATACGAGCTTAAGACGTTAGCACGGTTTAAGCTCGAGCACGTCATATGGTGGATATTTTTAGTCATGACCGCCAATTGTATTATCAATCGAATTTGGAAAACGTAATTTTTACAATGTGTGTGGTCATATAAAACCGTTTCAAGGTCTACTAACCCACATTCACAGGCAGTTTTTTTGACCAATTATCCTTTTAGAAAAAACAACGGGATATTAACGTCCATTATTTTTAAAACTACTTTTTTTATCGTGTCTTTGATTTAATTTTTTATAGAACCTACTAGTGACCCGGCCGGTTCGGTTTGTATAAGTTTACTGTAACATCCGTACATAATTCAAAATTTATTGTCATGTAAAAACCGTCATCTTGAATCACTCTATCTATTGTTGAAAACAGCAATAAAATCCGTTGCGCAGTTTCAAAGATCTAAGCGTACATACAGAAGGACAGACGGAGGGAAGCGAAATGTTCTAAAACTTCATCGCGTCAATGAAATGCAAATCAATTAATTTCTTAAAATGTTTCCTATTTTGTAAACATTATAAAACTTAGCATTTAAATATAGTGTGTGGTAAGATGTATATCAATTACAGACTCAACCAAAATTACAAAACGGAATTTAAAAAAGGGGACAATCTCACACAAATTACCTAGTCTCAAACTAAGCTCAGTAGGCTTGTATGGTCGCAGTATGAAAAGGTTCGTCACTTTCCGACTCTATTTCCATGGTTGTAAGGTCCAAAAGTGACGAACCTTTTCATATCCTTACTACACATACAACCATAAGGGGTACCTACTAGGCAACGATAAATATACCTATACCTACCTACCGCTACCAGAAAAAACTTATAATTAACCGCATGAAGTTTGAGTATTTGGAGTGCATCACCTTCAGCAGCGGCACCTACGCTCCGTACCTATTGCGTGTGGCTGAGGTGCGAGGAAGCAAAGTTCTGAATCTTATTGCATTCCACAGGAGACTACTGCCTCTACCCCACGGAACCAGCCTCTTACCATCCAAACAATTAAGACCCCCGTGGCTCAAATACACAAGACACATTAGCTTGAACCAACAACGCCCGATCCCCGAATGTTTTTAAAGTCAATACGTAGCAAGCGCCAACCAAGAGCTAATGAAATTAACTTCACATCGCGCCTTCTGCTCGTTTAACAACCTTAATTTTTCAAACCTGTACTAAAGTGGACAACATTTGCACCGTTTTGGAAAGCTTATGAATTGTGGAAGTTACTTGTATGCCAAGTGTCATAAACTTTTTAGGAGTAGAAACAAAATTAAAATTTTTTTTTATTTTTATTTAAGAACCCTTTATATGACTAGTTAATAATTCTTACACGTTTTAAATGCATTTTTAATAAAGAAGTTAATATAACCAAAAATCAATAATAAATATTAGAATTTAGCAATTACATAGAAGGATTTAGTTGGTTATAGCTCCTTAACCCCAATTTTGAAAGCCTGACACATACCGGTGACGGATGACGTCATCCGAACCCACGCACGCGGCGAAAGTTTCACATTCTTGCGCCCGCGCCCGATCGTCAACTGTCCTTATCATGTCCTGAACCAAGGGCTACACTTGGAGCCAACTTCATAAAAGAAGCGGGAAGCCGGGCGCTCTAACTGTTACTGCCTTACACAGTGTGACATACGGGGAAATACAGGAATGCGATGCTATTTAGGTTTTTTTTTTAGTTGTTCAGAAATTCTGTACTTATCTGTTGTATGATACGGAAGAATCACCTGATATGACCTTTAAGGTGAAAGAATAATTTGACTGGTTTGTATTAACTTCTGGATCATCAGATTTACTTGACAAAATAGGTGCATTAAACTCGTGATGGACTTCAGTCTAGTTAGAGGTTGAATGAATTTAGTTGAAAAACTAAACTTTAGCACTATCAAATATTATTCACCAATCCTGACTCCATTTTATGTATTAAGATCATTTCTCAAGTCCATTCACTGACTTACAGGTCACCTTATGACGTCCGAGATATGCTATGCATTTTTTCTTTAAATACCTTTGCATTCGATTAATGAATCCATACCAAAAATAATAAACGCGGTTCAACGCATATGTAATGAAATAAATAAATTTGATTTGATTTGATTTTAAACTGATGGACATGTGAAAATTTGGTAGGTACAAAGACAGTTCAAAGTGCACAGACTGATATAGGGAACTTTTGAAGCGAGAACATTGAAGAGTTCTCGAGGATATAGCAACAAACGACTTCTACGCGGACATCATCTATAAATATATAAACATTTAAAACCGGAAAAATCTAAATTCACGTTTATATGAGTAAGCTCTGAAACACCCGTTTAAATATTCCTAGTGCATCGTTCCGTGTGTCTGTGTGCGTGTCTCTGCATTTGGGTGACTATTTATTAACGTACAACACGTTTACTTGTCCGTGTGTGTAGTATCGTGACAGCGCACAGTGCGCATGTAGTAGTGCGATGGGTAGCGTCATCGATGGTTATTATTTTGAATTTATACATACTGTAAACTACTTTTTTTTGTATAGTCATTTACAGATGTTTCTCTCCCTTTAACATAGTCCGATTTTTACAATTTTTGCATATTTTGTATAGGTTATGCTGTGATCGGAATTAGGTGAGCAAAAATACCTATTCTTTGCGAGAGGACATAATATGGAGTGGTTAAAACCGGATAAAAAAAAATAAAGTTAAAATTATAAGGAATCCGATAATGTGAAATATATTGTAAAATTAAGTAATCTGTGTTTTCCTATTAATTGTCAGTGCTTGTCAGATTGGCGTATTAGCGTCAAAATAGTGTAAGCTACTAGTACTAGAAAGATAAGAAAGCAAGTAGGTACGTAAAGGGTTATGTACATATTCAGGTAAGCGGGTGTACTCAATCGCTTCTGAAGGCATAATATGTGGTTGTACATATTAAAATGGTCCTTGTGGCGGATTTGTGGTGGTGTAATAAAAGGTAACATAATCATAAATAAATAAATGAAAAAATCGCAGTATAAAACAAGCCAAAGTCAAAAACAATCGTTCACGAGAAACCATACACGCACTACACAACTGACCAGGGTTCAGGAGCAAATGAGCCCATTTACCTACCTGATAATGTACTTGGCCTTTTATTATCTCCCTTATCTTTTGAGCAGTAATTGTTTACACCGCTTGGCTCTAAGGCTCTAACACGCCCCTTTGCAAGTCATAAACAAACAATGCGTGGAAAAACCCATATTATTCTTCCTACGACTAGTTTTTAGAAATCTTGTACATTCCTTCTTTTGTCTAGCCCTTTTTACTAAAAACTAACATTAAACATGCCGTACTTTAAACAAAACATGTCATGTTTAACATTACGACAATTACCCGAATAAATATCAAATACCCGGAATCCAAAAAATATTTATTTTTATCCGGTTAACCACTCCATATTATGTCCTCTCGCAAAGAATAGGTATTTTAGCTCACCTAATTCCGATCCTTATGAAAAACTAGGTATGTAATATTAACAGTTTGTATTTTTGATAATATTAACTTAAACACATTCAAACATTGTGGAAATCGAACTTTATTAATGGCCCGGAATTAAATTAGTATGGATTTATTTGGCGATTATAAGCATCGGTTCGCAGTCCTCTTAGTTGGGACTCCATCATCAGATCAGCTCTTAGAGACCATGACGTTGTAATAGCTTTTAAATTTACTTGAGTATTCCACATTTCAACCGAGGAACATAACGGGAAGTGGTTCAAAATTATCTTAATAGATTTGAACGAAAGATAGTAGGTATCCCGCCTTTTGGCAGATATATGTTTGGCCGAACGTATCGTTTTCCAACTGTTTCATTTGCCAAGCCGCTTTTTTTTCTGTAACTGTAAATATTTCAGGATTTCTTTCACTACACTACCATCGTGCAGAAGTGTATAGGTTAGGTTAGGTTAGTTTTATTAAAAATATTAAATATTTACATTTACGGAAATAAAAGTGTTTGGCAAATGAAACGGTTGGGAAACGATACATTCGCCCGAACATATTTCTGCCAAAAGGCAGAGAACAGTTCGCCTTTGTTCTACTTTTATTTCCGTAATTTAAAATGTTGTGTAGTGTAATTGTTTTAGTACAATATTCCAAAAATTCCACACATCTTTTTTTTGCCTCATTGAACCAAACTAAATATGGTCACAAAGTCGCATTTCAGTTACCAACTGTTTCGTTTGTCCGAATTTTCATGAGGTAAAAAATATATTTTTCTAAAATCGATTAACTTTCCCGGGTTGCTATAAAATAACAATACTGTAGGTACCTTCACTTTAAACATTTTGAAAAGTTAATGGGCTTAGAAAAAAATACTAACTTATGAATTTGATGAAGCAGTTGGGAAACAAACCTCCGGACTTGCGATAGGATACTCTAAACCCGCGAAACCTTGCGATAGGATTTTATCGAATTTCCCTTCATTGATTGCACCATTTCAACGAATTTCATTTCATTGAACGCCATTTTCTCCTGAAACCACGATATTTTTACGCTTTCCTGAACATTCATCACTTAGGTTAGGTTAGGTCACACTTGTGACAACAACAAAAAAACTCTTGTGTCGAGAAATGCCTTTCGATTAAATGAAAATACGTTCGTTGAAAGGTGTTTCGGTAAAGTAACAGTTACCCCCTAAATATGGATTGTGGTACGGCTTCAAAACGGTCTGGTTCCCCTATCTCAAAAGTCAGATGGTTATGGCAATTAGCTCTTTGTATTGCAGTTAACACAACTCCATTGCAAATTCTGGAACTGTGCTCAAACCACAGAAGAAGAATCGGGAGATGGTAATTGCGTTAATTATTTTCCTTGAGGTTCATGTAAGTAATGTTGTCGAAGGAAGCTTGTGCCACACAATATTACGCAAGTAAGAACTTTGTCGCTCCCAGACTTGCCTCATATATAGTTCGAAATTAATTTACGCGAGTTAGAATCTGTTCTGCGACAAGGGCTCATATGAAATTGTGTAGTTTAAAAGCAAGCATTTATGGTTCGCCTATTTAAAATGTGTGTATTAACTTGTCAGGAAAAGTATTGAATCACAACAAAAACAATTTCGTTTCTATAACTATATGGTTTAGGACCTAAACCTTAAAGGACAACTTGAAAGCCCAAATTACTATGCAATGTGATCATTTAAAAGACAAACCATAAGGTATGATATATGAGGTCCCCAATTAAAAAGGTAAAAATCGATTTACAATTAGCGAAAATATCGTGAACTTACCTATTCTGTAAAAACACAGTAAAACGAAACTTCCTTTCTCTCCTTCCTATCTTTAAGTCTTTGTATGTACCTATGTATGAAAAATTCTTAATGCACATAAACAAACTGAAAACAAACGTGACAAAGGCGACCTTATCACTTCAAGGGATATCATCCAGTACTAACTTCACCCACCCTACGCCTAAAATCCTAAAATAGCACGTGTATATCCGTCTTGAAGGTATAAGGTAAGAATTGTTGACATGTAAAAGTGCCTGTGCGACCTACTTACTGAATAAACATCTACCTGTGTCTTATCTTTGTGAACTTCCGAAACTTACCTAGTCGTATAATATTACACCCAGGTAAACGAACCGTGCAACTACCCAACCCACACAAGCGCGTCGCTGTGTGTCCGCGCACCGTCTTACCTGCGCGAGCGCTTGTCTCGAAGAAAGCCTCAGTGCTTACCTGGCGGCCGGCGCACGCGCTTCGCCGACCATGTGACAGACTTGTGACTCCGTGAGTGTTCTGTGTTACCGTGCTGGGTGCATTAACCCCATCCCCTAGTGTTACGGATTTAACTAACGTGCTCAGAAACGGTAAGAACTCGATCCTAATTTTTAAGGTTATGTGAAAGTTGTGCCCGGGTTGACACACTTCGGGTTCAGGTGTGGTGGCAGGTGGGCGCGCCTCTGTGTCAGTAATACGTGTTCGACCAAAATTCCAATCTCGCGGGACCGCTTTCCTCCAACTTTCTTCCGTCAATTTTTATGTATGGCACGCTTTATTATATCTACGTGTGTTTACATTGGTAAGTATACCGAAGCTTTCAACTTAACAAAGCTTGGTCTGACAAACTGGCTAGCTTTTTGTACCTGGCCGCTTTAAGTTTATTGATGATTCCAATGGATAGTCAGGGTTTAAGTTGGAGCGAAAGGGGACTTAAATTGAGTGTGTAAAGCTACTCTTAAAGTTGATCGGACGTTATCAAGGCGAAGACATCAACGCGCTTAATAGTACGTGTTTCCTTATATGTACTGTTTCGCAGACTTATTAGGAATGATAGGCAGAGTATTTAGAGGTCCGGATATATTTTGATTCAGCATAAAATTTAACCTCTCCAATATTCGAAATGACGCAAGAATTTGTTCTACTTTGACTTAATTGAGGAAGAAGAGAGGCAGTCTAAGAAAAGAAACGAATAAATTGTAAATTATTAACATCGGGCTTATAACCTCACTGCGGGAACTCGGGAAAGCAAACAAGGGCAGCGACCGTATTCGAATGGATAAACTTGAATAAAACTTAAACTTCACTGCTCATCTTAAAGACTTGTAGTCGTATTAAATCAGACTTAAAAGATAACTAATCTGAACTTTCAAATGAGCAGAAAGATGGCCAAATACCTATAAAAACATCGCGTTAATTCTTCCTTGTAATAAAATGTTTTTAAGTAAAACAATTGCACTGAAGCTTATTCGGCTTTTTAAAATAGTATTAAAACTTATTTCTATATAAAAAACCTATATTTAAAAAAAGCTATAGTACTCCCATCTCATGTGGATTCTAAAATAGTAGGGTCGTACCTATATTTGTAACTGGCACTTGACTTTTGAACAAACGTTTTCCGTAATACGCAACAAAACATCTATAGGTTCTTACTATCAAACTATGTATAACCACATCCTTATTCTGTAACACGGACTAACCAATTAAGAATCTACCGCAACCCAGCATCTCTGCGTGTCTTAGCTACAAACAAAAACACGCGTCAAACCTAACGTTTCCTCGTAGTTTTTGTAGAATCCGCCGGCTAGCAGGGAGCATCTCATGATGAGGTTGGACCGGTTCCTCCCCCCTCCCGCATCAACCACTCACGACTCGGCTGAGTGCACCCCTTTTATCTGCATTTATGTTAAATCTGCATTATCACACAGTTCTAAGAAGTAGGAAGCGGAGGTAATGCTAGTTATGAATGTTTAACGCTCGACACGGCTTTTAATATTGTCTTGTATTGATAGTCCTTTTGTTATGAAAGTTAATCTTTACGGAGACAATCAGAATATGCAGCCCTTGCGCTGCTAAGGTCTCATTTTACAATTAACCCTAATGTTCTGCCGTAATCAAGCCTTTTAAAAAGCAGTATCTACGTATGAAGACTGTAATCTGCAACAAAAATTGCTTGCTTTATCTTTGTATAGGTATGTAGACGACGCGATAAGCCTAGCTGGGGGGGTGAATATTTGGGCGTTTCAAACGCCGTCATTGTTGTCTTCAATATATTGACGAAAACAATGATTATTACCAGCAACTTTTGATGTCAAAGTCAACGGACCCGGGGGTAGTATTAATTCAATTTAAAATCATAACCCAACTAAAAAGTTTATCTTGAATAATATGCGAAGACAATAATGACGGCGGTTAAAACGCCGAATAATCACCCAACTTGCTTTATAAAACGTGCCCGCACGTTTTATAAAGCTACAAGTTTCAATTTTACAGGTCTAAACTGGCAACACTGCTCAAATGGCTGGTCCTCATTGGTCGAGGGTGTGTCAAATGGAAAGTTGTAGCCTGTAAATTGTAATTTGTAGAATGGCAATCCTGCATGTATGCTTGAAATAATGTTATTGAATAAAATAATGCTTCCTTAAGCCGATAAAGAGATCTAAGATATGCTTCTCATAAAAGTAGAGATCTATATTTATGCTTCTTATAAAATCGATTCAGTTCAGGTTACAAGTTCTGTGAGCACATCTCAATCTGTAGAAATGTAAAGATTGAATACTAAACTAAAAGGACTGAAAGCCCGCATAGAAAATATTGACTCACCAAATGTCTCAAGCCAAACGAAAGCCGAATATCAAGAATCTAAATCAAATCTGTACAAAGGAATGTTCTTATAAATATTTTATAAATGCATATAAAAATGAGTGATGTTTATGTGCGATGTTCAGTTGCTTGAGCATAAAATATGTTGCAGTTTACAGCTTTAGTCACGTTCCATTATTTGGTTTCAACACGTAATTGAAAACCGTGGAGGCTGTTCGCTATCGGGTCTCAAACGTAATCGTGATTATTTATGATTTTATACAATACAATAATTTGGAAACATTAAAACTCATTCATTCATAAACGCAAGAAAAACTTATTTTAGTTGAGCCATCCTCACTAGTAACATATTTGCGAAAATTTGTTACATTTTCACGGTTCAACACCTTAATAGATGGACGTGAAATTTGATACATGGATGGTTTATGGTCTGGAGCCGGACATCACTACTATTTATCCTAAAAATGGGGCAGTTCCTGAATTCAAAACGATAAATGACTTCGGTGCGGACGGAGTATTAAGCATTCTTAGTTATTCATAAAAAGGTTAGCTCTTATTCCTTACCATCAAGCAAACCAAAAGTTAACATACTTACAAAAAACTTCCTAGACACTTTAATAAAACTTGAGCGAAATCCTCCTTACCCGCTGCTCAAACGACCTTATTACTCCTTCAGTCACTGGCGCACTTTGCGAATTTTCAATCTAACGATTTCCTTACCGTCAAAGAAACTTGTTAGACTAGCACGATCGGCGGAGTGGATCGAGCATGCTCGTTAATTACTGAACCCAGCTTCATGCCTCGTAGGCACAGCACATTTCTAGCCATACATCATACAAGGGTACATATTTATATGATTAAAACTCCCGTGTTGCCAATGCTGTGAGAAAAATAATTTGTCACGAAAATAACCATGAGGAGCATATATCTTAACTTATCTTATCTCTCACCCATCATATTTTAGGAAGCGACATGAAGCCTTGCATAGACAGACCAGGGAAATGATTATGAATCTTTTATATAAACCTCCAGCTCGCAAGTACATATATAAAAGAAATGTTTTTAATATGTGCATTGTTATATATAACAAACTACCCATTAACCTTAAAACATTAGAAGGTAACGATTTTAAGCGCTCGCTCACAAAATGGCTTCTGGACAATTGTTTTTATAGTGTTAAGATGTACCTCGAGCATGATAGGAATTAAGTTGACATTTTATTTTAATTTTTCAATTACATTTTATAAGTATAATTTTTGACATTATAAATTCATGTTATTATTAATATTTTGCACGCCTGCATGCAGGCTGGATACACTGTACCCTTCTAAACATAACACCTTTGTAACTGTACTCCAGCAAATAAACGCATTTTGATTTTGATTTTGATTTTGATTTAAGATCGGTTACTGTGGTGAATGTATTATACTGGTTGATGAACTTTAGTGAATAAATTATTTTGCATATTTTAAATAAGTTCATGTTTCAATTTAAAAGATGTCTGGTAAAAAAGAGACACGAAAAAGATAACATCAAAATTGATTCTCTAAAACTTATCCGATCGAGTTGGGTCGACGACTTCTTACAATACGATACTGTGGGGCTAGACAAGTTGTCCTAGAAAACAAACGCTAGCGTTAGATGATCACCTATCGCTTTGAGTTGTCAAAAATGAAAAAGCTAGCTAAGTTTATATCGTGATAGTGCTCGTGTTGAATTCAACCTATCAAAATAATACCGCGTAACGACGGACAAAACGTCAAAACTATAATTATTCGATTAGCGCGAGTGACAGTGATCACATTACAGCGTGTCAGTTGTAACGAGTGATATATCACGTGACTTACATCAATTCCATACATTTTTGTAAGTGACAGGTGATCACCAAACGCTAGCGTTCGTATTCGATGGCAACTTGTCTAGCCCCGATGTATAGATTGTATCCTATTTTCCATTCGTTGTTACTTGGAGATAAGAATAATTTTAAGCAAACATGTTTAAACTATGCATACGTGCTCAAGATTGTTATTTGAAATTACATTATTGAATAAGAAAGTTGTATATGCAAACAGACTCCACCGTTGGCCGCCAGTCAAGCAAACCCTGTAAGTTACGTTAGTCTACAAGATCATTTACTGTTTTCTAATGGAATTATATAATGAATGACACAAAACATAAGATGGTAAATCGATTATTTCTGGCCTTTGTAATCCTTACAGACTTCTTTTTCAAAAATATTGAATGTCAAATAGTTAAGCTACTATAGAACTCTGTTGCAGACAGCCAATGATAAATGTTGAAGTAATTTATCCGTTATGACTTGACGGTGTCATTATGATAGGGTTCAGTAATGGTTCAATAGTTAAAGTTATTGAAGATGAAACACGTACCGCCATTAAACTTGAAAATAGCAGAAAACATGTCACAACAAGAACCTTAGTGGCAATTCAGTGTCTTAGCATTAGCACTGATTATCGCAGCAGAACTAGTTAAACGTTTCATCTGTTTATAGAACTTGGGATAGTATAAGTTTTAATAGTTCTGGTCGGTGAGAAAACAATTCCGAGCGAACTTTGAGGTTTTGTTAATGCATCGTCACGTCTAGCTTTATGAGCTTCAGAAACTTTTAAACATGCTTCAAGACAAAGTTCTAAGTACTAAGTTATGTAATTCCTCAGTCATTACTTTGTACCAATAGCAACACATAGCTACAGTTCCGCAACTCGAGGAGATCTAGAGGCTGCAAAGAAGTACGTTAGTCGTAATTATAGAACCGTCTCCACTATTTTTCTACGAAAGAAACCGCAAACGACCTTAGGAGTAACGTGAACGTTGGCTTTAGACTTATTATTAATTTGGAAGAAACTTAAATTCAGCATTATGCTTTTTAGACATAAGTGTCGCTATCCCCGGAACTCTCAAATTATTGGGGATTGAACTATCCTGTTTTCAACCTCAGACCACAGAACATTTCCTGCTTTTTATCTCAATCCTATGAGACAATGAAGAAAACGGTACAAATGTATTGAGGTACATATAGAAAACGATCTAGAAGGCATTAACAATAAAATTAAATTTAAGATTTTAACAGGAAGCCGACATTTCAGTCCGCCATTTGTACCTACTTACTTACGAAATAGAGTCAGAATAAATAACATAACGTGAAATATAACAACTGGTATGGGTTCACATAGTTCAATATGACCCAAACGACTGAGATAATTGGTGTTGGGTCAAATTGCATAAGTACCGTCTGGGTTCCGTCTATGGCGGTGATTGCCTCAGAGTTAACTCTCAATTAGCTTTCTGTTTGCCTTATATAACTACCCACCATCTGAGAATACAGGGTTGACAAAATGATAAAAATAGTTACGTATCTATTGAAGCGTAATGTAACGTGCAGCAAAACAAAGTTAGTATCAGTTGTGTATCCGTGCTTTAGCATTGTTGTTGACTTTTTCGTAGACATTATCAATACGGTAACGGAGTATTGTCTAGAGACTAACTGGTGCATATTTATAAGAGGAATAAAATTTCCAAAAAAAAGGACGGATCTGGGATAAGTAGTATTTTTTTCGAATTCATTTGAAAGTTTTAGTCATAGTCATAGTCATATATTTTATTGCCTTATGTTGTAGTTACAAAGATCTTAAATACTATAACATGGATCAACATAAACCCTGTAAGGGCACTGCAATTACTCTGCTTAACCAAATTGTCAAATTAACTTACAATACTTACAATACTAGCTTTCTTATATTGTCTAGTTACAAATAGTTACTTAGGTACATAGAGAGAGTTACAAATACAATTTTATTATTATTCAATGTCAACATAGAGACATTATTTTTTTGGGTTCCGTACCAAAATGGTAAAAAAGAACCCTTATGGCGTCTGTCTGTCTGTGTGTCACAGCAGGTTTTCTCAGGAACTATAAATGCTATGAACTTTAAATGTGTCATAATTATACAACTAGCATGCCCGCATCTGTTTTTAGTAAAAAAAAATGAAGTTAATTTTATAAATAATTGAAAGGGGTCTTCAATAATTAAAGTGGTTTGATTTCAGCAAATATGAAATGATCTGCACATTTCTTAACTATTTATTTTTTGAAATTTCAATGATGTAATTTATGATTTATAGCGTAAAATAAATCAAAATATCGGAAAAAAATCTTGAAGTAAATATGATAATTACTTATAAAAGGGAAAAATAAAATGAAGTGTTACTTATTTACAATTTTTGAGAAATAACAAAAATACTTTGGAAATCTGTATTAAAATTTAGGCTAGTCAAAGATGAGTATTTTCTTTTGCGATTACCAAGCATAAGATTACTTAGTCTCGTTTAAAAAAAAACTGTTTTGAGTACGTAAATCAAGAGGACCAAGAAATAATCCCATACAGCCAAAGCAACTGCTAGTTGTCTAACCCAAGTGAGTTTTATTATTTTTTGTCTTTGTTTTGGAAAACAAATGTAAAAGTTTCTTAAAAGGTGGTAGGTAATATTCGTTCACTGTGCGTGAAATTACCTTAATTACTTATTACCTACAAATGTATTTATTTGTACCTGTATTGCCTCGCACTGTTTGGGAAAACATTATAATACGATGCCTCAACGGAAACGGGGAATGCCAGACTCGGTCTTTTACTAATCGTATGTTAGGCAATTTTCTATTTTTTGGACCCATTTACTATAAATAAAAAACAAATTAAGGACAAAAAATTGTAAATACATCGTGTGATCATTACTTACAAGAGGACAAATCTCATAAGTAATGCCCAGGGTTGTTCACTAGAGCTTCACTTCAACTGTCAATATTACAATTGTTTGGCAACCCTATGGATGCGTACACAACGGTTACTAGTCCGTTACAGCGAAGCGGGTCATGCGCACGGACGCTTTCGACGCGTCCAGCCAGTCTTAGCACCGCATTTCCACGCATATTCTCTATTATAGAAACTGTTTCAGAGCGGCGTTCAAACACGAAAAATCCATAAATTCGTTCACAAATTTCGCTGAAAATATATCGTATTTACTCGTAAAATTATGAGAAAATACTCGTTTAAAACTAGATCCGGATATCAAGCCCGATAACGTTACGCTGATGATCAAACTGAAGTTATTATTGCTCACCCGCTAAAATGTTATCTTGTGGCGTTGACGTAACGCTACTCGGAAATAGAACGTTGTTTCGCGTAGAGCTAACACAGGTCCTGTGGCGCAACGGATAACGCGTCTGACTACGGATCAGAAGATTCCAGGTTCGAATCCTGGCAGGATCGAAGTTTCATTTTGCTTTTTATTTTTTATTTTTTGAATACTCGCAACAAAATGAGTTTTTTTTGGTAATAAAAAACGTTTTTATTCATTTAAAATACCTACTCTCAACTAAATTTTTTTTTTATTATTTCGCTATGAAACTTTTTAAAAGTTTTTTATGTTACTATGACTTCACATCATTACTAAAAACGTGTTAAGTATACAATCATTAGTCATTAGATACGAGCTTTGCAAATGTCAAGTTATTGAAAACTAATTTTAGTCGTGTCTAATACTTGTTGTTCCGGCTGTTTAAGTTACATATATGACTTGCACCAACTTATCGGTACAATAGACTGGATAATATTAAACTACTACGTCGAGGCGCCCTTCCGCACTATTTGCTGCACAGTACAAAGGTTGCTAATTAATTCGATTATCCGGAGAGAATCCGTGCTTCCTGCTGGCTTCCTTCAGTTTAACGTGACACTTATACTAATTTATAGAGACCGTTAAACCTTCAGCATTCAACCCTAAGCCAACTTGATAGGACTCAGTTCAAAATGGTTAGAGCATTTTGGTGCACGAGGCAGTTATAAGAACTGGCAGTTTGGCAACGCTTTTACTAGATTGGACAATCTGTGTTAGCTCGTAAGAAAATATTAAGTACGGCGTTTATTATGACCATTTTAATTATACCTCCGTTATTTATTAGCCCAGTTAAAGTAATAAAGCTTCATTTAAAAAAAACATTCTTATTGATAAAACTGCAAAGTGCTTTAGGTCAAGCCTTTTGATGTAAAGTGTGAAATTTAATTTTCTTACATAATTAAATGCTTGCATAAAACGAACCGTAAAGCTATAAACATCACAATCGACTAATTGTTTTTGTTAAGCAACTGCTAGCTTTAGGTATTCTAGCATTTTATTGTTCTTGTTTTGTAATATTTACACTAAATATATTGCTTAGCCGCGAAGATTCAAATGTCAAGGTTAGAAATGTTGGAATGTTATAGCCGTTGTGAATCATGCTATTATATTGTACGAGTATACCTAGTTGTATTATAAACTTGAAGGTAGGTACTAGGTAGGTTATCAACCTGTTTTTTGCTTGGAATTCCCGCTTCGTAGAATTATTTTCGTATCGTTATTTATCGGGGAACTGATTTACTTCAGGTGATAAGAAGTAGCCTATCCTGACCGATTATTGTAGTGCAAAAATCCGTTTATCTGTTATTGCTCTTTTTAAATTCAGAAAGAAAGTTATGTTTTTCGATATCATTAGCTTCGTCTTGGCTTTAGGAGTGACATAGGCCATATATTTTAAAACAAAGTCATGAGAGGTTGTTTTCATATCGACGTAGATATTAAATAATGCATTCGGTTTTTTTAATCTTGCATTTGATTTATTTTTTGGCGTCACAAAATCAAACAAACGAGCTTTGGAATTTATAATATCGGTTTGATTAAACAGAAGCTTATTCTTTAGTTTATCTTCTTTAGACATAGGTTAAAAATGCTCGCATTCGCCAAAACGAACTGATCAACTTGTTCGGCACTGTTTTTTACATAATACGACAATGGTCCCTTAAAATTTACACAAGCCACTTGCAGTGTGATAGCTCCTAAAAAAATCCATCGGGTTTGTACTTTTCTCTCCCTCGCATACGCTCTTACTCGTATGCCCACAACTTAGCGAATTTACCCGAACCCGAAACACTTTTTAAGTACTCTTGCACTGTATCTTCAAGTCGGATGGAAAATTCCTACATTTCCCCAAATTTCTCGACTCTGTCGTCATTGGTTATCACCTATCACCTTTGTCCGCCATTGGCTTGCCTAGAGACATGCTAATTTGCATTAGTCGACATCATACATATTTAGGTAACGTGTAGGAATCTGAGTAACGGTTGGGCAACCAGTCGAGCAACTAGTCGCACCGGTCAAACTGACCCGTTCGGTCGTTGATTATTTAGTGATGTTAATGAACATCTTTCTAAAGCATGGCGTTTGTCTTAATTAGCTAAGCAAGCATATTAAATTATATTTAATTTATTGTTGCCTTGCCTTTTAGTTTTAGTTCTTCCAATTACCGACCGCTTCCTGCTTTATGACTCAGAGTTGTATCTTAAAATGTACCTAT
Source organism: Acleris sparsana (assembly GCA_923062465.1). NCBI lineage: Eukaryota > Metazoa > Arthropoda > Insecta > Lepidoptera > Tortricidae > Acleris > Acleris sparsana. Next base: position 7,797,241 of record OV281293.1, read on the forward strand.
GTTAAAAATACTATAGGGAAGGTAGTTATTTATACACAAATATTTAGAAAAGATACGTTCTACTAAAAATCAACAGTCAAATTTTTGAACTTAACTATTATGCAGTTATATCTTTTTCTTGCCATCTTATAACAGGAAATAAAAGAGCAAACTACGAAAATGCATCAAATGCTAAGAAAAGTATTATTGAATCCAATTGAATCCCGAGAAATCACTACGTTTTCCGAACCGGACAGTTTACTGAGCTATAGCTCATGTAACATTGTCCTACCGCTTTTATTCAGCTGATTTACAGTTCATAAATGTTCAAATTCTGCATAATTTTGGAACTAGAAACTTCTATCATGGTTATATATGTATAGGCAAACCGGACTCACTACGCAAAGTCGAAACTCCTGTAGCTTATATATGTCCTCTAGTAGCTATTATATGTTAATAAACAACTGGTAAAATACTACATAATTAGATTCAAATATTCCATAGTTTATCGATGATCAAATATCGTTATCGATAGGAACGCGTAAACAAAGAGACGTGAATTTAGTAACGATAATAACTATCCCACCAAAATTTAAAAGTGTACACGTCGACTCAACTTACAACTTTTTCTTAGTAAACACGTACCTACAATTTCTTCAAATTGTAGACTTGTAAAGTTTTGAGGGATAAGGATCGGCTTAGCTCCTCAATTTTGCCAAAAAATTGTGAACACGTACACGTCTCCTATACTCAATATAGTGTTGTCGAACAATATTGATCGATACTATGATATTAAATATTGATCTCTACAGTTAAAAGGTTAAGGTACAGTTGCTGTTTCAGTAGATCCCCTTCACTTCACTCGACCTTGCTTCAGCGCAAGGCGATTGCCTCGAAGGAATGTGACCAATAATGCAGTTTTGTCCACTGCTACTATATTAATTCATAGAAGGAACAAAACAAGTTCTACGTATCCTAATACAAATAATAAAGAGAATACAAATAATTGTGTAGGTACGTATGTACTTGAATCTGACTGACTCTTCAATATATCTCCGACATTACAAAGTTACAAACAAATTGTTTTTGCACAATTGCATTATGATTTTTGTTTAGAATCTAAAACCAAAATGTAATAAATTGTTTCAAAGATAAGATAACATGGTAATTTTGATTAGAATTTGAAAGTATTCCATGGTAACAAGGATGGGTCAAAATGCATCAAAATGACGCATGAATTATTGCAATCTTTCTAACTATTTTTAACAACTCAAAACAATTGCGTAATACACATAATAACCAAACGCTTAATGTTGAAATGATTGTGCTTTTCGGTACCTACATTTTCCTGATTGCAAATGAGAAACGAGTCAACAAAAGAAATTAAAAACTAATTACAATCATGATTCGCGTCATTGTCATTCGAACTTAAATGACTTTTAATCTGTTTACATATGTAATGTAGACGGCCTCCATTAATGCTGCAATGTTGCTAAATGAACCAGTTGTAGTAGGAATAATGTGGTGGTTTGAATTCATTACTATCTACCAATAGTAACTAGCTGCCATTAAATTAGAACAACGACATCAAATAGACTGATCTCCATTAACATAGGTAAGTTTCATAGAATGTCTCTTACATTTATTAATCACACATAGGTAGATAATCTTTATATAAACTATTACCTATTACTGAAAAATAAAACAGCCTATGTTTATCAGGGATAATGTAGGATTATAATGGTGAATGAATTTTTCAAATCGGTACAGTATTTTCGGAGCCTATTGAATACAAACAAACAAACAATCAAATCTTACCTCTTTATAATATTAGTGCACATAAAGTTACTAGTAGAAAAACTATACGTGAATCCCCAATGATTCGGCGCGACAAAAAAATTAGGCATCGTGTGCTAGCCATTGTCATGTTTTTTTGCTCGTGATATTTATGTAACACACCTTCAATACGTTGTCAAAGCGATTACAAAACAAGTTGTCATTGTTCAGTGCAAATATAATAACCATTGACCTTATTTTAATGCAGATAAAGCTTAGAACCGCATGGGTAATATATTAAATTTTCTACAGACAATTTATACTGACGAACTTTGATCGTAGTGTAGGCATGGAGGCATTCATGTTGCAATATTGCATAGTTGTTCGGAGGCGTTTGTTTAAAACCGGCTAACAAGGAATATTCTATCCAAAATTTAGTAAATTGTAAAGCATGCATTGAATTAATTAAATTCGCACCGATAAATGCCTTTAACCGACCACGCCGAATTTAATATCACTTTAAACTTAAGGAAAATTGAATAATTGCAATTGTATTTAACACACCTTTAAGGGCAGATATTTCCAATCCCTAGATTAAACTATCTGACGGTTTAAGTTATCACTTTTTTTTTCATTCTGAACAAATGATAAATTATCTTACAAATAGCCAAATAAATCAGCCGTTTACCTTTTAACACTTGGTAACTATTTACTTTACTTTTTGTAGTCGATCGATTCATAAATTCTTGCGATTCTTGGATTGGAAGGATAAGACAAATGTCTTTAAAGTTCTTAATCATGGCTCCAACGCCACTTTTAATTGTTTTAGTCTTAAAACATTACTCAAACGATTACAGATAATCAAATCTTGAATAAGCTTATTAAAACTTACACAAGGAAAGTTTGAATAAATAAATAAAGATTGGACAGGATATGTTGCCAGCACTGCCGCGGCTGTCGCCTGCGAGCTTGCATGAATCAAAACCTGATAAATTTCTCACACCTCGTATGTTGCAACCTTACACCTCTCTGGTAAACCTTGCACCTCACTGGTAGTCAGACTGGGTCATTCACATACTACTTCATCTATCTGTTACGTAAGATGAACTTTAAATGTCGAACAAGAGAGAATAGGTATATGTTTATTTGAAACTTCAAAGATACGAGACAATTTTAAACCTGTTGTGTTTTGGTCAGTCTTGAAATTGTAACCGTAAGATGGCAGTCTTAAGATTGCAAACATCTAAAGGTTTCAGAGTCCAGTTACCACCAGGAAGCCGTGTGCTCGTTTGTCTTCTCCACGCTATCAAGAGAACGTTAATCCTCTGAAAACTATGAGAAACATTCGATTTTAGTTCACGTCCAACGTAAGAACTACTTCAGCGGTTGTAGACTGAATGCTACTTACGAAATGTGTATCGTGAAATCGACCGCTGCTGACCCGGTTCCGACGGCAACACATAACAAAATAACCGCAAGTTCAAATTATAAAACGACGAATAATCGCGAATAAAACACAAACCACAACTTAATACCATTAGGTACTATTTCTATTTTTAACAAATACTTTGTTCTATTCACAAAAGATTATGAAAACCTCAAATCCTATGGCGAACAGTGATTGCCTTACCAATTATAGCGCTTTGTAGCTATATTCTTTGATGTTAATTGGATTCAGTAAAATGCATAATAACTTTGAAGATAATAATTCCCTTGGCCTTTTTTCGCAAACTTAAAACGACCTGCCAACACCGTGGCCTTTAATTTCTTGCCCATTCATTATCGGCCGGTCGTCGGTCGTAATTCCTCGCTGCTGGATTTTTCTGAAATATCGCTGCATCTTCAGCATCTGTAATTCCAATTTTTACTGGTTTTTTTCTTTTGACCAAAAAATTCTACTATGTTCCATTCATCAAACATGTTAGTATCAAGTATCAACTAACGATTGTTTGTTTTATTACTTAATATCATGCAAACTCCAAGTAAGTGATATAATAAATTTTAGTTAATAGGTAGTCTTATACTTTCAAAATGTAACAACGATCTAATTAATAATATTAATTACAAAATTAGGTCAAGTTATCCGAAGTGTGCGTGTGTCAACCAGATAAATATCTCCTTACAATCATGTAACGTCACCACATAAGTACTGATTTCGTATTGAGGAAGTGGAAAACGACATAGCACACGCACCTAACCTAGCTATTTCATAAGCTAGCAAATAACTTAGTTCGCTTCTCTCCGAGAAGTTAAAACAAATATTCTCACGTATGTAACGCGCGGTAACCATTCCTCAGAATACGTGATGATCCGACTGAATGCGTGTTTCAAAATAAAATATTGTTGTTCTAAAAGCAACAAGTTCTTTTGATTTTTATACCGGTATTTGTTGCATTTTTATTTTACAATCAAATTCCACATTTGAATAGAAAACAATCAATTTGAAAAAACAATCATGTATGAATAATCCATATTTTTACGATTCTGTTTATTCATTCAAGCCGTGCAAAACAATTAAAGGTTTTTTTGCCTATTCTTTGTGCATTATATCTTTCCTAGTATAAAACGAGTAAGTACATTTATTTCAATAAAAGCCACTGTGGTGTAATACGTTGAATGTCCACGCAAGTGTCAACAACTGGAGCCAAATCTTTCTCAAGCATGTTCAGTGCTCAGATTGAGGCAATACAAAACATTTATATTCCTCTATCGTCTTGTCGACACGGCCAGAATAATAAATATTAACACTACATAGCCTTTTCGTATAGAAACTGACGGTATCACCACGGCACTTTCTAACACCTCGGGAATACAAATTAAACTTATTTTAGATCCTTACTTTTGGAACGGCAAGTTAGAGCTGAAACTTTTAACATGACTGACTTGATCCTTTAAGAGCAGTGGAAAGGATTAGAATGGAGCTAAAAATCCCATCTTTACCAATAATCCTGTTGGCTTATCTCTTGAGCCAGAGGAAGCTAATGGATTACCTGTATTTTCAGAACTTGCTGTATTTCCGCACTAAGATATAAGACACGCCATAAACTTGGAACTGGGGTGTGCTTTAGAAATAGTTGAACATCGCTTTAGGAAAATGCCACGAGATTGGCTTGGCATCGGCATCTCTGTAAAAATAATAATACGATGTAGTTATAAAGCTCCATTTAAGAATATACCTAAAACATGTCCACGATGCAGCTCAGATAACGAAGGTTAAGTTTTATAAGTGGAATTTTACCTAACTAAACTACATATTAAATTATAATATCGTTTTCTAGTAGGTATATAAGTAGTCTTTAATATGGATTATTATTTAAAACAAAACCTTGCCCCAAAACCTAATCGTATCTTAAAATTTAGGAAATTACATAATCTGAGAAAACTTTTTCTAAGTCGTAGAGTATTTACCGAACTCTAAGCGCTCAATTTAGTTGAGTCCCATGCAATTTGTTTATTACAAAGTAGCAGCCACACTGAAATAGGCAACCACTACACTAATGAGATATTTCGTTCCGAGGTTTTAGTCCTAAAGGTATTTAAGTAACTATATCTACGTAGAAATTCACTGCATCGAACTGGACGACGATAAAAATTGGCTTTACAAGTTAATAGTACAAAGCAAGGCCTTGCTTGGCAATACCAATGTTAAAGATAAATTTACAAAGCTTAGATAAACTTATACCCAATGGTAGAAGCCACTACGAGTTGGCAAGTCCCAAATGATCTCGGCCACCGCGGCAATACTGGCAACCTGCACTCGATCGGCGCTATTGTATCCGACTTGCCGACAATAGAAAACTTCTCACAAACTCTTTCGTACGCCACATCTCTTGATAATAGAGGTCAGATAAAAGTTTTTATCTTGTTATCTTGGCGTAATTTTGTGATTATACTTGTAAATTGTGATGTATTTACCATCGGAAATCGTTAATTTGCTTTTTTCTCTTCGTTCGTTAATCGTTGTCAGATTCATTATGCAATCTTTCTAATAGGTAGCACCTTTGAACATGTACGACGGTTTGTGGATTTAACCAAATGAATAAAAGTGGGACCAAGTTATTTGAAATTCAATTTGGTGCAGATTATGTTTTCTAAGAGTCGCGTCAGACTTGACGTTCTTGCAACACAGGCGCGCTACCCGCAAATCGTCAATATTTGCACTGCAAACGTGGGGCACTGCAATTTACAATGGCCTGCATGCGTCAGCATTCTAGTTGATGGATGGAGATGCAATCCATCGCTTTGAAGCAATAAATTCAACCTTCATGATACAGCGAAGCAAGATAGATCATTTCCGTTATCGTATTCAGACTTATAGCAGTACGAAGCCAATTTCAACAATATTTAATCCCCGATACTTTTTATTTAAACTCTACACTAGCACTTGACTATAACGGGCACACCTAAAATCTCAAATTATTCCGCAGAAAGATACTTATACTTACATTAATAAAGCATTTCCATTATAGATTTCACTGCATCGAAAATTTAATAATACATCTCAACTCGTAAAAGAGGACAAGCCGGCCGGATAAGCCAGCTGCACATCGAAGCCTTGAACTTTTGCGGCCCGAGTCTGTAAGCCTACGTGCAACCAAGCCTTACTTCGCTTATTTCGACACTTCAGTTTATACTTTTAAATTTACCTTCGTTTATGCCGGATACAATCAATCTGCTATGGACGTGAAAATCGGATATTGTTGTGATTGAATTCGATAGTTTTTATATTCTACATCCTCTTAGCAAAACTCATATTTTTTACTGATCAAAATCGTTACCAAACACCCACAAAAGTCACGGCAGGGCAGGTAGAAGTTTTTGTAAAGAATACACCATGGACCAATGAGGTAATCATTCCGTTGGTTCACAAACGAGGCACGGTGGATTGATCACAGATACGTATTGGTGTTTTAATAACGCAAAGAAAAACTTTGTCTACTTCGTACTGAGTTAAATCTGAGCTACTTAAATGCATTTTTAAAACCCGCTAAACAAGTTTAGCGGGCAATTAACTGGTTAATTGCAAGGACCTCATTTTACAGTGTCAGTATAATTTTAACGGAAAAGCCTTAACTATGATTAAATTCCTGCGACTATCTGTTAGGTAAATTATAATGTAAGTATTGAGTTAGTTTCATTCTTTGTTGGTATTGCGTCTTGGGCTACTGGCCAATAACTTCTTGTTAGTATGTTTTGACTGGAGATGGTATGTCCCCTCCTAGGTATACACTACTGGTAAACTATAATTGAATATTAAGATTCACTGGCGCAACAGAAAATAGACCTACTTGTCAAATCGCTGGCATCTGTAATATTTAGATAAAATGAATTTACGGTCCTTTATTTCTATCTGCCTCTGACCAAACAGCTACAGTGGCCCAAAATTAAATACAAAAGTGCGCTAAATGTAAGAGATCTTCACAAAACTCAGGCGTCATTGGGCGTCTGTCTCGTTAGGCCCATTCAGTGAGCGGACTTTAGAAACTGAGCTTTTTACGGTGTATTTTTTGTGTACCTCATTTTACTGTTGCTCTTTTATTTTCACTTGTGAGGTCTGCTCTAGCTTTTATTGGTACGTACATTGTACCTGTTTTAATTTTTTGCTTGTTCACCGTTACATATTCATTACGAAGATATTGTAATTAATGTACCTTTCACATGGGTCTTCATGTTGTTCTTGTACTAAAAAGCAAACTTTAAACTTACTACATTCATTGTCTTTTTAAATCCTAATTTATTTCTCCAGTAAACACAAAGTCGATGCCCACTGAATAATGTAGTTGATGCAGGAAGTAAGTCTTTGCAGTTTTTTTGGCTCGATTCGAATAAACGGGCAAAACCAAAACGTAACTGGTTGGCCTTGTGCCTGGCAATGCTTCGCTCGTGTCCTTTTATTCTGGAATTGATCAGCCGTTGCTTTGTTTCGTCGTGTAATTTAGTTCTTAAAATGGCAGCTGGGTCTTGCTTTGTTGGTTGTTCGAAGAGCTAAAAAACCCACAACATTTTAGTCAAATAGATAACATAGCCTTTTGTGTACCAGAGTCAAGGATTGAAGCGCAGCATACAAAAAAAAAGTTATTCAATGACTCAAACGCAGGTAGATTTTTTCAAAAAGATCGCATGTTCATAAATAATAGCCGACTCCGGTAATTACCGTGAGAATAGTTTCAAAATACCAGTGTTTAAGTGAAATCGGCTAAAACGGTCGTGTCGGCACAATACCCACATTCGAGTTGTTAATAAAACGAGTTTTGCCGGCATGCCATTCGGATGATGAAACGCTAAGTTTATTGTCCTGCCTTAAGGTTTTACCCGGCAATCGAAAACAACATGTCAATCAGCTTCGTAATCCTAATGGCATGTTTATGTTTTATATCAAAATTGGTATTTTAGTATAACATACAACATATCGTTATAGATTGACTGCGTCTTCAAATCAAAACAGCCCTTTAAAATGGAAGCCGATTGTTTTCCGCTACATTTTCAATTAGAAAATGCGCCTAGCACTAACTACCTAGTTAATTCCTTTTTTCACTCCAGACGCAAATTCCCTTTTGTATAACAGTTCACTACTTCACATTGCATCTGATTCTATTTCATTGACATACCACCAGCAGACGTAATATTTCGCCGCAATCACATTACGGTACTTTGTTCTAGAACATAAAATTCCTGTCTTAATATTATTTAGGTATAAAAACTCCTCTTTTTATGTCAGTAAGCGATGTGTGAGTGAGACACACAAGCTAATAGTTCTGCTCGACGACTAATCGGTTTAATAATTACGATTACCTACGTTAATTTATTCCATAGAACAGGATTTAGATAAAACATCGTTTAAATAATAAGGGGTCTTAACTATATTTTATTGTTATATGTATATTTCAATAATCCCTGCATATTTTTGTCTGGGGTTTGGAAACAATGGGCTTTTTTACTTATGCGCTCCTATTTATTTCATAGACAGAAATCAATATATGTAGATACATATACATAAACTTTGTAAATATGTTCAAAATTACAATACACCTTTAGTTATTTACTAGTCTATTTACCAACCCGCATAGTATACCATAATAACCATAATGCGTAACATCCGTTATAGAAGGTATCAATGCGGAAGAACGCACCGATCATGTATGACAGCGGCGTCGCTCCTTCTACCTCAAACCTGGCCGCCATTTTAACAAACATTGGGCACAAAAAAGGCTTTTAGCAACGGTATACAAGCAAGCTAATATTTTATCGACCGTAGAAATCTCTAGACGAAGTTCCATAAGAAATGTAGACTGAATTTAATTGTTCAATTAAAACTCCCCCGTGTGAAATATAGCCAGTTTAAGACGAACTTGCTTGACTTTTTGCCGCTATAACAAACAGGGTTCTTAATAATATAGGTGGCATAATATTTCTAAACCTATTAAGGTAGTAAGAAAATCTTACTTTTGCAATTCATTTTTGATGATGCTTATTAAATCTTGGTATTCATTAAGAAAGGGAATGTAACTTAACCGATTTTTACTTGCGATTATTAGATGAAGTAAAGAAATCTAAAAGACTGGTTCTTATTCAAATTGAAGTTTGAGTTCTTCCAACATTAGTCTTCCGAAACAGTTTGTCCAGAAACTAACGAGGATAACTTGTTCTATCGGAATGTTTTCATAACCCCAAAGAGAACGCAGCAATGCTTTAAATAAAATAAAAGAATTATATTGGTTTATCTTTACGACCAGTGCTCGCCGAAAAGCTAAAATTTATTCTGGTTAGTCCAACAAACTAAAGTTCCAGTTCAGCACCAGTGAAGGCACCGCAAACTCGTTGTCCCACTCTCTGACAGTTCTGCCACGCATTCACTCCAGATACTAAGTTAAAGAACTTGTACCGGGAAACTTTGAATCACAATCTAAGATGCTGTTAATTTGCATTTACCCTTTCAGAACTTTTGCGAGAACAAAATTATATAGTCTTTTGTTTAACTCGTTTCTAGACTCGAAAGTTTTAAAGAAGCTTCAGCTTGTTAGAGTGCAAATAAAATGTCGCATTCCTTGACGTGTCTGTTTTAGAAGTCGTTCTGTAATAAAATCAGTCCTAACACGGCAGTGTGCAGTGAGCAGGAAGCCGCTGTTACCTAGCTGCGTTACACCGTCATTTACCATTGCCGTTTTCACTTTTACCATCAAACGTCGATGCCGCAGAGCCTTCGAAGAACTTAAAATGGCGTAGAAAAACGCGCGAAACGATTGGATGCGTTCACGATTGTCGCGTTCGAATAACAATGTGGTACGCGGCTTTATTATCTTACTTTTACCATAGACTACGGTTTTTCATAATGAGATTCTCCATTTAGTTATTGAATGTTATTGAATGTTAACCACGTCAAATGCGATAAACTTATTATTGAATACCACAGACATTAGTTTATGCTGCGTTCCTTCATCTTAAATGTGCCTCATCTGTAAGTAATACAGTAATTAAATTATCCTACTAAATGTAAAATCTTTCAATACAAATCAGCGGCTAATCGGCCAGTTTCATACACAATATCGGGAACACCGGTGTCAGAGATTAAGTCGTATACAAACATGCAGCCATAGTTGCTAACCGTTAGCGCTTTCCTATTTCTAAAGGCGATAACACACGTTGTGTCCTAGAGGTAAATTATAGAAATCAGGGTAAACTTGACATAACTCCATTTTAAAATTCCATTAACAAATTATAACAGCATGTCTCTTTTAAATATATACCTGCTTATTAAATAATTTAAAATCAGCAACGAAATTTAGTAGGTACAGATCTGACCTGCCTTACTGAAACATGGCATTAAAAATCTGTAAGTATTACCTTGTAAAGAAAATTAGCTATGGCATGACAGACTAGTGTGAAACTGGCACGAGCAGCAACCAATTGGCAGGCATTTGTTATTGGTGCCATGTCGCAGCCCGCGGCAGGCACTAAATGCGTAAAACAACTAACGGTGCCGGTTCGACGAACGGAAAGTGGTACTTATAATTTCGCCACCTGCCGCGAAAGGGAAGCCTGCTTTATTTGGCGCATCCTTTGCTATAGGAAGCGCACTAGGCTGGTTTCTTTTCGATCGAACTGCAAGTATTAAGGTCACAGCGTTAACTATTAAAATCGAAATAGAAGCAGAACTCCTAATGAATCTCCGGCAGTAGTAGAAAATTATGCCACCAACTAAGCATGAACACACACATCATAATAAAGTAAACAACCGGGGCGCTAAACGACACTAACTCGTCACCGAGCTCTGCAGCGCTAAAACGTGCCTAAGTGCCACATTAAAACTGGAGCTCGGGTTGAAAATGAAATTTAAACAAAAGTAAAAATTTAGTTACATTTCGTTATGGCCCTGAGTAACCACTAAATTCGCTTCGTACGTGAATACAGAACTGGGTCTTTATGTTTTTCAACTTTTTTAGAGTTCTCGTTATATGCTTAGTCAAATACTTGTGTTTATGGAAGCGGGGCAAAAACATGTTTTTGTGTTTATTCTTCAGAGTACTAACTTTCGTTTATATCTTCGTGTCCAACTATTTTAGCATACCGACTTTTACTTTTTGGGGTCGTGACTCGACAGAAACATAAGCAAAGGCTGTTTAAAAGACCACAGTCCGATATTTATCTAAGTAATTAGTAACAAAACTTTCCTTATATTACTTGAATTTGTCGAAAATGTATTACCACCTTAGTAATAAACTTTTTTTAAACTACGAACCTCTCTCTGCTACTCATATTCTAAGATGTGTCAACTTGATAAAATCAGTCTTGTTTTAAAATCATGCGCAAAGTAAGAATGTTTTTACTCCAAGGAAACTCGTACAGCGTGTTCCGTGTGTTAACTTCCCATTTTCTAACTAGATTTATTTCTCTTAATAGAGTTGCGCCAGTCGTTTAAGACAAGAATGAGCCTCTTCCGTGGCACTCGACTAGCGAGTTAAGGTGGAAAAAACCGTTCAGTTACATCAGGATACTACTTACGAGCCTATTCCCTGCGTACTTCCATTTTATCTAAAAACAGTTTAAAAAGTCACACAATACGTGTAAAGAAAAGCATTTAAAACAATCATTGCCAGTATTCATTATTAATTACAAACTATAGATAGAGGATTTATAGAGTGACAAAGCAATCTATCGTTAAGAACTAAATGGTGCCAAAGAAAAGGCCTGCGACGGTCCCATTTCTATTAATGTGGATCCCGCAATAGCTTTCTCGCCGACCTGCTAATTACCCATCGATACCACTCACGTCCACATCTCATCTAATAAGGGAGAGACAAGATAATTGTTCATAATGCTGCCGTCAACTACCGCAGGAAGTACGAATGCAGCCCACTGACCCACAAAGACCTTAAACCTAAGTATCACCTAAGTCTTAGGTCTTGTCTGACTGCGGAAACACCTACTTAATGTCCGACGACGTGGCTTTCTCGAGGTTAATCACTACTCTAGCCTGACCTTACACATGTTGGTATTGGTACTTACAGAGAGGTGGAAAATGTAGTTAGTAAATAATTTTAAAATACGAGAATCTATTTCCTTTAGCACCATTCTTGGCGTCTTTCTTTTCCCTTTGAATTGAATTATGAATATGGAAGTCACGTCGCAGACTCCATATTAGGAGTGGGGATAGAAACAAGGGGTACCAAGCTAACTGTAAAGCAGTCAATGGTCGAGTGACACTGACAATGAGAAGGCGTTCCGTTTTAGGTGGACGTCACGTAGTTTTGAGTACGTGTTCGTTAGTATAGAAAGACTGAGCTTGAGCACGTATAAGAGTTTCGAATGCTAAACTAAGACAAAACACAAATATAAAAACTGCTTCGTAATTTGTTGTATTTTTAATAATGTCTAATGACGGGATTACATTACGTACAATGATTTAATTGTAACGATTGAAGTAGATGCTGTTGACGATATAATCCATGACCATCGTTTTTGTTTAAACAGAAGTCGTGAGTGCTTTTTCGGCCAGTATTTTTTCTCTTGTCCATAATCTTCCTTATTAATGTGACTGATCGTATACGAGTTGTAATTGCAAATCATCTGTAAAATGTGAAAGTAATTATAGTGAGTAGCGTTTGTTCCGCCATCTTGTACAATCCGCTGCGTTCCGTTACCCGCGCCCGCGTTGGCAAGCTCGCGTTGATTAACGAAGCGTCGACACACGTGATAAGACTGCGACTGGCTTTGCATACATCATCAAACATGTTTACTAAATACTAAGTTACGGCTGCGCGAAAGCGACTCTAGGTTTAACTATGTGTCAAAGCAATACTGTGTAATATCAACAACCTAAGCAGATTACCGAACAGCTACAGAACGTCGTGTTTACGTGGATTATTCGCGCTATTAAATTTACTATGGAGTCTGGATTTCCCCAAGAGAGATATTTCGTCATAAAGAACCGATTGATATGGATTCAGTTCAAAACAACGATCTAATTTCTGGATGGAAATGAGTTTAAGAAATGTCAAACACGTCATGGCATGACATTTCTAAATCAAGTTTATATCTCTTTAACCTACCGCAACCAGTGCTTACATTGTTGTGTTCCGCTGCGGGGATAAGACAATGCGATTACTAGCATAGAGGCATTTCACCTTAGTCCTCTTGAGTTAGCAAGCATTAGCGGTTATTAGATTTAGTAGCGAGATGCCTACTATCGGCCTTGGTTGACTTTTTTACATTTTCATACAATTAGTAGCGTAACGTCTGTTTCAGAAAACCTCCAAACACGTAGTCGCACTATGCCTACTTTTTCGTTTTAGTTACTGTCGTATAGCATTTTGCTATATTTTATGAAAAATAATTTCGGGAATATCATGATGCCTAATTTAATACAGTCGTGTTGAAAAGGTCTTAAAATTGGACTATTTTTAAAGTAAGTACCTACTAATATCGCGATATAATTTAAGTATACATTACATATGTCTTTATTTAAAATCATAGCTTATCTCCTTGGTAAGTGCAAGAAGGTTAATCATATTACATAAAATAAAATAAGAACGTCATGTATGGTACGATGACTTATGTCGTTTAATAACAGTATCTATTTAATATTGGGTACAGTTATTATTTACCGAATAAAATGAATAATAACTATGTAAAATACATCACTAACAGTGACATCGTGTTAATAAAAAATACCAAGGTACGTATATTATGTAGCTATTCTTTTCGGCGTTTAACTTGATTACAATAGTATCTGGTTAATTCTTTTAATTATAATTATTATCAAATCAATCCGGCTTATTGTGGTTGCATTTTATCGAGGGATATTGACATCTACCACTCATATAGACGATCGATAAAATGCCAACCGTTATAAGCATACATATGTTTGTAACAGGGTTCCTGGTCATTGTGGAGAAACGGACATAGTCACACACGCCAAAAATCAAATAAAAATGGTTCTAGTATTTGGCGATGCACTAATAGACGATGCTCAGGATCCGTCACTTGGATGGAAGATGACGAAACTATTACAAGAATAAGTGACCATACATGCCAACCTAATTTCTATGCCTACAAAGTGGCGGTGATTAAGGCGAATTTAAAACAAGCCGTTTGCGATGACTTGGGTCCCATACCCCAAATATATGAACGCGTGATGTTACCATACAAATCCGATCCTGAATACGATGATATATTGCCAAATTATGAATCGGTAAAAGATTCACTTTACAGAGCCAGAAAGTCGCATCTTAATGTACACGCGACAGTTTTCAAAAAATTGGAAGATGTCGTCTTAAGTGAAAGCTTAAATAAAGACTTCTTGCTTTGTGACGATGGCAACGCAGATAAAATTTTAATATTCTGTAGTACAGAGGCTCGAGAAACAATAAAAAATGTGAGACATTTCTTTGCGGATGGGACATTTAAAAGTGTACCGCCACCTTTCAAACAGCTGTACACCGTTCACGGGCTAACTACGGCTCACATTACTCCATTGATATATTGTCTATTACCTAATAAAGAGCAATATACATATGAAAGGCTCTTTGGAATGATAAAAGCCCGCATTCCGGATATGAATCCAGAAATATTTCAAACAGATTATGAAATGGCGGCGATGAATGCCCTTCAAATCACATTCCCTACCGCAAACATAAAAGGATGTTTTTTTCATTATGCCCAAGCTCTTCACAAAAAGGCTAAGCAGTTGAATTTGTTTAATAATAAAACAATTGCTCTTTTTGTAGCACTGGCACATTTACCAGCAACTTTGATGCCTGAGGGTTTCCTCAGTATACAGTTTGAGGTTCTGTCTAATGTAGAGGGCTGGAACGACTTCGTAAACTACTTTCTAAAACAGTGGATGGATCCGAAATTAATTCATGCTGTAAGCTGCTTTGATAATCCTTATTATGTTCATACAATTAGTGTTTTGTTTTTGATTGTACATTTTGTAGGCAAAACAAATAACAAAAACATTGGTGAGAACGAAAGTCGGCATTATGCGACTCTTTGGTCTATTTAGAATAATGTTCGCCAGATCGCGATTTTCGGCATAATGCGATGATATGTATGGACTTTTCAAAATATTGTCATTATGCTTTATACTGCAAGTAAAAAATACAAGATAGACTAAGGCCGATAGTAGGCATCTCGCTACTAAATCGCGACGTTTGCAATATTTAGATTGTAGTCTCGAGAATGCAGATATCCGTGGATCGCAGGTCCCACTTCCCAACAGGTGGCCTGTGTACTCGTTTGCCTTGTCCAAGCCAAAAAAAAAAGTTTTAGCACATTAATTCAGTACCTAATCATTGCTTCAAAATAAACCACTGAAACGGTACCTCATTCTGCAGCCGTACAATTTTCCCGAGAATTTAGCCCAGCCACACTATTAAACTGAAACAATTTCTTGCCAATGCGGCGTTAACTCCAAACTTATTTTGGCAACGGAGTATAAACTGTCCGAATTAGAATCGGGCAGTAGTGTGAGCGGAGATATATCGAGCTATCGCGACCGGCGGGGCACTGGCCATCTGTTTATGTCCAGCGGTATTTGGTGAACGGATTGCTGGATACAGTTACAGCGGAGTGGGTCGCAGTGTATCACATGCCGTATGTTAATAAACATTCCTGGCAATAAAATGTGCACTTTGCAAGATACCCCGCATTTCCGCCCATTTGGTCGTCGTTCTTGGTTGTTGTAGATGTGCTGGCGACGCTGACGTAGGCTCGATTCTGATAGGCGCAAACTTTGAGTGATGGATGAGTGGTACCTTCGTTCATGAATTTGTCTTTCCTTGTTTAGACAGGTCTTGTTGTCTTGTGTGGTGTTCAATAAAACGTATTTGTATTGTATTGTATTGTATATTTTTCCATTAATACTCGGTGACCTAAATTACTGTCTTTACGCTCTATTAGTATGATTGAAACAGCCCTAATATCCAGCCTTAAAACAAATTGACGCTGCAACAATATTAAACAAAAAGAAAACAAGAATAAAACTAAGTGAATGAAGCCAACAACTGCAGTGGCAAATTAAATATTGCGACAACGAAGACGCTATTTTGTGTACCATTTTAACAAGTTGCACTACTTAGTTAATTTTTATTATGCCATTTTGTCTGAAAACTTTGTTAATATAATGCTATTCGGGTGCAATGCGAGTTAAGTGTAACAAGGTGAATTATGTAAGTTTAAGAAAGTTATACGCTTAACAAAATGTTATTATTTCACGTAAAAGCGCCCACCGGACAAGATTCATTTCCGTGTGCAGAACAGGATTTGAACTAAACTTACGTAAATAGGTATTATACTGAAAATGTAATTTTCTTTAGTACCTAATGGAGTCCGTATTGAATTTTTAACAAGTTATACTTACACTTTTAAAATCCCATAAAATAGAAAACAACCCTGAGCCGAACGCTTATTAAATCTGTGAGTAAAGACGCAAAAATATTCTACGCTTTTTTGCACTTCTGTTTTGTAACGTTATTGTAGAGGCGTTAATTTGTTTTACCGATTGTAGATAAATTAATGATAATATCCGGTAAAAACCAATTTTGTGGCTTTTGAATGAAAATGAATATTAGAATATTCAGTCAAACGACGAACATTACAAGTGTAATAAAAAAAAGTCTTAACATAAAAACAACCACAGTTTTGCGAATGTAAACTAGTTATATTTCAAAACTAACCAACGGAACTAATATTTAAAATTTATTGTAAAAAGAGCTTCATTACGCCTCGCTCATTTTCACCTGTACCGCCTTTGCTATTAGCACTTGACACTTGCAGTCTCATTGAAGAAATCCGAGCCGGCGTTTAGGAACTAAATGCATTACGTAGCCTCATTTTCTTGCGACATAAATTCCCAAGTGTCCTTACTTCGTGTATTATATGTTTCATCTTATTAATTGTAAAAACACTAGAAACTAAAGATTCACCCTGTACATTCTGAACCTTCCTAGAGTCTAAATAATGATAAAAACCTCTTCCAAATCCTTCCAGTAGTTAGCATCGTGACCATACATTCCTACAGACAGCCGCGGCCGGGAACTTTAATTTATATTATCTACTTATGTTGGATTTTTGGGAAAGTGAATTAGAATATACTCAGAAGGGGTCTCTTCTGGAATTGGAATTTACTCAGAAGAGACCCACTCTACATTTTATATATTTAAAAAGTTATTGAATATTAAATATTTAATAATGAAGTTTGATATTAATTGACGGGGAATAATTCTCTTACGTAAGTTGCGACAGCTGTAGATGGCCAAATCTATTATTCTGTTACAGTGCTGGCAATCTTCATTAAGCCAAAGCACGGTCAACAATAATTGAGTTGTCCCGATTTAAATATTCAGAAACTTTGACTCAAGTCGCAGATTGGCTTGAGAATTTAATGTCAAAACTATCAAAAAATTCACTCAAATACTAAGTGAAAAACATTACTTAACTGAATCAATTGCTTCAGAAAATGTTTTCGAATAATGGACGCTTTTAATCCTCGCTGTGGGAAAAGATTCGTAATTCAATCTGTTTGCCTCGTGCTTAGGAAAGTAGTGTTTGTATTATCGAAAACACTTTTCGAAAGCAAAAGCCGAACGGAAGCGGAATGCGTTATTACTTCCCATTGTACGTCCACATTAGCCCATCTTCGGAGTAAGTGCTCAAACATCTTGTGCAAAGAAAAAGCGCCTCTCACTTTCTTCGAATCATATTATCTCACAGCCCACGTGTCCATGTGAAAGTGAATATTCGGCAACCAATCAATTCTCGCCGGGGACCATTCACAATAATTATTGCAATCGGTTGAACGGTGCGTTGTCAATCAACTTTTTCCTATAGGCTCGCATATGATTGAATTGTGGCGTAATCATTGCGTCGGATAAAATCGATGAGCTAGGTTAACGAAATTCCTCAACCAGTCTCGTATACACCGTGTTTTTTTTTGATTTACGATAACTTTAAGGGAACGTTCTTTAGGTCAAACAAAGTTAATTTCCCGAAGACAGACAAATGATAAGTCTAACGGTTTTAAAGATATTTAATTTTTCAATTTCATCAGTTAATCACGTTAAACTAGTGTAAAAGGCTCTTAATTGATAACAACAATTTTCTTTTAATACGTATGAGTAAAGAGTTTCCAATTGTTAGGTTTGTATACGCGTCAATCTAAAGTGACTTGTACCTGTCAAGTGTTATCTTTACTTGTGTGTGTATGTCACGCCAACATAGACGTATTTGACACTGATTATTAGCTAGGTAACTCTAAAGGCCCTTTTAGAATGACCAAAGATAAAAGATTTCATTATTTTGTTCTAAACTGATTTTTTTTTTTTTGCAATATTTAAATATCTAATCTACCAATTAGTTTCTATAGATATACCTAGTAATATGCCGAAGTTATCGTAAATCAAAAAAACCACGGTGTATATAACGTCGATTTCAAATTTAATTCGTAACCCAAAATGTACATAATGAGTATGCTGTTCAATTCGATTTAGAAGCCCGAGACTTATCCGGGTGTCGCTCTAATTTGGAAGTACAGCCGGACGACCGGACGCTTGTGGCTAGAGCAAGCATTGCTATGTAGAACAATATTCAATTCGAATGGACTAGTCTGCCTTTTACATACGTACAAGGGAATTCAAAAGCAGATTTGTATCTACATCGATGATTAAAAATACGTCCGTTGACTTTCTGTGTGTTTCGTGTGGCTCTTCTTTTCGACAATCATTCTGTACCCAGTGCTGATAGACTTACTTTTCTCTCTGACAACTATGTAAAGAACAAACTAAACAACTTTCAGTAATTTCAACTCAAATAACAACCGGCTTTAACTGTCAAAAGCTCCTACGATGACGCTTAATAAAACGTATTAAGCGAAAATGGTATCAAAACTTTTTGGGTTTAATACAAGCTTAAAAAGCTAGCTTTAAAAGTAAAATACCGAACTCTGTCGTGCATTGTTGATTGCATAATTCGCATTATTAATTGAAATCCGTATTCATGAACTGTGTACGTTTACATGGAATGTTTACCAGGCACCGTCAATATCCAATTTGACTCGCTTTTAACAAAAACGTACTCAAAAACATTCGAAGCACTCTAGAGATTACAGTACAGTCAACCACTTTAATTTTAAAGCTATAGAATAGAAACTTGTCGCATTTGTAATAAATTTGTTGTGGCTTGACGCTGTCATTGTGACAGTAGTCTATGATGAACATAGCTTTGTTACTAGAAGTATAAAGATGACCATTCCTGCTACTGAACCATTTATAGACAAATATTTTAATAATTTACCTAATCGGCTTGTTAAGTTGAATGGACATAATGGCACTGACAAAGTCAACAGAGGAACGGTTCTCAATTTGTCGTGTTAGCACATAACACCGGATTATTTGACAATCAAATTAATATTCAGGACAACTTTAGTTCCCGTTGCGATCCTTATGCACACGTAACGGTCTATTGGATCGTTAGCCTCGTTCGCTGTTTACCGAACAGAACTAGAATCCGATATTTAGCAGGAAGCAGCCGTATTTGTCATCGTCATAGGCAGGTGAATGATTGGTCTGACCTTAATGTTAGGCCTGGGTGTAAATCGATTTCTTTGGACGTATTAAGCAAATCCAAGTTTATGTAGTTAGGAGTAAAGAGTCGCAAAGATGCGTAGCATTTGCTTATTATATGATAATATATCACTCTATCAGCTAATCACAATAATATCACAAGAAAGTTTTATGTCACGCTAAAACGGCTGGAGAGCTTATATCCTGTGGGGCTAGGCAAGTTGCCATCGAATACAAACAAACGCTAGCGTTTAGCTGTCGCTTTGCGTTGTCATAGAAAAAAATATGGAATTGACGTAAGTCACGTGATATATCGCTCGACATGCGTTGTCAAAAATAAAAAAATGACAGTTGTAACAAGTGATATATCACGTGACTTACGTCAGTTCCATACATTTTTCCATGACAACGCAAAGTGACAGTGATTACCGAATGCCAGCGTTTGTATTCGATGGGAACTTGTCTAGGGACGCTGAATAACACAAACCTTTTATCCTGAAAAAAAACAATTACCATAGGATGGTCAACACAGACGAAATCACAGAAAGAAGCTGATCTAGGTAATTGAAATGATTCTTATGATTTTACAATATCTACCATGCTTAATTTTAGAATTTATCGGTCGTTAACTCAAGTGACCAACTCGTTACTAAAATTGGATAAATCTCAGGAATGTTGAGCATTCTTTTGATTAAGCTTAGGCAGCGAAGAACCGATAAATTGTAGCGTTCAAAGCTAATCTGTAAAGTACTTAAGTCGGAGAAAACGATCTTAGGCGATTATCTGGAGAGATAAGGCCTTCTTCATTATAAGTGGACGGATTGTACTTGAATTATATTTTAAATTGATAAGCAGTTGAATAAGATATTTTTAACATTTTATGTCTGTGGCCAACTATCATACGGCCAACCTAGTAAGCATTACAATGCCACTTACCAGAAGCATTACATACGCATTGCCGACCGTTAGGCAAATAGGACGAGGGAGGGGGAGGGGGTCGCGAAAGGGGTTTTAAACCACCAGCCACAAACAAATCCAAACATCAGTAATAAAACAGTTGTAGGTTATTGCAGTATTTCCAAATCTCTACTATTTTGGGATTTTTCAGAGACTAGCATACCTTTACCTTAAACGCCGGTAACGCATTTACGATTCCTCTCTTAGTGTTGCAGGAGTTCATAAGCGGCGATCACGTCATAACACCTATAATAACTCCACTTAAATTTACGTGGTAGGATTACGTAGATCAACAGTAAAGTAATTAGTGAGGCGCATTTTCGTCCATCGAAAACACTATACTTTACGTCCATGTTTTTTTGACTATTCATGTCAATGAGTTCTTGGAAATCGCAGTTCAAAGTCACAGTATCGCTGCATCTCTATCTCGCGGTTTATAGTCGAATAACGAGTAAAACGGGCGGCCCATCAGATTTAAAAAAATTAGTTTTTAAAATAAAATAAAAAATAAATATCAGGGTACAATGTCACACCAATTGACCTAGTCCCAAACTAAGCTCTAGGCTTGTACTATGGGTACTAGACAACGATATAAATACTTATATAGAGAAATATATACTTAAATACATAGAAAACATCCATGACTCAGCAACAAATATTCGCGCTCATCACACAAACATCTGCACTTACCGGGATTTGAACCCAGGACCGCTAGCTTCGTAGGCAGGGTCACTACCAACTAGGCCAGCGCGTCGTCAAAACGCGTTTTCTTATTAGCCTTCCAGCAAATGACAAGTTTTGACGTCTGGCTGCCAGGACTTTACCAATCTCTGTATCTTTCACGTCCATATGTCCCAACAGCTAAAATTCACGTCTCATAATGTTTGCCTAACAAGTAAATATTAAAGCGTGGGACTATATTTCGAAAACCACCTGTTATTTGGTCCACAAGGAGGTCGGGCAGCAGAGTTCCCATTGTCACAATGGTCAATTATGTGCGTCTCGCCCCGATTCGACTTTATAACGGAATGTGGGCCCGAAAACTATTATTTAAATAAGCAATAAACAGCAGAATGAGATTAGCATTCACGCTCGCTTACATTTGTATTCTGCTGGTTTCTTGTGAAATTATGGTACTTAGGTATTTTATTTTATATTTTGTCGTAGTTCTTCTCGTTTTTTGTTTATTATCTTTATCGTTTTTCAAAAATCCCGGAAGAAATAAGACCATAGACTATGGCTGTAACCCGCATTTAATCGTCAATTAATAAAACAACAAAAGCGATCGGACCTATCTTGATGTTTATGACACAAAACATTAATTAAGCCCCAATTAAAATCGCTTTTATTCGCGAACAATCGCGGGCATTGGGCAATCCTGGTTTTATCGTGACAAATTATCGTCGGCAAAAGGCAAAAACAATGGCTGTCGCGGGTAATCTTAAATCTGAGCAAAATGTTGCGGTTACGTATTGGGCGGTGAGAAATGGATCGCGGGTCTGAGATCAAGAGATGATTTTGGACCTGGAATTAATATTGTAGCACGCTTATCAGAGTACAAGCCAATATTTTTCATTTCTATACAAGACAGACACGATATTGAGACTTTGGTAGCGAATATGCTAGACGCTACCACTCGACACGAATAACCTTGAAGGGAAATTAACCTTTGGCAAATCTTAAAGGAGAAACATTCTTATTTTTGTTGATGCCACAAACGCTTTGCGAAAAGAGGTTGCGTTTGAGTTTTTCTATTAGTCATTAGCCTTTTCTTTCTCAAACCAGTAAGTATAAAGAACCTATCCAGAAGAATAATATACCTGAAATGGGGGCGCCGCTAATATTTTCTTTGGTTCGTAATCAGCAATGAAATGGCGAAGTTTATTTTATATACCTTGTACACCTGTAAAACTCATAGTCGTTCAGTTCTACTTACTCGAGCCAGAAGCAGTTTGATAAGCTTTTAAATTCTGAATTTTAAATTTTCAGGCCCTGAAAGGGACATAGATATGCTAATCCCACATTCAGTGACTAAAACTTTACAGATTTTAATGTTTAAGAGCTAAAACTACGTTTTTGAAGCAACAAATTTGAAGCTTCCATAGCCATCTTGTAACGTCATCAGTCAAAGCCGTAGCTCGCACGCTTTGGTCCACATCGACACAATACCGAGGCGTGAGAACAGGCCACGGGGGCAACAGAAGATACAGGAAGCCGTGTTCTATGATAATGCCACGTGTATTCGCTTTAGTTTTTTTTTATAAAACATTGACGTTTTTTGGGAGTTAGCATAACCTAACAAGTTTTAAGTCATTTGCTCATCGAGAAGTTGGTTTAATATACATTGCAAAATTTATACCAAAAAGACAAATAAACAGACAAACAGACAGACGAGAAAACGAACTAGTAAAACAGTGGTGAAAAGGCGTAATATTTAATAACTTGGTTAATTAATATAAACAGCCGTAGTCAGCCGTGGCTGGATTACATTGAACGTCATTCATTATGAAGAACAAAATTATGAATATTGATGTGCTAAATTAAATAAAATGTTAATTAGTTTACGTTAATTTTAAAATTTTCTTTTTATGAACTCATTTAAACATTTATCAAGCATACGGGTGTTTTCATTTAGTACTTACCTTTACCATCCGTTTGTTATATCTTCCCTTAATAATAACGTAATTAGTATCTTAGGGATTAAATTTAGTACGTTCATAATTATTACGTTCATAGCAGATTATATCCAGGGGTAATTCCAGCGTTCACAGCTTATCTATACAAACAGATGGAGGGAAGGTTTAAATTATCTCTCATATTCTACTTAACTTAATAACTCAAAACTGAGTTTAAATGGCTGCAACTATAAATACATATACAAAACCATAAGCACCACCAAACAAGTATGAAATTTTGGCAACGAGGCCCAAACCAAATTAACATTAAGCCTTTAATCATTAAAATTCTAACAAAAAATTGAGAGCCATCAAAGTGAGAAAACAGCTTGGTCCCCTGTTTTTCAAAGTTGACGTGGTACTGTACCGGCTGCCGATAGGACACCGCAAAACCGCCTGGACTGACATCTTTCGGCCGTAAGTCAGGAGTCCAGAAAACCGCGGCACGCATACTGCGAATTACATATGCTCAAGTATCGAGCAAGATAGGGATGTGTAGTTTAAACGTAAAAAGATAAGGACAACAATTAGAATCTTGCATAGGTTACAGGTTACAGTATTCAAAAAGTAATGTCTTTTTAAATCTTAACATCGATATAATCTTCTAAAGAACCTTTCCGTCCCTAAATATTTCTGTTACAAAACCTTACCGAATTGGTTGGCGTTCAGAGAATTTTGCATATTTTGAGCAACAAGCTGCTTTCAAGAACAAGCAAAACTCTGAACTCAGCCCAGACTTTTCAAACTATTATCGATTTAGTTCAACGGTTTTGTTTGTGTACAAGGTTCTCAACTGCTCAATTCACTATTCCGTGTTGATACCGATTCAATAGAAACTTCGCCAGAGAGCGTTAATACAAAACGGGTAAAAGACCTGACTCCAAACTGGAGAGGTTACTGATTGCGATTTTAGAGAATTACTAGTCCTCACGATATGTTTTTAGGAACCAACAAATATGTAATAGTTTCAAATTCTATAGTCCAGGTCCGGCTTTAAATATTTCTTAAGATTAGTATAGTTAATTGTTGGTTTATTTTAACTTGAAGTGATAATTAATTTGCGCAAGCTCTCCAAAATCGTTCAAATTGGGAACCGAGTTTAGGGAGTAAGATGTATAACTTTTATCACTCTCCTACGACCATTTGTGTGCCAAAAAAATTAATCCTTCGTATAGTTAGAATATAAACTTATTGAATGATTAAAGTACCTAGTATCTTGTGAGTCAAAATTATATAACTCTATTTAATAGCTAGTCGCATTCTAAATACTCGTAGCATCTACATATTTAGTTCTACATTAACATCGCCGAAATTTATTTTCTATAGAAATTAGGTTAAACATTATTTGACGCCAAAGTCTAACCGAAGATGTTGTCTCTTGAAATATCATTAAGTTTCCAAATTTAGACGCTTCAAACTCTAACATAAGGAACTAAGGTTTGTTAGATTAGTCCAGTTTTAAGTAAGTTTGTAGTTCATTCGTTTGTTGTTTGTGGTTTATTGTTTCTTTTCCACTTCTACCATATAAAGAACTTTAATGATTCAATTTAGATGTTTATCGCTTCCAGAAATTTGGCTTGAAAATGGCCCGAAATGCATGAAAATATTTTTATATCGCGTCGATCGAAGTATTGATAAAAGATTTCGGAAAAAGATGAAAGGTTAAAACGTAAGCAATCATAAACATACAAAAAAAGTATTTTAGTAAAAAAAACATAATTGCCGTTTTAAAAAATATTTCGAAAGAGGATTCTGGCCATTTTCACTCCAAATTTCTGGCCACGAGAAACATCTAAATAAAATTATACTTAAAAGTTCTTTTTCTTAGTAATTGAAGCGTTATTCACTGCAAATTTTTGAAAAGCTTAGTCATGACATTGTTGGTGTCATGGGAGGATTTATAAAATAGGTTTTATGTTGTTCTGCCTCACAGTCCGTAAATGTGATCCACTATATTCGGTACCGTCAGAGACCTAATTGCTCCATCACTCGATCCCTTTCCACCGTCTCCTCAGTCACTCAATGGCACAAATTGAATCCACTACCAAATTTATAAAGTGCTCACCCAGAACTGAATCCCGAATCACATTTACAAAGACAACTCCAATATTTTACTTCAATTTAATGGATTGAAAATTTGAACGCATCGAATTTGAGTTGATTATAAATATCGGCCACTGTACAAGGATTTTATTAACTTAATGATCATACGCTTATAATAGCAAGCAGTTATTGGTTTATCGGATTATTTTACGTAAATATTATAGCGTCCGATTTACGGTACTGAAATTATTTTGCTCCATAATCGCGACAAATTAATGTAATCCTCAACTTATTATATAGTCACAGTCGGATATGACTACTTTGCTGAAATAAAATATATTTCATTGAAGGTAATTGTTATTGTTTCATCGTTTAAGTCTTTACATTGTAACTATTACAGTACATAGACGTAGTATATAGACCTCAAAACGAAAAGGAAACTGATTGGCTCTGATTAAATAGCCGATCCTATCTCCCTCTCTCCCCTACTATTTTCTTCATATCTTCGGTCGACCTAATCTTAATGTTTATGTTTGTACCGCTTTCTCATATTATTTTATGTATTGTTCACAGATTTACGATGTTGATAAGGTGTTCGGCGACACTGTGTGTCGTCGCGCTACTACTCGCTGCAACACCCACTAGTTCAGAGGTAAGCCGCTTACATTGTCAATAATACGACCACAAAATAGCTTGCTGAAGAGCGAAGCATTTTATGAAACCTATCGGAGGCTGTCGTGAAATCTAATTTCGTTCCTATACTACAATATTACATACCAAGTGTTGGTGAAATTTAAAACCTTACTAACACACAGACGAATGTTTAGACGATAAGTATATTACTTCGCCGAATCATGCCCAACGATTTCGCAATATAAATTTGCACATATTTTTCCCCAAAGTCTTCATTGAAATGTGTACAGATATAATAGTTTTGTTTGAGCAGCGACAAAGCATAAAGAAACGTATACAGAAACCCAGTGAACTGTAAGAAGAACAAAGGGTTATGGCTGAATTTTGATTGTCTAACGCCGTCTTCCATTGATACTTGGGCGGATGTTTGCAGCTTCTCTGTCAATCATACGAGGGATCGCATTGTATGGTAAACAAACTGTGTATAGGATATTAAACCAAGTGTTATTACGTAGACGCAATTTCGCAAGCTGTTCTCGAAACCTGCACCTTATATAACTATATACCTACGGAAAGGCTTTGGTTTGGTTTATACATTTACAATAGAATTTACAATTCGAACGTTCTTAATTTGAAATAAAAGGTTATTTATGCTTATTCTTTAATTGTTTAAATGCAGATCTAAATTGAGCCAACATGTGCGTTAATATTTTTTGATTTAGATAGCCATTTTCCTGTTGGCTGCTCTTAATCAAAATCAAAGTTTATTTATGTTTAAATGTATATTTTTGTTTTATTTTCGACAACAAAAAAATAAAATCTGATGATAAATTTCATGTTCTGGGAAAAGTGAGAAATAGAACGCACACTTCTATTCGGATTCAGTTTGCAGATTTTTATAAATACTATTTATTGAATAAAATATGGTCCGACATGCTATTTTATCTTGATTTACTAAACGCAATAGGTATTTACCAAATTAGTTTATTCGTATCACAGTTCTAAATTCATTTTTCTTATAAACCAATTGCGTTACTCCGTTTTTTTTGACTAAATACTTTTTCTAGTCTGCGACTTTCTTCGATCAGATAAACAATAAAAGTTCGACGCTTACCAGTTTCGAAATCAATCAGGTGTTACGCAATCGCGAATAGTTTGCCATCAACAACGGATATTAAATTTTGAAGCCGACCATTACGAACACGATAGGTGAGGCTTAAACTGGGACACTGCAGAAATTTGCTCATGTTTAATGTACATTGCGGTTTCGTTAAGATCTAATTGAAAGGATTTTCATTTAACAGCGAACTCAAAACATCAATGTACAATTTGTTTAAGAGAACAATGACAAATGTAAATCATTGCTGAAAATAAATATTTTAGAGCGCAGTGGAAAGCAAACGTCTGCTACTGCCTACAAATAATAAACCGCTAGGGATATTAATTTTTTAATTGCCCTGATCCAATTTCCCGGCCGAAGGCTGTAAATTCGATGATCAAAAATCGCTTTTGCGAGTCATGTAATATTTGATACCAGTAAACGTTGTTCTTTTTAAGTAGGTAAGTACTTTGTGCGGAGTTTGCTTCACGTCATGTTAAATCATTCATTTTCCGTTTACGTACTTTATTTTCACGTAATCAACTCGCCAATTGTCGAAAATCGCTAATTATCTTAATATTCTCGCTAAGTTATGATCTTGACTCGGCTCCAGAACTGGCCAATTAATAGCTATGTTAAAACAAAATAATATAACATATTATAGACCTATTTAAGCAAGCGAATCACAGAATCGATTCTATCTATCCATTGACCTGAACAAAAAGATAAACTACCCATCGAAGGAAATCGAGATTGCATAACAAAAAGACGAAACCAAATCTTCGCGAACCATTACTGGCAGCTGAACTGTAGTTTAAATAGTGTTTAAAGTTTGAAATTGGAACGATCTGTTTTTGTCTTTTTATTTTATTTCATATACTGTGCCAAAAGATTTTCGTGTTGTGTTTTGAGAAAATAACGTGTATGCAATGTCCTAATGTGCCTGCAGTCAAACTGTCCTGAAACAGTTTTGCAGGGCTGTTGTTTATGTGTATTTTTTGTTGTTGGTTTAATAAATAAATAAAGTAAATAAGTAAAGCCAGCTCCAGCCATGTTGTTAAAAGCAAATACACTTTGAATGCGGCACTAAATTTGGAAGCATTTTCCGTAGGTGGTCACAAAAACATGACAGGCACCGAGTACTTTCGACATTTTGTTTGATTTAGTAAAAGCAATGACGAACCTGAGTGAATGTTTAATGCGTGTGCTATGCACCTACGTGTTTGGGTCGTATGGAATGAACGTGCACCGTGGCTCTACGTGCTTGTGCACAAATGGTTTTTCCCTTCAAAATACTGCCTTTTGTAGCATCGGCGGTATCGCCGGTATCTTACTTTGTTCAACTGTTTTTAAAGTTTCTACATAAGATAAGGTAGGGCTCCTAACTTGTACAGGTTAATTTGGTTTGTTGTTAGGTACCTAGTAAAATGTTTTGCTACTTAAACTTAAATTAGTAACTAGGAGTTGGATAATAGATTATTTCATGAATTGTGATTGTCGTACTCAGTTTAAATTATCGTATTGTTATCAAAAAAAATAGATAAATTCGTATAATTTAATTGTTATATTTATTATAATGGGAAAAAGCGGGAGAAGAGACTAATTAAACCATTTTTAATGGCTTGTAGAAGGTAAAAGAGCAAATATGGCCCCTGATGATAAGTGGGATAAGGCCTATTAAAATTTGCAAACTTTAGACTACAATCCTGAAACTCCTTATGCGTTGCCAATCCGACTACCGGCTGCCACCTACAAAAGACAAGCATACTCTTTCATCAAATTATTTCAATAAGTTGGCCACATTAGAATCTTTTACACGTCGATTATAGTATAGAGTGAATCTACTAGCACAAAAACTGACAAATCATCTGAAAATCCTTTCCTGAAGCACCCTGAAGTTGTGGGCAGCGGTGATCACTTACCTGTTTTCTTACCTCCACTAGCTTCAAAAAAGTTTGTAGTTAATGGAGAGCGATATGATGCAAGCGCGCTATAGCGACTCTTAATCACGTTTTCAAAACAATGTCAACGTCAACCCACTCGGATGTAAACCTTTACTAGGGCTGTGTATTGCACAAATCGTGGTTTCACAATAAAGAAACTCTAGAGCTAAGTCCATGCACATTGTCTAAACTCCGTTGCCCGCGGAGGGCGCGGTCACGGGGACAATTCTCGCTTTCCCTGCTGTGCCAAATTGTTAGGCATTTGTGGAGTCACGACGATTTCTAGGACTTAAGTTGTATCCCAAACTGTTATATCCTGCCAAATTTTAGGTTACGATAAGGACCGAGTTAACCTCGTAAGGCCTGGGTGTGCAATAGGATGTAGATACTCGAAGCCATTTAATTTAAACCCTCTTATAATAGGAATAAAGTTAGTGTTTTTGGAACTAAAGTAATTGAACTTAAGGTCCTTACTGGAAGATGCAATTTCCATTCCAGAAAAGTGTTTGAATTAAATTCTATCCCTTTCACTTCCACAGTTTAGAATGAAACTAAAAATATATATATATATATTTCTTGCTGTTCTCAATTAGTTACATTGCTTTTATAATACTTATAACGTAATTATAGCATTTTCATTTACATGGCGCCTTTTTATTTTTTTCTATACGTTCATAACGAGATGACAGCAATTTTGGTCTAAAAGCAAGCCACCGCAGTTTATAGAATTGTCCGACACCGGGTCATAACTTTCGAACCGATTTATTGTTACCTCACGGTCACGCAACTCAGCCTTGAAATGAATGAAAGATCAATGGCTGTATGAAGTAGCTATCTAAAATAGATATAGATCAAAATACTGTAATATATACAATGTAATCATTTCTAATCAATCAGCGTATTTCAAATAACATAGAAGACAATAATAATGCAAAATCAATTTCCTGCAAAGACAAAGAATCACATTTTCCATTTAAATAAGGTTAAAATTATGTGTAACTTTGTTAGGAGAAATATCTATGTATAACAAAAGCCTAATTTAGTTGCTTTAAACAAGTTCTATAACTGAAGTCCGCTATTGAGATATTTTTAGGGTTCCGTACAAATAATGAAAAAAAGCAACCCTTAAAAATAGGATCACTCGTGCGTCTGTCTGTCCGTCTGTCTGTCACAGCCCATTTTCTACGAAACTACTGGACCGATTGAGTAAAAATTTGGTACACATATGTAAATTCATGACCCAAACACAGGTGTGGAAGGTATTTCTTTTTTATTTACTGGTCATTTTCATGGGACCAATTAGAAAATTTAAAGAAATAGTTTTGCATATGTTACTGTGTCATATATCAAATGAAAGGGCTCGTTATGAGGATCTCAAATAAGTAGGTATATTTTTGTTATTATTGTAAAATAAATAGTTTTGATTTTATTCTTGAAAGAAGGCCAAAATTACTTACAAGTTTACAACCCTCCGAAACTACTGCGCCTAAAATTTTGAAAAAAATCAAAATATAGTTCATTGCTTGTAGATTACAAGAAAACCTATAAGAATTCTATAAGAAAAAAAACATAAAAATTACGTATGTACGGAACCCTCTGAACGCGAGTTCAACACTTCATTGGCCGGTTTATTTTATTTTATTTTGTACATATAGGTACATCATGCATATAATTTTGATGCTACGGTGTGAGAGAGGCTATTTATATTGTAATACGCACTAAAATCACCTTGGTAAAATCAATTTGAACATACATGAAAAAGTTTCTTAATGGAAATTCTTGAAAAGACCATTGGCGCGGAGAAAACCTTTTGCAGAAAAGTGCTGGAAAAGTAAGGAACTCGACGAAGTGTATAAGTAACTCTCTAGCATGTATGGAAAAATGTTCAAGTCAGAAAACGTAAAAATATCTTATGAAATAGATTCTCGATTCGCCCAATAAATTCCCTGCAATGCGGGGGACGAATGCAAGCGCGGTGTGCATTGCATACTGAGGCCGTTACTTTCTACAATTGTATTGATTTTCTTGATAGCATACAATTCATAATATTGTTTAAATTGGTATGGTATGAGAGTAAGTAGGTTCATTTGTAAAAATAATTAGGCTAGAATTACACACTATACAATTACTTTGATTTTGAGGAAGATCCATTTTTTTTTATCCACATTGTTATAAACCTGGTCATTTCATAGCTTCCTAGCTTCAACTAATACATACATAGGATTTAGTTATCAATTTCACTATGGAAGGATCAATCAATTTAAAAACGTCAAAATGTAATTTGTTTTAATAAAAATAATTGTAGTAGTGTTTTGATATTTTTAATTCAGCCCGTTTGATTGGTAGATAAACAGTTTGTTTTGTAGGTAGGAACGATTTTTTTTTTGTGTTTGCGACGTCTTTTGTTGTCTTCGATTAACATTTGTTTTTGTTTCAGGGAAACCTCTTCACGTGTCCAAATGGTAAGCTATTACGTAGATATATTACATTTTTAAGACTAATTATAAACCATTTTTTCAATGCTTCTATCAAAGCAATTAACACGCCTCGTTTGTTTTAACAATCTTACCTTGGGGTATGCAAGCCCCAATGTCATGGACACTTAAGTAGTTAAAACTGCTTATTTACATTAAATTACGTAATTATCAACAATAATTAAAAGCCGATTATGTAAGGTGCACTGCTCTTGCAAAAAACTTGTGATGTTTTACTTCAACAACAGTCAAATGAATATAAGAAAAAAAAACCCATTAAAATTGGAGTTCAACCTGTATCTACGTAGCCCGAAATAGAATTACCTAAATACCACATACATAAGACTATACAAAAATGAGACACACAAATATGTGATTACTCCCAGTATAAAATTATTAAAAAGCATGTATTATGTATGTATAATTTAAGAAAATTATCTGTTTACTGCAACCCTCCCTTAAACCCGCAGCCTAAGCCGACCGCAAACAAAATGTCTGCCCCAAAATGTCCCTAGTTGTTTATTTCTAAGCATTTTGCGGGTCCATAATAACATAAAGGTACGCATTGTTTTACCAAAGAGTCGTGGGTGCGCGTAATAATTTATTAACAGCTAACAATGCCGAGGCGAACTTATGTTAGGATAATGTTGCAACTACACCGAGCGCTACCTACGACCTGTGAACAATTAGGATTTGTACAATACAATGTTAATGGCAGACGAAATACTTGAACTACTTGTCTATTCTGTTCAAGAAGTTATGACCGACTTTATCAATGCAAGGTTACTTGTCATTAGGTAGAGAACAGAATTTGCAAACTAAGTAAACCTTTAAGATGTGGTAAACGTTACTTGATCTATGCTGAAAGTTGTGTTGATGACTGATGTCGGTCATTTGCCAAAACGAGACGTGAACAAGTTATTACCTTTGGAGAAGACAAGGTCATGTTGAAATTTTAGTGTAATTCGAATCACTACCACCAATTGTTTATTTGAATAAGCAAACCGTGTCGCGGGTACTGAATGTGATTCCATAAGGACGGTGACTTATTCAATCCTTTTTATAACGGTCCCCGTTTATATTCCTCGCACGCTCAATCCAACTTATCCTTTATTATATGTTCTAGAAAGTTCCAATATTCGTGCAGACCCCAATCGTTCGCAAGGAAGGTCAACTGCGCGTGATTCACCCGCGCGACGTGTGAAATGGTTCCGCTCAGTTCGATTTCTCGGTTTTAGTTTTCTAACGACCTTGTGCATCCGTCTAGCGTGCCACATTATGACTGGACGCTATTTAAAATGCATTCGTTGGCGCGACCACAGCTAATCACAAGACTAAGCTAGGTTTCTATTCATATTATGCTTTGTTTTACTTGAAACTATAACTTTTATTTTGCTTCATTACCCATTCTTAGATCTTTGTTAGACTCAAAAATTGGGAATGTTCAGTATAACATTAAGCAGCTCTAACCATCGGCTTTGGCTTTGT
The DNA here is from genome assembly GCA_923062465.1 of Acleris sparsana. Taxonomy (NCBI): domain Eukaryota; kingdom Metazoa; phylum Arthropoda; class Insecta; order Lepidoptera; family Tortricidae; genus Acleris; species Acleris sparsana. The sequence continues at coordinate 7,830,364 of OV281293.1, forward strand.
TAATGTTCGTCTTATCCTTAATAATAACTAACCCTAAACCCCCTTTGATAACGATCCCACAATAGTCAAGACTCTACATGTCTATAATTTATTCTGTATCCTAACTGATTACACGGAGTCTTCTAGCCAGCGCGCTTGCAGCCACCTTTTGTGTTCCAAATTAGGATTTCTCTTTGAATATCGCTATTATGAGCTGGATAAATTGAGGTCTGTTATGACACTATCCTTTAATTGTTGAGCCATAGAACCATGTCATTTTTTTATATACGTAAAAAACTTAAGTAAAGCTCTGCTTGCATGTAGTTATGTATAAAACTAATATGGGATTTACGTCAAGTTTTTTTATCTATAATAGCCTAAATTAGTGTCCCACAGCTGGGCAAACGCCTCATTCTCCGATTTCCAGACCTGTCTGTCCTGTCCAAAGCAATCTCTGACCAGTCGCTTCGAAACGAAATGCATCTAAGTCGTCCCGCCCCTTCGCCTTGGTCTACCACAGCGCCGGTAATCGTCCTGTGGCACCCACTCAAATACTGTCTACGCCCAACCTGCCTGAGCGGCCCAATCCCACTTTACCCTGGTGGTTTTTTCGCCAATATGACATGCCAATTTTGGAGCGCTATGTTTATTTATTTATTTTATTTAACCTTTATTGCACAAAAGAACACACTTAATATACAAAATGCGAACTTCATGCCGTAAGGCATTCTCTACCAGTTTACCTTTGGGCAAAGCAGAGATTGTGGTGGCGGTGCAACACAGGGTCTAACATATATATAACCTATACATAATAATATATACCCACATATCAATATATTAAATTTATATAAATTCTTACATTAGTTGCAATATTAAATAAATACATGATAAGCACAAAACATTACATGTTGTGCTATGTTTTTTTTTTATGTTATTGCAAATATGAGGATGAAACTACCTACATCAAAATAACTGATTGGCTATTTAGCTAATGGGCGGTTTAACGGTGGCCCAAAGATTAAAGTGGTTCACCGGTTATATGAAAGTCTTTTCCGGTACATAGGTAGATGTCGATTTTAGAAAAAACCTTAGCGAAGGTCTACATTATTACAGTAACTACGTATGATATTTTATATACAAAAACAATATAATTTTATATACATACATACATACAAACATAAACTTACGTAATTATTGTCATGGCAGAAATCGAACGAACCAGACGTGTTATAATCAAATTAAACGGGTAATTTCTCCCATGCCGGTAAACCACAGCTGCGCCGAGAGCCGCCGGAGCAATAATGATGCAATATGCGTCATTCGCGCCTATAATGCATTTACAGGTCACCGCCCTGACACCTCCCATCAAGCTGTTAAGGAACCTGGAACGTGGTAAATTGTCATCAGCCCCTAATTAGTGCAGGAAACTCTCCACTAACTCGCTCGTACCCACTTTACTCTTCTCAGTCTTGGAACTTGCGTCAAACATTACTCGAATTGATTCTCTCTCGTTCACGTTTTAAAGCTATTTTATTACGTTCGTAATGTCACCGATCTTTTCTTAGTTATCTGTTAAATCGCAGTTTATAGCTTTCGGCGTCAAGTAACGCTTATATCTGTGAGAATTCTTTAAGTATACGACTTGGGACAATGAAGCGGGTTCAGCGTTTAAAAGCGTCACTTGTTACTTGTCTACGAATATTTGTGTACAATTTGTGTAAAATCCCTTACAAAATCGATTTTAAATTAACTAATGTACAGTTTTACGCGGCGTAGAGTTGCGTATGGACGACAGATGTTTGTTTGCGTAACGCAAGAAAGTGACGACATAACCAATCTCGTCAATTAACATACGGAAATCGGAGGCATTTTACCGGCGACCTCATAATTATCTTGTTGGTTGTATGGCATTAAATTTTTAATAACACGGTCAACGCATTTTTTCTACTTTCTTTGCATTGATACCTCTTTATACAGAAAGATCTTGACTATACATCAATGTACCTACACATACAATATAACACCGACTTAGAATGTGGCTACAGACAGATTGAGTCAATTCCAAGTTTGGAGTGAGACCGCGTGTTCCGAGATCCCCAAACGAAGGGATTAATCTTCTTGAGACATCACTACATTCCGACGAGATTATCGAATTATCTTCTCCCCCAGTGTTAAGTACAACCCGCTTTATTAAAAGGGAGGTTGTATTTATGTGATTTATTGAAGGCGTTTCGTTTCAACACGAGTAAATTTGCTTCCAACTTTCCAAGCAAAACATAAAGAATAGCACGTTTTTAAATTATGAATGTTCAGGCTTTAATGTTTTGGGATATGGTATTAATTATTTGTTTGTAATATTAGTTCAGGAAGTAAGTAGGAATGGGCCTGCGCCCAGTCTTGGCCTCTATTCATGACCTGACGGACATGTTATCGTATTGTTAACTTTTTGATAGCTCTTATTTAATTGACAGTAATGGCGCGGCGGCCGAGTTACTCGTAAAAACAGTATCATAACAGCTCAAATGCGATTATGATTTTTCCGCCTAGAATAGAGGCGCTGGTAGCTGTTAGCTTATTTGTACAATATACAAAACTTTGTAGGAAGATATACAAGTTGGTTTGAGTTTAAACTAAATCTGATTTCAAGTTTCCTAACACCAATAAAATTATCGGCGTTACTTATTTACAGAATGTGAAAGTTTGTTCTTTAATCCGGTTACACCAAAATTAGGGTAAATTTTGAAATTGAACAAGCCCCTAGTGGTTCGGATTCGCGGGTCGCGTTCGGTCGGGTCAGCCTGCCAACCATGTAAATATTACAACATGATCACTCGAATACTTGTCTTGTTAAGCATACGTTGTACATTTCTAAAGTGGGCATGTTTAAATAATAATAAGCTTAACAGCGTAGTTTTTAATTTCCGCTATTCCCCAGACAGTACAGATTGCCAGGATGAAAATATAGCTTATGTCATAGACTAATAACTCTGTACATAATTAACATCTCAATTCTAAGCAGTAAATACGATATCGTACTTAGTCTGTTATGGAATTGTTTTTAACTCGGTCGCCTTTACTGTCAATGAAATAGAAGCTAACAAAACGATGACAGCTTAAAAACGATATGGTTTTTCCCGTTTATAATACTGGCCCTTGTAAACGACACACGGCAACACGTTAGCCTAGTTGGTAGTGCCTACGAAACTAGCGGTCCCGGGTTCAAATCCCGGTAAGGGCAGATATTTGTGTGATGAGCGTGTGCTGGATGTTTTCTATGTGTTAAAGTATGTATTTCTCTATATAAGTATTGTACCCATACTTATTGTTAGTACAAGCTTAGAGGTTAATTTGAGATGAGTTCAATTTGTGTGAAATCTCCCCTGATATTTATTTGGTGCTATTTATTTTATTAAGCGTTAACAACAATCCGTTTCATAAAGGAACAAACACATTCGCCTTCATATGAAAAGTATTACAAAATGTTATTCACGATTGTAAGTAATTTGTTATAACTGCATAATACCTAAAACAAGATTACACCCCGTATTGCTATTGTAATTTATATCCCAAGCTAAAGTTTTGACTTCGCAATTCAAATTATAAAGTTGGAATGAAACACGACTATAAATTATGCGAAAATGAATAACGACCCAACTAGAAATTAGCCACAATTTATTATTATACCTGTGGGTTAGAAATGTGTTTTTATGTACGTATTATTTTCCAGGTTTCTTGTGGTTTTTACCGACTCTCATTCAATTTATTATATGAAAGAGTTATTAATAGCGTGTACTTTCATCGGGCTTTACTGTTACAGCACCTATTAGCATCTGTGGACTCTATTCTACTTGGTAAAACTATATCGCTTTTGATACGTTTTCGTATTGTCAACGTTACGATAGTTTTTATTGACAGTAATGGCGGCCAAGTTAAGAACAATACGATAACACGTCAAAATCAATATTGTTTTACCGAGTAGAATAGAACAACAGTAATACCACACTCGCAGAAATATTGCGTTCCTTTACACTATCTTTTTTTTTAAATAATGAATTCTTGACTCATTCTTCATTAAAGTAGGTATCACCTCGTGCAGCGTCCGTACGGATCGCTACCACCATCGTATCCATTAACCCACCGCCAAGCAGCAGTGTTCGCATTGCTGTGTTCCGGTGTGGGGATAAGACAACCGGTGAAATTACTAGCATAGAGGCATTCCATCTCAGTCCTCAGGGTTGGCAACGCATTTGAAGTCTTAGGATTGCGGTTTGGAGATTGTAGTCTTGAGATTTCAAATGTCTATGGGTCCCACTAACCATCAGGTGGCCTGAGTGCTCGCGTGCCTTCTCATTGCCATAAAAAAACAAAACAAATTTGCTTAAAAGCTATGTACCTACGCACTAACCTATGACGTTTCTGGTGCTGTTAGGGTTTTAGGCTGCGGTGGCCGCTTTCCATCATATAACCCTGTGGCGTATTAGCATATGAAAACACGAATGTCTATTTGCTGAATATCACATGACAGACTTCAACCCTCACATCTATTGGCAAGAATTAGCAAGTCTTTTGTTCTATCTTGCATAACTAACACCTGTTAGATGAAGGCCGGTAACCCACTTGTACTTTCATAATTCAGTGTGGGCAGTCAATTCATTATCGTACGCAAGATTACTCATTACTTTTGGTTCTTTATTACATCTGGAGGTAATGTCAGTGTATTCGGTTTAGCTAGTTTGTTTCTAATTGACGGAACATTTGACATATTTTTTTATCACCCTCGTAAGACCCAGGCTATTTTTAGAAGTTTCTACTAAAGATACCGTTTCTACAAGGTCTCGATTTTTATCAATATCCACGTGACTGGCGGCATATTATTTAATAAACGTCAAAGTCATCATATTTTTCAAAAAGTATAAGTCTATTCAACGGAAATTCTGAAGGATAGGATATGTCCAAAGTGTGGTCCTTAATTTAGGACGTTGGGGCGCCAATTTATGAAGTTATTTAATAACTTGGGCTGCAATTACTTAAATTCGTAGTCCTATTAATCGTTCGGTAATTGGGCCAGGGCCTCTATTGAACGGTAAAAATCATATCGTGTTTGATCTGTTGTCGTATTGTCACCGTTTTGATAGCTCTGATTTACTTGACAGTAATGGCGGATGGCGTCGAAACCATACCTAGCATAACAGGTCAAAGACATCTATTCCCCGACGCCCCGACGATGTTACATTTGGGGTAGAAAACTATTTTATTTGTTATTAAGGAATTTAAATTGGCAGAATTGGCTTCAATGGTTTTTTTAAACTTATTTGCTCAAAACCCAAAAAAGTACAAAGATGAAATATCATTCATATACCAAGGATACTTGACAATAAACGGACTCTCTAAACGACGAAGACGGCAAAAGCTTCAAGGTTTATTATAATGTCGATTACCGTACATGTTTTATTGTATATGTCAGTGACGATATATTTAATTAAAATGTAATATTATCCAATAACTATTCATACAATTCTGAGATTGGTAATTTTCAGATGATTAGCAACTAGAACATACTCTGCTGCCGGCTTAGACGCAAATTATCCGATCAATGTCTTCACTAAATGATGTTAAGGTCCCTTTTGGATAATCTATATTTCATGGCATGTATGACCTTTTAGCTTGTTGTGTGGAGGGCAGTTATGCGGCAGTTGAATTAATAGCACATCGTACGTTGGGTGATTAAGACGAGGGAACGGTTAGTCAGGTAAATCCTGTTTGATACCATTTGATTCTGCCCGCAGCTTGAGGCTAATATGTTCTCATATTGCAGTGGTGGATGAATTCTAGGGTTAAATTTTGTTTATATTGAAAGAGGCCTAGAAAGGTCCCATTTATTCGCCTATGTATAAAAGACTGATGTATGATGTACGTTTTACGATATCAAAGTGTAAAACATCATGAATATAATACTTAAAACTGAAAATAAAGCCCTATCTTAACTAAATAGAAAATGGAGAGGTTAAGGACCCATTTCCTATCTGTACTTCCGCAAAATACGGAGATAACCGTAATTTAGATGACAAACACTTCTAATTGAGTAAGGCACTAGATAATACTAATTTTACAACGTAATCTTGAGCTTAGAATAATCAGAATTTCAATTAATGTAAAGCCTGATTATAAATTCAATTTCACTAAGTATCGCCATGTCTGTGAATAGATTTGCCGAACCTGTCTGTTGTAGAGGCTCCATCAAATTGAGACATGTATACCTTCAATTAATTAAACTAGTAGCACTCTTCATTAATGTCTACCCTTTGTTGAGACATATAAAGGATGGAAGAGCATCATAAGTCTACTACAACCCAATTCAATTTGAGAAGTAATCGAATAATGTGCACGAATTTTTTCAATAATAATAAATAGTCCGCTTTAGAAATTACATTATATTACATAAATTGCTTTTGCTATCGAAAGATTCGATGAAGATTTGGAATGTCTAAGATATAAGAAACATTGCTATCATTAGTATAATTGGAAAACAAGGGCATCTCTCCTTGACACAAATTAACTTGCAAAAGTTGAAAACAAACGAGAAATACCTTCTAAAGATTCCGGCAAGCAGAGCGAACGAATCCTAAGTTTTAACTGGACTGGCACAGTAATGTTAAACTCAGAGCGACAACTATTTAACCAGATTGGCTCAATCATCTAGAACAAATATTCGCGCATTAAAATATACTATTAAATAGATAAAAAGCCAAAATGTAATGGCAACCCCTTTTTCAGAGCTAATCTCTTAAGCGGCTTAAGTGATTTTCTTAAAACCTTATTTAGAACCACCCATAAAAAACCAGCTTAATTTAAAAAAAAATACTGGTCCAGATATACACACAGGTATATAGACACATTAAACCTGTAACACCCCTTATTTTTTCTTGGCTGTAAATTTTTTTTATGAAAAGTATGTTTTATGACAATCAGTTCTTAAATAAATGACTGGCCTAATTAAGTTTAGAAACAGAAACGTACGCACTAGAATCAACACCTGTTTAACCATCGATGATGATTATAGATATATTCACTAACGCAGCGTCAGCAAAGCATCGTTAGTGTGCTGTTTAAAACTTAACTGTGCCTCTTCTATTGTTCAATAAGAAGCAGGAATTCCGTCGCTTTCTCCGACCGGGTCGAGTTATGAAGCCTCAAGATAAACGCAGCCGGCAAGGCGTGCTCCTTGCGCTCGTTACGTCGTCAACATACAGATAACTTGCACCGAATGCTTCTTCCGACGCCTCTGAAGCGGGTTTAGGAGCTGTTTCGTATGCCACATTTATCACATGCCACGGCTGGAGAGCCGCAGCTTGTTTGGATATAAAATATAAACCCACACTACCTCAAACGGTATTATCGTGTTAATTATTCATATCGAACAACCTAAGGTCTTATTTAAAGCTAAAGAGAAGCTACTGCTTTGAGTTGCCGCAAATTGATAAGCATAAGCTTATTTACAAAACTCAATCTAAGTCGTCTTAGTCTAATGAGTTTGTAATATAACGTATTAGTTATATAGTTTCCGGTGGCAATATAGCGGTTCAGCTTTGAATACGATTTTAATATGTTGCAAGTTTAATTCAAAGCTAAAGGACGGCTTTGCAAGTTGCGTATCGGGCTATCGTAATTGCAGGCCCGAGTTTCCTCAATACTACTAGTTTCACCAAGTCTTACCGTTAGACCTACAACGGGCTGGCCGGTGCCGCAGCTACCCAGATACCTACGCAATATAATAACCCCACATTTATATCAGATTAAGTGCCGTTATTATATAAACTCACTATATTTCACAGTCGCAAAACGAGTTAAGTTTTTAACTCAAATTTTGTGACGTAAAGTGTATTTCCGCTGGCTCTGATCAAATTTTCGAGCTTCAAATTGGGTTAGGATGTTGAAGCTGTATTTATTTTAACGATTTGTTAAAATTGCTTGAATATACTTTTAATCAGACATCAGACAGCGTAAAGGTCGCATTACATCACACAATGACGCTTAATGAGTCACCCCTAGCTTCTTCCGTGTGCATTTTACATAAATACAATACGCTTTAAATTAAAGATTTATCAATAACCGCACGTAAATTAACCGATTTAATTACACAACGTTGGATTTCCGCTCTGCCTTCAAAGGATTCAGTTTTTTTTTTACAAGTGCAGAGTTGAAAAAACAGCCTGATATGAAAGCGGGCTGGGCATGCCGAGCGACTCTCGTCAGAAGTTGGCGTTCTTTTATTTATAATAGACTGTGCATAACTGAGCGGGCGCAAAAAATATGGCGTTCGACTGTAAGTGATCAAGTTTGGTTTTGACAGAAAATACGGTTCTGAAAGCAAAATATTCACTACTATACTGTTTGAGAACCTGCATATGTACACTTTTCTTTTTAACCAATTAGGTCTGTCAAAGGCTAGCTAGCTTTTCTTTTGACGGTATCTCTTTCTATGTATAATTCGTTTACGCTGTTCTTTTCCGGAAAATATCTATAGCCTACCTTTGACTCCATTTTGATTTTGAAGTGAAGCATTACTACCCCACTTGATCTGACTCCTACCTAAACTAATTATATGAAGAAAATCCTTAGTGGCAATATATACCGCACTGCCTTTATAAGTATTAAATATGTCAATGTGTTCTAAATTCGAGCCAATGTCACGAGATGTGAGCAGCTTAATCGCAGGGCATTAAACCTTTTGTCACATGTCGGTTGAGCCATGGACCTATTAAGTTCATTCTAAACTTGGCACGCATCGGCGGGATTTGGAGCATTACCTACAATCTGGGTCAGTTGCTTAGTAAGGCGCTTGATGCTGCGTGAGACAATACTCACTGTCGAGTAACTCACAAAACCACACCTGACAGTTAATTGGGCTTTGGATTAGCATAATGTTTACTTAATAATACCTACCTATCTAAGTTTGTTTCGAGTTTTCAATTGTAAGAACGATATTCTATAGTTACTTCGGTATAGTTACTCGATAGTGTTACTCATCTATGTTGTCGATATTTACTACTTACTAATGGTAAAACAATAGTTTTACCATTAATAAGTACAACCGTTAGTTTCAACAATATTATCGATTGTTTTTTTTTCTAACAAGACAATGTGGTCTTTGTATAGTCGATTGAGCGGCAAGCAGCCTTGAAGCCAACTGTAATGAGTGAAAGGTGATTCGATCATGCATTGGCGGTTTGTCGCTGATGGTTATAATATGACTAATCATAAATAAGTAACTAGTGTCACACTCGACAGTCTAAACATAACCTAAATCATGCCTTGACAAACCGGTATACATGTTTTTATTAAGTACAAGTCACAATTGTAACGTAACCTACGTAATCAGCGAATTCAGCAGAAAATAGCTTTCGTTGAAGGGATTTATTCTATGAAACGTACGTATGTAACGTAATTCAAGCTGTCGTCCTTTTCAGTATCTGTGGATGGTTCGCATTTCCAATAACCAACAAATTGCTAGTGAGTTACAATTTGGAGCCAGGCGAAATTTAGTAAGCTATAAGTAAGTTATAATACCTATCCATGAAAATGTAATCAAACTGTGTGGCCAAATTGATCATGGATAGGATAAAATTTATTAGGACTTCTCTTTGGCAAAAATAATGATTCCCTAGTATCTTCGTAACAAAGCTACCGAGAATAACCGGATAAGAATCTCGTCACGATATATACTGTTGGAAGCTATCCAAATACATTGCCATTGCCATGCAAAATAAATTATTATTTGTCTAAATCAAAAATTACTTTCCCGGACCTCGAAAATAAATTACAATAGGAGATAAAAGGATATCGCGTATCACATTTGATTTGTAGTTTTATTTTCTACTGAAACCCTCACATTTGATTCAGCAGTCAAGAGCCTACCGTGTGAACAAGCTAAATTGAATCAGGTTTAATGCAGCCGGCACGGAACATTGAGTCCCCTAAATGCGTCAAACCACTAACCAGGGGGCTGATTCGGACCAAACTGTTCTAAAACTTAACCTTTTCAAAGCAAATGACAGGTACATCCCACGTAAAAATAAAAATTGTTTCTTTATGACGGTGAAAAAGATGCTATACTAAACAATAAGTCACGCTCCTCGTCTCTATAGAAATAGCTCTCAGCGACAGTATTTCTGAATTGATAACAAAAACCGAATCTTTTCCTAAAAACCAAAGCGCACTTTGTTTACCTCAGATATTACGGGTTCTCATAGGTTGAAGTGATCACTTGCCATTTTGGAACGTAACCCCGCTTACTCTATAAAAAAGGGTAAATAACCTTTTTATAGCAAGGTTCAGTTTCCTAGTTCTCTTGTTAATACAAACTAGATTGACAAACCTTGAAGCGAGCATGCACACGGAGTCACGTATCAAAGGGTAGCGTGACTAGAGGCCGCAACCTCCCGGCTTAGCTATGGCCTACAAACGGACCACTCACTAACCGAATTTTGTTTTACATTCCGTGTTTTTTTTATTTTATAGCGCCAATTTGGTGTTTGTAGACAAGAAACTTAATTCAAGACAGTTACCTAACCATAGTATACATTTCGTTCTGTATCGGATATTTTATTGGTTTGACGACGCACTGGTCTAGTTGGTAGTGACCCTGCCTACGAAGCTAGCGGTCCTGGGTTCAAATCCCGGTAAGGGCAGGTATTTGTGTGATGAGTGCGAATATTTGTTCCTGAGTCATGGATGTTTTCCATGTATTTAAGTATATATTTCTCTATTCATATAAGTATTTATATCGTTGTCTAGTAGGTAACCATAGTACAAGCCTAGAGCTTAGTTTGGGACTAGGTCAATTCGTGTGACATTGTCCCCTGATGTTTATATATTTACTTTATTTATATTGATTAAAGAGAGGAAATACACAGGTTTTCAAACCGATTTTGGTCTAGTCAAGACGAAAGAAAACCGTAATTTAAGTAAAAAGTCACGTGAATTCCACCTATTCCAATATTATTTTATTTAGTAAGGCAGTATACCTATGTCTAATTTATCAGTAAAACCAAAGTTTTGGTATCAGGTGACCCCCTGGCTCATTTGCCTCTTGTGGCAAGTTCTATTAAGAGATTCTGTGAATAGACATTCATATCGCGTTTTCCAACGTATATGCATCCGCGCTTTATAACCATGTGTTTGATATGTCCAAAACTGCGAATTCAACATGTCCATTGCCAGAATCCGGCACAGTGAGCAGTAACTCAATCTCCGGTGCAGTAGCGTATCCGTAGATCCTTCACAAGGTTGAAGGGTACAGCACTCCACACAATTGCGCCGCAGACACCGTGTCGACTGGTTGCCATCGAAACTCGACCTATCGGAGGACAGTCACGAGTGCTCATCCATGACTCGACGTGGGAATAGAATGCAGAAACGTGAAATGCTACTTGTAATCGGATAAAGGAGAGGAGGAGACATTACATTGTAGTCAGCAACATCTTTACAAAAAAAAACTGATCAACAAGTTAATGTTCAAGTCGTTACACAAATTAGGTATTAAGATGTCTTAAATGAGAATATAATTATTGATATTCTATTCACCGTTATTTACCGCGAAATAGTAAATTAATTTGAACACGCCAGCATTTCGATTGGGTCGGGTATCAAGCCGAGCACTTTGGCGGTTCACCGCAGGTGCTAAAGGTGACATCAGACGAGTTAACGGATGTGAATGGCTTTGGAATGTCGATTGCAGCTCTACTTCATTGGCGCGGTAAATGAGATAGTAAAACGTTTAATGGACGGTGAAAATATTTTTTGTTTCTTTAGGTAGTGATTTAGTTACTTAACAGAAATAATGATTAAGTTTATTCAGTAGACGCCCTTCTATAAATGACCCAAGAAATAACCACATCAATTTCAGAGTTGTAGATGATTCATAGACTGGTTGTCATCAATATTGACCGCAATTTGATTTTAATTTTGTTTCTAGTTCTCTGATTTAATTGGGTACTTTGACCATCCGATTTTCGAAGATTAATTCCACTTCTCGAATGCGATGTCCGGTTCAACCAAACCGGTTTTAACAACAAAAATGTTAATATTTCAATTTTGGGAATCATAAATAGTACTAATAGTTGTTTGTGAATACAACCATTCTTCCGGAAAACTTTCAGCCCTTAATGAAAATACAGCAATTATTCACAGCCATTCGATATCCGAAAAACGCAAACGGATCGTACGTATTGCCAATTTAAATTGAAATAACGGAAATCGAGTGCATTTCGCGGCAATAACATAACATAAGTGGGTCGGGCGTTGCATCGTGTTGCGCCCGCGCCGCTCAAGCGTGCATCCATCGTCTTCGATCGGTCGCTAAACCCACACGCTCTATTTGCTTTAGAACGCGATCACGCGCGGATGTGTGAACGTGACTAGGACCGTTGGAAATAAATAAAAATAAATACATTAATCATACTATTGCTGCCACGTCCAATCTGTAAACTGCGTATTGACGTAAAAAAAAGATTACTAGGTACTATCTATTCACACAATTAATACCTAGTCATATACCTTAGACATACCATATGGGGTCATTTACTACTTTCGGTCGCACTCAGAGTCAGTTAATGACGATTTTTATACAAAAGTTTGAAAAAGGAAAGCGTTAATTATCTCTTAAAAATCTATAAGTACGGCGGATACATTATTTAACAATATAACTGTCATGAATATCAATTTCAAACATCAATAGCAACTTTAAGTTTCTACCAGGATATTTATTAACGCATAATCTTAATTATAGCCAGGGTTTAGCAAGCAAAACATAGATAGGTATAAGTTTCATCTCGTTTTTTAGCGTCTCCTTTTATTAAGTAGGTACGAGACCAGTTACTCTAGTTAAAGAGAAATGTACTAAGGGTACCTAACTATACGCCTTAGCAATTCAGTGATGAACTACAAGTACGGTTAATCAACAAAAAACAATCCTACGATGGCTGAATACATGATAATACTCGTAGTTTTATTTTCCTGTAACCACACCCACTTGTCTAGCCAGTCGATATAAGCAAGGTGTAAGCTGACATAATCTGTTGTTTACAATCGATTTACCCATTGGCCTGATAAATTGCGAAGTGTTTACGCGACCCACGAGCGTAAATTTTTCGTGAAATTGATTTTCGGGTGACACTAGTAAACAACAGTTTGAAAACATATATACTTCGATTACGCATTCAGCCACAGATTAAATAAGAGTTCAGGCTAGTCGGTTACTAAATTAAAACTACGATGTTTTAAAATTCTGCCTGATGGATGATTTGATGACATCCGTAAAAAGGTGGGGTGACAATGGATGCGATTAGTAGGCAGCACCGAGAAAAGTGGTGATAAGATATGTTTTCCCAACTGTGTGGGTGAATAATAAATACGTGGTAATTAGATGGACATTATAATTTTATTAACTGCTGTACACCGTGATTTAACATCGCTGCTCTTCAACTAATTTTGTAGCAAAGAAAAATAGATTACGCAGCTATGCTAAGCCGTTTTTTTTCAACATTTTTCATGTTCTATCTCACGAGTGCGCTGACAAAGCTTGTTGATGGTTTTTAGTATGGGAAAACGAACGCGGATAGAAAAGTGACTATCACAGCAATTTATTGGTTGCTCCCACGCTTCTTGTTTATCTATTCGAACGCGGTGTAGTGATGTTTCTCTCGGATTTATGAAATATTTTACTACCGGCTATATATTTTTTTTGTAATTCATAGAATAAGAACATAGAATAAATTTGCTTTCATAACTCTTCTTTTCTTCTAAATATGTGTTTTTTTATTAATAATTAAAATAAATGAAAATAAACCTAAAACCGCCCTCATTTATTTCAGGATGGGAGCTAAAAGGATTACACTGTTACAAATTCTTCAACATCAGGCATTCATGGGAGAAAGCTGCAGAGTTATGTCGGAGGTACAGTAACTTTTAGAAATGTCGTACTTTACAAAAAAATAGTAGTGATAAAGCTCAGTTAACGGAAAGTGGACCAGAACGAACTTTTAAAGTTTAAAAGGGAATGCAGTTATTATTATCGGCGGGTTGAGATGCGCCTTGTATGCTGTTAGAGCAATGATTGCACTTTATTACATAATTTACATGAAAAATAACTTTTCTTTGTAATCGTTTTTCAGGTATGGCAGCGAACTAATGGTTGTGGATACATACTCAGAAAACAATATGACGGCGAGTATGGTCCCGGTTAGCCCCACAAACAGCCACTACTGGCTAGGGCTTGCGACAGTCGATAACCTTCGAACAAACTCTCTCGAGTCGGCCGCTGGCACTCTGGTTTCACAGTACGCCGGGTTCTGGGACCTAAGACAACCCAATCCCAAAGACGGCGAGTGCGTTGACGTCCACGTTGCATCTGACAGCCAATCCTGGGAGTTAACGACCTGTGAAAGCCTTCTACCTTTTATGTGCAGAGCGAATGCCTGCCCCGCTGGTAAGTATACCAACAGCTTAATAAATTAACCTTCATAAAAGGTTTTTTGAAGCGTAAACACTAAATGTTTAAAACAACAATAGGATTCACAAAACAATTGTTTTACGTTTCAGGAACCTTCCATTGTTCAAACGGAAAATGCATTAATGCAGCCTTCAAATGCGACAAGCAGGATGACTGTGGTGATGCTTCCGACGAAATGGACTGCGCTACCGAATGTCACTTCTACATGGCCAGCAGCGGTGACGTCGTAGAGAGTCCCAGCTATCCACACAAGTACCCTGCTTTCAGCGATTGCAAATGGACGCTCGAGGGGCCACAAGGTCAAAATATTGTATTGCAGTTCCAAGATTTCGAAACCGAAAAATCATTCGACACCGTCCAAATCTTAGTCGGCGGAAGAACTGAAGACAAATCTGTGAATTTAGCAACGCTATCAGGAAAACAAGACTTATCAAACAAATTATTCGTCTCAGCTTCAAACTTTATGATTATAAAATTCAGTACTGACGGATCTGTCGAAAGAAAAGGATTCCGCGCATCTTGGAAGACCGAGTCATCGAACTGTGGAGGCATTCTTAGAGCCACACCACAAGGTCAGGTCTTAACATCACCTAGTTATCCGAATGGCACTCCCGGCGGATTAGAATGCATGTACATTATTGAAGCCCAGGCTGGAAGAATAATCTCCCTAGAGGTTGAAGACTTAGAACTAGGAATGAACAGAGATTACATTGTTATCAAGGATGGAAACACACCTTCTAGTCCCGTACTTGCCAGATTAACCGGACCTGGTGAGGAAAATCAAAAAGTTGTTGTATCAACAACCAATCACCTTTACATGTACTTCCGCACGAGCCTTGGTGACTCGAAGAAAGGCTTTAACATGAGATACTCCCAAGGTTGCAAAGCGACAATTATCGCAGCTAACGGGACACTTACTTCACCTGCTTACGGGCTCAGCAATTATCCGAACAACCAAGAATGTTTGTTTAGGATTAAGAACCCGAATGGCGGTCCGCTTTCACTGAAATTTGACGAGTTCAACATTCATCCATCCGATGTGGTACAAGTTTTTGACGGAACAAGCACAAGTGGTTTGAGGTTACACTCTGATAATGGTTTTATTATTAAGCCGAGGATTACACTGACTGCTTCCAGCGGAGAAATGTTGATTCGATTCGTGTCTGACGCTTTACATAATGGACCTGGATGGAAGGCGACGTTCTCAGCAGGTATGTTTCAATACAAAAAAAATGAAGAAAAAACAATTCAAATAAAAAGATAAAAGAATTATTCCGTAATTACCCCGCAAGCAAGGGCACTTTTACACGTCAAAAATCTACCAGCCCTTCCCATGAAACTAGCACACATTAACTAACTATTACTATTTTTTACTAACTTTTTCAGATTGCCCACCACTAAAGTCAGGCATTGGTGCATTAGCATCGAACAGAGACACCGCCTTTGGAACAGTTGTGACCTTCTCATGTCCGATTGGGCAGGAATTTGCTACCGGCAAATCCCGACTCACTACTAAGTGCCTAGATGGAGGCAAATGGTCAATCACATACATTCCTAGTTGTCAAGGTATTATCACTAATATTATTTTACTTTTCTCCGCCAATATCATTTCAACTTACACATATAAAATAATGACTTATTTACAGAGGTCTACTGCGGTCCAGTCCCACAAATCGATAACGGTTTCTCAATCGGTTCAACCAACGTTACCTACCGCGGTGTAGCAACATACCAATGTTACGCTGGATTCGCCTTTCCGACTGGCCAACCCATCGAAAGGATTTCATGCTTGTCTGATGGCAGGTGGGAAAGGACTCCAACTTGTCTTGGTAAGATTTAATTACAATGCATCTTAATTGTTTTAAATTATATTTGCAGGCTATGTTTAACCAATTGTTCTTTTCAGCATCACAATGCGTAGCACTTGCGGACGTTTCCCACGCAAATGTGACTATTCTGAATGGAGGTGGCCGCAGTTACGGTACAATTGTGCGGTACGAGTGTGAGCCAGGTTATGTGCGATCAGGCCAGCCAGTGCTTCTATGTATGAGCAATGGAACATGGTCGGGCGAAGTTCCTACGTGCTCAAAGGCTTTATGCCCGATATTCCCGAAGATCAAAAATGGTTTTATCGTTGATCAGACCAGAGTTTACATGTACGGTGATGAGGCACGCGTACAATGTTTCAAGGGTAATTATAACTCCACTTAGCAAACTGGTTTTAAAAAAATACCTGATAATATATGTAATGACGTTAATTATTTTGAATTTCAGGATATAAACTCAATGGACCAAGCGTACTTAAGTGTGGACCGAATCAAGAATTCGACGCACCACCAACTTGCGATGACATCAACGAATGTTCGACCAGCCAATGCGATGCAGTTTCAACAGAGTGCAGAAATACTCAAGGTGGATTTTATTGTCCCTGCCGACCTGGATTCGCACCAAATTTGGACTGTCGGCCAGTTGGAGACTTGGGCTTGATCAACGGTGCCGTTCCTGACGAAGCTATTACAACTTCTACTCCAGAACTTGGATACAGCAAAGGGGTAAGCTTTTAAAAATGGCTGTAATTACATTTCTGCATAATGATAAAATTGTATTAAACCTTTATTTTATTTTAGATGGTACGCCTGAACAATGGTGGAGGATGGTGCGGCAATAACGTGGAGGCAGGAGGTAATTGGATTCTGATCGATTTGAGAGCACCAACCATTATCAGAGGCTTCAGAACAATGAGCGTGATGCGCGCTGACGGCAATATTGCTTTCACTTCAGCAATTAGAATACAATACACCAACAGCTTAACAGACGTATTCAAGGATTACACGAACCCAGACGGTACTGCAGTCGAATTCCGTATTTTGGAACCAACTCTATCTGTCCTGAATTTGCCAATGCCGATCGAAGCGCAGTATGTGAAATTCAAAATACAAGATTATGTGGGTGCGCCTTGTCTAAAACTTGAAATAATGGGATGTGCAAGATTGGACTGCGCTGACATCAATGAATGTAGTGATAATAACGGAGGCTGTGACCAGAAATGTCTGAACACGTAAGTTTCCCGTTCTTGTAAAATGATTTGAGGGACTTATTGACAATAATACTAAAACTGGGATTAATCATCTGTTTACATTTTAGGCCCGGAAACTACTCTTGCGCCTGTAACATCGGTTACGAGCTCTACGCTACCAACGGCACTGCGGGATTCAGTATTGAGAAATCAGAAACTGGAGAACGGGACGGCGACACTTACCAACGTAACAAATCCTGCGTGCCAATTATGTGCCCGCTTCAAGGTGCCCCAGAAAATGGAAAACTTCTCTCTACGAAATCAGCTTATCACTTCGGCGATATTGTGCAGTTCCAATGTGATTTCGGATACGTCATGTCTGGTTTCTCATCACTCCTTTGTACATCAAGTGGTAACTGGAATGGTACGGCTCCAGAATGTCAATGTAAGTAAAATTCAGTGTAACTCATAGCTAAAGTCATATTTGACATCGAACTATCTGTATATTATCATATACCGATATTTATTGTTTTTAATTTATTATAGATGCTCGCTGCGTTACTTTGTCTGATGACAAAAACGACGGACTTAGGGTTATAAGAGACGACCCAGAAAGTGTGCTTTTACCATACAGAGACAACGTTACTATTACTTGCACTTCAGCTGGACGTCAATTAAGAAACACGGTCACAGCATCATTCAGGCAGTGTGTGTATGATCCTAAACCGGTAGGTACAGTGAAGGAAATATGATTGACATGGGGTCTCCTTATTTTTCAATCAAACGAATTAATCAATAAACGTCTATCTATTTCAGGGTCTACCAGAATACTGGCTATCAGGAGCTCAACCGCAATGTCCCCGAAAAGATTGTGGAGTCCCAATGCCAACACCCGGTGCCGAATACGGCCAATATCTAGACACAAGATACCAAAGCTCATTCTTCTTTGGATGCCAAAATACTTTTAAACTAGCTGGACAAACAAGCAAGCACGACAATGTTGTCAGATGTCAGGCAAATGGTATTTGGGACTTCGGAGATTTGAGGTGTGAGGGACCAGTTTGCGAGGACCCAGGCAGGCCCGCTGATGGTTTCCAACTAGCAAGGAGTTATGAACAAAGCTCAGAAGTGTTGTTTGGCTGCTCACGACCAGGATACATTTTAATTAACCCTAGACCTATAACTTGCATACGTGAACCTGAATGCAAAGTCATCAAACCATTGGGATTAGCGTCGGGAAGAATACCCGACTCCGCAATCAACGCCACCTCAGAAAGACCAAACTATGAGGCGAAAAATGTCAGACTTAATTCAGTAACCGGTTGGTGTGGCAAACAAGAAGCATTCACGTACGTTAGTGTTGACTTGGGCAAAGTACACAGAGTAAAGGCAATCCTTGTCAAGGGTGTGGTCACATCGGATATCGTTGGTCGTCCTACTGAAATTCGATTCTTCTACAAACAAGCCGAAAATGAAAATTACGTTGTTTACTTCCCCAACTTTAATCTAACTATGAGAGACCCAGGAAATTACGGAGAGTTGGCGATGATCACTCTGCCTAAGTATGTTCAAGCCAGATTTGTTATTTTGGGCATTGTCAGTTTTATGGACAACGCTTGTCTTAAGTTTGAATTGATGGGTTGTGACGAAGCTACTACTGAACCTCTTTTAGGTTACGATTATGGATATTCTCCTTGTGTTGGTGAGTTATTCAATTATTTTAAATAATATTGCGTTGGATTAAGTAAGTTTCTTGAACTAATGATAAATATTCATAATGATTTCAGATAACGAGCCTCCAGTTTTCCAAAACTGCCCACAACAGCCAATCGTTGTCCAAACCGATGTAAACGGAGGACTTCTGCCAGTGAACTTTACTGAACCAACTGCAACCGATAACTCTGGGGCTATTGCTCGATTAGAAGTCACACCCCAACACTTCAAAACTCCGATTCAAGTATTCCACAACATGGTGGTGCGATATGTTGCTTTCGACTTTGACGGCAATGTCGCTATTTGTGAAGTGAATATAACAGTGCCTGACTATACACCACCGAAACTCAGTTGCCCGCAGAGTTACGTTATAGAGTTAGTTGATAAACAAGACAGCTATGCGGTGAATTTTAATGAAACAAGAAAACGAATCAACGCTTCGGATGCATCTGGAGAAGTTTTCTTGAAGTTTATCCCGGACAGGGCAGTTATTCCGATTCGTGGTTATGAAAATGTCACCGTTATTGCTTCAGACAAATATGGAAACAAGGCTCAATGTCACTTCCAGGTATGATAAAATTATCAAAGATACAACTAGCATGCTATAGTTATATGGTCTTACTCACTGCACTGCATACTGTTCTATTTCAGGTATCTGTTCAAGCTACACCATGTGTAGACTGGGAGCTGACTCCACCAGCTAACGGCGCTCTGAACTGCCTGCCAGGAGATCGAGGAATCCAATGTATAGCTACTTGCAGCCCAGGTTTCCGTTTTACTGATGGAGAACCTGTCAAGACATTCGTTTGTGAAACTAAACGCCAATGGGCACCAACAGCGGTTGTACCGGACTGTGTGTCAGAAAGTAAGTTTCATGCTTTTTGCATTCACGCAATCTCATGGTGTAGTAATGAAGGATATATAACATAAACGGATCAAATAACGCATTCTTTCAGATACTCAACAAGCTGCTTACCACGTCGTGGCTAGTGTCCAGTACCGTGCCCTTGGTGCGGTCTCCAACGCTTGCTTGCCGCAATACAAGGACTTACTTGCGCAGTATGACAACATTTTGAACGAAAGACTCAGTCAACGTTGTTCGGCTGTAAACGTAAATATCAACGTTACATTCGTAAAGGCAATGCCGAGCCTACTTGATGAAAACGTTGTGAAAATGGACTTTGTTCTCGCTATCACTCCAGCAATCAAACAAACACAGCTTTACGACCTCTGTGGCTCTACATTGAATCTGATATTTGATCTATCCGTGCCATACGCTAGTGCTTTAATAGAGCCAGTACTTAACGTATCGTCTATTGGTAACCAATGTCCACCATTGCGCGCTATCAGAAGTTCCATCTCTAGAGGATTCACTTGCAGCGTTGGTGAAGTACTTAATATGGACACTAACGACGTTCCACGATGCTGTAAGTAATAATTTATTTAGTAAATACATACTTAATTAGTGTCTGTTTAAAATTGACTGTTTAAATTTCATAACAATAATATTTGTTTTAGTGCATTGCCCTGCTGGAACCTTTGCTGGTGAAAAACAAAAGTCTTGCACAATGTGTCCGCGAGGTTATTTCCAAAACCAGGCTCGTCAAGGATCATGCCTCAAATGCCCACAGGGAACATTTACAAGGGAAGAAGGCTCTAAGGAAGTAACTGACTGTATACCCGTGTGTGGATACGGTACATATTCGCCAACCGGACTAGTACCCTGCTTAGAATGTCCAAGAAATAGTTACACTTCTGAACCACCACCAGGAGGATTTAAAGACTGTCAGGCATGCCCCGTAAACACGTATACTTACCAACCTGCAGCGCCAGGTAGGGACAGGTGCAGAGCAAAATGTGGGCCAGGGACTTACTCGCCAACAGGATTAGCACCATGCTCTCAGTGCCCAAGAAATTTCTATCAAAACTTGGTGGGACAGACATCTTGTATGGAATGCCCAACCAATATGAAGACTGTAGGCACTGGTACAACTGGACTGGAAGAATGCTTACCGGTAGAATGCTCGAATAGCGCTTGTCAGCACGGTGGTCTCTGTGTCCCCAAGGGTCATGGCGTTCAGTGTTATTGCCCAGCCGGATTTTCTGGCCGCAGATGTGAAATTGACATTGATGAGTGCGCTAGCCAACCTTGCTACAACGCAGGAACTTGTACCGACCTGCCGCAAGGATACAGGTGTTCTTGTTCGCCAGGCTACGGTGGTATCAATTGTCAAGAAGAGAAATCCGATTGCCGAAATGATACTTGCCCCGAGCGGGCTATGTGCAAAGATGAACCCGGCTTTAACAACTTCACTTGCTTATGTAGATCTGGATATACTGGCATCGACTGTGACATCACGGTAAGCCTTAAACATAATATTTTTCTCACAACGGACAAAATGAAATCTTTTATATCGTATGTTTTTTTCTAATAAAATCTTGCTTTTCAGATTGACCCTTGCTCTGCCAATGGAAATCCTTGCACAAATGGAGCATCATGCATAGCCCTTCAACAAGGCCGGTACAAGTGTGAGTGCCTGCCAGGTTGGGAAGGTCAGCTATGTGAAACCAACACCGATGACTGCATTGAAAAACCATGCCTTCTAGGCGCTCCTTGTACAGACTTAGTCAACGATTTTAGCTGCGCTTGCCCACCGGGCTTTACAGGAAAACGTTGCCATGAAAAAATTGACCTTTGCTCAAACGAACCATGCAAGCACGGTATTTGCGTTGATAAACTATTCGTGCACCAGTGCATTTGCGATCCAGGTTGGTCCGGTCCATCGTGCGACATCAACATCAATGAATGTGTTATTTCACCGTGTGAAAATGGTGGTCAATGCATGGACGGCATCGATGACTTCACTTGCAACTGTGAAGCCGGTTATACTGGAAAGAGATGTCAGCACACGATTGACGATTGCGCATCGAACCCTTGCCAGAACGGTGCCTCCTGCGTCGACCAATTAGAAGGTTTTGTATGCAAATGCCGACCCGGATTTATCGGTCTACAATGTGAAACAGCTATCGATGAGTGCTTGAATGAGCCATGTAATCCGATAGGAACAGATCGTTGCGTCGACCTTGACAATAAGTATCAATGCGTTTGCCGTGAAGGTTTCACTGGAGAAATGTGTGAAACGAACATCGATGACTGTTCATCGGATCCTTGCTTCAACGGTGGATCCTGCAAAGACGAAATAGGTGGCTACAAGTGCGCGTGTCAACCTGGATGGACCGGCCATCGTTGCGAACATGACATCGGCAACTGCGTAAATAGACCTTGTCAAAACAATGCTAACTGTATAGATCTATTCCAAGATTTCTTCTGCGTGTAAGTATATTTATATATATTTTTAATTGCAGCTTTTTTCTTTGCAGTCACCAATAATGATAGGTATGTTAATAAATCTGTTTTGTCTATAGATGTCCAAGTGGCACAGACGGTAAACAATGCGAGACAGCGCCTGAGAGATGTATTGGCAGTCCGTGCATGCACGGTGGAAAGTGCCAGGACTTCGGATCCGGCCTCAACTGCACTTGTTCCTCGGACTACACCGGCATTGGTTGCCAGTACGAATTCGACGCTTGCGAAGCAGGTCTCTGCCAAAATGGAGCCACGTGCATTGATGAGGGTGAAGGATATTCGTGTCTTTGTGCTCCTGGTTTCATGGGGAAGAACTGCGACGAAGATATTGTAGATTGCAAAGACAACTCATGCCCGCCTTCTGCGACTTGTATCGATTTACCAGGACGATTCTACTGCCAATGTCCTTTCAATTTAACTGGAGATGATTGCAGAAAATGTAAGAAATAGCTACTTAATTCGTAATATACTAGTTATTTATGTACGTTTTAAACACAAATATATTATTTTACAGCTATAAGCGTGGACTATGACTTATACTTCAGTGACCCATCGCGCTCTAGCGCAGCTCAAGTTGTGCCTTTCGATACTGGGTCTACCGACAGCTTGACCATAGCCATGTGGGTTCAGTACACACAGCAAGATGAGCAAGGCGTGTTCTTCACGGCTTACAGCGTTAGGTATGCGACATTATACACTTTTAGGATAAAGTTTTAAATTTGTGTAGGTAATTATTCTTCTTTACATTTGACAAGGTATCTAAAAATAAATAGGGGAAAATATCACTCTAATTGGCCTAATCTCAGATTAACCTCTAATAAAAAAAAATGTCTTCCAGCAACTCGCACATTGCTTTGAACCGAAGAACCGTCATCCAGGCTCACTCGAACGGTGTCCAGATTTCTTTGTTCCCTGAACTACAGGATGTTTATCTGAGCTTTGGCGAATACGCCACGGTCAATGACGGACAATGGCATCATGTGGCTATAGTATGGGATGGTAACAACGGTGGGGAATTGACACTTATCACCGAAGGATTGATTGCTAGCAAGATTGAAGGATATGGCAGCGGACGAACACTACCACAATAGTACGTATAAGCATTAAAAATGTGTGTACAATACCTGTTATCGAAATACCTTTATTAAATAAACATTTATTATTCTTTCTTTTTTAGTGTTTGGGTAACACTAGGAAGGCCTCAATCGGACAATCCAAAAGCATACTCAGAATCAGGCTTCCAAGGACATCTCACCAAGGTACAAATGTGGAACCGCGCTCTTGACGTCACGAACGAAATACAAAAGCAAGTACGTGACTGCAGAACAGAGCCAGTCCTTCACAGCGGGCTGGTCCTAACTTGGGCAGGATACGAAGACGTCGTCGGAGGCGTTGAAAGAATTGTTCCTTCACACTGCGGCCAACGAGTGTGCGCAAACGGCTATACTGGAAACAAATGCCAGCAACTACAAGTTGACAAGGAGGCACCACGTGTAGATCGCTGCCCTGGTGATCTCTGGGTGATTACGAAGAACGGGTCATCAGTAGTCAGTTGGGATGCTCCTGCGTTCAGTGATAATGTTGGCGTAGTCAAAGTTGTGGAAAAGAATGGCCATAAGCCTGGGCAGAACCTTGCTTGGGGAGCATACGATATTGCTTATGTAGCATATGATGCCGCTGGCAATGCCGCCACTTGTACATTCAAGGTTACCGTGCTGTGTAAGTAGATCCTTAAAATCTTTTGACGATACACTTAAAGCATTTTATATTGAAAAATTATGAATGACATTATTATTCCAGCTGAATTTTGTCCCCCATTGGTCGACCCTCTTGGCGGATACCAATCATGCCGAGACTGGGGCGCAGGTGGCCAGTTCAAGGTGTGCGAAATTGCTTGTCGTGACGGTCTACGATTCTCACAGCCTGTGCCACCATTCTACACTTGTGGCGCTGAAGGATTCTGGCGTCCTACCATGAACCCAACCTTGCCGCTGGTTTACCCCGCGTGCTCACGTAAGATTTTGTTTTCTGTTTTATTTTTGTTTTTTGAGTATAATAATTCTCTGTTACTTCTTTATTTTAGTAATGTATGTATTTGTACATATTTTTATTCTTTTTTGGCATTTTATAGCGGCCTCGCCAGCACAACGAGTCTTCAAAATTTCAATGTTGTTCCCGAGTTCCGTACTTTGCAACGATGCTGGACAAGCTGTATTGCGGCAAAAGGTTCGCACCGCTATCAACCAACTCAACCGAGACTGGAACTTCTGCTCTTATGCTGTGGATGGTAAAATTTAAATTCATAATACTTAACACTTTTACATATTATGGATTTAATGGCCAATCACGACCACTGATTTTGTTTAAACCAGGTACTCGCGAATGCAAGGAACTGGACATCAATGTAAAATGCGACCATCGTGCTAATGTTCGGCAAACGAGACAAGTATCATCACCGCCTACCGCCACAGCCGAAGATACTTATGTGCTGGATGCTATAATTCCAGTCGAAGAGTATGTATTCACTGAATTATTTTTAACCGCACTTTAGCCATAGACTGTAGAAAACTGAGTATGTTCCAATTGTACGTAGGATCTCAGTACTCCTGATGTAGACAGGTGTTGGAGTTGTATACGGACACAAAAACTTTGTGTTTAAATATTTAGTGCACTACAATATAACCAGAGCAAAGAGCATGTGTTTATGACACACTTTCCCTACTCTTTTTTACTCGTTACTTCAACATGTTTAATGGTCACATCTAAATTGGAGCACTATTAGAAAAGCATGTTCTTCCATCACTATTGCATGGTGTTTTCTTGCACTTAGGACACGAAGCAACAGGGAGGGGCGGCAAATTGGCGATACCTACAGCGTTGAGCTCGCCTTCCCAGCAGTAAAGTAAGTTGGCATGCTCTTACAATAGCACTGAGACAAACATTTATGTGAACATTACTTAATTTGAATTAACGCTCCTATCCTAATCCTCCTATCTAAATGTATTTTTGTCTCGTGTAGCGACCCAGTAATCCACAGTGGCAACAACGAGCGGTCTACTGTGGAACGATTACTGGAGAAACTAATTCTCGAAGACGAACAATTCGACGTACGAAACATTCTCCCGAACACTGTGCCAGACCCGGCTAGTTTGGAACTGATTTCAGACTACGCTTGCCCTATGGGACAAGTCGTTATGGCTCCCGATTGTGGTAAGTACATAATCTGACTGTTGAGAGTGATAAAAGTTCATTTCAAAAACTATACATAAAAATAGAGTACCAAACTTATACAATTATTTTTGTGGATTTCAGTGGCTTGCGCGGTCGGTACATTCCTTGACGCAGCCAGCGACACTTGCAAGCCATGCCCATCTGGTACATATCAATCGGAGGCTGGCCAGTTGCAATGTACCCCTTGCCCCGCCATCGCAGGACAACCCGGAGTCACACAAGCAACGGGAGCGAGAAGTGCAGCTGATTGTAAAGGTAACATGATCAAAGAAATTCTAAAAAGGTTAACTTTATTCTTTAATCGCTTAATCTCTCAAGAATAATTCTCCGTTTGTCATCGGTCCAATTTTGTATACCGGCAAATTCTCTCAATTGAGTCTTACTTTCTTGGATTTATTCAGTTTGTTTCGTGGATTTACAGAAAGATGCGCTGCTGGTAAATACTACGACGCTGAAGCGGACTTGTGCCGTCCTTGCGGACATGGTTCATTCCAGCCACGCGAAGGAGCGTTCTCTTGTCTCTCTTGCCCGCGTGGCCAAACCACCCGGGCAACCGAAGCGGTTTCAGCGGCTGAGTGCAGAGATGATTGTCCTTCAGGTAACATTACACTAATACGTTATGATTTATTCGAGTTTGAAATTATTAATCTATCGAGAGTACCTATTGCCCGTCAACTTTCGTCAATGGAGTCGAAGCATACTTATAAACTCCTACTCAGATGTTTTTGTGATGTAGCTGCATTAACTTTTTCTTTGACTTTATCCCTTTGTCCCTTTGTTTACAACTAACGATTTCATTTTCAGGAGAACAACTGGGAAGCGACGGTGGTTGCGAACCGTGCCCCCGAGGCACATGGCGAGCCCTCGGAAGCGGAGCCGCGTGCTCGGCTTGCCCACCAGGAACGACTACACCACAGGCCGGGGCCTCAAGCGCAGATCAGTGCTCGCTTCCTGTCTGCAGGGCTGGTCAGTATAAATATATATATACAGTGTGTTTATTCCATACGAACATAATTTTTAACTAAAGATAGACATGATATGACAATTACGCTTGGTAATTTAACTTTACAAATTTATACAGTTTTCTCGAGTAGCAATGTTTTGCAAACTTTTTTTTGACACACTTGACACGCAAACTTAGGTTCATTTCAATTTGTAATGTTTTTAATTTATAGACTGATATCGGTTGTTAACTTGATACCGATACATTGCATGCCGAATTAATTTGTATGAAAAAAAAATTGAGTTTTTTAACAAAATATATCAAATTATGTTCATTGGGCTTTTACTTTCAGCCCTTAAAATGGAAGACACATGCTGTATACGTAAATAGTATCAGTGTATTTATGTCTGTATTCGTTTAATTAATTTAAGACGTAATGTGTAGTACTTTTATGAGCAATATTTATTTTTGCAATATTTGTCAAACTGTTCCAACAGTTTTGCAGGACATGATATATTATTGTACTATGTTGTTTGTTTTTAATAAATAAATAAATAATAATAATAAATAAAAATGCCAATAAATACCTAATATATCAAATAAAGTTTAAAAACGAAACAAGAACCATTTAGTTGCCCAAAGTGATAGATAGGAAAATAGGAGAGTGAAAAATCCATAAATCTTTGAAATTCCTGCAACAGTGGATACTTACCTTACTTTATCTTTTTTGTTTCCACAGGTTCATACCTCAACGTGACTCTGAACACATGCATCCAGTGCAAGAAGGGCACTTACCAGTCCGAAGCGCAACAGACCGTCTGCGTTCGTTGCCCAATCAACACCAGCACTAGAGGGCCGGGAGCTGTTAGTATTTAGTTGTTTACATAGACATTATTAACCAACTTCATACTTATCAAATGACACCGGATTTGAGCTATGAGAATCCTAAATTAGGGCGTGAGTGTTTACGGGCGCGGAACACTGAAAACCGTATTATGTATGTATGTAAACCGGTTATTGTAAAAAAAACAGAAATTCAAATACAATATTTCCAAAATACGGATGGACAATGGCGAACTTACCTTTAAGGCATCTCTTACAGCTAACCTTCGGATGGGTATTATCGTAGATAGATGGTATAAGTAATGGTTTTTCTCTATTGATGACAATCAAGACACTATCTGCATAAATTGGTTGAATTGACTTGTCCATCCAGCAGTAGTGCCGCTTGCCTGCTGTACTGGGAACTTCAAATCCTTCTATGAGAAAATAAATATACTATGCATCCGTGTGCTTCGTATCTATATCTATTCATGTGTTTATTAAAATAAGTATTATTGGTTCAATATCCAAGATACTATTATAAATAACAACGGAAACTATGACTTGATAAACTATAAACTAAATTCAATTTTGACTAATAACAAGAGAGAAATTAAATAATCCATGACCACGGTTTTCATATAATGTAAACTAGGTACATGTTCAACCTGTGTACAATCGCTTACGCAATTTCTGATGATCATTTACAGATTTCAGAAACAGAGTGCACGAACCCATGCGAAATGGGCGGCCCTGAGATGCACTGCGACAGCAACGCATACTGCCTGCTCATACCAGAAACCAGCGAGTTCAAGTGCGAATGTAAATCCGGATACAACGGCACTGGAAAAGTTTGTATAGGTAAGAAACACTAGAATAAGAAAAAGAATAAGGAAAAGTCGCTTAAACTTGCTTCAAAGTTTAAATTGATCTTAGAATTAACATTGGACTCAGAAATTCCGATAAATACCTGAGGCAGAAGGTGCGTTTGACAAAATAACTTCCACTTACTTTGTAATTTTGATGTCCTAGTTTGAAAACGCTTCATCGTTTTAGGGCACCTCTTCTTCTTTAAATGCCACTCCATCACTGAAGGTTGGCCAAAGTAAAAAGTTGTACCACGGTTTTAATACCATCATCGGCACTGGATGATTCATAATTTAAGTTTTATTTTATTGCAGATGTATGTCAAGACTTCTGTGAAAATGGCGGAGAATGTATTAAGGATTCTCGAGGGGACGCGACCTGCAGATGCACGGGATCCTTTACTGGCCGCCAATGCAAGGACAAGAGCGAATTCGCGTATATTGCCAGTGGAGTGGCTGGAGGCGTCATCTTCATCATATTCTTGGTGCTGCTTGTATGGATGATCTGTGCTAGGTTAGTATATTTTTTATTTACTTGAAAGTTGTCTATTTCATTATCATTTTTCAGGAATCCTTTTTAACATTAAATTATTTTAACAAGTTTTATGGGTGCCATACCTGTTAAATAAAATGTATTATTATTATTATTCAGATTTTTTTTTTATAAGTTAGGTTTTTTACAATAAATATTCAAATATAAAAGTAAAATAACAAGACTTATACAAAAAATAAACCTAATAAAAAACCTAACTTACGAGTGCCGCCGGCAGCGGGGCAGGGCTCAGGCTACTAGCTATGGTGGTTAGGGCTGCAGAGAGAGGAACGTCCTCACAATGCGTGCCGTGTCGAGGAGGCCTTCTGTATCTGGCCCTTGACCCAGCCATCTAGCGAGAGTCTCTTGAGGTGTTGGTCGAGACTCTTCCCTATAAGACCGTTCGCCTAAACAACTATAGGGACAATGCTCGTCGAGTCAACATCCCACATGGCGGTCACCTCGTGAGCCAAGTCAAGGTACTTGCTTAGCTTGTCCTTCTCGGTCTTTACGAGATTCTCGTCATGCGGGATGTTGACGTCGACGAGCACTACCCGGCGTTGAGATCGATCTGTCAACACGATATCAGGCTTATTGGCGACAATAGTCCTGTCCGTGACGACACATAGATCCCAATAGAGCGTAGCTCGACCATTTTCGAGAACTGGCGCCGGTGTGTACTTATAGTAAGTCACTTCAGACTCAACAAGACCATATTGAAGAGTAAGTTGCTGATGGGTGATCCTGGCCACGAGGTTATGTCTGTGCAAGTACTCGCTGTTGGCCAAATGCGAACAACCGGAAATTATATGTCTGAGGGACTCGCCGGGGTAACGGCACGCTCGATAAATGTCAACCGTGCCTTCCCTCAGAATATATTTCCGGTAATTGTTCTTCATTATGAACTCGTCAGCAATTGCACAGACAAAACCTTCGGTTTCCCCAAAGAGGTCACCAAACCGTAGCCAGGTCACGGACGCTAAAAAGTTTACGTCGGGCCTTGTTAGGGCCCGGTAGAAGCGTCCGTGTAGCTCCTTGCTCTTCCATACGTTCTTTCGGTCTTCAGTGCTCAACACCGTTGGTCTGCGCCAGTTCTCGTTTGCCAAGGAGATAGGCGTGAGGCTCCTGTCTACTGAAACCACATCACGATGCATCCCACACAAACAACTACCCAAATTCATATGTACCGAAAACAATAAATTTCCTACTACACACAGAAGAGCAATAAGGCTTACAGTACCTAAATGATCACGAAAAGTATCATGGAGTGCTTGAATAACAGTAAATGACAAAACCTTCCCGTTTACTGGTTAAACATTACTATTTAATTATTTTACAAAATTTACCATACTGTACACTTCTCAATTTACTATCAAGTCATATTTGACCGCAAGCTGTAACTGTTTTTGCACCAGTAACAATTACTGTTTCTAACGATAGGCTCATGTAGTATGGTGCAAAGCAGTTAACGTTCATGTTTATTTGGTTTTGCATTTCGTTTGAGTTGTAATTCCCAAAACTGAAACAGCGACTAACAACGACAAAACAGACTAGTGATTCCTTTGTATATAGGTAACCAATAACCTTATTTTTATCTGCAATAGGTCGACAAAGAAGAAGGAACCAAAGAAAACATTAACACCAGCGATCGACCAAAACGGCTCACAAGTGAACTTCTACTACGGAGCACATACTCCATACGCGGAGTCAATAGCGCCATCACATCACTCCACATACGCCCATTACTATGACGATGAGGAAGACGGCTGGGAGATGCCTAACTTCTACAATGAAACTTATATGAAAGAGAGTTTACACAACGGCATGAACGGGAAGATGAATAGCTTAGCGCGGTCTAACGCGAGTATTTATGGGACGAAGGAAGACCTCTACGACAGACTAAAGAGGCATGCGTATCCGGGTAAGAAAGGTCAGTATTAATTCGGCACTTAGATTAGTTACACCTTTATGTTTACTTTGCAGCTTTGTGCACGCTATAGCTACGGTTTACGTACAGTTCTGTAAATTTCCATATTTCGAACAATACAGCATGCGATAACCTTGCGATTACTTATCCATTATTTAAATAATTAGATAATTAAAATCAAATTGGATACTCAGAGTATGTTGCCGTAGTATAAACCTAAAGATATTTTCAAGGGCGTAGAAGATACGCAAATAGCTTCGTTTATCGCTTTTTTGTGTCACTATCTAATCTATATTTCCACCGACTTGTAAATAATTCCACTAAAAGTTAAATTCTAAGGCTAATCTTACAACTTATGTTTGTATTTAATGAGAAAATCTTCCATATGCACAGTCAATAACAATCTTTATCAGTTATAATAACGACTGCTTCAATTTTTGAGCATGCACAAACACGCGGAGATAAATTGATGATGAATACATGATGCAATAACACGATTGTTCTGTTTACAGATAAGAGTGACAGCGACAGTGAGGGTCAGTAAACATTAAAGGGGCTGCGTTTTGTCGTATTCTGGTCAAACTACATAATACTATCGTACTAGTTTCAATTCTCGGTGTACCCGAACAATAATAGTCAATATTATTGTCTATGTAGACTTGAGATTGCGCTCAGCAATGCCGAGATGTATGTAGATGATTTATTCGGTTAGCTTTAGTTATAGTTTTAATTTTACTAAAAGATTGTGTATTAACACACTCACTGTTTAATCGTTACAGCCCCCACCAAATATATTATAATTATGTCACAAACCAGTATAATGGCACGCAATAGTGAAAATGACGCAACGGCATTAGGATTCTGTTTGAAACAGTGATTGTGTTGATGTCCTGAGATTATAATCAACGAACAAAATGCTCAAGTATTTTTAGGCGAACACTGCCATATCCGTGAGCAGGGCTTTTGTAAATTGGATTTTTAAAAACAATGCATTACATTCTAACGGCATATCAATTTATGATATTTTTGTATATAATGCAACTAAAATACTTTTTGTATATTTTGTAATCGACTACAGAAATAATTATAGAAGAAAGTATTAAGTAATACTGATGTTGACGATTTTATAAGTCAACTGTGTTTTGTATTATAAACTGGACTGTATTTTTCTACCTTAACAATTAATGAGAATGTGTGTATGTGTATGTGTGAATGTGAGATATACCTATATTGTGCGTGTAGTGTACAGAACGATTTATATTAACGTGAGAGTAGCGAATTAAATATGTAAAGTATAATATCATATGAGTAATGAAACAAATAAATTATGTTAGTTTTTTTATCAGTACATGTTGTATGTGTTATTCGGATACTAAAATACGTAATATCTGTCCATGTTTACGATGAGATAAGTTATTTTTGTACACAAATATTTTTAAGATATAACAATGACATGGTATGTTCCCACACCAAACCGTCTGGCACATGATCGGTACAATACGGGATACGAAATTAAGAACTGCATATCGATTTTATTTTGGTATCGATCGTTGGTAACGTTCTACGTGCGATGGTGGGTGTATCATTGTAGGGCAAGGTAATTGATGTAATTTGACATAGAATTGCTAGATTTGAACAAACTGTATGTTACAGCTAATTTGTACATTAAATTAATTCTTAAACGTTGTCAACATCCAAAACAAAAACAATTGATTTTTCGCTGTGTGATTTATTACATTTATCCGTTTTAGCTGTAACATAAGTACATAAATGTTAAACAATACTCATCGCGTCTGTCGTGAGTGGTCGATATTTATCCATCACATTTTATTACCACATTTAGTGATTACGTATTTTTTACAAACATTGTATGATGTAATAAATTTTTATAAGTATTTTTTAAACATTTGTTTTCTTTGCACAACTACCAGGTTTACTACTCAAAACTGGGTAAGAATAGATGCGGGGGCTTATCAGGTTTATATCTGCAAGTAAACAGTCAATACGACGGACGGATAGTAAAGATAGTCTACCTGACGAAGACTTAGGAACGTAAAAGTTGAATAGGTACAACGAAACTGGCCTTATTAAAAAAAGGGGATGATCTCGCAGAAATTGACTGATTGATTGACCAAGCTGGTATGATACAATGGATAATAGACAACGGATAATTATACATAGGTATACACATGAATGTACGAGGGCAGAGTGAGAAGTCTGGTAAAAATCATACTAAAGGTATTTTTTTCACAAATTAATTAATATCAATTTGTAATGCAGCCTTTTTGGAGGTAAATCGTATATTTTCAGCCAGTTCGCACGGATAGTTTTTTTTTGACAGCTATGAAAAAGAAAAAAAAACTTTGGTGTTTGCAAAGATGGAGAAAAGTGAGTTTCGTGTTCTGATTAAACATTATTTTTTGCGAAAAAAAGCCATCACGGATACAAAAAAAAAACTAGACAAGTATTATGGGAGCTCTGCTCCATCCATTAAAATGATTCACAAGTGGTTTACGGATTTTCGTTGTGGCCGTACAAGCACTGCTGACGCCGACCGACCCGGACGCCCAGTTGAGGTCACTACACCAGAGATGATCACCAAAATCCATGACATCGTATTGAACGACCGAAGAGTAAAGGTCCGTGACATAGCTGATATTGTAAGCATTTCAGACGAACGGGTTCGTAATATCCTCCACACTTATTTGGATATGAAGAAGCTCTCCGCCCGTTGGGTGCCGCGATTGCTCACAGTGGATCAAAAACGCACTAGGGTGGCCCTGTCGGAGGCATGTTTGGCGAAATTTAGGTATAATGAAAAGGACTTCTTGCGTCGTTTCATAACTGTTGACGAAACCTGGATTCATCATCATACACCCGAAACCAAGGAGCAGTCAAAACAATGGATTGCTTCAGGTGAACCTGCACCAAAGAAGGCCAAAGCAGTTTTATCGGCAAATAAAGTTATGGCTACTGTCTTCTGGGATGCTCGTGGTGTAATATATGTTGATTACCTTCAGAAAGGTAAAACAATTAACGGCGAATATTATGCCAACTTGTTACAGCGATTTCATGAAGTTTTAATGGAAAAACGACCCCATTTGGCGAAAAAGAAAATCATTTTTCACCAAGACAACGCACGGGTCCACACTTGTGCAATTGCTATGGCTAAAATCCACGAGTTGCGTTACGAATTGCTCCCGCATCCGCCTTATTCTCCGGATTTGGCCCCCTGCGACTATTTTCTTTTCCCAAACTTAAAGAAATGGCTTGGTGGGAAAAGATTTGGTTCCAACGAAGAAATCATCGCAGAAACCAGTGCGTATTTTGAAGGGTTGGAGAAATCGTACTATACGGAGGGAATCGAAAAGTTAGAAAAGCGGTGGACCAAGTGTATTGAGTTACATGGGGACTACGTTGAAAAATAAATATTTACTTGGACCAAAAAAATAAAAAAAATGTTTAAATTTTTCCAGACTTTTCACTCTGCCCTCGTATGTATGTATGTCGTATTTCTGTGTGCACAACACAGTAATTGGAACACATTTTTTACAGAATAGGAATGTACAAAGGTCAACTTATAAGTCTAAGGGATACCCTCCACCTAAACTTTGTATAATTGTTATATAATATTCAGGACTCCTTACCAACTTATCCTTCTTAGAATCGTGCCTAGTTTTATACATAGGTACCTTCCGGTAAAAAAATATCTAGCTCATGATGAAATCCGCATGAAAATCTGTTTAGTAGTTTTTGAGACTATCGCGAACATACAGACAGACACGGGGGAAGTGATTATATTCCATCTTGAGTGTATCTTAACTTATCTTATTTTAAAACTATCCTGCCGAATACACTTCAATACTGTAAGATCTTTGCTAAACCCCTTCTCCTAAAAGCTAAAAATGAAAATAAATGAAAAATGGTCTTAATACCCTATAGGTATAATCAGTATTTTTATCTGTAACCAAAACAAATAGTACAACACTACCGTCCGTAAAAAAAAGTATCAAATTATTTATCTTCCAATAGATAGAAAGGTCATCGGAAGTTAACGAAGGCGTGAATTTTAAATAAAAACTGGTACATACTGTAATGATTTCGATAATCGTTGACCTTTGACACGGTCACTTATTGCCGTGCCTCATTTCGTAGCAACGGAATTCTTACTGACGTCATATTGACACAAGTCATAATAAAAAGATAATAACTTTAAATATAATTAAAACCAGGTAATTGCGACTCGAAGACTCAGAAGTGTTATG
Source organism: Acleris sparsana (assembly GCA_923062465.1). Taxonomy (NCBI): domain Eukaryota; kingdom Metazoa; phylum Arthropoda; class Insecta; order Lepidoptera; family Tortricidae; genus Acleris; species Acleris sparsana. The sequence goes on from OV281293.1 coordinate 7,865,534, forward strand.
ATAACTGTTGAAAGGATCCTAGCGGGATCCGGCATACTTAGCCAAGGACAATCTCGATTAAAGTTGTTTTTAATTTCAAATACCGAAATGAAGTCGTTCCGATCCAATGAACTTACAACACAGTCTCTTTTTGGGAGAGGGTTAAAAAAGTGGTGACTTCAGTTTGGACGAAAATTAAGATGACACAAGTCAGAAAAAAAGGTCTATGTCTATGAACCTAACCTTTCTTAGAAAGGGTGGTCGTTCTAGAACCCTAGGTAGGCGAGTTTTATATGGTTGGGTTATAAGTCCCAACACCGAAACGCCTAGAAAAGGAGCTCTGTGCAAAACACACTCAGTGACTTGTCAATAATAATTACGCCGCCTTACGTCTAATACAAAATGTGTCACTAAAACGCGAAAAAAAAGGGTTTGATATGGTTTGCAAATTACACCTTATTGATACGAAACAAAGTATCTTTTAAACTTGAGCTTGTAACGGCTGTGGCCGTCGTGGCGTCAGCGGCACGGCTGTCAGGTCAGGGTCAAGATTCTAGGCGTTAAAGGCATTAAATATCATTCAGACCACTAAAAGAAATTAATTTAAGCGAATTTGAGCGTGATCTGAGTGGCATTGACTTCGAGGAAAGTTGTAACATTTTTAACGTCAGTGACATGGTGGATGATCTGAATAAAAAACTTATTTCATTGTTTGACGTGTACGCTCCGACTAAGACAGTTGGCATTAAGTCTCATGGTAGCCCCTGGATCACCTACACAGTTAAGCAAATGATGCGTCTGCGAAATGACGCCCACGCAAGGTATAGGATCTCTAAATCTCTAGTCCATAAACAATATTATAAAGAATTAAAGAATATTGTTACTAATGCATTGTTTAATGAGAAACGTGCGTTTTTTAGACATAAAATCAACCGCAATATCAATGACTCCAGGACTTTGTGGAAAAATCTTAAAAAAGATGTACTTGTAAATAGTAACAGTATAAAAGAGTTGCCAAGTCATCTGAATAATCCAAACGCTATAAACGAACATTTTCTTGACCTACCCGGTAATTACTTTACCACGATAAGTGACTTAACTAAATTTGAATTTGACCGTCATAGTACTGCCACTTTCAAACTGATTCCTGTAGCAGAGACTCAAGTAGCTAAAATCATTAAATCGTTAAAATCAAATGCGATGGGAATCGACGGCATCACATTAGATATGATAGTTCTCACCCTACCTCGCACGTTAGGCGTGATTACTGCAATTATCAACAGATCGATTATTACACACTCTTTCCCTGACGCTTGGAAAGTAGCTTTAGTCCGTCCAATACCAAAAACGCCGAATCCAGTTGAGAAAAAAGACCTTAGGCCCATAAGTATATTACCCTGTCTTTCTAAAATCCTTGAAAAAGTTGTATGTCAGCAAATGACAGGGTATCTAGAAGGTAACAACATTCTACCAAGTCACCAGTCAGGGTTCCGCAAGCATCGTAGTACGGCTACCGCCTTACTTGACGTCACGGACAATATACTGACTGCTCAGGATCAAGGACAGGGTACGTTTTTGGCATTGTTGGACTTCTCGCGGGCATTCGATACCATCAATATTGCCTTACTAATATCCAAGCTGGCCTACTATGGATTCGACAGTAACACTGTAAAATGGTTCGATAGCTACCTTAAAAACCGTTACCAAATAGTAGAGCTCCGTAGCCCAAATGGGAAGACCCTAGCTTCCGATATAAGCCCAGTATCTAGAGGCGTGCCGCAGGGATCTATTCTGGGCCCCATTTTGTTTATCCTATATTGCAGCGATATAACACGAGCAGTTAAGTATTGTAAATACCATATTTACGCGGATGACTTACAACTATATATTTCATGCAATGCTAAAAATGTAAGCTCAGCGGTTTCTAAATTAAACGCAGATCTTAATGCAATCGATAACTGGTCACATAAAAACTCATTAGTCTTGAATCCGTCCAAATCGAAATACTTAATACTAGGTACCAAGCTACAAATACAAAAATTAGCATATAACAATCATGTAGTACACATAAATAATAATCCATTGGAGTATGTACAAGAGGCTCGTAACCTGGGGATAGAAATGGATGGAGAATTGAGATTTGAAACCCATCTTCTTAGTACCGTTCGCAGCTGTTTCTACAAATTAAAACTGCTTTATAAAATACGCGACTTTCTAGATGTAGAACTGAGACTTAGATTGTGTGATGCGCTAGTTTTGTCAAAGTTAAATTATTGTGACATCGTGTACGGGCCTCGTCTACTTGCGCGCACGCAGCGGTTGGTACAGCGCGTACAGAATGCTTGCGCGCGGTTCTGTTTCAATGTCCCACCACGCGCTCACATTACCCCGTTTATAAATCAAAACCGGATACTAAAAATGTCGACGCGTCAAAGACTACACTTAGCCACACTGATGTTCGGTGTCGTGCATTGGCAGCAGCCCTCGTACCTCTTCGACAAGCTTACTTGGTCCAACAACGCCAGGTCCTCTCAAGTCAGGTCAGCGAGATTCCTCCAGCTCGTGTGCCCGCCGCACCACTCGGCTGCATTCCGCGGCAGCTTCCGTTACGCCGCCACGAAGTGCTGGAACAGTCTCCCTCCTCCGCTCCGTGCCCTAAAAACAACGGGAGTTTTTAAGACGAAATGTCGGATTTTTGTGCTTGAGGCGCAGATTGGGCAATGAAGCGAGTCATTAGGTTTAGGTCTTTATAATATCTATGTTATATAATCGTGAATCTATTTATTACTTTAATATATTCTTAGTACATTTCTATCTATAAAACTATTTAAAAACGAAATCATTAAATTACCTTCTTGTCCTATGTTCTTCTTTTTGTATTTTCGCAAACGTCGTGTCTCTTGGAGCGGTGGCAGGCATGGCCGACTTCCACGTTCGGCCGGGTTGCCGAGTGATTGAGAAATGGCGGTACTTTCGTTTCGTTATGTTGCTTGTTGGGTGGCTGCTGCTATATACGAGTCAAGCACATTACTTTTTTCTTTTTTATTTGTAAAATTAGTTACTTTTTTACTGTTAAATCTGGGAATGTTGCGTATATCATTTTTTGGAATATATGAAACTGGTAATATGCGTAATCCATACCTTTGAAATTGAAACTGGCCGTCACTTGCAACGATCCAACAGGAAATGGTTGTGTTGTTCTGGTGTTGTCACACAAAAACTTTATTAGTACCTATTTTTTTAAGGGTTTTAAGCTTAAAGCAAATATTAATTTATTATATTTTTATTTATTCATCTATGTATAAAATTGTCGCTAATGTTTGTAATGTTACCTGTTACCTGTTTACTGTTACCCGTTTTTTTTTTGTCTAATTTAGGTTAGTTTTAAGTCAGGGTCCCTCTGAAAATCAGCGCCGCAGTTTAACTGCGGCACAATGCTGAGAGGGATCCTATTCAACATATTATTATTGTCCTTTAATTTTTTCCATTGTTTTCTTTTGTGTGTTGAATAAATATTTTCTATTCTATTTTCTATTCTATTCTAAACCGAAAAAAGTGACAGTTATTCCAAGATGGCGGAGAAAGATATAGACGAAACATTTGGGTAACCATGACTACGTGGTCCTTTACAATATATCCAAAAATCATAAAAAAATGACCTTTTTTAGGGTACTGGAACAACAATTTACTAAAATGTACGAAAAGTTTTGTATGGGCTGCACCTTTTCCAACAAATTTCGGAATGGCGACAGGCAGATCCGTATTCTACAGGATCAAAACCCTCTGATAACGTTGTCACCCCACCTGTTACATGATTTGTCGCTTGCAATCTAACTCTTCAAAAATGGTCCTAGACTAATAGCGTAACAAGTCGAAGACGATTTGGTTTTTACCGCTAAGAATAGAGGCCCGGAGCCTTCAGGGGCGTTCTAAAGGTTAAATGTATTAGGTCAACTCTGTTAGCAAATCAACTCTGTTGCGATCCTGTTTTTCAAACATGCCCAATGCTCACGACCTGAGAGCCGGGTTTCATATATTCAGTTGTTGCTATTATTGTCGAATCGGCTAGCTTATCAGAGATAAGACCGACGCTCGGACACTATATGGAAAAACCACTTGAATGACGATGGTCATGATGGAAATATTATATCTAGATGACAAGTCTTTATTTCACTTTGTTTTAGCTTATTTTACTTCTATATTGTAATTACAACTCTTATTATACTTGACAGCAAGTGCTATTATAGCGTTAAACATATAATTAAGGTATACAAGCAAGATTAGCTACTTGATGTTTACGATTGTACTGAACTCGATTACGAATTATATTAATTGATTGCAAAATGTTTTAAAATCAAACAAGTTGGATACAAATAACAAGAAATGTAATTGAAAAAACATACACAGCCAATGAATTAAGGCACTAAATACATATTATTGTAAAATATAATATCAAAATACTTTTGACGTACCTTATAAAACTTAAATTAATAAAACAACGCGCTGAACGAAATTACTTAGAATGTTTGTTGTAAAAGTCTTTCATGTACTTAACTAAAACCCCGACTTCTTCCAGCGTGACAGCATTGTAGGTTGATGCACGGATTCCACCGACATCCCTGGAAGACAAAATAACCTTTATTACTTTAATATCAAGCACCAACATTTAATTACTAAATTAAATGATATTTATTTAAAAACTATCTAAACTATTTACTTATCTCAGTTAAAAAACCGAGTGATTTTCTAAAAATGAGCTGTTCGAAATCTACAATGTGAGCAACAAGATAATAATTTCTCAAAAAACTGGTATAAGCCAGTTTTATCTACAAAAGAAACCAAAGTACAATACCGCATTATTTCAGATAACGTTTACACTGACTGATAGTCTATCAGTCACACGATGAGGAGTACAAGCAACCGATATGAAAAAACTATAAAATAGCCCATAGATAAAATTAATCCTCATTTTGGTCAACTATTTATTTTCTTATAATCCGTAACCAATGTATGTAATAGTGTTTTAAATCCAGTAAGACGCACGCGCCTCGCTGCTTATTTTTTTTTACATGTTGCCATGCAAAGTTGAATTGAGTCGGACGGTTTTTCGAGCTGGACGGTGACCAGCAATAACCAACATTGCGCTCAAAAATATTTGACACGCTCTAATGCCTCTAGCAATACGCGTCAGATATTTTTGTGCCTGATGTTTGATAATATATTATTGCTAGTGCAGCCGATCAAATTGACTATAATTTTTTACACACAACAGACGCATCTTAGCGACATTATTATTTCACGACGTGCAAACCTAAATTCAAAATGAAGGTGGCGGCAGACCAAATATTTTGCCGACTGCATTAGTGTAATTTGCTCATTATTTCTCTCATACTAAAAACCAGCATCACAGACCCTTACAGTGGTTTCAATGCACGAGGTCACGCCCCGCTTTTTAGTTTTAGATGTCAAAGTGATTTAATGATTTAAATCGTAAGAGACTTCTTAAGAATCGAATTAAAACGTCATTTCGACACCGTTCCGTAGTGGCCTACGAATCGAATTGGCTGTGTAACTACATTGACGCATGCATTCAATTTCAATTTCAATTCAAACTGTACTTATTGCATTGTTTTATCATTTATTTACCTATGTCCCTTAAGCTGTATTAATCCTAATGCCTCAGCACCCTTTAAGAAATCCTTCTCCAGAGCGTCATTTCCTTCCGATGAACCGATTCTGAACGGAATATTCATTTTGCTCCTCGCATTCTTGGCTACAGGGGCATAGTAGAAACCATTAGACTCCTCAATAATGTTATAGACCAGGGAAGCTTTCTTAGTAGCCAGTTCAGCCATTTTGTCAAGTCCGCCTTGAGTTTCAATCCATTGGAGTACTCTTCCCATTATGTAGATTCTGAAATAGATCATTAGATTTTTATTTTAGAATATTTCCAAAAAAAACTATGGTGCCTCATTACCTGCTGTATGATAACCATAACCATAGAATAAGTGAAAAATAATACAATACCACCAATATCATAAACCCTTTCCTCATCTTATTTTATAAGTAGGTACTTTTCGTTTTGGACTCTGCTATAAACTTTTTGTCATGAAGATATATTATTAGTATTATTTATTAGTTATTATACACCTAATAGGTAAATAAGTTTGATATTCGTTTTAAAAAAGTTTTAATTGTGAAAATAAAATTCTGCATAAAACACATGAAATGAGGCGTTTCAATGAAATGATCTGTTTCAATTATCACACGCCAAGCAGATAGAAAGATACTCGGTCATTAGATAACATTTAAGCTTTAACCGAAGCGAATTGTACTAACGACAAATATTGTTATCAGTATAATAGGTATGAGAACAAACACACTGTTGTTTTACATACATATACAATCAATAAATAACGTCACTATTAACGGCCTCAACAAGGATGACGTGCGTCTTGCGTCCGTAAACAGAAAGACACAAGTAACCAGACTGAGATGAGTACAAATAAACTAATTAACTCTGCAATTTTAATCAGCGCAAGCTCGTCCATTTAAACCAATATTCGGCCCACAATTGTCTACTTCCCTGCCTAGGCAATAATATACTATTTTTAACTTACGCAAACATGGGTGGTGTGTTAAGGATAGAGTCAGCCTTGGCATTGACGGTCCAGTCGAGAATAGAAGGGCATATGGGCAGTGCGTAGTTCAACAGATCTTCTCTCACAATCACTAGCGCTACGCCCGATGTGCCAATGTTCTTCTGAGCCCCTCCATAGATAACACCAAACTAGAATAAAATAAATGGAAGATAGATAAAAATGTACATATCTACTTGTAAAAAAAAAAGTTTATTGTTTCTATCCTAGGTTTAATTTCAATCAATCTGTAAAGGTGATAAAGCCCATAAAAGTCTGCTTGGAGCAGTGCTGGTTCTGAACTCCTGGACAAAGATGCTCTCAGGTTCTTCTTTTACGACAGGATGACTGACCAACAATTTGTATAAAAATTTCTGATTTTTAAATTGTGACATTGTATATCAAATATGATTTTGTAAACATATTTCTAATGATGGCATTTCATTGATTAAAGTTAGCCATGACTGCAATGTGTTTAGAAATTAGCTTTTATAAAAAAAAAACACATCTGCTATAGAGTAATAAAAAGCAACATTTTCAGGGCAATGATGACCTGATGCTGAAGATTGTTCCTATTCTTATATCCACATTCATTCAAATGTCAATTAATCTGCAATATTTTGTCATGGAATGAAATAAAAAGGGAAACAAGTAACAATCATGTAATAACATAATGGTAAATCCACGTAAATCGACTAATATCATTGTACTAAATACATATGAAATAGACATTGTAAATAGTGTCAATATCATATAACAAATAATATAAATTTACCAACAAATCAATTGTCAGTTTGTACAGATGGCTACAAAGACATGTATCTACGTTTGCACCTTATTTCTTTGAAATAATAACCAAAAATGGATACATGATTTGTAGTTGACAGTACTCTAATTCTAAGTACTTTCTTATCAGCCAGTGAGAAAACAAAAATTTGTTAATCTAACTAATAGCATTAATATTATCACTACAATTTGTAAGTGTTACCTTGGAAACATCAACCTTCTTGGACATGAAGTTTGAGGACATATCAGCTACCAGCGGCACTCCTTTAGTGTCAGGAATGTAGTCAAACTCCACTCCTGAAAGAAAATATTGAATGTTACATTGTGGTACAGATTTTTATATGTATTATGTTTAATTTTTAAGCCCTACCTACTTTTTCTACTCTACCTACATTGCAAATACAATTGGATTTAAAAAAAAACCCTTTTTATTTCATTAAATATGTGATTACTTGAAAAAAACAAGTTATGATTTTGATCCAGTTATCTGATGTTTGATGACCTCTTAAACCATGTCTTAGCTAGAAATATCTTTTAAAATAATCAAATAAGTAGCTAAAAATGAGTAGTAGGTTTTAATAATGCTTTAGCTTATGTTTATTTAATTGGCTGGCGACGGACTCTCTTCTTGAGTTGCTGCTGGTTATGGGCAGTAATCATTACTTTCATTAGTTAACCTGCAAGCTTGCTTGCTGGCTCTTTAAAAAAAACAAAATTGCTATTAAAGGAACAATGATAAGGAAAAATATTGCAAGTGCAAGTGGGATGGAAATTGGGATCTCTGTGCAGCTCAGCTTATCTCAAATTATCTTAACAGACACAGTTTAAAAACACTGAGGCACTACTTGGAGCAAAATTGAAGTTCCATCATTCTATGAATGTTGTTACACACCCCACATAATTTTTATTTATATTATTTCAACAATCATGTAGTAAACAAAAAAACTTACCATGAATTGTCTCATTAGTACAGATGTGGACATAAGAAGCATTGGGGTCCAGGTTCCATGTGGACTGGTCAGGGATCTCTACATAGCGGTCAGTAGGTGGGGTCACTATGTTCACTTTTCCATACTTCTTAGCTTCTTTGGCAGCCTTAGCTGACCAGGCTCCTGGGTGAGAAAATTATGTGAGCTTTAAAATAAATTGACATGGCCATAATGGTCTAAGATTTTATGGCAAGTGGCATGAATAGCCATTTGCAAGACTACAATCAGATCTAACCATGGTCTGTACACAGAACACTTTACTAATTTAATAGTGTATTGTTTTAGGCTGATTTTAAGCATGAAGTAATAATACGTTTGAAAATACATATTACTATTTTCTTAAAACGAAAGGAACTAACCTGTAACGACATAGTCAGCCGTTCCTGTGCGAGATATCAGATTGAGAGGGACAGCCGCGAACTCTCCTTGTCCACCTCCAGACAAGAATAAGATCTTGTAATTGGCAGGTACATTGCTGGGATAAAATTAATAATTTATATAGTTTTAAATCACACAACACAACACAGTGTCTACATCTTTGGTTAGTTGGCTTGGCCGGGCCGGCCGTATGTCAACCTAATACACAATGTCACTTTACTTAACTTTTTTCCCGCGCTTTTTTTTTCTGACGAGAGTCACGTCAATTAGAGATGGGTAAATGTGGTATCAGACAAAATTCCTAGAATACAAAAAACTACTAACTAGTGCCTTTCTAGAGTTAATTGCCTTTGAATGATACAGCCATTGAGGTGGTTAAAAAAAAGCCAGACCGTTGTTTTTAACTTATAAATTCAAATATATTATTATAGGTATCATAGAATTACGTGGTGTTGGGTTGTGTTACCCTGGTACTGTTTAACTTACAGTAATCTTCTTACGACCGCTTGAATTTCCGTGTTAAGTTTTAAGTATGTCCCTGATCGATGACTTGTTTCCAATAAACTTATTCCAGATTCTTCATAATTGGTCAACTCTTTCTTAATAATCTCATACACCTAGAAAAAAAATTAGTTCTTTAGGAATGCAGCAAGTTTGCAAAACAGCACATCATTCAATCAATTAACGTTCATAAATGTAATTTAAACTGTCTCTTGTTTAAATTATCAATACAAGTAGGGGTACTCACTTCCTCTGGTAACTTTGCGGGTCCAGCACCAAAATTATGAATCTTAACCATGTCTGGCTTTTTATAGTTAATCTGACTTTATATAGTTAGCACGAGTACTCCTCCCGAGTTATCAAGTGAGACTGACTGGCCTAACAAGTTCCTCGCTGTCACCCGAGAGCGCGTGTAACCTACGTACAGTACAACTGGTACAACTAACACGTTTGCTGGCTGGTTTGCTGTAGGCATCTTATTCAATCGTTTGCGCTCGTTACTATTCAGGCGGTAACAATGACCTCTATAATAAGTATAATAACAGATTTTCCACAGTGGCGCTTCAAATACAAGATAATAATAAAGACGTTTAATAGAAGTGAGCAACAATTTTTTATTTTATTTAGATGAATAATTTACAGAATGCAAGTATTCTTAATAATACCGTGCTGTCAATAATAATATAAAATAAGTTATTTCTACCCGTATCTTTTTTTTTTCGCATAGAAGTCGGAGGACTTCTTTTATAATTATTATTTTATAAAATTTTATAAAAAGCGGTTCCATAGCTGCAGTTCGTGGATTTAAGTAACAGTGGTTAAAAATATGCTCAAAAGAAAACGTAAATCATTACATGAGTCTTGTCCTGGACAGCTCGTGTTGACTAAATGGCGTAAACATTGGTGCCATCAATGTTTTTTCTTAAAAAACCGGTGTAACTTATCGTCAGAGTACCCAGGCTAAAATATTAGTTAACCATCAATTCATGATGAATATCATCGAAGTACAGAAAGCTTACTCGATGTGGGTGCCTGAAAACTCAAATGACGTATCATGACTGAACTACTAAGATCTAATATCTTTGAGCTCAAGGAAAGGACAATCGCCGTGAAAAAAATGTGATCTGTGAGAGAGAAGATGGTTATTAGTTTCTTTGAAAAAGAACATCTAGTTTAATGAAATATGTGGATGACGGAAGACAGTCACCGAGAAGTAGTACTTACAAAAAACTAGTTTGCCTCTATTGATGGAGGCTCCGAAAAGTCGCTGCCCAATTTTTCATCTCGATACTTAGTGCTTGCATCATGAAAATGTGTCAGCAAATCGTAGTCAATCAGGTATCAATTGATAGTTTGCTATTGTTATGTACGAGCTATTGTGACCGAGAAGAGGTCAGTACGTCTACTTTATAGCTACCCTTCAGATTGAGTACGCATCAGAAAAAAGGTATAAAAGACTTAAATAATTTCTGGCAAGAATATCGTAAAACCAAAAATCGAGAAACTTGAAGATCACAGTAAGATGGTCATAAATAACTTATACCACTCCCTTGCCCCCTCTCATACATTTTCTTGAAACCACTATTGAAAATATAATGCTTTATTTCAAAGTCACTAATTTCATTAAATGAGGAAATACAATGTCCTACGGTTAATACCACGAAGCAACGGTTTGTACGTAAACTTACTTACACTCGGAATTACTCAATTCTATTAATCTTTCATATTCTTACAACCATTTATAAGAAGGCAAATGTTGTGACTATCTAATTAACACAGTGAGTGTAGCATTTGAGGAATTTTGAGGTGCCTCAAGTATGATTAGCTCAACACTATTTACTTATTTGACTTAATTACAATGTATGTGTATTTTGCGGAACCAAGCTCAATACTTTGACCAAACTGTCTGGAAATGATTTTGCTATGAGTTTCGTTTCAGGAAAAGCTTATCCATATTTTTTCAACGCTTTCGTTTGATAGCTGCCTGTCATTCATTTACATTACATTCAGTCTGACGCTCGGTCACCATTCGATCTCATATTTGGCTCGTTCATTCATTCATCATTCATTTCATTTCATTCATCCTGAATGATTCAGCAAGCGAAGTTGCTGCTCGCTTGTTGTTTCTGCTTTACAGAAAAATTGTATTTATAGTATTTCATTTTAATTCTACAATAATTAAGTGTTTTAAAGAAAACATAAGCCAATACGACGAACTTATTGAGTAAAAGGCCTGTAGTTTTTTTGTTCAAGGCATGCCTCCGGCAAAGGACGAGTCGATACGGGAAACAAATTGTCTGGAAATATTAAACATTGTGGAGAAAAGTCCCGCAAAGAGTACATTGGTTGATGTGAGGGCTTGCAACAAACCTGCTGCTAAGGTAACATAGTAATTAATTAATCTTTATCTTTTTATCAGTCACAGAGTATCGATCTCGCACTTAGTATGGTATTTTTCATTCATTTCACTTCGCATGCCATTATTTATGACTTTCTATAGTTTATTACTTGTTATTAATTTTTAAGTAGAGTCCTATTTTAGTTTACACGTGGTGTTATTCTTAAGTTCTTTGTCATCCTGTCACACAGCCCTACTGTACATGCCCGGTGCCGGCAGGGGCACATAGAGCATATCCAGCTTCAAGTAGAAAAGCATATTTACGTAGTTAGATGTTGTTTTATTGCTTTGTGTGTAATTGTGTATTGAAACATCTAAAGTTTTCTTTAATCAATTTACCTATTTTCTTTATACATTTAAAATTCCAGCTTATAAACAGACAGTGTCATTTAGTTACTTGGGTTACAGCTAATTTGTCAAAATATGTTTTTGTTTTATACAGGATGGCCGAATAAGTAAAAATAATAGGTACTATATTTATAAATTGATCAGTTATAATTATTTTACATCTTAAAACAGTTTGATTTGATTGCAAAAGATTTATTTAATTGTATGGCATAAATTACATAAAATAGGCATTACAATCCGGGGTGATTTCAGGAGTTAGTTACTATTACAATAGATGCTTTATTTGTACAATTATAGCCAGGCCCTGTGGTTTTTTGTATAAAATCAAAGCATATGCTAGGTTGAGGTCATCATTTATAACCATACTGTGGATATTGATAAGCTAATTGTTTAAAGTTAGATCATCAGTAATTTTAAATATGCTGCCGTAGTTAAGAATGGTGGGCATTATATTATTTATAATCCATTAAGCAATTTATCATCATTCTCCTGCCCTTATACCAATTTATTTGGGGTCGGTGCAACATGTATTTTTCTTCCATACTTCTCTATTAGACGTCATCGCGGTGGTCACTCCCTTTCTAGCCATATCATCTTTCACACAGTCCATCCATTGTTAAGCAAGCAATTATTTGCATTAATTTGATTAGTGTTTTTGATATTTGCATGTACTATCGAACCAACGGAACCCTGACCCACCATGGAACCTTGTCACAATGATTGACGTACGATTGTCGTATAGCGTCGTATGACAGTCCTAACGTCAATCACTGTGACAAGGTTCTATGGTGGGTCAGGGTTCCGTTGGTTCGATAGTACAATGATAGACACATTACCTAGACACTAAATTATAATTTACATTACTTGAACCCAGACCACTTTCTGTCTCCCTGCTGTGACTATACTTAGTACTACTTAATCCATTATTGGTAAGTACTTCAAACATAAGGATGTTTGGAGTACCTACTTACCAATAATGGATTAAGTAAAATATGAATAGTCAAATTTGTTTAGTACTCAAATATAGTTTTATGTATGTCTCACCCGCTAACTATGCTTTTATAAATTAAATGTACAAAATAGACAAGTTAATGGTAATGAAATACAATTTTTAGCATCATAAAGTAGGTAATATGAGTTAAATGTCACTTAAAATTAGTGAGACTGTGGGTACTACATAGCTGTAATTTGCCACAGTTATACATTTAAATTACTCAGACAAAGTTGTAAAATAAAATTTTGAAAAAAGATATTTTTTTGTACCTCCCAACAAGTAAAGCGAAGGTAAAACCAATATTTTTACATGATAAGTATGATCAGTACATACTTTATCACACTTGTGGTTTTTTTTTTCGTGTGTTTGTAGTAACAGCTTCAGAACCCTACACTGAGGTTGATCCGACATGCTCTCGGGCTGTTTTAAAATGAATATTCAAGCAGTTAAATGTTAATTTCCCTACTTATTTTTCCAAGTTAACATAAAATCTTCATCAAGTTTTATTTAATATTGAATTAAGAAATAGTTCTTGCCTATCTGTAACTTTGATATTTTTTTCCAAACAGGTCAATCAGGCTACAAAAAATAAAATCCTGATTGTATTTATTCCTAGGAATTAAGCAATATATATTCAAGAATGTGTATTTGGGTCTATTGTGACTTGTCCAAATAGAACTAGGTTAAAGTTATTGCTAAGGAGACTGTAAAAAAAACAAAATAAAAAATGTCCAATGTGCTAATCCAAAAACTGGACTACATTGGTGTTGAATGTCACCCAAATCCCCTATAGCAATTAACTAAAAATTAACATACATAATTTCTAACTGATAAAATATGGCATAATAGTAAATTCTATCATTAAATATGTGTACTTTTCCAGTGAACACCCTGTAAACCTACATATATTATTATACTCTCCTATTGATAAATTATGTTTAAACGTGCGATTTAGTGCCGAAGCTTAAATAGCGGTATAATAAACACCTGTGGCTATAGGACAGTCATAACTATTGTACTTTATTGCAGGTGTCATAGAATAAAATAAGCTTGAAGTTTCTTCTGGTAAAAAAAATATATTGTTTTGATGTCGTATCTAGACGTCACACGTAGACATGGTCGCTTACAATGGGCCTCATAAGAAGGCTCAAGGTCACTCAAAGGGCGATGGAAAGAGCTATGCTGGGTGTCTCTTTGCGAGATCGAATCAGGAATGAGGAGATTCGCAGGAGAACTAAAGTAACCGATATAGCTCACCGGATTGCAAACCTTAAGTGGCAGTGGGCGGGGCACATTGCTCGTAGAACTGATGGCCGTTGGAGCGGAAAGGTTCTAGAGTGGCGACCGCGAACCGGGAGACGAAGTGTTGGCAGACCTTCCACAAGGTGGACTGACGATCTGATAAAGGTCGCAGGAAACCGCTGGATGACAGCAGCAGAGGACCGATCGTTGTGGAAAACCTTGGGGAAGGCCTTTGTCCAGCAGTGGACGTCTTGCGGCTGATAATGATGTTGATGATGATCTAGACGTCAGGCCAAAGCTTTGCCACTTAGGTACTTTCCAACTTTCAATGTTTAGAAAGGGCAATAAAGTTGCAACCCTGCGTTCAATTCTAACAACCTATAATTATCTGACTACAAAAAACATTTAATCAATACTTATTTAAAAGGAATTACCTAAAGATCTTACTTTGAACATAGCTTTGAATGGGAACTAGTTATTATCAAATTCAACTTTCACCTTTGCCATGAATATTTATTAGTTCTTCTGTCATGTTACATGGGTATTGGATAAGGAAGTAATCTCTGATTCCATAATACACTTTCTATAAAACTAGCTAGATGGAAAACATATATAAACACACTTAAGTATATTCGTATTTTTTAGCATTCAAGGTCAAATAGTTCTTATGTTCCTGATACAAAATTGTAGCTGTGAGGTAACCTGAGCTTCAAATCTTATGTCATTTTCAGTATATTTTGACCAGCAAACCATGACATAAGTGCTACTTACTTTGTGTACAGTGAGCAACTCAATTCCTTAATTATTTCGGTCACTTGGACAACATTTACATTTATGTATTAGCTACTTGCCAAGTCACTAGCAAGCCTAGGTAGGCAGCAACATCGATTTAAGCTAAGAGCTCTATAATATAGTCATAACTCATAACTAGCTATTATTACTATTTTAGGATGTTATACTATAAAACTAGGCGGTAAAGTCTTATGGGGGGTTTTAACTGCCGTTAACTTACCGCATAATAGAATCAGAAATAACTTTATTGTTCGAATGTACCAAGTCTGGCAGTTGTACGCGGTAGTGGCGTTTGTATTTAACGTAACGCTTTGTTGCCCATCATGTAACTACTATCTTGAAGTGGTGGAGGGAAAGTGTTACAGTACTGATACATTTTAAGTGTTGTATGAGTCATGCTTTATAATAGCTTAATCGAAGTACTTATGTCCAGGCTTTAATGTTATATAAATATTGATTGTAATCAACCTGTATGCAGTTCATAATGTCAATTCCATTTTGTTTACGCAACGCTTAAATTCAATACAAGGGGACGCATTGTAAAGTTGTGAACTTCTAATGCTTTGAGTGAGAGATGTGATAATTTAGTTGATAGATATTCTATAGAGGCGTGTTAATTTGAATCTCTCCCAACGTCGGTCGGCGGCAACGACTTTGTAACGTTGCTTTTCACTTTTTTTTCGCCTCCCGCTCGAGACACGCGTCTGCGCCGCTCTATCACAATAATCACACGTTTAATTACTCAGAACCAGCACATGTGACTCCCAATTACACGTCCAGTGTAATACCCCCTTTTATTTTGCGATTACTCTTTTGTTTGTGTATTTTGTTTATGCGTTTTGTTTGTTTTGAATATTTCAGTGTTGAGTTACAGTGCGTCGTGTTGTCGGCAGCTGAATTTTATGTTTTATGTGTACACGATTATTTATAATGCACATGACTGTGTAGTTTGGTGTGCGCCTCTATGTAGTGCATGCCTTGACCGCACCTGATAGACTGGACACATCATGACAAATTCACAGGTAGAGTATCTTTTTTTCTTTTTTTTCGCGCACAAAGTACATTCATCCTATTTTTTTTTATTTTTCCTCTTTGTAGTTATTGTTATGTTATTAGTATTTTGTTTGATGTTTGCTTATCCTGGTTACAATACGATCTGGGCTTACATGTCTGGTGTCATTTCGTTCCTGTCACTCCGACGAACAGTAATTGGGTTTAATTCCTACGGTATTCGACGTATGTAATTTCTTTGCTATCCATTAAATTAGTTTACGAGCAACGTCTCTGGAGGCTATTCAACTGTAATTACATCTACATATTCACAGAAACATAGGCCTTAAGTAATTGGTATGCTATTGATTAGTTACCTATTTGGATATTGCGCTATCCCACTACTGTTATATTATCTAAATATCTTCGCATCTAATCGCACATATGAACGTCGCTATCACAATCGATTAATCTGATGCTAGCGTTGCGTCTGTATTCCAATTAGCTTACTTTCCATTATTTAAATATGGTGTTACGCCTTTATTTTGCCGTTATTATGTAGCATCTTTATAAATTCGCACACCCTGTTGCAAAACCGGTCAAGTGCCAGTTAGACGGGCCGCCGAAAGTTCCGACCCGTTAATGCACGTCTATTGATGGTTTAGTGAAGATATGCGATTCTAGTTCTAATTCTCAAGGGGAAGAAAGTTAAGTTTTCGACTAGATATATCGGAACTTAACAGTGGCCGTAAAATGAAATGGACGCTGTGCTGTATTATTTGATACAAGTAAATTTTATGGATATGTAATTGAGCAATTCGTATTGGCAATGGATATAAATATCAATAAAAATAAAAGACGGTAATGAAATACGTAGCCTTCGAGTAAATTTACTTCATTTAGCCGTGAAGCAGAATGCTATTTGATTCTTTGCTAGTTACATGGGTTGATTGCAAATTGATTTATGCAAAATCGTAACAAGTGTAATGCAGTTTTCTATTTGTTGCGTGTAATGCACATTCAGTAACTAAATGCAACTCGATGTAACACTGTATGTGATTAATTATAACATTTATGTCATTGCTGAAACTAGTTATAATTGCAACTTTAATAACGCATTGAAAGTTACGTCCTTAAAATCGCAACTAAGACCTTGTTTCAGGATTTCCTGACATCGTTAATAAAATAAAAAGTACACTAATTACGCCAAATTTCAGGTTTGGTTTCGCGGTGTGAGGAGTTCCAAGTTCCGCCATGTTTACGGGGTGCCCTCGAAGCGGGAGCGTTGCTATGACAACATAAAGATCACCAGGAATGCCCATGACTCCAACTTTTGTGCTGTCAACCCTAAGTTCGTGGCCATAGTCACTGAAGTCGCTGGAGGAGGCGCGTTCCTTGTTCTACCTTTGGATCATGTAAGTAAATTTGTTTTAAAGGTCCCACATATGCCAACCAAATGGCTCAGCGTGGGGTAATCCGAAATGATTAGACGGAGATATGTTTTGTTCTAGTTTTGTTCTTAGGAACCATTTAGTCGATTTAAGACTGCATTCAATAACAATTCAATTCAATTTACAATAAATTGAACTCGAAGCGCGTAGTGTGATCTTGAAATAAGCACGTTTTTTAAATTCCGATAATTGACCGTAAAAGTTGTTACGGAGTCCACTCCGTGTATTCAGAAACACTGTTTACAGTTTTTTGAAAAAAAAATGGCGCAATTTTTTTCATTCTATAATCGAATAAATGCAACCATGAAGCATGTTAAACATATAAGATATTTGTATGCCTCTAGGCGGGATATAGTAATACATAGCATTAAAATGTAACATCTGGTTTACCTACGTGTAACAAATAAATAATGTTAATTTGAAAATTGACTTTTTTTAATTTGACGTCGTTATTCCCGAGACAAATTTTTACTTTCTCTTCTAGCTTCGGATTTAAACGAGCCTAAACGATCACAACCTATAGCGATCATTCATTCATTTGGGAGCCACCCTGTTTATGTGTATAGGCTGCAGATTATGTCTTTAAAATACTCTGTTTGGTTTAACTTGTAACATCGTACAATGAAGCGCCAAATACAGTGAGTCACATTCACGAAGCCTAGTTCGTTTGGATTTGTATACCAAGAACACGATCAGGCAAATCTATCAAGTTTGACGTGCTTAGTTCATGTAACAACTTTATGTTTTGCATACAAGCATAGCAAAGAACTCTCAATAAATTATGCGTAGGACATTGAATTAGATGATATGAACATGGTTAAAAGTCAGGTCACGTTCTCAATCCATGGAACCAGGTTAGCGGATGCGAGCGGACCCTAGCGTAGGTAGCCATTGTGCGGAGACATATTGGGAATAATTTGATCATACATTATTAGAATATGCAATATCAAAAACTGGGCAAGAGCATTTCTGCTCAGGGTAGGGGTCCGAAGCCGTTAAAGGCTTATTAGTCGTGATTGATGTTATATGTGCTTTAATTTCAGATAGTTTTCAGATTTTACTATTTCTAGTTTTTTGGGGGAGGAGGCGACGCAGAAATTTAGCGAAAATTACACTTTTATCTTTGCACATGTCATAAGCCCTTTATTATGCGTTCAGAATACGTAGGAAATGACAAGCATTATTACACCATTATTACACCAATTACAACTAATTTTAATATGATATCTTTCTTGTCTGTGGTAGTAGATAAAATCTGTACTGTGATGTTACAACGGGAACCTGCCGTTTGGCAAAAATATGTTTGCCAAATGTTGCGTTTCCCAACCAACCCATAGTTATTTAATTTTTTCAGGATTTATTTCAGTACCATCATGTAGGTTAAGTAACCCTATAGGTTAGGTTATTTTTTTGAAAAATCTGAAATATTTACGGTTACAGAAAACAAAGCGATTTGGCAAATGAAACGGTTGAGGAACGATACATTCCATTCCAATACATACAACCCGTTATGACAATATCAACTTTTGTAACGTTATGAGTTAAAAATTGGAACAGCTGTCAAAACTCAAGAGGGTCTCTATTCTAGTATCCATAGATATTAAAACAGTTATCGATACGAAACGTCAATTTAGTATTTTGTTTTAATATAAACCGCACGACATTTGCTCTCGAGTGACATGGGAATAGTGACTTCATTCGTTTGTCTGTTTTAAAAAAATCTTCATATTCGTGACACTGACAGCACAAAGAATGATGGGCAAATTGGCCCATATAACCAATACAAATCTCATGTATACCACGTGAAAGCTAGTTACATAAGCATCATTTTCTAATACGGGGACAAACTACAAAACCCCGGAGAAGAGAGTTATCAGCCTGCAAATGTTCACACACACACAGCGTTTATTACTACACTAGCTTTGCCCCTATGCGTTGCAATGCTATTAGCCGTATATCCGACTCACGCTTGACTGATTTTACTATTTACAACAATAACAGCAAATAGTGGGATAAATAAGCTTACATAAGTTATAATTATATTGACGATTGGGCTGGGTTCCATACATTTTTGCCCATCATCCTTTGTGTTGCCATTTTTATCGTCAAGTCGTCGGCTTCTGAACCTATCTTAGAGTACTGATGATATGTGTGTAGATAAAGTAGTGTATGCAAGTGTACATAATTAGGCTTTGAAAAACTCGTGTGATCCTATTATGTAACTTGCTACACTCCTATTTTAAGGTCTCATAAACTACTATAGAGTTTAAATTTCCCTAGTGTCTCAAATCTAACAATGTATAAAAACTTTTCTTTTTGTTTTCTTCATTTTTTTTTACCTCTGACATGGTACCCGGAAAAAAACAAGATTTTCTTGTATAACTTTGTCGGCGTAATGTAAATAAACGTACAGATAACTACGCCAAATTACAGCTTTGTACAGACGGACCGGACATGGCGAAACTATAGGTAAAAGTTTTTTCCTGACTGCTGAACCCTAAAAACCTATTCTAGGTTAGGCTGATAGAATCAAACAATTAAAGATCAACATTAAAACAATTGCTATTGTTACTTATTCATGAATGTTGCCCGACGAGACACGTAAAAGTAAACACTAGTAAACACTCTTTGTTTGGGCTTCTGGTATTGAATGTCGGTGTTCATACAACCGGACAAATAGTACTAGACTTGCGTCATGCAACAACAAACTATGATTTATCACCTCCGTTTATTGACTTGTTTGCCCGCCGCACGCGTCTCCACGCGGCTAAGTGATTGTCAAATATTTAGTCACAGTCCGCTTATAGACTCTTGCCCTTGACATCATACCAAAATGCACTATGAAAAATAGGCATGCGATTTTCACACACATTGTGTACATACAAAGAGTCATGAATTAATTTATTGCCTAATTAATGAGGCTTTAGCACGTGAGGTGATAGCACGAGCATTGAAATCGAACGTTATTGCTAACGCCGTGAGAATTAAAGTAATAAATGTCACTGTTTAACATCTAAACGATCTAAAGGTCGGAGTTTCTCTTGCAACCTAAGTCATTTTGAAACGAAGTATCTATAATCTTTTGCGTCTAAATAATTATCTTAGTAATTATGGGAGAAGTGTTCGCACGTTGTAAGTGGGTTTGATCGAGATAACATTTTTAACTACTTTTGCGAAATTCTAAGTCCGCTTGTTTTGTAACTCGTCTTGATGCTGCTGTGGTGATGTTGTTGGGCTGGTTTGATCAAAGTACGATCTTTGATTGAGTAAGATGTAGGTGGGAAACCAGAGGCTTGAGAGAGGTTGCACCAACCACAGAATACTAGTTTAGATTAAAGGAAAAAAACATTTAACAATGCTGTCATTACTTGTATTGTGTGGTATATTACGACCATCTTTATCAGGAATATCTTACTTTTAAATTGACAACCACAGTGCTATCAAGATATCGCATATAATGATTCGCCCGAATACTATCAGTAGTCAAAAAAGTGGGTTCGTATAGTACCGTAGAAACTAGAATCCCTTCGCAATGAGTACATCACTTAAACGCTTTTAATACGTCACGTCATTGTGACAGGGTTCTTTAGTACACGAACACGTTTAACTCACTGCATACATGTAGGTACACTAGACGGCAAAGGTATATTCACATTGCACCTTATTTCAATGGAATAAGGTAAAAAATGTAAACATGTCATTGACGTCTTTGTATTCAATTTAAGGCTACCCGAACCCGAGGTGCCGTTCGTTGCCTTTAAGATTATGCGTCCTTGACAAAATCGTATTATTTTTCAGACTGGCCGCCTAGACTTCAACGCGAGCCGTGTAACGGGCCACAAAGGCCCCGTGCTCGACATCAAATGGAACCCTTTCAACGATAACATCATCGCGTCATGTTCCGATGACTGCACGGTAATTTCAGTTTGCGCCAATTTTTCCTTTTTTACCCACAATCGCAATTGTCAGAGCAAATTGGCAAGTATTATACGGGGATGTTCCGATTGACCAATTTACCGGTTCTTGTGGGATTTGAAAGCGTGTGAGTTATACTAGTTTTAATTGACTTAATTGGTTGTTTTGAACTATTCCAAAGTCAGTGTTTATAGTCAAATAATGGTCAGAAACTATGTTACAAAGAAAGATAGATTCTTGTTACTCAACTGTGGCGGAGCGCTAAAGAGTTTTTCTTTTTCGTCACTACCTACTTTTGTTTCTCTACACTATTTTAAAAAAACCATTTGTGTCAAGGTGAATTTAAATGTAATGCATTTTCAAAATCTGTACAATTACACCAAGAACAAAGTAACTTTTCTGTATACGAAGTTGCTTGCCCGATCCTTTACTCAATTCCTTGCGTGATGATACTGATGATCGTCAGCACGCCTAATTCCCGGCCCGTCCTAATTCTGTCTAGTTATTCTTTCCAACGCCACTGCCGTCGGCGGTGCTTTTGACGCCAGGAAGTCATATGCCGGAAATAAAGCGTTAAACATGTAGAACTTTTCACTGACATTTGACCGTCCGCGGCGCGAAACCCGTGAACAATTTAATAATTTACAACCTGCCTTAACTAATCTACACGCACTTTATTAAATTCCGAGAGATTAATTTGAACCTAAGGATTTAAGGCGAACTGATTTAAGATCAAAAAATTAATCAACACAATAATATGATGCCTTTCAAAGGGATAGCAATAAATAAAAAAAAGTAAAGGTTGTCTGGAAGAGATCGCTATTTAGCGGTAAGACCGCCTGTTGTATACCTATAGTTTAAAATGTACTGTTCCGTGTTTTTTGTTTTTTGGTGTTCAATAAAGAGTATTTGTATTGTATTGTATTGTATTGTAAGACATACAAGACACTTTTCAAAAATCAGATTCGCTTCTTACGATAGAATAAACCTATTTTATATACCTAAATACAATCGAGTGCAAAAATATGTATTGAAAGAATCCTCTTATAAATATGTTATTAAGTTCTGGATCATAAATATATTTCACTTAATTGTACATCCCATCCACTGCCAATTTTTATCTACTTTTACTTTGTTTGGCACACCAGCATGACGGAAGGTTAACATCGTTGTGTTCCTTGTTTTAGGTGAAGCTATGGCACATCCCGGACGGCGGTCTGTCCATGCACCTGACGGACTGGCTGGTGGAACTCCACGGGCACAAGCGCCGCGTCGCTTACATCGAATGGCACCCCACTGCGGAGAATATCATCCTCAGTGCCGGTTTCGATTATTTGGTAAGCAATAGTCATACTATCAAACAGACGCTGTTACGCATTAATGAGTCCATCAACACCTATTTAGCAATAAAGTGTCAACCCTCAATACTATCATCGTGGGTTGACATATAACTGCTAAATAATTATGGGATGACACATTTTTGCGTAACAGCGTTCAGTTATAGACAATTAATTGTTAATATATAACACTAGCTTCTGCCCCGCGACTTCGTCCGCGTGGTTTTTGATTGTCGTTATTCGATTTGTTCAACAATCATGTTGAACAATCCTATGTATCGTTATTTTTTTATTTTCAAGAATGTAGTCTTACCTAGCATTGAATTCATTTGTTGTATATAATGATTTATGTCAAAAACGGAATGCGCCGAAACAAGAATATGCCGAAAACGGAATACTTCCGGACAGGAATGCGACGAAACAAGAATATGTCCAATCAGGAATACGACGAAAAAGGAATCAATCCTTACTAAGAGGTATCAACCTTGTACGTAGTCATAAAAACAGTGAAGTAAACATTTTTATCAAGTTTTTCATTACTTATCATTTTATCAATGAGCGAGTATCATTGTCCTCTTGTGTTATTGCATCTAGGTTAAAATAATTAAAAGAGTCATTGAGGGTGCACTGATCATTGTCTCGGGAAAACTGTTCCACACGGTAACTCTGCTGTTTGACAAGAAATGGTATCCGGGTCTCTTATTACTTAAGAACGTATGAGTTTCAATAGAATATGCTCTAACTCTCTTATTCTAGCTTCGGGTAAATGTGCATAGCGCTAGAATTCCAGGGCCTCAAACTATCGCCACACCAAATTTCTACTTATTTACTGGGAAAAGCCCGCAAGCGGCGATTACAACTAAACAGACTGTTAAATGTGTCACTAAACTTTATCAACTCAGTTCGTACCCTCGCTCTAGCGGATGATCCTTGTTGAATTTAGAAAGAAGCAAAACTATAGTATTACAAAAATGCAAAATAATGCTACCCATGTTTATACTTAAAGAACTACTTCACAACCCGATTAAGAGTCGATAATTGTGATGAGATCTTAATCGAAAGATTGTGAAATCGATTAATGAAATTCGACATTAGGAATGTTTTTTGATAAGAGAAGTTTTTATAGAATCGGCATTTTGAAGTAACACAACTAATTAAAATAGAAAATGGCCACAAAATGTATAATGGATTAGATTCTAGAAAGCTAATCGGATGATAAAATTCTAAATTCATTTAAGAGCATTTTGGAGAGTCATTCTCGGAACCTGGGCGTAACGTTTTTAATCTAGACCACTCTGAAGTAAAAAATATTATTGTCTAGACGCTACTCATCCATTATACCCATATACTGATTGGAAGTAATGATATTACCTTTTAAAAACTTAATCATACTGTAGCACTACAGTATAAATACAATACTAAATGCTTTTTATTTTATTTAGATTGGAATAGATGATGATTATTTTGCACACGTTTCTAAAGTGACCACAAAGAAACACAATAATCGAAATTTCTTTGCTCCCAGTAATCTCCAAGACACCAGATTCATAAGCAAGCCAATTAAACATGCATAATAAATATCAATTTATCCGGTCTAAAAGTGCGCTCCCATTGCAGACAAGTCTATCAAATCAACAATCACGCGTAACGAGCGCACGCGCCGATTAGACGCCCGTTTAGTATATTATGTACCACGGTACATTATAATACGAAAACTATTACGAGCAGATGTTACCGTTGCTGGAACCGTTACAATTATTCATATGAACTCTGCTATGAGTTTTACAACATGACGAACGATGCTCGTCGAACTTTACAAGTACAACTTTTTTTTTCAAGGTACATAAACATCTGTTACGAAATTTAAATGAAACGTCATGGTAGAACAATTAAAAAAGCGTCTTAGGTTTGAGTCCTAAAGTTTTGTTACGAAACATGCGGTCGAACCGAGATATAATAGCTTAGCATAAAAATCGTTTATCGTTCTGGAATTGTGTAAGTATTTCTACTACGACTTAGCTCAGCTTTCATTGGAAAACTAAATCAATTCAATAACAATTACTGTCATTCAAATTATATCTTTACGATGTTATGGTAATTCTCAAGATTCTTTTAAACGATTAATGAAAAGTAATTCCACTGGCATGTTTAAAAGAATGAGGCACATTATGACGTTATTTAAGAAACACTAATTTAATGTCCCAAAGACTACCTAACTTATTATTGTTATTAAAGTTTGTTTTTATTCGTTGCCGACAAAAACGTTACACGCCGTCGATGATTACATACACATAATATTTTCTTCATGATCATACGAACTGTTTAAGAAGGGAAACATACAGCAGATATAATACAACTAAATTAACAAATGTCCTTAATTCATTAGCCAAAATAGTTTCCACCTATAGTTAATACATTAATTTTGCTCAAAGAGTTAACAAGTTTTTAATATGACCTATTAATACCTATTAATAAACGTAAAAGTTTCTGAGAATGGACCCCGTGGAGTGTTCAGTGTAGACAGACGTCTACAGGATTATTTTCTTCGAACTAAGATTGATATGGTAATGGTTCCCGTTGTTTACCCATAATCATAAATTGTCCGAATGTATGATTTCGCAGAATACTAATTTCGTGTAATTGGGATTGTTCATATTTTTACAATTACTCTAATTCTAAATCCATTTCGAGGGTTATAATGCTATATAATATAGGGTTTTAAAGCCGTTCTGCATTATCAAGTTTTAGGTTAGTTTGTAGGTGTATCATACGGATTAGGCGAAAACCGCTTGAAATTGAATGTTTTAATGCACTCACTCACACAGTCACCCACGATCACAGTCTTACAGTTAGTTTTTATCATTAGATATCATTTAATTATGTACTAGAAAATGCCATTCTAAATTTAAAATAATCATGTCATCCATAAAATGTCTGCCAAATAAAAAACATATTAAAATAAAACTATTGGGTCAAATACAAAATTAACGAAATTGGTCTCTTAAAATAACCTATTCCTTCCAACTAATATGTGTAAACCGTGACTTTTTTTTTGGTTTATGCCAATTGTTATTCTACTGATACCTTTGACTTTTTTGAAAGTTATAAAATAATCCTAACCTAAACTACTCTTTCCGTTTTCGTTTAAGCTGGACAAAAATTACACGAAAACAAAATTCGGCGTTAATATACATTCGGCGTAAAAGTTTCGGCGAAATAGAGAAAACCCTATTGTAACATATATATGTACTCGTATTTGACATGACATTCCACGGGTTAAATGTTTTTATGATTATGACTTAATCGACTCAGTTATAGATCATAGGATATACGTTTCGGATATGTTGCCAGTCTATTTAATATCATGTTTTTTTTTAAGATCTTCGTGTGGGACGTAGGCAAGGGCGAGGCGGTGAAGGTGATCGACTGCCACAGCGACGTGATCTACTGCATGTCGTTCAACCGCGACGGCTCGCTGCTGGCCACCACCTGCAAGGACAAGAAGCTGAGGGTCATCGAGCCCCGGAGCGGGATCGTGCTGTCTGTACGTCTGGTTCACTTACAGTTATTAATCTAAAACGGGACATAAGCGCAAAAAAAAAAAATTATATACCTCGACGTATTATCCATCATCCTCGTCTGGTTTATTTATTTTTATGAAATTCGCATGGGCCCTAGCTTATAAAGGAGTAGAGCTGGGTATCTGGGTCCACAGGCCCTTGTACACTTGAAATTTCTTCTCTTAAGTCTCAGATAGATAGAGAGTAAGTACGCCGTACTTATGGCAGGACGATCTTACTCGCGTTTAAAGGTAAACGCAGGCGAAAAGGTCGTCGAGCTTTTAATAAGCGTTTACATATGGTTGGTTTATGGTTTACGGACTTTAAACGATCAGTTCGAAACCCTGAGCGCTGTGATTATGTGTCAGTTGTTTTACCCTCAACGCTGCCGCAATAGCCAAGAAGGTGACTAACTGCAATGTAGTAGTCGAAGCGTTTTGTACTCTATTGATAACCACATTCAATATTAAATGCTATTAAATGCAGTTAGACTTCTTTGGTATTACGGTAGCACGGTGGATAGCGGCTAAGATGGAAGTTATGAGCCGGGCGTACATGGATATACCAATCGACAGCTTAATCCGTATCTTTACTAACGCAATCCAATCAAATCCGAAAGAAAAGCCGGTGAACGAGTATGATCATGGCAAGGCGGAAAGTAGATCTCGTATTTTATCACTTGTGGGTCTGTGGGGCTAGACAAGCTGCGATCGAATACAAACTCTAGCGTTCGGTGATCACCTATCGCTTTGCATTGTCAAAATGAAAAAGCTGGCCAAGTTGCCCTTAGATACCGATGTTTATATGGTGACAGTGCTCGTGTTAAATTCAACAATCAAAATAGTGCCGCGTAACGACGGACAAAACGTCAAAACTATCACTATGCGGGTAGCGCCAGTGGTGGCAGTAGATACATTACAGCGTGTCAGTTGTAACGAATGATATATCACGTGACTTACGTCAATTCCATACATTTTTGTAATTGACAGGTACTAGTGACAACCAAGACGCGGACATGTGCTTGCCATCCTGGATTGAATTTCACTTTATCAATAATGACAAATTAAGATATCGTTCGTAATAACTGTTCTTTTTCAAGCATTCACACACCGATCTTAACCTCAATGTAGTACTTACTAATTCTTATATAATTTACAGGAGGGCCCATGCCACTTAGGCACCAAAGCATCCAAATGCACATTCCTCGGCAGCCAGGGCAAGGTCCTGACAACCGGATTCTCGCGCTACAGCGACCGGCAGTACGCCATTTGGGACCAGCACAATCTGGACAAGCCATTGGCTTGTGAGACCATCGACAGCTCTTCGGGTGTAGTGTTCCCGTATTACGACCATGATACTAATATGGTGAGTAGAGTTAGAGTACAATAGAAAACTTTTAATTCAGGCAACAAGATATTTTATCTTTACATCTTAAAATAAGTCGCTTCCCGCACTCTGTCCCTCTTACACTTAGAGCTTTCCAACCACGCAACGGATTGTAATGCTGTTTCATCATTTCATCAATAGTTAGTTATTCAGGAGAAAAGTTTTAACGTATATATATATATATATATATATATATATATATATTAATTCTGAATCATGTACGGGTGTGGGTGTGACAGAAAACTCACATAAACCGAAGCGAAACAAGGGCAGGTCGTTAGTAATAATATTATTATATATCTTGGAACAATCTATGTAGGTGGCTAAACAGCGTGGTTCTGTTTTGTCAAAGATGACGTGGTACTCGCTGGTACCAACTGCTGCTGCTGCTTATACTAACACCTAGTAGCACAAACGTTAGACCGCCGCGACTTCAACATTAGTTAACGTTATAATATGCAACAGGGGCATGAATAATATAAGCGTACCAAACATAATGTACAAAACATAAAAGATTGCACTTCTGCAGTATGAAGAAGACGATCGAATACAATCGCAACTGACGTTTAATATCACAAAAGACGACGATATGTAGATATACTAGGTAGCAAGGAAGTCGATTGTGATGGTAATGTTCTATTGTGAACCGAACTAGCCGAAGGTAGTCAACTACGATACTTTAATGAATGGACTATTCATTTTGCAATGTCACTAGGAATGCGAATTCAATACCATGTTGATGAAAAGCGTCTATTAATACTGAAAACACTTAAAACACTTGCAGTTTTGTGGGAGGTAAAAAAATACCAAGTTCTAGTCTCTACCGATTATGTTTTAATCCAAATATATAAGTCCAAAAAAATAGATCCGAAAACGCATACGCTAGGTTAGCCATTTGATAATTGTCAAACAGTGTTGTCTGACAGTGAATAAAAATGTGCTTATCATCATATTGCACCAAGACTTTTTTATCTTGAACACTGTACACATGAATGAGTTGTTATCCAGGTCTACCTTGCTGGCAAGGGCGATGGGAACATCAGATACTACGAAGTCGTTGATGAGCAGCCTTACGTGCATTTCCTTAACCAATTCTTATCCGGTAACCCACAAGTAAGTTCAAAACACTTTCATTTGTACAACTACCTAATATTCGTATTTTTAAAACTCTTCAGTTTGATGTGTTGTATTATTCACTTAGGACCAACGGATTAAATTTAGTTCATTTGCCAAAATATTTTTTATTTTGGTCTATTTTTTTTACGGTTCTAAATCCAAGTATCGAAATCCCTGATCATTATTTAAGCCGAAAGACGTCAACTTCGAACAAAGGTCTACTTTAATTGTTTAGTCACTACGGAATTCTGACGCCGACGGCTAATGATTAATTTTGACGCAATTTCTTTCTTGTTATTTATACAGTCATTACTACAGTCTTTGCCGGTAGGTACTAGTAGTATACATGCGAGTTCGTCTGTATATTAATATGCTATGGAGTAAGCATAAATTACTTATCATCGCAGAAAATAGTTCAGTACCGGATTAACAATAAATGAGACCTACGTGGACGACGTCGTTAGTTTAATATAATAATAGCGTTAAACTTGTTTGCTTACAGCGTGGTTTAGGCTTCATGCCGAAACGCGGCGTAAACACAGCCGCGTGCGAGGTGTTCCGCTTCTACAAGTTGCATACCTCCCGCGGGCTGTGCGAGCCCATCGCCATGATCGTGCCGCGCAAGTCGGATTGTTTCCAGGTAAGATAGGGCTATAGGTACCGAGCTATAGGTAGTAGTCCCGGGTTCGATTCAAGGTGTGATTAGCATAAGTATTCGTTTGTGGGTCTTGAATATTTTCTACGTGTTGTAAGTATTTACACGGTTTACCCTTGTTTTAATGACACTCATTTCATGCATCACTTCGCGGAATTTTCATTTCATAGAATACTATTTTCTGCTGAACCGGTGTTAATTTCACGTTATCTTGTGATCGTTACAAGTCTAACCTAAGTCATATTTAAGGTCACCTATCACGTTCTATGAAATGAGTGTCACATTAACTGCCAAGAACCCTACAGGTGAGTCCATTTTGTATGAAAATCAGAGCTCTTAGCAGTGAATGTGTTGTGTTAAACAAGGGGCAACGGTTTATGATAGCTCTTATTTACTAGACAGTAATGACGGCCGAGTTCAAAACAATTCGACAAATGTATATGATAATAGGTGTAGAGACAAAGTAGAAAAAGGCTCCTGTCATAATGAATTGAAATTAAATCATAAGACATGCCAAATGACGTCCTCAGTGAGTCAACAATTTAAATCCATTGCCAAACATGTCATGTCGTCCATGTACGGCTAAGACTCATGAGCATTTTCCCGCCTATCCAATTGTTCGTAACAGGAAGGGCGGGTAAAACGCTTCTGAGCTCTAGCCGTACCCACTGTTGGTATGGCTGGTTACTTGTTATCGTATTGTCAACGTTATGCTCTTATTTACTTAATAGTAATTCCGGCCAAGTTAAAAAAACAATACGATAATATGTCGAAAGCAATATGATTTTACATTGTAGAATAGAGCCCCTGATATCCATACTGACTGACCCCCTTTTACATAAACTTATTTAAAGGTATTATTTGTCCCTTTCTACAAATTAAAATTTCCATACTACAGAGCATATTTCAAGCACGCTTTGGCTATTGCGCGTTCATGAATAAGGGGTTAGCCAAATGCCGGTAAATTAATACCTTGTTAGCCTAGCATTCGGAAGTGCTATATCAGAGATCTAAATTGCAGGCACCTGTATGCTTGCCTCTGCACCAATTTGTGTTCATTTTGTAGGAGGACCTATATCCTGACACTGCTGCGCCGTTGCCGGCTCTATCTGCCAAGGACTGGCTGAGCGGAATGAATGCGCCGCCATTGCTTATTAGCATGAAAACCGGTGTGTATTATTAAATGCTGGATTTTTTATATTAATAATAGATTTTTAGTTGAAGTAAATTTTCGAATTATTAGCAGCACTTTTTCTAGAATTTTGATTAAAATTACACGATCACGTCCGTTGTTGAAATCGGGCTATCTGTTCAGCCACTGAGGGACTAACCATAACAAGCGCCCCAGGCGCGCTTTCCTGGCGCAACTTTACATAAATACTACATTGGTACACACCTAGCTATGCCGTTCAGAACCTAAAATAATTATTTGGCTAATCGCCTATTTTAAGTACCTCGCATGTGAGTATAGTAAGTGATTGAAATTACGAAATATGGCTGTCACAGAAATCATCCTAGATGAACTCGTATAGTCATCGACTTCCGATCATTCTGGCAGCGAATATGGACTTCGACGACGATTTTCTGATCGCGATTGCATTGTTGCTATATTCTACTAGGAAAAAGAAAAACCCTCGCCGTTACTGGATGCATCCTCTGAACACCCAAAGACAAATTGAATATCTTGTAATATTTAATTTTATGAAAAAGTGCCAAATTACGATACAATCCCATTTTGTTTAAATAATATTAAATGTGTTTATTAAATATTATTTATGTTGATTATATTTGTATTACTTAAACTCGAAATACCTACACATGCACTGGTTTCGGTGGTGCGACGCGAACTGAGCGCGTTCCGTAGGGAATTTACGAATGTGTGATGCGACCTATACAAAATCTATGGAAGACTTGCATTCGAAATGGTTAATTTTCTTCCGAATCGGAAAAAGAATCGAAACTACTAAGAAGGAAAACTACTGTACACGTGTGGTGGGTCATTGATTTTGTATGGATTAGCTACCTTCGATTCCGAATCGGAATTCCAAATGTATGTGGCCGCCCTTAGTGTAAACAAAGAACCATACAAACATACAGGTCAAAACAATATTTGGACCCAGGTATATCAGTAGTCACTTGGCTTCGATTAACACTAGTTTTAACATTTCAAAATAATATTGTATGTATCTCAGGTGTAACGATATCGACGCACAAGCCGCGCACGTCGAACAAGGACGCGCCGGCGCTGCAGCCGCAGGACGCCAACAACCGCAAGAAGTTCGCCTTCCTCTCGCGCGAGACCACGCCCGACTACCGCCCGCTCGCCACCTGGCAGGACTCGCTCGCCGACGATAACCAGGTAACTTAAACCCACAAACGTGACTATGAGGTCCCACAGTGCTCACGAACGCACAGGGTAGTTCAAATCGTTTCATAAACAAAATGTTGGTCAAAAAACCAATCACAGAGTTGAGCGCAGTGCGTTTACTCAGTGAAGGATCCCTTAAGTATTGTTTGTGAATACGGGTGTTAGGCACTTGTCCCACCGCCGACGATGAGCGATTTAATATACGCGTCTCTATTATTGGCGGCGTGTTGTGAAGCTTGGCACCAACACCTGAAGTGATGACCACGACCACTCTGTCAAGAGTGATACCGACAAAGAAGATTATTGACACGGGATCTATATTTTATGTTTCGAAAATCTTGTGGAGAGAATCTTCGCCCGCAGTGTGGCCAACCAGCAATCAACTAATAATATATGTGTCTCCTTTATTGACACGGGATCTATATCTTTTGTTCGTTTCTTGAGCAAGAAAATAGTCGATAGCTATCGCTTCCTTGCCGGCAGTGGGAAAAATTCGTTATACGGAAACCCGATAGGTCTGAACAAGTCCCGAGTGGCGACCGCGTGCCGGAATACTCATGTAAATAGTGTAAAGTTCACAGACGTCACAACGACATGTGGGAATTCGGTTTACATTGTAAAAACCACTAATTTCTTTATGATTTCATGATGCCTATGAATTGTGTCACGGTTGTAAATTAGGGACCTGGGCTCTTTGCCACAAAACTTTAGAAATGTTCCAATTGTTAAAATTAACAACTTTCTTAAAGAAAAATACAATTTCAAATTGAACACTTCGAGTTTTATTATTTAGAACGTTAAATACAAATCAATACATTATTTATTTATTTTTGGCGCTTATTATTTTTATTACACGTAATAATGTGCCGATTGTAGGGAAACATTTTCGAGTTTTTGGCATATAGGATGCACACTATTCCTATTCAGGCACCCGTGATCGAAAAGTCTCAGAAGACAAGCGCCAACCAGAACACCAAGTTCCACCAGCTGCAGAAGATGTTCGGGAAGACCAGCGGCGACGCTGAGCCCGTGCCGCTCTACAAGCAGATCAACCAGGGGGACGTGTTTAGCACCGAACATGAGGTAACGTCGTTGATTTCTTGATTCCATTAATATTTTCAAACATCGAATAACTTGCACTTAGTAAAATGTCCATTTGCCTTCTTGCCATAAATAGAATGAGATTTTTTTTCTTAGATTATATGACATAAAGTAAGCTTCGATCAGTTTAACCGATATAACAAAACAAGTGCCCATTATTTTTTCATGTTCTTGCATATATAATCAAGCCAGTAGGTAAATACCATTTTTTTAAACAAATTATCTACAGTAGTTTAAGGGTTTAGTCACTTTTCAGTACTTTGAAGGACAATTTCTCCTAACAGGTTGGGATTGGGTAGCTAAAAAAGAATGCATGTCTGTTATTTGAGACTATTCTAACATATATCAAAATAAAGGAAATCGGAGCCGGACAGTTGGGTACCTTGCCTTGTTAGCAGCTGTGTTGATATCCAACGTCTAGTTAGGTTTACATGTCATCAAGACATTTATTCACAATAATCATAGTGTTACAATAAAATTAAGTATAGTTTTGAGTGTGCCTTCTGGTAAGAAAGTAAGGAAAGTGGAGCTTTGCTAACTATGAGTACCAATGGAATTCTTCAGGTACCTATTTGTTTTGTTTCAGCTTCGCCTCGCATTCAACCGCCAAGGAGAGGAGTTGCGGATCGTGAAACGGCAACTACAGAACAGCCAGCAACGAGTCCGCGAGTTGGAACAACACATCGCCACATTGCAATCGCACATACGAGACGCTTAAACACGTCGCTCTCTCCGAATAGAGATGTTTTGGAGGATTCTCGAAAGATCTTGAGAACGGCGCATCTCTATCTCAAAAGCATCGCCACAAGCGCAACGTTAACTGTCGCGAGTCGACTTTGTAACAGACTGAGCCCTATAGAAGGCAAGATGAAGGAAACATACCGTTCAGTGATAAAAATGTGACTTACGCTAACTTAAAACGTTTTGTAACTTCCATGTCGCATTTTGTAAGAGTAATAGTCGACAAGTTGCATTCTACTAGAAGATAGGAATTCTCAACGTAAAAGATCTCATTAGCGACTTTATACAATTAGATCTATCATTCCATCTGAACTACTTGAATCTACTTAGTAGGACTGTATTAAAAATGGATGCTGGTTAAGAGTTTACAATTTGCGATGTCTCAATGTTGTAATTGCTCACATTACTTGCTGCTGCTAAATAAGGTATTTATTTCAATGTTAAAATATACTTTGTCATTATGATGACCCATATAGCCATACAGAAGCTAAAATTTGGCAGTCATACAAACTCGATGCCTTTCAGTGTCACAAATTTACAATTTTAAATTAAGTGCTCAATGGCCGCAACTAGACGTTTAAACTATAGTGTTATATTATTTGTGTGCACAAAATATACTGTTGCTTCAATTTGCTTAGATATAAGTCTGTCACAGTGTTAATGTTTAAGCTTCAGTATTATGTGGGACGAAAGTGTGTTTAGGGTTCGCGAAGATGCCAAACTGTGTTAGATGGTCAACGAAATGCTATTGGTACTTTATAGCAAGTGCCTGCAGCACCCATGACGAATCTATTCTAATATGAACACAAATTCTGAAGTAAACGTATCTATTGATACTATCTCTTTATTATTATTAATTTCTGACATTTTTTATTCGTGATTTAATAGTTTTGTATTATTATTACCTAGTTATGATGTTAATAATAGAAATTATGTGCAATTAAAATCAGGGTGGGAATGTTAAGGTTTCGTTATGTATGATCGGTTTATTGAGACGCACCTTTTTAAGAAGCACATAATGAATTTTATTTCAAGTGTTATAAGTTAAGTTGACATTTTGTTAGTGATTGTTTTAAGAGTCTGATTTTCATGATAGCGTTACCTGTTATTTTTTAATTATGTGTATGTACTTTCTATGTTCTTCATACGAATTTTGATATGTTTACAATTTTATTCCAGTTAAAGCATTTAATTTCTGAAGAAAATTATTATGGACCAGTTGGTTTGGGATTGGAAATGAGAACAGTTTGGTATAATTTGGTACAACAAAGTTACCTGAGCTCCATTCAGTTTTAATTTTAGTGTTAACGTCGTTGAACTACATACAGGTGCTAGGTATTCGCTCAAAATGCGTCAAACATTTCGCACTAATAAAACTGCTAAGCTTGACCCTATAATTGTATTAACAAATAATATTGGCATTTTTTACGATATTCGGACATTTAAATTAACGGTACTAAATATATACATTCCATTTTCAGTCTAAAAGGCATAATTAGTGAGGTAAGTGATAATAAAAGTATTATTGCGCATTAGCTGGTTTAATAACTTTCTTAGCTAAGTCGGTGTTCATATTTATTATCGTGTATTTTTATATCATGCTTGTGTAGCACAAATATTCAAATAAATGTTTGAACAGTATTGCTTTTTGAATATAACCTTATTTCCTTGAAAAATAGACAGTATAAAATATTCTTAATATAGTTTAATTCTTGTGTATGACACACCAGTAATCAGTCTATTATACCATTTTCTTGAGATTCCATGTAAATGCTACTTAAAAACAAAGTTTATACAAAGAAAACGAAGCGTTACAAAATGAAGTAAAATAAAAACACAGAAAACAACTTTGTATAATTTGTATATGGACGGACAAATCACTATGCTAAGACGAAGACGCACTTATAATGATATTATGAGGTCACAATGTAATAAAAAAACGACGATATAATAAATTTCTATAAGTAATACAAGGACGTATGAATCACTAAGCTAATGGAATGATACACAATACTTACAATGGTATCTTGAGGTCAAAATGTACATTTCAAGTTGTGCAAAAACACTGGTCGTCTAGTACCATAAGGCACAATACAAATACAGGCACTTTCAGACACATTTATACTTTGAATAAGCAGAGAAAGCAGCAAATAAACGATTGTTTTAATTTTGATGTCGGGTACACACAATCTCTGTGCAGGGGTGTGCTAAAAAAGAATGTTAATTTTTTTTTATTCTCTATTACGTTATTTGTTAGAGCGAGATAGAAATATATAAAAGTCTCGTTATGGTTATCTACCGTGTCTTGTTTTATTTACTTATAGGCTAATAGTTTGCCAATATTTTGTAATGAATAGCACTTTTGGACACACCAATTAGTGTGCGAGAATATTTATACTTAGTATCTGAACATGAAAAAGAAACTACTTTTTATCATTTCTATGTGGTTTCAATAATAAAATAAAATAGTCTGTCTTTTTATGTTCTATACATTTTTCATATGTATTACTGAGTACCTAATTTGGCAATTTTATTAATAAATAAATAATTTTAAAATGTCTACAATCTGCACAATTATTGGTAACAATAATATATTATAGGCCGAAGAATAGTTTGTGATGTGATTATTTTTTAGTTAAAATGGAAATAGGTGTTAAATTTATTAGACCATCTGTTTAATTTTATCTATTAGTTAATCACATTTATGTAATCTTCTATCAATGAATATTGTTTTATTATATCTTTTAGCGACAACCCTGGTTTGTCTAAACACTACCCGACTATCGGGTAGTGCGGAGTGGGAACAACATCATAGAATACCCGATAGTCAGGTACTTTGTGGTGAATGTGTTAAATGCTATATTCTGGATTCTCTACTTAAACCAAAGTTGAAACTAGTTTACGTAAGCATACACCTGACTCCATGGAAGGCTATTAGGAATGGTAATAGAGTTGAAATAGTCAACCCTGATGCAGCATTGCAACCATCAGCACTACAAGTGTAGATACACGTCCTGTACTCCAACTTGTCTCCTGGCTGTTGCACATAATTGCAGTAATTACCCAGGTCCAGAGACGAACAGTATCGTTTGGTACTGATACCACCTGAAAATATGATGAAAAATGTTTTGTTAAATTATAGATGAGCAAATTAATAAATCTCAGGGACAAATCTCACACAAATTGACCGAGTCCAAAACTACGCTCTAAGCTTGCGCTACGAATACTATAAAACGATAAACATACTTATATAGAGATATACTTTAAATTATTAAATACATAAAAAATATCCAAGTCTCCAAAAAAAATACCCGCGCCCGTTAACATTTGCTGGTCAATTATGGGCTAATTTATTAACTTGCAGGAGTTACAATGATAAAATCATCGCAAATGTATGTCGCAAGCGTGACGTAGGTGATGCGCTCGATAGCACACAGTGAGTCATAAGTTAAATTTTACTTACATGCATATTACATATAATAATGAACTCCATAAATCTTCAAAACATGCAAAACTACTTACCCATTTAGTTAAAATAAAGCCTTGTGCTGTGAAACCTCAAAATCCGTGAGTTAGCAGTGAAAAGATTTGCATGGGTGTACATTGGAATCCATAATATCGTTTGTTCTAATTGTCATTTGTCCTATTTTATTGTTTATCCTAAAAGCCATTTTCGCCCAATGTTTAAAACTTTTGAGTGTTGTTATAAAACAACTCTAACCTAACCTAACCGAAGGTATTTTTGGAAAGCTTAAAAAGTTGTCTCAGCTGAAAACCAGTTTAGGACAAACGATATTTCGGATTGCGAATGACACCCGATTTGCATACATAATATTAGGCTGCAGTCACAACTGTGTTATAGAAGAAAATATGGCAATGTGTAACCAATGGCCTGGTCACAACCTTACGCGGCGAGCGGCGAACACTAATTCATAGAGACGTAAAAAGCATTTTTTTAGTCTAGTATTGAATTAAATCCACAGCTGACATTCCACCTACTGTTAGTATACTATATAAGTTCATAATAGATATAGGCCTATACGAGGCTATTGACTCCAGTTCCATGATAACCTCTCCATTGTTATGAAGATAACATAACTACAAAGGCCTAACTAATAAATAACAGGGACCTAAGTTAAGGTGCTGCTATTTATATTGTTAATATATAAATTCTTTAAATTTTTGAATAATTTGAACTCGCATAAACTAGTGATCCATTCAAATTCTGCCTTAACACTTGCCCACCCACCCAATACATAACCCATTTTCGGGATAATTTTGAATAAATTAATGTTATTACTTTAAAAATGGTTTGATGTTACATTCAAACACAACTTTTTACAACTATTGGGTTTCAGGTAGCTTACAAAAATTTGATTATTTGAAATAAAATGTAAAAGCAAAAATTGAACTCAATAGTGATAATTCATAAAAAATTAAAAGCAAAGTAAACTCAACAGTGCATATTCACTCTTTTTTCTGTAAATAATGAAACCTGTATGTTTTATGCAGAACTGAGCATTAAACACATGTTCACATGAAGTTGGCTTCAGCACCCCTCCATCAAGATTTATCAGGCCGTCACCACACTCCATCCAAGATGAGGAGTTGCATTGATAGCAGTCTATAGCTACACCTAATAAGAAGTGTTAGATAAGTTATAACTCTAAATGTTATTATGGTCATCAACTAATTGAAACACTTCAAAGTCCGAAGTGAATCTTCCTTACTAATACTATAGATGAAAAAGTTTGGAAGTTTGTTACTCAATCATGAATGGATTCAGATGAAATTTTGCACAGAGACAGATTAAAGTCTGGAATAGCACATAGACTTTAGGTACTTTTTATCCCGGAAAAAAATATAGTTCCTGAGTGATAATGAAATTAGAAATTCTGTGGAGTAAGTCGCTGGCATTTTATTTATTTATAATGCACAAGCAAATCTGATGTATGCATATCATTGTCCACCTGTGACCATTTTATAATTTTAAATGATCATCCATTTTGTTTTTAAAAGAGTAGAGTTTATAAAATGAAAATCATGCCACACCTCAAAGTACTTCCTTTAGTCACTAGCACTTTTAACTGCCGGCAACCTGCTAGGCAAGTCCATTTTGTACGAAAATCAGAGCTCTTGGCTGGAAAGTGCTAGGTCACTACTCACTAACTGTACCAGAACCAGTACATACATTGCTATTTAGTCCCAATTTTAAATGTTTGTATTTACCCTAAACCTAATTAGAGACATGTTAAACCATTCATAGCTGGCAATGCATAGATCTGTATTCCTGACTTAAGTGACCTAGTGCTTTGAATAAAATAACCGTGTCCATTTATACAGAATGTGTCACCTACAAAAGACCTGGGCAGAGGAACGGCAGCGAAAGTTTTTAGTTAAAATAAAAGAAAGTAACCCATTCAATTCCCATTAAGAATCAAGCAAAATATGCATTTTATCTGCATTAGCAGTTAGTTAGTTGCTGTAAGTAATCCATCTCCCGGTGAGTTAGGCAGGTATTTCAACCCTGAATCCTCACCTTCGTACCGCCCAACATGTTTAATACAGTACTGGGCATTATGAATAGTGGCACAGTCCTTAGGTATGATGTCTATGTCGTTATCAAAGTACTCATTGCACTCAAATGGATTATCAGAGTCCGTCCCCGAACACTGATAGCAGTTTATCGAATCAACTAAAAATAAACAAAACATAAAACAAACGAAACTTTAAAAGTTTTAGTTAAGAAACAACGCCCTAAACGTACCTGTTTTTAATGATGTAAACGTTAAACATAAGAATAGCACGGTTTGACGTATTCCCCTCATAGTTGCTAAGCTGTTTTAATTCAAGTAACAAACCAAACTTGTGAATTACATTGGAAAATCAATACCAATGATTAAAATTTACTTTCGGTATTGGCTAGGGTACAAACAGTAGTGGCAGTGCCACAGATTGACATCACTTGCATACAATCGTTCGTTACGAGCTTTACGAATATATGAACTTGTCTTGTCTATGGTTAACTTAATGTTAATATTTTAACTTTTTTTCATTTTTCTGTTTGGACAGGCTGAACCCAAGGACCATTATCGCTTCGTCAGTTGTGATCTTTTCAAGTTTGTTTTTTTTGTTAATTTGGACATCTTAAAGTATTCTTTTAATGTTGTCTCGTCCGATAAAACTTCTTCAGTGTTGTTTTTCTTTTAATGTCGTCAAATCAGATAAAACGTCTGTAAAATGCGACAAAAAAGAGTAGAAATTAAGTGAAATACAACTAAAAGCATTTTACGTCAAAAATGTGACAGTTACGTAGAAAGAGGCGCGCTCGTTTAATTTCTACTCTTTTTTGTCGCACCGTAGTTAGACCAAAATAAATATCTCCTCTGTCTCTTATTGAGAACTCCATAAAACTATCATACTCAATCTTGGTATTGTTATTTGCGTGTCACGTCTAGGGTCGTAGAGGGAGAATAGAATAGAGTAGTCATTAGGTACCAGGTGGGAAAGCTGAGACCGGTTTTCTTTTCAAATATTTAGTATTTTTCTTCCACTAACCGTACGATTTATGTTGATAATGGAAATACACGGTACCCCGTGTGATTGCTGACATTTAAATTTAGTCGTGTAATACCAATTTTGTGTTGTCATCCATTTAAAATGCATTTTACCCACAAACGAGGTAATATATAATTATGATATTATTGGGTGTTTTGTAATAAAACAAGTTTTGTTGATAAGACAGTATTTTTTTTACGAATTAACTTTTTGAGTCCCTGAAATATATTTTTTTACATTCGAAAAATTTTAGAGCATTTTTTAATACTTTACTGATACCCATCTAATACTGAAGCAATAAATATATCATAATATTAATAATATAATATTTATATAGAAATAAATATCTTAAATTGGCAACCAACAATGTTTTCTCGCACCTGCTCAAAACACTTCGAAGCACATTGTTGATATATGACTGTACCGTCTGTAACAAATATTTATATAAATAAACATTTACACAAACTTGAAGTGAAACTCTAATCGTAGGCATTTTAGACCTATACTCGAAAATCTAATTAAAGACCGAAATCCTAACCTCAACGGGCGCACATTCGCTGTGATTGCTGCATTTTGGTTTTAGTCTAGGTATTTTTATCAATAAAACTTACCCTAAAATTACTAATTACACGAGTTCTAATTCACGTTTTTCTAAAATTATATAAAATTACTTAATAATCAAGATAGGAACTGACAGATTTTGGTCTTTCGAGTAAAAAATATATAATTACTGTAGATGTTTTGAGCGTTCGATATTGTAACTTTCGATATTCAAATACGTACACACATTTGGAGGTTAGGTGGTTGCGAATGTGATTTAAAACAGTAAGCAACGCCGTATGAAAATTATAATTTATTATGTTTTGAAACCAATGTATCAATCACGAGGATTATATTTCCGAATCGCAATCAACCGGTTGTTGAAGTCAGGTAATAAATAGCTATTGGGGAAATTAGAATATTGTTGGCAACTGAGAATTGATTGCAAATATACCACACTTATATGTATAGATTCTATCTCCATCTCAAAGGTATACGCGCGGGTCTAGTCTATTCTATACCTACTCTGTTTACGTCTAGGGTAATTTGGTTTAGCCTGAGCCAATACGGGACGAATTTATGTCGAAGTCCGTAGATGTGGCAGCAGCATTATACTTGTTTCTTTGACTTTATATAATTTACTACATCTTCCATACTAATAAAGAAAATTGAAGCGTCACTCTATCGTACAGTTGCGTCCTGCAGTGTTTATGGCAAACACCAAGCATGTGGTCGACCTTAAGATTACATCACAGTTGCAAAGTCGAAAATACTTTGAAAATCTAAGTTCGAAGTTACGTTAGCTGCATCTCTTTCGGTAGATATTTAAGTAGGGCCTCTGGTAACAGACGTTCCGATTTGGCGGACGCCGGATCGGTAAGTGTGTACCACGTTGGGTTCCGACATAATGATTATAAATACCTACTGGTCGGAAGAGGTCGGCTCAGGTCCCCCTTTGAGTACCCGCCTTGTGGTGGCGTTGAGGCTTAACATATGCGGAATGAAATTTGCACAATGTTTGTAATCTTATAAAATAAAATAAATGTTTATAACGACAATTTGTTATGTATTTTAAAGAACAATTTACTAACAAATTTTAATGTAAAAAGTTATTTGGCCCCATGCCTGCTGCTTTTCGACAATTTGCTGGCACTTTATCCATGTTTGTTGTGTAAGTCGATGTTGGCATTTTGTTTAAGTATATCTAATTTAATTTTTCGAATAAAAGCCGGTATAGTTTTTGGCCGGAAATTATTCCCATAAACACGATTTTTTAGATTGGCCCAAAAATCTTCGATCGGGCGAAGTTGTGGTATCTTAGGCGGATTTGAATCCTTTGGTACATATGGGATTCCTAGCTCCTCCATTTTAGTCAGGGTCTTTTTTGAATAATGGCTGGATGTTAGATCGGGCCAAAACACAAAATTAGTTCCTCTGTGTTTTCATAAAATCACGTACAATCGGCAAACAACCCTGCATGTATCGTTCAGTATTTACTGCTAAACCAGATTAAAAGAACACTGGTTTCGACATGCCGCGAGGGCTAATTGCAAGCCATAAGAAAACCATTTTTGGAAACTTAGCATGCTCCACATAATTTACCGATTCTTCAGTTGGGTCATTGGCGTTTTGGAAATAAAAGTTACCCTGCCATTCATTGCAGTCTACGGTGAAATAGGATTCATCGTCCATACTGCATCGTCGTTTTTTGCGTAGAATATGTTTTTGACCAAAGTTTTAAGTCTCTTCTTCTGGGTAAGTTTTTGGTTTTCGGACACGGTCGGTTTTACTTTTCTTGCTCGTTTCGCAATACCCATATCGTGCAGATACTTTTTTGCCTGTTTTGCCATCACAGTTAAAAAAAAACCGTTTTCTCTGTAGGATTTAGCTACCCGACTTGCCGTAATTGTTTTCAGTTGGGTTTTATTTCAAAGATCGGCTTAAAGAACACACTTTGCCCGAACCTGGTTTTCTAGTAATCGTATGTCGTGA
The DNA here is from genome assembly GCA_923062465.1 of Acleris sparsana. Classification (NCBI taxonomy): domain Eukaryota; kingdom Metazoa; phylum Arthropoda; class Insecta; order Lepidoptera; family Tortricidae; genus Acleris; species Acleris sparsana. The sequence goes on from OV281293.1 coordinate 7,908,289, forward strand.
AATGTTTAACAACCTCGACTTCGGCCAACCTGGATCACGAAATCACACACGTTTTTTCGACGCATTTCTTCGAGATTTGCCATATTTTTTTACACAAATCCTACAAGCGAATGATTTGTACAACACTTTGACAGATAATACAGAAAACGAAAGATAATAAATCAAGTTTTAAATATCGAATCATTTACTATTTTTTTAAATTAAAACTGTGCAAATTTCATTCCGCATACGTTAGAAACCGTGGACTAGTCACCCACGGTGAAGTTAAGAGGTACTGAGGCGGCCTGAGTGGGGCGTCGGCTGGCCCCTTGGAGATCCAACTCCAAGTGGGCCGTTTTGAGCTTGCTTGTGACGTGTGGGTGAGGGAAACTGGTTCCTGCAGTAGGGGCGGGGCCGCAGAGGAAGAGGATGGCCGGTATTACGGTGCGCCGTTGTACCCACAGACATTATATAAACTAGCAGACAAAAACACTGCCGCTGCCAGAATTGATGACCATACGGGCCCGATTTATGGTATTTTTCATCAATATTGCCAGATCATCCGGCGATAGGTTCTTGCATTTTTGTGGGATATTCTCTTTGAGGGCTTCAAGAGTGTGAGGTTTGTTGACATAGACCCCTGACTTCAAAAAAACCTACAGAAAGAAGTCTGGAACGGATAAATCGTTTGGCTCGCGGCGTTTTCAAAAAAATAAGGCCCGATGACGCCTTCAGCATAAACAGCACACCATGCAGTAACTTAGAACGGGTGTAATGGCTGGCTCTTCATGGGTTAGACGCGGATTTTCGACTCCCCAGAAGCGATAGTTCTGCTTGTTTACGTATCCACAGAGTTGGAAATGGGCCTCGATACTCATGATGATTTTCGGTTTTCAGGTTTTTGAGGAGTAAAGCGATTCCTGTTTTGTTGACGCGTATTTTGTATCTATTTACTTCACAAATGCCAAAGCAGAACTGATAAATGCCGCCATTTTTAAAAATTATAGCATCTTCCGATAGGTTGATTACTTTTGAACCATTGGTTTGCGTTTGCGATTGCGTTACGCATTAGCCCCTCAGGTTTAAGGGGAGGAAACATCACTGCATATTCTATGAACATTTTCAGCCTCACAATGCTCTTATTGGTACCGAAACATAAAAGATTAGGTACAGTCGAACAAGAAACACCACTTTTCGACTCGTATTTGTATGAGTAAGGTCCATAAGGGGTAAATAAATGTCTTGGTCGACTTTACCGGTGCAGGGTAAGGATTTTTAAACAAAAACAGTCAATATTGATTCAGTGTTTATTTTATATTGCTTTCACATCGACAATATGAATATAAAAATAGTTATTAAATAAACTAGAACCTACTAAACTACTTAGTATCGTCATTAAGTGGGTAAACTAATCATTTTACAAACTATGGACGTCTCCATACCGATAAGTATAAGTAAACAGTAGATTCCAATTATTCACAAATATATTTTAAACATTTCACAAACATTCCAACACGCCTATACTATTTTTAAACATTCTCCAAAATGTATAATTAGATCACAATACGCATGAGCTGAAACTTAACTCATGTGAACTTATTTTGTACATTACACTTATGTATAAACCTATTTTAAATGCATAACGTACATTATACCTAAACATAAGTAACTAGTGAAAATTAACATTATTGTCATCGTAAGTCTTACACAAATAGATTATACTTTAATCATCACAACGTTGGAATGTAATCGATTAGCATATATCAAGAATATATTTAGAGTATTCATCAGTATTTAATACACCCATAATTATATAAAGGTAAATATCAAATATTAAGTATATAGAAGTAAGGAAATATAGAATAAGAGGAATTCTAATAAGTAAGTATGTAGACAAATTCGTATTTTTAATTAACACTTTACGATTGGCACGTCGGTCCTTAGTAAGATGTTAACCTAGGTTACCCTATGGAAGATTACAAGGATACAGATGTAATGTCTTGAAAAGCAGAAGCTCAGTCTAATTAAATTGAGTTTGCAAAACCCCTGGCAAGTTTCAAGACAAAAGGGGAAATGATTTTGGTCCTAGTTTCTCTTAAAAACTACACCAATGCGTATCGGTGTGTCTAGTTCTACCAAAATCTATAGCTAACTATGAATATTAGGTAGGAAGTTTAAGGCATCTTTCTTGGCAGAAAGTTTAATGTAAAAGCGTGGCACATTCCAACCTTATTGCTGCCGCTCACACTGCTTCTTCATGTATAACTAGGGGCTGTATTTCCGTAGACGCGTTAGAAAATATGTATTACATGACCTATTAACTTTGATGTGTAACCTATTGAGATAGGCATCTTACTTAACATCAGCTTATACGGGCCCTAGTTGAGGTTGTAAAACTGGTGGTGACTCAGGCCCCAGAGATATTAGTAGTTGTTGAGCTGGGGTCGGAGGGGCAGCGAGCCCTCGACCCAGAAATTCGGCCTCTCCATCATGGTCTGCCACAGGGACTGCTCCTTGCCCACACTGTCCATCCAGTTCACAGGAGCGCCCATGTATTTCCCTGCAAGGGACAAGGAAATTTTAAAATAAACCGTCTATTCTCATAAACAATACTTAATTTAAGTTAAACTAAATGTAAACAAAAAAATCACGTGAAAGAGTTGGTCGGCCAATAGAAGCAGAACACTGATACGTCAAAAATCGACAAAACAGTTTTGATTGACTAAAAACGGAGCCACGTGGGTTGGTTTGTTTCCATTTATTTAAGTACCTGTGCGGATGAAACAAAACGTACCAGTTCCGAGCGATAATCTGACGGCACCCATGAAGTCATTGCTAGCGAGCCGGTCCCGGTCCCACAGGCTGAGCTCCAGGGCCCTGGTGGATAGCTCCTGCATGGTGAGCCCACGATACATGAACGTGTGTTCCCATCGAGGGCTCAACGTACGCCGGCAGACGGTAGTCTTTTGCTTCGCTAGCCGCCCGCGCTCCGGGAGTAGGTAGCTGTTAAATGTTAATTATTAATTTCATGTTTTTTAAACCAAACATTAAAAACATAATAGGTAAAGTTTTTTTTTTCCATAAATTAAACCACAAAGGGCGGTCAATCTTTCCATTCGCTATCACACTTGCTTTCGTAACTGAGAGCATATTTAATTTCGTCACTACTGTTCCGAAAGAAAATTAAGAATGCCGTTAACTATTAAGGAATTATTAAATTCATGGCGATTTACCTCAACAATGCATATGAGTTAAATGCATAAATTGAAAGTTCTATCGATTCTAATCTCAATTTCAAACTGCCTTAAATCGTGCATATCTTTTTGGTGCGTGCCGGCTTTAATTCGTACCTTTTGCAAAAGACGTCTGCAAGCCCGTTGGGCTTGGTGGCCACAACGTTCTTGGCTTCCTTGACGAGCACGTGCAGCGTGCCCTTGGCGCGCGCGCCTGGCTCCGCCAGCTCGAACTTGAGCCGCACGATCAGGTCGCCGCGCGAGCCCTGCTCCGAGTCAAACTGCTCCGTCTAGGGGATAGGGGATTTGTAAAGGATAAATATTAGAAAAAATAACAAGTATGATGATTCTGCCCTTTGAGATAAGAGGGTTGTTTTGTAAGGGTCCTAAGTGATGTTAGGATGTACTGTAATATTCAGTTATACAAAATACAATATAATTTATTGTCAGAAAGTGGGTATTACAAAATGATGTCATGTTACAAAGTCTCACCACAGTCAGCCAGTATCGGCATACAATAATACTTAAGGATAGTAGCAATATTTGATTCATCTATTAACATTATTTAAAATTATTATTGCGTAAGTACCTAAGCTAGTAATAAAAATTAAGATTGTCAAAAATTATGTAAATATCAAACATAATTGTTATTTAAAGTGCTCACTAAGATTGTAGAAAGTTTTCCCCAAACACCACTTATACAGTTTTGTTTTAAATTCGGGAAAATCAGTCCGTTTAATATTATTAGGCAGATTATTAAAAATTCTAGCTGACATGTACATAAAGCTCTTCTTGTAGTGCGCAGTCTTACATGCGAGAAGGCGTAATTGAAGCTCACTATTTTGTGAGATTTTCCTGGTATTTGGTTTTACCAGCGTGTACAGGTTCAGGTTCTTTTTTACATATAGACACACTTCATAGACATAGAGGGAACACAAGGTTAGTAGTTTTAAACTTTTAAATAGCGGCCTGCACGATTCCATCGGTCCTGCGCCACAAATAGCACGGACGCATTTTTTTGGAATGACAAACACTTTTTGTGTGCTCGAAGAGTTTCCCCAGAGTATGATACCATAACGTAAGTTTGACGCAATGTATCCGTCGTATGCCAACAGTGCAGTTTCCTGTGATGCTATTCGAATTAGTTTACGAAGGGCGAACACAAACCTATTAAGTTTATGCACTAAATAGTCTAAATGCGCGTTCCAGTTACCATAGCAGTCAATGATCACGCCTAAAAAGCTGGTGATTTTTACGTTTTTAATTGTCTGGCCATGAAACGTGATTATGGCATCATTAGTTTTTTTTAGTGTTTATATGTAGACGATGTTCGTACATACTGTGGGATGCCGATGTTAGTATAAAAGACATAGTTTGCATAATATACGCGACTTTTGAACGTAGCAGTTCGATCTAGTTTAGCTCCTGGGCATAAATATGTCAAAAATGCAAAATTAAACACCCTAATTGATGATGTCATCCATCCACCCAATCATCCCACATTAAGACTCAGTTCTAAACCATTTATAGGTGTACTGTCAATTCTGTCCTTTCCTGATGCCTTAACCTAGTGATTTTCCTTGACTGATTAGAATTGTGGTTTGCGAACTGCGAGTTTATCTGTCCATATCGCACGGATATCAGACCGTGATCCATAATAATTATAATGACGAAAAATGATGATATCTTCCAGTAGTTTGTGGATCGAATTGTTCTTTACATGTGTATAACAGTAGTTGTGTGACATGACTCACCCTCTCATGCAACTTGTACCACATGGGCGCGGCGTCATCGAACACGACGTCGGCCAGCGGCAGCGTCACCTCCCCCAGGAAGTCGTTCCTCCCGAACATGTCCGCGTGCCACACGCTCAGCCACAGTGTCCGCGCGGACAGCGAGGCTAGCGGCTGCACGAAACTCAGGGTCTCCTCGAACACAGGGTTCAAGGTGTTCTTCTTCACTTTAGTCTTCCGTTTGCCAGACTTGGACTTGTCTGGTAACAAGTACACCTGAAATTTGAGGAAAAAACTTTAAAATTACACCTTGAAATGGAAATTGTAGCTGAAAGATAGTTAACGTTCACCTTATAAAAGATAAATTCCTGAATCCAATTTTGCAATTGGAACTATAGTTTCTATGTAATTGCTCTGAGTGCCCTGCCAAGATGCACTACGCTGATTCGCGTTTCTACCTATATTCGTTTCGTTTTTAAACCAATCACGTCACTGGTACGTGATACGAAAACGGTTCTCTTTTCGCTGCGTGGACGTCGGAACCCTTAAAAGTTCCCAACCCTAGAATGTCCATTCACTTAAAGAAAAAGAAAAGAAAGAAAAATACATTTATTCACTACACACACAAGACACACAGAAAAATAAATAATTGAAAACAGTAACAACAATAAACAAGTAGTGAGTGTGTCTTCGCGGCAGTGAATCAGACACTGGCTCAGCATAATGCTGAGGTGTTAAACACCTGCAGCGCTGATTTTCAGCCAGCTCCGAGTGTGACAGGCGGACAGTAAGCTAAACAAATAAAGTGTAATTGAAAGGAAATATAGAATATATATATATTTATACATAAATAAAGATACCATTAAACAAATACTTGGTGACAAAATATATACGAAATCTACATGCAAATACCTTACATATACATATTTAAAGTAGAAATACGAGTACGTACTTAGCGAGTATACAGCATCGACAATTTGGCACAATTAACAAAAACAAAAGAAAACTAAAATCTGATTTACAAAGTGCTGGTTGGGAAATAGGGATTTTTGGAGCGTCAAGAAATAACCCTTAAGCTTACGCTTAAAGGTGTACTTACTAGGCGCTCCTTGGATGGGAGGGGGTCGATCATTCCAGCACTTGGACGCCGCGAACTTGAAACTACTCCGAAACGCCGCGGTTAGGTGTAGCGGCACAATCGCCCTAGCTTTAAACCTGCGTACATTACTGGACCACTGCTTTTTAAAAAGGTACGACGAGATTATGTGTTGCACCACACCGAACATAAGGGACGCCAGGTGCATGCGCCTCCGCGCTTACGTTCTACGGGTTTGATGCTTCGATCCAAATACCAAATATTTGGACTTTTTGGGATTGAGGACCAGGCAATTTCTGTCCGACCAGGAAGCAACACGATCGAGGTCAGCATTTATGTTCTCTAGGGCGTTGACTGTATCTGAGAACGTGCTAGAAGTATAAAGTTGCAAGTCATCGGCGTAGAGATGGTACTTAGGTAGTACTCCTTATACTGGTGAAAATGTCAGCACTTTACAATATAAAGAGTACAGGACCCAGGATCGAACCCTGCGGCACTCCCCTAGTCACAGGGCTAAGAGAGGACAGCAAAGAACTTCCTGATGCTTTCCGAAGCCTGACCGCCTGCGCACGACCGGACAGGTAACTGTCAAACCATCTTAGCGCAGCGACATCAAACCCGTAATAGGACATCTTAGATGCGGATGCGACAAGGGCAAACGAATGCAATCGAACGCCCTAGAGAAATCTAAAAGAACTAAAATAGTACTTTTACCAGCATCTCGAGCCTGTAAGATGTTATCGACTACATCGAGCAACGCAGTAGCAGTCGACCGACCCTTACGAAAACCCGACTGTAGTTCAGGTAGGATGTTGTTTTTCTCTAGGTATTCCGACAGTTGATCACAAATTACCCTTTCTATTATCTTAGATGCGCAGGGAAGAATGCTAATAGGACGGAGGTCAGACAGGTTCACTGGGTAAGGTATTTTGGGTAAAGGGGTCACTTCACTTGACCGATTTTCCAGTCAGTCGGGAAAGTCATAGTTAAAATACTCGTGTTAATTGTGTGTCAGGATTTCAGCGGTCCTCGAAAGAGTCAAATGCAACATCACTTAATACTCGTACAGAGAAAAAAACCTCAATTCTCACTTCTATCAGAAGGCATGCTAGCTACATAAGAACAGGCTTTCATTCTATAGTTTTCAACAAGCGACCTAATCTATTTAGAAACTCTTACCATGCGTCAAACAATGCAAGTCATTTTTAAATTCTTACCTTAACATAAGGATCAGACCGATTCCTTTTGACATCGACTGGAGCAAGGTCCCTGCACCGCCGCAGGCCGACCTCCAATGCTCCCAGCCGATAGTTGTACAGCAGGGAGAACTGAACTTCCCCGCGAACCGTCACGTTGCCACGTGTGCCTTCCCCAGCACCAGAATACACTGACGCCATGGATTCGGAGCGAGCCTGAAATGGTAATATTGAAAAATCAATGAATGAGGGTAACCATTATATATCGAGCGAACCAGATTTGAATTTTATTGTTGTATTGACCGGATTTGAGCATTCTGTGGGCGTATTATAATGCTGCTAGAAAGGATTCTGTCAGAGGGTTTTTAATACAAAGCTTACTTGAAAATTGAATTAGTTTTAGCGGTAGGTATATCAACGTAACCTCATGCCCAGTAGTGCTAGGTAAAACAAGCGACACAGGAAATTTAGAGATCTTGCGGAAAAACACGTTTCGCCATGATGTGAGTATGATGTCTCGTTGATCTCATTTGAAATACATTACGAAAAACAATGTTTGGTTAAAATGCTAATAATTATATTGTGACGAAACTTACAGCTGCGAAATTATTTGAATAAAGCGGAATGTTTTCACAAGAGTGTTCTACGCGGTGATATCACACATCGCCTGATTTCGACTGTGTCTGTAATGCGATACTAAACAAAGCCGTATGGCGCGTGTTTATTTGTGTACCTACATTTAGACCTTGTCATGCGTTTTATTTTAAAGCTTGATTCATCAACAATACAAATAATAATATATCTAATATATATATAATATCTACGAACTTAGAGACATACATTTTATATTTCATTATAACTTTTCTGTTTGCACGTTTTCTCACAACCCAGAGAAAGTGTCAAAGTTGGCTATCCAATATATAATCATCGCAAGTTTGGTGTTCGTCTTCAAATGGTGCTATTGTGACATATTGTTTTACACTCACAAGTTACGTAACGAAAATAAGATGCATTGCACTGAAAATAAACTACATTGAATTGCTTAACTATTTTATGTAAATATATTTACTGACGATTTCAAACACACAATTATTTGCATAATTTACTCGTATAAAACTATGACCACCTATCTCGCTTGACAATGTGAGTTAACATAGTTGCATAAAATTATGGTAGAATCAAGTTAACATTCCAAGATTACATAATTATATCTATTTATAACCCGGGAACTAATTTAAGATTCAAAGTCGTTAATGTCAGATAAGGCGTACATTATTGACAATAATAAATGGACCAATTAAGTATAGCAATGAATCGGATCACTTGGTTTATTATTTCATATATGCGTCATTTAAAAATTCCTAAATACGAGTAGGTTTCCATGTCAAACTTTTGTAAACACAATATAACCAGTTTCGTAAACGAAAATATATTAAAACTAACTAAGATACGTTGTAATTAAGTAGTTGCTCAGTATCATTATGGGTAGGTACCTATATTATCGTTCGGTGATGAAAATCTTTTGTGTTGGTACAATTAACAACAGATAGCGACGTAAGTATGTAATGTACCTCGCGTTTTCAAATACCTTGATGCTGGTTACTTAAACCCTATAACTATTCATATACCTTATTCACCTGTTCCGGTTTACTAGAGCCACTATATAGCCCAAGTTATTAAGTGGGAATTATTTTAGGAGATCAACAATATCAGAGACTAACTACTGTGCATATTAAAATACATGGGAGTTTGTGATAGATGTCGGGATTTGTTTCTGTTGCAGCGCGCAACGTACTCGTACCACAGGCATGTGAAACGGGCCAGCCGACCGCATATGGCATTGAGCAATAACCTAATAACATTTTATCGTACCTACCTACACCGCGCTTTATAAGGGATAAATATTGCAACATTTTTAGTCAGTTGGTAACGAAAGCTAACAAGATAAAAAATATCAAGTTTTATGTTAACACAGTGGAAAACATATTAGACGCGTTTGATAATGAATTTTTAATCAAAAATCCGATGCTAATGAGCGGTTGATTAAATTATATTTAAAAAACCTCGATAATTATCAACGCATTTGGTAGCCTATTTAGAAGGTGATATGGAACCATGGAACTGGCATGAGTTTCGGAAGGTCAAGGTTTCTAATGGAAGAGACATTCTAGCCGAATTCTTTCTATATGGGATCACGGTCATCGCGAGTTACATCAGCTCCATACAAAGCGACTCCGCAGAGCAACGCTCGGATATTCGGTCGGGTAAATGTTTTGCAAACGTTGTTCGCAGCGTGTTGCAAGACATAGTAACATAATACAATGGTCGCCGCAGAAACAATACTCTCGTGCACTAACAAATGTTTTTACATAACTAAAAACTAAACAGCAATTAACAAACGGCTGGTTCTCGAATGCTAAAGGTTGCGGTTGAGATTGACTAGTAGCTTGGCATTTAGCACAATGCATTGCTGTAAGCTGTAATTGTAGTTGAGATAGCTAAATGCCACAAGAACGGTGAAAGTGCTTACTGTTTTCATTTATTTACACCTCGTCAATACAATGTGTGCTGAATTAATTCGTGAGTCTTGTGATTTTGCCATTCTACTTTATTTTACAGTCTTTATTGTCATTAAACGCTTTTATTACATAATTGTGTGTTCATGCGCTTCACCCTACAAACGTGCTGAAAGTGGTAGCGGTTGCTGGTGTAGTCTGTAATGTTCTATTTGTATAAAGGAGCTCGCACCGGCCGAAAAAAAAACGTAGTTCTTCACGTAAAACTGCATCCGCTTACCAACTTATCAAAACGGGCAATATAATGTTTGATGTGTGGCTAGCCTTTGCTTTCATATATTACCTGAAGGCCGCTCCTGTTGAGGGAGAACCGGTCGCTAAGGTCACGCTCGTGCGGCAGTGGAGAGTTGGACCGCCGCGGCAGCGTGGCGTGTCCCGGCGACGCCGACTCCGATATGTACGTCTCATCTGGAACAAGGAACACTTCATGAGCTATTGGTTAATTATCAGGGGTAAGAATTGTGGTTATGATTTCACTGAGTTTCGAGGGTAAGGTGGTAGAAGCTTTAGAATCTGCCTGAGGACATGTACCTATATGGTCGAAGCAAAAACGGGAAACAACCCTATTAGTTAAGACGATGAAAAGAAGAATCATTTTAACATAATTTATTTATATTTAATAAGTAGGTACTATTTATTGGAAAGTAAAATATTCCACTCGTCTACGTTTGATTTTTAAGTACTTTTTTAGGCTAATCGTAAATAAATGTACGTTACATAACGATGTAACTAATTTAGATAAAAAAAGTAATTAAGTCAATACGACGTAATTTAACACAGATATTAAAATACCCTTTATTTTATTTCCATGTTATAAAATGTTAGAAGTGCATATGATTTTCAAATATATTATAATATAGACTGGTGTGATAGAACCCGTGAATCAGTGCCAAAAGATATATGGATGTGGTAGAAGAAACTTAGTCATTAGAAACGTGGACAGAATATGGTCGTGGCACAACGTATTAGATTCTGTGTACCGTCCTCGTTGTCCAACTCAATCCACTCATCGCGTTTGAGCTGACGGCACTTTTTGCCCCGCGTCAGCGAGTTGTCACACCACTCTAACGACTTCAGGAAAGAATCCCGACACGCCAAAACATCGTGAATGAATGAGATCTTCTCACCAGATTTTAACGTACTGCAGCGACTGATATTTGGAGAGTCTTTCGGTGGAGAACTCGGAGGCTTTTTCTTCACTGTACACTTGGCCATGTTTAGACTGATTGAACTCGACATTTGCTCGCTGTGGAGCAACAGTTTTGATGAAGACTTATAGAGCTCATCATCTATCGCTCGGGTGATGGTCAAGGAGGGAATTGATTGGTGTTCTAGCTTTGGTGGTTCTTTGGTTAACGTATAACTATTGCCTGTCGGGCCCACTAACGCAGAATGTGGATTGTCTAGAGGAGAATCACGGCGAATATCATTTGTTAAACAATCTTCAGATGACGATTTACAGCAGAAACAGCACAAACGAAGTAAACAACCGCGGACTGACATTCTGTTTTCAACAATTGTTCCACTATTTATAGTATAAATATCAACTGGTTGATAATGCGCTGTGAGAGATTGTTCTCGATTTAATCTCCTATTTTCAAACGACAAATATCCTGATTTAAAACTGCCCCTCACAGTTACCATTATTTAACTAATACACAACACAAAACACGACTGGTTACATTTAAATATTATCATGGTATGGTTATTCATTAAACCTTTTTCACATTTTATCGTATCCTGTGCTCGCTTTGTTTTGTTTCCTGTTAGAACCGTATTAGCGATAGCGATAGCCGACCCGCTACTGCTAAATACATGGCTATTTCAACATTGAATGAGACTGAGGACTTAATGAAATGATTGTCTCGAGTGCGTTATGTCGGGAAGAGCTACACATTAAATTATTAAACCCAACAGAAAAAATACGTACCACCAAATGTAATTGGTCTTTGATGAATAGATAGCGTGCTCCAACGGGTTTGTTTATGAAATACTTTTGTTGTAGGTGTGTTTAAAGAGGCCGAGGACGTCGCTGCATTACTGTCTTCAAATATAAGAGTAGGAAGAGACGACTTCAAGTTTCGAAGAAAACGGGGTTTGTTTACAGATTCACTTTGCAGATTAATATCTGGTGTGGACAGCTCTCTTAAGTTGTCTTTATTCTCTGCAGCTGTTGAGGAAGATCCCGCATATCCAGATTCTGATCCACTGTAACTTTCATTGTCAATTTTGTCGCTCGTTGGCAAAGTTCTTTCACTTTTAGTAACAATAACACTGTCAGTTTCGTCACTTAGTTCTTCAATGACGTCATCATCTTTTTTAGTGAATTCAACTAAAGACGTGTATTTATGAACATCCTGTTTTGTTGGAGTTGTTTCAACCAATACTTTACTAACAGCATTCACGTGTTCAGGCGTTTTATTTAGTAACGGTATTTGTTTATTTTGAACTGGCCATGATTTAAACTGCTGATTTATGTCATCTGGATAATTGTGTTCATCTAAGCTAGTTACCGTTTGTTCCTGATGTTTTCTCATTTCAGATGTCGGTTTAGCTTTATCTAATACAGTATTGGGTTTGCGATTGTTATCAGTTGATAAATATTTTGCTAAAACACTTCCACCAATATCTGTATCTGAAGACACAGAATTATTCTCAATTAAGTTTGGTATCAATGAAAGTTCTTTTGGCCCGTGGTGGTTACCTGAAAGAATGTCGTCGTTGTTCTCTTGAACTTCTTGAACATTTTTTTCGAACAAAGGCGAGTTTTTGAATTCAGTTGATTCGATTTTGAACTCCTGATTAATGTTATCTGTATTATTATTCTCAGCTTCGTTCACTTGCAATATTCTTTCATCAATCTTCTGAGCCACAGAGTAATTCTCACTAACTCTCTGTTTCAGCGAAACAGGTTTAGCTTCAGGAGATACGTTTTTGAACTCCTGATAATTGTTATCTGTATAATTATTCTCAGTCTCGGTCTCTTGCAATATTCTTTCATCAATCTTCTGAGCCACTGAGTAATTTTCACTAACTCTCTCTTTCAGCGAAACAGGTTTAGACTCCGGAGATACGTTTTTGAACTCCTGATAATTGTTATCTGCATAATTATTCTCACCCTCGGTCTCTTGCAATATTCTTTCATCAATCTTCTTAGCCACAGAGTAACTTTCACTAACTCTCTGTTTCAACGAAACAGCCTTAGGTTTAGTCACTTGAGATGCTAAGAAAGAATAGAGTCGTAAATTTTCTCTATTTTGTATTCGCACAGCTGACAAAGGAATCGGTTCTTTCTTTTCATACTTTCCTGTTGTCAAACAGTTCCAACATGTCACTTCCTCGGCATCATCAACTGCCCTATTTCTTGTATCAGCAATATTTGTATTTTCAGTCTTCATTATTAAAAGCACTTGATGATATGCTATCCGCGTATAAAATGCCGTCCAACTGAATCAATTCCGACTAAACGGGCCTTTAAATAACTTCGTTGTTCGATCCTTCTCGACAAACGCGTTTATGTTTTTAACGACCTTAATGCCATTGAGAAAAATGTTACGTAACCTAAAAATCAGCTACATAAAATAATATAGTCTGATATTTGAAGTAAATATTTATTCGATTATAAATTATTGTTCAAGATCTTAGATTTATTACGACGCCTTTAAACCAGTGAGGTATTCTCGTATTATGTTACATTTCAAATGATCCATAAGTAAGTAGTCCTTAAAACCAGTATTAAATAAGGTTTGGAATTTCTTTTCTGTATCAGAATTATCTGTCCCAAAGGTCTTGCTGAGCTAACTCAATCCACCTTACAACAAATTACCAGTGTCAAGAGATCAAACAAATTACTTCCAGGGTGGTCAATTCAGTACCTCATACATGAAGTATCAAATTTTATACAAATAGATTATGTGGGCCACTAATTTTTAATACGCGGTAATTTAATAGGTTTCGGTAAATAATTAATTTACCCGCTTACCGCTATTTTTAAGTCGTTTTCGATTTCAAAGGGCTATGATGCAAAGAAAGGTTTGGTAGTAGATCTTAGCTATAATTAATTAGCTAAGGCCAGAAAATTTACTCGTTCATTTTCCTTGTGTTTTCTTTTGCCTTGTAACTTATATATGTAAACATTGTAAACATTGTTAGTTCTTCTGAAATTATTATTACAGCTTTCCAAGGTTGGTATCGCTTCAGTTCTACGTCGCGTCGTACTGTTAAAAAAGCTCCCCGAAGAAGCTTATTAGTATTGGTCAGATACAGAAACTAATAATTAGCCAACCAAGTGCACCGGACTTCCTACATATCTCTAAATGGTGACCTACATTGCATTGCATGAAGATGAATTTACATATTTAAGTATAGGTTTTTTTCTCTATATAAGTATTTATATCGTTGTATAGTACCCATAGTAGGTACAAGACTAGAGCTTAGTTTGGGACTGGGTGAATTATTGAGGATTATTATTTATAGTTAAAGAACACATTCCATTGTCCAAAAGGGTGTGAAACCGGTGTCCTGCCGTTTGACCAAAAGTCATTTGGCAAAATTACACTTGACAAACAACGTTTTGCAAAAAAATGTTTCGCCAATTGATCATTTTACTAGTTGTCATTTTAAAAATGGCTCACTTATTCAAATGATCAACAGTTAAATTTACATTTTATAAGTAATTATTTGACAAAATGAACATTTAGCAACGGAGTTATCAGACAAAATTTTAAATGCAACGAGCAAGACGAATCTGGGCAGAACTGACTCGGATAGGTTAGGTTAGAATGATCATTTGCTAATTGAGTTTTTGCAAAATGATACTTTTGTCAAATGCCACGTTTGCCAAATGATTATTTGGTGAAACGTTGTTTGTCAAATGATCATTTGTCAATATTTTTTTGGTCAAACATTAGTGAACCTGTGAAACCATTACCCCTAGGGATGGTTGCTATACAGTTTTAAACCAGGTTAACCCTAAAAAAATAGTGGATTAGTCACAAGTAGGTATTATTTTAATATGTAGATATCAAAAATTACAATTAGAAATGTCAAAATATTTCCTTGTCTAGTAAGAATAAAGATTTTCCAATAGGTCTTGGACCCAGTATTTATCTAACACAAATTTTTCATTAATGGTCATAAATCATAAAACACGGAGTTTTTTTTTTACTTGATTGATTTTGATAAATCATATTGTAATAGATTTGTAAACATATAACGTCAAGAATGTGATTACGATGTCAAAACTAGATGGGCTACATAAAAGTAGGTAAAATAAAAACTGAGAAATATATGTTTCGTTATACATTGCATTATAATTACAACATATTGGGTAATAGTAGCGGAATTCCAATAAATAACTGCAGTCATTAAACTAATCACCTCACTAAAATCAATTAATAAAGAAGTGGGTTTGTAGTGGTGACGCTCCATATCTTCATAACTACTTAAGATAAACATGCAAACAAGTGCCAAGATGGTTTCCGTATTTTTTAAATGAAGGACCGATAAAAAATAACACGATGTGTAGTTAAGATGAAATCTTAAATATTCGCATTGGCAGCAGAGTCCCATAAAAGCCAAAGACAGTTTTAAGACTTTCTTTTGGTATGACGCAATGGTTAACTGTCAAATGAACCGCAACAGCTCATATGCAAAATGGCGCTAATGCAACCACAGGAACTGCTGATGCACTCGTAATCATGGGTCATTAGTTGTGGAATCATTTGTCATTAGGCATGAAGTCATCAATTTCACATGCCACGAGAGAAATTGGCGGATATTTGGTAAGAAACAGTATAGGGTGCTTCTGAAATTAGTAACATTGAGTATGCTAACAAAAACCAGACAAGACCATGTCGGATCACGCTCAGTGTAGGGTTCCGAAGCTGTTACTACAAACACAAGAAAGTGTAAGTAGGTGTAAGAAAGAAAGAGTGTACCGTAAATGTTGTTGTTAGTATTATTCTGCCCCTAAATGAAGAATGAAATGCTTATCAAGCTATTGTGCCCGATTGGTTGCATCGTTAACCAACTGCGCATGTATTCGACTTCTAAATCAACAGAACCGTAACTTTGACACGTAATTCGTATCTATGAGGTCAACGCTTTAGCAATGCACACTGTTAAATGATCAATAGATCCATGCAACGGCCGTGGCCTGAATACAGGAAATACTAATTAGAAAATTTAAGGTAGCCATTGAGCAGTGAAGACAATGGTCGCTTAGGTCAATATACGTCAGAGCGACCAAGTTGGGAAAGCCTTTACAGTTTATCATACTATCCAAGTTATATAGGTATACTAATAAATTATTAGAAGCATTTGTCTGTGCCTAATGACGGATGTAATTCGTGCTACTGTAAATTTAGTCGCCAGCAATAATATATATCTTAAAAATATTTGTCATGTCTCTTCAGAAGAGGCATAAGAGCGTGTCGAATATTTTTGAGCCCATTGTTGGATAGGCAATAAATTATTGCAAATGCCAAGCTGTGAAACTTTCTTTTCTTAATCTATTATACTTCTAGTTGGTATATTTATTTAGAACTCGGTAAAGAGTAAATTTTGTATCCTGACGTTGAATATCTTAATATATTAAAAGAAAGTGCCAAAAAGTAAAAGCGATGCAATAAAATGTAAATAGTAAGAATGTCGATTCGAATGATTAAATTTTTAAATAATAATTTACGATACGTAATAGAATGCTTACGAAACGTAATACTAAAAGTACAGATCCCTAAATGTAGTAAAACATAGGTACGGCGTTGTTTTTGGTAGGAAAAGTTCGTATTTACATTATATCGCTTTCTCAGTCAGCTTTTGAACCCATCTATGAGCTAATTGAGAAAGCAAGAATGGTACGAACTTATCCGACTGTTATACGATACGATGTAGTATCGTTATGCACTACATGTGTAGGTATGTAAGGTACAATACCTATGCAAAAAAAAAAATCGTCACCTAAACCGATTGTCAACGAGGTAATTCTCAGAGATTGACGTCAAATCAGTTACAGACTTAAATTTAAAGCTATAAATATGTTCTTATCAGGCATTCAATACTGAAACCATAAAACTACCATTATGGCTCCGCTAGTATTTAAAATTTAATAGAAATCTTAATCTTCCAGCTGACTAGTGCGTGGTTCCGTGATGACGCAATTGTATGGATGAATTTTTTTACGATTAGTTTTTTGGACAATGATGAATGATAAATTTTAGACGGTCGGTTTTTTTAAAGTCATTTACGTTATAAAATCGACTGAGTTCTCAAAAATGGGCACTCATAGGGTATTATCTGTCATAAATCAGGATTTTACAATCATGATAATTAGGTAAATAATTATTAATACCATGAAAATAATCACCGAGACAAATTACTTCATAGAGATAAGTTTTTTTCTACAACTAGGGATAAATAAAGAAAATCAGCAACATACACTACCTTCTCGCAGACATTTATTTTCTTAATGCTACCTAAGATTGACTAGACTACTTACGTCCGACTGTCTATCCGGAACATGCAATGGCCATAACTCGTACGTTAGATTTGGTTATGTATGCTGATGCTAGGGTTGGCACCTGCACTTTCTTTTATATTACTTAATTCACAAGAGAAAGTCCCGAGAAATTGTAGGTGTCGTAAACAGTTTACTTAAAATTGTTCGAGTATTGCGCTCGTTCTGAAGTTAGTGTTAAGTTATCTAAAATACATGAAGTAAATCATTACTGTAAATAGAAATGACTTCTAAGTTTCGTTACAACCAATGTCAAATGATGACATTGGTTGTAACGAAGCTTAGAAGTTATTTTAGTTAAAATATTACAAATCCGTTCAGTTTAAATAAGTAAGGTTCTAAATTAAGTATTTAACCATTTAAACACATATTTCCTCTCAAGTCTGAAAGAGTTATTATGATGTAAATTTATTTAAAAAAACGTTTGAATTTAAATCGGAACAATTATTTGTATAATGTGAAATCCTACTAAAATATATGTATCTAATGATATGTTTGTTATGTTATAAGAGTACCTTAACACAACAAAGCTAAGATAACTAAGTGAAAATGTTCCACCCCACAAATGCCACTTGACTCTGTTAACACATACAGTTCTTACAACTAATACAACTGAACCAACTGATAGAATTAGGCAATTAGGTCTTTTGTACTCGTAATTAGATTTTTGTGCAATATAGATTAAATGAATCAATAAATAGTAAGTAAGGCCTTAGTCGTTAAGACCTCTTTTAAGGTAGAAATATACCTGTGTTAAGAATCATTGTCTACCCTACCTTATTTGTAAGTTCCTAGTCATAAATAGACTAGTCAATTAGACCATGTCAAAATATTGAGTTTCAATAAACAAATGTGCCTGCGCCTGCGGCGCAGCCCTGCGACGCGAACGCCGGCGCGTGCGTCGCGTGACGAACATAACAGTAGGCGCAGAAGGTTAGTCTGGCTGGCGCGTTGTGTTGTGTCACTGGCTATAGTAGCCATTATCGTTCATATTTGGCCACAACTTTACTTGTTAAATAAGCTGTTGCTGTGTAAAGTCTAATTGCAGTCAGTGTTACCGGTAAAAGAGTACTTGCAGCCTACTTATCGTGAGCTGTCACGCTGACCAAACTACGCTGTGCGTGCGATGTTATAGGGTTGTGGCGTGTAGGTACTTTCTACGTGTGTGTGAATCCGCGTATTTTTTGCAAGTAAAATCTATTTTTTTTCAACAATTAAAATTATGTTTACTTTTCTAATCAAATAAGAAGCAATAGAACCTTACTTAGATTATTTAACCAAACCATTGTTTGTAAAATGATAATAGTAATGACGTATAATAATTATTATGGTCGTAAAATATAAAATTATCTGAATAACTTGTAGGTAATGACTTGTAAAGAAACAGAAGGCATTCGCTTTAATGCTCGGTTCTATACGATTGTTAGCCGCAAACATACATGTTTTTACTACCATTAGGAAGGCATATACGAATTTGAGGAATTAAAAACATAAAACAGTTGACAGGTAAGGTCCTAGTCTAGGTGACGAAATACGTTGTAAGTTAACAAAAAGTTGGGCCATCGTGAAGTGAGGCCATGAAATGTAAACTTATACTTTAAACAGAAGCAAGACCAAATAACAAATATAACTTAAAACAATACCTCGAGAGAATATCACGATATAATTTATTTTTGATCATAAATATTGTAATAATAAATAGGTTATCTATTTTTTTTAATTTCACAACCACTGATTAGTCAAATTACTTGTGGAACCTGTAGGTTAATTGGATGATGTCCTTATTAACCTAAGCGTACGTGAGCGTGCTACGAACTAAAAACAATAGGCTTTGAACCACTAAGTCATTTGCCGGCACATTATTTTAATCATTGTCGTGCTGGTCCATTAATCCACGCAAAAACTAAATCCCTACGCTTTAGCTGTAACACGTATAAAATACCAATTAAATGCATGTAGAAAGCACGCCGGCGCAAACATGGTGGAAGTTTCCCATGGCGGCGTAGAAAGTGCCTCGGCTAACCTTACTGGTCTTATTCGATGCCGGTTATACAAGTAAACCTATAAATGGACGCACAATTACTTATAATTGTGTGAATTTTTCATTGCTCTTGCGATTTGGTATGTGAAAGGTAGAATGTCAAAGGGCGCTGGCATCCAACGCCAACAAATATCAAATTAACTCTTCACCTTAGAATTCAGATTCAGATTATACGAAACTGTCGATCGTGACCAATTCGATGAGACACCTCAAGCGCGTCGCGATAAAATCAAACTACGCTTGCAATTTGATGCGCTCCTGGTACTTTGCGTGGTGTGCTTGAATCTCTATACATTAATTTTGTATGTAACAAAGAAAGAAAAAAAAAAAAAAAAAAAAAAAAAAAACGGCTATGTTGTGTTCCGCGTGCAAAAATAATGTACTGGTTACACAGAAAAGAATAAAGTGTACAAATAGATCATGCTTGCAAGAATACCACCAGGACTGCGTAGATTACAATAATGACTCACCAGCGGTGCGAGCAAAATGAATATGCCCGGAGTGTGTGGCATGTCGCCCCAAGAGCGGTAACACTAACACTCCTGTACAAACGAAGGGCCAAAAATCTACAGAGCCGAAACATCCAGCTACTACCGCGGTTTCGCAAACCATGCCTGAAATTGTACCATTAAATTCACCACAGCAGCACACTGCTGAAATCAGTGCTTTGAGAACAGAGATCTTAAAGTTATTCAGAACACAACAAGCTCAACAAGACCAGTTTTTTAAAGCGGTTAATGTAAAATTAGAAGAACTTATAGCTCAAAATGCACAGCTTAAAGAAACTGTTGAATTCACTGCTGAAAAATACGATGAATTTGTGGTTAGAATGCAGCAATTAGAAAAGGAAAAGAAAGAGGATAGAATACATATTGAAAAATTGGAAGAGAAAGTGGAAAATATGGAAAGGCAACTGCGATGCTCTACATTGGAGATTAGGAATATACCAAAAAAGCCTACAGAGACTAAGCAGGACATTGTAGATACTATTGTTAAGCTATGTAGTACTGTAAATGCCCCAATCCAGTCAGCTGACGTGAAGGATGTATTTCGTGTGAGCAACTTGGCTAAGCAAAAACCAATGATCGTTGAGTTCACATCAACCTTAACCCGAGACAAGATCTTCCACTCAGTCAAAAAATATAATAAGGAACACAGAGAAGATAAGCTAAACACAGGACATCTACAGTTGGGAAATGTACCTAATCAGCCGATATACATTGGTGAAAATCTAACTGCATCTAATAGACGTCTCTTTTACTTGGCCCGAGACTTCAAATCTCATCATGGATACAAACACTGCTGGACTGCCGCTGGGAAAGTGTTTCTACGGAAAGAAGACTCATCTGCATTAATACGTATAAACACAGAGGCCGATATAAAGAAACTGGGACAAGAAACAAAGCAATGACTATACTTAGATGTTATC
Source organism: Acleris sparsana (assembly GCA_923062465.1). Classification (NCBI taxonomy): domain Eukaryota; kingdom Metazoa; phylum Arthropoda; class Insecta; order Lepidoptera; family Tortricidae; genus Acleris; species Acleris sparsana. The sequence continues at coordinate 7,929,088 of OV281293.1, forward strand.
ACACGCTCTCAATCTGCATGTTTCTATTTATTATGTAAAGCTTGTAAAATACAGCTTTTGATACAAAATGTAACACTACACACTGTTCAAATTATCTACACTACAATACACTCTCTCAAACACGATCTAAATAAACAACTAACTCATTCTCGTATATGTTATACAGCTATTATATTGAAGTCACCACTAGTCAAATGGCACAGATATAATGGTGCCAATCACCATTCCGGTCGCTTTAGTACTTATGACTGCACCCTATTTAAAATATACGTATAAATGGCTACTATAAATTTAGACACATTATGTGATATTGACCAAACATCGATTGCCTCATCAGTTAAATGTGAACTAGAGGAACTAAGTAAACATATAAAAATAAACAAAACTGACCTTACTTTAATATCGCAAAACATAAGAAGCATTTGTAAAAATTTCGATGATTTTCAAATATTATTATTTCAATTAAACTTCACCGCGGATATCATAGTCCTGTCTGAGTGTTGGTTAAACAAAGACCATCCAATCCCCCAAATTCCTAATTACATTAGCCTCTCTACTAAACATAATATAAATCAAAACGACGGGGTTGTGGTATATGCAAAAACATCACTCAGACCGGAACTTAAAGAAATCAAATTAGTTCATGCTTCGTGTATACAAGTAAAAATATTAAATTACATTGTATTAGGTATGTACCGGTCGCCTTCTAATCATAATGCGTCTATCTTTATAAACTCGTTGAATGACCACCTGGAAAGCATTAAGTCCTATGAAAACGTCATCCTAACTGGAGACATAAACATAAACCTCATATATGATCAGAATGAAAGACCAGATGAGTCGCATAACAGAATTAACTACTTAAATACACTAGCTTCACAGAGTATCCTACCGGGTCATACATTACCTACTAGGGGTAAAAATTGTCTCGATCATATAAACCTTAAAATCAATAAAAATAAACAATGTGCATATATCGGTATATTACAAACTACGATTACAGATCACTTTACTACACTACTTAGTATATCTAAAATCAAACCTAATAAGTCCTCAATAACTACCGTAGTAAATATTGACTATGAGGAGGCATATAACAATTTACTAAAAAGTAACCTTATGACTATTCTTATGAGCGATGACCCTAACTCTATAGTAGAAAAGTTAATTTATTTATTAAATGCTTCCCTTGATAAAGCAAAGACTATAAGAAACAGACCTAAAATACAGCGTAACATAAAGCCATGGATAACTACTGGAATTATTAGGTGTATAAAAAATAGGAATAAAATGCAATTAAAATTAAGAACTGATCCAGATAATCTTACTCTTAAAACAACATATAAGCGGTATCGAAATTTCTGTAATAAGTTAATAAAAAACATAAAGAGAAAATATGAACGCGAACTTCTTAAAGCAGCAGCTAAAAACAATAAGACATTATGGAACACTATAAAAACCGTTACCTACAGCAATAACAGAAAAGATCAAAATACACAACTATTAAACATAATAAAAGACTCTCCAGTTGATTCTGTTAATCATGTAAACAAATACTTTGCAAATGTTGGAAGAAATCTAGCAAATGGAATAATTAATAATAAAATACCCAGCAATAATACTAAACCCCCTATCAACTCGTCGAATAGTTTACTATCATCATCTTTCGCGCTGTTAGAGACTGATCCTTGGGAAGTTAGACAAATAATTATGTCTTTGAAGACAGATAGTGCTCCTGGCTGGGATAGTATCACAACGAAATTCCTTAAGCGATGTGCTGATGCTCTAGCGCCCGCAATCTCTCACTTGGCAAACCTTTGTTTTAATAAAGGAATATTCCCGACATTACTTAAAAAATCAATAGTTACCCCTGTGTTCAAGAGTGGGAAGAGAGAAGATGTTAATAATTACAGGCCAATATCGGTACTACCTGCGCTTTCAAAGATAGTGGAAAAACTAGTTAACAACCGTCTGATAAACTACTTTAATAAATATAATGTTATCTCAAAGTCACAATATGGTTTTAGAAAGAAACTGTCGACCGAGGATGCAATACTCTCTCTGACCTCTTTTATCGCTGATAGGTTAGATAAAGGGGATAAGTGCTTAACGGTATTCTTAGACTTAAAAAAAGCATTTGACACAGTCTCTCTTCCCATTCTTGAACAGAAGCTATATAACGTGGGAATTCGAGGGTTACCTTTGAAGTTGTTAAGTGACTACTTACACGGGCGTACGCAGAGGGTCAAAATTGATAGTTACATTAGTGAGGACTCGGATATCTCCTTTGGGGTCCCTCAGGGTAGTGTTCTGGGTCCCACACTATTTCTGATATATATAAACGACTTGCTAAATACTAACGCTTCTGGAGGTTCAGTCTTCTCATACGCGGATGACACAGCCATAGTATTTGTTGATACAACTTGGAAATCAGTTTTTGAGAGGGCTGAAATTGGACTCGCTCATGTGTTTGAATGGCTAAATAAGAACCTTCTAACATTAAATATAACCAAGACTAAATATATGTGCTTTTCTATTAATAATAAAGCCCAGCCAAGTACAGATCACACACTTACAATACATGCCTGTGGGAATGGAGGATCTCAAATATCGCACTCTTGTTGCTGCAACCAGTTAGAAAGGGTTACTGAAATTAAATATTTAGGAATAATTTTAGATTGTCGACTGAACTGGCACTCACATATAGAATACATTAATAGTAGAATACGCAAACTCATATGGATCTTCAAAACTCTCAGACACATCGCAACACCCAAACTCATAAAACAAATATACATAACCTTAGCTCAATCAGTAATAGGATATTGCTTAACAACCTGGGGGGGTGCTAATAAAAGTAAATTCTTAGATATAGAAAGAGGGCAACGCAGCCTTTTAAAAGTAATGTTTTTTAAACCGTTAAGATTTCCTACCGACGAGCTGTACAAAAGCTCTGGTGTATTGAGGGTGAGACAGCTGTATATCCTGTTATCTGTCATGAGGCTCCACAAAACTGTACCCTCTAACCAAGTGCAAATTACTAGGAGAAGAAAACCTGAAGCTATTAAGAAAACGGCAGCGAATACTGTCTTTCTTAAGAGACAATTTAACACACAAGCTATAAAACTCTACAATGAGCTGGACAAAAAACTTGACATTAACAATCTTATATTACGTGAGTGTAAAAGTGTTACAACGGAGTGGCTTAAAACATTAAATTATACAGAAACAGAAGAGCTATTGTTAAAATAAAGCAAAGTATAATTATATTTATACTAGAGAATGTACCTACACACACACACGCACGCATACGCACACGCCCACACACACACACATACACACACACACACACACACACATACACACACACACGCCTATTTTTCTTTTATATTCTTTTGTATTTTCTTTTATATTTTTAACTTTTTAATTTTTAAACATAATTCTTAAGCACCTATGGAGGAGCGGGATCTCCTGACACAGGTTTTTTGTAAACTTAATAGGAGATCTCACAATGTTTTGTCATGTTATTGTGATTTATAAGAATAAACAATTTTTCAATTTTTTTTTTCAATCGATCACTACTTACTAACATGAGAAGTTTTAAACCTTTAAATCCACATTAAATTCTTTTCTGGTTTTACGTTTAATAATGTTGTTGTATTCGATCACCGTTCTCTTTATCGCTGTTATTGCTGCTCTCGATACTTGCTTTGCGTTGCAAGAAAAGAAAGACTATATAAACTTTAGCAGCAAACGCACTAAAAGCGGAGGCGGCGCGTTGCGGAGATTTCCCATACTACGCTTTAACTGCGTTTGCCTTTAGCAATATACCAGTATTTTGTACGTCATACCAACCATGCGTTCTAGATTTAAAAAACTTATTTGTACAATTCTCAAGTGAGCCATTAAAATTTTCTAATATAAAAAATAACCCGGTTATCGTGGTATAATGACTCGGCATCAATACAACACAAGTGCTTGTAACGCTAACGATGATGACAATATTAACTTGTAAGTCTGCGCGTGGACATAAGAGGGGAGATTACACTAAGTATGGGATCGAGGCTCTAATTATAAGAGAAAAACTTACATTTAACTCTCATATGGTTTCACTAAACATGGTAAAATGTAAGGTGTTTGTTTGATTAAAGTAAACGTTGTGTTTTTATAAGTATTCCCTGCGTTTTGTTTTTAAAGTATTCCCTGATTCAATACTTCTAAAGAACGTAAAGTAATATAGGTAGTAGGTACCTAGAAAAGCACGATTAGGACAACTCCTGCAGGTGTACAAAATGATAGAACTGACGACTCTTCGTATATTAAAGAATCTATGATAATCTTTGCTATTTTCCGGAGCAGTCGTGAGTTGTAGCAGTCAATAGCAATTTTACAACACATTCTACGCTCATACAAAAGTTCATTAGCTGCATATTGCACCATGCACCTTATCTCCTCGATTATAACCACTAAGATAAAAGAGTTGCGCAAGTGTGATGGCCATGTGTTGAGAGATTAAAAGTTTGCTCAATTGTGTGTAGCACTAAAGCGTTCTGAACTTAATGTATTCGATGATGTTCATACAAAATTTGGCATTATATGGAATTCTTAGCACTGACTGTTGACTAAACAAAATCTTCAGGTATTCACTAAAAGGTAAACAAGTCACGTGACTTTGCAAATTCCACAACGTGATTTGATTGGTTGCTGCTTCTGTAAGTTTAGTTATGTAAGTTTTGTAGGTTATGTTGACTTTTAAATGTTACATTGCTGATCAAAATATAAACAAAACAAAAGGTTTCGATTCGAGCGGGGCAGGAATAAAATGATTTAGTATTTATTTCTTAATATGTAATTCAAGTTCAACACTGCATAACACAATTACCGTCATCACAAGTAATAAAAGTACTTCAAACAATACTTAAAACGGTTTACTATCGAGATTTTATTAGTTTATCACGAACCTACGTAATCGACATACGCACGAACGTGTATTCAGAGCAGTTTCTTAAGTAGTCCATATTAATTCAACAACAGGCGAACTCGGAAGGCAATGCAACGTACCAACATAACGGCACTTAAACCTTGCGTAACAGTACATTAATCATTGCCAACATTAAAGGGAAGTTTCCACTAATCGCGGTAAAATTGACGCGATTGTAACGGTTCAAGATGGCTGTACTGTATTGTCTATGGGACCATTGCATCAGCTGCGGTAGCCTCGGTTGGATTGGATACCACTCGATCCATAATGGAGTCTGTGGTACTGTAATTAAGTAGATAAATTACTCCTATCGAGGAGACGATATGTCGGCGTGTAAAGAGTTATAAATTACAGACTATTTAAATCACAACTACGAGTATGATAACTAACAAGGCCAATGCAATCTATTAAATATTAGTTTTAAAAAAACGAGCTTTAAAAACTCGAATATATTTTAATAGTGCCGTCTATAAGCATTCCTATTTTATATATTTTTAAATCTGCCAGTTTTTTAACAGTACACAGTGACAGTCGCCAGAGACGAACGTCTAACGACGCGGCTCGTTTATTGAAATCAAGCCTACCGTTCAGAACAACGAATCATACATAAGTACATACCCACAGGTCAAAAACATTACCCTCCGTCTTCGGCAGTCGGGTAATAATTGGTGTTAAGGTTGCTTCTTGCTAGTGAGTCGAATGCTTTGTCCGGTTTGTACCTCACAGTTTATAAAGTGCGAGGGACAGAGCATGCGACTAAGGTGCAACTGATGACAGATTGCGTCCACCGCTTGTGTGGACTTCGAGTCGATAGAAAACAGAAACGTTGGCAGCGTTTGCATCTTGGCAAGGCCCATCGTCTCTGTGTAACTACTCAACAATACTCTTTTTCTATGATGATGATGCTGCCGAGTGCCAGAATAGAAAAGAACAGTCAAGAATGTTTTTTGATGTAGACCAATCGTAAACTGGACATTGTACAGATAAAAAAAACTACCAGACGAAACAAGAGTTCTGTTTAGGTCAGGAAATACTTTTTGCTATAGAGAACTTTACAACTGTAACAAAACGATTAAAATAAACGACAGACAACAGTAATCGGCAAGAAACGAGGCATTCTCTACGCTGCGCGGCCACTCCTGTGTAATTTTCTATTTTCTTTTAAAAAACTTCCTATTCACGCCGGATGAACAAGAGGGAGATGTAGGGCTAGTGATTATCTGTAGCTCCCTCGCAATACAAATTGCCGGGAAGTTGGCAATAGTGTACGCTACTTAAACACAAAGCATAATTTCTTTGTTAAGTAAAGAAGCAATAATGTTAGAAAAAACTGGCTTGAGATTAACTAACATTTTCTACCACGCTACTAACACTTTTGTTCAAGTGTTTATTATTTTGAACATAAGTTGACACAAACTCAATGCTTGGTTAATGTTTTATGGTAAGCATAATATTTAAAACACAATGTAGTTGAATGTAGGTATTACTTATGATATTTCCACACTGTACTTGCTCGTGTAGCAACGGCTTTTCGACATTTACTGCATGCCTGTTGACATTTCAGTCTCTTGACTGCTTATTATAATGCTATTATTACGTGATTGTAGCCTTCAATAAAGTATCGTAGTAAAGAGGTTTGAAAACACGATTTTGTCTAAATGCTCAAGCTTAAGAAGACTGTGACGCAACGCTAAAATCGCGTAGCTGTCAAAAATTCTCCATACTAATTTAGCTCCGGGCGATAACGATTCTCACCCCCTGAAAAATTACGTTTAAGTTTGCTTTTTTTAAAAATTGTTTCATAAAAAGGAATATTATTTTTATTACCTACAGACCTATTTTTTCATAATACGAGTATCTGTAACATATTAAAAAATGGTAAAAGTTAACCGTTACCACATTTTGTGTGGAAATTTTCAGCCCTACAAATCTCTTAATATTAGTGTTTATTTATTGTTTCACTTCATAGCGGAATCTTAATGCTGCATTGCTAAATGCAAAGGATTAGGTACATTTAATAGAAAGTGCGGGTGTCTAATTAAAAAATAATAATCAACAAATGGTAATTCATTTTAATCAAATGCATCATTAAGTTATTAGCTCATAATCATCATGCAACGGAAGTAGTAAATTAGTTCGATTAACTATTACCATTAATAGATAGATTCGTTGGAAACATAAACTGGTAAAAGCCGAAGTGAAAGCATTAACAACGCGTCAATAAACTAATCACCATAACGAACATAACAGTTGGGAAAAATATTGCGACCGCGAACACACTTCCTATATTCGTTTCTGCACTGTTAATAAAGATTTAAGGTTTGTTATAAATATAAGCAGCTCTAGTAACATTTTTTTTATAATCCTTGCCAAGTACCGAGATAACAAGAAAAAAATAGAACATAACCAAGAAGAGTTATCAAGAAGGGTTTACGCTGTCTATTATAGATTTTCAAAGAAATCTTTTGTTTTCCAAGGTTAATTAAAATCTAAAAGAATTTCTCTTCTTAATAAGACTTCTTTACAGCTACAATTGATTGTAAACTGACATGTGCTTTGTTCTGAACAAAATCTTTTGGACATGGTCAACCGGATCAAAATATTGTGATACAACTCTCATCGCAATCTTAATTGATAATTGAACTGCGTAGGACTATATATAGATGATATGTTTTTACCCACAACTATATATCTAAAGTTCTAAAGGAACGGCAATAAACATTTAATATTGTTTAACTTATTCAAAAGGCGTCTCATTTAGCAAACGTTCCAACCAGTTGCACAAACATTTAGCCAAGGAAACACCAAGTGTACAGTCGACCCGACATCTATCTATATCTACAACACTGAAAACATACAACCCACTCTTACGTCACCTACAATAAAGTCTGTGTGAATTACTGTACAATTGTTGGCTGTATAGAAGTAAGTGAAGGCGATTGTACGTTTCGTGGTTTATAAATAAAGTCTACACATTTATTTATTGCCGGAGACCTTACGCATTGTACTTGTAAAGTCAAGGTAAGGTACAAGCGGATGCGACTGGGTGCTCTAAACATTGAGATGTTCTGAGGATTTATAGCGGTTGGTTTAACGGACCTCAAAAGAGAACATATTCAAACCTTTGTACCTATCTAGTATTTAAACGAGTTGGTAGACCTCGACGGAGGCCTTTTAAAAAGGTTAGTTAGATAGATATCTAAACTGGTGGGTTACTTACTACTATGCACTAGGTTCTTAAAGGTGGTACCTTTTCAATCTTCTGCATAAACAGACTCGGGAAACATGAACGACAGTAATGTTATTTCGAACAATGATTTTGAAAGTAGGGTTCTTCTTAGTATCTTATTATGTCGCTTATTGTTATTTGCGTAGTCACTACTATATTATTATACATAAGAATATCACTGGTTGGTGTAATTTATCCCATGCAAATGATTGGTAACCGTGCAGTTACACCATGACAGTTATATCACGGTGTAGCTATCAAGGCCTGGACAAGGTTCCACAATACTTGGTATAAAAATGGATATAATTGTCAAAAAGGATTTAGTAGGGACCGTTTTTTGAACCTTAAAACATATACTTTATATGACATGTTATTTAAAAGTGTAATACTTAGTTTTGCGGTCCAGTGTATAATTCCCGTGACGGATTGCTCTCGATCACTATTTATACAATCACCTAATTTATCGGTTGATTATTTCATTAATTGCAATACTAACTTTCGTAATTTTCAATTGTCTTTGAAGTATTATTTAACATTGTGTTTGTTTTGTTAGTCCGTACAATATTATGACAAGTTTTATATAACACAGAAAAACAAGTGAAGGCTTTGAACTGTGTAATGTAAAACCGTAAATTATAAAGAGGAAGTAAATTACTTGCCTCGAAATGTCATTGGGTAGTTAAATACTAAGCTATATTTTGCTAGACACGTCCTTAAAAGACTAAAATCATTAAAAGATCATACCTTATAAGTGTGAAGCGATTAACGAGTTTTCGCAAAACTATTAGTTTATGTTAATCTTGTTTTATAAAGTCAAGGCATGGCGAAGCCTCAAGGCTAGTAGATAAGTATGTATAGGCATGCATCACGACTGAATATATTTAAAGCATAATATAAGGTTTTGAACTCTAACGTAGAATGAACGACACTGGATACGATTATTATGATATGAACAAGAAATACACTTTCACGGAATGGTATGGTATACAATATTTTTATGTAGTGCTTCGTTCCCTCTTAAGGTCTCTGTCCACTAACCGTACCATACCATGACCGTACTATGAACATATCAGGCCCGGAAGGTATATTAAAATGTTGGTCGGTGACGGGCCGGTCGAGTGGGCATATTCTCATACTTTTCAATACAAATAATATTTTTTTGTTTGACACGTTCCTACTACGGTCATGGTATGATATGGTGTAGAGGGCAGAGACCTTTAAGCGAGTTTTACGATGTAAGGATCACCTTGCGGTTTGCCGGCTTCAAAGTTGACCAAATAACCACATAGGCAGGTACACAAAAAGTAAGATGATATCACGAACAAACAGGTTCCTACGTTAACGTACTTTACAAAACGATACCACGTTCCCGACCTTTTAAAATAATTAATATTTAACAATGGCAACTAATTTTGAAAGAGGATAAAACACTTTTAGTTAGTAAATTCAACTAATACCATAAATTGCTTACCTAAACTTAGTGAGCGCGAATGCAACCATTTTAACATGTTGGAACAAAATATTGAAACTAAAGAACCAAATCAATTACACTACATTATATTCATTAAACGTGGATAACAAATGTCATTATGATAATAGAAATTGAACGGGAAACACTATACTATATAAAGGATAGATCAATCACAAGTAGCTCTAAAAAAGACGGGGGTGGAGTAATGCTGGCTGTCTCAAATGATCTCAAATCAAGTAGATTGTATAATTACGAAGGCACATGCGAGGCCCTATGGGTTAAAATACAATCAAAACTGTACAATATCTATAAACATATAGTGATCTGTGTCGTGTATCTTCCCCCCCCAGTCAAGCTTGAGACACTGGTCAGTTTTTATGACACCTTAAATAGTATTTCCAGTCAGGTGGATGACATAATAGTGCTTGGAGACTTTAACCTTGGGTTTATAAATTGGTCAGTCGGATATAATAATGGTATAGCTTGCATGATGCCATCCAACTACTGTAACCCCCTGGGCTATTCTTTGGTCGACAATATGGCAATTAATGGCCTAAATCAATACAACCATATAACAAATTGCGATGGGAGGTTGTTGGACCTTATATTAAGTAACAATCCGAACATTATGGTATCATCCCCATTAGATGTACTAAGTAAATTGGATACTAAACATCCCGCTTTATTGCTCACAGATAAATATGTAACATGTCATCATGACCATAAAGTTAATCGTACAGATTTTAACTATTTTAAAGCAGACTATTCGAGTATTACAAAAAAACTATTTGATATAAATTGGCAGGATATTCTGAACAATCTAGATGTAAACGAAATGATTTCAGCATTTTATGATATTCTTAATGATCTTATAGGCAAATTTGTACCAAAACGCTCTGTTAAAAAATCGAAATACCCTCCTTGGTTTAAATACAGTTTAATTAAAATGCTATCAGAAAAGGATAAATTAAGAAAAACGTATCGTAAATATCAGAACTATCGAGACAAAGTTGATTATGAAGTACTGCGTGACAGATGTCATAAATTATTGGCTAAATCATATTCTGAATATAAATCAAACATTGAAACACAAATTACTTCTAACCCAAAAGCTTTTTGGAGGTTCATCAAAGACAAAAAGAAAGGTCAATGTACCTATCCACCTTGTATGCATTTGGACGGAGTCATGGCGGAGTCTGGGCCAGCTATAGCTAACTCATTCGCTAAACAGTTTTCTTCTGTTTTCAGTAAAGATCTCCCTTCTGTGGTAAACCCTCCAGCTTTGGACAACCATTGTTTCCTTTCTCATATCACCTTAACCGAGAAGGAGATCTTAAAGAATATGCAAAAACTTGATATTTTCAAAGGTGCCGGCCCAGATGGAATTCCCCCTCTCTTCATAAAACGCTGCGGGAAAGCAATCAGCTTGCCTCTGGTTATAATTATGAATACTTCTTTACGAGAAGGAATATTTCCTGACGAGTGGAAAAAAGCTAGAATCACCCCAATTTATAAGAAAGGAAACCAAAATGACATCAAAAACTATAGACCAGTGTCAATACTATCATGTTTTTCTAAAATATTTGAATCTTTGGTTTACCCACACTTTGTAAATCACACAAGTAAACTCATTTCTTTTTCACAACATGGTTTTAAGTCTGGGCGTTCTGTCGAGACCAACCTTATTTCATTTGTCACTGACTTATCGCGGGATCTTGACAAGGGGCTAGAAGTTGATGCTATATATACTGATTTTAGTAGTGCATTCGACAAGGTTAACCATAAATTACTAATAGTCAAGCTTCAGTCATGCGGTATATCTGGCTCCTTGCTGAGTTGGTTTAACTCATACTTAGCAAAAAGACTTCAAGTAGTTGTAGTAGATGGTCACACTTCGCAGGAGTATGTAGCGGAGTCTGGAGTCCCTCAAGGATCTCATCTCGGCCCCGTGCTTTTTTCATTGTTCATAAACGATATTACCACCAAGCTAAATGAATGTAGGTATTCACTGTATGCGGACGACCTTAAAATTTACAGAACAATTACATCTACAGATGATATCAACCTATTACAAGAAAATTTAAATAAGGTTGAACATTGGTGTTCTGACAATGCCATGTCTCTTAATATTATGAAATGCGTCCACATACAATTTTCACGGAAGAAGCATACTTTTCCATCTGCTTATAAACTTAATGGTACAAACCTACACAGGGTCAATGAGATCAGAGATCTGGGAGTGGTAATGGATAATAAACTTAGTTTTATTCCTCATATTGATTCCATAGTAAAGAAGTCGGCTCGAACGCTCGGCTTCTTGAAACGAAACTACAAAGACTTTCGTCATGCTAAAACTAAGATTCTTCTTTATAATGCACTTGTCCGTAGCCAACTTGAATTTGCATCCACGGTCTGGAATCCGCTATATTCTGTACATTCTCAGCGTATTGAAAGTATTCAGAGGTCATTTACTAGAAGTCTGGCATACACGTCATCAAATATATCACACCGCTGCCCATATGAGCAAAGATTGCGTTTTTATAAAATGGATACTTTGCGTGATCGTCGTAAAATTCAAGACCAAGTATTTTTATACAAAATATTAAATAACAGAATTGACTGCAGTGCCCTTTTGGAAAAATTGTCTATTTCAGTACCATACAATTTACCTAGAAAACCTACAAGCAAAATATTTCATATTCCCATTTGTAGAACCAATTTAGGCCGCAATTCTCCTTTGTCACGTTTTGTCTCCACATACAATGATTTAAATTCAAAAATGCCTAATATAGATATCTTTAGTGATAACTTAAAAATATTCAAACATAAACTGCTGAAGTCAATTAGAATTTAATCTATTCTTAGCATGACATTTTACTTTTGGTAACATTATATAATTTCCCATATTTAATAACTATAATGTAGTACCTAACTATGTGAACCGTGCACTTTAAAAGATAAATGTTGTACATGCCTGTAATAGGCTTACATATAATGAATAATGTTGTCAGGTTATATTATATTATGAATGATGGATATGTATGCTGTTGGCGTGTCTTTAATAAATAAATAAATAAATAAATAAATAAATACTATCAATACAATAAATAAGTAACATAGAAATAACTGTTTGATTATTTGTATTTTAGGTGACATTGACATGTGTTTCGGCTGGTAAATTGATACGAGTTGGTACAAAAGTTAATTATGTAATTATATTTTATTTTATTTTATCTTTGAAAATGAATGTAATACGTAACATGAAGTCATACCTGAATGCAATAAAACCAATTATTCATAACTTCAGAAAATATATCTCCCTCTATCAAAAGAAACAAGCTGTTTTAGTGTGTGTAGGTTTAAATCACCGAGCAAATGGTTTATACAAACAGCATCATAACGAATTAGGCAGATTGGGACAAGGTCCCTGCCCTCATTTCCTCGGCTTGCATCACTTGGATAGCACGATCTGCGCGTCTAAGTGACACGCAAGGTTTTTTAAAGGACAATACACAATTTCCATATTTCACTAATCCTTATATTCATTTCCACAAAAGGAAGTGTGTTCAGAAACAACTGTCAAGCAAGGCTTTACACTTGTCATGTTTTAAAAGATGAATATGGTTATTTCAGAGAATTGTTAGGTGACTTCATTGCTCATATTGAGCTTGAGTCTAAAACAGCAAAATATACATCTAAAGGTGTTGGTGTGTACTGTGTTGTGTAGCATAGCAATATCGAAATTCCTTATGAAATAGGCGATCAATCTACGATTTTAGCATTTCAAGTCTCAACGTTCAGAAATTCGGAATCTAGGACTGTGACATGTAGCTAGGCGTGTAAAAAAGCGTTTTGAATTATTCCGATTCAAGAATACAAGAAACTATAATGAAGGACTTTGCACACTTGGTTCAACATTGGCACCTAGGAAAACACAAGATTGACTATTGTTCACATTATTATAGTTGTGGCATAAGAATAAGAAAGTATAATTTATTCCCTTTTTACATTTTTTTTATGGTGCTGATCCGCAGTGTGTGAACGTGCGACAAACTGTTCGGCAGTTTCTGGTGGTAGTTTGTATGTGCAAGAGACTTGCAAGGCTGTCGGACCCATCTCGCAGATTTCTTGTAGGCGGTATAAGCCCTTATTATTATGCTTGTGGAATCTTTTGCGCACTATTACTCCTCTGATTTGCAATTATTATGGAGCGCATCATAGCGCTAAATTTAGGACAGCTGTTAGGGATTAACGACAGAATACCATTCTTACGTGGATGTGCTTCTAAATAACCCCTAGTAAGAATTTAGCAAGACGGAAACGTTATCTCAGAACAGGTTGCAAGCTTTTCGAAAGGTGTTACCTATTACGTATCACCCGACAAGTGGTATCAATATTTGGAGCCGACCCGTTATTGGTTACGAAACTGACTTATCAATATTGAAATGCTGTTGTTTTAACAGAGCAAGTCGGTCGCCGCGTGGGTTGCGTGGTTAAACAGCTTTTCTATAGCCGCTCTAGATAATAGGCCTACTTTTATAATCTCTAACATTCTTAACATGTCCTTCTAAGCTGAGTATTTACTGTTATTCTCTTAGAAATCTTGTCACTTCATCTTAAATAGCCCGAAAAGTGTTGCTTGACCCGCGCGCTCGTAGGCAGATTACAGATTAAGGTGCCTACCGATGACCTTGACGGAGCTTGGCATAGCACGCAGCTTAAACGTACCAAGTAGACCCATCATCAGCAACGTCAGAGACAAGTAAACGACGAAGTTTTTATAGTTGCACAGGTCTTCTGCTGAACCACAGGAAATGTACCTACCGTTCCTATACTAAGTAAACAATTGTATAGTAAGTAGAGCATGAATTTACGCTTAAGTATCTGACACAGGACGTAAAAGACATGGTCGAATGTTTAACCTGGTTATAGTTATACAATGCGTGACATGAGAATGATGCGTTATTGAATAAATTAACGATGCTGTGAATGTTTATAATAACAAAAGCGTTGCGATTTTCTAATATTGCCATATTGTAGGACGCTATTGACTCTCATGATAATACAGCACGTATTGTGATTAGACTTTCACTGAACGACACTACATTGTTTTGTAAAACAAAGACTTGTTTTCACACTATGCCGCACTAAACGACCGACATAAAAACAGCACCAAGGACGTTTTTTACAGGCAAATAAAGGGTTCTACATATAAATGTTACCACAAAGTGTTACAACACAAATATAGTAAGTACATTTTGATGCAAGTACACACAGTAAGTTGGTATGTCATTTTACACTAGTCCCGAGGTGTCTTGGCCCAAGCCGCAAGGCAGGACAAGACTCTGGACGAGTGAAAATCACAGTTCCGCACGTGTATCAAGAGACGTTTTTTTAACACATTTGCGAAAAATGTCAACGAAAAAAATAAAAATAAAACAGTACTTAAAGGAGACAATTTTACTTAATACTTACTCTGATAAAAAATCACAGTGCAATTAGAAAAATCAAGTGGTAAGTAGAAAAAAACCAAAAAAAAAACCGCAGTTATAAGAAGTCAAAAAGACTAGTTGGAAAAATCAAATTTTTAGCACGATTTACATGTACAAAAAGTATCATTTTATATAACTATATAAATAAACACATCTTTCTACATAAATTACGTTTTTATTTTCTGTGCGTGTAAATATTTATTTTATAAATAAAAAAAATCTGCGCTCAATTTTAATTGTAACCTGTGTTAAGTTTTAGCCGGCTAGACCTCCCATAGGGGGGGGGGGTCAAAAAAATTAGGGGTCCTCTGATTTGGACCTTTAAGTTTTGACAGGGTTTACTTTCTCAAAGTATAAGATATATGCAATAAACAAAAAAGATTAGGCGCAATCTCAAGACGATAAATGGGTGTTTACTAAAACGTCATGTCTATGGTCTGGTGATTCAATTAAAGACTTATGGTTTCCAAAAACGGTGGACGGAGGCAAATGCGCAGTCCGTGACTGGCAACCGGCGCGTGGAGAACTCTTGCGAAAGGTACGTTGAACCCGAGAAAACCTCAATCCCGACGAACAGTGACAATTTTATTCGATTGTTTTAACCGTAGGATAACCGATTGTTACGAGGTGTCATTGAACTCGGTGAGATTTGGACACGATTTGATTTGATAATTTAAGACCTATCAGTTTTCAGCTGATGAACTTAAAATGATTTGGATATTTCAGAGTTCTCAATTGGCGGTGTAAGTAAACTACTATGTTTAAAGACCCAAAACTGCACTGTAATGCAATTGAAATGTATTTTAACCAAAGAACGGTAAAAACTTCTTACGACATTTGACTCAATTGAAATGCTTTCAAAGTAATCCACGCAAATTGTAACATTTTACTTAGTTTCAATAGCAATAAGTGGGTTGCGTAGTTTACGATCAAAGTAATTCCATTATAACTGTGGGAAAAATCGTAGTCTGTTGACATCGCGAAGCTATAATGTAATGATACGCAAATGACACTCCATTGAGGGAAAAGAGTGATATTTATTTTCCGGTTCAAGAAATCTTTGCAAGTGGTACAACTATGTGTTTATTTTTTCGCCAGAATTGTCTTTTGATATGATTTATGTGATAAAATGAGAATACGATTGGAAACAACTTTTGGGCGTCATAAGGATGAAAACAAAACAATAAAAAGTAGTTATCATTTCAAACTGTGGAGAAATCCTAAAAGCTTTCTTAATAGAATTAATGAGGCGATCACTTAGAAGTGCAAAAACTTCGGAATCTCATTGAAGGTTTCACGGCAGTTTATCTTGTTTCTTTGCTACTGGAACCTGTGCACAAAGATATCAATTGCAAAAACCACGTCGATCGGCCCACAGCATAGTAAAATAGTTTAGCCGAGGCTTGACCTCCTTATCCAGCCTGCTTAACAGACTTGGCGACACTGCGCGGGTAAATGAATAAGCGTACTTGAGGCAGTAAACGAAAACGCGTCGCAATGTTGTTTCAAAAGACGATGAGTAAGCAAATATATGAGTGAAAATATATTACAATCTTAAAACTAAAAATTTCTTTATTTTTGGGTCTGTATTAAGTCTGTATTAATGAGATTGAAAACGCAGTTACTGTATGAGAATTTTCCAATTTTTTTTACGTAACCCTCTTACAGAACAGCTATGTAGCCTTGCATAAAAAATAATATACTACATAGTGAAATATCACAGGATTTCAAACCAGAATGGACTAATGTTTATTCAAAAGTTAGCAGCGCGTCGTAAATCAGTGTATATCGATTTGTCTCCATCACTTTATCTGTATCTCATATCTATTTTATTTCATGCCAGCTGGGAATGTCCACGCAGATATCTCATGTTTATATGGAGTTTGACATTTGAATTGATAATACTTCGAAAGTGGTTTTAGATGCGGTATAAGGTCAAGGAGATCCATGGTGAGTCAAAGTATGTACAGTCAACGTCTAAGATATGTTTACATTTTTTCACCACTCTATTGAAATAAGGTACAAAAATGTAAACATATCTTTGACGTCGACTGTACAATCATTGCTGGCTTTGTTATCATATCTGAATTAAGATGAAATTGAAATAAATAACCCGAACAGTACTGTCAGAAGCATGTACCATATAGTTTTTGTCACTAGTGGATTGTACTTTCTGCTTTCATATGGAGTAAGTTCTTTCTTAGGAGCATTTGTTGCTTGAAGTTTTACCAGCGTCATGGTATAAATGCTGTGTTAACTTGTTACAATATTTGCATAAAATATTCGTCACGGTACAGATACAGCCACGCGTCTGTGACAGGCCTCTAATCAAGTTGTTGTTGGCAAACGGAAAATGGCGTAAATATTCAGCTAAGTACGTGACTGCAAAGTTGCATCCAATTGAATTGGAATAGTCGATTTGTAAATTTATTCAATAACTTCGTTGTTCGGTAAGTAACGGTTTCAGACAACAAACAGCTGAGTTTCGCGTAATAAACTCTGAAGTACGATGCGGTGTATTGCGATGGTTTGAATATTCAATTTACACCAATTTTTTATCCACACGTAACTTTGAGTGGGTACGTTAAACTTACGAGCTGTAAATTATTGACTTATTTAGATCCGAGTGGAATCAGAAGCATAATGGTAAATAGTTAAGTTTAGTCCGCCTAAGGGCTATTTTAGGAATTTGAAAATGGAGTCATGGAACGATTATGACCAAATAGAATCAACAAAACCAGTCTGACCAAGGACTTGTTTTCTGCTGGCAAAAAAAATCGCGCGATGTTGCTCAAATAAATTGACCAACATCCGAAAAGTAACTACCCACGCACTGACGACGCTGACTTTATGGAATATTGGACTAAGGACATTCGTGAGCTCTTTTTTAATAATAGCTCTATCTTATGATTTTGATAAGAATAACTCTTAACCCTATTATTATCGTATTGTAAATATGATCGTATTGTTTTTATGAGAGCTCTTGGAAACAATATGAAATTGCAAAAGAGGTAAAGAAATTGTTGATTGTACAATATGGGCCCTGTCAAGTGGTCACCTTTGACGAGGGAAAACTTGTTATCAACCCGAGCGACGCTTTGTCTCTTATACCAACTCCTAGCTACATTAGACCTTAGGTTATTTATTACGTAAGGATACTAACCTAAGCTTGGCGCAGACGCAGGAGCAGCAGGTGGGGGTTGCAACGTCGTCTGCGGCGGGCGGCGTCTCCGCGGTGCGTGGAGCCCCGGCGCGGACGCAGCTCGCGTCGCGGTGCGGAACCCGGGTGCCCGGTACCGCGCTGACTTCACTGGCCCGGCTGGCACCGTGTTAGTGCCAGCGATTGAGGGCAAGCGAGGCAGAGAACCCGCTCGTTGCTCTTCTTCAGACTGGAAGAAATAATTTCCCTTAAGTACCTTCACTAAAGTTAGGACAGCTTGGAAAAACCTCGAGTAGACGGTTTTCTTGCTACAGAGAAACAGAAAAAGACACAGGAGTTGTGCCAAGTGAAGTAAATAGAAATCCCTCAAAAGTTGACATCTTCAGCTGCAGCGTTAGGTTCAATATCAAATCTGCGATAGCGGATCACATCAAGTAGTACGAAGGAGAAAAAAAAACTAAAAAAAAATAGAAGATTACACTAAAACCGTGTTTAGTCACGGGTCACGGAGATAGCTATTTTAGTTCCGATATAGGGATTTAAGGCGACTTATTAACAAGAAGTGTATTTAACATCTCACGGATATTGCATTTTCTGGTAATGAATGATTAATAGTAGGTACCTAGACCTAGGTACCTAATCTTTGGTTTCTTGGAATGGAATCCGGAATCTAATATATACCATCGGTCGAGTGAAGGTATTTTTTGGATGTCGATGTTGGTGTAGCGACGTTTGTTTAGTTTATTAGTGAATAACAGTATAAATACTCACTGCGTTCCCTGGTTAGGTTAGGTTAGTTTGGGTGTTATAGGGACATGTTTAAAAATCAGACTCAATGTTCCTCAGCGCTTCGGTTAATTCCTGTTGAGGCGTCAGAATAAAGTCCTAAAAAATCCGAACTTGATATAAACTGGCCAAAAATATCAGTATATTGTGTCGGCGGGTGGTAGGTATTGCTAATGCTAAACTCGAACCATTTGCGAAAACAACTGACAACCAAAACGAATGAATTTAAATGTACGTTTTCCACAATCAAGTTTTGGCCCGTCAGTTTTGTTCATAGAATTAAATTATAACAGTAATAAAACAAATAAGTCAGTAGTAAAAAAATGTCTTTCTTGATATTACCAAAGCTAATGTCATGTACGATTTTATGTTACGACGTGTGTTCAGTGTCAAATCAATCATGTATAAATACCGACAATACAGAGATTACATCAGTTCAAATAAGAGACGAATTTTTGACTACTCTACTCTATCTTATTAATAAATGGTTTGTGAATATTAAAGATTAATCGCTTGTATGTGTTTTGACCAAAATAAGATCGCATTTTGGTTTTGAAGAACCACCAGAAAAGCTACAAAATACTTCTTAAATCGCTCCTGGGGGGTTATTATGGCTATGCAGTTCAGTTTACACTGAAATGAAAGGATAGAGCTATATAACTGCTATAGCTCTGTCCTTTACACTCACCGTAAAATGAACTGCATAGCCATGTCATAATTACCCCCCTGTAACCTGTTTATTTCCTGGAATTAACACGTCTCGCAATATCATTCTCAAATGTGTTTCCAGATGCGTAGTAAACTAACATCGTTGCATCAAGTTAAAACATACGATCAAGATCAGGAAGCAGTATGTGACGCAATTTTGCGTCCATCTGCAGCCGTTTTGTACTGTGAAGCAACATTGGCTTGCAGAAACTTTATTAGCCCATGTTTTACATAATAGTTATGCATTCTTACGAGTTGAGTGCTCACCAAATTACAATTAAAGTAATAAATCTAAAATCATAAGGAGAAAGTCGTGTCGAAATTTTAGATTGCAGCTGCCGAAAGAATAGTGGTCTATTAGTTTTATAATGAGTTTTTTTACCTGATATCATAATAATATTCGCAACAGAATGTCGCACGGGTGAATTAGGTTTTTACTGTAAGTTGCTTGCTTCACTCGAGTTTGGTTTATCGCCGTTCTCTTGATAACGATATCCTGAGATGTGAAGTATCTATTATGTATTCTCTGTATCACGGCCACGGCTACAACTTTTGCCATTACTGCTAATACTGATTATGATAAAAATTACGGCCTCCTAAACCAATAGACATTATCACAGATTCAATTGCCAAAGTAGATTCAACCTTCTCCTTATAGTAATGAGGTTGTGATTGCTTTGGCTAAGAAGGATAGAATAGTTCATTTTCTATTCGCATTTATTGTAAGGAACCTCTAGACAATCATAACGACAAAATGGCGGTAAACAAAACTGGGACATTCAATGATGAACAAGTACGTAATGTTTAGAAACTTCAATACATGTTTTAATGAAATATCTAATTGAGGCAGTTCGTAAACATAAAACAATACGTTTCCTAAGGTACCTATTAAAAGGATTAGTGGTTTCCGTTCAATGGAGTGGGTCCCGGTTTATTGATTATTGCATTACATAATCTAAATGATAAATAAATATATATTTAGATGTGTAGGTATCATATGTAGGTATCTACACATATGACGCAGATGCTAATATTATATCGATTTATCGAAAATGCATGTGAGCGCAGATAAATAAATAACTCTGGTCATACGTCGATGCGTTTTTCCACTTATAACTTAATATGGCACAACATTTTGTTTCACCTAAATAGTGTCCCGTACTTATCCCTATAGGTACAATAGATTACAATACTATACAACGCTATTTGAAAGATATCATGTGGGTAGTCAGAAAAGAAACCATAACATTTTCATTTACTTTTCATTTACATAATTAACCTATATCTAATATTTTATCTTGGCTGCGATTTTACTTTCTAACCGACAGTCGAAGATGGAGGGTAATGTGTCTTACCTATAGTTTTTAATTGTTTATATATAGCCGGTATTAAAATAATAAATAAAATAAAGCACTAAAGTACATATGCATTACGTTATTGCCTGTGGTTATTACAAACATCACAAAAATTATATTTATTACATTGTATTTATTAACGACGCAAACATTGTTAACGAAGTACCCACGCGTTAGCCAATTTCATATTTTTAGCAATCTTAATTGAGATCCGAGTTACTATTACAGAGTAGTTTAATTATCCATAAAGGTTTGTTGACCTCGGCAGGAAATTTTACCATCTCTTAGATTCGGAAATTAAGCATTGTATTGTCGTATCTCAACTCAATATAGCGGGGTGAAAATGATATTTTCATCTCTAGGATGTAAAGTGATATTGAAAAAGAAATGTTCACAATGCTATTTTTTACTGAATACTGCATAAATTACGAGATAACAGTCATTTTCTTAAACTAGTTTTTGAATAGTGCCCGTGCACTGTTCGAGTTTTCTTATGAAAATAATTGAGACAGAGTAAATTTCCGAGACTAACAAAAAAACATTTTAAAACAATAAACAATATTTTTCTCTTGACTAACATTTAATGTACCCTCAAACTATTGGCGCACTCGCTTGCACTCATGCAGCTTAACTTTGGGGTGGGGTGCAACTGATCTCTTTCACCCCTCGGGTAACATCGTCAACAATCTAGTATCGGATAGTAAATTATCAAATAAGCAAATATGAAGCTTAATAAATAATTGCGTAACTCTCGAATACTGATGTTTGATGATAATGCTACTTTATACTATCCATTTCTTACAGCAGTTTTATGTGTCAATAATCGCTTCATATTCAATTCTGCGTCCTTTAACTCTCAAAGAGCGCTAGTCATTGAAATCTTAAGTTGTTTAGCCTTTTATTAATAATGTTATGATACAATTGGATAGACTCTGTGCAATAATAATATTGATATTTGATGAACTATGTTATGTTATGATGCGAGGTCTTTTGAAAAGGTGCGTATAGCGAAACGAGATTATGTGAACAAACGCGGGCGCTGAGACCCGTTTACGAAGTTAGCGGTTGTTGCCAAATCATATTACATCCATGTATTTATTTATCTGATTAGTACAGCAATAATGTCTAAAGCTTAGTTTCCGACCAAGTCTATTTGTGTAAGATTAAACCCCTATTTTTTCGAACGTACAGAATATTGCTAAGACGTCGTCAAATACAGGCTTTAGCGCGTTATATACTAAATGCAATGGTTTTTACGATGTCGAGCTAAGAGTCAAATTAATCTTTCACAATTGTATAGTAAATCAATCGATCGAGTCGATAACCTCTGTCAACCGTCACAAATGGCAAACACGTCATAAAAGGTTAAAAAAATAGGACGAAATACATTATGATATGGTTTATGTGGTAGGAACTATGAACACATCGATTGTAGAATTTGACATTAAGAAGCTTTTGAAATTCCCTAAAAAATCTAACCAAATTACATATACATTGACGAGTATTTCTTTGTTAAGCTATTGAAATATTAAAAAAAAAATGGCATAAGGCAGGCAAACGAGCGCACAGGCCACCTGAAGGTAGGTAAGTGGAAACTGTGACCCATAGTCATTCACATTCACAAGACTGCAAGCTTTAAACGCACATGCATTGCCAACCGTGAGGACTAAGATAGAATGCCTCTATGCTAGTCATTGCACCTGCTGTCTTATCCCCAAACCGGAACACAACGATGCGAACACTGCTGTTTACCGATAGGTTAATGGATAAGACGGTGGTAGCGATCCGGACGGGACCTGCTCAAGGTCCTACCACCCGCAAATGTTATTTGACTGTTTAATTTTCTAACGGCAAACGCGTCAGTTCACATTCACACTCATTGACATTGACACTACGTTTCACGTGTACTAAATGTTACGCAAGGCTGCGTTGCGATTACTGTACATTTATTTTTGTTCGTGATTTGCTGTTTCATGATTAATGTCATTGTGAAAATCAAGACTTGGAACGAGTTGTGACTTGTGACCTGTGTAAGTTATTCGAAGTAATTTGAATTTCCGCAAAAACACCTGTCATGACTAGTAATTCATCATCGTCAAAAAGTTATGCGGCAAATCATCGGTTATACTGCAATAAGGGGTGTGTCCTGGTTAAAAAAAAACTAATTTGTCCGTCAGTAAGATTATCAAAAGATATTGAACACGTATTTTTTGCTTTTCGAAATCTATCAAAATTGACAAATATAACGCGCATCAAAGTTCGGGAGTACCCGTGACGTCAGAAAGTGGTATAAAGTGTGCCACGGCGTGACGTCACGCGGAAATTCAACGCACTATATCTTCGTCATATTTTGGTTAATAGAAATTAGAAAAAATACGTGTTCAATATTTTTTCTTAAAGTAAATGACGGACTAATTAGATTTTTAGGACACTAGCCTATTCCGCGTAACTAACAAATTCATTAAGTTGCAAAATATATCTTACTGTATTACTCGCTCAAGCGTTTTTTGCAACTTATTTCATTTGGTAATCGCCGTATCACCAAAAAAATGGCACTGGCTAAAAGGTTCTATGCACTAGATACGGTGTTTTTAGGATCTTACCTCTGCGTCAGGTGCAGATGCCCGCCGCCTGCCTCGCCACAAGCGGTCCTCACTTCCGCCGATGGCACCACAACTCCTCGAGTGCGACTTCTGAGCCGCCAGCTCAGCGCCCGCCGGCGACCGCCGCGCCTCGCAACCATTACCACCTAGCGTGCCTCGCGAGTCCGCAGCCAGCAACGCTGACTCGAAACTACCACGCCACGAAAACCTCTCACTATCACTCGCGACACTCCCGCGGCTCGCCGTCGCCTCCAGGATATCATGGGAGCGACTGCGAGCCAACGCACCTGGCTCCGATGCACTATCATCATCCGTACTAGGCACACCACCCGACACTTCATGCATTAACGCCACTAGTCTGCCACCGATATGCCGCATCACTTTGCCAAACATAGGCGGCGAGCCCTCTCCCGCGCGGCCTAGGGTCGCTGCCAGCCTCTGATACGCCCCTACGGCGTCGCGCTCCAGAGAACCTGCCTCGCCATTACCCCGATCGAACTCGTCGATTATCTCGCGACAACTCTCCGATATCTGCTTTCTCAAGGCCGATCGATTTGCCGACGTCCCTTCTAAATCTGAGCCGGCGTAGTCAGACGAATCGTACGAATCGCTCCACGTATCTTCGCTCGATAGATATTCTACGATTTCTCTTACTTCTTCATCCCGAATACCTGGGACGGTTTTCATAAGGCGGGTTAATTCACTTTCAAAATATAAAAGTTGGGGTGGTTTCGGTGGTCGAGAGCTTTCAGAGGTAGACGATTGCGGTGTTGACGCTCGTACATTCGCGGAATTTATCATTTGCTTAAAAAATTGGCGCATTTTCGTCATCATTAGATTAGTTTCTTCGTCCGAAGACCAATTATTAAAGCTATCCTTACGTATTAGGGGGGTGGGAGGCGGACGAGACGACGGGGGACCTTCGACGCGTTCCTCGATGTCAGGTCTTATTTCTTCAGTTATTTCCTCTAATTCTACTTTAGGTTCGTGAGATCGGGTGAAATCAGAACTTGAATCGCCGTTTCTTAAGAGATCGTCGCAACTGCCCACGAATCCGCTATCTCTGCTAGTTTGTTTTTTAGATTCGGATAATTCAGATCCAAGTGGTGTAAATTCTGGTCGGGGCGTTAACCTGCCATCTTCACCCTCCGAAACCGATCGTGTGTCGTCTCGGGTCTCCTCCGCAAACTCCGTTGACAGGCGGCGTTCGTCCGCTGGGGAACCCCTAGTTTTTTTGCTCTGTTTCTTCCTTTTTGATTCCCCTTGCGAATCAAGCCTTTCTGAGGAGTCGTGCCGGTCATCAGCTTCAGTGCTCGACCCATCTGAGACTTCCTGGGTATCTTGTGACGGCTCTTCACCGGTCAATAAATTATCTAAAGAAGAAGAATGTGAGCGGGGGGTGCCTCGGGCTCGGACTAGTCGTTTCCGCCTCTGTTCAGGGCTTTGTTTACCTTCACTGTCACTTCCAACGCTACCCGACCCGTCGGAGTCACGCCTTTCTTGATTGAATCCCATGAAACCAGAAAGAAAATATTTTTCTAATCGCGACGACACTAATTCATCGTTATCCCCGCTTCTCTCCGGCTGCTCATTGTCAACAATAGATTCGCCTCCTTCACTACACACACTTGAAGTTTCTGACGTTGGCTCCTCATCATCACGAATATTTCTACCATCACCTAATCCAAAGAAAAAATATTTCTCCAATTCGGTAGCCGATATAGGTCGGGGTTTTTTTGTGGTTTGCTCCGTTTCACTTTCTTCGCAGCTTTCTTCGACTATTGTGTGTAACGTAAAGTCCAAGGAACGTCGACAGTATGAGAACTCCTCTCCTCGGGTGGGTAACGCGGCTTCATCCCCCGAGTCCGAGTCGGAGGGTGAAGTGGCCTCGTCCTCGTCATGGCTGACGTCCTCGACCCACGAGTCGTCATCTGCGAGCCCCTCCTCGAGACACACGACTGCCGAGAGAGTGTCGGCATTGCTTACAACCGTCACGCCGCCCGAAGGCTGCGGCACTTCGTCGTCGGACATTCGTTCGTCATTTTCGTTTTGTTGTAAGTTCGTGTTTGGGCCAGTTTCGTTTACCGAGTTGGTATGGTGCACTGTTATGTCGCGCATTAGGCGCGTAGTATCCGACGTGACGACGGAGACGCGATCGTGTGTTATCATAACGCGGCTCGTGAAGCGCGCGGAGCCGTCCGTACCGGCCGTGCGCGAGCGGCAAACTGTTGACACCGCGTCCGCGGCAGGTGCGCCCGCGCCCCCCGCCTCCAAACAAACCGGCCCCACACCGTGCAATTTCTCCTCCTCTTGCTCTTCCCGCAATAATTCTTTCTTCAATAGTTCACTGAGCGTGCGCTCGATACCTTTAAACAGGTCTATTTTTTCAACGGGCGACAAATTTTGCCTATCGTCCGTAGGCTCGGGCGAAGGTGCTAATTTTGATAACAACCCGTGCGAAGTTTTGGTAGAAATTAATTTCTCATTGTTATGATTCTCATTAGGTAACTCGACGGAAACTTTTACTTTCATATCACTTTCTGAATTATTTTGATCGTCCAGCGAGTCGCGTTCTTTATTTTCCGATAATGATATACTTCTATTGCTATCATTATTTTCGTTGTCATTATCTAAAGTGTTATAATCCGTACTACACGACGCATTAAAGCTATTGAATTCTTTACAGGTTTCACTTTGTAGCATATTTTTCATGAAATTAGATTTTCGGGACTCACAATTTTCGTCGTCACTTCCATAGGGGATAACAGGAACATCTTCACTAAAACTAACAGACTCTAAGAGGACGACGTTATCGTTGTTTTGGTTATCACTTTCTTCTTGGTGGTTGGCATTTGCTTCGTTTTCCATGATTACTTCGGCAATGATTTCTAAACTATCAGACTTTTTGTCGTAGGAGTCGTCGCAGTCGATGCCGCTGCTGTCCGCGTTGTCTTCCATGTCGGAAGACGAGTCTGCGGGGTTGACGACGAACACTCGTGAGAACTGCCCCCCGCCACCTCCAGAGTCGTCGGAGTCTTCATCTGTAGTGGCCGGCTCTTCCGGCGCTCCACTCGTCAGGTCATAACTGCGCCGTTCCACACCTGCCTCGGAATCACTGGAATCCTCAGATTCGTTAGAAGAAATGAACGCTTTCTCCGCGTCCAAGTGTTCGGGCATCGCGTCTTGAGTTTCCGACAATACTGATAAGTCTTGCTTGGCTATAACCTTGATTTTGTCTGACGTTTCATGTTCGACTGGCCGTTCAATAACGTTATCAGTGGTATCGATATTGGAAGATTGCGGTTGTGACGTAAGGGATTGTATGGCTTTATCAGATCGTTCTATGGTGGTCATTTCGAGCGTTTTCGTTTGTGTGAGAGCGATAGCGTTGGCGTTGGCGTTGGCGTTGGCGGTGGCGGTAGCGGCGGCGGTGACGGCGACAGCGGCGGCCGTCGTGAGTCGGGCGAGGACCGCCGCATCGAGGGGAGGGAAGCCGGGGTAGGTGTTCCAGTGTGGCGTCGGTGGGTTTTGGGTGGGGAAGGCTAGTAGGGCGGGCCAGAGGGCGGCGGGGACCGGTACGGGTACTGGGACGGGGACGGCGACGATGCGTGGTTCGGCGCCACAGGAGCAGGTCCTCGGGCAGGCTACGGGGATATGTCGGGGGGTAGGGGTGGGTTGCGGGAGCGGGACCGCCGCCGCGCCGGGCTCGAAGTAATCCCAGTCGCAGTCGTCGGGCGCGAGCGGCGCGGCGGAGGAGGCGGTGGACGAAGAGTCCTCCGTGTCCTCGCGGCAGGACGAGTCGGAACTGAGGAACACGAGGCGGTAGTCCTCGGGACGCATGCGACCGGCCTCCGGCTCGCTCGCCTCGCCCGGTTCGCTGTTAACGCCCCACTCTGAAAACAACAAAATACTAATTGAGTTCATAGAAAAAAAAAATGTTTTAGATACCTAAACTAATCCCCTTTGTTACTGCTAAAAAGAGACAAAACTATCGTTTTATTTAATTTACCGAAATTTATACATTTCACAGTTAAAAAGCAAACTAAGAGAAATTGATTTGTAGATCACCAATAATCACGGACGTGTTAACGTAAATTACAAGTTTCCGGTGGTTACATGTACACGCAAACGATGATTACAATTAAAAAGTCTATTTATTTTTTTCGTGAAATCTGCCCAAAAACCATTTTACAAATAGCGATCGCGAAAAACGAAACGCCTACTTATAAACAATAGCAACAACATTCAGCCGTTGCACTTCGAGAGCTAAAAATGTAGGCGCGCTTATTCACAGTATGTTTTTTATCACAACACCACTCATATGATTATACTCGTACAGTACGCTTTCTCCGAAGGTAAGCCCTTTTTATTAGCGCTTGTTAACAGTACAAACATGAAATGGTCGGTACAGTTGTTGAAAGTAATGTTAATTGGGAAACAGGTAGAACAAGGTACAGAATGTAAACCGCTCCTCATTTGGTCGCTATTTCAACTCAATTGCTGGTCGGAAGCAATTTCACACTTAAATGTGCCAGAAATTGCATTTCATTTAAGTCAGGCAGCATGCAACTTTACAGATTAAAAATAAGTTATTGGATTATTTCATAGAACTAAGTACGGTTGGTGATGTTACTGATAAAATTATGACCTTTTATGAAATACTATTTTGGGAGTTAAGTCGTTTATTGTCGCAAAGGAGCGTATAAGAGCAAATTAAATAGAAGTACAAAACCGAAGGTTGTTTTTACGGTTCCGTACCCGACGGGTAGCCCAATGGGACCCAAAAAATATGCCTACCCCGTCCGTCCGTCCTAACTTTAAAGAGCTGTATCATTTGAACCGTAATATATATAGCGGGTCGTTGCGGGTTTACTAACATGTTAAAATAGGCGAAATAATAAAGGCGATCCCCATACATGATACGTTTT
Source organism: Acleris sparsana (assembly GCA_923062465.1). NCBI lineage: Eukaryota > Metazoa > Arthropoda > Insecta > Lepidoptera > Tortricidae > Acleris > Acleris sparsana. The sequence goes on from OV281293.1 coordinate 7,957,801, forward strand.
TTTATCAAAGTATTTTAATTTTTGTTGTATCGTAAAAACGGTCATACAAGGAGTCAAATTTGGTACTATTATACAGGGACTTCTAAACGGGCCATGTTTTGCTGCAATTTGTGGCCGGCAACTAGTGCTATCTTACTCTTACTTCGTATGTTAGAGCAAGATGCGTATAGTTGCCGGCCACACATTGCCGTGAAAATGTTGCTCGTTTAGAAGCCCCCTACTAGAAATGGTAGTGTGAGTTGGGTTTGCGCTGATACTATTAGAAATCGAATTAAAATCGGAATATAATAATACCTTCGATGAGAAAGTCCAGTTCGCACCTGACCGGTTTTTACAGCTATTGCACTGTGCTTTACGTACAAGTAGGTCGTACCTAAGTCGTTTATAAAAACAAAAATAAAATAATAATGATTTTTCACTTTTTTACTTTATTTTTCATTATTTAACTAAATTTCTTACGTTAGCGCGCCTGCTTAGATTTTTTTTGTAGGACCTATTTCTTTTATAAAATTATTAAAGCCATTGAACTTGAAAAGCGCCCTTTTACCCAAGAGTACCTTAAGTCAACATTGGTCAATAACCCATGCAAAGTGGCCTATTCTCAACCTGCTTGCGGAATGCCATGGCCTGATCGCAATCATGCTAATACTATCGTAGAAAGCACCACGGATGGGTGGCCGCACTCGTGAGTCGAAAGCAACATGCTACACGAACCTATCGAGATGAAGGCCTATTTCGGAACAGTCGACATTTTGCGAATAGGAGCCCGTTGTTTCCCCATATTTTTATTGCTCATTTTTCATTTATATAAATACTAAATAGTTATAGAAAGTTTTATTTTTTACATCGCTGCGACCAAAAACTATTTAATTTCTTAAATATCGTATCTAACGTCTGGCTAAAAGCTAGGTTAGGTTGTTTTTTTTCTAACGATCTTAAAAAATACCGTTTCATCAAACTTTTACTTTAACACACTTCCAAAATAATTTGTCATTAATATTATTTATTAAACGACAAACGAAACTTGAAGTACCGTTAAATTAAGTTTGTCTACATAATGTAAGTGGTAAATTAATGATTAAATAAAACCAACGTAAGAAAGAAAGTAAATTAGCATGCTGTCTGCATGATAAATATTTTGAATGCCAATCGCGGCATTGACACTTGAATGACGATGAGTCTCACTTTTTTCGAAAGGCTATTAATGGAAATAAAAAGGTAGAAACAAGGTAACAAATTCATGAAGCAAAATAATAAGATAAAATTACACTTAGTCATTATAAACCGTAAGAAAAAATTAGGCTACTTTACTTCATACCTCAAATTGTGTCATGACTTTTCCCGGCTGTTAGTTGCTAAAAAACGTGTCACAAACATTAATTTCAAAATCTTATCAACGTTTCTGAAATGAAACAGTTTGTGAAAATATTGTTCAGCAAGTGATTGGATACCCTTTCCCTCATAATGTTCGCAGGAAATCGTAATAATATCGAGTGACCGAGAATAACACCTTACAGCGCGCTGAGTGTTACGAGACACGATTTTCTCCGTTTCCTAGATAGGGCCGCGATGTGACAGGGTAATGTTGGAGAAACGATAGCGAAACGAAATTGTTATAATTAAGCTAAGTTATAGCAATTACATCTAGATCCGAGTCTAAACATGATTTCGCTTGAAATGAGTTTTCAACCACGGAAAGTATTCAAGGTACTTCAGCACCGTAATCACCTAAAAGGACCTCGTAAGTATTAATTTAATTATTTATTGGATCCGGGTTGATATCTAATTTATATTATAAAAGTCAAACCCGATTCTAGTCTAACAATAACAAGAGCTTGACGTTAATATACCTATATTTAGGTTCACAGATATTTAAAATAACACGACCCGAATTGACTCTATTGTACAGTCGACTACAATGAAATGTTTCCACTTTTTCACTTTATTGTATTGTAATAAGGTTCAAAAATGTAACTGTGCCTTACTGTTGTTATCTGTGGTATCTATTAAAATTAATTTATAACCGTCAAACATTATTCTTGATACGACTAGAATCGAGATAGACATTTATAAGTTCACAGTTATTTCAAATTAAATAACACTGATCTGAATCGGTCACAATATCCACCAGTGACATTATAGGAACATTAGGAACATTTATAAGGTGTAGATGAAAAAGTTCACGAATCAAAGAGTCATTAAGCAGTTGCATGTTTTATTGATCATTCATTAACTTAGTATAGGTACTTATTATTTAATAAATTGTAAATTGTTTATCTTTAACGAACTTCCTAGTCAAACGCTTAAGTGAATCATTCGCAATCAATTCGGCGTAAATTAGTTTCATAGACATGATAAACTAATTGGATTTTTTAATCTGTTTAATTTGCTAATAGCACCTGTTAGTTACCTTTCTTAGAGCCTCGATGGCTTAACATCCATGGCCTAACATTTAGGGTCATGGACAATATGGATATAGGCTAAATTTAAAAAAAAAGATGTACATGATTGGATGTACCTACTTAAAATCCCTTAAGAGGACTGTGAAGCTGAAAATGTCCATATAAAATGCGATAACATTTCTCTCCCCGCAAACTCAGGTCCGATTTTTACGATTTTTTAATATGTTATAGATATCATGAAAAACTAAATAAATAAATAAAATAAATATCAGGGGACAATGTCACACCAATTGACCTAGTCCCAAACTAAGCTCTAGGCTTGTACTATGGGTACTAGACAACGATATAAATACTTATATAGAGAAATATATACTTAAATACATAGAAAACATACATGACTCAGGAACAAATATTCGCGCTCATCACACAAACATCTGCACTTACCGGGATTTGAACCCAGGACCGCTAGCTTCGTAGGCAGGGTCACTACCAACTAGGCCAGCGTGTCGTCGAAAACTGTCTGTACGTTTTGCTTTTCTAGAAAATATATCTTACAATGACACCAATTTAAGAAACAAAAAACGTTAACGTACAGACCTAGTTGTTTATAATAACGACAACATTTTCAATCGTGGAAATCTGACTTGATTTAGGAGGTGAGGAACGTTATCGCCCGGAGCTAAATTTGTATGGATTTGAGTTCAGTGCCGTTCAGTTTCATACTAATACAATAAACTAGTGACCCACCCTCGCTTCGGCTTATGTGAGTTTCCGTAACACACGTCTATAAACCAGAATTTATTACAAATAACAACCTTCCATAAATGGTGGAAACCACATTTTTATTGCGTTGCGTAGTTTAGGAAGCGTAAGCGGATATACAGACAGACAGACGCGGAAAGCGACTTTGTTTTATACTGTGTAAAGAATATGTAAAGGTTTATATGGATGTCTGTGTTTTAATAATACCTTAACAGCTAACCGGATCCATCCTAACTGGATTTACAGATCGGATGCGTTTAACTTGTAAAATTTGGTAATTCTAGAAATAGCGATAATCGATCTCTACGCAGACGAAATCGCTGAGTTAGTAGCTAATAAATGAATCGTTCGCGTTCGCATTCATGGACGACAGCACACCATAAGTAGTCCAAGACCCTAATCATCCAACCCGTCCTATTGTTTCACTTATCTCAACGGCTAACGTCCCGTCCGTCAGTCTCTATAAAGCATATCGTCGAGACAAGCCTATTGTGGAGCGGTGGAAACGGATATCGCACAAGACTTGAACACTTTATGTCGTCGGAAGTAACTTGAAAAATTGTCTATAATAGTCATAAAACTATGTCCGCTTGAAAGGGCAATAGATCAACTATATTATTTATGACTCTATTGCCAATCATAACTGTATGGTGCAGAGCGAATAATCTTTTTAATATGTTATTCCAAACACTTCCACTGTAATGAAGTCTAAACCGGGAGCCCGTTGTTTTCCATGATTGTTTTTGGTTAGATATTATTTCATTATTGACATAATTAATGAGTCTTAATTTTTATATTGCTGAAACCGTAAACTTTTCGGTTTTTTTTAAATATCGAACGTGTAGACAAGTCTAGACCACTTCCACAAAGTTGGCCACACCTCTAAGTAAAAAAGACTGATCCTTAATCCATCCAATTAAATGTCTGCTCTCGTCATGTTATAGGAATTAAATATGAAGTTTAATTATTTTCTGTACCGCAATCACACCTCATAAGTACCTATCGTAACGAAAAATAAAATATAAAAATGCTCTTTATTGAACACGGCATAATGAAACAAGCAGAAGGTACTATTTTAATACAACAGGCTGTCTTACATCTAAGCTGCGTATGCTCACGCCCTTTTCGTTACCACAATCTATGCAACCTATCTATGGAAAATGTCTACATTATAATGAAATAAATGAATTTTATTAGAAATTGCGCTCTTTTACAGACCACTTTGGACAGCTTTGAAAAAAAAAATTGGTAGGCGGTGAAAACTAATTCCATTTTGAAATGAAGTCATAGGAAATTACAAGGCACTTTACCATAATTATCTAACACAACTTGCAGTGCAACTTCTAAGCTTTAACCCCACTATTACTAGGGTAAAACACCCAATTACTGACATCTAAAACAATGACCAGAACACAGTGAGAACCACCTCCATTTTTCAAGTCCGTTACTGGCACCTAGTGCTGGTTCAATTGTCGTCTTTATTACGTTATACTAAAGTTAATGGGGCCAATAATCTGTAGGTGGCCAACAATAGGGCAGTTCACCCTGCATACCTAAAAGAACCACGATGTATGTACGTCAATACAAAGACATCATTCATTAATCATTACGTGACTGGAGGCTTACAATATGCGTAGAATGTTAAAATCATTTTTTACATACGGACGTGACTCCGCATTCATTATTGAGAACACTTGCTTCTGAGATTCGGCAACTTTGCCAGCGGAAAACGTTTAAAAACCAAAAATGAACCGACAGACATGTGATCTTGATTCTGTTCCGAGAACAAATTCTTGTGTTTTGCGAATTAAAATCCAGACATCTAATTTTATAATTATCCCAAAAAACAATACAATAAATAACTAACTACATGCCGTAGGTAGTGAAACCCGATGATTGCCAGTATTTGTAAAGTAGGTACAGTCAGCGTCATATAATAAAAAAATGGGGTATTTTCCAATAAAATAATCTCATTCTGAATTACGATACGCTACGCTAGACATCAACGGGATGCCTTATGGCACAAAGAGCTTGGTCACTATTGGTCAGGATCGCAGCAATGTATAGAATTATTCGTCAGCACGAGCACTAAAAGGTTAAACCAGCGCTTCAGCACCCATAGACAAGATAAACCTTATTTTTATCGAAAATGTATAAAGGCCCTAGCCAAAATGCAAACTATACTAACATTTTCCTTTTCCATCACATATATATGTGTACCTATATGAGATGACCGTTTGACCACGTGTTTTATCGCTACTCACGACTGTCATCCCATACATTTTGAGTGATAGAAAAGAAAAACGTTAGCGGCGTTTGGATCTTCGTCTCGCGTTGGCTAGGGTCTCCGTAACGATGTATTCGGTGACCGTTTTAGTTATAGAGAATATATAATTTAGGTAAGCTGTCGGACGGTCGCGTCGAGAGCTTACATCATATATTTTTTATTGCCATCGACGGGTAAACAGGCAGACAACACCTGATGGGAAGTGGTCACCGCCGCCTATGGTCATTTGCAACGCCGGAGGCGTCACCCCTGCGATGGCGCTCTCGAAGAACGTTAGCGTTAAGGCGCGTACAAATTATGCGCGGCTGCCGCGCGAGCCAGTGTTCGCGTGAACATTGGCTGGCGCGGCAAATGTTCGACGGAATTTAGGTAGACCGCGGCTGCCGCGCGCGGCAAGCGATCCAACTCGATCAGCGCATGGCATTATTTAGTTCATTCTTAACCATGGACTGATTCGCCGTGCACAAACAACCGTCCAAATTGCGCGCGCGGCAGCGACTGAAGCTCTTTTGATGCGGGCTAAAAAACCGACAGCGCTCGGATCGCCCCGCGGCACGTTCGAGCACGGCAACGTTCGAGCTGCCGCGGGCGGAAACCCCGTCTACATTATGCGCGGCCGCCGCGCAAGCCAATGTTCGAGTGTTTGCCGCGCATAATCTGGACGCGCCTTTAAGCAACTGTGTATAGGATTGACCTAAGATGCAGGACGGTCGTGACGAGCGTTTATGTAATTGCCATACATTTTGTCAGTTTTCGAAAATCGGTTAGGTTATCGTTAAGCACTGTCTAGCCTCAAAGGATTGACATAACCGGCAGGACGGTCGCGTTGAGCTTTTATGTCATTGCTATAAACTGTGTCAGTTTTCGAAAATCGTTTACGTTAGCGTTAAGCCTCCTGTCAAGCCTCAAAGGATTGGCCTAAGATGCGGGACGGTCTCGTCGAACGCTTGTCATTGCGAAAGTCGTTTACGCTAGCGTTATGAATCTTGTCTAGGGCCAGATATAGATTAATTTAGGGCTGGTCTAAAAGTGTTGTTAACATTAAGATATCAGGAGGGGGTTGTTTTTAGCTTAGCCGTTGTTCCTGTAAAGTAAATAAGAACGTTGACAATAGGATAATATATCAAAGGTAATATGGGTTTATTCAGAAGAATAGAGGCCCGGAAATCATTCATCACCTCTCTATGGACCTAGGTACAAAACACTACAAACGGAATAGGACATAGCACCCAGGTGTTATTTTACAAGCTATCTTATTACTATTATTAGCAGTAAAAGGCATGCTTTAACATTTACATAAACACTTAACGAGTCCTATTACGGGCGTTAGTATCACACCTCGTGCCTAGCCTAGACATTATGGCAGTAGTAATATAGTGCCACATAGTGCCGCATGCCGCATTTACGTTGATAAGGTGTGATTTCGTTCAGCCTCTATCAAAAGTAATGAAAAATCATGTACTAATAAACTGCCGCACTCAGGGACGTTAATTAAATTTAATGCTTGATTAAAGGCGCTGCTGTCACTTTCTTTGCTATAGCAATAGAATAAGACAACACGTCACTAAACAAGCATTAAATTCAATTGACGTGCGGCAGTAATTTGGTCGGTTAACTGATTAAAAGCCTTGAATCACCGATTTCATTGAATTTAATTCCACCGAAACCTAATTTCTGCTGAAACCTTACTGTTTTTAAGTTAACTTAAGCATGGGTTAGGTTAGGTTAGACCTGCCACCACCAAAAAATGTTTGCCTGTCGATGCAATGAAACTTCCGCGAACTAAAACATTCTATGAAATGAGTGTCGGTGATTCAAGGGGCAACCCTAATTAAAGCTGAGCATTTTTTCTCTCCAAATATGAAACGCATCATTTCCAACAGATAGATGATACAGATATACTAAATTGAGTAGGTGGAGTACAACTTATGGGATAGTAAGAGACTATGGAAGGCCAGTTGCACCGGTCTTAACATATAACTTTTGCTCATCATCCTCTTCATGCACGTACGTCGGTTTCGGGTGCTTTTGATTACACGAGAAATACCTAGAAGAATCCCATTGCAGCCCATGGATACAACTTATAACTGTATTAGAGCTTGCGTCTATGCGGCACCATGCAGCACAGTACTCTAGCCAAAGATAACTAATCACCGACAAACGTGCCATATTAGTCGTTAATGCCCTATTTGAGGGCATTGTAACCAAATCGCTCGGACAATGAAAGTAAGAGCACGACGTCGGCGCCGGCTCAAGGTTCGTTGCCTAACTCGGATACGTGGGACGATAGGAGGCAGCGAGGCCGCTGCCCGCGCGCGCTTTTGGTTTGACATGCGGCCTTAGGTTTGCTGTTGTAGGTTGAAGGTGCAAGGTTTTGCAAAAATGGCATGTTCAATAATAAAGTAGTGATTACTAAGGATGTTTTAGTTATATTAGAATTGAAGGTCGGTTTTGGTTGGATGGAAGTGAGGGAGGAAAATATTATCATCATCATAATTACCCAAAGGGGTCTACTACTGAATATAAACTTTTAACATAAAAATGGCTCATATTAGTGGCCAACAGCTGTAGCCCGCGACCCCGTCCGTTTAGAAAATATAGCCTATGTTCTTCTTCTTCTTCAAATTCCTCTCCACTACTGGAGGTTGGCAGTCAGCTCTGCATACAACTTCCTATCTCTCGCCAAACGGAACAGCTGTTCAACCGTGGCGATGCCTGTCCATATACCATTCTACTGTTGGATAAATTTTCAAAATCGGACGCGTAGTTTTTGATTTTATTAATACATACATACGTACGTAAACTCACGCCTTCATTCCCAGAGTAGGGTAGGCAGAACTATAGAGTTACCAACCAGTTTTTTCGCAAAATTAGGCTAAGATTTATACCAGTGTATTAGTAACAGCTTGCAAGCCCATCGCCTAACAGTACAAACACAGTAATTTTGTTAAATACAAATAAAAATAAACATCTGTTCACTTTATAATATCAGTGTAGGTAAATCTAGTGATAAAATTCAAGTTATATCACCCAAGCATTTGACACATTTGATCCTTAAGTACTTACATCATGCATGAAGTGATAAACAATTTTGTTAGATTCCGAACTTAAATATCTAGTTCATTTAAACTATTTAAACTAATATTAGATTCCGTAGCCAAATGTCAAAAACAGAACCTGTATATTTTATTCACGTCCATTGGAACATTCGGACGATTCATGTTTATAAGAAACCATAAACTGACAGACCTACGGAATAAGTTTTACTTTTAGAATAGAGTGGAAAAGAAAAGAAGACATTATTAGCATTGTTGTTATGAAAATGTTTATACGTAAATAGACGTGTAACTAGATCAATTAAGTGATCATCATAGCTTCATACTTCACGTTATGTCATTTTTTATTTATTATTCATTCATTCAATCACTAAGTAATAGACGACGATCGATCTGATTATACCAAAATACGTCAACAGCTAGGAATCTAGCATTCTGTGACAATTGTCTCTATATTAACAATGCATAAGTGATATCTATGACCGTGCAGTGTGACCGGAGAAGTTTTGTTCGGAGCCCGCGTGGGATTCTTAGCTAATAACAATTTGCTTTGTTTGATGATTGTCTCATAAAGACGTGTGTTAACTGTACATAAATTAACGCGGAGAATTCAATTCATTGTTCGCGTTTAGGTTATTAATTACAATCAAACCATTATGACTGAAAGTTTATGACAGGTGCATTTTGATGTAACCCGCAGGCTATTGTGACTTGTCTACAAAACAGATCTTAAACGCGAATTTGAGGTTGCTTTTATTCTTGAGACTTGAAGTCAGCAGGAGGTATATCTCTCACTTTTGATTCTTGATCAAGTCGAGATAACATCATTATCCCTTTCCAGACAATACTAGTGATAACCGCTTTCTGCAGTAATTCAAGTCCTCACTACAACAATCAATTATACTATGATGTTTTATTTAACTGCGGTAGTGATGATGTTGGTGTGCTGTGGGGCTGTAAAGTAATGTTCTTATTACGATATCAAATATGATAAAGGTATGAATTCCAAACTTGGAACATCTTCCACAACCAAAAACATTTAAATAGGCCAATTCTAGTAACAAAACAAATTAAAATTTAGGTAATACGAAACGTCAGCTGTTTATTTTTATTGCTTAGCACTGTTACAGATACCATTGGTAGCTGTGCAGGTCATTTGCCTTCGGATTCTGAACCCGTCTTAGAGTACTTGTAATGTGAAGATAAAATAATGTATGTAACTAACTGTACATAATCAGGATTTAGGCCTTAAAACATTCATGTGATTTTATTATGAAACTCGTGTCTTAAGACCCCGCATTATGTATCAGTTACATAATGATGATGATGATTATGATAAACTAATAGTATAAAGAAATTACAATGGTTTATTATTTTAGCAAGGGCAATACGTTATTAATGGAAATCAATGATATTGTGACATATTTAAAGTTAACTTTCAAATTAATTCCTTTAATTCCATTAGACGAGAAGATAACGCTAGTCTGCAATTATCTCGAGTTAAACACATAGTTTCTTATTGGCTCGGCCGTGAAATCGGCAACATTGTACAGATGGAAACTCTTGCCAAGTAATTTATACTGTTGTCACTTGTCAGAGCTGCACAAGAGAGGTTTATTTATGGGAGTATCATTATCTAAAGACATTATTGGTCTCCTTGGGTATAGGGTTAAATCATTGTTTGAAACTACGTGGTTTTGTTAAGGTCAGAAAAGTCCCTGTTAGAAAGACCAAAAGATTTTGTGTTTAAGTATGAAGTCCGGTTAATATTGGAAAGATTCAAGTTTTTGGCGGCACTATCTTAAAAGATAACGATTAATAAATACAATTACTAAACACTCAGTCTTTCTAAATAAAAATGTGTAAAAAAAACAAGTGTTTCAATATTCATATTACGATACACTCATGACATGATCCACTGAGTTTTGAAGGACGCATTTACATACCCTGTGATGCTTTTAAATAGGATAACTCAGCATTTTTTTATAAGCGCTATACATAAAAACTAACAGAGCATGCTTCGCGTTAATTTGATGTAGTGTCATTGACCGTGCGTCTCGCATCAGAATCGCTATAAAACTACTGAACCATGGAACAATCGCAGCATCTTTGTAACAAAGACTCTAGTTTAAAGGAAAAACTTAATTGCAATATCGATGGAGACAGAGAAACCGAAACAAATACGTATCTGACTACACTTGACCATAATTTATGGGATTAGGTCTTGTTTCTTTTGTTTGAAGCCTTCGACGAAGTTGGGGATTCCCTACGGGAGAAATGCGCGACGGTATAGGTTTATCCCCTATGAAAACCTACCCCAAAGTATGTCTCTTATTTCTTATTAAAATATAGAGACTTAAAGTAAGCTTGCTTCGGTTGTATAGCTTTTGAGGCGGAAAAAAGTAATAAATTAAATAGATTCGTTTTTTAATTTTTATTATGTGTGTATGTAAACTTTTAACGGTAGGCAATATGCGTCATTTACGTTGTTTTTTGACCTGTTAACTATAAACACGCGAAGCCCTTTGGGTCTGTACATTAAAATGAAGAAAGTTATTAGTTATTTTCTATATCTGTCTCAATAATAAATTAGTATTCAATTACAATGGCCATTAATATTTAACTTATTTTCGCTTTTATATGTAACAATTGATCATAAATAAAATGACTAACATGGCTTTCAAAATGGCTCACCGTAAATATTATTAGATATAACATTACTTTTAACCGTCATATTCGTAGAACAAACCTTAATATAAAGTCCACGGCTGTAGGGTAAAAGCTAACGGAAGAGAGATCAAAATGATTGTTATAGTTGTACTTGTGCCTAATGATACCTAATGTCACTGACGTAGGAACAACTCGAACCGTTAACTTTGATTCGCTAAACGAAAATAGAATAAATGCCCTGCATTTTAGGCTTTATTTTAGGCAAGCAAAATTAGGCTTAAAATGATGTTATAATGACTTAAATGTCTCGTGCAAAGTGAAACTATCGCCTAAGATGTATGTTAAACCCTTATTTTAACGTTATAAATTGTAACTTTTTAGATTTAAATAAGCACTTTTAAGACATCCTGGCTGCAGTTCCCATTTTTAAAACGGAAATAGCGTGAAACCGCGACGTTCCGAAAGGTCAGGGAACTCTATTAACTCGACCCGGCCTAACTTAAAGCATGAAATACCCCGGTATAAAGCCACCTGCCTCCTCAAAAGTAAAAATACTTAGTTTAGAAGTTAACTTTGTTAGTTGCAGATTAAATTCCAGACATGTCCAGACGCGTCCAGCCAACCAAATCGATGTGCCAATAACTAAGGACGAATATGCCAAAGTTACGCGATAGTATCTTGCAATTTGCGTCACTAAGTCACTTTGTCGTAGTTACGTTCCGTTCGTTCGTTACCTGGGGCTCTATTCTGATCGGTAAAACCATGTAGATTTTGACGTGTTATCGTATTGTTTTGAACTAACTCGGCCGCCATTACTGTGAGGTTAGTAAGAGCTACCATAACGTTGACATAACGATAACATGTCAAAAGACATTACGATAATATTGTATTACTGGATTATTTTCTATGTAATCGCCATCCGAATAAAAAGAAAAGTCCTAACGTAGTGGATCAGGAATAGTTTGACTGTGCGATTATTAGGCTATGAATTGTATGTAAAAGATGGCCGCTTTAATTAGGTATGGATTGGCACTAATGGATCTTAGGTTGGACAAGGCACACGTGCGAGTGAGTGACATGATTGGTAAACAATTACCACTATCCCATGAACACGACATTAACAAACATTCTGCCCCGGTGACTCGCGGCCCCAATTTTAAGTGACGACAGGTGACAGGTGACAATTCGGTATAGCCGATCGGCAAGCTCGTAGATTTGGTAGGCCCAATTATTGCTCAACGAGTTGGAAATGTTCATCAATATCCACCTGTCACCCTTCCGCAGTTTGTAAAATAAGGAGCCTGGCGTGTTTAAATTACATACAACTGGCAGTGGCGGCGGCAGTGTTAAGGGGCGATTATATAGGGTTTAACGTGGGTTTAACATTTCAACCACCCCTGCTCAAGGTGGTTTCAGAGCTCATACCTTTTAAATGGTCCAACAAAAAACCGCATTTTAATCGGCCTTAAGATCTGACCGTAGCGATCGCGACCAGCCACCAACGCTGTGGTGAACCCGTCGCTTGCTTTGGTTATCGCTTCATACTTATTCAAACCAAACAGAGCTCTTACTGTAAGTTGCTAATGCAAAAAACAACACGAAGGCGTTAGCGTTTCTCGTACAAATAATATGGAAGAAAACGCGATCGAGACGGTTTGCCATGTAATTAAGTAGGTAGTAACTTCACTCAAGGCTCTGTGTGTTGCGTCGCGCGACCTGTAGGAACCAAGACGCAAACGTTTCTAACGTTTCTGTTTTCTATCAACACGAAATGTAGAGTTGACATAAGCGGTCGACGCAATCTATCATCAGCTTATATCAATCCTATACATTTTGTCTTATTTCGAAAAGGCCTCTAGGTTGCCAACATCAGAATCATACCTTTATAGTTCTGCTGCTGCGACGCCACAGACAGAAAAGTAGAGTCAAACGTAGAACACCCCTTTTTCGAAATATAGGTCAGTTGATGAAAGATGAAACTATTATATACTAATTATGAGCTCAAGATTAGATTAGATTTAGCTTTCCAATCCATATTGATCTAGCCAACAGTGCGGACAGGCGGGTGGAACGGTCCGATGGCTCCGATAGTTCTGAGCGATGGGGTTTGTGTACCGCGTTGCATTACACTAAAATTACCCAATGATCACGGTTTTGGACGCATCCGAAATTACACAGTTTCGTAGTAATTAAAAGAATGATTTGAACGGAAGTAAAGTACTTTATGATCATTATAAGTACATTGAAATCCCGGAAACTCATTCCAAACCAATTTTAACCTTATTCGTAAAAACAATTAATTTCAGCCAACATTTTAGAGTCTATTCGATACTGTATTCCAGGTTTACTTCTACTGAAATAGAAACGTCACTGGACCCATTTTAGAACTGAAATGTGCAAAATAAGACGTGTTATGTTATAATTAGACATTTGGAAACTTCAAAGTTAGAACAGCGCTGCTATTGCCTACGCACTCGCAATAACAATTGGCTTCAAAGTGGAACTTTGAACAAATTGTTTTCATTCTGTATGCAGACAAGCATAAGATTTTCAAAATGAAAACGACTGCGATTGTGAGTGCTTTAGGCAATAGCCCTTCTGGTTTTATCATTAAGTCTTAATTCAAACTAGATCTAACAGTTTCTAATACTGACAGTTTCTTACATTGTGACTCAACTAAACTGAGCTTTAAAGTAATATATATAACCTTATATTCGTTTAAAATTAAATTAGATAACAATGTCTTGGTACACACGTGATTTTGTTAGCAAACATTTAAAGAGTTTAACTGTCCAATGTGGTTTGTTTTAAAAATACAGCGAAGTTGAATTGTTAAGTTGGGTATAATTAGTTTTAAAGTATGGCGTTTTATTTAAGCGAAAACATTTCTTTAAGTTGGTTTAAATCTTGAAAGCTCAAGTGGAAGGTTGAAGTGACAACTCGTGGGCTTGAACAGAGAGCTTAATGACAACTCTGAACTTAAGTTTGTACTCAAGAACATCTCAAGAGCTACGCTTGAGCCTACACTTTTCATAATCTCAATGTTTATTCGAAAGGTGTTCTACAAAACTAGTTTAACAATAAATCTGAATAACAATGGCGCGATAAGATTGGGTCGGCTTGACTTCACGATGTTTCTAACAATAAGTATTTGATGGGATGGCCACTGTGGTCATGGCTTATATTTTACATTTTCGATCATGTTCTACATCGGTATACTTTTTCTTAATTAATGCTTTTAACGTCATGGAACTATTCGAGCAAACGTGCAAACAGGTACCTGATGGTAAGAGGAAATCATACGCTGACATTATTTAGACCTGCAATTAATTACTACTTTTGAAAAAACTCGTATCTGATATTTTGAGATGTATGAGTTAGAACTTAATTCACTTCACGATTAAGTTTAAAATCTTACGTCACGAAATATGTGATACGAGGTAATGACGAGATGCGTTGCCAACCCTGAGGAATTAGATGGAATGGCTTTATGCTAGTCATTAACACGACAATGCGAATGCTGTTTGGCGGCAGGTTCATGAGTAAGATGGTGGTAACGATTCAGATGAACTCTGTTCAATGCTCTTCCACCACAAAACCAAAACCAAAAACTATGGGCCGCGTTGTTCACTTCTCATCAGGTGACCCTCTCGCTCGTTTGCCCCCACTAGCATAAAAAACCGGCTAAGTGCGAATCGGACTCGAGCAAGAAGGGTTCCGTACTATTATCTATGCAACATTAGCAAAAAAAACACGTTTGTTGTATAGGAGCCCCCCTTAAATATTTAATTTATCCTGTTTTTAGTATTTGTTGTTCAGCGGCCACGGAAATACATCTTCTGTGAAAATTTCAACTGTCTAGCTAACACGGTGCATGATACAGCATGGTGACGGACAGAACGGACAGCGGAGTCTAAGTAATAGGGTCCCGTTTTTACCCTTTGGGTACGGACGGAACCCTAAAAAACTAAGCACGCGATACGATACGATACGTAGCTACACACAAAATGACTCTTTGCAATTTGTTGTTGACAATATGCATGTTACCTATAGAGGTCTAACTAGCCTAATCCCCGGCCTATACCGCCCAGGTCAAGCAGGTTAGTCGTACAAGGCCTTATGCTCCAGGAAATATGATTTAGCTTACTGTTAAATAAATTGCAGCGTACTTAATTAACTTTACGGCCCAATCATTATAATCTGCATGTATACTACATACTTACCTTATATCGATCTCAGCTGTATATGTACTTAAGTGGTAAGTAAAGTGCGAAACTACGAAAGTGTGTGCAATTTCTTTTTTGTTTGCCTATCTGATTGTTTTGTTAGAACACCACGTTTAAATTAATAGACATATTTTGTTGAAACTTTCTTGGTCGGCCTACGGACCATCTCGCCGGCCAAAGCCATATTACATTACATATAGGCAATACAGATTTATTATATGGAGGTTGTTTATGATTATGCTCAACGGGGGAACAAAGGCCTTCCGCACTGTTTTAGAATTTACACGAGTCTCTTGTATTATTTTACAGTATTTTGCTGTGTATTATAGAACAAGAAACCATAGCCAAGTGGTCAGCCTAGCGGCACTCGCGCACCGAGAGTTCCGCACCGCGTACACTGGGCCGGTTTTTATAATTATGTCGTCTTTCTTTAGGGTATGCTCTTTAATCGCACACAATTTGAAGACAATAAAACCGAAAATAAATATTAAAGTTGTAGGACACCTTACCATTAAACTTTTACCTACTTATTAGAAAATCCGCCATTATAACACATTCTGTAAAAATATCGACTGGCTCTACCTATTCATTTCAAAACATGAGCTCTGTTAAGTTAGGAGTGTTAGGACGAACGGTGGGGCGGGCAGCGAAATCTTAATAATAGGATCCCGTTTGGGACCATTTGGGTACGATATTAATGCACAGGTTTGTGAATACGAAAAAATAACAAACATACATACCTAATAAAATGTTACTACAAAGTAGAGAATGTCCAACGTCGTTCAAAACGTAATGCAACTGTTCAAATCTTTTATAAAACCACTAGATCATACCTAGTTTCAATTTAATCTTAACAATCTCAATATAAGATATTTAGGTACAAACCTTTTCCTGTTTGTATATAGGTATAAAGTTACCTAGTGTTTTTACTTCAGTGTAGATTAGCAGATTAACAGCGTAAAAACTATGTCAGCTTAAACCAATTCGTGTTAGAGTCTCGTGATTTCAGAACAAAGAAACTTCGTGGAGCTGTTTCGCACTAAGAACTGTATAAATGACTTGAGCATTAATAAAGTCATTGTTAAGGCTTCGTATTCCTAAGTAACTTATGGGCTTAAGGCTTAACTTTAAGAATCGTATTACACAACCACGCTTATCCATATCCAATTACTTACTTTTAGTGCCTTTAAAACTCCTGGTTTGGCTTCATGAAAGGTTTCCTTTCGGTCAAAGTTCACGGTTCACTATAATAAAAACGCACAAATAACACTAGGTATTCGACACTGGCCACTAATAATTAAGAAATAAATAAATGAAAAGTCAATTTAAAAATAAACTTTAGTCATAAATTTCAATTGTTTTCACGTGGAGCAAGTTTTTCAAAAAAGGAACTTGTTCGATTTCGAAAATGGCTGTTGGTTTGTCGTTGCGCGGGGCAGCGCTAAACGGATGTGCGCAGGGAGCCGGCCGGCCGACTGTTGCGCTCGCCGAGTGCGACTAGGGCTGCGGTACTGCTCGATTGTTTGCCTTATCGATGACGTTGATGTTGGTAGGGTCGCTCGTGACTAGTCGCGTTCACGCAATGGGCTAAATTCTGCTTTGCGTAAGCTTTACTTTAAATGGACGGTTTCTGTAACGATGTACTTATTGTCATTTTTGCCTTTCCTTTCCGCAAAAAGCCTCAAAATAGTTAAATTTAAATGCTCAGGCATTAGTAACACGAGAAACAAAATACTGCTAAAATGAAAAGCATAGGTACTTGTTACATACTGAGGAGTTAGATAAGAACTGAAAGAGATCCTTTAAAGGGATATGCTCGACTTTATACTACTTTTATTTCTGTAAATTTAATGTTATTATTTCAGTACAATATAGTGTTTACATAAATACATACAAGAGGCATAACGCTAAGGTAAACGATTAGAAAAAAAGAGTCATAATTTATGTAATTGATAAGGTAAGCGCTTGACGCGACGAAAGAATTAAATACTTAATGAGTGAGAGAGAGAAACGACACAAGAAGTTTAGAGATAAAGTTCTTGGAAACAAGTTTAAATAGCAGTCGCAACTTCAAATGTAGAAAACGTGCATGAGTGAGGACTAAGCTGTTATCTAGTCAATATTAGCGTACACTTTGTTATTGTTTAATGTGTAAACAGAACGTGCACAACTAGCTTTGCTGAGGAATGATTCACCATTCATCCAACAACCATATAGGACATATAGGGCATATCATCTAATATAGACTCACCAGAATGGTATATTTATCGATAGTTTTATCGACAGTCGGGACTAACATGACTCACTCGCACACCGCCAACAACAAATAGTACCCTGGGACCAAAATGACGTAAGCGACCGGTAACGACTCGACAAAAACTCTGCTCCGCCGAGAGCCAAACATCACCACAAAAACCAAGCGCCTGGCGTTTACGACTGTTTCAAGTTTGGGCAACAACGAACAATGAACTTGCACTGGCGAACTAGACCAAACAGCGAAGTTAAAGAAGTTTTGTATATGGAACACGTTCTGGTTTGGAAACCATAGTGGTTCTTTTGTCTGTGGGCATACGTAGGAGGCGACACCCACACAAGCAAAGCGCAAGTAAAGTGGTAACTGTACCTTAACTCGGCTCATACCGTGACGCTCGTTATTATGTCGCAAAAAACACTATATTAAATTTTATTACGATCGTTTTTTGGAATTCATACAACCTTGATTTAAGGTCGAGAAATCAAATTAGTTAACAAGCGTCCAGAGTGTGATAAAAACTATAAAAAGCCTTTTAACTACGATGAGAAGAGGGTAATATTATAACCATACCTACTTTACTCTTAAACTACACACTAAAATAAGAATATAATTTAAACCAGTCGCAATACAAAAGACTTCAACGACGCCCTAACATTACTTGTCTCTTTCCGGCTCCATTAATTAAAAAGAGACGTGAAACCACAGGTTGCTTTTGAAATGGTTGTGGTTATGCTTTAATTTCCGGGGCAGAATGACGTACTAAATACTAAAGACGGGAAACGTAGGGTTTTAAAACGCCAGGCTTCCAATATCCTATATAAAATTAACACGAAAAGGAGTTCGTGGCCATGAATGAGTCAACATATTCCATGCCAAAAGACTTAGTTGATGGCAATGAATATAATGCACTTTGAGTTCAAATTCAACATTGCAAAAGAAGATACTTATAACACTTTTCAAGGTTCCGTTTCCAAAGGGTACTAACAGGACTATTGCTAAGCCTCCGGTGTCCATCCGTCCGTCTGTCTGTAAGCTGGCTGTATCTATATTTAATTACGAGTAATAGGTAGACAGTTGAAGTTTTCAGTGTGTATTTCTATTGCATACGTAGCAAAAAAATGATATTAAAAATTAAGGGGGGGCTTATAAAAAAATATACTACTAGTGCTGGTAATGGTAATGGAACTTGCAAACGGTGCTTAAGTTTCTGTCATCTATCATCGAAAAGTATTTAGTTGCCAAAGTAGTTGACACAATCTGTCATCAGCATTATGTTAATTGTCGAAAATTGCTAATTTAGGACTAAGCCCCCTGCCCGTAAAGTTATCACACCCGTTTTCTCTGTAATATTCAAAAGGGATAGACCAGGGTTAAACTTTATCTGGCAGATGCCGTTATCTGAAGATAGATAAATCAGCCCTAAGTATTACAGTTAATCTTTAACTGCTTGCAGGATTTATTGCAAAAACCGGTTTTCATTCGTATACTTGGTTGAACACTATCTTAAAGACGTAAGTTTACAAACGTGCTTTTATTTTACCTAACTTCAAATATTGCAAGTCAATTTAAAACCAGTTCCGTAATTAATATGCGTTGAAGATAATACATAAGTTGACCCGATGACAATACAATATTACGGTGTTTAAGAGATAGTTTGATGATGGATGAGGAACATTTCAACATTTCTCCGCAGTACTTAACGTAGATTGTGGACTCGCTTAGTTCGAACTTGTAAGTTTGGTCTAGATCAGATGACTTTGCAAAAAAGTAGCATACCTGCATTTAGCGACAACTATTTTTGATTGATAAAGTCTTACTTAATTTAGGAAACCTGACCATAAAATTATAAACAAAGTTTAAAATCAATCAATGAAATGATCAATTTATTTCTGAACGTAAAGCGAAACGCACTGAGAGCGAATCCGCGGTCCGGCACGTTCCAATAAAAAAACGCCTTCGTCACGCTTCGGAAACGCTTTTTAGTATGGGATCGCGCCGCAACCGCGCCGCCTCCGCTCTACAGAGGCTACACGAAGCAGCGATTTACGATGCGACTGTTGAGCGAAACCAGATGAACAAAGAGTTGCTACATTAATACGCGAAAACCTAGCGATGGCGTGACTTCACTACGTAAAGCATACCTACGTCGTGATTTAAAGAGCGATTGAGGTAGCTTACACCGGGACAATCTGGTATCCTAGTAAACCTTTTATTGAATAATCCATCATACATGGATGAAATTGTAAAATTAATATTGTACCTACTGACATTTATTAATCTTTGTATTATCGGATTAGTGACCACCTTATTAAATTATTAATGGTTGTGTTTTAATTATTGAGTGTTCATTATTTTGACGATTCGACATGCAATGCAATTTATATGGTAATATTACATTGATGAATAAATAAACTAGAGTCTGGCAAACGAAAGCTGTCCACAAGAACGGGCGGCAATTCAAAATATCTGCAGCAGATATCAATGTCTGTACACTAAACAAACGGAGTTGATAGATAGAAACAATCATTTAACATTTCTGAGAAATAAAATAATATCAACTACGTTTAGTATCGCCAAATCCAGCTTATCCAGCTGCTGATTTTTGAATTGCCGCCCTTTTTTGTGGACAGCTTTCGTTTGCCAGACTCTAAACTAGACAATTTACAATGTAGCCGCTAACATGAAAAAAAACTGATATGAACTGACTGCGGGCCTAGTATGATTGCGTCGCGTGACAAAATGTGGATAAAACATTCGTCCCTTTTTGACACGTACGAGAGTGACGGATGCTTTCTATACATTTTGTCACGTGATAAACGCAGATGAAATGTTAATTATTTGAATTGGAATTTGAACGTACGCAACATTCTCAAAGAAATAACAATTCTGAAAAACTTTTTTCAGTGTCATTGTGTACTCGTAAGGATTGCTAAGATAATGGCAACAATCGTCAACGTACGTACATGCCCGTTGGTTTCCGCACAACTCAAAACAAATATACTCATGCGCATAACTCTAGACCGGCAAAGTGTTTAAGTGCAATCGGGAAGTCATAAAAAACTAGATTGTCCGTATATGTAACGGTATGATAGTAATATAATATAACTCATAGTTATATTGTAGTATATTTATCGTTATCTGTTAGAGATCGTCTGATTTGAACCTAAACGCCCCTGCAGTAATGGATTTATAAACCATGCATCCACACATGAGCGTAAAACATTGGAAGGACATTCAGTGTAGACAATCTCTAACAGAGCCTAGAGCTTAGTTTGAGACAAGTTAATTTTGTGAGATTTTTTCTCATGGTATTTATTTACATTGTAATTGCATGTAGAATATCTTTTGTTAAGTTTGGTCAACGTCATTTTAGCTTCGTTTAGGTCCTATGACTGTTTCCAACGGTTTTTTTTTAGGGTTCCGTAGCCAAATGGCAAAAAACGGAACCCTTATAGATTCGTCATGTCTGTCCGTCCGTATGTCACAGCCACTTTATTCCGTAACTATAAGAGCTAGTATGGAAACTTTGTAAGTAGATGTATTCGGTGAACCGCATTAAGATTTTCATACAAAAATAGAAAAAAAACAAAAACCTATACGTGTGGGGTATCTATGGATAGGTCTTCAAAAATGATATTGAGGTTTCTAATATATATTTTTCTAAACTGAATAGTTTGCGCGAGGCACGCTACCAAAGTGGAAAAATGTGTGTCCCCCCCCCCCCGTAACTTCTAAAATAAGGGAATAATAAATGTAAAAATAATATATGATGTACATTGTACATTACTATGCAAACTTCCACCGAAAATTGGTTTGAACGAGATCTAATAATTAGTTTTTTTTTAATACGTTATAAATCGTAAACCGCATTTTACCTTTCGTTCAATCAACTCCAATATAATAAAGAATAAAGAAAAACATTTATTTAGATGTATAGTGGTACGGAACCCTACGTGCGCGAGTCCGACTCGCACTTGGCCGGTTTTTAATGTACTTAATTTCAACTCTCTTACTAGTCAGTACGAAGTTAATAAGTCAATACTGAGACGATCTTGCATTATATGCTCACTCTGGCACTAGTACTTATTAGTACCTTCTTTTTTTGTTACCAACGGACACAGAAACGTTATTAATAACGTGCTTATTTCAAAACTATTAACGAGCTGTATCGCTTATAAAAAATTTTACATTAATCAATCACATTCTAAATCTATCTGCACAAGGTTACCACGCAGTTCGACGAAGAACTACTACACCAGAATAACTACCTATATGATCCAGTATATTATAATATTGTATCCTTTTGGAATAAACGATCCAAAAATAACCTCTGGCTTCACACTACAGTGCAACGTTTCTAATTCTGCTCTACCTATCGTATCTAGTTTTTTTTTTACTATATCTGTTGTGTTGCCTTGTGCTTATGTCAAATTAATATTATGATGGGTTTGAGTTTGAAAACATGTGTACGTTGGGTAGGTAAAGGGAAGTTGAAGCTAGGGATCTATGAGAATAATGGGAGTTACCCCATCAACAACACTTAACTTAGCAGATATATTTAAAATTAAATAGGAATAATGAGTATCAATTTTTGTAACGTTACGAGTTTAAAATTGGAACACCTGTCAAAGCTCAAGAGAGTCCCTATTCTAGTATCCATAGATATTATAACAGTTATCGATACGAAAGGTAAATTCAGTATATTTTTTTAATATAAACCACACGACATTGATCTCGAGTGACATGAGAATAGGGACTTCATTCGTTTGTCTATGATTAAAAAAAAAACCCTTCATATTCCTGACACTGACACTGCACAAGTTTGTTTTGCCGCCATTTTTGTTGTCAAGTCGTCAGCTTCTGAACCCGTCTTAGGGCCGGCGCTGACTGCCGGCATGGCACGGCGTGTCATGGCAAAGGATTTCGGTACTGATATAACCATTTTTAATCTTATTACCATGAGTATAGAATTCATGTTACTTTATTTTGACACAACGATGCCGAGGGAGGCCGCGGTAGGACAGAACGTGCAGCATTCCACGGGATGCCGCGGAAGGCCGTAGCGGCCTTCGGGATGCCACAGCATAATTTGCTGTGTCATGCCAGCAGGATGCCACGGCATGCCGCGGAAGGCCGTAAGGGCCGGCGCTGACTGCCGGCATGGCACGGCGTGTCATGGCAAAGGATTTCGGTACTGATATAACCATTTTTAATCTTATTACCATGAGTATAGAATTCATGTTACTTTATTTTGACACAACGATGCCGAGGGAGGCCGCGGTAGGACAGAACGTGCCTAAGCATTCCACGGGATGCCACGGCATGCCGCGGAAGGCCGTAGCGGCCTTCGGGATGCCACAGCATAATTTGCCGTATCATGCCAGCAGGATGCCACGGCATGCCGCGGAAGGCCGTGTTATCCTTCGGAATGCTGCAGCACAACTTACCGTGCCATCCTGTGCCGTGCCGGCAGTCAGCGCCGGCCCTATAGTTAGTTTGTTTAGGTACTTAAAAAAATGTAAACAAGCCAAACCACGTGGCATTGTTAAACAGCCAATCAGAACTGTTTTATCGCACTTTGACGTATCAGTGTTCTGCTTCTATTGGCTGACGAACTATAAAACGTGGTTCTTTTGTTTACATTTTTTTAAGTACCTAAACAAACGGAGTATAAGAGTACTTATGATATGTGTGTAGATAAAGTAGTGTAGGCAACTGTAGGTAATTAGGCCTTAAAATACTCGTGTGATCCTATTATGAAGTCCACACTCGTATTTTAAGGCCTCTCGTTATGCATCAGTTGCATAAAGTACTATTTTGGTCGGTTAACTATACATACGTAACTACGTAGACCGTAGATGATGATTGTGCAAAAAATGCCCTAACTGTCAAGTAAATAAGAGCTATCATGAACAAACAATGTGATATAAATTTTGTTTAAAACTTGGTGGAATAAAGGGCCTAAATGTTTTTTAAGTTTGGATTTCAGTATAAAGCGTGTTGTTAATGTGATTACTCATTTGACGTTGACAGTACCCAAGACCCCAATATCAGCTATAAGACAAAAATACATTATAATAAATGTAATGCTTATTTATTACATTATACAGTGTTCGTTTACTGGATGTTAAGTAATAATTATGTAGTCTATAATAAATAACCTTTATATGTAATAAAGTTAAGTGTAGTTTTTGCCTATATATAAATACAACCATATCATTATAATCATTACCTACATCTGTTTTTTACTTCCATTATAATTCAGCAATAGCAACTTCAATGACGATAGCGCCACCTAGCGAAAACGAATGTTACTACTTTAACGCGCAGCGAACGAACACAGATCAACGTAGCACAGGTACGGGCTTCTGCTACTTTTCACAAGATGGCAATGTTATTAATTTGTGATACACTTGGTATGTAATTCGCCAGATATGTTTATTAAGTATTATTTAATAGCTTTATTAATAATAACCATATTTGGAGAAACAACAATTTGTAACGAGTTATTAATACATTAGAAGAGACCAATTTAGTTCCTACAATCTTTCATAGATGGCACTAGTGACATTAGCTGTCAGTAGCGTTGTAGTAATGAACGATCCTCGGAGTTTTACGTTACTTCATTATAATGTAGGTACACAGAAAGAGGTGTTTATCAAGTTTTTTATGATAATAAGACTCCCTTCCTCGTTTTAACTGCCATTGTGCGTAGATACGCAGTCAGGTCAGACACAAAAATCCGTTAACCTAAATGAAGGCAGTCAACATCGATAAATGCAGAACAATGATCTCTGTCTATTTTGGAACGCGAATTGTACGCTAAGTTATATACCTATGATATAACATCTTTATTCTTCATTCAACTTCATTAACTTCAATAAAATTACCGATAGACCTATTTTAAAACGAAGCTGTTTTCATTTGGAGTTCTTTAACATATATTCGGTTCGGGGTTGGTGACACGCGTCATCACGCGGTTCGAGAGAAAAATGCATCTGCTATTGTCTGTTGGCGGGAAGGAATGTGTCAAGGTTGCCAGCCCACAAAAGTGCTGGTAAAGTCAGACGGTCGCTTAATTATACAGATCACTCCCACTAACCTACCTGCCCGAACTATTCATCGGTTCCTATGGAATTAAAGCACCCTGAAGTCACCCCGAAGTCTAGCTCTGAAAGTATTAAATATCTCATCAACGTAATAATCTGTTCACGTAAGATACGTAGGAATTAAACATAAACGCATTGAACAGGTAGTCAGGTACGAATACCCGTACACGTATACTATTATTGATACACGTTGCGTCTACAGCGCATTGTCTTGTCTCTATAGACTGGAAAGGAAACCAGTGTAAGGTTTGCGAGGCAAAACTTGACAAGTTATGTAACAGGGGGGTTATTATGAGATAGCTATGCAGTTCAATTTACGCTGAGAGAAAATGACAGAGCTATATAACTGCTATAGCTCTGTCCTTTACGCTCACCGTAAAATAAAGTGCATAGCTATTTCATAATAACCCCCCAGGTATTGTGCAGAGTTGTACTTGATGCTAGCGCTTATTTTCCGGTTTGCATAGTGTTTGAGAGGAAAATTATAGCAAGGAAAATGGATTCAAATTGAGAACATTTGATCGGAGAGATTAAATTATTTATTACTAGTCAGAAGCAGACTCTGTCCTTGTAGAGAACTGCGCAAGTAAAACCCAACAACACAACAAACAACAAACAAACAAACACTACCAAAGGTGTAACTATAACAAAGGTGGAAATGATATCTATTTATACTAAAATTTGTTTTGTTATTAAACTAGAATTTTCTAATGTTATATTTTTATCTTATTTAATCATTATTGCAAAAAAATAAGTAGGTACAAATGACGGACCTAATGCCTGTTTAAGTTTAAAACTACGAGTTATTTATGTCAGTTTAATTTATATTAAAAACTGACATAACCTATAAACTGGACCGGGCAATTGGCCTTCACCAAGTATATGTCGTTCAACATAAATTGAGTTTTGCATACTAACCATGAAAATTAGCAAAACAATAAATCATTGGACAGGCTAGCTTTCAGCAGATAAACAATACCAGAAACCAATATACCTACCTCTAATAATTACTTCGTTTTGGTTAAATGTTACTTTTTTGGCTTCACGATAACACTGTAATAGCTTTAACACATTCACTACTAACTATCAAAAAGGAATTTTGCATAATTAGAGAACGTAAAAAGCAAGTTTAGGGCCAAAGTCATCTACGTATTTTCCTTAGCCAGATTCTGCAACTTCGATTTCCCAAATAGTATCTCAGTGATTATGATCTGAATTTATAAAATAAGAAAATTACTGACATATAAACGCACAGCCCAAAACCGCAGGGTCTAGAGATTCCAAATTTGGCACGTTAGGTACCTTATGTATGAGGTAGGACTGTATTTTTTACCATTTATTTAACAATTTGAAGCAGGTAATGGGGAAAAAAAATCATCGTCTATGTCGTGTGCGGCCTTAATCCCAATAATTGATCAATAATCATCAACATAAGACACGGCAAGAAAATATGTACCGTCTCTGCACCATATAATAACATGCCATATTTTTCATTTATGCAACAATTTGAAGCATTAACTCATAAGAAAACTTTAATCATCGTCGTTGTAGTTCTGGGTTAACTAAATAGTTGATAAACTAATCTGCTGATAATTCCAAAAATTTTAGAATATTATTAGTTTAGTTATTATTTATTAGAATAGTAACATCAATCTGGTAAGTTCCTACAAACTAAAATATGTGTTACTTAAATGGTTTACTTATTGCAGAACAGTAAAGGGATGAACATTTTGCGGTTGTACGACTATTACTGCCAGCTAACTAGTCATCTTGAGTTATGATGCCATCAATAGCAAAAGCCATATTGCAGCCGTGACCTCTTTCGCAGAAGCCTATTAACCAGCATCCTCAAGTCATTATCTTTAAACTGTAGTAGCTTGCTTAATCCATGGATAATTGCTTTGCCATAAAGAGCTTCGTTTATTGAATAATGATAGTTCTGGAAACTCGATCGATCTCTAGC
This sequence comes from Acleris sparsana, assembly GCA_923062465.1. Classification (NCBI taxonomy): domain Eukaryota; kingdom Metazoa; phylum Arthropoda; class Insecta; order Lepidoptera; family Tortricidae; genus Acleris; species Acleris sparsana. The sequence continues at coordinate 7,984,530 of OV281293.1, forward strand.
AAGATTTCTCAAAATTAAGTATCAAACTGTGTATACGAGTAAAATGATCATAAAATCCACGATTCTTTTTCCTTTTCTAGAATGGTTTTAAGACAACGCAAGGCCTAAACTACAAAGATAGAATATCAATTTAGAATACATCTTTTATTAGTACTTACCAAACATAACAGTAGGTATGTTTATCTTATTAGTAGCCATCAGCTGATTAACGCTCCCACACTCGGCCTTATATTTGACAGTAAATTCTTAAAAAGGCAGAATATAAATATGAAGTAATTATACGTTTACAACATTTTAACTTTGAATGGCAATGTAGTAATTTCAAGAGAATAGAAAGAATTATTCGGAAAATCACCACCGCAAATCCTGGGTTGTGTTTTGATTTTTTACAAGGAGAAATCTAACCTGGGTTTGCTGGCGTCCTGCGTCGTCGGGCCGAGGCTCTTCTGACCACTGTGGACACTAAAGAGTCCATTTCACTCCCCGAATCCCACCGGGACCTGTTTATCACCGACTTTAACACTCGCGCATCGTCCTCAGTGTCTCTATCACTGCTGGTCGGAGGGATGTTGGACTCGTCACTCTCAGGCACCGGGGCCTTCACTTCACGATTAAACACTCCGATCATAGTCACATCCTGCATGTCATCGTCACAAGTAAAGGGATGTGTCAAAGTCCTCCGGATGTTGCTCTTTCGATGTTTTACCTTCGCCCCTTCGGACAGGGAGCGCCGGTTATCGGGTTTGGCGTCACGCACGCTTTTCAGGTCCGACGGTGACAGAGATTTCTTTCTAGAGTTCCGGCGCTTGTTGCTGCGTCTCTGTCTGCTTGACTCTCTTGCAGTCTGCATTGTGGTTTCATTTGTGTCTGAAAGAGAAGTACGGACTAAGTAAGATTTTAATAGTAAATTGCGCCAAAATTATCCGACGATTCCTTCAATAAATTTTTAATAAATAATCACAGAAAAGTTTTTTTTATATTTTATAAAATTTGATTTTACATAAGACCTGATTATAGGATGTTTAAGGCCGAACCATAATGAGATGACAAGACAAAGCTCAGGTGGTTCGCTGGCTGCGTAATTAGTAACCAAATTTAATTCTCATCTCTCGTGCTCTACTGGTGAACCTTGTCCAGTTAATTGGTCGTTTTAATAAAATACAACGAGAATAACTTAATGAAAATTAGTGATATTTTATTTAAACTTATGCTTAAAATAAGAACTTATTAATATGTTACTTTAGAGATTTAGTGATTTTTCATAGCAAAACCAAAACATGTTCTTAATCCAGTCGAATAAATGTAATCGACAGCTGATAAATATTAAAAACAAATTGATTTCCGTCCTAGCCTTACAGAATGAATTAAGTTATTTGATAGCAGGATTTAAGATTAATATTGCAGCAAAATACCTTCCAAGAAACCGCAACCACAAACCGAAGTTTTTTTAAATTATACCCACTGCCTATGCATCGCCATTCCACAAAACAAACAAAACGTCACTAGATGTTATCTGTGTAAATTTAAAAAGCAATCATAGATAAGAAACTTTGCAAAGTTTTTAATAGAGGCGCGAACGCGACTTTCTTTCAGGAGCGCGAGGCGATGACTGTTCGTTCAGGCTCGGCAGAGGCGTTGGTGCATGCACGTGAGTTAATTGTTTCAAAAATTAAAAAGTTTAAGGTCGAGTCTCAATGTCGCGGCGATACGTCCGCAGCCAACGCTCCGGCGTGTCAACTGAACTGGCTCTGTTCAAACTGCTGACATTTCTCGTTTGGTGCAACTCAGAAACGACTTTAGGAAATGAAGCCACAACGTTTTTAATTTGCAAGGCGTACGTGACACAGAAAGAAACTACGTTAGAAGAAGTATTGTTTTAAAACTGTAGGAGTTTGGAGTTCTTCCAAATAATTGCCTTACTGACCACCACAATACATCAATTAAAAAGACATCAAATAAATAACAAACCGTTAACTTAAATTGCCATTTGTTATTTAGGAATTCTATTGGTGCAGAGTATTTTGTCAAATTAGTTACGGCAACTTCTATAACAGATCTCAGCAAAAGAACAAATAAAAAAACAGTTTATTTTGTTACGTTAGGCTATTACTACAATATTAGCAGTTATGCAAGCTATAGCAAATCAATTAGATGAATACTGTAATCTAATCACGATGCTTATCAAGTGCACTGAATCGTGAACCTTCGCTCGCACGGTTTTTACCCACTTTTTCTTATTGCTGGAGATGATACTAATAACGGATTTTTTTAAATGTTCGCAGTAATATGCGGTAGAAAAACGATGGGCAAACGTGGAGAAAACTTTCATTTTTATTCTGAATCACTGGTCTTGGTACCTTCTTGAGGTATAGGACTTTTGTAACTATTAGCGGTCGGTGTTTATGTAGTTGTAAACCCATCACAACAATTATGGAAAATAAAATTGACGCACACGCGTCGCTCTGCTCGTGTAATAGTAGGGATCCGAATAGGAGACGATTTGCACCGGGCTGTTTATTCGATAAAAAGTATTTTATATCAAATTTAATATGCCAAGTATTATATAGTGAATAGGTAGGCTGAATAATTACAGTCAACTAAGTTTAAAAAAATTGCAGTTGCTGGTTTATTGGACAAATTACATACCAATCGAAAGTTTAAAGGTCAAGGTCAATTTTTTTCCCGTCAAACTATTGGGTAGGCAGATATTAACAGGTTCCAAACCTAACGTTTACATATTCTGTAGGCTTCATACTTTCGATTAGTATGTAATTTGTCTATTAAACCAGCATTTGCAATTTAAAAAAAAGTTAATTATATAAGTACTGGATTGATTTTTTTTAGCCTACCTATTCGTCACATATTATTTAGCGTATAAAATACTTTTCATCGAATAAACAGCCCGGTGCAAATTGTCTCGTATTTGGATCTTAGACCGTAATACTAAATTTCAGTCGCGATCGTCATCTATTTAAACATCCATACATAAACCCAATGCTGAACAGACTCTCCTATAGATCAGGGCCTCTATTCTTCTGGGTAAAACCATATCCCTTATGACATGTTATCGTATTGTTTTTAACTCAACCGCCATCACTGTCAAGTAAGTAAAGAACTATCGTAACGTTGGCAATCCGCTAACATGTCAAAGGCAAAAAGTTTTGACCCTGTAGCCTGTAGAATAGATGCCCTTAATTGTAGGTCCATAGTCAATTTAATTATCTTGCGCGTTGCCTAGCATCAAAGGTGTTACCAACCCTAGTCGGCAGACAGTTATGATAGGTGATAACTATGGCAAGTTCACCTTCCCATAATCACGTGATAGGTTCCCATGGCGAGACAATGTCTAGAGTTACTCTACAGTTAGCCGTGTGTGCTCACAAGTGCAGGAGCGTAGATGGTACGGTCACTGACTTTAATTGTGGAGCCACTATTTAACTGGCAGGGCAATGGTTAATATTGTCATAATTCCTCGATAGTACTTCATTGTTGATTAGGCACCATAGATCGAAAAATGTATTCATATGACAAGAAAAAAGTTACTCTCATAGGTCTTTGTGATGCCAATGCTACTAATCTCTAAGGCGACTAATCTCTGTATGAGATACAAAATGGACATTAATAGAACTGGGCACTCCTTATCAAAAGAAGAAAGTAAAGATGTTATAGTTGCTACTGATTTTTAAACCATTTTAAGAACGAAAATAGCCTTTCCGGGAGTCCCAACTCCCAACACCAACCAACAAGGTGACAAGGAACTTTATGATTAGAATGCAGCATTAAATAGAGCACGTCTTGTCTTAACATTGCTATTTATTTTCATTTGGAATCTGAACTTGTTTAGAAATATAAGACCTTGGTGACATCTCACATCTGCTTGCACCTAAAGCGGGGTTTCTACCGCAAGCGGAGCGGGTCCCGTCGAACTGCGTATTCAACAACGGTGACTTTAGTGCTTCCAGTTCCACCAAGGGCAAGTCTCTTAAAGTCAGCGTTGTTGTAAAGATAAAATATAATAGACAAAGTCCGTACGGGCCCAGTGCGCTCGCAGTGGAAACCCTGTTTTAGTGGCGATGCACACATGACATGCTGACACGCATAAAGGTTGGCACAGACATAACCGCTCGACACCGGATCGGCTCAAACTGAGACATTGAATAGTGAACTTTGATTTTTGATACTACGATACATTTTTTTATAGTTAAAATGTGAACAATTACTCCACCACTCCACTGAAAAATTGAAAAATCAAACGGCAGTACGGCAGTGCGCTCACATACGATGGTCGGGGCGCAGGCAGTGCTTGTTGAAGCTTGGAGATTAAAGTGTGGCTCGGCCCTACGGAACTTGTCCGACGCTGACGATGAGCGGAAAGCGAGTCGAGCCAGCGATCAACTATAAACGTGCCTTTTTTATTGACGAGGGATCTATACGTAGGTATCTTTGTTTCGACAAACTGCTGGAGAGTTCCCGACGGCAGTGTGAACATCCAGCGATCAACTATTAACATATGTGTCTCTTTTATTGACACGGGATCACGGGATCTATAACCTTTTGTTCATTTCTGGAGCGAGAAAACGATTAACTATCCACAGTTAATCGTTTCTCTCGCCGGCAGTGGGACAAGTGCCTAAAGCCTGACCTAAGCCCTCAACTAATAGCGTTGGCAATTGATAACTAATTAGCCTTAGCACCTGAACTGTTTATAGAAATTAAAACGGCCACCAAATTTTTATTCTTGAACCATTATAGAACCCTATCGCAGACAACCAATGATTCATTTTGACGTAATTTCTTTCTCGTGACTTGACGCTGTTTTTATAACAGCGTTTTACGGTGGCTTAGCAAGTTAGTGGTTGACTATACCTTGCGCTTGTCGTCAGTTAAAGAATCATAGAAACTTCCAAGTAAAATAGGTTTAATATCTACTATACCTAGTGCACGCGGAAGCGAGGTCTGTCGTACGTGTACAAACGCATTGCGTACAACAACATGCTCTACATAATTTTGCAGCGGCAGTAAAATGCTTCTAGGTTATTTATGACACAAATAAAGGCACGATCGGAGCAGGCATGTGTAGTTCACGAATGAATAATTCGGATGAAGTATATCAGTCGGTTTCACTTGATCAAACTTCAGATCATCAGCGTTTCGTTTACTTATAATTTTGTCTTGGATCACATCTGTCACGCACGTAACCTTAATTTTATTACCCGTATTGGTTTACTCATTTAATTGATATACCTAAGCTTTCAATAATTCGATAAGTGCGATAAATAAAAGCGAGCGTCCAATCCATCTAATGAGAAATTAAAGTAAACTGAACTAATGAACTAAATGAGTGATACACTTCACGTGAACTGAAGACACATATACATTTATCTTTTCTTTTAAGCGAGACATTTCGCGCATATCTAGATCACAGCTATCATCTCATAATTGACTTACTTGTTTTGAGAATAATGCTACTACCAACATCAGATATATTCCTAGATGCTGGGCATCATGAATTATCAGGTGTCGTATAATAATTTAAGTTATTTTTTCTAATTATTCCGCTTTTTTATCTTTGTCTCTTTTGTAATTCCTTGCGTTGCTTTCACTCATTAACGCCAAGGTTAAACAGAATAGATTAATCAAGAGATAAGTACGCATTTCCCTGTGATAAATGCACCTATTTATTTGTTTGCAATAACGGGGTTACTTGTAATACCTATGCGTTTATGAGGCCAGTAAATATAAGCTATAATAGAGTGACATAAATCACTTGGATACTGTTATCTACAATCCTCAATCCTATCAGTTTGGCTTTTCATCGGCACTGGTTCCCTGTTTGTATAACCCAAATTGGTACAACGCTTGAATTCGAACTAAACCATTACAAAATAACAGCGGGAAATATCAGCGCTTATCAGTGAAAGGTGCTCGACCATTTTAGAAATAACAACCATTCGATATCTACTTTGATAGCTGTGCGTTTCATCTAGATATTGGGTGAAAGGGATGGCTGTAGATACCGTGAGTTATGGTTGCGAAATTTTATTGATTCGTGAGGCGAGTGATTTTGATTGACAGTAAGTGGGTAGTGCCACGGTTAAAATTTAGAACGTAGTGAACTCCTGAGTAAGTCATTAAGGACAAGTGAAGTATTTGCGTTTATATTAAAGTAAAGTTAGAATATTAACTTACTATTTATAAACTGACAATAGATAGACAGGCCCAGGGCCCCTATGCTAGGCGATAAAAAGCATATCGCGTTTTGTACTGTCAACGTTTTGATAGCTCTTATTTCCTTGACAGTAATGGCGGCCATGTAATGGTACGATATGGTTTTTGTTCTTAGAGGCCGTCCTTTCCTTAAATTTTATTGCGTTGACCTGCGTCACTATTGCCTAACGCACTCGCAATGACAATCGGCTTCAAAGTTTAACAATTGTTTTCATTTTGTATGCAGACCACCCTTAGATTTTCAATTATAATTATTTCCTTTAAGAAGGCATAGTAGAGCTCATTTGGAGCAAATTAGGTCATGTAGAGCCCAGGCCAATAATTATTAGTTTGTGAGATATTCATAATTTTAATCCGAATTTTGATAAGTTGTAGGCATTAAATTAAAATTTGTTAAACTATATATCCTACTACCTACTAACATTATAAATGCCTAATGTTATAAATGCTAAAATTTGTGTGTGTTAGTTGGGTTAAGTCGCGGCCAGAAGCTAGTAGAAAATAGGCTATAGGTTTAGTGTAATTTTTCGATAAAGGTCGTTACACTGTAAAATTCTTGAATCAAGAACTTGTACTGAAATGAAATTATCCTTTGTCCATCCCCGGGGTTAATCTCTCCATACCGAATTTAACCAAAGGCAGTTTCCATAGTTTAGACCTAAAAACAGACAGATAAACTCACTAGTGCATTTATTACTACTACGACTACGTAAACGATATTTGATAAGTATGATAACTGGGTCCGTCGTTGAACGATCATCTGAGGCGACTATAGCTTGAGCACGGACATTTCAATAACACGTCACGTATTCGGATCTACTCTTCTATTAGAAAACGTGAACTATAATTTTATTGAATCTATCAGTAGCACGAACCCTATAACAGACTCAAGTTACATAGATTATTTTAAGCATAAGTATAGTCCCTGGCAGATAACAAGGCAATCCTGACACCTTTGATCGTTGTACAATTTATGACCTACTAGCGATGCCCGCGACTTCGTCCGCGTAGATTTTGATTATCGTTACTCTGGGAAGTTTTACATTTTCTGGGATGAAACGAACTGTGTTAAACCAGCGCGGCTAGCACAAGTTGGCCGCGACTCGGTTGTCGCTTGGATCTCCCTTTCTTTCTAATCAGTAACGAAAGAGTCGCACTTGTGCTTCCCGTGCTGGGTATAAGCTATCTCCAATTCAAAAGTAAAGAGCTTAATTGGCCTGCAACGCACCGACAACTCTTCTTAAGTTGCTGGTGTTTATGGACGGTGGTGATTACTGCCCATCAGGTAACCTACATGATTGTTTGCCTCCCACTCTTAAAAAAAAAGTCATCCAAATCCGTCCAGCCGTTGCAGCGTGGATGAGTAACAAAACAAACAAATACATTATATTAGCAGGATAACCTATTTTTGGGTTTGAGAATATAATTTGTAGGTATGGGATTGACAGGTGTCAGTATTGACTTCTTATTAAATTAAGTTGTTAATTTGTATACCTAGTTTTATTAGAATTTTAGTTGTATTAAATATTTCCTAAGATTTATTAAGGAGGTTGATTTATTACATTTTTATTATGTCCTCTGTGAACACTGTTTGTTAATGTGTCACTGTTTTGTTTGTGTCTGGAGCCATAAACAAATTAGTGAACAAACAAAGAAGTCGCTGCAAAGTGTGAGCGAGAGATATGCTTACCGCAAGAGCAAGCGAGATGTGCGAAAAAGAGTGATATGGCCCCAGAGCTCAGAAGATAACGTCCGAGGTATAGTGTCTGCTAAATACGAACAAAGGGGCCTGTTCCAATCGTCATACCTGTTTTCCTGATAACTTCACAGAATAAGTAATAGTACCGTATGGTTGCGTTTATCGCGTGACAAAATGTGGATAAAGCATCCGTCACTCTTGTACTTATAATTATTACGTGTCAAAAAGTGACGCATGTTTTACGCAGCTATATTATGCCCCCAGCTCTCCTGGGCCCGTATTCGGTCGCCTTTATTGCGGTGGATAAAGCATCCGTTGCTCTCGCACTTACATCATGGTCAGAGGGTGACAGATGTTTTATCCATACGATAAACACGACCACAATAGGCCCACTGGTAACGGTACTTTATCGTTACTAACTCAATAGAAGGAAAAAGTTTGTGGCCGAGCTATAGTGTCGTAACTACGATAATAATTCGTATCGGTGGTAACTCACTTGCATATGTACGGACATGTACAGTACCGTGTATTTAACTTTAATTACATAGTAATGGCGACCCAGATCCGTTATGCGATGGGCATACGTACTAGGGCAAGGTAATGTTGCCACAGATGATATTATAACTATGAAATGAAATGAAATAGTTTTATTCCGGAAAACAGGTTCCATGGGATTCACAAAAATAAAAATACAATATTGGCACAATTTAAACATTTTTCCTTAACTAAACTATAGAAAGCAAACAACCACTATATATATATGCCCGCAATGACAGGCTTATGGTAGCCCCTCCAATGGCCGAGAAGCGGGCTCGCGTCCCACTCCGTTACCGCCGAAAGCAGAGTGTTGGAGGAGGTGTAGATGGCCCTTCTGGCGGTAGCGCTCCTCGCGCGCAGCAGCGCGGGCCAGCCTGGCGCAACTATGTAAAACCTTTATTTGTTAGCTCTAAGTTTTGGGTTCAGTTGGCGTTGATAACCAAAAAAACATAAGACATCTAAAACGCTAAATGAATTAAATGGATATACACTATAACACTAGAATAATCTATACCAATACCAATTACATTATAAAGATTTCAACTTGTTTGTTTGAATATTCTGGGTAATCTCTGGAAATTCTTAAATTCTTTTACTAAGGGAAGCTACATTTTCCCTGACTAATATAGGCTTATTTTTACTTTAGTAATAATAATTTCTTTTATGTTCAAACCGAAGCGAAGCGAGGGTGAGTCGCTAGTGCTTGGTAAACATGGAGATTTTAAAAGGATACACTTACAACATCATTAATGTTCAAATTTATTTTTAACCGATATCGAATTGATAACGTTATGATAGTATCGTAAAAATGTAATATGGTTTTCGAAAACGAATGTATAAAACCAAGAGGCCCAGTAAACGTCTAACAAAAGCAACTTATCAGTAGACACTACAAATTAAAACCTTTAGAGCCAGCGTTATCCTCTTATTCAACCATCAATCACCCATTGTGTATTAATAAACTTTCGCTTAGCATCAAAGAAACATGAGCGATACAGGGTGTTCCAGTTGTTGCGCAAACTTGGACGACTTCGAGTCACTCGTATCTGGGACAGGCGAATGTGGGGCCTAAGTCCAGACTGTTGTGAAAACGCACGTATGACTTAAGTGCCTTTCGATGTATTAATCCAAGGATATTAAACGTGAACAACCTGTGTGTGCGTTTTAGTTTTAAGAGCGACTGAGATTAGAGATACGCACGAGTAAATGTAATGAATAAGTTTTTTAGTTAGGTTAAAAAGTTAGTAGTGCCAGTTAAAGAAATGGGGGTTCATATAAATGTTCAGTATTCATGTCTTCGGCCCAATTTATTCAATCCCCAGCCAGGGTCATATATCTTGTTTAAAGTTATCTCTCTTGTCTCTGTCATATTTTGAAAAGAATATAATAGCCAAAAGTTACCTTAAAATGAATAAGTCAACTCTAAGATATCCTAATTCTTACATGAAATTACGTATTTAAATACTGAAAGTGGGATATAGACATATATTTTTTATCTATCATTACGTAATAACACCAAAGTCTTTTGTTTTGTTTCTTCGTCATCTGATACAAACCATATCTTTCTTCGTTCTGTTCTATTAAAATAAACTGTGCATCTTCTCCAGTTACATGATGATAAGGTCGGTACTAAGATAAGGCAAACGTAGGTACTAGTACACATGTAAATACTGAGTTAAACTCATGTTAAACCAGTTGTAGAGTAGTGTAGAAGTTATAGTTCATTTATCAAACCTAATTAACAATAATGTCAAGTCCTCTGGGTGGTCGGTCTATGAATAATGATTCAGTTACGACAACTATTCAATCATTATTGATTACAATACATTACATGCATGCCATTTACTTCGTTACGTAAGGTTTAAATTATATGTATAATTTGTCTGAAACGTTGCTCTATAGCAAAATCTACACTACGTAAAGCAAAACTTACAATAATCAGTTGGTTAAAAAGTCTCAGCTATAGTGAAACTGAAAATTTGCTGAGGGCTATTGCTTGAGTACCCAACACTACCCTAACTTATAAAATTTAAGCCATCAACACCATTACACATACAGTCACATGCGAACACACACACACACACACAGACACACACACACACGCACACGCGCACACACACACACACACACACACACACACACACACACACACACACACACACACACACACACACACACACACACACACACACACACACACAAACGTGCCATACCTATTGTAAAATTAGATTAAGATTACCTCTTCTTAGTACATTATATCCAATTTTCTTCGTTATTAACTGTAGACACTAGTAGACACTAAGTTACATTTATTTTAAAATTTGTATTCCGAATCTGGTTGCCACTTGACAGGCATTGCCTAGTGTGGGACCAACAGATATTTCCAATATGTGTATTCGTTATTTTAATAAAGAAATTTTTATTTATTTAAATATTTATAACGTTCTATTTGCAGTTACATGTTAGACAGACAGCTGTATTTTTTTTTTTTTTTTTTGGTAATCGCCTGAGGGGCCAAAGACAAAAGTCCTTGCTTTTGTTTGCTTAAGAAAAAGGGGCAGAGGTGAAAATCCCTTCCGGAGACCTGGGAATGGAGGGCCCAGGTACTGCCGGGCTCGCACCGGCTAAAAACACCAATGCCCCTATTACCAACTAGAATTTAGACTCCCGCGGATACTACCCCAGCCAGTGCTGAAAGGCCGGAGGAGAAAGTCGTTCCTCCGTTTACTTATCCGCGGGGTTAGGGGGGATAGGAATGGGGGTTGGGATGGGGGGGACAGCTGTATTTGGGTTCTACATTGATTCCCCGTTATTCTGATGAGACAATCCAGAACTTACCCTCCTTACTACCACCCTAGCTTCGCTCCGGTTTAAACAAATAAATAAATAGCCTAGATTATTACAGATACATTCAAAATGGTGATATATTTTTTCGAATAGATTCCGTGGTTTCGGAGACTACCTGTCGGGATGGATACAAACTCACCAAATTCGCAGTCTTCTTAAATATATATATGTGTCTGCATATATGTTTTGTTGCAGTTCTTAACAGAAAGATGCCTCTGGTGCGGTATTTAACGATTAGATTTAATTGGGATGATCCATTGGCAACGCAAGGATTACAAGCATACACAACGCAACCAGTCAAACCTCACCGGGGTTATGAATGCCGTGGGTCTTTTAAGATTGCATAGAGGGTCCAGTGGCGCTCCCCTCGACCCTCGGTACTTTTTTTTTTCAGATTCATTTGTAAAACAGTAAAGCGCTCTTTGATTTCAAGACAATACTTTACTTTATCGCTCGGCTCGGAGTCTTAAGGTGCCGAATCGGAAGCTTATTTATTAATTGAATGAATACTATTTATACCCATGGCTCACTGGTGTGCACATACAAGGGCCCTTATCAACATTGTCTTTACCCCTATTATAACCGTAATGGTTTTGACTCGACCGCCTTTACTGTCAAGACATTGAAGTGTTATCAATGTTATCATAGCGTTAACGATAGATAGGGTAAAGAATATGCATAATAATGGTTTTGTGTACTCGCCAATTGATGACATCATCCATTTCGAGGTATTTATAAGGCTTTTAAATTTGAAGTACGGTTAGCCTAGTTGGTGACCTACCTGGGGAGGGGTTCAATCCCCAGTAACGGCTAATATTCGTGTCAAGGGCAGGAGTATTTGTTCTCTAACGTTGGATGGTATGTTTACCGTACTGGTAGTCTGGTACCTATCCTTTAACCTACCGCCAATCAGCACTGCTCGCAATGTTGTGTTCCGGTTTAGGGATGATACCACCGGTGAAATTACTAGCATAGAGGCATTTCATCTTGGTCCTCAGGGTTGGCTGGCAACACATTTGCAGTCTAAGGATTACAGTCTTAAGATTGTAGTCTTGAGAATGCAATTGTCTATGGGTCTCAGATCCACTTACCATCAGGTGGCCTGTGCTCTCGTTTGCCAACCTTGTGCCGTAAAAAAAATACTCAGACGAGCATGTCGAAACATGCTGTTAGGGCTTTATTATCTACTAGAGGACGCCAGCGACTTCGTACGCGTAGAATTAGGGGGTTTCGGGTTTCGGGGGACGATTTTCGAATTATCCCTTCTTAGTGCTCACTTAGATCATAAAAATTGTTAAATTTCAATTGCTTCTAGGTACAGTAGTATCGTCTGTGCGTTCAAATATAAGTCAATGAGTCAGGTTTGCGTTTTACATATATATACATATAGATTTCTTTTTATTAACTTGTTTATATTTATTTATTCTGCTTCTTATAGCAATTTCAAGCAAAGTGGCAAAGGTGTACCGCAAGGAAGCGTTCTTTACCAGTGTCATGAAAACCCTAATAACTCCTAAACTAATAAAATATTGAAAAGTGTAATCTATATTCTGGACCGGTGAGGAAAGAGCTTTCTTATCCCTTACTATTAACGTCAAGTTCTGGAACACCCTTTATAACCTATTGGACTTCACATACGGTTGGATTGGTACATCTTCATTTGTAAGATAATATCTCATTAACAGGATTAAGACTTATAATTACTTTCTTAAGCTATATTTGCTTCACTGAATACATTTACCCTGACATTGAGCCGCTACAGCCGCTAACGAAGTGTGAAAATTGACAATAGCTTGTTGTAGGTCAGCGGTTTGCATTTTATCATCCGTCACGACCGTCTCACTTCCTGGATCTTGAATCAGATTGTGGAAGAGATTTAAAACTAAAGTTCTAGTAACTGTTCGACTGCGAAACTAGTGATCACGCGTTCGATTCCCAGTGTGCTACCACTCCTATTTTACTTGTAGGTACATATTTGTTTTGTGATTTGATTGTATTGTCGTTATAAACTTGTGAATTATTTAGGCGAAGTGTACAATTAATATCCTACGAACATCTTACTGTCATCATGTCATCATGTCAGCCGAAAGACGTCCACTGCTGGACATAGGCCTCCCCCAAGGCTTTCCACTCAGACCGGTCTTGTGCTTTTCGCATCCACCGCGGTCCCGCGATCCTGACGAGGTCGTTACTCCATCTTGTTGGAGGCCTACCTACAGCTCGTCTTCCGGTCTGCGGACGCCACTCCAGAACCTTACTGTGCCTTTTTTAAATAATAATGCTTATTAATTTAACGTTAAGTGATACATAATGTGAAAAAGGAATTTAATATCGATTAATTGTTAAAATGTTTTTGTACAGGTGGCGTTTTGGAGAAAATTATTTAGTGTTTATCATAACAATGTATTTCATTCAAACAGATGAAACAGTTTTGTAATTCAGCAGCCGTTGTTCAAACTAAACGACAGTACAAGATAGCAATTCATACAAACAACAGTCTGTAACTGTACAAATTCAGATAATAGCATTTAAGGTCAGAAAAGGTATTTACGTTTCGAATGAAGATAAATCGGTCTTATATTTCGTCACAATGAAACTCCATGCTTTCGTAATGTTCATAAAAGAACAATTGTATAACCGGACATAATGGCGTGAAATGCGTGTAAATACCGTTTCATTAAGTTATCAAAAGTCAATATACTGAAAAGGCAAAGATTTTGACGCTAACTCCTACTTAACTACTATGAACACTATGAAATAGAGGAGTAAAAAAATAATCCTTGTTTTACGTACCCGAGAATAACGATTTTATCTACAACTTCTTCGACGTGAATTGTTTTTTATAACCGAGGCAAATAACAGCTTTGTAGTTTTTATTAAGAGTCCCTTAGTTTAACTGCTAGCGGACGACCGGACAGACGGTCAGATGGTAAAAATATATAAGGGTTCCTTGTTGAATACAGAACGCTAAAAAGGAACGAGGTAATAGCTTCTAAAATGTCCCAGACAAAGACCTCAAGGTTGGCAACGCATGAGATTGCAATGTCCAAGATCAGAGTCTATGGTCTATTACGAGGTGGTATAAGCCTGTGAATTATTATAATCTTTATTTCTTCAATTTGCGCATAAAAGTAGTAGTGGTTAAGAACAAAAAGCACAAACCTAACAAGTAAAGATTTTCCTGTGACACCTACTCACCTACACTAGGCTTGGCCTTTCTCGTAGAATAGCACTGCCGCCGTGCCGAACAATTGTTTTACTCACTTGTGACTGTGACAACGTTCTAAGGTGGTTCAGGGTTCCTATGGGCTGATAGAACATTGTTACCATGAGATGTTTACCGGTCATTCCAGTGCAAACTATAACTTTAACCCCTACTACGATGACATGTGTCAGGTTTGACCTCTCAGCCGCCGTAGGAAATAGGGTATTATCTGCCAAGCGTTTTTTTAGTTAGGTAATCACTAACCTATCGCAAAGTGCCGTTGATCCATCTAGCTAGCTCAAAGATAACATAGACTTATTGTAGTAATGGAACGGAGTATATTACACCTAACAATAGTGTCACAGCAGAACAAAGACAGAGGTGGAGCCGACATGCTGTCGCCATCCGACGGCGAGTAACAAGCGATGCAAGGCTACGGCTTCATTAGCTATTACTAATTAATGTTTCATTACATACCGTCTTTGAAAGGAAATAAGATCATTCAGTGTTAAAAATAAAGTTGCAAATAACCCAAGACAAACATCTTATATATTTGTAAGAAAAACGTGTAAATAATGCGTAATAGACACGGCGCGTGAGCAGATTATGAAACATTATTTTACTCTGATGTGATATCTACTACATTTAGTATTACTTGATCAATACATGCTTTACTATTTACAATTTTACACTTAAGTACTATTGACGGTGAGTGTAGAATTATTTGCCTACCACTTAACTTGAAAGTAGTTTCAAGTGGTTTTCCCTTTCTAAGACAAATCTACGCTAAGTTATCACCCTAATGTCAACGAAAGTAGAACGTTAAGTTGTATTGTGCACTTCAAAATGAATTATTAAATAATTAAAATACAGTTATGATCAAATGGTATAAGCTGGTATAAGTTCATTCAATTTGGTGTACTTACAGCGTATTATTCTTCCGATTTTATCATGCAAAACATATATAAAAGTTTTGTACCACTACAATACATTCGCAACTAGTGTTTTCGACAGGTCAATTAATGCATAAACAAAGTAGGAGCTGTAAGAACTAGACAACTGGAATGGAATGTAAATAACCAAATCAAGAACCTTTCCCCAAGTTGAGATTGTAAAACCGGTCAAGTGGTATCGGAACGCGGATTTCAAGAAATATGACTAATTTGTTTTCCGTTATTGCTTTGAAAGGGTACAAGTAAATGTTATTTTTTTGGGTAACTAGTTTATCTATAAAGAATTTTAGGGAGACATTATTCATAAATGCACAATAGATATTTCTGTCAAATTAGATATGATTCAACTCTATTTTTATACATTGTAATTATGCATAATTATTTAAACTGTCCTTTTTTATACAGCAAAAAAGTTAAGTTTAGACAAGCTTATCTGAATGGTCTTATCATCCTTTCAACGTGGCGAAAGAAGGGTATCCTTTCGATATTTTTTCATCTAAGTTGAATATTATTATTGGAGGAGCTTGATTTTTTCAAGGGACAACTTCGACATTACGCTAACACCACAAGAAGGATAACGAGAAAGAGAAAGTAAATCAACATTCAACAAGGAAAGAAGAAACAGATTGAACTTCCTGATATTAAACCCGGCGTTGCCGAATTCGGTAATAGTAACGAACATGAACCGGCAAGCTAGTAGCCTTGCATATATCACGTAGAAAGTACTAACTAGGCTTGCACTCGACAAAGGTTATTTGGTTTCACAACTAGTAAGAGTCTGAACGTACGGTGACCTACCGAAATGCAAATGTCACTCACTAATGTACGAGTACGAGTACGAGTCGAGCTGACGTTAGACAATATTCATGACTTTATTCACAGCTTCAATTAAAGCTGAATCATGTGACAAGCAGTTGAGAAAATTAATTTTTTGAATAGCTATAAAAAATAGCAAGATATAAGCCACCAAAGATTTGTTCTTATATCTTACTAGCAAAACGGAATTTAACATGGACTTTATATGGCCGACATGTTACATAACGTCACAGTGCATATCGAATCTCTGTCTTATCGCTGTCTAATAAGCAGTTTAAAATTGTATCAGCCGTATTTCTTGGCTAATTTTGATTACAATTTTGGTGATGTCTTTTACGTTATTTTCATACTTGTTTGAGAAAAGCGATTTAAAAAATCCATGCATATTCCCTGAAACCATAAAGATTTGATGTGTACGGAAGAAAGCCTTTTCATACATAAAGTCATCCAGAAAACGAAGTGGAATCCCTGAAGATTGAAAACACCAAAACCGTAGATATTATGAAGGGACCTCTTGGATTTGTTGCAAAGAAACGTGATGAAATTTGATGAAGGTGAAATGCTATTAATAAAACAAAATGTTAGAGAAAGTAAAAAATAAAGATACAAGTGACATGGATGTCAAAATGAAAGTTGATAGAGATGAGACTGAAGATAGCCAGTTCTCTAATTACGACCGCTTAGAAACTATTAGAGGATTTAAAAAGGAGAGAGGCAAGAATCAAAATTTTCATTTCAAAATTTCAATTTCATTATGACATGAGTACTTTGATATATTAATTGATAAGTCGGGGGTTTTCTGTGCCACCCCCAATTTAAGCATTTATATGCATTTAAGCACTTGATGCTGCAATATATTGCATGCATACTAAATTTGCAAGCAGAAGCCGTTTAGGTATGTAATGAATAATAATTAGGTTGGTATTTATAAAAAACGGTTCAAACTATAATAATGGAACATTGACAAAACTCAAATATTTAATTCCTGTTGAGCAAGGGATACACACGACATTCCTCCTTTAGACAAAATACATATTTGCAATATGGTAAGGCAGATTGGTTTGTCCCGCCCCTGTGAATAGTAAGGCCGAATGCTCCAAGCATTTCGGGTATAGAAACCACTTATCAGAACAGAAGTAAAGTATTACAGAAAATGTCTTAAAGTAAGGCTACTTAGCCAATTTATCGTCTTAGTAACATTACATCTACTACTTTACCTGTCTCTCTTAAACCCATGCTCTAGATAACGACCAAAGGTTTTTCAGAGTCTTAGCTAAATAAGGTCTGATAACCGTTAAAACAACTTTTTTATTTTAATTATCTTAATCACGCTTTTAACAAGCTACGTCTATTAGCATGGATATTTGTAGCCAATAAGGCAGGTGATAATTTGTGGCAGTAGTTAAGGGAAATAAATATGGACTAACCAGATTAAATTATGCCTGCTAGCGTAATGTGACCTCAACTTTACACGTCTATAGTAAAATGTAGGTATATATATAGGTGTAGATATATATATATATTAAACCAATGTCAAAAGGCGGGAGTTTTTGTATGAAGAAGGCCCCTGAAACATATTAGTAGTATACGGAGATGCGAGTATTTTTCACACATTTTTCTCTTCTAATGTTCTGTCAAAAATGATTCCATTCATTTTGCGATGGCACGTATCAATAATTATCTACCATTCTTTATTTAGAACTTGCTGTAAATCTTCTGGTAACTGAGTTTTTTTATTATTACAGTAAAAATTAGGACGTGTATAAATCTCTGCAGAATGCAACGAGTATAGCAATGCAAATCTCAAACTGGAAAACAGTTTTTTCTACTCCATTTAAACTGTGTTGAGGAGTTACACGTTAACTATGCTAAACCGTTGATTCAGAGAGATCTAGATAAGTGTTAAAGATCGCGTTACATATTAACGAGTCCATTAACAACCTGTTCTGGAACTGATTAAGGCCTTGGTTTCTGATATGGTCTCGTTAAGTCGTGTTTTACGATTGCCCTATCCACGCCAATGAGTCCTCGTCTATCCATATCCCTGATGCCACAGATTCTTACGTTTAAACTGGAAATTAACAGTTAAAATTAATATCATTATTATAATTAGTCTCTTTAAAGTAATGAGAACACTGCCATACAGAACCACCAAACAAATACGAACAAAGGCTTATAAACGGGACAACACTGAACACGGTGATATTTAAGAGAGTCCAAAGCCCTTGCACAGTTTACAAAGTTCATGCCTTTACAGAACATATTGAATATGAAAATTAGAATGCAGGCCTACTTACATTCAACTAAGATGCATAATATGCACGAAACCAAACAGACGACGTATCGGTATCAATCTGCCGTCAAGGGAATATAACCTGTTGAGATATTTACACACGGATCATAATTCCATGAAAGCAATGGGCAAAGGAACTATCGGCGTTAGTATGCGAGCCGATTTGTAGGATATAACGGAACAGTTGTCACTCAAGTTATACCTACGTATCTATCTATAGTTATGAAGTGTTTATTGATTTAGAATTTCGATTATATCTCAGAGCGGGTTCAATAAAGTTGAACATACCTACTAATGCAAATTGATGGGAATTAAAGATGCGGAGAAAGGTGATTTATGAACTCCACTAAAGCAGCTAATTTCAGGATTGTAAATGATCATGATCATGATACATAATTGCGAATGTAAACATAATTGAGTAAAGGGTCAAAATGTCACTGTGAGTTTTACGGTCGGTAGTATAACAAACAATATCTTTAGCTTCACAAATAAACATCTGATATAACTACCTAGGTACCCCAAAAAGCGTTTAGACGCGCCATGAAAATGGTGCCAGTCAAATCGCTTCAATTTGCCCACGATTGTCGACCGAACAATATGCATCTTCGTGATTATTGACACGGTGAGCTAAATTTAACAGTTTTTGCGGTTATGATAGTGTGCCAAATTGTCCAATATTGTAGGTGGACGTGACTCGGTGATGAAGCAAGCTCATCACGGATTCAGGGCACAGTCTGGCCCTCGGGTTATTACTTGCGACGGATATTGCATTGCTTTGCTATGTGGCGTTTTAGGTTTAGACCGTTTTAATTAAACTGTGCGTTACTTTGTAGATTTTAGAGTGTGATCATTCAAGTTAAAATGACTCGGAAAAGCGCCGTGTGTCGTTGGAAATTACTTTTAAACGTTGCTCTAAAGGTATGAAAAACAATAAAATATTGTATTCTCTAAATTGATATGATGATACCTTAAGGATTATTTGGAAATGCATTTTTTACCACGATGCTATGTACGTTGTTAACTGTAATTTTGTGTTAGTCTTTTAGGTTACAGAAATAAAAATGTAACAGCTCTATTTAAAATGTAAAAACTACATGACTATGAACTTCAAAACCTGTCTTATTTAAAGCTCAGTCGATGTTACGTCACTCGCTTAAAATTTTAAAGCGATACATGGCGATACATATGACAGTGTTTTTAAACGACACTGATAAACCAATCAGTCAAACATATGCAAGATAATATACATGTATTATCACTATTATCGGACACTTTCATTGCCAAGGTCTCTGATTTTCATGGACAAAATGGACACAAAATGGACCCGCCTAGCGGGTCGGCGACATTGAAAGTGATACTTAATTAGATATTTAATGATAATGGAAAAACATTCCTCATTTTGCAGTCGGAACCACGTGTTATCCCTTTTTTTTATGGCATAGCTAAGGCAAAAGAGCACACAGGCCACCTGATGGTAAGTGGAATCTGTGACGCATAGACATTCGCATTTACAAGACTGCAAATGCGTTGCCAACCCTGAGGACTAAGATGGAATGCCTCTATGCTAGTCATTACACTGGCGGCTGTCTTATCCCCAAACCGCAACACAACATTGCGAACACTGATGTTTGGAGGTAGGCTAATGGGTAAGAAGGTGGTAGCGATCCGGACAGACCCTGCACAAGGTCATCCCACCCGCAAAACGACGAACGACTCAAACGATTTGGACGTGTTTTTTTTATTTCAAGAAACCTAGTACATTCTTAGTGGTACATGGATTTCATGAAAATCGGCTGGGCCGTTGAGATATCAACTCTCAAGGTAGGGAAGGTCATTATATCGAGGTTTTTTTATGTTTTAAATAGTTATGATGGATCAAGTAGATGTACAGACCAGCAACGGTGTAAAGTGAGACGAAATACGAGAAGGCAAAATAATAGCTAGCGTTATAATCGCAGCACGATAACCGTTAATACAGATTAATATCGCAGACCATATAAGTAAAAGACAGTAATACTTAGCAAGTGAAGGAAGGGAGCGAGCGACGGGGCAATGTCCGACGTCTGCACTGGGCTGCATACATAATGCGTGCCCCCTACCACGCGTAGGTACGACGATCGATCGAGAAAAAGTTGCCTCGCCTTAGAAGATTGTGGAACTGATTGCAAAGGTCATTAACGTTAATGTTTCTGGAATGGAAAAATTACACGTGAGCAGGTAGGTTAGTTCTTGGAAGCTAGGCCCTTGGGCGATAATTTAACAGCAGTCTCGGTCTTTGAAAAAGATGCCTTACTGCGACAACAAGGTTCCTAGTTATATGCTATTGTTTAGCATTTGTCAACCTAAGTAAATAGGCAGGACTAAATTTCAAAACAGCATGGACCTATTAAAATAAACGTTGTTTACTAAGCTAGCTTTTCTATTAATCAATCTTAATTTCGGGTGGCATTCGAAACGCATTTTTTTTCGCATAACACTCTTCTAGGCGGACGTTACAGAATTTATTAAACGTCTACTCTGTAGATTAGGTTACGTTACATTACGTTAGTTTTCATAATAATAAAAATAAACCCTTTCTATTGTAAAAACGGTTTTAGGTCAAACGATTTTATGCCAATTGATACATTGCCATTGATTTTATGCCAAAAATACAACATATTTATGATGAATGTAAAAGGTCTATAAGGTGTAAAAATAAAACTACGAAAAAATGTAAATGGGTAAACAAGAAAATTATTAAAATGTGTAAACAAAGAGATAAATTGTATAAAATATGG
Source organism: Acleris sparsana (assembly GCA_923062465.1). Lineage (NCBI taxonomy): Eukaryota > Metazoa > Arthropoda > Insecta > Lepidoptera > Tortricidae > Acleris > Acleris sparsana. The sequence goes on from OV281293.1 coordinate 8,005,885, forward strand.
AAAAAGTCTCCAGAAAAAATTGAAAACAGAATATTGTATAATAAATATCGTAATAAAACTAATAAATACATTAATTATGTCAAAAATAAGTATATTAAAAAAGAAATTTGTAGAAACTTTAGGAATTCGAAGGAAATCTGGCGCATAATCAATGAGTTATGTGGTAAAATAAACAGCTCGATTGACGATGTAATTTTAAAACATTTTAAAATGAGCGAGAAAGGGATATGTAACAGTTTTGCCAGAGAATTTCAAAAAAATGTTGAAAACATGTCTATTTCTTGTAATAGACATATTCTTGAACACTCTAAGTTCACCGGAGGCGCAGAGGTGACAATGCGGTTAAAAAAAGCGACTTGTGATGACATATTTAAAATAATAAATAGCTTAAATGATAGAAAAAGTCCGGGATATGATAAAATCCGTTCAATAGACATAAAAAATAACTGTTCAAAAATGACACCTGTGCTAACACATTTAATTAATTCCTGCATTGCTACATCTGTTTATCCCGACGAACTTAAAATTGGAATAATACGCCCTATCTACAAAAAAGGGACTTACACAGATTATAACAACTACAGACCAATTACTATACTATCGTGTGTTGACAAGATTGCTGAGAGATACCTCGGTAACGAAATTAGTAAATTCTTGACTCGACATAAAATAATTAACACTAAACAGTTTGGTTTTCAAAAAAACCGAGGTACCTCGCAGCTACTTTGTGAATTCAGCAATGAAATCAACGAGCACATGCATGAAAAAAGGCATGTGCTCGTTGTTTTCATTGATTTCAGTAAAGCCTTCGATATGCTAAAATACGAGACGCTATTCAGTAAACTAGAGCAGAACGGCATACAGGGCCCCCTGGTTGAATTGTTAAAAAACTATCACACCAACAGATATACTCGAGTTAAGGTGAATAACACATACAGTGAGGCTGTACAAACGGATAAAGGCACGGCGCAGGGATCTATTATTGGCCCAACCGAATACCTGCTATATGTTAATGAAATGTGTAACATTATAACCGAGGGCTCTGTCTACCAATTCGCGGACGACACATGCATTATTACTGCCGACCGAGATATAGTCAAAGCCGAGAGTGTAATGCAAACGAACTTTGACACTATCTGTAAATGGGCGCATGATGTCGGGCTTGTTATTAACGCGCAAAAAACAAAAATAATGCATGTTCGTTCAGCTCATAATAAAATAGCACACGAGGTCTCTGTAGTTGCCCACCAACACAGTTGCCTACACCAGCACAGCACCGTTACGTGTAACTGTGAAAAAATAGAAGTGGTAAAGGAACACATGTACCTTGGACTTATAATAGATCACAGGTTCAACTGGGGACCTCATGTTAACTACGTGTGTGACAAGCTGAGAGCTATCTTGAGTAGATTATCAATTCTAAAGCATAAAGTACCATACAGAACACTACGTCTGCTATACTTAGCCCTCGCTGACTCTGTGATCGGCTACGCCCTGAGTACCTATGGTAGAACCTTTAAGACCTATATGGAAAAAATATACGACCTACAAATTAGAATATTAAAAACTATTGTACCAAATAATATTAAAAAGCTTTATGTAACCGACTATTCTCAACTATTTAAATACAGTAATCTACTTCCTGTACAGAAAAAGATGAAAATAGCTGTCTTAATTGAGGAATATCACAATGTTACAAATCTCAAAGTCAAGAAAAGATGTACTAGATTAAGAAAGTTAACATCACAAAGCCAATTTTGTTTACCTAAATACAATAACATATATGGTGCTCGAAAATATTCATACTTACTGCCTAAAATAATAAACCAATTACCGGAACATGTACAAAACTTATATGTAAATGGTTGTAAAATAAGAAAAATGTTGAAAAGGCACTTTTTAAAATGTAAAAATTTATCCTATATTCTGTAAATTAAGCTGTATGTCTACCTACTCAAAATACTTACCTTATAAATTATAAAACTGTATCAATATTTAAGAACTCCCCATCGGCACACAAACCTCTTCAAGGTTTTGCTTAGATGGGCATTGTACCTACTATGTATTTCTTTTTGTCTTAATCAATAAATTAAAAAAAAAAAAAAAAACATTATGCGAAAAAAGCATTATGGATTCCGATATAGACCCTTAGTTTCTCCTGTAAGTACATTACCTATCAGTTGTAAGAGTAAGACGATTGACAGAACCCACAATAAATCCTGCGCTAGAACGGAGGCATTGACTCGACCACCCGCTCCAACTCGTATGCCTATGTTAGGCGGAGAATGCGCGTTAGTATGGTACAGATGAGCTGCCAATTAATGTGCTGGTTTATCCTGTTCCATGTTTATTTCTGTTATAAAACAAACCAGTTTCTAATGATGCGAGGCATTACTTTTCTTTAACGAGATAGTGATTCGCGTCCATAAAACCCTTATAAAATAAAAGGCTTTTAGGCAGTTAGTTGTTTTCTAAGTTTTAACGTCCGCGTTTGTGTCTAATTCAAGTGTCATTAAAAACTTGGAAGACAAAGGCTACAAAAACCGGCATATGTGCTTCATTAGAAATTAATTAATTAAGTAAACTTAGATCTGTAATGTTTTTTAAGGCTCAATTTTGTTACTAAAAGTAGATAGTCAACACCGAAGTTTCTAGCTACATCTGTTTTTTGCATATGGAAATACAGACAAGCTGCTTTAGACCCGGAAGATTCAATGATATAACTCAGATATAGAAGAAGATAAAAATATTCTTTCTTCTTATGTTGATCAAGCTTGTCGTGTTTGGTCTAGATGCTTTAATGAACACGCATTGTTAGAATTAAAGCAAAAATCATGTCTGGGACGAGCGAAATACTAGCAAGAAAATCAGTCGATTAAATCAGAATTCTCACGACCGATTAGTAAGACAATGATGATTTCACGATCTATAGTTTTTTAGTTGTAGTTTGACATATGAAATACCTATTAATGTAGTGACATCTTGATCAGCCACAGTATAAAGTTAAATTAAATTTTAAATGAAAAAGATCCGTCGGGCCATGTTTAATTCTTATTATTTATTGAGCAACAACGGTTCAGTTGCATCAAAGCATCAAATGAAGCTCACACATTGCAGAATTCCAATTATTTCACAAATGCAAACATATGTAGCAGCGCATAAAAAGAATCGTTCCCAGGCGCTTGCAGGTGCTTAACCTGAAGATTTTAAAAGGTTACTTAAAGGACAACAACGCAATCACTTTATTTCGAAACCATTTACGGTTATGCTGTTTTAACGACTGTATACTGTTTTTAATGGGTTTTTTTTTTATTTGATTACTTTTCAGGCTTAATATCACCCGTATTCGCAAACGTCACTATGAGGTCTCACAGTGCTCAAGAACGCACAGGGAGGTTCAAATCGCTTCATAACCAAAAGGTCGGTCAAAAAGGACCAATCACAAAGCTGTATTAAACGCAGTGCGTTTACTCAGTGAAGGATCTCTAAGTATTTGTGAACACGGGTGTAAAATGCTCAGAAGGTTTTCTTTAGCGTAGGTTAGTAGCCTTCATTTTCCGGCTTCTTGACTAGCATCGCACAATTCGCATAGCATAGGTGGTTGTGCAAAGTCTGATAATCATCAAATGAGATTATTTCTTTCGAAACGTTCGTTTTACGTAATCCTTACGCACATACATAGCACGATTTGCAACAATTATATTGTTGAAACTAAATTGCGGTTGATTCCGATAGTTTATACATATACTTAATCTCCATAATTTTAGGTTTAAAACATATAAATATAGGACTTAAAATGGTGTCCAAAACTTGTCTTCATTTTACCAATAGCTTAGAAAAAGAAATAACTTCCGAAGTGCGCACGAGACTGGTATTATATTCACATACATATTGTATAATCGAGATTATTTATTATTGCAATGGTGCCTACTTTACACATGGTGAAGTTGCTTAAGTTAACCTAACATCCTGTAAACTGTGAAATGTATTAACCATTTGATTAAGGTACTCTTAACGCCATCCTATTTTAAAAGCGCCACGTGTGCGTCCAAATTTTGTGAAAACATCCTTCAGCATGGCCTTTGGCAAACCTACGACTTTAGTTGTCACTGTTTGTTTGTAAATTACTATTTCCCTAACAGTGAAATTGTAGTAGAAATATTCATCAGAATTCCTAATGAACTCTCCCAATATTATCGAGATATCGCAGCTAGTAGATGGCTACCAATATCTGCCAGTTTACCAGATCTTTGCAGGCCCTTGTGTAGCAGTGTATTTCTTTCGGCTAAAATGATGACAGGAAAATGTTATAATCCTCATTCAATCCATTCATAAGGTGACAATAAAAATAACAGAGATTCCAAGGATTCGTGCCTATCGATACGAGTGGTCGTCTCGAGAGTCGTATGTGTATGACTAATTTCTTGCGGTTGACATTGACGCGTCATCCGATACCTAAAGTATAAAGTACCAATAAGCATTGAATAACAAAACCATTTCGAATGCAAATAAGATGCATATACGTATGGAAAATAAAATACAGCATTAACATACAGTTAAAGACAGTTGTGATATTAAAAATGTACCTAATCCCATCTTACAGTCACGAAATAAATAGGAGAGTCGTATTATCTTCAAATGCCTACCAAATAAATATTATAAGTTCCAAGAACATCTGGTGGCTGTTAATATCTACTACGTAATTACTTATGTATGCTTAAACTAACGGACAATTCCCAAGAAAACAAAATTCTTCTTTATTAAACGAGCACGTCAATTTACTTCGATATTTAATGTTTTTAAATCATTTTTAAAGAGATAACAATCACCTAAGTGTCTGAAATTGAAAAAGCTTGTAGTAGGACGATGTTTGCATCTTTCACTCTTAATGCTTTTTTAAATAATACAGGTGAAAGCTTGTGATACTTTACTAAACCATCAATTTGCTTCGAACATGTCGAGGTTCTCTGCACTGATCAAATTACTATCCCACCAGTATTTAATAACAAATCGACAGATTCGCTTGGCCGAATTATTTAATCGCGTGATTTTAGACCAATGAAACAACCAAGCCGAGCAATTAACATCTACATGCTGATTTGCTCAATGGTAACAGCGGGAAAACTGAAAATCATCGTAGTTAACTAGGGAAAATTGTAATGGGGGTTTTTAGTTCAACTGTATAATACAATCGAGGTGTTGTTGTATATTGTACCAATTTTACGCGCTATGTGACAGTAACAGCTACTACCTAGCTGTCTCAAGCGGTAGGTACTAAGTTATTCTGTATGATCCCAAAATTCCAATATTCACTGAGATACAATTGATGTGGCAATCAATGAATTGAAGTGCTTTCACTGCAGTTATTATTTGGCTCTTAGTCATAAGTACCTATTTGTCTAAGTCCAAATAATATTCAATGTTAATTCTTGTACCATTTATCCTTATTGGGGTGGCGGTTAAAAAAAAATCTAGATAAGTGGGCTGTCAGCCAAAACGTTAGGGAACCGATGACGTAGAATTTTGACACCACACAAGACAACAAAGGTGACAAAGTGTAGCAAGCCTGCGATGAAGTCAAACGGGCAAACAGATCGATGCAGTCATCAGTTCCTTTTCAGATAGATAGGTACGTACTTAAAACGGCCACACGCCTACTGATTCACATCAAACAGACAACTATAAAAATCCATCTTGATGCTAGGTGTTGCATACTCAACGGTATTTGATAACTTTTCTATGTCAATTAACAAGGTTTATTCATCATCACCATGTCCGTCGAGATTATGTAGGTGATAGTCTTAAACCAGGGTTTCTCAAACTTATACCCCACGTACCGGTATTAAATTTCCCGGACGATTGTGACCCTGTTGAAAAAACCTCGTAAACCGCGTAGCCCAGACGTCGTTTCGCAATGTCCAGCCAGTCAATTCGTCAATTATGTTTTAAAGGCCAAAAGTGAAGAATAAATCCGTTTCTAAAAAGTAATCATAGGCCGAAAATGAGAAAGCCTAGTCAAATATTAAACAATAATAACCTATGAATAGAAACGCACGATATTCGCAAAAATACCATTAAGTTGGTCTGTCATCAAACATCGCGTGACAAACCAATATAGTAATTTTTAACGACTATGGTAAGTGAATTAGACCACACCGGAAAGTTCTACAAAGGGTCGGCATACAGAGGACTCGACATCCACGTGGCGCGATGCCATCGCAGCGCGAAATTCCCCGCTCCGCGGACGTTGAGTCGCGCGTAGCGCTTCCGTCACACGCCCCGTTAAGTATGAGTTTTTTGTATTATACTGTATATTATTATGGGTTAATTCAATAACAAAACTGAAAGATTAACCACGTATACTTCATAGTTCATATTTATGACGTGATCGAAAGAAAGGGACAGGGCAGGATTAACATTGTGTTTTGGGGATTAAATATATACACAGCGCGGTCCTCTCCTCAATCTTAATGTACGTATGATTGTGTTATTGAACCAAAAGGCGTTTGAAAACATTTAAAAGTACCTACCATTGTTCAATTTATGATATTTAATGTTTATTCCGTCTCTGTGTCACTGTTGGTAAAAAAAAACCTCTGATAATTACTAATCAATCCATCTAGCTAGGTATTCATACATCATCGCTACATTGTCATCGACGAGAATATTTCGAAAAGAATAATACCTATAACCCATTTTGACGACCATTTGTATTTTCACCGAAAGTACCTACCTACATAATAATGACTGATTGAATTGAAGTATAAATAAATAATATGACCATGCTTTAACTTCAAAATTAGGTAGTAATGAGTAATAATAATAATAATGGTAGGTAAATTAAGAAGGTATAGGTAAGTATAAGTAAGTAAACTAAGTTTGTGAAACCCTGCACTAGTGCATTGAGTTACGACAAGCAAGACCTTTTAGGCAAAAAAATGTTTGCTATAGGTACATCCGTTTGACAGATAAGGCCCAACCCTTGGGTGTACCTGTTCAAGGTAGGTACCTGTCACCTTATCACCGTTTCCCGGTAAACAAAAGCTTAAAAGTTACTCAGGTGTAATATAAAATTCATAAATTTATAATAGGTACCTAATAGGAATTCATAAAAGAGAAATTGCAGCCAAAATAGGTAGGTACGTACAGTTACTTAAAATGACAAGATTAGGTAGGTACTTATTATAGCTGCTCGTACGGTAGCGGCTCGCTCGGACCTAGGTAGAATGCCTACCTATAATAGTGGGTATCCAAATAAATCTACAAAATCAAGAGACCTCGCAGTGCAGGGTCTCCCAACCAGTCAGTGGGGCGCGCCTCCCTAAGGGGGCGTAGAAAGATGGCAAGGGAGGCGCGGAACGCTTTAAATTCGAAAAAAACTTCAATTCAATCTGTAACATAAGTACCTAATAATAATGTTGAATGAGATACATTCCGTGTCTGTATCACAACGAAACGTCATCGGTCGATGTTGTTAAAGTACCTACGTTTGTTTATTGTCACAAAATAATCCAAAGGGGGCCCCCCCTTGTCAGCCCTTGAGAAGGGAAACCCTGCTCTTGTGAGCTTGTGACTGGATGATGTGGTTATTATAGCTGAAATACGTGCGTAGGTTCCTGGTTTTATAGATTAATTGATTGATTTTGCCTACATAGATTGTAGTCACTAGCTCTAGTCTCCCTACCACTCATAGATACGGTACCTACATAAAATATTACCTCTTAACCTAATGAAACATGACCTCTCTACGAGTCTTTTAAAGTTTCGCCGCCTGTTCTTATCGTATGTCAAATAATATTGAGTTGAGTACCTAACTACTTACTTATGTATTGATTGGTTATTCCGTCGATCTGGTGGTATGTAGGAGTAGGAGGCTAAACTAACATCGTTGCACTTCGACCCCAACCGTCAACCGTACACTGCAGTTTCAATCCACAATAAACAAAGGCCCACATAGGTAGATTCGTAGGTAGCTATAAGGTATCTGTAGGTATTTATAGGATATACAAATAGGTACCTTATCATCAGAATTACTGTACGAGAACCTATTTACTACGAGGCTTGTGAATAATAATGAAATTAACGACATCATGAGTAGGTAGGTACATTTAAATACTAACATGAACATGCAAATCTATAAAATTCCAATCTTACTTGGAATAGTAGAGTAACACACATGAGAAGCAAGTAATTTGTGGTTTTAAACTTGTAGAGATTTAATAACTAGTATAAATGAAAACTGAAGTAATAATACAAGAAATATACCTACATTGATCAAGCGTAGTTTGTTTAAACAACTGTTTAGAAAATGGTAGAGCCAAATAAAAAAAACTACTTAATTTTACACATCAAAGTTATTATTAACGAAAAAGTGATCGTGAGAAAGAGGTGTTTAAAACCCACATTTAAAAGAACAAATATTCTCACACTAAAATACATCATAAACAAACTGTTAGTTTTGGCGACTGCACCGCATCGAGACCAGAAATCTGGTTTTGTGATACCGCTATGCACTCAAGTTAAATGAAGAAACGTATCATACCTGTTTAATAGTATAGCCACACAGCACTGAAGTTCCTAGGGACACATAACTATGGTTTATTTACTTATACAAATGCGATATTGTTCGTTTTGTGGAGGCGTTCGTTCGATCGTTTTGTCGTTGAACCGGTAGGACAGGACGCGCGATACCTGCCTTGGATCCGTCCGCTAACCGACTGTCTATGCTATGGTTGATGCACGTGTTTAGTTCAGCCGTGTGTGTGCGTACAAAGGCTTCTAAAGGTGCGCGTACGCGTGAGTAGTGTTGCCAGAGGATAAAAAGAAAAACAAGTATTCACATTTTTATAGATATTATTATGTCTATTTTAGTGTTTGTATATTATTTGTATTTATATTTTATTTGTTGGTAAATAAAAAAACAATTAACGGGTTATGCTGAAATGTTCGCACCCACCTCAACAATTTTTGCCTAGTTGACAGGTAGAGAATAATGGTAATAATAGTAAATATTATAAGCGATTTAAATAATTTTCGTTATCTTTCAAGCAAGCAGACTATGAGTGCCACAAAATGTATATAGACATTAACCAGAAAATCTGTACATCATGTCCATAGGTAGAGTCTGTCTAATAAAAAATGAACCTGAGGAAAAACTGAAAATATAAAAAAACTTTTTCACAATACTAAGGCCCGTATTAATAAACTATAGGTACTCAAGTGTCCATTTGTCCCTATTAAGACCAGACACGGTATCATATTTAAGTACAGTTTATTAATAGAAGAAGTTTTGTCGTTGTTATTCTGTCCCGTAAGCCAGGAGACAACCATGCGGAAAACTGCAATGTTGATATTCACCTAGACAGAATGCTCAGAGACAGAATTGTAGTCGGTATAAGAGAACAGCGGGTGCAACTAAAACTACTGGAAGTAAAGGACCTTAGTTTAGAAAAAGCAGTGGATGTATGCAAATCGGCGGAGCTGTCCAAAGAACATGCTCGGTGTTGGGGAAGCAGCCTGTTGCTGTAGATGTTGATGCAGTACGGGGCAGCCAGCAGTGCAGCACTACAAGTCTCCTCAGCTGCAAACAAACTCATCAAATAACAAAGCTAAGTATACTCAGCAACATGCACACATCACTGTTACTGAGGCACATGTTCTGCAAAAAATGGACGCGAATCAAACTGTGGTTATACAGAGTGATGCCTCAAAAAATGGTCTGGGCTGTTGTCTACTACAGAATGGGAAACCCGTTTGTTTCTCGTCAAGGAGTTTAACAGTTTCTGAGAAAAAAATCTCTCAGATTGAGAAGGAATTATTAAGCATTGTTTGGGCCACTAGAAAATTCCATTACTATATTTTTGGGCAAAAAACCCATACATGAGGTTCCATCACCCAAGCTCCAAAGACTTAAATTAAAGTTGCTCAAGTATGACATTGAGTTTCAGTACTTAAAAAGTAAATTAATGTACTAATAGCAGTCCTTCTGTCGCATGCCTTCATAACTACAAATGACACTGACGATACATACGAGGGCTGTTTGATAAGTCCTTTTAAAAACTACCTATTTTTAAAACCCTTTTTCTGGTAAATGGCATTAACACTGGCAGGCACAATCTTTCAAATAAAGCCTGTCAAAAATTCAGCAAAAAAAAACAATTTTTGTCAGTATAACCATTGCTTAACTGTGATCACTCGTAAATTTTCAACAACTATGGAAAAATCGGAATTTCGTGCCGTTATAAAACATTTTTTTATGAAGGGTTGCAGTGCTGCCACAATAAAAACTTAACTTGATTCTGTCCATAGCACTAACGCACCAAACATGCAGACTGTTTGTAACTGGATAAATGATTTTAAACGTGGTCGGTCAAGCACATCTGATGCTCCACGCTCTGGTCGCCCAATCGAAGTAACTACTGAGGATGTTGTTGAAGAAGTCCATAATATTGTACTCGACGCGTAGAATAGCTGAGGACACTGGCATCTCCACTGAGCGAGTGAATATAATCCTGCATGAAGATTTGGGTATGACAAAGCTGTCTGCACGATGGGTGCCACGTTTGTTGACAATCGAACAAAAACGCGAAAGAAAGCGAATTTCTAAACTGTGTTTGGATATGATGAAGCGTAATTCTCGGATTTTTTGGAGTCGATTTGTCACTGTGGACGAAACTTGGGTCCATCATTATACACCTGAATCAAAACAGCAATCAAAACAATGGATGGCGACTCGTGAACGTGCCCCAAAGAAGGCCAAGACTGTTTTGTCGGCTGGGAAGGTGATGGTGACAGTCTTCTGGGATGGCGAAGGAATCATTATGATTGATTACTTGGAAAAGGGAAAGACTATGACTGGCTGTTATTACGCAGAGTTATTGGACCGTTTTAATGCCGAATTGTTGGAAAAACGACCAAAATTGTCCCCGAAGAAAGTCCTCTTTCATCAAGACAATGCCCCAGTGCACACGTCAACTATTGCAATAGCCAAAATCCACGAGTTGGGCTTCGAGCTGGTTCCGCATGCTCCGTATTCGCCAGATCTAGCTCCGTGCGATTATTACCTATTCCCAAATCTGAAGAGATGGCTTGGAGTGCATTTTTTTTTGACAAATGAGGACTGCATCGCAGGTGTAAACGCCTATTTTGAAGACCTTGACAAAACGTATTTTTGGAGGGGATAAAAAAATTGGAAACTCGCTGGAACAATCAACCCTCGTATATGTATGATGCCATTCACTGTTTAGGGTTGGCAAATAACTTGCAGTGCACGGATGAATTTAAAATTAATTAATTTCAAAAACAAATAACGATACTGAACTATCAAATATAATAGAATTTACTCAAAACGGATGGCCGGAGAAAAAATATGTCTCTGATAACTTACAATATTATTATAAATTCAGAGGCGATATAACTTGTGATGAAAATTTGTTATTTATGAAACATATATTTCTAATACCAAAGACATTACGTGTACATATAATGAGAAAAATACACGAAGGTCATCTTGGTATGACTAAGATGAAAAACCTAGCCAGAAGATTGTACTATTGGCCCAAAATAGATGAATACTTAGACAGTGTTATGTGTGTCAAACTTATCAAAATAATGACACCACCGTTACGTATTAACATCCCCGACTTACCTTTCTCAAAACTAGGAACAGACATAATGGATTATAGAAATAAAAGCTATCTTGTGATATATGATTACTTTTCTAAATAGCTTGATGTAAAATTAATCTGAAATAAAAGTGGCAAGACTATTAAATAGTCTTAATTATGTATTTTTGGTGTACCAAGTGAGATAGTCTCGGACCATGTTCCCTTCTACTCACGAGAATGTAAGAATTTTGCTAATTAATGGGGATTTAAGTTTACCTATGCAAGCCCAAGGTACCCGCAATCAAATGGCATGGTAGAAAAAGCCCTACAAATAGCAAAAAAAAAATGCTGTTTAAATGCCAAGACGACAACACAGATTTCAAAGTAGCGTTCTTAGAATACAGATCTTCTACTTTTTGTTTTTACCAGCAGAATTGTTAATGAACAGAAAGCTCAAAACTATATTACCTGTCACTTTTAGATATTTAAGGTCAATACTGAATATTAAAATTCAAAGTGAGTTTCATAAGACTGTCTCTAAAATGTAACTAATTATAATGCCAATACCAAAAGTAAAGATAAATTTAAGGTAGGCCAGAAAATATGGTTTAAGAAAGATTGTAATAGCAATAAGTGGCTACAAGGCCAAATAGTTAAGATTAATGGTTTTTGGTCCTATGTTTTCACTGATTGCAATAATATTAGGTACACTAGGATTTCTTATCATGTTCGACCTGGGTGATTGTTAGTCTTTCAACGCTATGCTTATTGGTTGAATGTGTAGCTTCACAGATTTCTATATAAACTGTACAGTTTCCTATGTAAAAGTAAATCTTCGAAATAAAAGAGGGAAAGAGAATGTATGAAATTTAAAAAAGAAAAGGGATAGATGTAATATCTGTGGATGTTAACGCATTTCGTATAATCTGTGGTAAAATAATGTCTGCTGTCACTGGCACAGATTATTAAGGTATGTCTTAAGAGGGGTGCACTCGCCCCTTTCCCTTCTACGACTTGAAGCAGAACACATTGTAACCTAACATTAAGACAAGATTAAGGAAATATACGTGTCTCCATCATGCATTTGTTTCACTAAATACTACTTACAAAAATCTTCTATAACAAGTGATTAAGTAATAGTACATTATTGCCTAGGCACGGAAGTAGGCAATTGCGGGGCGAGGATTGGTTTAAACGGACGAGCTTGCGAGTCCGTTTAAAAATACGAGGCCCGCAATTGCCGTTCCTGCCGAGGCATATATAGTGCTTTTCTCAAAAATCGCAAGAATAAAATTATGTTGGAGTAAAGTACTTTATTAAGGAAAGAAATACCACACAATCTATACAGACAATATTATTACCTACTCTTTACCGTCTTTTGTTTATGACAAGGAGAAACGCAAGCTTTTTTTTAAAACTACTCAAGCTATTCGAGATACAGATAAAAAAGTTATATTCCGAACAAAATTTGGATGTAATAAGACTTGTGCCCTCATTTTATTAAGGCCGTTTTCACTTTTTAAAAAGTTAGATACTAGATGGTAATGAAATTTGTATGCAACATTGCGTGCTTGTGTAGCGAGCACGCAATGTTTTTTTTTTTTAATTTGAGATCTGTCAGTAAACTATGTACTTCGCATCCCAATATATAGATAGTAATGTCCACTTTTCCTGTCATTTTTGAGAAAAAAGATTTTATTTATTATAAGGATAAAACATTGTTATAATTTCATAATTGTGTACATAATTCACACTTATTTCAGTTCGAGTCAGTATCTCAAGCTTCAAAATTCAAAATAATAAAATATTTATTCAGTAAATTGGCCACATGAGAGCTCTTTTACACGTCAGTAATATGGAGTGAATGTACCTACTACTAGCGCTTCGGAAAAGTCAAGGCAATCATTGCGGAGAAGAAGCGCCGCAAGAAACTCCAGAAAAAAGTATTTTTTTCCAATCATATAATACAATAATACTTAGAAGTAACATTACAAGGTAATAAAGTAATAAATAATTATTTTGAAACTAACAATTGTAAAATGTAAGCTCAATAACAGTGAGTAAATTAAAAATAGTGACTAGGAGAACAATATGGCGAGATCTCTACGTCAGGAACAATAATTAAACTAATTGACAATAACGATCTAAATTTGTCACTGTGGCGTTGATGTTGTGAGGTCGCTTCTTTCCTGGAGTACTGAAGACACCATGGTTTACTTTGCCTTCATTATTTATTCTCTTCAATGATGGATGAAACACTGATATCTGTAAGAAGAAAGAAAGAATTATATAAACAGATAACCATTTACAAATACATTGTGTTGTGACACGCAGTACAGCCCCATTGTACAGTCCGACAGCTCTAAGAACATGTGGGTTTAGGTGAAATCAAATTGCATCGGTTTGGTTCAAATGGCAATGCTTTAAGAACAAAGAAGACAGGTATAACCCGAACATCTTTTCCAAAAGCTCATGGAGTGCACGTAGGTACATTTGGTTCAACAACAAACATCTCTATGTATGCTCTGCATACATTAAATACCTACATATTAATATTTTATTGATATCTTTTAACTAAAAGTATATAAACACCTTTTTAGTGTTTTATTGAAACTATTGAGTGTCAGTTATATTAATAATCTGTCTATTTATTAAAATTACTTATTTAAATTAAAATTGCGCATCTTAAGAGATTCAACATGATATAGGTACAGACAATATAGCTATAAATAGGGAAGGACAATGATTTAATTAATTTTAGTAGGTTCCGGTCATTGATGTGATGATATTTCTTCTAAATACTCCGGTTGACTCTGGCATAGCAAATCGTTTTGCTCCCACTCTTTAAATTGCTGAAGATTTTTCAAACCCGTTGGTTTTTCACCATCCACGTTCAGCTTATCTGAAAGGAATACATCGTTTAATTCTTAACGCAAAAGAAATACCAATTTCAATAAATAGGATGGACAGAAAATGCTATATAATCTATGAAACTTTGGATTGAAGATATAGAAATAATAAGTATCAAAATTAACATGCCGTACTAACCTATGAATTCGGTCACCCACGGTATCTAAACACTCTATTTTTTGTTTCAAAATTGCCTATCTCTTATTTTGTTTTTCTTTATATTTTTTATTTATAATGGTAAAAAGAATCTGTCGCACACCACTTTTGATAGTTTTACGCATGTTTAGTCCGTAAATTTCCAAAATATTTTTTTAATTTGACAGACTGGCACCAACAACCACTTGTTCGTCAATGTCAAAACGACATTTTTATAGTGTTGCCAGACTTGCCAGTCAAATAAAAACTCGATTCATCATTCATTAGACAAACTCTAAGAGTAAACAACTTTATACATTTATGAAGAATTTTCGGTCCTCCATACTGGCAACATTACCGGACAACTCATAGGAACTTGCCTCCAAGCAACAAGCAAAGCAAAGCTCGCTCTTGCCATGAGATCTGTAGTATTGTATCGTATCCTAGCTCGGTTTTATTTTGTTGTATAAATAGCCCCGATACCAACATGTTCAGGTTCTGAGTTCGCCCGCAGGCAGATCCTTCTTATATTTTGCTTAAAATTACTTTAGCAAGCACCTCGTGCAAGGTTTAAATGTTGGACAGGTTTATCCCGTTTGAAGTGTTTTAAAATGCAAGGTCAAGGCTCTAAATTAAAACGGCTGAACTTGTAATACTGATTAAAAAATACACCTACTTTTGGAGTAAAATAACCTTTTTCTTACCACCTACACTACAATACCTATTTTAATACCAAAGTATCTAATTGAATAAGGAATAAGTTGCTTATACTGATATTATCTTTTATAATACAATTGTAATAAAATAATACAAGTAGGTACTTGTTTAATTATATAATTACTCTGAAAATTAAATATTATTTAAATTTATTCGGTTTAAATTTACCGTCATCAAGGTCAATTTCGCCAGCAGGATCACAGATTATTAAGGTATGAGCAGGATGGCTAACAGGAACCACTCCTGCCCCTGTCACTCGTCACTCGAGACTATCGAGATAACCCGGAGCTAACGTAAAGCTATGTATGAACTTCGATTTTCAAAGTAGGGCCCCTGAAATGAATCTTTTAACTACATAAGTTATAACTAGAAGGCCTACCGACTTTTTGCATAAAACTCAGTTAAACTCGTTTAACACTTTTTGGGGCATTAAGGAAAAAGGGACAAATAAAAAAAAAACAGGAATAGTGTACCTACATAACGGATAAAGAAAAACATAAGAAAAGTAATACAACCTTTAAAGCGCCCTCTATCGCCGAGTAGGATTTTCGTAGAGTGACAATCTGTGTCTGTGAGTGTCTGTGTGTGAGTTCTGTGACGGATACAAAACAAATGCCATGCCATAAACAACTTTTTATTTTTGTTTGTTTTGATTTGTGGGTGGTTGATTTGATACCTAACATAATAAGCAAAAATAATAATACTGTATGGGTTGGACTAAAGCAAAGGGGGCGCAGGACTTAAAAATTTTTTCGGCAAAGTGGTATCATTATGACACCTGATTTAAATGATTTTATCTTATAAAGGACGCTAAAATAAGCATGTTTTACTTGAAAAACTTTTCTCTAAATTCAAAAATGGTTGAGTTATAGGGGATCAAATGTTGGTTAATTTCAAGGCGTCAGGGACTTAGACTTTTTTTTTCGGAAGATTGATGTCATTATGACACCTAATTTAAATGATTTTATCTTATAAAGGCCGCTAAAATAAGCATGTTTTACTTGAAAAGCTTTTCCCTAAACTTGATAATTACCGAGATAAATGATGGAATCTTACGTATACGATATTAGCCTGCGAAAGTCCGAATCTAGGGCTCTCGCTGGTTAGGACGCGTGCCGACACAGCGCGCCCTAGAGTGTTTTTATAGAGCTGGAGGCGCGGAGGGAGAGCAGTCCTCGCCCGCCATGACGAAGCGCGGGAACGAGTGAGGCGAGCGGCTGAGGCTGGTCGCCGAAGGCGACCAACAAGCCGAAGCTACGGAGCCGAGCGAAGTGACCGTGCGCCGTCATGCAAGGGCGAAAGGGCTGCTGTTCCCGCAGCGCCGGAGATACAGAAAGTCACTATTGACATTAAAAACGATTATTATTTTATTGTTGGCATTTGCGACAACGGCAATCAATTAGTTTAATAGATTTTATACCTAATCCAGGATATACTCTGTGTATATCCCGGATTAGGCGACGAAACCTGGCAGCTTCCATATTTTCATATTTTACAAGTGCTTAGAAACTTGCCAAATTCGAAGTCAATTATCTCGGCCATTTTTGATTTTAGAGAAAAAGTTTTTCTACAAAACATGCTTATTTTAGCGTCTAGAATGAAATTTTTCTAAGTGTTTTATGATTGCTATAAAATTTTCATTTTTGGTCAAAACAAAACTAAGTCCTTTTAATGCGCCCCCTTTACTTTAGGCGGACCACTGTATGACGTATTGAAGTGGTATTGAATGCTTTTTCGCGATGCGTTTAGCGACGCATCGCACCACTTCTCTACACTAATCAAACTTATCAAATAATACGCGAGGTTTTCATCTGGTGCATCCCCGCATCACGAGTTCGCATTTGGATGGCGTAAGGTAAGTACTCAGTATTCCTACTTACTTTAAAGTTAAATTTATTTGCAATATGAGTAATGATCAGATGACTGACTTACGAGCATCTATTGCTTGGGCAAACGAAGACTACGTTTGCCCAATTTTTCTTCTGCGTTTGCTTTATTTGTTCGGCTATTATAATTGTTTTGTTTCCCGGGTGTGAAGGAAGGTGCTAAGCAACGAGCAATCATTTTATAATTGTAAAGTCTGTCAAGAAAGTTATGAAATGAATATGATTTTATGATTGATCCAATGAGCTAAATTACAGTGTAAAATAGCCCAATAAAACACAGCAATATCTAGTCCCTTACTGTATTTTTTTATGCTTTTTTATACGGTAATTCAACTTGTCTGATCACTATCTTAAGTCTTACTGGCTTTGCTCATTTTTCTCTATGAATTTGGTCTAGAAAAAGAAATATCATACCCCATACTAAGGTGAACCCCACTTGTCTATTACTAGAGGTATTAGAAACGGTGAAATATATTTGAATCCATTAGATAATATTGATATCTTCAATTTCATCACATGTTAATCATTTTTGTTTTATGGAAACAAATGTGATATTGACATAGTGACTGTACCTGTGCTGTTTAGAAAAGTATTATTCTCTAATCATCTTCATAGTGGTGCACATCCATTGGAGGATGTAAGTCGATTTTACTTCCTACTAATAATTAAGATATTATGATTAATCTAAGGTCCAAAACATTATAAGTTTTTTATTATAAAGGGTTACTAAAATAAAAATATTCCGTAATTTTTAGATTCATTTTATTTTCAATAACATAAAAATGTTATGTTATTCATTTTACACATTTCAAAATGAATTTCAGTGGGTCGATCTGATTTGCTAAAATGTTCACATTAAATTCAAAATGTATATCTACAGTACAGTTTGGCTTTGCATGAACTTAGAGTCATGGTTTGCATTTACCTTATATAGAAATCTTCTTTCACCTATTTCCAAATGTTGCATCTTATATTTGTACAAGAGCACAAACTCTACTTTACTCCACAGCTGTTCATTATAGTACTCAACAAAATATATTGTAATAGTTTACATGTTAGGATGGATCATGCAACTGGCTCCTTGTCTTTTTTAATGTGATATGCTATACATTTTTTGTGATATTTTCCATTTTATATAAACAAATTCGTCATTTAACCACCCAAAATTTGGTAAATGTGTAAAAAAAGTGCTATTTGGTCACACAAAAATCCTTATGATGATCCACCCAACAGCAATGTTCACTACAATAAATAGAACTAGCTAACTGGAATTGAAGGTCCCTTAAAAGTATGCATTTAATCAAAACGATGGTCAACTAGTCAAACTTTAATTTTTTAATCATTAATTTGCTCTTGTCATTTAAATACTGATTCCAGTAAGGACCTAAGTTAAGATCAAGGGAGCCGCCGAGGGATATGTGTGCGTAGTTGACCACTGCTTTGTGTATAATACTAATTTTATTGTTTTCCGTAATAGATGACTATCTCTAAGAGGCGTCCATATTCATAGCATGAAGTAAAGATGCGCAAATCACCAATTTTTACACAAGTTAGTGAAAGGATTGACAGATTTACATATAAACTCTAAGATATTTATTAACCGTTTCATCAAAAATTTACTAATAGTAAGTTATCTCTGAAAATTGACATCTAAATTAATTATGGATATTTTATGGGAACTTAATTCCATTTAGAAATTTCACGGTTGAAGGTAGCAGCACACCGAATGAAGTAGTTTAGGTACGAGTAGCAGGAATGCGTTGTCAATTTTGTGTGTCACGTTGGTACCGCGCATTACCGCTCTTTCTGCAATACTTCATTAAGTATGGCGACAGGTTTACCTAATTGACAACTGGCGCCGGCGCCGTGTCCTGCGCGCGCGACGCTGACGTCCATTCAGTCACAAATAAACATTTGAAAATACGTGAAACAAGATATAGTCCATCCATGCTCATCTGAATTTTATCATCTAATTACAAACTATTATATCACTATTATAAACTATACAATTTGAACAACACAGTATTATGTCATTAGAATTCATTATTGCTTCTCTATAGTATATTGCTACGTTGAAGTTGATAGGATAATGAAGTAAAATTTAGATGAGCATAGGGCTGGTGACATGACTTTAACTACCGTGTACGTTCAAGATTAACCTAATCCGGCTTGTGTTTGAGTGTGGAGTGCGTGTCAGAGCACGCCACGGGGCGACGTGTCGTTGCGAGGCTGCCTTGGGGTGTCAGACAGAAGGCACGTGTCGTAATTTGCACTCTGAACGCATGTTAACTTTTATACATATGGTATTTCGTATGTACATGTAAAACCATGTGTAGATTTTTTTAATTTAGTAATACTATACTAAACTGGCCGTCATATAAGTATCTGCCATGTTCTCCTAAATATAACTAGGTAATATAATATTATTAACTAAATCATATTTACAAATAATACAGTTCATTACTATATATAGAAATTAAAATATATTTCTATCATTCTTCGATTCACATAACGCAAAATAATTTAACAGAGTTCATTTTTGCACTCACATTTACAATATAGTTTTGTAACTAATTTGTTACCATTTATTTGTTGATTTCAAACAACTCATATATCACCCAATAAGCGAGTAGCACAATTACTCACGAATCCTATCATATTACCTTATCGTTTAAAAAATGCAGAATATGCGAAAAACTTGAAGGAATACTTTACAGTAAATGGCAATTGAACGTTATAGTTCGCCCGCATCCAATAGGAACTATAAGATTCAGAATGCCTTCCGGCGGCCGCAGCCCTAAGCTATATTATGTACACGCCGCGGTCGCCCGGCCCGCAGTACCAAACCACTAGCACAAATAACTCCCACTTATGTACACCCACTCAACTATCCAGAAATTATAAACTCTAAACGGTTATAATTATATCTCATCGAATAAGTTGAATTAAGTATTAATGAAAATTTGTGTTACAGTTTATGCTAGAGTTTAGAATATAAGGAGCTTAGATGCGCCACCGATTGCGCGGCGGAGCGAGGAACTATAATACATTCAAACACCGCAGTGTCTATGGCCACGCCTCGCCTCACATACTTTACCTATATGCTAAACGTTCTCCAGCATCATTGTTGCAACAACCGATGCTCCCGTGTGTGAATACATTGGATCTCGCATGCTCTAGTCAGGTTGAAAGAAACGCTTATCAGATGTGCCCATTCGACTCGGTAGTAAAAATGCAAATAAATTGTAATGCAAACTTTTGGCTGGTTGTTTAATCCTGTGTCAAATGCAATTTTCCGTTTTCTATACACAAAATGACTTAAGCATTAGCGAAATCCAACGTTTTCACGAATGGAGAAGGGACTAAAATCTAGTATCACAATGTCGGGCTTCGCTGGCTTGAATGCGAATTGAATCAACGCCTTGCAAGGATAACACCGGATCACTTAAGTTATGTCATAACGAGCTGTACTTCCTTAAACTAATAGTATACATTTTCTGACAGAAAAACACGATTGCTTCATTAGAAGAATTTTCCTACAGTTCAATCCTTATACCAGCGAAATATTTCACTGTATTACGGATTTAAAGTGATTTCACAATCAAATTGTTTACCACAGTAGGATCTAAGCGAGGTTACAATGCAATTGCGCTTTTTCCTATCTCCTCACAGGTTACATTACAGAATTTCATGCCATTGCGGTTTTGTTATGATATCCATCATCAATTCCGCTGCCATGAAATAAGCTAGTTTCCTCTGTTCAGTACTCCCGTTAGATCAGTTTAGTGATCGGTGTATCCTAGGAGGGTGTTCACTCGAAGAGCGCCAGGAGGTCGTCGGAGGAAGGCACGCGCGGAGGGTGTGAGCCCGCGGAGGAGGACGAGGAGGGCGGCGTGGCGAGCAGCTCGCCCAGCGCCGGCGCATCCAAGTACGAGAGCAGCTCCATCGGGTCCACATTCGTCTCCGGCAATAGCTGCAATTGTAAGTTATGTTAGTTTTTAGCGCGTGTAATTTACTTAAAGTTCCAAATTCCAATGCAGATTTACTTCAGGGTTTACTTTTGTTTACAGCATTAGATTTTGTGAATATAGTGTTTTACATTATAAATTATAATGTAGTCAGAAAGCCAACTTACATTCAGATTATCAGTGCCCTCGCCGTCGATGACCGCCGCAGGATCGAAATTCAAGTCCGATGGTATGTCAACATCGGTGAGGGAGTGGTGGCCGACTGATGGCGGGCCTGGTGTGTGTGACGAGCCAGGCGTGTGTGCGCCGCCGCCGCCGCCAGGGGTGTGCGCAGAGCCGGGTGTGTGCGGCGTGTGCGGGGTGTGAGGCATCTGCGAAAAAACAAGTTGTTAAAATAATAACATAATTATCCTCAGAGGACCTAAAAAAAAGAACTTGGGATTTGTGTGTTCTTAAAGATTTTGCATGACATGTAACTTACCTGATCATTCAGACTCTTCTCCATTGCGTTCAACGGGTCTAGCGAGTTCACACTGTCATTCAAATGCGAAAGCGGCCCATTGCCAGCAAACTCGTTACTACCAGGACCATTGCTCATTCCGAAGTCGTAGCTCTGATTCCCGTTAGCGTTCCTGTTCTGTGTGCTCTGGTTGTATGAGGAGATCATTGAGCCGCTGGCAATTGTGTTCATGTCTGGAGGCAGGTATGGCGAGAGAGCTTGGTCCCAGTTGTTCATGGTAGGCATGTTCATTGAACCTGGTGATACTGCTTTACCCCGCTTTCCTACACTGTTGTCGTTACTATCTTCATCCTAAAAACAATACATATAATAAAAAATCGGCCTTTTTTGGATTTTCATGGTTTTAAAGGATGATTAATTGAGTAGGTGCTTTTGTTTAAAGCAGGTAGGTTAACAAGTAATCACCTTTATTCCCGCGTTGGCAGGATTCTTAGCTGGCTTCCAATTCGCTCCGCCGTCAATGGTGACTTCGTCTACGTCTGAATTGTTAGCAGTGTTGAGGATACCCCACATATACTGGTCGACTTCTAGGCCCTCAAGTTGCGCTGGTTTACTGAAAAATAAAACGATTTATTTAATTTCCACAAGTTTCACTCGTGTTGTCCATATCAGCAGGAAAGTTGATAATAATACAAATACTCACTTGCAAACAGGACATCTCCACGACCCCCTTTCGCAGTTGAGTTGTAGATAAGATTCCAGGTCGAAACATTGTATGTGTTTGCATTCGTGCCCTCGAGCAGGTAGCGTAATCTTCTTGAATGTGATAGGACATTTTAACGAGACCTTTAACGCGGTCTGTTCTACGCTGTCCCTGTCGTTGGGGTTATTGGACACAATATTTCCGTTGCCTGGGGACTGGTTGAAATTCATCTTGATCTTGGCGATGCAGTGGTCTGCTGTTAGCAACCTCTTGCGTAGTAAACCTTGCAGCACACTTCGAACGCTCGGCCGATGGACCAATTGTAATACGAACAGGTGTGACTGGAAATAAAAATCTGAATAAATATCAGTTGCAATAATATTGGCATGATATTATGAATAGATGTATTGTGACAAATTCTAGAGTTAAGCGGTGTGTTTAAACAAGTGTTTTAAGAATATTGGTGGGCGAAAATATTTGGCGGCCTTTATGTAATGAAGACACTTACACAACAGCAGGCGGACACGGTGATCTGTATCGTGTTTCTGCCAGGTTGGCAGACATCTTTCAGGTACAGCGGTTTGTGTGATGATTTGTTCTCTCCTCTATCTATCATTAAGGGCGTCGCATTGACTGAGACCTGAACACTCGCCGGCCAGTTCGTGTTCATCTGCCTATCTTCATGGTGGAAGCATTTCAGTTGTAACTCAAGGTCCGATCTGAAACAGAGCACACGTTATACTTCGCTCTAATTTTGTGGAGTTTTAATTCAAAGATGGATAAAGCTTGATGAATATTTACCTCCATAGTAACGTTGAATGGACCGTGGGTTTTAATTGGAATACATGATTGCTAACTGCTAAATTATGTTCTAATCTAAATGGTGGTAATATAATACCATCTCTTACAGGGAATGTTAACCGGAGCTCATCATCTGAAATAGAAAACCTTTTATTAGTTTCTGGATGACTATATGAAGCATTTCATTAGAAGATTTTACTCGTCGTTCAAGACTAAATAGAGTTAGTCTTATTGATTTACTAGTTAAAGCAATTATCTAAAAACTTACTTTGCATGCCCATAGGTTGTTTGAGCTCGTTAAAGTGGGGTTTTACATCGCTAGCTGAGTTCGGGCTTATGTATGGCGGCATACTACTAGCTGGCGTTAAAGGTGGTGTCGGGTTCCCAGGGACGGGGCTGTGCTGGTAGCTCATGTTAGTCCTCATGGCCACCTCCTGCGCAAACTGACCGCTATACTGGCCAGCGTACTGACCGTTTCCACCCTGATGCTGAGGAAACTGATTAGGAACGCCGCCGTTAAAGTACTGTCCCTGATTAGAGTAAGGCGGCGTTGTCTGCCTCATGCCTCCTCTCATTCCCCCTGCGAAGTTTCCACTAGGACCTAAAGGTTGCTGAGGTGGATACTGCCCCTGGAAGCCGGGCCGGCCGCCGTAACCCGCAGGATACTGCCCTGGACCGAAAGTGGGTTGGCCCTGCATATATTGGGTTTTACGCTGGTTCATCAACATCGTTCCTTGCGGATATGGCGTGTGCCGTCTCTGATACTGAGGCGCCATTTTGGCGGAACTGGCCATCTGTGCAGGCCCCATTTGTGAGGACATCATATTAGCGTGCATGCCCATGTTAGCCATTTGTGCCATCGGGTTCATGCCATTCATGCCAGCGTTGCCCATCTGGCTCATGCCGGTCATTCCATTCATTCCGCCGTTTCCCCCCATGCTCATTCCAGTCATACCGGGGTTGTGGGTGCGCTGCTGACCGTAGCCGTTCATCGCACTATACTGGGGGTTTCCCATAGTCATGTTTTGCATCTGGAATTGAAAAAGGATCCTTTTAAGATTTTATACCATCGAAACTCAAGAGGCTGTTAAGTCTGAAGAGTGTTACGAATTTTATTTGATTTATGTAGCGGGTGTTATTTTTTGCCGTACCTGCGAGAATGGCTGCGAGTCCTGCATCGCGGCCGAGGTGGCCGCGGCGACCATTGCGGCGGTGGCGCCGAACTGCGCGTTCTCGCCCCCGCCGCTCATCGCGCCCGAACCGCCGGCGCACCCATAGCCGCTGATAAAAAAAAAGAATATCCATAAGAACCAGCAAAAAAATGCTATTATTATAAGATGCTAACGAAGAACGCAAAATAGGTACGTATTATAATATAACGTGAAATCAGTCCAGTAAACTTTATTTCACTGTCGATACGAGTAGTTTCTATTGCAAGCGGCCTTGCAGAGCCGAACATTCCACACGTTAACGCTTCGATTATTAATAAACTCAGTCTCAATATTGAACCCAAATCCTATACACGTAAGATCTTTTTTTATTACATGCAGAGATTTTATTATTTTACGAACAATGAGAGAAAAAATCAATATGGACGTATAGTGACGCGTTGTTACCCCTGTGTTTCTCTCGGGATGTGTTTGATTTTTTGTATGGCGCCGGAGTGGGAGCGCGATTCATGTGAACTGCTTTTGGGGCGAATTCCCGAGCCTTCCCGGAGCCCTTCCTAATAATTCCCGACAAATGCGCGACAAACACTCGCACGGGCTCATTGTTACACCGCATCTCTGCTAGTAGTAGTGTACAACAATATTGTCGCTTTTGTGTAGCCATTATAAATTTATTATAATGAATACACAAACACACACACACATGAATAAAATACGCGCTGTACTGATGTGCCGAAAATGTCGGACTATCATTTAAAACATGATATTTTTTGTTTGTTTTAGTTACTTGTTAAAATTAGCGAGATGTGTTTGGGAGATACTAAATAAGTCGTTACTTTGACTGTAAATCCACTTGGCCATTGTTGGTTTTCCACAGCTCCTACTTAAGTATTCTCATAAATAGCTTAACAGATACTTAGTAGCGTCGTTCGAATGAGCGACAACCAATAAACACACGAGTCAACAACGCTCAAGTCGTTGTGCCTATTCATCGAGACTGCAGATGATTTACAAGGGTCCTTCCTTAGGTAAACTCGGCTCGACCTTATACTTCTTTTTATAGTTTTGTCTGGCTTTTTTTCTTTTGCCGACCAAAATGTGTCCCGACAAAAAAATACGTGTTCAGTTCAGTATCCTGGTGCACTTTTTGTTAAGTGGTACCACATCCGAATAATCACTTACGGTCTGCTCAAAATATTTGGGATTTTGAATGCGAGCGGTTCACCCGTCTCAGGCATTTCTTTTGAGACAATTCTTGGAATATTTTTTGGAGCGTTTTCTGCGACGAGCCGTCTGGTTTTACTAACGTGTAGTTAGAAAATTTACTTAAATTTGCTAGAAAGTATCCATTACCTACTGTACTGGATTATTGGAGCTATATTTTGTAACGTTTAGCTAACTGCTCTTCGATACACGTTGATAAATCGATACGGAGGAGTGGCTATGTCGCTATTTCGAGAAACTAGAAGGTGTTTGGCATAGTATTGAGAGATGTGTGAGTAACGCGTAGATATTTTGATACATAGGCTGCAGTTAATTTTGGATCGTTGCGCAGACGTGTCGGATTCCTAGTTAATTGGCAGTGGCGATAATCGCGCATTGAATTTGAATGCTAGAAAATGCTCGAGGTGTTTGTAAATTTTAGTCAACTTTTAACTAACTTTCTCTATCTGACGAGAAATCTCTGAAACCAGTAGGTTTTTTGTCTTGATAGTTTTTGTTATTTATATTATGAATCTTGACTTACCAAAGTAGACATCGTTTTCTTTTATTTTTAACGTGAACTTTATTTAAGACGTGATAAGTAAGGCATTAATTATGAGCCGCGTATAGATTACTATCATGGCAGCGTGAAGCCGTGCCGCGGTGAGCCCCATTTCGACGCCAGTTGGTCACCCCCGTTAAATACCACTTCACATTGTGGCTTGTGCACATTGCTTGCGTTCAACTATTGATACATTGAGTCCATAGAAGCATGAAAATTAAAGAATAAGTAAAGATAAAACAATTACGAATGAATTTTCCGTTATATCACGTTTTTCAGAAACCTGTTGTTGTTTGTTTATAAACAAGCGTATTCCAGATCCTAATTTGTTTTTGTCTGTGTTTTTCAAGTGTTTTTGTAAATAAATATAATCTGCATAACTGTTTCTTTACTGTGTGTGCATTGTAATTTGTCAAAGTGGCAACATATTTGGGATGGTAATATTTAGAATTCTGTCTCATTCCCGTCAATTGAAGCCGGATTGGGAGAGAATGAATCATGCTCCAAGGAGCGGATTCCGAGGGTTATAAATGGAGGCGAGCGTTCCGGGGTAAATACGGTACAATAAGCGAAGGGTCGGCTCACCCGTCGCCCGCCTGGGGTAAGTGGGCCCGGTCACGTCAATACGGGGCTTTATTACGCGACGCTTCTGATAATAATTGGTTCTTCCCCGACGAAACTGAACCGAAACATCGAATTAAGGACACGATTATCAAATTGACTTATCCAATTTTAGCTCAAAATACTTAGGGCGACCATATTTACTTTTCTGTAATTTTGTTGATCTATTCGCATTATTGCTAGTTTTTGTTTCCGTGACGCGTTCAGAAGTCCCATAGTCAAACAGATGTGTACCCATATCTACCTATTTCTTTTATTTTTTATTGTTATGGCTGTAGAGGAATCAAAAGGCCGCAAGAAAAAAAGTATAAAAGAATCCGTTCGACTCTATTGAGCACGTGGTGCAAAGCGTTCTGTTCTGTGCATCCGCCCCCAACCCGCCCGCTCAACTGACGTTTTTTCCCACGATTAAGAGCTGTTACAAATCCTGATTAAATCTGTTGGTAAATGTTAAACTATTATTTAACCAGAGTGAAACTAAACATCGTGTTTGTTTAAAACAGTTTTAATTAACATTTAGCGCCATAAAATTTCGGTTAAAATGTCACACAATTGTACCGTGTCTACCCTTAAAATAAAGTAGACTTCCTGTGTTCAGTTCACACATCTCGTTGCCGGGCCCCGTGTTATTATTATTTACTTATTGGTTTTGAATAGAGGCAGGCCGCCATCAACAATATGTCGTTTGTAAAGGTGACTACGAAACAAAGCCGTTGAGCGCTTCGACTTAGCACCTGCTCGATTTTTTTCTAATAAAGATATAGTTAACGATGATTATCGTGAATATTTTATTAAGTGCACTTCATGGACGTTAAACATTTTTTTTTAACTTTTTAATTGAAAGAATAAGTATGTTTGTAATGTAATTAATTGCTCAAAATAATTCATGACTGATCTTCCAAACTATGCGATGCGTTCAGTTGTTTTGCTAGTTTATAACGTTTTGTTTGTTTGTGTTTATTGTAAGCGCCAAGTGCAGTCACCGCACCGCGTGCATTCCCATCGCGCGCTGGTGTGAGTGAGCGGTCCCTGTGTGCGTGCTACGCGGCTGTGTGAGTGATGGCGCGAGTGTTTGAGTGCCCTCGGCTTATGTGCGTGTGAATGGAAGAGCATACATTTTATTTATAATTGCAACGATGCGCGGTCGACAATGTCACACTTTACTTGCGTACATTTAAGTCAATCGTCATTACGTTTGTTGAACAATTAAATGTTTGAAATCTAATTACTCGTAGCAATTTTTCGCACCAGCAACATTGTATATAAATAAGAGCATAAGTAGATATTTGAATATGACCACGATTACGCTACATTTACGTAGATTATATTTTTGATTTTATTGCTGGTTAACAACGATAAGGTGGCACAGGTAAGCGAGTCACGTTTCAGCGTTTTGTTGAAAATGTAAACAAACTTGTTCCGGATAAGATAAAAACAAGTCGGTACGTAGGTAAGTGTGAAGTTTCGGTAACTGATAAAAGGAAGACGCGCGTCCTTTACATATTTGTGTTCTTAGCTACACATAGAGGAAATATATTCTGTATGCTTAAGTAATGATAATTGTTTTTATGTCTTCCTGGTTAGGTACAAAAAATGCGAAGTTGTTATTGACTACGATTTATCTTCTTTCAAGAAAATTATCGTTAATGTTATCAAAGTCCTTTACATGGACAAAGACTTACGCCGCCCCTAAAGTTTCAATGTAACTTAATCTTATGTGGACATCGAAAAGGTTTCTCTACTCACCTAGGGGCGTTGGATCTGTATCCTATATTCGCCTGAGGGTTGTGCTTCTCAGGAGCGTGGGCTCCAAAAGCGGCAGCCGACCCCGCGTACCCGACCGTGCCAGTGGAGTGCGCCGTCCTGTCGGCCACGAAGCACCCTCTGAAACACGACGCTCCTTGTACCTCAACACTTCAACAACTAACCCCAAATTGTCAGGTTAATGACTGCGAAATTCTTCAAGCGAAAATTTCCCGCTTCAGCAGTGTACGTGTCACGGCTTATTTCTTTTATCGTGCTAAGCGCCGTAAATTTCCCTCCAGCCAGCAACGTCAACAATCGGCGAAACGTTCATCGTGGCGTGGCACTTCTACGTACCAAATTCATATTTTCAGGCTTACTGTTACGCACGCTATTTCCGTCCGTTCCCATATTATTACCGGGAATTTTCAGTACTTACATTATTAAAATAATGTCTAGATTTTATATTAATTAATATTAAAATCTATTTTTTCATTTAATTTTGTCAGAATTTTTCATTCCATTTTTAGGTCCTTCACGATGAACGCTCCGCTCGAGAATCCCGTCATTCGATCAGCTGCTGAGGCAAAATCCAACGTGCGCTCTATTTTACGACAGGTGGTGTCTCAATAGTTAAATTTTAGACAAGTTTTCTTTCTAAAATTTGTGGCAAAATATGAATTATTTTTGTTTTTTCTATTATGAAGTGTTAACGCAGAAAAATAATTATAAAACTTGTCCAAACTTTATCCATAAACACCGCGAATAACTTCAAAAATAACACTTTTATTTACTTGAATTAGCACTGTCACGTGGCACAAATCCTTGGAGGAATAGATCAGTTTTTATCTCCACAATCCAATTTTACATCACTAAATGCAATCCTTGTGGTGGTTCACTGCACTGTTTTGATGTCCAAAATCCGTAAATGTCACAAGTCACGAACTTTATAAACAATCCAAA
The DNA here is from genome assembly GCA_923062465.1 of Acleris sparsana. Lineage (NCBI taxonomy): Eukaryota > Metazoa > Arthropoda > Insecta > Lepidoptera > Tortricidae > Acleris > Acleris sparsana. The sequence goes on from OV281293.1 coordinate 8,035,332, forward strand.
TCCTGTGCGATGAGATCTTTATTTTTCACTGTGTTCCTGGTTCCGATAACGGGCATAAATTATTATTTGATTCTTCACTCCCGAGTGAGACTTTGAAGTCAACGAAACATTATTGACGTGCTTCGCGAGAGTCGACGCGGACGTCAATGACGGCGAACGACCGCGTGTTCGGCCGCTAAAGGTAACACTGGCGAGCCGGCGACGGTGAGTGGTTGCGGCGCGGGGCGCTCCCACCCCGCGCGGCGTTGCCAGCTCGCGCGATAAGTGGCGCACCCCCGCGTCCCTCGTTCGTATGTCGTCGTCTCGGCACTCGGCACTCGGCCGCGCTCGGGCGTCGCCGTCGTTGTATCGGCTCTCGCTCACCCCGTCCCGCGCGCTCGACGTTTTCACGTAACGGTCCTCGATCGAGCGCGATACTGCGAGTGCGATAGTTGCAACGCTCTGTCGTCATTCGATTAGGCAGTACAATCGAAGTAGATCGCAATTGCGGGATGAAATCTATGATAAAATATGTAATTATGCATAAAACATATTCTAAAAATGTATTATGATATTGATTTATTAACATTCACTTAAGTGTAATAAGTTAATAATAGCAATTTTCACATCACATTCCTAACATACTTATGTAATTATTCCACACACCGCAGCTACCTAGGCGATACACTATCTGACCGGGCTAGTTATGTAGGTAGGAGCGCGGCTATCGAGTGTTTTTGCGCAGCGGCGACGGTCAGTAAGCGTCTGCGTTCGGGCATAATAATTAGCAGCGATAAACAATAGGCATGTCCTCTCCGCTACCTGCGCATGACGAGGACGCTCGTCAGTCGTCCTGTCGTGTCCTTGCCGGCCCGGAGCGACCGCGTCGCACGCGTTTTGCACACCTTCAAAACAAATAAATCGTTCGCACCTTAAGTATTGAACGACGTGTGCCGCGTTTCAAATTATTTTTAATTCTTATGGATCGACCTATGGAGCATACCTAATGAACCAGCTCAACGATATGTTTCATCGTGTCTAGATAACGATCGAGGTTTTAATTGTCTCGATATATTCCATGTATTCACTAATGATTTAGACATTCCATATTCACTTATCACAAAACTAAGGAAATGTAGGTACCTACTATCAGAAATCGTTACTAAACTAGCAAGAACCGGATACTGCGCCGGTTCGAACTTCAGCAACTGAAAGTCACGCTAGCATGGCGTAACGTAACGCGTTACGTTTCGTAGTATTAGGCGCCACGCGTGCCTCGGACGACGACAGCGGGAAAGTCGGGAAAGCGACTCGCGCGCAACGCGTTAGTCCGCGTTCCACGATCGACCTCTGCCTAACCCATTCATAAAATCACTTACAAATCACTGGACTTGTTCCAAATTATTGAGCGCTTTTTTGTTTTTATGTTACCGTTGAAATGATTAGTAATTTTATTGATGTAATTATGTTGACTTCATTATATACATAAGTTCCTATTAAGTGTCCTATTAATACTTGCGTACAGTAAGTAAGGACCATTTTGTAATAGTTATCGCGAATCTTCGTTCTTGTATGAAATACGAGCGACAAATATAGGTACCTACTCTCAGTTGCGAGTGCAAGTGTGATAGCGTTGGCCAGCAAATTTTATTAAAAAGCTGCGATTGCTGTAGGTACACAAGGATTTGTTAACGTTCTGTAGGTAGTAAGTAATAAGTTGAAACCTACACGTAATGTTATTGACAAGGTATTTTCGGATTTTAGTCGGCTCGATTTGTTTCAAGGCTTCTCGGCATTTACAGCACAAGCCATCTGTTGCAAACTGTTTATTCTAACAGTAGCGATTAAAACGTGTTTAGTCTGATTTCCTTTTGCCAGGCCAAAAATCTTATCAAAACAGATAATTTTTATGACGTTAGAGCATGATAAAGAAATTTAACATAAATGCACGTAGTGCTATCTTGGAATTGTATTTAAAATCATGACGTTCACAAGTTGTGTACGTGTTGTAGGTATGTAATGTTTAAGGCCGTCTGCGTTAAAATGAAATTTATTTGACTATAATGTGATTCCGGCTCAAATATCTACCTGTGAAATGCTAAACACCTTCAATAATGTTTGGTAACGCTCCATCCTTCAATTCAAATGAACTTGAACAAAACCAAGGTCGTACAAAAAATGACAGACGAATTTAGGTAGGTATGCGTAGTTTTGTTACCATTTTTATTTCGTAAATTATTATTGACTGATTACGAACACCGATGTAAAGCCATTCATTTTATAAATATCGGGTCTCGAGGATAGAAATAATTGGCTTGATGTTTTAAATCATACGTTGCTTCGAATGTACCTATAAGTAGGAATTAATTACTTGGCACGAGTAAAACACTATGCCCTTACCTAAGAAAGGAGCCGCTATGACAATTATTATTAATATATGACAACAATGTAAGGAAACCACACAGATCCTTATAAATAGATGCCACAAGAAGATGACCCATACCTATTTGATGTTTGACCATAGCTCATCTTGGTAAAATTTCGATAGATATACTTACTGGTAGATCCGTATAAGATTCTGTTAATAAAATGTTCTTAAATACCAATAGCGTACCATGAGTAGTAAACATAAACAAAGCTTGAGCGTTGGGCGGTCGGATTTAGCTCGTGAGTACCCAGACCCAGACTGGTAAGGTCACGTGTTTATCACGTAGGTGTACCGTTTCTAGTCAGTTGCAGTTTAACAATAGATCATCATCAAAGCATTGGAAGCGGAGAATTAAATAGTCAGTTTTTCCTCGTTGACAACGGTTATAAATCACGGTTGCTGTTTACTTTACGATCCAGCTATTATCGTCAACTCGGCGGTTTTGCAACGCGCCCGCCTCGAGCTCAAGACCGCTGCGCAGGAGTCGTAAAAAGCAGATATAGTCGAACATGCACATCAGCTATTTCGGTATCGCTTGTACTTCCATTCTATCCATAGGTGTCGATCGTTCCCCATTGCTCGAGATTTTACGCTCTTCGACGATGAGCACCGGATTATTAATAGTTGTTAATATATTACCTATCACAATGTACCTACTGCTTATACTACTGACTGCTTTTATACAAGGACTCCTTGACTTGTAGAACTAGCAAAGCGCTATTGCGTTCGTAATCATCACGGTTACAAATGTGTAGATAACGATTAGTACTATCTAATCGCACTTACGTATTATACCTACGCGTTACGTGTCGGCATGAATAAAAGATGAGTCTAAAATTTAAAATAGCTTACAAATGAGAATTTTCGTTAGAGAAACCGTCCTGTCTTATTAACCAATTTACCTATTGTTTAAGTACTGGTATTTCGTGTGGTTAAATGTTATGAAAATGCTGATCTGATCGAACGTGACAAACCGGTAATGAGGCCTAGATTGAGCACCTCCTTATTTGAAATCGTTTAAAAACTGGAATAGAGTCAAATTGTTAGAGCGGGCGGTAAGTGGCACATAATGCAATGTGGCAAGCGGGCATGTCGGCGGCGCGAGCGGTTACATGCACCTCCCTTATGCGTAAACCTGTTTCGCGCTTCGCTCGCAAAATATGTCGCCAATCGCGCGTGGCGACTGCGACTGGCTTGTTTTATTCGCTTATTCGTAATGTTTGTTCGTAATGTGTTTTCTGTGTTTAAAGTTTGACATTTTTGTTCCTTTGCTACTTTGCTTATCTTCGGAGTTATACTGTAATGCAAATTAAAACTCCGCGGCTGTGTGAATTTTGCTCCTAGGCCAGTGAAACAAGTTTACCTAGGTACTTAAGGAGATGGGTTCAACAAATTTGCGTCAGCGAGAGGGGCTGAAAACTGGACATATTGGATGTTGTCGCTTATAACAAAGTTAAGACATAGTGTCGTTACTGAAAATATCTTTATGTAGATGAAACAACGCTTGTACTCTTATGAAAAATAACTGACCCTGAAATTTTACGAATTTTATGTTTGTATACCTATATAAACGAGTTTATTAAACTAGGTACCAAAATCGGACAAATAGAAAAAAGAACACTGCCAGGCAATAGACCAGGAATTACATAATAGGTTGGTCAAGGCCACAATAATACGTTGGTTGCATTGCATGCTGGTATTTGTCGTACTCGATGACGTAAAACAACTTCCGAATGGGACCCTAAATTCAGTCGAACAGGCGGTGAGCTGTTTCTAGCCGGGTACATTAAGTGAGTACAAAATTCCGATCTCATTTAGTAATTTCAGTGTTAGAAGGACGTGCAGTGACTTACGCTACCTCCATATTACCCTTAAACCTGCCGCCAAACAGACTGTTGTGTTATAGTCCGGCTGTAAGACAAATGGATAAAATTACTACCATGACATATCCCGTCTAACTCCTCGGGGTTGGCAACGCATATGCAGTCTTGAGATTATCATCGTAAGATTGCAGTTGATTGGCCTTCAGAGTTCACTTACTTAATTAACTTCATTCCAAAAAAAAGTCTGTGGTCTTTTTGTAAATACTGAATTTTCATAATTTCGAACTTAAGTGCGTTTTTTAAATATTCTATCTATCTATCTATCTATCTAATCCTTTACGCTAACGTATAGCAATTAAATTATGTGTTTAGTAAAAATAGCTTAAATAAAAAAGGAAATTCAGTCATATTAATATTCAGAATCCCGTTTTGATATGATACCATAATTTTTTTGTCTGTATAGTTGTTTCCTTTTTACATTGATGACTGAGCTCTTACATTAATTTCAAAGGTATTTACAGTAGATTTAACGTTAATTCGTGCGGCGACAGATGGCGCCACCGGTTTGATCATGTTCCAGACACCGTTGCATCCCAGCTCAAATATTATGTAAGTTACTCATATTATTTTGAAACAAATGGTTTGACACAAACTGTTTCTGTTAAGGCGCATACCTATGTAATGCATTCGTTAAACATTATGAGGAAATCTACAAATATATTTGTAAAGAAGCAATTAAGGTAATTTGAACGAATATTACATAAAGGGTGATGGGCAATTTTGTATGGACCCCGTCCCCCCCCTCCAACAGTAATGGGCTGCAGGTCTATATGTTCATTAGGACCCAATAAAAGACAAAATACTTATCTTCGTAGCAAAATCAATGGGAATTTTTTAATGAAAACAAAGGGCCAGGCAAGGCAAATCATCTACATACGTGTTCATTTTCAAACAAATTCCATAGTTCCATACGATAAGATTATGATTTTTCAAGAAAACCCCATACATATGGTGATCGTCGCCATAGAAAAAATACATCATATTGCCAAGATGACTGACAAGAAAACTGGCACATGTTTCATCACTGTTGGTGGGTGGGGACATTTTTACCCATCGTCCTTTAAAGTGTATCTTAAGAAGCTATCTATGTTATTAACGAAATCACAGTATTCCCGACTTTTTCCAAATATGTATTATTGTATTCTCTACATTTTGTGACTGTAGCTGAGAGCCATAATTTTTTTCAGGATTTATTTTATTTTATTATTACTATACGTACCGACCTAACTGTAGTGCACATTGATATATTTGATTTTTACTTTTTTTTTACAAAGACGATCTTATTGTGAGTTTATTCTAACCATGCAACACATAATAATGTAATTTTCTATACGATATAAATTACTACTACATCTTTCAAACAAAACTTGGGGGGCAAGTGTTTTGTGATGGTTTTTATATTTTTGATTACCATTTTTTTTTGTTTTCAATTCACAAACTCAAGTCTCGTCTTGTCTCACAAAACATCCAAATGTTTATTTTTAGTAAGGAAACTATGCATGCATCTTACAATTTTTTATACCATAGTTACATTAGCACATTGTATATTTCCAGAAATTAAAAACACGTTATTTGGATATTTTATGTAAGTGTCACAATCACAACGCAGTAAATTGCGAAACTATATAAATAAAAATGAATCGCCGAAATGTATTTACGCGCATAACTTCCGAACGACTGCACCGAATATAATAATTCTTTTTTTGTTGGGTTCGTTATTGTCACGACAAGGTTTGTATGAAAAAAAATGAAGAAAATAAATATGGGAGAATCGGAAAATTTGCAGCTGACGGGCGGCTCGTGTTAATGTGAGGATATTTTTAATTTCTGGATATTTTTGATGAGTAGTGGTCGGTGTAGGTACTAGTAGTTAGTCGTACTTTAGATACTGCTTATAAGCTCTACTTTAACGTAATAGAGTATCTTTATGGCCGAAATGGCTTTAAGGAAAACTTCATCATCATTTCAGCCTATTGGAGTCCACTGCTGGATGTAGGTAAGCCTCCCCCAGGGTTCGCCACAAGGCCCGATCTCCCGTTTTCGCCATCCAGTCACCACCAGCCACTTTCTCAGGTCGTCGGTCCATCTGGCTGGAGGGCGTCCTACGGAAAACTTACTAACCTAATAATTTTGCCTTCGGACACATTGGTACAATTTCCATATTTGTACAAATGCTTTGGCAGTGCAAGTTTGTACAATTTTTAAAAAGGAATTTTCCATATTTGTACAAATAAAATTTTAAACTATAAATGGTGTGATACTTCCTGGCCACGCCACTGACTCAATTTGAATCCTGATTATCGTAAAAAAATGTACAAGAAATGTACATAATTTGTACGTTATTAAAAAAAAGTACTATACTAAGGCTTTGGAGATTTTGAACAAAATTTGTGGCATGGTTCCTAGCCACACAAATGTGTTGCTGAGGAATAAAAACCGCTTTTTTAATTAAAAAAAAACAAACTTTTAATGAGAACATGCTACTTCAACATAACTAAACCATTCTGCTTGTGAATAAAGTAGCAGTATTAAAACAAAACAAAAATAATACTTTTTTTAACCAACTTATTAATTATTTTTAAACTCTTAGGTACATATTTAGTCACTTGCCAATAGCGTATATAAATCGTCACATGTGTTAACTTCATTATTTTTTTCAGTCAACTTCTCTTCATATGTGATGTCACATTCGTTAGTGTCGTTATCGGATGTTGTAAGTTCTTTTTTTAATAGAGGCAATACCCTTAGTTTATTCAAACTTTCTAAGACGCTGATTTTATTGTTGAGTAGTTCATCCAAGATTGATTGAATCCTTTTATTTTTTATACTTTGGGCGGGCCTTCTTTTTTTCACTTCTATATTATGAATCGCACGTAAAATTTTAAAGTCGTTACGTTTCGCTTCCTCTTTTAGAAAAGATACCACGTAGACGAGTGAGTCCTTGAGAGGACCAATGTCCCGATTTACTTTCCTGTGCCAGCCTTCTACATTGTTTGTGGTTCGGTGTTGGTCTCCGTAACAACTTAACATTTGCATCATTTTAGGCGTCAGCCACTGCTTCTCAAAATATTCGATGAAATTTATTACATTATTCGTTTTCTTTGTGATATCTTTAATAGTTAACCAACCTTCCGGGATGTAGTGACAAGGCAAAAGAGCTAACGCTGTTGTCAAGTACGTAAATTTTATCTCTGAGAGACTCTCCATATTTAACAACTTTGCTTTTCGTGTAACTGCTTGGCAATAATGAAAGAAACAACCTTTGCATTTAGTGTGCGGAAAAACTTTTTGGGTTGCATTCATCATTGCAGTTTCATAGTCTATACGAAATGTTTTCGGTTGCCAGTTAGGAATTTTTTGCAATATCAAACTCAGCATTCTAGTATAAGTTTCTTCCGTTTTGTTTGGCAGTAATATGTATACTAATGGAAATATATTTGATGAATTTTCGGTGCTGTTTATATCTCCATGTATGGAATAAATTTGGTAAAATGGGTCCGAGCAAGATTTGAAAGTTCCGTCTCCAAAAAAGTCATCCACAAATGGAAGTATTTTCATTGCCTCTACAGTCATAAACACTATAATTTTGTCGTCGCATCCATCATTAATTATTAAAAAATCGTTGGCCAAATAGTCAGGAATTTCCACTTCCTTAACTGCATTAAATTTCAATTTACTGACATTGTATTCTTGCCTTCTGCAATTGTAAAGTCCACTTTTTATCGATTCGAATGTAGGCACTTCTGTTACAAATTTCATGCCTTGATCCATCAAATCTTTAAAGCTTTCATCATATATCTTCTGAATGGGAGTGCATTCTGTTCTCACTCTTTTTCTGCATAAGTCAATGGCTTGATGCACTTTATTACTTGTCTCCGAGGAACTCGCTAAGCAGGTATGTTGTCCCTCTCGTAGAACACTTACTTGACTTTCATTTAATGTTACTGATCCGCTGCACATACTACGGTGAACATATCTCCAGATTGTGGTCCCAGTTTTATTTTTACACCCAAAATAAAATCGATATCCATTTCTTAGTAATACCGGGTTTCCTTTTTCACTGTTTATGAAAACTACTTCAGGTAACTGTTTGTCGTTATCTTCCTTTGCAGTACTTTCTTTAATAGAGTCCATGATAAACGAAACACATGCGTTATTACTGATATATTCAATATTATCATTCAAGTAGCCACCTGAATAATTAAGATAAGCGATAAAATGAAATTATAATGAAATTATACAAGAACTTCTTGAAAAAATTACAGATGAGATGAAGATGACATAATAGCCTGACACTAATCTTTTTTCAAACGATATTTTTCATTGACGCCATCGGCTTTAAAAAGTATGTATGTAAAAAGTTTGGTAAGTATAAGTTACTATCGAGGTAGAAAGTAGGTAAATATGCAACACGCACAAATCAGAAGCCCGGTTTAAACTGGGTAATTTGTAGTTGTACCAATATGGAATTGTACGAATGTGGAATTGTACGAATGTGGAATTGTACGAATCTGGAATTGTACAAATATGGAAATTGTACCAATGTGTCCGAAGGCATAATTTTTGTCTCGGAAACTGCGGTGCAGACGACACGATTCTTTTCTTATGACATATGTTGATTGGCTAGCTTTGGTGTACAAACAAAAACAGCTCTTAAATTCGACTTTGGGTACGGCTTTGTTGATTTATTTTCGTCCCGGATCCACTGTGCGTCGTCGTTGAAAAATTGTCGTTACACGATTACCTTAATGTATGAAAAATTAAATAGTAGGTAGGTACATAGTAAAACTTTACCATACAAATGCCATCGCCTAGCGCCTGTGGCGTGTTACCCATCAAGCTGCATATATTTACGACACCGATGATTTCCATTCTTCGCGCTCGATGTCGCGTCAGCTCTGATGAGAAAGCCAGACATTGTAGGTGAACATTCTTCGTTCTACTAAGGCATTTGGTACAGCATATCTTAATCGAATAAAATACATCGTTAAAATATATAAACTGAAACATTTTGTATCCTATTTAATATTATAAATGCCAAAGTTTGTGTTTATGTGTGTGTGTGTTTGTTACTTCTTCACAATGCAACGGCTGGACGGATTTGGATGAAATTTGAAATTAGATAGCTTATACACTGGATAAGCATATAGGCTACTTTATCCCGGAAAATTTAAAAAAACCCGAGGTAATAACCGTAATCGAAATCTACGCAGACGAAGTCGCGGGCAGAAGCTAGTACTTTATAAATTTATTCGCAGTGCAAAATTTGCACCTTGCCCGCGAATTATTTATGTTTAAGAGAAAACAATTCCAATTTAATTATTTAACTATTTTGGCAGCTTATTGAACCGACCTAGGTATTATTCAAAATAAATGCTTATTAGAACATGGCATATATATGTAAAATAACATGAAGAGCTTTTTTTTTAATATAATGATTTAATTGATTACTAACGCACCTGAGGTAAAGAGAAACAATGATGCGCGGGTTAAGTGTTTTACGAAAATAAAGGCCAGAACGGGCACAATGACTCACATGGAATTCAGCCGTGCCCGCTGGTTCGTCGGAATCAGAAATACAATCCTAATTATAATCGTACGCATCCGTCCAGCTCCTCAATCGGTCCAGACCGCACCGAGCAACTTTTAGGACTGATCTTTGTCGTTAAATACCGCCGAATCGATGGCGGTTCCCTTTTGTTTTTTTTCTTTTATAATGATTGAGTCGGTTTTTGCCAATTGAAAATTTAAAAGGTCTACTTGAGGGAGCATTTGCTAATGAGAGGGACGTAGTTGCACGTTAGAGTAAGATACAAATTATGGGTATTATTAAACGTGTTCTTATTAATTAGGCTTACACGTTTGTTCATGCTAGTTTAAACGAAAGCATAAGCATTATAAGCTTGTCAGCGATATAAGATCACCATTGCTCGAATTTTATGGTGGGCTACTTGTAGTAACGTTATGGGGTTTTCCCGAATGTTTTTTTGTGTTGTCATTAGGGTGGGAATCCTCGTTTTGATTGGGGTTTTTCTCTTGTACAGAAAGGAATTACCCGCTTGACTTGCTTTTTATTTACTAGAATAGAACCTTAAAGTTTCTTTTCTAGTAAATAAAAACAATAAAACGACAAGAAAAACGCGTAATAGTCGGTCTTGAGGACAATATGTTTCCTGTTTTTCTTCGCACTAATATCGAAGGACCCAATCTACGTCGGGCAGTCCTAAACATTTAACTACTGTGACAGTATTACCGTCCGGAGAGCGGTACATACTATGTACATATCGTACAACATTGCCGCATTGCGGTGTGCGGCCATGTGTCGACACATCGCTCCTGCCCTTAATGGTGCGAGTACCTACTCAATTACATTTTAGAACACAGCCTGCGATTTTTCGGAGAATCTGTGCAGTTCATGGGGTGTTTCGTTGAACCTATCAGGCATTAGGTCCACTACCTTTACTTATTTCTTATTACTGTAGGTACACCTAATTTCGTTTTATCTCACTTTTTTACTGCCATCAAACGATATGTCAAGGTGTTACCTATAGAGTTAAAATATATTTTGAGTATCATCAAGGTACCAGTTGCCAGCTTGTGAATGTAAAATGTTCTATAACTTGTACTAAGGTAAGGAAGTCAAGCGCAGTGGCAATTCTTAACGGCTGAAGTGTCAATGGTGCCAAAACACATACGACCGCGGAATAATAATGTCAAAAATGTCAAAATACGGTGTTTCTGCGGCTCCTTTCCGGTTTCGATGTTTTTTTAATAACTTTAGTACGAAGGAATTACATTCACCTGTCGATGAAATTTGATTCCCTGTTTAAATTAGAAATGTTATAATCTAACTTAAGTAATAAAGTTTGACCTTAATAATCAAATGCTTATGTATATGGGTGTTTTTAATATTGCATTTGTTTCATTAGGAGTTAGCTCTAGATTTCACTTACAACACATTACTCTACTCTCTTCAAGTACGGAATGCGGTCCTCGATTTCTCATTTATTGTCTTTTCGAGAACCTTTTTGACAGTGAAATGTGTCGTGAACGCCCGTCCTTTCTAACACGTCATTTAGTATTTCTGCTATTGTTTAAAGTAACTGTTAAGCCAATGAATTATCTTCATTCGTTCCTTTAGGTAGGTTACGCGTTAAATCAACAATTGCTTCGACAGTCGAGACTTAGCTCATTATCAGTCAATTGTAGAGAAGCGAGCGTTATCAAGAGTTTTTTCGGGTCAGGTATCGCCAGGTATTCGTTCCAAGCAAGGAACACGGCGTAACTTGCAAGTCGACTGTCGTTTACGAAATAATTCTAAATTATTTAGGGATTCTTGGAATTTGAAGTGCCTTTAATTTCGTTTAAATTTTAACCTTGGATTGTGTTACTATAGTTATCTTTGCTAACTTTTTTTAGCACCTTTATACCTACCACATACCTAATCGCTATCGCGACAAAGATTCCACTTTTAGTTTGATTAATCGAATAGGTCACAGTTCATCTACATCATTTATCTAATTTCAATTTTAAAATTAAATTGAGAGTTTACTCTGAGTCAACGTACCGTGCATGTTAAATTTGTTAAAGAATACGAAATATGAAAGTTCTTTGAGTTGTTTTTGTTCCTGCTTTAGAACGGTGTAGCGAGTTTGTAATACATTAGTCCGGCGTTGATTTACACCACCACGTATCGTGAGCGCTGCTATTCATAGTACTAATGTACTAAATATAGTAGCGATTCCCTATTATTTCTCGTGACTGACTCAGTAAAGTTCCGCTTTTGTAAGTGACTGAAGCTTTCGTCAGGGGATAGAATCGATATTGAATATATTTTAGGTTAAGACGAATTCCCTAACGCGTTTTAAATTTTAAATAAAATGTTCAATGTAGAAGTATTAGTAGGAAGTATTCGGGCACCTATTAAGTAGAGTCGTTACTGGTACATATTTTACTAAGGATCTATTTGATTAGAATCACACAATTTTCAGCATTTACCTCCAAATTAATTTAACATCATCTCGGCGTCCTGTTATTTTAATACAATTGACTTAACGTGCGTCGAGAATCGTATGTTAAAAGCATCTCAAGGATAGCAAGTGCTATGTAAATAGCATACGAACGCACATATGCAAAAGCGACGATCCTATGCAGGTAGGAGGCCGTCTGATTCTGACGAACACTGCAATTTGAAGTCGTCGTCATACCCAAATTAGTCATACATGATTTTAAATGTTAGACTCGTCTTTACACGATGAAATAAACAACAAACATTCCTCTATTACAAAGTGGGAGACATTAATAAATGCGTCGGGGTAAATAACCGTAGAGCAACACGTCATAGTAATTTATTTTTAAATTGCGCTTCAGAGGAGCTGCTGTTTGGATTTCTGTGTTGAATTGTAGTAGCGTTTGTTCGTTGGTTAGTTTCGCTGCAGCTTGGACTGAATCGGGATATGAGGTGGTGATGGCGGTGGCGTCTCGTGCGTCGTGCGTCCGCGCACATCTGCCGCTGCCCGCGCCGCGCAGACGGCGCGCGCGTGGCAACCCGTCGCACCCGTCCACTGTGGCCCGAGTCACGGGAAACTGGGGTGAAATTCTCTTGATAGTACCCGGGTGGGCGGATGATTATGCGGTGATGCTTGCTTATGGTGTCACAAGGTCAAGAGGCCACGTAATCCATCGTAATCATGAGTACACGGGCGAGTGTAAGTTAGATTTGTCGGTCAAGCTAGTTCTATTGAAAGCAAGTTACAAAATATTATAGAAACATGGGTGACCGTAATCCGTATATTCCAACAATCGAAGCACGGGATTTACAATTTTTTTTGCTAATTAACTAATGACGTCTATTGTTATCGTAGCTGCTTGGTATCCCTCACAATATTTAGATGGTAAATTTATTTCATTTTAGTGAAAGTTTTTGATGTAATATTGAGGAGTCCAGAAATAGTAACAGTAAAAAATCGAACAGCATCGCCCGCATTTCTCGAGTTCACCATCATCTCAATAACTTCGTTTATTTACTTTTAAAATTTAAAATATTTGTTGCAATTTACTATCGCCGTTTAAGGCAAAATTACAAACATGCAGACCCGAAACATCGCACCAAATTATTGAACTACCCACAATTACCTAATCTTAAACTACCACTAAAAGACAACTCGTGTTAGTGAATTGCAAGGATATAATAAACTGATAATTAAAGCGCAATATGTTTGTTTGAAACATCTCATTCTTTAATAAAAAAGACGCGAAGATTACGTTTGCTACATTTCTCACCATATAGGATCAGGAATACCACCCCGCTTGTCGCTCGGGCCGCTCGCTCCCGCTGGTTGGGAGCGCAGCTAATTATAATCCACTAAACATCATCGAGAGCTCGTAACTTAGGGTCGCGCCTCATGCATGTATTTTTATGCACTTTTTCTACGCTTCCTATTCCTGTCCCCCGAGGTACGTTCCGATTTGGTTAATTATTACCCGAAGTAATGTTGCATTTAAGTCTGATCTGATCCTTTACCCGCTGTGACATCTTGGTTAATCGTCGATACCTATGCATAGACCTTACGCGCTCTGCGACTCTAAAGATCTTGAAGTACCTAATATAATATTTGAAAAGGAATGGCACCGTGTTCAGCCCTAAAATCGGTGCGCCGTGGTTAGTCGAGCTCTTAGTTAGCGTATCCAGCATTAGTTATCATGATTCGTTTTATTTTAATGGTGTACTAAACTGCACACTAGAGCATGATCCTTTGCAAATCACCGTGACGAAGTGGTTCTGTTTAGGAATTTTTTCGATGGTATGAGTTGCATAAGTCATGACAGCATATTGTTGTAATAGGAACATTTTAGAATCCAAACCCATTTCACGTGCCAGTTTAGATTGATTATGGCTTCTGGATGGATTCTGTGTATTAATCTTTCTTAAATAACTTAAACTCACTGGCTGCCATCTATATTTACTTTTTTTAATGGCAAAAAACCGTTAATAATAGAAAGGTAATCAAATTCATAGCAAAATGCATGTAGTGTACGAATGACTCCGTTACCGAGACGTGTGAACCTATTGTTCGACATACGCGTGAAAATCAAACTTCCGCGACGCCATTGGGAAACTAAAAAATACAATAGCGCTCCAGTCTATTAAAGATATTGCAAACAATTTGTAGCTTTTGTTTTTTATTACGATTTTAACTTAGATAGGAAATTTCAATGTTTAATCTATTTTATTTCTTAAAGACTTGCACTTGTAAAATTATATTGGAATCAGTTTCAAACGCCGTTTTGGTAAAAAGCTGGTGGCTTGAATAGGGTTAAAGATATTCAACGCGATTATTATCCGTCGCCGGTAATTTCTTGTAAATCGTGGTGCGTATATTCCGTTACAGTAATTCCGGAGTGGGGACGCGGTCATACATATTTCTCTGGAAACGGATCACCTTGTCGCTCGGTGCTGGTTACTTACAATTAAAAAGCGAAAAGAGCGCGGATTTCGCGGCGTATTGCGAGAAATATCGAAGGGGTCGACGAACTACGTCGACGCATCGTGTCCGCGTCTTCTCGCTCAATTTTTTATTGTTTTTGTATTATTGCGGAGATTCCAAAACAGATTTTAACATAATTAAAAGGTTCGTATGGTATGTACATTTGGTACGAGAAGATCGGTGAAGATATTGTGGGTTGAATTTATGACCATGGTGAATTAACGAGCGTGTCGTATTATGAAAAGAGGTAAGGGATTTTATTAACACGCCTTTATTTTAAAGTAAAGTTTTGTTCGTCCAAAATATCGCCCATAAATAATTAATACGTACTTATACGTAAAACAAACTTAAGTTCTACACCAACTGCACAACGTTCAAAATAAAGAGGGTTGATTGACTTTCCAGCGCTACCAAACTGCCCAAATAAACGTTATATTTTTTGCGAGTGTGAGAAAGTAATGCGCGATTGATTCCCGGTAGCGTTACTTCTCGGGATGAAGCGGAGTCGGTGAAATAAATTACCAATTTTCCAGGATGTTTGCTTTTTGAATCCGAAATTAGCATCACATCAATAATTTATGGTCTGGCTCAAACGGACCAAAATCTTTGGTTTCACAGGCCACAGTCTTAACATGGCTTTGATCGAGAATCTGAAGATAGTAGTAGTGAATGTACATTCCGAAAAAAAAATCATACTAATAAAATAATTTATTGACTAACGTTGGATTCCCCTTTCATAGTGTTATCCAGCTCTAGTTAAGTGTTGAAAGTACCGAGAATTTATAGCTACCAAGAATCTTAATGATTTTTATAATCACCACTTAATAGCACCATGTCGCTTTGAAACCGACGTAAAGCCAACGTTCAACAACGCACGACTCGACCCATAACATCCTTCTTTTTGTATGCAGGCTAAAAATTATCACCGGCGTAGAAATAAAATAATTTAAAAAGAGCAGCCGTTGCAGGTGCGGGGGCAGGTGGAATAATTGGCAATTCTTTGTCTCAACCCGTACCCATACTAACGAAAACCTATAGCCGCTTAAAGACCTTAAGTCACCGACGTCTTATTTTATTACAACTTTTTGCTCTGTTTGTCTTTACGTTGGTGTGGGTCTACCGCGCTTGCACTCCATTCGACGACTCCTAATTTTATTGTCCTTTATTTTTAAGCGGTTTGGCATCGTCTGATGGTTCCATGACTGATAATTTCTTTATGCATTTCGTTTCCAACATATTTGCTGGATTTCGTTCTTCCAAAAACCATTAATAAATATGGTTTCATCAGATTTTACTAGATTCGTTTGCTCTTACTAACGTCATATAATGCAATGCTAGTCATCATATTCGTCTCCAAAATTCAACGGCGAGGCTGTTCATGAGTTTTTGCAATAACGCTTTTACAAGTCGATGAGTGATTAGCCCAACGTATCAATGCAGTACATTGCGACTGTCAACGTGAAATTCCGGAAGGCAGGAATGTGGGTGAGGTAACCCCATTCGGTCGGTGCACATGCGCTTTGCTGCCGCGATTTCTGTTGCAATCCGACCGAATCTAGACGGCTGTCGAGCGCCGGTAAGCGGTTCACGGTATTTTAATCTTCAACTCGGCTGGATGCTAACCTCATTGTGAGAGTACATACGTAGCGCAACCCGGTCACTTAGCTAGTACGCGTATTATCTCCATTTGCATAGTGCGGACAAGTAGCGGTGTTGACTTACGCGCCGCTGCCGCATATAATGCCGTTGCGTTCAAACTGCATAAAAGTATTACAATTTCTCTTCTGGTCTAGTAGGTACGCTGTCGTTTGTAAAGGTACGTTGCCAATTGTCTTCATGATAATGTTGTTGATAGATAAGGTTTCTAGCATATTATTACTAAAACACCAGAGAATGGAAGAAAACAACAGGTAACAAAATTGAGGAAGAACTTTTAGCACTGGCCATGGCCACAGAGGAATTCAAAAGTTATGACTGCCGACCTTCAATATGGGATGTAAAACATATTTGCTCGATCGTGGTCTATGAGTGCCTCATTTGATCTTGATGTACATAAATGATCTTATAAAAAAATAAAGTTAAACACGTACTGAGGTAGTTGGTGCGACATTGAACAAAACACGCGATCGCAACAATGGTCATGTATGAATGTTGTTCGCGGCACATGATGTATGTACCCGGATAATGATGTTATTTGCTCTGCCTTCCGTCATCACATCACAGATCATTGCTGCTAATACGTAGTTTCATAGATATCTTCCTTCATCTTACTTTATTTACAGAACCATGTCTTGTAGTCGAAAATATTCATCGATTTCTAGTAATTGATATTATGTTTTTTAAAGGTTTCGTATATTATGGTGAAGTTAATACGATGGAAGTGTGAACATGTTTAGTGAGTGTAGTGTGAAATTATCAAACATATTTTAATGGCCGTCGGTTGTATGCACCTACTTGTACTTATCGTGTTATTTAAATTCTCGCGGTGTCGTTTGATAGCTGTAGGTATACTATCTTAGTTGATTAGTCCAGTTTGCTTTAGATATCATTAGATGTCCTTCATTTCCCATCCAGCAATCGCAGAAGGCATTGAAAACCTTGCATTTTAATTAGTGTTCTAAATACAAACATAATCGCACGTATAATCCCTGTCCCCGTTACACTCGCGTGTTTAGGTACCGCTCTTGTTGGGCTCGATTGTTATTGTCGAGTATGTGTAAACACAGCTCGAATCATATGCATCGAACGTTGACGTGCTAAGGCAAATGACTGTTCGCTAATTAAATTAACTGTTCTGCTTTAACTGGACATTTCTAGTCGGCACTAGGTCGCTGAATTAGCGTCTCGGAACTGCAATTTAAACCAGGTTGTACTTACACGTAATATAAAATAGTTACTCCAAAAATTCGCAGCCTTAATCGTATTGTTTACGAAATTTTAAAACTTTGAGTCAGCTTTCATTTTTATTAATCAAAAAAAAAAGAAATAAGCTCTGCTCCAAGTTATCCCTGAGTGTAAAACGTGTCATATATATAATGATCTTGATCAAGTGATGCGCTAGACTAAATAATCATCATACACGTAATAAAGAGACGATTGACGGCAGTAAATAAAGGTTTAAAATAAACAGACCGATCCGCCTTTGGTTCTCAGTATGCGATCGTGTGAGGTCATTTAGTTGGAAAACTTTTGGGTCCGACCCACTCATGAGTCACCTCTAAGTGCGGGAACATCAAAGTCATGACTTGTCATATGCTTTGATATGGATATACCTAAATTTGTTGGTTGTGATTGTCCCCATTCAAATTTAAATGAGTAATTTGGTTGGTTTTTCGTTATTTAAGCGGCGTTGTTTTTGTCCAAATGCGTTTCATAACTATCTTTAAAGAGTATTTCCGAATACCTTTTTTCTGAGTTTTAAGTGAAAAACTAACATTTCATCTGTGTTATTAGCTTTTGAATGTCCAGTTTACAAGTTAGTTTAACGTCTTTGTTATCGGTTTATTTTATGTGCGCTCGCCAGTTTAGTGATTTTTCCACGCTCACTGTAACTCACACTAACGCACCGTGATCAGAGTGCAATAGGCATACTTATTTACTACTACAACCGTTCACGCAGCAATTGAATAAGCACTCTGTTGCCAACGTGTACGGTGAATTTTGAATTGCATCGGTTTTATTACAGGTTTTCAGCAATAATATACCATGGCTAGTATTGCACGTGTCAATCTGCGATAAATGATTTGGTGATTTTGTATTGTTTGTAGCCTTTTGCGTTAACCAAGAGCGATAAAGAATAATATCAGAGGAACGAAATGTTGTTATATTTTATAGCAGCATTATTAAATGTTTTCATTATGATCGCAGTGGGAAAGTTTTCATTTCCTTTAGGTCTTTATTAAGCTATAGATGTCATGTCAATAGCTAGATATTTGTAAGCATATTTAACGGTTAAAGTTTTAGTGTACGCTTCATATGTGGCCACGAGTTTGTAACAATGGTTACGTGATCCTAGGTAACGTTACGAAACTACAATCCGCACCACATTGATCGCAAACAAGCGACGGGGAAATATACTCGATTATGTATATTAATGTGGTTATATGTATATCTTGGGTACTTATCAGCATTGCACGTGGAAGGAGCCATAAAAGTTGGCATTGTCTATTTTACTCTCATTGCGGCCTTCCTTTAAAGCCGGTAACGAGATGACGTTAATGTATTCTCATTATGGTAGGAAAATAGTATTAAGTTGTTGTTTTGTTGTGATGGAAAAATAAGCGTTCAAAGTACATACATAACTTATTGACGATATCATCCGCTTAATTTAGATGTCTGGACTAGATAGCTATAAACTTAAATACCGCGTGTTAATGTGTGATTGGGCATATAATGTTACTAATAACTTCTATTTTTCGGGCTCTATTTCTTCATGACTGGGCCGATACGGATAAGTGTCATCTAATTTTAATTATCTGGATACTTCAATTTATTCTAATTTATAAACGTCAAACTCGATTCTAGTCTTATAAGAATATCTGAAAACCTATAAAATTATAGACCCCCCCCTCTATATTTCCGCTACGAGTATGTAATTTGCTATATAGAGGTAAAAAGGGCAGACCTGTCTATTAGGTACGGTGTATTTGGTAAGACGCGTGGTGAAAGTGATTGCGCTGATGTCGCGTGCGCAGCCGACCTTGCCATATAAGCGTGCCCAGGCGCATCCGCGCATCTCATAGGGTTACCATCAATAATTACGCTTAACGCTCTCATTGCTTGAAATCCGCTAGGCGGGTCCATTTTGTATGGGTGAGCATGGTGCTGAATGGGTAAACCTGTAAAAATTGGTGAAGGTAAAATTAAGGTTGTGTTTTAAGTTTCTGGTTTTATCTTTATCTTCTCTTTCTGTGCACCCCCTATGAAAATTTCTGACTGATTATTTGTTAGACTGGTAGAGAATCCCTTTACGCATTAGGTCCTCCATTTTCTAATTATTTCTTTGCAATAAAGATTAAATAAATAAATTAAATAGCGGAACCTGTTGTATTTTAGAAATATATATCTGTTAATTATCATAAAAGAGGTACTAATCCTTTACACGCCATAGCGTCACGGGTTAAAAAAAATCTTAAGCTGGTCATTCACGGACGCGCCGTTTGTCTCGGCGACAGATGGAGCTTAGAGTATACAGCTGGATGAGCGTAATATTTTGATTACATTCCCGGGCCCGCCACGCCATTTAGTTTCCGCTTCTTTACGTTCTAGGTGGTCGTGTTTGTTGTTTCGACGGTGAGTTTTGATTCTGATGAAGAGTACCTAATCAATATCTTTCGCTGCAGTCTGTCTGTTTGTAAACAAACAAACTCCTCAACGGTGCGACATCACGGAGCAGACTGACTAGAAAATGGCAGCCAGAGAACGCTTTTGACGACGACGCCATTTGGCTTGACGCCGTGGCGTGGCGTGGCGTGTTCCAATGTTGAATTAAGACATTCACAATAGTTCCATTCGGATCGCGCGTTGGCGCGCCGCGATTGATTTCCGTTCATTTGGAAACCCAACAAACCGCGCCAAGTACTTTTAACACTACAGTTTTGACATTCACTGATCGCTTTTGGCGCGGCGCTGCTCTATTCTGCTTGTTGGAGCGGTCGTGAATTCCCAGCTTTATACAATTTTAAATTAAGTAAGTAAATGTATGCATTTTTTTTTGCTTGTAACACAATTCGGACATCTTTTACTGAAAACATTTACGTATTCTGCATTTCAGCAAGCTTATTTTATTTTCATTAGATCTCAGATCATTAGAGCAATTGTAACATGCCTAAAATATCTAATTGAGACATCCACGTGCACTACGTGTCTTAATACAAGTTCCGTGTTGAATTTCCAACAAACGATTTCATCGATAACATTACGTGCAGGATTTCTATGAATGTATGCATGTGTCAAAGCGTTTTTATTGTAATTAGGAATGAGTATGAGGATGCGCACGAGTCGAGTTGCTGGCGAGTTTCCGCGCAGTGCTGGTTATTCTGCTGGCCTTGGATAAACTGGTGTATGTGCCAAATAATGGTTATGGCAAATGCTACTCTTTAATGTGGTTGACAAGGTCGCGAATGTCGAAGATTTTCTGTAGTAGTTGTGGCCATTTTTGTAAGGGCAGTATTGTTGTTATTGCGCGTCATACGCGGTCACGTGCACACGAGGCCGCTGCGCCCGCGCCGCCGCACAGAGTCGGCACAGGCGCACTATTTCGTAATAAAACTCGACTTGAAACAAGATTGAACAGCATCGCTTTTATCGGATAATCATAAATTAATGTAGGTGGATTCGCACGAGGAGTAAACGAATTAATTTGGAATTAATTCTGTTGCAGTACTTTTAGGTACTGTTATTACGTAAAGGTAGGTAAGTACCTATTTGTATAGATTTTAGTAAGTAGGTATTAGTATTAGCAGCTTAATAATATTCGGAATATTAAGTAACATTTTTGTCTTTATTATATTCCATAGTTCCATGACTACAAGCTAAGATAGGTCATTTTTAAAAAAATAATTTTAGCAGTAAATAACATGATGGCTGGAAAATATGAAAGCAGCAGTCACAACAATGGCTACATCCGCTCAAGAGTGAATCGCAGCTTCACACTTTAGTAACAGTTATACGGAAAACTTCAAGTCACAATGAGACAGAGATACCTACACATTACGACGCGAAAGCGTATTAACAATACATAATACGAGCAATATGGTGCAGTGGCCGTGAAATAAAATAAAAAAGTGTCAAATACGCACGAAAACAACGCTGGTTAAACTAGTAGCTAATGTAGATACCTACTCCGTTCAGTAGAGCCTTTTAAGGAAATAAAAACTATGGTAGGTACCAATGTCGCTGCCACCGTTTGATTTTAAATCTCTGCATGGAGTTCAGAATTGAACTAAAGATAAATTATCAAGTGCATCACGCCAATAAAGTGTGACGATCCTTCATTTTTGGCATGAATAGGCAGGTATTGGCTAA
Organism: Acleris sparsana; assembly: GCA_923062465.1. Classification (NCBI taxonomy): domain Eukaryota; kingdom Metazoa; phylum Arthropoda; class Insecta; order Lepidoptera; family Tortricidae; genus Acleris; species Acleris sparsana. Next base: position 8,057,135 of record OV281293.1, read on the forward strand.
TAAGCGTGCATTTGTTTCGGGGCCGCCGGCCACGTTAGAGCGGCCGACCTCTCGCCTCCGTGTCCGCTATACAACAACTAGCATTGAGGCATTTACCTTTCTTAGGTCGGATCTGTCCTCAATAGCTTGAAGCGTTGATTTATTACGATGCATGGAATGCTGGCTCAATTTAGAGACAAATTTTGTGCAATATGTGCCTAATTTGCTCGAATGTTTACATTCTAGACGGCGTGTGTGGCGTAGAATGCTGACCCCGTTCGCCCAGATAGTCGATCAGTTATGATTTCGAGGTACAAAATACGTTTTAAGAGCATTTTAGAGAGCTGTAAGTCCTTGTAGAGTGGTAAATCAACGTTTCCTATGTTTTACTATGAAATGGTGCTGAATCATGTAGATTAACCTGTCTTAGTCAATTTTGACGACTTATTCACATGTTATATTTACATATAACTATGTGAATAGGTACAGTTCCTAAAATCAACAAAACAGTGTAGCTAGTTCTTACGATTGTGCACACAAGTGAGCTCCGCCCAGTACTTAATGTCGATGTGTGAAATGTATTCAAATGACGACTTATTTGTAAGTACTGTAGCCCAATTCATTTAAAGGTTGATATTTCAAACCGGAACAAGATAAATCATGGTATTGACGTTAGGATAAATGTTCTAAAATCACAAGTCAATCTGCAAGTATAATTTGTCATTAGTTTATTTCATTGTAGCAATAGTAGCTATTGTCAGTCGTTACATTACAATGGCACTACCTGTTTAAATCGTACGACGGAAATGATCACTACACTACAATAACACATTAGATCCTACTGTGTCTGATTTCAATGAAACTTTAAAAACTCGCGTGATTCCTTACGTAAGACATGCAAGGCCTTATAACGTTGTGGATAATTTATTTAGTTAAAAAAATTGCTTAACTATACTTACCTTAGGTCACCCTTGACACCCGTTTATCGCCTTGATCATCATTAGCTGACCAAAAAAGTACAATTTCAGCAGAATAGTGTAATTTCGAAGATTCCGTATGGCGATAAGTTTAATGGGACATTATCCCAGTACCAGTAAACATTGTCACTGTATTAGATAGATAGGAATCGGAGGAAGTGATGTTTGTCCTGCTTAAGGTTGCTGTTAACACAATACTTTGTAAGATAGATTTAAGCGATAACGATTCCTTGACGCCCTAGCGCTGTGTCTATCATTATATCGCTTTTAAATTAAAGTACAAAAGGACTACTAGTGGTTGACCCTCTCACCTGAAGTAAAGCGATGATGAGATTGAGGATAAATATAGTTTACTGGTTTATCTAGGTATTCTTACCTCAAAGAGACCCTATGTAAATGTTGATATTGTCTACTTCTGAAGATATTTTAAATTAAGTACATTAAATTAAGGCCAGAAGTGCACTACAGGAAAATACCAACCGTTGAAAGGAGACGCCACGAAGCCCGCGAGCAAAAATTAAGGAATGATTTATTGCCGTCACCATGAACGTTTTTCCTTTTACGTTCCATTTTCAACGTTTTCAAGATATTCAGTCAAAACCCATGAATGTTGATTAGTGATTGTTTGTTTTAAAATAGTTTATATAGTTTTAATAAAGGCCATACCGGTGTTGGGTATATTGTGTGACCCACCAAGTAAAATTGTATTATAAACCTAAACAGGTTTACCAATATAACACAACACAAAGAAAATTACCGTAAACATTTAAAAATACTGAACTGACTGATATGGGTGTGTAAAATTAAACTTCCGTTTGTTTGCGGAATACGAACCGCTGGTCTGGCCTCATGACGGCATTGAACGGCGACCCGTTTGAGCTCAGCAGACGAGCGAGGCCGCCCCCGCCGACTGTTTACCGATCATTACAATGTGACCATCGCTACTAATTACCTACCAAACCCATTTACTTATTACGAAAGTTTACAACAAACGCCTGTAGGTACTCTACCTGACTAGCATTCATTTGCTCATTCAAACAAGATCCTAATGGCTCTACTTCCATAATCAAACGGCAAATTGGCAATATGTGACTTTGTTTTATAGTTTTTGTTGCTATTTCGAGCAGATTTATAGTGCGTCATAAATTCAGACTAGAATTGACCTTCGGTAGTTTCCGTGTTTTGAGTAGCGTTCGAGTCCAGAAACAGAATCATTTTGTTGAAGTGCACACAGCGATCCAAGCGAAGGATAGCGTTATTTGTATTATTGTACACATCAGCATGACTTTCGCAGCGGATGAATGGAGATAGTACGCATTTTTTCGGGGACCTGCTCACGCAACTGATAAGGATAAGGGAGAGAGTCTTGGTAAGGATGGTGTTGGAAGATTTTTGACAAAATTAAGCCCTGTTACCAGAGGGGCTATTGCCTAACGCACTCGCAATCGCGAGCGTTTTCATTTTGAAAATCGAAGGCTTGTCTGCATACAAAATGAAAACAATCGTTCCGCTTTGAAGTCGATTGCGGTTGCGAGTGCGTTAGGCAATAGGCCTTCTGGTTACAGGGCTTAATTTTGTCAAAAATCCTCACGGTCGGGGCCTACTTCTGTAATGGTATAACGTTGCGGGCTTACTCAATAGTAAATCTCCTATCTCCAAAGATTAACAGTCAACTCCACACCATTGCACTTCTTTCTTAGTTATAAATTGAGCACAGTTCCTTAACGTTTTATCTGCCAGCGACACGCCTAGTATATTAAAATTATATACAATCCCTAGTTGGTGGCAGTGGACGTGGGAAGTCATCCACGTACACACTGAGCGATATGTATTTTTTGCTAGCTGTCCAGAGGCCCTAGACAAGAGGCTTAACGCTATCGTAAACGATTTTCGAAAACTGTCAATTAGTATGGAATTGATATTAGCGCTTGACGTGACCGTCCGGCAGCTTACGTCAACCTTATACATTTTCGATAGCGATGACGATCTCGCAATGCATCTTGTCAAGGGCCACAGGAAAGTTAACTGCAATACAGTTACGAAAATACAACATTAGACTGACAGCTTGTTTAGTTAATTTGTAAGAACTAGGTAATATCAAATATTCTTCTTTCTTAGATTCAGGGATATACAGGGTTGGGCAGATTAAGTGTCCTAGTTAAAAAGAGCCATAAAATTAAAACAAGACAGAAAATTTTAAAATTTATCACGTTTTTATTTTTAGCGTACTCTATACTTAAAAAAACTAATTCATAAGTTCAAATCGCTCGCCATCAGCTTTAATAACTTGACGCATTCTTCCATAGAATGCATTGCACGCGGCACGCACTACCTCGTCTGGTATTTCATCCCATATCTTGACTAATCGATGCTTGAATGAGTTTAGATTCATGCCCTGTGTGCTCCCAATCTTGCTCAGCATGTAACCCCATATCGAAAAGTCCAAAGCATGCAAATCCGGCGATGATGCAGGCCATTCTTGCCAAGGTATAAAATCTGTCAAATTTGTTCTACACCAGTCTTGAGTGCGTTTAGCTTTGTGAGATGGGGCACTATCTTGTTAGAAGCAGTAATAGTCGTTTCCATATAATTTTTGAGCATTTTCTAGCAAATGACCCTGTAACACGTTCTGGATGTAGGTAATAGTCTTGGTTAATTTTGACACCTCGATCAATAAACAGCAGCGGTAACTTTCCTCTAGGCGATATCGCACCCCATACCATGACAGCTGATGCACTCTGGAACCGTTGTACGGCTAATTTGTCCACAGGAATATGCTTCAAGGAAGCACCATAGACACGATCGTTTTGTTGGTTGTGACTGTCTTGTAACTGTAACATCTTTTCATCGGAAAAAATAATATCATCGCCGTCGTGCCAAGCTAGCAATTACTATATTTTTTCACTCTAGCTTTTTTCTGGGCATCTGTTAAGCCATGATTTTTTTGTTTTTTGTAGGCCTTTAGCCCAAGATTATATTTTAAAATACGACTCATTGTTCAACGGGATATTTTCATATCTTTAGCAAGTTTGCTTACACTTTGAGCTGGATTTCGTCTAATACGCTCACAAATATTTTTAATGATGTTTTTGGTGCGAACAGATGGTTTTCTCCCAGGTTTGGGCCTGATTTGTGAAGATCCCATTTCTTTGAATCGCTTGACGGTCCGCGATATAAACCTTATATTGGTATTTAAATGTTTCAGCGTCTTCAATATCTCACACGGTCGGTATTTTTTCTGGTACAAATCACACGCGAGCTGGCGTTTCGCGTCCATTGTTGAAAACAATATAAAAACAAAATATATCAAGCTGACGTGTAGAAATCATAAAGAAGGTTAAATTGCCAACAAAAAAATTAATACGAAGTGAATAAGAAGTTTAGTTATATTTAAGTAAAAAAGCCATACACAACTAGGACACTTAATCTGCCCAACCCTGTATTTAAAATGTATTCGATGATTTTTTATATAACTGCTTCAAGGTTATTGAATGTGTAATTAATTAAATCTAGTTTTAAAGGAGTTAACTTGAATCCTACAAAGGTACTTACTACTCACTCACTTCCTAAGTATTTTTAATTTTGCGTTGCGTGGAGTATTCTTTCACCAAAAATCTCCTGGGAAATGTTATTCCGTTGTGCCACTTTAATTATAGGGATTGAGCCTTAATTGTTAGCTTTGCTTTTCTTACTTTACTTACTTAAATCTATCGTAAAACAAAAACTTATTTCCCGAGCATATTATAAAGTAAACGATTATATCATGGATAGGGATGTTTGGCAGTGAGTCGTCCGTCCTGCATGAGTAATCTACGCATAAATTTTCCTACGCTTAAAAAAGGACCTACTGTGCAAAAATACTGTGATATTGTAAACTATTTATAATTATTATGTAATGCTGTAAACCTTTTTCTTGAAAAAAATATACCTTGCCGAGTTTCTTACGCCGGTTCTTCTCGGGGCAAAGGTTTTATTTTTCGAACCGGTGGTAATGCTGTTTCACATTCATAGGTGCATTATATTATGCCTAAATTGAAGAATAAAGAACTTTGACTTTGACTTTACATAAATACTTTTAACAGTCATCAATATGTCATTTGAGCAAGTATCTCGTTACTGTCGACTCAAACGTGAATACCTGTTGAGTCGTCAGGCTTAACGTTGGCAACCTGTCTTATTGTCACGTTGGTCCACGTGATTGACAAGGGTAGGAGAAGTAATCGAGTAATTTGATCAGGTGAGTACCTACCTAACTAAGTATAATAGGTAAGACTACAAGTGTGTAGATTATATTTTCTGCATGAGTTGTCACTGTATTTTATATTGTGCTGGGAATCCAAACGGGCACACGTCGTGTCTGTTATGATTAAACTGGGTCAACCATAATTAATTATGTAGGATATGACTTCTGATGATCGGTTGCTGTTACAAAACTCGGTGGATATGTCTATAAACATATTTTTTTTATTGGAACTTAATCGATTTTTTATTTTATTGCTAACTGGGATCAACTTACACGCTACAAACGTAACTAATAAATAAGGAAGGTGGCTTTTTGCCCCCCCCCATAATAACCAGTAAATATACTGGAATGGCTCTGCTATTCATTTCAGTGACATATATAACGGCAACAGAAGACATATCACGTTACACTAATTGGTTATAGGTACTATATTGACTACTAACTGTCATCTTTCTACCGACGTGTCAGCACGTTCAACGATGATTAGTTCTTTAACACGCTTTGAACATCTAAAGGTGAAAATTTGCGAGCTCTTATTGAGTAAATTACCAATTACTTTAAGTCATTAGTGACATGCATACCTACTTATGTAATTTCTGTAAATTGTAAATACTATTCCTTGAAGCGGCAAAGCCACAAGGTATTGAAATAGGCGTCATTTATATTGAATAACGTTTCTCTTTTGTCGTCTCTTGCGAGTCTTGCGTCGTATACTCATGCTACATATAACATGCCCGGGAAAAGTTCCTTGACCTACTATCTATAGTTCGTAGACGCGCGTAGCACTGCTACGGGTGCCGTAGCGAAAAAAGTTTACATTGTGTACAGTCCTTTCCACAGATTAGATAGTGCATAGCGTATAAACTATGAAGTGTCAAATATCCGACAGAAATAATTGACAGTTGACTGCAGTCAAAGTTTACTGTCTACCTAGGTGGCCAATTAATGCGTAACGTAACACTTTAAAATCTAATAGTCTGCATACGTGGTAGTAAATCAATATGACAATTGTAAATCGTCGCGATTGTAATCTCGGCCGCTCTGATGTCATCGCTGACGGCCTCAGCCTTGCGACATGCCGATATTATAAAGAATTATCGTAAATTACATCGATACATACAGGAAACGTGAGATAACGCTATTTTTGTTTACCAGATTCTCTAAAGTTATTGTTTTGACATTAGAACTATAATACGTTATACTGTTTAGAAATCTTACATTGGGCAAATTCGTATAATTTAGATGTCACAGTGGAGTGCCTACATACAACATTGACGGCTTTTCCGAGTTTGATTATTTTAGTCCTGTACTTATTACGAGTAGGTACTAAAACTATAAATCGGGACTTAATCGCGTAATAAAATAATCATTTACGTCGTCGTTTCTACTGTGTTACAATAGCCTTGTTCACGAGAAGACCGAAGTGGAGGGTGTTCGTCTGCTTGTAGTGCGAGTTTTTCAACCTACCCGCACTTAAGCCCCGATTAAGCGATTAAGTCCCAATTATAGTTTTAGTAGGTATGTGTGAGAATCGTGTTAGTTAAAAGCAAGGTATTACGTGTCGTACTGCATTTGACTAAAGTTATTGCAATTAATTAGAAGGGGAAAAACATTCACAACTCATCCGTCCTTATCACAATTTACTGCGATTTTTCCGCTTCCCATATTTCCAAGCTTTAATAATTCCAATACCTACCAAGTCTCATTTTTTTCAAAGTTCAAGGCAACTTTTTTTTTAAGTCTGTGAGCACAGATCCGTCGCCATACGCCATATGCCTTAATCACTGATTGCGTAACAACTGGTTTGGCTCCACTTTTTATATATATTTAGCTTTGTTACTAGTTTTAATTCCAAAAGGTCTGCAAAAAAACGTGTTCCTTAATCATTGTCTAATGTTGTAATTTATGTCGCCAAGTATTAGACGTGAGTACCTACGGCGGTCATTTTCTTCAAGTACTGAGGCCCTACTTTGAAAGTCGAAGTTCGAAGCGACGTTAGCTGCATCCCTGTCACTCGTCATTCGAGACTAAATCGAGAGAAAGGGATTGATATCGACTTCTTCCACTTGTCCACATTCACAACAGAGCTGCTCGATATGTCACCAACCGGGGGCTTCTCAAAAACCTGGATCCACTGGCTCTGCGAAGGGATGTTGTTTCTCTCTGTCTTTTACCGCATTTATCAGGAGTGCTCCGAGGAATTATTCGGATTGAAAATCCATCATTTCATCAACACCATCTTGATAGTTGGAAATTCACTACCGTCCGTTTTTCGAGTGGCTTCTTGCCACAATCTTATACATGTGTAATCAGCTCTTAGCGGCTGTTTTCCGAAGTTCGAACTAATACCACTTGGGGGCCTTCAAAAAATGAGTCTACTCTTTTCTCATAGGCCGGCAGCGCCCCTGCGATTCCACTGGTATTGCGGGTGTATATCTGGGGTCCCGATGATCACTTACCATCGCGATTCGATTGCTCATCTGCCGCCTTATTCACATAAAAAAAGCTAACGTAACTTCAAACTTCGATTTTCGAAGTAAGGCCACGGACACTGAACCAAGTAGTCAAAACTTCCGGATAATTTAAACAGATGCTTTGCTGTGTAATGCTCGCGTTTATTCTAGGTATGAAGGCTTTGACTGCATCGAAACCTTGAATAACAGTGAAACTGAAGGCATTCGAAAGGTTGAATTAGATGTATATATATACGTATAGTTATACCAAGCAGTCCTAGCACCTAATCCATTCATATTTTAGTATATTTACTATATATTTTGCGTTTATCATTGTAATTTTATTTACGCAAGATATACTTACTCAATTGTTACTGGTTTACGACGACACAGGTGTTGTGTGACGACATCTGATAAAATAATGATATAATTAATCATATTTGACATGTTGAGGAGTTATAAATAATTATTCAGATATTATAACGGCCTCAGTAAATGGTTTTTTCGCACCATAGGTATATTTAACACACATTAAATTGTAAACATTGCTATGACGTTATTTTAGTAAAAAATAGTATTGCATTAGATGTTTTTTACCTTCTATTTAATCGACTTCAAAAATGGAGCAGGTTCTTAATTAATTGATTGTTCTTATCAAATATGTGATTTTTAAGAGCAGACAGAGTTAGAAATCCGAAAGAGGGGCTAGTTTATGTTTTAGAGTATATTTCCCCTGACTCGAATAATGAAATGTTTAATAAATGATAATAGGAAAAATGCAACCAGCTTTTTTAAGATTTAAAATGCTGTGGATCGGTTTTTTTAGGTATATTATTTCAAGTACACTCTAGTCTTTTGTTCCATTAATACAACAACTCGATCAACTACTTTCTAACTTTAGTAGTCAACTAAAATACTATACTACAAGTAATGGTTCACAAAACCATCTGTTCAAGTAAATACAGAAGTCTACTCGTATCGTCCACACGCTGCATGTTGTGTCTACTGACTATATAATTAATTTATTCGCTACGATAATGTTTATGTTTATTATAATAGTATCAATGACCGAAGCGAGGATTAACTCGATTTCGGTGTGAGTTCACAGCTACTGATAAGACAAGTGGGCGGTGAGGGCTCGGCTCCGGCAGCTCTACAAATGAAATAATAAAATAAAATGTTTTTCCGACTCTCAAAAAGGCGAATGTGTTTGACACGTATGTGGGTATGTACATATGTTCGGTAGGTTTTAAAAGTAGCTGCACACTTAAGTCCTTTGTCACTTCAACGTCATGATAGAACTGCTGCACTAATCGGTCAAAGGTTTTCAAACGCCAAGGTACTATAGTGTGCAGTTACTTATAAGGCCCACTGTAACTGTACGTATGTATGATTATTGTCTTTCGTAGACCCTGAATAGATGGCTCGAATAGACGAACGGTAAACGTCGCAAGTGTCATCCTAATTTTACACAAAGCCAAATTGATGTTTTTTTTTACATAATAGTGTAAATAAAAATATCCAAACCATTGATGGGATTTTTAAAGCTTATGCTATAGAAAAGACAAATGATGCTGTAAATGATGTGGGATGTGGTGGTAAGTGGGGTCCGATTCCCAATTTCGGTATTGTAAATGCGTTGCCAACCATGTGGACAAAGATGGAATGGCTCTATGCTAGTAATTTCAACGGTTGTCTTATGCAAACAGAAACACAGGTGCTTAGGGGCAGGGTTAGCACGTTAGATGGTGCTGGCGATCCGGAACCGTACGGACCCTGCATGTGAGAAAGAATTCTTATTCATCCATCTCCGTCCGTCTGGAAAATGGGTAGTAGGAACTACCCGACTTTTTTAAAGATTTCCACCATAATGTTATCCGACTCGTTATTTATAACTACTATTTTTTCTGTTTCAGTATCATAAAGTAATAATTATAGTATCATTATCGATAAGTGTGTTGATATTTTAATATTGTCCTACGAATAAATAATAAAACAATTACTAAACTGTAATAAATAAATAAATTACCTGCTATTGTAAATGTGAATTGTCCTCTAATTAATTGCGGTTTCAACACCAATAATAATACCAAGCAGCTTGTTCGGTGGAGTTCTATTAATGCTTAGATTATTTTAAAACTTGCTTGAGGCTCTTTTTTCCCTGTCTGTTGTATAAAATAGCAAATGCAATTAATTACACGTCATAAGCGACGCACCCTCGCATCGCTTCGGTTTATGTAAGTTTTTTTGTAACACTTACATAAATTGGAGGCTTTATTCTACTAGGTACAACATTATACGTTTTGACATGTTATCGTATAGTCAACGTTATGATAGCTCTTATTTACTTGACAGTAATGGCGACCGAGTCAAAAAGAATACGATAACATGACAATATGGTTTTACCGAGAATAGAGCTGAATGTATTACGCAACCTACCGGAAAGAAATTACTGAAAACCGCAACAAAATCCGTTGATTTTGAAGCGGTTTTCAGTAATTTCCAGCCTTAAACTTTTTAAGACTGGTTGGTCGTTGAGGCAGTTTTCGGAAGTAACTTGAATGTTTCCTCTGAACAAATGCCGCTTTACTTTTAAAAAATCCGTTCCAACGTAAACGCAAACAAACATTTAGTAACCGTCAATAAAATGGATTGTGTGAGACTGCCGACGCGTTCAAGAATTAGTGATTAATTCAAGTAGGTACCTCTATCGTAGAGAGTGGGCGGCAGCAATAAAAGTGGCGCCTGATGTCCGCGTGCGCTTGCAGCTAGCAACTTATAGGGTTGCCACGCGCACGGGTTTTCCTGAAATTATCCCAGTTTGCAGCAGTAAAGCAGGGGAATACTGAGAGTATAACCAATGTTTTTGGGTTGACCAGTTCGGGGGGTTTTTCTAACCCTTTCTGTACCAGGTTTCGCATTTATCTATTTAAATTTGATTGCACGGTGAAAGAAGTACTTAATGGCAGACTTAATACCTTATTGAATGAAGTGTTTCTTTTGTGCAATAAAGAGTTGACATGTTTGACATGTTTGCTATGACACACAAGTTTGACCCTTAGTCTGTCAGTCTGTCTATCTGTCTGTAGCTTCGTAGGTCCTAAACGGGTCGACCGATCTCAGTATCCTTTTATTTCGGAATCTGGATGAGGACAAGGTTTGACGTAAATAGGTTGAGCTATTTCGGAGTTGTTAGCTGGCAAAGTAGTCGGTTAATATATTGAAGGTTATTTCAACTATAAAATAATACGTTTTATTTGTTCCAAGAAACTTACCGCGTAAAAAATCTTGGTTAAAACTTTAAACTGCCTGCAAATTCACAGACAGCAAAGGCAGTGCAAACGCCGCGGTGCGACTCGTTCTTACTAAAATCGCCTTCGCTGCTCCGTGCCCTGTGTGACACCTTACATTTTCATTTACAAGAATACGGCTGGCGCATCGCCCCGCGCCGCGCCGCGCCGCTGCCGTCTCTATGTGTTTGCTGCATACACGTCCATAGTTTTGGATGATTAGTGACTACTTACTAGCATCCCTAAAGCTTGTATCTAAGTTAGAAATGCTTTGGTTATTTTAGTCATAGGCAAGTCATAATGATAATGTTACAAAGTAAATCTTTTAAAAATTAAATATTACACGCTATTAATACGAAACAATTAATTCCAAAATCTTGTAATTATTAAAAACAACATATACATATTTATAAGCTCTTGACAAAAATCTGTTTACTTATAGTCCCTACTAACGCCTATACCTAATAGCCTGATACTCTATGAATTGTATTTTTTTTGTAATAACACTGAGATACCTAATCGTTTCAAGGTTCGAAATTTTATAAGTGGATTTAAAACATGTAAAGTTTGTACATCATAATGATATATTATTCGTGTTATATATTAATTTATTTCAAACGTATTGATGTGTATTACATAACATAATCGAGTGAATAAATAAACGTTCGTAAGCCTCTAGTTGCTGTATTCACCAGAAAACGATGCATTTTGAAGTCATAAGTGTTTACTAAATAACCCAAGTCAGGTGGTATGCACTTTTGTTACGCTTATTACATTTTTCGCAGTTGACATATTGTCGTATAATATTTTTGAGAAACACAGCGACACATCGACATTTAACTTACTATCTTGGCACATCTGTGCCTCTATTTTGTTGGGTAAAACCATATTTCTTTGACGTGTTATTGACAACGTCACGATAGCTCTATTTACTTGACGTGTAATGAGAGGGCAGAGTTATAAACAATACGATAACACGTCAAAGGTAATATGCTTTTACCGAGTAGAATGAGGCGCAGGGGCCCTAACATGGCTGCGTTTATCGCGTGACAAAGTTTGGATAAGGCATCCGTCACCTTTGGACACGTAAATAAGTACGAGAGTGACGGATGCTTTATCCACATTTGAAACGCGATATACGAGTAGACGCCGCCATACTAGGCCCGCTGGGCCTCTATTCAACATGGTAAAAACTGTAACGTTTTTGACGTCTTATAGTGTTGTCAACGTTTTGATAGCTCTTATTTACTTGACTTGTCATGGCGGCAGAGGTTAAAACAATACCATAACAGGTCTACTATGATTATTTACGGTGAAATATTTCACAAACTACACTACTTTGAAATTTATTTATAAACTTTTAGTTTGGTAAGAAGGGAGATCCCAGTGGTGGCTTGTGCGAAGTAAACTCGTACCTACATTTCTCGCAATATCATTTAATTTCTAGAAAGCAAGCCACCTTAAACTTTCGATTTGCTGTCAATTTATGCGTAAGAGAAAACGTCTTTAACAGTTTTTTCTTATTTATTATTTAAATTGTTTTCTCGGGCTGATAAATCGCTTAATTATTCTGTTTTTGTTCGTTAAGTGCGCATAGGGCAGGGGGTGGCGGGAGAGGGTGGGGTTGTGTCTGAAGAATTACGTCTAGTAATGTTACACTGTTAGTTGCAATGTGGCTTTTGCGGCTTTTAAGTCGTTTTCTTACTATTGTTTTTTTTAATATATATTAAAATAAATACATATAAATATATTTGATTTAATTACGTCATTTTTTTCTTAAAATTAAATGAACATTAAGGACTAGGTCCTATTCATGAAATTAAAAGTTTATAAACTTATAACAATAATATATATTACTAACTCTACCTATTTACTTCTAAAAAGTAAGTATTGTTTTAAAAATGTGAATTACCGAGCAACGTGAGATGTTTAACGAAATGAACATCGTACCGGTTACTTAAATATAAACCTTAGCGTTCGCACACATGCGCGCGGCGCCCGTGCACCGACGACGCCACGCCCGTGTGCGTGCACGTAGAACGTAACCGTGCACACTCCGTATTGACCCGCCCACGATATTACCGTTTTCATCGAAGATTTCAGTGGGTCTTATTTGGAAGGTTATAGAGTTTAATGTACAATGGTAGATTGCGGGTGGATTAATAAATAAGTTTGTGTTACTATACCGTATTGTTTCACGTTTACGCATCTCTGTGTGGCGAGGTTAAGTAGAGCGGCGTTATCTCCGGACAGAGATTCCGTGGAGTTGGATTATGGGATAAATAAAAAGCTTCTGTTAGTTAATTCATTGTTGAGTACAATTTAAAGTTAATTTACGTGGAATAGAATCATAACATAAACATAAAATTGATATAATACTGTTATTTTTGCTGAAAAAAAGTAATAATATTGGTTTGCATTTCAAATTTTGGTTTCTTTTTAAATAGACGTATAAATTGCACATAGAAAATCACCTATTGCGGCATACAGAGCGAGCGAGGGAAGCGCTTTCATAATTGAAGGTTTAACGCATTGTCCGCTCTAACCAAATGTCATCGAGCATTTCGCAAGCTTCAATCACGGCGGTCACCTACTTTCGTTCCGACGATCGACTCGCGCCGATTACCCGACTACATTCACCGGCTCGCTTCTACGCAATTGTTTCTGTAGGAATCTTTTATTTATGGCAGCACTGAGCCTGTGACAGCGCTACGGCTGTGTGAGTGAGGTGCTCGTGCCTTACCTGTGTATTCGACACGACCTTTCAAACTAATATGAATTTTATCAGTTCTGTTTTATGGTTTAGATTCGAATGGTGGCTGTCAAGATAGAAATGCCTTACCGACAATAAGTTGACGCTCGAACGCGCCTGTTTGACAAGATTCCAACCGCGTTTGGCCTGTTTGTTTATTGTAATCGGTTTGACAATAAGCTTAAGGTGCGGTTTCGAGTGATCTCCCGGCTCGCCTTGCGAGACGCCAGTGTTGGTATGGTATGATACGTCATGTAATGTATACTGGATTACTGTAGATTCGCTTCTATAATTGCGTGGCGACTAGACTTTTGAAATATATGTTGGTCAGGTATGTATTATTTAAATACGTATACTAGAAATTAATATCTAAATTACAATATATCATTCTATAACCAATAAACAAACAAAACTCTCTAACAAACTCATCTAGCATAACAATGCGATTAACACTAATAGGGCGCAAAAAAAACAACCTTTGATAAGTAGACGACAATCCCAGAGCAGATAACGGAAGGTCATTGAGACGGCGCGCGCGGTAGGGGGGATAGGGAGGTCGTGGGGGGAGGAGAGAGGGAGAGGGGGATCGGGGGGGTATCGCTGACTCTGTCCCGCGTCAGCCGACCTCCTTGGATGCGCGAAGCAAGGTCGGCCGCCGCTTTAATTAATAAACCCACCGTAAAGTATTTGAGGCCGATCGGAGAAGCAACTACAATCTTACAGCCTTTGTCTAGTTATTGACCCGGCGATGAAGGTTATTTGTTTAATCTGGAAGGAGGCGTTAGGACAATCAATATTATTGTTACGTTATCGGTGTGACTAGTAAAATGTGGGCTAACAACCCTGCAATTAAGAGATTAGACGTCTATGCTCCACACAAGTGTTTATTTATTTATGCTAACTATTTAAACACATTTAGCCGAATTAAAACAATACTGTAAAAGGCACTCTAATCAATTAGCTCAGTGTAAAAAACAATCATTTTTCCATAAAAATGTGAAATAATAAGCATGTGTAGGTAATAGTTCTTGCTTATGGGATTGCTAGGTATTTGTAGCGGTTTTGCAAATAACTGGACCGACGCCGCGCGCTAGTCTACGTGCCGTTTGAATAGCAGACACCACTACAAACAGTGGGTCGTCGCCGCTCAATTTCCGAAGAACGCACACAGATACACAGCTTCTTGGACCGTTTTGGAACTCTATGGTACGGTTCGTGGCGCCCAACCAGGAAATTCGTCGAGTTTTGAATTTCGAAGCCATTAACCGACTGTTACCCATTTAAAGATTTTTGAATTTGGAAGTAGAGTTTATTTGTTTGCATGATAGTTTTTGTTACTATGCTTAAAGCATGACTAATAGTAATCTAACTATGTATTGTCACAATGTATGACGTAACGTGGAGCTTACACACGTACGTACGGTTTTACGTAAACTTTACACAACCGTTTCAAATTCGATTAATGGGAATTTGCGTCGCTTACTGTTTTTTTGCATATTTTATAAATATGTTTATACTTACTTTTACGTACTTTAAACGTTGAAGTAAAAGCAGGTTTTAAAACACCGAGTTCGGTCATTTGAATTAAGATTACGTCATATCGATTATGATGCTAATGGCCTTATCATTTAAGACGAATTAAATGACAGCTCAATTGTTATAACCGTTGGTACCTATGGTAGTTCAAAATGCCCTTTGTATCAAAAAAACGAAAAATGAGATCCTTAAGACATACACATATTTTTATTGCAGTTCGTTAAGTATAAAAATATGAGACTATTTAGAAAAAACACCTTAATTAATAAAGTACCGTTCTTAGTGACAATAAACAACACTTGCTTACCTATCGTAGCACTAATTTGAACAGATATACCGACCTAAAGTTAATTAAAGATGGTAACGCGTAGTTTAATAAAGCACCATCATCGTGAACTCATGATTGACAGAATCAGAGCTTCATTCCTCATGATCATGATCGTGGCCGACGGTTGGCTGACGGTATAGTCAAACTAACCTCATTTACACACGCTTCTTGTCAACTGTACCTACCATTATTACCGTTGCACAAAGAATAATAACTGTTAGACTTTCATTAAGTTAGGATAAAGAATTAGATTATTCTTTTGGTAACAAGTACCCACAATATTTCCAGTAATTTACTTTCTACGAAAACAATATTGAGATGTAACTAGCTTGTATGTACAGTGTCACAAACAGATTGCCTCCGAGTTCGTGAACTAAACCAAGCTCGTATCATAAGAGAGTTACATTGTAACGTTGCAATAATGGTGGCAAGGAAGTGCGCACATGACCTTTTAATGACGTCTATTTCAGATTAAAGAGCGCCCGTGAACGCTAGGCTAATCTATGTGTATTCTCCGGCACACTCGCATTGTTGCTTGCTTATGTAAGTCGGAACGTCTTCCACTTTCGAATCAAGTTTATTGACACGAGTCGACAAAACGGCCGGTTCACAGTTACACGCGGCGGCTTTGATTCAACCACCACCGGTGAAATGCGTGATCTTGTTCCATTGTAAATTTGTTTTGATTTCACAAAGAATACTTCTGTTTAAACGGTTGAGTGCCCAGCGCTATGTGGCCGGCCTGTTGCGACAGAGTTAGATTTCTGGTCGGCAGTGGCTTCTGTTGCGCTGTTTGAACGCGAGTCGTGTTGTCAATGGTTTGAGGAATGCGCTTGGTCCCGAACGGGCTAATCTCACTGTAATTGCTTCTTGCGTCGAGGTCGCTAAAGCAGCAACGGCTTAAAATACATAAATAAACTCAACATCGTGACAAGCATGGTAATGCAATGTTTACCCAATACTGTGAACCTCACATAATAGTCTCCAAATCCCCGATAGAGACATCATTTCGCTGACAAGGTAAACAGAAACTGCGATAAATTAGCCACGCTTACAATTTATAATAGTTGTATTAACAGGTTTTATGTTAATTTTATGTAAGACCCGCCTCCTACTGTATAATTCTTGCTAGTTAGTTCTCAAAGGCAGTCATTAAGTTTTTAATAGCGATAAATCTAATAGTGTAAACGGTTTAGTCGCGGGACAATCGCGGCGGCTGATAAGCGGCGACTAATCGCTCCTAAATCGCTGAGCCTGTCGTCAGTTCGGTGGCGTGCGGGTGCGCTGCGGCTAATGCGCCACAAAAATGCAACCTGCGATTGTTTTCAAATACTCGCGGGAACGAGTCTACTGTTGTCTTAGGAATATATAGACCAAACGCGGTTATTTGAATGGTGTTTGGAGTCGGAAGTCACCTTTTGCAAGTGGCAGGCCAGGATAGTAGACCTCTCAATCAATGGAATATACTCATAACGGCCCAAAAACTTCGCTCTCATTTTCCAGGTCTTGTTCATTTCCGAACAATTAGACTTTAAAGCGGAGTATTATGTTGTATAGTTGACTAAGAAAGTCCTTTACCATTTTTGGACCTTAATGTCATACAAATAGAGTCGAAAAGTTGTAAAGGAGTTTCTTAGTCGACTATACCTAAGTACGTAGTCAATATTTTATATTGCCTATTAATAATTAAACTCTGTCTGATTTTTGAGATCGAACTGTTTTAATATTAATATCATAATTATAAAGCATCAGCTACAAAATTTACATTGTACGACGGATTTATGAAAAAAAGAATGTAATTTAGCTACGAAATCATGATTAAAAAAACCACTGTAACGTTGATTCGTTTAAAATTCGCATTGTACGAACGGCACTCTACATATATATGTGTTCCATACTGCGACGAGTGTACTCACCATATCACTCGGAAGTTAACTGTACAGCACACTTGTTTGGTGTTTGTGACCTAGCAGCAGAAATCAGTGCAACATAACAATCAAATATGAATGTAGGCCTGACCTTTGCTGGGTTATAATAACATTAATAAATTATTAAAATTCGCTGACAATAAAGACATTGCGTCATAAAAATTAAATAAATAGCCCACGTGGCTACAATTATTTAAGTTCTTATATAGGTAGAGCATACAGTGTAAAAAAATCTTGAAAAAACATTATGTAGGTACAAACAATTATAGTTATAATAACTAAATCGCTTTTGTCTTGCGCTTGCATACGTGTGCGTCAACATTTAGAAATGGGTGAAAATCGTATCGCAACAAATAGAAATCCAATCTAACACAAACATCGTAACGCGTAAGTGACAATTTAGTTCTAGCTCTGTTTGGGCTTTACCACTACATCCAAAGACGGTAAACCTCGAGTGACTTACCTATAATTATAACACGAGGTAATCGTCTGCGCAAGTCGTCAAGGTGACCACCTCCTCGCATTGTTCTAGCTCCAAAACAATGATAATTCCAATCTCAGACATAATATAAATATTATTTGTTCTGAAAATCCTTAAATCACCGTAGGTACGACTTGATGTCAAGCAGCTTCGGTGTATGAATGGATTCAAACATGCATTTATAAAATTGGTATTTTTCTTTCTTACGGATCGATTTTTTAAGAAAAAAATATTTCAAAATGAGAACGAAACATTGTGACGTTTCGTTTCATACGATTTATGTTCTACTACTCGCCTGTTGTATACTTTATCGTTTTCTGACTAATATTTTTGAACGGAAATAATTGGTTCATAATAACTACTTACCTATTACTAAAGATGATTAAAGTAGGATGGCGATATCTTAAACTCTTACGTAAGTCATAAGCTAGCTTATATCTACAGCAAAAATGCCCTGTGGTGGTCAACGCGGATGAAGTCGCGGGCATAAGCTGGTAAATTATGACGGCGAAGGTTCCTGAAGGCATAGCCGGTTCCATGCAGGGCAGCTAGTTGATCACAAAATTTAGTGTAGGTAGTGCGTTATTTTTTAAACTTTGCAAGTCATTTTTGAAACCTTTCCTGTTTGCTGCCAAGTATATTATTACTAGAGTGCCATCCATCCCTATTTAAAAATAGAAGCAGATTACTAATACGTCGTAAAAATGCACAGTTAACTATAAACGCCACGGAAATGATACATAATACGATAAAACCAATATAAATTGAATTATGCATCACAATAATCAATTTAGATACTTGAGCATACTCATTATAAAACGCTAATATGTTTAAATTTATTCATTTCATTTTACTTATTACGTTTTGTTGTAAACACCTTGTGATTTATTTACGTTTGAGAAAAGATTATCTATATAAGTGAGATAGTCGCTAGTATGCATGTATTTTGTGCATGTGGTGCACTCACGACATCGAAACGCGACTGTGCAGTGAAATCGGATAGAAACGATACGCTTTTGTTTCCAAGTTATTTATAATTTACGCTTACAATTTTCTCATTTTCTCTTTTATCAGTAGGTCGTTGGATTGAGACGGTATGTCAACAGTGCCGACATATGGCATCAGTTAAGACATTTTGTTTGGCTTGTTGACATGATTTTCCTTTAGATATGGGCAATTTATTACATTTGATGTTAATACTTTTGATATATACTTATAATACTTTTGATATTTTTTTTCAGGGAACCAATTGAGCTAGTTCCAAACTAAGCTGTAGAAAAACATGCTTAAATACATAATAAATATCCAGAGGCCAGGAACAAGTACTCGTGATGTTAACTGTTTTTTACAGTCCATGTTTTTTCATGTTTATATTATAGCATTTCTTTCCGTCCCAATGACGTGACACGACACGTCCATTGAAACACATGCTTTAAGAAAATCGGTTACTAAAAGAAAATTATAAAAAATAAAACCCAGTAATTACTAGCAGTTATAAGCCAGGACTGAGATTCTATTTGGTAAAACGTTATTGTTTTTGCCGTGTTACCGTATTGGCAACGTCTTGATAGCCCTTATTTACTTGACAATAATCAGTGTTCCTTAGTTGGTTGGTTGGCTTAGGCGGTAGTGGCCCTGCCTTCAAAGCTAGTGGTCCCTAGTTCAAATCCTGGTAAGGGCAGATATTTATGTAATGAACGTAAGTATTTGTTTCTGAGTGTTGGCGAAATTATATGTATTTAAGTATGTTTTCTCTATATAAGGATATCTATCGTTCTACCCGTAGTACAAGCCTAGAGTTTGGGACTAGGACAATTTGTGTGCCATGGACCCCTAATATATATTTTTTTATTTTTGTAATGAATACTTTTTTTGATTAATTATGTTTTTTTTTTGTCGTCACATGTCTATCTTAGCCTGTGTAATAAGATTATGCAAAACTATCATCGAATACATATTTTAGATACCTCTTAGTTTAGGGCCTTTATCAGTCAATAATGGGAATGGTAAGGCACACAGGTGAAATTACAGAAATGTTTTTTTTGTAGGTATTTCCTATTAATTACTAATGAAAGATAATACTGGAAAATCACAGGTCCATATTTACCTAACACAATGCGGACTTTGCGGAATAATGAAATCATTATATTATAAGGTAAAATATGTGATTGTCGTTTATGCCGCGAACATAAAGCCACATCCGATAATATCTCGAAAGCGAGAACGTGTAGGCATTTATTTACTTAGTGCGCGCCCACCGCTTCATCCGTTGGGTTACCAATGTTACTATACGCCAGGGACTACTTTTAAGTTACATTAAGATTTTTTCTTGTTACCAATTATTATTACCAACATCTTTACAGAAGATATGTGGATTTTCATTACCAAAAAAAGGCTATTTCAAAACACCGATACACGTTCTCAATAAGTCACAATTGTGTGGCTGGAGAGACCCAAAAAAGATTATTTACACGAAAGATTATTAAAATATTTTCACACATACCTACTTTCAATAAAGAATCTATCACTTCCTGCAATATTTCCATAACGCAGGAGGAACTCGTTACCATGGTAACCCGGAGCGATTTTTACCACGATACAGTCAACTATTACACGGTAGAGTTGGAACGTTGATGGGATGTTCCTCGTTCTGCGAGACACGGGTGTTTCTTTACTCCACCGTGTTTGGTTTCATCCGAAGACAGGTTCTGGGGACCGGTACGGGTATACGAATAACGGCTCGCTCCGCTCTTGTCTCTGATTAATTTGAAATTGTCCAAAAGGCTTGATGAGGAAACTCATTAAATTAGGCGCCAATGAACTCATATGTTTGTGTTTAAGAAAGTTCCTGATGATTTAATTGTAATTAGTAACTATCCAAAAATCGTTCCGGTAAAGAGTTTTAGGAAAAGTTCTATTGTTAAATAAAATATAATAAGGCATAAAGTCTGCATTTTGAATTTGTACGAGTTTCTTTTTAAGTGTTCATTCACCAGACACTTAACGGTTCATATATCATAGACAATCTAAACCAATCACAAACTCAAATAAGCCCTAGGCGTTTCGAATGCGGCGTTTTTTTGCAGTGTCGTCATTATAGGATGACTAATGGTAGTCGGAGTGTCTAACTGAATACTAATGAATGGTAAACTCTTGCGATATTTTGCCCAGGTCCTCTTCTCCAATCAAATGTGGCGATAGCAACTGATATAGTTTACACTTTGTTTTAAAATTTTGGCTGATAGTGTGAAATATTTTTGATGAAACGTTTTCTTTCCGTCGTAAGAGGTATGGTGAGCGAGAATGAGTGGAGATATCGACGAACACTGTATGTTATACAGTGATCAAATTCGTGATGTGCTGAGAAAGGGTCAATTTAAAAGCACCTGAAGTCCTGGAACCTTTGCATGAAGAGGTTGATAATTGTAGAGGAAACGAAAGAGGTATGGTTGGACCGACGCACCTGACTTCTCTCCAGTGTTGTGGGAATTAAGCTAACTTGTGAATATTTATTATACACTCGAGTTAGATGTACTTATTCGTGAATGAGTAGCCGACGTCTGGACCGTAGTGGAATGCGCCAGTCGCCGTGGCATACGGTGTGCAGAGGTTAATAAAGCGCGCACAAGCTCGCGACTTTATTATTACTTTTTGTTACTGTTCATAAAAAAATAATCTGTGTCTTAGCTGAGATTGAGAAAAAATGGCCCTCGGCATTACAACAAAAGATAATCCCGTCTCAGAGCAAATGACACATTTTTATGATATGATAATTGATAATTGAAATGTAAACGATTTTAATAGAATATGATTTGTGATTATTTTCCGGGTCAAAGGACCATTTTGTTACTAACTATAAATATTCCTCACGATGATAAAGTTGGAGATTTTCTTTGTAATAACATTTGTCTGCTTTTTATAAGGATTAATTCATTCTATTTCTGATTGAAAGTCTTCATAGTAATTAATTAGTTTTACTTGTCGTTTTGTAGCTTTTAAGAAATTGTATTTTATCAATTAATTAAAAGGTAGTTATTTTAAATGCTTGTAAAAAGTTCTAAGGGTAAGAATTTGAATATCATATTGATTATATGGATAACTAAAATATTCTAAGTAAATACATAATAATGTTTTTTTACCTTACAGTCTACATTTTCGAGCCAAGAATTATCGGTAATGAAACATGTTCAATATTTATTGCAAAATTCGTTAAGCTCGTCTACTTGTCGATCTATTCGGCGTGAGATGTTTATAGTAATATATCAGAGATAAAAAAAAAAGTTTATTAAAGGTGTGGCGCACCTGGCTCTTAATACTGTGGCTATTTTTGCACTCAATACAGGGGCTATTTTTACACTTAAATACGTAAAACAATAAGTCGTGAACTTGCGCTGACAGCTGCACCTTAAAATACCTTTGGATAGGCCGGTAAAACACTTAATTTAATTTGTAAATGTTTTCAAGTAGTTAGTCACAAGACTTTAAAAATGATATCATCTAGTTGTCGTACACTACGATATAATTAATTAAGGTATATCATTACATGCAAATAAGTAGTTTTACTTGAGAAATTTGATTCATTTCGTTTTAAAACCGACTATTTAATAAAATTAGTCGAATTATTGCATCAATACTGTTTGGTTCCACTATTTGACCTTTAAACTAAAGCAGTTCTCAAGGTTCCAAAACTTAAGTTACCGTATTATGGTACTATTTATAGTACACCATTTCGTTCGTAGCTTTCGTAGGTGTTGGCGTCACAATGACGTCACCCGCCTACGCCGCTACGAAAGCTATCTGCTACGACACGGCAAAAAGGCTCAGCCCCTCTGTTGGCGGATTTGCCGAATGTATAAGAAGGGAATAAAAAATAAATTACCAATAATAAAATGTTTAAAGGACTTCATTTATATTCTTATACGCGTTTAAAAAGTTTGTCGACAACATTAATGAATAGGTTTATGTCACAGACGCGTTGCAATTATTGAAGTTATTGAAATTCATTACGATTTTACACAAATTTTATATTCGAAATAAAGTCTTGTGCTTACTAAATAATAAAATTGTATGCTTTAGAGTGTGTTAATGTGTATCTGGCTTACAAACTGGAGAATCCCGGTCAAATAATCGAAATGGTTGAACGACATGAAATAATGAAAACAAATTTGGGCTTAAGTAATTACACATCTCTCACTCACATTTAACATACGTTTAAAGTGTTTAAACCGCTACAGGCCGCATAAGCTGTCCTGGGACACTCTCAAATGGTTTCTAGTTGGAATTTGATTTGATTTTACAAAGGCGACGGCGCCGGTATCAGTGCAAGTTGAGAAGAGAGATAAACATGGCCGCCCTCTAGCGGCAGAAGACCTTAAGCATAAGCTCATTCAGTTCGTTTCATTCTTTCGTTCATTCAGTTCGAGAACGGATCCGTTGATGCGCGGAAAATTCGAACCCACAAAGAACACAAGAAAGATTTGGTGTCGAAGTCATGCTCGAAATCGTACTCCTCCACCGTGTCAAGTACCTACCACTACTGAAGATAATTATAAAATAGTCATAGAAAAGGATAGCAACATTAGTAACCCCGAACCACTAAATTAAAAACTTCGGTTGCCGAGTCCCTGCCACTTGTCACTCGAGACTAAATCGAGAGAAAGGGATGCTGGTAAAGTAACTTTACAGCAACTTTGCACGTATTTTCGACGGCTAATTATTTATAGTATTTTTAATCCGTAAAGTCGTGCCTCACCTCTTGACTTTGTACATCAAATAAAGTATTGCAGCGTATCGTTGTGGATCTAAACTCTACTGTAAGCGACTTTTCTAGGAACCCAGACTTATAGATCCGTTTCTAGCTTTAATTAAGTTTATTTCAGCATTGACATTTCTCATTTACTTAAATTGAATGTTACTTTGGTAATCATTTCGCGTTAATTAATTTCAAAAATACCCAGTGGGAGTTAGGGCTTTGAATTTCTTGTTATCTTGTTATATTTATCACAATCCTTTTAAAATAATATCAGAGTTCTACAGTTAGTCCATAAATAATAAAGATTTTTTTTAAACCTTACGAAAGTTTACATTGATACTTAACATATAACATACTAAAATACCTGAAGACTGAAGTAATTTTTAGCTATATGTATAACAAGAAACCTACTTTTACATACCGGAGCCTGGATTTTACTGGTTAAAACGATATTGCCTTTGACATGTTATCGTATTGTCAACGTTACGATAGCTCTTATTTACTTGACAGTAATGGCGGACGAGTAAAAACAATAGGTACAATAACATCCTCATCCTCACCTTCCTTCACCTTCTTTAAAGGCCGGCAGCGCAACCCCCCGGGTGTTTCAGGTGTTCATGGGCGACGCTGATCACTTACCATCAGGTGAGCCGCCTGCTCGTCTGCCTCCTTCCATTATATAAAAAAAAACATGCCAAAGGCATTATCGTTTTACCTAGTAGAATAAGTAGAGGCCCTGTTTTAACTTTATGTTTGTATTCATATACGAGCATATCGGGAACCTGGAGTACCCGTATACCTACCATACTAAATTTGATTAATACTAAAAAACTGTTTAAGGATATTGTAGCTATTGATGCTATTATGGTCATTATATTGAACTTATTTTGAACTGTTTTTGCTTAGCTCTGGTAATATTTTTCCTAAGAACTGCCAGAACACCTTATTATTGCAACTCTGTTTTGCTTGTACTGCTAAATGTTAACACACTGCTCAGCAAGTTGAATTCCATTCAAAAGGGATCGCCAGTTCTAGAATGTGCTGAATTTTAACTGCATTTTTTGTGCAACAAAACAAAGAAAACGCGTAGAAATTCACATACATTATGACCACTTCTCTTTGCTCTGTAGTGTGTTCCCAGTGACAGTCGTCGAGCTCAGCCGCGGCGTCCGAAACAAAAGAGAACGCTTTGTAAAACGATAGCGATCACGTAATTATGCCGATTGAACTCCTGCGCAATTTACTGGTTAAAATTCGTGTGAATTTTATTAAAGAAGCAACCGACTGGAATGTGCCAATGGTTCGTGCGGTTTCTTTGGACACGGTCCTTAAGGCTTGTAGCATGTTTATCAAATTACGAACCTTATGTTTCTAGTTTTACACAATACACATGTTCTGTCAGTTGTGGTAGTAATGTAAAGGTTTTTTTTTGGTATGGAGTAGGCAAACTAGCTTACTTGCCATCTCATCTGAAAGTAAGTGCGCCCTGAGGCCCACGCATTTACCTGTAAATGCTTTACAGAGTCTGAAGTAGGCTTGGCAGTAGGTTGAAAAGTAAAATTGCGGCAGTGATTGGGGCGGACCAGCTACAAGGTCCTACCCTACCACCACTAAGCAAGAACCAATAAAAAAAGGTTTTTGAAAAATCATGACGGAATACGCGTCCAAAGCCGTAGGCATCCTTTAGTGCTACTTAAATTACGAAAATAAAGAATGGAACTGACTATTCCTTCAATCATCAATACCAATGACAATTACTGTTTACCGAAGACGTATTCGCGGCGTGCGTGACGAATGGTCACGTTACAAATCGCTCTCGATTGTTACAGACGCGGCTTAATATTTGTGTTGGTACCAAATTTCTCTGCCCACGACGTCCGTGTGTGCCGTAAGTGGAATAGTTCACGCAGATACAATCAAACGGCCGCGTTCATGCTTACCACTATGAACTTTCTAAACCATATTTCTATCCGGCCGCCGCTCAACGTAAATGATACCTACTATTCTTTTATTGCGCCTGCAATAGTTTTGGGACCGTTCGCGTCGGTTTGAACGGTTTTTATTGGAAGATAAAACGGTAAGTTATATGCGCTTTTAGTTCATTTAACTTCAATTCGAATTTGGAAAGTACCTTTATTAGGATACATCAATGTGATCGCGATCATTATTCTCTCTTGTAGTTGTGGTTTCCATTTGCATTAACATAAACCTACTAATTGATTTTAAATATGTTTACCACAACGTCTCGATGATGCAGCATCGAATAGAAATAACTCAGTATCCGTTTGTATTAACGAGAAGGTGACTATAGGTAGAACGTTTCGAACTACACTCTGTAAATATTTCCCGTGATAAATGCTTTACCTGTCGCGACCGCGGCGCGCGTTTCAATAATAACCGTGATATTGCGATGATACGGACTGGAAAAACTCGTTCGGCGGATGTCGATATCCTTAAAGGTTCACCAACGAGCGGTGATTGCGTGCAGGTATTCGCAGATGACAACGTACATTGCTTCGTCGGTAACAAGGTGGAATGGTAAGGCGGGTTTGAAGGGCGTAATGTGTAGCGTGTTTAAATTTGCTGTCGGTATTTGTTTGATTTGTGTTGGGGGCACCGCGAATGTAGTGCGATGCCACTGAGCGGCTTTCATTCATGCCGCCTCGGGCCACGTTCCACACGAGATCTCATCTTCCAATTACCGCGGCGTTCGTGTGCTTTGCCCCGCGATTTTTGTCATTGTTGCCCAATAGTCGTAAACTGCTCACGTTAAATTTATACCGCCGCGCCGCGATTATATTAAAAATACCTAATCAAACACATTGAATTCGATGTTGACATTTAGAGGTCTATGTTGGGAATTGATTAAACCAATAAATGAGAACCGGTTGGAATCTCGTAAATTTCTTTTAATTTTAATCCTTATTTTGATTACCTCGAGTGTTTATGTTTACCTAATGTTTATTCGTGTTTACGCTAAGCTTTTATGGTGCGCACGCGCTTTCTCCGAGTGTCTATTCTTATCGCCCCGGTCAATGACCCTCGGAGCGATTATACAATAATGTAATAATCGGAGGTTATTGAGTTGTTTCGTCACAGGTGAGTGTTTCCGAGGGCTGCGCGGGCGCATTGTGCAGCGTTACACAAACGACGATCGTTTCACAACTGCGGGTCGCCGACCGACACCAATACCTAAATTAATTTTCTTTTCGGGTCTACGTCGCGTCGCTCATTGTACGATTTGTGCCTCCGATTTCGGACGAATGAGCCGTTTGGTGACACGAAATCTACAATGCAAGCAATCTAATCTATTTACTGAACATTTCTTTTTTCCGTTAAATGTTTGGCATCTTCAATATTATTTTGATACCTGCCATTTTATAAGTATGAAGTTGTGGGCAGATGCTAAATACAAAAAGGCGTTAATTAAGCAAAACAGAACAATTAAACATGATTACCAACCGGTTGGCCTGGTTACACAGATTGAACACGAAACCATCGGTAGCAGGTTCGATTTTTAATCCACTTGCTGTCATAAAAATATCATGAACTCTGAACTATAATTTCAGTAATTATTACATTTACTATTTTGGGGTTATCCTTGTTTTTTAACAAATAGGTAAAGACCGCTTCTTTCGGTGACGGTATGAGGTGGAATATGAAGCAAGAATTTCTTTGTAAAACTTGCATTGAATTACTTATGATTGTGAAGTTTAACGGAAAATATTTTCTTACCAATACAATACCAAAGTAAAGGGAGGATCGAAACAAGTTTGATCGGCCAACCTTCAAGCATTACTTACATGATGACTGAAATCAATATTTTAAATGCATCGTCCATCGTTCGCAAATGCTTATTGTGAGTTACAATAACAGCCATCGTATCAGTTTCGTTGCCCAAACACACGAACATGACATTTGCTATGTGTAACAAGGTTGCTGTTCGTATTGGGGAATTACCATAAAGATCATATTGTGCATGGAATGAAGAGTTTTAATGGATTCGAATGTCGGGTGAAGGTCAGTACATATTGATCTATATGCACGCCGTTTCTATTGATTTAAAGTTACAAAGAACTGTATCAGCCTCAGTTTCAAGGTGGTTTAGCTTTGCTTCGTATTCTATTAATACCGTTTTGTAATATACAACTTTAAGATTTAAAAGTACACTAAATTCCAGAAGTAGCATTAAGTTGATTCACTTGGGACGAGCAGAGAAATAAGAGAATCTACAAAACTTTTTACTCGCGAATGTCGCTGAATTTTCATCATAGCGATTCTCATTCGAATTTAGAATAGTTAGTTTCCCAAGTGAAATAGCTGGAAACGATGGTTTCCCAGGTATTTGTCGGTTGCGTCGGCGCAGGAGTCGCCTACGTGATCTGCGCTTGCGACATTTTGACAATCCGTACTTCACGTTACGTAACGTGCCGAGGCGGCGTCGACTCCGGGCTGCATCGTTTGTTAATACGTACTCAACGCTGACATGTTGGATGTATTCATATTCTAAACTTTCCTATTCACTTATCTAACCTGGGCTGTAAGTTTTTTGAGGAACACATCATCCATATGAGCTCAGAGGAGAGTCTAACCTCATCCGTGAGCTGGTGAAAAATAGTGGTGATACGTGTGTATGAATTTGGCACAGGCGTTGAATAAACCAAGGTCAACACGAATATACACACAATCCTCACACACTCACGGGTCAAATAAGGTTCGTCGACGATGGTCCCTCTGTAGAATAGCCTCCCAGTGCAGCAAGCAGTGTAGCCATAGGAAACATACACAAATGGGAAACCTTGTTGATTATCCAACAGCATAATTATCCTTAATGATGACTAGCGGATCAACTAGAAACAATTGCGTCAACTCAATTACAATAAGATTCCGTAGAAGGAAAACGAAACTACGAGTATTTACAAGCGTTGTTTATCTTACTGCAGTATTCAAGGTAAAGTGATTTTTATACGTTGTTAGTCGCGAATGTCATCCGCGTACATCCGCGTTGCGTCGAGAGTTTCGAGACACCACATACATTTTATTCTCAGATGTATAAGTTAAAAACCTGTTGGTGAATAATTAAATTTCAACTTATAGTGCGTTTGCGCACAGTCCGCCATTGTTGTGGTTACGTCCGCACCGACCCGTTTACTCCAAAACAAACGGAGAAAGTAATGAAGTATCATTTGATACGTATGTTCACTTCCTAACGTGGTAATGACAGCTCTTTATATGATAAATAGTGGTATATTAGACCTACCTGGTATTTAATTTCTATTGTGCTATGATGCTTCGTTGTGCGTACATTTTTACCTTCACTATGTTGCAATTTAGAGTTCCAGTCCTGATGTTTGCTTACGAATGGTTAAAACTCTAACGTAGTGTGCTCTATTTACAACGCGATTCCTTAACTTACATTTAGGTATGCTGCCCTTATGGTGTTGTTAAATGACTTTAAATAATGGGGTCTAAATTGTCTGCCATATTATTTGTTTGTAGTAAAAAGTTTTTTTGTTGTTAAAAACTGATTCTTTATCTACACGATAAATATATTAACGATGTTATAAATATAATGGTCTTTTCCTTTCAGCTAAGTCGTCAAACCCTTGTGACAAAAGCCTTGGTTGCATCTCTTTGATAATTCATGATTGTTCAAAGAATGCGGGTTACATATGAGTCAATAAGTTCTCAACGGACAAGTGAACTTGTTTCATTGCAGTTTCGAAGTGGCCTGTGTTGTGCAACCGGCCGATTAGATTACCTTCTACAGAGACGTTTCATAAAGCGATTGTTACTTTCATTTTGCTGGTGCTACTATTGGGTTGTGTCGGAGGTACTGAGACGATGATTGACCGGCAGGGTTATCCAGTTATGGTGCTTAAATACTTATACTGTAACTGTTTTTTTTCCTAATATTATTACAATAAATGTATAGTTGAAGTACCTAGTATGTTTAGTGGCATACTCGTATGTTATCCTAAATGTATTGTTGCGTATAACTCAAAGGATTTTAGGATTACTACTACGAGTACTATTGGACATATGTACGAGTATATGTTGTTGCTCGTACATAAAATAAGGATCACTCACTCTTATGGCGGAGGTTAAAGTTAATAATGTTAAGATTCATACTCTCTCTGCGTTGCTAATTTCAATATGATATGTCTCTATTCTCGTCACTGCAGCAGTCGTCTACGTAAGAAAACAACGATGCAAGCGCCGCCGGTTTTCAGTAGTTATACCTATTGGTAAAATGTTGGATGCTGGGAGTTAGCGATCCAGAATAACCGTGTACAAGGTATTGGTTACCACAAATCCCCCAAATTACATCACAAATAGTAAAACCTTAGTATAGGTATTTAAGATTACACAAGTCCTTGACCGCTGGCCAGATTGCTCAATTATTCTTTACAAACATTCATTTGTCATTTGAAACGGTAGCCAACATATGTTTAACTGTTTCTTCAAGGTAAGCTGAACGTTAGTACCGCTGCGCAAGCCCCACAATAGTTATTAAAACAAATTGATGATCTCATTTATATTTGATCTATGGAATTCCTTTTGTTGTAAGTCTGGTGTCGTTAGAAACTCAAGTGGAATTTTTAGGTGATAATATTACTGCGCTTGCTATATTTATTAGGCTCGTCGTGGTATTATACAATTTAAGATTCTGATTAAATCATCATTACTGTGACCTTGTCTTACTTATTTTGCACATGGCATTAATGACAATAGTGTGGTCAAGGTGTCAAGGCAACGCGACTGCAGTATTGTAAATATTACCTAATAGTTCTATTAATAGGGATTGTATTGGTGTAGCCGAGAATGACAGACTGAGCCAAGTTTGTTTACTAGCAATTATTCTATTAGTCACTGAAAGCATTCCTCGCATTTTCTCACACTTTGACGGCTTTTTCGATCTAATGATCGATATATAGATCAGAACTGAACACACAATCAGGATTTAAATTAGCAAATCCTGATTTTAATGAATAGCCACTAGCCAGCAAGTATCCAATGAAAAAGGTCACAGGAAGGTTGTAGCTACTTCGGATTTATTATTAGTCAACATAAGGTCTACCTACATTTAATAAACAATAAAAAAATAAGTCTACTCAGGTACACACTTCACTTCTTCACCGATATTGATCGTAAGAGAACACCGACAATTGTTCATTAATGATCGCAAATCCTCCCTAGAATGACTAATTCCCAGTGAATGTTCATTTTGAAAAAGATTTAAAGACAAAGGAATGAAAAAGATCCTTTAGTCTTGAGGAAGTCAGTCATAAAGTCTGTTGAAAGGCGATGGTCACGAGGTGCGCGGAGCGTGCGCCGGGAACCGATTACGTAAAGCGTATCGCAAAGATTCCTATCGCGATTGCTAAGTGTTGACAAAACTGTCAAATTATCGTATAATTAAGGATGAATGATAACCTTCCAAATCATGAAAGGTCAATCGTCTAATTTTATAAGTCAAAGAATTTAGGCCCATTAAGGTGTGCAAATCCAATATTACGACGTTCCCTGTCCTGAGTACCTACTACGATGGAATGAATCTACGCTATCGATTCCCCCAGTCATAAGTTATTAAACTATGTTCCCTTCAAAAGATGTCGATACGACTTGTCAACTAAAAGAGATAAGGTTTGCGCAATCAAACTCGCTGCAAAACGTTATCAATTCGCGACGCCGCCGCCGCGCGCGCACCCTTTTGCTATTTGCATGCTAAAGAGCATGGTAGTAAAACTGTAAGGTAGTTTATGCACAGGCCACCAATTAGATGCTTACGAGGTGTTTAGTGGGCCTCAAAGATAAAAAGTTGCTTATTATTTTTATAACGTGTTTTTGTAATTTGACGTGTATTACTTTCAACATTAAATTTCGCTGATAAAATTTTACTGCGTAAAGTTAGTAGGTACTTAAAATCACACGCCATTGCTTTGAGTGTTACTTATAAGTTTACACCCCGGATAATTTATATTTTTAGACCCAAATAAAACTCCTTATATTTATTGTCTGCGCAAGATCAGAGTTAACACAAAGATCATGGTGTTGTTCAACCTTTACTTACCGTTCTGTTCGACATCTGCATAGCTCGGTGTGCTCATTAGCCGTCCGTTAGCCCGACCCGACCAACGGGATCGCAACCTCGTAGGGATCGAACTAGACTAAACCAGAAACTACAATTATTACTTCTATATTTCTATCAGTATTTTCTAAACGGTGTCTTATTACGGACTCTAACCAGCCAGTTTAAATAAACAGATAAAAAAAAATTAAACCTCGAAACGGCAATTATTACTTTTTGAATTTCGATCGCCAATTGTTTCTAAATGGCCACTGAATTTGTTGTAACAGCCAGCTATCATGAATTAACGGTAGAAGCGGAACGGTAACTGAAGGCTACCGTGCATTTGCGACTTTTTTGTTCAGTTAAATGCCAGAGATTGTAGATGATGATGATTTAAATTTGGTAGGAGATGATTTCTAAACGCGGTGATTTGTTTAAAACCAGAGTGTGTGAACGTTGCTTTTCAATTAAGTTCATTTAGACTGCGACTGAATTTAATAAAAAAACCCAAGAATATATGTTCCTATCCTATTGTCAGTGCCCTAACCTGTTAAAAGTTATATCTTTGCAATGATTTTGTAAATGAGACCCTTTTTAGAATGGTGTATCTTTTCGATGATTTTCTTTTGTTAAAAATACTGACTATTAATTTTCTCAAGTTAATAGGCTCGGTATAAACAAAATATCTCTATTTATTTTTGATTGCCTTGAATGCATTAATGGAATCGTCGAATAGTGAATGGTTTTGCCTTACTTAAAATGTCACATATGCACAAATGCCTCATACAATTTAGGATTTACGAAAGCTTCGTGACTGGTTGAGTTTCAAAATTCAAGAAGGAATTAATGGTCACTTAAGCATATCCACACGTGCCGACTTGCAACTAAATGTCAAGTTATAAATAGAATGCGATGCGATGTTCAATTTATTACAGCTTGGACATGCAAAAGTGCAACAAATACTTGTCACAAACAAGCCCTCTAGGTGGAGGTCAAAGGCTTTCTCCGTGAGCTGGGCTATTTACCACTATTGGGGAAGGGAGCACGAAGTGGGAGAGCCACGCGCGAATAGAAAGTACCCAGCCATTGTTTTCTTCATTACGACACTTATATTTATCAACTGTCGCTTCACGTTCACTTATTGCATTTCTTATGCAAATTAAAAACGTTTTGCACTCTTTTATTTGAGTTCAGTTTCTTTACTGCGAAGCGACGGATCACGGACTCGGTGTCCATGTTCCTCAACGGTTGACCCGTTGGTCATCGTAAATATTACAGAAAAAGTAGATAAAAAAGTTCATTCTTTTCATTGAAATCGAAACTAACTAGCCTAAGTAAACTTAACTATTTATATCGAGATTTGCTCATACGTATAATTATCATCGTAATGTATGACCATCAATGTCAGTTGAAACGCCTAAAATTCGTATTCATGCTGATATTCCTGATCGTGTTTTATTATCATCTACACTAATATTAAGAGGAACGATTTGATTGTTTGTTTGTTTATTTGCATTGAATAGGCTCTGAAACTACTTGACCGATGTGAAAAAATATTTTACCCTGATGGACATAGGTAGGCTATGTTTTAGTTTTATGCGCGATGAAGTCGCAGGCGACAGCTAGTTGTTTATATATAAAACCACCAATGCACTAATGAGCATCTATCAAAATAAACCTTTCGAAGGAAGTGTGATTTAACTATTCTTCTTCTTCTTAAAGTGCCTTTCCAACTTAGTGATGGTTGGCTATCAGCTGCTGGAATCTGTCCCTATGTTTTGCGAGGCGGTACAAGTCAACTATTGATGAGAACAAATTAGAGTTGCATTAAAACTCAAAACACTCCACATAACGTAGAAAATGTATTCAGTATTTGTTCGTCACATGCGGCAGGCGGAGCGTGACCGTAGGATTTCTCGACACATCATTCTTGCCAAACGGATTGGGTCAATTTTTTTGTCCGCATGGGAACGATGCAAATGAGCCGCCTCGCTATTTCTTTGTTTGATTTCGTGAAAGTTTACACGATCGGCTAGGAAACGCGGCCGAAGAACGGCCCGATGTGAACGCCATTTTTATGTAATTGTTACGTCGCAAGAGTTTTGCGGCGCGAGATGCTAGCGGCTAGCGAGCAACGTCTACGCGTAGGTATATCTCTACTCTAGGTAGTGCTCGTACATGTGTACTCTCTGTATTGACTGTAGGTATATTGTGTGTAAGGCAGAAAAACGACACGCGAGTAGTAGATACTCCGAATATTTAGTTTTATAATAAAATAGCGTTTGCCTACGACATAGTCCATACAGAACTTGTTTAACGATAAACCCTCGGGATTTTTTTTCTCGGGATAAAAGTATCGTTTGTTTAATCTAGGATGTGGACTGTGTCTCAAATTCCATGAAAATTATGCGCGGTTGGTAAATATTCTGACATATTATGTTTATATCTGTATTACTAGTAGGAAGAGGGATAGCAACGTATGAGTAGCTAACTCACTTGGTGTTGCTGATTTCCATGGGAAGCGTAAACACTTCCGATCTGGTGATCTTCTTGCCTATTTGCCTGTCTTTGGCAATTAATAATTGAATAAAAAAATAGTTGTTTATCATGAAAGAGTGCTGTCTAAAAGTTTGTGGCTCACACCGTACCCTACAAGCACAAACTACGGAGGGGAACGCCCTAAGCGAGATCAGCTGCACCCGGGTCAGTTGAGATTTTTGTACGTTTAAGGGGAATCAGAAATGAAACCTGTTATTATAATTATTATATTGTTGACATGCGGAAGGGCGACTTACAGCTGGTGGCGTGCACCGAAGCCGTCGGAATCCGTGTCAACCAAAAGCACAGTCGTAAGACGTCCGTCACGGTGCAGCGGCTTGGTTGGGACTTATGCAATGTTTATTATGTGACGACTCGGTACTTACTTATGGTTTGTACACGACGCTTCGACCTCTATTGTCTCAAATGCACCTTCGACAATAAACTAGGTACTTACTTTAACTCTTGGGAGAGTTTGTTTAATAACTTACTATCTTTCACGGACTGTAATATTTGTAGGAACTGCATAGGTACAGTTGCCAAATACTAAAACATTCACCTTTCTAGGTGACCTATTTCTACAAATATAAAATGAGTTCCACGATTTGTTAATCAAAAACTTTTGGGCTGCTAACGGAATCAATTAATTTCATTTAAATTGAAATGTGTGGAGGAAACGTGCACAACCAATATGCGGAGGTATTTTCATAACTTAGTGTCACAATGGCTGGTGTTTCTCAAGACTGTAGAAATTCATTTAAGCGGTGGTTCTATGAAAAAGGAGCAGCAATTAATCGAGCATCGCTGGCCTGCGCTTACGCCACAGAGAGCGTGCTCCCCTTCTAAGGCTGCATTACTTCGGGCCGAATAAGTGAGTATCAAGAGGTCAAGTCGTTCAAGTTAATAAAATATATGTTAAAGATTTGTAAAAGATCAATGAAGTATTCTTTATGGCATGGAATTTGCAACCGAGCACACCGGCCGCCTGATAGTAAATGGGATTTTTGACCTATTGACATTTGCATTCTCACGACACAACTACAATCTTGAGACTGCAATCCTAAGACCACAATTTCGATTCATACCCTGAGGACTAAGATGAAATGTATTTATGCTAGTAATTACACCATTAATTTTGTGGTCGTCTTACCGCCACACCGGAATGCAACAATGCGAACACAACTGCTTGGCGTTAGAATCAAGGATAAGATGGTGGTTAGGATACGGACGGACCTTGCACGAGGTCCTACCGCCTCTAAACTATAAACTACTTATACCAATAATTCGACACCCCGCTCGAGCTCCTAAGAGTAAGTACGTATTTCTATGCTAAAAGGGTTTGAGAAATGATAAAGAATGAGGTAGAATCATTTAATTACACAATGTATTAAGAAATATAAGGACATCTAGAACTAGTCATCTTTGGCAGTTTGATGCCTCTGTATAGAACCACAACTATATTCTAAACAGTAACGCTATCCGCTGCGCGTCTGCAATAATGCAATCCTTAATCTATCGTCCCACCCACTTTACAAAAATGCAGATCTTCCACATTTGTTTCACTGACGTTACATCTTTATCAAGAATAGTAACTATAAATCTTAGCAGATGGCGCTCACTGTACCGTTAAGGTATTTAAGCCTAATTCAACGTTCAACTGTAGTAGAAACCGAGTACCAGTAGGTCACGGCACTCTGTTTAAGGAGAATCTTGCGCAGCAGTGGGCGATTGCATTGAATTAAAATGATCTACTTCAATCCAATTTATTTTATGCAACATTTCAGATTGTTTGCCTTTACTTAGATGGCACTCTTGAGTTGACCTGAATAGATTACGAAGATTATTCAATGAAGTCACCTATTATCTTAAAGTTTGAGAATTGCTACTCTACTATCGTCTTCTTCTTTCTTATCTTCTTAGTAGCCGAAAAACGTACGTAAATGCTTTTTCTAATAAATACCAAATCTAATAGTAAAGTCACTAGAAGTAATATATTATTGAATATTAGGTTCAAAAATATCAGACACTGCACTTGATAACAGAGATATGGTGTCAGATATTTTTCAGCTATATCTTGGATAAGATATTGCAGTGACTAGGTAAACTACTAAGTCAGTCATTTATAATCTCCGTAAAGAAACTGCAGGCAATCGTTTTGGTTGACCTGGAAATTTGATATGCCTTTGTTATTGTATTTCACAACTTTTTTTTATATTCGTCGACGTACCTACTCGTAGTATTAACCTGCAAACGAATGTTGCCCGCGCGCTCCTAATTCTTTGAAATTCGCAACCAAATAAAGTATACAAAAACTTAAGACTGCTCGGTTAGTTTTTCGTCAACGAATTGAGATTTGATTTGTTGTGTTTGATGTGTTTTAGTAGGGATAACATTCAACATCCTTTCAATAAACTTGGTTTTTGGGGTATGGTTGCAAACAAGTTACGGAATAATTTATTATTATTATATTGAAAATAGGACGGTGCGTCGGCTGGAAAGGTCAAGGTAAATACGCATTAGCCTTACTTCGCATCCCTGACCTATTTCGCAGATGCATCCCTTTCGGCCCAGATTGATAACAAAGTGAAGATAGCATCCTCTGTGTACAAGCCACGACATGATATCTACCCGACTGGATTTGAATAGTTGAATTAAAAATACATTTACCTTAAGTAATTTTATTTATAAACTGGTCTGTAACCCATTTAAAGAAAACTGTTTATTTCTGTTTGCATTAACTGTAAGGAGCTTCTTGCGCCACTTCTTCTCCATAATGATGGTCTTGTAGCGCTAGTAGATTCACTACATAATCGAATTATCTACTGGTAAAAAAGGCCTCATGATGCCAATTTACTGAATAAATGTTTTGAATTTTTAAGTTTTCTAATTTTGATGGTAGCGGCTTGGCACCCTTTGAATTGCCGAGGTCTAGGATAACGGTGACCGCTTACCATCAGTGGTTATCCGTTCCTCTGCCTTTCATGGCTAATAGAAAAGTTGTTGGCAATACATGTTAATATATTTTAACAAGTTGGCCACTCAGTTATGTCGTGCTATTTAAAAAAGTCCGCGAATGCATTCTCATTTTACACAATCACCTTTTCAACGATAAGGACGCAATCACTGGCAATGATGTGACGTCTCAAGCCCCTGTTTCACAGTTGAAACATTACTATGCCTAATTTGCACCGTACTTAATCTGATTTCTCAGTTTGTCAGTTGAAGTATCTAATAAATAAGCCAGCTCCGGTTCTCCACAAGCTGTTTGTTTACACCAAATCACTTACGTGCATACAATTACGGCGTACGTGCGATGTACCGAGCTTGCGGTCAACCTTATTATGCATCGATTATTTGATAAATTTCATTGTTATCAGTACATAATAGGGTAAGCACGTGCACACGTGAGCAATATCAGTCTATCGCACGTTATCGCCTTTGTGGCCACCTCTTGCGGTCCGACAAGGACACATTCCTATTAGGCAACTGAAATAAATATTTGTTCTGGTGAATTGAGATAAGGAAACGAGCACCTACGTTGACGACGAAATGAGAAAAACACGAAGCGTCGTTTATAGTTACGTTAGTATTACCTATTTGCGTAGAGAATTGTATTTCTGAAAACGTTCAGACTTATTCGTAGTTTACTACTACAGTAGGTATAAGTAACTAACACGCATACAATAATGTTCTTGGATTAGGTAGCAACAAGTAGGTAGCTCTGTAATATTTTCAGGATTCGCAGTAACAATTTCAGTAGCACCATAATTTTGGGGTTTTACTTGCTTGTTTCGTCCTTTTTTCTCTTTTTCGTGGCGTTTCCTTACAATACTTTACTTTTACGACATGGAATTATAGCCATAAACTGAACGTGTTGTCACATTACTCCGGATAATCATATCTCCACTCCATGTGAATTATCTGAAGCGTTCAGCCCGTCAAACTGTTATTGAATATCAATAACTATTCTATTCTACTAATTCTACTCATATACGAGTATAAAGTTGCGGTAACTCGTATATTTATTAATATGCTTCTATAGTTTCAATGTTGCTTTGGATGGAACAGCTTGGTACTTTTTTGTTATTAGTATGGATTGCATGTCTACGGGTGTTAATATCTACTTGTGTGATCATTTATTCTAGCATAAATATTTTGTCAGACTCCACGCAGGTTTATTACCTACCTAAATCTGAACTAATTATAATTTATTTATTAATCGATATGCGACATTATTGCAAATTTATAATTAGGTACTTATACAACATTTTTGTTTTTGAAATTGGCTGAGTAGCCGATCTTTTCACTATTAGTTAATTGCCTTTAGTAAGCAGAATTTACCACTAGGTACTTTCCAGCAGTGAAATTTGATGCACTAATTTCTACTAAGGTCTCTAGGGTGTTTTAGCGTGATATTGTGTAACTTAGATTACAAATTTGGACCTTGTTTAATGTCCGATCTCGTAAACCCGAGCACACATCGGCAAGCTTTGATTTCAGGCATTAAAAGACCACCCATGATTACATTGAACTAAAGTATTCGTTTACGCCACGGATTTACAAGTAGCAATAAATAAAAGGGTAATAAAATGGTGGGAAACAACGTTTTAATGCGTGAAGATCATTGAAAATTATTAGCAGCCAAGGTGGCTCGTGCGGCGAGCAACCTTGCGAATTAGCCGGGAGTATCTGCCGGTTAAAACAAAAAGGTAGTATAACATTAAGGACTTCATGCTTATACTGCCTTTTTGTCGTGGAGGGTAGAGATGCTCCTTGTAAAGATGACAGACAGACGTAATTACAAATCGGATGCCTACTGCGCTAGGTATGCGTAATGGATTGTTGATATTGATTATGATGCATCGGCATGCAGGAATTTTAATTGTTTTAGCTTCGTTCGTTCGATTGAACTGATTTCGTTAGTCGGATAAACTGGTAAGTTTTTTTTAGTCTTTTTAAAAGATTCCGTGATTATGTCAATATCGAAAACATATTTTTATCATCACAGCAGTATTTTCTATTGAGATCACAACATAACAAGCTGCTCTCATTAATCTAAGTAATACATAATAACTTGGTACCAGATAATATCACCTTGTTCGATTCGTTGCATTAAAGATGCTTTAATATGAACTGTGAAATATTATGTAGGTATGTCCTGCAGTGGTAATAATAAGGGCGTTTGAGAACCACATAAGTAATTAGAAACAGACGGAAAGACGATCGTGACTCTTGAGGCTCGACCTCACAGACAGATTCATTATGAGCGTTGTTATATGTCTGAAAGATAGGTGTTGGGTCACTTTTCCTTTAAATCGCAACGTGTCCGTGAGCGTTACTTATACATGCACTTGGTTAAATGACGGTTAAATTAAAATAGAGAGTTTCATTGAAACGGCTCGTAGGGCAGTGGAATTGATCGAACAATCAAGAGTGAGCTCATCTGCCCGCAGAAACAAAGCCGCGGTTCCCACGCCGCCCGCTCCCACACTGTTTAGTACTGATTGATCGTAACGGGGTTTGTATTTAAAAATGTTTAGGGTCGCTCTGGTCCGTTTTATAAGGTCGCTGTAAACAGTTAAGGTGTAATGCAACGTCTGCGTATGTAGGTAAGTTTTCCTCGAAAGAGAGAGAGATAGTTCACATTTGTGTGCCACCAAAGAGACCTAATGCTGAGGTAATATTTATGTTTGTTGTTGGTGTCTACTTTGGCAAATCAGGACTGCGCTGTTTTCACCTCTTATATTGGTGTGTATTGATAATTATGTAGTCTGTAAGGTATTTGTAATTATCGGCTTTATAGCCCGAAATAGAAAAATAGATTATATCGTATATCATTACATTATAGAAAAAGTTTTGTCATCTGGCTTGTTCTTTGCCTTGCAGCCTGTGATTTGGTCAGCGTGTTGGAGAAACTTACTTTCCCAAGTCATTTATTATTTATTTATTTATTTCTAACCAGATCTACTTTAGTGATTATAAGAACATAGCACAGGTTAATCTAACCTAAACTAACCTTTCAGCATCAGAACAAATTCTGAAACCGAACTGTTTACAAAATATACACCGCGGATTACATAAATTACTTCACTTATGATTCTTCATTATAAGTTCTTACAAATATTGTGTCGTTCCTTCACGTGCGCGTGCCACAATACACACTTACCTTATTTTTATTAATTGCTAGACGTACGTGTTACTTGTACTCGTATTTTATGTTGCCAAATTAGATTGGCAAAGTGAATTTGCTTCATACATTAAAAAGGCACATGGGAAAGGAACGTTATACGAACTTATTAAAAAAACAAACCATAAAATAAATACCTACTTTTGAGCCAGATGCTTTATGATAACAATGTTATATATACAGATTTGTATACGTCTCATTTAAGTGTAGATCAAAAAATATAATCGAAACCAAATACGGATCGGCTTAACTTACCGATTTACAATACATACTAGGTTAACCCATTCCAGTGGAACTAGAAGTGTATTTCAAAGTGTTAATATAAGTAAATGGATTTGTAAGTTCTCGTGCCTAAGTTGCTATGTCGAAAACAAATGCCATACAGTAATTTTCAAACGAATTCACATGAACTTTAAAGACGTGCCTTTACGTAATTGTACCCTTGCTTATCGCTATTGTTCAACGGAAGACATATTGGGTTATTTTGCATCAGAGTTCTCAGCGTGGAAGGATATTTGCTAACCGTTTAGCCATGAGAAACGAACGATTGGAACAACATAATGACCATTACCAAATGTTGGAGCGTTACATGAAAAGCTGTGTTTTGTGGGTAACAAATATGGATGGTTATTAATCAGATAGGATGATTTCTATTTTGGACTGAGCGTGTTGACATCAAAATTGGTGGAACAAAAATAGCTCGTAAAATAATGGATAACACATACTTAAAATTACTCGTATTTAATAATATTCGACCAGCTATGAATTTCTTCATATTCTAATAAATAACCTTGATTTGAGGCTCGGCAACGCTCTAATTTGCAGCAAAATCTGTGACAACACACCTGTCACGGAAGCAACATATCGATCAAGGCCTCGCCTTTTCGGAGTCTAATTACTTAAAAATGTAAGCGCTAGCCGATAGCCGTGTCTG
Organism: Acleris sparsana; assembly: GCA_923062465.1. Lineage (NCBI taxonomy): Eukaryota > Metazoa > Arthropoda > Insecta > Lepidoptera > Tortricidae > Acleris > Acleris sparsana. Next base: position 8,098,587 of record OV281293.1, read on the forward strand.
CGAGATTCAATTTGCTATGCATCCGGAAAAACGTCAGGGTTTGTTATAATATAACCGATGTTTAAAACTTGGGCGATAAAATGCCGCTTGGACTATTAATGTTTGGTCATGAATATAGGCAATGCCTATATAATAAGTAGGTACATAATTTCTTTGTTTATTTGAGTCACGACAAAATTCAGAGTAAGTTAAAAGCGCCCGTATAGTTTAAGTAGGTACTTACATGAAACTAAAATAAATTTCTCATTTGCAATTTTGGTTGTCGTCTGCGCAGCGTTTTGCGTAGAAAAATAAAATTAATAAAGCCTACGTCACTCAGTGATAATATTATGATACCTATAGCATTCTACAGGTGAAAGAATTATAAAAACAGTTTTTTATTTTGTCCGTTGCCAACAAAGATAAAAATCTTTTATTTTTATAATATTAGTGTAGATAAAGTACGAGTACTAGGTACCTAAGTCCAAGATACGTAATTTTGAAAAGAAAACAGTCTTATCGTACCTAAATATAGGTAAGTGTTCGAACTTTTGCTCTGATAATACTATATCTTTATAATACCCGGTGCTAAGATTATTTAACAAGGTTGTCAAACGAGTTACCTACCACATTGTGTAAGATTAGATTAACATTTTTAAACACCTCTAAAATATCCTTAAAGCTTTTTGCAATTGTAAAACGCAAGGAAAACATGTTAAAGATGTAAATTAATAAAATTAATTTAAGTATTAAATAATTGGTAAGGTTATTATAAAGTTTTTCTTTGTGATACCTACAAACCTCGTATGTGTGCCAATGAGTAATAAAAAAAAAGAAATAGTATATATATAATTTTATCTTATTTAAACTTAAATACTACAAAGCCTAGTCCCATAATAAGTATGGCTAAAATGTTTTTTCTCGAACGTCCGTAAGTCGCGTTGCGTCATTTTACCGACCACCGCCCGCGACCGTGGTCACTACAAGTGTACACGTGCGGCCGTGACCGCTGCAGTCCACGTCACGTCGTGACCTCTGCCACATGCATCCCGTGCTGTCCAGCACTTCCAGAATTGGGAAGACCTGGAAAAATATAATTGATTAAGACATCCCACAAAAATTGACGTAGTGCCAAACTAAGCTCTAGGCTTTATGGGTAGGTACTAAACAACATAAACATACTTACATAGATAAATACTTACTTACTTAAATACATAGAAAACATCCAAGACTTTTCTTACCGGGATTTGAACCCGGGAACGAACCTTTGGAGGCAGGGTCGCTAGTGTCACTACAACGTGTAGTCATGTTGATTTTTTTCTTTTAACTAATTTTTATTTCCTAATATTTCGCAAGTTTCAGCCGTTTAAGTAAAACCGTAAAGATCAATTTAATCGATTATACAAATAAATTGTTGACAAAACACAGTTATAAAATCTTGGGTATTGAATCTGGGTGCTACTGGCCTATCTCGAAATGATATTTAAATAACTTAACTTGGTAAAAATATGGTGTATGTATCCCAGTTCTTGAATCATCTATTCGAATCTCGATCATAGTAATTATGTCTACTTCCTTGGATATTTTTCACTACAATCAGGGCTGCTGTATAAGTTAGCCTGAATAATCTCGACTCCATTCAAATAAAGAACGGCAGTGCGTGAAATCCATTCCAGGCTAATTTACGTGGTAGCAAAGCGTCATTTTACGGCCGCCGACGACCCTCGACATGCGCGACCGTGACCGCTCTGCCCACGCGCACATCCAACCTCTACAACCTGCAGGTGTCCAGCACTTCCAGAATACTTTTGCAGACCAAGAATACAATTCAGCACATGTTTTAAGGAAGGCATGTCTGAAGGAGAAGAAAGGTAAGGTTTTCAGATCCGTATAGTACTTATTTTAAAAATTAAACAACGAAATATTAGGGCAGGTGCTACTCTTCATAATTCATCCGAGTTATATATATTTGATATAGGAGTATAACCGACTACACCCGATTTACAGAACACGGCCAAAATAGGAACAGTGGCAAGTGGTTCAAAATCCTGTGTTGTGACTGAAGTAAAAGAAAGAAAGAAAGAAAGAAAAGCGTTTATTAAGTGCAAGACAATAAAAACTTATTATAATATACTTAAGTAGTAGGGCGTGTCGTTGTGGATTGAAAATATTAGGGTGAATGCACTTATGTTGGACACTTTTGGCTGAAGGCTCCAATAATGGACACTGATCTCTTAATTCAAAGTTACGGTTATAAATAGATTGTTGTAAATAACCACCTTATCTTCGGTGAAATAAGAATCAAGTGTCCATCATTGTTCCTCGTCCATTACTGGTTCTATCACCTTCAATTTATATTGCAATAGCTTCTCAAATGCCTTTCGGGTTCTGGTAAAGTCGCGTCTTATATTTTCCACTAAACTTCAACTTCCAACTCCTCAGTCGTGATGCTGCAGGGGTGCATCTCCGTTTTATACGAAGGCAGTCGGTTTTGTAAAGCTTGCTTTCTGTATCACTATTTTTTTAAACGGGCTGATATACGCAACGCAGTTCGACACGTCTTGAGCCTGATTTGCGTAGTGTCCTGTTACACCTGCTTATCATTCGCATTCAATTAGAATTCTAATGTCAAAAATACCTGCCATTATCAAAAGGCTCCTATGATTCCGGCGAAAAGCCACACACTAAAATATTTCTGTTAGTAAACTGCATTGCTGCTTTTACAGTGCACTTTTCACCGTTATACCCTTTGCACGAAGCCCTGAATTATTTACTACGAAACCGGCGGCGACTGCGCCCACGCCTCTCTATAACGTTTTCATTCGGTTAATTAAAACCGTAGGTCTCTGACACGCTTGATGTTTAACTAACGAATTAGTAAGTAGTAAGAACAAATATGTCTGCGATTTTGGTTTATCGACATTCAGGAGCGGACGTTGAACCCTGCGGGGGTTATATGTAGCTTCTTAGAAGCTTAATAATTAATTAATTTAAACTTCTTTGCATAATACAAATAAATGTAAGACGCACAAATGGCGCGGACTCAACCACATGGTTAACCGAAAATAACTGGATGCAATTCGAGATCTAAACAGTGTAGAAAACTTATAGTTAAATATGTAATTAATATTTAAAAACAAATACATAAAAAAATAGTTATATAATACATAAATACATAAGATGAAAACAATGTGTGATGACTGATGAAGATGATGACACTTTACTAAGTTCTTGCTACTCAGCTTCATGTATTTTTTTTATGGACAAGCGTTAAATCTAGGATTTTAATCAAGCTGGGTCCTATCCTGCCCTATGCTCTCTTTGTTTGGCACTCTGGTTTTTATTCTATATAAAGGAGAAGCAAACGAGCTAATGGGAAGTAATAGAGGGGTTGTCGGTCTGTTTCCTGGTTTTTAGGTAAATTATAGGTCTTTCCTTAAAGATCTCTACTTCATTATTACTTGGAATTACCGCAGAAGAGAGGTGGTTCCACAGGAACAAGGCAGAAAGTGCCTCTTAACCACACAGTGGAAAAAAGCGTTTAATCAAGGTTAGTTTATGTTTCCATTACTGAGCAGTTAGTCTAGGATTATAGTCGACAAACCCACTCTAGAGCCTCAGTCTTGTCACCGCAATTCAAATGAACACCTGTAACACCAGAGGATATAGTGTATTCAAAGTAGAAATGCGCGCCCCGTGACGTAAATGTATAGGGCACGGTTGCGTCGATGTACGTAATAATAAGTAGTGGGGCGGGACTTCGTGGATTTAAAAACATTATTATTTACAAGAGTGCTGTCGGATTTTACTATCAGATAAACTCAAATAACAATAATTATAATAAAAAAATAGGAGTAAAAAATATTGCGTTTTGTTATGTCCTCTTACTCTCTGTAAACGAAGTAAAGCGAGTTATTTCACACGTTAAAGATGAATAACTAGCAATAACGTTTTACATAATTCTCGGACCTCATTACAATATTTACAATGATAATTTTATATACAAACTGACGTTTTGTGGTTTGCGTATGTTTGCTTGAATGGCTGTTTACAGATCTCTGTCCATTTGCGTCCACATATTGTATGTATGGCGTCGTTTCTCACGTGATATATGACCGCCGAGAGTATCTTTTGTAACGTACAAGTAACTTGTGTCTTTGTAGGGAACAATTCAATTATGTTTATATACTTTAATAAAATGCAATTGACCCTAATTGACTATGGGTTCGCTACTGATTGGTTAAATGCGTTTTGTTGCAGAGATTGTAATCAAATAGTATCAGGGTCGATGTAGATACATGTACCATCATGGAAGACGTATTAGGAGTACACCTTGATTTTTTAAAATTCTATACCTATCGTCCATGAAAGTAAAATAATCGTTTTTTTTCTTTTACTACGTATTTTTTCTTTATATTTTTCAAGATTGCCTTAATTGAGCAAACCCTTTCCAGGTTCTGAACTTCTAGTTGTAGAGTGATTGAACACTGATCTGAAATTCCGACAAAACTTCAAAAAACTCAAAGGTACTAAGTACTAAGTTGAGTACATACATTGTAACTTTAAACATTTATCAATTCAACGTGGTCTAGGTCTCTCAAAATTATTTTTTAAGAATACATTTTGAAAAAATCTCGGTCCTATTCCATTTGTAAAATTTGGTAGCCCTATCAAATATCAATAATTAATAATTCAATGAGCAATTTAGCTAAAACACGCTTTTAACAAGCAACAAGTAACGTACCCTAGAACTCACTATTTCATAATGAGGTAAAGAATGTTGCATTGGAAGTCACTTACTCCTCAGATATGACTGCACCGGCCATGACCGCGCGTCTCGTAAGTAGGTGACCTTAACACAAACCTTCGGGTTTTGGGTCTCCGACTACAGTAGGCAAATAATACTTACATACAGACTGTGCACAGGAAAGGACTTAAATTATTTGTACATGATATATGTATATATATATATATATATATATATATATATATATATATATATATATAATGTATGAAAGCCTTGGACCTAACAAGACCTAGGTCAAACAAAAATAATCACTATTTACGCCTATTACTTAGTTCGGTTTTAAGGTCTTCATTCTTACAACTGCATTTGGGCACCGTCGGATTTGGATCCTAGGAAATAGGGACACAGTAGTTCTAGCTGTGGTCTTTTTTTATGGCATCGAGAAGGCAACAAGGCACCTGTGGTAAGTGGCGTCTGAGTTCTATAGACTGCAATAACTTTGCCTGTGCGTGCATCATATACGGGGCACTTCATTTCGGGACAGTACGTGAGTGCATCACATATGAAGCACGATCACTTACAAACTTAAAGGCGTATACAATATTGCACGTATTTAAGCTAAAGTATTCTACTAGAATTGCACGCATGAAGAGGCGTTTTTTCAACAAAAATGGGTTTGCACATGTAAGGGCATTTTTGAATATGTAGTGAACGTGTTAAGATGGTAGATTGAGAACTAAATAAGATGGCCGACATGCGCTATGATAGACTTTTTTTTGGCGGATATTTCCTTACGCAACAAAGTGAACACTTACTTTGAGATAGAAGCGATCCGGACTGACCATGCACAAGATTCTCTCCATTAAAATGAGACTGATTAGATCTTAGATCAGAGAGATTTCAGGTTGTTATCGTCGTACACATCGTTAACCCCTGTTTTCTCAGATCTGAATAAGATGAGAAAACGGACTATCCTCTACCGTATTATCCATGCTTAATCCACTCGCTGACCAAGGGCACTGTGATGAAAAACAAACTACCAAAACTAGCCTCAAAACATTTACATAATTTAAAGAGTACCTTCTAGTTTGTGCCACATCTCTCAAAAGCTACGCACCCGTCATCGCCTGTCATCTCGGATCGCGCGGACTACTTGCAGTGCAACTGCGTAACATTTTAAAATGCAAATAGTCGTCGATTACTTCCTAGAGTGACGTCACCTCAACCTTGTTTGACGTCCAGCTGTCATATTACATAACTTTGATAGTAACTTGTCGGTTTAAGCTGAAACAGACAAAACAACTCGTGATTCTAATGATTTGTCTTTGTCATTTAAATCTGTGTTTTGACAGGCGTTTCCATAATTGTAAACGCCACTATCATTTTAAAGTGAAACATGAGGTATATTACATCTTCATATGAAGAGATTTTTTATATGTACCTAGTGGATTATTTCTACTCCCAAAAGAAAATTGTAATGCATCCTATCAGACGTTAAAGGGAACGGGTATGGCGACTTTAGTTTTTTTTTTAATATACCTACCCTTTTTTTCGAAAGGCAAAAAATAGTTTACGCTGAATTTATTTCCTTCATCGAAATAAACTTAGTCTTAATATTCAGGTGGAAAATATATCATATTTAAGGTACTTTCATGTATTATAAATAATCGTTTGCCGAGAAACCAAGCAAGATAATGAAAATCAGCACCTTGTCAAGAGTAGTAGGTATCACTAATACGAATAGTCAAGTTTAAAATCGATTTCGCGATATTAATATTAAAGTGATTAGAGCTGTGTGTTACACCACAATATTGTTTGAAAACAGATTTTGTGGAGTGATTAATTATCCATTAATGTGCATTGCAATCCGGCTTTGTTGTCATTAAATAATGCAGTTTCACTGGACTATTCACAGACGATACTGATTCACATAATAGTTTGGTAACTCGATATCTGATTCTGTGTAACTGCGACAAAAACGGCCAGTTCCTGTCGACCTTGTGTGCAAATGTATACATTATTGTTCATAAAATAAAAATCTAAACAAGCTGGAATAAAAACACGTGATGATCAAGGTTAGGCTAGGTAAGTCTTTAGAGTTATTGCCATTCAAGAAACTTGTCTGTACTGTACTATATATAGTATAGTATTTGCCTGCGACAACGCCCCTGTTTACTAGCGTATGGGACTAGTCATTGTTTTCGGAATAAAAGTTGGCCTATGTGTAATTTAGGGTATAAACTATCTCTATTCCAAAATTCATTAAAATCTGTACAGCCGTTTCTGAGTGAAGGAGTAACACACATTATATTAACTGAAGGATGGAAGAGTCAAGGAAAATTCCTTGTTTTGTGACATTTGTTTTTTTTTTCGGGTTAAATTAAATTCTTATGCAACATTACTATCCGCTCTGTTACCACGCCTCCGAATTTGGGTTATCCATTATTTTCCTTTCCATCGCTTCAGGTAAATAACAAATTATTTATGTAGTTTTGCAGCCTGAAATGAGCTCGAATGTGTTTGTGGAACGGTAAATATTTAGACAGCAATTATCAGTAAACCGCGATCCTCTCACAATACTTCCCATGTATCAATATTTGAAATAACCGCATGTGTAGCATCCATGGCGGCTTCAATATGGGAGATAGATTTTAAATGCAAGTTGTCACGCATTGGATTAGTGGTAACTTGAATGTTGGCGATCTGTGTTTGGTTTGCGGAAGCTTGGTAGATGGCTTGATTACTACATAATCGGTCTGTTGCTATGATATCATTTGGTTGAGCGCGGTCACGCCCGAACATCTCGAATCTCAGCACAGCGATCGCCATTTAAGTAACTGTATCGATTAAATGTATTTGATTTACTTAATAAAAAGAGTGCTTGTTTTTCTAATAATTTCGTCCGGTAATATTGAAAGACATGGATTTTTTTGTTTGACAAAACATGACGTCATCAGGAGATAAGATACGCGTTTGTGCTTAATACTGTTTGCCAGCGACGAATATTGTAACAAAACGTGAAGTATTCTTAAATGTGTTACGATTTTGCTCTTTCTTTTATTCACGATTTAAGACAGCGTTATGTATCGGTAATTTTCAAAATTAAGTCTATTCAAATTAAATTTCTAACCATTGAGGGTTTAAAAAGCCTTAACTTATTCTTTAGTAACCAACCAAAGACCCAAATATATTGAGATTTAACTACTTTTTACCTAAGTAGGTATGTTAGTAATGTTGTAAAAATAAACCGTTAATATAAATTACCTATTAACTGTGATGTAATTTTAATTGGTATACTTACTTGTTGTAACAATACAGAGTTTAGTTCTGTTGGGATTATGCAAATGCCTTATCAACATCCTGTTCGTGCGTGGCATTCCAAATACAAATAGGTCTAAAGTACAGCTGAAATCATTGACGTTTCATTTCATAGCAGTCTTGTCCCAATTTCGCTACAATTATTTTATAATACAGTGAAAATACTCTCCATTCTACGCGGTAAACCCATATAGCTTTTGACATGTATTGTTTGTAACTCGGCGGCCATTACTGTTAAGTAAAAGATATTTCATAACGTTGACATTATGATAACATAAAAGCGATATGGCTTTACCAAGCAGAATAGAGCCCCTGGTTCTTAAACAAACAAAACAGTATCGTTTATCTTTTTGCAAATACTCGTCATTCTCGCCCGCTCTCGTCTGGATTTTCAAATATTTATCCGCTGCCAGTAACTTGTCCCGACGATTAGTGACTTATTTGGAGTCGTGACTTATTGGCATCCAGTTATGAACAATCGGGATCAATGTTGATGGCCAGTCATCGGACCACACAAGTCGCAGGTAGAGGCATCTACCCTCCGGCTCCATAGATAGACAACTGTCTGAACTTTTATTTCATTTGTTGCATTAATTTATGGACTTTGTAACTTGGTTGAGGATCGATCGCTTAACAGTAAAAATGCAGATATATTTCATTAACAATGTAATTGATTGTTTTGTAAATTCCGAATACGAGAAATGTGGCACGTTTTACAGCCTAAGCGAACATCATTATAGCAAAGGTCAAGTCCAGTCCAGCCCATAAAATATGCCACCTTGCGTAAATGTATCGCAGAAAAAGAAACAATGACAGTGCATATCGGCAGAGATGACAAGGAACCTGCTAAAATCGAATCGTTTTCCAGACTTAGGAGATCACTACCTGTTGGCGGTCTCTTTGACGAATTACATATAGACATACAGCTCTATAAACTTTTAATTTTTATATAAAGGAGCAGGTAGTAATAAAAAATTGTCTTAGCGGCGTGGCGGCGCCTTCAAACGGTTCAAACGGCGCGCTGCTCCCACGACACCATTTTAAAAATATCCACGGATTTTTTAAGAGCCTCACAACTCTTTTTGTACATGTGTTGGACCCTTCAAGCGAGTATTTATTTACTTTTTGCCTGGTTGCAGCGGAATAGCGACGATTATGTTTTGTTTGGAAACCACGCGGCGTATTGAGCATGCCCTTTATAATAATTAGCAAGGCAAATGCAATGTCGAGAGCTGATAAGTCGATAGCGCGTTGATTGATAAAACAAAAATACATAAGTGCTTGTTTGTTTAGCGGTGGACGTCGAGCGACTTCGAGTTGTTTCTGGAAACCAGTTTCGAAGGATACTTATTTTATAAAGAGCACGCGCTTGAGACAGTTTTTTGAATTAATTAATTCTTTTGTGAGGTTGCGACACGAGCAGGTGCGTCGCGCGCCACCTTTAAGTCGCCTGCTTCTTCAGGTTGAAAAAGCTTGTCATGTAACTCTCAGCAGGGCGTATCATCATACCACAGTAAAGTAAGGTGCGCGTACTAATCGCTGCAACTCAAAACCGGCTACAAATGGTAATAAAATACATATATAACTTGACTCTCATCGCTCTCTCTTTCCAATATAAATAGTGCGAGGCGAGGCGAGTAAGGCGCACTGACCGAGCATCGACAGCGATCCCGATAATCGGGCGAATGTTTGAGTTTCTCTATTTTCAAATGGCGAGTCGTTAGGGCATGATGCGGTTAACGCGTGCGTTTGCGTTAGCGTAGTGTGCGCGAGTGGCCGGGGAGGGCGGGGGAACGTGGCCGCGCGGGACAGAGCTGTGTGAACGCGCCGCGTTAATTGGCGTGCCGAGTGTCCGGCTGTCTTCGCCACGCGCCTGCGCGCGCCGCTCGTCTCGCCCGCGAGCCGCTCCAAATTTGAATTTATAAACCGCCATTGAATGATATTTATGCATTTTTTGCCACTGATTATGTGACATAGTGTCACTTGCGAAAATGATGACTTCTTTGTGGGAAAAACGTAGATAAACTTACGCTGTCTTGCAGCGACAAGTGAAAATCGATATCTGTAAATAATGGTCGTTATTTAACATTATTGTGTTTGTTACTCTTTCCTCTCCTTTTTTTAAAACGAAGACTAGTGCTGAAATTACGATAAAGAAGCGCACTGGTCTAAACTCAAATTGAAAAGGTCGTATCACGGCGCCGGCAAACAGGGTTACCACTTACCAGTTATAACTCGACCATGTAATACTAGGTCCTTGCCTTGCAGGCCATATCTGAAGTAGAAAGTAAAATCCAAACATCCAGCGTTCACGATAGGTCATGGGTCAGTAGTTCAGTTTTACAACCAACCCCCTTAGCGTGGCATTAGTCGTGAATGTAAGCCTGGATTTACATGACCTGCGTCCTTACTGCAATACAAGTAATAAATGGGACTGCTGAGGAAGTAAACACACTCAATGCCATAATGTTAATTGGGAACACTACCTAAAGAGTACTTAATTCTGAATTGATCAAAATTTCTATTCGTCATAATTCTTAATTTTTGGATATCGCTTATAAATTCAATATAATTAAATTTTATATTCAATTTAAAATAGCTCCCGCGTAACATAGATTTTTGCAAATTCGGGCAAATTAATATTTGGAAAATAATTTAATTTTTCGGTGGTCCCATGTTAATCGATAAATCGACTAGCTAGGTTTAAGTTTTAGAAAACATACCAAAAAAAAACAAGTACTATAATGATATATACATCTTGTAGTGGGCCACTATTCTAGGCGGTACGAACATGACGTCTTTGACCTGTAACCGTATTTGTTAACGTTTCGATAGCTCTTATTTACTGCACAATAATGGTGGCCGAGTAAAAACAATACCATAACAGCTTGAAGACGATATGGTTTCGACAGCCTAGAAAAGATGCCCTGTTGGTGTAGAATTCACTTATTCGCACGGTAATACTAAGGGGAAAGAGTCGTAACCGTTTCTACGGTAGAAGACGTGGTCTGACGGTGTTTCAGCTGCAGTCGCTTCGCTAGGTGCACTTCAGTTCTTTTGTAGTACGCGTGCCGCGGTTTATTCTGGGGACCGTTTTGAGTCCTGTCTTCGGTACCCTTACCATGAGTGACATTTACCGTAGTCGCTAGCGAGTCGAATGCTCTAGTCCCTCACAGAGCTCGCGGTATTCTTATATAGTGCGGTGCTAGGGACAGAGCATTCCACTCGCTAGCGAGTACGGTAAAAAAGCCATGACGAACCGCGGCAAATCAGGACGGTGCTGTTTTGTTAAATCGGAGTTGGTTCTACGTTTTATATTGTTATCTATGTTAGGCTCTAAGGAATTTGTACTTATATATAGCCTGAAAAAAAAAAAACTTATTTTTAGCCGTTAATCCAAACATAATTAAAAAGTCATATTAAGTATGTTATTGTCGCCTACGATTTTCCGAAAGCAAAAATACGCTATTTTCATTCCAAATAAAATTAAAATTCGGGTATCTAACTGTGAAAGTGTCATAAACAAACGAACGAACATTCGCATTTCGATATACATAGGTAAGTATGGATACTTAAATCTGGGTGGGTAAAGTTAGTACTCAGTTAAACAGGATTTAAATGTAGAACTCAAGTTAATGAAATCATTTAAGAAGCATCAAGGTTCATTTAGAGTTTCCATTATCGCACTAAAGAGCACTTATAGTCCTTAGGTAAATAAGCGACACTTTGATCGGCGCATGATTAGCCGAACAAGTGTATCGTTGCCCGATTGGCCTCACAGCTCAAGGAAACTTCTAACATTCCAGACTTATTAATATAAGTACCTTTTGCAATCGACGTTGCTCGCGCTTAGCTTAGTATTCCTCTTCATATAGCTCCTATCATTGTGGTAAGAGAAATGAAAGTTTAGACTTAAATGTAAACCTCTAGATTTAAGCCTAAACCGAGGGCCTCTGTTCTATTGGGTAAAACCATATTGCCTTTGCCTTTTTATCATATTGTTTTTGGACAGTAATGGCGGCCGAGTCAAAAAAAAATGCAATATGGTTTTGCCCGTAGAGGTTCAGTAGTAATTGTGTGACTCGAACAAGACGACCATTAACACACCGTTAGTTTGGAGTAGAGACGTCTGAATGAGCATAAACAAATAGTTACAGCTTCATAATGTAGAGCTTCTATAGTAAAAATATAGAAATGTGATTTACATTTGCTCTTGGTAGTAAATGGTGATTACGAAAAATTAAAATACTGGTACGCTTTTATATCCAGTTTCAGTCGATACGTGAAGGAAGGCGACATGCAGACTAAAATTGTAAAAAGGTTGTGTAACCTTTAAAAGCCGCAATCGGACTGAGGGCGTAGGCGGCGCTGCTTCCATGCTTCAAACGCCCCCGCCACGCTTTGATGAGAACGCTTTTTAGTATGAGAACGCTCCACAACGCGCCGCCTCCGCTCCAAGTGTTTGTGGCTTTAGTAAAATATCGGTCCAAAGGTTTTATCTTCTTTAAAACTCTCTGTCGAACGGCTGATCGAGTGAGCGAAGTCAAAAAACTCTCTCAATCGACGGGTAAAGCGGGTGGGCTGACCATGCACGCTCTTAAAAGCGGTTGTTACACTCTCACGGTTAATATTTGAAGCGTCGAGTTCCAGAACGAGTAGTTCAAGACCTATATCAGCTTTGCACTTTTACCCGCAATCGATACAAACAGTGCGTGCCGTGTGCACGAAACGACGTAGGTGCCTCAATCTCGTCGTCATCATGATGGGGACAGGCGGACCGCACTGCAGCCTGGTGGTTAGATAAGCGGTGTGGGTTTGATGGGACATGACGAGCCACTGTAAACAAAGCACACGGTTATTTCGTAAATGTGCCGTTATCAAATGCAGCGTTATCGATGTGACCGACTCGACCAAGGCTGATAGTGCCGCCGCACACTTTTAGCAGTCGCAATAAATTTAAATACCTATCTGAAAGGGATAAGGTATACATTTATATGTTGTTTATATGCCTAGGTGTTCAGATTCTGAAGTGCGAATAGTCTTGCTAAATTGTATGTTTTACTCATTCCTGATAACGGGTGAGCTCTTCCTTCACCTTAATTAACAACTTATTAGTTGAATATACAAAGGGATAATGGAATGTAGAAGAACGATATGATGTTAAATCAAATCATTTTGAATTAAGAGGATTGTGAAGCTAAACATTTCCATACAAAATGCGATAACGTTCCTCTTCCGATAGCTCTTCAATATTCCTATACGGGTCCGATATTTACGATTTTTGAAATGTTGTAGATATCATGACAAACTATGTCCGTACGTTTTCCTTTCCAAATAAATATTTGTAAGTATGAATTTTTTTTAAAAATAAAAAACAGAAACGTACAGACCTAGTTCTTTATAATAACTACAACATATTAAAAAATCGTGGAAATTGGACTTGATTTCGGGGGTGAGAAACGTTATTGCCCCGAGCTAAATTTATAATTATGTTTATTTTTTGACAGCTACGTGATTTTAGCGACGCTTCGTATTCATAATCCTCTTAACATCATGTCGTTAGATTTTTCTTGAATTGAATTAATTATTTAATCCAATGAGACGTGGCAAAATATTTCGATGTAATTACGGTTGAGAAATTAATTATAAATAATAATAAATATCTCGGGACATCGTCACACCGATTGAGCTAGTCCCAAACTAAGCTCTAGGCTTGTACTATGGGTACTAGACAACGATAAACATACTTATACAGAGAAATATATACTTAAACATATAGAAAACATCCATGACTCAGGAACAAATATTCGCGCTCATCACACAAATATCTGCCATTACCGGCATTTGAATCCAGGACCTCTAGCTTCGTAGGTAGGGTCACTACCAACTAGGCCAGCGCGTTGTCGAATTAACTCAATCAACTAAACCTGCGAGTTATATTTTCGTGGAAATTCCTATTACCTTCAAACAATGTATTCACAGAAATGTGACAACTGTATTTATGACATTTAAATCTTAGTTAAAAGTTAGTACCTAATATAATAATTTGTATTATTTTTAGTTTAATTTAAATATGAGATTTAGACCATAATACAGTAGAATTCTAATATAAAGACATCGTTTATAACGGCCAACCGTTTTTAGCGACGAAAATACAAACTCAAGTTTGGTTTCATATAGACGTACTATGAAAACATGTCCTTATGGTACGACTTCGGTTCAAGCGACCATCTGCTTATAGCGACCTACACTTTTGACATTAAATGGTCCGTATAGAAGGACACGCGCGGTGTTATGTTTACAAATGTGAGTAGATATATAGGCCTGCAAATGGACCTCTGGTTCAAGGAAAAGCTAACTTTCTTGCTTGAGAGTTCACTATTCCTAACTTCACTTACTGAATCTAGTATGTAGATTATTACAAATTTCCTAATAAGAATTAAAGTAATATTAATATTAAATATACATAGGTGCATATAAAAAACAAGGTTTAATTATCTGGTCGTTTTCTGCGTCGTCCGGTTAGTACAACCAAGTGTCGCCGGTCCCTCGAGGGTTGTTATTTATATCCAGATTCTACTGTAATTTCAATCTATGGTTAAGTCAAGATTTATATAGGACAAAAACTGTCGAGTAGAGATGGCGGAATATTTAGGGAGGTATATTTTTTTAAATTTATCATTTATTTATTGGGAAACAAACAGCGTACATAAATTCACACATTATACAAAAACGAGAATAATACACTAAGCTAAAGCAGTTTCCACTTAAAGTTAAATACATTAACATTTGCTCAAGGTAGACAATGTGAAGAGAAAAATAATAAGAATTATCTGATTTTACAAGGTTATGATCTAATAAACAATGGTAAAATAAAAAGAGTTTGTTGCGAGCCATATCAGTAATCGTTAGTGCCATATAGAATAGAGATCCGTAGGGTGTACGAGTATGTACCTCATAAGCATCTTGATGCTTATGAACATGAAGGTGCATTTACATAGGCAATTTTTAGGGTTCCCTACCAAAATGGTAAAAAAGTAACCCTTATGGTGAGACTTCGGTGTCTGTCTGTATGTCACAGTAGTTTTTCTCTAATACTATAGAAGCTATCAACTTGAAGTTTGGCATATTGTATAATTTGCTTGCCCGCTTGCTTTGAAAGGGCTCAATCTGCACATTTCAAAACTTTTGTTTTGTATAATTTTTTGCGACGTACTTTTTTATTTATATCCAAATATGTACAAAAAATGACCGTCCCCTTTTCAAATTCTAGTTTTTAAATTTAACACAGCTATTGGTAGGTTTATTGGTAGAGCGTCGGTGGCCTAGTGGTTTAGGGGGTCGACTCGTGATCGTAAGGTACCGAGATCGAACCTCCTCCGCGGTCACCTTGTACCAATGAGTTTTTCTAACGTAGTTTCTAAAGTGCACTACCCGAAGCTCTTACGGTGAAGGAAAAACATCGTGTGGAAACCTGCTCATTCGAACAGCGAGTGTGTATTATAATTGCACAAAATATCCTAAATGGTCGAAGTGTATTTGAAAGGGCCCATCTGTAAGATAAGATAAGACAGATAAGATAAGATAAGATAAGGTAACACAGCTATTGTTGCCGGCTATAAATTGCCGCCAAAAGTTTCCAATGTAAGTGCACTATAACAAAATGAACTTGCTGATAGATAATCATCATAGCATTTTTATTAATTTTACACGAAACAAGATAAAATCTACATATAGTTGACGTATTTTTTTACTGCCAAACTATTTCTGTAGGTACTTAAATTGTTTTTGGAAAATAGTATATTTTGCGAAGGATCGTTACTTTGGAGAGAGGAGTGCATAATACTAGTGATACTGTAAATTAAAAGATAGGTAATAATTTATGTTCTAACGCCTATATGAGGTAGGTATAAATTTGATAAATTTCTTCAATTCTTATGAAGTTTACAAATTGCGTGATTGACAAAACATTTTTCCTTGTACATTTTGCGTCGTATTTCTTTAATGTTGAAAAGAGTAGTAGGTACACAAATAGCATATCTTCCATTGCTTTAGTTTTCTTTTTCACCAATACATAATGAGTAATGAAGCACAAAAAGAAAATCTTCGAAAACGAATGAAACCATTTCGGCTTAAATAATAACATTCAATCTTTCTTTTGTCTGAAGGAGATTGCTTGGAATTGTTTTAAATACAGTACGTTGCTTGAAATCTAAAGATGTAAGAGGTTATTGACAGGCGAGCCAACACACTCGACCGTCTGTGCTTTCCCTTCCAGACGACCTGGACGTAATATCGTAAGAATAGAAGCTGAATCATAAAACAACACGACTTTAATCTTAGGGGGGGGGAGTGATTTTCATTTTGGCCAGGAAGTTTCTGAAATGAAGCAGTTTACTGTGATTATGGAGATGTGTTATTGAAGGTATTGAAGTCACATTTCGCTTCACCGGCCACTTAATTAATCTCATTTCGTACGCCAGCCAGGTAGGTATTAAAAATACAAAATCCTTGGAGTTTTGGCGGGATTTAAAATATTGTTTTAAAAATGGTGCTAACTATATTTGAAGTGAGTATGTAATAGAATGTCGTCGTCATTAGTCGTTTCATTAATACGGCAATAAACTATTTAAATATTTTAAATCCCTTCCAAAAACCGGGTTAGGTACAAATGTCACCTTCAGAAAAAAAAAACAATGTCATACTTTATAATGACTGAAAAGTGATCAAAACAAATATAAAAGGTAATTTGATCGAGTCGTCACGAGAAGAATACCCGAGTTGCGCGGCTGGCCCGATGACGCAGCGTCTGGCGGGACGTGGGAGCATTTACTGCTGGGTTAAACATTTCAGCGTCACCACGGGCCTACCTACACACAATGCTGTAATGCATAGCAGTGAAAACAAAAAGGTATACATAGAAAAGATAAACATTCAAGAGTGGGACATTTGGCGAACGTTATCGTTATCGAAAATGTAGGAATAGGATTGTTATAAACTTCCGGTCGGTCTCATCAAGCGATTACGTCCATTCCATACCATATATTTTAACGGTTTGGAAAATCGTTTACGTTAACGTTATGCATCTCGTCTAGGCCTGTTGTCCTGGCCCTTTAAGTCGCATGTCTCTTAAAAACTCATAATCGGCAATTTTTAGCAAGTGCAGTCATTTTGAAACTTTGCACTCGTGGTATAGGCTCATGGTGAAATAGTCACCGTCAGACACTAGCTTAATTCGGTTATTATTTGTATTCCAGTGATGGACTGCACATGCATCGTCGATCGGAACTAAGATGGAATATCTCTCTGCTAGTAATTCAACACTTCGACACACCAGCGGGAACACCTTGGCAGCAGGTGAGTGGGTACTTCGGTAGTATGATTATAGTGCAATCGCATTCGCAAGCAATCGTCTTGACTAGGTATGTAAGAATTGCCATTACGTTCCCATTTTATTCACGCACAAACCGTTCGATAGCCGCTATCTCATACGATGTTATATTTAAAGCTTGAATGCGTACACCTATACATACAAGATATATTCCCTTATCGCTCAGTACGTGAATGCATTTGTGCAACTCTTTTGCGCAATAGGAATTTTACACAGAGTGGAAAGTAATGGTTTCTAATCTCAATGTCGCATGTTATCTTAATTCGTTGCCTATTATAAACGAACTTGATTTATTTCTACGCGAGAATATGCATTCTGAATTTACAAACTTGTTGAATCAAAACTCTTATGGCATGTTTTAAGTTTTATGCGATACTAGTCAATCGAACAGGGTCTCTATTCTTCACGGCAAAACAATATTCACGTCTCGTTTTTAACTCGGCCTCCATCACTGACAAGTAAATAGGAACTATCGTGTCGTTGAAGATACGATAAGACGTCAAAAGCAATATTAAACACGGTAAAAACACTTGGGTTTTGACGTGTTATCGATTGTCTGTTGATGATTTTCTATGATGCAAGTATGTTTGCCAGTTGGCCTTATTAAAGGATCGCTGTAATAATTCAGCGGTTTATACATGATTCAATAGGTATGAATAGGTATAACATAATAATAATGGAATCAAGACCGCATGGTCTAGGAGTATTACGGTTTAAAATATTTCGACGTTCATATCAAGGGACAATGTCACACAAATTGACCTAGTCTCAAATGAATATAATGTTTGTACTACGACAAACTTTCTTATATAGGGAAATACATACTTAAGTACATAGAAAACAAACATGGCCAAATATCTGCTCTTATCTAGATTTGAACCCGGGACCGCTGGCTTCGTAGGCAATACCAACTACGCTAACCTTTCGTGATGAATTGAAACTGCATCTTTAATTTCAAGCATATTGATTAACGCTTTATAAAAAAGATAAAAATTAGTTTATTCATTAAGTAGGCCGCACGGGCACTTTTACACGTCAAAAATCTATCAGCGCTTCCCAAGAGGAGATCGCTGCTGCTGAGGAAGAACGCCGCAACAAACTCAACAGTCAGTCGTTATTAAATCTTGCTTATGTCAATGATATAATAATACTAGCCAAGCATTGTATAAAACAATCGTTAATTGAGCAGGAAACGTGTCAAAACTCACTATTTTCTCAAGACATGATTGATGCAGTTCTTTGTTAGGTACATATAACAATTACGTATTAGGTAAGTACTCAAATTTTCAAGGGCGTCTCAAAGGTGTTTATGAAACGAACTGACCGTCGTAAAAGACTGGGTATTTCAGGGTCTTACCTAAATGAAGGTCATCCGCCCTTTGCGGAAGAAGTTAATTCAGGTCAGAGATTCATTAAGAAACATCCGAAGGAAGCTGTGGCGAATCGCATGAATTAAAACGTCATGTGAAAGTGATAAATAATCGATGTAGTCCACATTATATGGAATTTAGGAGGCCTGGGAACATGACTATATATTAAATGCAGGATACGGCTTCTGTATACGACATTTACCTTAAAACTTCATATGTACTTATATTTCTCTTTACTGTTTTGTCATGCCGTTTTCATTTATCCTAAAGTAGTAGTAACAAAAATAATAGTACATATGATCGCAAACCATTATAATACTATCAGATGGTCAGGGCCGAGATAATAGGCGGTAAAAACCATATCGTCTTTCACCTACACTCAGGAGCAAAAATACCGGGTCAGAGTGCGTTTTTCATACAAACGAGACTATTTCGAAGCCTTGGTTCCTCGGCAGGGGTTGTTTTGAGTGAGTTTTAATGGTGGATACTGCGAGCTTCAATAGAGGAGGTCAAAAGTTCTTAAGATACCTAACGCGGGAGAGTTTGGGTCAGCACTTGGATTTCCTTACGTTTTATTGCCAGTTTAGATATTTTTCTGAACATGCACTATTCCGGCGTTAACCGCAGATTCATTCAGTTAGGTATCCTAGGCACTCTGGAAGTCCTGTATCGATGCTCGGGGTATTCATCATCAGATTTCACCAAAAGCATTCCCTGGCGAGGAACCGAGGCTTCGAAATAGCCTCTTTAGTATGAAAAACGCACTCTGACCCGTTATTTTTGCTCCTGAGTGTATTATCGTATTGTCAACGTTTTGACAGCTCTTATTTACTTGACAGTAATGGCGGCCGAGTTCAAAACAGTACCATAACAGGTCAAAGACGATACGGTTTTTACTGACTCAAATAGAGGCCTAGCCTAGGGCGGTTACTATGACATAATAAAGCAGTTCAGTTTAGGTTGATAGAAAGGCACAGAGCTGTATAACTGTTATAGCTGTGTCCCTTTCTCACAATCGAAAATGAACTGTTTTAGTATGTCATGGTTATCGCCTTGGAGTTCTCTTTCTGTACTGTGAATCGGGCTTCCTATATAAATGCAAAATTACATTTTACAAAGTGGAACATAGAGCCCACCATGGGATTACAATTTAGCTAACTAAACGTTTTTGTCGTTATGAACAAAACTGGATTTATGCGATTTATATGTTTTTAAATGATAAGAAATCTAGACTCATGATTTTTTTCGCCCATAGCTGGTGGCTAGTACATGGGTGTATAACTCCTAAGTAGGCTAAGGTTTACTAGTATTGCTATCTCTTATTAACAAGTACACTAGGCTGTATGTTGAACTAGCCACGCATATTTGTATGTAATTTAGAAATTATTGACCGACATTTAGGAATTGATTTTAAAAGAACGAATGATTTTTAGATACGCTTTTATTTATTGCTATAATGTTTCAGCGATTGGATTTAAAGCCTGTTTGTGTATTTATTATTTTGGTATATTTACATTCATAATGCAATATATAGATGCCTATTGGATAAATGCAAGCAAAAGATTTAGTTTCCTTTAGGAAAGACGTACAAGGATAAATTATATTATAACATCGATACAGTGCAATAATATCATAATTATTCTTGTAGTTTCCTGCGACTTGACTATAACAAATAATACTTGATGAATAGATAACTATTGACCCAATCCCCAACTAAGTTCTAGTTGTCACTACCATAACGTATGAATAAATAAAACGTGTATGTGCCCAATACAGCGTCGTATTTAGAATTCTAATTAAATTATTGTATCATTATTTGACAAATATTTCATATCTTCATAACTGAACAAGAGAGACGATTTCGCATGATTTCGAGTTAGGTCTCTAGAGTAATAAATATAGGTTCTCGAAATTAAAAGCTGAAATTTTGAATTACGTCACTATAGTTCTAAAGGTGCGATATTGTTTCTACTGACCTGACAACCCGATGAAAGCAATTTTCCGAAGAGCCGCTACGTTTTATTATCGAGTTCCCTTTTTATTGCTCATATAGGTTAGGATCATATCGTTATGTTGTTTATTTTCTCTCATATATACTCCACACATCCAGTCCGCTATCGCACTAACCTCGTTTCTAAATAACTATCTACCCCGTGTTCGGTTACATTTCAGAAACCCTTGCATTGTTTTTTACTACATTTAACATTGCTTTACTGCACATTATTGCGTTAGCAAAGTAATAAAAGTGAGCTTTCTCACCTTGACCTAGCCTCAAAATAACTTTAAAGCTGTTACTATGGCTACTAGGCGACAATAAACATACTTATATTGAGAAATACATAGGGACTTAAATATAGAGGATGAATATATTTTTTAAATCCATTGATACCATTTTCTCCTACTAATATGAGAAGCTGTCGACAGACCAAAAGCGGTTCGTGCGCAATTGTATGATAAGGCATTAAATAGACCAACGCACACCAATGTCGAGTAAGAATTCGCAGTCAAACCGCATAGCGACCATTGCATGACTGTGCCGGGGGGGCGTATTCTGTTGGTGCTATTTTCTAATGGATTGCGACTGTCCTCCACGTCAACTTTACCATTATAAAGCATCATTGGACCCCAGACTTCTAAAATTACAGTTGAAAACACGGCTTTTAGCATGTGACCTTCTAATTTTCTAGCATAAAAATGCTGGTAGAAGCTAATTGCTGCTTGTTGCACAAGCAAAAGTTCTGCTTTTAAAGTAGCAAAGGGATTTACGGTAACAATAGAGTCAGTAGATCTCGATTAAGTCGTTCCTTAGTAACGATTTATCATGCACAAGTTTGAAAAAGGAACGAGTTATTTGTCTCGAAAATGTCTCTGGGTACGGCGGTTAGTTATCTAACGACAGATGTGTTACAAGTGAAATAAACGAGTGCAATCTGACGATGCAACACACCCAACTGGTTGCTAACTAGTTCTGCACATGTTCGGCCAGCGAATCCATCCTAGTTATACACCAAACGAGTTTGTCTACATATTATTTCTACAGTTTCTTATGCTATAAGATAGATATAGGTACTTACAGCTTGTTTGTTATTGTGATACAGTCCCATTTAGGGAGCTAAAGTAGGGCTTATTTGTAATAAAAAAAGGTTATGAGCAACTTAAATGAAAATGCCTACTTATTTAAAAAAAACGGTCAAGTGCGACTCGGACTCACGCATCGGGGGTTCCGTACAGCTGCACTGTAGGTATTATTATATTCCAATTTGAATTCGATTCTGAATCGAATCTGCGCGAGCCCTACGCACATTTGTCATTTTTTTGTGGTTGTTGTTTTTTTTTTCAGGATTTGTCCTATAATCATACCAAATATGACGCTTTTGAGTTATAGGTAAGTACCATTTTAAATAAAATTAATAAATTAAAAAGAAAGTTTTTTGTATGAGGTATTTCACTTTCTAAAATAAAAATCAACTCGCTATATATTACGGTTCAAAATATACAGCTCTTTAAAGTTAGGACGGACGTGTGGACAAACTGATGGCGGGACGGGCAGCCAGCGTAGGCATATTAATTCCGTTGGGAACCCTAAAAAGAACACTCCCTTGGCAATACTGTACATTTTAGATTTTTTAACAAAGTTCCTAAGAAATGTTGCTACACAGATTTAATTGCAGCTTCAAACAGCTAATGGAAATGTGCAATATTCGCTTTTTTGTGTTTCTTACCACATTCACAGTCTAGCCTGGTATGAACTAACGATTTTCAACCAATATGTATTCTAGTCTACCTTATACATTTTTAGAAAACCAACTTAATTTAAGATCAGTGCATAAAATTATATTACAAATTGAATGATGAAGTCTCCCTACAATTTGAGGTGCTGGTGACTGGGAGTGCACAAAGAAAGGATTCAAACATTTTGGAATAAATACGAGAATAATCGGGATACTTACACTACGTGGACGAAGTCGGCGTAGTAAAAGGAATGTATCGCATTACCACTCACCCTGTAGGTAGTTTATAAACGATCATTTCGCACTTTCTCTTTCACTTGTCTCTGTCTTCGTTGAATTACTTCGAAGCCAGGCAAGTGACGATCGTATCGATTTAATTTGAATTTATTAACTCTCAATTAAGTCGATTAACCGTCATAACAAGGCTGTGGTGGATTGAAACGTGTCAACTGCTGTCGGAGTGAATGAACTGCTTTGTAAACACGACGTTCGACAGGTTAACATCATTTTGGCGGGGCACTTGATTTATTTAATTAATTTACTATTGTTTTATTTTAGTAGGGATTCTTGTACAGGTCAATGTACCGTCTCTGAAGCACATCGAAGTATTGTTGCAGGGTTTCAGAAACGCAGTCGCGTTTAGCAATCGAGACTGATTGCATTGGACCTGAGCCGCGAAGGTTCATTGATTATGGCGCGCGTTTGTTCCATTAATTGTAATGTATTTATATCATAAACTAGTACTCGATAATCTTTCGGGATTAAGGTTTTTTTAATGATTATTAATACAATTTCTTGTAATAAATGTTTTAACATGGATTCTCGCGGAAACTTGCATTGCTTGCACTTGCAAGTTGGTTTAAGCCAGAAGGCGTATAAAACTGACAGACAGTTAAACTCATTATTCGGATATAACTATAAGTACCTGGAAGACCGAGCGTTGATCGCAAACAAAAACCAATTTTCCCGAAGATGACCACCTGACAACGATTTTTGCCCCTATACCATTTATAATCAGGTTTACCTCTCTATTGAAATTTTAATCGAAATTATTAGAGTCGTTTTCGAGGACCTGAATAAAAATAATTTTAAACTAATATTTATTGCTCGTTTAATAGCTATACAACCATAACAAAAAGAGTGTTTTAAGGACTTTATATTTGAATACGTGACCTAATGCTGCGCTTCGGAATAGCATCTTTTGTTCAGATTTCATCTTTGTTTTTATTTGTAGCCTAATTCAATCCCATACCGTTATGTCAACATATTGTGGAGGAAACATTTGCGGGTACGCGAGTGCGTTTTCACCATAGTCGACATAACGCGATCCAATTCGAAAGCGATCCGCCTTTCACCTCCCGACCGTGCGTTATGCTCAGTAAGGCCGCTACCGCACTGAGAGCGGAGGCGGCGCGGTGCGGCGCGTTCCCATGTTGTACTAAAAAGCGGGCAAAGAACGTGGCGGCGACGGCGGCTTAAGAGGCCACATATAATAAAGTAGTGGTAGTGTTATATCTGGATCTCAATAACCAAAACGCTTATGTTTTTTTTAAATTTTATTGTTATGGCATAGAGAAGGCAAACGCATTCACAAGACTGAAAGCCTAAGGCTGCAAATGCGTTGCCGACCCTGAGGACTAAGATGGAATTCCTATATGCTGGTCATTAGACCGGCTGTCTTATCCCCAAACCGGAACACAACAATGCGAGAACTGCTGTTTGGCGGTAGGTTAATGGATAAGATGGTGGTAGCGGTCCACGCGGACCCTGCACAAGGTCCTACCGTCCGCAAAAATGTGTCTGTTTTTTGGAAATATTAAAATTTATCATATTTTATATTAACAACAAAATATTTTATATGTAGTTTTATTTTTTAAACATGACACCTTTTCTGCATGTTTTTGGCTGAATTTTCAAAACCCTAGAATATTTAACGATGAGTTATTTAATATTTGAGTAATTATAAGTTCTTAATTCTGGTAAACATGATTTTAAAAAATGGCAGTGGTCTTGAAGTAAACAGCAACTATTTTATTTGACACTGCCATCAAGGCGCGCACAAAGTACTATCTCCATTACATAAAGCCATCCCTTTCCATTATTGTGTGGGCTAGCAGATATGTGGCCTTCTAGTATGTGATCGCGCCGCTTCCGTTCTCAGTGCGTTTGTAGCCTAAAGCGGTACCTGAGAGATCCTTAAAATTTAAAAGGAAATGTATTATTATTGTTGAAAAATAAGTAGGCAATGAAAATGCTAATTTTGGGTCATATTTTGAGAACAGCTTAAGGTTCATCCCTGGCTTCATGATGTTAACCGAAAATTGATTCGTATATGATATATATGCGTAATGATTGATAGAAAAATATTGATTGATAACAGTTGCTTTAACGCTCATTTGATATAATTATTGAAATAATAATATTGAATATATTTAAATATAATATAATTACTATTTTATGTAATGATCGTTTTATATAACATACTTTAAGTATTTACCCATATTTACTACAATTAACTTATGATATAAAGTTATTTTCATGTAAAGTACAGTTGGCATAACCATTTTGATATAATGTATGAAATACAATGATAAATTTACTACCCCACAGAATTTACTTTGGCAAAAGGGAGGAAGGGGGGGCAGCCCCTTATAAGGGGGCTCGGGAGGCCAAGCCCCTGCATTAAAAAACACTGCCTATACTACTATAATCAGCAATAGCATTTCGCTTGCAAAAAACAGTGCCCAAATCCCTGGAGGCTTAGGGACCTTGTCAAGATGCATAAGTTAGCGGTTTTCGAAATTCGACAAAATGTATAGGGCTGACGTAAGCTGATGACAGATTGTGTCGACCGCTTAGATCAACTCAATACATTTAGAGAGTCGATAGAAAACAGAAAATCTAGCAGCATCTGCATTTTGGCTAGGCCTCCTGAGAAGTATATGGGTCTTAAAATAGATATATTATAGGTACCTAACTTTATATACTTTGAGATTTTTTGTTGTTTTCAAATAAATCAAGTTAAATCAAATCAAATCACAAAACACAACAATATTTACTGCATAAAAATATATTTAATGTATTAACATTTTAATGTAAAACAATAAACATATTGTTTGCCCTTGATTGTACTCACTATTCGCACGGATGGGGTCAAGGTTGAATAAAAAACGTACTTACGTCAATATCCATACGATTCATGTTCGATTTACAAAATAAACGCATTAATCTCATGATGAAGGACTTCGAAGAGCTAGCAATCCAGGCAGAAATAGCTTCAGACCAACGATGCATTATGGGGAAAAATACGATTAGGGGTTCCGTAGAGGCAGAGAGAGAGGTGTCCGATAGAGGTCTGGCCATTCCCGGCTTATAATCAAGCAGCTGACTTTTTTTAGATATTTAATACTGAATATAATCCAAATACGATGGCATAGCGATATTAGGGCCTTTATTCTACTTTGAGTAAGCCCAGTTGGCTTCAATATCATAAGATTCATGTTGATGACGACTCTTATTCATTTGACAGTAAGAGCTGTCACAACGTCATCAGTCATTATAATCATATTTATAATTATGTTAATCATATATTTAAGCAAAATAGACTTTTATACATAAAAAAACATTGGTAATAATGTTCATAGAAGAAATAATGTAAAAAGTAGGTTCCCTCTCAGGAGAACCAATAGAATATCAAAGCAAGATGGACTAAACTGAACTAAAATAAAGGCCCGATAACCCCGCGGCGCGTAATTTAGGGAAATACCTACCGTATCCAATAAATACAATTGTAATGTTAGTCATTCAAATTACATCGGGGAAACCAGTACAGGACTTACCAATATTCAATTCATGATTCATGTATTGATCAAATATTTAATCAGTTGATATTCCAGGATAATGTACATTTGTGTCATTGGGTACAATCTGTATTTATGTGGTTAGAGAAAACTATAAATATTAACAGGTTTTTTTACAATTAGTTTTGTTTTACTGTGTTAAATTTATGTAATTATGTAAATATTTATACTTAAATGTGTATTTGGTTTGTACTTTGATATAAATATTAAATATATGATTTCTCCCAGAAATAATTAACCATTCGAAAGTTTGTAGTAATAGTCGCCCAATACAGTGTAGCAGCTAAGGCCATGGTTTTGTTTATGGCATAGAAAAGGCAAACGAGCACATGGGCCACGTGATGGTAAGTGAGATCTGAGACCCGAAGACATTTTTGCATTTTCAAGACTACAATCTTAAGACTGCAAATGCGATGCCAATCCTGACGACCCTGCACAAGATCCTACGAATAATAATTTGGGAACTGTAATTATCGTTTTCATTGGGATGATTGTCATTCTATGTTCAGTTTTAAGTGAATTCTAGCTAGGCGCTAAAGAAGCCAACAGTATAGTTTGCCGACCGTACAGTAAAGTAACCCGATTCCATTGCTTTTGAGTGTAATATAATAAAACAGTTACTACTCATTATTCAATCCACCAGCATTAACATTAACCCAATCCCATAAATATAACATATAATTGGCAGTCTCCACTTGGTTACACCTTAAAATATGTATATTTTATCTAGGTTAGCTCCGATTGGCTATTACTTATACATTCGCTGCATTTTACCTCATTGTGAATAGTGGATCAATATATTTATAGCGCAGACGGATTGGAGGGAATATTCAGGTCAAGAAATGTCTGCATGTTGGATTTGACGTTTCACATCTCGCACAATTTGGCCGAGAATAGAATAGCACTCAATATCCGACGGCCGTTTGCCACATTGACGGACTGGATTGGGAGATGAAAATTCATTTAGTGTTCATTTACTGCCAAAGTACGACTATTCACAAATATTATCGTAATAAAAACTAAAAATGTGCAATTTTTTGTTGGGTAGTTCTTCACGTCAACGTAAGATTTTGTAGTTTTTTTTCAATGTTTTAACTCTGGGAAGTTTTGCGCACATGCGCGCCTGGGAAATATTTGATATTCAAAATGGCTTTTGAATTCTTTAAATTTTAGCTTGCACTTTTTAAACTGTGAAATTCATTTTGGGGTATTGGGAACCACACCATCTATGATAAACCTAATGAAGATATAGGGTGACGGCACCAATGATGGACACTTTTAACTGACAGGCACCAGTAACGGACACATTACTCTTAATTCAAATTTCATACGGTCCTAAATTTATTGTTGCAAAACAAATGAATAACCCTTATCTTCTGTAAAATAAGAATCTTCTGTAAAAACCGTCCTTATCGGTGCCTTATCCATTACTTGTTTCATCACCCTAAGCAATTTAAGATGTGCAGTCTCCAAAAATTTGAAAACTCCGCGTCGACTTCGGACATACCTGTCACGCTCAAACCTCCAGTAATAGAAACAATGCTATCCAGCCCATTGTCAGTTAAGACGTTATGGCCGGTGACCGTACTCGTCGATCAGCCGCACTAGCGATTAGGCGATCCTTTATTGGTCTTAATTCATTCGCCCTTCTATTACAACACTTCATCTCCGTGATGGCTCCGACCTATTTACTCGTGAATATCACAGTTAGCATTACAGTTGACATCTTTAACCTTCACTCTATTCAAGTCTAGGGCTATAATCTAATTGTTTTTGCTCTTGTTATCTAGAATAGCCATTTTAGTAATTACCCTACACATTACCCAGGTAGTGAAATTCAGATTCAAATGGGTCTTCTGTGATAACAGGAGGCCAACCTTCCAATTTCCAAGATCAATGCCAAAGCATACCTTGACAAAGAAATAATCCTTCCAATTTGCAAGATCAATGCCAAAGCATACCTTGACAAAGAAATAATAATGATGACTTAATGTTTAGGAACCATTTGTCAAGTTAAATCATCATCATTACATTTTTTCTTTGGTAAATAGTCAATTATACAATAGCAATTACTGTTAACAGATACTTAAACAAGCCCTAAGTCTTAAACAAGGTGTGATAGACTAAGGAGCAGGCATCAACTGGCCGAGTGAAAGTCCACTTTCTTGCGCCTTGTCTTTGCGGCCGTGGAAATGATCTTGTATTAATCTGGATGGTGCATCTTTCTAGATTTGCTATACTTCATCAGTTCCATCTCTAAAACAGGCGGAGTTTGAGCTTATATTTGACGCTACACTTAGCTTCTTTTTATGTATTTATAAGTAGGCGTATCCAAGATACAAACCATGCTAACGGTTTTGTTTTGTATCGTCTCAAAATGTATGGAGTTGACATAGCGATCGACGCAACCTGTCATCATCTATAAATTTTGTCGATTTTAAAACCGCTAACTTAGCATTACTAGATCTTGATCCCCATGTATGTTGGCCAAAAATTTTTGTAAAAAGTATATATCTAAAGATTCAGAAGGCAAACTAGCCAGTGGATCACCTGGTCGAAAGTGGCCCATAGACACCAAGTCAGCTGGCAAACGTGGCCTGTATTGAAAATTACAGATACAGATGAAGGAATATATATAGATAAATTCAGATTTTGAGCTACTTGAACCGTTAAAAACAAGAAAATTATGCTAAATTATTAATCTTTTATAAAACAGTACCGTGACTGAGTGACTGACTGACACACCACGCACAGCCTAAACCGCTGGACGTAGGGACTTGAAATTGGGAGGGAGTATTTCTTGGGTACCCTACGGGAACACTAAGAAAAGATTTTGGGAACAAATAGGGGGAGTAGCGGGAAACTAATTGTACGCGTGTGTCCTCTAGTTAAATACTTACAAAGAAACATTTAGACTAGGTACTATTTGCATACGACAATTCCCGCATATTTGTAGTTTGTAAGTGGTTTTTATTCAATTACAGAAGTGTAAATGTAATTTCCATCGTTTCTAGATCCACGGCGTTCACTTTAATTGAGCAAAACTCGTGTGACGGTTTTCCCTACAAACAGCGCACTGTAGGTTAATGCATGTCGCTTTCTTGCGACTCTGGCGCATCGCTAATTGTCCGACTGTTAACCCACTAATTTAAATACTCTATTGGTTTAGAAACGTTCAAATCGAATACAATGGAATAAATGCTCGTATGACATGTGTTTAAATTGTGAAATTAAGAGATGCTCCGGTCAAATCTTTTAACGTTTGGATATTTTGATGCTGTTCACGCACCTGGAACGGTATTAATCAGGGGTAACCAGCTGGTTAATTAATCTATTTACATTAAAGTTTCATTACACTCGCGAGGAAAATAGTGATGTAGGACTGATTAAGTATATTAGAAATAATTACCTGCGTGAAGAGAACCCGTGTCGTTTTGGTACCAAACCATGTATCTTGTTAATAATGAACTTCCAACTGTAGGGAAAATTACAGTTTATGAGTATATGCCGCAGTATTCTTTTTGCAGAAGTTGAATTCTTGAACGATGCATCGTTTAGTTTTGCATAGGCGTCGCAATTGTATCACTGCAGTCGTCATGTCTTCAGACGATCTGCAACTGTATCGCAACTGTATCGCAACTGTATTGCTGATGTAAGTCGCGTGTTTGTGTAAACGCAGACGATTAGCACTAGTATCGCTACTGCATCCCGACTAAACCGCAAACAGTCGCCGAGTGTACTGTGTCACCGCTCTTAGATAACAAAGAGTGATCTACGGATTAACTCGAGGCTAATTCCTCCTTCCCCGTAGGACTTCACTGTGGGACTGGTGCACTACGCTCAAGTAGTGGATATATCCACTACACAATACACTCAAATGCTGTTTTTTTTCCAAAAGTGACCCCAACGCCCTTTAATTTGACATCGACAATGGCAAATGCCGATTGCGTCCTAATTTTTTCATTAAAACAAGCAAGTACGACAGAGATATGTCACTCGATCGAAGTCCAACGATTCTTGGCACGTCTTCAAGTACGTCCGCAATAAATATTTAGTTTTACCTGGTCAGCCAGTTCGATGTCACCCCGAAACTTTTTCTTGATACTTGTTAATTTGATGCATCTTTATTTAGACGGCTAGGGTACGGGTACGCGTATTTTTGTTATCGTTTATAGTTGTTGGCAGATGTTTTATTTGAGATCGTCACAATATTGGCGAGGTGTATGAAAAACGGGATCGCTCAACTGATCGTAATTTTTGATCTGCCTACACTCTGACTTCGGGGAGCAATGCCAAAATATAGAAGTGGTAAAATTAACAACAAAAATTAATACTTTTTATTTATTTGATGTTTGCATTTTCAACGAGCATTTTTAGATCTGCCTAATGCGCCAAAAGTAACATTCTGCATGTACCTATAACAGACAATGCTGCAAAGACCGCTCATAAATAAAACTACACATTTTAAACCTAATGTTGTATTCTTTGTGAACTATACTTAAGCAACGATAATCATAAAAGCCTCCGATGAAGCATGTTTTAAGCAAAACGAAATCGGTGCCTTTTGTTTTAAATGAATATGTCTGGAATTTTGGCAAATTTAGAAATACATAAGTAAAATCACTGAGACTTTTTTCCTTGTAAATAGAAATTTCTAACAAAGCATTATTATCATTGCAGGACGACCTACCCTGAAGCTGGACATCCTTTGATGGATTTTCTGTGTGTAGTAGCGACCAGTACGAGTTTCTAAAATGGAAGCAAAACTCTTTTCACGTCCCAATTAATTGTTAGTAAGAATCTACATAGAAGAATAGTTTTAATACGATTTAGTTCATATTATTCTAGTTTAGTGGAAGAACCAGCGGGCATTAAGGCCGGGCGCAAACACGCCGTAATAAGGTCGCGCGGCGGCCTGGCGCCGACCTGCACCTAGCTACTAGCTCTGATATTGTGCGGACGTACCTATAGCTAAGTCAAGATAAGAAAAACCGTCGTTTGTAGTTGTAAGAGTTCAATTGAACTGGGCAGATGTACTGAAGGGGCTATTGATTACCATTATATTAGACCTCCGCAGCACACAACCTCGTAAACGTCACGTAATTACCTACTAGTCACCTACATATGAACAAGGGTTTTCTCATTCTGATTTAGAACGGTATCTTACGTGTAACAACGAATGGGGAAACCTGATGCGTTATTGTTTGATTGAATATTATTATTTATTTACACTTTAAGTTTTAGTTGTTATGGAGTGAAGTAGCCCGAGTAACCTGAAATGTTTAGTCATACTATCATTCTTAGCACTTTCTACCGTCCGGGCTACGTAACTTAAAGATTTTGATATAAGATTTATAATATTAAACAACCAAAACAAATATTGATGATCAAGTAGCTGATAAATATTTATATTCATTCTTGTATTATATTAAATATTAAAAATAGTTTTGAGTTAACTGTTACTCAAATTTTAACATTGACATTTCAAAGACATGACAATATTCAGGGGTCACGGCTAGTGGGTCTCGCTTCGCTTTTTGTAAATGTTACAGTAGAGTTTAAGATTAGGCATAATAATTCGATTTAAAAATATATTGTCAGACAGGAAATACCATAATCACTATAAATATTGCGTTCGAAAGATCTTTCTAAGGGCGTTAAAAGCCGTATTAAGATCGCTATTAGGTCTGGTCCAGTGCTGCCCATATTCAGAGGATTTACGTGACCTTCAATAGATTGACGGTATCTTTTTAGAGAGCCTGTCACTGTGTGTTCCTGTACGCGGTTGCCATTCAAGAATTTTTAGACCATCCTTCGAAACCATCGTAATCATAAAATTAAAAATCAAGTAAGTAAAATCTATGTTAAACATTATGAATGCAATAAGTGATTGATTATTGAGTATTGCACCAAGAAAACTAACCAAACAAAGAAAAACTCTTTCCCACTAATAAAATTAATAAGAACTTTAATTAACATTATTTTAAAGCGTATCGCCGACCTAAATCTAACAATGCAACTGTATTATTTTTCCATTTAAATCTTGCAATGTTCCAGATACACATTATTCTGTCCACCTATGAACAAAGGGCTCAGAGCTATCTATAACCGAACAAATCCCTAAACGAGGCCACTCACTGGCATGTTCCAAGCCCGAGCCTCACAAAACCGTGCCGCGAAAGTATGGAAACGAGGTTGCTTCGACCAGTTTCAATGAAATTCAATGGCCGACACTTAGGGAAATAGAACAACAATAATCACTGTAGTTATTTACCCAAACAGACGTTAAAGATAATCGTGCGCGTGCGCGGTGCTCCTGCTCGTTACGGGCTCTTCCTTGAGGGACGGACCAGTGAGGCTAAACAAGATGCTTAACGCTAACGTAAACGATTTTCAAAATCGGACACTACGTATGGAATTGACGTCGGCGTACGACGCGACCGTCAAACAACTTTGGTACGTCGTCAATCCGTCATATATACGTTTTGGATAAAGAGAACGCACGCCGAATGCATCTTGTCCAGGGCATCAGTTTGTATTAAATGTATTAGTTTTTTTACGAAGTTGTAAGGGTAACCGCGTTTTTTAGTGTAAATACTGGAATTAATTCGTTAGATATGCTTCAGCTTCAGTCATGTCAAGTTCTTGTCTATAAAAATATATACTTATTGTAAGTAAAAAATACCTACCGTTCGTTTATTAATTACATCATTAAGTGATTGATTTGGTCTAAGGCGCAAAAGCCACGTGATCAAATGAAATCAACACAATTATATCGTGAATTTACAACAATTTTTCGCTTAGAAAAGTATTGCATCCGCCCTAAAACGAATAATTGAAATCGGGGACCGACAATAACAGGCTATTAAGCAAGAGGAGGCTTGTATCAAACTGTACATTGCAATCAACTAGTAATTGTATAAAACTTTACACACCAGGCGTGTCGCCGCTGCTGAATGTGTTATTTGCTTAGAAATGCTGAAAATTAAGTTCCTTAAAATAAAAGAAGCGGTAGTAGAAGCTGCGAGTTCAAAATGAACAGCGAAAATATGGCGCGAAAGAGAGAAAGCAGAAGGCTCAAAAGCGGTATTTGAGTTTAAGTGCTTGGTAACCCATCAGATTTTGCAAGTTTTTGGCCTTAAATAATTTGGATACCTAGTACTCAGTACATTTTGCCATTTTGCTGTGTTTTCTGCATTAGATATGTAATTCATATTTTTTTAGCTAGAATCATAAGTCATTTATCTTTTTATACTATCTAAACCACAGGAGAAATAGCAGCACCTTCAGTAGTGACTTTATAAGCGCTTGGAGCAAAATAGTATTTAATCTTATATAACAATGCGTTATTATTATTAGTCGAGTCTTAAAACTAGGTTTTAGGATCTGCGTATTCAAAAGCCTTTTTATCTTCAGTTGTAATACCTTTACTACTAAGAGCGCAAGCTTAGCGACATCTCGTGGCGGGGTCCATGACCTGCATAAGTGGATGGCACTTCCGGGCGCGCGCGTGCGCCGCCGGCGAGGTCACTTCCGCTCACTTGCGCACAAGCAGTTGATAAACAAACTGGGCCAGTTCGCGAGTTTGCGTTCGTCTTTAACCCTTAAATGCAAGATTCAATTATTTTGTCCCTAAACCGGAACTTTTACTCGTAATAGTGTAATGATTTTATTTAGATATATTTTTTTTTGTTTTTGTTACGTAGGACCCATCTTACATCATGCATTTAAATTCCTTATTGATGCTGATATTGTTTTATTAAAACCAAGTATTAAATAAAATCATTGTTATTGTATTCAAAATAGATCCTATTTTGCGTTGCTGGAATATTATTTGACCCGTTTATGGCCGCCATCTTTAAATTAGAAGTTTTGATTCACCAGCCGGGTCACCTGGTAGTCGATTTTTGTATCTCACTTATGAGTTTATGATTAGTAGTTTTAAAACAAAGTCACCACGTCATTTTGTTTACGAGTGGGGGCGGGCATTAGTCTTTGATATCATAGACGTGAGAATTTTATTCACCGGTGAGATTGAAATATACGTAGGTACCTACTCATAGAAATCAGTTGAAATCAGCTATTTTTGTGTGCATTAGACACTGGATAAGGTTACAAAATTTACGTGATACAGATACAGATAAATATAGCTAAGTACCTACTAGTTGTTTACTTATTTGTTGAGTGTAATATTATTGTTGCGGTTGGGTATGATGATGTTACACGTGTTTTTATGTTACCTGAAGTCAAGGCCTGCAATTATATTATCTTGTCAATCATTGTGTTTGTCGTTTGTACGTTCTGCTCGTCACTTAATTATTCTTGACAAACTACCCAATCGTAGTGTAATGCCGAATACTGATACTGATCTTGAGTGACACGGCATGTCTTGAAATGGGGATCTAAAATCAATGTCCAGTGTCCAGTGGCACCCTTGTGACCTTAAATTAAATAAAACGTGACGTTTTATTATTTCATTATTCAATTAATAGTAATTCTGTTACATAGCGAAAGTTATGACTAACTAGGCTACCGAATATGCGCCCAACCCGTGCTAAAATCGCAACACAATTCGTGTCTACGACCTTGGCACAACCTAACCAACAGTATTGCTTACGATTGATTTTCATATTACCATATTATTTTTCTTTGTTACTTTTTTTTTGTTTTTTATAAAACCTATCAAAGTTTTTTAATATTTTAATACAAAATTACGTTGAGAGTTAGATACGAAGATTTCACCATTCGCCATTCTGATGTCCTCTTTTGCCGCGGCCTCTCTCTGGCAAATTTCTAAACCGTGAGCATCGCGGCCTGATTAATCACCCCCCAAAAAAAAAATCAACCCCTTGAAATGGGAAGAACTATAAAAGCAGTGATCAAAACGAGTCCCAGTTCGAATTTGGCGACCAGACCGAGTGGTGATTTAGGTTCTTCTTCGGAGCAGCTGGAAGTTCCGTAGCCGTAGCAGATGAGGTCCGCTGGGAACTCGGCTGCCTAGCAGGCGGTCTTTACAGGCAGGCCCTAGGCACTTTTAAGGATGATTGCGACAGAGGACTTTTTTTTTCGGTTGGTTATCTGGCAGGACTAGGGGACCCTATTGATCGCAAGGCCCTGGGCACTTGCCCAGATTAGCCAATGGAGAAGACGGCCCTGATCTGGCATTTATGGGTTGGGTCTATTGCCATTCAGCGGAGTACGGCTGAATTGAAGTATTGAAGAGGCTATTGAGCGTAACAGGGGCTCTAAGGTGTTTGCCAGGGATCTGTTTGTTGGCCAAAGCCAATTGATGAAGCTGAAGACCGACAACGGCAGAGTTATTTCATCCAAACTTGAGCTATTGGCGGAAGTTGAGAAGTTTTATGGACAGCTGTACACGACAACCCGAACACCGTCGAAAATCTAGCTGAAGACCCGAGGGCTAGATTAACCCGACACTATACCGCAGTGTTTGAAGACAAAAGTCTTTAGAATAGAATAGAATAGAAATCTTTATTTCAGGCCGACAGACCCATAACGTTTGTTAGTAATACTTAGACTATGTTAATACTACAACCTACTACATTTAACTTGTTTGCTATATGTACAAATTGGCTTGACTTGTCCTAACCAGTTAATCAAAATAGGACAGTCAAACCTGCCAGCTATCATTTTCAGAATACTGTTGGGGCTTTGACCAGTGTGTGTTGCCAGTGATGACTTACCTACGGATCTGAGACTTGAGCGCTAACAATGGGCCTCATAAGGAAGCTCAAGGTAACTCAGAGGGCTGTGGAGAGGGCTACGCTCGGGGTTTCTCTGCGTGATAGAATCAGCAATGATGATAGCCGCAGTAGAACTAAGGTTACCGACATAGCCCGAAGAATAGCTAAACTGAAGTGGCAGTGGGCGGGGCACATTGCTCGCAGGACTGATGGCCGGTGGGTTCAGAAGGTTCTGGGGGGGCGTCCGCGGACCGGAAGACGAGCTGTAGGTAGGCCTCCAACAAGATGGAGTGACGACCTCGTAAGGATCGCGGGAACGCGGTGGATGCGAAAAACACAGACCGGTCTGAGTGGAGAGCCTTGGGGGACGCCTATTGGCAGTGGACGTCTTTCGGCTGACATGTAGGGGAAGCCCGGGCAAGATACATAACCCAGGTAAGAAGAATAATCGTTTTTACCAAAAAACTATAATAGATGGCGTTACTGGACTTGCACCCGTTGGTAAAGCAGCGACCCTGTGACGCTATGACAGTGCCGTCAAAACAATACACGTGCGAACTTGTTGTCTAAACAAAAATAAAAGTAAAAAAATGTGTGTGTGGGGTAAGGCTGCTGGAATTATGACCTTAGGATATTTGAAGCGTGTTTTAAAGCGATGATATGAGGAGTTTATGTTTATTTTGCGTGTTTGTGTTTGTTTCATATTTGTAATTTATTAGTTCATTTTATTTTTGTATCACTTGATGTTGCATTTGTGTTTTGCTTATAAATGTTAATTAGTGTCTAGTTATATTCAAATACTTGTTCCGATTACATGATTTATTATATTAAATAATAGTAAAATCAAGTATATTAATTACATTTAAAGGTATTTGAGTCATACGCGCATCCTCACATAGCTCACGACTCGTTGACTCATCGTGGGAATTGTTCGGGTCAGATAACTTGTGTAGATACTCGGAACTTGTACGAACAGCCAAATACACGAAACGTGTTATAACCACAAATCACACACGCAAAAATTATATGCTATTATTTATAGTTCCGGTAAATGAAGTAGAAATAATGTTATTAAAGAATAATACTGAAGACAAAATATTAATTACTAATTATTTTTTTATTTTTTTACTATGTGTACGAACTTATTCGGGTAGTAATGCCGAGCTTTATATTCCTTAACGACTTCAAAAAACTTCCATTTCCTTTTTAGAATTGAAATTACAAAAAAAGTATTGTCTAGCTTTTTTGTTATAATTCAACGTTGAAAAAGGTTGCAACAATTTTAACACGAGGTTCTAGTAACCTACACTGGTTTCACATGTACATAAGTACGTGTAATAATGTATCCAAATATACCGTCAGTGTAAAAATACCACAGCAATATGTACAATATGACGCTAAGACATGTCTATCCTTTGATTCATTACCATTTCTTTGATTGAAATCACGTACAGGCATTTCGAGTAATGTAAACAAATATGACGTGTTTGCAATATTTCACTGAATGTGAATTTGTACGTAATCGTCAATGATAGTATAGGCTGTGTAGATTAGTACTTATACATTCGACAGTGAACGGAATAAATACGTAGGTCTCACTCTTACGCCCAACTTTGTCTTTGCGTTTGCTGGTATTCATCGGCCGATGTTTACGTGGAGCTTCAATGAACTCCTGAAAATCTCTTTCCAGGATCCAGAATGCCAAGTATGCCCTGAAAACACAAGATGCGTCAAGATTACGGTAGCGTTATGTATCTTGTTTTCAAGGCTACGAGTTTTGTTATATATTGTACTTTTACAACACAGTCGAATGATGCGCCATTGTATTTTAATTTCATGACATACATTTTCAAGACTCCATCTCAATGGTGACATCTTTAAATCTTATGTAGGTGGTTTTGACAGCTGAATAAAAGAAGTCAATAATAAACAGAGAGAGAAGAGGTCACTCCCAAAATTGTTTTCTAAAAATACCGTCAGAAAATATCAGTCGGGTTTCAGTAAATTCAAACAATAAATGTCAAGTAGGTAATTACGCGTAGTAACAGTCGTATCGTAGGCCTACTCTGGTAAGTAATCTACTGGTAATATTATTTAATACAATCTTTTAACCTGCAAAGGATGTTTGAGGACGATTGTTTGAGCGTGACGTCTTAGACTCGTCACTCGCAGCCTATTGTGAAACGGTGACGTATTACTTCGGATTTTCCTCATTTGCGCAATTGGCTGTTGTGTTTTTGGTTTATTTCTATTCGCAAAACCGATAGACGTGACTGATAAGGTTGTGAGCAATCGGAAATGTTACGTTTGCTAGGGCTTTTAGTTTTGTAAAATTATCAATATTATAAGGCTGTCATTGACAAAACTAACTATATCCTATAGTGTTAAGGAATGAAACTATCATTCAAAAAAAAAGTACTCCATAACGTTTGTGGATAGAACGTGGCAGTGCCTTGTTATTTTACAATATAAAACTTTGGTAAAGGTATTTCAGCAACTCTGAAAGCAGAATTTTATACAATACGTGTCAACTTAGTGAAAGGGCTACATCGCTGTCTTTACTAACTTATAGGTAATTATGTTTCGTTTCGTTACAGAATCTGTCCAGTTAGCAGTTCTCCAGCAAGGACGGAAGCGAGGAAGGAGAACGGAATTTAAGGAACATGCCTTGGGCAAAATAAGTCTTACACAACAAAACATAATCTGGCTGGATAGAACTAGAGGGGCAAGGTTCAGACCGTGTCATCCGATGTCTAATAATTATCAGTAAATATAGCTCTTCATGTTCATACATATCGCTAAGGTAGTTACCGCAAACTATTACTGCCTACAATTCAGTACCTATAGCGTTTCAGTTATAATCATCGATGCGGCTTACTTTTAATACTTTGCAATGAATATAAGTACTCGTACATGACAAGACAGTGTAGTTTAAACAGTTTTTACGCTGGTTTCCTACAGCAGACTATATTTCGATCATGTAATTGTTTTTGAAGCTATTTGCGTAAATCTCCGTACTCATTCAAGGTTACTGATTAAATATAAATATGCCCAGACAATATTGAACCTAATTGCTCACAATATAAATATTGTACGTAGTTAATATAGCGTATCATTGAGGTGTCGATAAACGCTATGTGTATCAAGGATAGAGCTTTCGTCATCGCCGACTGAGTCACAGGACCAAGGTAAGCTGATGTTTACTATATATAAATCAGTTACGTATGTAGTTAAATATTTCCTTTATGACTTGTGATTGCATGACTTTGAAACGGGGTTAGCAGCCTTGGCCTTAAACGATTTAAGTATGTGAAACAATGACAAATAAGTTTTCAGTCGTAGGAAAAAAGATTAGGTACCTACTACCTATTATTTAAGCAATACAGGTATATTTAGGGTCATCATTGTTTAGTTTTGGCGATACAGATCCACAATAGTGTACAAATTTATTGAGATCAGGTTATTGAGATGAATAGAGAGACCCTCGACACTCCAGGGTAGCGAAAATATTTAATAGCCAACATCGCACATGCGCACTGTGACGCACCGGATTATACGCGTTTGCGAATACTGCCGGGTCAGTTGGGTAAAGGCACGTAGAGCCAATCTTTTATTGGGGTAACGTTAGATCAGGGTCATTCAGGATATTCGAGGCAATATATGTAGAATCGAACTAAGGCAAGATGTCACTTCATATGTATTACGCTACAGGTTGACGTGGAAGTGTTCCTGCCGAAAGACAGACTAGACTAACTAGATGCCAGCTGTTATTTGGACACTATGCGTAACTACTTCTCATCTTTTGTGGTGCGGTACCGAGCCTGCCGCTAGAGACATTCGAGTCATGTCTGCCTTTGGGCCGAATAGTATTTGGATTTAACAGAGAAAATGACGGTTTCCTTATCCTGTCCAGACAATCTCTGTGAACTTTGTTTCTGTAAACTCATTGGTACTTACACTGCAGCTACTAGGGTTCATTGATCGGTGCTTGGCGATCAAGGGTCGACACCTCATGTCTTTCGATTAGATATCTGTCTCTGTTACTGTAAATAAATAAATAAATATCTCCAGCCCGTCGCTAGTTACAACCCTTACCTCGAATGAACTGAC
Source organism: Acleris sparsana (assembly GCA_923062465.1). Lineage (NCBI taxonomy): Eukaryota > Metazoa > Arthropoda > Insecta > Lepidoptera > Tortricidae > Acleris > Acleris sparsana. The sequence continues at coordinate 8,138,797 of OV281293.1, forward strand.
TCGGAGCAAATGTAGCAATGAAATCTTAACAACGATTGAACGCCGCAACTGCGAACTTGTGACTTTGTCATTCGATTCTAGTCTCTGTTAATATTTCCTGAAAAGGAGGCAGGAGGGTATTTATAGATGTTTTCGGCGAGATTCCGGGTGGCGGCCGAGGGTCCCAGGATTTATGGCGGAGCGGGAGAGACCCATCCACTGGGTGCCTAGCGCGGTTGCGAGCCATGGGAGCCGGCGAGAGCGGTATTTTTGGATAATCAATAGATGCGAGAGTGATGGAAATATAGTATTGATCAGTAATATTGATGCACAAATGTGCGAATATTACAGGTATTGGTGAGAAGGTTTCTGGAAATGCAATCTCAAGATTACAAATGCGTCGCAAACTTTGAAGACTAAGATGTCAGATTGTCATTTTACCGTCTTTCTTGCCTCCACACACCATTGAAGAAAAATGACATATTATTCGAAATGAAGAAGGAAAAGCGACAAGTTTGAGTTTTAAATTTTAATTCAAATTGTAAGTTTGATACACATTGAAGTAAGTTTCTTTTTTAATCAGGCGTCTATATTACACCAATTGACCTAGTCCCAAATTAAGATCTAGGCTTGTTCTATGGCTACTAGACAACGACATAAATACTTATATAGATAGATAAATATATACATAAAGACATAGAAAACATCCATGACTCACAAAAAAATATTCGCGCTAATCACAAAAATATCTGCCCTTACCGGGATTTGAACCCAGGGCGGCTAGCTTCGAAGGCAGAGTCACGAACCAACGAGACCAACGCTTCGTTAAAACTTATTAGTGAACCATTCAAAATGCTTATTTGATATTAGAAAAAATCACCGTGTTTTGGTTTTTACATGCTAAAAAAAGTCAGGAAAATTATTGGACGTTATTTCCATTGACTAACTATTTACATGGTTTTTCTAGTGATAAATGATAGCTTTGTCGTTTTATCTTACAAATAACGATGAATACTCTGGGTTGCACTTTTAAGTTTATTCAATCATGTATTCATTAAGAAGTGTACGCCCCAACCCTGTGCCTTGGACGACGCCCGATCTCGAGCGCCTCACACCCTTGCAGACAGACTGAGGGCAACTCATTTTGCTGCTCGGTGCCTATCTTACGATATTTTTCTTTCTAATACAAAATTCTGTTGCCAGCGGCCTTAACTTCTGCTTACGTTTAATTAGATGGTATCTAATTTTGACTTTAATACAACTTTTATCAGAATCCATTAAAATATATTTTGATCAACTGTTTCATTTAAATTTATTGGTACTTTCCCTAGGGCTTTTTATCTAAATCGATACTAAGTATAAATATTTAGATCTTTAGAACCTTGAAACGTCCTTTTTATTACAATATATGAAGCATAAATACATTGTTATGTCTATAATATATTCTGACCTTTCAAACACATTGGAAAACTAAGCTAATTGATTTCAAAATCACGAATTTTATTGTCAAGCTCATCTTGAATCTAATCTTCATAGTCATATGTCAATATTCCTAAAGCGTCGCAAGCGGCGGCTATCGCTAAATCTGTAATAATGTTGGCACAAATCAGAAATGTCACATGTTAAATATGTAAATGGCAAGAGGCGACAATAATTTACAAGGGAATTGGCACTTGGGTAACAAATGTTTGGTTTAAAGTGACGTAGATATAAGTGTTTGGACACATAAACCGTCCGTGAGTTGAGTACTGGTATTCTTGCAATGATCACGTTGTTGGCGTATTAGGAGATAAATGATTGAATAGTACTATAAACAAAAGTTTTAACAGGTGAAATTACGTTTTACTCGAACATTTAGAATGTGGATATTTTTATAAATTCGATAAACAATTAGAACCCGTATCTTTGATTTTTCGTGATCTACTTAACAACAGGTACAAGGTCTATTCCAGGCGGTAACGACTATATCGTCTTTGACGTGTCATGGTATTGTTTTTAACTTGGCCGCCATTACTGTCGAGTAAATAAGAGCTATCAAAACGTTCAGAATACGATAACAAGTCAAAGACGGTTATGGATATGCTTATTACCGTCTAGAATCTCGACCCAGGTACCAATTTTAGTACTTGTTCATCCGTTTACCAGCAAAATATAATAACCTTTAAACCTGTGTCGATTAACAATACGTTACTGTTCACAGAAGCACCACTAACGACATCTAGCATCAATAACCACCATTATTTAAACATTCTCGAATCAGACATCACACTCGGTGCCAACAACTTAATATCAGCTCAATTTTGTATGGAAATCAGTACACTTGGTTCTGAATGAGCTAACTAATCGGTCCGGGCGCGGCGCAAGCGCACCATAATGGTAGCACAAGCTGCGAACGAGACTCGCCGCACGTGGCAATGGTCCTTTCCGCTGTTTACGGCAGGTAAAACTTTTTTATGCAACCAAATTAGAAAATATCCCTTTTGGTATCGCAGCCCCTTTCTGTACTCGACCAAGTTCATTCAAGTGCCTTCCCACGCTAACTTATTCTGATAGCATCACCGTATCCTCATTCATTACTGCTCATTTACATGTTAAATTATAAGTTGTCATTTTATGAGGTTTTTCAGTCGGTTTACGCTTTACGAGCTCGACTGTTAACCACGTGTAAACGTTATCGCAGAGCTAATTATCAGCAGTTAAGTGTAATTTCGCGTTCTCGGAGTTGCACTCATACTTCTATTTAGATTTAATTTATGCGGTTTCGTAATTAATAACACAAGTGCTTCTTACTTTATATCCATCATCAACTTATTTTGTATTTCCCACAGCATCAAATTATTCGTACAGATGCATGCCCTCTGATCTACCCTTAACCGGATTTTTATTTGACGAAGCCGCTTCAGTAGTATCGGGTACAAATATCCTTAGCACACTTTTATGATAAAACAACATTGTAAACCCTGTCAAACAATTTTAGTGTTAGCAATAACTTCATAAACATTTAGTTAAACGGTCTGATGCAATAATCGGTAACTGAATAGCTCACATGATTCAAAATTCCGAATTCCTAATTTGTGGTCCTTTCTGTTTTACTTTTTTGCCGGTTTTCGGGGGTGTCGGTGTACCCAAAGGTTTTTTTGTGAACAAAAGGCAGCCCTAACGGTATCGTGCCGTGTAGGGACTCTTGCGCATCCTGGCTGCAGATGTAATGAACAATGGTGGCGTTTAACATGATTTGGAAGTAAATATTTAAGTTAGATTATCGATATCATGTTTAGAGCGTAGCATGGAAAACAAATACTTAAAGAATACCGAACATAGAAAACAATCGAATTTTGTTGAAGTGCGGACGTGTAGCCAGGGTTATTAATGGTGTTTATTAAGTTTGATCACGTGAATCACTAAAATGAGTTAAAAATATTTTTTTTGTTATAATGCTTGCCCAATAGGTATGCTTTTATTATTTTTAAAACTTCTAACTAAAATACACCAATGACTGCCTTTACTTACTGTTAATGTCAATTATTTATATAGCTTTAGGTTGGATGTAGTTCGATAACTTTTTCAAAAGTATATGAAATACTTTTACAACTAGTCCTGCATCCTGTATCGTCCTCCTTCTTCTGCTGCCGTTTCACTGAAGCCTATCAAATTGCGTAGCCTCCCTCTGCGAAACAAGATTGAGGCTTATAATGTAAAAATAAGCAAGTAGCATTAATTTATTTACCTCTGGGAGGATCGCCGTCCGAGAAGTCCCCTAGGAGCCGTGTGAGTCTAGACATTGAATGATACCTCTCTTTTCCACATCGGATCTTTTTATTTAACCGCATCCAAGCAAAAAACGCGATGCAAAATGGGGGTATTATACAATTCTAATTAGTATGGGATGTGCAAAGACTTTACTGCTGTAAATTTGAACGTAAGTTTTCATAGCTTTTTTTTAAATATTAAATTATCATAATACCAATGCGAGGATTGCGAGGGGCAAATTATACAACATACTTATGCGTAGTATGTTAAAAAAAAACATATGTAGTTTCCGAAGATAAATATCGTAACATAATGCATAGCTACATTTCATATACTCACTGTTTAGCAGTGGTCTTCTCTTAGGAAGCGCTGGTAAGTTTTGACGTGTATTAGTGCCCGTACGGTATACCTACTTACTGAAAAACCATCATCATTAAAAAAAAAGAGTTTTTTTTACTCAAAGTTAATTAACATTGTTGCAGAGTGATAACTATTTTGAAATACCTAATTTGTTATTGTTTGTTTGGATTTCTCGTAACAAACTTAAAGTTACTGTGAATATTGTAATTAATGGTTTTAAAAGTAACACTACGTTTTGGGTGGTAAAAAACATCGTAACAATTTAAAAGCAGTCAACACATCAATTACAAAAAGGTCTTATTAGTGTCATCACTTGCTGAGAAGTTGTGGAGACATACAGCGACAATATTGTAAAACAAGATAATTAGTAGGCTGGTGATTGTCACAATAAGCACCCATAACAATAGGCGCCTGTCGGGAGGCTGATTTAGTTGGGTCCTAAGTTTTGCCGACCCATGTGTACTGCCTTGGAAGTATGGCGAAAAAAATGCGACGGTATTGTTACTAACTAAGTTATAGTTAACCGTATTTTGTCTTCGTTGCTTGTTAGATAAACGGGTGGTTAAAACTGGGTGGCTTTAATACAGCTGGCGAGAACTTTCTTAAATCTTGAAATTTGATTCACGGGATGATGCGATAAATAAATTTTAATTACAAACTGTGGCCGCCACCGGAAAAACGAGAGCTAAATAGGGCAGAGAAATGGGAAGCTACCTAATTGTAAATTAAAAAGTTCGTGGAGTTACGACACCACAGTCCACAATGACGCGGAGGGTGGGCCGCCCCGGGGGAGGGATCGCCCCGAGGGAAACCGTGGAAAGCGTGTGACATTCTGTTTTAAAATATTGTCCGCGCGAATACTTTCACGTGGATATTTTTTGTAATAATCTGTTTGTTTGCTTTTCTTATTTTAACATGGCGCTAAGCTTTCTAAGCCAATGTAATTTGAACCGCCGATAAATTGATCATGACCGTTCAGTTCGAATCTCAGGCGCGATAGAGGCGTCTTAATTACCATGTAGCGGTTAGAAACGCAAGCGCAATGGGCGTGAAAGCTCAATATACACTTCCCTATCACAAACATCACAGCGTAGAAAAAATCTAAGCAGTTCTTTCGGTGTAGCGGAGCTCCGAGCGGTAGGCAAAGGGGATGTTGTTAGTCTGTGGCGGTAAGGTAAGCGCACCAAATATTGTTATGTCAAGGCCGACTGCTTTCCTCCGGCATTCCGGCGGCCCACAGGGATATCTCACGCTTGTGTTACGTAACATTTAGACCAACTTTCGGCTGCGATTGACACATTACGTTTCTGTTTAAGGTTCCGTCGTAACCCTTTGGATGAGGTTATGGACTTCCGTTGTCGTATGTGCGTTGAACTATATCATATTATACCTATTTTACCTGTGTACTTGTACCCAAATGTAATGTATTTTTCTGTAGAACACTGTGAAAACCATTTACTAAGTCAGTTATTTACATTAACGAAAGGATAACTACTGCTGTTGGGCTTGATGTAGTCCACGCATACCGTGTTGCCTATAAAAAAGTTGATAGACATTTTTTATGTGATCCGCCAAGTTTTTTGACATTGATTCTAAATTTTAAATGTTACAAAGCGCTAATTTGCATGCTAATGAATATTCAGAAAACACAAGGTCAATTTAAAATTGATAACGGATCTGCGGCTTGATTAATAAAAGCTCGTATTTGTGGCGGGGTATTGTGAATAAATAATAGAGAATTTAGTTGATCAATTTTGATTCACAAATTGCCGCATCAAAGCATTTTTTTTAATATCGTCGACCATCCTCCTTGATTGTATGTTTGTATGTATGTAAACTTTTTATTGTACAAACAGAAAATAACAAACTAAAAAAGAAACGAAAACACAAAAGGCATGTACAATGGCGAACCCTTTAAGGGATTTCTTCCAGTTAACCTTGTGATTGTGGTTATTTTAATAGTTAGTTTGAGTTTTACTATTCTCTGTATTAATCGTTTAATGGATTTTAATATACTGTATCCTATTACGAGGAAAGTGTTAATTAAGTGTAAATAAAACCATTATCTCAAGCGATAAGGGCCCCGAGTGCATTCTTATCCACTCAATTGCGTCCGTGAATAGCTCGGTGTGGTCATGTTCAGAAATAAAATCCCCGATAAATAATTTCTCTGAATTGGAATCAATAATACTTAATTTAAGTTCTTACCATGAAGCGGTACGTTAAGTAATAAAACAATAAATAAATGTCAAGGGACGATCTCACTCAAATGGACCTAGACCCAAACTACTTGTATAGACAACTAAATACTTAAATACATAGAAAACATCCATGACTCCCAGGACCGCTTGCTTCGTGGGCAGGGTCAGTACCAACTAGGCCAGCACGCGTCGTCAAACGTGTTTTATTATCATGATCTCAAGATCAAGAAGATGATGAGATAATGAGGGAGATATATATAGATAGAGAGATAGAGAGAGTGGGAGAGAAAGAAAAAGGGATAGAGGGAAACTGTAATAGAAAGAGAAAGTGGCGGAGACATGAGAACATACTTAGTGATCATATCATGGAACCGTTACAATCTTATAACAGAAAATATTTTAAGGCCTGCGGCCCGTGACATGTGAAAACAAAAGCCTAACGCTACTAGAAAAACTTAGCCGAGTATCAATAGCGAAACAATATTAACTTCATTTCAGTAAATTACAGCTCTACGCAAAAGTTGGTAGTCGTGACCAATAGCTAGTTTATTTTAAAGTCCATTAAATACAATGATCACGACAGACAAAAGCTGTTAGCGTTCCAGAACTTTCCCCGTTTCGAGGTAAATTCCGTGCCTTGGTATCCCTAGGTTGAAGCGGCTGAGTAGGCGACTCGAGGCGGCCAATGCACTGTATAGACTGAGATCGGACGCCGAACATTCCCGATTCATTCCGACTTTAATTAGGGTTGCCACTTTACTATAACCAGTAAACTAGTTTTCGAAACTTTGCAGTAGTCGCATGAATTAACTGAAATAGAGGACCGAACTTAATTTACTATGAATTTGGAAAGGTTAATTTTAACTTATTTAAAATTCTATGATGTAACTTTAGTATTCCAATTTGCAATATTTCAGGGTAAAATAGCAAACTGGAACAAAAACTCAAAAGCATTTTGGGTCACCCGAAATTTAATTGTTATTCAAGTTTCATAGATGCGGCTTTTCTTCGTAAAACTTCCCTCAGAATGTAGTAATTTCAGGGGGTGGGGCCTCCCTCGCTGGCCTCTTAGCGCCCGGGATATTGTCTTTGGATCTGTATTTACCACAGTATAAGTAAACGATGTAGAGAGTTTGAGAATTTAAGTAAAGGTGTAATGATACTTTAAATAGGCATAGGAAGCTAAATTGATGCCATTGATGGACGAGAACCACATTAACCAAATACATAATTTGAATACAAGAAATAAAAATAAAATTGCTATTAAAAAAATTCGTGTCCGTAAGGTTTATACATCATTTGTAGGTCAATGCATTCTTTTCTACAATAAATTACCTGACTCAGTTTTAAAGTTACCATTTCCAGTACTTAAAAGTTACTTGAAAAAGTCGTTGATGTCTAAAGCTTACTATAGGGTCGAGGACTATCTAACAGATAAAAATGCTTGGCCTAAACTTAACTAAACACCTAAATAACTGACTAATAAAATAGGCATAAAAAATATGTAAATATTGTATATTGTCTAGGGGACACGGTTTCTGTAGGAGAATGTATCGAAACTTTGTATGTAGTGGTTGTCTTGCACTGTCATAGGAAAGTATATATTTTTCTTTAAATATATATATATATATTTTTTTTTATTACTACTACTTATTACTACCCTATGAAAATTCTTAGTATTGACACATTTTCCTGCTCAAGCTACGCTTGAATGTTTTTTTGTTTTTATTTTTATTTTATGTTAAATTCATTGTTTTATATCATGCTAGGTTAAGCTTTATAATTATAACAATATCAAAGTAGTATTTTAAAAAAACGACTGACTGTTGAGTTTCTTGCGGCGTTTCTTCTCAGCAGTGGTCTCTTGCGAAGCGCTGGTAGATTTTGACGTGTAAAAGTGCCCTACTTACTGAATAAACATCTTTTATCTTTCATCTTTTTTTTAACAATACCCACGCTGTTTGTTTGAGTCCTCAAAACCCCACAACTGTTCAAGTTACAAAACACAAATTGTTATATAATCAATTAAAATGTGTATGTCGTAGGATTAAATGAAATTATTTACGAATATAAAATTAAACAGCTGTTACTTATATATTTTTTATTTAAGAGAAAGGTACACTCTAATAAAATAACACTATTAAATTTACAAACATCATTATCATAGACAAAGGTTTCTATGTTAATTCTAAGCCTTCAGAAAAAAGTCTAAACTTGTATTATTACTTACTTCTAATAATTTTCTGACGCAAGGTTCACTGAAAATAATTTTCTTAGTAACAAGTTCGATTATAACTTAGAATAGAGGATAGTAGAAGGACAATGGCTGAAATACTGCCATGAAGTACAGCGAGCAGACCTCTTTTGCAGTAAAGTAAGTCAAATCATCTGGTTTTATGAATAAAACCAGATGATTTGATAACGTCTTCCTTTATTAAAGTCGGTTGATAAAGTGAAAAATTAACGCAAATATAACGATCATGAAAACCATAACGGGGCCACTGTTCTACATCGTCTTCACAGCTATCGTATCGTTGTTATCGTATTGTCAACGTTATGTTAGCTCTAATTAACGAGACAATTATGGCGAATAATTCGAAAACAATTCAGATGCCATAAGAGAAAAGTTTTACAAACACTAATTGTAATAACACTAATTGTAAAAACAACAATGACACAACATCCACACACCAAAAACGAACAACGGGAAACGTGAGAAGCCGTGGAACTGTGTCAATGTGACGTAAAAATCAAAACCTAAAAAAAAGCTAAAACTTACTAAAAAAAACTTACCGCATCACTTTGAAGTGAGTTCTATAGTGGCATAAAAATCCACTTGTTTGACTGTAACTCGGACTTAACTTAAAAAGAACTTTAAGCATTTGAAAAAGGAAAATGCTTTCTAAAACATATTTTTTTTAAGACAAAGTGGAAGTTGCCCAGACAATTCTTTCGTCAATTTGTCAGTGTGTCTCAAAGCTGCAAAAGCGAGCTGTCTGGAGTCAAACAGAGTTCATGACTTCACAACGTATTACTAGTTAATAAACCTTTTCTCATTATATATCGGCTGCTAATTTAAACGGTTTGGCTAAATCTTTATGTAATTAATTGGCCAATAAAGTTTACGTGGGAAACTTTGGTTTATTTTCTATTACCTATTCGGTTAAGGGTACCTTTGCTTTCACACATTGCTTCCATCGGAACTCTTATTCGGATTTAGATATAATTATCAAAGCTTGGTCATATTTTGTATAAACATATGTATCTATTATTATTGTTTGGTGAGATTTGATATTTTGCTTAAAACATTCAGGATTTTATTCCGGTCCTCTGTCTATCAAATGTCCTTATATATTTTTAAGACTAATTAATAGACTCAACCGTGTCAACATTGTCCAAGCAATACTATTATCGCAACAAACTGGTTTATATATCGTCAAGAAAGATCTATCTACATTAAAAAAGTAGTTCAGATTTAAGCCTTATTGTCTTGATGATAAAATATTTTTAAAACATTATGCCAAAACTTGAAAAACAACTCTATCGAACTAAAACACCTAGACCTAAGAAACTGTTTGGGTGAATTGTATCCTAGAACAGAAAAATTGCAAATCTCATTTGGCATTAATTTAAATACTTCAACTAAGTTGTCGTAATGTCGTAACAAACGAAGTACATGTTTAATGACCAAAAGAGCAGGTAAGTAGAAAGTTATGGCATTTAAGTACCTGATGTCATTGTCTCACAAAATTGTGTCGTTTACTTGTTGAATGCTTTTGTTCCGTAACAAGGTATATTGTATCCGAAGTCCAAAAGACATTTTAGAAGTGCTAAGAACAACAAATAAAGGAAATTATTTATTGGTTAAATAAACATGTTAGGAATTACTTTGGGTTAAGGTACTTCACTTAACAGTATTGTGACTTCTTGCCTTTTTTGGTTGAGTTTATAAGTATTTGAGACGGTTTATTTCACAAAATGATAAGACATTGAGTGTGTCGTTGAGCATACTTGTTATGGTATCTACAATTTAAAATAGTCAAATTGATTTAATGACTTTATATTTGTTTTTTTTTGTACCAATTTCCCCAAACAACGTTAATCGACTGTTAGTCAATTCATTTTGACAGTTTTTAACACTCTAATTGTCGGTGAAGTGGTTGGTGAGATTCGGCATTGATTGGAATAAGTTAGTGACCGTTATTTTGGTCACCTTTATGGAAGACACACAAATTAAAAACAATCGTCTCTCCTTTAAGTAAGTAATAACAACAATTAGACATCATTATAGAAAAAGTGGAGTGGTGGAAAAGTGTGAGAACTTGACCGTTGTTATTCAAATGTCAGAAAAATACAAGTACCTATAGACAGTAAAATGTGCAATTCTAGACAGTATAATTTCAGTAAATATGTTTTATTTTTATTTTTCATGTTTATTAATTGAAGCCCATTAGGTCGTTAAATCAGTCATGAGACAAAGTTAGTTATTCATCCTAGATTTAATCTACCCAAGAATTAAAGGTTCATTTACTCCTCATTCGTTAAACCTCTTCACCAAACCCACGAGGTAAATTGACTCCTCGCGGTAACCGCGGTAACGCGTCAAATCCCTTGATAACTCTTTCAATAGCCTAACATTTAAATCTGTTAACGTAATACGTTATTGATATTTGTGAACAACCAGGATAATAATATTTGTATTCCGATTGCCACTATAAACTAATCTACCGCGCCGCTGCTTTGAGTACGGGGTTTGCGCGAGGGGAGGGCACGGGGGGTGTTTGCAGAGGTCTGCTTATGCTGGTTTTTGGTATAGGGCGATCCACAATGGGGTAGGTAGGGTCCCGCACAATGAGCCCTGGCGCGTAATTGTTAAGCTGAACGGGGGTTGAGCGCCTGTCAACTGCTCCGTCACAGACTGAATGGCAAGACTGTTTGTTTTTCTACATACGGCATTATGAACCTAATTAAGTGCTATACATAATAAATAAATTACGATGATTGATAAAGAGTTGTTTACAAGAGTCGAATTAGCGGTGAAAGTTAAAAGGTCGTTTACCGATTTTAACCTTTGACTTTGTCTTTGATACGTAAAAAGAAATTCAAAACAAATATTTTTTTCAAAAATGTTTATTTGATGAGAGTACCTAGTTTATTCAAAAAGCGATCCATAAACAAAATTGCTGCTTTGAATTAATATCCTTTAACACAATGACCTACGTCAACACTGACGAACTAGCGCATTTTTTGTTTATGAAGTGGCATTAAAGCGGCGTTATAAGTCAAACCCTTTATGTTAAGATCTCAATATGTAAATAGGTTAAGCTCTGAACAATAGCCATTACAATAACCTCTAATAAACTTATCGTAACCCAACCAAAGCGTGAACGGAGGTAAGTGCCCAGATACCGATCACGAACTGCCGCAAGAATACAATTCATCCCTTATTAATTATTTTATTGTAAGCATAAAGGATGTCGTAATCGTCAGAATAATAATATCACCGCTCCGCATAAAGAACCCCAAGTAACACAAGCGTAAAAATGACACGCCATGCCACCAATATGTTTGTGTGTATTACGTTAGATTTATACGAGTGGGTCACACACAGGCGAACGCTACCCCGAAACAGGGTGCGCTTAGTGTGGGGGCGCGGCGCACACAAGCGCAGAGCTACCACCCGACAGATGGACATGCACACAAGCGCGTTGCGAAAGGGAAAGCTACACTGTGTAAACAAATCGTGGGGCGAGTGCCGTCCCTCTCGGGTTAAAGCCGTGTGTGTCACACATCTGTGTGTCGTCGACGCGATCCGACGTAGATTGTTCTGTGAAATTGCCAGGTAATAGGCCGAGGACTATAGCATTACACCTACTTATTGGTGGGTTTAGCGCTCAACGGCATAATCGAATTGAATATTGCAATTGATGCCGCTGACTTCTGCATTGAAATTCATTACAGGGGTCGCTAAATGAGCACCTCACATGAAACAGTAGCGTGTCGTGTGCTTCGGAGCTATTAAGCCTGGAATTTTATCACTTACTTTATGGAATTCCCGGCTAATGGTTGTAACAGGAAATCTGGGTGTACAAATTACTGGGAAATCAGTTAATTATGTTCATTGTAAAAATTTCGTCACTCGTTATGATTATGAGAACGTGTCAAATGTTATGATTAAAAAGTTACAATATTTTTTCATGAATGAAACGTTCTCGTTAACAATAAGGATAAGCCTGTTAAAGAAATTAAAAGCGAGCAAATAACAATACGATGTAAAGTGACAACGATAATGGATTGAGTGTCGAATTTGTAAAGCCAGTTAGAGACAAGGCTTATGATTAGATGACGTCAAGCCCGTGTTGACGCGATCGACCGGAGGGCGTGACGGCACAGATTAGAATTGATCCGAGCAAGACGCTCGCCGCGACCCCAGTCTCGACGCCTATCCCTCTACATTTATCTATACTATGCACATTATTGCCTTCTTCAGTCACTTCTGAATCGACACCGATGCAAATGAAATTGTGGTCGGTAAAATATATCCAAGCCAATAATAACATTGGTAACTAATTAGCGTTATTAAGCCTATTGACAAGCGTTTTGTTTCCTAAATTAACGTAATTGGCTATTTATGTCGATAAAATTGAAACAACAATTAATTAACAATGTTAATTTAAGGAAATATTATTGTTATTTGAATTAATTTGACAGTTCTCTATTAATAAAGTGATGGATTTTGTTAGCAATAATGCAATGAACAGAGGTTTTAAATACGGGAAAAACACAAGTGTTCACCCTTCTAGTCCCTATAATACCCCGATAAAGGGCCGCAACAGGCTGGCGAATTATGACTATGACTATGGTATTGTTAATTCGAAGTCACCCCAAAATTTATTAAAGGTCGCGAGAGAGAGACGGCGATTTCTGCCGCGCCGCGATGAGTGAGATAAAAAACCTCTAAATGAGGGGGGTGTCGTAAATAATTTCTGTGTTTACACTTACAAGGTCTTAAAACAAGGGGGTAAAAAAGGGGGTAACTTGCACCTAGGTGGCGTAGACATAGAGTTGGTTTTGTGTTTGTAGGGTCGTATCAGAAGAACAATGTGGCAGTCCAGAAAGAGGAAACCGATTACGGCGAAGTGTCGGAAGCTTTCACCGTATTTAACCAAGATTATAATACCTTTGACATGAGTTGACTCTCTATGAGATAAATTAGACATGGGTGCGCCGTTGCTCACGTTGAGGTAATTTGGATGGACCGAAACAAATTAACGGCAGCTTTAAACGAAAAGTAATGGAAAAAGCATAATTTTAAGATACTTACTGCATTATTTTTGGGTTTCAACTACTTTTTTACCTAGAAAAAGGTTAAGCTTTGCATATTGACGACTTTTGCTTTAAATATCATAAGTGTAAAGACTTGTGTGTAATTCATGTATGTACTGTCACCCAATAAAAATGTTGACCATACTCAGAACCTTGTCATTGTGAATGTCATTCTCATTGTCACATGACAATGACATCAGATTACAGACATGTGTCTGTTTGAAGTTTACTATGACAACGCACTAAAGTTCTTAACATTTTCGTTGGGCTACTGTACAATAAATTCTTATCGAGTATATTAATAAAATATAGGTGCTATTCAAAAGTAACCGATATAATTATGATTAAGTTACTAAGTAGTTTCGAAATATAGAATCCTCATCTGTAAAGACCGTAGACTTTTTAGCATTGCACATTAAATCCGACAATCTATGGGCCATTTTTGCACCCTATATGGACGTTGTGTGTAAATGCACCCAAAAAATTCAAATAAGTTTGCGACGCTACAAACTTGGTTCCATTTCCAAAAGGCTTGTCAAACTTATAACAAACTTATGGATATTTAAACAAAGCTAGATAAAAGAAGGGTCTTTGCTGATATAAACATACAAAAATACAACAGTAACAGTATTATGACAGAGATAGAGATATACAACTGCTATATCTCGGTCCTTTACGCTCACCGTAAAAAGAACTGCATAGCTATTTCAGGGGGTCTCTGGCATTAGAACATCGTTGAAAACCTGAAATTACTATTAATATGTAAGAATTAATTATCAAATTAAGTACGTACCTCTAACGTAACGTAACGATAAATACGTGAATGCACTGGTGATTCTAAATTCATCTATAGATTGTCTTTGTATAGGATTTGTATAGGGTGGGAAGAGGCTTGGAACCCCTAAGTGTGATAAATGCTTATCAAAACAAAATCTGCGATAGATAAATTAGTTGATCAATCAATGAGAGGATTTAGTGACAGTAGTGCGATATGATCATTATTGTTGTTAGCAGTCTAATAGGGACAGAAAACTTATCGTCAAGCTAAAGTTAACGTTTTTTTTACTTCGTACCTATTTCTGAAAACCAGCGCCGCGGCCTATGCTCTGACATACCTGTCTTGGAATCATCAACGGCAACATTATTTATACTACAATTGCATTTTTCTTTCCTGTATTGTCTTAATGTCTTTATTTTAATTTCTGTGTTGCCATCCTTTTTATGATGATTTTCTCTATTCTGTTTTTTTGTGCTCGTCGAATAAATGTTTCTATTTCTATTTAAATACCTGTTATGACCACCAAATAACAGAACTGACTATTATGCACTAAATAGGCACCAAAGTAGAAATAGCCATATCTTGGATTTTAGGTATCAATTGGAAGTTTAGTATAAGTACCTACTCGGAAAAAACTCAAGATTCCCTATTTTTAGGGCCTCGTACCAAAGTGGTAAAATAATAGTGAAATTTAAGAGCCTGTCTGTTTGTCACTGCTGCCTAAATGTACTCAGTAGGGGTTATACTAAGCACAGTTAAAAGGAACGCCCGTATACCATTTACTCACTGTATAGAAGTTATGGAGGTATAGAAATAGATAATGACAAAATTCAAGTACTTAAGTAAATAAATTATCAACGTTAAGGAATGTATATAATAACCAATATTATATTCTAGATAGACGAATAAACTAAACCTGGGCTTAGTTACTGAGTAATTAAGTATATATTTACGAACAGAAGTGTTTTTCTTTACCACCTGCCACCTGATGGTAATTAGTAGCTGTGGGTTCTGAGGCGAATGATATTTGTAATTTGAAGACTTCAAATGACCTTCTAACCCAGAAGATTATGATCACACTATGAAAATAAATCCATACCGATACAAAATATTTGTTTGATGCTGAAGCATTGCTTATAATCCAAAAAGTACTAGTAGCCCGTATTATGCGTTTAATGGTGGTGAATAAAGCATCCGTCACTCTCACACTTACATATTGGTCAGAAAGTGACAACTGTTTTGTCCACGTTTATTAATACAATCACGCCTCTTTCCCATAGGGTAGTCAGACCACTTCCTTCCACTTGCTACGATCCAGACAAACTTCCCTCCCTTCCTCAACACTCATAAGTCTCTTCATACACGTGCGTTGGTTTAGGATCTCCTGACCTGGCCCTTTCTTAATACGTCCCCGATCTGGTCGTGGAACGTTCGCCTTGACCTTCTTTGAGATTTGAATGACAATGAATACCTGTAGGACTAGCCAAGATGCAAACACTGCTAATATCGTCATTGATCTTGAGCGGGCCCTCATATGCCTTTACCTCTACGTAAGTCTTGACATATATCTGTGCTTAAAATTGTTTATTTTTATGTAGTTTTTTCTGCTTTTTAATGGACTATATCATAATCCCAGGAGACTAAAACGAGGTACTTTATTCGCCTCCGACGTACGAGGAGTTAATATAGTACTATTAGTATGTATAAATTAAGCTTATCTTACAAGTTAAGTTTTCCTATTGCTTATAGATAGGTATTTCGTATTAAACAATAATTTTATATTGTATGGTATATACTAGCTGATTGTGACAGATTGTATTATTGTACTTCTTTAAAACAACTATTCGAACTTGAATTTCTTGTACACTTCCTTGCAATTTGAATTAAAAGTTTAAATGATGCAGTTTTAAAATCATCTTGAGGCCTGTGAACGTTTAGACAACTAATCTACACAGTACTAGAGAGCTGTATCGAATGTTATCCAAACTGGCCTCATCGTGAATGCTTTGTAAAATTCCGGATATCCGATGCTATTTCAGTAGCTGCTTTGGAATTGAGGCAGCACAAAGCGCATAATATAATTAGTTCGCCAGAGTCGTAATTGAGAGCTGGTACATCACTCGGTCTTTGCGTATAGTGGCGGAGCCAACCCAACAATGATCCCGGCCAAATTGACGCACACACATGAAAGACAGAACGTAAATGCGATTTACCTAATTATATATCTACATGCTTACACATAAATTTAATAAACGGTAGGCTGAAGCCATTTGAATACATAGACCTATAGCTCATTCACTTGTACTCTAACGGCAACCAATGAACTGGAAATTTTTCACTCTAGCCGTTTGCATCCGTGAATTGTAATTAGAACATAATGGACCGGCATTGCACAAATATGTAACTACAAAAATATATTTTTGGAACAATTTGTTGTTGGTGGAGTCCATTATAAAATCAGCTCTTAGATACCATAATATGGCATTATTATCGGGTTTACATATTATGTACCTAGTCCAAATTTCAGCCCATCTCATCATCTTTAATGGAATTAAAGAGCACTGGTTGATAATTGACGTGCAACATTTGTTTTATACTGACATACAAACATTGCAAGTTAATAAAAAAACTTGTAAAATCAAGACTCAGTTTAATCTTTTTCAGGTATTAAACAAAGAAGTAAATTTAATTCTAATCTAATTTCAGATCAATTATACAAAGATGCTAATTTCTGTTGAATCCATGAGTAGTATGCTGATACCCTGGTGTAGACCCCCGGGTAGTTTTGGTCGGCACAGCCTTCTCCCCAGGAGACTATGCCTATTAGGTGTTGGTTGTAGACTAGAGGGCCCCCGGAGTCCCCTTGGCATGCGTCTCGAGCAGGATTGGTTGCGTTGGCGCAGAGCATCCCAGAGGAGATAGCTGCAATGCGGAGGTAGGCGCGCGAGCAGGAGTCCTGCTCCAAAATCTTCACATGGGTGGCCAGCAGCTGCGATGACGCTGAACCCTCATACTGTAAAATACCATTGATAAGACAAACGCAAAACGCTGGGCACCTAATTATAAGGAAATGTTCTGTACCCTTACCATGAGTTACAATTAACGTACTCGCTAACGAGTCGAATGCTCTGTCTCTCGTAGACCTCGCAGTATTCTTATAGAGTGCGAGGGACACAGCAGTACGGTGATTATAACTTATGGTAGGGGTACTGACGCCTTAAATTCCTTCTTAAAACAATGAGTAGGCGCTGTAAAGTAAAACGAAGGACCAACGAGTCTATTGCGCATAAAAAGTTGAGGAAGTTGACCACCACTTAAACGATAAATATTTTTACATAATCATTCAATATGTATATTTTAAACACTGCGACTCAATTGTTCAGTTAATATAGCCTGTCTTGCTTCTGTATCGAATTGATTACAGTAAAGCTGCGACCCCACCGCTGCGTAAAATACGGTGTCGTTGCGTAAACAAAAGACGAGGTCATAGTAATAACATGGCGCCGTTTTTGACGCACCGTAAGGCAGCGGTGCGGTCGCACCTTAAAGAAGCAAGATGGGCTTACAAACTTGAATTGATTTAAAATTTGTTGATAATTAAGTAAATTAGCAAATACAACATTTAGTCTTGGTTGTGGTCTGAAGAATATTTAAAAAAATATATTGAATAGTCAGGAACTTACAGAGGTGGTCCCAAATCCAGAGACAAGAGCTTCTGTACCAGCTGGCGAATAAAAATTAGGCGAAGCGAACTGCACACTCTGGACATTCTTAGAAAAGCTAATTTTTTTCGAAGTGACCATCAGTGCTATATCATTTTCCAGGGTCTCTGCAGTATATCCTTCGTGGAGGTATACTCTGGATATATCGTAGGTGGTCCCACCGCTGAGGCGATATGAAGTACCCACTACTAAACGAAGCAGGGATGGTTCCGAAACGTATCTGTAAAGTATTTTTAGTACGTTTACACTATTGCAAACCGAGCATAATTTTTTTACGACAACCTGGTCCTTTAGCCTATCTTACTTCGATACCTACCGTTATTTTATTGATGGCATCAAGGTACGAGTAGATAGAAATAACAATCACTCTCTATTGGACAGCAGATTATTATGATAAAACATGTTGTCAATTTCTGCGCTCATTCACATGATTTGTACGAGCAACATTCACAATAAAATACGTCACTTACTGTGATCCACAATGTCCAGCGGTTAGTACAGCCTGGACGGTGATCACGACGGCACCGCACATGTGCGCCCAGCCTGCGATGGACCGTCTGCGGAGCGCCGCTTGGTATGGCACCTCGGACACGTCCACAGCAAATCCATTTACTATCCGTGCTGATGGTTCGTCTTCGACATTTTCAGCGGTTACTGTTAAGATGAATGCTACACCTGGAATTAAAGAAGGAAAAGTGATGAGACCGTTTGAAATACACTTGATCACATTTAACCTTAAAAAGGTTCTGAAGTTTTCTCAACTATTCAAGCTTAGTACCTACTCCTACACAGGTATGCATCATAATATATAAAGTTCAAAATAAATAATGGGTCATAATACATAATGGTTCATAATATATAATGGTGTATTTTTCTGATACCGTAAACTATTCGGGATTGTTATAAAATAAACCTAACCAAACCTAATGGGTTCTATACAATGACCATCTAAAAAATGCTGAAAAATTGAAAAGTTTACAGCTTCAGAAATAAAATCATTATATACTATGAATCATTATATACATTATGAACCATTATGTACTAGATCGTTCAATAAGTCCCTGACTAGGAGAAGGCGCATGTATTAAAAACTTTTTAGATTTTTTGGAAATTACTGAACATGAAGTGATATGTTTCCTTTCTTTTTGAAAATCGAACTGGTAAATATTGAGTTACAGACATTTAAGTGACACGTCCTTTTGTTATTCTGAAAAAAAGTAAAAAAACGAGTTTAGTGTGTTGATAATTTTTTGTTTTTTAATGGGACAAATACCGTTAAAGCACAGCACTGGCTTATAAAATGTTATTCGGAATCTGCTCTGTCTAAGCCAACCATTTGTCGGTGGTATGCCGACATCAAACGCGTACGTTTGGACACCAATAATACTGAACGATCAGGTCGAAATGAAGCAGTGACTCAACAAAATATCAACCAGGTCCTAAAAATCGTTACGGAAGATCGAAAGGTAAAAGTACGCGAGATATCTGAGATAGTGAAGATTTCTACTGGCAGTGGTTTTACAGTGTTACATAAAAGTTTGGCCATGAATTTTTTTTTTCCCATGTCGGTGCCGCGTTTCCTAACAATTGATCAAAAGCAACAAAGTATAAATGATTCAGAGCACTGTTTGGCGCTGTTGAATATAAATAAAAAGGATTTTTTACGTCGGTATGTGACAATGGATGAAACATTGATTCACCATTTCACTCCGGAATCCAATCGGCAGTCAGCAGAGTGGAGAGCGGCTGGTGAAAGCCGCCCAAAGCGGCCTAAGACACAAAAATCTGCCGGCAAGGTTATGGCCTCTATATTTTGGGATGCACATGGAAAATTCTTCATCGACTACCTTGATAAGGGGCAAAATATAAATAGCGAATATTAAATGGGATTATCGGACCGAAAAAAGTACGAAATCGCGGCAAAACGGCCTCAAATCAAGAAAAAAAAAGGGATTTTTCACCAGGGCAATGCGTCTTGTCCCAAGTCTATAAGAACAATGACCAAACTAAACGAATTGGGCCTCAAATTACTTCCCCATTCTCCTTATTCTCCAGATCTGGCCCCCAGTGACTACTGGCCGTTTGCAGACCTAAAAAAAATGCTCCACGGCAAGACATTTGATTCAAATGGTGAAGTAACCGCAGCGGCGGAGGCTTGTTTGGAAGCCAAAGATAAATCGTTCTACACACATGGAATAGAAAAGTTAGAAAAGCGCTGGAGGGACTGTATCGTAGTTGAAGGAGACTACGTTGATGCATAAAAAAATATTTTATCAAAATTCTTTGTTTTAGTATTTAGTCTCGGGACTTATTGAACCACGTGTTACCTTGTACTTTATATATTATGATAACTTCTCCTCGTACACACTGGTAGGTAGGTTTTGCACAGATGGGCTTTATTTTTAAAGATTGTATGTTTTCTTATTTTAGCCAGTAAATTTAAAAACGACTGCGGGTCATGTATAATGTTTTTTAATCTTTCAAATAGAAGGTTAAAATATGTCCTGCAAAAGTGTAAAGATTGTAGTTCTGGAAATTACACTTGTCATTTTAATTCAGAAATAAACTTGGAACAATGGATTGCAAATAACTAAACTAATTTAATGATACAATAAGACCTGTGAATTTAACATAAAGTTTTCCTATTGTCTTGCAACGATTATAAAATAGTCTTACTTACCAAATAATACTAAATATTGAGGAGTCAACCGCATCTTGGCTACTAAAACTAGACTGGCGGAAAGACTTCGGCATTTCGTCCATCGATAACTGCAGATAACATGTTATCTCCAGTAGCACTTGAGATCTTCTCGTGACGTAGGCAGGATGCTTTCAAAAATACTAAATTCATCGAATAGGTATAAGCTGCCCATATTGAAAACTATCCATTAAGATGCAAATGCATTGCATTGCATTAAGCGTTTGCAGTTTTGAAAATAATTCTTTAGTTTATATTTTAGAACGTTCTTGCTGGTCTTAGTACTTTACCTATTGTTTTAGTTGATATTGTATTCCCTTTTGTTGTATATCCAGATAAGATAATTTTCTAACGTACCTTATCACATCTCGACATGGGAATTACCCTGATATTGGATTTATCACAATTTATCGAAATTAATTTTATCCGTTTACAAATTCCCAATGACGTAACCGCTCATAATGTTCTAAAAAAACATTGAGCTATATTTTCCTTGTGTGAGATCCTTCGTAAATAAAACGGCCAAATCATTAAACTTTGTTTTAAACAAAAATAAAACTATCGTTTGGTGTAGAATGCTGACCAACACCAATTCCTCGAAGCGCGTTAGGTGGATTAGTACCTATATGCCGCTACGTTGGTACTAAAAATACCTCTTCAACGTTAAATGTCCTTGTATCTTGGGTTAAGTAAAATAAATGTTCATATGCAATAAATAATGATATATTGTTGATGTATGGTGAATAATACACGACAATTATCACTAGAACAATAACATTGTTACGTAAATAAGTAGGGGTAGGTAATTGATAGAAATGCACAATGAAGGTTCTCAGTATTGCTGTTTCTTACCGATCATGCTCTATTCCACTCTTAGTGGAAAAATTACCATATACTGTAATGGAGTAATCCAATAACGGGTAGCCTGCCGTTTGGTCGAAATATAAATGAATAAATAAATATCAGAGAACAATGTCACACCAATTGACCTAGTCCCAAACTAAGCTCTAGGCTTGTCCTATGGGTACTAGACAACGATATAAATACTTATATAGGGAAATATGTACTTAAATACATAGAAAACATCCATGACTCAGGTACAAATATCCGCGCTCATTACACAAATATCGACCCATACCGGGATTTAGACCCAGGCCCTCTAGCTTCGTAGCCAATTCCGGGACCGGAAAACCCCTTTATTTGATTAAGTCTATCAATCGCGTACTACATCATATGCTCTCCCTATCGATAGGCTTACCCTAATGATATGGAAACTGCTTCGAACTAGTTAACTACAACCAGTGACGTTACCAGTTTCGTAAGAGTTACGGATTTAAGCACTTACATTACGTTAGTGTTACCCTATCCTCCCTCTCCGTTGACTCTGCTTCGCATATACGTGTGATTGGTTGGTTTCAAGACTATGCAAAAATAAGTGGAAGATATGCTAACGAAAACCCTTTAAAGGGTAAGCGGTTCCGTTCCCTGAGCCAAATACATTTGCCAAATGTACCTATCGTTTTCCATTTGTTTCATTTGCCACCCCGTTCTTCTCCAGTAACTGTTAATATTTCAGGACTTAACCAGTAACATCGTGTAGAACCCTAAAGGATAGATTAGGTTACTTTTTATAAAATCCTGAAATATTGATGGTTTGGTACAGAAAACAGAGCGGGTTGGCAAATGAAACGGTTGGGGATACATTTGGCAAACATATTTCGCCGAAACAAAGGTAGACCGATAGAGCTACCTCTGAAACGGACTGAAATAGTATTTCAACCTGCTAAAAACGCTTCTAAACCACGAAAAATCTCGATTAAAAGCTAGACTTCGTCTTAATCCAACTGCGTACTAATATTTAAAAAAAACCTCATCATATAGCCTGGTTCTTGCTCTTAAGTCTCAGACAAAAATAACGAGAAATTAACGCACACACATGATTTATGTGCACATTTAACTGCATAATTAAGTCACCTAATTGTTACTACATAAAATACCTCGCGATCATAAAGAGGTAACGATGAAAGCTTTTTATATATGTTTCACGGAGTGCAGTGGTTTTATTGGCAATCAAAACGGTGTCCTGCTCAGCAACAAATTTACGGCGACATTAATCCATTGGAAATTGGTGGATAAATTCATTTCCATTCTTTTTATAAAATATACGGACTTCAAGTGTGTTAATGTATGTATGTACCTATTTATTTAGCATTGAAATTTGAACTTTTTTATTTTTGATTCTTGATATGCAATTAAGGCGGACTAGGTGCATTTGAACTGTATTAATGATTCGTGTACTTTTTAATGAAAGAGAGAAATTAAGGTATATTTACATTGATAGATACTTAAGTGTTAGGTTATACTGAGTTCTTTATCATTGCATCATATTATGTTATACCAGGGTAGGCAAACGAACTAGCTGGTATTCTCTTAAAAACGGCCCTCGGTCGGTCGAATCGATGAGTGAACGTGGCGGGGCTATATTAACCGGTAAATTTAAGTAGTCCCGTCAGAGCGTACAACAAATATTTAAGCGCGTGCATTCT
Organism: Acleris sparsana; assembly: GCA_923062465.1. Taxonomy (NCBI): domain Eukaryota; kingdom Metazoa; phylum Arthropoda; class Insecta; order Lepidoptera; family Tortricidae; genus Acleris; species Acleris sparsana. The sequence continues at coordinate 8,162,157 of OV281293.1, forward strand.
CAATTAGGCAGCCTTATTTATACGTTCGATCTTATTGACAGAAGCCCTGCTGCCTGATTGAGTATGCACGCGCTGAAATGTATTTTGTACACTCTATACACGGTGTTTTTTTAACCGTCTTAGAGCCGAAGCCCACTTAACGTATCCAAAACGTACTTATCATTCGCGAAAAAATAAAAATAAAAATTAAATAAAAATACATATAAGTTCTTTATAATGGATACATTGAATGGGCTTCGGCTCTAAGACGGTTAAAAAAACACCGTGTATAACGGGACAACTTAAACTCGCCGGTTTATACAAGCTGCGCCGCATTGCTCGTTCACTTGTTCGACCGACCGACCGCCGTTTTTAAGAGAATAACACCCTGGTGTAAAGTAATTACCGCCGCCCAATGGACATTTATGCCGCCCATATGGGTTATATTCGCTTATGTACACTATCTATATTGATGAAAACATGTCTTGCAATTGTCTATGTGTAATAAACAGTTCACATTTGCACATTCACTCTTGCAACGCCAGGAGAGGAATCGTAGATGCGTTGCCGGCCTTTGAGAAAGGAGTCTGATCGTCTCTTGAAGGTTATTTGGTTGTTGTAAAAAAAAATGTTGCATTTCTTTTATTTGATGTACCTACCTATGACATGTCAGAGACGTAATTCCAACATTTGATGAATGAGAGAATTTCAAAAATACTGAACCTACGTAGTTAAGAACTGTGAACTTACAACAAATGTTAATTACGACTGGTGCCGCCATCTATCAACAGTTGATTCGAACTGCATGCAGTTGGCGCGCCGTTCTTGGACTAATCAATATGCAGCCAGTCAAAGGTTATCGAAACGGGGACGAAATGAAAACTTCTTGAGGTCATGGGCAATGTATTGTTTTTATTATTATTATTGTACTCAATAATTCCCTCAACAAGCAAAATTAAATTCAGTACAGAAAACAGTTTAATTATATGTGGATAAAAAAAATACAATAAATGTAATGGATTATTTACTATAAATAAACCTAATACATGTTATATCTGTGAAACATAATTAACAGCGTTTGAAAGCAAAAAAATAACAAAATTTTCAAATAAAAAAAATCAGTGTAAAATCTTTTTCTTAAATATAAACACCCAAATTGACGCATATCGAAATAATAGAAAGGACACTAGATTAGATATGTTCATTGCATCAATAGAAAGCGTGCATGGGAGCCGGCGCCCACGCACATTCCTCGGAGGCAAAGACCTCTGCTTCCTGGTCAGCCTATATAAGCTAGTGACATTATGTTGGGAAGGAAGTGTACGAGCAACGGTAAACTAGGGTTAATGCGGCACTTGAAGGGTTACGATGACCATCGAAAAATGCTTTGTGCTAATTATAGAGGGCGCGTTAATTTACAAACTTCAAAAAAGGAGGACGTTCTCAATTGGTGTATTTTTGTTTGTACCTACATTACTTACTCGGTTTCTTCGTCACCCATTTTAAATGTTAGAATTTTCATGTGTAGGGTAGTCCCGTTAAAATGTTGTCAAGATGCGATCCATAGAAAGTCGACAAAAATCCTTAATTATTTGGTGTCGTCATAGTTTTTTAAACGTTTATTTAATTGGTAAGGATTCAACTTTTAGTATAGTTATTGCAACGCATACTTAGGTACCTAATTTTTTTTCCTATATGTTTACTTTGGTTAGGATAACAGAAAAACATAACAATATCGCGTGGGCAACGATTGGTTAGATAATTTACTGTAAATACTCTATCGGTTTAAGTGAAAACCAATGGACCTGTTTACTTTGGCACTCTTATTCCTAACACCCTAATCTTTCTATCTGAAACAAAGTTACATAATATCAAGTCATATTTCAAATGGAAAATTAGGTTTGTTAAAATGTAAAACGCATATAGAATTGAAAACTGTACCTGCCGTTGACAAAACTAACAATATTCACAATACTACAGTTGATTGTTTTTGTCTGTCTGTGTGTGCTGAATAATAAGCAGTGACCTATATCCGAGCGAGGAGTCGCGTGGCTGCACATGCGATTATGCCGTACATACAGTAAGTAAGTACACACCGATTTTTTATCGACATATTGCTAATACAGAATCACGGGTATGAAAAGATTAGTTTAATAAAACAAATTACCTGTAGGTATGCACTTAAATATACATGAATGTATATATATGTACACCATAGAAAAATCCTACTGTATTATTTATAGTTGACCATATGTATAACTTTAGTGTCAAATAAAGTTCGTTATCGTTTTCCAAAACGTATAGAATTGACGTAATCTGTCAGACGGTCGCATAATTACGTCGAGCGCCTACATCGATTCCATACATTTTGTCAGTTTTCGAACATCGTTTTCGTTAGCGTTATGCAACTTGTCTAGCCTAACTTACCTGAGCAAAGAAAACTTTTCTTAATTTTGGTAAGCCGTCAATTTTTTTTGCCTATTAACAGATTACAGTAAACCTTATATACCTATAAGTATATTATTAGTTGGGAGCAAAAGAGCACAAGCATACTCGTATTGAGTTTACCTAATTGCGTTACTTAAAAATTACATATTTTTTTCTTTCTTCGTAACCTTGGTAACGAACCTGGTCAAAACAGTACCTATAATGAATGGGCTTACAAGTTACGAGGTTACGAGGGAAAAAACAGTTTTTTTTCAATTCACTGCCGTTAACGCAGTCACATTCACGCTCATGTTATATTCAAGAGACCGCTTGTCTGTTTTGTCACATTTTGATGACTATATTAAAACAATGGAAAAACTGTGGGAAACAAGTTTTGTTCAGCACGGCACGGCTGATATTTTTTTGACTGTTTGTCGCGGAACTCAGTCCAATTATTTGCTCTTAGTACCTTTAAACATAATGAACTTTATTTTTACATGTCGTACGGGTGCTTTTACAAGTACTTACACCAGCGCGAAGCGCTTCCAATCAGACGGTTAAGAAACTCAAGTCAGTTTTTTATGGACCAAAATGACAAGAACACCTTAATAATTTATATTATATTTCCGTATTGACGCGATTGAGACACATACAGAACATATTGAAATATATATTTTGAGGGAGGGAGGCAAGCGAGCACACAGGCCTCCTGATTGTATGTGAGTGGGATTTGTGACCAATAGACTTTTGCTTTCTCAAGACTGCAATCCCAAGACCCTAAATGCGTTGCAAACCCTGAGAACTAAGATGTAATTCCTCTTAGTAATTAAGTAGAGAAGTAGAAACGGATCGATAAGTGAGTTAATTGATATAGGAAACTACCTTTCACACAATTTCGCTCCCAAAATTCTAATGTCTGGTTATGGGTCCACAACGAGACCCCATTAGGGAAAATCATAGATTTAAAATCCAACGTTCTCCCTTATAGCGGAGATCCAATTGATTGTAAATATTTATTATTTTTAACTATTATATGTTTCCAAGTTCACAAACAAGCCGCGGTTGCCGCGGGTAGTGTAATTGCGCGCAGTGATTGCAGTGCGCGTGAGTTTCGCGCCCGCGCCCGCGCATGCTCAACCGTGAAGGACGCTAAACGCGTCGCGATTTGACGGCCGACTTCTAACCGCTCTATGTCTGACGTGTCCCGGTGCAAGCGACAAGCGGTTGCCGCGAAAAATATTTACACTTTGACCGCCTGAAAATCAGATCCGTTGGCAGTTAAAGTGTTAAGAGGATTGTGACCTGACGCTTAAATCACGTGAAACATTTTCCATACAAATTTATCTCCGAGATATAACGTTTTTCACCCCCAAAACCATTTCCACGATTTTTGAATATACAGGGTGTTCGGCACATGGACCGTCAATTTTTTTTGGGATATTGTTGGGGTTATTTGCTGTCTTTTCGCCCTTGGACCTTGGGTCATAAAGGTCACGGTGTTGAAGATATGAATTTTTAAATGTTTTTTCTCAAATTTTCCGAAATTCCACCTTTAAACGTTTGTAACTTTTTTATTAATGACTGTAAAAAAAATTATTTTGTATTTAATACTTGCTAATACATGCTTATTCAAATAATAATAGTCTTTTTTCTAATTGATAGTCTCAAAGGGACGTACGAGGATTTTTATGTCACAAAATTACTGTTTATGTGATTAAAATCCAACTTCGAAATTCAATTATTAAAAACTAAATACAATTTTGAGGTTCTTTTTTTTTAAAAAACTTCTCTAACTAATGACCTTTCTAACGATGTGCTACACATTGTTAAAAAATAAATCTGAGTCTAATTACGGGGATATTCCGCCAATAGGGTAGAAATTGTTATGAATTAAGAAGCACTACAACTTTATTTGTAAGTTTTGTAACGCATCGGAACCTTTTCGGAACACCTGGCTGGTTGAATAATAGGCTCCTACAATAATACCTCCTTAATAATACGTCCTTGAATAATACCTCCTTACCTTCGCCAAAGTTTTTTTTTCTAATGGCGAATTACTGTTTTACTGTGCAATTGTGACGGGAAAGTTCATTTATGATTTATTGTAATTATTTTTCCTAAACTATGGCTAACTACACTAACGAAGAATACGTTGATATGATAATGGCGTATGGTATAGCAGGGGGTGTTTCTCGTGAAGCCCGAAGGATTTATCAAGAGATGCATCCAAATCGAAGATTGCCCCACCACGACACATTTTCGACGACGTTTCGACGTATGAGGGAGACTGGAAACGTAAACTTTCAAGAGCCACGTATTAATGTGAGGCAGTATAATGTTGCAATCGAAGACCGAATATTACAAGCCTTTGAAACAGATCCCAATACAAGTATTCGTTGTGTAGCTCGCGAACTTAACGTGAAAATTTAGAAAGTGTGGTCAGTGCTTCGGGCTTACGAAAAGCATGCTTTTCATTTCACTCCGGTGCAAGGTAAAGAAAAATTCTTAGTAAAGAAAATGGAAATAAGTAATTTAATTATAATAATTTGATTTCTTTTAATGTAATAAAATTCACGGCCCACAACTTACGCCTATGAGTTTTCGTACGCAGTTTGATCATTTTAACATAAGATGAGAACGCAGAAGAGTGCGTTTTTGGTACAAATGATGGATCGAATAAACTGCTTATAATACTTGTATTGGGATCTGTTTCAAAGGCTTGTAATATTCGGTCTTCAATTGCAACATTATGCTACCTCACATTAATACGTGGCTCTTGAAAGTTTACGTTTCCAGTCTCCCGCATACGTAGAAACGTCGTCGAAAATGTGTCGTGGTGGGGCAATCTTCGATTTGGATGCATCTCTTGATAAATCCTTCGGGCTTCACGAGAAACACCATACCATGCTATACCATACGCCATTATCATATCAACGTATTCTTCGTTAGTGTAGTTAGCCATAGTTTAGGAAAAATAATTACAATAAATCATAAATTAAATTTCCCTTCACAATTGCACCGTAAAACAGTAATTCGCCATTAGAAAAAAAAAACTTTGGCGAAGGTAAGGAGGTATTATTCAAGGACGTATTATTAAGGAGGTATTATTGTAGGAGCCTATTATTCAACCAGCCAGGTGTTCCGAAAAGGTTCCGATGCGTTACAAAACTTACAAATAAAGTTGTAGTGCTTCTTAATTCATAACAATTTCTACCCTATTGGCGGAATATCCCCGTAATTAGACTCAGATTTATGTTTTAACAATGTGTAGCACATCGTTAGAAAGGTCATTAGTTAGAGAAGTTTTTAAAAAAAAAAGAACCTCAAAATTGTATTTAGTTTTTTAATAATTGAATTTCGAAGTTGGATTTTAATCACATAAACAGTAATTTTGTGACATAAAAATCCTCGTACGTCCCTTTGAGACTATCAATTAGAAAAAAGACTATTATTATTTGAACAAGCATGTATTAGCAAGTATTAAATACAAAATATTATTTTTTTACAGTCATTAATAAAAAAGTTACAAACGTTTAAAGGTGGAATTTCGGAAAATTTGAGAAAATACATTTAAAAATTCATATCTTCAACACCGTGACCTTTATGACCCAAGGTCCAAGGGCGAAAAGACAGCAAATAACCCCAACAATATCCCAAAAAAAATTGACGGTCCATGTGCCGAACACCCTGTATTGTAGTTGTTATGAAAAACTAGGTTTGTACGTTTCCGTTTTCGTTTTGTGATAACGTATAGAGCTGGTTTTTCATAATATCTACAACATATTCAAAAATTGTATGAATCGGACTAGGTTTAAGGGGAGAAGCGTTATCGCATTTTGTATGGAATGTTTTAGCTTCACAATCCCATAAATTTCACTATGGTACTACAGGTTCCAGCAATGGATATATTTTTTCTGATGTAAATATATCTTGACTTTTTATGCATATTTGTTGCCATGTGAAAAATCTTAGTAGCTTACCTCAAGGCTTGCCAGCAAGACCAATGGGTATTTTGATTTGTGAAACGAAATCCTACTCATTATTAATGTCAGTAATTAAATGTGTTGTTGAACTCCAAAACCCTCTGTCCTCATCCTAATCACATTAGTGATTGGTGAAGTTGTTTGGTGGATATTTAATACCCAGATCAAAACTGGATGCAGAGATGACGGAACAAGACCACCAAGGATAAAATAATTTGTTAAAGAGATCTACTCGTATTGTATTGATTTTCCGATGTTGAATTAATGCTATGTTGGTTAGTTTTTTTATTTATTACTAATTCAATCAGGAGCGTTTATGCAGGGAATGTTGTGTGGCGATGTAATTAATGAGCGTAGTTGCAATTTAAAACCTATTCCTAATAACTTTATCTTCTTAAAAACGGCTCACTGTGTCGGTGGACGGTCGATCGGAGAGCAAAGTCGTACGTGCGGGCTCATTCGACAGGTAAAGCGGGTAAGCTGAGAATGCATGGCATAGTTATATGTCGATTTTTCGGTCTAAACAGGCAATTCAACTCGCCAGTTAATAATTGGTTCGTCGAATCCAAGAGCGAGTTATTCATAGGAGCTACCTACGGCGATGTAAAGCCGCCAAAGCTGTTTATCAAAATTGGTCTGCGCCGAAATCGCTTTTAATCTGTAACTTAAACCACTATCTGGTTAGTAAAGTATCGGATGACCATTTCTTGGTAGGTGCGATTATATTCATTATTGCATCGTTGATTGATTTTTATTCATTCTACTTAACGGTATGATTACTTAATACTGCGTAATATCTTACTAACTTCACACTACTGTATACAGATTTTCTCACTATTACAGTTTTCTTCTTACACGTGTATACTTAGTTAAAATCTCGAGCACGTTTTTTTTCTGTCATGCAAGTAAAGCTAACGTACGTAACATCATCGAGACAATTTATATGTTGATTAGAACAGCGCCCCCGTATCGTTGACAGGACGTTGATATTCGTATCGTCATCGAGTGAGTAAAAGTGGAGTAAGTATACGCAAAATAATTTATTTAAAGGTGAGTTTATTTTACGGGTACTCCGTATCATAATAGTAATAGCACCTTCAAGTCGAGTAAAGCCACTTATATGACTTTTACCCATTTAATTTGTTGAGACATGGTATTCATACTGCAATTATTGCATATTGCCAACGTTTATAAATCTTTTGGCTCCCCTTATGATAAACTTATGATAATTACGGCACTGAAAGTAGAGTAACTTGTGTCCAAATCGCGTTGAGTAAACGTTTACAGAGCTATTACTCGACAGTTTGACATACCCTTTTCTCGGTTCCCCTATGGAATCCCTAATCGTCATTTCTCCTAATGCATCATTTGTCAAAAAATTCATTTACTTATCCTAAAGGCATATCTGTGAATATTGAAATGTTTTAGTGTGGTTTACAATACATCCTTAATCTAACTTAACCGCAGGTATTTTGGAGGGCTTGAAAACCAATTTATAACAAATGACAATTCGGACAAACGAGGCGTTAGGGCAAACATTATTAGGGATTCCGAAGGACACCCCCTTTTCTCAGCTTTAGGCGAAAGTAGGAACCTGCCTTCGACTTTGATATGGCTCAGGTTTGCTACTTAGGATGCACTAAAAAATATGTGCAGGTTCTCGAATAGTAAAGGCGACTCAAAAACGAAAAGTATGATTGAAATTTTCTTTTATTTTTATGGGTTAACATTGTTTTTTGACACTAAACTTCTGGAGTTTTCTTGGCCGGTTTTGTTCAAGTTGTGGAATTCAAGACTATCATGCAACATTTTTATTACAAGTGGTATAGTGAAAAGATATATAGTTATAAACTTAGAACAATAAACATAAGTAAAATATATTTTAAATTACGAAAACTACCAGAATCTGTTTGAGCAACGTTACAGTAAACAGATTTTCTCTTTTAACACCGCAGTACCAAGGTTGCTCAGTATTAAATTTAACAACACAATTAACTTCATGAAAAACTGTACTAATCACCTAGCCAATTACAAGTTGAGCATCACTATTTATAGTTATCTTGGATCGCTGTTTGTCCGCTGACATGACTCGCATTTTAAGCAACCTTTGTTCAGCGTTCTCTTCCGAGTACGTACTCGTATTTCGCTTCCGAGATGTTCGTTACAAAATATATTTAGAATGGAGAATTCGCACGAAGATAATCTTGATATACTAGCTACTGCCCGGACTCCGTCCGCATAGAATTATAGAATGTAGCCTATGTTACTCAGTGATAATAAAGTATTATACTGGTGAAAGAATTTTCAAAATCGGCCTTGTACTTTTTGAGTTTATTCACTAGAAAGAAAAAAACAGTAAAATATTTTTAATATTAGTGCATGATTGAAAGCGGAAAAATCTGTACGGATCATAGTTCAAATTATCTAACAAGTAATTCCAGAAAATTATGCAATATATATAGTCATGTATAGTCAAGGAAATTGATTGTTAGCAGTTTGACATAATACGTAAATTAGCCGTGTTATACATTTCCCGGCGTGTGAATATACGACGTGGAAATATACCTATAAACCGGAAAATTAACGTATTTTGTCATGTCAAACTACTAAATATTCAAATTCCTCAACTGTGCTTTTTGTACTTATTTTTACCGTTATAAAAAGTTTTTTTTATTAGATTTAAATATTTTTGAATAATAAATAAATATATCCTGTACATGTTAAAAGTTTAATACATTATTTAAACTATTGTAAAACCAGCTTATTAGTGCCTTAATTTTTACGCAGGCTTCTTTTGCTATTTTTTAATAAAGGAAATATACGATTAGACCACTCAGATCCCCCTCGCGCATGGAAATATTTAAAAAAATAGGCCTCATATTTCTTTCGTAGTTCAGACCATCTCTTAAGCACAAGAGGCACGTTTTTCTACATTTACGAATGCCCAGACATTACTAAGTGGGCGTCTTCGTTACATTTTACTCTAAATTAGGCTGACCTTTCGGCGACCGCCTCGATTGACGGTCGCATCGGTGTCACCTCAACGGTCAACCTCAGTTTTCATGTTACACTTCTCCGTTGCTATGCGCCTGATTTGACGATTTTTTCTGTTTCTTTGGATTTGGTTTATATGCAGGAATAATATTTATTGTTACCAGTACAGAGGCCCACTGCTTTAGCATTGTCAGGCAAGGGGGATTACCTTCACTATGCAGTTTAGCTTACAATAACCAAAAGAGATAGGCTTACATCAATTTTTAGATATAAGTAGCTCTTAACTGTTACAGCATAGTAAAGCAAAATTTTAACAATTAAAATGCTGAGCTGAGTGAGAATATTTACATTTTCATAGGGAGAATTTCACATCACCATTAAGTACTATTTCAAGCTTTTTATCAATAATTAAACACATTTTTACTATGATTCGTAATGTACTCTGAGATAAATCATTGGTATTAATTTAGAAATTAAGTATATAGAATAGTGACATTTTGCAGCAAAAGGCTTTATCATGAATTTTCCCTTTGAACTTTTAAACCAAAATGTAGACAACTTTTTTTTAAGTTTAAATAATACGTAAATTAAGCTCTAAACGCTTGCCCTGTAAAATTTGATTATTTTGAATAACGGGACTTTTCTTTCTACCGCACGATATATCGTCCTTTTAAAAGCAGTTTAAGGTTCCTAAACAGTTGTTTTGAATAGGTGAATGTTTTCGGAAGTAATCGCTCCGAAAGTTGCATAAATTGTGTCCTTCTTTATCTTTTAAACCGTATATCCAAAAATATGGCCAAAATCACATAAGTAACGTTTAATAAATACTTTCAGCGAAAATTATTTTTAACATGATCATATATCTACCATTTTTGAGTTATCGCCGAAAAAATGCGCTTCTCAAAAAGCACATAAGTGCCATGAAGGTACGCTGTTTGTTTGTTAGGTGCACTTTTCCACATTGTATTTTTCGAGATGCTAGTAACTAAGTCTTGCCCGGTTTATTATTTTGGATCTACATTCACCTGATGGAAAAAGACGACGGACACTCACATTATCAGCAAATGCGGATCTGCCTCACGAAAAACTCACGATACCGGTATTTGAGAAAATAGTTTAATTACTTAGATGATTGGATATTTAAATGCATAACCTACACCAATGTCAAATTATGGACGTGAAAGGTGAGTGTAATGTCGTCACGGCTGTCTGAATCGTCGAAACAGTTGCCACTCGGGTATCACCGAGTAATACGTGTGTGTAAACGAAAGGTTAATCTACCCGGGTTTAAACACAACCCAGCGCCCAGTCACTCGATCACAATGTGAAAGGGTCCCAATTATGCGTCCATGGCACTGGATGTGTTAACAGTAACTTCAATTTGCATACGAAATTACAATTTTCATGTGCAACTAAGAATCTTAAAGAATTATTCGAGCCACTGGAGCGGCGATTTCCTATTTATGCCTCTGCTATTGTACCTTTATTTATATCAAGGTAGTGAGCGTAAATAACAGCGTTAGATAACTGATACCTACGCAAACTGTGATGCAAAAGTATTGAGAATAAATAATCAAAGAAGAATATGAGAATGATGAGCCAGCTAAAATACAAAGATCGTGTTTACGTAGGTGAACTAAGATTGTGTTACACTTGGCTAATATAAAATAATAACAAATTTGAATAATTTGACGATGGACCGGTGGTAAACTACCAACTTACCACCCGACCCTTATAACCCAACATTTCATCAAATTTCACTTTATCTTTTGTGTCATTTCATAGAATTTCATTACATCGAACGCTAATGTCTGCTGAAATCATGACCTTTTCAGGATATCATAAACGTTAATTACGTAGGGAAGATTAGGTTAGACTTGTGACAGGCAAATAAAAAACCTCATGAGGCGAGAAATGCTTTTCAATGCAATGAAAATTCTGCGTATGATACGTCTGTGTTTCGACAAAATAATAGGTAAGTACCCCTTATAGATACTTATAAGGTCAGAGTAATTTTGGAAAATTGAGATGCTAGCTAAGCGTTCCAATGGTATGCATACTTTTTCTTTTTGGACAACTTGTTTGCCCTCGATTAAGTACATTAGTGACCTTTGTCCTGTTGTAAGTCTGCGGAGTCCTGAATTGATCTAACTAGTAAACTCCCACTTCCAGTGCCTTTTGAATAAACTTGGCAGGTTGGGTAAGCAGCAGTTGCTCTTAACACACGAAATATTTTACTGTATTGTTTTCTTCATTCTCTACTTACTCGTACTTGGTCAAATTATCAAACACTAAAGGCCGTATTAATAAACTCATCTTGACTGTGAGGCCCGTCACAAGATACGTCAAAATAAACGCTAAACCATAGAACACTGTCATTTTTGACGCATCTCGAGAAGAGCTTTAGAGTTGAAATCACTTTTTTAATACGGGCCTAAGAGTTCAAACTACATGTTCTTGGATAGACAATTTCTGTAGTATAAAAAAAACACTTTATTTACTCATACCTAGCAATAGGTGTTATTGTACCTACTCCTAACCAAACATAGTTATGTTGATTTCCCTCTCATGAGCTGTGTGCGCGTGTCGATTGCTGCGAAGCGTGGCGCCAAACCATTCGAGCGAGTGACGTACCGAGTACTACACTCTTGCGCATAATCAGATCAATAATAATAAGCTAACATTTAAGAGCAATGAGAATAGCAGAAATTGTACGACGAGTCATTATTGCAGGCACTGCAGCATTCAATTAAGTACTATTTATAGGTTCGATGAAATGCAAAGGTGTTTCTTATTCCTTTAATCACGTCACTTTGGGAAGTATTAATAAACTCATCTTGACTGAGATGTCTGTCAGAAGATACGTCATAGTAAACATCAAGCCATAGAGAACTGTCATTTTTGACATCTTGAGATGGACATTGCAGTCGAGATCGTTTATTAATACGACCCATAGGAGTTACAGGCTAATTTCATCCTAAAATATTGGATCAATCCAAACGAAAGATTAATAAAATACGAACTTTGATCAGATCTAGTGAGCAACATAGAAATTGAGCTTCCTACCAGTGACAATGCCGGAATTAACATATAGAACAACGTAAGTGTATAACAACACGTTTTCTATTTTTCATTTCAATCGCGTCGTTCCGCCTTTCGATACTTTCCTATACTAATACGCTGCGAGAACCAGCGTGAGCTGAGCTTCCCCGCCCCCTGATATAGTTAGCCGGTTATATGTAGTGACGGGTTTGGAGTGTAAATCTGGAGGTCTTTGGTGTGCGGTCGGCGGGAAGCGGAAGGCGCCCGGAGTGCGGACAATGGCCGCCTAGCGATCACCGCTACGTTCCCAGCTCATTACGTATTTACTATAAAACTTCTATTACTTTAGACTTAGGAGCCAGTTTGTTGTTTGGATTGAACGTTTTGTTTTAAAATTTCACACAGTTGGAACTTGATTTGTGAAAGTCTAATGATGTTGTCAACAGGGTTACTGGACATCTAGGTCGCGGGCATTTAATGTCGAGATGAAACCTTGTGCGAACTATAATTTTTCAATTAAAGTCTATTTGATATGCATGACATGGTTTTCACTGGATTAATCAAGGATACGTGTGTTTCTGTTAAGGTAGTTTAAATTTATTCTGATATTAAGTATCACAAGAATCTCGAAATATTTCTCAACCAAAACAAATCAGTGACCTGAGTAACAATTTAATTTAATAACGTATTGACTTCTAAATCATATTGATTGGGTCATAAGTTTATGTAGATTTAGCGGATGTTTGTTGGTATTTTCGTCATGTATAAATTGGACTTACATTTTCTAGCGGGGCATCCAAGGCTGCTCAAGTTTTGAGTGTACATAACCGTTTTCAAATCTACGAGGGCTGTTTGATAAATCGTTTTAAAAATAAATTTTCATTTATTTCTCAACATAGTCTCCTTTGAGGGCAAAACACTTGTTCCAACGAGTTTAAAAAAAATTTAACCCCTCCAAAAAATACGTTTTGTCAAGGTTTTCAAAATAGGCGTTTACAAATGCGATGCAGGCCTCATTTGTCAAAAAAATTTGCCCTCCAACCCATCCTTTGAGATTTGGGAATAGGTAATTATCGCACGGAGCTAGATTCTGCGAATACGGAGCATACGGAACCAGCTCGAAGCCCAACTCGTGGATTTTGGCCATTGCAATAGTTGACGTGTGCACTGGGGCATTGTCGCTCAGTGGAGATGCCTGTGTTCTCAGCTATTTCACGCACCTTCACTCGGCGGTCGTCGAGTACAATATTATGGACTTCTTCAACAACATCCTCAGTAGCGACTTCGATTGGGCGACCAGAGCATGGATGTGCTTGACCGACCACGTTTAAAATCATTAATCCAGTTATAAACAGTCTGCAACGTTGGTGCGTTAGTGCCATGAACAGAATCAAGTTCAGTATTCATTTTGGCAGCACTGCAACCCTTCATAAAAAAATGTTTTATAACGGCACGAAATTCAGATTTTTCCATAGTTGTTGAAAATTTACGAGTGATCACAGTTAAACAATGGTTATACTGATAAGAACTCGTTATGTTTTGCTCAATTTTTGACAGTCTTCATTTGAAAGATTGTGCTGCCAGTGTTAATGCCATTTACCAGAAAAAAGGTTTTACAAATAGTTTTTAAACACTGACTTAGCCCCCGTATTTTGACCTCCTAAGGTGAAATCACACCAAGCTACAGAATAACCGAACTAGCAGGCCGTATGATGTTATTGTATACTTAAAGTTTTCTTGAAGTAAATGGAGACTAACATTTTCTAGTGCATTATTTTATTGGTTAATGGTATCCTATGATTGTTTTTATAGTACTCGGGCTCTGAACTATGACTACACGAACGATTGCTGGAGCATGCCATCGTATTTGGAACGCCCTTGTTCTTAGGGGAGGTCTCTTCACGTTCACATTCTTGCTTACATGTAAATTATTGTTATTTCTGCATTATCTTATCTTCTTCTTGTATTCTTTCCACGGTAAAGGCGAACAATGTCTTCGACACAGATTGCCATGCATTCTGGGCGCATGCAGGGGTCAAGTTACGCCAGTTCTATAAGTAAATTTACTTATTTACGCAATGTATTAGAATAACACCCTTGGACTTGGTCGTGCGTTAGTCGATCCGCTTTCTTCATCAACATTGAATGTCTTAATACAATCGCCCCAGAATTTGGAGCAGCTCAATCGATTAATAGACTTTAATCTATAACAACTGGGAACGCTTTAAGAGCTATTGCACTGTACTAATCTAAAAAGGCCTGTTTTATTAAAAAAATACTCAGTGACTTTGTGTTTGTCTTCTGTCTGTTAACCCTGAACGGTAGGACCACTAAACTGGATTTAAAGAAAATTTATCCAAATACCATTGAATAATTATCAACGAGTTAAGTATATGCGGACAAAGTCGCGGGCAAAGACCACTATAATAATAAATAAATGTTATGCAAGTGACGATGAAAATGCACCAGACTTCCTGGGCGTTGTTTACAGTGAGAGCTAGATATTTTTTGCTCAAACGTTAATTAGTTCCTTAACTTACACAGCAAGTTGTTGTGCAGCAACTGATCTCTTCCTAGAAACATTATCCAGGGACTGTTCTATTAAAAACAAAGCTGAATCGAAGTCTGCCCCTGTATTCTATAGCTACAGGGTTAAACCATTTTGCCTTTGACGTGTTATCGCATTGTCAACGTTACGATAGCACTTCTTTACTTAACAGTAAAAGGGCGGCCAGTTTTAAAACAATACACGTCAAATGGAATATGGTTTAAGTCTGTAGAGTAGTGAAGCAGATCTCGATTCAGCTTGGTTTTTACACCAAGCTTTGTCGGCGTAAATTTCGATTACCATTATTCCCTTATTTATAATATTAATAGGATTCTGAGTCCCTGGGTAATGTTTCTAAGAAGTTAATAGAGAAGAATTGATGTTTGGCATAAAGAGTTTGAGGGTTGAAATGGTGAATAATAACACATACGACATGACACGGACATGGCATATTATAACATGGTAATATTCTTGAGTGACAGTGGCGACCAAAAAATAAAAATTAGATCATGTTGCGAATTTCACTTCGAACAGCGTTTTTATTCTTCCAAACTCCTTTTGCCGAACTAAAGTATTGATAATCATCCATGCAAATACTGCTCTTAAGAATACGAATAAGATAGAATAAGTAATATTTATTGCTACACACCAAGAAAATTTACAAGAAGTCATAGTCGCAAAACTTCTTATGCAGATTTCTCAAATGCCAAATTCCCTGCTTTTTATACGAGTAGAAAAAGAACACTGAGCACTTTAAATTATTATGTAGAATTTAATTATGAGTATAATTTTAAATCTGTTACCTAAGTAGTCTATAGTGATAGGGTTTGTGGGTGCGTAGGCGACTGCGGGGGACATCCGTGAGTGGGAGGATTTTAAAGGGCATGTCACTCCTGTACGGAAGAAGAAAATTATTTATGGAAACAAGTAATTTAATATTATCTAAATTACCTACATAACTAAGGGCTGTTTTAGTAACCAGATCGTCATTAAAATGCCCGTCTGATGATACGTGAAAGTAAACGTCAAGTTATGGAAAACTGACATTTCTGACGTGTTTTGAGACTGGAATCTCAGTCGAGATCCGTTTATAATACCTACGTCCCAAAGATTTGTGTAAAATGCACATAAGTGTCTTAGGAATTCAACTCATCAAATAATGCAAAAAATTGACACGAAATTTAAAATCGGTGAATAGATAACAGGGGAATAAAATGCACTGACGTCATGCCAATAAATTGCCACACGTGCTTGGTGACAAGGAGTTCCATAAACAAATATCTTGGAAATATCCGTGCAATGAATTTGGTAATGAGTCGATTAAGTTTGGGATTTGACAGCCTGACACTGATCACAAGGTTGATACAAAACATGGCCCCAGCGGTTTCATAGGCAAAGGACGGTGTGAGCGTTTGACATTGAAGTGTACTGTTAAATTTATGACCATACCTACCAGTTGCGCTCTTAAATAAAAAGTAATTTGCACCATCCCACGGAGAGAGAGATATTTTTGGGATAAATTTTGTCTGCGTAGAAGATATATCGCTTTTCTCTCGAATAATTTATTTTTTCCGGGATTAAAGGTTTCTTTTGAGTCAATCCATGATGGCCCATTCATTTTTGTGTCGTTACCGTCAACCATTAACGTTAGGTACAGTCAGGGGCATTGCCGGTCGACCATCTCTAGGGTGATATTCGTTTGCGCGGTCGACCAGCGAAGCAAACAAAGCTGCAGCCAGCTGCAGCGAACAAGACAACATTTTCTTAAGTGGACGAACGCGAATGTCCTTGACTGTACCTAATATGTGCGTAAAAGTGGGTATTCACCTTGGGCATTTACCGGGTTTACCCAACTTACTTGGTAAATTAGGTAAGTAAGTACTTACCTAATTGTTACCATCTTTAGTAAGGCTAGGGACATTGACAAGTCGGCTACTTCGCAGTGAATACTTTTCGTAGTATCAGGGTGAGCCTCTAGTCTACTGCTTAATAATAAATATTATCATATTGTCAACATTATAATAGCTCTTATTTACTTGAGTCATTTCAGCAGAGTTAGAGACAATACGATACAATGTCAAAGGATTTTACCCAGTAAAATAGAGGCCCTGTCAAGGCCCTGTATCGTATAGCGTTCATTCGCTACCTCTCGCGGAAGATTGTGGCTTGTGGGCCATAGACAAGATGTAACGTCCTGACGGTCGCGTCGAGCGCTTATGTCATTTACATACATTTTAACACGGCTTTTATTTATTCTAAAAAAATTTTTTAGCGGGGAAAGTTATATCGCATTTGACGTTTTATCGTATTGTTTTTAACTTGGCTGCCATTACTGCCAAGTAAATTAGAGCTATCAACGCGTCGACAATACAATAGTAAAAAGTAATTAGATTTTACCGTGTAGAGTTTCGGCTTATCTTTCGAAAATTGTTTACGTTAGTGTTAAGCATCATTATTAGCACCAGTCCGTTTAATTTAAAGAGATACAAAGTATCATATATAGCTCAAGATATGATATAAGTAAGTGCCAAAGTACTGTCAATAACCGTTTGATAGACAATGAAGTAAAACTACAACAGAAACGTCTGAACTTCTTCATATTTATAACATTATTAGTGCAATTTACAAACTAGATTTCCCGTCGGTCGCGACGGTTTAGCCATAAGCTAGGCATTGTTATACAAGACGTGAGCAAGCATGACGTCAATGGATGTAAATTAGTTTATTTCTGAACTTTCTTTCAAGACACGCGTGTTCATGATAGTTTCTACTTTGAGCCTGATTTGTTGAATAATAGTTTTGCTTACTTACAGCTATTGCGTAAATACTCGAGTCTATCAGTGGCATTTCAAGGTCGCTCCGACGCGAAATGTTCTTTGAATGTAAGTAGGTATATTGGCATTTACTTACGGTTACCAGTAGATAAATAGTAGGCACCAAAACGTACATATTGCACTTATTATAAAGATGTGTACTTCATTAGAAGTAACTGGATGATAGAGCTTTGCTCGGTATTTTATTATTGGTAAGTAAGTTTTCTAAAAATGAAACCTAGCTAGATCGATTTATCGCCCCCGAAACCCCCTGCATACTAAATTTCATGAACATGGAGCCGTTTCCGAGATTCAGATTATATATATACAAGAAAGAGTCGTTTAAAGGTACTTATTATATTTACTTTTTGATTTGTTAACGATAACGTAAATAATTACGATTACTATTTCCTACAATTTGATATATGCTTAATTAAAGGTTTTTTTTAAATATAGTTACCTACTCCAATGGCACCCACATCATATTGAACTTATAAACTTGTATGCCTATTTGCAGGTAAAAAGGGCATGTACCTTTTATTATATAGACCTATGTTGTGTACCCGCTTTTAACAAATAAATAATTATTTCTTTAATTTTTGAATTTGAGTGAAATTGATATCATATGATAACAATACATTTTAAGACGTAATGCTAAGTGAAATATAGGTCCGGGGGTTAACAAAATCAAATTCAGTTTAGGTTGAGGTACAGTATGTCATGGTAACCCCCCGGTGTCTACCTTACCTAAGAGTTTTATTTTAAGCACAATAATTACAGAATGTTTCGATTAAACTTTTACTAGCAAAAAATATATTTTAATACTTTTTTAACCACAGAAATTATTTCATATGAAACTTCAAAGTATTTAGGTTTCTTTACAATTCTGGACCGATGATTTTATGGCAAAGGGAACGCAAACACAGGCCACCTGATGGTAAGTGTGATCAGAAACCCAAAGATACATATTTGCATTCTCAAGACTGCACTCTTAAGATGGAATGCCTCTATGCTAGTAATTTTACTGGTCACCTCATCCCCAGATCGGAACACCGGTAGGATTAAGGATAAAGGCCTTGTCATAAGCAGCGAGTTCTAAGCGCCTTCGCGGCGAAATAATGACGCGCTCGCGACGAAATCGTTACGCACTCGCAGCGAGCTCGCTGCGCCCTCGCCTCGCTTTCAATAAAAACGGCAGTGGCGATCCGGCTGGCGCACGATTTTTTTTTAAATAAATAGGATAATAATTTAAAAAAAATGAGATAAAACATTTGTTATTTCTGAAATACTTTTTCGACCCTAAAATGTCATAAAACTGCAAATTCAATAGAAAATTAAGTTAAAAGATCCAGAACAAAATGGTTTAGTATCATGCTTAACGTGCATTATAAGTATGGGTAAGTATTATAATAGTCACATGCGTCAATACCAGTTAGTACTAGACACATAAACAACAGGCCTTGGCACAAATACCAATCAATAAGTAAATAAATACGCATATTTTCCTCTATTTATAAT
Source organism: Acleris sparsana (assembly GCA_923062465.1). Classification (NCBI taxonomy): domain Eukaryota; kingdom Metazoa; phylum Arthropoda; class Insecta; order Lepidoptera; family Tortricidae; genus Acleris; species Acleris sparsana. The sequence goes on from OV281293.1 coordinate 8,181,461, forward strand.
CTCTGTTAGTTTAATCAGTGGCTGAGGCCACGAAAACTGGCCCTATATTCACCTCGGTAAAAGCACATTGTCTTTGATTTGTTATGGTATTGTTTTTACCTCAGCCGTATATCAAAACGTTGATAATACGGAAACACGTCAAAAATAATGAGATTTTTCCGTGTAAAATATCAGCCCTGAGATAATAGAGTTAGTACTTGGACCCTGTGATTGAGTTTCCCTCCCAATACAACTGGGTTAATTCTGTGAGCCATTTTTTTTAAAGCAGTGAATGCTAAAGCCTATACACAGCGTCCGGTAACCTTGGGGAGGGAAAATGGCCGATTGAAAGATGTCCGATTTTGTATTTTTGATTTATACTATTTACTAATTTACTCTACACACTTGACACTGGCGAAATCACTGCGAAATACCGCGGTGGACCGCCGTTATTAAAAAAAGAAGTAGAAGCCTATAGACAGTATAACATTCTGGATAACGAAGTAAAAGAACTTTGGAATAATGTGTTTGACCGACCTTTAAAATTTGTATTCAATTATAATTATTATAAGTCCCCTAAAACTTTAAAATTAATTTCTAATATAAACAGGCCTTTAAAATTAATAAGATAAATAAACACCAACCGACGATCTCAAACCATTTTTTTCCCAGACCTAAACTAAAGTCCAGGTTTGTACGTACTATGGGTACCAGACAACGATAAACATACTGATATAAAGTAATATATACTCAAGTAGATAGTAGAAAAAAATCAAGAGTCAAACAAATAAGTACCTACACGAATATTGACTCTTGCTGGGAGTGCCCGGGATCGCTACTTCCCCTATAGTATACTGATAGTGTGTAAGCAGTTTACACATTATATAAGATTATTTTAATTATTTCTGGCAACAGAGCGCCAACAAAGATGGTTCCACTGTCTTAAATCACAGTCAAATTACGCAACTCATCCAGAAAGTGAAGTGACCTCATCACTCGAGTAGGTTCTTCGGTTATTATGCAAGTCGGTCAACTCTCGCGCACAATACGCCATATAATCACAACACAAACTTTGTTTAAATGTCTGACTTTCATAGGACTCAAGTATGTATTTTTGTCTGTCGTGTGACGCGTAACAAAATCTAACCGTGAGAAAAGTTTTGTTTGCTTGCTGTCATAAGTTATTGAACTCAAAATGAGACTTTAATTATTAGGTTAACCAACATAACGATGTATTAATGCCGAGTACACTTTGACATTATTTTGTAACTGACGAGCGTAGGATATATGACTCGCAACACTTTGCTTGCGAGGTCAGGATATCACGTAAAGTTGGTATGCCACTTATTATTTTTTACGTAAGTGAAAATACTGGCCCCAAAAGAGCACCGATCGCTAGGCTTCTGGAACTTCTCTTACAATAGTGGGCAGTTCATCTGAGTAAGTTACTTACAAAAAAGTAATCATCACCAATATGAAAATGATCACTTGTGTGGCCCACGTTTAATTTTATGTTGTATATTTCCTCAACTTCACAACGAAATGGTCACAAAAACTAGTTCCTAAATCAGATTTCTGTCATTGATTTCCTTCTCCTCCCAGGATCAACTTACAGTAAAAAGGTGTTTTTCTACCGGTAAGGCGAGACGGGATTTCAAATTTGTAATAAAAAAAAGCATAAGTCCCTCCTCGCGCATCATGGTGGAAATGGTTTTAATACAAATTTATATTATCGCGCCGCCACGTCTCGCTTCACCTTGTCGTAGGATAAACACCTTAAACTCCGCAGATATTGTCAAGTCTTGAGCAGAACTATAACACATAGCCATATACATATATATATATGAACACATTGGCATTTAGGCGTAGTCACAGCACACGGTGTATTGCATTAGCCGAACACTATTGCTGGCATTTCGACTTCGAGTATTGGTCAATTGGTTGAGGCCTAATACGCTCCTGAGTGCAGTGCGCTGTCCGGCATAATATACGTATTATATGCATAAGTTATTGGTGTCTGGGGTCTTTCAAGATTCAAGATTCAAGATTCATGGAACATAGAACATTTTAAAAACAAATGAATGCAACAACGACATTATGCATTTTAGTGGTGATGATTTACAATAACCTTTAGCAAGACATTTGACATAACATAAAAAGACAGTTGGTAAACAATTTATTCAGAAATACTACCAAAACATTTTACTGCAGGCGTAAGAGACTCGATTAATTGTAATAATTTAAACGATACAAAATATGTCAAGACATGTACAGTCAGGGGCAAGTTTAAAATTAGTTTTTACCCTATCTTGCTTCTTTAACATAATAATACTTTAAATAAGTTACAGTACGTATTTAGAACTAGCTATATCATTATTATTACTTTGAACGGTAGCTTTTGTGTTTCATATCCACCTACTTGTGTGTGTTTCCTTGACGCTACGATGTTTTAACTGGATAAAGGCTTGAAAAAGTGCAATAGAAGCGCTGATATAATTCATTTAAGCCTAAATGTGTTAACACATCCTCTCACCGTCAAAACAAACATGCAAGCGGTTCTGATAATGATGTAAAACACTGTCATAAACGCTTTCTGGACAAAGTCAAACGATACGCTGCTTTCAAATCATTTCTGCCTGCATCAATCAAGGTTTCAGACCAACAAGGAGCAGAGGACCTGTCTATAACAAGTGGAGGTCAGCAGAATGCACCAAACCACCTTGCACCTCAGCTTGTAAATATTTAACACAGGTAGCGCATTCTCGCGGAACGAGGTCTTCCGTATCTTTGGAAAAAGGGCAAGCATAATTGACTGTAAAATACGAACCTTTTAAATCATGTTCGTTTCATATTAAGCTTATAAAAAATCTTATGCGCGATTTATATATGGTTGTATTTCAGGTGGAGATTTACAAAAGAACCCACGTAACCGGCTGATGTCGAAGAATTGTTAAACTTTGCTTTTGTAGTGGGCGGGCGAGGGCGGCGCTACCTCATTTGTCGTCGAATGCCACATCGGAGCTGAAGAATCTGGACTTTACTGGAGTAAATAATTAACAAGTTTAGGAAGATAGCGTAGGACCCATAAGGTGGAACGAATACCTAGTCAATGTGCTCAAAGTAAACAATTGTGGGCAGTTCATCTAGGTATGTTAATTACTCAAAAGTAATCAATACCAATATGAAAATGATCACTTTTGTGGCCGACGTTTAATTTTCTGCAATAGGAGCTAAGTCAAGGTACAGTTGTTCCTTGTATGCGTTGGACACGCGCGCCGATTTGTACCGCCGGATACACTAGTCGTAGCTAGGGTGAGCCACCGTATTGCACTCACGAATCGCTGTGTACATCTGTCTGTCTGTGTCTGCTTTTAAAATGATATGGTTGGGCTATTCTACAGTAAAAGTACTTAACTCAAATTTACTGTAAGTAGGAACGTTTAAACGGAATCTTTAAACGAACGTGTGTCATTTCATGCATTATGTAAACTTTGGATAAATAAATGGAAATGAATAGACAATTTTGACACTCTGGATTTATGAAGGTGAAATTATAATTGCATACCTAGTCATGTGTGTCCCAGGCTGCATCCTTGCAGGGAGATAGTAGGGGTTTATCACAACTATCACAAGTTTGACAGGCTTTGCATAGAAGAAGAAATCAGACGGGATAAATCAAATGAGGCAAATCCCGGTACTGGAGGTACATGCACATTTTGTGCTACTAGTACGCGGGTGCATGCATGGGTTGCCCTATACTTTTTTTTACTAATATACCGTTTGCTAAATATTGTTGTAGGGGGTATCGTTTTTCGATGATATTGCGTGCCTCGTGGAAAACGACTTGGTAAAATAGTCGGTAAAAATTTAGATATGACCTAAAGAGTAGTTCGATTTGGTATTCGTTCGATTTTATACCTACCACCAGACTGCTGCTTGAGGCAGTAGCTCTTTGTAGTGATTGGCGTCCACGTTTCTCTCCTATATTCATAGTCTGATCTTGGTATTCCCTTTGAGTTCCGATGTACTTTTTCAAGAACAGGGCAAAGGCAATCCGTGTTATCATTTGATTTTAGCTTTGTTTCATTGGAGTGTCCTTTCTACTTCTACTCTTTGCTCGACGCCGGCATCCCATCGCACAGGTTAATGTAAAATTCAGAGTGCACTCTCGTAATTTATTTATTCATTCGTTATTATTTACACTTTATTATGTCTGGCGGGCGATTGTTTTCGGCTGCTGATATTTCGCGCCGCATTTTGCATTGTGGTGACGGCCATGCCCGATATTTATGCGCATTAAACAGCATGGGATTTAATTGATTGCTTTACAATAAGGTTATAAATGTTATTTTGCTAGAGAGATTTATTTTATGTTAAGTTGGAAATAATATCGGTGTTTTTAATGTTGCATACAACGACTGTTTCTGAACGTAAGTCTCACAAACGTGAATATTGAATAATCGTCCATTACATGAGGAGACGATGATGATGACTACTTAGTAGATGGTCTATAGATACAATAAAAACTACAGACAAACTTGCCACTGGTTCTCAGCTTGTCAATTTTAATGAGTTCGTTTACGTAATAAAAAAAGTATTTTTTTTATGCACCAAACCTACACGGATGAGTAATGGAGCGGCCAATAGAGACGTCAGGTTTGTACGGTTATTGAACCGCAGTCAAGCAAACTATGATTTAATTTAGTGGTCTATATTGATTCGTTTACAATCAATTGTGGGCAATTTGTTATTTAGATAACGCTCATTCGATCTTGCATTTTGTTACTAATGAGGCAAATGCTACTGGTGGGATTGATAAAAAGTTTACGATCTTCATATTCCAATTTAAAAATGTATATTTGGTATGTCGTTTATTGGGCAACATTATAATTGTATTGGGACGCATTACTTAATAAATATTACAGTAGTAGTCTAGCAATCAAGGATACAAATTATACAATTATACCGCGAGAGCGCAAAAGAAATTAGAAGCATTAAAAAGAAAATCTACCTCTCTTTTTATAATTTATAAACTAAACGAACAATTACTATTTTTGTGGCTTTGTATGCTCAGTCAAAGGAGATGCACAAAATTTAAATCCTGCTGTCCACCAATTCACAGAATTTTTAGAGTTTCTATTTTAATCCTGAAAAATATTAAATTTAATTCTAAAGATATAGTGAAGTTTAAATATATGCATACTCGTTTTGTTTTACATCCTGCTAACCGCCTCCATACTTAAAAGAACACGTGTAACAACCACCTAGGACAAGATAGGCTTCAAGTTTAGACAACGAGTGACCAGTCAAGTGGCCATGGCCGCGTAGTAGGCGAGCTAAAATTGGCTTGGGCCTTGGACTCAGTCAAAAATTAAGACGCGAAGTTTTCTAGAGAACAAGAAGACGCGTGGGTGAGGACTTAATGAACTACATTGTCTTATTGCTATAAATGGTCATGCGAGTTTTTACCCAGCTTGGACATGTAAATAAACCGGTGGGCGGATGGTTTCCGCTATCTCGTAGGTAGCGAATGTTACTGCTGGTTTTAGTTTCAAGTGATGTTTTTGGGTAACTAGTTACTGATACTAGCTACTATAAACATTGAAATTAGCATTCCTGTTTTTAGTTTGCTTTGTTTTTAGGATTTTCAGTTAAACTTTACTATGATTAACATTACTGTTTAAAAGTATTTTACGCTTCCCTGGTTAACAGACGTCGTGCATATATTTTCGCGGTTAGATAAAAAGGTACTTTTGAAGGTTTTTATATTGGTAAAGTTACAAGCTGGAGCTATCAAGATTTTATGTAGAACTAGACGAAGCCTGTGATTTTGTACGCGTAGTTAATTTCCCGCTACTCCCTATTTCTCCCGTTGGGGGTCGATTTTCGGGTAATCGTTTTTTACTGCACACACATAGGATACCCAAGGAATTCCCCCCTTCAATTTTCAAGTCCTTAGGTCCAGCGGTTTTGGCTAGGCGTTAATCGATCAGTCAATTAGTACTCCAGTTATATGTACAGATAATGGATGCGTCGTCTATGCTCAAAAACCAGTCCATTATTATTAAGGTGTAAGATCGTCATCGGTTTCAAACCTTCAACTTACTGGATACTGTAATTATTGACGGTTGACGTAATAACGAGACGATGCTTCTTATAAACTTGTTACTTTGTATCACCTACCATAACATCACTGTCTTGCGAATTGCGGAATCACAACATCTAATGAAACTTATCGGTACATCAGTTACATTTATTGCATTACTCACACAAGAGATCCTTTGTTGACTCCTATGATTATTACAGCCTATAAAGATATTCTTACAAACTGATGTCATCAGGTGCCGAGTGATTTAATTTTCCAGTTTACTGCCTTGCCTGTTATGGATTAAATCATCGTTAAAATGGGCCACCGAGACTCCATGACTAACTATTGTTGGATATCTACGGCCTTCGTAATGAGTCTGGGGCAAGGACTATTAAGGTTATACACAGAGACGCATTATTATCAGTGGCGTCTTAGGATATGGAAATTTATGTCAACAATGGGGCAAATTCGGAGAGTGTTTTTTTTTAAAGCATAGCGGAGGCAAACGAGCAAACAGGCCACGTGATGGTAAGTGGAAACTGTGACCCATAGACATTCGCATTCACAAGACTGCAAGCCTAAGACTGCAAATGCGTTGCCAACCCTGAGGACCAAGATGGAATGCCTCTATTCTAGTCATTACACCGGCTGTCTTATCCCCAAACCGGAACACAACAATGCGAACACTGCTGTTTCGCGGTAGGTTAATGGATAAGATGGTGGTAGCGATCCGGACGGACCCTGCACAAGGTCCTACCACCCGCAAAACTAGCTACGCGGTAGTGTTCTCTAGTAAACATCTGTAACCCCTAGTGAGCGGCCATTCTTAAAAGTAGTGTATTATGTGAAATACACTTAAGAAAAATGTAATACTCTTATTGAAGGTATTGGTGCAGAGATATTAATACACTATACTCTTTATGTTTAGCTAATTTTTCAAAGTAGGCACCAACCTTTGACTTGTTTCTATTTGGCCAGTTCGTTGACTGGTAAACAATGTCTTAAGGCATTAAGTCCGCCATTTGTAACATTATTTCATTGTGCAATAAAGTTTTCATTAATAAATAACACTAGCTTCTGTCCGCGACTTCCTTTGCGTAGATTTCAATTATCGTTATACCCTCGGGAACTTTGACATTTTCCGGGATAAAATGTAGCCTATGGGTTAATCCGAAGTATAAGCTCTCTCCATTTCAAATTTCATACAAATCCGTCAAGCCGTTGCAGCGTTAAGGAGTAACAAACTCAACACACATACACACACACAAACTTTCGCATTTATAATATTAGTAGGATTGATACCGAGGCGTAATTTAGTACCAAAAACTTAAATCTTCAGTCTTTAATTATAGGCTCTGATATTATTAAACGCATCAAATTATGTAAGTATAGATGTGTGTGTGTATTTATGTAGGTCCTCTAAACCGTTACATGAAAATCAACCACGCTACTTGAAAAAAGTAGTTTGACGGATAATATTAGGTGAACAGTGATCCGAATTGGCCCCAGTGTTTTTGCGGGTGGTAGGACCTTGTGCGGGGTCCGTCCGGATCGCTACCATCTTATCCATTAACCTACCGCCAAACAGCAGTGTTCGCATTGTTGTGTTCCGGTTTGGGGATAAGACAGCCGGTGTAATGACTAGCATAGAGGCATTCCATCTTGGTCCTCAGGGTTGGCAGCGCATTTGCAGTCTTAGGCTTGCAGTCTTGTGAAAATAATAGTATTGACGTAGTCCGTCCGATGGTCGCGTCAAGGGCTTATATCAACTCCATACACGTTAACAGTTTTCGAAAATAGCTTACGATTCCAGTAAGCAGCTCAGCCTCTGTTATTTCACTTTTTTACACATCGACAATTCAACAGTTTTTGTGCAAACAAAACGTCATGTCTTTGTACTTAAAACTTCTTCAGTACCTAGGATTTAGGATTCAGGATTAACCAGGAAGAAATATTCTGATGCCAGTTACTGTTATTATGAAAACAATAAGTATATGTAGAGTTTAAAGTAGCGTGTGTAAATGCGTCATACAGACCTTACAAAGCTAAACCATAAAGTTTGAATATGCAGTTCCTGAGCTTGCATTTGACTTTGTCTTAATGAGACACAGGTCTGTTGTCAACTGTAACAGAATCTGAGTGTTTGATGGGACATCAGGCTAACGAATTTGGTTGGTATAAGCGATGACTATATGATTTCGTTTACCAATGGGTGAGAGCGCTCGTATTTGGCAACATAAGCGAGTTTAGACTACCGGTGAAATTCAAAATTACTAACCTGTAGAAGTCAGTTAAAATCAGCCATTTTGGTGAGCTTAATACTCCTTGGAAATTTAAAAATCGAATCGATGAACTTATTCCACTGTGTCTTCAGCCATATTGCTGTGAAACCCATTATATCGATCGATTTCTGTGTTGTTATATTTTGTCCTTTTCTCATTAAACAGCAGCTCTTTAAAATTGAAAATAATATAGTTAGTTATATAATGGAACAGAGGTTCAGCACTTGGTAACAAGCATGGAGTCAGCGTGACGCGCACGAGACATTTCTTCCAAACAAGGCCCGGCCTCGCTGCCCACGCGCATCGCTGGTAACTTTTAATGCGGGTAATAGCAATTTTATTAAGAATTGTGACGCCGCCCACGCCGATCGAACTAATTTGTGTGTTTGTCTTAACAAGCTCGTGGCGAATTAAGTTCACTTGGTTATCAAGGTTTCAAGATATTTATACTCTGACACATGATTGAGTCACTTGGAAGCATCGCGTCTCGAAACTTCGGCCTCCCCATTCCCTTCATTCGCGTTTTTGAGTAGAGTCGAGGGAAAGAGACGGCAGAGAGAAAGAGTGGGAGAGTTAACGATACTTGAAGGTTGGATTCTCTGAGTGTGGTGCTAGCTTCAAGATTCTTTAATCAAACATCGTGAAGCTCAACGTTGAATTTAAAACGATTTATTGTCCAGAGATCCAATTGTGCTCGTTCATATATCACGGTACAATTCTACACATATTGACCTAGTCCCAAACCAAGTATCTACTGTGGGTAGTAGATCATATTTTTATATAGAGAAATAAATACGAGTAGGTACATACAAAACATCCAAAACTCAGGAACATATACCCGATCTTATGATACAAATATTGGCCCATACCGGGAACCGTACCTGGGACCCCTAGCTTCATAAGCTGGGTCATAAACTACCGACTAGGTTAAGTCAACATCTCTCGTCAAAAAATGCTCATATGCGTTATTTTGTACACATAGCTGCGAATCCATTAATCAGAACAGTACTCATATGGTTGCCTCAAAGAACAATAATAAATGCTTTGAGAATCTATATAATAATGCCTTATTGGAGGACTTTACTTGCTGAATTTTTATAAGTGTGCTTTTCACCTCTATGATATATTTATACCTATTTTCATCAATGTCGAAGTTTCCATGAAGTACGCATCGAGGTCTATTTATAGTTTGCGCCTTTTTCCAAGTAACATCATCACTATCGTACACCTATAAACGTTCTTGAAAGACCTTAATAGAGATTGCTATTGTTTTATGAAAAGTTGTAATTGTAACATTATTAATTTTAAAAGTAAGTAAGTTAAGCTCTTTAAAGAACATAGTCAGGGAAAAAGGTCTTCAAACAAAAGCTGGCGGGAAAAAGTAGTCTTTAACTTATTAAAAATATTGTGAGACGTAGTACTAAATAAAACCTTTGTTAGTCAGATATAAGAGTGCCGACGTATTGTATGATATCATTTGCCGCAGGATATTCCGCTTGATATTCTAGGCCACCCGTTCAATCATAGGCGTACGTAATGATTACAAATTAGGGAGTGGGCAATATTAAATCGTATATGCTTGTAGCCGTGATATAATGCAATACGCCATTATATCGTTCATGTCCTGTAACAATAAGTGTTGGTTTAAGGTGCGCCTTGGCTATGATGTTTCTTTTTTAACATGTGCTCTTTCGAATTTGGTAGTCTAAAAATAATATGAAAGTTATGGATGGCGTAAAAACTATGGGAAAAGCCTAAAAACTCTTAAGCTATAAGAGCTCTTAGGATATAGTTTGTATTCTAAAGTGTATTTGTTTGTTATAAAGCGCCTGTTATAAATATGCGACTGGTCGGACTATACTCGCGTATTACCAACTTAACAAAGTTGCAACATACTCGTACTTGAATAGGTATTTGGTGACTCACAGTATCTGGATTAAGTTGGCAGTGTTGAAATAAAAGCGAAATAGCCCGGTGACCGTTATGAGTAGCTACTTGTGATTATGCGTCTACTTAGTACAAATACAAAATGATTTGAGACATATAATTATCATAAAGTATCTGCGGGACAAGCTTATAGTACAGCGTGTGTATTCCATACGAACATAAATTTTAATCAGACATTTTATAATATAACACAAACTTTAATGGTTATAGCAAGTTGAAGTGGCAATTACTCTTGTTAACTGTGCGTAATTAATATTTAAAGATTTTCCTAGCAGCATTGTACCTAATGCAAACATGGATGTGACATGTCCTGAGAGGCAGACTTGGTATTATTTTCAATTTTCATCATTGCGCGCTTACCTAATCATTTTGTAGAGAAAAAAAGTTTTTAACAAAATATATCATTGTGTTAGGTAGAACTTACTTATACTAAAGCCCCTATATAGTGTTCGTATGGAATACACACGCAGTATAAGTTTTTTTTTTTTATGGCAATGGCACGCGAGCACTCAGTCCACCTGATAAGTGGGATCTGAGACCCAAAGACATTTGAAATATCTAGATGACATTGTCAAAACTGCAATCCTAAGACTTTAAATGCGTTGCCAACCCTGAGGACTAAGATGGAATGCCTCTACGCTAGTAATTTAACCGGTTATATCCCCACACGGGAACACAGCAATGAGAACACTGCTGCTTGTGATGGTGGTAGATGGTGGTAGCGATTCCGACGGACCCTGCACAATATCCTACCACCACTAAACCTACCCACCTACCTAGTTGATTTTAAATTTAATTGAAAGATATGAACAGAGTACCTTTGTTTATCATACTCTTAAATTGTGCTGTGTTCAATTCTAGTGAGGTAGCACCCAAATGGCCACATCGTGTTTAGTTAAATCAGCCAGGATTATTAGTCAACATTAAATTTGGCATGAAGTGTACGCAGAAACTGTTACCTTTCCGTGTGATTAGTTTGTTGAGCATTATTTAGAGGAGGTAGGGACCATTGGGCAGTCTGGGGATTCGGGCACTTCCTTACAAGTTACGAGTATAATGGTAGTGCCCGAATCTCCCAACTGCCCAATGGTCCCCTGCCTCCCCTACTGCTGATTTCTCCTAGGTTGGTAGTTATTGTTCAATGTGAATACAATATAGGTATTAATAAGTATTTTAAACATGCTATCGTTTCATCTATGCAACCTTGATTGTTAAAAAGCTTCCAGTCTTACTTGACCTCAAACCCTTAAGAAAGTGTTAGCGACCCGTGACAAGTATGCTGGTCTTACTATGCACTTAGACGAACCAGCAACTTATTTAACTAACTTCCAGATAAATAGGTTGACGAACTCCCATCAAATTGTATTAAAGAACAACATAATTGGGCCTAAAGTTGGTAGAATTCCACGGACGCTGTTTACACTTTGAAATATTTGAATTTGAGATAGCGAGAGAGAAATTGGAGTGGTGTAGCACATACACACCAATATCTGTACCCTAGAAGCTCAATACCAATTTCAACAGTTGTATGTAACTTCAATTTCGAGACACTTGACATCCAACGTTTCGCAACAAGATATTGGACTGCAAGTGGCTTGGCTTCGACTGCACTTACAATGTTATATAGAGCAGAGGATTATCATTATTCCAAGACAAATACGTCAGTTTGCTCTTATTGCGATGATATACAACAAAGGTATTCCAAGAAGCACCCGTCTCGACCCGCCCCATTGAGTCACCTTTACCCATAATTGAATAATAAACTTAACTCCTTGAATGCCGAACGTTCTTGGCCCTGCTTGGGTCGAATTGACGTCACGAGCCAACGGGTCACATTACATAGCAATTTACCGATTTTCTTTGTTTTTAGTGTGGAGCCTACTAAATCAAAAAAAAACCTTGTCATACTAGGCGGTTATGCTGATCGGGTTCATTGATATTGTTGGAAAAATATATTTATAACGCTTAAAACAGCGTAGTGCCAGACGTTTTACAAATTCCGTTAGATTAAACAATTTGTTTTGAATTTAATGGAGGCTTGATTATGCTAGTTTTCACAACATTCCTTTAGTTTTAAGCTATAAATTTGTTGTACAATTTTGGAAAGGTGCGAAGAGTTTTGATTTAGTAGCCAATTAATAAGATTTTTGAGTTGTTGAAATAATTCTGTGCAAATGTTTAGGCAGTTATGAAATTAATTAAATACAATTTAATGATCGTTTCAATACAGTAGGTGTTTCGTAGGGAATACAATAATCGAGTAATAGTTATTATCAATGTGGAAAAATGGTTTCAATTTAAAACCGTTTATAATGTGTAAGTAACTAGATAGGTACTCTCTTGCGATTAGGGGTAGGATTCCAGATAAATTCATTTGCCAATAGACAATTAGTATGGTGTTTATCATAGGCATTGATCTAGTTTCAAGAAATGCATTGGATTAGCATGTTACAACTTAACGTGTGCGTGATAAGTATGGGATGGCCTTTCGCTTCAACGATAGAAGAAACATCGGGGCCTGACCCGACTACGCAATAAGATCGCTTCCTAATTTCCTATAGTCTAGTTAATTTGCAGCTAATCAAGCAAGCACGTGGCATGATTTGCGGTAGCTAGGGCCCTTATGCAACAGCTTTCACCGTACGTAAACTCGGAGAGAGTCCCTGAGATTACCTTCCACAAGATTGCCTTGTGAAGTTGGGAAATAAGAAAGTGTAATGGTTTTCTTCGACGTCGGTAGGAATAAAACGTTGGATTTCTCCGACATACGACTTAATAGAGAAATTAGTTTGAATTATTCGTCAGGTGTGTTCGTAAATAGAGGCTTTTCTGGCGTTAAGTACGATTCTGACTTAATTTGTAGATTTGTGGTCATTACCACATTACATCATACTTATGTTACATTTTTATAAGTACTCTTACTCTAAGTGAAGTCATCAAAGTTAATTTCAAGCATTTCCTTTTATCGGCATCATCCAAGTTTGGAACATATTTGTAAAACGGTGAAAAAGGCAACGTTACGACGTCCGATTTGGTATGGTGATGAAGATGGAATGTAGGTGGGTAAGGATGGTACAGGATCTCTGCTGAAGTTAACACAGATACCCCTGGCTGGAGGATGCCAGAATGGTTTCCCGTCACATCTTTTCCGCGTATTACGTCTTCCTCTAACCAGTCTACCAGTCTGAAGTCTTGTCTTCAACTTCTAGCGATAGCTACTGATACCTTTTTACTAGTTTATAACGGCGTTCAAATCTACGTAAGATTTGTTTATCAATCAATGTGCATGGCCAGTTTCCAGCAATGAAAAACCGCATTTCTTTAAGTTTCTCACTACCGAAAAATTTATTACCTACCTATAAAGGGTAAATTCATTACATGCTGCAGATTGTATTAATTGTGAAGATTTCTGTTTATAAATTCTGTTAATATTAATGCTTTTCATCTATAAATAATCGATTACAATGAACCGGCGCCAGCAAGGCTGCGGTCGTCTTTCCTTCTTCCTGCGGAACAGCCTTGCGCAGGCGCAACGAGAGGCCGTCTCCAAATAAACCGCAGTGTTTGTACTCTTGCGCCTAATGCAATCCTCAAGTTTTATTAAACGTACGTGGTGCTTTTAAAGTGACCATCAATGTTATGTTTTAATTAACTAATGACCTACATTTTAAAGGTCATAATAAAGCGACGTTTGAGGCGTTTTTTACATGAACATTCCTTATTCAATGCCTTTTTACCGGTATACGGTGAAGCAAAGGAGGGTTATGTGTTTGACCTCTATATATATATCCGTTCTTATATCTTCTCGTAAAGCTACTGAACGGGTCAACCGATTTTGATAATATGATACGTCATTAGATTCATCTTGATGGCACGAGTGTCACTGGTTACATACAATTCTTAAATATATATTCCAATCGGATTTTATGTGTTTTAATGTGTTTAACATATATCAAAAAATACAGTCGTGTATTTGACGTTTTTTTTTTATTTGTTGCTGCTAAGGACGGAGGTTGAAGTTTTCGACCTATATGTATTTATGGTTGTTTTATCCTTTGTACGGGCAGAATCTTTGGCCCAACTTCGAGTAACCAGGTAGGGTGTAGGCTAGTGTCACAGGATACTTTCGTAAATTGGTTTTTAACATACATAGACGACCATATCAAAGCATGTAGTCGTGTTTTAGTGTTTGCTATTTGTTAGAAGAATTTCTTACTTGTTTATGTATATATCTTAGTTATTATAATGCTGGCCAATTTATGTGTAAGGTGGAAATAACTCGCTATCTAATATTGAATTAACACCTGGAATAATCTTATTGATCAACATACTGCTAGCGCCATTATTTATAATTATTATTTATTTAAATATTTATTATACTAACAACGAAAATTACAAATAATCTACTGGTTTATTTGTTAATCTTTGCCAAACTATTTGAATTGTATACAGGATGGACACCATATCGAGTGGTTGGCATCGAATGTGGTAATAATCGGAACAGTGTCCATGCCCATTACGCACCGGCGCAGCGCGTTCTCACGCCCTATGGCGGTATAAGCGGCCAGCGGCATACGAACCTCTATGAAGTGGATGAGGTTTATTGTTTGTCGATTTTATATTATAGAAAAAAAAAGTGCCCAGCCATTTCTGTGCTCCGTCATTACAGACGAAATCGAAGAAAGATGAGACATTTTTTTTAATTTCCCGCCTTAGTGAAGTCGTCTAATTACCTCGATTTATGTGCATGACTTGAACAAGGGCTCTGTTTTGACTGATGCCTTTGCAACATTAAGTGTATCACTTATTGCAAGTCAGGAGCTATTGAAGGTATTTATATCTCTGTCCATTTTACAGCCTGGAATTTCTTACGGCCACAGCATTCAGCAAACCTAGAAATAGTCTTGCCAACGTATTACACTTTAAAAAAAAAGAATGTGACGTAAGAAAATAGATCGTCAACCTACAGCTACAAGCTACTAAAGCTAAAACTTTTGTGTCTTCTCTTTGACTTTCGAATAAAATACCGTTTTCTTTGCATACATCCACGGTACGATCACAATGCTCTAGCCGAGTTTATTTATTAAACATGCGTGAACTCTGCCGGCCATTTTCTTTGTCTTAAGCCTCTCTACCTCTAGTAGCTTCTGCTTTATCCGGATCTATTTAAGGCGTAAATAAATGTATGTATGTATGTTTTTATTAACTGTTTACTTTGATACATTAATCTACTCGCATTATTCTCTTTGATCATTTTGGGTTACTTATCCAATAAAGATGATTGTTCATAATAACATTTAACATTTTCGGTCATCAAAACATTTGTCTTTTTCATTAGTTTTATTTTCCTGTTATATTTCCGAGAATATTAAAGGCCAAACCTTAATGGGTCAGGACACCCAGGGTAATCGTAAACCGCCGGAGCTTAAATAAAATAAGACATCATCACAAACAGTACACAAGCCTTAAAAATTCGAAGTCTTATACCGTGGGGTTAAGGTTTGTAATATGGTTTCGTTTTACATTCGTCATTGAAGAATCATTGTATTGGGAATGTTCTGGAAGTTATGTGAAGCGTTTTTTCAAGAAACGTCACGTAAATTAATCAGAGAAGTAACAATGAAGCAGGATCGTGTTGTAACTCATCCCCGGCCGGCAGTAAACCGGACAGCGTCTGGTGAAGAAATGCAAACTCTTTGTTAGTTCTCGAAATATCCCGCGTAAATCTATCGGATCGTTACTTCGAGGCGTAACTCCGCATAACGACGCGAGTGTTTCGATATCGATATAATTAGGAACACCAGGCGGTTGAAATGTACTTTGTAACTGAAGATTCAAATTTTTAATACGCCACAGAATACACAATGGATCGTTTATAACATTTTTTTATTTTAGCGTTCCTTTCCATTTGTCACGTAATCGAAAAGTAACCCTAATCTTGACTGTCTGGTATGTTGGCTACTATACAGTGGATGTATAGCAGTCTGTTTCATCATCGGCTATTCCAAATGTGTTAGATTCACTTATCTGAATAGTATCCCTGCGACATTTTCTCCCGACTTGAATTTCTTTTTCAAAATGGCATTACGGTTTCTACCACGAGACATGAGCGTTGGAAATATAAGTTTAAGTCAAAGTATTGGTTAATGTACGAGAAGTTGGACTCTTGTTAAATCAATACCGTATTATAAATCAATTTGTGGAATTTTCATCTCATTGACAGGCATTTCCCTCCTCGGAAGCGGAAGTTACAATTATATGGTAACAAGTTGAACCTAATCTAATTAATGTTCAGGAATAAAGAATTGGAAAGGAAATGGGTTACGCTAAACAATATTTAAAACTGTCCCCGTAAATATAGAAAATCCATGTAATCAAACTATTCGTTGACTGCCGTATAAATTGCTGAAAATTAAAGAATACAACACTACTCCATACTTCAAATGAAGACTTTATTGAGCAGGTCCAATAACCGTTTACAATTTAATAATTCGATCAGAACTAGAACATTGGTCGAACAATCAGTATCAAACCGGTACAAAATTAGCTATTCTTAATTTTGTGGGCAACCTTTTTTGTCGACTGATTCACCGGCAAATCTGTCTCCGGGTCATAAACCTGCGCTTACGCTTCTTACTTTTAAATACCATTGTTGTTCGGCCGTTTAGTATGGAATTTAAACTGCTTTAACACTTTTAACAAAATTGGCTGCGAACGGTCACGATGAGAATGTAATACGTCACAAAATTACTCATGTTTATAATCTTACAGGTTCCTATACATGTGTTTTTTTGGTAGAAAAAGGGAGTGGACCAATCGCTCTAATGTCCTTGAGAATATGATTAAGTGAGCAGGCTTATTTTTTAGGTATAGTTTGAGACGAAATTTTTGTCTTTTGACTGTTTACAATTTGCGAGGACCATCAAGTTATGATTGAATTTACAACCTGCCCGTACCGATGTTTTATGGCCAATGAGAGCACAGTATAATTCAAATCGATCTCCAACCGTTCCAATCTCATTCCTCATGTTTGCTCCGATGTTTATAAAAAATATTAAACTTTTATTTAATGGCGAGACTCGCGAGTACTTTATTGCCTGAGAACCTTCAACATTTAAATCTACCCGTCGGCATTCCAGCCACAGTTGCACGCGTGTCGTCAGCATCGTCACCTATCGTGTATACGTATCAACCGATTGCATCCAGGTAAATGTGTGGGTGAATATTATTGGCAGGTCCCAACAAACTTAAAGCTTGCTATTCATTAAGCAGTCGCCCGCAAACCGCGTATGGCAAAACATAATCCCTGAGAAGTTGGGGTTTTCAGCCGCATCGCTCCCGTTCTCCCGCGCATGGAAGGCTTTAGTGGACGCAAGGAGGCTCCACAAATAAAATATGTGACTGGAAGGCGACGGCGAGGTGCCAGCAGATGAAGCTGCGCAGAGCGTTGGAAAGGGACTGATGTAGCGAGAGACGTGGGTGCGAGCGAGACGCCGCGCGGCTATCTGGAGAAACGCGAGCACCTCATTTAATCGGTACGCGCTTCGTTTTACAGGATAAGTAGAATTTTGCGATGTTTCAGTTTGGATATACATACTTTAATGTTAGCTAAATTGTTGATTAACGATCACGGAGTCTATTCAACACGGTAAAACCAAATTGTCTTTGACGTTATGGTTTTTTTTATTAACTCGTCTGCTATTACTGTCAAGTAAGAGCTATAAAACCTTGACAAACCGTCGAAGGCTATATAGTTTTACCCTGTACGATAGAGACCCTGGCATGATTTGATTGTTGAATTATAAAGGCTTGTTGAAACAAATGTATGGAAAATTAAAATGGTGGTGCTCTAGTTTCTTTTTACCGAAAAAAGGTACCCAGAAGAATACAGAAAAAATAAGAGATTATATAATTAAGGAATGGTACGTAACTTATTAAAAAAGACGGCTTTATATATAAATGTTCATTTTTATAGCAATAGACGGAAATAATTTATGACCGTTTTAGTCCACTTTATAAATAAATAATAAGAAGTGAATCAAATCACGATATTTTAATAGGCTCGCGATGACGAACTTCGCCGGTGACCTACTGCACTATTACGTAATTTTGACATTTTAAAACTTCATTAAATATGTGTTTCCAAATTAAAACAGAAGGTTCTTGAAATTACAAGAAATATAATTAGAAACATCAAACGAACAACCGCGGCGAGTTTCTTAATTGATCATTTAGGTGGTATTCATCCAGTCGCATGTTAAATTCTCGCGTGGACTATAGTTTTAAACGCTTACAAACAAAAGTAACTTATTGCCCGATGCCAACAGCTCAGCGGCTACACTTACATATTGTCATAAACCCACTCGGCTGGTGCCTATTAACCGGCCAAATGGTAACTCGAGGCAGCCGCCTCGATTCTCAGCTGTGTCCGCTGCTTCTCAACCCGGCCGGATCACCCTTAACCCCACATTATGTACCCGGGGACCGTCGGAGGCTGATCTTCGCGTATTATTTTGAAGACGACTTTCTTTAAGTACTTTCTAGAAAGTACAAAAGTGCATGCAGACGCATTTAGTATATGAATGTCCTTTTTATTATTTCGACGGCAATTCTTTTCAAGTTTTCAGGAGTAGGTATTTTGAAAAAGGCGATGTTCGAACTCGAAGCAGAATATTTTTTAGAATCATCATTTTATTTAGAAGGTTTTTATGGACCTACCCAACAAAAATAAATTGAGTACTATTTTTCAAAAGGACCGCGACGGTACTATATAACAAGCCTTTTTTTGTAAGAACGCATCGCATTGGTTACTACCAGCTGTAATTGTTGAGCTGCAATAGGACTCTGTCGCATAAAACCAACTGTAAACTGCGGCTTAATTTCATTCTTATGACTTGACCCTGTCATTATGACAAAGTCCCATGGTGGTACAAGAATTAAAATCCGCACTGGCACACGGCAACCGGTAGGCCGTCATGTTATTTTTTGAGTGTAATCGCTTTTCGGGGATTCGCCAAATAAAGCCTTTCGGGCTGAACAAAGAGGTCGGATCAATGGAACGGATGCATGCTAATGTGGGATAAATACCGACACATCGCGGTGGCCGCAGACTCATACACACACGCGCGCCGAGTATATAGCCGCGTGTTCGAGTGTACGCACACTGGTATAGTGCTCTAGGGTTGTGTCTTTTAGTTAGTTTTCGGACAAGATAAGAGGAAAGAACACAGACCAAATGACTAAAGGTACACAAACACACAGATGTTAGTTTTCTTGCGGCTGCAAATCAAACAAAAGTATTAATAACTTAATGTGTCTGCAACTTATAGCAGTAGGATTTCCGGATCAGTTCAATTTAAGTATGTAATTTATTTACTGTGCTAACGAAAGCGCCTTGATGAGAGACCCAGACCCTTTCTTATACGACTAACTAGGTAATTACTAATTAGACTTACTATTAAGTTCAAATGGAAAAAAAAACTCATGTGCATAGTCCATCTTTTAATCCATATTTTTCATGTTTCCCTTTAATATTATTTTTTCCTTACTATGATAATTTGGCTTTGACAGCCCTACCAGGCGGCGACCCGCAACGCGAGTTGATGTGTGTAACAGGGATTATATGCAATTCCTTTTCGGCGAGTGAAACCAACACTGTCAACATTAGTATGGTGGTTATTTAATGGGCATTATTAAAAATAAATCAACGATCGCATTTATTATAACCAACGGACGGTTCTGCTGTTTCATGAAACCTGCTTTAGTGTATTAAATGATTAGAAAATGACGTCATAATGGTGCCGCTTTGATTTTTGGGAGACAAAAGTCTTTGAAGCAAGAGTCTATTCAGTTTGTTAACGAAAACATGCAAAATTATTAAATAGATAGAACAATGCGTAAAAGATGAAAAATCATTGACGCGACACATTAACTAGCGGGTAATACAATGCTTTGGGCAAAGGTTTAAAGTATTAAGAAAAAGAGTAAAATAATCAATGAAGAGCGTCCAGATTAAAAAGGTACACACGCAAGATTTTTATCACGTTTTTAGTAGTGTTTAGTAAGTCGCCAACCTTGCAGTGGCGCGTCGGTTTTTTTCCATTTTTGAGGACACACATTGCCATTTAACAAAATCCAGGGTCCTCATGTCATTCATTTTTTTATTGTTACCTGTAAAGACTTGTTTGGAGCGGTCTGATTGTGCCCGACCTTGGCGCTTCTCCGAGGTGACAGCGGCCATATCCATTAAACACTCATCAGGATTACACGGTCTTTTTTTAGTAAAACATCGATAGCTATTTTAGTGGATTAATTTACCTATCAACCAAATATTTGATAATTGGAACGTCTTAAGGTTAATTAAGGTCTGCTAAAGTTATCTATTTTTATAACTATCAGAAAGTTACGGCTGCTGTGGACTAAAACTGCTCCCAAACTTGAATTAGCTGCATCGGTGAATACTTCGGAGAACAACAAACTGGCTTTCAACTCTTTCAATCGATACGTACACGTTTCCCTGTTTCCATTCCTTACATCTCGCATCTCGCACAATATTGGCCGACGAAACAATAAATAGTGGTCGGCGCCACATCTAATTCCTTATGCCTCGCTTGCGCATTCTGTAGGAATAGATCCTGAGGAGCGATTCTGTATTCCTAGGAGTCCGCGGCGCGGGGTCACCGCGTTCCCTGGCGTGCCCGGGGGCAAACCGGTTCCAACATTTCAATATCACACCGATATACGCAATATATGCAACCTGTTTATACTGCACTTATCGCCACCGATTGCTAATAGTAAAGGACACTCTATTGAAAATGCGGTTTGGAAGGAATGCGGCCGAACGAAAAATTTGAAATGTTTGCGTTATAATTATGGATCGTTGCGTAGAATAATTCCAGGTGGTATTATTATCATGCCACACACTGATTGATTTGATTTCGTGTAACTCAGCATTGAGTGCTTTGGAGCCGGGTTATTTCTTATAAGGTACATTTTCTTTAATTATGAATTGTGAAAGCTATGCTTTTGCTTAAACTTTTAAACCTAAAAAACTAAATACAGTACGTTAGTATGCCTATACTAACTTACCATCTATCTTGGAAGTGATATATCTAAACACACTAGCAAAAAAACCGAAAAAATATCTAACAATCACAGTTACATTAGAAGTAGAATACCGGATAGCGTTTTCCGATCGCCCGAATCGACTAATTGCTCGTATGGGCGATTACTAAATGTGTTTGAACAGCGCCGGTGATACTGTTATGGAATGCTGTAGTTATTTATTGACGATCGGACACCGAACCTGTTTCAAGCTTTGTTAAAACTTTTAAAGTTAAAACCTTAATGCCTTCATGCATTTATCGTCTATATCGCTGCGACCAATAAACTTTTAATTGATAAGGAGCAATATCAATGAAGCTTCGGCGGTCTGGAGCTTTTTAACAAATTAATACATTGCCGTTTTGGCGTGCTTAAGTGTGACAAATTTACAATGACGATGCTGTATATTAATAAATTCTAAATAAACCGGATGTAACGTCTTATATTTGCCTGATTTTCCTTTATTGTAGCAACAATCGGCGGATTATATTTAATGCGATTGCATAGGTAGTATCTTACATTTTATTTTATAGTTGTAATTTTGAAAAAACAGAATTGTCCTTGAAGATTTTATATAAATAACTTTATCTAAACGTTGTACAAAGATTGACAAGGCGTAGTTGAGTTGATTTGGTGAATTATTGAGCTCACTAATGAGTGGATAATTAGTGAGAACTGTACCACTGTCACAGGAATTACAGGATTTTATCCTTATGGATCAATTTGTCAGGATAGATGAAATAAAGTCAAGGTCAGCCTTACACAACTAAATATCTTGTCATTAGTCAATGTTAAATTACTAGCTGACTAGTTGAAAGAATTATACAGTTTTTTTATCTCACGAATGCGGATGGGTCATACTTGTAGTGGTAATGCGTTTAGACACGCACTGAACACTACCGTGAGGCCTGGCGAACTCATCTACGCATTCACAGACAACGTGCACGTGCATCTACACACACAAGTATGGCCCACCCGCTTTCGTGAGATAAAATAACTTTATTATTATGGAAACTATTGTAAACTAACTACCTAACTAAACGAAGCGAACGCGGAGGCGGAGCCACGTGGTATACTCAAATGAAATATGTCGTAATAATGAATAGTAACAATTTAATGGGTTCGTTAGACATTCTCGCGTAAATATGGGCTATGGGTACCCAATTTTTGGGTAACACCTTGGTATGGATCTATTCTAATTGGTAAAATCGTATTATTTTGACGTTTTAAAAATAAAAAGCAATATGGTTTAATGAGTAACATAGATCTTCTATTCATCAAATTTACCGGACTAAATTGGTAACTACTACTTTACCCGTTCTACCCATCTCTCCAGTATGAATCCCAGGTCATCCAGAACTTTCCACGCTCGATTCGGTAATAGTCTAATAGTGAATAAATACGGCGATGAGTTATCGGCGATCTCGGGTCGTCGCCCGCGGTACCGTTCCACTTGCCTCTGGCCGAGCGAGGCGAGCGGACTGTGATGTTGGATGCGGTATATTCTGATAGAGGTACGTACAATGGCTCATGAACAATATCATCGTAGTAGTAGCCGTGGCAAAATGGCTAATTACTATGATTTTATTCAAAAATAATAATAATAAAATACTGGCCTAAAATGATTGAAGTGTAGTGTGTTGAAGTGAATTGCGGTGTTTTGGTCATAAACCACCGAGAAAGATCGCTTGAAGGGATAAGCTTGCCATTTTACGTAATTTCTATAAGTATTTAATTAAACAAGAGATTAGTGCAGCTAAAAGTCAAATTTATAAAATCATAGCATATACTGTCATAGGAAAAACTTCGTTAAAATGATTAAAACCACACAATGTTTTTGTGGTATTTCATCGACCAAATCTATCATATTAAATCATTGTTCCCAGGTAGTAAAGTAAATGTCGATTATGTCCTTTATTTAGGCGACCTAATTAAGCTGCCAGTTATTGATCAACAATATAGAAAACGCAAACCGTAACTAAACCATTTAACCTGCGGTTTTAAATTCATATTAATTTCATCAATATCACACGTCGGATACCGCATCCGAGCCGCCGATGCTTCGCGCCTGCGCGTTCATAGACGAATTCCGACGTGACCATTCCGCTAATCAAATTTTGTAACTGCGGTATTGTAACCATTACATTTCTTAGGTGGGTTACTTCCAAACACGAAATGAAATCGTTAGTCTCTCCCACTCACTCTTAAGCATTTACAGGAAACAAAGACCAAGACAGAGTTAAGTTGAAGAAAAAAGTTTTGATTTTGCAGTAGAGATCCAGATGCCTGTGACTTGATAAATCCCGTTAAGTACCAACAAAACTATTGATGTGCTCTTTGATTGCTATTTTGATAAATAATAAAATTCTTTTTTTTTTGTGACTCGTTCTAATGGTTTAACCAAAGTTAAATTGAATTACAAGACTAGAAGCGCCATCTAGTAGCGCTACGGGGAGTAAAATGGTGAAGTAGGTACCTGCTTGTACATTTATCGAATTTCAATAATAACAACCAACATCTTAGAAAAGCCAGATCTGGCTCGCTATGCACTGTAGGCGCGAAGCTAAAAGTAAATCGTCTTGAATCTCTTGGGCTCTACCTATGTATGGGCTTGAACAGCTTCACATTCGGTGATTACACTATTTTGTACCTACTGACTATTGTTAAAAGCTTTATGCGTTATGTTTTGTGGTATTACACATCATTGCGTGCACTTCAGTGCGCATGCGGTGGTTTATGCTGGGACCGTTGAGTGTCCTGACTTCAGGCCGAAAGGTGCCGAGTTACGACGAATGATAAGGCCAATTTTGGCAAGACAAGACCACGGTGTTCCTCACCTCAGACCGCAGTTTAGTTCTAAGTTTTATATTGTTACCTATATATTAGTCTCTGAGGTATTTATAACTATGGGTCTAGATGCTCGAAAAAAAATATCTTATTCCTATTCATACATGCATGTATATACATGTTGGTTGGTATACGAGCCCTGTTTTGACTAGATCTCCTCAGAAGTATATTTACTCGTTCAAGTGTTTTTAAGGTAGTACAACACAACTCCTGCTAAACAAGCTTGTCGTGTGGAGCCCTGCTTGATGGCGTAGTGACTAAGGGTGGGTTACATTACAGCCATTGGAGTTGCTATATTCACTCGCGCTGCTCAACGCGCTGCTGGCATCAGCACCGGACTGCGATCTGCTTGCATCTACATGGACCATTATGTGTAGCGAATGTTTACGATCCTGCGAGGCGATGGATGTGAGGCCATCCAGTATTAGTCATCAACATCATGTCAGCCGAAAGACGTCCACTGCTGGACATAGGCCTCCCCCAAGCCTCTCCACTCAGACCGGTCTTGTGCTTTTCGCATCCAGTATTAGTACTTAATTTTTAATACTTGTTTGATCGTGTTGTAATATTCCGTGCACTAGTATTCACTGTAATTTTGTATAAAGATGTTTGTAATAATTTAATAAATTATGCCAATGAGCATTTCTAACTTATGTACATTACCCAGTGCTTTTACGGTCAGGGACAGAGAAATCACAAAAACCCCTACAGGACCGAAGATTCCCAAAGGGTTCATTTGTATGTGCCTAGATAAGATTGGTACCAGACAACGATATTCTCGTACATACAAAGATTTGTTATGACGTTAAAAAAAGTTTACTTAATTTAAAACATACGAAACATTGGATGTTGACTTAGAGATAAAATATAACCACACACATATTTGTCGAATCCGGGATCGCGAGTTTCGTTAGCATGGTCGTCACCAAAAATTCTTATAAGTCCGACAACTTCATGCGTGACTATCCTATGAGATAACAGACGTTTGGAGGATCGCTAAGCTCATCATCGTAGCAACATATATAGACGTTATTGTTATTAAAGACAAATTAAAAATGAATTATGCGTGTCTTCGACTATTTTAAGTAATTTTACTGCCTTGATCTTCACACAAGGTTGGTGCGATTTACGTGTAAAATCGCTAGCCCTTAATCGCGGCCAATATGCATCTCCCTTTCACACAATAGCGAGAAAGAGGTATCTCATACCATTAATATACAAAGAACACAAAAGCAGTGTTAGAATTTAATTTAGTTGCATGCTAACTTATTGGCGGTTGATCATTTCGCGGTCGAAGAATGTCATGTTCCCCCGCCGGCTCTTGGCGGTTGTCCACAACCCTTGGAGATTTTACTCTTGTTAGCTTTTGCCCGCAACATCTTTAGCGTAGATTTTGACTACCGTTATACCCTCGGGATCTTTAAAAAAATCTGGAATGAAAAGTAACCAATGTGTTAATCCATTATATAAAATACGTCCAACCGAAGAACAAACAAACACACAAACATTCGCATAATTATAATATTATGTAGTAGGATTAAAAGAAATCCTCATAAATGTTCTTTGGAATTTACAATTTTCAAGTGGTGATAACCGTTTTTTGAGAGTTATATGGTTGTAATCTATCTTTTCTTTACTTATAAAAAAAGTCAGCATAAGAACGTGTAACCAAAAGTTGGTGTTTCACTTATTTTGCAAAGGTCAAGGTGCAATGGCGTGCATAAAATCGATGTCTACATATCGATGTCTACATTTCTAATGATCTATTTTTATCATGGCGTTTTCTGAATATGCATGTCAGAGCAACATTTGAAGGGGTAGAAAACTGTTATTTATGTATTTAAGTAGTAAGAGACTGTCAGCCAAAATTCTTATTTTAAATAATTAATGAATAGCATACTTATTTAAAAAAACTTTAAAGATTGTTAAATACTTGTTTTTTTTGCGTGCTGTTAACACCTTAAAAGTGCACAATGCACATGTTAACATTTTCTGATCATTACTTAATTACTACATGATTCCGCGTTTAATTCAAGCAAACAATGCTACTGACTATTTCAGTATGGTTTCTACGGTAAATTAATACTGTTGGAGCATTTAAACTAAATGTTGGTACCTACCAACTGGCTATTGTTTGGTAATATTTTGAAATTGACGGCAGCCATGCAAACATATGAAAATATCATTCTGTTAAAAGATCCTTACTAGATTGTGTGCTTGTGGAATAAACAATCCTAATTTAACTACGTTGTTATTTGCAAACTGACGATGACTTCTGACTGCCAATAGCCCGAAAATTTCAATAACCTCGTTTCACGTGTAGTGTATTTCAGAATTCATAGATCCACTAACAATGCTAAAAATAAGTTGAAGTCCGAAATTTAACCTTAACGGTAGGCAAAGGTCAAACTTATCGTACTCGCTGCACTAAGTGATTGCGGGTTCATCGCACTGCTGAAAGCATTTTTCATGCATATTGGAAAAAGTATTGTTGCTGAAATGTACTTTCGCTTTCAGATACAGTGGAATTAAGCTTTAGTGAATAAATGATGAGGAATAAATGGGATTGTTTGTTATACTTACAAGTTTTTGAGTATTAAATAATACTGAAAAGTATAAATGTTTTCCAGCTTAAGGGAGAAGCCAAGCGAGCGGTTTTTTTTAAGTTGTGTGTCGTGTAATTTTTGCTGCATTCGGTTTCAGACAAAATTCGTGTTTGGTTCACACGGCGGTGCAAAATGAGTTGGACTTTTGTATGAAGCAGAACGACTCAAAAAATTATGATCGTTTGGCTTCACCCTAAGTTATACAGGGTGAGCTGCTGCTCTGGCAGTGGAAAGCTACTGGTTTATTCTCACGTCAGAACCAGTGCTAGACTTGCTTAGTGTGAAAGATGTTCAAGTAGTTGTTTGTGGCGTGATGGGAGAAGACTAGTGATGAGTAGTGCTTAAAAGTGCTGTAGTTAACACGCATATATGGTTCAAGTTGCTGTTCTGCTACTTTAAACAGTACTTGCCAATTCGCAGCGTGCATTTTTGCTTGGTTTTTCACTTTTTAAATTTACTTGGATCTTCGTGATTTCTTGCATTATTTTTCGCTTGAAGTTATTTCTGGAAATTTGGAGCACTTCGAGGAAACAGCGATAAAGTAAAGATATGGGGATGGATCAGCAGGCAAACTATAGGTACTTTGGTTTCGTGGCCAAAAATTTTATCGGTTGTCTTATACCCACACCGGAACTCAACAACGCGAACTGCTGCATGGCGGTAGGTTAATGGATAAGATGGTGGAAGCGATCCGGAGGGACTCTACAAAAGGTCCTACCACCATTAAAAACTTCTTTTCACGAGGATTTTTGTTTTCAATACAGGTATTAAAAACAAGCCTTTACTTAGACCGTGGACACTCGCCCTCGTAACTTAACGGTGCGCTCCAATCAGATGAACGCAAACGCGGAAATCAATTCGCGCGTTTATCAGCCGCCCCGAGCGTCCCGCGCGCATAACTTGCCGACTACTCGCGGAAATCGACTCGAATGACAGTAGCTGTAAATATTACTCGTAAACTATGATATGTTCTTTGCGAGTCGTTAGTCTCACGACAGTAAAGTATGCTGAGGACAGTAATGGCTTATAGGGGCCAATTTGACGTAACCCTAGTACAGGAGGTACTTATTTGTATAGGTACATAATTCCTACATACGTACATAATTCCTGAAACGTATGACCCGATTATAAAGTCGTTTTAAAATCGGCAAATATATCATACAAAAACACACATGAAAAGTGCAAATTGAA
This sequence comes from Acleris sparsana, assembly GCA_923062465.1. Taxonomy (NCBI): domain Eukaryota; kingdom Metazoa; phylum Arthropoda; class Insecta; order Lepidoptera; family Tortricidae; genus Acleris; species Acleris sparsana. Next base: position 8,209,504 of record OV281293.1, read on the forward strand.
TTACTCACATTTTCAAAATAATAAATATCCTAATGTCTGTAAACTGGCTTATTGCGTCTTCTGCCACACCACTGCACTGGTTTCCGGCAGAATGTCAGCGCTGCAGCAGAAATGCTATAGCACTTAAGTCGGCGTTAAGCGCCAATACACATTAAAATGTGTGCTTAGCTTAGTAGCTTAAGTAAATAAAACATTAATAACTTGTATAGTATTTTTGATTTGACTCGCCCCGTGCTGATATTGCCGTTTCGCTGTTGCGTCAACAACGTACGGAAGTTAAAGTAAGGGGGTGACTTATGTTACTGCACTATTAAGTCGGTTTTTTTTTTCTTTCATCATAGCGTAGTAATTAGGTAAAAAAGCGATTTTCGACTATTTCTGACCCATATTTTGTATTTTTCCTCCTTTATTTTCGACGGGCAGTTTTGACTTTACCGCTGTGACAACGAAGCCAATTATTAGGAAGGGCCAACAACGGCCGTAATAAAGGCTATAAACGTCACGGCGGCGAGCAGGTCTGTTAACGAGGGAACACGTCCTAGGGGCTTCGCATAGAGTAGAGAGGATCAGATGGGATAGAGTGATAGAGGCCTCAGTGAGCCGCGAGACCTCGCCTTGAACCGTTTCGCTCTAGAAATTTGTTTCGTGATCAACAAGCCCAGGTTCCTGGTTAGGTACATTGCGAATTGATCATTGCATAACTTAATGTTGATGCTGAGACTCTGAATTTGTTACGTATCAAAACATCATAGAGTGAATCGTGGAGACACGGTACGGTGGAGACACGGTGTCTTATTCACTTGTACAAAAAATGCATACTTCTGATACATAATAAACAGTTTAACCAACTTCATGTAAAACGTGATATCATTTTAGACTGTTATTTATGTTCATTTTCATATAGATAATGTATAACTTGGTACATTATTCGTACATTATCGTAGACTACAGCGGACGGCGTCTACAGTGAGAGCCTTCTAAAAAACCGTCACTACAAAATCCATACATACTCACGCCTTCATTCCCAGAGTGGGTTTTAACAACACTTTTTTTTTTTTTTTATGTCATAGAGATGGCAAACCAGCACACAGGCCACCTGATGGTAAGTGGAAACTGTGACCCATAGACATTCGCATTCACAAGACTGCAAGCCTAGGACTGCAAATGCGTTGCCAACCCTGAGGACTAAGATGGAATGCCTCTATGCTAGTCATTACACCGGTTGTCTTATCCCCAAACCGGAACACAGCAATGCGAACACTGCTGTTTGGCGGTAGGTTAATGGATAAGATGGTGGTAGCGATCCGGACGGACCCTGCACAAGGTCCTACCACCCGCAAAACAGCAACACTAAAAACTTGTTATGCATTCTGTAACCACATTTTGCACAAACAGGCTATATTATGTGTATATTAGTGACAGGTTGCAAGCCTATCGCCTAAGAATAATACAAGCCTTTCTTCCCTTAGTCGCCTCTTACGACTTCCACGGGAAGACGGACTCAGTCAGTAGGTACCTATGTAAATATAAATAATAAAATGCTATTCCAAAACTCGAATAAATTTTTAGCCTTGAATTAATAAAAATAAAAATTACCTTTTGGATGAATGAATGGCCTTTTCTAAATTTTTGATTACGTCAATAATAATTAAATCCTTCAAAAATAACTTCATTACCAGATGCATTTTTTTTAAGACAATGTTCCAGTAATTTTGAAATATGAGTAATTGAAGTGATTACATAATTACCGCACCGCCGCACAAAAAAAAAACATTACGTCAAATAGATGGATACCTAAAGTCGCGTCTACAGCCACGTGATCTTTGTCAGGTCGGAGTAGGGCGACGACAGGCGCGCGCGCAGGTCAGGTCAATGACCGGCCCGTTACGCGGTTACGTAACCACGTAGCTACGGTGCGTAGCCGTAGTCAACCCCGTAGCTTATGCTTATTGATTATAATTTGGGTAATTTATTGATTAAGTAGATCAGTTATTAACTCGGATGAAAATATATTTGTTATTGAATTGAATTTAGGTAAGTAGTTGAGTGCACGCTCTTCCCGTTATAAAATAGAACGACAGATATACAAATTAAGTACCTAATGTACTGTCATGTATTACTCTTCATTACTTAGGCTTTTAGGTTCCTTTACTTTTACACCGTAATAGTTACGTACAATTAAAACTAACGTTTTTTATATTTACAAAAGGCGCTTTTAACCAAACGTGTCTGAAGCTAGGCTGTCTGTCTGTAACCGTGACCATTTAAAAAAAAAGTGAAAGTTATGTACCTACCTATGTGTCAATATTTAGTTTATATCGTGTTTAATGTATATCTTATATTTAACTTCTGTGTACTTATAATAACCATGTCCACTACATTTAATTTACACGGCAAGAACATTTTATTCAAGTGTATACTCTATTGCTGTAATAAAACTATAAAGTAACTTAACTGCAAATATAAACATCAATTAAGCCTGTAAACAAACACGTTTTACAATGGCAGATTAGATTTAAATCAGCCTGTACATTAACGATGCTAATGAAACTACTGCGTTGTAAATTTAACAAATTCTCGCGTTCACACAGGAAATTAATATTTGAATTGAAGGTGATTAGTTACCTAAATTGTGGCTTTAAATATTAATAAGACTGTACGGTGGTGATAATGAAAAGCTAATATTTTAAAACTTTTACTGTTAACAAAAATGTAAAGTTAATTACTAGTTTATCATAATAAACAAGAATGAAAAATATAAAATATAACCTTTTTTTTATTAACTAGCCAGTAATTAGAGCTTCATGATCGGTTTTTCGTAAAGTACGACACTCTATTACTATAATATTATGAAAAAACATAAAAGTAAGATTTGCTGTCAGTGACTTCGAGACTAACCCGTTGTAACCATTTTGGCAATTTTGGTAAAGGCTCGGAAAAGGGTGCGCTTCAATCAGTCTAAAACATTTGGTATAATTTCATTTAACTAACCACGAAAAGCATAATGAACGTCTAGCATAAAAACGAATTGCATAATTTCATCAGGCATACGATCGAATAACATAACACTCGTTTAGTATAACTATAATTTTCTTGTTATTATGTATTTTTAGTCAATTTCTTCTAACTAGGTTAGGTTAGTTAGAACTGTGACCACATTAATAGTAATGAAAGCCGTTGTCAATATTCATTTTTTAATTTATGAACATTATAGTTTTTGAAATTATGCATTCCGTTTTATACGTCATGACTATTTTATCGTTGGTTTATAATAGAGATCGTAATTATGCAATTTGTGTTATGTAAAATGAATATTAGACCATTTGTTTTTATGCTTAACATTACACACCCCTCGGAAAAGGCTTTATGCTTAAATATTTAATATATCCCGTAGGAAATACCATAAATAAGTAATACCAAGACAAAGTCGCGAGACACTAATTAATCTTTAAATATAACAGCCTTTTTTGCCTAAAAACAGTCGCAAATATTATAAAATTATAAGCGCATAAATCACAAGGGCGAGTGTGGGAGCGTTCTTTATTATCCCCCTGTATTAAGAGCGGAGGACTCAAACTATTATGAGGATCAATATCGGATACAATAGGATTGTAAAAGGGGGCTCATATTTGATATTCACAAAAAACTAACTCTTCCCTCCCATACGCGAAGCTAAAACAAACTGAATCACCCAGTAACAAGCTCTGTTTTTGAACTACATGATATTTGTTTGTTCACATTGTCTGGAGGAAAATCCAAACTAAACACACATCTAAACCAAACCGTGTGCCATTTGAAATACAGTGTGTTTTAGTTTGATTTGAGAAGAAGAAAGCTTTTACATCATCTAGTAACGCGTATTGATTGAAGTGACTCCCGTTAGGTTTTTACATATCTGTCTTTCATCGAGGGGGGTTCGTGTACATACACGCTTAGGTAGCGTATTTACGACCCTGTGCTTAGGGTGTTCAGAACTATTTGCTATTCCTAAAGGGTGTAACTTTCTCTAAGGCATTATAATTTTAACTTATTAGAAATTGTTTTCAAGTCTGAAATAATTTTCAAATGCTTTTTGCTGTTTTGCGCACATAAAATCACTCGCTCATTTTAATGCTCCATTTTTGAGTGCCCTATGAATACGTCTAATTAATAATGCAAAGCTTTATCTTCAGTCACGTGCCCATTGTACTCTATAAATTAGTTGAGGCTGAATAATATTAGAAGTTATTTTGCTAGTTATCATTCGAGGATCATTTTGATTTAGTTACTTAGTGACGAGAAGAGTTATAATTATGAATGTGGAAAGTCAAAGTAGGGGGAGATCCAAGAAGACGGATGGAATATGAGAAGAGTGATATGAAAAACAGGGAAGGGAATGGGAATGAGATGACAGCTGACAGGGATGTTTGGAAGAAAGAGTAGGGCTGGGCCGACCCCGAATGATAAAAGGGCAAGACGTTGATGATGATTGTAATGTCAGTTGGTATCGCAATATCTTCTTCTTCTTATGCTTATGGTCACCCAATGCTGATTCCTCCTCCTCATTAGCTCTTTTCAACCTATACCTAAGTCTACTTGTTTAATTAATTATTATAGTAAGCAAAAAGCAATTTATTGCACATACCTATACTAATGACACATATTTGCAACAGTATTGTTGCTTTGCAGACCAAAGGGGCATATGACCGCTGGCAATCGCAATCGTCTTCATTTTGAAAATCGAAGGCTCGTCTGCATACAAAATAAAACCAATTGTTCCACTTTGAAGTCAATTACGATTGCGAGTGCGTTAGGCAATAGGCAAGCGGTCATAGCTATGGTATGCCGTTTTCAAAGTCATAACACATCGAATACAGTAACAAGTTCCAACTTGTGGAAGATAATGTAGCCTTTGCTTTAAACCGATGGTTAAACTTGTAAATGAAGAGGTTTTGTTTCGACCACCGAGTTAACGGTTACTTACATTTACATACATTAAATTTCTTGGCTCATGTTTCCAAAATGGTTAAGTTGAGATGGTGTTTCTAATCATATGACATTTATAATGATAGTGGGTACATTATTCATTGTGATTCTTAAATTGAGTGTCTGAGTGGTTTAGTGGTTACACTGGTTACACTGAATACCTGCGGAGCCAAAGGTCGTGAGGTAGGTTCTCGTTTTGGGGCTCTATCTCAATTTATAGAGGACTAAATCGTTATACTTTTAAATACTGTCAAGTGTAGAAGCGCTACTGTACAGATGTAGTACACAATTGTTTTCCTTCGTATTTTCACGGAAACGTAGGAACGTGTCTTGCTATTTCAGTCGGTCGCAGTACAAAAAGTACTGAAGTTGCCAGAAGTAGCATGACACGTTCGTACTTCAGCAATATGATTACGCTATAGAAGTAAAATGAATGTATTTCATTTCGTTTCGCTTGTCCGTCTGTCCGCCTGTCCGTCCGTCGTCGGTCCTTCTATCCGCGGTTTAGCTCAGACACTCTTGGTAGAACAGATTATTACATGCTTCTTCAGCGGTATTACCTACATCGAGAGAGGCAATATTGGATAACTCTTAAAAAATAATTATATGGGTATATGCTGGGTTTATACTTTTAGAACTTTGCTACTTTGAATGGTGCCTGTAATTTTGTTTGGTTTTAAATTCATTTGGACAAGGTACAGTCAGCAAATTTGATTCTTGGGCCACTACGAAACTATATCAAAGTGACGTATCAAATGAAATTGTTAGACATTTCATACAATTTGACTTATCGCATTACGCTGCCACATTTCCGTAGTAGCCTAAGGAATCAAGTTGGTTGACTTTCCTTAAGTGAAGGCGCTTCCTTCGGGAGGTTTGTCTGGATCGTAGTATGTGGAAGGAAGTAGCCTCTGTCTACCCCTACGGAAAGAGGGTGATTGTATGTATGTACCTACTTAAGTGATTAACATTTTATTTTAAATTCACACAACCGAGATTTGTTGTTTCAAAATCACCGCAATCCCGAAGACGTCTGCTAAAAGACGTTTACCTATTGTAATGAGCTATTCATAAACAAAAGGTCTTTTAAAGGAGCTTAAAATCAAATACCCATCCATATGCGTGTACGAGTACTGTAGTGAATATTGGTATGAGTGAGGGGCCCCGCTTCTTTATGACGCTTTATTTATTATGGTGTGGATTGAAAGGGGACGCCGTAGACGGGTAACGTGCCCTCAAACTGCAAGTGCAATAAAATGGACATGATGAAATACCGCGTCGGTAAATAAATCATTCGATACGATTGATCAAACTGTTGGTTTGAAGTTTTTAAAGGACAATTTTGGGATGGCCCTGGGTTGGTGATTTCCTAATGAAGAAATTCAAAGGCCGCGATTTTGGAACTAGAATTTTAATGGCACATTTTTTTTATGGCACGGAGAAGGCAAACCAGCCCACAGGTCCTCCCTCTAACAAAGTATAAGCTATTGGCAGTCTTCAATCAGTTTCTGTTACCTACTGCCGCTTAACCGGCTCGGTCCGTCCTGTTGACTTTGCTTGTGGTGGCTCGCGGCGCGTACGGTCGACGCATTCACACACTTAAGCCGCGCGATATAGGTACCTTTGAATGAAGACAAAAGCTACTATTTATATTGTGCCTCTGAGGGCAAGTGAGATCTGAGAGCCGTAGGATGATTACGTAATTAAGGGATTAATCATTACACGTAGGCTATATATGTAATCCAAATTTAACTTTGTGTTTAGTTTGTTAATACATACATAAGACATTTGTTAGATATAAGTAGGTTACTGCATCACCAATGTTGCAGGTGTATTTACTACACGACATCAACAGCGTTGTGATTGGACAGTTTTATTATTAGTAAAGTGCACGAATGCAATAGTTGACATAGTCATGCCCTTTAATAAAAGATAGAAAGATTATAATAATTATTATCCGAGAAAATTGTTTCAAATTTGTACAACCGATTGCAACTTTTGTTCTGGACGCTTTCATCAGATTATGTACGTCCAAACATATAAAAACAGAACGGACGCCACTGCGCGTCAATTTACAAAATCAATACAGTACCTATAGTGAAACATTTTACCTTTCCATAAAACCAGTGCACTTCTCCAAATTTATGTACGGGGGTGGCCCCCCATAAAGTTCAGATGCGCAATAACGACGGCCGGTTTAAACCGCCGATATTACCGCTGCTGCTATGAAATATTGATGCAAGTCCGTCCTTTTGCAAACTGTGCTTAGACCAGGCCTTAAAACTTTGATTAAGTTTGTAAAAGGATCAGGAATACCATTATCTAATAACTGAATTTTCTGAATGCATTAGGTGATTAGGCATTAGGTTCACTCCTTTTGTACTCAAATTTGTATTTTTGTGCAAAAAATATTTTGTTAACTAATTAATAAGGGTGTTTTTCTCTTGATAATAATATTAATAATTACTAACGAATCGTCAATGTACCTTTCAAATTGTTATTTTTATCTTTACAAGTGTCTTACTGCACTTATTCTCAAAATTTATAGTATTCTCTCAAGCAGTACATTGTACTTACAAAATTTACTTTTATTTCATTTCATACTTTTGGTTTTTATTTTATAATACAATTACTGATTTAATCTACATGAGACGCAAACCAAAAGTTTTTAGTCCTCACGACGACCATAATTTCAAATCAGTTTTCAGAAGTTCACGGATAATTAATGACATGTTTATACATTAAACATACGACGCATTCATTTTTCATTTTTACTACACACACATGCTCTGTATTGAGATACAAGCTATTAACTAAATGTTTTGGGAACGGTAGAGCACAACATGTTTCAAGCGAGCAGGACGGCAGGTTCCAAATGCCAATACGGACTGCCCGCATGAAACATGGATGCAATGCGTGCAACGAGTTGGAACGCAGAGGCGACAGTTTCAATCAAACTTTGAAAATGTTTGCATTTAGATATTATCGGTCACTTGAAAGAGGTATATTTGGCTTTTAAATGAGATATTTTTAGTGATTGCCGGTGCCTGTGTGGTTGCCGGGTTAGAATAGTGCCACTCCGTGTCTTCCCGCGGATGTCGTAAGAGACGACTAAGGGAATAAAGGCTTGCAGTACTGTTAGGCGATGGGCTTGCAACCTGTCACTAATACACTGGTTAACATCTTAGCCTGATTGTGCAAAATGTGGTTACAGAATTATCAACAAGTTTTTAGGGTTGTTGGAAATTCTGTAGCTCTGCCTACCCCACTCTGGGAATGAAGGCGTGAGTTTATGTATATATGTATGTATTTTTAGTCATATGTGATTTAAGAGGAATGAAAAGGGTTCAGTAGCTCGAGCACGAGCATTTCAATCACACGTTACTATTTCCAATCGCCTTAACTATCCGAAAACCTGTTTACTTTTGCGGAATCTATCCGTAGCACAAATTCCTTAATCAGGCCCATGTTTCCATTCATTATATTAGGTGTACTTCACCTTTACTTCTCGATGACGATTTCAAACTTCATGCTAGGGAATTTTAGTACTTTTTATGACACTTCGTTAACGTTATAGAAGAGTTAATGTTCCTACTACCTACCTATTTTTGAATCATAATCGTATGTACATAGCGTTATAGTAGTTTTTACTAATATGCCGAAAGTAGCCTAAAACAAAATGAAATAGAGACCCTGGTCGGTCATAAGTCCTCGATTCTGTTTACATATATTAATTACTATTTCTAATAATTGAAAAAAGGCAATAACATTAAAAACTTTTATATTGTTAGGTAGGGTTGGAGTACATTATTATTGTAACCAGTCATTAATTAGTCATTACCAGAACATTTTCAACCCATAAACGATTGCTTGTCCCGCCACTTAAAAATTCAAGCTATGGGTGGCGTCAATATTTATAAAATTACGATTATGGAAAATACTATATTATAACTTGTTAGCAGATAAATTTACACAAAGGAAAACTGATTAGTTACCTGCGCAAGTACAAAGTAACGTATTGAAATTTGGTATCAATTTTAGCCTATTATTTCGCTTATTGAGACTTATTATATTAAAGATAACCTTCTATTTTTTTACATAAATATCGCTTAATAGTCTACTTGAATATTCTTTGGTATCTATAACTGGATTAGCGTTCGCCGGCGCGCGTATCGGCGCAATATATCGTTTCGATTGAGCTTTTGGTGTATCATTCGCGGGATGATTCCATCCCCATACTTTAACTACCCCAGTGGGGTGACAGACGGTCTTGTAGGGTTATTTGCGGTGGTTATGCTCCGCTGTCGAGTCTGTAATTTTGTTTGATTTGAAAATTTTGCAACCATTCAAGACTTTTTTGAGGTTAGAGTTTGATGAATGTGTGGCCCTGATCAAACGGTATTTGTTAACAACAATTATGGATGGTCCGAAGCAATGTTTTTAAAAAGGGATGCTTTAAAGACAAAATGTAGACTTGGAATGGAATCTGAACTGCATTTTGTTGTACAAACCGAACCAAGTACTTTACCAACTATATCGACAAAACCTAAGGGAAGGTCGTTTTACGGTTATGTATCAAGAGATTCAATAGAGTTATCATGAAATAGATAGGTAGCGGGCAATGTTATCGATCCGTCATTTTATTTACATCTATGAACACGAGGACACGATGACTCACGAGTGCCGCTTTACTAGAATTTCAAATAAATTTATAATATCTATTGATTTATGGGTAAGTGAGTCAGGGCAATTCAAGTCCAATGTCAGATATCTTATCGGACACAACTTACTTCTTTTATTAAATTGACTGTACTAATCAAATAAGCTGTGGATATTTGTTTGACTTCAAAATTCCTCAACTTCTGAAAATCACTTAAAACAAGATCACCTGCATCAACACCGAAAAATCAACAATCTGATCACTTCACCGATAACCAATTGGCGTAAAATGGCGCGTGGAGAGTTTCTCGTCTTGTTTAAGAGGCCATCCTATTTGAATTGGGTTAACTTTCTTTTTATGGCATAGAAAACAAGCACAAGATACCTATCAAGACCACCATCACCATCTTGAGGTACCATCTTCGAAGTGAAGTGCACTGATGTTAAACTGAGCCTTTTTCAAATTGAAGGTTATTATTATTTAGTCTAGTTATCACAATCATCTCATCACCGTATCACTCAGTTTGTCTCAAACAAAGAGGCAAAACGGAGCAGTCCGTCAATAAGTCTCGCCTCGGACGGTCAGGCGGTAATTGACAGGGGGAGGACTGGTAGGGTTGGCGATCGCTGTAATCGCTGGAGTTACTGATTTTTGGAATTAAATTGAAGTTTCGGATTCAATTGTGGTCAAATGAATATGCCATTTATGTTTTTATTATTTCTATTAAAATACAGTCGATTTTATTCAATAGCCATATCACCTGGGTTAAATTAGGATGATCCCTGTAGCACCTCCTAATGAACTTCTTCTACATAATATAACTCTTTGAATTTTCATAAATACTACATTAATACAAAAGCTAGGTTCAAAACATACAATAAGTAAAAAAAAATGGTAGTCGTGATACATTATTTTATTTTATTTAGATAGGTCATTTACGAATAGGTTCGAATTTCCTTAAGGTTATTTTTTGTTTAGCCGAGTGGTTGATTGGCAGGGAATGCCATTGGGTAATATGTCGGTCATTTGTAGGTGACAAGACGTTGTGGCATGCAAATTGTATCGCATGGTACGGATACCTGTCACTATTTGTTTTAAAATCACGTTGACCTGTTATTAGGGTTCCGTACCAAAATGGTAAAAAAGGAACCTTTACGGTGAGACTTCTGTGTCTGTCTGACTGTCTGTCAGTATGTAAAAGCAGTTTTTCTCTCAAACCATAGAATTTATTATTATTTACAGTAGTATTTAACAATTTACAATAATTTAAAAATCGAAGTGATTGGATTATGGAAAACGGGGTGTCATATGAAAGGGCTCAGTTTTCCACATTTCAAAATATTTTATTCTTATTTTATTTTTATTTTTATTCTTTTCTTTTTTTCATTTCGAACTTTTGGATATAAAGCCAAAAAATTTACAATATATATTTACCCCCCCAAATATTCTCCAACGTTAATGGACCAAAAAAAATGAGAAAGTCCCTATTTATAGATTACTACGCGAAAAATAAAATGAAGTTGTTGAACTTTACGGTTTTGGAAAAAACTTTAAAACATGTATTAAATTTTAGGCTAGTCAAATGAGTATTTCCTTTTGATATTTCCAACCATATTACCTTATTAGTATACGGAACTCGCGGTACGCGAGTTCAACTCACGCTTGACCGGTTTATTTTATTTTGTTTCAGCAATATAACAGAATAATCAACTAGTAACAAGCAATTTAATGAAACAAGAACAAAACCAAATACATAATAAGAAACATGAGCCGTACCCTGATGATGCGTCCGCGGCAACCCTACACCACCGAGGGGCAGTTACACAGCTCCTTCCCCTAAAACATTGTCATCTGAATTTGTGCACGAAGTAAATAAGAGTCCGGGAGTCCCGGGGAGTCTCTAATGGCGGCAGATTTATAGATTTTCCCGATGTCCCGCCGCGCCGGGATTAAATTACGAGACCGTATTGGCCGGGAGGAATATTAGCACTTCCATTTGTCTTTCGGTTCCAAGCGTTGAATGGTCACTTCAAGATTTTTGGCCGGAGTTAGAGTTTACGGCCAATAGTAAAGCGCGGATAATTTACCTGCACAAAGTAGGCTGCTTCTGCTTAAATAAAGTAGTCTATAAAAAATACCTTTCATCCAGTACCTAAACGCAAAGTCTTCACGAGTTTTATTTCTTAAGATCGGACGACTTGACTTCGCTTGGCAAACGACTCAGCAAAAAGTTTGAAGCAAACTTTTGTTGATTTGCTAGAATGCTCGATTTCAACGAAATACTCACGTCATGACATGTCTTGTAGTGTAGCATCCGTTAAGATGGTCAGTGCCCGTCTATGCTGGTTGGATAGGTGAGATTTGTTCCATGAAACTTCGCATTTTGTATTCAGCTATGACGTAATGTTCAATATAAAATTCGTAGTTCCATGGAATTAATGGGACCTACCCCTTAGGTTTATTAGCTCTTTAATAGTTAATAATAATTAATTATCCTTGACTATACCAGTTGTATTGACGATAAGCCTTTTAATGCTATTAACAAAATAACCAATGCTAATATACCCTTTCTTACCGCTCTAATAATATATTGCCGAAAACCAAGAGAGAGCTTAAAAAAAGGTTTAACTAATTTCTTTTGTTTTAATAACTGTTTTCTCCCCAAACTCTCCCTACCCCCGGGTTGGGTCGGCAACCCGCCGTCCTTTTACTGATTTTAAAAATCGGAGTTGGGGTACGATGTCACCCCAGTTAGGTTATTCCATATCGCAACAGAGTTAAGGTCAATGTCGATTTGTCCATCGATCCTCTATTTTTTTCCAGTCTTATAATAACAGTTTAAACTTAATATTGACTAGTGATGACCAGTATAGTCTCTGTTATGTAGAGATCTTATTATTTCATAGATCCGGGCAGCCAAAGGAGCTACTCAAGACTCATGAAGACTCATTCTTTAGTTTAGCATCATTAAATATTTGATTTTTGTTCGAAACTGTTTCTGCATAATTAAAAACATTATACCAGTAGAATTTGTCAGCGAGCTGAAAGTCGAATCCTTTAAACTTTTGTGTTCGGGAATAACACTACACAGCTTAGGACAAGCGTTGCAACAGCCTTGCTCGACGCAGTCCAAATAATATTTAAAATTAAATCAAGATAAGACAGGAACCCGCGATGTAGACACCGATCGGCAAAAACGACTTAATTTCGACCTTAACCAATTCTACAGAATATTAGCCTTAAGTAAAAAATATGTCAATGTGCAGATATCAATTTTTTTTTTTCTTGTAAATTTCCCAGAAAATAATTCACACCTTCACGACTTGAATTTAATGAAAATATAAGTTGTACTCAATTACTAGTATTAGCCATCGTGCCAACTTAGTGGTCAGGGTTTCTAATCTAGCATTAGCTGTTGCAAATGTTTATTGGCCTCAAAGCCCTGAGCTGGAGGCATGTGTGTTCTTGTTTGCTTTCTCGATGACATTCAAAAATCAATTACGTATATTGAATCACACTAAGGAAAGACTAAATAGATTTTTTTAAATTTATTTGTCAATGTTTGAGTTTTGTGTTTGATTTTTAAGTATGTAAAATTACTTGGTAAACTTTAAGATTGGAATATGAACAAACATTTATTACCTACCACCTACCTATACCCATTTTTACCCTATACCTATTTATACCTTGTATAAATATAATAGTAGTTTCTTAGGAGTTTCTTAACCTTAACTTAACTTAACCTAATGATGCTTGGGCGCTAGGGTTGCATGGATACTTAATACGCACGCAATACGCCTCGACAGCGTCGCTCCGACTAAACCGGCTTGGTGCGTCCTGTCCTGCTGAGTATGCTTGTGGTGGCTCGCGGTGCGTACGGTCGAGGCACGAACACATGCAAGCCGCGCTATATATATGCCTTTGTTTGAAGATGATCTACTGTTTATACTGAGACTGAACTAAATAAATTGCAGGAAATAGTTTATGATATCAATGCAAATGCTGTAAATAACCGTTGGCTTAACCCTGAAATTACTCGTAATAAAATACCTTAGGATGTGTATCGTCATGCATTTATTTTGAGTTGACATAGTTTTGGTTTGTACTGATTTTGTGATGGTTTTTTTTTTTAGTAAAAAGTAGCGTATTGATGTTTTACTTTTCTCTAATATTTCAGTTTTTATATTAATTCTGAGCTCTTATTATTCGAAACACTATTGATTGTATTTGATTACAGGCATCATTAATCAAATGGCAGCAGCTTTGGTTCCCAGTCTTGAGTCGCTATTACATGAAGAGTACGGCATTAATCATTCACAATTACGTTAAACGGCCTGCGACCAGTCGGGCGGACTCCGGCCGCATTGTGAATACTCCACTGACAGTGGACAAATAACAAAACTGGGTTAATCTTTTACCTCCCGCGGAGGCTGGAGGAGGAGGCCCACCCCACGCGCCCTCTCTTTCCACCCTCACTGAAACTGAAAAGGACAGACGCAAGTCTCACATTCCAAAACGATCTAACACCAGAAAACCTCCCAACAATATCACTCTTATTCGGATCCACTAAGGTGACAATTAAATTGTACTTGCAATTTTTTACCTTAGGAATTCAAAAAAGGATTTTCCAAGCTATAACAATCTGCACTCTGTTTTACTTTCGATTGAGTTGCGTTTACAACAAACTCGTAAATTCTAGATTCAGTACGTATTATATTCATGTGTTTGTTCCATCACGTCTGTGTTGGCAGATGAAAATGCCATGAATATTTTGTCTTTGTTAGCCGTATCGAATTGGAAAAGGACGCAGTTTGGCGACATTAAGTCACAGAGTACGTTTGGCTAACGTGCACCGTGTTTGCCCTAGGTCTTAGCACTCGAGTTTTCGTTTGAATCTAACTGAATTTTCGTTCACCTTCAAGAGTCCAGACGATCATTAAGTGCGTATGCAATGTACTCTTCAAAGTTATTTGGATGTTACAATAAATTAGGTTTCATTGTTGCGATTTTCAATTTGGAGCGTTTTAAGAATAAGACGTTGTGAATTTGTCATTAAAAAAGTTATAGTTCTAACAGTAAGAGGGTAATATTGTAAATTAGATTAATATGTAATCTTATCCTATCTACTTGGAACCAAATGACATTGAACCAACTCAAAAACGCTTTTTCCTTCGTCCAGTTTTTTTCCGTCTAGACTCCAAAATTGCCGAGAATCAAACAATAAAAGGCTAAAATTCCTCAAACGGTGCCGGTATTGAAATATTATAATCCCCAACCTATAATTTGATTAAATTCAAGGCGAAAAAGAAAAGAAGCCGATTCAAGTGGGTCATTAGAATTCGGGTTCGGTAATGATCGGGCGAGCTTCTCCACCATTTTTGTTTGTTATGTTAGCTCGAATGTTCAGGTAAATTAAATAACTACGGGCAGCCGTCATCGGCAACCTGCTTTCGTTCACATTCCCTTGCCCTTGGTGAGCTTGATTTAGTTCAACAAAAACAACAGGGGATTTGTTTCGATACGTCCTATAGGTACTTTATTGGAGTGTTACTATATGGGTATTTAGTCGATCGTTTATTCTTATTTTTGTCTGAAGTTGGAACATTTGAACTCATTCCGAGCTAAGAGGTTGCTTTGTCTTATTAATGGCCTGCCTTCTGTTTTATCAAAGTTTCCAGACCTCTTCAAACAGTGTCTAAAAAAACTAATATTACTATTGCGGACCTTTTTCCACGTTTTCCTCTTGTGAATAATGGGGCTGCCATCGGTGGCAACCTTGGTCCTCTGATCACTTGATACAGAACCGATGAAGCCAGATTTCAGGTTGGCCAATTAAAGTAACGCGATAATTATGAATTAAGTATAATCTATATTACATCACAGTGGTCGCAAGTTGACGGTTCAAGACCAGCAGGTTTGTGATACGTACTTTTAAACCATTTAGCGGTGGTAGGACCTTAGGCAGGGTCCATCCTGCTGAAGAACCAAGCCGCAGTAGTATTCCGGTGTCGTGCAAGTCAACCGGTAAAATGATTTGCATTCCATGTTCCTCCTCAGCGTTGGCAACGTACAATTCCATTCCTGGATTTACAGTGATGATACTGCAATCGCAAATTAAGTGTGCGAGTATTTACGAACCTCAAAGCCCACTATTACGATGTGACCTGTGTGCTCGTTTGCCTTTTCCGTACTATAAAAAAAATCCGTAAGCAAAAAATAAACAGGTAATAAACTCATGAACTAGATACAACAATTTTTTCTACTTTAATCACCATCATTACAGATGTCAATTAGGACTAAGAACATTGCTCGTCCAGCAGCAATGTCGTGTAAGATGAACTTAAAAGTGGCAAGAACAGAAAGGGGTGTTAAAAGTTATGAGATGATACTGAGCTCTTATCTGCGATGCCTAACATTGTCGTAACCTAAGACCCGGGCCTGGCCGGTCGCCAGATAACTTTGGTTTAAATTGCTCCAACCGCTCAACTCTGATGAATTTTGGAGAAAGAAATCAGAGATTTTTGTCATTTTTAACCAAAATGTAATTATCTAGAAAAAAACTTCAAATTCCTATAATGAGGAATTTTTACAGAATGAATATGGAGGATGTTATACAAAACCCTTGAGCCAGGAGAGTGTTGAGTTCGTTGTCTTGAAAATGTGTAAGCTGGAACGCAAATTTTAGATAAATTATGAATAAGTTGATTATAGACCATCAATTTTTAACCGACCTAAATAAATATTTATTATGATCATTGATCACTCAAAAGTAAAAAATAAATGTAACAATAAACAATGCACCGCCTTTTATTAAACATTTAGCTTATTATATTTTTATAATGTGTAATATTGTTTGTTCCTGAGTCATGGATGTTTTCTATGTATTTAAGTATATATTTCTCTATATAAGTATTTATATCGTTGTCTAGTATCCATAGTACAAGCCTAGAGCTTAGTTTGGGACTAGGTCAATTGGTGTGACATTGTCCCCTGATACTTATTTATTTTTATTTATTAATATTTCATTTATTGCTTTTCGAGAGTATATCTTAACTTTGAAGTATTATGGTTTACAAATAAAAGAAATAAACGAAAACCTTTTCTACGCTGCGACAAAACTCAAATATGAAAGTCGTCGCTCATTGATCAATGACGGCCACAAATCAACGTAATTTTCACTCTAACGGGTAGGTATGTATGGAGATTACTTTTGCACTGTTAATTAGGTATAATGGATATAAATATGCCCTTGGCCGTGAACTTGTTAAGATACTACGTCTACTTCTCCTAAATGTATGGTTTAAATACTCTAATATTATAGGTACGTGTAATATTATAATCAAATCATTGTTAATTTATTTCTGCTGCTAAGCTAACATAACATTAACACGTTTTATAAAAGATCTTACCTTAATCTGAAGGTAAAATAACAAGCAACTTAGGTACCTGCTTACCTACTCTGTAAGTAAAATTTCATCTAATAAAACAATAAAAGCTAGTAAACTACGTTCTACTATACCGAACTTTTTGTAAAGAAATCTCGTACCAATTTAGTTTGTGTTTTCTTTTTGAAATTCATAAATTAAGTGAGTAAGAGCGTGCAGGCTCTCGTATTGGTGCTCTCCGGGTGTCGTGCAAGCTTATTTCCACTGGCCCGCTGCCAGCAGGCGCTGCCTGAAATTGCTTTTGCCGTACATTGTAGCAATGATACCGAAGCTGCATACGATACCCCGACTTGATATGTGCCCGAAAGGTCGCCATGGCCGGCCTGACCGAGGAAAATATGGAGTGGCGGGTTTCGAGGCTCTAAACGCTTATGTTTTTAGCAAAGATTTTGTTGTGTGTATATAGCGTCTGTCCTAAAAGATTTTCGGTTCATTAAAGAGCGTAAGATCTTACGTAATAAACCGTTTAATGTGATTTATATTTCATTAAGCACTCACGATTGCCGTCAACGTCTGTTGATCAGATTCATTTTGAAGGATCCTTAGTAAACCAGTAATCCTTATAGTTTCGCATTGTCCATCTGCCCGCCTGTCCGTGATTTATTTCAGAAAGGGATTACAAAGCTGTGATTTGGCATAGTTAAATTACGCCGACAACGTCTTAAAATAAAATCTTGAAAAAAAAAAGTTTCGTGTACCTACCTCCCATACAATTAAAGCAAAGGCTGAATAGCTCTTGAAAAATCGTTGTGTATATTAGATTGGGTTGTGTGGATTTGATTTATCATTTTTTAGATTGGGGGTCCGTTTATAGGAAACACTACAAGTAAATAACTGAAAAATATCTTAAATCAAAGCACATATAACGAGGTTAAAAGGAAAGGAATGGCTGTGTAAAATTAACATCATAAATTGGGAATAATTCTAAACATTTCTTTTCACGCTGCACGTAACCAATTCAATGTAAATCATAGTGATCACTAAATTTTTTGGAAACGCTTTGCATTTTATTGGCAAATTCATAATTACCTTTCGCCTATGGCTTCCTCGGTAGCTCGTTTCGATCACGCAGATCTCACAATGCGCACACGCATCAAACCTTGAATATAAGATTAGCTACGGCTAAGTGATATTCCACCACAACTGATGATGCTATATACTGAAATTAGAAGAAATTAAAAGATAAAGAAATACTAGGAAGTTTCGTGTTATTTAGGATTTTTACATATTTCGGGTAGTAGATACATAGAAATCCAATCTTGTAAGACCTTGTGTATGTAGTTGGTGGTGTAGTGGCAACTGTTTTTATAAGCAGTATAAATATTAGATTATTTGCCTATCCGTATAGTTTCGTGGAACTCTAATAATGTATGTATGTAAACTCTTTATTGCACATAAACAATTACAAAACCCTTTCTGAAGATTCTTGCCATAAATCACTTATAACTATAGAATCCATGTATTCTGCATGCCCAGAACTTGGCTCAAAGCCGGACGGCGGTAAGTACCTATGCGTACCTATGCTGAAAGACCAATTAACAAAATAAATGAAGCAATGTTATTTTGATGTAAATGTTGTGTTAGATAATAAGGGTAACTAGATATGCTCACAAAATAATTATAACACTTTTAATAACATTATGGACTGGTCGAGCATGGACGAAATCAATTTGAGGCCAAAGTATTGGCGGCAGGCCAGCGCGGCCGCTGTCCATAGCCTACATTATTATACCGCAATAGTTGTATTAATCATTCAGTAATTAAAATATTAAACGTAAGCTCACATATAGGACAAGTATTTTGGCTGGCCGAAGATGCATAAGTCATATGAGAACTTTCTTTGGCTTTGGATGTTTGCATCTTAACAAATTAATTTAAAAAACATGTCATCGTTAATGAGTCATAAGAATCTACATTTTCTGAAGAAATTCTCTAAAACAGTTACCATTAGTTGGTAATCGCTATAATCGCTATATAACCGCTTTGATTGATTCAGTCCAAAATATTTTAGTAATCATCTTTTTTATTGAAATAGGTTTTTATATAGGTTTTTATAGGTTGGCCGGCCAACCTCGGAAAAGTGTCTCTTATTCCTGCGACTATGAATACGTGGATAATTTTTTTTTTTTTGGTTATTAGGAAACATCATAATAGTTAATTTATGTGTTTGCCTACATTACCTAATATATATTATTAATTTTAAGAGGATCTGTATAAACCTTCATTCATACATAAAATGAATAAAAACATTAACAAACTTACTTATTTACCAGCTCGATTTCGTTGTTATTTGCAGAAATTTTAACTTCAAAACCCAAAGGAGCCATTTGCATGATTGCACGTCAGTGTAATTGAGACCCGATACCACGTTATAAAATTGGAAAGAATTTCACTTTCCCTTCAGGCATGTCTGGCATTCATTTGATTTCAAAAACCACGCATGCCAGTGCAATATGCGTGCCACAAACAAGCTTCTGAAGAAGCCAGAGGCCCAGATACTCCCAATAATAAGTCAGCCAACCGAATTAATGTGTCTCAACTCATTTGAATGCAATTTGTAATTAGTCTAATCGCATATCTGTTGTTTCTGTAATGTGGGAATTTTAAAGGAATTTGAATGCTTGAAATTGCTATAATTTTTCGAGATTGGAAAAAAACATCGTTGGTTAGCGATTTGGAGTAATGCGTGTGAAAGCGTTTGATAATATTATGGAGTATTGAAATGGTTGATGGTGTATACACGAACTTTTAGGCAAATAATTCGCTATGTTCTTATTTATTGTGTCTTAACTAAACCAATGTTACCTATTTAGGTAAGGAAATGTAAGCAGACCAGAAACTCTATGATCCGACGCTTTAAGATTAGGAACCATCAGTCTTATCTGAATCAAATAAGTAAAAATAGAGTAAATACAAAAAAGCGAAATAAAATACTCAATGGTAAGATTTCCAATAATAATACTATTGAAGAAGAAGTAGATAAACGAACCCGTATAACTCTAATTCTTAACTAAGGTTGATTGTTTACTAAAAAATAACAACAATATTAAAGCGCCGTCGCTAAAAAAATATATTGGAAAAATTGTTACAACCTTGTGTTATTGATCGAAGGCTATCCATGTTTTTTGCATATTTTTGCATTTAGCACACCCCCTGTGGAACCCAAAACTAAAGCGTTATTTAGTGTTTTTAAAGCAGGTTTATAATATGTCACATTGCCGTTTTGCCACGGGCTGCGCTTAGATAATGAAGCCATACAGTTTCCAAAACATACTGGTAAACAATGTAGCTGTCGTGGTGGGATTGCATTTAGTGCGAAGGTGGCTTCACAATTACACCGACACGTTGAATTTCCAGCCGATAAGAATCTCCATCGCGTATTGTCTTCCGATTGGCGTGCTCAAATTACTCGTTACGCGTGCATATGCCATAAAAAAATCAAGCTACAGCATTCATCCGATAACACCGAACGTTTTCCTCGGTAGGTACGTACTTCTGCGCATTTACAACCTGATATTCTCACTGAGAACATCGATTCAAATCGTTCCGGCACTTTATGACTTTATTTTAGTCTTTCTTTAACTGCGTCAGTTAGGTTTGCGACGGCGCATAAGTATCGGATAAATATTAATAAAGCGGCCGGCCTCGTTTCTGGGAAGTTGAGAGGATCTTATTATAACCGCAATAGCACCTATAATTAGCAACCAAATTACTCGTGGCGTGTACGCGTGCGGTAGACGGCCGAAATACGCCTAGACTATAGTTTCTCTGCTCCAAATGGGATACCCATTTGATTAAATCATGGATGTATTGTAAGCACATGTCCTCGTAGCATTAATACAATATACGTTTCAAATATTAAGACATACAAGCGTATCATTATTTGATCAATCAGGAATTTAAGTGGTCAACATAAAAACAAAAGAGCGGCAGTCAACGACCGACACCTCAAGGGTGATCTACCGAAATTCCCGAATTCCCTTTCTGAGCGTTGAGACGAAAATAACACATGAGACGAACCGAGTCGTTCCCCCTTGCTGAAACAAATTAATTTTATTTTTATATTGATGAATGGACTTATTTGTTTCTTGTCTCGGGTATGCTTTAAGTCTCCGTTTGCATCGTCTGGAGCTAGGCCAATATAGAACCTTTATGGTAATGTTAGTTGGCTGCAAAATTGTAATGGCTTCAACAGAAAACTCCGTTGTCATTACGTAAAAGTATAGGAGTTGGCTTACCATCGGTATTTTAATACTTTACTGCAACTTATAAAACCTTTAAACCTGTGCGATGTTTCCAGAGATTATTATTACAATACGTCAACGAGCGGTCAATCTTAGTAACGGACCATGTCCTGCCAAAAAAGCCGAAGTAGGTAGGTGGTCTTAATCCACTTGGTAGCTCGATTCTTTAGCCCTTTGGTCACCATTCAGTCCCACGCTGTGAAATGAGACACGGTTATGACAACAACTCTGGACTGAATGCTTCTAATGTGGCAGACGGTGCGTACGGGCCACTTCCGGATCGTGTTGGATTGAGACAATGCAACAACTTCTGTCTGGATTGATGTAAAATAAATTGGGTAACCCATTGTCACCCAACACGTCTTTGTTTCATGTGATACCTGTGCTATCACTGTCACTACCTCTTCCCTGACTTCATTCGACGTAATTAATTAGTAATAGCGCTAACTTGTAAATTTCTGTGTAAAGCCCTCGAGGTACCTTACAGGACCAGATGTAGGATATAACACTTGACCAATACTGATCTTGTTGAGTATTTCCTAACGCTGGCTGGACTATAACGTGATATTCATAACCAATAACGAAGATAATGAAAGGTTATTTACTACAACGAATAACGCAACGAGCAAGTAACGCACAGATACCAAAATACTTTTTTCATGTCCGAATTCAAATTAAATCATTCAATCAGTGGGCTGAAAATCAGCGCCGTGCGCAAACACACCTCAATGCTGATCCCGCGCCCTTTGCCTTTGTGTGTTTAAAATGCACTCGTAATGTATCTACTTAGTACTTACTTAATTGCAACGATTTTAATTTGATATACCTACATGTTTTATTACTAGAGTGTTTTCTCTCAATTGTATTGCTTGGTGATTGAATAATAAATATACAAATGCTTCAGGGTTTCTGATGTTAAATTTACAAAAATAAATGGAATAGTAAAAATAATAATTTGGCAATCTAGATCTAGAGCAATCGATGGAAGTACACATGCAAGTATTCAATTAATCATCTTCAATTAAAAAATCTCCTAAATGTAATTTTCTTGAGTATCAATCACTTTTGGTAAATCTAGTAAGTAAAGACCCTTGCTAACGTGAAATTGCATTTATAATTTAGTTTAGGGCATTTCTGTGCTGCGTCCGATTAAAATTCTTTATTTTAGAAGTATTGGTCGATTTTGAACCGGAGCCGCACACGATCTGAATTTGTTTTAATGTGAAAAGTGCGGACGCAAGTCTCATTTTCCACCAGTTGCTTGAACGCTACCAGAATCTTACTGGTTTACAGAGCCTAATTTCTCTCGAAGTACCAATTAAGTATTATTGTAAATAATATTTGCAAAATTTTGATTAGTACGGCAGCTTCACAAGAAAATACCTCTTGATTTCTTGTAAAATATAAAAACGAGCTATGAAATATTGAAGATTTTTTATGTTCCCAACGATGATCTAGAGGGGCTAGGTATTGCGGGAGGCGTTCTCGCAATAAATATGAAAGTGTAATGTCGCCGGAGTGTGCTGCCGCTTTGAATACTAAACCCGCACTGAGCACAAACAGGGGGAGGGGGAGGGGGGCCGCAGCACGCCGGGGGCAGTATGGATGGTTGTTCTTTTTCAGGCTTTTGGTTAGTTACACCACTCTGGAAATGTTTCTGGGAAATAAAACATTCTAGTTAATTATACTCGTATATCCTTTTTCAGGATTTGTTTTTATTAAATAGTTGCAGTTGGGCTTGTGCCTCTTCAAGCTTTTGCGAAACTTATGCGAGCCAAGTAATGGTGTTATTACAAACCTTAATTTAATGCTTCCGACAACGTCTTGCCTACGAAGCTAGTGGTCCCGGATTTCATTCCCTGTATGGGCAAATATTTGTTTGATGAGCGCAAGTATTTGTTCCGGAGTCGTAGAAGTTTTCTATGTATTTTAATATGCATTTCTCTGTTAAAAATGCCATATATGTTTTTTCACTGCGATTGAAGTGACAAGGTTCTAAAGTGTACACATTTATGAACTCGACAGTACATCATATTTCATTTAAAGATTACATAAAAACATTTTTATCATTATTTTAATCGATTATGTTTTATGTATGTAAATGGTTTATATTATTGCACAGCAGCAAAATAAAAAGTCCCGACAAAAAACGTATGTACACAAAGGCGAGCTTATACCTTAAAGGGATCTCCTCCAATTACGCATTAAGCGACTGAGAGATAAAAATAATCAACTTTGTCAACTAAGTCACGATGTTTAATTGTAATCAAATGTTATTACTAACTGCGTCAATGTGTGTGTACTGTGTGCGTCGGAGGATCACTTCTGTGGCCCTCTATCCTGTGACGCGGCAACTAAGCGTGGGAAAAGGCTGCGTATATGGTGTGATCCGTATAACGAGATACTATATAGCAGTTATAGGTATTTGTAAGTATCGTAGTTTTGATCATTTTTAAACTGAACATTCTTGTTCAAGAATTTGGTCAATGGCCATTAACAAGTAGCAGCGCCACCTTAACGCCATCTACCAACTCTTTGACTAGCTGGTAAGCTAAAGGTTAAATCTATTCTTGGATTAATTTATTAGCAAAAAGTATTCCGCGAATTACTCCATCCATACCTATTCATACTCATTATGCTATCATGTCCGAAACGAGGTTACACTCCTACGCCATCTATGTGTGCATGGTGGAAACAAATCACCGCCCAGTTTATCGAAAACCCAGAGTTAACATTTTCTTTACCCGTTAGCGTCATTGTTGTTGCGTGGGGTGGGAGGGGGCGGGGGTCTTGGTATATTGGTTAGTTGAGGACGCGCGGCAGACGTCACCTGCACACATCGACAGGCCGCACACTGGTGCAGACATTCCATTACGCTCACATGCTCAATGCTGCCACCTTATTAAAACGAGACGCGAATCGACGACTTATCGGGCAATTAGTCGCGGACATCAGACAATAGAACGCGGTAACATGTTTCGCGTACATTGACTTTTGGACTTTTGCGGTCGGGTTAATAAATGTTTGTTTGCAAATAGAATTTCGTATTAGTTCAGTTTAGTTGAGCTTCATTATTGATTCATTAGATTTGTATTCATACACAATGCAATCTTATAAATAAAATAGACTATCATGTGTTGCCTAAGTAGTCCAATTAAAGTGCTTAAGCAACATGTGAAATATTTTGTGTTATAAATGTTTTAGTAATGAGCTGCAAACAAATCCACTTTGAAAGCACTAACAAAATACATTGCAATGTTCGGTTTAAATACCAAACTTCCACCAAATCTCTAACACCAACACTACATAAACACCAATGTATATTAGGCAACGCGGAAAAGTCGCACTACCACCGGTTCTCACTCGAACCTCAAACATGCGAGAACAATGCACTGTTTAATTCCGAAGGACTACGTTCGAAACTCTGTCTCTCTTGCTCTTCAGTGACTGTAAAATTGAAGGAAAGAGATACGGGTAATTTTAAACGTCAAATTACCGCGTTTGGTTTTACGCAAATTATTAACGTGCCCACAAGTTATAATTACAAATTCAGTTAACGTGACGCTTACTGGAGCATTTACATATATTTAAGTAATTTAGTAAATCTTTTCTATAGAACTACTGATACATTATAGATTGATTCACATACTTTATAGACTTGGGTTTAATTCCCATATCCTGGGTATAAACCCCTTTGTTATGAGCTTTTAGCCCTTAATTTCTGACATTTGAACCATTTAATGTATTTCTTATCAAGATATTCTTGTCGTCCATAAGAAGAAAAATAACAAGTGTTTAGTAGTCATTTATAATCTTCAGTAGCTCTAATCTAAACCAGAGATATATTCAATAATGGAAACCGTAATATTAGTTGGCTTTACGTTGGTACAAGATTTCGTTAAATTGACAAGGATAGTTAATGAATCATTCAAACATTGGTAACAGAACCCTTGAACCCGCAGGGAACTGCCACTTGATCAGGCCCTGTTAATCCGTGGTGCATCCGTATCGGCATTAAGGATGTTAATAGATGCATAATTCGCCTGCAGCACTGTTCGGAATCAGTCAGAGCCGAGCCCGCTTTGAATTATTGGTATGTGCAATCAAAACAATCGATACAATATCCAATTGTTGGATTTAGCGAACGCTATTCATTATCAGCGCACCATAAATACTATCGTACACACATTAAAAAAGTTAGAGCCAATCAAGAGAGATTTTCTCTGAGTAGACAAAAAAATGATGGAAGCGACCAATTTGTTTTTAGCTAGCATCTGCCTGCAACTCATTTTGTTTGGAAGTCGTTTATATCCCTATTCCCGGTTTCTATTTTCAGGATTATGTCTCCCTCAAGATTCTGTGCAACAAAACTATGCGCTATTTTTCTCCGTTGCTGCGTGAATGTACTAACCCACCAACTTTGCCAGCTTTTGTGTTCCTCTGCTCTGCATAGGTGTACCATCTGCTTCGTCTGGTCTCTAACAGAAGAACACGCTCTCCGCCTTCCCCTCGCAAACTCTTTTACGTCATCCCGTCATCTTTATTTCTGCTCTGCTACTATTTCCATCGGTGTCTTGTGCATGCAGACAGACCATCCAGTCCAGTCTCACGTATCTTACCTTACCTTAAGTATTCAAGCAGCCTTGAACAATGATTCAGCCTGTTAATGTGCATCAGACTTTAGTCCTTTGTTCCCGCATCAAAAACAACTCGCGTTTCACGACAATCTCTTCAGTATCACCGATTGATTAAATTAAACTCAAATTATAATATTCATGACCGACCTGTAAACAGTTGAGAGCAAAATGGTGTGCAAAATTCAGAGTAATTAAATTTATGAACGTTTCGTGACAGATATTGACGGTTTTATTAGCGGGAATTAATATTGTTGTTAAACTTGAATATTGCAAATTAATTGATGTTAATGCCGATATAAAATGACAGTGAGTAACACCATTAAGATTAAATGTAAATCGTAAAATATTTTATGACTTCAAACACTCCGATTTGAGTCATTTGCATCATTAAACTTCACTGAACTACCTAAGAAATGCTTTGCAAAAACGCACTTATAAAAGACATTATTTTTTATAAAGCCCGAGATTAAACTCAGAAGTGAACATTGTGAATTTTGGTGTAAATTAAATCTCCCTGTTGAACATTTGCACAAACAGCGCAGAACGCGAAATATGTATTTTAATATTCTCCATGTATGGCGCAGCTCTGGTTTATTACTACGGAACTCTCGGCTCTCGAGATAAAGAGTAGCCCGCAGACTGCACAGACTACTGGGGACAGATGATGCATTTTTAACCCCCGACAAAATAGAGGGGTGTTTTAAGTCTAACTTATGTATCAGCGTATGTTTATCTTAGTGTCTGTCTGTGGCATCGGAGCTAGCAAACAAATGGACAGATTTGGGGGCGATTTTTAAGTAAGCTACCTTAATCGGGATGGCTCGTTAGGTTTCATGAAAATCAGTTAAGCCGTTTATGAGGCAATCAGCTCTGAAAAAAAGTTGTCGCTAATATATAGCTATTTTTTAGCTGTCAAAGACGTGAATATCGATGCGTTAAGAAGGATTTATGTCGATCCAGGGCCGAGATTCTAGGCGATAAAAACCGTAACGTCTTTGACCTGTAATCGTATTGTCAACGTTTTGATAGCTCTTATTTACTTGACAGTGATGGCGGCTGAAATAAAAACAACAGGTCAAAGAAGATATAGTTTTTACGCCCTAGAATAGAGGCCCGGCATTACAGCTCCAGTGACGCTGGATCGTTGATGAACTAAGCAGTAAACACATGGTAGCATTTAATTGTGTTTATATTGTTCAACTATGATACTTACAGGGTCATTATTGATTGATTTCAATTGATTGATTTGATCGACCCTCCCTTAATTTTCACAAGATTCATTACATGTTTTTTTTCCGATGTCTGACAAAAAAATCAGCCTATTCCAATGACTAACTTTAGCCATTGTAAGTTTTCTTAGCAAATGAACAAGTCATAATAGTATCATATGAAAGTTTACATTGACGTAAAGTATAACTTTCAACTGGATGAACAAATGTAGTTATGTAATTGGTATATTTCAAGATTGTTTTAAATAAAGCTGACTAAGGAAATTTCTATTGACCAATCACAAGCAGTCAAACCTTAACCAATCACACAGTTAAAGCCCTGGCTATCAAACTAGTGTCAAATGCGTCATTTGAAACCAAAATATAGAATAAACACAGATGGAAACACTTTTAAAAATAACTTTCGCTTAAATAAACTTCGAAATATGTGCACGAGGCTGAGCTTCTTATGATTATTTCGGTGTACTGCGTTTTTGCCGAATCACGTTTGGTCGAATGTATCGTTTCCCAACTGTTTCATTTCCCAACCCACTTTATTTATGTAACTGTAAATATTTCCGGGTTTTTATAAAAACTAACTAAGGGAACCGATTATTTTCTCAATGGCCCAAAGGTTGACTGGAAGAAATGCATCGTCTAAGTTCCTCTTCATACAGGTCCATATTGCCATTCATAATTTATTTTTACTCATAACGAGTTGTAAGTCATAATTATCGCAACTCATAAAGTTTTTTTTTTTTTGCAACTGTTACTTTAACAGGATTTTTAAAAATCAAATTTAACCTCATCTAATTTTATCTACACATTGTATATTTCATAACTTCTGAAGAGTTTACGGTTCCAGTGGTTTAGAAAAATAACATTGTCGGAGGTCCATTGATAGGAGTTGCAATTTTATATGAACTTTGGCGCACCCTATAAACTTAATTTAGCAGTTGAATTTTAACACTACATACCTTTCTGTACTAAATTAATATAACAAAGTTGGTAAATGAACGCACTGTGATTACTAAGCATAGCTTAATGTGGCGAGTATAGAAAACAGTTTTGGATCTAGAATCTTCGCGAGCGGCGATAGGACATCGCTCGTAAACCTGCGCAGGAGCACCCGCAAATGGCTCACGCGCGGCCGCTTATTCTCTAAACTCAGCGTTGACCCTTATTACCGTGGTTACCATATGTAAGCGGAGATCATAATGAGCTGGTCCATGAAACAGATTGTCAGCATATTTTATGCTCAGATTTCGAGCAGTGTTTCTATAACTTTAGAGGCAAGAATGTGTGAACCAGTGTGTGACTCTGGCTTGTTTTTAATATGGTTTCAAAAAGTTTCCAAAGAAAACTCAAACTAAAAAAAAAATCCTTAAGGCTTCAGAACGTCCTTTTGTTTACAATTGGACCACATCAATCCAATAAAATTATAGTGACGATACGGTTTTAAACACAGAGGAATAGAGGCTGAATAAAACTATTTCATTAGTTTAATTTCAAATATCCCATTGCAGAACTACGCAAACAAATTGAGCATGCGCACGCTGATACGCAGTTCCTAATGACACTGTTGTATGAGGCATGTTAATATGCAAACGGATAGACCGCTTGATCGTGAATGAAAGTATGCGATTGCTCATTTAGATCTGACTCAATGAAAGTTTACTTTTACTCGTAGACCTGACTTTACTTAATTTGTCGAATAGACCCGCTTTCTTCTAGCAATCGACCAATTTAACTACCGGAGGCATAATTTCGCTTATGACTAACGCTATTATTGTTTTCAACTGACCATTTAAAGGTCATCAAAGATCATTAATGGTTTGAAATGTAATTGAAGAATTTTAATAAGTGTTATGCTTCTAATTCAAATTTAGGCCATAATTGAAAAAAACAACAAAGTCTAAGTCTATTTAAATATACCTAAAATTTAACAGCTTATTGGTGGCACTGAATTTATTTATCTATATTTTGAAAATCCTGTGAGACGGTACCAAAATTGTGGTCATTTATGAACGAAACAAGTTAGATCCAGTTTCCCGTATTCCCACCGATGTCTTATTAGTGGCTTGTGAGAACCATAAACACCGTGGGCGGGACAGTACAAGCAAAAGCTGAAAACCAATGTGAACACTTGCGCCAATATAGACGTTGGAGTCTTTATGTGTAATGTATATTGTAGGTTCCAACTTGCAGAAGATTGTAACCATATCTCCGAAGTATACTGTAAATTTTCTAGCTTTGGTTTAATTATTTTTTAATCCTGCAAAGTATGACTAAAAATGTAAAGAAAAACCAAGGTTGCAATCGGGAGCTGTAAATAACAATATTTTTTTCCGTTATGTTATTTTTATTGCTTTTTTTTCTTATGGGAGCAGTCTATATTAATGTAGAACCCCCCGCCATTAATATAGACTGCCATACTTTTACAGAGCTATACGATCTTCTTTCTCCTTTTTGTATTCACATAATCGTTTTGCTAATTTACTCCTCTCTTCACTCGCATACCATCCCTGTCTCAATTTTAACACATTGTGTATTAGTGGTGACAATGATCTTGAATTACAATGTTTTGGCTGGTAAGAGCGTAACATCCACCGTTCATGGCTTGTACAGATATTATATAAAGTATCCGTATACACCAAAAGTACGTCTTAGATAAGCTATCTTCTGTAAGCTATGCTCTATATCTTCCGGATTGCTACCACCATCGTATCCACTAACCCATCGCTAAGCATTAGTGTTTGTATCGTTGTGTTCCGGTGATGGGTTAAGACAACCGGTGAAATTACTAGCATAGAGGCATTCCATCTCAGTCCTCAAGGTTGGCAACGCATTTGAAGTCTTAGGATTGCAGTTTTGAGATTGTAGTCTAGAGATTTCAAATGTTTATGGGTCTCAGATCCTACTTACCATCAGGTGACCTGAGCGCTCACGTGCCGGTTCATTGCCATAAAAAAGGCAGCTTAGGGTTAACTACTTGACGCTTTGTTACCTTGATTGATTCAGTTCCATCTTTGGAACCATGGGTTTATACATCCATTTGACGATAATTAAACTAGAACTGTGGACGGCAGGCACACGAAAAGCTTTCAAATACTTTTAGCTTAATCCTAAAAAAGCGCTAGCCAATGCTTTCACAACACAATCCAAAATAAAGAGTGATGAATGCCTAAAATTCTCGATGGAATAGATGGAAGCACGCAGCGAATATTGGCTGGCTACAGACTACAAACGCGTTAGAAGCCGGGACAATGCGAGCGAGCATCACGCCCACGCCGCTGAGATAAATTTCCCTGTTGTTTCTACGTCTCCTTTTTACATCGAAGCACTTTATACGCAGTAGGCTCTACGTACACTAGGTGGCTGGCCAGTGGCAAGGCCAAGGGACGAGCGGTAGAGGTGGAAGCATTTATGAATAATTGGTTGTTTTCATTCATACCTGTAAGCATCTCCCTATCATGGTGCTGCCGTCCATAGGCGCGGTTTTTTATTACTTTCTGTCAAGTGAGCCATGTGCCTCTTAGAGTAAATAAAAACTCTAGATAAATCCCCAATAAGGCAAGCGTATTTCGTAATTGAGTACAATAGTCATAACCGGTTTTTATCTCGTTTTTATTTTAGTTTCCGCTGAATAAATTTAAGGTTTACAGTTTCCGTAAATACAGTGGAAACAAATATATCTATTTAAGATATCTTAAATATAAACAACTGGTATATTTTTGTGCAACAAATATGAGTGGGTAGGTACTTACAGCTTACATCTCCAGAACAGTTTTGCATGTTAATCATGTATACGAAACAATGCAACCAAACCTAAAAACCTTCTCTTTTTATATTTTTTCGCATTGATTGCAAACTGAAAAACAACAACAACTCTTCAGCTTTGGTCCACTACGTCTAAACTAACAAATTCAGCGTTCGCTTAAGTCAATTGCACATTATTTTTACTGTTCTCTGTAATCCTGTTGGGATTTACGATCAATAGAATAAACTTATAGAAAAATTCTATGTACCGCAACCTGTTCACGCATTTACACGAACTCGTTTTTGTTGCGGTAGCAAGTAGGTAGGGGCACCAAAAGATGAACGACACCCAAAAGCTGAACACTCGATCGAAATAATCACATAACTAAATCGTGACAAATATTACATAGTTCGGAATTTATTTTTCTTAAACAGCAACTCTTTGCTTACACCTCCATTAAATCTTAACATAGTAATATATTCTTTTTGGCCGTGATCGGTCATCGTTCTGGAGCTTCCCGCCAAAAATGTCGATAGTATGGGAAAATACTTAAGGACAGTGCTCTCCAAATTTAAGCTTTTAATTACGTATAAAATTCAATAATTGTCAGTCTTAGAAGGATTTGCTTGGTATGTATTCTTGATTAATCACTCTTTTATTGGAGTTATACGATATTTCATTTTTCTTGTTAGTTAACGAGAAATATGCCGTTCAAGTAATGGTTTCAAAAATGTATACCTAAGCCAATACTTGAACGGTGTTCAGCTACTAGGCAAGGCGTACTTTTTTTAAAGCTTCTTAATAAATCGTACTGAAATGAC
The DNA here is from genome assembly GCA_923062465.1 of Acleris sparsana. NCBI lineage: Eukaryota > Metazoa > Arthropoda > Insecta > Lepidoptera > Tortricidae > Acleris > Acleris sparsana. Next base: position 8,241,244 of record OV281293.1, read on the forward strand.
AGATGGAAAATTTAGAACTTAAAATGATCGTTAACTGCTCTTGTATCTTTAAACCAAAAGATGAACATAGCTTTTGATGTCTAATCCAATGATTTTGGAGTTTTAAATACTATGAAAACTATCACTGTTCAATAAAAAATGTGTGCCTAATACTTGAACGAATTAAATTTACTAGTTCATGTTTTGGATTCTATTCCAATATGTGAACACCTAATTGATTTTGTTTGTTCATTTCATAAATTCTGTGTCCTAAAATTAAACTAAGTAAATTCAGTCGTTCAACTTTTAGGCATAGTTTTATAATATGAACACTAGTAGTAGTATACTAGTAGTATTTATGGAAATGTTTACTAATATTATAAATGTTAAAGTAACACTTTTTGTCGGTTTATCTGTTTAAAAAGATAAGTAACTAAGTAGTTTTGCTAATGATTATTGATAAAAAATACTAATTCGTTGTTTTTATGACACAAATAACCATAAAAAATAGGAACCTTATGTACGTAAGTAATATTAAATAAATGTAAACAATTAAAAAATAAAGAATATTTCGTTAACTCGCATTTTATTGCTAAAAGTGAATAGAATTAAAATGATATAGGTATTTTATTATGTTAGTTCAACTTTTGGGCCCAAACCGTTCAGAATTAGGGCACGCTGTTCATCTTTTGGGCAAATCGGTAAATTTTTGGTTTCAATGATTTTTAGAAAAATACGGAGATATAATAACAGGCTTTATAATAGTCATTTTCAATCTAGACCATATACTGTACCATATAAAAAAAAAAATAGGGTGAAATTTGTTACTTTCACTGAATATAAACTGTCTAAAGTTGGTGTAGTCGCTTAATCGTTCATCTTTTGGTGCTCTTACCCTAAATATTATTATGAAAAGAAGGTGGATTAGAAATAGTAAGCGGGGAGGATACACCTACGTTCCATAATACCGAAGAAATGGTAACTTTATTATTATTATTTTTCTGAAAGCTGGTGTTGCGGGTGGTAGGACCTTGTGCAGGGTCCGTCCGGATCGCTACCACCATCTTATCCATTAACCTACCGCCAAACAGCAGTGTTCGCATTCTTGTGTTCCGGTTTGGGGATAAGACAGCCGGGTGTAATGTCTAGCATAGGAGTATTCCATCTTAGTCCTCAGAGTTGGCAACGCATTTGCAGTCTTAGGATTGCAGTCTTGTGAATGCGAATGTCTATGGGTCACAGTTTCCACGTACCATCAGGTGGCCTGTGTGCTCGCTTGCCTTCTCTATGCCATAAAAAAAAAAAAACTATGTGAGCTATTTGAGATTAAATGCATAATTAAATTGATAAGGTTAGGTTTGATTTATAAGTGACATCAAAACAAAGACTTCTATTCAACCATTGCATTCCGAATTATCTAACTAACCCGAAAAAAAAATTCTTTGTTATGAAGTTTCACCCAAGCGACAATCGCTACTCTCTTGCATCTCGCACCACACAGCAAGATAGGCATGCATATGTCTATGCAGGCCGCAGTCATTGAACCGTAGAGGTCAGGTGAAATTATCTCGTTTGGACCGCCCTACGCGACATCTGACTCACAATGGCCGGATACTGTTTTTATCTTGTGTTTTGATGCTCGGGTATTTGGGAGCAACTAAGTTACTGTTGTTAGATGCACTTTACATCGCTGATGTTTTGCTTGACCTTGCACGTTACTGAGGAAGATTTATAGAATAACATTGTTGCGGTTTTCTTTGTAAGGAATCTGAATGTGAACCTTTTCGTTGGTTGGAACGGAGTCGCGGGCAACACCTGTTTTATATAAAGTTTTAATCGTTTCTTGGTTCATTGTATTAAGGTTTTAAAGTATTTTGATTTGCATGTTTAATTATTTTTTGTTACAGACCCCACAATTAAGGCCGAAAGACATACAATAACATAGGTTAGAAGTCTGATGTGTGGGTAAAACCGTGTTTTTTTTTGTTGAAATTTTTGCTAGACCATATAGATACCTATTTTAATACTTTTCCATTTATATATAATTCCTTATCTCGTATTTAACCAATAATCGAGTAAATACGTTTTAAGCAAGCGTTATTAACTTGCCCTAAGTCGTTCGACGCCTGCGCGGTGCCGCTGCCGACATGTCGCTATCGGCCTTAGATCTGTCCACACACTCACATGCAGGGTACTATAGGTGGTTTTAGTCTTTTAGTGTGACTCTACTCGCTTTGGTGTGACAGTTCGTTAGTCAGGTCTACCTACACAGGTTGTAGGTTTCAGAAATCAAATTAGGAATCTTAATAGTTTCGCCAAGACCGACTGTCTGTCTGTATGTCACACTCACTTTTCTCAGAAACTATCAAAGTTACAAAACTGAAATATTGTACGCATACCTATAGACATTAATACCGCGCTGTTTTTTATGGTTATGCTTTGTATAACGGTTTAGTATATGTTCTACCTAACCCAACAGCTGTTAGTTATCATGTACCGTAAACTGGGGTACTTTGATTTACGGGGTAACATTGCCCACCCCAAAAACTATCTTTAATATTTAATTATTCTATTAAATGTTTCATCAGTACTAAGCTACTCATACAGTTATATAATTACTTCAACAATTTAAGATAACAACTAAAACAGTTACCGTTTTAAGGTCGGCCAATGTTACCCCGTTAATCAAAGTACCCCCAGTTTATCGGTATATATTTTGTCTATTTGATAAATCTAAAATGATCATTCAAAATGAAAAATGATGAAAGAAACTTAAAAAACATTTTTAAATAACTGTTCAATGATAATCCCACTTGTCATAGTGCGTCCACTTTATTTATTTTTTACATCAAAATCGGCCTACGCGTTTAGTTTCTAGAGCGCCACAAAGGAAGAAACATAAATACATACTTCATATAAGCTGAAAACCACATTACCCCTTCGGCGTGGGGTAAAAAGTGGACAATTAGATTTTGGTTAATATATTAGAATTGGTATTCAGTTAAAATAATTGAATATTCACTTTTAGGATTTATTTACGCGTAAATGAAACGGTTTGTAACGTTTAGATATGTATTAAAGAGGTCGCCCATAAGCCCGTGCGAGACCCCGCGTGGCCTTTTGCACAAATCCGCCTCCGCACCGCAACTCGCACCGCTTCCGCTTCCGATTCAACAACTACCTATTTGTAGAATCGTATTATTTCAATAGAAATATCTAAATAAGACATTTCCGGTTGCTTATAATGTGAACCCGAGTGTTAAAAAACCGCTTATTATTACTGCCGTGTTTCGAAAGATGGCGGCTAACTGTCATAGTAACAGTAAAAGTATTTTAATGAAAATTAAAAAAAAATAGTACCGTCACCAGCAATAAAATACGATTCGTTATAGGAGTCAAAATATCTGACACGCTCGTATGACTCGATATGATATTTTTGAAGTCCTGTGTTGAATCATATAATATTGCTGGTGACTGTACTACATTGCAGTTAGCCACCTTCTTTGGTAGGTATTACGGCAGTTTAGCTGGGTTGAATACCTAGCTAGAAGTACAGTCGGCCAAATATGCGGTCTGACACTTTAAGGTTAAACGTTTGCACGTCTTAAAAGGCTAAGGTCGATGAGATGCGTCTGCCGATTCAATTAAAGGTACGGCTTTAGCGACAGGCTTTTTTGCAGGTGGTAGGACCCTGTGCAGGGTCCGTCCGGATCGCTACCACCATCTTATCCATTAACCTACCGCCAAACAGCAGTGTTCGCATTGTTGTGTTCCGGTTTGGGGATAAGACAGCCGGTGTAATGACTAGCATAGAGGCATTCCATCTTAGTCCTCAGGGTTAGCAACGCATTTGCAGTCTTATGCTAATGTCTATGGGTCACAGTTTCCACTTACCATCAGGTGGCCTGTGTGCTCGATTGCCTTCTCTGTGACATAAAAAAAAAAAAAAAATTCTTTGGAAGTTGTATCAAAATTGGGAGACTACCTTTTTGGCTGACTGTACTTCTACACTACTATGTCTATGACTATGTTTATGTCACAGTTAGAGGTGAGAAATTGCAGATAGTAATATTTTCGATTTAGGCCAAATATCCGTCACTTATTGCAATAACAAGCTTCAGTCAAAGAGTTCGTTCATAGTAAATTATAAACTGTAAATTTTCATTATTCAATCCGTTCATATTATTGGTATTTGTTTTTTAGAGAGAACTGGGTTAAAGCAGCCTTAATAAAGCGGCCTAAGAAAAAGTCGTGTTACGTAAAGGAATACTTACAAACTCATTTATTCGAAGCAAACGTCTTACGTTAAGTTGCTTGTTATTTTATTGTGGTAATAGAACAGTAGACGGAATAATGTAGGTGATTTGTACTTTCTTGAAGTCTGTCACATAACCGATCAGGATGTCTGTCTGAAAAATTAGGTACGCCGTAAAAAATAAGACTTACACTTCAAGAACTCTTTAAGAGTGTTTTGAGATTGGGTAAAGTCAGTAAGACGAGCCTAGCGTATGTGAGCGAGTGAGAGCGAAGCACAAACACTAATGACTAAAAGCTAGATCGCACTATAATAATCTTTCGGTGTAATTGATGAAGCAGTATATGCATAATCAATGAAACGCCTCCATCCAATTACGTGATTGCCGCAACTAATTAAAGTTTCGCCGAACTTCGTACACAACACTGAAGTGTTCTGAACAAAAAGGGATATGCCAACCAAAAATGCACATAAAAATAAACGGGAAAGGTTTTACGAAGTGAAATCTAGGTGGAAATATCAACGCGGCTTGCGCCTGATGACGAGTAGCTAGGGATGCGCCGGCGGCGATCTGTCGATGAGCTATCGATGTTTCGGGAATAACTATATTGTACTATGTAACATATGAGTAATAATTAATTCCTCCTGGATTTGAGTGTACCTATATATAGAATATACATATCGGAAACGGGTAAAATACATCATTTTGGGATGTCATAATGCGGAATTGATACAAATAGGGCTTTTTGATTATTCCGATCATTCCTATATCACTAAAGATTTGCTAACTCTTGCACGTTAATATACCAACAGAAAACATATGACTTTTAGAATTCAATAAATCCAGAGAAACATAATACCTACCTCCATGACATCTATGAGTTTATTTACCTACTATAAGGGTAACGTATATTATCAGTTTAATCTTTTACCTTCCTATTGTAATCAATATGTATATATTTATCGTAATAAATCTTTATCATAGGTTAGCAATGCGTCATACTAATCACTGTAGTGCGTCAAATGTGTGTTTATGCCATGACAAAGAAAAGTCATGGGGTTAACAATTCTTGCATCACGCCGACGTCGATCGATACGTGAGCTGTAATTAAACGAGACATTATGAATCTAAATGAGACATTAAACACTGCTGTTAGTGAGGATAGGTCACCTTTAAAACAGGAGGCTTGTAAATCATACACACACTGTGGTCATACAAAGGTGCGCTAACTGTAGGCGGCCTAATCGTTCAGGGCGCAAAGTGATTAAAGATACCGAATTAAAACTTGTGACTCGTAGGTGTCTGAGTTTTTTTGTTACACTTGATATCTAAATGAAAAGATCTTTGCAAAAACTAGATTAAATAGTAATCTAGATTTATTTAAATATTGGAAGGTGCAGACATTAAACTTAATTATGTTAGGCATTCTTTACCAGTCAGCTGAATAGGCCAATCAAAATCAATTTTAAGGGTTGTGGCAGTGATATATACTCGTACGAGTATATCAATGATAATAATAATTCATTCATAAAGTATATTCATAATTATCTCCTTAATAAGATATGAACATCGTCATTCAAATTGTTACGTGTGAAACACCAGTTTCACCACACAGAAGAATGATCCATACTAAACATTTAATCAAATTCACAAGACTCTGCTAAAACTTAAATACGCTAGCTTTTAGTGGAAAATCCGGCCGCGTAGAACTCCTTCATCGCTGATGTCCAGAAACTGTTTTTTTTTAATTTATCCACTAATTTCTCTCTAGCCCTCTTTGCTGCTGCAGCTCTGTGTCTGTGCAAAAGAAGAACAAACCAACAAACCATTTAAGCATTAATAACGGAAACCCATCCTTTTACCGACCTTTCATCGATTGTATAATTTCATAGAACGCAATTTTCTGCTGAAACCATGATGTTTCAGGATGTCTTAAACATTAATTACGTAGGTTAAATGCGATCAGATCGATAAAATTAAAATTCTGCGTGATGAAAATGATACATTCGTTAAAAGGTGTTTTGATAAAATGATACGTACCCATTAATATTGGTAGGGGTACGGAGGTTGTTTACTCTTTCTCTTTCTTCTCGTTCCATCAACAAAGTTCTCGATTAGAGTTATTTTGATGTGTAATATCGGTTAATCCAACACGTTTATGGCAGTGTAACTATTATTCAAGCCAAGAAAGCTATAAAAAATCATAAGCTAAAGCTTATCGATTGACAAAACACACGTTTAGAATTCACTCGTAACTGCGATAGATGGCGTCATACGAGTACACGACTCGATAGGTATTTACACAAGCGACAAAGAGATTCATGGACTTTGGCAGGAGTGCCGTGGCGTAGTGGGTCTGCCCGTGTTGGCTTCACGCCAAAACAAGTACAGTTGGAATACAGTCGAAGTTCATGGAATTTGATATCGTTACTAATGTTATAAATGCGAAAGTGTATTTATTTGTTTGTGTGGTTATTTACGCCGCGACGGTTGTTAAAATGTTCACGGCATGCTTGCTGAGATTCAGTGATACGAAGGCCTTAGGTTTTTAACCGCTTCGAAGACAACAGCAAATAATGTTTTAATATATGTTTAGTGAAAAATACATTAATAAACTATTTACGTTGCAATTAATTTCCAAACCGAACAAGGTCCCGTTTGCAAAATAATCTAACTTACTAACATCTCCATCATTTTCCCATCACTAGAGTCGGTTGAGTTCTCCGTTGTTGCTTTTTTCCCATTTGCGAGTTTCACGGCGACCGTTGCCTGAAACTTACACGTACCCAGAATATAAATGCTATATCCCCGTCCTGCTCCCGCTTTACGATCTAAGCGGCATACGTCTCTCTCTGGCCACAAATAAAAATGTCTAGCCACCTCAAAGTTCAAATAGAAATTGCAATATCCATTTTCCGCTTGTATTTCAAAAGAAGCTCTGGAAGAAGGTTTTTAGATTCATTTTAGCGGGAGTTCAAGTTTTATTTAAGACAGTTTAGCCTTAAAAAGGGAAAATGTTGTCTTTTTCGAACCAGTTGTCTCTGTTCCCTGGCCGCTGCGCCTACATATCTAAAATCATCTGGACGAAGTAAAGCGATTACTTTTGAGGCAACTTTATGAAAATGTACAAACTTATTAATTCTTCCGTTAGGATGGGAAATCCTCTCTAAATTAATCCTGAAGATACAATTTTAATTTTCATTTCATAGGCGGAAATCGTGTTTGGATAATATGCCAAGAAATGCGTGCCACGATAGCTTTGCATTACCGTTATTCGATGTAAATTTAATGAGACCAAATACTTTTTACGTATTTCATTTTCAAGTGACCTCAAAAAGTCAACATGGGACTACAGCAAAATTAATACTTCTTCAATAAGTACAATGCGTCTGGATTGGGTTTAAGCTCGTGTGTTTTTCCGTGATTATGCGGTTTGTTACAAAGTTGTTTGACAATGCGACTTTAGTTTCGATTCACATAAAATCATAGTCGCAAAATAACGATGGTTATTTGCCCATAAAATATTAAATATATTTTTTAACGATGATCCCAACTGAATGTCAGCAAAAACAAAAACAATTTGTTTTAAACATTCAATCATTTAATGTAAAACAGAGACTATTTGAAAGTTGCTTGAACTCCACATAAACCTGTGGCTTCAGGCGCATATTTATAGTATAGCTAAAGCTACGCTCCATTACTTTGTCTTTTCGCTCGCGGCAATTTTAATCTACGCTCCGCAGCGGCGACTCCTTATCTTGGCTACAACAGCTCAGAGTCACAAAGAAGTGCCTTTAGTACACAATTAAACAACACGTGGGCCACAGTTCACATAATGAGGACATGTCTTGTACAGTCAAGGAAAAAATAAGTATACAATCTCAATGCCTAAAGAAATACTAATGAGGTTCGAGTGCTAAAACCTTTTTTTTGTAGGAACTTTATTGTGTAGTAAGGAGATCACACCGGGTTATTCACGTAAATTTCGTCAGTAATTTTGTCGTGTGATCTCCTTACTATGTCTGAGTCTCACGGAAGTTTTATGTTTGAAACTTTATTGCCCTACAGCTTAGCTTTATTGCTTTATAGTCCTACTACTTAAATCTTTTAACTATATTAAAGAAGAAACTGACTGATTAACATATCATTATTGGTCCATATCAACTCACACCCCAAACCGCTGCCTCTAGAGATTCCAAATTTGGCACGTAGGTTCCTTATTATATGAGATCTAGGGTTGCACTAAGAAGGGATTTTTGGAAATTCATCCCTCAAGGGGTTACAATAGGGGGAGTGGAGGGAAACTAATTTTACGCTTACGAGGTCGCGGGCGGCCTTTATCCTCGTCCTGTCCAATGTTCTTTAAGAACAAATGGATTTAGTATGTTCTGCCCGGTAATTCAAATTATCCATACAAAAATGTCCTTCACAGAGGATATTGGGCAGGTATCGGAAATCTTTCAAAAGTGCTTGCTACTCCTTCCTGCATCCGCATTTGAAATAGAGATAACTTATACCCTGGATTAACAAAAAGGCTACTTTTTGTCTTAATATTTCCCGAGGGAATAACGATTTCGCAAGCAGAATCTATTAATAATATATGAATAAATGATTGACTTTAATTGTTAGCTGTTCTTGCTATATGGACGATCTAACGAGGGAAATCATACGATCGAGTTTTAAGCTGCCTAATAGAGAATGCACGCCCTAAAATGTTGACTGTGCGCTCTGACTGCACAACTTAAACTAGCTGACTAACAATTCGCCCATTGAGTTGGTGAAGATAATCCACTACCTGCAATAAACTTTTTTAACTTTGCCCGTGTTTGTACATGTAACGTTGCCTTCACCTAAGTAACTGAAGAAATGGGTTAGAATGGCAGCCCAAAAGTGCTAATTAGATGTTTATTATCCTTTATCACATCATACACCACGCACTTATTGTTTTTTAAAGCCCTGCATTGACAATTTTAAGAAGAGTAGGTCAATAAATTCGAGGATAAACTATCTCCAACCTCTGTGGTGATTCAGGAAACTGACTATAGCATACACGCATTGGATTTTCCCAGCGTTGGCATCTAAAATTACAATTTTAATGTGTATGGGTCTCACACTAGTCCTATCATCATCCTTTCAAGTGGTATTGCCTTATCCATGCTCCATGTCGCGTCTTTGCCAATATTTTTTACCTTAACTGACATTTTAAAACATCCATGACAAATAACAAAAACTGTACGAGTGTAAGCGTGAAAAGTGTAAGTTTCAAACTGGTATAAGAATATTACCGGCGGGTTGAAATAGCACAATGTGTGGTCTGTTTTGACTTGTAGAAAGAGAGGGCAATAGAAAGCTCTCTCCAGGCTGGTGTACTCTTAGGGACCGAAGCCTATTGGGGTGAAGTTGGAAATTTTATATATGTAGGTCAACTGACTCGGGTGCTTTCTGACGCGGGTGGCGTGATCGAATTGGTTGATACAATTTGTCGCTAGATGTCGCTAGGTCGCTACAGACTAGATAAATATAGGCTGATCTCCTTATTCTGACTCCGCAAACTCAAGACTGTTTAGGGTACTCAACTAAAATAAGACAGTTCTTAAAGGAATAGCGATAAACGTCTTCAACGCATGCAGAGTCGCGGGTGGTTAAATTGCTAGTAATAATAATAAAATACAAGAAAACAAAGTTAAAATGTCTACTCGTGTATCAAATATCTTTGTAAAAAGTCACTTGAAAACCTTTATGCCTTTTAAACAACTTACACCCGTATTGTTGTTGGTTGTACCACATAATTACAAACTTTGCTTCATATTCTCAACGGAGTAGGTTTAAAACATAGGTGTTACGAATGTTCACACGACATTAAGCCCTAAGTTATAACGAAAGCGTTAGCAATTTCGGTAACCAACAAGGTATTTCGGCAGTAATTTGGTTTATAGGTATAGGTTGGTGTAATGACCTTATTTGTTATTCATGCCCGTTACCCAACTACTGCGGTACCAAAATGAATGGATTATACCGGCCGTGCGCTGAAAATGGGTTTTGAATTAACTAAATAATTATATTTGATAAAAGTAAATTAACGCACTGCGCCTCTATTCCCGACGGTAAAAAACATATCGTATTTGACCTGTAATGGTACCGTTTTGACGTCAGGCGCCATTACTGTCTAGAAAATAAGAGCTATCAAAATGTTGACAATACGAAAATAGATAAAAACGATATTGTTTTTACCGTGTTGAATAGAGGCTGTTATAATACGAGTACCCTTCAGGGCTCTATATCGTCTGCCATTATTTTTCTAATAAAGTAACTTTTTTTAAATAGTTTGGTTTTTTTAAGGCTAAGCAATTCACTTTAGGATGAGTGTAAGAGACAGAGCTATACCTAGCAGTTACGCAACTCTGTCTCGTTCTAGCGCCGTTAACTCAATTGCATAGCCATGTCATCGTAAGCCTCTTAATATCTATAACACCTTTTTTTTTTGATATGTTAATATATATTAAATTTCCCTTGAAACTGTTAAACACCTTTGACGCCTTTTTCGCATGTGTTTTGGTTGAATCTTTAAAACTACCACATTTAACGTATTTTTTTTTAAATTGAACTCAATTCTGGTAAACCATTTTTTGTGGTTTTAAAATAAACATCAATTATGAGAATTCGACACTACATTCGAGCCGCGTGTAAATCCATCTCACGTCCTTCTATCTAAAAGCCTAAAGCTCATAAAGCCATCCCCTTTTGATTTTTGTGTAGGGATGGCAGCATATGTGGCATCTTAAGAACACTCGAAAAGTGTTAGGTGACCACCAGCTACCGCTTCACTTTCCAAGTACCACTCTTTATACATATTGTAATTACTTACAAACTGTACAACATCATCTCGTCCTGCCTGTATTGTAAGATTCCAGTTGGTTATAGTCCATACTGTAGTGAATAAAAACAAGCTTAGCCGTCGAGGAGCCGGACAATCAATAAAACAATTTGCGAGGCTCAGTTCTCGGGTAAAGTGGTGCAAGTACAAGAGATCTGTTTTAGCCCCCTGCGGCGTGGGCAACGCTCGCTTCACATCCATAGCTAGCCAGTTTGACCTCTCGTCTCGAGGTATCTTTACCTTTTTGCATAGTGACATGCGCACTATTAGAATTAAGTAAGTAATTTATTGTCAGTCTTTTAAAGCAAATGTGAAAAAACATGCCATTATTAATTTTTGCCCTCAAACTCATCGTCCGTAGTATGTTTGTGTTCAGGAATGTTCCAGTTATATCAGGCTATATCACTTTCCGTCTTATGTTAGTGTGTATCTTACTAAGGTAAAAGACTAAACGAGTTAAGCTTGTTGTGTTGGTAATTATATCTAGGTCAATATGTGTGTGTGTGAGATTGTCCCCTGACGTTAAATTATTTAAGGGCTCATTTCCAAATTCAGTCCAGAGTCCTAAACCTTAACGTCACAATGGCAACCACGCGTATCAGACTCAAGGTAGGTCTAACATTATGATGACGACCAGACATGAACTAATAATAGTTATTAATAAAGCCTTTAATACAAGTAAAATTGATAATACTACTATGGTGTTCAAATCTGGTGATCTAACTGGCCAGACTCATACTACTTACACCAAATAATAACTACTTATATCAAAAACAAGGCTCAAATTAGGTAGAAAGTAGAAACCAGTAATTCCTTAATTTCCTACTCAATCGCATACATTATGTACATAATCAATATGTCCCAGGCTATTTTTATGCAAATTCCTCATTTAATACCCCGTAAACAGGTCCGTTACGTAAACACTTGGTTTATGACTGCATCAATTATGCCTAAGCATATCCTAATTACTATAATGGCTGGGAGGGGGAGGGTCAAGGGAGAACTCACGTGAGCTGAAACACTGATGTACTTACCCCTACACGCGGGGGCAAGCTGAGAATCGAGGAGGATTATGGCAATATCCGACTATGCCGATTACTTGGATACCATGATTAAATCTGTTATGTTAGATGGCGATTATTGGGCAATGAGTATGGGAATATGACGAGATTTTCGATATGTAGGTTAGCTTTAGCAACGCTTATGAAAATAAAAAAGGTTGCACTTGATAAATAAATAATATTCATACCTGGGTACAATTATGGGTTTTCGGGTACAAACATTTAAAATAAAAATAAAAACCGTAGAACCTATTCAAGAAATTGTTTTGTTTCTTTTAACCAGCTTTTGTTAAATTTATTTATACACATACATACATTAAATCACGCCTGTACCCCAGAGACCACTCATTTCCACCTCCTACGATCCGATTAATTTATGTTACAAGATACATTTGATCTTTCCCCGTTATTGGGATAGGATTAAAAATACATTGTGTCTTAGAACTGATCTTATGAGGCAATTCGCAGCTGATGATTGAGCAAACCTAGTTACAGTTAAAAATATATATTTTACACAAAAAATACCTTCTCTTAGAGACGATTCGTCAAGTTTAGTAATTTTATTATACTTAAGTTATAACTCTATACGAGTACGCGACAGTCACGTTAATATTCATAAAATTAAATAAATATAAAAAAGTCATAAATTAAGTCCCCATAAACTCTTAAAAATATATTCGACAGTCAAAAACGCTTTCCTTAAATAACAAATGCATTTTGAGTTCTAAATAGCTGCAAAAAATAGTAGCTGTACCTGCAGTTTTTTAACTTAACGAATGAAATTACGTTTAAGTAAGTAATATATACATATATGAGTCATCATCTCTGATGTTCCTACATATACGATACCCGGGCATACAAACGAACTAATTTCACTAATAGTGCTATCACCGTGTCACCTTCGACTTAATTACAGTGTTAAATCCTTATGAGATCATTACCCGCCATTATTAAAGTAGTTCAACAACCATGCGGATGCTTTTCCACTAACCTTTGTTTGCAAACGCCGTATTGAGGGCTTGTTAGATTATTTTCCCATAATATTTTCTTCTCTGACGATGAATCTTCTATTTGTATTTTTTTCCAATCTTATTTTATTCCAATCGCAGATTTTCTGATCCGGATCTTTTCTCATTTATTTAGGTCACAATTGTTGGGTAGCTTGAATTATTCTAGTTTTGCAGGAGGCCCAAAGGGCCATGCATCGAGAAATAGGAGCTCCGGAAAAACGCATAACGCAGAACAGGACGTTGAAAACTTTATTCGGGAAAAATTCGAATGGAAACTGTAACAGAAATACCGATTTTGGGTATTGTTCTAATAAATTCCATTAATGTCCCATCAAAGACCAGTCAAACTGGTAACCTAACCTAATCTAATCTATTGCTTCACCAAAAAGCTACTTTCTGTAAAATATCTTCATTAAAACATCCAACCGAAATGATAAATAAAGCGGAAACTTGTCGTGTAATATTTTAGGTAATTTTATCACCGTCAAAATGTTCATACACTTCATTCTCTTCCCATTTAGCCGTAAGCGGCACCGAGTGATATTCTCAAACTCGATCGCGTAGAATTCGAAGTCGATAACTTCGCCCAGCTACAAAAGCATTTCAAACAAAAAAATAGGGCCAATTAAAACAAAGGAAAAAAAACTCGTTATGTTTATAAGGCAGAAAACGGAAAAGATTTTGAAATTTCAACAATATCAGAATTCATGAAGTGATTATGTTTAAAGAAATACCCAGTAGAGAGTGTAAGTAAGTAGAGTTGGAGGCATGTATTATTGTTGGAAAAGATGAAACGAGTCTAGGATTACGACATGATGGTTGAACGATGACAACATTGACACCACGGTAGAGAATAAGAGAGCAGCATGTCCTCAACGTAATTAGCGGAGAAGGCGTCAGAAGACGGCAGCGCCACCGAGCCGGGAATGTTCCCGCTCATTTACATGCAAATGAGGGTAGGAGCGCTCGGCGCTGCAAGTATATCGGCACACTTTTCAAATCTGAAACGCCACTTGGTTCTTTCTTCGAAGACTGACAACCCATAGATGTTATCGTTTTTGACTGTACTATACCAGTTGCCGGTTTTCTGTAAAATAAGTTGACGAGCAAAAATTATGCAAGCATGTGTGTATTGTGAGTTTAGTTTCAAAGATAAGAACGGATGCCGGATGTGCTGTAAAAAGTGCTACGTTTATCGGTTTACCTTTGAATGGTTGTAAGATAAATATCGCTAAGGAATGAATACGAATAATAGGTTTTGTGGCGTTCTAATTTATAAATTATAATACACATTAAATAGCATAGTACTCTGGCTGGTACACTTCGATCATCAACAGATGGCTCCACACTTGGCAAGGCTAATATGTACAGTTCCATCAATTAATTTACTACTATTATATATAACTGTTATGTAGTAGAAGTTGAAAAATATAATGTTTATCCTTAATCACTTTATTAAACTTAAAATTAACTAACCTAGTATTGTACTATTTAATTCAACTCTGTTACACCATCGTTAGACTGTTTGCGGTTTTCTTCTATTTCATCGATTAAGTTCAAGATACCAATTTTGAATTTACGTTTTTCTTGAGTTGTGAAATGAGCAATGTCTGGTATGATACTTTTCAAAAATTGCATGTCGGTGTTTTCTTCTGTCTTTATTACTTTAGAGGATGTAGCATCACTATCTGGTTCTCTTTCCCTTTTTAAATGGTTTTCATTTGTCAAAGTATCAGTGCTGCTCGCACTATTAATTTGTGTGTTTTCTTCTTGTACATTCTCGACTGGCTCTAATTTTATTGTGATTTTTCTATCAATAGCTAAAGGATCCTTGTTATTCCTGTACGTTCTAATCTGAGCTTTATTACGCGTCCAACCATTATTTTCCTCATCATCGTCACTATTATCTTCATTTTCATTTGGTGGTTGCCTGGAACATAAGAAGTAAGGTGTTGGTAATCACAATAAAAAAAAGTTTGAAAAATACTGTCCCTATAAAATATTATGTATTTACCATTTAGGTTTCGTGTGTGCGTGTAGAAACTCTAACGCATCGTAGAGGTAGTATTGTTTAGCGGTGCCCTCTTTACCTTCTTCGTGCAATTTCTTTTTAAATCTAGTGAAGGATGATCGTATTCCTTTCCACTTACATTTTGCTTCTTCAACTGTAAAAAAAAACTTTTTGCTACATCCTACTAATATTTATAATATTGTACGCGTTTGATATTTTGTTATTTCTTCACGCTGTAACGGCTGTACGGATTAAGATTAAGGATTTAAATTAACACACATGCTAATGTTCATTCCAGATCATTTTTAAATGTTCGAGGGAATAACGTACAAAAGGTGAAAATTAATGCCTAACAGTCTACGAGTAAAGAACAATAGAATCGTCTATTATTTTCCGTCTATTATTTTAATCATCATCAGCTAGTTGTATAGGGAACGAGTGGGTAATAGTTGTCATCGTCGATATTGCTTCTTGCGTTTTGATTAATAGAGGCAACTTTCACTCATTCTTTTACAAACTAGTGTGACGTATTTACAATTTTGCACACAAAGTGGACCATTTTTATTGAAAACCCTGACCAAACTCGAGCTCTTGGCATTGGATGAGATAACCAGTTAAGTGCCAGCGACAAGCGTGGCGTATTCATTTTGCATGCCACCGCTATTTGGGTGGCAATTGATGTGTACCTGTACAATCCTCGTTTATCTCGCGCTTTACGCAATCGATCACCTTATCCCAAGCTACGAAGCAGACTTGGTTGCGATGAGGCATCTTGTTGTCGTACAACACTGGGAACCTTTCCACGATCTTGACGAACTGGAGAGTGGCTTCGTGACTGTCCTTCATTGTTCTGAAAAAAGAAATAGGTTAAAAAGCAAGCTATTAAAACCCGACTGCAAGTGTTGTAAGTTACCATGAATATAGTTATTATTTCGTCATTTTGACATATTATTTAATTAAAGTACCCGGTGGCACTCGCGACGCTAAGACGGATCTAACGACACCTCGTTTGTCGAAATTGGGCCACCCGTTGAGCCTCTACGTGGGAATCACGAACCATACATACATACAGGCCAAAAACAATAAGTTGAAAGTTGGCGCTTTATAATTCATTTATTATTATCAGTACCTGGATGACCTGTTATTGTTTTTCGTAAGTTTTATAAGAATTACACCCAGCTAGATCTATTTATCGCCCCCGAAACCCCCTGCATACTAAATTTCATGAAAATCTTTGGAATCGTTGGGTTAATTACTGATCAGTCTACGTCAAAGATATATTATGTTAACATTCTGCACCTTATTTCAACGTAATAAAGTAAACATACTTTGACTTCGACCGTACATCTAAAATAATACTGACTTTTACTTCTTTACCCGGCGGCGACTTCAACAGCTACCGCGGGGATATGGCGTTTCCACAATGAAGTGATTTCGCCAGTGTCAAGTATATATAAGTATGAATCAATATAGCAACAAAATAAAATCCAATCTTGTCTAGGAAGATTGGGGGCAACGTTGTACGGTAATATGTAGGACAGAGGTCAAGATAGTTTTAACCTCTGTACCACTACGAGTCCACTTGAAACGAGAAGTAAGATGCCAGATACACGAAATAAGTCCAAGTCTTATATCACTGTGCAACACAAAGGCATATAAGGACAAATCACTAACAGAAAAGAATATTGAACACCTAAATACACAAAAATACTAAACTACAACTAATTACACATCCGCCATCTTTTAACGTTGCAAATGGTCCTTCCACTGACTTTTAATTATTGTAGGACAATGACAAATCGTGACTGTCACGAGTTCTTAGTTTTCGATAGTAAAATAAATAAATAGTATTTATTAAATGTCTAGTCCTTCCCATTATTTAAATAAACTAAATGTATCACTATCTGATTAAATGCATTTAATAATGATTGACATTTCAATCTGTCATTTGACGTCAAACAATCAAAGTCGATTCTTATAAAACGACTTAACTTCGAGAGACCAACTCGTTGGCATGACAACTACGCCATTTTACAATTTGATAACATTCTGCAATTTGATAACCGAAGCATATTAAACCTTATAGCCATATGCAGTAGGTACATTTTTTAGATATAGGTATAACAGATGCAATATTTTTTACTTTTAACAGACAAGGTGATAAATCAAAAAAGATAAAATATATTTTTTTCAAATTATTATGCCAAGGATACACATTGAAAAAACATTAAGAATAGTTTCGCCGTGCTGCAAAGCATACTATTCAGTAGAAATCGCCAGAGATAAAAGTTCATAGTAAAAAAACCACCTACATACTACTCTTTGACATATAACCCCAATTGATTACCAGGCTATTAAAAAAAACAGATAATAAAAGTTATTTGAACTTCATCAAATTAATAAAAATAATTGATTCGTACCTAATTATCTAATTCGTTAATAGTTCAGTTCTTTAGTCTATCTCTAAAATAACGTGCTAGATTACAGAGAAATGGTGTATTTTTGATTTTCGACCCTTTTCTAATCAAAAATAAAAGTCATTCCATCCTCGTCGGATTTTAATCCAACAAATAATTAAAATACTAGTTATAAAAGGTATAAAAAGTGAATTTTATGGACTTTATGGTATGTATCATGAGTCATGACACTTCGTCAAATACTTGAGTTAAAGTTAAGTCATTTGTAATGATTTGCATTTCAGGTTAGGATCAAAGTAAACTGTAATTCTATGGAACTTGCTAACTATGTAAACAAGCCGCCATACTAAAATTGACATTAGATGTCAATTTCAATATATTGTTTGTTTACATAGTTAGCAAGTTCCATAGATTTACAGTTTACAAAACAAATTATCATAAAATACAAAGGTACCTAACTAAAAAACGCACAATTCATTCGTCCGATGTGTTTTGTCCTTGTCTGTGTCTACGAAGCTAAACACACCGCGGCTACACTACACTGCCGTCAGACTGCAGAAGGTTGTGTAAGTATAGTCCATTTGCGTATACTTCCTTTTCGATTTGAACAGCAGTATTAGTACACAATAATGACAATAATACAAACATTTTATTAACATATCACTTACGTGTTTACTGCAATAAAATTTGCGTAATTGTAACGTTATTTAAACTTATTTACGGCCGCAGTATGACCACTCGCTTGCCCAAGCCACACTGAGATGTGACGCCACAGCAACATGCGACGCGCGATAACCACATGAAAGAGCGAGATAACCCTATTCAACGCCACAAGCGCGTTGTTGCCGCTTCGCTTACAGCGCCACGATGACTCCATAACGTACCAAGTTCTACTTTATAAGCAGTGAGGTAAAGGTTGGTTTAAAATGGTTGATTGTTTTTGTTGCGAGTTGGCGCGAATCCGTGACGCGATGTCGTCCAACATGAGCGCTTGTCAACAGGTTTTTTGTGGTAATTATACGTTCGCGCATAATTAGTGATTACAATTAGTGTAAAACTACTATGTTTTTATTGTTTAAACCGTGATTTTTCGTGAGTTTGGGCGATTTAATTGTATCTTGCGTTGATATATGGAGCGAGTCAGAACAACTTGTTCTTATTCTAATTTGTGGATAAAAATATGCGAATCATACTTATATTATAAATGCGAAATTTTGTGTGTATGTGTGACGTTAGTTTGTTACTCCTTCACGCTGCAATGGCTATAGATGAATATAGGTAACTTATACCCTGGATTAACACAAAGGCTACTTACTTAGGCTACTACTCATTACGGAAAGTTAAAAAGTTCCTGAGGGAATAACGATAATCGAAATCTACGCGATCGAGGTCGCGGGCAGAAGCTAGGAGGAGGTTAACCGACTTACTTTAACTTTACACAAAAATTATTTTATTATTGTTTATGGAGGTATAAATGTAATTTAAGCAGAATTTTCATTTCATCGAAAGTCATTTCCCGGTGCGTGTTTTTTTTTTGGTAATTTTACGTCTAACCTAAACTTACCTAACCTACGTAATTATACCTATATCCTAAAAAGATCATAGATTCAGCAGAAAATAGCGTTCGATAAAATTATATATAATCGATGAAGTTAAATTCGATAAAATGATGTGATATTATACTGTTTGAAGAAAACGGAAGCACTCTACTTCGACATAATTTTTAAAACATTTATTCTAGAATAATATACAATTGGAACATTTGGAACACACCAATTTTATTTCTTATTTAGCACAACGGCTATTGAGTATAACATTCAACTGTCAGCTCTTTATTAGGGTTCCACAGTCAAACTAGGACCCCTTAACATAGTTTCGCTATGCCCATTTTTCTGTCTAAATGTGACACTCGTTTTTTCTAAGAAACTATCAAAGTTACTCGTATAGATATTTATACCGTGCATTAAGACCAATAAATAAATAAGTTAATACAAAAAATAGGGTACCTTCCGTACGATATCTCTGTATGAAAAACGTCTTGAACATTACATACACATAATATTATTATGACTAGGTATAACGAGAAAAGTTTATGTCAAAAAAAATATTTTTGGGGCAAGCTTTTGTTGTCGACTGTACTTTTTTACACAATCGTCATCTAACCCTAACACGACGGTTTATCATGTCTAATTTAGCAGTTCCTATTTTAGGAGTTCCTACGGCCACCCTGAGTCTCCATCTTCAGACCAGCTCGATGGTACTATATCATTGTATTGTCATTCGAACTAAAGGTGTATGCAAATTTTCAGCTTCATTGGAAACCGGGAAGTGGGTCAAATTTAACTCGCAAGATTGGACCCGTACCTTCATATACTCGTATTGCGGGTTAAATAAAAGCTTGTAAAAAACTATCACAACAAAGTAGATTCTATAGGTTCTTGATTTAAATACAAGCGACTAAAATGTTATCACCAGATGCGCACTGAATATGATCTACGATATGAAACAAATAATCGATAAACATTTTTAAATAGAAAATTGTCTCACTTTCTTGTGCTTTATGGTTCGAATGAGTTCTCGGCGACACAAGTCGTAGAAATACAAAGTTCTTGAAATGAGTTTTTGTAATTATGGTTTTAGTGATAACGTACATGTATGTTTACCAATTGGGATGGACTATAATATCTTAGTATAAGGCGCGGTACAAATGTTTAACGCCACGAAAACGAGAAAAAAATGTAAATTTAAATTTGTCCAGGCCGGAAACCTTTCAACTGGTACCCATACATAATTATCATTTAATGTTCGATATCAAATAGTTAAAGTAACAAAACTGGTCTAGTACAAAGGATCAGCTGGAAATCTAGAAGGTGCCTTCAGCCTAGGCGTTAGCCTATTAACCGAGAGACACACATGTGCACCGACATCTGCCGGCACGCACGTGCCTGCGCACCTTTTGTTTCTTACGTGTTCATGCGCACCTTTATAGGGTTCCGCTCGCTAGCTAGGGATAAAAATTAAAAACTTATCTTATATACTTACCATAACAGCATCAGTTCTGAGAGCTAAGCGTCCTCTTGTTATGAAACAAAAATATTGAGAGTTTTATTATCAGTTAATGCAATGCAATATTTTATACTTAATTTCATGAACCTCAGTGTTAGAGGTGAGGAGGAGACAAGGCGAATTAGCCAAATAAAGTAAGAAGTTTAGTACGACCACGAATGTTAAACCTGACATATCGCCACTAAGAACAAGACCTACTCTATGCTGTCTAGATTCTCTAGGCCTCTCTTCTTTTGACCTATGGGCGTAGGCCAGATCTCAGACAATCAGCTGACTGGGCTCGTAAGAAGTAATAAGCGTCTTATTGACGTGGTCACATTGGCTTTTTATTGGTATGGAAAAGGCAAAGTCATCTTATGGTAAGTGGCCCCGAAAGCCCAAAGCAAACCCGAGAAAATATGAGATGGCTCTGTCGTTTCACGAGCAATAGTGTTATCTCCGTCCTGGAATACAAGAATGAAAACACTGAGGTATGGACGCAGTGAAGTAGAAAATATTGTCTGTACTCCTTTACAAGGTTTTTCCTCCACTAACATAAAAAACCAGAAGATCAGGTTAGGCAGGCGCCTAATCATAACCAGCAACTCATTTTATCTACGAAGAATATTTTAAGGTCCGATGAGAGGGATGCTTAATTTAGTAGAGCAAGTAATCTCCAGAAAAAAAACCCATAGGCAATCGAACCTGAGGGCCCTGCCAAGATGCGCCACGCCAACAAGCGTTTCTATTCGTTTCATTTTAACCAATCGCGTCACTGGCAGATCACGTGACTTTTCGTATCACGTCATCTACCAGTGACGTGATTGGTTTAAAAACTAAACGAATAGAAACGCTAGTTAGCGTAGTGCATTTTGTCAGGGCCCTCGGACAGCTTGGCAATTTGCGCTTGACCGTTTTTTTACCGATGCATCTATTTTTAACCTAGCTCAGTTTGCGTATCCAAAATGGCCCCCATCCTGGTGCGGTACAATCATATAGGTTTCAGCTTGCCGTTTTATTGAAATGTATATATATATTTTATCCTATTTATACATTTACTAAGTTATAAAAATGTAAATTTAGAAATTTTAATAAATTTACGCATATTTGTTAGATTCCCTTTAAAATAAAAGCACAGGTTTTAAAATAAAGGCACTTGCATTTGTTCGTATTTATTAGGCAGGCATTTAATTAGTAATAATAAGATACTTTGAATGTCAGCTCGAAGGCACAGAGATATATTTCGCTTAATATCAATCAACCATTTTTATCAACATATATCAATTAGATATTAATAAAAATTCGTTGTTATGTGTGCTCAAATAGGTGAATTCTTCTTCTATTCTTTCTTTGTTACATACTTGAAAAATGTCTGCAGTTGGTCTAAAGTTAGAGTTAACATCCATATAGGCATTCCATCTTAGTCCTCAGGGTTAGAAACGCATTGGGAGTCTTAGGATTTCAGACTTAAGTTCTATTGTCTTGATAATGCCTGTGTTGATAGGTAGCCTGTGTGCTTGTTTGCCTTCCACGCCATGAAAACAAAATCGCCCTACTCCTCAGGGCCTTGAGATTGCTAACGTCCAAGGGCCTCAAACATCTGCCTTCTCGATGCCGTCAAGAACCTCCCTATTATTTTTCTGTACAAATTTTCCATTTGTAATTTTCTTATTCAGACAATAACAACTGTACGGAAAATTAATCTAAACCGCAATTTTAGTGACGTACCTACGTAATACTTTATAAATAATACACCAAGGTCAAAGGATCCTATTGTCTTACATTCCTCGGAATTATGCCGCATGTTCAGTTGCGGATTAAAGATGGATGTTTACATGTAAGTAGGTACTTATATCAGCCAGGACTTGGTAAAACCATCTCGCTTTTGACATGCTATCGTATTGTCTTGTCTGCCGCCATTACTGTTAAGTAAATAAGACCTATTGTAACTTTGACATTACGATAACATGTCAAGAGCAATCTGGGTTTACCAAGTAAAATAGAGCCCCAGGTTTTATGTAAGTACCTACGTAGTTTCCCGTAAAACTATACAAAAACTCAGAAATAGAGCTTCCACAAATATTTGAAAGTGGAGTCTCCACAGCACAGACTCATGATTGAGATATGTTAGTGCCTTCGATCTACAATAACTTCAGTATTACGTCAATTATTTTCATCCATTGTCAGGTAAGACTAAGCAACCACCAAATGAGATTTGCTGATTTCTTAAAACTAGTTATGTGAAAACCACTTCAGCAGAAATCATATTTATACGTAACTTACTAATTTACCTAAATTATTAAAAGGTACGCATGACAAAACAACTTCTTTCTGCAGTCGGCTAAAAAGTGATCAATCATTGAAGAGCACGTGCGTCGTGTTTGCCGACAGGTGATTATGCGCAGGTGGTATAAACAGTTGCAGGATCAAGCCGGTTTGCGTTATACGTCATAGATGGCGTTACTGGACCATATCTCGGGAAGTTGAATGTATTAATTGCGCTTTCGTAACTTATGGAATGAGAAAACAAAGGTACTAACAATTAAGATACTTTTGCCGTGTTACTGCATTTTTAAGTGATTTATATAATCGTAATAGATCTACATTTTATACCATATTTCTTGCAAACGTATTGGACACGTACTATGTTGTAATTATTACACACTTGTTTTTTTTGTATTCATACCACCTAAGTTGTGTTTGAGATAAATAATTTAAAAAAAAGTATATTTTCCATACGATTGCAACCAGTCGGCAAATTTTAGTATGAGTCGCACCAAAACTTACACAAAACAACCGAATACGGTCAAATTAAAACCCCTCGTAATCGGCAGGATCGACCCAGACATATGTTTAACACCTTTCATAACCAGTCGATTGAAGGACATCCGCTTTTTGGTAAAAAATCCCGCGTTCTCACAGGAACCGCTGAGCTTCCGGTGCGCAGGCGCAAAAACGTCGCTCATTCAAAGCCCGTCCAGGAATCGTGCGAAATCGAAAGTCAGGAAGAGATCAGGTAGTATAACTTTTGTGATTGATCGATTTTGGTCACAATTAAGTACATATAGGCCACCAGGCTGAGATTCTAGGCGGTAAAAACCATATCGTTTTGGCTATTGTGGCATTGTGCAGAGGGGCTATTGCCGAACGCACTCGCAATCGCGATCGTTTTCATTTTGAAAATCGAAAGCTTGTCTGCATACAAATTGGAAACAATTGTTCTGCTTTGAAGTCGATTGCGATTGCGAGTGCGTTAGGCAATAGCCCTCTGTTATCATATTGTCATTGTCATGATAGCTCTTATTTACTCGACAGTAATGGCGGCTGAGTTCAAAACAATACCATAACACGTCAAAGACTATTATGGTCTAATGGGTAACGTAAAACACGTAGAAGTAGAACTCTATCCATATCATGTCGAAAATCATTACAATCCTCCAGAAAACTGGTAACTGGGTCCTATTCTCAAAATGGCTATTGTATAATCTCCAATTTTGATAGAAGACACCAATTGACACGATACTGTTTCAGGTCGTATGTAATCGAAGATCGTATTTTGTAAACGAAAGGGTACTTTATAGATAGATAATTACAACAAAAATAAAAATATGTTGAAAAAGAAGTTTTTTATATGAGAACCCCCTTTATTATTTCACGATCTTTATTTTTTTATTCTTTTTAGTAAATTTGCAGTAGTAACACATAACCAGAAAAAAAAACCCACTATCTATTACTACGGACGGCTCAAAAATCTCAAAAGCTAATGTGAAGCAGACCACACGACGGCAGTACGGTATAATGACCTTTAAACTTAAAAACAAAATTACTGCCACGCATGGACAACGACAATAAATCCAAATAACCTCACAAACTTAACCGGAATACTTTATAGAATCTTTAGATTCTTAAATCAAAGGGATAAGAGCTACAGTGGCACAGTATTACAATTTCGGTAGCTTTTTATTTCGGTCATAGGAAGGTAAGTGAAAGGCACACGTGAGAATCGTAACGCTTATTTTAACAATAACGTATTTTGCCGTCACCTGTCCCGGTGATCGATCTGCGGAAATATTTCACTAACGTTTTGACATGCAAAAACGTACGCAGATTTAGTTTTAATTGCAACATTTTGCTAAGAAATATGAGATGATTGAAATAGCCATTTCAGTAAACGCCTTCATACGATGTCAAGTTACTGTGTCCTAGGCAAGTTGCATGCACTCAATTTGTTCCACACGGGTTTCAAACGGCATTAAGTCCCTACCTATTGATAAAATCATAAATATTAATATTAATCTTTTTACTTAAATCGTTTTAAGTTATCGAAACTCCAAATTTTATTCCTGTTGGAAAATAATAAAAGGGATGAAAGTGTGCAACAGACAGCCTGGCTCCGAACCCAGCCGAAATGGATATAAACCTGTCGTGGAACCGTCGGACTTGCCAGCAAATAGTTCCTTGCTTCAGCTAATAAATATAATTACTTAGAAAAGACGGATTTTCTCTACAGAAGCTGCAGTGCGGGACATAGTTTAATTCTAGTTAAAACTTATTTCTGAACTGACTTTTTAAGGAATTGCGAAAGCAAATGTCTTCAAGTGATCAGATGAACACTTAATAAATATACTATATTCTTTACAGCAAGGCATCTTAAGACATTTTTTAAACATACGTATGTTTCGAAGAGACCACACACGTCATATATTAAAACAGATCCTAGCTGTATGTGAAACATCTGCAATTTCAAGTTTTCAAATGCAATGCCAACTTCGAGAACCAGGATGGAATGCTTTTGCTTCTAATTTCAGGGGCTGTGAGATTGCCCGGACAATCTTACACTGACACCAGGAATGAGAACTCGGCTACCTGGTGGCAGATACAATAAAAATCTAAGTGAGTAGCAGGTTTGCAGTGGGATAACCTGACACAGTGATCAACATTATAATGAAGATATGAAGTGTTCGTGATTCTAAAATATCCTATGACATTATTCGTCCAACGTTTTCTCGGGTTACTTTGGCCAGTCCAGTTATATATAAACGTGTAGGGATCGCCGTTTGACCTCGACAGCCCTTAAGCCAGGACAGTCAATTGGGTCACGGTTACACACGTTCAGTTACAGGCGGCCAAATTAGTCTGCCAGGGAGCATGTTGTTTCCCTTTTTTGTGTTGGTCATAATGTATTTGTTTAAATAATCATTTGTAGGGTTCCATAGTCAAACTAGTAACCCTTATAGTTTCGCCATGTCCGTCCGTCCGTCCGCAGCCTAGCTCAGAGACCCTTAGTACTAAAACTGTAATTTGGCAAGTCACGCCAACAAAGTTGTAAAATCAAATCTTAACTATTTTTTGTTTTTAGAGTACGTACTACACGTAAAGTTCAGATGTTTTTTTCTCGTGTACGCCAGTGCGAGGTGTCGTTTGATAGGTCTTTTAAAAATATTGCGGCTTTGAAAAACAATGTTTCGATGGAGGGATCCGATTATGAAATATTAAGCTTTAAAGTGCTAATTTTTGTTAGACTCAAGTGTCATCTTTCTTGTGACTGAAGTTTACACGCCTATAATGCACCTACCACTCGTAAACAAGATCATGCGGAAATAAATTTTCATCATAGTTTCTAATCATCAGTGAACTCTAAAAAAATTACTCCGTGCACAATAGTTATTGTGTCACGGATGCTCAACAATAAGATGTCTACCAAAAAAGCAAAACTGACCGAACAAGTGCTAAATAGAACGTCTTCTTTAACCCTGGCGTGACAATGTGTTTATATGTATGTGTTTACATACATACATACCTACATTGGTGGAATCATCGAGTCTCATTGGCACTAATATGAAAATTGATTGGTTGCTCATACGGAGATATACATAATAAGTAGGTATTGTAAAGTCCGTATATTAAATTATATGAACAAAAGTAGCCAGTAGTGTGGGGCGTATAGTATTCCCACTAGCAATAACCTATGACGTTAAAGTCGCTGAAAAGGTCAGGAGCTCGTCAAGCGTTGGTAGCAAAACAACTTAATACTCGTAGTGGGTAGTAGTTACTACAAAACCAGTGAAAAATGGCAAACAGCAATAAAAGGTCATATATGTAGCTAAAAGCTAGATGTGCACCAACTGCACCTTTTTGCTTTCACTTGTCAGACAATATCGTATGGCATTTCAAAGCGCTAAGGTAAAAAAGTAATTAATGAAGTAATAGGCACTTTGACAACTTTAATGTTGAAGAGTTTTTGGTCCACCTAACCGACCTATTATACTTTAGCATTCTGAAAAACAAACTCAGACAACTAAGCTTCTTTTATAAAATAACTGAAAAGTCAAGAAATATTTTACTTGGTGAAATCCAACTTATGTTGTTGACTAGAAACAGGCTCAATATTCAACTAACGGCAATGAATACGTCGGTGTTCCCGGGTAACTGTTGACCGACGAAGCTCAAGGATACGCTAATTGATAAACGACACCGAGCTAAATTCGGGCCCACTTCGGAACACAATTGGGGTTGAACAAGCGAAAAGGCCCCGGAAGCCAAGTTTGCATTGTGTCTACGTCGGCATCGGTCACGCGATCATATATTTAACATTTCACTGTTGACCTCAGTTGACATGACCTTACTTATTAGCAAACATTTACTCGAAACAGAGTTAAATGGTAACAATGGTTGAATTAACTGGCTATTGTTACTTATTCATCAAGGTAGTAATATGTAAAAAGTATTAGAAAGCTATATTATATTATAAAATAGATAATAATATCAAAGCACAAATCAAAGTTTTTGCGGTAAATTAACACTTCCGTTCTTCTGCGAAGTATTTTGGAACCGGGGGTCGATTATCTAATCTCATCAGTGGGGTTAGTAAAGTTGCCATTGAATACCAACGCTAGCGCTGTTTTTGACAAACCTGTCGCTTTGCGTTGTCAAAAATGAAAAAGCTAGCAAGTTGGTCTTAGATACTGACGTTTATTTATATCGTGATAGTGCTCGTGTTTCTATGCTGTTGCAGGCACATGTTCACAGGCAAACAGGGTAAGGAAGGTTCTCTCCAACCAGACCACGCTCACCATGGGCTCCTTACGCAAGCCAGACAACACACTCACTAGCTCGTCAGAAGAGGCAGAGCGGGTCCTCATAGAAACGCACTTCCCTGACTGCGTGATATCACAGTTGACCAGCTGGTCGAGCGTAGAGGCCCCCCCTACCACTGTAGATTGGGAACAGGCCCTCAAGGTAATTAACCCCCATAAAGTAAAATGGGCAATCAACAGCTTTGACTCCTTTAAATCACCGGGACTGGACGAGATCTTCCCAGCCCTTCTGAAGTGGGGGGGCGAGCGATTGGTTCAGACCCTCACCGGGATCCTGACCGCCAGCCTGGCACACAAGTACGTGCCCAGACGGTGGAGGGAGGTCAAAGTAATATTTATACCAAAACGAGGTAAGAGTGACTACTCAGACCCCAGATCCTACAGACCCATCAGCCTAACCTCGTTTCTACTAAAGACCTTGCCGAATCACCAAGGTAAAGCACCAGCACTATTGGAGCAACCTAAACACCTGCAGGCAAAGCAAGGAAGCTCTTCCGACAGTCAATCCCGGATTGTCGCGTAAGTTACGACTGCTCAAAAGGGCCCAACTCCGACTGCTAACTGAAGCCATAACCGGCCATGCCTTATTTAACAAACACTTGTTCAACTTAGGTGTTACAGACAGCCCCCTGTGCAGAGCATGAATGGCGGCGGAGGAAACCGCAGCCCACGTCATCATGGAATGCCCGGGGGTGGCAACACACCGGGCACGTCATCTCGGAACACCGAGATCGCTACCAGACGCCGTCGGCAACGTCAAGGGTCTGCTAGACTTCCTGGTAGAACTGGGTTGGCAGGAGTAATACCACCAACCCTCACGCAAAATAGGCGCAGTTTTAAGTCGTCGAGTTGCGGAAAAGAGCCCGCCATAACCTATAACCTATAACCTATAGTGCTCGTGTTGAATTGAACCTGTCAGAGACGACTGTGACAAAACGTCAAAACTATCACAATTCGTTTAGCGTGAGTGATAGCGATCACATTACAGCGTGTCCGTTGTAACGAGTAATCACGTGACTTACGTCAATTTCATACATTTTTGTAAGTGACAGGCGATCACCAAACGCTCGCGTTCGTATTCCATGGCAACTTGTCTAGCCCCGCTGGTTACTCACCAAAATGTTTTTTTTTACTAGGAGTTCATATTTTTCAATGAAGACTGAAGTTCTTAAGCATATTATGATATCAAATACGGCAACCTCGAGGAAACCTCAAGTTATATAACCATACACTGACAAGCAGGGGTTCAGGCAATGACATTTATATCTCATTGTTACTAGTCGACTGTACATTTATTTATTGACCAGACAATCCAACATTGATCTACATATTATAATTGTTTTAGTAAGCGATCATGAGTCTTGCGAGTCATTTGACTACCTACGCTACTCTACTATACTGCACGTGCATGCATCCATTTCGGTCTTCTATATCACCTACTATTAGAGCTAAATCTGTGCCTCCTGTGACAAGTGATACAACTCGAGTTGTAGCAATTTGCGGTTTTTTTCATGAATCTACTTGAAAAAAAATTACGCATCTTTTGCTCCAACTCCCGTGTTCCTAGGCCTTCTAGTTCCCAAGATACTTTCGTGTAAAATGATACAATTAACCATTTTTTTTCCAATTTTGAGTGATTAATGCTATTTCTCTAGTTAGAACACTCCAAAAAACAAAAAATAAAAAAAATCTTCGTGCCTGGTGATATATCTAAAATTGTATTATTAATCACGATTTTAATTTACCTTTAAAAAGTCGTGTTCTTTGATATAACTTGAGTTGTATCATTTATCACCAGAGTTTTGCGTATTTCGAAAGTTACAAATTGAGTTAGACCAAAAATTTAACCTATATTTTCTTTTTTTGGTTTGTGTTAAGTGATACAACTCGATTTATATCAAATGTCACCAAATATTTCCTAATTTTTGCAATTATGCCTTATGGCACAAGTCAGTTGTATCAAAAATGTAAGAATATTACGAACATTTAGAACCTGTAAAGTTTGATGCATATTGATACAATTACTATCCAAACAAATCTATTGATACTTTCTATAGAAAGAAACGTGTCATAATAAAGTGTAATATTTATGTATTAATATTTAGTAAGGTCTAATAATATTACTTTGTTGTGACAGAGTTTTGTAAAGGTTCAGAATAAAATGGTTTGTCTCTGGTCGGGTGCTGAGGTATAAAGTGCGAGGGGAAGTTAGATAAAGCTTGATACTTGCTTATACAAAATGTGTCTATTTTTAATCCAAAATATCCAAATAGCCTATCTGTCCTCGTTTTGAATATAGGGTTCGGCCTTTAGGGTATTACCCAAACTAACAGTACCCCGTCATATGAGTAAGCTTGCTTGTGTATACCTCTCCTGTTGGTTTCTTTAATGAGCGAATCTAGTAGGAGAAACTATGAGTGGTGACAGGCAACCCTCTTGCGGGAAGCCTCTACATGTCTTTATCCTTTTTGAGTCTCCAGTCCAGAACCTTAAAAGCGTCCTCCAATGCAGCGGTGAACAGCTTCGGAGAGATCACAAGATCTCCTTGTCTGACTCCCCGCTGCAGAAGAATAGGCTTCGTGCTCTGATCCTGTAGTCGGACGTTACGGACATAGTGGCGTTTTCGTACAGACACTTCAACACTTTGATATATCGTTAGTCAACTTGGCACCGCTGGAGAGACTGCAGCACAGCCCAGGTCTCGATCGAATCGAAGATTTTCTCGATGTCCAGAAATGCAAGGCAAAGGAGGAGGTTATACTCTTCGGTCTTCTGTATGACCTGCCGCAGCACATGTATGTGGTCTACGGTACTAACCTTTTCGGAAACCGGCTTGTTCGGGAGGCTGCAAATCGTCAAACCTGCGTGCGAAACGATTTGTCTTAAACCTCGAAAACAATTTGTAAACATGGCTCAGAAGTAAGATGGGTCTATAATTCTTCAGCAAGGTTTTATCACCTTTCTTGAAGAAGAGAACCACCACACTTCTTCCCGTGATAGTCGGAGGCTCAGCGCTCGAAGTTGTTGATGGCAATATTTACCTGGGACAAAGGGTCCAGCTAGGTAGGTCTAACTTTGAGAAAGAGGTCACTCATCGAATCCGACTCGGCTGGGCAGCGTTCGGGAAGCGTCGCAGCATCTTTTCGTCCAAATTATAGCAGTGTTTGAAGTCAAAAGTCTTTAACCAGTGTGTGTTGCCAGTGATGACTTACGGATCTGAGACGTGGGCGCTAACAATGGCCCTCATAAGAAAGCTCAAAGTCACTCAGAGGGCTAAGGAGAGGGCTATGCTCGGGGTTTATCTGCGTGATAGAATCAGGAATGATGATATCCGCAGGTAGAACTAAGGTTACCGATATAGCCCGAACGGGGCACATTGCTCACAGGACTGCTGGCCGATGGGGTCAGAAGGTTCTTGAGTGGCGTCCGCGGACCGGAAGACGAGCTGTAGGTACGCTTCCAATAAGATGGAGTGACGACCTTGTAAGGATCGTGGGAATGCGGTGGATGCGAAAAGCACAAGACCGGTCTGAGTGGAGAGCCTTGGGGGAGGCCTATGTCCAGCAGTGGACGTCTTTCGGCTTACGGAAATAAAAAATACAATAAAAACGATTTCGTCCTTAAATCACAAAAACCGTTGTTCTATTTACCCGTCAATTTCATGTTTAGTTCCTTTATTCCATAGTATATAAAAAAATAAAGTTATCATGATTGCAATCGTTTGTTTTAAATACTTGTATTATTTGACACAAGTTTTTTCGTAATCAGACCTAGGAATAACTCGATATATAACATTACTCACGGTTTACTTTACGTTTCTTTTTGTGAAAAGTGATACAACTCACTAAATATCCGTATTATTATGTCCGTTCGTCTTAAGAAAGGTTACTTATTCAATTCCCTACAACTTATTTATACACCGTGGGCCCGAATAACCCGACCAATTTTAACAATCGATACTTGAGCCTATTTGTAGAATATAATGGGTATAATATGTAGTCCAATAACGCATAATTTCCGAGATTTTCATTATTTAAAAAACAATTCCATAGTTAATTAAATTTGAACTCTGTCACCTTAACCTAAAGCATTATTTAATAAGAAATTGATTAATTAATTTATGTTGTATGTGGATGATATTGCTACTTACAACATGAATCTTTCTTAGTAAATAATGCTTTAGGTTAAGGTGACAGAGTTCAAATTTAATTAACTATGGAATTGATTTTTAAATAATAAAAATCTCGGAAATTATGCGTTATTGGACTACATATTATACCCATTATATTCTACAAATAGGCTCAAGTATCGATTGTTAAAATTGGTCGGGTTATTCGGGCCCACGGTGTATAAGTTAAACCTCTAACTCTAGAAATAATAGAAAAAAGTAGCTTTTAAAACAAGTTGTATCAATCATGACCAGAGCTCCTTGATTACACTTTTATGTGTTAAATAATACAATTCGAGTTGTATCATCTTACACGAGTTAAATGGAGCTCAATCTGAAATGTAAAATGATACATAAAGTACGTTTCTTCGAATATCTCAAAAACTATAACTAGTATCAATATTTTTGTAAAACCAGTTTATAAAGTGATATTATATGATATAAAAATCAATAGCAATGTTTAAAAAAATATATTCATTTAAGAGCAGTATTTTTTTTAAACTTGTTTTCGCTCTCCTGTAAAATCGTGTTTTTCGAGTTGTATCACTTGTCACAGGAGGCACAGAAATATGCTTTGAAATCAATTAGTTGATCAATGCTAAAAAGCTAAAAATAGTTGCACTTTAAATTTGAAACCCTATCACGGATATTAGATCGGAAATAGTAATCGAGCACCGACAGTAGCCCGGGAACGAAGGGATATTCGAACAGAAGTATCACAGATAAGCTGACTCACAGACACCAACAATTTATACGATTAGGGATTTCGAAGATTTCAAGGACCTTTTTTTCTTTGAAAGCCTGCTGGATTTTAAGTAGAAGGTTACTGAAATAACAAGGTGAAGACGATAAATACTATTTATATTAACTTATATGTCGTTCGTTAACTGTTTTTATAGCAAAGATTTTTGTAAGTACGTAGTTACGGGACAGTGATAGCTAGATTTAAGAAACACTTGAGCTAAAATATACAAGAACTCACAAAATAAGTAAATAAAATGACTTCACAATGTTGGACAGTTGTTTTGAAATAGTCCCAACTCAACATGTGCCGGCTGTTAAACCAACGCTGGTCTTCCGTTGGGATCGTTCGGTGACAGCACGGAAGGTGACACAAACAATACAATTATATAAAAAAATTACATGTAAAAATACAAACAAACCAATAATCATAAAGAGAACACACGAAAAAAAATAAGAGAAAACAAATTAAAAACATTTAACGGACGACTTTCTGCGTACAGGTTCACAATATACACAACAAAATGACAAGATGACCTTTTATATGCGTGACTGTCCAGAAAGGAACAATGCTAGGTCTCCATAGCTTTGGCCTAAGAAAAATTGTGACGGATAATTATAGAATTGTTTTTACTTGATGTAATTGAAAACAATGCTGTGGTGTTAGTTTTTCTGAAGAAATTGTATATAATATATTTTTTAGAAATAATCGTAACGACACGGTTACTCGCAAGATGTATTATTTACAAATTATCTTAATAGATGGCTCTATTTTTCGTATAAGTTCCCTAAACGTGTAAGTAATAAAATACTGAATTTAAATCTCAAACAAAACAGGTCATGTCAACATCCTTCGTATCCGCGTTCTTTTTTTTAAGTGTTTTAAGCCATAGATCCGGCATTGTTCTGTATAAGTTTTGTGATAAGTCTAAATAATATGTATACACTTATCATGATGTTTTGAGGTACTTTTTTGAGCAGGTATATGTTTGTGTGTAAACAATTTATTGTACTAAAACAATAAACATTAACACAAATATTAAAATTACAGAAATTAACCCATTAAGGGATCTCTTCCATAATGTGTATGTCTGTTAATATATCCCATCAGCCTATTTTATTATTATTTATCTAGGAGCCATTGACTAATTTCTTAAAGCACGAACAGGAGTGTTTTACAACGTAAAAAGGTCTGTTTAAAATTATTTCATGCCACATCGTCCAATGAGTCAATCAAAACTTTTTTATTGTTATTTGCGCTAACGTTGTGCGCACGTTTGTCCGCGGGGGTGAGATCGAAAATAAAAACTCCCTCCAGGGGAGGGATCCATCCCCAAACATATTACGGGAATGTCGGCAGGTCGGGCCTCCGGTTCTCCCGATTTTTTTGCGATAACCGCATCCCAAATATTGCAAAATGTTGGTTACATTTTACGTTTGGTTTGTTTGTGAATACACGGCTACTGTGTACATCAGCAATGGAATTTTTGAGCTTAATGGCGCCTGGCTATAATCAAAACACAGATTGAACATTGTAATAATCAAGTTATAAAAGGATTACCAAGTTCGAATACGGTCAAATAACATTAAAAATGACAAGGTTTTAAGTAAGTATCATTTTTTTTTAGATTTTGGTGGTTTCTAACTAAAACAAATTATAACGGCTAGTAAAAAAAAATTACCGAGTCACAGACAGTGATAAGAATTCGTAGTTAGAGAAATGAAACCTTAAATGCAGAGAATATATCCAAGAATCGGGAGCAAGCAAATAAGTATACCTACTTATGCCCTCACCGGGAAAACAGAACCCAGATTCGCCAGCTTCGTAAAGAGTCTAGACCAACTAGGCTTTAAGAAATATAACTTGAAAACAATGTTAAAAATAACGTTATTATTACAAAGACTCCTATGAATTTTTTGCAAAAATCTCGTTTAACTAAAATGTTTTTTTATTCGATATGTTTAATAAGACCTTTAGATCACCTGTAATTGAAATTGCCTATGAACCTAGGTGTGCCACCAGGGTTCAGAAACCGGTTTCTGTCATTAACCCCACGCCTGAATCGACTACGGTTTTGTTTGGAGTTACCAGGTTACAGACTTGGAAAACCGGTTTTTCACAAACTTCGTTCTGTTGAGCAAAATTTTCCGGTTAATTTGAACTCGACACTGCAGTATATATAAATAGAGCGACGTATGCTATCTCTTTTACACACTATCTCCGATTTTAGAGATTTTACCTTACGTTTCCTCACGGGTCTCTGGGTGGATCAATTTTCCGTGTGAGGTTAATACAGGTTTATAGCAATTCTTCAATTACGTTCTACCTCTTTACTTATTACTTTTTTAAAACATTCCTTTCATTAACTGGTTGAGGGATAAATGAAGTTATACCGGTTTTAAGAAAACCGCCGCTTAACCGCTATCTTGAAACCGGTTCCGAGCTCTATTTACCACCCTCTGTACCGTGCAGGACAAAATGGCAGTATGAAGTCCACATTTTACATAGGTATTCCAAATTTTATAGATTGTACTCGTACATGGTATCTATTTACTTATTAATAGATTTTATGTCAAAATTGTAATACTTTAAGTGACTGCGGGAAACCGATGGATGCCAGAGGCGCAAGACCGATCCTTTTCGCAAACCTTGGGGGAGATCAATGTCCAGCAGTGGACGCCTTTCGGTTGAAATGATGAACACTTTAAGTGTTTCTTGTAGTAAGTTTGTTTATTTGAGTTCTTAAGCAATTAGCTTACACCGCCTGCCATTTTTTTTTTTTTCCTTATCTATGATTCCCTGTCCATGGTTGTCTGGAACAGATCGCTATTTAACGTTAAGGCCTATTTTATATCTGTTATTAAAATGTAGTTACTGTTCCCGGTTTTGTTTTTTGGTGTTCTTTAAAGAGTATTGTATTTTGCTTTGGACTGATGTAATGAAGTGTTTGGATGGTGTTCCAACTCTACCCGGTCTCAAATGAAGAGCACGCAAAAGCGAAGCGTATCGAATCGACACTCGGCGGCCTCCAAAATGGCCTTTCAATTCAATTTTCGATAGAGATTTTTTACCTATCCGCAGTTTTGCGTACAGCGTAACCAATAAATCTCCTCTTGAGGTAAGGGGCGAATTAATCACTTGACTGGTTTGCCGACCGATCCGTCGACTGATCATATTCAGCTATTGGAAAATGAACCTAAGTTCAACGGTGTTGCGTTGAAATTCTATCGTTGTTTGCATTTTTATTTACCATTTGCAAGGTGAAAATAAGAAGAGGGTATAAATGGTAGGGCCTTCGCCGCACACTCGGAGATTAAAGTGTTGGCTGTCTGTGAAATATATACTGAAGCATAGACTAAATCTAAGTTGGCTTTAAATTGGTTTTCTTACTTGTTATATTTCAGCATTCTTGATTAAATGAACAATCAGGGTGAAATTTAAAAGCGGTGTTGTAACCCGCCTATTAAGGTTAGGGCGGGCGGGTCGCTGGGCGGGCATCGGGCTCGAATTAATAAACAAACCGGCCAAGGCCACGGGTCACGCAGCCTTCGGGTCCAGCCCCACCCCCTTCACACTACTTTCTTAAGGAATACTATTCAAAAATAGGTTGTAATAATGTGCAGAGTTGTTAAAGTGAACAATGGCTAAAAGGGAACGAAATGTTTAAAAAATAGGCTAAAAAAATGTACTTAGTAAAAAAGGATGATCATTACGACGAGCAAATCCTCAATTCGCCATAAAACGGAGCGCTGAAAGTCTCTCCCGCACGGCGCGGCGAAGGAAAACGTTGTCATTCAAAATCAGACCACGTGTACGATATTTCATCATCAGGGAGGGTGGAAGCCCCCGACTTCCCCTTTCTCCTCCCACGCCCGCTCCCGACCCAAAAAGTCTATCTGCACTTGACACGGGAGGAAACGGGACAGATTAACCGTTGTGAAAGGAACAAAGCTAAATATGTTTCAAGCTGATACTTACCCCGGTGTAGTATACGACAGATTTACAGAGGCTACTAGAAGCACCGTTGAATATGAATAATGGAATTTTATAAAGAACTTTCGTTATACTATGTCCAGATTGCCCGGTGGAATGTAAGTAAATTTGGTACCGCTTTGGTGTGATTTTAATAACCTTTTGCGGGTTTAAGCAAGGCTATAATTTAATTATGAACTTACTTTGGTAAAGGATTAGCTTACTTCAATATTAGGTTATTTTGGAAAACGCCGAATTAAATTAAATATTGTTAGTGAAAGAAATGTTTAAAAACAAACGTTGTTGGTGAACATGTTTATATTTATTATATAAACATTCCAGTAACAATTACTGTAAGAGAATATTAATGCTATTACTTTATTACCTACTTACATATAAAAACAAGAACTGATAATAACCAAATTAACTCAGGCTAGCTAGTTTGCAGCAAACCCTTACAGGTTCTGAATTCCTGGTAATCTGAACACTCTTATCTGTATGATTGTCAAATTAGAACGGCATGGCGAACAGCATTCTTACAAAGAGGCTGGACTCATATTAACTTTCCAAAAAAATCATCATCATCATGAAAAAATGTTACATTCAAACTTTGCGCACACTGAATCGCGCTAGCTAATAATAAATATCCGGATACCATTTCACTGTAAACGTTAATTTTTGTGTTTTAAATTCATCCAGATTAGCTCGACGCGAAGTGCAACTTTTAATCTGCAACGCAACATGTACTATGAAGTTATACAATGCTGAAAAAGGATGGGCGAATGAAATGATGGAACCATTTTCAGTTCACGGCGCGATCCCACGCACACGCCGCCACCGTCTACACTGTGAACGTGCCACACACACACACTCAAAGCACGGGCGTGAAAAGTTTGAGCAGTAATTTATATGACGGTTTAAATAATTACTCGGCGTTTCGGCTCAATTTGTAGATGAGCCGTATAGGGGTGGCGGTGACATTTATGGACGTTATTTTTGTGGTTTTTGCAAAGTTGGTCCTGTTTTATTAAAATGATGTTACATTTACACTGCACCTGATGCTTGTTCGGTGAAATGTGAATTAATGGGGGTGGAGCGTGTGAATAAAACTAGAGTTTTTTGAGTAGCTTTTTGAATTAATTATAATATGTAAATCCTATGTGGATGATCTAATAAGCAAAGTAATGGTTTGCTGGCAAGTTAATCACATCACACATATAAAGTGTGTAAGTTACAATGCGTGTTAATCCTTCACGCTAAAACAGCGAGACAGATTCAAATTAAATTAAGAATGGTACCCTCATACCCTCACTAACTTCTACGCTAACACAAAGGTTAACTTTTATTCCAAACAAAAATGTTCTGGTCGAGGTCAGAAGGTACTTGCTTATAAAATTGAAAACTATGGATACTAAAGGCTCATGTTTTAGGATATTTTGACTATGAATTCTGAATTAACACTGGCGGTAGGCTCGCAAGGCTCAATAATTTCCCGCCTAAGTTCAGATGTCACGTATCCTCCCTTCCCTGGAGACTAATAACATCTTTGAAGTCAAGCTAACCGTAACGCACCACTCTTGGGATTCTTTTTTTATTTACTTGCTACTTTGAGAAAGTGGTAGATATGATACCTATTACATGATTTGTGTAACGTTGAACTATTAAAAACACAGTGTATGTCGTGTAAGATTACAAGAAAGACTTCTATTAAAAATAAACCTTGGCATAGATATATAAATAATTATTTTAAATACACGGCGTTCTTAACCCTGCACATATTTTCCGATACATAAAACATTCTTAACTTCAATTGCCGTACTTGGGAAATAGATTGCTTGTCAATAAAAATGTAAATTCGTCGCTTCGGCTCTCAGCTAATTCATTTCCCAATGGAAAATCCGGCAGCGTCACCGGAGATCGATCGACCGTTCATTTCGACCAGTTTTTTACTTTTTACATTTCATATTGACCAGACGCTCAGTTAGTTTGCACACAGCCAGCTCGGATAAATGTTTGCCGCGAACAATGTGCAAAATTGTCTGTCTGCACTGAAGGTGTTACACAACGAGACGCCTTCTTTATATGAAAACTCAGACATTAACGCCTTTTATGATTTATAGTGGTCCTCTCCCATGAAAGAGATGAAGGGCTTCCAACGGACTCGATATGAATTCTAATACGGATTTACGATAACCATTCCCTATTCACAGAGTTACTTTCCCGAAGTTACAAAATAAACACGATGGAAAACAAAATTCACTTCGATTCCTTGTAAAGAGGGTGCGTTACTGCGTTATAACAAAAAATCGAAATACGCAAATTTGATCCAAAACCTCGGTCTCGACGCTCACACTCTCGCGGTGATACGCCTGACACCCTAATCAAATAAATACCTTTAACCGGGACCGTTTGGCTTTACCCAAAACCCGACGTTGTAGTGCGAAGTTACGGTGCACTGTCGCATGTTGGGAGGTAGGCTGACTGGCTTCCGCGTAAAACGTATTTGTAGGAAGGACGACCCAGAAAATGGGTATAATATACTCACACTACCGCTCTTCCTCGCCTTATTCTCCCGTCCCCCAGGAGTCGGCAGAAATTTATATAACAAGCCATCTCGTCGAGCGAGGTTATTGTGGAGAAACACTGCCTTAGACATTATTTTTAATTAAACACAAGCACGGTCCGGCGTCGGCCGTAATCTAAAACCACCCGCCCAAATACATAGACATCAAAATGAATACGAAACAAATGTGTCATAAATTATTCACCGTAAAGTTAGCCCAAAATAGAAACTCGTGAAAAAAAACGTTTGAAAATTACTTTGCAAAGTTCTGAGATGTCTCGTTAAAGCTCGGATAGCAACTTTCATTAATTAATTAATGTCTAAAACAAGATTAATATTTTACGCATTCATATTAAAACGGCCTCAAATACAAGTAGATAGCAACGAACTTAACAAATAACATCAAATAAACAAAGTTTGGGATGCTAATAAAAAAACCTAATTACTTAAGAAGTGTGGTGTGTCTTATCATGTTTAAAAACAAGTTCATACCTCTTAAAGCCTCTTTCAAACCAAATTTCACATTCAATCACTTGAAATTAGTAGGGTGGCCTCCCCTCGGATGTTCATACCGCGGCGGCATCGAGGAGCTACTAAGGATTTCCTTCTCGACATTTCCAAGAAAACAATCCTAGTCTCTCCAGCGGTGGATACTGAGAATCTCCGGTACACAAAACCTCAATTTTCCTCAGAAATAATGAATTTACTTTCGAGTTAGAGTTAATTAACAAGGTAAATAAAATAGATTTACATTTATAAAGGCTAACATTATGTTTTAGGAATTACAGATTTTCTTTACAATCTCGTGCATCTTCAGAATTATTGTTAAACATTCAAAAATAAAATTGAATGTTTTTTTACCATCTGTTATGTATTTATTACAAACTGTATTTGTACTTTGCTTACTGAGCAACTATAGCAATATTGGATCTTCTCTGTCGTCCACATACAAAACTACCGCGTTCAAATACTTATAACGAGATCATCTAAGATTTTTTTATCTGTATTATTTTTAATTGTCTTGTTTCTCTGTAATGATTTTTGTTTTCTGTACAATAAAGTCTTTTGTATTGTTTTGTATATCGTGTGATTAAGCAATAACCATTTTACAATGCATCATCTCGTCCATTTTAAATGAATATCTAGAAGGCTGGCACTCAAAATGTTGAAATCTGCCGCCCACCAGCGAAAGGTCTTAATTTAGATACACCCCAAATCCAGGCAATATTTCTTGAAAATTCGAAAAAATATTATCGTATTGCTCTTGATAAAAAGTCTTATAAGTAGGTATATAATTCTTACAAAGGGTTAACGTATTGCTCAATATAAACTCTGATCTGTCCCAAAAATAGTTCACGCACCCGCAGCCTCCAGACGACCGGTCGACCTGCAGACGCTCCGAACAAAGTGTCAAAATAACAATTACAGAACATCTACTGACTTTTATTGCATTCGAGATGATTAAACGTATTCTTTACTTTATAAAAGCTATTGAACGGCCACTTTGCTTAAGGTTAAGTACTTATTTAATTTGATTCTTTTCGCTTTGCGAATAAATTTCACAATAAACCTTTGTAATTTTTGCTTTTGGAATACGCCAGCAAAAAGTTATAATTGCAAGATGTAATTATCGTTTTCGGTCCCAACCATTTGACAATATGGCCAAATTGATGGAATGTGAAGCCAGATAGCAAGATATGAGATGGTCACGAGACTTTGCGCGACGCGATAAAACCTCTCGCGAATGAAAAATGAAGTGATTTCATTACTATGTACTCATATTTGTTTCTACCGCCCGCCACTCAACGCCATCGCAGTACAATTTAATCATAACCTACCGTCATACTATAAATAGAAAAGTTATTTTGTCCCCGGCCCTTTAAGAGTTTCCAATACCTATTGCCACTCGGACGCTATGGTTGCGTGCGATGCGATGCGTGCGGTGACGGCGTAGCCCCGACTAAAACGACTAGGCGTGACTTGTTAAGTTTGCTTGTGGTGGCTCGCGGCGCGTACGGCCGATGCACGCACACATGTATGCGCGCGATAAGCTTCTGTGTTAAGATGAACTACTCACTGTCTAATGTTTATACTGTGCTACAATGTAATAAGTTCTACGTCCGCGTAGAACTCGTTTTTCGCTATTCGCGTGGGTCTGTTTTTACTGGAAATAAAAAAATGTCCTTTTAAGGGTTCAAACTAACTCCATACCAAAATTAATTAAAAACAGCAGAAGCTGAAAAAGCGTAACAAGCAAACATCGTTAAATTTTGAATTATAACTTTAGTGTTTAAGGTTATAACTTGATTCGGGATGCCAGCTCAACTTGCCGTAATTGTTATTACAGGTAACCCGGGCTTGGAGGTCTCATTCCAGGTGGAGCCATGTCTTGATGAAGTATCGCAATCAGTTAGATGCGGGCTGTGATGGCCTTGATAATTCTCAAAAGGAGCTGCGGTCCTCCGGATGGTAACTGCGTTGGTCATTACACCCTGGCTGTTGTAATGTTTACAGGAATTATTTTCATTGAACGTGTTCCAAGTTCCAAATGATATAAAGATGATTATTATGCTGCTGATTTTAAAATTTAGCATTTAAAATAAACATACTTTGTGTTATCTATGATAGTAATATTTACAAGTCTAATAAAAAGCAAGCATTGAAAACCCGACTACCCTGCAGCATGAGTACTAAATGGGGGAGTAGAAACATGAAAAACAATTAGCTAACGAACCCTCAAACCCTGCGTATTAGATGGGCAGTAGGTATCTCTGCAACTCAGAATTTGTGAAGTTTAAATATAGCCCAGTAGAGAACAATCCAACGATACCCCTTCGTTAAAATCCATTAAGCCAATTAGCCTACAGGAGATCACACAAAAACCGACATGGATATATACCCACACACATATGACAAACATTATACATTCATACACACAAACAAAACTCAAAAACCATCACCCCCTTCTTCAGCAGTAGCCTAAAGACAAAGGAAACATCAATTAAAAGAAAACTGCATGGGAAACAGACGCTTATACAGGAAACAAACATATATTATTCACCAGACATGCCATGGGCATGCCAATACTTATTGATTTTCCCATAGCACTGTAAAAAATATAACAAAATATGTAGGTATCTAAAACAAACACAAGGTCGGCCTGTACGCAGATTAGCCTAGTTTTGTGCGTTATATTAAAAGCTTTCAAATAAATTAAATAACGTAAGGCGCGCCGTTGTTATGTATTACCTTTTAGTGGAGGCCGATAGATACGAGATGGTAACGATAAGTGATATTTATTAGTCAGGAGTGTTTTTTGATCATTTATGGTTTATTAACGATTAAGGCATCACCAATTTTCTTGACACTGAATGCGTATGTAACTCAAAAACATCAGTTCTGTCTCAGTTTGGACCTTCCACAGAACCTATTTGTAGCCGATATGTAAATAGTTCTTCAATTTGCATCTTTGATTTTTTTAGTTTGAAACATAAAATACGATTGTTTCACTATAGGAATAGTGAAACAAAAATTACGTCCTATATCGTACCTCTTCTTCAATAACACAACTCTACGTCCTAAATAAATTAATCTAGATGCGATATTATTGGTTAACGTCAGCATGATAAGAGGCTGATAACATAGCCATTGGCAATTACCGGCACGAACTCCGATAATTGATGCATAGACGGGACCCACTGACCATACTTAATAGAAATTAAAAAGCTTTTTCAAGTAATGTAGGTGGTGTGTGAAATGCGGGTAGTGGTGATTTGTCTGCATTGAAGGACTGGTGTAATCTTAATTCTTATTAAATGTTATAAATTGGTATCTAACGGTAATTTGCTACTAGGATAGATTTCCATTGCATTCTGTAAGGAACTATAAAGTTAACGTTGATAATGTACAATAAACGGTAAAGAGTAGAAGTTGATGAAAAGATGCAAGTCATGACGCATAATCCTTTCTCAAGAAAGAGTTTGCATAGGGAAAAGAACATTGTAAGATATTCCTCAGACAAGAGCACTACTTTTAAATAAAGAGAGTGAATGAAAAAATGTAATTTAAACTTAAAGCACATAAATATTTAGATATCCGTTTATGAGGGAAGATGATAGACAGCTACCTAAATTATGTGTACTTAGTAAAGCTAAAATTTTATCTAAGTTTCATATATTCACGCATGGGTGGGTGAATGTATCTCCGTACCAGGATATTGGACGCGTGGGCAGATGGAAAAACTGCCAGACAGATAAACGAAAACCGGCTAATAGGGTTTCCGTTTTAGGCAAATGAAAACTGCGCATTCGGACACG
Organism: Acleris sparsana; assembly: GCA_923062465.1. Classification (NCBI taxonomy): domain Eukaryota; kingdom Metazoa; phylum Arthropoda; class Insecta; order Lepidoptera; family Tortricidae; genus Acleris; species Acleris sparsana. The sequence continues at coordinate 8,284,755 of OV281293.1, forward strand.
ATTCTCATGTATTTTTGAATGTTATGACGGGTTTATGATAACTTCCTGAGGTAAAACATTTGTGTTTATGCTTTTGAATTATCAGAATATTTTGAGGCATATACTCAAATCGATAACTGCATTCTTAGATATTCCTTTCTTGTTACACTTTCGGTAGCAAATCTTTGATCCTCTTATCATAGAACCATGATGATGATGATGAAATGTACACACATGTTTACATGTTTAAGTTCGTGATGTGCTTGTGTGAGATTGATTAAAGATTTTCGTTTTCTTTTTTTTTCTTTTTTTCTAATTGAGTGGGGATGCCCGGCCGGATCAGGCGGGCGGTGGATCGGACTCCCGGTCATTCATCATAGGACCATAGTGATCTTAGTTAGCGTGTCATGTGGTTAGGGACGGGGAATGCTCGCTTCAGGATTCATACTACAACAACAATTATCAAAGCATGTCATCAAGGCAAATTTGATCTAGCAATTTCAGGCGATGTAGAAGGACCGCCATTCGAAGGGGCCGAATTCGAAGGTAGAATAATTTCTAGGGGAATGATAACAAGTCAAAAGCAAAGATTTCCTGGTGACATAACAAAAACGATAACCATAATCAAAAGGTTTTTCCCAGATATAATCGCAAGTGCGTGACCGGAAGACGTTGATAGAATTTATCCCCGAGCACCCATAGATCCCGCCGCCATAAAGGCCAGTAATACTAAATTTCCTCAACTACATAACGAAGTGCGGTTCGCAATAATAGCAACGGAATCGTATCACAGGCGGCTACGTGAGTAGCAGCCCTAAACTGGCGGGATCTTTGGGTGGAACTTACACCCTACGTTTATTACGCTGGACGTTCTCCGAAGAGTTCATTCCTTATTGCAAAGTGTTGAGGATACCTTATATCCAGCATGCTTTGATATGGGATGTGAAACGGTAATTAAAATAACACAAGTCAGGTAAGAAAAAGTGAGTCACTGAATTGATATTAAAAACAATACGAGTCGTTCAGTGAATTTCCAATGTTGCGGCGTGTTTGCCGAATTTAATTTGTTGTTGTTTTAAGTTTTCAATTGGATTGCTATGAATAAATACTAGCTTTTTTAATTAAAAGGCCTTTCATAAACTCACATTCAAGCTGCAGTGTTATGTAAAAGTTGCAGAAAAAGGTCAAATGTCAGCAACAAAGCTACTTTGACCCACATAGCCGTCGCCGTAGCGATTCAATTCCGTCCAATTACTGCATATATCGATATCGCAATTCATATCTTTAGCTACGTTCGAGCGTTTCCAGTGAGAAATAATTAATCACTGATTGAATGCTTTTAAAAGGAATCCATTTCGTTTTCAAAAAATTGTTCAAATAGCATCTCTTTAAGAAGCTGCTTCTTGTGGTTTACCTATTTCGATTAAGTTTTTCTAGTTATGAGGTTTTGTTTAGAAATGCAACTCAAGTTAAGTAAAGTTACCTAGTAAAGATTTACAAAATTCTGTTACTCTGGGAAAAATGCCCTTTTACACTTATATTTTTTAGTTTCCACAACATTTGACCAACAGAGATATTTTGTAGACAATGGGACCTAATGGTTATAGATTTGGTATTAAGTAGCGTCTGGTATTACATATACACGCTAAGTGCAGTAAGTGGTAAGTATTTATAGACCGTCTGCGAGTCTGCATGATTCACCAGGTTGACCTCAAATAACTTACCGGTTATATACCACAGACGGCTGGCCACTGGTTTTTAAATCAATTGTATCAATAACACGGTTTATTTTTAGGTTAGGAAATAAATCCGCCTAAAAGTTAGGGGGACCTTTTTTTCAGGCTTTAGTTTGCTTTTTAGTTGTTTGTATCGTGTTAAATTCGAGTTAGTAAATTATTATTATTTTTTGTTGCGGTGGTATCTTCGATCACTTTTTAGCAGCCATATTCCGACAATATAAGGCGGTTAATTATTAATAAAAAAAACCAAGGCACTTTACGCGCTTATACACAACGATGATCCTGATAGCTGCCAGGAATTGTATGTAACTTTTATAATTTATTATCGTCTTACTTAGAAAAAGTCATTCAGCTAGAGCATAGTCACAGATCGAACGCCAACGATTTTTTTTAAAAAGTGGCCATGTTCTTGCCTAACTTTGCACATTTAGCATTCCGTACCAATTACCCGACCGCATCTCGCATCCCTTCTGTTGCAACTAAAAAAAAAACTGTTTTATCAATTACTTGGTAATAAAATATACGTAAAATTATCACCAAATTTCAAACAATTTAAAACACAATATATATTTATCTAGGTACTCGCCGATTTCCAAAAAATTGAATGAGGTAGGCAAAATTTTATTTTCGCTCGCCCCCTCAGCTCTATGACCTTAAAAACGTTTATTGTTAATTTGAATAGCTTTCGGTGAACAAGATGCTCTAATACTGTGAAAATTTGAAGACTAATAACTTCAACCGCAGGCTGTAAAACCTGTTTGACAGAAGACGGACGGACACACGGACACGTGAGTGACAGCAATAGGGTTCCGTTTGGACCCTTCGGGTACAGTACAGAGCTCTAAAAACTAAAAATGTAGATATTAGAGTCATTTTTGCAAACAATGATGCAGGAAATACTTAGTACTTGGTTAACCTTTATTTCAATGTATTAGTTTGCCATGCTACGTTCGCAAGGACGGGCCTTCAAATATTCATAGTCCGATCGATATGAGCCGTACGCTGCAGCGCTCGAGGTCGAACAATCAAAACAGTGCTGTGATCGGTGCATTATTGCTTAACTTGCAACAGGAGGTAGATTTATACCATTAGTTTTATTCCTACAATTATTTTGCAGAGAGAAATGTTGAAATACGACACCAGAACCTACATCACTAGCATCAGGATTTAAAAATCAGTAGAATCTGGGCAAGTTCACGCGGTGTTCATTTACTTCCCATGAGGTAACCCGCATGGTTGTTTAGTTCTTTAAGAAAAAGCCATTTCTCAATCATCCAACTAACCTTGGCCGGAAACTAACGTTGCTTTACTTAAATATTTTGAGATACAGTACAAAATTAATAAACAACCTTTTTTATTTAGGTTTACTTATGGCTCGGGGACGGTGAAAGAGCACATAGGCCACCTGGCCTACTATCTGTGACCCATAAAGCCATGAAACAGTAAACGAAATACTTATTTTACTTACAACAAAAAAATGATTTTAATACTGTGTCTCTATATCTCTTGTTATTATTTAAAACCTGCTTTTGGGAACCCTTTGCAAACGCAGCTTTATTAATATTATACCAAAATCGTGCAAAACTCAGAACTTATGAAGAAAAACTTTTTGAGGATAACACTGAGAGTGATCATCTTTTTCACTACACGGATGACTAACGCGGACATCCGACACAAAAAGAAAAATAATATAATTTACAAGGTTAAGACCTTATGGATGTAAGTCATAAGTAATATTATGTCCCCTTCCGCGTCTCAAACGTAGACGCTCCGTCAGTCTTACCACATTAAGCGCCAGGTTTCCAGATTCCTTCACGAAATTGACTTGATTTGGCGTTCTTGGCATAGAAAGTTTTAAGCAGCTGCCGTGAAACTGCATGCACTCAATATTTAAGCAAATTGCGTTAAGTTATCGCAGTTATACCACCAGCAGAACATTAAGCGAGTCTAAGGTAAGCCTCCACTCAGTTGCAGTAGAGACTGTAGGCTGTGCCTCTCGCTTCCAGAATTAATAACTTTCTCGTCAACCCCCTAACCTCCCACCCCCGACCGCCCCGCTCACCCGATCTCATCCCACGGAGTCTGTTACCTTTGTTCGATTTCTCGATGAATGGCCCGAGAAAAATCATTGCACGACACCTATTAAAATGGATGGAGGAAGGTGGGCTTCGATTTTTAGTTCAATAGTTGAGCGTGGTGCTGAACGGAAGAGGATTTAGTTGTTTATTTTTTATTTAAAAACACTGAATTTATGTTACAGTACTTAACACTTAATTGATTTGATGTGTTAAACTCAACAGTCTGATAGTGTTTTTTTAAGGTAATACTGTTATCGATCATTATTTGCTAGTGTTTACTCTTTTACCGTTACGTACTAATTAAACGAAATAATTTACTCTTGTGATAAGATTTCTTGCCAATACTTTAACACCCATTTATTTTAGATTATTATTTCAATAATTCTATTACTATTCGTTTAATAATTCTCGTTTACATCGCATCTATCCACTAGTCAAAAAATATTTTTGTAACGTGACCTGCGTTAAAACGTCACTTAAAAATGTTTTAACAAGCGATATTGCATTTGAAACCGACCCTTATCGAGGTTCAGATTTTTGCGATCCAGGTCGAGTTTCCGTCGTAAGAGGCATCTTCCGTCTCCCTCGGACGCCCGGTTTGCCTCTTTGACTCTGTTTGGGTGTGTAATGATTTGAGCGGGTAATTTGCTTAAAAAATGTCGCCGCCTTTCATTTGCTTGTTTATCATGCTTATACGGGATTCATTTGACACTGTTTGTTTGCGGGGTGTGGAATATTATTCGAATGGCTGTGAGTGACGTCACAGTGTGCTATTTTGCGGAGTTACTCTGAGTTTGGGGTTCGTAAGGTTAATCGAAAAGAGTGTTAACAAAAAAAAAACTTTACCCAATACAAGTATTAGATACGTGAACAGGAAATAGGGGCGGTCGACTTTATTTAACTAATTTTGTTTACCTAAAGATCAGGCAGCGTCAAAAGTAACTGATCACTTTTGTATTTTATCGAATTATTACATTTAAGTACCAATATTTTTGACATTGATTACTTGACGGTAATGTTATAAAAGGTTACAATATTTTGGAGTTGAATTAGAACTTCTCACAGCATTTTTTTATGTAATAGTAGAATCAATTAATTTTTTATTGGCCTCTTTTTGTGCTGGGTTTGCCCAGCAGTGGCCTTTGGGCCTTTAGCCGTCCACGGTAGAACACTTTCTTGCCAATTCCTCGTAAACGCGTCTTTGTTATCCCGGCCTTCTTTTGTCGATCTGCCTGAGCGGCGATTGCGTGGATTTAAATCCGCAAGACCTATTACAATAAAAAAATAAAAAACATCGCAAAGGGTAAAAGATCTGTATGCAGAAATTCAAACATCTAACATGTAAATTATTATTCGTGCTGGAGATATCAGTGGCATCACATCAACGACGACCAAAAAAGGGGAAAGATGAAAAGGCCACAGGCAACGGAAAAATATAGCAATAGTCTAAAGGCGAAGACTAGCATCGATTCACGAAGCTTACCAAAATGGAGGCGATATATTTAGGTACTTGTATTTCATAAGTGTGTTTTAAAATATAAGGTTTCGAGGCTCGAATCGTGTGTTGCAAGGTTTTTGGGAACCATTAATGGTAAGTAAATAATGTATATTTGTAAATTTAGTCGAAAAGTTGTGAAGTAGTTTGTTGTTCGACTATATGGTTACGACTTGTATTTTTAAAAAAAAGAGATCTTTAAAAAAAATGCAAATGCTTGTTTAGTAGACAAATTACATACCAATCCCAAATCAATCATTCTAATCGTATGAAGCCTATAGAATATGTAAACGTTAGGTTTGGTGCAAATTATTAGTACCGACTTACCTGTTTATACGTGCCTGCCTAGCCAATAGTTTGACGGGAAAAAGATAGTCAACCTAACGTTTGCATATTCTATAGGGGCTTATTCATACTTTCGATTGGTATGTAATTTTTCTAATAAACAAGAAATTGCATTTTTTTTAAACAAAGTTTATTTATATTGTCATTAATTATATACTGAACTGAAACTTTTCAGCCTACCTATTCGCCATATCGCTAAGCATATTAAATTTGGTATAAAAATACTTTTTATCGAATATACAGCCCGGTGAAAATTGTCTCCTATTCGGATATCCTACTAATACGTATTGCGACCATTTCATACAATTCTTCGGGATCGAGACCAATGCAAGTACATCTACTATTTAGCCAGACACAGACTAGACCAATGTTAAAGTGCTTATTCACTAAGTATAACTGAGTAGAGAGAAAACACACCAATCAGATTTTAGTAAATCTAATCCTAACAATCAATTTATACCTTCTCTCCTTTTCTCCTCCCCTGTGTTTGCATCTACATCCTGTCACATAATTCAAAAGTAATACAAATAAGTAATAACTAAAATCCGACTGGCTATATTATACTCACCCATACATTTTTAAGGGATGCGTACCCTCCATTTTTCTTTTATTTAATAAAATTGAAATATCCGATTATTCATTAAATTATTGGCTTTTTATACGAGTTTAACCGATTTAACCAAACCCGAAAGACTTTTAAAAGCAACCTATAACCTACTTACCAACCTATTAAACTCATTTCCCTTCCATTGATTAAGCATTTTAACTTATTCAATTGGTGTATAGAAAAGCCTTCTCCAAAATACCTTAGTATCTCCATGTCTGCACTTAAGTGACAGCACGGGGCGGCGCGAGGGCGGCTTGAGGCTTCCGCTTCTTACCCGACTCCCAACTTCATCATACATCGTCTTCGTGAGAGGCAGAAATTTAAACCTTATTGATAACATAACAGATTTGATTATTGCAACACTGAATTGTGGAAGAAACGAGGCTTATAAAGTTATCGGTTGATATTTTAAGCGTTGAACTATCGTTTTAGTGATACGATAGTATCATAAATCGTTGTAAATTCTAAATGGCGTAGTATTGGTTAAAGTTATATTATAAATCGAACAAAAAGCAAGTTTTCAATTCCCCACTACCTATATGTGTGTTTGTTGGGTACGTAAGTATATTTTTAGTATTATTTAAATATCTGACATGATAAAAAAAAACCACTTTGTTCATTGAAATATCGAGCCTGTACCAGGGAACAAAGATCCATACATCCGGGTCAATAGCCCAGGCAACTTTTAAACACTGTCAAAACGTATGTACCTAATTGATATTGATAACGATAACGTTAAAGCATCTTGTCTAGGGCTACAGAAACAGTTGAAAGCGATCGAAACAATCTAATTAAAACCATCATTTAATGATGACCTAACGCCTATATAACACGTTTGTATCACTTTAACTCAGCAACATGCCGCCTGTGTTGCTCGCCTCGCTCGTGTTTTCAGAATCACACTAAATGGAGCAGCCCGCGTTAGTAACGTACGGTGGGCTCCCTCGCGACAACTTTGTACCCTCATAAATCTACCCGAAGGTACGCACTGGATGGAAGGCGTTGTATCAGTGTTTTTCTTTCTGTTGTTTAGATGTGTTTCAGTGATTTATCCCTTATGGAGGTTATCTTTTGTCCTTCGTATATTGATTGAAGTGACCCAGTTAAGAAGCTAGTCAGCTACTTGTACTAGTGTTACAATAGACCCATTTTTGGCGATCTTATAATGAAGATTTTATGACATGTGTTTGTTGTATGTATGTTGAGCTTTGTCTTCTGTCTATGGTCATGCCCGTCATGAAATATGCAAGTGTGCATAATCGTCATGAGTATTTAATATATTTAATATGTTTTCGAATATTTTGTTAAGGTTGTCTGGTAGAGATCGCTATTTAGCGGTAAAACCGGCTGTTTTATACCTTTATTCAAAATGTACCAACTGTTCCGTGTTTTGTTTTGTGATGTGCAATAGAACTCTAAAATAAAAAAAGTTGGCATAATTTTTATGTATTTTATTAGAATGAATTCAAATTTCTAGTTCAATCCAATAACGGAACGTGATTAAAAAAAAGTGACATAAAAGATTTGAACCATGCAAATAAACAAACATTTGATAATAATACATTTCCGGCCTAAAACAAAAACCACCCTCCAGATGCAAATCCGAAAAGCAAAGAAACTCAAGCCAAATTAAAATTCACCGAGTCACACTATTAAATATCTTAATTAATAAAACTGGACATACAGTGCAAATATTATTAAAACAAAGGGCTGCATTAGCGAATCATCCCGACTAGAGTAAATAATCCACCTCTCCACCCGCTGCTCATGCCGCCGTTATATTACCTGATACGTTTCCCACCAGAAAAACACATTCTAATTTCAGTGCGACCATTATGCACACCCTACTTGTACCAAAGCATCATTCGAACTTCAACATTATTTTCTAGCGGATACAGTTGAAACTCAGTTGTTTCGCTGCAAAGTAAAGCCTTTTTTTAACAACACGAAATTAATAACTTTACCGATTAAACATGAATGTAGCGGCGTCTCTCTCTTTTATACGATTTTTTTCGCGATTTCAGATTACGAAATAGCGTTGAGAATAAACGTTAATTCAGTAGGGTAACGGCACCAATGTTGAACACTTTTAGCTGAATGCACCAACAATGGATACTTAACTCTTAATTCAAAGATCATAAGGTTATAGGTAGTATTGTCTCAAAATAAATGAATAACCCGTATCTTCCATACCATAACAATCAAGTTTCCATTATTGGTTGTTGTTCTTTACTGGTTCCATCTCCCTAGTTTAATATATTTATGCCAGCCATCGAGCTGGTACATCTCGTTTTTAGGGTTCCGTGTCCAAAGTGTGTCAATAGAACCCTAGTACTAAGCCACCGCTGTCCGTCTGTTTGTCTTCAGCGGGTTGTATCTTATGAACCATAATAGGTACATAGATAGTTGATATTAATATTTCTCTTGCAGCTTTATAATAAGTCCGACTCGCACTTGGCCGTTTTTTTGTATTATTGCAGGCACAAAAAGTTGTCGATGCCTCCTGATCGTAAAGTTCCGAATTTAAGCCCCAGCAGACGCCATGTACCAATTAGTTTTTTCTAACTTGACCAACTATCGTGAAGAAACCTGCACTTTAGATCAGCTGAGAGGGATAATTGCATTTAATATCCTAATGGGTGAAGTGTATCCGAAAGGGCCCATCTGTACTTACAAAGATAAGCGTTTCCAAAGCGTGGCGGAGGCGTTTTTTATATAGAAACAGTGCATTGCGGCTTAACATTAACAGTGAGTTCGCGGTGCTTTTTAGATTGAATGATGGTTATTCAATGACCTAAATCATTATAATTTTATATGGATATGCCCCGAGATTCCGGGAATCATCTTGTTGCAGGAAGAACATGTCTGTTGTATTACATTTTTATCAATTGTAATTACAGATTAACGTTTGAAATAAATGTAAATGTTTAATCTGTTTATACAAAATAGACCTACCTAATAGCCTTTGTATTAGAATGTAAATTTAACGATACCTTTCTTTTCATTCTATAAAAGAAACTAAAAATAATTACAGATAAATAGTCCTAAACTTTTTTTATCTTGGAAGGTTTTAGTCTTATCCACATTAAGATTCCTACTCGATATTCAGCGAAGGGCCACGGCAACGCTACCTATACGACCACACGTAATATAAGTGACAAATCTAATCTACTGCAATAGATACAGCTCTAAATTTTCAATAGATAAAAGTAAACATGCATTTATTACAGTAGCTTTTGATATTTTCAATGTTTTACCACGGGGGATGGGTTCTGTAACGAATTGTGGGTTCCGTATGAAAGACTTCAACGCGCACGCAGCTTAAGGCAGTATAGATAATTCAAGCAACTTAATAGTACTTAATTACAAACTTTGTATTTCCTTTACCACCCATGTAGAATGTTTTTCATTGCGAGGAAATTAAATAAAATCAGACAAAAGATCATATTTATAAATTAGCGGCATACTACACCATTGTCTATGACTTACCACAGATAATGTCAAACGTGTTCAGGAGTCCGATTTTAGTGACAGTCGAGATCAATAGTTTACATGCGAGATTTTTAGAAAATTGTATGCCATTATTTTCATCTCGAATGAATGGCACATGAATTGGGGTCCTGACGTATTATGATAGTTTTAGTCCACGTATTATATTTTAAAAAGGCCCGCGGGTATTATTTAGTATTTACGGTCGATTTTTCTAGCATATTAGGACACTATTGACGAGCAAGTGTGATAAAAATATTTTCAGTGTTTATGATATTTGAAGTTTATGTATTGTATATTTAATAAAGTTCAAGTTTATCAATGGCTTTCGCTTGAAAAACAGAACGTGTTTAATGAACGTGTGATGAAAGGCACACAAACATACTTTATCCAGGATTAGATTATAGTTACTTTCAGGGTTCCGTACCCATACGGAACCCTATACCTACGCTTTCCATTCGTGATTCATCCCTCTATCCTTGTTAAGTATAGATATATTTTACAAAATATAAGTTATGGTTATAAAAGCGTACCTGCTCACAAATAATACAAAAAATATTTCATTTCGAGGTTTTTAGGGTTTCGTACCGAAATGGTAAAACTTCGGTGTCTGTGTGTCTGTCTGTATATCACAGCATTTGATCCCTGAAATCAACTTTTATTTTGGCATATTAGTTGCATAACTGGTTTGCCCGAATCTGTATTTATAAAAAAAAAACACTTGATCGGTTTTATTTGTAGGTATGTAACAAGCATTAATTTTGGTGTGATTATATTGAAAACCCTAAAAAAAAACCGGCCATTTGTGCGTCCGGCGGCCCGGAACCCTCGGTGCGCACGTCGCACTCGCACTTGACCAATGTTTTAAATATCTTTTTGCACTCGTCGATTAAAATCTGTGTATTAAAATTTCATAGAGAATACTGCAACGTCACTCTTTTCATCGTTGAATAGTCTATGTTAGTTCCGAAACAACCGAAATAACTGTTTCGATACGCTCTAGACAACCGAAAAATAAATGAAAATAGAACTTTTATTTCAATAATATGTATCCTTGTTAAAGGAGAATCGATCCGATACAAAATTGCCAATCTATGGCGGTTCGGAACGTAGCAGCGTCGCGTCATCTGTCAAAAATCTGCTTAAACTTGCTGTATCAAGGGCATAAAAAAAACTACGCTTTGTACTTGGCACAGTACTGCATCATTCCGGACGCCGGTGGTGTGATAACTTTTCTTTTCAAAGCAAAAATTAAAAACTAAGAACATTAGCGGTGACAGTGACGAAACATCTTTAACTCCTCAAGAAATAACTAATATGGCAGAGGAAGCCACACTTACCTTGCTACCTGAAAAGTCAAAGAACCTTTACAGTAAAGTTATGCTAACTTTATGCAATGGCGGACGGAGAAACGCATCAATCCATTCTCGGAAAATGTCCCCCAAGCAGTAGAACTAGACAATATAGTACTTACGATGTTTAGTTATCTTACATACTCGTATTAATGACTTTAATTAATAATTTTAATGAATTCGTACAAAATGGATTCATCACAAAAGTGTCATGATCAAGCTTTTTAATCTCGTACCTTACTTAGGCCACTCAGCAATAAAAAGCTCTCTATAACACGATGGTGAAAAATACTATTTTATTAAAGAACAATGCTACACAGATTGAAGTAGTCGCCAACAAAGCTAAAGCTATCTCATAGAAAACATCAGACTTAAAAACAAATACTTTCGCTCATCATGCAGATATTTGACCTCGCCGGGAATCGAACCCGGGCTTACGCAGGTCATTACTAAGCGGGCTAACCATATTTTATTTTATTATAACCAAATTATTATAAGGGAATAATTAGAAACACGTAAGATGCAGATAAATGTTCAAACGGTAGTAGATTTTATACAAAAAGTGCATCATCTAATAAAATAATGGAATAAGCCAAGAGCCGCAGTGTCCACGGCTCGAGACAAAGGGCGGTGCACGCACGCGCGGCATAAACGATGTGCATCAGTGCAGTCGCGGAGCTGCATTCCTTCGCCGGACGCCGGCAGCCTAGCGTGGATAGGACTAAGGCGAAAGAGCCTTTGAGAATCAGAGCATTTTGGTTTTACGTACTTGACATAATTTGAATAAAATAACCATGATATTAGTTTAGAAGATTGTGATTTGTGAAGCGATGCCTCAATCGCGTAGGTGTCAAAAAAAAACATACGTCTGTAACCCCTTAAATCATTTCCAATTTCCTCGATTTTTGAATGTGTTCTAGATATGATGAAAAAATAGGTTTGTACGTTTCCGTTTTTTTCTTCTTTTTTTCAAGAAATATTTTTATGCAAAGGAAAACAGGGCTACTTCTTCAAAATATCGACAACATATTCATAGATCTTAAAAATCGGACTAGGTTTAGGACATTTTCAGCGTCACAATCCTGTTAAGAATTAGAGGATTTAGGTATTGGACATAATTTGAATAACATACCCGTGATATTATTTAAATCAGCCAAGTTCAAGTTAAATGATCATCTGGCCGTTATTTGCCGTATTCTGCCACCTGACAGCTAGTTACAGCTGACACTTCAATATACATTGCTTAGTCGACGAGTTTCTGTCGATAGGGTTCATGTAAGCCACGCCATGTGTATTAAATTGTCATCTGTCACCAATCATTATCAGATTAAACCCCCTCTTCAAAAATGCCAGTCTTAACCATTATGAAACAAACCAAATTGCTGTTAATCATAACTATTGTAAATAGCAGGTGCTTACAATTTACAATGTTTTTACAAAGCACATCCACTCTACTCTAGCGCCTCGGTTGCTTCTTAGTTATAGTCCGGTCACTCTCTAATTTACCCGCCGCGCCTGCGCAGTGGCTTCATTTACGGAGCCTCTTATTATCCACATACTGTCATTACAGGGAAGCAAAACTCTAGTTTATAGGGTTAGTAAGTCTTCAGTTACAGCGTACACTATTTAGATGACACGGTGAGTATGAGCAGCCTTGTGGTAGTGACGCTGCCGACAAAGCTAGTGATCCCGGGTTCAATATTGGGCGAGGAAAAATATTTGACTATTTTTGTTCCGGAGTCTTGTATTTAATGATTGTTTGTTTATTATTATGGGCCAAACTAGTATCTGATTTCATCAACTTTAATATAGTGACTCCCTAAACACTTTTATGTGACGTTAAATTATTGTTACTTGTCACGTAAAAGTATTAATGAGTCCCTTAACATTGACAATATGTACCCACCGACATATAACAACCGAAAAATAATAATTAGAACTCTTCATACCAAAAATCATAATCGCATACTAAAAATGTATGTGTGGTGTTTCTGTATTTTAGAAGCCGAGTTAAAGCGGAAATTTAGGGTTAAAATTCAGATCCAAGGTCATTTTTTTAACTTTGCTTTGACTTATACGTGCATTGACTGGCGTTGACATTATGTTTTTATAAACAATGCATACTTGATAACACAACATAAAATGATAACTAAAGAAAAAAACAATAATTACAACAAAAAATATTGTTTTGTCAATAAGTCAATGCAGTTCATAAAAAATACAAGCGTTTTGACTTTGTGAATCAGACGGCTATCAACCTAATATCAGCCGTAAAGGGCGCTCCTCACAACACTGAAAGCGCATCGATATAATAACGATTCAATTTCGGTGTTGCTAAGCCGTCAGTTCGAAAGCCATATCGCGGCCCACTCCGAATTGTGATTAAAGTCGCCTAATACACACAATAACAGGCCACGCGTCTAACACCCATCTATGCACCCTGAGCACAAAAAGTCGCTAGTCAAACTAACGCAAACCAAACAAAAGTTAACCGTAATAATACAACTCTAGGTTGAAAATACAAAGAAGCGTAGTAGAACGTTACGTTACGCTTGTGTGCCCTCGTGAAAGCTACACATTTCATTTAGTACAATACGACTCATATTGTACACAACACGTCCAATGTGTGCGGGATTTGGTATCAGCACCGAATACAACGGCAATCTGAAATCGATCTAACACTTAATTGTTAGGGTCGAGTTTGCATTGTGTTTGGAAAATGTATTAACGTAATGAGAACTTGTTTGTAACTGTGTGTGAGCCACAAGTTCTCGAGCGAAGTATTATCGAAGAATGCGAAGCGTGAATAACTACGTTTGGGGATAGTCGGTATGATAATTTACTCGCGATTTGATTATTGTTTAATCCATCTAATTATTGGTTTGATATTTTTTTGTAGATAAAAACCATAATATATTAATTATGCTTATTAATGTCTTAAACATACCTTCAAATATTTATAAATTATACTATTACTTAATTAAGGTATAAATTTAACACAGTAGTAAAGTAAAAAGTTTTTTTTTCTATATTAATTAGTAAACTACCAGATTCGCGCCAAAAATAAAAAATAATGATTTCCCTGAAAACGTGGACAGGTCAAGTCTATTTAAAATATTAACCTTAAAAGCGAAAAGTCAACCAACAAACGTATCAATTACTAAATTGAATTAAACGCTGTAAACCGCGCGGGCGCGCGCCGCCACAATAAACGATTTCAGCGCATCGTATTAGCTACTGACAGCTCGCTACGTGTGTGTGTCACGCTCGTTACGTTTACGTGACGCTCACACATCGCACAGACTTCAATATGCCACAACCAACCTCACCTACGAACCCTATCTCCTAACCAGAAGGCACAGTTCAACCGCATCCTTAAACTGGCTGGTTTATACACTCCGCACCGGGTGGCGAGGACCGGCAACGTCGCACCCGAAGATTGTGACATTTATTTCCATCGAAACAATACTACTAGCGACATCTATCCAGCAACTCGGAACTGAACCCTCGGGTCCGAGAGCGGGACGGATATACTTGACAATATCACTTTCACGGTCTCGTACTTAAAGTTAAGCGGTTTGCTGTACTGTTTGTTTGTGTCTGTAAACAGCGCGCCGAGGTGTACCGCGCATGAATGAAACGGATGACCGTTGAAGAGAGAGAGGGTTATGGAGATTGTGAGTGGGGGAGCGGGATGCGAGAGCGCGAAGTGTACATCGTTTATCAGATTACATGCGAAGTATCGCGAGCGTGGCGATGTTTTGACACGCGATTATCACGAGATAATGCGGGCGATCTCAGCGACGTTTAGGTTTATATTGGCTTTTTATAGCAACGGCGCTGTCGAGTGACGCATGCGGCCGCCAGGTGACGGTCGATGATGGGTCATGTCTCGCATAGCAGCTGAGTGCCGTACTGATCTTTATTTATTGCGAATGCTCTTGCTATTTATAATACGTTACTTGGTGTATAAAATATCAAATAAACGCTGTTTCGAAATTTCAAATTGTATAAAACCGATATGAATTATTTTTCAAGGAAACCAATATTTCTATTAAGTTTTAAGGTAAGTATCGTTCAATTTGACGAGCTAATTATTTTTTCAAAATTAGTATTTATATGCATTTTAATTTTAATTCGATCATTTATATTAATTACACATGAAATAACAAAAGGTAAAGAATAGCACACAGTGAGTGAATTAAACGTCACACTCATGCTTTTCCTGGCTAACTACATTTGTGCTTCTTAATGCCATCTAGCGGTGAGTAGACACACAATTCAAGAGAAATTGTGTTTCTACTCACTACGTCAAAGATTATAAAAACTTAACATGACAATAGCGTACCATTAAAAAGGATTAATGAAATAGTACCTACTTAAAGTTCTGCAGACAGACACTACTTTTTAGCGTCTATGTTTATTTTCCTTACAAATTGACTACGTGCCTAGCCGCCATGTTTTTCGAGTATCGAATTTGTTTTTATTTTTAGTAATTTTATATGCCACTATTTTCTAATCAATGTTCGGATGCATGCGGCGCGACTCTAGGTCTATTTTTGTGCCGCGCAAACAGATTTGTTATTCGGTGACGCAATGTTTTCAAATAACGGGATTTCGGAAAGGTAAACAGTTGTCAGTAACATTTAGAGACGTTAAAATGTGTAATTAATTACACTGAAAATTCTTTCTAGTTTTTCGAATGATGTTTGATTTATAAAGGGAATTAGAATTAAGATTTACGACGTTTTATTTAAAATTCGTGTCGTGTTCGAGGTTCGAGCGTCTTTTGTTTCTTCGTGAGACTGTAAGCGCCATCTAGTTTGAATCGAGTAAGACAATGACAACTATGGCTTCTACTTAGTTCCAGTTCCAGCTGAGTTTAGTAGCATTATACTTGGTTGTTATACGACAAAGATTTTCTTACAATGCTGTGTAGCAGTATCTGGCTTATATAGGTATACAAGGTTACAAATGTAACAGAATCTTAACTGACCAAAGCGTTCGTTTTATAGGTATAAATCGCAACTGTTTACGTCTTCAATTTTCTTTTCAGACTAAAATACCTCGGTTTTTTACAAGAAACTAAAAAAATACATTTAATATCCTTTATCATCGAAGCTTTATACCGATCTGTATCAACGATTGGCCCAACCCGATGGCGTGCCGACCGAGGGTTCCCCACGTCTCGGCCATTTCTCTTCAGTCCCCTCTCGCCCCTCTCGTATGAGATGTGCTGATTGTCTTTTTGAAAGCTGAGAAACTAGACAGCTACAGGGTATTACAGCTAAAACGCTCCAGCCTTCCGGTTTTCTTATGTGTGTATAAGAACGTGTTAAGAACGTTTGTAACACTTAATAAATGTCCCTGACGAATGTCGTTCACAAGAGAAAAAATATATTAGTATAAGTTTCTGTCAAAATTTTCATTTTTGGTACAACCTGTTGTAGCCTACTGTACTTTTTTTGCAGACTCATTATCTGCTTTTTAAGAGCAAACAAATGAGTCCCAACAAGGTAGGTCTACGTTAAGTATAGCGGAGATTCTGTCGCCACCTTTGGACTCCGTCATCAGATCAGCTGCATGCCATAATAGTAAATTACATCAGACATAACCACACAACGTCAATTTAAGTATGGCATTTTATGACAATGGAATGTAGTTCAGAAAGCCTATTCCTCCAATGGGCTTGTTTAATGTATTGATTTATATAACCATATAAAAAGGAACGTATTTATGAATTCATTCTTGACTATGATTAATTGGTAGTACTCGTACATTGTTGTAGTTTTTTTTGCCAGTAGTGGGCGCACCCTAGGCGGGGCTGTATCATGGATTCATGGACTAGGCACTTAGAACTTCCACGCTCGCATACTTAAAGTTTTTTTTAATCTGATATAAAGTGATCACCGCCAGACCGCCACCCATGGACACCTGGGGTGTGATTCTCTCAACAGCGACGATCGGACGGACGAACGAGTGAATGTCTAAGCGGCGAGTTTAAGTAGTCCCGTCAGAGCGAACAAAACACATCGAACGTATAAGGCTGCCTAATTGAGAATGCACGCGCTAAATGTGTTTTTGTTCGCTCGGATGGGACTACTTAAACTAGCCGCTGCGATTTCGCTCGTCCGTCCGGCCGACCGCCGTTTTTAATAACACCCCTGCAACACCTGGACAGGAATCGCAGATGCTTAACGGGGGAGAAAAGAGAATGCTCGTCTCTTGAAGGTCCCCGTGTCGTAGCGGTCCGAAAATACATATGTATGTATTTGTGTATCAAGAAAAGACCATACTTTGTTAATTTGGTGGAGTCCAATTACGATCCAAGAACCACCAAGTGGTCGACAATTCCAGAGTCAAAATTCCGAATTGATCAAAACTCCGAATTTTCATAATTCCGAATGCTATTTTTTGATAGAGAATATATTATTGATATCGCTTATAAATCAAACTCTCCCTAACCAACGTATAGCAATTAAATTTTGCATTTACTCTAAAATAGCTTCAGCATAGCCGAGCTTCCGGAAAAAATAAAATTCGGAAAAATTAATATTAGGGCAAAAATTCTCGGTATTGTAAGGTGTTCCCTTCGATGATTAAGATCACCTTGTGTGCACTATTGACAGGAAGTATCTTTCTTCAGTATCTGCGATCGTCAAATACCCTTATCACGAAGTGAGACTTGCTATTCATGGCACGCTCTGCAGGTTAATCCAATCATAGGCAGGCATCAAGTAATCTGTACAGTGTGTTGAGAAATGTAATTAATTAGCTAATTAGACCAACAAACAGGTGCTATTTGGTGCATACGTAACAAAGGCCGATTATAATTCACTACATGTGTATCATATAAACATTGCAACCACTTTACATTTTTTCCATGTAAGAGATAAGAGACTCGAGACGTAAAAACTAATCGTTAACCAAACATTCTTAGAAAATTGATTGCTTTTAAAAACTTAATGGGTTCCAAAAAGAAGGTTCTTGCACTATACTGAATCAAATGAAACTACGTACATATTTTTGTTTATGTAGGTATTTGTTCGGGATCTTTGTATCAGAAAAAGAGTAATTTAAGACTATAATTTAAGAGCCCCTTAAGAGCGATGCCACACGACACGAGCGTTGCCGGTGCGTTGCGTCGTCGCAACGCTGTGATTTCAACAAAGAGCGACGCAAGTGTTTCAAAGCATCGTGTGGCATGTCGTTCTATACAACAACGCAGCTGAACAGCCGCTATTCTTGTTGTTGAAAATAGGCAAAAGTTTGACAAAGACATTTTGACTTCGACATTACCCAGCGGTAGAATCGAAAGGTTATGCTTATAATCAGCCATTGCTTAAACTATAGTTAATTTTATATGACCAAATTGTGATGTTTTACGACGCAATATAGGTAATTAAAGGACTGTAAGCATCACATAAGTAATGAATCATTACCGGTTAGTGATTGGACGTGAATCAATACGAGTTCATCAGTTAATGTAGCATTTTAACTGTGCCATAAAGGCGCGAAGATTAAACATTGCATTTACGTATTGAATTCATTAATCAAGTAAAGTCATCGAGTTAAAGGCGGGCTTGGCGGTCACGGAAACATGAATATACGTTTGAACCTGTTTTACTAGGTTTTGCCCGCGACTTTGTACCTATATTTATTTATTTAATCTTTATTGCACAAAATAATATTCTTAATATGGATATTGGCATTTATAAAAAATTGTAGTCCGAATACGTTACTCATAATCATCGCAAGTCATAGTGTTTTCTTCTGAAACGGTTTTTTTTTCAGGGTTTTTAAAACAAACCTAAACTAACGTAACCTCATTTACCAGCTAGATATTTCAAAAATCCTGAAATAAAAACCGTTTCAGGAAAAGAACACTTTATGATTGCGTTGATTATGAGTAACAATACATTCGGACCACACATTTTTATATGAAACAAAGCCTCCCTCTTAATATACAAAAGGCGAAGTTAATGCCGTTCGGCATTACCAATTAAGGAGTTAAATTTAGGTAATTCCTTTTCGTTAGATACGTCAGGATAACCGGCGAAAAAAAGGATCCAACTTCTTCGTTTAAACAAATTCTTGGGTTAAGATCTTTTTAGTACTGGAAATGGTTTCAGCTGGTACTTCCTAAAATTTACATAGTTAGATATAAATTATATTATTTCGCTTATATTGTAACTGTTAAGGCTATGATTTAACGAAACATTTCGCGTGTCGCATGTCCATCCATCCATCAAATCAGCCTGTATCTTCCCTCTGTTATACGGCTAAATATTCTTATTTTTAGTGAGAGACAACACAATTCATCATGCTGCAACACCAAAGCTTTTTGACACCTACAGGATGGGCGAAGACGATCCGACGCTTAACACAAAAGAGTAAATTAAAATTATTGAAACAAATAATTACCAAAGTTAAGTTGATAGACTAGTTTTAACTCAAACATGTCGATCGGCTATCATTCAACTCATCCGCGAAAAAAAAACATGAAAATGGGAGCATGGAATTTATCTATCTATACATATAAAAATATTCCGTAACAACGCACAGTTTGAACCGTTGCCGCGTTGGACCTAGTGACTTGAAATTTGTAGATAATATTCCTTTCCTGCAGAAGCATTATGAAAGGATTTATACAAAATCTAACCCCAACGGGAAGAAGTAGCGGAGGAAGTCCCAGGCATCCTCTAGTTTGTGATAAAAACGTAAATCTTCCACTGATTTGCTCATAATACTTATTCCAGTCGAATTTAGATGTACAGCTGTTATGTGGTTTTGAGCAATTGGTTCATGAGTCCGTATTCTGTATAGTACTACTATATCCGTAATAGCCTTTGGCTGTCTATCACTGAAGTATTCGCACTCGCTCTTTCTGTAAACTTGTTGCACGTGTTTCATAGAAAACCTACCTTTGAACCGGCGGTGCACGGTTGTGTCAATGTATGAAAAATGAAGTAAGCAGTTAATGGGCGGGACGACGTAGATTGATATCGCTTTAAGTACTTTTGTTTTGATTTTGCATTATTACAATTATTCAATAGATTGCGTTGAATTCGATCATTCCTGATGCCTTATTAAACTCGATAAGAAGACGAACTTCTCCTCACTGTGCCTTAAAACCTAACTTAATCTGTCCCAGCTCCACTAGTGTTTATGCATGGTAATTTCTGGAAATATAATCGATATAAGGTGAAGGAATCAGTAATGAACAAGAACAAATGGTGGACACTTGATTCTTATGTAACAGGAGACAAGGGTTATTCATTTATTTTGGGACTACCCATTCAGAACCTTATGATCTTTGGATTAGGAGTTAAGTGTCCAACATTGGCGCCGTCACCCTATTAAGGCATTCGATTGAACAATTGGCCAAAGGTATACTTAAATTTTCACTATATCAGAATGGAAACTTTGAAATTCTCCTCAAGTCCTCATATAATCTTCCAGAATAAACAAAAATATACAAACGTCTGATTATTACATGAAACTCATTACAATCAATGACATCTACTGAAGGATTTTAGGAATCGTACATTTTCCGACTGTTGAGTTATAGTTTCAGCTATTAGGTAGCCCACCAATACTTACGGAGATTAACGTAAATCGATACCAGAATAAGCACGCACTGACCCAAATAGACACTTCGTTAGTTATTTTTCTATTCCGTGGTGATTTATTAGTCATATAAAAACCAGATGCTCCACAGTTTTCTATCTACTATTAAATTACATTTTATGCAAATCTTTAGCGCAGTCCTGCTTGGTCTTCAAGCGTGAGACAACTGTGGGAATGAGACAATGAATAAAATTGTAGGATTCAGAATAGCCCCTTGAGCATTCAGTATAAGTGAACGTCACTTGACTGGTTATGGTTCTCTATGGATTGTTTACGACGAAAAACCGAGTTTTATATCATACACAGTTTTATTACGGAACATGTGCGTTTACTATCAACGTGAAAATAAACTGTAGGAAGAACACGTCAACTCGAGCTAAAATGATGTGGAAAATTCCAGATTGTAGTGTTCCGAATATGCCATAAAAAAAGGAATTATAACAGTTTCTTAATCATCATCATCATAAAGTTGACGACGCCGTTAGCTTATTGGTAGTGACCCTGCCTACGAAGCTAGCGGTCTTAGGTTCGATTCCCGGTCAGAAAATACGTGTGTGTGATGAGCGTGATTTATTTTTTCTGAGTGTTCGGATTTTTCTATGTAACTATTTACTCGTAGGTCTCTATCTTTATCATTGCCTAGTACCTAATAGTACAATCCGGTACTTAGTTTGATCTAAGTATGTCAATTGGTGTAAGATTGTCCCCCGTTATTTATTATTTATTTATTTATTCCCTACATAGGCCTCTAATAACTCCTAAGTTAGCTTCAAGCAAACAAAATATCACCAATAGAACAAAGGGTGAATGACTGCCAAGGGGATTTATTTTCCCATCAATGTGGAACCAGGTTATTGTAACCCGGTTGCGCCCGCCCTACATTAACCGAAGGCTAGCCAGCTTAATAATTGCTCAAGCACTTACTTTTCTGACGTATGTTTGTTCCGTGACTTTGCTCAGTCAGATTTGTCGATGTCACTCGACATTTTTTTAAATTGATTGTACAGACGGCACCGCCGGTGAACGTACCTTACCGGGTTTTTAGAATGGGGGGAAAGAAAAAGCGTAATAGTTCATTACAATATTAAATAATAACCTCCTTCACTAAAAAACACACAAAAATAACAGAACTTCTGGCTAGATCTTTATGGCACCTACTTGCATCTAATATTTCGCAAACTAGGACACTCATTAAATGTATCCAAGCCGACGTTAGCAGTTACCACTCAGCCAAAAACCGTATTTTATTTTCCAAAATTATGCGTGAATATACAAAAATTAAAAACACAAACGCAAAGATTTCAAAGGTTTTTGAATCGGTTAAAAAAAATCGTCTGTCAATTTGGCAGGACGTATCTTTAATACAACCTTTAAAAAATCCAGGTAATTATTTAATTAAGTCTATAGTCCTATTATTATGATCTCGCTTGACTAGCCTGTAATATAATCCCTTCGATTGACAGTCCCCAGCCAGTGGCGCCATTCTAATTGGTTAAACTATATACAGGTTGGTACTCGATAAACTGCACATATGAAAGGGACGATATTTTAGGTTAATTTATCGGTACAGACCACCATGTATATATACTTTTTACATGCTATCGTATTTTTTTTAACTACTGGCTAGTAAATAATATCTATCGTAACGTTCATAATACAATAACACGTCAAAACCAATATGTTTATACCGAGTGGTATAAGTAAATAGAACGAATGGTAAGTAGGGGTTACCAACAGTGTCCTTTTAGTGTATAACACAGATAATGAACTAATATAGGTATAAATTGACACTTCTTTGGATATTCATATCAGTCATATCACCAATATCACCATAATACGCAAGGTTAATTTTTACCTTGTGTATGAATTAGGTCTAAATCGAAATCCATAATGGATTTTTCGCATAAAATCGTTTATCTTAAAACTTAACTTAACTTAAGTTTATGCGATATGATACATTATGCGATATGCCAAACGATTTTATGCGAAATGATACATTATGCGAAACAAAAAATACGTTTCAATTGAGTCCCGTATGAATTACCATTTTGATTTTTCTTCTAGGAAGTTAAACGAACAAACACTACTAAGTTACTCACATTTCTGTAAATTAAGGTCGCGGGCGTGTCAGTGCAGAGCAAGTTTCATAAAACCAAAATGTAACCTAAAATGATTTACCCATTTATTCCGTTATTTGATCCTTGTTTATATATTTCTTACATGCAACAAGCACGTCGGTCACACTCAAAAATACTTTTTAAACGATACTTGTGGAACAAACACTCGAAACCTATTATCCTTAACTGATTTAATACTTAAAACACATAGTTAATAAAATCTCTATAATATTTAGTTCTGATAGTTGCCACAACAAACAAAGGTTGACTCAGCGACGAACCGAAAAATTGTAAAACACACCTCAGGCATTGTAGTGTGAATAAATTATAAGATCCGCACCAGTTTCCTAGTCCAGCGTACTCTGAGCCCCAGCTCCTCTCCCCAACTCGAACAAATGCTGGGCGAGAAAGGAAAATCGTGAATCTACGAGGGCTCCGGCTATGGTAGTCATCGCGTGACCTACTTACCCCTGTAGTCTGCACTCTCGATATTGTTGTACCAGATCTCTGCGAGGTTAGTTGCCTGGTACTAGGTTTATTAACTTAGCTTAATACGGAGTAAAACGTTCCAACCCGGTACGTATTATAGTAAAGTTGCTCTTATAGAAGTTCCAATCGGCGGGATTTGTTTTGTGAATGTAGATTTGTCTTTATTTTTCCGTTTATCATTGAACAAGATCACTTTTAGCGTTATATTTTTGTTTTTTCACTGTAAATAATTATTTATGCAACATATTATGGTATTATTAATAAAAAAAAACTATAAGAAACAAATGGCATATGATTTTATAAGATTCCAGGATGCGCTCGTAACTCAACGAAATGAATGTGCCAGAAACATCCGAGAGATGGCAATACGGGTAACTTAGCGCAAAATACGTATCATTAATAAAATGTCTTATTATTACCAAAAAAAGAATACCTTTTATTTTCTGTTCTTTTGTTCTGTGTTTGTATTCGCGTATCGTGAAGCTTTAGTGTTGCCGCCCACACGACTGACCTGACCATAATTAAAGAGTCACTCTAGCAACCACAGGAAATTGGTTCACTTACCACTACTTTGGCTGCATAGATCATGCTCTATGCTCGTAACTAGGAGGCGGAATTATTCCCAAAGGCATAGCCCCTTACGTAACAAAGTTGCCGGACGCCTTCACGGGTTCTAGGAAATTATTAAGATGTTCGTGTTTCTGGTTCACATTAATACAATCATAAACGTATACATGTTTAAAAATAAAGCAGAATATTGTTAGTTAGTCCAAGCGTCATGAAAATCATATGTAACTTTTAGAAGAAACCAACCGTAATAATCCGTTTTCGTGAGAACTAACACGCTACGTGACAGCCAAAATTACGTCTGAAATTACTTACGAATTATGGCGTTCTTAACTAATGTACAAGTATTCGGAAATCGCCGGACGGCAGAATTTGTAAGCACGTGTTACGGTGTAATTTATTCTAGCGTACGATAGCCGGTAGTTGTCGCCGCCCGTCAGCAGGTGGCGTGCTTAAACTCACTAGCGGCTCCAAGCGGATGGAGCACGAAACTGATTGGAACAAAGCTTTTGCATGTAAGTATGTATCATAGGTGGCATGTATATTTCTATACACTTTATTGTAAAAACATAACAGGTAAAAATTAAAAATGTACACCATAAATAGACAACGAATCCCCAAATAAATATAACACAACAGATATTAATAAATATGTCTTCTACATATATTATTCACGGTTACTCTATGGAAATACCAGTTCCTCATTTGTCCTAATGCTTCACTTACCATTTCCGCTTAAATTTTAAAACAACCTCAACCTAACGAACCGCAGATATAATTAAAAAACTTAAAAAGTTACTTGACTCATCTGAAAACCAGTTTAGGACAAATGGAAATTCGGACAAACGAATAAGAAGAAAACGTTTTAATAACAAGTGTCAAGCCAAAACTTCTTCAGTCTAGTTTTAAAAGAATCTACAGACTGAGACTGCATAATTTCGGTAGGTAGCAGATTCTACAATCTCACAGCGTGACCTGAAAAAGCAAAGCAAATCTAATAACTGTCGTATCTTGTCTGTCGGTCTTAGCATCGGACATGGTAAACCTAAACCATGTTTACAAAAAAATTAAAAGTTGTGATATCTCGTTTTCAGTGCGACTTTTACTAAAACCTTGAGTTAACCACTCCCGGACACCCTGTAGGTATAAAGAGTAATTAATAAAAAAAAATACGTAGCTAAATATCCATGACACAGGAACAAATAGGTGTTCGTGCTAATCGCTCAATTATTTGTCTGTTCGACAGAGGACGGTATCGCTAGGTTTGTAGGTCACCACCACATTCACGAAAGTTTTGTCGAAAGGTAAAAATAATGAAAATAAATGTTCTGTTTCAATACACTACCTCAGGGAAAATAGTAACGTGCATTATACTTGAACATTGAGTACAGCTGATATTTTTATTATTCCTTAGTGTTACTTACACAAGACAAGACTGGTACCGACCAGCGGGCCTAGTAGAATGGTTGTGTTTATCGCATGACCAAATGTAGATAAAACATCCGTCACTTTCTGACACGTATATATAAGTACAGTTGACAAAATATAATTTGCACTAATTTGAAGTAGCGCTTCTAAGACGAATTGGTGCCAATTATATTTCGTCAGGGTGACAAATGCTTTATCTACATTTTATCACGCGATAAAAGCAACCATACTAAGGCCGCAGATAGACATAACACACAAACAAACGTTTGAATACTTAAAATATAAATATTTATTTTTAAACACAGTAAACGTGAAAACGACATGATATTTTGTAAAAAAAAAATATTGTTTTTGAACCCATCGATAAGCAACTGAGAAAGCGAGATAAAGACGAAGTTATCTGACAAAAATCAGATGTCGTTTATTATTCACTACATGTATAGTCTTTATTCTCGTAAATTGTCTGCGTATTAACAACTCAAGCTTGTAGTTTCAGACTGGTTAGGAAACTGTTGCTGCCAAAAATAGCCTCGATCGAAAACGATATAGGTACGAGTAAGGTACGGAAACTGCGGGAAGCAAGTAAGTTCTATTTAGGGAGCTCTTAACCTCCTTGTTTATGACAACACAGGACTAATTCCGTATCTGTGGCGGCTGTAGCTCATTCGAACTTTCTAGAGAGCGCTGGTTAGTTAATTGTTTTCTTTTTGTTCTATTCACAGAGCGGCTAGAAGCGAAGGAAATAGGCAAGAATTACGATTCAAAACGACAAGCTGGGTAACTTTGCTACAAGTATGAAAATTTAAGTTGTGGTGTTACTTATGCATGGAAATTTTTCTTTACATCATTATGAAGCCAAAAGAACGTAGAACACACATCCAAGATGCAAATGCTACTAACGTTTTTTTCTTTTCTATCTCTCAAAATTTATGGGATGACATTCTCGTGCTTACTGATAAACCACGAGGACACCTGATAAAAGAAAAAATCTTGGCTACGGCGCAGGACACCGGATATTACCTATATAAGCTCTGAGGCCTATGGAAATTTCCATGAGATGGATGAAGGTGGTTGATCTATGCTAATATTTTAAATTAAAGTATAAATACTTAGCAAATTATGTAATCACAATGAAGGTTTTTAAAAAAAAAGTATATATACAAGAGTGTAATGAATTGTACCTATCCCTACCAGTACAAGGCATTAATATCTATTCAGACATCGCGTCAAACATAATTATATAAACATAGACCTTATTCTTAGTGGCAAAGGGGCCGGTAGTTATGTTTGGCGTCTTGGGGACGTGTATATATTTATGACTTTGTACATCCGAGACTGAATTTCATGCTATTCAACACCGAGCAAGTCACAGTAACCGTAATCTCCCAATACCATTAGTAAGTAAGTCCGCATTATCAGGAAACTTTATAATAGCTGTTATCTTTAAGTGTAAATGTAGTGACGTCACGAGACGAAGCCGTACCAGGCGCCGGCGCCGGCTGCGTTGATGAGAATGCCTAGTGATACGAGTATACTTGTAAAGAGTACTTAAGGGACAAAAAGACACTGTTGCTTCGATTTTGTTCTTCGAAGAACAAAAAGAGGCTATGCTAGTAAAAGCTGAGATTAATAGCATAGGGATGATTTGTTTTGCGATATATAAAAACGTGGATTTAACATCTGTCACTTTCTGACCAATACGTAAGTGCGAGGTCACGGATGCTTTATGCACCGCGATAAAGGCGACCACAGTACGGGCCCTGAGATAGCAAATTTGATGATTACAGAATTCATAGAACATCAAATAGCCTGCGACTCATTTGCTTTCTGAATGCCATAACAACACACAAACATACACCATGACTTGTTTGATTGATGGCTTTACTGCTATGTACTAATCTAGCTTCAGAATTAAGGTTCTAACACAAAGGACTTAAACTCTAAGTTGACCTCATAGACTGAGTTTCTAACTCGTAAGAAGATGAAAGTTACTAGTTTGCACGGTAAACAATCAACCAGAATATCTTGACCTGAGAGTTATAGTTAAAGATTTTCGATGAACTTATTGCTTAGTTCAATGTTGTATGAATCAAACGTGTGAAGTTAAAGAGCTGAGTACAGCTGAGTGTTTGAAACGGAAAACTAGGTTGAGATGGTTGTCTCCCTACGAAACTGGCAGTCCCGGTATGGGTCTGATGAGCACGAGTATTTGTTTCTGAGTCTTGGATGTATTTAAGTATTTATATCGGTGTCTAGTACCCATAGTACAAGCGTAGAGCTTAGTTTGGGACTAGGTCAATTGGTGTGAGGTTGTCCCCTGATATTTATTTATTTATTATTATTGTAAATGGGAGGATTATTTTCCTACTTTTGACATGTGAACGAATGTATACTTGTACATATAGATGTAAGGAGAACCTAACCCGAAAGGATCCATAATGCAAATACTACCATTTTATATCTAATATTTTCTGTTAATCTCATATCATCTCTAAATAAATCCTCTACCTAAGCTTGGTGAATGCAAATAACTACACAAGATGAAAGGTTCAAGTTAATTATTTATTATGACTAATATTATTATCTGGTTGATGCGCATGTCACAGGGCTACGCAAACAATATCCCCTAAAATCCAATTAAAACTTCCTTTGATTTAGTACTAAGCTTTTTTCGGTGTGATGGCGCCTGGCCTATTCCCCTGGGGCAAGGGTATCACATATTCTGCTAATGCTTTTTTTTGTTGTCCCATCCTTAATTTAGAAATTCGTACATATGGGTGGCATAGTACATTTAAGATTTTAGACAATAAAACAAGTACTTTAACCGCTGTACTCAGTGATATTTTAGAGATAATCAATTGGTTCCTTTTTCAAACTTTTGTATGAAAATTCGTCATTATCCTAAGTCTTTACGACTTTGCGAATTAATCGTCATTTTATAAGTATTAAAGTTTTTTTTTAATTACCCCACCCTGGAGACTCCGGGACTGCAGGCTGGACGTAGTGTAGCAGGTGGAGGAAATTAATGAAACGGTGTAACTTTAAGTGCATTTATTCGAGCACAAACGATATAAAAAAAAGTAATATAAGTGCGTCGTTGCGTTAGACCGTTCCGAAGGCGAGTGAGCGGCGGGGGTCGCCGCGCAGTGGAGATCTCGACGTGAGCATGTGTGTGTGAGTCGTATGCGTGACGGAGCACACACACACGCTAGGCGTTAACATGTTGCCGCCCCAGGAACGGCAGCATGGTCCATGAGCGGCAGTGGGCACAGTCGGTTGAACGCTCGTCGCAGTGTACCCGATGTGGTGAGTACGTCGGCGACACGCGCCACCTGGTCGGCGCCGGGGTGCAGGTGCGTCACGCGACCCAGCAGCCAGCGGTTGGGAGGCAGCCGGTCATCTTTGACCAGCACCATCTCTCCGAGTTGAAGTTGCCCTCTGTGAGACTTCCATTTATTGCGTTTTTGAAGCTCTGAAATATATTCTTTATAATATCTTGCCCAAAAGTGGGCCTTTAATTGTTGAGCTCTCATATAACGTGAGAGAGTAGGTATCGACGCAGGGTCTGCGTCCTGAGGAGATGGCAGTACTGTTAGCGTTCGTCCGATAAGAAAGTGAGACGGGGTAAGTGCTGACAAATCCGAGGGGTTTGATGACAAGGGAGTGAGAGGCCTAGAGTTTAGGATCGCCTCAATCTGTGTGAGAACTGTTGTCATCTCTTCGTATGTTAAGTTGGTTAAAGAAAGAACTCTTTTTAGATGATGTTTCACAGACTTTACGCAAGCTTCAGCTAGCCCATTAAAGTGGGGGCTATATGCTGGTGAAAATTTAAAGTTGATCGAGAGATTTGACGCTTCAGAGCTCAAGTAGTCGGAGTTAGATTTAAGAAACCTTGACAACTCATTACACGCACCGACAAAACAAGTACCGTTATCTGAATATATATTGATAGGTTTTCCTCTGCGAGCAATAAACCTGTTTAGTGCTGCTAGGAAGGTTGTACCACTTAAGTCGGTGACAAGTTCTATATGTACTGCCCGGGTAGCCAAACAAACAAATATACATAAGTAAGATTTTATTAATGTGCCACCACGGCCTTTTCGATTCAGTATCATGACCGGTCCCGCATAGTCGACGGCAGTGTTACTGAAAGGGAACTCAGCGTGAAGGCGATGCGCGGGAAGATTACCCATGATAGGTTGATGTGTTTTTCCTGAAAACCTGCAACATTTTACACACGCATGGACAATCTTCCTAGCTAAGTTTCTTCCATTCAGTACCCAAAATTTATGACGTAACGTAGCTAATAATGTTTGGGGCCCTATATGCATTAATATTACATGATAGTGCCTAAATATAAGTGTAGCAATATGATGTCTTGCGTCAAGAAGTATTGGGTGCTTAGTGTCATAGTCATAAAATGAATTGCTAAGTCTACCTCCCACTCGAATTAGCGCGTCATGTTCGTTATAAAATGGATTTAGGTTATTTAATTTACTTTTAGGAGGTAAAGATTTTTGGTTTTTTAATAAGTCATATTCTTGTGTAAAGTATTCATGCTGAGCAAATCTAATTAAAGAAGTTAAAGATGAAGTCAATTCGTGAATTTTTAGGTAGCCTTTACGTTTGTTTTGGCGATTAAAATAATTGAAGATAAATCGTTGTACATAGGCTATCACGCGTTGTAGCTTGCTAAATTCAGAGAATCGGTTAATGAACTCAGAGTAATAGGTAAAATATTCGTAATTATTTTTGTTCATATTTAAATGACATTGGACTTTGAACTCTGGTAGTTCTGTGTCCTTAATGTGGGATGGCTGTTTAGGCCAGTCTGATTCGTTTTGTAAAAGAAAGGGCGGTCCTGACCACCATAACTTGGAGGATTCTAACTGGGTGG
Organism: Acleris sparsana; assembly: GCA_923062465.1. Lineage (NCBI taxonomy): Eukaryota > Metazoa > Arthropoda > Insecta > Lepidoptera > Tortricidae > Acleris > Acleris sparsana. The sequence continues at coordinate 8,314,967 of OV281293.1, forward strand.
CGTCTGCACCACGTGACCCTATGTCAGCTGGGTTCAGTTTAGTAGGTACGTAACGCCATGTACTAAATTCCGATTTTTCTACTATTTCACTGACTCTGTTAAAAACAAAGGGTTTAAGTAAGTGTGCCTTTTGTGATCGTATCCAACCTAGGACAATTGTAGAATCGCACCAGTAGGTACTTCTACTTATAGGTAATCTAAGTGAGGATTTAACTTTGTCGGCTAGCCGCACAGCAAGGAGTGCACCGGAGAGTTCCAACCGCGGAACTGTCATTGCTTTCAATGGAGCCACTCTGCTCTTGGCTGTCAGTAAATGTACAGATACATCACCACGACCAGAGATGCATCTTAAGTAAACACACGTGGAATAAGCTTGTGTCGATGCATCACTGAATGTATGAATTTCAGTTGATAAGACGTCATCGCAAAGAACATATCTAGGTATTTTTATGTTATTTAAGTCACGCAACGAATTTTTAAATTTGTGCCACAAATGTTCAATTTCAGAGGGAATAGTCTCATCCCACGTTATTTTTGATGACCATAATTTTTGTAAAATTACTTTCGCGATGAGTATACAGGGGTTAATTAACCCTAATGGGTCAAATATTTGTGACATTGATGATAAGATGGAACGTTTACTTATGTGGTTGGTTTCATCAATATTGACTGAAAACAGGAGTGAGTCTTCTCTACAAGCCCACAGTAATCCTAGTGTTTTATTATATTCATTATGGCATAAATTAAGTAATTCGTCACTGCTATTTTCGCCAATTAATTTTGATATGATCTGTGTGCTGTTGGAGCACCATTTGCGGAGATGAAACTGACCACTTTCTAATTGATTAATTACACCCTCGCAAATGTCTATTAGTTGATTTTCAGTGGCTGCCCCTGTAATTAAATCGTCTACGTAAAAATCACGAATAATAACTTCAGCAGCCGTTTTATTGGTACATTCGTTACCCAGCTGCACGAGACACCGGGTCGCGAGATAAGGCGCGGATGCTGTACCGTAAGTAACAGTGTTCAGTTTGTACTGTTTTAATTCTTCGTGGGGTTGAAACCGCCACAGTATTTGTTGCAACGGTTGTTGCGACTGGGTAACGTTTACCATACGATACATTTTCTCAACATCCGCAGTGACGACAAACTTATGTTGGCGAAAGCGTATTAGGATGCTGACAAGGTCATCCTGCACAGTCGGACCTATCTTTTGTATTTGATTAAAAGACACGCCAGATTTTGTCGCTGCAGAAGCATCATAGACCACACGTAATTTAGTAGATAAACTGGATTCCCGTAGGACACCGTGATGCGGCATTATGTAAGTGTAAGTATCATTTTCTGGGTTCTCATTCAATGACATGTGATTTAATGCTAAGTAATCTTTAATGAAGTTACAGTATTGTTCTTTAAATAGTGGTTCACGTTTAAATCGACGTTCCAACGACAAGAACCTGGACAACGCCTGCTCATATGAGTCCCCTAATTTATTGGGGGATTCCTTTAGAGGAATTGTAACTTCGAAACGTCCATCAGGTAGACGGATAGTATCGGCGGCAAAGCTTTGTTCACATTCTTGCTCTTCTTTAGATATTTGTCTACGATTAATGACAGTTTCTAACTCAAAGAACTGGGTTAATTTATTTTGTAAGTACTCGTCATTATCGTTAGTAATCATGTGATTGCAATGGACTGTATTAATTTTATGGTTATTAAGAAGTTTAATTGGGCCGGAAATCAACCAACCGAATTTGGTTTTAGATAATGTCGGTTTATTTTTACCGAGTGATATGTTTTGGGGACAAAGTACTGACCAAAACATGTCAGCGCCGAGAAGCATATCTATTTCGGACGGCATATGAAATGTGGGGTCCGCCAACGTAATGTTTGACGGTAATTTTAAGTTTTTGTAGTCAATTTGTGCAGTTGGCAACAGCTGTGTGATGTGGGGAACGACATAACAGTTTACGTTCTCACTATAATTGTTTATTAAGGACGATATAAGGACGTCACAGCGCTTTGACAAGCGTGAAGATTGAAAATTCAACCCTTGCACTACCGTTGAGGTTGAACGCGTAGTTAAGTTTAGTTTAGTGCACAGATCTTCTGTTATAAAACTGGATGTGCTGCCATTATCTAACAAGGCTCGCACTGTATGATTTTTGCCATTTTGATCAGCAACCTGCAGCAATACAGTAGACAATAGAACACAGCTGTCATGGATGGCGGATAAAGTAATGTTCTGAGAGATTTGACCTTGAGGTTCAGGCTGTGACGCAGAATGTAAAACAACATCACTATCTAAAGCTGCATGTTGAATTGGTGACGAGTTGTGTTCATGCAAGAGGCTATTGCGATGCTTATTGCAAACGCGACACGGACCTAGCTTACATACATTTACTGCATGACCTTGACGCAAACAATTCAAACATAATTTAAGCGCCTTGGCCTTTTCAACCCTAGCTTCTAAAGGAAGCGATTTAAATCTTTGGCAAAGATAAATTGCGTGACTACTCTTGCACAGTGGACAAACGAATGTTCGAGCCTTAGGCGGCGGCGAATTCGCAACAAAAGACCTTTGACGAACGTGGGTGGTATCACTGAACCTACGTTTCTTATGAGCTTCGTCGATTGTTTCCAATAAATCAGCCCGATTTTTAAGGAAGCTAGTAAAGTCGATGATTGTAGGTAACTCTTTTAAAGTATTGCGATGAGTTTCCCATTCACGATTCGTTACCGAGTCAAGTTTATTGGAAACAATGTGGATAATTATAACATCCCAGTGTTCAACAGGAAGTTTTAGGGTTTTTAATGCTCTTAAATTCCTATTTATTGTGTCTACAACACCACGCAACAATCTAGATGATTCTTTGGTCATGGGGTCCAAGCTAAAGAATGCTTGGATGTGGTTGTTAACAAGGAGCCGCTTGTTATTGTAGCGCTCACAAAGAAGATCCCAAGCTACGTCATAGTTGTCACTCGAAAAGTCAAGGGATCGGATAATTAATGCGGCACTGTCCTTTAAAGCTGCACGTAAATAATGAAATTTATTAATATTGGGTATTGAACGGTCTGAATGGATAAGACTACTAAAGGTATCGTGGAATTCCAACCAGTCATGATAATGCCCCGAGAAAGTAGGCAAGTGGATAGTAGGTAATTTAAGGTTTGGCCCACCTTCACGCACAGTACAACCAGAACCTGTGTCCGACGAGAGGCCGGCGCCGGCGCCGCCCGCGCCCGCCGGCGCCAGCAGCACCCGTGCGCGCGCCACCGCGCCGAAATACTGCGTCTCGAACGCCTCGCGCTCCGCGAACTGCTCGGCTGGAATATCACATATGGATTCGATATCACTTTGTATGTCATCAAAATTACCGTAAAGTTCCTCTAATTTGGATAAGCGGATATTTAGTTCAGTTATTTGAAGCGCACTTAATGTTTTACAACTATCTATAACTTCTAAATAGCTTTTAAAATGCGTAAGCTTAGTTTTGTATGTGCCACGCTTCTTAATTAAGTTCTTTATGTCCATGGCTATAATGAAATTAGCAACCAACTAATTAAGGCAAAACCTTGTACCTAGTTTAGACTAATCTAGGTTTAAGATGGACCTAAATAGAATGAATAGAAGCACAAGCACGATGTAATGAGTTGCTAGGAAAAATAAAAAAGATTATAATATTTATGCAAAAGTTGAAGAAAATAAAAGAATGAATTGCAATACTTAAATGAGCATAAATGAAGCGAAGTGAGGGTGTGCGTAAAGTACGTGCGAGATAAGCAAGGCGTGACGTTGCACGAAACCGGTCCGCGCGGCGCGTAGTAACAGCAGCGGCGGCGGAAGGTTCTAGAACATTCGAGAATAATAACGGTTATCAAACGCAACAACAGCCCGCACACACAACATTGACGTCCGCTACAACTAGACACTCTGAAATGAAATATTATTATCTTAATTACCACCTGATGGTAAGTGGAAACTGTGACCCATAGACATTCGCATTCACAAGACTGCAAACCTAGGACTGCAAATGCGTTTTCAACCCTGAGGACTAAGATGGAATGCCTCTATGCTAGTCATTACACCGGCTGTCTTATCCCCAAACCGGAACACAACAATGCGAACACTGCTATTTGGCGGTAGGTTAATGGATAAGATGGTGGTAGCGATCCGGACGGACCCTGCACAAGGTCCTACCACACGCAAAAAATGAAAAAATGTAATAATGTAATATAGTAGTAGGTACCTAAGTAGTACCTAATAGTAGGTGCCTAAGCGGGATCTAGGGCCCATGGAAATTTAAATTCTTAGAACTACAAACTTTAAGAGTGTAATCCTAAGTATGCAAATATGCACATGAATAACGCGTCACAAAATAAAGGATTTGTGAACACTAATTAATTTCTCACAAAATAAGGGATCTGCGAAATTTAATAAAATAATGATTAAAGTAGAAGAAGGCGAAATCGGAACGAACTCACAGTACCGCTACTCTCAGGACTCACTGCGACCTGTTTCCCGTAGGCGCGGCTCCTCCCGTTAACGCTTGTTCTTGCTAGGTATCTTCTTGATTTTATTGTGTTATTGAAACACTCTCATAGCTTCGGACACCGTTGATGCATCCAGCTATTTACTTGCTGATTGTGACTCGTTAATCTTTCCCTCCAAGTAACGACCGCTTGACACGTCAGCGCAGTATTTCCTTTGTCTTGCTTGACCTTTGTTCTGTTCTCTGGTAATCCGGTTCGAAGGACCAAAATGGAGACTCCGGGACTGCAGGCTGGACGTAGTGTAGCAGGTGGAGGAAATTAATGAAACGGTGTAACTTTAAGTGCATTTATTCGAGCACAAACGATATAAAAAAAAGTAATATAAGTGCGTCGTTGCGTTAGACCGTTCCGAAGGCGAGTGAGCGGCGGGGGTCGCCGCGCAGTGGAGATCTCGACGTGAGCATGTGTGTGTGAGTCGTATGCGTGACGGAGCACACACACACGCTAGGCGTTAACACACCCTATAATTTCTTTATCCTTGATATTACGTATATTTACTCGCTAGCAAAAGAAGTTAAAATGAATTCACAAATTAACCCACGTGTCTAGCTCCGTGCCAAACTGCCGTCAGACAACGTCTTACTTTAAATCTTTCAATATAACTCCAATTACTTAGCTTTACTTACTTACACAGCGCAATTTGTTGGCACTGGCGATATATGCAAATAGCTCTCTGACACATTCGCAAGGGACGCTGTATTACAATTAAAATATGTAAATGAAGATATTACCCACTACTTTTCATTCCAGCTCGATGGCTTCGAATCAATGGGGGTGGATGCAAAACAGTTGCACCCTCGATGAAACTGTTGGAAATATGAACCACTCCCCGGTGGGGCGACTTGCAGACGACAAAATGGCAATTTGCGTGTTTATACATTCACTTATCTGAGTTAGCGTTATGATATAGGCTTCTACAGCTTTGCTTGACATTTATTTTATTTCAATGTAAACGGTAGGTAGATGGATAGGTACTGTATACGGGAAAGTACTGTATCAGGGGTGTTATCCTATTAAAAACGGCTGTCGGTCGGGCGGACGATCGAAATCGCAGCGGCGAGTTTAAGTAGTCCCGGGGGCGCAAACAAAACACATTTTAGCGCGTGCATTCTCTATTAGGCAGCCTAATACGTTCGACAAGCCATGCTGCCAAATTGAAAATGCACTCGCTAAAATGTGTTTTGTTCGCGCAGACGGGACTACCTAAACTCGCCGCTTGGACATTCACTCGTTCGTTCGTCCGACCGTCGTTGTTGAGAGAATCACACCCCAGAATCCATTGATGATATTAGATAGTGAATATGCTTGGGACAATTTAAAAGAACCCAAATTTTACGAGTATAAAGTTTGATGTAAATTCTTAGAATAGGTACTTCAAAAATAACAAGATATTTCGATTTGTTTATCTTTACACTGAATCTGGGTAGTGTATTGTTCCACAACACACCTTTATTCATAGAACTTATAGTGTATTTTATAATTAATTAAAATCTTGTATCAAAGAGTAGCTTCAGACGAATTACAGTTTTAGAAGGCAATCAATACGACGTCATCTGATTTCTTGTGAGAAAGAATTATAGTACCTAACAGAGATAATTGAAGCATTGTAGTCATTCGCAGCTGTCTAGTTAGTAACTGGATATTAAGTTGGTGATTTTATCAACTCACAAGAACACAAAAGCAGAATTTAAAAAAGAATGAAATGTCTAATGCGCTTTCACTGTCGAATACCCTTTAAAAATATAAAAAGATGAACTACCTATATCCCCGAAAATGTGGTAACCTTAAAGTTTCGCATCACACCCCATCATCGTATCTCCATCAAATAGAGGAGTATCAGTACATCGGACACCGCTTCCCGGCGAGACAACTGCTAAACACCCAAAATTACACAGATTGCGAGCGGGCGGTGTTGCCAGTAAATTAATATGTATGTAAATTTCCCGCCGCCTCCGAGCAGCTAAGCCGACGTTTACGCACCCTTGCCGTATACGATATAGATTAATTTGAGTGCTCACGCTTAACCTTACTAATTGTGAAGCGTTTGATTTTTAACAAATGACTATCGTGTGTGAGTTGAAGTAAATTAATCTCGCTTCAGGTATCATTTATTTACTGCAGAACTGAAGGTGAAAATATATCAAGTTTAAAAAAAAAACATTTACTTTGGATCATTGTTTAAGTAGCTGACCAAGATTTTTGCTTTTTTAGTCTGATCTGCTAGATTTGAACAAACAAAGAACAACATAGCATATCTCTAATCCACCTTACAAGAGTCTTCCTCTTCATCCTTCAATCACTACTAAACCACCGTATCGTGTGCTTATTTACTACCTCATTCTGCTTTAAAATGTTCTACAAAATATTCTTATATTGCTATCGTAGCAATATCATAAAACACCTCGAAAGGTAATTAAAACAACCGTGACGTGTTAGCGTAAGCGACGGCTTAACCCGCAAACTTCTTAAATAATAAAGCCAGATACGCCATTTCATATACGATGTATAATTAAACCCTACAGGTTGATACATAAGGTCGTCGATGTAGTATTACTTTTATACCAGATACGCTATTTTTCTTGGCCGCCTTCTGACCCCTGCGCCCGCGGCGATCAATCGCTGCGAATGAACGAATCCCTTCGTTACGCTAATTCGGCCCTCCATGTACGATAAGTGGAATTGTTAATAAGCTTTTCCTACCGTATTGTTGGTTTAGGTAGCCTTTTCAAGGTTATCTATACAGTCTTACATCCCATGCATATTAACAGAGTGAAAATGGGCCAACTTGATAGCGTTTATTAGAAGGGATTAGATGTAATTGTAAGAATTTGTAAATTACATAAAACTTAAGCACTCATGACGGTTTTCCCATAAAAAAGCGTAGTCATTTGCCTCAGTTGGTGACTTCATACCATTTAGTGGGATGTCTGCCACTCACCGAGAACATCTTAAAACACAACCAACCTGAACAGAATTTTCAAGTTCTGTGCTCCGTTTTTTCCTATAAATAGTTTGTACGTTCATCCAAGGACTCATATGTTACATAAGTTGTACAATACGTGATAGTGATAGTTAATATAACTTTTATTTACATACTCTTGTACTCTGTCTCAGAATGGAATTCGCAATTATTTTTTTACCGTAAAGTAATTTCGCAAACAAAATACTGTTGTAAATAATAATAACTTACAATAAACAACTAGCATTATAACAAACTGTGGTATCTTATCCTTTTCAATAGAATTTCATCACTATCAACAAACAAAACAATTTAAAACTGATTACGACGTTGTGACGTCAATCAAATATTTTGTCATGCAGTAGGAGTTGACCATGACGTCATGCCTGATCCGCATACGTCCCTTTGCTACCCATGACCTTTATCCGCAATTTGCAATACAACACTCGCGAGACGTGCAGCGAATTTCTTGGTATTGTGCAAAAGTGGTGGAAAGGTCTATTAATAGAGAAAAATGCAGCTATTCATGTTGTCTAGATTCGTGTTTACTAGAGTTTATGGCGAATTTAATAAAAAAAGAAGAACTAGTGTTATTGCCACTTTAACAATGCGATAAAAATTATATCAAGTTCATAATCTTTGTAAACCTTCTTTGTTAAGTGTAAGATACAAAGCCACCAAATTAAAACCAAAAAATAATGCCATTGTTTGGGTAATAATTGGTTTCCCGTGGCTTCATCCATGTACCTAAAACTCATCTGGTCCTTTTGGTATATTTTTTAAAAATACCCTTTTTTTCTAATCCAGAACATACACTGTATTTCATTCGAATCAAATCCTATTCAATATAAATATTTAAAACAACAGCAGACTGCGTTGGCACAGTAGGAAAACTTCACTATTATCTCAAAATTGTCTTTTAACCATTGCACTACCAATAATAATAATTTAAAAAAATATTCCTAATATTGTTAGTTAAGTACTCGTGCATTGATTAACAACTTGAGTGCAAGACTGTTTGGTTATATAATTTCTATGAGTTTTAATTATTTTATCTTTTTTTTAAACGGTATCATGCTCTTTGTTGTGCTTATGTTAAATAAAATGTATTTTTTTTGTCCTAACTAAACGCGAAACTAACGCCAACGTCGCAAACATTCCCTGGTACAAATTTCCACGAAACAACGTTAAGATGAATAAAGGTCGCATCACTGGAAGCCAATACAATTGCCGCGTAACAAGCATCGATTTCCTATTTATAAAAATTGTCGCTAGGTGAATGATTCATAAATTGATCTATTCGGAAGTCAGACGGAGGGTCGGATGCAACTAGCGCGAGGGTGCACACCACGTGGCGAAGGGGTATAATCCGGCAAAAAATACGGCTCGTGCACTCTCCATCAAGGGTATTGACGTAACTATACCTAAGGGTACATGTAGATTGATATGTGTTTTAAGTCCCCCGTTTGAGGACCGACGATGTGTTTAAGCTTTTATTGTTTCAATCGATTTAGAGTTGTCTCTGAACGTTAAATGGTTATAAGTACATCGGGCCGCTTGCAGTAAATAAATAAATCTAGTGTTACCCTCTTATTTATAAACGCACGATAGCTCAAATATGATTTGTCCTTTTCCTTCGTTGTAACATTTGAATTTGATAGAAAGAGACTAAGAATAGTTTAGCAAAAATTGATTTACTGGTCGTTTATAAGGGTGTTAATCCTTAAGCACGTTTAATTTGGTCGGGTCAAGATGTATGGAACTGTCAGTTGTAAATCTATATAGTTCTGAGAATAAAATTAGGATTATCATTTGGTTCAAACAGTGGTCCTGAGTATAGTTATGTTGTATTTAATTTTTACATGTTGTAGATATCAAACAATCGTCTTGTAAAATATCGAATTGAGTTTTTGATATAAAATGAGACGTCAGACAATTTTAAAGTTTAGAAAACTATTTTTCAGAAATGCCTTAATTAATATGGTTACATGACATTGGTCGGTGATCATGTTAATTGGGATACGTTTACTAGATGATGGCAAATGCAATACACTCAAAATCCAATATGCACCGAAACAAATAATACTTCATTGGCTTTAATGGTAAATACGGACTTTACATTAAAATTTAAAAGTTAAAGTTAAAACTAAACTTATTTAAAATAAAATAAAATAAAACTAAGCTACTCAAATATTAAAAATTAAACATAAACACCACTATAAAAAGAACACCCCCTCTAGCAGGTCCGCTCGCGGCATGGTCCCTAAGACACTGGCTGCATTACCTCTCTGGATGGCTAAAATAATTAAACAAATAATTATGTTATTAAATATTTCGCACATTACTGCATCATAACAGGACACAACTCAATTAGTGGAATGACTTCCAAACATGAATTACCGGTATTAATACCTTAATTTGCATTCAATAGCCAGCATAATTGGGGCATAGGCGATGTACGCGTAATCCACAAACAATATTAGGTGATTTGCTTTAGGGCGTAATTGCATACCAAGGGGTTACTCTCTTACGCGTCAACGACGAGTTCGCAGACGAGTTTTCGTTAATGAAAGGAATATATCGCATACTAACTCAACGACGAGCCTTACTTAAACAAAGTACTACTATATTACTTAAATATACGCATCTGGGGCCGTAGTCATGCTCATGATGCAAATGGTACTAACTTTTTTCTTTTCTATCACTATGTATGGGATGACAGTTGACCACGTGCTTTATCGCTACGCACGCGAATATCAAACCATACATTTTGAGTGATCTCGGCTAGGGTGGTTGTTATCCGAGCGCTACGCGGACCAGCGTAGCAAACGCGAAGTGGAGGTCGTAGCTAAGCGACAATGGTGGGTGAGACTTAACCTCTTTGACTTTATCTGTCATTGTGACATTTGCATCTGACAGAATGTGAAAAGCATACTTTAACTAATATAGGTTCTTAGTCCGTTTGTTAAACACGAAACTATTATGGCAGTGTGTATGCGTAAAAATGCGGAACATCTACCAATAGTGCGAGAGTGACGGTTGCTTTATTTATATTTATCCACCGCGATAAAGGCTACCATAGAACAGAATAACACCTCTACTGCTTGAGGGCATAATTGTGTACGTAGACGTGGACCCATGCACGTCATAGAATAACGCTATATCGATCTGTTTACGGACAGATAAGGACTTAACGTTAATACAATCAGACTCAGGCTTGTTGATTCCAAGTGGAATCTACCACCAGCATCAGATTTTGAGCGTTTGGCAAGAATATTGCAAGATCTTTATATTAGAGAGGTAATGTTGTTACGATGTTTTGTTGTTTTTCTTTATCTATATATAAAAATGAATTGCTGTTCGTTAGTCTCACTAAAACTCGAGAACGGCGGAACGGATTTGGCTGATTCCTTTTTGGTTGTATTCGTTATTGTCAGGGCAAGGTTTGTATGAGAGAAAAAAAAACCACCGGGAACGTCGGAAATTTGCAGCGGGCGAAGCCGCTGGCGGGTCACTATTTTATAAATAATAATGTAAAATTATGCAAATAAGACGCTAATAGATAAGGCTTTAGCTAGATATACATTCCTTATTAAACTATTATGACACCTCAAGATATATTTGATCAGTTTAGTAGGGACCAGTAACCTCACACATAGCTAAAATAATAATATTAATCTGTTAATATAAAAAAAACAGCGTATTATAAAGTTAAGTGGAAAAATAAATAATATTGTCAATCTGCTACTAGTTAAATAAAAATATAAAAAAATATTAACATGTGAAGGCATAAAAACCTAAAGTAAAAATAAAATAAAAGGACAACATTAAAACTTTCAACTTGCCAGTAATTCCAATATCGAAGAAGCAACAAAACATCGGTTCACAGTAATAACTGTTATTATAAGTCTAAATCTATTCGATAGTACCTATAGATAAAGACGGGTTATCGATTGCTTTTTCAATTCATTTGTCGACTTCCGCCCATATATCGGCTGTCGACTAATTTATTTACAGCGGTGTAATCTGTACGCAATGCGTTTATAAAACTAGGGCTGCTGGAAGGGGCATTCAATGATACCGGTTTTTTTTGTTTTCAGATCTACTTGTACGATCACGTTCATAAACATACATACATAGACCGTGCAATATATATATATATATATATATATATATATATATACATTAACAAGGTTTCAGAAATATATATACACCCTTATTCCCTTGCAGCAGAGTCGTGTTTACATATTATTGAAAGTTTTATTGTTGTGTCCATATTATTGGACGTGACTGTATATATTATGAATCTCTTTTGTCACTAACTGACAGACAGCACACGGCTTAAACCACTGAACTTAGGGACTTACAAAGCGTCCTTAACCCTTTAACCTACACCCAAGCAGCAGAGTTCGCATTTCTGTGTTATTCCTCCTTAGTACTCAGGGTTGGCAACACATTAAATTGGCAGTCTTAACATTGTAATCTCGAGAATGCAAACGTATATGGGTCTTATATCCCATTTTCCAAAAAAAATGGTGGCCTGCGTGCTCATTTGCCTTACCTACTAAGTTCGTAAAATGTCAAATTCAAAATTCAAAGTATTTATCCTGTACATTGGCCACATAAGGGCTCTTTTACTCGTCGGTAATATGGAGGAATTTCAATTATTTTCAATTATTAAATACATAAAGTAATACTTTCATAAATATTTAAAAACGAAAACACAATAATAATAAATTAAAAATAATGACTAGGAGACCAACCAGACGAGGTCTCTACGTCAGGAACGATCAATTAAAATAAACAAATTGGAAAACAGGTCCTTGCGAGCGTGAACAGACCGGACCCCGCAGACAGCGCCTGCTTGTCTCAGCCATCCGCCTCCCTCAACCATGTGTTCGGGAAGGTGGCGACCCGATCAACGATGACGCCGTAAGCAAAGACATTTAAGTGAGCATGACATCCGTCCGGCGAGAAACATCATTATGTGTTCTTATTTCTAAAGTGTCTTGTGCACCCAAGAATCAATAAAATTTCAAAAAAGTAAATACAATAGGTAAATTTAATATTAAAAAGTCTACCTTATTGGCTTAAGGGCATTTAATGGCAGCCGCTTCCAGTTATCTAGATCCACGCGGTTATCCGAATCGTGGACAGACGGAGGGCAATCGAGTTATGTTTCCATTATTATTTGGGGACGGTTTGCATCTACTCGCTGACGAGCGCAGTTAAACCCATCAGACCCATAATGGGATACGAACGGGTACAGTTATCTATTTTATTAACAGCCGTCGGTTATCTTTCGCTATCACATTCGCTCTTGAGTCTTTCAATATATTTGCTATTCGTGTTTCCACATGAAGAAAGCTGAGTCATTATTATTAAGTTGATAGTGTGATCAAGACAAGATTAACATATATGTTGGTATAAAGAGACAATATAAAACGTCTACACAAGACCTAATTTTATAAAACGTGCGATAGATCTTAAAAATACTTTCGGGTTTACTTACCTCTCACTCGCTCTCGTACAACCTTATTAAGAGCGAGTGAGAGAGAAGTACAAACCCGAAGCACCTTGTAAAGTGCTCCCAGACTGTACATGATATAACTTTGACACCCTTTGTAGGTATATTAAACTTGGCAGCGAAATGGCAAACGAGCTTAGGGTAATCGGCAGTAAGTGGACTTATATTAAAAATCGATTGCGTTGTCAACGCTAAAGACAAAAATCTGTATTCTTCATTCAAATAGGTTTGATAATTTATATCCTACCTAAGTCATTTACAATTATTCTATGTAATCAGACTTAGTTAAATTATATTTGTTAATGTTTCAATAATTATGTTTTGAATCTTAATATACGAAAAAAGATTTCTAACGTTTGCTGAGCCTGCTTAAACTAAAAACTAAAAGTACAATGATTACATGACAAAAGGATCTTTACTCTGCATTTGTAGAAATAATATTAAATTTTCACCGTGTTTCTTGTAAAAAAATACTCAACGTGAAATAAACGATTAAACCTACAAGCATTATGCAATCACCCTTTTTTCTTTATACCCATTTTAAACAATGAAAAAGCAGTAGGTAATTGCTGGGCTTCGCGTCTTTTCAAGCAAGCTTGTATTGTACTTCTAGTGATTCCCGCGCTCCTTCCAAGTTTACGTAAGTTCGCGAACTTTCGATTGTTGTACCGACTCTTGTTATGAAGCGGGTGAACAATAAAAAAACAATGCAATGCATCGAATATAATCATTAATTTTAAATCACTAAATATCAGAAATATGTAAAGTAACACGGCAGATTTAAGGAGTAAAAATAGGACTATCGTATTTATTAACGCACAACAAAGTGACAGCACAACAGCGGATAGTGACCTTAATTAGATAAGTTAATTAGACGACGTATAGTGAACAGGCTAGTTCGGCTAATGAAGAAGTGCCCGTGTGGCATGCCGCCTACAATAAAACGTCGCCACGAACTCCCACCCCGCAGTATCACTCCACCCCAAACCGGTTACGTAATTACATATCACGCTTCATTGTCGTGATAAAATACTTTCTCACACTTATCATTTACCAAATCTACGCCACTGTCCATTTCAGATAATGGTGCGAGCGGGATAAATAATATGCGTTCGCAATAAGAGAGAACGGGGCGGCGATAAAATAACATATATAGTGTCCACAAGCCAAGCGGATATTGATTATCTGCCACAGTTGAGAGCCACCGAGTCCCCACCCGCGCGCCGCGCGAAACAACCTACGTTACCACCACCTCCATAAAATTACCCACCCTAAAGCGGGGGAAAAAGGCACATTTTCATTTTTTTATTCTACCAACTTTGACCTTTTTAACAACGCGCGCAATATTCAATATTTGATCTCTGTCTAACCGACTGAGCGGCATGTGATTGCAACATCCCGTCCCGCTCTAGCACATTCCATAACCATTTTCGTTGCATTCCCTTGCCATGATTTTCCCGCGGCACTCGTATTGTACCACTTTACCTTTATTCATGTGAAATAAAAAGGCGGATGTGCGAACGAATTGTTGCTTGTTTGTTATTATAAATAAATATATATGCACTTTATTTTTGGATTATACTTACTCAGTTTAGTTGCATTTATATTTACTTAGTTTTTTTTATTAAAAATCTAATTTCAACACTGCCAAGAATCAAATAAATAATTTATACAGCGTGCAGTTGGTAGAATTCAAAAAATAAAGAGAATGTTCATGCCCATCATAGTCAGAGCTCTATTACAATACAATTTTGAATAATAGATTTGGAGCGAGCTCATGAACCAAGTCTCGGAGGATTCACCCCCAACTTAAAGCATGGCATGTCTAGACACAGCTAGTGAACAAATTTTGTAGGTACAAAACTTTTCGTGGGGCAAGAGACTCACTACATTCGTGCAAAGCGCCTGTGTGTGTGTCGGTGTAACCTGTGAAAAATTGCTTTTTCCTCTGTGTGCGCGCACACAAGCAGCGCTGGGTGGAGGCGCGCACTGGTGTGCGTGGGGGGACGAAAGGGGTCCGAGTCGTGAACTAAATAGCTTAGTGTTAACACATATTGACATCAAATTCACCGCGATGTTATCATTTATTCGGGCAGGTATTCATTCTAGTTTTCGTTAAGTTTCGAGCATAAATAATTTGGCGTGCCGCGGATCCGCGCGCGCGACGTTTTTACGGGGCGAGCGTGTCAACGATTAATTATTTTTGTCGCTTTGTTTAACTTACGTCGACTTTGCTTTCGAGTTATTACGAATTTTAATTGCCCGCTGGAGGTTCCAGCATTTTTACGCCTCCATTATTTTTATTTCGTGTTTACCACTTTAAAATGCAAAGAGCTTTATAATACAGCGTAGTGTTTTAATTTATTGCTTAAAGCCACTGTAGCTGGAAATTAAAAGTTTTTATCTTGAACAAAGTAACCTGCCGCAGAGATAACCCTATTACTGACTAACACACGTAAAATGTTACTGTCATATCCTGCGTAGATTAATTAATCTGAATTGTTAATCTTATCATGCCACTTGACTAACTAGTATGATACAATAACGGCGTCAATTTGCAAGCGCCGAGCGTATCGAGTAATAATAAACAATATCAGTAGAGACAAAAAAACGAAAGGACATAATTTAAAGCTATATTATTATGTTAAAGGGGACCATCACTGCTTTATGTGTGTCTAAGGCATGAGTAAAAACCGTCAAACGACTACCGCGGACCCCCCGTTCACCTTGTTTCTGCCCTAAAATGGCTAGGGTAACCCGTTTTGATTCACCTTTTTTTTAACTGCGTTGAATAATCGCAAAAAAGTGTATCTTTTTTCAAGTTTTGTGAATATTCAACATTAACATTGCTAACTTCATTGTGCCGATTATGGTGCAAAGTTATGAAAAAATACTCAGCTCATTAAAAAAACAACATTTCGTTAAATGCTGTCAAATAAATACCTACCTACCTTTCACTTTCACCTTAAGGTTGACTGTTAGAATGCTTAAGGCATTAAGTTCGCCTTTTGTATTTTATTTTAATTTCGTGCAATAAGGTATTAAAATGAATAAACTAACAATATTCAAAAAGATATACACAATATACTGAAAACCATTTCGCTGACAGATTTTTTATAAATCGATATAAATCAATAAAAAATAATCACCGAAAGGTGTGTACGCGCATAACTTCCAAACTGACCGCATCAAATTGGATGGTTCTTTTTTTGTTGTATTCGTTATTGTCGGGGCAAGGTTTGCATAAAAGAAAAAAGGGGGAGTAGAGTGTTTTATACAAGCTAACGAAAATACAGACGAAAATCTAGTACCTACCTATCCAACACATCCACAAAATTTAAAAAAATCGAAGCGTTTTCAGGTCACGTAATAAATCCATCGAAAACTAATCTGAATTAATTGATACAGTTTAATTGAGTTGGATACAAAAAGTTTTGAGCAAACGTGTACTTAAGCCAGATAGAGTTTATTTGCTGGATGGTGTGGGCGGGATTAGATTCGCTCCACGCTTTCCGAATGAACTGCACTTAAGATACGTTAAAGTTAAAGAAAATAAATGGAAAAAACGAGTGTTCTTTGGTTTTCCTCTAACTCAGAGAGTTTCATGAACTGCGTTTCTATGACATTCTCAAGGCTTGTGATTGTAGTCTTGAGCATGCAAATGCCTTTAGATCTGTAATTTCACCATCAGGTGGCCTGGGTGTTATTTCGTCTTCTCCTTGCCATATATTTTTATATAAACAATAATGCACAGCTCAGTAATTAGGGTTTAGATTTGGTTGTTGAAATTGACTTAAAAATACTTTATGTTACATGATAATCACCCAATAACAATAAAAGATATTGTCTTTATTCAGATGTGTTTACACACACAAACTTGCTTTAAAATAAATACATTTTTTCATTATTTCATGCCTATAAAAAGCTTTCAGAATTTGATTTATTTTCAAAATTCACGGTAAGGCGATTATCTCCGTTATAGCGTGGATAGACAGGAGATGAGAGATTTTCAGTTGAAACTAAAACGATCAACTTTAAGTCTATCGACTTAAATAATGTGGTTCAAAACAGTAAACAACGTTTTCATAAACGGAATAAAGTCTATTTTATATTAAATAGTTAAGTTGTACATATTTGTGCCTTTATTATTTAAAGGAACAAAAAGGCCTATCCTTACTACGGCGTAGCAGCCGCGTAGCAGATGGAAACGTCCGTAGCAGATACCAGCCTCGGCGCCGCTTTTTATTACTCGGGAATTAAAAAAGAACTTATAGACAAGCAGATAAACAAAAATGGATGTTTGCGACAGCGTCTTAATGAAGTTGTAATAATATTATTGGCCACACACAGGGCAGTCAGGCGACGCCCCAGCGACGACGAGTTAACCTAGCCAACGTGGGGAGATGTCTTTATCGATATCGATATAATTTATCGATATTTGGTTAAAATTTAACACAGATTTGTAAGTTCAAGAAACAGTTATCTTCTATTATCAGCGTCAACTTAACTGATGTAACTGATGTAGTTAAATATTTTAACCATAAATGGATCGTTTGTTAGACCTGAAAGCGAAGTATAAGGTTTGCAAAAGCTTATATTTTTATACCTATATGTAGTTATTTTTCCTCATGTTTTCCCATATATTATTTGATGCTTTAATAATAAGATGTGTAAAATTGAACGTTTAATTAAACTCTAAACCTCTTACCCATACACGCGCAATAACTAAAGTTTGCTTGAAATTTCCTCTGTCCTTATTTGCAATGTTATACATTTGTGTTTGAGAGAGTGGGACAAAGAATACTTCACAACTAAAATAGGTCTATAGTGAGAAAATAAATAAGAGGGTGAGTCTGTGAGTTTTGTAAATTCAGTCAGTTTTGGGACACTTTTGTAATTCTATATATAAGAACAACCGTGTCAAAAACTCCTTAATCGAAACAAAATAAGCGTAAATATAAACGTCCAAATTCCATCCAATCGTGGAAGCGGTGACAAAAATAAAAACACGCCATTACTTTTATATCGACATCGATAAACTGCCCCACATCTAGAGAGGCGAGCTACAATAAAATGTACCGAGCTAGCTACAAGCTTGAGCAGTTACTTCGCTCCCCCTCCCCCATCTCCCCCCATACCCATATGCGCAGTAACCCCCACACGTATACAACTACACCTGCGAGCGTCCACACATAGACGCGTCAGTGACGTATGCATCCGTCAGTCTATTGATGGGGCTAATACTAACCATGGAGATATGTGTGCTTAGTAATGAATGATATTACGACTACAATTTTCTATACGAGTACAATACCTATATTGTTTGACCGGATTATCCGTCATTGAAGTAAACGTAACGCGGTTTCGTATAAATGAAGTTTTTTTTGAACGCGAAGTATCATTGTGCTAGGTTAGGGAAACTTTGTAGCTGGTTTAAATTTTCAGCACTAATTCCTGCGCAATTAGATTTAAGTTTTCTATGCATAATAGTGATGTTTTAGAGTAGCTTAGAAGCCGAAGTTATACGTGAGCATTGCACGCAAAGCCACTTTTGAACAACACTTCTAAGTAAATTTTTAGGGAATATTTGGCAATTAAAGTTTTCATTAAACCCGACACACAAAGGTTAAAACGCTAACGTGCCTTACAGCAAATAACAACTGATACAGCTTTGAACGTAACGTTCTGTGTGGCCCTTTGTGTTGATTGGTATGGAATACAGAGCCCGCCTTTGCTATGCAATAGCCCTGCTTAAGGTTAAACGTTAGTGTGAACTTCATACAGCAATTTGGCTTATGCTGATAAAATATACGCTGTATTGCATTTCGCTGCATTTTAAACATTTTAGACTAATCCTAAGGCATTTATGTGGTCGCGTCATTGATATAAATAGAATCTGTACCGAGCTAATTGATAATTTGCGCTAGGAAATCTGTTAAGGAATATAACATACACTTGACATATATATATTTACTTTTATTTAAATTCCGCATTTTGACATTTTCAAATCATTGTGTTCTTGACATTATACGACTGTAGCCTTTGAGCTATTTTTTTTACCGTTTTTATTTTGATTAATTATTATTATTACTTTTGTACACATTGACGTTATTTGATTTTTACTTTTTATATTTACACTGATGATCTTATTGTGAATTCATTATACCTAGGTGCAACGTGATACATATAAAGCTCAGAAACTCTTGGTACATACATTAAAACTACGCCGACAAAGTTGTAAAATAAAATCTTTAATAAAAATACGCATCTAAAGCATATTTAAAAATGTACAGTCAATTTTACATTATAACATCGAGTGAGGTGCAGTCGAATCAGCATATAGAAGGCAAACGAGCACACAGGCCACCTGATAGTATGTGGAAACTGTGACCCATAGACATTCGCATCCACAAGACTGCAAGCCTATGACTGCAAATGCGTTGCCAACCTTGAGGACTAAGATGGAATGCCTCTATGCTAGTCATTACACCGGCTGTCCTATCCCTAAACCGGAACACAACAATGCGAACACTGCTGTTTGGCGGTAAGTTAATGGATAAGATGGTGGTAGCGATCCGGTTGGACCCTGCACAAGGTCCTACCACCCGCATAATAATAAGATATATTTACATTTGGACCTTATTTCAATGGAATATGGTGAAAAATGTAAACATATCTATGACGTCGACTGTACCATTCGACAGCTTATAAAAAATAATTATGTACTTTTTAGTATCGATATTTATTAGATTTGGGCGACCGTTGAAATTTTTGCTAGAGTTGCCACCCCCCTAGGCTGTACCGAAACTAGAACTATAAAAAGTCTGAAAAATATCCTAAATTAAAGCAACATGAAAACCATCATGAATAAAAAGGCTTGATTGCGTTCTGAGATACTAAAGTGTTTATACCTACCAAAAATCATCTAATACATCACCAAATAATTTTGAAAAGAAAATAATTTCATAGGAGTACAGTCAAGGAATTATATTTTCATATCACCTACTCGAAAAGTGGACTTTTCTCCCCTGCTAGGAGGGATCAAAGTGGCACTTTTCTGTTCAAGGACATTTTGTTGCCAAATTTGATAATTGTTGTTAAGTGCGATAATTTCCTGTTGTTAAATTTGATAATTTCAGCATTTCTAGAATGTGTGAATAATTAAATTTGTTTCATCACTAAGATCTTTTATTTTCCTCATAGGTGATCTGAAAAGCAGTATGTGTCACACGGAAGCAAAATTATTTCCACCTTGGGCGTTAACACTTGAATCCCTCACTACGCTCAGGATTCTATTTTAGAATCCCTCGCCTTAAATATGTCATTTCGCTCCCTTGTGACACAATCTACTATTGTCACCCACCTTAGTTCCAAAGCCAATCTGACACTCTACAACAATAAGATTGAGTTTCCTATTAATTACAAATGACTTGACATCTCTGATGACAATGACATCTTCAAGCAGATTTTCTTTGAAATGGGTACCAAATTAACTTCCGTGACCGTACGTGTTGTTTTTTGAGATATTTTTTTTACCACTTACGTAACGGCTTGGGAAACCAACAGTGAGCATGGTCTGACATGCTTTAGCCCGCTTTTTAAAGTCGTCAATTGCCTCCAAAGAACAATGTGTTTCTCCAAGCAGCATTTTATAGACTTCCCATTTTTCCTCCAAGATGAATAAGTAATTGCCGCTGATTGCGTCATCTACCCGCTTATTGCTCAGCGACAAAAGGTCACGTTTTGCTTTATTTTCCCTTCGTAACGCTTACCAACTCGCTAGTCGTAACAAAAAACCTTCCAGAAAATTCTGGATGTTTATTTTCAAAGTCCACGTGGATTAATTAAAGGAAAGTAATGAAGCCTTATACGTGTCGAAACGAATTGTTTACCCCTTCGTCTTAATTGGTTACATAAATGTATACAATTTTCGTGGATCAAATCATGCTCGGTGCAGTCAAATACTGAGTCAAGTAAGGAACTAAACTTTAACTAGTTTATCAACTAGTTGATTCGTTTTTCTAGGTTTTACTTAATTCAACGAAGATGTAGAAGTTGAGTTGGTGATTTCCAAAAACGATATTGTTTTCGTTATGTAACAACGGTTTTTTGTTGAAGTGTCAAATTGCCGCAATGAATCCCAATGCGTATATCTAAACTGTGATAATAATATATTATGTTACTTCTAAAATAGGTTTACAATTACTATCGTATGTACAGTACCCCAATTAAAATATTTAGCACTTTAGTGCATCGTCATAGAAAACTTGGAAAAGCACATCATGACACACATGACAATGACATTCACAGTGACAAGGTTCTAAGTATGCTCAACATTTTTACTGGGTGACTGTATCCTTATAGTGTTAGTAGTAGTCGTTCACGCTCATGCAGTCATTCACGTCAAGTTAAAACGAGCACACAAATTAGTTGAAGACTTTAAAGCGGCAAGGTACTAAAGAGGAGCTTTTATGATGCTACGTACATATCCAAGAGATCTTAAAGGAACGCGTTTCTGCGAAAGAGGAATTGTATTTACCTACTTTATTTTAGATTCTAATACTTGGAAGACAACGCTAATTAGATAGCAAAAAATACATTTTATTTCTTTACGCGTTAGATATTCCTCATCCATTGGTACGAGTAGCTTACCTAAAGCTGTAATACCTTGATTACACTCAAGAGTGCATTACTATTATTGTGTTTTCTATTAAACTATTTGTCTCGTGTTTTGCCTGTTTTTCTTAGTATTTTTTTCAAGTAATCACATACAGTTTCTTTCTCCATACTATGTGTCCCAGTTTTTGCTTTTCAATTTGTATGGAAAAACAACTTTATTAACTTTATGTGATTAGTGTGATTACATAAAAAAACGGGCCAATAGGTTTAAAAACTTCGCTGATTTGTAATGATTTTAATTATGTAAGATACCACTAAACAGTTCTGAAATAAAACATGAAATTAATGATTTTTAGTGACATCCATGTCGGAAAAATAAGGGAAAATTACAAAAAAACAAATTAAAATGATCAATATCTCTGAAACTAGTAAAAATCGCTGAACATACATAGGAATTAAAACGATAGCTTATTACCTGCTCTATCAACCCTAGGCGGGTTGATTCGGTTTCTGGGACACCTGTATTGTTAATGGTAACGAGTTATCTGTCAAACCGAGAACCTCATTGCAAATCGAAATGTTGGCCTCCCACGATACAGGCTCGCCTAGTGTGGGGGCCTGTTGGTTGGTATACATCACATTGTACATCTTGAGAACATGGAACCGTTTGACCCACACATTAATTAACTAAAAAATCTACGGTTGAACCCCAGCGGTCGCCATGTGTTGTTTCTAGCTTTACTTAATTACATGATATCCGCTGCTCTTAAGTTAAAGAAAAAACCGAGAAGAGCAGGTTGTATCATGATTAGTGTTGGGTTCCGAAGCTCTTACTACTAACCATTCATCTTGAAAAAAACAAGTGTTACCAATTTTTATATTTAAATGATCTTTAGTAGATAACACTTGACTCTAGACCTTTGTGCAGTAAGTAAAACAAAATTGTGCAACAAGTACTACTTCATATGGGAAAAAAAATAAGTTTCCGCTGGTATTCACATATGACCTAATTTCGGCTAAATTTCGCTCCCGATATAGACAGTGACAATTCAAGGCCCGTAATACGGCGGTCGTTTTTATCGCAGTGGATAAAGCATCTGTCTTTCTCGCACTTACGTACTAGTCAGACAAGGACAAAAACAGACAGATGTAAAAAGTCATTTGATGCAATTTGACCACTACTGGTGAAATATTGCAGTATCATTAAAACCTAATAACTCCTCAACTAATTACCAAATAGGAACGTTAAAACTATATTTTAGACTGGTAAAGAAGTTTCTTACGCCGTATAATATTTACGTCAAGTTCTGGCACACCCGGTATATTTATTTCTCCATTCACTTAATGTTGTCTAGTTTGGGATTAAATTTATTTGTGTAAGATTGATATGATTTTTTTTTTGATATTATTTATACATTACAGCTTGCAAATATTAGCTAGACTGTTAAAACCGAAGCGCCACAGCCGGAGCCTGTACAGTTGACCCTCATCTCTTACATTATTCTAGCGTTCTGATTGTCTCTAATGGAAAATGACTCTTAAAGTTGGTAGCGAATAAATACGATTGGTATCAGGTCGCGTTCTTTCGGTCTCGGGCGTGTACTCGGGTACAACCACACCGCCCCCCAGACGGCTCACGTAAGCCACGAAGACTAACGCGACCATGGAGCAGGTATATGAAATATATGCTCGCTTTCTGAGCTGAATTTTTTTTATTAAAAAAACTGAGAAAATTACCATACTCGTGCATTGTGTGCATTTTGTCTAAAAACTGTAAAAAATTAAAACGAAAATCAACTGTCCAAAACTCTAGTTTCAGTTTTCAGAAGACGGCCTTTTGAAAGATTTTGGGTTTACATGGTGATTAACTTAAAATTACTTGGACTGAATTTCGTTCAATGGTTATGAGATAAACTGCATGTTTAAATGATAGGCTAGGAGCATACGCAGATTTTGATTAAAATTGAAGATCAGGGGCCTACACAAGACGGTTTTAAAATTTGTCGAATTGTTGATCCCTCAAGTAAATATCACATGAGGACTCGACACAACCGCCGGGCAGACAGCAGCACATTTTCAATACTGATCATTTTTGCCGAATGCATCTTGTGATATGATGATATGATATATCTCTGACCATAGAGTTTTTCCGAAGAGTTTTATAATTTGAATGACCCCTACTCTCCAAAACATTGAATTAAAAAAAAAGTGTTTGAATTGGTTTTATCACTCACGGAGAAGGCAGAAGGACGCAAAGGCCAGCCAATGGTAAGTGGGATCTATGACCTAGAGACATTTGCATAATCAAGTCTACAATCTTAAAACGCAAATGCGTTGCTGACCCTGAGAGCTAATATATAATGCCTCTATGCTAGTAATTTCACCGGTATGTACGAAAGGGTTAATTGCACTACATTTTCAATTGCCGTATCCAAGCGCACGACATTCGGCGCGCAAAGTCGATCGCAAGTCTGCAAGTGGTCATCCCAAGGTGACTTTAGATTACATGTAGGTGTTAACACCCTTGGAGATAATCAAGTCCATCGAACTGATAACGTCGTATAGTTCTTAAATAACTTATGTATGACATTGAGACTAGTGCCGTCATCAGAGAAATAAAAGGGTTATTTTTTGTAACTAATTGTGCAAAGTAGACGGCAGGCCTAGACGGAGATGGCGGGACTACGTGGACGCATTCCTCAGCAACTGGCCGAAAGAGACAGCCAGTTGGGACTTATGGGGATCAATGCGTTTGCCAAGCATTGGGACATAGCAATTTCTACATAATTTTCGAACAATTTAGGTAATTTTTAGCAGATATTTTATTTGCTTGTCAACTTACGATAAAATCTGTGTAATGAAGAACACTTGCATACAACAACTTTGTCAAGATAGACGGTCCAGTTCTATACTGTAACATATATAAATAAATGTATGTAAGGCATAACTTCCGAACGAATGCACCAAATTGAATAATATTTTTTTGTTGATTTCGTTATTGTTAGAACAAGGTTTGTATGAAGGGTAATCATTGAAAAATCCACCGAAAATGTCGGAAATTTGCAGGGGGCCGAAGCCCTTGGCGGGTCGCGCGAATGATAAAAATCATTAATTTTAGTTACTTGGCGGTAACCGGCGAGTTACCAGATTAATGTTATTAACATATTTGTAGACTAGTATTTTTTTCGATTGTTTTTAATTATGTATTTTATTTATTCTTTTATTTTAAGTACGCAAACCGATTCAAAAGACCGCAAGATACAACCTTAGCCTAGTTTGGAGCCACAGGATATTTGTACCTTATTTGTAAACCGTTTACTTTTTCTTAGTAAATTTATGCTTATTCTTATTTTTCTAGCTTGCAGCATTCAATTTATCTACCTACGAGAAAAAACCCCTTGGTTATGATTTTTTACTCCTCTATAAAAGCGAAATCTTTTCTGTTTTTAAGTGAAAGTCGGCCACATCGGGTAAAATGGCTCCAGCAGACCTGGATTCGATTAGTCCAGCACGGATTTTATGAAAGGTTTATGCCTCGGTCCAGGCACACTGCCAATAGTGACGCATATATTCTATTTGGTTACAGCTTGGAACGGGGGATTGAGGTGGTTTATTTACTTATATATGGGGTCATTGAATTGGGTTCACCGTTTTCTTACCAAATCAAATTGAGATTTTGTACATTATATTTAAAGCAGCATAACTCGAAAACATGATTTAAGAAAACAGTAACTCCTAATAACGATAAAATATTAAGTAAGCCTATTAGCCAATTTGTAAAAAAATTAAGACTTTGACTTTGATGTCATACTTAACTAAGAAAGGTTTCGGTGGGTGCTTGAACAAAATAATTGTAAGGGCTTTTCACGGATGATTCAAACAGTGAATTACATCTTCTGGTACCTCGTACCTTTTCTTCCTCGCACAGGAAGAAAAATTATACTCGCGTTAATAATGTATTATAAGTATTATAACAGACCAAAGTATATATTCTAATAATAAACCTTTCCTCGGTCACAACGGCAATAGGTCATCCTTTTAGTGTAGACTCCGGCTTTAAGCGTCTTGTGCCACTTGACAAACCGAAGATGAAAGGAACTCGAGTGTCCTTGGCCTTAGGGGGTGGGGGGAGGTTCACGAAAAATTCCCAAAGAGGGGGGAACGCTTAATTATCAAAAAGCCTTCAATACTGCGCAGGCATGAGTCTTATCGTCATAATTTATTCATACAGTCTTTTGTAAGTACAGGGGATGGTAGGAGCGGAAACTGTGTTTTGATAACTTCGTCAAGGTAAACATTAAATTGTACTTATTTATTTTTTTAAACTTTATTACACAGTACATAAAGTAAGTACACAGGCGGACTTAAGCCTTAAGGTATTCTCTACCAGTCAACTACTGGGTAAAATGGGTGCTGGGTGGGTGTTTCGCACTGTATTAAAAAAAGCATCAAGCAAAAGCAAGATTTAAACTTATTTTTTTGTTCAACAGCATTTGAAAGCCTCAGCATTTTTCATATTTATTTCGTACTTCTTGAGATATACATTTATATGTATTATTTTGAACAAGAGTGTAGTGTTCAACTTTAACCAGTTGAATCATATTAGTTCAAGATGTAGATGGCTTTAGTCTACCCAGTTTGCAAGTTTAGCGGCTAATGTACACGATACTCTAGAGATTAATCGGTTAGTAACGTCCACTGTGTTTCAGCCTTAGATCAAGATGAGTGATTTCCTCGATAATTGATCGAAATCAATGCCTGTCCATATCTCCGTCAATTTCGACTTTCGATCAAGACTTAAAATTGGTGACCAGAGACCAGAGAAAAAGTTACCCGTAGGTACTGTTGTGATATTCCAATTTTGCTACAGGTAATAATAATGAGACACACTTACCACTTTTCTTCTTCAAGAGTAAGCGTCAACTCAGCATAAAAAAGATCTTGCATTTTTGATTTATTCTCAACGATCATATAAGGCTAAATACCTATGTATTTACCCATATATCCATACATTAACAATGTATACACAGCGTCACCTACGCCCAAGTTAAACTGTCATCAATAAATCAGTACACGCCGGGGATCCTCTAATAAAGGCGCCTATAGGTAGCGTTGTCTATATCTTCATCGGTCGAAACTTTCCTTTCCGCAGTCAAACTTAGATCAAGCCGAGAATCTCGGAGATCTCAGTCGCTGGGGCGAGTGTGTGCGACGTCATTTTGGTGTGACAAAGGCGAAATAAGGGTTAAGCTACTATTCCGATGTTCGCGAAAGCAACCGACGAGACGGCGACAGGCCGCGCGGCCCACTGTTTATTAGCGCTTTGCATAATTTCATACGCCGCCGGTTGCAGTCGCCAACAACAGATTTGTACTAAAGGAGATAAAGGTACCTTTAGCGGACCCTATCAAGTAAGAGTTGCATGTGACTTTTTCTTTTATTTGTTAAACTTTGTGGAGTATGCGCAGTGATTACATAACCAAATTCCGCCGCCACATTTCCATTATCAGACATCCAGGCGAAAGGAGCGGCTTCGCCCTGGTGCTGTAAAAAAAATATCATTCATTGGAACAAGACATTTCGTTGTTATTAAAAAGCACACCTATCGTCTTTGACGTGTTATCGTTAACATATATATATATAATACCATAACAAGTCGCAGACGATAGGGTTTATACCGCCTAGAAGAGAGGCCTTGTATACAAGGCTTCATACAAAATAACGTTAACAGGCTGTTGCAATTATTGCCAATGCGTACTTAACAGGCGGTCTATTTTACGCGGGCTAACCTTAATTGCTTTTGACATCGTATTGTCAATGCTACAATAGCTCTTAATTACTTGACAGTTATGGTGGCCAAGTCAATAACAGACACCACAGGGATACGATGATTTGCATGTTATTTCTAAAAATAAACACCACATACTCGTACCGTACCTGGGTTATTTCTTGTTGTACGAGTAGTTCCACTTAACAATTTACAATTTAAAAGGAAATCTATACAAAGTGTACTTAGAAATCCACATCACAGTAAAATCTTTTTACCCGAAGGTCAATAGTCCAAGAAAGTATTTACTACGAAACTTTTCCGTGAAAAAAACCCGAATTCCAATCTCATGCGTCCTGCTGGTAAATTACCCTGAGCTCATAAACAATGCAAGTAGCAAAACAGACTAGTCTTAATTAAACTCTATATAGTTACAGACTCAATCTTGTGTAACTTAAGGAAAGGTTAACCCCTCCTCTGCCACCACCCACATTCCCGAATTTCCCAAAGTATCGCTTAATGCAAGTTTATTATCTCCCATTATACTTGCTGAACGTTGATTAATTCTTTTTTTAAGTTTAAGGTTTTTTACGGTTTATGTTACTTGGATTTGACTTAGCGTTGAAACTATTTTCAGTTATCAAATTAATTGAAAAAACTTTTTTAACAGATAAAATAATCTGATAGTGTGTTATGAGACCATTCCATTTCACTCGATTTTAGACGATTGTTGTTAAGATAAACGATACAACAATTTAATCGAGTGCTGGTCGAGTGTACGTCTGTGCAGGCGTGATTTAGTAAAAGTCTAGCACATTTTCCCTTCTTGCCTGCCTCGCAGCCAGCATGCCTCTTTCGTTGTGAACCAGCTATATAGTATATTTACTATGTAGTCGTCAATTATTTTCGTTTTAATATTACATAACATAACCAACGCCATGTAACTATTTGTCTGAATTTTGTTATTTATTATTATTACTCTTTGTTGTCACTTGCCGATTTAAAAGTAAAAATCTTACTAGATATTGAACATTACAAATAAGATTTAGGCTGCGTTCACGCCCCGCTCCCGTTCCACTCACGCCTCGCCGTCGCTCTGCTCGCACCTCACTCACGCATCCTTCACGCTCTTCAATCCGCTTTTACCCTCCGCTTATCCTTCCTCCCGACCCCTATTAATAACGGCCGTCGATTCTAATTATTAAACGACATCTATCGCGTCCCGGAATCTACCCAATTTGTATACAATGCTGAGACTGTTATGAGCGCTTGTGGGGTTAACAATGGCTTAAAAAGAACGCACCCTTGTTGATTATTGAACGCCGTTCGTATTAATTGGACAATAGGTATTATTTTCATTTGAATATCACCGGGGTGATTACGGATATTGTTTTCAAACCGATTCGAGGTTTTGATTCGAATATTCGGAGTATTCTTATTAAAGAAAAAAGCCGTAGAAAACACACGTTACTCGTAAAGCTATGACAAAATCAGATTACTTTTTAATTTGTACACGATTACGCAGCGAACTCGCTGCGACGCCGCGGCGCGACTGCCAAGCAATGTGATGAGGCCTTAACCATAATACTTTGATGTAGAGACAAGTCACAAAGGAGCTTAAACTATTCAAGTCACTAAGTTAACTAATGAATATTTTCTCAAAAGATAAAAACGCGACAAGTTAAAAACTTTCTAATCTAAATAATATCATACTTGCGATGAATTCCGGTGGGATTGTTAATTTAGAAAAGTTTGTCACAGTTTACGGCACCAATATACTATTTATAAACTACATAAAACTTATCTTTTTAAACGAAAGCTGTAAGCTACATACCGAGGTCTCACAATAAACCTAAAGCTTGTCCTTTATTGTCAGTCGACCAAGATTTATAACCCTTATTAAATATCACGGCGGTGGCGTGTATAAATAAATCAGTGAGCATCGATTGGTATAGTCAAGGCCGTAAGGGAAGTGTCCAAAATAATATGCCACGTATTAAAACGCGCCTGTTTTGTATCAAATACAATACATAATAATATATGAAGAGAGAATAGTAAACGTTGATCGTTTTTATATTTTGACTTTGTGTATTTACTGACGATTTTATTGTGACAAGGTCTACGGCGTAGCGGCTTCGTAGCACCTTCTAAGGGTACGGTTTCATTGAGCAGCAACTTCTTAGTAAAAAAAACCGATCAATGCGATTCGTAGTCCCGCGCCGCGGGCTCTGTATTTAAGGTAACAATGTGCATTTTTTTAAATTGCAATTATAAAGTTTATTGTGAGTTGCCAAATATTTTAGACGAATATACAAGGATTATTTAAAAATAATATGTAAATAATCATCACGTTTCTGGTCTGGATTAATTTTGTTTTTTTGCTCATTTACATACTTTATCAAAACATTCGATGTCGTATTTTTAAACTTAGACACCTACCATATCGTTTTTAACCAGCATAAAGGCGCACGTCACCTGTAATAGGATTTTTCTGAATCAATTTGCCAACAACGTATTTTATAATTACTTTGTACACCTCAAGCTTCCCAATGCTTAGTGAGTATAATCCAGCGTCCATATTAAAGTGTTTCACACGCCGTATCTGCAACGAAACTCTAATGAAATTAATCGGGAGGCAGTCCGATACCAACATTATTAATGCAAAACTCGCGCACCCTTTGACCTCGAACCCCCCGCCCCTCCCCCTCCCCCTCCTTAAGGAGGACGCCAAATAAGGCCTTTTCTTAAAAATACGGTTCCGCACTAGAGTGAGGTGTCCGTTTGAGGAGCTTAATGATCTTGAGAGGTTATTTTGATTGTTTAGTAGAAAAACAAATACTAATATGGATATTTTGCTCAGTTTTAAGCAAACCATTACGTACTTATGGTTTTTTATAAGTAGGTAAATACTTATAATGTATAACAGTTATTATGAAATAGTTTTTAATTGTTGCTAACTTGCACGAGTATTTTCCTAGTCCTCATTGACCTTATTGAAAAAAATAATTGTGTATCCATGAAGTACTTAATATTTTTTGTGGAACCACTGTAATTGCCTGTCTGACATATTTTTAAGATCTGATAAGTATCATGCAAGTTTTAGTAAGGCATTCCATTCGAACTGGCGGGAGTATTTGGTACATATTGTTGACATTAGAAACACGGTGTTGTCCAAAGAGTGAGTTTTGATTATACATTAAATATTAACAAACAAAAAAAAGCGACCACTTTCGAAACAAAATACTTATTGATATCTCATGTTCTAAGCCGGTCGATTGCTTCCATACTTCAATACACTAGGTATGTATATAATTAATATGTTAAGAGGCCGACGATAACTGACAGAAATAACAAACAGCGCCCTCTTGACAAGGCCACAAGAACCATTATCCTAACTAGTTGCAACACGCACACACACGGCAGAATACGCACACATTCAAGAGTGTGGTGGTGTTAATAAAGGGGCGGAATGATCCACTATAAATTACTATTCATATGACATTTACAATGTGCTGCCATCTATGAGTGCTGTCGTCTTGTTCAGTGAACAATAGTAGTAAATTGTAGCCCTTGTAATCACACTATTGAACATTAGCTTTTAAAAATATGGAATTACTTAAAAGAGTAATTATACTCGGAAGGAAATAAATACGGAAGAAAAAATCAAGTTAGGATCACTTAGGTAATTAACCTACAACTAAATCGTCAAAGTAAATCAAATAACACTATAAAACACTAAGACAAACAAACCGTGACAAAGTTTACTCCTGTTGCGTGTTCGGCAAAATCCATTCTTTCCCGCCACCGAAAATACTACGAAGAAAACCTTTACGCGCCTTTAAGTTAAAGCGCGCAAAGTTCAAATTCATTACTTCAATAAATTTCAGCCGGAAAAATGTGTCCTTGTAAACGCGAAACAAGTACCGTGTAAAGATTACCCTTGCTTATAAATATTACGGTTCTTACTGCCTATGTGTTAAGGTTAAAGGTTGTTTGTTTGTTTTATTTGGGTGCGTAAAGGAACAGTCGGGAGTGGGCCGCTCACACTCCGCGACTCGACATGTTATTTACGTGTGAACACCGCGGGTTCGCGGGTTCAATTTATCTGACCTACCGGGCCTCTTAAGGGATAACCCACTAATAACATTACGTTGTTACATAACCTTAATGTTTTTTTCTTGAATTTTCGTTTGTAAAAAGGTCAAATGTTGGAATATATTATCAGCAACATTCCCCAGTAGGTACCTACCCAATCTTTAGAGCTTGCAGTTAAAGGAAGATAAGAAGTCAGTCCTAAGTCCTAACAAATTATTAACTATTTTTGGGTTAGAGGTTATAATTTGTGTATTGACTTCTTATCTTACTTCTATTGTGGTATGTGCAATTATTTTTACCATTTATTTAGTACAATTTTATTAACAATCATTGGATTCTTTGTTTCTAAGAAACACGAATACGCTTCGCAAAAAAAGTTGAATTGTGGTTACACAAAGAATAATGCAAATAAAAAATAATATGTTGCGAGTCGCAACGTTTAACACGGTATATTGAAAATACATTAAGTTTACGGAAGTTGTCCTTTTCAATTCCTTACTTAACATGAAACATATTTGCTGTCGGGTCGGATAACATTTTATCTGCCCAGATATAGCATGTCTGTAATGACTAGGCATTACAAGATGTCAACGCAAATAGATACAACGAGAGATAGAAAGGGCCTTGGCCGCTTCCGATACGTCCACTTACGTATGAGAGGAGCGACCAAGTGGCGGCAGGCCGCGATTACCGCCATTTGAGGGGAGTCGCCCACTGTATGATGGACTGGAAATATTTCATAATACCACCGGCGTCGCTACAATGCCTTAGAATATTTTTCTTGGGCAGAAAGCCGATATTCCCCCAAGAGTTACGACATTTCAATTTGCCAAGGCGGGCGGAAAATGGAATTACGATTGAAGCGAAAACGCCCGAATGTCGACGAAGCTCGCTCGGGCCCGATCTCGTCCGATGTTGGCCGAAGTCTCCCGAGCGTGCGACGCGCCTGCCGCACCAAGCCAGTGTATTGATTAGATGCGGACGCCCGATGCCATATAAATTAGGCCGCAGAAAAACAGATTTTAAGTATCAACAATACAAAAACGGTTCAATCTACTACCGGTTTATAATTTACATATTTTATAGGTGAAACCTCGCACAGTCATCCAAATAGTTCCAACTTCAAAGTTGTTTCAATACCGAACTTCAGGTTGCAAAGCAGTTTGTATATTTTTTTTAAATTTGGAATGAAGGAAAAAAATGAGGGAATAATTGGTAAGACCTAGCTGTATTTTTTTCTATAGCTTATTGTTATAATGTTCATATTAATAAAATAACACTTAACGCAAAAGCGCGCGAACGTGTATTGTCGAACAACCAACAAAGAAACCCGAAGATTTCTACCCTTTAATAATAATAATAAAGGGCATTTAACGTAAACCGATATCAGTGGTTAAGTAACGTAGACGAATAAATATACATTACATTATTAACGAATGTTGGCCTCGTTTCTCGCTCTCTTTGTTCGCATCGCAATTTCGCTCGAGTATTAATTGAAAATAAGTTTTCGCCGTTGGGGTTTCAAGGTTCAAAATGATTTGTTAGCTGGCACATTTTGTTTCCACTGGTCTACGTGTGAGTTGGAGTTAGGTAATGTGCTTTTTGTTGGTTGTAATAAGGTTTAAGGTTAGCTGTGCGGTAGTAAAGGCACGTTTCATGATTTGTGAGTTTATAGCGACGGTGAAGTGTCGGTGGTTAATGGTGGCAGCGTGGCGCGCTTGCCGCCATATTGAAAAAGTTTAGGCGCTAAAATGGCGGTAAAGCGCTAAACCCCTGAATGATGAGTGACGGATAGGTCATTTTAGATCATGTGGTAAGTACTTTCGATGTTTTTTGTGTTTATAATGATTAATTAGAAGTTCGAGATGATAAAAAATGGACTAAAATTTGCTCGCAATTCGATCAGATTAAGACTAATAAAAGTCTTTTAAACATTGGGAATGATTCTTTATACCAAGGTACTTACCTACTTACATAAAAAATGTATAACATTAGTGAAATAATAAGAAATGTTGGCGAGCTTGTGTCATGGCATCTTTTCGGTAATTCACCTCGGAAGCCCTCTTTCGGGTGATTTAGATGGGATCCCGCTCTCACTCCCTGGGGTCACCCGCGGAGGGAAAACCGTTGTTTCTTCGAGAAGTTCTTCCTCCACAACCCTGCTTCGGCACATCATTTAGAATTTTCCTTTGGAAAATGAACCAAGCTTCCCTAAATATAACGTACAGTTTTCTTTGCGTTAGTAAGGAGTTTAAGACTTCTAGTTTTTGATTGTTTATTGGCACCTTTTCAGGTACTTAGGGTCGGAACGCCGCTTAGGATCCGCGGAAACTCAAACTGCGGTGTTCGTCAACCGAAACCCCTACTATTGGTAGGTACTGAGAATCGGGATGATATTTGATCGATTTTCAAATATTGTACGGGTAGATCCCAATTTTAATGGTATGGATATGTTACTATGGCAATCATTGTTTGAATTATGTTTTTAGATACCGTTGTTATTTTCCAAGAAACGTTTCTTGGCGATTTAGGTGTCTTGTACTTTTGGTGACCATTTTATGTTTCTTTATTAATAGATTTTTAATTAAATCAGTATATTCAAACAAGTCTAAGATGATGTTCATTGTCAATAACGGTAAACCGTTTCCGTTAAAGTTTTATGTCTGCACCTGTCTGTGACTGTAAAACAGTGTTACCGAGGTAATACTTCGAAAACAACATATTTCTCTGCCATTTCACTTGATATTATCATTCAACGCACTCGCACACATTAATAAGCAATGCCATAACACACAGGACATCGCGATATTACGGTAAGGCTGTTATAAAAATGTAGGATCCGGGAAAACTGGTATTATTATTTTCAACAACAATGGCATGTTGATCGAACGAGCTTAACTTGACCTCTGAACGCGTTAGAATTGTGTAGGCCAACATCGTGAATACGTTGTTTTTTTTTAAATGACATGCAGAATGCGCACCATCACACTGGCGTGATACTAAATGAACTGTGGAAAAATGCAATCTCAAGATTGTAAATGCTTTGCCAACCTTTAGGGCCACCGCTCAAGCATACGCGTGAGCACAGGTGGATTTATGCATGGAAACCAATTCTAATTGGGTATTTATGGGATGAACAATGTATTTTCAACCCTTTCTGCTTTTGTTCAACAACTTATTAAATAGCTAAGTTATAACCAAAGTAAATTTATAACTTGTTTTGTAGAGTTCCGTACCAAAATGGTAAAAAAGGAACCATTATGGTGAGACATCGGTCTCTGTCTATCTGTCTATATGTCACAGCAGTTTTTCTTATATGTTTTAATAAAACAAGATGAAATTGTTTTTCTTAATATTTGAAAAGGGGTCTAGAATGGGAGGTTGAAAAATGAAAGTGATTTGATTATAGCAAATGGGGTGTCATATGACAGGGCTCAACCTGCAAATTTAAAGACTATTAGTTTATTCATTTTCCGTGACGTATTTTTTTATTGATAGCCAAGAATGTACGAATGACCATTCACTTCCTTAACTCCGAAGTTTATGGAACAAAATAGTATAAGCAAAGCTTACTGGCGCAAACGCGTGCGATGGACTTTCACGCACAGGTGCACGGAGCCCACACCCGCGCCATGCACCCGCGCATGCACCCGAGCATGCACTCGCGCATGTTTTAGCGGACGCTCTTAGGAGTAACAATAAGATGTATTTCTTGATTGTTAGTAATTTCACCACCTATCTTATCCTCACATGGCTACACAACAGTGTAAACCACGCTTGGCGACAGATTATCGGTTAAGTTGATGGCAGCTATCCAGACGGACCCTGCTCAAGGTCCTACCACCTAAAACTCGATTCGAGTCGATTGAGAGCTCTTTGCGCGTTAAGAATAACACCCCTGTTATAAAAATGTAGGATCCGGGAAGATCATCCTGTGGGGAGGCCACCCTGTAGATTTATGGGACATGTCAGACCGCGCGGACGGCCTCGCTTTTTGTCATTAACTGATTTTTATTCCGTTTCGTTTTCTGGGGTTTAGTTTCTTTTGTGTTTTAACCTGTGAACGGTATTACAGGTTACCTGAATGACTATATTTGTGTATTACCTACTACTTTATTTTATAGCCCTTGAGATTTGGTGTTGGAATCTGTTTACAGTGGTAGATTTTCAGACATAATCTTATGAAGCAGTGAAATCTAATAATCGATGAAACAAGTATAAGTAATAGAATATTAAAAAATATTTCTTACTTTATCCTTTTGATATTTTATGTGCATTAACAATAAAATAATAAATAATAATAATTTTAAATATATCTTGCGTAACAATTTGATTTTATATCATTTTCGCAGTTGATAAAAAACGTTAGCCTATTCAGTACTTTATTATAAAGCCTAGTAAATTGAATATACATAATATTAGCGTTTATAATGTTGCTATATCGTAATAAAAGAACGAAACGATTATTTTTAATGTAAGCTTAGGTCTTTTAAAAGGAATATTCTTACACAAACAACGCACTAGTGCGTACGTGACACACACAACGTAGTAATAAAATGTCGGTTTAAATCTCGGATCTGCAGAGCGCAAGATACACAAAAAAGTTTAAAAAGGTTACTTAGAAATAAACATTTTTTAAACTTAACTTTTTTTGTTACAATCCTTTTTCATTTTTCAATTATTTGTTTTTTTCTGTGAAGCACGTGTTTGCGCCGTATAACTACAATTTCCGTAGGTTTCATCGATAGATTAGGTATGTTTCCCCGAATTTACGAGTGTTTAATTAATATAAGAAATATATCCATAAACGTGCAACAAAGGGCGCAGCGCGAAAGTGTTTATCTTCTGACCTAAACGGCACCACGAGCCGAACGAGCGAAGCGACAAGCGCCAGCGTTAAGGGTACCACTGACTAACGGATTACCTGCAGTACCAATTCTGTACCTGAGAGGTGGTGAGAGCCATGTGTGACGAAATCTATGAAACCTGAAGAGAAACTTATAGCCTGTGTCTGTGTGTCCCATACGATGAACTGATAGCATAAGAATAAATAACAACTACGTAGAAGCGAAACTCCCGGCTCCCGAGTCCCGACGCGCGCTCGGCGGGTTAGATACGTCCCGTCTGGCGACACCAGTGGTGTCTAGTCAGTTAGGGGCGTCACACACGGACCTATAATTATATATTAATATGTGTAAATATTTATTATAGCAAAGCATCTTAATTAAACTAAGTAAGGCAGAAAACGCCAGAACTTCAATTTATTTGTTAAAAGTTAAGTAATGTGATTTTATCGCCATTTTTAATAACAGCCAAAACCTCTGAACTAGAAACGCCGTGTTTTTTATCCTTTTAATTATTTTAAACTACACTCAAAGTGCACCAGATAAATAAAATTTATATATAAAAACACTTGCATTTGGAAAATAATAGGAAAAAAATGGCAAACACAAAAACGGTCGATATCGGGGAACAAAGCATTAGAACTAATTTTTAATCGAAGCCCCGGCCCGTACAATCGAGAAGTATTTTTCTTACCAACAAATATTGCTTGCTTGTAGCTACAAATATTCACACGTAGAGTCAATAACTTTAACTTGAGCTACAATAGGACCCTGTCGCAGAAAGCCAATCATTAATGTTGACGTAATTACTCTTTCGTGACTCGTCGCTCAAGATTTTTAGTCCTTTTACCAATCCTAAAAACGACAATAATATCTTTAAAAATACCAAATGAATATTTTTCAAAAGACCATCTACTTAGAGGTTTATCCAAAAACACAGAGTACGGATTCGAAACAAAGGTAAACTTTTATTAATAACACTTTAGTTAGAGTGATAGACCAGGTACTTCATTATTGCTTAGGCCCTAGAAAGTAGGGCATTGCCTGCTAAAATAAAAGTCAGGCAATCCCCGTTTCCGACGAGTCATAGGTCCAAGTATAATGTTCAATCAATGCGAAGAAATAATGCAAATATATTTGTAAAAAGGATTTACGAGTTCAATTGAAACCTCCTCATTTTTGTAAATAATATTTAATAATCGTCTTTATAGCTCCACATGTTTATTGCATCAATTATTTGTAGACATATAATTCCAGTTAATTCCGTTAAACATTTCCAATATATCTCATTTACCCATTACAACTCCGATGTCCG
Source organism: Acleris sparsana (assembly GCA_923062465.1). Lineage (NCBI taxonomy): Eukaryota > Metazoa > Arthropoda > Insecta > Lepidoptera > Tortricidae > Acleris > Acleris sparsana. The sequence continues at coordinate 8,352,650 of OV281293.1, forward strand.
AAAGTGCGATCCGATGACATTTGACATTTTGCTTGTCACAATAAGAGTCATAGCAAAAAAAAAGTTTTTTGTAAATTAATCGTTGTATTTAATATAAGTAAATATAAATATAGATAAATAAATATTAAAATCACAAATTCACTTACGGCCGCCCTCCGTTGCTGCCCGACGCCACCGCCTTTTATTCCATTTTTAAGGGGGCCGTATGGGATTTTTTCTTGGTCCTTTTGATTTTGTAGCAAATAAAAGCATTTTAAAATAAAAATTGCAACCGACAGGAATGCGTTTGGATACCCGTTTTTCGAAAGCCATTACTTCCGAGCAGTAAATAAAATAAATAAATACTAATGTGGTGTAGTTTAAAAAAAACGATCAACCATCAGATCGCTTCAGCTTGTTACTTGCGAAGCACTTCATGATGTCCGCCCGCCCATTTAAGACGGAAGTGGAGACTAGGTCCCCATACAAATTAAGAGCAACATTGAAATTTTGGATACTTACCAGTAGAATGCGTTTTATATTGATTGATATTTTATCATTATCTGGTCGATTGTTCATATTTACAAATCTTCAAATATGTTTATAATTTTAAGAGGAAACTTGCGATTGACTAAATAATAGTCTTGGCCTGGCCTCCCTCAATGATTGTCACTCTGCAAGACGGTCGCGCGCGAAATTATATCGTGTTCTCTAAAACATTTAAGTATTTTTTTAAAAATAATACCTATCTATATTGGTTTTTTGTTGTACAACGGAATACACAATTTATAGGGTAGGTATATGACATACAAAACTGAATAACAATTGGCCGCCGACCGATGTGCCGTTATTCTGACTACACGAAGGTTAAAAGTTATTAAACTAACATTTGCTATAAAGTATGTATTCGTTTGATCAACGAAAAAGCACGCTTCGGTTTCAGACAATATCTACTTTAGTTTATTAGGACCCACAATAATAGGAATGAGGGCGCCACTGTACGTCCGGCGCATGCTCCACGCAGTCTTAAGAATAAGTATATTATGTTTAAAACGTACCATTCTCGTCGATGTTTTTATTGTTTTACTATATCACTCTCGTTTCCAGAAGTCAAAATTTACTAAAATCGTTCTATTTTAACCGTTTCATTTGAAACCCATGCATAATTTCATTAGGTACCTGCAGTCAAGTTCATAACTCATTAATATCCGTGACAATTCATATATGGAAGTTTAAACATGACATTAAATAGAAAAGTAATAAAGTGAAACATATTTATGAACTCGACTGTACCTGCCATCTTGCGTAACAAGTACCTACCAATAAGCACAGCTCTGATTAGGAACAAAACAAACGAGCCTTTTACAATTAAATTATCACAAACATAGATACAAAATCGCTTTCGCTTCTACCTTGTTGCCGTCCATAAATATTCAGAGGCTAAAGCTGTAATTTCAGGAAACCCTAATGGGCTGAAATAACGCCATCTATGGTTGAGTAACAGTACTTAGCTTGAAGTAATATGTACAACATGAGTCAAATCAGAACTTATAGCGCCATCTATCGTCAAGTAGCATTACTATAACATTTTATAATGCCAATTCGTTAATTCTCTTTATTTCTTCAGGAAAAAACCGAAAAAACATATATTTTAGGAATAGAATTATGTTAAATAATTTAAAAAAAAACAATTTACTGTTTCGTTCCATTTCGTACCAAAAAACACCATTAAAAGATTTTACAGTAAGTAAATAATCCTTCTCTGTATTAGTGGTGATTTTTACAATACGTGTAGACAATAAACGAAATGAGGAAGCTTGCTTAATAACTATTTCACGTTTTAAAAACTGGGACTAATTAACTTTACTACGCTTACCATCTAGCGACAGCATAGCAAACTAAAACAACGAAACACGGGCAGAAATCCTACGTAGTACGCAGTTAACCGTGTCTGCCAGTAGATGGCAGTTTTATGCAACTAATAAAAACAGCGACAGAGTTCTATTTATGTTTGTTCAAAAATGTTAATTCTACCATATCTCGGTGATGTTAATTTTTATTTTTACCAATAGCCAGGTAATTTACCCTAGTTCTACGGCCGAATTCGTTTTCAGCATGTCCTCTCGAATTTCTCTCTCTTCTCTCTTAAAAGTATCAATTTTAAAACGTATGCATCCATCAATCATTCATCCCATAGGTACTTGCACGATACGATTCTTGGTTTACCAATGGCTGTGCAGGCATGGGCGACTATAAACGCACGTATGTACGTACGTACGCACGTACTATTGACGCACTACTCGGTTTACTTATTTAAACAATAATGTTCGTCAGAAATAATATTTCATCCTTCGCACGAGTCAATATTCCTGGCAAGGAGCTCCGCCACACCGGGCGTTTGAGAACAGTTCCCCGTCGCATGGCACTTGCGGCTAAGAACCCGCGTGTCATCGGTCCCACATTCTATGAGCGTCTACCCGCTAAACTAAAAAATGTAACATCCGACGAAGCATTCAAACATCAGTTGAGAAACCTTTTATTGGATAATCCATTAAACTCTGTCGACGAATATATGCAACTTAAATTGTAAAATTATTATTGATATTTGACGTTTATTAGTTTTGTGTATTGACATCGGAAACTGACCATTTATTACTTGTTTATCATTGTTGTTTTTGATTATTTGAGTGTTATTATATTATTGTATTATTTTAATATTATTTTATCATTTTGTATTAATGTTTTGTTGACGATATCAATGTAATTTCGTATTTTTTACATGCAATGCAATCTATATTGTAACATTACATTGATAAATAAATAAACTAAACTAAACTAAACTAAAATACTACCCATATTTTCAATATTTATTGATTAGGGATGAATTCACGCATTGCGCATCGTCTAATTAGACGATGTACCTAATAAGGTAGAGCCCGTTTTTGTGTATGACAACACAGTACCGATCTTCTAGTTTAGGTACTTACTAGTTTATTAAATTACAGTCACATTTTTGTAAGTATTTATTTGAGTTTAAAAATTTACAAAAAGAATATCTTTTTAAACACAAGGTCAAAAGTTAATAGTTAAAATTAAATAAACATTCGACGAATTTCGAACCTCCTCCTTTTTTTTAAAAACCGGTTAAAAAGATGTACTTATTGCAGTAGGTAAAGCCTTCTCTACCGATTCACCCATTGTCAGTCTATGGTTTTTGAACGCAGGCTTACCTACTTACTTACTTAATAAAAATATTTTATCTTCTTTTACATGAAGTGTTTTTATCGCAATAATACCTATTACATTACGGATTGAATCCAGCCCACTCCAAACTCAAAAGCCGCGAAACTAACGGTAACTTTCTCTGACCCTAAGTCAATAACTAAAGCTGAAAGACTTGGCTTAACTTTTCTAGAATTAGTTCCACCATTGTATGCAATACGTGAATTAAGTGAACAGTAGTCGGTGGCCACACATCCGGTTTACGCTTGACGAATTCTTCGCCAAGAAATTGTACGTCCGAAGTCAGTCAGCGAGCCACGGAGGTGCGGACGTGTTGCACCGCGTTTAAATTTAGAATTAATTTTAATTTATTTTGTGCCAGTGATTTTTAGAGGACTTTTATAAATGTAAGTGTTATTTTATTAAGTATCTGTGGTTTAATATTACCAAAATTTAAGTTAGGAATATAATAAATATTTTACTTGCGAGCGAAAATATGTATTCAATAATTATTAAGTAACTACGTTAGGTAAGTACGTAGATGATTTTATAATGATAATAGAAAGTTCGTTCACCGAAACTGTGTGTTCCGACAGTTACGGCGGTTTCGCTTTCTTCTGCACCGCTATCTGGAACCGCCAAACATTACGTCTTTGTTGAATGAAAACATTTGACGATTTCCTAACAGTAAACATAGGTTTTATACATATAAAAAAAATGACACTTGTTTTAAGTACTTAAATAAATCACGAATTTTACGTCACACCGATTAATACAGTTTATGAAATTACAAAACAAATACAAGTAAGTATATTGCCTTATTTTTGTATAAATTTCTCGATTAAAATAAAGAAACCACGTTGAAATCGCTTCTTTATCTACTTATTAACCGCGGTGCGATATCACAGGCACGAATATATTTCATCCCCTTTGCTCAATGTTAAATACACAAACACGAACGATATTTATCTCATTCCGACTTATCTTTCTTAGGAGACTGATACAGACTGAACTAGTTACTATGCATTTTTAATTCAGCAGTAGAACAAATTGTTTCGGGCCGCTTAAATAAAAAGTAACAGGTACGATGGCTGGTCAGTCTGGTTACTTACTGTAAACATGTTATTCCAAAATAACTCAAACGCCTACGCTGTAAGCAAATTGATACAAGTATTGTACAAAGTATACGTTTAAAACAGTGATTTAACATGCATATGACATGCATTACTTACTTAACATGCATTGTGATCTTGTTTGACACACAATGGACACCGCTTGCGATTTTTCAAGTTCACAATGCGTCTCTCTCTTAATATAGAATGAGGTGGATGCGCTGATGAACGGGAACTGCATATTGTGCTACAAGACGCTGGCTGTAACGGTACCGTGGAGGAACCGGTGTTTATTTATTAGCTCACTTGTAAAGGTTAGAAGCTCGTTCACAAATCATAAGGACCATGATAGGAAAAAACGAATCGGAAGTTAAGCGGAAAAAAAATTCTGATGGAAATTATGTTTCGAGACTTCTTTTATAAAGACTGACCAAAGTGCTTTGAATTTCTACGCAGTTCACTGAAAACTGCAAATAATCAAATTTTAGTTTTAATCAAAAGAGATAGCTTTATGTTCTTCCACGCGAAGAACGAAGGTAGAGATAGTTTGCGCGCTCCTTGACTGCAGCGTCAAATTAAAATAACTGTTGTTTGCTTTATAACCACATGTAAAAAATGTCTTACTAGGATTAAGAACTTACCCAACTATTGAAACTAAGATTGTTAAACATCATAGGGTTTCGAAGATTCAACCAAAAACATGCGAAAAGGGTGCCATGTTTGAAAAAGAAAACTATCGAGGAATTGGTGTTCTATCGTATTTTCACATTTAACAGTCTCAAGGATGTATGAAAACTTAAGTTTAATATTATATCCACATAGGCATTTATTGAGATCTAAATCGCGCTATACTATAGACTATCATCATATGGTCTCAATTTTCTCGTAGTCTTCAATAGCTATTTAGGGATGCCAGAATGACTTATTTTAGTCTCTTGTTTAACAATGTATTATTTTGTATTATATTTAGGTAAACATATAGGTGTCAAAATTGAAATAGAAACTTTGTTATCTGGTGCGTAATTAAACCATGTAGAGTAAAGAGTAAATTTACATGCCTATTGAAATGTTTAAACAATTGATTTCTTTCAATGTTTCTTATGTATTTATAAAACTTAAGTAGGGAAGTTGGAATTAGAAAATTAAGCGTTTATTGTACTTTATTTAGTAAAAGTACATAGTACGTATGATTAAGTCGCCAAGGTTGTAAAATCCGTTGCGAAACCTAGCGTGCAATGCTTGGTTTAGGTACGTATGTATGCATGGTTTAGCGTAATTACTTAAGCGAGACGATAGTCAAGAAGTGGCTTCAACATAGACTTAACCATTGCAGTCTGTTATCTATTACTAACGATTTTGAATTATTTAACAATATTAAAACTAAAAAATATGCAATCATAAGAGGCTATCAAAATAAGTTCTTAATTGACACTTTTTGGAATATAAAAAATTATGTCTTTAAATTAGGCATCTTACTAACAAATTGCTGACAAGTTCAAATGCTAATATTTCAATGGAGGCATAATGTAATGAACCCGTCATATTTTCTTAATGAGGTTCATTAGGAAAGTTCAATTTGGTGCAATGTTGCCGTACTTTCTAAGTAAACAATTTCCGGAGCGAAGCATGGACGCAGTTGATCGGTCAAGTCTCCGGGCGAGTCCGTGACGCAAGTCGACTCGCCTGGCCAACTGACATCGTTTTGAGCAATCCGCGGTTACTACATTTCACCGTAGTGGTATTGGCACTGTTAATATTCATGCGAATTAAACGACCTCAAGCATTTGCGGATTTTAGCTTCATGATATTGCAGCGTAGAATAACGGAGGGACATCATGTTCTTTGCGAATGTTTGTAGTTATGCGTGATAGATCCGAGGCCGTCGATTAGGTAGAACCTAAACAATGATGGTACCCTAGTTTGTACCTAATAGTCCGTGTCCGAGTACCTCCTACTTTATCGTAGATCCCTCGAAAAAGGTCTTATCAGAGGTCAAAGCTTTGCACGTACTTACTTATTTTTGTCTGTCTGTTCACGCAAGGACCTGTTTTCCATTTATATAGTAATTTTAGCAATTGTTCCTGTCGTAGAGACCTCGTCGTGTGGTTCTACTAGTATTTTATTAAATGTTATTAAACTTACATTTGTGTAATAATTATTTTATTAGTGCTACTTTTAATTATTATTATTTATTACTCATTATCTTGTAATGTAATTTACTTTGAAGAACCTACCTACCCACGTATTGTTGTATTTTATGATTTAAAAAATACCTGATGGAGTTCCTTACGGAGCTTCTCCTCAGCAAAGATGGTCTAGTCCGAAGCTTATAAGAGCCAATTTACTGAATAAATATTTTCAATTTTAAATTACGAACTAAAAACAACAGTTACCCTGTTCGTCGAATCATCTCTGTAAAAAATAACACATCCATGGCACAAATTTGACATGAAATTTTATTTTCACTTCACATATTAGTGGAGCAGATCAAAGTGACAAAGCCCTTTAGTGTGCTGCCACTTATATCGCCCACCGTACCGACAGCGGCTAGTCATTTAATGTACGAGTATAACGATGTTTATAGATCTCGGCGATACGATTGCATTACGGCTTAATTGATGACATTATTGATACAATTGCTTAATTAGAAAGTCAATTAATTTATATTTTATTACATTACATACCAACGTCGTCCATAGTAAGGAAAGTCCACTATGTGTTATTGCGGGAGCCCGTTGTTTCCATATTTTTTTGGTCGTAATGTTATTGTTGCCATAATTATCGATAGACATAATTTTTATTTCGCTAGAACTGCAAAATTTTCAGAATTTCTTAATATTGAACAGGTAGAGAAGGCTAGTTTAGGTTAGGTTTGATTTATGACAATCCTAAAAAGGGGTCTTTTTTTTAAATACGTGTGTACGTACGTACTTGCGATAAATACGGGCTTGCCTTGACTATACATCATAACTAAACAAAATGGCAGACTATATAGATCCGTTACTGCACTATTTTAGTCTTTAATTGTTTAAAAAAACTATGATTTTTTGCCTTAGTGTTTATAAAAATGACAAATTATAAGTATGTGACTTTGTACAAACCGAAAAATGTACATTCCACGACGATTAAAAGGTTAATGAACTAAGAGCAAGTGACTGTACAGTGTAAAATCACATACATACACGGTAAAATGATATCCAAACTTAATTCGCTAAACAGAAAAATAAATAAAGGTGTAGGAGTAGGTATAGGCGTCTGTAGTTCTGTTCAATCTGCTGTTGATGTAGCTTTACCATCTTATTTGTCAACTAGACGGACGACGTAATAATAACCTATGAAGTAATACCTTTAAGTTGTCCTGTCAAAGGGTACAAACACTACAAACGACTTTTTTTTTTATGGCATAGAGAAGGCAAACGAGCACAGAGGCCACCTGATGGTAAGTGGAAACTGTGACCCATAGACATTCGCATTCACAAGACTAAGATGGAATGCCTCATTGCTAGTCATTACACCGGCTGTCTTATCCCCAAACCGGAACACAACAATGCGAATACTGCTGTTTGGCGGTAGGTTAATGGATAAGATGGTGGTAGGATGGTGGCGGAGGGACCCTGCACAAGGTCCTACCACCCAATTCAAATTAATCAATCAAATCAACTTTACCTAAATTAAACTCGTTCTGTTGATCGAACTACATCAAATAGCTAGCTGTTTTCAAGAGAATAAAAACTGAGCACTTACTTAGTTGAGACTACAATAAACCCGTAACCCCTTCTTGATCAGTTGAGTAAAAAATAAACAAAACTCTCTAACCTAACACATTGACCAAAACTAATTTCAATCTACGCTTATCACTTCCAATTGAACAAAAGAGATAATACATTTTCTTATCGCTATTTTGTAACTCATTACATGTGGTCATCGTTATCATCACGTCCATTAAACAGCATCTCGAGATGCACTTGCACAGTTGTAGTTCGTAGGTTAACTCATAGAGACAGATTTTAAAATCGTAATTTTGGTTTTATTTGTGGCAGTACATGGCATCATGGCGACACTAGCAAACAATGAGGTATTTCCATAGACTTTTTATATAGAGGGGGTAGACATTTTTGCATTTTAACCAGCGTGTACTCTTGCTAATTTGCAAACATTTTGGCGCACCCTATACTTACATAATATTTATTACTTACTACTCATCCTCGCTTTGCTTCGGTTTATGTGAATTTCCGTAACAAAACCAGAATTTATTAAACAGAAAAACCTTCCGTGAAAAAAATATCTAACTGATAGTCAAAAAATCAAACAATTATCTAACAGATACCATAAAAATCGGTTCGTTAGTTTTTGAGACTATCCCGAACATACAGACAGACAGACGCGGCGGGGACTTTATTTTTTAATATGTAGTGATACTGTAGGTATATACTTCTTATATACCTACCTATTTTGAAACTTTCAATGCGTAGTAATACTAATGCGAAAGTAACTCTGTCTGTTTATCTACTACGCTTTAACAGCTAAACCGGTGAACCAATTGTTGAAGTTTAGTATGGAGATAGCTTGTACCCCGAGAAAGAACATACGGCCCTCTTTACCCGCGAAAAACGACTTCTGCGTGGACGGAGTTGCGGGCATCAGCTGGTGTGTTATTACATACATTCATATCTTTACACCTTCATTCCCAGCGTGGGGGTAGGCAGAGCTACAGCATTACCAACAATTAAATCAATCAATCAATTCCATACTTATTGTCAGTTTTCGGAAATCATTTACGTGAGCGTTAATTTAAGTTATTGTCACAGACCATAGATTATTATTGAATAAAAAACCTTCCTAGTCCGTGCGACGGACAGCAGAGGATTAGTAATAGGGTCCCGTTGGCCTCCTTAAAAACAAAAGCTTTAATACTTACAATTAGTTACGAGCAAAGTAGAGTTCTTTGTGTAAATTATGATAAAACTGAGACGCACCAAGCCCATCAACGTCGCTAGCATGCCCTGAGAAACCTTTGGACCTTATGTCATTAACAATGCCACACTGAAACTGAATGCCACAATAAACCGATTTTTTTCTTTTTACCTTGATTCACTTCAAAATAATATAGCTGCTTGTTTTTTTTTGCACAGTTATTTTAGATATTTAGGAAAAAAATGCCGCTGAAAACACGTTCCTATTGTTCCTTATTTAAAAATCTAACTTCAACTCAACCAGTCATGATGGCCCTAGTACGCCAATATTTTACTTACATTATTAGCGATAAGAACAGCTGTACTGACTAACGACCTTTTAGTACAAAGCCACAGGCCGCGCGGGCGCAACTCGTGATAATAACTCTCTCCGTAAAACAAACACGTATAAAATGCATAAATCAATTATAGTAATCTGTACTACATTCATAAATGTTGGCATTAATGTCTGTACACGGGTTTTTTTACTAGTTTTAAGTGCTAGTGTGTACCAGTCATTTGTATTCGGGGAAGTGTTTTTAAATAACTACAATTTGGTATATCCGCCTTATTTGTCTAAGCCTGTAGCGAAATGGCAGAGCTTTGTGTTAAATGTGGCAGGCGGAATAGTGAAGACGGTATCTACAAAGGTAATTAAAAAATGGCAACGAAAAGTGTTATAAGTTATAATCTTAAAAATATTTCAAATCAAACTAGACATTTCAGCCTTAAACTTAAACAATAAATTACTCGTTAATAAACCTATTGTTTTGCTGATCAGTTTCATATTTATAAAGGGCCAAATACTTTCTTATTTTAATACAATAACAAGTGTGTTTATGCACCTCTTATTTACACTTTTTATTAAATAATTTAAATGTATATCCTAGGAGGAAAATAATCAGAAAATCATGTACTAGTTTAAAAGTTTAATAATTTGGGGACTCGAAAACCAGATGACACCAGTATTCTTTGGTTGTGTATTTGATATGTAACTAACTGTTCCCTCTTTACTTATTTATTAAAACTACCCTCGTTTTACCCGAAACATAAACTTTGTCAAATCAATAATGTTTATTATTTAGCGTAAACACCTACCTTTCGTTATCGTTCCGATTTTAGCAGAGATCTGTATTTTTTAGGGCATGCCGTATAATCATCGACAAAAAAGTTCCTTTAAGTTAGTTAGTTCTAATTTTGATTCAGTTCACAACATATGATAAATATGATAGTCAATAATTACTGATAGGACCTACTGTTCTGTAAGAAACTTAGGCAATATATTAACCTATTGACGAACTGTATAGTTTACTACTATAAGCACTTAGTAATTTTTCTTCTTGAGATAGCCGAATAAAACTAAATGTAGTTATGGAGTCGAACGTTAAAGGTGTATAGATAATATGAATTCATTATATGTATATTATATTATAATATACATTCTAACTCATTGTGCTAACCATCTCTTTTTTTTGTTTTTTCGATTAAAATTAGTGTATATAAAAATACGATTTCAATGTATATTTCTTGTACTTTGACATGGCATGCTATGTACAAGGGTTCTGTGAATTACTTTGGAAAATAAATAACATACATACATTCATTCATTGCCAGTACAAATTATTAGCTCAAGGGAATTAATGTTATTCAGTTGCGCGATGTTCTTAATTGGAGCATGAGTTTCAAAGGCTACTGTTTCGAAACATAACGATAAAAAATCTAGTACACATTCGATAAATATGAATTAAGTTAATGAGTCTTCCTGGACTAACTACTATGGTAATGCTGTAGTTATTTATAAATTGTAGAAACCCCTTTTCCTTTTTGTTAAAAAGCCACATGTGAGACATGTGAAGATTAAGATTATTGAATGACCGAGTATTCAACGAGATATTCATCCAAAAATCCGTACCTTCGGATTAAAAAGAAAATGTTTTTGAATGAACCATTGTATAAGCTAGCTTAGGTTATATTCAATCTATCGTTCGTTGATTCATCGCCGGAAGTTACAAATCTTGTTATTGTTCGGGTCGTAACTTAAACATCTCGTAATCTTGTAAACATTAGCCAGGCAGATGTGCGAATGTATAACATTTTGTGCAAATCCCCAAGAGTAAGTACTCGCGAGTCATGAGTCAAGGAATTCAATATTTACGGTATAGTATACTTGCCGTTGCCCTCGACAGCGGTCCCGTTACAAAGTCGATTATCGCTTTTTCGTTGGGAACCGAAACTGTCCAATTTAACGAAATAAAAAAAAAACCATATTTCCTTCCCCGGGATTCAAACCAGTTTCGATAATTTTACAGTAAAAGAGTAACTAATTTTAATTTTATGGCATAGAGAAGGCAAACGAACACACAATGTGTTCATCACCTGATGGTAAGTGGAAACTGTGACCCATAGACATTCGCATTCACAAGGCTGAACGCCTAAGACTGAACATGCATTGCCAACCCTGAGGACTAAGATGGAATGCCTCTATGATAGTCATTACACCGGCTGTCTTATCCCCAAACCGGAACATAACAATGCGAACACTGCTTTTTGGCGGTAGGTTAATGGATAAGATGGTGGTAGTGATCCGGACGGACCCTGCACAAGGTCCCACCACCCGCGGAAGTTACTTTCACATTTATTATATTAAGTAGGTGTACAGATTAAGTGTATCACATGTACTTGAAAAATGAAAACAAAAATTAGACCAATAAATCCTGAAGCGATTATTTTTGTTTATTAACAAAAAGCATGCTTTAAAAACCTGCATGTATTGATATTGTCGTCTATGTATGTCATAACCCACATTACCCACCCCTGAATTTATTCTTATTCTTACTTTGTTTGTTCCATCTTCACCCATTAACATACAACCGAACGACGTAAAATTTAGTACAGAGATAGCTTATAGCCGAAATCCAGACATAGGGTATTTTTATTCTATAAAATGGTCAGTTCCTGAGGGATTAGCGATAAAAAAACTTCTTCGTGGACGGCGTCACAGGAAAATGGCAGTCTCATAATATTTTGTGTCCTCGTGGTTTACTTTTTAATGGCTCCTAGTCTATCTTGAGACTTCTTCTAAAGCCATTGTTTCTTTTTCCAGACAATCATGCTGAACGGGTTCATGCGATGGCTTCTCCGCTTTCTGGTATCGCTGATCGGTATTGGAGTGCGGCCCCTAACGTATCTCCTCACCATAAGGAGGACCAGAAAATGCCCGCCTCCCACCAACCCTATCCTCTTCAAGTCTGCCACTACTCTTACTAATATGATTAGAAATAAACAGGTAAGTTTCATGTTCTCATTCTTCTTCATTAAATGTGTTTATGTAAACACTTTATTTATTGTTCAAAACACACAGAGAAATTCAAACACAATTTTAGTAAATGGTCACTTCCCTAATACCTACAGCAAACCCGTATGTGCACTTGCACGATATTTGGTTTTTCGTCCCTACTTCTGTTGCGGAGTAGGTACTATTTTACATTACTTTTACATCTTATTTCTTTACTATTATATATTCTGTTCCATTCCGATTCTACGAATCTTCCTACTACTACGAATATTCTCTGAGTAGAGATTTATACATATCTTGTAAAAGCCCAATAATAATATGACTAAAATTTTATTTGAATCACAGATCACCTCAGAAGAAGTAGTGACAGCTTACATAGAGAGGTGTAAAGAAGCTAACCCTTACGTCAACGCAATTGTGGAACCACGGTACGACCAGGCTTTAAGGGAAGCCAGGAGTATAGACAAGATGATAGCTTCTACTGACCGAACACCTGATGAGCTGGCAAAGGAGTATCCACTTCTAGGAGTTCCCATGACCGTGAAAGAGAGCATTGCTGTTGAAGGTAAGTTGTTGGGTAAAGATGTTTTCGAGGGCTTGAGATCAAACTGAAAAGGGAAGTACGAGTAAAGACTTAATATTCTACCAAAAACATAAGTGTAAAAAAATTGTGTCAATATCAATTATTATTGGTCTGACTGTAAACAATTCAGATATCACTACTTTTGGTGTCACATGAGAACTGGGCCTAGATTTTACATATATCTTCTTAGTGGGATATCAGTATTTTTTGATAGGAAGACGATATAATTTTATATAAACCTTCTTAATATATAAGGAGGAGGAGCTAGGAGTTCCTTATGATATTTTTCATAAATTTTACTAGGGGATAATAATTTTACTATTTTTTACCAGGGGTAGGTATATTTATAGTCTTCGGATTTATTCCTTTACTTGTGCTGTAAGACCTACCTCTATGCCGAATTTCAAGGATCTAGGTCATCGGGAAGTAGTAGTACCTACAAAATAAACCGCTTTCAAAAATTATTATCGAAAAGTAATGAAAGAATATTCATTTTCATACTAAATAGGCTGTGAAAAACGTTAAGAGGGTGCGAAAAAGGGCTGAATGGGTTCTTCAAAATATACACACTGCAGTATCGCACGGTTTATTCTTCAAACTTGGCCTGACATACTGCCGTGTATCTATCCATGAGGTCACCTGATTATTGTTTTTGCATCAGCCGTAATACTCCGAAGATAAAATCTTTGACGAAAGGCAATGTAAAATAAATGAACAATAAGTAGGGATTTTCTTCAAAACAGTTTTATGTGGTCTTCTCCAAAGTTAAGTAAAATATTGTATTTTAGTCTACAGTGAATATTATTATATTGAATACGTAAAAAACAAAATAGAACCGTAAAGTACTTAGTATTTATAGTATTAAGAAGAGTATTTCGATTTTTATTTTAAACAAGTAATTGCAAGCGAACGCAAGAATAAAATATATTATAAACAAGTTGGTGGTCGATCATTTTGTACCTACGATTATCTTTCAAGGCAATTTAAACGTAGATACATTCACGACATGTAAACCTGTTTTAAATCAAGATTGTACATTTTTCCTATTTCATATCCTTGCTATAAAATAAATTTAAATCAGGAAGTAAATAACGAGAAAATACAGCTGCATTTTAATTTACTTTGCTGAAAAATTTTTTTTTTCTTGTAACGTAAAATGTGGTGTTAAATTCTAAATACCTTACTTCTCACTGTATGGAGATGTCAGTTATCCCGCTTTCACCTGGTCGTTCTTGTGCCACATGTCATAGTTCATAGGTTTTGTTCTAGTTCCCACTATGATGAGCCCTTCTATGGTATCCTTCATCTGGTCCTAGTTTTTACATGCCTAACAATTTCTCGAGAACGAGTAGGTAATTTGAGTTGTAGAGAATAGGACATAGAGAGAGAAATGTCTACGTTCAGCGTTTTGCTAGAACTGTAACAAGCTGTTCGATTGCCAAGAGATTTCAAAGGGTACATGTACACAAAAGAATAAGTTATTGGTTTGGAATTCGAACAAAATTTAAGGGGACGGCAGTCAAATAATCTCTCTCATCGTAGCAGCTCTTATGAATCAACCCATAACTAACCCTTCCCTGTCGTGTTGCGATTAACCTCATTCGTCTACGGCTACGTCTTAAATGTACTTATAGTCCTACTCACAAGGAAAAGTATCCAACTGTCCGGCTCCGATTTTGTTGATTTTGATATATGTTAGAGAGCAGTTTAAAATAACAGACACGTATTTTACGCGGCCCAAACTCAACGTGTTGGATGAAATTGACCTCCAAAGTACTGAAAAGTGACTAAACCCTCTAACCCTTTCCTTGTCCGTGACAAATCACTTGTGCTAAAATAAATCAATTGAAAAATAAATATATTCCAGGCATGAGCAACGACTGTGGCACGGTTCGCCCGACTAGGGTCCCCGCTACCAAGGATGCTGCCATCATCAGCTTGGCCAGAGCAGCCGGAGCCATTCCCATAGCTGTCACCAACACCCCCCAACTGTGCATGAACTGGGAGACATACAACAACGTCACGGGGCTTACTATGAACCCGTATGATCAGAAGAGATCCACCGGAGGGTCTTCGGGTGGAGAGGTGTGTATAAATAAATATTGTAGGATAATCTGACAATAATTGATCTAATTTAGAACTAAACTCTTAGCTTGTATGGTGTTTTTGATCCAAGAAGCGCTATTTGATGCTGTTAACCAATGGTGCATAATAAATAAAATTATAATACGTTTATTAAAATACTGAACATACATAAATATTTAAAAATACTTTGAAATAGGTATTACTAGACTCAGGCATAAGTATTCATGGCCAATAGTTATAAACTTATATCCGGAACTGTAAGCTTCATACGCCTGGTCTCTTTCCACAAGTCAACACTTATTTCATTATTATTATTATTTATTTATTATAACATGTTAACAAATTTAGTTGTATAACAACGTCCCGCCAAACTGTTTTCAGAGTTTACTGTTATTCTAAGAGCCCACTAAACCTAGTACGATAAGACTACCGGATGATATACAATGTGTGGCCCAAAACCGGGGCGAAAAATTAAAACGTAGATTCTACTCCTCAAACTAGACAACTTTTGTTTAGCAACTTTTTAAAATCATAAAGTTTTTAGATTGTTCATTTTTCAAACAAAGTAAATAGTATAATCAATGTACTTAAAACTCCGTCTAATTGACATCGCCTGTCAGTCTAGTCACTCTACAGACATAACCAATTTCATAGTACATTGCGTGTTCGAATTAACTTTATAATGTAATAAAATTCAAACCGCAAGTTTTTTTTCAAAGTCGTCAAACAAACGTTGCGTAGTTTGAGGAGTAGAATCTACGTTTTAATTTTTCGCCCCGGTTTTGGGCCACACATTGTATATATATATATATATATATATATATATATATATATATATATATATATATATATATTTATATATATATATTTAGTCTCGTCATTAATGGGGGAACACGAAATGGTGATGTTGCAATTCAAAAACCCTGGCTAGCCAAGTTTCGTTTATTCTTTACAACACGGGAGGGGTAAGCATATACGACGATGCAGTACTGCAAGCCCCCGTGATTGGCCTAATCAGTGGCAGCAGTATGATAAGCGACCCCTCGTACTTAGGTATCTTTTATGCTCGATCTCCTCAAAAAACCAAAATTCATCTGAAAGATCATCAATTTCTTCGTTAGCAAAACCACTGCTGCATTTGGACATCGAACTTATAAACAAAAAAAATAAAACTAAAATTGTGTTATTGGCATTGCAGCATCATCATTTCGTGTTCCCCCTTTAATGACGAGTTATATATATATCACTCTCTTAAATAAGGCTCTCTTAAAACTATTTTTGTTAGGCTCCAATCTCACGTATGACGTATTTAGTCTCGATGTATAGTCACTTACCTACACAGTTCACGCATAATTGTATATTTCTAACTTGAATACTATAGAGGAACTAACTAATATATCCCCGTAATTAAATCGTATTTTTGTGTCAATTTTCATCGAACTGCTTACAGAAGTTTGAAAACTTCGCAATATTAACAGAGATACGTAATTATTGAAAAAGTACCTAAGTTGGTATATTATTGAGTTAAAATCAAGTAAAAATGCCGATGAAAATCATTGAGTACCTTGGTCAGTACCTACAAATATATTTAAACAATCGATCAAAGTGTATAAAGTGTGTGAATTAAGACGCGAATTGATTTTATCGAAATACCCAAAAAGGAGGCGTAGGTAAAAAAACATCTCATTGCGATGCACGATGTTTAGTGAAGACCTTGACGGGTTATGCATGTTATTGACCTGAGAGCCGGTGATACGTGTAAAAATAAACGATATTTAAGTTTTGAATATATAGGTAAACAAATGTATTTATACAACACTTAACAAACTTAGTTCTTTACTTATAAAAACGTAGGTGACCCTGGGGTTTGTAAACTTACAAACTGGCGCATGGCTGGGCGAGGATTTAACACTAATTAATGTATACTTACATATTATACGTCTGAGACTGACGAGGAATCCTCTGCGATAAGTACTCCGAGGCCAGGCCATTCTTAAGCCCATGCTTAATATTATAAATATGAAAAGTTTGGCCCGAGGATGATTCAAATCTCCTACCGCAGACAATAGGCGGGGCGATACCACTCCTATACCGGTCATTTCTATTTCACCCATCATTTAGCTATGGCAAATTCTTGGGTTAACCCTATACGTTCGACATTAGACATTTTTTGACTTATGAATCTTATGATAATGACTCTGACTAAACTGAACTAACTCGATTTATTCCAGTCTGCGTTAATATCGTCGGCAGCATCGATCATTGGCGTTGGTTCCGACATAGCTGGTTCGTTGCGTCTACCCCCTATGTTTACTGGAATATTCGGACACAAACCCACTCCCAAGCTACTATCCATCGAAGGTAAACAACTCTCTTGTATGTCCGTTCATCCACAAGGAGAAATCGAGCGTTACGTCTCACTTTTGTTCCACTTTCACAAGTGGCAGCGGAGCGACTGACCCAATTTTGCATTAACGCCATCTAGCAAACGTCAACAATAACCGTGTCTCTACGTTAATTTTACCGCCATCTAGTAGTGAATTGCCAAACCGTTAAGAGACATACATCTGGTAAAATCTTTTACATCTTTCTTTACAGGTCATGTTCCGGACTGCCTAGACCCTGAATTTGAGGAATATTTCGCTTTAGGACCTATAACCCGGTACGCTGAGGATTTGACGCTACTTCTCAAGGTTTTGAAACAGCCCGGTGCACCCGATGTTCCTTTGGACAAGCCCGTAAGTAACATTGGTATACATACGTCTTATAAAAAAATATTCAGTATTAAAATATGAATAGCTACCTATAATTATATGGAATCACAGCTACACAATACGCTATCCACATAAATTCTGCAAAAAAACGAAAAAAGGCTTGTTTACATTATAGTTACTAACACCCGGTTGCAAACAAGTTTATTAGCATTAAATGTCCCGTAAGGAGGACACCTTCGGTCACTTTCTGATCACTAAGGTAAAAAGTGAGAGCACGCGACTTAGTCTCTTTTGGGGTATAAATATACCTAATACAAGAGACGCCTTCTGATCAAATGACTTGTGGCACGACGTCATGGCATGTTAATGTAATTTATATCATAGAGTTTCGTCCTTGCATCGAATACGATCCTTTAAATTGTAAAGGAGCCCATGTAAGTGTTGCTTCGACTTGTGAAGATGAAAATAGGGGAACTCGTACTTGAGAGTTTTCACTAAAACGTGTACCCCAATTAAGGATCTTTTAACTTTGTCAGTTTTGTGACGAAAATTAGCCATACATTGCAGCCGTCAATGTACTTAACTCCTTATAGAAAATTTTCGTCAATGCTAATCAAAACGGCGGCATCTCAGATAAAACTCCTGTAGTATCTATCTCCCTAAATAACCGATAATATTACCTACTGTCATTAAGTACAAATGGAAAATCGACAACTCTAAATTGTATGTTAAATCAGAAAAATACCATATGAAATTCATCAAAAAGGAAAATTAGCATAATCAGTATGGCATACTGATTATCATCCAACGTGGAATCATATCCTATGGTAAAATTGTCAAGTTTGATGTAGGCCGTAAGAAACCTTTGTATTTAATTATACTCTAGTTGTTTTTAATTCACTGTCATAATATATAATGGTCAAAATTCAATTAAGTTATTACTTTACAACGAAAATAAATTTGGTTATAAATATTATACAGCACAATTTACATTTTGTGAAAATTTACTTTGGATGGTATGTTTTTTGGTCTAAATTCAAAATGGTATAAGTAAACGACTTTCCATTTATACTTAATAACAGTATGTAGCTAAATAATTTGTAGGTATTTACCCTTGCAAAACGCAAAGTGTATTCTATTATCTTTAAACATATGCTTAAATGATTTTCAGGTAGACGTGTCAAAGCTGAAGTTCTATTATATGGAAGGAGACAACAGCAACGTCACGAACAAAATAGGTTCCGACGTCAAAAATGCATTGGAAAAGGCCAAAGCACACATCAAAAATACTTATAACGTTGAAGTTAAAGAGGTACCTACAATATCAACTCGAGCGGTGCTATTACAAAAAAACGTAGACATGTCAAAAATGACAGTTTTCTATGGATTGACATTAACTAAACAAGTGATTAACGGTTGTTTAAATTTTTGTAATAACTCTATCAATGTTTTACCTATGGTTTTACTTTGTGGCCCGATTGAATACATTCCACAGTTTCAACTACTCGGTGAACTCAAAAATATCTATCAAAAATATTTTGGTTAAAATTTTATTACCTGCTGTGTCTGTACATTGAAATAAATTGTTTATTCGTTAGATTAAAGAGTATGTGTTTAGATTTACAATAATTAGGTCTGTAGAATAGGTACAAAGGCAATACAATATATAAATTACAATGCACTATATTTATGAAGTATCAAGTAAATGACCTATCTGTTTTACGCCAAAATGACTTACTAAATTGGACTAACACCTACAAAATTGGGTTCGCCCCTATATATCTTTTCTAAAACTACCCACTACCTCGAGGTATTCAGTTACACCTAATGTTTACTACTGGTCAGAAAATCACTGGTACGCTTTCGGTGACTGATAAATCAGATTTTTCCCCAAAAATGATTGAACTCATTGAACAATGTGTAACTTGCTTTGTTAATTTCAGCTCAAAATAAAAAACATGGAGCACATGTGGGAGATCAGTATCAGAGTTCTGATGAACATTCGCCACGTTAGAAACATTTTCACCGATCCAGAAAAGCGGGATCAGTGGGTGTCGGTTTGGCCTGAAGTCCTGAAGAAAATGGTTGGTCTCTCAGACCACAACTTCACTTGCGTGGTGTATGGACCTCTGCAGAAATTCTTCGATTCTCTACCTAAGAGTTACTACGTCAAATTACTGGCAATGTTTGAGGAAATTAAGAAAGAATTTGAGGTACGTTAAGTGGATTACTCGCTAACCTAAGACTATTACGTTAACAACCCTGACCATTCAAGTTCGATAGGAGTAGGTATCTAAGTAGATTACGAAACATTATTTATTACTAATGTTACGCAATTAAATACATGGCTATATTGGCTATGGCTCCTCAGACTTTACGTATGTACTCAAGCAGTTCAATTTCGGTGGAGAGAAAAAGATAAGAGCTTTATAACTGCGCTTTCTCTCGACCTCGACTGAAGTGCCTTTGTATGTCACGGTAATCCCCTGGTGTATAATGTTAAAGCATGTTTTTTACTCTCGTCGTTTTATTCTACTATTAATTATAGGGAATACTAATTTTCTTACCCCTCTCCTATCAGTTTTCTTCTCCATCTTTTAAACTAGATAAATTGCGTCACTCCTTGCCACTTGATGCCATAAATTCCAACAAGACGATTTCTAATCAGTTAATTCTGGTTACATTTTTATTCCTTTTTATTTTTATTTCACAGACAGCACTATCAGACGACGCAGTTTTGCTATACCCGGCCTACCCCTACCCTGCTCACTTGCACTACAGGGTTTATTACAAGTTCTTAAACTGCGGGTATTTGACGATTTTTAACGCTCTGGGGTTGCCAGCGACGGCTTGCCCTATTGGACTGACTGACAAAGGGCTGCCAGTGGGACTACAGCTGGTTGCTAATAAGTGCAATGACCACCTTACGATAGCAGTGGCTAAGGAGTTTGAAAGAGCATTCGGGGGGTGGGTGCCACCCAATAGGGAGCTTAGCGTGTGATGGAATAACTGTTTTGAAAATATTATTTCTTGTCTGTAATTCTATAGTCAATTGGACTTTAAAAAATGTATAAGTACATAAGATCGAGGATTGCTTTTGTGGTTTTGTTCCATTTGAAAGGGACAATAGTTTATACAGTCATGCGGATATTTCAGGGGCATTATTTACCTTTACTGAAACTAAATCCCATAAGGATTTCGTGGTATGCAATATTTTTAGTATAAGCCCGCAAGATAATGTCGCGCGTGTTTGTATGTGTACATGGCAAGGTAGACCAACTTCAAGAAATATTAAAACAATTGAACAATTATTATTTTAACATTAAGAAAAAGTGTCAAGGATAGGATAAATGCTGAAATGTCTCCCTAGTGAAGTGTCGTATATTATTGACATTTACATAACCTTTTAATATTTTAATGAAGGAAGATGTTAGACGCACACAAGCCACACAAGACATTAAGTCAAGTCCTCATTCCGTATTTAAAGATTTTTTAAGGGATAAATATCTAGTTTAATAAGTAACACAGTGAACATAAAGGTAGTTTTTAGATATAAATAGATACATATAAGAATATTAAAATTATAAGGGCTTCGTTAAGGTCTATACTTACTGTGATAATGACATTACAATACAATGGATTTTCTAAATATTTTTTATTATTTTTGTACCAGATTAAATTTAATATTAATTTGAAACAGATTACCTTGTTTTACTTAACATATCTTGTAACTTATTTGATTAATGGGACAATAGGTAGGTATAAAGAACTGTGTCAATGTGTAAAGGACCACGGGGATTGAATTTAAATATTAAGTAAGATTTATAATTGCTTTATTCTAGGGCGCACACATTTGTTTAAACAATAAAATTAGCAATAAAATTATCTAAGGCTTGTTCACGAAATAAAGTAGCCATTGATACATATAAATAAATCGTGGATTTCTAACAGTATTTCAAACTACCAAAATTAAATCTGAACGCAAATATTTACAAAAATAAATACGACATAAAAATTTAAGGAAATACCAAAATTTGAGCAAATTGCTCAAACTTTTTCAAACACCTGCCATTAGCGTACGAATTGAAGTGTTAGGGAACAAGGGAAGTAAGCTTCCCTTTCGGCTACTGCACCCTTTTTTGAGCAAGTATCTCTTAATGTTTACCCAATATTTCTCAGTCAGAAGTAGTTTTGGGCAATTTGGTGGGATCATGCTTTTCGGAACATAATTGAAATTTTCCTCATCAAGGAACTTTATGCATAATGAGCAGAAGCTAAATCTGGCTAAAATATTGGGGGACGTTCATGTTCCCTATACAAGGGCAGAATGTTTCCTATACCCTTAGTGAAAAAGCTGTAACTTTTAAGCCCACATGAGCAAATGACTTGCTACACAAGGATTTTTTTAAACGAATTTTTCAAAAGCCATGAGCTCATGTTCTTCTGGAATAGCCTGGCCAGCCTCAAACGTATGACACTGGGGTCCTGGTAACGTTCTCGTGTCTTTTTTGTCATCTTCTATAATAATGCATCTGACGTGATTTTTCAAATAAAAGCTTGTTTAATATTTTAGCTCAAGATTTCACTCATTCGAGCTAAATGGCAGTCCTCTTTGGTATTTGACGTTTCTTATTAGTCTGTGTTTTTTTAGCGATATTTACATTCCCGACCGGAGTTTAAAAGTTTTTTTTTTTTATGACAGAGAAGGCAAACGAGCACACAGGCCACCTGATGGTAAGTGGAAACTGTGGCCCATAGACATTCGCACTCAAGACTGCGAGCCTAAGACTGCAAATGCATTGCCAACCCTGAGGACTAAGATGGAGTGCCTCTATGCTAGTCATTACACCGGCTGTCTTATCCCCGAACCGGAACACAACAATGCGAACACTGCTGTTTGGCGGTAGGTTAATGGATAAGATGGTGGTAGCGATCCGGACGGACCCTGCATAAGGTCCTACCACCCGCAAAACTATATTTTGGCTATATCTCGCGTATATACCGATGGAATTTTACGAAACGGCGCCACTATTGCCTCGTCCAGTTTCGGTTTAACGCAGCCTTTTCTGCGACCTTGACCTGGCAGATCACCCAGTATATTAAAGTCCGCAAGTATTTTTTATGGAGATGCCCTTTTCTGCACAATAAGACTCTATAATTAATTTGCGAATATTTTTATTTATCCTTGGCATGTGGATCCTATCAAGTCAGTGAGATCTAATGCATATTTTTCTTAAACTAGACAATATCTAGGTATGTTGAAATATGACGTATTAGCATAGCAAAATCGATCTATATAATTATTTATCCCGACTTTATGTGGCTACTTTGTTTCGTGAAAAAGCCTTACAACTCATAAATTGTAAAGTTACTTTGTATTACATTTGATATACAATTCAGTTAGTCTAATGAACGAAACGTAAGTATACCTATTATAAGTAAAAATCTGTCTCATGTATGGTGTAGTTAAGCTAGTCACTCATACTACTAATCCGGTTGATGCAGTAGGTAGATAGGCCTCTATAATTAAAAAAATAGTCAGCAAAGTTAAAGAAACAATAATTGTTACATATGCAAGAAAACATGCCGATTCACAAGTCTAATTATAAATAGTAGCCATAGTAACAACGTCTATACCAAGGTTAATCTCCTTGTCTAGGTCAGCACGCGACATTGTGAGGCAGGTTTATACTGAGTAGGGCTTCCTTGAGCATTGTTTCATTGTGTTCATGAAAACGGGATTCTGGCTTAATGTTCTTTATGCTAAAAAAACATTTCGATTTTGGTCTAGAGGTGGCACTTCCTTTGTTTTCTACTTATTGGTATAAACTGTACGAAGTTAATAATTTGACAGAAGCAGTACCTAGGTGACATAAAAGTTTAAAATCAAATCAATCACTGTCAAATACCCTAAAACCCGTGATTCGCTTACCATACATATCTCATAATGACTGTAAATGCGTTGGCAACCGTGCGGACCATAGATAGCAAGAAATTACCAAGAGATACCTATTCTAAGTCATTTTACTGACTATACCTACCGTACATATAATCCGACAATGTGAAAATTGCTGCTTAGCGGCAGGATCCGGTGGGATTAGCGTGCACGATGATGGTAGCAATCTGGACGGTCAATTTTCTTAAGTGTCCTGCCTACCCCTTATCCCAAAGTGTAAAGGCCCAGGTAGACGTGCGAGTAAGTACGCCGTACTTGTGGCTCGGCGACCTTACTCGCCCGTGTGTCACCCTAAGTACGCGAACTTCTAAAGGTAAGGTAAGTACGCGTAGCGCGTACTTGCTCGCCCGCCTATCTGGGGCTTATAAGTAGTTAGGTATATCAACAAAATTGCTGACTTTTTCTACAAGTTTTAAATTGTTACCGGTCCATCAACTAGAAGACAAGCCGAAGTCAATTTACACAAAGCATATTACATAATCACATCCTCGCACCATGGAAGGTCAAGTAGAGGCCTTGCTTAGGGTGCATATATAGCATTGTTAAAATACTTAATTGGCCCTAGCCTAGATGCAAACGCTAGGTACTAACGTTTGTCTTTTCTATAGCTCAAAATGTAGGGGATGACAGTTGACCACGTGGTTTACTTATCTTAACGCTCGAGACTGTTGTCCCAAACATTTTGAGTGATAGAAAAGAAAAAAGTTAGTAGCGTTTGCATCTTCAGTTCCTACTCTACTTGTTTCTACCCTCGCCATGCAAATAAATAAATAATAATAAATATCACAGAATAATATCACACAAATTGAGCTAGTCCCAATCTAATCTCTAGGCTTCCACAGTCGAGTATATGTGAGTCATAAATATGTGTACAGTTTGTACCTTGTCTATTTATTGTCACGTTTAAACTGCCATATAAAATTATCACAGCAATTAAAGTGACAAGGTACTAAAGTGTACACATATTTATGAACTCGACTGTACTATGGTATAGGTATACTACATAGAAAACCTCCAAGACTCAGGAACAAATAGGTACTCGCGGTCATCACGCAAATATCTGCTCATACCAGGATTTGAATTCGGGACCGCTAGCTTCGTAGGCAGGGTCACTACTACACTCTCTACCAACTAAATAGGCCATCGCGTCGTCTAGATAAGAGTAGACTCTGCGTAAATACTCTGAAGCTCTAAATATTATACGAAACTTCAAATAGCTTATCCTTTTAGCTACCTGTTTATTGAGTAAAAGCGTCGACGGACGCAGTAGTCAGAAATTATAGTCGTAATGTCCATGGCTAATGGGTAGGTCTTGAAAGAAGAGATACCTATTAATTTTGCTGTCAGACCTTTGACATAATAATCGTTCAGTTGTCGTACAATAACAATATGCTTGCAAGAATAAGTACACTGTACCTAACTTAAGTTGTTAGTGTTCATAAAGAAGAAACCTTGTTTCATTCTCACGATTGGATGTTCCATGCCTAACTACCGGAGCCATTTTTTTTTCTTATTTATTTGACTTAATAACATACAAATATGAACAATAGGAAGCTAAATAATCAATTTGTTGAAATTACATCAGAATATACAAAAAAGTTTTTGAGTAGGTAATAGAGATTCAAATATTTTATGGGAACGGCCATTTCAATGATCTGGGCACAATATTTTGCAACATTGATTGTATATTGCAATAATTATCTTTTCATCACACTTGCTCGTAAATGGTGTTATTCCATGCCTGTATACAGAAGGACAATGGCCTAAATTGTTCCCGCGGGAATTATGGCGAGTTTGTCATCCCTAGGGAATAATGACTTTCTTTTTAAAATTTGCAACTCTTTCGTACATCATTTCTGACTAAGGAGGTTTAATTTTCAGCCAAAAATTAAATCGGTTTCTAATTTCATCTTTAAAAATTAGCTATAGACTAACTTACATTACACAAAACCCATACGCTTCAATAAACTTCATTATTTTTATACCTATTTCAAGTTTATATCAACATTTATCATTAATTTTAGTAATTATACATTTTTATCAAATTGGCTAAATCTGGCTCGAATCCAGGTCGAAACTAAACGCAGTATCTGTGGTCACAAAAAAAATATCGTTTCCATTTACGTTCCCGTTCGTCAAAAGTTATTTCTTTATATTTTGCAGAGTTAAAGTGTTTTTCCTCGCAAATGTGATGAAAACCATTGTGTGTATCACAGGCAGTAAGGGGATCACTAACTCGAGTCATTAAAAGCTTCTAACACTCTCGTTAGTAATTCCCTTCATACTACCCTTGATGCACAATGTACTATTAATATTATCATACTACGGTGATTTGTAAATATACGGTAATTATCACTACGGTGCTTAGAATAATTCACATTTTCCTAAAAATACCACGACTCGTGCAATTTAAATGACAAGAAAAAGCGATTCTTGGGAATGAGCCCTTAGAAAAGGAATGGCAATGGTAATGTATTTCATGAACCGTAAATACGTTTAGACAGTCGACATTTTCAAAGAGTTTATATCTCTAATACAGCTATAACAACAAAATAATAAAATAAAGTTAAAATTATAGCCCATACCAAGATTAGTAAGAGTGCGAGTCCGACTCGCACCTGTCCGGGTTTTGATAGTAAAATATGGCTGAATTTAGTTAAGCAGGTAGTCCGTAGCATAATTCGCACATTGAGAATCAAACCATCACTAAACAAAATATATAAGAGTTCGAATAATGACAATATTGCCATCAAAATGAAGTTGGATTTCAAATAAAGTATTTTTTTGTTTAGTGACGGTTTGATTCTCAATGTGCGAATTATTATTAGTTACTACTACTACTACTACTACTACTACTACTACTACTACTACTACTACTACTACTACTACTACTTAAGGTAAATGTACACAATGCCGGCATAGTACATTATGCAGTGGTATTTTGAATTTTGTCGCAAAATAAGGAAACGGTCAGTAAAATTACGTTTTTATACAATTTCAAATCAAATTTAGTTTATGTACCTACAACCAAAATACGATATCTGAACACAAAAAACACAGTTATAAAAGCCGTGTCTCGCTTCCAAACGCGTCCGTCGCAACCAAACTGCAGTGTCAGTGCAATTTTCATAAGGAATTAGTGAAATTATTGATAAGTAGTTATAATAACAGAAGGTTTTGTAGCTAATTCGAGTTGTTTTCAGAGAAGTCGTCAGTTTTATGATTCCCGGCATAATGTTCACAGATCTGAGCCGATGAACCTAAATAAGAGAAAATCGATCCTAAATGTTTTAGTCTTTTATTTATAGCGGGGGAAAAATATTCTAATAAATTTGACGTAAATAAATTAAGTAATCACTGAAGATTATTGGGACGCAATTACTTTATTTATGTTATTTATTTATTTAACATAAGTACATCCACATCGTATATCGTCGGCTTAGTGCAAGAAGTCATTAACTAACAAAAAGTCAAGTCGGAGAAAAACGGGCTCAAAGTTTTGACACAGTCAAATGACCATAATTGTAATAGGTTCGGTTCTAGATTTAAAAATTAAACATCAATGGTTAGCTAAATGTATTTACTATTAAATCCAATTAAAAACTTTGTACAATAAAGTCAAATAACTTTTTTAAAAGCCTAAATATGTAGTTAGTGACTTTTGGTCTTTCTCGCTCTTAAGGGAACTTACAATTAGTTATTTTTTATTTTCATTACAAATAAATTGGGAAACATAGTTTTCTATAACAAAATTGGTTTAATCAGTCGTAATTATTAACTTAGAAGCATTATAAATATTACTTATTAATCAACAACGAATAAACAGATTTATTTAATTCTACTTCACAGATTATAAAGTCTGCAAGACCACAAAAATAACACAAAATTCTCGTAATGACGTTATTTTTAACTTCAAACTAAAATAATAATGAAATATTCATTGTTGATAGACGAACTTAATATTATAATAATTCCAGACAACAGCAAGCACTATTAGTATAGGTAAAACGTGAAGACGTCTAAAAAATTAAAGAAAGACATCAGCTTTTGATTGAACTAATACAGTAGGTACAAAAAAGAGTAAAAAAAAACCCTTGACGTCCATCTTTTTTACTCTACGAGTACGTCTTCTGAGTTAGAAGACATTTCTTCAGGGACATAATCACGACACTCTTTGGCTGGCAAGTTCCGGTACCAGTGGTGAAGTTCCGCGGGTATTATTTTTCATTACACATTTTTAGCAAACCGCAAACTGTTCTACTTCCTTAATATTCGTAAGAAGGACTGGCGGCGTATCTTTCTGTGCTTGAATGTGTCTAGGTGACTCTAAGCCATTCTGATTGTCACCCATTAAGATCAAAAGTAAAATACATTTTTCATCACACTTGCTCGTATATGGTGTTATTCCATGCCTGTATACAGAAGGACAATGGTCTAAATTGTTCCCGCGGGAATAATGGCGAGTTTGTCATTACTCCCTAGGGAGTAATGACTTTCTTTTTAAAATTTGCAACTCTTTCGTACATCATTTCTGACTAAGGAGGTTTAATTTTCAGCCAAAAATTAAATCGGTTTCTAATTTCATCTTTAAAAATTAGCTATAGACTAACTTACATTACACAAAACCTATACGCTTCATTAAACTTCATTATTTTTATACCTATTTCAAGTTTATATCAAGATTTATCATTAATTTTAGTAATTATACATTTTTATCAAATTGGCTAAATCTGGCCCGAATCCAGGTCGAAACTAAACGCAGTTATTAACTGTGGTAGAGGTCAGTAAAAAAATATCGTTTCCATTTACGTTCCCGTTCGTCAAAAGTTATTTCTTTGTATTTTGCAGAGTTAAAGTGTTTTCTCTTTGTTTTTTTTCCTCGCAAATGTGATGAAAACCATTGTGTGTATCACAGGTAGTAAGGGGATTACTAACTCGAGTCATTAAAAGCCCTCCGCCTTCGGCGTCGGGCTTCTAACACTCTCGTTAGTAATTCCCTTCATACTACCCTTGATGCACAATGTACTATTATACAGGGTGGCCGGTGGCAGATTTTTTATATTTTCAAAAAGTCATTTTTATAATTAAAAAAATGGGTTTTGATATTTGGCGGGATTACACGGTTCAATATTGCGAATTTTATTTTCATCTTGTTTCAATGGTCAGAACGCCGTCATTCTTATGCAGTTGAAGCGTTTGCACGCTATATAATTTCGTTAAGAGACGGGCCGAGTGTAAAATTTATTTGGTCATGGGTGCAAAGGTTCCGAGAAACTTCTTCGGCACATAATATACCGAGATCAGGCCCCAGCACACACGGACGCCGGAACACATATTGAGTGTGTAACGGAGTTTACTGGAAAATCCACGACTTTCAGTGCGGAAGAGAGCAGCTCTCTTTAAGACTCCTAAAGTTCTCAGTGCATGAAATATTGAAAAAAATAATTGAAGTATCATCTCTATAGGATTCAACTGGTTCAAGAAATTAATGAAAGTGATTTAACCAAACACAAAGTTTTTTGTGACACAATGTTGCACAGATTTTGTACCATAAATTGCATTTTTTGTAGTGACAAGGCCCATTTTCACATGAGTACTCATGTCAACAAGCTTGTAGTAAAGCAAAATTGTCGCTACTGGGGCCCGCGATCGTCTAATCCACGGTTAAAACACCAAAGACCTTTGCATTGTCTAACAGTTACTGTTTGGTCTACCTCATTCTTGAATAGAATTATTGGGAGTTATTTTTTTTAAAATGCCTAGCAGTAAAATGTAAATAGGTAGTGAAAACTATAGGAAAATATTAGCTGATTAATTTTGCCTAAATTGCTTGTACATCCGTCCTATTCATCACACGCCTGGCTTCAGCAGCATGGTGCTACACCACACATGGCCACAGTGTCGATGAACGTGCTTCGCGAACATTTCCCTCGAAAATTGATAAACCGTCTTGGAGAAATCCGTGGCCGCTGAGATTGCCCGATTTGACCCCTATGAATTTGTTTCGATGGGGGTATCTCAAAACCAGAGCTTTTAATAACAACCCACGGTCTAAATATAGGTGATTTCCAAAAAAATATTGCAATCGAAATCAACAACATTACGCAGAATATGCTGCGAGTGGTACAAAACGCACGGTAGGGGGACGACATTTAGAGGACATATTATTTAAGTAATTAAATCCGCATTTGTGATCTTTATTATGAGATATAAATAAACACTATTCGCCTCAGGTGATGGTCAAAACAAAACCTAGGTACCTATACAAAATCTCGCCCATCGTGTAAAATCAGTCTTTTGCAAATGAAATACTTAACTAAGAACTTACTTACCTACACTATAACTTAACAGCATAAGCAATTTGAACGTATCTTATTATAATTTAATGACAATAGGTACAAACGCTCTTCATTCGCTTTATTTAGAATCTTTTCTAGCATCAAAGATCCTCGTCCTGCCTTAATGTTAATATTATTTCGCTTCATTTTGTAAGAAGTCACTACCATCTCGCATAACGTCCATCCCTGGTCGCAGCTGCAACGGTATGACTTCGATCGCGATGACCGAACGAGTGGCGGGTTACCGCGAGAGCAAGACGTACTCGTAGGTAGGCATAAAATAGTTGAAATATGAACTTATCAGAGCAAGAATAAATTCACTAAAGGTGTTCAAATTGAAACAACTTATTTGTCACAAGTCATTAACCATAATTTAATCACTTGAATTACGTATCTTTGGACACAACTAAAATCGATAACTATCATTGATTACTTTAAAAAATCATTCTGGCTGCCATTAATGCTGTTTCCTATTTTTTTTAAACTGTATAATGTACTTTAGTTATTTTATACTTAAGTAAAAGTAGTAATATGCATCCAATGATTATTTTGTTAAAAATCATTAAATCGTTATAATAACATTTTTTTCGTTTTACTGTTTGCTAAAAGTAACTATATGCATATAATGAATTCTAGCTCAAATACTTTCAGAGCGATATTCATATTATTTTATTTTTTAAAGTTAATAAGTAACATTAGTGAATATTCAAACGTAATAAAATGTGTAAAAATAAAAAAAGATGTTTTGATTAAAGTAACTAATGGTCATAAACCATTTCCGTCAAATCAATAAAGCAAAAATTGAAATTAATGACTTAATGTCATTGCTGTAACATCGAAATTACTAAACGTAAAAAGAAATGGGTCAGTGCGTTAGAAAGAGTAAGTCGTGGCGAATCCGCCAGTGTTTGTACCTGTACTTAGTAACTTTATGCCTTTAATGACTTCTTGCACTAAGCCGACGATATATTGTAGCACTTTGAGACATTATTTATATTGTACGTCCATTATTCTGATATACACGACAATTATGGAGTACATAACATTCACCATGGAGCACCTGTGCGGAATTAATCTAATTATCGGCTTTTTCTTCATCTTGTGTCATATTCTTCTACTTTTTGTGTCATATTTATGAATTGATAGAGTTGACTATAGAAATTAAATTATTTCTATTTTATAAAATAAAAATGAAATAAAGTCTGTCTAATGAAAGCTGAACCTGGATTTTTCTTGGCTGACGAGTCTGGCAACACTATTTAATATGACGTTTGGACTTTGTTGTTGTTAAAACTTGTCAATTCGAGATCTAAATTGATAAAAATACGGAGTAATCATGCCGTCGACGATAAGAGGCGGTGTCCGGGAGATTCTGTATACTATTATACAGAAGTACAAAGAAAAACAAGAAGAAAGAAAAGCATTATTGATGCAAAAAATTAATTGTTTAGTTACGGTGACCAAATTTATAGGTTAGTACGGCTTTAGTACGGCATGTTCATTTTGATACTTCTTATTTCTCTATGTGCAATCCTAAGTTTAATTTACCTTTTTCTGTCTATTATACGATGAGATTAAGAAATTAAACGAAATTAAATTCGTTTCAGAAAACCTGGACGTGCACGTTGACAAAAGTGTGCTGGAAAACGTAAAGCAGCTGAAAGAGGTTGAGGAAACTGAGTTAGCCTGCCAGACTCAGACGAAATATTTGGAAGAAGTATCTTCAATGACCGGTAATTACTAAAATTATCATTGTCTTTCCCTATATAATAGGTGTAGGTACCTATTGTCTGTCCCTATATCATGTTGAATCTCTTAGCATTCACAATTTTATTAAATTAATTTAATAGACAGATGATTAATGTAACTGACACTCATAGTTTCAATAAAACAATAAGGAGGTGTTTAGTTAAAAGATATCATAAACATATTATTTGATAATTATGTATTTTCTGTGTGCGGAGCAAACAGCATTTTGTTATTTATGAACCAAATGTACACTGTACAGTCGATTTCATAAATATGTGTACACTTTAGTACCTTATCTATTTATTTAATGTCATTTTTGATCGGCCAGATATAAAAGATGTTCGGGTTATATGAGTCTTCCTTGTTCTTAAACCGTTGCGATTAGAACCTCACCGATGCAATTTCATTTCACCTAAACCCAAATGTTTTTAGGGCTGTCGGACTGTACAATGGGGCTGTACTGCGCAACCACACAATGTATTTCTAAATGGTGTTCTGTTTATTTAACACTTTCTTTCTTCTTACAGATATCAGTGTTTCATCTTTAAAAAGAATAAGTAATGAGGGAAAATTAAACAACGGTGTCTTTAGTACTCCCGGAAAAAAGCGACCTCACAAGGCCGTTGTTGTCAGTGGGGTCCTGTCTGTTCACGCTTGCAAGAACCTGTTTTCCAGTTAGTTATTTTAGTTATCGTTCCTGACGTAGAGACCTCGTCATGTTGTTCTCCTAGTCACTATTTTTAATTTACTCAATGTTATTGAGCGTACATTTGTAACGACTAAGTTTGTGTTGTTAGAAATAATTATTAATTACTTTACTACCTTGTAATGTTACTTTTAAGAATAATTGTATTTTATGATTGGAAAAAATGATCTGCTGGAGTTTCTTGCGGCGCTTCTTCTCCAAGATATAATTGTCGTTAGATAGAGGTGTAAGGGTGATGAGAATAATGTTACCTCTAATTACTTTATTAAAAAGGTTGAATATAATATTCCTCATCATCATTGTTTTATTATGCTGTGTGCGACACAGACGAAAACCTCTCGTATCAATGAAATCTATCAACAGCACGACTAGCACAAGTTGCTCGTGACTTGTTTGTCGCTCGGATCTCCCTTACTATCTAGTCTGTTACGATAGAGACGCACAGAGCGACAAGCGAGAAAATACAACTTGTGCTACACGTGCAGATCACTATATTTTCATGTCAAATATATTTCGAAAAACCAAATGTGCTCCAGTCACTGTCATCGTATTTTACCTAAAGTGCTTTTCATCAAAATATAGCGCTCGTAATAATATATATGAAAATATAGTACGCGTTTCCTCTTCCTTTGTGCCCACCAAAATAAATAAAATAATAAAAGTATCAATATCGTTTATTCCTTCATTGATCGGTAATACCATATCAAGATTTTTTGAATTTGCCGCTTTTTCCCAGGTTCAGCTTTCATTAGACAGACTTCTACCTATTCATTTCGACGGTATGCGTATATTTGTTATATTTCCTTGTAATCTATTTAAAATATATATTAAAATATTTACCTAAAACCATTTTTTTTACTGCCGTAATAAGGTACATGTCTTGTTTATTCATGTCTTTTATTTCGGTATACCCGCAGTAAGGGGAGAAGAAAAACAACATGTATATTTTCTTTGGCAAATAATAAATATAAGTTTGGGGAGGGGTCCATTGGATTCTTAGCGTGTCTGTTGTAGGGCTGAATGTTGAGACTAATTCATAATTCATTATTTTTTGGTAATATTCATTACATCTCATCCTTAAAATAATAGTTAATACTATTTGTATAAAAACCTATTATTTTTAAATAAGTAAACTAACTATACGAGAAATCGTTTATTTGAGTAAAATAAAATATGGATGATACTCATTTTGAATAATATAGCGTTTTAATGGTGAAATAATTATTCAAAGTGAAATACTTATATCAGTAAATATTTATTCTAAGCCTGAAACAATTCAAAAGGTGTTCAAAAAAATAAACAACGGTAGTATATCTATACCTATACTTAGTTATCAGCAGCAGCTGTCATTTTGTTTTTGGTCTACAAGTTTTTTCTTTTCAAATTATATCTAAGTGTTTTAATCAATTGCATAATCCATAGATATCGATTTGATTAAGTATAAGTATTCTTAAAGGCAATTATACTTTTTATTTTAACTAAAAACGTGGGCTTCGAATATATCACATAATTACGTAGAGCAACGGTTCCCGGAATTAAGTTAGGAGCTTAGGAGCCAAATTTTATCACGGAATATAATAACAGTCTACTGAATAAAACAATTTCCGGTCCTATGACCTTCCAACTTTTTTTAACAATCATCCCTAAAGTAGTAAATGACTTAATATGCCGTAATATGGTACATTTACCTTACTAACATAATTTAATGTGACTAATACAATCAACTTTTAACTTTGTACGTGTACCTACCTAGCACGTAAGTAGGTGATTATGTACCTATTTATTTTGTACCTACCTCATTCAGATATTATCAAGAACATTCAAACAAAGGTTCCATAAACATTAAGGTAATCTTCTACTCTCTCTAATGCGCTATAGTGTTTTATACACAGCCCACCCATTAGCCACTGATCTGATCTAACTCAAATCTAACTATGCAATTTGAGCGCATTTGAAGGGTCGTATAAGTATATTTTCATCACACTTGCTCGTAAATGGTGTTATTCCATGCCTGTATACAGAAGGACAATGGCCTAAATTGTTCCCGCGGGAATTATGGCGAGTTTGTCATCCCTAGGGAGTAATGACTTTCTTTTTAAAATTTGCAACTCTTTCGTACATAATTTCTGACTAAGGAGGTTTAATTTTCAACCAAAAATTAAATCGGTTTCTAATTTCATCTTTAAAAATTAGCTATAGACTAACTTACATTACACAAAACTTATACGCTTCATTAAACTTCATTATTTTTATACTTATTTCAAGTTTATATCAACATTTATCATTAATTTTAGTAATTATACATTTTTATCAAATTGGCTAAATCTGGCTCGAATCCAGGTCGAAACTAAACGCAGTTATTATCTGTGGTAGAGGTCACAAAAAAATATCGTTTCCATTTACGTACCCGTTCGTCAAAAGTTATTTCTTTATATTTTGAAGAGTTAGTGTTTTCTCTTTGTTTTTTTTCCTCGCAAATGTGATGAAAACCATTGTGTGTATCACAGGCAGTAAGGGGATTACTAACTCGAGTCATTAAAAGCCCTCCGCCTTCGGCGTCGGGCTTCTAACACTCTCGTTAGTAATTCCCTTCATACTACCCTTGATGCACAATGTACTATTAGATGGGTGGGTAGGCGGTGTACGCGGCGGCGGCTGTGTATAAAGGGGGCTATTCCCGCATTATACCTACTACCAAACTACAACTACACGGGAAAAGCGGTATTAAGCGATATTATGGTCGAAATGAACGTAACGTAGTTACCTACCAAGTAAAAATGTACCATTGTGCAGTAACAATGTAAAATTCCGACATGAAGCCCCTGAACAGAGTTGTAAAACCTGTTATAGGTATGACTTTGTAAGTCATGTCTGAAACTAGAGTTTCGGTGAAATCACTTAAATCTCTAAAATCTTCAGAATGATATGTACCATGCATGAAATGCTTCTCGAAAACGTTGATAATTAATAAGATTTACCACAATATCTTATCGCAACCAATTCATAGATTTAGCTATACCATACCCTCCCTTACAATCTGTGGATGGGGTGTGATACCAAAACCAAAGACAAGTTTTTGTTTCCTATTTTATTCCTAACATAAAGACTATGATCATCACGCTAGTATGCCACACTAAGATAAGTCAACTGTATTATTATTGAACAAACTATATTTAACCATTTCATAATTTTTATATCCTAAATAACAAAAACAGAACGCAGAGATATTGTAAATTTATTGCACTTTTAGCAATATTTTTAAGAAATGAACAGCAACATTATGTATTTAACTGTCAGTTATTTAGATGAGAATGAAAATTATACCTGATTTTTATAATCGGCTGAGGAAAAAAAACTGCTATCGGTTATTACTTGGTCAATTACAATTTTTTTCTAAGCTTGATTGAATTTCGGCACTCATTTTTTTATTTTAATATTACTTGTACAACGCACGCGCAGAACATCGCCAAAAATCGCCCAGCGCCATATTGAGAGAGGCGGACGTTGTATGACTTGAGTGATTAATCGTGGTTAGTGCAATAATTTGAAGTGGAACATTTGATTGTGCCCTATGGATAAACATTCGGGTACGTAACAAGTAAAATGGTGCACCTGTAAAGCCCCTAACGGCGTCTATTGTGCAGTGGCAAATTACATTGTAACCTAGACATAGGCCGTTCTAGTTATCAGTAGATTACCTAGGTATCATCAATCCGCTATTTGCTCACAGTTTTAATCTTATTAATACACACGTGTGGGGGAATAGCCATGGGTTTCTTGAATCTAGTTACAATAACAAGATTATACGATCGCTTCGCAAGGTTCCACGCTCGTATATAAACGGATTTCAAAGTGTTTATGTCGGCAGTTGACAGCAGCGTATATGTATATGACCGATCATAAGTCACCACACCCAGTGACCGGATTGTCGGTTTTAGTATTTAATAGTTTCGTGTTCGGATGGTTGTTCGCGAGTCGCGGCGGCGGTACGTGATATTGTGAAGATTCGCGTCGTTTGCTAACTCGTGGGGTGGCGTGTCACTGTGAAATATGTATTTTCTAGGAGTGGTGTGCCTTGGTTGAAAGGCCTGCCGAAAGGACAGGGCTCCGCGCGTGTGGAAGGACTGCGGCCCTCCGCCCTGAGGCAACATGGACTGCTGCATGTCAGAAGAAGCCAAAGAACAGAAAAGAATCAACCAAGAAATAGAGCGGGTACTGCGAAAGGACAAACGTGATGCCAGGAGAGAACTCAAACTTCTGCTGCTGGGTAAGTTTACTGTGGCATTTTACTAATTTTAACAAGCTCACTGACTTATTATTATAGCCTTTGTGGTTACTGATAAGCTAATATTTGGCGGTCCGTGCTCCTCACAGACTTTTTAAGAACTCTGGCAGTTAGAATTCAGTTAAATTAAAGCAGTTAACAGTTGCTTCACTGTTATTATTTTGTATGCTTTTGTTTTTACTTGTGGCACTTAGCCAAATTGTGAAAAGTGAAATTTAATTTAGTTAGTTATGAAGTAAATATTGTAAAATTAGTGTCTAACTATATTTAATTCACTTTTCAAATTACATACATTTATTATACTTACTCAAATTTTCCCATTACAATTTTGAGCAAATAATGCTCATTGTCAACGAATTCAGGTGAATATACTTATCATATTCCTGAGAGCATAATTATTAACAAGCTGACTGATTTTTTTTCTGTAATGTTGAAAATATACAATTAACTGACAAATTTTCAGTTAGGAATTAGGCCGTATATCAATGTTAAAGCC
The DNA here is from genome assembly GCA_923062465.1 of Acleris sparsana. Taxonomy (NCBI): domain Eukaryota; kingdom Metazoa; phylum Arthropoda; class Insecta; order Lepidoptera; family Tortricidae; genus Acleris; species Acleris sparsana. The sequence goes on from OV281293.1 coordinate 8,390,122, forward strand.
ATATACTTTCAAAAAAATTAAAGTGTGCTAAATTTGAGATTCCTTTGATAGTTCCTGATTATTTACCTCTATCAAGGTAAAAAATAGTTGTTGCAACAGGTTCTTTGTTGTTGCAGTTTTGGTATAGCATTTACTGTTAGTTGGTTCAAATAAGTTTGGGGAGCTAACTTTGAGCTTAAATATCTCCCAAGTATCCCTTTTAGTTTAGTTGTACTATTATATATATACGCTAAATTTCAATTTGCATAAAGCACAGATGATGCATTATGCAAATTGAAATTTTAGTTAGTAAGTACCAAAAATTTCAATTTGCATAAAGTATTATATGGAAATTTCAATTTAACGTATCAATATGCAAAGGTGAAGATATGATGCTTAATTTTGATAAGTGTAAATTTTCTGTATACTTGTTCATCATGCACTACCTCTGATGTATTGATAAATATTTTTCCGTTAAAAGAATGTTATCATAGCTCTGAGTTTCCATGGCACTACTTACTTCGTATCAATCAAATCTAATCATCTTTATGCAATCACACTACAATCTGATTGCATAGTATTGAAAATGTGCAACAGCCAGCCTCAGGGTTCGCTGATATATATCAATGGATATTTATCTTAAAAAGCAGATATTTTTATCTGGTATTTGTACAGGCAACATGAGTAAAATGTTTCACTTGTGATTTCTGTTACTGAGTTCGAGTTTCAGGTATTCACTAGTTTTGTTTGTATTAAGGTTGACCTCACAATAAGATTCATAATAAATATTTAGTACTTACAAATTTAAATTCGTGTTTCGTCTGATATATATCAAAATGTCAGATATTTTGTATTTATTATAAAAATATTGAGTATTGATATTTATCCAATATATAAAAGAGACCCTGGCCAGCCTAAAGGAAGATATTCCTGGCACACCTTATCTCATTTTGTTTCGTTGGAAAATTAACCGAATATTCATAGATATTATAATTAACCTCATAAGGCCCAAACTATTTTTAGGATGTTTATAATAATGACTCAGTGTCCTAATTAAAGGCACATATACAAATAGCACAAAACTTTGAGTTGCTATAATATTTGTCTGCTTTCGGCCCCGACATATTTACCAAGGTTAAATTCCATTCTACTATTTTTTTAAAGAATGGTATGTACTAGAAATCTATATTATCCTTGTTTTAAGCCTCTGGGCCCGCTTATTTATAAATTTAAACATTATCTTGGGCCGCAAGAACAACAATTCTCAGTCCTTAAAATAAGCTTTTGGGCCTTATGAGGTCAAGCTTACTTATGATTATTATATTTTATTGGTGAATAGGATTAATTATTAGCATTGTAAAATAAATATGAAGCTTTGCAATATATTATTTTATCGTAAAACTAAACTTATCATTAAAATAAACTGTCTTTTGTTTAAAATGATCAGTTAAATTTCTGTCAAATTATAATGGGTCCCTTTTTTTTTGTTTATGGCAATGGGTCACTTTACATTAGCAGCCAAGTCACATCATCTTTTTTCATCTAAACTGCAGTTAAGTAAATGTTGTACCAAAAATCAATTGATATATAGGTTAAGTTAGTTATAACTGTCTGGAATTAATTTTGGAGCAAGTATCATTTCACGGACATTCAATCGCACCTGATACTATACCTAATTTTTTAACTAAACATATGTATTATGTGGTGGATAAGTTTTAATTTATGCGTTAATTTATTATTAATAAAATCATGTTTTTATCAAAGCAAAAATGTAAGATTAGATAGTAAAAAACCTTTTTTCATTAAAATAACAATATCACCTTTTGCATTAAAAAATGTAGCATTGATTAGGGTTCCCGCTCCTACTCAACATTTTACCACATTAGAACTGCAAGGCTAGTGGAGTCTTTTTAATCACTTGTCTACTTCATCATGCTATTTTGTGTAAATGTGCTAGATTCTTGATTTAGATAGACTTGAAACTGACTTGAATTGAAATCTTATATAAAGGTTAAATATTCCTAATAGCACTTTATAAAAAAAATGTTCTTTAAAATGAGTGAGTACAAGTAACACAGTGTGTAAAAATTGTATTATATTTCAGAATATGCGACGTAATAATTACATGCAACAAAATAATTATGATGCCTTATTATTTCATTATGTTACAATATTTTCACTTACCATTGTAATAATGTTCATTAATCTTTGATAGCATATTATTAAAATTTAGGTCAAATTATTAAAAGAAGCTTCCAGCTTCAAATGAGTCTATATATATTTATTTTTTATCTTTACATCACATTGTAGGAGTTCATTTAACATTTTTCTCATGTGTTTTTTGTTTTAGAGGAATGTCTAACTGTCAAAATAGTTGCTTATTGACAATACTTACTGACTAACTTTACTATTAATTACTTTTTTGCCATGAATTAAAAGTACATAGCAATCAATTTTCCCTGTCTGACATTAACTTTACCCCTCCTGAGAGATAATAACTCGTAAAAAATACACCTTCGTCAAATTCATCAATATGGAGAAATTTAATTGTTAATTTCATTAATTTAAGTATTTCTTATTTTTACGACACTGTTTAACCAACGCCGGGTAATAATAATATGTTTTATCACTAGATAGGTAACTTGTCAGTACTAGCAGTGTTAATAAGTTACCCAAACAAAAATAATATTTTTGAGAAAATATTAGTAGCTCCGGAGACAAACTAAAACTCATACAAAACTGACGGACAACTTGGTCCACTGCGTTACCATGGAAAGAAGAAGCTTTATATTATGTTAAAAGAATAATTGTTTAACTGTCTATCTGTGTATGGCCCATTATGGGCCAGTGTAAAAGACCTATATACACCTTAGAGCTAACTATTCACACATAACTCCGTCTATGGCACTTCCATGCTCGGAAATAATTAAAACACGTAACAATTTTTTAACGTACCCATAAGGGATAAATTTGCCTATTTAGTTAGTTATGTACATTATCTATAGTGATACAAAAATGTTTTGTAATTGTTTATGTGCAATAAAGAGTTTACATTCATACATACATACATAATTTTAAAAAACTAGTTTTTATGACCTTCAAACTTGAAAAAATTACATTACAAAGAATATTTGATTTACCTAAATGCTTTATAAAAGTGTTCAAAAATCACGTGTAGTATTTCACTTACAAGGGTAGTTTATTTCAAAAGCTAATTGCATTTGAAATAAACTACCTATAGTATCAACCGTTACACTTTTTCCTAACAATTACAAATAGTGTATGTAATTTGTCATGGTCATTACAGATCTGGAATAAGTGTTGCCATGGTAATAACGGTTTTATTAGAATGTACAGCATTGTCATTACTTTGGTTGTCATAGATATTGGTGTAAGGTAAACAACTGCCCACCCAATTTAAAAAAATCAAGTGTTTAAAAATATGCAAATTTCTTAATAAATTCTTGTACCTATGTATGTATTCTCATTATTGTACAAGAATATAAAGAAATACAAAACAGAGGCAATATAACAAAATAAACAAGTACAAAGGGGAACTTATCCCTTTAAGAGATTTGTTCCAGCTAACCCTTATTATATTTAAAAATATATTTTCTGTTGTTTTCTTATTGTATAAAATATGCTTAACATATCCTAATGACAAACAAACTGTCATGAAACTCATGAATAAAAATAAAACCAAAGAGAGCATAAAATTATTGAACAAATTAGAATATAAAAAAATAATAATCAACTTGCTAATAGCTGCCATGGTTAAGTTCATTACATTACAGATATATATCCAGATATATATCCCAGTGTTTATCCCTGGACAATGTCAGAGAAATGTTTTAAAAACAGATAAATATTCATAACAGAAAGCATTATAAATTATAATATATTTAAAAAAAGAATGTTATTCACTGGGCTGTATGGCGGTCTGCTCTGTATTCAGCCTATATTTTTAGGTCATAACTTAAAAAACTATTTTTTTTCCATGTGGATGCAGTGTGTACTTGTAAAGCTTATATTGCGTTTTGTGTCGAATCTTGCCATTACATTTTCAGCAATTCAATATTTTGTGGTATTTTCTTTATTAAAACTTACAAATAGTAGATTGTTCAACAAGGGACTACAACAAGCGATAATGACACGAGATGTTTAGCCACCCGAATTGAGCGAGGGTGGTTATAGTTCGAGTGGCATTATGGTGGTTTAGTCTCGCGTTAAACACTCTACTTTAAACTTTAAATGCAAGGAAAAAAAATACGTTCTATACAAAATTACAATATTTACTATAGCTAAGTTTGTTACAAATTTCTTCACATGGTTTTTTTCAAAGTTACGCTTTAAATTCTTGCATATTTAGCCAACATATTCAAACTTGAAAACTATTTTAAATAGGATAGAATAAATTCATTTATTCGGGTATTAAATAAAAACAATAAACACATGCATTCTAAAATCTAATTGGACCATGCATAATAAAATAAATTCATCATTTATATAACTAATCAGATGCATACTCGTAATCATCTAATCATTAATCGTGTATCACGAAATTAAATCGGTTTTGTTTAGGAGTCTCCAAAGTAAATTAAAAAAAACATACTTTAGTCCTTAGAGACTAATAAAGACTTTAGTCCCGAAATGCAAAGACTAAAGTAACATTTTAAGTTCAAATAAAATAAAAGTTAAAAAATATAACAAGGCTCTTATCTAGCATAGCTCACGTAGTATGCTAATCGATGTTTTGTGCTATTCGTCCAGTGCAATCTTACATTGCGCCAGTAAGTAACCATGGGGATATCATGGATAGAAACGACTGAAATTATGGTGTCTCATAAGTTTAATTAAATTTTTTGGCGTTGAGAGCGATTTATAAGAATAAAAAGCTTCAAGTGCCTGGAATTTATTTGATACAAAATGGTTTTAACAACATTTATTGGTGATCTGAAACGCGTAACACCTATTTAACCGATTGTAATACTGTTTAAGAGCTATTAGGGCGACGTGGTTAGGTATAGGTTAAATGTCAATATTTCACTGGATAAAGCTGACACCAAATGCGTATGTACTACCTACATCTTTTACTATTTCATTATTACTGTGATAGTTAAATTCTCATCTTTAATTTTCTTTTCGTTTGATACTGTTTAAAAATAAGACAAATATCTAAATTTCTCTTCCTGCTACCTAATTATGTATGAATAAATGATAATAAATTGGATTAGGCAAACGGACGGATTAGGTAATTTAAAACTTTTAAACTCAGCGGCTAAGGACTGGTGTTCGCCGTCAAAGAAAGAAAGAAAGAAATAATGTGCATATAGTAGTGAAATTGTGCAGTTTGTAAAAAAAAATACAATGGGTCTGGTTCAGGGCTGGGTTGTTAGGGCTAGTTTTATTTCTCTCCTTGATGCCAACCTATAAACTATTGAATATTTACCTTTACTCCTTCATTTTTGACCTTTATTAATAAGCGTGTTGATTTAAGGTAAAATTATCCGAGATTATTTATTAAAGATTATATATTTATATAATAGGCATTATTTTTGAGTCATTTTAATAACCTATAGTTTCAGTTATAAACTGAGACTCGAAAAATATATTTATTAGGAATATCTGCATTCAGTCTGCAGAAAGATACTTTTGAACAAAATCTGTATTCACTCAGATAACCCATGCAACATATGCAACACCCAATATTATTAGTTGCTTGCACAAGATCAGATATCACTTGATGTAATATGACACAATTCATCTACGGCTAGGTTGTGTTGCTGCAATAAGGTTCACATGCACTCATTAGATGCGAATATGATCTTAAGAAGGTATTTTATTAGTTTACTGGTTAGAATTTCCTTATTTCGCTTGTTAAATCTCAATTATTTACCTTTCATCTCTTACCTTTTTTTAAGAAGCGGGCTTCTTTCCGTAACTCTAAATTTTCTGCCTTTTTATGACCTAACCTCATTGTTATCATTATTTCACTTCAAAGGTTTCTTCTTATTGGTGTCGCTATTACTCCTACTTCCTACTAGTGTAATAAATGTCAAAGTTTGTGAATTAGTTTCTTACTCCTTCACGTTGCGACGGTTGCACGAATTTGACACATACTAATTTTACTTTACTTTTTAGTTCGCGATTGAATAACAACGATAGTATAATACGAACTTAAATTAAAATACAATAAATTAAAAGGAAACTCAGCTACTTAAAAATACAATAGAAATAGCGATAATTAACAAGACACCATCCCCCGTGACGAGACTCTCGTGAAGGCTGAGAACAACCAGCTCAGCAAGTACCTTGACTTGGCTCACGAGGTGACTGCTATTTGGCATGTTGACACGAAGATCAAAATAAAAAAATTAAAAAAAATATTCAGTAATTTGGTCACATTTTACACGTCGGTTATATATAGTGAATCTACCAGCGCTTCGGACAAGACCATCATTGCGGAGGAGCGCCGCATGAAACTCCAAAAGAAGGTCATATTTTCAATCATAAAACATAATAATACTTAAAAGTAAGTTATATTAAGTAATAATTAGGTAATGAAGTAATAAATAATAAATTATAAAACTAGCGAAATTTTTTTTTTTTACAAATGTAACGTCAATTAACATTAAACTAAAAAATAATGAGTATGACAACGACACGACGAGGTCTCTACGTCATAAGCCATAACTAGAATAATTAATTGAACAACAAGTCTTTGCAAACGTGAACAGACCGGGCCGCACAAACTGCACCCGTTGACAAGTACGACGCGTATCTCAGCCATCGCCTCTCTCAACCATGTGTTCGGGAAAGTGGCGACCCGATCATTGTCCTGGTGGTTGTTTCGGCGAAAGGTCTCATCTCGACCTGCGCCAGCACCTTAAAAGACTCGCTAGATGGCTGGATCAAGGGCCAAACACAGAAAGCCGTTCTCTTCGACACGGCACGTATTGTGTGAGGTTCCTCTCTCTGTTTCTTGAACCCTGCCCCGCTGCCGGCGGCATCCGTGGGTTAGATTTTTTATATTATTTTTTGTATTAGAGCTATTATTTTACTTCTATACCTTAATGCTTAAAGTAATAAAAATTAAGCTTTAAGAACCCTAATGCGTTTTTTGGTACTGGCGTCGAAATATGTTAAAAATATTAAAACACATAGAATCCAATGGAATAATGATTTTTAAGAATTTTACATACCCAGTGACTCTTGTGCCATTAAGACTAATCTAATGATGTATCATTTATCAAAATCGGTTGACCGGTTGAGTAGTTCCGAGGGGACATAGGAACGGACATACATACATACAAGTCAAGCCCATAACCTTCCTTCCAAGTCTGGTAAAAAACTGCAAGAATATAAAATAAAAGAATATCCTGAACAATAAGCAATAAAATAATAATACTTGTATTAATTGTTTAATTAATTTAGGCAGCATTTATCCCATATTTAAATAGTTACATATATGTTAGGAGCTCCAAAAAAATAAATTGCTCCCAGTAGATATCTGTTACAATGGTCATGACATGACGTCAAGATGTCTTTGGTATAGCTCATGCAATTCACGATGGCGAGTGGGCTTTATTAGTGGTTGAACGTGTACATGCACATTGCGGTAGTGTGCGTGTCTGACGGAGCGATCAGTCGCGAGCGCGCCGTCGCTCGAGTTACTTGTGCATATTGTTTCCACGACGCTTACTGCCACGAACTACCGTCAGCATGTCCAATATCCGGAAAAAACGCAAAGTTATTCATAGCGAGGTATAACGTATTTTTATTTTGAAGTATCCTAAAATAAAAATAGTAAATTTATTTAGAACTGTGGGCCTATCCGTGTTTATCGCTTGACAAAACGGTAATAAAACATTCGACACTTTCTGACAAGTACATACATATAAGTGTGAGAGTGACGGATGTTTGATCCACGTTTAGTCACCCAAGAAACACGGCAATAATAAGCCCTCTAAAATAAAGACAAACCTACAGATAGTTTTTAATTTTAAGTAACATAAAATTGTACGTAATTTTAAGACAGAAAACATAAGCGTTATATCACCTCGGAAGTAAACTCAGTCAAACAAAACAAAAAAAGAATTTTTGAAATCGGACCATTCTTGATGGAGAAATCAAATCGGTCAAACTGAGAACCTCCTTTTTTGAAGTCGGTTTAAAATACTTAATTGCATTATTTCTTATCATTATTTGCTAGAGGGTTTGCGACAGTATAATAAGTATAATGTAATATACTTCTCTTACTCCAATACTTCTCTTTATTTTTTATGCTTACCATACCCGCTCTCGCTGTCACCCACACTTTGACACGTATACAGATATGTGTTTACCACAAGTAAAGCCCACTCGCCATCATAAATTGCATGAGCTATATTATAACTTACGTGCTACACTTCATCTAACTTTCTACAACGGGAATTTCATTCAAATCCGTTTAGCCGGTCGGTTGAGTTACAAACATCCTAATCATCATTCCAAACTCAATAGGATTCAATCTCTTGATATTTATATTGATACTAAATTATTTGATTTTTTAAAATTGAAATTATTAATCACCCGGTTACATACAACAGCAGTAGCAACTATAAGCAGTCGCTAGCGCCATGTTAAACTCAAGTGCATACTTAAACAGATAAAGTCCATTTCAATCAAAAAGCTGGTCTGGCTAAATTTTTCCATAGCCATGACCTGAAAACAGGTGTCGAGATAAAGAATTCAGACAGCTTATGTCTGGTGTATTTAGTTTTGTCATTTTGATTTTTTGCATGCGTCAAGCTACCTTGGCAAAAAACGCTTAATTTATACTTATCTAAATAGATTGTAAAATAAGTAAAATCGTTAAGATACGATAGGTAATAAGTAGGCTTGGGACTTTTGGATGCTCGCTATGGTTCTAGAATCCACGGAGTCGCCATTATGTTAAAATATTATTTTCGAAGTCAAAGTCAAAGTGTAATTATGACTGCAATTAATTTTATCATAAATTTATTAGTTATTACACACACATGTCACAGTTCACAGGTAACGCGATATGCATAGTATATAAGTACGATTTACTTAATTATGCATCCTCTTTGATACTTGCGTTGTGACAGACTACTGACTGACATCTATTTTACAAATAAAAAAAACACTTGATTAATAAATTGTCAGTTTTGATTAAACACGGTTTAAGCAATTTCTGATAAAAATTAAAATGAATAGTTTTACTACTTGCGAAATTAAGTTCTGGTTACAGCCGTACAAGGAATTAAAATATGACGAAGTAAAGTCTTGTATATTTTGTTCTTTATGTGATGTATATTTCAAAGCCGGAAAAAAAGTGTTTATTGTTAACCATGTTAAAAGTGTATCCCATCAAAATAACTGTCGTGAAAATAGCTTGTTGTTAGATTGGATAGAGCCTTACCACGAACTAGCATCAGTGGACGTGGAGAGATCTTTCTCAACACACAAAAGAGTTTTTGATAAGTCCAGAACTCGTTTAACCCCGCAAAATATAGAAAAAATAATAGTGATCCATTCTTACTACCATTTTAATGATGAACATGAAATAGTAATGGATGATGATTATGATAGACTGATTCAAAAAGCTTGTACCTCATCAAAAATTTAGAAGTGGCGACTAATATTAGATTGAAAAAGACATTTTTGTTATTGTTACTTAAAGTATTTGTTTTAGTTTATTTTGTTTACTAGCAATAGAGTATTTTATTATTGGTAATTATATACATTCAAGTTGTATGTACTTATCCACTTTGACTTTGACTTCTAAAAAATATTTTAACACAATGGCGACTCCGTGGATTCTAGAACCATAGCGAGCATCCAAAAGTCCCAAGCCTAGTAATAAGGCTTACGGAAGTGCAGGGCCGAGATTCCATATCGTCTTTGACCTGCTATCATGATATCAACTTATCGGTATCATGTCAGGATACCGGCATCCGAGTTAAAAAACAATACAATAACAGGCCAAAGACGTTACGGTTCTTACCGCCCAGAATAGACGCCCTGTTCGTAAAAGTAACCGATAGGAAACGGCATTGTTATTATTCAAGCAATCTATATAATACGAATGCCTGGACCATTAATGTACGTAGACGTGAATCGGTAAAATTGACTGAAAATATACTTCATAGAAATTAACATTATGTCCCTTGGTTACTTAATTTCACACAAAAAAAAACAACTATTCACTAAATAAATGCAAAGGCTCCAGGTCTAACAAGTAGGTTAAGTTTATTTATTAGGTCAATTTAGTTGCGGAAAGGGGAAAATACTTTTGTATTCTATGATAAAATTGGTCCCCGTTTGGGTATTGTCGCTTCAAAATTGAATCTATTTAAAACTAAAACCTCTATTAGTCTGCTTATTCTAGCCGGTACCACGCACAATGGCCCGACATACACGGGCTAAGTGCGGAAAAAGGAGTCCATCACCATAGTCTGCTTATTCGTCATGATTTCCCGCAGATTCAAATATTGTTTAAATACTTTATTAAGTTGCAGTAGCAAATGTACTTACTATTTTTATTACGTTATGAATTATAAATTAATATATAATTCCATATTAAAAAAAAAAAAGTGATGCACCGCTGTCGGCATCAGTCTCTTTGTTGGAAGGCAGGTTTACGTTGTGTTGGCCAATTGGGAAAGCTTTTATAAATTAAGGAAAACAGTCCTATTGTTGGCACCCTACCGATTATCGGCACTACAAACTTTATTTCAAATTAGTAGACATACCTAGTGTTTTAGGGGTCATTAACCGGGTGTTTAACTCAAACTATTAACATAAAAAAATCCTTAACTTATATGTTAACCTTAATGCAGTCAGTTACAGTAAAGGTTTCTGCTTCAGGTACTGGCGAGTCGGGCAAGTCGACATTCATCAAGCAGATGAGAATCATTCACGGCTCCGGCTACAGCGACGATGACAAACGCGGCTTCATCAAGCTTGTCTACCAAAACATCTTCATGGCGATGCAGAGTATGATACGCGCCATGGATCTACTCAAAATACAATACGGGGTTCCGTCCAATGCAGTAAGTGTACCGCCAGAGCATGTTGCCAGATAAGATAAGTTGATATTCCGAAGCCCGAGTTCAAAAATCACTGATAATTTCGTTCAGATCTCTCGTAAATTCGCTCAATAAGTGTAAAACGAGGAAGTATTTGGTAGGATACTTCGAATTATGAAGATCATTCCTGTGAGCCCAGGTCTACTGTCAGACCGGTAAATGGTTTTCAGAATTACAACACTAAAAATTATGCAAAGTTTTGAATATTTTAGCTAAATAATTCACTGCGGAATAATAATTTCTGATAACAATAAAAACAAAAGAGTAAACATTGTAATTTCTAGTATACCCGTAAATATACAACAATTTTAGGTAGTAATGACTCACTATAATATATGGGTAGGTAGTAAATAGCGATGACTGACGGACAAAACATTTTCCTGCATTCAATTGGATAAATTTGCCTTCCAAATGTTTGTGTTAACTGTAATAAATAATACGGCAAATAAATAATGTTAAAGATCTGTACTACCTTGGCCTTAGTAACATAACATCATAACCTTTAATAATCTATCAAGCACTCGCGTCAAAAACTACACTAGAGAACCGCAAAAAACAACATGGACACTGTACCTAAATGACATCAAGCTTTTCTGGCAGAATAATTATTGAACATTGTTTTGTGCTTTGGTAAAAAAATTGTGTCCATTAGTTCACTAATGAGCCTACACCCTCTGACCTGGTTTTTTAATTTATCAGTGATGTAACTCTCATTCTAATTCTGTAACAGTATTTATCCTTTTATTTTTTTAACTGCGCTTGAAAGTCCCATTGAAATTATGTCAAAATCTGGTCATGGGATCCATGGAAAGTCAACAGAACTTCTTAATAACTTAAGGCCGTATTAATAAACTCATCTTGTCCGTGAGGCCCGTCACAAGATACGTCAAAGTAAACGCCAAACCATAGAACACTGTCATTTTTGACGCATCTCGAGACGAGCGTTAGAGTTGAGATTAGTTTATTAATACGGGCCTTAGAGTCGGTTCATTGTTTTAATTAAACATTTAATTACTATAGAGCCACACATTATCTCGCTTGCATAAACCATAAGAATAGTCTTACTACATTTCGCAATTAAGAAAAAAACATTGAGACAGGATGGAAAACTATTTCGACCGGGATTTGCAAACAATGAATACTAGGCATCTAAGTATATATTCATATAGCTTAACAAAAAAGAGATAGGCCGGATAAGATGAGGATGGTATGGAAATGAAATTGGTAACATGCTCCAAATCACCACGAGCAGCACCACCAGCAGCAGTTATTAGGTTAAAAAATCGGTGCCCGCCGTTTGGCAAAAATTGGTTTGCCAAATGTATCGTATCCCAACTTTTTCATTTGCCAACCCAATTTTATGTAAATATTTCAGGATTTATTTCAGTACCATAGTGTAGAGCAATATAGGTTAAGTTAGGCTTGTTTTTATAAAATCCTGGAATATTTACGGTAACCAAGCGGGTTGGCGCGGGCAGTTGGGTTACAGAAAAACACACAAACAAACGGTGGGGAAACGATACATTTGGCAATAAATAATATTAATTCGCCGAAGCATTTCTGCATTGTGTGTGCCACTTGACACAATGACCTTCTATACACATGGACAACTCACGTCATACAACAAAAATGCCCAAACATGGCACTGCATCTTATTTTCACCCTATTATGCTTCGACTAGCTCAGTCTATACATTGGTAAACTAGTGACCGACCGAAACATGTTATTTTGCCGAAACTGAAACCGAAACCGAAGGTTCGGTTTCATTGTAGTTTCGGCCGAAACCGAAACCGAAACCGAACCTTTTATAAAAAAAAAAGTCCCTAATAAGTCGAAAAAATGTTAGTAAGCCCGTTTTTTTCTAAAATTAAAGTTAATTAAGTTTTTTACTTCGTTCAATTCAAGTTGTTTTAGACCATGCAAGGTTTGTTTTTTAGGCTCATGGCTACCGAGTGAAAACGACCTGTTACACAGTTTACAGGCAGCTTTCGAAACGTCAGCTGTAGATTTCTCAAAATATTGCCAAATCGGATTACTTTCCTTTTGTGACATTTTTTACCTAAAACAATAAAATTATTTGTTAATTAAAACAATTTATTTTACCGCATTAATCGCGTTTACCCAGAAACCCAGAAGCCCAACACTAACCCTAAGCATACGTTACTCGTAAATCGTCAAAATACCTACTCACACCATTTCATTACTCGCAACATTACATTAACATTACACGTCTATATTAAATTTAAATTAATAACTATTCACCTTTCATTTTATTGCATAGGCAGGTACCTACAATCGTTATTACATTAATAGTACACGCAACTAAGATGAATTTTAAACTTTAATGAAGCAGGTACTTAACCTTGGCACTTACACCTTTAAAATTAAATATATTCGTCAATAGGTTAGCAAACTATTAAAATAAAGCGTTAAATATTAACTATGACATGACGAATTCACAAAAAAAACAAACTAAAATACTTGATCAAACTACTTACCATTATTCGCGGAACAAACACAACACTTATTGACACGTCTACACGACCAAAGCGCACTGATTTAGGTAGTTGCCGGCGGAGTCAGGCAAGCGACGCCATATTGCCAGCCGTGCCGAGCGCGCCCGACGTTAGCCGAGCGCGACCCGAAGGTACGATGTTGTAAGTTTCGGCGCGGCCGAAGGGTTCGGCCATTTTTGGCCGAAACCGAAACACGGGCCGAAACTTGATTTTTTGGCCGAAACTGGCCGAAACCGAAACCGAAACCGAAATTTCGGTCGGACACTACCGTTTACACACCAGTCCTTTAAAATGTCATCGGTTATTAATCAGTAATGTTTATCAAATACTCAGTCGAAGCTTCATATGTTGATTTTAGAAGTTGGCTGGAACAAGGTACCAGTGGAGTTGAAACGGGCTGTTAATTTTAGGGTAGCAAACCTCAACAGAAAATACGGAACCCATAAGGGGGTTTTTATAAGGGTGAGCTTATAAATGCTCACTCATTGTTTGTCCGTCTGTCACAGTCGATTATTTTTGTGATAATGTTTTTTATAGTTTTCGAATGTACAGTACGGTCACGGAAGTTAATTTGCTACCCATTTCAAAGAAAATCTGCTTGAAGATGTCACTGTCATTAGAGATGTTAAGTCATTTGTAATTGATACGAAATTCAACCTTATTGCTGTAGAATGTCAGATTGACTTTGGAACTAAGGTGGGTCACAAATTTAATTCTTTGACTGTACCCCAACAAAAATGTTAATATTAAAATGTCATAGTAAACTTCAAACAACATCAAATTCAAGAACATCAAATGACACACATGACAATGACAATGACATTCACAATGACAAGGTTCTACGTATGCTCATTATTTTTATTGGGTGACTGTACCTATATTTTGAACTATTTATGGTATTATGATTATGTGGATAGCTACTGTAGGGTAACTTTTTACTATCGAAGTTAACGATATTTCAGGGCCAGAGGGTGATGGTACTCATAAATATGAACCAATTTTTATTAATCCTTCTGAACACGCAAACATATCAAAAACTTACTCCAAAAAAACGTTGAATATAGGTTTTGTACAATCACCCAATAAAAAATTTGAGCATACTTAGAACCTTGTCGTTGTGACTGCCATTGTTATTTGGTTTGTAAAATATTTCGGATCTTTCTCTTGCTACTAACTTGCGCCAATTCTCTCTCCTTATCTCGTGTACAGGAAAGCTGAAAAAAAAACCCATTATAAGGGTTCCATTTTTTACCATTTTGGAACCCTAAAAAGAGCTACTCTATTATTTGGTTTCTGACTATGTTCTTGTCACGTCCTTTTGCTTGTTTCTTCTAACGCGCGTGAGAGAAAGAAATAGAATATCAATGGAATACTTGACAATAGTTTTCAGTAGTTGTCAATCAAATACGATATTTATTGAAAATTAAATGGTTTTAATACATTCTTTATAGTTTTTCGCGTGTTTTCTTTTATAAATAAAATTAACTTGCCGGTGGTAAGTCACACCATCTTTTTTTTGAGTCGTTCTGGTATTATTTCGGCACTTGTTGATGACACACTTCGGCATCTTAACGGATTTGCGACCAACAGACGACTAAGGTAAGAACTGTGCGCACGCTGTCATTGCGAGCAATTGGGCTGTCCCGCGTATTGCGCGCTGATGCGAAGTCCTTGTGTATAGAAGGTCATTGACTTGACAATATATGGTTGTTCTACCTGTCACGACGCCAAACCTTTTTGCCATGATTTTTCTACTCAAGATAACCTAACCGGCCGATGTATCAATATATTAGAATACTACATTAGATTAATAACGGGTAAATTTGCACACGAACAGATAGAACAGAATAATAACGCAAGTAATACTCATTTTTTTTCATAAATCTCCTAATATTGTTATTAACTACTTCTAATAGAAGATACAAGTATTTCCGAGTGTGGCTTCGATTAAGGCGATTTTTTTTAAATAAAATAATGGTAACCTATTATATTATAACCTAAAAAGTTCAGGAGGATGTTGGTGCCTTTCATTTGTTTTGGTTGGAGGTTGGATTATGTTTGTAAAATTATCCTTAAAATAATTTTATGCCTCCATTGTCAAACAGATAACCATGCGTGCCTTTTTTACTAAAATTTCTATTGCTATAACTTTTATCGAGAATTATTTTAAGACGTCCGTGTCATCTGCGCGACGTGATAAATTACAAATGAATTTCAGGAAAAGGCGGAGTTGATATCAGCAATCGATTTTGAAAGTGTAACAACTTTCGAAAGTCCGTACGTGGAAGCGATCAAGGGTCTATGGTCGGACGGCGGGATCCAGGAGTGCTATGACCGCAGGCGGGAATACCAGCTTACTGACTCTGCCAAGTAGTGAGTATCATGTTTCTCACATCCACTCGTAATATGTTCCCTGTAAAATTATATTGCTATTTTGTCTCTACAAAATAAACAAACAACAAACAAGCAACAATTCTCAAAGCCAGGTTAAATAATAAAATAATGCATTACTTGAAAAAATATTAAATAACATTATACCTTTAATAGATCAACTATCATAAGTATCATAACATTAGATCGTTAGTTTTGTATTTGATTCTGCTATAACTTGATTTACTGTCAGCAATCGCCTCAGTGATTATCCTATAATGATTAATGTATTGACATAAAGTGTAATGGTATTAATATAATAAAATTCAATAAGCTAAGTGAATGGATCATTTACCTAGCTATTTATTTCTCTGGGGTATTACTTATGATATTAAAGGAAAATGATACCATAATTTAAGCAAATTTAACCAATCTATGTCTTTCGTAATTCTTAAACAATCCTCATTGAATCCTAAAATAGTGATACATTGGCACATTGCAGTTGTTACTTCGGATATAAAAATGTTAACAGCTTAGTTTACACAGCCAGCCCGTAAACAGTCTTCATTAGATTGGATCACAGCTCTCTCTTTTATAGTTCGAATACTGAGAAAAGCATTTTCTATAGCTACTTACAGGAGATTGACCGCGTCGCGGCACCAAATTACTTACCAACTGAACAAGACATCCTTCGTGTGAGAGTGCCCACAACGGGCATTATAGAATACCCCTTTGACTTGGAGGAGATACGATTTAGGTAACCTTTGATGTTACGCGGGGCATGCTTTGCTTCTATGTGCCTGTTATTGGTTAAAAGGAGGGTGCATTTTCTTTGTCTTGCTTCGTGTCATCTTATTTTGTTGTTTAGTTTAAGTTTTCTGTGTTTTATGTTTCTGGTGAGGTCTCGGATGTCTGCATGCGTACTATTATAGGTGCTTTCTTTAGTTGTGCATGAAATGTATTTCAGTTATTTAAGCGATCTGGCCAGGATCGAAGCTGCGGACTACTTGCCGACGGAGCAAGATATCCTCCGCGCTCGACAGCCTACTACTGGCATACTAGAGTATCCCTTTGATCTTGATGGAATTATATTTAGGTATGTGTCTATACGTGTAATAGAAGTTCGAGTGCCCTGCAGGACGCTAGTCATATCCAGTCGCTTTCCCCCTAAAGCGGTAATGTACCATGTAACCGCTAATGGAATATATCCCTGAAAACGCTCAAGAGTTGAAAATTATAACATTAATATATTAAAAATCAACCCAAGTAATGTTAACTGTCCATTATGATCCAAATACTCACGGTAAGGATAACATTATGAATGATGTTGTGGTCGAGTTGGACGGTTTTGCGCATGATTTTTGTAAATACGGCCTTCAAAGTTACTAATGTTGTTTACTTATGCTGATTATACTTACACAATTAACAATATTTCAATAGACTATTTCTTGTTTCATTATAATTTGACGACATGTGTAGCCTAGTTGACCCTGCCTACGACGCTGGCGGTCCTGGGTTCGAATCCCGGCAACGGGCAAATATTTGTGTGGGTCTTGAGTAATCGTAGTTTTCTTTGTATTTAAGTATGGATTTCTCTTAAGTATATTTATCGTCCCCCTGATATCTTTAGGGCATGGGAAACAATAAATATAACATTAAAAATCAAATAGAATTATTTGAAATATTGTTCGTTAAAATTATTTACCCGCCTAAATATTAGCTGCTTTTAGTCTCGCTTGTTATCTGAATGCTTGCTATCTGAATACTTGCTTACCTCATGTGCTAAATAGCTTGGTTTTGTATTGGTGTAAGTAATGATGTGTCTGCTTTGTTAAAATAAGATTTCGTTTTAACTGCATTTGGTCACTGCTAAAAAATCCGCTGCAAGAGTTATGATATGTAGAGAACACAAATTTTAGCTGTAACTTTGTGATATGTGATATAACAAATACCTTATAGTCCAAGTTAAAAATCCCTGTTGAAGAAAACGGTAGATGGAAACTACAGAGACAAATTAATTTCTACGATAGCCATCAAGTTTCTAAAACTGATAAAATATATAGAATTGACATAGCGCTCGATGCTACCGTCCGGTATCTTACGTTAATCCAACATATTTTTGATAACGATAACGTTCGCAGAATTCATCTTGTCCAAGTCAACTCATCGTACGTTAGATTACTCTTAATGCATTCATAATAAGGGCACTTGAAAACTTAACTGATCGTTAAAATACCCTAAATGCATTTATAGCTGCAAAACACGAAAATCCTACAAAACTCAAGATGTTTGTGATTAACGATGAAATCGTTAATTTTGTGTTGATCTTTTAATAATCTCTTCCGAAAATCTTAAGAGTGTGATAGCAGGACTTTACTTCTTTTTGATTAAGTTTACACGGTGTTTAGAGTTTAATTATTTGAATTAAATCGGTAATCAGTATCTTTCACGAAGCTATTTATAATATGTTGACTAGCAGGAAGATATATTGAGCCTTTGCGTGGTAGCGTATTCAGTAAAGCGTAAAATTTTAAATTAGTTAACCATTAGAAATATTTATGTGAATGGCTCAACAATATTTGTTATCTATCGGCTCGCCAGTATACTTACCTGGCTAGTTCCAAATGTTATTTCTTCACCTGCAAATACACTGATGTGCAATAAAAACAGGTCTCAGAAATTTGTTACCCATTTTCATTGCTCTTAAGTATGTGTTCCCGTAATACAAATTAAATTATTTCATTCTTTTCTCAACACCAGCGCTTTGAATATTAACGCATTTTATGTTCCAACAGAATGGTAGACGTCGGGGGCCAAAGATCCGAGCGAAGGAAGTGGATTCACTGTTTTGAAAATGTCACCTCCATCATATTCTTAGTAGCTCTTAGTGAATATGATCAAATTTTATTCGAATCTGAAAATGAGGTGAGTAAAAAATTGACTTAACTTTAACTTAATATTCCATAGTGTTTACAAGTGTAGATTAAAACAACATTCATAAGCTTATGTTGAGTAAGATAAACTTATGAATGGCTCGTCTCAAGACGCCTCTTACGATCTAGTAATGCTTTTGACCTGACTCTCATCTGATATAGTTAGTGGGTTGATGACAATATTGATCGCAATATTGGGCTTGTGTAGATGATTCTGGTCTTCTATTAATTATAATTGAATATTTAGTACTATGACTATTTCGAAACTATGGTACCTACATTGACACATTTGTTTATATCGGTCTCATCCGACACAGTAAAAAGTGTTTATTATCTCCACCACAAAGTATGCAGTTTAAGTCAAGAATAGGAACAGAACTTGTGAATCAGGTCTCCAACCCTCAGATGTTAATATACAATAAAAAAAAACATTTATAAACATATAACAATGTTATAAATATAAAACCCATGCTCGATTTCTGACCATATGTGCGCATCTAAGTAATCGGGTTTGAATGTTGTGGCTCGCTCATATGTGCTCGCGATTCCAGTCCAGCCGATTTGACCCAAAGGATTTCCAAGACTTGTTGCTATGAAGCAACGTTATTGGTGCGTTTGCATTTCTTATGTGCCTTTGGTTTGTCCTTCATGATAGAAATCGATCAACGGCCGTAAATGATGCGACGATAATTTGCCTGTTATATCTAAAGCTTTCAAATGTGTCGTAAAAAACTGAGAAAGTTAACGTTTCTAACAGCTAATGTCAAATTAACAAATGTTTGCTCCCACGCCAGGGGAAACTAAAAAGCAAAGATAATTTAAAACTTACGAATTACCTATGAATTTTTCGTTGTCTGTTGTAAAGGAATTCGCCGTTGGCATTGTAAAGGTTATAAGAAAACGCTAAATAAGAACATCAGGGAGTCTATTTAAATTAATACTAGTAATAATATTCTAAAGAAGTCCGTACACCTACAATTAGTTTTTCTTGCTAGTCTGTCAGTAACAAGGCAGTTTTATAGTTATAGATAGTAAGTTTTGTTTTTGATACTTGATAACTACTAACTCTATTTAAATGTATAATTTCAGAACCGAATGGAGGAATCAAAGGCGCTGTTCAAGACTATCATCACGTACCCGTGGTTCCAACATTCTTCAGTTATCCTGTTTCTGAACAAAAAGGATTTGCTCGAGGAGAAGATCATGTATTCGCATCTCGTTGATTACTTTCCTGAATACGATGGTAAGTGTTGAAGCTAAAGAAGCAGGTATATTTTACATGTAAATTAGGGGTTCAGAAGTCAAACGATGAAACGGCTCTAAACTTGCAATAACACATGTATATACTACATATTGCACTAACATTAATGACAGTTTAAATCACTCTTTTCAGTAAGAGTTTCCTGAACAGAATTAATGATAAATATCAATTTGTAAACTGGTTAAATAGTCATCACAACTATTTATATTGTATGTATCCTCAGTTTTAAGGAAACTACGTTTCAAAGCATTGATTTCCCGTTTCACTGGTTGACTAATTACTGATGAGTAATAGCATGATTATATAGACGTTGAACCGAAAAACCAGGTCCGAAATGCGTCGCGCCGCCGGCGCTCGACTACATTCTTCAGAAGTATCTGAAAGAGAACCCCGACCCCGACCGCGCGTGCTATTCGCATTTCACGACGGCCACAGGTTGAATATCACTGGATACCTGCCATGTTATCGCTAGTCGTTTGTAACAAGATGCTAGATTGTGTGTATTTTTAAGCGTAAGCTAGAGCTATTATCTTCATTGGTGTAGTTGGATGATAATTCTTGAACACATGGGACTTTCTAACAAATTGTTTACCAAGTTTTGGACTGTTTCTTTAAGCAGAACCTGTATATCATATTGTGGTTAATCGAAATTGACAGAAAAATATAAAAATAATAATATTTGTGTTGTCTGTACTCAGGAAGTCACTTAATGAGAACGCAAGACTATTCCTATATCTCATGCCTGTTTGAATTAAATTTAACGTAAGTTCCTGAAATTTAATGTCTTCGCTATGTGTACACCTTTAGTTTTAGATAAGGTTTGCCAAAAACGACCCAGTCAGTATCTAATGAAAACTGTGGCAAACAAACCAGTTAATATCTAAAGGAAACTGTCGCTAGCCAAAATATCTGCACGGGTAGCACAAGTTGTATTTTCTTGCTTGTCGCTCAGTGCGTCTCTATCGTTACTGACTAGATAGAAAGCGAGATCCGAGGGACAAACAAGTCGCGGGCAACCACAAGCCTCCAGGAACATGTTCGAAAGTGCCTTTAACTTCTAAACTTGCTCAACATCCAAACCAATGAAGACGCCGTAAGCTACCAGTATCGCTAGAACACGGTGTGTGACAGGTCCGCAGCGCGACGCGATCACTGCGCGCGAGTTCATCCTGCGGATGTTCGTCGACCTCAATCCGGACGCTGAGAAAATCATCTACTCACATTTCACTTGCGCGACAGGTAAGATAAGCTATACATATACCTACTAGTTAAAGTTAGTCAATGCCGACTTTCATACAATCGTCATTTATACTGATTAAATATACGAACTAAATCTACATTTTTAATGCAATCTTATTGTTATAGAGAGGGTGCGACAGTAATATTTGTAGGTCAATAGGACTGTACATATATGAAAAATATAGTCTTGAAAATCATGTCTACCATCGTAGGGGGCACGGCTTTTTTTTATACATAATACGGCCATTTAAATAGAGATCCATTACAAAATAGATGAGTGGAATTTCCCTTGTATTATGACCATCGAAATATAATAAGTATGAAAGAGTAACACCGAACAAACTTGACGTTGAAATACGTCCCATTTCCTCTACGCTTGAAACGTTTGAGTAGACGCCATTAGTGTAGAGGTTGTATATATTTTCACCCATAAGAAAACTTTGATTAGTTAAACTGCTATGACAAGAGATTTGATTGGTCTATATTTTTTCTCGTTATGGCTACTCAAACACGCTATAAAATGACACATCTGACATTTTGCTGAACTTGGATGGTTTAATGCAGAAGTGATCCGTAATTTAAATAAGTTAAGGTGTATAGTTTATTTATACAGCAATAAATAATGTTTTAGAAAATATTTATTCTTAAAAATATAATATTTAGTAGGCAATAAATAACGATATTATATACGGATATAATATAATAGTACATTATTATAATAGGTAAATCAAGATTTTTTAAGATGAGGCATGGCGGTATTTGATCGTACCTAATTTAAATAAAACAAGGTGCAGTACCTAAGTATTACCTACTAAGGGTTGTCGCAGACATAACCGCTCGGCAACGGATCGGCATCGCCTCGCCTCATTCATACAAGGCGAGGCGATGCCGTTACGGTGCTGATTAGTCTGCGTTGCAGTAGGGAGTTACTGTACGGTACTGTGCAATTTGGAACCGCTGAGCATTTCAAAAAATGTCTCCCAGTTTTTGAAACTAAAAAGTCAGTTTCTTCAAAATGGATACTGCATATCCTACAATGTTTGCTGGGAAGCCACGTTTCATCGCATTTTCTAAACGAACTGCAGCTATCCAAGCAAAATGTTTTTCTTCATTTCTAGGAAAACTAAAAAAAAAAAAAATCTTTAATATTATAATTATTTCAGAACTTATATTGCATAACATCGGCCATGTCCATTTTGTAAGGAAATTATTTAATTGTAATTATTTACTAATGGAATGAAATTACATCCTTTTTAGGGTCCGTGCGACTCCTACACCAATTTACGATGCACGTCGGCATCGTTGTTGCTATAGTTTATCTTATTTATCAGTTATTTATAATTATTTTACAAAACTATAATGACAATCATTTGACACAATAACTCAAAGCCTACTGGAAGCCGGTTGAGCACCAAGTATTAGCTCCGCCCATTTCAGCACTAAGTATGTGGAACACTTTTTGAGTGACAGTTATCCTTCTATACTTATTATATTTCGATGATTATGACCTACGATTAAATTGGAAAATTGACTTTGATGGATTTATGATAGGTTTGCATACATTATAAAAAACCTGCGAGGGAAAATTATGAATTAAATCTTATACAGCTCATATAAACTTGTATCACTACGGAGACCACAGTACCATCAAAAGTACAAGCGAAGAGGAATAAAGCGTAAGTTCCTTTTCGGAGTAAGTTAAATTTCTTTTGTATGAAAGTCTGCACTGACACCCAGCGTAGTTATAAGATTCGTTGATTTGTATGGAATTTAACCCATTTCTTAACCTTTTGAAAGCCCTAGCTGGCGTGACACTACAGCTTCTTGTTAAGAAGTTCTAAATATAATACATATTTGTTGTACGTCCTGTAGGCTCGAAGTGCAGTCTACTGTGGTTTCATCGGGTTTGTACACAATTTGGACTTTATAATTTAGCCGCAGGCGAATAATTAATTGAACATGTTTTAAAAGGAGATCGGTTTGATTTTGTATTCATTATAGTACCTGGATGACCAAACTTTGCTCAGTTCTTTGGTAAGTTTTCTAAAAATGAAACCTAGCTAGATCGATTTATTACCCCTGAAACCCCCTTGCATACTAAGTTTCATAAAAAGAAATGCTTGTTTAAAGGTATTATACAGATGGAATCTAACGGAGCTTTGCCAACAATAACTGAATATTTCCGAATCTTATCACTTTAAGTTTAAGTAATTGAATTGTATTTTTTTACACAAATGACATTCTCCAAGCAAGTTCCAAATTTGCGGGTTCTATATACGTAAAGGTCAATGTTCTAAGAATTAGGTTTGTACTCAGGTCTATGCATGTAAAGTCCATCGAAAAAGATTTACAAGGTTGCGCAGCGGACGTTAAGATACGTGATTTGGCTGACACACGTACTTATTTGCCGTGTGGTTGCCGGCTTAGAATAGTGCCACTCCATGCCTTCATGTGGAAGTCGTAAAAGGCTACTAAGGAATTAAATGCCTGTAGTATTGTTATGCGATGGGCTTGCAACCTGTCACTAATATACACTGGTAAACATCTTGGTCTGTATGTGCAAATTGTGGTTATAGAATTAACAACAAGTTGTTACGAGTTGTTGGTAATTCTGTAGCTCTGCCTACCCCACCCTGGGATGAAGGCGTGACGGTATGTATGTGTATGTACGTACTTATTTATAAATAAAGTCTTAGTCATAAGGCCTCCAATAAGTTGATTAGACGAATAAGGTTTGAATCTGGCACGAAAGCTCTTTAAAGGTATCATACATACTTTTGAATGCTATTATATTACGGTACGGTAGTTGTTCCTTCAAGATAAAAGGATAATTTGATACATATAAAAGCAAAATTAGTAGATAAACTTCTCACTTGCAAGGTCATAAACATGTTGACGGTCAAAAAAAAGAGTAATTTTAACACATTTTTTACGCTTAGTTCATACACAGATCTACATGTCTTAACTACATTTCCTACTTACCTAAGTTCTCTATCATCACAAAGGTGAGTTGTAAAAGGTCTGTAGTGTTATATTTTTCGTGTGTTGTTATGTGTTACTAATATGCACGTATTTGTTTAATTTTGCACGCGTGACTTAGGTCTATTGTTTGTATTATTAGAGCTCTGTAGGGTGCAGGTCTTGGTTGTGTAGGAAAACACCGAACATAAATTTAAATAGACTGTAATTTCCAACGTTCCTAGTCTGGTACAAATGTATGTGCTTTTATAATGGCGGCTTACGTACAACTGACTCTTACATTGAAAGTTTACCCACATTATTTATGTGCAATAATATTTATGCGTGTACGGTATCGTACATATTCCGCAGAACGACAAAAAGTTGTTTATTACTTACAACTACACAAGCATTCAAGCTTTCAAGCTTGAGCTTATCCTATAAGTACAAGCTTCCTTAAGGTTAAGATAAAAAAAAAAACTATTATTGTTAAACAGATACTGAGCCCCAATTAGACTGTAAACAAAGTTCTAATCGTTATCAATTGGCAGTACACATACCTTATAAATACTAGATCTAATTATCGAGCCTTTACTGGTTCTTATGGAAAGTGCCCTTACTTTTCCATCCGCCCCAGGAAAAACTTCTACTACCCTAGCCATTGGCCACATTAATGGACTAACATTGTCATCCCTGACTATAACCAAGGCACCAACTTTAATATTTTTGCATTCAGTTCGCCACTTAGGTCGGTTTTGCAGCTGCACAAGATACTGTTTGTGCCACTGCTTCCAGAAGCTTTGAACCATTTGCGTACACTGTTGCCAAAACTTCAAGCGACTAATTGGTACATTGGTACAATCGTTCTCAGGATATGAGGTCAATGGCGCACCAGTCAGAAAATGACCTGGTGTTAAATATGACATCTCGGTGAAGTCAGTTGTGGGCAATGCCGTAAGAGGACGAGAGTTTAAAATTCCCTCGATTTGTATAATAACAGTGTTTAACTCTTCATACGTCAAAACAGCAGTGCCAACAACTCGCTTCATATGATATTTCACACTTTTTATTCCTGCTTCCCAAAGTCCGCCAAACACAGGGCTATAACTTGGAATAAATTTAAATTTAATATCTATACTTGCTGCATGATTCACAACAGTTTGCTGGTGGTCTGCAGCAGACTGCAGTTTATACAATTCAGTTAATTGGTTATGAGCTCCTTTGAACGTACTGGCGTTGTCACAGTACACAACAGAAGGTTTATTTCTACGTGAGATAAATCTTTTAAATGAATTTAAGAAAGACTCTGTTGTCAAGTCTGAGACCAACTCGATATGTACTGCTTTCGTAGTGAAACACACAAACAATGCAATGTAAGCCTTATATAATACAGGCTTTCTAACACGGTACATTTTAATGGTAAATGGGCCACCATAGTCTATGCCTACTTTATCAAATGCACGACATGATTTAACTCTATCACTAGGAAGCGAACCCATTAACTGTTTTGCATGCTTAGCTTTTAACTTAAAACAAATTATACATTTATGAAGTACATGTGTGACTTCTCTGATGCCATTTATTATACGATACCTAAGACTTAAACTATTTAACACAAGTTTCGGACCAGAATGCAACAATGTTCTGTGCTCATTTTCAATAATGTAGTGCGTGACCTTTGAACCCTTAGGTAAAATAATTGGGTGCTTCTGTGAGAACGGAACTCTCGCATTCTGAAGTCTTCCACCTACCCTTAGCAATGACAAGCCACACACAAATGGATTTAACTCCTCTAGACTTGATTTTATGGGCTTACCTGAAATTAATGCCTTTATTTCTTCATTGAAATGCAACTTTTGTTCATGCCTAATAATGACATATAGTGAATAATTCAATTCCTGAGGAGTTAAACATTCAATTTTATCATCAACCCTTTTGGCCGATATACAATTCTTATCAACCCTTTTGGCTGATATACATTTCTTACAATTATTAACAAACCTTAAGCACCATGCTATGGTTCGTTTCATCCTAATAATACTAGAACAACTAGTAAACAATGCTAGATCCTCACGTTGTTCGGATGCAACCAATACAGACTTTAATTCTGGTATTTCCTTAGGCATTATTTTATCGTCATGCTCCGGCTTAAACTCTAGAGTACTTAGGCAAACTGGGCCCTTCCACCACAACGGATGCTGCTGTAGGAGATGCGGTTCTACTCCACGTGAAAGGCAGTCAGCCGGGTTTGCTGACGTGTTAATATAATGCCAAGAGAAATCGCCCGTCAAATCATGAATTTTTCTTACTCTATTAGCCACATAAACAGTTAGTTTTATGGGATCGGTTTTTAACCACGCAAGTACTACTTGTGAATCGGCATACAGATACACATTTGTAATGAATTTTAATTTCATGACGTCATAAACTTTTCTAGCTAACATAGCTAGTAAAAGCGAGCTATTGAGCTCCAAACGCGGCGTCGTAAGCCTTTTGACAGGGTTAATACGTGACTTTGAGCATAGCAAGTCTACGGTAACATCACCAGTTTCGTTGACTATTCTTAAATATACACAACATCCGTAAGCGAGGTTTGATGCGTCAGCGAAACCACAAATATCTATAGACTGAGCATTACGTGTATCCATATTCCGATTCACTTCAATTTCTGTCATTTTGTCTAAGCTAGCTGCAAAGGCCTTGACCCCATTGTTGAGTTCGGCAGGCAATGGTGAATCCCAGTTAACATTTGCAAGCCATATTTGCTGCATTAACAACTTGGCCACAACCACAATGGGCCCTGCTAAGCCAAGGGGGTCAAAGATTCTGCTAACAAAACTTAATACTTTTCGCTTTGTATAACATTCTAATATCTCTTGCTTCGGAGAAGTTATTATAAGAGTGTCTTTAACTAGGTTACATTTGATACCTAATGTTCTAACAAAGCTACATTCATTTTTATCTGTGAAATTTACTTCCTCTTCCTTCTTTTTACCTTCAGATGGGATGTCGCATAATAGCGAGTTGTCATTAGCGCACCATTTGTGCAGGCTAAAACCTCCCAATCCTAACAACTTAATTAACTCATTTCGAGTATCTAATACAACTTTCCTATCATTACAAGCTATGTTTGCGTCATCGACATAGGTGTTGTGAAGCAACACATCTGCAGCCAGGGGGTAATCATCTTTATACCTATTAACTAGCTCGTGCAAACACCGAGTGGCTAGGAATGATGAACTTTTTAGACCATAGGTAACAGTTTGCAGCTGCAGACATTGTATTTCATCCTTTGGGCACTCTCTCCAAAGAATATTTTGCAAACAGCGGTGTGATGGTGCAACTAATATTTGCCTGAACATTTTTTGTATGTCGCAATTTACAATGTATTTAAATAGTCTAAATAAAATTAAAATGCTAAACAGATCATTTTGCACAACAGGCCCATTCAGTAACACATCATTTAGAGAAACCTTTGCTAAACTTTGCATTCCTCCATCAAAAACAATTCTTGTAGTTGTTGTAGCACTATTTTCATTGAAAACAGGATGATGGGGCAAAAAGAATACTGCTTGTGAATCTAAATCATACTGTGAAATAGGTATGGAAATGGCATGGCCTAAAGCTATGTACTCATCAATAAAGTCCTTGTATTTTTTATATAGTATTGGGTCTTTATTGATACGATTTTCCAAAATTTTAAATCTTTTTAAAGCACAAGTAAGTGAATCACCTAATTTTAATGTTTTAATATCTTGTTTTAAAGGCAAGGCAACTTGAAATTTGCAATCTTGTAAGGTTACAGACTCTTTGAAAATGGTCTCCGCTAACTCTTGCTCAGAGGTGGCCTCAGTGTAAACTTCTGGGACACTTTCAGTTTGCCAGAACTGGGAAACTGACTTTTCTAACTTAATAAAATCTAAATTCTTACTAACAGTTGTTGCACAGCAGACAGCTGAAGTAAGATGTTTAGTAGCATTCTGAGTGATGCAAGGTAATCTTCCTGCTACAATGTAGCCAAAGAGTGTGTTGTGGAGATACAGTCCCCCGGGCCCGACCGGAAGCTGATCACGAAGCAGAACCTGAAAAAATATGTCACACCCTAAAAGGATACTTATCTTATCACAGACATAAAAATCCTTATCTGCCAATTTTATATATGAGGGCAGAGCAAGCTCCTTACAATTTATGGCAAACTGTGGCATCTTACAAGTTATGGTGTCTAACACATGACATGTCACTGACATGTTAAAGCTGTTCGCAGTTGAATGTATTTTAAATGTGGCCTGTTGAGCAGTCTGAGTAGCACCATCACACACACCGCTTATTATAGCATTAGATTGCTGCAAGGCACAATCTAGCTCATTGACTAAGTCCGAGCGAACAAATGAAACTTGAGAACCTGTATCTAAGATGGCCCTCACATAAATAGGGTTTCCTAATTTATTTATTAACTTCACCTTAACTGTAGGTAACAGAACATTGTCACTGACTTTTGATAACAGGCTAACATGACCTGAACTTTTTAGGGGAATAGCATCCTCATGCAATAAAGAATTATGTTTTTCTTTACAAACTGAACATTTAAAACCAAATAGGCATTTTTTACCGTAGTGTTCATTTAAGCAAATGTTACATAATGTATTAGAATTGACAAATTCTCGACGTTGTGCCACGTCTATCAATTTAAAGCCTGGGCACTGATGCATCTTGTGTAATGGAGAACTGCAATACTTACATTTTGGGGACTTGACAGGGGTTTTCCTGGTACTACATGAAGCAGCGACTAAGCTACTCCTTCGCGGGCTAGATTGGCCCAGCGCGAGTGTCTCGAGAGCCGCAGCTCTTTGCTCTAGAAATTTAAACAAATCATGCAATTGCGGCAAGTGCAAGCTCTGATTTTCCAGATGAAAGGCCCTAAGCGTGTATTGATCCAGCTTTCGCTGTAAAACCGTTATAAGCACCAAGTCCCAGTGTTGCACAGGCACATCCATATTTTTTAATGCACTTATGTGTTGCTTTGTTTTAGAAACTATATTGCGTATAACAGCCGCCGAAGGTTTCTGCACACAAGGAAGGTCAAGGATAGAAGCTACGTGGTAATTTACCACCTGTTGCCTATTATCAAACCGTTCTGACAGAAGCTGAAGAGCAGCTTCATAATTGTCACTGTCCAAAGGCAGATTTTTAACAATATCTAGGGCTTCACCCTCTAGAAGTGACCTTAAATAATAAAATTTGTCACACGGTGACAATGACTGGTCTTTATTAATGACACTATTAAACAAAGAAATGAAATTATGGTATTCACCCACCTCGCCTTTAAACTTCGCAATTTCTATGCGCGGTAAACGCTGAAATCCCATCTGCTTCGGAGACTGTACCGCGTTAGTTTCCGCAACAATTGGAGGCGAAATAATGTCGTTGATAAACGCCGCCATTTCAAAGTAACTGTCTTCGAAGGCGCTGACCGTCTCTTTATCGTCGGTATCTAACAAAGATATTTCCAAATTTAGGTCCATATATTCATTAAAAGTCTTTTCTAACCTTTCCTTCTTTGCTTTTAATAAGCTTATATTGTAGTTACCTGGGTCCATATCGCGTAAACCTGCTTTAAGTCGCGTCATAAATGCTTTACATTGCCCCCTGGCAGCGATGAGTCGCCTAGCGTCCTCGGCCATAGCAAACAATAGTAACTTTCTTTGTGCTATCTCAAGTATACACTTAATGAAAACAAACGAGTATCAATCAAAACTATCAACTTTAACTATGACGACGTCTTATTTACCACTCAGAACTAGTTATTTTAGGAAGCAAATCAATTGCAAACCAACGCAAACGCAGCCGAAAAAGCAAGATGAAGATGAACAAACAAGTATGGCGACTGGACGCTAGGGGCGCTAGGGAATAAGATGGCGCTCACGCGTCGAGCCGTCCTCCAATAGCTGCCGTGCGCGTGATGCGGAAATCGCCGTGGCGCGTCCTGATTGGCTGTGTTGAGATTCCCTGCTATGTGACTGGCGCCTTTGCTCCTACACCGTACAAATAATTCGGCGCAATTGCTTCTACACCGTACAAATGATTCGGCGCAATTGCTTCGTGTAACACACTAAAAAAAACACTAAAAAAACACTTAAAAACACACTTGCATGGATGCACAATGGCTCCGTTGCCGAGGTTTGTTCCGGCGAAATAAAAAGGCCAATGTTCGTTCGTCGATTCCACAAAATAGTTGCGAGCACTGCACGCACGACGCATAAACCACTTTTAATATTCGTCCTTAGTAATACTTAAGGACAGATACCCTGCACACCGTACAGAATAGGTAGGTAGGTACTCCCTGTAGTCCTTGTCGAAAATCGGGCGCACTGCACACCGACCGTGTCACGACGTATCTTGGGCACTGGAGATGTTCAATCAAACTCGCTCCAATCCTCTTCGGGGAGAAAATATGTTCGCGCACTGCACGAACTTGTGTAATGTTATGAGTTGTACGGTCCGGACACCGACAACTTGACGGCCGTTAACTTATAAAGCTAACCTAGCCCGACTTAATGCATTGCATTAACCACCGACGAAGCACCATAAAAGCTTTTAATTAATTGCTCGAAGGACCAATGTAGGGTGCAGGTCTTGGTTGTGTAGGAAAACACCGAACATAAATTTAAATAGACTGTAATTTCCAACGTTCCTAGTCTGGTACAAATGTATGTGCTTTTATAATGGCGGCTTACGTACAACTGACTCTTACATTGAAAGTTTACCCACATTATTTATGTGCAATAATATTTATGCGTGTACGGTATCGTACAAGCTCTGTAACTATTTTAAGTGACTTGTAATTTTCGTTTTATTTGCTTTGCATGCAGGTTGCTGTTTTAGGTTTTTTTAATCAGTTTTCAGTCTTTAATTGTACTGATGTAAAAATAGCATAGTTTGACACCGGTCTGATTGTATCACGATTAATCTCGAATGCACCACTTAGCGTTAAGTTTTCAATCTTGTAGAATATTCTAACCAAAAATATATGATATATAGAGGACGCCCGCGACTTCGTACGCGTGGAATTAGTTTCCCGCTACTCCCCGTATTTTACCCCCTTAGGGAGTGAATTTCCAAAAGTCCTTTCTTAGTGCTCAGTTATAACAGGAACCCCTGTACCAAATTTCAAGTTTCTTGGTACAGTAGTTTCGGCTGTGCGTTGATATATAAGTCTTTTATATATATATATTGTGTGCCTCAGTTACACCAGACATGCACCATGTTGTATGTGTCAGTTACCCATTTGAATTATTTTTTAACGTACTATCGATTTCAATAATTTCACGTTATTTACCATGTGGTCTAACAGTTTCATAAACCACAGAAAAAATATCACAGAGAGCTCAAACTTCGTCTTGCATGTTATTAGTCTCCTATATCTTTGCACTTGTATGTTATTTTATTTACTTCTTGTTTTGCATGCCGCCTTGGATCGTAATTAGATACGGAAAACATCAAATTGGTGTTTTGTGCTGTAAAAGATACGATTATGCAAGCTGCCCTGAAGGAGTTCAATTTGGCATAAATTTCGCTTAATATTATGTTAATTTTATTTATTTATTAAATATATTTTTGATATGACAAATATTAATTTATTTTTATCCTTTCCCTTACCCTGTTATTACCCTTACTATGTTACAAATTAAACATTTATTAGTGCATGGTTAACATTCTATGTTTTGTATTAGGGTTGCATGCGTGTTTTTGTTTTAACTAACAAGAGTTTTGCAACAAATTTGTGTTGTTTAGGCACCTAAATTTAATAATTACTTGTGTGTTCCTTTTGATCGGTGCTTAGTGATCGAAATAAGGGTTTCCTTTCTGACGAATTAAATTAATAAATATTTTTTTCAATAATATACCTCACAATCGTTTCAATCACTGCAGATGTACCTATTTTACAAGATGCTCTACACATTATATGGATAAAACTACCACTGAATTGGATGAACAGTAATTTATCATTAATTTTCTTCAATTAACATTACAACTGGATAACGGGTCAGAGAACAAAACACACCCCAGCGTTTGATATACTCACTTTAAATTGGGAGCTTACTTGAATTTAGTTCATTGTCAACTACGCCACCAGTGACACGTGTCACAATGCCTAATGCGTTTTCAGAATCAGTCTTCAAAATCTTTCGAACGGAATTTAATACTTTCGTTAAATAAATGTCGATTCGTAAAACTCCTGAATGAAATTTCTAATAAAATAATTTATTTTAGTTTCCCTACCAACAATTGTCATTATTTGGTTGTTGCAGAACATTGCGTCTATGGAGTAATTTAATACTTAATATTTTTGCAGGCGTAAATTTAATATTCATTTGTAGATTTCCTGGTAATCCATTTCAATGTGCGATATGGAATTCTATCGTCGCGAGTGAACGGCAGGAGGAGTTTTTTAGATCCGGAAAAGTGAGATTCTTTTGGCATAAAAGTAAATGTTTTGGGCGACCAGTAAACGACTACTTAACAAGTGTAAATTTGGCACATAAGTAACTTACTTATCTGAAACAAAAATAATTTATGTGGAGGAATGATTTGACATAATTTATGTTTTGACCACCCTTTTTTCCAGTCAGAATCTAATGATGGCAAATCAAAGAAACCCCTCAGAAGCTATACTCACACACAGCGATTTTGTTATTTTCTGTCAGACATTATGGATTTGCATTCTAAAAATACCTCTCGGTAAAGAGAAATGAGATGAGATTTCTCTGTTAAGAATATGAAGCTTCTTTTATTTACCACTATGAATGTAGGTGGTGAAGTACCGGGAAAACGTTTTAATGATTAACGGCCCTCCATCTTTGACTGCGAAATTTTTGTTAAGTCTTCAAAAACCCGCTAAACATACATACATACATAGCTTCACATTTGTCTCTCAATAGGATAGGCCGAGGCTATGGAACGCCAGGTGCACTAGTCTAAGCATACGAGTACAACGTTCTCTTTTTCTAAATTAATCGTTTTAACCCACTAAACAAGGTGAAATAATGACCGATCTCCTAGAAATTGCCTGTATGACGCCTAACAGGTACATGAAATATATCCAAGCCAGTGTCAAGCGGGTTTACTTACACGTTTTTAGGGGCCCAAAGTCAAACTAGGAAGGAGGTCCCTTATAGTTTCGCCATGTCTGTACGCGGTTTAACTCATTGTCAGATACTCTTGTTTCTACAAAGCTGTAATTAGGCGTGCTTATATATTTAAATTAGGCCGATAAAGTTGTAAAATTAAATGTAGTTTTTTTTGACATTATAACACTGTAGTGATGTATCATTGGGTTGCTTTTGAAAATGATTACATACAGTCATACATGTTATTGTCAAGATTTGGAGGACCGTTTGAAAATATGGAACTCGAAAAGTGTAATTTTCGACAGAGTTGCGTGTTACCTCCTCCTCCCAACCTACCAAAAATCATCTAAGAGAGCACAACATAACTTTAAATAGAAAATTATTTCACGTTTGTTAATTGAGATAGTTTTTCGTGTTTGTAGTAACGGCGTCGAAATCCTACACTGAGCATGGTCCGCCATGCGGTTGCACGGTTTGTTTATTTTATTGTATGGCTCAATCATACAATTATAAATATATATATCATAAATAATTTGACCGTCGGGCGCACTTTATTTAGTTATAATTACTACTCAGATTAGGCTTTCCCAGCTTTACAAAATGGTCAAAAGCCGAACCTTGCAGAAGTACGCGATCCTGAATAATGGATTTTTATAAATTTCGATAAGAAATCATTTGGGAAAGGTAATCTGTAACAAGAAAACACTATTTATAGGACATTGCATTATCCAAATAAAGCGCAAAATGATAGTATTGATTCATTGGGATACAAATCAAATATTTTTTGAGATAGTCTGTCATTAAAACACTGATAAATATCTTAGCCAAATTGTGCAAAATGTGGTTACAGAATTTGTAATTCTGTAGCTCTTCCTACCCCACTCTGGGAATGAAGGCGTGAAGGTATGTATGTATTTATTGAGACCAAACTACAAACTACGATAACACAACAATGTTTTACATTACCTATCTGGCATGGTTGAACTGTTAGGTTTTAATATCCTGGCTTATAGTATTTAGAAGGTCTTCACTAACCTCAACCACTAAGCATATTAGCGGTATTACAGTAATAAGCTTACATCGCTTGAAGCCGCTTTGTAACGCATAAGCCGTAATACCTTTACATGGCCAGTTGAGCGTTGGATTATTTGCGCGTAGATATAACGTACCTACAATCGCCAGGTATAATATATTTATCACCCAACGCTGCGTTTAAAACCTCCTTATAAGTCTAGTTATGTATATTAAAATATTATTACCTACAGCAGCCCAAATAGTTAACCATACCAGGTTCTCTTTTCTAGCGGGTAAAAACCAAACTGCAACGTAGCGAAAGATATGAATACCATGCACAACAGGTTCTCAAAGGCGTTCTCAGGTTAAGGCGTTGTGTACGAAGTACGATGTTTTTTTGTGGTAAAGGCAAACGAACTAACATGCTAGCTGATGGTAAGTGGGATCTAAGACCCACAGTCATTTGCAATTTCAGGATGGCAATCCTAAGGCCAATATAATATATAAGGCTAATTAATAAACTGATCTCAACTCGAATGCTCGTCTGGAGATGCATCAAAAATGACAGTGTTCTGTGGTTTGGTGTTTACTTTGACGTATCTTGTGACGGGCCTCACAGTTAAGATGAGTTTATTAATACGGCCCTAAGGGTGCGGCTCCACTGAGGCGAAGACGAGGGGAGCAGGCGGAGCTGTGCCAATATTAACCAATAGAATCTAAGCTAACGTGCGCAAGGCACGCTCGACGTGACCGCACGCGCCTTCTATTGGTTAATATTGGCACAGCTCCGCTCTGCTCCACTCGTCTCCGCCGCAGAGGAGACGCACCCTTAGACTGCAAATGCGCTTTCGACACTAGGGACTAAGATAGAATGCCCTTATGCTAGTCATACTGTTGGAACTGGGAACACACCAATGCGAAAACTGCTGATCGGCGGTATGTTAAAGGACGAGATTGTGGTAGCGCTCCGGTCTGATTCCGCACAAGGCTCTGTTACCATTACCAATTAATACATAGCATTAGATAGTTAATACTTTCGTGACTTTATCAGGACCTTAACAGAGCTGTCTGTCTGCGATTATGTAAACCGATAAAATGTGCTACGAATACATTTACATTCAATATCGAATACATTTTTTCAAAATGAGGGGTGTTTTATAAGTTTCACGCCAATGCCTGTCTGTCTGTTCGTTTGTGGCATCGTAATTCTCAAACCGACGGATTGATTGGAACACTGTTTATTATACGAAGCTAATAAAAATAATGAAAATCAGTAATGGGCCCATGATTTGTAACTATGTCTGGATTGTAATTTGTGCTGTAGATTTATTGATTCAATAAAGTAAAATATGTATATTAAATAGTTTAACGGTGGTTATAGCTAAGTTTATTTAACATTGGTTGGGTCGTTTATGAGTGCCTCTATTCTAGGCAGTAAAATATAAATGGTATTGTACCTCTTATGTATTGTTTTGAACTCGACCGCCATTACAGCCAAGTAAATAAGGGCTATCAAAACGTTGACAATAGGACAATACGCCCAGCTCCAATTTTGAATTCAGCAGTTTTTATATACTTAAAAACACAATTCCAAGGTTAACTGGAAGAGATCCTATATGGGATTTCGCCTATAAACATTATCTATATCGATGCAAAAATACATACATATATACTATTGGAACTAGAAATGTAGGGAGTAAATGCAGTATTTATTTGCCTGCAAGCGACGTTTGTGTTACGTTAAGAGGATTGTATAGCGCCGCTAAAATCGCGCAGCTGTCAAAAAAAAACCATACAAACATAGCTCCGGGTGATTTACTACATATTCACAAATCGGACCAGGCTAAAGGGGAGAGAAACATTATCGAATTTTGTATGGAATTTTTTAGCTTCACAACGCTCTTAATGAAGCAGCTGCTTGATAAAACAAAACAGTTTCACGAAAAAAGTTAGTGCGATTCAAACCTTATTTACCTGCACAGTACTACTAACTAGGTCCTGTGTACTGTACATTGGTATGGAAGAAGTCTCTTAAAGCTAAATTTGTAAAGCTACTCAAGCTGAAGTTTAACATTACTAGCAATTCCTTTTCAATTGTGGATATTACAATATAGACTATAATCGATTTGTGGATAGCTCTATACTTGAATCGGTATATTCAAGTTTATCCTATGTAAGTGAAACTTGTGTCTTATGCTAGTGGTTTATTTTATTCCAGACACTGAAAACATCCGGTTTGTGTTCGCCGCAGTGAAGGACACGATCCTACAATCCAACTTGAAGGAGTATAACCTCGTGTAAGCCCTCAGCGTGCTCCCGACACAAATCTGTGATTGTGTATAACACGTAATCCAGCCATCATCAGTCATCACTTACGGCAGAATGTGTAAATTCACGAACTGAGATCGGATTGACGAACTTATTTAACTTAAACTGTTTAATAAGAAGTAAGAATAGATGTAAGTCATTTAACCGATGAACTAGAATCAGGTCCGAGCGGCGTCCGTCGCAGCGGCCCGCCAGTGGGCCGATTCGCGCGCGACGTCTCAGGTTTTTGACATGATTTTTTATGAAGAAAATATTCACAATTTATGTATGTGTCTGTATCGGTGAATATTAAATTGTGCATTTTAAAAGTAATGGTGAGTCTCCGCCTCACCATGAGCCGCTTTTAGTCATTGTTTTAGGATTTTTGTAAAGTTTGTTGCCATAATATCTTTCTACATTAGTATACATTTATTATGTCCAGACGGATGGATTTGAACAAACTAGTCCAATGAACTTTCGCATGTTTTATATCATCCTCACGGGTCGAGCTCGACACAGGACTTCCTACTAATGTATCGATCGAGTCGCTTCCGTGTTACTATAACTTATTTATTTTAGTTATGAATGAAATGATGTGAGAGGTTGGTCCGGGCGGCGCTCGGCGGCCGCTCCCGCCGCGCCGCCTGCTCCGCACGATTACATACAATAATATAAAATCATTACCGTTTCTTCTGTTAGCTTGGAAGAACTATAAATTTACTGTATTTAAATAAATGTAACGTTACTTTTGTACATTTGAATTTTGTTACTTGAATATATGTTATAATTTAAGCTGTTTATATTTAAATATGGTGTTTTCAACACGAATCGACTTGACGCAAGTTTCTTACGTTAACTGTAGGCTTTTTTGTGTACGCAGTGGTCTGGTGTATTCGGTTTCTTCCTAATATTATCCCTGTACGAGATTCCAATCAACTAGGCGTATGTCGAGTTTAGGGAATTACTACGTTAGTTGTTTAAGGACATTTTTGATGCATTTGATACAAACTTTTTTTACTAGGAACCCAAGGGACAACAATAAAGCGAGTATGTGAATTGTAAAAACCGATAAGTACCGATGTTTTTTGCACGAACGCTTTTACCACATTGAATGTAATATATTGTACATTTGGGTCTAAATGTGCTGAGTGAATTGAGCTAGCAGGTCAGTGCCGAGTTTTGCTATTGGCATATTGTAGCACAAAGTAATTTACATGTACACCTTTATAATTGTTTACCATATTCAGAGATTTATGTTATTGATTTAGTGTGTTGCTTCGTGTTATTATTTAGTAGCTTACTTGTGTATAGTAAGAAACATAGTTTCTATTATGATGATATATGATTTTATTGTATTAACTTATTTGTTGTTACGTCTTTATTTCTATCGTGCCGTTAAAAGTAATTTCATTGTACGCACATCTGACTTTGTCAATAGCAAAGCTTTAATTAAGATACAGCTGTCTGATATGCTCAAGATAATGTGAATTGAGTCTTAGCGCACAATATTGGAAACTTTCTATTGATGTTACCCACTGAAGCGCAATCTCTTGTGTATGCCCTGTACATAGGAACCGTTTTCATTTGTGCATTTGTACTGCCATAGTGAAAATGAGTTAGAGAACTGGCGCGAGCGTTGTACACTGCGCCGGCGGCGCGGCCCGACAGCTGCGGCGCGCGCCCCGCCCGGCACGCATGCGCTCCACTATAGACTGATGTTTTATATTATTAACGTCCACTTTGACGCCCGGCGTGGGTATATCTTTAAATTACAGCGTAGTGTTTAAAATGAAACAAAGCACAAAGGAACCTATTGTATTACTGATTAGTTGTATTGTTGAGTGGTCGCATGACAGGCCGCGCCGCCGGAGCGAGCACGCGGTCTCGTATCTTCCCTACGAATGACTGAATTCGTGTAGGTACCGTTAAGGTTCTTAACCGTTTGTGTTACGGCTGGGCTATTACACAAATATTGCTA
This sequence comes from Acleris sparsana, assembly GCA_923062465.1. NCBI lineage: Eukaryota > Metazoa > Arthropoda > Insecta > Lepidoptera > Tortricidae > Acleris > Acleris sparsana. The sequence continues at coordinate 8,428,898 of OV281293.1, forward strand.
AAACTATATTATAGTCTAACGTTGCTTTACCTTTTGAGTGGGATTGTGAGAGTTTTAGCTTAAGTTCCGACTGAAGACGGATGCCTGTATGATGATTATTATTTCTCATATAAATATAATTTTTTTCAGCTATACAAGTTGTTTAAATTTAATGGAATTGAGCTAGGCTCATACGCCTAATACCTAGCTCACTAAACCTTTACTATACAGGAATAGTGGAAACAATGGTTACCAGTACCACAGGACCAAGAGTAGCAGGGGATCTTTGGGATATTTTTTTATATTATATACTGCTATTTTACATTAAAACGAATTAGCCACTTGTCATTAAAAATAAAGTCTGTGAAACTCTTAGCTTGTCCTGCTAGTGATGTGCCGTTACCAGTAACTTACACGAAGCGGGTATTTTACCAGTAACGCTACCAGAAACGTTACCAAAAAGCGGTAATATACGGTAACATTCAAATTTCGTATATATAACTATATGTTTTTTTACATGTTTATAATATTTTAGCACCAGACGGACCCTTTTAAACTAATAATGATAAGATGGGTTCAGTAGTTTAGTATATTACCAATGTTACTGGTAAAATACTCAATATTTCCGAGTATTTTACTAATGTTACCGGGAATATTACTCTCTCTCATACTATACTGACTCATGACATTGCCGAACAGATAAGATACAAATTACAATGCAATGAGTAAAAGAGACAGAAGATGCGATGAGTTACAGAAATAATTCATAGTTAGTAAGAGTATATTAACTTTTTAATTATAATTAATAAACTTAAATTAATAAAGAATACAAAACAGAAAAAAACGATTTCTATGTCGGTTTCTGGTAATATTACCGGTAGCATTGGTGATTTACTGAGTATTTTACCAAAAATCGATTTCTATGTCCGCTTCTGGTAATATTACCGGTACAATTGGTAATTTACTGAGTATTTTACCAAATGGTATTATACTGGTAACGAGTAAGTTACCGCCGGCACAACACTAGTCCTGACTGTTTCATATATTTAAAAAATCGAAACCTAAAGCTAGATTTTTCTTTCTTGCAAATGTATCTAGCAAATCTCGACCTGTGCTGTGTGATTGAATTGACCTCACTCTAATCCACCTTGCCTGGTTTTGGTGACTATTACAGGTCTTTATTCCCACGTAAGTTATCGAGGGACTACACGCTCAGCTTAGACATGATGCATTCTGCGTTCATTCGTTTTAGAAAATGCATAGGATTGACTTGCTGATGGACGATCGCCTTGAGCGCTCATGTCGATTTTATACATTTTTACAGTTTTCGAAAATCGTTACCGTTAGCGTTATGCATCTTGCCAAGGGGCTCTATTCTACTCGGACGGACTAAGACTATTTGATTTTGACATCAATAAAATCAGCAGACAGTGTCACACCTATTGGTCTAATCCCAAATCAAGCTCTAGGCTTGTACTATGGGTACATAAATACATAGAAAAATCCATGGCTCAGGAACAAATATTCGCACTCATCACATAAACATACGTAGAATAAGGGTTGGTGCATTTTTTTATATATTTTTATTAGTAAAAACAATAGCCGGGCTATGCATTACAGCCATTTCTATACCCATTTCCGTCATCCTACCCTCAAGCGTTTTATAGAGAATGAATAGCCCGTTCCCTAAAAAAATCACTTTTTAGCCTTTCTTGCCTGTGGTCCTACTTCGTAGTCCTACTGGTTAATGGTTTTTATTTGAATATAAACTATACTATGTTGACTTTATTGTATAAATTTAAAGATTTATTTTTCGGACATTTATCTAAGATCTAGTTAATAATTTGCAGTGGTCTGACTAACCACCTTATAATTGTAATGAACTTGATAGCAATAAATGATTCTATGATCTAATTAACAGGGTCGACGGAGCTACTATTTCTGGACGTTTCGGCCCTTCGGGCCAGCTGCTGGACTAACATAACCTAAACCTACCTCATATTTATGATAATCATTTTGGTCAGTAAGCCTTTTACGCATACCACCTGGGCCAGCCTGGGGAGCCTTAGGTGGTTTGATGAGACTCACCAACAACGTTGCGACCCCGCCAGATTGCGGAGAATAAGGAGAGTGGCAGATCTGGATGACGCCTCTCCCCCCGCAATCCCGTTCACAGAGGATAGGGACAGCGATGCACCGTAAGCGATGCAAGCGTTCAAACCTCAGATCATAATTAAAGGACTAGATAGGCAGCGGAGGTGTGGCGCTTACCGCCACGATATGCACAAAACCGAACATCGCCGCCCGCCAAAGTGACCGAGTAATGGTCTACATTTCACAAAATGCCGTATTGTTTCGGCGTTAGGTACATGCAAAAGCAACACGCAGGATGGAGTCTACGACTAATAAGTACTCGTTTTTTTATGTTTAATCAATTAAAACGAATATTTTGAGCAACTAATTCAGTGCCACATTATTCATAAAACGATCCAAGTAATATTTAATTTTTGTATATATGCTTATTTTGTACATTGACGGTTTAATACTGCAGCCAAATTATGACTCGTAGCAATGTATTAAACAAATGTCGAAAGACACATAGTTTATGAAATGAACTGCAAAAAATAAAATAAATCTGGCCAACAGGATTTTTTTTCCCGTTGGCCAGATTTATTTAACAGCTGGAAAATATGTGGAAGAAAGTACAATGAAAGTAAAAACAGTTTAGCATTTTTTATCTTACAATTATATCTAGGCGTTCTAAAAAATGACCAACATTCAATTCTCCATTAGTTAACACCATGTGTGAATACATTATGAATTCGTCTCTCATTACATTTTCCTTCGTGATTTTACTAAAATCATTTTTCAGTAGTCTGTCTTTTTGACTAGTCTGGCCATCAATCTAGCCAATGGGAAAGACTCAAAAATCCCAGTTGTTACCGCCTATCATTTTTGTGGAAATAGGAGCTCCGCGAAAGCAGCTTCGACTTCGTTAAGGTCTGCTAAAATGCACAGGTGAATAAATCAGGTGAACTACGGGCAATAACTCATATTTTTGTTGTTAAACATGGAAACTGTTAATATTTTTGCTGTATGAAAATGGAACACGTTATAAATTTAAATCGTAACCTTTTAAACTCAACTTAAAAATATAAAAGTATTTAGATCTAAAGACGTTGGTGCTAGCAATATTATTTATAATGTCTAAGATTACATCAATTATATCAATGGAAAACGAATGTCCCCTATTTAACTATCAAAGTAACCGGTAAGTAGGCATGTTAGTAGAAATTAAACTGCAGGTAGGTAATAAAAAATAAGTGATTGATGGTCGGACGCGATTTTAGTTCCATCAACGTTAAATAAAGGATATAACTATCTGTGATATATTATTAAAACTAATGCTCCCTGTCGTGTTCGTGCACTTAGTTTGATTTCAGCGCCAGATTACCAGCAGTCGACATGGCGAACGGTGCCGGGCGAACCTCGAGCTTAATTTTAAGCGATGAAGTACCACTATTAAGCAAATTGGCTGAGAGTGCCGCTAAAATAGCTTGGTACAATTTTGAATGGCGATATGTCACCATGGTCATATTTAATTCTACCATGTTTCTCGGTGTTGACACTTTTGTTCGCTCATACGAAAAAAGTATTATTATTGGCAAGGGAACTTTTCTCAGTGCTGACGATACATGTGGTGACAGAATAACACAATTTGTGGTGTTTGGACCGGACTTAACCTACATCATGCACACATTGGACTGGATGCGAGAACGACGATTCGACAACACTGGCAAATTCATTTGTGTCTGCGAGAATTGTGACGAAAAGGAAGCCATGGATATATTTTGGAATCACAAAATTATCAACGTGGTATTTATTAAAAACGTTTCTAAGACAAGTGATGTCATTGGTTTTACATATTTTATTTATGAAGACGAAAATTGCGAGATAAGCAAGCCCGTGCTACTGGACGATTCCTGTCCAAAAAAACCTTGTTTGAACATGTTTCCTGTTAAACTCAGAAACTTTCACTTGTGCCAGGTAGTAGTGTCCACATTTATACAGAGGCCTTACATGTCTTTGAGTACGGGAATACCACGTGGTGCCGACGGCGATTTATTGGTTCTTTTAGGCAAAGCATTAAATGCTACTTTGAAAGTGATGACACCGCACCTTGGAGACGGATGGGGCATACTGCGGAGTGACGGCAACTGGACGGGCTCTCTCGGAGATATTTATAATGATCTAGCTAATTTCTCGATGACATCCGCGGCGATTACCCTACCAAGATTCAAACAGTTTCATATGTCTGTAGATTACAACTCGATAAGTATGGTATGGGTCACTCACCCTGCTAATCCGCTACCTGCGTGGCAAAAATTACTTCGTCCGTTCCAAATAAAAGCAAGAATAATTTTAATTGTAACTTTTTTAATCGTTGTGATAGTTGCGGCGTTGGTAAAGAGTAGTGTTGGAACGAAACTGAGCAAACTGTTACATTCCGAAAAACCAAAAGGTGGTCTCATCTTCTATTCTTGGGCGATTTGCATGGGCATGCCGACGAGATCGTTTCCTTCAAAGCCTACTTTGCTTTTCATTTTCTTCTTATGGCTTATGTATTGTTTTATGATGAGAACATTTTATCAGGCATCTCTTATCCATGCTATGAAACATAATTCTTATAGTTCTGAATTTCAGGATTTGGAAGATATTTTAAGCTCTGGTTACAGTTTGGGAGGCGTCTCTTCCCTCAAGGACTATTTTACTGAGGAGCCAAGGGTATTTGACAACTGGACGCCTATCAACAGCACGGAACTTTACTCAACAATGGTAAACCTTACAAAAGGCATGAGATATGTTTTAGCGATGAATATGGCTACTACTAAAAGTTTTCTTCTGGACCGCAGTGGGGACTTAAGTATTATACCACAAAAGATTTTAAGCAGTCCCACGGTTTTATTTTTCAAGAAATTTTCTCCTATGACAGTAACTCTTGACCGCATTCTAGGGCGGTTAATAGAAGGTGGATTCACTGAAAAACTGTACAAAAATCATGCCAGTGCTAATTTTGAAAGGAACATAGATGTTAATACACCAATGAATGTGGATCATTACATGGGCTGTTACGTGGTATTGGCTACTGGATGGATTGCGTCGATGATATCATTCATTTTAGAAATATATTGCAGCAAGTATACAATATTCCGAAGAAGTTGCTGCAGTAAGTTACCCAGCAGGAGAATTGCTGGTGCGGAAAATAATGGTTAATAAATAATAACAGAGTGGGGAACAATAGCGGATTCAGGATTTTGGTTTTGGGGGGGCTTGAAAGTTTCATTATATTAGGGATAATAGTATCAAGTTTAACACCTTATTTATCAAGTTGTCACGGAAAAATTCAGGTGCTAGAGGTAATTTAGCCAGGGGGTTTTTCTCCAGATAGGTACTTCAGATCCCTCTCCTGGATCCGCTACTGGCTTGGAAAGATTTAAGTTAATGTAGGTACCTAATCGGCCAATCTAAATAATGCGAGTAAGTAACGGAAATGACTGTAATTTAAATGGTAGGTTGATATTGTACAGCATAGATAGGTACCATGTTCCTTAACTTAATGGTGATATTAGTAAGTGTTTAAAAAGAACTGATGGTGATATTAGTTAGCTGTGTACATACTTAATTGACTAATAAAGGAGTAGTGACACTAATCATGTTAAAAAAAGAGCAGTGTTAGTAAAAAAGAAAAGTGTATTATTTGTGTCGTTGACTTTCCTAAAGCAAAAGATGATTAAATTAACATGCTACTGAGACGCGCGTGTTAATAATCGAGATAATATGATTTTTTTTTTCACTGTTTGCGGAAGCTATTTTAAAGTCATTTATTCAAAGATATCCGATTTGACTACATAGAATAATAACTTAATAAGTACTTAGAATTTGACTATAACAAAATGTGGATATTTATTTTAGCTTGAAGGTTTGTATTAATTGATGCGCCCGCAGTTTTTCATTTAAGTAAATTGAGACGGGTGTGATTAAATTTGCCGATTGAGCTGTACCTATTCGGCAAAGTTAAAAACGAGAAAAAAAAGTGTTGGTGGCCTTGTCTTACTAGTTTTCCAAGTGACCCGCGCTTGATCTGGATTACACTTTTTTCATGTCAAGGAGAAGGCAAACGACCACACAGGCCAGCTGATGGTTCGTGGGATCTGAGACCCATAAACATTTGCATTCTCAAGACTACAATCACAAAGACAGCAAACCTAAAACTGCAAATGCGTTACTAAGCTGAGGACTAAGGTGCAATGCCTTTATATACTTACCTACTAGTAATTTCACCAGTTTTACTATCCCCACATCGGAACACAAAAATGCGAACACTGCTGGTGGTACTTAATAAAAATGATGGAAGCGATCCGGACGGCCCCTGTACAATACACATGCACATGTGTATTCGAATTGTCGACATATCTAGTGCAGTGTAATCGAGGTTGTAACTAGGCGCGTTTACGATTGCTATTTCTTGTCAAAGAAAAAAGTTGATAGCTTGAATAAAACCAATCTTCCCAAATGAAGATATTTTGTGTTTTAATGGCTTCACGCACGCACCAGGTAGTTACTAAAGTGCCCTATCACAGAAGCATTGTTGATAGCAGATTCAAAGAAACGGTTTTATAATTAAGTATGTAATAAATAAGGAATTTCTAGAAATGCTGGTTTTACTTAATACCTCCGTTGCCGGAAATGGACAATTATTGTAAGTACCTACCTGTATCAAAGATTAAAACATTTGACGTGCCATGCATCGGCGACATAAACTTTTCAGAGGCCGTAGCCAAGGTGCAAACGCTACTAACGGTTTTCTTTACTATCACTCAAATTTATTGTATCATACAATAGCTCTTATTGTTAGTGTAAGCTCAAATTTTTGTTTAACAATATAACTTTATTGTAAGTATTTTGGGCACTGTTTGTCTTTTTTTTATACTAGTTCCAGTGCAATTTGTACATCTCATAATGTAATGACTGTTTGATGCCATAATAAAATAAATAAATAAAATAAATAAATAAAAATAAATTTAAGAGATTAGGTACATTCGCGTGCGTTGCTATCATCCCATCCCATACATTTTGAGTGATAGAATAGAGAAACGTTAGTAGCGAGATGTCTAATAGCTATCGCACTTCAAAACGCGTCGACCGTGTTTGATTTGATTTTGAAATAGAAATCATTGATCAGTTGGCGTGACGCAACCGTGCACTTAGTTGACTTATATACGTATGAAAATGTATAAAAGTCAACTAAGTAAGTGCGATAGTAGATATCTCGTTGCGTTTGCATCTTGGTTACGGCCCCGGGATGCTTAAGTAGGTAACTATCGCTGCTTAAATACAAAAGCGCCACAATTCCACAAATCAAAAATAAATAAAGTCTTGATTTGAAACTTAAAGTAGTTAATTAAATAGCATTTCGAATTTAAATGCAATACAAATACATTATGGTTTGTGTCACTTTTGTATTTAAGCAACGCTATATACTCGTATCAATGAGCACCGTAAGGCCGTTTTCTCCCCCGTTTCCTGGTGGTCATACTGGCATGTCATACTAATATGACCAGTGACAATCGCTTGTATAGCGGCCTACTTACTAAATAAATTTCTTTTTCTTTTTTTTTCTTTTATTGGTGGTCATACTTGTCATTGTCCCTCTAAATATAATAATTTTCTTGTCTCCTGTAGATATAGTGGTACAGTCAGCGTTAAAAACATCTGCTCACTTTAGTAACATGTCGCTTTAACATCATTAGGGAGCCACCATACGAAAGTATGTAAGGAGTGAAACCAAAACGTGCCGATGTTTATAACGCTTAATACGTATACAGTGGTACCCTTGCTGTTTCAATATAAATAATTTTGTTCTATTAATGATCTCATTTTTCCTGTAGTTATCTAATAGGTATTCAACCTCTTTAATGTCACACAGAAAATGAAGTTAACTTGCTTTATCTACATATTTCATTGGCCGTCATTGCTATTCCAAGTGTGTAATATGGATGAAATTAGGGGCCATTTGCAACGTTAAAAGATGGCGGATGTGTAATCTATTTTAGTTTTGTATTTTTGTGTATTTAGGTGTTCAAAGTTCTTTTCTGATAGTGAATTGTATTTTTTATGCCTTTGTGTTGCACAGTAATAGAAGACTTGGACGTATTTCGTGTATCTGGCATCTTACTTCTCGTTTCAAGTGGACTCGCAGTGGTGCAGAGGTTAAAACTATCTTGACCTCTGCCCTACATATCACCGTACAACGTTGCCCCCAATCTTCCTGGAGAAGATTGGATTGTATTATATTGATTTATACTTATATATACTTGACACTGGCGAAATCACTTAATTATGGAAACGCCATATCCCCACGACTTCAACAGCTACTTACTACTTAGCTGTTGAAGTCGCCGCGGGGCAAAGAAGAAGAAGAAGAAGAAGGATCGAATTAAATTTATAAATCGCAAAGGTGGATGCTAGGAAACGTTGATATAAAAATGGAGACACCATATGTAACTGTTGTAAAGTCAGAAATGAAAAGTGGAGAGGATCAGTTACGCTACGAGTAAGTCGATAATTTCCATTGCAATTATATTTTGTATTTGAGTGGGAGATAAAATATTACTACAAATAATCATATTTGCGTTAATGGTTAAGGTGGGCTCTTAATATATTAAAACAATGTCTCGCTCTTTCAGGGTAGTCGGATAATAAAAGAAAAATCTCACGTATGCCAGATTAATTAACGCGAAAAATCAAGTAGATGCTTCAGTGCATGTATTAAAAGAGGATATTCAAAATACCTATAAACCTGTCCCTCGATTATACAAAGAGACCAAATCGGGGATGAAAAGTAAAGGCCTTCATTTTGTGACACCAATTCCTACACTTAACAACATAAAAACAGCTCTATACGCAAGCCGCAAAAGGACTAATTTTAAGACAACATCAGAAGTAGCTATTCCTTCAAAATTTGAAAAGGATTTTCTACTGTCTGATTATTCGAGTGATAACTGTCGCATTATATTGTTTTGCTCTACAGAACAAAGAAATAAAATTAAACATGTTCTAGAATTTTTCGGAGACGGGACTTTTCAAAGTTGCACCTTTCGCCCAGTTATACTCTATTCACGGCGATATAGGATCTAAGACTGCAAAAACTAAAGACGGTTCATTTGTGTATGCTTTAATGTCAGATAGGAAAGAACAATCCTTCATAGTATTGTTTGAAATGATAAAATCCCAAATCCCTGGGTGATCTCCACAAAAACATCATATAGATTTTGAAACTGCTGCTTCAAACGCATTGATATGAAAGTATTCCCGGACATAAAAATCAAATTTTGGTATATCACTTTAGCAAAAGTTTATGGAACAAGGCCAAAACATTGAAAATAAACCGTAAAAGAGATCGAAGGGTTGTGGGTTTGTGTTCTGCCCTAGCACTGCTTTCGGAATCAAATATTGACGAAGGCTGGTTGTATACAGTGTGTGGCCCAAAACCGGGGATAATATTAAAAACAGGGGCTCTATAAATCACCGGTAATTACATTATAATGGTCTTACCTAATTAAAATCAAAACTTAACTTTCAGTTTTTTTCTAACAAACTTAATCGCAAATTCAATGTAATGCAAACACCGCTAAATCTACCGCGTGTTGTCAATGGCACCCTGTACTCAGACATACCTTATACCAACTGACCAAGCGACGATATCGCGACGGGAAAATACATTACCTACGATTTTTAACTTTGTAGGCTGTTTTCTCCAAAATTATAGACTTTGTAATATTAGATTCTTGTGATAGTTAATTGAAATGTTCTAAAGAATCCCCATTTACTTTTTTCGCCCCGGTTTTGGGCCACACACTGTATAAAAACAGGATCATCTAACAAAACAAAAATTTGCAAATTCACGAAATATATGGAAACTTTCTGGCTCAACTGCTGCGCTTTTCAATCACAATGGTGTGTGAGTTCTGAGAGACACCGTACTAATAACACGGTAGAGAGTTGAAACTCAAAAATAAACAAAGAAATGAAGAAAAAAGGTCCAATTTCTCCCTGGCGATTGCTCAATGGCATAGTGAATTTAGAGCATAAATATGAACTGCAGAGAGATTTAAAAGATATGGAGTGACGACAAGAGTATATCGATGATGACGATATTATTAGAAGCACAATTAGAGCTTTTGCATAATGAGACTAGTGTCGATTTTTTTTTGAAAAGTTTCGTTAAATTAAATAAAACCATTGTTTTGTGTTTTGAGCGAATTGCACTTTATTTTATTATTCATACATATGTAGCAAATATGCATATAGGATGTTTATAAAAATAATATGACCACCAATACAAGCGATTCTCGCTGGTCATTTGAGTGCGGAGTTGACCTCCACTGAGATAAGACGCGTCCACGCAGAGTACAGTGCATAACCAGTGTGTCGGGACCCCTGCCTTACGGCGTTCATCTACACGTCCAGTGTCTAGTTCCGCTGGACGCCCCCGGTGCGCAGTCCAGTCACTTGGACCCATCGCTTACGGCCTAAGTACGGGCGGCCGGTGTCTCGCACGACTGGTTCATCCACGCGTAACTATACCCACATAATATTTGGTTTTAATTTTTATGTCGAGTTTTGTGATACTTAAGATAAAGATAAAATTAAAATGGTGAACAACTGCGCTGGTTGTCGCAAAGCTATCACAACTTCACAAATTATGATATGCTCCTCATGTAAAGGAAATTACCATCCAGATTGCGTCAACAAAGATTATCGCAGTCTTCCAAAGAGCGCAATTCTCAGTTGGCTGTGCCCACCCTGTCAGAGTAAAGTACTTAAAACTGACAGTACACTTACACCGCTGCGGCAACAGTCTACCGCGGCCAGCAGTGCGGATGCGCAAACGTCGAAAGCAAACGTCACCCTGCGCCCACAGAACCGAGAGGCAGAAAAGCGTTCGCAGTCTGAGGCGGCCTCAACTGCCGATAACGACCCACTAATTGAGCTCACCAGAGAGATAAAGCTGCTGCGCGTTGACATGGTCGAGGTAAAGAACCATTTAAAGAACTTAACTGCATGTGTGGCGAACTGCACTGCGCGCCTAGACGAATATGATGCGAAACTAGCCTGCTCCGATGCCAAAATACGCGCCCTGGAAGAAAAGGAACTGGAAAATGCGCTGCTTCATCAAAGAGTCAACCATCTCGAAGAGAGACTTAGTTCGCAGGCACAAAACATGGTACGAAACGAAATAGAAATACAAGGTATCAACGAACATATGAATGAAAATTTATTTCATATCGTGAAAATAGCCGCAACGAAGATTGGGGTGGAGCTGGCTGTCTCGGATATCGACGACGTATCGCGTGTTGGCCCTCGCCGTGGTGCAAGCTCCCAAACCTCGGAGACTTCACTTCCACGACCTGTCGTCCTCCGCTTCGTACGGCATATGAAACGCCAAGAATTTCTAAAAGCGGCCAAGTCGAGACGCAATATTACCACTGCCGACATTGAGGTAGCAGGACGGAGTAATAAGCTTTTCTTCAATGAGAGGCTTACGACAGAGAACAGACGTTTATTTCGTGAAGCGAGGCAGTATAAATCAAAGCATGGCTACAAATACTGTTGGACTTCTAACGGGCGCATCTTCTTGCGAAGGAGGGAGGGCGGTCCCGTTATCACAATACGTGGCGAAGTGGATCTTCAAAAGACCTGGAAAACGGATCAAGCTTCGCCCCCTGGCAATCTGGCCTCCCCTGGCATCCTTCCTGATGGTCACCACTCGACGGATTCCGCGGCCGGCGCGACTTTTCGCCTCGACAATTGTTAGATATTTTTATTACAGTTTTCTTTTACATTTTAATAAGTTATATCATCTAGCAATCTTTTTCTTAGTAAACAACCACTTAGCTATTTGCACAGTGGTTTTAGTTAATATTAGCGCTGCCAGCTCGCATACACACCTACACCATTACCTCACACTTGTAATGTCACACATATTTCCATACACACTATCCACAAACACAGTCTCAAGAATTATTGTACCTGTTTCATTGCTGAGTCATTCTGCCGGAGCACTGACTTTATGGTCTAGTCTAGAAGTTCAACCTTTTCTTAACGTTTTAATTATCTATGGCGTCGCGTGATGTTGAAATTGACATTGACCAAACCGTTGCCATTGACTGTCACTTACTTGAATCGATCAGCCAATGCAAGCCTTTTTTCGCAAATGTTGACTTTTTGAAGTTCATGACGCTCAACATCAGAAGCCTGCAACGGAATTTCGACGCTTTCGAAGTAGCCTTGCAGCAAATGGATACCGTTTTTGATATAATTGTACTTACTGAATGCTGGTTAAACGAATACTCAGTTATTAACCGTCTTTCAGGATATAACGCTCACCATACATCCAAGCATATTAACAAAAGCGGTGGTATAGTCATATATGTTAAGGAATCTCTCAATGTCTCTGTTGTCGAACCTAGATTTGACGACGCAAATTGTCTTGCAGTGGCTTTATCTGATCAACTCAAAATCTTTGGAATTTATCGTTCCCCTTCGTTTCACAATAAAGACAATTTTCTTAGCTCCCTGAATCTGGTACTTGGTGAATCTAAAGGTTTTCACAACTCGGTGGTTGTCGGAGACTTAAATATTAATATATTGGATTCCTCAGATAATCAATCTTCTGACTACTTGCACCTTCTGGCGATGCACGAATTTCTCCCGGCAGTTACCATTCCAACAAGAAAGAGCTCGTGTTTGGATCACATCTTTATCAAATCTAAATCTAGCTCAATCGGTGCCGTCTGCCAGTGCTCTATTACTGACCACGACATTGCTATGGCCGCAATTGCTGCTCCTCGTAAACCTAAACAGCGGCCACGCTGGACTACAAAAACTGATATTGTTGCTGCAACCCTGGACCTACAAAAAGCTGACTGGTCTAAGGTAACTACTTCTTCTGATGTAAACGACGCGGTTACTCATTTTGACCAAATTATATCCACTGCAATAAACACTAACACCCATAAGATAAAAATTAGCCGATCTAAACTAAACCTTAAAGCCTGGATCACACCCGGCCTAATAAAGTGTATGAGGCATAGAGATAGACTTCATAGCAGAGCAAGAGCTGCACCGAACGATCATGTCCTTCAGACAATTTATAAGCGATATAGAAATTTCTTTGACAACTTACTGTACAACTTGAAAAACCAACACCAAAGTAAACAACTGACAGAAGCTCAGGACAACCCAAAGAAACTATGGAAATCAATAAAAAATATCTGTCACTGTCACAATAGTGTGAATTCCGCAATCGATCTGACAATTTTGTCCAATTCTCCAAAAGATTCATTGAATATATGTAATCAGCACTTCGCATCGGTTGGTCAGACCTTGGCTTCTGATATCCTGTGCAAACTTTCTGAGACTCAATCATCTTTAGCATCAAAAGTAAAATCAAGTAATTCAATTGCAAACTCCTTTTTTCTCCATCCAACAAATGTTAATGAAGTAGATAAAATCATTTCGAATCTTAAAACTGATAGTGCGCCGGGTCCGGATTCTGTCAAGCCCATGTTCATAAAAGAAATCAAAGAAATAATTCTAGAGCCACTGACTCATATCTGTAATTTAAGTCTGGAGTCTGGTTGCTTCCCCGATCTTTGGAAGTTGGCTCAAGTGTCGCCCATTTACAAAAATGGATCTAAAAATGATCCCAACAACTATCGTCCAATATCCCTGCTCTGCGTTTTTTCTAAAATCTTGGAAAAGATAGTCAATTCTCGTCTTACGGCTTTTCTTGAGAAAAACAAAGTTCTTTCCGATAATCAGTTCGGTTTCAGGAAAGGAAAGTCTACGGAAGACGCAGGAATTTATCTGTCAAATAAAATATCCAGCTATCTTGATCGTGGTGGTAAATGTGCGGGAGTATTCTTGGATCTTTGTAAGGCGTTCGATACTGTGTCAACTGATATCCTAATTAGTAAACTGAATGCCTCGGGCATAAGAGGAGTAACGCTCGAGTGGTTCCGCAGCTATCTGACCAATAGGCGCCAGGCTGTTAGGGTCGGTGAGTACATAAGCGATGAGTTACCAATCACTTTTGGAGTGCCGCAGGGTAGCATCCTCGGCCCCACGCTCTTCCTTATTTATGTTAACGATATCCTTAGACTTAGGCTGGATGGCGCAGAGGTAGTCTGTTATGCAGACGATACTGTGGTGTTGTTTCACGGATCGACATGGGAGGAAGTATATAGCCTCGCGCAAGGAGGGTTGTCAGACATAAGTGCGTGGCTAGATAACAATTTACTTACCCTCAATGTGAGCAAATCTAACTATCTTGCTTTTTCAAAAACTTCTGTTTCTCATGCTTTCCTGGATAGACATCTACCAATACACTCGAGCAAATGTCCCAACCTGGTCAGTGGCTCCACATCGTGCGCATGTAGTTCTATAGTCAGATCTAAAAAGGTTAAATACCTGGGACTTATTATTGACGAAAATCTTTCCTTTAGGCAGCACATTGCCGCTCTATCTAGCAGAGTCAGGAAATGCATTTATATAATGAAGAGACTCCGCCACTGCACGTCGGAGCAAGTACTTCGTATCGTTTACTGTGCGCTGTGTCAATCAATATTGCAATATGGTGTGACGGTCTGGGGCAGCACCCCAAAAAGTACGCTGCTGCTTCTGGAGAGGGCGCAGCGCGCAGTAATTAAAGTAATGTTACGGAAGCCCTTTCTTACCCCAACTGACACTCTTTATCGGGATTCAAAACTCCTGAGTGTAAGGCGGCTGTACGTGTTAAAAGCAGTAGGTCGAGCGCATGCGGGATTGACAAACTTACCAAACTACACCGAACTTTTGGCCAAACGTACGTTCAGGGTCCCCCTACCAAGTTACAAATCAAGTCTCGCAAAGCGTTCACCAGACTATATGCATCGACGTATTTATAATAACATCTGTAAAGTGCTCAGCATCCAAAGCTGTACAATTGGTAAGGCTAAGGTGACTGTGAGGAAGTGGCTACTGACTTTATCATATCAAGACACAGAGGCCCTTCTACTTGCCAGCTAATGTTAATTCCTGTCGGTACATATTCAGCTGCAGAGACACACACACACACACACACACACATACACACACATACACACACACACACACACACACACACACACACACACACACACACACACACACACACACACACACACACACACACACACACACACACACACACACAAGCGCGCGCGCGTGGGCTTATCGTATCACTCTGTAAATAATATTAGTTAAATCCTTGCCTTTCAAATTTATATTGTATAATTCTTTGATTAATATGTTTCACACATTGCACTCCAGGGTCCCAAGATACAGGCTCAGCCTAGTTTGGGGTCCGCCAGATATGTCTTTTTATGTATACTCGGTGTTGTTAAGCAAATAAAGTTTTTTGTAATTTTTTTTGTATTAGAATGACATGTCAGTATGACCACCGAGAAACGGGGGGGCTTTTTCGTGGTCCTACTATATTAAATTTGTTCTACTGACTTTCGGGACGGGGCTCCATTTTCTGGGTGGTTTCCCCTTCGGGCATCTGGGGATACCTAAAGGATTATTCGCGGTAGTTCCTATGGATGTTCCTACGTGCGCGGGCCTTTGAGAATTCATACTATACAACGCAGTGGAAAGCAAACGCGCACGCATTCGGTGTGGCTGGGCCTTATTGAGAATGACAAATTTACTGTCAGTCGTTAGCACAAGTTCAATAGCTATAGCAGGCCGAACGCAGAATCTGGGGCCCTATTCTACCTACTCCTATATTGCCCTTGGCATAGGTATTATCGTATTGTCAACGTTTTGATAGGTCTGATTTATTTGAGAGTAATGGCGGCCGACTTAAAAACAATACGATAACATTTCTTAAACAATATTGTTCTACCCAGAAGATCAAGATCCCTAGGAGTAAGTAGGTATACCGTTATAAATTAGCAACAGTCCATCAATTTAAATTTTTTCAACGCTATAAAACTCTGTATGATATTTATTTCTCCTCTCTTGACGCTGTCATTATGACAGAGTTCTATGGTGGTTCAATCACGAAATAAATGTCGTATATAAAGATATTGATCTACTGTCTTTTAATGACAGATTGACTAGCCACCCGTCCAGGCTTCGTACGTGTCGAGAATTGGTTTATCTATCCGGTTCTAGTTTAGCGAACATTTATATTGATGCTGGCTGTATCACGCGAGTTCGCCAGCGTTAAAGTTTATTGCTACTCATGGAAAAAAACACTCTGTCCTTCTTCGAGATTCAAACTATCAATCAATACCAAATTTGATTAAAATCGGTTCACCGGACAAACCTACTTTCACATTTATAATATTGGTATGGATGGATAAGGAAACGCACATCAAACTTTTGATTACTAACCTAACCTACCGTTATAGGGGTTTTAATGGTTATTGCTTTAATGTCTATGTTCACCATACAATTTTGATTCACAGTGCATTAAGAAAATAACCGAAAGATAAGCTCGGCCATCACAGTGCATGCGAACTAGCAATCAGTGCATGTGATCATAGCAAGACCATAGCGTGACTAAAGCCAGTGTACACTAATTTGATGCACATTACACGTGCATCGTTTTACTAAGTTGACCGAGAGCTAAATCATACACTGTAAAATGGCTCTAAACGCTCTTAACAACACACAACTTTTTATCCACGAGGATCCAACGGTATTATTGAAGATGAGCCAGATAGCTGCTAATATCGCGTTTCATAATTTCCAGTGGCGATACGTAACTCTAGTTATGTTCAACAATGTCAATCTGATTGGGCTTACAATGTTCTTAAGTAATTACAGGCAATCAGTGATACTTAAAATGGGGAGCTTCATACCTCAACATCG
The DNA here is from genome assembly GCA_923062465.1 of Acleris sparsana. Taxonomy (NCBI): domain Eukaryota; kingdom Metazoa; phylum Arthropoda; class Insecta; order Lepidoptera; family Tortricidae; genus Acleris; species Acleris sparsana. The sequence continues at coordinate 8,445,842 of OV281293.1, forward strand.
GGCGTCAATATTGCAGTTTGTTTTATTTGGACGAGATACCTCAGAACTCATAGGTATGCTGCAATGGCTAGCCGAAAATCAATATGACATATCAGGAAAATATGTGATCATTTGTTCTTCGATTGACCAAGAGAAATGCAACGAAAAAGACATTTTTGAAACGTTATCAAGTGTCAGCATTGTCAACGTATTGTTCATCAATGGTGTCTCTGGACAAGATGATCCTAACATTTTATCTTACTTTCTTGTTTCCCCGGGAAAATGTAAGAACAGTGAACCTGTACACATAAACATGAGTTTAGGGTGCTCGAACAACACGTGCTTCGAGTCGGCATTTCCAGAAAAGTTTTCAAATATGTATAAGTGTCCTTTAGTTGTTTCAACCATAGAGCAACCACCATTTATGATTTTACGGAATAACAGCGACGAACCACGCGGTGGAGACGGTGAAATCCTGCGCGTGTTGGTGGGAATTTTGAACGCGACTCTAATTATAAAAGTGAAGGGGAATGATTTCGGGCACTACGAGAACAACAACTGGACGGGGTCCCTGGGGGACGTGTTCAACAACCACGCGCACGCCTCGATGTGCTCCGCTCCGCTGAACTCTGAAAAATATGGAAATTTTCAAATTTCTTTCACGTACAACTCCAAAGATATAGTGTGGGCCGCGGGACTTCCCGCTCTCAAGCCAGCATGGGAAAAACTTTTATACCCTCTCAAAATTTGGGTAAGAGTCATAATATTCCTCATGTTTATTGGGATTATTTTCATGAATACGTTTACAAAGACGCGTGCTTGGAAAAAAGTAATAAAAGTACTTAAAATAGACCCTCCTAAGTCAAACTTACTCTTTTTTGCTTGGGTTGCATTTTTGGGCATGCCCATATTACGGATGCCCTCCAAGCCTCCTTTACTCATGATTGTGGGTCTTTGGATTTGGTTCACTTTTATCATTCGCACATTATATCAGGCGACGCTGATTAATGTCATGAAACAGCCCATTTATGATGACTCATTTACTACATTTGAGGAGGTTATTGCTAATAAAAACCCATTTGGAGGACTACCATCTTTGAGAGACTATTATGTAGAGGATAAATACGTTTATAATAACTGGATCCAAAAGTCTCTAGTCGATAGTTACAGCACATTAGACAACATGTCTGTTGGGGACTCCAATTTTGTATTAGCTATGAATAGAGATGTAGTATTGCACAAATTAATAAAATCAAAAGGTACGAAGCATTTGCAAATAATTCCCCAAAAGATAGTGAACAGCCCAAATGCTATATTCTTCAAAAAATTCTCTTTTGTCGCTGCTCCCATAAGCCGAATTTTGAGCGTTTCAATGGAAGGAGGCTTTGCTCAAAGGTCGTATTCGCAGTTTTTTCTTAAAGGGCAACTGCTTATCCGCCATTCGAAGACACAGCGGACTAACGCTCTTCGGATAGACAATTTTAAGGGCAGTTACATAATTCTGATAACTGGTTGGTTTCTTTCAATACTATTTTTTGCAGTTGAATTAGTTTGTGGTAAATGTATTAACAATCCTAAACACACATTTAATCTCTAGTTGTAATTCTTTAAAGTCTTTTGAAGATGTGAGTAACGCGGCCACATAACTTACCTACAATAAATAAATAAATATTACTTACCTAAATAAAAATTGTTAACTTAGTTTGTTTTCATTTCGCTGAGTGAGTTTTCTATTCGGAGTCGCTGTCCAAATTTCTGTCAGAAAGTTACTTAATCAGTCGAGTAATTGTAACATGATGTAATTGCGGTATAATTTACAAAATTTGGACAGGAGAGCTTAGATAGATAACTACCTACTTTACTTAAATAGTAACAATAGGGCTCTCACAAATATTGATAGATATGTCTACCTAGTATTTTTTTTATTAACTTTCTTTTGTTTTACACTTTTGCTAGTCTACAATGACGATTGGAATATTTTTTATTTCGTTAGTACAGTCAAGGGCATTAATATCTATACAGCCATCGCGTCAAATTAATGTATACACGGACCTTATTGTAAATGGGATAAAGTTGTACAGATATTTTTGACGTCTTGGGAACGTATATACAGGGTGTCTTGAAACTCTTGTGATTAATTTTAACAGTAGATAGGGTGGATTATTTGGATCATCCCCTACATTGGTAATTTTTTTTTAAATTAATATTTGACCGAGTTACAGACTGATTTATCATCGCCTTTCCTGACGATGCTCTTAGTGTGCCCCATCTTAACTAATTCATTCATAATTATGTGTCACAACGTATTGTAAATAAACAAACTGTTCCCTCTGAAAAATGATTGTGATCATGGTCAAAGCTTCCATGGGGTTCATAAAACTAAGACTTTATTCTGTAATATGAACGAAAAGAGGGTCTCTATTAAGGATAAGGGCCTAATATGTAAATAATTTAAATATGAAACTTACGATTGCGATTTTTAATCACACTCACACAGCTAAAATAGCACTTTTACTTTAAACTTCTTTTACGAGATCACGAATCATGGATTTATTTTATTCATTTGTACCACTATCAGGGATAATTACGAATAAAAAACAGAACAATTAAAACGAATCACTACGTCGAGACTGTGGTTTGACAATTTGACATAGTATTTTTTTAAATCTTGTACCATTAAAACTCTTTATGAAAAGAGGTTTAGGTTTCTTTTATTAAAATAAAATTGTTCCTACACGTAACGTTTTATCAGAATTACATTTAAAGCTGGTGTCATATACGTTGTTGAAAGATATTCGGATCCCAGAAGAAAGAGAAAACATAAAATTGCTTCGTAAGAAGAGGTCGACGTGGTGACACTACAGTATTCTTAAGAAGCAACCATCATTTAATGGTGGTCATTAAGTTGGGAGTAATAGTTTATTAGTCAGAAGGTTTTGGGTAAACATTGGATGATGTTACCAAAATTCCACTCCAACAAACACCCTCATTTTTTACAAACCTAAGTTACCGACTTGATATACCTTTGCCACCAGTGCTTGATGATCTACATTGTCTGATGCTATTGCTGAAATGCAAGGCCCCTCTACTCAACTGGCATGTCTGGCATCAAGTTCAGCCCGTGCCTGACTAGCGCAGCTATTATGCTGCTGGGTTTTGTCCCTTTGTGAAAACATTTAAGCATATTGATGGCTTCCTCTACCTTGCTTATAACTGCATAACTTTGGGCCAAGTCTGTAGATTTACCTTGAGTTTTCGTGTGCGTTGGTGAATTGGTCATGCTACTCTCCCGTATAGGTTCCATTCGCATAGCATAGCGTGGCTGTAAATCCTAGTAATAGATTTAAGTACTGAACTTAAGAAAATGGACACACGCATGCACATGCGCTTTCTTATTTGAAAGAATAGCCTTGTCTATTTAAAGAATTTCATGATTAAAAGGATTATAGTTATTAAGAAAATAAAAAAATATACGGAGACATTTTATAACGTAAAGTATTGAGGTTTTATATGTTGTATGTAAAGAGGTTGATATAGTTATATTTTCAAACATTGTTGAAAACAGGTAACGTGTATTGTATCCCCATTTGGTTCGAGTAAATATAAACACTGCAGTGTCGCTCAACTTTTTCTTCGAACTACGGTCCTACTACAAAAGTCATAGTGCAAAGTCACGCTAAAAACATAAACAAATATACTAATGAAATAAGTTATTACCTATACTCGTTTTTTAAACCGAATATAATAAATAAAACCGGGTTAAAAGGTATAACTTTTTAGTCAAGGTGTGAGTATTTTTCTTATTAACCTTTTTCGATCCACATTGGCTGCCCTACAATTTTTAGTGACAGACATAAAAATAGTTGCTCTATGGTGAAAAATAAATGTCATAAAATCGTGGTTCGTTAAATAAAATTCTATGAAGTATTGAAATAATAAATGCAGTAAGTATGTTGCACTTTTTGAATTGCCGAAAATGTATTCTAAGTACTTAACAATTATTTAAATAAGTATTGCTGTTATTGTTCTAGTATAAAGGCGGCATGCATGCCGTTGACGAAGGAAGGTGAATGAGATGTTGAGGAATATAATTTACAGCAGTACCCGAGGTATCTTACTTAATAATATTATTCTACTATAATATTGTGTGTGCGTGTGTTAGTTTGTTACTCCTTGACGCTACATCGGCTCGACAGATTTGGATGAAAATCAGGATGCACATAAGTTATACCTTGGATAAGTTAAACATTCCCGTGGGAATTCCGATAACCGAATTTGACGCGGACAGAAGCTAGTAAATTATAAAGTTGGTATGTTTGCATGTTTGGGTTTATGTATGTTATGTTACTCAATCAGGTTTCAACCACTGAACGGATCGGGGAGAAACTGGGCACACAAATTATACTTCAATAAAGGTGGAGGTTCCATTGTATGTTCACCGGTTTCGCCTTCAATTATGGACCGATTAAAAAAATAAATTATTTTATACAGTAGGTATACTTACGAGGTGGTCCCATTGTCACGAAATCTGAATCTAATGAGGGGATCCCACAAGAATTGAGGGAAATGGTCAAATATTATAGGCTTACATATGGCGATTTTAGTATTTTTAGTTACTAATGCAGCATTATTTGCATTCAGAAAGTGTCATTTAGTGAAGTGGAACTGATGATGAAGACCACAGATTCCTCAACGGTACCTATTTTAAGGCTGGCGATAAGATATCTCTATTAAGATAGTTGAGCGACTATAGCGATGAACGTTTAATATGACTATTCCAGCGGCGTTGCTTGCGTGGAGCTTGAATGTCTTACAGTTTCATATTAACTAAGAAGTAGGACTACATAATATCTTTTTATGATCACTAAAAAGTATAATAAGTGTTTAAAAAAAACTGCCTTCAACCACAAAAAATAAATTAAAAAATTGTATGTATAGGTAAGTCCAACTGAAGTCGGCTTTTGGTTAATATTGTGAGTCGACTTCAGTTGGACTGACCTATACATACATACCATTTTAAAAGACGTAATTTTTTGTCTTTTGTAGGCGGTTTTTAGTACCTAAGTAATTGCGATAATTAATTCTACGCGTTCGGACTTGCAGAAGCTAATTCAGAACAGTCTGCATGCCAAAGCCTTTACTTTACAAAATGTGGAGCATAGGTAGTTCATTTTGATCCTTGTTCATAAGCTATGGGGTCCTAATAAATCCAAACTTTCGACTGTTGAAGCGCGAGCCGTCATCTTGAGTTGATGGGCCTAAATTAGTTCGATTTCTAATAATTCCTCAACAGTTGCTCCTACGAAAAAAATGTGTAAGTATATGAGAAGGATAAAGAAAAGGAAATTGTGCACAGTTTGTGAATATATGTTTTTTTATATTCAGATACTAGCGTCGGAAGAAAATTTTGTTTACAAAAGCGCAAAGGCAAGAGAAAACAAAACGGTAGCATGATGAATTGTATGCTGGGCTTTACGTTAATATGTGTAGCTACAGTCGTTATAGTATTTTATAAGCTGCACGCAAAATAGGCGTACCAAATACCTAAGTCGTCAAGTTGCGGAAAAGAGCCCGCCACAACCTATTTTATAAGCTTTATTTTACTCTTTTTGTTTGTTCATATGTATGATTGGGTCGCATCTAGCATGCCAATTTTAAACCAGTTACGGTTATTAAAAAAAGCGCTAATAAGTGGTAAAATATAAAATGTTTTTACTCTGTATCTGTAAGAAAACATAATGTGCAACCGATAACATGCAACGTTTAACAGCTGGTCTGATGATGAAGTTGAATGGTGGCCAATATTACGTACGTTGTGGCATTTTATTATACAGATGCAGATAATAGTAATATTTTCTTTTTTTAGGTAAATTAAGGCGTGCATCACGACTTTTATATTTTTAAAAGGAAACAGAAGAACGAAAACAATTATTGAAGGAAACGGAAGCTAAATCTCAAAATTCAAGAGAAGAGAATAGTAACATTAAGTTCTTATTTCATACTAACATTATAAATACGTAGCTCAGAATCCTTGCTTCCCGAGTTTCCATCCAGAGTTTGCTTTTTTTCAGCTTTTATTTTAACTTGCATTGTTGGTATGTATGTAAGTTGTCCGTTAAAATTTGCAAGTCAATTTTGAGCCAGTTCCCGTTAATGGAATGGGCTGAAACTTGGACCTCATATGTAAACCCGATGACAAAACTAGAAAGCGAGTTTGCAAACATCTCTGCTTGCTTGTTGAAATTATGGTGGATTAAAGAAACTAACGAACATATTAAAAGAAGTTCACGCTACTTCAAACTCAGTGAGCTACCTACCATTAAGAACCTTGTATATTCTGCACCCACCTTCTGACTCCATCATCAGTCATCAGATTAGCCTCAATAATGATTATTAGGAAATTGTTACATTGTCAACTGGTTAACATGTAATAAATAAACACGGGAGCGGTTAAGCGATTTAAATCTGATATTTTCCGCCCCCTCCGCCTTCTCCGGCCGGGCGTCTCGTTCCTACCCATCATCATCATCATCATCATCATCATCATCATCATCGTCATCATCATCATCATCATCATATTATACTAAAAGTCCCAACACGGTGGATCTACGTTAAATATAGCGGAAATCCTATCGCCAATTTCCGACTCCATCATCAGATCAGCTCTTAGATACCATAATATTTTATGGTATCTAAGAGCTGATCTGATGATGGAGTCGGAAATTGGCGATAGGATTTCCGCTATATTTAACGTAGATCCACCGTGTTGGGACTTTTAGTATAATATGATGATGATGATGATGATGACGATGATGATGATGATGATGATGATGATGATGATGATGATGGGTAGGAACGAGACGCCCGGCCGGAGAAGGCGGAGGGGGCGGAAAATATCAGATTTAAATCGCTTAACCGCTCCCGTGTTTATTTATTACATGTTAACCAGTTGACAATGTAACAATTTCCTAATAATCATTATTGAGGCTAATCTGATGACTGATGATGGAGTCAGAAGGTGGGTGCAGAATATACAAGGTTCTTAATGGTAGGTAGCTCACTGAGTTTGAAGTAGCGTGAACTTCTTTTAATATGTTCGTTAGTTTCTTTAATCCACCATAATATCAACAAGCAAGCAGAGATGTTTGCAAACTCGCTTTCTAGTTTGGTCCTTATTTATATTATGTTTCTGTTCCAGGCAGCTACGTCGGTGTATGTAACAAACGAACTCTACCATTGGAAATGTATACATATTTTACTTCCACAATGCTGAACTGACAGAGATATTTAGACATACTGTAGAGTGTAGATAGCATGATGTAAAGCCCGTTTAACGCACAAAAGTTAGGTTAGGTTAGGTTTTACGTCGTACCACAGATTCAATAATAGTTACTACGTCGTAACAAGTGGTCGTCTGAACACGCAGGTAACGTAAAGCGGCCAGACTTCGGCTGATGATAACGCTACGTGAAATTCTTCGGTATCCATAGATGGATAGTTCCCGAGGGAATAGCGATACACGACTTGAATGCGGACGGAGTCGAAAAGCTAGTTGTTCATAAGTTTCTATCAACGTAGACAAACTATTCCATTCAGCGTCACGCCCTGTGATCTGTGATACGAGTCTGATTTGGTTTGGTTGGCAATATGTTTATGACTTTCTACAACCTCTGTTATCTATAAGTGTACTGTATATTACTAAGCATACTATTCTTTATTTTATCTAAACGAGCGTCCCCATCCCCACTGAGAGCATTCGCATGCAATGAGCATTCGGCGCGAACTTTGAGTGGTGTGTAAGCTTTTTAACGGTCGGCTCAACGTCCATACCACTCGAATATTCACGCGAATGCTCTCAATGGGGATGCTCCTTTATAAATATTCTTATTCTTATATTTTTTTACTGGGGCTGCATACAACACTGTTTAACAACATTTCTTTACACGTGTTATCGTAGGATGCCATCTATTTGGCATAATTTTTAATGTCCGAAACGTATTAGGAATAACAAGTTTTGCATAATTTATTTACGCCGAATCTTAAATTTGCTGAAATTTTATTTGGCATAAATCTATATTATTCGAATGATTGTTTACGCGGATATGTTCGCATAATATTGGTACGCAAGAATTTCATTATGCATAATGTTGTTTAGCATATCTGTAATTTAGCGGAACTTTGATAGCCCGAAATCTTGTCCGAATTTATGTCCGAAACAACACTCCTCCTCGATTAGGTCATTATTAGGTTATGTTAATATTAAATAATACCTATTAATAAGTAAATAAAAAAAAATACTTATCATCTATTATTTTGTTATAAGTATTACACACCACTCAAAGTCGCTCCTTTAGATAAAATAAACTATAGTATGCTTAGTAATAACATACACAATACGTATCCATTTTCTACATACTTACAAAGAAATGTACCAGTTTGGGGTTGCTGTTGACTCTCCCTAGCAACCCCAAAGATTAATTTAAGAATTTGTTATTTGCTAAAACATAAAAACCCTGAACACCGAAGTTAGGTTAGGTACCAACATGGAAAAAGTCGAATTTATTCTCTCGACATGTTGAGCAAAAGCTTTATTCTCTTGATAAAGTACAGCATACGCTCGCAAAACAATAAAATGCACAAGTGTTTTAGTTCATTTGTGCTCTCGAGCTACGGAGGTACATTTAAAACGAAGTGTGTACTAATTCAGTAAATGTTGGATACAACAGCGTAATATTTTAATTAATCATAATTTCTTAAATTCAAGGTTGCTGGGGAGATTGTCCACGGAAACCCCAAATTCAGATCATTTGTACTCTCGATCTATGGAGGTACATTTAAATATAGTGCGTATTAATTCAGTAAATATTGGGTACAACAGCGTGACGTATTAATAAATAACAAATTCTTAAATTAATATTTGTAGCTGCTGGGGACATGCTCCACAGCAATCCCAAACTCAAACAATGTGTACTCTCGCATGATCTACTTGGTCAAACTTCTGCTACTGAAAAGTTGCACTAGTTTGGTCAACCGGACTAACAACCGGACTACTGCAATTAGACCCGTTTTTATATCAGGCCCGAAGGTCTAAAAACACTCAAAAACAGGAGCTCCGTCGACGCTCGGGCTCGGGCTCTGTTCCCGTGAGTTTGATTTTGAAAGAGCAAAATCAGTCGTGGTGTGAATACGGATGAATAAAATGAACCATAGTCACACCGGTGTGGTAAATTGGTGGGACTACGGATCAGACAAGGATCTATTGAGGTACATTTCTTTTTAATAGGTACAAATTTCATTACATATTGTGTACATTAGCGTTATGCTTTAAAATAATTTATACCAACAGACGGTAGGGTGTCCAAGAAGCATGACATATCTATAGTTCCTTCGAAGGAACATTCAAAGGAACTACCGCGAATAATCTGACCCTTTTTAGTTTCCTGGCCGTACTAATGAGTTCAAGATATTGTGCTTAAGATGTTCTTAAGGCATTTATTTGTGATGATCAGTCCACAGATTAGAACACAAGGTGCCACAGAATAAGTGCTATTAAACTATTAAAAGACTTATGTTTGGCCTTTTTATTTATGAAATTCATAATAGAGATATATGGCGTAAGAATGAAAGAATACCATAAGGGCATCTATGGTATTTTTTCATTCTTACGCCATACGTAGGACGTCATAAGGTTTGGATAGATTGTCTTTGGTCTGTGTCTGTAAAGCCCAAAGACTTCCAACAGGTCCATTCTCGACCTTCAATTTGACGTTGTGACCGTGACATTTGAAGGAGAAAAAACAGCGTAGTTTCTGTTTCATTTCCTCTTCAGAATCCGTAATCTAAAACGCAGAGAAAGATAGCTGGTGCAAATTTTAACTAAGGGCCGGTACAGACGGACTGCAAACTGTCAGTTCGAGGGCAGTTCTGATGCAGATGACGTAACTGCATCAAAACGTACATACGTCAAATGCACTTGAACTGCCATTTTGCAGCTAGGTTGCAGTTCAATGCTGTCCATCTGTACCGGTTCTTATAGTCCAGGTTCTATGTTAGTAGGTACTAATTCTATGGGGTATGTACCTACCACGTTGATTTAAGTCTATCAGAAAAGCAGGGTTTACAATGGGAGTCTTTAATGATTTAAGCAAATCAAGTTCGCAAAAAAAAAGTTGGATTTTTGAACACACACGGCTGGCTATGGTTACAGCAAGACATTTTTTTCTTCTTGTCAGTTTATTTATTGTTTTATTTGTAAATGTGTAAGATAATTTAGTTTTGATCGTATACTTCGGCACAGGGGAAAGTTTGTGTAAGGCTTCTTACAGACAAGCGGCATTTTATCTAGCGGCCGACAGGTGGTGACGGCTGCAGTAGCCTCTGCCGTTGGCAACATGCCGCTCGTCTGTAAGAAGCCTAAGGCGACTAACAAGCGACTAGGCGGCTGGTAACTGTTATTTATTGCTCTAAGCCTGGAACATGGATAGATTGAATATGTACTACTTACGCATATCGGTTCCATGGCCTGGGATCACATACAAATTATAATCAAATATGCGACGGCCTTTATATCCCGACTGTTAGCTATGTACCGCCATGAATGACCATAAAGATCAATACGGACGGCAATAAACGGATCGTTTATTTCATGTCCATCCGAACTTTTTGAAGTATATGACAGTAGCTATTTATCAAAGAGTTGAACTTGAACTTGACCATGAAGTCTATGATTTATGGTTGTCATTTCATCAGATGTCATGTTAAACTAAATTTCAGATTTCCAAGTCTGAATTATTTTTGCTTAAAAACAATTATGTGGTATATTTTAGAGTAGAAAGAAATGGTAAATGTTCAGATCTCAACATCCCTATGAAACGAATGATACAATCAGGTCTCGGCAGTGCATACCTATTCCAAGAGATCTAGTGATCATTTCATAACCCGCTAAAATGTTCAGTTGCAAAAACGAAAATACAGTTGGTAAGTTGCATTTAAATTAATCTTTTTTTATAATGTTAACTTAATTTTAATTTACATGGAGCGAACTGTTTACATACCATGTAAACAACGAATGGTCTCAGGTCATTGACCTCGAACTTGGAATTTTGACGTTAGTTACTACGAACGTTTGGAGTAGTATAGTATCAACGTCAAAATGTCAAGGTCAAGATATCGGCTGCGACACATCAAGAAACAAAATGAACATGATTAATTTTTTTTTTTTTTTTTTACTAACAGAAACAAAAATGAACCATACCCCCGTGATCAGAATCGTGCGAACTATTACCCCGCCAAATTTCTCACAAGAGTTTCAAGACACCCTGTATATTTATGCCCTTGGCTCCAATTAAAGGACTCTTAAATGACCAACTACGGCAATTTTCGGCAATTATTATTGTCTTCATATACAGAGCAAAAACGCCTGTAGTTACTTTATTCCCATTTGTCCAAAACGTCTGTCCCCAGAGGGGACAAATTAAAAAAAACGACCCATTGGGACAACTGGGAAGAAATATCATATGTGCCCAGTGATCACAAATGGAAATAAAAAATCCCAGTTGTTAGCCACTCTGTATACCATAATTGTGTTGAATTTAAATACTAGGATTAAAGGATAAAAGAGTGGGGACAAATGGAAATAGACTGCCCATCTATAAATTGCCTACTTCGTTTGGCAGCTTTGGCTAAGGCTACACTGGAATTTGCACGTTATCATAATTTGGGGCATCATAATACCTCGTGTATACCGCATCTACTTTAGCTGTTTTTTTATACTTTCGTCTTGGCTCCTACGTTATTTTTTAATCGATAAGAAAAATACAAACTTGTCGAACAGTATCGACGATTAAATATTCGTGACCCAAAAGTTATCGGAGCAAAGTTATTAACTTCCACCTTATCGCAACCTTGGGGAAATTAATTCAGAACCTAACTTGAGACTGCTCCAGGTGTTTATGAATAATATGCCTCTAATCACAGAACTAAATGGAGAAAAAGGCAATATTAGGTAAGTTGTAGGTAAATTAAAGTAAGTTCTAAATAAACCACCTATGCAGTTTACCGGTTAAATAAAACCACAATTGATCCTTCTTACTAACTACAATACACTTTTATAACTCGTTAGTTTCTGATCCTGTCGGAATGTCAACGATAAGGAGGACTATAATAACTACTGTCAAAAAAATTACATCTGAAATTGCGTGACCGTTGTTTGTGTGTTGCATAAGATATGGAACACCCTCTACTGCACATAACATTATTTTTTATGGGATTGTCGAGAGCCGCCAAGATGGGTTGGCTTGGCAGCTATCAAACGACTTTTTTCGACTGTATCAGTTTCACGAGAGAAGTTGTTAAGAAAATCAATTACATTGCGATTTTGGAGAACATTTATGAGCACTTTCAGTTTATTTGTTTTTAGTGCTTCAACTACAGTATTTGAATATTCTGCTTTGCCTCCGACTCTATCATTTGATTCGTGAATGGGTCCCAATTTTGACTGGCATGGAAGATACGAGTAGGTATAAGAAATTATTCCTTTACATAATTACCTAACCTAAGCATCATATTGAATATAGATATGCCGTTTTGAAGAAGTAATAAGGTTTTTATTACCTATATTGAAGTAGGTAGTAGGTACATGTACAGGTATGGGCCTTTATGACAACACAGATTGTAGAATGTGCGGCGAAGAGGCTGAGACAATGAAACACCTATTGTGTGAATGTGATGCCCTCGCCGGAGTAAGAATGAAAATCCTCGGTTGTGGATACCCAGAACCGAACGATTTCAAGGCACTGCCATTGCACTCCACTATCCGCTTTTTGGAAGGGGTGGAGGCTGCATTGGACTAAGTGCTAAAAGAGGGGTAATTACACAAAAGATCCCACAGGGTCGAAGTGTATCCGTAAGGACCCCACCATAAGATAAGATAAGATAAGTAGGTACATTATTAATTACATAGTATCAGCCGTACCGTTAATTTTGGTTGAGGACGATGAGGAAAAATATATGTAGATGATTTTACTGCCGTACTCAGAGATGTTTAAGAGGAAATTAACTCGTTCCTTTTTCAAACTTGTGTATGAAGAATCATCACTAAGAATTTTCGATTCCTTTTTCGAATTTAAACAATTATTTGAATTAAAAAAACAACGGGCCCTAAGGAGCGACTTAATCGTCATTAACTGACTCTGGAGCGCGGCCGTTAACAGCAACTATTTACGTAGGTAGGCATTGCGATCAATCCAATCAGCCCTATTGACGAAGTTCTTTTGCTTACCCGCTTCGAACACGTGTAGCTAAGTGGAGCCTCAGGGAGCTTGTTATTTTCCTTAATCATATGCTGTCTTAATATATTCGTAGGTCAAAGTTCATTGCTTAGAGCCCTGCATACTAACGATAAGAAAGAAATTTCACTAACTTGAGTTAGCTTGAGCTCACATTTAGTTTATATAAAAGAAAAGAAAACCAAAAAGAACGATTATTCACTAGGTACAATAACACACATAAATATAACAAAAAAATAAGGAAAATAAACGACAGATAGTGTAATATTTCAGAAACACATTAAATAATGTCCGGTTCTTATATTCAAACCGCTGATAGATAAAGCTTAGGTACTTCAGATTTATTTGATACATTCTGTACATATTGTTAAAATGACAAATTTCAACCCGAAGTAAACCTTGTCTTTGATCCGTGGTTTCAATATAGGAACCTGAATTAAGTCAGACTACCTACAGTTGTATTACAATTATAATAAATAAATAAATATCTGGGGACAATCTCACCGAAATTGACCTAGTCCCAAACGAAGCTAGAACTTGCAATATGGCTTGTATTATGGTGTAAGTATAAGGAGCCAACTAGCATGCTGGTCACCTGATGGTAAGTGATCTCCTCGACAAATGAACGTACCTACTATTTTTTAAAAGGCCGGCGGCGCATTTGTTATACCTGCAAAATCAGGTACCACAGATGCAAAGCCGGCCTAGAAATTAATGAGCTTGAGAGTCGTATCGGTTCGGAAACACCGTCGTAAAAACCTGGGTGTTATTCTCTTAACGTTCCATCAACCGGCAGAAGCCTCGCTGCCTGATTGAGAACGCACGCGCTAAAATGTGTTTTGTACACTCTGACGGGGTTTTTTTTTTATGTCATAGAGATGGCAAACCAGCACACAGGCCACCTGATGGTAAGTGGAAACTGTGACCCATAGACATTCGCATTCACAAGACTGCCAGCCTAGGACTGCAAATGCGTTGCCAACCCTGAGGACTAAGATGGAATGCCTCTATGCTAGTCATTACATCGGCTGTCTTATCCCCAAACCGGAACACAGCAATGCGAACACTGTTGTTTGGCGGTAGGTTAATGGATAAGATGGTGGTAGCGATCCGGACGGACCCTGCACATGGTCCTACCACCCGCAAAACTACTACTACTTAAACTCGCCGCGTTCACTCGTTCGACCGACCGAACGCCGAAGTTTTAAGAGAATAACACCTCTGATTCCACTTTGACTCAATCAACTCAAACTGATATCTAATGTTTCAGATTACAGATAACAGTACAAAAGGAACAAAAAAACATAGTCACGCGAAAACATTGTCGAGGTGCTTAATAAAATAACGCATTACAAAAAAAAATTAGTTAAATACCTACTTCAAGTAAATTTCAATAATGCTTCAGACTGGCTATTTTTATTTTTTAGGTCAAACGATGCTTCTTCTGTTCATCATCGAGTGATTAACTCCACAAGTAGGTACATCTTTAGGTATACCCGACTGCCAAGACGGGTAATGTTTTCGGTGCGTATCTGTGTACCTATGTATGTATGTAATTACCAGTGATCGGGGAAAACGGTGCAAAACTTTAACAAAACTTGTAAAGCTGACATAAAGGAGAACTTGCAACCAAGAAAAACAACAATATTATTAAAAAATAAGAATAATATTGGCAGATTACTGTTCAATTTAACTCCATATCAGAGTCTCTGATTTGATATAAGGATTATTAATAGTTTCATGGCTGTAATGTAAGTTTTGTTAAGTTTTGTTAAAGTTTTGCATCGTTTTCCCCGATCACTGGTAATTACGTATATTATTTTTAACTCAGCCTCCATTACTATCAAGTAAATAAGAGCTATGGTAAAGTTAAAAATACGATACACGTCAAAGACAATATGGTTTTGCCCAGTAGAATAGAGGACCAGGACCATTTTTTGGTGCAACTCTCGGGTGTTCCTTTAGTGCAGGGGTCGCCAAACAGCCCTTCTAATCCGGCCGGAAAGCGGGAGAGCCCACGGTCCGGCCCGCTATAGCGGGGTCCCAATTTAACAGACGGTTAAGTCTTAATCAGCTGTTAGTCAATACATTTGACAACCGTTATTCGCTAACCGTCCGTTTAATTGTTGGAAACTCGGCTCTAAGTAGTTTTATAAACCCGCCCCTGACGGTTATTGGTTATACTCGAAATATACGAAACGAAATATATTTATTTGATACAGTGGCTTAAGTGGCTAGTTTTATCTTAAATAAGCGCTTAATACATATAAAATGTTATCTAATAACTGCACTGTGCGATAACGTAACAATCTATTTACCCAGTCACCTGCACTAGGCTAAGCCTGTCTCGCAGAATGACATTTTTTTTTTGTTTACCATTTTAGATTTTAGATTTTCACTCATAGCCACTCATGAACATAATCACCACCAAGTGCGTTCCTTATGGAACCCCCTGAAGACTAAGACTACTTAACTAATACTAATGTATTACCGGGTAATAATTACCCCATGACCAGCCATGAAACCAAAGTCTTGGCCCGCACGAATTTATATTAAGTGCAGTGTGGCCCTTGAGTTAAAAAAGTTTAAGGCCGTATTAATAAACTCATCTTGACTGGGAGGCCCGTCACAAGATACGTCAAAGTAAACGCCAAACCATAGAACACTGTCATTTTTGACGCATCTCGAGACGAGCATTAGAGTTGAGTCAGTTTATTAATACGGGCCTAAATACCCCTGTTTTAGTATATCCCGTGCGGAGTTGTCACATGAGAGTAGGTACTCGTAATGCAAGCTATTTAGAACCACAACTATCTATATATCAACCTACATACGTAGAGTTGTTTTTTTAATCAAAGTGCCCGCCAATCTTATTCGAAATATTAGAGGTCACACAAAATTAATAGGTCATAAGTCTGTCTCATAAAAATAATGCATTTGGCGCACTTCCGACAGTGGGCGCGATCGCTCATGTCTGGCGGGGGCCAGCGGGCGCCGTCGAGGAAACGACCTGCAATCCTGGCATACATCGCGGCTTTACGGTACGTATTTATACGACTGTACAGATTACGTGCGGGTTTGATACGTGGGAACACACGGTATTTTAGCCGTTAAAAACTAATCGTGTTTGATCTGTTATCGTATTGTCAACGTTTTGATGGCTTCTATTTACTTAACAGTAATGGCGGCCGACTTAAAAAAAATACCATAACAGGGTCAAACAAGATACAGCTTTTACCACCCGGAATAGAAGCCGTTTTCGCGTTTTCAACTGTCACTAAGTACTATATCACATGACTTTTCGTATCACGTCATCTACCAGTGACGCAATTGGTTTAAAAACGAAACGAATAGAAACGCTAGTTAGCGTAGTGCATCTTGTCAGGGCCCTCAGGGCTTATGTCTCTATTCTACTAGGTAAAACAATATGCTTTTGGCATGTTATGGTTTTCAACTCGTCCGCTATTTTTGTGGAGTAAATAAGTGTGTAAGTGCGTGCGTGCGTGAGTGTGTGTGTGTCTGTCTGTGGCACTGTATCTCTTAAACGGGTGAACCGAATTGGATGCGTTTTTTGTTTGAAAGCAGGCTTTCTAGCGATGGTTCTTAGCTAGGTTTCATGAAAATCGGTTGGGCCGTTTAAGAGATATGCTCTCAAAGAAGGCGTCATCATTATTTCGGTGGTTTTTATCTATCTAAGTATATTATTTTATTAGTTAGTTCAGTTACATGATTTTTATTCGCCCAAGATTGAGCCTGTCGATAATTCGAGCGACACATACCTATCTAACAAAGAAGCGACGTCCTAGCTAAACTAGCATAGCGCTCTGATTATTGAAGCGACATCGCACATGAAAATAACAAACTATCTGCCAATTAGGCGCCAGCATACAGGGAACATTTTGTCGCCAGCATGCAATACACACTGGAAAGTTTCTATAAAGCACCATTGTAATTTGTAAATTAGAATGATACAATCGTTTCACTCATCATTTATAATTATTTCGGAAAAAAGTGACTAGGGGCCGCACACGGTCAGTTAATGACGATCAAGTCATCTCTTAAGACCCTACACGCAGTGCATGCGCAAACGGTTTGTGCAAAAATTGGAATTGGTTGGAATTGGAATCGTGCGGTATACAGTTTTGCCGTCATAACCGTGCAAATTCGAATTTGTGCAAGTATGATTGAGCGTGTAACCGAGCCCTTATAGGTAGTAACGAAATTCATACACAAGTGTAAAAAAGAAACGAGTTAATTGTCTCTAGAATGTTTCCAACTGCCGCACTCAGAGGCGTCAATTAAATTTAATGCTTGTTTAGTGACGCGTTGTCTTATTCTATTGCTATAGCAAAGAAAGTGACAGCACCAACTTTAATTAAGCATTAAATTTAATTGATGTATCTCAGTGCGGCAGTTAGTGCGGCGGTCTGAGTACGGCGGTAAGATATTTAACGGAGCTGCTTTTTTACATAGTATGATCAAATGCTTTCATATCGCCATTTAAGTAATTACAAAAAAAATATGTCAACCATAAATTGGACCAAGTTAAGGGAAAATAACTCATTTCACGAAACAATCGGAAGTGGCGTTAAGTATGCCACGATGGTCCTTAGGGTCTAGATTATCAATCAGCAGAAAGGATCCGGATAATTATTGCGGCAAGTTATTTTAAAATCACATAGGAACCAATCCACATGTATGGGAGGGACATTATTTTAAATCGGAAAATAATCCAATTCATACTTGGTTGGATCGGTACTGCTAAAAACAAGCTAGAACCCTAGGGAATAATCATAGTCACAATCGTAATCAATTTATTGCCTCCATTACAGTGTCATACAAAACCATTTTCTGAAAAAGGATCCTACCCACTTAAGTCCGATATTTTTAAACATACGTAAAGAAAATCATTTTTCAGCCATTTTCTCCGTAGCATAATTTTGTGTAAAATCAATCTATCATTGTTTAAATGCTCCGTGAACTTAAAACTGCAAATTACCTGATTAGTCTTGGTGGATTGATGCCTTTTCAATCCAATTATTCTTAAAAATAGGATGCTAAATTTTTATAGTAAATAACAAAAAAAATACTTCTGTTTATCGTGAAATGCTTATTTGTTGCAGTCGGCCTTAAGTATAGCTGCTCTTAGTGATGCAGTTCAAACATGACGTTAAATTGACAAGTGAGCAGCTACTTATAAGGCTGACCGCACTACTCAAGTACAAACTTCGTTGAATAACCCGTAACTTTCCATATTCCATATCTAAACCTTCAAACGATTCCAGCTAGACAAACTTCGGTACCCCGACAGGTCAGTGACTGCTTTAACTACTTACAAGGCGCTACCGCCGCGTGCAGAATACCTAAGTTTCGAATAAAATAATCCGATCACGAGCGAAAGCGAGAGACACTTTACGAAAACAATTGCCAGCGCTCTAAAAGCTTTTTCCCAACAAAACCGAATTCGGCTCGAAACTTCACGCGTTTCAAAAGATAGCTAAAGTGATAGCAGTTTATTAAAAAAATGCAAAAAGCGACGCGCCTGCGCCGAGGGGCTGCGTTGTAGATCTGTGAGGGACCTCCGTCTCTCAGTCGCGCTCGCGAGTTCGCTCCGAAAACTGAACCCTGCAACTGGTCTTACAGGCTGCTGTCCCCGCGTGAACTTTCGAAACTGTGCGCAACTTTACGAACAAGCCGCACTTTGTTCTTTATTGTTTTGTTAGTATAGATAATTAAGATTAATTACAAGTGAACGAAATTGAAGATGATCGGAAAAGTTATATTCTTAGCGTCGTTACTGGCTTGCGGTGTCAATGCGAAAGGTAAAATAATATATTTATATTAGTGATAAGGTTTAATTAAAACCTAGACTGGCAAGGCTGGTTGGTCATTGGAAGATCTACGGATGACTGGAGAAATGAGGAGGAGGCTTTTGCCTAGCTGTGGGACACTAAATTGGCTATTAAACTTTAGTAATGAGCATAATGTATTTTTTTCAACGTTTCCGCGTATTAAAAATAATAGCTTTATCCTCAGACTTCGCTTTTAACCATATTTTAAACTTGTTGTCAAAGTTATTTAAATTATTTTTGATAATAAAGGTGATGTTACGATAGCGATTTATATTTTAGCTCTTCTCTTAGGAAAATAAAAACATGGAGTCAAGCCGCTTTGGTTTTGCAACCAGGAAAAAAAATAACAATAAGATATAAAACTTGAATTTATCTTATAATACACATTTTCACACATCGTCAAATAAAGGGTTAAGACATATAATAGTCGAACATGGCCCAGGGGCTCTATTCTACTACGGGTACTTGCTTTCAACATGTTCTATTGTGAACGGTATGATAGCTCTCATTTACTTGAGGGTAATAGCGACCGGTTAAAAACAATAAGATACTCGTAGAACAATACGTGTAGAGACGTTCTAGAACAAAGCCCCTGAAGCTCAAGCTACATCTACGACTTTTCGTAGCGCCACCTTGTCTTGCTACGATATTCTTACGCGGCCATTCTAAATAAAAAGTTTCAATGAATAAAATTTGGTGCTTACATTTATGTACTTCAAACAAAGATGTGACTTTTAAAACATTGCCCTATAACTATTATTTTTTAAACTCTCGACGACGCAAGCACAGGGTTTTATAAGTTGAATTTGTGCATCTGGGCTTCTTGTTTTTGACCTGTGAGTCTACCTATAGTATGGTCGCGTCTTTATCGCGTTTCAAATATGGATAAAGGATCCGCGTCACTGTCGTACTTATCTACGTGTCAGAAGGTGACGGATGCCTTATCCAAACTTTGTCACGTGATATACGCAGCCATGTTAGGGCCCCTGTTATCTATAGTGTTATCTATAATGTCAGCCGAGTTAAAAACAATACCATAACAGGTCAAATTGGATTTGGATTTTACCGCCTCGGATAGAGGCGCTGTATAACTGTATGTGCCATCGTAGCTTTCTAAGACAGCACCAAGTAACTTAATAAATTCGTTCATACTTCTTCTTATTCGAGGTACCCCTACACTGAGCATCGTCCGTCATGCTCTTGCCCGGTATTTTGAATTTCGATCAGTTCGAAATGAAAGCCAATCGGTACCTACGCACATCTCATCGAATGTTCTAGCGAACGTTTTAGTAACTGCTTGTCTATCAGTACCTTTATCTGTCACACTGACCCCGTCCAAGATGGCGGCGAGTATAGCATCAATTAATCCCGCCAGCTAAGCCCGATCAGCGTGATCACGCCGTCGCGCCTCAGGGGGCGGCGCATTAAGCTTAGTTCGCGACGTAGGCACCGATGCAGGTAAAATAGCGGTCACCTAATTGATTGAGGGTTTAACTAATGAATACTGACGAATTTGCTATTTTCTTACATTTTTTCTTCTAAATGTTCATATAGAAGAATACTAGCGACTACTTCGGCTTATGTATGAGTTTTCCGTATCACCCGTACATGTTCCAGAATTTATTAATTTATTATAAATTAAATCCTTTTATTTATTTATTTATTTTAAGAATAATTACACAGCATAACAGTATAACAAAGACAATCAAATTAATACTAGAAACATAACCTATAACATGACATTATAGATTAGGAGAGGATTATTTACACCGAAGAAATGCGGGCATCCATCTTCTCGCATAACTTCAAACATTAATTACACACAACCTACCATCTACTGCCAAATACATCACAATCAGGGGCAGATTCGACAAGCGTGTTCACGTGACGACTTGGTGTGAGCTGGAGTGCGCGACGCAGGCGCCGCGAACAGGGGGCGGCCACGTGGACGAAAGTCAAATTTTGTCATCGAGGGGACGAAAAGACGTACCACCTGCATTACCAGTTCCAGACAGTCGGAATCTGCTAGCGGTATATAGCAACAGCCAGCAGTGCATAACTTCGCCTCACCTCAAGAGAGTTAAAACCTAAGCAAAAATTTCTCTTGAATGACTCTATCCATAATAAAAACCTAAGCGTACATACCGAGGGAAAGAGACGGCGGGAAGTGACTGTTTTAAACTATGTAAAGAAGAATAATTGTATAAAGCTATAAACTACAATATGCCTAGGTTAAAGGTAACATGTAGGTATGTAGATTATCTCTCTCATAACTACTCAACTAAGGCAAGCTTGTATTATTATATTTATAAGAGTTAGTTCCTCTCCTTAAGCAGTAATGACAACGATGATAATATTGATAATAATTTATGAATTGCAGTAAACAGTATATAGGTACAGATTACAGATACTGTTTCTTTAAAGTTTGCACCAAACGTGACAGATTAAACTCATAACACCCATCGTTTTGTCGGGGGTTAATTATAGCCCAACAAGTTCGTGCGCGACCTTCCTGCGGCAAGACACGTAGTCTGGGTGTGGGGGGCGGTGAGGGAGGGTAGGCTGTGTAGCGCGGGGAAACGAAGCAGTCACCTCGCCTGTTGGATAGCTAAATTATTTCACAAGGAAAGGTACCCAACTGTCCAGCTCCGATTTTGTTGATTTTGATATATGTTAGAGAGTAGTTTAAAATAACAGGTTCGATTTGTTTTTAGTGGCCCAAACTTAACCTGTTGGGAGATATTGACATCCAAAGTACTGAAAAGTGACTAAACCCTCTAACTATATAAGTTATAAAAAAATACGTGTCTGTTATTTTAAACTTCTCTCTAACATATATCAAAATCAACAAAATCGGAGCCCAACAGTTGGGTATCTTTCCTTGTCAGTTGTGAATTGATGTGGAAAAGATTTATTTCTGAATGTTCTTAAAAAATCTCTCATAAAATAAGTACAATTTAGAGCTATATAAATACTAATATTAAAAAAAAGTACACTGCACTTTAAATTAATCTAAAATTACCCTAATCTGATGGTTTCCAAAAGCTGATGTTCTCATGAACTAATTATTTGTCGAATGTACACTATGTGTTTTGATTTTTGATTCCCATATTTTTTATCTCTTCTGGTCTTAGGTATAAATAAATACTAAGCTAATAATAATATTTGAAGTTCGTGACCGATACCGTAATAAATATTAAGAAGTTTAATAAATAGCACATCTCGTATTCAAATTACTAAGTCGTACAACGAAATTGAACACTTATTCAAAATAATTTAGAATTCCCAAGCCGTAGAAGAGGAAGCTACACTCACATTGTTAGCAAAATTTTAGAGTAAGAAGGAGCGTCGCAGTATCTAATTAGGGAGAAAAAGGAACACTCAAAATACGATCTAGAACGAAATGAGTTGAACTGGCGTCAATAGAGAACAGGGTGTTCGTATTGAACCTCCTACAGGATGTACTTTATCTGTTAGCACAATTAATTGTAGACGCAATTCATTCGAATGTTTTAAGGTTTTAAATTGTTAAAATCAGCATTAATAGTGTGTTTACAGTAAACATGAAACGGAGCATGCACAGTCTGTTTGACAAAGAACTGAAAATGACTTTTAAGTCTCGGACACGTTTCGGATATTTCGTTACGCCTAATAAGCCTTTTATGTACTTCTGTGGCATTGGTGTTGTTTACATTTAAAGTACTTTTAAGCAAAATACGTTTTTTCAAGTTCTGTGCTAAAATGCTTCGAAACCCGACGTACAATATTGTTCAGTACGGATAAGAAAATTCAATGTGAAAACCGATACGTACAAGTGGCGCAAATGTCGGTTATACTGAGAAAACTAGTCAATTTCTTTACTTAAATGGCCAATACAAAATACAGTTCCCTCCGCGACGCGAATATGAGTTCACTAAGAACAATGGAACAAAAGCGGTAGAAATTTTAAACGTAGCATTTTGTTTTTCTTTTTGTCATTGAGCTTCAATGCCGTTACAAACAAAAGGTTTTCTTTCCACTATGTCTCATGAATTTTATATGTGTACGAAATAAAAGAAAGGTTTCGTAACATGTGATTTGAAAGCTTCAACCTTCACACTTTGGTAACGTTAGGATAAGTGGTTCGGGCGACGCATCTGCTTATATGGTGATTGATTTCTTAGGTTGCCTGAGGCTAGTGGGATTGTATAAAAACATTTTAGCTCGCAGACTGCTCTTACGTGTATGGATATTGATTGCTTAGTGTTGAAGAGGCAGCTGCGGAGACTTGGGATTTGCAAATACGGTTCATACGTCTTGTCCCAGTAAAACTTGAATAGATTCATACATACAGATAATTCAGCCGCTAACTTTAGGAAATGGAAGTAAAATAAACAAATATAAGAAGATATTAAGCAGGTTATTTTGTGAGTGGTAGAGAAATTACGGAATCAACTGATGTTTGCGGTAGAAAGCATGCTTTATGAGGGTTTTACTATCCAATGATATTTTATTTATATTTATGGGTTTGCTTTTGCTCTTTACTAACTTTTGTCTTTGGAGGACGAAGATTTTCCTCCTATTTTCTTTTGATCCTAACAAGTGAGTACCATTACATATCGAGAAGTCGAAGTATCTTTGAATAGAGTGCCGGGATAATGCAATATTGCATACCTACAAAATTCGATCAAGGTTATACCTAATATTATGCATTTTTGTTCCGTATTCAACAACGAATAAGGTATTGTTTCGCCATGTCCGTCTTTCTATCCAACCGTCTGCGATTTAGTTCAGATTATCTTGGTGCACCAAAACTCTAGTTTGGCATGGTTATATATATACATAACAATAACGCCTAAACAGTTGTAAAATAAAATCACTTAAAACGGGATGTTTTATGTAACTCATCTATTTCATTGAAAAAAAAACAGTTGTTAGTAGCTATATATGTTTAATGAAATTACAAGGAAATCTACCACAGCAAAGTATAGGCCTTACAAATTAACGAGCAATAAATAACCAACCAAATTATAAACGGAATCCTACACTACGTAAGTTCTAATGAAGCAATCACCCTGTCAAACGCAGAACAGTTATACCTAAACGTTTAAATTTTAACATTGCTGCCTTATTGCGCGTATAGGGTAATAAAACTTGGCTCACATAATCCGGCTGTTCTGTTAACTGCAAGTTAAAATTTTATAATATTTGTGATATTCTTTCTCATAGTAATTTCCCCGGGGCCGCCTGAACGTCGGCGTTAGGTGACGTTTTTCGGTGACGCATTTTATGCCGCACCCATTTAATTCTTTAAAGTATGTCACTCAAAGCTAAGGAGTATTTTTTCTTTAACTTTATATTGTATACTTTTACTCTGAGAAATAACACGATCTACTGACGAATACTCTGCAGAATCGTAGCAGCAGGCAAACGCCAATTTATCCATATTATCGTAGCGATGAAATCCTACAACGGAAATTGGTTTCTAGTAGATGCAATGAGTTTAAATTCGGGTAACAGACTAGGAAAGCTCTCTGGTACGATTTAAAAGTATTTTTATAGCCGTAAAGCAAAAACTCTTAAAACTAAATACATATATATATGTAGGTATAATATTCGTTGAAACATAAGAGGCTAAAAAAAAACTGCTTACCGTCTCGCGAAAAATACTTACATAAAATGTCTCAATTCGCAAAGAAAAAATCAATTTGTATTTATCTTTTATCTTCACACTCCTTTTTGTGAAAAGCCGCTTAGGGTAACCATTAATACCTAAACGCTGAAAATCGATCAAAGCAGACAAATTGAAACTCGGATAATTTATTCTCGAAATAGGCTGCAGATGGGCTCTTTACTTTAGATTGATTACCCTAGCCTGGCCTTGGAAATGATATGTACGAAGCGAAGACATACTGAAATATATCGTCCGGGCGGAATCTAGCATTGGAAGCCATTTTTTTTAGTCCCAGCATTGGTTGCTGAAATTTGACCGGGATATGTTAACTATATTTACTGAATAAATGCCTGTGACTTATTGTTAATATAACGAAGACAACGATAGAATTCATCTGACTATAGGTAGTTACTTATTTGTTTTGTATCCAAGTCAGGTAGCATTCGATATTTTTCAATTTCAGACTTCCTTATCCTTCAAAACTTTAACCAGTTGCAGAGTGACGGTGTTTTAATTTTATCTGAACTAAAATCCAAGTAACATAAAGTTGGTTTTTGATGACAAAAAATAATGTATTTTTTAAGGTCGTAAGGCACATATAAATTAAAATGATTAATGATTATATTTTAAAGTAAGCTTAAATAGCAACATTTAAAATATGAAATGCTTCAAATTAGATTATTATGGCAACATAATGATATTTCAGGTAAAAAAGCTGTTTATTTATCACAAATAAAAAAAGCAACATTTAAAACACAATTAACAATTGATAGCAACCTTAATTGGAAGTCCCACATAGATAACATAAATAAAAAACTAGCCAAATCTTGCTATGCACTATCCATATTGACTAACATAGTTTCGGTTGATGTTGCGATGAAGGCGTACTATGGAAATGTTTACCCCGTACTTATGTACGGTATAATATTTTGGGGAAATTCCGTAAATGTTGAATCCACTTTTCGTCTTCAAAAAAGATGTATGCGAATTATTTTTAAGCTCAGACATATGCAATCCCTAAGAGACATTTTTAAAGACAACGAAATATTAACTTTGACATGTATATATATACTACAAATTTGTTTATTTGTTAAAGACCGAAATGATATTTTTATAAAAAAAAGCGACTCTAAAAATAATATCCGATCTCAATATAAATACGATGTTTGTACAGTTAGACCTTCCAGCTTTATACTTAGAAAGAGCGCATATGTATATGGAATTAAAATATTTAACCATTTGCCTGAACATATTAAATCGTTAGATGGGATTACATTTAAAACAAAGCTCAAAAAATGGCTTTTAATTGAAAGTTTCTACAATTTAAATGAATATTTCAGATGTATACCTGGTTAAGACTTTTTTAATAATAATATATTTACTTGTTATTGTACGCCCGAAATGGGCAAACTGTTGGACCTTTTATATGATGTGACCTAATTGTACACAGTTTCTGACAATAAATGAATCTTATCTTATCTTATCTTAAAAATATTGAAATCGTCGTATCAAAAATGTTGAACAATGCACATAAATGCATATGTGATATGTCATGCACTCGCCTAGAAAACTCATCCACGTGGCTTCTCTGTGAACTTAATCCGGGTACTCACTAGGGAGCTGTAACTGCACCCGTAGCAGTTACAGTAACGAGGTTCTACTGGAGAACAGGCTCGCGAACCGCGAATACATCACGATTTTACGTGCAACAGTAACAGTTACGGCACGGTAGAGAGTAAGTACCCAGCTTTAGAAGGTGCTTCGGGGTTGTACTTCTCTCACACTTGCTCTTAATAAGAGCGTATTAGAGCGAGTGAGAGACCAGTGCAAACCCGAAGCAAGAACCCGAAGAGCTACCGCACTGTACGTGTGTACCGCGCGCCGCAGGGGGAATTACGGTTCTGCCCTATTTATGCGATGACCGTGACGTTTGTGTGTTGTATTCGGAACAAACCGTTTAAAACAATGCCTTAAAATCCCAATTCAAAATTCGGTCGCAATATTTAAGCTCAAGAAATTACCTGTGGAAGCAGTGGAATACATTAAGAAATCTACTTAACGAGCTTTTATGTACTGTCACATTTTCCTTTTCATGGTTTATTGAGTTCAAATCTTCTACGTCAGCTTGAACTACATAGTTGCTGTTATTGAAATGAGCTGAAATTTGAAAACAATCCTCGATCCCAACACAAAAATAATAGTTTCTAAAAGCTACTATACTCTGCAGCAGCAGCAGAGGACCGATCGTTGTGGAAAACCTTGGGGAAGGCCTTTGTCCAGCAGTGGACGTCTTGCGGCTGATAATGATGACTATTATACTCTGATAATGGAGTTCGAAGTTATATAATAATCTTTGCTGTACTTAAAGTAGACCCACTCAGACTGTTGAAAAAAGTACAGTCGGCAGTAAAACCTTGTTTCAAAAATGAACATTTAAACAGAAACGTATTGAAATTTAGTATTCTTTTTTATTTTTTATTTTAATGGCATACATGCCATACGATAAAAAATATTTCTGGATTATACCTAGTCCTTAAAGTGAAATCCTCAAGTGAATTATCTATACGTTTTGTTACAGAGGAGCCGAGGTTTGTGGACTCCGGGACCAACGTGACCGTCGTCGTCGGCCGGGAGACCACGCTCACCTGTAGAGTGGATAACCTAAACGATTACAAGGTAATTATAGTATTTTTAATACACGAAGTCGCGCCCCACCACTCAAATTGACGTTTCACGGTTGCGTGGAAAATGTGATTAGTGAAGGTTGTGCCTATATGAAAAATGGCTTAATATTATAACAAGTATTTTTTTATATTTTTTTATTTATTTTTTGTGATAATGTATTGCAGTATGACATGTTATGTTGTAAATAAAACAAGCGAACCAATACTTTCAACCGTAAGGTATTTGTCACTTTCTCTCTAACACTATTTGTTTAGGCGCTAAGCGCATAAAAATATCTTAACACATTTATTTATAATGTATACCTATAACTTAAAATAACATACAGCCCAAGTTGTTAATATGGATCGAATAGCGACAAGTACTTAGTTTAGCTTTATAGATATATTTATAAACGCTTAGTATGTACACTATTGCTCGTTTACACTTCTATATAGGTACAAGCGGTAAGTACAAGTCCGAGCTCATGACGAGCACAAACGTTATGTAAATAAAAAGTAAAACTAGACAGCTGAGAGCCAGGCGAAAACTTCTAAACGAACTGGCTACAGTTATTAAAACACTTTTCAACTCACCAAAAACTCTCTCAAGTTACTAAAGTTCTAAAAACATTTTAAATCTTGAACTCAGTGGGGTTCTTCAAACCATTAAACGCGTTTAAAATTTGATAAGTGAAGTTGTTTTGCCAGCTGTTAACTGGCAATTAAAAATTATTCGATATTCTAACTACACATTTGAATTTGAATTTGATCGTAAAACACATGGCCGGACCGACCGTAAGATTCATCGTTAGTTTTTCCTCCATCCGTGTCCTCGGCTGGACACCCGGCCTGGTCGAGACGTTTATTGTGTAGATCCTTGGGCAGGCTTTTATGCATGCAGGCTTTGGTGGCCGACATGGGAGTCTTTCAGGTGATGTGATGATGATGATGGCACAAGTGCAATGGAACACAATATACAAAAAGGTTTTTTTTAGGTGAGTCTGTACATGTTATATCTACACGAACGTGACGAATTACCTATCCAATTTACAACCGCACCAGCAACCAAAACTAATTTTAACACGTTTCTAAAAGCACGACTAATATTATACAAACCCTTCCACCGCCGTCATTACAAGAGACTGAGTTGACGTCATTTACGAATTACACCTGCGTAGACAGTGGCTTGAGTTACATGGTCATTAGTGAGACGTATAGTTGCCATAACTCATTTCCTGCCGTAATGGTTTTCCATTCACACCTCTCATCTTGTTTTCGCTACGGGAAGCGGAGAAAACACCATAGTGTTCGAACACTTTAGGATGAAAGGGGGCCATTCTACCAATGGCTTTCCCCTGTTTACTATCTGGTCTTTAGCTATAAATGGCTATTTTAACATAAGGTGTAGGAAATCTATCATGAATAACCTACCATGTCTGTACGCTTTGTGTAGTTTTTTTTGGTTAGTATTCTTTTACAAATGGATAACATAACAACATAACATTTCAAATTCGATCTTCATATTTCCTTTAAGCGTAGTTCGTCCACGTATTTATCCAATCAGCTTGCAAGCTGAGCTTGTTGTGTGTGTCGTAGGTGCACCTACGAGTACTTATTGAAAAGAAACAATTCACTCAATTCGCTTTTTCTTGTTAATGTGTCGGATAAATCAAGCATTCGTGCTTACAAATCCTTGGGTTCACAGCAAATTCTTAAATATTCTAAAAAAAATGTGAAAATTAACTTTTTTGGCTAACGCAATGTTTCAACTACAACATTGCGTTAGCCGCCTTATTGGTTTTAATTACGGCAGGCCAGCCTTTTCTAGTTGGATCCAGGACCGTGTTTATCAAAAGCCATTGGAATTGATGCCAATGTCCTGAAAATACTCAATTATAATTTTAGCTGTATGTGGCCTAGCGTTGTCACGCATTATTATTCAATTTTCACCAATATTAAGTAAATATGGACTGACATGCTCATTAAGAGTTTATTCCACATATTTAGCACTAGTTAGCGTATCCATCCATGATCAATGTAGAATTCCGTAGCAGTAACTAAATTATTAAAGTGTGTTTATTATGTATTACTGTATGTATTACGAGTAATCTGCTAGCATTTTCGATTTTTCCACTTTTTTTGATTAGGTATCCCATTCTATATACTAAATTATTAAATCAGCAAAAATTTGTATTATAGTATGTTTGTTATCACGTTCTCGAAAAAGGCTCTAACGATTTAGGTTTACGGGGCCGAAAAATCGACTTGTCCAGTTGTCATCTTCAAATAAATCGTTTCCAACCCGAGCGACCCTCGGTCTTCCAGGTACTTTGATCTAATTATACACAAGCCTATCCAATAATTTACACTTTTTAAAAACCATTAATAACTTCTAATAAACCGATGAACGATGTTGTATAATGTGCAAAATCTGTTAAGGATAAGTATTTCATAATTCCCTGACCTGCCCCCTCTCATTTAGGTACCCCGTTGGCTCGTTTGCTCCTCAAGCATTAACCCTTTTCAACAATACCCCACTCAAAGGGGTAAAAGTACATTGTGTTACAAGGGAGCAAAATGATATACCTCCGGCGAGGGTGTTGAATCCAGATCGAAACGAAAATGTATAT
Source organism: Acleris sparsana (assembly GCA_923062465.1). Classification (NCBI taxonomy): domain Eukaryota; kingdom Metazoa; phylum Arthropoda; class Insecta; order Lepidoptera; family Tortricidae; genus Acleris; species Acleris sparsana. The sequence goes on from OV281293.1 coordinate 8,475,905, forward strand.
ACAAGAGTGTCAAGTGCTAAAGTCACATAGAATACGGAGAGTAGCGAGAGATTCAAGCGATACCGCCTAAGATGAAAATAATTTCACCGAGGGATTTTAATCTGCTTTCAATTTACCTTTGTAAAAAATGGGGGAATCCAGCGGCGTCATTGGCTAGTTACCCTTTAGTTAATTCTTTCACTTCACTGTATAAATAACTTATGAGAGCTCTATTAAGTTATTTAGGTACCTAAGGGACGCCTGGGACTTCGTACCTACGCGTAGAATTCGTTTCCCGCTACTCCCCCTAGTTTTTCACGCTGCGGGTTGACCATGTAGACCTGATAAGGAACCTGAGTGCCATTTTTTTTATTATGTTTATAAATTTAATTTATCTTTTATCTGTAGTTCTCGCATGTGTCTTCAATATAAACGTCAAAACGAATAAAACGTTCGAACAGGAGCGGATCTTTCAATCTTTCTCCTACGATATTCAGGATTGGTGAAGATTCGTCACATTTTCCTTATTTACATCAAAATGTATTATTCTACGGTCGAGACGTTCACAAGACAAGCTACGAATTCGCATACATACAGAAATACTATAGGCTAGCTGACTGTAGGTTAATAAAATACGAGAGTATAAATGATTGAATGATTGTCCCCCTGAATAAAAAACCTAAAATCTTTTACTAAAGTGTATGGTATCCTTAATTACCTAATAACAGTCTGCTAATAAATCCTGCAGTCGAGTCTTTCACTGCTGTGAACCGAACTATAGTCCCTGCAGGCAGGCCCTACGCGTAAATATTAACGTAAAGGGCACCACATTTGTGTCATTCGGAGCAGCAATTAGGAAGTAAAAGTTACACCATTCAAGCCAGCAGGCTCGAATAAAACGCCTAATGCCACTACGAAGATTTAACTCGCTAGAGGAATTGTTACAAACTAAAACCGGTTGTTATATATATTTATCAGCGACTTTGAACAGGGGTATCATAACGTAGACGCAATTAGCATACTACCAGCTGCCGCTTACTTTGTTCTTACTTGATGAGCCACAAATATTTTATTATATTTCGCTTTCTGGCACTGTTTCTTACACGTAGTAATCTCTTTTCGTGACGTGCTGACAGGCAACGTTCATAAATCAGGATTTTCAGTTGTCTTAAATACGTTAAAAAGTATAAAAAAATTATTCACTGGCCGACTTTTTTTAATTTTTTTACTTACGGCAATATACCTTTTTTTATGTTTCGCCTTCATTGGTACGAGTAGCACAATTTCCAATAAACAAGAGATCGTTAATAGAGCCACTTCTGGGATTTAATTAAAATTGCCCATTGTTTTTTCTCCGAAACAGATCTCTTATTTAATTCCCTAATTTTTCCATCCGTTTTTGCTAATTAGATACAATGACCGCAACTACCCAAGTAGGTAGGTAAGAAACCTGTACAATTCTTATTAGTAATTCTACGGCTTTGAATAAAGAATAATATTTCTTATCCACATCTGTAAAATAACTCAGAACCAACAATATGGTGCTTCCAAATATATGCCGAGTTTTATATAACCGGATAAACAATACTTCAAACATTAAATTTATAACATTGATGCTATTGGGCGCCGAAAAAATACTGCAAATTATGAATCCTCCCTGGTAAAACATGAAGCTGCTCATCGAAATGGAAGCAATTTACGAACAAGTCACAACCCTTTGTTGTCTGAATAATTGATTCCGATTGCGCCGATTCTGACCTAATTGTGATACGTAAACTTCAAAGCTAAGCGCTCACAACGCTATTGATAGCACGTATCTAAAATGGCTTCCAAATGGACGGTAATTACGCGTTAGAAGCGTAAATGGAAGTGTCATTATGTGACCGTGAACGTGACCTACCTTTTGAGAGGGTGCAACTAAAACGTAGGCGTTTTACTGATTTGTCAAAGGTCATATCTTCGGTAAAATATTATGCGATATAAACGAAACCCATAAATTTAAGCGTCACAGGTATTTTTGACCGGTTATATTGTTAAAATTGAAACCAAAAAATATTTGTAATATTTGTACTTACGCAATGAGGACTTATTTTTATTTACGTATATAACGCTAAAAATAGTAGAAAAGCGAAACCAAAAGAGTCTTATCTTTTGTTCATTAAATACACGTATAAATTAATGTGTTCTCTGTTTTATTGTTTTTAAGGATTTTAAATACTTGTAATTGGTAAAGGTTAGGTTCCGTCGCTTTATAGGCTCAGTTGATAATGTTGATAGTGTAAAAGGTCGCGCAAAGTACCTATTTTGCAATCAAAGTGGTGTTTTTACAGTAAATACGGTAGCGTATAGTAGTCACTTTGGTTGACTGTACATGAGTGGGACTGATTGAACGATATTGCGGAGATTTCCAGTCGACTACATACTCGAAAGCTGGTTGCGTTCAACCAACAAATAAATCGCATTTCCAGGTAAGTAGTCGTCGTACAATTGTATTACACGAAAACCATGTTCAACAGAATGTGTGTGTGTGTGTGTGTGTGTGTTCATTATCTTCTTTTAAAGGTCGGTAGAAATTTTTCCCTGACTTAATGATCTCCTGAATGGTAGCATAATTGATAAGCACCGGCCGCAAATTAAAACTTTTGAAAGAGCACTTCGTTTAAAAAGTTTAAGCTCTTTCAATGCTTTTCCGGCTGGCCTACCCAAATACCCAAATTTTATGTCTATTCAGATTTAATTTCGAATGTTTACTCTCGCTTTATTATTAAAATGATTCAATAGGGTGGTTGGACCGGAGTGGTTGATATTGTCGGATGAATTAAATGATGAAGTCCGTAATTTATAATGGTACTTACTTATAGTTTGAACTTGCGGTTTTAAAACACCTTTTGGCTATTGTAACTTTTTAATCCTGAAAAGGGTTAAGTGAAATATTTAATGTAATAGATGTTTGGACAGGCGCTCAGACAAAATACAAACCTATTACTGATATAACTTATAAAAGTGAAGTATGCAATAGATAAAATGTAGCGCTTTGTCTGATTGGCAGGTCTGTAGAAATTTGATATGTGTATGTCGCTTTTAGATTTTTCTCTCGTATCGTTATTTTAACAGAAAAACATGCAACAATTAATGTTCTGTGTCGATTGCAGGTTGCTTAGGTACTTATATTGAATCCGTATTTCACTGCAGGATGCAGACTCAAAACAGCAAGATTAAAAAGCACTATATTTTGGAAGCGCGCATGTCCATTACTCAGCCACCTGATTAACGCCAAATGAGGATTCTCCATATTAAACAAGCTTGGTAGCCATGAATAACAAATAGCAACCAATGCAGTTTAAACTCAGTTCTTCCATGTAATTAAATAATAGCCTCTAGTTTTCTGTTTTCATAATTAATATATTGATAGGTAATTGTTTATTTGGAGTCACGAAAAGTAAACGGACAAAAGCTAAACAATGTTTTGACTAATTAAATAGCACGTCTAGCCCTGGCACGAAATTAATTTGTAAAGGGGACGGAGCATCAAATAGCAGAACCTGTCTATCCTGATAGGAAATGTAATGCCCAGAGGAACCACACATAGAGGCAATAACATGGCCGATTCCCGACAGTGTATCATTCTAACGGCAACGCAATATTTGAATCAAATGTGAAATCCAATATCGGTGTAACTATTCAGTTGTTTGTTCTCGTATATTTATTGATTGCCAGTCATATTCCTGGTTTCAAATGAACAAAATATATGAGATATGTAAGTCACGTTACAACTAATGGAAACGAGCCAACATTAAGAAACTTTGACCCGTATTTAATTTGGCTTCGACTAGATTCTGCTGTTTAATATTTTTTACTCTTTTAGAATTTATCGAACACTTAATTAGTTAGTACTTTTGGCTCTATCCTCAATTACTCATAGCCCTTACACGCGTTGCTGCTAAATTGTCTTATGTGCGGAATCCGACACGTAAAGAATTTATTATACCAGCATGAAACATCGTGGCCTACCCATACACTTGCTACAATGAATATTTTATTTTTGTTACTTAAAGTTCGCAATTGTTTTCAATTAACTTCAAACAAATTGGATCGTACTTATAACCGTCTGGTTATTTTATTAATTCTACTTTCAATCAGCCTCTTCCACGTGCTTGGGACCAATGTGCTCCTGATGAAACTCGATTAATGCTGTAGGTACCATGTTAAAAATAACTTGTCAAAATACAAGCTTTAAAAGCTGAGCGGGGCCCATTTTGCATCAGCCGCCACTATGTTATAGGTGTCCTACCGGGCGATAAATAATTAAGTCCGTAGTAAATTATAAACACCTATTTAATACGAGTTCACAAAGAGTAGAAGCACAAGCACAAGAGTCAGCAGCACATAGTATAGAGAGTCTAGAGGGAAAGAGTTCCAACACAGAGAAAGGAAGAAAGTTAAACACGAAATTGACATGCGTCGCGTAAGCGTTGCGTAAGCAAATCGGGAGCCAAACAGACGTGCGCTCCGCGTCGCGTTCATTACAGGACTGGAGAGGGGCGCGCGGCGGCCGGCGCCGGCGCTGGGCCGCTGGTTTGTAACGGGACTTTAACCGACGTTAGAGATGCGGGGTCTTGTATTTGGCGCGGCCGCCACATCACTCCCCCGCTGAGACCGTGCCTGCTACGGTCGATAGTAGTCAGGAAACCGCACCACTCTTCCACTTCGCGTCTTCCTCATGGTCGCTGGTGCGGGTGACGGGCAAGACTGGGCAGCTGTGGCCTGGGTACTGGAGTTGGTGGGGTCTTTAACGATGAAGGCGGGCTTTAACCTGTCAATCGAGACAGTGTTCGTTTTCCCCTTAATGTCCAGCTTGAACGTCTTGGACCCTCTTTCTAGAACTTTGTAGGGGCCTGTGTACGGTGGGTCTAAAGATCTTTTTGCATGACCTTGACGTAAGAAAACGAAGTCAGCGGTCATCAGAGCCTTTGGTATGTAGAAATACTTCTGCGTTGCCGTGTGATGACTGGCGGGAACTGGTGCTAGCTTTGCTATGTGGTAGTGTAGGCGTGCAATGAAGTCTGAGTAGTCGATCGTACCGCTCGTATCTGGGGCGAAGAACTCTCCGGGCAAACGCAGCGGCTCGCCGTACACTAGCTCTGCAGCTGAAGCATTGACGTCGTCCTTCCAGGCGGTGCGGATACCAAGCAGCACCAGTGGCAGTGCTTCAGACCAGCGGGAACTAGAGTGGCACATAATGGCACTTTTTAACTGCCGGTGTAGCCGCTCGACCATGCCATTACACGCCGGATGGTATGCAGTTGTTGGACGATGTTCAGCGCCAAGGATGCTCGACATGTGGCTGAATAACTGTGACTCGAATTGCTTGCCTCTGTCCGTTGTTATTTTGGTTGGGCAACCAAAACGTGCGACCCATCCGCCAATGAAGGCGCGGGCACACGTCTCGGCTGTGATGTCAGGCAGCGGGTACGCCTCTGGCCAGCGTGTGAAGCGGTCGATCACGGTGAGGCAGTATCTGTAATCATTGGAAATAGGCAAAGGCCCTACGATGTCCATATGAACATGGGAAAAGCGATGAGTAGGAGTTGGGAAAAGTGAGATTGGAGAGGTGACGTGGCGTGAGATCTTATTCTTTTGGCATTCTGCGCATTCTCGAGCCCATTGGCGGCAGTCTCGTTTTATATTACTCCAAACAAATCTTTGCGTAATTAATTTGACGGTGGCCCTTATTCCTGGATGACTTAACATGTGTAAGGTATTGAAAACTAACCGTCTGAATGGCTCAGTGATAAATGGCCTTGATTTGGACGTAGACACGTCGCAGTATATTTGACAATCCGTGCCAGGCATCTTCACTCTTTTGAGTTTTAACGCGGTTCCATTAATCAATAGCTCGCGTAGCTCTGTATCTTCTTCTTGTGACTGCACGAGGGCTTGATAGTTAATGGTTTCACCGATAGACTCTATTCTTGAGAGGGCGTCCGCCACGACGTTATCTTTTCCTGCTACAAATCGTATGTCCGTACTAAATTGTGAGATAAAGTCGAGATATCGAAATTGTCTGGGGGAACATTTATCTCGTCTGGAGGTGAAGGCGAAAGTTATCGGCTTGTGGTCCGTAAAGATGACAAAGGACTTGGCTTCGACCATGTGGCGGAAGTATCTTATTGCATCGTAAATAGCGAGTAATTCCCGATCGTACGGGCTGTACTTCTTCTGGGCTGGCTTGAGAGGCCGAGAAAAGAAGGCTAGAGGTTCCCAGTCACCCTGGTCTACCCGCTGTTGCAGCACTGCCCCGATAGATGTGTCCGACGCATCGGTGTGAATTGCCAACTCGTAAGCAGGATTGGGATGCGCTAACATGGTAGCTTGAGACAAAGCTTCTTTGCATGATCTGAAGGCGTCCAGCATTTCTTTTGTAAAGGTTACTTCTTCAGATGGCTTCTTTTTGGGCCCAGACAGCAGGACATTGAGCGGTGCTTGTAAAGATGATGCCTTTTCCACAAAGCGTCTATAAAAGTTAAACATTCCAAGGAATCTTCTTAACTCTTTTATGTTTTTAGGTTCAGGGAATTCTAACACTGCTTGGACTTTATTCTGGAGGGGTTTAATTCCACTAGGGGACACTTCATGGCCGAGAAAGGTTATGTTAGTCTGCCCAAACTCGCATTTTGCAGTGTTGATTAAAATTCCATATTTCGTTAAGCGTTGAAATAACTCGTGAAGGTGTCGCTGATGTTCTTCTTCGTTTGCTGAGAATATTAGGATATCGTCCAGGTACCCATAACAGAAATCCAGGCCCCGCAGCGCTTCATCTATAAATCGTTGGAACGTTTGAGCCGCGTTGCGGAGGCCGAACGTCATGAAAGGAAACTGGAATAGGCCGAAAGGAGTTATTATGGCCGTCTTCGGTATGTCATCAGCGAAAACCGGTATCTGATTGTAGGCTTTAACTAAGTCTACTTTGGAGAATATATTGCTTCCCGCTAACTGGTGCGTAAAGTCTTGGATGTGCCTTATAGGGTACTCATCAGGGATGGTGCGTGCGTTAAGGGCGCGGTAGTCACCGCATGGCCGCCAACCGTCGTCTTTTTTCTTGGCGAGATGGAGCGGAGACGACCATGGGCTTTCTGATCTACACGCAGTGCCGTTTTCCAACATATCGTCAAATTCCTTTTGAGCAATCTTCAGGCGATCCGGAGGTAGACGTCGAGGGCGGCTTGTAACAGGCGGCCCCGGTGTTACGCGTATGTGATGTACCGTATTGTGTCTCGGCGGCTTAGGGTTGCCAGCAGGGCGAGTAATGTCGGGATATTCCCGTAATATACTATGATAACATGTATCACCTGTCACTGCTTTTACGGAGGTAATGTCTTCCGCCGATTTTTTTACTGGCAGTTGCACACTCATGTTAGTCAGGCCATCTATGAGGCGATGGTTCCTACAATCTACCATCAAGTTGTAGAACGACAGGAAATCTACGCCAATAATGGGTTTTGACACATCTGCCACCACAAATTTCCATACTAAATTACGACGTAATCCCAGGTTCAGTTGTATTTGCACGAGACCATACGTCGAAATGACAGTACCGTTAGCTGCGTACAACTGATAACTCGTCTTCGTGCGCTGCTCCTTTAACGCAGAGCGTGGATATACGCACAAGTCAGACCCAGTATCGATAAGGAAATTTATTTTTGTGTATTGGTCAGTCACAAACAAGCGGCCTGATATCGCGTGGCAGTCGTTAGCCGCTACCTTCGGCTGCCGATGAAGTTTTCCGATTGGCTGCAAGGTAAAGTACATCTCGTAGCTTTGTCACCGAATCTATTATGATACCAGCACATTGCAGGATCGTGCGACCTTGACGATGAACGTTTACGACTGCCTGATCGATGTCCATTTTTCTCTCTATTATTAAACCGAGGGCGCGAGCGTGACGTGTGTGGTTGTGAGTTTACCTGCGTTTTTAACGCCGCAATTTCTTTGGTTAATTCCGCCATCTGCTTTGCGATCTCCGACACATAAGCTCTTTCACCTACGGCACACACTTGCGGCACCTGGGGTACTATATCGTGCACCTTGTCAGCTAATTCAGCTAGCTCGTCTAAGCTTAACTTTGCTTGAGAAGCTATCACGGCTTGCAAATTTGCAGGTAAACGGGACGTCCACACAGTTTTCAAAAATTCCTCTGTTACTGACGAACCTGCTAATGTACGAAGGTGCCTTAAGAACTGTGAAGGCTTTCTGTCTCCGAGTTCTTCATGTTTTAATAATTGCAAGGTTTTCTGTTCCTGCGACGTAGACAACCGCGTAATCAATTCGGTTTTTAATTTTAAATATTTATTCTCAGCGGGCGGCGATTGTATAACATCTTTAACGGTAATTACATATTGATGTTCCAGCTGACCGATTACGTAATGAAATTTCGTATGATCTCCTTTAACTCCAGATAACGCGAACTGGCTTTCCATCTGCGCAAACCATAAAGCGGGTTCTTCCGGCCAAAATGGAGGCACGCGCACTCCAACTTTAAATAGCGTTCCAGAATCTTCGTTAGCGTTCGCGTCCGGCTGCGCGTTTTCACCCGAGCCCTGAGGCATTGTAACGGTAAACTAGTAACTTGCACTCGCGAATACTGTCCAGTGTTCGGGGTCACCAATATAGGTGTCCTACCGGGCGATAAATAATTAAGTCCGTAGTAAATTATAAACACCTATTTAATACGAGTTCACAAAGAGTAGAAGCACAAGCACAAGAGTCAGCAGCACATAGTATAGAGAGTCTAGAGGGAAAGAGTTCCAACACAGAGAAAGGAAGAAAGTTAAACACGAAATTGACATGCGTCGCGTAAGCGTTGCGTAAGCAAATCGGGAGCCAAACAGACGTACGCTCCGCGTCGCGTTCATTACAGGACTGGAGAGGGGCGCGCGGCGGCCGGCGCCGGCGCTGGGCCGCTGGTTTGTAACGGGACTTTAACCGACGTTAGAGATGCGGGGTCTTGTATTTGGCGCGGCCGCCACAATGTCACAACTATTTAATTATTTTGTGTTTATGGGTTTTGTTTGATATGCGAATAAACGTTTTTCTGTTTTTGTCTATAACTACATCTTTACGCATTTCAGTAAGTTTTTTTTAAAGCAATCTCGTTCATCATAATTGCTCTTTTTTTTTCTCTGTTCTCCTTTGACTATAAAAGATAAAAAGATAAAAGAAATTTATTTAGTAAGTAGGCCGCTCGGGCACTTTTACACGTCAAGATACTACCAGCGCTTCCCAAGAGGAGACCACTGCTGAGAAGAAACGCCGCAAGAAACTCAGCAGTCAGTCATTTTTTAAACTTATTTCATATTGCATATTACAATGGTATGTACAACTTAATCTAGCATTATATAAAGCTACAAGTATTAAATTAAATATAATATCAAATAACAGTAGTTCAGCAGGAAAACATGCCAAAAATCTTACGGGAGAGAAAGATAGAAAAGAATAAAATAAAATAACTACAACTACCTACTTATATATGTGTATATGAGATGGTGCAAGATGACCACATAAAAGTTTCGATATGTTTTCCTGCATCAACGGTGTCCCCCAGACAAGAAAAAGCAGGATAAAGCCTTTGCATTTGAACAAATGACTATTGACTAAGTTTCGGGTGTATGCCATGCATTTTTGTCTGTTAGATAGTCCTCGACCCTATAATACGCTTTAGACATTAACGACCTTTTCAAATATTTTTTAAGTGCTGGAAAGGGTAACTTTAAAACTACTTCAGGTAATTTATTATAGAAATGAATGCATTGACCAACAAATGATTTATATACTTTACGGACACGGAATTTTCGAATAGCTATTTTATTTTTATTTCTAGTATTTAAATTATGTATATCTGAGTTTTTGGTGAACGAATCTAAATTCTTAATAACATAAATAATATTCTCGTAAATAAGTTGAGACGCTACAGTATATATATTGCACCTTCGGTAGAACAACGGCACAATGTACCATATAACCTAAAGGGCAATTGTGCCCTTGTCCTACCGAAGGTGCGTATATAATGTAATGTTAATGTTAGACCAAAGAGACATATATCCTCAAAAGCCACCCTAAGGTCTGCTTACTCCTACCTAAATAGCCCAGGGCCTCTATTTCCGAGGGTAAAAACATATCGCCTTTGACCTGTTATGGTATTGTTTTGACATCAGCCGTCATTACTGTCAAGTGAATAAGAGCTATCAAAACGGTGACAATACTATAACAGGTCAAACACGATATGTTTTTACCCTCGGAAATAGAGGCCCAGGATTTATTGACTTTTCTTGTGATTATAAGATCACAGATTCGTCGATCAACCATTTAAACGAAATTGCTGAATAATACGAGTATATCTTCACAACAGGTTCACCGCTAGCGACGGATAATGCATTACAGTTCTGAGCATAAAAGCCGTCATTGTTAAATATCCATAAGGTTAAAGTTAAAGCTGCCTTGTAACTTGAATAACGTGTGGATGTTAACGTGTGGGTGTGGTATTTTGTAATTCACATCAAGGCGTTCAAAGGTTAAATACCAAGATCACAATCCACGCCCACTGGTTTGTAATGATTTGTATTTCAACAAACGTGCTAATTTTCATTTGGCATATCACGAATAGCATAATTTCGTTCTGTGTAATAAAACAATGATATACCTATCAAACAATTTAAATACATCAATCATCATTGTTACAAGCTTAAGATGATGTATAAGTTAAAGAGTAGAAATTTTAAATGTCTTCAATAAATTATTACTTGTTTATTTATTTACCTCCTCTTACCATGTAGAAAATGAACAACAACAAGAAAAAAAATGTTATTTGCTTTTTGTGTTATTTGTAACACGTGCTTCAATACGTCCCGAGTTTAAATACAAAGTTAAAGACATACAAATACAAAAACAAAGTTTTTTATTTTTTTATTTATCAACGTAGTATCCTTCCACTGCGATACAGTCCGTCCAGCTTTTGTAACTTTTCAATCCATGTGTGTAGAACGATTTATCTTTGGCTTCCAAACAAGCCTCCGCCTCTGCGGTTACTTCACCATTTGAATCAAATGTCTTGCCGTGGAGCATTTATTTTAGGTCTGCAAACGGCCAGTAGTCACTGGGGGCAAGATCTGGAGAATAGGATGGATGGTAGTAATTCGAAGCCCAATTTAGTTTGGCCATTGTTCTCATTGACTTGTGACAGTAGCGCATTGTCCTAGTGAAAATCCTTTTTATTTTTATTTAACGGTGCCAAACAGCGCTCTGAATCATTATACGTTGTTGCTTTTGATCAATTGTTAGCAAACGCGACACCCACTTGGAAAAAGCTTTTTCATGGCTGGAGACTCCGGGACAGCAGGCTGGACGTAGTGTAGCAGGTGGAAGAAATTAATGAAACGGTGTAACTTTTAAGTGCATTTATTCGAGCACAAACGATATAAAAAAGTAATATATATGTGTCGTTGCGTTAGACCGTTCCGAAGGCGAGTGAGCGGCGGGGGTCGCCGCGCAGTGGAGATCTCGACGTGAGTATGTGTGTGTGAGTCGTATGCATGACGGAGCACACACACACGCTAGGCGTTAACAATGGCTAAATTTTAATGTAAGATAGTGAAAACACGATTGATTTTTAGGACTTGGTTGATATTTTCTTGAGTCACTGCTTCATTTGGACGACTTGAGCGGTCAGCATGATTTGTGTCCATACGTCCGCGTTTGAACTCGGCACACCACCATCAAATGGTTGGCTTAGAAGGAGCAGATTCTGAATAACATTTTATAAGCCACTACTGTGCTTCAACGGTATTTTTTTCCAATAATAAGCAATGTTTTATGAACACACGAAACTCGTTTTTTTCCATTGTTTCAGAATAACAAAAGAACGTGTCACTTAAATGTCTGTAACTCAATATTTACCAGTTCGAAAAATGGATACGTATAACTGGGATGGCCAGTACTTTCCAAAAAAAAATAAAAATCTTTTAACACATGCGCGTTATCCTAGTTAGTCTCGGGACTTATTGAACGATCTAGTATTATGTAACCGTTACGCTGGTTCATCGGCCTGTATCAGTCCACTGCTGGACGTAGGCCTCCCTTAATGTGCACCATTTAACCCTGTCCTTGGCTTGTCGCATCCAACATCTGGCAGCAGCGTTTCGCAAATCATCACTCCATCTTGCCGGAGGGAGGGCGTCCTACACTACGTTTGCCGAGTCGCGGTCTCCACTCAAGAACACGTCTACCCTAACGGTTATCGGATCTTCTACGGATATGGCCAGCCCACTGAAACTTCAGCTTGCTAATTCTCTGCGCAGATGTTTGTATCCCCGATAAATTAATATTTATTTTGTCTTAATGATAAACGTTTATTATGCTTTGCAAACGAAATTATGCTAACAGTTTTTATGCAAATGAAACGTCACCCGTTATGTAGAACCTTGCGAAAACCTTATCTCATCCGATGCTTTGCCTGCAGGTAGCTTGGCTCCGGGTGGACACTCAGACCATCTTGACCATTGGCCCCCACGTGATCACGAAGAACCACCGGGTGGCAGTGGCGCGTGGGGACGGCCAGGCGTGGGCCCTGACCCTGCGGGATGTGCGCCCCGCCGACGGGGGCGCCTACATGTGCCAGGTCAACACCGAGCCCATGATCACGCAGACGCACCATCTTCAGGTTGTCGGTCAGCACAACGATGCTACTTATTTAGATTGTAATTCTTAGGGATTTTACGCAAAGGTTTCCTTAGAAACTTTGGAAAGCCTCTAATCCAGAAGTTAGTTTTAGCCAACTTTTATGAAATAAAGTTATACCTAAAGCTAATTTAAAGGTGGGTGAGGGTTTTAATAAATTGACCGAGTGTTTTGTACTAGCGTTGCGACTGATAAACTTATAATTTTATCGAATCGTTGTATCGCTTGTATCAGGTTATCGAATTTCATTTCAATCTAACGCTATTTGGACGTAGTTTTGCAAACGGGAACCAACCCACAAAGATTTGTCAATAAAATGTCAACTGTCATTCTGAATACTGAGGATTGGTTCTCCTTTGATGCTGAAACCATTATGATTTTTGGGTATCTTAATCTTTAATTACTTAGGTTAGGTTACTTTAGACTTGTGACTATCATAAAATAATGACTTATGTGGCGAGAAATGCAAATTGCAATGAAATGTGAAATGAAAATTCAGCGTAAACACGAATGAAAATTTACGTTCGTTAAAAGTTGTTTCGATAACGTAAGTAATAGGTGTCCGGTGCGACTCGCCCTGACGTGGCCCGAGTAACACATCAATATACAGGTAATATACAGTGTGTGGCCCAAAACCGGGGATAATATTAAAAACAGGGGCTCTATAGATCACCGGTAATTACATTATAATGGTCTTACCTAATTAAAATCAAATCTTAACTTTCAGTTTTTTTCTAACAAAATTAATCGCAAATTCAATGTAATGCAAACACTGCTAAATCTACCGCGTGTTGTCAATGGCACCCTGTACTCTGACATACCGCGTACCTTGTGACCAAGCGACGATATCGCGACGGGAAAATACATTACCTACGACTTTTAACTTTGTAGGCTCTTTTCTCCAAAATTATAGACTTTGTAATATTAGATTCTTGTGATAGTTAATTGAAATGTTCTAAAGAATCCCTATTTAATTTTTTCGCCCGTGAACATTTTTCGAAATGACTTAGAATTGCATCTAATTAAGCGAGTGCTCGCGATAGTAATATAGATTTGGCTGGAGACTTTATAAAAAGTCCCGATAGAATCCTTACTTCCTTACTAATATCATAAACGCGAAAGTTTGTATGTATGGATGGATGTTTGTTACTCTTTCACGCTGCAACGGCTGGACGGATTTGGATGGATGAAATTTGAATTGGAGATAGCTTATACGCTTAACACATAGACTACATATCATTCCGGAAATTTAAAAAGTTCCCGAGGGAATAACGATATTCGAAATCTACTCTGACGAAGTCACGCGCAGAAGCTAGTGTTGTATAAATATGATCTCAAATGGTACGTTTTTGTAATCTTTTTGTATTTATACATTCACTCTGAAATTCGTTTTTTGAAGTTTCCACATCTCACTTTGGGACGAAATGAAATATTTTTGCTCTGTTTTCTGAGGCTTTGATTGGGCGCAGTTCGCATTCGGTCTGAAATTAGTGAATTGACGGACTGACCGACTGCTCAGCTATGGATATTGGCAACTAGGCCGGTGTCGCCATTATTTTATCGCCAGTCATTTAGCAAATTTTCGTTACGCAACCAACGATTGACCAATACGTTATTCATAATTTTATCTTTATACAACTACAGATTTAGCAAATAATTCATTTGTATGAATAATTACTTGACAAATTTTCATTTCGAATTGTACAATTTGTCAAATATATTATTTATTATTGACATCAAATAGTCAACTACGTTCTACAAGTTTTGTATATTACTTTGTTTGGTATATTACTTTGTTTGTCATAGGCTTCATTTTATAAAAGCTTTAGCATAAAATATTTTGTAAAGTTTGGATAGGCAAAGCCACAAAGTGGAGGGAGCAAACCCTCTCAATTAAAAAGGTACCTAAAAACCTCTACTGCTAAAGTAGGGTTGGGTTCGGTAGAGTTCGTGCCAGGGCGCGAAGCGTCACAAATAAGCGGAATAGGAGCGCCGTCGACTGTAAATGATGTAAACGTAGAATATCAAAAAGACTAATGAATTTTTTAGATATGAATAAAATGATAACACCAGCAATATGTGGGATAATTAATAAAGTTACAACAAATATCTTATATTAAGTTTTTTTTTTATAATGTTTTGGTAAATCCATGATTTAGCCAAACAAATCATTTTGTGTAATATTTGATACATTTATGAATTATGGTATTTGGTAAATTACTAGTTGTCAACATTTCTAGCAACACCATATTTGTAAATTTAATAGTTTAAGAGACGTTGGTTGTAAAATAACCTTTTGTAATACAAGTTCAGCGGGTGGTAGGGCCTTGTGCAGAGTCCGTCCAGATCGCTACCACCATCTTATCCATTAAACTACCGCCAACCATCAGTGTTCTCATTGTTGTGTTCCGGGATAAGACAAGCATAGAGGCATTCCATCTTGGTCCTCAGGGTAGATAACGCATTTGCAGTCTAGGATTGCAGTCTTGTGGATGCGAATGTCCTATGGGTCACAGTTTCCACTTACCATCAGGCTTGTGTGCTCGTTTGCCTTCTCTACAACTACGCCATAAAAATAAAAAGTTTCGGTGAAACATTAGTGAACCATGACCTTCTTGAGCCTATTCGGTTTGGTTTACCACATTTGGTAACGTATTGATAAAGTTAAAATAGGTCGTATAAACTTTACTTTAAACATGGCCGTGTCGCTAACGAAATTATAACGAGTAGCTTCAAATCTAGGTGGAGTAGGAGCCTAGTTGGTTGGGAGCTTTTTAAATATATTTGACTACATTTAATTAATTAAAAGAGGCTCTACGCGACTCCTATTTATAAAATTATTCGTTTGCGACTATTGTAACGGTTTTCTTCTCAGAAAAATATCAAAACGAGCAACTAAGAAACGCGTAAAGCCGCGCGGCCGAACATGCAATAATACGTAATAGTTTCAAATGTAATTGAGATTTTTTCTACCTCACACTCTATTTCTGTTTCTATTTCTAGGTACTTTGAAGCGGTTTCTTCCTACCCCTACTAATTATGCCACTAGCGGGCCCCCCACACCCACGGATCGGCTTTCATTCGCAGAAATTGGGTTCCGTTATGGCGAGCTTCCGATAACCGCTGAATTAATTGAAACCCTAATTCGTGAATTGAATCCACAATTTCAGCTGGTTATTTACTTTATGCGGATGTTTTTAAACGATTGGAATGTTATTTGGGAATATTGAGGATTTTATGGTTTACCTGAAATTCAATCAATGTTAATGTTATATGTCTAATTGCATTTTATGGTTACGGCAATAACACTAACGTAATTAAATGTTAAAAAAATAGGTAGGTATTCGTTTATGTATGTATTTAAACACTTTATTGTAATAAAACAATTAAAATACACAATTACAAAAATTTCAGAAACGAAATTAGTAGGAGAACTTTTCCCTTTGGGGGGGAGGAAGACCTCCCCCATTATTTTTAATAAGAGGTAATCTAGTACTTAACAATATAGTGTAATCCGCAAAATTTTTAATATAATCATTTTTATAAAAATTTCGAATTTTGGTTTTTGTTGGGAACTTATTTAGTTACCCTTAAAACATCGTTTACACTTGTAGAGAGGTATAAAACGTATCAAAAGAGACCAAACGTATATTTTTTTCTTTTAAACGTGCAGATAAAAAATCTACTAACGTGTGTGGAGTGAAATTTGGACAAGGTTCAAAATCATATTTAATGTAATCAAAAAACTATTTTGTTAAAAAAAATTATAATAAATAATAGTATTTATTAATAATGTTAAATGCATTAATAATTTACTCCTTTGCGAGATGCTTTGCGATAGTTCCGCAGCACTTTGCCCGTGGCTGAGGTAAACACATATGTCGGCATTTAATATAATTCTAGTTTAATCTTTTGAATTCAACTTTGTACATTTTAAGGGCGAAAATTATTCGAGTAGATCAGTAGACTCCGATTAGATAGATTTTCCAAAGTTCTGGGACGTTAGGTGGATTTGCTAATTTGGGGACGTACCTACAGGATTTTTAGGTTGTCTATTTGGCTTAGTTTTTTTTTGAGTAGTGCTTGGAAGCCAAATCTGGCCAAAACACCACGTTATTGCCTCTGTGTTTCAATTTCATAAAATCCCGCACAATTAGCAAACATCGCTGGATGTATCGGTCGGTATTAAGGGCTAACTGAGATTTAAAAAAATACTTTAGACATGCCGAGAGGGCTGATCGCAAGCCACAGTAAACGTGCGACCGCTCCGCTGGTTAACGGTGCGTGTATGACCCCGTCTTTTGTTTACGCAACGACACCGTATTTAACGCAGCGGTGGGGTCGCATCTTTAAACTGTTTTGGGAAATTTCGTACCTATGCATACATTATTTCACGTTTTCTTCATGTTCATGGTGTTTATGAAATAATAATTCCCTTGCTATTAATTAATGTGAAATATGATTCGTCGTCCATAAAGCACAAGACGTCGTCGTTTTCAGTGTGAAATATATTTTTGACCAAAGTGCGAAGCTGGATATTCTAAGTTCATTTTTGATTTTCAAACACAGTTTGTTTGACTTTTCTTCATAGTTTTTCAATACCCATGTCTTTAGATACTTTGAATGGTTTTGCCGTCGCATATGAATTTCCTCCCGAGCTCTCTATATGATTTTGTGACACAGCCGGCGGTTATTTTCTTTAAAGGACTCCTCTAAGTAGACTAGCTTAAACTGGATGGTCTTCCAGAACCGGGCTTACTTGTAGTCATTTTTCTGAGTGACACTACAAACTATGCTTCGATTCTCACCTCTTCGTGTAAAATGCTCCACGACCTTCGCTTTCGTTCTAAGGGGATGTGGATCGAAGAAATTACAAACAGTTTTGTGACGTATTTTTTTTAATTTTCGAGTTAATATTGAGGACAAACTCGTACTTTTTTGAAATTGGTCGTAATTTGACAGATGATACGAGTATGTGAGACAAAATTTGTATTTCAACATTTTTTTAAGGAATTTAATATTTTAAACAGAGGTTCTAACTTTGTACCGATATCACTGCGCATTCGTTAAATATATGTATAAATGTTTGAAAATTAATTATTTGGCAGCGTGTCGTTTTTGATACATTTTCCGTTTAATTCCAATTTTAAGTTTAATAACCACCCACTTAAAACGCCACAACATGCATAAAACCATATGTAGCTTTGTATTTAATAATATCAACCAATAAACTCCATTCGATGTGTATTTTTTTCTGTCAACAGTTCCCCCAGACATCGTGGACACGGGCAGCAACGGGGAGGTGATGGTGCGGGAGGGGGAGAACGTAACCATCCACTGCGCTGCCTCGGGGACACCGCCGCCCACTATCACATGGAGGAGGGAGGACTTGGGTCCTATGAGGGTTGGGAGCCAGAGCGGTAAGAAGCTTAATCAAGTGACTAGGGCCTTAAGCCGCATAGTCGTAGTTATCTCAAAATGCAATAAACAACACGACAAATGTAGTCGTGATGCTAGCATCTGCCTTCGCACTGTATTGCATTTGAAAAATGTAACATAAATAAATAACACGCGGATTTTTTTTTCTTCGCCGCCCTGTTCCGCTCCTGTGGACAGGCCGCCATAATTTGTAACTTCAAGCACAAACCAATTCAGTCGCGTCGTGTTACAAAATTATTAAGTACCTGAACCTTTACCTCATTTAAACTGCTTTTTCATTTTATGAATGCCTATGTTTTGTGGGTTTGTTTAATAAAGGGTTAACCCATTAGATGCCAATGTATTTTTAAGCTTATGAATTTACTTATATTTTACTTTTAAAAGCCGCAGACCGTTTTTATTAATCCTTTCATTTCCAGTAAAAAATAAATTACACATGGTTTTGCAGATAAAATATAAACCCATTCGTATTTAAGTACGGTAATTGAAAGTTGAATGATCAAAACTTAAAGTAACATTACAGTGACAGTTTGTTACATGTACAACTAGATTTAATAAATATGTAAGTATTTAAAAAAAGTGTTTCTATCTAGTAAAAAATAGTCAATTAAAGTTGTAAATTTAGCGACAATAAATTTTATGAGTAAGTCAATTAATTCATATACAAATAAAATAACATTATGATATATTATGATATATTTATTTTTATTTGATTTATACTTT
This sequence comes from Acleris sparsana, assembly GCA_923062465.1. Taxonomy (NCBI): domain Eukaryota; kingdom Metazoa; phylum Arthropoda; class Insecta; order Lepidoptera; family Tortricidae; genus Acleris; species Acleris sparsana. The sequence continues at coordinate 8,494,775 of OV281293.1, forward strand.
AAAACTTGTATACTCGTAAGTACCTACGTTTTATTTCGCTTCGGTAACGGGATCCTTAAAAATGTGAATTTCTGATTTCATCCAGTCAAAAACTAGAAAGTACTAAATATGTTTAAGGTGTGTACCTCACTGTACTGTTCCAACTCCAACAGTCTTGGCACTTATAATAATGGCACACCTCGACTGTCTGCCGCGTAACCCCGTTCATGTAAACTTCATGAAACAATTTCGAAACTGGGACTAGAATTGCATTTACTCAAGTTCCCCTTACGTGCAACCTCTATGCTCCGCGTCAAGCGCACCCAAGAAGCTGGTTCACGTTGCACTTCACGTACTGGATTTTCATAAGTAACTACACGTACTTATACATATAATATTTTACTAAGTTCGCGAGAAGTTCGGTATGGATTTGCATATATCTAAGCGGGCTTAAGTAACTATTAGGAGGAGGATTTGTATTTGTTTATTTGTTTTAGACCAAGTTCATGTTCATGAAATATATATAGTCATGAGAGACTTTGAGGGGACAGTCAGTAGCCCTCCCTGATCAAGAACCAGCAAATATCTTTAAAAAAAGTTATCAACATACACCATAAGGCACAGGCATAGCGCTTCGTTCATACGATAAAACTCGATAATTATGGCATTGGGTAATATCCCTTAAAGGGATATTCATGGTGTCATTTTCATCGTGTTGAAATCTCAGAGGTATTTCTTTGACAACTACTTAAGTATTTGCTTTTACATTCACCAGAAACCTAAAATTGTCCTACAGTAAATTTATTCCAGCAACATTCTGTTTCAAATTAAGTTTAATATAAACGACAGTTGCTTGGAAATAGCTGGTATTTCTGTAAATGTACTCATCAAGTTGACAGTCAATTACTACACCAGCGTAGTTCAAAAGAAAATGCTGAAATATTTTAACGGACCTACTTTACTCTCAATTAAATTATTATTCAATTGGATTGATATATGCAAACAGAGCGCCTAAAACGTAAAAAAAAACTAATTTCCAATTTAAAATAAGTGAGTTAAACGGTAAACACGTTAAAATAATATCTACATAAATAGCGGTGCAGTCTTTTTAGGGTTCTGTACCCAAAGGCTAAAAACGGGACCCTATTGCTAAGACTCCGCTGTCCGCCTGTCTTTCTGTTCCTATATGAGATCCCCCATAGATGAGACGGTACCCTTTGTGCGCGAGTCCGACTCGCATTTGGCCGGTTTCTTTACAACTCTTTTTGCCACTTCAATTTCACCAACTAAAATAATTAATATCTTAATACTTTTATTTTAATTAATAAACATGGCTTGTACAGTCACCAGCAATAATATATTATCCAACATTGGGCGCAAAAATGTGACACGTCTTTATAACTAGAGGTATAAGAGCTTGTCAGATATTATTGCGCCCAATGTTAGATAATATATTATTACTGGTGGCTGTACTCATACCACTACCGGGGTTGAACCCAGGAGTCCCGGGTTGGATTTCCAGTAATGGTAAATATTATATTGTGTCTGGGACCACTGGCTAGCCACTACCTAACCCACTAGACTAAATGCCGATAATATTCCTGTAGCCAGTGTCTTAACAGCGGGTTGTTCCAGTGACCAAATGGAGCGGGGTGTGGCTGAACCTGACCGCTGTGGCGCGCGACATGAGCGGCGCATTGCTCTGCATCGCCAGCAACGGCGTGCCACCCACCGTCAGCAAGCGAATCCCGCTACGCGTGCTGTGTGAGTAGATCAGTTAAGCTAGAAACATTTCACACAGGCGACACAAATGTGCCTTATCCCTTGCTACTAAAATAATAGGAAGGATAATATGAAGAATAGGACTCTGGCGTTTTCAAAAAATAAACAATGACTTGTAGGTGGCGAAAAATGTGTAACCACTTCCTATGCTAAGACTTCAATGTCAGACCATTTTTATATAGATATACCCTCAACCTTATAGTCACTTGCTATCAGGTGAGAGAGAAGTCAATTGCGAGTTAGTCTTTAATGGAAAAACCAGTCAATATGCCACCTAATGGTAAGTGAACTCTAAAGCCCATAGTCATTTGCAATCACAAGAATGCGTTCCGGACGGAATCTGCACATGGTTTCTATCATCCCTACAATCCTAACTCTTATAGCCCTGTAAATGAGTGCTTAAAAGTGGTGTGGATGGAAAAGTTGAAAGCAGAAAGTTTGACCTCGGAACTTTGTTTGGACTAGTTAGGAGATCAACATACTAAAAGTCGCCCTCGGAGGTGAACAAAAAACAGCCCCTTAAGAGCTTGCACGAGGAAGGCAGCTGTCAGAGAGGAGTGGCGGCGAGTTGTGAAGCTCGCCACCAGCGCCGGATATGATGACCGCGACCACTCTGGCAAGAGTGAAAACGACGAAAAATATTTGTTATTAAAGTATTATTTGAATATTATAGTATGGTTTGTCATTTTCTGTCAAATACAAATGTCACCATAATAAATAAAGAAAAAGCATATTTTAAGCAAATAATTGCGTTTGTGAATAAGAGAGTAATATATATATGTATGTATATCACTACCCCAATAAATTTAAACGAAAATTAGTATTTAATTTACGAGTAAGCACTCGATTCAACCTTATGCCCATATCAAAATAATCCATTTCGACTTTCCGCATCTCTGCGTACCCACTTGATAACAATAAAACTCCTATTGTGCCTGGTTCTGTGTCCTGGAAAGTGTTAATATTCGGTCGCCTCAAAAGATTAACTGTAACAAAAGAGGACATTTTGTAAATTATTTAGTAAGTCTGTTGTTTAAGTTTGGGTCGCTGTGAGTGGTTGTTTGCTGAAGTGGGGATCGAACATCTTTACGGAGAAGGTAAATGAGAAATGAGGTTGGCGTAACCTTTAAAGACCACGAACGTTTGTCACGTAAATATCTAAGTACGAGTACATGGTGACCGTAGGAAATGTCTTAAATTACATTACCCTACCATGAGGTACAATTACCGTACTCGTTACCGAGTCGAATGCTCTGTTCCTCGCACTCTATAAGAATACTGCGAGGTCTGCGAGGGATAGAGCATTCGACTCGCTAGCGACTACGTTAATTGTAACTCATGGTAAGGGTACTGAAGCCTTTCATTAAATTGCGATATCAGCCAAGAATGTCTGGCCTAAGTAAAGTAGGTTTCGCTATTGCATAAATCTTGACAGGTTTTTGTAGTAGTCTACTTACTGTAAGAGAACCCTGCACTACGTTGTGTTTTGACGACGCGCTGGCCTAGTTGGTAGTGACCCTGCCTACGAAGCTAGCGGTCCTGGGTTCAAATCCCGGTAAGGGCAGATATTTGTGTGATGAGCGCGGATATTTGTTCCCGAGTCATGGATGTGTTCTATGTATTTAAGTATATATTTCTCTATATAAGTATTTATATCGTTGTCTAGTACCCATAGTACAAGCCTAGAGCTTAGTTTGGGACTAGGTCAATTGGTGTGACATTGTCCCCTGATATTTATTTATTTTATTTTATTTTTATGTATGTATCCGTCATGACTATTTTTTATCAAATCCTCTTGCTCCCCTTTATAAACCCACATTGTAATTTTCTCCAAAATAGTAGGTCTCACAAATGTATATACTTAGCGCAATATGATCAATTTATTTTTCATGAAAATATTTTTAGGAACATGTCTGCTACCATATTTAATACTTTATACCAAAAAGATGACGCCAGAAAATGCAATTTCATACCGTTGTGTACCGTGCTTTCACTTACGAGTGTGCCGGCATCTTCCAGTTTCCGTAGACTGGAGTGTCTCGTTGCACCTCTTTTGAAAAGAAAACAAGGCCCCACTTGTTATTTTCGTGTTAGCATCGCGAGTTGAAAAGTTGTGTGATACACTCGCCGAACCCGCCATACTTTTGGAATTTGAAAGTGCTATGAACCGAAACTTTTTAGCTTGTGGCAAATTGATATCGGCGCTTCTGATAATATCGGTTTAAAGGGGTAGGGGAAAATGTTATGGTAATTAACAATATCCTTTAGAAAAAATCCTGATTTATGACCACTTTAACGTAGACATTTTATGACTTAAACTTAGATTTGCCTTTTTCGTGTAAACTCACCTAAGAACTACAGTTTCATACATACAAACTTGCACAACTCAAGTCGAAACTGTGTCGAAACCATAATTCGTGAGACAAATTTGCACAACTCATTCTTCACTTCACGGTAGTAAATTACTAGTGAAGATTTCATTGCTGTGAAGTTAGCTCTGGTTACCCTTTATCTGTCAAAGTTGTATCACGGGCTATGGTTTTAAATTGAAACGGGGACTTGACAGAAGCAGTCCAATATACTTTAACCGAACAATTGTCCTCGCGTGTGATGTCCATGGACTAATTTCTCTAATAAGTTCATGGTGATTGTCTAAAACTCGATATTGGCGAAATACATCTTGTTAAAACATAATAATCACTTTTAAACGGAACTTAAGCCTAAATCTAGATTTATTTATTTGAATAAAAGTGACAAAGTGATGTTGTCAATTAAGTATTTATCAAACTAGATTTCTTTTGTGGTTGTATCCGAATAAACGTAGAAAAGGACCTAGTTAATTGTCCAAATTGTCTCTGAGTACGGCGGTAGACTGTAAAGTTGCTTCATTTGATAAGGTAAACCGTCGGCTGCGGTCAGTCAGAAGATGATCGGAGGGTATTTAGGGCAGTCGGTGTCTCTGCAGTGCGCGATCGAAGCCTACCCCACGCCGGGCGTCTACTGGACACATATCAACATCAATAGGATACAGAATGGTAAGATTTCATGTAAGCAAAACTGTAAATCTGTCTACTACTTACTAATCGACAGACGCTTAAAAAATTAAAATCGTTCCTGGAATTTCCGAAAACTGTTCAGAGGCCCTAGCCAAGAATTAGATGCAAACGCGACTAACGTTTTTCTTTGCTATCACTCAAAATGTATGGATTGACATTGTCGTGCGTAGCGATAAACCACGTGGTCAAGCTTCATACCATACATTTTGAGTGATATAAAAGAAAAACGTTAGTAGAGTTTGCATCTTGGCTACGGCCCCGGACTCCTGTAATAAAGTTTTCTAAAATCTTCTTCTGGTGGCTCTCCAGCACTGAAGGTTGGCCATCAACTCCATGTATCTTCTTAATACTGTTCTTTAAATTGAGTTGTTGGTGTTTATATTTAAATATAAAATATAAAAAGATCGTTGACCCATAAATACCTTTAGGCCAAGCAAAAATCTCAAAAGGTTAAGTAATCTCACTGTGGTCTATTACTTACAGTAAAAAAAAGACATCCAGTGACAAGATGGAACTGATTGTAATTTTTTGTTTGTTGTTATTCTTGCTAAGCTACGCAGCTAATAAAATAATTACTAATATTTTCACTTCATTAAGGTTCGAAGTACCAGGCGAACATAAAATCGAGCGGTTACAAGCACACAGCCGTTCTACGCATCAACGACGTGTCGAGGGACGACATCGGCTCGTACCAGTGCCACGCCGAGAACGTGCTTGGCTCTGCGCATGATGACATCACGCTTTACAGTAAGCATTTTGTTCATTAACGAGGAGAAAATATTTAACTCAATTACAAAGATCGGAGAACGCGACTACAAAGAGATGTATCAATTTTTTGCCCTTATTGCATTGTAATAAGGTCCAAAAAGAGATCTCTTTGTAGTCGACTGTACCTAATGCAAATTCCTTGAGAGGAATGCCATACACGTTTAAACTATTAAAGTGTCTTACCCATATAGTGGACTCGGGATGTGAGGGTATGTATTCATGTCTGTTTTTCTATGACCTCCTGTAGACTAAACAGCTTGGCGAATTTTAAAAAGGAAATTCATGGTTAGATTGGTGTTTACCCCAGAGGTGCATAGGCATTTTTGTTTTATTAAAGTGAATAACGAATCAACAACCCTATCATAACATGTATCACTGATGTTTGATTATATTTTTCTTACAAGAACCCTATTGAAAAGTAACGCGTTACAAATATAAAGATTAAAGGACGATGGGTAAAAATGTCCCCCCCCCCCCCCACCAACAGTGATGAAACATGTGCCAGTTTATAGATCTTGGCAATATGATGTATTTTTCTATGGCGACGATCACCATATGTATGGGGTTTTCTTGAAAAATCATAATCTTATCGTATGGAACTATGGAATTTGTTTGAAAATGATCACGTATGTAGATGATTTGCCTTGCCTGGCCCTTTGTTTTCATTAAAAAATTCTCATTGATTTTGCTACGAAGATAAGTATTTTGTCTTTTATTGGGTCCTAATGAACATATAGACCTGCAGCCCGTTACTGTTGGAGGGGGGGGACGGGGTCCATACAAAATTGCCCATCACCCTTTGTCAAAATGTTTTTGCCTACGTACTTCTATTCGGCAGTTCTTTTTTTAGGAACTGAATGAGCACAAGCGCAAGGGTAGGCGTTGAATAGCATATCTTTATTAACATTCCGCCTCGTTATCGGAATTGTACTACCTAATCCTATCAATGCTCATAAGTTCCGGGTGTTTTATAGAAAACCCAAGTATCGATAGTTTTGTTTGCGATTTATGATATACTAGACCTGGCAAAATTAGTCGTAACTAATCGCAAACAAAACTATCGATACTTGGGTTTTCTATTCAGGACAGTACAAAAAATGGCACCAATTTCAACCTCTTGCAATTCCAATTGTGACAAACCTTAGCCTCCTCGGTTGTTACAAATAATTATAGATGAACACTCTGGCAATGTGTTGAAAATCAGTACAATTGGCGTCCCGATCAAGGGTAAATCGGGATTTGTCCGTAGTCCCCTGAAAATCGGGACGTCTAGCAACACTAGTTATAACTTATAAGTTATAACATAAGGCAACAAGGCTAGTTAATTAAGCTCACTTTCCAGTTTTCCACTATATCCTTCTTTTCGTACGCGCCTCGGCTAAGTAACCTGATAAGTACTAGTTAATCACTCTAGCTCTCTCTACTCCAAGCAAGCAAGATGAGTAAGTGTACATAAGACTACACCATATTGAAGTAGGTACACACCGTCTTACCGCTCTTGCATCAAGCAAAATTAACACGAAGTCACTCTAACGCTCCCGAAGTTAATTTAATTAACACTATGCGAGACTTCTGTATAGGTAGTAACTATTCCATCTCATCCTTCAGGATTTGCATCGTGTTTTTAGGGTTCCGTAGTCTAACTAGGAACCCTTATAGATTCGCCATGTCCGGTCGTCCATCCGTCCGCAGCCTAGCTCAGAGACTCTGAGTACTAATTTGGCATGAATATACAAACATATAAGTCACGCCGATAAAGCGGTAAAAAAAAAAATTTTACTCTACTCGTATCAAAAGATTAATTTACTGAAGTCAGTTGTGAGGGAATCTGCCCTATTGTTGGCACCATTAACCTATAGGTAACAAAGACAATAATTCTACAATCACTAGTTTCTTATATACACCTAGTGATAGTAGAATTATTGTCTTGGTATTATGGATATGCCAATATTCCGGGTGTTTTACGAGCCGGCTGGGAGTATCCCGGGATTGCAAACACGCCGAGACAAACAAGACCTAGACATGTTGTGCTGTAAAGCGTCTTGTTTATCGCCCACAGGCTATATTATGAACTGTCTAAAGCTGCCAAGTTCGAGGCAGTGAACCGAACGGAGATATGTAATTAATTATATTAGCGTGCATGCAAGGGACAGCCCTTGCATTACCAAATCATCAGTAGAGTTGTTCAACCGTGAAAACGGAATCCATAAACAAAGAACAAGCAGACTTTCATGAACTTGCATAAAGGATTTGTAAACAGATACGTGCTTATACGCAAATTTGCAAACGCTGCAATGGCCAATTTTTTGATCAGTAGCCAACTGAACGAACGGTTAAAATTCGTGTCCAATTGTTAAATCTTGAACAAACGTGACCACAATTACTTTTAAAAATCGGCACAGAGTACATATGTAGTTCAGTGTCATGCACGAACCACAACGGGTTATACTTCTAATTTGCTATTGTGTTTATCCTGTATAATGGATATCAATTACAAAGTAAAACTGAAAAAAATGCTTTGTAAAGACGGACAGGAAAATTAAGGTTCATCGACTAAAACAAGACAAACAAGAGCACTCAATGAATTTACGAATTAGCCACCCGCCGTGTTAGAACACGAGCAATCAATTGCGGCCGAACTAATTATTCTGTCGCTTTCACGCTAATTACTATATAAATTCTTCTTCGAATTTCACGGTTCACTGAGATCGGTAATTTTGTAATAAAGTTAACAATCGCCATTTGTTGGTCACGAATCTTATTACCTAATCCGTCAGGTGCCTAAGCAGTTGTATTTTATTTCAGGCGTACGACTTTAATTGTATAAGTATTTTTTCACTGCTCATGCTCTTAAAATGTTACTTTACTCTCTGCCCATTGGCATTAAAGCTCCTTATTAGTCTCTAGGGACTAAAGTTTTTTTTTCTTCGATAACCTCTAAACAACCAATCACGGTTTTTGTGAATGGAGGATTATCGCCATTTTCAGTGATTGTGTGTATCCAATATTTAGGGCGTGGAAAAAGCCTCAAAATTACAACTGCAAAAATATTTAAAAAAAAGGTTTAATTTCGTAAAACACGATGAATGATTACGAATATGAATCTATTTAATTATATTAAGGATGAATTAATTTTATTATGCATGGTCCAATTAGTTTTAAAATAGTTGGCTAAATATGCAAGCATTTAAAGCGTCACGTAACGTTACAACAAAAAAAAACACGGAACAAATTTGCAAGAAATTTTGTTAGGTATTTGTTAAATATTGTAATTTTGTATAGAACGCCGTTTTTTTTCTCGTAATCGATGTGAAAAGTAGAGTGTTTAAAGCGAGACTAAACAACCATAATGTCATGACACTCGAACTATAGCCACCCTCGCTCGGCTTGCCTGGCATTATGGCTTGTTTTAGTCCCTTTATGATCAATCTACCAAAGGTGATTAGATGTGGGCGTGTTAGAGCACTTTCGCATGAGGTGGTTAGTCACGCCGCGGCAGCAATTGATGCCTTCACACTACTGCGGTTGCAACGCTATTTAGTACTTGATTGCAGCCGAATTTCAAATTCACATCATTTACTTGCAAGAACATAATTCGAAACAAAATATTTTAACCTAGCTTTTGCCCGTAACGAACCGCGTAGATTTATATTTTCATTATTCTCTAGGGACTTTTTTATATTTTTCGTGATGAAAAGTGACTTATGAGTTAATTCAAGTTACTATTTATTTTCGTTTCGAATTTCATCCAAATCCGTCCAACCGATGCGGCGTGAAGGAGAAATAAACTTACCCTCACACAAACTTTCACATTTAATTATATTAGTAGGATAATTAATACAATATAAGTCACACTACTTTAATAATGATTAATTTTAGATAATTCAGAGACTAATACAATACATGATATCAATATTATTTACTAAATATTATAATTTGTATGGTCTTATGTCGCGCAAGGAAGCAGGCCTGTATTCTACTCGGTAAAACCATATTGCCTTTGACATGTTATCGTATTGTCAACGTTACTACAGCTCTTATTTTCTGGACAGTAATGGCGGCTGAGTTATAAACAATACATAACACGTCAACTGCAATATAGTTGAACCCAGTAGAATAGAGGGGGCGTACGAATGCCGCTTTGCTTAGTCACGCGGCTACGCCGCCTAATTTGAAAGCGCTTTTAGTTTACGGGGACGTGTTTAATTGACAATAATAGGCATCATTTATTGTTTATAAACGGTTTGAAAGTTAAAACTTGACATTACAAAACTATTAATACATTTTTAAATCTTATTTTATTTTAAAATTAAAAAGCTATATCTAAAGAAGGGCCCTGCGGCATTGTCCCGAAGATAATAGCAGCATTTCCTCGCTGGATAGTTAAACTTATGCGTTGAGCGAGGAAACTGCCAGCTCTTCGGTCTCCCGTGACGTCAATGAGCCTCTTCGAAATGAATAGGCATTATATGTATATGTATTTATACATTCTCATAAAAGTACCTATGTATCTGCTAACCATGTTGGTGACTTCATAACTTTCATCAATGAATAGCAATGTCGTTGACAACTAATTTGTTGTGACTTTGTTCTAGCGCTGGCCACGACAACTACGACGACGACTGAAGTGACCACCATGACGCCAACGACGCTCGTGACGGAGCTGACCACCTCTACGCAGCGATGTAAGCACTTCGCAAAGAAAAAAATTGTTACATTCAGAAAAAAAAGAACTTTTTTTTCTGACTGTACTCTTTCGCACTAACATCATCTTCCTATCGAGACTAAACTTACGGGTCCAGACTGAGAGGATCCACATTTAAAGCAGCGATCCTGTTGCCACCTTCCGACTACATCATCAGGTCAGTCATTATACAAATGTAAACAAACCCGACCACGCAATTAGTGCAGAAGATTGATACGTTAAAGTTCAAAGGAACAGCTGTCACAAAAGCAGTGCGAGTGTCTCGCTCGCGTGTGTTTTATAAGAGCGAATGAGAGAGAAGTACAAACTCAAAGCACTTTCTAAGTGCGCACTGACTGTAGACATATTAAGCAATTCATAATGATATGGACTTGCCTCAAGGACAATAAATCTGGACAACTCTATGGTGTACAGTCACCAGCAATAATATATGATCTTACATTGGACTCAAAAATATCTGACACTGAGGCAAAAGAGCTGGTCAGACATTTTTGAGTCCAATGTTGAATCATATGTTATGGGGGTGACTGTACAAATCATAGCTGTGAATCCATGACGTCACAGTGACGTCTCAGTCTCGCCCGACACCGAACTCGGGTAACAAATTATTTAAAAATCGAAAAGCGTGCTTAATAATATCGTCAAAATGTATTGAAATCGATGAGGCTGCTATTTGTGACTAAGATTGTAAAAAAATCTGAGAGATGGCGCTTTTGTTGCTTGGTCAAACATAATATGTGACGTTTTTCTTCGCACGACCCTATCTAAACTGTTTCTCACCTAAGATGAGTGCTGTGACAGCTCATATTAGCATGTATTACACTTGTTTCTGTAACTTTACATAAAAATATACACTGGTACACACCTAGCGACGCCGTTTAGGAACTAATATAATTAATCGTCTATTTTTAATACCTCGCATGTGAGTATAGTAAGTGATTGAAATTACTAAATACGGCCAAAACCCCTACGAATAATTTTGCATACACTATATAAATGAAAACGTTTTTTCTTTTTCTTTTACCAGCTATAGAATTAGAGACGAGTTCAGAAGATAACGAAAAAGACGTCCACAATGAAGACAACTACCTCGTAGTACTTAGTCAACACCAAATGCAGAACTTAGGTGAGCCATTTACAAAACCAAAAAACCATAAACACAAAATGTGTTTTTTCGAGGTCATGGAGAGTGACGTTATTTATTTTTCCAGAGCTGTCCCCGAGTTTGTGACCAGAGACAAACCCTGACCACTGGTCTCTGTGGTCAGCCGCGCCAAAAAGGACGCCATCTTTCCACATTCTATTCGTCGTCATTGTTATTACGATGGCCTGTTAAAACAACGAATCTGACTTTAGTGTTATAGTGTTAAAACAAGCTAAGCTAAGCTATTTCTCTCAATTGTGTAAAGGTAAGCAAGGAGCTTATTAGTTCGTAGTTTTATTTCAAGTTTCATCAAAAAGCTTTTATATTTTTCTTACTTATATAATCTGGTAGAAAAAAAACGATTGTATCTAAAGTTTGTAATTGTCTTATATTAAGGATGTTTTTTTGTATCAATAAGAGGTACTAATCTCTGCAAATTGCAATTCAAATATCAATAATCTATTGTATCAGGCGTTAACTCACTTACCTTTTTCCGAAGGACCAAAGATTATTATAAAGTATAGTCAGTATAATGTCAAAAACTTGTCGAATGATCTCACCGTCGTGGTTTATATAGATAGGTAGTCTCAACGCATTTATCGATGCCAAATATCATTTTCATGTAGATCTGTCCCTTTCTGTAGCTCAGAAACAACACGAGATAGAGCGGGAATTCTGATTGCGATGGGCCTCGAACGTGTGCTTGCATTTTATTTCCAAACTACGTAACATATGTAAATCTAAAATCGAATACATTGATTCCTAAATCATCATGAAACTATATCATAGTGACATATATCCAAATCGTAATAGAATTCATGCACTTTTATTTTTTGGTGGTCTAGGAATCAATGTCGACTAAACATAAAAAGCAACATATATAAATGATTGATTGATTGATTGATTGATGATATAAATGCGGGGCGATAAGGCGTGCGGCCATTACTCGTATTTTATGTATGTAATTGAAATATAAAAGGTTTGTTTGTATTTGAAAGCCATCATTTAAATACTTTCATCATTTCCATCCATAAAAATTTACAGGAATTAAATGCTTCTGAATATGTTTCGTTACATTTCAAGTAGTATAGTTTTAATAAAATTAGGTAGAAAGTTACGAAACTACGATTTTTTACGAAATCAGTTAAATTGTAAAGATGGATGCGATTTATACTGTTAAATTATACTTAAGTAAGTTAGCAAAGTTTTCAGTTCCGTTCTTTTTAATTCCCGAAGTCTCGCTTGAATAATTTACGACAGAATTCTTCTCAGAATTGGTTTTGTTAAGACTTACAAAAAGTCAACGGCCTTTTGATATAAAAAACTCTTTCTCGTAATTTTCCTTAAATACTTCATTGTCTATTTACCAATGGTCTCTGAAGTGAAACTTCGTGGAACCCGCTCTGTTATGTACTGACGCGAGTCATTTAAGCTGAAATGTTATATTGCTAGCATGTATCATAAGGTCCTAAATAAATATACTTACGTAAGCAATACCGCTGTTGACCTTACTTACTCCTCGCTGTTCGATTTTCCAGCTAAATACACATTTTTCGCCCTTAGAGACGTTGTTAAGATCTGGCTCGTAGTATGTCAGACCCTACATGTTATCTATTTTTTTTAACTCCACCGCCATTATTGTCAAGTATAAAACAATAACATGTCGAAGGCAATATCGTTTTACCCAGTAGAATAAAGGGTTAGATTTAAGTCTTTGCACGATACTTTACATTCTATGAACAACTACCAAAACCAATTTTGGATGAAAATCGGATACCCTAGTAAACTCTTGAAACAGGTAAGGCGTATTTTTAAACAGTGTAGAATGCTGATCTACTCAAGGCGACGGTGGGCAATGCCTTTCAATACTAACTGTGTGCAGGTCTTTATTTATTTCTTTTATTATTGTTCAATTAGTCCGTCAACTAAATGATAGTTTTTCTTAAAAAAACATATTTTTTAAATTCAAAATCAACTTTTTTTTAAAATAAATGTGTAGACGCACTTGTAAAAGAAAAACACGCGCAAAGTTAGTATTGACAGGCGTTCTGGTACCATGCCACTTGCGAGTGAGCTACACGCGGGTATACTCGTTTACATGAATAAGGCAAGCAGGAACAATTTTATGCCGATGCTTGCCTATCAGTTGTGTTAGTAGTCCACTTTAAGCCTAAAGGGCGCATGACGCATGAAACGATACAACCATGGTGTGCCACAGTCTCCCATTGACGATGCAAGCGTGTATACTATAGGTTCCCAAAGTGGTCCCTACCTACCGCCCCCCTAAAAAATAGGGGTGCTCATGCTGTTCAAGGGGGCCCTGCCGTATTGATTAAATATAATAAAAAATATGAAATAAAATAGAGTGAGTACGAACAGGAAAAGATTGTATCTTTTCCTGAAATAGTGTCTCAATTGTACAATTGAGTCCCTTCGTCTTCCCTTTTGTGTGGTAAATTAAAGAAAAAAAATGTCTATGGTATTATAAAGGATTTCAAAGGAAAAGGTTGCCTACTAAAATCATCTAAGACAGTATCAAATAACTTTAAATAGAGATTTAAGATAGTTTATTGTGTGTGTAGTAACGGCTTCGGAACCTCACACTGTGCATGGTTAGGCATTGGCAGGCACGCTCTTGCCCGGTTTCTGTTAATAAAATAATAAGTACTTTTATATTTCCAAATATTTTTATGGACGGCGCAGTGAAACAAAGGACAATGGGCAAATTTGTATGGGCACTGTCCCCCCCCACCAACAGTAACGGGATGCATGTCTATATGTTTATAAGGACCCAAAAAAAGACAAAATACTTATTTTAGTAGCAAAATCAATGGGATTTTTTTAATGAAATCAAGGGCCAAATAAGGCAAATCATCCATATATGTGTTCATTTTCAAACAAATTCCATACGATACGATTATGGTTTTCCAAGAAAACCCCATACATCTGGTGATCGTCTCCATAGTAAAAGTACATAATGTTGCTGAGATCTATTAAATGAGACATGTTTCATTTCTGTTCGTGGGGGGGGGGACATTTCTGCCCATGGTCCTTTCAAGGTGATTTAAAAAATATTAATAATTATTATAACTATTTTTTTTTATTATTAAAAAATAATTAGATTCATGTTTTTTGGAACTTTTCGATCTGCACTGTATTTTTAAAATTGAAACTTTGTTGTGTAAGTATACACACAATTAACGCACAACACACATAACACATGTAATTACATATAATTGATTTGTCCTGGTTTAACTATGGGTATCATTCCTTAGGGGTACCTAGTTATATTAAAGGTTGTATAAGGGGTGAGCCCCGAGCGAGATATGAGAAAGATATTTTTCTTAATATCCGGTGATGTTTCAAATATGTTCCGCTTCATGGTGCCCGCGTCTTTCGATCCCCATTCTTCTATTACTCTAATAACGTTGTGTTCATCCATTTGTGATTAAACTCAATTCAGTAACGTTTTATCTTCATTTTAACGTAACTGGGTCGTATGAATTTTTAAGGGCGCATGATGGAGAAGAACAAAAGAAATACTTGAACTCTATTCCACTCGTTAATTCCATTTTGTTTTTGATAATACGATATCATGACAAAAGAAATATGGTTTTACCGAGGAGTATAGACCCCTTGAGCCTCTCGTTCTTGTTATCATATTGTGAACGTTTTGATAGCACTTATTTACGAGAGTAATGGTAATGGCAGTCGACTTAAAAACAAAACAACACGTACGTTGACAATACCATAACGTGGGCAAAGACGATATAGATTTTACCGCCTAGAATAGAGGCGCAGGATGCGTTATTTCCTTGTACTGCAAAAGATAATAAAACTGATAAGGTACCTATTTAAAATATTGAACGACGAACCGTGAATCGTACAGTTTGCACATCGAATACTAGAGTTACACGTCTTCTCAATCAATTATAAGTTTCAGGGAATATTCAAATGAAGTCAAACACTTTGTATCTGACGGAAACGGAATACCTATTGCGCATTGAATATTGCTACTCTGCCCAATTAGGTACGGTGAATGAACCAGAATACCAATGATGTAGGAACGTTCGACATAAAATGTGTTAGAATAATTAAATATGTACCAGGTCCCAGAGTACTTCTACAATAGTATGGATTTCAAATTTATCCCGAATTAGGCACTCTACTTTTCATTTCGACAGGAAAGTAAAATACTACACGCACATTTTATGAAAGATGTTCTGCGTTCATCCTCCAGTGTTGTATATAAGCTCGTTGGTCGTGACTAACTCGATTAAACTTTTTTAATGTTGGCAGTATGTGTATTTACTAGAAGGCCAAGCCGAAACGTGAAAAAAATGCTATGCTATCATGGCATTATGGCGGGCAGCAGAATGGGGGAATAATTTTACATGTTGATTTTCTGTAATTACAAAAAAATAGACCAGTCGTAAAAGGATTTTAATAAATACGTCGTTTAAAGTTTAGATATATGAGTAGCTTTTTTTAATAATATCACGTAGCTCAATTATCTTAGACTCCGTGGCCAATCGTAACGATAAAAAAAAAGTCTTGAGTTGAAGACGCAACTTTCCACCCGGGTATAGATCTACCAAATCTCAAATCCTTCCAAATTTAACTTTCCGAACAGGAGAGATGAAAGTAGTCTACTTCGGTGCTTTTCAGGGCTCTTCATGGTTCGTCCCATCTTTAATCTTTACCGTAAACAAAATATGTTTCTAAGTGTAATAAAGCGTGATAACCTAACGTTAACGCCAATGACTACGGGGTCAAAAACCCAGCAGAAAATTACCTACGTAAATTGAAACTGCGTCACTCTGGAGGCCGGGTCTCTATTTACTTTGGGAGTTACGTTGTGCGGAACCCACTATTACCATATTTATAGAGTTCCGTTTGGAGCCGAAACAATAAATCGCAGAAAGGGCGAATTAAATCTACCCAAGTCATTTGCGGCGGTGGCGACCGGATTATAAACTAAATAAGGTGTGGGCTCAAATTAGATCAATTACTTTCATTATTATTTACACACTTGGAAAAGTGCTTATTGTAAAAGTATTTGGCAACGATATATATATATATATTATACCACTCATTAAATTCAGTACAGTATTATCGGTAGTATCTGTATCTCCACAACCAAT
Source organism: Acleris sparsana (assembly GCA_923062465.1). Classification (NCBI taxonomy): domain Eukaryota; kingdom Metazoa; phylum Arthropoda; class Insecta; order Lepidoptera; family Tortricidae; genus Acleris; species Acleris sparsana. The sequence goes on from OV281293.1 coordinate 8,511,353, forward strand.
ATGGACAAATTGTGCTCCGGTTACGCTCAAGTTGTAGCAAAAGTTATCTTTATTTAAGAACAGAACATACTTCAAGAACGTTTCCTTGGGGTAGTTTTTTCGAAAAACTGAATAAAGTGCCAAAATTTAGCAGCTTTTCGAGTGCAATATCACAGGGTTTTCAGCGTTGCAAACTTGGGTGTTAACTAGTCTCAAGAGACCTACAACATATAAAAAATTCGTGGATACATGCGCGTTTGCGATGTTTGTCTTTTTGTGTGTTGACATAGACTGGCCTACGAGGCTACGTCCGCGTTGATTTCGATTATCGTTATTCCCTCGGGAACTGTTACATTTTCTGGGATGAAAAGTAGCTCATGTGTTAATTCAAATTTTATCTAAATCCGTCCAGGCGTCGCAGCACACACACACACAAACTTCGCTGATAATGTTAGTGAGATACTCGTGAATCTGTATGATTTAAATGTGAATAGTATATCAAATAAATAAACAAATCATAGTCATAGTCACAGTCAATCATTTATTTTATTTATGTGTTACAATGGTGTTACAATTATTAGATAGTCCAACATAAACCCTGTAAGGGCACAGCAATTTACATGTTTATTAATTTACACAAACTTAAGCTATGTACTTATGACTAATACTTACAATCTAAAAATTCATGCAACGTGTAAAGCTCTATCTATTAGAAAATCCTTTATTTTTTTATAAAATATTTTATCTTCTTCCATTAGTCTAATGGTCGGTGGTATTCTATAGGTATTATATATTTTTACCGCCATGTCATGAGGCCCTGAACTAACCATTTTCATGTTAGTAAATGTACTTAAAAGCTTATTCCTTTGTCTTAAGTTATGTCGGTTAGGGTGTCTATCTCTTGATCGGTCAAATAAATTAGGGTTCTTTCTAATAAATTTACAAATTTCAAATATATAAATAGATGTCAATGTTAAAATTTTCAACCGAACAAAATGTGGTTCACAACTTTCTGTTTCTTTTATATTTACTAATATTCTTATAAATCTTTTTTGCAATGTAATCAGATTTTTTAGATAAAAATTATTTACATCTAAAAGCGATTTCTGACGTGGTTTAATTTGAATCAATTTCGTTTTCGAAACATTTAACATTAGGTTATGATCTTTTAGCCAGTCTATTACATAAAAAAAGATAAAAGATAAAAGATGTTCATTCAGTAAGTAGGCCGCACGGGCACTTTTAAACGTCAAAAATCTACCAGCGCTTCGCAAGAGACCACTGCTGAGAAGAAACGCCGCAAGAAACTCAAAATCAAGGGTTGTGTTAATTGCTTGCCCTAAATCAGTGCTATTACAGTTTTGAAAGACAACAGTGATGTCATCTGCATAAAGCATATATTTTTGCGATATATTTTTGGGTAAATCATTTATATAAATTAAAAATAATACACAACCTAAACACTACCCTGCGGAATTGAATTTTTCATGTCTAGTGCTTGGGATCTAACCGTAACTAATTGATTCTTATTGCTATCGTGGTGCTCTATGTCTACGAACTGAATTCAATTGTCTAGGTACGACGTAAACCATTTGTATGCTATCCCTCTTACTCCATTGCCATATAGTTTATCTAAGAGAATTTTATGAGACACTCTATCATACGCTTTACTCATATCTAGCAGCATAGCTGTTGCATACTTGCGGCTGTTAATTATACTTAATATTTCGTGCGTGAATTTATGTAGGGCTGAAATGGTTGATCGAGCTTTACGGAAGCCGTTCTGATTATCGTCATACAGTTTAAACTTGTCGCAGAAGGAACTTAATCTGTTTGCCATAGCCGTTTCAAATACTTTTGCAAAAGTAGGTAAAAGAAAATTGGGCGAAAGTTTTCAGGAACATTAGCAATTTTAGTGTTAGGTATAGGTCTTATTATAGATATTTTCAGGCGATCTGGAAAGGTACCTTCTAAAAACGATTGATTTACTAATCGTGTAAGTGGCAGCGTAAATTCTTAATTGCATAAATCAATAATAAACTTGGCCTTTTACCCATCGTCTTTTTAAACATTCTACAACATGAAAAGTAGAAACAATCTTAATATAGATCAGCGACAGCTTTCACAAATCCGAGAATAATTGCTTAGAAACAAAAAGCTACTGCGGTTAAGCGCTTTTTAAATCTCAGGCTTTAAATACACCCACGTGAAAAAGAAGCTATAGAGTGTTTCCGGTCTTAAAATCCAATAAAGCCGGTTTCACCCACGTTCAAAAAAAGTCCTCTATTTGGCTTAAGCATCGCCAAATATGTACCCGGCGGCAGTTGGATATTTCGCTCGGGAATTCATTTAAGAAGCAATAGACGCAGATATTGCGTTGTTTAGACCGCACTAGGCGATTTCAATATCCGAGGCTGCAGGCTGCTTTTGTGGTGAGGGCTTTATCGGTACGGGTACAGATGGAAGTGTAAAACGTATCGGCATTCAGCGGATAATCTGCTGTCTGTTGTCGGCTTTATACAGTAACTGCAGCGCCCAGAATCCAGAGGCTATTGGGAGGAAGTTGCTGAAATTGGACAAGTAGCAGTCTTTTGTATTATCGCTTCGCTTCACTTTATGTGAGTTTTCTGTAACACATAAAAATCATCCGTGAATAATTACCTAACTGATGGTAAACCGCGTCAATCTGTTTGGTAGTTTTGAGATCATCACGAACATACAGGCTGACAGACACGCCGGGGGATTATGATTATGTATATATACGGTCTATAACGCAAAATAAAACACAGTGTTATTAAGATAGAAATGAACGCTCGACCGTATTGGTACCTGAACACTTTTCGGTTTAACGCCCTTGACAGAGTAGTGCAGCAGTTCAAACGTGACGTTAAGGTTTAAATGTATTAATATGTGTTTTTATTCATAATGTGCAAAACGAACATAAAATAAAGATAAAACAAATTTATCTAATACATTAATTATTAATGTGATGAACAGCAAAATTAAAAATAGTTATATGACGTACAAATAACTATTCATAACTAGTATACACGTGCCTACTACACGTGTAGATACACGTCATAAATGTATCTAAATACAAGGTATAGGTGGTAACATGGTTACCCGGAATACCCGGTAACACGAACCGCATGACGAGACTCGTAATGAACGCGCTATCTCGCCTCGGGCGACGATTGGGACACACATTCCACATGACACTACCAAGAATATTATCATTTGTATGTAAAATAGGATATTTTCATTCTTTTACCTAATTTACCTCTATTCGGCAGCGGAGAACACGTAGCCGGCTACGACGTAGCGCGTATTCCTCTACGGCGTAGACAGGTGTAATTTTCCTCAATTTTTAGCTATCATGTTGTTAAAGGAGCGTCCCCACTGAGAGCATTTGCGTGAATATTCGAGTGGTGTGGACGTTGAGCCGAGCGTTTCAAAGCGTATACACTCGATGATGTCGTCATTACTTACTCGAGGTCGTCCGATACAGTACGAATACAGTTGCGTGTTTCTAAGCTCCGTTGTTTTAAATTGATAAGTGTTTAAAAAAAGTGTCATCTCATGTTGCAACTTATATCGTTTTGTAGAAGTGATATGTGAAATACAAGTGGTAAAAACAGTTTAATAAAATGCGTATTAGTTTTAACGATATCTCGGAATTTTTTTTTTAAATATTTTAAAGCAACGGTTTTGTTTATTCAATACCCACGAATCGCGAGCTCTCGACCCGCGGACAGTGAGTCAGCTGGCCGCGCTCGCTATCGCGCGGCCGTAGCGGACACTAACACAGGAGCAGCAGCGGACATAAGCCAATGGGGAGAGGACAATACGAAAGGCTGTATATGTACGAACTTTTTTCAAGGAGCATTTGTTAGTGAATAAAATACAGTACAGAATAAATAAATTAAATTGATCGAAATGTCAGCTAAACTTAATAGAATTAACTGCTTAAATGCCGAAAGAAAATTAAAACGAATGAGTTCTAAAAGTGTTCACATTGTTCGAAACATTACGATGTCAATTGCACGACAAACATAACCACCAAAAGATTGTGCACGATGTCAAAAGAACACAAACAACTATGGAAATGTAGTATTTGCCATAAGGCTGCCAATAAGCTTATATTACAAACACACCAAGTACATCTATCACATCTAAAGGGACAACGAGTACAAATATACAGAACCTTCCTGATAATGCGGCAACTAGGCGACCAAAGAACTCTCAAACTTCTCAGCGCAGCTCCCAGTCACTTGTTAGTAAATGCGAGTCAGAATCCGATTCTCAGGAGTCTCTTCTACATGACGATACCGCACGAAGTTTACCTAATTTACCGACAACTGAAGATCCGCAAATATTTGAGCTAAAATCAGAAATTAGCTGTCTCGGCGTCCAACTTGCCAGCGCTCATGATGAGATTGCTCGGCTAAATGGAGAAGTTACCGAGTTAAAACAGAACGTGGAAGAAAAGCAAAAGAAGTTAGAATTATACAAGAAAATAGGACAATGGGCCGATCCGTAATTCTACTCCATTAAAAAAGAAAAGTGCAACTAAACATAGTGCAATTTATTCATCCTGGTGAAGACACCCCTAGGAAATACTTAACCCCTAAACAATCCACGCAGGATGCGGGTTCCATGAGCCCCCACAAAATAAATTCAGGGAAGAGTCCAGGTTCAAAAAACAAAACTGTGTTTTATCTCCGGGAACAATTTTAATAAAATGCAGTCTATAGCACAGAACACACTCTTCACTGCAGCGGAAATATGTGTCACTACCTGCTCCCAGATTGCTGAATAACGGAATGAGCTTAAAAGATATCTCAAATGCCTTTGCCAAGGGGTTTAAAGATGATGTCAAAAACATAAGCACTAGTTGCAATAACCAACTATTAGATTGCGGCTCGTATACTTCAAATCCAGGGCTATCAATGAGACTACCAAAAGCCAAAGATGATGTAATTTCCTCCATAATTAAACAATTAAAAGATAAATCCTGGGATTGATGGAATACGTGCCTCTGTTATAAAGTGCATAAACTCCCAAATTACGCCTATTATGACACATCTGATTAAATTATGTCTAATAAAATTGAGTTATCCCGATAAATTAAAAATAGGCATAATACGACCCATATACATAAAAAGGCAGTCACAGTGACATTCATAATTATAGGCCAATTACTATCATATCCTGCATTGATAAATTAATTGACACAGTCATATCTCAGCCAAGAAATAAGTACATACCTATACAAAAACAACATTATACATAATAGGCAATATGGATTTCAAAGAAAAAAAACACCTCACAGCTACTATGTAAATTTACTAACGAGGTTAACAAATTCTTAAATGATAAAAAACATGTACTAGTTATTTTTATTGATTTCAGTAGGGCATTTCATACTTTAAAATATAATATTATGTATGAAAAACTGATGCAAATCCTCCAGGTATACAGGTCCTCTTCTGGATTTCGTCAAAAATTATCATCTCAATCGCTTCACAACTGTTAAAATAAACAATGAGCACAGTCACATGATCCCTACTGAGCAGGCACGGCCAAAGATTCTACAATCGGGCCAACTGCGTACTTGTTGTACGGGAACGACATATGCAACTTATTCACGGAGGGCTCAGTGTACCAGTTTGCTGACGATACCTGTTTACTAATGGCTGACAGAGATGTAAAGAAAACTGAAATCCAAATACAAGGCAATTTCGACTTGTTATGTAAGTGGGCTCATGACGTGGGACTAGTAGTTAATTATTCCAAGACCAAACTAATGCACAAACACTCTGCGCATCCTAAAACCACAACTGACATCAGGATACAACCGCATACACACCAATGCCTCCACAACCAATGCAGCATAATAATATTCAATTGTGAGTACCTGGAATCAGTTAGTGAGCATACGTACCTTGGATTAATTATTGACAAATAAATTTATTAGGAAACCCCACATAAACCATGTTTGTAACAAGTTTAGGTCCATCTTGTCGAAATTAACATTGCAGAAATTCAAACTACCTTATAACATTCTCAGAATGTTATATCTTTCAGTCGGACAGTCAGTTATTGACTATAGCTTAAGTAGTTACGGCAGAACTTTCAAAACGTATATCGACGACATTTATAGGTACATTACAGCTATTTTTATTAAAGTTAATCGTGCCAAAGACCATAAGGAAAAAAATATGTAATAATGATGTCGAACTTTTAAAATATTTCAAAGTGATTAGTGTTTACAATAAAATTAATATGACTATAGCTAGTAGTGAAATTGATAAGTTTAACGATTTTAAATTAAATGTCAGACCTACACAGCTTAGAACATTATCATACCTGTCAAGATATACCCTCCCTAAGTGTACAAGCTACTCTGGCAAGCGTACTTGGTATTATATGAAGGGTCCACGGAAAGAACATGTCTAGTCACTTTTAATTGATAATGAGTTTTGAATCTCGAAATGTAGAGGACGAAATGAACTATTACGTACCACTCAGTTTCAGATATAAATTTACACACTCTTAAAAAAACCTCTACACGAAATTTACGTACAAAAAGACATGGTTCCTTAATTTTTAATGGCGATATCTCAAAAAGTTACTAACGTGACTAGACATGTTCTTTCCGTGGACCCTTCATATGTTACCAAAAATATTTAATGAGAAAACTCTAGACACGTGATAAAAGTGATTTCGGCGGCAGATAAACTCTGCGTAGTTTTTGCCCGCTGTTAAATATAAATGTAACTATTGTAATAATTTGAAAATAAATTAAAATAAAACATAAGGCGTACACAATAAAATTAAAGACTTTACACTAAGCGATTATTGCATTATATTAATTGGTGAGGACGATTTTATTAAAACAAAGGATTATTGTCAACTAGTATTCCACTTGCGAAAACCTTTTGGGAATATCAATTTCACGAATGTTATTATAGGGCTGCCAACTTACAAATGTTATAATACGCACCTAATGTACAACTGGCGAGTCGAAACATTTAATAACTTACTTTTTGTGCTCGTCGATTAAAATCTGTGTATTAAGATTTCATAGAGAATACTGCAACGTCACTCTTTTCATCGTTGACACTTCCGAAACAACCGAAATAACCATTTCGATACGCTCAAGACAACTGAAAAAAATTTGAAAATAGAACTTCGTATTTCAATAATATGTGTCCTTGTTTAAGGAGACTCGATCCGATACAAAATTGCCAATCTATGGCGTTTCGGAACGTAGCAGCGTCGCGTCATCTGTCAAAAATCTATTTAAACCTGCTTCTGTATCCAGGGCATAAAAAAAATAAAAAAACTACGGTTTGTGATTGGCTAGTTTTTAGCCAACAGAACAGCACATTACTGCAACAATTACGGACGCCGTGGTTTGATACAAATGTCGATGTGGTGGTGATTGTATTAATGACTTAAATTATTAATTTTAATGAACTCGTACAAAAAGTATTGTTCACAATAGTGTCATAATCAAGCTTTTTAATCTCGTACCTTACTTAGGCCACACGGTACTCGACTAAAAAGCTCTCTATTATAACACGATTATGAAAATAACTATTTCCTAGATAACGAAACTCATGAATACGTGTATCTACTGGACAGGAACCGAGAATTACCATATAGTTACAATACATATTCGAAAGCGCTAGGTGTACTCAACAATTCTGGTATGATAATAATATTTTCCCAACTAGCGCAAAGCATTAACTATTTAAAAAGTCAAAAAGACAGCTTGAGCGAGCCTTCGTCTAAACCTAAACCTGAAAACTCAATGACAAACGGTAACATAATAAAAAACGAGGCTGAGTTTTTCCATTATAATTATTTACGCATTCTTCACCAAAACATTGCCAGACTTATCAATAAAACTGACTTGCTCACATTACATTTAGGAGAACTTATAACAAGATTATTAGATATTTATTATATATTATATTGTACATAACGGAACATTTTATGATGTCCGGTCATGAATCATTACTTACTGTACCGAAATTTAGGCCTGCTGCTTTTCACTCGAGAAACGCATTAAATCGTGGAGGTGCCTGCATCCTAGTTCGACGTGATCACTCATTTAGTGAAATACCAGGTGTAGCTAAGCGTCCCATGTCAGGCGTGTTGGAAAGCTGTGCCATTGAACTATTTAAGCACCAAATCATTATTGTATGTGTATACAGGCCACCAAACCTATGTAATCTACATATGTTTTGAAATATTGGAATCTGTTCTAACGCTAGTGAACAAAACAAGCCGAAAAGTGATTTTATGTGGAGATATTAATATCGATATCATAAAAACAAGTAGGGTCTCAAGCGATTTTGAAAACTTTTTATTGTGTTACAATCTAAAACTAGAAATACGCATACCCACCCGACTCGCTAGCAAAACCTGCATAGATAATTTTGCACATAATGTTAAAATAGGCTGCAGAGGTGAGGTACTCGATTTAGGTCTGTCAGACCACACAGCCCAATTGTTAGAAGTTGCTGTAAAGAAAACCTGTATTTTTGACTCGTGGATCATATTAAGACGTGAATACTCCCAAGAAAACTTAATTAAATTTAAATCGTATATAGACTGATTATTTTTTTCTGAGTTAAGTGTTAAAAAATATTCTCAAGTTTACAAAAAAACGTTAAATTAACAAAAAGGTATCAAATTAACTATAAAATAAATGACTTCAAAGTCACGACCAATGACTTAAAAATAATAATTTAACCGCAAATATTCAATCAATGTTTATGTATCCTACAACAGCGAAAGAGGTACAAAACGTAATAAATAGCTTAAAAAATACAATAAGTGTAGGGTACGATGGAATCGATACGTCTGTAATAAAATTTGTACGTAACTCTAAAGCTGGGCATCTAAGTTACATAATTAACCTGTCATTTAATGCAGGCATCTTCCCTGATGGTTTGAAGACGGTAATTGTCAAGCCCCTCTTCAAAAAAGATGACAGAGAAAATCCTAAGAACTACAGACCAGTAGCCCTGATCCCAGTTTTCTCAAAAGGGTTTAATAGTACAATATACAATAGAATTTACAACTACCTAAATAAATACAATATCCTCTGCGACGAGCAAAAAGGTTTTCGGAAAAATAAAACTATAAAAATGGCTCTTTTTGATCTCATTAGTGCGAATACCTATATGCGCAATTTACTGATATGACCAAAGCATTCGATTACGTTGATTATGCAATACTTTTAAGCAAGTTGAATACCTACATATGGAATTAGAGGCAATGTTTTGAATTTAATTAAATCATATTTGTCTAACCGAGTGCAATACACGGAAATTACTCCCAAATTAAAACAGGAATTTAAGTACACTTCAAAAGCTATAAAAATAAAGTACGGCGTACCACAGGGAAGTGCTCGGACACCTTTTGTTTCTCGTCTATATAAACGATTTGCCATCATCTGTTAATCTCCTATGATTTTCTTCGCAGATAGCAGCTATTCTAAAATGTGTCAAATCTAGTGAATATGATACATTGACTATTTGTAAAAGTACTATGCATGCTGCATCCACACTGAAAATTTGTACACCTGCCCTTGCGGGTAAGACATACTCGTAGCGAACGCAACATGTAAAATTGATCACCGTCACTGTACCCATGTTTAACAAATAAAGATTCTGATTCTGATTCTGATGTTCTCACCGAATGCTCATTTCACGCGAATGCTCTCAGTGGGTACGCTTCTTTTGAGTTATTTACTTGTGACTCCGTAGAAGTTGTTTATCACTATTCCCTCTAAAATTGTCGTAATTTACTAAATTAAAAGTTTGTTGGTTTATTCGGCATTATAAGTAACTACAGAGGTACAAACGTTGTCGCTTTAATAACGTCCTTGACAGATTTGTCCTGTATTTCAAACATGACGTTGAAGTACGCTTTACTACCTTGTCGCTTTGAAAACTTTGATAGATTAGTGCAGGAGTGGCAGGAGTTCGAACTTGACGTTAACGTGTCAAAGCACCTGAGTGTGCAACTAAATTATAAAGCCGATGAAGAGCTCGGCGAGACTATTAAATATGGTAGCGTTTATGGCTGTGGATAAATTCAATGCTCGCACTCACACGTCAGTAAATGACGGATGTTTTATCCAAATTAATCCGCAGCAATAAACAACAACTCGAGCATAGGCCAACATAATATAATATGTATGAATATAAAGTCAATTTGTATTGTTTTTGCAACACTTGTTTAGTCAGATGTGACCGGCGCTGGCCGCATAGGAAATTATAATATCTTTTGAATATTTCCTCAGTTTACTCGGTAACTCTTATCCAATTTAACCTACTTTGTTATGAATATATGTTTATGGAGGTTATCAACATAATGGGTTCCCCGAGGATATCTGAACACAGGACGCACGGGATCAAGTAAAATAAAGCAGGATATTTTAGGAAGGTAACGACCCTTCTAAAAGCTGTATTTAAGCGATAACGATTTTAATTTTATCACCAGTACTGCTGTTTTTCTTATGTTTACTCATGAGATTGGTATAGAAGAGAATGTATTATTTATCTATCGTCCTAAATTTGATAAATATTACAGCAATTTATAAAAGAGAGCGTTTAGAGCTATAGGGAATAATTAAAAGACTATGGCAAACTACGAGTACCTAGGCTTAGTGTCATTGTTGCATTTATCCACGCTATTGTTCCTCCACAGATAGATATTAATCTAATTTAAAAGTTTTGAAAATGTGTCTATGCATAAGTAAATTAAACTTATACATACTTATATAATTGTCTGCTACCATAACTTTGGCATTACCTACCTGTAAACATACATAATTACACAAAAAAAAGGAAATTGAATCAGTTAACTGTACGTAGAAAAGAAACCTAGTTGCTATTTTAACACTACGAAAAAAAAGATAAATTAAAAACACATTACAAGACATTCGATTATAACATTTATAACTCTTAATATGCCTGAGTTTATAACCCTCTTACAGTTATAAAAAAACACGCGGGCAAGAAATTTGAAAGGCACTTTCAGGGAAGGAAATGAAAATGAAAGTAGGGTACGAAAATTCGGGTGTTTCTATTTGTATTTTGATCATGCCTTAGAGCCCCATTCTCCTGGTTATTTGAAATTACGCCCTCAGAAAATCTATGTTGGAAGGCGGAATTATTATTTGCCTGCTATTGGCAACTGTTTTGAGGAAATCCAACAATAGCTGCTTCCCGTTTTACGTGTCGTTATATCGGTAAACAGCGACACCAGTATTTACTAAAATTAATCCGGCAGCGCCCGTATTATGGCCGTGTCTATCGATATGGGTAAATCATCCGTCACTTTCTCACTAATATAATGTTTCCTAAGGAACTTTGTTATATTCAATATTGTAATTTAGATAAAACATTTATTTAACAAATTAAAGAACACTAATCTAACAAACCGCTACCAGTGGGCATTGTTCCCAAAATGTTGGCAGCATTGCCACGCTGAATGGCCTTTCTTTGTGCCAAGTAATGGCCAGCATTTTGGTCACGAGTTGTGTCGATCAGGCCCTTTAGATAAATCCTTAAATATACGCACGCAAGTGACATCCCAAACCAACGGCTGGCCCAACTTCCACGAAGCAAGAGTCATCCCATCAGGTCTTTTTTGTTCGATATTCTTCCACCAAATTTCATAAAGATCGGAGTAGCAATAATCACGTCGTGGCCGATCAAACATATTGATTCGCAGCAAAAGCTGTGGGCATATGATGGTCGTGTTAATCGATGTGGATAAACCCGGACAAAGCATTTGTCACTTTCTGATTAGTACGGATACGGATAGTCGGATGATATATCCACATCGAAATAAATACTTTCAATAAATAAATCGATAAACCCGGCCGATCGATAATGCGGGCGCTGATTGCTTTTATTTTGCTTTCTTATATTCAAAACCGTGGATAGAGTTCTGACTTCTCGTGAAAAACTGTTTTTTTTTTGTAGCAGATGTCACATTTTAACGAGACGTCATAACTCTATCCATGGTTTTGAAAAAAGGAACGCACCTATAGTAAATAGTATTGTCGCTGTTTACCGACATAAAACATGTCACGTTTTATGATACTGTACATTTGCATCCTTTATAAACAGGAGTCTCGTTAGGCATTTTATGGAAGTTTCTTTTTTGACAAAGTACAGCTTCAACGATATTAGATTTTTCGCGTGAAACTAATTGCACATAGTAACATTATATTTCCGAGTGCTTTATTGTGAAAGGGGAGACAGATAAAAAAACCGTTATTTATTAAGCAACCGATATGACCGCGTAATAGTACCTACTACATACTAGCTAGATTGTGTTCAGAATTTTTAAATTTACCGTTGCGTTACTTTAGAAAGATATTTTTAACTACTTTCAGCGCTAATTTTCGCTCTTCACTATTTATTCGATAAAAAAAATTGGTTAAATTAATGCTCAATATTTATTTTAAGCCCTTTTCAAGTACATCTCACACAATGACACCTGCGGGAAAAACACATCTACTTATGTTACTATGTATGGAGTGTTAACCTTTTTTTAACGTCTTCATCAACAGTTGCCCAACGTTAACCAAAATACCTAGGCCTCTATTCTAGGACGTAAAAAGCATATCGTATTTGATCTGTTACGTTATTGTTTTTAGCTCGGCCGCCACGTCAAGTTTATAAGAGCTATCAAAACGTTGACAATACGATAACAGATCAAAGACGATATGGTTTTACCGCAAATAATAGAGGCGCTTCACCTTTTTGCCAAGTTCTGGCTACATCGTCCCAATATAAATATTTGACCGAACTATATAGTCTCGGAATAAAATGGCCATGAGATACGGACTACGAACCATTTATCCTGTCTAATTTCATGAAGGATATATAAAAATAAAAACAATTACCAAACATGAAACCTTAACAGATGTATCCTGGGCATCTGTTACGTCAGCTGTCGCTGGTTTAATACCTGTGCTACAATATCCCGTTCCATTTTGTACGTAGGATACCTAGTTCCATAATGGAATTGGGACATAAGCATCCAATACTGTGCAACAGTACAAAGCATTTCCGAGCTTGTAGCTGGAAGCCGTCGTCCGTCACCCGTTACGTTACACGACAAAGAGCTGTACTAGAATTTCTGAAAATGGCTAAGCGAATGAAAGGCTTAGGTTGCTGTCGAATTGAAGGAGCTGGTGTAAGAAATTGGTGTATTGTATAAATCTATAGATTATACGCTGGTTGGATATTACCATCAGTCATGTTTCAGTTGAATTTTTATGATTACAAGTTAAACTTATGGCCGTATTGACACACACAGAGAGTCAATCTTTTCATTTATTTTTTGTATGAAAGCTGTCATTTTCGAAACAGCAGAAATTAAAAACGCCCCATAGTTATTCATAAAAGATATAAACCTAACAGCAAGTAAGTAAATGATAATGACAGCCGCCAGGGACAGTGGGAAAAAAACATTTTTTACCCCATCGCGATATAATATTTGTAACGTTGCACTGAAAATGTATCTTTGATATTTCGTTGTCAAATCTATACAGTATTTTGGGCGCGTTGGCATTGTCCAGGATCCTCCACAGTATCTGGGAGCGGTATTTATTACCTACTGCGACAGGCACAATACCCTACAAATTGCCTACGTCTCGTGGCCAAGATCGCCTGCAATGGAAACTGATTATGAATCAACGCTCATAATACTATCGAACAATTGTTTCATATTACTGTTTTTGTCATCATCATCAAGCATTAGATATAATGCTTGATGATGATGAGTTATAGCAGAATATTGACCTCAACGTTTCAGAAAACATAAACATAAAGAGGAATCTATATGAAACATAAAGAGGATCGTAACATTCACTTGAAAAACTATGACGATCTACCCATTCTGTTAGAAAATTAGAAGAAGCACTTCTTAATACCTAAAAGCTCAGAAGTTACAACTCCTATGCTTTATGTACCAGGTAGCCTAGTCAAGGTGCATAACGCTGGATACACGTAATAATTCCGAAGAGTCGTATTCCCGAATTTAATCTAACATAGCTCCAGAAGAACATAGCTTTTGGAGAAACGATTTTTTTTTCGGGATTTTAAGGTGTTCCCCACAAAGCTCAGTTAGCGATTTTAAAAAATCGACAAAATATGTAGGATTGACGTAACCTTATGACCGATCTCGTCGAACGCTATGTCAACTCCATACTCCAAGTCGGAAGAAAACTGAAATGTTATCACCAGCGATTGCATCTTGACTACGCCTACTGAACCTCTTTAGAACTACAACAGCACAGTCATCCAAATACATTATTTTTTGCCAATGTTGATTTGGTGTTGGTTATAAAATGCCAATAATTTATGCTGTGGATCATAGTATATATGTATATAAACTCTTCATTACGTAAAAATATTAATATCACAATATTAATATTAAACTAATGTACAAAGGCTAGTCTATGTAGTGTACTGTAGAGTACTTTAACTCAAGACGCATGCAACCACATTGCATCTATGTACCTATGTGAAATTAATTAGCTAGTGGGGCGAGACTTAGTGGATTGAAATACTATTATGTTAAATGCCGAGCTTTGGTTCATCAGCCTATCCTCAATTGCAGCACCAAATGAATAAACCTTAGTATTATAGGTATTTAAATCACCTACAGCGAACATATTGGAAATTAGAAATTCATAATGATGTCTAAACTAACATTTTTCTAAAGGTTACAATAAATATTTATCTTAAATATGTTATTGCTCTAAAATAAACCTGATTCAGTAAATTGTTCAAAATTGTTTGGACTACAAATTCTATTAAGGTCTCGGAAACAATAAAGGAAGAAAGTATTTAATTGGATATTTGTATCAAAGGTAAAAGCAATGCTCAAGAAACTTTGACCTTTGAAATACTTAATTAATTGTCAGTTTCCGGAAAATGTAACGATATAAAAATCGAAAATGACCGTGCTTGCTCGAATTAAATATTTTTCTTAGCCGTTTTAATCGACCGTATTTTTATTTTTATTTTTTTATGGCGTTGTGAAGGGCCATAGACATTTGAAATCTCAAGACTACCCTCTCGAAACTGAAATCCTAAGAATTCAAATGCATTGCCAACCTAATTTCACAGGTTGTCTTATCCCCACACCGGAACACAGCAATGCGAACACTGCTGTTTGGCGGTACGTTAATGTATAAGATGGTGGTAGCGATCCGGGCGGACCCTGCACAAGGTCCTACCACCCCTAAATGTTGTGTGTTGACGTTTAATGTAATTTAATGCCACTTACGAACAAATTACATTACACTTTTTAACGCATACTACCTACTATTTACTGTAATTAGAATTTTATACTGCATTTTTCCCAACAAAGTAAGCCAATCTAGTACAGATTGATATTTATACGAGAAGGGCGTTGTGAAAATAATTGTTATTAGTTTACTTAGCATAAGTAGAACCTAAACGTCGACGGCGTGATCACGAGTTATGGGAACGCTCAGACTAACTAGAATATATACTTTAATAACGGGATAGGTAATTGACCTACGATGCAGTTGAACTACGGCTATTCATTATAGAGCTTTCGCTTTCCTTAGCCCGTAGTTAATGTTATGTGTAAATACATAACATTAATTATGGGTTCAGGATTCACATTGAGTCTAACTGTATATGTAATCTAAATTGGTTAGTATGGGAAATTTGGTAATTATAAGCGTTAAGTATAGGTAATCTGTTTTTAGGAACCATAATAAGGCCTCGACCTTGTGAAGGAGAAAAACTGATTCTATAATTTTTAAAAACATTACTAACAATTGTCCTCATTTCTTTTAACGAAATATTTGGGATTAATTTATTTTGGACACAGCTGAGCTCTAATGCAAATCGTTCGTTACCACTCACACTATTAGTTAAAGTTACAGCATTAAAACGATGTGAGCTATATCGGAAAACAGGACTTGACTTGTTTCCCGGGTCCTATAATTATTTTATTAAATCTTTAATTGACAACAAGAAGTCATTATTTACTGAGAAAATAAATAAACGAATTTCTGATAATGCCAAAAGAGCCACAATGGTCTTTTCTACGTCACAACTAGTGCTAGTGCTTAAAAAAACCAACGAATAGAAACAAAATGACGTCTTTTCGACCACTAGTCCAAAAAGTGCGTAGCAAACACTGATATGTTTTCTCAGTAAATAATAATCAAAAACTATGAAAATAATATTTAATAAGCATGATATTTATCAGAACACCCTTTCTAACCCTTCCTTCCTGTTGACAGTTGAAAGTTTCCTACATACATACATACCGTCACGTCCTCATCACAGAGTGGGGTAGGCAGAGCTACAGAATTACAACGGGTTCCCTTCATCTGGCATAACTTTTTTTGGCATAATTCATCATTTCGCACAATCATCATTTGGCATAAAGTCTTTTTTTCTGAAACCGTGTACTTTTCAGGATTATTTAAAATATCATTGCATAGAACCCAATAGGTTAGGTTAGGTTTATTTTATGTCAATCCTGAAAAGTACACGGTTTCAGAAAAAAAGACTTTATGCCAAATGATAATTGTGCGAAATGATGAATTATGCCAAAAAAAATTGTGCAAGACATTAGTAACCCAATTACAACAACTCTAGCAACTTGTTAATTCTATAACCAAATTTTGCACAAACAGGCTAAGATGTTTACAATGTGTTTATTAGTGACAGGTTGCAAGCCCATCGCATAACAATACTACAATACAAGTCTTTAATCCTTAGTCGCCTTTTACAACTTCCACGGGAAGATATGGAGTGGCACTATTCTAAGCCGGTAACCACACGGCATAATTGTTCTCTTTTCTAAAAACGGGGCCATGGTTGATTTGAACAGGTTACTCTAACTCTTACAGTTTCTGAATTCCCAATACTGGACCAAAGAGGTATAAGGGTGCGGCTCCACTGAGGCGGAGACGAGTGGAGCAGAGCGGAGCTGTGCCTAATTGCCAAAAATTAACCAATTGTAGGCGCGTGCGGTCACGTCGAGCGCGCCTTGTGCACGTTAGCTTAGATTTTATTGATTAATATTGGCACGGCTTCGCTCTGCTCCGCTCGTCTCCGCCTTGTTGGAGCCGCACCCGAAGTAACGAACACAGCGTCATTTTCGAAATATTTTAAGTGCACTTCCGCACTTGAGTACACAGATGTTTGAGACGTGTATTAAGCACACTTCCGTTAGCGAACATTATTTGTTCCAAACGAACTAGAAATAATTAATAGGTTTATTCTTGGGTACTTACTCTGAAATGTTGTGCACCGTTAAAGGAATTTATTGTATCCATTTTACATTCTATCTCCGCTGTGCTGCCTGTCTGTATGTCAGTTGGTAAAGTTATTTTAATATGTAAATTTTACAGTTTTATGTAATGTGGATTTACATATTTCTGGGGTCAAAGTGAAAAGTATGCTTTTTCACTTGATCTTCTCCCCCTTTTTTAGTACGAATTAAGTCGACGTCCCTTTCTTTATCACTAGTTCCGTTGATTTATGTTTACAAATATACGCGGTAAAACCTAACCTGAAATAAAATACTAATAGACGTAATAGCTATCTTGGTTTTCTTTTATGTAGGACTCTTGCTTGAGTTCATTGTTTAAAAGTTTGCAATAGAAAAAACCGTAGAGATAGAATGTAAGTTTTACATAAAAGAGACGCTTTAAAACTTTTTTTAATAAAGTACGAATGCGGCATTCTAGGCGACTTGCTAAGTCTACTCACAGCTTATAATGTGCATGAAGTTTTTAATTCAAAGATTAAAATCAAAGCGTTTAAAAATGTAATTTCATGTCGCATTTACCTTATCTTATATTACAGATGGGCCCTTTTGAACAGACTTCGACTCCTTTAGGATCTTTTACGCAATTACCCTTTTACACATTCTGTTTGGATATGCAGGTTTCCTTACGATATTCTTCCTTCACCGTAACAGCATCGGGTAATGTATTTAAGTTAGAAAACCTTTTAAAAGGTATGCTTGTTTATTTTAACTTGGATGTAAAACTACATTTTTTAGTTACTATAAGTAACTCGAGATAATACTTTAGAGCGTATTTAATGGTTATCCAAGCCTGATAATACTTATAAGTAATTGTTGCATTTACCGAACAGACGTAACTTAAGTAACCATAATGTTGTATTAATGTAAACAATTGTTGGAAAACCTTATTAAAATAAATAAATCATATTATTATATACAATGATGCCACAAAATGTACTCAATTATTTCATCCGAAACCTCGTACCATGTTCCTAGCAATCAAAAGAGTATTACTACCTTTTAAAAAGCTTTTTAGTTAGTGGGTTTCCGACCTATTACTTACGAGTCAAGTTCACTACCATAACATATATGTATATTTGAAATACCTACCTCCCTACGTTACTAAAATACGTACTTACGTTTGTCGATTGTTTTTCCCACAGAGTACCATGATGCTTATAATTTTACATCCTACCAGCCAGCTTCCGTTTTAAATTATACAGACTTGTTAGAATTCTACTAGACTCCTTGCCACCGACTCATAACCGCAGCCACTTTAAGAATACAGTTGGAAATAATAAATCGCCGGCCGAGACCGAGTGCAGTCCCACCTTCGCATTAGCATTATTCAAAACTTCGCCAAGAATACGCGATCATTTGCAGCCGGTGGGGCCCGTTTGAGTGCATTTTAAACGATTCACTGAGTTGTCAAATATATTTTTTACTCACTCTGTGTTCCACCTTGGTGTGATTTGTTTGTGGATGTTATACGAGAATGGGTAAATCACCTGAGCGTTGCGGTCTCTATATGTAGTGGTAAAGTCGACTCAAACATTTTACAGAAAAAAAAACAGACTCGTCTGATAGAAAGTCAGAACATTTCTTTGCCACGTTTGTTATCGTATTTTTCGTTGATGATAGCTCCTAATACAATACTGTTACAAAAGGTGAATAGAGAAATTTTAAAAGTAGAATGCAATGAAATGTAGATTCGATACTATACGCCCTGTCCGGCTGTCATTTTTACCAATTTGAGTTTGCTGATTCGTGTCGTTTAGATTGTATTCTAAAAATAACTGGATTCGGTTCGGCTAAATTTGTACTAGGCATATTTCCTTCGTGGATTATTTTCTAGAGAAAAAGCAATCACTCCACTGGGACAGGAGTTGCCTTAGCATCATTTTGGGAACCAATTCCATTTATGGCAACGAAGCCTTTGAACAGACATTAATAGCCTGTTCATTACTTAAACGTGGTTTACTAAGGGGCCAGTCTAACCACGATAAAGTAAGAACTCACAGCGCAGATCATTGCTTAGTATAAAACAAAGTCCGCCGCCATATCTGTATGCTCGCCTTAATGTTAAAAAGTACTTAACAGATTTTCATGCGGGTTTCACCATCAGTTAGATAATTATTTACTGACGCTTGCCAGCAGGGTGCAGGCCCTTTTTTATTGTGTATGGTGGTCATCACTGGTCACGATCTTCCAGGCAATGTACAAGGTTTTATTTGAAAGTGAAAATGAAGTGAAAGTAATTATTTTTAAATTTGGACTTAGTTTAACGTTCTTCCGCATGCGATTAATTTCCTACTGCTCGACAGTCATTCAGATATTCGATTTCTCAATTCTCTAAAATTAAAAGGTTTTACTACTCACAATTATTTATATACCTAAGTAGAACAAGTCTTATGTGTTACATGTATATAAGCTTCAGTAAGTATCATTAATACGAATGTGTTTTTAATTGTACTCTACTATTATTATTATCTTATTTTCGAATAGGGCGATACAGGTACAGCGAATAGGTATCGACCGCGTTTTAAACCGCCTTTAAAATAACAGTCCTGTTTTAAATCTAATTATAACACTGTTTCCAATTTATTCTCAGTTAAATAAACAGTTTTCTTCAGCGGTAGAAATTACCATAAAGTAATTTAAAAATAGCTGGTCCCATTTTAAACTGATTACAGTCGAAACAGGTGGCTATAATTTATTTAAAAAAACAAAGTTGCTAATTAAATTTCTTCGACTACTATTCACAGTTTTTTGAATTGATCGTAAAATTCAGAGACTTCATACCTCCTCTTATCACCCTTTTCCTTAGTCATACAATTTCCCGGTAGCGTAAATATTGAAGAAAATTCGAGTTCATTCTATAATGTTTTTTTAATGGACGGGTTCATTTGTATTCATCCGAGTAGAAAAAAGAGACTTGCGTAGCTGGAATCTGTTCCATCGATTTTGTTGTGATATAAACACGTAGGGTTATAACTGGTTTTATAATAATTATCATTTTTTTTATAATTCCTGGAGTAGAGTCAACTCCCCTTTTTTGTTTATTTGGGCAAACGATGACCACCTGTGAATTAAAACCCTTTCAATAAAAATCTGATCGGCCACCCCTTAGGGGTTGACAGGCAGGCGGGCACACCTACACCCGTTTGTGTCTTGCATTATAAAACATACGATAATTCGGGTATTCACTAGCGAGCTGTAACTGTTTCTGAAGCAGTTACATAACACAGTACAGAACAGAACAGGCTACTTCTAGTACAGAACAGGCTCGCGAACCGTGTACACATCACGATGTTAAGTACATAACACGTGTTTAACAGTTACAATTTATTACGGGTCGCTAGTGAATACCCGGCTGAACGTGAAGGTACGTTATTCATAACATACTCCCATACAGCGTCAAATACACGCCATTTAAACCTTTTTGGAAGCTGCTACGTTCAAAACTACATATTTCGTTCCACTCTCGCAGTAAATAAGTCAACAAATATGACGTTTTATTCAGGCTTGAGTGAATACAACAAAGACTCCAGGCTTGGACTGAGTGTAATAAAACAAACGTTAAAAACCATATATTGTATTGACAAACCAACGTAATGTCACTAACAATGCGCGGTGAATAAGGTGCAGGTCGACTGCTATCAGCGTAATACTGATTAATAGTTTGTTGGTTTAAGTAACTACATCAATATAGATATTTGTACTCAGTCAATACTTAAACTGTCAACCAAAGTACCAAGTGTTAAGAAATTGGCCAAAGATAAAATTAGTTAAGAAACAGTAGATAAATAGGTAACCTAGGAAACTAGCCATTGTACCGTTAACATATATTAATACTTGTAGTATGAAGTTCAAGCCTATGTTTCTTCTTACTATTGAACTTTAAAGATGTACAATTATTTTTTACTTCCAGTCTTAAGATAAATGTACCATATACGAAAAAACGAAGGAAGCTTAGAACTTTAAAATAGATTACAATGCACAATAAAAAAAACATTTTATACAATGAATTAAAATCTGTGCTTATGCTCATATCCTCTGTCCAGAAATCGGTATAAGTGGGATACGTCTTTAACCCGTGGAACGTCATGACTTACATATAATGTGCAGGTCCAGCGGCCGAAGCGGCTGAGAACAACATATATAGTGGTCTCGGCCCAGAATACAACTTTATTCCATTCGGTGTCGAGACCCTTAGTCCGTGGGGCCCTAGCGCTCTAAGCCTTTTTAAGGAATCGTCAAAGAGACTCATTGACTTGACTGGAGACCGAAGAGCTGCCAGTGTCCTCGCTCAACCAATAAGTTTAGCTATTCAACGAGGAAATGCTGCCAGTATCTTTGGTACAATGCTGCAGGGGCCCTTATTAGATTTAATGCTTTACTTTATTTTCATATCTTTAGTCTTAGAATTAGTCTTCTTTAATTTTCAGTCAATACGTCATGTACTACTTTATCTGTATTGTTTTTTAATAAATAAATAATCATTTTACAATATCAATCATAGCTCGCACCACTCCGTGTTCCAAATTCAAACATTCTTATTGACCACCGGGGTCCAAAAAGGCTCCGCGGGTTAAATAACCGTATACCTTTAATATCATTATTTTACCTCACTTTACAAGTTTGCACACTGCTTATTTATTACTTAACTACTTAATAACCGTAAACAAATTCCTTTACTAAACAACTTGCAATCTTGCGACAATTTAGCTGCGATCTAAATAGCCCTGTCAAGCGAGCAACTTCTCACTTGCTCACGACAGCATGGAACCATGCTGAGAGCAAAAAGGTTTTTCGCTACATTAATCTGCTTAAATTTAATTATGGCAACAATAACACAACTATACAAACGTGAAATTTCACCAATACGATTAGATCAGCAGTAGAAGAATTTTGTCGACTTGTACACTTGTAAAGTTTTGTGAGATAAGGCCCGGATCATTAGTGACGAGATCTAAGAACGCGTAAACGGCAAACTTGAAGGACTGTATTTAGGACGTACATGCCTGATTTTTCCGCGGACTTAGACCGAGATTCAGGTGTTAGAAAGCATATTTCATTGCAAACTTATGAACTATGTTTTAGTTACGCTACATTGAAATGCAACACTTTATCATATCGGAAATTGGTGTGCCCTTATAACGTTTGTCTTACGCGTCATTTGTTTGAATAATCGTTTGTCCTAAGCTTGTTTTCAGCTTTCAGACCACTGTTGAAGTTTTCCAAAAGTACCTGCGGTGAGGTTAGGTTGGGGTTGTATTGCAACAACATAAAAGCTTAAAATTCAGGCAGAAATGGCTATAGGACAAACGAAAATTTGGACAAACGATGCATTAGGACAAATGTCGGCTAGGAATTCCAATATTGACCCTGGAAATAGATTCTAGATTGTACTAAAACAGGTATCGTCAAGAGAATATGTCGGGGTTTTCTGTGAGTACTTTCGCGTCGCGCGGGCAGTAGAGCAATATGTTGCTGATCGTGCAGGGCGACTCGCAGCACTCGGTAGCCACTTGTCTGCGCACGCGCCGCCACCGCTTCAGCCGCTCACGCTTCATGTGCTCGAGCAGATCGTCGGGGACCAACTTATCTGGAATTAAAGGAAAATGGTAAATAGCATACTTAATTATAGATAGTAGAGAAAAAGGTTGATATTTACCGTTAAATTTTATTCTATTTCGACTTTAATTTTACGTTTTATATGAATGAAAAACACAAAAATTTGAAAATAATTTAAATACCTACCTACTTTTGGCTACCTATATCTATACAAAAGCTAATTTCTTGAAATGGTTTTTGAAAAAGTTCTAAAATTATTCGCGTATTTAACTTTATTGACGCTTGAGTTTTCTTTGTCAGTCTTAAGACTGCATCGAACGCCTTCATGGTTATCTGATCCCACATAAAAATCGTCCCGCGGGCTGAATGACACCTTTCGATTTTTTGCGTGGGTGAGTGGACTTGACTCAACCCGCGGGCTCAGACGACTACTACTTTCAACTAAAGGGTCTACTCGGCCCGCGGGCTTAGACGGCTACTACTTTCAACTAAACGGTCTACTCGGCCCGCGGGCTCAGACGACTACTACTTTCAACTAAAGGGTCTACTCGGCCCGCGGGCTTAGACGGCTACTACTATCAACTAAACGGTCTACTCGGCCCGCGGGCTCAGACGACTACTACTTTCAACTAAAGGGTCTACTCGGCCCGCGGGCTCAGACGACTACTACTTTCAACTAAAGGGTCTACTCGGCCCGCGGGCTCAGACGACTACTACTTTCAACTAAACGGTCTACTCGGCCCGCGGGCTCAGACGACTACTACTTTCAACTAAACGGTCTACTCGGCCCGCGGGCTCAGACGACTACTACTTTCAACTAAACGGTCTACTCGGCCCGCGGGCTCAGACGACTACTACTTTCAACTAAACGGTCTACTCGGCCCGCGGGCTCAGACGACTACTACTTTCAACTAAAGGGTCTACTCGGCCCGCGGGCTCAGACGACTACTACTTTCAACTAAAGGGTCTACTCGGCCCGCGGGCTCAGACGACTACTACTTTCAACTAAAGGGTCTACTCGGCCCGCGGGCTCAGACGACTACTACTTTCAACTAAAAGGTCTACTCGGCCCGCGGGCTCAGACGACTACTACTTTCAACTAAAAGGTCTACTCGGCCCGCGGGCTCAGACGACTACTACTTTCAACTAAAGGGTCTACTCGGCCCGCGGGCTCAGACGACTACTACTTTCAACTAAAGGGTCTACTCGGCCCGCAGGCTCAGACGACTACTACTTTTAACTAAAGGGTCTACTCGGCCCACGGATTTACAATTGGAGATATCTACATGTTAACTTTTGACACTTCGTACAAGACGTCTTTTAATAAAAAAATATTTACTCAAGTTTTCTGGTGATAAAAAGATCTATTTAAGTATTATATTTATCTACTAGCTTCCGCCCGCGACTTCGTCCGCGTGGAACTCGTTTATCGCGTTCCCCATGGGAACTACGAAATTTGCCTACGTCATAGTAGCTTTATGCATGCAAAGTCTCAGCCCGATGGGTTTAAAATAGACAAAGTGTCATACAAATTATCCCCTATTTTATCCCCTTGGGGGTAGAATTGATCAAAATCCTTTCATAGCGGATGCCTACGTCATAACATCATACCTGCATGCCAAATTTCAGCCCGATCCGTCCAGTGGTTTGGGCTGTCCGTTCATACATCACTATGTCAGTCAGTCAGTCAGTCAGTCACCAATATATATATTTAGATATAAGTATGTTATTGTCATCTAGGACCCATAGTACAAGCATTACTTAGTTTGAACCTATATTGATTTGTGGATTTATGCGACTTGTATAAGAAAAAATGAAATTATAAATTTACATTACATTACATTGCTTATATGATCATTGTTTTTGGACAATAAAGGAAACAAACAAGCTTATGGATGATCTGATGGTAAGTGGGCACCGTTCACTAAAAGTAAACTGCCTAAAGGTCAGTTAAAATGTATGTACGAGGTTATTGAACATTTATTAAAATTTAAAAAAAATACATATCTCTTCTTGTAAATTAAATTAGTTTCACTGTGTACAACGTGTATCAAATAAGTAAAGAAAATAAGAAAGGCTCAAATACCTACATCCTTAACTGTTCAACGCACAATTCTAGATTTATTTTTCGGTTTTCCAAGTTCATTATTATTTCAGTTATTTATTATTAACTTCGGGATTTCTTTTAGACCACTCATTAGTTCTTATTTTGTCAACATCTTTTCTCATCAACTTTTGAAGTACTGCCAGTAGTTGAATTATATTGGGTTTTGGTTTCAGAAGTTTATTTATTTTAGCATGCCATCCTTCGACGGCATTGTTCGTGCGGTTTAGCTGTTTATAGCAAGTCCATCGACCAAAATACATGGATTTTGGGTTCATCCAGGTCTCGAAAAAATAGTTGTTAAAAACCTTTGTATTTTTTGTTTTCGGTCCTACCTCAAAAGCATACAACCACGCATCTAATAATTCTTTAAACGGTAAATGGGCCAAAGCCGACAACCGCTTTATATGAACTTTGCCCCATTTAGTCTTTTTCAATCCGCATTATTTTGCCTTCCTCCACAGACTTTGCGTGTAATGGTAAAAACATCCATCTATTTGTGTTCTCGGGCAAGTACTAATTAATGCCGATATCAAGGCTTTCTCGAAGTCCACTTTAATGTGAGCCAGTTTCCAATTAGGAGCTTCACTTTTGATTAGTTGAAATAATGTCTCAAAAGTTTCTTTTCGCTTGTCAGGTAACAACGCGTACAAAACTGGCACCACTTTGATGTGTTCTCGGTCGCTTCCCAAATCTACATGCAATGTCACTAGTTGATAAAAATTTCGTTGACACGATTTAAAAGTGCCGTCTATGTAAAAATCTTTATTTTCCGATGGTAGTTTTTTTAATTCATGACACGAAAATATCAATATTCGGGTGTCATTTTCAGTGTAGTCGGCAAATAATAAGTACAAAAACTTTTTTGGTATTACAACATAGTGCTCCATAACGTTTCCTGTATAACTTTTTTTTTACGTTTTCAAACAGAAATTTTCGAGACTTTGTCTAAGCCTGCATCTTGAATTTTGTTATTTATGTGCTCATATATATGAGAAATAGGTGTCTCTAAGTCATTGACGACTTGTTGGTCTAAGCTGTCCATGTACTTTTTGACTTCATTCCCAGCAAAGTCTGGGTTGCGGTCTCTCATCTTCACTCATTTTGACAACTGCATAGCATTTAGCCTGTACACATCTCCACAATATAGAATTGTCTTTATTTTTCCTTTTAATACGGTAACGGAACCCTGACCGCATCATTATACGACCGCCTCGTTGCGAGGATACAAATTCTATAGTATCCGAACTAGACGATACTGCACCCGGGTTGTATGGATATGGCTGCATTTTGTTTAAATATCCGTAGAAATCCCAAAGAAATTTGAAAGCGAAGAAACCTTCAATGACAAATCAAAGACAGTGTAATTAGAAGACAGATACGTAGATTAATGCGAGTCAGTAACTAGGAGGTATGCAACCTATTTCTAGATTTATCAGCTGTAGGTCGGTCATATCTCTGAGGTCATATCTAAACACAAACGCTAAAACCGCAAACTAACGGCTAGTTATGAATTTATAATGATGTGTTATTAAAATGACTACCAGTACTGTATATCTAAATTTGCAGCATCGAAAGACCTGTACTAACTTTACAGCACTCGAAAAACCGCGTAATTCTCGTACTTTTTTGGGTATTCTCAGCTTAACTTCTAAACTATGCATTTTTGGATCAAGATATCTATAAAGTTACTAAAGAAGACTAAAATTGCTACAGCTGGACTTGACTGACCTATTCTTTACTGAATTGTATATGAAAACCAAACTTTGGGCTCAGTTGGCCAGACAGGTGGAACGATACACCCACGCAAAAAATTGAAAGGGGTCATTCAGCTTGCGGGTCGATTTTTATGTGGGATCAGATGACCATGAAGGGCATCGAACGTACAGTGGCGCCCTACTTACTATTATTGTGTTTTCTAATAAGCTAAAGTATTGTCTTGAAATCGAATGATGGTTTTTGATGTACAAATGAATACTCGCTTTTCATCGCGACGCACGATTTACTAACCGACGAGTTAAATAGTCCTGGCAGAGATTACAAACTAGATTTTATGGCTTGGATTCCCAATTAGGTAACTTAAAAGTCGCTCGTTTGAATTCGCGCTTGACCACCCGATGGAGAAGCTGATTTTAAGACAAAAGATTTTAAGATAAAGATTTTAAGATAAAAAGATAAATGTCTCTTATCTTTTTATCTTTAAATGTCGCTCGTATGAGTTCGCTCGCTTAATCAACCGATGGACAAGCTGATCTTAAGAGAAACTACACCTCTGGTTTTAACTGCTCCGAAATAGTTTATGGCGACTATACCAGCCAATAAGTGTAAATCAAGGTGTAACAAAAAACCGAAATGAGAACCCCTAATGCTTTTAAATTTCGTGTAATATTGGTCAGAGCATCATTTCATTATAGGTTGTATATAGACGTAACCCTGCAATGAATAGGCATTTCAAAATCAATGCAAAGCAAAGAGTGAAAAATAAGCCGATATCACAATATTTTTATCACAATGCGAATCCAGCATTCTCGACAAAAAAGGAACGAGGCGTTGAATTGAGCTCTTCTTTAGTTTGCACTTCTCGACCTTTTTTCTGTCCCGCAAAGTTTTGCCGATTGTGCAGCCCCTGTTGAAATATAGACGTCCGCGGGTAGTCAGCAAACGCAAACCTATGCTACTACGTTACCCCATCGTATTTGTATAGGATAACTGACACGTTAGCTTAAACGCAAACTGTTGAGTTTGAGTTACGTATTCGGTTTCGGATGATTAACATGGAAAAATATACACATGGAAAAATTGTATTTCCATATTCTAGGGAACGTTACACACAGGTTGTAACATTATACACAGTCACGAGCATAGTCTTGTTCTTCATAATTATAGACTAATATTAAGGTCTATATTGGTCTGTTAGTTCATCGCATTAGAACACAGACTATCAATTTACCTAAAGAGGATGGTGAACCGACGGTTAAAATCGTGTTGTTAAACATTTTCCATTCTAATTTAGCTCCGGGCGATAACGTGTCTCAACCCCTAAATTAAGTCCGACTTTAACGATTATTGAATCATCATCACCATCATCATGTCAGCCGAAAGACGTCCACTGCTGGACATAGGCCTCCCACAAGGCTTTCCACTCAGACCGGTCTTGTGCATTTCGCATCCACCGCGGTCCCGCGATCCTGACGAGGTCGTCACTCCATCTTGTTGGAGGCCTACCTACAGCTCGTCTTCCGGTTCGATTATTGAATACGTTGTAGTTATTATGAAAAGCTAGTTCGTTCATTTCTTTCTTACAGCACATATTATCTTGGAAAATAAAAGCGTACAGGCCTAGTTTTTTCATAATATTAACAAGATATTGAAAAAAAATATAAATCGGGATAGATTTAAGGGAAGAGAAACGTTATCGCATTTTGTATGGAAACATTTAGCTTCACAATCTTCTTAAATTTCACAGATCTTGGACCGTGAGACTGGGATTGCAAGTAACCTAAGCCTGTGAAACCTTGAGGGACAATTTGCTTGGTCGTAGTATCCTACGAAAACCGATTGAGCGAGGTGCCGCCAGTTAGCTGTGCTATTTATTTGACGATGCAGTCAGCCTAGCTTCTTAGTCATGAACTAATGATCCAGCGTTTGAAGCTAATCAACCCAACCCGATCGGGTTCAATCCGCGTAGCTAACTAGCTAAGCCTGTGAGTCAAGTGATCAAGTGGGTTGGTAGGAACGATATACATTAGAGCTCATTGAGAATTGTTATAAATGCAAATAGAGTTACTCCTAAATAACCCTTAATTCGTATAAAAAAATCTCATCTTATAACACCGCAGACCGCTGCTGTTTAACAATATCATTGATTATAACACCACATGATACGTTTAGTACGGCTTCCGTTCTCAATCAAATTAATTGAAAACAAGTGTACATTATTTCAATTTGTATTAATATATACCATTTTGTTTAAGGAGATTGGTATAAGTATAGAGTTTATGTGAAATGTCCAAATGGGTAATTTTCTTTATAATGCAATTATGAATTGGTAAAGTCGCGGAGGAAGAAGGACGAAGTGAGATAAATTGTTAACAACACTATTGCATCGGACTTTTAATCAGATTCTGCGGTTAACCGAATTAAAAGGTTAACAAAAAACTTCAAGAAGTTCATCTTAAGCCTTTATTTTTACTAAAATTCTAAAATATTAAATTTTCTCATTAACAAGTAATCAATAATCGGTTTTTTTTTTTTTTTTTTTTAATTTTTTAATCTACGTAGTCCCAAACTGAGCTCTTAATAGGCAGTAGGCGGTTATTTAATGAACCATATAATTTTAAACGTAAGACGTTTTATAGTGCCAAGGTGCTGTGGTTTAAGTTGCCCTGGCGCTTTAATCTACCTTCAAAATGGGCTCTATCTATTCTTTATTTATGCCCCATTCTCAACTTCTGACGAAACGATTAGGCGCAAACTTGAGAACCTATTGTTAACTAAACTGTTGTACTCGGTTAATGAGTAGGTACACGGAGTTTATGCTTTAACTGTAGTGTTTTTAATTACTGCGTAAATGTTGTTTGTATTTTAGCTTACCGTAATGTGAAATGATATCGCATGTATAATTTGTAATGCAATTTTATATTGAGAAATAAATTATGTAATCTATTGGATGTACCACAAAGGCTCTTACCGATGATAGCAGATGTGTCCCTCTTCACAATGTTGTACACGTTGTCGCAGAGGTTGTCGATGAGCGCAGACAGCCGCCGGCTGCAGCGCGTCAGCGTGTCCGTGAGCCGGAACGTCTGCTCCTTATCTTGCGCGAGGACTAAACTATCCTTATTCAGTATAATAATAATGTATAACTGAAACAAAAACAACCGTTCAAATATCGACTCCTGTGTTTTTTACACGAGCAAAAAGGCGTCGTTTTTGTTGATATGAAACGCGCGAAATATAATTAACAAATAACGAGTGTTTTTTATTAACCCGCAAACAGATACGCAACACTGATTAAAGCACTGTTTATTATATTTTAAATGCTACGTACACAGTGTAATTTATTCATATTTGGCCAATTTCTTCACTCGCACTATACGATCGCTCCGCGTAGCTCTCTGCTGTCCAATGGGTCCGCCAGCACCACGCGGGGCTAAAAATAGGCTCCCGAAGGTCCATAGTACGGAATTACTTAAAACTTGTTTACATCGCTACCGTTTACAAAACTAGAGAGATAACGGATCCTTCTTAACGTCTCGTGATTTATAGTTATTGTTCTGGGCCATACTCTATTTATAGAACCTTAGTTAGTAGTAAGTACCCTTTGTAGTAATATTGCAAATTCGGAAATCACCCGTTATAGGTAGGTACATACGCACTGCTAGATCAGAACATTATCATCTCAAAATCCTTGCTAGTGTTGTTTCAAGTTCATATTAGTGGTTTTAAATATGTTTTTTTAAATACAGTGGTATTTTGAGTTACTATTGTTTTGATCTAGCTGGCGTCATCGTACAAACGAATGTTCTTATTGCACATATTTACAAGTTGCCTCCTTAAATTTATTTTACATTTTCCTGTAACCCTAATAACGCAAGCTTTGTCTTTGGAATAAAGTTATTTTTATGTTTACGAATGCCATGGTAACCAAGCGTTTTCTATACTCAATTGCAATCAATAAATTGGGTTTTTCGATGGATGCGAGTAACACAATAACGACCGTCGTGGAGATCCTTGGGAAAGGTTAAGGTAAGTTCCGCAGTGGCTGATATGATGATACAATTATGTAATGGGTATAAGTCCGGCGCTAATGATGCCCAAGTAAATTCTCCATTTTTTTCATGCCTGCCATGTCTGTCCGCTTGTAACTCTGCGACGGCTCGTACGCTCCGTGCACATAGCAACAGCGTCTATCTAAGGTCAAGTGGCCGGAAGGCGCCGAATAAACCGAGTACTATAGGTATTGTCACAAGGGTCGGCCGCGGCTGACCCAGACGATTTGTCACACTTGTTGTTACTACAGAAAAACAACATCAGGATGTTTATTATTGGAAAGCATGCTCCTGATAATGGTAAGTTCATGTTTTGGTTTATTTTTAAATGTTTATGTTCTATAATTAATGATCAAGCAATACTCGTTTTCAGTATTTTTAAGGGATTTTTCACATTTAAAATATACCTATACAAACAAGTAGATACAAGCTCTCGTTCTATACATAGGTAGGTTATTAAAAATCTTGTTTTTTTCGAACGTGGACGTTCAGTTTGTTGGCGATGTTATATATGTACCAGGCTATAATTAGACCGCTGAATGCTGAAGCAACGCAAAGGGATTTGTACAAAGTATGATTTCCCTCCACAGCTCCTGGGCGAATCAACGTAGCAGAAAAGTGTGCCTATGCGTTTCCTGCTAGTCTTCAACATTATTATTGTCATTTTAAGGTTCCGTGCCACATACAACGCATTAAGGGCCCAACAAACCGGCTCTGGACTTGTGGATTGTATTCTAACGGGCTTTTTTAAAGTTTGGAAACCTAAATACGACTGTAATATACCTAGTGTAGGGCCATGCTATTTTTTTTAAATTCTTCAAAATCGTTTGGTGATTCACAACATAAACGTACTGCACCTTGAAAAATTCCCACCCAGAACTTTACTGTCTTCCCATAGACAAGACAGTGTGAATGGAATGACAAGAAAGTCCGATTTAGCCATTGTCATTTTTATTGACTAATTGTATCTGTCAAAAGTATGTGTTAAATTGCTATGTGATTCGGACAGACGGATAAATTATGCAGGTTCTGCTTTTGCCATAATGGCGAAGGAACCCTAAAAGATAGAAGTAAGATGTTTCCAAGCATATTTAAGTCAAATTCGTTACGTAGTTTCTTGTAAAGAATGTAATCACACTTCCAAACTATGTACTTATATTGAAATTGTTCAGTTGTTTCTTCAAAGTGGAGAACGCTTGTCATGAAGCATTTTTATTACTTTGGAGTCGTTGTCAGTGTGCTTTTATATAATATCTAAAAGTTTTTAGAAAAGCGATGTCAAATAGTAGGTATAATCGAGAACACAGACATGTATACACTTTTACAACATTTAGTTCAGTGTTCACCAACAATTCAATAGACGGTAAGCGGTTTAACAGTTGTCAATAGTATTGACTAACAGCTGATTAAGACATAACCGTCTGTTAAATTGGTTGGTTAACACGGCCCGTAATTGGATTACTTTTATCATTATCATTCAAAAGTGTGTAAATATATTTGCACTCGAATGTAAGTTTGAATATAAATTTAGTACAGATGTAGCATACATAGGTGCATACATAAACTCACGCCTTCGTTCCCAGAGTGCGGTAGGTAGAGCTACAGAATTAACTACAACTGTAAAAAAACGTTGATACTTCTGTAACCTCATTTTGCAGAACTAGTCTAAGATGTTTACCAACGTATTAGTGACAAGTTATAAGCCCATCGCATGAGGGTACCAACCAAGCGTACCTACCTATAGTTACATGATTCATCATCATCATCATCATCATCATCATATCAGCCGAAAGACGTCCACTGCTGGACACCGGCCTTCACCAAGGATCTCCACGGTGGCCGATTTTGTGCTTCGCTTCCATCGGCTTCCCGCGGTCTTCAACAGATCGTTAGTCCGCCTTGTGGACGGCCTGCCAATACTTCGCTTCCAAGTCCGTGGCCGCCACTCTAGAACTTTTCGGCCCCAAAGGCCATCAATGTGCTGACTGCCGCTTTAGGTTCGCAATTCCACGTGACGTTGGTGATTTTGGTTCTTCTGCGGATTTTCTCATTTTCTCATTTCTGATTCGATCTTGTAGTGATGCGCCACGCATTTGGGTGAGCTTGAGCTTTCTTATGAGACCCATTGTAAAGGACCACGTCACACTGGTCAAGGACTTTTGACTTTAGACACTGCGGTAACTGGGACGAGAATATGCTCCGTAGCTTACCGAACGCGCTGCCCAGCCGAGTTGGATTCGGCGATTGACCTCTTTCTCGAAGTTGGACCTACCTACCTCGATTATTTGTATGTATGTATTTATGTAAACTCTTTATTGTATCAAACACAGAAATTCAAATACAATATTTACAGAATAGGAATGTACAAAGGCAAACTTATCCCTTTAAGGGGTCTCTTCCAGGTAAACTTTGGGCGATTGAGGAAAATAAGAAAATAGAAAGTAACAACGTATTTTTATTTGTGATTTCTTACCTATGTGACCTTAAATTCGCGAGAGACTATTAAATAATTTAAAACTCTTGTGACGTCTATTGGTGCATAAATCGCATGCACATCAGACAGTAAACCCATAATAATATTGCCCTTGACGTGTTATAGTATTTTTTATAATGATTATCGTAGAACTATTATTACCATGGCAACGCTCATTATAGAATTGTTTTCACGTATCGGTTACGTAGGTGTTTATACTGATACCGTTAACGATATCAATATTAACGGTTTATACCTAGACGTGAGTAGAAAAACATTTATTTACCTACTCTCGTCTCGACAACTGGGACTACCCGCGACCAACTTACACGTAAACAAGCCCTTTAGATATGAGAGTCGCACGCGCTAGCCATTATGTTTATCATATTTTAAAGATAAACACCATTTATTAAGGTTCCGTACCAAAATGGTAAAAACCCTCCCTTCGTTGTCTGTCTGTCACACCAAATACAAATGCCATCAACTTGAAATTTGCCATAGTTGTACGCCCGCATCTGTTTTTAGTAAAAAATATATAAAAATAATTTTATAAATACTTGAAAAGGGGTCTATAATGGGGGCTAAAAAATGAAAGTGGGTTGATTACAGCAAATGGGGTGACATATGTAAGGGCGCAATCTGCACATTTCTAAACTATTTATATTTTATTTTCTGCTATGTACTTTTTGATTTGTAACCAACAATTGACAAAAAATGACCGCCCCCCCCCCCTGATCTTCGAAGTTTATTTATCAAAAAATGAGAAAATTTCTGACGTGTAGATTATTATTTATATTTTATGGGAAAACTAAAATAAAATGTTTATTTACAGTTTCTGACAAATAACAAAAAAAAACAAAGCACTTAAAATTTAGGGTCCTCGAAATGGACCTTATTGCATAGAAAATAAAGTTCATAACAAAATGAGGATTTTCTTTTGAGGTAACCAAGCATATTATCTTAAATACGGAACCCTCGGTGCGCGAGTCCGTCTCGCACGTGACCGGTTTTGTTTATAAGTACGAGAGCGTGTGCCCTCAATGTCATATGTGATAATGATAAATGCTTATAGTATATGTGGGTCTGACGGTTGTTGCTATGCAAGAATGTCCTAGTCTTATACATGTTTAACTTCGGGCAGTGCCGGAATATTGTTAGTTTTGTGTAGGAATTAAGGTATTTTTTTTAAGTAACCGC
Source organism: Acleris sparsana (assembly GCA_923062465.1). Taxonomy (NCBI): domain Eukaryota; kingdom Metazoa; phylum Arthropoda; class Insecta; order Lepidoptera; family Tortricidae; genus Acleris; species Acleris sparsana. The sequence continues at coordinate 8,545,803 of OV281293.1, forward strand.
ACTCTTAGAATTAACAGATTTAACGAATAAGCGCGAGTTCGCCTCACGCTCCGAGGGTCCCATTCCGCCCGAGTCACCGGCCGGCTTGGCCGGTTTTTATATTTTATATTTGTTATTGTTCTTAGGGTGCACTACACTATAACTTGACACTTGTACATAATTCAGACAATTTTTTTTCTAAAGACACTAGATAAAAAAATAAAATGTAAGTAATTTTTCTTCTATAGATTTTTGAAAATTTTGTTAACAAATCGCCGTTACAACACATATTCAGTAAAAAAAACCACGACTATCACAGTTCCTAACATACAGCTCTTTCAAGTGAGAACTGGCGGACGGACGGACTGACAACAAAGGCTTAGTATTAGGGTCCCATTTGGTACCCTTTTGGGTAGGTACGTAAACTTAGTAAAATGTTACGTTTGACGACTTTTAATCGTTGGTTAAACTAATTTATTTGATTACCTACTCGTAGAAGCCTTCCTGAAATAATCAAAACCTTATTCAGTACGGAGACAATGATGGATAAGCAAAGGCTCGAGATGTTATATTTCGCGCTATAGCTACGCGGAACCTGATTAATGTGACGTCACCAGACTCGTGTCGTCATGGGCGATTAACTTGACTGACTGAAGCCTAGAAACAGGGCCGGGGAGCGGGCGGATGTTCAAAATCCGGGATCGTTGTGGAATAAGGTCGTTGGCCTTTTTGAGTATCACTTGGTGAACACCGTGTCGCGTAGTTTGATAGTTATTAATAGCAAATGCAGTGATCGATAGAGAAGAAAAAAGGGATAAGTTTTATTAACGACTGTACTTCTTTTTGCACAGTCATCATCCCAACTCGTCGTGTCGTCTAAATAAAGTATAGCAGTGATATTATTGCCACCTTACGAACCCGTCATCGCAGTCATCAGTAAACAACGCTAAACTCGTGAACAAAATAAATATTTGTTAATTTTTTTTTAATGAAAGAGTCTGGTATTAACTGATATTAACCCTAAACTCCGACTTGAGCTTGACTTGGTAATCGAATAAGGAGAACGCAAACCGGATTGATTGAGCAACATTGTCGGGAGAAATTACGAGTATATATTCAATTGGTACTAAACTAAACATTAACAAAAGCTTTGGGTACCACAGGTTTAACTTAACTTCTACGAGTATATTAACCGACTCCGTGGGTCCCAAGATACAGGCTCAGCGTAGATTGGAATCAACCGGATACTGCTTGTGTATTTGTAAACGTGTGTTTAAATAAAATAATTGCTTTCAAATTTATATGCGAAGGTTTTTGTGCGTTTATTGAGTGGATTATTTATTTTGATCAATAGTATAGTTATAGTATTATTTACCTACCACTTCAGCTGTTAGAATGAAAGTACTTCAATAACAACACGGTTTAATTTATTAGTTAAATTGTAATGAACTTGAGGTTTAGGTACCTATTTTCTTGCCTGCGAATTTAAAAAAAGGTTTTTTACGTACTGTAGCAAATCCAAAGCAGCTAAAAAAATAGCTAAAGATTAAATAATTTACACGACGTTATAATGTCGGTTTACGTTTTAATTTACTCTAACGACTCAGCCCGCTCTTCTGGATAAATTACATTAAGGCAATTACCTTGAAATTAGTATATTAATTTGTGGAATGTGGAGCATAAATTATTGCGTTACTGACTTACGTACAAATGGCCTGAATTTTGCGATTCGTTAATTTTGTATAACAAAAGGACCGGAGGGAAAGTTTCCTAAGGTTACATTATTTGTACCATATCTTTTTTGTATTGAGCTATAAGGCTATATATATAATATAATAATCAACTAAACATTACACATAGTTACCAATCCAAATGTACTATACTGACCAGTATGGAGAGTACGGAAACGGTACCGGCTGTTCCAAGAAACCTACGCCTCGATTTTGCTAGAAAGAAAAACTGTATTGTTGCCACCAAACTCTCCTGACCGTCGTCGCTGAAAGATGGGACAGTGGCCTGATAAGGCACTGGTCCTCTCTTTATTTAACTTTAGGTACTAACTTGGTTATTGAAGTTCTGCGTATGGCCATGTGGGGTAACTGTGCGCAGTGGGTAAGTGTGCGCAACCCCTTCATTTAGGAATGTGGAGGGATAAGTTTGTGATATGTATAGACAAATTATACTTATGTTGGTAGAGAAATGGGTCGTGCGGACGGGAGCTACCTATTGGTTAGAATAAAAAAGTTTTTAATTTATGTCTCTCATTCTAACAAATAAGTAATATATTATTTGTTAGAATGAGAGTTTTTGCGGAGTGCGCCGACCGAAGTGTACTATCCTGGTTGACATTCACACCCGTATTCACAAACGTCACTTTGAGGTTTCACAGTGCTCACGAACGCACAGGGTGGTTCAAATCGTCTGATAAACAAAAGGTCGGTCAAAAAGGATCACAAAGCTGTATCGTTTGTGAATACGTTTGTTATGAGTCTTAACTTATGTCAATATCGGTTAAAAGATTTAGCTTTAGATATCAGCATAACTAGATGTTGATAAGCTTCTATAAAAACTAACTACGTGCTACATACACGTAAGTATTATGCATATAATTGCCTTTTCAATTAAATTACTCAGTAATGTAAACACTAAACTATCGAACCCATATGGGCTTTAGTTTAATCTGTTTAACCTTTAAGTCCTAACCTAATATTATACAAGCCCTCATGCGGAAAATCTATTTGATTACTTATCGGATTACTAATGTTCTAAGAGACAGTGACATCAAAACCACGGGAACAAAGACATTAAGTTTGAGTTTTTTAAGACATTCTCATCTCACTCATTATCATCGTCATAATCAAGAGCATAATATTTTTTATTATGTTCTATGGCTTTTCAGGTCTACGGATATCAAAGATTGGCAGCTGAATTATTTTGTACTAAGGTATGTATGATATCCGTTGTCTAAATATTCAGAGCATAAAATGTTTTTTTGTTCGCTATTTCCTAGACCGTGGATTATTCGCGGGCGGCTGCTGCCCGTAAGGCATTAGTGAAATACCCGTAATTTTCCCCGTAAGCCCTAAAAGTTGACTTTGTGAGCAAAAATTTTTCGATTAAGCCGGGTCCAAAAATTTCTCCAACTTTTCCCAGAGTTTAAAAGCTGGCGAAACGAAAATGTTGCCTACTTTTGATAGGTTATCGCGTGTCGGGAGCACCGACGTATTTTTGCCGCTGTTTTCTGTTTATTCTGAATGAAGCCCTAGATGATAGATAATAGAGAAAATATGTTATATATGCTTTTTTATAAGTGCTTCTTTTAAAGGCAAAATGGTCTATGTTTAGAAAAACGGGAAAGAAGGGTAGAAAGAGAATAGTGGTAAGGGTAGAAAGAGTTCTGTGTTAACGACACTCCCATAACAAAACGTAATACGTAATATTTTACTAAGTACCTATTGTGTTATGTTAGGTCGCGGTTAGGGCTTCCAAATACCGGTCCTTTCCTAAGTCCGGTGTTAATACCGGTATTCGGTTTTCAATACCGGGCAGGATCCCGGGATTCCGGGATAGCAAGTAAAGTAAATTTTAAAAGATGTACTAATATTAGGAAATGAGTGGGAAATGGGATTGTTACCTAAAAATAAAGCATGAAAAATACTTAGTTTGATTTGAGTAAGTATATTTCTCTATTTAATAAAACCGGTCGAGTGCGAATGGGAGTCGCGCACCGAGGGTTCCGTATTTAAGATAATATGCTTGGTAACCGCCAACGAAAATACTTATTTTGTTATGAGCTTTATTTTCCAGCCTAAATTTTAATACAGAATTTCAAAGGTTTTTTGTTATTTATTTATAACTGTAAATAATGAACATTTCATTTTATTTTTCCCTTAATATGTAAGTAATTATCTATACGTCATGATTGTTTCAGATTTATAGATTTATAAACTTCGGAGATAACGACATGGTACAAGGGGGAACGGTAATTTTTTGTACATTTTTGGCTATACAAAATCAAAAAGTACAGCATAGAAAATAAAAAAATATACTTTTGAAATTTGCAGTTTGGGCCCTGTCATACATTCGCACCACTTTCATTTTTCAACCCCCCCCCAGTCAACCCCCGCCCCTTAAATCCCGCCCCTTCAATTTTTTGTTTTTTTTTTCTGAAAACAGATGCGGTCGAGCAAGTTGTATAACTATGCCAAATTCCAAGTTGATAACATTTGTAGTTCCTGAGAAAACCTATTTTTGGTATGGAACCCTAAAAACCATAATACATATGTAGAAAATAACTAAACGTATAGTTAAATCTTTATGTATGACACCCACTGCGTGATTAGAGAGGATTAATTAGGTTACTAGGCCACGTGTTATCTTATGGCGCCTGTTTTGTTCATAATTAAATATTTAGCTAAAAACAGCGATACCTTACAAGCATAATATCTATGCTTACAAACAAGCGCGATTGCTCAACATGTTCATCGATTTACCCCGACGTCCTATTATTGCTTAATATCCTCAAGTTTTGGGCGATACATAATTTAGTTTAGTTCAACGTGTACATAATAATAACATCAAAACTTAACGTATTTAATCCGCACAATACTGGATATTTAAGACGCTACAAGATAATAATAGGTGTCAATCGTCCTTGTTATGTAGATTGAAATTAAAATTCATCCCACATACTCACGTCATGGATTTGCATATTTAAATAGGACCAAAGCTTATGAACACAATATCAAGCTTCAGTTAATGCATAACTTTATCTACTCGGAGACGTAACCTGCCGCAGTTCTGCTTAACTCAATGTTCGCAAAATGTTTCAATGAGAACATGTTTCTAAACGAAGTCATGAAATTTCCCAGTAGAAACGTTGGTATTCTTGCTATTTAGACGGTTTGGGATTGTTGAGTCATAGGTATCTTATTTGTAAAGTTAAAAATGTCTTTCCAATATCTTACTGTACCCAAAAGTTAAATAACTTTGAACCTTTTGTTTTTCTTTGACCTGTATCCGCGTGAAGGGTTATCAAGCACAACTTTTGGGAGCAGAATGAACATACATTGAAATAATCTAACTCCATATGTAAACTAACAGGAAAGATACCCAAGTGTCTGGCTCCGATTTGATTTATTTTGATATAATGTTAGTGAGTAGTCTAAAATAACAGACCTTTTTTTTACTTCATCTATTCATCTATTGTATCATTTTATCGAACGCAATTTTTTGCTGAAACTATGATATTTTCAGGATAATAAACATTTATTACTAAGTTTAGGTTATTTTAGACTCTGACTACCAAAAAAAATTACAATTTAGACAATTAGAAATGCCATTCGATGAAATGAAAATTCTCCGTAATGATACGTTTGTTAAAAGGTGTTTCGATGGTTTGTTAGATAATTTTCACAAAAGCTCAAATTGAGTACGGAAAAAATCGAATAGTAAAGTCACCGAACACCGTCACAGTCACAGTTGGTGTGCTTTTTGTAAGTGATATTTGGTAGTATACAAGTTTTATAAATATTTATCACAATATGTACTGTGATATTATATTTTTTAAAGCAATAAGTACGATGCGCAATTTACGTAACGCCTTAACATGGCATAGCGACTTTGGAACGCGTCCTTCGTATTAACTTGAAATGAGCCAAATCCTGGTAATGTGGGTTTCCGGTAAGACCACTTTTTATAAAGCCATTTGACCTTCAATATGATTATTGGAACCTTATTACCTACGTGTTTTGCGTACAAACACTCAGTTCTTAAGTAGTTTTCGTAAATAGATTTCCTTGTAGCACCATTTTTAATATCAATGTGGGCCCATAATGAGTTTATTCGTAATCCGCGGCAATTGTCCAAACCGCCCAGAAAAAACATGCCGATCCAAACAATGACCTCTAAGAAAATAGTATGTGAAAGCACCCGGACTAATATTTAGACAGTCGGGGTTTACGGGCTGTGGGGACCTTTACAAAAATATTATTACAAGCCCCAAGCAAAATCCCTAGCAACCTTCGAAGTAGAAGTTACACATGACTGCGCAAAAGATGTCTTGCTTTAAATACCAAAACCATATCTCTTCCACTGGAATATAACAACAAAAATCCCTGAAATTACTTTCGGATCAGTGACTTAGCTACATTAATTTTGTATATAAGTATAAATCCCCGAGGAAACGGTAATAATTTGTTCAAAACACGTACAAGGATAACGAACATCATAGCTAGGAACCTCTTGTAGGTATTACTCGTAACAATCTCTTCATCACTTTCCATTGCCAGTCACGTTCTACTTCAAATGAGAGAAAATCTAATCTTTTTTTGTGCCCTTGTGAAGTGATTGGGGCAAAGTATAAATCGTCGGACACTGCGCCATTTGACAGCGGGGCCGGTGTCGGATTAGAGTTCGTTTGCATAATCGCACCGAGCATTGAATGAGCTTATCTATTCTTCTTATGATTCAAATTCAAGGCATCTGATCGGAGAAGAACGCTCATGGAGGGTCCGGTCTTATCTAGTTCAAGTTCATCTTCTTATTTCTTAGTAGAATTATTTAAATTGTATGTCCTTTCGTGTGTTGATAACTTGATAACTACGAGTATCAATATTTTTTTATTCATTGCATGACTATTAGTTAAAATTTAAGTGTCAACATAACTAACAAATCACGTTTGGTGGTCGAACTCTATTGGATTAAACTGCCTAGATAGAGAACAATGCACATTATTGCACATGCGTGAAACATCTGCGGCCGGAAAACTGCATCCTATTTGAAATAAATTCCCGCCCGAGTCGGGATCCACAATCCAGAACTAATGGAAGTGATCACGAGCCGCGGATATTGGCAAAGTTTAACGCCCAAATAGTTGCGGATACAATTTCCGATTTGTCGCTAACAAACTTGCTTTATTTACTCGAATCTTGCGCTAGTTTGGTCGAGGCGTAATGATACGTGGCTTTGGACGGATTAGTCGGGGCAGGCAAACATGTTTCTCTAAATACCAACGCGTGACAAGCATCATATAGGGCCATGATAGTAATTGTATTAACTTAAGTTTATAAGTTGGTTTTAGCTTAACACAAAGAGTAATTTCTGGCATTGACTAAAATACAAGAGTTCCTGAGTCATTTTCATGTCACAAAATTTACTTTAAAAAAAAAAACAATCTGTTTACTGTAGTAAAAAGTATTATTTTCGCAATAATATTGTATGTACGCTCGTCTACATCAATCACTATAACCGTTTCAATTAAAATATGTACCTACTACCAATTTTTCAGATGAAATTAGTCCTCCATTATAACATAAAGTTGACGATGTTTTCATCCATCCAGCATATGTAATGTGAAGTAACTGCATCAAAGAAGTACCTAGGCATGTTTGCACAGCAGCCTGTATTTACCCAGTGTGTCACATGAAACTAAAGGCTTAGTGTAAAGTTACGGCCAGAAATCAAGGCACCGCAGCTGGGCTGTAAGTTGCACGTGGGATTTGCATTAATTTGGGTCACATGCAACAAACACCTGCGCTCGGCTCAGCTCATATTATTGCCAATTTCGTGAGAGCGACAATTACACCGTCTCCTTTTTGTGAAGCGTCGGTGGAAATTATTTATTTAAATGTGCAATTTGGATTCCATCCTACGTTGTAAGAGAAAATACTTTCCTCGTTTTGGTCTCTACTCGGTATTGATTTTTCAAATGCTTGAAAAGATTGTGTCGTTTGTAGGAAGGTATCAGTAGGGTTGCTTTTAATTTGATTTTGTTGAAAATATAAATTGAAATAAAAGTAATTGACATAAGCTTCCGCCGCAAGCCCAAGACTTAGAAAGCTTTACTTAGGCATATTTGTAAATCAAAGGTATTTTTTTTAGATTTGAGGAACCGTTTACGAAATATTGAACTCGCAAAGTATAATTTTCGCGAGAGTTGCGTATGAGGAGTATGAGAGAGACGTTTTAAAATTGCTTCAAATGTTTTTCTTTTGCCAAAAATATATCTGGGCCAGCAAGTAGTTCAACATACTTTATACTACATTGTAAATTGATAGCTTATTGTGTAGTTGCTGAGAAATACTGCTTTGACATACAGACAGACGAACAGAAGTCCGCCAATATGTTTCTTTTTTATCTTTTAAACTCAAACTCATAGTATTTATTTGAAAAATACGAACTGCAACACAACAGACATTGTATAAAAAAGGCAAGATTATAAAGATACGAAAACCTAAAAAAGATAAGATTATTGTGGTCTTTTTCTGTGACATATCATATAAGTATCAGATCTCGTCGGCCATAACTCCCATGCAATAATTTTAACCTAAGCTTCTTAAATTTTCACCAAGAGTAATTAAATCCGTATTAGAATGAATTTTAATAGGATTAAAGGTAACTTTCTGATAGCAGCTGGATCTTCTAGGGTTCAATTTGAATAAACCATTATAATTATACAGACATAGCTCTTTATTATGCATTACTTTATGGCAGTGATCTGAATTTGGTAACTTTTCAAGAAAACATTGCCTCAATTTTGTTTCAGTGAAGTTTTTCTTCTAGGGAGCGCACAACCATACGCGCGTAAGCATTATGTGGCTGTAAGTATCTCAATCTTTGATCATTCGACTCAGCCACGATGCCAAGATAGTAATTGTGCCTGTGATGTTAAGGGGGTTAAAAATTGGTTTTGAGCGAGTCGGACTCTAAAACTAAGGGTTCCGTATACCCGTGCAAAATTAAGATTCAACATAAAACCACAATGAAACACGAGTCTTAATTATTAACTTTATTTTATTTTTATTATTTGTTGCAACAGCGGTTATAGAAATACACTATCAGTGAAAATTGCAAGTGACTAGCTATAACGGTTAAGCAGATGCAGCGCCTCTATTCTAGGCGGTGAAATACAAATCGTATTTGACCTGTTACGGTATTGTTTTGAAGTCGGCCGCCATTACTGCCTAGAACATAAGAGCTATCAAAACGTTGACAATACGATAACAGATCAAAAACGATATTGATTTGACCGTGTTAAATAGGCCCGGGCCTCGTCCCATAATTCGCACTGCTAGATCAAAACAGTATCAACTCAAAATCCTTGCTAGTTTTGTTTCAAGTTCATAGGATTTGTAATAAAGTTGATTTTATAAAACAGTTGTATTTTGAGTTACTCCTGTTTTGATCTAGCAGTGCGATATCGTCTTCGTGTTATTGTATTGTTTCTAACTCGGCCGCCATTACTGTCAAATAAATAACAGCTATAAAAACAAATTCGATAGTGTCAAAGACAATATGGTTTTTACCGCCTAGAATCTCGACCAAGTTCTGTGACGGACGGACGGACAGCGTAGCCTTAGTAATAATAGAGTAAGGTTGGTACCCTTGAGCTACGGAACCCTAAAAAGGTTACCAACGTCACCGTTAATCCTACAGTTCATTGACTCGACAAAAAGAGTCATCTCCAAGGAAAATTATTCACTGACATGCAAAATAAATTTAAGTACTTTTTTTAACTAGTTGGTTAATAAATAAATAAATGTTTACTACTACTTAAAACTAGGGTTTTTTAAGTAGGTAATATACCTGCAAATATCCCAATTGACATATCGAATATGATTTCGAGTCGACGATCGATATGAATACCTAGAAAGTAAGTAAAGTAGGCATGATTTAATAGTAGATTATACACCGAGGGGATAAAGCACAGTTTTATGTCACGGGCGCGATATTGAATCCTGAACGTAACGAAGGACTCCAGATTTAGCTCCCGAGCGCAGCGAGGGTGTTACGAGTTAATTCCCGAGCGAAGCGAGGGAATTAAGAAGAGTCCTGAGCGCAGTGAGGGGTTCAAGCGCGCCCAAGACGAAAACAGCTTTATCCCCGAGGAGTGTACTCTACTTTTCTCACCTTTTGCGAGACAATAAAAAAGCGAGTTTTTTTCCTTTGACTTCTCTGGGAGTAGATTATGAACAATGCCTAAGGCATCCAATTCAATGGACTCCGGAGTTAAATCACTTTCGTCACTCGACATTTTAACAGACGTTTTCTTCAATTTTGATATATTTATTTAAAACTTTGCAGTTATCACCAATATATTTTATTGCAGCGTCTTACAATACTCGCGGCTTTTGTTTAATTTCAAATGTGTTCCATTCAGCTTGCCGTGGCCAGCTCGATTTTAGAAAATGTTCGACTTTCAAATTAAGTTCGACGCGGCGGTGGCGGCGGCGCCGCGCCCGGCCTTCGAGTATTAGTTGATCTTTTATTACGAAATTAGACTTTAAGGCCATTGTAATAAGAACTATGAAAAGTGAAAATATTACAACCCAGCGGGTTATAATGAGATTCAGTACAACATTACACCCCGGCTATAGCCAAGGGCTTTAATGACTTGGTTTGCGTAAGGTTTGCATGATATGTAATTTGGCATTGTCGAGCAGGTGGTGTGAAAAAATATATATGATATTATATTTGTAACTAACCATAGCTCGTTTCTTTAGTGTAGAATCTATATACTAAAATTCCATAACCAAATCCATAATGATAGGTACTCAAAAGAAGTAATACGCTTGCGTATTTTTTTTTGTAATTAATATTTTTACTCTAGGTATATCTATATGAAATAAACTTCAACGGTGGTTATGTCTTATATCCATTACCTAATCAAATACTTGAAATCATTCCCGTAGCACAAAATATCATTCAACTTAGACATCTGCTCTGAATATAAATTAGTTATCTAATAGAATTTGACAAAACTTTTGTCGGGAGGGGGCATGAGCGGGTATTAGGGTGGCCGTCAGAAAAAAATATTATTGGCTCGGAGTATCGTACAGTCAGCTGTAAAAATATTAGTGCCCAAATTTAAAATACACGTATAGTTAGTCGAACATGAAATTCTTCAACCACTTTTAGACCTTAACACCCTACAAATAGGGCCATACATACATACATACCTTCACGCCTGTAATGCACGAGTGTGGTAGGCAGAGCTATAAAATTACCTACAACTGTAAAAACTTGTTGATAATTCTGTGACCACATTTGCTAAACATCTTCGCCTAATTGTGCAAAATGTGGTTACAGATAGGGCCAAAAAGTGGTAAAAGACTTTCTTGGTCGACTATACTCTTGATGATTCTCCTGACAATTGTCGTGGGGAGATAATCATTGGAAGACCATTGGAAGCTACCATATTTTAGCAGCTGACTCTACCAACTTAGAATTCACGCCTTAGGGTGCGTGCGTACGATAAATGAATAAAAGTATGTTGAATGTTTAGAATATTTTTATAATTTCTACAAGGTATGAAAGGGAATCTGAAAAATTCAAACTTTTTTTTATAATTTTCCGTGACCTACTTTTTGATTTATAGCCAAAAATGAAATGACCGCGTGTATGGACCAAACCTCAGAATGGACTAAAAAATCTGAAAAATTCCTGATTTTATTTTACGCGAAAATAAAATGAAATTATAAATTTTTCGGTTTTGGCAAAATTATCAAAGAAGTTTCAAAATATGTATTAAAATGTAGGCTAGTCAAAATGGACGTTATTGCATAGAAAATAAAGTTAATAACAAAATAGAAATGGAAAGTCTTACGTCTATCGAAAAGTCTTAAAATTCTCTTCTAAAATTCGATTAATGGAAATCGACAACCAATGGGTAACATTAAAAAAATGTAGGTTTTATAATAGACATATCTAAAATCTAACTCAGATAACGTTGCACCATCAAACTAGGTTTGTATCTATACCCGCACTTTCTGGTACTAATGCCTCTAAAGATCTCACCTCTAATTGATCATTTATGGTGACCCCTTGAATTCTATTATTTCCACCGAAGCGGCACTCGGTCTCAAAAGAAATTCAACAAAGAAACACCAGTGCGCAATTGCCCATTGATTTCACCAGTTCACTTAAAGTCACTTATTTGTTTTCCAGAACAATGGAGCGGAAAGAACATAGAATGCGTCTCGACGTGTTCATTACAATATTTAACCGTAAGTAACAGCTTTTATTCTGTTTCAGCTGTGGTGTTATTCTCTTAAGTACTCAGCAGAGACAATTTCGCTCGATAACTAATGTAACTTGATCTGTTTAAAGCGCCAAAGCCTAAGAATCCATGTATGGATCCCGACCCGAACCTACTGCAAGCGTGGACCAAGTTAGGCTAGTTATACCGAGCCGCACAACACCAACTGGCGTTTATTTCGAAAACAATTATAATCCAATCATAACGCGGAACGTTCCAACTCGCAAATGGAAATGTCAACGTAATCCCGACAAACGACCTCCGAACACCGCTGTATCTGGATCGCCGGGTGTGGAATCTCGGAACTAACTCGGACACTGACAGTAATGGGGAATTCGACGGCGACTGCCTGCCACTTGGACTAATGTTGGTTGGATGCTGGGCATCTTGAACGCTGCTGAAGCGCTAGTTTAATTAACAATATCAGTCTAAGGATGTAATATGTATGTGGCCTTCTTGTACATCGATGCGTACTCATTTAGTCGCTATTACACTCGCAGCGTACCTAAACGTACTTAGGGACGTTTTTATTTTAAACGGCTCATCAAATGGTAACATTTAGGTAAATTTGCTTTTCTGTTAGATTCTTTTGAGTCGACCTATAATAATTGAGCCGGCTTAGATGTCTATAGTATGGACCTACAATAATTGAGCCGGCTTAGATGTCTATAGTATGGACCTATAATAATTGAGCCGGTTTAGATGTCTATAGTATGGACCTATAATAATTGAGCCGGCTTAGATGTCTATAGTATGGACCTATAATAATTGAGCCGGTTTAGATGTCTATAGTATGGACCTATAATAATTGAGCCGGCTCAGATGTCTATAGTATGGACCTATAATAATTGAGCCGGTTTAGATGTCTATAGTATGGACCTATAATAATTGAGCCGGTTTAGATGTCTATAGTATGGACCTATAATAATTGAGCCGGTTTAGATGTCTATAGTATGGACCTATAATAATTGAGCCGGTTTAGATGTCTATAGTATGGACCTACAATAATTGAGCCGGCTTAGATGTCTATAGTATGGACCTATAATAATTGAGCCGGCTTAGATGTCTATAGTATGGACCTATAATAATTGAGCCGGTTTAGATGTCTATAGTATGGACCTATAATAATTGAGCCGGTTTAGATGTCTATAGTATGGACCTATAATAATTGAGCCGGTTTAGATGTCTATAGTATGGACCTATAATAATTGAGCCGGTTTAGATGTCTATAGTATGGACCTATAATAATTGAGCCGGTTTAGATGTCTATAGTATGGACCTATAATAATTGAGCCGGTTTAGATGTCTATAGTATGGACCTATAATAATTGAGCCGGTTTAGATGTCTATAGTATGGACCTATAATAATTGAGCCGGTTTAGATGTCTATAGTATGGACCTATAATAATTGAGCCGGTTTAGATGTCTATAGTATCGACCTATAATAATTGAGCCGGTTTAGATGTCTATAGTATCGACCTATAATAATTGAGCCGGTTTAGATGTCTATAGTATCGACCTATAATAATTGAGCCGGTTTAGATGTCTATAGTATCGACCTATAATAACTGAGCCGGTTTAGATGTCTATAGTATCGACCTATAATAATTGAGCCGATTTAGATGTCTATAGTATCGACCTATAATAATTGAGCCGATTTAGATGTTGTAGCGACTCGCTACATAGTGTCAATTCAGCACAAACTGTTACCAGCCCGGGCGAGCGGGCTAGCGCGCCAGTCTGCCGCGAGACCGCGCAACTCACGCGCATCACCTCCCTTAACTCATGTCTTAATATTAGGAACCATTATGCTGTGTGTTAGCGTAAGATCAATAAACTATCTCGTAAATTAACTACCTAGTTTGCTTCCTCTCTCAACACAACCCGTAGGTAGTTAAAATGTCTATAGTATCGACCTATAATAATTGAGCCGATTTAGATGTCTATAGTATCGACCTATAATAACTGAGCCGTTTTAGATGTCTATAGTATAGACCTATAATAATTGAGCCGATTTAGATGTCTATAGTATCGACCTATAATAACTGAGCCGGTTTAGATGTCTATAGTATCGACCTATAATAATTGAGCCGATTTAGATGTCTATAGTATCGACCTATAATAATTGAGCCGATTTAGATGTCTATAGTATCGACCTATAATAATTGAGCCGATTTAGATGTCTATAGTATCGACCTATAATAATTGAGCCGATTTAGATGTCTATAGTATCGACCTATAATAATTGAGCCGGTTTAGATGTCTATAGTATCGACCTATAATAATTGAGCCGATTTAGATGTCTATAGTATCGACCTATAATAATTGAGCCGATTTAGATGTCTATAGTATCGACCTATAATAATTGAGCCGGTTTAGATGTCTATAGTATCGACCTATAATAATTGAGCCGATTTAGATGTCTATAGTATCGACCTATAATAATTGAGCCGATTTAGATGTCTATAGTATCGACCTATAATAATTGAGCCGATTTAGATGTCTATAGTATCGACCTATAATAATTGAGCCGATTTAGATGTCTATAGTATCGACCTATAATAATTGAGCCGATTTAGATGTCTATAGTATCGACCTATAATAATTGAGCCGATTTAGATGTCTATAGTATCGACCTATAATAATTGAGCCGATTTAGATGTCTATAGTATCGACCTATAATAATTGAGCCGGTTTAGATGTCTATAGTATCGACCTATAATAATTGAGCCAATTTAGATGTCTATAGTATCGACCTATAATAATTGAGCCGATTTAGATGTCTATAGTATCGACCTATAATAATTGAGCCGATTTAGATGTCTATAGTATCGACCTATAATAATTGAGCCGTTTTAGATGTCTATAGTATCGACCTATAATAATTGAGCCGGTTTAGATGTCTATAGTATCGACCTATAATAATTGAGCCGATTTAGATGTCTATAGTATCGACCTATAATAATTGAGCCGATTTAGATGTCTATAGTATCGCTAGAATACTTTTACCATCCCGGGTGACATAGCATAGGATACCTAAACTATTAAAATTGAAATAACAACAATGGCAAAATGTCAATTATTAACATAGTTATAGACGACACTAAATATCTTATCGCCACCCTTGAAATCGGTACCGTGAGGAGTTCCGGTGGCCATCTTCGGTCAGTTCCACTTCAGCAAATGAAACTTTCTGAATGCCAGTGCTGTACGTGTCACTAAAAATGCTAATATCGCTATATGTTTGCTTACTATATTTGAGGAGTTCCCTCAATTCCTCAGTGATCCCCTCATCAGATCCGGGTTTCCTTATCATGGTACTATCCTTGAGATGTTTTCTATCCAACAAAAAAAGAATCGTCAAAATCGTATCATAAACGACGAAATTATCGGCGAACAAACATAAAAAAATATATATTTATACGGTCGACTCAAGAATCTCCTCCTTTTTTGAAGTCGTTTTTTGTTTAAAAATGCAGTTGGGTTTTTAACGCTTGCTTGATTGTTATGTTATTACTCGGAAGTTTCACTTCAATCTGACATGCCGTTTGAAATGGGTACCTATTTTTTTTATCAAAACGCCTTTTTCAAGTCGAAAGGCGTCGTCGTTGAAAGTTTCAAGAAACATATCATTACGTAGAGTTTTCATTTCATTGGAAAGCATTTCTCGCTACATACGTTAATTTGGTAGTTACAAGTTTAACCAAACCTATCCTAGGGAATTAAATAATGTTCAAGATATCCTGATAATATCATGGTTTCAGTAGAAAATGGCGTACGACGAAATAGAATTCAACGAAATGATGGGTTACCGATTAAAATTTAAAATGATACTAAGTACTTTTGTACTGAAACACGAGTAAATGCAAGCGTACCGGTGACTCTTAACTTTTGCGGATTGGACTAGCCCACTTGCTACCTGCCTATTAAATGACCTTATCGTTGGACTTATTGAAATAAGAAAAAAGCATTGCTATTAATGCAGTCGATATTATCATCGAGAGAGATATGCAGCGAGGTTAGTTAATACGTTTCAATAAATCAATCACATTTTGGAACTCTCTCCTTATAGTTAGCAATCCTAATATTACTAAAATATCAGCGAGTGAAGCGAGCCAAGGTCGATACCGCAATCTTCGTCAAAATAGCGTTTGCCAATGGCACAAACAATCACCAAATAGTGTATTAATCATTAATTTAAATTTTATAACCAGACCGATCAATGGAGACATTTCACAGAATCTTTCAGTTATAAGTACCTGTAATTTAATGACGAACGCCCTTTGAAATATCTCTAACTAATATTTTCTGAGTAATTCACGAATTATCTTTAAGTAGCGATTGGAATATTCTTGGAATATACTAACGACTACAACTTCTCAATTTGGAATGAGTTGCCGAAGTTGTTGCGTCGGCAAAAGTTGCTCGTTCTCGTACTCAAAGCGTCAGAAAATGACGGGTGAGGACAAATTAAAAATAATGATCTCGCCAAAGACCTTTCCATTACCGGTCCCTCTTTACGTTTTGTTTGATTTTGGAAAGCAAATGTTTAATTGGAACTAGGCCCTAGACAAGATGCATTCGGTCTTCGCTATCGTTATCCAAAATGCGTAGGATCGATGTAAGCTTCCAGATCGCGTCGAGCGGCTACGTCAATTCCATACATTTTCGAAAATGGTTTACGTTAGCGTTAAGCCATATCTAGCCTCACAGATTAAGTCGTACTATTACAAACTTTGAGACGTAGGTCCTAAAGGAAAAGCTTTGATATTGAGGTTTAACGATAGTTCAAATAAGGATGTACCTAGTATAAAATAAAAATATTTTTACCCGCCCTCTATATATTTTTTGTTTTGAGCGCGGAATCTTATATTATACGATATAAGCTAAGTGCTATGGGTTTGTGGACATTAGGTAGCCTATCTTCGCTATGAACAATAGCTAATATTCTACTGTAACGGCTTTTTACCAATGGAAGGACTTTAAAAGAAATATCTTTTGAAAGCCTTCACCTTGTTTTGTGGTGCTCGTCGATTGTAGTTTCATCACCTCTGACTGTCTCTCTGTCCATTCGTATATCAAAGCCATTTTACGCAGAAACTATTGGTACGATGTGGCTGAACTTGGTAACTGTATTTTGTGATCTGCTAATATGGGAAAAGAAAGAGGTTTTGGACTTAAAAGTACCACTTTTATACGTTGTGATACGGAACATGGAACCCTAATTGATTGCGTGTTCGGTACGCACTTGGCTGGTTTTTAATTAAAGATGGAAAAATAATCTTAACATAGTTAAAAATAAACAGAAAATGTACGCCATGGAATTCGTGACGAGAGTAAAGTTGCTAGTAGACAGAAGAGCAAATTTTCTTTTCGTCAAGAAAGTTACTAAAATCGGAAAGAAAAAAACGATTAAGTAACCTACAAGATAAAAATGTAAAAAAACACGAGTCGTATCAGCTCACTAATAAAAATTTAAACACCATATATAAAGCAAAACGTGTCTTATCTTTAAACAGTCATGATGATAAAACAAGGGATCGTAATAAACGTAAATAATGTGTGACTTACGTTTTTCTTCCTCAAAGATAGTTCCATACATTTCCTTATGAACTGCGATAAAAAAAATCTACGCAAACGGAACCGCGAGAAAATATAGGTCAACTAAACAGCGGTTCACTACTAAAGTTAATTTATACCCGACTACGGCAAAAGGAGGGTGTATGTTTTTAAAATGTTGTATGTACACATGTCTATTTACGACCACATTTTACGAAATTCAAGCTCTTACAATTTTCTATAGAGCATGTTTTTCGCTTTTCAGTTGATATTTTTATTGCAGGTGGTGTTTCTTTTTTAATAATTTAGTTTATTGAAAATTTTATCCTCCGTATTAAGCAAGAGAACGGTGTAGAATAGCATAGCAGCGCTCCACGAGGTCGGACTGGAAACGCTTTAGTGGATTCCAAGCATCATGCCCCAACACCTGCAGCTATACTTGACATACTCGTACGTCCCTTGCATGCGCTAATATGTTCGTAGTGTTGAAGGTACTAGCTACAAGCGAGCACACAATTGAGAGTCAAAGGGGGTCGACGTGGTCGAAACCGGCCATGAGTAATGACAATTTAAAGTAAATTTGAGTTATTTGCAATATTTACTTAAGGTTACTTACAACAAAATAATACGAAAACAAAAATATTTTTAATAACAAAATACAATGGAGTATATACTATAGATGCAAACAACTGTAAAAATCAGTACACATCTATAACACTTGAAACACTCAAACATACCGTGTAAACCGTATACATAGCTATGTCTATAACATAAAGATAAAAGAATGGAGCAAAACCGTAAACGCTGTGGAATCTGATACGGTTCGCATTACAAAGAGGCGTTTAATGATAATGAAGAAAGTAAATTTGAGTTATTTGCAATATTTACTTAAGGTTACTTACAACAAAATTATACGAAAACAAAAATATTTTTAATAACAAAATACAATGGAGTACCTATATACTATACATGCAAACAACTGTAAAAATCAGTACACATCTATAACACTTGAAACACTCAAACATACCGTGTAAACCGTATACATAGCTATGTCTATAACATAAAGATAAAAGAATGGAGCAAAACCGTAAACGCTGTGGAATCTGACACGGTTCGCATTACAAAGAGGCGTAATATTCAAAGTGCATCTCTAGCGGCAATATCACGCGTCAATGCACTACGAACCCGTATTTCGACACGTGTCAAAGTTACTCTATGATGTCCCATCGGTCCTTGTCCTGGCTAATGAGTGACGCGAAAGCGATAACGCCTGCGTATCGCTCGCTCGGCGAATCTGATAACTTATCACAATCGTAGGTACCAACTAACATGTGCACACCATATTGTTTTACTTACGTCAAACGTGCAACTAACGCTCACTTCGTGGTTTATCAATACGGTGAAATGTGAGCCGAATGCAAGATGAATCTAACTAATACGTGGGTGACGGTATACTGCTTGTGTTCACTATTGCTAGTGTGTGTCAATTCGGACGATAAAGGTAAGGTAATAGACGGTTATCGAAAACAATATATTTCCCGACTCCAAATTAATCCCCAAGTCAACACCTACCATGACTTACATTAGCAAAAATGATTTTGTACACTTTCTTCCATAATAAATTCATGACGTCCATTGTAATATGAATGATTGAGTAGACGAGCAAAAATTAACATAATAAGATTTCCGTTATGATAATTATAATGTTTACCACTTTGTGTCGTGCCGTGATGACGGAGGATGTTATTTACTCCGCTTTTATTTATTTTAACTTCGTGTAAAGTAGGTATATAAGTAGCGCTTATGTCTGAAGTCATCGCTCTTCCAAAATATCTCAGGATCTACTTTCCTAGAATAGTGTCGACTAACAAGGCGTCAACATCGAAACCTTAACAATATACTAAGTCCGTAACACTTTTGTAACGTACGTCACCCGTCTACTACGTGTGAAAGTTGAAATGTTATTGCTTCTAACACTGTAGGTACTATCAGGGTGTGTTAACTGAGTTACTTATAGCCATTATAATTTATAATTAAGTTTTATACTTCATTATAGCCTTCGTATACGTTACTTTCAAGCCCAAACTTTACTTAATCATTCATGCATAAGTGAATCCTATCAATTTTCTGCGAGTTCTCTTGTGAAGCCAGATCGGTGTTATCAAAAGCTCTTCATCACCCAAACCTTATTGTAAGCCACAATTAGGAACTCCGTGTTTGATAGGACGGATGGGAAAATAGTTCTTAAGTCCACTCACGAGGACTGACTGCTGGTAATAACGAACATAAATGTGTAGGTACGTATTGTTGTCGTTTTCATTGCTCCCAAGTGTAAAAAAATAACCAACGTGAGAATTTCCGAAATTACCCGCTACTTCTTTATAATCACGTTAAGAACAATATAAGCCTTTATTTCAAATAGTTGTATACTTTCTAATTTTACATTACATACCTACATATAATATAATAAGTAGGTACCTATAGGTCATTTACTGTTTGTTTGTCCTTTGACAAGGCCTCTCAATCTTGTTCCATTCATGTCTGTTTTGGGCCATTCTGGTCCATGTTTTGCCTAAAACTTCTACAAAGTCGTCTTCCCTTCTTCTGCGGGGGCGGCCAAGTTTGCGTTTGCTAGTTCTTTTCGTTTGTTAGATCATTCTCCCAAACGAATTATTTCTTTGTAGTAAATTTCCCTTTTGCATTTTTCCCCGAACGCGATATTACCCAATTTTATTTTTCACCATTAAAGTCGCTTTTCTTGTTGTTCGAATTTTTTCTCAGTCAGTTTTTTTCCCGTTCGATTTCTATCTCAGTCGCACCACCAAAATAGCCAAACCACCCAACTAGGAGATCCGCGGAAGCAGAGCTCCGTCATCTCTGTAACTTCGTCAAATTGGAACGGGAAAAACACGACGGTGAAAATATGCTGCTAGTAAAAGAAGCGACTGGATAAAACTCGCAAGGGGAAAACACGACTGTGAATATAGGTACGTAAACTGCCATGAAAAAAGGCGACCGGTAACTTAATTACTAGAAATAATGAGTTAGAGAGAATGATCTTGGTTTGATTCCACTTTTCTTTTCCCCTTAGCATATGACCTGTCCATCGCCATTTTACTTTTTACTTTGGTTGTTATGCTTTGAATCCCGAACAAATATTCGAACGCTGGTACTTTAAATCCCGAACAAATATTCGAACGCTGTCACAAAGCCAATGGAAACGTAAATAAACAATTAGAGGTGAGTTTGAAGATAAAAACTATCGAGCTAAGCTGATACAATCTTGTTTTCGTCTTTTGCGTGACGGTTGATTGTATGATTAAATAAAAAACATTGATGTAGGGTAATTGTTTGATAAGTGGCCACTTTAGCAGATCTCATTCACTTACTGCCTGTCAATTTTAAGCACAAAGACTACCCACTTGTAAAAAAACTTGAAATACAACAAGAACAAATAATCTGCATCTACTTACGAATAACTTTAAAAACAATTGATGCTGTTTATGAATTCATCAATGGCCAATCAGCCCACACCAAATTAACCCACTGAATAGTTCTAGATTTAGGTACCTAATTTAATTTGATTGTCCACACATTTTAGGATACTTTCCTATATATATATTATTAAAAAGAGGCCACAAGAGCTGAGACATATTTATTGGAATAGGTACCCCAGGTTAACAGGGTAAATTGTTAACATTGACAGTTCTTATATGAAGCTGACATTCTTTAATAATTTAACCTGGGGTTAAATATACGTGCAAGTGGGCCTTAAAGTAATTTACGGAGGGTTTCAAATTAAAATGATTCCTTAAAATAGCAATAGTAATTAGTAATACTACCAAACTATCATCTATAAGTGCATATGATTTTTTTGGACTTTGTGACCTCTCTAGACGGAATACAAGTCAGATGTTCGGTTAGTGTTGGTTATATTCGGACAAACACGCGAAACAAGTGTAACACCTTTTATTTCTGTCAAGGGTTGAAATAAGTTCCTATTACATCGTTTTTTTTTTTTGCAACATTTTAAATATATTCCTTTTAACTACCGTAATTACAAGTTACCAAGTAGGTACCTAGTTTTCATTTAGAGATTTTAAATTGTAGACTTTCTCTTGTTTGACACTTGACACTGGTAAAAAATTAATTTCATCCACAGATTTCATCATTATTTATTGAATTTTCCTGTAAAGAGATTTCCTGTTAATCTATCTGGGGCAGAACATGTTTCGAAGTGTTGATTTTGATCACTTACTTTTGATGTTGACTGTACCTACCTTCGTCTCACCTTAGTGACCATGTGACTGAGGACTTGGCTAGCTATTGGGCATCTATCCGAGCACCTTTTAGTTCATAGACGAATTGCGGTCGTTGTAGTGGGGAAAGGAAATAGTCTTAGATCCCGGAGCCTCTTAACCTAAATACCGCTAGGCAAAAATGAGTTTGGAAAAAATGACGTCGGTGTTTGGTGTATATTGCTTACATTATTCAATTTTTACCTAATCATCGCCGCCAAATGTAGTGGTTAGGTGGTTACCACTATAATATATGGTACCTAGTTTGTTTAGCTATCACTGCATCATCACAGCTTTGTAATTTCAATGTAGATTATACATTAAATCCTATACTCTAAGTAGTAGTGTACCTCAGAACCGTTTGGTGTGGGAAAGATCCCAGATAAATTAAGGACTCTAAAATGCAAACAAACCTAATTTATTCAGAAAACTAAAATTAACTATTCTAAAGTCCAACAACCTAGGCCTCTATTCCGGACGGTAAAAAACATATCGTCTTTGATCTGTTATGATGGTACTTATGGTATTGTTTTGACGTCCGTGCCATTACTGTCAAGTAAGAAAATAATCTAAGTAGATTTAAGAGAAAGACAAAGGAATGGCTTACAGATAAATGTTTTTATACTATTAATGACTTCTTAATATGATTGTTATCAATAACTACTCAATTTTACTCAATTTTATTAAATGCGACATTTTTTTTTAATATATAAATTAATTTGACCTGTATAAATAATGTAGGTAGGGAAATGTGTGACACCTGAAAAGGTAGAATTTGGTGTTTCCAAAATATGTGCAATATTACATTATCTTTGTACTGTACCTAAATTCCACACAATAAATGATTTGATTTGATTTGATTTGATTTGTAAATAAGAGCCATCAAAACGGTGACAATGCCATAACAGCTCAAACACGGTATGGTTTTTACCGTGTTTCAAAGAGGCCCTGCCCTGTTCAAAAACTCCCGTAACCCGAACGGACACTTTAGCGACAAGGATACAATTAAGCATGATAATCTTCGTTCTTACGAGTATAGATACAAGTAAATACCTAAACAGAATCACACAACATTGTATTTCGTCGGATGAGTTCGTATTTATCGTTCATTCTCGGTTAACTTATCAACGGTTATCTAATGAAGCTAACTGAAT
This sequence comes from Acleris sparsana, assembly GCA_923062465.1. NCBI lineage: Eukaryota > Metazoa > Arthropoda > Insecta > Lepidoptera > Tortricidae > Acleris > Acleris sparsana. Next base: position 8,568,830 of record OV281293.1, read on the forward strand.
ATCAATACAAACATATCCGCCAAAAATCAATGTCGTATGATTATTGAGTAAATGTTTTACATTTCAAGTTGTGTCACAAATTTTATTTCAGAGGAATGCACAGCAGAGAACTGCATAGGCGATGGATACGAATGCATAGGTGATAGATGCCACTGCGCAGACGGATACATATATATTCCTTACCAGTCGTCCTGCCGTAAATGCCCAGGTAAAATGTTCAAGATTAAAACCGGTTCGGGTTTGCATCAGGTTTTGCAAAAACTAAAGCTGTGTCAGTGACACATGACGCGTGACCCGGTGTCAGAGGCAGAAAGTGCTCCTTTATACACAATTAGCATACGCAATGTTCTAATACTATACCATATTTCATGTTGATAGCATACGTCACCATCCTCATCATCATCTTATCCCAATCATTAGTGGCCGAGTTTTTTTCTTCCAAACATCCCGTCATCTCAGTATTCGCTCCTTTGAGCATTAATATATCTGCTGAAACATATGCATGAATCCCAATGATCACCAGAATAAACGATCTCGTGCTGCCCACATCCTTTGGAATCCCATCATCACCAGTCATTGGTCAACCTTGGAAAGTCGGAGTCTTGATAGCGGCTGTGATATACGGACAGACAGACGCCGAAGAAATAAAAAGTTAAAGAACCATACGTCCAGATGACACTGAACGCGTATCCTTATCAAGTGATCAATACCAAAGAAGTCTGATAAAAAAAATCTGGCGACGATAGTAAATTAATTAAGGCCTCAATAATATCAGCAATCAGAAACTTTTATCGATTTCTTTATTGTCGTTCAATCTAGCTTAAATATATTGCCCGTTTAATCGGAGCGGTGTGGTGGACAACATACAACATGTACTCGTGTTAGATAAAGGATGAAAGATTCATGGTTCGTCTGTGAATATTGGCTTATTTTTCAAGGTTTCTTACAAGCCAAATTCATAATACGGTACAACCAAAACACGGACAAGGATGTGATTCCCTGCAATCATAAGCGTACTACTAAAACGGCGCAGACTTATGAAAATGTTGTAATCATGACACGGAAATTCCCAGACGTCAATTTTCTGCTGGCGCTCAGTCACTGGGTTATCAACTATCAAGCTTATGATATGCTACCTGACAAACCCTTTATCACACGTACCTATTTACTCAAAAATGGTCCGAATTTTAACTGTTTCTTGTTGTAACTTCACTGACAATTAATGTAAAAAACGGTCGCGTTAAATTAAATGATAGATCGTCGATCTATAGCATGTATAAACGTTGATCAATCTTCGATCAACGTCGACCGATCTAATCCGATACTTTGAATGATCGATCGACTACTGGATCAAAACCAATCGTTGAACTCGCCTAACTCGACTCCTGCACGCGCTAGGCTAGGCTGCAGGCCGTGAGGCCTTACTTTTAAAATCTAATTCGAAGTTAAATATGTTAGCTCCATCCCTTTCTCTTGATGTACTCTCGAATGACAAGTGAAGGATGGAGCTATCGCAACTTCGAACTTCGATTTTCAACGTAGCGTCACCGCGTCGTCACAGGCAATTACTAAATGGGTAATTAAACCCCTGTTAATCTGTTACCACCGAACCCAACTTTTAGAGCTGATAAATCCTAAACAGCCCAACTTATTTTTATTAAACCTAGTTAAGAAACATCCATCCCCGTTTGGAATTAAAAATATAGTTTTAGAATCTGGTAACACTACCTCGTAACAGTGCTGGTCAATTAATTGTAGGTGTCAATTATTATTGTGATTGTCATCTTTAGACTGAGTCTGGGATCAAGTAAGGCTGGTATATCAGAGCTTCTAAATAATCTCGCTTTTGTAGAAACTGCGGAACTATTGTTATAGTACAATATATTAGAACGAATATCTGACTGCATTTCGCCCATATTTTGCCTTAATGGGTCGTTATGTGCAAAGTCGTAATGAGCGTTCTCCACAGAATCACTAAAACGTGTCTTTATAAAACTGCAGTTAAAAAGAATAAAATTTGTATTTCATTTTCACTACTTGCTACTTCTTTGAATGTTGTATGTACATTTCGATTTTATAGTACATTTCAGCAGAGGCCGTGAATTAAGGGATTTAAGCACGAGTTAAGGGTAGACGGCCGTGTCGTAGACGCCTGGGCCAAGAAGTAATGTAGGGAGCCATAAACAAGCAACTTTGTCTTCATTTCGTGACATTAACGCATATATTTCCTGGCATGTTTGAGAAAATTATGTTTTTATCCAAACATCTTTATAAGTTGGGAAATTTAAAAGTACGAGTAGAAACTGTTGTCATAAAACGTTCTTGGTCTGGATGGGACGAGGTCATGTATTAATTCTTTTGTAAACGTGGCCCTTCTGTACCAGAAAAATGGCAAAAGTTATTCCTGTTTTAACTACTTAGTTATAGCGTGCTTTTGCCAGCCGATAGTGGCATTTACCATTATATCTACGGTATAATTATAAGTGTTCTTACCTTTGTTTTTGCGTCTTATATTATAAATCTACTTAATCTACACAAAGCACGCGTATAGTATGATAGTTAGAATGTGAGGTAAGTAATCCTTTAGCCCTAATAATATTTTAGTGTTTGTTTGTGTCATACTCACGGTCAAATTAGATGTCTGTTACATGTCTAAGAACATAGGTTACTTTTAATTCATGAAATGATGTTTAAGAAAAGCTACTCGACAATAGATGGCGCTTTCTTTTACCCTATAATCCGTTAGATGTCGCTGTGTCGTCGATTTGCAAGTGCATGCTTTTGGTTTGTTTACTTAAGTAGTATAAAATGACAGGTAGGAGGTATACCTACCTCATTTCGACTTTTTTTTTATTAATTAGGTAAATGCCACTTTAATAAAGCCATCTTTATATTAATCTTCAGTCTTAACTATTTATGAATATTATTTCTAATTTTACTGTATTTTTATACTCATTTCGACCTAAAGTGGCCGAAAAGGATACCTACAGTGGCCACAAAGGGTACTTCTATTCTACCCTACGAGTATGAATACGATGAAGAAACATTATTAACAATAATTTCATTAAATCTGAATCTGTAATGTTATTTCAGGGCCGGGTGAAAGATGTGGCCCGGGGCCCTGCTGCAATCCTTACGGCAATGGGACTATCCAGTGCTGGCAGGGGGTCTGCCAACCGTGCTACGACTCTCGCGGCAAATGGGTCTGTCGGTAAGTGTAAACATTGTAATTGTAACTGGCGCTATCATAGATTTTCGCGCCAAGACCATTTTTTTTTAATTTGCACAGTTCCAAATCGTTAGATGTAGACAATTCAAGAGTGGTAAAAGCAATCGTTTTTATTTTGACAGTCCGAAGGCGAGTTTGCGTACAAAATAAAAACAATTTTTCAACTTCAAAGCCGATTGCGAGTGCCCTCGCCCTATAGTAAACAATAAAAAAAAGGATTCATGAGTAAGAGGCACTAGAGTATCATAGGACTCTGGTGCGAGAATCACAGTTACAAAATAAATGTTTTAAGAAACAAAAAACCGTTTCTTAAACCCTTAAAATGACTTCTTTTAAAATGGACGACTCACAATATTTTTAAGCAAAAGCCAAAGCCTTGTGTTTTTGAAGGCGGTTTTTTAGTTTTTTACATTTATTTATTCTATAGGTACTTTTAAGAGATCATAATAAGCTGTCATGTAATGCCACTTCTTAGTTAATATGACACTTTTAAACATTTCGAGCTTACCGCAAGCTACGTCGCAGGAATGTCATAACAAAGGTATTTAAACAATTAAATGTTCATGAAATCGCTATATTTGCGGAGTTCCTTCAATTGCTAACGGATCCCCTCATCAGATTCAGATTTGATGACAATGGGACCACCTCGGAAGTTATTTACTCTATCAAACCAAAGCCAGAACCTTGCATGGTTTATGTTACATTTGTTTTTAATGTTTTATAACTGTTTATATGAAATAAATAAATAATTAAATTGAAGTCCGTTATAATTGACGGAGAAATCGGTGAACATAATCTACATGAAAAAAATACATACATTGGAAAAGATAAAAAAGATAAAAGATGTTTATTCAGTAAGTAGGCCGCACGGGCACTTTTACACGTCAAAATCTACCAGCGCTTCGCAAGAGACCACTGCTGAGAAGAAACGCCGCAAGAAACTCAACAGTCAGTCGTTTTTTTTAAATACTACTTATGATATTATACAATTATAAAGCTTAACCTAGCATGATATAAAACAATGAATTTAACATAAAATAAAAATAAAAATAAAAAACATTCAAGCGTAGCTTGAGCAGGAAAATGTGTCAAAACTAAGAATTTTCATAGGGTAGTAATAAGTAGTAGTAATGAAAATATATATATTTAAAAATATATATATACTTTCCTATGACAGTGCAAGACAACCACCACATACAAAGTTTCGATATATCCTCCTACAGAAACCGTGTCCCCTAGACAATATACAATACTTACATATTTTTTATGCCTATTTTATTAGTCAGTTATTGAGGTGTTTAGTTAAGTTTAGGCCAAGCATTTTTATCTGTTAGATAGTCCTCGACCCTTAAGCTTTAGACATCAACGACTTTCTCAAGTAACTTTTTCAAGGAACATAGAATATCCTCCTTTTTTGAAGTCGGTTAAAAAAAACCGATCAAATGCGAGTTGCTTGCGCACCGACGTTTCCGTGTCTACAATATCCAATAAATATTATTAATTATTATTTCGATTTTAATGTTTCGTGTACCAAATAAATTAAAGTAAATGAGTATTTTTTGTAATTCGTTAGGGAAAAACCTAAAAACCTTACTTTAACCTATTGACCCTTGGAAGTAGATACCTACCTATGTTTTAACGTTTTTACGATTTAACAAAAACCAATACGTCCAAAAAACCTTTCTCATAAGGACCCCTTTTATTTAATAACATTCTTGATTTGTTAGGAAATCCAACGTTGAAACACATATTCTGAAGAAAAAACGGACGGACGAACTGCGCAGGCGTAATGGTCCCTTAAGAGCTTCGTGATCAAAAAGGAAAAATCATTGTTTAGATAAAACTTACACATGAACTTTATAAAGTAAGAAACAAAATGTACTAACTAGGTTGTTCAAGTTTAATCTCTTTAAGGATTATACTTTTTTCAAGGTGATTTAATAATAATAAGTGAACCTTTTATTTGCGGATTTTCTAACATGAGACACAGAGTTCTATACGAAATCTAAGATGATGTCCAGAGACATTTCAGAAACACTAAAGCAGTATTCGCCAATTTGTCTTCAAGTTACCTATTTCTAGACCAAATATTAATTTCTATTGATGCGAGATTAGAGGCATAATAACAGTTCATAGCTACTAAAATAATAAAATAAACTAATAATATTATCTCGTTCCAGAGACGCGCTAGATCAAATTTTGCTGATATCTATAACCCAAATTGTAATGGCGACAGCTCTAGTCCTTGGCATCATTGCCACCTTTGTGCTGCTGTATAAACTGTGTGCTGCGACCACCTTAAGGTAAGAATTTCTGGTTTAAGTTATAACTATACGCGCCCCTCCACCGCAATGTAGTGACTATACTTTTTGGAGAGGGGGCACGTAATTTTAACACGAGCTCAACTACCCAATTAGTAAAATCGAATGTTTACCTACTCATATCTACATACATTATTTATTTTAAGGTTCCGTACCCAAAGGGTAAAAACGGGACCCTATTACTAAGCCTCCGCTGTCCGTCTGTCTATCTGTCTGTCACTAGGGGGATCCCTTTGACTGCCATACATTTATAGTTTCTATTATTAAAAGTCAGACATTTGTACCCATATTGTTTATGTTCATAACTATCGGAAGTCATAACAATTTTTCGTCATAACGGTTTATAATTCGAACGTTAACTATCCATAATGTTAAAATTATATATACAAAAGCCATAACCTAAAACCCTATAACATTCAAAGGCATGTTAAAAATGAGTCAGAAATATTTTAGGACATATTTTCATACTATCAATTATTTTAATTCATACGGTTTTTCTACCAAACGTTAATTACAACTTTTTTATATAACGAAAATATTAAACACTATAATTTAAAGAAAAAATAATTATTATTGTTTGACAAATACACTGCAACTCAACATACCTCTTGCTTTTAATATTCTTATATCTACAATTATGGAAATCATTAAAAGGCAACATTTAGGTAACGGAGGCGGTTACAGGGGGCAGAGCCTCCTGCCTAACCAAAATACCCGTACTATAGACGATTAATCTAGATCAATAGGTTAGGTTAGGTCAGTATTGCGTCAAGGCCGAAGGCCTTAACTATCCAGAAATAGGAGCTCCGTCAACGCCATCACATCATACATGTCTATATTTTGTTTGAACATTGAGACAATAGTATTTGGACATGGACTTTGTACGAAAGTGAGTTACTTCAAATGGTATTTGTTGTACTGTTATGACCTACAACTTTTGACCTAAAAACATTTATAACAAGTACAATTAATACGTATAATGTAAAACGACTTGGCAAACAATAATCGAAACTTTAACTTTGTGGCAGTCAATAGAGACCCGTCACCAGGCTTTAGCTCATGAACCGTGATAGCTAGACAGTTTAAATTTTTACAGAAAATGTATTTCTGTTGGTGTACTGCCGTTTAGTCAAAATATTTTTTGTCAAATTTCACTTCCCAAAAAAAATATCGCAGTCGTTTCATTTCCCAAACGAATCTTTAGCACATTTACATTTCGCATTTTATTCATTTGGTCAAATTATCATTTGTCATCATTTTACTTTGTCAAATTTTATTAAGCAAACGTTCTCCTTTGGCAAATATTGTATTCGAAAAAAATGTTTGTACAAAATGTTATTTCGCACACTCAATTTATAGCATAAAAGGAACTGCTGCCATGAAAGTACGTTAGGTTTGGTTAGAACTGTGACCCTCACAGAAACGAACTGCTACCAGATAAGTAGGTTAGGTTAGGTTAGAATTGTGACCCACCACCAAAACGAACAGCTACGAGAAAAGTACCAAGAGTAGGTTAGACTCGCTTGCAACTGATAGGGTATACCTGTAAATTATTTGTCCAACCATACCATATTTTGGGAAAAGTATGTTATGCGAAATGAAACATTTGACTTCATGAAATTTGGTAAAATAAAACATGACAAAATAATAAACTGCTAAACAATAATTTGTCATAAAAAAAAATGCTAACAGATAATTTGCCATACGTTGTTTTGACTTGTGATTTTTTGTCAAATGATAATTTGGAAAAAATTGTTTGGGAAGTGATACATGGGGAAACAATTTTTGACCAAACGTTAGTAAACCATTTCTGTTGCCAATATACCTAAGAACAAATACTAAAAACAGAATAAATTGAAAATATATTACCGCCGCCTATGCAAAGTACCCCTTTAAATAAAGCATTACAAGTGATACGTAACCCTATTTACCTGATTTCTCTTAGATTGTTCCCTTGTAACAAGTTATGCTAAAGGATTTATGTAATATTTCTAGGCCATTGGGCTCCAGCAGTAGAAGTCGCCTGTCCGTCGGAAGCCTACAAGTTTATGTTGACGAAAGATTGAGAGACGCTCCTCCGAGGTAAGGCAAAAAGAGAACGTAATCCAAAGAATTACATTTGTGCGAAGGCGGTAACGACGGCGACGAGCAGCGAACGGCCATATAGAAAAGCATAGAGAATGATTGAATTAATGATTTCTATGCATTCCTTTCCGCCACTACAACCGCCGCCATGTGCCGCCACGCAAATAAATACTATGCCCGTGTTCTACCGTGAGCGGACACCGGTCTCAGCTTTACCTTGCTTGACTGCGCTTGATAAAGTTTTTGCGCGGGCTGCGGCCTTAATGAGTAAATAAAGTCAAATAGTTGTACGGAGTTGAGTGGACTCCGTACGAACTCCGTTTAATCATACAGTGCTGTACTCCCTAGACTATTTAAACTAACCAGGGATCAAAACTAAGCACTACATTCGTGGTTCGGTACCTACCTTTTTATACTGATATTTAAATTCAGATTTTCCGTTTTCTAGTAATCGAGCTTTTCGTTCCTAAGAAAAAGTTCCTTCGTTTATTAAAAAGAAACACAAATTACAGACAGTTAGCTGGTAGTCCCACACTACCACTCAAACGATGAATTTCCCATACGGTCAGCTTTAGATCATTTGGATTATAGAACTAGAGTTTAGCTTGGGACTAGGTCAATTTGTCTACGATGGACCAATGAGCTTTATTTATTTAAAAAAACGTGTATTTTACTGGTTCAGGTACTCCAGGACCGCGCCAGCAGGGTCCGCAGTGTATCCAGCAGTTGCATTTCTGAACGCAGGATTTGTAAGTTTTTTTTCATATATCGGCATTTAGTGTTGCCATAGTCCTATATAAAATGATTGGGCCGTTCGAGAGCTACCAGCCTGAACTACGTCGGAGTCGGCTGGACGTACAGCTACGTCGGGGATTTAAAAAGAACTCGGTTAATTAAAAAGATAATATCTTATTAATTAACTAATGCTATAACTGCTATAACTAATTAATTAATGCTCTTTCTGGGGGCACAGGCAACACTGATTAAAATATATCTACTATATTTTTTACAGATACACGACAGCAGTGTTCCCCCACCACCTTACAGCCCAGAGGGAAAAGACGACGACACTCCTAATACCCAGTTGCATATATGAGAAATGAAAACCTACCTACGTTTAGATAATTTAATTAAGTACAAATAACAAAATGTTTCCGTCCAGTGTTAATTATACATTTATTTCCGTGGATGATATGAAACTCTTGTTGTTGATGTTGTCAATGTTGTCATACTTAATTTTGTATCCAGTAGATACATATATACCTTAGATACATAATTGAAGGACATACATTTTAATAAAGCAAAAAAATATTATCCTTAATTCTCCTTTTCAATTTGTTAAGGAGGTATTAACCGGCGAACTTGTCCGACGCGCTTGTGGGCACGTAAACTGTAATTCTATGGAACTTGCTAACTATGTAAACAAGCCGCCACACTAAAATTGACATTAGATGTCAATTTCAATATATTGTTTGTTTACATAGTTAGCAAGTTCCATAGAATTACAGTTTAGTAAGGCAGATCTCAAATAAGGTACCTTATTTCTTTGGCCGAGCTATACTTTGTCGACGTAACCGCGACTAAATTAAAAAATACATGCTCTGAAATGCTAGTAAATGGTTAAACTATATTGTAAGTACCAAGGGTAGTGCTTGCTTACTTTTCTGAAACTTTCAATGTATGTTTAACAACAATGCGGGGTTGGCCTAAAATGACGTACAAGGCCCTCTATCGGCGAATGGATCACAAGGTACTTACAATGTTGAACTGTCGAGTTGTAGTACAGTACCTAGTTCCAATTTCGGCCACGATCATACGTTTCAAGAAGCTTATGGTAGATGGCGATGCAAGTAGGTTTGTTTTTACAAGTTACCTAGACTGAAAACTGAAATATAGCATGTAAAACATTTTTGACGTGGTGACAGGTCACAATATTTTCAAGTGTGCATTTAAACAAATAAATTGGATGACTTCATCAAATTTACCAGAAAACTGACATTCGCTCAAACATAAAGATGTGCAAATAGTTAAAAAAAAATCGAACTACTCTCTCATCTAAGATGGATGAGTCCTGAGACAGCTCATATAAGCACGTATTACACTTGTTTCTTTATCTACACACATATCATATTATTATATGGCTGATATTAGGGCCTGCCACTACTATAATTGCCGTCAAACTTCTTGAACATTAGGCGAGGTAGTGGGGGAAAGTTCGCGCATCGTACACATACGTGCAAAAAAAGTACCTAATCTTTGTTACAGAATATTTTCAAATCTTAATCTGAAAAAAAAGTGTTTATATTATTATAAGAATAACAAAAAAATACAGGAAACTATTTAAAATAGATTTGGCTTGAACTAAAAAGGATATTCCTTCCATTAAGTCAATACCAGTGCTGGTACTACCAGGCTGGTCTTGGTTCAGGGGAGCTGGAGGTAGTCATTGTTTCTTGACTATTATCAATATCATGAATATCATGATGTTGATAGTCATCATTGGAATTTTTATCGGAGTCATCATCGGAGTCGCTTTCATCGTCGGCATAAATTACAAATTGGTCAGTGAGCAAATCTACCACGTGGTCACTTTTCATGTACTCTTTTTCGATGTCCTTGACCTTGTGGCACCGGGGTCCGAAATACAGTGAGCAGGTCGGAGCCCCTCGCTTCCCTAATAATTCGACTGACTGTGCTAACAGACGTTTTCGTAGCTTCGGCAGTGTGTTTCACTGTCTCCACAAAACCCTTTCCGTCTTTCTTAAAGAAACAATACTCATCGTACACCATCTTCCGAGCTTGTCTTTTTAAAAGTACGTTCCTTTGGCGTGTCATTATGTTGTCACTTTAAAACAATAACAAAAAGTCAACCACTAACCATAACAACAAATTTACTTTAAAACAATCAACAAAAACTCGACAAAAAATAACAAGATAATTAATGATAACAATCGGCTTTATCAGTGCACGCAAGTGTACTCGGGAGGCAGAGGGACGTAGACGCGGTGCGGGACGCAAACGTCAACTGATTGACCAATGGTGCGAACGAACGCGTGCTCCCCCGCCGCCACCTCCCGCCGCCCGCGCCCCCCCCCCCCCCCCCCCCAACGAAACCTAAAAATCGCTTCTGCGCAAGCAAGGTTACGTGTTCAAGAAGTTTGCCGGCAACTATACACCTATAAACAAGTATAACCAATTCCCTCGTGGAGGCCAAACTCGTTAGCTTAGCCTGCTAGAATGACGTTTAATTCAAAAAGGCTACACAAGTAGTATAAAAGCTGAAACCCCGATATTGGATAAGTGAAATGGGCCTCCTTCAAAGAAATTAGTTCTAATATTGGATAAGTATAGAAATTAGACAAAGATATTGGACAGATGGAATACACTACACAATTGGATCATGCGCCATAGACTTCTAGGTGCGATCTAATTAATTTCCAAACAGCCATCATTTTATTAAAACACTTTTTTGCCTACCTTAACAATATTATTTTCATACCTACTAACATCATAGGTATCGAACTAAAACCTCATAGAATAATAATATAGTATTTTAGCTCACCTTAAAAATAACTTTGATTGAACAGAACAAGAAGCTTATGTATACATATTTTGTGAAGAATGCGATCCATATAATGAATTACTTAAAGCCAGGAAATATGCCCTTGAATTACGGTCACGGAGTGGTCACGTAGTACCTATCTCTTAATTCCAGGAAGAAAGGAAATAAAAACCCCTTGCATCTGTTTTCTTTATTTCGAAGTTGCAATCTTGCTTCTTGGTTTAGAGGTAAGCCTACGTTCGCACGGACATTATTTCAACGTCAGAACCAAGCGATTTCTGGCGCGAAGCGACGCGACAAGGTGATATCAAATACAACATACGGGTTTCCCACTGCGGTTCTCACGCACGAGTGACTTTTTAACGCGTCATTGTGTAGTATAAACGTACGAGCTTTAAAAACCGCGTGCCTACTTAAAGTTCGTTAACTTACTCGGCTCGCGTCAATGGCAGATGCACAAGCTAAAAAGCACTATAAAGTCGCGATCTTAAAGTTCTCGAAATTACTCGGCTCCTGTGCTCGGCTCGCGTCGGTGACACAAGTTGAAGCTTGCTCACACTTCAAACGCAAAATGTCGTTGACAGAGGAAGCTTTGAGTTATTAATTCATTATATCATATAACAAATCAAAAATCACTAATTTTAGGTTTTAACTACAATTTACACACATATGTAGGCGTAGGCGGAAGCGGCGCAGTTTGATGCGTGGGGCACAATAATACATTTCGTTAAAACAAATGGTGGTAATGTCGAAATATCACTAAAAACATTACTATACATAAGCGGGCTTGACAGCTGTAACCACATCGCTGGGTTGTTGTTTTGTAGCATTTCACAAGTAAATAAGTGTTTTTAGTGTAACTTACTAAAAATATTCTGCTTATGTAATAGTTAATTTTTGCAGTGTTTATCTGTTTATTGGAGCTTTGAAATTCCCAATATTAAGTTATTTTATTTCGTTGTCAGGATTGCATGTATAACTTTTGTAAAGTACAGTGGTTTTATTAATATTCAAATATTTTTCAAATATGTATGGGCACAATGGTGCTATGAATGTTTGAGTAAGTAATTTTTGACTGTGTTGTTTAAGTGTCTAAAAATGTATTAGGGTTTGTTTAGCCTATTTTCTCATACATGTGAAAGTTCATTTAAATAAATACAAAAAAAAAAGAAATTGAAATCGGTCATCACGTCTATAAGTATAATATATTTAAAAAAATATATATATTTATAAAATTATGAAACACAATAGGTTGCCTGTACCCTGCTTTAAAAGAAACGAAACAACATTTCGTTGAATGTTGGCATTTTTAAAACTTTTTTACATAATTAAGCATGTGTATCAAATGTGTATCAAGGTGTAAACAAATTCCATTTTTCACCGTTTTGTCTTTATTTTTATTACGATTACATTTTTAAGATTAATTTTAATGCGATATCAATCCCAATTAGTTTAACTCTGATATAAGCAAAAATAGTATAATTTTTATCATTTTTAGTGCGCAAAATATAAGGTTATTTTTTCCGTACCAATCTGCCCCGCTTCCCCCTATACCGTCACGCTTCATCCCAGATTGGGGTAGGCAGGGCAACAGAATTACCAACAACTCTAACAACTAGTTGTTAATTTTATAACCACATTTTGCACATACAGGCCAGTTTAGTGAGTTGCGAGCCCATCGCCTAACCACCTAACAATACTACAAGCCTTAAATCCCTTAATCGTCTCTTACGACTTCCATAGGAAGGCATCACAGATTAAGGTACGCCACACAAATGCTTAAAAAACGGTGACGGAATCGCAGTGACGCATCGTATCCGTACCGTTTTTAACGCATGCGCTCCACACTGGTGCTTAACGGTGGTATATCACGGTGCGTCATTAACGGCGCCATGTTGTTACTATGACCCCGTCTTTTGTTTACGCAACGACACTGTATTTTAAGCTGCGGTGTGGAGGCTATGCTATAAAAACGGTATGGATACGATGCGTCACTGCGATTCCGTAACGTCTCCGTATTTTAAGCAGTGGTGGGGTCACACCATACCTTAATAATCTGTGTAAGGTATTTCTAAAGATGGAGACATGGAGTGGCACTATTCTAAGCCGGCAACCACACGGCACACTACACGCACGACACTAGAATTTCTGAACCAAAATAAACACTGAACACAACACAATTATAGTCTGTCAAGAAAGTCATGACAAGAAAAAGTAGCAGTACTGTAGTGTCATCCCTTTCAAATCAATTTAAGAAAAAAGGGACGTCACTACAGTGTTGCTACTGCTTAATTTCACGACTTTCTCTATAGACTATAATATGTCAAATACCTCACCCACAGAATGCCGAAAGATCGTGGCTCGCTACTCGCAGCGGTGACAGACCTAGGTACGAGCTTTAGACATACCTTATAATCTGGGTACGAGCCAAAACGGGCTACGAGCAAAATTGAAACATGTTGGATCGCCGACGAACTTGCTCGGCCGTTCTTAAGTAGGTACGCGTACTTCTGATGACACACGGGCGAGTAAGCTCGCCGAGTCACAAGTACGCGTACTTACTCGCTCTTCTATCACTCCTAACACACTAGCATAACATCTTGGTTTACTGGTAAGGGTCGCCATGATGTAATGCAGGAGATGGAGGGAGATTATTCGTAAATTAATAGATCAACGCATCATGGTATAAGAACGTTTATTCACAACTTTCATGCTATTTTATATAATTAAATTAAATTAAAAAAATAAAATTAATTTATTTCAAGTAACTGGGACTCATAATTAGGTAGGTACAAATAATATAAAGTAAACACACACAACAAAAGTAAATTAGATTAAAATCAGTCAAATTTCATCAGGCAATAAGTACTAAATTCATGTTAAAATTATAAAATAAGATTTAAAAAATAAAATTAAAAATAATAAGATTAAAAATTAAATATGTCAAAATACATCATTAACAAAATTATTAAATAATGTATGGTTTAATGTATGGTTACGCTGGCCGTGAATGCGGCCTTGTGACAGCATTAAGGCTGACCGCGTACACATGTTTTCCGTATTTGATTTCCTAATGCGGAATTTGGATTTGGAATTCCGTGAGAATTAAATAATAAACGCACGACGATTTATTAGCAATAAAATAAATAAAATAAAACGCATTTATTTCAGATCTCGGAATCCATATATTGTTAGTATTACACACAGAACTTAATTAACTATTCTACCTAAAATTGCACATACGAAATTACATTACATCCGATGCGTGCGGCTCGGGTGCGATACTGAATAGAAATTTCCGAACGTGTGCGCCGGCCAAAACAAAATGTATGCAAGCACTGCATTCCGCATGGCGTCATTAGGTTTTTCCAGATGTCCGAACGAGCCAGCTTGTATTCGAAACGTACGTCAAAAAAAAGCGATAGTTTGCGCCAGTTAATGTTTTTTAAATTGATTCCATGCATTCGGGTGTCCGAATACGGAAATCGTCCGGAAATATAATACCGAAAACGAGTGTTTGCAGCCTGTCTTATTATGAGTCTGTGGTGACAATTTATTTGTGGTGCCGCCACATTCTCTTGCGAGTGCGCAAACACAATACGCAAAAACGCGAAAGTGTGAATGTGGAGGGCGTTCAAGGGTACGCGCATGGTTCGCGCCTTGTTAACCACTGACTGTGTCGATATTTTGGCCCGCGTCAAAGGGCCGCGAACGCGCGAACACAATGAGGCTCGCAACTTTTATAAAATATTAGCCCAATACTACTAGAGTCTGGCAAATGAAAGATGAGAATGAAAAAATGGCAAAATTGTTTTGAAAAGGATGACACTACACTACAGTGTTGAATTTCTTTCATTCTTATCTTTAATTAGCCAGACTTCTAATACTTTTAATTAAGACCTTATCATTATTTTTATCTTTATTTACTTAAAGGGGCTTTGGCATTACAAGATCCATGTCAGTCCCATAATTCCCATATTAAGACCTAGTTACATCGTCGAGCGCGCGAACTATACTGTGAACACTGTGAATGTGGAGCCTTGGAGAATTCGCGCGCAATATTGCGCCTGAATTCGCGGCGCGAATTGCGTGTAAATATTGAGCGCGCATGAGGCACTACTTGGAAAATCAAAGTTCGTCTCTTCGCTCTGTCACTCGTCATTCGAGAATAAATCGAGAGAAAGGGTAACGTAACTTCGAACTTCGATTTTCAAAGTAGTGCCTCATGCGCGCTCTATATTTATTTACACGGAATTCGCTCTGTGATCCTGTGATGGATGGAATCTGTGGAATGTGAAATTGAGTGAAGTGAATGAAAGGATTGAATTGAAATTGAAAGCCACAGACGCTATATTATTAAGTATGTTTAAAGAGCCACAGAGCCCACAGATTATGTGATGTTGTTATTCCTTAGTAATCTGTGGGTATGTCTAAAAAGCAATGGACCGAATCACAAGTCTGTCTGTCATTTTGCAAATACGGAATTCTTCTTAAGTTTCTTTACTTACACAAATAAACAAATACTCTAGAAATTTAGTATTGATACTCCTGAAGTAAAAGTTAATAGCATATTATTTATAACACACAAAAATGGCTGACGAAGAAATAAACGGAGACACTGACGATATTCAGCACGATAAGGATAAGACACAAAAGAAGACTGCAAAACACGACAGCGGAGTTGCAGACTTAGAAAAAGTGACGGATTATGCTGAAGAAAAAGAAATATCCTCTCAGGACATCTCTGGCGTAAGTTGATAGGTACTCTCTCTAGGTTTTTAGGTTATGTCACGACCAAGTTGTGCTTATTTTTGCTAGGTACTTTAAAATTTTATTTAAAATAACATCGTTGTCATATACATCGTACATATTTCAGGCACTCTCATTAATCGGGGACAGAAGAAACAAGGAAACGGCTGAGCGGCTTGAAAAAGAAAAAGAGCTCCAGAAAGTGTCTGTGAAAAAGGATGACATAGAATTAATTGTAAGTGCAAATCAGCTCCGCACAGTGCAGTAGTTTTACTTCTTAAGTTTCGCCTAATAAATGTGAGAAATTATTTAATATATTGGAAAACAATCAAAATTAAAAATTAAAAGATGGGAAGGTATGACAAAAAAAATTGTCCAAATTAAAATTGTTAAAAAAACACTTTCTATTTTTCAGGTAAAAGAAATGGAAATATCTCGAACACTAGCAGAAAGAACTTTACGAGAGCACAGAGGTGATGTGGTGGCGGCCTTAACAACACTGACTAACTAGCCAAACCGAGCAACACTATGGGAAATGTCCACTTTAAACCAAAATAGTCATTTTATAATATTCAATAATAATTATTGAGGATAAATAGACTTTTCTATCTTGCAATTTGCTTTTTTATTTTAATTGTCCTGGAACACATAATCAGAGGTATAATGAAGTTTTTGAATAAGATAGGTGAGTTGTCATAAAATTTACTTGCTATAAACATATTAAGGCAATTATGGGAAAAACTACCTAACTTCTGACTGCTGCTTACTTGTGTCACATTTAGGTATAATTGATAAATCTATAATATCCTGTCCAGTTTGCGCTGAAATCTCATATAAGATACTACTTCATGATCATATATAATTCAAATTGTACATTGCCATACCCTAACAGGGTTGTACTTTGGAATAAGTTTCTTGTGTACAAATGCTGTAAAGAAATATAAATTAAATCTGAAACTATCTGCTTCCTATTGATCGCACAAAACTAAAAAAATTACAACTTTCGCTACCTCCTAAATCCTTACAATTTTGTCAAATTGTTTTGTTGAAGAGGGAATTAGGGAGCTCCGGCTCTTCATGAAAACCTAATGTATATATCTATATTTATATGGCTAAAAAGAGACTTCCGCTCGCTTTACATGTTACAACCTTTTGTGAATGGAAGCATTGTAATTAGGGTTACCGTCCGTCCGGACTTTTAGTCTAGTTCGGACTTTGCCCGGATTTTCGTTTATTAGGTGGAAATCAAGTAATAAAACTACATATGAAGTAATATCATATAAGTCTTTAATCTTTATTAACTTTCTACCCCCCTCGCAATGCGGGCATCTGCTATCCCTACAATACCACGCGACCATACCACTGAAACGTCTGAAACAAATCAGTATGTCAGTTCAGTAATGTTTCCATTTTGTGACTAAAAAGTCCGGACTTTTATTGAAATGTAAGGCTTTTTGTCAGGACTGTGAAATGGTTACCCTAATTGCAATCTACTTACGGCACTTGTTCTACCAAACGAGATAATAATAATTATATGTAGAGGAAATGTAATTTTGATTTTTTTAATTTCTGTTCTAATAAAATATAAGATCGTGTTTCTTGAACCAGTAATTATTGTTGCGTGTAAATGACCGCTTTAGATCTATACTGTCTATGCCTGCCTTCGCGATATGTAAAAAATCTATCTAGTCTATGCTCATCGTAAAGGTGTGCTTGCGCTTTTGTCGTTTGACTTTTGTTTTTATTTATTTATTTTATGATCTACGTCTATTTAAATTACGCAGTGTTTTGTAATTTTCATTTATCTTGAATGTGTTAAGTGCTTGGAATCGGCAGCAAACTGCTGGACACACGGATACGTGAGTAGAGTTTGCATATTTTTTGAATGTCATATGTAGATTTTGTTACGAATTTCGTCCTTGACGTATGGTTTTGGTTACAGTAGTGAAGTATTGTTACTAATAAGTTTTTTAAGTCTTACCTTGTAAGTAGTTCGATAGGGATTTTTTGCCGAACATGCCGTGCCAAGGTTGATATATACATCGGTCCTCAGTGCTTACGATTCCTGATTTGGGATGATAACTTACTTTTCGTGGGAGTTAACTGTACTCTTTTTGTATAACATTTGATATCGGGTCTATTTTACCTGGAAATCAGATATCTAAACAAAATTTCGCTATTTTAATCGTAGTCACAAAGTCCATAACCTCACTACAAGCCATATAGCTTTGAGTTGTAGGCTTATATTGCTTTCATTTTATCCAAACATCACATCTTTTGTCACCTCCTCCTATAGTATCTAATGTATAGGGTAATATTATCCTTTCTGTAAAAAGACACTGCAGTGCAGAATATGCTTACACAACTTCGTTCTATAATTGGGATATTAATGGAAGTAGAGATTAATTACTTTGTTAGACTAACTAATTGAATGAATTCTCCCAGGTGAAAATTAAAAACTTGACATTTTTGTGTCCTTTATGAGTTTGTTCAATTAGAAACCTTGAAGAGTTTGTTATTAATTGATGCCGAAAAAAAGAGGTTCCCAATTAATTAAACTGCTGATTTGACAGGTCAGTACATTATTTTCATTTAGCTATCATTTTTGACGCAACGCTCCCTACTCTCCTACAAGATTTAGTCGTTCCCAGTATAGTAATTTTATGTTAAATTCCTACATATATTTTAGCTTTGGTATAATAAATTCCAAAGACAAGAATGACAACTCTGCAATGTTTATGTAGGGCAATAATAGGTAAGTAAATAAACAATAAAGTAGGAATCTAGGAATGTAGAAGTCTATGCTTTTGTCCTGACATCATTGAAGACGCAATTGCACTGAGAGCAAAGGTGTTTTTAATATCTGAATATATGTGTTTGCTGCTTTAGTTTTAATGGCATTCTAAGGTTAATTTAACATTCAAATGAACTTTTATCACATAGTCTAATAGTATGCTTGAGCTGATGTAAAAGTCAATCAATGAGCCTCTCTTCCTGAGCTTAATTTCTAATGCATTTGTTTTTATAGTATGTCTCTTAGCACAGTGTACCTCTTGCCAAACACCTCCTCTAACATTTCCCATTGATTTCTGTCTTTAGCAACCTGTCTCCAGTTAGGACCGGCAGTGAGCTTCAGCTCATCTTCCCATCATTTTTGAGGTCTCCCCGGGTTCAAATGCCATCTCTATGGTATCAATCTACTAGCTAACAATCTACTTTTGTTCCACTTTTCCAGGTTTCCTCTTAATAACTGCTCATGTTAGAATTATCAAATCTCTCTAGTATAATGAAAATATGGTATGAATGATAAGATTGATAAGTGACAATACACATTGTTAAATAAAAAGGTAATTAATATTGTAGGAGATATAAAAAAAATTACCTAGTCCCAGGCTAAGATCTAGAATTCTCAGCAATCTACTAGATATGTGTGATACTAGCATTGTCAAATAAATGATAGATAAAGCACTTGCATTTTTGTTTTAAATGTAAGGCCATTGTTATTGTATTGCTATTGTGAATCAAAAACACACAAAATCAAATTAGACTAGATTATTAATAACCAACCACCCACTGGTAAATTCTAGGCAACAAAATCAAAATCATATATGACCTGTTATAGTATCGTTTTTCACTCAGCCACCATTGCCGAGTAAATAAGAGCTATCAAAACAAAATTGACAATATGATAACAGCTCGAAATGATATGGTTTTTACTGCCTAGAATAGATGCCTTAATAATTCTTTAATTAAACTGGAATACCTAGCTCCTGAAATACCTATTATCCTACGTACCATTGTTCAAGAATCTTAACTATATAAAAATAAAAATAATGAATTGGTGGCTAGTAGCTTATCCCTTTAAGGGTACCTCTTCCAACAAATATGGATGCATTGATTATTAATCATATATATTTGTTAATATATATCTATATTAATAATATTTTATTATTGTTAAATGTTAAGTACTCAAATACAATCACATAGTATGTTTCTCTTTTATTCATCACATTTCTTTCACCTTTGCACAGTGTTGCTATTCCGGAACTTGTGACAGTTTTATTACAAATAAAACATAAGTTATTATTTGGTAATACTAATGTGAGACATAGTAGTTTCAAATAACATTAAATATTGAAGATATTTACTGAACATAAAATAATCAATTCATAACAAACAATATGTATTACTCCTATTTTCAAGTAAAAGAGGAATGACCTATTTTTCAGTTATTTATTTGAATAAAAACTGTGTCAAAGGCACTGTTTAAATTACCTATCAAACAAGTGTCATTGGGTATAAATAAATCTATGATGAAATTTCTGTAGCAAACTTCAACAAGGTCTGTCAACTTGTTGGTCTGTTACAGGTTTGATTCCCATGTTATATTTGTTATTTCCCCATGTTGGCTTTGTATGTGATTACAGTACAAAGCAGCACAAATTTTTCATTACGTGGTCAGGAAAAACCTTTAAACAGTTGCTTGTCTGTATTTTTTTGCTTTGTATATTTCACATGTATTAATAAGCTACATGTTATGTGTGTCTCTGTGACCCTACCAGGCAAAACCTAATTTGATTATTAAAAGCCTACAGACCTCTGAACTCTGAAAATAAACTTTTATTTTTATTATTATTTCGCCTTTCTCTGGAACTTTGCACATGAACAAAGACGTGCGGACCATAATGTATTTGCACATGTTTTAGTGTATTTGATACCTCATACTAACTCATTGATATTGTTTATGTGTTTGTATAATTTAATAGTAGATTGTGTATTAAGCAAGGGTGGTAAGGCAAGAGTTACAAACAAGAGTATATATAAAAGCCCAAATCATAGGTTGAGTGAGGGGCTTTAATGACTCGACAGTTGTAATTCCAGTACCACCCTTGTGATATACAATGTTTTTCATCATATATGTGCATCAAAATAATAAAAATGATAAGGCAGAATATAAGCATGACAGACTGAAATAATGGTGAGACATTACATTACATCATTATGAAATATAAACAAACAGGCACATTTTACCTCTGAATACCTATTAGTTTAGTTACATCAGAAAGCTACTGGGTAATGAAATGGCATCACTGCTAAGAAGTTGATCTACAGTACGAATTAACTCACTAGATGTCGCCAGTGGTCTCTAAGATTTTCCATCCGTTTATTTTTTCGTAAACTTGAAAATAAGGTTCGCGTTTATATGAGGGCTGTTAGTTAGGTAAGTAGCCCTTAAAAATACAAATAATATGACTTCTCAATTAGTCGACAAAATAGTCCTATGTGGCGGCAATAACCTCTTCAATGGACGCAAGTCTCTTTCAGCCCACCCATTTTTTAGCGTTTCGTACCTCAAAAGGAAAAAGTAAAATCGGTGGCGGAACTGGGAAAAATATGGACTTGGGCGGAGTAACGGTTCCCTGCCGTGAAAGTGCAAAGCCTCATGAAGTCATGAGTTGTATTCGATGCGAGCCATGGTTTACAAGTGTAAATAAATTATGTCATTATTCTGCAAATTTTATTGAATACATTATATATATATTTTAATGAAAACATGAAAAGAAAAGGAACCGTTATAGCAATCGTCTGTCTGTCCGTCCGCCCGTCCGTTTGTCACAGCCAATTTGCTCCGAATGTACTGGACCAAATTAGGTGAAATTTGGTAGGATTTTGTAATGATTACACTGATCCATAGGATGACACTGTAATCCTATGGCCAAAACTCAGATGTGCAAATTAAGTATTATTATTTTTTAAATAAGGGTCATTTCCGGGGGACAAGAAGGAAATTAAAAAAAAACCTTTACTGTGTCATAATATCAAATGAAAGGGCTCGTTATGAGGATCTCAAAAAAAATATTGTCATACCCCCCTGAAATACAAAATGATTGCTTGTAGATTATAGAAAAATCTATGAAAAAAAAGGGCGTACCCTCTCCACGCGAGTTCAACTCGCACTGAGCCGGTTTTTTTAAATATACATTATTGAGTACCCACGTATAGGCGTGCTCAACTTTTAAACGGACCGAAAAGCCGTAAAGCTGTTTATCTGTGTCAACTGAATCTTAGCCATGTGATGTATCGCTACTCCATCGGGAACTTGCAAATTTCTGGGATAAAAAGTACTCGATGTCGGTCTACTTTCGCATTTATAATAAATAAATATCAAGGGACAATTTCATGAAAATCAACCTCATCCCAAACTAAGCTCTAGGCTTGTACTATGGGGACAACGATAAACATATTGATATAGATAAATAAATACTTAAATATATATAAAACATCTAAGACTGAAATAAATAAATACATACATACCTGCCTAAACTAACACCTTCACTCCCAAAGTAGGGTAGGCACAGCTACAGAATTACTAACAACTCATAAATAAATACTCTTACTATATTTGCTATACCGGGAATCGAACCCAGGACCACTAGCTTCGTAGGCAAGATCACTACCAACTAGGCTAACTCATCGTCAATATTAGTATTAGTATTAATATAAGTATGCTTATAGTAAATATATGTACCTATGCATAAAATTGCGGCCGGCCGATTAATTCCGACTTAGTAACCTACATAAAATACCTAATACTTAAGCTGTTTTGATATGAATTGGTATTAAATTATTTTTACAAAACAAGATGTTACTCTTATCAACTAGGCATTTATTTAGTCACCAGAGGAAACGTAATGTCCTAAATCAATGATTTAATCTCACAGCAAAAAAACACTAGCTGAAAATAACCTCACTTGTAAAACTTATTTAGTAAGTACTTCAGTCTGTGAGCACTTAGGTGCTTCGGGTTTGCACTTCTCTCTCACTCGCTCTTAATCTTAATCTTATTGTGTGTATGAGTGTTTTGCGGGTGGTAGGACCTTGTGCGGGGTCCGTCCGGATCGCTACCACCATCTTATCAATTAACCTACCGCCAAACAGCAGTGTTCGCATTGTTGTGTTCCGGTTTGGGGATAAGACAGCCGGTGTAATGACTAGCATAGAGGCATTCCATCTTAGTCCTCAGGGTTGGCAGCGCATTTGCAGTCTTAGGCTTGCAGTCTTGTGAATGCGAATGTCTATGGGTCACAGTTTCCACTTACCATCAGGTGGCCTGTGTGCTCGTCAGCCTTCACTATGCCATAAAAAAAAAAAGGAGACAAGTACAAACTATGTACCTATATATGCTAATGTAGTGGCCTTAGAAATATGAAACATTTTTTTAACTGGTGGACTTTGAAATAAGAAGACAATTTTTTTTTACTCGTTTCCATGGAAATTAATTGGTCCAAGCTGGTTACAATAGCAATATAATAGCATTCACAGTACTGTAACGCACAATTTGCACTTTTCTACTTCTATGTAAGTACGAGTAGGTATGTAACCGTCAGAAGTCTACTTTAATACAAAAGCAAAAATATATTTTCACGAGAAGTGATGTGCTCTTCCAGCGTTATTGGATTAGAGAATTGATCCTTCGGGTGGGGGGACTTATTCGTTTTCCCGGTATCCTTCCTGACTTTTTACCAAATCTATATCATTTTATAAACTTTCATTTTGCAAAAACGTGCTTAAACCATTACATATTACATACGATACATGGGCTTATTAAATAAGTTAGGTTAGGTTATACTATATTATAGACCACAAAAATAATAAAAATATACGGCGCGATGTATCTCTTTGTGAATTTAAAGTTTATAGTTTGTCAAATGACGATTTGGTAAAATATTAGCGAACCCGTTTTCCCACATCAGTACTATAATTATCTAATGTAAAAAATGAGGTAATTTTCTTACTCATGCTCTATCTACACTATGGTTAGATAACTTGCCACAGGGATAAAAGAATATCAAGTTGTATCAGTTGTTTACCCTAAATTTACCCGACTGAGAGGTTTGACGAGGTAGGAACGAGGTTTAAGGTGTCTTCCCACTACACCGTATGTAATAAGTGGTATTCGAGTTATTTTTTTACGAAAGTTGTCTCGCTTTGATTTGTTTTGGCGTCACTATAAAAAAAATTAGATAGGTATTACATTATAGGTTGATACAAGCGTGTTACACCGTGATAGGCTGTGATGGCTGCCTTCATTGAAACAGTGGTCCTAAGTTTCCGAAGCGCAAAAACAAATCTGTCTAATTTAGAACAAACAAAGTCAATATGTGATTTCCAATTAAGATGTTTATCGATGAATAGACCTAGGAATTTAACATTGTCATTTTTTAGTATAGGATTGTTGTCATAGGTGATGTTTAGTTAATTAGGATTACATTGATAATAATTAAATTGTATAATTAAGATGTTTCAATTATATTTATGTTTAGATTATTGTCAATTATCCAATTTTTCATGTCAGTCAATGATTTGTTTAAAGTTGCTTCGTATGTGCTATTTTTTCACCCTTAACTAATAATGTAGTATCATCAGCAAATTAAATGTATTTCTGTGACGTAGCTAAAGGAAGATCGTTAATATTGGTAAGTTGCCTGATTTTCCTAACAGCATAAGCTGCGGAACTTAATTTACCTGCTAGTACTCCTATCCGCTCGAGGGCGCGCTAAAGTAAATAAATCATTTTCGTCAGCTCTGCTTAAAAAATCGATAAAATACGTAAAAAATCTCTTAATCGGACATAAAGTAGTGCTATCATGTGGAAGTAAATAAAAACACAGAAGATTCATGTGGACAAGTGTGTAAATAGCATATAAATTGTGTCAAAAACAATAAAAGTGGTAAGCTTTGCTAGAACTTCAACTCCGATAAAAATCGAGTAAACATTATGTGTATAGTGTGAAAGTTCCTAATTAATGAAAAACTAGTAAGTCATCTACTATCTACTATCCATGACCGTAATAGGAACGTGTGAGACAAAGACTCCTTTGACTTCTTTGTATTGAAAAGTATGAGACTATGCCCACTAGACCGTTCCGTCACCGACCAACATTTTAATAATAATTACCTTCCGGGCCTGATACGTTCATAGTTCGGTCATGGTGTGTACGGAAGACACCTTCAACGGGTTTTAGTGATGGATTTAGGTCCTGCCAGCGACTTAGTCCGCGTAGAATGAGTTATTCGACCATCTCATGTTGCGGGGAGTTCGATTATCGGTATACCTACCTTACCTTACCTTGTACCTTGGGAACTTTTATTTTTTCCGGGCTGAAACAAACCTTTGTGTTAATCCAGGGTATAAGTTATCTCCAACTCAAATTATATCCGAATCCGTCCAGCCGTTGCAGCGTGAAGGAGTAACACTTTCGCATTTATAATATTCCTAGCTTCTGCCCGCGACTTCGCCCGCTTAGATATGTATAAAATTGACCGGGATAAATTGTAGTCTATGTAGTAGTAGAAGTCATTTATTTCATATTGGAAATTATATTATTATATGTTGCATAGTTATAATGAATTCACAATAAGATAAGTAAAAGTCAAATAATGTCAATGTGATAATAATGAAACAAAATAAAACAGTTAAAAAAATATAGCTCAAATGTGTATGTATTAGTCCAGTATATAACCTATCTCCATTCCAAATTTCGTCCAAAATCGTTGCGGCGTGCAGGAGTAACAAACTAACACACACACACACACGAGCCTTCGCACTTATAATATTAGTAGTAAGTAGCATTGGGACGTTGTCTTAAAGGCTGGTGACAAAAGCAGATAAATAAAATCGGGTATCTTGCTGGCTCCGTTGCCATCCATTTCCTAAGCTCCGAGGCAGACACAAATAAACACAATACAGGGTGGAAAAGAAACCACATGGACGGCAACTACCTTAAAAATATTGGAAATGGCAAATTCTACCCAAACGAGAGTACTTTTATTTTTGAAAAAAAAACTCCTGCATTTAAGGATTAATCATTTTTTTCTGCCTTAACCGGGAATCAAACTGGTCGACTATGATATAACAATAAAGGTGTTTTTACGGTCATTCTTTAGTTTAAAGGTGTGTATTAGGTATAAATTATTTGTATCATAAAACACGACTGTATTGTTTTGTCATATTCGACCGCAGTTCACTTCCCGGTCGGCGGCAGAAAAAAAATCAAATGTCTCATTCAAAATCAACTTTTTAATATTTGTAAAAGACATTTCAAAACACAAGCCCAGTGAAAAAGACTTATATTATATTAAAAAAAAGAAACGTATATATGATTTGTGCGAAGTCAAAGTGGCATCCTTGTAAACTATTCTACTACTCGAAAGATGGTATTTTAAAAAGTTGGTTTTATAAAATAAACCATTCTACTACTCGAAAGGTGGCATTTTAAAAAATGGCTTTATAAAAAAATCCAAACATACTAATCGAGAGGTTGGTAAAAACGAAATCTTTTGATAAGTAAAAGTAAAAATTATTCGGCGAAATGAAATTCTGCGAATAATTGGTTGTGAAGTGATAATCGGCAATTAATTTTTCTGCGATAAATAAGAGAACCTAAGCTGGCACTTGTTGAGTCGCTAACAGGCAATTATTGGCGTCATGTCGAAAAATAATTCAACGCTGACACAAAATGTTGTCTTTTGACCTTCGTCATTATCGGGAAATAGAAAAATGCTTCCGAAGGCCAATTGGGAAATGTTTTTGTATAATTCTGCGGAATACCCAATACCAAGTTTTATATTTGGTCGCTATGCCAGTGAACGATACGATAACCTACTAAAATTATATGATTTTTAAATGAGCAAATTATCACAATCATATTTTTTGGTTTCGTACGAAAATGGTTAAAATGAAACCATTTTTAAATAGTGAGCCGTTACCGTTAGTCGATCATCAGCTATTATTATTAAACTTAGGGCCAAATTAAGGGGGCAAAGTAAAAAAAAACTATCTAGTCAAGTACACGTTTGCGCAAAAAGCACAACCTAACAGCGCAGAATACCTCGCTTGTCATAAACAAATTCCTTAATGAAGCTCGTTTTATCAATTTTGTTTCAATATAAATGGATGATTATTTTTTTTTGGCAATTAATACAACACTATACAATATTAAACATATTTTCTCATACCAACCTACAATCTACACTATAAACGGTTCTGGTAACATTCCCGAACCAAACTATAACAATAAAAAAATCCCAGAAACCCTCTCCAGCTCTGTCCAGCTTCGGTTAAACATTTCCCACGAAAGTTAAATATGCAAAGGGGCGGTAAAGCATAACATTTTAGTTACTTTGCATAAATATGCATCTTCTTAGTAAGCATAGTTATTCTAGTGACCCGACCCATAAGACAGCCATTTGAAACGTCTCCCTGACAGGACAGCCGTTTGATGGTGAAAAACTTATGTAAATGACTTCTTGCATGTAGTTGTACAAAAATAATATGGAATTTACGTCAAATTTCAAATATAGAACTTCGAACGGTCTATACAGATGTGTTACAACTACATGCAAGAGGTCATTTACTTAAGTTTTTCACCTGTTTGTGATAACTACTTGCTTGCTAACCGCCGTAATCGAGACATTTTAGGGATAATAAACTCGTTCCTTTTGCAAACATGTCCATGAAAAATTGACACTAAGGAAAGACTAAAGGACCGTATTTTTAAAATGTAGGCTGAGAAGCTGAGATGTTTGTCACAAGATAGGTACGTCAAAGTAATCGTCAATCCAAAGAAAACGCTCTTGACGTGTCTTGAGTCGGGTATTACATTCAAGATCAGTTTATAAATACGGCCCTTGTTCCTCATTTCTTGAGTGCGGCCGCTAACTTTATAATTATTCAGTAGATATTTTGAGTAACTTTAATTTACAAGCATTTGCTGTAAATTTAATACCAACAATAATGGTGCTTTAAATTGATTACAGCTTTCCTACTATAAACAAACCCCAAACCCAAACCTAGATTAGACCTAGTAACGATGACAATTATGATTGTTTATCATTTTTGATCACGGCCTTACGATAGCGAGTTGACCTCGATAAAGTTAGCTCAATCATGGATCGATTCTGGGCCCGTGGAAACGGAGCTGAGGTCGTTCTGTTTCCGACCTTGTTGCCGAGGGCTGCTGAGTTGAAGGATACTCCTGGGAGCCCTCGGAGGCCTTGAATATTTCCGCCTCAAGGACACAGGGCCCATGATAAATGAACATCCCGTTTCTAGGTCGCATTGCCTTCCATTAGAGTTGCCCTGAATACGCAATTTTCGGGGCGTAAGTAATTCGGAAGTTATATTTATGTACATAAGCTTCCGCGCCGAATCTTTCATTAAGATTCACGTTGGAACACCTGAGGTCGCTTAAAAATATTATTATTTCTTAAAAGTAAATAAAGTTCGTTTAACCTTGTATTTTTGTTCTGTTTTCTCTTTGTTCGTACCTTCCAATAAACGCCCTCGGAAATGTCTTATATGGTAATGAAGCTGAGGACATTTTTTGTTGTTAATACTGAGGATTTAAAATGTTGTTTTTGTTTTTTTAAGGCATTTGGCATCGGGAGACCTAACTCAACTTGCAACCGAATTGTTTCTGGCTTAGTATGTTCCCCTCGAATACAATACAATAATACTACAAAATACAACAGAGAACCAAGGATGCTTTATCTTAGCATGCGTAATACTAAAATGGCCACTGTTAAACACTATCGCCATGTGGTTTTAGTTTTCATAATTGTATATGTACACGAACAATTTTATTTAGCAACGTTAGGTTTAATTTTCTATACGTATTTTTAGGGTCCCGTACCCAAAGGATAAAAAAAAAAACGGGACCCTATTACTAAGACTTCAATGTCCGTCCGTCTGTCCGTCTGTCACCAGGCTGGCCGGCCATCTCATGAACCGTGATAGCTAGACAGTTGAATTTTTTACAGATGATGTACTTCTGTTGCTGTTATAGGGAGCGCTGTTTCATATAAAGATTTGTAGTTTGAATGTATTTTTATATTGTTGTGTATTATTATACATTCGGACTACATTTTTTTATAGTTTAGTTTAGTTTATTTATTTGTCAATGTAATATTACAATATTATATTTGTTCCTGAGTCATGGGTGTTTTCTATGTATTTAAGTATATATTTCTCTATATAAGTATTTATATCGTTGTCTAGTACCCATAGTACAAGCCTAGAGCTTAGTTTGGGACTAGGTCAATTGGTGTGACATTGTCCCCAGATATTTATTTATTTATTTTATTTATTTATTAGTTGCATTGCATGTCAAAAAATAAGAAATTACATTGAGATCGTCAAAACATAAATATTAATAATCAAAGAATAGAATACAATAATAATTCATAAATAAAAAAAATAAAAGTTAAAGATCTAATAATGGTCATTCGTCCGTTGTCAAAATATGTACAATGAGGTCAATGAGTAATAAATGTCAACAAAATAATAAATTTATATTTCCATTTTCATATATTCATCCACGGAGTATAACGGATTATTCAATAAAAGGTTTTGGAGTGGAAATTGGAAACAGCAGGCAATGCAAGGCAAGAGGAGGTCTCATTTCTCCGGTTCTCAAATGCATAGGGTGTTTGACGTATGATTTGATGCCATTGTTTTGGGGGAATATTTATTTGGACCATTATTTTCAGTAATTTTCTAGGTAAAGTACATATTAACTATCAAACTATTAACACTAATATTATAAACTAGCGGTTGGCCGCAAGTCCGTCCCCTTAGAAGTGGTTTATCGCTATTCCCTCTGGAACTAGACGCTGACTATAGCTTTTATAGGTACAATGATTTAACACACTCTCGTATCGGATGCTACGATTTAGCCCGGAAGATTTAACTGTTCCCGTGGGATGAACAACTAGGACGAAGGTGCGGCAGAAGCAAGTACCTAGTCCTTATACCTACTTGTAATAAATAAGCTAATTGAGTAACCAACAACAACATGATAATAAAAACCTATATGCATCGTATAACTGTATAATAAAATATTTACATACACTGTAAACGTGTCATGCACTTGCATGCGCCATGATTAGATTACATGTTATTATTATGACCACCACATTGGAAAAGAGCCCGCTGCACCTGCTCCCCGTAAGAAAATAACATGTGTATCATTAGCATGACTCTGTGAGATGCAATTAAAAAAGGTACGGTTTATATTGGGCAACTTATGAATAGTAAGTGTTGTGTGTATGTTGACCGTTTGGAGTGAGTCGGGTCAGAATCCCGCGGTTAACTCGTCCGAGGGGCAACGACCTCGGATTGCACTGGACGGTGCATTGTCGCATCGCACCCGTACACTGATCCGAGTCCAACCTCTATCTCTTTTCACACTTATTTCTAACCAACATATGACATGTAATATCTAAATGTTCAGAGCTATTAACCATGGAGACAGAACGTGCGGTTATATAACAAATTTATTGCGATAACGATAAACATGGACTTTAATTAAAACGTCACGTCTTTCCAGCGAGTTAAATTGTAGAGATATTTTTTCTCTGTATAAAATAAATGTTCACCGATGGCTAGGATGGTTTAAAATATATTTCACATGCCAAATAAATACGGTGAAAACTTTTTGCTTTTTTCATTGAATACGTTATGCGTGTATTTATATTTAGGTCTAGATGATGTGATAAATAATTGATTATTACCGTCTTCAGAAACAGTCAGCACGCAATTTTTAAGCGCGCTTTCACAATAATCGTTAAATTGCAATTAGCATAGTAGAAAGGAGCAGTAGTTAATTTGACTATTACGAAAACTGCCTATCAACAATGAGGGAACATTTAAATAACTAGGTATATTTATATGGCCGTCGGCAATCAAGTCATTAGAGTCAGGAGGACAGCGCGGAGTTATGCGTCTCCAGCGCGTGTTGTGTTATTCGCTTATACTACTCACGTCTGCACTCGTCGACGGAGGGTATTATTAACCGGCTAGCTTAACTTGGCCCGCGCGTTCGTAGGCACGTATGACGAAATTTGGTAATACTAACAGAGATGCTTCGTTGACGAAACTTTCGCAGCCACGCCCACAAGAATCAAAAGGGATGGCTTTATTCGTTTCCGCGCGGAGAGCGTGAGGTGAAGAAAAGTTTGTGTGCGCCTTGATTGCAGCGTCAAATTCACATAGTTGCTGTTTACTTTAAAACTGTAGCATTTATTTAAAAAATGGTTTACTAGAATTAAGATATTATAAGTTCTCAACTATTTAATCAAAAATCAATGTTAAAGATCGTATGTTTTCGGAGATTCAACCAAAAACATGCGAAAAAGGTGTTATGTTTGAAAAATAAAACAATCTAAGATTTCGTTTCTACCAGTGGTTTCACGTTTAACAATCTCGAGGAAATTTGACCAAGTTTAATATATTCAAAAAACAGACAAATAGCTGTTATGGTTATTGAGATCCATATCGTAACACTACAGTACCGACTTTATCATTATGTTATCTGGCCTAAATATGCTTTGACGGGACTAGTTAAAAGAACTTCGGCTAGTAAATTTGCTGACTGAATTCAGGGTCGTTGTTAAAAGTCCGTTCCCAATATTTAAACCGCAACCACTATGGTTTAGGTTACTTCAAATAAAATATATACACATTTTGTATGCGGTAAATGTTAAAATTTAATTTAAAGTATCCTTATCTTTTCGCTGTTTGGGTATTGGGAACGGGCATTAGAGAACGTTCTCCTAACTGAGAATTATTGACATGGTTATATTTAGGCATCTAGTGACTCGAATCGCGTGTGATATCGCATGATTCATGATGATGACAAGTGGTGTTGTGCAAATCAGGTTATCGATTGGTGGTAGTGTAACAGCGACTCAGGCCGGGCGTCGACCCGACCCTCGCCACTCGGCGCACCAGTCTTATTCGCTGAACCATACCTCCTCGTGGAAACGAGAACCCTTACCCTAAATATACCAGGTATTATTGGTATTAAATAACGCCTGGCCTTACGCTTACACAATAGTGTTAGACAAACATAAATATGGTATCGTTATTCGGGTAGGTAAATTATAAAGTGTGTCAGATGTGACATTTCCTTCTAGCTTTGCTTTTGTTGCTAATGTCAGCAAAAGAAGTTATCTTATAGCCAAATAAAAAATATACTTAAGCTCGATTTATCCAATACCCAGATAAAAATAATGCTTTGCTGTTTCGTTCTCACATGAGAATGAAAAAGATAGAGCTACTACTACCTGTCAGAGCTCCTAGACAATATGCATTACACCAACTAGCGTTTCTGTTCGTTTCGTTTTTAAACCACTCGCGTCACTACTAGATCACGTGACTTTTCGTATCACGTCATCTACAAGTGACGCGATTGGTTTAAACACGAAACGAATAGAGACGCTAGTTAGCGTACGCGTAGTGCATCTTG
Organism: Acleris sparsana; assembly: GCA_923062465.1. Classification (NCBI taxonomy): domain Eukaryota; kingdom Metazoa; phylum Arthropoda; class Insecta; order Lepidoptera; family Tortricidae; genus Acleris; species Acleris sparsana. Next base: position 8,601,086 of record OV281293.1, read on the forward strand.
GCAGGGCCCATATACTGTTATGTGGAGATAACTCAGTCCCTTGTGTAGCCATGTAGTCTTTCATTTTTTTTTGTGCTAGCGATCCACCCTCGCTTCGCTTAAGTTTATATGAGTTTTCTGTAACACCCGTACATAAACCATTGTTTATTTACATAAAAATCTTCTGGGGGAAATTATCTAATTGATAGTGAAAACTGTGTGAAAGTCAGAAATACAGATAGAGAGACGGGGGGGACTTTTTATAACAGGTTACTTATTACTAAGTTATTTCCAAAAGTACGAATGTTACATTCAGTTATGGTTTGTTTGACCTAAATTAAATGATGGGTGCTTTATTGATGCTTATCGAGGCATTATGTATGTGATTCAATGGCAACCTCCGTACGACAGCTGCTACCGCACTGAGGTCGCGCTACTCGCGCTCTTATCCTGCCCAGGTAATCGATTATCCGGTCATCACCACAAATGAAAATGCATTTGATTAATGTTCAGCACCTTGAGAGTAGAATTTAATCATTAAGCATAAATCGGCCAAGTGCATGTCGTACACGCATCAGTTCAGGGTTCCGAACGATGATGTGAAATATTAAAGGAAGTATTTTTAATAAACTAACAATCTTACCAACGTATCCTTAACCTATCGCCAAGCAGCAGAGTTCCCATTGTTGTGGGTATGGGGATGACAACCGGTGAAATTCCTTGCATAGAGGCATTCCATCTTAGTCCACAGGGTACGCAAACGCATTTGCTTTTAATAGAGTGTCTGTTAGTAGTTTTCTGATTAAATAGTTGATTATTCCGCTCATTACCGATACCTATACCGGAATGGTAAAATACCATATTTGCAATATACCTACTAGAATTTCAAAACTTAACATTAGAATTACGCTAACGTTATAATTTTTGTTGTGTTTTGACAACCTGGTATAAAATTTGATGTGGTCTAGGATTTTAAAATCCTGGTATTTCAGAATTAACAGTTATTGGTGTGGGGACAAATTTCTATCACATTAATGTATCTGCATATATGTATGTTACGTAAAGACGGACATATCGAAATAAGTGCCGTTTTTACGATTTGGTACAGGAAACCCTAATATGAGGAGAAAACTGTTCACATAAGTTTATTTTATAATTATAATTAGCAACCAGTCTCGCCTGATATATCTTCCGAACCCTGCGGAAAATCAAAATTAACCATACACAAAAATTGTAGTTAAAATTTACGTTTTAATCAATGAGATTTTAGTTAAAATCTGTTTAGCCGTTTCGGAGCCTTCGAGACAAACTAGATAGGCGAAAAATCTAAATACGTATTTACTTAAATTTTGAGATTGATTTAGAAATCCCAGACATACACTACAATATTATTTATCTTTATATAAATAATTCTTCTGTACGTATGTATGTCACTGAAGTCCTCTTAAGCACTGGTTGGTTTTTTTTTAGTTAGTTAAGATAAACAATTAAACCCGGTAGGTAGTGCGGCGATACGGTAGGGAAACGTCTTTCGGGTCAGCTAGTATGTGTACCTATAGATTCATCTTAATTCGCAGATTTTGATTCTGCAGAAGCAAAGAGCTCCTGAAAATAGTATAGCCGCCCAGATTAATCATTGTCATGATATTGGCTTTGGTTCTGCCATTGGCTAGACATTTTAGGTTTTAGAATTGCCAACTCAAATCATGCATGTGACAATGTATATTGATCAAGTCAGGTGCTATACATTACTATACGTGGCGCTCCATTTCGCAAGCGTTGCAAAACCTTTATTTTGAAATTACTAGGCATTCAATGGACTCTCAACTTTCCGTCGTAACTCTTACGTATGATGCGCCCATTTTGCGTCTGACCTTAGCTACTCGGGTTCTGTAGACTTAAACGACGATGAGTAGTCAGGCGAGCGAAGCGAGTATGTTAGAGGGAGGGGGGTCGTGGGTCACGAAATTTACTGTGTGCTGGTTGTTCTCGACCCCGCTCGGCAGCTGAATGTGCCGCGGATGCAATGTAGGTTAACTTCGGACGCGCTCGATACCACGCTGTCGATGTCGACCTGATCTAGGTTACCTAACCTACATCAGGGAGAGATCGTGTTATGAAATGTAGCGCGTATCAACTAAATAAATTAATCCCTGGTTTCGTGAACCAAATAGCAGCATCCAATTGAATTACAAGCAGGAATACAATGGAAATGAAACTGGAACGCAACGGTGCTTCCTTTACGATTGAATCTTTGCTTGTTACTATTACGATAGCGAGTCAGAATTATTTAAGCTAATGAAAAATTAGATCACCTAGATTAGATACGTATAGCTGTTAACATATGCGTCTGTTTGATAAATTATATAATAATGTATAATATAGTTACTACCTCAGCCAACATAGGGCTCAGAACGTTTCTATTACTAGAAGCGCCACGAACGTGCCAGATATTTTCGAACCCAATGATGGCGAAGATATTATTGCCGGTAACCGTGCGTTCTATCGCCAGATTAAACAGATTGGTAAACTTACAGTTTTATACGTTTTTAGATCAATTTATTAACTTTGAGACGAAAAAAAATTGCTTGGCAGGAACAGGGCTCGTGCAGACCGGCTTTTATGCATAGACGTCATCTGCTAATCGAGACCTATGTATTTCACAATTATGCAAATTTCCAATAAATCATGCTGGTTCAAATTTTACATGCTACATGTGAAGTTGATTAACAGCTTGTTAAAAATGCCACTGCATCCGTTTCCATACATCCCATAGATTGATTTTTACTGTTTTAGGAAAGTAGTCAATACAATGTGGACCTATTTTCGCAATATAAGATTGCATGCGCCTTGATAACAAAATATATGTTTCGGTACACTTTACGTTACTGATAACATTCACCACTTAGCGGTTATTATGTGTTTTTGTGATAATTTACCGCCTCAATATTGGCAATTTAAAATTCTGAACAGTCGGCATTGTTGTGGTTATATTGGCCCTTACTGTATTCTTTTAAATTTCACCTTTGCATAATGCGGTTCATAATAATGTTCCAGTAGGTCTCACCGTACCTGCATTCTAATGAGAGCACCCATGTGGATGGACACATGTTGCCGACCCAGAGTCGGTGAAATTTTGTGAAATCGCTTCTCCCATCTTTGATGCTCGATAAGTACTGTTGAGCAACCATTCTTTTAAAGGCACTTAGTTCGCGTGTAAAGTTCGACCGAAACATATTTTTTTAACCCTTTCTATTCCATAAGCTTTCTGAAATCTAGCTCGGCGAGGTGTTATGTCACATACTCTATGTGACTGTCGTACCAATTGCAACAGCCGAGCCGGTCCACTTTCGTGCAAAGTCAAATGAGGACTTATTATTCAATCCCATGCTGAAATGCCCCTATTCAAAATAATGTAATCAAGCTTAAAGCTGTTAAGATACAAATAAATATAAATATCAGGAGACAATGTCACACCAATTGACCTAGTCCCAAACTAAGCTCTAGGCTTGTACTATGGTTACTAGACAACGATATAAATACTTATATAGAGAAATATATACTTAAATACATAGAAAACATCCAAGACTCAGGAACAAATATTCGCGCTCATCACACAAACATCTGCACTTACCGGGATTTGAACCCAGGACCGCTAGCTTCGTAGGCAGGGTCACTACCAACTAGGCCAGCGTGTCGTCAAATACAATACCGTACTTGTTACAAATATAGAAAAGTGCTCTAGATACTAATTTAAAATTTAAAAGGTCCTTTACCTATATTTTCAGGACTTTTTTTATGGCATAGAGAAAGCAAACAAACACACAGGCCACCTGATGGTAAGTTGGAAACTGTGAACATAGAAATTCGCTTTCACAAGACTGCAAGCTTAAGACTGCAAATGCTTTGCCAACCCTGAGGACTAGGATGGGATGCCTCTAAGCTAGTCATTACACCGGCTGTCTTATCCCCAAACCGGAACACAACAATGTGAACACTGCTGCTTGGCGGTAGGTTAATGGATAAGATGGTGGTAGCGATCCGGACGAACCCTGCACAAGGTCCTACCACCCACAAACCACCACTTGCCACTTGATTTACTTTTGTTTAAACTTGCTATTTTATTTTAAATACTCATAAATCTAATCACATCGACATAATTGTATAATAATAAAATAATAACTATCTCACTTCATTGTCTGCCAAATGATGGCTTGAAAATTTAGAAAACAATAAGAGCTTATCGAATCAGTGAAGCTTTCTAAAGCGTTTCGTCACAAGAACAGAGAACCGTAACCTATGCTAGCGGGTGTCATGTCAATGCATATTTGGAGCATGTGCGGCCCCACGTGAATCCTCTCAGTTATGTGCGTAAGGTAGTCGTTTCGGCATACATATTAGAAACGATGGAATGCGTTCCGCCACCGTTCAGCAGGCCGAGTGCAGCTGGTTCGCTTCTGTCTCGATACGGCCAATTGTGCGCGCCGATTTCAAAACGAAAGTACCGCGCATCTAGGACGGTGAACGTATTTCTCGGCGCGATCTCTTGCAATTTACCAGCCAGTACTTTGTTAGAGAACGCGGCATGGCCAGATTGCTTCTTAGATATTCATAACTTGCAACAGCTAGTTTTGCAAGTTTCTAATGCCGTGGATTTGTTTATATCTCTTTCTCGATTCGTGTGGTGCTTGTCCATAGCGCCTGGAGCTTGAGTAATTCAGGCGCCGGGCGCCAACATGTAGAATTAACGCAAAGTTAATGCACGCAAATGGTATGAGGAATGGTAATATTATGTCGAAGCTAATCGTAATAATTATTGGCAGTTACATAAATTACTTTAAAGTCAGCCGATGTTGCGTTAACGAAATGGCCCGTGAAATCAGTGGATCGTTGGACAGCAATTTCTTAGTAGCATCTCTAGATAAAGTATCGGTTCGTGTTCGCAGAGCAAGCCGCAGGAGGCGCGGCGGTTATATCACAAGATATCGTAACTTTTGCTTACTATCTGCTCTAATAGAAAGTTACAATCCGCTCGCTTTTCCGATTCTCTTTATTACCTAGGAAAGTTATCTAGGAAACTATCTAACACCACGATAAATTTAAACTTTCATTTGAAACTATCCTTTCCCGGTGTAGTGACTTAAGGTGCTTTGTTACTTACTTTTACTAAAGTATCGATTTGCATAAAGTCACTGTTTTTAATATTAAGCGCATTATTTAAATAACGTGAGAAGCTACAAGGCCGTGTCTTGTTCGTCTTCGCATTTATGATGAATCTATGTAATAGCTTGTGCCACTTTCTACAGAATGGCACATATTAATAAGAATGGACTCGATTGCCTAATCTGTTCTCCACATTGTTCTCAGTTAGCGCAGGTCAGCTCGCACTGGGCTGTTGTTGGGCTAAACGGTCCGTCCACATTTGTTTTTTAATAAGGCAGTATGGACATATGAGGTTCATATTATTATACGACCTTCTTAATCTTTCTTTTGAACGACAGCATTGTGGGCCCACGCTTTATGTAATGTACGTAACACCATTTATTAACATCAGATATCGACACTTTTTAAACCACTAACATAGCATTTATTCTCATAAGAATATGGTACAATGTTCTACCGCCAGAAGCCTCGACGCGATGAGTTAATGAATCTTTGTGATGTACGGTATTTGTGCGTTCTCTCAGCCTACTTCGTGAATGTGTTATGAAGAAATATCGACTCTAAAAATATTTGCGTAGAGATTATATTTTAAAAACATCACACGCGTGACTCGCTATCTGATAATAGACTTAAGGCCAAACTGGGCTCAATATATTATAAGCTCTGTTTCTGATAGATAAAGCACGAATTGAAAATATTCTTTAAATATGTTACGAAAACAAAATAGAGGATCTTTTCGCCTCGAAACTTTTTTTTCTTACGCTTATTAGTTAATCGCTGCGTTTGTAAATTTGAGGCTAATAAGACCTATTTGGCACCTTTAAAATACTCAGTGATTTAAATTTGCGATGGCGCGCCCTGCCACTGAAAATTGACGTTGTGTAAGTGGGTGGATTGGGTGGGTGGATAGCGAAAGAAAGAAAGGAAAGGCCCCCTTTTTCTCATTTCTCCGCCTATCTCCAGGTTTAGCCAATTCGTGCCAGTCCGGACTGAAGTTGTCCAAATCGCCCAGCCATCTTCTTTTTGGTCGAACTCTGCTCACTTTATTTACACATAATATACTTATAAATATCTACAAAATAATGTTTCTTGAATGTTAAGGTAAAAGGCGAAAGTTATGTAGAGCCAATTATCGCGCGGAGACAACCGTTCGTACGCAAGAAAGCGGGTATTTGTCGCCTCTAGGTGTCACTTTTATTGTTCCTGGTTTTCTCCACTTGAAATGTTTCACATCGACATTCAGTTCCATACTAATTGGATAGCATATACAGGTTGATTCAACTAATGACTACCTACAACCAGCTTTGCACAGCTTATCTGTCGTAGGCGAAAACGCGAACCGGTTAAGTGTGGCTAGGGGTTCCATATTATCACACTATAGCTATACAAACTTTAATAAAAATCTTAAGAATACTACTAATACCATTCAACAACACCAGCATTCTTTTGTGTTGAAATTACTATAATACAACCGATTATTATAGGTTGCAATTTTCATGATAACCCAACCAAGATCCTCGGTCCGAGTCGACGTTGCATCGACAGTTATTGACTTATTGTTCCTGGTTTTCTCCGCTTGAAGTATTCTCGTCTTCGTTCAAATTCCATCCTAATAGTTTAGTTTAGTCCACTACAGGTTGATTCGACTAAGTTGGGCTCAGTGTAACTGCCAGGGAGACTCGCTCACCAAGGGTTTCATTATGTTATTGATAGTAATCACATAATAAAAATCCAAATTAAATTGTAAAAATACTAATACCATAGTAATTACTAGCCAACCACATTAAGCAACCACAAAAGTTGACAAGAACAAGATGGGTAAATAAAAATTTTTTTTTTGTTACCACGTAATTCTCTTTTCAGTTTTGCTTTCTTGGACTTGGGGAACGGTAAGACTTTTGCAACAACCATGCCTTCCTGAACACAACTTAGTAACCGATCACTATGAAGAGACCTTGACATGACACTGTTATTAACACTCTTTAAATTTGTTTTATTTATCAATAAACACTCTTCCCGTTAAAACTTGCGGCTTTTAGGCAAGGCCTCGGTTTTTTAATTACAAGTCGAAATTAAATGACCCCGTTTTGCAATATATGAATGTTGTTTTCGGTCACGTATTATGGGCAGATAATTGCAGCGTATAGTTTTTACTTGGCTGTTAATGTTATGATTGTAACACATAATGTAGTGACACACGCATCCGTCGGCCTGTTAAAGTAAATAATGTCAAGGTGCCTTATATTGATTTCGAGCTGGTAATGAGCACAAAGACACGTCTACAATTATTGTGACATTATTTTACACTTATTAACACCTCACCCGTGCTAACACCCGAATTTTAATTAATGGTGAGGTCATTTAGGATTATAATTATTATTAAGGCCATAGTAAAATTATGTAGATTTTAAAGGATTCTTCATGTTTTTAATACATACGCTCTTAGGGTTACCTTTATGGTCAGGCTAGCTAATTGGTTTTTCACTCATAGTTATTGAAGAAAAAAAAATGCACGTGACATATAACCTGACTTATGTATAACCCTGCTTGTGTATAGCGATAATAGCCATCAGAAATGTCTTTCGTGCTAAACCGGATAAAAAACCATCTTACTTGTTTAAGTTAAAATTATTTATTTTTTGAAACGATTAAGTATACCAAATCTTCATTACGAATTTAAGGTATACTAAATTCCCGTAGTTGTTGACGGGCGGCTATTAAACCATACTAAGCGATTCTACAAAGTTCCGGAGGCCCTTATCGGATCTCATAGAGCAAATATTATTATGTAACGCACGGAATTGCAGTGGCGCGAGAACTTTTAGTTAGAAACTGCCAGAGAACCCAACAAGAAGACTGCTTGCTAATGAATTGGAACTTGGCCTTTCTAAAGTTTCACTGTTAATGCATCGCCTGGTTGACCACATTCGTTTTGGCAGTTTTAACTGATACAACTTGAGATTTCCAATAGATGTTGAATTTCTACTACTTTATCTTGTATGTTGTTAATTGGTTGTATTTACTGCTACTGTGGAATTTCACTGGCATGCTAACAGAATGAATACCTAAAGACTTAACGACTTCCAAAATGTAATCACAAACAGTGGATAAGAATTGACACGTACATAAAATAATTGACACTTTGTTTTAACTCCACATAGATTAATCCAACCGGGCTCGATACAAATCGGTTCACTAAGCCTTTAAAATTAAACGAACACCTTTTTTATTAGACATGTTTTTACTGATAAACCACTTTTTTTTCAGATTGTCAGCGAAACACACAAGAGCGCTATGTACTTCTGAGTAAGTAACTACATATACTCTACTTAACAAAGTCGATATTTCACGTGACCTACACACTGTTGTATCGTACCACCGGGACACAGGATGCTGTAAAGCTGGCGTGTACTTAGTGCATCGTTGCGTAAGCGCAGGCACTGTAATGTTGGCTGCGTCATTGCTCAATCAGATGCATCTCGTTTCGTGTTGCGTCGCGTGAGAGTCGAATTTCCCAATAGTCCGCGGTGGAGAGCAGGCGGCGCTCGCGCCGAGGCGGCGGTTTCCCAATAGAAAGTCCTCCGCTGCAGGAAGCGCAGTGGTGCAGCGCACGTGTAGCTGCGCCCGAGGGGGGCGCGTGGCCGATGCACTTTCGTGCCGGTGACGTCACACTCGGTACCTTTCGACAGCGTCACGCCGCCCGTAAGAGCTGTTATGCAATCGACGCGCTCAACTTTCCAATTTCGACAACGCGCTATTGTGTAGCGCTTTCAAATTTTACTATACCTTCGCCCGTTTGCTGGCGCTTTCTTACGTTTCTCTCCCGCTCTCCGCGCGGCTGAAAAATGCTCTGAATGCGATGCGCAGGCGCAACAACCGCGATGCACTTTCACTGGAGCGTTCCGCCTTTTGTCTCACCTCTACCGATTAAAAAAACTATTATTGTATTTTAGATGTTCGTAATTTGCATACATGAATATACGACTTGTTTACATTACTTTACGGTTTATAGCTGCAGTGGTTGGTTCGGTTGGTGTGAATATTTTGAACAGTATAAATAGGTACTTTCACTGGAAATGCGTTACTTGTAGGGAGTTTTTGAAAGTTTGAGCTAGCTTGTAAAAGCGTGCGTGATGCTGACGTCGCTGTATTTTCACCGGCGTCGGCGCTGGGCTGCTATAGAAGCTTTCTCACTGCGCGAGAGTCGGCGAGAGTAACCAAGCCGGTACCGAAAACATATATAATACCGAAATCGATATAGAAACCCCTTACATCGAAAATAATAAGCGTTGAATTGTGTCCCATTGCTGGGCAAAGGCCTCCTTCTCGTCTTTCCACGCATCACTGTCTTGTGCTATTGCACCATTTAAGTTTTATAATTGTTTATTCGCTACATTTGATGTTAAAGAAACTTTTATGATGTCACTTCTCCATTGCGTTCTAATATCTTCCATTATTAAATATTTGTTCTAAACTTCACGTGCATCTCTTTTAAACCGTAAAGGTAAGGATATTTCAAATTTAAGTTTCCAAACCAACTAATTCTAATTTTAAAAAATCTAAGCTGGTCTCACAATTGTTACCACTAGAAGGTATATAAGTTCCTTATATTAACATAAAAGGAAATTTACAATTATCATTAAACCATTCATAATCATGATGAAAAAGTCTCGTCATAATAATAGGTTTATACAATTACCAATCATTCAAAATCCCAAATGCTGTTTTTCTCCCAAATCATAATGCGGAAATGTTTGTTTGTTTGATCCACTTTCGTTCATCAACTGCTTAAACAAACTCAGTGGAATGTGGAGTAGGCGTTAATTTAGTAGATGGATTTTCTAGACTAATTTTTTCATCACCAGAAATATTCTTCATTCAGTTTTAGCTCGGTTCGGTAAGCTCAGTTTACAATGACTCGTTCTAGTATAAAGTGGAAATGCAACATGCCTACTATTTATTTGCGGGTTGAATCTTATTTGGGGTAAAACTTTGTGTTGTGTGCCAGAGCACAAATATCAATACTCCGGTCAAGCATGTTTCTTATCAATAGAAGTATTAATTTCAAGTAATAGTCAAAAGTTATTAACGTTATCTGGTACCCGTATTAAGTTGAATTGAAATCAGAACCAAAGCCTTGCCACACCTGTCCCAAGGCGCACCGCGAACACAATCGACCGTCTAATAAAGCAGATATAATCGATGCTTTACATTGAAATTTGAATTGACCCTTATTTAAAGTAAGTGCCATGGAAAGGAAAGGTCAAATCGCATTGTGAATGAGAAAGTTAATCGTGGAAAGTGGGCGCGAGCGGATCTCGTGGTACATGTGGCCGTTTCTAAAAACTATCACCGGGTCGTTTTTATGCAGGCCTGATGTCATAGTTCAATAATGGTCATATGTTCGTGCGTTAATTGCAGATGTCTTTCAAAATTGACTTTGTAAAGAGTACGACTATGGAAACCTCAGTTTTCTGTAGTAAAGCCTCGTAGGATCATGTTCAGAATATGCGTGTTTCGAGCTCGAGCTGAAAAGCTCGCCAGGCTGTCAATGTAATTAAACCGCAGCCCATGGAGCACTAATCGAGGCGTAGCTAGTTAGTGCATTCAATGTGGCCTTCATTCATAACCGTGTTTTTAAACCAAACGCATACGAGTATGTAGATTTTACCATTTCGCAATTTGTAAAAGCCAGATGGATAAAGTGATTGTTGAAGACTCTCACTTCAAGTAGCGAGCGACGGATGCTTTTGTTACAAAAATAAATCACACCACACCAGAAGACTGACCCCTTCGCCTCTTATATCCCAGACGGGCTGTATCGTATAAATAAGGGAGCGTCCTGTATAAATCCTCCATACATTAAAAGATCCGCGGCATGCAACAACAACATTTAAACAGGTTGACGTTCGCTGAATTGTTTTTATTGTACAATTAAATATGTCAATATAAAGTTCAAGGTACAGAATATTATTAACACTTAAAACTATCAGATTCTGTAATGAAACCAATGAAGTCTTAAGATATTAAATAAAAATAATGTAGCCTTGAGTCTACATTATAGTGTAGGCATCAGAATTCCCAAATACCTATTTAGTGTTCTAGAACTCTCTTTGGGGGAAACTATTCGATGGTAATTTATTCCTCCTTTTATTTTAGGCAAAGGTACCGATACCCATATCAATTATAAAATTAGGGACAGAGGAGTGTGCATGAATGAGGGGAGCGTGGGGGTTTACGGCCCAGTGCCCTTGCTGCTGCGACCCAGGTCACATGCGCCCTGGATCTGATGACGCGGAGCCGCGCCCTATATGCCACAATCAACGTCTTTATATGCGGCCACTCTACCAAAGCAAGCACTTTTCCGATGTCCGATAAAAGGCGACATTAAGTGGCTGCATACTCGACGATATTTTAAAATTGTTACAGGCTGTAGAATTTTTGTCCGCCGTTTTCTTTTTTTATTTGTAAGCATTTGGTTTATGAAAGTTACTTTCTTAACGTATTCTTAGAAATAAATGAATTGTGCATTCTAATAATTATTTCCTCTAGATAAAACATTAAAATTTAATGTGGATGATCGATGTGCGTGTAAGTTATTTAGTGTACTGATAAAAGGGTTTTCGGTGTGGTGGTGGAGTGGAGTGGTATTTATAAATCTTATTATTATTATATGTTGTTTTAATACCATGTGTCGAGTGAATCATATCGAGCCGCAGTGCGTATTTGATCTAGATTTATTTCGCTGACAATCAACGACCGCAAGCTTTGTCATCGGGCACATGCACATGTGACTAATAAATGATGTTACGCGTCCTATTTTATTTTAGGCTATCGCATTACGCACAAAGCACAACTAGGATTAAAAAGCTAATACGGCTATTGAAATCATGCGAGCCAATACAGAACCATATTAAGCACAAATAGAGTAAATGATGCTTATTTATTCAATTAATTCATCAGGTCACATTTTAATCTTTCTGTTTAACAGCCCTGACGTCAGAGTACTAAATTCATTGTTCCTCTGTTGAACACATAAAATTTACTGTGCTTACTCTAAGATTCTCAGTAGATGAGAAACCAGGAATAGATCTAACGTGTCATTCAAAGCTCTCGTAAAATGACCTGTCCGGTTGAAGCCGCAAAATACACAAGTTTAGGTTCTATAATCGTTCGTTACATAAAATAACAAGCAAGATTCAGCAGGTAGTAGGATGAGGATTACAAGGCCGAAGGGCGTTTTCCCCTCGAGAGGTTAACCCTGAAGGCTCGGACCAAGGTCGGCCAGCGCCTGAGACGTCATTGTGAGGGAGACGACTCGATGACTTTGATGTACCCTCGCGGTCGCAGGCAATGCACGCGTTATGACTGTGCAACGACTCGCTATGGACGATTCGACTTAACTAATGAATAAAGGGCCGCATGTTTGTTCACCGCTTTATATCCGAGCATTGTTCAGCTCGGCGTGACAAAAACAAGAGCAAAATAATATTCAATGTCGAATGAACGTAACACGACCGTTGAAAATGTACGTCCGTATTTTCATGTTGTCCGATTCAGATCTGGTAATTTTAAAGCTTTGCTGCTCGTGCGAATGTATTGATTTATTGCGGAATTTTCAGATTCAATTTGAACGTAGGGTTTGTTTTGTGTGCATGTGCTGTTTACCCTGTTTAATGTTTAGTTAGCACACTTTGTAGAGTGGCAGTTTGCCGTCATTGTACTGTACTGTACATATTAGATGCGTACGTAAGTCGACAGCGACGTGGTAAGCGAGTTTGGTCGGGTGGGGTGGCTCAAGGCTCAGCGCGGGGGCAACAACTCCTCCCTTCGTGCACTGAACCAACTCGCTGCAACTGAACTCGGTCCTTTGTACCAAACCGAAAATTATTGTTGATATATTAAAATTGAATAGGTACTACGGGTCGGCCTTTAAAGTAGCTGCCTACTGTTGTACTTTTTCGCCTTAACGCCTTTGACAGATTAGTGCAGAGGGATTCAAACACGATGTTAAAGTGACGCTCTGCCTGTCATATTCGCATCAGGGTGAATATATGCGTTTAACTTCCTTTGCCTTGGTCGATTTAGGATGATCCCTACGTGCAGAAGTATTGCTTGATTATAAAAACTGGCTATGAAAGACAGTGATAAACTTGCTCAACTTATAGGTTTAAACAAAAGTGAAAGAAGCATTCAGTAACTCTGTTTTTAAAGTTTTTTACATTTTTCTTGAGTTATCCTTCTGGGACCCAAACTAACCAATTTTGTTATTTGGATGTTAAACTGTTTTAGTAAAAAGTTCAAAGGAATTGAACACTTTGCGCTTCTTAGGAAGGAAGCGTGAACTTAGAAGGGATTATGCGAACCCTGTAATGCTTTAAAGTTGTATACTATCCCACTTACTAATTAAAAACAGAAGCGGGTCAAGTTCACATCTCTAATAAAGTAGTTAATGATCTGCTGATCGTAAACCGTTTGAACGATCTCTCCTATTACCTAGTCGATAAGTTTACAGCTTTCGCTCTACGTAGCTTCAATACGGGCGGGGGGACGAAATTATGAAAATCGGTGACATTCATTGTCACGGATCGGAACGGAAAAAGGGTCGGTGGGTGCGCAGCTGTCCCGCGGGCGCCGGTTGCTCTCGGCGGCGCTCCGCCCTCGCTAACCCCGAGCGCGCGCCTCCACGGCCGCTCCGCTCGCCGCTGCGCTGCGCTCGCCTCGCCTCGCCAGTCGCCCGCGAGTCGTCGAGCGCTCCTCACTTCTGTCACGCCGTCGCGCGCAACCAACCGACCATGTGGTGAAGTGCAACTGTCAAACGTGATACAACTCGCTTATCGGTGATTTGTTCCGTTTTAAAACAATCGTACTCTACCGGTGTATTGTGATCTCGAAGTGGTGCTACCGTTTTGGAAAATTGGATTATACGAAAGAATAATGGCCTTAGCCAGGTGAGCTATTTTGGTTGGTGGAGTCAACGCGGAACTAGATCATTTGACCATGTTCGTCGAAGGACTTCGTCTTTTTGGTTGGCATAATGTTTGATTCTGAACATTTGCAAATAGGTACGAATATTAAACTACATTTTGTGTCTGCGTTGTTATGTACTAGTAGTTGGTTTGTTGATTTATTTATTATTTACTAATGAGTACTTTGTCCGTAGTATGGTGTGTTAATTTGATGTACCTATCATTACATTACATTACAATGGGCGAAAGTTTCTTTGCCCGCACGCGTATTTAACTTTCCTTGTTGTGTAAGCTGAACGCCAAACGGCAGTAGAGGGAGCAGCTTAGAAATCGAGTCACTTTTACAATTACCACTATCATCAGTTAATGGTAGACGTGATTAACAGTTTAATTTGTTTTTAAGTTGGTACCTAGTGTTACTCAACACGTTGTTATTATTTTGATATTGAATGTCGAGCGTGACGCTATCTCTCCCCTGCGTTCGCGTTCGCCCTCGTGCGCCTACTCGTGGTAACGAAATCGGCGTTTTCTCTTTATTCTTTAGCACCCTCATTCGTCAAGGTAGGTAACCCTAAATAGTTTACCCCACTGTTCGCCCACTTACAGCTGACGTCGATGTTGTGTTTATTTTGAAATATCTATGAGTTTTGAATTCGCAATTAGTAGTTAAATTGTGACTTTTAGCATCGTGCACGCGTAGTTAAACCCGTTTCTTATTTGGACTTGTTTTATCTTAATGATTATAATAACAGTGTAAGTTGTGAGAATAATAAAAACATGTTAACTCACGAGCGTTGTAAATAAATGGTTTAACAAAAAGTTAGGGTCTCCGAGCAGGTAGCAGGTTTGTTCAGGCCGGAAAGCCGCTCGTGTTCCTAACTTTTTATTATAAGGTATCGCCCTTTTAAAGTTATTTCTTTTGTTGTTATTTATAACATTCTGAATTTTACACTGAATAAGCCGTTTTTTTAAGAAATGAGTTCGCCCAATAAGCGAGACGTTCGGTGTTATAAATCTGCGACGTCCCTATATTCCTTAAGGCAATCATTTTGTAGCTTGAGATGGGGGTCCGCCTTGCTGGGGTCGTTAGCCTTCAGACCAACGAAAAGTGCAAGAAATAAAGTTAGCGTCCCAGGGGTTTCCGGCTTAGTGTCTGGGTGTCTGTTCCGCTACAGGTATGGCGACAACATACCTACCTGGGTACTTATTCTATCCCCTTCATTTGGTTTTTCCCAAAGCTAGTGCCAATAGCCCAGTTAGGTCTTTTCGAGCTCTTGCCCGCTTTATGTGTGTAAAGAAGAGAAACGCTGCAATTTCATACAGATCTCTCCGCTTTGCGACTCTCCCCGAGATGAGCTCTGTCAACAGCTACTGGCTTACTCTACATTCTTATCAATCCAATGTACCTAAGTGTTTTATTTAACTCAATATCAATTATTGTACCTACATTACCAATTTTATAACGAATGCTTTTACTTGTCATTAGGTAACAATTCATTCTTGTGTTAATCTGTTTACGGTCTCTTTATTTATTGTTAGGTATGATAAGCATGAGCTCATTTCTTCGGTCGCGCCCTTTTGTAAATAAGCATTACAGCCAGTCCCACCCATTTACATAAACCTCAAAAACTCAGTACCCTTTTGTAAAAAGATGAGAGCACAGCCGTGAAACACGTACCTTCCTAAGTACTCGTTAAGTAGGTTAAGCGAGCAACCCCAAGCACGCTGGCGGCTTATAAACCAGCATGTTTTACGAGAACATTTCGCGCGAGTATTGAATTTATCTGAGGGCAGTGCGAGTTTAGAGAGCGGCAGATTGCGGCCAGGCCCGCCGTCCCGCCCAGCCGCAACGCTCCTGTTTCGTTGACAGCGGAATGCGATAAGTAAACTGGGCTTTGACTGCGACACGGTATTTCACCAAAGATAACGCCCAGTTAAAGAGAACTCCCCGTAACACCGATACATAACCTGAAAACTGAAATAATGACGAATAAATCGTACCCAGTTAGTACGCAGTCTTTGAATGATAAGCTCGTTTGCTGCTGGCCATAATCCAAGTTCTAATTGTGTCATGAATGTGCTAATGTTTTGAAATTATTTAAGTGGACACGAAAAAAGAGTATGCTGAGTTCTAAGCTTGATTTTTTATGATGTAAATAAATTGATTAACACAATAAACTTCCCTAGATAAGATTTACTTTATATCGTCCAAATCTCCTACATAAATGCGTTAAAAGAGCACAATGAAATGGCGAACCAATGCGTACGGGCATGTTGTATACTCTCAATTCAGAGATTGTACAGGCAAAGAAAACAACTTAACCAATCTGAAAGTTTATTTATATCCCGGTTCAGTTTTTATTTTACAGTGTTGTCGCGTGTCGATTCGAAATATCTACTCCCACACTCGACTCAACAGAGAGTTCAATATTAACTCTGAAAAATAGAACAAACCGATGCGACAGTCTTGTAGGTATACTCGACTAGGAATTGCTCTTTCCCTTTGGCATAAAATACCCAATGATCTTTACATGTTTTTAAATTAAAGTCTCCCGCCGGGTCTGTCTGTATGTATGTTCGTGCTAATCGCATAGCGATACAGTTCAAATTAAACATAAGATGTGTAAGTATACTGTACTGATGTAGTCATTATTACCAACTGTGCCTTATTATCGTGTTGTATAGCTATTCTCGCAAGGCCAAGGCTATTTTAAAACTCGTAGCTTCTTGTATGTTTAAAGCAGCGTATACTACCGGTTCAGATTAAAAAGTGACGTAAACGGATATTTTTCATACCGGGCCGTATCACGCATTCGCTGGAATAAAGCATAAAACAGCGTAAGTCGATATTGTTATCTTTTATTAACCGCCCTTACTTAACCAAGCATCTACATAAAACAGAACTTGCCAATTTTCGATAAATTAATTTTTAACTAATATTAAATTTGTTAGGGAGCCCTTTTTAATGCTTAGATTTAAAGCGGTATCACGTATTACAAGCAGTATATATACCTATAATTGTTTTCTTTGATAACAGCTAACATTATCTGAACTTGTCATATTTTAAAACACTAATTAAGTATGATTGCATAATCTTCACGGTCAACATTCCATCTTGGTAATAAAGATATGATTTAAGTCCACGCCACTGAGAGGGCAAGACTCGCTGGAAAGAGATCTAAGACTATTTCTCGGAGCGTCGCAAATTGTTCTTTGTGCCTTGCTTATAATATAGTTTCACTGGCACTCGCCTTTGTATGCATTCGATCCTATCGCCCTCAACATCGCTTAGATTATTCAGTAAATGCCATGGCTGCTCCAAGATACTTAAACAGTCTTATTGTCATTCGAAAGAACTTCGACGAAACCACACATAAAGGCCAAGGCTTGATAATCAACCGTTTTGTTGTTGAAAATGCGCGTATTTTGTGTCCCGTTTCTTATGCACAAGGTTTTTCCGCGCTAAGAAACATCTGTAGGCCGCCACGCTCCTTTAAGCATCTATGTCTGTCTTTATTACAGTATGGTAGGTATAGAAACATCGTCAAGGAGGTTACAATTACCTACATGTTAAATAACCTTCCTAAGTAAATCTTGAAATACATTTCGTAGACCTAGATAATAATGCATGCGCTCGATGGTATCTAGCCAAATGGCAAAACGAAGCGCTTATGAATTAATCATTTTTGTAGGTCTCTTTGTCTATGGGTTGGTCTGTCCAAATGTCACAGCCATTTTATTGAAAGATTGAGACGGTTGAAAATTGGCAGGTAGGTACGTACGTAATTTTGTAACGAAATCAAGAAAAAACTCTTTTTCAGGTCAGAAGAAACTTCTCATGTGGTATTATCGTGTATGTTATTTTGGACGGGTTTAAATATTAACATTGAGGTATTTAAATAAGCTCTGAAAGTCGTAAAAATGTTTGTCCCCCTCATCTAAAGGCTATTTTTATGCATTCCTGAACCTGTCAGCGGCCTCCTGACAGTCTAAAATCCACTCTTTAAACGATTCATGCCTGCCAGCAATATTCCTACGGCTGGCTTTAAAACTGTCACTTTCCATACACAACGACAACCAACGACAGTTCGAGATCGACCGACAAGTAACAACGATCGTCAGGCCTCCTGCCAGCCATGCAGCCGGCAAGTGCATAGCGGACTTGGGCGTGAGCCGCGTGAAGCGTCAGACTGGCCGGCCGAGATCGCTGCGCCGCGCCCCACACTTGCAGTTCGCCACAATGTCCTAAACCTTTGTAGATAAACTGATAGTCTGTGATCTATTAAAATGAGAACTGACAGGCTAATACCGGTCAACGAACTGTCAATCTGTGGGGAGACCCTTAACTTTGAGACGGTATATTAGATTTTCTTTCGGTGAAATAAAATAATAGGTCTACTTACTCGTTTATGATACATCCATTACTAGCGTATTTTGATCTCTAATTTCTTACGATCTTCTCTTACAAATTCGTCGTTCAAAATTTATGGATACTTACCTCCTCCAGTGGGTCTAATATGGCTGCATCTATATCGCGGGGCTAATGTGGATAAAGCATCCGTCGCTCTCGTACTTATTTACTTGTCAAAAGGTGACGGATGCCTTATCCAAACTTTGTCACGCTATAAACGCAGCCATCTTAGGGCCCCAGGAATCCTAAATGAATGCGTGTTCGATATGCACTTGTCTGGTTTATTTAGTCTAGCTGATGCGTTTCTTTGCTGCTCGTTCAGTTTAGTTAATGTTTTTGCTTCTTGTATTTATATGACCAATTTGATGCCTTAAAACCCCGGCGATCCTCAGTGGAAAGGAGGTAAGGAGTGTCGCAATGTTGCGCCGCCCGGCCGTCATTACCGCGCTGAAAGTGGCCGGTGAAACTGTGACGAGACCGGGTCACGTACGTTCTCTCGATTCGCATACACGCCGATGCAATATTTGGAACGCCTATTTGACAAATAACGATACCAATCCCGTAGATCTCAAATTGTGTAATTACTTACCAAAGCCATATCCAAGCTCAGGAAATTATAAGCACGTAAATTTGTCTGTGGCCGAGTTATATCGTGGTCGCTACAATAGCGTGAGGCGTTAATTTGTCGAGGGAGTAATTCGGAACGGGGACATTGCGCGCACTCCAACGCTTCGTCGGAGGCGACCGCGTTGACCCATTTTGTGCGTAACACGGAATGGTACGTTGAGGAATCGATGATATAGCAACCGAATCTCGAGGCCTCCGCGGCGCTCCGCTGATCTGTGTCAGGGTCCTCCCCCGCGCGGTCCCTACGCCCTTTGTGCGCCCCTCGTTACCTCCCGCCGGTAGTCACTGAGGGCCGACTGACTCGTAAAACTCCAGTACTTATGTTTCCACCTTCCCTGATCTCATTTAAACATGTACACATTTTGCGATGCCTATTTAATTGTGACCTGTTTGTAACGCTTTTGACTTATTGCTCTTGTATTGTAATACAAATAAATAAAGCTAGTTTTCGAGTATACTGTTCCCCCACTTCTACAGAAAAACTTGTCTACGCGTTGAGTTTGAGGTCGACTTATTCACATTCAGAAGTTATTTTTAAGGGTTTTAATTTAGGCCAATCTATGTCTTACGTTTTTCGACTTTTTCTAAGTCTATCTTGACGTTACAGTAGCTCTTAAATAACTGTGAGTAAGTAATAAAATAAATAAATAAATATTAGGGGACAATGTCACACCAATTAACCTAGTCCTAAACTAAGATCTAGGCTACACAACGACACTAGGTACTAGACAACGATATAAATACTTATATAGAGAAATATAATGCTTAAATACATAGAAAACATCCACGACTCAGGAACAAATATTCGCGCTCATATCACACAAATATCTGCCCTTACCGGGATTTGAACTCAGGACCGCTATTATAAATTCAAGAATAAGATTACGATATGAAAACAAAATGTGCTAAAACTTCTAAATACTTACTTTGACTGGAATAGAACCAGATATCATATTTTACGTTTTGCTTGGGCGCTATTTATTTCTATATTTTCAAATATGAAACATCAATAACCTTGTCACATTTGTTCGATGTTATTCAGTCATCCAAAGAGAAAACCAACCGATGTGAGAAAGTTGCGCTTTACATTGGTGAAAAGTCATTTCGTAACCGAGACCATCGGTTTCACAGGCTAGTCTCGTTTAATAAGCCGACATGACATCATTCATTTTCCAAAAAGGGCCAAAGGGTGGCATGGCCGAGTGATGATCGACCTCTGCTAGTTTGTCACCTTCGCGGCAACCGGCGCCTCTAGCATTGTCGCCTCAGCGCCAATAGGAAGCAACGCGGCCACAGATTGCTATTGGGCTTAAGGCCACTTTCAATGCACCATCTTTTACCTTGTGCCCCTTACCGCACGGCATGACCCGAAATCGACGACAGCGGCCGCAATAGTGAGGACCGACGCACGTGGTTACGCCCACAAACCGCCAGCCTGTACCTTATTCAAACACTTAAACCCACTCCGCTTCGCTAATTAAATAATTTCTTATCCATGACATAATTCCTAATTTACCATAGAGCGTTCAAGGTTTAATTAATAAAAGAGTCCATATGCTCTACTTTACTACGAATTATTTCGATTGCTTCCCGTGAATCATCAGTCCCAATATATTCGTAGTTTGTGTACCCTAGTGTGTAACGCTACCCGACAAACAATGATTAACGCATTGTTAAGATTTAGGAAAGTAGAACGGGGGCGTCAAATCCAAGGTCTCGGACGTACGTAGCTATACAAATTTATTTTGTACCAATTTATTGGTAACTTTAAACACCGGTTCTACCTTGAATGAGATACATCATAAATAAACAAAACGTGACATATGTTTTTTTAACAAACCCAACAGACAACTTTCAAACGTATTTACGTGTGCATGATCTTTGGATGAAAAATTGTTTCCAAATCCACCAAGATTTGAATAAGTAAATTTAAAACAAAAACACAAGGGCTGTTCACTTGTGGCGATATGTTTAAAAATGGTCTGTGTAATTAATAAAGACGTTTGCATTTCTGTGTTCAGCGTTTATAATACGCATGCGAAGACCGAAAGTGTGCGTTCGCCTCGTTGTGCGCGGCCTCAACCGAGTTTTGTCGATGCTTTCCCGAGCGCGAACCGGGTCGCGCTCTCGATGTCGCTGTTGAGCTCGCTGCTCTGCTGCTGACTATCCACTACTGACTGCTGACTCGGTATTACTGCCGACGAAACGCATAGCGCCGCCTGCGCTCGCACTAAGCTCATTGCGCGAACAGAACACATCTTGTCACTCGTGCCACGGTCAACCAACAATTAACCTAATCGACCTACTAATACATACAATACACAAAGTTACCATCCACAAGATACAATATTGCATATATAAGTATACAATATATAACTTCAACTGTACACAGTAAAACATAAATATCATCATAATATTCGATATACATTCTCCCTTTTAAAGGAGTTGGAAATGATAATCCTTAGGTAGGATATGAAGTTACAATTATAGGTATATTTATTGCATATTTATGTTGGTAACTTTATTGCATTCAACTATATAGGTATTGAAAGGGCATACCTAATAGGAAGCATATATATTAACTTCATTATGCGGAACTTGTGTTCAGGAATTTAGCCAATAACCAAGAGACATACTTACACGACCAAGTCTTACTATGATTAACACGGGTAAATTTAATAGTATATGGGCATGCATGCCATTTGTAATTCACGAATGGTTCCAGTGGCACATTCTAATCACTGTTCTTTTGTCTAAGTTGTGTGACCTTTAAACATTGTGACACAGAATTAAATATAATCGACAGTAACGACCCTCGCCAGTGCTCGAGGAAGTGGGGTCATGCAAATTTATATTAGGCTGAAGTCAAGGCCTTGCCGATCGTTTTAGTCATCTACCTAGTTATTCATAGGGTAATAAAATCTGAGGCCAAGCAGATCCGGCCTTCTTCATTAACGAATGATACTGACATCAGTCTTGAAGGATTCACATACAGACGAAGACTTTACAGTCGTACGCTCAACATCGTAAATTTGCACCGGGCCGATCTGTTTGCATATTCATAGTAAAACAATGTAGAACGCGGTGCACTAGGGCCGCGGTGGCACAGTTTCTTGTTTGAGTTATAAATCAATCTGTCCCAGTTAGATTAGCGTTTCCACGCGGCGTTGCTTCGGCATCGATGTCTTTGCTTTCGAATGGGATTGCTAAACGCGTGCCGTGTGCCCGATGCAGGCGGAGTTGCCCGTGTGGTGTAGTGTGTCTGTTTCGGTTCCCCGCGCTCGCCCACCTTGCCATCACGTGCGTTTCGCTCAATGTTGCATAATCGTCTAGCGCACTCGCGCTGACGCAGCTATGTTGGTCTCTAACGCAACCGCTGACAATTCGACAGATTTCCAACTACCAGACTAACTTGACTCCACACTCAACTCGCAAGTGACTGGTCACCTTAACTTAAGCCGATCGTAAAAACGCACACACATTCATCATTGTAACGAAAAAAACATAAATGCCCTTTGTAACTAATAACATAGTTAACTGTACGAAGAAACGATATATATATATAATCTTGCTTTTTCTAATTTACTAATCATTTGGACTCTCAGTTTTCTGTTTATCCGTATAGATATCATTATGTATTTCTTGATGTGATCGTAAAAAACAATGCCAATGTACATCCAAAATATGGTTTAGATATGAATTGTATATACGCATTTATGTTAAAACATTTCTTTATTTGATCGTGTTGTCGCTTGTTGTTAATAAATAACCCTCGTGACAATACGTTCATTTATAAACATTCACTGCGCTTTATGTTTCTCTTGAGTGCATAAAATAAGTAGTAGAGTCAATGAAACAACGTACGTACCTTGTAATTTGTATTCTTGAACGTACATTACATAAAAAATGCATAGGTAGAACATTTTGAACAGCTCGGCGAATCGTTCAGTCGGTTAGTGAATTGGTCCGTCCGTCCTCGGCCTCGCGTTTGCTTCCGCATGGCGGCTTATCCTCGGTCTGAAGTGCCCATGATACTCGCTCGGACCTTGATCCTAGACCTTCCCGCAACCTTCCCGACTATCCAACATGTGCCGTCCTTTAATTGTATTTAATTTATCACATGATCAACCTTTTCGTTTCCGTTCTAGGTATAACCAACAAACTGGACGCTCATCTTGGTTAAAGTACGTAAACGATTTTAGTTTTTTTTTAGCCTATTGTATTTTTTTATATATTGTGCAAATATTTTGCGTCAGTAGCTGATCACTATGCAATGGTAGCAAGGTCGTGACATGACGTTTCACCTCCGAATAAGCTTTAATACATCCCTTTGCCCTGCGATAGTGACATTGAGTATGCCATTTCCCCTATTATTATGAAAGGTAACGATACCAATTTGAAACAGTACAATGCCATTCACAATAAATACGAGCAGGTGTCAGGAAACAACTTGCGTACAAAACATGATAAGTGTATGGCTTTTGATTAAGTTTTAACACAATCATGCGCAAGGATTAAAGTATAAAAATTATGCAGGATGCACTCATTCAAGCAAACTATTATTGAATACTTTTCCTTCAAATGTTCCCTTAAGTGAAAAACAATGGATCCCAATTGCGTGTTCCATTTTATAACAGTTTTGCATTTGCCGCCATTGATGCGATTTTGGAGCCCTGCCAACGCTCCAGTGGGTCTGGGAGTGATATCCGGAGCCCATGTGCCGACACTTAAGTATGTACATACGTATATATTTAATACTAAAATCCTAAATCTATATTTCTTCTTTGAAGTAGTTTTAAATTATTTCAAATAATATACGAATCTTCATTCTTACTCGTTTCTAGGGTTCCGTACCTCAAAAGGAAAAAGGAACGGAGGATCACTTCATTGTCGATCTGTTTTAAAATAACAAGTTTTTAAATAGAAATCGTTAGTTTCTTTTTTTTGTATTTCGTAGGTACATAGGTACATACCACTTACTTTACTAAACATTGATTATTTTATCTTTCCAATGTCATTCAGTGTTAACGGTTACAGATACCATTGTATTTACCTAATGCGGTCGTATCGTATACCTATTTAATCAGCTATTCTGAATAACATTTTATCATTTCCTTTTGATAAATAAGACCTTCATTAAAACAGAATTGTAAAAACAAACAAGACGCTTATAAGTTATAAGCAAGCTATAATGCTTGATATAATTAATATTTTTAACATCACCCTGAATTGAAGTATTTAATGCTAATAAATGGTAATTCTTCAATGTTACGTTGATTTTATTGCGATGGTCAACTCTCATTGTGTGTTTACAACAACAGCAATCGCAGTTGGAGTAGGTAATTGTTCAATACCACTTATAAACGTTTCCTCGCTTCATCTTTATCAACCAGTCTTCCGTCTCTCTTTCTCTTATCGCATGGCATGTTTATAATGATATCGTCATCTTGTAGAATCACTTGTGAATAAATAAGTGTCGTATGGGCTTTAGTGTACATATTTGCGAAGCGTCTAATAGAATAATTAATTGCAATAAGGTAAGCTTACGTGAGCACAGTAGGACGATTGTTGTGGCGGTCACCTTGCGCGTCCTCGCACATCTCGGACGAATAGAGGTGGCTCTTATTAGTTCCGCGTTCGCTTGCACCGCGCCGCGGAATGTGTGTGAGCCGATAGCCTGGGCACGGTCGCCAGTTACGCACCTATCTAGCCAGGGAAACTTCTAAACGAACCGTTAATAGTTATCAGTACTCCAACATTTTAATGTATTCGAAAAGCAAACTGCAATCGGATTAAATTCGATTTTGTTTATGCTTATTCCGCCAAGTTGAGCAAAATAACGTGGGTGTAGGTTTGCGGCAGGCGACCACCCTCCTCGTTCGATGCGGCTGCAGCCTGTTCCTGTCTCTTTCTGTGCCGCTCCTGACAACACAACCGACATTAACATACCTATTATAGGAGCTTTAACTCGCAGCTTTACCTTCCCAACTCGTTTGCATATCTCTGCTTAAAGGGCGAATCCTGCGTAGCAACTCACAGGATCACTCCCCGCTGTGCGACGCGCCGCACTGAACTTCCACTGGTTTGTTTTCCGTTCGATGTACATACATACAACATGATGGTTATTGTTGGCTTTGACATTGAGTACTTATTGTTACACATTACGGCGAACTATGAGACGATGACGATCGCCGCAGCCTTGGCGTATGGTATGTTTGATTATTCTGCACGTCACACCTACAATTTGCGCTGTTGTTAGTAACCAACCTATATAACGCTTCAGGCGGCCAAACCGAACTTGCTTATCAGGCTGAATATCATTCGATGTTTTCCTCACGATTGCCAACTTATTTCATTTACCATATCAGACTTGATTATAGACTTTGTTTTAGTCGAGTTTAGAGAGAGACTCATCAAGTTCGTACAGTCAACGTCATAAATAAGTGATAATTTATGTACCTTGTCGCTTTTAATCGTTTCACAATTTTGTATGACATTTCAAACATGACGTTAAAGTGACAAGGTACATAAATGATCACTTATTTATGCTGATGACTGTACCTCCGCCAACGACTTAATTTGATGCACTTAATGTTTATATTTACGTGGACGAAAATGTCCAAGGATCAAAAATATACCTACATTATTCTGATAGTTTGCAATGTACATAGGTACTGCGTTGCAATTCATTGAAAAATAATAATTATGTAGGGATATTTTTCAACTTAAACTGCACATTTTTGACGTGTATAATATACATTATTCATAAATTATCTTATTAATCTAATATTTTAATCTGTTATATACAATGCATATTACACCCCTCATGCGTGCAAATCGCTGGATTGTAAACTCTAGCAAACTATATTACTGCTATAGCATTCATATTAAAATATTAGATTAATAAGATAATTTATGAATCATCGAGATACACGAGGCTATGATAGTGTAAGCTAGAGCTAGTGATTCTGGCCTCGTGTACTTGCTTGAATTTTAGGCTAGTAGGCTAGTGAGCGTGCTTGTTAACTAGTGTCAAACATAAGCCAGGATAGTTTAATAGGATAGAGTTCTGTTTTTCAAGCTGACTTTGCTATACTGACTTCTTAACTAGTTTCGTGTACCAGTTATTATACCGGCTAGTTTGCGACGATAGGTTTATTTTTCAAGGAGGTACCTCCCCTATTTTTTGAGACTATACTTTTACTGAAATAAACATGTTGAAATTGATTTTAAATGGTTTAAAACAAACCTATATTATGTTTATAGAATTCTTGGTCTCATCCATGTAAGTTTTTGAAAAAACTTGTCGTGTTATAGGTCCCTAAGTACCTACCTAACTGATTTATTCTAGACGTGTTTCTCTTATGAATGCATTCAATTTTTCTCCAAGGGCGTGTTGTTATCCTAGTGACTGCAAATATACCTACTGGCTTCAAATTTACTAGCATCGTGTAAACAGCTCTAGCTTGGGCCAA
The DNA here is from genome assembly GCA_923062465.1 of Acleris sparsana. Classification (NCBI taxonomy): domain Eukaryota; kingdom Metazoa; phylum Arthropoda; class Insecta; order Lepidoptera; family Tortricidae; genus Acleris; species Acleris sparsana. Next base: position 8,627,710 of record OV281293.1, read on the forward strand.
GCCAGGATATGAGACGTCATAATCTAGTATCTTTTCCAATGTTCTTCAATCTCTTCACGATTCCTTGAGATTTAACACTTCAGGTTTTCTTTGTTTATGTACGTATCTGCTTAATGTTTCTTTTTATTTCACACGCGCATAATTTTTTTGCATCCCATCTGTTTCACAGATCCCATACGTCTAGCTACTTTATCAATTTCTTATAGTTAAATCACATGATTGGTTAAAAAAGTATACACAGAGATTATCAGATTTGTAATACTTTAGCGTCTAGTTTGTTTTGCGACGATCGGTGACAAATAATTTTTAGTATAGTGCGTGGACTGCAATATAATATGAATGTAGTTGTAAACCAGTCCTTAGCACAGTTGAGTTGAGGACCCTATTCATCGGGTCGTCCTCAGGGCGTCTGAGTCACACGAGTCGTTGCCGTTAAGAGGGCATTGCTCACTTGGTTGCTCCCCTTGGCTCGCCCGCTGCAGTTTCAAGAATAAAGTCACTTGCGTACGTAGCAGGACGCTCATTGTTTAAACGCATCGTCCTTATTCTAAATGTATTGTCTCCTATTTAAAGCGTCAGCCATTTTGTTATTGATTGTAAATTAATGGCAATGCATGCCTATAATGCTCGACCCTTTCAGATCTATGGCAGACAATGGTAGGTTTAATTTAGGCCGTAATTGTAAATTGTACTTGACCAAATTTGAATTAACTGATAGAAAATTCTATACACGCAGGATCTTTCAGCAGTCTGTGGTTCATTTTCTACCCAGTTAACGAATATGTAGTTAGAAGACGTAGAGTGGATTTAAATTTAGAAGAGGATGGGAGCAGGTCGGATGACATCTATAATAAGATCACGAGAGACCGATGATACGCTCCTACCTACCTATAGCTGCGATTGCCCAAGCTTTCACGGGTTGTTGACTCTACCAAGCGCATTCGTCGTCTGCACGAGACTAAAATAATTAAATTATCTGATATTGAAAATACCAAAAAAGTGATATTTCTCTATATTTTCAAGTATTTTTTCTTTTAAATTTCTTTGTTCTTCGTAGACAAAATAAGAATACAAATTTGCTAAATTCTGCAGTGATTAAAAATTGGATTTATAAGATAATCCTACTATGGACTGGATTACCGTAGCATACCGTATACCTTTATATCTACTCGGAAATAAGCTTTCGTCACTGCTATCGTATTTTGTCTTTTTTTGGTCCCATCAGGGTGGTCCTGCAAGTGGGTGGTCGACCACATAAACCGCACGAACGTCTACTTTCTTGATCAATTGTTTTTTTTTCTTCCACAGATTAACAATCTCTTTGCAATAATTCCAAATTCAATAGTGTACGATATACTTATCTTGCAGTAATGCGTTTCCATTTATTATGTTGATACTATTGAGGGCACCTATTTCCCTGATTATCATCTTGCGCAATATCTTATTTCGCAATCGGCGCTGAAAGCAAACAAGACTTACTCTATTCTAGTACATTCAGATAACCAACTCCAGATAACATCATTCAAAACCGTTTTGTGGTTGGTCGGGCAGAGCTAGTCGAATGTTATCTAAACCTAAGCGAACAAAGCCTAAGATGAGCTATGATATTATTAATCGTATAATCACCATAGGTGCGGTTCTGTGTAACCTCTGAAACGAATGTAGGTTGGACCATTGCTCCATTTCCCACATGGCAAATTGTTGATCGTCCTCGGAATGTTGCGCGTGCAATATCTTATCTATCTGTGTAATCCGACGGTGTGCCCCATCCAATATTGTCATCGAGGCAATTCGGGCTCGCGGCCTCGCCCGCGTTACGATCTAGTTGCGGGAGGCACCGTAAGCCTCGCTCACTCAGCGCACTCAACAGTTTTTCGGGGTTAACGGGCCTCGCGAAAGGACTGAAATTTGTCAGGTCACGGATTAGCGATTCCGCGAAGTTTAAATGTTTTAATTGCAGCTCTGTGTTTTATGTAAGCGTACATGCTACATACGTTTTTGCATTAGTTTTTATATTTCGAGATGTATGACCTATCATTATAATGGTTTTCCTATTATGTATATTGTGACTGTTAACATTTGTACTTCAAGCAATTCGTCTGAATCGCTCAACCTCGCTCTGGTTCTGGTTTATGCATCTGCACTGCAAGGTGCCGGTGCCGGTTAAGATAAGGTGAATTTAACTGTTGTTGAAGTGCACCAACACTGCTGCACTGATCCGTAAGCTTCGGCCCGGGTATCGCAACACCGACGACGCTGATACGCGAAAGACTCGTCTCTCCATCGGCGCTGTCAGTTTCTGGGTCGCACCGATTAATTCACTTAGCCTACTTTTGTTCACTGCTGTAACACTTTTATATGTTTGACATAATTTTGCCGCTCGACTGTGCTGCTCGCTGAGTAATTGCATTCACATTATGTATTCTCATTATCACAACAATGCTTTACTGATTACAGTAAATAAGTTGACAATAAATTATTTATATTTCCTTTTCATAAGTTAAACGTTATAACTTTGGATTTATTTTAAAATATCCTTATTGTGCCTGTCATAGTCAGTCTCTTTTAATAAACAATGCCGTTTGTTTATTGCTCCTAATACTTATTTGCTGTTCGGAATAACACGAACATATAGCTCGAATTGTTATCAATAGCCCGGTTACCAACAAAGGGTAGTGTTATTGCGCACAAGACCATTTAAGATAAATAAACAAGTGTTCCCAAAGAGAGGGAAACTCCCCATTAAGAGTTATCATATTTTGGTAGACGCCATTATTGTAAACTTAGGAAGTAAACCTAAAAGTAAATGTACTCGTAGGTACTTACTTTTACTAGGTACTTATGCAATTACTATTAATACTTACTTCATTCGCAGAGGTAACACCAAACCGGATGGATGAATTCAGAGTAGGTGATTTACTTTGGTCGGATACTCATTTGTCCTCCTTAAAATATAAATATTTTAAACAACAGCCTTCCTGATTTTTTAAATGTTCTGATTTCCTAAAAACGCGATTTGAATAGACGCTTGGTTATCGTATACGGTCGGGTTGTCGGTTACGTGTGTAAAAGTGTAAAATTTCAATGTCTAAAAATGTGTTAAAAGCTTTTAATCAAATGAAAAGACAATGTCCACGAATTCCACGATTAATGTACGCGAACAAACAACCTTTAGAAAAGTGATCTCAGTTTCCTGAGTTGACAGATCAAGATGAATCCTTTCTTTAGCGACAATGGATGTCAAAGCAGGATGTGGTCGTCGGTAGTTCCTCTGAGCAGGCAGAGGCAGAGCATTGTTAAGAGTCCGCCGCACACTCGCGCGGACTGACAGAGGTGTGGGCCAGCGGATGCGGTGGTGCGCTCCGTGCGGTGATGAAACTGACACAGTTTCTAAAACGCGTATTTGGTAATCGAACTCCCAACTCGTGAAAGCCGCACAGGACGGCAGCCTCGCGTATTGTACATGTCCTACTTCAAACAGATTATACTCGCTACGGTTTTGCCGGCACCGAAACCCAAAAGTCAGGTCTTCTCTCTATACAGTCATTGTTAAAGCACGCCGATACTCGTACGTAAATGCGCTCGCGTCCCAGATTTGGGGAGTGAAACTCGATCGTTGATTGGCTTATAACAAACGTTGCTACATTTTCGCCTTGCATTCAATTCCATGAGAAGTTGCAGATATTGCCTTTCGGCCACTAGGTCATTCGAGACCTAATAGTTATATTACCTTTATGTACGCCAAACACAAAGGAGATTTAATTTCCTTTGTGCGAAGGCGAATCGCAGTTTGCGGAAAATGACATGCTCCTGCAAGTAATTGTGTATGTAGTATTAATTATGTAACTCCTCATAATTTCCATGGGCATTGTCTTCTCGATATTAGCGCCTTGACCAGGTTCTTAATGTTAATAGTTATAAAGTCATTTTAATCTCTGATTGCCACCCTAATTATTAATAAGCATTTATAAATGACAAATTAAGAGGTAACATCAGAATCTGGTTTCAAATCGGTGCCACTATTTTTCATGCAAAAAAGTTAAACACAACCGTACATTTGTAAAATAAAAAAAAATGGGGCATAAAAGTCCGAAACAGAGAGCTTTAGCGGCTAAGGCCTCTCTGATTCGTACTCCATTGACTTCTCAAGGTGGGAGGGAGGTAGTGGAGGTGGGACAATATTATAGGCGATGAAATGAATCTCATACTAGGTATATGAATATAATTGTAATCAAAGTTCAAATATTGTATGTGAAATTATTGATGTACAAGGGTTATTATTATTTTATATGAATGTGTAATTTAATTGTTGCAGGCTAGGCTCGGGCAGCGAGTGCGGCGGCGGAGGGTCGGGCGGCGGCGCGCCCGCTCCGCAGTCGGCGCGCGTGTCGTCCGTCGCCGGCGGCATGGCGGTCAGCCGCGTGCCCAGCCCGTTGCACGACGGGAACACACCCGTCGCCGAAAACTGGTGTTTCACACAGGTATCTTATTATTCTCTCTCAGATGTGTTCTTCTCTTATTCCTTTTGCGGCTTGGACTTGGCGAGTAAAACTGCTAGTAACAGCCTTATGCCTTTGGTAATAGAGCTCGCGTTTGACATTTTTGAGCCTAATGTTGGATTATACATTATCGCTGGTAAGCCGATGTAAATCGGTAATGAAACTCACCAAAGCACTGCAGAAGTCTTAAATAATGGTTGATTTGTTGCTCGTGCTTGAAGCTTGAAGAGACTGTTTAGTTCGCCAATGAGCCAGCAAGCCAAAGAATTAATATTTTTTGGCTGTTTTCTCTCAAATTCCATTGCATTCTATCCATTGGAGAGCAAAGACTGCTGGAATGCCAGCAAGCCGGCTAGCCAATAATATAAACTGCCAATGAAGCTTCTCAACAGACCGTAAAAGCCTTGAAAATAGCAGTGTGGCTCACCGGCTCTGCGCGTGCTTGAAATTCCGAAACGGACGAGGGTCGCCTGTTTCGTTCATCAATGGGCCCTCGCGAGTCGCCGCGCGAAGGAGTACCACTGTTAGCTCGCTAACTTGCCAGCAAGTCGACGAAGAAGCTTGGTTTGATCCTTACACGCCCTAGGAATGAGCTGAACTCCGGTTCATCCAGCGTATTATGTTTCTTTAGTCTAACCGCCACTACTTTGTTTTGGTATTGCCACTGGAGACGTAAATCGATAGACAGAAAACTGTCATAGTCACGGTCAAGGAGATAGTCAAATACTATACGCCTTGAGTGTTAAGAAAAGTTACTTTTACACAAAGCAAACTTAAACCAATTGATACTAAGGCCCGTATTAATACACTGAACTCAACTCTAATGCTTGTCTCGAGATGAGTCAAAAATTACAGTGTTTTATGGTTTGGCGTTTACTTTGACGTATCTTGTGACGGGCCTCACAGTCTTAATGAGTTTATGAATACGGCCCATCTCTTATAGGTGTTGATATTGTACTCTCTGTTTTGTTTTACATTGTTACAATATTTTTATACGCACTTTCAATAGCGTCTACTGATTCCAAAATAAAATGTGCACAGCGTAAATGTCAAACTGTCAGGAAAAATAACTGCGAATGTGTTTATTCAGTCTTACTGAACAGATAATATTAGTTGTTGTTAGATGACGACGAACAATTAACGTCACTTGGATTCTGTAAAACTGGCTAGCATCCATCTTGTGCATCAAGGACTGATACTCGTACTTTCGGGAAGCAAAGACAGCTACCACGTCGTCATACGAATGGATTTTAAGTCTCATTTAAAGTAAAAATACTATTTTGATTTAAGATTAGATGTAAAAACGTAACATAATGTAAGCCGAAGTGCCACGAAAAAGAGTAGCCAAGTCTATTTGGGGTAAGATGTTAGTCAAAGACAAACTCTTTAAGTAGATCGAGGCAAGCCCTTGTTTATTTTGACGTCGATGGCTAAGCACGAAAACCGCACCACGTTCAATTGTATGCAAATGCATGTATGTAAGCGCTTCATCAATACAAACGCATGCTGTATATGGACACGTTGCGTTGACCGTCAGTCCAAATAGATTAGCTGGAACCGCTCGCAGGTGGTTATAATTCTTAACTTGCTATTCCCTTGCCCTGTAATGTGTAACTCCGGATGTTTTAATTATACTAGATCTAGATGTTATTAAGTTAATGATGAAGCCAAGCGTGGTTGACCTCAAACGATCATCGAAATAGAATCCCAGCGGACACATCAAGCGGAGTGGTCGTAAACCTTACTCCGCAGTCTACACCCAATGCCGTAAATATATGAGCCGTCTGAAGGCGTCGCTGCGGCTAAGCGCCGATAATGTTGTTTGTTGCCGCCCGTTATCTCTGAACTTGAAATGTTGCCGCACAACGGTGTTAATGTGTAAACTAACAAGGAAATAAAACAACTCTTCCGCCTTCTCGCAAGTACATAAGTTACGTGTCCAATAATCGAGGCGATGATGACGCGTGCGGCACGTTGCGGTTCTAGGCGTCGCCGCCGCAACGTGACGATAAACACGAGTTTGCTAAATTCAAGTAAACCTTACAAAATTTGATTACTTATTAATACATTTTCATGTTTCATAAACGTGACCACCAACTGCTCGTTCATTTTTACGAGGCATTTTAGTCAACAATTCATTGTTTGGGAATCAATGTAAGGAACAACAAAAGAAACGGCACGTTTAAGCCCTCCCGAGCGAACAGATTTTTGTACGCAAATATTTGTTCCGGCACACATCTAAAATGGCTCTTGGATTGGCTTATTGAGTTGCGTCGAACTATCTTTCTATCAGTTCTGTCTTTAATATTGGTTTGAATAAGAGTAACATGCAGTAATCGCGGTAAATTTTGTGTTATATTCTTGCGATAACGCTTACAACTCAAATTATATTAGATCTTCTGCCCACTGCGCCCTAGTTGTTGGCGAGCGCTTGGAACAATTAGGGCAACCGTTTACTCGGACGACATAGTCGCCGACCCGGTATTACCTTTTTGATGCTTTTTGCCCAAAAATCTATTTGGTTCGCGGACGATAACGGTTTTCCGCATTATGCGCGACGAGCCGGCACGTACACTTATTAAGGTCTTCGCTCTGGCTCGGTTCAATTTCGGCCTGTTGATCATCATTTTACTAACCGTTATTAACGGAATTAATTCCTATATATTTCGTACTAAACTACCTACTTTAAAGTTTATCTTATTTAAGAACTTATACAGAATGTCTTTAGGTCGTGCGATTGCGATCACGTGGTCACGTTTCTCTCATTCTCATCTACTAAGCAATCGGAAAGGTCTCGAGGCATTTGGCGGGGCATGTGTGTATTACCTACCTACTAGTTAATATAGCGGAGCTAACGAGGTTAAAGCATCCATGGCTGACCGCTGAGACAATTATTAGATGTCCCGTACAATTCATCTCTTTATATCATTTAATGGTTACCAATTTACGCGTTATTATCTGAGTGGGTGGCTATTATTGATCGCAGAAACAATGAGCACTTCAGTGTGTGACCCTGAAACGTAACCTTAGACCTGGTTTGCGTTATGACGGAAGGTTTTATGTAACCACAGACATATGTACAGATAATGGGTATTGACTGAAGTCGGTACATAAAAGTCACCTTGCCTTGGAATTGTAGACTACCTAATCGCCAGATGTGAATAAAATAGTAGTCAGCCCACTCACAACTGGCCTGAAACATGTCTCGCGGAACCAATACGCGGGCACTTCACGTGACGCGCTCAAGGGGAAAACTTTTATCGAGGAAATGATAACAGTAAGCGCTATCTACATTCAGCGACCGCTTCGGTGAGCCCAAATTAATACAGGTGACTTTGTCGTGATGACGACCTCGAGTTTGCCGTTCCGACTAAATTATGTAACTTATTACGTTTTGTGCAGTCATAGCAACAACGCCACGGATCTGAGATTACTGTCAGTAAACGCGAATAGATTGGATTAACCACCTATAAACTAAAGAGAGAAAGCCGGAGACAAAATTTCTAATTTGGACGCCGTAATTGTTGTCCAACTTGGAAAGTTACCTACTGGCATAGGAATTTGCTGGCTCGCTTTTTCCAAATTAAATGTACTAGTTCTACTTTGACGATGAAAGCGTTTTCTCCAAAAGATAACATGATTAATACGTTTTAACTATTTATGGCCATGCCCACAGCCGCGATATATCGCGGCTGTATATATCTGTCCAGCCCGTTCTCAAGTTAGAATAGTAATCTGGCGATAAATCTGTCCACGTCCACCGTATAAGGTTGGCCGGACGAGTTGGAATCTGCAAATGGGCGTTATCTGTATGTCCGCAAATGCGCGGGGATGATGCGGGCGGCCTTGGAGCGGGTCGGCGACCGGGCAGAGACCCCAGCAGCACCGCAAGCGCCGCGAGCCCGCAAGCAACCAACGGTCGAGGGCAACGACCACGGCGCCCGCCGCAACCCGCAACCAACGCTCACCTATTCCTCCTGACCTTCACCTTGCTCCAACACTCCACCCGGACCGACTGGGCTCCACGACGTTCAAATCGATGCCGTACACTTGAAACAATACGCATTGCTGAGACATGGGCCCACAAGGCGTATTTTATACTAACACTAGTCATGTGCGTTGCATACACAAGTCCCAGACTTAGATTTTCTATAAAAAATATCTTAAAAATAGCTTCTATAATATTTGTTACATCAGGAGCGTTAGGTTCGGTCGTTGGTTTTTTAGACGGAGTCCGTGTCTTCTGCTCTGGAGTCCGTCATATCTCCACCCTAGCCCCCGACTAGAGGTGGGATGCGTAAATGCATTTCTCCAACGAAAAAAAAGCTCTACTTAAATATATTTAAACAAAAATAAATCATTAAATAAGAACGGAAAAGAAAGAAGTAAGGAGGATTACTTGTTTAAAAAGTTAGATCCCTTTTGCGTTAACTAAGGTTCATGTGCTAATGTATACATTTGGAATTTTACGCCGTGTGTAACGGCCATAGGGTGGATATCCAGCCAATATATTTATTATCTGTTTTGTTTTATTTTTATTTTGACGGTAACTGTCACCCGAACCATTCAATACGAATGTCAAACAAACTTAGAATGGCCTACCTACTAGTTTTAATTTTATTAAATTTTATGTTTGTGAACTATTCGTCAGTTAACCAATGATGATTCGCAAATATTCTTCATTTTCGTCCTTCGGTTGTCTGCATGTACCTAATCATACAATTACATTTTATTTAGAATACTTATTGCAAATTGGGAAGTTTTATTGTACAGCATATTAACTTCAAGTTTGTTATTGTTACAGGTCAAAGTGGTGAAATTCAGTTACATGTGGACAATAAACAATTTTAGTTTTTGTAGAGAAGAGATGGGTGAAGTGTTAAAATCATCGACATTCTCAGCCGGTGCTAGTGACAAGTTAAAGTGGTGTCTTCGTGTTAACCCTAAAGGACTCGACGAAGAGAGCAAAGACTACTTATCGTTATATCTATTATTAGTGTCGTGTAATAAATCAGAAGTTCGAGCGAAGTTCAAGTTTTCAATATTAAACGCCAAACGGGAAGAAACAAAGGCGATGGAGTCACAGCGCGCATACAGATTTGTTCAAGGCAAAGACTGGGGATTCAAAAAGTTTATAAGAAGGTAAGTTGGAACTACCTGGTCAAGTTGACTTTATTTATTACACTTCTCACTTGTATTTTGTTTTTTTTTTCATCAAAACACATAAGCAAAGCATGTCCACAATTTTATACTAAAACAGTCAAAGTTGATCGCGATTACAATGATATATAGAGTATAAGATGTATGTGAATAGATTACAGTAAATCTCACGACTTAACCCCGGTACCGTGGTAATATTGTACAAGTTTAGTTGAACCTGTTGTTCACAAAACGTGCATGAAGTGCATTGACGTTAACACTCGGGGAAGCATCGTACATTAAAGTCGCAGGCACGAGATATCGGCAGTTTATTAGATATTATGGCTATTAAAGTTTATTATGTTTAACATTATTTGTGTTTTCCTCTGTAATTGCGCGTCATTTCAAGATTATGCGCGTTTATCGGGTTGTAATTACATTTCGAATGGTCGGATTATTGTAGTTGCGGACGTTATCCAAATATATGGTTTTTATATCATATGTAACTACCTATGACTGACCGGAAAATAAAAGGTCTGGTCGTAGTTTTGTTAATTGGTATATGCTTAAAAGTTGGGAAAGTACAGGTATTCTATTCATTAACAATGTTAATTTATTTACATCACATTAATGTTGTTTAAAGTCAATATTTTATTTAACTTCGTTGGTATTAATCACTTGTAGTTTATACATTTCTAAAGATGCTTCACCCGGTTTATAACTGGTAATAAACGTCTGGTGTAATGTCCAACACACTCAATAGTGCGATCGCGCCTGATACTAATTTTAAAGTCACTTTAGAACGTTAGTCACAGTCCTTTATACCGGACAGTTGAGGGCGTTGACTTCATAAGTCTTCCGGCTTCACCTATCAACAGCTCGTACCATCTGCTATTGATTAAAACATGTCCCATTCTCAATTGCAGAGACTTCCTACTAGACGAGGCGAACGGTTTGCTCCCCGAGGACAAACTGACAATATTCTGCGAGGTGTCGGTGGTGGCAGACAGCATCAACATCAGCGGGCAGAGCAATGTGGTGCAGTTCAAAGTGCCCGAGTGCCGGCTTTCGGACGACCTAGGAGCCCTATTCGATAATGAGCGGTTTTCAGACGTAACGCTAGCCGTTGGCGGCCGGGAGTTTCAAGCGCATAAAGCTATATTAGCAGGTACTTATTATTATATGCTTGCTTGTGCTTTTCAACTTTACATCAACATAAAGCGGTCTTTACCTCCTAGAAATTTTAATTTTTGGTTAGTGCTAGTTCCACGGAGCAAAGGAAATCTATTACAAAGCCACCCTAAGGAATCCCATAATATGCTGGCCTACACTCTATACGCGGATATTGTTAGGAGATGAATTTGGAAAAAACTATTTATTACACTAGGAGTGTTTAAATTATGATACTAAGTTGAGTGGTTGATATTATTTTGATATTTTTGATCCTTGGTCATATTTACGTGTATACTTTTTAATTTAATTTTATCTTTTCAATAACTCAAGTCCAACAAAACTCTATTCGTAAAATATTAAAAGTACTCTTAATTTCATTTAGAAAAACAATGAGGTTATTTTAATTATAGTTACTAACACTAGTTACTACTTAAATCTTTTCCATTCGTAAGCAAATAAAGAATATGTCTTTATTGAAGCGTGTCACAATAAACTGTATAAATTGATAAAGCGTGTTAGTGGTTTGTTTGCTTAGCACGTACTAGCCGCGGGTTTGTGCGATAACACTAATATCAAACGCTGTTAAACCTTTAGAATTTCCGGTTATATTTCCCTCTTTACTAAACGCTGAGCATTGATATTTAGTAAAGCAAGCTCATAATATTCAGGTCATGGAAATCCCCGTTTCTTATCGAGTTAGGCATGACCTTAATAAATTGACCCGTTTTTTGTTTTTGCAACCTGGTTTTTAGTAGGATAATGATATCGAGCGACAAAATCCGTGTGCTACATTTATTTTTAATTTTAAATTAGGCTTACGTGACGCTACAAAGTTTTATTATAATACAAACTGGCTAAACATTATGTAGGTATAGTTGAACAATGTTATCACGCCGACGAGCTGAGTATATTGCAGCCACTAGGGCTTGTTCCCAAATTGTGGACTAGAAAGTTTGAAACCAGAGCAAATTACAGCTGCACCCAAAAGCGTAAAAAAATTAAGGGCGTCGCTCGCCATCTGAGTCTCAGGTTTAGAGTTAAAGTTGAGCGGAATTGGGTTTAAGTAAGCAAGGGTTGTTTTTGTATTACATTACAGTATTTCAGTTTCGAGCATTTCTACTGGCAACTTAACTGTCTCGGAAGTTTTTTCATTTACAGACTTGATTTATACGATTTCCAAAGGCATGAAATGTTAACGGGTAACAGCCTGTTTTATTATAAACATTGACAACTTAATTTACAACCATGTTTAAGGAAATATCTCTTTGACAATTAAGATGCTGCTTCAATGCAATAGAAGAGTGATTTAGTTAATTCGTTTTATAAAATACAACGGAAAATTTTCATCAGGTGACGCGTTATTAAAGTAGTTCATTAAGTTAGTTAGTAAAGAGTGTTTGACAAATATGGTTGGATTTAATCCTGCTCTTGATGCTTTCTGGATTTCTTCTATTTTGTACCCGTGTATTAAGTACTACAAATTACTAATATAGACAACTTAAAGCATTTGGTATGTTAATTAGAGAATAATTATTCCAGTCCAATCGCGGGTGTTCATGGGTTGCAGTAATGAATTACTTACACTCTACCTAGTTTTAAAATACCTCCGAGTTAGTTAGTACCCGTTCTTTTCCATTCCTCTTCTGTACTTTAGAGAGACTTAAAAGACCGCCTTAAAATTAAACTTCCAGCCATAGAGAAACGTCACGTCTAAGGGCCCGGTTAGACGAGCAAAATTTTGTATCTATCTCTAAGATACGAAATAAGAGTAAGACGTCAATAGTTGTCGGCTACACATTGCGGTAAAAAGATCTTGTACCAGACCCTTAATGCATCTTGAGACGGGCAATTTACTAAAGATTCTTTTATCAATACGACGAATTATAGCCAAGACGCTTGCTCGTTTGTCTCTACATGACACATGTTATAACATGACAGTTGCTTTATGGAATGTTGTGTCCGTTCCAGCGCGAAGTCCTGTGTTTGCTGCGATGTTCGAGCACGAGATGGAGGAGCGCAAGCGTAATCGCGTAGACATCACAGACGTGGATCACGAGGTGCTGCGCGAGATGCTGCGCTTCATCTACACCGGCCGCGCGCCCAACCTAGACAAGATGGCCGACGACCTGCTCGCTGCCGCGGACAAGGTAACATTCAGAAATTAGAGATAACAGAGATTGTTTTTTCGCTTTGACATGAAGTTGGTAAAAACTAATGACAATTTTGTTAAAGGTAACCAATATCATTTTGTGGTTGTGCACTACTAATCCAATGAACAATACAATCTCAATTGCCAAAGCAGATTCAATTTTCAATTGGGTTGCGATTGCTACAGGATTTTTAATTGAGATGCTGCTATTTGGCTAGGCAGAGCAGCATTTCTGTATAGCTCACGCAAGTAAATGTTACTAGGATTTCATTTGCGTATTTTTATTTTGCAAGCTCATATCTACATAACAGGTTGCATTTTTAGGTAAACATGACAGTAAATTATGGCCGAACCGCAGAAGCAACATGTTATGTTCCGCCAATCTGCCATGCGAACACTGGCATGGTTAATTACTATACGTTATAACAATATGTTCTCAAAACAGTCGTAGCCATTACAACAGGATCTCTGTTGTAATGGCCTGCTGTCGGGAGTTGTAAAGTCCTGACTAGCAAGTTCTGACCGCGATAGTGAGCAAATACTTGGATTCCTGACATATCAGCATAAATCCTTAAGTATAGGAGGCTCGTTTGTGGTACTTTGATCGTTTTTTGATATGGCTTTCGTATTTTCTTTGCGATAAAATGCTTTAAGTAAGGGATAGTTTTACACGTTTTAACGATAGATATTTCAATACATGGAGACACTATTGTGCACACCGTACGACTACACACGCGAATTCTCAACCATTTAATACTACGCCGATACCATACGCAACCTTGAAAAGATTGCAACCGGTGTACTGAATGCTGCTGATAAGGCAAATCTCGCACATAACGGGCTTTATGGCCGTGGCTCTTGGCCGATAGGTAGGAATTAGGTATAGGTAGAGAAGTTTCAAATGACCAATGTGCTTATAGAACTGTGTCAACTTAAACTAAAAGAGTTCTTAACTTGCATCGGTTGCATTATGAGATTAACTTCAAAATTAGAGTAAGACAGCAACTCAACTTCTGCAATTTGTATTGCTATTGTAAACCGCGCTTAAGAAATAGTGGTGTAGTAGAAGTGTGTAGTAGTGTATGTGTGTGTGTGTAGTAGTGTATGTGTGTGTGTGTGTGTGTGTGTGTGTGTGTGTGTGTGTGTGTGTGTGTGTAGTGTAACGTCATTGGTTTTTAAATTGTATCGTTTGACATTCAAAATGTTCGTAAGGAGCATAAATTAAACATAGACAGGCTCATCAGCACAACTGTAGCGTCGTATCCCTATTGCTCACTCAACTAGTCCCCGTATATTAATGACAGATGGTCTCTTTCAGTACGCGTTGGAGCGGTTAAAAGTAATGTGCGAAGAAGCGCTGTGCCTCAGTTTGAGCGTGGAAACGGCCGCGGACACGCTCATACTGGCCGACCTGCATTCTGCAGACCAGCTGAAGGCGCAGACCATTGATTTCATCAACACGTGAGTATTCTGCATTTTATTTACGAATTTCTGGATGTGCTTCACTGATGGTCCGGGTTACTCTCAAAATTCCCTTTTCGCCAAATGACAATATAGTTCAAACGTCTGGATTGCGTAATGTCTTTGTTGCTATATAGATATGAACGGTAAATATATCTTTAGCAAAACGTCTCGATCTTAGAATGTTACAATTTAAAATACTATAGTAGCGAAACGTCTTTATCTTAGAATGTCTTTATCACTTAATAGACATAAAAGCTAAAATGGCGTGGTAGCAAAACGTCTGTATCTCAAAATGTTTTAATTACTAAATAGACATGAACGCCAAATAGCCCGTTAGCAAAACGTCTGGATCTTAAAATGGCGTGTTTATATGACATTTCATAATTAAAATCAACAAATTTTACTTTCGACGAATTACGTATTGCTACTACCTCGTTCTGTGGTCATGACAATTAACTAATTTTACTTTCGGTTATTTAGGTATTCTAACCACACGGACTATTAATATTTCCAAACGTTTGGCTACTTGCTCATTTCAATTCTGTGACGTCCTGCTAAATTGACACTTTGTTGACTAAGTATTCTACTTTCATGTCATTCAGCTGAATTGATTCTTTGCTGTTGATGTCATCTAGCTGAAATGGTCCTTTGTCGAAAAGGGAATTTGGAGGGTAATCCGACGGTCCTTATGTAGGAAATTTACTTGGCTGTGTTAGTCAAATACTGGGCTACCGTCCCTCACATTTGATTAACCAAAGCGGAGGTAATGAAAATATATAAACAGACAAGTGAAGTGAGGTCAGTTTCCTATCCCGCGGACCTAAACAAGTCCAAAATTGGCAAAAGTGTCTGTAAAGTCTTTTTAGATACGCGATTAGTCTCCCGGGATATTTGTAAAACTATTTCAAGGTGGAAATGGTCCTCCTGTTTTTCTCTCGGGCCAGTTGTGCCTTTGGGAATCAGAATATAAAAACGTTCGGTGTGAATGGAAGCTACAGGTGTCAGTAATGGTGTGTTGTGTGTGCAGGAGTCACGCGACGGACGTGATGGACACGGTGGGGTGGAAGAACATGATCTCGTCGCACCCGCACCTGATCGCCGAGGCGTTCCGCGCGCTGGCCACGCAGCAGCAGCAGATCCCGCCCATCGGGCCGCCGCGCAAGCGCGTGAAGCAGGCCTAGCCGCGCCGCGCCGCGCCCGCACCAAAGAGCCCGGACGTCTTCACGTACCCCGAATCGACCGATTCGCACCCTTTGTTTACTATGATTGATCTCAAGACGATATTCGATCCTAATGTTTTTTTGTCTCTCGCGGTCCGTTAATAATCGCCCGCTTTATAATTAATTATTTTAATGTGTAGGTTACGGATGCTGGACGCTTTTTGCGCGTTGTAGTTCGGATGTAGCGGAGGTTTTATCGTACGTGTTAAGGCTTGGAGTTATCTTTTTTATGCATGTCTTTTATGTGATTCTCTTGCACTGCTGCAGTTATGTTTTATGTAAATGATTGCTATGTATATTGAATACGGGATTCGTTTCCGAAAGTACCGAATGTCCGTGTCGTGTTAATCTGAATCCTGTAGTTTTTGCGAAAAATATCAGCTTGTATGATTATTTTTTTATTTATTGTAATCGTTCAGATATTCAATTAAAAGTAGCGATTCCTCTGTGCAGGTAATTATAATTAAAGTTGAATTTATTCATTAACGTAATCTCATTCCCATGAAAATTATCCAAATACATAAGAATAATCGGTAGACGTTTAAAAGTAGGAACTTTTGAACATAACGGTTGAAAAGTAGAATGG
Source organism: Acleris sparsana (assembly GCA_923062465.1). NCBI lineage: Eukaryota > Metazoa > Arthropoda > Insecta > Lepidoptera > Tortricidae > Acleris > Acleris sparsana. Next base: position 8,643,940 of record OV281293.1, read on the forward strand.
TAATTGAATGCAATAAATCTGTAAAAAGCTCGCGTTACGTAGTTTTGCATATAATTGTGCCCGAGCGGGGGCGAGTTAGTCGGAGCAAGCCCCTCGGGACAATTGCGTGTAACGCTGTGTGTAGCATTTCTAGAAGTTTAGGTGACTCGAGTGATTGTAAGAAGTCTATTGAAATCGTTGGTATTGTATATAGATGAGCTACGATCCCACCATTAAAATAATAATATTTCTAAGTACTATTGTAAGTGGTGTCACAGGTGAAACCGTCATTTTTTGACATCGTAAGGATGATAATATTCCAATGAAATGTTGTGATGTTTATTGAATTTTTCCATAGGTATTACAAACACACAAACGCAAGATTTTTGTTTTCGTTATTTGTATGTATGAATAATTTAATTTGAGTGAAATGGTATGTATTAAAAGTATTGTATAATTGGTTTCGCTTAGTTGGCCGTCCGATCGGCGCAGCCACGTCGGCCTCGAGCTTGCTCACTTCTATCAATTCAATGTATTGTTGATCCTAAATCTCAAACTAATTATCAACTGTCGGTGTTTTAACATCAGTAACATACTTTGTGTCCAGAGCTAGGCCACGTTTAACACCGTCAAAATAAACAATATCCTGAAGAATAATCTATGACTACATTTTAAAACGGGCCATTTGAGCTTTTTTGTCTATGTTACCACAAAAAAACTATTAACACGTGTTTAGTGTTTGTTAAGTCATACAAAACTGTCATTTTAGACGTGTAACTATGTAAAGTACCTTTTAGTAATACCATTTGTGTTGCGTGCCTAGCCCTGAGCTTGAAGTAAATTAATCCTCTTGAGGTGTACCTCAGAACCAATTCGATGGGCCACTATGGAACCATGTCAAACGTAAGAAATTTCTTACGTTTTGCTCTATTACATCACCTTGACATAGTTCCATGCCATAGTGGCTCAGGAATCAAATAAGTTGATTGTAAAGCACTACAGACGCCTCTTGATACAAAGTAAGTTTTATTAACTGATTTCCGAAATCTTGTGTGATCTTGATCTATTCAATTTTAGGTATCATTATATTGTAACACTGTGGCCAATAAATAGTAGTATTTGAAAGGAACATTTTATACCCAATTCCCGTTTACAGACAGCAGTCGATGTTATTAATTAAAACCTACCTGTTACTCACGTAACAACTGTCAGAGATGATAACTGTGATTTTCGACATTGTCAATAAGTTGAGCAAATAAATTAAAAACTGATGTGAACTTGAAACTTCTATCATTGGCCCTTTTCCCTGGTGACGGAGATTTGTAAAAGCAATCAATCGTATTTGCAAATAGATTATAGTGTTTTCAATCCACGATAACGCTTCCCGCCAAAATAATATCGTTTTTTTAAATTCAATATGGGTTTGCGTTTGACCTCGGTTCGACCCCACCTGATGTTAAATGGCGACCACGTTGAGGCGAGGGTGGTGCACGCTTACCTAAAAAAATGTAGTTTATACGACTGGTGCATAATGAGAGGCATTAATACACGTGTGGTTTTACGATGACAATTTGCCTAATTACGTGCATAGCCGCGTACATAACTTTATGTACATGCATATCATAAGTTTTCTACAATATATGAGAAACCTGTATCTGTGGTTGCCCTGTATCGGTCACCAATACTTTAATGTTAACATTAAAATACAACCACAAATGCAGGATTCTTAATATAGGCAATTTGCTTATTGTTTCTAAACATATTGTAGGGAAGTTATGATATGGATGTAGATATAGACAAGAACACTCTTGCTATAAGTTAAATCTGTAGTGCAGATATTTTTTGTATGATTTTACCAATCACGGGACTCTGGGAGTCCCGGACCTTTGGAAGGCGTACATGGAGCCGAAGCCTGGCCAGCGCTAATTACTCTGGTTGAAATGGCAGGCGGTGATTCGCCAACTCAATGGAATGGACCTCCCGAAATAGCCACATATATATAGCAGCAGGGAGGCAACAGTTCCAGAGGGGCTTCGGGTGGAGAGGTGCTTTTGGACTTTAAATGACTGGTTGGATTTCTTTCACACAAACAGAAATTTTGTGAAATAAAAAACCTTGTACGTCTGTTTGGGACTAGGTATCAATTAGAATAAAGACTATTATTATTTAAACAAGCATGTATTAATAAGTGTGAAATACCAAAAAACCTGCATTACCTGCTTTACATGCATTTATTAAAAAGTTACAAACGACAAAGGGAATTTCGGAAAATTTGAAAAAAATATTAATAAAATCATATCTCCAAAACCGTGACGCTTATGACCCAAGGTCCAAGGGCGAAAAGATAATAACAAACCCAACCCTGCGCGCCGCGCAGTGAGGCGATTCTTGGTCGCGATCGAGATGAATCCTATTCGACAAATCCATAGAAGTGACGCTCGTCATTCCATGCAAATTCACGATAGAGTTTCATCTCGATCGACCCGAGAATTGACATCCAAGAGCGTCGCGCGCGCTGGTACGCGAAGTTGCATTAAATAATGGGGCGCGGCACCTGTGCCGAGTGGTTGTACTTTTTTACAAACACGCGTTGGATACGCGCGCGCGCGGCGCTACACGTCACACCTGACGCAACTACAGCGCGTCAGCAGCGCGGGCACGCGTTGAAGCGATGTCGCGGATGCCGCGCTGCTTACGCCAGGCGACGCTGCTGCAACCCACGCGTTTGGTTCCACGAAGTTACAAATTACAAGCGGAAGTCTCTTTCTAACTCCTTTTACTAGGAAGAGAGTTCCGCTTGTAATTTGTAACTTGTATCTTTGTGAAACGGGCCACAGCTATCAAAACGTCGACCGTTGACGATACGATAACAACAGGTCAAAGACGATAATTATGGTTTTTACCTCCAAAACTAGAGGCAATGCTCATCAGTCAGTTTCAAAGCATCAAATACTTCCTGAGACCCGAAGCACAGTATATAGCTAAAGCAGTACCTAAAGAAGCTAGGCCTACTTTTCGAGATAAATACCTACTCTCCAAATGAGCGTCAGGGGTGTCCTTTAAAATCGCCACATATCGATTTTGAAAGCAATCCGTATAATAAATAAAAAGTTCAAGATGGCGGCTACTTTTTCTCAATCTGTCAACGGATTCCTTTTCGGATACTACAGATCCCCAGATATCGATTTTGGAAGCACTCCGTCGAATAATAAAAAGTTCAAGATGGCGGCTACTTTTTGACAGAAACCACACAGATCCCCAGATATCGATTTTGGAAGAAATCAGTTGAACATCAAAAAAGTTCAAGATGGCGGCCATTTTTTCTCAATCTGTCAACGGATTAGCAATCGGAGATCATACAGATTCCCAGATATCGATTTTGGAAACAATCAGTCGAATAACTAAAGAAAAAAAAAGAATATAAAATGCAAATGAAACCATTTGTCTCGAGGTCTCGACGTGACACTCGCGTCTTACAGCACCGCCATGTCCGCTTAGCGGTCTCGTAGAGGCGTGCGTCTGTGTGAGTGCGTCGTTTCGAGCGTTTGTTCGTAGCTTCTTTACTGTTTTATGTATATACTGTGCCCAAAGTCGACAAATAGTTTGGTACAAGTTCGGCGACTTTGGATGTCACTATCTATTTGATGCTCACTGTATGGGTAAATCAACTTTTCTTTTTAGCTCGTTATCATGGTGAGGTTTCCTGGGTCACTCATTAAAACTACGATTCCAAGTACATAAGTAAGTACTTTATGGCTTTTCTCCTGAATGTGCTAGAAGTATAGATTAAAATATTTTTTCTAAGAATCTCTATCACTGTTGTCTCCTGGCTTATGGGACAGAATAACAGCAACAAAAAGTGGATCCACCCAAACGTATTAGTAAAACGGACACTTAAGAGCGGTATTACCGTGTTTTTCAGCTACGGTGAGTTCTGTGACAGCTCATATAAATATGTATGACATTTATTTCTTTAACTTTACATAATAACTACACTGGTACACACGTAGCGACGCCGTTCAGGAATTTCAATAATTAATCGCCTATTTTTAAATACGTCGCATGTGAATGTGAGTATAGTAAAGTAAGTGATTGAAATTAAGAAATACGGCTGTCACAGAACTCATCGTAGAAGAAAAACAATGTAGCTAATCAGTTTTAAAAAAGCGGTAAGTATTTAAAATCCACCGTATCATACCCTGGCACACACCTGGCGACGCCGTTCAGAAACTTAAATAATTAATCGCCCTTTTTTAAATACCACGCATGTGACTATAGTACGAGTAAGTGATTGAAATTACGAAATACTGCTGTCACAGAACTCATCGTAGCCGAAAAACACTTTAGTAGACTTGAGTACATATACTTTATTAATAGGTACGGGCTTTAGTACTGTGAAAAAGTAGGTACACGTTTCCTCTTTCTTTTGTGCCCATCAAAGTAAACAAAATAACAAAAGTATCGAATATATTTTTCCGCTGCTAATACCAAATGAAAGTTTTTGAATTATCCGCTTTTTCTTAGGTTCAGCCACAAACTATATAGAGATACGGTTCAGCTTTCAGACTCTATTGCTGTAAGAACACTAAGAACTTCTAAAGTCTGTCTAATGAAAGCTGAACCTGGGAAAAAGCGGCAAATTCAAAAAATCTTGATATGGTATTACCGATCAATGAAGGAATAAACGATATTGATACTTTTATTATTTTATTTATTTTGGTGGGCACAAAGGAAGAGGAAACGCGTACTATATTTTCATATATATTATTACGAGCGCTATATTTTGATGAAAAGCACTTTAGGTAAAATACGATGACAGTGACTGGAGCACATTTGGTTTTTCGAAATATATTTGACATGAAAATATAGTGATCTGCACGTGTAGCACAAGTTGTATTTTCTCGCTTGTCGCTCTGTGCGTCTCTATCGTAACAGACTAGATAGTAAGGGAGATCCGAGCGACAAACAAGTCACGAGCAACTTGTGCTAGTCGTGCTGTTGATAGATTTCATTGATACGAGAGGTTTTCGTCTGTGTCGCACACAGCATAATAAAACAATGATGATGAGGAATATTATATTCAACCTTTTTAATAAAGTAATTAGAGGTAACATTATTCTCATCACCCTTACACCTCTATCTAACGACAATTATATCTTGGAGAAGAAGCGCCGAAGAAACTCCAGCAGATCATTTTTTCCAATCATAAAATACAATTATTCTTAAAAGTAACATTACAAGGTAGTAAAGTAATTAATAATTATTTCTAACAACACAAACTTAGTCGTTACAAATGTACGCTCAATAACATTGAGTAAATTAAAAATAGTGACTAGGAGAACAACATGACGAGGTCTCTACGTCAGGAACGATAACTAAAATAACTAACTGGAAAACAGGTTCTTGCAAGCGTGAACAGACAGGACCCCACTGACAACACCGGCCTTGTGAGGTCGCTTTTTTCCGGGAGTACTAAAGACACCGTTGTTTAATTTTCCCTCATTACTTATTCTTTTTAAAGATGAAACACTGATATCTGTAAGAAGAAAGAAAGTGTTAAATAAACAGAACACCATTTAGAAATACATTGTGTGGTTGCGCAGTACAGCCCCATTGTACAGTCCGACAGCCCTAAAAACATTTGGGTTTAGGTGAAATGAAATTGCATCGGTGAGGTTCTAATCGCAACGGTTTAAGAACAAGGAAGACTCATATAACCCGAACATCTTTTATATCTGGCCGATCAAAAATGACATTAAATAAATAGATAAGGTACTAAAGTGTACACATATTTATGAAATCGACTGTACAGTGTACATTTGGTTCATAAACAACAAAATGCTGTTTGCTCCGCACACAGAAAATACATATCAAATAATATGTTTATGATATCTTTTAACTAAACACCTCCTTATTGTTTTATTGAAACTATGAGTGTCAGTTACATTAATCATCTGTCTATTAAATTAATTTAATAAAATTGTGAATGCTAAGAGATTCAACATGATATAGGGACAGACAATAGGTACCTACACCTATTATATAGGGAAAGACAATGATAATTTTAGTAATTACCGGTCATTGAAGATACTTCTTCCAAATATTTCGTCTGAGTCTGGCAGGCTAACTCAGTTTCCTCAACCTCTTTCAGCTGCTTTACGTTTTCCAGCACACTTTTGTCAACGTGCACGTCCAGGTTTTCTGAAACGAATTTAATTTCGTTTAATTTCTTAATCTCATCGTATAATAGACAGAAAAAGGTAAATTAAACTTAGGATTGCACATAGAGAAATAAGAAGTATCAAAATGAACATGCCGTACTAAAGCCGTACTAACCTATAAATTTGGTCACCGTAACTAAACAATTAATTTTTTGCATCAATAATGCTTTTCTTTCTTCTTGTTTTTCTTTGTACTTCTGTATAATAGTATACAGAATCTCCCGGACACCGCCTCTTATCGTCGACGGCATGATTACTCCGTATTTTTATCAATTTAGATCTCGAATTGACAAGTTTTAACAACAACAAAGTCCAAACGTCATATTAAATAGTGTTGCCAGACTCGTCAGCCAAGAAAAATCCAGGTTCAGCTTTCATTAGACAGACTCTAACTGTGTTGTGTTAATAGTTTATTTTGGTTAAGAAATTCTAGTTAAAACCTAAAATGCGTGATTTTTAAATTGTGATTGTGATATGATATACTGCCTTAAAAACTTAAAGCTACCTCTATCGACGACATTTTGCGTTTGAAGTGGGATCAAGCTTTGACATTTGTCACCGACGCGAGCCGAGTATGTTCGCGAATTTTAAGATCGCGGTTTTAAAGCTCGTACGTCTGTCAGCCGTTTTACGGTATTTTCATATTTTATTTAGAAATGCGATTTCAAAAATCCATGCTTGTCCCTAATGCTCGCTCTACATTAACACGCAATATTGCGCGTGAACTCCCCCAGGCTCCACACTCACAGTGTCACAGAATAGTTCGCGCGCTCGACGAATGTAACTAGGTACATTAAAAGTAAAACACAAATTAAAAAGAAATTTAGGTAACGAAAATGGTGGATGACGAGTATTCATCGTAATAGAATAATGTTTGTAATATTTTGTCAAGTATTACTGGTATAGGGTTAATATTTTATGCGCGTGAATGTGGAACCTTGTTGCGTTCACGCGTTCGCGGCCATTTGACACGGGCCAAAATACCGACACAAAGTGGTTAAGAAGACGCGAACCCACGGACGTCCTCCACTTTCGCGCCTTAGTGTATTATCGCGCGTTCGTGCGTGAATGCCAAGCGCGCATAATAAACAAATAAAAGAATAGTCATCGTTGCGTCCCGTTCCACGCTATTACCTATGTCAAATGAATGAGTTAACGTCAACAATAATAATAATAATAATAATAAATAACTTTATTTTCAGGCTACTAGGCCCATAGATAAATACCTTACTGACTAAAATACATATATTTATAAACTTAACAATATTCTAAATTATCTTGGCGACAAAACAGCATGGCTCTGTTGTGTCGCAGCGTTCAACTGCTATGGGTTGACATTGACAACTGTAAGTAAACACGGCAGCTGTCAGAACATACCTTAATAATCTGTGCTGTCAGACATACGTTAATAATCTGTGGCTGTCACGTTAAAAATATAGCGGCTAAAGCACGACACGAGCAAAAATTCAATTGAATTGAATTAAGCACGACACGAATTGTGGTTTGAAGTAAAAATTTAGGCAAGGGTATATAAAATTCACTTTAATTTAGCTTTTTATTATGTAAATATTGTTCATTATTAACTTGAACCTTCTGCACTCAAATCCTTTCAAGTTTTAAATTAAAGTTCTCCTTAAAAACATAAATCGAAAATGTTTTTGTATGCGTTTGTCTCTATCACCCCAAATAGTTTTCAATAGTTACAGTATCTATTATAGAACTTAGATTTCTTACTTAATAATCTCATTATTATTTAAACTTACAGAGATTTTGTTTACCTGTTGAGAAAGGAAGATATGGCTGATACTCCTGATACACCTAGAAGAGCTGTTAGAATAAGGAATAAACCTAAGAAATATGGAGATTTTTTGGATTCAACCCCATCTAAGCGTAATATTTCCGATGACCCAAGCTCTGATATTGAAAACGATTGTCTTGAAGAGGTTGCCTCACAGAAGCCAACAGGTAAGTCTACCAACTGAATGATATTATGTGCAACTTCAAATTGCAATTAGTTCCTTGTGGATTTATGGCTTGCAGTATTTATGGGACTGTCAAAATTGTTTGCTTAAATCCATCCCAAAGAATATGATAAAATAATATTTCTATTCTCAGGTTTATAACTAGAGTCAAGGACTATTAATTACTAATCTTGGTTTTAGCATTACTGACAAGGAAAGATTCTCAGCCAGAAATTGTATAGGTAGTAAACTTTAAACCCTGTATAGGTAATTTCATACACAATTCAATGTACTATGTGGCTGTGTATCCATCCTCACCACCTTGATAATTGGCGGTCTACTGCTGTGCATCTTTTGGGAACATTTTACAGCACAACAATTTTATGGAATCAGCTTATTGTGGTAGTATTTCCAGACTGCTACAACTTTCAAGACCTTCAGGAGAAAAGCATAAGAGCAAGAGCACCCTTTCTCCAAGCTGCTGCAATTCAATTCATCTCCTGGTTTTTGCCTCCTTTAATATTGTCTCCTTAAAACAGGAGATCTTATATTTCTATACAGACTTTTATATTTGTTTCTTTAATTGTGCATACCCAAAATAAAAACACATGGTTGCACTCCAATTTGAATCCAAATGATGACTAATTATTACTAATTTACTAAGTAAGGTGCATTTGCTCCTTATTACATTGTCTAAGAAATTAAGCATACTAATTTTAAAACACAGTCCAAAATTACTTATTTTTTTGTATGGATGTATTAGGTTAAAATGTGTGCTACTGCATGTTAGCTGCAAAGCCAGAATATAATAAGCCTCCACAAACTATAACCTTATTAACTTTCATCTTCTTCAGTAAATCATATTACTACCTGATCATTTTATCACCTTTTTGCTGCAAATGGGGTTAACTCTACTTTTCAGTCGCGAGGCGTTCGTACAAGCTGATTATTTACGGCTTTACCAAAAATTCCTATGCATAGAGTAGGTATACAAACAAAACGTAAAACTGACACACGCCATACACCTTTTTTTGCTCCGGCTTGTCTATTTATTTACGTGACGCTTCGCCATTGCTACTTTTATGAAAGGTTTGCACTGTTTAGACAACAATATCAAAACGATCAGTTTTGTTTGGTAATGAATTGCAATGAAAAAGGGACAAGGTTAAGGTCCAAAAAGTTACTCCTTCCTTTTCATTTTATGCTTAACTATGGTCCAACATTCTGGTCCTTACCCACAAATTAAAAAACTGGCTGAATATAAAGGGTTCCAGGACCATTGATGTATATTCTTTTTTTGTTTTATAGCTAGTGTAGTAGCAAGCATTTGTAGTAATTATTACTCACTTTTGAAAATGTGTCTATTATAATTAGGGTTTATGAGATAGAGCCTGCTGACAGACAGCAGAGGTTTAGTAGGTAATAGGGTCCTGTTGGCATCCTTTGGGTATGGAACTCTAAAAAACATACTTAAATAATGGAATATAATATCTTATTAAGATCTTTTTGGTACTGAATGAAACCATCTTGTAATTGAATCTGATTCAAATGGTATACAATATAATTGTATAAAATAATAATAATTATGATATGATGTAATGTTTCAGCTTTATTTGCTGAAGATGATGTTGAGGGTCAAGATATGTTTAAATTTAAATCCCGCCGCACCAAGCACGACTTGCAAAATAAAGTAAAAGATCTTCAGAGTAATTCACCAAGAACAGACTCCCCGTTGAGGACACCAAGAAAAAGTCTGCATCTGGAATCCATGAAGAAAATAACTGATGCCACACCTAAGCATGTTAAGGATATAATAAAGAAAAGTAAGTTATGTATAACAATGCTGGAAATAATCTTTTAAAACCCTTGTAAGTACAGGGCCCGGCAGTACAAGTAAGACTCTGTGCTTGATTTTCATGAGTAGGTTGTTGGGCCCATCAGTATGCATTTGCCTAGGTAGAGCAACAAGATCATGTGTTTCTAATGCGCATGTGCTGTGATCAGTTTTTTTGCCAAAGGTGCAAAAATATGTACACATAACCCCATAGCCATAGTAATTAGATCTGTACATATTTTTGAGACTTTCATATATACATACATATTTTTGCCCTTGATTGTACGGTAGAAATATGTTCAGCACTTAAATTGGTATACACTGTTAGTCCTTGTCATCTTAAGGTTCTACAAAATTTGCGTGGCAGCTCAAACATGAGTGTAAAAGATACTCATAGTATTTTCTTTGCACCTACTTTTCTTTTTTTCATCAACTTTAACTTTTTTTTCTGTTTTGCCTACTGGTTGAGTAGTAGAGGGTCCCATTAAGTCCGCCGTTTGCACTTTATTGTGTTTTGGGCAAATGTGTTTAAATAAACGAATAAATGAATAATATTTATCTAGAGATTGAAAATGAATGTTTTAGCTAAAATTCTGGGCTTGATTACAGGAATTGTCAATGAGGTGGAGAGTGGTAGTGAAGAGGATGGGTACTCCGGCAGCAGCAGCGACTTTGTACCTGAAGAGAGTGACAATGAGGTAAGGGTGTATCTGGTATAGGCCTACTGTGATATTAAACCAGCCGTCCTGCTGGTTCAGTATGTGTTACTACTTCTTCTTAGTTGTTTCCTTATGGCCTCAACCTCAGGTCGTGACCACCATAAGTGGCTCCGTTAAATTAATGCTAGATAGTGCCAATTTAAAAGTAAAAAAATAATAATCAAGCATTCTTAGATATACAAAGTAAACTCTCACACATAACTATTTTTTTTCGGTTAACTTCCCGCTAAGTAGCAGTGTTCGCATATGGTATGGCATCCAGTGAAAATACTAGCCTATACTATAATAGCATAGCATATACTATAATACTAACCTTCAGGGTTAGCAAAGCGCAGATGCCTTAGATCTTAAAATTGGTAATAATAGGCCTCCAGAGCAACTAACCATCACTGTGTGCTTGATACATCAACTTGATTTGCCTTCTTCATGTTATAAATAACAGATCAAGTGCGATTCGGACTCGCGCACCGAGGGTTCCGTACCGCAGCACGGTAGGTATTAAATAAATTATTGATTAGAGTTTTTAACCGTTAGCGCGAGCCCAACTCACACTTGACCAGTTTATAATATTTGTTTTATTTATTTTGAATTATAAATATACCAAATTCGGCGCTTGTATGTTATACCGTTTTTAAGACAGCAAAAATTGCGTTGAAAAATACGTTTCTTGTATGGAGATTTTTTAGGATACGCAATAACACAAAGTTTGAAATATGGGCTGTTGTCAAAAACAGTGCACTTAATTAAGGACTAAAATTAAGAAACGGTTACTATTAGTCAGAAGAGTTCGAAAATTAACTAGACCTCTATAAAACGAATGGTGGTATCTCAGACAAAACTCCCGTAGCAAGTGCGACCATATTATTATCGGTCGAGGATCGCTTGATTGAATCTGCTTTGTTTATTGAATTTGTGATACAGCCTATTGGCTTAAAGGGCACTATATGTATAGATTAATGATTCATTTTCGTGACTCACCTGACTAAAATTACAGTTGCCTAATTTTAGTCCCATATATCTCTTTACAGTTAGGACAGGTGGGTGGACGGACAGTGTAGCTTTAGGACTAGGGTTCCGTACGACACCCTTTGTGTACGGAACCCTAAAAGCGAAATTAGTCTTAGCAACTCAATTTTAGGTATAACTAGTATTATATTGTTTGTATCTAGGTGTCGTCTGGGTCATCCAGTGCTACAGAAGCTGAGGAAGAGGCCCCAGTAGAAATTAAAACTGCTACTAAAGTGCAAACAGGGAAAGGCAGAGGAGGCAGAGCGAGAGCCAAAGACTCCGAGTATATTGTCACTCCAGACAACTACTTCCTAATGAATGCTAGTAAAAAGGTAGGTACTCTACTCATAGGGAATATTCATGACTTTATTTCACAGCTTCAATAATAGCTGATTCAAGTAACAAACAGTTGGGACAAATCATTTACTGAATAGCTATAAAAACATTGAGTTTATGTGGCCGATGTGTTACATGACGTCACGCGGCCTATCGGATCCCTCTGTCCCATCGGTCTCATTAGCAGTTAAAATGCTTGTATCATCCGTATTTCTTGACTGATTTTAATTTTAATTTAACTTTTGGTGATCTCTTTTGCAGTATTTTTATATTTTGTTGAGAAAATCGATGCAAATTCCCTATCCCCTACATCCTAACAAAAATTTAATGTTTTGTCATTGCTTTAAGGCTCTTGTGTATGATTGTAGATTGCAACATCAGACCACACATTGGCGAGACTGAAGAATTTGAATTTAGATGAACATATGGAGCAAGACATCATTCAGATTTCAGAAGAACACAAGAAGAAAATAATTGAGCTTAATAAAACATACGAACAGTTTTTCGACAAATGGCTGTACGTTTTAAGTGAAAACTTCAATATAATATTATATGGGGTCGGTTCAAAAAGATCAATTCTGCACCAGTTTCAAAAACAAAAATTGACCGATTACCCATGTCTTGTTATTAATGGGTTCTTTCCCAGTCTTACTATCAAAAATATATTGGAAACTATAGTAGTAGACCTTTTGAAAGCCAGCCATGTTCCGTCGAATGTGGGGGATATCGTTAAATTGATTGACACGCGTCTAACTGAAGATGATATCGAGCTGTTCCTTATTATTCATAACATTGATGGAACGATGCTTCGCAACGGTAAAGTACAGGCCATGCTGGCTAGTATATCACAGATCAAGAATGTTCATACAATAGCAACAATTGATCATATCAATGCGCCACTTTGTGAGTATGCATTTTATAATAGTGATAAATAAAATATCTTATTTGCATTGCCATACGTGAAAATGGCATAAATTAATCATACCATTTTCACATAAATGTAGACTTTGTCTGAGTTCGCCTCTATTTTTAACGGCGTTAGAGCGTGCTCAGATATTTTTGAGCTCCTTGTATGCTCTTAAAAATTCGCTGATGTATCGTTATCGTATTAGGTACTAGCTATTATCACTATTTTAAAACAGTTTAGGAGCCTTTTAATTAATTTCATCGAGAAACGAAATAAAAAATTGGTGTCATTATTTTATTTTTCAAGATAAAATAAAACTATTGCTGTGAGTGAACCCTATCGGAACAAAGTGAAATATCTCGCCTCATATGAGGACTATTGAGATGAATTAAACGGTTTTTTAAACCTAGAGTATTTTCTGTGCCATACAAAAAAATATACAAAAAATACGCCGAGCACAAAACAAACTTGTTTTTCTTCAAAATAATGAGTACATTTTTTGTAGATTCCTGATAATTCCTCAAATTACTTAAAAATATGCCCATGTTACCCTATGTTATTATTATCTATAATTATTTGTGAACTCACTGTCTTTAAGTAAGAAAATAGAATTACGTGCCTAATGCAAACACATTTTTAATAAGCGGGCAAAGATATTGTGTGTACTGTGTATACTATGTGTTGCTAATAAACCAGCTGGCCTATTGCCTAACGCACTCGCAATCGTAATAGAATTCAAAGCGGAACATCTGTTTTCATTTTGTATGCAAATTGGCCTTCGGACTGTCAAAATGAAAACGATTGGGATTGCCACTGCGTTAGGCAATATGCCTTGTTTGGCGTATTTTTTCGATTTATTTTTAGTTGTTTGCCACGGGAAATACTCTGCGATTAAAAACCGTTTATTTCATCTCAATAGACCTCATATGAGGCGAGATATTTCACTGTGTTCCGATAGGATTCAAACAATTTTTTAAACCTTTAAAAAAGAACACCTTTTTTTTAAGTTATTTTTTGTTGGTGAAATTGCATCATGTTTCATTCCTACTCGTTATCCAGGAACAGACTGTATGTGGAAATCGACTATTTCCGTGCGGAAATTTATCCTAATCTGTTTAGTGTTTCATTCGTTTTTGAGTAACAATTATGTCATTATTATCACGAACTTTCCCATATTTGTAAAGTTTTAGTAGGACAATAATATCCATATTTAATTTTAAGTTAATATCAGCTCCATCGCTGTTCTAATGTTATCTAAGACACAACCGCCACGTTGACGTACCTACATTTGATTTGGGCTAATATGGAATTATGTATATATATGCTAATTTTTTTTTTATGGCAATGAGAAGGTGAGCACTCAGGCCATCTGATGGTAAGTAAGATCTGAGACCCATAGACAATCTCAAAAGTGCAATACTAAGACTTCAAATGCCCTGCCAACCCTGAGGACTGAGATGGGATGCCTCTATACTAGTAATTTCTCCGGTTGTCTTAGGGTCTCCCCAAACCCAATCGTACGTCTACAGCTGCTGCGATAGTAAATCGCAGGCGATCGGGCTTATCAGCGGCCGTACCGAGGATGGGACGGATGAACGTAGGTTTACAACCGCTGAGACGGCCGATCGGCTAAATGCGAATAGTATGGTGTAAAACACTCGGCGAAAGCCGTCTCCGAGTCGACTGGTTTGGGGAGACCCTTATCCCCACACCGGAACACAGCAATGCAAACACTGCTGCTTGGCGGTGGGTTATTGGATAACATGGTGGTAGTGATCCGGACGGACCCTGCACAATACTGAGTTATACATCAAACCGTTAAATGCTAACCAATACAAATCTTTTCGCGTGTTATCATTTATAAATAAAATTAACTTATCGGTGGTAAGTCGCACCAATCATTTTTTGAGTCATTACGGTTTTATTTCGGCTCTTTTTGATGACACACTTCTGCATCTTAACGGCTTCGCGACCAATAGACGACTAAGGTAGAAAGTGTGCTTAAACCGCCGTTAAGCACAATGGTGCTGCCCTGCGTTTTGTGCGCTGATGCGAAGTCCTTGTAGAAGGTCATTGCTGTAAATGAAAGAAATAAGAAAGAAGGAAATAAATAAATAAATAAATAAATATCAGGGGACAATGTCACACCAATTGACCTAGTCCCAAACTAAGCTCTAGGCTTGTACTATGGGTACTAGACAACGATATAAATACTTATATAGAGAAATATATACTTAAATACATAGAAAACATCCATGACTTAGAAACAAATATTCTTGCTCATCACACAAATATCTGCCCTTACCGGGATTTGAACCCAGGACCGCTAGCTTCGTAGGCAGGGTCACTACCAACTAGGCCAGCGCGTCGTCAAAGAAAGTAAGAAAAATTACATTGGGACCATCTCGGAAGCATACTATCAATCCAGGAAATATTTTTTAAATGGTCCAGGACATACATGAAAAAAATATAGTGGAACATTGAACCTCGAATCCTCCTTTGTTGAAGTCGGTTAAAAATTAGGTATAATTGCATGCAAAAATTAATACCTCTCAGCATGAAATAGTCGGTTTTGAGCGCCACGACGCTGGTGTTCCGTGGATCCAGCCGACTGCAACTTAAACATAGTTAGAGTTAGTTACGGTACAATTGACATGATGTAAATGAAACTGACTTATTAATCTTATTATTTCAGTATGGGACCACAGCAAACTAAGTAAATTTAACTTCACTTGGTGGGATGTGACGACGTTCCTCCCCTACACAGAGGAGACTTCCTACGAGAATTCCCTCATGACGCACAGGAGCGGAGCCCTGCAGCTCTCCTCGTTGAAGAGCGTGTACCAGTCCCTCACGACCAATGCCAAGGGTATTTTCAACATCATCATACAGTACCAACTGGATAATCACAAGCAGTCCCACTATCAAGGTAATCATAACTATACAGATGTCGTGAACTAATGGAGACTGCCATTTATGACGATATAGACTTGTTAGATTATTTTCCAAATTTTTTTCTTCTCTGTCGCAAAATTTCTATCCCGCATTATTTCCAGTCGCATCATTTTCGGTCCGCAAATTTTCCCACTTATAACTAGGTCGAAATAGGTAGGTAGGTTTAGCTTATGTTAGTTAAAGGGCAGTTTGAAGGGCCGAAGCACCCAGAAATAGTAGCTCGACGAAAGCGGACCTCCGTCAAAACTATTCAATTTATTTCTGGAATGGCAAACAATACGACGGGGACAAACGAGGCAGGGAAAAAACATGTGATTTTTTTATTGCATGCCGTATGCCGTATGCCGTATGCTCGGTGCAATCTTAAGATTCTTGTGAAAATGTGAAAAAATGCAAGCGCTGTTGGTGTCTAGCGACATGATCCCATTTTTAAGTTTCGTCAAAAAAGTGGGGTGTTCTAAGTTTAACGTGTGTATGTTTATCTGTCTGTGGCATTATAGCTCCCAAAGGGATGCATCGATTTGTACGCTATTTTTTTTTCAAAAGATAACAATTTTAATCTGATTGGTTCTTAGCTAGATTTCATGAAAGTCGATTGGGTTGTGGGAGATGTTAGCACTGAAAGAAGGGGTCGCCATCAGGGTTGTGTTCTCTAATTTTAAATATCTGTGAAACTAAATTTATAAGCGATATAACTTTTTCTCTATAGACTAGAATACTACAACTTATAAAAATAAAAAAAACATAAGTATCTATTCAGTAAGTTGGCCACATGAGAGCTATTTAACACGTCGGTACTTAATACAGAGTGAATCTACTAGCGCTTCAAACAAGACCATAATTTAATCCGCAATCGCGTTTGCAAAGAAAATATAGACTATGTTGTAATGTTAGTTAGACAGGATCCTTACGCATGTTACCATTTCTTTCAATTCCAGGTCTGCCGTTCAAGGAATTGTATTCCAAGTCACGTGAACAATTCTTAGTTAGCTCAGATATTGCACTGAGAGCACAACTTACTGAATTCTTAGATCACAAACTTGTCAAAATGAAGCGCACGTACGATGGCAGTGAAAACCTTGTGATACCTATTGATAACGCATTGCTACAGCAGTTTTTGGAAGAAAATATCTGACAAATGAATCTACCTCAATTTAAATCCCACCTTTTTAATAATACAATGTCTGTTTATTCACGTTTTCAGCTATTTATTAAACCTATATTATCATCAACTATTGTTTTTCTTAGGGTATGTTTCACAATCTCCAGATATCACTTATACTACAGATAAATTGTAGCACTGTCTTTCTTTTATAAGACAGAAAAGGAAAGTGATAACATAATTGGCAGATAGTCTTTATCTGGAGATTGAACAGACCCTTAAACTCGCCCTTGCATGACTTCATTTCAGTGCAGATCGGAGACATTTTTCAAGAAACCTGTCTTCCAGTACTGGTTTAACGAAGGTGACCGTTTTCTTGAGCTGTAGGAGCCTTATAAAGACTACCCTCACGACCAATAAAGAGTAGTTCTTAAAAATAATGAGCACGTGTTTTGTTATATCGGCTAAAACTCATATTTAATAAAAAATACCCTTCAAAGATCGTCGGAGATACAAAGTTTCTTTGGTATTTTTTTTAATATTTAATATTTTTCAGTACTTTGGAGGTCAATTTCTCCCAACAGGTTGTGTGGGCCGCTAAAAAAAAAACGTGTGTTATTTTAAACTACTCTCTAGCATACAGGGTGTCCCAAAATGGACACGTAACCCTGACACCGAGGATAGCTTATCCTTAGACCTACCAAACCAGCCTAACATGACCTCAGTAAAAGTTGCACGGTTTTCAAGATATCGGCAATTTAGTGTTTTTTCTAATTTCGCTCCTTTTTTGGCATTCTTAGTCCCAGATTTTTGTGGAATGGCCTTCAAACTTAGTTCTTTCTACATGTATGCTGTCTTGAATAGTTATTTAAGGCGACAAAATTATTATTTTGACAAAAGTACTGTGAAAATTGGGAAAATACTAATTTGGTCTTGACTCAACTTCATCAGCAACACATTCACTTTGCCTTTGAACATCTGCCCTGTAAAAAAAATTCTAGAAACTAACTGAGAAAATTATTTTAAAAATTTGCGTATGGTATGCCAATTCATAAATGGTATAACACATTCAATGTTTTTTAATTTTTCCTACAAATCACCACGAGTCAAAGCCATTGTTAAGCAAAAAATTGTTGCTAAAAAGGAAAGTCAAATCGCTCGCTCCTCGCTCTTTGGGTCTTTGTTCTCGCTCTAACACACTCGTCGACTGCTACCTGGACTGGGGTTCGAACAGACAAAAGAAACGAGATAAGCTCTTCGCCCCGTCTCACATTATTATCCTATTAAAGAATGGGATGGGTAGAGTGTTTTGTTTGTGCATTCCTAGCATAGGCCCTAGCCAGCCATGTCAACAAATCAGTCCGTAACCTTGCGTTTCGTGCGATACCCGTCTTCTCTGTGTTCCTGCATTCGTGTTGTGTTTACCAAATTGACTTGGCATCATTCCGGACTCCGATATTGCTTGTGACTTAGAACTGATTTTCTTTGTGAACTGAAACGACAACTTGGCACTCTTACGGGACACTGATATCGCTTCTCGGATTTGTGAATTGTTGTGAAACTGCTTCTCATCGATGACAAGTCGTAATACTTCGTCGTACTCTCATAGTGAGTACGCCGATATGCACTTGATTTACGGCGAAACAAGGCAAGTTTCATCTCGAGGCAATGTGACTTACAATGCAAGTTTGGCCGCACGATTATACTCGGAACGCTATCCAAATCGCACTCCGACGAATTATGAAGTGGTTTTAAGAGTTGTGAATTGTTATCATGAGGGAAGACAACCAGGATGGAATGGCACAGAAGGAAGACCACGAACCGTTGACGACAACATTGTTTTAAATCAAGTGCACGAGGATCCAGGAACTTCGGTGCGAATAATTGAACGTCGCACTGGTGTTACCAAATCGTCCGCACAACGAATTTTAAAGAGAAATAAATACCACCCGTACCACATCCAACGTGTCCAAACGCTTCTTCCGACTGATTACCCACAACGTGTCGAATTTTGTCGCAAAATGATTGAAAAGTGGAGGCAGAATCCTAATTTTTTTAATGAGGTATTATGGAGCGACGAATCGGCCTGCAAAAGAGACGGGTACCTCAATCTGCACAATATCCATAGCTGGCGGCTAACTAACCCACATGAATCAAGAGAAGACAAGTCACAATATCAATTTAAAATAAACTTGTGGACCGGAATTTTTAACGGTCAGATACTAGGACCCGTCGAGTTACCAGCAATTCTAAACGGACAAAATTATTTACACTTTTTAGAAAACGATCTGCCTATTTTGTTAGAGGACACATCGCTGGACTTGAGGCAAAGGATGTGGTTGCAACAGGATGGCTGCCCGGCACACTACGCCCGCCTAGTCCGCGAGCACCTCGATACTACGTATCGTGACAGATGGATTGGGAGATTGGGACCAATTTTATGGCCACCGCGTTCTCCAGACCTCAACCCATTGGAATTTTTTTATTGGGGATGCTTAAAAGATAAGCTCTACGCGAAACCAATCAGATCCCAAGAAGAATTACGCCAACGTGTCTTCGCTGCAGCACGCACCATATGGGAAATTAGCTTGAGAAAATTAAACCGAAACTTTATAAGAAGATGTCATTTATGCATAAGGGTCGGAGGAAAACAATTCGAGCATTTATTATAAGCTAGGGTTAGATATTAGAATAAAGCAATAAAATTTAAACCTGTTTTTTAATCAGTAATCATCTTTACTCGTCAAGCCAAACAATCTTCAAAAAAGGAGAGAAACGATATTATTTCCGTCTCTTTTTCTCTCATGCAATGGGCAAATATTAAAAAGGCCAAGTACGAAATTAAATATCGCAGGGTACACCATTTTTACATTAGTATCGACGGCTTCGGGCTTCCTAGTATTTATTTACTTTAATTAGGCCGTTGAAATGGTGATGTGAATGTCTACTTTATTGTATTAAGATACATTGTATCATACCATTTCTGAATATGCATACCATACGCAAATTTTTAAAGTAATTTGCTCATTTCGTTACTAGTATTTTTTTTACATGGGAGATGTTCGAAGTCAAAGTGAATCTTTTGCTAATAAAGTTGAGTCAAGACCAAATTAGTATTTTTCCAATTTTCACAGTACTTATCGTCAAAATAATAATTTTGTCGCCTTAAATAACTATTCAAGACAGCATACATGTAGAAAAAACTAAGTTTGAAGGCCATTCCACAAAAATCTGGGACTAAGAATGCCAAAAAAGGAGCGAAATTAGAAAAAACATTAAATTGCCGATATCTTGAAAACCGTGCAACTTTTACTGAGGTCATGTTAGGCTGGTTTGGTAGGTCTAAGGATAAGCTATCCTTGGTGTCAGGGTTACGTGTCCATTTTGGGACACCCTGTATATCAAAATCAACAAAATCGGAGCCGGACAGTTGGGTACCTTTCCTTGTAAGTATACATTCACTGTCAGCCCACTAAACAAATTCCCACCCGTACGCCAGCGTAGCAATCGGCAATCGGGTAGTGCGGTGTGGAAACAATATCGTAGAATACCAGACACTCGGCGGTGAATGTGTTCAATAATCTCTTTTTAATTAAGTCTGGGGTTAATAATAAGCTAGTTGACTGTTTTGTCCTACCGATAAAATTCTAACGACAATATAGCTAGTAATAAGCCGCAGACTCTTTTTGATGACCGTCACGGTCGCATTAGGCCGCTATTCGTTGTAGCGACTGATCGTGCTCACCTTGTTTGTACTTTGCAGGTAAATATATAAGCATCGAGGACTTACGATTCCCGGCCATAACCGACTCGGCCGATCCAAAGCAGTACAATGACTTTGTATATTTAGATCTTAATTTTAAAATCTTAACGAATGCTAAAATGCGCCCGGTTATAGGATTTAATTTGCTACATGTTTATTTCGTTAGTGCGAAATAGTTAACGCTATAACAAATCAACCCACAACGATAGATACTAAATAATTGACGGTTGTTTCATTACTGCGTAACCGGAGTACAATTTTATTTTTCGTTAATAGTCGACAACAACTATTGTAGTCACCAGCAAAAATGTATTATCTAAAATGGGGCTCAAAACTATCCGAGACGCACTTGTGTCGTAGTAATACATAACTTTAAACCCTATTAGATAACACAATGCTGGTGACTGTACAATAACTTCGACATGTGGTCCCCGTTTCCCGATCACATTATTATCGCTGTTGTAACAGATTAATGATTATCGCCCACCGCACCTAAGAGCGCATTCTGTGGAGTTTTAATTTGTTCCGCACCAAGAAGGTTAATCTTCAAAGTCCGTAAGAAAACACTTAATTTAAAGTTTAGTTTTTATTTTACAATCCCAGAAATAAAAATCTTAATAGGATTATACAATATATATCAACAGGCCAAGTTGTAAATTACTTAAACTTAATGACTTACATAATACAATAAAATTATTAACTAAAATTCTCTTCAACATATCTGGCACGTTTACCACGTTGCATCAACCAAACATTTCATATTATCATTGATATTTTAAAGTGCATTAATTGCTCTTCTCTAAGGCTTAAAAATGATTGTAGAAAAATACTCTCTGAACTCATTTGGATGTCAAAGATTTGATCTAGTTAATTGGAGTAATTTACGACGCCCGTTAGGATTCAATGTTAGTTTCCAATGAACATTTGCAGTTATCATTAGTGAGATTACTAATCAATAAAAAGATCCACATATACAAAGTAAACAAAACTTAATAATAGTAATTACATTATGAGACTGAGGAAAACGTCCCAGTGTGCAATTATTAAACGGCAGTCGTTATTTGAAATGTCGAGACAACTGAAATGATAAGTGTACGTAGTTGATTTAGAAGATCGTCGTAGCAAATTAGATTTTATTATGTATTAATTATCTTTGTAAGACGACTAAGAGAAAATAAAAACAAGCTGAATTAACAATTTTCAGCAAATTTACCGAGTCTGTTGGCTATTCAACTTATCCAGTTCTCAAGCGAGTACTTCAAGTATGTGATATCATTACTGGATAAAATTTCATGGCATCATAAACTTCCAGCTTGCAGCCTAATTCTTACAGCAACTTTGGTCAAAATTTGTCTTAGTTGCTTGAAAAGAGTGAAACCGCAAGGCACCACATCTAATTTAACATTTAAATGGATTCCAAGGGCACTAAAAGTTTACTATCTTGTTCCATTACCTTAAATCTAATTTTAATATAATTGATACCAAAAATGTTTGAGAGCTAATTTAATGCTAAATTCTTGCACTTTCATTTCAATGATTAGACTAAAATTAAGTATGTCAATAGAATAAAAAAAAAATTACTACATAAACAATTTTATTCAAACATTAACTTGTCGGACAACAAACTACAGATTCCACGCGAAAGACATCAACACTATAATGAATAATAGAAAATATCTTCATAAAATTCATTCTGAAGCGTCAAAGAGACGCATAACTAGGGTAAAAAGCGAGCGAGCTAGCCTCCTGGGGTGTCGGGTTGAATCTCACGAATGACAACTAGTGCGAGGATGGCTGCAACGAACTTCGGTTGGATGTGATGAGGTTTATTGTCCGATGCATCGGAGCGCTGTACACTTACGAGCTAGTAAGATAACTCCGCTTAAGGCAACACTCAGTTCTCGTCGTCTTCGTGTTTCCGCTTCTTGCCCCGAGTGCTCTCCTCGGGCTCGCCGTCTGCGTCTTCGCCGTCTGTTGAAACATGAAACAATGAACCATTTATAAATACATTTTTATTGAATTAGTATGTCTATAACTCGATGATGAATTTGTGTCAACTGTAAGCAGACTAGTGTACGAGAGACTAGTTGGGGCAATTAGGTAGGGTTAGGTTAGGTGGAAAACCCTCCATATTGGGCGGAAAAGTTGCCGACCATCGTATCCTTGATGCTCGACTGCGAGAGGTGCTGGCTTCGTTCTGTAAAAATGGCTGCAGAACCGGAGCGAGAGGATGACACACTTGCTCCCGTAATTCGTAGGAGGCGAGCGGGGCGAGCTACTGCACATTTGCTTGCCCCGCCATAGCAGAGCAGAGACGGGGGACCCAAGCCACCCATATAGATAAACAGGATTGTGAGCGCCCTGAATTATCCTAGGCGCTTTTTAAAGGCCCAGCCTCACCGGATGCGTGCGTGTAGCCCAGACGTGCGCGTGCGCTTTCCACTGCGTTGTATATTGATTGACATCGTATGAGAACTCTATACAACGCAGTGGAAAGCGCACGCGCACGTCACGTCTACGCGCACGCATCCCGTGAGGCTGGGCCTTTAGTGTCGTAGTCGAATGCACAAGCTGACCCTGCGGTTTTCGTCAACGACGTGCAGGGTGAATCGCTGGGCCCTTAGTGGGCATGCCGGCTGCACTCAGTAGTCGTGTCCGACGTTTTTTTTGATTAAATGATTTTGACACTCAAGTTACAATTTTTGAAAAAACGAGGAGTTTTTAATTGCCTATCAAAAAAGGAGTTTTAAGTTTGAACCCCTGATCTCATCTGTGTTGTCCTAGCAGCCAAACTTTCTCTCTAATGACAACATAGTTAAAGTGGAGTGTTTCAAAACGACAGACGCATCACATAGACTTTATTGTTTTAAGAGTTGCAAACATTTATTGAAGAAGAAGTCATCCTAACATTTATTGCTAACTGAATTCATCTTATCTTTCTGATACATTCAACCCATTAGTACAAGTATCCCTAATACAGCTGTTCAAATGTGCAGGTTACCTCACATTTTTTTTGTTTCATCATAAGAGAGAGTCTAAATTAGAAAAACTCAGGTTTTGAACTCAGTGCCTTACTTACAGTGGCA
This sequence comes from Acleris sparsana, assembly GCA_923062465.1. Classification (NCBI taxonomy): domain Eukaryota; kingdom Metazoa; phylum Arthropoda; class Insecta; order Lepidoptera; family Tortricidae; genus Acleris; species Acleris sparsana. Next base: position 8,667,811 of record OV281293.1, read on the forward strand.
CTTCACACCATAGTTAATAGTTAGTTTGATAAAAACTGCCAAGTGCGGCCGAGTTCTGACGAGTTCTCACCATAGGCCGTCGCCGCTCTTATTGTACTATAGCAAGAAGCATATAGTTATTAAATTAAATTACCTGCTGGCTTGGACTTGTGGTCCGCGTCGTTTTCCTCGTCCTCGTCATCGTCGTCCTCTTCGTCTTCAGAACCCTCATACAAGGAACTGTCCGAGCTTTCCTCCTCTGTTACAAAAAAAATAAGCCTTTATGACAAATTCTAAAAATATTCACGTTTGCTTTTGCTTTTGAATACTCACCAAGCTTGTCATTGTAGACTGCACTTAGTGACATCTCTCCATCATCTTCGTCGTCATCCTCCTCCTCCTCAACATCAGACCCTAAAACAGCAATGCATCATTAGTATGTAATTAGAAATAAATATCTAGCTTAAAACCTGCATAATCTATACACATACTTGTGAAGTGTGACATGGAACATTGGATCAACCGCATCACATTCATATACATGTACATGATGTTTTACTTTTTGTAATAAAACCAATGTGAAATAGTAGATCATAAACTGTGTACAATAATACTACGGGAAGAGAGGCTCTGGTCTCCAGAGGCTTATCGTAGGCTGATCATCTATCATCCATGGACCCAAATCTATATCCATGTCTGAGTTAGTAGACATTTCAAATGATATATGTATTATATTCCAAGTTGGGTATCTTTATGGAGTACTGTTGCCTGTGACTCAAAAAATAAAACAGTCTGTTACTCAAGAATAATATAGCATCATAATGGTGAAAGATTTTTTTTAAATGGTCCATTTTTTTACCATTTTATGAATTAGAAACATACAAAAATACAAATCTTTTCTCTTTATAATATTAGAGTATCAAACTTGTGTTTAGATTATTAATCACTTAAGCAATAAATAGTTATTTTTTATTCCTTATGACTGAACAGTGAAACAAGCGCATCACATTCATATACATGTACATGATGCTTACTTTTTGTAATAAAGCCCATGTGAAATAGTAGACCATAAACTGTGTACAATACTACGGGAAGAGAGGATCTGGTCTCCAAAGGCCTATTGCAGGGCTCATCATCTATCACCAATGGACCCAAATCTATATCCACATCTGCAAGTTAGTAGACATTTCAAATGATATATTATATTCCAAGTTGGATGACTTTATGAAGTAATCATCTATACATTAAAAACATCATTTTTTTTATTACAGGAGAATGTATTATGTTCACCCCAAATCCTTTTTTTTAAAGAAACAAGTCTGTAGGTATAGTAATATAGGGAGAAAATAACAGGCATTTGCATAGGGTATTTGTAGATAGTCATCAATCTTTAAGGTGATTTCACAGCTGTGAAAAGTGCATATTAAGCTACTGTTGCAATAAAACTTTCAATAGGTGGTTCAATAGGTTTGCGTAGAGTATTGGAGTAAGTATCAGTTATGGATTCAGTAAAATACTGTAAATAAAAACAAAATAAAATTCAATAATAGGAAATGAATTTGCGTTTACACTTAGGGGCTATGGCGTCATAACACTATTGAAAATATTTTACTAAATGAAAAATGTATGATGAAATGAATTACAAACCATCCTCTTCACTGTCATTGTTTCCATTCATTTCATCTTCTTCTTCAGCATCACTATCCTCAGCCTCTCTGTCTTTTTTGTCCAACCTGCAATTTTGTTTAAAATCATAAATATACATAATAACCTGATAATTAGACCCCGTTATCTTGTTGCACTGTCATTACTTTTCAGTAGAGCATGAAAGTTTTTTTATTGACTATCTAAATGTCGATACTGTATATCGTAGGGGATAGTGCAATACCGCATAACTAACACATTTAATGAGTTGCAAATTGTACCTTACTGACTTATTTGCTAAGTTGTATTTTGACCTTATGTAATTTGTTAGTTACGTGGTATTGCACTATCCCCGACAATATGTCACTGATAATTTCGAAGAGGAGTCACTATAGTATAAAAATATATCTTACTAAAATTATAAACGCAAAAGTATGAAGAAAAACTAACCGACAGATTTTGGTGAAATTTGGAATGCAGACAGTTTAAACCTTGGATTAACACATAGGCTACCTTTCATGTATATGTAACTTAATAGGCGAAAATTCAATTGCATTATATAAATATTGATATCAAGAAGGCTGATAAAAAAACATTCACACTCTACTGAAAAACAATTTCAGTGCAACAAGATAACGGGGTCTACTGATAATTTAAATGAGTCATTCTTAAAAGTTAAGTTAATGTTAACAAGTTGAAAGAACCACCTACCCATCCAAATATTTCAAAGCAGGGTGTAGGGCAAACACCTGATTTCTGTAGTCATCAATGCTAGTGACTTCATTGTAAAAGAGGTCTAAGTTCTTTAAATGTTTGAACTCTTCCAAAGGCTTTAATGTTTCCAAGTCTTTGATTTTGTTTCCCGACAGATTCAGGTGTGTTAGTTTCTTGCACCCATTGAGGAAATTCAATCCAACTGATATTCTGTTATCAGACAGTTCTAATTTCCTCAGCTTTGGCAGTGCTGGGAATCCTTTAAGAGTGGTTAATCCCACATTATTGAGACTTAATATTTCAAGGCCAGTATATTCATCCGTGAGGCCCAGAATATTGGTGCTCCTGCAGTTATCAAGGTTTAATTCCTTGACCTGAAATTCATAACATTCAACTTAATATTGATTATAGCGCCATCTAGTTTGCTTCTAAAATAATATCTACATCAAGAATTATTTTATAAACACTTTATTGTTGAAATTTTGGTTATAAGTCCATTTTGAATCTTTTTCTGTGTGAAAGGAGACCTCAAATTCCTTTAAACTTTACTTGAAATTAAACATATTGCATGACTACTGACAATTCTGCCAAGGTTATACCAGCACGTAAGAAATGCAGACTTATCTCACGCAGGTTTTCCTAATAAACGCAGCATCTTTAGGTAATTTGTGTGCTCTAATAATTATTTGAAGATTTTTGTATTGAAATACCAAATCAGACAAGCAAGTACGTAAAAAGATTCAATAAGAAGTATTGCTACTGGCTTCTTGAGCATAACTGAAGACAAGCCAACCAAAACGTCAAAATGGTGTGAGTTGTCAAAGCTAAGGCACTTGCGTAGTTTGTAAAATCTAACAAACTAGTGATAATAACTAGGACAATGCTAGTTGAGACATGAAAGGAATGTGTTTTTAAAATAGTTTATATTGTAAAATGTAATCAGGGTGCTTCAAACGCGAAAAAAAACGGGAACGTTTTCTCTTGAAATGGCGGATGACACGAATCATCGCGACGCAATAAAAATGGCCGCTGAATCGGTAAGGCGTGCGTCAATATGGAACTGCAGATATAAGTGTAAACGAAATGCATTTTAGTACCACATTGCAATAATTGCAATTCGTAACGATTCATTATGCAACTATAAAAACTCAAGACGATTTGTACTTTACAAGGGAATCATTTAAATAGGTGAAAGGGCGCGAAATTGAGCTGAGTAGGTAAATTCAGGTGAACTAGTTCACAGAAAACTTTAATTACATACTACAATAATAGACAATGTTATAGAAAACTAGTGCATCAAAGAACCCGTATGGCTTTTGCTTAAACTATTTAACATTAGAGATCGAGCTAATGGGTTTAATATTGGAAATAGGTTCACAATTATTGACAGTTCATAATCAATGGATATTACTCTGTAAAAGAGTAAATGATCCTAATAATAATTAACTATGGGAACAATGACACGAGGTTGAACAATATTATATCATCAATATTGTTTGTAATAAGCAGTAATTTATATTGGACTTACAAGTTTTTTCCGAACTTAACCTCAATTGAGATATTTACATCATGACCGTTTCTGGGCTTGTATGCAAACAGAAACGGGGAAATATATAAATGACTGATGTTAATTAAAGTGAGGAATACGTATTGTCACTTAGTTATAGTGAAGCTACAATAATATCAGCAGTACGCGTGATTTGTGCACATGAAACGTAACAATCGGTAATGGCTAATTCCTGTATACAATAACGCCATATCGTGTATTAGGAAGCGGATTTTGATTAGCGATCACGGATTTTACATGGCAATCCAATAAAAAACACAATAAGCTGACAAAACACGGATTTTACACGTTTTACACACCAAGTACAAACGAAATACGTATCGATAAAACATTCCAATACATTGAGAATTAGATTTTATTTACCTGTGAAGGATTTCTGCCCCTTAATTCCAAGACGACTCTCTTTTCCATCGTAGCAATATTTTAAAAAGCAATTAAAACACTTTTTGGACACCTAAACAATTATTTTCAAGAAATAATTCACTAGGCTTGGGTTTCAAAACAGAAGGAAACTATAGATACACGAGCGAGTGACGTTGAGCGCCGCCTGGTGGTGAAATATAGCGACCGGATACACGATTCACTTTAGCGACTTAACATTGTTTTAATAGAATTAAAATGTATTATGTACTTTTTAATGATGTGGAAATCATTGAAATGTTTTATAATACTGATTTCATAACCTTAAATCGTACTTGCTTCTATTTTCAATAACGGAACAATGATTTTACTTTGTTAGGTTGGCCAAATTATATGGCTGTAAACCTAAGAAAAATATAGCGGGAATTTTTGTAATGTCAAAGCGTAGAGCGATGAAGCCGGTGAATGCGATTATTTAGAATCAGTTCGTGACAGAAAGTTTTCAGTTTTAATTTCTTCTACCTATCAATTTATAAAAAGTATATTAGGCAATAAACTGTTGTCCCAATTTTTTTTTACTGAAACTTTTTATTTGCTCTCTAGTCTGTCGGTATGTTTGCTTTTTTGTTTGTTTGTCTGGTCGAAATAAATTTTACAATCGATTGAACTAACTTCCCGATGAGCTAGAGAGACTTAAAACTTCAAACATCACTCAGAACTGGGGCTCTACATTGAAATCTGTAAATCGAACTTCGTCTGTTGCTATCCCTTTTGCTCTCGATGCGTAACTAATTTGCAAGAAAGTGAAAGGGCGATCTGAAGTTCGAATTACAGATTTCAAAGTAGAGCCCCTGGACGGCACAATATTAGGGTAGGTTACCAATAATACTTTAATTAAGTAAGTATCTACCTACAGTGTTTTTCAGCTACGACGAGTTCTGTGACAGGTCATACAAACACGTATAACACTTGTTTCTTTAACTTTACATAATAACTACACTGGTACACACGTAGCGACGCCGTTCAGGAATTTCAATAATTAATCGCCTATGTTTAAATACGTCGCATGTGAGTATAGTAAGTGATTGAAATTAAGAAATACGGCTGTCACGGAACTCATCGTAGAAGAAAAACAATGTAGCTAATCAGTTTTAAAAAAGCGGTAAAAGTATTTAAAATCCACCGTATCATATCCGTTCTATATTCACGTGAATCTGTTACGTAAGTAGGTAGGTTTTAGGTAAGTACATGTAGTTACTACAGATGACCTGGAATTGAAAAGTAAAGGGTTTACCTATTACCTACTTACGTATCTACCTGTGCAGGATGATTGGTTATTCCATGCATTCCTTTACTTACCTAAGTTACCTGTTACCTAGTACTTGCATACCCAGCTGTGCAGGATGGTTGGTTATTCCTGGAGTTGCCATCCGTCCGGGTTTACAGATATAGTCTTGGGCCGCGCCGCGCCGCTGAGCATATATTTATGACGTTATTAGCTTTTTTTTAAATTTTAAGTACCAAGTTCCATAATAACCAGTTGACATGTCCGGGTTCTGGGCTCTAAAATCCGGGGATTTTACGCATCTTGTCCTGGTGGCCAAATTTTAGAGATGGCAACCCTAGTTATTCCATACATTTCAGTCAAGGGGGTTTAAGGCTGGCGTCCACTAGTCTCGCCGAGGCGAGTCTAATCGAATCGAATCGAAATAATTCGCCTTCATACATTCATTAACATTAACTTCATACATTAAGTTTGTATTACACCCGGGCGGCGCCGGGCGCGGACAGCAGGACAGCTAGTAATATTTCTTCTTAGCAGTAGTCTCTTGCGAATCGCTTGTAGATTTTTACGTGTACCTAAATGTGTCCGTGCGGACTACTTACTGAATAAACATCTTTTATCTTTTTTAACTTTTAGGTATATACTCGTATATAACTCCTGAACGGCTGAACCGATTTTCATGAAATTTTGTGTGTAAGTATATTACAAAGCACTGGTTTGAAAACACAGTTGGACCCGATAGGTGTCGCTGCTGCCGGTATGTCACCAATCACCTGACTCCTCCTAAACGGCTGGACCGATTTGGATAAAATTTTGTGTGTATATTTCAATGGGTTCCTGGATGCCCTGAAAACACAATTGGACCTGGTAGGTAGCGCTGCTGTCGGTATATCACCAAATTTAATTTAATAACCGAAATTAATAATTTAGACATAGATATAGATACCATAGTAAACAGTGAGATATCAACAAATGATGACTCAACCGTCGATTCGTTAGAAGTAATTATGGAATCACAGAAAGAAATATGTAAATGTTAAATTCAAAATATTATATTTTATGTGGCATTGCTTTTCCGGGCAGGACGACGTCTGCCGGGTCCGCTAGTTTCTTATAAGTTTGATTTTTTTTATGTTAAGTATTTAAGTAAGTGATAACTGTGATAAGGCACCGTCCTCGGAAGGCTCGTGAAAGCTCACCGTCCGTCCGGTCTGGCCATCAGTCCGTCCGTTCGTCTGTCTGTCCTAATTATATACAGGCTGTAATGTAACGTATCTTTTGAACCAGCTTTTAAACTAAGTATATATAGTATCATTTTAGATTTTTTTTTTTTAAATATCTTCTAGGTAATTAGTACACGCACGCATTATTTTCCACTTGTTTGATCTATGTACATTAAAAAAAATATGACTAGAGGTCGTCCATTTTGCAGGATAGGCGACGACTTTATAGCGTCGGGTATGTTGTATTGTAGTCGAGCTTGCTTTCCCTACCCTAGTCGGTTGTTGTTGGCGTACGGCGAATTTTTGCATCAAAAAAGACGCGATACAGTCGCGATGCTGTCGTTTGTCCTATACTATAACCCTCGCACTCGTAAACACGATTCCTCATCGGTACTGTCGCGATACACAGTCGATACAGCCGCGATACAGACGCGATACATCATCGATACAGCCACGATATAGCATCGATTCAGCTTTATTAAAACAGCGCTACTGCATCGCGACAGTCACGCGTTTGTATCTATATAATGCGACGGTATCGCTACTGCATCGCTTCTGTCGCTCGTTACAAATGCGGCGTACGCTGACAACTCGCATCGCTACAAAAAGTTTGTAACTTTTGTGTTTTGTGAAGTATCTTAATTTCGCATGAGCATAACAAGACACTGGTTACATCGACTTATTAAAGCTGGGCATTCACGTCACGACCGCTCCATCAAGCCGAATAGAGCAGCGCCGCGCTAAAGTCGATCCGTGAATGTCAGAACTGTAGCGTTTAAAAGTACTTACTTGGCGCAGTCCGTTGGATTTCGAAATGGAATGGAAAAAGCCAGCGCGACGCGCCAACGCGCAATCCGGATGAACCATCGTGAATGTCGAAATTCAATGTTGGAACACGCCATCGCCTTTGGCTGCTATTCTAATCAGTCTGCTCCGTGACGTCGCATGAGTCGCATCGTTGAGGCGGGGCGTGGCGTGGCGTGGTGAGACAAACGACGCGTCCGTGAATGCCCAGCTTTATGGTAGTTGAATCACTGAAATGTACCTGCTCTTGTTATGTTACTATCAGTTTTGGTTTATACAGGTCGACTTCAAATTAGTACTTAATACAAAATAAATGTTTTACACACATCTTCGCTAAACTAAACCTCTTTACCTCATGCTGCTAATTTAATTAAAAGTATTTTATTCTAAGTTTTATGGCTCAATGCGGTTATGTTTAAAAACAACGAGGTTAAAAGTATTTCAAGTTAACACTTTCCTCTTTGGTTGGTTATCTGTGGTTATCTGAAACATAATTTATGATGACTTTTTTATGCTAGAGGGGGTAAACGTGCTACCGAGTCACCTGAAGTGAAGTGATCACCAATAGAATACCAATGGACACCTGCATTATTTCGTTTTGATTAGTAACTATCGTTTAGTAGTCTAAGAAAATAAGAGCTCAGTTGCACGAGCGTCTCTGAATCTTGATATGAGTAAAATTATTAAATTAGAATAATAACATGGAGTGACAGGTATGACAGAAAGGTCAAGGTAAATATAGGGTCGCCACATTTTAGTACTTAATTATAAGTTTTATTCGTAAATAATTAACGATGTTGAAAGAAAGCCAATTTAAACAAATGATGTAAAAGGGGTATGTAATACTGTATTCGTTATTAACTGAGCCACATGACTAACTGTTTTGTATTACCAATTTGAAATCACCTGTATTTAAGCATATCCTCTGTGCTTATCCTACTAATATTATTAATGCAATTGTTTGTGTTTGTTTGTTACTCCTTCACGCTGCAAATGGACAGTAGTCCCGAGGGAATAACGATTATCTACACTGACAAAGTCGCGGGCAGAAGCTAGTATTTACATGCAAGGGTTTAAATAACACTCGATGGCGCCTAGTTGTCTTACCAATGTTTTCCTTATACTGCGCCACTTGTAAATTAGGTATATAATAAATAAGTATCCGCAAAATAAATCTTTCATGTATCATGTAATTGACTATCAAAGAATGATGGGCAAATTGGCCCAAATAACCAATACAAATCTCATGTATACCACGTGGAAGCTCGTTACATAAGCTTCATTTTCTAATATGGGAACAAACTACAAAGACCCCGGAGAAGAAAGTTATCAGCCTGCAAATATTCACACACATAACGTTTATTACTACATTAGCTGTGCCCCGCATGCGTTGCAATGTTTTTGTGTTTCCCGTATATCCGACTCACGCTTGACCGATTTTACTATTTACAACAATCACAGCAAAAATAATGGGATCAAAGCATACATAAGTTATAATTATATTGACGATTGGGCTGGGTTCCATACATTTTTGCCCATCATTCTTTATACAAATAAATGGATAATAGAACAGGGGAAAGTCTGTTGCGCTGGTTTCGAATATACCTATGTACGAGTAGTCTAATTTTAGGTACAATGTATGCAATTTGATTTGACTGCGATTCGCGTCGCTCGCGATCAGCTTCAATCGGGATAAAAGAAAAACTCGATTAGGTATATTTTTCTCGACATACCTCGCATATTAGTTACTTGATCCCGAGTGATTCGATAAAAAACAACGATTTTACAAGCTGTACAAGTTCAATTTAGTAATTATTTGTAGGTAGTGGAGATACCATATACACAATATACCTATAGAAACTTATTTTTAAAATATATTGTTCACTGTTTATTATAATTACTAAAAGTGTTGTTAAATTGTTGTTGGTAGTAAATAAATATGTTAAATTCTAATCATAATGAAAATCTTACAGTCTATTTTCACTTGTTTTATTTCAACTTATGTCTAAGGTTAGCACTTAATCAGAGTCTATAACTTGGAGATGGACATCGGATACTTTTTATCCGATTTATTTCCATAGGATTTTCAGAAATTTATAAAGGGGCTTCTAAACGGGCCATGTTTTGCTGCAATTTGTGGCCGGCAACTAGTGCTATCTTACTCTTACTTCGTATGTTAGAGCAAGATGCGTATAGTTGCCGGCCACACATTGCCGTGAAAATGTTGCTCGTTTAGAAGCCCCCTAAATACTGATGTAAATTTTAGTGATGCTGCTACTCAACAACAGATGGCGCTTTCTTTTACCCTATTATCCGTTAGATGACGCTGTTCAAACAAAATACGCTAGGTTAGTTTCTTCCGTAAAAAGCACAGGTATTGGGTGGTATTGGCTAACAATAAATAAACAAGGCGTATAAACCAACAGCAGCCCGTTGATATAATACGATGGATGGAATCCAAATAAGTAAACGATTAAATTGTAAAAATCTTTTCTGTTTGGTTACAAGGCTAATTTATGTAGCTAAGTACTTCCTTTAATTGAACATTATACCTATACTGATATTATGAATACATTTATATGCATTACAATTACGAGCAGGCATTTTATGCTTAAAAAGTTTAAATTACAATGAGAAATGAGGTTTAAATTACAATTACCTTACGCTACTGGAATCACCGGATTCTGGAAACCAAACCGGCCGGTTGTAAATCTGTAATTTTTACGTATTTTGTCATTCCATTCGAACCTATGTATCTCGGCTCTCGCGCAGTACCTTTCATTAGGCCAATGATTTCCAAACTGTCGCGATAATATAATAACAGCAGAAATGTTAATGTTAGCACAGTTCGGTTTTTTTATTCTTTCGGCAAAATAATCCATTGCTTAAGTCCCAGATAGACGGGCGAGTAAGTACGCGTACTTAAAGCTCGACGACCTTTTTCGCCCATGTTTACCTTTAGAAGTTTGCGTACTTATTAGGGTGACACACGGGCGAGTAAAGTCATTGAGCCATAAGTAGCACGTACTTACTTGGACATCTATCTGGGACTTTAGGAATGGTCGCACTATGAGGGTGATTCTATAGAACTTTGATTTTTTATTGACAATGAAAAACAATTTATACGTAGGTACTCTATGTAAGTAAATACCTAAGCCCCCTGTTGGTAAAGTGCGACAAAAAGAATAGAAATTAAACAAAATGGAACCAAAAAAAATCCTTACTAAATTGTTGCCATGTTTAAGCTTTTTTCGCCAAAAATGTGACATGGATCTTATTGTATAGAAAATAAAGTTCATAGCAAAATGACTATTTTCTTATGCGTTTTCCAACCATATTATCTTAAACACGGAACCCTCGGTGCGTGAATCCGACTCGCACTTGACCGGATTTTTTTATCACTCCGATTTCAAACACTTTTTGCAGCCGGGTATGCTGTGATGTAGTACGACCTTTGATGGATCCACGATGGATACCATAGACATATATATGTCTAAACCAAAGACTACTCTTGAATAGAAGCGTTTAGAATTTGTTCATGCACTGAAAAGAAGAAAAGTCAGCAGCCAGAGAGTCAGCTGCCATAAGAAAAAAAATTATAAACTCAATAATCACTGTCAAATTGGTAATTGAAATAATTTTACATGTCGTTTTAATATATTTTTTTTGTCATCAAAAATCAAGGCAGCAATGCGAGTTGGCACGTATTCCGAATTGCATATTACTTAATTAAGTTACCTATTCGTTTAATCAGCCACGATCAATAGGTATCAAGTCTTGGTAAGGTCTTGGTATTCATTTTTTTCAATTTAAAAGGACATTGGAAAAGTAAAGCTATGCGTAAATTATTTTGCAACTGTGTTAAAGTTTGCCGTAACATCTCACTGGTGCTTGTATTTTTATTTTTATTATTCGTATACAAGTCAAAAACGAGGCAAAATGATATCGTATCGAAAGTTATAATTCAAAGTGGAATGCAACATATTTTTCGTAATGATAACGTTTCAATTGAAATGGATCGATCAGAAATAGAAAAAGCTATTTTAAATTACAATAAAGAGCAAAAAATCATGAATGAAGAAGTGTACGGCCCGTTAAATAAAGATACCGTATTTCTGGTAATTTCTGTGCATAAATCATCATTAACCTTCAAATTCATGCTACTATCGTTATCACAAGTCAAAGGTATACAGGATGCGCTTGTAATATTTAGCCATTCTTATTACGACGAGAATATAAACTCACTAATAAAATCGATTGAGTTTTGTCGCGTGTTGCAAATATTTTATCCATTTTCATTGCAAGTACGTCCTGACATCTTTCCCGGGTTCGAAAAAGGCGATTGTCCTTCCGATTACACTATCCAGAAAGCAGAGCATACTAACTGCTCGAGCGCAGCTCATTATGATATCCATGGACGTTACCGCAACCCTGAGCTGGCGGAGAAGAAACACCACTGGTGGTGGACGGCCAACCAAGTATTCGAGAATCTTAAATGTTCCGAAGGCCATACCGGTTTCGTAGTATTTTTGCAACACTACTATTACCTTACGCAAGATTTCCTTTATATGGCAGTCACCATGAAAATGATTGCGGCTACATTGCCACGTTGTGAGTTCCTGTCGCTGTCTACTTCGGCCCTGTCTTTCGAAAATGACAGAGAGTTGCACGAGGTCGAAGTTCTAAGTTACGACCCCGATGTTCACTCGGGTGTGTTAGCATTCGACCTCCCGGTTTGGAACAGCATTGTGTCGCATTACGACCTCTTTTGTTCTGTGGACGACAACTCCTGGGCCCAGTCTCTATCATTCGTGTCGTTAAACCGCAAAGACGCGGGTCTGTACAGAGTTATGTCAAGTACATATCCTCGAGCGTATGAATCGGAGAGCTGCAATTACTTTGGAAAAATGTTGGAATGTGACGCCTACACCAGCGTCTATCAGATCTTGTATTTGCAAAGGCAAAATAATGCCACTGCTTTTCCTCCATACATCGCGGTATACAATAACATCGAGTTGGAAGATGAATATCAGAGTTTTGATTACGTCAGCAGCAGGGGCGGCTGGAACGATCCGAGGGACAAGGGATTTTGTGCAAACATGACTATTAACAAAATCAAACGGGAGATACTGGCAATGAATAATCAATTCAATGACGCTGATTATTGAAATAAACAAACAATTTTTTATCGGTATGTTTCATTGCTTATCCATTAATGTAGCGGCGTCGTCACGCTTGCAGGGAGAGCAGGGGAAGTGCTTAGCATGACAAAGTGTGACGAGGGTACGGCTCGACCGACGTGGGTTGATTAAAATCTGATGAATGTACCTTTGATGAAGAAATGTTTCATACTGCTAAGAGTATATCGATTAAATACCCATCTTACGTGAAGTTCAAGTTTTTGATCTCTCATAATAACATAAAGTAAGTATTATGTAACTGCCTTTACCGTTGAAATAAACTATTGAAGGCAAGTAAGGTAGGTAATCCCGCTCTATATAAATCGCCTAAAATTCTTATTTGCGCGCGGCAAATGAAAATGCTTTTGAGAATTTTATACTCCGGGAGAAATGTAAACAGCCCGTGTTGCAGCGCAGCGACCTCATTCGCTTAAACCCGCAGCACGCAGCTTCGGAGACTTCCTTCTCTCCTAGTATTTAAATTCTCACCCGCTCGAATTGAAACTATTTAGTTAACTTTGCTCAACTGTAATTAATATAGGCCTAAAATCATTTTGTAACATGTGATATTTTTAGTTTTGAAACCGACTGTTGAAATGAACAATAAGTGACATATTGAATTTATTTCTCAGGGTTTATTTATGAACCCCAATCACTTTTTCTAAATGTGGCCGGACATTTAAGATCTGATTTATAGTCCGATTTATAGGTAAAAGCACAGAATAAGTAATAGTACAAGGTAAAAGCGGGAAAAAGTTTTCCTTGGTCTTGATGGGTAAGTTCAGAGGTCACTGTACAATGTTTGAGAAGATGTAAGTTGATGTTTGGTAAGGTGACCGAGGGTGGTCGGAGGGTGATTAGTTGACAGTGGACAATTAAGTCTGAGACAAAGAGGATGACAGCGGCGCGTGGCTGGCCGCGGGGGCGGCGGCGTGCGCGCGCACCTCGCCCGGCCGCGAGCAACAGTCTGCTCGCGTGAGCCGAGCCTCGCGACTCGCCGCACCGCCTGGCGCGAACATGACCCATGGTAAGCACAAAACACCATAGACCTCGCGGCGCCCCGCGACCGTTAAACCGCGCCACGCTGCTCCTGTATTATTTCCAAACACGAAAACTCATCGCACTTTTCAGTGATGATTCCGCGGTATTTTCATTATTTATTTACGCTGCGCTACGGTTATGAAAATGACAAAACTCTCACTTTATAAATAATAAAAAATATATTTGCAGTAAGTATTTATGTGAACGTTTTATACATTTAAACAATACTCGTAAAAATAGTTTTGAGTGATTTTTTTGGCTTTAAATTTTATAAAAGTAAAGATTTAAAATGGTTGCATAAGGAAGTAAACTTCCTAAAATAAAATTAACGGTAATAAGGTCTGCAAAGGCTAAACAGAAATATTTACTTAAATATGGATTTAAAAAGCGCTGCCCACGTTTCAACAGGACCAAATTTAAGTAGCAAAGCAATGTTTGGTAAGTACTTACATACTTTTATTTTCGTTACACGAGTAGACTTCTCGCGTCTTTAGACGATGATATGATAAACTGTATACTTTTATGTGACGCGTGTTAACTAACTACGAGTCTACGGGTATATTTTTTGAAATAATTGCACTAATAGCGAGACCCATCTTGTATTTCATGATTTTGTACCAAGACGAACTTAGTTTCTGTATAATTATTGTATAATTAAAGTTTAATATAATGTCATATTTTACTAACAATGATAAAGAAGTTTGTTAAAATGTCTAGTAAAATCCAACATGGCTAGCGATGTAGAGTCGCTCGCACAGGAATACTGGTTTTGATTAATGGTAATGGTGTCTAGCGTAATGAGCCTAATGAGAATATACGGCTGGATCAACCAGGCTGGCTTTATCCTCGAACGGCCTTGTCCGGATCAATCTGTATTAGCGAATACAAAGGCTCGTCGTGTTGAATAGGCAGATGTCTCATCTATTTCGCTATGGCCAGTCTGACTGTGGCTAAACCCAAGGGTAAGGTACAGTCGAAGGCATTCATATCTATACAGCCATCGCGTCAAATATATGTTTACACAAACCATATTGACGGTGGCATTAAGGCGTATTCATAGATGTACGTAGTCATGGGAACGTGTATGTATTAATGACATTCACCGTACCGAGCAATATTAGTTAAACAAGATTAGGTTAGTATAAGAGAGTGAGAAAGAATTTCGAACCCGAAGACCGCTGCTTCTTTGTTTTTTTGAAAAGATAGATCGGATTGAGATTCAGGAGTCATGCACACTTAATTTGAAAACCGGCCAAGTGCAAGTCGGACTTGTACACGAAGGGTTTCGTATCATTCTTGTATGGGGCGCCCTTTACGACGGACGGACGGAAAGTTGAGGCTTAGTTATAGGGTTGCGTTACCACCATTTTCGTACAAAACCATAAAAATGCCACAGACTGTCACTTACACGGGAATTCACGGGATATTGACGACGCGCTGGCCTAGTTGGTAGGAGGGATGTGGCAGTAGGGCTAGATGGAATTGGGGAGGTGAAAAAAGTTCCTTCTGTCCCTGCCAGGGGGGCGAACCAGTAAGGATAAGTGGAAAAAGTTCCATCTGTCCCTCCCTACAGAATTGCGTCCTAGGAGGGATAAGTGGAAAAATATCTGTACTCCCTAGAAACCCCATGCATTGTCCTTAATCATCAACTTCAGGGTTTGCATTGTACATTTTACATTAGTTTAATATACATACAAATGAAAGGGGGAAAAAAAAACAATTAGGAGATATATGGATTCTTTAACCCCCTATTTCTACCAGGGACAGGGGGAAAAAAAACTATATATCCATACCAGTGGAATTAGCCTGGTAGGTATAGATGGAACATCAGGATATCGTGGTCTAGTACCCATAGTACAAGCCTAGAGCTTAGTTTGGGACTAGGTCAAATGGTGTGACATTGTCCCCCCTGATATCTAATTATTTAAGACCGACATATCCAATTTTGACACAACTAAAGTAAACTTAACGTGAACTTACTTTGAACGCCAAGAACACATATTGGTGTCGTGAGCTATCGTTCCTACAACGCCAATGACGCTTATAGTTGTCAGATGTATGGTTAAAGGATATTATTCCGTATGCATCGAGTCGTAAGTAGCGTTTAAGTTTTAAAGCGACACATTCGCGTAAAAGATAGATTTATTTTCATTTGTTGTTTTACAACAGATTTTTAATCGGATGTTTAAATCCACTTTAGAACACATGACGCATGAAGAAACTTATAGGTATTTCTGGCGTTGAAAAAGCATTCTGACAAACATTTAACCTTCTTAGTCATAAAGGGGAATAACAATAACTGCTTGAAATATGCACCGTCCTTATCTGTCATTATGATGACTTTTGAGTTTGACAGAAAAGGACAATGAATACTTTAACTAAAATACGTTTATAGTGAGTTTATGAATAGGCTCGACTTTAGTAAAATAAGAAAGCTTAAATTTAGTTGTGATTGCAACAGTATAGCCTTTTGTGCTCGCAGCTGCTGATAGGGTGCGATTGCTTACTCAAACAGAATCGCTTTTGAATGGACATCTGTATTCATTCAGTCGAATAAATTCTGCGCATTGCGTTTATTTTGCGAGTTTTTAAATAATTTTTGATATCAAATAACAATAGGATATAATTTTGCACAGTTGGCGTGGTCAGTATGTAGCTGCAGTACAAGATACATGAAACTGCCGTTGGTGATTTTCGAATACTGACAAAATGTAGAATGTATTGAATTGACATAAGCGGCTGGCTGGCGCGATGGATCCTCAGCATACGACAATCCATTTTGTTACTTTTCGAAAATGACTCACGTTAGCGTTATATTTATTGCTATATAGACAGGTATCTATGACTATAAAGGGGGTATCCTTTTATTACGCCGAAACTTTTTACGCCGAGTGTATAGTTATGCGGAATTTTGATTTCGCATAATTTTTCTCCAGCTTAAACGAGAAATATTAATAATGGTTTTGTGTAAACCTCGTAGAATACATTAGGTTACGTTAGGTATATTTTCTAACTTTTTAAGGAAGTCAAGGGTATCAGTAGAATAACAATTATGCGAAATCATACATTCGGACAATATCGTGATTATGCGTTAACAAGGGGAACCTATTTATAAAAGTTAAGATAAGTACTTGAAGTTAAGATGAAAACCGGTCAAGTAAAATTCTAACTCGCGCACTCAGGGTCTCGTATTCGTATAGTCGACCAAGAAACTCCTATACCATATTTCGACCCCTATGTATATGATGTTAACATCCAAAGTGGTAAATGGGGTTCCCTTCCCTTTATGGGGTTCCCTTAATTTATCTTAACTTTTATAAATATAACATACCTTGATTGAAATAAGGATGTATTTAAAATTATACATACGAGTGAGTCCCTTTGACTTTGCCTATTGATGAACGAGAAAGTCTAACAGCGCACCGCGGTTTTGGTTTCGTCCTAAAAGTTTCTCTTTAAACTGTTTTAGGAAGCACCCGAATATCGATTTGCCCTGAACATTATTTATTCTGAGCCTAAACTCACCAGAGCTAAATCGATTTGCCGTTACTTTTGCTTACGTGTGTATGCTTGGCCCGATGGCTTACCCAAGTACAAATAAATGGCATTATGAATGATGAGCTTGATGCCTTCAATTGGGACTGGTGGGAGACTGCCCAAGATAAAGCTTCGTGGAAAGAAGGGAGGGAGGCGTTTGCCCAGCAGTGAGGCATTATAGGCTCTTAAATAAATGAATGATAAAGAAAGGTGTATTAAATTCTACTTTTATTTAGCCCATCTTGCTTTAAAATCTCGTCTTAAAATTGTAGTTTTGTGAATCTAAATGTCACAGATCCCACTTAACATGGTAGCCGGAGAGCTTGTGTGGTGTTCCTTCCCCTTGCCATACAAAAAATATGTAATCATAACGTTGTCGATATCGCACGGTGAGAACGAAAGTTCTTGTGTAGTTGACAGGGCCGAGATTCTAGGCGGTAAAAAGCATGTCGTATTGGACCTGGTCCGAAATTGAGACCGCCTAGAATAGTGGCTCAGTGAGCTGTCATGGCGTCAACTGAAACGGTGTGATTACGGTATACATGCAAGACAGGCTAAACCAAAAGTATAGTGAGGGCCGATCCTCTGGAGACATGTTAAAGTAAATAGCGGCCTGCCCACGTAAAGTTCCGTAAAGACAGCGGGAAACGCCACGCGCCGTTCCGATCTTCGTTCCGAACCGTACGTGTACTAGTACTGTAATAGTAAAATAGTAAAAAAAATACGGTTCGGAACGAAGATTGGAACGGCACGTGCCGTTTCCCGCGGTCCGAACTTTACGTGTAAAGGCCGCTAATGTCAAGTCTTACGGCCGTGTTACAGTGCGATTATTTCCACACTTGGGACATCTCGGTTTTAATAGTAAAGGTTTTTACATTATCCCTGATTAACACAGGCTATGTGTAACACGGGCAACAGCTAGTTAATAATAAAACATCAACCTAAACATAGAAACCTCATTAATATTCTAATGATTAAAATAGACTATAATCAACTTATAATGTCTTTTTTTTTAGATACTTTTCAAAATGAAAGGAATTTGCTTCGAATGAAATTTTCTATAATTTCCATCAACTAATTTAATATTTGTATAAGTAATAATTAAATCAAGCCACATCTGAGTTATTCATAGGTCTACTATAAAAATATTTCATGGTGGCAGGTGATCTTCATTACTGTTTTAGACTGTTGTGCACACTATGATATTATCAATATGCAGCAATGTGTCTCGTGTTATTTGCACTTCCGATAACTTCCGAAAAATGTCGAGAATGGCCGAGTGTCAAAGTCCAAGTAATTGTACTGTAATAAACTGGACCTAGGTCCCTTACCATGAGTTATAATTACCTTACTCGCTAGCGAGTCGAATTCTTTGTCCCTCGCAGACCTCGCAGTATTCCTATAGAGTGCGAGGGACAGAGCATTCGACTCGTTAGCGAGTACAGTAATTGTAACTCATGGTAAGAGTATAGATTCTAAACGTACGTTTGATCTAGTACACATTAGTCAGATTCCTTTTTCGTCAGAATAAATTCTAGCCCGTTTTTTTTCGGACGAAAACGGACTTTCGAGCAGATTCCGCTATAGTCAGAATAAACACATATTACCTGATACGTGGATGACCATAGAATACGTAGGTAGGTTTAGGTTATGTTAGTTTTGCAGCAGGCCCGGAGGGCCAAACCATCCAGATATAGGAGCTCCGCGTAAGCGGAGCTCCGTCGACACTGCCTAATATTAAATAATATAATGTAACAATTAAATTAATTATAAAAAATAACAAAAGTTTTTTCTGTCCAAAAAGTAATTCCGTTTTCGTCCGAAAAAAAACAGGCTATAATTTATTCTGACGAAAAAGGAATCTGACCAATGTGTACTAGATCTTGCGTTTGACGTGTTATCGTATAGGTATTGTCACCGTTCCGATAGATCTTATTTACAGTAATGGCGGCCGAGTGAAAAACAATACAATAACACGTAAGGCAATACGGTGTTACCC
The DNA here is from genome assembly GCA_923062465.1 of Acleris sparsana. NCBI lineage: Eukaryota > Metazoa > Arthropoda > Insecta > Lepidoptera > Tortricidae > Acleris > Acleris sparsana. Next base: position 8,687,144 of record OV281293.1, read on the forward strand.
AGAATAGAGGCGCTGATTTCGAATATGCTCACGTCAAAAATGACAGTTTTCTCTGGTTTACTTTGATGTATCTCGTAACTAGCATTTGAGTCAAGATGTTTATTAATACGGCCCTTAGAAAACTGTAACTCTTGATACGTTTTGAAATGAGCATTTCACTGAAGAGCATCTCATTTAAACTCAATCAGGCACCAAGTGACGTGACGCGTTGTGTACTTACCGACGCGTCATTTTTTCTGAATCGTGTTGTAAGGATCATGTTCACCAGTGCACTACACACAGATTGACTTCCGACTGAGAAAAGCCATTGCACGCCAACTTTGACATCTGTTTATTGTAAATAACATAAAACCTAATTTATTTTGTAAATATCTTTGCATCTTGTATGTTTATAATATTGTGGTGTATTCGGGAGCACCGTTCGATTGTTCTGGCTTGTTGTTTAGCTAACTGGCAGATTATTTTATTTTATTTTATGGGAAACAAACAGCTTAATAAATACAGGTAGATAAAATATATGAGGCAAATCCCTTCTAATAGTAAACGATATAAAATATGTAATAGTCTATTTAAATCGATCCAATTAATTTGTCAAAAGTCGAAAACGTATCTTTTTCGTCGTGTCGTGGCCAAACTGATTTGCCAAACTGGTTTGGCCACGAGGAATCGCATTTCCTCGTGGCCAAACCAGTTTGGCAAATTAGTTTGGCCATTAGGAAAAAGAAGAAAGCGTTTATCGGTAATATCCAATGAATGATATTTTTGAAATGAAAATATATAGGTTTTTAATGTCTATATCTCTGCTCATCTCTGATTGACTATTTCGTTAATTTGTAGAGAATGCCATTGAGCATTAAGTTCGTCATCTACTTATATTTTTGCAATAAAGTCAGAATAAAAAAACACTTGCGTTTTTTAGTTTAATTCTGGCAAGATAATTTTGAGCTTGTTTCTGCTATTTGAATAGACAGGCTTATATTATAATATTATAACAGAACCCCCAGCTTTAACTTGATAAACAGATATCCCGGCAAAAAAACACCGACGGCAACAAACGCTTTTCTTTTGTAGTGTTTTTTTGCCAAAACCTCATTTTAACAATAGTTGTAAATCCATACTAATATTATAAATGTTTAAGTAACTTTGTCTGTTTGTTACTCTTTCACGGTAAAACCGATGCAGAACCGATTTTATCCGCTATAGCTTAAACCCTGAGGAAGGAAATAGGGTACTTCTTACCGTGAGCAACGATTGACGACTTCTACTAACGCGGACGGAGTTGCGGGCAACAGCTAGTGTTCAATAAGATGTATTTTATGGTGGTACGGTCCCTTAATTGTTCCTACAGAGTTTTGTTAAGGCAAGTATAAGATAAGGGAAGCGAGTAAGTTTTATGCTTACAAAGTATCTCGTTGCCTCTTACTAATTATTGTCCCTATCAGACATCTCAATGGAAAATCGATATTATCTTCTGCTGCGATCAGCTTAATGAAATCTGTCGCTGTAAGCGCCGCACTTTTGAAATTTAAGACCGATGCTTACAAATCTTAAAAGATTTTGTACTCATCCTCCTTAAAGATATTGTTACTTATTTAGGTATGTTTCAATTATATTACTAATTCATTATAATAATACTTTTATAATCCAATTTTATCGGTTACGTAATGCGGTCCAATTATTCTATTAACGACACTAAATATGTTATTTGTATTCATATATCTCAATTTCTCGGATACCTGTTAGGAGTCAAATCGTGTATTAGCTTATTTGTTGTCATTCCTTTGCCCAGAGGCAATATTCACTGGGTGAAAGCGTATTTGTTGCGTTTGACATGTTATGTCAAAATACGTTAACATGTCAAAAGCAATATGGTTTTAACTTGTAGAGTATACGATCCGAGTAGGTACTAAAATATAGTGGTAGTATTTTGTCTTACCCTCTACCACTACATTGATACCCAAAAGTGCGAACACTATTATTACGGGCTGACCCTGCAGAAGGTCCTACCATCTACAAAACCTTTGGCATCTAAATAATTTCCTTGTTTAGAAAGAATCCATCTACATCAAAGCGAACGAGTTTGTTTGCTAATTACAACAAAGGAACGAAATGCAAATGAATGTCACTTTTAAGTCCAGCTATTCATTGCTTGAGAGTGATAATTACCAGGCATTACCTCTAGTAGCTACCTTTGTAATCTGACCGAGCTTCAGGGATAACTCGGTCGCAGGATAGAATTTCCAACATTTTTTTGTTTTAATTTTATCGTCTATCTGTTGTCCCTATTCTTGTCTGCAATTATCTTTTAAACAAAAACCAATACAAAGGAAGGTAAATTTTTGTTATACTTATATTAATATATAATAGACGCCGGGTTCCATACAAAATTCTCTTCGAATAGTGTCCTAGGGCGAACTATAAAAACCGTCTTCAAAAACCCTAATAGCTACTTGAAAAACAGACTTATGTCGGTGGCAAGAATCCTGTGCTGTGAACAATAGCAATTATTGTGTAAGTATACCCACTTGACACTGGCCTGGATATATTTCATGTACCTGTTAGGCGTCATCCAGGCAATTTCTAGGAGACCAGTTATTATTTCAGCTTGTTTAGTGGGTTAAAATGATTAATGTACAGGAATCGAAAGTTGCACTTGTATGTTTGGACTGGTACACCTGGCATTCCAAAGTTTCTGCCTATCCCATTGGGAAATAAATGTGAAACTTACGTATAAACATACATACATAAGCTTCACATTTGTCTCACCAAAAAAACGGTTTTTTGGAAACTGTTTTTTGTAATAAGAAAATCGCTTTTTCGTGATATTTCTAATATTATTTTGTGATTCACTACAGCACATATACATTACATTACAAAACCTTATAGTCTAATAATAATTTTCCATCAACCTTAACAAAATTTCGCTGTCCAAGATGCAGGGCCGTTAATTATTAAAAAGTTCGCCCGGTACTTCTCCACCTACATGCATAATGATAAAAAAAAATAGCTACATATTCAATAGAGAAATCCCATCACTGCTCGTTAAACAATTACGATGAAAGTTTCGGTGATCATTTTTGGTCTTCTTCATCAGTTTCTCTTCACCAAAAGGTGTTTTCAGAAAGCAAATCCTTCATGTCTTACAGGAAATAACAAAAAAGTTGTATGTGTGCGTATAACTTTTGTGGGGTTTCTTAGATTCATCATGGATTCAATCATTAGATAATGACTGAAAAGAGCAGGTAAAATACTAAGTATTAAACTATTCTATAGACGCACTGTTCTGCAACAACCAAATATTGACAATTGTTGGTCAAAACTAAAATAAATTGTTTTATTAGAAATACTTAGTTAAATATTAATTAATTTTACGAATTGACATTTACTTACCGAAAGTATGAAATTCCGTCCGAAAGATTTTTGTTACGGGGATTATTTTTGCAGTTTCTGAGAACGCATTGAGGCATTGTGACACGTGTCACTGTTGGCGTAGTTGACAACGAATTAGATTAAAGTACGCTCCCAAATTATAGTGAGTAGATAATTGCTGGGGTGTGTTTTGTTCTCTGACCCGTTAATCAGTTGTATTGTTGATCGAATTTAAAACTTGGTCAAAAAAGTTTTTTAGTCCCCTAGTTTCCCTAAATGTACCTACTAAATACACCACACGTGAACCGACAATATAAATAATTATACAAAACCTATAGAAAATTCTGCACAATAAATGCGAGCTAAAATTGTTTTCTTCCTAACCTAAGTGTGTCCCACAGCTGGGCTAGCGCAGCTCCCCTCTTTGCTGACTTTTCCAGCCAGTCAGTCAGCCATCTCCGTTTAGGCTGTGCTGTAGTGCTTTGCCACTTTAACGTTATGTTTGAACTGCTGCAGTAATCTGTCGAAGGCGTTAAAGCGGCTAGGTACAAAAGTGAGCAGCTACTGTACAAGTTGTCATGGCTAAATTGCAGAAATCGAGCGTTATCGCAGGAGGTCGCGCGGGTACCGACGGAATCGTCGCGCTTATCTTAAGTTGCGGCGGACATGAGCCGGCGGCGGCGCGAACACCCGTAAAATAAATATCATCCCGCCTAGTAACACTCGTATCGACATGGAGTCCCTAGTTCATTATCCAGGGTTATATAATTATACACAAAGTATTGTCAAAAAAAATTGGTACATAGGAACTTGTAACTTGAAAATCCAATGAGGCAAATTATTACAAAACGAGAACGATTTAATAGACATGTTTTGCAAAGACGCTTATCGCTTATACTATTCAGATACCTTCGCTCGGTTAAAGGCAAAAATGAATAAAACAGACAAAGATATTTAAAACATGTAGGTGTACGCGCCCTCAATTTCTTAGCAACAGTTGTGATGATATATTTTTTGCCCTATGTATTTGTAAATTTATTTAATTTTCTTAATGCAAAAACATACAATTATATTTTATCTATACGAGTATGTAACATTGATGAGTTCGCGCAGCTATAAACTTCTGTACAAATCGGGAACAGGAAAACGCCCACATTACATTTAGGATTGCCATTTTTGGAGCCAATATAACAAAAAGCGCACGGGACCGTCATAACATTACCAACATGAAAATAACAATGGAATACTTCCGGTAAATAACTCGAGCGTGCCAACCGCTCAGGGCAAACACAATTCCATTAAACTAATGCGGAAATAACGTTTGTTCCCGACCCGCCTGATTAGAACGAGATGCTGCGTAACGAAATAAGATGTTAGAAGGCAGAGATAATAGCATTCGTGGATGAGGTCGAGCGGGAACTGCTTTGCCTAACTCTCTGTTATTATGAATCTTAGCCTGAAAATGAAGCCGATGTTTCACACGACTACCCAAAAACGAGTGTGACGGTTTTGAGCTTAACCCTAGATGAGTTTTATGATGCGAGGTATCGTTAGATTTGTAACCACCCAAGGAGTGTCATATCATAGGCTACAATAGAACATCCTCAGTCTTAATCTCTGGTAGTCTGGTTTTTAAAGCTTCCTGTTTTTTATTTGCAACATGTTCTAGTTCTAGATTTAAAGAAGTATGAAGATTTACTTTATCGGAATCATCAGACAAAATACTGTAGCATTTAGGGTTCGTTCGCGAAGGCAGCCCAACGGGTCCCTATTGTATGCCTACGTCCGTCCGTCCTAACCTTAAAGAGTATCTCGTTTTTTTTTTACGGAATATTAAAGCGGATTTAATAAAAAAAAAAAAGTGTAAGTACTACTAAAGGTGGCCCCATTCGTCAAACGGTTTTCTCCAACGTATTGTACGTTTGTCATACGAGCGTCTAATTTGGTATGATTATGGTACAAGTCCTGAAGAAAAACAACAACCGTGCCAAGCCAAGACGACGAGATACAACGAGTCACGTGATCTATCAGTGACATGATTGGTTTAGTTTAGAAACGGAACGAATAGAAATGCTAAGTAGTAAGCGTAATGCATCTTGTCTAGAGTAATATTTAAACACCAACTGATAGACAACAACACGTCTTGAGCTACCGTGTGCATGGCTGTGGTGAATAATTCCCATGAAGGTTACCTGCTTGCCGGTTTCGTTTGCTTCCCTCTCATTAAAAATACATAGAGAATAGGTAAAAGCAAGCTATTTCCATTTTCCCATAGTTTTTTTGAGTTTTACTTAGACATTAAAGTCACATCACTCTGATAAGCCGTGTTACATTGTCGATAAAGTTCATCTTGTTCCCCACACATCTTGGCTACAAGACAGACCCAATTTGTCTCTAGCGTAATGTAATAGCGCCTAAACAGCCGTTAACTGCGTTAATTAGCAAATTACAGCAGGGTCGCGGCGGAGTCGGCTTATTATTAAAGGGATTCATTTACGCCCCTTCAACTTCATTATGTCACATGTACCAAGATTAGGTGGCGACTTTTAGTTTCTCAAGGCCGTATTATTAAACCGATATCTTGAGTGAGATGTCCGTTTTAAAGCACGTCAAAGGTAATGTCAAGTTATCTCTGCCGCATGTTTTGAAACGAGTACCGCACTCAAGTTCAGTTTATTAACACGGCACCTTTACTGGCCATATAGAACTTGATAGAATCGTCAACTCTAGTATTTGCCCTATTTAATGGATACGTTACGGGTATTGGTGGGTGTCTGCCTTGATCTTTAAAAATATTTTATTTGTTATTAATAAAACAAGATTAGAAAAATACATATATGGGTGTTGTCAGATTAACTGAAGTAGACAGAAGACGTTTTTCATAGTAGGTACCTAGTAGTGGTAGGTTAAGGCGAAAGGTTGCAAAGAAGTGGCACTAGTAGCCAAAAATATTACGTTGAACACAATCAAGTTTGTTACATTTTCTTAAATCTAATCCCCCTTACTTATAAACGTGGAATAACCGTGGGGTAGCTAAACCATGCGTTGTCGATATCTCTCAAATTCAAATGTCACAGTGACAGATAAGGACAAAACATGGTTTAGCTACCCCACGGTTCGATTCGATTTTACTAGTAATATGTTATAGTATTAATGTACCGGATAAATATCAATAATATATATATATATATATATATATATATATATATATATATATATATATATATTACTTAATCATTAATACCCATTATTGTACCTTGAGTTTAAATGAAATAAGTATTTTTGTAATGATTGTGACATGTAATATCCTGTAAAATATTATGAATAAATGAGTATATGTCGAGTATATGAGTACACGGTTATTCCACGTTTATGGGCATAAGAATCTAAGCAATCAACGTGTGGTGGTACAAAGGAATTTTAAGTTTCCTCTCCTGTGTTCTCTGAGGTGTTGGAGGTGTTCCGTAATAGCGTAATTCCGTAATAACCAAATAAGTAATTTATCCATATCGTTCATAAAATAACAATCTTCCCTTTATTATAGTCGATAATAAATATTACTAAATGATTAAGAACTTCAAGTCACCCCGGAAGCTTGAGCAGAGTTAAACCATAAAGTTGCGAGTCTTCTTCGTCAAATAGAAATTGGACGTCGCAACGATAAATCAACCTGTCCAGCGCGGAATGCGACGGTGTACCCGACGGTTATCCTATTTGAGAATCCGAGGGTTTATTATGAAGTGTTGTTTCACAGAAGCGAAATAAAATCACTCGAGGGATTGGAAGAAGAACCAACATAACAATAGCGGCCTTTACACGTGAGTTCGGACCGCAGCCGGCAGAAATCACAGATTTAACCGCGGTCCAAACCGTGGTCACATTTGATCATAATAAAGTCTTGACAGTTTGATGCGCGGTCAAACCATCGGAAGGACCGACGGTTTCATCTGCGGTTCGGAACGCAGTCCCAGATGCGCAGTCCAAACTGTACCATGTAAACGCCGCTAAAGATTCGAAACAATATACGGTCACAATTTTCACACCCATTTAAATAAAGGGGACCACCTCAGACAAATTGACCTATCTAGTCCCAAACTAAGCTCTAGGCTTGTACTATGTACTGCAAAACGATATATTATATACTTAAATAGAGGAATAAATACTCAAATATCTAAAACATATCCAAAACTCACAAACACAAAGACTCGTGCTCATCACACAAATATCGGGAATCGAACCCGGGACCGCTAACTTCGCAGGTAGGGTCACTAACAACTAGGCTAACAAGTGAGTGTGAGATTGAATGTGTGTTGTTCATCTATTTGATAGATTACACTTACGCAAAACTTTGATTTAGTTATAAACCTGTTCAGCATTCCCCTGAATCTTACGCACCGCCTCCTTCTCGGGGAATCCAAAGCCGCTTTACTACCGAACAGAATAAGATGTTAGGATTTTTATAGCCTCTTTCGGAATATTTTTCAGCCTTTTATTTTAGAACGGAATTTAGGTAAGTAAAAAGGTAGCGAGCGCGTAATCCCCGGATGGAAAATTCTTTATTGCTTTGTTCCTGTGCACACATGGGAGATAAGTAAGATAACTTGCACAGCGCTGTGTTAATGTATTAACAAACACGGTGAACCGGAGTCGGACTCGCGCACCCAGGGTTCCGTACCGCCATGCAGTCAGAATCAGCGCGAGCCCAACTTACTACAGCATTTTTAGTATTTGTGGTTTTTCTTCAGAGTTTCTATGCTTTACCGTTATTACGATACAACAAAAATCCGTTCCAAAAAAGGTTTTTTGTATGGGGATCCACTTTATTATTTCTTTTTTTTTTGTATTTGTTGGTAAACCCACCGTAATAAAACATTTTAAAAATAAATACCCCCTCCATCTACTATGATTCAGAAGATACAACAGCTATTGAAAGTTAGGACGGACGGACGGAAATAGAGCTAAGTCGAATCAGGAATGAGGAGATTCGCAGGAGAACTAAAGTAACCGATATAGCTCACCGGATTGCAAACCTTAAGTGGCAGTGGGCGGGGCACATTGCTCGTAGAACTGATGGCCGTTGGACTGGAAAGGTTCTAGAGTGGCGACCGCGAACCGGGAGACGAAGTGTTGGCAGACCTTCCACAAGGTGGACTGACGATCTGATAAAGTTCGCGGGAAACCGCTGGATGACAGCAGCAGAGGACCGATCGTCGTGGAAAACCTTGGGGAAGGCCTTTGTCCAGCAGTGGACGTCTTGCGGCTGATAATGATGATGATGAAGTAAACTTGCACAACACGGTGTTAATGTATAAAATACAATCGCGTGGAGATACCGGTCTTGTGCATTTAGCATGCGTGTGATTGTGTGTGACGCGTGATCTTACGCATGACTTGTGTTCGGCCCTAACAAGGAGTCTTATTCTCGAAGCGGCCGGGTTACCCAAATTCTTTTTCCAGAGTGTCTCAAGGCAGCACATCATCGTCGGCAACAGACAATGCCTGGCTTTCACCGCGTTATGCCTATTTATGTACATATTTTATTTTAGGTAGGATATTTATCTATTTTAACGTATTTAAACGGCTCGGCTTATTTCGTATTTATGAGATGTAGATTACACAACTCACAATAGCTACTGATCCTCTTTTAATCGTCTAGGTGAGGTTGGGGCACACAAAGGTGGTTTTTTATTATTGACTTTGTTCTAAAATTCCTGTTATCGAGATACCTACCTATATAGGGAGCCCGTTGTTTCCCATATTGTTTGGTCATAATTACTAATTACTTTGTTGCGATAATTATTGGTTTTTGTAACGTTTTCAGAATTTCTTAAATATCTTAATAATGCTAGGTTACGTTAGGTTTGATTTATAAAAGTCCTGAAAAAGTTATCGATTCTTAAAAAAATACGTTGTGACTAAAAATAAATAATACGGAGCCAGATATATTATATCCAAAGGCCGTAGTTAATCAATAACCAATGTCAACCCACTTTTAGGCCAAGATTGCTTGTCCTATGTATATTTAATGAGCAAACTGACAGATAAATGATAGACCTTCATTGTGAGGCTACGTAATAGAATTAGTAAATGTGTAACTATAGGTATCTTTGTGTTGTAGGTATACCACCCTGGGAATTAATTGCTTCACCTTTACAAAAAGCTTCTCAAGGTCATACACGTAATTTACCGCTGGAGGAACCATTAAAATATCTTTTTCTTTGAGTAAGTAGGTAAAATACCATTTCTCAAACATACTTAGACACAGTATAACAAAGATATTTTTCGAGTTTTTAAACAGTATTCAGTCAGACATAAATATTAAGACATTTTAAAATAATTATAATGTACAATGAATTTCCGTACCGAAATTGTAAATGAATTAGATGCATACCTACATTTTAAACAAAACTATGTATGATTATAGGCCTTAAATACTACTTGAATCATTGTTAGCAGGTTTAGTCTATCGAAAATCGGGGCTGTGCTAAAAATAATCGAAGATTGAGATTATCAGACTGGATAGTACAAATAATGCAATATAAAAAAATCACCGGAGGCTGCGGAATTACATTCGTCTTACAATACCAATTGCGGCTAACCGGTTTTCGCCTCCTAGTGATATGCTGAAAGATCCCGAAACCGTCAGGGAGGTAAGATGGCTGATTGAAAAATGTCCGGCTTTCATGTTTGATTTATATTATTTACTGATTATCTGATTATACTCTAATTTACATGCAAACTATTAAAATTCGGAATGAGCTTCCTACTGAGACTTTCCCAATGCACTACAATATGGGTTTCATTGAATTTCTTCGAGAGCGGCAACACATTGATGGTGACGCCCCCGGTGTTGCAAATATCCATAGGCGGTGGTGACCACTTTTCATCAGGTTGGCCATATGCCTGTTTGACCGTCGATGGCAATAAAAAAAACTGGCGTAAAAACCACGAATCGCCATTAATAAAACAAAAGAAGAAGAAAATATGCTGAAATGTCTTAAGTATGCTCGCTCGGGCGACATGCTGAAAAGTGGGACAATTGGCGTCCCGATCAAGGATAAATCAGGACAGGACCATAAACCCCTGAAACTCGGAACGTCCCGCGGAAATCAGGACGTATGGTAACAATAAATTATTCCATGTACAGTCAGCGTCAGAGAAAAGTGACCCCCCTGGAATTCACATTGAACAGTATAAGAATTTCAACGATTCCAGTAACAGCGGTGTGGCTTAGTGGTTGTCTCATAAGGCATGAGAGCCTGAGTTCGCAGGTTCGAACCCCATACGATGTCTTTTTGTATTTTCCATTTTTACAATTAAGTTTTAGTTTTTTTATTTCTAATACAATCAAACATTTTTAATAAATATTTAAATAAACAATGTTACAAAAAAAAACATGTTTTTGGTATAATTTTATTTATTTTATTACAAATTCGTAACCTTTATTCATAACATAATAAATAACAGCGAGAAATAAATACGTAAAGAGATATCATTTTCATTTTATTATATTCCTAGGAATTTAACAACACTGTGTTAATATTAATTTTAGATTCGTCAAAATTATAAACATAATTCTAGTTACAATTTATATTTAAATAGTGTAATTTAAAACGAAATATTCAAGAATCCAGTCATGCTATTAAACATTGTGCCTTCTTTTATTTTACTTAGTTCTTTATGCTAATTGCTAAGTATACATAATATTATGTAATTTACTACTGATTCATAACAAAGGTATGCATAGCGTTATTCCTAGGAATATAATCGCAGTTGCTCCAAACGTGTTTTTTTTAACTGCGAGAGAACCAACATGCTAAACTAAGTAGTAAGTATAGCAATTTACATCTCTCTTGTTTTCATCACAATTTGGAACAACTAAATACAAAACAAATAAACGAAAATGTATTAGGTCAGATAGTGTGCCGCAGCAGCCGGGTATTAATTTATTTACCTATTTATTTATTTTATTTCTTTAATAACGCAGAGGGTAACCGTCAGCGTCTTTTACTTGCTCCAGTCGGCTTCTCATGCTCGAGACCATGTTGGAACATGCACTGCTGTTTCGCATCAGTTCCCACGTTCTATGGACTTCGGCATCTACATTTTTTTTTGTTTTGACCTCAGTAGGATCCCCGTTTAACACCATTTGACCCCATACATTTTCAATAGGGTTCAGGTCAGGACTTTTAGAAGGCCAATCCATAACTGTAATATCTGCCTGAGCAGATAACCATTCTTGCACTATACGCGAACGATGCACCGCACTATTGTCTTGCACTAAATATATTTGGCCTTCAGGGTAAGCGACCCGAACTGATGGCACCATCACGTCCCGCAGTATCTCACGGTATCGTTCACCGTTCATACGGCCCCCTGCTTCCACGAGCTCACCTGGACCCATAGAGGACATCCAACCCCAATACCCTGAAAAAAAAAACACCATGTAATATTTTATAAACATTATTTTCGAATAATATGAGGATAAATACGAGGAAATAATAAACAGTCTACAAGTCGTGCATAGTTACCTAATGTTATCCTTCCGCTTGTTCTTAAGTCTAGCATATTTTTAGAATTGTATCGCTCCCCACTTCTCCGCCACAATACTTTTCTTCCGTCTTTATCCGACTTGAAACATTTTTCATCGGTAAAGATGACTATTTCGTTCTCCCAGTCAAAATGTTCATATTTCTTGGCGAATCTCACACGATCGTCGCGATGTGCCTTCGACAGATTTATTTTTCTAGCCGGTTTGTAATGGTGTATTTTTGCAGCGTGTAAATGTCTTCGAACGGTTCTAAGCGATACCTAGAATGTCTCAGCACTTGAGCGAGTGGTCGTGAACGGGGCGTCAGTGTGAACTTGCACAATACTACGGTGCCGCTCGGATTCGTCTGTATAAGCTGTAGGACGAGGGCCTTGGCGATTACAATTCACTTCACCCGTTTCTTGATATCGCCTTATCCATTTGCGAACTGTATTTCTCTGCAAATACAACATAACTTATTAAAACACATGTATTCAATACAGTTATAAATACACAATAAAACACTGAGCTATACACAATAAAACACTAGGTAGGTAACTTACTGTTATATTCATTTCTCTTGCAATTTTTTTAATATTCTGGTTTTGTTCCCAAAGAACTACAATTTTGGCTTTCAAAAAAGTAGTAAGTCGAACCATATTAGAATTCAGCACAAGTTTTTGAGACGTAAGGAAATCGTAAATCGCTTAATCGAGTTGAGGAAACGTTACTAACTGCACACCGTCAAAACTCAGGTTTGATTTGCAGAGGTGATTATAAAAGTTACCCTCAAACATATTTCTAAATGAATTGGGTAAATTATACTAATATCAACCTTAACGGTAAGTAGTCACGGTCGTTATAAATCACATTTGGCAATAAAATATGGGTAGTTGAATAAACAAAGACAAAACTATTCTTTTCAGGCTGGCTAGACAAGGACGCATGGGCAGAAATATTAATCATATTTTACAAGTAGTTGCTAGCAAGTGATTCATAAATTCGCTCATTATGGTATGGGCACGATAGCTCAGTGGAAGCGGTGCAGAATAATTATAATACAAGTGCTGTCCCCGAGTGGTCGGGGGTTCGATCCCGGTCTATGTGTAGTGAATAGAAGGAACATATTTTTGTAAGTTGTGGCTGACCGCTTGGCTAGCAAGATTGAGTAAAGTAAAACTCAGCTTGTCTTGCCTTGCGAGTTGTAGTTTTAAAATCTAGGGGGTCACGTTTCTCTGACGCTGACTGTACATATTATTAAGAATGAATATGAAATTGTTTTCGTTGCATTAATGAGAGATGTTAAGTTTGATAATGCTTTACTGATTTAAATGTAATGTACATATTTTAATTATTAACAGTGACTACAATACACGCAAGTGACTTTTCCCTTTCGGGCCCGACTTTGCCCTCCTGTGGAGGCCGTTACAGCTTTTACATCTTATGACCGACCTTTCGCTGCTTGAACTGAACGTCCATACCCACTTAAGTTATTTACACTGAGTTTCGCTTCAATCTGCACAATTTTCAAGATTAGGTACGAGTTTTTATGTTTATAACGTTTTTGCGAAAAAACATGGGTACACGATTTTGAAATAAAAGCTGTGATTCAAATTACAGATTGTTATGTATTCTTTACAACAATGTACGTAGGTATAGGTTAGAGCGGGCTAGTTTAGTTAGGGGCTCTAACCAAGATGCAAACACTACTACTGTTATTCTTTTGTATCACTCAAAATGTATGGGATGACATTCTCGTGCGATACGATAAACCACGTGGTCAACCGTCATTCCATACCTTTTAAAAGACGGAAAAGAAAAATGTTAGTAGCGTTTGCGTCTTTTCTAGGGCCTTAGATTTATTACTGGGCTCAATTATATTTGTCATCATCACTCTATAAGTAGGAAGTTTAGGTACAGCATCACGTATAGTTGGTACTTTGTGCTTTATAGCGTTACAAAATTATGTGTGACTCTAACCACCTTACTAATAAACGTTGAGTAACGGTGGTGTAGCTTATCTGTCAAATTCGAATGTCACAATGACAGATAAGGACAAAGCATGGTTTAGCTACACCACCGTTACTCAACGTTTATTAGTAAGGGGGTTAATATTTACATGGGTAATATTATAATTTTAATTATTACGGTATTAAATAATATTGTGTCCTCGGCAAGCTGCATGCTTCGCAATTCAACTTGTTTACATTTGCATACACATGAAAAAGCCGATTTAAACGAATAAACCGCGACACCTCGTTTTAAGCGAGCCAGTAGCGTGTTAATGAGAATTGATGTTGCGTCCGAATGTCGAATGAAAAGTGGTCATGTCTGGTAGATAAAAGTACCAATAGTGGATGAGGATCCGTAATAGCCGTTACCAATATTCAAACTGCGAATAGATTAGTTGTTGCGTCGTGGGACATTAAAATTCATGGAGAAGTTTTAAGAATTCAAAGTTTTCATTTTTGCTGTGTGGATAGATAACGTCCATTGTGACCTATAGGTATTTAAAAAAAAATGGATTTACGGTGGTGCTTTTTGTTTAGTAATATTGCGTGTTACGTAATGTATAAAGAATTAAAGTCTAAAATGTTTATTGAATCCAAATTAGAACTGTCTTAACGTCTTGTTGTACACTATTTCGAGAGATAATGTATGTGGAACTAAGGACATCACGAAATACTCTTTACTCATACAATAAAGTAGTAAGAATGACAAAAGGGTTTTTTTTTAAATTATTGTTCCACTCCACATTCTTATTTATTTATAAACGCTCACAATGCACTTTATCTATCCACACAGCAAAAATGAAAACTTTTAGTATTCTCATAAATATTTTTTCACTAGCTAGGCGACTATAGATAAAAGCTTTTAAAAAGTTTTATCGAATAAACAACAAAGTGAATGATAATGATAAATGATAAATAGAAACCCTCACTCGTAGAACGCTGTATTCATAGTTCGAATCTTGGGAAAAGGAAATAATATTTGTTGTCATTTAAGTCTCCAATTTGGTGGCTCTTTTCCGCTAATACTCTACATACAACATGTTTCTGAAAAAAAAAAAACAAGCTTCCAACAAGTTTGGAACAAAATAAATCTACCCGTTGTTCCGTATGGGCTTGAAATAATTATAATCGTAAGCAATCACTTTTTCCTTTTAACTTATTTTACTTGCATTATTTTTACAAACTTAAAACAGCATTTGGTGAACATAAAGTCATTTTCTTGCAGCGTTGATAAATAAAGAGATTTATAAAACGATCATGTTATTGTTGTTTGCGAAAATGTTTCGACGGAAACGGCGAGGAAATGAAAAATGTAGTTGACGCGGCGGACAACTCTTTATGAGATTGTTATCGAGCGGTCTAAAATTAGACTATGTACAACATAAAAAAAGAAACTCGGAACGCATTGCTTCTTACGAGATGTGATTGTTGTGAATATCCGTCTTGATTGTATACGATTACGAGTCTAACAAGACGTTAGATAAATCATCTTTAGACGTTAACTCACTAGTAAAGTTACTGATGTAAAAGTATCGACTTAGGTTGGTAGGTACTGTTACCAATTTTTATGGCGATTTTGGTTAATTCCATCTCAGTCCTCAGGGTTGGCAACGCATTTGAGGTCTTAGGATTGCAGTTTTGAGATTGTAGTCTTGAGGTCTCAGATTCCATTTACCATTAGGTGGCCTGAGTGCTTCTCATAGCCATTTTTTTTAATTTCAAGTAAGAGTGGGTTAAAGGGAAATCACAGCAAGATGTAAAGTTCTCTAAGAACTTTAAGTAATTTCTACAGATCTTAGTATAACTTTAAATTATTCATTTAAAATAAACCTGAAAACAAAAACTACGTACGAAGTTATGTACATGGTTTCTCACTTTCTAAACGAGATAGCTCAAAGAGTTACCACGGTGACTAGACACGTTCTCTCCGTGAACCCTTCAATTGTCTCTTAATTAGCATTTTTTTTGAGAATATAGACCTGACTTAAACACCAACATTTAATTTTGAAGTTCGTATAAAGAATAGCTCGGTCGCACAACTCACAATACCAACTCGGTATTATAATTAAAACGTGACGTTCTGTAGCGAACGTTTGAGAAAACGTTTAAGTTGCGACCTCTGACATTAACTTATTAAGGAAAAAAGAATCGAAGACTTACTTGAGTCGTGTTCAAAGTAAGAAAAGCTTTTTAATTAAAACTTACGTAGTCCTTAGTTGTTTCAATTGGTTTCAAAACTCAGTGATGAAGTTACTTATTGATTAATGCTCTGTTGGTTCTAATGGCCGAACTCTATGTTCAAACCGCGGATAGATATGCTTACTTCGGATTAAATTTCGACACATTTTGTATGGGTAAATGTCAAATTTTAACCCAAAGTAAACCTTATCTATCCGCGGTTTGAATATAGGGTTTGGCCGTTAGAGTTTAGTACTATCGGCTGATCTTGTAGGTACTAAGTTAATTTTGATAGTCGCTGAAGAAGCTAGTTATTTCACAGTATTACTCAGTATATTGAAGAGTCAAAAGCAAATGTGTTTTGATAACCGATTATACATTTTTTAAATTATGTTTTTAATACTAAGCTGTGGGGATAAGACAGCCGGTGTAATGACTAGCATAGAGGCATTTCATCTTAGTCCTCAGGGTTGGAAGCGCATTTGCAGTCTTGTGAATGCGAATGTCTATGGGTCACAGTTTCCACTTACCATCAGGTGGCCTGTGTGCTCGTCAGCCTTCCCTATGCCATAAAATAAATAAATAAATACTAACGATTTTGCTTATAACTTTGTTTCAATATTAAGCCTAATATTTAGTTTATAATTTAATAAAAAAGGTTTCAAAACAAAATGTATTAAAACAAAATAGAATAGGTTTCTTGAAGGCTTCGTGCACGATATACAAAATCTTGGCGATGTAGGAATTCAAATTACAAAGCTGATGCGAAAATGAACCTCCTTGTAAGAGCCCAAGGAATTGTGGAGTAACTTGCTTGTAAAGCTGAAACAAGCTTCGGCTACCGCAACATTAGATTTCTCTCTACGGGTACGGGAATTAACCAGTGAATTTATTAAAACTTTTCCGGTACGGTTCCGGGGAAAAATCTTTACTAATGGGAAATAAAAAATGATCTCGCCAACTGACCGACTAGAGTCCCTTCATATTGTCAACGTTCCAAAGAGCTCTCATGTGACTAATTTAGTTTTTAAGGCTATTTGAAAACTCCATAAAGAAAAAACCCAAAGGTCAGCTTGTAAATTGTCTGGCTTATTGCATTATCTATTAAATAATAGATGCATCAGCTAAAGAATATAAATAATAATGATAAATAAATAATGAGAAGAAGGTGGTATCTTCATGTGTGGACTTCTCTAGCTTACATAGCTTCTGGTGGAAAATTACCTATGAAGCAGATAGTTAAGGTTCTCTGAAACCTAATAAAAAATGGCACTGAATCTGGCAAAGAAGATTTATGTTAGTTTTTATAATCGAATCACTTTAAATGTGACAATCTCAATAATTACATAATAAATATCGGAGGACTATCTCACACAAATTGACGTAGTCCCAAACTAACTAGGTAGCTAGTGGGTACTCATAGAAATCATACCTATTTATGTGTTTTTAAAGTCATTACTTTCTAATTAATTAATTACAACCAACAATATTTCTTTCTTAGGCTTTGACCATAACCTGCGTCGCTATTGCCTAACGCACTCGCCATCACAATCGGCTTCAAAGTGGATCAATTGTTTTCATTTTGTATGCAGATAAGCCCACGATTTTCAAAATTAAAACAAAATACGATTGCGAGTGATCTAGTCATGATAATTATATAACATGAACAACTAAATTACATTTCGAATGGAAAAGTGTCTTCGTTCGTATATTTTTATATAGCTATTTATTAATTATTTCGTAAACTATAGTTGGATAGTCGCCTACTTAAAAGTTATTTAAATAGGACCATTAAAAGACAAAACAAACTATTACACGGCGCAGGCAAATTTAGTGTAAGTTACTTAAGCGAACACTTGACCCTTTTCTCCCTGGTCCCAAATGTCCCAAATGTCCCGATACGGGACCTGTGTCAAAACGAGCTGATCCACATAACTGACTGACTTATATACTAACTGAGTACATCAGAATGACGCACGCTGAATTAACTCGAGCATGGAGTAAGGAGGAATCCGACGGAATTCCTTTCTTATTCGTCTTGATTTAGCTTCCATCTTTTCGTGTTAAATCTCTGTAAGAACCAAATAAACAAACAAAAATGCTCGGGAAGAATCAAACGTTGTTTTGAGATTGTAAAAGTTAATGCGTGTTTGGCTTAATTAAAGTCTGGTTAAGGATGGTTATTTTGTACTTAAGACAGAAATAGCTTTGCAGGCCCGCCCGTTTAAGAGAGCGTAAAAATGAAGTAAGAAGCATCGAGTATGTTTGTATACCTAGTTCGAATTCTCAAATCGAACACGCAAGTACTCGTTCAAATCATCGATAAAATAAGTAATTCCAATAGTACTAATGATACTTCTGATAGGGGTGGCCGCATCCGAATTAAACACGGAGGGAAAACACTTAAATAGCCTTCATTCTCAAATAAATGAACAACGGTATAGATAGGGTAATAAAAAGGTTTGTGTAGTTTTGTCAGTTTAGGTAATAGAAGATTTCAATTTAAAATGCATATTACAAATTGATCAATATGCGACCTAATTTCAATGTTAGTAATTTTCTTATTAATATAATTAAACGTCGATAATTTTTTGTTGGGTATTGGCCATGGCCTATACAAAATTACACAAAACCTTTTGTCTTGTTATTTGGTCAATCGGTGACTGATAATTCGGAAAGTTACCGTTTTAGTGTTATTTCCACCCCAACTCAGTGGGCATAGCCAAGATGAAAACGCTGCTGACGTTTCTGTTTTATATAGGCTCGAAATGTATGAAGTCGACATAAATAGCATATCCTATACATTTCGTCGATTTTTGAAAATCGCTAACTTTACTATTTATGCTTCGTGACTAGGCCCCCAGACCAGAGTTACGTCATCTACCAGTGACGCAATTAAAAACAAAACGAATAGAAACGCTAGTTAGCGTAATGCATCTTGGCCAGGGCCCCAGTTGAAATAGAACGAACAGAGAAACTGTTCTGACTTGCTACGCGCTACGACCGTAGCAGCGTTTTACTACTTAATAGAAAAAAACGCTACGAGTAGTCGTTCCGTTATGCGTTAGTCTGAACTCCATACCCTTACCATGAGTTACAATTACCGTACTCGCTAGCGAGTCGAGTGCTCTGTCCCTAACTGTATTCCAATAGACTGCGAGGGACAGAGAATTCGACTCAATAGCGAGTACGGTAATTGTAACTCATTGTAAGGGTACTGAACCCTGTCGGTGATTGTGCTAACGAAGATTTTCTACCCCACAGCCAGGTAAAGGTTTCCGCGTGAACCGTATGGCCCTGTTGCATTGACGCGACTTAGGTTTGTATGAGAATAGAGGCCTGTCATTGTGAATAATAAGGTCCTCAGGCGGTACACGCGAATTTAATTTCTTTACTGTACATACCTACTGCATTTTGCTTAAAGTTCTTGCTTTTAGTTCGCAGCCAAGGTTAATTTTATTTTGGTATATTAATATGTAAACTGTTAAATAAAATAAAGAGTTTTATGATAGTTGTCAAATTGTTCATCAGCTTTCATAATTAAAAATATTTCGCAATGAACAGTTCAATAATCAAGTGATGTTGTGAAGTAAATGCTTTTATCGTTAAGCGTTTATAATTCTCAAACAACACTTAGAAACGGTATTCGATTTCAATTAATTCTCTGAAATAACAAGAGCTCTTAATAGGATTGATTGCCTCACTCAAGCTGTTAGCTCCTCGGGTATCAAATCAAATTGGTTTTATAAACGAGATAAATTTATACTACAATAATTCCAAATGATACGAGGGTGGGATGATAAGTACCTAGCCTAAGTAAAAAAAACTTGAATTTTGGTTTTAAAACTAATTTTATTTTTCGACATAATCTCCGTCTAGGTCTATGCACTTATTCCATCTTCGCTCTAAAGCTGTGATGCCTTCCATAAAATGATTCCTTTCGAGGCCTCCAAAATAGTCCTCTACAGCGGCTATGACGGCATCATTAGTGGCAAATTTCTGTCCACCCAAAAAAGTTTTAAGCTTCGGGAACAGATGGAAGTCGGATGGTGCCAGATCAGGCGAATAAGGTGGGTGGGGCAGCAAATCGTACTTCAATTCGCCGATTTTCGCCATGGCTTTAACACATGTGTGAACCCTGGCATTGTCTTGATGGAATATGATTTATTTTTTTTGCTAAGCCTGGTCGTTTTTGCTGAATACATTGATGTAGCTTATCTAAAAGGTTAGCATAGTATTCTCCATTAATGGTTTCAACTTTAGGAAGGTAATCGATCATTAAAATTCCACTAGCATCCCAAAAGACGGAAGCCATAACTTTTCCAGCCGACTTTACAGCCATAGCTTTTTTGGGGCCCGAAATCCAGATTCAGTCCACTGCTTTGATTGAATTTTTGATTCTGGCATGAAGTGGTGAACCCATGTTTCATCTGTTGTTACAAAACGACGCAAAAAATCAGCTTTATTTTTCTGAAAACGATCCAAACATTCCTTCGAGTTTTGCACGCGGATTCTTTTTTGATCGGGCGTAAGCAATCGCGGCACCCAACGGGCGGATAACTTTTTCATATTTAATTCTTCATCTAGAATATGATGTACCCGTTCCTTTGAGATCCCTGTAGTCTCAGCTATTTCTGATAACTTCAATCGTTGATCAGCCAAAACCATATCGTGGACTTTGCAGACCATTTCTGGAGTGGTGACGCTTTTTGGACGTCCAGGGCGAGCTTCGTCTTGGACACTTGTACGGCCTCGTTTAAATTCAGCCACCCAGTTTTTTACCGTGGCGTATGATAGAGCACATTCCCCCAAAACATTATTTAACTCATCATAAATATATTTTCCCTTCATACCCTTCATGTAAAGAAACTTTATCACCGCTCTTTGTTCAATTTTATCCATTTTTAAAACAATCGTCGCAATAAATTTTCAAATGACAGAAAAATAAATTTTTTTTTTAGCCATGAATTTCAAATTTCGAACACAGATAGCCAGAGACACACATTTTAAATTACGCTAGTTTATTTTTAAATACAACCTTTTTAAATAGCTAAGGCCAGTTACTTATCATCCCGCCCTCGTATCAGAAAAAAAATGTTTATGAAACTCTTAGCGATTTTTTTCTTTCATTAACTATTTATTTTAAATAAACTAACCAATATAAATTTCCTATTTGATGATTATTATTCGTTGATTGATTAAGCTGTTGCGTTAGACTAAGTAAGATATTATTATGTTCAATCGCAAGCCTGTGACAATTCCATACAAACCTACATTTTTCCAAGGGCTACTGTCGTTAACTTACAGAGAGTGCATCATCTTAAGCCTAGTTGGTAGTGACCCTGCTGACAAAGATAGCGGTCCAGGGTACGTTTCCCGTCATGTCAAATATATGTGTGACGATTGCGAGTATTTGTTTCTGAGTCTTGGGCGTTTAATCCCAGTATTTATTTCTCTTTAAGTATGCTCATCGCCGTCTAGTTCTCATAGTATAAGTATAGAGCTTAGTTTGGAACTAGGTCAAGTTGTGGGCGATTGTCTCCCGATATTTATTTAGGCCAGTCTATGTCATTTCCATACTTACATATTTTCAGGGTTTACTGTCACTAACCTGGACCTCATTTCGAAAACTGCCAAAACGTATGGAATTGACATTAGCGCTCCGAGTGCCCGGCCGCTTACGTTAATCCTATACATTTTCGATAACGATAACGTTCGCCGAATATATTTTATTTAGGGCCGCTATCTGCCATCGATAGTAAAGCAGCATACGAGTACGTTTTTTGCACATCAAATGTTATTATTATTAAGAGGATTCTGAATCTAAAAAATTCTATAAAAAACGCGTTCACGTTTTTATCCCCCTAAGTCTAGTCCGTATTTACGATTTTTGAATATGTTGTAGATAACATGAAAAACTATGTCCGTACGTTTTTCTTCCGAAGCAAATATTTCATAGAATGATGTAAATTAAAAAAAAAACTAAAACTGCAACGTAGATACCTATTTCTTTATAATGACTACAACATATGCAAAAACCGTGAAAATCAGACTTGATTTAGGGGGTGAGAAACGTTTTCGCCCTTAACTTAATTTGTACGGTTTTTTTTTTATGCTACGCGATTTTAGCGGCTCTTCACAATCCTCTTAAGAACTCGTATAATATTCAATTATTTCGTCAAAACTAGTTAAAGGTAGTAGGGGGAGGCCCGGCGTTTTAATATGTGTATGGGCACTTTGAAACCTCATATTTATACGAGTATAATATGGCCTCAAATGCATTAGTTAGAAAACAATGTAAGTAACCTGATACCGTCATAGTTTTCATGATAAATAATCTGAATATTATTCATGCAGTATGTTAATAAAAAACTTTTTGCACAGCTTGTTCGTTAAAGTTGCGCCTTAATTTGGAAATAATGAATGCCGTCAGCATCTAAAATAAAACGTGACTTCGTAACTATTGGAGTTTTTGTTCTGTAGCTCTCATTTAAATTTAAATGAAAACGTGATTACAACCTAAGTTTTATATCAACCTACTTAGACGCCGCGATGAACGAACCTGTGTAACGTTTACACAGGTTCGTTCATATTCAACTTTACAACTTCTGTTATTTACACAGTTTATTCGAAAATGATATAAACCAGTCTGTGTTGGAGATCGAGGTGTAGTCAAGGAAATGTATGCAAGGACAAGCCACAAGACAAGCCACGCCGTTGCGTGAGAGCGATGCTACACGAGTGTTGTTGGGCCGAGATTCTAGGCGATAAAAAACACAATCTTTGACCTGTTATAGTGTTTCAACGATTTGAGAGCTCTTATTGGAGGCCCTTGAGGACAAAACTACACGTATTATTTCCCCTGATTGCCCATATTCGGCTTAATTCGATCGTGTTACAGAAAAGTTTTACCGTTGTAATGCTTTGAAATAAATCTGGAGCCTTAATCGAAAAGTTTGTACAAGATGTATAATACAATGTATTGAGTTGATAAGGGACCGGCGCAATAGAACTTACTCCTGTACATTTTTGTGGTTTGGTCCGAGTTCAGTTTTTTGAATCGAAACGGTAGCATTATGCATCATGTACGAACATTATTAATTTTTTTCGATTAAGCCTCCTGAGGCCCTAATCAAGATGCATTCGGCGTCCGTTATCGTTATCGAAAATGTAGGATTGACGTAAGCTGTCAATTCCATTCATTTTGTCAGTTTACGAATATCGTTTACGTTAGCTTTAAGAAACTTGTCTCACAGATTCATTTCGGAGATTCACAATGGCAATACTTTTCTGATAAAGTTCTTTCTTCAGAAAAAAATCACGAGGTTATCGAATGGGCCTGGTGGTCCCAGCTGGCCGTTGCCTCGTATCGCGCTGACTGCCCGATATTGGCCCCACGATACAGCCACCGCCAAAAGTATTAGCCAGTAGTTTTACTAAAAACTTGCAAAAGAATACCTACTCAGAGTATTATTGATATTTGAGGTTAACCCACTTAGTAGTCAGTGTGTTCCGGGTTCAATTCTCGGTAAAGGAAAAAAGTTTGATGAGCATGAGTATTTGTTGCCAAGTCTTAGATGCTCACGTTCACCCATAGTACACGCCTACAGTGAAGTTGAATATTGTTCCCTGATATTTATTAACCCATAGTCAGGAGCAATGAAAGTGGGTCACTTTGTATATATTTTCAATAAAAAGTGACCAGGTTTAATTGCTCTTAAGTGTATTATAGACCAAATGGTTATTTTTCCCTTTAAATATACTTATAGAACA
This sequence comes from Acleris sparsana, assembly GCA_923062465.1. NCBI lineage: Eukaryota > Metazoa > Arthropoda > Insecta > Lepidoptera > Tortricidae > Acleris > Acleris sparsana. The sequence goes on from OV281293.1 coordinate 8,711,006, forward strand.
ATAAAGCACAAATTCTAACCACGACATTGGGTGCCAACGGTACCGCTAGCCTATAATGGGTTTACAATAAGCAACGAGAAGGAACATGAGAAAGCTTTCGTGTGGTGTGATTAGTCTACGAAATAAAAGTACTTAGATGAAATAGCGGACTTTATTTTAGAATTACATTAAATTACCATCGAATAATTATTTCTGCTGCTGGATCAGCCTGCAAAATAGCCGCAGTTAATTATCCATTCCGGATTGGGTTATCAGTGAATGAGTATTTTTTTTCAAAATTGCGGTATTTGCATTGCAATTTTTTTTTGTCATACCTATTTGAATGAAATTCTCATTTTTTATTTGATTTTACCTTCTATCTAAACTCAAGGCTGGCAACGCATAAGCAGTCTTAGATTGATTATCTCTGTTTATGGGATTCAGAGCCCTCTTCGTATCAGGTTGCCTTATCCAAGCCAAGAGACCAAAAGAGATTATTCAAAATGCCTAATACTTTTCTCTACGGCTGTATGTATTTCGGTTCGGCTGACTTCAGTGGATACTTATCTCGCACTTTATTATCTACGGTTGTTTTTCGCGTGCGCAGCAAGTTAAAATTTATGACCGTTGTTCATCGAGATGCGCATAAATAGGTATTTAACCGAAAACCAATCTTGTGAAGCGGCGATCAAACTTGATCTACTTTCGCTGTGATTTTATACCGCAAATCTGATTATTTATTTATTGGCTACGAGTGCTGTGTTTATACAAGATAACTGATATGTAAGATAAAGGGCTTTTTTATCGATTGTTGGTTATAAAACTTTAGATTTTGTCAAAAATTGAGATACCCACTCAGTTTTAATTACAAATATTTATTGGAATATCCCAATTATGAGAATATTACCAACAACTAAACACACGGCTTAAATACATGGAATCACTGGTAACTAACAGATGCAAAGCGTGTAAACGCTACCTAGCTAAGCTACCTCACGTGTAGGTGTTAGTATTAGCCGAGTATCGTGTTCGGCCGGCGCAGTTCCGGCGGCCGAGTTACAGCGGAAGAGATCTGCCGCCGCCGGCGCATTCTCACGAACCCCTACCACTGGTGAATCACTCGATGATACATACTATAACATTAATTACACGATGTATTTTTATAGTCAGAGACAGGGTTAAATTTTATGCTACTGATGCTGTTTAGTTTCTTAGTTTAATTTAAATTGTGCCATTATTGTATTTTTTATATTTGTGCTTTTTATTTTTAACCTGTATTCTGGCATAAAACTATTTCATTTTGTTTTATTTGTAAAAAATCACTATTTTATGAAATACATTGATTATATGATATTGGAGGACTATTTATAATCATCCTTTTGGCGCTGCTGCCGCTGTTAGCATCAGTAAGCTTACTCGGAACTGATGCAGAGCCTCTATGATATTTTTTAAGTCAGCCGCCATTACGGTCATTTAAATAAGAGTTATTATTAAAACGTGTTAACAATAAGACAACAGGGCCTTGACAGTAATGGCGGCCGAGTGAAAAACGATTCCGTACAGGTCAAATACGATATTGTTTTAGTGCCTAAAATTGAGGCGCAGGTTAAAGACGATATGGTTTTTACCGCGTAGAATAGAGGCCCTGGAGATGTCGTGTGCCAATTTCAATTCACTCGTTGGTTAATGGGCGCTTTGAGTTGGCGCTAAAAATGAATGCCTAGCATATTCGTAGACGTCAAGGTAAAATAAAACTTCAAAAATCCATGTGTTTTTGCGAAATTGCCACTTACACTAACAACGTTTGTAACATTTTTTATATCTCTATAACTACTCGTAGTAACTAGTTCGTTTAAAAATTTCATTTTATTTTCCAATTTTTGTTATTAAATTCCAGGGCCTCTATTCCCAACGGTAAAAAACATATCGTCTTTGACCTGTTATGGTATTGTTTTGACGTCAGCCACCATTACTGTCAAGAAAATTAGGGGTATCAAAACGATGATAATACGATAACAGATCAAAAACGATATTGTATTTAAATATTTATAATAATAGTATTGTAGTTAAATAGAGGCACAGGCAGTATTTGTCTACGATCCGATTTTCTTGACGAAATAGTGTCCGAGATAAAAACAATACAGGTCAAAGACAATAAGGCTTTTACCGCCTAGAATCTCGTCTAGAGCACTATCGATGGAGTAGTTACTGTGGCGTAGCTGTCACACACGTCAAGCGCGACAGTCGTAGAGGAGCTACGAGATCGTAGTCGGGCTACGACGTAGATTAAAACTTTACACTTGGTTGTGTAGATGTGCTTCGAATTCGAACGACGTATTTGCGATGGGAATCTTCCGGCGGCGGTATTTATTGGTACCTATGCATTGATGTCTTGCCAACATATATGTTTAAATCAACGACTTTTATTACTTATACTTAGATTAAACTTATTTATTGAATACTTTTATACGAGTAGACCTGCGGCTCCACTCAACACGGTAAAAACAATATCGTTTCTGATCTGTTATCGTATTGCCACCTTTTTAATAGCTCTTATTTACTTGACAGTAATGGCGACTGACGTCAGAACAATACCATAACAGATCAAACACGATATGTTTTTTACCGTCGGGAATAGAGGCCTTGTTTTACTACTTCGTTGATGCTAGTATATACGAAGGTTGTACCAAATATTGCTACCGAACTCCTACAATCTCCTACATAACATAACTGATCGCAGTGACGATGAAATATGACCGTGTACAGCCGAAGGAGCGCTGTTGCGCATTGAATATGATAGATGCATAAAATATAGTTTTGCGGATTTTTTTGGCGTGACGTATGTAAATGGGGTCTAGGGAGTAATAGGAAAGTTCAAAGGTTATTTTAAGCGTTACACAATCAGGTTATTGTAAATAAATGATTCTTAAAACTTACTGTGAATAACATGCCAAAGACAATAAGGTTTTACCCATTAGAATAGTGGCCCCTAGATAAAACCATATTATTGTTGGGTCAACGTTACGATAGGTTTTTGTTTTTAGTTGTAGCTACGTTGTCTAGTGTGAACATAGAACTTAAAACTAAAACAAAAATGTTGTTACAGGTTTTTCGCATTTCAGCTTTGCCATTTCATGTTCCCCCATTAATGACAAGGCTAAATATACATATATATTCATATATCATCCGGTAGTATTATCGAACTAGGTTTAGTGGCGTGGGCTCCCCTACTATAAGGTAAACCAAATATTGATCCCAAAGTCAGTAACATTTATGTAACTTAGTAATGATTATATTTAAGTTATACTTGAATAGCAGCCACTTTTACTGCCTAGAAGCTGAGTGTTATAGACCAACTCACCATTGATAAATTTTGTTTCGTTTTAATTTTTAAAGAACCACTTTTTCATGTTTTATGTGTGTACCATACTTAGATTTCTATCAGCAATATTAACCGACTCCGTGGGTCCCATGATACAGGCTCAGCCTAGTTTGGAATTTACCGGATACTGCTTGTTCTTATAACTATAATAGCTTCAGTTTATGTCAGGTTTCTGTAACTCCCTTACATAATCCAGTTTTTTTCAAACCTTCCGCTTGATTCACTTTATCTATTGATGTAAATCGCATTAAAATCCGTTGCGTACTTTGAAAGATCTAAGTACAAACAAAAGGACAGATGGCGGGAAGCGGCTTTGTTTTCCACAATGTTAAGAAGATATATCACGATATGCATTCACCAGTGAGTCCCTATTAGAATGACACAAATATGCACTACTTCTTCGCCGTCTTTCCCAGCCTCTATAACTACTTGGGGATGAAAGCCTCATAGTGAGGGCGCGAGCGACGCGCGGATAATGCCTTTTACTTGAGACCAGTCTGTCTACAGCGAACGTGAATAAATGTGATAGCGGCATTTATTTCTTATAGTAAAAAAAATCGTGTGATGTTTTTATACATAATACAAATGAAAGCGAATGTCGCTCGGGTTAAAACAGTTTTTTCCCCTGTCAACTTGACAGGGGTTCTATTCTACTTGGTAAAACTATATTGCTTTTGACATGTTATCGTATTATTTTTCATTCAGCCGTTATTACTGTCAGGTATATAAGAGTTATGATAAAATGTCAAAAGTAATATTGTTTGCATTAGTGGCTGAGTGGCAATGCGCAGGGCACATAGCTCAAAGAACGCTGGCCGTTGGGGCAGAAAGTTTCTTGAGTAGAGACCACGACTTGGCAAGCGCAGCGCAGGTTGATGATGACTAGAATGGACTCCCAGTTCAAAGTTCCTTCGGATGACGACGTCTTTGTCAGAATTATAACGTGTTTTCATTCTCTTACTCTTATAATTGTGCGTATTCACTACTTGAGGCTAAAAGCTTTGTAGGTAGTTAGGGCGCGAATGATGCACGGATAATACCTTAACTTGAGACGAGCCCACTGCTACATGCCACTGGAGCCGCTAGATCCTTCGCGATAAATTGTACGAGTAACTGTAGTATATTCACTACTACTATAGTTAGAGAAGAGTGTATAATTCGCCGACCAACTGCTGAGCTAAATTACTGCCAAGTAAGCTTAACGCGACATACTGAAGGTGTACTGAAGGGACTAGAACTTTTTTTAACCTTCTGCATACAAGAGATTAATTTTAAGGGGCTTTCTTATAAAAACCATGTCCATAGTTCTCCATTTTAGTTGATTTCTATGGCTTCGGAGAGATCACCTGATTACGGCATATAGCTATACTGCCGTCCTACCAAAGAAGGAGGCTAAGTGCATAGTAATTGTATAAGCATTTTTCAATTGAATGTGGTTACAAATAGAGTTTAGAATGGTTCGACTTCTACATTGCAGTTAGTTCTTCGGTAGGACGGCAGTATAATAAACATTTTAGGCCCGAGCGCGTGTTGATTGGATGTTCATTTTTTTGTCATGGAGATACCTGATGGTAAGTAGGATCTGTGACTCATAGACATTTGCATTCTCAATACTACAATATTAAGACTGCAATCCTTCGACTGCAAACGCGTTGCCAACCCTGAGGACTAAGATGAAATGCCTAACACTGCTGCTTGGCGGTAAGTTATAGGATAAGGTGGTGTTAGTGATCCGGTCGGACGTTGCACAAGTTCGTACCAACACTAAAATGTTAAAAATATCCAAATAAATTGATTCTAGTTATTGTTTACAACAATATTATTACGAATACCTGAGGTAATCTAATTACTATTTATGGAAGGAGCGTTGGTTGGTAGCCACCCACGACACGACCTTGTTTGTTACCTAATCGTTTATTGTAAGTTCATTCTTAGGCGGCGACCAACAATCGGTATCGACTATCGACACGCTTTTCTTTTTCGTTTTTCCTACACTGGGAGCGTTTTCGGAACCTCACATTGTTGAATAAGTATGTATACAGTCCACTTTAGGTCCAAAGTCAATCTGAATTTCTACAACCATTAGGTTGAGTTTCCTATAAGTTACAAATGATTTGACATCTCTGATGATATTGATGACTTCAAGCATATTTTTCTTGAAATGGGTCACAAATTAACGTTCGTGATATTACACACGTCAATCGTTTCGTCATCTTGAGGTTGTTGATTTCTTTACTATACTCGTATTAGGCAAGAAAGTGAATGAATACGGCATACATATGGGGCTTCAAGAAAATCATTCTGAAATGTGTAATTGTGTATTAAGTATAGTCACGAGCGTGGACCGCAACGGCATCCTTTATCGTTAAAATGGCAACATAACGCGTTAAGTCCCCAATGAAATGTAATTAAAAAATAATTGATTGAATATATAAAGCGAGGGTCGTTTCCAAACTCAGAATTAATGCGATTTGCTAATTCTTTCTTAATTAATTAATCGTGTTGATTAACAAATTACGGTACGACTATAAACAATACGGATTAAATCTAATTATGTTGTTTGGTTGTTATTTTTGTACATATAGAAGCAGATTAAACATTAAATGATATTGTTAATTATTGACGCACAAAATATGCCTATTTTAACCAGATAATAAAGATCTATCTTCGTATTATTGCGTATGTTTAATGCTCCTATTTACTTTGTCTGTCTTTCTTCAAACATTGTGTTTATAGCAGAGATATAGCTATGAAATACTTTTATATCACTTGAGGGTTTTATCACCTGGCAGGAATCGTTGCTCTATTTGTGCGTCTTCGGAATAACGATGTTTACGAGGAACGTACAGTACCAGCAATAATTCAACATTGCGCTCAAAAATATCTGACACGCTCTTATACGCAATGTGTCCAGCTGTGTGGCATCAAACAAATAAATAGGTATAAATAGAAAATGCAAAGCGAAATGTAATCTCTACTTACATATACGGATTTATATCATGAATATATTCGCTTTATGAAGTTTGATTCCACCTCGTATTAGCTAAATGAATGTTCCAAATGAACAATTCCATTTCACTAAGACATCTTTCAGAGGGTAGACGAACTTTGGGGCGTATCTTCCTTCATAGCATACATTACGTCCATTGCGGATAGTCCCAGCCTTTGCGCTTGACTGAGATCCATCATAAGTGGCTAGTCCCCTGCATCAAAGCCTCGAGAAACACGTCGGTGGCCTTTTGATGCGTACCTATTCGGCTTCATAACGATTACTTCCGTCCAATTACTCTTGAGCCCTTTCCATGCTGTAGACTAGGGAAGTGAACTTTGAACTATATGAAATAAGATAAGATAAGACGTGTTGTTTGTATTGACGTAGACAAATTGAATTAAAGTCTCCGATTTCTGAACTAGGTCGGATAAACCTGTGTTACGGAAATCAGTGGCCTCTCCTGCGTGTGCGCGTACGTGTTTGTGTGCGTGTGCGTGTGCGTATGCGTGTGCATGTGCGTATGCGTGTGCGTGTGCGTGTGCGTGTGCGTGTGCGTGTGTGCGCGCGTGTGTGTGTGTGTGTGTGTGTGTGGGTGTGTGTGTGTGTGTGTGGGTGTGTGTGTGTGTGTGTGTGTGTGTGTGTGTGTGTGAGAATGTGTGCGAGCGTTGCACGCCATTCCCCATAACCCCCTCCCCTAAGTTTCCATTACGAAAAACTTTACTAGAATAGGTAGTCAACATTAAAAATTACCTACAAGTGCAGTTGTACTACTTAGTTATGTAGTCGTATTAACGGGCGTTCTAAGGAGTCCAGTTCCAATCCAAATCTTTTAAACGAAGGTCACCATCGTCACCCTAAGCCCAAGTACCCACTTGAGTACCGACCCTCATTCGGAAACAATCCTCAAAATTCCCAGTCCCGTTAATTTACTTCAAATTATCAAATATTCATGTAAATCCCGCACGGGCTTTAAAAAAACTTTGACGTAATTCTAAGGTGTCATTAAGAACTTATTAAAGAATTTGTAAAGAGCCCTCTTTTAGTTACTCCAACATTCATGAGGGGTCCTCGGAGAGCAACTTTGTAACTCGAAAGTTTGACGCGAAATAAGCTAAATTGACATACTTTGTAGATAAAACTTTCTTACCATATTTTTACACGCTTAACAATAAAATTAATTGTTTTATCACACGTTTCGTTTATAATCTGCAGAGGCCGGAATTCTCGTAGCGTTTTGAGCTGTCATAGGGACTTCTCGTTTATCGACTTCCGTTATACATATTTCACCGATACATTATCGAATTCAACATATAAAATAAGATTAAACAACAGGCCGTCTTGTCGCTTATGAGCGAGCAATATAATAAATATGTAGGCACACTGATCTTTAATAAAAATATTCGAATATTGGCGAGTTGACTATACGTTTCACTAAACCATCAGTAAACAAACCGTATCATTTCTTAAATTTTCATTTCATAAAAGGTATTTGACGTATTGTATTTTCTTCTTTTTAGTTAGTATGTATTAGAAGTTTAAGTCAGATTTACAATACTTAGTCATAAGACTAGATTTGTAGTTCAATGGAATATTTGATAAGATATTTCACTTAAAAAGAAAAAAAAACTAATAAAGACCAGAAAGTAAAGAAGCGGAAACTTAATGGCGTCCTCTTGTATACACTTCATCTATCACTGAGACAAATGGAGCGTCCGTGAATGCTAAGCTTAAGATAGTTTAAACTGTTAGCCACAAAACATACGTAAAAAAGCGTATCAATAATCATACTGTTACAAAACCTATTCCGATTTCAAAGCTATCAAACAATAATAATAACGAAGTAATGTTAGGTTACTGTGGGTCACCCGTAAAAGGTCATTCTATCGATCATTCACATTCATGCATCTGAAAGGCTAGCAGGATTCTCCATTAGCGTCCGGCCAGAAGCCGAGCCTCCATTGTTAACGGCGTATCACGCCCTGCGGCTCATTAACACCTCGCCTTTGCCGGAAATGTTCTGATCTCGTGAGAACACTGGATCCCCAAATAAGATTAGGCTTGAACACATGTGTGATGCTGCTGGTGCTGCCAAAGTAAATAAACAAATATCAGGGGACAATCATGTACGAATTGACCTAATAGCAAATCAAGCTTAACGAATGCCCTGGGCCTCCATTCAACACGGTTTACCGCAAATAAAGAAATATTGTTTTAACAATATTGCTTTCGACGTGTTATCGTATCGTTAACGTCACGATAGCTCTTATTTACTTGTCAGTAATGGCGGCCGCGTTAAAAACAATACCATAATACGTAAAATTACTTTAAGTGAGTGTAATATAATTACTTTTATCGTTTGTTATGTTATGTTGTATAAATTTTGAATATTGTTGTAAATTTATGTTAAACTTTAATTCTAAGTACCTAATTATACATAAGGTAAATTTGGTGCTACATCCTAGTAGGGTCCATGTCTTGTACTAATTTAGAAAAACAATATCTTGTGAATGCCATGGTTGCACGAAAAAATTAATATGAATATGAATACGTCTAAACCATTATTGTTATACCTAGCTGAATTGAGCCCTTGGGCTTGTGTTATATGTATACATCGATACGCATCCTTGTATTAAATATGTACCTTAACACATAGATAGCACCCAAGAAAAAAAAAATTCTAATGAAGGATCAAACCGGAGAACTCTAGTTTCGAAGGCAGGGTCATTATTAACTTAATCTTTTAAAAAATAAATGTGTTTTAACATAAATGTTAAGTAGCAAGAAACAGCACTACTTAGTAAAAACCAAAAATACCCCTTTTTCAAGCGTAAAAGAAAATGAACAAAAAATGAAGTAAATCTTGGTGATCAGTAGATTAGTTTTTCTCAGTGATATGAACCCCGCCTCTCTCCCGGGCGTGGGTCGGAATGACGCAGAAAGATTCGCCCGGCGATGGTTAGCGGAGTGTGGGGATGATCCGCCACAGATCGCTGGCGATAACTTAATATTGGCTACAAATCCTCTTATTGTTTTCATTTTTAGGGTTCCTTACCAAAATGGTAAAAATGGAAACCTTATGTTAAGTCCTAGGTGTTTGTCTGTCTGTCACAGTATTTTCTCTCAGAAACTACAAATGCAAATCAACTTGAAATTTGGCATAGTTTATAACTTGCCCGCACGCTTCTGTTTTTAACAAAAACAATATAAAATGATGTCTCTAAATATTTAAAAAAGGGGGATGAAAAAAGAATGGGGGGGAATGGGGGGTTGAAAAAAGAAAGTTATTTGATTATCGCGAACGGGGAATCATATGAAAGGACTCAATCTGCGAATTTCAAAACTATAGCCAAAAGTGTGCAAAAAATCCCTACGATTTACGAAATTAATGGACTAAAAAAATGTGAAACTTCCTGATTTAAAGATAATTATGCGAAAAATAAAATGAAGTTGTCAAATTTGACAGTTTTGGTAAAAATATCCAAAAACTAAAAAAACTTTTATTAAAATTTAGGTTTAGAATGGACCTTATTTCATAGGAAGTATAAGAATTTATGAGAACCTCGGTGCGTGAGTTCGACTCGCACTTGACCAGTTTTACAGATTCAATGAAAAAAAAAAAACACTTATTTTACAAAACATATCTCTTGGACGTACTTATATTGCTATTATATCACACTGTCTCTAATATCTGTTAGTATGAGGTCAGTATATATTTGATATTTGAGAGAGATACACACCTTGTTGTGATCTAAAAACATTGAAAATAGTTAAATAAATTGAAATGGTCCAAAAATATAAAAGTCACGAAATTGTGTTAACATTATATGAAAATTATAATTAGGTATGTATGTACTACACTTATTTTAATTGGAGCCGGGATTCAGGCCCTGAGTGAGTGCCGACGCTACAAGAATTGAATAATTATTTACTTCTTTTTATGTTAACAGCATCGGTTAACAGTTATCAATTAATGTCTAATGTTGTAATAAGAATTTATTTATTGTGAAAGTAAAGTCAAATAAAATAAAAATACCAACGGATGTGCAGACAAAAAATAAATTAATGCTACGTATGTATTAATGCTAAGATACCAAACTTAATTTTGTGACAGCAAGTCCAGCAATATTCGCAATCTTATTCAACCGAAACGAAGTCTGTCAGTTATTTATTGGTTGAATCCATTGCCAAGTTTTTAAAATACTTCATATTTTTATCTGAGATCGTAGAGGCTTTCTTTTACAAAACGAGTGAGTAAAACCATTTTTTTCTAGCATTTATTATTCGTATTCTTATGCATAATTGCAAACCCCAAAGAAATGTATTATATTACAACTATAAATCCCCTGTCGCAAAATGGAGATCTATCACTCAAACTTGGGTGTCATGTGGCAAGTCATGCAACAGTTGTACTGTGGAAAAATATGACAATATACACAAAAGATGCGCATATATACTTGAGCTCCACTTTTAGGGCGTGTTCAGATATTTTCTCTTATATTTCAAGGCGACTGCATATAAGTTCGAGTATACCAGTGGAAACGAGTATTTTAGGCAATCGTTGCCAAAGGACTATGGGTAAAAATATCCCCACCCACCAACAGTGATGAAACATGTGCCAGTTTATAGATCTTGGCAATATGATGTATTTTTTCTATAGCGACGATCACCATATGTATGGGGTTTTCTTGAAAAATCATAATCTTATCGTATGAAACTATGGAATTTGTTTGAAAATGAACACGTATGTAGATGATTTGCCTTGCCTGGCCCTTTGTTTTCATTAAAAAAATCCCATTGATTTTGCTACGAAGATAAGTATTTTGTCTTTTATCCTAATGAACATATAGACCTGCAGCCCGTTACTGTTGGAGGGGGGGGACGGGGTCCATACAAAATTGCCCATCACCCTTTGTCGGAGTTAATGCGGAACTTTAATCTCTCTTATTTTATGGCAAGTGTAAAGCAAATGAGCACACGGGCTTCCTTGTGGTAACTAGGGTCGGTATCAAAACGACTGGATTTACAAAATGACCTGTATGTTCTGCATAAGGACTAGATCGCAAAATGACTACAAATGCAGAAAGTCTATTTCTCAAAATGACTTGGTAGCCAAAACGACCACCGAGCAGAAGGTCCTTATCTCTGAAGTGGGATAATAACTGAGACCTATAGACGGGAGCCTGCCGTTTCACCGAAATACGTTTGCCAAATGTACCGTTTCCCAACCTTTTCATTTGCCAACCCATTTTTTTCCTGTAACTAGAAATGTTGCAGGATTTATTTCAGTACCGTCGTGTACAACCCTATAGGTTAGGTTAGGTTAGGTTAGGTTCGCTCCGCTGAAGAAGGCAGGGAAGAGCGCGGCAGCGCTACGCGCCCCTGCTCCCTCCGCCATAGCGGTACCAGAGCGCAAGGGTCCGGGAACCTTGTGCTCTCTCTAACGGGCCATTTGACTGAGGATGCCTCAGACCAGCCGAGGCATCCAATGGCCGAGAACACCGTCAGGGCGTCAGCGTCGAGTACTGCGAAGTGATCTAGTGGCGCCCCAACACGACGGAGACGGCATCCCGTTGGTTTTTTAGACGGTATTAAAAAAATTAAAAAAGGTTAGGTTAGGTTAGATATAAACATTTGCAGTTTTAAGACTACAGTCACAAAACTACAAGTAAATGCATTTCCAACCCTGAGGATTAAGGTCCCATGCATTTATTCTAGTAATTTCACTGGTCGTCTTACCACCACACCGAAACACAACAATGCGAACATTGCTTGGCGGTAGGTTAATATAAGATGTTGGTAGCGATCCGGACGGAGTCGGCATAAGGTTTTTTTCACAACTATCCGATTTGCGAGATTTGTTTTTAACTGTTGCATAATAACCTACGTTACTTATATTATATCAAAGTGACTCCTAATAAACAAGCACAGGTATATAATAAATTGCTAGAGATATTTATTCGAATCCCGTATCGCGGGGCCGTTTCGTCGATACAGTGAGCACACTTGTCCCCGCAAGGGTGGGATCTGAAAGCTTTCCCTTCGTTACATCTTTATTTCTGAAAAAGTTTAAATGAGTAAAGAATCAGAACAGAGCCCCACGTAATGTTTTGGGTTGCGGATTTAAAATTGGATAGGAGAATCTAAAGCATTATTCGTGTGTTTTTGTGTAATTTAACATGCAATTAACCATTTTTTGTGTTATGTTATCCTAAATTGCATTACCAAAAGTACTCTTGTATGTAAATTTATTGTCTACTTCGTTATTAGAATTTAAAATGTGATTTTCGCGAAAACCGGTTCAAGAAATATTGTGGTTTTGAAACCTAGATTAAAATGTATGCCTTACATTTAAATAAAATATAATTATGTCCCTGTCATAGTTGTCAGTTATATCCAGTAGCTTATTTTATGACGGAACTTTGTATTTGGTAACGGTACCGTATCTAGTTCACCTTGTCGTTGGATGGTATGCCCCAAGAGCGGGGGTAAACACCCTACCCAGCTTGGTACGGTGGCGGTGATCGCACTAAGTGAGTCGGATGATTCGGACGAAGACATATCCAGTGGCCGGAATACAGTGCTTATTAACCTAAACTTGACGTATGTTCATTCGTGCGTGAGTGAGAAGTGAACACGTTATTAAATGAATATGCATCAAGTTTAAGTAAATTGGCACTACATATTCCGACCCCTGGTTATATCATTACTTTACCTGAAATACGTCCACAGTTGAATATAAAACAATCCCAGAACATCGCCGTACCCATCCGTATTCAGCCAGCAAGAGTTAAATGCTACCGGAGATAAATACTACCACTAATTGTGCATTAGCGCTTTCCGGTCCGGTCTGCTTTTAGCGTTTAAATTTCCTTTGTTCCCGAATACTCTTGACCCTAAATATTTTGATAAATACCGTAAGTAGGAAACACGAAGAGAAACCCAAGGTTTAAATTGAACAATTTAAACAAGACTTAAAAAAACTAACTTTAGTTACCTTTGAAGTATTTTGGTTCAAAAATCGAATTCCTTTTAAAAATCTGACAATTATGTTTCAGCAATTTTTAATTTTCACGCTAGAATATTGAAACGACTATTTTATGATTATAAATTAGTTTATTGGCGGCAGGCTAAGAAAGTAAAACCTACATAATAAGATAAGATCACATAAGCTTTGTGGTTTTCTCATTGCCGCGCTGTTCTTGTGGTGAACAAGATGAATGGCTGGTTTCTGAGACATTTAACTATTGCTTTTTGTTATTAGGTTAATTAATTCGTTAGAAGACTACTAAAGATTAAAGCTACGTAATATTTAATGGACCTTCTTAATACGTTGTCTAGAATGGTGCATATTTGACTTCGGTTTTTGCTTTGTTCGTGGAATAGATGAGTAGTAGGTATACATGCATGGCAACAAAATAAGGCTGTAGACTGGTCTGCGGGCCTATTATGGTCGTGTTTATCGATGTCTTCAAAAATGAATAAGAAATCTGATGATGTCTCTTTCTGACCAGTATGTAAGTACGAAAGTGACGTAGGCTTTATCCACCGTCATAAAATTGACCATAATACGGACGAGAGTGATCTGGGACAGACCGAAGTTTATGGAAATGGAGAAGAAATACTCGTAAGTCGGTAGGCGAACGAGTCAAAGCTGTCGATGATGATACTTAGTATTATAATTAAGTTCCTACACGTGGAGAATAAGTACATTCTTATTCTGTTGGTGTTTTTCCAAATAACAGACGAAGTATCAAGGAACTTACAGGCAGTATTTAAGTAGTGTACATTTGATAGATTACTCAGTATTCATACACTTATATACATCCTTATCGTGACGTTTTATATCCGCAACACAATAGTTATTTTCTGAAAAGCAGCAATCAATCAAAGCCCCCAACGGATATCGACAATCGGCATACGTAAACAGTTTTGGTTCTATCAACCAGACATTAATAATTCTTTCGACGGTTTTGTGTATTGCCTTTGATATTTGTATGGTTTCCGAATAATTAGAATGATTATTCCGTTTTCTATATGAAATTATTTGTTTTATTTGAACGTAGGATTTTTTGGGTCTTTGACCATTGCAATAGCATAGCCAATAATGTATATTGAGTAGTTCCCGTTTATCACATAGTATGTCTTAAGAGTCTTAAATATGCTTCTATTAAACATGAACAAAATGAATTAATTACTTGGTTTATTATGTCGGCGTATAGATTTTTTTTAGGACTTTAGGATTCACATGTATTAAGTTTGTAATACTACTTCTTTTCTTTTTCTTTTGGTAATTTCAATTTGTTCCAAGTAACTTTTTCTTGGTTATCATTTTCTGTACTTTCTATCAACGTTTTTTCCAATAATGTTCTGTAATAAAAATTCGTACAACAATAAGTCACTACCAATAAAATTATTCGTCGATCGTTAGGTACAATTCGAAACCACGCGGTTGCCATGTACAGTACCCCAACGAAAATGTTAAGCACTTTAGTGCATCATCGTAATAAACTTCAAACTGAGCATCAAAATGAGAAGACAATGACAGTGAAATGCACAATTACAACGGTCTCAGTACTTTTATTGGAAGACTGTACTAATGAGCTTTCAAACATTAATTAACCCTATATTCTCAAGATAAAGGAACAACAATCATACCAACAGTTGAATTAGCATAAATTACAAGTAAAATTTAAAATGTCTCCAATTTTAACTGCAAATAATGTTATAAACAAATCGTAACCTCCTCGAAAATCAGTAAATCTACGAAAGACACGGGGGCTCTTTTTCGTTAATATTAGATGTAAATCGTCGAGTGGACTACATCTGCTTGCATGGGGGACGAGGGCGCGCCTGTTCATAGCTGTAATGTGCCTCGGGTGAAGAATAATAGAAGAGTTAGAGTTACAGAGGATCAGACCCCTTTATGACTATTCAAACAGGAAGAACATTGTTTTGAATTGTTAGTTAGTTTAGTTTTGTCCATTTAACTCTTACATCTTGCTCAGTGGCCAATAATGTGTTATGGTCTGACTGATTAATCGACAACAATAAAAAAACACAGTCTAAATTTAAAAAAATTTTAGTTATGTAAAGGGCTTGATTCTACTTGGTCTGTACACGTAATTAATAGCTACCAAAACGTTGACAATTCGACAACATGTCAAAAGCAAATAGGTTTATCCCTAGTAGAAGAGAGCCCCGGTGTGTAGGTATGTATTAATATGTTACCTTTGATTGATTAACTACCTATAAAAGGGCAATATGCACTACCATTTTTATATCCGGTAAATGTGTAAATGGGTGTATGTGTTTCCGGGGAGCTATGCCAAAGTGACGAAAATCTTAAATAGTAAGCTTTCTCAAGATTTGATTTATTTCATCACTTTGTTATTGGCACAGGAATCAAATCGGTTGACTCTACGTGGGTAATAAAAAACGGGCGTAGCTTTTTACAGCTTGGACTGAATCTGAGTCGTAACGAGTCGAGGATGGAGGAGGATGGCTGTAAGGTCGATTATATGAATCATTTGCGTCGGCCGTTATTCTTAGTGGTTGTTAAACTGTTGAACCAAATTTGAGTCACGAATTCATATAAACTTGGACGCTTGCACCTGAAGTTGACTCTATATTATTTATAGAAGGGGCTGCAATATTACAATCGAAAATTAATTTTCACCTTTTTTAGACGACTTCAAAAAGGAGGAGTTTCTCAATTCGACCGTGTATATTTTTTAATTTTTTTCTGAGATAAGTATTTTGTTACACAAAAGTGAATAAAGTGCTGTAGTCACCAATCTTACCTAACCTAACCACGCTTGCAAAATGTAGGATATCCTGGTAACGGAAACGAACGAATACAGCAGAAAAAAGGTTTTGCTGAAAATGAGATTTGGTAAATTGAGAAACGCTTGTTCAGAAACAAATAAGTAGGATTTTGTAGGTCAGTTTCTGTCTTATAAGACAATCATTTCTAAAGCTTATTTTTAAAATTTTCAATCATTGAAATGCCTAGTCCTTCGTAACATCAGGTTGTTACATTTTGTCCTTAGTCCGGTTAACAAACTCGAATAGTTCATGTCTCTTACTAAGAAACTTGTAGCGTCAATGGCGGATGGGAAACAAAATCTTGAGCAAACTTCCTCGTGACGACTAATTACCCTGGGCTCAGTTACGAGCCCGGTCGCAGGAGCCGGCGGAGGAACCTGGTCGATTTATTATTTATCGGCTGAGAGGAGGCAAAGTGATATTGTTCGGGCAATGGATCCTTGAGCCTCGCTTGTTTGAGTTTTGAGATTGGATTGTTGGAAGATTATGTAACATCATTTAATTTCAAGACCTTTGTATAGTGGATACCTACTAGTTACTTCTGGCTTAGTAGAAACCTTTTTATTGGTCGGGGTAAATTAAAAAGTTATCGTATTGTATTTTTTACATTTTATGGTTCTTCAACAAATTATTGGGGATCTTTGATGTTCAGCGAAATATAAAGTAATACAGTAGTAAAAGAGTTTCCGTTAGGAACATAATATTTGAATATTATTTTAGACGTGGTTCGTGGTTTTAAAAATTAACATAACAAAATGCGGACGTTGATTGCTTTATTAAAAATACGATGAAAAATTAAAACAGCAGCTGATCTCCGTTTGAACATTTATAAATCCTCAGAGCCCACGCTCGGTTGAACGGCTGAATCGTTTGTGTTCGGCCTGGAAGTACCTACCCCTCGTTTCCAATCACCGCTTCAACACACCCAGTGCCTACCAGACCAAGTTCCATTAAAAACGGCTCTATATCGAGTTCCTGGTACTGAATGTACAGTCACATTGAGCACCGATGACACACTTTGCCTGTTAAACTTGCATACGATTCGTACTCGATGGCAGAGAGTCTGCAAACACGACATCCGACTTGCGGCGGCGCTACGGAAGCGTACCGGCGCGACTCGCAGTGACACACGGACAGTGCCTACTGATGTAAATAAACACGCGTGGTCAAATGGATCAACTCTTGTCGCGCCCAAATACAGAAGGTTACCTAATGGCACGGCAAAACAAAAAGAAAGGAAATGAAAGATGTACTTATGTAAAAAAAATAGAAATGTAATTTTAGTTGAATACAATTAACCAATAGCCGCCATACTCAGGGAAATTTTAGAGACAAATAAGTCATTCCTTTTTCAAACTTGTGTGTGAAAAATCATCAATAATGAACAACTTACATACATAAATACATAAACTCACGCGTTCATTCCCAGAGAGGGGGGGTAGCAGAGCTACAGAATTACCTACAACTCTCGAAACTTGTAGATCATTCTGTAACCACATTTTGCACAAATTAGGCGTATTAAAACATCTTAATGTTTACCAGCCCATCGCCTAACAGAAGTACAAGACTTTATTCCCTTAGTAGTCTCTTACGACCTTCCACGGGAAGACATGGAGTAGAACTATTCAAACCCGGCAACCACAACCACTTAATCGTCATTAACTGACTCTGAGAGCGACCGTTAGTGCCACTAAAATTATTGGCATTTTAATTTACAGGCTATTAAGTTAATAAATATTTTTTTTCAGGTTTCAGACAGTTAACAATTCGATATTATTAATTTTCTATATTGTTATGCTTTCTCTTGGCAATCCAAGAAAAGGAAGGAGAGAAACAGACAAACTACAGTATTTAATAAAGGAACCGACCGACGCTTTACAATATTTATTGGAGTAAAATAGGTATGACGTTAATGTGAACGGTAATTATTAACGACCCAATTCGATACAAATTAATTTAGTCAGGAACACAACCAAAGACCGTTATTGTTTTCACAAATTAAATTAATTGCTACGAATGTCGAGAACAAACCAACCTCATAAATGGAATATGAATTTGTTAAGCACTGAAGCGCCTGGCAGTGCGCAAGCCAAGTTCGAAGAGATAGCCGTAGGCACGCTGATTATGTGCACTAACATTTTTGGACTACTTCACATCTTCCTATAAGGCAGCGCAATAAAAATATCAAACATTTTCTTTCTCTTTAAATGACACAATATTATAATTGTCTTGTGTGAGTGGAAAAAAACAGTAAAAATGCCACAATAAAATATGGAAAAGTGATAGTGGTAAAAATTACAATGTGTATGGTGTGTGGAATGATAGAAATGTGGTAAAATGGTTGGTGTGGTTGGTGGTGGTGGAAGGTATGTTAAATTCAGCGGGTAAATAATTCCTATAATTTATTAGTATAGTCAACAGCAATGAAAACGGGTCACTTTGTATTGAATTACCATGGAAAGTGACCCGTACTCATTGCTCGCGAGTGTATTATGTATCGGGCCAATATATTAACATTTAGTCTGGTAATATTGATATTAATGGAAATGCCGTTACATGCGACATCAAAAGGAAAAGTTTCACCGGAATCTGCCATGTGTGGAAATTGTTGGAGTATCAAACGTTATCCGATAAAAAATTGTTACTGCGACCTGAATAGGCTGTCAGTCGCGTTGTGGATGATACTTGAATCGGCTTTACCGCAGATGTCAACATTTTAATTAAAAGTGCTCAATCTGCCGCAAACTCTATAAATTAATGCAAAACTACAGTTCGCAACCAGTAGTTAAAGGAAAAATAGTTGAAGTGTACTTATATAGTATCTAAAATTTGAAAAACTAAATCAGCTAGAACTAGACCGTCGATCGAAATGGATGGAGGGAGGGGGGAGGGAAACAATTCAATATATAATCCACTTCCTGGTGATAATAGGGAGTAGTGATAGATAGGTATGATGGATGGGAAGAATTACTTTTTATCTACAAGTTACAGGCTCAAATGTATCAAATAAGAAGGGGAAACAAACTATGTTTCATGCAAGAAAGTAAGCAAGTGTTGAAAACTCGTGAAGTATTAACGGTGTGCTCGGCGTACGTAAGAACAGGCTCACAGCTGGTGTTTCATGCAAGATGCAAATGCGAGTGTACCACGTGTCAGCTGTAACCGGCACTCTCATTGCGTCCAATTTCCATGCAAATGAAATTTCACAAAATAACTAGCGGGCGAGTTGGGCTAGTGTTTGCAAATTGGATGAAACCGCACAAACATAAAGCCAGGATACCTGCAATGCAGTAACTTTGTACGCATCCTGTTGAAATATTTTATAAGCCGGTTTCGGCCAGAAATCTGGCCTAAAACGGGTTTTTATAAGCGAGCCCTGGTTAGTAGCGACGTCACGGCGAGCGGGCGCGAAGATTCTGTACCTAAGTTAACGTCATTGTTGTGCTTTGTGATCTTTTATATCAATAAAAGGAGGTTTTGAGATAGGTGTGTGTTGCGTGTATCCTTATTTAGGTATAGACTGTTTGTTTGTCATTAGACTCATTAGGGCATTTTTACCATTATTTCAAGGATTAGTTGAAGAAATCCCTTTTAGGGGATAACTTCGCCATTGTACTTGTTATTTATTATCAGTGCTTTTTATTCTTGTATACAAACATGTTGATTTGTTATTAAACAAATACAAATCCCAATGTAGATTAATACAGTAATGGTTTTAACGCTATACCTACTGTAAGCTACGCTCATAATGTTTACTTAACTGAATGTATTATCTGCGTTTATAGCGTACTTAACTTCTCACGTAATACAATATAATGCCATATTCCGAGCGTAATACAGCTTCAAACACTTTTTTCCTTGTTCCTTTATTCTTTTGAACAAAATGGCCGGGTAATCTTACGCGCACACTCCGTTGTAATGTGAGTGGGTAGTTTAATATTCCGCTGTTATTTTAGCTGAAAACGTGTTTAATATTTCGTTTTAAGGTACTCAGTGTGATATCAAAGACACATATTTTAGTTTCTTATGCAATCAGTAAGAATCTTTAAAGTTTTGTTTCATCTTGCAAATTAACTGGTAAATAAATATGTTTGCTTCTCGCTCAAAAAAGAGAAGTGTACCTACGAAAGGAGGTTGCAATAAAGGGGACGCCGGTGTCCCGGCGGACACGTCGGTCGGGTGTACCCGGGTACTTGAAATTTAAAATTCCGTCTAAGACACAATGTTAGCAGTCTATATCATTCTGCAAACTTGCGGGAAAAGCTTCGAAAAAGATACGCTTAGACAACTTTGTTAAAGTTGAGGATTGTAGTCTGTGTAAACCTCTCAGCAAAGCTACCTTTTTAAGGTTGCGTATCCAAAGGATTCACAATGGGACCCTATAACAAAGCCGTCGTTGTCTGTCCGTCTGTCAGCTTAAAACCCGAAGAACAGATGGATATTTTGAACCGTAAGCCGTTTAAAAAAAAAGCGTTTTTTAACGGCGGCCAGGAAATAATCAAAAAGTTATAAAGTAAAATAATAAAGGCAATCTACATCCATGAAACGTTTTTATTACTTAATGTTTGTTTGTTTATGGTTTATTAAAAAAAATGTGATACATACTCGAAGAAGCGTGAAATGTGGTCTGGTTGTAGTGCTATAATAACAATAATAAAACTCGGCCCACTGTCGGGCGGTACAAAGCCTCGATGGGCAAGTTCGACTCGCTCTTGACCGGTTTTTTAATAGTGACATTGGATCTGCATAATTATGCATATACAAAGTTAATGCGACCAAAGGTAGTTGGTAATGGGTGGAAATCTATTTGTGGAACCCACCGTTAACACATAATAAAAACTTACTACACAGTAAGCGTTTTGTTTAAGTAAACCGTTATTGTTAATGTATAAAACTTCGAACGGCACAGTAATGATCGTCATAAAATGGATTCCCTGTATCACCATACCCACAATTCGCTTGTGTATTTTAGAAATTAATATTCTGTTTGTTTGCAAAACCTACCCGCTTTCAATTTGTCGTCCGTTGTGTCGTGATGTTGTGTTCAGCTGATATCGAGTACAGCTCTTGAACACATAGAATAGGATTCAGGTAACCGAAACCTTCTAGGACCTCACGAACTGTAGGTATGATGTGCTACATTATATTTTGGCGAACCTTGAGTTTGTAACTCTGGAACCTCAGACAATGTTCAAGTTTGGCATCGTAGGTCGATAACTTGGTGTTTCTTTTGTTTTAAAATAATAATATAAATAGTTAGAGTTTGTGACGTTGAAGGGGGTAAGCTCTGGATCTACTGAACTGAGTTTCAATTTTTTTTTACTAATAAAAAGCCACGTTATTTGTGAGTGTCACAGGCTAAATACTCGGGTCAATCAACAAAAAAAAAGTGGCAGCAAAGTGGGCGCGGGAACACCTAGTTTTAAATAAAAGTGGCTGGCATTTGTTCTTTCTAGGACTAGAATCTCCTCCGAGGATGTCCATCTGAACAAACTACTGATCTCTTTATCTTGTCCGTTTATGAAGAACTCTATTTGTCTAAAGTAGGTATACTAATCGATAGGTACATTGTCTGAAAATTCAAGAGATGGGTATTAAGCTCGGAGAACGTAGGCAAATTTGAAAACAGTTTTGATTTATACTTTCTAATTATAATTGTTCGTAGTAAGTACACGTACTTAGTTTTCTAGTATGTTGAAATGGCCAGAAGCCTGTGTAAGTTATAATGTCAAAATAAAAACAACTTTTTAAGTGTACAATTTTTCTTTACTATAATTTCTTCCTATGAAAATGCCAGAGCTCCTCATATCGAACAATATAATATCTAAATAAAAGCCACTTTGTAACATTGGATCGTGATATAACCGATACGTTAGATCACGGTGAATAGCGCAAGTTAGTCGTTAGCAATCTCTTAGGAACTCCGAGCACATGCTGCAAAATCAATGCTTCTGTGTGTCCTTACGAGACGGAACTTTGTAAGTAATCTTATATGATAAGCAGTGTACCTATACAGATATCGTACACTATTCGCAAGTACCGGAAAATTATTTTGCTTTATGATAAGTAGGGTATCTTGAACACTATTCGCAAGTAAAAAAAATTGTTTGCTCTTACTTAAAAATATAAACTAGTTGCCTATTAAATATTTATGTCATGAATATAGTTGCAAAAGTTTTCTAATGTATTGGAAACATGTAAAATAGATAAGTACTGGCTTGATATCTATTTATAAATCTAAACACATATTTTTTATATTTTGTGACTTAAACAAAATATAATGGTTGTTTGTTCATTTCTTTTAGTGCTGCGCTTATTTCGCTATTCATTGTCTTTTGTTGCACAAATGCTCAAAAATTCTCTGAAAGACATTCCTTAAAGACGCAAGTTTGTCTTTGTAGATCCCTTGCATGTTTTTCCGTTTTTACTTATGTTATTTTATTTGTTTGTACATTAAAGTGCTTACATTAAGGCGTAAAGCCTTGGATACATTACTTAGATAGGTCCCAGGTAGTTTAAACATAAATTTGAAGTGACAAAGCACTAAAGCAGCTACTTATACGGCTGACCGTACACTAAATGACACTTAAGCTATGATCAAAAGGTCACAGAAGAAGAGAAAGGAGAGGAGAAAGGTAACAGAGAATGCTGTAAACATAGACTGATTAGTCTGATTACTCCCCAATCGTTCCCTGTTCAATTACCATATTTTTCTTTTATTTTGTAATTTTGTACCGTACACAGTTTGATTAACATAGGTAGACCGAGGCGAATCGGATCAATTTTGGGTTAGTGTCAAATATATATTTTTTTTAAAGTGATACATTGTTTATTAATATTACTCTGGACAAAAGGGTTATCGATTTATAGAATCCAGAGGTCAAACTAAAAATCAGCATTTTTTTTAAATTTTGGCAATTAAAATAGAAAAACCCTAAAAATATCCGATTCGCCCCAATTTTAGAGGCGAAACGGATCAAAAATAACTCTTTCATAAAATATTTGTTTTCATTCAATAACACGTGCATGTTTAAAATTTGGAACGATCAATGTAATATTAATAAGATCAACTGCTATTAGCATGATCAAAGTGGTATTTTTGTGATATTCCGACTTCCCTTCTATAGAAACATTTATATTATAACCATTCGTTACAAATGTAACATAAATTTCAATATTCAAAATTAACTTTGGTATTGACTATAAATGTAATAGGTGTTAATAACTCCTTATTATCACATTTTAAACATAAAAACTAAACAAAAACTCAAATTCCTGTTTTTTAATAAATACAACAATCAACAATAGAAATATCCACAAAATAAAAATCCACGGGCTGCTAACTGCAACAACCTCTGAGCAAATAGTCTTTCTGCTTCTTCGCTAAATACTGTCTTGCCACCTCGTTGCTTTATTACGCCACGGGATAGTGTAAATCTTCGTTGTAAAGATGTGAACGACACATTATATAATTCGGCCGCCTGACGTAATGTCATTTCTTTAATTAACACCTTGTTGGCTGCTTCTGACATGTTTTCTGCACTCCATTCTCCTTGGTGTGTCTTTTTTTTGTACGTACGAACCATCTGAAACATGCAAATAATTAATATTATTACTGTAAACTTGAAAAAAACGTATCCAAAGTAGTGATCCATTTCGCCCCCAAACAGGTGATCCGAATAGCCTCAAACCGTATGTTTACAATATTTTTACCTAACGCAAAAAATCTTTAAAATACAGTTCCAATCACATCAATACCGAATACAAAACACATTGCTAACAATATTTATTCATAAACATTAAACTTCAGCCAACTTACCTTGATTTTATCACAAAAATTGTAACCACGTTTTTTATATCGCCAGTAAAATCACAGCACACTGAAACGAGTGACAGGACGCGAAGCATCGTTGAGACTAATACTTGCGTTTGAGCTAATGGCCGCCGCTGCCGCGGCGTGCGGCAGGGTCAAACCCAACGCGGGACGCTGATTGGGTGCCCGTGGCTAGCCGCGATCTTTTGAATTTGACAAATATGCTTAATTTGATCCGATTCGCCCTGTGATCCGATTCGCCTCGGTCTACCCTATTTGGTAAATAAAGGACAAACAAATCTACGCGTCTATGTTTTGAATATGAAACTTGGCATAGGCTGTCAAAATTCCAATTCAGTCCCAATCAGAAATTCAGTCCCAAGTTTGCCCAGTGAGCGAGTAAAATTCGTCGCGCATATCGCCCGGGCCGGGAATCAAACGCCACTTCATTATCCATGGGCACTCAAGCTCGAGAGCAGATAGCAGAGTCTATGCGCAAAGGGGAAACCTCAAGGATTGCTCTAGAACATTATGGCTACGCAATAGATTAGAACATAAACTGGGGGCTCAAAAATCGATAAATCAATCGATGAGCCGTAGGAAAGATGATGACAGATCAGTTAGATCACTCGAGCGCTATGACAACTCCATACATTTCAAGTCTATATATAAATTAAACGTTGGCAGCGTTTGCATCTTACCTACTCCCTATGGCGGCTTAAACGAGACGCATTAGTAATTTAGTATCGAGGTAACGATTTTCGAAATTTATGAAATTTACATAGGCGGCCGTGTCAATACGAGTACCTAGATCGTCAGCTTGCGTCAATTGTACACATTGAGTCAGTTTTTAAAAAAACGTTTGTGTTTCACATGGCGTGATTACAATACGATATCGTTTAGATTTCACTTTGTAATTTTTCATCAATTACTTAAATCATGTCCCACCCCTGCCTGCAAGTCTTTCATTACTAAGGCATTATAATGAGTTTCACTTGTAAATATACATATAGGTATTTGAACAAATATCGGAAGGCGAACTCTTATTATAATGGGCAAAAATTAAATCGCAAATCGGCAATAAAGTGCCTGCGTTACGACAAATGTTATTAATGTATTTAAAGCGTCAATTTTTTTGCGCTTTAGTTTTTTTACCCTCCTCTTATATTATTCGTGCTCGTACAAAAAGTTCTAGTATAGGTACTTAATATATGTGACCTTTAGAGAGATTTGCAGGGCTCAATTCTACTCGGTAAATATATTGACACGTTATCGTATTGTTATAAGATATACTTTTACTTAGCCGCTTTTACTGTCAAATAAATAAGAGCTATCGTGACGATGACAATACTATAACATGCCCTGTGGCTGGTGGTCACCATCTTTTCCTTTTACCTACCGCCAAGCAGCGGTGCTGTTTTCCGGTGTGGAGATAAGACAACCGGTGAAATTACTAGTATAGAGTCATTCCATCGTTGTCCTCAGGGCTAGGAACGCATTTGCGGTCTTAGGATAGCAGTCTTTAGATCTAGATAGAGTCTTGAGAGTGAAAATGTCGCTGGGTCACATATACGTAGTTACTACTTACCATCAGTTGGCCTAGGTGTGCTCGTTTGCCTTCTTCATTGTACAAAAATAAGTAAAAGGCAATGTGGTTTAATACACTCATTATATTGTCTGAGTTTAAGAGATATGAATGGTGTTGCGTTTGTTTGCAGGTGCTGGCTGGCGCGCGGTAGCGGCCGACGCGCGGCGATGATCGGCCGCGGGCGCCGGCCGCGCGCTCACTATGCGACACCCGTCCACCGAAGTAAATACTTCTTTATTTATTTGTACCCATACAAAACTCTTGCATGACTGACAGATACACAGCCTAAACTGCGGAATCTTGGGAATCCTTAGACACCCTAAACAACGGCGCGGAGGGAGAATCACTGGGTTTTTTGTGGTATACAGTACAGTATACAGGCCATTCTCCGTTTAAAAGGTGTGGGGCTTCCGATAACCTTCGGGGAGCAAAGATGGTCGGTTGAAAGATTGGCTTTACTATTGTTTTTTTTTGTTTACTGATTTACTCTCACTCATTTTATAATGACGAAATCACTGCGGAATACTGCGTTGCGTTGTACTGTTATTAAAAAAAAGAAGAGGAAGGTGTGCTGGGAAAGCATTTCCGGCGGTATAAATTTGCGGCAAGAAATAGGGGGAGTAGTGGGGAACTTATTCTGTGTGTACAAAGTTCTATGTAGTGGTTTATATACCATTATCACCATCAACACCACCATTGCATCAGCCAAAAGATGCAACCTGCTGGACATGGCTAATACATGTAATAAGTATTAAATTTAGCTTAATCAACTTTACAACTTATCAGCTTTTGTGTCAGTTTTTACTTAATGAAACTTACAAAAACCCTCCCGTGTTAATTAAAATTGTGCACCAAAATGTGAATACATTTTTGATGCAATTGCCCTTAAATTTCTCGGAGTCAGATATGCAGCGCGCGACAAGCAAGTAGTATGAACCGACTTGTAGTAAAGTATCGCAAAGTCAATGGAGCCATTTTCACAGTTAACCTTTGTATCACACCGCGCATGTTAAGTATTATACTCGTAGAATGGTAACATCCGGACGAGGTCAGCCAACATTGTTGCGTCCTTTTGAAGCCCTTGTGGGACCGCGGTTTTCATAAGATCCCTCTATAAACAGGAAACATAACCCCAATACTTGCTCACCAAAAATATTTTCTTACTATAAGTATAATATAGGTCAAACAAAACTTGGAATGAGTGTTGATTAGAACGATAACTGTGCTTAAGAGGCTCGGTCCTAACTGTTATCGCCCAAGTTTTAATTGCTCGCCCAACTCGTATAGTTAGTAGTTCACGCATCATTAGAGATGAAGAGTTCTCCCACGAGGGAGTAATCAGAGAAGCGCCTCAAAGTTACCTAATGGCTAATGTGTGCAGTGGTTCTTATTACTCTACCGCATAGACTACTAATGTGAGTAGTATGTATTCGCCGGTACTGGCCCCACCGCCGCTCCCCCCGAAAAAAGGTGCTCTGACGGCCGAGGGGCGGGCCTTCGCGCCAAAAAAAAAAAAAAAAAAATTTACACTTTTTTTCGGTGTTTTGGGGGCCATTTAGAGCGTTTGGGGAGGGTCCCGAGGCTCTCAGACCGCTCCTTTCCATACTTAGCAATAGCACCTGTATTAAATAGAAAAAGGTTATCAACTACCTGACCCTTTTTCTATTACCGGGCAAGCTCTCTATTGTGTGTGCGCGGGCGTTCTCGGGGCTTTTGTCTTGCACCCATCGACGCGTTTCCACCTTTTTTATTGTCTGATTATGCACTATTAACTGCTGTTATGTGATTTTTAATTTACCTATGTGTTTTTCATATCATTTAATTAAGTAGCAATAGTTACTTTCTTAACATATTGTTCATAGGGTCATAGTTCTAACCTAACCTAACCTACGTTTTTGAAGTAAACATAACATCGTGAAACCTATCCTAACTTAACATAATTATCTAATGTTTTTAAGGATCATACTTCTAACCTAACCTAACCTAACCTAACCTAACCTAACCTAACCTAACCTAACCTAACCTAACCTAACCTAACCTAACTTGTTGAAGTACCTAAACCTAACATCGTGAAACCTATCCTAACTTAACATAATTATCTAAAGTTTTTAAGGATCATACTTCTAACCTAACCTAACCTAACTTGTTGAAGTACCTAAACCTAACATCGTGAAACCTATCCTAACTTAACGACGCGCTGGCCTAGTTGGTAGTGACCCTGCCTACGAAGCTAGCGGTCCTGGGTTCAAATCCCGGTAAGGGCAGATGTTTGTGTGATGAGCGCAAATATTTGTTCCTGAGTCATGGATGTTTTCTATGTATTTAAGTATATATTTCTCTATATAAGTATTTATATCGTTGTCTAGTACCCATAGTACAAGCCTAGAGCTTAGTTTGGGACTAGGTCAATTGGTGTGACATTGTCCCCTGATATTTATTTATTTTATTTATTTATTTAACATAATTATCTAATGTTTTTAAGGATCATACTTCTAACCTAACCTAACCTAACTTGGTGAAGTAAACCTAACATCGTGAAACCTAATATAACTTAAAATACCTACCGTTTTTAATACTTTCGGAAAATAAAGATGATTCAATCAAAGAAGTAGCTACACTTGGTTTTATATTTGAACAATCATACTCAACTGTTATTAAGCATCGCCTAACTTAACCTAAGCTAAGACCTAATTTAATCATAGCTTAAGTCCTAAGCAAAACTTAATTCAATTTACCCATGATAATCTTAGCAAACCAAGCTAAAATTAACATTTATTATCTTATGCTGTTGTTACTTAGAGCCTATTCTAAACAACTATAAAAACCATACATTGCATATATTTCTAAATAAATTACCTACACTTAGGCTGATAAAAATATGGTGATTAAATGTAATTTAATCTGCGTACGGGTGTGTATCTATGAGTATGTATCTACTTCTAACATTAACTAACATTATCTATTCGTAGTAGATATATTATATGGGGTTCAGCTTCACATACCTACATGTTTAATTTTACTGTTACACAGTAGTATGTAAAACTAAACCGAAGCATGTAAACTGGTTCCGACTTGCTGGATTCAAAATATCTACTATGGAGTATATCAATCAAAAAAGCCTGTACCGACAAGTTTTGTGTGCCCTAGTGAATGGTTTTAACGGCTTACTTGTTTTATTGGTAGCAGCCTATTAAGTTTTATGGTCACAAAGGATTCGTTTTATTATTTTGGGTTTTGATGAATAATACGGCGTCTGTTTTACCTACGAGTTCAAACTTGTTTCTAGAAGGTTTCTTAACTTACGAATGGTATAAAAGCGGTGCGCTATTGTATATCGGCAAGTATTGGCTACTCAACTGTGCTCGTTACCGGATCTCCCTGTACATATAGCAGTATATAGACTTAACAGTGTTGTTTCGTGCAGTGAAGTGTTTATACAAAGGGCTAATAATGGATGTGAGTATGTACAAGTATTATAACTTAACTGTGTGTCTTTTAGCATTTGTTCACCGTGTTTTTATTAAGAGTAGGTATTGTAAACAGTTGTTTAATTTATTGTTTGATATTGTTGCAGTTCTCTGAAAATACTTTCAAAAACTATTACTACCCGGAAAATAAAGATGAATCAACCGACGAAGAAGGCACGCCTGGTTTTAAAGTTAAGCAAGCCATGGCAAAAAAGCGTTCAGCAAATAACATCGACAGCTTCTTTGAACTTCCCAAGAAGAAAACTAAAGCGTTGAAACGATCTTCGAATGTCAGTCAAAGTTCTCCTGACGGAGTGGGTTATATATCAACCGGACAAGATGACGGAGCATACGCTTCTCACTTGATTAAAATCGAGATATATGATATGCAAAAAGTTAAAAACATTCCACCCACTGAGCACTGGAAACACGCTGATGTGAGATTGAAATTCTACGCGTCTTCTGAAGATGAAAGTCAACTGCAATCGACACGTGATGTAATATATAACATAACAAAGCAAGTAGCTTCTAAAGACAGTTGTGTGAAATATTTTATTGACAATAAGAAACATTGATAAAAAGTGTTTGTGTAAGTTAAACAAAAGCTTGTTATTGTATTATATGTAAAAACCTTAGCTTTTAAGAATTCAAGATCCAGTCTAAACAATTATCTTTTTTTGTAAAATTAAATTGTGTGAAATACTTAATTGACTATAAGATGCAGTGATAAAAAGTGTTTGTGTAAATTAAACAAAAGGTTAATATTGTATTACATGTAAAAATAAAAATCATATTTTCGTTCACATATTCTTTTATTTCACAAAAAATGTCTTAAACATATTTCTTAATATAAGATCATTACATAAGGAATTTTCAGAAAACAAACTTAGCAAATCTTTCATAGTTTTTCCATGAAATTTAAAATACAAATATACTAAACAATATTCACCACAAACTGAGGTAAAATGGTTTTGAAGTGGTTTATAGTTATAAAACCAACGCTTTGTATTCCTTTTTAAAAATAACTTATGATAACCTGAAGGTTTCCGGGCAAAGGAGTCAAAGTATTCCCCTATACCATTAATGTCAATATGTATAGCAACCCAGTGGGAGCCTGGTTTCGAGTCTGGGTCCAAATTACTTACAATAAAGACAGGAAGATTAACCCAAATAGGAATTTTGTTAGCAGCAAAAACGTTGAATTCAAACGAAGGGTTGATTTTTTTCATACAAAATTGAATTTCATTGGTATCCATATTTAATAAAATAAAATAAATGAATAAGTTGTTGATGCTGTCAACAATGGTTACAATGAAATAAAGTAAATTGGTAAAAACATTGTATTTATGTATTTACTAACTGTTGTAATCTACAGTTACATCACGATTTTTGTTTATTTCAATAATGTTATCAAATTCTGCATACACAATACAATTAATGGTGGAGGGTAGAGCTACATCAAAGCGAATTTCTAAGCGAACACTTCCATGTCTCACAAGATTCCAGTGTGAAGTTGAACTAGCAGATAAATCGGGAGTTAAATCAAAACATAACAAACAATAACCTGCTCCATATTCAGTTCTGCTTATAGCATTACCTTCATTGTGAAAATGTATACCAGTTCCAGAAAATAAAGTGTGATATGATGATGCTATTAACCCAGAACCAGAACTAAATGATGGTTGTAATGTTTTAGAAGGAATTTCATGACCATCAACATATAAACTAAATGAATTCATATTATAGTGTTGAAAATTAAATGGATTCATAGCTAAATTGCCATTAAACCCCGAATTTGATACAAAACCAATAATACATCTTTTAGGAATTTGTCCGAGAAATATATTATCCAATGTTTTACCCTGTATCCCCGACGGTAATGTAAGCACCTTAACTTCTGCTCTTGTGATAGGATATTTTGCAGTCGTTGTTGCCAATACTTTTTGGTGTGCTAACAAAACGCTAGGATTAATTCGGGTCCTTCTTATAATGAGACTAGCATCCATTATTTGTACCTTGAATTTTTTATCTTGATGACAAATGAGATTAAATGATTCCTTGGAACGTACTAACTTAATACGTATTTCGACACCATTTATTAAGAATTTCTCTTGGTTAAATATGTCAGCGTGTAAATGACCAATCATTTCCACTTCCTTACTCTCTTTGACAAATTCTAGTCTTTTGTGAAACCCTTTGTTATTTGCATCAACGGTATCCATATGAGTTGCAGTATCCTCATACCACAATCCACAAGTAAGATGAGTTTCTTTGGCTGCCGGACCATAGTTTAGAAGATTTTCCATATAAGCACGGTAAGCATATGTATTGTTTGGGGGTGATATTAGTTTTTGATTTAAATATACATCTAGTTGACTGAAAAGGGAATGTAACCAGTTATTGACGGGTGCAACCACGGTATCTGGTTTTAATTTTGTACCATCCTGATTCAATATTTTAGCATTAATATGTAACATTGTGTGTGATAGATCAACATAGTCATCTCCTGATCCAGGAACTTGAAATTCGATGGGAGCATCATCACTTAAAGATGAAATTGGTTTGTAATGAACCCACTGTCCACTTTCAATACTTGTTTGAGTCGATGGAAGAGCAAATATATCTAATTCAGATTTTGCACATTCACAGGAATGACTATGTAGGAATGACATTATTTAGCTTGTAAATATATCCTCAATATTTTTGTTTTTATTTTTTTTTACTTCCTCTTCGTCTCGATGCTTTCAATGTAATGAGCGGTTCCCTTCTTTTAGATGACATTTTATACCCAGATCCCGACATGAGGGAATCAATTTTTTCATCGGCTTTTCTTTTTAAATTAGCACTTGCCTCCTTGAATCGTGATCTAATCGAACTATCCATAGGGCGTGAATTTACCATATCTGATAACAAACCAGCGCCTGCACCTAAGGTTTCTTTTCCAATGGTTTTCAAACCACTAGATAATAAAGGGAGCACTGATCTAAATAGCCCTCCCAAAAAACTCCCTATACCATGCCCTCGTTGAAATGGGACTCCTTTATAGACAATTCCTACACCAGAGCCGGCCTGATGCGAATAATAATGCTGGTAAGGACAAGAGACTGAAGATCTGTTATAATTCATTTTACTCGTTGAAAGTGTAGTTTCACGCAGGAGCTACCAAATTGGAATGGTACATTAACACCGGTAGTTGTTCTTATATCTATTTCAATAGTATCGAACTCCCTACGTAAAACCGGTACATAGTGAGCGGGTGAGAAAATGTGAGTTTTATATGCACCATAAATGAACTTAGTTGGATCTAGTGGTATTATTCTAAGCAATGCTGTTATAACATCCCCAACTACTTGCGGATGAATTATATCGGTGTAAACAAATATTTGTGGTGGTAATCCTAAATATAAATTGGCAGGGTTTTTTCCATATGTAATTTGTTTCAAATTTGATCTCGGTTTGAAACCCAGCTGGAGACTTAGTATCGGGGTTGTTATGATAGAGGTTATTTCATTATTTGTTGTTGTTACTCCAACCATTTTTGTCAATGTATCATATCTAAATTTGACATTATTTTTTAGTTGTGGGTTCTCATTAAATGCTTGAAGGAAATGATCAATATTATCATATGTAGTGGCTGGTATATGGGTTTTTATATCAACAATTTTCGTTGATTTGTTGTTGGGTGATACCACTTTTTTCTTTATGTAAATTATATTTTCATGATCTTGAACATTATACATGGAACACGGGTATTGAAATTCCACTAATCCAACTACCCACTCCCCTTCTAATTTTATGTTCTTAGGTAATTTAGTCAGAAAATGTGCAGTTGTGTTGTCAGTATAGTAATCCGTTGAACTGTTGCTCAACAAAGTTAAATAAAAACTGTTTTCATTCATATTTTTTTCAAGCTTGATGCAAGTATCCAAGAGTTAAATTTATTTGGATAACCTTGCCACTTCACTAGTATTTCCTTTATGCCTCTAATATGTCGCGAACGTATTATTTTATCAATTTTATACTCGGTGGAGGGGAGGTAAGTCACCTTTTGTAACTCTTTAGAATAAAATGTACCAATGATGGGTTCACCTTGCAAATCCTTTAACATATAAACAACTCGTGGTGATCTGTAAATAACTGAATTAATTATAAATATTTCATCACTCCAATTACTTTCATAACCCTTTTGAAATACATGTTTATATTTAGTTATTCTAACATGATCGCCTACATTCAATTTTGAGGTTTCCAATGAAATTTGCCTATCTTTTTTTCGATAATATAAATTATTCCAAACGGTCATAATATTATTAGAGTTAACATCAATTGGCCGCATTTTAATGCTAGTATGATAGGTATGATTGTAAGAATGAAGAAGGTCTTGTAAAATATCGGTGTAATTATATGTATTATTATGAGTGAAGTAACGCCACATTTTCATTTTAAGAGTTCTTTGGAACCTTTCTACTATACTTGCTTTAATGTCGGGATTATTAGTAGTATAATAATTAATGTTTTTGCTTTTAAAGTAATCTCTTACCACCTTTGAAACAAATTCTGTACCTTTATCAGATTGTATATGACGAGGAACAAAGTTGGCTTCAGTAAATATGCTTTCAAAACATTCTTTAACTGTTGATGAATCTTTCTTTTTCATAGCCCTCGCAAAAGCATATTTACTGAACACATCAATAACACAAAGAATATATTTGTATCCATGGTTATATTCAGTATATGTACTCATGTCACTTAGATCAGCTTGCCAGAGTTCATTAAAGTTAGATAGGATATATCTATTTCTGGTGAATCGCTTATGAATAGGTTTATGTAGCGTATACGTATCTTGAGATTGTAGCCATTTTTTTACTTCCTCTTTGTTCATTTGTTCTTTCATCTCCTTCGCTATATTATTTAAACTACTGTAACCAGCTGGATTGGAGACATCATAGTAGATTCTATTAATATCTAATAAGGGGTCCATTTTTCCCAATCTATTTTCTTATGTTGACGCTTAAGTACTCCTGTGGTAAGTGGTGTAGCTCTAAGTTTTTCTTTATCTGTTGATGATCTCGTACTTGTAGATGCAGATAATTGTTCAAACGATTGAGCTGTTTTAATGAATTCCAAGTTTGCGGGATTACCTATGCAGCTTAAAGGAACTCTTATATCTCTTAACAGTAACGCAAACTCTTCCCATCCTGTTGGTTTAGGTCGTTTAAGAGATCTAATCGTGTCGCTTACCAGATCAGTAATATTACTATTTGAAATAGTGCGGTTGTTTATTACAACTTCACCAGTTGGCTTCCACCAAATTTTTGGTCTACTCAAAACAATGTAATCCAACAAAATTCTAGTTTTTTTCTCATATGATTTGGGTAATATATCTATAATTTTAGATGGACTAATTGGCATCGGTTCTGGATTTGTTTTATCAATCGGTGTAACTGGTGTAGTAACATCTCCTTCTCGCAAAGGTGGAGTTGCAACTGAGTCATTATATTCATTAAGCTCCTTTTTGTTTACTTCTGACTTTAGATCATTACTTTCGTTGTTGACTTGAAGCTCCCCCTCCGTTATGATAGGTATTTTAAACGGTTTTCGATCTATTTCAATAAAATGTAAAAATCGTTGCAATGCTTGAGAATATAATGTCCACTTTTCACGATCATTCATTTTACTTTTAAGGATTTTTTGCATCTCAGCATCTAGGCGGGATGATGAATTTTCAGGTAGACTCTCATTGCGTTTCAGTCTTTCAATAAAATCTGATTCAACTAATAGCATTTTTTTTGTATTTTCCATTATGATTATGATAATGAGTTTACTAAGGCACTTAAAACTGCTCCTAATATAATAGGTAGAAATGCACCTCCCTTTTGAATTATAACGGTTTTTCTTATTTTATGTTTCCCTTTTGAAATTAATTTTCGCAAGATATCTTTATGTTTTTTTAATTTAGATTTTTCTTTTTTTTCTAATGGAATTTTTCCATTTAGAACGTTATAAATGCACTCGCAAATAATGTTGATCTCATCGTCATCACAAGATTTAAGTAACGCCGTGCGATATTTTGGTTTTAGCAATTGCAATGCTTCAAGTAAATGTTTATATGTGTTTACTCTCGCATGCATCATGTAGAACTGACTAAAATTTGCTGATTTTTATCGTATTTAAACCCCTTTTTAGGAACATACACAGTGCAATGCCCATCAAACGGAAATATTTTTGTTTTAAAACGACATATGTCATTTGTATTTTGTTTCAGATCAATCATGAGGTAACCATGTGGTTCTTGAGTAGCATCTTTGTAGGCTTCATCTACAAATTTTGGGTTTTCTGGGTAAACTTGTCGTGACAAGTAGCGTATTTGTGTTTTGTCCCTGGGATTCTTAAAATATACAATGTAGCTTGTATTCAGTGAAATATCACGTTGGCCTTTCCCCTGATGAAATATGTTTTGTGTAATATAAAAAACACTTAAATTTCTATGATGACTACCTTTTGTAAAAATGTCTACGATTCGTCCATCCGATTCTCTCATCAGATCATCTATTATAAGAAGCTTAGGTTTCTTCCCATCAAACATTGAAAAATCTGGTATTCCTTGACTATAATTTACATTTTCCAGATTGTAAAGAGGCTGCATTTCATCATAACACCAAATAATTTCATCAAATACAACATTACATACTTCTTTGGAATTATTTAAAAAGTTTGTTACAAATTGAGTTTTACCACACCCACTCGGACCAGCTACAATGGTTGTGAAAGGATGATAAAAATGTATCATAATTAAAACTAGTAATACGTGTTGATATGAAAACAGATAAAAGTGAAATGATGTAATATTATGAACTCAATTACTTTTTAAATAAATCAACTAAAACAACGGTAAACAACTTAAAAAAAAAAAAACAAAGATATCATTGTAAAATATGTTTTATTTCGAAATTGTGTGTTCTTTTTTAATCTACCAGCGCTCCGGAAATGAACATCATTGTTGAGAAGGAACGCCACAAAAAACTCAACAAAGTTTTTTTTTTTGTTATACCAACAATAAAAAAAAATAATAGTTGAACTAAAAACTAATTTACAT
Source organism: Acleris sparsana (assembly GCA_923062465.1). Taxonomy (NCBI): domain Eukaryota; kingdom Metazoa; phylum Arthropoda; class Insecta; order Lepidoptera; family Tortricidae; genus Acleris; species Acleris sparsana. The sequence goes on from OV281293.1 coordinate 8,747,148, forward strand.
TATCTACAATTAGTACCCCCACCACTTGCTTTTTTGATTCAGCTTCACCAACCTATATTTACAAAAACTAAAATTAATTTACATTTCTACAATATAAGTACTTAATCTTAATTTACATTTCTACAATTAGGTATACAAAAAATAATGATGACATTTTTGAATGTTCTGTGATTATAAATTACATGACAAATTAATTTTGTGATGATTGGTGTGGTATTTTATAATGTCCCCACGCAAGAGTGTCCGAAGAGTTTTCTAACAAGTATCGTTTTGTATCATTATGAGATAATGATACTTTATTTATGTTTTGGGTAAATATTACATGTTTTATTGATTTAAATCTTAGCATTTGGGCATGTTGTACATTTTTTTCAAATAAACACTTTTTATAATCATTGAGAGTCAGTTTTTTAGTAACACATTTATTTACTCCTTTGGCTTTTGATATAAGGCTATGATTTTCAACGTCTAAAGCATACATTTTAGATCGTAGACCAACAAACTCTTTAAAAATTTTACCATTGTTTTCATCTTTGAAAAACCCTAACCGCTTTTTATTTAATAATGGTAAACCATATTCATTGTTCGGTGGGTAATCTGATGTATCAAAATATAAATGAAGGTCTGATTTTATGTCCTCATAATAGTTTTCCGTGAATATTTGATATACTAAACTATCTGTATCTGTATAAAGAAGCCTTAGATTTTCTTGATATTTTGTTTTCATGTAGTCATAATGAAATTTGTACATGAAAGTTTTCGATATATCCAAAATGCAAAATCCTAAGTAAATTGGTTTATTATAAAATATTTTAGTTTTATTCAATTGGACAGCAGCTAAGTTCTCCGAAAATATTGATAAACTGTGGAACTCAGGTTTGGCTATCATAGTTTCAACTCCCAGTGATTTCCCCCGATTTTCCCAATGATTTAGCAATTTTACGTTCACATATTTCAAAACGTTTTCCATGGTCTTACCAAACATTGAATTATTCATACTTTTATAGTGGTCTTTATCAGAATCACAAGTTGCTTGCGATCGCATGTGAGTGTTTAAATCTATGTAACTTTTTAACCACTTTGATTGTTCAAATCTCAAAATGCGATGGATTTTAGTTAATTTCAAACCATTCTTCAAACATTGTTTTAGATTTCTATAATGTAGAACATAATTCGTTTTCCCATTTAAATTAGGAATTAATTTTTTTTCTTTGGAATTCCCTAAACAAACATTTTCTGGACAGAATGGCAAATCCGAATGAGAGTCATGCAATTCGTTGAGGTATTCTAGATCGACTTCTAAAATGAAACCATGTTCGGCATCATCAGAAACATTGAAATCAGCATCTACATTCACCCATTCAAATTTACCAGTAGGGAGACATTGAGACATAGCCCACCCATAAAGATTATTTGCATCCAAGTACATAAGATATGAAGAAGGTATATTTTGATCATAATCTGCCATAAATTTATTATTAGCTTTTGCGTGCCTTTTACTACATTGCGAGATGCCACCGCGAATATTTTTGGTTATGAAAGCTATTTTATCAATGTCGGTTAAGAGCTCTAGAGTTATTTTTGTGGTTTTTAACATCGCGTCCCAACTTAATCCCGGAGCAGTATAGTAATGGGCTGGATCTAACCCATATGTCCTAAGACATACATTTCTAAAATTTTCAAATACGTCGGTTAGTAACAAAACATCTGTTTTTAAATATAAATCAGAATAATCCCCCATATTTTTACAATTAAAATGAGTCCAAACATCTCTCGCATGTTCATAATCCTCATCCGAAATGTTGCAATCAGCCAGGGAACTGTAGAATTTATCTTGAGAGGGGAGAGAAGTTAACTTTAACGTGTCATAAGATGTCATGTATTCATAGGGATAGATACCCTTTCGTATTAATCGTTTAAAATCCTCTTCACATGGAAAACTTAATTTTAATTCACAAAATTGTTCGGGTGTCAAGGTTTTGGCTAATTTTTCAAGACTACAACTCAAAAATTTAAGCGAATCAACAAATCTCAATTTTATTGTGCGATTATTCACTTTTAAAGATTTAGAGAAGGAAATGTATTTCTCTTTGTTCTCTGGTATTAACTCAATGTCTCCTTCCTCAAATCCAAACCCATGTACTATAAAATGACTGTCATAGTTGCTCAAATTATGGAAAAATACAGGTACAAAACTAGGTGCCCTGTATTTTTCGGAACAAAGTTGATGTGCTACTCCTTCATAAAAACCTGTATGATGATTATAACAAATAGTGGAATCATCGTTTAAGTCTTTATCACAAATGTAACATGTGCTGCTCTGTGCAATATCTAAATTATTTGAATCAGATAAAGGCAAAGGGGTTTTAATAAAAGTATTACTCCTACAAATGTTCACTAAATCTTTTTTAATGTAATTCATAAATGTTTGGGCACAATCTTTACCTTTATATGTTCTATATATTGACAGCTTATCATCATAAGAACACTTTATGTAGTATCCAAAACTATATACCTCATGTTTTTGTACATTTGTTGTAGAGGATGTACTAGGATTATTGAAACATGAAGGAATTGGATTTAAAAAAGCCTCAAAATCTGCATAAACAACAAAAGGTACCTTTAATTTACGATCGTAATTATTAAAGGTGAGTAGGTTTGATGGAACATTTTCATTGAACCAGTTTTTCTTTTTATCTTGTTCTGAAGGTAACTTTGTACAAACATGGAAGCAGTCGTTTCTTTGATGATTGATTAAATTTATATTTGATGTAAAACTTGTTAGACAGCCATCACAAATATGTACAGCATGTTGCTTTTTGGATAGTTGTTTAGATACTAATCTAGATAAATTTTTGATAAAGCAATAATGTGCGTCGCTACCTTTGGTTATATATAATAAGTTTAAGTGGGTAGCTTTTTTACATTTAGTTAAGTGTAGTGGTCCTATCACATCATGTTTTTTACTTTGTGTATTGTACTCGAGCCCAAAAACATTTATGCTTATATTGTTAATTTTTTCAAATTTATGAATATCAGTTAATTTAAATGGGAAAGTCAAATTTTCAAAGTTTAATTTATGTTTATGCGCTATATATGAATTCAATTCATTTGTATGATTGTTTGTGCATGGATATAAGCCTGACAATACAGCCCATCTAAAACATTCATGATCATTGTTTTTTACATTAATAACTGCCTTTTTATTCATTATATCACGCGGCAATTCTATATAGGAAGAACCACGTAATGGGTTAAATTTATTTACATTCACATCTAGATAGTTGAATTTTACTAAACTCCAACCACTGTCTTTCCTTTCAAAGTTAGATAATCTTGCTAAAATTTCGTTAACTGTACTTGTAAAAATATCATTTTTGTCACAGCTTTGATTCACTATATTGTTACTAAATTGAAAATCAAACGTATTATTCAGCTGTTTGGTATCTTGAGTAAAATCTGCATTGAGAATAAAATTTACTTTTAAGGCGCGATGATCAGTCAGTGAGCGATCCAATAAGGTGAAGATTTTTTCTTTATTTTTTTGTAAAATTGTTTCGGGGGTTAATAGATTGCAAACATTTTCATCAAGCAATATTCTATAGGTAGCCACCCTATTCCTAAATGCGTTTTCAATCAACTGCACGTTAACCCACTGAGTGTCAGATCTTAAAACATTATTTTTGTGTATATTGCTATTTAAATGATTGGAGAAATATCTTTTGGACACAAACTTACTACACACAGAACATTCAATATTATCACTATTTTTTGTACTTACATTTTCATCTAATATCGATACTGCATCACGACTAGTTGAGGCACGAGCTTTCTTTGTAGGCACTTCTTCTGCTTCCGATACTGTAGCTGTCCTTTTTACTCCACGCCCGACTTGAGAAGATCTACAAAAAATAAAAAAATGAAATTAAACACACCGTATGTATTAATAGCAAATACAGACTTGCCGTATAATTGGTTGCGATATTATACTAACTTAAATCTTGACTACATTGTTGGCAGTATGCTTGCATTGTTAAAACTCCATCAATCACATCCGACGACGAATTGTTCTGTTTGTCTTTAATGTGTCCATCACATGGTGTAAAATAAGGTCTTAAATCAGCATCTTCTAAAAGTGTGGTTGGTAATTGATTTGATATAAACCACAGCCGTATGCTTCTATGGAAATTAGCTATAATAAACTGTTTGCTTAAACATTCAATTTGATCACGAGCTAAATTAATAATGATGAACACCATGATGGAATAAACTAGCACTTAGTAACTCAAACACTGTAACCCAAACAATGAATTATTTTGCAATGGACACCCCATTTATAAAGGGATACCCCTCCTAACTATTTCAATAACAATAAGATCAAGTCACAACGAGTCAGAAACTCATCCTTTGATAAGTATTGCTCAAGCACTTTTAAACAGGTTAGAACAGGAATATTTAAATAGAAAAATATAACTTACGCCTCACGATGAAGTTGACTTATAAGTTCCCCGATGGCGTGTAATTCTTGATCTTCTTCAAGCTCCTCACAGAGCCTGATGAGTTCGGGATCATAGATATCGCAGTTCAAACTATCCATTTTGTTTAATTTACACAAACACTTTTTATCACTGCATCTTATAGTCAATTAAGTATTTCACACAATTTAATTTTACAAAAAAAGATAATTGTTTAGACTGGATCTTGAATTCTTAAAAGCTAAGGTTTTTACATATAATACAATAACAAGCTTTTGTTTAACTTACACAAACACTTTTTATCAATGTTTCTTATTGTCAATAAAATATTTCACACAACTGTCTTTAGAAGCTACTTGCTTTGTTATGTTATATATTACATCACGTGTCGATTGCAGTTGACTTTCATCTTCAGAAGACGCGTAGAATTTCAATCTCACATCAGCGTGTTTCCAGTGCTCAGTGGGTGGAATGTTTTTAACTTTTTGCATATCATATATCTCGATTTTAATCAAGTGAGAAGCGTATGCTCCGTCATCTTGTCCGGTTGATATATAACCCACTCCGTCAGGAGAACTTTGACTGACATTCGAAGATCGTTTCAACGCTTTAGTTTTCTTCTTGGGAAGTTCAAAGAAGCTGTCGATGTTATTTGCTGAACGCTTTTTTGCCATGGCTTGCTTAACTTTAAAACCAGGCGTGCCTTCTTCGTCGGTTGATTCATCTTTATTTTCCGGGTAGTAATAGTTTTTGAAAGTATTTTCAGAGAACTGCAACAATATCAAACAATAAATTAAACAACTGTTTACAATACCTACTCTTAATAAAAACACGGTGAACAAATGCTAAAAGACACACAGTTAAGTTATAATACTTGTACATACTCACATCCATTATTAGCCCTTTGTATAAACACTTCACTGCACGAAACAACACTGTTAAGTCTATATACTGCTATATGTACAGGGAGATCCGGTAACGAGCACAGTTGAGTAGCCAATACTTGCCGATATACAATAGCGCACCGCTTTTATACCATTCGTAAGTTAAGAAACCTTCTAGAAACAAGTTTGAACTCGTAGGTAAAACAGACGCCGTATTATTCATCAAAACCCAAAATAATAAAACGAATCCTTTGTGACCATAAAACTTAATAGGCTGCTACCAATAAAACAAGTAAGCCGTTAAAACCATTCACTAGGGCACACAAAACTTGTCGGTACAGGCTTTTTTGATTGATATACTCCATAGTAGATATTTTGAATCCAGCAAGTCGGAACCAGTTTACATGCTTCGGTTTAGTTTTACATACTACTGTGTAACAGTAAAATTAAACATGTAGGTATGTGAAGCTGAACCCCATATAATATATCTACTACGAATAGATAATGTTAGTTAATGTTAGAAGTAGATACATACTCATAGATACACACCCGTACGCAGATTAAATTACATTTAATCACCATATTTTTATCAGCCTAAGTGTAGGTAATTTATTTAGAAATATATGCAATGTATGGTTTTTATAGTTGTTTAGAATAGGCTCTAAGTAACAACAGCATAAGATAATAAATGTTAATTTTAGCTTGGTTTGCTAAGATTATCATGGGTAAATTGAATTAAGTTTTGCTTAGGACTTAAGCTATGATTAAATTAGGTCTTAGCTTAGGTTAAGTTAGGCGATGCTTAATAACAGTTGAGTATGATTGTTCAAATATAAAACCAAGTGTAGCTACTTCTTTGATTGAATCATCTTTATTTTCCGAAAGTATTAAAAACGGTAGGTATTTTAAGTTATATTAGGTTTCACGATGTTAGGTTTACTTCACCAAGTTAGGTTAGGTTAGGTTAGAAGTATGATCCTTAAAAACATTAGATAATTATGTTAAATAAATAAATAAAATAAATAAATATCAGGGGACAATGTCACACCAATTGACCTAGTCCCAAACTAAGCTCTAGGCTTGTACTATGGGTACTAGACAACGATATAAATACTTATATAGAGAAATATATACTTAAATACATAGAAAACATCCATGACTCAGGAACAAATATTTGCGCTCATCACACAAACATCTGCCCTTACCGGGATTTGAACCCAGGACCGCTAGCTTCGTAGGCAGGGTCACTACCAACTAGGCCAGCGCGTCGTTAAGTTAGGATAGGTTTCACGATGTTAGGTTTAGGTACTTCAACAAGTTAGGTTAGGTTAGGTTAGAAGTATGATCCTTAAAAACTTTAGATAATTATGTTAAGTTAGGATAGGTTTCACGATGTTAGGTTTAGGTACTTCAACAAGTTAGGTTAGGTTAGGTTAGGTTAGGTTAGGTTAGGTTAGGTTAGGTTAGGTTAGGTTAGGTTAGGTTAGGTTAGAAGTATGATCCTTAAAAACATTAGATAATTATGTTAAGTTAGGATAGGTTTCACGATGTTATGTTTACTTCAAAAACGTAGGTTAGGTTAGGTTAGAACTATGACCCTATGAACAATATGTTAAGAAAGTAACTATTGCTACTTAATTAAATGATATGAAAAACACATAGGTAAATTAAAAATCACATAACAGCAGTTAATAGTGCATAATCAGACAATAAAAAAGGTGGAAACGCGTCGATGGGTGCAAGACAAAAGCCCCGAGAACGCCCGCGCACACACAATAGAGAGCTTGCCCGGTAATAGAAAAAGGGTCAGGTAGTTGATAACCTTTTTCTATTTAATACAGGTGCTATTGCTAAGTATGGAAAGGAGCGGTCTGAGAGCCTCGGGACCCTCCCCAAACGCTCTAAATGGCCCCCAAAACACCGAAAAAAAGTGTAAATTTTTTTTTTTTTTTTTTTGGCGCGAAGGCCCGCCCCTCGGCCGTCAGAGCACCTTTTTTCGGGGGGAGCGGCGGTGGGGCCAGTACCGGCGAATACATACTACTAATGTGTATTTCCACAGCAAAAATGAAGAAAATAAAATAAAATTGTCTCAAACAGTAGCTTCTCCTACGACCGCCGGTGAAATCTAGGCTGATTTTATTGAGATGTGGCGTTACGAGTTACGAGGCTTGGCGAGGATTTATAAATTAAATTGACGTAAAACCAAAACAGTAACGTCGCCTACATAGAACACTGATGCTCTCATATTGTGGGAAGCATACAATACACATGCTATGCATTTACATGCTTGCATGTCGTATTGGGGCTGCATCCTGTTGTTAATCAATGCACAAGGCTGGTTTACACGCGACCCATTAAATATTTATTATATTTTTTTACGATTGCTTTTGTTCTGCCTTCATCAAACTCTTTTGACTGTCATAAAATAAATCATATGTCTTCCACGCAGGTCTATATCGGAATCCATAATGATTTTTACGCATAACTCATTTATACATAAGTTTCATTAGGCATTAAATCATTTGGCCGACAGTGGTTTTACAACAGAAAGAGATTTATTTTAATTAGTGTAAAAAACTAATCTAAACTAACATAATCTAATCAATAGACGCTTATTACATTCTGCAATGTCAGCCTACAAGGGCGTTGTTATGCGGAATGATTTTAAAGAAATGATACAATAAGAGTAAAAAAAATATGCGTTTCAAAGGGGTACCCCTTCCACGTACCATGGACCGGACGTTATAAATTAGCCCTCGGTTTACTTTCTAGTATCCGAACTGGGTCTTTAAAACTGGAATGCCTTCCGTTTTCTAACCTGGGCCCAGAATACTAATCTTAACAATTCCCTAGGTGTCAGCTATTTTAGATTTTCTGGAAATTTCCTCTTTTAATTTATTTTCCTATCTTCGAAAGAATCTTGAACTTTCAGCATAGTGTATCAACTGTTATCTCTTTTTCAGTTCATAGTAATTAGTCTCTTAATGTTAATTGTAGCGCTTGTGTCCTGCAGTGCTTTCCGTTGTTGTGAATATTTCTATGTTACTTATTTGTTGGTGTAACTTTTCCAGACGGTTGACAAAGCGGTATGCACGGAGGAGTCGGGCGCGGCGCGGCTGGAGGCGGTGCTGGTCGCGCTGGTGGAGCGCAAGGCGCGCGCGCTGCACGCGGAGCAGGCGCGCCGCCGGCTCCGACACCCACTGCTGCTACTTCTACGGGATCATGTGCCAGATGGTTAGTAATGAGCTCTCATACTACTCTCATGATGGCGAGAAAATGCATAAGTCCGAGACTATCGGCCTGAACTTGTATCGGAAAGTATCACTTCACAAACAAGACACTTTGGATCGTTGTGCCACATTATTAAAGAAATAAGTAAGTATTTATTTTGGAAACAGTAGCTGGTGTAGAACATGCCAGAAGAATAGTAGGTACTGTTGGCGCAACTTAATATTGTGTGCTTGGAAAAGTTGAATAGTGCTGGAATTGGTCAGGCACCTAATGCTGCTGCTACAGCTGTTGCTGCTGTTAGTAATGAGCTCTGATATTAGACTTGTAGGCCTTACTGGAAGGGTGAACTGGTGTGGAACAACATGTCAAAAGAACAGTGCTGATAGCGCACTTTAGATTCTGCGTTAAAAGTCAATTGTGTCCAAAGTATAGTGACAGAGAGAGGGAGATAGTGCAAGGCTTCCGGGTTATGCCCTAGATGTTTAGAGGAGTGAAGGACTGCTGGAGTCTGTAACGGATGACTCTGATTGCAGCATACTTAGAGTATTAACTTTGGAAGCCGTATAAAGTCGGTGATAGATTGAATTTTGACTGACTGGTTTGTACTCTGAATACTGCATGATAAGTGAGTCACTAAGAAGAACAAGGCTGACTAACTCTTAGCTTACGGAAAATATCTGCCTTTCTTACTGGCTAGTTCATCATTAATTATGAAAAAAACGACTTCAAAAATCTCTTTCCCATAGCAATTAACATGTTAGAATGTTTATTTTTCTTCTATTTACTCTTCACTAAGACCATCAACTCAGTCATCAACAATTCAACCAGCACATTAATCCACGTCATTACATAGGTCTACTGTCTCTAAAAATATATATGATACCTATCTTGTATCCATCTCTTGTTCTGGGAAGGAGCCTTTGCCCAGCAGTTGGACACAATATTGTTATCTACTCATGAGTAACTAGTAAGATGTTTATCAAACTTATAACGTGTGTTTCAGAAGAGGCGTCGTTCGTGGGCAGCCCCGGCGATGTGCTTCCGGCGCACTGGTGCGAGCACGAGCGCCGCCACAACCACAGGAGCCTCAAGCTTCAGCTTCACCCCGAGTAAGTAGCCGCAACCTTAGGGTTGACGCACACATAACCGCTCGGCCGAGATCGGCACCACCTCAGCTCGAGCCGTTCAGTATTCTTTGTATGAAACTCCATACTGTAATGCATACATATCGGCATCGAACGGAAACGTCTCGCCTCGGCCCAAGCTAGCAGTCGTCCACTAAAAAATGTATCGTACTAACACAGATCGAATCTCACTTTTCAATGTCTCACTTTGAGCTGATTCGGTGTCAAGCGGTTATGTCTGCGCCAACCTTTAGGCTACCGAGTTCCCTCTGCACCATCGATGGATGCCAGAAAATCGATAGTGTGGGCCGAATTGACCGAAGAACTGCAATACATATAGTTACACTTTATTCTACATCGAACAAAAATCAACATACAAAAAAACATGGAATCCTTGTACGGTTGATAACATAAAATTATTGTTTGGTTTACTAATGAATCGGAGAAAATTGTATCGCAAAGTATCACTTCGCAAACATTTTATAACAGTATTTTCATTTAGGCTAGTGGTCATTTGGCAAACTAACTTTTTGCACTTTAGGTTTTCGCACCTGTTCTGAATGACTTGGCTAACTAATGCGTAACTAATAATACTTATTGTTAGTAATTTTTAAAAATGCCATTATACAAAAAGAACAAGACACAGAGAAATTGTTGCGAAATGGTCCCAACTCAGCATGTGCTGGCTGTAAAGCCAACGCTGGTCTTCCGTTGGGACCGCTCGGTGAAAACACGGAAGGTGATACAGACATTACAACATTTACAAGTACAAACAAAACAAAATAAAATAAAAAAAAAAAAAGAATTCTTAACGAGTGTGTCGTGGTTATTTAAAACAGGCAGCGCTCAAGTGCACGTTGTTTTAGAACACGAAAACCTATTCACTTGTTGCTTTATCTGTGGGACAGAAGCCAAAAGAGAACATATGAGGATGCCTAATGTTATAATACTTGTTAAACTTCCTGCGTTTCACTGTGGTTGAGTTAAAATAAAAAATAAAAAATCTTGTCAATACACCGATTACTTACGAGTTTACGAATTATGCCAGAACAAACATACTTAATGTGTACATAGGCTGAATATATGTCAAAAAAAATTTTTTACATATGTTTTAACGTGGTGGAATCTTTGAAAGGTTACACCTCTAAATACTCAGTTACCTTATCTTATCTTATCTTATCTTACACAGATGGGCCCTTTTGGATACACTTCGACCCATTAGGATCTTTTGAGCAATTACAATCTGCTATTCAAATATGCTTTTCCTTTACCGTAACAGCATCAGCTAATGTATTTATAGGTTTACTAATGTTTGACCGAAATCTGTTTGTCTAAAGTTAATATTCCAACTTTTTCATATACATTTCACAAATATGTCATGCGAGAAATGTTTCCATTTAAACTTATCGTTTGACAACTAGTCATTTACCATATAGTATAAATGTATCAAATATTTTAGTATTTATATATTTTTCATTACACAAAATGATTCATGACGGCACACTCATGGATTTATAAAACAATATTTAATGAATGATTACGTAATATAATATTGCTACGCAAAACAAAACAAGATACTAGATATTTGTTGTAACTTTATTCATTTACCCTCATATTGGCTGGTATTATCATTTTATCCACCATTTGAATTAAGCCTGAGTGAATATTTCCATTTGGGACAAATACCTAATTTACAGGCAATTATAAATTTAGTTTACATTCTTAGGAAGTAGAAAGCAGCTCGTTTCTTATCAAAAAATGTCATTAGTCTTTTTGATATTCTACTTTTACATAATTTACAGTCGACGGAGGGTATAAGCTAACTGCATTTCCAATTTCATCCAAATCTTTCCAGCCGTTGCAGCACGAAGGAGTAAACACACAAACTTTCGCATTTATAATATTAGCAGAATTAACAGGTTTGGCCGGTTAGACTGTAAGGATTGACTGTAACAAATAAATAAATAATATACATAACCTTACTTTAAAGTAGTTTGCCTTCTGATTTCAGTGTATATAAAAAGCGGGTAATTCCCTATTATTTTATCGAAACACTTTCAACGAACGTATCACCACACAGAATGTTCATTTCATCACCAGGCGTTTCTCGCCGCATGAGTTTTTTTTTCTAACCTAACCTAACCCTCCTGGATTCGACAGAAAATAGCGTTCAATTAAATGAAATTCGATGAAATAATACGATCGATGAAGTGAAGTTCGATGAAATGATGGGTTACCTTAAGAGGATTGTGAACTGACGCTCAAATCTCATAGCTGTCAAAGTTTTCCCGTACAAATTTATTTCCGGGAAAAACGTTTCTCACCCCCTAAATCACCCCCTACTTTTCGTTCTATTTTGACTTTTTTTATTTCCAAGAATATTTTTTGGAAAGGAGAACGTATAGACCTAGTTTTTCATAATATCAAAAATCGTAAAAATCTTTTCACATTTTGTATTTAAATATTTTGCTTCACGAATCATCTTAACAAGCTAATAATTGATGTTGATTGTCAGTGACCTGGACAGCCCCGAGGCCCTGGAGCTGGAGCGGAGGCGGAGGCGGCGCCGGCGCCGGCAGCGCGCCGCCGCCGAGGCCGCGCAGCCGCGCAAGCACCGCACGCTGCTCGTCTCCGCCATCGACGAGCAGGCCAAAGTCATTCACGTAAGATCTCCATTTACCGCGCGAAATCTAGAGGGACTGGAGTTCAGTCGATTTTAGAAGTAGCTGTACATTTAAGTACGGTGTCGCAATAAGGTATTAATGAGGGGGAGTGCATTTATTGTATAAATAGCGGCTACAAGGTACTATAGGTAAAAAAACTCAAGTCAAGCGCGTCTTGCATGTAGTTGTGTACAAAACTAATATAGGATTTACATCTAATTTCAAATATAGAATGTCGAACGGTCTATACAGATGTGCAACAACTACATGCAAGAGAAGCTTTACTTGAGTTTTTTACCTATAGTTAGAATGTACAACAATTTCTGAACTCGACCGTACCGGGTAAAATAATTAATGAAAGACATGAAAGTGCAATTAAACTTAGTAAATAACATATTATAATACTATTAAAAAAATAAGCCCTCTTCTCTGTTTTTCTGCTATTGTTGCTGTGCCCACAGGGTCCACATACATATCATCCTGTACATGTATAGGTACCTATGATTACAACAACGTCTGTAAAATTAATGTGGAATGCAATAAATGTATTGAGTATTGAGTATTGGGTGTCTGACCGCATCCCTCACGCCTGTGGCGGATGTATAATGCGGCAAAACTTAACCAATTTTTGTCGACTAGCTTTTGCCCGCGACTCCGTCTACGTAGAATTTGTTTATCGTTTTTCCCTCTAGATCTGAGTAATTTTCCGCCCGCGTCCGGGCTATAAAATATCTCTGTACCAAATTTCACGTCGGGCAGTTGAGAGGGTGGACCGTAAAGATTTAGAATATTAGAATATGATGGCCCCCGACACTATGTTTATCCAACACAGCCACTAAGCAAGGCAGCGTAGTCGAATAAGATAATTATCTGGGTCGGTATCAAAACGACTGGATTCTCAAAACGACCAGAACCACATAAAGACTTGATCGCAAAACGACCACATCTGCAAAAAGCCTTTATCTCGTAATGACTTTCTAGTAAAACGACCACATAGCATAAAGTCTGAATATCAGAACGGCTTGCTATCAAAATTACTTGTTCGCAAAAAGACGACCTCGCAGAAGGTATACATCTTAAAATGCCCTAATAGCAAAATAACTAGATCGCAAATGAACTTAATCTCAGAATGGCATGGTAGCAATTAGTCTTGTACGTAAAATAGCATGAAATCATTCCATCGGCATCATATCATCGTAATACGTCGTCGTACCGCAAAAAAAAAGATATTATTTTTGACCGGAAATACAAAAATGAGCTCAACTCGCTTAATGAAGGAGACATAACTTGTTTCCAATTTCTCCAAAACATTTCGGAGATCAAGTTAAATTTAAAAATGTGTAATGTGTATGTGTAAATGTGTGTAAATGTGTATGTGTGTGTGTAAATGTGTATAAGTCCAATAATATTTTACGTTCAGGAAGTACTACAGTTTTATTTTAGTTAGTATGCATATTTCCCTGTTATATGCAATTTAAGTTATAATAAAGTATTTTTTTCTATCTGAAATAAATATGTTTTATTGTCTAAGTTTAGAAAAATCAGCAATTGAGCAAAAAAAAAACTTGTTTAGAACGCCATTTTCATTCATAGTTTACTTAGTTATACATAGTTCCCACAGCCTAGAGCTAGAGGTAGTGACCCTGCTCACGAAGCACGATATTTATAATAAATGAATAAATAAATAAATAAAATATTTATTTAATAGTACTCTATAGATGGATATTGTTGCTATTCTGATAACTAGTCGTTTTGCTACCATAAATTGTAGTCGTTTCACTAGGAAGTTGTTTTAAGATCTAGTTATTTTGCTATTAGGGCATTTTAAGATGTATACCTTCTGCGAGGTGGTCTTTTTGCGAACAAGTAATTATGATAGCAAGCCGTTCTGATATTCAGACTTTATGCTATGTGGTCGTTTTACTAGAAAGTCATTACGAGATAAAGGCTTTTTGCAGATGTGGTCGTTTTGCGATCAAGTCTTTATGTGGTTCTGGTCGTTTTGAGAATCCAGTCGTTTTGATACCGACCCAATTATCTAATGCTCTGGCCTCTCTCCAATCCTTACGCGTGTCTTTCTTCGATAGTCTCATACTGTCTACGTCCTTATGTTCAAATAGCGATCGTTGCATTGGTAAATATCTTAAGCAGCGTCCGCACTGAGAGCGTTCGCGTGAATTTTCGAGTGGTTTGGACGTCAAACCGAGCATTACAAAGCTTACCGAGCATTAGAATGCTCTCAGTAAGGACGCTCCTTTAGCCTGATTGTGCAAAATGTGGTTACACATTTTTGTTTACAAGGTTTTAGAGATATGGGTGATTCAGTGGCTCTGCCTATCCCACTAGATCGAAGGCGTGAGTTTATGCTCGTATTGTTTAAAATAAAAACTTTGTTCAACAACAGTGGCTACCTACCTTCTTTGCTTTTAATGTGGAAAATGGTCTAAAATGTTATAGTTTTAGTGTAGTCCCATTGTTAAATAAGTAATTTTTAACGCCATCTCTTACTAACGGAGAAAATCTGGCTATATGCTAAAGTAGCACCGATCGCGTAGTATCAAAAGCTATTGGGTAGATGGCGCTAATAAAAGCAAGGATAGCAAGGTTATCGAACCAGGCCTTTATTAAAAAGCTCACTAGATGTCGTTGTTGTCACAAACTGGTCCATTTCTACAGGAATAACTACCAAACGCAAAATGTGAATGTGTGTGGATATTTATTTATTTATTACTCTTGGAACATATCTGACACTGATTCTGATCATCATTCTGTATTGGTTACATTGGAGTGTGTTGTGTCTAGACTTTATAAATACTTACTAGGAAAATCCTGTTTTTCAGGCAATGATAACATTCTCACTATAATACTAATTATTATACAAGTTGGAAAAAACTAAAGGCATATGGACGGTAACTAGAATACTAACGTAGAATTAGCTTTTTCCAATATTTAAGGTAGGTACTTAATTGTCGTCGATGTGGCGTTCGATTTTTCCACCCTGTTTTATAACTACTTGACGTAGAATGAAAATAGAACAATAAAATTAACCTGAATCATTAGGTACGTTAGGATTACTCTGACGTAGGTATTTCATAATTTAAATCAAAACTAATCAACATTGATTTAAAGAAAAACTAGTTTAATTAAATTTCTTGCGTTCATTACTTAGGAGGCAAGACGAAGTTTCACACAACCTGCTTTGAAGTGCTGAGTTAAGTCCACTTTAACTTTGAAACAAGGAGTTAATATGTCCTCCGTTTACGTACAATGTCAGTATTATTTAAGAGAAGTAACTAGGTACGATAAGGGTTAAATTATCTGCCATTATCGTCGTTATTAAAGTTGCCAAGATAAGGGTTAATTTTATAATTATCAAGAAGCACCTATTAATTTGCTATGCGACGTTCCTAAAAGCTTTTTGTGTAGAAAGTTACACTTGTACTTAATCATAGCATTTACATATTCCTTTATTACATGCCCAACTAAACTTAGCATCAAGACATGTGAGTGAGACAAGATAGGATTAGTGGCACGAGCTTGAAAGTTTTGCGGAGTGTCTCCCTTCATTACATGTTTTGTAAGTAGTTACGTCCTGTGTTGCCACACAATTAATACAGATGACTCGTGTCTCCAAATATGTTACTTTGGCAGAAGTTATTCAAGGAGCGATTTGCTATCATGGTATTTGAACGATTAAATTGAATATATCCCGGAAAATCGTCCCCTGATTGGCCTACTTTAGGGGACCAGAAGTTTTATCAAAGAGGGAGGCTATACCAGTTTAAAAATATCCTCATTATTAGGGATGTTTTTTTGTGAAATGCGATCGGTATGTTTTGTTTTTGTGTTAAAATGATTTGGTTGAATGGCACCGAGTGCTAGGTATATTATATCAAAGGTTACAGATATTAAATTTCATCCAATTCCTTTAATTGTAACATAAACACCTGATAACTATACTTTTTTTTTTTTTTTTTATTAGCCTGTTTTTGTGTCCCACTGCTGGGCAAAGGCCTCCCCTCGTTTTCGCCATTCGTCTCTATCCAGAGCGCACTCTCGCCAATCCCGCGCAAACGACTCAAGGTCATCTCCCCATCTCCTTCTGGGTCTACCTCTGCTACGATATCCATCGCGTGGAAGCCAATGGGTGGTATTTTTGGCCCATCTCTCATCGTGCATGCGGCAGATATGGCCAGCCAACTATACTATAGATTTGTTTTTTATTAGCTTGTGTAAAAAGCATATCCATATGGATGAACCTTTAGTAAACTCACTGCCAGCCGAGTTAAATGCTAAAATTTATAATTTTAACATATAACGATCCTTACAAGACACCACTTTATTGCAAATTAGTGCCCTGATAGTAAGCGAGCACGAGGTTCGTGCCTAATAGCGTTAATACAGTTTCGCGTTTCCCTTTTGATCCCACTGCGGTTGGTATTCACCTGCAACGGTAAACTTCATTATTTTTTATGTTCATTTACATAATTCCGGAAAATATATTGAAATACGGAATGACGAATTTGCACCGAAACCGTTCCATTTTCACTATCATGCTACACTGAGGTCTATGACAAATAATTTCAGCACACGTGTCAAGTAGTGTAGATGATGTGTTCTCGCAGGTGTTAGACCCGGACGAGCTGCCACGGCGGGCGCGCTACACCATCATGGTGACGGCCTGTCTGCTGCTCTTCCTCTGTCTGCTGTTGGTCGGGGTCACGCTGCGGATGGCGCCGCTAATCGATGACATGGGTAAGTACTAGCTGGTAACACTTTTTTATGATTCGGGGGAATGCCTATGCATACCCGCACCGACGAGGGCCACGACGGGTTTTGTCCGACTTCGCGTTTCACCTATCGCTTTAGGAGGAGGCAACGAGACCGCTAGAGGGCCAAAACGTAGCCCCCCAAATGGGGGTGCCCTGTGGGGTCGCCTTCAGATGGGGGACTTTACTAACCCCCTGGCATACTCCACTGAAAGCACCCTGGAACACAGCATGTAACCGACCCAAACTAAACGTGACTCTTGCTCTTGGTCAGTGTAACTCTAAGCCTGGTTCGCTAATCGACTATATGAGTAAGTACTAGCTAGTAAATAATAGATCCCCGTGCCACTGAACCGGACCATTGCTCTCCTTTCTTCTGCCCTAAGTCAAGGTAAGAATGGTTCGCTAATCAACAGCATGGGGTAAGTACTAGGAAATAACGATTTCGGTGGCCAAAGAGGTTATGGCCTTGCTTGAAATAGTTGTAGCATCTCGGATTTTTGGATTCGCCATAACTTCTTGCACTATTATTTAAGAAAGTTGAGTCACATGGTTTTATTTATTAAAAAAGTTTGTATCTAAACTTTGTTACATTTTGTATTGTGGAATTTACTAATTTCGATTTCTATTGGAATAGAGGCGTAAACTTACAAAGATTTTCACGTGAAAAACAAAAGGCATAGATAGTAAATGAAGATCTAGCACAACATAGTAACAAAAGTTAACTATAACTTTTAGCATGTGAAGCAAAATGGGTAGTTGTATCGGAGCATTATTGAATTCAATAGAATTACACAACATGTAATATGTCTACTAAACTATTAGTAGATGTGTTAAGTGGAGAGTAACGTGAGATAGTGAAATCAGGCAACATACACACACCCATTAAAGGAGATTAATAAACATTAACTATTTCAGTAAATGCTAATAATACTTAATGTTCTCTTTTGGTAGCCATGTTAAGTATTTTAACAAACCTAGCATTACTACAGATAACACCAAATGTATGTAACTTGTGGGTGAACTTGGGACCAACGGGATATGTTGATCGTTGCCTGCTTATTTGGGTCACAGGTAGGTGTAACTATTATTTATCCATTTTTTTTGTGTGCCTACCAATACTAACGTATCTATTCTGAGATGTCGGTAGGCAGGACCAATTTTCAATTTCTCAAACTAAATAAAAAAAAAACTCTTAATTTATCAGAATGCAGAGAATAAAAATATAAATATGAAAGAGATCTTTGCGTTAAATTTTAATAAAAGCATTTCCGAAATCGTCGGGCCATAACAGGAAGGCGAAGCGAGATCTTTGTGCGAATCAAAATGTCGAGAGAAAAGGGATACCTACACTTGAATATTTCCCTTCTTTTCAAGTATCCTTGATTATTGTGTGCCAAGTGTATACTCGTATATACTCGTTTAGAGAGAGTATTAGGATTATAAGGCCTCTGATTTTTACGGGAAAGATAGCCGTTTGTCAAAATCAGGACGTCGTTTCCTGATTGATTGTTTATGAAAGTGGCCATTTATTGCAGGGAGCGGAACCAATTTATGTGAAATTGAAAACCTCAATGATTGCGATTGTGCTTTTTATCATCGTTTTATAACCGTTTTATGAACACCTAGAGCCGTAATGGCGTCGTAAGCACGCCATCCTCAATGTTTTAATGAAGCCGCGGGAAAATTACTATAAAAGTTTTACACGTGCTCGGGGAAGTGTTTTGGGGCGTAATTATATTTAATCTAGACTTGAAACCTGTTACAATAACAACATCTTAAGCTGGCCAAGGTGGTTTATTAGTTAAATGGCTAAATACTAAGTAAGCCTGACAAAAAACAGGCGTCATATTACTTAATGTAAAGATGATATTACATTTATATAATACGAGGTTGCTCTTAGCGGTTTACTTAGCTCACTGGACATAACGCAATATCATCGTAACTTGGAAACAGATATATTTTTATTAAAAGTAATAGTAATGTAAGCATAGGTCTATGGCAATAATGCGGTTTATTGTTATATACCACAGTACTTAAATTAGATATACATATACACATATAATAGTGTATATCAATGTTAGTACCTATAGCACGTGTCTAGTTAAGCACCTAGGATTTTTTATACATGTCCTGCTAAATATTTATCCATGTATCTTTTAAAATTATAGTTAAATATAGTAATATATACGTATAGAATACAATACTAACACTTCTACTTTAACAAATTTAAATTGAAACGTTCTAAAAACTCCAGAAGTTACGAACAAGGCAATTTGTACTATTTTTCCTTTTCACCCAATCCCATTGAATAGAACGAATTACCATTTTTCACCTCACAGCTGATTTAACGTTCAGCCGATTAGAAGGCTGTTTGCTCGAATTAAGCATATAATTTCATCCCCATTGTCTCCGGGATTTGGAAATTTAAGGCAACAAATACAAATGTATTGAGCATTAAATCCAACGTTTAAAGCTGAGCATTCACGACCGCTCTAACAAGCTGAATAGAGCACCGCCGCGCCAAAATCGATCCGTGATTGTCAAAACTGTAGCGTTTAAAAGTAGTTGGGGCAGCCCGTTGGAATTCCAAAAGCCAAACCAGCGCGACCCGCCAACGCGCAATCCAAATGGAATTATCGTGAATGTTGAAATTCAACAACAAAATCAATTCATTCATTTGACGACGCGCTGGCCTAGTTGGTAGTGACCCTGCCTACGAAGCTAGCGGTCCTGGGTTCAAATCCCGGTAAGGGCAGATATTTGTGTGATGAGCGCGGATTTTTGTTCCCGAGTCATGGATGTTTTCTATGTATTTAAGTATATATTTCTCTATATAAGTATTTATATCGTTGTCTAGTACCCATAGTACAAGCCTAGAGCTTAGTTTGGGACTAGGTCAATTGGTGTGACATCGTCCCCTGATATTTATTTATTTATTTTTTAAATGGTAATATATGGAACAGTAAGCTGTAAATTTCCAGAAATTCCGTCTTCATATAGCATGCGGGTTGAGCTCAACGACTGCTTTACATCAGAAAGCAAACGCAAATCTGAAATTCACAATATGATAATTCGTTACGCTCCTGATTATAACTCAGGGCTTCACCATATGAATGGTGTTATAATCATTTAAAAAAGAACTGGGTAGAGCATGTATCGAGCTCCGATGGGCATGGCATGGGTGTACAGTTCCGAAACCGTTACTACTAACACAAAAATCTCAAAAAACAACAAGTATGAACTCATTTTCTATTTAAAGTTATTACCTAAAAACGTTCTACTGATCAAAATTTTACCCAAGCTTAGACACAATTAGAAGCATTCCAGTACCCTTACCATGATTACCGTACTCGCTAGCGAGTCGAATGCCGTGTATCTCGCGCTCTATAAAAATATTGAGAATACTGTGAGGGACAGAGCATTCGACTCGCTAGCGAAGTAACGTACACAGTTTTTTATCGTACTCGTAAGTCGTAAACTTTATTAAATATTGATATGAACAGCACTAACCCCTTTACTGTACTTGTATATTTTGAGTTGTCAAACTGAGTCGTCTAACTACGCTGCCCTCCTTAGCCAAAAGGTACCTTATTACTAATAAACGAGAGTTAAAACTGCGCCGGTTCTTGAATTTGAGATACTGCTTATTGGCTTAAGAGGGAAGTATTGATTATATTTATAGCATATCCAGGAACTTCAACTTTGGGATCTTTAGGCACTGAAGTACTAAGCACCTAAACTCTAATGACTGCACTAAATTTCTCATGTAAGTTAGCTTTTCGCGTTTACTTTACAAGGTGCCGGACTAGGAATTCACCATACGATGCTTAGCTAAGAGTACACACTGAAATGAAATTATCATAGGAATGCTAACACAGGATTCACAGTAATATTGTATTATACAAGGAAAGTCGGTACCTTCAGAAAAACTACGTTTTTAAAACAGAAGACCATTATAATAGCATGTCTATGCTTTGATGATAGAGATTTTGTCTATCGTTGAATATTATTTTTTGTACAATGAAATAAATTTCAACACCTTTTTCTTGTGTACACCGTGTACATAACAGTAAAAAAACAAGTGTCTTTGAGACAATTCTCTATACCTAAGCATGATTTTTGTACAGTTTTTTTTTTGAAAACAATTCCAGTGACAATTTTTGAACTTTTTTAGACTATGAAAGCATAATGCTATAGGTAAAAATCTTGACAACTTTGATGATTTTTGAAATAAAAGTGTTTTGCAGACTTTTTATTATTAAAGTATCGGGCGTTATTCACGCCTCGCCACTCGCGTTTCGCCCGCGGCCCTGTATCCCGCCGGTTGGGTGGACTCCGATCAACTTCATACAAAGTTCTATTTGCATACATCATTACGAGGGAAATCGTTTGAAATGATACGCGTTATTTGAGCGCTATGAAGTATTTTATCGTTGTATGGGATAGCAATTTTTTGTAGTATGTAAATAAAAAATAAACATCAAATGTTACTGTAAGTGAACTCTAATGTTTTTCAGAAATTAAATTTAGTATTCAATAAGTGGTTTTTGCATGCTACGCGTACAACCTAACAAAAAACCAACCGTCAAAAATCTAAAAACCGTTGGAAAGTATTCTGCTGCTATAATTCTAAGGTTCCTTACTACTTACCTTCATAATATTTCATATCTTCAATTCTTTCTACGATTTAATTTTAGGTATGTATACATAGATGTAGATAGATAGAAAGAAGATAATATATAATATAATAAGATAAGATCACGCAATTCGAACAAGACATGTTGTCGGCGTTAATACCTATCGTTTTTCTGAAAAAGTAAACCTATTGATCATCCTATTGATAAAGTATTTGAGAAATTAATCTCAAAATACTTGAGTTACGAGATTGTAACGGCTTTTTGATTATAAAATGTATTTTTTATGGCAAGGAGAAGCCACACGAGCACCCTGGATCTGACACTCATATTATTATTATTTATTTATTTATTTAATAAGACATAGACATCGACGACGCGCTGGCCTAGTTGGCAGTGACCCTGCCTACGAAGCTAGCGGTCCTGGGTTCAAATCCCGGTAAGGCCAGATATTTGTATGATGAGTACGAATATTTGTTCGTGAGTCAAGGATGTTTTCTATGTATTTAAGTATTAATTTCTCTATATAAGTATTTATATCGTTGTCTAGTACCCATGGTACAAGCCGAGAGCTTAGTTTGGGCCTAGGTCTGCATTTGGTGTTACATTGTCCCCTGATATTTCTTATTATTATTATTATTTGAGTTCTTGAGACTGCAATCCTAAGACTTCAAATGTGTTGCCAACCCCACGACGAAACACAACAATGCGAGCAGTACCTACT
This sequence comes from Acleris sparsana, assembly GCA_923062465.1. Classification (NCBI taxonomy): domain Eukaryota; kingdom Metazoa; phylum Arthropoda; class Insecta; order Lepidoptera; family Tortricidae; genus Acleris; species Acleris sparsana. The sequence goes on from OV281293.1 coordinate 8,769,655, forward strand.
ACTGCTTCGTTAACGGATAAGGTGGTGGTGGCGATCCAGACAAACCCTGCACAAGGTTCTACCACTACTTAAATTCCTAGGTATATTAAAGAAACTTATCCTTTTTAAGTAAATACACGTATTAAAACCTCCGTCTGTCTATACGAGACTATTTCTAAAGATTTTATTAAAACAAAGTTACCTAGGTTTTAATAAAACTTATCATGCGAGCGAAGTTAAAAAAACGCCGGTGGATGTTTCATCTCATAATACAAATTTCACTTTTACTCTCCGGCGGTTCGCTCAAGTAATTTGATGGAGCATTCGCTCAGTTATTTGCCAGATACCCGACTCATATCGCGGGTCGTTGTAAAGTTTCATGCACTTTATTAATTTTTCAGTCTCATTATTGTGTTATTGTGGAGAAATGAACCGCTATTGTTTAAAGGTCTCTTGTATTTGCTTTGGTTGGTCTTGGGTTTAACTTGATTAGTTTTGCTTTTGCTTTGTTTTTTGTTTGTGTTATACTCACATTTTGCTCGGAACGCTAGTTGTAATCTTCAAGCTATTGATGTTTACAACTCATTTGTGACAGTTGCCAACTGAGTACAATTTATAACCTCCAACATAAAAATGAAAAATGTTAATCGGGGTTATTATGACAAGGCTATGCAATTCATGTTACGGTGCGTAAAGGACAGAGCTATAGCAGTTAATTGTCCTTTTCTCTCAGTGTAAACTGAACTGCATAACCATATCATAATAACCCAGCGTTCACAGCTGTCAGGTTTGACTTAATATCCAAGCGCTAATATATACCAAATCTCATAAATAAATTATTTCATGTCATTTTTTTAATGGTTTAAAAATAACTTATTACAACTGTGTATGTCTACGAGTATTTACGAGTATACAGCTTGTAATGAAGTTTTCCTTCCTTTTTCATTTTTATTCCCCGGAAGGACCATGACCATGCTCAGTGTAGGGTTCTGTCGCCGTTACTATAAGCTATCTCGAAAAAAAACAAGTATGCTGTCTTGCATGATATTTAGTAGGTATAAAAACTTTTATCACCTGAAGGTACCGTAAGAACCAATCAATTGCACCTAGACTTGATAGTTTTTCTTTGAAATTCGTTATATGCGCTTTCATTTAATATTTTATTTTTATTTTTAGTATTTGTAGTTTGACTACGGAACCCTAAAAACAGCTGTAAATTCGTCACATTTCATAGGTGCATGGTATTGCATATCGTAACGTAACGGTAACCCTTGCGCGAGCCCTTGTCCTTTTGGATTGCGATCACCATCTTATCCTTTAATCAACCGCCAAGCAGCAGTACTCGCATTGTGGTGTTTCGGTGTGGGGATAAGACAACCAGTGAAATTACTGGCTTTCCATTCCATCTTAGTCTTCAGGGTTGGCAACGTATTTGTGGCCTTAGGGTTGCAATCTATACGATTAGATTCGACGACGCGCTGGCCTAGTTGGTAGTGACCCTGCCTACGAAGCTAGCGGTCCTGGGTTCAAATCCCGGTAAGGGCAGATATTTGTGTGATGAGCGCGGATATTTGTTCCCGAGTCATGGATGTTTTCTATGTATTTAAGTATATATTTCGCTATATAAGTATTTATATCGTTGTCTAGTACCCATAGTACAAGCCTAGAGCTTAGTTTGGGACTAGGTCAATTGGTGTGACATCGTCCCCTGATATTTATTTATTTATTTTATTTATTTATTGTGTTCTTGAGAATGAAAATGTCTATGGCTCATAGATCCGGAGGACTGCGTGCTCATTTGCTTTCTCTATTCCATAAAAAAACTGTAGGGAAGAGACCGTCATAAAGAAAGATCATTGAATTTAATAACGAACAGCAGTTATTTTTTTCTTGAAATGTTTCTAACTATAGGTACTCTCATAAGCCTATTTATTAAGTTACTCTTTTCCAATCAAAGAGATACCTAAGTAGAGGTTTAAAACTGTTAACTCGTTATTATTGTCTTACCTATAGTTAATGGTCAAGCCTAGCAGGCCAACATGTACAGACAACCAGATGGTTGATTTTGAAAATGGAACACTCGAAAGTTTCATTCGAAAATTAAAATGAAAAGAGGGGTGTTAAAAGAGTAAGTATTAATATCTATGTATATGTGTGTCTATGTTTCTGAGTAGCATCTATTTTGATCATTCTACTATTTGTTGTGACGTTTCAAACACTGTATTAAAATGCTCCTAACTAGGACGAGTTTATTACAAGTTTATCAGCAAGAACTTCGTCAACAACAGGAATAATTATATCTTAAATTAAACTTGCGAATGTATGACAAAATACGTTATTAAAGCCACTGTTCAGGGTTAATTGGGCTGGTTGGAGTTAGCGCGCGTCGTGTAATCACCGCTATTCAGCGTGGTGCGGATAGATCTTCGCATTCGGGTACAGAACTAAGCTGAAGTATCTCTATATTCATGGACCGGATGTTTGACATGTTCAGAAATGCTGCCTGCCACAGGCGTTTAAAGTATACCGAGTTTAAAAGATGATGGCGACACAATAAATATATAATAACGGCGGAATCATAGGCTTGTTTATATAGTCGGTATTATAACTATCCGCACACTTTTGTATCTGGTCGCATTAACGCCTTCGACAGATTCGTGTAGCAGTTCAAACATGACGTTTAAGTGGCATGCACTAAAGTGTGCAGCTACTGAGAAGTCCGACCGTACATATATATAGTGTAAAAATTCGCTCCGTATCAAAATGTGTGTAGTTAGTTACTTCTACAACCTACTTTTTAATTATTCGTCTTTGCACGTCAGTAGAATGCATTTGTTTTAATTTCGCTCAAGTTAAAAAAGTCGAATGAAATGGGATTCAGACGAATTTTGCCCGCGAACCATAAGTCATCCTAATCCACCCGTCAGTTACTCTGCGGAATATTGAATTAAATAAATACCAGACCTAACGCTTAACCAGTGAAAAGGGTGAGAAAGTATACCTTTGAATGGAATCTTATATGAAATATTAACCCTTACGCTTAAGCCAGCAGGTTTAACTCTATGAAATCCATAAATCAACAATGAATGTACAATTAACAGTTAATTATAGAACATGATCAAAAAAATATGTTTTTACAATGGCCAAAATAGGCCTAAAATTGAACTATACCCAAACCTTCCAGCCTGCACACAGAAATAGACCAGGAAAATCATTTCCAACTGTTCCTATCGCTGCAGGAAGCTTGGCAGGTTTTACAATTTATAAGACGTTCGCAGGTCACCTTTTCACCTTAGTAGTACGATGGTAGGTAGTTTACTATCAAGTAATCAACTAAACACGGCAGGCTTTAGTATTAATGAAAGGGAAGATTAAGAAATGTCTAAACACTAAAGGCATGAACGGGGAGATAATTCCGAGTGCCGTGTTTATGCCGGCGGCAGAGAAAAGGCAAAAGCTTTAAGTAAGCATTCTTTATCTGCTTTATGTGAAGAAGCTCTAAATACAACCAAGTACTGAGGATGACTGACGTTATCAGGGGCTGACTTGCAGGGCCGCCGCGAACCATAATTTATCTACCTCACAACATCTGTTTGGAGAAATTTTAATTACTCCAATTTTCGCAGCCTCTTTTCCACTCTCGATTAAAAATGTTGAGTACCGTTTGCCGTTGCTATTTTCGCGGTGGAATTTGCGCTGCGAAATATTTTCCGGATTAGGGAATAAAATTATGGGGCAGTTGTAAAGCCGACGGAGCTATTTAACAACAGTTTAATCCTTATTACCTTAATGGATCTGACAGACGCTCAGGTTTCAGATAGATTTAGGAGGCACAACAACCAAAACAAGATATTACTCACAATGATTACGCGGAAGCGATTAAAGTAACATTTAAAGTTTGACGGTGACTTTCGAGTCACCGTGTTGATAAACCTATTTTTAATCGTCAGTAGGTACAGGTACAGTTGAGTGGAATTAAAATGAAAGTCTCTTAAAATGAAACGTCTTAAATCTAGATTTGAAAATGAAAAAAAAAGAAAAAAAACATTTATTCGTGACAAACAGACAACGAAGCACAACAAAGTACTGACATAGACGAAATACCTGTTGTCAGGAAATGGTTCCAACTCAGCGTTATGATGGCGTTAAGGCCAGCGCTGATCTTCCGTTGGAACCATCCAGTGACACCACGGAAGATTACACACACAAAGCACACACACTAAGCTAACGTAAAAAAAACATTAAAGACTATAATATACATGGTTACGTTTTATCTGCAAGTGGTTTAGCAAACGTCTTTTGGTAATCCAGAGACCTTTGTAATGAAATAACTCTGATACTTGAAAGGAATGCTTATTAAGAGTGACGGACTAACAAAAGCCATTTGAAGACGAGCGGTATGATAATCATCGATTTATCACGATACTAACAATGGCTCCTGACTTCGCCGGGCCCGGTGACCTCGCTGGTGTAAGCGTCTGTCCGGGACGCTTGACGCTCCCTCTGTCGTCGGCTATACTCCCATTATGCCGCGAAAGCCTTTCATAAACTAGGGCGAGACACTACGGCTCTCTCAGAGACGATGTGCGAAATACAAATTAATAGTTTTCTTAATGATATAGAATGTTGGACAGTTATATGAAAAAATGCGGACGGTCTTTTATACTTTGATTTGATTGCTAAGTAACGGTATTGAAAGTTATCAAATTATCACATTAATTTAAATATTTGACTATTTAACATCAAATTACTATATAATTTACGGTAGCGTAACGCTTTTATATACCTATCTCAGTTTGAGTTGTTATGAACATCATGCCGCACCAGGGATCGTATCACAAAACATAATGTTCAAAATATATAATAGGTAAAATATACTGTATATTATTTGTAAAACCGTAAACTTTTTAGACTTTTTTAAAAGACCTTGTGTACAACCCATTAGTAATAAAGTTAGGTTTGTTTTATAACAATCCTGAAAACTTACAATTTCAGAAAAAAATAACATTGCAAGTATATTATATATATATATATATATATATATAATATTATTGTGATACGTACCGGCTGCACCATTGTATTAACTTAACTCGGGTTAGGGTATTTACTCATGGCACATTAAACACTTAATGATAATCATTTTACACACGTTTTTCATTACCACTAAAGCCGGTCACTGACACGCTGTCTTCCGGTAAATATCCATATATTAAAACGGGTTCCAAACAAAAGTTACCTCCTCATAATTACACAGCAATACCTCAGTAAGCGGGTTGACTAGTTCCATTTTCACAGCTTCGTGCAGCCCTAGCAATTTCGGTATTTGCCACAAACCATGTATTTTAGAATTTACGTCGCGCCAATAGCGCTGGCTTACAGGAAAAATAAACTGCGCCTCTATTCAACACGATTTGGTTTTACCATAATTTAAAATATTTAATATTTATTTATTTTTTACTTTTAAATAGAGGCCCTGTTATCGTATTGTCAACATTTTAATAGCTTTTTATTTACTTGACAGTAAAGGGCGCCCGAGTTAAAAACCATAATTTGAGGGCCTGGAATTAGAATCGCAGTAATGAGAATGCTATTGGGTTTTTGAAGTAGTTTAATTTGTCATAAATATTTAACTAAATTTGTTTAAAAAAAACAAATCATTTTACAACTACGAGAGAAACATGATTTTATTCGCTGAATTAAACGTACTCGCAGAACAAATCAACATGATTATGTTATGATAAAGTTTACACTTGGCTATACTTCATCCACACGGCTATACTTTATTATTTTTGACGTGTTTTCGTATTGTTGAAGCAGTCATGGCGGCCGAGTTAAAACAATACCTTAACACGGCAAGTATAGTATGGTTAAACCGAGGAGAATAGAGGCTCAGAACAATAGGGACAAATAAGTGTAGGATTTTAAATCGGGATCTATTATTCTATCGAAACACCTCTCACCGAAAGTATCATTACACAGAATTTGCATTTTATCTAAAGGCATTTCTCGCCGCATAAGTAATTTTTTTTTCGGTATTCATAAATCTAACCTAACCTAACGTAAATAATTCATGTTTAAGATAATCCTGAAAACATCATGGAAATAAAATTCCATGAAACGATACAAACGATGAAGTGAAATTCGATAAAATGGTAGTTACCATATTAAATACACAAAAAAATACACATAATTGCTATAGCACTGGCGTAGTGGTATCTACGAGCTACGCTACGCCGTAGCAACGTGGGCTAAATATGTGGTACGGAGACCGAGTATGCGGGTCATCTGATTGAGCTAAACCGCAACACGGTTTTGCAGTTATCATTGAATCAGCAAAACGTTCCTATTGATCTTTTTAATTAAACCACAGAACAGAAATCAAAGTAAAAAGTAAATTCTTCTTTTTTCTACAAAAGGTTACAAAGTTTTCTACAAAGGGTTACATTAGCTTTATTCGAAATTCAATCGTATTTAATTTTTTTATTAAATTTCTATTAGGTTTAATCTCGGAAATGAGTGAGAACCTTTTATAAAGGTTGTTTGATATAGAAATGAAAAAAAAAGCTTTCAATTACTGAGTGATTGTAATTAAACTCCGCCATTATTTGCAACTACTTGTGTTTATTTTTAGTTGGTAGAGCAAACAATACGTTAAGTACCTTATGAAACATATTTAAAAGTATCTCGTTATTCGCTTACGTTTTAATGTCTTGTCATTTCCGAATATAGTACGGTATGACATGGCTTATTTCACTAATTGCGTCTAATGAGTTTCTTGCTGCTTCATCAGAAGTTACCTCAAAAGGATGTTTTTTGACATTCATGGTTATTAATACAAAATTTTGACCCAATTACATTATGAGTCTTATCTTTAACATACTGTTACGGTACTACACGTATTTCCACTTTAAAAACTGCTGCATTGGCATCTAGAGTTTAATCCACGAAGAAGCTTGCATTTTATTCCATGTAACACGGTCGACCAAGAAAATCCTACTACTTTTCGAATATATTTGTATGACATTAAGGTTCGAAAGTGTAAACAGACTTTTTTAATCCACTATACTCGTACATGTATGCAAGCATGCAAAGTTTTTTTCAGTGAGACGCCTCTTTGTGAGTTGAAAACACATCTTAATAATATTTTTAGCTCCCTTCTTTTTTTGTTTTATGTACACTGGCGATATACGAGTACCTATATCGGAGTATATCGGAGGTTTGAAACATCATCTCTTACTCTATATTATAACCGCGTAATAGCTTAAGTATACTTAGAATATGCTTTGGCCTTATATTTCATTATGACATTTGAATTTGATAAAAAAGACAGCATATGTTGACTACACACATCAAAAATTACCGAGGATCATAAACGTCCATTTTATTATTTTAATATTATGCAACGTTACGCATATAAGGTCATTTTTGATCCTTAGACATTTTCAATGTGTGTAAAATATGTTTATTTGTACTCTAAGGGAAACCCTAATAAAGTTTGTGCTAACGCATCGTTTGTCCTGATTATAGATATAGTAGTAGATTATAGTATGTCCTAATTTTTTTTAGCTGCATTAACCACTTTTTAAATTTTCCAAAAATACCTACAGTTACATAAGGTTTGTGTTGTATTGTAACTACACTAAAAAGTTATAAAATTCAGGCGGGAATGGCTTTAGGATAAACGAAAATCCGGACAAACTATATATCCCTAGTAGACCCTCTCTAAGCTATGTACGCCTACGCTCACACAAAGTCCATTTACTTGTTCATCCCATCAGTGAAGTTTAATTACGAGGTGTGACGTCACCAGCCTTGCACCGGCGCCTGCGGTTGCATCACTTCCGCTTCCCCGCCACGTGTAAGCTCTTTTGTCACTTAGAGGGCTTTAATGTTGCAATTCTGAATTGCTCAAGACGCGTCTAAGTTATTTGAGGGAGTTTCTATTAAACTGTCACAGTGATATTTTCTGCATTATGCCGTTTAAATTCCTTCTGAACTTCTCACATGATTTCAATTCACTTATTTTTTAAAGTAACATTATTAAGTACTAAGGCCTTCCATCAAAAAATAGATTTACTGTCATTAAGTACAAATGAAAAATCGAAAACCCATCTAAGTCATTTCAGAAAAGTAAAAATTTGGAATACAAAAACAAATAAAGTCAGTTGTGAATAACATCTAAAATGGAATCATGTCACATGGTAAAATTGCCCAATATGATTAAAGGTCCAAAAAAATATGTCTATTTGTATTTACGTACACTCACAAATATGACCAAATGTACGAGTAAATACGTACTACCTGAAATATGTGAAATTTATATTATATTTCTACCTATATAGTCTTAATTCATATTACAGACTACATTCACTTTGTGCGTAATTTTACTCATAATTAATAATTAACAAAATTCTGCTCGGACTTAATTAATTTACAACGGAAATAAATTAGATTATAAATAATTTTCAGCATAATTACATTTTGACTAAAATCACTTTGGATACTACGAATATTACTTTTGATCCAACTTGGAATGGTCAAGTGGACGGTTTTCCATCTGCACAGTCACAACACGGGATTGTTGAGCGACTTATACCACTGTGCGTATTTTAGCCGTGTAGTGCAAATCTGGTTTAGTCTGTTATAGTCATGTATCCAGTATGTATTACTCGGTTAAATTACGAAGAGTAGCGAGTGGCTTAACATTCCCGTGCTGTGACTGTACCTAATGAATGACAGTAAATCAAAAATGTCCGTGCTACGCATAGACTCCGTGAAAGTATTTCGAATTGAATAGTAAAGGCGATTTCAAAACGTGACGTATGATTGAAATTTTTGAACTGTACACTGGTGAGCTTGTTATTATAATGTGTTAGGGTTCCGTACCCGAAGGGAGCCAACGGGACCCTATTAATATGCCTACGCTTTTCGTCTGTCCGTCCGTCCATCCCAACTTTAAAGACCCTGTATCTTTTGAACCATAATATATAGCGGATTGATTATTTTTTCAGGATAAGTGTTATTTTATTACGGTGGATACATGAAACGTTTTTTTGTTTTGATTATAGTTCAATTAAACCCCGAAGATAAACAACAAATACAAAAAAGTGTCTAGTGTGAATTGCCCTCGCGCTTATTCGACTCGAAATTAAATAGAAATCGGAATATACTATCTACTCTGCGATGATACGGAAACCTCGGTGCGCGAGTCCAACTCGCTCTTGACCGGTTTTATATAATTTCTGTCTTAGAAACCCGTTTCTCCAACTCTTAATGTCAATGACGTCACCCTCGTTAGCGTTTGCAGCGCGTCACGATCGCGCACGCCGGACCGGCGCCGGCGCCCGTTTACGAACGAGGTTGCGCCTCGCATACCTATTACCTCGAAAAAATATATACTGTGTAGAAATATTCAAAACTTTGTTAAGGTAATGTAATAATGCTCTTGAAGAATATTAATGAAGGGCTTGATGAAGTTACAAAGGTTACAAGCGACCCTCCATTTATTTTGATACTTGGCCAGTATTTGATGCTTATAGCCTGTACTTACAACTACAACAAACATTATCACAATGACAACGCATTGGCCTAGTGGGTAGTGACCCTACCTACGAAGCTAGCGGTCCCGGGCTCGATTCGCGATATAAGCAAATATTTGTGTGATAAGCGCGAGTATTTGTTTCTGAGTCTTGGTTGTTTTCTAAGTATTTAAGTATATGTGTGGAGTTAGGATAATAGATAGCGTAAGAAATAGCGAGGTCCGAGAACGATGTGGATTGAAAGAAGATGTAGTGACTAAGATTGAAAAGGGTATGCTAAGATGGTTTGGTCATTTAGAAAGGATGGATGACAGAAGAGTTACGAAAGAGATATGGCGAGCGAGAGTGAGCGGAGATGTCGGTAGGGGACGTCCTAGACGGACGTACGGTGATCAGATTCGCGATGTGCTGATTAAGGGCCAAATCAAAAGCACCCGAAACCGACGTACGTGCATGAAAAGATTGATGAATGTAGAGGAGGCGAAGTGTATATGATTGGACCAATGCACCTGGCGTTCCATAATCTCTGCCTACCCCATTGGGAGACAGGCGTGAAGATATGTATGTATGTATGTATTTCTCTATATAAGTATTTGTATCGTGATCTAGTACCCACAGTACAAGCCTGGAGCTTAGTTTGGGACTAGTTCAATTGGTGTGAGATTGTCCCCTTGTCCTTTTGATATTAAAATACTTTTCTTGCAATTCTATTTAGGTACCAAAATGTGGAAACTACATGAGACTTTTAATTTATCAAACGTTGATTGGCTGCCATCCGCATAATCAATGTGGTTTGTCCGTTACCGGAACATTGACAGAATAGTGCCTACCGCAAATCTGGAGTGATACCAAAGAAGGTTTGCATAGTAATATTTAGTACTAAGCATTTTAAATCTAATCCGGTTACAAATAGAGTATACAATGCTTCGACTACTACATTGCAGTTAGCCGCCTTCTTTGGTGTTACTAGAGAAATCTGCGTCATCTCCGGGGGCCGATCGGCCCTGCATTGTTAATTGACCCGCTGAGGTATTATTTACATAGCTTCAACATAAAATTTGACGTGTATTACGCTTGTTCGCCCAACTATTTCTGACCCGTACTTTTGAACAATTACTACGAGTACGGGGTTACTAACGGGGTTGTATTTACGTTAGCAAGGTCCTTTACAGACACAACCGGACTTCTATAACTCAGGCGTCTCCGTGGCTATCAGAAGTGGTCATAGATGGTGATTAATTGCGGGTGTCAGTCACTCTTGTAGTGATAATTAGCATAGTACAATCATATCACGGAAAGAAGTAATAGCACTAAAATTATGGAGATTTGTTTAATATTTGCCATAACATAAACTGATATACGTTTACATACGTCATACTTTGTAATTACGTCAAAATGTATGGTGATGTGCATCTCTTCTACTCGGTAAAACAATTTTGCTTTTGAGATATTATAGTATGGTTTTTCACGCGGCCGCCACTACTGTCTACTGCTTATGTACATTATCTATAGTGATGCAAAATGTTTTGTAATTGTTTATCTATATATATAAAAATGAATTGCTGTTCGTTAGTCTCAATAAAACTCGAGAACGGCTGAACCGATTTGGCTGATTCCTTTTCGGTTGTATTCGTTATTGTCAGGGCAAGGTTTGTATGAAAGAAAAAAAAACCACCGGGAATGTCGGATATTTGCAGCGGGCGAAGCCGCTGGCGGGTCACTAGTGTGACTTACCCCGTCGGTTACAGAGACATTTTAGAGACAGTTAATTTGTTCCCTTTTAAACTTGTGTATGAAATATCTTCGCTATGGAACGACTTAACTGACTCTAAACCAAGTTTAACAGCTTAAACTAAATTAAAGATCAAGTTGCAATTTGGCTTTAACGTTAATATAAATTATACAATTTAAATCTAGCTTCATCTACATATCAAACTCGCATGCAAAGCGTCTTATCACCCAATAGCTTCTAAATAATTAACACCTAGTGAGGTTTATTCATGAATAATACAACGTAGCGGTAATCCTAGTGTTTGTTGGTCTTAAGCGCCGCAAGGTCCCGCCAGGGTGGAGCATGCACGACGACAGCTGTGCTCTCATGCATAAAACATGGGTCTACGTGAGGACCTGTTGAGGGCGCACAGCCACTTAGGGTTGCCAGATACAAGTTTAAAAAGCCCTGACAAAATCCCCTACTGAAGTGATAAACTGGCCTTTTTGCTGCATGGAGCGCAACTTTACTCAATAAACAGGGTTAGTGGTTTTAAAGTGCCGCTAGGCTGCTTTAAATTACATACTTAATACTACACGTTTTCAGTGTTCTAGTAACTTATCAAAAAAGGTGACATTAGCAAAATACTAACTAACACATTCCTGATGAGTGATGAATAACGACGGTAAGTCTCGTTTTTAGTAAACTTGACTATGAAGCTAGCTTGATGGGCAAATATTTGTGTGGAGAGCTCTGGTCCCTATTTAATATGTTTGTGAGTCTTGGTTGTTTTCTATATATTTACGTAAATAGGTAATATACAAAAATCTCGTGTCACAGTGTTTGTAACAACGTTCCTCCGAAACGGCTTGACATATTCTTATGAATGTTGTGTGTATATTCAGTAGGTCTCAGAATAGGACGTAAACTATATTTCATAAGGGATATATGAATAAAAAATTACAACCCGGTGGCGCCGGGCGCGGACAGCTAATTTCTTTAAATAAGTTTGTTTATTATTATCTAGTAACTAGGCCTAGGCTTAGTTTGGGTCGATTGTGTGGAATTGTGTCCTGATATTTGTTTATTAATTTATAACAAAATTCCTGACATGTCACAAATGTATGAAATCTGATAAACCTACACACACCCCGCACCTACCGTTTTATAATTTGGAGCTACAAAAAGACACTTTAGTCGGCCAGTAGATAATATTGTAACGCTGATTCAACTGCTCGTAATCCATGAACAATAATTCCGATGTACATTTAACTAGTTATTTGACAATGTAGGTAAAACTAGTAGTATCATATTCGTATTATTTTTAACTCGGCCGCCATATAGTTCAGTTATACAGCCTCAGTTAAGCATAGAGGTATTTGGTTTTTAAGCGAAGAAGCCGATGATTCAATTCACTACTAGTGCGAAAGTTATCGACTGTAAAGATCTGTCATACGCGAACGCACGATAGCTTCCGTCAATCCTTAATAGTATTATTCTTTTCTATTCCTGCACTAGCTAAAGTTCGTATAATGCAACTTGTGTGTATTCACTTTTTTGTTAATATGAAGGGAATAAAACACCAAAACTTAAATAACCCCGGTTTATCGCTCAGATATTACGAACAGGAATGTTATAAATTGGTGATAGTGCTAATATCAACATTCACTGGGTGCTACAGACATAGAGGTGTAAAAATAAACCTTTTTCAATAGTAGAACACTATACAAGCTAATAAAAATCTCACAATTGCTAATTTGAAAGGCTTCGATGGTAAAAAATACACGCGTTTGTTATACAAATGCACGTGAATAGAACTGAAGCGGCGATCTAACTTTCAGATGAAGTTCATCTAGAGCTGTTTCGGTGTGGGTAAATATTTCCATGCAGCGTGTGTTTAGCGGCGGGGGCACTAGCCGCCGGTCAGCACATTTTAATGGGGCAGCGCCGCTGTGTTCTTAACCCGTGCCAACGTCATGAAAAATGGCTTTAACGTTTCCGCATTGCAAAACCCTTAGCGATACTGTGTTATAAACATTCATAAATTGCTTTTAATCCATTAAAACGATTCATTTGCAGGAAATAGACCAATAAAAAACGTGTACTTGTGCCCCTACAATGTGATTGTTATTGTAAATTGTTTGCAATAATAATAACTTAATGGTATCTTGATACAGATCCTGTATTCTACGGCGTAAAACCATATTGCCTTTGACTTTTTATCGTATCGTTTTCAGCCGCCATTAGGTACTGTAAACTAAATAAGAGCGATCAAAAGCAAAAAGGGTTTATGGTATAGAATCTCAGCTCTGCATCGTAACACATTATGATAGTAAGTCTAAATCAATAGACATTTGCCATTTCAAGGCTGCCATCTCTGGACATAAAATGCAATGTCTACTCTAGGATTATAAATAGAAGAGATGTACAGTCACAACACGGGAATATTATGGCACTTGCTACTCTAAACAATTTAGCCGAGTAATACATACTGGATACACGAATATAAACGACTAAACCAGATTTGCATTACACGGCCAAAATACGAACGGTGGCAAGTGGTTCAAAAATCCCGTGTCATGAATGTACTTGACTCAACTGCAAGTAATTTCAAACAACAAAATAAAATAAGACAATGGTAGCTGTTCTATAGAAAAAAAAACAGTTCTCAAGCCATTAGTTATTAAATCAATAAAAATAAATATTTTAGAAACTTTATTCCTACATTTTCACTTTGATATCCGCAGTATAAATATTCGCGGTGCTGTTATTTCGCTAATATATTCGTACTTGTATATGCCCTCTGGAGTTTAGGTTTGTTTCATATAAACCGTTGTCTTGAGCCCATTAAGCTTTGTAGTTTTCGCGAAGCGTGTTTCTGGCACTCCATTTAATTGGAGAGATATTCTTCCATGGAAAAATGTTCCGCCGCCTTTCAAGTGCCTGGATAGCAAATAGCTGGTATTGTGCAAAAGACGACATTATCCAAGACCCTGGACTCGAATGCTCGATTCAATTGAAAAGACCTGTTTTAGATGAAATTCTAATTGCAAACATGGACATATAATCTGGGGGCAGGGCCATTATCTCTGCCCCTGTCTTCGTGCGTCTAGTTGATTTTACTACGTTTGCCACAGATGTAGATGCTTTACTAACTCACTTATTTCACTGTGTTCAATGTTCATAACCAGAACTGGTCAGTTTCGCTTGACACTTTTTAAACCGCAAACTATGTTAGGAAGTGTGACGCGGTGTGACGTGTTAACAATGCCGTAGTACGTACGTACGTACTTGTTATATGGTTTGAAGGTGTTGATACAAAGTGAAAACCTCATCGTTAATATGGTTATCACACTTTTATATGATAGCTCTCACTACGTAACGGTCACCGCATTGTAAAAAAACCAATATAGTTTCGAAAACAATATGGTATAAACCAGAGTAGAATAGACGCCCCGTATAATGTAATATGAGCGAATATCGTCTTTACTCCTGATCCCTTATTAATTTATTATGATGATATTCGTGAGGATATGAATATGACGTGTTCTGTGACCGGTTTGAGTATGACCAAATCATGAGGAAAAACATTTTTCAAACTTATACTCATACACATTTAATTACCTATTCGACGAATCCACACTGCGACTCAACAACCATATAGTACAGTCATCCATCCAGCCATCTACAAGGAAAATTGAGGACATACTGGCTTGACTCCTTATAATTGTGTAATGTCCTTTATTTCTTTATAATATGTTTATTTTTAATGTGTATTATAGGTATGTAGATATATCATGTGTATATATGTTATGTATTTATTTATTTTGATATTTGTTATCATTATTTTTATATGACTTTTTTATTATTTATTCTAAAAAGGTCTAAATTTAGTCCACGCAGTTTCTGTAAACTCTCTTTTTGTACTTGTGTCTACTCGTTGCCACATTCTACTTTTCTTATTTTCCTCAATCACCCAAAGGTTAGCTGGAAGAGATTCCCTATAGGGATAAGTTCGCCTTTGTACGTTCCTTTACTGTAATTAGTTTATTTGAATTTCCGTGTTTTGTACAATAAAGAGTTTACATACACACATACATACATACAGTCGAGTTCATAAATATGTATACACTTTCGTATACATACTTATTTAATGTCTATATAATGTCATGTTTAAACCACTACTCGTATGCATTTACACAGCGATCAAAGATACAAGGTGCACATATTTATGAACTAGACTGTACAACAAAGCAAGATTTTCTGTTTAATAAAAGACTGACTCCTACGAGTTCTACGTGACATTTCTTCCACTAGTGTTCTTATGACAAGAATAAATGGGCGTTTCTTTAGTCTGATAAGCTGGATGAAAACAAAAGTCTATTGTTCTGTTTAGGCGGAGCTGCACAGTATTAGATGTCGCAAGCTCGCATCTCAATGATATAGGTTGGAATAGAGATTTAATATTAGTTATAGTCTGAAAAGTTCGAGTACCTATTACGTAGTCTAAGATAAGGCAAAAAAAAAAAAAAATCATTTAAGATCTCCCATAAGCTAAGCGTGGTGTCTTTCCATTTAGCAGCTAATAACTAAATTTATTATTAATTATAGGTTTAAATTACGGTTTTGTACTGTTACTATCTACTAAATTTTGGTTGTATATAACTTACTAATGCCAAACAAGGGTAGCATTTATTTTAAGACTTTTCCAAATCAGATTTTGTTAAGTATTTTAATACCAATATCGAATACCTACTTAAGAATATAATTATGAAACAAAATTAAAACTAAACTATAATTGTAAAAAGAACACCCTTTCCCCCCGCCCGCAGCATGGTTCCTATTCAAATTGGTTTATTTCGAATTTCTGAGATTCATATTTTGTAGTAATATATATTTTTGACACTATGACACTGGCTGCAATACCTCTCTAGATAGCTAGCCCAATCCTTTGAGAAAGGTAAGCATTAGTCTAGGTTTTCCGGAGGTGTCTATGAGCCGGGTTGACAGGACCGTGATGAAACTTTCATATCAGCTGACCAAGGTCAAGGATTAAATTTGCGGCGCTTCAGGGTTTGAGCCTGATCCACAGCTGCACCGGGATGATTACGGGTTTATTGGATGTGGGAAAGGGCGATAATGTCAACACACGACGCATCCCCCACCAGAGCCCTAATTTTCCTCGGCACCAATGTAGCTCTGTCTGGTCGCTTGCCGTCGGCCCTAACCATCAAAACAAAACAACAAACAAAAGGGCAGCCCTCGACAACATAAAGCAACATTTGATCAAGATGAATCACCGACCTTGCCTCCAATTACCTACAAATTGAGAGCGCACCATAAAGTTAAAAGCTATTGGTGGTATTCGAGTTTAAGTGCGCAGTGATTTAATGAAATGCCTCGTCGATCGCGGCTCGCTGCCGTGTTTTATTTTATTATACTGAATTAAACGTAACTCTAACTGTGTAACTTCATGGTCAAAGTCAATAGGGCTTAACTTGTATGCGGTTAAACCATATCGACTTTGACCTATTATCGTATTGTCAAAGTTTTGATAGCTCGCCGTGAACTGTTTAAAATTTCTAAAGCCAATATGACTGAGTTCCTGCCGCTGCCCTGGTTTTTATCATTCGCATTGAAACTAAATGTTCACCTAAATAAGAATT
Organism: Acleris sparsana; assembly: GCA_923062465.1. Taxonomy (NCBI): domain Eukaryota; kingdom Metazoa; phylum Arthropoda; class Insecta; order Lepidoptera; family Tortricidae; genus Acleris; species Acleris sparsana. Next base: position 8,786,550 of record OV281293.1, read on the forward strand.
CATTTTAAAGAATTTAACGCTCTACGATTTAGAAGAAATGCTTTGTTCATAGAGCTGGCCGTTTCCGATTAAGTACTTCAAAATATTTTTAAGAGTTTAACGAATTCTTCAGAATCCCCCCGAGTCTAAGATGGACATACTTTCGTGTTTTCGTGAAAACTTGGAATCTTGGAAAAGCTTTTTGAAAAGAATTTCAAGCATTACAGTCGTCAACCAAAAGAGCGATGGATATATTTAGGCTACCTACGGAGGAATCTTGCTATTCCTACTGTGTTGCGGTAATAAATACCCACGTGTTATATTCTTAATACGACAAAATAAATCATTTAAGAAACTAGATTATTTTGGTGTTTTTTTTATCATCTATCAACTGCTCATTAAGACCAGGCAGGTCTACTTTAAGTACGATGAAGACCCAGTGGGCACATTGAAGTTCCATTATCAGATCAGCTAGAGATATTGCACCATAGTAGTTATAACATTGACCTTCTTGTTATACACGGATGTCAAATGTTAGGTTGATCAGGGGGTAACCATAACATAGTAATGCAGTTCAGTTTACGGTGAGAGAAAGGGACGGAGCCTTATAACTGTCCCGTATACTTTACCGTAATTTAATTGCTTAGTCATGTCATAACCCCCAGAATCCCAAGATGGACGCTAATAGTCGGAAATTGAGATACCATGAACCGGAAAGACAACGGACATACGAACGAAGCAAGTTAGGTGAATAAACGCTTGGTAAAAAAATATGTTTGTGAAGATCTGGACGATACAAAATACCTACGTTTGATATAAGACGCTGCTCACGATTCCAAGGGTCAAGATGGGCTGGGAAGTCGAGGAGCTCACTGACGAACCCTTGGTGGCTGCGTAGAGAATAACGGCTAATGAGCCGCCTGTTGACTTAACAAGGGTGAGTGAAGGACAGAGAGCTACCCTAAACGCATACAGACTGCAATGTAATGATACATAGTTCCTTGGCACATATTTTTATTACTTTTAAATATGATATTTGGTAAACTTCACAATGCGAGATCTTTATTGAACCTACTGTGCAACATTCGTGTCTTTTTACAACTGCCAACCCATAATTTTACCGAATTTCATTCCATGAATTGTATAATTTCATCGAAACGCTATTTTCTACTGAAAACATGATATTTTCAGGATATCTCAATTAATACGTTAGATTAATAAGTTAGGTTAGTCTTACGACAGCCAAAAAAAAACTCATGCGTTGAGAAATTCCTTTCAATGAAATGAATATTCTGCGTAATATTTATGTTCATTGAAAGATGTTTTAGTAAAATAATAGATACCCTTTTACAATATTACAAAATACTAGTTCTTGTACAGTCGCGAACTTTAATTTGGTACCCACCTTAGGCCCAAAGTCAATCTGACATTCTACAACAATAAGGTTGAGTTTACTAAAGTTTCAAATGACTTGACATCTCTAATGACAATGACGACTTCAAGGATATTTTTCTTGAAATGTGTCACAAATTAACGTTCGTGATAGTACAAATCCATTGTGGTTTACGGCGTTAGTTCCAGCAGTCTGTACCTAATTTAATTTAACTAAGATTTGTAGGCAGCGAAGTGCCGCGGAGTCCATGTAGGTATCGTAATTCCTTAGCTACACAGCCCATAAGGTCAGATAAAAGTAAACGGGTCTCTTTATTGCGTTTGAAAGTGACCGGTTTATGTAAAAATAAACTGAGATTTATACTTATCGAAAAACTAACGTGAAAGCTTTTAGGTTCCTATTCGCACTTGATGCCTTTAATCTTATTTATTAAAAAACTTTTTTTAAGCTTTGGACGTGGACGTTAACGTTGTTGTTTTTTCCCCTCACTATTAATCATCGTTATACTGGATAAGGTGCGGTAAAGAAATGGATAAGTCTGACAAGAATAAATCTTGAACTTTTCATAAGCAAAATTAATACTTGCCTTGATCCGCAAGTAACTAGACATACTACTACTACTACTACTATTACTACATCTACTACTTTTTAAGCTCTATATTTCCGATCTCTGTAATAAACTACGCACAAACCTACAATATACTCCACTAAACTAATAAAACCTGTAAGAAAAAAATATAACGCCAAATAATTAAGAACAGATGTGGGTACAATAACCAGGCCACTTAATGCCGTCCATACAATCGAAATCAGGATCTAATCAGAGAAGGTAAACATTGACTCCGACGCAGCCATTGGATGAACGTAAAAGTATTATTATCAGAAATTGGATTTGGAATAATGGCCTTTTGTAGCCGATATTATGTGATCTTATAAACTTTGGTACATGTTATATCGTTGCGGCTTATAACGTTTCTGACTTGCTTTTACGAGTAAGCATATACTTAAGTTCGGGTTACTTTCTTAATACAGATAAGATAATACACAACCCCAGAACTTACATGACACTGAAATAATACCCTAAACCTGCAACTGTGGCGTTTTACCACAGTCCATGGCGCATCTCCTGCACTGCCCCGAGTGCTTGACACCTGCACGCGGCAGGCCGTTCGTGGGCCAGAGCCCGGTTCCTTACCATGAGTTACAATTACCGTACTCGCTAGCAAGTCGAATGCTTTGTCCCTCGCACTCTATAAGAATACTGCGAGTCAGCTCACATCTAACACGCCGTCGACATGCTAAGGAGAAGAACAAGAAGCCTAGTAATCATTAGACATTGATTAAAGTTGACAAAATCATACTGGAACATCATGCCGCGTGTTCAATTCTGTTCTTGAATATAAAGTTAAGTGTTAAAGATCAATTGAAAAGATAGGAAAAGTAGTTATTACCAAAAAATAAAAAAATAAAAATAATAAAACAGCAAAAATATAAATATAAAGTATGGCAAGGCGCCGACAAGTAGCGAGTTTTACTCCATTTCAGATTGTTTGCATTTTAGAAGCTCTATCTGTCCATGGAGAAAGACGTAGGTACGAGTTATTTACCATGACGTTGGTATGGTAGTTCTTATTTACTTAACAGCAATACCAGCCGAATTAAAAACACCATGACAAACATGTCAAAAGCAATTAGGTTTATCCCGAGTAGAATAGAGCCCCAGTCCATTTTATTTGACCCATAGAAAAAAACTAAAATATCCTGCGATATAAAATCCCCGATCAAAAGTTCATTATGTTATCCGATGTATCACGTATGATTGTGTAAGATGATTTTTTGTCATCAAGGTGTGATCGTTTATATTAAGCTCACGAAAAGTACATTTGGAATAGAATAGAATAGAAATTATTCATTCAACGCAAACACACATTTAAAACAAATGACAAGCAAAACAAAACATGGCGTTGAAAAACTACAAGTCAAAACAATAAACAATATTAAACTTGTAGATAACAAACTGGTAAACATCTTGGCATGTATGTGCAAAATGTGGTTATAGAACTAACAACAAGTTGTTAGAGTTGTTCGTAATTTTATAGCTCTGGCTGCCCCACGTTGGGATGAAGGCGTGACGGTATGTATGTATGTATAACAAACTACTATTGTTCATTGTACAATTGTTTATCTCTATTAGTAATAACACTTGTTGATCAAAATACACACGTTATAATGTCCAAGGATCAGAAACATCCCTACATTATTTTGGTATTTTGCAATGTCCTGCGTTCCTGCGTAGCGATACATTGCAAAATACAGGAAAACTCGCGAGCAAGATTCCAATTTCCATGTTTGTATACGTTTTGTAAAGCTTAGATTAGAAGAAAAAATATTTCATTGAAATATTTCAGGAACACACATTCCTTCTGTTGATCCTTAGACATTTCTAAAAAACCGTATCATACCATGACCGTAATAGGAACGTGTCAGATGAAGTAGTATTGTTTGTATTGAAAAGTACGAGACTATGCCCACTAAGCCGTTCCGTCACCGACCAATGTGATACGTTCATGGTGTGGTACGGAGTAGTGGGAAGACATCCTTAACCGTTAACTTTACGTTAAAGTTACCTGAGATATTTTGGCACCAATTTATAAAAAGAATGACATCTCTTTTAAATCACAACGGTAGTGAGTCGTTCTATTCATAATTTCAATAAACGAGCTATGTCTACGTAAAGCCGTTTACATCTATTTTTCGACGTTTCTTCGTTATTACCGTCGTTTTCCGGCCTCTCATAAGTACTTTTGGAGAAGCATTTCAATAACTCGTAATCTAATGTTGTTATTATCCGATACTTATAGGCCAGAGGAGTTTTGGCTGGCTCGTAACATAGGCATATATAAAATATAGTAAAGGCCGAGCAGGTGTAGGTATTTTTTTCAGGTCGGAATTTACATAATTGAAATTTGGAGGGCTTCCTCGTAAAATCTACGGTTTATCGCAACTTTTGCTATAATTGTGCTTTTTAAATTTTTGTTACATTGTTTTTTTCAAAATTATTTATCAATTCCGGACGGGAAAAGGTTTTAGTTGAAAACTTTCGTATGATTAGTTAGGAAGTAGTCGAACTTTTTGTTTCAGTAATGACTGCTTTGTAACCTTTGAATTTAAGACAGTGAAAAAAAACTCACTTAACTAAAACTGCATAGTACCTTAATTCAGATTTTTTTCTAGGAAGACACGCCCACTTCATTTTATGTACATTGATGCAACGTCGGGGCGCGCCATTGAAGTTTGAAGACTCCATACATACACTCTAGAGAAATGCAATTTACGAATACCGCGTCATCTTTATTGCCTTTAAAATTACAAGCCGCTCAACTTCCACGATGGAAGTTTTTCCTTCAAGTCACTGAACTAGTAATTAAATAAGTAAAATAAATATCCGGCCGGAAACGATCTTATCTAGACTTGTACTGTCTACAAGACAACGATAAATACACTTATAGAGAAATAAATACTACACTAAGACAGCATGCAAGACTCAGGAACAAATAATTGCGCTCATCACACAAATATTTAATCTCACCAGGAATAAAACCCGGAACCGATATAGCTTCGTACACAGGGCCACTATCAACTTAGCTAGCCGCGTCGTCAATTTCACTGAATATAGTCTAGTTTTATACCTACTCGAATTTATGAAAGGACCGAAATAAACAGGCCGCATTAAATTTGAAAACGCCACGAATGATGCTCTCCAGATTACCGGCTGCGCTGGAGTTATAAATTTCAATGTAAACATAGTTGCTCTTTATTTAAACAAAGTTTTAGGTTTTGAACACAATCGTACAACAGTTTAAAAATGTTTGGTTTGTAACAGCGCAGTTTATAACACAAGGAGTTCCCGGAGAGCACTCTGTTTTACAAGCAAACAATCCTTTTGGTGTAAAACATCTCAGATTTGTGTCGGATCTCACAGATCAATTCAACATTTTCAGTACATTTTTACAACTGTTCAACTGAATGAATGTTAAATAAGGTGTTAGAAATATTTGACACATTAAAATTGACCATAACGTTCATAAATAAAGTAATGACAGAAATACAATACAATAACTTCTCGCAAAAAAAAAGTGTTAAATTTTGCGTGAATGTAACACTATTGGACCTAGTCCCAAACTGAGCTCTATCTCGAAATAACTACTAATACCTACAGTCCTACACAATACATATAGAGAGCACCTAAGACTCAGGAATAAATACTTACGCTAAATAGCAAGTTTGTAGGCTAAACTATCATTTTTTACCTCTTTACTTTTTTCTGTCACGCCATCGTTAAATTATATGATACTTACTTTAAAACTTGATGTTTTTTTTTATCGCAGAGATGAAATGAATGTCTGTGTCCTTATGCATTATTCAACGCCGAGAAATCCAATAAGTGTCACTGTGCCAACAACCACTGTTGAAAAAGGGCGGTTTGGGTCATCGAGGGGAGGTAAATTTGTTTCTAGTGGAACTACCGTCGTTAGCTAGGGGCTTGTCGGACGACATTACAGCCGACGCTTCGCGGCCCGCGGGGCATTTAGCCGACTGATTGTAGATATGGATTTGATTTAATTTACTCGTGCGTTTAGTTTCGGGAACTATACGATGTAAAAGCAGTAAACTGAGAAAACTTTGAAGGATAGGCAGAAATATATGGCCCCGACCCTAGGAACCAATAGCAATAAGTGACATCTTATCGGATAGGTATTTTTATAAACGACAACTCTTTTTACAAATACGTACGCACTTAAGAATACTTAAATAGTTAGTACAGTGTCTCCACCTTATTGGGGTGTACAACTGTCTATATGCGGCAATAAAAAAAATAACACGAAGATTTGGGACTACCCTCCGCGCTCCGTAATAAAAGTTTTAGAACCTAAAATAACCTATCCGGTGAAATATCGTTCCTCCTTTATTGAAATGCGAGCTGGAGTACATTTTTTCAAAACTTATTTTGAAAAGAAGTAATAAAAACCAGTAACATTGTATTATTTACATACTGGTATAGTTTTAAAATAAAAAAGTTTTTTCTTTGGTTACCCCGTAAATGATTGGTATAATACACACCTATCAATCATCTATCATTCATGAATGTCTAACCAAACTTCAATCTGAACTCTCAAATATTCGTATTGAGGAAAGCTTTAATGTTTAAGTCGTTCATAACTAAGATTATGTTCCGCGTATTTATAATCCCCAGGGATAAACCCGATTAGGGGAAGTCAGCCTTGATAATTTATAATTGCGTTCACAACCCATCATGTTACTCAAATCACATCCGAATACCTTGATAAAGATTTATTATTTGAAATGTTCGGTTCAGCTTGTATCGAAAAGATCATAGACGTGGTTTGTGACTGCTCAATAGGATTAGGCCCAGCACATTTAATATATCTCTTCAGTACCTACACGTTATCAAATATTATACCACCGTTTTATATTGTTTACAGATTATATTTGTCAGATAACCAAACTCTACGTTATTCATTTCGTAGTTTTCAGCACAATAAAGTAGCCGCTTTTCCTATTTTACGAATGCAATCCAATTTTCCTTTGTGAACACTACAGGACACTTTTTTTACACGAGAGAAGCTCATTAGTGTAAATTATTACAAAGAACTTATAAAATACCAGAATTGTGTAACTTGCTTAAATTCCAAGGATAGTTTTTTTGTGGTTCAATAAAAACCCTCAACATACGACCATTTAAATAACAAGATAGTTTTCGTAACTTAACGAACGTCAGAAATAATGACTCGCGAAAAATCTTGTCAAGTTTTCCCCTACTTTCCTATGAAACGTCATGTTTATTGGTAAACTGCGAGTCCCACACGTCAAAGGTTCGGAGTGCTTTGTGCCTTATCAGTGGTCCGATAGGGCGTCATTGTGTTCGCGGGTATTGTATGTCAGTTGCGGTTCCATGACGCAGACACTGAAGACTTAGGACCTGTTACTGTCATCCTTCAGGAAACGGCGGCGATAGATCGAATAGTTGTATCTGTGACGGTGTGATATTGAAACCTTCCCCATATATTTTTTTTTACCTGACTAAGCAAAGTCAAAAGAACGTTTATATATCTATGTATATAAGTAACTATGTAGGCATGTGATTGCGTTTTGATCACATGCTTCAAGTTTAGCTCCTAAGCAGCTATTGGACCGATTTTAATAAATGAGGAGTCATATTCGTCAAGACCGTGTGAGTGACAAAGGCTCTAATGATGCGCCATTCTAGTCGCAAGGTTTTAGTTTATATCTTTCGAAGTATTTAGATAATACGTTATTTCATTTAAGTATTTAAAGTATGTGACATTGTTATGCGCTTTATATTTCTTGACAGTTGGTATTAGTTTTGGGTGTGTTTATATCAATCTTCGTAGCTAGATCCGCTTGTCATTGAATTCCGCCGCCCCGGCTTGCATGTAAATCGCACATTTATCCGGTTATTCACCACACAAGATTGTAATTTGGGAGGACTTAGTGCCACGAGCACCCTCTTCAAAGTAGTGCGGCGTGTGAAACAGCGTGCTAATCCTGCGTTAACCGGACTTTTCACCCGTAAAACTTTACAAAGCTTATCTACAATAGTTAGAACTCTGACAACTTCACGTTTTAGCGAGCGGAAGCGCGGAAAACTTGCTTTGGTTTAGCGAACCTTAGAACCGGAGCCGTTGGCAAAAATAATAAGGCCTGAAAAACATCATGATTGTTCTTCTAAGACGTAAAGAGAGTGGGATATTGTAAGATTGTGTGTTTCCCTTACCCTTCCATCCAACAAGACTCTTACATACATATGCTAAATCTTTCACGGTACACTCTATCCAATTATGGAATGGACTTCCACCGTGCTTGAGGCAATCTAGATCTGTCGGTTCATTTAAGGAAAGGTTAAAGAAGCTGGGGTTAAATGAACAAGATGAGTAGGAAGTGTTGTTCCTTTGCTCTATTTTAGGTTTTAATTGTTGTTTACGTATGTGTTAGAATATATTTAATAGTATATTTTATCACCTAACTATGTATTTATTTTTTTAAAGCAGATATATTCTTACTTTTTAATATGTGAATATATACCATTACTTATTTTCTGTTATTTTGTAAATTTGCCTTTCCTCTTGCAAGGTCCTTGCTTATTCTACTATAAGGTTAACTGGAAGAGATACCATATGGGATAAGTTCACCTATGTACATTATCCTTAGTGATGGAAAAATGTTTCGTAATTGTTCATGTGCAGTATAAAGTTTACATACATACATACATAAAGAGGGAAACTTGCAGCGCTGTCGGGTTTATTTGAGTATTAATCAAATATTGTTAAAACATTTTCGTAATTTTGCTGAGCCTAAAGCTCGCAAGCGGTCGGTTTATTCGAGAATGGCTCCCTTGCCTAGGGGGCGGCGTCGTGGAGCCCGAGCCCGCGGTATTGAATGGCGTCGATGCAGCGGCCTCGCGACAACTTTCGCCACTATCTGTTTCGTTTCCCGCCTCCGAGACAATTTAACTTGACAACGTGGACTCGCAACAAAGGCCGCCTCGCTCTATTTAACGCTCGACTCCACTCTCGACCAGTATGAGTACTCGAGATATTAAAACATACCTCAAGATGATATTTAACATTATCATTTTTATTCCGCCGCAAAGCTACTACCTATAATGCTTTAAAATACTTCATTTTCTGCTCGAGCCTTGCTGTAAACGCAGGTGAAACTGGGTCACCGAGCCCCATGGTTGTTTACTCGATGTCGTACAGGAAAACAATTTAACGCTGAAGAGTAAAAGATTACATCCCCATCCAGAGTTAGATTTGTTAAATTGTGCGATTACATCAACATTTGCTCGGAGGCGCTGAAGGAGTCCGAACCCAAACTCCGCGTCGAGCAAACACCCCCGGAGTCAGCTACTTCCATTTCGAGACATCACTTTTCACGTTACCGTAGTGATGTATGGGAATATTTGCAAGCGTTCTTTGTGCGATCGAGAATGAGTGTAAACACGGTTGCGCGGCTCGCGACGGCGGCGCGGCGTCGGCGGGGAGCGCGTCACTCGGGCGGCCGCCGCCGCGCGCTCCGCCCGCACGATGTCCGTGCGCGTAGACCATCGGGACCGAGACAGATTCTCGAGGCACTCTTCCCGCGCTTCGGTGGATTTAGCCTTTCCTAGTAGTTCCGCACGGGATCATTCATTTCGCTCGGTGCATTCCGCCCGGGTTCCGCGGGCCGCCAGCGATGACTTGATCGTGCCCGTGCGCACGCTACGCTCGGCGTCATGCCGCGTGGCCCCCGGCGCGCCGCACCGCCTGCGCCGACACCACTCGTCGGCGGCGGAGTGCGAGCGCGCGCGCCGCTCGCGCCGCCACACGCTGGAGCTGCCCAACAGTCGCGGCCCGTCGGTGCGCAGCCGCTCGCCGGAGCCGCCGCCGCTGCCGCCGGAGCCCGAGGTGCCGCCCGAGGCCGCCGGCAAGGAGGCGCGCCGGCGGCGCGTCGTGGCAGCCGTCGCCGCGTCCTTCTTCGCGCTGGCGCTGGCGTCGGTCCTCGTGGTGGTGGTGACGCTGACTCACAGCTCGGTGCTGCGCGCTCACAACCAAACGGCCAAGTACTACACGTTCTCCGTGCCGCCGCACCATCCTCTCAGTGAGCCCCGTTCATGTTGCCCCACCGTCGCCCCTCCCGCTTCGCATGCGACTGTCTCCAACCCCGAGTGCCAGGGGCTGCGAACGTCGCCGCGGCGCTACACCTCACCGGTACTTACTGTGCAGTTCTTACACGAACGACTCCGGCGACAACGAATGCTAAGCGTTGGCCTCACTCTCGTTCCCCGACGGTCTGCTGACCTGATTCCCTAATGCATTCGGATCATTCTGAGGTTAAAGTTGGAAGCATACGAAAAGTTTAGGGATCAGCGCTAACAGAGAACCGCGGATTAAAATCGGAGCGGCAACGCTCAGCCTTTGTCTAATTAAGCCTCAGTAAACTGACAACACATGTAACGCACGTTCGCAACCCCCTCTTCTGCATGATTAGTTAATGTAGATGTCAAGTGTTTGTGATGGTAATTGTTAAATATAAGACTAACCGTACATATACAACAACAGACTACGTACAATACCCTAACGAAAATGTTAATCACTCTAGTGCGTTGTCATAGTAAACTTCAAACAGAACATCAAATGGCACATATGACAATGACAATGACATTCATAATGACAAGGTTCTAAGTATGCTCAACATTTTTATAGAGTGAGTGTACATTATACCTACGTGTACTAGTATACATAGTTGACTATTAATTGATACTGGTTTAAGGACCACTCGTAGGTACTCATTAATCTTTACTAGTTGAAACGCTGCCAGTTTCAATACAGCCTGCACACACTGCGTCGTGCCAGATCATAATTATATAATTGGCTGCATCACCAGAACACATTTTACCAATTTAACGACATCGTAATGCAGCGACACGCGATTACAATTTCACCACACAAATTCTACAAGATAAGTGTTTAAAGGTTGTATATGGACCGTATTGTTTCGCATAACTTAAAGTTATGTGGCACTAAAAACGCACAAGTATCCATCAAACGACTGAAACACTTTATCTCGCTGGCCGCCCAATAATAAACGCGTGAGGGCGCATTATATCACTTTATGGATATTCCCCAATCCGAGAATTTTGGGGTTATTCCTACGTAATAAATATACTACATCAAGTAGAGTTCTAATGATAAAAGTTTGCGCCAAATTTTAATTGTTCTGCGTATAGTTATGCATACCAAAACAAATTAAATACTATTTATTTATCTATTACGACTATTGCAAGTGCCTACGAGACGTAAAATATCATGTATTCATGTGACTCGACTACTAGTATCCTACCCAAAATATAACGGTACACAGTCCAAAATAAAAGATTATACCCAGTTACTTACATTTCAAGTCAAGTCAAAGTTGTATTGACTGTGTCTACAAATGTAGTGGCGAAAAAAATAATTACATATTCAATTAATTAAGATAAGCTTATATTAAAACTCAACGTGAGCAGAGCAAACGTGAAATGATTAGAAAAACGGTTTTTGTAGATGCAAAAGAAATTCAACTCGTTCCGAAACATACCTAAAATATTTCAATCTGAATGTATTTTCAAATCCGAAATATTTACTATTGTACAAACAGCAAACCTCTTGGTGACACGAAACTAACTTGTTGATTTTCGTTGCGCGCAGAACTTTATATATTGTGGATTTCATAACATGCATCAATGATGCAGAATTTTGGAAATTTAAAGAGGCCGCTTTACTAAAGTACAAGTATTTACCTTTTTTAGTTTCCTCACAATCATTTTTTTTCGGTGCTGTATACTAATCTCAATATTAGGAGGCCTAATTCAATCTGTCAAAGTATTTTATTTACCAGCTACCACCAGATATAGGTAAGATATTAGATACATTATGCATAAAACACAACAGGCAGTTTGCAATTGACAAGAAAACAGATAAAAATCTTATGCATAAAGTTAATGTTAAATGGTATGGTATTAAGCATAATGGTAAAATGTTACTAAAAGAAATGTACATTTCTTTTAATTATTATTCAAAATATTATATGCAGATAAGTAGCATATGCATTTTTCCGGACCTGCTATTTTTAAACTAAATATTTTATATCACAATATCGCATTTCTCTTAGTTTAGGATTAACACCAATTCAAAATCAGTGGGAAATACTTCAGCTAGTTGTAATGTGTACGACTAATTTTCAATCTTATCTTAAACTATTATCAGCGGCAGCGCTCCCATAGCCTGTTCCGTAAATAGACGGGTTCAAATCATCAACCCACCTGGAAGAAACCATGTGCTCAACTAGTCATGTAAAATCCCTTCAGAATGTTCCAGAATTAAACCTAAATAACACACGGGTTAACCTAAAACTAATTTCATTTACTTACGTCATGATTACGTCTGAGATTTCGGATTTATATGCCCCATCAAAGTGCTTCTTTACGACTAGGTTATATTAATCTCTGGACTTCGCATAAATTCCTGCTGAAACGTTATTCTCTAAAACAAGATGTCAAGTTTAAAACTTTCACAATGTTAACACCACACATGTAGATATTATGTCAAAACGAATTTAATCGCGTGCAACATACATAAGACATTATTCTGTAAAACCACGAAACGAAAAGAATAAAGTCCCGTTTACGTAATAACAGTAATAACAGTATAAATATGTTTAGTATTATTTATTGTAAAGTTGGATTTCTTTTCAATTTGTCCTTTATACCGTCTATGTTAGTATTTAGCATTCAAACTGACGCCAAAATTAACAATAACAATCTAAACATAAAAGAAGAAACAGACTGATAAGTATATCAACGCATAGCCCAAACTGCTGGGTCTAGAGATTCCAAATTTGGCGCGTAGGTTCCTTATGAGATCTAGACGCCCAGCGGGAGGAAATAGGGGAAGAAGCGGGGAACTAATTGTACGCGAACGAAGTCGCGGGAATCCTCTATTACAGTATACATACGTATACCACTACTTCGCCAGACTTCGGAAAGCGCAAGCAAAGTATGCTAATAACTTTGAATGTAGATCAAAGCCCAAATATAACCTGGCTAGATCGTTCAGTAAGTCGTATTGTTGACCGCGGCGCGGCGGCAGCGGGTTCGATTGAACTGGTTCGTCACTAACACCGGCTCTCTGCGGTCGATCCTTCGCAATCCCGGGACGGTAGCCATTGATCAAATATCTTATCCTTATCGTGACTATACTTAAGCTACTTATACCAGTACGGCAGGTTTTATTAGACCTTTCAATTCATACACAAAATTCAAGTACGAGTAGGTACCCTTTTCCCCCGTAACTCTTAATAAATTTCGAAAATGTAGGCTATTTAGATGCCTCAACCGCAACTCGATGGTTATTCGATTACGCATCAGAAAACATGGGATAGCCATAACCTGGATTATTAAGATTTGCTTTAATTGGAAAGTGGTCCAGTACGAAATTTTGGTTGCATAAGAATTCTCCATGAAATGCTGTAAAAAAAACTAAACAGATAATCTGTCTAAAAAGGCAAAAGTATTCTGCGTTATTCTATGAAAATCCTATCGCGTTTTCACGTATTTTCAATCTTCAATGGATTAATCGATAACTTAGTTTAAATTGGAATAATATTATTTAGATTTGAGTGTGTTTGAGACAAATTCTGAAAGTCGATATCCGACCTCTTCTTCTTTTACGATTGACGTAATAGGTACTTTGTACGCAAATACCCACTGTGGAAAAGCTAAAAGCCTTCGTTCATACAAAAGCTTTAAATGAAATGGTTCGTTTTTTTTAATGAATAATAAAACTTTTGACAAACTTATTAGATCATTCAATTATTGTAATAAAATTTGACTAGCTAATTACCTACTGACTCAATTTAAAGCACTGTAAAAGAGTGTGCGCAAATTTAACGCAGATTTATAGATTCTTTTAAGATAATCGAACTACAATTTGAAATTCTCGAGGTTTTATTCGAAGAAATAAGAGAAACGTAAGTATTCAAATACTTACCTTTCCAGGCAAATTGAGTAAAGTCAATCAGTATTAAAATCCTTTTTAAAATATCCACCGAAAAGTATTTTTATAAGGTCTAACCTTTTTCTCCTGATGAAAAAGTACAGAAGGTGTATGAGTTTTTGTAAAAAACAGAAAATATATAAATTTTGTGAAAGTATAATTATAATTTTTCTTCGCATTGCTAATACCCATATTAGCAATGCGAAGAAAAATCAGCTACCTTTGAAATCGCACTCATTTGTCGTCTTAGGAAAAATGGCGCTCTGCCCAGAAGCTAATACTCTGCTCTGATTAATGTTACCCCGTGTCTACATAAGTTCCTTCGGTCATTTACCGGTTGACAATTAATATTGTGATTTATACATAGGTACGGTTTCATTTAACCGTTTTCAATCAAAAAGGAAATAAACTTTTAACGTGTAATGTTTCATTTAGGTTCAGCCCGAGGTACAAAGTAAAATATATTTCGAAAAAATATGCCAAATTAAAGTAGAACAAATTTGTAATTAATAATTACGCCTCACAATATAAACGATGATATGATACTATGTTATAAAATATGAGCAATTATTAACGCTCATGTTCGAGGAAGCGATATTACGGTCGAGTAGGTGGCTCTGGCTGATGCACGCCGACCAACAATAGAGCACGCGTGAGTAGGTTGCTCCACTACTAAACTGATCCGTCCGCGTCCGTCATACACAAGTCGACAAAATTATCTTTGCCGCCCGAAAAATCCCCGTCTACCAAACCATAAACACTTGGATCGGTATAAATGCGATAACCGTCAGAGATATTTTTGTGAGCGAAAATCGACAGGCGCGGATGTGGTTAGCTTTATTATTTACGTACACTATAAACACACATACACTGACGCAAGATCATTTTCATCAGTCATTGTAAATGGTTTAGAAATACCTATCTAATTTCGTGGCCAAACGCACGGCGCTGGTGAAATATGACTTGCTAAAGATTTTAATACCTACTTAATTCTACTGCGATAAATCTCCTCGGAATCGATTTCAAAGAATAACACGCAGTTCATCTCATAAGTTTAACGAAGTTGAGATTCAACTGTTCATACTTTTAATTTTGTATTTCGAACTGAATGACAAAATATTGGAATCTTAAGTCAAAGAATGGCCCGGTCCGTCTTAAATTAGTTAAAAAGTAAAATTAATGATGGTTAGACAAAACTTTTTCATTATTTAATCCCGGGAGCCGTATAGTTTGTAGCAAATCTTAAAGGTTCCTTCCAGTGACACAAATGATTAAAAGTGACGGTGAGGTTGATGAAGTATATTACATATTCACGTAAAAGATTCGAGTTCTTTTGCCGACGCCTCTTTCCGCAGAATATTAACGTGAATGATCACGTCATGTTATTCCTGAACTTTTATTTAAGTATCTTATACAAGTAGAGTGCATATTATTAGGATACCCTTAATTTATACCATTTAAAGGTAGAGTTAACATCAGATCGTAAATGTATTAGTGTGCGCGTATTTTATACAATGCTTTTAATCTGAACTTCAAAAATCAACATATTTAAGGGAGTGTTCGATGGTTAAAACGCGTATGTAATTCACAAGTCACCTGACCCTGATATCCACTTGAAAACAGAAGCGTTATATTATAACCTAAGGTTGCAAATATCGTCAGCGTCCTACGGAGATTCCAATAACAACTGGAGTGGCTGGGCACTTTGAGTGCAGCGATTTACGAGGATTCCGTCCGTGGCTCGCGTCGTGCGTAGTCGGCAAAATGTCCACAAACATTCCCAGCATTTGCGGGGAGCGCTACCTGAGATGCCTGTGCATATTTAGAATTTAGCAGTTTGTGTAGTTCAAACTACATCTTTACATGCATTGTTCTAAAATCAAACTGCCGGCGTAGGTGTGGGTGAACTCGTATGAAACTTTCGCGGTATTTAGGCTGAACATGTATTATGTACGTCAATTGTTCCATTAGACGAGCTTGCGGGTAGTTCCTCGATACATACGGTAGTTGAAATCGATGATTGCGAAGAGAGGCTATTTTAGGACCTAAATCTTCTATAGCGTAGGTACTTTAATTTTTATTGAACTGAATTTATTTACTTACTCTGTTAATATTTTGCTTTCTTAAAGAAAAAAAACCATAAAATATTTGTAATTCAAAATCTAAAGCTATTTTGATTAACTCGTTAATCAGTATTGTTCGAAATGAATGGCTAGAGAATGTTTATGATTTATGATTTACAAAATGATAATTAAAGGCGATAAAGTTATGCTCCACCCTTTATGAAGTACTTTCAGCTTTAACTTCTACTGTTTCTATGAACCTGCAAAAGTTTACAGATTTGTTAACGAGAACATTCCTGCTCAAGCCTTTGTTTAGCCCATCTGCTGTTATATTATCATTAATTTAATTTTAATGAAAAATATCTATCTTTGGTATAGGTTTTTTTTTTGTTTATTTTTTTCTATGATCATAATATTTTGAGATTTTATTCTAGTTGGGTACCTAAATGAAATATTGATTGCAATATAACATATTTTATTATATACCATAACAATGTATTGTATACCTAATATTCTAACCAATCAATACTTATATAAATATATGAAGGGTCCACGGAAAGAACATGTCTAGTCACTTTTTTTTGAAAATTAGTTTTTAATCCCAAAATGTAGAGGACGAAATGAACTATTACCTACCACTCAGTTTCAGATATAAATCTTCATATAACTTGTATTTTTTCACTCTTAAAAACACCTTTACACGAAAATTACGTACAAAATGACATGGTTCCTAACTTTCAAATCGCGATATCTCAAAAAGTTACTAATGTGACTAGACATGTTCTTTCCGTGGACCCTTCATATATTATTATAAGCTGAAAATAATTACAGCATAAAGATTATTTCTCGATCCGTTCTTGACCTATTTGAAGATGGTTACATAATCGCTTCCCCTCGCAAATATACAAACAACTCATGAACTCATTCAACATTCACGGCCTGTAAATTTGTGGGTCTTCAATACCGAGCACAATAACAAAATCTCGACCTCTATAAATAAACAAATAATTTCACCGAACCTAATACATAAAAGTTAGTACCTACAATAAGATTATACCGAAGATACTTAATGTAAACCTATTAGTATCTGTATAATATAAATGTAACGAGAAATGTCACAAAAGAGCGGTTTTCAAACAATGGCTTCTCAAATATTCCCCTTGCCTGCTTACATAATACTTTGGAGCAGAGAGGTTTCCCCTTTTTGGTCTCTTTATAAAATACGAGGGCAAAGGACGAACTGAATTAAAATATCTATCCAATCGAACAGCTGAAGGCTCGCCTCAGAGATTAATGTTCTTTTTAAGCCGCTATATTAAGAAGTCCAAGTCATCTTTGAACCGATTAAGTTATTTGCAGATACGGTAAACCATGCAAGTTCTTAGTAGTATAGGTACACTACTCGTACATATACATAGTAATAATTTAATCTTCTTTTATCAAAATACAAGTTGATTTAAAGACGGAGCAAAAGAAGTTGCTGCCATATAATGAGAAATAGAAATGATATATTTATAATTTTAAACATTGAATATCTACCTACCAAAATCCTTTTGGAAAGAGGATGGAACTAAAAGATAAAAAAGAGGATACGTATATTTCAGTCATTGCAGATTTATTACAGTTTTAGTTTCTGTTGACCGAGACCGAGAAGAGATTAAGAAAGGCAGTAAAAACTCGACGATAACTCCGTGATTTGTTCATAAAGCGCTTATACTTCACTTAACTACCGTGGAATAACAACTTTTAAATGGAACTGGAACATCCCTGTTTATAACGCGTAGGAAAAGTAATACGATGTTACAGCGGTTTTAAATGAGGCTCATTTTAAACATAGTCCCACTATACATTACGACTAGCGGAGCAGAGAAAGGTCGTAGCGCTATTTGGATTTAACGACACCGTAATGGAGAAAACCAACTGGACTAGTACGTAAACCAGCGTGTGGGGTAGCCTATAAACGTTGGCTTTTTGGCGAAATGTCAGGGGAGGTGTTGAGCATCCTCATCAGTCTCCCGTACACCTGAACGCGTGTTTTGTTGATGGCTGTAATAAAGTATATCGCAGCTAATTCGAGGTTTTAGCTTTTCGAACCTTGACGGCGTTCAGGGCCTCTATTCGAGGTAGTATTAACCATATCGTCTTTGTCCTGTAATGGTATTGTTTCTAATTTGGCCGCCATTACAGTCAAGTAAATAAGAGCTATCAAAACGTTGACAATACTATGTATAACAGGTCAACCACAGTACGGTTTTTACCGCCTAGAATCTCGGCCCAGGTTAGCGGTTTAGAGCTACTCGTATAACAAGGCCTATGGAGAACCGACACGACGACTCTAGTGGGCTTGAGAGCTCATAAAAACGCGCAGAATATGGAACTTTTTTAATTTCACGCTTGATCCGAAGCGCCCTCGCTGTAAGATCGGCGCGGGCTCACGTTGCCCGACACTGCCGATTGAATGATGGATTATAACACGGAAAAATGTGTTACTTCTTTCACATGTTGTTGTACGTGGACGGCATATTTTGCGTACCCAGATTAAGGGCATGATACGTATGGAATTTTAAAATATCATTGTATATTTCTCTCGCAATGTTCGTGTATTGAACTCAGTTCATTACACAGTTCGATTCTGTTCATTATTTCCATAAAGCGTACTTTGGCGTTTAGTTTAGGCGCATACGAGTATACGAGTAGGTATATTTAGGGTGTTACACGTGAATATCTATTAAAAAGAAACCCTTTCATATTTGAAAGGTACAAACAACTCTTAAGAAACAGAAATTATACCGACAGAATCTCAAGAAATAAAAACAGTAAATTTGCTTTTTTTACTTGTAGGTACTGATCTCTTGTTCGCGCTAATGATAAGTCGCTCTGAACAACTCATTAAACCCAAGAAAAACTAAAAGAGAAACTTCATTTCGGTCCAGCGGTTATCACTTTTCATGCAACTCGTCTGTGCTGTAACGAGATTCCTGCCGCAAATATGAATGTTTCATACTCATCTCAAGTTTTAATTCCATCAAAAGGGATGCTTCTTTGGAACTATGCCAACAAAAAACCTTGATGTTTATTCGTCTGCATGCTTCTTTCAAAGAATATTTCGATGAAATATAGTTTGTTGTAATATGAATTAGCTTTGTTAGCTTGAAATAAACGACATTTATGTCAATCATCTATCATCATTGTTTGTCATTTGCGCGACGAACATTTACTAAACAGGGATATTGTAATCGATATGCATCCGCCTTGCGGTTTATATGCAGCTCTAGAAGCCGGCCGCTTGCAGGGGACCTACATGAAAGTTATGACGTCAATCAGTAGGTGTGTCTGCTGCTATAAATTTATTATGTGTGCATCGGAGCCTCGCCCAACTCGCATCAATCCAGCAGTGCATCCACTTAGTAAGTGGCGTGGGCTTGTAACACAATACCAACGCAATTTTCATAATTGACTTTACCAGGGAATTAAATAAAAAATAGATAAAAAAAGGATACTAAACATTATATATTGAGTAAATGGGTCAATCAACTTTTCTTTTAGCTCGTTGCCATGGTGACGTCTCCTGGGTCACTCTTTAGGACAATGATTTTAAAGGATATAACTCCACTAAAAATCAGTTTTATTGGCAATTACAAACCCATTCTTTTACGGCCTTTCTCGTGAGTGTGCTAGAAGTATATACTATAACATTTTTTCTAAGAAACTCTATCACTTTTGTCTCCTAGCTTACGGGACAGAATAACAGCAATAAAAAGTTGATCCACCCAAATATATTAGAGTGGTTTAAAAAATTCGGAAGAATAACGCCAGCAGAAACTTTTAACAGAATTCTAAAATAAATTCTCGATTTTGTTATTAGCTGTTTGTGCCTTAAAGTGTTTACATACTTATGTGCATTTTCATACGTATACTCATGCATACTTACGTCAGGTGTTTTTAAGCTATACATTACTTTGAGAAAGTGTTCACGAATAGTTTGCAAAGTTTGAAACCGCGACCAAATATGCATTATTTCGAAGACAATAACATGACACTTGGTTCAAATTATTTTAGTTGTTATTGCCTTAGTGTTTAAAACTCTTTAGCAACGAGTCTGATCTTGGTTTAAGTAGTACCTAACGACCCGAGGCGATGGAACGCGCTGGATTCGGCCAAACACAGCGTTTAATTAACCTCCCAATGAGGACTCTCGACGTGAACGGTTGTGCTAAAGATGACGGGAACTAATTAAAAGCTACAGGAAAACTCTTTGATGAAGCTCTCTAAGACAATATGAATTATCCTAATTGTTTAACAATTAATATACTTGGGTGAATAAACTTTTTATTGTCTCTTGAAGAATGCCTTATTTTAGGCCAATTTAAACCGAAAACAGTTTTGAACCATATTTTTTGTTTATAACTAATATTTTATTTCCTCTAAGCTTGTTCAAATGAACCATCTCAATCAAAATAACAATTTCGTGAAAATTATTTGTGGCCCGGAGGAAAAACCACTATTTCCAATCGTGGTCTATTAAATGACTGTGGATAGAGAACATTTGGAAAGTAAAATAAATGTCTACTGGTCAAATACCCATAATGCTTTTAAGAAAACCAGTTTAGTTTTTCTTTAATCCAAAGACCTTAACACAAAGAACATACATATTCGTTCACC
This sequence comes from Acleris sparsana, assembly GCA_923062465.1. Classification (NCBI taxonomy): domain Eukaryota; kingdom Metazoa; phylum Arthropoda; class Insecta; order Lepidoptera; family Tortricidae; genus Acleris; species Acleris sparsana. Next base: position 8,807,264 of record OV281293.1, read on the forward strand.
CTGTAAGAATTTTGTGAATCTGTTTCGCGTAAAACCAAGAAAATTACCTACTTAACCTTTATTTTACTTTTCAAAGCTCTGGAAAAAAAGAACTTGCTATCTTGGCCATATGGCCAGTGAGAGCCATTGGTCTTAATCTCAAAACATCCTCGGTATATATCTTAATACATATTCATTTCGGACTAGAACAATATCTGAAAATTTGAAATGTTCAAAATTTATTATGGCTTGTCTTTCTATTTTAAGATAAGTATAACATGTGTATACGAAAATATGTACTTACCGACAAAACTTCAAACATACGGCATTGCAAGTAGTGTATCTTATTTCATAACTTTACTTCGTTTAGGCATTTATGAATGACAATGGAAAATATTAATTCGTCGAAGCAAAGCAAGTAAATCGGATGATATCTTAATGATTGCGGGCATCTCAGCGGTTGCGATATGATAAGCCCGGTTCGGCGCAACAAGTGGCATCGCCCGGTCGAACCTACGTAGGTTATAATTAACTCAACCCACCATTTTATTGCGAATTTCATTTGTTTTGAATCCTATAAAATACCCGTACGCGGAAAATGATGATGATTCATTTTCTAAACAAAATATCAATGTAACCGGGCGTCTATTCTAGGCTAAAAACTCGGCCGCCATTACTGCCAAGTAAATAAGAAGTATCAAAACGTTGACAATACTATAACAGGTCAAAGACGATACGGTTTATACCGATAAAACGATAAATCTAGTTTTAGTCTTAGTTTTACAAATTACCTTTAAGTCTTAATATTTTAAAAGTTACGTTACCTTTTTGATCTACTGGTTTCATTGTTATTCAGATAACGGGATCCGATATAGGGGATCCGACCGGAATAAGCCAAGATAAGTTGTGCCAAAATGTATAAAATAATGAATGAAGTCTTAAATCTGGGTTTAAGACTAAACTTTATTTATCTTGCATGTGGCCCTTAACTTATGTAGATCATCATTCGCGTGGTATGCCTCTACGAGTGAATGGAAACCTAAAATCTTATAGGGTTATTGAATAACTTCCCATCGCGTTTGCAATATTAAACGTCACGTGGTCACGTATTTATATATAGAACGGTGATTGTAATAGGTTTTAACAATAACTCTTCAATTTTAATAAAGTAACTGGTAGTTACATTCCCTGCATGTACTCAGCAATAGGTAACAACCGTTTCGATCACTGATTCAAAACAATACACTCTCCCGTATTCAGTTGTGATTAAATCCTCTATTTTATTGTTTTCTGAACTGTATCGGATTCCTACAGTTATAAAATAATTACAAGACGAAACACACTGAGTTTTTCGTCCTACTATTACCTACATGTCAAGAACGGTTAATTAAACACTTTTATACGAGTAATATTCCTTAAACTAAGTAATTAAGTTGTTCAGCGAGCTATGGAGAGGGCAATACTTGGCGTGTCATTGATGGATAAGATTCGCAACAAAGTTATCCGTCATAGGACTAATTCATTCATTCATTCACTTATGTCGAAGAACTTATGATCGCTGGACCAGATTGGTTTTGGAGTGGAGACCACGCACGGGCATGCGTAGTTCGGGTAGGCCGCCAGCTAGATGAGATTTGCTGGGAGCAGTTGGATGAGGGAGGCTCAGGATCGAACCAATTGGCGAGCCATGATGATGATGAATTAAGATGTACTGCTATGATAACTCCAAATGAGTAGAAGGTCACTGTTTCATTATAAGATATACTTAAGTACCTATTTGAAAAAAAGACTTTACAAAAGTGTGACCCAAGAAAATATTTCTTTTACAAATTTAGGAAATTAGTAGGTAAATCAATATTAATTTGCCTGCGATTTTAATAAAATATGGGTTTACCTAATGCAAGAAAAAGTTAATTAGTCGTAGGTATACTTTTATTTGAATATCTTAGATATTACTAAGAATTACTCAAACCGAAAGACATAACTCGAGTTTATCTAATAAGAAACACTCCTATCAAAATACCAGATATTTTTTTAGTATCTACGTGCTTATCTTAAGTTTCTTGAACTCCAGTGAACTACATATTTATTCAGTCCGCCTCACTCTAATTTCTGTGTCTGAAACATTCAACGATATTTTGTCGTTCATTTTATGAATACTGGCTAAATGAGAGTGCCACAGATACGCTATGCTATAGGTAGGCATCCATTGAGCGGGCCCGCTGAGTGGGTCGGTATCCGCAACAAGTGTCCCCTTCACTCCGCGATACGAAGGACCATACACCACCGGTAGTGCTCGGGAATATTGCCAAAACTATTACCACGTCCGTCCCAACTACATTTTTTTAGATGTTGTCCATACACATTTCTGTAATACTCGTAAGTGGACGTGTTTAAAGGTTTTCTGGAATAATCGGTATTTTAATACGTTTCAGCTACTCGTATTATGTCGTTGAGTATTTTTGCAACATTTTAATTGCTGATTTACTACACTAAACTGTACGTCTATAGGAAACATACATTACATACATACGCTCGACTAGTAGACTTGTTAAAAAACCAATCTTAAATACAATCCTAACGTGCCAAAGATTATCCGAGGATTTTTGTTTGAGGAAAATTTCGGAATACAATCTACGTCATGGCGCCACACTGTGGTTCAGCTTGTATGGAGCAAGTGTCAAAATTCGATTTCTCCAAAAGTATAAGTATATTATATATGATATAAATTTATATATAACGTATTATTATTTGGTCTAATAAAAAACAGGAAATGATATGAATTGAATTTATTTATATCAACAAAAAAAATAAAAAGAAGAAATTAAAATTATAGCAAAATTCACTCTATTTCAATCCTTTATAAAATATGCAAATAATGAATATTTATGAAAAATATTATCAAAAAAACAAAATTGAATACATGTTCATTATGTACAATATTAAAACAGTATACATTTTTTACAAAAATATAGTAACAAAGTTGCGTCGTAACCGTGCTATTAATGGAACATAAAAAATGCAGGTTATGACTTGTCATCTTAAAAATACTTAAATTAAACTATGTTACAATTAATTATCACTGTTAAATTTACTCTAGACATCTAAAAGACTAAGAACAGGTTTCGACAAAACAGTTTTTTTTTTTCTAGGTAGTTTTCTTTGACTCGTAATTAGTGGGTCTGAGTTTAACAAAAGTCGATTTATGAGATCCGTGTTCGTCAAGACGCGTGACATCTTCCTCGTGTTATTTAGTCTGAATGATTTTATGTTTTTATTTGTGGCCTCGGCAGCTTCTTCTGAAAGCTGTCCTATAGATAAAAATACATGGTCGATAACTTCAGACCCATGAATAAGGACTTTATGTACAGAAGCCGGTAAATTGTACCACGGATATTCATGAACAAGCTGCCGAGCCGTATCTAAAGCATAAATCTTAAACCTATCTGAATTAATTTTATAACCAGAGTTTAAACAGTTCAAAATTGTGCTACACCTATCAATGAGATCCTTTCTGATGCCAGTAATTTCAGCTGAAAGAGCGGAATTATTAAAAAACCTACGTGCCGTGTTACCGTCGTTTGATGTACCACTTCCGCCACTACGTGGTTTGTCAACGATCAATCCTAACTTTGTCTTAAATTCATGTTGAAGTGTCTGCTTTTTTTTAGCTACCAGTTCTTTCTCTTCGGTTGATCGCACTTGCCATTTTTTTACTTCTAATCGATATGATAAGTGTATAAAGTACTCAAAGAATCTTATCCACGAGTGAAGAGGAGACAGACCGAAATCTAATTTAGTGGTATGCCACAACTCAAATATATGCATTCTTGCAAATTTGCAAAGAATAAAAGTACCTGAAATGAAAAGAGCATGTATTAAGAAGGGATGGTGATAGTTCTTTACGGGGGAGCAATCTCGTAGCACTGCTACGACTTCCGTAGAAGGCTTCTGGACAAGGGTCCGGCGAAAACCGGCCAGTAGACAATATGAAATAATAATCTAGCCTTTATGAGCATTCTATTAGATATAGAGTCATCTTTAGATTATTGTACCAACATAGTTAAAACCTTACGTGAACGTACACAGTACACAAACACTTTGTTTGCAATTAAGCGTCACGTAGACCTCAAACAATTTAATATTATTATTAAAAAAAATAACAAAATAGTACAGATAGTAATAATACATACCTTTGTTAACAACTTCCATAATGATGTAAAAGATTAATACACAAACGATCCTGAGATATATGTCATAAACAAACTTTTACTTTAACGACTTACTGATAACGCTAATTACGAGTGGCAGATGCGTTCACTTTGAATGTCCGAAACGTAATGATTATTTCAAATAATTTGCAAACTATTTATAGTTTATGGATGTACGGCTACTAGTGAGTAATTAGGCATAGAGAAATTATACCTGGGCTATACCAACAATCTGGACTTATGGCCTTCTACGGGACCACTGTGCGCCACTCCAAACTCTGCTTGAGTGTTCCCGCCAGAAAATATAATTATGACCATTTATCCAGTTATAATTACATTTGCTGTGCAGTTGGCGCTGCCAAGAGGCCCCCCGTCTCCGATAATGAATTTACATGACTATATCTTAACTTCTTCCTTCAAGAGACTTTAACGTGATACCTACATTAACTAGGTACTGATTCAGTTGTTCATAGGTTTTAATTAAAAAACATTTAAGATCTAAACTCTATAGTGTGTTCTTTTTACATTCTTTTTTCAAAAAATATATATTGAAACAGTTGAATGTGGGTCAGTAATGTCAGTATGTAAGGCTAGTCCTCAAAGTGGTTTTTGAAGGATATTACACAAGCAAGCATTAAATGATGATGATGAGATTGAAATCACAATACAGTGCTCCCAGCTTCTTTATAGCATTTGCCTGACTATCGCTATCACACCAGCACTCGCAACTGACAGTCAATTTGTCACTCGTGTTGTATAAAAAACCGAATATTTTCGAAAGCTACTAGGATGCTGGTTGTAACATCGTTGATACAAGAGAATCCGTATGATTATTTTTTTGAATTACCTTTTAAAAACTTGAAGTAGTCTATACGATTTAATTTCAACACTGAATAAACATCTTTTATCATTATCTTTATCTTTATCTTCGCGCATTTTACTTTCCGTTGATCAAAATTAAATGAATATGTTTCGGATATTGGATATTTTATACTTACCTCAATTTAAACATCTTTAAAAATAAAGATAACATACAAAACACGTATTTGTACTGATAAAACTCCCAATATCCCTGCTTTATCCTCTCTCCGAATACAGCGTAATGATTTATAGCATTTAGGTATATGACACAAATGACCCAGATAACAAAAAGCCTTCCGACCCGATAAATAATTATACTTGTTTGGTTCGGAAACCTTCACTGGGGTCTTTATTTCGTTTGCTTTTCTTAGTACGTGTTAGTCATTCCACCGGCTTAAGGTATTTATGAAGTAAAAGAAGCAAATGAATAGATCCTAACAACAGCGACGACAGGACGGTTCTTGATTTATTGTATTTTTCTCAACTTTCATTATTTTACAAAATTAGATCCATGAAACACTAATATGAGTTTGTCTGTGCATACATCCGTATCATTTCAAACCTAAGCACCTAATTGGTACACAACCCAACTGTGAAATATTCTCATAGTTACTCACTTATGTAAGTAAAACTATTAAAAAACTAGCTTTCCTTGTTTTCGTTTGTATACTTTACTAAGAGAAAAGGTTTTTCAGCCCGTCTGAAGAACCCATTTTAAGAAGCTCAAAAGTGCCGATTCATGTTTGTTAGTCAGTCTGAATATTCAGAAAAGTGTTCGCTGCAGCGGAATTCTCCCACTATTTACAGGCTTCTGAATTCACAGATTTCCGTAAATACATTTGATTTAGGTACAACACAATTTTAGACAAATTACGGTATTATTCTCTCCTAATTACTCTCCAAACAACCCAGCAGCTCTGTCACTCCGTGATGGCACTTGTGAGGTGACAGGATCTACAGAAAAGGGCGTGTAAATAGAGGTTTTATGTACATTTATTACCCAGTTTTTATGTCATGTGTCGTAAAAAGTTTTTATGATAAAATCAACCCCATGTTTGTTCATGAAGCGGGCCATAGTTTTTCGTTTTTGTTATTTTCTACGTGACTGGAGTTATTGTAACGCGATAAATGATTTTGTTGAGTTTACGAGTAGAGTTCTTAGAGATTTGTAAAGAAAGATTAACTAGTTAAAGTTTAAGGATAAATCAAATCAAAATCATTGATTTTCAGGGTATCGTGGTCCAACCATAAATACAGACAAACTTACACATCAATTTGATTTCACCTAAATCGGCTTCATTTTACAGGTGGATGTAGTTAAGTGAAAATGACTCAATCGGAAGTGGAGTTAAATTATGTCACGATGGTCCTTAGGGTCTAGACTATCAATCAGCAAAAAGGATCTGGAAAATTATTGCGGCAAGTTATTTTAAAATCACATAGGAACCAACCCACATGTTTCGTAGGGATATTATTTTAAAAAGATCCAATCTATACTTGGTTGGATCGTTACTGTTAAAAACAAGCTAGAACCCTAGGAAGCAGTGTCATACAAAACCATTTTTCTGAAAAAGATTCAACCCACTTAAGTCCCAATATCTCGAAAAGTAATGAAAAACTGCACATTATTTTTATAAATACATAAAGAAAAACCTTTTTCGAGCATTTTCTCTTTATTATAATTTTGTGTAAAATCAATCTATCATTGTTTAAATGCTCCGTGAACTGCAAATTACTCGAGTGCAAGTCACGGTGGATTGATGTTTTTTCCCTTAACTACGTCCGGTCTTGGAGCTGTGTATTATTTTGGATGGTCAATTAGTGCCAAATTGTTCGGGAAGGTGACTTCTTGACCTACTGCTCTTTAGTCCTATTCTTAGTTGAGTGAAATGTCTCGTGCTTTATACATATATTCCAGTCGATTTTCTTTTAACAAACTTATCTACTTTTCCAGTTTTGTTTTAGGGCCACCGGGAAAAAACCCTCGTCCAAAATAATGTCTCATAAAAGTTTTTGTATTAGGTACCTTTTAACTTGACGTTCAGTAATCTCAATATCATCTGATCAGATTTCAAAGCCATTAGGGTGAAAGTAGAGCCTTTAACACAGAGGAGAAATAAGTGAAAACATTTTACCTTGTTATTTATGAACTAAATGTACCGGTGTACCTGTCTCTAAGGGCTATGGCTATGCTTTGGGCTATTTCAGTATGTCTGTGCGGTTAGTTTTTTTAAATTTAGCAATGGATATGTACCTACGAAGTTTTTGACACCATTTACATACATGCTGGCTCTATAAGGCATATCGTTCATAAACCGAACTGATCATCCAACCTTCGTTGGCTCAAGTTATTGCTATTGAATATCGCTACAGACCGCTATACTTTGCCCTGGTTTAGTCGCAAGTTCGGAGTTTGGGTGTTGAACGATGTGTAGTACCAGCAACAGAATCTTTTAGAACTGTTGTTTGTAGTGAGCCTAGTGAAGCCGGAGCGAGTCACTAGTGTATGTATGTATGTTAATACTAAACGTGTGACGTTGGCAGACATGGAAGCTCATAAACGGATCTCGCTGGATTTCGCACATTAGCCAATTACTCTAATGGAGACATGACGTCACATGACGTTCGTTCATTATCTTAACAAGGCCTATCTCTCCCGCATTAGTTTTGCGATATTCAGTGATAACTAAAGCAGCCTTTAAATATAGTTTTGTGAGTCTCATCTCATCAGCTTCATATATACCTACTTATAATAAACATTGAGAACCTTGTCTTTGTCAAACGTTGTTGCCTAAATAGTACATGTCTTTCACTTTCTTATTTTGATTATTTAACAATATACCTACTCTACTCAAGTTACCTGTTACAGGTTAATTTTTGTCATGGAAGAAAGAAGAATCATTATACAAAATGAAATAAGTAAAACAATTTATCCAAAAATTGGCCCCATCACTTACACGTCGCGTCGGTAATAAAGAGTGACTCTACTTCGTACAAAACAATTATTGCTGAAGACCCAAACCAAACGGCTAAAGTTCGACAATTTGAAATTCTATCCGGCAGAGCCTTCGACTTCGCTACAAATTAAATACTACTTTCATCAACTTGTTATTGATTACAAAGGAAATTTAAATTTAAATCTAAACTCAATCAAAATTAAATTTATCTATATTTTTGTTTTTGGAAATATCTCTTTCTGGTCGTTCCCTCGTGGCAAAGAGTCGTGATCATTAGTGAACGATATATGATACGACATATAAATATATGTGTATGATTTGCTTCCATCTTAAGCCTCTATGGTACCTGTCCATTGTGTCCCTTTACTAACAAGTACAACCGAAGTATTTCACCGTCACTTTATAGGCCAAAAAATTCGAATAGTCAAGAATAACTTCAAAACACGGAAGATGCATATAATATTTAATTAGGTTTGTCGAGCTCAGTCTCCATGTTGCAAGTAGGTTTACAAAGTCGCTGAGTTATATTCTGCCATGTTCACCTTTTTTGTTACGAAAAAGAATCATGGACATGTAATTTTCTCTCTCAAAGGCGCAACCTGCGGCACATCTGATTTATTATGTTTTATCAAATAGTACGTGAGACCAGAAGATTACGAGTGCCGGGTGAATCTTGAAATCAACATCTTAAGCTGGGATTGAAATCTTGATCGTTCAGTGGTGATAACACTATCACAACCAATAGTTAAGAACGAGATCGACATATCACAATGCTTGGGTTTGATTAAATAACAGTTGTGATTGTCATTCACTTTTACACACATTAAATACAAGGGTCAAACGTGTTAGCTACATTGAAAGGGTATATATTGGAATACCAAGTCGTGTTTGTCCTAATGCATTGTCTGTCTGAATTTTCGTTTTACCTGAAGCCATTTCCGCTTGAATTTTAAAACGTCTTAGCAATACCCTAATTTACCCACCCGCAGGTATTTTTAGGAAGTTTAAAAATTGGCCGAACTCAGCTGAAAACCAGTTTAGGACAACTAAAAATACTAACAAACGAAGCTTTAGGACAAAAGTTATAAGGGATTTTGAGGGACACGCGCATTATTGGCATATTTGATGGTAAACATAGAAATATATTATAAAAAGTTTTGTAGTTATAATAAACAAAATACTCTAGGGGAATTCACCCTCTATTTTCCTTTCATTAGTTATTTTGTATCCACTGGAACAAAAAGGAATGCCTACATATATGTAACGGCGGAGTCAATATCCTTAATTAAACAGCTCCTTATTCGTAGCTATTGATACACACTAATTAAAGAAGTTACTTTATTTCTTCCACATTAACCCCCTTACTAATAAATGTTGCGTAACCGTGGTGTATTTAAAAACATGCTTTGTCCTTATCTGTCATTGTGAAATTTGAATTTGACAGATAAGGACAAAGCATGGTTTAGCACCACCGTTACTCAACGTTTATTAGTAAGGGGGTAAGACTCGCAAGTGACCGTGAGCTATACATCTTCTAAAGTAAGTTATATAAGTAAGTTTAAACTATTATGACTTTATTTGGAGGAGGAGCTTTTTAATGGCCTGGCTGGATTTCATCATTAGATACAATTTGATTAGTTAAATACATTAATTATCACCAGACAAAATCTAGGCAATGCAGTTATTTACAACAAATAAAGATAATAAAATATAACTACTAGGACAAGTATAAAATTGATGAAATGATTATCGTAAATGCCTATTCTTACAAACAAAAAAAAAGTGTGAGTAATTTTTTTAGTCTAAGTATGAAATATTTTACTGTCATGGTGATGAAAATAATCGCAAATTAAGACCAAGTAAATTTTGTTTATTTTGATAATATAACAATTACTTCATACAATTAAAATGTAACATAAAAATGTTCGCGAAGACTATCGTATGATCGACTATAGGGAGGAGCATGTGGCGCGAAAGGATCTTAATATTAATCAAATTAGCGAGCACTAAGCTATTAGGTAAGCCAACTATTTCTCATTAGAGGCAACGTCTACTAATTTACGGGCTTATTTAATGTGTACCTGTGTTTTCTAGTATGAGTAACAACCTATATATTCATTGTCTCTTCTATTCGAACGCAGGTTTTATCTAAACTCTAAAACCTGCGTTTGTCTTGTTCTGTGTTTTGTTGCATTGAAAGTGAGGTTCTCTATAATAAAGACAACTCGAACCTTGAGGATTTAATACTTTTTATCATAAACGTATAAAACGTATAAACAATAGGTGTTAAAGTATTACCTAAGACATCAGCGGGTGAAGATGTAAAAACTCAGTTTCACAATACTGATCGGAATGTAATATAAACTTACTGTTGGCGCCAACATAGTCGCATTCTGTGAAATCGAATGCCTAGAGATACCGAAGAACAGAATAATTGATGAAAATAAATCCTTACATTAAAAGTTGTAAGTAAAAGAAAACACACCGTATTATGAGCTGACAAAACTTGTCGAGTTCCAGGCAGTAAAAGGGATAGAAATATATACGAGTAATTACTTGATGTAGTCTCTATCTCCATGCGCGTTGTAAATAAAACACAGCATATGTTACTTAGTGTTATTATAGAGTTCTACTGGTGAAAGACTTGATTAATTTAATTACATACTAAAATACAAATATTTTTTCTTTATATTCGTATTGTACATTACAACACCGTCACAGTCACTGACTGAAACATGGCACATGCTAACTAACTAACTGCTGATACGTCCTCAAGCCTGACGTTTATAAACCGTTTCGAATACACCTCACATTGTTGGCATCAATGTCAACAACATCTTCCGATAACCACCGTGTTATCGTCTACGTAAGGCCAAGTTTAATAATTTATTGTAGTGAGGAGCTTCCTGTATTACGAGTAACTAATACCAAAGTAAATTATGTACGATGCGGCAGACACGGCACGTGATAGCGCGAAACGGTAACAAAGAGTAAAAGACCATGTGCCAATAGGGTACAAATAAATAAATATGAAAGGGTAATTTCACACACCATTTTTATTCCTACTTAATGTAAAAACTAGGCTTGTATAAAATAGTAATACACTCCGGAGCAAAAATACCGGGTCATAGCGCGTTTTTCATACAAACGAGACTATTTCGAAGCCTTTGTTCCTCGCCTGGGGTTGTTTTGAGTGAGGTTTAATGGTGGATACTGCGAGGTTCAATAGAGGAGGTCAAAAGTTCTTAAAATACCTAACTGATCGCACAATCAGTTAACACCACAGCGGGAGAGTTTGGGTCAGCACTTGGATTTCCTTACATTTTATTGCAATTTTAGATGTTTTTCTAAACATGCTCAATTGCGGCGTTAACCGCAGATTTATTCAGTTGGGTATCCTAGGCACTCTAAACTATTAAACTACTAACTAACTAACTAACTATTGTAAACTATTTATAATTATAACGTAATGATGTAAACCTTTTTCTTGAAAAAAATATACCTTGCCGAGTTTCTTACGCCGGTTCTTCTCGGGGCAAAGGTTTTATTTTTCGAACCGGTGGTAATGCTTTTTGACATTCATAGGTGCATTATATTATGCCTAAATTGAAGAATAAAGAACTTTGACTTTTGACTTTGACTTTCACTCTGGAACTCCTGTATCGATGCTCGAGGTATTCATCTTCAGATTTCACTAAAAGCATTCCCTGGCGAGGAACCAAGGCTTCGAAATAGCCTCTTTAGTATGAAAAACGCACTCTGACCCGTTATTTTTGCTCCTGAGTGTATATCGTAAGTATCAATTTGTTTTATGAGACTGACGGCCGCACTTAGAATCAGGTTATGACGATTAAGTTGTTCCTTAATGACGATTTTTCATACCCAAGTTTAAAAAGGGACGAGTTAATTGTCTCTAAAATGTAGCTCTGAGTACGGCGGTAACTCAATTTCAGATTTAGTCCAATCAAAGATTAAGGTGTTATGAGATTCGGTCGTGATGAAACCTACGGGTCATACATTTGCGAAAACAAGGCCTATGTTTTAGGCCATGGTTTTAGGTGATAAACGACGTATAATAATATATTTTGGAATAAGTTATAATGATTGCGGATGGATGTTTCCGAACGCCGAACCATGTCTTTTATTTACGAGAAAAGAGACTTGTCAGACCACTCACACCAGTGTGTACGGGAGACGCTCGACGACCGACATTTTCCCGCCACTATTCAGCTGTTAGTCATTTGAAAATAGCTGCGATATTCTCCCGCCGTACCTCACAATACATCTGCTTTCTTTATATCTCATGTTAGTCATGTTTTTTAAATACCGCGTCGGGTATTCCTTTACCGGTGTCCTTTTTCACTGCGATACTTCTCAAAGCTTCTCAACTCAATAATTAAGCCAAAATCTTGTTGGTAGTAATTGAAGGGGACTCGTCTGAAGAAACTTATAAAGTTGTTTACGAACTTAAACGTACACTTTTACTCCAAAACTGCCGGCTAAGTGGTCAGGAATTTCAAAATAATTTTCTCTTACTCAAGTTTGATGAAAAAACATCTATTAGAGATACAGCTATCCGTTGAGCGGAAGCGTGAGAACATAAAACAAGACCGTTTAAATCACTCGGAAACTTCATTCTGTGTTTTGTAACTGTACTTTCAAACATTCCATTTTGTGGTTTTAATTTAGTCAATATTTTAACAGATACTTAGTGAAGCAAACTACTTATTTTGAGAATAATTTGGGCACGATAAACGCTATTTTAAAAAATGGTTTGCGTTTTGTTAACTTCAGGTCCGGACGTCAATATGGCAAACTGGAAACGTGAATAATGGCCCCCTCTTTCACAAACGGCCGAGTGAAATAGGAGTTCTTTGCGAATTCTGTTGTCACTAACTGTTGAAATACGTTTTAAATCTCACTTTTGCTGAGCTATCAAAGAGTTCTAAGAAATTCAAGAGAGTAGAAATTTAATATGCTTGCACCCACCCACGGCCTTTCCTATTTGCAATATTTTTTAGATTGTCTACACTCGCGGACTAATAATACGGGTCAGAGTGCGTTTTTCATACAAACGAGGCTATTTCGAAGCCTTGGTTTATCGCCAGGGGTTGTTTTGAGTGAGTTTTAATGGTGGATACTGCGAGGTTCAATAGAGGAGGTCAAAAGTTCTTAAGATACCTACCTGATCGCACAACTAGCTAACACCACAGCGGGAGAGTTTGGGTCAGCACTTGGATTTCCTTACATTTTATTGCCATTTTAGATGTTTTTCTGAACATGCACTATTCCGGCGTTAACCGCAGATTCATTCAGTTGGGTATCCTAGGCACTCTGGAAGTCCTGTATCGATGCTCGAGGTATTCATCATCACATTTCACTAAAAGCATTCCCTGGCGAGGAACCAAGGCTTCGAAATAACCTCTTTAGTATGAAAAACGCACTCTGACCCATTTTATTAGTCCGCGAGTGTATATTCGATTTTCATCACAACCATAGTTATTTTTGCATTGTAAGTATAGTACGACCTACCAAACAAAATTTGCATTATAATTTCGAGTACATTAAATAGAAACCTAGTAATATCATGGTTCTAAAACGACAATGTTATAAATTATTTAACTCACTCCCTCATTATTCTGCTTCAAATGCAGTGCAAAAAAGACATTATTATGTAAAATTAATTTTGTTTCGGCGAAATATGTTTGCCAAATTGTATCGTTTCCCAACCGTTTCATTTGTCTACCCGCTTTGTTTTCTGTAACCGTAAATATTTCAGGAATTTATAAAAACTAACCTAGCCCAACCTATAGGGCTCTACACGATGGTACTGAAATAAATTCTAAAATATTTACAGTCACAGGAAAAGAAATGGGTTGACAAACGACTCGTTTTGGCAAACATATTTCGGCCAAACGGCAGGCTCGCACCGTACCGTACAACGTTTGATTACATCTAATAAAATAACCCTAAAACAACGTGTGACTTCATTTATCGCTTGAAATAAGAGATCCATTTATTAAGGTACTAATGCAGTAATTGAATGAGTATCTTTTGTATTTTAACGATCTTAATATTTTAGCAATACTGCATTAATCTACAAGTAATTACACAAGACAATACGGAAGCAGTAAAACTATTGCTGCAGAGGGCGTGAAGCGCTGAACTCAGCTCGTCATCGCCAGTCGAAGTGTAAAACAAACCGCGGCTTGCTCGGATTTGTTTGGAGCTTGTTTGATTCTTGTTTCAATCTTTGTTCAAATAGACATGTACATCCAAATGAACCGGCGTCAAGTAGGGCAAACTTTGTGCGTTGATTTTAAACTGCTAACGGTCCCTTTTGTCGCCAGGGTCACATTTAAATCCAGAAAGTTGTAAATAAAGTAGCGAGTTCTTTTGTGGCGGTATAGTGATGACATTTGGTTTCCCGAGACGTCAAGGGAATGGTATGCCAATTTTGAAAGTAGCGGCTGAATAGGAGACTTTCCAAGATGAGATATTGGAATCAAGGTTCAACACAAAGGGGACCTTTGGTCGCTATTGGGATTCTCGCGAAGTTAATCGATTTACCAATCAGCTTTAATGCTTAGCTTAGCTGTTTTATCTTTGCACCGTAAACAGAATAAATATGAATACGAGAGTAGGTTAATATAACAATTCTTTAAGTGCATTGTCATAATATTTTTGTGATATTTATTTAGTCTTATAGTAGGTGTTGAAAGTTTTTAGAGTTCTACATGGTGGATCTTTGTTTGTGAATGTTTACTATAAGACTATGTATGTGTGTAGATAGAAAATAATACGGACCGTTCTACTCGATACAATCCTATTACTGTCAAGTAAATAAGAGCTATCGTAACATTGACAATACGATAACATGTTAGTAATATTGTTTTATCAAGTAGAATAGAGCCAAATAAATGAAATGACTGTCCTAAAACTGTCCATATTTCGTTCAGAAAATACTGAAATATTTACGCCCTTACTTATAAACGTGGAATAACTGTGGTGTAGGCTAAACCACGCTTTGTCCTTATCTCTCAAATTCATATGTCACAATGACAGATAAGAACAATCAACAAAGCATGGTTTAGCTTACCCCACGTTCCACGTTTATAAGTAAGGACGTTAAGGTGTAGGTTGTCTAATTTTGCCCATTATTGCTCGCGTATAAGGTTTTTGACGTAAAATTTAGCCCGTTATTCAGGTTTCTACATACAGAACAATGAAATTCAATAAAGGCATTAGCTAATGTTATAAGTTTCCGTAAAGGTGGAAGTTCCGTGTCAGTATCTTGTTGGTCCTGGTTTCGTTCGTTGTTGCGAGAGCGCAATTTCCGGTAGCTCCCTACTCGCAGCGCAATCCTTGTTAATATACGAACATGTCGACGTTTTGCTTTTACAAAGACTGCTTCGTATTATGAATATTAATGCTTATGCGTGTAATGTTAATTTCAAATCTAATGGATTTTCAATATTTGACACTATTTAAAACAAATCGCGTTCTTACCACGGTTTAAATCATTGTCGTTTGAGTTAAACCGCGATAACTTTTGCAGAGTCATCGAAACATCTGGTATATTAATCCAAAGATATTCAAGGACAATTGTCGTTTTACCTATTCGGCAATAATCATAACAATAACAGGATACTGATACTGATGCAAGATTTAAAATAATCGTGACCAGCTCGTCGCATCGCATATACGAGGAGAAAGAAGGCGACACCTCGAGATTTTTATGTTTTTACGTGAATTTTTAAAATAAACCATGAGGTTTTTTTTTCTAATCCTTGAATGTTTTCTACGTATCTATTTACTAATTTATTTTCTTTATTTGAGTATAAATAATGAGGATACGTAATTAAATAAGTTTGTTTATCGTAAAATTGTACCCTGATATATTTTACCATAAAAAACTATATTTCATTCGCCCTGTATATCGTTTTATCAACAGCAAATCGCTGTAACGATACTGTATTGTCATTCATGAGTTGCAGCGAGCAACAGTTTATTTGCCGATATCCGCGACACACGATTGCAAAACTTATACATGAGATCCTTTTAACTATAATGTATGTATAGCTTCAGCCATTTCAGAGAAAAAGGGCCATGGCAAACAGACGGTCAGTCGGATATTAAAAGTAATCTCATAGGGTCCATCAGAAGAGCGGTCCATAAGCTCGAATTCTTATGGGGTATATGGTACCGAGTTCTTATTGTTTACACCTAAATTTTTGGTGAAATACTCAAGAAAAATACAGAGAGAAACTAGTAGGTATTTACTGCGGATTGAATGTTAACGCTGCGTTTGTTCATCTAACAAGAAAACTCCAGCGAAATTACTTTTCAGATTTCAAATAAGTTCTACGGCAATGGTTATATTATGCAAGTACTTTGATTCACTCAGTAAGAGTATCAGCAGATAACAACACAGTAGTTTGCGCTCCAAGGGGCGGGGATATCTCTGGGAGACCATTCACTTCACTATTCCGATCCTGAACAGTTTCAAATTATTTGAATGCAAAGATTGTTACAACAATTCCGAACAGATAGCTCATAAATAAGTTTGAATACCTACCAAGTTGTTTACAGACAAGGTATTAGCTTGAATTTCTATTGAGAAAATTATAGGTAGATACGCTTCGGATCGACGCGCACACGCTTGGAATAAACGGACGTAGATTAGCAAAAACGTTCCAACCCACAACTTGGTCAAAAATGAGTTATCTATACCAATGAGATCAGTTAACATGGTATTTTCATAAAGCAAAAACGTTCCAAGCTACCTTGTGTGTGTGATGAGATATGACCATAGTGGTCCAACCCACACATATGGCAAGTGTGAATAAAAAAAACACAGAAATGTTCTGACATGTCTGAAACATTTTTGTTTCCGTACAATAGTACGGTTTGGTGCTTGTTAATATTATACCATTACGAAAAGGATCCAAGCGGCCTGGAACGTTTTTGAGAAATATGTATCATGATATTCAAGATTAAAAGTTAGTCCCAAGACCCTTCCAAGTAACCTGGTACGTTTTCGTGAAATGTGTCCGTTTATATATGGTATAGATGTAATTCATAAAAACGTTCCAAGTATTTCTCCGCTTACTTCTTCAAAACTACGCAGATGATTTTAACAGGTTCTTTGCTTATTGGTTAGTGATCAACGAGTATATAATTTTTAGATATTGCATCTGTGCAAAGCAGACGCGTGTCAATAGTTTCTACTGCTTAATAATTTGGAACATTTTTGAGAAATAGATACAGGAACATTAACACCAACATAAAGTAATAATAATGATCCATCACTGAACATTACTGATAAACTTAAAAAAGTTATCTCTAAACTAAGGTTGAATGGTTTGGAACGTTTTTGCTAATCTACGTCCAAACGTAAATTCCAGGTGTTGTTTGAACCTTCGCTAAACGTGGTGGTCAAGATACTTCAGTAAGTAACTATGATAAAGGAAAGAAAGGATTATGGTTCAAAAAGGACAGAAAACAATACTTAAACAATATCAAATATTCGATAAAGATACAAATAAACAACAAACAGGGCCTCTATTCTAGGCGGCAAAAACCCATATTGGCATTGACTTGTTATCGTTTTGTCATCGTTTTGATAGCTCTTATTTACTTTACAGTAATCATCACATTTCAAAGACCATATTATTTTTACCGCCTAGAATAGAGGCCCATAGCCTCTGTTTAACACGGTTAAACAATTTTGACGTGTTAAAGTTACGATAGCTCTTATGTATTCGCCAGTAATGGCGGTCGAGTTTGTAACAATACGATTAACACGTTTGAATAGAGACCCAGTACAATACAAACAGAAGAAGTTCAATACGACCGTCTCTTTTTCTCTTATTAATACTACCTACATCATAACTCCTGTAAGTGAGGGTTTCCTTTAACATGAAGTGTGTTGCTAAACTGTGTAAGGGATGGAGTAATTGGAACAGTTATGAGCAGGGTTTTGGTTGAAAACAGAATAGAATAGAAATCATTTAGAACGTTTATACATTTAAAAAAAGGCAGCTTATATTTCAGAATCCATTCTAAGAGAATTGCACTGCATCGGAGGACAGTCCTTTGTATGTAAGTACACTCTTTATTGTACAAAAATAAAAATAAATCAAAACAGGCAATATAGAAAAAGCAAGTACAAATGCGAACTTGACATTGAACTTGAACTTGGCGAAAGGGTTTTCTTCCAGCTAGCCCTTTGCATTGTATTTATGCATATAAAATGCTTTGCATTGTATTTATGCATATAAAATGCTTTGCATTGTATTTATGCATATAAAATGCTTTGCATTGTATTTATGCATATAAAATGCTTTGCATTGTGTTTATGCATATAAAACGCTTTGTCCTAAATGACTGACGGACGGATTATTGCACAGCCTAAAGCTAATCGTAGAGACCTGAAACTTAGAAGGTGTGTACTTTGTATGACGTAGGCATCCGATAAGAAAGGATTTTCCGAAATTCTACCCCTAAAAAAAGGGTGAAAAAGGATGGCAAAGTTTGTATGGGACAACGTGATTGCTTAGTCCAATCTACTTCAAATTTTGCATAAACATTCTTTAACAGAATTTAAGGAAGACGTGTTTCGTATTTTATTGAAATTCATCCCCTAAGGGGGTGAAAAAGGTGTAGAAAGTTATTTTGGGGTGATTTGCCTCGAAGTTAATATCAATACTTCATACTGCTTTTGATTTACATTACATTTTATCTTGACACATGTTTAAAAACTCAATCCGATTTTATTAAAAAAAGGTTGAGCTGACATAAAAGCTTGGTGCAATGCAAATATTCAAACCGCTGAGTCTTAAGTTTCCATTTTTGGTACATTGGGGTATGAGGTCTAGGGGTGCAGTATGAAAGGATTTCCTGAAAATCGACCCCCAACGGAAAGAAGTAGGGGGTGTAGCGGTAATTCTACGCGTACGAAGTCCCGGCGTCCTCTATTAACACAATATGGTAACATTTTTTTGCCATCATTTAACAACTGATATAAATATAAATAAAAAGTTGGTTTATTTTTCCTTTATAAACGTCTAGAAACTATCTTTTAATATTACTTTTTATTTGTTTGCAATACGGTTTTCACTTGTTTTTTCAGAAGAACACAATTCTTCCTCTCTACCTTCGGTTATAGCACTATGGTCAAAAATCCGAGACCGAGAAATCCAATAAAATCCACGAAACACTCGAGTGTTATCAGAGTTCCTTGTTCTAAATCCCCACAAAGACTACGGTGATAAATAGCGACTATGGGGCTTAGCGAGCGGCGTGGGGGTGTCCGATAGCACACCGTGTCCATTTATTTCTTTGGACAACCTGGGCCTATACTCGACATTGACTAAACGCTCGAAGGCAATAAAACTAATCTTTTTTCCTATTTTATATCTTTATAACGATCATATTTTGCAGCAATATAATTGGGTTTTATTAATTTGCCAGCAAAGTGACTGTACCGTTGAAAATCGGCCAAGTGGGAGTTGGACACGCAAATTAAGGTTTCGATTTCATACAGTTGGCTCTCATCAAAACGATTTATAAGTAATCCGTAACGTTCATTTTAAGTAATTTTTGAGGTTTTTTTTTCATGTAGTATTTAGTGAAACTGTTTTTTTTGGATATTTGTTTATTTCAGGTAAAAACTTCAGGGATAAGGGAGATAGTGCTTTTTGGTATTTGTTTTATTATAATAATATATCGAAAACTAAATAAAATAATAAACCTAGTATTGAGTGTCACAAATGAAACCGTTTCAAAATATATCATAGTTATTTATAGCCCCACTTCTAAATATAAACCCCCCTTTTTAGGCTCGTTATGCAAAGTAGTTTAGTAAACCATATATTTCTGCATTAGCAAAATTAACCTAAAGCAGAAACTAATGAAGAACTTGAGAGAGAATTATCTCTGCGGGAATATAAGGAGGGAAATAAGTAACTTAGCTATTTAATACCCATGGCAACTTTAGTGAATACTACTTTACAAGTTAGCTAGTAGTAGTAGAGCAATTTTGACTTGGTCGACCACCTCTTTACATCCTATACCATGTAGTGAGATTCTGTTGGATTAATCTGTAATTAAATAAATAAGAAATAAATATAATGGCGCTTTTTACTCTCAGATTTTTTAAAGCCACAAGATTTCTTAAAAAAAACGAGTCCGTATCCGTGTATGAGTTTCGCTTCATATCCACTAGTGGCAGCCTCCGAACTCCGAGCTCACGCAAGTGGAGATGCTGCCTCAACCTGAGGCACGCCACGACACGAGCCATGATCGTCGCCACGAGCCCAGCCATATTTTTTCGTTTTTTTTTACCATGCTCAAAGGAGCCTCAGTCTAAGCCGTGCATTTGTTTGATGGAGACGGGCGTGTCAGCTGCGCAAGCTGCGAATCAAGCTGAGGCGACTCGCTTCGAGCTGATCCGCAACGTGCCTCAAGCCTTTGCCTCAAATCGAGGCTGTTCGGCCTGAGTCTGCTCAAATGGATACACGGCTTTTGATATATGAATAAATAGAAACAGATACGCACATTGAACTTACATGCACAGTGCTAACAGTTTTTTAATATTTAGTTGTTGGCAATGTTCGTTTTTCTAAGAAACACGTGTGACAGATATACTGTCAGCCGCGAGTGCAAGTGAGATAGCAATAGCCAGCCGAAAGCTATTAAGAAGCTGGGAATACTGTATACAGGTTGATATTGGACCTATAAATAAAATACAAGACACCTGTATAACCGCTCTTTTTGCGTCGGAGATAAATGCTTCGAACTAGGAACATGTGACAACGGTAACACTGTAACCAGCGTAGTTATTATAACATTAAACAGTATCGCGTTGCGTTGAAGAAAATGTAGGTAACATTACATAGAAGCCGAGTTCTTTGATGTGGAAATAAAAATTTCCGTCTCGTTTTAGGTATCACCCCTTTGTGATGCCTTTACCGAGTCTGTACTCTCTTTGTGTGGTTATTGGGAATGTTATAGAAATAAAAGTTATATGTACTTGACTAGTCGCTGCTCACGACTCCGTCCCCTAGAAGTCTTTTATCGCTCCTTACGCTAAAATGTACTATGTCCTTCCCGGGACTCAAGTTATATTCATACCAATTACCTGAGTCGGTTCAGCGGTTCAGCATCGAAAGCTTAACAGACCGACATGCAGAGTTACATTCGAATGTATAATGTTAATATAGAAGTATAATAGATGTAGTTAGTGTAATCCATCTACAAATGATTCTTTATTATTAAGGTAAACAATCATTGTTTTAAATAATATTAAGTACCACTTAATTCTTTGCGGTTTTTATAATCTGCCCTTATAAGCATAATTTGAAATAGCATTTAAAAAATAAACGGCGATATTGATTTGCCCTAATCGCACATTAAATCCAATTGTGATACAATGTAAAACGGAATTCATACAAAATTCTTACCGCATTAATATCTCTTATTGAAAAAAAACGTAATTGAGTGTCACTGTTGGATTTAACTTGCGGCATTGATCATTAAGCGTAATCATGACTTTAACAAAAGCTATTATTCAAACGACAATAGGATTTCGTCCGATGCGAGCCAATGTGGACCCCGTAATTTTATGTTGCACTAGTGCGTAAATGAACACGTAAAATGAATTTGATATGCGTGTTCGTGCATATCATGCAATCCCCAAAACAAATCCGCCAATCCTAGCCGCAAATTAATGTCGCTTGTTAGTATTTTTGCTTCAAGCACCAACCGTATTGTCATAGCTCATATAAATTTCTACGTTATAGCTTCACGTCCCTTTAAACACCAAAACCACAACACTTCTGACAGTACCTGCTAAGCAGATAAAAAGTAAATCCTAACACATTGTACAACCATGGAGTTTCTGAATATTGATAATTTGACGCCGGTATAACAATACTTTTATTACTATTCAAGTTGAGCATTGTTTTTCTGCTGTCAATACGTGTATTATCAATGTTCAGAAACTTTATCTGCCTAGGCACCTA
Source organism: Acleris sparsana (assembly GCA_923062465.1). Lineage (NCBI taxonomy): Eukaryota > Metazoa > Arthropoda > Insecta > Lepidoptera > Tortricidae > Acleris > Acleris sparsana. Next base: position 8,829,299 of record OV281293.1, read on the forward strand.
GTACTACAGTCACGCAGCATCATCACCTCTCAAGCTGTAACGAGTTAATCCATTTTAGAACGTGGCATCTCCACTTTGCGCGGATTTCACCACGCATACGATTTAACGAGTACTCTTGAGTTATTGGGTCTCTTGAGTTATACAGAGTGATTTTGAATTAGTGTATTACAACTCACTTATGTACTTAGTTAAATAATAGTTTTATAGGTATAATCATTTTAGTTTTAGACGCTTAAGTCTCTCATCTATCGTAGGTTATCAGATCTTATCTTCTATCTTTCTACTTAGTAAAGTATTTTTTCTTAATTATTAAAACATAACTACCAACAACACGAGTGAGTTTTGTCGAAAGGGGTAGGTAATTATAAACTGAGTTGTGGATACCATTTCAAAATCACCCTGTATCTAATTATGTTGAGACTCTCGATGCTTCGAAAGGCTTCATCGTTGCTTGCCGTCGCCTGGGGAATTATCCGGTCGTCAAGGGCAAGGGCCTTGGTAAAGGTGTTCGGTGTTGCCCTAGTGGGTCATAACATTAAGATTGGATCATATTCTACTGAAAGAATACCTATACAGTAATGTTTAATGGGATAATAGATACCTACATGAATAATTAACAATTATATTTCACGATGGATAATTTACATTGAAATTTGTGTAAGTATAGATATTATTTAGTGCCTGAATTAACAGTTGCAATGTCATCCTGAGCAAACAAAACAGTTCATAACTTACATCGGGTGTTAAAAACATTGCAACTAAGAAAATAAAATGATCAAAGGTAAAAAATGATAATTGAAAGTACCTACTGCCTCCCGCAGTGGTTCAGGTCCCCTGGACCGCGGCCAAGCTATCACAACCCCGGAATTGCCTACACTTGAAACTGTTGACTAAGTTTTTACACATACTGTTCTGAGTTTTGAACCAAGTCGGGTGTATTCTTAATTAACTGGCCCAGATACAGGGAAGTTCCTTAAAACTTGTGAGATTACTTTCTAACTCAAGATGAAAAATATTGCTTACGAACTTACATAATAGTTTCAAGAATGTTCATCTAGCTAGAGTGAAGTGTGTTCAGTGTGTACCGGGTAAATTAATTTGCCTTATACTTTACAATCTATTTCATTCACTTACTAAACTCACATGAGAGGTACTTAAAAATAGGCTATTAATTTCTCGTATTTAAGTTCCTGAACGGCGTCGCTAGGTGTGTACCAGTGTAGATTTTGTGTAAAGTTAGAGAAACAAGTGTAATACGTGTTTATATGAGCTGTCACAGGAATCATCTGAGATGAAAGTTACGCTATTCGTGGAGTGAAAACACAGCTAGGACACACCATATGTTTTTACTACTGGCTTAGGTACTCTACTTTTTTAGGAAAGTTATTCATGTTTTTTTAATTCAACGCGTTGGAACTTAGCAAAATATTACTAGAAAAAATCGATTAAATTTCAAAATCAACATCAGTGTGAAATGGTTAATTTAATATTTCGATATCAAAACTGCAATAATTTTATTAGGTGTATTCCAATACTGTTCGTTAATACGAGTATATTTAAAGTTTAATTAATATTTATGTAAGTAGGTACCTAACTGATTACGAAATAAAGATGGAAAAGTTAAAAACCTCCATCATTTCACTCTTTTTCCTCGTTTAGGTCGGCAAAGAGTCTGTCGTCGGTTCAATATTACATTACAGCATGTAATAAAAAACCCGAACTCAAATTTCAATGTGTCCATCTTGTACATATCTAGTGATACTGTGATCTTTATTAAATGGTTTTTTATAAAACAGAGTTCTTGTTTCACCCTGTATATCAATATCAGTGTGCAAGTAGCGGCAGCTCGGGCAGCATGTTCCAATTTACGTGCTATTCATGGAACGTACAACGTACGGGCACGCGGCGGATACGACTTTTTCATGTTTCACTTTGTGTACTATTTTCCTATTCTTACTTTTTCTTGCGAATTTAGTTCTTTTGATCTACCTACTAGGTGATTCTAACCTAGTATATAAAATTTTATTTTAATTTGATCTTAATGTTGTTTTATGCAAAAAAATACAATGCGTTGAACCTTGAAAAATATTAAAGTAGTAGATAAAACAAACAAAAACGCAAAATGAATGAAAGTAGTTTCTAAAATCGAGCAATTTTGAAATATTGTTTAATGAAAACTGGGGTGATTTTAAAACTGTGACTTATTGGGATAAGTTTATTAGTACTTACCTTATTCTGTTAATTGTTAGTGGTTTTAAAACATTCGTGTGTACTTAAGTAGGTACAAAAGCTAGTTATTAAATTCGGTGCCAACTTGGACCAAACCAACTTGTAATTAAAAAAGGAAATACAAACGAGTAGGCAATTTCTAGTTTACACATTCTTGAAAAAACTTTATTCTACTACACAGAAATATAGGTACCTATATCAAGCCAACACAACAAAAACGTCTCAATATCACTAATCAACTTTTTAGCCGAGTCGTTTGTGTGTTCCCATTCACTCGTTTGTGACCCTTGCAATTTCATCTGCCCTTGCGTATACATACTGTAAATGTATGTATCCAACACATACATAATACAGGGTGAGAGGCTATGCCTTAGATGCTTATTGATTACAGGCTGCTGGCTCGACTGACATTTTCACAGAGTTTTTCAATAGGAAAAAAAGTGCTAAGCAAAACTTTATAGCGATATCAGTTACATGATTTTTATTATAAATACATACATATACCAACAACTCTAAAAACTTGTCGTTAATTCTGTAACCACATTCTGCACAAACAGGCTAAGATGTTTATCAGTGTATATATTAGTGTCAGGTTGCAAGCCCATCGCTTAACAAATACTACAAGCCTTTATTCCCTTATCGCCGCTTATGACTTCCACGGAAAGAAATGGAGTGGTACCTACTTAATCTAAGCCGGCAACCCCCCGGCGGTTTTATTATAAATGAAAAGTTAATTACCCTTTCAAATTTGTCGACAAAATATTTTAATTTAATTATAAAGGGCTTTATTTACAATATCAAAGAATTAAGTACACAAGTTATTACATCGTAGAAAGGTACACACGGAACACGGTAAAGGAACACCGATTGATTTTGATACGATGTTATTTTAACAATGTTCCTTAGTACCTATATGCAGTATAACATGATGGGTTGTAGATTACCTATTTATCAATTTATCGCCGCGTAGAGTAAAAATGACTTTTTATACACCCTGTATGTGTTGTACCGTACAACGTACAAGTTGTAAAGGTGTACCTACGTAAAACAAGCGCTCGGGGCGATTAAGGCGGTGGTAGCTAGACGCCAGTCTTTGAGAAAAAAATACCAGCGAAACCATTCGGTGTAATTATATTCGGTAATTAATTAGAAGATATCTACTAAATAAGGTATTCTTAAATTTATAAAAAAGAGGTACAGAAACTGAAAACGTTAATACTAGGTTGTAGGATCTATAAGTATTTTGTAGTATTTATGAAATATAAAGATATTGTATGTAATGTTGCACATACACATTTACACCTGTATTTTTTACAGCAATATACTAACAAGGTGCTCATGAATATTTGAATACGCTCTAACGCCTTTAACAATAAAGTCCAATTTAGATAATTTTGTCCACCTTATGTTATGTAATGGCGGCTGTACGTGTGTGAATTATGTAGGCAACTGAGCAAACTAACACTTAATGTAGCACCATCCAGGCTAAGGTCCAGCGTCCAGCGTAATATTCAAACATAAGTTCACATTAAACGCCAGGTAGGAAACTGTAGGCTTAACTTGTGCAGTGTCACCTATTCGGAAGAGTTTGGAGAGGCGCCAGAGCGGCCGGGCGGAAGTGTGCGCGCGCTGAGTGCTCTCCGCGGGCAACTGGCCGGCGGTAATGCAGCAGGACAGTCTTTTAGAAATACATCCTGTATAGGCATATATTTGAACGGAAATGGATGATTGTATAATGTAGAACGAGACAAATTGACGTGAGCTGCTGTGGGTTCAATTCACATCTGGAACTTTTTAGCAGGTGGTCTGAAAAAACATATGCTTACCTATAGAGATTTGTACTTTTTTGTTGTTATTATTTACTGAGATTTTATTATCAGTGTTGGCTACGCCCGCTTTGGACTAGTGGGCGGAATGACGAAAATTTATGTAGGCATTACCGAATGCGAATGCGAGGTGAATGAACCTTTGACGTAGAAAAACCACCCACAACCATTAGCAGAAATTAGTATACGTATTTATTTTCTTAGTCAAGAATTTAAAAAAAGTATGCATTTGAAACAAAACCTCTATATCATGTTTTATTTTAAAAACTTCCCGTTGTCTTTTTTAGTTGTATTGCATACAAACATACATATACGTAAAGGAGCCTCGTCTGCCAACAAACCACTCTGTGGTTTGAAAGAAGAATTTATGTATTTAGTTGTAAGCAATATCTGTGAATAAACGTATTATTATTATTATGATCTCAACTTTCATTTTCCAATAGTTAACAAAATTTTCTTGCTAAAAAAAAACCAGTTGCAACAAAAAATCCGGAGATGCACAGAAAATACCGTAGAATTAATGGGACCGCATCCGCAGAATTTTAATGAACATAGCTGAAGAAAATCTAATCTGCGATTCTGTGGGGCAGCGCGGTTCGTTCTAGTTCGTTAACTGTCTCTTATCGAGCGTGACACGCTTAGAGTGGCTACAGCTACAGGCACTCGAGGAGTGCGGGTGATATATTACAGCGGGCGACGGGTTTGACCCTCGCCGGACGTGGTATTGACGTGTACCGTAAATCCAGCCGAGACAACACGGCTTCCTCATAAGGGTACATTCCTTACACTGGCCAGCACTTGATCGGATCGGTTAAATCGATTAGTGCTCGATAACTCGAGTGCGAGTCGGCTTCGTTAACAAGCTTCGACAACCGACTCGTATCTGATCGGCGAGGTGTGGGGGTCTATTAAGCCTAAGCGTTCAACCCTTGACCATTACTTTTTTACTAGTGACGACAGCAGGTATGCGTTGCTCCCATTAAACCGTTCACGCTAAAAGCTTTCCGACCAAACCTATTTGGGATAACGCTGTACCGTAAATGTATTTAAGGTACCAAGAGCCGTATTTCCAACGTAACCCTGATACGGAAACATGTATCGGAACTTTAGCTTTAACTCGATTCATAAATATTTGTTGTTATACATTTCTACCCATAAATACTTTATTATAATGCTTTCATAAACCCCTCGATAGTGTTTAACACTCTTATTAGATTCAACCAATCGAAAGGTATTGGGTTTTTCTAATTTTCACGGAATTTAAAAAAAGAAATTGTACTCTGTCGCTGTGGGTACTGATTGTTGCTGATCAGCGCCTCTATTCTAGGCGGTAAAATCCAAATCGTATTTGACTTGTTACGGTATTTTTTTTAAGTCGGCCGCCATTACTGTCGCGAAAATAAGAGCTATCAAAACGTTGAAAACAGATCAAAAACGATATGGTTTTTACCGTGTTGAATAGAGGCCCTGTAAGTACTAATTATAATAGGTTACTAATCATGAAACATGCAAATTCAAGGAAAATCGATTCAAATTTGAAATGACAAACAAATGCTAGAAGCAAAAGTTTATCGTTGTGATTTAAAAATAAATATTTCAGGTGCGTAACTTTAGGTGGGCAATCTTCTTGTCTGGTTTACAATTTTAAAGAAGGTTGTCAACGTCAGCTAGTTTTGAACCAAATCTCTGACAATCGGACGGGTAAAAAGAATTTTGCTATCCCGAGGGAGATTTTCAGGCGCCGCAAAAGAGGTTTTATTTAATTTTTATTCATCGGATTACATAAAATGGAACGCACCAACCATGAAATTGTATTCTTCTCATTACTAAATATTAAACCCATTTCGGCGAAGAAATAAAGCCAAATTCAGATAAATACGTTATTGAAAACGAAACGAAACCGTATAGAAAAGTATCTTGGGTGTATTTGGAGAAATCAAGTCTACAAAAGTAGTCGGATAAAGATAATCTTCACTTTCGTCTAGACATGTGAATTTCCTAAAAACTGTAATAACTGAATGAAAGCTTTCCAATTATTTTAACGTTCCTGCGTGAAACGTGACCGTAGTATTTTTGGAGTCGTTAGTGAAACAGGGCGTAATGAATACAGGTACAGCGTCACTACACGAATGGTTAAAGACTTTGGAAAATGTGTTAAAGAAATGTTTTCGAGAGTTTCCTCGCGAATGAAAAAAAAAGCTGTTAAGACATAGCACAAGATCTAATATAGAAATGTGGTGAATTGAGTTGGTCATTCCTTTCCTTGTTCAAACTATGTTAAAATGGGTCTCTCCGTCGGTACTGCACCCGCGAACGTGTAGCCATTTGTCGGACGCGGACTCAGATCGTGACGATGAATTGAAAACTGTTATTTTCAAAGTAAACATTTCGCTCTATGTACTGGTATACTTTTTTTTTATACAATGCCTTAAAAAGTATGGAAAAGGAACTGCAAATGATTTTTTCCTGTTGTTAATAGACACATTATCTTGAGTGATTCAGTTACAGTTGCTGAAATAGCAACCAAAGCATCTTTAATTTGGTTAAGCGTCTTTTGTCGCGAGGTTCTAATAACGTTATCCCGGCCGATCCAGCGGCGCCGACGCCCGCTCATTTCACTTTATTTGTTTAGGACAAATTAATGTCACTTTAGGGGTGCCATCGCTTTGGAAACTGTTACGGTTGACGCCCCCGGAGTGGTAATTGCGGAACGTGTGGCCACACACCGAATAATCACCTATTTACAGACCGCATCTGGAGCCCCGGCGTCGACTGTGACTATACAGTTAATTAATTATTATGTTATAAGCTAACTTTGTTCTTACCTGTGAGTCATGTGTAACACTAATTTATTATCCTAACGGTTTACTAATTTTCATGCTGGAATGCCAATAACACATAACACCCAACTGACAAATTAATTAAATACCAATACAATGTATGCCTATCCAATAGCATTAGCATTCCTGCCCAAGTTAAATTGATGGATTTCACCTGACCCGTTCCTGTGATGACGATTAGTTTCAGTATGACCCCACATTCCAAATAGGATACCTTTCTAGGAATCCAAGTAGACTCTCGAAAAATAGACCCGAGGATGTGCCCACCTAGTGTCCTAAAGTGTGGCTCCCAGCAAAGTCCAAACCCTCGCGTCCCTCGTTAGTATAATGGTTAAGCCTACCGTCTGTTTGTTCGCAGTACGCCAGGAGAACGAGCGAATGATGCACGACGTGCTCCAGGCGGGAGTCTTAAATCGCACCCAGTCGTCGGGGGGATTGCGCTGACGCCGCGCTACTCGCCGCGCCCGCGGCTGGACAACGTGCGGCCCGCCGCCGCGCCCCCGGAGGACCCCCCCGAGCCCGAGCCCGACGCCGACGCGGAGCCCCACGCCGAGGCTCTCGCCGGCCCCCGCAGCCCGCCGCCTGCAGGGACCAGCACTCTCCGCACCCCGGTGAGCCAAGCCCCGGCGGGCCCCACGTGAGCCCTGACTCTCCGGTCTCCACTGCGGCCTGCTCCAGACGCGCATCTGTTTAGTGTTGAAAATCGAATCGTCAACGCACAAAACTGCCAGTGACAACCAAATGCACCGAGCTGTGACACGTATGTGAACAGAGAGAATTATAAATATTACTCGACATAGACATACTTGTTAGTTACTCGTTCGTGAATTGAAACTGATGGAAGACGTAGGTAGATAATGTGAAATTGTGAATAAATTAGGAATGAAAATGTTGTTGTTGAATTGTATCAGGATAGAATATAAAAGACAATGTCAATAATCTACAATAGTAATTAACGCCGATGATGAGTACTTAGAATATAGACAAGCAAGAGTCGAAGAAAGAAATTAAATTTATACTTAACGTTACAATATATTTTTTGCTAAACAACAATGTGATGACCCGGAATAAAAATAATGTCCGGCCGGAGTACTTTTACTTTTGACAAGGTTACGACCGGTTAAGTGAATGAATTCACCCTCATCAATGCTTCAACTTTGCTCCACGTTGTTGTGGAAACGGATTTCTGGTCATGATATTGATTTTAAAGGCTTTGAAAGCAGCGAAGCTTGTCTTTTGGAATGACCATAAAACAAAGGTAAGAGGATCGAAGGGATCAATTACTGTAATAATTATATACATTTTGCAAATAATTTAATTTCTTCCTTGGGCTTCACTTACTATAATAATACTGGCATAGATTAAAGAAGATCCACAGCAAATTATGTATCATAAAAAAATGACGACCATGTTGACCATAATAAAAAAAAGTGTAATCGGACTGGACACCCTGCAGTTTCCCTAAAGCTTACAGTGGGAAAACTATTGTATGATAAAATTGTTATTTAATTATGCTAATAGTTAAAATTAAAAACCTATGAAATGTTGTATCAGAGCACTACATAAATATTGATTTATTCGACCGTACCCTGCTGTAATTGACCTTTTTCTTTATAGGTCGCATCTGGCGAACCTGCTGAAGCGTATCAAATGTAACTGTAATTGTTATTGAATATTTGAGTACATTGTTTTGCGTTTCAGTCATATGACAAAACTAGTGAACGGGGAATTGGCGTTACTTCGTATTTATAGTTTGTTTTATACTTTATGCCGGGCAACTCCAGGTTATAACTTAGTATTTCCCGTCCATCTTCTACGAATATACCTACGTTTGTTCGATATACTAATAACTTTGCTATGTTCTTTACTAACCCAGAGGGGAACATATTAATAATGTATATTCCATAATTTTACCCAGAATTACCTTAACTGCGTGCAAGAAAAGAAAGCACCTTAAATATATATACCAACGTAAAATAATAAAATATTTTCTTTAAAAGTATACAAAAAGACTAGTTACTTAATTTTGACCAATTTCAGAAATTATCGACGTAGGTACTAGTAGCACTTTAATATTCTAAAGTAACTCTTATAAATATAATGGACTGTTACTAAACACTTGATACGTAATGTAGAAAGAAGATGTAACGACTACCTCTGTTGTTCTGTTATTTAGCTTCAAATCCCCGTTTACTGGAAGTTTATGAATAATGTATTAATAGAGTAAGTAATTAGATCAATTACTTTGATGCCGGCTGCCCCATCGGAAGCAGTCGGAACGAGCTTTCAACGCTGCGCTTAAGCTGTTTAACGTAAGAGCTTTTTGTAAGAACTACGGTAGATGTTGTAGATAATTAATTAATATGCATCGAGGATTTTCGTTTGCAGTGAAGTGAAAAAACGAGTTTGTAATCTATAAATACATGGGTGTTGTCTGAATGTTAAAGGTGAATTGTTATTTTGTGTATTGTTTTCACTTTGCTGTAATGTTTCAAAAGGCATAGGTGAATTAAAATTCAATATGGAAGCGAACGCCATTCTTAAATGGCAGCGGCATGGGCAACCACGGCCCACTGGTTCCATCGCTATTGAACGCAGCCCGATGCACCGGCGTCATACTACGTTGTTATGTCGCGATTGCGCATTGTAGACGATCCCGGCATCTTACGAATCATTAAATTTGAAATTTTTATTTCAAATGTCCAATAAATGTCGCTTTGTGAAACTATTTTCGATTTCGAATAAGATTCTACATGCTTGTCACATAATACTGTACACCGATGATTTTATTACGTAGGAAAATATTACTTTTATAATATTTAATTTGATTAAAATACTTGAGAACCAATGTGTTATTAGTCAGTCATGTGAATTGATTTTGATTTATGATGACATGCCCTAAAAGCCCAACGTCGTCAACGATAATTAACGGAAATCAATCATTCAATAATTAGTTACGGGTATAATTCACCGAGCATGGAAATATTGATGCAGGTTTAATAAAGCACTGGATCTTGCTTGCATGGCATCTCGCTATTAATAGAAGTATGGGTACGTAATGCTGCAACTTTGTGGCCGCGCTCTCATAATGAGCGCTTTAAAGTACCTACCGACACACCGGCCTCTTGCGCGAACTTTTCGTTTCCAGCTGCAGGCTCTGTGCCCCAACTTCTATATTAGATCGCCGACACAGTGGTTCTACGAGGCTCGAGCACTTGTTTTAAAAGTATCTTAACTGTAAATGAACAAGCAATGTAAAATCTTTTTCGTTTTATTTCGAGTCATAGCGTACAAAAGCGGCTATATGCGAAATTAATCCTTTGTGCCCGGTACTTACACGTTTTTGCATAATGATCATTTTGGCATTTATTTGAGAATAGAAGTACGCGATGTAAATTATTGGTTAAGCGGTAAGGTGTTGGGATTTAAACGATGTAAACGGCGGCTGGGTGGTTAACAGAAGTCCTTGCACGCTGCGTCGCAAAGATATTGTAACATTACCTACGTAGAGATTTGAATGCAAGCTAAGGTCGCGCCACTCAACGTCTAGGCTAGTTACCTACTGTTATTTTGTCGATTGAGTTCAATGGGTTCTCTGCCTTTTGGCAGAAATAAGTAAGTTTGGCCGAATAAATTGTTTCCCAACCGTTTCATTTGCCAACCCGATTTTATTTCAGTTACTGTAAATATTTTACACATCATCATCATGTCAGCCGAAAGTCGTCCACTGCTGGACATAGGCCTCCCCCAAGGCTTTCCAAAATATTTTACACGATGTTACTGAAATAAATCCTGAAATATTTACATTTACAGAAAAAAAAGCGTGTTGGTAAATGAAACAGTTGGGAAACGATGCATTCGGCCAAACATATTTCTGGCAAAAGGCAAGATACCAGTTCAACGACAGTTTACACGAAAAAACCCTTCTTTAACCAAAGATATACCGCGTGTCACCGCATCTATTTCACGCGCCAGACCAAGTTCCCACTGCCTCGTACCAGTGTATCCCTCCTAAATCTCAACAAGCATTGCCTCTAAAGCCTCTTCATAAATTCCATGCCAAAGGTTTCCCTCTTATCGACGTAAAGGAACTGAAGTAGAATCTGGAACCAGAACTACAACAACAAAACAATAACATTTTTTTTCTATAGTTTATTATAGTAGGTACGTTTGGTTACGTACGTTTGGTTAATGTATGAAAAAGAATCCAAGCACTGTTTTTAATTAAACTCCAGTTATTAGGAAACAGGTATTCACGTATTATAAACACGTATTTGAAATACTCAACAAAGGCGAGCCATTTTATTTCAGATTTTTAACGTATCTTTGTTGTAGGTACCCCACTTCGACGTGGGTAATTTTGATTTTGCGTTATAACTTTAATAAAACGAATTTATTGCAAAGAATAATATATGGCACGATAACACATGTATGATGAAATTGGCTCTGTTCTATGTTAAGTTACATTACTGTGAAAGTGTAATTCTCTGATAACAAAGAAATTATAAGCACCTTGGTCAGAGGTTAAACCCCAAATACTTTTATAACTACATATATAAATTGATTACTTCCATTCTCGTAATGTTCAGTTAGTCTTATGCCTAACGGCTATCGGCACGACAGTCAATGAATGTTCAGTCAACATAGTTTGCTATAGAATCGATACAATATTACAATATCGTTGCGACTCATCATGTCCTCTGAGCCATCAGTAGGGTTATTCTCTTAAACTACTTACTTTGACGACGCGCTGGCCAAGTTGGTAGTGACCCTGCCTACGAAGCTAGCGGTCCTGGGTTCAAATCCCGGTAAGGGCAGATATTTGTGTGATGAGCGCGGATATTTGTTCCCGAGTCATGGATGTTTTCTATGTATTTAAGTATATATTTCTCTATATAAGTATTTATATCGTTGTCTAGTACCCATAGTACAAGCCTAGAGCTTAGTTTGGGACTAGGTCAATTGGTGTGACATCGTCCCCTGATATTTATTTTTATTTATTTACTTGCAACTACTTTGACCAAACATTGTCAAAGTCATTTGTATGCGCTGACGGGCCAACCAAAGTATTTTCCTCGACGAGCTCGCCAGCGAGTTGTAAAAGAGAATATACCCTGACGCAACAGCTGCGGTGGCGCGACGCGTTCGCAGCACCATTAGGTAAGATAGTAGCTGTGTTAAATGTGAGCAAGTATGTGTATTATATCTTAGTCCAAGCTGCTCGTCCCCTCCCACCCTCGTGTGATACAATAAGTTCGTGTTCAAATGTTATGGAGATTCGCCCCCGCGCGAGAACTGTCAATCCACACAAATTCATTTCAAACTAGAGATCAAACCAAATAATTATATTACAACAAGACCTATTAATGTAATTAGTGTTAGAGGGAGAATACAAAGAATTTTATAGTTGTTTGTTGTAAATGTCAGTTTAATTAATCTATTTTACAACAAAAAGTGTTTAATAAAATATCTTTATAAATACTGTGTGTTTTCATTGTCAGTAGCAAGTAAAGGATTATCTGTGGGGCCGTGCGAGTACAAAGGGCGTGCGGTACAAGTCGGGCGGAGAAAGGGCTGGCTTTGAAAAGGTGGGCTCAGCTCGCATTCCGCGGAGAGCGCTTCCAACTATGCGCTGCGGGCGCTGCCGGCTGCTGGCACATTAACAATTTATGTCGGAACAACTTGCCAGTAAATTAGTATCCCATTGGTTGGGCTGGGCATTTATCATTACAACTGGCCTCGTTACTAGTTTCGACGCGTATAACACCCGCTGTAACTTTAATAACTATTAATTCACTAGAGTATTAAGCATATTATTTATTGTGTGATGAGCGCGAGTGTTTTGTTTCTGAGTTCTGGATGTTTTTCTTGCATTTAACACCTAGAGCGTCGGTGATTTCAGACTTATATACATTAAGTATGGCACGTGCGGAAATGACGCCGTTGCCACCGACACGTCCGAGGGGCTAAGTAGCTATGTATTTCTCCATATATGAATGTTTATCGTTGTCTAGTGCCGATAGTAAAAGCCTAGTATATTTTGGGACGAGGTCAATGTGTGTGAGATTTTGCCTTGCTATTTATTTTATTTCTATTTATTTTAATTCATTATATGTTAGGTGGCAATCGATGCCTAAAATTATCATTAATTAATGGTACATGCATCGATAAGTTTCTAATCCAATTAGGTCGTATTAGCAGTGTTAAATTCCGCTATTGCGGAACCGTAACGTAGTAGATACATTGACATCGCTTTGCCCATGATTTAGGAAATGTTCGTAAAAAGTACTCAGCCACAAGAAATGATTGTAAGTTTGTTTGAAATAGGTAAACCTGTACCACTATCAATATGGTTTTAAAAATATAGGCGATGCTTTATCCCGGAGTGTCCACGTGACTACGGTTGCGGGACAAAACCTTCTTTATGGCATTAAGGACAAGGTAAATGAGCACAGAGGCCACCTGATGATGGAATTGGGATCTTAGAGCCGTAGGCACTAAAATTCTCAAGACTACAATCTCAAGACTGCAATCCTAAAGATGTGTTTCCAACGCTGAGTACTAACATGGAATAGCTCAATGCTAGTAATTTCACCATTCGTCTTACCCCTCACCGGAACACAACAATGCGAACATTGCTGCTTGGCAGTCAGTTAAAGTATACGATGGTGGAAGCGAGGACTATGCATTAGTTAGTTATTACTAAAATACATTAAACCCATTACAAGCGAATGTCTCTCAAAATCAATTCCTAAAATCACGTGGTCACCAGCTGCAGTTCCAAGCGTTGATTTATTTTTATTTATATAAACTGGGTCAGGAAGCAGCCATTAAGTTGCCACTTAAGCTCGTAAAATAATTTCATTTTTCAATTTTAAACTCACATTTTTTTGCCTCAAAAGGTTAAAGTCAAAATTATCTCTTTTGCAATATTTTGTGTGGACAACACTGTAAGACTAACGAGCTAAAATCAATTATCCTCCTAAGGCCCAAAGTCCTTTTAAAAGGCCTTCGTCCGGCCATTCAAATAAAAGTATAGTGCAAAGAAAGTAAGGTGGATTTTCTTTTGTTTCTATAACTAATGATCAAATTAGAAAATCGAATTTATTTCATTCACAATAGATTCATATTCCATTGATTCATTTCGTTGTATGGTGGGCCTTACGAGGATAAGTCATTATGTACAATTTGATCTAGGCTATAAACTGTAGGCTTGTACTAGATACCGCCAAGGTTGGCATGCAATGTTTTTATTCTTCTAATCTAAGTACATTACCCGTTTCTATTATGGTGAAGGGAAAACATCGTGAGGAAACCTGCGCATAGTTAATTAAGAGGGTAATTGCAAGTGGACCAACCTCTCAAAAAAGGGCTCATCGGAACAAGACAAGGTACGATGAACATACTTTAAGAGGATTGTGAAGCTATTTAAATCTCCATACAAAATGCGAAAACGTTTCTCTCCCCTTAAACCTCGTCCGATTTTTCGATTTTTGAATATGTTGTATCACGAAAAACTATGTCTGTACGTTTTCCTTTCCAAGAAAATAATTCTTAGAATAAAACAATTAAAAAAAACAGAAAGGTACAGAGTCTTTATAATAACTACAACATAATCAAATATCGAGAAAATGTTCATTTGGAGTATGAGCTTATATTTGAGCTGGCTTATCTACATTCCAAATTATATTCAAATCCGTCCAGTCGTTGTAGCGAGAAGGAGTCAAAAATTAACACGCAAACTCATACACACATAAACTTTCGCGTTTCATTAGTGGGATAAATATCAAGTGACAATCAATTAACAACAATTAACCTAGTCCCAAACTAATAAAGCTCTAAATTATAGGCTTGAACTAGGGGTAATAGACATCAATAAACATACTTATATGTATAAAGAAATACGTACTTAAATAAAACCTCTATTACTCAGGAACAAATGCACATCACACACTTATTTGCTCAAACTAGAATTCGAACCGGGACCGGTAACTTCTGCAGGAACACTACCAACTAAGCTAAACGTCGTCATATATTTTTGACATCGCCCTAATTTTAACCCATATTTTAACCACCGAATGGAACCCTGTAAATTAAATCCTTTGAAGGTAAGTATAATCCTTATTACATTGTGCTGAGAGCGTGTAATTGATAATAATTAATTCCTGGCACCCTCTCTGTTGACACCGCTCAAAACGACGCCTATTCAGAAGAGATTAAACAATACGATTAAGGATCAACGGCGCGTTACGAGCCTGTTGTAGCTGAAAAACTGGGATGAAACAATTACATTATTGATCAAGTAATCTGGGTAAGGTACACGTCCGAGTTCTCGTCGCTGTACTAATCAAATCACCCATACTTTGGATTGCGATAAATAAGAATGCAATGCAACAAAGTTACATGAACAATTAATTTTTATTAAAATACGACTGGGACACTGGGACGTCTATCTTATTATTACTGCTGCTGTTATAGATAATATTCAACCAAATGTCGCCCTTATAAGTAGCCGCATACTTTAGTGCTTTGTCATTTTCACATCATGCTTAAACTGCTGCAATTATCTGTCAAAGGCGTCAAAGAGACAAGGTACAATAAACCCGCGTTCAAAAAATGCAAAAAGAAAGTTTTTTGTTTTTTTTAAACTTTTATTTAATTTTATACTTTTTAGTGATCCTATTTATGCTGTTATGTAGTCCCACTTCTCAATTAATGAGAAACTTAGAACATTTCAAGCTCGCCCCAAGGAACGCAGCGGGAAAGTCATTGTCACATTTAAACAATTAAATGTGCTTCGTCATACTCGCTCAACTACCTTAATCGAGATATTTTATTGCCACGCTTCAAATAGGCACCGTTAAGGAATTCCGGTGGCCATCTGTGGTCTTCATCATCAGTTCCACTTCACCATATAGTACTTTCAAAAGCAAATGCACGAGTAATAGTGAAAAATACCAAAATCGCTATAGGTGTGCCTATAATTTTTGAGGAGTTCCCTTGATTCTTCTCAGATCCCATCATCAAATCCTAACATGTTGACAATGGGACCAACTAAAAAGTATATCCATTCAAACAACGAAATTTTTTTTCAAATCGGTCCTGTGGTCTTCGAGTAATCGAAAACAAACTTAAAAAAAACCCGACGAATTGAAAACCTCGTCCTTTTATCGAAGTCGGTTAAAAAGTGTGCAGCTACTTATAACGCCGACTGTACTTATAATCAGCAGCCAAAAAGTAAGTTACAAGTTAGATCGGTTTCTGACCCCTTACGGTATGGACGGGTAATATGGTCGACTTTATCACGGTGGATAAAACATCCGTCACTCTCGCACTTAGTACGTACTGGTCCGAAAGTGACAGTTCTGTTGTTTTATTCACGTTTATTTATACACATCGATAAACACGACTACCTTATAATAGGCCAGCTGCTGGCCGTGACTTTGCGAGGTGGCGACAGCGGTGGCGGTGAGCGGCGGGGCGGAAACCAATCGACTCGTGACAGGCTTCATAATATATGTCTTTCGTTTGGAACGCTAACACGACCTACCACCAACAGCAGTGTTCGCATTGATATGTTCAGGTTCATGTAGGGATAAAACCACCGGTCAAAATGTCTATAATATAGGCAGTGTTACGCCGATCTTATGGCTTGGCAGTGTTTTTGGAGTCTTGAAATCGCAGTCTGGGTTCAGATTATGAATGTCAATATGAGGGCGGCTTAACGGTATCGAAGATGATTTTTTAAAACTGTCAAAGTGCAGCGAACTGACATAAGGGCTTGACAAGACCAGCTGGCAGTTTACGTCAATTTTATAGATTTTCGATAACGATAATGATATCGCTACGCATCTTGTCTAGGGTCACTGGTTTGAAAACAATAACCAGCAATAAAGTTAGTCTACATTCAATCTCGAAAGCACCTTACATGATATTCCCAAACATTTCTAGCCAAGCATTTGCTTATTGTACCTTCTCTTCCTGTTTCCGCCATGAAAGCCCTCCTTTGAGGTTCCGTCCTACTGACAAGTCGGAACCTCATTAACTTGCCCCATTAAGTTATTTATACCTACGTATTGTGTCGGTTGTTGTGATCCGCAAACCCAGCAAAAAAGAAAAATATGACGATCTCTTTTTAAATGTTTTTATACATTTGTATTCTTATTTATTGAGAAGATAAGGAGGTCCTAAGTGTTACAAAAAATTGACCATGGCCGAGTTAAAAACGATACAATTACATCTCAAAGGCAATATGGTTTTACCCAGTAAAACAGAGGCCCATAGGCCTTAATTGTCCCCACTACCCGATACGAGCGTCGTGGCGAAGCTGCTACACTACTGCTACATCCCAGCGCTACGGCGCTACGAGATAGTATCCTGAAATAAAAAAAGAACCTGCAAGACTTGTGCACCTACAGGCTTAAAGTTTAATGAAAATTATAATTTCATTAAACTTCAGTGAAGAGTTCTTGGAAAATTGTTAAGAGTATAAAATAAACTATATAAAAACATACGCTTACCCAGTTGTAAGAACTATAGATATGTATAAAACTAATGAGATTACGGTTACTATTTTCAAATCAGATGGACTGTGTAGTCTGTGTAGACTTACGGGGTACCTAATATTTTATCGAGACGCCTTTCAACGAAGTATCAGTACGCAGAATTTTCATTTCATCGAAAGGCATTTATTGCCGCATCCGCATGTGTAAATTTTTTTTGGTAGTCACTTGTCTAGGCTAGCCTGCTTAATTAATGTGTAAGATATCCTGAAAACATCATAGTTTCAGCAGACAATAGCGTTCGATGAAATTATACAATCGATGAAGACAGATTCGATAAAATGATGGGTTACCAGACTTATATTCTTTTAATGTAGTTGTATTTAGGAACAGTGCTACCATTATCCGAATAGCGATCGGCAATCTTTGTTTCTCTATGACACTAGTGACAAATATACTATCAGTTGCTTGTGCAAACGTGATGGCGATAGCCAGCCAAAAGCTATTAAGAAGCTGGGAATAGTGTACTTAATGTCAATAGTACCTATGTGTAGTGCTACTATCAACAGTGTAAATAAAAACTAATTTTATATGTATCAACTCTCAGGTGTCGAGTTTGAGGAGGGCTTCTCTCAAACTTACTTCTAGGTGTAAATAGTAATAAAACGTATAAAGGGTATGGATTTAAAATTCAATCACTTTTCTATCGCTAATATAACTATTTTTATTTACTCAACTTTAACGCTTCCTTCTCCAGGGACTTCTACTGAAAGCCTTTATAAAACAAATTACTTAAGATGTCTTTAACCCAAGTATACACCTCCGAATATTACACGAATACAGACATTTTCTACGTGTAAAGTGGATTTATATAATAAGTAAAAAACCTTTTATTTATCTTAGTGATGATATTAAATTTGCAAATATCTATGGGTGTCAGGAACCACTTACCAGCGGTGGCCTATGTGCTAGTCCGCCTTCACCATGGCATTAAAAAAATTGCATCGTTGATAAATGATATCATTATAAAACAATGTCATAATCACCTTCGTTTAGAATTTACTCCCATGTCAATAAAATATGTAATCTATCTAATACCTTTAAACGAGCAGTTCTTGTATATATGGGTCCAAATTGGCTCATATGAAAATGTGTAGTCAGAATGTATTGTTACTCATAAAGTATCGCAAGTCATAAAGTGTTTTTTTCTGAAACGGTTTTTATTTAAGGATTTTTATAAAACAAACCTAACCTAACCTAACCTCCTTTACCAGCTAGATATTTCAAAAATCCTGAAACAAAAACCGTTTCAGAAAAAACACTTTATGACTTGCGATACATTATGATTATGAGATTGTGTTAATATGAACTTTGGCACACCTGTATATATTATATCAGATTATATAATATTTAGTATGCAGGGGGTTCCGGGGGCGATAATTCACCCTAGCTAGATTTCATTTTTAGAAAACTTACCAACAAAAATGCCGAGTAAAGCTCGGACATCCAGGTACTGATACTGATTCAAATAAGTAATTACAAACTTCATGCTAAAACTCCCACGGTACAAACTTTGTTTGGCCTTCTATTTGTTAGCAAAATTTCGGTCTTTATTTACCTAACATCGTAATAATCCAATTAGGCACTGTCTAATACACCTCTTATAAATACCAAGAAATGGAGGCCGTCCTCTTGTTACACCGTTATCGATTTTAATCTAGTATTCAGCTACAAAGGCTTGGAGACTCCAGTTTCTACACAATGGTAAGTGCTTAAAGCCCTTTGCTAGCTAATGAAAGAGCGGTGTGCTCTGCGTATAACGCACAAGCCGTAAGACTAATTGAACCAAGAAATTTAATAACATAAGTCCACTATTCATAACTATCTCTATCTGTCGTTTGCAGTTTGCGCGGAGCTGTCAGCATCAGTACACTCGACGACAATGTATCCACTTTTGGACGTTATTATAATGCAATAGGGTGAAAAAGTGCATACTAGTCATCTATTTATAGTCAAATGTACAAGCGAAGTTGCATGTGTCGGTACAATGAGCAATAATTCTTGAAATCACGATTCAGAATAAAATATGTTTTTGGTATGTTACCTTATTGTCAACGTTATTATAGGTGTTATTTACTAGACAGTAATGAAAGCCGAGTTAAAACAATCAGATAACATATCAAAAGCAATATGGTGTCACCTAGTAGAATAGAGGCCCTAATGTATATTGACCCATACTTAAGAATATTCATTAAAAGTCTGATCCCTGCTTTCATTGCCCCCTCTATCTGTGACGTGAACATGACGGAAACGACGAACTTGATAAAACTAAGTCGCCAAGTCAACACGGATCACACGCTCCATCACTCTCATATGCACACAAGTTTGAAAGTTCTCGTACACTCTTGAAGAGTTGAATGTCAACCTTCACAGTATCGACGTATGTTGATATCGAGGGTAGTTCACAGTCCACTGATAGATAAGTTCCACTCCGCCGGCCACCCATTGTCGCCCGCTAACGAGCCGATCAGGCCTACCCTTTATTACTCACTTAGCTTACCCGAATCATGCCGTACAACTATTGTTGGGATATCACACATACAGGATTTTTCACGGTATTGTTTTCGAAAGTCAGTCGATGGCAAATGAGGCGTTAATGCGTGTTGCTGGAAATATATAATTATTCACTGAAAAAAGAATTTCCTACTACACGCAGTAGAGCAAAAACACACACTTCAATTAGTTAGCTTACCACAAAAATTATACTGGGTGACTGGGGGGTCGTGTAGCAACAAGGAAACTAAAACTCACCACACCATTATAAACATAACGTTATACCAGTACCTAGTTAGATTTAAAAGAGTTAAGACAATTACTTTGTTCTTTTTTAATTAAAAATTCTACATCATGGCCACCCCACATACTCAATTTGTACGCCTGTGATTGATTTTCAAATACGTTTTAACATGAAAATGTAATGTGACCATAGTTTTAGTATTAATTGTGGAAATTTATAGTATTTTAATACAATGTTAAACTTTAGTTGCTTTACAAATCACTATATAGAATCTTAATCATTTACTGAGTTGGGATAATTAAGTTAGGATCGCTACCCCGCAGTCACCTGTAGTACTCTACAGGTACTCTACATGAAAAACATCATCAAAAGCTTGAAAACTGTTTCGATCGTTACGCTCATGTTTTTCCGATGAAACATACTCCTTTTTTTGATGATTTCAGGTCTGTTAGGCTGTGTTGAAGCAAGCAAGAGTACAGTACAATTATTTCCACTTTGACACTCGGGACATCTTGGTTTTAATCGTAAAGGTTGGTGTATCAACATGGAGTATAATAAAATCCTACAATTTACTTACATAAAATATTCAA
This sequence comes from Acleris sparsana, assembly GCA_923062465.1. NCBI lineage: Eukaryota > Metazoa > Arthropoda > Insecta > Lepidoptera > Tortricidae > Acleris > Acleris sparsana. Next base: position 8,850,083 of record OV281293.1, read on the forward strand.
AGCTATTGTAGAAACTTTATTAATATCTCTATATTTATATTTAAATATTCAAATAAATGACTCACTTGACATTGGCAAAATTGTTTCTGGGACGGATGCCATAAACTAAAAAAGATTGATTGATTGACGTTTGTGACGGGTCAGCTTTCAAAATTATCTGTAATTTATATTTACTAATTTGATATTTGTGTTGGGCCATTTGTAACGTCAAAAGATGGCGGATGTGTAATTTGTTTTATTTTTTATTTTTGTGTATTTTGGTGTTCAAAGTTCTTTTCTGTTAGTGTTTTGTACTTTTTATGCCTTTGTGTTGCACAGTGATAGAAGACTTGGACTTATTTCGTGTATCTGGCATCTTCATTCACGTTTCAAGTGGACTCGCAGTGGTACAGAGGTTAAAACTATCTTGGCCTCTGTCCTACATATCACCGTACAACGTTGCCCCGAATCTTCCTAGAGAAGATTGGATTGTGTTTTATTGCTATATTGATTTATACTTATGTATACTTGACACTGGCGAAATCACTTCAGTGTAGAAACGCCATATTCCCGCGGTAGTAGCTGTTCAAGTCGCCGCGGGGCAAAGAAAAAAATAAAAAATAAAAAATATTTGTGTTATTACTTATTAGTGAACCGATGTAATAATTAAATCGAGCCGCATCTGTTGTTTTCATAGGTCTAATATAAACAAATGACATTGTGGCAGGTGATCTACATCATTACTGTTTTAGACTGTTAAGTGCACGCTATGATATTATGAATATATATTGAATATATTTGCACTTACTCACACTCCCGATAAATGTCGAGAATTACTGAGTGTCAAAGTCCAATTAGTCGTACTGTAAAACATTTTAGGTGCTAACCTTATTTTAGCCAGGACATCATTCAAATTGGCCCAAAATCACCTGTCTACAAAGAACAAACAACGAAAGCTTTCAGTGTACACATGAGCAGGGCTCTCTCAACACGGTAAAAACAATATCGTTTTTGATCTGTTTCGTATTGTCAACGTTTTGATAGCTCTTATTTTCTAGACAGTAATGGCGGCCGACTTAAAAACAATACCGTAACAGGTCAAATACGATTTGGATTTTACCGTCTAGAATAGAGGCGCAGCTAATCAGCTAGATACGGTTGAGAATTTAAAAAACATAAAATTGATTAATAGCTGTTTCATAGAACGCCAGATGTACAGTCACCCAATAAAAATCCTGAGCATACTTAGAACCTTGTCATAATGAATGTCATTGTCATTGTCATGTGTGTCATTTTTGTTCTGTTTGAAGTTAAGCACTAAAGTGCTTCACATTTTCGTTGGGGTACATACATACTGCCACCAACTTATATACAAGAGATAATGAGACACAGGCAATCTAGTCGGTTTTAGACACCGCGTGATGCGTTGGTGGCGAATAAAATTTACATACAAATCGATAACTTGATTGCCCCTTTGTTATTCCTGCATATACAACGGTCTAGAAGAAACTGTAAACTTACATCGTGTTTATGAATATTAATTATTTCCAAAAAGGTCGTATTTCCGCTGTCTAGTCCAATTTTTTGACAAACGTCCCGCTCCCTGGTAGACCTCAGAACGAGATTAATACATTTCTAAGAGCCGCAGAGGCCGAAAAGGGCAGTGTTTAAAATCCGCTGTGCGAATAAGCTCTCTGGGACGGGGAGACCAATTTAACTTTCTTTATTATCACATGCAAATAATATTGACATGAATTTGAATAATAATTAGAAATTATCGTGGCGTCGAGTTGAGATTATTCCTGCTTAGGAAAAGGTGCCATACATCGTTATTATATTATTATGCATAACATCATCGTAATTACACTTAGTAATGATTTTAATTTGTGGTAAACGGTGTCCATCACAGATTTACTAACCTATCAATGTTAATAACTGTAGTATTCGTTTTGATGTGATTGTTTGTTTCCCTTAAAAAAAAAGTTAAATTCTTGAATCGTTTTTTTTAACCGATAGATGTCATATACGAGGTGTTTCAGAGGATACCTTTTCCCTGGGGGGAAGCTTGGACCATACTTAATACCCGTCTGAAATATTTTTTCATATCCACACAATAAAAAAAGCCCACCTTTGCTGAAGTATGCCAGTCATGCCAGTCGTGTATAAGCCGATACGCGCAGACGTAGTTCGTCGTCTTTTTTTAATTAATAAAAATATGAAGTAAAGCAAAACATTTGGTTACGAGTATTTTACGAAAATGTCTTTGCGGACGAACATTAAAACTCGCAATAGGCGCGTACTTATAGTTGCTGTAGACAGAGTTGAAAAAACCAGGCTTGCAAATGTGTACAAAACAATAGGGGAAAGGCTTTGTTGTATAAAAGCAACCCGCAGCAAGGAAAAATAAACAAATTGTCCGCACGGCACGTGCATTGTGTTCTGTCCTTTATGACGGACCGGCGGACCGTAATCTCACTGCTAATTTGTAGATACCATTCTTAAGTAACAACCTTTTTGGATGAACGAGGTGAAACATTACTTTATTTAGCTTCTATTGTAGAACTACTCACGGCTTGTACAAGCTTTATACAGCTTTATCGTCTGTCTCGACAGTCTCACAGTTGTTTTGTACCACCGTCGATACTATTTTCATGTTTAGATAAGCCTAATTTCTACAGGGACCGTTCGGATCAGTGTTCTTAAAACTTTAATATTTGTAAACCTAAGTTTATATACGTCAAACTCGTTTATATACGTCAAACCCGTTTATACTAATGCAGCTGCTTACGATCTTAATTGTTAAAATATGCATGTTATTATGTTCAATAAAAATCTTAAATCTTAAAATCTTAAAAATTTCTTGTTAAACTAGAATCGAATTTGAAGTTTATAGATTTATTTCAATTCATCTCAATATTTATAATTTTAAACATATGATAAGTTGGTAACATAAATTCAGTCATGCCATTGGCTCATCTTAAAATTGGCATAATCGGCATATACTAGTATTGAAAACTTTAATTTCTTGTTAGATTATAAAGTTCTTACAGCAACGAAATATGCCTATAGGAAATACCTGAGTATACCTGATGTGACTAGTCTTGTATGTATAGCAGCAACCGCACTGTTAAGAAAATTAAAATCAACCCACAACAGGCTGCCGTTGTCGTAAAAACGCTTACTATTTACATTGAAATGAAAAAAAACTTGTTTTTTATTAGTTAAGTAGTTTTTTTTTCATACCATCAACTTTTAATAAAACGTAAAATTAATTTGCAATATGTTCTAAAATGTTTTATTAATGGCATAAGGCAAGTGAACAAATAGCCACCCGAGGCATTCTCAAGAATATAATTTATAACTAAGACAGCGTTGTCAACTCTAAGGACTAAGATGGAGCCTCTTAGTTTCAACGGTTGTCTTATTCCCACACCGGAACACAACAATGCAAACACTGCTGCTTGGTGGTAGGTTAAAGGATAAGATGATAGAAGCGATCGATCGGACTCTGCACAGGGTACTACCACAACTAAATTTACGAACCATTGGAATAGATTGCAGTATAAACCAAATAACTATACTTACAGGCAGGTAAGCTGCAGCTAATAAAGGCTGAATAGTTAATAAATTAATGAAAGCAAAAAAAGCAAGCTACCGCCGCTGTTTCCTACCTGAATGAAGAGATTAACTTGCAGCGTTATATGGCAAATCCGGAAAATTCCGTAAATTACGAACATCGAAGAGTATGGCGAGGCCGCGGCGCAGCGTGCCTTCGCGGGCCTGTGTATAATACCATTCCATCGCATTGTTGCGAGCACGTAGCTTAGAGCAGTGTGTAAACAAACATTCTAGGATGTACGTTTAACGATTTCTTTCGTTTATATTGTTGTTTTAAGTTAATTCTCTCATTATGCTGGGTGTATTAATTATGAGATTGCATTAGATCAGTCTCGTATTATCTCTGATTACTGAAAATGCTAAATTACAAGAAGGAATTTCGTAGCGAATACACGTAAAAATTTATTACGCGTGAGGTAACGAAAATTATTAACTCCTGAGGTAAATACAATGTATTTTTGACAATCAGTAAACCAGTAATTCGATCAGTAAATTTTGAAAGATTTTCCGTACCTCTTTTTTAATTTAATAAACGTGAATAGACGTATTTGAACACTGAATTGACATGGGAAACTGACAGGGGAAATCTGTCGTGTGCGGCGCTCATCCCTTACAATTTGCACCATTCTTCACACGAGACATGGTTGGACAAGTGAACCGAACTTCCGTCCGCACGATTTATTCAAACCATTAGATAATGTCCGCCAATACTCTTGAACACGCCCTATGAACAGTAAACCTGAGAAACTAGGGCGGTAGTGAAGCAGAGGCAGTAATGTTGTGAGATTTTTTGTACAAATGTAAACGTCGAGTTACAATGATGGATTGACTCGCGCGGACAGTAAAATATTGCAAAGAGGTTTGTATTTGCTAAGTATTGTTTGGAAGAAAGTTGAAATTTCAGCTGCGAGACATTTTGTATAAAAATTGATGAAAGAAGTTTATATTTAGGTCTCGAATTTAAATTATATTAAGTATAATACTTTTTGTAGAGCCTATACCTTCATAGTACATACTCATAAAACGATTATTTTATATGCAACGACTATGACCAGTGGAGAGGCTCTAGTATAACAACTTCGTTTAATTAAATCTAAATAAAATTATAATAAATAAAAACAATTGCATTTATAGCTTAAATCCTTGGTAAAAATATGATATTTTAGCTTACTGTTACCACCGCCTAGGGCTAAAGGCAAATTCTTACCTCTCTTAAGGGAGATGCAAATTCGCTGTCAGACGAGCGCCCTCTCGACCCCGAGAGCCAAAATTTATTTTTATTTTGGATTTTGTCCGCTAAATTCTGCGACAAAAAATATATAGGAAGCCTGGATACCATAGATTTAAATTATTTATTATTATTATCGTACGGCCTAAGGAGATAATCCCGCGATATTTATTACAATTTTGCCGCCCCAGAGCACTCGTTGAGCCCCTCAATGCCACCAGCGAAAAGACGATTGGGGCACTCCTCCACGATGTGTGATACTATTTGCTGAGGTGCGCCACAGTCACACACCAGCGACTCACTACGGCCCCATTTGTACAGACAGTAGTTGCAGCGGGTGACCCCCGTGCGAATTCTGTTTAACATGGTCCACAGTTTACGGCTGGCCTTAAAGCCAGGCACCCGGGCTGATGGATCACCGACCACCCGCAGAGCACTCCTGGGGCTCCCAGTCTGCTGCCCAAGAAGACACTAGGTTTACGCGTTGGCGGATATCGGGATCGGCTCAGAAGGGCTTGCGCGAGGGGAGTCGTGCCGGAATACTCCTGTCCAGGGTCTTGGTGATCGGTAACCTGTGTGGAAGTTGGATTTTGGCTGCTATGCCCCATTCAGGTCTGCAGCCTGTGTAGTGTTCGCCTCAGACGTGGCGGGCAATATTTGCTAATACGGGTAGCCAAGAAGTTGGCGTGGGACGCAAGGTGCCTGTGATGATGCGCATAGCTCGGTTGAGTTGGACGTCCAGCTTATGGGTGTGAACACTCCGGTAATCATAAATTTAAATGGTAAAGAATAACACGGGTAAAAGCATGTCTGATCCGGATCATGCTCAGTGGTTCCGAAGCCATTCCTACAAAAATGAACTAGGTACTTCAAAAAACAACAAGAATGAACTAATTTTCTATTTAAAGTTATTTGGTCTTAGATGATTTTTAATAAGTATAATCTCTTTAGCCGCCTGTATCTCAGGAACCAATCAAGCCTACTTAGTCGCGATACATAGTTTTCTTTTTAAGTTAGTTATATTTACTTTCATTTCAAATATTTTTCTGATTTATATTCCTTGTAGTTTTGTCTGTAGGGTGGGAGACACGTAACTCTAGGAAAAAATACACTTTTTAAATTCATTATCTCCTAAACGTTTCCTCAAATCTAAAAATTGAAAATGACATGATCAAAAGGTTTTTAAGAGCTATCCTATCAGTCAATGTCATAATGTTAAAAATATGCCTTTTCACGGCACTGCTCGGAAATGTGGCGAATGATGGTCTGTTCTTGGTCCCCAAAATAATCAATACACTGGACCGCAAAACTAAGGGCCATATTAATAAACTCATCTTGACTGTGAGGCCCGTCACAAGATACGTCGAAGTAAACGTCAAACCATAGAACACTGTCATTTTTGACGCATCTCGAGACGAGCATTAGAGTTGAGATCAGTTTATTAATACGAGCCTAAGTATCACACTTTTAAAGAACATGTCATATAAAGTGTGATACTTAGTTTTGCGGTCCAGTATAGTTGTACATTGAATGAGCAGGCCTTCTATAAATTTAAACTGGGCAACAATAACATTGTTGGTCTGTTCCATTGAGCAAGTCGACTAATCACATCGGTCCGCTGATCACTGATTCAACCAATTAGAACACGACTAGTGCTGCATATGAAATTAAGTTGGCCAATGAGAAGTGGTTTTATTTTTTAATAATATTCATCCCTTCGCGGATAGGCAAAGGAATCAGATTCCATACAGCCATATATGTCTATTTTTAATTTTCTGAAACATAGTTCTGTCACGGTCGGGATGACTGGCCACTAAGAACGGTATCAACAAAAAAAAGTAAAAATTGGCGGGAGAGCGTAAAAACTTTAATGTGTTGAATTTTCGATGCGATAATTTTCGGTGATAAGTTCTAAGATTGTTTTATTTCCTCGGAGTAGTCGTGAAAGTACTGTGTTAATCCTCGGCCGAAAGTGCAATAGATGGACTCGTACTTTCGAGGGCTTTCGCTACGCGTCGGCCCTCGAACTAACTCGTCTATCTATTGCTTAGTTTCTAACCTCTGCAACAATGTACTATTGTTTTACTTGAACACTTTACGTTTTACAACTTTGTCGGCGTAAATTAAATGTATAACTATGCCAAATTACAGCGTACCTGAGTAAAACTGCGGACAGACGGACACGGGCCTGGCGAAACTATAACGGGTTGAATAAGGAACCATGACAAGGAGTTCATTTATTTTATTAACCGAGTATAAATTAATCTGTTTAATACGAAAAAGAGGTTAAAGCGTACCATGTAAAATGAAAAAAAAAGCCCGCCAAGTGTGAGTCGGACTCGCGCACGAACCCCGTACACTTTTGTTGTATGAGAGCCCCCCTTAAATATTTATTTTATTTTACATATGTATGTAAAGTAAAATATTTAATTTAATTTAATTTAATTATTTATTTTTAAAGTGAACATGTACAACTAAATATTCTGTGTGTATTTCAAAAGCGTCGCCGTAATCGCAAGCGTCGTCGCATGTTCCCGTTATTAATATCGAAACCCGGAAAAAAAACACGTTTGTTTTATGGGAGCCCTTAAATATATTTTTTATTCTGTTTCGAGTATTTGTTGTTATAGCAGCAACAGAAATATATCATATGCGAAAATTTCAAATGTCTAGCTATCACGCTTCATGAGATACAGCCTGGTGACAGACAGACAGACGGACAGACAGACAGATGGGACAGACGTACAGTGGAGTCTTAGTAATAGGGTCCCGTTTTTACCCTTTGGGTATGGAACCCTAAAAACGCACTATTTGGTGGGATAATGAACGATGTCCCCTTACTTACAACAATATATAATTTATGTCATATAATAAAGGTAAGACTTTTTTTTGCGGGTGGTAGGACTCTGTGCAGAGTCCGTCCGGATCGCTACCACCATCTTATCCATTAACCTACCGCCAAACAGCAGTGTTCGCACTGTTGTGTTCCGGTTTGGGGATAAGACAGCCGGTGTAATGACTAGCATAGAGGCATTCCATCTTAGTCCTCAGGCTTGGCAACGCATTTGCAGTCTTAGTCTTGTAGTCTTGTGAATGCGAATGTCTATGGGTCACAGTTTCCGCTTACCATCAGGTGGCCTGTGTGCTCGTTTGCCTTCACTGTCATAAAAAAAAAAAAAGAAATGAAATAATGCCGCGTCCCACAAAAATAATTCCCATCACATCGCCGCTACAAACGACGCCCGAAGCCAGATTAATGACTCCGCCGGTTGACGCTTCGGAAATGACAGTTTTCTGTTGAGAGCTTGAGGTAAGTTCTATTTACTTCGGTCAAATATACTCAGAGGTACGACCGCTCTTCCAAAATTGTATTTAAGCAAGCCTTCTCAGCTTTAAGTAATTAATCAATTTATCATAATTAATTCTGTATAAACTTGATTTGAAGATCATTTAAAAGGTATAGACTCTGTAGATAATCATTTGATGATTTGGTTATATTCACACCATAGTCCGCATGAAGAATAGACTGGCGTTACTGAAATTAATTTGTCATAAAACATTTTGATTACGTGCCTACGAATGAGAATTATAAGATTATTTGAGTTGAATGAATCAAGTAAATGGAACTGGAGGAGAGCATCGAGAAAAGCCGCTAACAAAACGATATTTTCATATGAAATCCTGCGAGAGGCCGATAAGAACAAAAGCAGGCTCTTAACAATATAAACAGATAGAAAATAAAACATTTGCGAAGGTATTGTTAGAGTTCGTGGATACAGGGCTTCTACAGAACAAAACTATATTACGTTTGACGTTTTATCGTATTGTAAGCAGAGTTTAGACTCGGCTGCCATTAAGGTCAAGTAAATAAGAGCTATCAAATCGTTGACAATACGGGAACACGTCATAAGCAATAAGATTACCGTGTAGAATCTTAGCCCAGCGGGCCTGGTATGGCTGCGTTTATCGCGCGATAAAATGTGGATAAAGCATCCGTCACTGTCGTACTTATAAACGTGGCAGAAAGTGGCGGATTTTATATCTACATTTTGTCACGCCTAGTATGGTTGCGTGGCAACGAATAATTGTGGAAGGAAAAGTTGAAAGCAGAAAGTTTGGCTTGGGAACTTGGTTTGGACTAGTTAAGAGATAAACATACTAAAAGTCAACCTAGGAGTACCTATTTCCAATCGTTGTATAGATATGAGCTCCAAAAAACAATCGGTTTTCAAAAAAATATTTTTGACCTCCCCTTTTTTGTGTTAAGTTTTTCTCTAACTTGCATAATATACTCGTACATTTGAAAAAACAGCCCCCTAAATATCTTGCACGAGGAAGGCATCTGTCAGAGAGGAGTGGCGGCGAGTTGTGAAGCTTGCCACCAGCGCCTAATATGATGACCGCGACCACTCTGTCAAGAGTGAAAACGACGAAGAAGAAGACAGCTTGTAGAGGGTTAAATTTTCTTTAAAAGGGACCCTTATGGTGAAGCTTCGGTGTCTTTCTGTCTTTATGCCACAGGAGTTTTTCTCGAAACTATAGAAGCGAGCAACTTGAAATTTGGCATAGTTGTATAACTTGCTTGCCCGCATCTGTTTGAGTAAAAACATTTTTTTCTACATATTTGAAAAGGCGTCTAGAATGAAATTAAAATATCAAAGTGACTTGACTAGCAAACGGCGTGTCATATGAAAGGACTCAAACTGCAGATTTCAAAACTTTTAAACAAAAAATCCGTGACGTATTTTTTGATTAATAACCAAAAATGTTCTAAAAATTACCGTTTTCTTATCTCCGAAGTATGGGTTAAAAAATCTGAAAATTCCTGATCCAAAGATAACTATTTATATTTTACGAGAAAATTAAAATGAAGTGGTCAAATCAATTGTTTGGCAAATCAGTTTTGGAAAACTTATCAAAAACTTTAAAAATCTGTAAAATGTAGGTTAGTTAAAATGGACCTTATTCCATAGAAAACACTAACAAAATGGATTTTATCTTTTGCATTTTTCAACCATATTATCTTAAACACGGAACCCTCGGATCGAGAGTCTGACTCGCACTTGACCGGTATTTTTTATAAGAAAACTAGTTTAACCGAGACGGTTTACGAGTGAATTGTAAAAATATTGTACATAGTTAAAGGCTCGATTAAAAAAGACTTGTTAAACCCTTAACTTATTAAATTGTTGTGTGTTTTAGTTATTATAATCAAATGGGTAATTTTCGTTACACAAAGGAAAAACAATGGAAGAAAGTTAACGTTATCTGAATTATCTCCTTAACCATGTACAATATTTTTACAATTCACCCTAACAGCCAAGTTTCATATCATAAGAACTGGTCGGGCCGTCTAAGACATATTAGGTCTGAAAGACGGAGTCGCCATTATTCGGGGTTTTTATGCATTTAATAGATTGATACAAGAAGGAGTAATCAATTTGCGACTTCACCGGCCATTTGTAAGCGTTTGACTCATAATAAACGCCAGCGTGAGGCAACACATAAATTTAAAATAGTATCACATAAAATTGTTCGATGGCCCGCGTACGGAGGCGGCTTGTGACGGGAATATTTACGTGCCGTCTCCCGGGGACATCTGGTATACGCGAATCAAACCCGCCCCCGAGTCTGGAGCGGGAAGATGGCGAAACATTTCACACTGCTAGATCAAAACAATATCAACTTAAAAAACTTGTTAGTTTTGTTTCAAGTTCTGAGGAGTAGTATTAAAGTAGATTTTAAATTGCGGTTGTATTTTGAGTTGCTACTGTTTAGATCTACTTAGGTGTGGGATTATACGCCGTCAAATTAAACGTTAAGTCATAGAAAACTGTCTCCATACCCACTCAAGATCCCGCCCCCGCTCGCGTCCCAATACAAACGTAATTTTTCGTTTGTATTTTCAAGTATCTCATCTGATATATTAGTTGAATTGAAACTTAGCTAATTTAAAGAGACGACCGAAATCAGTCTCGAAAACCGAATTCGGCTGAGAAAAGTAAAATGAGAAGAAAGTTAGAGGCAACTCCAAGTTTTCGGACAAATCTTAAGGCCGCTGTATTTTTATGTTGAATTTTTAAGATTTAAATATTATTTCCGACGCCGCAACTGATATTCTATTTTGTTAAGTTATTTTATTTGGATATGTTTTTTTAACTACCTACTTGCATAAATAGGTTAAGAAATGAAATAATAAAAGTACTTTAGACCCTAGGTACAAAAAATATTACATTAGTCCGCTGTAGAAGCCTAAGAACTAAGAAGTCATTATTTGAGCATGAGAAGTATAAATACACCATCGCAAGACAGCAACACTTCCATACTGTTATTGTTTAAGCCCATGAGAGTGTCGTCCTAGGTAGATTCTTCTGTTGCGCATTAGTGGTTCGCATGACCGAAGATGTGCATCGCTGTCCATCCTCTGGCTCCGGATAGAACGTGCATGTCGCGTCATATTTCATACCCATTTGAGAAAAGTTTAATGAGTTCTAAGTCATTCAGGACATGGACTTAATGTACAGTTCATCCAAAATTGTTCATGCGTGTTTAAAAGACAATCAAAAATATCCTCCAAATCATCTACATTCATTATACTAACAATCAGCAGGATATCAGCCAGTATGGATACCAAAACATTAAAATATTTAATAATAAAGAAAACGCTACATCTTGTCACTTATGTGACAAGCGTAATACGAAGCAATAAGCGAAATGTCTAAGTCACAAAACTGTAAACCGCACATTGCAGTAATGAATTAAATGTAACTCGTCTGCGCGACTGTACTTACTGTTTGTAACGTTCTTACAACAGACATTTTATAAAGATATACACGGCTTTTACATGTATAGGGCTTTTGTCTAATAAAGATACTTCCTACGAAGCTAGGGGTACCGCTTTCGATGCCCGGAATGGGCAAAAATGTATGTGATGGGCGCGAGTATTAGCTCTAAATCTTGGATTTTTTCTATGTATTTTCTCTATACATATACGTATATTTATCGTTAAAACCCATATAGTACAAGCATAGAGCTTAGTTTGGTACCAAGTCAACTTGTGTGAGATGGTCCCCTGATATTAATTATTTATACATATGTCAATTGTAGTTTTATAATGAATTATTGCGCAAATATCGCTATTTTTATACATTTTTTACCGCATATCTAGTTTTTCTATTTCCCTACTTATTGGATTACTTTAATACCAACTAGTTCACAAATCGTTTTTCGTCGATTCCCCGAGAATATTTTGATTTACCGGGATAAGAAGTCGCTTATATTATATCACTCTCTGAATTCAACAAACTGTGGAAATCACCTCAATCGCTTGCTCCTTTTTCACGTTTCGCAATTGTAATATGCAAATAATAATATGTTTTATCAATTTTATCTTATATCTCAAGATAAAAGAAAAGCGACAAGCAGCAAGACGAAACGCTTCAGTTTTTCGATACTAAATATTTAAATCTTTATTGCATTTACAGTGTTAGTGTACAGGCTATTAACTTAAGTTAACTTAATTCAATACTCTGTGGAGTACCGATCAGTACTTCTTTTTCACCTATAACTTCCTGTTGATTTTAAATACAAATTGTAGCATTAGGTATGGGTTTTTAAAATCAAATATGAAGCCTCCTTGCTGGCGTAGTATTTGTACTCTGTGGACGATGCCGTCGGGAGGGGCTGAGTAGGCATACCCTTGGAAAGCTGTTATGTAAAGTTGGGGTAAGTTGTGAGCTTGTTAATATTACACACATCTCATTCTATTACACGAAATTAGAGAAAATCGACGAAATTGACGCTGGCTATAAATTGCCGTTAAATTGACCCGTGTGCGTAAGGTTCTGTTTGATGCAAATTTTATTAGATATACAATATAATTGTCATTTATAATTATAGTGACACGATTGATCATTATTATACTATTATAATATTGACTTAATATAAAATTCACACATATGTAGTTGTTATGAATAAATGACAATGATTTTTATGAATAATGTTAACTTACACGGTATACGTTTGATTTTAAAGCTATAAAATAACAAAGTTTTCAATTGAAAAAAAATGCTACGATACAGTTGGGAAAAAACTCATTTTAGAAAGGGAAAGCGTTCTTCAGGATGTAATTAAAGGTTTTCCGGAAACCAACAAAAATCCATCCCAGGTTAATAAAGACTTCAAAGCCAAAAAGTATTCTCAAAAATAACAATAGACTGTGTCCTTTCTGGTGTTTGCCAAGAAGGTTTTGCTATGCTTGGGGCTGATTTGAAGTCTTTTGATAAAGTTTGATAACAATAATTTCTCTCATCATATACTCGTATACTCGTATTCTGAATATTTCGTGACATCTTTTTACTTTACGAAATCTTTAATTACCATGGAAACTTGATATTGATAATAATATAACAAATTAAAATCTGTGAATATTGTGGTACAAATTTACGTTCTAAAAAAATGGTTTGAGTTGATAATTAATTGATGGTCTCGCGGACTGATTTATCTAAGCGTTCCCTCGAGATGCTCGAAATGTAAGTACCTGTTTGAAAAATGTTTTTCTGTTTTTCTCGTCATGGCCAAAAGATTTTAATTTAGATAATTGCCTTCAACATTATTCTGTAACATAGTTGGGGCTGTTTTAGAGATTTTGTGTAAGAAGTTGTAATGAAATGTACGTTAACTCCCTGTACTATTAAGGTGTCTTCCCACTACACCGTACCACATCATAACCGTAATACGAACGTGTCAGTGTACCACACTGTAGTGGGGAGACACCTTTATAGTCACGAGTAAGTATCCCCCATCCTAAAATTGTTTTTTTTTTCAATTTACTACTTGCACAAGTACATGAATCAGAAATATAGTGTACCTACTTATCACTATGAGGGATTTGCCAAGCTCTGGTATGCCATTCTTCCTTAAGTTTCTTTATCCCACTGCTGTCTATCAGTATCTCCTTGAATTTTCATTTTTACTTGGTTAACAAAATCGCTAAAATACTCTCATTAATTTCGCTTTGTTGTAAATGAAGTACTAAACTGAGTTTAAATCATCATCATCATCATGTCAGCCGAAAGACGTCCACTGCTGGACATAGGCCTCCCCCAAGGCTTTCCACTCAGACCGGTCTTGTGCTTTTCGCATCCACCGCGCACCTCGTCAGGATCGCGGGACCGCGGTGGATGCGAAAAGCACAAGACCGGTCTGAGTTTAAATACTTACCATAATTAGAAACTAGGCAATACAACCGGAGTCCCTGAACTATCGAAGGAAGAACAGCAGTGTTCTTTAAAGAACACTGTGAATAGACAGTGCACAACTGCTGCTACTAACCCCTGCTTGCCAAGCGTTACGATTATGGCAAAAACCCTCCAAAATGTTCAGCCTCCAGCCTTCAAAACTGCTTCCAGTTCCCGCCGGCACTTCTTACTTAGCCGCTACTGGCTTAGCTTTAATAATTTAAAAATAATCATAAAATTTCGACACGCACTTCCGCTTTCTAAAGGAAAGCCCAAGTGGATGCCTTTGTCTCTAACTGGCCTTTCGTTGGCGCACACACCCTACTCAAAAATTACTCTAATCAGAAATGATGATATCCGCAGTAGAACTAAGGTGACCGACATAGCCCGAAGAATAGCTTAACTGAAGTGGCAGTGGGCGGGGCATATTGCTCGCAGGACTGATGGCCGATGGGGTCAAAACGTTCTGGAGTGGCGTCCGCGGACCGGAAGACGAGCTGTAGGTAGGCCTCCAACAAGATGGAGTGACGACCTCGTCAGCATCGCGGGTGCGCGGTGGATGCGAAAAGCACAAGACCGGTCTGAGTAGAGAGCCTTGGGGGATGTCCAGCAGTGAACGTCTTTGGGCTGACATGATGATGATGATGCCCGCACAAATCCATATAAAGAATATAAAGATATATTTAAAGATATAAAGATATAATAATAGAAAGATATATTTTAAATGTGGAATTTCATGTTAAGTTTTGTTAAGCAGGTACAATTATTGTAGTAGACTATCAATAATTATAAGTCACCACTAACAAGAAAAGGTGCCCACCCAACTGTTCGGCTCCGATTTTGTTGATTTTGATATATGTTAGAGAGTAGTTTAAAATAACAGACACGTATATTTTTTTAGCGCCCCATTTCAACCTGTTTGGAGAAATTAACCTCCAAAGTACTGAAAAGTGACTAAACCTTCTAAGTTATATAGAATACAATATATCTCTATGGTAATAGAGAATACGGATTACGGAGGGTCATTACTCATTAGTAGTACGAGTAGTTATAATGATAACCAAATATGCTACCCGCGTCCTCAATACAATGTACCTACTTACCTAGGAGATAATTACAAAAAAGCATTGAACTTTTAGGGTTGGTTCACTGGAAACCGAGCAGCGCTATAGCGACAGGGTCTTTAAAAAAAAACATAATTTTTCAACAGACGAATTTTATCCTTTGGCATTGTCAATGTCGCACGTGTAGCAATATGTCTCGCTGTCTATTTCGAGAGCTCTTTGGTTGCTAACCCGATTTCCGCTATTTCCGAACCATAACAGGTGATAATGCCTTCACGAACAATATTGGCTTCCGTGAAACTTAACGTACGTAAAGTTATCATCCTGATATTTTCGAATTGTAATGTTGTTTCGCTATTTTATTTTAGTGCATCCCTTTATTCAAAGTCTTGATTCTGAAGTGTAGTTTTATGACGAGACTACTTATTTGGCTTAATAAAAAAATAATTTTATAATTATAATTATAATTAATATAATAAATAAATTGCCGCGCTTAATTTTGAGGTTTTTACGCCACACTATTAGTTTGATTGTTAAAAACGTTAACTTTATAAATAAAATAAAAAATATGTCGAAAGTTTATTAATTTACCAAAGCCCAACTAGAAAATGTCTCTACATTTATCGTATATATTTAAAAAAAGAGTCGCCAAAGTTAGATGATACTGAGCCTCTCGATCATCAAGTCAATTATCGGTGAACATGGCCAAATCAGAGTGCTATCACACTAACGTCATATATATGTACAACACACTACCCACTGAAAATAGGTTGTCATGTTCCCCGGTGACAAGCCCGAAACTAGATACGATACAGATCCCCGTAAAGAATAAGTTTTTCATATTTCACTTGTCAAGATGTGATTGGTGAACAGTGTTCGGTGTCGATGGCAGCTACCCTCGTCACCTGGTCCTGATCGTAGGAGCCGCCATTATACCCGTCGCTTGTATAATAACATTTATTACTGATACATACCATGTTACCAGAAAAAAGGTCTAGCTACAGAATTTGTTACGCTGAACCCCATGAATTTCTCAATACGACAATGAAATTTTTAACTAAAAATATTTAAAGAATTTAATTATTTACCTACTTAAAGGCATGTTTAAAATTTTAGGCGAGTTCACAAATTTTCGGCGACAAGAATTTAATCACAATTTTCCTATCGAATGCGTCTAATATTGCAGCCCAGTGGATCAGCGAACAGGCACTCTGGGGTTTTCTTTCACGGAATTCCAATAAGCGTAGGTGTGGCATGACATTCTCGGTGGAAGTAATGCAATCTGACAGGTTATCAATGACAAAGGCGAAAGTGGATCCCGCGACTCTGCTCCGATACCAGCTGATTGATATATTACGGCCTGGGAGATGTGCTAACACGATACTTCACGACCTTTGTTACCGAATTTCTGTTCTGACATTTTTCGACAAACTTGAAACCTTATTGATTTATCACTGGTGGCTTTTGTTTTAACATCGTTGTGCGTTTGAAATTGATTTCTGCTTCTTTTATTTTAATACTTATGATGATGAGTTTTGAGGTTTCAAAAATATTAAAGTTTATTGTTTTTGGCATGTGTATAGTTTCCGGACCGTTTGCCCAATCTAATGCCTAAGTTCCTGCCACGTTAGGTGTTGGCTAAAGTAGAAACTTAGATATTAGTCTTTTATTTAACAGTTGCGGACGAATATAAAATTCGAGATTAAAATGTATATTACGGTAATAATATAGTAGTTTATGCAACTGATGCATAACGAGGGGCCTTAAAACACAAGTGTGGTTTTGTGAAACGAGCGTAAGCGAGTTTCACAATAGGATCACACGAGTGTTTTAAGGCCTAATTATGTACAGTTACATACACTACTTTATCTACACACATATCATAAGTGCTCTAAGATGGGTTCAGAACTTCAGAACCCGTAGAGAAATGACCTGCAATGCTATAGTGTTATAGTAACAAAAAAGTTAAAACTGGCATCCACTTTTAACAATTCTGATTATGGAACCGTATTTGTAGTCCCCAGGGACTCTCAGATATCGATTTTCAGGGCAATCGGACAAGTAACAAAAAAGTTCAAAATGGCGTCCACTTTTAACAATTCTGATTACGGAACCGTATTTATAGTCCCCAGGGACTCTCAGATATCGATTTTCAGGGCAATCGGACAAGTAACAAAAAAGTTCAAAATGGCGTCGACTTTTAATAATTCTGATTATAGAACCGTATTTGTAGTCTTTAGGGACCCTCAGATATCGATTTTCAGGGTAATCGGACCAGTAACAAAAAAGTTCAAAATGGCGTCCACTTTTAACAATTCTGATTGCCTTGAAAATCGATAACTGAGGGTCCCGGATTTTTATAAAACCCAGCCTTAGTATATTTAAAAAAAAACAGCTATTTGGATACTAAAATAGAGACCCTCTTGAGTTTTGACTGCTGTTCCAAAAAACTCATAACGATATCAAATTTGATACTGTTATAACATTACAGTACAGATTTTACCTTCTACCACAGACCAGATAATTCTCATAGTAAAATTGGTTGTCGTAATGCTGGTCATTTCCTACGGTTTTTGAACGCATTAAAGAGGGCTTATGATATGGGCGTAGATAAAAGTAGTAACCTACGCATATGCATTTTGTGTCATCTTCATACACTGGAATATTGATATTTAATCTATACCTAATCAGTTCACTTCACCCTAATAGCTCTGAAAGCTCTTTCTACTTTATTCCATCGTGCTTCTGAATAAAGGCCCTGGGATTAAAACTCTTAAAAAGCATTTTCTAAAACGCAATATCCTACAGTTCCGATTCCTCGGTGATGCCTTGTTCAAGTGTCATCTTTTGCATTTTTTTACTGAAACACGACTTGAGTTTCTCCTAGTACGACAACTCGTCATTTCCTCCGTTTGAGCGATTCATTAAACTGAAGGTCAAGTACCTACGTTAAAGAAAACTATTTTTTGACCTAAATGAGAAGCGATAATCTATTATCCAACTGAAACTATGCTCTTATATGCATAAGAGATTTTTTAAGCCCTATGTTGGATAATATAGGGCGAACAAAAACACCAATCAATTAAAAAACGTGTAACGTTGTTATCGGTTTTTGTTACGCGCTGCATTTTTGCTGGTCACTATACAAGCTGCATCTAACCCAACTGATTGCCATTTTATTTCCGACTGTATCAACAAATTGTTCGAAATATACATAATATACGTCCAATTAAAAACTGCAGTCACTAAATTTAGATGGGTCAAAGGTTGGAGTTAGAAGCGTCAGTCTATATATGTATTTGTAAGCTCGAATCGCGTTTGAATCGTCAGTACAATTATTTTTGAAAAGTATACTTGTGAAATATAATTATAGATAAGATAAGACTTTTTAGGGACCTGTTTTTTTATGTGGAATAGAGGCCTGAGGCTTTAAATAAAACACAACGAATACCGACCTTACCCTACATTAAACTTACCATGTTTGTTTAGCACTTTAATTCGATTTGGCTTAGCTTGTAAAATAATAAATATAAATGGGACAGCGGAAGAGATATTAAAAAGTCTTTCGGGTAGCGAATGACAGAGGGAGGTACAAAATCTGATCCTTTTTTAAAAGATACCTCACTTGTTGAAGAACAATGCTGCGGCTAAATCAGTGGCATATAAAATACCTTTGCCGAATACCGCAGATGTGGCCCGTAGGTTCTGATTTCAATCACTCTAGTTATAATGTTTTATTTAAAAGAAGGTGGTCGCCTGTCGCGTTAAACTTTTATAATAGGGATTGAAACGCCATCTGGCGGTTCAACAAGCTAACGCTTGCTTCGGAAGAGCAGTTTCTCTAGTTTTTCTCTACAGTGGCGACATCTTACGAAAGTGAGCGTGATTAATGTAAAGGAAAGTAAGTGTAACGACCGAGGAGTTTAAACTCTCCGAGTTGAACCTGTGGTTAAACGTTTCAGTCTGATACTACCCTGAGCAGCTTTACTAACTTTTCCTCTAGAGAGCGCTGCTTTGCACTTTTGGCAATGTTTTTTTACGGGTTTTTGCTACAGTTCGTAGCATGTTTCTTACATCGCATTGTGGCTAATTGAGATTAAAGGTTTGATGGAAGATTTTTTGAACCGCAATGTTTATAGGTAGCTTTTTTTCGCGACTCAATTTACAAACATCGAAAGCTAATTTTACGATCGGCCTATTGTATTTTAGAGTTATTATTTTAGAGTTCGAGCTCATTTTACTGTTTGTGGATATTTTGGTAGTTGCATTGTTCCGTGATTTGGTTATAATAATGGAGGCGTCTAATGTGCGAGAATTGTTCACAATTTTGCAGTGCAGTGTGGGGCGGCTGCGAGTGGCAGCGGCGGGTGGCGGCGCGGCGGTTCGTTTTGCGTGACACTATCTTAAGTAATCTTAGTAGTAGTAGTGGTTTTTAAAGACACATTTTCTCCGAATTTGTCAAAGGTTTTTAAAAATACTTACATTTCCTCGCATTATTTGAGAAAAGCATTATATATGCCTCAGCGGAAACGAGGATTTCCTGACTCGTATTTTATGAAATTTTAATCTTTTTGCGTGCAAAATACTTGTAAGTAGGTAAATAAAAACCGGGCAAGAGCAGGTCGGACCATGCTCGGTGTAGGGTTCCGAAGGCGCTAAGTACTACAAACGTAAAAACAACAGGTAATAACTAATTTTCTATTTGGTGCGGTTTTTGATGATGTTGGTAGGTATAAACACTTTAATCGTCACTTTAGTCGTGATAGTTTTTCTTTTAAATTCGTTTTAAATGCTTTTTTCATTAAAGATATTTTATTTAGGTACCACACCGCCTATTTTGAAAAATTAAGCCGCCTCGGCTAGACAAAACCTAATTCCTGCTAAATCAATAAAAAATATACAGCCGATTTATTAACGATGGTTGCCATACTCGTATTTTAGCAGGCCTCGCTATTGCGCAGCCTGGGGTGTTATTCTCTTAAAAACGTCGTTCGGTCGATCGCCTACTTAAACTCGCCGGTTTATATAAACTGCGCCACGTTCACTCGTTCACTCGTTCGACCGATCGAACGCCGTTTTTAAGAAGTGCTAACCACCTCGTCATTATTGTACTAATGTGACCAGCGCAGTTGCAGCAGAACAACAATACGGGGTTACATACTATACCTACCGTGAAAATAAAAATACTATAGGTTATAAATAGCCAGGGTGTGGTGGTATACTTAAAAGGGATTGTGATTATTTATTGGTTGTAACTAAATCATTATTGTAAAAAGAAATAGGTATTGCGAGAGACAAATCGCTCGTGTGTGTATACTTACCAGATTGTTAGCATATTATTAACGACAGTGCCTAAGGTACTCTAGACAGACCCAGCCTATAAAGCTAAGGTATGGGCAAATATTTGTGTAATGGGCACGAGTATTTGTTTCAGAATTCAAGAATGTTTTCAATGTATTTAAGGGAATTGTGAAGCTGACAATTCCCATACTAAGTGCGATATCGTTGCTCTTTTTAACCAACTTCAAAAAAGGAGGAGGTCCTACGTTCCACTGTATTTTCGTAAGATAGAATTGATCCCATTGTCACCGAATCGGTATCTGATGAGGGGATTCGCGAGGAATTGAGGGAACTCCTTAAATATTATAGGCATATATATTTTAGTAATTTCAGTAACAAATCCAGCATTTGCATTCAGGAAGTCTCATATGGTGAAGTTGAACTGATGATTCACACACAATCAGCACAAACGGACGCTCAGGAACTGCTCAACGGACAGAGACGCTTTATTTCAACTGAGGTGATAAGATATCTCGATTAAGAGTGATTAAGAAATATTACTAAATCTTAAAAAACTGAGAGATTATTCACACTTTCACATTTATAGACACGGGTTCGATCCTTAGTTAGTACACGATGTAACCCCAGCGGTGCAATGCGCGGTGTAATGTAAGGGAAACCTTTATGGTCAAATCACACGTTTAGGTTTGTTTGTCCAATTCACAAGCTTTGTCTGATGCAGATATCATAACAACGTTTTCTTATTATGCAGATCAAAGACGATATGGTTTTTACCGCCTAGAATGCCAGCGTAAAATAGGCACTATGAAAACTATTTTCGTTACATGTATGCCGCATGTTTGTTATTATATTAGCTATTGTTATATGATACAAAACTTCAAAGGATCTTTGCCCAACTTCCAGGAGCACTTTTTCACGTTAAAAATGGTATTCGTATTGCAGGCCTGATAAGAATTTTAATGAATTCTTTGACAATTTGTATGACCTAATTACAGTAGTTTAAGAGAAGAGTTGATATTTTCTACGTTTTGTTGCCACGATAACACTAGTTAAAACATCGCGCATTGGTAGTATGCTGATATTGCTGTTACTGTAAAACGACTTCCAAAAGGGACGCTAAAATCAGTCACACAGATAATGGCACTAATATTATAGCCTTAAGCGTCTTTTGGTAGGTTTTTGAAGCACCGTGGAAACCTGTATCTAAAGAGGCCTACCTGTCTGAAGGGGAGGTATAAGCGGCCTTTGCACTTATAGTTCGGACCGCTGGAAACGCCACGCGCCGTTCCAATCTTCGTTCCGAACCGTACCTTTTTACTATTACAGTTGCATTTACACGTATGGTTCGGGACGGAGATTGGAACGGCGCGTGGCGTTTCCCGCGGTCCGGACTTTACGTGTGCAGGCCTCTTATAACCTTCTTGTGAAGTTGTATTTTTTTCGCAAAATGTGTTTGTTGAGGCCTTTCGAAACATTTAAAAACGTAAAATTGAATATCTGAAAAGTTGTAAAATAAAAGTCGGGTTTAAAATTTTGCCATATATTATATTATGGCATCACTTACCTTTACCACCTATCTTTAATAATTATCCTCGCAATAACAATTTATAAGTATAAAAATGATTTTCTAAGATCCTCACCATCTTTTATTTCATAAGAGTTTTCTTCCCAGAACTTAAAATCAAGAACCAAAAAGAAAATATGATGGAAAACTTAATAGCATTACCCACCCTAATCAATACTACCCTCAAAAATGCGCGATTACTTATCTATGCAAACATCCCTCTTTACCACTTAAGTACATTAAAACCTGAGATCGTTTACAATAAATCACGCAAATTGCCGACATAAATCAAACAATAACCGCGATACTCGATCCGATGCCCATCATAACCTTTTAGAGATCCTTTGTGGGGTAAAGAGCTCT
Organism: Acleris sparsana; assembly: GCA_923062465.1. Taxonomy (NCBI): domain Eukaryota; kingdom Metazoa; phylum Arthropoda; class Insecta; order Lepidoptera; family Tortricidae; genus Acleris; species Acleris sparsana. The sequence continues at coordinate 8,872,439 of OV281293.1, forward strand.
GACATAACGTGTTATCAAATAAAAGAAAGGTGTGAATTTTCACAGGCGGTTTCCGAGGCCCCTCCTTCTTAAGATGGCGTTATCCCCTCTACTTATAAAGCGACCAGTAGCGACGCAGGATTCTGTGCTGTTGGTACCTACAGTCCACGAGACCGATCGCTTGGCGCCACCTATTTTCGAAAGCAATTATCATGCAGCGCTGTGGTGGAGCGACCACGGAATCTTAGTCGGCGCACTCAAGAGGACCTGGTAGTCCTAAATGACACCGGCAAGTTTTAAAATAACTGAGTAATATTTAAGATAAAAAAAGATAACTATCTTTGATCGATAATGGATCTTAACCACATATCAAGCACGTGTGATACTGAAAGAAATTCCAAATTAAATAATTACAGTGTAGTGAGTGATCGGAAAGTTTCTATTGATGACTGTGAATCAGTGTCAGACAATGATAGTGAAAATGAAACCATTGACGTCATTTGTGAAAACATCGACCGAGGAAGGCGCATTGACAAAATACAAAGTGTTCTACCCAATTCGTATATAAATACGTGCAAAAACCGTTTTTATGAACAAACCCAAGTGATAATGCCTACGAAGTTAAGAAGTGATAGTGGGGTGATTAACGCTAAAAGTAAAACTTTTTTAATTGATAGTATACTAGGGAATAATAAAGGCGAAAATGAAAGATCACTAGAAAACGAACAATTTGAAGAAAACACTGATGAGCATAATGGTAAGTTTATACATAAGTGCCTACTTAATGAGTATAGGTACTTACTCAAGTTTCCTTTTCATTCTTATTATATGTACGAGAAGTAGGTACCAAGTTTAGCAGTCGAAAGACCTAAGAAATCAAGCATAAAAGGATAGTGATTTCAATCCACGACACGTTAATTTGACTAACGGGGCGCGTCGCCGCGGATTCAAAACACTATCTGTTACTGTATCACGTTTATGATTTTTTGTAAGGTGTATATTAAGTGGCACATGATGCATGATTTTAAAATCTTTATTAACTGCGCCGAGTTTTGAGCCATGACGCCACCCTAGGCCATATGGCATAATTTAATATGTACGTACTTCTACGAGACATCCTGTATAATATTCTGTATTATATATTTCCGCTGTGGTGTTTTCAAGGGCCATGAAGTCATAATAACAAGACTTCAATAAAAAACATTATTTATGCATAATTATATTAAGATGTTATATCCTTTAAGAAAAGGTAGTTAATGCCAATAATCTAAAACTTCATCATCATCATCATCATGTCAGCCGAAAGACGTCCACTGCTGGATATAGGCCTCCCCCAAGGCTTTCCAGACTCAGGCCGGGCTTGTGCTTTTCGCATCCACCATCCTGACGAGGTCGTCACTCCATCTTGTCGGAGGCCTACCTACAGCTCGTCTTCCGGTCCGCGGACGCCACTCCAGAACCTTCTGAACCATCAGACAGAATTGAGGACCATATACATATATTCATTGATCTTGGCTGAGTTGCCTGTGTCAAAACTTGCCAGAAATGACTGTTTTCTATGACAAGACGATAATTTTTACTTATCTTAAGACAGCCATTATCTTAGCCAACAAGATCAGTTTATTAATACGGCCCTTATGAACCTATTTTTTGATGAAATCTTGAACGTCGATCGGTAACAAACGCATATTAACTTATTATAATGCGTACCTGGTAATCAATGTTAGAGCTTACCAACATTTAAAGTTATTTAAGACGAGAAAAGAAAAACAAGTGACGATGAATAGAAACTACTTACCCAATTAATTTAGTTCGTATATTGACGGCACGGCTCGTTTTCCCAGCTTATCATTTTCTAAATCTTGCCTAGGCGCTTTTCCATCTACGAGACGAGACAAGACGAGGCGGCGCGATAATTTAAAAGAATTGTAAGGCAATGCTCAAATCAAATAGCTACCGAAAAAAAATCCATCCAAACTTAACTCCGAGCGATAACATTTCACATCCTCAACTACCACCACCATCAAATTCGTTTTCCACAATTATTGAATAATTATGTTGTAGTTTATTATGGAGAACTAGGTTTGTATTTTTCACTTTCTATTTTTTTATTTGTTAGCAAAAAATATTTTCTGGGACAGGAAAGTTTGAGTGGAGCAGACCTAGTCTTTCATAATATATTCAACATATTTAAAAAATTTGGACTAGGCTTAAAGATGGAAACGTTACTGTATTTTTTGCGACGCGTTGGCCTAGTTGATAGTGACCCTGCCTACGAAGCTAACGGTCCTGGGTTCAAATACCGGTGAGGGCAGATATTTGTGTGTTGAGCGCAAATATTTTTTCCAGAGTCATGGATGTTTTATATGTATCTAAGTTTATTATTTCTCTATATAAGTATTTACATCGTTGTTGTCTGGTTAATACCCATAGTACAAGCCAAGACCTTAGTTTGGGACTAGGTCAAATGGTGTGACATTGTCCCCCCTGATATTTATTTGTACGGTAATTTTCAGCGTGACAATCCTCTTTAATTTGTATCATTAAACCATTTCAAAAACAAATGCGTTAGGAGAAAATTGTATTTCAATTTTACCGCAGACCACAGTAATAATTTACATGTATAGCTTAACGTAGAAGATATCTTTGACAGTTTAGCATCCGCGCCACTACTGCCACTATAATTCACTGCCCTGTCTTCACAATCGAGGTTTTCTAAGGTTAGGTACTCACTACGGGGCCCTTTTATAATTTTCCGTCGCACTGGACGCCGCATCACGTTCTTACCGTCACGGTGAAGAAGCACACCTTATTGTATGGAGACGCTAGTAATTTATCTTCCATGGTAACGGGATGCAAGCCACCCCTTTACCTTGGCCGTAAAATGGTGGTGGTAAAATGGTGCCGTACCGTGCGACGGAAAGTTATTAAAAACGCCCAACGTGTGATTTATTTGTGTAGTTTCGTCGACGTCGTGCCCGGAGCTGAGCGCGCTGAGCGAGGGCCTGCTGGCGGGGCATGCGTACGCGCACTGGCTCGCCTCGCACCAGCCCTCCACCTTCTTCGGTATGCAATACTAAGAAAATATATAGGTATATAGAATTTTAACGACGAGGAACTTCTCTATGTAAGTTTTTGTATGAGACATTTTGGGTAACCCAGAACATTCTTAATTTTTGTATGTAAAGGTACATTCGCATTGCTCTCAAAAGAATTTGAGAGTGTTCTTAGTCTGGGAATGTTCTGCAATTTTTACATTGCTGTATAGATAGATGTAGATTAGGTATTTTAATATAAATATTACCTACGCAAAAAAAACCTATATGCCCCTATGGCTACGTTAAAGTAATTTAAAAGTGTTTTTTTTAGGTTAGTTTATTTGGAGAATTTTATAAAGAGCCATCGTATGATTTCTACAGGTGATTAAAAAAAACTGCTTTTTAGAATACAACAGACCAATAAAAATAAAGCTTTCTGTGTTAGGTATCCTGCTGTTACATTTATATACGTGGAAAGAAGGTCACTGGTCTTCGAACGTCTGCGGAAAGCAGTTTTCTTTGCAATGTTCACCATTATCAGTCACGGTGCAGTCTGAGCAAACCTTATTGACTGGCCCAGCTCACTGTCATCGCTCAAACCTTTCTGTCTGTGGTCTGTTCGTGAGTCTTTACAAGTTGAAACATTGCTATTTCAAGGGCCAGTTCGCCGGCGTTCTAAGCCGTCAGTCACTCAAACAAAAGCTCTTTTCTAAATTTCAAATTAAGAAGGGACATGCTTGTTTTATCAATATCTGTACGATTTTACTAACGAACTAGATTTTAAATAGGGTCTAATCAGCAGGGACGAAGTTGGGAGCTAAAGGCAAAAGCTAGTATGGAATATGTAGAACTTGCAGAGTGTGTGCGAGTGTGTCTCATCTGATACTTATATTCAAATATACAGTTGTAGTAAATATACTGTTTTATCCAACGGCCCTGAAATTATTTTTAAGTTTTTTGCGAACCTCTAATAATCTAATTTTGGATTTCTCTGTATCTATGTATGTGTTAACTTGGGCAAATTGTTCATTTTTATTGTATTGATAATGTGTTTCTTGACTAACGTTTGCCCTTGAAGGACAAAGATTTTGTCGATGACGAAGCAAGCTCATTGCATCATCACAAAAGTAGCTATGATGATCATCGTTCTTGGCTCTGAGTTTCAAATTTAGAAGGGAAATTTCAATTTTTAAAAAAACAGGCAGTCGACTCCAAATGGCTATGCCGACGTCTAACGACAGTTCTGTTTTGCATCCTTACTAATGTTATAAATGCGATTTATTCGATTGTTTATTGGTTTGTTCTATCTTTATAGCCAGGATACAGATATAAAATGCTTTTATACTGGAAAAATTTACAGCTCGTCAGGGATCAGCGATTAGCGATTCGACGCGGATACCCTTATCAACATCAACCAGAACGAGGTTTATCTAAAATATTCCGGATTTTGAATCAAGTAGTTAGCACTGAACATGCTGAATCACTTCGTCGTGGGTGCATTTGTATGTCAATTTATGTCTTATTACATACAAATTAACACTATAATTTCATTATTTTTTAATTTTATTGAATGACTTGACTTAAAAATATGTTTAAGATCCGACGCACAGACAAAAATACCATAAAAGAGATCATCAAAATTAAAATCGGTCAAAAAATTCCGAGGATAAACATTTTAAACTGCTAATTACTTAGACAGCGATTAGGCAGACAGATCCGAAGCACTGTGAATTCATATAACAGGTTGGCCATATAAACTCCATAGTTAAACCGGTTTTGATAAAAAGAGGTAGGAATAAATTTATTTTTCCTGGAGTCAAACACCTGGTTCATCTGAGCATTGCACGCACTGACCTTGTTGCAATAGATAAAGAGCAATCAACTGTGAACGAAAAATATAACAAGGAGTGGATGAAAGGTGGATTCACTCCTGCGACGACTCACCTAAAATAACACAATACAAAAGAGAAGGCCACAACAATAAGGACTCTACAACATAGAAACAAGTAACCACAAACAACTATGTGACGTTTTGGCTTATATACTGTTATTTTTATAGCTATTAATTAACTATTTTTCTTAACTGTTTTACGTGAATCAGCTTTTAGTGGAGGTTTGTAAAAAATCACGAATATTCCCTATTGTGAGTCAGACTCACACACGACGGCCTCCGAACCATTGTTGGATGGGAGCCATGTTTTTTAGTTGTATATAAAATAATGTTTTATTTGATGTTATTGTGGCAATATACACACTTCATCTGTCTTCCTATTGCGGGTAATGAGATACAGCCCCGCTGACAGACAGACGTACGGACAGTGGCTTGGTAATATAAAAACATGTTTAAAAATCTGATGATAGCATTTGAGACCCTCTTGTAACCCTCGGAATAGTATTTGAGCGACCTTCCTCAGAACTCAATTAATATAATAAATGTGTGTATCCCATTTGTACGTCCAAAGATGCATCCCCGAAAGTGATTAAAAACCGAGAGGGTCGCGTGCGCCGCCGCCGCGCCGGTGCGGGCTTCACACGGCCCGCACGCAACGGTCGTTATTATTTGCTGACACGCTTTTATATGAGGTGTGAGGAGGAGAGTATAGTGTGAATCCTAATCGGAACAATATGTTATACTATAGTGCCCGGCCGATAAGAAGTAAATTCTGAGACATTGCACAACCATGAAGTTTCTGAATATGGATAATGTTGACAGGAGTCAAATATAGGTAATGCTGTTATTAACTATTCCTTCGCACACAACAAATAAGTTTAGCATTGTCTCACTGCAGTCAGCAGTGTCAGGGTTGACTTTTTATGTATTGTGGTAATCATTACAACTGACAACAGTTTTTTTTGAAAAATTGTTCTGAAAAGAATCAAGCTTATCTCCAAAAGTAATCAAGTTTAATCAAGTTTGTCTATAAGGATGATTTTTAACAGAACACCTTTTCAAAGCAGTCCAGTTGTTAATTGGTTGGTTCAAATTAAAATTCAAAATCAAAATTATTTATTTCCTTAGCAAACCAGTGCAAATCTTATGATGGCCGGCGTCTCCTTGTAAGTTGTGATGAAGAAATAACGTGTGGCCTATGCTCAATAAGGACATGGATTTTTGACTGGTTTGATTCGTTTAGAATACGTACCTTTTTCAAATAATGCAAAATGAAGGTCCCACCATTTTTAAAATATACTTTTTTTTAAAATGAATTTGTGCATATTTATCTCGAGTGCACTTGTTTGTCATCTTGAAATTTAAATTGAATTATATGTGGTATGATACCATAAACTTGAGCTGCTCTACTTTGTTTTTTTGACTCGCCCAATAAAAAACATCGTTTAGTCTTTGACTGGCTTAATGAAAACTACCACCCAATCAAGCCCGCATCGATATTACTACTAAATGTAACTACTTAAAAAGATTTGATTCATTGACCTGCCTTGAATTCACCAAATGTTCCCAGCGAAAGACCAGCGCTGATTTTACCAACCGGCATCATGCTGAGCTGGGACCATTTCAACTCATATGGCATTAGGTCAGCCATATGTGTTTTGTTTCTTTTGTAAAGTTATTTATTTTGACTTTTTATTAGAGGGTTGAATAAATAAACATATTTTTATCTTTTTATAACTCTTTTAAAACAATTCCATTCAAACATAGGGTAGGTAGTATACATACATAGGCTAAATTTCAGAAGTTTACAGTAACCTCTATTTTAGTCTTGTTCACTCTGAAATGATCTCTCTACGTTTCAGTGATTGTTTGTTTTAAAACTATAACTACAGTAAGAAATTAAGGTTAGAAAAGAAAAAAACTCTCTCTCGTTCTCGCCTCTTGCATAGTCGTTCTTAATGCATAAGTGGGTAAGAGATAAACTAATGAATGCCACTTGGTACTCAATCTATGCATTTGTGAGCATTTAATTGATATGTCCTTTAAAACGGTTTCCTAAGGTGGTTTTTTGATCCAGACTTAAACTTAACCAATATGTAAAGAGTTTCAGTGACATGACTCCTTTATTTTGAGTATAATTTAAAGTCGAAATTCGAATCAATAATGTGTCATTCTGTTTAGAATAAATTAACCATCGATTACGGAGCAAGAAACCCGCCCTTCACATGCAATGTTAAAACAGCCACGATCCTAAGACAGCTACTGCCATAATCTCATCACCCACGCATCCATACTTAACAAGATGTTTAAGCGTGACCAGGTAGTTTGATTTACAGCATTTTTGGTTCATTATTGGTGACAAACTTGTTGTTTGTCGACTGCTTTCTCACTTATGAGCGGTGGCTATAAAATTAGTGTGAGTGTGGTATCTCCGGGAAACGAGTACTACCTATGGGTAGACTCGAACTTAGTATGCAGAAGTACAAACAGACAGTTAAAGTTGTCTTTAACCTTTCACGGCAAAATTAATTCTAAAAAAGTCTAAATAGAGAAGGGGTTTTTTCTCCTTGCTTGTCTTTTGTTTAAGATTTATATAGGTAGGTACTGCGCTAACGGCAGAAAATATAGAAAATTGGCGCAACTTATTTTGACGCTCGATAATAAGTATTTATCTATTGCTATACTTTAAATACTTATTTATTTATTTAATCTTTATTGCACAATCAATTAAACAAGAGTACACATCGTTACCGTTAATTTTCAAAGGAATGATGTTATGATATTAAATTTGAAAATATTTGCGTTAATTCATTTCAAATAATTTATTAAGATATAGGTAAAATAAGTTGTGAAATAGTTTGAGTGAATTTTGATCTCAATGAAAGTGTAAAATTTCTTCAAGCCAGTGTTAAAATCCGTATTGACTTTAAAACTCCACTCATACAACTCCTTACAGTGCTCACAGTAACGTTAAAAATGTCCACCGGCACTAATTCGTAAAACCAACAGTGTTCGCTCGCGATGCGCGGACGTTCGTCGAATCGTCGCCGGCGTCGGTCGGTGGTCGGGACTTCGCACCGAGGTGTCGGCAAACAGCTGCCAACCGATAATTGCCAACAAAGCTCGCTGTTTACACGCCGCCTTAACACGGGTCGAACCAAAAAAACCTCAATTAAAAATAGAGCATTTAAAAAATCGATGTTCGAATTGTAGGATTTAAAACGTTACTTAAGACTTTAAATTGGTGCCTATATTCTTGGTATTTTAGGTAATAAATAGTTTAGCTAGCTTACGTAAATGTTTGGCGTTCGGTTAGCGCGTCATTCGCCATAGAGTGCGGTGTTTGCTCGCGCCGTCAGCGCGGGCGCAGGCAAACAGGCTGATTGTGTTTATAGCCACTTAACGAGAGCCTGCGACAATTCCGATTAGTGAAGAAAAAACTACGGTATTGGTCTTTAGTGAGAGCTACCTTGTAAATGGCGGACTTTTGTTAACTAGCTGGAGAGACGCGACATTTTTAAGCGTCGTTGTTGTTTCAATTATAGGCTTTCTCTGCAGAGATATTGCATTGCATTATACTCTTGAGTTACACGTTTTAGACATAAAATTTGAAATATCGTGAAGCAAACTGTGACTAAAAATAAGTACCTACCTATTTAAAGTTACAGCAGCTTAAGTTTGTTAAATATTAGCAAAATAGCAGCCTAAATAAAACACAGTAAATCATTGTTATCCCATGTCTGCAAAGTATAAGAGAGTCTAGGTAGAATGACAAGAAAAAACGATTCTACTGAATGATATTTTTTTTATTAAACATGTGAAACAATACATACGGCCTTCTAATACTAAGTTATTAACCGCAGGCTATATTCGTTTGCTTTCCTTCCATAAACATGGTTGGAAGGGATGGAAAGATTAACTAATATTATAGAACAGGAAGATCCGTGCGATCCGTTAATATAACTGCAGTTTTTGAATAATCGCGTCTCTTCTAACAATATTATACGTACAATACAAATATAATATGAACTCATATTTCAAATAAAAAACACGCGGTGGTGCAAAGTGGGACTAAATCTCCATTTAACTGCTGGTGCCGGTGTATTTGTCTTTTATTCGCTCGCTTACTATTTAACAGTTGTTTGTTGTTTACCAGATGACAAAAACAGCCGACGGCCGCGGCGGGCCGGGCCGGAGCGCAAGCCCCGCCAAGCCTACAGCGCCAAGCAACTAGAACGGCTAGAAGCAGAGTTTAAGCTCGACAAGTACCTCAGCGTCTCGAAGAGAATGGAACTATCCAAGGCACTCGGCCTCACAGAGGTGCAGATCAAAACGTGGTTCCAAAATCGAAGGACGAAGTGGAAAAAGCAGTTAACATCCCGACTGAAGATCGCGCAAAGACAAGGACTGTTTCCTGGACAGATTTTTGGACATGCCTCACAAGCGTACTCACTTTTGAATCCTTATGCATACGCTCCTCTTAGTTGTGTATTTACTCCTGTCTCGATGCCGTCCAATCCACCATAGGATAAAGAAAAAAAATCAGTGGCCAGTAGCAAGTGAAGCAAAATCTTTGTCACACAATCAAGTGGATGCGGTGATTAGTCTTTCGTTACCGTATTGAAGGAATTTTAAAAGGCCCTTGTTATCGTTATATGCAAGTTCTATAATTTCCTGAAATTCAATGTAACAACGAAGATGTATGTATGTGACCTTACAAAGTCGAGACTTGCTATATTTTGCAAGAGTCGCATTTCATTACCGTTAAATTTTAATTAACATTTGATGGCCCTATTTAGTTACTTATGTTATCTTCTACCGCTCGGCATTACTGTTTAATGACATACAAACCAACGCCTCCAGTTTAGTCATTGACGAGTTAGCCGTTCCATTTTCATAACATTCACACATGTTAACTATTTTAATTGCGGTGCGAAGAGCACACAATGATCGACACGCTACTTTTCTCACTTGGTTCGTGACCTATATCGAGTGACAAATTTACTGGTGTTACTGCAAACACGCGGACGTGTGGACAACATGTCGCCCACGTACATGAGAGATTAACGTTTGCTAGCTACCATTTTCTCTTCCGTAAAGTGCCAAATGTTTCATAAGTAGCAATTAACCGATTAAAATGTACAGTATCCAACGAAAATGTTGAGCACTTTAGTGCATTGTCATAATAAACTTGAAACTGAACATCAAATGACAATGTTCTAAGTATGCTCATCATTTTTATTGGGTGAATGTATGTATGTCCTCTGTTGGTTTTGTTTGTCTCATGAAGAAGCATTATTAGTTGTAAATACAGATTAAGTGCGAGTATAACAACTCATGATTCATCATTGCATTGGTACTGAGAATACTTTTGAATTTTCGTATCATGCAAAAATATGGGTAAGCAAACCTGTGGAATTATAGTATTAATTGTTAAGTAATTTATTTTCCGCCTTTAGACACGTAAGAGGTTTAGGTATAATGCGTGAAATGCAATGATACACATAATATCTTAAACGGTTAACATCATACTTAGTGACTATTATGAAAGTAAAAACTCGTAAATAACTGTTGGTCAATTTAATCTAAGGGATAGAAATAAACATATCGGTAATAATACACAAAGCTGTTTTATTGAGATAATCAAGTTTACATAAAACAGTTGTTTAAAAAAGTTTTAATAAATCTGTTATAATTAATTTCTACTTGCAAGAGATTGATTACAATAAGGCCCTTAAATGAACACAGTTTTTTTACTACCATTATAATGTTGCTTTGTTGTCTACATATTTGTTTGCGTTCTATTATGCAATCGATTGTAAACTAACTTTTCGATAAGCTAGGGACGAAACAAAGCTCAGTAGTTCATTACTGAAATGCAATAATAATGGTACGTACAATGTATTAATTGATGATACTTTTTCTTCCAATTTAGAAACGTGGTAATTAGTTTTGCTTTTTTTATTCACTCTGCTTATTCTTATGTTAATAAGACGCCCAAAGAAAACTTCAGATAGTCGGGCAGTTATCAAAAGCTACATCTTTTCTCTCAAAACAGGATGTTCTCAAGCTAAGGAAGGAAGAATACCAGGCGTTCTCAAAACGCTTTCGCCACGCCTAGCCCAGTGTGACACCTTGATTTTTAGCTGTCATAGTGACTTCTCATTTATCGACTCTCAATTACGTACATATCGATATATAAAACTGTGGTAAATATAATGATGATCTTTTTTTTAAATGGCCTAAGAAACACTAACTTGACTTGTTAGAACCAACACGATTTTTTAACATGAAATTGTAAAAGCTGCAGTTACTAAAATATTGGCAGTCATATTAAGGAATTGATTACTGATTAGATTAATTAATTAATCTATTACTTTCCTAGTAATTTTAAATTTAATAGGTAGCATATCAATTTCAAATCTTCATCTATCCTAAGATTATCTGGAAGATAACTCTCCTTACCTTTCGAAATCGATATATTATTGTGTATAACGGAAGTCGATAAACGAGAAGTCAATAGCGTTATTGAAAAGTGCCACTAAAATTGCGGCGTCTGCAGTTCTGCACCTTACAGTTAATTTATAAGACCCGATCTCCGCGCCGCCTCCGCTTTCTGTGCGTACTGTGCGTAGCGGGTTAAGTGCAGTGGGCGGGCGGGTAGAGCGCGTCGCAGTCGGCGCCGCCCAGCCCCAGCGCCGCGGCCCGCAGCGCGCCCAGCGCGCGCCCTTGCGTCCACGCCACGCCAGCACTATATAAAATAATAGCCGTCCTGAGGCTCCTTCTACTAAAAATACGGCCAGTGAAATAAAGGTCTAGTGCAAAAGAAGTAAAGTCGAATTTCATTTGTTTTTATGACTCATGGTCAAATTCCAATATTGACTTTATTTCATTCACAATAGATTAATATTCCATTGACAAATTTCGATGTATTGTGAGCCTTAGGAGGTTAAACAACTAAATACTACAGATTAAGGTCAGTATGTTTAATAACAAAAAAACACAGTTCGTGTAAATTGAAACACTTACTGCCAAATTGGTAACCAATACTTGTTACCATCCTGTATACTCCGTGCCCGTCTGTTCCCCAGACACAGCATCCTGTAGAGGCACGGCGGAGACCGCGGTTTCAGCGCTTTGAGAGCATATTTAGCGAGGGTGTTGGCCGTGGATATTCTAGAACGTTCCGTGTCGCGCTTGAAGCGGAACACTTCGTCGACGTTTACGGAGTCGCCGCTGTTGTTGTCTACCATCTGCATCATTTGGGTTTGCTGGGGATCCTGTACAAGCGCACGTGTTAGTAAAAAAAACGGCCACGCACACGCACTGAGGGTTCCGTACCGCCGCAGGTATAATTCCTAATCACACATGACGTAGTCTAGTTTTTCTTCAGTATGTGTAGGTACCAGAATTAACGCTTCTATACGTTGTGCAGTCGAGTTCATAAATATATGTATATACACCTACACATTTAGTACCTTGTCTATTTAATGTCATGTCTAGACTGCCACATATGAATTGTCACAACGATTAAAGTGACAAGGTAGTAAACTTTATGAACTCGAACTCGCCTGAACTCGTTTATAAACTCGACTGTAACGTTGTACGATACAAAACCAAATAAAAATACTTAGAATAAAAACGAATCTTGTATGGGGAGCCGTTTATTATTTCACTGTCTTTAATTATCTTCATTTGTTAGTAAATCCTAATAACACGTATTCTGAAGAAAGACAACCCATTATCTATTACCTACGGTTCAAAAGATAAGGAACTGCAAAGTTAAGACGGACGGACGGACCCTAAAAAGGTATACGTGCCGTTTAACAAATGATAACTTCCTACCAAAAATAATTCGCCTAAACAGTAGGCCACCTAATAAAAAATATGAAAGATAATAGTTCCCTGATTAATGTTTTGTAAGTGCGAGTGGTTTTCTCGAGCTTATAAGTTTACAAGAGCGCCGTTACTCGAGGTTAAATATTGTACGGTTATTTTAATGTATTTGCTCCACAAAAAGGATATATATAAAGCTGAGACAACCGATAGGGTTTCTCTACAGTTACCCAACCATTTACTTGTACCAACCCTTCTTCCCATAGTATTTTGCTTACTGTTGAAAACGAATCACCAACTGTAAAACGAATACCCGTAAAAATGAACAAAGCTATATCAATGAGCATTATCAGGTTAAAACTTCTGCCATTTGTGTCCTAGGTAGTTCAAGTCAGCCAACTACATTGTCAACATAACCCTGCTTACCAGAAACTACACATAACAAGTTCTAGGCTCGTATTAATAAACTGATTGATTTTGATTGATTTGTTTTTTTTTAATGACTAATGCTCGTCACGAGATGCGTCAAAAATGACAGTGTTCTATGGTTTGACGTTTGCTTTGACGTATCTTGTCACGGGCCTCACAGTCAAGATGAGTCTATTAATACGGCCCCTAGTCTCTTAAGATAATGTATGATATAGTTAGTCCATAAAAATAAGTATATAAAAATAAATAAAAAGATATCCAAATCTTGAGCACAGATTTGTAACAAAACATACGAGGGGTTAAGTTAATACCAACACACCCCAAATAGCCAGAGATCCTTGCCTACTCACCGTAGTAATACACATCAGCACTTGCAGTATGAACATCCCAAAGGACAGGAAAGCGATTCCTGTGAGGGATATCTCGAACAGTGCTTCGAGGCCCAGGCTGTGGTGATGGTCCTTCTCTACGTGGATGTACTCTTCTTGCACGTGCGCGGAGGGATGGTGGTACAGGGGTGGAGGGGGAGGGGGCATCGAGTATTCGTAGCCGCCGCCTGGAGCAATGGAAACGTGAGAACTTTGCCCATCTGAAAGTACTTGTTGGTTGAGGAGTGATTGGGGAAACCAGATAAAAGTTTTTATTTCAGTAGGTAGATCACGTCATATATTAGGATAGTACGGGTAAGTAGTATATGAATAATATTAGGTAAGTATATAATTTCACATTGCAAGGTGCAGTGCAATAGCTCATAAAAAGTCTGTCAGGATCGGGTAAAGGTTAAATTAGTTCAGCATTAAAGCAAGAGAGTGAGAAGTACAAACCCAAAGGCTGTTTTAAGAGCTATCGTAACATTGTATTATGAAGTCCTTACAATTTCTAAGCAGTCTATTTCATTTATTACGGCCACCTAGCCATTGCTCTTTATCCGACATAATTCTGGGTCTTGACTTGAATAAATAGGACCATGGCCTTCTGAAAGAAGTGCTATAGTCATCTGTACACATTTCACCCGCCAAAATATAAACCATGTCATATATGTATTTAATAATTAAATAAATAACCATGTCATATATGTATTTAATAATTAAATAACAAAGCTGTCCGGTCCATTTCAAAAGAAAGCTGTAAATTTTAATACCTTGGCGCAACTAATTGATGTACAAAATTCAATCCACTCTCACTTTATTGGGTTACTACCACGGGTACTAAAATGTAGCTACTTACGAGTTCGACTGTCCTACTCGTATAGGAACTACACAACGAGGAACATATTTATAAAGAGAAATAAATACTTATAAATAGAACACATCCAAAACAGAATCAAATACTCGCACTTGTCACATTATATATTTGCCCTTACGGGAATCGAACCCGGGCCGCTGACTTCGTAGGCAGGGTCACTAGCTAGTTGCTGGTCATCCAGCCTGTAACAAGTCAATCCTGCCACATGGCACAACCAAAGAGTTTCTGAATATTGTTCATGTTGACAGTAGAAAGCCAATACTAAACTTATTTGTTGCGTATAAAGGAAAAGTAATAACAGCAATGTTTTTCTGCTGTAAACATTCTCAATATTCAGAAACTTCATGGTTGTGCCAGGATTGCTTCTTATCGGCCGGGCACTATAGGCTAATCGCGTGGTCTTCTACGTCTCGCAAAACATGTAAAAATCTTACTATATTTGGACACATCGTGCACCGGCTGTTCCGGCTCTGCATACGCCGTGACGTCACCGGCGCCGCCCTCGTAGAACTCGTACCCGTCCCTGGTCTGCACCCGGTCTGAAGAGTTGGAGACGATGGGGCTGGCGCTCACCGCGTTGTAGTGGCGGTATACGTCGTTCAGGGCTGCCACCCTAAGGATAGATTATATATAAAGTATGATGCCATGCCGCCAGCAATGTACCTATTGTTTTATGTGTGACACAGTTCTATGGTGAGTCAGGGTTCTATTGGGTGATGAGTACTTTTAACCTTAGCGTCCAAGGTTGTATGGAGTGGCTACAATCGTTAAGGTCGCCTGCTGTATTCCTTGGTTCATAATTGATACTGTGTTTAATTAAAGAGTATTAAATTTGTATTGCATTCGAGTACCTATTTTATGATGCAGGGATGAATTTAGAGCGGCAACGATTAGACGTGCACTCTAAATTAAATTTGGTCGCTGGTCTGTATGTGGATCAAACAACTGTGACTTTCTCACCAATGAGTAAGTGCGATTGTGACGAATGCTTTAAGTTCAATAATTTAGAAATTGATTGGTTTAGGATAAACGATAATTCGAACGTATGATGAGTTTCGACTGAAAAAATGGACTTTCCTATGTAGACGTCAGAAAAACACCTCAAATACCCTTGAGCACGTACTTAGCCAGCCACTCCTGATAGTTAGCAGACCCGATGTCGAACAAGCCGTTCGCGCGAGGATCCTGGGTATGCGTCAACAGAGCAGCCCCCTGCGGGTCGAACGCCGTGCCGAGTCGACTTTGCAGCACTGGTTTCCCCATCTCTTCCAGGATCTGCTCAGCTACGAAGTTACGGCAACGGTATTCGTTCATCATTTTTCTGTATAAGAAAAATAGGCAGGTACGGTCAGCCTTATAAGAAGCTGCACACTTTAGTACTCTGTCACTTTAACGTCATGTTTGAAATGATGGACTAATCTGTCAAAGGCGTTTCAGCGACAAGGTACAAAAGTGTGCACCTACTTATAAGGTTGACTGTACCGTGTATAAGAAATATAGGCGCTACCGAAATGACTAGTGGCTTGAATTTATTTATAACCCCCGACGCAAAAAGAGGGGTGTCATAAGTTTGACCTTTATGTGTGTGTGTGTGCGTCTTGATCGATTTGGATGCGAATTAATTTGAAATCAGGTTTTCTAGAGGTGGTAGCTAGGTTTCATGACAATCGTTTGGGCCGTTTAAGAGATATCAAGGGGGTTATTATGAAATAGCTATGCAGTTCATTTTACGGCGAGCTTAAAGGACAGAGCTATAGCAGTTATATAGCTCTGTCCTTTTCTCTTACCGTAAACTGAATAGCATAGCCATGTCATAATAACCCCCGAACTCTGAAAGAAGGGATCACCAGGAGATTCTATCTAATTGTTATTTTTGCTTCAACGAGGCTGGTTTTTCCAATCGCCAGTATAATTTATCTGACAGTTTAAGTTATCAATAGCACTAGTGCCGTTTGTGAGTATATAGTGGTGACTGTGCCTATGAAAATTTCATGGCCACCTGATGGAAAGCGGTCACCATCGCCCGTAGTAGTCAGCAATGCCAGAGGCACAGTGAAGTTGCGGCCTTTCGGTGAATACTATTTTAAGCCACGTTTAAGGGAGGATTGTCATAGTAGGAAACATCCAGGAGGGCAGTTCATTACATAATATAAGAGGAAGTAAAAACCTACAGATAGTGCTTATAAACGAAAAAAATCAAATGGCGCAATATTGGAAAACACCCATGCGGTGGACCATAAACCTGATGAGAGTCGCAGGAAACAGCTGTATGCAGGACCAATCATCTTTAAGGCAGAAAAATGACCAGCAGTGTACGTGTTTCATTTGGCTTGATGGTATGGGGAGAATGATTCGCGTTATATAAACAGTATTTCTAGGGGAAAATATAGTAGGTTGTTCAACAAGAGAGTAAAGTAAGTCATTATGATACGAGATATTTATCTACCCGAGCAAAGCGAGGGTTAATAAGTTTCGAGTGGCATTTTAGCTTTTTAGTCTCGAGTGAAACAATCTAATTTTCACTTTGATTGAGAGAAAAATACTAGATTGTTTATCAAGGGACACGAGACATATAGCCACCCGGAAAAAGTGAAAAGATTATTTTACTAGGTCTTTTTTCATTTACCTTCTGCATAAGACGAAAGATAACTAACTTCCGTTTCATTTGAAATCATTACTGTTCGGAGTATAAATGGCTCTGTTAGTTTCATAAAAGATAGAAAACCCGCCTACTTAAAAACAAATCAGGATTTTTCGTAATTAAAATAATGAATCAATCCAATGAAGAAAAACACTTGAGGCGCATCCGATCCGTAACGATAACGTTGGCGACTTTGAAAACTTGTGAAAATGTATAGATTGATAATGCAGCCGCCGTGATAAATCTTCAGCTCAGGTCAATCCAATAAATAAATAGTCAATTTCGTCAGTTTTAGAATAACACTAACGTTAGCGTTACGCATTAGTTACCAGTTAACAAGTCATATATATTTGAATTTAACAACTCATATATACCATAACAATAATAACGCAGTTCAGCTTAGGTTTAGAGTTAGGGACAGAGCTGTATAACTGTAGCTCTGTGCCCTTTCTCTCAACCTAAATCTAACTGCTTTAGTATGTTATGTTAACCCCCATGGTACTCAGCTCTGGAACCTATTAGGCAGATTATATTACATTTCCCTACTTATTTTAACAAACTTCTATTAACTTAGTATGACAGTGGTGGCCTTACCTGTGGAAATCAAGTGTCGACAACGCAGCATCAATAGAACCATTAACAGAACCAACCGCATTCTTAAGCGCACTTGAATTCGCAACTTCCTTTTGTTCCACCATGAAGTACGTCGGCATCAAGTCCGTACGCAAAAAATCGTTGACATTCAACTCGTTAGTATACATTTCTGACGACAAAACAGAAGTTACTAATAAAAGATAGATGAATTTTGAAGGCATTGTAAGATATATGTAAGATCTTAATGTTGTGACGGCCAGAGATGAAATGTGAGTGTCGCATAAAGTGGAAGGTATTATTATTCGGGTTGTAAAGCGGAAAATGCGCCCGCTATGCAAGAGCGCGATTGTATCATCTTAAAACACTCTAACTGTTCATAAAGAGACTATAATATGTTTATTTTTTGAAAAAGGTAGGCTATGAAGTTGACAGTAGCGAACTAGGGAACAATAAAATTAAGGTCTGATGTAAAATTATAAATCTGAAATTAAAAACGATGCCGCCCCTTATGTCTTTTTACTAGAAAAAACTCGGTAAGACCTTATTTTTTTCATGTTTTCGTAATGTATTATGAAACCGCGATTAGTTTGGGATTGAAATAGCTGTCAATTCATTATGCATTATGACGTAAGTATATGGTTAAACTGTCACCTCTAAACCGTTTCATTAGAAGGCGGCTAGATAACAATTAACTCGGCAGGTTCAGCATTACTGTCTAATAAGTAAGATTAACCATACCGTTGACAATACGACAATTTCCCGAAATGCCATGGAATCATTAATTCTATGCTTCATTAACACCATTAGCCAATCAAATCCGGAATCCAGTTTAAAAACACTCCGATCCTCCATCCGTTAAGTGCGCGGTGAATAGGAGCATTGTTGTGTTATAAATGCGCGGGTGTCACCCGCGGGACGTGTCGTGAGAACAAACCTGCTGCAGGTGCCATTACGGCTCCCGTTTAGAAAAATATAGCCAAATGTGAGCCAAACTCGCGATTTTATAATTATTTTTATTGCACATTCTTAGTAACGCGCACCACAACTGGGAGCCTATGGTGTGATAAGCATGAATTAGGTATATACCTAATTGTTTCTGAGCTTCGAATGTTTTACATGTATCTATTGTACCTACTGTAATATTTATCTCACCAAAAACAGAGAATTTAATGTGAAAATGAGAGCCAAGTTCAAAATTGTGATAATTATGGTGTAGTTGTCGACTTCACTGACAAAAGACTTGAGATCTAAATGGGTACCTACAAAGTAAGTTCTGTTGAGAACAGTTCTGGAGTACGTGTCAAATTTGGGATCTCTACACCCAGAGGTAAGGGCAGTGAGTTAATATGTCAGTCAGTTTCTTCTTATATGTAGGTATATAGATTTAATTCATTTAAAGTAAAATTAATTATGATTGGAAAATGTTTTTGAAATATTTTGTAGGGTTTAATACTTATCTGAAATAAACGGTCTGATCTAATCTAATCTGACTATATTGGCCCAACAACCAAAGTAGTGACTATATTTGTAGCCTAGACTTAGTTTGGCACTAGAGAAATGTGTGTGAGATTTTATTTATTTATTTATTGCAATACATAAGTACAACCTTGTAAGCGGATGGTAATCTACTTAAAAGCTAAACATGAGTACTTATGGATAATAATCTATTCTATTATAGGTAAGCGCAATAATTGTTGTATGGACATTCGAAAAGGAGAGACACATCATCAGCATAGATTACGCTGCGGGGTTGTATTGCTTTAGGTGGGTTGTTCATGTAGTTTAAGAATAATATGCATTCTATCACACTTCCACGTGGAATAGCGAAGTTTGTGATGGCTTCGATTGACTGGATACTCTGCAGCTGGTTGGATTGTTGATCAAAATACATACATATATATGTATATATATATATATATATATATATATATATATATATATATATATCTATATATATATATATATATATATATATCTATATATATATGTTGAGGCATACGAGCTGTTTTGGATGAATGTGGTAGGATCTTTACCATTCATGCATGGGCTTTACCTCTAATGCCCAACTTCTTTTAGTTTGGCAAGTAAAATATTATGACTAACTCTGTCGTAAGCTTTGGTCATATCAAGAAGTAATCCTATTTACCGTCCCGTAATATAAATCCCTTTCTTAATTGTAGGTACCCAAGTTTGTTTTTCCTCGGGTGATTTTATCACCGTCGCTTTTGTTCACGTTCGACTAATTTCCCGGTCTTACTTTTTCCCAAATGTATAGTTACATCGGTATGTAGGTTGGTTCAGGTGATGTTAGTTTTGCAGCAGGCCCGGTGGGCCAAATAACCCAGAAATTGATTTTTGGAATTAGAAAAACACGACAGCTAAAATTTGGTACCAGGAAAAGAAGCGACTGGATAACAATCGCAAGAGGAAAACGATTGTAAAAATAACCTGCCGGGAAAAAGGTGACTAAAGGTACCCTACTTGTGGTGGTTGGACACTTTTAGCTGAAGGAACCAATAATGCACACGAAACTCTTAATTCAAAAATCATACGGTTAAGTTTTTTTTTCGCAAAACAAATGCATAACCCTTATCTTCTGTAAAATAAGAATTTGTATCCAGTGTGAATCGGTGCTTTGCCCATTACTGGTTCCGTTTCGTTAATTCCGCGTTCGGGAATAAATGCGAACAGAAAACTAGCTTCAAAGAAAAAATACGTTTGGGAAAGTCATCTAACAAATCGATCAGTCAGAAGTAATGCCATCTACTGTTGGTTATATACCATATAACTGTACATACGGCACTCACGAAACCAGTACAGACGACTACTCAGCGCTAGATGTCGCTATATTGTCATAATAATATGCAAGTACAACTTTCAACAGAAGTCCTCATATAATTCTATTATGTTAAATTGTACGATTTATACCTAAAAAGCTGCTAAAATGTAATAACATTTAATTAAAATATATATTTATTTCATAAATTGGAAATACCTTTTACGTCGTTGTTGACTTATCTGTCATAGTATTTTCTTTATTCTTTATCTGTGTGCTTGTCTGTGAGTGAATTGGTAATCAATCAATCGAGTTACCTTATTCATTTGGATATTTATAACAAATACGTAGTGCTAAGAAAGAAATGTAATTAAACGAACGGGTCGTTCGTTGCTTTGGCATCTCATATGATGGGAACAAACGGCAACGGTCGCCGCGGAGGTGTCAAAATGCCCGATGTTCGCCGACCCATGGAAGAAGGGGACTGTGTCAACGATATGGAGAGCCCCGAGTTGGATTTCATTTACGACGACTGTGATTCTCAGGCTAACGAGATAGCAGAATTGTACAGCTACACCGAACATCCGGAATTTCAGCTCAATGTAAAAGCTTTCGAGGATATCTTGGAGGAGTTTAATCTACCTCCCAGTTGGCAGAGGCTATCTTACAAGCAGCAGAGAACTGTTGTGATGAAGTTATTAGAACACCTAGACGTTGCGGTGAATGACATACGTATGCGAGCGACGCGTTGCATTTTGTATTTGGCGCAAGGCTGCTGGGCCGAAATGCAATCGGACGCCGAGCAATCCCACTGGGCGCGAATCAACGTTATGACCCTCTATGATATGGGTGTGTTCACAGCTTTCGTTGAATTACTGAACCTCGAAATTGTGAAGAGCAGTTCTGGTATAACTTCAAGGAAACTTGCAGAATCATTAGCAGATTCCACCAATCTGAGAGTGATCCTATCAGTCCTGTACTTGATCACAGAGTACTTGAGAACTGAAAAAGAAAATCCGGAGTCAGAATATGCATACTTAGTAAAGAATTTCAAAGAAGAGCTTGGGACACCCTTTGGAGATGAATTGCTACCTGTGAAATTGTTGAGTATGGTGACACATCTTTGTGCAGGAACTACACCACATTTCCCTATGAAAAAAGTGCTACTTTTGCTGTGGAAGGTACTTTTGGTATATTTAGGAGGTTCCCAAGAGTTAAAGGAAAGGAAATCAAGACTCAGGGAGAAGCATGGTTTAGATCCAATAACTGAGGACACCATTGAGATAATTAAAGGTATGCGTGCTAGCTCACCACCTCCAAGTGCTGCAGATATGCTTGAAAACCAAAACCCTGGACAGCGAAAATTAAAAGAAAATGAAAGAGCTTTAAGAAGGCAAACTTTTATGAAACAAACTTCTCTTGATGAGTCTGATGAACAGATATTTGTGGATAAAGAAGAAACTGGCAATGGATCTGAGGATTATTCAATGGAATTTCAAACTATGCCCACAGATAGCACACAAAAATCGAATCAAAATGAAAATTGGCAAAATTACATGTATTTTAAACAGTTAGAGAGTCCCCCTCCACCACCACCTTTACCAAGGAGTCTGCCATGGCAATCAAAGGTTCGGCAAAAAGACATTGATTTGTTCCTGGATAGTGTCAGAATAAAGTTTGTTGGCTACTCTCTTCCAGGAGACAGACAAACTATAGATGGACTACCACAACCTATTCATGAAGGTATAGATATACTCAGGAAACATATGTACACCAGCTTGTCTGAGCTCCAGATAGAAAGAGAAATTGAAATAGCGCGCAGTCCTCTAACTAGAGGAGAGAAGGATGTTGATGAGACAGAGGTTGAAACCTTGTACAGGGCTATGCTGCCGAACCTGCCGCAATACATGATTGCTTTGTTGAAAATTCTTTTAGCAGCTGCTCCTACCTCTACAGCTAAAGCCTATACTTTCAACATAACTTCAGATCTCCTCCCAGAGGAAATGCCTATGACTGTCCTGCAATCTTTAAAACTTGGGATTGATGTCAATAGACATAAAGAGATTATTGTCAAAGCAATCACAGCAATATTACTTCTTTTACTAAAGCATTTTAAGCTAAACCATGTTTATCAATTTGAGTTCATGTCCCAGCATCTAGTTTATGCTAATTGTATGCCACTGGTATTGAAGTTCTTCAACCAGAATATCCTCTCCTATGTTGGGGCCAAAAACTCAATACCCATATTTGATTTTCCTGCTTGTGTTATTGGAGAACAACCTGAGTTGACTAAGGAATGTTTGGACATTGGAGATTCAACAGTTCCATATTCATGGAGGAATGTTTTCTCTTGCATTAACTTATTGAGAATTCTTAACAAGTTGACAAAATGGAAAAATGCTAGAATAATGATGCTTGTTGTATTTAAAAGTGCCCCTATATTGAAACGCACTCTTAAGGTAAGACACGCTCTTATGCAATTTTATGTATTAAAGTTATTAAAGATGCAGACTAAATACTTGGGGCGCCAGTGGAGGAAAACTAATATGAAAACAATCAGTGCGATTTACTCTAAAGTAAGGCATAGATTAAATGATGACTGGGCCTTTGGCAATGATGTTGATGTGCGGCCATGGGATTTCCAAGATGAAGAATGTGCACTGAGACTCAGCGTTGACCGCTTCAACCAAAGGAGATATAGCATGGCTGGTGATATTGAAGTAGATCTTATGCCTTTGGATACTGATATAAATAGTGTATTGGAGTCTACTATAGACTTAGATGACGAGTTTAAAGATAACTATGAGTTGTGGCTGGAGCAAGAAGTGTACAATAATGAGATAAACTGGGACATCTTACTCGCAACATAAAATGTGTCAAATGGATACACATTTGATGATGGCAATAAAAGTATTATAACTATGATGATGATGACTATGATATTGCTATGCATGCAAATTCAGCTAGTATTTAAACAGTTTTTTTCATAATAACTTTGTTTTTATACTTGTGTAGTTCTTACTTTTAAAAGCCTTTTTCTGTTTTTAGGATCAAATTATTAACGTCACTTTCAAGGGTTTGAATTTTATGTGTAATGAATTCATGAGAACAAACTATGATGTAAATGTATGATTGACAATGCACTTGTTTTCTGAACAAACCTCTGAGATGTGGCTATGTCAGGCTAATCGGTCCTGCTGGTTCTGATTACACCTGCTGGCTTTCAAACCTAAGTAAACCTTTTGGATTATATAAATTACTTACTATCATTACAGTTAGCTACACATTTAGAGCATTATTATCTTATAACTTATAACCAATAAAATTTTGTTATAATTGTGTGAATTTTATACTAATTTTACAAAATGTTTATTCTTAGATACATTCAACTGTAGATAATATAACTTTTTTTAAGTAATTAACAATGAATTGTAAAAACTTGTAATCATGTAGTACCTATCAAATAAAAGGAAACATGTATGAAAGGATTAGCACATATTCCTAGTTGGTCGTCTCTCCTTCAATGGTAATGAAATTCCCAGTGATGAAAACTAGTTTGTATTTTATTATGTTTTAAACATAATTATTTTCTACCTTCATATATTGAACATTTTTGAACATGCCTCTTGTAATAAATACAGTTAAAAATAACATGATAAGTATATTAATTCATAAGAATGCATGATCAACTTTTCCCTTTACCTGGCAAAATGTTAATTAAAAATAATTAATCATCTATATTTAGAAGCAAGGCATGAAAATAATGGACAGTGCGACAAAAAAGAGTAGAAATTAAATGAGGGCGCCACTTTCAACTGTCACATTTCTGACGTAAAATGCTTAAAGATGGCAACAATTTAGTTTGCATGTATAGTGTACAAAAGTAATATGGACATTACGTCAAAATTCAAATATCGCAAAAACAATATCGTTTTTTAACAGTATCGTATTGTCAACGTTTTGATAGTTCTTATTTTCTTGATCAAAATGGCGGCCGAGTTAAAAACAATACCATGACAAAATGAATAGAGGCGCAGATGTGTTACAATATTCGTGTACTGTATATTCCTAAAATCGTTTTTTCGAAGTGGCGATTAATACAATTCGCATATTTTACCACTATTTATTCTCAACGATTCGTTTTCCCGAAGGGCTTTCTAACCATTCGCATATTTTCCCACTATATTTATTTTTCAATTGAGTTGTTCCCCACTGCTCAACTATCATAAATATTCGGTAGATTTAGGTTGTTAGTTTTGCAGCAGGCCCGGAGTGCCAAATTTAATTTTGATATAGAGAACATTGGTCAGTTGAATTGGGTGAGCAGTGGGGAAGAAGGGGAAAATACAATATAGAGCGAAAATATGCGAATAGTTGAAAAGTCCTTCGGGAAAAGTATAGTAGCTATTGAGAAAAAATAAAGTGGTGAAATATGCGAATGGAATGGCCACATGAAAAAAACGATTTTCGGAATATACAGTATACTCTCGTTGCAATAACAACTACATGCAAGAGGTCATTTACTTAAGTTTTTCACCTATACCAACCAATTTTATGATAACGTTACAATAATATCATTATTCTCGTGATATAACGTTATTATAATAACATTAATCTCAAATCTATAGTCGTATTTATCACAACTTCATTTCGTTATAGTAGGTATAATAACAATAACGTCACCTCTTTTACCGCACATTCGTTTCGCTGTTTTGTACAATACCGCCAGTCATATTATTCTGGTTTTGCTATAAATTGGTTTTCTTTGCGACGTACCACCATATTAATTTAATGAATAAATTTTAAACACTAACACAAGGACATCATTATTTTACATGAACGTTTTAAAGGTCTGATATTCAATTTTAAATTATACGAGTGGAATGTACATTCCGTATCCACTTTTGGACCTTATTATAATGCAATAAGGTGAAAAAGTGGATATATCTCTTTGTACAAGTAGTCGACTGTACCTATTTCTCCATTTCTCCCTTCGACTTCTCATGCTTCTCAGTCCTTCATAACTTTATGAAAAATATAACACAACAAATAAAACCATAACAAAATAAAATAATGCTATCTAATTCGCGCTCCTGCCGTTTCAAAGGTATATTTTATAGTTGAAGAATCATACTGTTGGCGATTCTTTTAATCGCTATCGATCTACGAATTATAACGTCATATCACGAGAATTCCTTTTCATTTTAATAAGTTAAAATATATAGTTCTGGATTAACTCAAATGGAGTTCATTGCTGGCAACATGACTACGAAAAAAACCATAGACAGTAATTTGCAAAAGCTGGCTGTCAAGTTAAAGTTTTAGTTAGACATTGTTTGTTCTGTTCTGTTCTGTCTGTGTCATTCGTATTCGTACAGGTTTACGGTGTGAGTGTATTTTGTGATTTTAGTGTCAAGACAATCAATTTTGTGTTGTGTGCACTTGACGCTTGATAACAAGTTAAATTCATTTTCAACTAAATACTTGTCTATCTTATCTGACAGTGTCGGTAATGGAAGAGGTTTAATCGTTGCCTTGCATTTGCAACTGCTTTTCAAACCAACAAATATCACTTAGGGTACGTTTGTTATCATTAACCTAGTATAAGCCAACGCCTAGTCCCCTACCTTGCGTTGCATGGAAGTAGATGTCAGCGGACACAGTTAATACAATTTCAAATATCATTTTTCCAGCATCACCATGGCTGAGTTAGCCGCGTTATTGCAAACGGAGATCCCTGAGGGTCGCAATCATCTGACCGACAGTCATACTAATCTGGAACGTGTAGCTGAATATTGCGAAGCCAATTATTTCCAGTCGGAAAATAAGCGTTTAGCCTTGGAGAGTACTAAAAACTATACAACACAGTCCTTAGCTAGTGTAGCTTACCAGATAAACACATTAGCATACAATTTCCTGCAATTATTGGAGCTCCAAACCATGCAATTGGCAGAAATGGAGGGTCAAATGAACCATATCGCCCAAACTGTTGCAATTCACAAGGAGAAGGTGGCAAGAAGAGAAATTGGGGTGTTAACTGCTAATAAAGTCACCAACCGGCAGTACAAGATCATTGCTCCTGCTAATCCAGAAAAACCTATTAAGTATGTGAGGAAGAGCATTGATTACACAGGTTTGTCTTGAACTATATGTATGATAACTAAGCTTTAAAAGTAGATCTCA
Organism: Acleris sparsana; assembly: GCA_923062465.1. Classification (NCBI taxonomy): domain Eukaryota; kingdom Metazoa; phylum Arthropoda; class Insecta; order Lepidoptera; family Tortricidae; genus Acleris; species Acleris sparsana. The sequence goes on from OV281293.1 coordinate 8,899,051, forward strand.
TTATTCACTGCATAGTTGTGGTTAGTATTGCTAAAAGTAATTTAATCCTTGTTACTCAAGTTTGTGGTTATGAATGTTGCTCAGCTTCTGAGGTAAGTTTTACTGTTCAACTTAATTCAAACTGGCAATAGCAATTATTTATGCGTAAAATAAAAAGAGAGACTAGATTACTCCAAGATCAAATAAACAACACCTGATCAGAGGACTAGGGTTGATTGAAATCCTGGATGTACCTGTGTCATAAATCTGTCTGGCTTCATTTGGACAAACTGTAATACATTTTCTTTATAGCAAGCTAGTTTCATCAGGATGGTTTTTAACTGGATTTTTTGACCTCAAATCTGATAATCAAAGAGATACCAGTTCTTTACAGTAGGCATCACAGATGTTTTTGCATTAGGTGTTAGTTAGTCCATTTATGTATAAATGCTATGGGTACCGATTATTTTATTGAAACACATTTTCAGGAATGTTTGTATGTTTGAACACATAATTTTCATTTAATTTACATAATTAATTCTTAAGATATCCTGAAAACATCATGTTTACAGTAGAAAATGGTGTGATGATATGATACAATAGATGAAGTGAAATTCGATAAATGATGGGTTACCAAATGCAAAATTCTAGATCTGATTCATGTGTGGTTTTGTGACCACAGTGATGTGAAAAGGTTAATGATTAAAGTAGTGTCTGTGTGCAGCGCTGGACGACATCGGGCACGGCGCGCGCTGGGCGGGCGGGGGCGGCACGCCGCGCGGGCGGCGCGCGGGCCCGGCGGCGGCGGCGCTGCCGGCGCCCACCACGAAGCCGCCCACGCCGCCCGCCGCCGTGCGCGCCGCCGCCGCCGCCAACACGGGCACGCTGGGCCGCGGCACTCTCGGTACAGTACATCCTTTATGAACATAATTATGTAGATACTTATTGGCCTCGTTTGTAAATTGAGCGGGATTTGCGGGTTCGAGAAACGACGTAGACGTGGTTCTTACGTGTTACTCGTTGCGTGAGCACGCGCCAGCTGATATTAGTACATTATTGCCTAGCCCTGAAAAGCAGGAGTTTGCATGACAAGAGAGCTAGCGGGCCTAGAATTGGGCCGAAGCAGGAGTATTAAGATAATTTCCCGCACGATGACCAGCAACGTTATAAGTAATCTAAATTTGCTGTTAACTATTAAGGAACTCGTAGTACTGTACTAATGTTAGTCATATTTCTCGTGACTTTGTCAAGACGTTGACGTGTCGTGCCCGCAGGCAAGTCGTCCCGCGAGTACCGCACGCCGCCGGCCGTCGCGCCGCCGCAGGTGCCGTCCCACTACGCGCCCAACTACCCGCGCCGGCCCTCCGGCTACTCGGCGCTGCCCGTGGTGCAGCCACAGGTGGGTAGTTTGAAACAAATACGAAACTTGGGAAGCTAGAGCTCAGTCCTGTCTTTCCTCCTGTCCTGACTTTAGCTGTCCGGTTTCAGTTACGTAGAGAGAAAGGGACAGGGCTAATGTGAGTTCAAACTTTTGTTTTCACACCAGTAATAACCAAGCTTGTTTTTTAATTATCTGTGAACACTGTTTTCCTTCAGAATAACTGGCTATCTAAAGGGAATTGATTTTTCTCACAGAAAACTGATATACAAAGTAAGTTTCTCTTCCATCAAATTGAGTTGTGTGGACTGATATTAAGGTGACCTCACCGCTACTTAAAATACGAAGACCATAGGCTGAATATTCAGGTGTTTCAACCGCTGTCATTGTCCTCTTTAATATATTGACTAAAATAACTTCAATTTAACTACCAGCAACTTTTCAGAAGTTGAAACGTCCGAATATATTCATCCAGTACGGAAATGCAGTGATGCATCGTATCTGTAGGTACCGTTTTTTTTCGCCACAAGTCTACACCTCTGCTCGAAATACGCTGACAATACGGAATCGCAGTGACATGCCGTAAAGGTCAAGGTAAAGTCATGACGTTTACGACACGACATTGCGATTCCGTACTGTCTCCGTATTTTAAGCAGCGGTGGGGTCGTACCTTTAGCTGATTAGTAAAGTGGTGGCACTTCACTTGGTTGTTATTTGTCTAATATAAGAGATGTAAGATCAATCAGGGTTCGCCGATATATATCAATGGATATTTATTTTTAAAAGCAGTTTTTTTCCGATAAGATAGTTACACAGGCAACACTATTTAGAGTAAAATGTTTACGGATACGTAATTTTTAATGTCACCGAGGTCAAAAAACTCGTCCTGATTGCGGGTTCTGCAATCATGTTTGCAATAAATCAATTAACTATTCACAGGTCGGCATGGTGCATCCAAACCAGCATCAGTCGCCCTCCAGCTATTCCCAGCAGGACTTGCACTCCAGTATGCCTCGTAAGCCTTTCACATACTTGATTGCTGTTTATTTTGTTGCTAAGGGAGCTATAATATATATAATTTTGGTTGCAGCACCACCGTCTCCCTTGATCGGGTCTGATGGAGAGCATAGCCAGCATTCTATGAGCCTGCCTGGACAAGTGAGTATTGTCTCGTCTTTTTTATATTTTGTCTTGACTTTAATTTGACGTATGTAAAATAATTATTGTTCATGCCATAATTATATCCATTTGATAGTCTAGTTTGCACATTTTTGGTAGTTTTCAATAAAACTCCATTGTTATTTTACTAACCATGTTACTTTGGATACTATAGTATTCCTAACTGCCAAGTGTCAAGCGGCAGCACATTTGATTTTGCCAAGAAATCCTACTAGAAAGGGCTGCGGATTGAAATCGCTCAGTACTTGCCAACATTCAAGGGTTAAGACATGTTTCTTTTGGGGTTGGGTGAATATTCGGGGTTTCAATCGCCGTCATTGCCACCAAAAGCCAGCAAAAGCTTTTTTGTTAAACGGCAAACGAAGTTTTAGGGGAAATACTCTCTATAAAATATAATTACATTTGGTGTTTGGTATAATTCAACTCTCGATATTTACTTTGAAGTGTCCCGAGACGTGTGGCTCGGCTAAAAATATAGGCATTTTAATACGGCTCTAGGACAGGTTACCTTATGGCCGCTTTACACACTTGTCGAAATGACAAGACTCTGAGACAGGCCAAGAGGGAGTGTGGACAGAAGGCATCACAAGATATATACCTCAGACGTTATCATCTGAGCTCTGGGGCCATAAACTAATTAGTGAACAAATAGAGAAGTCGCTGCAATGTGCGAGCAAGAGATCTGCTAACCTCCCAAGGGCGAGCAATATGTGTGAAAAGGGTTTTATGGCTCCAGAGCTCAGATGATAGCGACCCTTACTTAGTGTGTTGAATAATAGTTGTCTGGTTCCCAGCGCGCGTCGTCGCTGTCGTCGGCGTCGGCGCGCGGCGGCTCGGCGTCGCCGCCGCTGCCGCCGCCGCCGCTGGACGACGAGCTCGCGCACGACGCCTTCGGCCGCCCGCACCTGCTCAGCGTACGTACAGCCCGCACGACCTTGTTGCTGCTCCTCTAATCTCCGATACTATCACACTTACTTACTTGACCCACTTTCAATTTCCTGCATTAACAGTTTTTTCAAAACTGCTTCCTGTTCCGATTTAGTTTTAGACGCAAACAGACACACCTTTGCGTTAGCGTTCTTTTAGGATTACAGTTTTATGATTGTACGCTTGAATGCTAATGGCTATGTCTGTCTATAGGTCAAAGATCCCGCTTACCATCATGTGGCCTGTGTGCACGTTCGCCTTGTATGTGACTTGTTGGTCGCTCGGATATCCTTTCTAAGTAGCTTGTAACGGTAGAGACGCTCTAAGCGACAATCGAGAATATACAACTTCTGCTAGCCATACTATGCAAGAGCTTCTAAGAAAGTATTTTGTGATCGGGTAGAGTCGGTTAGAGGTTAGCGCGCGAAATTGAATGAGAGGAACAAACCCGAGTGCCTTTTTAAGAGCTATGCACTGTACGTTCCTATTTTGCATGTCTTCTATCTTTTGGTTTACCCTGCCCTACCCACAAAGCTGTGGTTTACTGATCTCGACGTTATTACCGCTTCGAGACAACTGGCACTCGGCACCCTTTGCGCCTGCACGCATTATGTATGTAAGTAAATTTACCAATCACCCAAATATTATTAAAAATATTTTTAGCAAGCAAATGGCTTGAGTAGAATTATAAACATGTTTCGTTGACGTACACCATATTTCTCCCAATTTATAATAAAAATGTAATGAAATAAAAAAATATTAATTGCTGCAGGACACAATTATTACAGCTTTAACAAAAAAAAAAGTTTGACTACAGCAAAAGGATCAAACTCAGCTGGAACTGGCCGCTGTCTTGCAGGACTGCGCAGCGCTAGTTTTCAGTTTTCGACATTTTGTACCGAATATTTACCGAATAATACTTAATCAATAACCGTATCAAAAATTTGTTTTTACAATATCTATAAAAATGCGAATATACCTACACATATCATAAATTGACGGCCAAAGTGGTTGAGATTAACCGTTTCAGTTTTTGCTTAAATGTCAATCAATACATTATGCTGACATTTTTTTTATCAACGGTAGTGGTATGGTGTTCCATATTTTAGCTGTCTTATATGTAAACCCACCCTTAAGATCAGCCGATTTATGATTAGGAATCCGTAGAGTGTTTCTCCCAGTAGATCTTAGTGAGCTCTCATCTCCATGCGTCCACTTCAGTTTATTTGACAGGTACTCTGCTTTTATTCCCATAAATGGTTTTTGAACAAAGCATACGAAGTGCGAACCACGCCGTTGCCTCATTTTCAGTATGCTTTGTCTGTTGAGATATGGCGTCACATGGGCCCGTCTAGGTTTCTTAAAGCAATATCTAGATCACTTTGGATTGCTATCTCTGTTTTTGCGAAAATTCTCGGGCCATACATAGCAGTAATTAAACAGAGACAGTACCAGCGTCTCAGTAAGGACAATTCTCACTTCTTATGTTAAGTGGCCCCTTATAGTATACAGTCCCTTAAGCCTTACGAATGCATTTCGAATAAACATATGTCGGTGTTCGACGTACCTTAGTTCGCTGTCAACTATTAAACCTAAATTCCTTGCGGCATGCACTCTACAGACTTTCTCGGCATTAATAAATATCACGATTTTATTTGATTGCACACATTAGCTGAAGATTTTCTAAGTAAGACGCAAACCAACAAGATTCATCTGAGACACCGTAATAAGATAGCTTTGCATTAAGGAGAGGTGAGTTAACACAATCAAAACTTTGTGAGAAGTCTCACAGTGCTAAAACGCTAGTAAGTCCCTGGTCAGAAGCCCAGTTTATGATATCTGTGACATTCGCGAGTGCTGTCCCCGTAGGTACCAAAACCGCTTCGGAATCCCGATTGAACTTCCGGAAGCAGGTTGTGTGACTCAAAATGATTATTAAGTTGGATGTGAACCCTCGAGGGGCGTGTATATTAACAATTTGTTGAATAATAAATGAAATCTGGATACCATTATATTAACGCATGATGTGTCCATTACGTAGTGCCATGGCGATTGGTCTAAATCAGTGGCAAAACGTTCTGTATCGATACGATTGAAGGAGCAAGTCCATAATGTACTGAGGTAGTTGTTTTGTTCATTTAATGTCAAGAGAGGCAATCACCAGTGCGTCGACACTTAAGGAAGAGCTGTGAAAAACTTTTTTACTCTGATCGGGACTATCAGCAATAACCTGATCAATCCTGAAGCGACGAGGTTGTGTCTGTTACTCGTGTTGTTTCGTTTACTAATTGCTGTGGATTATGTTGAAAAAGGAAATGTGAAAAATCTTGCACAGGTTTCTTATTTGTTTGGAGCAGATCCAGATTATATTCAGTAAGTAGGTACAGATAATTACAGCATAGAGAACGAAATTATGGACCTAATATATCCATTGCATGCACTGCTGAGAGACCAGATTCGGGACAGTATGCAGTACCAATAGCCATCTGGATTCCGGGTTGTGACAGCTGAAGCCAGAGCTGTTCTAGCTTTGCCTTAGGATGATCTTTTACTTTCACTCTAGGCTTTCGCTTAATATTCCACCCCCTCTATGACCACCAGGGCGTGGTGAATGCTTGAGTATGTATCCTGGAACAGCTGTCGCTCAAAAACTATCACCGTCCCGAAGCCAAATCTCATTGAGACCTAGTATGTCGGGTTGTCGGGGTCATAGTTATTGACTTGCCTATACGTCCCAGATTGGTTGATGTTAATCCTCTCAGGCGAATGCCCTTTATTTTTATTTTGTCTCTTGTGGCTAATCAACCTAACTGTAATGGTTCTGGGATAAGATTCGGTATCAAACTTCCGTCGCGGGCCCAAATGTTTGGCAGACTATATCCTGGTCATTGATGGGATTCCTACTTCGGCAGCCATTCAATTAATCTCCGAGTCGTTTGACAACTGTTCCTGTTCCCTGTCATTTATATCATGCAGTTTTCTATACACTGTATTTTGTCAGGGTTTATCGCCTGGAGACGTAAATCAATTCCCTTAATTGTTTCGTCCTTGTCTTCAATCTTTGAGTCAAATCTATAAGTATGCTTGTGTAACTTTCACTTTTGTGATCCAATAAAAAAAGGCCAACTCTAACGAATTGTCCGAACAGTCCTCATCAAATTATATGTATTGAAGAATACGAAGTGCTCAAAATATCTGAACTCGTTATACGTTACCGCTAAACAGCAGTATTCGCAATTTGGCATTGCTGCGTTTCATCTAAGTCTTCCGGCTGGCCTATTGCACAACGTACTCGCAATTGTACTACAAAGTGGAATGGTTTCATTTTGATAGCCTTCGGACTGTCAAAATGTCATTGCGAGGGCATTACGCGATAAACCTGCTAATTGCCAACGCTATTGCAGCCCTGACATTCTTATCGTAAGATTGCAATTTTGAGATTGAAAATATCTATGAGCTTTAGAGTCTACGTAAAGTCAGATTGCCTGTGTGCTCGTTTGCCTTCTCCGAGCCATAAAAAACCTTTTAATGTGAATATTTGGCGTTCCAGCAGCCGTCATGGTTGTCTTCAATATAGTGACGAAAATAATCATAATTACAAGCAACTTTTGATGTCAAAAATAGCGGACCAGTGGGCCTGTAGCGGCGGAATATTGCCTGATACTCTCGTAATCGCAATCGTTTTCATTTTGACAGTCCGAAGGCGAGTCTGCATACAAAAAGAAAACAATTGTTCCACTTTGAAGTCGATTGCGATTGCGAGTACGTTAGGCAATATGCCAGCTGGTGGTAGTATACATTCCAATTAAAAGAACAAGAAAGTTATTAATTTTGTCTTAATAATATTATAATAACATGGGAAAACAATAATGACGGCGGTTAAAACGCCGAATAATCACCATACATCTTTCGATTTGATGGCAACTGTACACGTTTGGATACATTTTCAACTACTAACATTAACAGCCTATTCACAAGGAATAGGCCAAATGAAACTAAATTTATCTTTCGCAGAATATCATGAATTCACAGTACACGAGCGCCGTGCCGGCCATCGTCCCCGATGAAGAGGACTTGCCTGGATGGGTGCCCAAGAACTACATCGAGAAAGGTATCCGATTGTGAATTGCTTAAAAGCCATAAAACGAGATTTTTACAAAGACCCCCGTCAACGTTTACAAAGACGGGGTTGATTTGTATAGTTCACGAGATTTTAAAATTCTAAAGTTTATTTATTTATTTATTTATTTATTTATTTATTTATTTATTTATTCCACACTTACAACTATTTTTACAGGGCTTGCCCTAAGACAATAGTGTAGCTACTTTTTGGTACAGTATATATCAACTAATCTCTATCCTTACACCTATAACATAATATAAACAATGCCGCCTTTGTGAATTCATTCAGAGAACATGAAAACAAATCAATGTTCTCCGCAATTTGGTTGAGGGTTCGCACAGCTCGCGTCAGCGGAGCCATACCGAGCAGGTTGGTGCGCCCGCGCGGCTCGACCAGCAGCCGCGGCCGCCGCCGGCGCCACACGTACCCATCGGGGACACACACCCCCAAGCAACTCAACACCTGACTGTTGCATATTTTGCCCACTATTAATTTAAACACGTATGTTGTTAAGCACAGCTCTCTGCGCACCCGTAGCTCGTTGTACCCAACCATACCCAGCACAAATAAATTTGGATACATTAGAGGGTAAAAAGGATACACTCCATACTTCCTTAAATACAGGAACCTGACGAACTTGTTCTGAATACGATCCACCATTAAAACATACTTGGTTTCATGCGGAGCCCAGACCACCGCGTTGCATTCGAGGCTACTGCGGACGAGTGCATTGTACAAGGCTATAATCGCGCCCAGATTTGTCTATCGATATATGATCGATATTGTATTGATACATGAAAACCAGACAAAAGCATGTCGGACCATGCTCAGGGTTCCGAAGCCGTTACTACAAATACAAACGACAGACTATCTCAAAAAATAAGCATGAACAAATTTTGTATTTAATGTTATTTTGTGCTATGGGGGGACACGCAACACAAGCGAAAATTTATACTTTTATAGTTCTATGTTTCGTAAACAGTCCCACATTTATTTATTTTCAAATAACGATATGCACTCAATAGCTTAGATTGAGACTAATTCAAATAAAATAAAACAATTTTCCTTCTTACTTTTAACTAGTAAAAGCGTGTACACTAACATAGTTCGCTCATTCCCAAAATACCATAATTTGAAAATACCAGATTACACTTTATACCAGATTCCCAAAGCACCAGATTCAAAAGTTTTGGTACGTACAATAAACTAAACCTTATTTTGAATCGGGTGATTTGGGAATCTGGTATAAAGTGTAATCTGGTAATTGCAAATTGTGGTATTTTGGGAATGAGCGACATAGTTGTTAACATAGTTTAAGGATTTTTTGTAACTAACCCACTAACGTCTCTATTTTTGTTTATTTTTTTAAAAAGGAAAGAGTCCTTAATTTGTTATTCTGACTATCCAGTGGTGGCTATCTACGACTACTACGCGGACAAGGAGGACGAGCTGTCGTTCCAGGAGAGCGCCGTCATCTACGTGCTGAAGAAGAATGACGACGGCTGGTGGGAGGGCGTCATGGACGGCGTCACCGGCCTGTTCCCCGGGAACTACGTCGAGCCCTGCGTTTAGCTCGTGCCTCTGCCCCCCTAGTACTACACTGTACACTTGGAGCCCTGTGCGTGTAGCTCGCGCCTCTGCCCCCCTGGTACTAGACTGTACAAATATGTATCCATTTTACGCTACCTATTTAGATATAGTTAATTTATGCTACAAGTGCGGAAAAAGAAGATTCTGAGGTTGTCCTAAAAATATCGAAAAAACAAAAGATTGCGATTAAGTGAGGACTATTAATGTTATTTACAATGAGCAAATTTTCCTTTTTTTTTTCTTAATCATGATTTGCCTCTGATATCTCATATCAACGCGTTTATGTTATGATAGATATTAATTTTAGTGGAAGAGCGGCGCGGTGGTCACAAATCAAGACTTGAGTTTAGGATGAAATTTAACTATAACCACTACCGCTCCAATACTCAATCTTATTTAATGATAAACATAAATTATGCCATATTATTTACGGTAATGGTCATGTTTTTGTTCATATATTATAAATGTAAATTGTATTGTTGTCATTTTCCTAAAATATACTTGTTAAGAAGTCACTGATTTTTCTAGTTGAAGGTAGTTCTGTAGCTCTGTCTACCCTGTTCTGGGATCACTGATGCTTTATAAACGTAAACAGTACCTATGCATTGTGTGTGGCAGATACATTAGTCAGCATTATAAATACCTATATGCGATATCGTATGATTTTGCAATACATCAGGGGATCTACTCTATTCTGTAAAACCTAAACTAACCCGCGCAAACATGACAATAAGGTGACATAATTCTAGACTGGGTAGGTACAGGTTAGGCTCCGAGCAGAACAGAGCCCCTCTCTGTACCTAGTTTAGAACTTTGTCGCCGTTTCGTCATTTTTGCGACAGCGTAGGTACCAAAGTATAGATAATGATGCATGATGCTGATCGTACATAATACTTGCTGTTTAGTAGAACAAAAGTTATGTGTTATATATAATTAAAATCGAACCTTTATTTACAACTATATGCATTTATTTTAAGACTTACTAAGATACTACCTGGTTACTATATAAATAGGCATCTCGATGGCATTCGATGGCCTAAATGTTTAGCGTTATTAATAAATAAGTAAAAGTATTTATAGGGTACTGACGTTATCGGCTTTTATATTTACTTTTAGAAGCAAAATACATAATATATTACTGATGCATGTATATGAATTGAATAATTCTGTTTATTGCTATATGAATATCTATAAGTACTTAGTTCTTATTTCCTGACTTTTAATAAATACCTGATATCAGAGCATTGTTCTTTGTATCCACCTACCTTATTACCATACTTTGTCCTCCTAAGGCCCACCATACAATTCAGGTATCATGCAAATTAGATTATTACACTACCTACTTCTCTTATTTACATGACAGTCATTGCGGCCAAGATAAAAACAATACCATAACAGGTCAAAGACGATATGGTTCTTTCCACCTAGAATAGAGGCCCTGGCTCCCCTTCGCCACACTACCCCTCAGTCAGGCCATGTTTCTATCATTTAGGTGCTTGAATTTTAATTCGTAAAATCGTATGTCGGACGGGGTAGAGTTGCCAGGCTTTTTACTGCCGTGTCCGGCCAAATGTAATCATTAACTATACAAGTTCGGCCTGTCCGGCTTTTGGTCAGCCCCTCTGAAAGATGCCGAACGAAAGCACCGAGTGAATCACTTAAATGGGCAACATACGCATTGCAAGCAATACCGGCTAGACTGCAATATTGCAGTAATCCTTCCGGACCCACCGTACCACCGTCTGTTCCCCTAGTGGTACGGTGGGTATTTCTATATCCCTACGGTACAGTCAACAGCATAAATAAGTGATCATTTATGTGTACCTTGTCGCTCTCAATCGTTTCACAATTTTGTATGTCATTTCAAACACGACGTTAAAGTGACAAGGTACATAAAAATGAACACTCATTTATGCTGTTGACAGTGCCACCATCAATAGTGATGTATCTATGCATCTACATAGAATACTTATTCATTTGAAGTTAGAGCTCCATCGGTACTGTTTAATTTCAAAATAGATCTTTGAAAATCGACCGTTTTTGGGACCTCAGAAAAAAATGGAGAAAAATATTTGCTTACGTAGAAGCTTTGTTACTGCTTGTTACACGTATGTGTAGCAAACATTTTTTTAGTGATTGCAGTCTCTAAAAATGTAGTGAGTAATCACTGGTCGCTGACAATAACAGTATGGTTTACCCTATTAAAAACTCTCTACAACTTTGATTCTATACATTTTTTACATAATGAGATTCAAGATGTTAACTGAAAAATAAAAATCGGGACCTTTGTGCTCCCCCAAAGGGGTCACCGCTGAGGGGTGGGACTTTTAGTATGTTTATCTCCTAACTAGTCCAAACAAAGTTCCGATGCAAAATTTCCTGCTTTCAACTTTTCCATCTACTATCATTGCCAGGGGCCCTAACATAGCTGCGTTTATTGCGTGGTAAAGTTTGGATAAGGCAGCCGTCACCTTTTGACACGTAAATAAGTACGGCAGTGATACTTTATCCACATTTGAGTTGATAAATATCAAACTCTAATATGTCCTTGAAATTTGGTATACGAATTTAAAACTTAACTCAAACAAATTAAGTTTTAAATTAGTATACCAAATCTCAAGGACATACCATCAACTGCTGCAACTTTGCCAACTAGCTACAACATTACCCGTTTTGTAAAAATTTGATTTTCTACCAAAGCGTTATCTATTTTTTACTACTGAAAATCAAAGCTCTTGGCAGTGAATGTGTTAATGGGAGAAATACTATCATATACCTGGCAACCCATTTCAAAGAAGAAATATCTGGCAACACTGATAGTTTTGAACTCAGTCGCTGTCAAAGCTTGTAAAACGGACATCTGTTTTGTGAGAGTCAGAATGGCGGGTGTACCTTCACAAATATATAAAATGATTATACTAAAAAAATGTACTCAAAATGTACTATTTAGTACCTACTTTAAAATAAATTGTACCGCTCCACAAATAATGTTTTTACAATGTGAAGGTACACCCGCCGTTCTGACAGTCAGGACGGCGGGTGTATGCCAATTCACCATGAACTGATAGACTATTGACTAATGTTATTACTCCAAAAAAATGTACTAAATTTGTACTTTAATATGCAGTTAAAAGGCGTTATCACTAAAAAGTGTACCCAATTAAAGAGTGAAATTAAGGAAGTTTAACTTTGTCAGTTTTGTGACGAAAATTAGCTATACATTGACGGCCGCAATTATGGCTAATTTTCGTCACAAAACTGACAAAGTTAAAGTTCCTTAATTTCACTCCTTAATTGGGTACACTTTTTAGTGATAACGCCTTTTAACTGCATATTAAAGTACAAATTTAGTACATTTTTTTGGAGTAATAACATTTGTCAATAGTCTATCAGTTCATGGTGAATTGGCATACACCCGCCGTCCTGACTGTCAGAACGGCGGGTGTACCTTCACATTGTAAAAACATTATTTGTGGAGCGGTACAATTTATTTTAAAGTAGGTACTAAATAGTACATTTTGAGTACATTTTTTTAGTATAATCATTTTATATATTTGTGAAGGTACACCCGCCATTCTGACTCTCACTCTGTTTTTCGGTGTCTCCAAAACTTTTGTTATTAATCAGAAAACACATAAGATAACTACTTGGTGAGTGTTCATGTGGTAAGTAATGATGGTCTTTTTGTTACTTCACGTTCTTTTACTTGTAAATGTAATGATTTACAGCTAATAAGAGGATAGGTAATGTTGCAAAGTGTTTCTTAGAACATACATGCTACAAGTTTGCCTAGGGCTAGGGTTGTCACTATTTACTCGATTACGAACATTGGTATACGAATTTAAAACTTAACTCAAACAAATTAAGTTTTAAATTAGTATACCAAATCTCAAGGACATAGGTATTGGAGTTTGATATTTATCAACTCATTTGACACACGATATAGACGCAACCATACTAGGCCCACATAGCACATGTTGTCCGCCACTTGTTTGTCGCTCGGATCTCCCTTTCTATCTAGTCAGTAACGATAAAGACGCACTGAGCGACAAACGAGAAAATACAACTCTTACTACCCGTGGTTGACAACGTCAACTATAAGGTTTAGTCCACTTTCACAACTAAGATTTCATAACTGGTTATGAATAAGGATTTTTTTTCACTGTTTCATAACCAGTTATGAAACAAGACTTTTTTTTCCATTTTCATAACCAGAAACTAGGTAGGTTTAGGTTATGTTAGTTTTGCAGCAGGCCCGGAGGGCCAAACCACCCAGAAATAGGAGCTCCGCGTTAGCGGAGCTCCGTCGACACTGTCCAATTGATATGAAATAAGAGTCGTATAAGAGTGGTACCTAGTTTCTGGTTATGAAAATGGAAAAAAAGTCTTGTTTCATAACTGGTTATGAAACAGTGAAAAAAAATCCTTATTCATAACCAGTTATGAAACCTTGGTTATGAACGTGGAAAAAGGGACTATAATGGCGGGTTGTTTGCTTCCCTTATTAAGGTGCGACCGGGGAGCCATCTGCAACGTCAAAAGATGGCGGATGTGTAATTTGTTTTAGTTTTGGATTTTTGTGTATTTAGGTGTTCAAAGTTCTTTTCTGTTCGTGCTTTGTCCTTTTTATGCTTTTGTGTTACCAAGTGATAGAAGACCTGGACTTATTTCCACAACGGATCCGTAGTCACACCAATTGGCCACACTGGTGTGACTATGGTTCATTTTATTTACCCGTAGTCACACCAAGACCGAATTTGCGTCTGTTTCTCTTTCAAAACCAAACTCAACAGAGTCAACGGAGCTCCGCTTGCGCGGAGCTCCTATTTCTGGGTTGTTCTGGCCCTCCGGGCCTGATATAAAAACGAACCTAACCTAAACCTTCCTCCTATTTATGTGTTCGTGTGTGGCCAATTGGTGTGACTACGGATCCGTTACTGGTTAAAACTATCTTGACCTCTGTCTTACATATCACCGTACAACGTTGCCCCCAATCTTCCTAGAGGAGATTGGATATTTTACATTTATTGCTCTATTGATTTATACTTATATACTTGACACTGGGGGAATCACTTCATTGTGGAAACGCCATACCCCGCGGTAGTGACTGATGAAGTAGCCGCGGGGCAAAATAATAAAATGTGCGACCGCACCGTTGCTTAACGGTGCGTCAAAAACGGCGCCATGTTGTTGCAAGCACCCCGTATTTTATTTACGCAACGACTCCGTATTTCTCAGCGGTAGGGTCGCTCAAACGGTTAATGAGTCAATTGTTGATAAAAAATAAAATAACCATTCATTTACAACTTTTAATTGGATCCACATTGAAATCGCATGTACTCATGAAATAAGTGCAATAAAGATGTCAGACTTCCTTGATATCACAATTGCAGCTATTTCCAGCTACAATAAAAATTATACCTTGGCAAAAGAATACGGTAAATAATGGGGGCTCTGTTCGGATATAAATTTTCATGATCCAATTTTTACCAAAAAGACTCCGAAGAAGAATATGGTAGCTCCACTGGTCTCTACGTCAAACTTTTTAAGGCTACGGCTTCACTGAGGCGGAGATGAGCGGAGTGGAGCGGAGCTGTGTCAATATTAATCAAAAGAATCTAAAGTAACTTGCGCCAGGCGCGCTCAACGTGACCGCATGAGACTTCTATTGGTTACTAATGGCACAGCTCCGCTCTGCTTCGCTCGTCTCCGCCTCAGTGGAGCCGCAGCCATAGTCTTAGTAATGCGCGAGTAGTATCTTCGCCTGTACCAAAATAAAGTTTTTTATAAGTAGATGCTGTTTAAGGTGCCAACTGACTTGTAACATTTCGGTGTAATGTACCAGCTGCGGTCCTTATCTTATCGACACATTACACAGCAATTCTACAAGTCAGTCGCCACCGTTACATTACCGTATACAAAACATTTGCTCGTTTTAAAAGATAGAATCACAATGAAAACAAAATAAAAATATTCACTTATTTAACTTTACATCTCATTGTTATTCTTTAGGCTGTGAACACTAGACACATTAATAACAAGCAACCCGCTTATAACATTATTACTAACTTAATTCAAAAAATCCACTTCTTTGATAAGACGAAACTACATTCTGATTGCTGTCAAAGTTGACGAAAACTACTTAAATGTTTAGCTTAGTTATACTTCAATATATTCATAAAATACTTGAGTAGGAAAATGAGACGCATTATTCCTTATCATCAATATCCATATTTTCAGTGGAGATTATGTCGGTACTCTTTTCCTTGATGTCTGAACTTGTGTCTTCCAATTCTTTTACTTTAGTTAATGTTTCTGTGCTTGATGGAGTGTCTGCTTCTTCAATAGTTTTACATACTGGTTTTTCAACTTCTGTTTTTTCTTCTTTCTTTGGTACCTTTTCAACCCTGTAATAAGCAACATTATCAGTATTTTATATCACCGAAAATAGATGTGGTGTGTCCGATTGCGGAAATCCGCTATGAAAAAAAAAAAATGAAAAAAATATTGAAACATGTAATTAATTAATTGTGCAAATACTAACTTGGTGGGACCGTTGACTACTTCTACAACGTCATCGTCCTCGTACTTGATGTTGACAACAGCTTCAACTTTGCTTTGGATGCTCTTCAGTGCAGAATGGAATATTTTCGAGCTAGCCTGTAATCGAAGCATTATGATTATGTACTTTTAAAGCCCGCTTATACCGGATTTGCAATAGGCTATTTGACAACATTGAAAATATACTACAAATTTTGGTCATCCTATCTGATACTAGCGTAAAATAACGTATTTCACTTTATTTCACATTAAATTGTCTATTTTTTTGGAAATTACACGAAATAATAAGGATTTTTTTTTTGAAATTTAATCTTTGGCAAAGACGCTATGTGATGTTAGAAATACTTTATAATCAGTGATGTGAAGTCACATGCAAGTAAACAAAACAAACCCCAAATTCACTTCATATGCTAAGCTGTCAAATGAATTTGTTTGTTTACTTGCGTGTGACGTCAAACTAGTCCGCCATAGATAGAAACAGCGTTTTTCGTGTTGTTTTGAAAATTTAAACTTTAACTTACATTTTTATTGATAATACAGTAGAATCTCAAGAAAATATCAATGTAGTGTGCTTGTTGTGTGATAAAGAATCATTTAAAAACGTTTTCTAAAATTAGTCAAATAGCCTATTCCATATCTATGGGAATCGGGAAATGAGTATCTTTTTCAACATTTGGGACAAAATTATCCGTCATTTTCTACTATCACTAGTCACGTCATAGAGAGCGTCAGACCTTTTGGAGCCAGATTTTAGTTTTAGCTGCAAAAGCACTGACAGTGGCGCGTAGCGGTGCGGAAGCGGGACCGGTTGTCTTGTTCGAAGTTACATCAGAGCGAAAGCGAACGGGGAGAATTGAGAACGCGCGGAAATAAAACGGGGCGTTTGTCCACTCCACGCCGCGTCCAGCGCCGCCTCCCCGCCTCCAGCCGCGCGCGCGCTCAAGCGGCAGGGTAAGGTACTGACCGTGAGCGAGGTGACCCGGGCCTTGGCAGCGGCCAGCTGCGCGGCCAGGTCCCCGAGCTGCGCCTGCGCGCCGCGCTCGGCCTGCTGCGTGCAGGCGGCCGCGCGCAGGGCAGCGCGCAGGGCGGCGCGCGCCGCGTCCAGCGCCGCCTCCAGCCGCGCGCGCGCTCAAGCGGCAGGGTAAGGTACTGACCGTGAGCGAGGTGACCCGGGCCTTGGCAGCGGCCAGCTGCGCGGCCAGGTCCCCGAGCTGCGCCTGCGCGCCGCGCTCGGCCTGCTGCGTGCAGGCGGCCGCGCGCAGGGCAGCGCGCAGGGCGGCGCGCGCCGCGTCCAGCGCCGCCTCCAGCCGCGCGCGCGCTCAAGCGGTAGGGTAAGGTACTGACCGTGAGCGAGGTGACCCGGGCCTTGGCAGCGGCCAGCTGCGCGGCCAGGTCCCCGAGCTGCGCCTGCGCGCCGCGCTCGGCCTGCTGCGTGCAGGCGGCCGCGCGCAGGGCAGCGCGCAGGGCGGCGCGCGCCGCGTCCAGCGCCGCCTCCAGCCGCGCGCGCGCTCAAGCGGCAGGGTAAGGTACTGACCGTGAGCGAGGTGACCCGGGCCTTGGCAGCGGCCAGCTGCGCGGCCAGGTCCCCGAGCTGCGCCTGCGCGCCGCGCTCGGCCTGCTGCGTGCAGGCGGCCGCGCGCAGGGCAGCGCGCAGGGCGGCGCGCGCCGCGTCCAGCGCCGCCTCCAGCCGCGCGCGCGCTCAAGCGGCAGGGTAAGGTACTGACCGTGAGCGAGGTGACCCGGGCCTTGGCAGCGGCCAGCTGCGCGGCCAGGTCCCCGAGCTGCGCCTGCGCGCCGCGCTCGGCCTGCTGCGTGCAGGCGGCCGCGCGCAGGGCAGCGCGCAGGGCGGCGCGCGCCGCGTCCAGCGCCGCCTCCAGCCGCGCGCGCGCTCAAGCGGCAGGGTAAGGTACTGACCGTGAGCGAGGTGACCCGGGCCTTGGCAGCGGCCAGCTGCGCGGCCAGGTCCCCGAGCTGCGCCTGCGCGCCGCGCTCGGCCTGCTGCGTGCAGGCGGCCGCGCGCAGGGCAGCGCGCAGGGCGGCGCGCGCCGCGTCCAGCGCCGCCTCCAGCCGCGCGCGCGCTCAAGCGGCAGGGTAAGGTACTGACCGTGAGCGAGGTGACCCGGGCCTTGGCAGCGGCCAGCTGCGCGGCCAGGTCCCCGAGCTGCGCCTGCGCGCCGCGCTCGGCCTGCTGCGTGCAGGCGGCCGCGCGCAGGGCAGCGCGCAGGGCGGCGCGCGCCGCGTCCAGCGCCGCCTCCAGCCGCGCGCGCGCTCAAGCGGCAGGGTAAGGTACTGACCGTGAGCGAGGTGACCCGGGCCTTGGCAGCGGCCAGCTGCGCGGCCAGGTCCCCGAGCTGCGCCTGCGCGCCGCGCTCGGCCTGCTGCGTGCAGGCGGCCGCGCGCAGGGCAGCGCGCAGGGCGGCGCGCGCCGCGTCCAGCGCCGCCTCCAGCCGCGCGCGCGCTCAAGCGGCAGGGTAAGGTACTGACCGTGAGCGAGGTGACCCGGGCCTTGGCAGCGGCCAGCTGCGCGGCCAGGTCCCCGAGCTGCGCCTGCGCGCCGCGCTCGGCCTGCTGCGTGCAGGCGGCCGCGCGCAGGGCAGCGCGCAGGGCGGCGCGCGCCGCGTCCAGCGCCGCCTCCAGCCGCGCGCGCGCTCAAGCGGCAGGGTAAGGTACTGACCGTGAGCGAGGTGACCCGGGCCTTGGCAGCGGCCAGCTGCGCGGCCAGGTCCCCGAGCTGCGCCTGCGCGCCGCGCTCGGCCTGCTGCGTGCAGGCGGCCGCGCGCAGGGCAGCGCGCAGGGCGGCGCGCGCCGCGTCCAGCGCCGCCTCCAGCCGCGCGCGCGCTCAAGCGGCAGGGTAAGGTACTGACCGTGAGCGAGGTGACCCGGGCCTTGGCAGCGGCCAGCTGCGCGGCCAGGTCCCCGAGCTGCGCCTGCGCGCCGCGCTCGGCCTGCTGCGTGCAGGCGGCCGCGCGCAGGGCAGCGCGCAGGGCGGCGCGCGCCGCGTCCAGCGCCGCCTCCAGCCGCGCACGCGCCGCCGCTCCGCGCTCCGCCGCGCCCACCAGCGCGCCCACGTCCACCACGCGCCCCGCCCACGACACGATGCCTGGGGAACGTCATCATCATACTTTTTATTCTTATTATTTGGAAAACCAACAGCTTTGAATAAAAATAGCGCAAAGAAACAAAAAGGAAACGGCAGGGTTAGAAATTATCAAGATAACTACGCTTCTTGATAATTATCGGATAATTATCAGACAATTATCGGAGTATTATCACCAGTGTAGGAAATTCATCTGTTGTATTGTTTCATAACAACTTCTAACAAAACATAAATGAAAAAATTTGGTTTCTTTTTCATTTTGGTATAAATCCAACACAAAACAACATTAAATAAATATGGAAATTTATGTCCGAATACCTCGAACACAGTTCTCTTTTACATGCTTTACTGTTATTATCACGATAATTATCATTTCATACCCGGGCATCAAAACCAAGCAAGACAAGACACTAAATACTGCCCAAGAGAAATCAGACATTTTTAAACGCATTAGACAATTAACGTATTTAAAAATAATATGGGTTATTCCCACCTGTTGCTATCAATTTATTACCACTGATAACAGCTGAGATTTTTTCCCCCACCTGTTACCACTAAAGTACTCGGTGGTAACAAGTGGGAATATTCTCCCATTTGTTACCACTAAAATATTGGGTGATAACTACTGGAAAAAAAAAACCCCAACAGATAGTGGTAAAACTTCTTTTAAGCTCTCCGCGCGATCTAAAACCTCATGGAAATACCCGGAATGCAAGTTACCTCGCAACATTGGCGACAGGAATGAAATGTCTATAAAAGTCAGTTGCATTGGTCGATCAAGGGCTATCGGTCGCATTTTTACTTGACCCGTTATCTAAGATATACGAAACTCAGTGGTTCTCAAAGTTTTTCCTCATTACGGATACATTTAACTGTGGCATTTGTCAAGATGCACTGACGGAGGGAGTCCATTGCCATGCGTGTAATCGGAAATTGCATTTTCAATGCGCAGGAGTTACCGACGGGAGCTACCGGAAGCTAGGTGACCAGAAAGTTGACATGGCGTTGTGCTATTTGCAAGAAACAAGCTGGTCAGCCACTATTAGGGTTTGCAATCCGAATAATCCGAATATTCAATTATCCGAATATCCGCCGAAAATAATATTCAAAATTATCCGAATACTAAACCGCGAATTATCCGAAAAATCAAGAAAAAATAAAAAAAAATACGAGAAAAAACACTAATGACTAATGACGTTTTATGTCCATCTGTATTGCCCAAATAAGGTGTTTAGACAAATGTTCCATATTAAGTATTATATTTTATTAAATAAGTATCTGAATACCAACTTACATAAATTACATAATATATTGATTTAATCTAGCAGACACGAATTGTTACTAATGTTACTATTATTAGGTATTTAAACGAGCAACGAAAACACTTGCAGATAAGGTGGATTTTCTACCTGTCACTAAAATAATTATTGGTATTACCTACCTACTCTGAACCGACCGAACAACGAACCCATTCGCTCAGGCCCGGTTCCCATATTCAAGAAACGAATCGTTTTCCTTACGGGCCGTAGCTTTATGACATTTGCTGCTTACAAAATGTGTCAAATTTTAACGAGGCGTAAGGAAAACGATCCGTTTCTTGAATATAGGAACCGGGCATAAAACAGTCAGTCAGTCTGTATCTATAGAAGGTAGGTTGTCTGTTATTGTTTCGCGTCGCGTCACGCGTGGTATTTAAAAAAAATGTGATTTGCAATTTTATTTTATTATAAAAATTACAAATTACGTGGTGCGATAATGACAACTCATATAATGATTATAAAAGCATGTTGTATTTTTAATTTTCAGGTTTTTTGTTACTTGACTTGTTGATTTTATGCATTACACACCTTTAAATACGCTAATTTTGTTTTATTTTATAAAATACCAAAATTATCCGAAATTATTCAAATATCCGAATATTCGGATAATAAATATTGAAGTATTCAATTATCCGAATATTAAAAAACCGGGCGGATATTGCAAACCCTAGCCACTATCGCCGCAACCAGAGCTCGACTGATCATCTCGCATTCTGCTGGAGATAAGGGCTCTAGCGGAGAGATTCACTCCTTTGGAAGCATTGAAGGACGAGACGAGATACAAGCTCTCCGGAATGAGTTTCAGGGGCTAAAAACTTCTGTTAGCAGCGTTAACGAAATTCTGAAAACATTTAGCAACGAAATTCTGAAAACATTTAGCAACAAAATTACGAACTTGGAGTCCCGTGTTGTCCAATTGGAGAAAACTCAGGATCAGGTCAATTTAATTCAATCTCGGATGGACAAACTAGAGCGTAACTCCATGGAGCAGGATCAATGGTCTAGATTAAGACTACGCCGAGCGTCCAGTGGCGCCCTCATCACCATTATTGTGTTTACTAATAAACTAAAGTATTGTCTTGAAATCGACGGAGGTATTTTTGTAGTACAAATGAAAACACGACTGGACGCCCGGCGTAGTCTTAAACAATATTGAAATAAAAGGAGTGAAGCAGGCAAACAATGAGAATTTGTTTGAGGTCATTACCAAAATTGGAAGCAAGATACAATATCCGATTGACCGGGCGCAAATAAACTTCATTACCAGGATTCCGACACGTGTGCAGGACCAAGACAAACCAATCATTGCATGCTTTAACAATAGATATGTAAAGGAGAATTTCATAGCTGCGGCTTGAATGGTGTCTAAAACAGTGACCTTCACTGGAGCAAACCTAGGACTTAAAGGCACTCAAAGGGTCTATCTGAATGACCACCTTACCCAATATAATAAAGAGTTATTGTCCAAAGCCAAGAAGTTAGCGAACGATAAGGGGTTTCTTTACAAATGGGTAAAGCATGCCAAAATATATATATAAAGAGGGACGAGACTTCTCACATTATGTGCATCCGATCGGAACAAGACTTGTCAAAGATTGTTTAAATACGATTAGTGTGCTTTTTGTTTATTTTCAATTCTTTTTTGATGTTTACTCATTAGAAAGTATTAATACTGATGCCTACAGTTTGAGTATCTTAGGCTACAGTAACGAGCATGACGTTTTCCAACATCAATTGTACAGTGCATTAGAGTGTCTCTGTAATTATCTCGTGAAAATAGGGATTGAATTGTTTTTGCCGGCTGATAGCAAATGTTTTTTGTGTTATTCATTCTTATCTCGAACCATCTTTGTGCTTTTTGAATCCATTCTTAAAGTACCAGTGGCCGTAAACTCGGATTATACACACAAAGTACAACTGTGCACACTAGTGTCTGAGTTATTTCTGTTCATAACTTTAGAAGCACCCGCTATTTGTCTTTTAATAATATTCCCGGTACAGAATCAGTTAAAAATTACGATTATTTTCGTGGTATATGTATTAAATTATATTGTTACAGTTATATCTTACAATGCCTGTTATTTTATATTATCAGAATGCTCGTGGGCTGCGTACGAAGACTTATATTTTTTTACGAATTGTGTTGTTGAATAACCATGATATTATTGCAGTGTCTGAGACATGGTTAGTCGATAGTATTATTGATAATGAGCTATTTGACGGTCGCTATTTGGTATTTAGACGGGATCGTGATTTTGCCCGCACATCACAGAAGCTCGGCGGTGGTGACCTAATTGCGATTAAGCGCGACCTACAGGTAACTCAAAGGAACGAGTGGTGCACCTCGGCGGAGGACTTATGGGTAAGTATCCCACTGGAGCACCCCCGACCCCAAAATGTTCACCTTTGTATTGTTTACGAGTATTTGTGCGAAGAGAAAGGGGGAAATAGTAATTCGTCTCAACTAGTTTTTTTTTATAATAGTTTACAGAATTTGGTTTTTGCGAACCCACTTGACAAAAGTATAATACTGGGGGATTTTAATTTTGGTAGTAATGTTGAATGGAGTCCAGTCGACGGCTCGTATGAATTAATGCAGGAGTGCAATAATAATCGCTTATTGTTACGACTTTTTTGACGTCATTAACATGTGTAGTCTATCTAAGTATAATAGTATCAGAAATTGTAACAGTCGTTTGTTGGATTTAGTCTTCTCAAATAGTCCCGTTGTAGGACACGAGTGTAATTAATCGTTGGCCCTTCCAATAGATGCACATCACAAAACGTTAACCATTAGCATAGATTTTGTAGAAATTAATATTAATCTGAAGGTGGCGCCTAGTAAAAAGTATCTTTATAACAGAGGTGACTTTTTTGCTATTACAGCAGCCTTAAATGAGGTGAATTGGTATGAATATTTACATTTTGGGTCTTTAGAGAGCGCCATAGGATTTTTTTCTATAGAACCAAAAATACTCATCAAGGAGTTCAGTGTCAATTTCTATCAGCAGTATCAGCTCTGTAGATGCCCCCCCTTTATTGTGAACTGTGCTGAGAGTTTAGTTTTGCCGTTGGGCATTCTGTATCGACGCTCATTATCTGAAGGTATAGTGCCTAGTGTTTGGAAGTCTGCATTTGTCACACCTGTTCACAAAAAAGGTAGCAGGTCCGAGATCCAGAATTACCGCCCCGTTTTAAAAATCTGTCTGTCTTTTTGCTAAAATATTGGAAAAAATTGTCTACAGAGCTGTGTATTCTGATCTGCAGTGTGTATTTGGTGACGAACAGCATGGTTTTGAGAAATCGCTCTACTGTTACGAATTTAACTATTGTCTATTGAAATGATTTCAAATGGAATGGATTGTCATGTGCAAGTGGATGTAATTTACACGGACTATAGTAAATGTTTCGATCGTATTAACCATCATATACTAGCCGACTTAATCATAAGATGTACGGCTTATAAAATAAATAATTAAAAAAAAAAAAAAAAACCATCATATACTATAACAGAAGATACAAGAGGCAGGTATACATGGTGATCTCTATCGCTGGTTTGCTTCTTATGTAGAGAACCGAACACAGACTGTAGTTCTCATTGGCCATCAATCCAGTTGGATGCCTATTCCGTCTGGCGTGCCACAAGGGTCGATTCTGGGGCCCCTTCTATTAGTTATACTGAATGGATATTAAGAAATCCTTTAAACACTCTTACATACTTTTATACGCCGACGATATGAAGATTGTTAAAATTAATACATGACTCTGAAGATGTGAGGAACCTTCAGATTGACTTAGATACTTTTGTCAATTATTGTTCACTAAATAAGCTAGAACTTAACGTGTCAAAATGTTTTTTTATTAATTATACGCGAAAGTTAACAACCATTGGTACAGGTTACACATTCGCTAATGAGCAGATTGACAGGGTTTATAAGATTCGTGACCTTGGCGTCGCGTAGCGCTGGGTTTCATCTTGAGAACGTCGGCTGACTTCCGTGAATTGAAATCGTTAAAAAATCCTGCTTGAGCATGCATCGCATTTGGAACCCTCAATATAAAGTATATATTGATCGTATTGAGGGCATCCAAAGGAGGTTTCTGAGGCATTTAGATTATATAACCCACCAGTGGTCAAATGGTTATGTGCACCGTTGTCAGCGTTATCACTTACTGCCGTTGGAGACTAGACGTGGGTGAATATTTCAAACGTTGAAAAAGAGTGTCTATTTACTCTGTGCTCCAATAATAATAGAAAGTCTCAATTCATTAATGTGATTTGATTCTACATTAAGTATTCTTGTAGGTGCACTTACATAAAAGTTTCATTTTGCATATTTAAAAAATACAAAAATTAAAAACTGCCCATTTTTGCAATATTTCTCGTGTCACAACACGACATAAATTGAAATGAAAAGGATTATACGCTAATTTATGAATTTAAAAACAAAAAAATAATTATATTTATAGTTTAATACTTAGTTTTCAAAATTCCAGTAAAAAAAAAGAATACATAATTACTATTTCATTCAAAACATGAAGCTAAAAAATTGTCACAAATAATTCGTCATTCTTCGCAGCGATGCTTTTTTGGCATATTTAGTTAGTAAAAATACTTGTAACGGAACGAATCTCGTTCCTCTCCCCCCCCGCAAACTGCTGCTCAGTCGCCCGTGAACGCTCAACTAAACAACACGTGTCGTTTTAAAAATATTTTAACGTTTGTTCCTCGCTGCTCCAACGTGTCATAGTTTTCGTCATTGGCCTTTTCTATCTTCACTCCGTAAGTATACACTTCTATTGTAATAAAATTATTTCATTTTGTGACAAATTTGATACGATTTACTTATATTTGAGGCGAGATTTTATTTCAACGTAAACTTGCAGGTTACGACAAGTTTTGTCCCAAAAATCATTCTCCTGAACGTCATTCTCCTCAATAACGCTGCTCGGCGTTATTGAGGAGAATGACTCCTGTAAAGAATAATGACTTTGTGATATTGTTAAGAATGATAAATGTTGAGAATAATGATTATTATCTGCCTACCTACATGATATGAACTCAATATCTTAATATGCGGGAAACGTGCTTGTGCAGTTTGCATCTTAATATGGAGTTGTTGGTAAATGCTTTATACAAAGCGTCTATACTAAATGAAAAATCCTCGTATGAGGCTATATCGAAAGTATGCTGCGATCCAAAGAACATCGACTGCCTCATAAGAATTTGTAACCAATGCAAAAATACCGAACTGGAGATAAATGAGTCTAATAAACATGGAACAATAACTTATTTCGAATGGCAAAAAGTTAATAAAGAAGTAACCCTAAAGGATGGGAGCAATAAAAAGCAAATGTTGACTGAAAAGACAAAACTCACTGTAGAAGCCGACGAAGCTGTTACAAAATTCAAACAAAACTTTGATAGTTTTATGTATCACACTTATAAGATTGTTAACCAATATAGTAAAATAAAAACGCTTAAAGAAAACCTTAACATATGCGAGGCAGTACCTATTACATATTGATTTCTCTGAAAACTATTCGCTTAAATATGCATCAGAAGTGCAAAGCTTTCATTTTGGTGGAAGCCGACAGCAAGTGTCACTTCACACGGCCGTTATATATACTCATAATTTTTCAACAGGATCAGTAGCTCCCACTTCAATGTGCACAATTAGCCGTTGTCTTCGTCACTATGCTCCAGCTGTTTGGGCTCATTTGATACCACTCATTGATCAAGTAATCAAGCTTAATCCTCTTATTGATACAATCCACATATTGTCAGATTCTCCCACTTCG
This sequence comes from Acleris sparsana, assembly GCA_923062465.1. NCBI lineage: Eukaryota > Metazoa > Arthropoda > Insecta > Lepidoptera > Tortricidae > Acleris > Acleris sparsana. The sequence goes on from OV281293.1 coordinate 8,925,006, forward strand.
CAATACCGGAATAAATATGTCTTTTATTTAATCAGTCAGCTTAAGAATGATTTTGCTCAGCTTGAAAAGATCACGTGGAACTACTCGGAAGCAGGTCACGGAAAAGGTGCCCCGGACGGTGTTGGGGCGGTTTTAAAAAGAACAGCAGATCGCATAGTCAATTTTGGTCAAGACGTGGGAACCTTTGAGCAGTTTTTTGATACGTTGAGTGCAAAATTAGAAAACGTCCTTATCAAATGTGTGCAGGATGAAGATATCACAAAAAGAGAAAAAATGATTCCAAGGCAATTAAAATCATTCCGAGGCACCTTTTCCACCTACCAAGTTTTGTGGGGTAAAGACAATCCCAGGATTATAATGCGGAACATGAGTTGTTTTCTCTGCCATGTTTCAGAAATTTGTGTTCACAATAAGCATCTTGGCTTCTTGGATATTACTGATCATATGCCAAATTATGATAAAAATGTTGATCGCAATCTGGTTGTTACTCTTTCACAAACAAAAGAAAAGCCTAAAAATACGGGAATAAAGATAATTTCTAATGTGTTATTAAATCGTGAGCGGCCATCAACATCAACAGACTTTCATCAAAATTAATTGTTATTTTAAAAGGGTTTTTGTATTGATCTCATCATGTTTAATTTGTTTCTTCGGAACAAATATTTAACGTATGTTTATTATGTTGATAAATATAAGTATTATGTTTCTGATAAATATAAGTATTAGGTATTTGATCTTAAAAGTTATATGTCATTAATCACATAATTGTTAAAGTTATCCAACAAAAAAAATATATGCAAAATCAAAAAATATATTTTCTATATCATTATGCGAACAATTAGTTCATGTTTAATTTGTTACAGTGTGGAGAAAGGGCAACGATTTTATATTATTATGTGCAATTCAATAAATAAATAAATGTTATTATGATAATGATACAAAATAAGTATATTTTAGCAGGTACACTATGTACGTAGTCAGACTTCAATGAACACGTGAAAAATAGTGCCCTTTCTTTGCATGATTGATTTCATTAATTAACCGACTTCTATTAAGATAATTTTGTCAAGCTTAGACTACACTAAGGGCCTGTTTCACAATCGACAAGTAAGTTTATCTGCCATTTAAAGTTGGCTCTATCCTTGTCTATTTTCAAGTGTAAGAAAGAGAAAGGGCTAAATTTATCTGTCAAGTACGCTTGACTTGTCGATTGTGAAACAGGCGGTAAGCCTTTAAATAATGTAACCACAGTTACCAATAAATACAATCATTATGATACGTCTGTTCCTTTAATTTATGCCAAAGAAATTGAGTGTCATTCTTCTCATCAAAGCATCATAGAATTCTCAACAATTTTCATTCTCCTCACACTTTGTCATTATACTCAACACCTCTGTTTACATTTTTATAGATTTTGGACAAAATAAGCTTTAGCGACACGTGCCTCTTTCACAATTCGTTATTTTAGTCTCTATCTAGATAATATGATTACTTGAGTTGCGGTAACACGATATTTATCACAAAGACAAATGTTTCTAACAAAAGAAATCATTCTCAAATATTCACCCACGTAATATTAATGAGGTCTGTATCTTAATTAAAGTTGCGAATAACAGTATAGACAGTCCGGAGATATTATCTAAGTTATTCCTGCGGCCTCCTTTCGGTCTCAGGCCAAGGCCGCTACTACATGTACCCTTAGCTAATACCAATTATAGAAAAAACTCATTTTTACTGCGTGGTGCCAAGTCTTTTAACGAGGTGTCTTCAGTGACTGACATAGACTTGTTTCGCACTAGTGCTCATGTTGCTACCAGAAAATTAAGTAATGCTTTCTTCAATTAGTTTAAATAATTCTCTTTTAGTTATTTAGTTTATTATAAGTAGTTTTTCGAACCATCTTTAGTGAATATATCTTTGTAATTTAGCTTGTAATATGCGGAGACTTGTCGTCAGCAATTTATAGATTGTCATATTCACCTAATTCCTACTTTCCTGTATTAGTCCGTAAGTCTGCCTAAAACAAATAAATAAATAAAATAAAATAAATAAAGGAACAGAAACAGGCGACGCAGCAATCTCTTTGCCTTCATTAGACATGATAGACAAACGCCTTAAACTGTTCGAATCTAGCATACGTGCTTCTATCGAGTCTCAAATAAAATCCGAATTCTAAATATTGCGTGAAAGCAGTTATTCTTAACCTAGTTAAAACCATCGAGGAATCATCTACAAAGAACGACGATATGCATACGGAATTACTTTCGTTGCGCGCGGAAACGTCTGAATTGAAAGTTGAGAATAACCAACTGCATGAAAACATAAAGGACCTTAACTTCAGGGTGGCACAATCGGAACAGCAAGCACGAGAAAATAATGTCGAAATCCAATGTTTGCCTGAGCATGGAAATGAGAACTTGGTTTCTACAATTATTCAATTTGGTAACATAGTGTCTTGTCCGATCAAGGAAAAGGACATTTTATCTTGTTCTCGAGTGGCCAAAAATAATCACAGCTCTACAAGACCCCGCTCCGTCATCGTCAAAGCTGTCGTCTCCTCGGGTTCGCGACAGCTTGCTAGCTGCCTGCATGACTTTTAATAAAGCCAATCCATTTGACAAGCTTAACTCATCCCATGTTGGTATTGGGGTGATTATTCGGCGTTTTAACCACCGTCATTATTGTCTTCGCATATTATTCAAGATAAACTTTTTAATTGTCTTATGATTTTAAATTGAATTAATACTACCCCCGGGTCCGTTGACTTTGACATCAAAAGTGGCTGGTAATTATCATTGTTTTCGTCAATATATTGAAGACAACAATGACGGCGGTTGAAACGCCCAAATATTCACCCATTGCTACTGTAGAGATGCAGGGTTTCAAGCATTTGTGGACCCGCAATGGAAGAATTTTAATGAGGAAGGACGATGCGGGGACCGCCATTTGGTTCAAAGATTTTGAGTTTTTAGCCACACTTAGAGAGTAACCGCAAGTACCTGTTACCGTTATTTCTCTTTATTACAGTTTTCGTTGAAGAATTTTAGTAATATGCTTACTAAAATTATATCTCGTTAATTGTATCGTGTTACTTGTTATTTTAGTTTATTATTATGGTTTGCCTTGTGAGACTTATCAAAAAACTATTTATAGAAAGATTATTCCATATTCTTAAGAAGTAGTTTAATGGTTTAATATCCACGGTTTGAATTACTTGAATTTAAGCCCTGAATTGTTTTTTTTTTGTTTTATGTCTGTTTTATATGTGTTATGTTTATTTGTTTATGGTTTTTATCTTTGTCATATTTTGACTAACAAAATTTTACGTTATGTACGGTTACTTAGTGCTTAGTGGTAGTACTTAGACTGTTAAGTGTGTTAGGTAGTGTGTTATTGAGCCGCATCGGCACTTAAGCGAGTGTTGTTACGCAAGTTGAGTTTGCATATATTTGGGTAAACACCCTGGCACTCTTCTCTACTTATATAATTTTAAATTTAAGTTAATGTTATTATACCTGATTGATAAAAAAAATAAAAAAGCCTGGCATATTTTTTTATTAGTAGTATTTTACCAGTGGTAACAGGTGGGAAAAAAATCCCAGGTGTTACCAGTGGAGTATAGCTCTTGCAATTTACGATGGAGAGTGGGCTTTACTTGTGGTATATCTACATACGTGTGAAAGTGTGCGTGAGAGCGAAAGTGGGTATGGTAAGCATAAAAAAATAAAGAGAAAATTATATTCTTCTTGAAGAAAGTGAAAGACTTTGGCGACCATTGCTCGTCCCAACAAACATCGAAAACAACAACCTATTTGTTTTTGGCATGATATGCGAACTATTTAGTCATGCATGTAGTAGCGATCTTCTTGGTTGCGTCTTCTACGAAATTGATAACTCGGTCGTGTCGCAAAGATGACATTTGTTATGTCTCCGTATTTTCTCTCCTAAGATAACGTACAATTGTATGTTAATTAAAACCTATCTATAGGTTTTGTCTTTATTTCAGAGGGAGAGAGAATATATTTAAGAACAGTCTCCAAAAAGTAAAAAATAATTATTTGTCAAAGAATTAGGCCAAACCGAAGTCAAAGTACCACAATATTTTTTAAAAAGTCGACTTCGGTTTGACTGACAATGATTTTTTTTTTTACTTTCTTGGAGGTGGGTCATTTTTTTTTTAATGCATACGTACCAGATGCTCCGACTTCTTTAGTCTCTCCTGAACCGTCACCAGATTCGGTAGGCCGGTTGAAGATCGGCAACATATCACGGTTACCTGATGCAATAACAGCTTCCAGTTCCGCAATCTAAAATAACCAATTTGTAAGATTAAGATGTTTAATACAGGAATCAAAGACATGTAAAATTCCATAAAAAATATGAATATTCTTACATGTGTGGGTACTTCCGTAGTAGCGATATTGGTATTGTCGAGTGGCAAATCTGCTAGGGCTTCCTGGGATCCAGACACGAGATCCTTGATGGCTTGAATAAGACTCCTGTCAACAAATTTGCGGTGATCAGTAAGATGACTGTAAGATTGTTAGAAGAACATTTGTATAGTTTTCTCAAAATTATTTTCTTTGGAAATATTATCCAGCTTCGAGATTTGCGATTCTCAAGACTGAATCTTAGGTTTCCATTAATAATAAAATCAATGTACGTACTTATAATTGAAAGAATCCTTAACGCAGACTTTTTCCAATATGGCGCGTATTTGTGACCTCGACAGCTGTAGACCGAGGCTCATGAACAGATTCTGCAAATCCTTTTTGGAGATAGTTCCGCCACGGGCGGTGTCGAAGTAGACTAGAGATAGCAGCAGGTATGGGTCGGGCGGGAGTTCGACGCCACGGCTGCGACGCTTCGGAGAGTTGCTGCGCTCATCATCGCTATGGGAATCCTGAATGAAATAAATAAATAAATTCAGTGTAAGAATCCTTGTATTTTTTGTTTGATTTCATGTTTTAACCCAAGTAACATTATAATTTTGTTTTCCTTACCCGCCTGTCTCGACGCCGAGAATCGCGTTTATCATCACGCCGATCATCTTTCTTATCTTTTTCATCTTTTTTATCATCTTTCTTGTCCTCTTTTTTGTCTTCCTCTTTCTTATCGTCTTTTTTTTCGGCTTTATCAGCTGCCTTGTCATCTTTCACTTCTTTCACCTCCTTGGGTTCCTCGACCTTCTCAGGCAGGGTATAAAGAGTCTTGTAGATATAGAAACCGAAGTCACGCATTAGCATCTCATTTAGGAGTTCCGCAAATACGAACAACTGAAAAAAAGTAGACTGAATTGGTACTAGTTCACTGAGAAAGTAATGCAAAAACACTAGTGCAGATATACACCTCAAAACTGTGTTCCTTGTTATCGGTGACGCGATAATCAAGCAGGAATGAAAGTGTGGCTACGCTGCACGAGAACTTGCCGCCCTTAGCGGTGGTTGAAGGATGCACGATGATATGGGGCGTGTTTGGCACGTCGTAACGATTCTTAAGCGACTGCTTTTCCTTTTCCAACTACAAACGAAATTCATACAATTAGTTGAACTCATAAAACTAAATCCTTGGCAATAAGAAGATAATGTTGCTATTTGCTATTTAATATAATAAATACCTTTTTCTTTTCCATTTCAATCTCTTTATCTGTTTTAGGAGCTGGTGGTGTCTTTTTTTCTGCTTCCTCCTTTTTCTCTATTACAGGTGCATCTGCCTCCTTAGGTTCCTCTTTCTTTTCATCGTTTGCCGGTTCATCTTTGTCATCAGTTATTTCAATCTTTTCGTTCTTACTTTGATCTTGTTCCTCATCTTCAAGTTCCATGACATCATCACTCTTAGACTCTTTTTCTTCCTCTTGTTTGACTAATTTTGACAGACGCGACACCAGTTGTGCTCGAAGTCCTAAAAAATGATCGAAGGAAGTTATTTTCAATTATTACAATAATGTGACTAAAAATAAACAAGTCATGGAAATAAGTCTTGAATTTTATACCTTTACAACTGACATTGCGCGCCCGTAGTTCTTGACGCAACTGGTCCACTTTGATTGTTCTTAAATCAATTTTGGAGTAATGTGTAGGCTCAGGTTTGTCCTCATCATCGTCATTCTCGTCGATGGTAATGGTACTGTCATCATGACTCGCAGTGTCCTAAAAACAGTCCAGAATTATAGTTAATCCTGGTTGTGTATGGAAGCGTGACTTTGAGAAGACTAGAACCTTGGAGGGGTCTTTTATTTGAAATGAGATAATGACTCTGAATGTTATAGATGCTAATAAAAAGTGTGATACTACGATTTAACAGGAGTAATGAGTAAAAAAGAAATATTGCGCAATCCCATGAAGGATTATAGTAGTTTGTTGCATCTCCAGGTCATCGGGTATTGGGAGGAGCTGCTCGGCGCGAAGTCGTCGCTACGCGGTAGCAGACGGCCGGAAACTTAACCAAACAAAACTGGGAACAAACAATTTTGGATTTTTCCGCTGCAGTGGAGTCAGCGTCAGGCTGCGGCGCCGACGCCGGCGCGCCCGGCGGGTTCAGATCGCCGTCCAGCTTCCTCAGCGCGTTGTCGCAGGCCGTCTTATACGTCTCCTGTACGTTGGCCCACTCGACCCGCGACGGCTGGGCGGACCACACGTCCGGCAGCAACAACACCACACACTCGAGCCGCGACTTGCCGCCGCTGCCCTCGCGCCAGTAGTAAAACTCCACCATTCGGTACCTGCGCGGGTAACACAGTTATAGTACAATACTCACAAGCACTGCGACCACTGCAGACAAAGGCGAGAGGGCAAAACTTCTGTATTGCTAGGACGGTACATCGATTCAGCATCCAAATGGTCTCCTTTCGTTGTACAAACGCCTTCCCATATTCACATTGGGAATGTGCTACTACCGAGACTGGTTTACAGAATGGCACACCAAAATTTCTTTTTTTACTATACTATTGTTGATTTGCATATGTAATATTAAGTGCATTTTCGACAATCACAGATTTAAGTAAAATAAGAAACTTTGTTTCTAAATTATACAAAAAGTACAAAAACCATCCTTATAACAGCATCAGGGCAGAAGACCAGTAACAGGTGGACATTTCAATCATGACACTTACCACTGAGTGCAGCTAGAAAGATCAATTCCAGTCAGAGCCTTGCAAGTACGTATAGCGGTCTTAACCAAGACGCCTGGGTCGGATTGTGGGTTTTCGCCGTCCAGAGAAGGGCTCCAAGGTCCACCTATAGCAAAATTTTCACCACCTTTTCCTTTCTGTCCAACAAGGAACTTAATCAAGCGAGTGGGGTGTAATGGTGTTTTGCTGGAAGACCGTTTGTCTTTTTCGTCAACTTTAGTGAGCCCACATTTCTGGTACAAAGATTCCAAAGTGGGCATACTGATCAACATAACCTAAAGCAAACATTGTTAAATTAGTAATTATCGTTTAACATCAAAAAACAAGTTACAAATCAAAATACATTAATTTTATCTTGTTTTTACCTTTGCAGAAAATCTGTAATCTGCATCTGGCGGCTCTAGAACTGTATCATTACCACTAGGATTTTCAATTTCCTTGTTCATGACATGGTATTGGCAAGGGTTGTTCAAGGATAGGGGTGATTGCGGTGGGAATGTTTCTCCCCATTTCACTTGAGCATTGAAAAAGTCGGATGGTACATAGAGGTTTGTGTACCTTTGCGATAATGCTGGAACATCCAATTTAACACTGGGAAAAAAATATTAATGATTGAGAAATCCGATGAATACAATAATGGAATAAATATATATGTAATGAATAATAATGATTGACCTACTGAATTATCTTTTTTTTTAGGTTAATTCAATATTAAAAACAATAGGAGATTAATGATTTGTTATGGTTTTGTGGAATAAATTTATAGCTACTCGAATATTAAATGGCTAAAAGCTTGTCCTACTACAGCACAATAATTTACGAATGCTTATTTTAAAGTTACACAACAGAGATTGTTTATCCATCAAATTAGGGTCTTAAATAAACTGAAAATTTATAATCAATCTTACATGTCCAAGGGCATGCGAGGCACTCTGACAACATATTTTACAGGTGATGGTTGATGAATAACAGGGCGCTTGCGTGGGGGAGAGTCTCTCCTATTACGACTATCATGACGGTTTCTGGAACGAGAACGACTTCTTGATCTTGACCGTTTCTGAAACATAACATAAGACATCATTAGCACAGTAGATAAATATTTCGGTTTACCCTTGAAATATCAACAAATGTTTAATCGAATTTCAGTTCAAAGTCAACTTTTCGCTTATTTTCATTTGGTCGAATATTTTTTACATCGAACAATTAAATGATGTATTTTTAAAACATTGATTTTTAATGTTTATAAATATTATTAACTAGATACTTTATGTGACAGATTTTTATTTCATACTTTATTATCCAATATATTTTTTTGGAATAAAACTAATTGGTTCAGTTCAGATTTCAAGGGGTACCCAAATATTTCATCTGTTTTCAAATGTGTGAGTGTGGGACTGTTGTGTTATAAAACCGGTATTATCTTGGGTCATCCCATTCGTTTTTTGTCAAGTAATGATTTCGTCATCCATTCTTCATTTGTCACTTTCACTGTTAGTCTTTGTTGTCTTTGGTCATATTCGTTGTTTGTCTTTTTATTATTCCAGGTCATTTTGCTACTGCATAGTTGGTAGCAAATACATTGAGATGCAAATGTAAAATTTAACTTTTTACCTGTTAATTAAATTTAAGAAATATATAATCTGAATCTTAAGATTCGTACCCCCTTGTGCCAGATGCAAGGTTTATTTATATCCACACCTCAGATTATACAGCGAAAAATTAAATGTCACCATGTTATGAACTAACATTTGAGCCCATGTATCTCAGCCAATTTGGTTTTTAGAAAAAAGTTTTTCAATTAAAACATAATTATTTCAAGGGTAACTCAAACAGGGGGCGGGAGCGGGTCGGGCGCGGGGCATGTCGTTTTCATGGTCAGACCCGAGCGGGACGTCGCTTTCTCACAGAGCGCCGAACCGCGGCGGGCCCCGCGCTGGTGACCGCAGGCGGGCATTCGGGATCGAAAGGTAATAGCGAGTATATAGAGTAGAATTTACATCGCGCTAAGTGAGAATAAATATTACCCGCCGCACCCTGTGCACGCTCTGTGAATTGCGCATGAACGTGTTCTATAAGATATTAAAAAAAAAAAGTAGCTGTCATAATGACACCATTATGTTGAAAAATATCCTGCATTCTCTTTCCTATACCCTGAGCCTTGAGAATAGACAATAGCTAAACATGAGTTAATTGGACATAGGTTATCAAAAACTTTCCAACCCACAACTTGGTCAAAACCAATCAATCTATACCAATGAGATCAGTTAACATGGTATGTTTGTATAGCAAAAACTAGAGATGCGCCGAATATTCGTATGGTATTCGGTATCAGGCATTATCAGCATCTTTTTCACTATTTGTATTAGGCCGATGCGGTTTTGGTGCTGAATATATTCAGTTTAAGTATTTCTATTTTCTTCTCTACACTACATCTAGCAAAAACATTCCAAGCTACCTCATGTTTGTATGTAAATATGACCATAGTGGTCCAACCCACACACATGGCAGGTGTGAATAAAAAAAAGAAACTGTTTTTTTTTTTTAATATATTATACGGTTGATACTTGTTAACCTATAACTGACATGGTATACGTCTCACAGACGTCATGACTATTATTTTGAACTTTGTTGCTATGACATAAGTGTTACTTTGAGAATGCTCTAAAACCACCTCGGCAATTAAAGGTAATCGGTAATTATACCATTATGACTACAAACAAGCTTCAAGCTTGTTTGTACTCTTAAAGTGGTTGCTCAGGATCGAGCAAAATGGAATTCCCTTCTACGAGCCCTATGTCCCTGCTGAGGGATAAATGGATTTCATCATCATCATCATCATCATACCATTATGACAAGGATCCAAGCACACTGGAACGTTATGTATCATGCAATTCAAGACTAAAAGTTACTCACAAGAATGTTCCAAGTAACATGGTACATTTTCGTGAAATGTGTCCATTGAGATGCAATTCATAAAAACATTCCAAGTATTTCTCTGCTTACTTTTTATAATATTTTTGAGAAATAGATACAAGAACCACTTTAAAAAAATCATAATTAATTTAAAACATTCCAAAAATTTCCTTCCCTATTATGTAAATATAATTAAGCAGATACTATACGTAAAAAAAAACATCATCTTGCTTAAGATTGACACCAACATAAAGTAATATAATGGTCCATCACAAAAAGATATCTCAAAACTAAGGTTGTGTGGTTTGGAATGTTTTTATTCATCGACGTCCAATTTGGGACTGGCCACTAGTCAATTTATATAATTATAAATATTAGAAAGAACAAACTTTCACCTACCCTGTCATCTCTTCGGGGTGGCCGATCATCCCGGCGGTTGTTATTAGGCTTCTTCCCCGAAGGAGGTGGCACAGCATTATAAGTGTTGCTTTTAGGATTGTTTTGTTTTTGTTGAGTATTTGGACCATTCTTGGGAAGTACTTGCACTCTTGTAGCATTCCACTTGAACGGCATGTTGGGATTGTAAGTGGCTTCCACAAGTACTCTGTCATTTACTTTAGGCACGAGACCTTTAGCGCATACCGAAGTCTGGTAAAAGACATCATGATCAACAAAACCGAAGTCATTATGGGTCTTAGTAACGGTTCCCGTAAAGACACGCTGCTCGGTACTAGGCTGAGACTGGCCCGACGAACTGTTTTGATACATTCCCGGATTCATGGCACGTGGTGTAGGGTACGCCACAACATTACCCGGGTACATTTGACCTTGAGCCATTTGGTTCATTTGCATTTGGCCTGCCATCGGCATGGACATTCCGCTCTGAGCTTGCATCATACTGGGGTTAAACACAGCCTGGGTTTGCTGGAATGGCATCATTCCCTGTTGTGTCATCATGTTCGGGTCCATGATTTGTGTGTTCATGCCGGTCATGTTCGCGTTCACGTTTGATCGCGCCCATGGTGGGTTTTTAGCACCGCTGCCGGTTTGCATTTCAGCTTAACCTCACAAGAAAGAATGTCAGTTATAAAAAGTAACAACAAAAACACAATATATAATTAATTTAACAAATTTTTAAACCATAGGCGCTCAGTAAAACAGACTAAAGACGAACAATGGTCGCGTCGCGAAAACAAAACTGAACAAGATGGCCGGTTGCGTTGATTGCGGGATTTGCGGGCATTGCGGCACGCACACACTCGCGAGGCGACAGGAGGACTACTTACTATGAAGCGAAGCACTATTTAAAACTTTTTATGCCCCGTCCTACTCACTCATCAATCATGAATATATTGAGTGAAAGAGATAGAAGTTTAATCTCTTACTTCGATCTTCGATTTTAAGTAGACCCTCAGGCAGTTGCACAGATTAAAACACTGCCGTCACATTCGTGCTCGCCAGTCGACCAAACATTCGTGTACTGTGTTGACGAATGCTTGCAGTGTTTAGACATGCTTTAAACACGTTTAAAGCTCAGTTTTAAACATTTGTGAGGTGTAGGGGTGGTGAACTATTCTTAGTTTTAATTAAGACTTAGTAGGGGAGAACTATCTCTTTAATCTAATAAATCTCAAATCTATAAATTATTTACCGCAGTGAACCCATTCGCAAGGCGCTGACGAGTTCCAAGCAATGTTCCAAGTAGGGTAAACAATCAGCGCTGGCCGGGGCAAGTGGAGCGGTTGCTCAAGGCGCCAGAGGTCGTACTTTGAAAGAAAACCGAAGATCGAAGTTACGTTAGCTCCATCCCTTTCCCTCGATTTAATCGAATGACGAGTGACAAGGGTGGAACTAACGTAATTTCGAAATTCGATTTTCAAAGTAGGGACTCAGGTGACAAGAGGAGCCAAGTGCCAAATATTATTTAACACAAACTGTGCACAAACTGAAAAGCGTCAGCCAAAGGGCGCAAAAAGCCTATCTTGACAGCTGGCTCTACCATGATCAAGGTCTAGTGCCGGCTCTTACAAAGGGACGGAAAGAAAGAATAAGTTCACCCCGAAGTACTTACCGCACCGAAAGAAACTAACCTCTTGCTGTATTCTGCTCTACACTTAAGAGGGTCAGGCAGTAGATTTTGCCACAAATAGCGCAACGGTGACGCCATATCTTCTACATGTCGATCGCGCAGAGTGCCGCAAAACGGTAAGGCAAAACAGTTAAGGTCATACAGTCATGATGTGTGATTTTTAACCGACTTCCAAAAAAAGGAGGAGGTTCTAAGTTAGTCGTAGTTAGTATGTTAGCTGATTACTCGAAAACGATGAGACTGATTCGAAAAAGTATTTTTTGTATGTAAGGGTACTACTAGTTCAGGTTCTGATGATGGGATCCTAGATAAACCGAGAGAAATGCTCAAAAGTTACGGTGATTTTGGTTTTACCTGTAAGACCTTAAAATTTTGCATCCTAAAAGCACCTGTTGCCGCATAGGAACCGATGTTGAAAATCAGAGATGACCACTGGAACTCCGAAATCGTAAGTGATTCACAGCAATAACGAGATTTCTTTATCTAAACAAATTAAATCGTACAAAGTGTCAAACAAATTATTTTGTAATATTACTGTGTCACAGTTCTATGGTGGGTCAGGATTTCCATTTTCCGATCCACCATCTTTTTCATTGACCTACCGCCAAACAGCAGTGACTAGCATAGAGGCATTCCATCTTAGTCCTTAGGGTTGACAACGCATTTGCAGTCTTAGGCTTGCAGTCTTGTGAATGCGAATGTCTATGGGTCACAGTTTCCACTTACCATCAGGTGGGCTGTGTGCTCGTTTGCCTTCTCTATGCCATAAAAAATCCTTTTAGGCACCAAATAGGCAATTTCTGGGAGGCCGGTCATTATTTAACCCTTTTCAGTTCGAGCGTCAATATTTCGTTACTGGAATGGGTTGCTTCATCCGAGTTAAACACCCTTCTTTTCATTTCAAATATAAGGAAAGTAGAAAAGACAGAGGGTTGGGAAATATAATTATAAGAAATGCGATACTCCATATTAAAGTAGTGGAATTATCTAACAGTAGGTACTAGGAAGCCTCAGGATTTGCGTCATAGTTAGGAAGGTAGGTACGAAATTTAAAACACGATTTCGGTATGATTTGGTAAAAAAATATCACTGCAGAAATCACAGACTCTAAGATTCATCATGTCAGCCGAAAGACGACCACTGCTGGACATAGGCCTCCCCCAAGGCTTTCCACTCAGATCGGTCTGGTGCTTTTCGCATCCACCGCGGTCCCGCGATCCTGACGAGGTCGTCACTCCATCTTGTTGGAGGCCTACCTACAGCTCGTCTTCCGTTCCGCAGACGCCACTCCAGAACCTTCTGACCCCATCGGCCATCAGTCCTGCGAGCAATGTGCCCCGCCCACTGCCACTTCAGTTTAGCTATTCTTCGGGATAGGTCGGTAACCTTAGTTCTACTGCGGATAGAACATAATTTCTGATTCTATCATGCAGAGAAACCCCGATCATAGCCCGCTTCATAGTGAAAATATATAGCCCTCTGAGTGACTTTGAGCTTCCTTATGAGGCCCATTGTTAGCGCCCAAGTCTCAGATCCGTAACTCATCACTGGCAACACTGCGGTAATTTGGACGAAAAGGTGCTGCCAAGCTTCCCGAACGCTGTCCAGCCGAGTCGGATTCGACGATTGACCTCTTTCTCGAAGTTGGACCTACCAAACTGGACCGTTTGTCCCAGGTAAATATAGCCGTTAACAACTTCGAGCGCAGAGCCTCCAACTATCACGGGGACTCTAAGATTACACAACATAACTCAAATAAAATCTTATTCTTTTTAATACCATAATAAGTGCCTTGCAAACTATATCAAAAGCAAAAGAGAACACCCAGAAACCGCAAATATAATATGTGAATGCTCCTTTATTTGGTAGCGCAAAAACGCGGCGCAAATTCTACGCCACTCACTGGCATCGCAAAGTGGCGTAATGTCATTTTTGCGCAATCGTAGCGCAAAGAAAATCCAACATAAATCGATAAATAAAATCTTTTTTATATCAATTTAGCTTTGAAAGATTACACACACCTTATCAAATAGTGCACAATAACAATCACGGATATTATTTTAAACTAATCTCGAAAAATGTGACACGTTACACTAAACCAAGTTAACATTAGACTCTCAAAAATATGGCCGCTACTGTCTTATGGACTATTGACTATTGACTTCAGAGAAAGTTACTATGGTTTTACCACTACACAGATTCAAATACTCCACAAAATTTAATGTTTTTTCATAGGAAACACGAAACGATATTTAAAAGGCTTTAAGGCTGGTTACTATTATTTCATAACGTCAAATGCAACAGATTACCCAAATATTTAAAATTATAAATTATACTGAGCAGAGGCGCAAAGTTTCGTAGCGTTTCTTAAGAAAATTTCATCACTCTTTGTAAAAAATATAGTACTATAACTCTCCTTAATATCTTCAGGGGTCCGTTTCTTAAAAGCTAGTAACTTGTAATACGAGTGGAAGTCTCTTTTTAATCCATGCTGTTGGAAAGAGACTTCTGCTTATAGTATAAGCTATTATTTTATATCAAATATGCCCAAGCGGCCGTGGTTCACTATTTCTTAGACAATAAACTGAGGAATAGGCTGTGGTTGATAAAATATATACAGGGTGTTAGGTCGCTAGGTGCATAGCATTAAAGGGGTGATAGACGAGTGGTGTTTTTAGGGTTCCGTAGTCAACAAGGTCCTACGCGGTTTAACGACTCTTGGCTAAGGGGACCGTTTAGGAAATATTAAACCAACTCGAAAAGTGTAATTCTTGCTAGTTACGCTTCCCGTCCTAAAGCCAAAACTACCAGTACTAGAAAATCTATCACGACTACTCAGTAGACTGGATTAGTATCCTGAGATATAGGCGACTAAAGTGTTTATTTATACCTACTAAAAATCGTTTAAAGCACCAAGTATGTAACTTTAAATAGAAAATTAGTTTATACTTGTTGTTTGAACCCTACACTGGCCATGGTCCGACATGATCTTGCTCAGTTTTTTAAGCACTCACTGCAATAACGTACCTACTAAGTATGAATCCTATGATCTAACGCATATCTAACGCAACCTTAGGGAAACTTCTGATTCAGACATTTTTAAGCACATTGTCGGGTCAGAAATATTTGATGACGGCTGTATGGAACTACTACCTATCTTACGTCTAGAGATTGTACTTACTCGCAGATTTCTTGTCATCTCTATGTGCATATTAACCATGTCAACTCATTCAGCGTATGCCGCTGCCTCGTTTAGTCACTCGGAGAGTTCTTTTAGCCTTTAGTAGCCCGCCAACCACTGTGGCGCTCGCACGCGTCGCGTAAAATCACCGCGACATTTTCCGACAACAACGAAAAAATTGTATACCACGAAAGTGCATACGTATATACTTAATGTTTATTAGAGGCTAAATATATGAACTATCAATTTGTGATTTAATGGAAAATTAATTTAAATTAATTTGGTTTAGGACTAATTTAAAAGTTATATTCAAGGCAGTGCGATATTTTGGTACCCGGGCAAAATGCCAGATCGTCTTTACTATCAACAGGACGATGCATTTCACTAATACTTCTGTAAATAATAAAAAAATAAATCTCGATCAAATGCTGATCTAATAACACTTAAATAAGCAAGATGTTAATGCCAATTAAGTTATAAATGGCAACTTGCTAAGCGAGTTTGAACTTTCAAACAGACTGTTACTTATCTAGTGTTTTATTTTATAATGGAAGAAGCCACAACGGATCACGCTGGCGGCCAGAGCGGCAGCAGGAGTCCTGTCCCGAGGAGGACCCCTGGGCCACCTAAGCAGCCTCTGGCCTTAAGACTTTGGGGCCTGTTACAACCGCTTGCAAGATTGTGGGGTCTTATTACGGCAGTTGGTAAGAGTCGACAATCGACACTCGACAGATAACTCGAAAATTCCTTACGTGCGTTAGTGTTGATTATGATAGGTATAACACCTATGCTGAGCACGAAACAATATATGTAGAAGGACGAAGAAAACACGGGTTCTATTTCAATTTATTTTTATCAGCCCATTTTGCTTATACATAATATTATATCTTAATCATTATTGTTGATGTTATAGTAACATCCGTAGTCAAGACCAGTAATTACTTGAGTAATAGTAATGTCAAAAGTCATATAAAAATCGTTACTTAAGTCATTACTTTTACTCTAGTAATTACTTTTTCACCTCAGCAGCTCAAACAAGCAGGTTTTGCTGCTTAAAAACAGTGAGCAAAATTCTATTTTGCTGCGAGCGAGAGGCAAAGTAGCTTTTTAATTATTTTTTTTAAATGCCGTGAGCAGTGCTTGGGCTACTCACAACATTCGAAAAAATTGAACTTCACTTTGTTCTGTCACTTTCACTTCTATAGGAAAAAAGCGAGAGATAGAAACAACTTGATTCGAAGTTCGATTTTCAAATTCCACACATAGTAGGCCCAAAAAGAAACGCACGTTCGGATGCACACAGAACCGTAAAACTATCTGTTAAAGTTTGAAATGTGTTATTATAGCATTTATAACTATTTTATACAGTAGGTACAATCATTTTTTTTATTTAATGTTTTGAAGACAAAATTAATGGAAAATAAGAAGTTTATCATGTATCTACATAATTTTGTTATCGTTTTAACAATCTATAATTTCGTGACATAAACCGCGGGGGCAGTGAACGCATTTCAAAAATATAGACAAGGGCACAAGGCCTAGTTAGGTTTTTTTTAAAGCCACAGACTACATAAAGCTGTATAAAGTTGTGTTTGCACTACGGCATTATCAAGTTGAGTGACAGGTTTTATCTGTTTCATGTTTATTTTTTCCACTTTTTATTTTGTTAGTATTTTGCAAAAATGCTTGTGATTGATACATATGCGATCGTGTCGTTATTTAGTCGTGTATTCAATAAATGGTCACAACGGAAGACCTGCGTTGGCCCTGCCAGCTTCACGCTGTGTTGTTCTTGCTGCTGAGGTGAAAAGTTGTACCTATGTCTCACACGAGACCAAAGTTTTTTACGTCTCGTATCTTTAAATCCCTCGCAACGCTCGGCATTCTAACCTAGAATCACTCGCTACGCTCGTGATTCAATAATAGGATCCTTCGCTTACTCGGGATTCAAAATCATCACTCGCAGCAAAAACCAACTTTGCTCTCTTGTTGAACAAATAACTATTCTTGACTATAAATACGGGTGTAAAAGTGCTCTTCCACCCGTGAAGCTACCAAACGTCAACAATGTCATCACGATATTCTTTCTTAGAAGCAATATGGGCTAAAACAAAGTGATAGAGGGCAAGTGGATATATAACGTACACATTAACTGCCAGGAACCCTACAGGTGAGTCCATTTTGTATGAAAATCAGAGCTCTTGGCAGTGAATGTGTTAATAAACATTTTTACACATTTCATACTACCTCCTAGCTACCTACGCTCGTTTGCCTGAGCTCATTGTCTATTGGGCCTCTATTGAACTGGGTAAAACCAATGCACACAAACGTATTGTTTTCAGGTAGGCCGCCATTACTGTCAAGTAAATAAGAGCTACTGTAACGTTGACAAAACGATAACACGTCATGGGCAATATGGTTTTACATAGTAGAATTGTTGACGCAGTCGAGTCAGTGTCTACAAATCGCATGCGTGTTAAAGTAATTTCGTGGCGCTTACCAGTGAACAATCAGCGGATGCGTTAAAGTAAAACGTCGTTGTATTGTAAGATTGATTGATTGAAATGTTACTATTATTATGTTGCAACTTGCAACGAAAAACTATGATAAAAAATATAAATGAAATGTATTATTACCGATAGACGCATATCTACAACATTTCGATAATTTATATTATGGTCTCCACACTAGGGTAGACCTGTCTCGTGGGAACCAAACAAGTACCTACAGCTACAGTACCTACCACAGTTTACAGCAACTTAATGATATGCGGAAATTGAGTTCTATTGTCAAAGGTGGAGTGGTCTTTGCAACCCTCATGAAATGCAAATCCCACAAGAATTATCCAGCTATACTGCCTTAATAAATACGGTTAAAATAAACCACTAAAATTATTTTGTAACTGAGGTGCTGCCCTGCACTATAAAGAGGAATGTTAAGTCGAAAATATTGATTCCTAGATCACTTGGAACTATGTCCAAGTCAACATATTAAATCAAATTCATATAGTTCCATAGTGAGCTAGTCAACTGTACATTTAGTATAGGCCCACGGTGTTTTTGATCCATCGAATTGACGTTGCACGACGGTTGCTTCAATGTGCGATAAAATAAGCCTAGTTGGGTGTGGGGTTGTAAACTATGCTTTGTAGGAACTGTTGTTATAACAGTAATTATTCAAAAATTTCATCACATCTTAGATTCTAAATAACTAACAATTCGTTTTAAAATGGTTCACAATAGTCTTCACACAATTCTAACTATCTTGCATTTTATACATTTCGCTAACACATTTATCAAACATTGAAAAACAGCTTCAGTTTGCCCCGAGAGGTAACTGCAGGAACCTTATCTTACTAAGAGCTTTTTAACTAAGTTACCAATAGGTTCGTGTTCGTTCGACAAGCCCGTGTAGATTGCGAGAAAATAAGAATTAGTGAAAAACATTGTTCTCTCCTTCGTTCGCTTTGCTTTAATGGTACGAGGGCTGTTTGATAGGTCCTTTTAAAAACTATTTGTAAAACCAGTTTTCTGGCATGGCATTAACACTGGCAGGCACAATCTTTCAAACGAAGGCTGTCAAAAATTCAGCAAAAAAAAACAGGTTTTCGTCAGTATAACCATTGTTTAACTGTGATCACTCGGAAATTTTCAACACCTATGGAAAAAAATGAATTTCGTGCCATTATAAAACATTTTTTATGAAGGGTTGCAGTGCTGCCACAATAAAAACTGAACTTGATTCTGTTCATGGCACTAACGCACCAACGTTGCAAACTGTTTATAACTGGATAAATGATTTTAAACGTGGTCGGTCAAGCACATCTGATGCTCCACGCTCTGGTCGCCCAATCGAAGTCACTACTGAGGATGTTGTTGAAGAAGTCCATAATATTGTACTCGACGATTGCCGAGTGAAGGTGCGTGAAATAGCTGAGAACACAGGCATCTCCTCTGAGCGAGTACATAAAATCCTGCATGAAGATTTGGGTATGACAAAGTTGTCTGCACGATCGGTGCCACGTTTGTTGACAATCGAACAAAAACGAGAAAGAAAGCGAATTTCAAAACTGTCTTTGGATATGATGAAGCGTAATCCTCGGATTTTTTTGAGTCGATTTGTCACTGTGGACGAAACTTGGGTCCATCATTCACCTGAATCAAAACAGCAATCAAAACGATGGATGGCGACTGGTGAACGTGCCCCAAAGAAGGCCAAGACTGTTTTTTCGGCTGGGAAGGTGATAGCGACAGTCTTCTGGGATGGCGAAGGAATCATTATGATTGATTACTTGGAAAAGGGAAAGACTATCACTGGCCTTTATTACGCAGAGTTATTGGACCGTTTTAATGCCGAATTGTAGGAAAATCGACCAAAATTGTCCCCCAAGAAAGTCCTCTTTCATTAAGACAATACCCCAGTGCACACGTCAACTATTGCAATGGCCAAAATCCACGAGTTGGGTTTCGAGCTGGTTCCGCATGCTCCATATTCGCCGGATCTAGCTCCGTGCGATTATTACCTATTCCCAAATATGAAAAAATGACTTGGTGGGCAAAAATTTTTGACAAATGAGGACTGCATCGCAGGTGTAAACGCCTATTTTGAAGACCTTGACAAAACGTATTTTTTGGCGGGGATAAAAAAAATTGAAACTCGCTGGAACAAGTGTTTGGCCTTCAAAGGAGACTATGTTGAGAAATAAATGTAAATTGTTTAAAAAAAAACTTTTTATCTTTTTAAAACGACTTATCAAACAGCCCTTGTAGGTACCATTCAAAAATCTAAAGACTTGAAGTTTTGAAAAAAGAACCAGCTAATTATAAATTGTTTGATATAGTATTATCATTATTATATAATCTACACTAATATTATAAAGAGGAAAGATTTGTACCTATTTTTGTATGTTTGTATGTTTGTAATGAATAGGCTCAAAAAGTACTGGGCCGATTTAAACAATCCTTTCACCAATAGAATGCTACATTCTTACAATTTGACATGGGCTACATATCATTTTGAAAAAATTAGGGATCCTTGGTAAAATTTGAACAATGTAACCGAAGGTGTAGAAAAATGAGTCTTAAAATGTCTTTCGTCGAATGCGCTGCCGAAACTATTAGCTATAGAACAAAATAATGTACAACAATATTGAAGAACATCATAATGTCTACAAAAAACTCCGCGGTAGCATATGTTCAACTATTGTAGTTATGTCACTACAACAACTTTTTTCATTTTAAACATTAATGAAAATGCTAACCAAATTCAAACCATGCTATTTATGTGTGTTTATATTAATCCTTATCCAAATAAATTATTTTATGGTCAAGACCATTTAACTACCTATAAAATAGTTTTTAAATTATTTAAATTGGACTTCCCATTCAAAAGATATTACGAATTAAAAAAATCAAACTGTAAACAAAACCGCCATATTTAGCGCCGTGGCCGTTGTTTGCGATGCAGTCTGAAAAGCGCGCCGGGCATCGCGGCTGGCGGGGTGGAGGAGTGGGGCGTGCACGTCTGTAAGATAGGTATTCCTTTTCGGTTGTATTCGTTATTGTCAGGGCAAGGTTTGTATGAAAGAAAAAAAAACCACCGGGAAAGTCGGAAAGTTGCAGCGGGCGAAGCCGCTGGCGGGTCACTAGTAATTAATAATATGAAATGCTGTTAAGTTGTTTGCGGCGCGGCGTCTTCTAAGCAGTGGTCTCCTCTTGGGAGGCGCTGGTAGATTTTTGACATGTAAAAAAAGGCCTGTGCAAGATGTATACGTATTCAGTAAGTACTTACTGAATACGTATACATCTTTTTTTACTGATCAAAAAGAAAACATGCCTGTTTTCTCCAAAAGTTGGTCTAGAATCGGACATGCAAGAATAGATGTACCATAGACGTAGACGGGGACGTTATCTTTATAATTATGTATGTTAACTTAGCTGCACGGTTTCATAATATCCTGCATCTTATCTGCAATCACTCTCCATATAAGTACTCGTACCTACGCTTATAATCTGTGCTCTTCAAATTCATCTAAACGATGTCAACTGAGGTTGCCATATTTATTACTAGGGTAAACTAACAAACTTCCATCGGATCGAAATCCACAGTTACGCTTTCACGGGTGAACTGCTTAACCGATTTTAATGAAATTTGGTACGGAGATAGTTTTAATCCCGAAGAAGGACATAAGGTACTTTTCATCCCAGAAAATTGTACAGCACCGATAAACGACTTGTGCGGGGATGAAGTCGCGGGCAAAACCTAGTATTACATAAAACCTACAAAAGATTTATTGAATATCTAACACGTTTAGCGGAATTGATGTCGTGATGAACGCTAACTTAATTAGTATACCGCCAATGTCTTCTACCACGAACCACGAGCTGTTGACTAGACATACGTTTTCACAAACATTTCGAACTTTTTACATAAATCGTCAGAGTTGTTTGTGTTGAAAATGCAGCCAAAAGAAAGATCGATGCAGCTTCGTCTAGTCTGTGTGAATATTTGTGAATGCGTTTGCATTCTTTATTAGACGACTTCGCCCGCGTGATGAAAAATCTCCGCATTTTTGCACAGAAATTACTCAAAGCGGTTCAGACGTAACGTGTAGCACAGATGTAAGGAATACACTATCATACGACAACGTCTGTTGTCGGAAAATATCGTTATTATCTTGCTTTCTGAGTCAGCTTGAGTACAATATTACTCATCAATACGCTTATTGAGAAAAGCAGATGAATAGGTACAAACTTAATCGAGAAATACGACATCGATATGATTATCGACTATCGTCTGTACCTACTTACTATAACTTGCATATACCTATATAGTAAAAATAATGTTGCATAACAAACATAATCTACCCGGAAGATCGAGCGTTGCTCGGGTTGAAAACAAATATTCCTGAAGATGACGATGATCGATTTTTTGCCCCCATAAACCCCTATATTGCAAATTTAATCGAAATCGTTCGAGCCGTTTTCGAGAACTTGATACAAATATTGCTCGTTTAAAAGTACCTACTTATAGGATTGATAATTATGGACATAGACTTATATTTGTATACAAAAACATTATTAATTACTTGTAAAAGCTAGCTAGAGAGTAATAATATCTATAAATTGTAGTAATAGCAGTAATAGCGACACAGGTAGATGCAAAAATGTGCATCCAATTCGTTTCATAGCTTCATAACGCTTCGACATTGGATCGATGATCAATCAATGTAATGACAGTGATCAATAAAATCAATTGATGCGCTCCAGCAACCGATCTAATGATAAAAGTCTAGTTAACTCAATGTGCCGGTGACGTTGGTTTCTCTCAATAACAATAGGTGAAAGAAACCGGTCAAGAGCGCACGGCGAGCATTTAAGATAATATTTACGGTTGGAAAACGCAAATCTAACGTAGATTCTTAACATGTTAAAGTACCTGCCTACCTCCATGTAATTTGATTTTTTAGTAGGTAGGTATGCCTTTACCTGCGCCCGCGTCTTCATCCGGGATTAAAATCAAAAATAAATGTTATATTGTTTAATATTTACGACCCTACCTATCTAAATTATAAAATTGCCCATGTTCTAGTACCATTGCTGTGCCCCTGCGGGGGATACGTTGACGCTAGACTTAAGTACTTACTTTAAGACCTCATGTACCTACAACGTAAAACTCAATAAAACATTTGAATTTGAAAACAAAATAAAAAATAAGGTACTAAGAAAGTTTCGATTATATGATTAAATGTATAATATACGAAATAGAATAAGGTTCTAAAAAATACCCATTTTGTTATGAAATTTATTATTTTTAAGGTCAATAAGGTTCATTTTGAGTAGTCTAAATACGAGGGCAGGACGATAAGTAACTAGCCTACACAATTTAAAAAGGTTTATTAAAAAAAATACAACCTCATTTTAAAAATGGGGTTACTGGCTGCCTGTATTCTAAATTTGAATTCGATAGCGTCGATAGTTTTTTTGTTTACTGACATTTGAAAAATGATTTCTGGCGATTTTTTTCAAAATGGATAAAATTGAACAAAGAGCTGTGATAAAGTTTCTTTATATGAAAGGAATGAAAGGGGCGGATATACATGACGACTTGAAAAATGTTTTGGGTGAATGTGCTCTATCTTATGCTACGGTGAAGAACTGGGTGGCTGAGTATAAACGAGGACGTACAAGTGTCCAAGATGGACGTCCCGGACGTCCAAAAAGCGTCACAACTTCGGAAATGGTCTCCAAAGTGCATGATATGGTTTTGGCAGATCGACGGTTGAAGCTATCCGAGATAGCTGATAATACAGGTATTTCAAAAGAAAGGGTACATATGAAAAAAGCTGTCCGCCCGTTGGGTGCCGCGATTACCTACACTCGATCAAAAAAGAGTTCGAATGCAAAACTCTCAACACTGTTTGGACCGTTTTCAAAGAAATAAATCGGATTTCTTACGACGATTTGTAACAACGGATGAAACTTGGGTTCATCACTATACACCAGAATCCAAAATTCAATCGAAACAGTGGACCGAATCCGGGTGCTCGGCTCCAAAGAAAGCTAAAGCCGTGAAATCAGCTGGAAAAGTGATGGCATCGGTCTTTTGGGATTCGAACGGAATTTTCATCATAGACTACCTCCCAAAAGGGCAAACTATAAACGGGGAATACTACGCTAATCTATTAAATAAGCTACAGGAATGCATTGAGCAAAAAAGACCAGGATTGGCTCGAAAAAAAATATTTTTTCATCAAGACAATGCAAGAGTTCACACGTGTCAAGACCATGGCCAAAATTAACGAATTGCATTATGATTTGTTGCCCCACCCACCTTATTCACCTGATCTTGCACCGTCAGACTTCCATCTGTTCCCCAAACTCAAAACATTTTTGGGGGGACAGAAATTTAAAACAAATGAAGAAGTCATAGCTGCTGTAGAGGAGTATTTTACAGGCCTTGAGAAAAGCCATTTTATGGAGGGTATAACAGCGTTGGAGCGAAGTGGACTAAGTGCGTAGAACTTAATGGAGATTATGTGGAAAAATAAAAACATTTTTTTACGAAAACTGCAGTTTTTAATTTTTAGGCTAGTTACTTATCATCCCGCCCTCGTATTAATAGGTACAGATTTTCAACGATTATAGAAAATCAATAAAAAAAAAAATGTTTTTTTCTAAAAACAGTTCAGGTCATGCAAGTTATTGGTATACCAAATTTGTTATTAGCAAGTTACAGCATAGCTTCTATAGTTTCATAGAAAAGCTGCTGTAAGGCTGAAACATACAAATGGTGTAGAGTTTGTTTTGATTATGTCCGTTTGGTCAGTAAATATAAATTTTCTTTGCAGTGATGAGCGGAGCGGGAACCCAACTACTGGTGCTAGGACAAAAGGGAGCGATTGGCTTGCTGTGAGTACGTCATTGTCATTAAAATAAGTAGCTGATTAATTTTAGTCACATTACAACCTAACCTACCGATTTCAACTACCTAAATTTAACTCTATCTCAATGCAGAGTCGCCTAAGAAATGTTATGTTAAGTACCTACTCACTCATCTCCCACTTCTAAAACTGTTATATATGTAATGTAGAAGTAGCATAATAAGTACGTAGCTCTCGTACAACATCCTGTATAATTTATCACGTCCACGTTACCGAGTATGGGTTGCTAGGTTGCTACTAAGAACGCACTTTCCCGCACCCTTTTAGGGTTCCGTCCGGCCTCAAAGAGCCAATAGTAAGGAGCTAATATATGTCACACAGAAAATGTTCAAAACAAATACATTCGACACATTATACAATATGATAAAATGATATCCTTGGGAAGATATTCTTTGACGATAATACTTAGTGCCTGAAACACAGTTGTTATGTGTTTCCTTTGGTCTATTGCTCTAATTTCTCATAATATCCGCCGTAGTATAGATGAATTAACGAGAGCATGGAATTGCATAATTATGTAGTAGTATTGTATGTTTACAGGCATTCTATATTTGAATTTTCTATTTTCTCGTACTATCAGCATAAAAAGAGGTTTGTTATTTATGAAGAAGTACCTAAATACCAAAATAATGTCAGTGTCAAATTGTGAATATTATTTACGTTGTGCATATATTTTTTTGTTACGTCTGATTTTATTGTATTCTCAAAATAATTTTGTGTCAGCCCGTACTAAGTGTAAGTAACATAATTTTCAAAAAATATGGCAGTGAGTAATTTTGGTGCGATTGAGAGTCAAAGTAAGCAAATTATTTTTAACTGTTATAAATATTTTGAACTCGAACTGAAGAAAAATTTAAATTTCCCTCACACCGCGGCCCAGTGAGTTGAAAAAGCTACAGGTGTTTGTCTCTCTACTGTTTATAACATTGTGTCTGAGAGCAATAGTGAGAAATTCGCATCAACAAAGAAATTCACCTCCCCGAAAAATAAAAAGTTACGTACTTGTCCGTCATCAGCAGTAGACGATTTTGATCAGGAATTCATCCGGAGAACTATATACAATTTTCATCCGTCCCATAAGCAATTTCCAACCTTAAAGGCCCTCCACTCTGTGTTAAAATCCGATATAGATTACAAATTAGGATTTAAATGTAAAAAGACCGAGGACAACCGAAAAATATTAATGGAAAGACACAACATACGACTGCTAAGAATAAATTACCTTACCAAAATTGCGGAATATCGGTCTAAAGATAGACCACTAGTTTATACTGATGAAACCTACATCCACACTTCACATGTGTCCGGAGAGGCTTGGACCGATGGAACAGAATTTGGTGTAAAAAAACAAATCAGTACAGGCCAGCGGTTAATAATAGTGCACGCAGGAGGAAAAGATGGTTTTATTCCCAACGCTTTGTTAATGTTTAAGGCAAACCAAAAAACGGGAGATTACCATGACCAGATGAACTTTGTCAACTACGAAAAATGGTTAAAAGAAAAATTAATACCGAACCTTAAACCGAATAGCGTACTTATCGTAGATAATGCGTCCTATCACAACAAACTTTTTATTCTCTTAAACAAGAAATGATGGATTGGTTGACAGAACACAACACACAACATTTCATATAGCCCGTTGATGTACAAAACCAGTTTGTATGATTTAATTAAACAAAATAAAGAGCGGTTTCGTGAGTACCACATAGCTGCAATTTTAAAAGAACATGGCCACTCCGTTTTACGATTGCCACCGTATCACCCGACATTCAATCCGATCGAAAATATTTGGTCCATGGTAAAAGGATATGTAGCGAAAAGAAACGTTTCTTTAAACATGCAAGGCATTATGAGTTTAGCAACTGAACGAATGAATACTATTACTGCTGAGTGCTGAAGACTGTGAAAATATTTATCGCCATGTCGAAAGTGAACAAAATAAATATCGATGTCAGGAAGGGGAAATGGATTATTATCAATACTTGTGACAGCTCAGATGAAGAACATGATAGCGACTAAAAGCAAAAAACAGGGGACTACTACTTATTCCATTTCTTAACGGTATGTAATTTTATTAAATTAAGAGAACATTATTCTTCGTTTTGTTGCAATCGGTGCAACCACTACAAATGCAATTCCATGTTCTCGATAATTCATCTATAGTTCTTTAAACTTGTGTATGAAAAATCGTCACTGAGGTAGGACTTAATTGTTAATAACTGACTCTAAGTGGTGTCTCTCAAAATACAATACTATACGAGTATCCATCAATCCACAAGGTATACGTACTTATGCGTGCGGAGCATGAGATTAAAATTAATGTATAATTAAAATTCACGTGTATGTATAGGTAAGGTAGTTGCTTTTCCGAACAAATCAAATGACGCCAACCCATGACTATCAGTCTATTCTACCGACATACTCACCCATAAATCGCTGGTCTGATAAAGTTGGGCCATAAAGGAAACTTTAAGAATAAATAAAGTTAGCATTAGGTCCTACCGACTGTGAACCGATCACGAACCGATTTTGTGTCATTACTTGATTCCTTAATTCTAATAAAGTAGCGGTTATCACGTTAAAGACCTAGTCAGTCCTACCGTCAAATAAATATATAAGTATGAGTGACGCCCTATTTTTTCCGGTAGCGTGGCGTCAGCATGCGTGCTAATACTGGAGACCATGTGGGTGGCAGCATTGTTCGTGGACGTGCTGTGCCGGCGGGGCGAGTACACGCTGCCCCTCCGGTGCTGGGACTTTACGCGCTGGTGCTGCGGCCGTGCGCGGGCACCGCTGTATGCGTGCGCGGCGACAGCACTGCTGTTCGCTGACATCAGGCTGTTTGCGACTGTATCAGGTACGTTGCGATACTGAAGAAACGTTACTATTATAGTGGTGACTCTGCCTTCAAAGGGTTCAAATCCTGGTAGGGCAGAATATTTGTGTGATGAGCGCGAATATTTGTTCCCGAGTCATGGATGTTTTAGAATAGAATCGAATAGAATAATAAAAAATCTTTATTCATTCACCTCAATAAGTACCTACATACCTACCATGGACATGAAAATACAATAAAATATAAATATGATATATTTTCTATGCATTTAAGTAGGTATATATTTATGTATATAGTATTTAGGTATATCGTTGTCTAGTAGTAGCCATAGCAGGAGCCTAGAGCTTAGTTTGGGACTAGGACAATTGGTGTGACATTGTCCCCTGATATTTATTTATTTAAATATCTAAGACCATATCGTTGGGAGAACGCTTTTTAAATTCAAGCTGTTCGCGGTTATGTTAGGACGTTTGGTGGATCGGGATACTGGAGACCGAGCTTGCTGTTTGCTAATAGGTACTGCCACTGTTCATGATAACGCGTCATTATTAGTTTTGTTGATGTTTCTAGGAGTTCTTGTTTGTATTACACTCATCGCGACCATACCAGATAGGTTGATAGGTTACGTAATTGGCAGTTCTATGCACTTGTATCACGCAGGCCGACTAGCACAAGTTGCGCCGCGTTTGGCTTAGTTGGTAGTATAGTAGCGGCGCCCTGCCTACGAAGCTAGCGGTCCTGCGTTCAAATCCCGGTAAGGGCAGATATTTGTGTGATGAGCGAAAGAAATACTCCGTAGGCATCCTAGGGGCGCACGAATATAGTGTTTTGCGAAAATCAGCCCCAACGGGAAGAAAGGGATGATTAACCGACATCGAATTCTACGAGTACAAAGTGACGGCGTCCTCTAGTTGACCTAATAATCTTCATTCTTCATTCTTTATTTCAGCCCTTAGTCGTGTACCTACTGCTTGACATAGGTCTCTTATTTCGATTTGCAGCGAGAACGATCCAACGCTGCTTGCTTCCACCCACTTCCTGCTACCTTTATTAGGTTTTGTCCATCGTGCAGGCGTTCGTCCTACCCAGCACATGCCAGGTTGTGGTCTCCACTCAATCACCTTTCTGCCATCCGTCGGTGCTACGAGCTATATGCCCTGCCCATTGCCACTTCAGTCTACTAATGCGCTGAGCTATGTTAGTGGCTAATAATGTCTACGTTCTGTAGGTGGCATGCTGCTGGTCCTGGCAGCGCTGCGGGCCGCGGTCCCGTTCTCCCCCTTCGCGACGCACGGGCCGCACTCTCCCCGCGCCGGCAGTTCGCTGCTCAGCCAACTGGACTCTCCACTGCCCGACGTATTCTACTCACAGGCGGCGAAGGAAAGGTTAGTAGAACACCTCACCTGCAGGTGCTGCAGCAACTAATTTGAAATCAAAGTTCGAAGTTACGTTACCTCTATTAGAGAAAGCGGTCTCTTGATTAAGTCTCGAATAACGAGTGAATGGGACGGGGCATCCGAAGTTTCAAATTGAATGCTTCATAGTCACTTCATAGTATGTATTCTCCTCTGAAACTGCGGTTAGCTTTACCCTAATATGTTCCTCCCCGCTACCATGTAGTGCCGCGGGTGAAGACCTATCTCTGTTCTTGTGTGTCTATAGAATTTTTGACCCGACATCATTCCACGTAGGTAAGTGACGGCAATTGTTGCTCTTGCTGTATCTCTATAAATGCCTTTGCCATGCCTTTGACGTGTAGTCGTATTGTTTTTAAATTGACCGCTATTAGCTACTGTCAAGCATAGAATAAGTCTATATGTCCTTATTCTATGCTGTCAAATAAAGAACAGCTTTCGTAACGTTGACAATACGATAACATGTCAAAGACAATAAGGTATTTTAATTTTACCCAGATGAGTAGAATAAAGGCCCTGTAAAATTTTAAATTGCTTCTTTCTATAAACCTAACACCTGTCTGTTAACCAATTAGCCCTGCCTCACCATTATTTTACCATTTTAAGTAGGTACTTATGTAGATATTAGTTAGAATCTTAGAAAATTTTATTTGTTTACTAGTACAGTCAGCGTCATATAGTTGGTAGCATCCAAAGTAGCCAACTATATGACGCTGACTGTACCTACACCAAATAAGAGCGGTGAGAAACTAGACGGCTTTTACTATATTATAAACATAAAAACGGTTCAAATCAAAATGTACGAAAGAAACGAGGAGATCATTATTTGCAAGTACGTAACAAAATATTCATAAAGAGAATCGCAGTGACTTAGTTAATTTATACCCCGCCTCCCTTCACTCGCCCCATGAACAACTACGCTCGCAGCTGCTAAAGACAAGTTAATTGAAAAACCTAGCTTCTTTGATATCCATTCGAGTCAACGAAGCGACTGTTCCGATGAAAAACCGTTATATTAGTTTTGTGAAAAAATTGTGCGTCTCAATTTGCCGGTTGGCACTTAAAACTGTTATTTCCATTTTGAAACTCGGCCTCCGGGCCTTTTCATTCTGAATCGTTGAAATGTAGATTTTATGGATTATTCGTGAGGATAACATCGTGCATAATACACAAGTATGTCCCCGCTTCAGACGTCCATTGAGTTGGCCGCTAGAACGGCACACTTTTTATTCCTTCGGGAACATTCCAACCGTTTCCATTGCTGTAATAATATGTTTCAAGAACGAATGTTGTTGCGTGGGACCGGACGATAAAGGTTCAAAATGTACTTACAGTCTTTCCATCTCAAATTAGCGAATGCAATATTAGATTAGATCTCTAATCTTATATGCCATACTCAGACCCACATACAAGCTTTATACAATTGGTCGAATGTGGTAAAGCTTTTACTGTGTTAGTTCCATAAAATTCCATACGTGCGATATTGACTCGTTGGGCCCTGGATGTGGTAAAGAAGCTGGCCGCTGTCTTTCGATCGTTAAAACTGGTTCAGTCATAGTCATACGAGTACCTGCCTTATCATGCATCGGTGCGACAATACACGCGTTTGCTTAGGGTTTATTTCAATGTCACAGCGCCATATAACACGTTTACTCGTTTGTTTGTTTACCGTTTTATTTATTGTATGTATTTGCAGGTGTGAGGAGATGACAGTTCTGGGTCGGAAGGTGCCGGAGCGGCCCCGCTCGGTCTCGCCGAAGCCGCCTCTACTAGAACTTTGACTCGATACTGCTGTCATTATTAGAATATACATATTGCCTCTTTCTAGTAAAAACACCACGTTGATATTCATTTTGGCTAAATTTAGCGTGACAAAACGCACATGTCCTTCCTGCCCCAAAACAAAAGCAATAAAAACCTAGAATTACTTAAGTAGGTATTTATTTTTTATTTACACCTACCGAACAACTGTGATAGCCTAGAATAGGTAATGTTAAACTTTATATCACTTATGTTAACAATGGTGTAATATTAGTATTACAATTAAAACTTTTGTACTGAGTTTATAAACTTTGCAAACATGAAACTTTGTTTTATTTAGTAATTCCTGTGGTTTAGACTTCCCTTTGACTCAAGACAGCGTAGTAAGAGTAGGCTGCTTTCATAATCTGGAAATAAGGAAGAGGGTTTGTTAGTATTGGAGTCACGTTCGGGATAAGTCGGGCCGCGCCGTAGTTCGTATTCTTGTAACACATAACTGAACATATTCAATTTGTCCTCGATCGGAACAGTTATGTTATGATTGTATCTTATCATGAAACGGTACCTTATGTTATGTGCATTGTCTTTTAATTAATTTTGAACTGTAGTTAAAAAGACTTAATTCAATTGTACTGGCGCAGGGAGCATCAGCTCCTCACTTAATTCATTAACAAATGTAACATGTAGCAAATAATAAAAAAAACTGACTACTGGGTTTATGATACTAAATGATGATGATAAGTTCGTAACTACAATCAAAATAAATAAAATACTAGCATAAAAGCTTGTTGAGCATAGGCAACAAAAACTTATCAATAGTTCGTGAAGTTCGTTATCACAAATGAAACCCATAAATCGACATTTGTCGATAACATTCATGGTTTCCATTATATTTCTAGTGTATATTTCTAGTAAAAGGTAAAAGTACACACAATAAACATCAAGGAATCCAAGATAATTTAAATTTTACTGTACTACGCGCACGGACATTACTCGTTAAGCCGCCAGCAATGCCACCATATAACCTTTTCGCAGAAAACCTTATAAAATAAAATAACAAATAATCTAATTACAAACCTAAAAAACTACTCCAGGTTTTGTTATAGCTACCTAAATACAAATAAATAAAAATGATATTATTTTGTATTACACATTTCTACAAATAATTATTTTCATTTTGTTTAATGACAAAAGTCATTAAACAATAAATAACTAAAAATAGTTTCTTTTTCCTAGTAAAGGTTTCGCAACGTTGACAGTAGACAAAGAGATTTCACATGGGTCAGTTCAGTAAGCCTATTGCTCAAAGGGATTTTTAATAACTCCTTACTTTAAGTCTGTACTGGCACCCGGTATTCGATATGACTCATTTTAAGTTTTGAGCGGAGCGAGACGCCTGTTATTTTATCTCGCAGCAGCTCGCTCCGGCTTTGTTTTACAGCGAGAAAATCTCTGACCTATATCGGCAGCTGCTTTCAAATCTACCTGTTCATTTTCTCTCAGCATTCCGTAATAGCTTGCCTTTGAGCAGTTGGCGAGGGAACTTGCTCTGTTGTACAGTTTTAAACTTAAATAAAGACAGTTTAATGGATTGCTGTGACTCCACGCTATAGTGAATATTGTTTAGCTTGAATTACGGTCATATTAAGGCCTTCTTATTGACCTCTTTGGAATTATAGTGATTTCATTGCACTAAGGCTCTACCATTTATTTGATATATCGGACGATTAGGTCGATGTGCGTAAAATTAAGTACAGTCAAGGGCAAAAATATGTATCGAATGAATCCTCTCATAAATTGTTACGAAGGTCTTATTACACTGGAGTAAGGAGCATTGGGCCGTATTTTTGAGATGTTGCGTTCTTCCATATTGTTACACTTCACTGTAACTAGTGGGGCGTGCCCTCGTGAATTAGAAACACGATAATAATAAGATATGTTACACGTTATACCTTGTGATGGAACGTTACGTTAAGTCAGATGCCCTTACTAAATGTGGCAAGAATGGATCGACCAGTAAGTAGTCCAACTATCTTCAATTTGGAAAGTATGCGCGACGAAGAAATAAACCTTCACTCTCTTCTATCCCGTTCTGTTCTTCTCCAATAACCATACTCATTAAGGTATATTCCTTTAGGGTTGCAACTCACCAACGTGTTTACAATCAACGCAGTTGCGCCCGCCGCGCCGGTCCCATGAAGATCCCGGAGCCTCCAACAAGCACACACGGGGGGGGTTTTAGCGGGTAAAAATCCCACATACCCCTGCGTGTCCCCAACGACTCTGGGTATCTTGGAGTAGCTTTCCCCCCAATAACAAAAAAAGGATACATACCGCTAGAAAACACCTATTGTCCATATACGCGAAGCCAGCGGCAGTGAGCCTTAACGGCCTCTGCGCGCGCATCATGGCCAGCAGGAGGTAACGGCGCACGCGCGGCGTCATGCGCTCCCATTTGGACTGCATCACCGCGTCTGCCACCCGCACCGCCTGCAACCAGCTTTTTGAATTTTTACAGATACATGTATATCTACTTGTCACCATTGCAAGGATGGTCTGAGAAAGACATATAGTTAATAAATTAAAAGGGAATCAATTTTATCCCGTGTGCCCGGCGTAAGTACCTGCCTTTGACGTGGCAGCAGAGTTGCGTCAAAATGAGCATTTTTTATGCACAGCACACGTATTCTGAACTGTAACAATCGGACAGTAAAACGGATAGATCTATTGATCATTGTCCGTGGAATAGTCGGGTTTGGCAGTTTAAAATAGATATGGTCCATGGGTGGAAGACCACGGAAACGAGACTTAGCATCTACTGTGCAGATATGAGGGGTAATTACACAAAAGATCCCATAGGGTCAAAGTGTATCAGTAAGGACCCCACAAATAAGATAAGATATTGTGCAGATATTATGTTTTCTTATGGGTGATAGATTTATCTATCTTTTTGATGGATAAGTAAAGTTTCACCTGATTTAAACTTCAACCGATAGGCTCTCTAGGGCCTAAAAATAGAAGGAAAAATGCGTATTGATGCCAAGCTGCCTTAGTTTTCTGATTTTTGCGTTATTTAGGTACATTATTATAAAACCATTTAAGCATTATCGATAACTGCACCTCTTTTACAAAAGCCACTAGATAATGAGGCAGCCTCGAGAGGAAAACTCCGTGTCGTTGTATGCTTAATGCTGGCCTTCAGAGCTCAAATTAGTGTCAATTTATCGGCAATTATATGATCGGCCTCAAGCATCGGATCGGATCGGTCGGCAAGGGAGATCGGTCTTAGGTTGTGATTTGACAGTTGATATAACAACGTCGCTAATATATCTTAACGACGTAAGTAACTATTATACCCAATAGTAAAATCGTTAAACGTTAACTTTATCTAAAGTTACAATTATGCATTTCTTTATTAATTGTTTCAATGTTGTATCTTACATTTTCATTGATCATAAAATAAACTAAAGGAAAAGGGTAAGGCAATTAATTACCTAGTTAAATTGCTGTTACTATTCAATAAAGGCAATTTATCAAAAAAGACAATATATTTAGCACTCACTCTGATGAATCCGGTATCGTATCGAACACTCTTTCCTAGATTTAATTAATCTCTTTGTTTTGCGTAGGTATCGATGTCGACATCCAATTACCTACCTGAAAAGTGAGCTCGTTCCCGGTAAAACATTGTATAGCCAGTTGAATAATCATCGCCACGAAGAACGCAAGAGAGGTCACTAACCGGATTGATTTGAAACTTGACGCATCTTGCTGCAAGAAATGAAAATTGATCATTAACATTTATTGCATTTTCGTTTCTTTATTAGGTGCTTTATTTTTATTATAAGAATAAATATTGAAAATGTGAAAGTGCAGTGTACTTAGAAAATTAGGAAATTTGTAAGAGTGCAGTCAAGAGAGTTCACTAATTTATTGAATGAACATTTAGAAGTCAAAAGGTTTTACCGAAACTTGGACCATAACGACGCAAATGGCCGCCATGCTAGACAGAAGCTGAGTCATGAAACCATAGGAGTAAGTCACTCGAAAGTTTTCCACACAACTAAAAAGAAAAATATTATTCAAACTCAAAGAGCGGAGACACTTAGAATCTTTGAACACTTCATCTCGATGTTGACTGAAATAGAGTTGTATAAAGAACCGTATTATGTTGATATAAGCGTAAAAAAAGCCGGAGTGACAATATTAGGGACGTAATCCTGAGATATTGCCGGTCGTCATTTCACGCGCTTCTCTCTCCGACACTGTTTCATATCGGCACAGAAGCTGCGCATCGACAACTGTAAATAACGTCCGGGGTTGTTTTAATACGAAAAGTTTCCAATATAACAGTATCTGTCTAAGTACAAACAATGTCATTCAATCTCCTTTTCAGCCTGTTATTTATTTGGGGTTTCCAAACTTTGGCTCGGGCACCGGCGCCGCCTGGCCTCCCAGTTAATTCACAGTGCAGTTTATGGCAATTTAACGGAGTTGGTTGGCCCTACACAACGTGCGCTTGCCAAAAGTTCCGAGCGTCTACCTATGTACGCTAGAGTGGTATTGCCAAAAGCACATAATTGATAGTGTACCTATAGGTTGCGAATGAGTATACATAATTATTGAATATTAACACTGCATAAGTTATAATAATAAGTTAATTGTTTTAACACGTTTTTAAAGCAGATTGATTAAATGTATTGTTGATACCATACTTGCAGTGTCATTCAGTTCTAAGCTATGGGTAAAGTTTCAGGGTGGTTTCAGGTCTCTAGCTCATTGGGAAGCTAGTTTAAAATGTACCACAAAATTTGTTCCGATTAAAAAAACAAATAAATCGTGGTAAAAATCGGAAGATGTTTATACCGACCTGATTAATACTTGGTGCTGGCGAAGACAATTTAAAATCGTTTTTTCTATTGCCGATTCAATATGGCTCTCAGAGTAAAATGATTTAGCTTTGACTTCCATTTTATCTAAATAATCCTTAAGAATGTTATCGTTGTCTTCAATAAGCGTGATTGAACTCTCGGCTATGTCAATATTATGAGGTTTATCTACAAGTAGTTGTGACAAAGTACGCTCGTAAGAGGTTATGAATGCCTCTTGTAATATCGCAAACTGAGAGCTCATATGTAGAATTACAGAACCGATAAATGTGTCGATTGTCATCACAATATGGCCCGTCCACAGCAAACCCACTGTCTCCAAGACGAACGTCGAGATATATGACTCATCAGATTGATACTTCCACGGAATATAGATCGGTTGAGGAAGGGTTCTTATAGGCCGAGGCGCAGTATCGTTCAGTAGCGCAACTTCCGCTTTCCACCGAAAATCTTGAATCGTACCATACACGTTTGTATTCCCAATTGTTATCCAACCAAAGAACAGAAACGACCCTGTCATTATGCGAGTAGTTCTGATCGTAGCGCGGTTTTTGTCGTTGTTCTGATAGTAATTATGGATATCAACTTCCAGAGTCCGGACAATATCTTGGATGGCACGGTTTTTAAACAAAAATATGTAGAGTTTGATAACGGTTAAATCGTGGGTGATGACGAAGGACAGGCTAAACATAAAGCGGTCTATGTCTTTCTCGCCAATGAAAGGGTCGATGGATTCGAGGCCTACGAAGCCAGCGACCCACACGACCTGGGTGGCGATGGAGTAATATATATAGAAGCCAGGAAAATTGCTGTAGTCGTCTTCGTCTGGGTGGTGCCACCATCCCAACCCCAAAAACCTCAAAAGCCGAAAATGAATAGCAAAGTACCGACTAGGCCGGTCACCAGCTTTTGGATCCAGCATGGTACCAAAATATAGCTAAACCTTTGATCAACCCTTCCGCTTGTACGTAGTTCTGATTTA
Source organism: Acleris sparsana (assembly GCA_923062465.1). Taxonomy (NCBI): domain Eukaryota; kingdom Metazoa; phylum Arthropoda; class Insecta; order Lepidoptera; family Tortricidae; genus Acleris; species Acleris sparsana. The sequence goes on from OV281293.1 coordinate 8,961,643, forward strand.
CCGAAGTTTACCTAATACGTTGCATTTATAGCCTCAGCCTTAAGGGACTTTCCAGCGAACAAACATAAGCGGAGGCGTATAATAGCAATACAGTTTTTTCAAGGTTCGCTTACAAATAAATAAACATAACATATTTTTATAATTAAACTATGTATCAAATACGATATTAATTAATTAATATTATAATGAATTATAGTACATTGTGCATCAAGGGTAGTATGAAGGGAATTACTAACGAGAGTGTTAGAAGCCCGACGCCGAAGGCGGAGGGCTTTTAATGACTCGAGTTAGTAATCCCCTTACTACCTGTGATACACACAATGGTTTTCATCACATTTGCGAGGAAAAAAAACAAAGAGAAAACCCTTTAACTCTGCAAAATACAAAGAAATAACTTTTGACGAACGGGAATGTAAATGGAAACGATATTTTTTTACTGACCTCTACCACAGATAATAACTGCGTTTAGTTTCGACCTGGATTCGAGCCAGATTTAGCCAATTTGATAAAAATGTATAATTACTAAAATTAATGATAAATGTTGATATAAACTTGAAATAGGTATAAAAATAATGAAGTTTAATGAAGCGTATAGGTTTTGTGTAATGTAAGTTAGTCTATAGCTAATTTTTAAAGATGAAATTAGAAACCGATTGAATTTTTGGCTGAAAATTAAACCTCCTTAGTCAGAAATGATGTACGAAAGAGTTGCAAATTTTAAAAAGAAAGTCATTACTCCCTAGGGAGTAATGACAAACTCGCCATTATTCCCGCAGGAACAATTTAGGCCATTGTCCTTCTGTATACAGGCATGGAATAACACCATATACGAGCAAGTGTGATGAAAATTATATTATTATTAATAGTAGGTACCTACTACCTATAGAACGAACATAAGAGGAGACGAATAGCAATTATAAATGAATAAAATATAAGTAATTTAGTAATACGAAACATCCCCTTCGGCCGCCGACGAAACCATGCTACGTAACCAGTTTCGTAGGAAGAAAAAAACCTCTTTGTACGAAACCAGTTACGTACAAAGAGGTTTTTTTCTTCCTACGAAACTGGTTACGTACGATCGCCTACGAAACCAATGCTACGTAACCAGTTACGTGGGAAGAATTATTTTTCTTGCTACGAAATCTGTTTGTGACACATCTTTGCATTTGTGGAAAAGGGACAAAAACATTTTTGTATTTTTTTAACACAGGCTATTGGCTAGGGGTCTGAAAATAAGTAAGTAGTTTCTACGCCGATTTAATTTGAAATCCTATAAAATGAGGTAGGTTTAGGTTATGTTAGTTTTGCAGCAGGCCCGGAGGGCCAAACCACCCAGAAATAGGAGCTCCGCGGAAGCGGAGCTCCGTCGACACTGTCTGATTAATTTGAAATAAGAGTGTCGACGGAGCTCCTATTTCTGGGTGGTTTGGCCCTCCGGGCCTGCTGCAAAACTAACATAACCTAAACCTACCTCATTTTCATGTTTACATTTTCATAAGAGTAAGAATGGCGATCAAGGTAGTGGCAACCAGGGGAGCCTGCCGTTTCGTCAAAATATCTTTGGTCAAATGTATCATTTCCCAAATTTTTCATTTGCCAAACCAATGTTATACAATGTTTTCAGAATTTATTTCAGTATCATCGTGTAGAACCCTATGGGTTAGGTTAGGTTAGTTTTTATAAAATCCTGAAATATTTACGGTTACAGAAAACAAAGCAGTTTGGCAAATGAAAATTTGGGAAATGATACATTTGACCAAAAATATTTTGACGAAACAAAGGTAACCCGGCAACCAGGAATAGAGGAAAAAAAACTTCTTTCTACGAAACCAGTTTCGTAGGAAGAAAAAAACCTCTTTGTACGTAACTGGTTTCGTAGCAAGAAAAACAATTCTTCTCACGTAACCGGTTACGTAGCATGGTTTCGTCGGCGGCCGAAGGGGAAACATCAGCTAGGTGGGTATCTATTTTTATTATTTGCGCCTACATATATGTTGCAGGTAGCACTGGTAGCTATGCAGGTCATCGGATTTTGAACCCATCTTAAAGTATTTGTGCGGTATACGTGTAGATAAGAGAATTTGTGCAACTGTACATAATTAGGCCTAAAACACTCGAGTGATCTAATTATGAACAAGCTTCTGCCCGCGACTTCGTCCGCGTAGATTTAGATTATCGTTATCCCTTGGGAACCTTTACATTTTCCTAGATGAAGAGTATCTTATGTGTTATTCCAGGGTGTGAGCTATTTCAAATTTCATTTAAATCCGTCCAGCCGTTGCAGCACTTGCAGCGCAGCGTGAAGGAGTGACAAACTAATACACACACAAACTTTCGCATTTATAATATTAGTAGGATTTTATAATTTCGACTCGTTTCATAAAACCACACTCGTGTTTTAAAACCCCTCATTATGAATCAGTTCCATAAACTACAATTATAGGGGAGCAATAAGGTTCTACCGGGTAGAATGTTCAAAATATTCGCGGTTTCTTGTTACCGACACCATTCCCAACATGCTTTAATTCGAGTTAATATTAATGAGATCATTTTCTAAATTATCGGTTGTATTTCGACAGCGTAATCGAAGTCGCATAATAAGCAGTTTACGATTGACACGGCTGAGGTGTTTATTATTTATTATAATGTATTTTATAATGAGCTCTATTAAATTTAATACACCCGACAACATATCTATTGGAAGCGTAATACCTAGCTAGGTACCTACTATTGGGAGTTTCAAATCTTATATAAGAAAATATCCCAGTTTTTGTAAACTTTGTTTTTGTAGCTTTATTTAGGAACTCGTTGCCACAGCACAAAAATGCCTACTTACTCGTCTTGTGAAAATGAAGCGATTCTCATTTTAACAGGAACAAGAAATAAAAATAGAGAATACTATATCAAACTAAATATCCAAATGATAGTGTGTTGAACGTTGTGGAAGACCTGGAGAGATACGAGTCCATTGTGGAAAGTGTCTTTTAGGCAGGCGATTTCTGTTATTTAATTTTGTTCACATTTAACTACATAAATGCTGCCTAGACAACTTGTATAACTTTATTGTTTTTTTTTATTTTAACGTGACATGAGCCTTGCTTGCTTTAATTATTCACTATTTTAGTCAAACTCTAAGTTTATGATTTCAAATTGAATTGATTTTAGTTTTATTCTTTGACTTTTTTAATGTGTTTTAATTTTGATAATTGTATTTTGTTCATTGTTTCCGCCATAATTGTATAATTATTGTGAAATAAATAAATCTGAATCTGAATCTGGTCATAATTAGTGTATGAAATTGCGAAATATCCAATTAAAGGTATAATCTACCTAAATATTTATTTTCTTTAAATATGGTTTTGGCTTTAAGTTTAAGTACAAACCCCTTTTTAAACGACTTAAAAAAAAGGAGGAAATTCTCAATTCGTCGGGTTTTTTTTATGTATGTTTCCAGATTACTCGAAGACCACTGGACCGATTTGAATATTTTTTTTCGTTGAATGATTGGGTATTTCTAGTTGGTCTCATTGCCAACATGTCAGGATCTGATGATGGGATCTTGGAGAAATCCAGGGAACAGTTTAGAGGTACACCTGTAGCTAATACGGTATGTTTCACTGTTACTCGTGCATTTGCTTTTGAAAAGTACTATATGGTGAAGTGGAACTGATGATTGACCACAGATGACCACCGGAACTCCTTAATTAACAGTACCAATTTAAAGGGTGGCGTGGCGATAAGATATCTCGACTAAGGTAGTTGAGCCACTATGACGAAGCACATTTAATTGTTTAAATATGCTTAAATATTAAATAAAATAAATGTTTAAAAAAACAAAATACCCGTATTCAAAAATGGAAAAAATAACTTCTTATAAAATGGTAGGTAGGTCAGTCCAACTGAAGTCGGCGTCTTACAATATTTTAAATCAAAATCCGAATACAGATGGCCTGACCTACCTACTATTTTATAAGAAGTTATTTTTTAAATTTTTGTATGCGGGTTTTTAATGTAATTTGAATTACTAAATGAGGTTATCAACTTCTTAAAGACGTAGATGGGTATTTTGAAATCATTTTCCTGTAGAATGCAATTTTGCTAAATATTGTTTGTAGGCACTAGTACAAGATTTGTACAACTTCATGTTCTATTTGGTTGTGTTTGTTTGTTTCTAAATAAAATTAAAAAGCCGGACAAGAGCATGTCAGACCATGCTCAGTGTAGGATTCTAGCACCGTTACTACCAATACAAAAAAAACTATCTCAGAAGAGATATAGATTATTCCTTATTTAAAAAAAAATATTATCTTTGTAGGTAGTTATTTTTTATCAAAGTTTAACTTTGTCAAATGACAGCTTTGTAGTACCAGTCTCTGAATTAAATTGCAGATCGACGGACAGACGGACGGGCAGACGGACATGGCGAAACTATAAGGGTTCCTTGTTAACTCCGGACCATAAAAACCGAACATTACTAAAATGACAAGAAAAATACAAGTGTAGAGCATAGTCTTTTTGATAGTTTTGGTGTATGCAAAATCATGGGAGTACTATCACGAAAGTTACTTTGTGTTCCATTTAAACAAAAATATACTTGAAATTAGAGATGCCAAGTCATTTGTAATGAACAGAAAACTCAACCTTGTTGTTGTAGAATTGACTTTGGGTCTAAGGTGGGTACCAAATTTAAGTTCTCACTGTACACCGTGTACATTCGGTTTAATACGTGGTCTGCGGCTCCTAGGGTGGATTTCATAAAACAATGCAGACGCATATCTCAATTCGAAGAGTTGATATTTTTCATAGGAAGTTTTTTTGGCTGCCGGTACAACAGACACATTGGACAAGCTTGTTTTCCTACCGTATCGAATAACGCATACAAATTCTGGTGTTTATATATATATACCTACTTTTACTTCCCGATACGATTCAGGAATCAAGCGACTGACCATTCTGCTCTACAGTCCGCGTGATATGGTCGCCTTTATCGCGGTGGACAAAGGATCTGTCACTCTCCCTCACACCTCTCACAAACTGGTCACATAGTTTTCTGACCAGTATAGTCCCGAGATCTTAAATTTAACAAATAGCATAAACACAAATGTGCTTACCTACTTAATTAGAAAACAAAGATGAATAGATTCCGAAGTATTTGTTACAATCTTACATTTAAAATGATTCAAAATATACCATTCAAGGTACGGTCACGTCCATACATTAACAAGGTTTCAGAAATAAATAAACACCCTTATTCCCTTGTAGTAGAGTCGTGTTTACGTATTTTTGAAAGGTCTACTGTGTGCATATTATTGACGTGACTGTACAATTAACCAAATGAGATTCTAGGCTACTATGGAACTGTGTCAAAGTGACGTAATCAAGCATATCCTAAGAGAATCATCACGATTAAACTTGTTTTTTTGTTGCTTGTTACCCGACTTAAAACATGAGGGTAATGTTTTTTGTTGCATGTACTTTTCCATGTTTCTTTGGGACCTAAACTATACAAACACACCAATAAGTAAGTATATCAATTCTCTGAAGTATTAAAATTTCCGATTAAATATATTTGCCAATTTTTTCCGGGCCAAGATGCAGACAATTAACAAACACCCGATTAGTAAACTGTTAGAATCCCGCTGGGGACCCTACGCTACTAAATATTTAGCAATCAACAAGCGTTTCAACTAAATTAGCGCTCTAAAACTTTTGATTCAGATCCTTCGTTTGTTGGTAGGTACTTCAGTACCCCTACCATGAGTTACAATTACCGTACTCGCTAGCGAGTCGAATGCTCTGTCCCTCGCACTGTATTAAGTATACTGCGAGCTCTGCGAGCGACAGAGCATTCGACTCGCTATCCAGCGAGTACGTTAATTGTAACTCATGGTAAGGGAACAGCTGTCGGTATTGGGTAATACATACGGTATAACGGTATGTGCATCGCTATACACCATCCCCGGGACGGACCCATACCATTTCTGGCCATAATTATCTTGGACTCTCTCTCCACGTTTCCATCTTGAACAGAGGTGTTCGTCCCGGTTACATCCCGGATCGCTTATTTGGTCGCGATGCTGGATTCTATTCTGTTGTACGAGTATGGAACCCGTTTGTAAGTACACACACATGCCCGTAACTAAAGCTATTTTTGACTGAGGGTTAAAAGGATAAATGTTCCTGATTTTTAATCTCTATATTTTTTTCTTTTTCACGATGTCAACCGATATGTAAACAATGACAATGACACTTACTAGCATACTTGCCATATTCATTCAATCTTATGAGTGTAATATTAATAGGCAAACAAGTTTAGGCCACGCTGCAGACGAATATAAACCATAACTGCAAAGTTATGGATGAGTTGTGCGTGCGAGTTGGATCCTAACTGGATATTTTTGTTCCAGTAGGTAGCCCTTTAACTAAAGCACTAATAATTTAGAACAAATGAATAAACATCGTCGCAGGCCTTTTCCTCAGTAACGACGGCCATTCCTCAAGTCAAAATACTGAGTAGGCAAGTACAGACACAGGTATATTATTCATGCAAAGTGAAGACAAACAGGGCTCCCGCCGCGACCCCATTTAACACGGGGCGGCAAAGACGTGGAATACCTACATAACTGCAGAATTTCAGATGACTTTCTGTGATGGTGTTCTTCAGCTACTTCTAAGGTTTTAAGGGACGGGTTTTTAATTTATGTCTTGGCTTAGAGCAATCCGTGGTTAAGTTGAAGTTATTAGACTTTTGAACGTTAATTAGATAAACCCGTGATCATAATATCCTATTTTTGGATGTTAGGAAGTACACTCAGGAGCAAAAATAACGAGTCAGAGTGCGTTTTTCATACTAAAGAGGCTATTTCGAAGCCTTGGTTCCTCGCCAGGGAATGCTATTAGTGAAATTTGATGATGAGTACCTCGAGGATACAGGACTTCCAGAGTGCATAGGATACCCAACTGAATAAATCTGCGGTTAACGCCGGAATTGAGCATGTTCAGAAAAACATGTAAAATGGCAATAAAATGTAAGGAAATCCAAGTGCTGACCCAAACTCTCCCGCTGTGGTGTTAACTAATTGTGCGATCAGTTAGGTATGTTAAGAACTTTTGACCTCCTCTATTGAACCTTGGAGTAGGTATCCACTATTAAACCTCACTCAAAACAACCCCTGGCGAGGAACCAAGGCTTCGAAATAGTCTCGTTTGTATGAAAAACGCACTCTGACCCGGTTTTTATGCTCGTGAGTGTATTAGAAATACAATTATTAGAAAAAAAACATCCAAAAGCGTAATTTCGCAGTTGAAAACGATCCCCCTTATTCCTGTTTGGGATCAGGGCATTATGTTAATTACTCGCCTTTATACTTAACAAAGTGAAAATTATGTCAAGTGATGTGGATGCGGGCGGCTCAAGACCGTGACTTGTGGCGCTCTTTGGGGGAGGCCTTTGTCCAGCAGTGGACGCCCCCGGGCTGATGATGATGATGATGATGATGATGTGGCTAATTTAACTTAATAATGATTTGATTAATTTAATATTTACGTCACGTTGACACGATTTTATAGCGGCGGCCCAGAAGTTAATTTGGTTGACTCTACTTATAAGCCTAACTTCTAGATAAGTAGTCTTTATTACGAGAAACACGTCACAAGATCCTAAATGGGTGGATTCCAAAAACGTGTACCTAGTTAAGGACTAAAATTAAGAGACGGTAAATTAAGTCTGGTGAGCAACGAAAACTAACAATACTGGCTATAAGACAAATGGTGGTATCTCAGACAAAACTCCCGTTGCAAATGCGACCATGGGTGTGATTCTCTCAAAAACGGCGGTCGGTCGGACGAACGAGTAGCGAGTTTAAGAACTCCCGTCCGAGCGAACAAAACACATTGAGTGCGTGCATTTTCAATTTGGCAGCATAGCTTCTGTCGATAAGATCGAACGTATAAGGCTGCCTAATTGAGATTGCACGCGCTAAAATGTGTTTTTTCGCTCGGACGGGACTTCTTAAACTCGCAGCTGCGACATTTACTCGTTCGTTCGTCCGACCGCGTTATTGAGAGAATCACCCCTTATTCTAACGGATGAGAATTGAATCTGCTTCGTTTATTGAATTTGAGATACTACTGGGGTATGAGGGCACTATACATATAAATGTATGACTTATTTTCGTTACTCACATGGCTAAAGTAGCCGTTTCTATTTTAGTATTTAACTGTACAGTTTTTTTAAATATATATTTCAATTTCAATTTACGAATTAACTTTTTTTTTTTTTTTTATTAATTAATTCATTGTTTTGGTTAGGTGCTACTTGGATTGTTAATTAATGTGATAGTTAATATTAATTCATCAATCAAGTTATGTACCTACTCCGTAATTGTCTACTATATTAGAAGATATTACATTATCAATAAATAGTCTGTAAGTGTTTAATATATGTGATGTGGATGTACTTTTTAATAAATAAATAAATAAATAAAAGTACACTTTTTATGAAAACCACCCATATAAAAACCTAACAAAAGGGTAAATAGAGGAGACTTCTTTTCATTTTTAAAACCTTAACATTCAATAAAAGTGGCTTACATTACATTATACCTAGTTTTCGATTTAATCTAGATTCGATAATAATAATATTCAAATACATTGTAGTGCTATTAAAGCGCAAAAATGCTGACGTGAAAATTACAGGCATCAAATTCACAGTTTAGATGGCAGCGGACTTTGGACTTCTTTACGTTTGTTGTAGATGGCGCCACAGTCGTCAGTAAAATCATGAAAAAGATTATCAATCAATGTGGCTATGTCTATAAGTTGTGTAATAGGTTTTATTTTTGAACAATTAAAACAATAAGACCTTAGCAAAATTATGACTTGATTGTTGCTAAATAAAACCTAGGTTGATTTATTTAGGTTTTGCGTGCTTAGCTGAAACAGATGCGCGCGCAGCACATTTCAGCGCTGTAGCGCTTTCTTTTAGTATTCAGTTGCGCTAACTTTTTTCATATTTTCGACAAACCTTCTTGAGTACACACCATATTAATACACGATATTGACTAGTACAACTTTGAACATATACAAATAATACAATTTGACCAGTTTTTTAACATAATTTGCTTATTGTATGTAATTTTAGAAATTGACGTTTCTAGATGTACTGCTTTACCTAGGTACTTATTCAAGAATTGTATACTAAAAACGTTAAAGTTTCTTAATCCTATTGTTTTAATATTTACTTATGTTTTGTTGCTGAGTTGGTTTGCCACAGTAGGTAATGTTATGTTATTTTATTAATGAGTTAGGTAAGCGTAGTTATGTAACATTGAACATTTTTGGTGTTGTAGTGAGTTATAAAAGTTGTATTATAAATTTAGCAGATGATAGTACCTATCTATAAACTTAGTTTCACAATATGAAAAATACAACATTCATAAATGTAGGTAAGTAGGTATAATTTGGCAAAAAAGCTCTCCAGCGCTTGAGGCGCTTTATTACGCTACGTCGTTATTTGGCAGACAGACATCATAATCGCTCGCTAGAAAACATAACCTACAAGCTACAAGACGTCAATGAATGCCACCATCAACAAAAATGTACAGATCTCCCTCCACAGCACTCCGCAAGTATTTGTGGCACTAGGCGGACGCGAGACGAGAATGTGCTATCTAATACATAGTTGTTTCGGAGAATAGTTCGCTAAAACATAAATATAAATAGGTTAGGTTAGGTCTTGAAAAAAGTCAGTGGATTTTTTTTAATTGTAAAATAACTATCAAGTGAATGCGGTGATGCTAAAAAATTAATTAACGTGGATAGTTCCTATTTCAGCGAGTCAGGGGGCCTTGTAAGTATTTTCATGGTTATTTTTTGCTATTTTAATTCTTGAAATAGGAAGTAGAGACAACACAGCTTTCCAATACAAGTCTTATATTATTTATTTACAAAGGACTAGTTCCGGTTGGTATAAGGAAACATTTTCAGTGAAGTTATAGGTAGGTATAGTTAGGAACATTTTATTTAACAATTAGGTAGGTAGGTACCAACACTTTAAGAAAATGTAAAATAAATAAATGTAAAATTTAAATAGACTGAGTTTTTAGATACATTTGGTGTTAATTTTTGTAATAATTAAAAAAGTTAAAGGTGAATCTCGATAGCGCCTTAGTAGCACTGTTTTTGTAATAGATGCACGTTTGTTTGTACTTAAGTATTTTTTTGGCAGATTGACCTGTTTTATGTAAGTAGATACATATTAAAATTGACTATTAAGGTAAAAATATATACCACCACCTAGGTACCTAGTTTTAGTCTTTTTACCGGAATGCCGAAGGAGGGTAATGTGTTTATCAGCCTATACATAATTATGTTTGTTTGTTCCTTTGTGGCGCTCTAGAAACTAAACGCGCGGCCCGTTTTTGATGATTCTTATGGCCATCGATTTGTTATAATCTTGTGAGTGTCACTAAAGATATGAAAGTAATAAAAAATCAATACGGCGGCAACTAGAATAGTCGTATTAAAAAAACAAGATTTAATTTCTTGAAACATGCTTATTGATTACGAATATGAATCTATTTAATTATATTAAGAATTAATTCATTTTATCATGCATGGTCAAATTAGTTTTAAAATAGTTTTCAAATTTGAATCTGTTTGCTAAACATGCAAACATTTAAAACGTGTCTTTCAAAAAAAAAACCGCGGAACGTAAGAAACTTCGTTATAACGAAGTTATATATTATAATATATATTGTGATTTTGTATTGAACGTCGTTTTTTTCCACGCATTCAAAGTGAAAAGTAAAGTGTTTAACGTGAGACTAAACAACTATAATGACACTCGAATTATAGCCACCCTCGCTCAGCTCTCGTGGCTCAACATCTCGTGGCATTATGGATTGTTTTAGTTCCTTGTTGAACAATCTACTATTATATGTCTGCACCGTTAGACGGAGACCATGACCCCCGGCGTAACCGACAATGTCACTGCTCCTTGCCTTCATTTGAATTGATTTGAATCGAGTCGCCTTTTTTCTGTACATATCGTCCAATCCCCGCCACACCATACCGTTTCGTTGACCAATCAATGATCAATAAGACTAGTGGTATAAATTCAATTTGTTTTAATAACCGGTCAACTGTACAGGCTACAGGTGTGGATGAAACCGTATCTAACCAACTCTTTTGCTTCCTTTGTTTTGCAAGGACTCAAGGAGTGCCACGGGTATCTATGATCTAAGTGACAGGCATTATAAGGTCTCGCAGATACCTATAAATACTCATTTTTTGATAATAAAAAATGTGGAAAAAGTATTTAGGTAGGTTAGGTTACTTGTTCCAAGAACGTGGAAAACGAAACTTACGATCGTGTCATTGTATTAAAATGTATACAGATACAACAAAGTAGGTGTTAAAACCATGTAACGGGTTTTTCTTTTCTTTTACACACTCTCATAATTATGCCTTATATGCAAGTTCGAGATTATATTTATTTGGGGTTTAAAATTTTAAATATGCTTTCTTGTGATGCAAAAAGACTTGGATCAGACGGATGTATTGAAGTACTTATTAGGCATCCGTCCGCAACACAAAGTAACAACTCGTAAGTTACAAGACCAATACATTAATGTTTCTAAGGTGCCGTATAGATGAATTATCGAGAACATGGAATTGCCGAGAAGTGGTTGTACCGTTTGCAACAAAACGAGAATAATTTTCTCTTAATTTAATAAAATTACATACCCATAAGAAATGGTAAGTAGTAGTCTTCTCTTTTTTAGGGTTCCGTAGCCAAATGGCAAAAAACGGAACCCTTATAGATTCGTCATGTCTGTCCGTCCGTCTGTCCGTCTGTATGTCACAGCCACTTTATTCCGTAACTATAAGAGCTATACTATGGAAACTTTGTAAGTAGATGTATTCGGTGAACCGCATTAAGATTTTCATACAAAACTAGAAAAAAAACAATATTTTTTTGGGGTTCCCCATACTTAGAACTGAAACTCAATTTTTTTTTTCATCAAACCCATACGTGTGGGGGATAGGTCTTCAAAAATGATATTGAGGTTTCTTATATATATTTTTTTTTCTAAACTGAGTAGTTTGCGCGAGAGACGCTTCCAAAGTGGAAAAATGTGTGTATGTGTCCCCCCCCCCGTAACTTCTAAAATAAGGAAATGATAAATGTAAAAATAATATATGATGTAGCTACCTACATTACCATGCAATTTGGTTTGAACGAGATCTAATAATTAGTTTTTTTTTAAATACGTTATATTATAAATCGTAAACCGCATTTTACCTTTCATTCAATCAACTCCAATATAATAAAGAATAAAGAAAAACATTTATTTAGATGTATGGTTATGGTTATGGTGATGGACTCCTTTTTCCGCACTTAGCCCGTGTATGTCGGGCCAGTGCGTAGATGTATAGTGGTACGGAACCCTACGTCCGCGAGTCCGACTCGCACTTGGCCGGTTTTTTTGCTTTTAGTCGCTATCATGTTCTTCATCTGAGCTGTCACAAGTATTGATAATAAGATTTTCTGAAATACGATCCATTTCCCCTTTCTGACATCGATATTTATTTTCTTCAATTACGACATGGCGACAAATATTTTCCCAGTTCTCAGTAGTAATAGTATTCATTCGTTCAGTTGTTAAACTCATAATGCCTTGCATGTTTAAAGAAACGTTTCTTTTTGCTACATATCCTTTTACCATGGACCAAATATTTTCGATCGGATTGAATGTCGGGTGATACGGTGGCAATCGTAAAACGGAGTGGCCATGTTCTTTTAAAATTGCATCTAAGTGGTACTCACGAAACCGCTCTTTATTTTGTTTAATTAAATCATACGAACTGGTTTCGTACCTACATCAACGGGCTATATGAAATGTTGTGAGTTGTGTGTTCTGTCAACCAATCCATCATTTCTTGTTTAAGAGAATTTGACGATGGAGCACGATTCAAAAGTTTGTTGTGATAGGACGCATTATCTACGATAAGTACAGTACGCTATTCGGTTTAAGGTTCGGTATTAATTTTTCTTTTAACCATTTTTCGTAGTTGACAAAGTTCATCTGGTCATGGTAATCTCCCGTTTTTTGGTTTGCCTTAAACATTAACAAAGCGTTGGGAATAAAACCATATTTTCCTCCTGCGCGCACTATTATTAACCGCTGGCCTGTACTGATTTGTTTTTTTACACCAAATTCTGTTCCATCGGTCTAAGCCTCTCCGGACACATGTGACGTGTGGATGTAGGTTTCATCAGTATAAACTAGTGGTCTATCTTTAGACCGATATTCCGCAATTTTGGTAAGGTAATTTATTCTTAGCAGTCGTATGTTGTGTCTTTCCATTAATATTTTTCGGTTGTCCTCGGTCTTTTTCCATTTAAATCCTAATTTTTGTATTTGTTTTCGAAAAGGTGGAAATGCCAAATTTGTAATCTATATCGGATTTTAACACAGAGTGGAGTGCCTTTAAGGTTGGAAATTGCTTATGAGACAGATGAAAATTGTATATAGTTCTCCGGATGACTTCCTGATCAAAATCGTCTACTGCTGATGACGGTCAAGTACGTAACTTTTTATTTTTCGGGGAGGTGATTTTCTTTGTTGATGCGAATTTCTCACTATTGCTCTCAGACAAAACGTTGTAAACAGTAGAGAGACAGGGCAGCGGTGTAAGGGGAATTTAAAATTTTCTTCAGTTCAAGTTCAAAATATTTATAACAGTTAAAAATAATTTGCTTACTTTGACTCTCAATCGGACCAAAATTACTAACTGCCATATTTTTTGAAAATTATGTAACTTACACTTAGGCGTACGGGCTGACACAAAATTATTCTGATAATTGTGAGAATACAAAAAAATCAGTCGTAAAAATATATGCACAACGTAAATAATATTTACAATTTGACACTGTCATTATTTTGGTATTTACTTCTTCAATATATAACAAACTTCTTTTTATGCTGATGAGTACGAGAAAATAGAAAATTCAAATATAGAATGCCTGTAAACATAGGTACAATACTATACATATGCAATTCCATGCTCTCGTTAATTCATCTATGCCTAGGTTACGTTTGCGCCCTGTCCTAATGTGAAAAGTCGAATTTGTCATATATCTATCACTATGACTATCACTATCACCTTCACTATCACTATTACTATCACTGTCACATCATTACTACATATTATTAAATAAAGCCGGCGTTTACTCGATATAACTATTTAATTGAAAAATAATCCCGATATACTTAATGGCGGAGTTTCGGCGAAAGAAAAGTTTTGCTAATAATGTCTCGCAAACAGCCCAACCATTTTGCATCAAGTACCTAAGTAAGTACTTGTAAGTACTTTTTGGTTAAAGTATTATTATTTTGTAAATATATTCTTTGCTTTTTTTTCTGTCTTTCTTTTTCTGTGCACCACTTTTGTTCACCAAGTCCGTCATTTGTTTTTTTTTTTGTGCAATAAAGGTTAATAAAATATGTGTTTTGGTTTTTCGGGCAACTAAATTAAGTGCAGCCTGCACTTTACTCGCGGGAAATTACGCCTGTATTAATAATGAAAATCGTTTGTAAGGGGACACGAGTGCTTTGGGGAATCTTAACATAAATCCTATTTTATAGCTACATTTATAAATTTAGATTCAAATGTTTATTGCATTATACGTTGTAGGTACATAAGTTCTTAAAGGATTCTAGTCACAAACTTACACCCCGTAAGGACACTGGCAATGGCAAAGGCAATGGTAGAACATACGCTATTTTATTATTTAGGTAGGTAGTCATAAATATTAGGTATACTATTAAACAATGGTAAGTAAGGTTTATAAATCATTTGTAGGTCAATGCATTCATTTCTATAATAAATTTCTTGACGCAGTTTTAAACTTACCATTTCCAATACTTAAAACTTACTTGAAAAAGTCGTTGATGTCTAAAGCTTACTATAGGGTCGAGGACTATCTAACAGATAAAAATGCTTGGCCTAGACTAAACTAAACACCTAAATAACTTGATAATAAATTAGTCATAAAAAATATATTTAAATATTGTATATTGTCTAGGGGACACGGTATCTGTAGGAGAATGTATCGAAACTTTGTATGTGGTTGTCTTGGACTGTCAATTAGTATAATTATATATAGTATAATTATTGAAAATGAAAATTCCCTATGTAAATTCTGTGTTTTGACACATTTTCCTGCTCAAGCTACGCTTGAATATATATATATTTATTTTATGTTAGATTCATTGTTTTATATAATGCTAGGTTAAGCTTCATAATTGTATAACATCATAAGTAGTATTTAAATAAAACGACTTACTGTTGAGTTTCTTGCGGCGTTTCTTCTCAGCAGTGGTCTCTTGCGAAGCGCTGGTAGATTTTTGACATGTAAAAGTGCCCGTGCGGCCTACTTACAGAATAAACATCTTTTATCTTTTTATATTAATGCCAATATTAGAAATAAACTATTATCAAAACTTGTTTAACTATTACAATACGATACAATACAATATCATATTCTTATATACAAATTTGAGAATAAAAATTAGGAAAATACAGTCAGTCATATTTCAGTATTAAATAAAGGTAAAACAATACCTATTGCGTTTCAAATAAAATATAATGTCATGTCAACAGAATATAATGTCAATTAGAGGAGCTTAACAATAGTACAAACAGTATGTGAAAAGGGGGGAAATCTTGTCTAGGGGAGACGGTTTATGTACGAGTAGGAGAACGTTTTGACCCTTTTTTATGTGGTTGTCTTCAGAATTAGAAGTCATTTATTGTTAATTATAGGTAGATACAGAATTTCGTCAGGTTTATACACCGTGTTTTTTTTGATTTACGATAACTTCGGCATATTACTAGGTATATCTATAGAAACTAATTGGTAGATTAGACTTTTAAATATTGCAAAAAAATTTTTTTTTTTAGTTTAGAACAAAATAATGAAATCTTTTATCTTTGGTCATTCTAAAAGGGCCTTTAGAGTTACCTAGCTAATAATCAGTGTCAAATACGTCTATGTTGGCGTGACATACACACACAAGTAAAGATAACACTTGACAGGTACAAGTCACTTTAGATTGACGCGTATACAAACCTAACAATTGGAAACTCTTTACTCATACGTATTAAAAGAAAATTGTTGTTATCAATTTCAAAAGCCTTTTACACTAGTTTAACGTGATTACCTGATTAAATTTAAAAAATAAATATCTTTAAAACCGTTAGACTTATCATTTGTCTGTCTTCGGGAAATTAACTTTGTTTGACCTAAAGAACGTTCCCTTAAAGTTATCGTAAATCAAAAAAAACACGGTGTATAGGCGAACAATATTGATATATTAAAAACTACCTGAAATTACTCGTTAAGTCTCAAAATAATTACTATTCAAAAAGTCACCATATCGTAGAATGTAGATTAATAGTTAAATTAATATACGTTTAACATGGTCAAGTTTATTTATTTTACGCGGTATGGCAGATGATTGAATATTTTTGCAGCCATTATTACCTAGATACTCTTGAACTATAAAATAACTAGTAACCTTAATTGCACCGTCTATTTATATAGGTAATAAAATATAATTATATTCAATACAATACAATATCATATTCTTATATACAAATTTGAGAATAAAAATTAGGAAAATACAGTCAGTCATATTTCAGTATTAAATAAAGGTAAAACAATACCTATTGCGTTTCAAATAAAATATAATGTCATGTCAACAGAATATAATGTCAATTAGAGGAGCTTAACAATAGTACAAACATGTGAAAAGGGGGGAAATCTTGTCTAGGAGAGACGGTTTATGTACGAGTAGGAGAACGTTTTGACCCTTTTTTATGTGGTTGTCTTTAGAATTAGAAGTCATTTATTGTTAATTATAGGTAGATACAGAATTTCGTCAGGTTTATATAGGCGAACAATATTGATATATTAAAAACTACCTTAAATTACTCGTTAAGTATCAAAATAATTACTATTCAAAAAGTCATACACCATATCGTAGAATGTAGATTAATAGTTAAATTAATATACCTACGTTTAACATGGTCAAGTTTATTTATTTTACGCGGTATGGCATAATGGCAGATGATTGAATATTTTTGCAGCCATTATTACCTAGATACTCTTGAACTATAAAATAACTAGTAACCTTAATTGCACCGTCTATTTATATAGGTAAGTAATAAAATATAATTATATTTTTATATTTATTGCTCTTGGCATAATTCTGAGTTTTAACATGTTATCCTGCATTCATAATTTTATATGTATAATGCAAGGTTAATGATTTGTTTTGTTATAAGTATGACAGTCTTCTTGAAAAATTTGGGTTCACTGTACATAGGCTTAACTTCCGCTTTTCAAACTACAGACCTTTTTCTTTGAAACCATACAGAACAAATCTTGGACTTCACAGTGTTCTGAATAGATTTAGCAGCGAGCAAAATAAACTTTTCAAACAGACAAATATTGACTTGATGTCTATCTCTCAAATTAAATTAAAAAGATTATTGCATATTTATAAGAAGTAGTTGGACGCCTGTTAGTTTAAACGTAAGCCCTTTATAGTTATAGCCCCTGTTTATTTTATTTAATGTTATATCTCGTTAGTTGTATCGTGTTACTTGTGATTTTAGTTTATTATTATGGTTTGCCTTAAAGTGAGACTTATCAAAAAACTATTTATAGATAGATTATTCCATATTCTTAAGAAGTAGTTTAATAGTTTAATATTCACGGTTTGAATTACTTACTTGAATTTATGCCCTGAAATGTTTTATGTATGTTTTATATGTGATTTGTTTTTTTGTTTTTTTTTTGTTTGTATTTTTGTCATATTTTGATTAACAAAATTTTATGTTATGTACGGTTACTTAGTGCTTAATGGTAGTACTTAGACTGTTAAGTGTGTTAGGTAGTGTGTTATTGAGCCGCATCGGCACTTAAGCGAGTGTTATCACGCAAGTTAAGTTTGCATATATTTGGGTAAACACCCTGGCACTCTTCTCTACTTATATAATTTTAAATTTAAGTTAATGGTGTTATATCTGTTGGCGAACCTAATAAATAAATAAATAAATATCTATCTAACTGTTGGGTTTATTGCGGTGCTTCACTTCTCGGCAGTGGTCTCCTCTTGGGGAGCGTCCGTTCAGTAAGGGCCACTGGCGCCAAAAAATTAACACTGAGTTAAGACGCTAACTCGAGTTAGTAAACGTCAGTCGTTGAGTTAGTGTCTTAACCCTGCAGTTTTAAATATTTAAGGCAAGTGGCTCTAATAGTACTCATCGTGCACGTGCGCGGCTTATGTCCTACAGAGTCCTACTTAAAGAAAAATATCTATTATTTTTTTGGTTGGCGAACTTGAACTTTGGCTTTGAGTTCGGCTAGCGCTAATCCATCCGTCCGTATCTGTCTCTTTCATTGTAAACTATTTAGAAGAAGACGTAAATAGGTACTGCCCGGCAAAGAAGTCACGGGCACGTTGTGCTAGTCATCGACGCGGCATCTGTTTGTATATTTAAATTATGGACTCTGTACTTGCAACAAGCCGAAAGACTTAGGGCTTGTACTGCTTTCTCACTCGCTCTTATGCGCTCCAGTTCAGATGAGAGTCTCACCGATTTTCTCTGAACCCGAAAACTTTGGAGACTTGTTGCAATGTACGTACATTCCTGCAAATTCCTGCCAAGCCGTTACATCATTAGCCATGAGCACATTATGTACAACGAAAAGTTAGCCAATAACTAAATTATTTTTGAAAATATAACAGAGTTTAGAACACCAACTGTATGTCACAATTATTTTTGTAAATAAAATTAAGTATAAAATACAACGAATTCATTAAAAAAATATGATTTCTACAGTTTCGATTTGTTTCTGAGCATTACATGTGTAGGCTATCAAGCCAATTAAGTAATCAGCCAACATATACCTAGACACTGGTAACTTTCAATAATCAAAATTATTGAAGCAAATTAGTTCTGTATAGAGTCGGCAAATGATGCTCAGCTGGTTTTGGAAGCTGATAAGAATGATTTACGAGTGTTACAGACCTTGGCCTACATTTTTCCGAAACACAACACATTAAAATATTTAATGTATAAAGTTTTACTTATTAATTACTTTTTATACTTTTGCAGATCAAAATGGTACAATCAGTATTTGGAGTATGGGACTACGCAATAATGGCACTGACAATGGTCGCCTCTGTCGCGATAGGGCTCTATTTTCGATTCAGCGGTGGGAAACAAAAAACCAATGAGGTTATTTATACTTACATTTAAACTTATTAATATTTTATTAACAATAATGTTCATACTTGTATTGTCGCCTACTAGAACATGATTAAGTTTATTATTTATGTTAACTCAAAGGTTTTTTACAGGAGTATCTTCTCGCAGATCGCAACATGTCCATTCTGCCGGTAGCAGTGTCGCTGATGGCCTCGTTCATGTCAGCTATCACTCTCCTTGGAGTGTCCGCCGAAAACTATTACTACGGCATGCAATTTGTGGTCATCAACATATCTTACGGCATCGCCACACCGATCGCGAGCCGGTTATATCTGCCAGTATTTTTTGGATTACAAAAAACTAGTACCTATGAATATTTGGAACTGAGATTCGGACCACACATACGAACGTTAGCGTCTTTGACTTACACTTTACAAATGGTGCTATACAATGGTATTGTGCTTTACGCACCAGCGATAGTGCTCGAAGCAGTCACAGGTCTCGATAGATTGATTTCTATATTAGTAGTTGGATTGGTGTGCACTTTTTACTCCACTTTGGGTGGGATGAAAGCTGTGCTGTTTACCGATCTATTGCAATCGTTGTTAATGTTTGGCGCTGTATTCAGCGTGGTTGTATTTAGTTCCGTTCAACTAGGAGGGTTTGATAAAATATTTACTATTGCTAAGGAAAGAGGACGCTTAGAATTCTCCAGGTAAGATTGCATTAATAAAATCTTCTTTTCTTTACTATTTTGAATATCCGCACTTTACAAATTCGTAATGTTTAGTTTCAGCATTGACCCAACTGAAAGGACAACGTGGTGGTCGTTAAACATTGGCGGTTTGATTACCTACTTGTCATTGTACGCTGTAAACCATACACAGGTAAGCGTTTTATTACTACAAGCTAAGCAATTTAAGCAATTCGTTTCGTCTTTCGCCACGTAAATTGTGTATCTAATCAAAAACTAGGCTAGTCATGAACGCAAGGGAATCAATCGCACGTTACAACTTGTGCAATAGACTTGACTGGCTAAAACTAGCTGCAACTAACTAGCAACAGCGGCGCTTTTTATAATTTACTCATGCGTCTTTAACTCAACTACAGAAGAAATAGAAACACTCAAAAATATACTACTTTAGCGTTTTTAAGAACTTGCCTAAATATACCAAAATTTCACCTGTTTCGTTATATACAGGTACATTTACAGAGCGCGCCTCAGGGTTTCATTTTGTGACCCGTGTTTTCCTTTTTCTATCCTAAAAAAAACCATCGCATATTTTTTGCTGTACAGGAAATAATGTTCTATGATTCTTTTTTTAGATTCAACGCCTTCTAACTGTGAGTACACTGGAGCGGTCGCAAGCTTGCCTCTGGTGGAGTTGGCCGGTGCTCTCCGTCCTCAGCATAATAACTTGTATCAGTGGACTCGGCATCTTCGCTGTCTATAAAGACTGCGATCCCCTCGCAGCACGCAGCATCACTGCGGTACCTACTTTAACATTTACTTCCAATCTATCATCAATCACTATTGGAAAGTTGCACATATTGCTTGTTACCAAAGTTATACAGGCATAGTAACTTCTGTAAAATAATATTCAGTAGAAGCTATACACGCTCGTTCATGTTTTGTCACTTTTTAAAACAAACAAACATTTATTTGACCAACCATACCAGACAAAAGTCTTACTTATTTATTTTTGGCAGAATACGTCACCCGTATATAGGTTTGCAAAAAAAAGTTTTGCGTAATAGTCGATAATGTCGAGATACAATATTTTCAAGTGGTAGCCACCACATTACCCAGCAGTTTTTTAGAACAGCGCAGTCTTTTTTATTTTTTTACGTCGGTCGAGCGTTGGCTGTCTTGACAATCCCTCAGCTCCCTATTATTTAAACCACTTGCCTTAAGATTGGTTCAACTGTCCTCTGCTAGCACAGCTTGGTCTGAAGTCAATAACTGCTCTCGCGACAAATAACAAAATATCGGCCTTGAATAGCAAATAACTGTTGTCGTTGTTAGATGGACCAGCTGATGCCGTTCTACGTGGTGGATGCGATGCAGCGGGTGCCGGGGCTGGCGGGGCTGTTCGTGGCGGGCATATTCAGCGCCTCGCTGTCCACTGTGTCGGCCGCATGCAACGCGCTTGCGGCGGTCACCCTCACTGACTATGTTGGCAAGTAAGTAGGTACGACTTGCCGGCTCGACGTGAGCGTCGCGCAACAGACAGCATTGGGATCCGCTTGCGTCCTTTCAGGGCCACTATTCTAGGCGGTAAAAACCATAATTATCATCTTTGACCTGGACCTCTATTCAACACGGTAAAAACCATATCGTGTTTGATCTGTTATCGTATTGTCACCGTTTTGATAGCTCTTATTTCCTTGACAGTAATGGCGGATGACGTCAAAACAATACGATAGCAGGTTAAAGACGACTTGTTTTGTAACATCGGGAATAAAGGTCCTGCATATTGTTTCTAACTCGGCCGCCATTACTGTAATGGAAAAACCTCTTATCAAAACGTTGACAATACGATAACAAGACGAGGTTTGTACCGTCTAGATTCCTAGAATCTTGATATCGCAATGTGTCTCGAACATTTTAACTGTCAAATACAAGTTAAATGACTAGATAATAAAACAAATACATGACAATGACACACGTTCAAATACCCTCAATATTTTTAAAGAACACCTACCATTGGATAATCTATTATACAACGTGATAACCCAATGGGAAATTTTTGGGAAGTGTTTTTATCATCTTTTTTTTAAAGGTTTTAGTACAATTTGGACTTATATTTTTTTCATGCTTATTAAAGAGGAATATTATCGTAAGTACCTACCAACCTAACTAAAACCAGTGAAATTCGATTTTAACCTCTGCTGTAGCATACCAAGTACACCGGGTCCAAAATCAAGCTGTTACAGCAAGCAACAGCAATCAAATGTTTAGATAAAGCAAAGGCTCGGTTATTTACAGTACGAGTAGATATAATAGGTTGTCGCCATTTTAGCATGATACGCCAATATTTAAGAGTAAGTAATTTTCTTCAAAAACTCACTCTTAAACTCGGCGTAACAATATAGCACGTGGTCCCGGTAACGAAGCGAGTTGAATATACCTAAACGCTCTGCATTCATTTCTGCGTTGTATCAACCAAAATACTGGGGCATGGGCATACTATGGGCATGCATAGTAGATTGTGTCACAAGAGAGCAAAATGACTTATTTACGGCAACGGGTACAATGAATCCTGAACGACGCGAAGGATTGTAAAATAGAATCTTGAGTGTAATGATGGATTCAAGTGTTAACGCCTAAGGTGGAAACAATTATGCTACCGTGTGATGATGATGACACATACTGCTTGTCATATCACCTATGAAGAAAATCTTAGTGATGAAACTGATGAAACAAATTTAATTATTTACATTCTCTAAAAGTCCTAAAATTATCAAATTTAACA
Source organism: Acleris sparsana (assembly GCA_923062465.1). Taxonomy (NCBI): domain Eukaryota; kingdom Metazoa; phylum Arthropoda; class Insecta; order Lepidoptera; family Tortricidae; genus Acleris; species Acleris sparsana. The sequence goes on from OV281293.1 coordinate 8,984,412, forward strand.
ACAGAAAATTATGCAATTCTACAACAATTATCAAATATGGAAACAAAATGTCCTTGAACAGAAAAGTTCCACTTTAATCCCTCCTATCAGAGAATAAAAGTCCCCAATAGAATTCCGAAATAGATGATGTGAAAAGGTAATTTTCCCTGTTTTTCAGTTCCCTATTTTTTAATGCCGCGGCTCCCTTTACTACTTAGTTGTAATTTTTTGTTGTTCCCTTGTAAAAGAAGATACCCGCGTGGACTCATTACGTCGCGAGCTGGTGACGTGAGCACGCCGCGCACCGGTTCGTGACGCCCCGCGATAGCGCCAGATGTGACGCCTCGTCGCAACCGACGCACAGTTAGGGAACTCCTGCCCTAAGAACTGTATAAACAGCGTGCACGCACGATGTTAACTTCGACAAAACAGGACCACGCTGGCGCTATTTAGCTACCTCGAGTGTTTTTTTTAAATTACTACGAGTATGTATGTAAGTAAGTATGTTAGTCCATAAGGTTTTGTAAATAGGAGCTTCGTTGCCTGAAATAAAAGTTTAGTATCAATTAAAACTTTAAAAAATATCCTGACACGAAGGCACAAGTTCGTTTCACAGCGAATTAAATAATACTTGGCCAAATGGATTTTCAAGATATGATCAAGTCAAGAACCACCTGATTACTAAAACCCAAACGAAATGGAAATTTGTCTAAATACTTATACAAAAATACAAGTAAATGAGTAGTTATAGTTCGGCATAAAAGACATTAAGAGTGGTGTTATCTATTAATATTCTTGAATGGTACCTAACAAATGATACAGCACATCTTGTAAATTGAATCATGCTGCCAATTTAAATCCGACCAGCGTTGTATATTTTTCCAACCTTTATTCCAAGTGAAAAATCTCTCTTATTTTCAGATGGTGTCACGTTCGTCCGTCCTACATCCCCTGGTTGACCAAGCTGGCAGCGTGTGCCTATGGCTTGGTGTTCCTGGCGTTGGCCTTTGTCGCAGAACACCTGGGCGGTCTGCTGCAAGCAGCCCTCACCATTTTCGGGGCAGTTGGCGGACCGCTGTTAGGGGTGTTCACCTTGGGAATGTTTACCACTTACGCTAATGAAAATGTAAGATAAGTGGTTAGTTTTTAGTAAAATGGTTTGTTTAAGTTCTACATACATATAAACTAATGTGCTTGTGTTGTTACTAATAAATAACGAATTCAATATCGACAAAAACTAAAATAAGTTCTAGAATAAATCTTTCGACACGACCCTACAATCTTTAGGTTCGCAGTAAGTGTAGGCAACCAACAGGGCGAATGTGTGGTGTAATCCCGAAAACTCATCTAAGAGTATAAGTTCTTTGCAATTGTATCTTAATGATTCCAGGGTGTCTGCGTATCGTTGCTCAGTGGTATGGCCCTTACCTTATGGATTAATTTCGGCGGGCCCCGGCCTACCACCATCAAACTGCCTGTGAGCGTGGACAGCTGCTTGGTTAACGTCACACTCCCTGTGGCTCCTGAGCCTGAAGACTACTTCTACCTCTACAAGATCTCTTATTTGTGGACCAGCCCGGTGAGTAACAGCTGAACATAATATTAAACTACCATGGGGCAAGTTATACAAGAGCTTTAGAGATCTACGATAGCTTACTATCAATCAATCATGCGGCCCATTGTTCGATAAGTAAAATATGGTGTTATTAAACTGCCCATAAGCCAGAAAGGCTGTTTGAGTAACATCACTTTCCTTATTTACTGACCATTTTCACATTTATAGGATTTATTTGTCGATCAGTTGTGGAGTCCAGTGATTAACAGCTGTGACGAGCAGGCGATCCTAATGGTTAAGTGATCAATCACCTCGAACCATCCAAACATCAACATAATAGGAATTGCAAGTGCGCGGCCGGCCTGTAAGAGTAGGCTCGTTGGTGGAATCGGTTCATTAAAATACCAACGCTATAATTCCACAGAGGTGACTGCGCTGTATAGAGCACAGAGCTATTTGTTCCATAGTAGTTATAAGCTTTGTCGTAATATATCTCACTGTAAATCAACTTCGCTTCTGCACATTTATAACTGCTTATTCAAGGTACTTTAACGGAGGCATGATGTATGTGTGTATCTCTCATAGGTTGCCAACATCTAATTTATAAAGTATGCTCTGATTGCAGATCGGTTTCGTATGGGTGCTGATTGTGGGCTCGGCGGTGTCCCTGGCGTGCCGGCAGCAGCAGCCATGGCAGCGCGCTGGCCGCGCGCACCCCGACCCCGCGCTCTTCACCCCCCCGCTCGCCCGTTGGCTCCGGCGGCAGCAAGAGAAGCCCGACGTGCAGGTAACACCACCATGCCAGGTCACTCTTCGGAGTGTGCTTCTTTGAACCGTGCCTTTATGATTCAAGTACTTACAGGTGGCGTAAAAGTATCTAGGCGATTCCTTATGGCGGTAATTTTCAATAGAGAACAGGCCGAATACTATTATACCATCTATATGTATAACGAATGGAATTAATAGGTGTCACCAAAACAGACACGTTTAATGTCCGTAACGTCGCCATGTCTGTCATTTAATTCAATTTAAAATGAATCTTCGACGAATGACACATATATACTGAATAACATTGGTGCCAGTGTGGCGCTGTGTGACTACGAGCTCTCAAAATGGTTATAACGGTTTTCTGTTTCGCTCTCTCGTTCGCACTTCTATTTGAGCCGTAAGAGACTGCGCTCTTGCTTGCACGGCACTTTGTCTATTACGCTAGTATACTATAGTATAGTATACTAGTATAGTATAGTATACTAATGTTAATTGATAATAGTTATACCGTACAAACAAAATTAGGTTGGGGTGCCATGCCATACGGGCGATGCTGGTGCGCTGCGTCGTCGCCGCCGCTGCTTTGTTTTACATATAAATTAGAACTGCATGCCACCCGAGTTCACCCGATGCGTTGAATTGAAATATGTGCGTCGCTCCATGTTAAATTCACAGCGTTGCGCCGACGCAACGCATCGGCAACACTTGTATGGCATTGTTAATGTTTTGATTATACGTTGCTATGAAGGTTGCATATACGTGTGTCGACGATCGATGTAACCCCCAACTTTTCATTACCTATATCATTTGCTTTACATGCTGTTAGATGCTTAGAATTATAATGCATGCTGTTCTAGTTTAGTCTGTTTTTAGATGGCTGCATCCTTTGCTTTTTGACATCTTTCTTCTTCGGGCCTTATGATCTATGCTTGTGGATTCTTCCAGGTTCGTATTTTTATTTAAGCAAAATGTAAAATGTGCTGATTTCGGTACCAACATTTTTTGCGACATATATTTCTCATCTTTACAAAACAAACCTTGAGAATTTAATTTATGAATCAAGGCGACGACACGGGGTCTAGTTGTTTAGTAATATTTGTGTTCATCTATTCTCATAAAAGGAACGTTGCTGATGTAGTATAATCGATAAAAAATAAAATCTAGCGGTACGCACTATAATTTACGTAGTGAGGCGCACTTACGTAATCTTAATAATTATCTCGTGAGAATGCCCGGGCGCTGTTACTTCAACCGTTAAAACTTGACCGATAACCGATTCGGATTCTGATGTAATTTTTATCAACCGTATGTGACTTTATTCTGACCTACTTGTGCAGTAGTGTTAATTGCTCACGCAACAGCGCTAACTTCACCTAGAATTTGCCGGTGGACTAGCAATGTAGCAACTACTTATTAGAATTCGCAGAACAAATATTATGCTGGTAAACTAAAACAAATACCTACCACTCAAAATGTAAGTATAGAATGACATTCTCGTGCGTAGCGATAAACCACGTGGTCAACCGTCATTCCATACATTTTGAGTGATAGAGAGGAAAAACGTTAGTGGCGTTTGCACCTTGGCTAGAGCCTAGTGACGTTCTTTCTATTACGAGTGACACACCTAACCCTCGTTTAATTTTATGTAATAGTGAACTATTTCATAGAGCCTGTATTATTTATGTTTCAGTGCGAGTTACTGAAGCGCTGAGGACCTCGTCTTGGAAACTATTTTATTTATCAAGTTCTAAACAAATAACTGTATCATTTAAGTAGCTAATATTGCCTTTTGAGTGTCAAAAGCGCAAGTATATTTGAATACTAGAAGTTTGGGATAAGTAAATGTACCTGTACCTTTTTTACTTAGGAGGTAAGAATATTTGTTTTAGCTTCCTGGATATCAATAAATACGCTTGACTGAAGTCGAGCTAAGTATAAAGTATTGAGTAAAATAAACTCTGACTTAAACAAGTAGGTAAGTAGTTAGTAAGTGTCGTGGTTGTTTTTAGCTGTTTGTGGTTGTTATACAGTATATGATATTTCTAGAATATATAGGGAGGTATCTATTTACAAAATCCCAGTAAAATGAACAAAATATTATTTCGAATAATGTATTGCTCTACATACAGGGTGCGTAGGGTTCACCATTTACCTCAAATAAACTTGATGTACAACTTTAGAAATATATATCTCGCTTATTTTTACGGAGTAAAGTAGTCGTTACCCAGTGTTACGATGGGCTATATTTTTCTTGTTAATATGAATATGTATTTACATGATAATATTGCCAATTTATCTCTGTTTCTAAAGATTGCTTGTTTCTCAAATACGTACCAATATTACTTAACTAATTTAATAGTTAACAATTTAAAAGTACTTAATCAAATTTTCACCGCATAGCATGCCAGCTTTGGTACTTATCCCATAAAATAATGTATTACTTATTTATTACCTAAAACACAAGAATATGCCTGGAATCATTGTGCCCTTCAAGTATACGTACGTATTTGATTTATGATGATTATTGTTAGAATAAAATAACTATAATTTGTAAGTTTGTATGGTAATCAGTTTGTATGTTAAACCAAAATTCATAATTCCACATGACATTTTATGAACTCAAAACGCAACTCAAACAATGGTATATCGTTGCCGTTTGGGAAAAATATGTTTGCCAAATGTTTTGTTTCCTAACTTTTTCATTTGCTAACAATGTTATATACAATTTTATGGATTTTTTTTTTTACCATCGTATCTACCATACAGTAAGGTTAGGTTAGTTTTATAAAATCCTGAAATATGTATGGTTATAGAAAACTAAGCGGGTTGGCAAATGAAACGTTTGAGGAACGATACATTTGGCAAACATACTTCGCCGAAACAAAGGTAACTCATGCCATCGCGGGTATATCGCGCGGCTTGCTGGTGTGGGTGGCCCGACCGTACGCGCCGCGAGCGACCACAAGTAAAGTCACCAGAACGGACCAAGGCGGTTTAGTCGGTCATCATCGCCGCATTCGCCGCATTTGGTTGCGTTTGTTCCTCCTATAAGACTAGAGACGTACTACTGTGGTATTCGTGTGTGTATTACTGTAATGAATGAAACATTTGTCATAATTTTAAGTTATTGTTATTTCGAAAATAAAACTCATTTTAGACCATCAATAAATCATTCGATATTTTAAATTAGTGTACGTAGGTACTAAGGGCTCGTATCATATTTGGCCTAATTTTGAACTTTGGTGATATTCGGTGATTATAACGCTGCCCTGACTAAGTATGAATTAAGTTAGTAATTAAAAAAACGAAAATAACATAATTTCCTGCGGTGTAAAAAAATTACACGTGATGCCTTCTTGGACCCCCCCCCTCCCCCTTAGTTATCAGTAGTGATATATTTCTGACCCCCACCACCCGTAAACGATCACATGATTTCTGGACGAGCTCTTAGGTAGGAGTACTTCTTGAACAAACAAAAGAACTCGAATGTTTTAGACATTATATTGAGAGATGTAATATATATATATATATATGTATGAGCGAAGTGATAGAAATGTGTGACAATATTAAAATAGCTTTCTATAATTTATTTATATATCGCTGCAAGCCTGTGATAGTTGATTAAGAAACAAGATCTTCCATTGTCGATAAGAATACATAAATATTACTTACTTATGTTTAATGTTTATTGTGTATTTATTTTGAGCATGGCTTTATACTTAAATTGGTAATAGTTATTAGGAATCATGACATTAGAAGATTAATGCATTTTAAGTAGGAATTACGTATTTTAAGTCCTATTTTAAAATAAGTTTTTTATTTATTCGTTAAAAAAAATGTTGTTACCTAGTTCTTAACAATACTGTATACTTATTTAATTACCTATTTATCCGTACTTAAAGAATGTGTTAACATATGATCATGTTTGTAGGTATGAACTTTAGTTATAGCTCTAACCTAGACTTAAATCAAAGGTTATATTGGTTTGTATGTTTTATTCGTAATAACGGGCACTGGGTATTTTTATCAAATCTAAGTACAGTTATAAATATATATCGATGGTTACATTAGTATGGACATTAAACAGTTGACATTCGAGTTCTGGGTGTGTTACTCGACAGCGAATTATCCTTCAGGAGCCATAAATATATATAATATATAATATATGTCGTCCGACACTAAAAAAATAATCCACGAAGTTTCGGATAAATTGGTTGGCGTCTCTGGCGATCCCAGGGCCGGGTCTTTTTTTGCCCAACGGCTTAGCCTGGCCGTGCAGCGGGGTAATGCTGCAAGCATTTTAGGGACGCTGCCCCGAGCGGGAGATTTGCAGGGTTTTGATATGTTTTAGTTATCAGTTTTATTTATTTTTTAATTTCTTTGAATGTTTTTATAACACCATGTTGTATTCGTTTTAGCTAATAAACAATTATATCAGTTCCCAAGACGTCAAACATATCTATACACCTTAATGCCACTGGCAATAAAGTACATATATTTGACGCAAAGGCTGCATAGATATCAAAGATCTTGACTGTACATTAAAAAAAGGTTATTAGCATGATTTTGATGTTTCATTTGATTTGCCCTTTAATGTAGGTATGTAAATATGAATATTTAATAATGAATATGTAAGACTCATTTAGTAATCTTGACTGAAACCGAAGCAGGTAGCCTGTTATAATATAACGTTTGCACCTTGGTACTTAATACCTCAAGTATCCTAACCAGGAAGGTAAGGGTATGTTAGCTACCCTGATCTAAATTTAGCCTACTATACTTACGATGGTTACATTAGTATGGACATTAAACAGTTGACATTCGAGTTCTGGGTGTGTTACTCGACAGCGAATTATCCTTCAGGAGCCATAAATGGTCATAAGAATTGTATTACGCAAAGGATATAAACTGTCGGGGTTCATTATTCGACTAACAAAAAATTTCGTAAACCCTAGTGTCGCGCTGCGTTTGTTTAATAGTTTGTTCATGGTTCTATAGAATAATGTAATTCAACACGGTAAAAACCATATCGTGTTTGAGCTGGTATCGTATAGTCGCAGTTTTGATAGCTCTTATATATTTATTTGACAGTAATGGCGACTGACGTCAAAACGATACGAGTACCATAACGTATCTTTACCTTAACATAGTAATACGTCAATCTGTTGCAATTACTATTAGTACTCGGTACTTCTTGGCACCATACGCTAGATAGTAGAGAATGCGTTTTTGAATCGTTTTTTAATGTGAACAGCGTAACATGTATGCCTCACAGGGGCCTCTATTCCCGACGGTAAAAAAATATCGTCTTTGATCTGCAGATACGATTGAATGAGATTTGATATAGACGAAAGAGAGGTGCTGGAGGTGCACCCCCTTCCGGGCACTAAAAACAATATCGTATTTGACCTGTTACGGAATTGTTGTTTACTCGGCCGCCATTAGGTACTGTCAAGTAAATAAGAGCTATCAAAACGTTAATAATACGATAACAGATCAAACACGATATGGTTTTTACCGGGCTAAATAGAGGCCCTGGAGACACGTAGAGCCATAAGTGATACGTTGTTCCTATCCAAGTAGCTCAATGGAAAGGGAGAGGCACCTGGAGCCATACGCTACTATTTATCGTAACGTACCTACGAGACACATACACTCACACTCATTTTGAGTGATTTGATAGAAAAAAAGTTGGTAGCGTTTGCATCTTGGCTAGGGCCCCTGACCTCTTGAGCTAAATGGCTTTATCAGTACCTCGGCCGTACCGCGTTGCCAAAAACAGTTTCGTCAGCACCATTACATCGTAGGTATCTGCTCTCAATGCAATGACAGAGGGGTTGATTTTGATGTTTATGTTGCTAGGTCTGTAGTGTCCACTGTGTCAATTAAATAAGTTTCTGTCAAAAATTTCATTTTTGGGACACGCTTTTGCTGCCAACTGTACTTCTTTTTACAGAACCGTTTAAAGTCGTTTAATAAAAAGTACAGCCCATTGTTGCGATTAAAGCGTCGGCGTCGCCTCACTACGAGTGAGTATCCTCTGTAGTCTATGAAAAATCGACAATTACCGACTCTGAGTGCGACCAAAGCCTTGGATGTTTTCTACGCGCAGGTATAAGAAGTTACTAATCTCTCAATATAATATTACTTGCCATTTCCCGAGACTCCGTCTGCGCAGAAAAATAAGACATAGCCTATGTTCATCAGGGATAATGTAGGATTCTAATGGTGAAAGAATTTTGCAAAGCGGTCTAGTAGTTTCAGAGTCTATTCAAATCAAAAAACAAACAAGAACACACCAAAACGGACCAATTCCCCATGATTACTCGATAATCACGTACTTTTAAAGAGCAAGTGAGGTCTTTGCAATGATTTATACACTAGATCATTCTTTTCATATTAAGTTTATTAGGAAATAACTATTTTTAATAAAAACACGCTGGGTGAATATTTGAGGTTATGTGTCAAACAGTACTAATATATTTACATTGTTCACAAGTTCTATTGACGGCGACTTTAGAAAGTTTGGGACTGGGACAAATTGTGTGACAATTATTTGTTTTCCGCCGTCGGGTTTTCCGCAGTCAGTTATCTCACGCCGGCTGCCTTTATAGCGACTGGTAGGACTAGGCTGTTGTCTTTAGTTAGCGCATTTATTATCTTTTGTCTTCTGTGATAAGACCTTGCGCATGGCAAGTTAGCGCTGAAGCGCTTCCGTACATATATTTTGCTCTTAATTAATATACGCAATACTTGCTCTAAATTAATGTAGTACTTGATCTATTGTTTTATGTGTATGGCTGTCGGTGTGCGTTAGCTCGACCCGTACAAATTAAGAGAAAAATCAGTCGTTAACGAATACTACACTAAACTAACTAAATTATATGGAGCTCGAGCGCGAACAACTACTGGGTCAGTTTGTCAAACGCTTGTAACTTGTATTACTAGCAGAAATCTCTTTCCAACAATATGTATTAAAAGGAGACTTTCACTTATATTACAAGTTATAAGCTTACGATAAACAGGCCCCTGGTAATAGAACAGCGTAGCGGATTTCAATCTTTGACACTGATGTTTGAACGGTTGCACTAATCTGTCAAATGAGTTAAAGCGACAAGGTATAAAAGTGTGCAGCTACTTATTTACACGTAGGGTTCCATACCATTCATGTTATAGCAACAATAGAGTTAAACATTTTCTGATTTTTTTATGTTTATAACGGTTCAGTCCGTTGACAGACAGATGTCTATCTGAGTGAACAGCCGGATTAGTAACAGTTCCCGTAGGAACTCTAAAAAGTACTAAGCCAAAAACAAATTTCAAATTCTGGTGGAAAACATATCCTCGAATGGTTTTTGAAAGCATGGTGTAAGTATCCCAAATACCTACGTACACACAATCATCATGATCACTTTCGACGACACGACGACGAAATGGACATTGAGTTAAATGTAGCACACTTACCGAAGTCTGTATAAACATCTGACCTTAAAAATTCATTTTTTTTTTCATACTAACCAATATGTTATTTGGAACAGGTTTCTACAAAGCGAAGCGCCTAGCATAAAGTGCTTAATTCCGACGTAAACGTTTAGCAGACGTTCAATATCACCAGAAAGTAACAGTATTTACTATTGCGAGTAGCGAAGATCTTTACGATCAACGAATTAAAATGTTGATATCTCATTCGACTCGTGCGCTTGGCGCCGATCCTATGTGTCACTAAAGTTTACAACTCTCTTGCGTGTATCAATTAAAGTCAATAAAATAGTGATTCCTTCGGTTACGTCGGAACTTAGTAACCGACATATTTTTCTACTTAACTGTTTGTGCGTGTTTCTTATATGTAAAGGTGAACATTTACTTAACAGAAGTTTATTATGATTCAGTGTGTGTGGTTTGTGCACGATTTGTAATCTAAATGGCTGTTGCATTCATTGATGTAGAATCTGTTACATGAACTCGATGAAACCATATTGCTTTCGTCACAATTGGTATCGGTTTGTTTTTAACTCCGCGGCTATTACTGTCAAGTAAACAATAGCTATCATAACGTTTACAATAAGATATCACATATTATAAAAGCAATAATTTGGTTTTACCAATAGTCTCATGTAAGAAGGGGGAGCGCATTTTTTCATTAATAATCATAAAATAGTTTTCATAAAAAAAAACAATTTTTACCATCGCTGGAACCGCAAACTTTTCAGAAGTTCGTAAATATTCAACGTGTAGATAAGGCTAGGTTAGGTTAGGTTTGATTTATTTGAATCCTGAAAAAGTAACAGTTACTGAATAAAATGCGTTAAGAATTCCCATGATTATGACTTATAAAACATTTTATGAATAAAAATAATTATTAGAGAAAATATGGACCCTTGAGAAGGACATAAAAAAACAAACGGTATAATGTGAAGATTGAGTCCTTTCATATGACACCCCATTTGCTATATTCAAATCGCCTTCATTTTTTAACCCCCCATTCTAAAACCCTTTTCAAGTATTTATAAAATTAATTTCATATTTTTTACTAAAAACAGATGCGGGCAAGTACGTTGTACAACTATGCCATATTTCAATTTGATAGCATTTGAAGTTGCTGAGAAAACCTGCTGTGACATACAGACAGACAGACAGACAATGAAGTCTCACCATAAGGGTTCCTTTTTTACCATTTTGGTACGGAACCCTAAAGTTGGTTAGATTTTCAAGTATGTTTTTTTTTAACTGTGTACATTAAATATTTTGCAAAGTTGTAATCGTTAATTCAATAAGTAATCGTTGCTTTAAAAATGTCGGATACCAAAATATAATTGAGTCAGTTAATAAGCTTAAGATATTAACATTATTTGTAAATGTATGATGTGATTTAATTAGGATAAATCAAAAAAAAAGTTGGTTTGTATTTTATTTTATTTATTTCGTGATTAGAAAACCCTAGTATACTGTGATACAGGCAACCGACTCTGTTATTTGCATTTTATTTTCGTTTATTTCAGAATCCTTTTATTTTTATTTAGCAAGTTATTAGCTTTATTACATCTTTTAAAAATAGTGTCCATTGACCTCAATACATCGCTGCATCCGATAGAACCACTGACAAAAGCACTTTGCCCCCTCGTCCTTAGGGGTCTCTTCGAGGGCCTTTTGAAACGCAGCCACAGCTTCCTCGGCGTCCATAAAACGTTTTCTTCTCTAAGTTTTTCTTGTATTTTAGGGAATAAATAAAAATTGCAAGGTGCGAGATCCGGGCTATACGGCGGGTGACCCAGTAATTCCACGTCTGACGTCGCCAAATAGTCGATCGTTCGCCTGGCGGTGTGTGACTACGAGGCGTTGTCGTGGTGAAGGAGGATCCTACTGCGAGGTCGTTTCTCCCGAACTTTCTCCAAGAAAAGTGGCAAACAATTGTTAGTGTACCACTCTGCAGTAACTGTTTTTCGATCCTCTAAAACAATTGTCGCGTAATGACCTGTCCTTCCGAAGAACGAGGCTACCATCCTTTTTCCCACGCTTCGACCCCTCTTCGCTTTAGTTGGCAACTCCTCGGAAGGAAACACCATCTGAGCAAACTGTCTTTTAGTTTCGGGATCATAACAGTAAATCTAGCTTTCGTCACCCGTAAGTATGTCGAACACAGCATTTGAGTCACCTCTGTTAAACCTTAAAACCATTTCACGGCACCAATCAACACGACGGAGTTTTTGGGCCTCGGTCAAATTATGAGGTATCCACCGGGCACAAAGCTTCCGGACCGCTAAATGTTCATGGAGGATATTGTGCACTTGATTCATACCGATGCCCAAGCTTGTACGAATCTGCTGATAGGTCACTGTTTTATCAGTCTCTATCATACGCCGCACAACACTGATGTTATCTTCAGTCGTTGCCGTAGAAGGCCGGCCCTCACGCAGATCATCGGTGAGATTATTGCGACCACGTTTAAACTCATTAAACCAATTATAAACAGTGGCACGAGATGGGGCTTCATCGTGAAAAGCCAATCGTAGTCTATTATAACTTTCTTGTTGACTTAAATGACATCGAAAGTCATAAAAAATCATTGCACGAAAATTTTCTCGCGTTAAACTCATGCTGACGTGACACAGACAACTTTCAATTTGCCGCCAAATCGTAAAACAAATGACAAATGAATAAAATACATACTCAATAATATTGGCAATGAGTTCCATTTTCAAAATTCAAACTTATTTTTTTATTATATTGTTTACAAGTGGCCAGATCTAAAAACTTTCAGTATCGCCCTCGTATTTATAGTTAGAACATTGAAATATAACTATGATGGAAAATAATAAATTCACTATAGTTACAATCCGTGATGAAAGACTCCCAGCACTTTGCGGAATGATCCGAATTAAAATCATGAAATTAACATTATCTTTGGGATCGCTGATCAACTTTGCCCTCGCAATAAAAAAATATAAAGGACGATGGGTAAAAATGTCCCCACCCACCAACAGTGATGAAACATGTGCCAGTTTATAGATCTTGGCAATATGATGTATTTTTTCTATGGCGACGATCACCATATGTATGGGGTTTTCTTGAAAAATCATAATCTTATCGTATGGAACTATGGAATTTGTTTGAAAATGAACACGTATGTAGATGATTTGCCTTGCCTGGCCCTTTGTTTTCATTAAAAAAATCCCATTGATTTTGCTACGAAGATAAGTATTTTGTCTTTTATTGGGTCCTAATGAACATATAGACCTGCAGCCCGTTACTGTTGGAGGGGGGGGGGGGGGGGGGGGCCAAACAAAATTGCCCATCACCCTTTAATGATTAATTTCTCAAATTATTCATGTGATTAACGAACACACTTTATATTATATGTATAGTCTATATTGGATTTAACATTTGACGTCCGTTGCAGTCTGTGGTTGCAGTACAATCTACTGTTTAGATAGCATGGGTGCGTAGGTATACATGCAGGTACAGTCGAGTTCATAAATATGATTACACTTTAGCGCCTTGTCACTTTGATCACTGTGATAATTAGTATATGGCAGTTTGAATATTAAATAGACAAGGTACTAAAGTGTATACATATTTATTGATAAACTCGTCTGTATAATTTAAGGCAAGTGCAAGTTTAACCTATTATGATTATTTATTACAGATAAAATGGCGCATTCGGTATTTGGAGCATGGGACTATGTCATAATAGTGGTCACAATGGTCGCTTCGGTCGCCATCGGCGTTTACTTCAGATTTAGCGGCGGGAAACAGAAAACCAACGAGGTTTGTAATTAATTATGCTTAAACATTACGATCATGTCTGCTGTCTAGTAATCTATTCTATCTAAGGTATGACTATACATATTTACAATTATAATTTTTGTTTTAATCTTGTTATTTCGTGATCGATCTATATAATGATTTTGTTTATTGATAAATTTACAGGAGTATCTACTCGCAGATCGCAACTTGTCTATACTGCCGGTAGCGGTATCCCTCATGGCCTCATTCATGTCGGCCATCTCCATACTGGGAGGGTCATCTGAGACCTACTTCTACGGCATGATGTTCATACTAATCAACCTGCCGTATGGTTACGGTACGCCGATTGCAAGTAAACTTTACTTGCCAGTATTCTTCGGGCTTCAGAAAACTAGTACTTACGAGTATTTGGAGCTGCGATTCGGTCCGCGCATACGATTGTTAACGTCTTTGACATACACGTTACAAATGTTGCTGTACAATGGCATTGTCCTTTACGCACCCGCAATAGTTCTGGAAGCAGTCACAGGACTGGATAGATTAATATCCGTGCTGGTGGTGGGATTGGCGTGTACAGTGTATTCTACCCTTGGAGGGATGAAGGCAGTAGTATACACTGACCTTCTGCAATCAGCTCTAATGTTCGGCGCTGTTTTGAGTATACTTATTTTTAGTTCTATACAATTGGGAGGATTTGACAAAATCTTTACCATAGCTAGTGAAGGTGGCCGTCTAGATTTTAATCAGTAAGTTTGTACCATGTGATTGGGATTATACTTGGTAACAGTATGAACGTATATTAACCCGGAATGTTCAGTTTCAGCATTGATCCGACGGTGAGATCAACTTGGTGGTCGTTAAACATCGGGGGCTTGATAAACTATTTGTCCTTATATGCAGTTAACCACACACAGGTGCGCAATTTGTTTTCGCTTATAAACAATTTAATAATAACCTTATTAATCCTCTTCGGCAAACTACTGCAAAAAATGCAAATTGTAATCTTTTCCAACTTTGTATAAGTATGTTCCATGTTTTTGGACTCATTCAGAGATAATTTTCGTAAATTTTTCACAAACTAAAAATGTTTTTTGTAAGAATTCCTGGAAAAACTATAGAAGTTGACTGTTTCGAAAATTGAAAAGGGTTTGACTCAATATTATATAACTTTTGTAGTTGTCTACGGACTTTTATCGCTACTACCTGGTTTACATTTTCCAGGTCCAGCGTCTGCTAACCGTGAGCACCCTGAAGCGGTCGCAAGCTTGCCTCTGGTGGAGCTGGCCGGTGCTCTTCCTCCTGAGTGCCTGTTGCTGTACCAGCGGACTCGCTTTGTATGCCGTCTACAAAGACTGCGACCCGTACACTTCAAACAGTATTACCGCAGTATGTACCTAACAGTTTACTATTCCAAAAAAGATACATAAAAGTTACGGTCTTGATTTGTGATTGGGTATCAGTTGCAATTTCCATTATTTAGTACATGCGTCTTTCGTATGCAAGCGCAAGGTCAAAGCGATTAGGAATATATCATTATCACGATAGGTATATTATTAATTGCAATAATAACCATAAAATAAAGAACGTTCCATACACCTAACGTTAATTGTTTGGCAATTACCTACTCCTAATATAGAGAAGAAAAGTAAGATAAGCGCTGTATGAATGAGATCGAGATCGATTCTAGAACTACAGAAGAGACACGTAGACCCTACTCATGGTAAGTTTACCACCCTTGTCCTCAGACGGACCAGGTGATGCCGTTCTACGTGGTGGACGCCATGCGCGTGGTGCCGGGGCTGGCGGGCCTCTTCGTGGCAGGTATCTTCAGCGCCACGCTCTCCACCGTCTCCTCTGCATGCAACGCGCTGGCGGCTGTCACTCTTATGGACTATATTGGCAAGTACGTCAGGGTGTCGTTTAATTTCATGTAGCTGACTGACAAAACCCAGCGTAACCAACGTACTAAAATAAGAAACATGAACTTTAAAATGTGTAGAGTTTCAAAAGTATACCCACTAAATAATTATTAAAAAAATATTTTCGTAATATAAAATGGGGGATAGCGGAAAACGAATTTTACTTTTACATAGTTGCGGGTGCCCTTAAGTAGCGTCTACTGAAGTTAATGAAATGAAGTAGAGTCGCACATGTATATGCATTTGAAATATCAATTGTGTTAATCTTTTGTCTGGTTACTTTCTAGATGCTGCAGTGTCCCCAAATCATACATCCCTTTATTGACAAAGCTGACTGCCTGCGCGTACGGCTTAGGGTTCCTGGGCGTAGCCTTCGTCGCAGAACAGCTAGGTGGGGTACTGCAAGCCTCCCTCACCATCTTCGCAGCTGTCGGAGGGCCAGTTCTAGGCGTGTTCACGCTTGGCATGTTTACTACATTCGCTAATGAGGGCGTAAGTATTATCAGAGCATCTTAAGTATCTCTATTACATTACGAGATAGAGGATCTTCAATCTTCAAAGTTTGGATCGGTCAATACCGGCTCATTATCAATATTATCATGAATTGGTACTCATACAGATAGGTTTCAATTATTTTATGCTCACGACACTGTGAGCGTGTCTAGGAGATTTGATGTTTGTGGCCGTGATCTGAGCAACCAAAACACAACAACTTAACTTAGGGTCAATTCAGGGTTGCCTTTGCTACCCAGGATAATTATTATTATCCTGTAAAGCCCACTTGCACGTAAATGTACCTTTTTTTTTAACCCGAGGGGAATGCCTATGTATACCCGCCCCCACGGGCCACGGCGGGTTATGTCTTATGTCAGACTTGAACGGACGAAAACCCCCGGGGCGTTTCCCTAATCGCCAACCATGGCTTGCGCCAAACCAGGCACCGACGTAACGTTAACCCTAAGTTAACCTCAGGTTAAATTGTTAAACAATGTCACATTCATATAAGAACTGTCAATTTAACAAATTAACAAATAATTTTCTTGCAAGTGAGCGTAAGATTGAATTCAACCTGAAAAATAAATTCAAGTATGCGAGCAAGTCAACACATCTAATCTAATCTATCTAATACCTTTAAACGAGCAATTCTTGTATATATAATCTGGATCTCGGAAACGGCTTCAACGATTTCAATGAAATTTGAAAATTTGGTTTACGGGGGCGAAAAATGGATCTGTCAAGTTGTCATCTTCGGGAAATGCCGTTTTCAACCCGAGCGACGCTCGGTCTTCCGAGTACTTGTTATTACCACAGCATCCGAGAAGGAAAGACATGGCAATCCTACAATGCAATATAATATTATTTGTCCAGGGTGTCTGCGTAGGGCTCCTGAGTGGGTTAGCACTAACGATGTGGATGAACTTTGGCGGCCCTCGGCCTCCCCTCGTGAAGCTTCCTGTCAGCATGGAGGGCTGTGCAACGAACATCACTCTCCCTGACGTAGCGCCGGTCAACCCCAGCGATTACTTCTATCTTTACAGGATCTCTTATCTTTGGACAAGTCCCGTAAGTACGTTTTCCAAGATCATGACCTTCTGAATGCTTTGACACAACAATATTTTTACAATAGGGGCCATAAACAGATAAATGGTAAATCGAAAAGAAGAAAATATTTTGCTTAGAGTTTAAATTTTTAGCATTTTGCGATATTAAATCAGATATGAAAAGTCCTTTGTAGAATCAACATTAAACTTGCTACCTACTTGGATAGTAGATAAGTCATGAGAAAAACAGTTGCTAATGCCAATGCGTACCGGAAGACGCAGCATGGGTAGGCCCACGAGGTCGAGGAAATACTGTTGGATTCAGGCAGAACCCGTACTTTTCAATCTTCCCATTGTGGTAATTGAGTGCTGTGCCCAGCAATGGACGATTTTTTTATTATAATGATAATGATATCTACACTTAAAATGTTTGCAGATTGGCTTTGTGTGTGTATTGGTGGTGGGGGCGGCGGTGTCTTTGATGTGGCGGCAGCAGCAGCCGTGGCAGCGCGCCGGCCACGAGCGTCCCGACCCCGCGCTCTTCACCCCCCCGCTCGCCCGCCGGCTCCGGGAGCGGTACCAACTTGAAAAGACTGATCAAGTAAGAAACATTAGCGTTGTAGTATGATGAGATGACATTACAACGCAGCAGAGTTAAAACGCGTCGAATCGTCAAAATCGTCAAATCTCGAATCTTTATCTCGATCGGCCTCACTCAGCGTCAGTTTATAAATGACGATGTCGTTCTTTGTCACACATGTTTGAAAAAGAACGAGTTAATGGTCTCTAAAATGTCTGAGTATGGCGGTGGGTAACATAGAATCAGTCATGGTCTGATGTTTTTTTTAAAATAAGTGTAGTGAATAATTCAAGGCGAGAAAATTATCCCCGCTTATTAACGTGAAAAGGTGTTATTGTTATGAGTATGACGAATGACGTTGTTAACTTACTGAAATGTATACACCGTGTTTTTTTTGATTTACGATAACTTTAAGGGAACGTTCTTTAGGTCAAACAAAGTTAATTTCCCGAAGACAGACAAATGATAAGTCTAACGGTTTTAAAGATATTTAATTTTTAAATTTAATCAGTTAATCACGTTCAACTAGTGTAAAAGGCACTCTTAATTGATAACAACAATTTTCTTTTAATACTTTATATGACTCTTATGAGTAAAGAGTTTCCAATTGTTAGGTTTGTATACGCGTCAATCTAAAGTGACAATCTTGTACCTGTCAAGTGTTATCTTTACTTGTGTGTGTATGTCACGCCAACATAGACGTATTTGACACTGATTATTAGTTAACTCTAAAGGCCCTTTTAGAATGACCAAAGATAAAAGATTTCATTATTTTGTACTAAACCGAAAAAAACATTTTTTTTCGCAGTATTTAAAAATCTAATGTACCAAGTAGTTTCTATGGATATACCTAGTAATATGCCGAAGTTATCGTAAATCAAAAAAAACACGGTGTATAATGTGTGCTCACTCTTTTTCAGGGAGTTGTTGAAAATTGATCCTGACTGACATCTAACTCTTCGGCTTTTATTGTCAGTATTTGAAAAACGAACCAGCTTCCGCTTATTTTTGCTACTAAGACATAGTTTAGGATTGTGCAGTGTGTTCATATGACACCCTATGTATTATACTTAACAACGTGACTTTCTTTTTAAACACTTCTGGAATGTTTTTTAATTTATTAAATTTTATTCCCCAAAAATAGTCTGTTTTGGGAAAAAGTACTGTCATTTTTTGCAGGTTTCGCTTACGCCCTAATTCTTTATAAAGTAAACATGTACATGTCTAGTTTTATTGTGAAACGACAATAGGTATTTATAGAGGTTGCACAAATTGATCACTTATGTGAAGCAGATCAATAAGTAACTTTCCTGTCAAATCATATCATACGAATGATATAGACCATCATCACCATTCTTTCCGCCTGTATTGGCTTCGGAAAATTGCATAATCATGAAAATTTATCCCAAAAGCAGTCAAAGTTTGCAACCTCTAAATACTGGACCAACTAATAATATTATAATTTTACTAATAGTAGAACCAAGGAAAATCCATTAAAAAATTCAAAGTGTGAAAAATGAAACACTCGAAACAAGCAAGTTTATATATGATAAGTTTCAAGTTGCTAGCTTTTGTAGACAGACAGACCAACAACACACCATAAAAAAGTAGGAAGTTCTGAATTCGACGAGTATTCATATTGTTTTGTATTAGTGAGCGGGTTCGATGTTTATGCATATTATGCTTTAACCTATAACGAGCAGTACAGTCGTGTTCGTAGCGTTGTGTCCAGTGTGGGGATAAGATAACCATAACCAGTGAATCAACTAGCATAGAGGCATTCCAGCTTAGGGCTCAGGTTTTGCAACGCATTTGAGGTCTGAGGATTTTTTAGGGCAAAAATCCCAATTACCATCAGGAAGCCAGTGCGCTTGTTTGCCTTCTCAATTACTTGAAAAATAAAAAAAGTAGTGTAATATTGTGTATGACTTGTAAGGCTTGTTGTAAACACTATAATCCAAATAACATATTAGACTAAAATTACCGTTAATCAATATTATTTCGAGCAAAACGATCACAAAACGTGCTAACATGTCTAATGCTATCTTAAAGTAATTTGTAGCGGAAGCTGTTATAGCTAAATATTTTTCATCACACTTGCTCGTAAATGGTGTTATTCCATGCCTGTATACAGAAGGACAATGGCCTAAATTGTTCCCGCGGGAATTATGGCGAGTTTGTCATCCCTAGGGAGTAATAACTTTCTTTTTAAAATTTGCAACTCTTTCGTACATCATTTCTGACTAAGGAGGTTTAATTTTCAGCCAAAAATTAAATCGGTTTCATCTTTAAAAATTAGCTATAGACAAACTTACATTACACAAAACCTATACGCTTCATTAAACTTCATTATTTTTATACCTATTTCAAGTTTATATCAACATTTATCATTAATTTTAGTAATTATACATTTTTATCAAATTGGCTAAATCTGGCTCGAATCCAGGTCGAAACTAAACGCAGTTATTATCTGTGGTAGAGGTCACAAAAAATATCGTTTCCATTTACGTTCCCGTTCGTCAAAAGTTATTTCTTTATATTTTGCAGAGTTAAAGTGTTTTTCCTTTGTTTTTTTTCCTCGCAAATGTGATGAAAACCATTGTGTGTATCACAGGCAGTAAGAGGATTACTAACTCGAGTCATTAAAAGCTTCTGACACTCTCGTTAGTAATTCCCTTCATACTACCCTTGATGCACAATGTACTATTGTGTTTAACGGCCAAATTCGATTTCGCTGCGAGCGTGAGACAAAGTACCTAACTTTTTATTATTAAAAATGCCGAGAACCCAGCTGGGTCAATAAAAGCGTGGTTTAATTTTTACCTTTAGGTATTATGTTCTTGCCGCTGAGCTGAAAAGTTGTATGTGCAACACGAGAACAAGGTTATTATCTGGTGTCTTTGAATCCCTCGATGCGCTCAGGATTCTTACATAGAGTCACTCGCTTCGCTTGTGATTAAATTATAGAAACCTTCGCTAACTCAGGATTAAAAATTATCACTCGCGGCAATAACCAATTTTGGTCTGTTGTTGCACAAATCAGTATACTCGTGCCTAATACTTACTACTGATGTCGTCGATAAACTAACTCGAACACGAACTTGGCCGTTACTAGTGTAACGTTATTTGGAGTATTTCTATTTCCTAAGTACTGTAAGGCAACTGATATTGGCACAAGCCCCGTGTGTGTGTGGCCGCCATTAACGAGAAGAAGAAGAAGAAGAAGTACTGTAAGTTAGCTGCAGTTAGTATAGTAAGTATCTAAGTTTGGTAATTTTTAAGTTTTTGAGTAGAACTAACAATGTAAAATGTAAAATGTCATTTATTCTGCATTTAAGATGACTGCCTGTAACGTATACGTAAACTAAATAATAAATATTTTTATAAGGGAATCTAACTGTTTTACCTACGATTAAATATAATTAAAAATAACCGAGTACTTGCATTTGGTTTTAATTACAAATTATTAGTAGGTACATTTTGTTCTTAACCACTTAATAAAAGGTGAAACTTATTATTACATTAGTTGCTTGAATACATTATAGATACGACAGACTTAAGCTGATAACGATGTTCTCGAAGGTTTAGACAGATCATCAAAGCGACGACGTAGATGCGTATTCTGAAAAAAAAAAAGTAAACGTAAAGAATTAGATGGCAGCTACGAATATAAAATTTTAATCTGTTTGTTGAAATGAAAAGTGTCGGGGTTTTCATATCTTCCTTAAATCCTATACAATTAAGCTGAGTATAGGCTGCGTTTACACCAAAACTGTGCAAACTGTCGCTGCCTTAAAATCGCATTAATATACCTCTCGGAGCAAAGCTTCTTCTCTCTCCGCCGCAATTTTAAGCATTTCCTTGGATTTTTCCAGCAACAAATCTTTGTCGCGAATGGTCCGCTTTAAATTAGCTATTTCAACACGATACTGCTCCAATTGATTGCGGGCCTGAAAAACAAACAGAAAAGTCAGCTCTCAAATATAGGAAAGTACATTTTATAATCCAACATAATCATCTTCATTTTATCGTCACATATTATATTACCATGAAGTAAGAAAATATAATTTTGCAGTTTTATTTATCTAATTTACAGCTTAGACGTCCATCGGTCTCTATAAAACAAAATAAATTCAACCTTGTTACATTTTCGCATTATTCAAATGGGTATTTATTATCCCCAATTGCTGAACTGACATTGGGAGCCAAAGCCAAGATGCAAACGCTACTAACGTTTTTGTTTTCTATCACTCAAAATGTATTGGTTTATAGCAACGCACGAGAATGTCATCCCATACATTTTGAGTGATACAAAAGAATAACAGTAGTAGTGTTTGCATCTTGGCTAGGGCCTCAGCAATCATATATCAGCGTTAGTTATTTGGGTGTAATAACATCTGATGAGCTATAGCTCTACAACTAGAGGCATTACAGCAAGTCCAATACTAGTAATAGCCCGATGTTCAAGTTATACCTTATCCTTATCAGTTCCGCTGTGTCCACTGCCAGGTCTCGAGCCTAAGTCCAGCCGCCTGTGCACCACTGACGCCTTTTGCTCTGCTTGGAACTTAGTCACCAACCCTAGGACAAACTCATTAGTAAACTGAAGCACATTCATTTATATAAAATTAGCTTTGCTAACTCGCTTTGCTCCGGGTACTATTATATCCAACCAAAAACATAAATGTAAAAAAATGCCCAAGTTCTCTTATCCAACTAAAAGTAGTGGTATCTGAAAAGATGCCAAGTTTGGAGCTAGATTCGAATTTTATTCATTTATTCAATTGCATTATTATATTATATTTAGATGAGTTGTGAGCACTGCATTGTTGACAGTCAAACCAATCACTTGAGAATAATGCATTTTGAGCTCTACCTTGGCATTGGCAGTTTTCTTAAAAACCGAACTGACCACATGATATTATAACATGCTGTATAGAAAACTTCCAAGTTAGGGCTAAAAATGCAAAACTCTTGGTTTGACTGTCAACAATCCAGTGTCCAACAAGACAAATTTTCAGACATAACTCATCTAAATAAAATAATGCAATTGAATAAATAAATAAATATCCAATTTAGTGCCAAAATTGGCACTAGTCTAGATATTTATTACCGGCAAGACCAGCGTATATTTTTGTCCTGTGTCGATCTTAAAAAATACTTCAGTGTAAAGTTCTTTGTATATTTTAAAGAACTGGATCCGACTGATTATGTTTTGATGGAGAATACCTCTCAATGTAAGTACGGTCTGCTCTAGATCGTTGACTCGCTGTTGGTTAGTGTTAGTCGGAGAGTTCTCCATGGCATTCACTTTTATAGACAGTTGCAGGTTCTCTTCTTTCAACATCTCACAATAACTGGACACATGAAACAAAAAAAATATCACTTTATTTGATGCTAAGAAAATGCCCTACGATGTAGAGAATCTGGAAAGTCATTTAGATTAAGCCACAATATAAATTACTTAACTGCTTCTCAGGGAGCCAAGAATTGTAACGGAAATATTAACACTCCATGCAAACAAACAAATTTTATATCAAGAACCAGTTAACAAAGAGCTAGGTATTGAAGAAATAGCTTGCCTCTTCCAATATTCCAGTTCTGGCTGCGTGTCGGGTGTGGTTTTGAGCGGTGATCGGATTTGTGACTCCAAGAGAGAGGACTCTAGTTTTAGCACTTGGCCCTTCAGGACGGTGTTCTCCGCCAAAGATTTCTCGTACTCCGACACCAAAACTTCATTACCCTGCCACAGTTAATATATAAGAGGCAAGTTGATGGAGAGCCTATACTGCTGGCCGTGACCACTTGCAACACCAGAGAAATCGCAGGTTAATTTGAAAAAACTGGAGACGAGAGAGAGATTGATACCAAGCCAACTATAGAAATTACTATTAGGTACTTATACTCGTATAAAATTTCCATTATCTATCAATACTGATTTAGATAACAAGAGGATTGTGAAGCTATAAATTTTCATACAAAATGCGATAACTTTTCTCTCCCCTCAAACCTAGTCCAATTTTTACGATTTTTGAATATAAGTATTTTTGATATCTGTACTTTTAACTAAGAACAGTAACTACACACATTCAAAGCTCGTAAAAATCTGACTAGGTTTAGGGGGTGAGAAACGTTACCGCCGAGTTAAATTTGTATGAAACTTTTTGACAGCTACGCGATTTAAGCGGCGCTTCATAATCCTCCTAAGCCTTCTCCGCATCGCCGCATTTTTTTTTTTTATTTAAAAGTTATTATTTTTCCCGTTAAAATGACGCGTGAAAAGGATAGGGTATTTGAAATTTAGAAATTATTTCTTCGTATTAAGCATTCTGACCATTTCTGCAACCTCCAGGGCAGCGATCCTCCTCTGCTGCGCTTGCACACGGTCTAGCAGCGCGCGCGAGGACACCGGCGGAGAGGACTCGTAGCGCTCGCTCTCAAGCTCGCGTAGAGACTTCTCTGAGTGCTCACCTTCTTGCTTCTCTATTAACACTCTGCTTTCATCTAAGGAAATTATATTTACACAGAATAATATCAGACTGGATCACTGTACTAATTTAAGTACACCATGACCAAGTTAAATTAAAAAAATAATATAGCAAGACTATCTTACAAATTAACATAATTTTATTGCTCTTAAGTGTTAAGTGCCCCTTAAGATTTAACTTCGTGGTTAGTTAACTAACAAAGATAAAATTAAAATGTAAAGGAATTATAGTAATATTATGTTCACAGTATTATTATAATCGTTTGAACGAAGAAAAAAACTAAGTGCGGCTGTAAGAATCAAACCGCGAGACTGTAAAAGAACCCCAACGTCCGTGTTGCATGTTGGAAAAGTCAAGGTAAAGTCGGGAGCCGGCCGTTTAGTCAAAATATCTTTGGTCAAATGTATAATTTCCCAAAATTTTCATTTGCCAAACCAATGTTATGTAATGTTTTCAGAATTTATTTCAGTACCATCGTGTAGAACCCTATAGATTAGGTTAGGTTAGTTTTTATAAAACCCTGAAATATTTACGGTTACAGAAAACAAAGCGGTGTAAAATGATGCATTTGACCAAAAATAGTTTGACGAAACAAAGGTAACCCGGTAAAGTCATAATTTAGGGCTTTATGACAAGCCCGTTTCGCTAGAATTTGTGTGAAAACCAAATAATTAAGGCAGTAGTGGATCTCTCTTCTTTAAGAAAGCTACTCACGTTTGGCTTCATTCAATCTTGACAGCAGCAAACTTTTCTCCTTCTCCAATCTAGACAACGCTGACTTGGTGAGAGTCAAGCTGGCTTCTAATTTTCTCACGTCCTGGCATTTATCTTCGTATCGGGCTTGCCAGCGGTCTGAAGATTGCTGTGCTCTACAATCCAATGTATAAATGTTATATAGTGTTGTATCTATGTCCTGTTAATCCGAAAATAATTCCCTCTAGACGATTTACTTAGTTTATACAGGATGTTACAAAAATACCCGTTAAGCCGGAAGGGGGTTAAATGGTTCTGGCCTTATAACGAGTCCATTTACAATATTTGAGAACCGTAGTATCACTGTATGACTTACCGTAAAAACAAACAAAAATGTGCCCGACCTCCATCGAGCTGAAACACCATGTACCTTTGCTTGTCAAATTAATCCCTGTTACCCACAGGAAAGTCCTAAAGTAACGAATGCCCGTCATAAATGGCATCCCAGCCCTCACAATCAGCCGCCACTAGTGTTGGAATCTGCCCTGCCGTGAAGCGTGTTGATTCTCGTGAGCCCAAACGTGATCGCTGTGCACATTTGAAAGTCCTGACCTCCTGAATGTTGCCTCATCGATCTAAAGAACATAGTTTACGTAATTAGGGTTCTCCCCTAACTGCCTGAGGTACTCGCAGAAATTGTTTCTGGGTGGAAGATCAGAGAGTATCAGCTCCTGTGCACGGCGATAGTGATAGGGGTGACGATTGTCGTCACGAAAAGTTCGCCAAACTGCAACATGGTTAATAACGAATCTTGCTCCTTATCGTCTCGTACTCGTGGTTAGCTCTTTTTCAAAATGGTGTAACACTTATTCAGCCTGCCTGGCGTTGACTGTGCTTGGACGTGCACTTCCATTAGACCAACGAAAGGAGCCAACGGAATCCTAGGCGTCTTGACATTTAGAAATACTGGTACGAAGGTAGCTGTCGGTGTTCAGCGGGGGATCTCCCATCGGTAAATCATTACCGACACAGTTCGCCAGAACGATTTAAATTGCTAACTTCGTGGCCTACGCCCTACGCATAATATCATATCATAATATGCCGAGTTAGAAAACATCGTGATTTTGGAAAAAAGTGTTGGAAACAACACGAAACAATTGTAGAAAATCGATAAGAAGATTTTAAAATGACAACATTATTTTTTGTCTTGACATTCTTTGAAGCCAGTGTTTAAGCATAATGATTAATGGGTCGTTTTCAAAAAAAATGTACATAGTTAAGGGCTTTAATTAAAACAAAACTTAATTGATTCCTTTGTGTGACGAAAGTTACCCGTATAGTTTGTATGACTAACTTTCGTTACACAAAGGAAGCGATCGTGATTTTGCTTTCAATAAGCCTTTAATTATGTACAATTTTTTTGATAACGGCCCTAATGACATCCTAGTATTGAGATAGCCAACTTTTATGGGTGAAAAGATCATTAAAATAGATAGATTGGCCCCTGTGTTAAAATAATCTATATTAACTCCGGTTCCCTGACATGACAGCTTACTAGGGTTGACAATATTTTTGGGTTTGATAATTCTATTCCTAATGCTAATAATTTACCTTTTCCACTTATCCCACAATGCCACATTGGAGTTGGTGTCCCTTCTCGCACTGGACAGCTGGGCCTGCAGCGACGCGATCTTGTTGTGGAGGGCAGCAGTCTCCGCGGTCACAACCTTGCTCCCTGATGTACTTCTAATTTAAAAAAAAAAAACTATTATTATAGTGTCCTGTGTATTGATGAAGTCATGAACTCATTTCCTATTTAAAGTTATTTACTGTCTTAGATGATTTTTAGTAGGTACAAACTGTTTAGTCGCTGTATTTCAGGAAACAATCAAGTCAGTCGTTCACAGAAACAAGGAAGATATGTCATGAGCGCAAATTCGTACAAGACCCGTTGTCGCCACTTAACGCTTTATTAACTACTACAAAAACAACATTCTCATAATTGGTTACAGCTTACGAATTAAAAAAGCCCTAACATAGTTTTGATAGTAGTACAAAATTAAGCTTCACGTTAAGTTTTTAAGGTTGAAAAATGTTGAAGGATCATTTTTTCTCCATCGTAGTTCATTTACTAAATGTAAGGTAGCGCTTACTAGTTACTTAGCTGCCATCTAGACGACGAGTAATAATACATTTCTCAGCGCTAGATGGCGCTAAGATAATAGTCCTTATGTTCAGCAAATTATGTTACGAAGACATTACAAATGTCTTCGTGTTTTCTGTCCTTAAATTACGTACAATACAATTTTATGTTAGTTAAAACCTATCTGTAGGTTTTGTCTTTATTTCAGAGGGCTTATTAGGGCCGTGTTTATTGCGTGACTAAACGTAGATAAAAGTGACGAATGTTTTATCCACGTTTTGGGACGCGATAAACACGGATAGGCCCCACAGTTCTAAATAAATTTACTATTTTTATTTTAGTATTACTCAAAATAAAAATACTTTATCATATCTCACTATGAATAACATGATGACATGCTGACGGTACTTCGTGGCAGTTAGCGTCGTGGAAACAATGTGCACAAGTGACTTAAGCGACGGCGCGCTCGCGACTGATCGCTCCGTCTGACACGCACACTACCGCAATGTGCATGTACACGTTCAACCACTAACAAAGCCTACTCGCCATCGTGAATTACAAAAGCTATAACTGGATAACGGGTCAGAACAAAACACGGCCCAGCGATTGTCTACTCACTTTAAATTGAGCTTACTTGAATCTAATTCGTTGTCAACTACGCCAACAGTGACACGTGTCGCAATGCCTCAATATGTTTTTAGAAACTGCAAAAATAATCACCGTAACAAAAATCTTTCGGACGGAATTTCATACTTTCCGTAAGTAAATGTCGATTCGTAAAATTAATTAATAAATAATTTATACTAGTTTCCGACCAACAATTGTCAATATTTGTTTGTTTCAGAACTGTGCGTCTATGGAGTATCTTTAATCGTAATTGTTTAACGTGCAGTGATGAGATTTCTCTATTAAGAATATGAAGCTAATTTTATATATCATTCATTACGCATGTAGGTGGTGAAGAACTGGGAGAGCTTTTTGATGATTAACGGCCCTCCATCTTGGACAGAGTAATTTTGTTAACGCTGGTGGAAAAATATTATTAGACTATAAGGTTTCGTAATGTAATTTATATGTGCTGTTGTGAATCACAAAATAATATTAGAACTATCACTAAAAAACGATTTTCTTATTACAAAAAAAAAACCGTCTTCAAAAACCCTCTAAACATACATACATTCATAGCTTCACATTTCTCTCCCAATGGGATGGACAGAGACTATGGAACGCCAGTTGCTCAGTCTAAGCATAAAAGTACAACTTTCGCTTCCTCTACATTAAGTAATCATTTTAACCCACTAATCAAGGTGAAATAATGGCCGGTCTCCTATAAATTGCCTATCTGGTGCCTAACAGGTACATGAAATATAGCCAGTGTCAAGTGGCTATTCATGTATATGACTATCCAACCTAGCCAGCGAGGGTAACCAAATAAAATCAGAATTGTGGAAGATATAATGGGGTTACTAATACATATTTTTACAGACCTTCATGTCCTTAAACTTAGATGAAAAAAAAATTGTTTTTTTTTTCGATTAATTTTTTTGCCTCTTCTCGCGGAGACACAACTACCAATTTATTTTTGTTGTCATGACGCACCATGATATTTGAAAATGTTTTTGAATGTATACGTAGTTGACAATTGTGGCTTGTCACGTAATTTTTTTGGTAGTTGTGTCTCCGCGAGAAGTGGCAAAAAAATTAATCGAAAAAAAAAACATTTTTTTTTTTCATCTTAGTTTAAGGACATGAAGGTCTGTAAAAATATGTATTAGTAACCCCATTATATCTTCCACAATTCTGATTTCATTTGGTTACCCTCGCTGGCTAAGTTTAGCTATAATTACAGTTTAAAAATTACCTTGACTTTTTAACATTTTCGTGACTAAATCTGAAACAAAAGAAGATCGGAGGCTGATATCAGGCATACAGTGTTCTTAGATCCTGCCACTACTCCACCTAAAAGTAGAACACAATCCCTCGTGGGGGCCATTCTTCTTAGCTTAGCCTGCTAGACCCTTTCTGCTCTTTTGTGTCGCACTGTATGTGCTTTCATTTGAAATATTTTTCAGATTTTCATTTTTTGTAGTTTTGGAGGGGGGACGCAAAACTCTAGCAAAAATTACACTTTACGAATTCAATATCTCCTAAACATTTGGGGGACCCAAAATCTAAAAATATATTTTAACATGCACAAGTAATTAAGAGCTATCCAATCATTCGATAGAACCGCTTGAAAGTAAGTTTACCGAAATAAATATTTTTAAATAATATATGTATAGGGCCTGCTTATATGGTGACAAAAATCCGACACGATGCAAAAATAATAGATGTTTAAATATTTGCACAGTAATAGTTACATTCGAAACACTTGATTCCTGAGGTTATGCGCATCAAGGCGCGCGCGCCTTTCCCTGGCTGCAAGCGCCTTTATCTGCCGTCTTAGCATCCCGTTCTGCTTCCCCACCATCTGCTTCTCGCGACGAAGACGTTCGATGATAGGCTCTTGCCTTAAATTCACAAACATTTATTGCTTAAACTAAAATACGAGTAAATTAACATGCGACAACAAGTAAAAAACATGCTGCAAGCAGATGTCCTGTAAAAAGAAATCTAAGTTCAGATATTTATATTTTCTCAACCTAAAATGAAAACAATCAAAGTTAACCAAGTAACATTTTGAGAAAATAAGCAAATGTAACAATGAAATTTATGAATACATTTTTCAGAACATTTTTATAACTTACCAAATAGTTGTTGAAGAAGCAGGCATCCTTATATCATCTTGGTCCTGTAGATCGAGCGCCGTGTCGAATTTGAGCTCGAGCCGCTCCGAGCCCTGCTGCGATATTCCATCGCTGGCTTCTTCCACCTCCACTATCGCTGACATGTCAAAACTAGGATCATTCACCGCCATTATTGTTTGCATGTTCATTACTTGGCTCTGAAATTAATTAATTAGCGCAGATGTTTCAAGTGGTTTTACAAAATAATGTCCTGATAAAACACGACTACATCGCAAAGGGGGTAATTTTCTGCAACTTTACGTCAAGCACCTATTTTGTGTGACACGATGAGCCTACATCGTCAAGTTAACGTTGTTAATATAGTCATGCTGTCGTTGAATTGGGGTTTTTACTGGTTGAGCTTCTCTGTAACCAATCGACGGGGGCTGCAATAATAAACACCAGGGGGGCTAGTATGGTTGCGCTTATCGCGTGACAAAATGTGGATAGAACATACGTAGTTTTTTGACACGTAAGCACGAGAGTGACCGCTGCTTTATCCACACTTTGTCACGCGATAAACGCAACCATTTTAGGCCCGCAGCTCAATTTTAAAGTTGGTATAAGTTAAGTTATGTTCGGTGCATATGAAAAAAACTTCCTCTTCCTCTATCTAATGTTATATTTTATTTTCTTTACCCGCCCTCATGACATAAGTTGGCACCTTATACTTGTATTATGGCTCATGGCCCACCCTCAGCAGTCGTCTTCTGGGAAGCGCTGGTAGATTTTTGACGTGTAAAAGTTCCCTTTCGGCCTACTTACTGAATAAACATCTTTTATCTTTTTGCACCCTTCCAATTTCCTCACGATCTGCAATGTGCAGGATTAACCTTTGATGTTACCTCTGTTGACTTAATACAACAATTTTTACTGTGTAGTTGCATACAATTTCACTAACCTTTAAAGTGTGAATGACAGAGCGCAACTGCTCAATCTGCATGTCCTTATCAGCAGATAGCTTGACGTGCAAGGCTCTCTGCTCAGAGAGTTTGGACCGTAACTCCAAGTGCTCGCGTTGATTTTCGCTGAGCTGCGACAACCAATGTTGATTCTCGGCTTTGTATGACTCCACCTGAAATTAGATGGAAACATTTTAGTTATTTTTCAAGTATATTATGCGTAATCTTCGTCGTTTAGAAACGAGATTAATCTAGTTAAGGCATTTATAGTTACGTGAAATAGGAGTACATATTTTAAACTAATTTCAAAACCCTGCTGTTATTCATCCGCATAATTTAGTTTAGTATAATTTAAATAATCCATTAAGACAAACGCAGAGGCATTATTAATATTAAGAATATGCATGAATAAATAGTACTTAGGTACCTCATGAGAATGCCTTTCTTCTAATTGTGAACTTAAATGTTCCATTTTTGTAAGCCTTTCAGAAGCCAAGTTCTTCCAACGATCAACTTCACTCCGGTAAGATGTCCTAAAATTATGAGTTGTTGTCATAAGAAGATCACGCAATATATTTTATTAAAAACATTGGGTTTTGCAATGATTTCAAGTCAACATAAAATTGAATAGTGTATAACCACCAATATGTTTACTCACAATTCGGTCTTGCTTCCATCCAACTTACTCTGTAAACTAAAACACTCCTCTTCAAGTTCAATAATTTTGTGCGAATATTGTGTTGCTACTGCTTGTACTTTTTCAGAGCAATTTGCGTCAGAGTTACTGCCTTGTCTGTAATTAAGTTATAAATTACTCGTGAATCGAATTTTTAGCCTGTTTGCCGTTATGATGTTATCAAGAGTGATTGATCGTTGCATAAGTGGATATAAACAATACGAGTAAGTATGGTGTGGTATAATATAGCTGTATGAGGTGGGGCTTCTAAGATGTCGTAGCTCGTAGCCATTAATTTTGGCATAAAACCTTTACCTTTCTAATTGTGTTTGGAGTTCAAGAACCTTCAATTGAAGTTCTTTTATTGATTTTGAATATTGTTCTCTTTCACTATTAATTAATTTTTGATATTCGTCTACAATTGTATTCTTATCATTTTCTATCTTCTTTAGGGAAAGTAAAAGTTTTTTTATTTCTTGCTGTGCAGCATCTCTAATGTCCTCCGATTCTATGTTTTTAATGTCCTTGCTTACGAGTTGGCTTTTTAATTCACCAATAGTTGAATTAAGATTGACAATCAATTTGTCTTTCTGATCACTGGAGTTCTGTAGGTCTTTGAACTTTATCTCTAAGCTGACCTTCTCAGAGTTTGAATGCATTATGTCTTTTTTTCGTTGCTTAGCTAAGTTAACAGCATCAACAATATTGTTATTTTTTTCCTCATTGTCTTTAGTAAGCTTTTCTACCAGTTTATTTAGTCGAATAATTTCTGCATCGTCATCTGTTTGTACCAGTTTATATATTTTTTCTTTTTGAGTCCCAATAGTTTGGACCAATACGTTGACGGTTCTCAAGGACTTTTCCTGAATCTGCGTTTTCACTGGAGTTTCGGGTAAACTGTCAGTAGATTTATGCTTTTTAATGGATTTCTCATCAGTATAAGCGAGAGTAGGTTTAAGAACTTTAGGCTGAGGTAACGTAATAGTTTGGCTTCCTAAAATATAAAAAATATTTACGTCACAAAAATTGCAATTTAATAAAATGTAAGTTTTATAATTAAAACTTACGTCGAGAATCAGATTCATCGTCAGATGCCAGATCTTCCACTTCAATTACACTGGCTGGCATATTTCTGTTATATTTTTTTAATCCAAGTATATCATCAATGTTTGATTTTTCTAAACCCTGATTGACGAGCAATAAAACCTTCTCTAAATAGTTACAGTGTTTCATTATTTCTTCTCCAGATTGTTCCAGTGTCTGGATTTTTTTATTCCAATAAATTGATTCTCGTGCATGTTCATTTTGCTGAAAATAAAGTAAGATCATTACTGTTATTTTATATATTTCAATGAAATACAATAGTTTTTTTTTAATTATTACCATTACAAGTAGTTTTAACTTATGCTGACAGGCGTCGTCATCCTCGAGGCATTTGTTTTTTGAAATATCTAAAATATGTTCGAATACAGCATGTTTCATAATAAGGCTTTCTTGCAAGTCCTCTATTTCATTGAGTTTTGCGTTAACTGAGTAAGTTTTTCGAGATAGATCTTCCAAGCTATTTGTATAATTCTCAATAGATGTCAATGGGATACATCCATGGTATTGCTGTCGCAGAGCTTGCATGACCTCGTACATGTACCTAAAAGTGTTGTAGATGTAGCAAATGCTTATAACTAGGGTTAGGATTTTGGTGGCATTTCGTGGTTCTAGAATCCATGTAGTCGATATTTCCTAATTATTATAATACATAACACATTGATTTTGACCTTCGGTATTATCATATTCAAAAATGAACTAAATACATATTTAGTTCGGTTATTTCATATATTTGCTTGTTTGTAACACTTTCTTATCAGAGATATCCTCAATACCAAAATTAATTTAAATTGGTGCGGCCGAATAACGAAAAAATGAATTTTGAAATATTAAAATACTGAAGGTCAAAATCAAAGTGTTATGTATTATAATAATTAGGAAATAGCGACTCCATGGATTCTGGAACCACGATTTGCCACCAAAAGTCCTAACTCTACTTATAACATTTCAATTTTTTTTCAAGATAACCTAGTACCTACCTAAATTTAGTTTCGTATCTAACAGCGTAAACATCAAATATATTTTGACGTGCCTGCAGCATCTCTTCGGCTTCGACTCGCAATTGTCTTTCTTTGTTTAAAATTAAATTTTGTCTTTCCATTTTCTTGAGAGTCTCAGACGCTTGTAAATGTGCAACCAATACTTCCCCACTGAGCCTAAAAATTAAACCAATTTTTAATATAATATTTTCAATAAATTGAATTAAAAACTCGCAGACTAGATTAAATTAAGTTAATACGGTTCAGTTATTGTAAGACTATCAGCTGATTAAAAAAAAATGTTTTTCTTTTTAGTAGATTTAAGAAAATACTGGTAGGTTGTTTGGAATTATCATTCTGGACACTAAAAATATTATTTTCACTTGTCATGCTCGTAAAGTCCTTCTTTATGCTTGATATAAGCTACATAAAATTGCATTTTATACACTAGTGCATAAAGTGTTGTCGTTATCTAGACTAAGCCAATTAAGCCCTACACAGCCATACATACGAGTTGACTGCATTAAATAAAATTGTTTGAATATATTTACTTTAGTTTATTTGTCTTCTATGTTGCATCTAACAAAAAATAATTTTAAAACTATTAATAACAAGCATTACAAAATCAACGTATCACTTGGCAGTATGCGTTCGACCTAAGTTGAAAATCTTACGCATAAAATGAAAAAAATAAAAAAAACAGTGGCGGGAAAGAGGTTTTTGTCTATGGTTTTGGACTATTAAATAATTACCTAGTTATTTTCTTTGCAAAACTTATGGTGTTATGGAATTTAGTAATGCTATAATGCTAGCACCAATAATAGAAAAAATGCAGAAGAATTTATTGAACAGACATTGCCACCTAAATCCAATATATAATATATATTTTAATAACGTATGAAAATTTCAAAGTCTGGAGAAGTGGCAAACAAATCAATACATTCTAAGTCATGTACGTTTTTTTACATTATCATTGTTTTATTTCCTCGTAATCGAAGTGAAAAGCAGAATGAATTCTTAACACGCTCTTAAAATCCATTTTATCCTCGACTTAATTATCCATACCATAAGTCTGCGGATAAAATGGTTTGTTTTATGCCCTTGTTGTACAATCTACTATTTTTCACACGTCCTAGTAATCTTAGAATTATGCCCTTACTTATAAACGTGGAAGAACCGTGGGGTAGCTAAACCATGCTTTGTCCTTATCTGTCATTGTGACATTCGAATATGATAGATGAGGACAAAGCATGGTTTAACTACCCCCCACGGTTATTCCACTTTTATAAGTAAGGGCATATGACTTTAGACTTGGTGTATTATATGCTAATGTACAGGCACCAGCAATAATATATTATCCAACATTGGTCTCAAAAATGCGTCTCTATTATTAGAGGCATACGAGCGTTCAAAAATGAGTAAATAATTGCTGACAATTTTCTCTATCTTCTTTGGGGCTTTAATATTCGATGTCTGGGGTGCTATTTATTTTGAATTGAACTAAATAACTGTTTAATATAGAGACCCGCCATTTTTTTTCTGTACAGCTTTACTGTTTCTTTTAACTGGGATAGTGGTTGATATTTTTGTAATGGCTCCTAAATATAAACAAAATGCAAATTTTATTAATCTGAATTCTCTGACGTTTGGTTAAATAAATCCAACAATATATTTTATTCCACCGAAATCAATATCGTTGATTATATCAATGGAATATAAGTGGGTTAGTTCTAAGAATATGTGTGAACTTTACTATTTTTATTCTTGATTTTTTGTTTCCTTTTATCCCGGGAAATAAAAGTTGTCTTTCACAAATGCGTGATAACTTTACTCTGTTAAAATATTAATTCTACTGTGAAGTGCGCAAACAACGATCTTCCATCTTGATAATAAACAAACATGACATGTAATAATTGGCACACCGGCATGCGGGTTGAATACGCACGAATTTTTTCAAATCTTGTAACATCCTGTAACCGTATTTTGATTTGTTTATTTTGAGTTGATTTTTTAATTTGTCATGTATCCGTAGTATTTTTCTGACTTCTCTGTTTTACTTATTATCATATACTCGTAATTATGTATTAAAAAGGGTGGCTGGTCGAAGTCGTATATTGTGTCTTCATGAGAACATGCACTTTCAAGTCAAATAAGATGTACCAGAAGACGCATGTTATGTCAATATGGCTGTTTAAACCGAAATATGAATTTTACCTTCCAACTATTGCCTTGTTATCTCCTGCTGATTGCAAGTCGAGTACTTGGTGTCTTAATAAATTGATTTCCATGTCGTTATCAAGTTGTTTATGTTCAGTGTGCTGCAACTGAATACACATATATATATTTTTATTATCTTATACTTAATGCCTAATTGTGCAAAATGTGGTTACAGAATTATCAACAGGTTTTAAGAGTTGTAGGTAATTTTATAGATCTGCCTATCACACTCTGGGATTACAGGCGTAAAGGTATGTATGTGTACTTAATATTGTTACTTACTTGTAACAAAGCAACATCCAATTGTTTTGATACATGTTGGTTTTGCTCTTTCAGTAGTTTATTTTCTTCTGTTACTTTATGTAATTGATTATTTATATTTTCAACATCTTTTTTTGTCAAGGATGACAGATTATCATCACTGAAAAACCAGTAGTTTGAATTATTTGTTATTAACTTTAGATCGAAAATGAGTGAAGTTTTTCACTTACATAAACCTTGCTTGTGATCTTTGCAATTCCATAATGTTAACCTTTAATTGATCGATTTGTTTATCTTTTTCATTTAACTCATTGCACACTTCGTTAAGTTGCCTTTGTAATACTGAATCTTCTACAGAATGGAAGTAGTTAGGCATTTCGTCAGGAATTTGCGTCCCTAAAAAAAAGAATACTAAAGACTAAAGAAATTTTGATAAAAAAATGTGTTATTGTGTTAATTGTGTTGATTTGCGTTACCATTTAAATATTTTTTAACGGAATTTATAACTTCAAGTTTATTATCTTCCAATCTTTTCACAAAATTAAAAGGTTCTATTTGTTCTTTCACTTTATTATTTAGTAGATTTCGATATTTAGCAAGAATATCAATATACGAATTGTTTTGGGACCAAAACAGGTCAATTGGTATGGAATTCCTTAATTTGTCAGTAAGATCAGCCATGGTAAGGATAAGCTTATTGATTTTCGATTCGTAGCGTGAAGCTGTCAACATAGCATCTCTTTGACAATCCAAATGTTCATTTTGAATGTTTTCACTCATAGTCCTTATGTAACTATAACTTTCTTCTAAGTAGGAACATTTTCGCTGTAATACGGCTACATTTGGTATAATAACTAGCCCTGGTGAATTTTCACTTATGCTTTCATCAACATCGCCTATAATCTGCGCTTTTAAATTTTCAATTTGAGCTTTATACTGTTCCTCTTCAATTCGCCAGTTATTTTTATCATCAGTAGCTTGGATAGCTAGAGAAGTCATTTTCTTGAATAAAACTTCTAGTTTACTGTGAAAATACGCAAGTCCACGTTTTAATTGATCTTCATAACGCGAATCTCGCTTAGCAACGTAACTTTCTATATCATTTCTGACATTAAAATCTATTCTTTCATGTTCTTTGTCAGCTACCCAAGATCCAATTTCACCGATATTAAAATCAGTGTTTAAATTTCCAATTTTACTATTTTTGCTGTCAGTGACGGTCTTGGATTTAATTTCGTTTAATTTTTGTTCAAGTTCAGTACTTTTCTTAGATTCCATTGACAATTTCTCCATGACATCAAAGGTTTCTTTTCTAAAAAAGAGAAGTACTTATTTACAAACTCTAAAACTCTATCTTTAATATCAAGTAAGTACTCATCAAGTTACACGATTATGCAATAAAAAATATTATTATTAAAAATAAAATAATAACAACTAAATAGACAGCACGCATTTTATAATTTATCTACTGACCCTTACCTAGCTTCATGCAGTGCAGTTAGCAGCGCATCTCGACCTCCTAGAGCGGTTTTTAGCTCAATAACAGCCGCCATGTGTGGCGCGAACCAACCGGCGGCATGGCGTGCTTCCATGGATTGCAATACTGCCTCTAAACTCGGGCATTGCAACGCCAATACTCCTGATGATGTTGTACCTGAATTAATGTACAATTAATTAGTAAACCTAGTGATAAGTTAACTTTAATATTGTTTTAAAAGTTGGAATTTATTTTATAACTTACTGTTGTCTTTCAAAAAGTTCAAAATCTCTTGAAGACCTTTCCGCAGGCCTTCATTCTCCTCAGTAATAGCTCGCATTTCTGCATCGCTTTCGTCAATTTTCTCCGGTTGTTGTTTGTTTTTCTGTGATAAAAACCTGATAAAAGTGGCCTTTGAAATATTTATTTCTCTCTCTACTAGACCAAAAATATATTAAAATATCTCACCAAGAGGACTCTCCTCCACCATCCGTGGGCATGATTTCACTGTGATTCTGGTATCCCAATTCCTTACGTAACTCCGTAAACTTTTTAATTTTCGTCCACAAATGTCTATTTTCAAGTTCGACAGATACTAGTTTGTTTTCAATGGATCTTAGTTCGTTTGTTAGCAATAAGTTCTCTTTGTCTGTATCTTGAATTTTTTTGATAATACCTTTGGTGTCAATTATTTCAGTCGATGGAATATTAAGCTTTTGTCTGCATTCAAATTAAAAAATGTAACAAAAATTACAAAAGGACAGCAATGATACTTTTAAAACGTTGACTTACCTCATAGCTTCGTTTTCTAGTTGTAAATTGTCTACGATTTGATTTAACTGATTAACATCCACTACCAAGGATTTGATTTCCTCTGCTCTAGTTTTTAATTGTTGTTTCTTTTGCTTTAAATTATCAATAATAGTTCCAATCCCCTTATCTTTTTCTAAAAGTTTTAGGTGTGATGATATTTTGGCCATCTGCAGAAATACAACTAGTTATTTGAAATCAAAATTGCCTACCTACCAAACCAACTTAATGATTGCGGCGATCAAGAGACTGCCTATACACAGCGTACCTCTTGTTCCCTTTGAGTTAACATTTCTTCAGACTCAGAGAGAGCCTCAGTCAAAGTGTCAACTTTCTTTTTTAGTTTATTGATAATTATTCTTTCTTTCCCTTCATCGCTTTCATTTTTTACGTCTGTTGTAGAATAATCGCCTGTATCCTCTGTAGTTTGTTTCAGCCGTTGGTTCTCAGACTTAAGGCGCTCAATTAATTTTGCCGATTGAACCAACTCTACCGAAGCCTCAGACAGTTTGTCTTGTAGTTCTTTTATTGTATGTTCGTCGACGCGTGGTTTCCGCTGTAGCATAAAATATTTAATGGAAATTTAGTTAATTTTATGTTTCTAGCACCATTTAAAATATTGATATTTGTGAAAAATAAAAATAATTTTAAGTTAAATGTAAGGTTTAATTGGAACCATACTTCAATAAAATCCGTGATCTACTTTACCTGTGGTGAAGATGATTTAGGAGTTTGAATTAATTCCTCTTTCAATTTGGTATTTTCGTTCAATAGTGTTTCTATTTCTGACCTCTTTGATCTTGCTAAAGACTGTTAATTTAAGAATAAATAATAAGGTATACAGTTAATTAGAAGATATAAATAAATAAATTATTCGTTTTGAATTCAATGTATTTGATATTGTAGTTGGTTACCTTCCAGTGCATGGCTTTTGCCTTGATATCAGCTAAAAAGCTTTCTTTGTTGGTCTCACTTTCAATAAGTTCCTTTTTTAACGATTCCATTTGAATAGAAAGTTGTGCTTTTGTGTGTTTGCTGTGACCTAAGTTTTCTGTAATTTTAAAGTATCGGTTCGTAAGCACAGTAGGTTTCAAAATATAATATATGTTAAGGTTAAATATTTAAAATTAGTCTAGAGTAAATGTGGAAAAAAGCCATTAACGTTGTCTATCCCCACTCTGGTACCATAATAGTGCATTGTCATCGGGTTCGGGTATGAGGTCCAAATTTTAGCCAATTCCATTAATGGGAACTGGTTTAAAATCGAATTGCAAATTTTGAACCGGCCATTTACATATATTATACAACCAGTGCTAGTTGAATACATTTGGAAACGTTGAATACATTTTTGAACAGCTTCAAAAAAAGCAAAGATTTTATGCAACCCGAAATATGGCGATATTCCGCCTCTCGCGTGCGCTAAACCTCCGTTTGTTCCCGCTGACGTAAAATAATTCAGTTCAATATTGGACGACGTTTGAAATAACAGGTAGGTACAGTCAGCCAAAAAGTGGTCTACCACCCAGATTGTTGAACTTCAACAGTTGAAGTTAATATGCAGGTCATGATACAACAAGTTTGATTTTCCCTTGCAATAATATTATGGCATTAACAACTTCTGTCAAAACTGGTAGACCACTTTCTTGGTCGACTGTACCTATGACGACGACGGCACGTGAATACGATAGCATAGTTTCCTTTTTTAAGAGGATTGTGAAGCTAAAAATCTCCATACAAAATGCGAAAACATTTCTCTCCCTCGACCGATTTTTACGATTTTTTAATATGTTCATCATGAAAAACTATGTCTGTACGTTTTCCTTTCCAATAAAATATTTCCTAGAAAGAAACACATTTAAAAAAACAAAGAACACAAACGTACAGACCTACGTAACTTACGTACCTAGGTGTTTAAAATAACCACAACATATTAAAAAATCGTGAAAATCGGACTTGATTTAAGGGGTGAAAAACGTCTTCGCCCGGAACTAAATTTATATGGATTTGGCGCTTCACAATCCTCTTAACGATCTCACTAAATTGGTGAAGGCATTCTTGTATACCTTTTAATCTGGTGTTTTCGTTATTCATTGTGAAAATTTGATCGGTGAGGTTTTCGATAAGCTGCGTTGCTTCAGTGAGTTTATCATTCAGCAGTGAAAGTTTATCCTTAAGTTTGTTGTTATCATCTTCTAAAACCTTAAATAACAATGTTTTTTTACTTAGCATCGTCATAGTTGTCTAAATACATAATTCTCAATACTCTATGAATCTTTGTTCTGAAATCATGCTCATGCTCATGCTCATTTTAACATAACTTACTAGGTAAGTGTTTCCGCCTAAAATAAACATTTTACTACGTCTTTCAATTAACATGTGTTTTACCGTAGCCTACGGGTAGGCCAGCCAGTTTGGAGCAGACTTTTACAGATTCTAAACTCCTGGTAATAGGATGACTTAACACCCTCATCTGAATGATTGTCAAATTAGAACAGGTTGACGAACTGGATTCCTTAATTTAAAAACAATTTTGACTTCAGAAATGGATTCCATAATACCCACTGCCCATAAGTTTTATCGTAATCACATTTATATTACAGTTATCTGCTCGTAGGTACTACATCACTAACACCATTAAATTATGCCTTAATCGTCATGTTTACTGTCACACTTCTTACCTTGACGTCGGCAAGCAATTTTCTGATGTGCCTATTTTTCAATGTAACCTCGTTTTCAAGTTGCGCTACGGCATTCATTTCCGACAGCGCATCTCTGCTAGACTCAGTATCATCTTCTTCATGTTTCTGCCCTAGTTTGTTCTTTTTCCCTTCTAGCTCTGCTATGTCTGTGTACAGTTGCTCAAGAATTTCTTTATTTGCTTTAATGACTTCCTCTTGATCCGCGATGGTGTCTAGTACGCTATCGTTGCTTCTACTCGGTGAGGCTATACACAATAATTTAATGGTATTAATACAACTTAGGATTAGCATCCACAGGTGGGATGGCTGAGGGTTTGCCGAGTCACAACGACCAACTCCTAAACTTTAATAGTAATTAGTAGCGTAAAATGTGTCGTTGTTAAATTAATACCAATATAATTATAGTAGTTTTAAAATGGCAAATCTTTTGCATGCCAATGACGGCCAAGCCACGGTAAAATATAAAATAAACTGGTGCTCTTGCACCGCGCAGGTCAAACATTAATTATTTCTTTGATTTTATTGCATCATTTTAATACCTATTCCTCATCAGTATACCTATATATTTAATATACTAAATAAAAACTGAAAAATGTTTAACAATAGATTTAACTTTTAAAATGTAGTTTTACTCTCCCTAAAGGGGTCCAAGAAACAAACCAAAAATTCAGTTTTATATCGTGATTTGCATTTTTATTGTAAGATATAACGTACCTACTAGTAACAGACGTTCCAATCACGCAGATGCTAACCAAATATCTATGCCGTGTAC
The DNA here is from genome assembly GCA_923062465.1 of Acleris sparsana. Taxonomy (NCBI): domain Eukaryota; kingdom Metazoa; phylum Arthropoda; class Insecta; order Lepidoptera; family Tortricidae; genus Acleris; species Acleris sparsana. Next base: position 9,026,003 of record OV281293.1, read on the forward strand.
CACCAACCAGTCCGACCTGATACCAACATTCCGGCCTATAGCATCAGACTACCACTCAGGGCCGATAGCATACGATTACGATTTTCTAATGTGTATTCGCTAAATTTTAATCTGATATGACCTACGAAACTGAAAGATGTCTTGAATGTTTAATATAATTAAGCAGTAGCTAAATCAGTAGACATTTAGTCGGAACGGCTTCCACACGCTGCGATTTGGCAGATAGGTTGAGTGTTGGATGCACCGGCGGGCCGACCTCTTCCTGCCAGTATTCATAATAATTATGTCGGATCAAACGCGGTAACACATGTTCCGATTTGGTTTTGGTTCGTCCGCCAAATCGAAACGTCTGTTACTAGTATGACAGAATATTAATGCGTAGAAAATAAGACCTATTTTGCCTGCATCACATTTTTAAGCGCATTAAAGCGCGAGCACTCCGACTCGCACGTTGCAAGTTTCATTTTTCAATAGGGTAAACGAACGAGTCTGGCAGTAGGGCCATCAAACTTGATTGACAAGCCAAAAACGTGTTCAGTCACTCGCACATAAACTCGAACTTACCCGCATATGTTTTCACTTTCCCTTTAACGCCTTTTCCGTGAGTTTCTAACTGGCCACGTAGATTGTTTACCTTGTGACAAGTTTCTGTTAGTCAATTTAACACGCATACCAAACATTATGAATTATGAATGAGTGTTCCAACACTGAAAACTCTGTAGATAGGTAGGTACAGTCAAAATCACTAATATCTATACTACAGTGGTATGGTACAGCCATCGCGCTAAATATATGTAAATATAGTTCTTATTCTCCATGACATAGGGTCGTGTAGATATTTTTGGCGCCTATGAAGACTTTGACGGTAGGTACCTACTTACTGTCCCTGGTCCAAAGTTACCAGAGCCTCTTTTCCACATTGTTTTAGAGGGTCTCTATTGACTGCCATAAAGTTAAAGTTTCGATTATTGTTTGCCAAGTCGTTTTACATTATACGTATTAATAGTCATAATGTCATAATTTTGATGATTATACATCGGAATGTCAATTATTGCGGGTCTTTCTGTTGGAAGTCATAAAATTCATAGTCATGCCAATTTATGTCATAATAATTTAAGTTCATAATGCCAAAGGTAATAATTGTACTTGTTATGTTTGTCTTGTCTGTTTTTAGGTCAAAAGTTGTAGGTAACTATAACTCATAACAGTACAACAAATACAATTTGAAGTAACTCACTTTTTTAAAGGCGAAAATTACAGAGCATAAACTGTGCCGGCGTACTAATATAATAACACAAATAAAGCGGGTAGGAAGCATTGCCGCGTAAACCTACCTGCAGCATTTAGTTTTTCGTGTACTGTTTAATATTTGCAATCATGTCGGACGAAAGTAATGTATGATGAGACGGGGTCGACGGAGCTCCGCTCCGCGGAGCTCCTATTTCTGGATAGTTAAGGCCTTCGGCCTTGACGCAATACTAACCTAACCTAACCTATTGATCTAGATTTATCGTCTATAGTACGGGTATTTTGGTTAGGCAGGAGGCTCTGCCCCCCGTAACCGCCTCCGTTACCACTAAGTGTTGCCTTTTAATGATTTCCATAATTGTAGATATAAGAATATTAAAAGCATGAGGTATGTTGAGTTGCAGTGTATTTGTCAAACAATAATTATTATTTTTTCTTTAAATTATAGTGTTTAATATTTTCGTTATATAAAAAAGTTGTAATTAACGTTTGGTAGAAAAACCGTCATCATCATCATCATCAGCCCGGGGGCGTCCACTGCTGGACAAAGGCCTCCCCCAAAGAGCGCCACAAGTCACGGTCTTGAGCCGCTTGCATCCAGCGGCTCCCCGCGATCCTAACCAGGTCGTCAGACCACCGGGTGGGAGGCCGTCCAACACTCCGTCCACCGGTGCGGGGCCGCCACTCGAGAACTTTTCTTCCCCAACGGTTATCAGTTCTCCGAGCTATGTGGCCTGCCCATTGCCACTTCAGCATGCTAACTCTCTGAGCTATGTCGGTTACCTTGGTTCTCTGGCGTATTACCGTATTACGGATCATATCGCGCAAAGAAACTCCGAGCATAGCTCTTTCCATTGCACGCTGAGTGACCCTGAGCTTATTTATGAGGCCCACATTCAGCGGCCAAGTCTCTGATCCATAAGTCATCACTGGCAACACACACTGGTCGAAGACTTTCGACTTAAGGCTCTGCGGTATTTTGGACGAGAAGATCCGCTTTAACTTTCTGAACGCTGCCCATCCGAGTTGGATTCGGCGATCGACCTCTTTCTTGAAGTTGGATTTACCTAGTTGGACAGTTTGTCCCAGGTATACGTACTGATCAACAACTTCCAAGTTGAGAATTCCCCACGTGAACCGGTATTGGCAAAACGCGAACATTGGACATGACATTCGTCTTGTCCAAGTTCATTTTCAGGCCCACCCGTTGGGAAACTCTATCGAGGTCTCCGAGCATCTTACTCAAGTCTTCTAGCGATTCTGCCATGACTACGATGTCGTCCGCGAATCGAAGGTGAGTGATGTACTCGCCGTTGATGTTGATGCCAAGTCCTTCCCAGTCCAGAAGCTTGAAGACATCTTCCAGTGCAGCGGTGAACAGTTTCGGAGATATGACATCTCCCTGTCTCACACCTTTCTGCAACTGAATCGGTTTCGAGCTCTGGTTCTGGAGCCGGACTGACATAGTGGCATTTTTGTACAAACACTTCAGCACTTCGATATATCGATAGTCGATGTGGCACCGCTGTAGGGACTCGAGCACCGCCCATGTCTCGACCGAATCGAAGGCCTTCTCATAGTCCACGAACGCTAGACATAAGGGCCGATTATACTCTTCAGTCTTCTGTATAATCTGGCGCAGCGTGTGAATGTGGTCTATGGTACTAAAGCCTTTCCGGAAACCGGCTTGTTCAGGAGGCTGGAAGTCGTCGAACCTGCGTGAGAGTCGATTTGTAATGACCCTTGAAAACAACTTATAAGCGTGGCTCAGAAGTGAGATGGGTCTGTAGTTCTTCAATAAGGTTTTATCGCCTTTCTTAAAGAACAAGACCACCACACTTCTGGTCCACGCCTCTGGAACACCGCCTTTGAGAATAACAGAGTTAAAGAGCTTCTGGAGGACTTTAAGTATCGGCATTCCACCCGCTCTCAGAAGCTCAGCCGTAACTCCGTCGTCCCCTGGCGCCTTATTGTTCTTCAGTTGCTTCAGGGCCATTCTGATCTCGTACAGGCTGACGTCCGGGATGTCTTCGGTGTAATGTCGGGTGAGTTTGGCTCTGGGATCTGTAGCCAAACTTTCAACGGGTCGAGTTGATTTGTACAGGTGTCCGTAGAACTTCTCAACCTCACTCAAAATCTCGGCCTTGGACGAAATGACGGTGCCATTTTCGGTCTTCAGTTTCATCAACTGGGTCTGCCCAACAGACAAATCCCTAGCGAACACCTTAGAGCCCTTGTTTCGCTCGATAGCATCTTTAATACGCGAAGTATTAAAGGTGCGCAGGTCTGTCCGTAATGACTTAGAGACTTGTCTGTTAAGCCCCCTGTACTTCTGCATGTCCACTGAAGACTGCAGCCGCATTTCATTCCGTTCGTCCATGATCTTAAGAGTGTGGTCTGAGAGTTTTTGGGTTCTTTTCTGGCTGCGGGTCTTAAAGAACTTCGACCCAGCAGCTTGGACAGCCTGTACAAACCCGTTGTTCAGATCGTCCGTAGACTCGCATTCTGCTAGGCATTCGAAGCGATTTTGGAGTTCGAGCTGGAAGGTTTCGGGGTTTTGGCATTGGACTGGGGTTGGACGGAGCGTAGACTTCATCAGTCGTGACCTTTCAAGCCTTGTGTTGATATTCAATGTGCCTCTTACGATTCGGTGATCACTGCCAGTCTTTAGCCTATTGATCACAGAGACATCATTGAATATGTGGCGTTTGGTAGACAAGATGAAGTCTATCTCATTTTTTGTCGACCCGTCCGGGCTAATCCAGGTCCATTTGCGATGTGGCTTCTTCCTGAAGAAGGAATTCATCATAAAGAGTCCTTCCCTCTCCAAGAATTCAGCCAACCGCTGGCCCCTGGGATTTCGCCTGCCAACACCAAAGTGTCCCACTCTCAGCTCATTACCTTCTCTCATGCCCAACTTCGCGTTGAAGTCGCCCATCACCACCGTGTAGTGCGTTTTAGAGGTCTGGATGGCTTTCGAGATGTCCTCGTACATTGCCTCCACCTCATCGTCAGAATGCGTCGAAGTGGGGGCGTAAACCTGGATGACCTTCAGCGAATACCGTTTGGTAATTCTGAGTATCAGGTACGCCACCCTTGTCGACACACTCCCGATCGACTCCACGTTGTTGACGAGCGACTTACGGACGATAAACCCGACACCACCCTGTGACAGGGCGTCACCTTCCCGGTAGTAGAACAAGTTACCGGACTTCAGGATCATCGAGTCCTCTCCCTGTCTTCGGACTTCAGATAACCCTAAGATATCCCATCGTAACTTGTCCAAACATTCTTCCAGTTCTAGGATCTTCTCGTCAGTCCTGAGCGTGCGGCAGTTGTGTGTCACCAGGGCCAGATTCGTTTGGTGGTGGTAGCCAGATCTCTGCCGGAGATTCTTAGCACCCCCTGCTCCGCCGTTACCGAACCCGCTACCTTGGGCCGGGCTAGCGGAGCCGCCGGGGACTAGGGGCCGTGGTTTTTTGGTGTACACCATAAGGGGGGGTTAGTGCCATAATCCCCACGCTTGGCGAGCGTGTTGGGGATCGCAGTGGGGCGGAAGTATATCACAGGACGCTGCAGCCCGTCCTGTGTCTGGCATTTGGCTTCCGCCCATCTCGGAACGGTTTGACCGCCGTTCGTCGGTTGACTGACTGCGCCGTGAGCAGTTACCACACGACGGGCGGTGGGGTCGTCACTTCCCGACGCCAATACTTTCCGACGCCAAGAAAAACCGTATGAATTAAAATAATTGATAGTATGAAAGTATGTCCTAAAATATTTCTGACTCATTTTTAACATGCCTTTGAATGTTATAGGGTTTTAGGTTATGGCTTTTGTATATATTAATTTTAACATTATGGATAGTAAACGTTCGAATTATAAAGCGTTATGACGAAAAATTGTTATGACTTCCGATAGTTATGAACATAAACAATATGGGTACAAATGTCTGACTTTTAATAATAGAAACTATAAATGTATGGCAGTCAAAGGGATCCCTGTTTTAGAACTAATCATGATTTCTAAACCATATTACATTTTTAATAAGTAGTAAACACAAGCCTTTGCTGTCAAGTCCGTAAAAGAGCTAAGTACTAAAACGTTGGCAATATGAAAACAATACGGTTCAAGACAAAGTGGAATAGCCCAGATTGTAAAAAAGAAATGCCTCCATATTTTAATAAATTATGGTGTATAGGTATATAAAAAATATTTACCTGTTCGCTTTTAAACTTTAATATATCTTGGGCCAGTCGGAACAATGTTTTGAGATCCGTAAAATTTAACTCAATGTCGTCAGCTTCCATCCATGATAAACACTCGCAGAGTTTCTCTTTGTCCGCCTGTTTAAGATCTTTTTGGGAGAAACTTAATAGCTCTCTCCAGTCGGTTTCTACCATGTTCGTTTATTCATTCAATTATTACGCTCAAAATGAAATAAAAACAAAGTACTGCATAGACGCTATTGAGTCAATACAACCAAATATTTTATGAGTGAGTCAATACAAGGATTGTTTTCAATGTTTTGAAGTTTGGTGCCGTTGCTTAGCAACCGCTCAACTGAAGCATGACTAACCTCCGAAGTCCGAACAACAACTAAAGCGTAGGAACGAGTTATAAAATATAAACGAATTACAATATTATTATTTATAATTTATATTTATGGTAAGAGGACCAAGTTAGAAAGAGTTGCAGGTAAGTAGGTGTATATCATTAGCCCGTAAAGTATATCATGATATTGTTGACATAATTATTGAAAGTTATAATTTTTCATATCGCTGAAACTATAAACTTTTTAGAAAAAGGCTAGGTTAGATTAGGTTTGATTTATAAAAATCCTGAAATAGTAACAGTTCCTTAAAAAAACACGTTATAGGTAATTTGCGATGATTATGAACGAAAACACATTATGACTAAAAATAATTATGGCAGACAATATAGACCCCATTAGCCCTCATGCCCTTACTAAAAAAGGCTTACCTGTATTAAAAGGCATACCTACTCATGAATTTAGGATAATTTTTGATACCTCGCCATTGTAACTATGATTTTTTATTCTGAGTCACTATGCCTTTTGACACGTAACTCCAGCGAAAATTACATATTTTCGACGTCAATATTTCCTAGACGGTGCTTGGTCGCGACTGTTTCATTATAAATATCACATTAAATTAACAGTATTACCTACATCAAATCATTATTAGCATACAAAAGTTTTGGGGGCCTCTTCCGTCTTACCCTATTCCACAAAACCTTAGATGCGGACGTGAAATTTTTTTTAGGTACTGTTTACTAGTGTAATCATCATTTCAGCCATAGGTCGTCCACTGCTGAACATAGGCCTCCCCCAAAGATTTCCACCTCACCCGGTTGGAAGCGGCGTGCATACAGCGGGTCCCTGCATACCTGACCAAATCGTCCGTCCATCTCGCGGGGGGTCGCCCTACGCTGCGCTTGCCGGTACGTGGTCTCCACTCGAGAACTCTACTGCCCCAGCGGCCATCAGTCCTTCGAGCAATGTGGCCTGCCCATTACCACTTCAGCCTGCTAACCCGATTGGCTATGTCGGTTACGTATCTACGTATCTCCTCGTTCCTGATTCGATCTCGTAGCGAGACACCAAGCATAGCTCTTTCCATGGCACGCTGAGTAACTCTGAGCCTATTCAAGAGGCCAACGGTTAGAGACCACGTCTCGGCACCGTAGGTCATCACTGGTAACACACACTGTTCGAAGACTTTAGTCTTCAGACACTGAGGTATTTTGGATGAGAAGACGCTGCGTAACTTCCCGAACGCTGCCCAGCCGAGTCGGATTCGTCGAGTAACCTCCTTCTCGAAGTTGGATCTTCCTAACTGAACCGATTGTCCCAGATAGACATAATCGTCCACCACTTCGAGAACCGAGTTTCCCACTGATATTGGGGTAGGCGCTACATGGGCGTTCGACATAATTTTTGTCTTGTCCATGTTCATTTTGAGGCCTACCTGTTGAGAAACTCGATTGAGGTCTTCGAGCATTTTGCCGAGGTCGTCCAGCGATTCCGCCATGACCACGATATCATCGGCAAACCGGAGATGAGTGATGTATTCGCCGTTTATATTGATGCCAAATCCTTTCCGTTCCAGGAGTTTGAAGGCATCTTCCATTGCATTGGTGAAGAGCTTCGGAGAGATTACGTCCCCTTGTCTCACACATCTCTGCAACGGAATTGCCTCCGTAGTCTGATCCTGTACTCAGACTGCCATGGTGGCGTTTCTATTCAAACACTTTGTACTTCGACATACCGATAGTCAATGCGGCACCGCTGGAGAGCCTGCAGCACAGCCCACGTCTCGATCGAATCAAAGGCCTTCTCATAGTCCACAAACGCCAAGCAGAGTGGCAGATTATACTCTTCGGATACTACTACCACGGATTATACTAGTGTAATAGTAGTTATCAATTATATCGACCAAACACTAGCGTCGTGTCGTAATAGCGGAGTTAGGGGACCATCGGGCAGTCGGGAGGTTCGGGTCCTCCAGACCCAATGGTCCCTACCTCCCCTACTTCTCATAAATAAATAATGTCATGGTAGCGTACCGTTTTTAGCTCAAATATATTTATTGCAAGTGAAGGCTCTATTTTATCAGCGCTTTACACGGAAAAAAACTTTTTTACCTTATCGATCATGAACGGTCGGCCAAGAAAGTGGTCTGACAGTTTTGATAAAAGTTTCTGTGAGATCTAATTATCGCTAAGGTTGACCCTTGTCACTGTTATAATATTATTGCAAGCGAAAATCGAACTTGTTGTATCAAGATCATGAGGTAGGGTGGTTGACCACATTTTTGGCCGATTGTACCGACAACAGCTTGATTTTCTTCAACCTTTACGAAGCGCTGTAGGTACTTATAAGTAATTTCCAAAGGCCCCGCATGGTAAATAATTTGACATGTAGGTATAGGGAAATATCAAAACAACAATTAAATAGAAGGATTATTTTATTAAATGTGATGATTTTAAACAATCAATTACTGTTACCATTACGTCGTGGTGTCAACAACAAAATAAAACATTTGTGCTTTTAAAAATAAATTAACAAGAGTAAATACAACAAATAGGTTAAAATAAAGTGTAAGCTTTTGGTATGTACTACGCAACACAAGAAGTATATATAGGGCGAGAGGTTTTGTCTTTAGGCATTAAATTTTTAAATGGAAAAAGATTTTAACAAAATAAATCCAGTACAGTTCATAGAAAACTTTATAAGCTAGACATATACCACAGTAATCATTATATTTCTACACAAGTATAAAGGCAGAGGAATTTTAGGCCGCAGTGTAAAAATATACATTCAAATTTGATTCATGACTAGACTCAATAGTTCTATAAGAAAAACCAATCGGCGCATCCCTGCAGGTTTAGCGTTCGAACAGACTTACTCTGCCTAAGTTCCTTTACTATACTTATTTAAAGATTAAGCACATTATAAATATTGTATTGTCAACCGTTTCCAAATAATTACTCGCCCTATTTATATTACCACTGGACTGGCTCTATTTGAGTATTTAAAATCATTAATGAGTTACATTACGCGGTAACTAATATTTGGTAATCCCATATCATCCTATAGATACTTGTAGCTCACATATTGATAACTGAAGCCAATCGACACAAAATGTCTAAACTTTGATACTGTTAGCACGTTACATTATAGCATAATTTCAAAGTTTGACTTTTGCAGATATGCACGTATAAAAGTTAGTAATTATTATTAGTAATCCGAACGCCCAGCTTCATTCTTTTAAAATTTTACTTTTAAGAGATGAGCCCAATTCACTCCTACATATAAATAAATAACTATGCTAAACAATTATACAAGTATATAAGTATTTTTATTAATTTCTTTACACAATTATACAACACCGTTTATTTTACTCTTTGGGACGCACAACGTGGGTACAAGAACTCGAAGCGGCAGAGGGTCGGGCTCGACTGGTCGGCTGGGTAGACGACGGCGGAAGCGAGCATACAGGGCTTGTAGTGTTAACACTTTAATGGTTACATGTGAGATTCTAAACTACTCAATAAAATAACCCGTCGAACACTACCGGCCTATCACCAACAGTAATCTCTATCACCTTCCTTAAATGTGACTGCAGTATAGGTACCATGATATTATAATGTATATAAGTTTATTGGATACTACAGGTACGAGGCAGTAACACCGATTAGATAAGTATACAAAAACGTTATAAAAAGTCATGGTAAAATTTGGTATCATTACACTAACAATTTAAAGATATGTCCGCGCTGTTCCATTATACAAGTAGCTTTAGAATTTTAAAATTAAGCGGATATTCTTAACCGTTGGCGTATCAACCCTCATTCGATCAGGCTTCGTTTTAAAGCATTTTCTCAATACAATGTAGTTAGACCTTACATAGCTATCGGTCTAGGGTATTCAGACACAGTAATAGGTTATCGTTAACTATACAACTTTGGTATAACACTAACTTTACATACTGTCTCTACCCTTGACGATCTAGGCCGATATGACAAACTCGACAAGCTACGGGAGTAAAACTGACTACGGGTGGGGTTGTTTTATTGTCACGTTCTCAACTCAACCACCGCCCCTCTTTTATTTTATAACAGTTTATGATTTGATATATATTATGGCTCGACTTAATATTTATGGCCTCGACAGAACTTGCCAAATATTTAACAAGTTAAACAGTGTCTTATTAACGTATTACAGAGTTCGGGCCAAGGGTAAAGTAGTGGATCTTATAAGTCAAGGTCTCGCCTTTATTATACATGGCGGTCAAGTCAATGTCTATTCAGACTCTGTCACAACATTGAAAGAGCGTCTGGATGCAGGTAAATCAGTAGATATAGCGACATGACGCGGAGGCGGCCCGCAGCGTGTGGAGCGGCCGTCAGCGGCGGCGGCGCGCGCACAGCGCGGCGCGGCGCAGGCGCCGCAGGAGCGACGGCTCGCGCTATCAGATGCGCTCCACGTAGTTACCTGCACACACAAGCACCGTCTTATCGTATATGTCATTATTTCATTGAAAGGTCTCTTTTAATCTTGAGCTTGTGGCTGTAGCCGTCGTGGCGTCAGAGGCACCATTTTCAGTTGACATCGAGAGCCGACTCTAGTTTGACAGATATGAGAAATAAACTAGTTTGAAGAGGAAATTTCGATGTGTCAATAGTCAAGTCTGAGTTATACAGCCACACAAACAGAGGTACTTTGGCTCACGCATCTTTTGTTAGAACAAGTGTTCAATAATGTAAAATAAAAAATATGTATATTGGAAATAGTATACAGGGGTACTTCATAAACTGTACTTATTGAAAGGGATGAAATTTTAGGTTAACTTATCGGTAAAACCATTTTCTTGCCACTGGTTTTTTTTTACACTTTCTTAAACTTTTTAATAAAGTTCGGTTTCTACACTTACTTGTGACAGTGTAACGTTTGATCTGATTGCCCAAATTAGATAAAACAAAATGCATAGTATTACAAAGTGCATAGTACATTAGATAAGGTTATAATATGATAGCAAATATTAGACCAATTAAAAACAATAACTGAATACCTGCTTTTTTTTGTGGAAAATTACTGCAAAAGTATCTTTTTGTTTTCATAAAAACACGATTTTCTGCAGTAATTTAAAAAAAAAAGGTTTTAGATCTAAAATTAAACAAAAAAGAATAGCAAAAAAAATTGGTGAAATATCTGAGAAAAGAATGATGGGTAAATTGGCCCATATAACCAATACAAATCTCATGAATACCACGTGAGCGCTAGTTACAAAAGCTTTATTTTCTAATACGGAGACAAACTACAAAAACCCCGGAGAAGAGAGTTATAAGCCTTCAAATATTCACACAAACACGTTTACTACACTAGCTGAGCCCCGCATGCGTTGCAATGCTATTTCCCGTATATCCGACTCACGCTTGACCGATTATACTGTTTACAACAATTACAGCAAATAGTGGGATCAAGAAGCCTACATACTTTATAATTCTATTGGTGATTGGGCTGGGTCCCATACATTTTTGCCCATCATTCTTAGAGAAAATCGTGCTTTTATGAAAACAAAATAACATTTTTGCAGTGCAAGTTCAAGAAATTGTAAAAAATAAGGCGGATAAGAAAAATTTTTTTTTTTTTTACCTGTACATGAACCTTAAAAATCCCTTTCAATATGTACAGGTTATCGAGTACCATTCATTACAAAAATATTTTTCGCTGGAACAGCTAGCTTTGTAAGCAACTAGACTAAAGGGTCGTCAAGATACTAATATTTTCATTACAAAAGTTACTCTTAAATGTAAAATGATAAGACCAAAAAGTCCAGCGACACTTATTTTTTATCAGTTTCAAAAAAGAAGATTCTATGATAACTATACACAAGGGCTACCACAACAAAATAGTCTTGACGTAGATAGTGTCGTCCCTAGTTGATTATACTTGGTTATGCAAGCAATAGTGTCTGTGTAGTACCTGGGAAGGTGCCGAATCGGCCGGTGCGCTGCGAGGAGCCGACGTACCAGCCGTCGTCACACTTCTCCAGCACGTACACCGTGTCGCCCTCGTTCAGCTCGAGCTCGTCGGGGTTCTGCGGCCGGTACTTGTACATCGCTCGGTAGCTGCGACCAACAATAATGATATAAAACATCGAGGACTTGGAGTTTAAAATATCTTTGCAACAACACAAAATTAATCAACCCTTAAATAATAATTAACTACAGCATTAGAATATGAGGGTCAAAGGTAAATATATCCTATGACTCTTCTTGGACTAACTCGCGATAAAAATCCACCCAGCAGTTTTGTCTACAATAGGTATCAAAGAAGGAGCACTTTTTGCATTAATTCTGGAAGCTGGATGAAAGTTGAAATCTTTCATCCAGGTTCCGCAAATCTAGTAGAAGTCTCCTCGTAGCACAAAAACGTTTGCACTTCATTTGAAGATTCGAGGTTTCTGTTGTGAAACATTTTATATCCTATAGAGGCAGCATAATGGAACGCTAGAAACAAGTAAACTTACGGAATAGCTTCAGCGTTGGTGTCGACATAGAGAGGCTCCGAGTTGTTGAGGTCGACCCCCGCGCCCGTGGGCGGCCCGTACCCGCGCTCCGACGGCGTCATCGACGCCTGCGCTGTTTTAGTCGTGTACCCTGAAACAGCACGAGTTATGCGTTTAGACGCAAAGCAAAATTTCCAGGTGTTGTCCCTTCTATGGTATGGTATGGTATGGTAAAAACAGTTACTTTTTTAACTTAACGACTGATCAATTCGTATATGTATACTTACCTAAATATTCAAATGAATGGATTTTCAATGCACTCGAGGGTCTAATGTTACATCCCCTTGCAAAAAACACGGGCACTAGCGTTTTTCCCCATACCATTGCCTACAAGAATGACTTTTTCTGTTTTGACAACCAAAAGTTCTTAAGCAATTTTATTTTTAGTAACGCTTGTCATTAACTAATAAACTAGTATCTCTGTTGAAAACGAATCTTTCAATGTTAAAGGATTTGAAAAAATAAAATGTTGGAGTTCATACAAAATTGTATAACTTTGTACGGACGCATCAGCTGTTGGTTTTTAAATCCGTAAATTAAAGATCCGTTCTTAACAGGACATCAGTTTAGACGTTACTTAATACTCAAAATTAAATTGTAATTAGCAACAAAATTGGTCAAGAACATTTGATTGGTAGGCAAAATTATAAAGTCATATTTATATTTATAGACAATTGTATGGGAAAAACGTAAGTGCCCGTTTTTTTGCAAGGGGGTGTAAAAAAAAAGGATTTTAATATATTTTGGCCAACTAAGAACTTGGTTCGCTGAGCTCACTGCAGCGTTGTTGTGCCCGAATGCTGCTGCTAGGAACCGCGCAATGTAATTGTACAATGAAGGTAGGTATACTCGCGAGCAAAAAAATACATCTTTTTAATTTTTTCAAGTCCACCCAATGTCTGTAAATAATTTGAAAATTACAGTCTGAAATTACTGCCCCGATTTCCATGTTTGTTAACTTTATGTAAAGCTAAGATTACAAGAAATATTTCACATATTCAATTCAGAAAGAAAAGGTTTACAAAGATATTGGGTGGACATAAAAAATGCAGTGTTTTGGTTGCTCGTGTAAGTGTATCTTGTCGTTCGTGGGCAGCTGCTCGGCAGTTACCGGGCAGCGGCAGCTGCGCGGGCGGCGCGTTGGCGAGCGCGGCGCTGTTGGGCTGCGGCGTGTAGCTGTGCGCGCCCATGCTGCGCCTGGCCGAGCCGTTCAGCAGCCCGTGCGCCGCCGGGGACGCCACCGGCTTCTCTGACTGCTGACTCGATTGGATCTCTGGAAAGTTCAAATCACTGGGTTATGATAATGAACTCTAATTACTTAACGTAGGTGCTGTGGCCTAATTTCGGTAACCAGTATTATTTAATCTTTCAAATAAATAGAAATAGCGTTATGCCAGTTGAATCATTGAGCCATAATAGTTTAGGTTTAAAAATAGAATAGCGCAGTGAAATAAAGTTAAAAAAAAATAAGGTCATGATATTAATACTCTGCAACCATTGTTAAATTACCCGAAAAATGCAACCTCTAAAAGTCTTACCTGAGCAACTGATTTTTTTTTTCTATAAGTGGAAACTGTTTTGGCTAATGTATTTTTAAGCTATGATTGTATCTCAATGTGTTATATTTTGCTGTTTGTTACACTAATAAATAAATAAGTAAATAAATAATAACAGGCCATTTTTAAATGTTTCAGTACACCAAAACTTTTAAAGAGGGAAACTACTGTCAGGAGAACGCGCGGCAGGAATTTCAACTGGTTATAAATTTCAACACGACTTTAAGGTCAACTTACCAGGTTTACTCTGACTAGGCTCCTGTAATATGGTCACATAGCTGTCGGGGAAGATGCCGGTCTTGGTGCCGTTCCGTCCCTCCCACCAGTTCTGGTCGATGCGGCGCGTTAGCACGACAACCTCGCCCTTCTTGAGAGGTAGCTCGAGGTTGGTCTGCGCTGTAAAGTCGAACTTAGCGCGCGCCCTGCCTTCTTGAACAATTGGCTTCTTGGGCGAATGCGCTACGTCTCCTTTTAGGATCTGGAATAATTAAAAAGATAAATTAAACTATATAAAAATATAAATTATACTTAAGTATTAATTCACTTTGTACATAAGTATTGTCGCTGCAGCGTGATTAAATGAAGATGACACTTAATAAATATACTCATTTCACTCATATTAATTTAAAAACCATATGAATATAGTTGGTTCAAAAATCAAAATATTGTGGTCATACTAACAGTTATCAACCCAACCACACAATGAAAAAAAGGAAGAAAAGAAGGAGGTATGTAAATCGACCAGATTCACATTAAATAATAAGGACATGAAAAACATAATATTCAGCCGTGGTGCTGCACCAATAAGAGCGTCACTCATTACGATGCCAATGCAAGCCACAATGCTGATTTTTAGGGTTCCGTAGCCAAATGGCAAAAAACGGAACCCTTATAGATTCGTCATGTCTGTCCGTCTGTCCGTCCGTATGTCACAGCCACTTTATTCCGTAACTATAAGAGCTATACTGTGGAAACTTGGTAAGTAGATGTATTCGGTGAACCGCATTAAGATTTTCATACAAAAATAGAAAAAAAACAATAAATTTTTGGGGTTCCCCATACTTAGAACTGAAACTCAAAAATTTTTTTTTCATCAAACTCATACGTGTGGGGTATCTATGGATAGGTATTCAAAAATGATATTGAGGTTTCTATTATAATTTTTTTCTAAACTGAATAGTTTGCGCGAGAGACGCTTCCAAAGTGGAAAAATGTGTGTCCCCCCCCCGTAACTTCTAAAATAAGGGAATGATAAATGTAAAAATAATATATGATGTACATTACCATGCAAACTTCCACCGAAAATTGGTTTGAACGAGATCTAATAATTAGTTTTTTAAAGAATAAAGAAAAACATTTATTTAGATGTATAGTGGTACGGAACCCTACGTGCGCGAGTCCGACTCGCACTTGGCCGGTTTTTGGGTTCATTCTTTACCTCGGACGGTAACTCAATAAAAAGAAAAGAAAATACAAATAGCAACACAACTAAACACAATTAATACATAACATTATTGAATGATGAAATATGGTTTTGGTAGGATGATAGTTATCAAATTTATTGATTACTGCATGAAACAAAGCAAAGAAGCGATTGCTTCATTCATTAAACAGAGTTTGTAATTAGGTAATAACAATACATAAAAAACTATTAATTCCAATTGGTTCAAAGCTTACCTCAACATAATTATAGGGGAACAGTCCGACCCTCCCGTGTAGCTCTCCCTCGTACCAATTAGAGTCTATCTGTCTCCGTACGTGGATCAGGTCCCCCTTTCTGAAGCTCAGTTCGCGCTGTGTCTGCCCGTTAAAGGCGTAAAGGGCCCTCGCGGCGACCATCTCGGCCTCATCGTACCGGTTCAAGGGAACTACACTCTTCTGGGAGGGCGTAAAGTTGTCTTGATGACGCCGGTTTTGCATATCTTGCAGTTCCTGTAACACAAAAAGGAAATTGAAGTATTTTTTTACAACGATGGAACGCTTTTGAACACTAATAATTATGTCTTGATTGAGGCAAAGAAGTATTTTAATTGAATGTGAACAATTTGTACAGCTGTAGTTTTAATTTGGCTTAAAACCATGCGAAGCGGAAAAATAGAACACGACAATTTGATGTTGGTAGTTGTACGGAATTAAAAAAAAAACAAAATGTTGCCGAAGCTAATGTTCTAATAAATAATAAACGTTAAATAAATAACAATTATGATATTGATGGCAGTAGCGCAACAAGTTAAACAGCATGATAATTCGATAGTCAATAGATAATTGCAGTTAATAGAAACACTCGTCAGTCACTCGTCTCACACTCATCACCTTTATGGAGGCATCAAACATGTCTATGTCGTACGGGTGTATCTCATTTTCCTGAAAATTCCAACATGTAAAGTAGGTATTTAGTATATTATATCTAAATAAAAGTTAATTATTCATAGATTTTAACCACGTAATTTATATTTATGTTTGTGTTCGTTTCTTTTATAGTTTATTCTAGGCCTACCGTACCTATTTTTATGTCTAAATTTTAATGTAATCATGATTTCTACAAATTAAATAAATTACGCAATTTATAATTACCACTAACCATAGTAAACACCGTTTAGTTATGATCGCTTATTGATCATAGTAATATTGATTATCAGGTCGTTAACACGCACTTTTAAACACTATTCTCCATTTAAATTCACATTATTTACACGTAACATGAGTAAAAAGTATGCGCGCACGCAATGATCGTTTCTCGCGCACGCTGCGCTTACACTGTGGAAACTATGGTTATTTAGTTCCAAGCACAAAGGCGCATTCTCACTGGATATCAAATTAACTATAACTGTAACTGATAACCCCTATTACTCAATAATCACGAGCTAAATTCCAATGGCATGATGCGTTGCGCGTTTGTATGGTCAGTTGGTCAACGGATTTTTGTTATTCAAGGTCGTTGTAATACCGGGTCGAAAATTATCACGTTTCTTTAATTTATTCGTGATACACAACATAAGCATAGTTTAGGAATTGTTTAAGTTCTCAATGAAGCAAGCAGTCTTCATTTAAAGATAAATTGTTATATAAAATAGGGTAATTGACAAAGACAAAAATATCGAAGAAACATTAATTTTACTTCTTTTCCTGTAAATATAAAGGTATTCAGTTACAAGGCAGCAAATATATCACTAAAACTTTGGATAAACTATATTGTTTGGAAACCTCTTAAAGTAGTTAGTTGAGATGTCGGCCATTGCAATACCTACTATTGTATAGCTTTAGATTTTAAAACAAATATGCGCCCACGCACCCATTGTGACGGTAGCTACTCGAATAAAATTACATCTCTATTCACAAACCAGGCTCGTGCTTTCTCGACGTCACGCTCTCCACATCTAATTACAAGTTAAGCAAATGCAACTACATTTTAGTGTACATTAGCGTTGGAATAATAAATAATTCCAGGAAATAATTTTAAAGCTATTTAAACACGAGTCAGAGAATAAGAAAGCACTGATTTACATTAACATCAATCTTTCTTGTGATTAGAAGTTAAAAGAAGAAAGCCTTATAAAGTTGCAGTTAGCCATCCTTTTATACGAAGACTACTTACTCGTTTTGTCATACGAAAAGTAAATAATTTAGAAAGATTTACAAAATCATGTTTAATAGAAATAGCGTTATGCCAGTTGAATCATTGAGCCATAATAGTTTAGGTTTAAAAATAGAATAGCGCAGTGAAATAAAGTTAAAAAAAAATAAGGTCATGATATTAATACTCTGCAACCATTGTTAAATTACCCGAAAAATGCAACCTCTAAAAGTCTTACCTGAGCAACTGATTTACAATTGCATTACATGCTTATGTTATTGTGTGTGTTTTTAATTATTTGATAGTTGTTTTTGCATTAGTTCATATGTTTTTTATTTTGATGATCTCAATATATTTTCGTATATTTTGACATGCAATGCAAATAATGCAATTGACATTGGTAGATAAATAAACATAACTAAACAAAACAATATTTTAGCAAGATAGCACAAATTTCATTCACCTTCAAATTTCTAAAACGTTCATTCATAATGGTAAATCTTCAACAAACAATTTTGACTTTCGTGCATATTCCCCATTATAACAGATGCTGCTAAAGAAAACTCTAATAAGTAGAAGGAAACGACGATCTCAGCATATTAACTAATGACACAAACACATCAGATTTCTCTTCAAAAGGTCTTTGAACACTGCACACAAACCGCAGTCGATTCGCAGATAATTTCTCCACTAGCAATAATCGCGGTGAAACGCAGTGAAAAGTTATCCGCGCTGCCGAGCAACGTCCGGTGTGGTCACATCCGCTTGTTTAGGATCAACTCGGGAAAATAGACAACATGCCCATACAATGTATAAATGATTGATCAATTTTACAATATCTAATAACGAGAAAACGCATTTCTTTGAACTAGCATGGATTCGAAAACGGCCTGGGAGGAAAGATGGCCGATTGTAAAATGACCGGCTTTTACTTTTGATTTATTTTATTTACTGACTACTTATATTGTCACGCACTTGACACTGACTTAATCTATTACAGAACCGCCATGAATAAATAATAAGAGACACTAACATGAATTAACTTTCGTAATAGTCACTGCACAGTTTGGAGACATATACGAGATTCTAAATCAGCATTTAATTCTCAAACATAAATGCGAGTAGGTAATTGTTCTCTACTATCGCGAGATCTGCGATAACGTGACAACGCCGCGCACGCGCCGGTAGTAAATCGTAACGGTGCGACTCGACACGTTTCACTGTACTGTATGTAAATACTACGAGCACGTTTCGTAGTGGAAACTGTAAGAAAAGACAGTCGGCGCGAGAGAAACCGCAACTAGATAATCTTTCCCGCCGAGGTGTAGAAAACAGATAATTTACATACACATTTACGCTACAATTGACGTTTGTATTATATGATACTCGCTAGGCTTTCGAAACAATTTTTATTAAAAGAAATAGTGACCTACTATTATAAAAGCTTTCAATTAGGTATAGTTTCTCAGAATTCGTTTAACATCGCTTCTTCTTAGTCATTGCATAAACAAGTATGCAATTAATTATTTAAAGGAGAATGCTATTAGTTAAATAAAGTACAAAAAACAGAATAGAAGTCACTAGTAAAAGTAAAAATATTTTATCATTAAAAGTATATCACACTAATACCTACGTATTTAGATATAAACGTACCTAATTTTAGTCTTCGACGATTATACCAGTACGATATAAGATAACGAAGATGACATGTGTTGATTAAAATACCTTTTTTTTTGACACTTCTAAACAATTATATGACCTTGAATTTCAAAGACTATTTAGGTACCTTATGAAATCCCTTTAATATCAAATATATTCGCCGATGGATATCGACCAAACTGCAGTCGCGTGCCGACCTAACAAGATTAAACATATTGCGAGCGTTGACTGACAGGCTAATAGCATTCTGATACCGCTCACCGCGATACCGATACTTTGATCCAAGGTTTGTGGGGAAAACATATCTAGACGTATACACAATTTATGTAGGTACTTAATGCGTTTTAGAAACTAAATAATTATTAAGATTACAGTAACCCTAGTAACATTGATGCACAAATTTCTGACATACTAACTTTAAATAAACACAGTTACTATTCATACTTGGTTGCTAGGTAAGAATCTAAAACAACCGGCGTAAGTTATTACTTCCTAGGCCAACTTTTGGCGGCGTTTCTATGGCTTCATAACAAACCAATTCTGACGTTCAGCTCGCGGAGTTCAATACAATGAGATCGCGTGACTGAGACGAATCACTCACCGTCATTATTCTGTATACTAAAACGGTTCAACCTTTAAGCCTGACACACGCTAAACTTATTAGGCACGCATGACTCGATCAAATTAAAGTAAAAGCAGTTCGTTCAATATCTGTAGTAGGATATTTATTGACATAAACTTTCGATTTTAAATTGAATTGATAAGACGTCCTTTGGAGTGAAATTTATATTCCGTACGTTTCATAATCAACCATAAAAACCTATATTATCCACGCATATTTCCAGTTGTGCACTTTTTTGTGCAACCCATTTTATCCCTTTTCTCATTAAGAATAAATGCCTCCGTAAGATCAAAGGTGGGATTATCTTGGATAAACCCGTCAAAGACACATCTCGGATTAAATTTGACAGGTTGTTCAGTTTAACATAATTATTAAGTTCAAGGGGTCTTTCATCGGTCTAATCATTGAATAGGTCTTTGCATGAACTCACTTACAATGAGGACCGAATTGAATTCTGTTGCAGATACATATTTTAGCTGTATGGATAATACACACATATGGATATGTAATGTATGTAGCTGCAACGGAATTTAACTTGGTACCTACCCAAAGTAGAAAACGCAATAGTTCAGTTGGTTCTTGGGCTACACCATACAAAATTGCCAAAGGTCCTTTACCCCAAATTTCCAAAGACATGACACAGATAGCAAAAACTTTACCTGCAAGTACTTGTGCCTCCTCTGTTCCCTGTAGAGCCTCTTCATGTGCTCGGCTTGCTGGCGCGCCAGCTCGCGCTCCGGCACCAGCGGCAGCGGGTCGTGCCGCACCGGGCAGCGGTAGTGGATGTTCACATCGCTCTCCACGTAGCGCCGCGGGGACTCTGTCATGACAATCGTGAACTTAGGACCATATAACTGATTTTGAGTGAGAAAGCAAAGTAAAAATCTACTCATTGAAGTCTGTCATTTACCCGTCTTAAGACGAAACGAGCACCTAACTTATTTAGAGCGATATTATTAAAATGATCTCGACCGTAATGCCAATCTCAAGGTGAGACAAAAATATAAATATAGATAGTTTTCAATGGCTTGACGTTTACTTTGACGTATCTTGTGACGGACGTGTAAGGAGCGTTAATACGAACTCATCCCTCCGGTTTTTTTTGGGAACGTACAATCTTATGACCCAGTATTACATACAGTAAATACACCATATGACTTAAATATACTAATCAAGATCAGATGTTTAAGTATCGAACCAGGAAAGAGAGTACCTATTCAAAGTCGAAGTTTTTAATTGATTCTCAGAACAAGAAGAAGTAGGTAAATATACACAAACGAGCCATTGGTTGGATGGCAACGGTATTTCCTAAAATTTACAATAACTAATGTAAATATCGTTCGCAAAACAACGATACGTTTACAACGCAACTAGGGCAATCCGGTCCGGCAACGTTACTGTTTTACTGTTTACGTGTCAAACTTTTGTCTTTAAGCTTAACTTACTGTAGTTATAATTAGGAAAGGAAGAAAGATAAAACGCACTCATCTAATCATATTGCAAAATTCAAAAGGTACCTACGGTGTTTAAACACCAATGGGATTATAGTATATTTTTATAATTTGTAACATGAAACGCAAAGAGAGCATATAAAGTTCATAATAATTCTTCCACTTTCACTTGGAATTATATATGTTTTATAATTAACTCGAGTATTTTGGCGAGAATAAAGTATAAATGTTAAGATAAAACTTGAAAGTGAAAGCTACTAATGTAATGTTATGGCGTCTTGACTCATGCCGTAACACGGCCATTGATGATTTGCGCCGATTATGTGATGAGACGTAACTCTACGCGCCGCCGGCGGAACTGGTTTTGGGCCACGGGTATAATAAATCGTGTGTTAAAAAGTAAAAAGTGATAAGACAAAATGATCACCTTTATTTTAAGCCTTATCAAAGGAGCTCTAGGTTCAATTTGGGTATGGGATATTTCTTATGAGTTTTTTACCTCCTTACGATTTTATAATGCAGTACATTCGACTACATATTCTCGTTTCCGTCGCTGATGTAAGATTTTATTGCAAAAGTGTGACGGCAGATATATTGACGGAGATAAACGGAAGTAATTAAAATCGAACGAAAGGTGCAATGATTAGGAGGAATGAGAATTATATAATTGTGGTGTTGCGAAATTGAATAACGTTTGTGCCTAATAGACCATAAAGGGGCTTGATTACTACTTTATCGGCACCTTTTGAAATATGAGTAATAATGTTTTCGTTTAGATACAACTATGTTTGTTGTTGCCAGACAAAATTATAAAGTAGAAATCGTACGCGTACGAATCAAATCGAAAGCCCTTCACGTAACCCAACTTTCACGATCTTGTCATTCCAACCACGTGCTTGCGCCACGCATGGTCATTTCTACACAAAAAGATAAGACATAACTCGCTTAACAGTCGAAGCGGGACTTGCAGCCTTGTGTCATGGCAAAAACTTGATTTCACTTAGGTACTATAATCGCAAGTGAATTGGTTGCAATGTTAATCGGCGTTATCTGGTACGTACCGACTTTTAAAATGTGTAAAGGATTATTATATTCAACCTTCCGTTTGATTTAACAATTTAATACAAAATTACTGTAAAATCGTTACAATAACTCGGTCAGTCTAGGATGATCCTAAGGGTATGATAGTTAACATGAACATGTTTTATTTATTTAAACTTATTTACGCAAAATACATATAATAAAGTACAAATAGCGGACTTAAAGCCCAATTCTCTACCAGTCAACCTGTAGGCGAAACAGAAAAAAAGTAAGGTCGGTACGAAAAGCGTTGAAAAAAACTGTTTTAATGAAATATATACCTACTTACAAGATAGATACGGGTATATATGAATACTACATATCGCTGCTTATCAATTAAAACGGCCCAACTCAAAATCGGTATTTTTTCAGTAGAGTGGTTTGAAAATAAAACAAATTTAATTTCAAAATATCTTGTATTAAAATAAACTTAAAAACTTTTTTCTTTGTGCTACTAACTTCCTTGGTTAGTCAAGAATAGCTTTAGCATAACATTATATTTAAATAGCACACGTGATAATCATAAAACAAAAAAACAATGACTAACTTCGGGTTAAGTCTTAATAATCATAATATTATTATGAGCAAGAAGATCACAAGTCGTAATACTTATACAGTAATACAAAATTTTACGACAAATAACGACCTATTAGTCTTTAACTCATGTAACAAACTTAATTTTTTCTCTAATAATGTTGTATCACGTTTTGTGTACACAATGTAACATAAATTTCTTTTTAATAATGACTCATCATGTATTGTGCACAAAATTTTACATTTAAATTATTATCAACAAGGTCTGAATACAACTTCGGTCGTTGGAGACGGCCATACATTTTGTAATAAATGGCACATTAATGTTTGCGACTCTAACAAATATTCTCACTAATTGCCTTTTATCAGTGTTAATAACTATTTAAGTACTAGTATAATTTAAATCACAATATTATCACCAGATTTTTTATATTTACTGTAAGTATAAAATTATTTTTATTAGGTGCCGCAAAATAAATTCACGTTGCCTTTGTATGTCCCCCAATTCCCAATAATTTTTAAATATAATTTTTCTTTGAATTTCTGTAATTTCTTGAGAACATTTTAGTTTACATTTTTCAGTACAAGGAGGCTTCAAGGATTTTTCAGGCACGACACGTTTCGACGTTGATATGTACGATTTACCAGTATTTCTCAGTCTTTTTGCTGTATTACGAGTCCAATTTTCAGGGGCAGCCTTTCTTTTACGCGTTATTTCTTTGTGTTGAAGAACAGTATTCTCATTTGAGATCTCTTCTGCATTAGTCTGTTCTTTATTAATGCGATTTAAGGAAGTGGCATTTTCATCGTCCGAACTTAAGAAGTCGGCTGCGGTGTTAGAGATTATGTTGACCTGTTTCTCAATTCCTTGTTGAAGTGTTTTATTGGTAGTGCTAGGACTGTTATAAATGGTTGTATCCAGCATATTTTCTTCCAGATTAGGATCAAAAGGCGACGAACTCGGAAAAACGATATTTTTGCTAATAGGATTTGTCACAGGTAACAAGCAGGTATAGGTGCGGGTGTAGTTATCGTCACTATCTGAAATCCAGTCGGGTGAAGACATAATCTGTTTGTTCACTTGTTGACAACAATTTAGAGGCTCAACATTCGGAACACTAGAGGAAGGCTCACAACCCGAAATATCGTAAGAAGAGCCATTATCAGGCTTTGACACATCTTGGTTGTTATCCTCGGAATCAGAAGAATCTGACGAACTGCTGGAAGAAGAACTTGAGCCTGAGGAAGAGCTGGAAGAGGTTGATGAGGAAGGTGAGTTGCTGGTAGGGGAAACACGTCAGCGTGGTAGGCGTTTCCATATCAGGAATTATTGGTGCTGCTGCGTTGATGTTGCTTGTAGGTGAAACACATTTTACCGTATCAGGAATTATTTGTGCTGCTGCATTGATGTTGCTTGTAGGTGAAACACGTTTTTCCATATCAGGAATTATTTGTGCTGCTGCGTTGATGTGGCTTGTAGGTGAAACACGTTTTACCATATCAGGAATGATTTGTGCTGCGTTGATGTTTTCTTTATCATAAGTAGAGAATGTGTCTCTTCCAATATCGTTTTGCTTACTACAATGCCCCACAGTACTTTTTGACTTTTCAACGCCTTTTTTATTTTCAGATTCATTTAATACTTCTTTAGTTTTAGTAGGCGGAGTCATCTTTATTTGTGATTGTTTTTTGGTATATTTTTTTCTTTTTTTAGGTGTCACACTCACGCGTCCTTCACTAGAACTCGAAGAAAAAGAATTCAATGAATCTCGATTTGCAAAATTTTTAAAGGTGGGATCTTTAACACTGTCATCCGAAGAAAAATCTTGATTTTCACACAAAGTTGCTGCAGAAGTTGCTGATTTTTTGGCTATTTTTAAATTTATCCGAAGATTCTCAAACATTTTTCCAGTTCGCGTGTTCATCTCTGGAACCAAAAAACAATACTTTTGGTCTAAGATCCGAATAGGAGACGATTTGCACCGGGCTGTTTATTCAGTACTTATATCATTTAGAAAAAATATTAAAAATGATCTTTTGTTTTAAATTGCAAATGCTTGTTTAATAGACAATTTACACACTAATCGAAATTATGAAGTCTATAGAATATGCAAACGTTAGGTTTGGTGCAAATTATTAGTTCCGACTTACCTGTTTATACCTGTCTACCCAATAGTTTGACGGGAAAAAAATAGTAATTTTTCAGCCTACCTATTTGCCATAATATTACTTAAATATGGTATAAAATACTTATATCGAATAAACAGCCCGGTGCAAATCGTCTCCTACCTATTCGGATCTCCTATTATTTGGTGTAACACGCGTGACAAGCTAGGTAGTCAATTGCAGTAAAAAATACTATATTAAAACATAGAATAGAGTCAAAGCATACGTTAAATTAATCACGTGTTTTGTAAACAATGCCTGCAATATTTGCTTTAAAACAACTTACTATGAACAATATGAACATGGTCTATGACGCACAGTGTCCCAATTTGTTATAAGTAATTTTAGTACGACTAACTTTATTCGGTAGACAGGCATATCTCGCGTAGTTAATAATACAATTGGTTTTCTGTTTCGTAAATACTGGCTAAATTCTTATGACAGAAGTGGAATACTTACTCTTTCATGAAGAATGTTGCACTTCGTAATGTTACACTATTGCAGAAAAAATAGCACAGATAATAATTAATTTTATCGTAAAGAGAGTTGTATTTTGTGATGTAGCACTATTGCATAAACACTAAGCAACAATTCAGCGTCTTATTTCGCGATGTGCCGTTATTCACGAGAAAAACGTAGTTACGTTACCAAAAGCTGCGGCGTAACTGGCATGTGGCCGCTCTTACCGATAACATGGCGTCGAGTTCCAGCCAATCACATAACGGCGCAGTGCTGCCACGCGGCCATTTTTTGAAGTAGCGACTTGGGTGTTTTATTCAAGATAAAGTTTAGCTTATTTTCTACGTAGTCTTATACTTACTTCAAAAATGAAGTATTTTGCAATAGTGCGTTATTTTAGATAAGCAGCGATATATAATATTCTCTTCGAATTAAAACAAAAAGTTTACTTATATTAGTGTACTAATGCAAACCTTTAAACGACGTTCATTAATGTAAATTACTATTAACTTTTCATATTAATATGCTTCGCTTGCGAGTAAAGTGCGTAAGTGATTAAAATAACAGATCATCCCAGATTGACTCAGAAAGAGCATTTATTTAAAAAACCCAAGCACAAGGTATCGTCATTTCTTAACCGAGTTACATCAATTGACGACATAATTGGAGGCCCATGATTACATTAAACTAATATTTATAACAATATAAAACTTAAAACTAACACCGAGGTGACAGAACTGCGTGGTCCTGTTTTGTTTTGTGTTGTTTTGTTTTCTCTGGTTCGATTCCTGGTATGAGAGATATTTGTGTGATGAGCACAGTATTTGTTCGGAGTCTTTTATATTTTCTATATATTTAAGTATGTATTTCTCTATTAATGTCTGTTACAAAATATTACCATATACCCACTTTCGCATTTTTAATAATATCAACTTCATGACTGCGTCAGATAATGCGACACGATTAAGCATTTAGGATAACATAATAAGCAATCGATTCGTTTATTTGATTGCGTGAATCAATCCGTTGGTAAAAAGTGACGGATGCGTTTAACAAGGAATACTTGAACGAACGAACGGTTCGTGGCTATTGGCAATGAACACAGAACTCTTTAGGTAGGTACAGCAATCAAAATGCAGACATAATTATTGAATATAAACGACAGAAATCGTGAGAAACATGGTAAGCAAACAGACGAAAACAAGAGAAAGATATTGTTTTCGATAACGTACATAAATCAAATAGATAAATAGTAAAAATTGTTTTAAAGATAACCGTGATTAAGTAGCAAAATTATAAAAAAATACAAACAAAATATTTTTGAAGTTGGTTAAAAATAGATAACTTTGTTACTGTTAACTCAAACGAGAAACTACCTAATTAGTGTTATGAAGTTATCTACGGACCGTGCTTTCTATTGCTTTCATCACGTAATTGCGGAAAAAGGTATTGCAAAGATAGTAACTTTCGCTTACTGGACCAAACAACGTACACGTAGTAGTCTTTGTTTTATTAAAGTCAAACTAATAAACCGGTTCGTTAGCTTCACGAAAAAAAGTGTCGCCTTCACAATCAAATTAGAGTCAAGGCACTGCGTTGTTTTAATAATGTTTCTTAGTAACAAATTAACTATCGAAGAAATTAAAATTCATTAGCAGATGATAACTTAATTGCATCTGACATAAATTACGTTTATCGTCGGACAATCATCTGTAGTACCTAATGTTATGGTATTGCTTTGTGTGTTGTGGTAAGCCGCAGAAATGCGGGGAATGTTCAAAGATAAACTTGACTCGGAACAAAACTGATAAACTCAAGGTAGATTGCAAGTAACAAAAGTTGATTCAAAGTAATCATGTTCATCGTATTCATAGCGGATAACATAATCTTTCTGAACAATCACGGATGAGTAAGGGAATTTCTTACTTGATATTCTTACAACGCATTAGCTGCGGTTTGTGCAACATAATATTTCCGTAATTCTATTAAGTTCACCTAAGTTAATGATAAAAAGTAAGCGACAATTTCGTGGCACGACCTTTTGCAAATTTCATAATCTGTCCCCCGACCTCAGCACGACTAATCGACCACGGAAATCTCTAGCACGTTTTTTTATGAAGAAAATTTTGCCATTTTTTCCATTTGTTTAGTGAAACCTAATTAGGTCACAAATCTTAGTAAATAGCTGAAACGACTCCATTACTAGAACTTTTATGCATTTTAAAAATGTAATCAGTATAAGCAAAGCAGAGAATGAGAACCTCCCTCTTTATATTACATTACCTAGTTGGATTTTTATTTTCAATACCACAAATAAAATAGGTTCTTTATATTTTATCAAATAAAATAAATTAACACAAAATTAATTGTTTACACCATTGCCATAACCAGTTAAATTTGTTTTTGTTAAGATTAGCACAATCAACAAATTTTCTCCATAAACAACCATAAAACTATGTTAAGCGCTTAGCTAAATCAAATTGTAATTTATACTTCTTACGATGTTATCTAATGCGTCATTACGACATAGTTCTATTGTGGCCTACTTTAACCGAGAAATAGTATACGTTATATTGAAAGCACACTAAATAAATCATTATGGCAAAAACTGTCTCTATCAGCCGCACTCAGAGTCAGCTGCTAATAACGATTAAGTCAAGTTTGAAAAAGGAACGTCTTAATTGTCTCTAAATGTTTCCGAGTACGGTGGTAAGAGTCTCATATTTATTTCTGCAAAAAAAGCAGCTTGGAAAAACTATCACCGAGGAATTTTAAGTAGCACACTAAACTTATAACAAAAATGGTAAATAAACAAACGTCGCACCGTGAGCTGTCATTTTCTTAATCTGCTTTAGAATGCCCATCTCAAATGCACGGCACTTCACTTAGCACAATACAAACAATTACAACCACACTACGATTTGTCTTGTCTAGTTGTCGGCCCGTCAGCGCGATCGCGACGACTGTCGTCAGTCAACGTCCACGATAGATCAGATGCTTTCTTGTTGCTTCCACTCGGCCACAACATCGCCTTGTCTCCCGCCAAAACCATAATGCTTGTGGCATTCACGGGCAGCGCGCGGCCGTGGTTATAATGGTCAATGGTAATATGCCGAAAGTAATGTTTTAATGAATACTTATTTGAATATTTATGTACACGTACATAAACATTAAACCTGTTTTAGAGGACTCAAAGTTTACAATACAGATTTTATTAGTCATTCTATTATTCGCTGTGAATGAAGTTCAGCTACACGGAGGTATTGTACAATCACAATGCGGAATGCACACAAAAAATATGCACGATAGGCGCACAATGTAGGCAATTTCAATTACTTCGGCTGTTGAAAAAAGTTTGACTAAAATTTAATTGTGCGCATTATGAACCAATACTCACTGTACGGCAGTGGAGCGTAGACATCCGGATATATTGTAGTCCTATTCGCCCAATCACTGGGTTCATGCACGGTGTGACGATTTTGCGTGATTTTAATATCGCTCGTTTTCCCTCTTATTTCAACTGGTTTTTCCTGATAGTTTTCTCTTTCAATCTCGTGATCACTTGATAAATTATGTATAGACGTTGAACGTGTTTTTATTTGAAACTGGTCGTCTTTATAAATAGTCTCAATTGGTGCCTTAGAGCTACTGGCCTCACTTTTTCTTTTTTCTTTTAATTGCATTGATTTGTAATCATCAGTGAGTACATCTGTATTACTCACTAACTCGCTGATATCGTCAACATCACTTTGTGCGATAGCTGCAGGAAAACTTGCTGTAACGATTGAATTATTGCTCTTCGAACTATCTGTATCATATTTAGCGATGGAATCTTTTGGACTACTTTCTTTAGAAAAGTAGGCAGCATCATCTACATCAGTTTCATTTTCTTCGTACAACAAATTAGTTTTTACGTACTTGTTCATAGCCATAACTGATTTTGATAACGACCCTGATGCGGGAACGTCGCTGAAAAATCCGTCATCTTCGTAGATGACATCACTGTTATTTCCAAATTTGTCCACGGTTGAATTTTTCGAGTCAGTTTTATCCATTTTATACAATACAGACTAGTCATACATACACTAAAAACACTTCACACAACGCTTGTTCGCGTAAAACTGAAGTCAAGATAACAAAGATATGAATACTTTATCAGCGGAAAATTGAAGATAACACTTGTCGATATGTTATAATAAATACAAAGCACTTCATTTCCACAAAAAATATGTAACACGGGCTTGTGTCCGCAGAGCACTATTAAACTTAAACAGAGGAGGCCCCGCTATTTACAATCGAAAAACCAAACCAACAAGTTTTTTGCCCGTCAGGGTCAGAAATACGATCACGTTTACGACGTTACATGAATCATTACACGTTTCGCTATTAGAATTCGAACGACAATCGTTCGTATATTAATGCCACTTTTGCCATTGAGAACTGGGTAAATGTCATGTCACTGATTATCGGACCCTGATTTTATGTACCGTGAGCTCTTAATCGTAGGTCGACACGTATGTCGACTGCGACGGTCAGACGCACAACTTGAGAGCCCGATTGTTTTGAACAAAGGCTATTGTTTTTTATTCGCACAGTTAAATAATAAGTGCAATTCACGTTAACTCCCACAAATTTTCCGGTATGAAAGTACAGTTACATTGTAATATTATCTAATGTAGGTTAATTAATCTCAACCGAAATAAAAATTTGACTTTAATCAATATTGATATTAGCAGTATTTTTTATAAATTTACTAACCTGTGTCAGAGTTGCTTCTATATGTAGCTCTCCGCGGAGGTTCTGGAGCCAAGTCGGTTTCTACCAGGGCAAAACAGGATGATAAGGAAAACTAAATAGGAAGTTAAGGAAAACAAAAAAGAACACACGAATTACTAGTTAAAGAATTACTGACGACTCATTCTGGTTTGTTTACTAAATAATTAATTGCGTTGCGGCAGAGCCAAATGGAAGCGCAGTGTTTTTTTAGAGACACGGAAATGCGACAGTAAATAATTCTTTAACAACAATCAACTCTATGCAAATATGCAGCTCCAAAATTGAACAAACACTATAATTTTAATATACGTAAACTATTTCGATTAAAAAGTAAATGTAACCTTGAAATGTGACCGTGTGTCGTGGATGCGTGACGTAGGGCGCGAGACGGAAGGGCCACGAGGCAGGCGGCGGGCGTGGGGGCGCGCGTGGCGGCTCGTAGCGGCTTGCCGGCCGATGAGCTGATGCATTGAACTCCTGCTTCGCGAACGCATCATTTTTGAGGATGGAACTTAACTTAACCGGGTCTTTGGCTACGGGTTTTATTACTTTTTTAACAGGAGACTTGCGACCTCCAACTAGACTAGAAGTTTTCTTGAGGGATCTATTATTATCGCTGCGTTTGGGGTACCGATGCGCTACCCACGGACCGGCTAAGTAAGGCGCGATATCACGCAGCTCGCTCATATCCGGCGCGGAAGCGTATATTTGACCTAACAGTGACATAGTTTCAAATCGACGTCGAATACGATGAACTTCACCGGTACGGCATTCTAAAGCTTCTTCAGCCGATCGGGAGCGAGGTGTAGCGCGTCTTCGAAGAGCTGCTAATTTTGATATGATATCAATATGAGGCATGTATCTGTTTGTTGGACGCAATGGTACTCGTGCCACGGGTAATACTGATTTATGTCTTTCCCGCCGAGAGTTTTCAAGATTTTGGTTAATAATATTACGAGAAATTTCAGGGTCACTACGATGGCGCCGTAACACGGCGCCGGCCGCAGAGGGCGAGTCGAAGCGCCGCGCCAAGCGGCGCACTTCTCCCGCCCGCGCCAGGTTAAGGTAGGCGCGCCAGTACCGCTCCGGGTCGGGCGACGGGCTCCGACTGCGCCAGATTGTCTCGTCGCTCGAGCACAGTAGCGTGTCAGGTGTACATCGTCCCGTCACGTGCATTTCCGAATAGGGTGAAGGCGACCGCGAACATATTTCAGGTTTCAGTGGTAACGACATAAAATTTTGCTTTTCGCTCTCACCGAATAATTCCTTGAAATTTGTACACGATTGTGATTGAAATATATATGTATTTTTCGGTTCCTCTTGCTCTACGGTAGTGGTTGTGCAAGGCATTTTTATGTCTGCTTTTTCTTTATCATCTGAATTTTCTCTAGCATGATAAACGATTTTAGTTTGATCAGCGTCGTTCCGAACAGATTCAAAATATTCCACTTTTTTCTTAACATCTTTGCTAGGGCCTCTATAAATGACAGTCTTATTAGAAACGTCTGAGCTACCCGTTTCAGTTTCACTGGCAGAGGACTGATGCATTGTTTCGACACTTTCCAACTGCAGTAATGCTGCTTTGTTGTCAAAACTTTCATTTTTCCCATATTCAACCACTATATCATTTTTGGGAGTGCTATTGGAAAGATTGACCTGATTTTCATGTTCAACAGGTAATGGAGGCGGTGGTATAATAAAACATTCATCACAATTGGACGAGCTATCCAGCTTGTTAATTCTATTTAAAATTTCTTTACTGAGGGTTTGCGAAATTATCCTTTTTTCATTTTCACTAAGAGTCATTTGAATTTTATTTACATTATTTTTAAGATCTTTGACGGATGATATTGAACACGCAATTGCAGCAATGGACTCGGATTTACTTAATTCGTTTTCCTTAAGTGGGGAGGAACAAGAAGAATTCAGAGAATTGCTTCTTACATGTAATGTAGAGTTTTTTATATCTTTCGAATCTTTTACCTCTATATGATACTTATCACTATCTTTCGCGGCTTTAGATTCTAACTCTTTACTATAAATTGCATTAAGTTGGTTTTTTAATGCGTTTACTTGTTCCATAGACAGACTACTCCACAAACGGTTGCCAAGTCCTATTTTCTTACGGAGTTCAGTAATGGTTGTATCTTGAAGCATTATTGTGGGTCTTACATGTGGTGAAATTTCATTTTTCTTTCTACTTTCATCTTTTCTGTTTATGTTAAACGCTGTTTCAGCGACGCTGGTGCCTCTCCAGAGAGGTTTATAAATATCTTTCGGATGTTCCATTTCTAATGAGTCGAAATCATTACCTTGTTGAAATTGTTCCTTTAGATCTTCGACTGATTTTTCTTTTATTCGCAGACCTCTATCACTGTCGTAGTTCCATCTAAAATCCTTCAAGTCTCTAGGATAAAATAAAACATCGTTTTCGGTTTGAGCAGTTTTTAACTTATGGTAAAGATTATTTAATTCTTCTTCGGCTCTTTCTATAGCTCTTATTTTTTTCCACCTATCAAAATCGATAATTTCTTCATCTTTTCTTCTGTGGCGTAAGTCAGAAGTTGATGTTGCCTTTTCTAGCTCACCTACTCTTTCCAAGTAAGTGTAATACCTATTAAGTTCTCGGAACCTTTCAGATCTCATTTTTGAGTTTTCCATGTCTTTAATGTATTCATCGTAGTCAGGGTCTTCTGCGGGAATATTCGGATTACTTTTTGTTTTTGTCATTAGTTTAATTGTTGGTTGTCTTTGTTTAGCATCATCTGCGCTCCGTGTACGTATAACTTTTTTAGCTTCTTCTTCAACCTGTTTCCCGCTTTGGATTCGAGCATTGTGTATTCGCCGATAAGATGGCGATCTAAAGGAAACCGGAGATGTGGACTGGCTTCTACTAGAACAAACGGCTGGAGATATTTTTTTCTGCACTTTTGGTGAAACAGGACGAGAAGTTTGTGAAAAGAATATTGTCGATGGTTGTAATTTGTCTTCGAGTTTTGGGTCTCTCATATCTATATGAGCGCGTTTGTGCTTTATTATTGGTGAAACGGGTCGCGTCGTTTCAGTTAATATTACTTTTGATGGAGAGATTGATTCCCTTGTGTTTTCAGTGCGTTCACCTATCTGAGTATTAGTTACTTTGCGTGTAACTTTTGGAGAAACAGGTCGGGAAGTTTCAGAAAAAACGTATTTTGCGGGTGAAAGTAAGTTCCGATTTAAGTCTGGCGATTTTATTCTGATTTGGTTTTCATTTTTGTGAAATATTACGGTAGGCGATTTTGGTCGAGATGTTTGTGAGAAATATAATTTATTAGTTGGAGGCTCACTTCTACTTCTAACTGTGGCTAATGAAGAATTGGATCCAAATTCTTCACATTTTGATAAACTATCAAACTTTCGTATTTCTTGGTACATTCTCCCGGGCCAGGATATAGACCGAGGACTTTGAATTCGTCCGGGGCTAGGGTATCTATCCCACATTTTAAAACGAGATGATGATACCGGCTTTCTGTGTATTAAATACGAGTTTAAAGACTTAGTCGAGTACGTGTCTTGTGGAAACGATTGAAACATTTTAGCTTTTTGCAGAACAGATGTTTTTTCTTCTTCATATGGTCGGGAAATTGTAGGTATCTGAGAGTTTCCTAAAAAGAGATGTTGAAAGAATGAATCTGTGATAACAGCGTCGCGAGTTTTTCTTATATCCCTGGCATTTATCTTATTTTTCCTTAAATCTTCAAAAGATCCGTAATTAGATAATTCGTTCGAAGTATCTCCAAATTGACTTACTGAATCACAATCATCAGATGATTTAACAGAACTTTTTTTAGAAGATTTCATTTTTATTATTTTTTTAGCTGGTTTATTGACTTCCTTTGACTTTTTACTACAAGATTCATGGCACGGGACGCTCCGAGGTCGAAGGATTACACTTTCCAACGATTTCTTTTTCTTTAAATTTGTAACTGTCGCAGTTTTTACTTGATTATTAGTTTTGAAACACGTAGAAGACTTAGCAACGGTAGAAACTTGAAGTGGCTTTGCTGGCCGGCTAGGTGTTGCTAAACAGGGACTCGACTTCGTGTGGTTAGACAATTTATATTTTTGAACTTTTTCAGCAGTCCGCATCATGTCTCTGCTTTTATGAGAATTTAAACTTAAAGCAGACCTCGGATTTGAGACATTCATTATTGTTTTTGTTGGGATCATTTTAGATGAACCAGTATTGGTTTTAGTTATGACTTTAGGTTTTACTTTAGACATTTCTATACGTTCATTCCGTTTATCTGAACTCCATAGTTTGTCTATTGGTGTTACTTTATCTAAAATGTTTGAAATTGGAGTTCTTCTACCAGCCCCGCCTTCAATAATAACAGAAGTTTGCGGCTCACTATATCTACTATGGATGGGTTTAGCATATTCAGTTGGTAACATTGTTTTTCTAGGCGAACCAAAACTGCTAGTTCCTATTGCCTTGATATCGCCCGCTAAATTCTTAGGCAAAGTTTTGGAAACATGTACATTCGTTTTTCTATTAACAGCTGGCGGTGCGGACATGGACATAACGCGGCTTTTCGTCGGCTTATCAGTGGTAGGTTTACTACCAGGCTCTCGTCGACTGATTATTTGCGTATTTTGTCTAGATAGCTTGTTGCTGATTTTATTTCTAAGAAAGTCCACATTAGATTGACATTGAACCGGAGCAGATGGTGTTGACGGCGCTGTTGAAGTAACAAGTCTTAAAGTCCTGCTGTTTCTCGAAGACACTCTCCGGGGAGGGGAAGGTGGATAATTTGCTATTCTCGTGGGCACATCAACAGTAATGAACGATGGTATCTTTTTCTTGAATTTTGTCTCTACTTGTTCAGTGTTGGTACTTGGGTAGCAAATAACCTCATGTTTTTGTGGGGTCTTCTTGTGTACTCTTATCTTGGTCAGAGTGGGTGATATCGGAATATATTCAATTTCCGATTCATCTGTGGAATTTTAACCACTGTTCAGTAGCACATTCTTCATTTTAATTGTGCTAGTTAGACGTGGGTAAAACGTGGTGGTGCTTCAATATTTCTGTGTTTTTAAAAGCGTTTTTGCTACTAATTGTGGCACTACTTAAAACAAAATACGTGAAATTCAATAGTGCTTGTTTTATTTTGGAGTTTGCTAGTAAGTCATGCATTACCTTATTACGAATCCGTTGTAATCCCAGCACCATATTATCGCAGAGAAGTATAGGCATGCAGAATTAGAATTGAAATATAGACTCACCTCACATATACTTCGCTACGAACTAATGTGTACGCGGACAGAATCGCTGTGAATATGAAGCAACCTTGAGCGGGCCAAAGTAACAATAGATCACATGTGAACCATGTCTGCATCACACGGATGCGTTGACCTTCACCAAGTTATGGAAAAGTCGCCTTTTACGATTGCATTATATATGTATATATTTTAAATATAATATAACAATAGCCTTCGTTTTGTCGAAGTTACAATTTCTAGATCCCATTATTATTATGAGAACCTGTTTAAAAGTACCGACAATCTACCACAAATATACTTTTTATTAAGATTATTACCGCCATCACCAGATACAAGCCAATCCTAAATTAACCATGCGATGTAAGTGTTATTTAATTAGGTAACTACTTTGCATTTTGGGTTAAAATATAAAATAAGTAACTAGCTTTCAGTAGGACTGTACCTAATGCTAAAGTAACCGACATTCAAAATGAAAAAAGTTTTATTTAAATTGATTATTCACGCATTATTATACTTAAGAAACAGCTTTTTGTGAATAGCACATGACCTTATACATCTAAAGCTAATTCACCACAAAGTTCGTAGAGCAATAAATATACTCAATTGACTTCTTTGCATTTAAGTACATATTACTATTACCGTCTAGCAGTAAGTGAGATGAAGTAATATCGTAAGTACATGTAGCTCTGTCTAATCTTCTGTCTGTAACATGGTTTTAACAGTTTATAAGACTCATTTAGTTTAAAATAAAGCAACAAAGTAAGTTAATTACCTGTTCTAGGCGGCGCTGGTGACCGGAACCCTCGGAGCGGGGGCTCGCCGCCCGCCTGCAGGTCTCTGTAGGCAGCTCGTCTTTCCGCAGGCGACAGAGGCGCCTCCGTGTCATCTCTACGACGGAACACCAACGTCGAGTCAGACTCATAGCCGGATTCTTTGAGGGCTCTGAAAAATAAACGATTTTGAATACCCCGAAACGCTCCAAAGTTTAACTAAATTTTAAATGTTTAGGCAGAGACAAAAAAACAAAAAATGTACTAATTTAAACATTCTTACCTCGCCATATTCGACTTTGATAAGATAGCTGAAGTGATGTCCTTCTTCTCCTTAGGAGATGCTTGTGGCAATGATGTAGTACTAGAAAGTTGCTGCAAATAACCACAGTCATTTAGTTTTAGCTTTACACCTCCGCACATAGAAATATGCAACAAATCCATCCACACTAATGACTCTGGCACTGGACACGAAAATAACACTCTGTCGGTAGGTACTAGATTTACAAAATATACACAAATAACACATTTTAATTCTACTTCACCATAAAAAAAAGACTCGTTTCATGCAGAGGTAGAGATAATGGAATGTGGAGTAGTCAGTATACTTTTCCAAGGGTATCCCATGTATCAAGAATTCAAGTATTATTATGATTTAAAAATCACCGTCGTAGCTGGGCCTCTACAGAGGCAAATATAATACAATGTAATAATATCTCTGGTCTCCCAACTGCGTCGAGTATTTGATTCTAGTTTAGCTATAATACATCATTTACTTTAACGACCTAGTATATAATTATAGGCTTCTCTCACTCGCACAGTAATATAACAAGGAAAAAGATAGAGGCAGGGGCAGATAGCCAATTGGGCGTCATTAGAAAATAAAAGATTAAGGAGGTATAGGTCTGTTTCGCTACCCAACTCACAGGCAAACGCTAAACAATAAGTCGCAAGTAGGGTAACAAACGCATCCACACCGTACAGATGTAAGAGCCGCCTTAACTACTCCATTGTGAGTGTGGCTTAAGCGGATTCTCATTAGCCAATAACGTGCAACTGCACTTTTTCAGTACTAGGTCATTAAAGTAAATGGAGTATACAAGCAATACAAAAAGCGCAAATTCCACTTTCTGTCATGCTGGTAATCAAGATAATCTGGGACAAGTTGTAAATGAACTGAACAGTCGACTAAAAAGATATGTACTCGTATCCACTTTTAAACCTTATTACAATTAAATAAGGTGAAAAATTGGATACATCTCTTTGTAGTTGACTGAACATGATAAAGCTTTGTAATAAGAATAAGGAACACTTATTGTTTCAAATCAGAAAGCTTGGTTGCAGTTGAAGCCATGAGCTAAGATAATTAATATTAGCATGACACACACACACACAGACATACACTCACGCCTTCACTCCAAGACCGGGGAAGGTAGAGCTACAGAATTACCAACAAGTCCAAAAACTTGTTGTTAATTCTGTAACCACACTTTGCACAATCAGGCGAAGACGTTTTTACCGGTGTATATTAGTGACAGATTGCAATCCCATCGCCAAACAATACTACAAGTCTTCATTCCCTTAGTCGCCTCTTACGACTTCCACGGGAAGACATGGTGGCACTATTCTAAGCCGGCAACCACACGGCACCAAAACATCAAAACAATTTAACATCAATACTTATATTGAAAAGCATTAAGGACTATACAAATTACAGTGATTTATTGATTGTTATTTAAATTCTTTACGAATCCGTTGTTATTTGAACTGTGGTATGTATAGGTGAAAAAGTATAAATAATAAATAATGATGGTTAATATGACAGACACAGTTAAAACAAATCATTCTTATTTCAAACCATGCCTTGAGTAAGTAACACTGAAATAACTAAACTTTATACAGTAACAAAACTTGAATCCTAAAAAGGGCCGCGATGGAGAATGGGTATGAACCATCTCTCAAATATTAGTTTTCGCATTGAAATCAGATCTCACTCTCACTCTCATTGCGTCATGTATTTAATTTAACAATAGACTTTCTGTGGTCTACAAGTTTCGATTCAACAATCAAGTATGAGAGTAAGACAAGACCTTTGGTACATTAATCTAATTAGGCAAGAAAAAAGAACATGCTATCCCCATAGATGGAAAACTTCTGCCCTTGTAAACCCAAAGACCTGAGTAAATTTTTTAAGTTTTCTATCTACATGGACGATATAGTAACACTCAAACACGAAATGCATTCAGGCTGACATGTTAAGGGTCTTACGCTCTTCTGAATCGCGCGAGCGAGCAATGTGGTGTAAGGAGGCAGGGGTGAGTTGTCGTCTAGCCACTGTTAGTGTCACCAGCCCGGACAGCAATGTGAAACATGTTAGTGCATTGCGATAAAACAGGGACAATTTATAAATAAAAAAATTATTATATTATTTTTTGAACCATTATCATGGATACCAAAAGATATAAAGACCAAAAGTAAGAATATCATATCTCTGAATATGATAGTTTGTTACTCTACTTAGGTTGTAGGTATACTCATTAGAACAAATCAATACATTTCGAACCCATTAGCAGACAGCACAGGGTTAAATGTACAATGTTAACTGACATACAAAGGGTTATCACAAACACATTAATAATCAAAAGATTTTCGTACCCCGTCAAAAATGTCCATGACCTCGTCCCACCACTAGAAAAGAAAAATATATTTTGCTTTTATAGTGAACTATGTGGGTGTGAAGCTGTTAGTATCAGGATCTGTGAGTTATAATTTTTATTTGAATCGCTACTGTATGGTATGGTCTGCAGAACTTATTGATAAATTCTAGGATGAGTGTCCAAGATGATGAGGTATCCCTAATGATCACCAATGATAATGAAATGTGCATGATTAAGCTGGAGATTCAAAATATACACCTGCTTGGCCTCCTTGTCCACAACGGATGACCTCCCAGGTACATAGTTTTCTATTCTTCCTGGCTGGTTCTTGTAGACCTCATGACTAGCTCTGGCTGAGGCTAAGGTACTGTACCTGGAAAGACAAGAATTCTTTTTAAAACATTATCTACGTACTTAAGCTCAAACCACTGACTGGCCACTAAAACACAGTCTAAACTGACAGTTCTAGAAGACTTGAAATATAGAGTAAATATTCCTTGGTGCCTTATCTGTAGGGTTGCACTTAGATTTTTTTGAAAGTTTCCGGTAACCCTCGGGGAGGGAAGATGGCCGATTGAGAGATGTCCGGCTATTACTTTTAATAAATTCTAATACGTGATTAAGCTGATGGCCCTAGTAGCCAAAGCTCAAGAAAACAGACAAACAACAAACTAGTTTTTTTTTGTTGAAATCTATCTATGCTGTGAAATGAGGGTAAAAGTATGTGTAAAAAAACATAAAAACCAAAATCTATTATATAAGATGGTTTCAATATTAAAATTTATTGAACTTCCTAAGTGCTTTGTTTATTCAATATAAATGAAAATGTAACAAGTATGTCACTTACTTATTACTAGGTAGATATGGCGAAGATTCATCATTCAGCCGTCTCTCTTCCTGGACAGAGGTGGTTCTTCTTCGGGGGCTTGTGTTGATGTCACTGTCGTATGCATCACTCCATGTACTTGATCCAAGGCGGCTGAGACCGCCCTCTGGTTCACTCAGATAACCAGAGCGAGGGTCGAAGTAAGCGTATTGCGACTTGTTTGTCATGACTCGCTGTGGTTGCTGGCCTACATAACACAAAACACTTAAGTGATACAAATATTAGTCAAAACTGTATATGAAGCTTTTCATTGGTTGTTATTTACTAGCCACTTGGTTAAGCTTCGGAGGATCATAGTATGCAACCATAACGGATGTAACAACCGTTGTTGTCATAAATGTGAACACTAATTGAATTAAATACTGCAATTAAACGAAACAAAAATGTATTAAAACAGCGTTGCTGCTGAGCTTGCTCTGATTCACATAGGTTTGAAAATAGGTTTTTGTAAATAATTCATTTTTCAAGTTAACACAAGTATTAGGTTAATTAAAATAAGATCTTAGTATGCAAATACACTTACTTATTTAATTAATATTAATTATTCTGTTAGAAAAATAATTACTTAGTAAAGTCTATTTATCAGCTAGTTACTATTATAATGCTTTTATGAATTATGAAATAGCTTGGCGTTAAAATGTTGTGTTGCATCTACAACTTAATTACAGCAGTTATAAGCAGTTTAAAGTGATTTTCAAATTTCAATGTGGAGTTATACAGCCACCGATGATGTGTGAAAATTTGGAAAAGTCAGCAATAATCACCTCGGCGGTTTTTGTACCGAATAGTCACATAATCGTCTGAAAAAGAAAATTGTATTGGAGCGCCGTCGAAATATAACAAAAAAACTCAAAATAAATACCTAGCTACTGAAATAAATATTTTTACATCGGGTCATCGGATCTAGGTAAGTACTTATTTTATACATAAATAAATAGTTTAATAGCTGAAAACTGATATTTAATTCAAATTAAACTGATATAAACGCAATGAAAGCAAATTAAGGCTTACCATCGTATTTGTTTTTGTGTATGGTGTCGTACATTTTCTTGTACCACTTGGACTGGTCCTTAACTTCCTGTGGAGTTTTAATGATACATCATTAACAATGTGTTACCTAAAAGGTTTCAAATCAGTGATCAGCTTTAAGCAAATTGAATGAAATGGTTAATAACTTGACAGTGACATTTTACAATGTCAAGTGTTACTTTCCATTTCATAAAGCAGGAAAAGTTCTAAATACTTTTCATTACTAACTTAAAAGAAAATAAAATATCGCCATCATATCAATATAATACGTGTTTTAATCGGAACATACCTAAGGAACCATTCTTACCGCCCGTTTCACAATCGACAAGTAAAGCATATTTGACAGATACATTTATACCTTTTTCTTTCTTACATTAAAAAATTGACAAGGAGAGAGCCAACTTTTAATACCAGATAAATTTACTCGTCGATTGTGAATCAGGCCCTTAGAATTATAAACTTATAAGGTAGGTGCCTAATAAGTAACTATATAATTATCAAGAAAACTTATCATGTAGGTATTGACACGACATGTTTACACAGTTGCTCTAACAGAGTTTAGTGTAACATTATTTTAGGTTAATAAGTTACACGGATAGCGCAGATATTTGAAAAGCAATAGTCAATGGAAAAACTCCCTAAGTTGGAAACTATGTACAAAATATAACATACCTACTAATAACTTGTGTTTTGCCTCTCAATAGACGACATTATACTGGCGCCAACACCTACGTCAGTGTCACAGTCGTATCCCCTACGTTTCTACAATATTTAATTAGAAGGGGAAACTGCCCTATTCCGGGCACACTATCGATTATTTGCGCCATAAACTTTATTTCAATGATCGGTAACTATGCAGTTTATTGCGACAATTCTACACTACACTCTAGAGCCAATAACTGATATTTTGGATGTTAATAATTTGGTGTTTCGTCCAACTACCTTTAGCTGAAGTAGCTGAGTTCCTACTTTCTACTTCCTCATTGTTAACTTACAGATCTCAGAGCCACAGGCATGCCGTCCTTCGTCGTGGGTCCGATTCCTTCGACCTTTTCATGGGCCTGAGCCATCTTTTGCGGCCCGCCGGCCCGTCGGTCGTTCTCGCCCCGGTCTGCTTCGCCCTCGCTCGCGTACTCTCGACGCAGTGCGTGCACTGAA
This sequence comes from Acleris sparsana, assembly GCA_923062465.1. Classification (NCBI taxonomy): domain Eukaryota; kingdom Metazoa; phylum Arthropoda; class Insecta; order Lepidoptera; family Tortricidae; genus Acleris; species Acleris sparsana. The sequence continues at coordinate 9,067,983 of OV281293.1, forward strand.
ATTATAACGATGAATTGTCTTACAGTCTAGATCTTCTTTGAAATCATTTAAATACCTACGAAGAAATATGTGGACACAACAATCTTATTAACGTGTGTTAAGAAGAGCACATTGAGTGTCTATATTTCTGGGCCTCTATTCAACTGGGTAAAACGGCGTTACGATCACCTGAAAATACAATACCATTACACTTTAAAGGCAATATAGTTTTGCCGAGTAGAATAGAGGCCCTCAACGGTATATTTTTGTTTTTTATTTATTTTCAAATATGCCAAGGACTAACAGGACCCCGCTACAAAATCGCGATACCTATGCTAAGTGCTACACACGTAGCACGTAGCGATACATATTGCCATCTTCCCTTGTTTCCCAAGCAATAAGAACCTACCGCCTAATATTATAGGGCAATGGAGCTTGGGCACCGAATGAATTGGAATAAAAGTTGTGTATGTAAATTACTTGAGGGGTCGGTAGATGTTAGTAGTAACGCTAAAACACCAATCATTCCGAACAAAATTGACTCACACACATCACGAGGGTCTTGCGATTGACATTTATTTTATTAGTATAATGGCTGATTTACATTGGTCCAGCAAAAGCATGTCAGTTGAAGTACAGTCAACTGCGCATACTTAAACCCTCATTGTGAATGTCATTGTCCTTGTCATGTGTGTCATGTGATGTTTTCTGTTTGAAGTTTACAATGACAACGCACTAAAGTAATTAACATTTTCGCAGGGGTACTGTACATTGCGTCGTTACAATAGCTCTCGTCTTGAACGTGAAAACCAACTCGTCAATTTACTTCTACTGGTATGCTTTTGCTGGAACAATGTTAATCAGCCATATGCGTTATTTATTGTTTATTGTTTGTTGTTGTTCCTACTAACACTAGTTTTTTAAGATTATTAAAACTAACTAAATATGGACCCAGAGTCCGAAATAAATGATTTTATTTATTTATTTATATGCAAACATACTTGTGCGGAAAGGCAAGGTTTGTTCGATTTACTTATGTATACATACCGGGGTCACCTTTCGGTGGCGAAGCCCTGTCGCGGGGTAGGCGCGCGCTGTCTCTCTCCTGTTGCAGGTAGTTAGAACCACGTGACAACTGCCCTTCTGAAATAAGATCAACATATAAATTAATACAATTGCTTTAGTTTTAAAGTTAAAAAGTTTTGTACGCCAGTCAGATTTTTTTATACCTAGCTAAATCATGATAATAGAAACCTTGTTTATGTCCTAGACAAATCTTGTAATTTCGTGGCGCAGCTTTGTGCGTTTCTGAAGTCATATATGAAGGTGGTTGATCAAGACATTAAATTGATTGTCCTAATTAAATGTTTGAGCTTTTTGCCTAGCATCTAGGCAGAAATTACTATTTTTTTATCAAAGTTATAAAAAAACCGTTTCTTTTATAAAAACCGTTTTTGGTCAAACGATTTTTGAGTAAAAAATATATTAGGACAGACTATGATTATGCCATTTCATATAGATCCTGTAATAATTCTTCTCAAAACGTACATTTTATTTGAGAAGACGTAGCGGAACACCTAGTCGATGTCACTAGATATGTCCTTTAATAGGATAAGTACCTACCTACCTACATTTTTTCTTTAATTCTGTTCATTGCACTCAGTCCCAACTATCTTGCTTTATTAAATGATTGTCATCAAATTATTTAATCTCAATCTGTGTATTTAAGAGGATGATCGGTGAAACAGGAAGTAGGTACGTTAAACATTCGTATAGTGATAATAAGTGATGACAGAATAATATGGACTAAACCTATAGGTACAAACATTAGTCTTGTTCAGTTAAATAAGGCATATATAATTAGTGCCTCGTATAATTGTTGGCACAAACAATGACTTGTGACAAAGCAGTTGAACAACTAACACGTTTTTTATATATTAAACACTCACGGAAAGATACACTACATTAACTTACGAACAATTTACGAATAAGTTTAAAGAAAAATGCACTTCATGAGTCCATCAGCGTACAAAACCAAACATACAAATATTCGATTTTGTGAACCTTGAACCAAGTAATAAATACATGGTTACATATATAATAATTCCTTTGAGATGGTATGCCCACCCACACCCTGTCACCTCTTTAAGTATTAAATGCTATCTGACCCTCGTCGGCACGTCCATAATAAGTTGTCACATATTTTCGCTTTTATTATAAATTGGGGCTCGGAACCACCTGGATAACTTCGTCGAATTTGTAGGGTAAAGGTGAAGTCGAATATTAAGTGACAGATGCCCATGAAAGGAGTTTATCGCGAAAACAATCTAATCGGTAATAATGCTTCGACTTCCATATATCATCCATCATATATCTTTATATATATATTATTCGGAATATTTTGGAAATTATACAGGATGATTTTGAAATTGTATGCATAACTGGCATAATTATCTTAGTCATAGACATAGTCATATTCATTTATAGCTTTATGTTATACAACGAGGTCTTAAGAACACAGCAGGTAGCTTCAACAAAAACCCTGCAAGGGCACTGCAACAAGACACAATAATACACTTACATGTTTATTTAGAAAAGCACATTTTTACAATATAATACATAGATGAAATTTTATTGTAAAAGGCTTACAGATTCATTCATTCTTGTAACGCAAAAAACTCTTCTAAATTATATGAACATTAGTCGCCATTATGTAACGAGAACAGATAAGGTGATCAAACATACCAGAAATTCGACTCTACTAGTAAACCTAAGTCGTTGCACAGTGCAAGGCTAGAGCTTTAGTTTGGGAATATTAATGGTGAATACAAGAAACTACTTTACATAACTCGGCAATCGCAAATGTCATTAAATTTAAAACTAGCATCGCGACGTATGGGCTTCAACCTTCTAACCCGTTGTTGTTTACTTTACCTCTACAGTTCTGCACCCAGAGGCAATGGTAGCATCGCTTATACTCATAGGTACAACGTTGAATATGCTCAGCTTAAATAATAAGCCGATTGATATCCTGTTGCCTACAATAATGCACGAAATTATCGAGTTTTCAGTAATCTGTAATTACGGGGTGCGACTCGTCAGCGTAAGCCAATTACTCCGAGTTTGGGAGCAATTATCATCCGACTGTGTGCTCGTACCGCTCGTGGAATAATTTACCCAGCTGATGTGCCCTTCTAGGCTCTCAATAGCTTCCTCATACACCGTTCAAAAGTGGTTTAAAGGGTGTATGTTCTAAAATGATCGAGACAAGCCTATTTTGACCCATCAGCGCAAAGGAATAATACGACGACATGAGTCTATAGGTAAAAAACTTAAGTAAATGACCTGTTGCATGTAGTTGTAACACATCTGTTTAGACCTTTTGACATTTTATATTGGAAATTTGACGTAAATTCCATATTAGTTTTGTACACAACTATATGCAAGAAGTCATTTACTTAAGTTTTTCACCTACACAATATTGGCATAGGTGAGATTCTGATATATTTTAAACTTGTCTGTATTGTAAATCTCACCGATGTGATGGTATTGATTTTCTCATCTAATCTAGGTTTAGCTGGAAGAGATCCCCAAACAGGGGCAGATTTCGGGAACATGAAGTCCTGACGTGCCCAGTCGAGTTAGATTTGTCGGTTAGCATATGTAATCGACGACGTATTCCTCAAGAGAATAAGGTACTGGAGTAATCAGGGGGATTACTCCAGTACGCTTCATTCGAAACTGAATGCCCCGTCCTATTCGCTCTCTATTTGTAACCACATAGAGAGAAAGTGACAAAGTCGATCATCGATTTTCAGTAAGTGAGTATTCCGGAGCGGGAAATGCCGACAAGGCTATTCGGGTAATGTTAAATTGGTTTAGTGCGGTAGCGAATGCCACCTAATGGTAGGGGAGCCGGCTGACTTCCACAACGAATTTTTATAGCATTTAGACTGCTATGTTATGAATACTAACAACCGTCCAACAAGCATCATAAGAATATTAAGAATGATGCTTGTCCTAAACGAGACTACAAGATATCATCGTTAACGCGTGTCGTGAGATTAGCATAGATTACGGTTTTTCGCACTGTTTGCTGCTACTGTGGACATAACGTTCATAGAAGCCGCTAATTTCAGTCACTCTGGCATGCAATGTTTGCATTTGCTTATGCCTATAATTTGACTGTGCAAGTGAGGTGATGAAGTTAGCTATGCTAATTTCATAATCCGGAAAAGTAAATTAAATAAATAATAACAACGGACAGTCTTACTCAAATTGAACGAGTCCCAAAACTAAGCATCTTGAACTTGTATACGATGGGTTTTTAGTAAAGATATCAAACAAAATAAATAAATAAATACTAAAGCAGTTCTAGAGAAAACATTTAAGACTCAGGAACAACCCTTCGTTTTCATCATACAAATGATTAACCTAACAGGGGATCAACCCCGGAACCGCGCGCCGCGTAGTAACTAAGTACCAGCTTGATTTACCCCGACGTCAAAGGAAGATTAAATTATCGGCCGAGAGATCTAAGTCAACTTGGACAGCATTGCATATTATGTTTGAATGTTTGATCAACGGGGAATTATTAATCCAATGTTTATACAATTTGGTAGAAGACTTGTTAGGGTAAATATATTTTTTAAATTAGTTTGAGTGTAGGATCGGTTGGAGAGTTACCATTACATGCAAGTAGATCGCGAGGTCAGATTATTAGCCAGTTGCTTACCTCGTGCCTTCTGCAGCAGGGTAACAGTGGGGTTTTGTGCCCTCGGAAGCCGGCTGGTGCTCAGCGAGTTGAGTCCAGTGGCCGGGGCGCTGTGGCTGGTACGCAGGCGGCCCTCGCTCTCCGACCCACTTGTGCAACCGTTCTGATCCGAGCTCTGGAAAATGTGGAATCAACTTTTAATAACTGGATGTAAAGTAAATGTTTATAGTCGCATCGTTCTAAGAGGCCCGATTTGACAGCTGTCAAAGCAGAACAAAGTATAACCTCAAACATGCCCCAAACACGGGTGCAATTCAATCAGTCTTCAAACTTTTTGCATAATTTCATTTAACTACCTAATAAAAGCATAATGAACCTTTGGCATAAAACAAATTTTATAATTTTATCAAACAAACATAACACTAATATACCATATTGATACTTTTCTTGTTAATATGCAGTCAGTTCCTTAATAGGTTAGGTTAGGTTAGAACTGTTACCTCATTAGTAGTAATCGAAGCCGTTTAAAACGTCTACTTTTTACCTATGTATAAACAACAGAATGCATAATTTCTTAAATCATAATTAAATCATGCGTTTCCGTTGTTATGCATAATATAATAATTATTTTATTTTTATTTTATTATGGAGATCGAAATTATGCAATATGTGTTATGCAAATTAGTATTTATTTTTATGAAAATAATTACACAGCTCCCAAACAAATTTGGTTTGGAGTTGGCAGCTGTCAAATTGGGCCTTTTGGAACGGCGAAAAAACGGCGACTGAAAAGTGTTTTAAACTAGCCCATCACTTGACTTTTGTTCTTTCCCCCGTCAGTGCTGCTGGTGATACTCTACTGTAGCCGTCAGTCATACCATTATAATGAAAATGTTGTTGGAGATTATATTAGAAAAATAATATAAACATTATGTAAATATGAACGGAAAATCTCACACAAATTAAACTAGTCCCAAACTAAGCTCTAGGCAAGAACTCTGCGTATAGCTACTGGACAATAATAATATTTAAAGATTGAGAAATAATGAAGAGAAATAAAAACATTAAGATGTTATTAAATGGGCGTAAGCTGTTACCACGTGCGAGGGTCCAAAAATTATTATGGAACGAATCGCATCTGCTGCGTGAAAATAACACCACAAGCCCATCCTACATTTGCACACGTGGCTGGCTTCCATACGTTTAAATTATTTAAGCATTTCACGACATCCCATAAATGGTGACTAAAACGTTTTCGCTCGTATTGTGTGTACTGAATAAATTATTTGTTTACTTCCTTACTTTTAATTTAAAACCAACCATACTATTTTGTAAAATCAAACAGGTTATTTTTCAGTAGGTACATATTTTTTATTGAATGACGGTAACGAGTGACCAATATAAAAGGGTCATTTAGAGAAATCTGAAACTGGTCTGTTCTGGTTAAGTATTTAAGATCCAACTAACTGGGAGTCGAACCAAGTAGTTTTTCCCGAATAAGTAAGTAAATGGCAAAGACCGATTTGCATCGGAGTTCTGTGCCCAATATGAAAAAAGCCCAAGATTTCGGAAAAAAATAGGAGGACAATTGCTGAGTTTGATTCACAATCAGAAGGCCGATCTGTGAGTACCTACCATCCTTGCCACTTCAGTAAAGCAATCTTGGGTGACGACACGTCAGTAACTATCCGTGTGTCGTGTGTCTCATCAATAGGTAGGTAATCCATTTTGGCAAAAAGTACGGAGATACTATGTTATCTCTAAAATGTCATCGTACCCGAGAAAAAAATAAAATACTTCGCGGGAAATGATCAGTATTAAAAACCTAACTAATTTAATTAAAATAAAATTTCATAATACCCCAAATTTACGGCGGGTGGGGGGTGTCTCCTCAAAGTGCACGGGGCGGAAGGACTTCCTGGGGGTCTGCGGCGAGGCGCCTGCGCTGCCGGGCGTCCAGACTGGCGGCGGCGGCGGCGGTGGCGGCGGCGCGCCCGGGCTGCGCGCCGGCGCGGGCGCGGGCGGCGGCGTCGGCGCCCCGGGCCTCCACACTGCTGGGGAAATACGACACCGTTAGTTACTTACATTACACTGGTTCATAATTTTCAAAAGGATACCGTACAGGAGGCTCTTTTACCCGTCCTTGAAAATTGGTTCTAAGTTATACGATGCTATGCTACCTTGTGTAAGTTAGGCCAGACCGTTTTAGATCATCTTGTTTAAATGAAGCATAGCAGTTTGAATTAAAATAGTTATGAAATAGTTATGTATTCTCAGTCTTTATAACGTCAATCATTTCGGACGTTAAAATTGTAACTTTAGTGCCAATAACCGCCGTAGGGAGATTTTAGAGACAATTAGGGTGCGGCTCCACTGAGGTGGAGACGAGCGGAACTGTGCCAATATTAACCAAAAGAAGTCGCGTGCGGTCACGTCCAGCGCGCTTTGCGCACGTTAGCTTAGATTCGCCTCAGTGGAACCGCACCCAGTTCATTCATTTTTCAAACTTGTGTATGAAAAATCGTCAGGAGCGGGTTAAACGTCATTATTGACTCTGATTACCTTCACAAGTCATCATTTACCCGTAACATGAGTCAGTATTCAAATCATGCGCACACTCAAATGGATTATAAAAGATTTGCTCATGAACCATAAAGCGTACGATAGATATATTTATATCTGCAGTATACCTGCTAATGTTTACATTTTTATTGCCGTTTCATTAAGCAAATATTCCTGAAATATCCGCTCAAAGAACCTGCACGCCTGACCCGAGCAAATGAATAACTACCAAAAATTGTTTTCAATATACATTTCAGCAATACGTGGAGGCTCGTTGATACGTCAATTCCAATCAATTTGGGCGCTTTACATAGTGCTGTATTTTATGTGAAAGCAATAAATCTGAGCGGAGTAGAGCCGACGTATGTTTAGTCGTCGTTTTGCACAAATTGGGTTAGTGGCGGCACTCCCGCCGGCGACGTAATCGCAAAGCCTATTTAGGCGTGATGCCATCACAGTTCACACCCCCGTGTGAATATCCTAATATTTATATTTGATATATTCGTAAGTCACCGCAGTTATCAGTCAAATCTTTTAATCTTGGTTTGAATTTCGATTTTCCGTTAGTTTGTAAGTATAAGAAAACACGTTAGGTTCTGTTTCCTAACAGAAAAAAGACGGAAACTCCATCTCAGAATACCAACCAGGTCACGATTTTTCTCAGAATCTTATTTGTTACAAATGAGCCCGTTAAGACTCCGCAATAAATGTTAATATGTAACGAATTCCAGATCACTGCACGGTCGCAGGGATTAAATCGAATCGAGATAATTGGTTATTTATCTAAAAGCCCAGGCTTGCGTGTGCCGAGATCAAAGTGGGTGAGCGGTCGCAAATAAATTAAAAATAAGTTAAAAGCGAATTCAATTAAGGCGCAAGTGAGATTCAAACGCTTTTTAAGTGAAGGGTGAGTTTTGTTCATAGTGTGCACGAATGATGCAAATAAAAGTTTGTATCGGACACACGTAACGTGTTAAGTAAAGATTTATTTGCGCAATACTAGTTTTATTAACGTGTTAATTTCGAATGTTGAAAAGAATTAACCTGTGCCATATTAAAATAAATCAAAATAATCGCGTACCTAAAATCACTTATCGGAAGTTCTTAAAAGTTTGGTTGAAAAGTCAAAATTTATTTACAGTTATGTTTGATTGTAATTGGTATTCGAGGCTAATCTGTTCTTAACCCACTCGGCATATCACGGGCGATCTCCAGGGCCGCTAATGCATACAATCATTAGCGAAATAGATCACGTAGCATTACAAACTGTACACAGGCGGTATTTTTCTCAAGCATTACGCATTCCGGGCGCGCGCCGCCGTCGCACGCGCCGCCTCGCTAACTTACGGCACCCCCTAATTTAATTATGAAACTCCTTCCAATGTTAGCATTTAGGCAACTTCTAGAGATGCCCAAAACAACTTGTTTTTCTCACGACTCTCTTTTACTTCGCTCTAGTTCGAGAATACGATTTCAAATGTGAGTTAACCATATAGTCTTTGATACTAGAGAACTTGCTGAACAACAAATCTTGTTTAGGTGGGTGTAAAATAAAATGTAATATACTTGGGCTACGGTGCGAATCAAAATAATGTCGAAAGCTCTGAGCTTAATAAACAAGGAATTTTTCATTTCATTTAATACTTAAAAATGTTCAGTAAGCAAACTTGAGGCCGAGGAATTTTAGATGGAAAATAAAAAGTTTATGCGATAATTTTCCGGCTTACTGAGTAAAGTCGGTAAAGACTATCCTAAGCGGGCGACAATTCCTAAAAAAAAACCCATAACAAAATAGAAAGATCAGATTATACACCTACTACAGCCATGGTATATAAAAAAAGTAAAAATTAATATCACGATTAATCCTGTAATCCAACTAAAACACAATAGCTACTAATTGTAACAAGCGGTGCGGTCAGGGAAAACCTCAATGATTAGATAAAATTAGATATTGTATATTGTCAAGAGCAGACATTTGCGTTTAATGACATAAAGGTAACTTTAGGTGTAAATATACCTGTAATGACACACAATAAAATTAACTCATAACACATACGTAATAATTACACCAAGCTCATGGCATTTGAGGTACTTATCATGGTCTAAAATAAATGTTTTTTTAATTTCTATATCTGCACCACACTTTTAAAACAATAAGTATCTAAAACAATTTGGAATTTATCCGAAACCAAGTATGAAATCAATTATATTTGAATAGGTACTTGTTCCGCACAATTAGTTAAAATTGTTATTGGAACAAATATTCATCTCGAAACTTTATGGCTGTACGATGCCAAATTCAATTTGAATATTATCGATATACGGTTTGGAGCGCGGCAGGCCGCCGATATGTTTTTAACCACTCGTTACGAGGAGCACGGACCAATCAAATTATCGAACACTCCGCGATGTTTATAATAGCTTCCATAATGACGTTTGAGAACACCCCATATTTTGAACGTTCCGTTAGGGTACCACTATGTGAAGTTGATTAGGAGGCAAGTAGTTTAGTGGTTTAGGTTTGTCTGATAAATAAAGAGAGCATATTGTCGGCCACCCGTTACATGTGGCAAATATACCTTCTATTGAAGGAGTACTTTGGGGCAATCTGTGAAGTCGCTATTTGCAGTTTGTTTGTCCGCTAAGTTCTTCTAAACGACTTAACGGATTTCGGTGTGATTTCCACTATTACGTAGGGAATTTCTTTCGGAAGATTAATAAAAAGACATAAATATATGTCGATAGATTACACCCGGCCGAAGCCGGGGCGGGTTGCTAGACTTGCTAATCTTAAATATATTGTTACTACCAACCCCAGTTCCTTTAACTTAAACGTAAAGATAAACAGGGCAGGACAATATTTTTCCAAATGATTTAGAGTGGAATTAAATTATTGTCTCGAAAATGCTAATAGGGCCCGTTAGTTATGAGGACTGGCAAAAATTTGGAGACTGATGCCTCATTATGCGCAAGACGCCGGCACCTTGTTCGCGTCCATCACCTGAACATTATTATGAAAAAACTGGCTCTTATTAACTGTGCAGATATATAATAATAAACCGTCCTATTCTTTTCATAATCCGTCAGAAATATACGGTGCTGATTTACATTATTCCAAGCGTACGAAAACAGAGGTGAGAGGAGTACTAAAGTGCATCTGGAAATGGAACACAATGTTCCGGGACTCGCATTCACTGCGATGTAATCCTGAAGCACGTATAAAATGCCATGCCACGTAAAAGATTTTTTCCAGAGGGTTATCAAGAAGCGAGTGTCGCACATTTGTATATATCTGAGCAAGGAATATGCGCAAACAGCTCTCAGTCATTTTCCCTTTATTAAAACTCGTCAAGTACCTATTTAAACAGGGCAGAGTATTTAATTTGCTCTTAGCAATGAAATCTCTATGTTGTGGCGCGTCGTCGGGGCGACATTTTCTTTGCAAATTTGAGAGGACTATTAGAAAATTAACGAGTAAAATCCTTGGTACCTAATTCATTTGTTAATTAACTAAATGACACACTGGCTATACCCGAGTGACCTTTGATAAGAAATTATAACAGCCAACTAAACATGTTGCTTATCAATGACGTTTACCTTAAAATAAAACCCAACTTATTTATTATCCTTCCTTACAATTTCTTGTACAACAATTATTATTACCATCACAAGCAGAATTATTTGAGACACGGAAGTGAGTAAAGTAACGGTAACTTACGTACTTCCTCGGTTAAGACATTGAAATAAATACCGTAACATAATCTACGAGTATTAAACATTTACGGCAGACGTCAAATTAATATATCCGTCAACCTTTCCAAATTTTATCGATACATCCATCGTTGCGTAACAAGTGAGCCATAAATCTTAATCCAGTACGGAGAGCAGGCTCCGATGTTGTATAGGTACAAAAAAGAAACACCGCTTTTGTTTCCCTGGGTGAGTGGGTATGGTGAGCTGCTATGATTTTAAAGCACGAGTTTCCGCGAAAATTCTAGCATATAGGAATATTGTGGTGAATCTGGCTCGCGTCGGGAAAGCCTGTCAATGTTGATAGTGCATTTTTATCCGGAGGCGAAATACCGGCGTTAAAGTGGCGGTGCGTGGCTACACAAATATACGGGGAAATATACGGGCTCGGTGGGGATTTGTAAACAAATACGAGTATTCAGGGTAGCCTAGGTCCAACGATATATACATTTAATTATGGTATGTTGTCTATGAATGTAAATACATTAAATTAAACAAAAAGTTAGAATAATATGTACATTCTGTATAATAAATAAGTGAAACCAGAGTATGAATGGTACTCGGCTGTCTATCGCTGTCACTCTCTGGCATCTGTCAGTACATTGACGACACGCTGGCCTAGTCAGTAGTGACCAGACCTCGCCCACGAATCTAGCGGTCCCGGGTTCAAATCCGGGTAAGGAAAGGGATTTGTGTGATGAGCGCGAATATTTGTTCCTGCGTCTTGGATGTTTTCTACTCTTCTCTACATAAGTAAGTTTATCGTTGTCTAGTACCCATAGTACAAGCCTAGAACTTAGTTTTGGACTAGGTCAATTTGTGTCATATGTCCCCTGATATTTATTTATTATTAATGCCAAAGGAGTCGAGTACTATTAATACAGATGTACTGAATAATCCTTTCCAATACCCCTTAATAACCCAATAACTGAGAAAGCAAGGTAAATGCGAACTTACCCGACAAAAAACGACGGGAAAACTGCATTTGTAATCTGGTTTGACTATACTTTGGCGTTGTCATGTGTGGAAGACTAAGAAAATAAAAGATAATATGGGATTAATGCCAAACGCACTCGCAATCGCAATCGTTTTCATTTTGACAGTCCGAAGGCGAGTCTGCATACAAAATAAAGACAACTGTTTCACTTGGAATGGAATGCTTGTCATTTCACCGGTTTCCATAAACATCTTAAGCTGGGCATTCACGAACGCTCCAACAAGCCGAATAGAGTAGCGCCCCGCTAAAATCGATCCATGAATGTCAAAACTGGCGCGGTCCGTTGGATTTCCAAATAGACAGAAAGCCAGCGTGACGCGCCAATGCGCAATTGGAATGAACTATCGTGAATGTCGAAATTCAACGTTGAAACACGCGCCAAGCCAAATGGCGTGTCGTCGTGAATGTGTTCTCTGGCTGATATTTTCTAATCAGTCTTCTCGGTGATGTCGCACCATTAAGGCGTGGCGAAAAGTCGAAAATTACGCCCATCCAGGTGTATACGATCCATTTGTCGCCGAGACAAACGGCACGTCCGTGAATGCCCGCAGATTTAAATTATCTACCAAGTTTGACAGGGAACATAAACAATTATAATTTACACGACGACTTGGTATTTTTCATGGTTCATTTAAGAACAGTTACAAACATTGATGAAAATCTTCTGATTTTAAATAATTTAATTATAGGTATATTATAATTACTGTAAATTATCTATTCTATTCAAGACCGATCTCCACCTTCGCCTTTTTATAATTTGCTCTGAATGTGTTCAAAAGCGCTGTCGATTGTGAATGTTTATTTAAACTACTTATATATTCTCGTTTCCTGTTTTCGCGGTAAACGTGTCCGAACTGTCTGAAGATTACGCAACTTGTCACCACGCCAAGCGTTCAGGTGTTCTGACCTCTGACGCTGTTGTGACACACCGCCGTGTGAATCATGTGTGCTCCACATCGTGTTATCTAATCTTAAGACTATTAGCACACACACATGATTAAAAACACCAAAATATTATAGATTTTTAAACTACTTTGTGCGTCATGTAAAGTTCAATGTCGGATATTGTTTGTTTACTTTTCTACGAAAGTATCTCTTCATTTACATTTGCTAGCACGGTATCTAATCTCTAGGATAAAAAGTGATTATGATATTTACATATGTGGTTATATTCCTAATGCAATATGACTAAAATAGCCTCGGCGTTGACACACATTTGTGCCTCCTGAATAGACGCTGCTATTTCCGTCGTTCAACTCTCCTAATGACTAGACGATCGTCACACATCAAATTCATTTTGCCTACTGTTAACTAGATGAAACTTCTCTTAAACAAATTACTCCAAACAAGTGGAACTGATTTTTTATCTATCACAGTCACAAGCGATCTAAATTCTTATATTTCAGTCATGAATAAGTTGTTACGCCAGTCAACTTCAATTTACTCAAGTATGAAGGTAATGTTGGATTTAGTTACCCACCTCGACTGGAATTCGGCGAGATGTCAGCTTCAAAAGAAGGACACGCTCTAGACTAGATTGTCAGTTATAAATGGGATGTGACTCTACAGGATTTATGGTTAGTCACAAAGTAACGCCAGAGTTTGTTTGATTTAGTTTTAGAGCTCTTTTGGGAAAGCGAATTACATCTGTAAGTCATAAGACTCGCTTAAAAGCTATAACTCGATATTTGAAAACTTTAAGAATAATATTGTCTCTCGATTTTATTTCAGTTCGAGAACAGTACGGAGATAAAAATAAGAGCGAATTTAGTCGGGCATTGGCTCCGGTGTGAAGTTACGTCGGTAGTCGGGGCTAGCGAAGAATATACTTAGTTATGAATGAACGTATAAATAATTGGGCGGCCAGATGCGACGACTTTAAATCATCATGATGTTAAAACTTCCGTACTATCTTCATACTAACTAAGTATCTTTATTATATTATATAGCACTGTTAAAAATACACAAATGGCCTGAATAGGTTTTTGTAATGTGAAAGGGTTCAGAAAATTTATAAAAGTAATTATAGATGGCGTAGAATGTTACAGTCGATTGAGTTAGTTTTATTAATTAAGTCCGATGAAAAAGTTATCGCGCGGACAAAGGCCGTTGTTTCAAATTGAATTCATTGGCCGATATAAATAATTAATTTGGATAATTTCACATGCCTGAAGTGTTGTGTCTGTTAGCTCGTTTTTAATGACATTGGAAGGATAGCACGCCCCCGGTCACCTAACAGGTAAGTAGACTCTGGGGCCAATGGATACTCGCAATCTCAAGGTACCACCAACACCAACAAAAAGACTGTCTGAAGACACCGCTTAGCTAGTCATTTCACAGGCTGTCTTACCCGCATGCACATCGGAACACACAACGCGACTACTACTGTTGGCGGCAGATTAGTGGGTAAGATGGACGTAGGGTCCGAAAGAACATCTATGGTTATAAAGGACTATCGTAGCGTATCACTTTATACCTGCACGACACAACAAACCCTGTATAATAATCGAGCTATAGCTATTGGAATGATATTCAACATCAGTCACATAATAGACGAGATCGGCATTTCGTGATATTCGGTCCATTCAGCGTCCGCAATACTAAGATAGTCCGCATTATCCATCCACGGCTACTCGTGCTGCGAGCTTAATAACGTTCCATTAATCACAACGCTAACCAGATGTTTAGCAATCCGAGTCAGAATTGGGCCTATTTCAGAAACCATGGAGCTACCAACTACGTACACGCGTAAACAATAGTAGCGCTGTTACGTTATGTGCAATCGAATGGTCATAAACTTGGTATATTGAGGTAAATAAAACGAAAATACAATGTATCGATAAACAGTATCCGTGTTACGGCCCAAGGCTGCAGCAGTAGCATGAGACAATGATCGTTCGCTCCGCAGTAAACGTTAATGTCGTGTGAAACACCGGCAATATTTAAAGGCGATCATGTAAAGCGGGTAATGTGTAAAACGGGGCAGCGCGTAAGGTCGCAGGGCATCTGGCGCCCAACAAGCATGTGTTCGCTATTTTTATCTTCACCATTCACAGAACTGATATCACTAATTACGTACGCTGTACGCGAGCGTTTTGTACAAGTTTGATATATTCTCTATCGAGTTCTACGTTTTTATTATCTTGCGTTTGAAGCTGATTGTTTGATTTAGATTTTATTTTGACAAACTTTTTATGAACTCTGGAGGTTTTCTTAAGCTGCATCGGGTTGGGTGCATGATTTAAGAGTTTAAAAATATCTACTTTTTAAATGGGACGAATATGTATTGATAGTAGCAGATTCAGAGGCTTATAATGATAATAAAACTAAGCACAAAAAATACGTTGCCATGCAAACACTTTTCTTGACATGGGATAACTTACTAGCATCTCCCGCTCCTCTTATTATCCTTTAGAATAATCTAACATGATAAAAGGCAAATATTATGTCAGTTATTATTTCATACAAAACCGAGAGAGACCGAGGTTCTCGATTGCCTCGCCTCGCTTTTAGTGAACTCGCGCAAACAATAACAATACAATGGGGCTTTCAGGTAGACTAATTCTTTTGTCCTTCCACGGGGTCAAACTGGGACGTTCAGGGCTACCATAAAACAGTCAGAACCGACGACTTTTGTACCAAAGCCCTGTCTAATAAACGCCGAACGTGAACACCATACTCTCAAATTGAATTACCAACTTGTGATGCATCGCTTATTAGGTATAGCGCTGTTTCCTAACGTAGAGTGACAGCGGTATGTCCCTGTTACCATATAGACATCTATTACTTGTGTAACATTAATCAAATACTGTATTTAGCAGTCCAAAATACAGTAACTTTGTTTAGAGGTCGAGAGGTGAGATGCCAACTGACAGAACATATCAAAAGACTATGCAAAATTGAGATAATTCCCACCACGTTTTTTCAAAAACACATATTAAGCAAAATCTGTAAATTCAATTTAGGTAAGGACTTTCCCACATTCAATTGTCAGATTTATAATACATACATACATACATACGTAGGCTTTTTTTTAATTATGTTTTTCGTGTTTTTGCATTTGTCATTTTGTTTGACGGTAAATGTTTAGGAACCAAAAGACATCAACGGGCACAACATTGCAAATAAAAAAAAGGGTTATTAGTGAACATAAAAAAATAGTTTTTTTTGGTGTTTCCCAATTATAATTATGTGGAAAATGGTAAATATAATAAGTATAGTTACTTATTAAACTAAACTCTCATAATTTCGCACATATGGCACAGGTAAACCTGAACCTGATGATATTTTAAAACCCAAAATCTAATTTTATTTATTTGACAGACATGGTTTTTTCAGAGTGTGAAACAAAAAGCTTGCAAATATGGTATTGACGGGTTCTTTCACCTATGTCAGCTTCTTTGTAACAATGTCGCCGCTTCGCTGAAAAGTAATGAATAGCATGACGGTTTCAGAGCTGAGGAACGTCGAAGTTGCGCTCACCTCGCACGGAAACTTCATCGAGTTGGCTCGGGCGTCTTTCTGCCTCAAAGACATTTTTTCTCGGCGCACCTAAATCTGAACGACGTAATGGGAAAAGTTGTAACAAGTATTCAGAACCTATTATGTGCCATTAATATTCTGACGGGACGGTCGAAGTCTAAAAAGTTAAATAATAAATACCTGTCTAAAGCGCTATATGCTCACGGGTAAGGGAAGGGTAACTCTTAAATTAAGTAAAGTAAATGTAAATTAAGACTTAAATTGGAGATAAACCCATATAGCCTTTCACAAATCACAAAAATTAGCTAATATAACGGCGGCATCTGGTTTTATTTCTGGATGGCACAATTATGATCAATCAAAATACTAGGTAATAAAAGCCATAGTGGAGTCGCAATTTCCTCATCATTTTTATTCATAGGTATAAACAGATACGGAACCCTAAAATATAAACCTAATAACTTTAATGAAACTAATTTGGACTCCGAACACTGCTCGAAATTTCTAGTTTATATTTACCTAATATATTTAATCAAATAAATACAAACACGGTTGCTTCCTACGGTAAAATTAGAACACAAACGTTAAAAAATATGACAATTAGGTACAGTCATAAAAATAATAAAAAGAAGGGACGGACACACACTGAAAACCGCAAGAATAGGCTTATGAACAATTACTGTATAAGAGGCTTATAAACGGGCAGTAGTGGAAATCCACCTTAATAAAATTAATTCAGTGGTAGCCCGCGCTATTCGCGGCAAATTTAAATCTATAATGCAGGCATAAATAAAAGGATTCCCACGGACCCAACAAATGAAAGACCTTTCGTTTAGACCGGCCATTGTTAGCATCGGGTGTTACAAGGAAATTACCTATTTAAGGCCAGCAAATCTTTTTTCATAACGTCACCTTTTCGAGTGGAAACTTTAGGGTACAAAATGTCATCGTCATTTATTATTACAATCAAACTGCTTGTTGCAAAACATTTACAGAATATTTTGTGGAAGTGTATCATGGCATGGACGAAATTTGAATAGTATTTTTTGTTTAAATGGAATAATTGGTTTTAGAATAACATGTTGCGGTGTAATATGTATTCCTTTACATCTTTTATGAAGTTTTTAATGTTTGTTGAACAGTCAAAATGATAGCTTCGACTGCCTTGAGGCAACTTCGTAACCCTGAATTTAGTTTTTACGATCGATCTGGCATTCGAGCGTTGACAACATACTATACCTTGTCGCGCATAACCATCGTATCTAGACCCCGACCACTGCTAACTAAATAAACAACAGAAGTTCTGTAATAAGAACAAACAGAACTTCGAGAGCTCAGCGTTTAATGGATGTTACGGTTTATTTTACGGGGCTATTAAATTTTGGTACCGGTAAATAGTTGTTAGACGTGGAAACGGCAAGGATTTCTACTAATGCGGATTTTTGACACCTACCACAATTCAATAAAGAAATGAATCAATATTGGAAAAACCAAATAAATCAACCACTACCGTCGCGTAGAATTCATACTCGCTATTTTATTGAGAATATAGACATTCGTATTTTCCGAGTTAATGGATCGACGACGAGATGTCAAGTGATTTAAACACATAAAACGAAACATCTTCAAAAATATTTACATTTTTAAGATAATTAGATGGTAAAAGAAAAGATCAAATTTAATGAAATCATCAGAACATCAGGCTACAAACGGGTTATTTTGATATATCCTATGTGTGGTAGTGGTTCCACCCGCCGCCCGCGACGTTCTAAGAAAATTGCGTTAACATCAACAGTTAGCGATAAAATGCCGAGGCGGTTGCGTAAACCGTCGCCTAATATTCTGAATGGACCGGATTTTTTGATAGAATTATCCGTTTTCTTGTACGACACCAAATCACAAATTATTTATAGGTCACATATTATTAATTATTTATTGGCTCACGACTTATTTGATTATCCATTGTAGTTAGGTATCATTAACTTACTGCAGTAACAAAAAACCGGGCAAGAGCATGTCGGACCATGCTCAGTGTCAGTGTAGGGTTCCGAAGCCGTTTTTACAAACACAAAAAAGTCCAACAGCAAAAGAGCGTATCTTCATGGCGCTTACGTTTTATCGTTGAAGCGCAGTGTTTCAGAAATAAGTCAAAAACGGGATGTCCGATCATGTCTAAAATCATTTTCTTTGAAATTATGTATTAAGCGTTACCTTTATAGAGTTTTTGAACGTATGGTTTAAAGATAAGGTGGGCACAATTTATGCAACTTTCGGAGCGATTATTCCCGGAAACATCCACCTATTTAATAAAAAAGTCTGTTTTGGAACCATAAAGTGTTTAAAAAGAACTGTCGAAATATGTGCCACACGATGATTTATGCTGTATTTTTTTTTTCATCGTCTTTTACATGCATGGAGTGCAATATTTATATTTATTATTTAACCAACAAAATAAGTAGCGGCTTCTACGAGACACCTATACTCCAAATGTCATCAATGTAGGTACTCTCTTGTAGTTTTCGAGTAAAAAGCCAGGACATGGTGAAAATACATTCCATTTTTGCCATTTAGGCTTCGGAACCCTAAAAGATCAACGTAATAATGTACTTATCATTTAACAACTATATCTACCGAGCTTAAAATCTAAAAATATCATGAATCTGCAGCTATGTTTTTGCACTCGTAAATTATCCCCTAATATTTTCATAATGTCAAAATATATAAGAATGCTTCATGTTGAAGCAGTCTAAATGTCAAGGCGGAGACGTGAAACACAACATTATAGGATTTATTTAAAAGCTATGCTATTCCATTTATATCTACCGAGTATTTTCACAATATCAACTAAAGCATTTGCATTTGCAAATATTTGCATTCAGATTTCAAATACGCAGTCGTATTTCAATTCAGCATTTCACACGGGCTATTTTACGTTTCCAATTTATTATATTAGCTGGATGCCGGATGCTGTGCCCGGATAAATCTTTGTTGCCAGGATTGCATGGGATCTTCGGGAGCTACTGATGCAAGTACAATTTACACGTCTCGGTTTTAAATCAAGTCCTAGCATAAATGGCGAACGCAGACCACTTCAGAGCATAGCTGTTCAGTCGGATAGCTCTTTGTTTAAGAAAAATGTGATGTAGACTACCGCGGCGCAGTCTCTCGCAAGAGATCTGCGACTGCAGGTAAGTAATGTACTTAGAGTTTTAAGTAAGACTGTACAATGGAAAGATTCATAACGGTAAAGTACTGAACGGATGTTTTGCGAAGCTCTTAGCTTATTTTTCTGCGTTGAAGAAAATTATTTTATTCTCATAAAGGGTTTTTATGCTTCCACCGAATGAAAATACGTAACGCTTAACTATTACTCTTATGTCTGTCTGTCCAACTCTCACTACTAATTTGCTCTATATTTGAATTAATCTTAAACTTGTATACACCGTGTGGCATATGTTTTTAAAGTTAATGGTTTTAAAGTTATTTAACAATATACAATAACATTTACCGCTTCCCCACAAAACAAGCGTGAGATTGTGAAAAAATACAGAAAGTAGTTCTTTACCTATATACGAGGGCGACACTGAAAGTTTTTATATCTGGCCACTTGTAAACAATATAATAAAAAAATAAGTTTAAATCTTGAAAATGGAACTCTTTGCCAATATTATTGAGTATGTATTTTATTCATTTGACATTTGTTTTACGATTTGGCGGCAAATTGAAAGTTGTCTGTGTCACGTCAGCATGAATTTAACACGAGAAAATTTTCGTGCAATGATTTTTTATGACTTTCGATGTCATTTAAGTCAACAAGAAACTTATGATAGACTACGATTGGCCTTTCACGATGAAGCCCCATCTCGTGCCACTATTTACAATTGGTTTAATGAGTTTAAACGTGGTCGCAATAATCTCACCGATGATCTGCGTGAGGGCGGGCCTTCTACGGCCACGACTGAAGATAACATCAGTGTTGTGCGGCGTATCATAGAGACTGATAAAAGACTGACCTATCAGCAGATTCGTACAAGCTTGGGCATCGGTATGAGTCAAGTGCACTAAATCCTCCATGAACATTTAGCGGTCAGGAAGCTTTGTGCCCGGTGGATACCTCATAATTTGACCGAGGCCCAAAAACTCCGTCGTGTTGATTGGTGCCGTGAAATGGTTTTAAGATTTAACGGAGGTGACTCAAATGCTGTGTTCGACATACTTACGGGTGACGAAAGCTGGATTTACTGTTATGATCCCGAAACCAAAAGACAGTCTGCTCAGTGGGTGTTTCCTTACCAGGAGTTGCCAACTAAAGTGGAGAGAGGTCGAAGCGTGGGAAAAAAGATGGTAGCCTTGTTCTTCGGAAGGATAGGTCATTACGCGACAATCGTTTTAGAGGATCGAAAAACAGTTACTGCAGAGTGGTACACTAACAATTGTTTGCCACTTGTCTTGGAAAAAGTTCGGGAGAAACGACCTCGCAGTAGGATCCTCCTTCACCACGACAAGGCCTCGTCACACACCGCCAGGCGAACGATCGACTATTTGGCGATGTCAGACGTAGAATTACTGGGTCATCCGCCGTATAGCCCGGACCTCGCACCTTGCGATTTTTATTTATTCCCGAAAATAAAAGAAAAACTTCGAGTTAAAACGTTTTATGGACGCCGAGGAAGCTGCGGCTGCGTTTTAAAAGGCCCTCGAAGAGACCCCTAACGACGAGTGGGCAAAGTGCTTTTGTCAGTGGTTCCATCGGATGCAGCGATGTATTGACGTCAATGGACACTATTTTAAAAAGATGTAAAAAAGCTAATAACTTGCTAGTTTAATCAGTTTATGGTTTTCTAAGAACTTTCAGTTTGACCCTTGTATTAGGTACAGGAAAATCTATAAGAATCGTACGGAACCTTCTCCACGCGAGTTCAACCCGTTTGAAACCTTTTAAACAGGATCTTTTTTAACCCTCTTGAGCAGGTATAAAAATATAAAATGTTTTCCAGCAAATAATAAAAACTCTAAAATCACATCAAACGAAAATCATGTAAAGAACAACGCCGCCGCCGGGAGGCTCATTAGCATGTATTGTACCCAATACCCATATAGGTAATTTTATATATAAAGGGTGTTCGTTACTTAATTTTCCATCGTTCCTGGCTATCGTTGACAAAAAGTGCCACATCAGGGCTCGTGGAGGGACTAATGCTCGCTTTATGGCCCGCCTTTTGATGGCTATTTCGGATATGATTGTCGAGCAACTCGTAAAAGAACTTGGCTTATAAACGTTTACGCACGTCTCGCTATATAAATTTGTTTTATAGACATTGTTCAGAGTAGCGTTTTGAATGCCAGAGGAGGGCTTCACAAAAAACCGTTAACTTTATCTATATTATATTTCTAAAAAGTAGAATTGTATTCACGAAATAGAGCCTCAAATATACAAGTCACGTTTAAAATTACATTTCCCGTGGTTTACCTAGCAAATACCCACGTGTAAACTCCAGCGACTGAGCGCAGAATGATTTTCCAAAGTCAAATTTACTAAAATTAAGTCTGTATTTTTATCTATGGCGAACATATCTTAAGGAATTTTTAATCAGTCAATAATCTGGCCAAACAGAAACAAGTCACACTTTTGCATCTTTTTGTAGTTCAAATGAAAATACTTCTATAGTATACCTGTGTATGAAACATAAGAGTTGTTCTGGGAGCTAGAATCGAGGTTAATTAGTCGATAATTAGTGGGTCAGATACATATCAGTTCACAGCAAACCAAACGTTTGTAAACCATGTTAATATTAGTCTCACACACTCTAAAACATCGATACTCTTCAAACAAGCTTACAAACGAAATATTTTTGTAAGTCGCTCACAGTCAACATAAGCGGGATACAAGTACTCTCAAGGCAACACCGCGCCATTCTTATGCTAATGTATTATTTATAAAATGTACTTTGTCATATACCTACATATAACTTGATATTTTAATTTTACTGAACATTTATATGCCACATATACCCAGTCTATTTCTTTCCCTTATTTGTATGCAAATATATTTTATGCTCAGCGTTTAATATATTTGAAAATAGGGTTGTATTCAAAAATGCTGTAATTTGGTTTTCAAACCGGAGTTTAATTTGATGTAGGTATTTTTGTTGACACGTATGGTGTATGCCCATGCTTGATTTCTACGTATAGACAAGGGAGTACAAACGAAAAGGCAAACATCACGATGGTACCTGGTGAAGTAGAGCGCGCTTTGAACCGCGGGGCGATCATGACGGTCTCTGGAAATCACAATCAAAACTATGAAACTATTGAACAAATACCAATGAACAGTCTTAACTGTACCACTATAGTTCTAAAATCTAGGCTCTATTATAGTTTTCTCATTTTTTGTAGTAAGAGAAATTTAGGATAAGTCTCTATTTACTTGTCAAAACACAATACAAAAATAAATCTAAACATAAAAGGGATCTCAAAGAACTTCACCGGGAAATAAACATGCGTATAAAGTAAATACTGGTTCTATTGACACACTCAAAACATCACTTCGAGTTGGTATGTAACGTATGGAGTGTATAGTCGACTAGACGCGTATATTGGAATTCTTGCTCCATGAAGTAAATAACAATGGGAGCACTGTTGTCTCAACGCGCAATGTAGCAACAACAGGCTATTGTGGAATAATATATTATATAGAGAACGGTGCAGGTTCATTGGAACTCGTAACTTGTATGCCAAGATCACTGGCTAAATTAAATGCTGAGGTATCTACAGTTTTGCTAGCAACCTTCAATACTCCTCTTGAACTTAATTCGGTGCCAAAATTTAATTACATTTTTATTTATCAATGGTACTGTCAGTGAAATCCAGTCCAGTAAATTAGTGATACGATAAACAAATGGAAACTGTCTGGGTTAAGGTAAAGGATGTAGGTCACTCAGACTGCGTCACTCGAGAACGGTGCTAGGTAAATATTGAATTAACGTGTACAGAATAATTGCGGAGAAAGCTCAGCGATTCCCCTGCTGCGGACAATGTCAACAGCACTTCACTCGTAAATAAATGACGTGAGTAGAATGGTGTTGCTCTTCAATGAAACAAAAAAATATTAAAATCATGTTTGCCGGTTACTGTAACAGACTATTTGTGGTCTGCGTGACAATCAAACAACATTCATGTTGATGAAAAAATACGAGTCGAAGTACTAAACCAATTTTCGTAGTAGGTACCTATGAAAGTCAATTTCAAACCAGAACTAAATAAAGCAGCTTTGGGCTAACCCAATATCACCAGTTCATTTATATGCAAATGTGTGCAGCCGGGAAAAACTGGCAACCAATCGAACAATATTGTTGTGTAATCTATCATCAATATACAGTTCGACGCGGCGATAATGTTTTCATCTTGTTAATAATCGGATTTCAGAGTGCTAATTGAATTGCATCACATTAATTTGTTTTGTGTAAAGGTAAAAACAATGAACAAAATGTCCTACGGTTTAATTTGGACGACGAAACGGAATTTATTTAGCCGAGTCGGAGATTCGTGATGCTGAAACTATTACAGAGATTAAAGCGAGCGTTCCATTATCTAGGATCCCGCAGTATTCATGGCAGTGACCCGCTATTCGTTAGGGAGAGTAAAGGGGTCTCTAAACAAGCTAACACCTGGAGTTTACCGGGCCGGCTAACGCGAAATACGAGCGAGAAGGCGCAAGTAAGCTTGCCAGTTGGCGTCGGCAGCGGTTGGTCTATGAAATCGAATTGGCCCTCAGTCAGCGACGAAAATAGTGGTAATATCATATAAGTAACAAGACTCCGAGGATCGGACGCTGCGCTGGCGAGATTTAATTTTAATGAAGTGAGCTCGGGGAGGGTGACAGACTGCGGCGCCAGGACAGGATTAGTAAATATAGGTATGCTACAGAATACCTTTTGTATTCATAAGAAATATAATTATGTAACTTAATTAATTATTAATGATTTTTAATTTGTCTATTCAGCGCGGCAATACCAAAAATGCAGATTTATTTTTTTCTTGTCAAAAGACCTTGATGTTATTGCGCATGTCATCAACTATTTAAAAAAGAATACATTACCCACGTTTAGATTATGAGTATCGTTAATCTAATGTGTTAATCGATTACACTTAACGTAGGAGTATTAATGACGACTGTCACTTGTTTACAATGTGAGCATATTCAAACTGTGGCCTGGCTCCGCTCAAGGACTCGGCAATGCGCCGATGTCCTAGAATTATTTACTCATCATTTGCATTGGAGTTTAACCGCATTCCTAGATGAAGGTAAAATTACAATAAAATGTTATTCACCTTATTAATAAGTACCTACCCGTTAAATTAATTTCTCGAAGGTAACTACCGGGCACTGAAATGGGCCACCATTAAGAGATGACTTCCCACACAGTTGCTTTTAATGCCTATGAACCCCTTTAATGTGAAATGGGATCTTTTGGGGTTTACTTATGGGGTAAAAGCTAAACCCAGCAGTTATTCCACTGAATTTATGACCTACCTACAAGGATTGTATATTTAATACAAAAAAATCTTGTTTAGTGATACGTGTGTTTATTTATTAAAGTGTAAAAATTGTATTTATTGCAAGTTAACTATAAATCGTGATGTTGAAAGCGGGCCCCACGAGTTATTAGAGTTGGAGCTAGGCGTGTCGTCTCACATGAGTGCAAGTGCATCAATCGAGCCCAGATCCTGTGCACTGTGCAGCCGCGCCCATGCCACAGACAATCAATTTTTATTTCCTCTTGTCCATGCCACTGGAAAATAAACCTCTTCTACATTGATGATATGTGTTTCTACGTTCTAAATAAAATCCGCCTGAAAAACCATTATCACTGGTTGTGTTTAATCGATTGTTTAACATCGCGATTCCTACGAATCCATTAAAAGATCATAAATAAATAAACACCTTTCTAACTAAAAATAAATAAACGAAGGGTAAAAAAACAATACTTTTCTGAAAGCCGTCTAATGGACAGGGCTTTCGATTTAATAAATTGGGGTCTATCGACATCACAATATTGGCAAAACATTTTCCGAGCTATTATTACGTGCGGGAAAAGTCTGAATTGCTAATCTCTGAGAGCAATTTTGTGAGCAATCCCTACAAGAGTTTACGCAGATAGATTACCAATTTTATGGCTTTTATACGGCTTCATCGTCAATTAACTTTCCCTTTAATTCAAACCTATTCCTTCGTAAACTCTTTAATGAATAGGCATTGACACTGATTACTCAACTAGTGTAGAATTATCCTTAAGAAAAATCAGCATTTGCTATTACTAAGTTATGTATGTAATTATTTGCAATCAAGTCATTATAATTTGTTACGACTACAGCTGTGACGCATTGTTTTTCTAGCAGAACTCTATTGATTTACTATTTTATTTACTTTGCGGAAAATCTTTGCACCGCTTTGATATAAAACTGGTATTATAAACGTTGCTCTATTCTCACACATCGTGTCACTGCTCTTCGTTCCGTCAGGATTTTCTGTCCTCATCTAATTTCCACCGCTGTACCTACAAAACTTTTCGCATAGCAGCGAACTAAAAGTACGGCAGTGTAGTGTCGAATTTGCGGAATTAGCAGAATTAACCACGTGACGGGACGAGTTGACTACTCTTGTTGGCTTTGTTAGTCTGTTTGCAGATGCAGTGTTGCAGTTAGTGCATCTGCGTCTATAGATAGGCAAATGTTTATCTGCAACTAGCTCGAACAACTTCAACTTTGAGTAGACACTGTGTACCTTATAGTTTTGTGTACTAGCGTAAATGTGTTTTGTTATGTTTTGTGTTGTTGATTATAAGCATAACAGAAACTCGTGGTGAAGTATTATTAACAACAATGATATTCAACAACAAAACAAATTGAAGAAGCCGCTTTTAGGGATAAGATACCGAGATACCTTTATTGTTAAGTAAACAAATAGTCGGCAAATCTGCCTTAATTAGGGAAGCAAAGTCAAAACTCGATGTTTAGGTACTTGTTATATTTAACTACAAAGTCAAAAGTTTACAAAGTACTTGAAGTTAAGTACTCTTAAGATTATGCAGAAGAGGTATGTAAGAAATAAGAAATCGCAGGCACTTATCTAGATATTGCACAATCCGCTAAGCATGTGCACCTAAAGGAGCCGGCACCATGTGTGGGCTTTCTGACTAGGACATCGCATTCACCATAAAAGGCGCCTCAAAGGGTCAATTACGTTGATTTGTTGCAAGATGCAGGCGTGGAAATTGATTCCTCGATTTTACGGTACCAATTCAACGGATCAAAGGTCTCTATACTCCCATTGTGACTGGGAAACACTTTAACTGTACGAACGTCTACCCACTCTTTGTATTACGCCATTACTACTAGTTTTAACGTCAACATCGTATAACCCCCACTCCGCTGTTTTAATTTAATGACAAGAATCCTACGTTTTTTCCTAAAATCTTAAGGCCGCTTGATATTTCTTAACATATTGCAATATGATAACTTCTTCTTCCCACGTGATTTGGTCTTTGAAAAGGCGCTTAATTAAATGTTGTACTTAATAGCTTCTGCGTTTTAATCGATTAAAATGCTAACGAACATGAATTTTGAGTTTAAGTTTAGTAAACGTTAAGTTGGCAAAACCGAGGTTCAGCAATGTTTACCGTGATTTGAACTCTTTCCCGATGACAAAGTGCGTTATATAAAGGGCCGGTTTTGCGGAGGTTAGCGCAAGGGCTTTTCTAATCGTTTATCACAAGCCGAAGACTAATTGTGTAATAAGAGATTATCAGACATCAGTCTAATGCCGGCCGCAAGGCGGTGTCCAAGCCCTGACCTAAATATCGTCATCGTCCGCAGCGTTGTTTGCTTTGCGGCTATAACGACTATGGGAATATGTGAGGGGATAACGCTACTCGGATATTAATTAAAAAGCGAAGTAACTATAGTTCGTACAAAACTAATATAAGGTAATGTTCTAAAAGATCTTTGAAACGATTAAGAGATCTTTAGTAAGGGCTGGTTTTAAGCTTAGAATGCAGTCTGTTAACAAAATTGCTGATGACAACACGTAAAACATGATTTTTTGTGTACAATATACAATCTAAATACCTAACTACATCAATTTTGTAATGTTATTTAATTGAGCTTTAACTTGTAAGGGTATGAGAAATATATAAATATTTGACAGCTCACTGTACTCTTAGGTATATTGTCAGATAAAACTATCGTGACAATACACAACCGTTGTGGAATAACGCACGATATAAGATTTTGTTCTTAAATATAAATAGGAACAAATCTTCATAGGAGTAGGAACTGTATTTTCATTCAGAAGTATAAAAGGCATCGGCAGGTCAGTTATTTATCGACCTTATTAGACCGCTGTTTATAATTATGACTTCGGTAACGGAAAAGGTTTTCAATTCGAAAACTTTCACGTATTTACGATATAAAGTTTTATAATAAGCGATTCAATGTTTTGTACTTATACAAAAGTCAATAATGTAATGTAATTAATAAATGTTTCCAAAAATCCAATGCCCATTTCGTTTATATTTGATTACGTTAGAGCTGCGGTGTATCTAATTTAAATATTTAATAATAACCCGCTAATGAAAGCACCACCGTTACTACTGCTAATTAACGTTAATCGCCCTAATTGAAACAGGAATGCATTACACGCATTCATATCCTGCCCAATTCACATGAAACCCGCTTTATAGAGCAGGCTTTTACGTAGAATACAATAGGTAGTTTGTTTATTGAAACCAAAAAGAATACCTTTCACCTCAAAAAGGATATTATAGGAATATCGTACATAAGCCAAAAAATATAAACCTTTGTGAGGGACTGGAGTCCGAATTAGTTCCAGGATCCCCAGAAACAAGGAGTTAATAACTAGTTTTAGGTTTACCGTACAGTCTTATTGGGAGTAAGTAAGAATGACATACTTAAAGTTAATTTTATTTGTAGCCTTATATAAATCAGCAACCTTTTATTACAAAATCTCGGTTAAATTTAAAGAAACAAATTCTCGGAAATCTCTCCGGGATTAGCGTCTTAATCTTACCTATAGGTAATTTTAAGGTAACAAAAGAACTGCTCTTTGGATTAGGGAGATAAAGAGAATGTCCACAAAGGCGCCTATCTTTTACCTCTGGCAGCTTTGCAGATAATAGAGTGTTCTTATTGCTAAGTACTCCGACGATGACCCGACTGCATCTGACCGTCTTTTAAGTCTTTATTGAGATCGGCCATCGCGCCCACATTTTCAATTCATGCACTAATTTACCTATTCAGAGTACTGTGCAGTTTAAAACCTATGCGATCATACACATATTTAGCACGTACTCGCCGCTTTCTGTCATTCTTGGCCAACTAGAATCATTTTACGAACATGAATAGAAAATTTTATTCAACTCGGGCCTTTTCAGCTTTTGTCCTGAAGTTTAAAATTCAGAATTATAATTCGTGAAGTTACGCTTATTAAACCTACAGAAATTTGCGCTATCAGTAGGTAACATTTGGTATTTACCTATTATATAATAAAATAATTATCTTTTGAAAATAATGCCGTGTACAACAACGGATGCTGAAGTGGAAGCAGGAAGGCTTTGGATAGAATTATTGCAATGAATATGAATTATGCATTCGACAATGGTGTTAATTTACTACTAGTCGGATCTTAATAATAAATTAAACCGCTGTGCGCCTTGAGACAGGATAATGTAGGTGAATGTCAAGTCGATAGGTATTACAGTTTATGACTTATCGTTGCCAATAAGCGGTATGTTAAATTTATCAGGCGTAAATAATTGATATTCCACGCGTCTCCATACAGTGAACACTTACGTACCTAGATGTGGTTTTTTCAATGCTGTAATGTGTCAATAGACACTTATATAATAATAATAATGTAAAGAATTCCAGATGAACAAATACAACGCACTCTTGGTAAGTTATTACCTACAGGTATTGAGTTACTCGGATATGAAATCTGCTCGATTTATACAAAGATATTCTACTTACGGATTTATGTGCTCAAGTATTCAGATTTATGTTAATTTTCACCAATGGATCTTGGTTAATATTAATTCAACGATTAATCAGCACGCTAACAAGTAGAGACACCTATTTAATTCATGTTTCGAATGTTTTGATAACATGGAAGTTTTGAAATAATAACTTCATTGTGTAACAAACAACTTAATACTTAAGACACAAAAGATAATGTCATTTAAAAATAAACGATAAAAGATAAACAATACAATCTGTGACCTTCCGGCATTCCGTCTCAGTTATCGCAGCTAATCTCTAACTCAAACACGATCGCTCTCATCAAATACCTAACTCCATTAAATAATTACCCATACAAACAAAATCCCTTACTTATCGCCTACTTACTTTGGCTAAGTAATAATCCTTTTGCGGTAATCCGATCTAGTGTGACTGCGAAACATATGAGACACTGATCGTTGTTCACATTATTCTAAGAGGCACTAAAGCACTGAAATATTAGTGTATACACACCGTTGGATAGGTTGGGGATCACGGTGACATTTCCCGATGCGTCTCGTCACGGTTGGGAGCGGGGATCGTAGAGCCGCGCGGGGGAAATGTTGGGAAACGTGCGGGAGGACGACGCGGCGGCGTGCGGCGGAGCGGGCGGTCGCGGACGCACTGCCGCCGCGCCAGTGATAACGACACATGACGCGGAAAATGGAAAACAATGGAAACCCGCCGTATGGTCATTTTGTTGCTCACTATCCGCCGGGATGAATAGTAAGCGAACCGTGGCCGTAGTGACTAATTTTGTTTGATGTCGCCGGGATGACAGTTGCAAATGAGAACGTTTAATTAATTACGGTAAAGCCGCAGTCAATTGATAGGCTTATTTTTACGGCCATTTAATAATACAAAAGCTATACGTTACTTTAGCTAATCTTTAATAATTTTCAATCTATAAATTAAGCGTTGGTAGGTGCATTCAAAATGTAATAAGGGGATGGTCTATGATGTTTTTGGTAAATTTAATCTCTCGCACCCTATCCGTTTACAACTCCAGCTGTTTTAAAATTGGGGTCACGATATTTATCAACGATTACCCCTGGCTGTTGTCGTCACGGCCCCTTACCCCGACATATTGTGTATTAGGGATGAAACGTTCCAGCGGATATTGGTTTACGGAGCAGCCATCTCTTTCTGGTATTTTATTCTATTTTATTCCGATTGCCTATTCTTTCGTTATACTGTCACTTCGTAAAGTCCCTTCCTTTTCTGATGGAGCACCGAATTATCTCGCTATAATGTTTTTACTTTTACTGGCATTTCCTTAGTTTTGTGACGGGTATTGTTGTATTATTTTTACGGTTTCTAGTAAACCATTGAGATTACAGGCTTTTAGATTGACGCGAATGGATACACGTATAAGTCTATCATCTATAAATGCTGAATATTATTGTTTATTGTGACTTGTCTCGTATTTGTATCATACATTATTAATAAGCCTATCTTGAATATTAACGCCTCACTTTATAATGGTTTTTCTTTATTGAAATGATTAATCGTATATTATTTACCACTTTGGTCTATTAAATAACTAGATAGAATATCACCTCAGTTCAATCATTTACTTTTAATTTGGTAGTAAGTACGCACCTCAGTAGGTAATAACTATTAATGGTGATCAATGAATAACATCATAATACATTTTCACAAGTCATGACTGGCTGTTTAATGGATTTTATCTATTAATGTTTGAACAGGCTTCTATTATTAATCAAATACACTAACTTCACCGAAGCAAATAAAATGCAAAGATTAACACTGAATCAACAAGGAAAATAAGAGTTCAATCCGTGATCTCTACACATTTACAACGTATTAATAGTTAAATAATAGCATTGATAATTATGTACCTTAATCATAAATGAAGTATCTACCTATGGCTTTATTTAAAGACTCAGACTTAAACTATATTCCACTGTTTTGTGATATTCGAACATTTACAACAGCAAAACTCTAATTATTTTCGAATACTACGTTGTATAATCCTCCAGAACATTTATCTCGACTTTATCAAGTGTCTCCTTGACAAGCAAACGACGACATCGACGAGGGCGAGCGCAATGATTAACACAAGAAAATAACAGTCGAACAAATAATAGACCGAAACTCACATTAAAGTCGCCCTTAAATTCGCACGTCGTTCGTCGGGACAGGAAGGGCCGAGAATAGACCGAAACAAAATATCTCGAAATAAACTCTGGCGGAGTCCACTGAGTTACTTGGACTGCAGGGAAATGGGCGTCCGTAGCTCAAGCCAATTCGCCGGACATTCACGTAATACTGGTGAAATTTACAATGATTTTAATGGGAAGGGTAGGCCAGTCAGGGTAAAGAGCTGTGGTTCAAGGGCAAATCGTAGCAGTCTTAACAATATGTGAGCGATTCTACATCGGTTTCTCAAAAACAGTTGTAATGATTGCATTGAAAATAGAGGAATACCAACGGGTTTTCGAGGGAACAATAGAGCTATGCCTTTCTGGTCATATTTTCGATATAATAATAATAATAATAATAATAATGCTTTATTCAGTAACTAAAAACTAGGTTACAACATTGGTAGATGCCTCTTTTTAATATAGTCCTACTTATTTAACATTTTTAAACTGTTTGGCTCTTTAGCATTTGAGTAAACTGCTCTAAACCATTCAGGAATTATATCCCCGCCCTGTGATAAGTTTTGGTTCCCGATGAAGTAGACTATAGTAACTAGTAACTCTAGAGCATCATTACAAACCACTTAACTCGAAATTTAATTCCACAGAAAGTTCTCTGGACTAGTTCAAAGCAACAACTCATTTGTAAATATTGTTCCAACAAGAGAATAAACAGTAAACTCAAAGTACATATGGTGGGCGAAGTTTTGTATCGGGAGCGATAAGGGGGAAGTATTCGTAACGCGATCCTTTACATCCGTTCGCTCCTGCCTTCCTACCTACGTGCAGTAAGAAGTTTGCAAAACAGTAAGTACTGTCAGTCGAGAACAAGGGTCCAGTTATATGCTCGGGGAAAAGATCGCTTGAATATTGTAGGTAGTTTTGTTTATTTAGTTTGAACATTTTTAGCTAAAGAGAAACAAGGGCCACAATCCCAAAATTAAAACATTGCCGGCAACTAACAATTGTACAATCATTTAACACATTAAAGTTAACACCAGCGCTGAATATGGCTATACTGTGGAGGACAGGTGAAAATTAGCAATAACCACTATTTTACGATAGGTAGAATTATGAAAATTCTGTTTGGCTTACAAAGTACATAATATTTAATTTGATTATTAAATCAAAATTTTCGTCGTTTACACAATACTACAACCAGTTTATTTTGATCTGTTTTAATAGGATCAAGAGGATTTCGTTGTGCTCCAAATTTGCTGATGGTGTATTGAGGTTAACAAACAGACTAAACAAAGCAACTTAAGCAAAATTGGTTTAGTTATGTCTGAACGAATTGAATATTTAGTTAACTGAACTTTTTAAAGGTACGACCAGACAAAAAGTTTTTTGAATTATATTTCACCCTCAGACTTTGCAACGTCGAGGACGAATTCAAAACTTTGCACTTCACGTAAGGTTTAATATGAATGCTGTATGTACAATGTACGTTTTTATTTTATTTAAACTTTACTGCAAAAAATCCGAAGTAAGTATCAAATGACTGACTTAAAGCCTTAACGTGTTCCCTACCAGTCAACCATTCAGATAAACAGAGACAAGAAAAGGATGGTGCTGAAATTAATAAAACGTCAACTGAATATCATAAAGTCCTTATCAAATAAAAATCAAACAACTACCTATTTATGAATATGTATAAAACCTAATCATAGTAAAAAAAAACGGTATTCTGGTGATAGAAAAAAGGTTCGTACTACTCAATAAATTGACAACCGATTAAGATCGAGATCATATCAAAATAATTTGTATAGGTATTTGGCCATTGATTATAAGATTTTAATCTAATAGTTAAACGCATTTTACGGGCTCGCGTAGTAGGTACCAATCAAGCAATTTATAAATAGGTACATGATATTTAAAAGCGGACATGTACTTGAAATAAAACGTTGGCAACAATTTAACCTAATAGTCACCAATGTACTAAGTAAAGTGTTTGTGTTATTTATTTATTTGTATGTTTCTAATAAGTGTGTTGCATGCATGCGCGACTGGTCTTCAGACTGCGGCGGCATTACACTTATTTATTGCACTCATGCGCACAGCCAGAACAGCAAAGCGTCGGTGAGTTCGCTCGGGTGCCCCCGGCTGGCTCCCATAAAACTCGGGACCACTTGGATGTACGCATGAAAACTTGTAGGTAAGGACAAGTAAAAAAACCTTACAATAGCGAACAACGCGTGGGATATCTTTGCTCGACCATTTCAGTTTAACAAGATAGCAGAAAAATAAATATGTAGGGCATCAGGCACATTTTAAAAATGGTAAACCATAATTATATGTTACTTACCTGATGTAAAGTTTACCAGTTGTTTAGCCCAAGCCTCGTAGTTTGAAATGTTCGACCCTTTAAATATAACACCCGTATTTCAGGATCGTTTTAAGGTATTCTTTGTGTAAGTATGATTATTTTTATCGCTGCCCACATAGTTCTAAATCTATTGATCTTGTCAGCCGAAAGACGTCCACTGCTGGACATATCTAGGCCTTCACCAAGGCTCTCCACTAAATTTAGTGGGCCGGACCAAATAACTTTTTCAATTATATTGTTGGTTAAACTATCTTTAGCTGTATCTGAGCAAAATAGTATTATTAACGTTGTTATTTATTGAATCTGCAGTCCCAAACCATAATGTATAGGTATAAACATAAACACATCAAAAATGACCCGTGATAAAAAAAATCCTTACACTTTTTTCCTTTGCTCCGATATTTTACAATGTATCGCAACACAGTACACTGCAAAATAGAAAATAGGGTAAGGATATTTTCTAGCCCTCGATATTTTTGATGTGTGTACATTGAACAATAGGTTTTATAATTATCAGAGTATTTTTCATTTTCCTGTGGGTAAAAGTGTGATTGACGTCATGCTCCGCCATGAAATAGCCTCGCCTCTCGGTCAGATGTCAACTGTTTAGCGGTATCGACTCATCAGCCGTAATAGAGAGGTAATGCGATTTGCATCTGAATGGGCCGTCGACATGAGGTCATGTCATGTCGCTCCGCTCGCAACCTAATTAACAGGCTAACATTCGCAAGTATCGAGAACTAAAGGGTTTTTAAGTATATTAAGGTAAAGTTTCCATTAATTTGGTATGGGAAAACGTCTTATGCGTTACCTACTTAATGGACGAAAACCGAAGGTCAAACGGAAACGGACGGTTTTAAAAATAGTTTTTTCTATGTCATTGGTATTCCTTACTAGTGATTATTGCCAAGATAATATGATCAAATTACAAATTAGTCAATGAGATACAACGCATTTCAAAATGTATATGTACGGTCATACTATGATACCATTAACATTCGATTCGTATTATCTTCAAATGTGAAACGAGTGACCAACTCCATTACTTCTGTATGGTCTCCTAAAATTTCTACAATATTAGTATTTTTTCATTTAGATAAGCCATCTCTGGCTTCTAAGGAGATTTCTGACTAATGTTGAAAAAGCCTTATTGTTTTATTGGTTTTTATGAAATACATTTACGAAACCGCTCTTGCTTGTTTTTGCTAAACAAAACTCCCATTTACCGCTGAATGCCCTGTAATCGAATATGTCAGATGCACTAACCCTCTTTCGAAACCATTCATGGGGCGTGTATTAAAAACGAAAAGTGGACTAGGGTAACTAACTGATCCCTCCTTCACACACCTAACATACCTTTAACAAAATATACATCAGGGATGCTGACTATTTAGTCAAGATATATTATTTCCTAAAAACCGCATAATTAAAGCTCAAGCAATTAGACTAAACAACTAAGAAGGCGCGCGCATAAAGGCAATAGTCATTTTTTTTAATAAACAAAGCTATAAAGGTTATGGTGTTTCAGCGGGAGCACGTCGTGACTTCATAGTTTGCTATTTTAAAACTAATAAAATAAAACTCTATACTACTCGACTTTTTAGTGAACTAGCCCAATTTAATCGGGGATTAAGTTTTACTATGATGTGGCCGATTTTGCTGCCATGTTAATAGAGCTGCCACAAAGTCAACAATGCATTATTACCTACTTGCCCCAATATCCTAATTGTATTGACGACTTTGTAACAACTCTTATTCGCTTGACAGTAAGACGTGTCGTAACGTCAACAGGGCCGAGATTCTAGGCGGTAAAAATTATATCGCCTTTAACCTGTTATCGTATTGTCAGCGTTTCGATAGCTCTTATTTACTTGACATTAATGGTGGCCGAGTAAAAAACAATACCATAACAGGTCAAAGATGATATGGTTTTACCGCCTAGGATAGAGGCCCAGTAAGTATGTGATTACAATATCGACGCATGATGGGCTAAATTAAAGTGAAATAAAGGCTCAGAAAAGTCGGCCGTATAGTAAATAAACTTTAAAACAAAGTGGAATTGAATCCTAGAAGGGCATTTACTCCTATTTGCTTTGGCCCAGTTCGTTTTCTGAATGATATAGGTCTCTTGCGATACGGCTATAACACGTCAAGTTTATATAACAGCTACCATGAAGGTAACAATATTATAACACTAATGTTATAGGACAAGGTAGAATAGAGGCTCTGGTGTAGAACAGCTGTTGTATGTTGTTGAACTTTTTGGTGCAACGCGACCCAATTTTCATTATAATTTTAAATTCGGAATCGGCATAACTAAATAAAGATACTTATTCTTATATGAAACTATTTCTATACCATAACGTAATCAGTTAATCACCTAATACCATTCTAATATAATAGTTGTAAGTATCTCTCGAACAATAAACTAATTTAGCACTTTTCGACTATATTTGTATGGCGTTAAGTGGTAAAGAACTTTCTTGGTCGATTATGTTTATTAAAATTCATCGCCATTCATCAAGATGATGGGTTTAAATACTGAACGGTTAACCAGACCCCTAAGAGTTCTAAGATCTAACAGAGTTCCGTACTTTGACAATTATTTCCACATCGATAACTTTCATTACCCGAGTTTCTACTTCACTTCACTTCATTAATTTATTAAATTCGACAGCCAAGAGCGTTGTTATCAATGAAATTCGTAATGAAGGAGAGCTGTTATTGGATGATAGTATAAAGTATAATAATTGCTTACAAGTTATATTGGGCCGCCCTAGCTTCGTGCGGGTAAAAATATTAGTGTATTAAGTATAGGTAATTCTAAATACTTATGATTTTATTAAATATAACTTTAAACATTCTTAAATCATAGTCTAACTCGCATCAAACTAAACAGTAGGTAGTGTCAATTAGTTGCAATTTTTGTAAACAACATGGTTTTCGAAAAAGTGAAATAAAGGACGTGGCGTAGTTTTGTGAGTGTTCCGGACTCAACCTTTTTTAGTTTACTTAGTGTTTTGTATATACACGGAGCCGCATTTTATTATCAATAAGATCTCCAAATTGAGTACGAAATAAAGTAAACAATTTGGTTGGGTGCGTCTTACAAGATACAACTACAAGAAAACAAAGATTTTCATGTTAATAACGTTTACAAGATATTGATAGATACGGTCCTGACAAATCTCTTTCGCTTCTTCCACATTCATACATCGAGTCCCTTTTCCAGTATTTCACCGATAATACATAATACAAGGATTATAAGATGTAATATCGTATGATATACTCAAGAGGTACTGAAAGGATCGGCTACCAGAAAGGAGAAAATTGGTAAGATATCATAAAATCGCACATTACCTTACATACAACGCATGCCTTGTGGTGATTGTAATGCCTTGGTTTGGTTAGGTGGCTTGTAATATGTTTTTCATCACACTTGCTCGTAAATGGTGTTATTCCATGCCTGTATACAGAAGGACAATGGCCTAAATTGTTCCCGCGGGAATTATGGCGAGTTTGTCATCCCTAGGGAGTAATGACTTTCTTTTTAAAATTTGCAACTCTTTCGTACATAATTTCTGACTAAGGAGATTTAATTTTCAGCCAAAAATTAAATCGGTTTCTAATTTCATCTTTAAAAATTAGCTATAGACTAACTTACATTACACAAAACCTATATGCTTCATTAAACTTCATTATTTTTATACCTATTTCAAGTTTATATCAACATTTATCATTAATTTTAGTAATTATACATTTTTATCAAATTGGCTAAATCTGGCTCGAATCCAGGTCGAAACTAAACGCAGTATCTGTGGTCACAAAAAAAATATCGTTTCCATTTACGTTCCCGTCCATCAAAAGTTATTTCTTTATATTTTGCAGAGTTAAAGTGTTTTCTCTTTGTTTTTTTCCTCGCAAATGTGATGAAAACCATTGTGTGTATCACAGGCAGTAAGGGGATTACTAACTCGAGTCATTAAAAGCCCTCCGCCTTCGGCGTCGGGCTTCTAACACTCTCGTTAGTAATTCCCTTCATACTACCCTTGATGCACAATGTACTATTATCTATCCAGGAAATGCAAAGAGCAAGTCTAATCAGGGTAGAACTGACTCGATCAGGTTAGGTTGTTTTTTTAATATGCCCAGGCAATCCAGCAAAGTGCTGCCAGTTTAGTAAGTAAGGTTGATTGTAAATTACACGTTTATATTATACATGCGTGCATTATGTTTTTTGACGCTCGATTCATTTATTTATATAAAAAAATGTTTATTATCTTAGGTATCAATAATTGGTATTATATATATATTAATAATTTTATACTTCAAGGAAATAGTAATTTAGAAATCATATATTTCGTACATTATTTCTAGTGAACTTTATAATAAACAGGTTTATACAAAGTTAACGTATACATGTATTGTGAC
Organism: Acleris sparsana; assembly: GCA_923062465.1. Lineage (NCBI taxonomy): Eukaryota > Metazoa > Arthropoda > Insecta > Lepidoptera > Tortricidae > Acleris > Acleris sparsana. The sequence goes on from OV281293.1 coordinate 9,106,463, forward strand.
CGTTATATGATAAGTTCTTATATCTCGTATTACTTTCCAACTTTGTGCCTATTTGGTGTCTATGTTGTGACATGTGGAATAAAAATAGCGCAAGTTTACCAGCATGATAATAATGATTCACTGGCGCACTCGATGGCAAGCTTACATTGTTGAGTTAGAGGATATTGGTTCACGTACGTGTTGGTTGCGTTATTAATTTAACCACAGCTCTAATTAATCTTGCCCGATGCGGACGCTCCCACGGTTTGGACCCACGCTAGGAGGGATTGGGGCAGTGGGCAATCTCCGACGGTTATTTGTTAGGTTTTTCGAAGTAAATCTCAGAATATACACGCTGTATAGGCCGTTACTGAAAATATAACTGAAACGGGTGTTAAAATTCAAGAACTATAAGATGGCAATAATAAACTGAATACTTTTGAAAGATTATATACAATTATGCTGTGTTATCGGGAAATTACACTTCAAATAACTCATAAGAGCAATTATGGGTTCTACTTTCAAAAAACATGCCAGAGGCAAGGAAAGTCTTGCAAATATATGTGTGGTTCAATAAGAGAGAGCGAATTTCGAAATAAATTACTTTATTCCTTCGATTATGATTATGATCCATTTTTCCTTAAATCCTAGTTTGATTTTTGAACGACACGTTCGGGTATAATTTGTAATCCACTCTTGCCAAGTAACCATATAGATACAAACATAGTATTCCACTTAGATTTCCATGGCTACCAGTACATACCTAACCTTTGTTCAACCAATTTCACTGTTTGAGTGTTTGATGCTTTTAAGTTCACTAACAAGGTTATTTTTTTTAAATGTTGTCATTGTGAGCACTTAATACAATAGCATAATAGAGCATTTCTCATATGTTTAAGAATCTACTGTTTCATAGGTATGCTCTTCCAGCGGGTTACGAATCAACACGGTTGCAGGCATTTTTAAGTCTTTTATCCCCCTTAATTTTAAGAATCTTCTGCAATGGGAAGCAAGTTCTTTGCCCAAAATCTCGGGGCCAAGAAAGTGCTGTCTTTATAATTAGTTACGAAACTAACATCGAGTAAACAGTGGGCATTCAAATAAAAATCTGGAGAAGAAGATGGATAATTACGCTAGCAAAAATCATAGCCCTCCTAATATTAATAAATCTTCATCGCTTGATAAGAATATTAGGTACCTACTAGCTGTTCAATAATTCTAACTTGCAAAGATGAATATCATGAACATCTACCACTAACAAAAATCTCAGTATCATCAAACAACTAAGTATTGTGTAAACATATTTCAAATTCCATCCAGTTTTCCGTGGAAAACATTCGCGTCCAATCAACGTAGCGTATTCCCCTGACGTGCCATCAAACAGGTTGTGCGATATAATTCGTCTAGTGGCATTTCGTGTTGACAAACCCAACAATTACCATCAACATTCTAACTATAATTGTAACGATTTGAGACCCTTACGTTCATTTGTGCCCGGAATGGTCATTGTCGAGTGAAAGGACCCGTGGGAAATGCTTTTATGAATGAATAAACTTAATTATATTATGTTAGTTCAGTTTAAATACGGCCATTTATGGAACAAAACATTAACCAAAAAATCTTCTAGATTGTTTCTTACATAAAGGACCAGAATATGTACCTATGCCTCCCACTCCTGGGCATCAGTCGCTTTCCACACTCTTAAACAGAAAACTCTTCACAACCGACTATTGTGAGATAACGTTGAAAGAGATTTTTGAGGTTATATTTCTTAGGATCACTGGGCTATACAAGTACAATGGACCGCACCTAATACTTCTCGAAATCAGTACTATTCGAATCTTGACCCTTAAGTCGGTTGTAGAAGGTTTGCAAGACTGATATTTGCATAGGAAATCATAACAGCAAAATCGTAGCTCCAAAAGCATTTCCTAGAATGTTATACAATACTATCCCCATGTGCTTTGTAAGCAGAACTTAGCAACAAGGATGTGTGCGTGATGAAAGCTTAACAGTACGAGTATTTGCACTGTGTACTCTACGCTCTGTACAAATAATACAAATTGAAATACAACTGCTGACTGTACTGCTGGCGTGTTACATACTACAGAACATGTAACTTAGGTAGTGACCTGAATAAGAGCGATTGTAACTTAAACCGGAGTGCACTGAAAATATATGAAAGCTGGTTGATCAACTTGCATAAGAAAAAAGCGTAGACACAGCAAGCACAAGGATATTTAATACCAATCGGTGGTTGCAGCAGAAATTTTGATCGGAAAAGTCTCAATAAGTTAATTGATTAATACATACACATTACTCAATTATAACTTAACTAATAAACCGTTAAAAAAAACTCGTTTATTATTTTTCAGACACGTTTATTTACAGCTTGTTCAATTTATCACTGAGTTATACGGAAACTTATTTATTTTCGCACATAACCCTGAAAAGTATGTTAATAATCATTACTTGAGGGAAATACCATTAATATCAGAAGCTAGGGCAAGGTCCTGACAGAATACAGACGGCTTGAATTTGTGTTATAGCAGGCGCCTAATCAAAAGTTAGAGTTGGCCTTAATTCCCTACGGGGCGGATTTAGGTGTTGAATTTTAAAATATATAAATATTATAACCCAGGTAAAAATAAATAAATTATTTATACTATTACATTTGATTGATTTAAATGATACGTCACTATGACGTCTGATTTAGGATATGTTATGTTAGTCATTTTATTCGATTAACGACAATGTCCACTAAGTAAAAATATATTTTAGTTGGCTCTCATGTGGGTTTAAACCATTGGTTACTAATAACCAGAGATCAGAATTCTCGTGGCACTTTTCATCTATCATAATGACGTCTCATTCACACCACAAAAATCCAACCAATCCTTATAAAACTTCATATTTTATACGATAAATGATAAATGACAAATGATTGGTAGCATTATGTTACAACTCAGACGGTAACAAGTATGTACATTGATAAAAAATAAAATGCTATCAATTTTAATACGAGGCACCTAAGAAGGTATTTTTTTCTAACCTCAAGATTACGGGAAACGGTGGTGGCATTTTAGTTTTAACAGAAAATAACAAAGGATTACCCCGTCTGAAGAAGGCGAAGATGGAAAATAATAATATTAGTAGCTTCCGCGTAGAACTCGTTTATCGTGTTCCCGCAGGGATTAACAAATTTAAAGGGATAAAATAGTAGATTGTTCTACAAGGCACTAAAACAAGCCATTGACAAGCCATGACACGAGCGAGATGATAGTTTAGTAGTAGCTATAGTTCGAGTGTCATTATGGTTGTTTGGTCTCGCCTATGGTCTCGCGTTAAACACTCTACTTTTCACTTTGAATGCGAAGACAAACAAACGACATTATATACAAAATTACAATATATAACAAACTATCTTCTGCCCGCGACTTCGTCCGCGTAGATTTCGTATATCTTTATTCCCTTGGGAACTTTAAAATTTTCCTGGATGAAATATATAGCCTATGTGTTAATCCAGGATATAGGCTATCTCCATTTCAAAATTCATCCAATTCCGTCCAGCTGTTGCAGCGTGGAAAGGAACAAACATACACACACATAAACTTTCGCATTTATAATATTAGTAGTATATGTAACAAAGTTTCTGACAAAACTTGTTTAGTGGTTGTTATTTTATTGTAAAGTAGCAGTTTAAATGCTTGCATATTTACCCAATAGATACAAACTTGAATACTATTTGGACCATGCATAATAAAAAAAATGTATCCTTAATATATTTAAATAGATTCATATTCGTAATCATTAATCGTGTTTCACGAAATTAAATCGTGTATTGTTTATTTTTGTACAGTTGTCATTTTTAAGGTTATTTCCACCTAAAAATGGTCCATACACAATCACTGAAAATGGCGATAGGTAATCCTCCATTCACAAATACCGTGATTGGCTGTTTAGAGGATTCCAAAGTAAATTTAAAAAAAAGACTAAAGTAACATTTTAAGAGCATGAGAAGTGACAAATATTTTAAATAATTTGATATGTAACATACTTAGTACTTGGACTACTTGTGTACCAAATGTCATTCTTCATTTACCAGTTTAAGGAAACCCTAAGGATAGGATTATTGAATTGCAAAGCTTGCTTACGTAGACGACATTGAATATATCAAATAACTAAATTACGGTTCTTATTATTTCTTACAGAACCTTAAAAAGTAAAACACAAACGCACACCCATTATGTTTAATTCATGAATTTAAAAAAGACCTACTAAAATGTTTCTGCTTAGGGCCAAGGTCGCTTATCACTTCATATCACGTCTCATACAATAATGTGTCTGCGGCTGCCAACGAGACTGTCATTAGTTATGAGAAATAATATTGGCAAGTTTTCTTCTCGAAAACTAAAATTACCACTGTTAGTCAGCGGTCGAGAAAAGAAACTTCCTCCAAAATTTAGGTCACTAGACATCTAGTGGCGGTGAGGCGAACTTCCGTTGTGGGTTCGATCGTTTTAAAATAGATGGCGCTGCTGCGGTCGATAGCTCGATACATCGCTATTCGCTACTCGCTAGTGGAAAATATTGGCAGCCCCGTGGGAAATCTTTGAATGTACGTATTATATGGGTGGAAAATGGAAACTGGAAATGCCGACAGACTTAAGAATAGGTATTTAAACCTTTATAGTTTGTTGATGCTTTGTAAGCAGATTTTCTTTGTACCTACTCTTTGCGCTTATTTGATACTTACACAGTTTAAAATTTGCCTTAAAGCTTACTCGTATACGTATGGATTTTATAGTATTAGATTGTTTCGCTTGTCTTGTCTTCTTGTTTGTTAATAAATAACAAAAAGTTTCAACAGGCAAAACAACCATCTATTGGCATCAAAAATACCAGTTATTGCCAGTGATTACAGAATAATCGACAGGGTGCTAAAAATAATACAACTCCCCTTGGGCTTCGTGCGATACCGGGGCGGGTTGCAAACCCACGATCTAAAGGCTGTTTGCGACAAAACGCTACCTCAATGCCTTTGGGCTTGTTCCACAATGAACGCGGTACAATAAGCGAGCCCGGTGACGTCACATCCGTAGCCAAATCGTTTCCGGCGCGCCCGCGGGCTTTTTGACATCCACTCTTTGTTGGGCCCCCGACACGTCAAATTATGTCCTGGATGATACGACTGATTAACCACGTGAAAACTTAGGTATACGCTACGACGAAGTAATCGTGTATCGTACGGTGCGCGTGAGTGTGATACGTAATCAGATTAAATCATGTTTTTCCAGTTTTGTTAGGACCAACCTTTTGTAAACAGTCTAGGCTTTAATACTTTATTATACATCTATTTTTTTATTATACATTCAGTTCGAAGTGAATCTTAGGGACGGATCAATAAACTATACCTATTGGCTGAGATGCCGGTATTCATGCGATTTGCAATCACTACCACCATCCTTACCCACAAACCTTGTTTTGAATATAAGATGACTATGAAATAACTAGCTTAGACACGGTAAATAAATAAATAAATGAGTGAGAACTTGTGACCTTACCGTCACAAAACTAAATGATTTAAAAACACTGCAATCAAAAAATGCTATCTGTGCTAGTCATCGTTGTTTCGGTCACTCCTCAATCAAGTTTTAAAGATATACTTAAATAATTTACAATAAAATAATATTTATATGCAAATTATATTCATTATAGTAACCGGAATTGAATAAAGGTAGCCAGCCGTCATCATCATCATCACAATGCAATTCTTAAAAAACCAACACAGTTTATAAGTATAGTTTAAAAGTCTCTAGTAAAACTAATCATATGCCCAAGATAGAAGTTAAACAAGTCCAACTAAAAGCAAGCCCTAAAGAAACCCAACTGCTGCTTGGATAATGTCGTCAAAGTAATGTTAATTACTAAATATAAACATGAGTTTATATTTTGTATTTCACACATTTCACTTTTAAATAATTTTAGTATAGCCTATGACGCACTTTAGTGGTTAAGACGAATCTAACCACGTATAATTTATTAAAATCGGTATAGCCGTTTAGTAGTTACGAGGGGACATAGAGTCGGACATTTATATACAGGTAAGCATATAACCCTCCTTTTCGGCATTGCCGCAGTCGGGTAACAAGCAAATACCAAAGATAAACATCGCTGAAATTAAACTATTCATATCTGAGGAGAAGATATGAGTTTTCCGTCAAGTAGGCAACGAACATATTGAGTTTAGCTTCAGCTGCAATTTAAGTCCACTCATGACCCGTTTTATTGCATTTTCCATGCACATAAATCCGTAAATTCAATTCGGACGTCAGAGTTTCTAACTGGAATGTCTGACGTTGCTGTAGCTGTATTAAAAACTAGTATGTTTTGCTTAAATATCCACTTGCAAAACATAACAAGTTCGGTGGCTTTAATATATGCAATTAATTATTGCTGATATCACCAGGGTAATATTGTTAGTTTAATACTTAGGAGGTTTTAAATATATTTGGACAAGACGATCGTTTTGCTACCCGACAGCCAAAGAAGGAGGGTCGTGTTTCTGACCTGTATATATGTGGGAAAGTATGTACCTATTGTTGTTTTTCCCCTCGCAGACGCTGAGCGGATTGCCCGATTTCGACCAAGCGACCAATGAGGTGAAAAAAATGGCCGATTAGAAGTGTAATAAAATAATATATGATTGGAATAATTTTAACCGTCAAAACACATCGTGTAAAATCAAAATTAAGGATTCTAAACCACGATGTTAATTGAATTTTTCTCCAAAAATAAGTTTACGTAACAAAACAATAAAGCCGTGAGCCATGACACTACGTCACTCTATCTCCTTAAGTCGTAAGTGTAAAGGAGTTTTATCAGTTCGCGAACCGTGCAAAAATGACATAGCGCCGATTCATTTTTACGACTAACGTTGACGTCGCATACTTTGGATGGAATGGGTGGTATTTTGGGCAAAGATTGACTGCATCATTCACTGATGACGTTGGTGTGACGTGAACGGAAGGAAGCTATTTACACCATCAGACATACGTTTGCCAGAACTCACAATATTACGTAATAGAATGAAGTATACAGATAATAGCTACTTTGCTAATGGACGGGTGTGTGTCATAAAATATTATGGGTTTCTTCAAGGTTAGGAAGTTAGGACAGGCAGGTATACTCGTATAATACGAGCATACTCCGTAAATAAGTACGCACGATGGTAATAATATCTCATCCACAATTTCTAAAGGGTATAAAAGTGAATACACCATATTTACCATTTCGAGGAACTAGGCTTACCACCACTTACTAGGCCTAGGTAAGGCACATTTAAGAGGATTGTAAACTATTAATTTCCATACAAAATGCGATAATGTTTCTCTCTCCTTAAATCTAGTCTGAATTTTACGCTTTTTAAATAGTTAACTTGTAGATACTATGAGAAACTACGTCTGTACGTTTTCCTTTCCATGAATATATTTCTTGGAAAGGAAAACGTATGTTGTAGTTTTTCATAATAACTACAACATATTAAAAAATTATGAAAATCGGACGTGATTTGGGGGGTGAGAAACGTTAAGGGACTTATGGGCCCGGAGCTAAATTAGTATGTATTCTTTTGGCAGAGCTGCGTGATTTAAGCGTCGGTTCACAACCCTCTTATCCGTCAGATAATTTTGTAATTTGAAATTAGTATATTAAAACAAGTACCGTAGGTATCTACTCGTAGTAGGAGTGGGACTAGATGGGGGTAGATTTTTTATACAAAACAAAATATATCAACACGTCCGACAACTGCAAAATATAGAATTATACTAAAATGCATAATTAATGAAATGATTTTCCTAAAATAGTCTACTTTAGTTTATTCATATCTTAATCCGGCTTTATACCTGTTAATATCTATTTACATAGGTATTTTTTCATTTTAAAGCTAATAAATTTAACAATTAATAAACCAAAACGGCATCATAGGTAGTTAAAGAACTATTACTTATACTCGGATAATGCACTATGAAACTATCAAGGATGTTACTTATATTTTATTGGCATTTGTGAGACAGCTCAGTTAATCAAATTAAAATCGTTTGATGCGGAGTTTGTGTACATTATAAAGTCTGCGAAGTTAATCGAAATGCCGCGTTATTGCCGGCGGGTCAGGGGTCCAGATTGAGCAGCTTAATTGACGGCGATTGATAAATTTAGATAGTGCCACTGCGGACCCTCGGCCGCCATTGTGTCGAGCTTAAACGCATTACCAATAAAATTGCTATTAAATAAACCATGGGTCGCTCTCAGTCTCACTAGCTATATCTATTAATCAACAGCCGAGAGGGAAAAGTGTTTTATTAGTTTGAGATTGAGGAAACTTTTTATTATTATTAAAATAATAGTAGGTACTTGGGACATATAAAGTGTTTCTCAGCTGAAAAAAGTGTATTCCTGAAAATTTAATCTAGTTAGATCGATTACTAATTATACCGTTAACGTCATCAAAATTGTTAGTTCATTGTTAGCTAGCTAACAAATAAAATAAATAAACAATGTTGCTCTTTTGTGAAGTGTCTGACTATTGTTTTCATTTTTCGCTGCAAGAAAAACAAAACCGTTTGCATTGCTCTAAATTTAAACAATGCTCTAATAAAACGTAAATACGTCCAAACTATTGTTGCTCTCGAGAAATAACAATTAGTTTGGTAGAAGATTGAGCACTTTGTAAAGTTTATTTCACAAAAAGTTATTTTCAGTTGAAGTCGTAAACCCAAAGTCAAATATATCTCGGCGGACAAGGTATTCTTAATAATGTCATGTCATGAGTGTCATGTGATGACTCTACCATTAAGAGATTAATAAGAACTTTTCAGAGTATGTATATATGTTTGTGATTTTTTTCATTTTAATATAAATCATTTGATGCTGCTTTTATTGTTTAAAAAAGGTTTCCGGTCCATTGTCAAGTCTCTAATCGCATCGCTCGAGTCATCATTCAAGATGCCTCTTAGTTCTGTGGTAGGAACCCTTTTGAATGGTAGTCGCCAATTACTTACTTTAAATTGCACAAAATAATAAGATGGTTTTATTACTGCCTAAAAGCATTCCTTATACTAACTGGCGAGCCAATGGTTCTGGTGGAAATAAGGTCAGAGCAGTCATGCAGAACGTATGAATTCGGAAGCTCTGTTGTATGGGTTTAAATATCGAAGCGGTGGTCATACGCTAAGTATGTACGCACGTCACCAAAGGCCATGCCGGACGGAATTAGACGGGCTAAATATTTTCACGGACGATGCACTTGACTCCTCAAGAGGAATTCTACATTTTCCATGCGGGCTAACTCCCTACCCAGAAATTAGACAGCTCTCTTTAAATTTAAAGTAGGTACATATGGGATTTCCTCAATTACTCGGTAAAACAAGCTAACGATAATAATTTTCCAGCCGCTGCCTATTTGATGTGTTGATGTGTACGTAGCAGATTAATTTGAACTTTGATATTAAGGCAGGCGTTTGCAATAATTTTAATTATGTCGATTAATATCAAAACCGCATTATTATCGGGCGAAATGCTCCTTCAATCACGTAATTAAGTTGGTTCAGTACTTGGTCTAATCGGATTATCTTATTTATGTATCAGTATGCTAGTGTGTTCACTTGATAAGACATCTATCTCAGTGCGGCAGGGCTGCGCGCCGTCTGTCACCTGCTCCATTATAAACAGTAATCAAGTACGAGTTGTTAGCATTTTAAAATAAAATCTTACTATGTAAACGTTTGTCTCATTACCTACGTTTAAAATAGAAAATGATGTATTTTTTGTATTTATGGTATTAGATCATAATAAGTATTTCTAACTTACGCAACAATCGGTAACAGATAAATCAATGGATTCAAAAGATAAACTGCAATATCAATTGACGCGCCCCTAGTTTATTGATATTTTGTATATATTATAGATAAGGTGATGATGCGCAGATTAAGAGGTCAGAACAGTAGAGAACAATATTCCTAATTGATGCAAAATACTAATTCCGAGTAGGTACATATTAGTTTAGTTTAGTTTAGTTTATTCATTTCATGAAAAAAATTACAATACATTTAAGTTTGCATCACATGTCAAAATTAAAAGTATTCTCATAATTATTATTAATTATTATAGTACTTGTATAGGTTCGTGTTGAGAGTGCATTTCATTTCCACATGGATTATTTTATTTCATCGGTATGTATACAGATGCATGCAAATTTCTATCAGAAATGAGTAACATACAAAAACAGTAGGTACAGGGAAACTAAAACAGATTTGGTTCAATCCAAAAATGTTCTTTATTTAGTTATATATTGTTTTTTTTTCCATATAGGTAAAACAATGATTAATGCACATTCACATCATACCAATGACGATAAAGGTTTGTACTCGTACTTACATAATTTATTTATTAAGAAAAATTGGTGTACATATTTATTTGATATATTTTTTAACTGCTACTTATCGTAGCATCCATCTGTAGGTAAAGTACAGTGTGTAAAATGAGACCGAAGTTCGACTAATCTAGCTGTTCTACTTTTCGAATTGTCTTAAATGGCCGTGGGTTGATCTTGGTACTTGTTATTCATTGGTATTCGACGGTAGAAATTGTTGTTGTATTTTTTTAAACAAATGTTTATTCAAATAAGTATAAATATCTTCAATTATTTTACTTCATAATTACATTCAAAAGCTCTCATAGAATGTCAATTTAATTTTTGGCATATTTCCAAAACGATTATTATCATGTTCTAATAAAATATATAATATCAAGCTTATTGTGTACATACATTAGGTAGCTTGTTGTGTATATTAGGTAGCATAAACCATGTCTGTAATAAATCTATTTCAATCCAATACGAGTACTGAATTGATGTATGTCCCGACGAAAATACTGACTCATGCATTCTACATCGGGGCTGGGAAAATGCAGGAATGATAATACTCACCTCTTCGATACGATCAATTTGATTCTCCATTAAACGACACAGGTTTGATAGCTGGATACGAATAAAATATATAAATACATTTGCATTCAAAATTCTATAAACACTCATGCAACAGCACACACAAACTAGGCTATTCACAAAAGTTAGAAGGTTTCAGTCAGTTTTAAGATTGGTTGGCGAATTATTTGTTAGTATCTAACTAATCACTTATTTCGGAACATTCGGAGAAAGATCTTGCCAACTGCTAACACTAAAATAATCACTGCACACAATATCATAACGTGCGGGGATGCTGGTCCAGTACTGGACTCACCAGGACTGCTTTTCCCCTGATCGGTGTCCTTAACTGTAAAACGCACAAAATCTTGCAAATGGTTTGGCAGTTTCTTCACATCTTTTTCTTCACCACCTTCAATCACTTTAATTTTATGTTCTATTACTTTGGGTTCTCGATAAACGTCTGCGGTAGATATATCTCTCTCGTCTTCAGTCTCAGGATCTTTTATTCCCAATTTATTCCATCTTTCTCTAGCTTTACAAATAAATTCTTTTTCAATTCTGTTATTTACTTTAGAGTCTAGAAAGTCTAAAGTTGGCATGCTTTTGGAAAATATTGAGTTCGGAGTAGTGACCTGTTTATTATTGTTAGTAATCTTAATCACTTTTTGTTGCCTTCTTTCTTCACGTTCCGCCATTTGATTGACATATTCAGAGTACATTTTATCACGAAGAAGTTCTTCTTGGCTGCTACTAAACGCAGATAACTTTCCCTTTTCTGGTTTATCAGACACTTTTGGCGTTATAGCAGTGGACAATTTCAGGTCAGCATCGTGTCTAAGCGTCATACTTTGGCTCCTAGTACGTGTAATATTTTCGCCCCATACTTTGGTTTCTAAAATTAAGGGATTTTTTAAAATTGGCTTTTCCTGCTCAGGGATATTCAGCTTTTCATTTTCAAGACGACGTATTTCAGCTTCTACTTCTTTCTCTTTCTTCCGAATATATTCCATTTGCTGATCACATAAATCTTTAGGCAATGAAGGCCTTCTAGGAGAATTTTGGTCTTTATAATGATCTCGAATGTCTGTACAATGTCGATGCATGTTTTGTATAGAAGATATGTCATTTTCGATCTCTTTGCTCAAGTTTCCGGTAGAAAAATGAAATAGTTTTCTTTCATTTCTTATAGAACGAAATGAACTATCAGTGAAATCTGAACTCTCATCACTTTCATAAAATGAAGAGGAGAATTTTCTTGTTCTTGGTGGGGGTATCGGTTTAAATTTAGTAGGAATTTCCTTAGCTGAGTTGTAATGTTCGTATTTTTTATACGTAGATTGTGCCGATTTGGCGATTGGTTGTATTTGATCTAACATTTTAAGTTGATTCTTTGTTTTGATTGAATTAATATTGTCAGTAACAGCTGGATCACGTATTAAAGCTAGTAATCGAGACCCTGTCTGAGATTTAAACGGCACCACAGGGGGATTATCAAGCCGTTGAGTTTCTTTTCTTTGGTCTTTGTTATAGTACTCGTTGTAACCTCTCCTATCAACGTATTTTTTGTGCATATCTACGAGATGACTAGCATCTCCTTTTGTTATAACAGTGTTAGTTTTTTCCATTAACATTTTTTGTGATGGTGATAAACAAACATATACAGGTTCGGTTTCAGTTGGCATTCCTACCCAGTGATTTTCATCTTGAGATAATTTCAGTGATGAGTTACGTGGTTGAACTGGAGGTGGTGCATTGTCTTTTTCTTTTGATTGCAAAGAAACCTTTTCAATGCATGAAACATCAGGCAGTGGATAGTAAGGCATATTACTTTCGTGTTGTGTTTCAACTTTCTTTAAAACTGCTTCATTTATCTTTTCATGGTTGTTTGATTTTTGGCTATAAATGGTAATGTTTTGTAATCTTTTTGAGACTGAAGCTAGTTCTTCTAGTATTTTATCACCGTAAGGAAATGCTGCGACTTTCTTAACGCACAAATCCTTTAATGAAGACGGCTCGTTATTTATTCCGTTTTTTAAATGCGTAGTGATTCCTGTAACACATTCAAATACGTCTTTTACATGGCTTAAATTATTATTTTCAAATGCGTTTCGATTATTCATGGAGGTTTCGCATATACCATCATGCACAATATTAGCAACATCATTAAGGGAAGAATAGGTTGGGTTATATTTAGCCGTGCATTGGGAGGATTCAACACTACTCGAGGAATCCTGTCGAATAAGTATTTGTTTGTCATTTTTCTCAGAAGATTCAGAATCGGAAGAAACTTCTTTAATTAAATTATTAATAGCATCATTTAATTCACATTTCAAAACTTTCATTTCTATGTCGTACTCATTCCCAGTTTGACGTATGTCTGGAATACTCGTCTCAATAGGAATACCTGTTTGCATCGCATCTTTATTTTCAATGATCTCGTTGCTTTCGGATACTACATCTTTTACCGTTAAATTTGTCGTTATATTATCAGTTGAAAGAATAACTATTTCGTGAGAGGTAGGAGAAGTTTTATCATTGCTTGCATTTACGACGTGTTTCGGTTCTTCAATCACTGGTGCGTCGATCTTGATGTGTGTTATGTTTTCTCGCGGAGCAAATGTTTCCTTTAACAAGGTTTCGGTGTCTGTTACTTCAATAGTTGGTGTTATCATTCTTACTGAAACATCAGTTTCAATGCCATCATCGCCTTCTTCGCTGTTATCGTATAATGAGCTCGTGCTACTTGAAGTATCCGTTAAATATACAACTTCAGCACCGATCATTTTATCTACGTTTGTTACGGACCAATCACCACGGGCCTCGGAAACTTCCGGCTCTTTTAATTTAGCATCAACCAGCATACATGGCTGCTCGATTTGTCTTCCAAATATGCCTTTATTCATTTTGGTTACATATTTTTCCTTCTTAATTGTGTCCTCAAATACATCATCGTCCAAGTCTTCATTGTCGTGTCTCTTTTCATTTAAATATGATTGTCGTCGAGAGCTCTTTGATGACTCACCACTTCCTTCTTCGTCAATAACATCTAAGGTTCTAGGGGGACCTAGTCTATGAAAAATAAAGTCATCAGCCGAGGCTTTTTTTCGTAGTCTATGTTTTACTCCCTGGTTTATAACTTGCACCGTTTGAATTATTATTTCTGAAGAATCATCTGACGTATTTGTTAAAGGTAATTTATTTAAACAGTCTCTTAAAGATTTTTCTTCCTCAGATGTTAAGATTCTGTTTTGTTCATTGTGTGTCATAGTTATTGGAATCTCGCAAGTTTTTGAAGATTCTTCAGTTAAATCTTTAGGAACCATTTGATCTTCTTTTAAATCATCTGTATTTTCCCATTCTATCTCGTAATCAGCATCAGAAACTAAAACACTTTCACTGTTTACTAGGTTTGAGGGGTTATCTTCGTCCGACTGGGAATTGCTTTCTACTGTGATTTCGACTATTTTTGTAGAGTCATCATTATCTAGACTTTTACTTTTTACATTCGAATTTAGTTTCGCCTTGCCTTTTGCAGATTGTTCAGGAGATTCAACGACATATTGTTGAACACACTGAGCATCAAACGGTATTGAACCAGTTAATTCTTCATCGCATGTTTTTGAAATAACAATACTATTTAAATCAGGCAAGTCAGCGCTATTGCTATTCAAATCTTCTCTCGTTCCTTGCATATTATCAGAAGATTTATTTGTTTTGTTTTCATGGCAAACAGAAGAAACTTCGATCGAAAGTGAAGAATTTTCCATAATTACTTCCTCATTAAAGGAAATTTCTTGTTTATCTCCATCAACTGAAATACTACACGAATCCGTACTCGTTGTTTCCACATCGTTAGTTTTATTAGAATCTTGTTTGTTTTTGTTTCTTTGCCGTTTATTTTTATTATTTTTACGTCGTTTAGGTTTCTCAGGCATATTTAAATACGAATCTTTATCGTTATCACTAACACTGCGTTATCACACAATCACACGCGGCGTCCAACCAAACGCTGTCCCGGCAAACGACACCGGTTGTATATTGCGTAGGAGTCGGAAAACGGGATAGTTATGTCGCGGCGTAGGGTTTTCGTTTGGACCGTGGCCCTTCAGGCCGGGTGCACAAGTCGGGTCGCGATTTTTCTTTTCAGCAAGCGTTTGCCGGCCGCGGCAGTCGTATGCTCGAGCGGCGATTTACTGATAATTATAAATGAGTTGAGTACACGAGCGCGGTGGACTTTATTTTTACGCGGACGTGCGAGCGGCGCGCGCGGCGGCGCTGCCCGAGCGAGGGGAGTGAGCGCTGCGCCCGCGCACGCGGGGTTTATCGTGCACTATGTAAATCATACGTTGCTAATTATTATTGCACGCACACATTTCCACTTTTAAGGGGCGCATAACGGGGCACAACTTTAAAAACAATAGGAAATTACCCTGCGTATAAGGACTTGGTTAGGACGCTTTGAATTTATTAATATTTATATTAGTGTGAAGGTTAACACATTATCCATACAAAACAAAGGGAGAACTACTGCATAGATAATCTATTAAGTTCTAAACATTTACGTTACACACAATATTTAATTTGATATAAGTTGCTTTTAGGATACAGGCTCGGTCTTATCTTACGACAAAAGATTTTGTATCAATATTATCGCCTGACATAACATACAGTCGACTTATTAATAGCATCCACAAACCTTTTGTAGATATATTGAGGTTACCTCATGATATTTTCCTTCATTTTAAAACATGCGGTTAATAACTCGTCCTATTTTATACGACCCTTTGCTTTAGAAGCATTATTCGAATCACGCTACCCTAGTGTCCGTTTACCTAACGGTTACTTAAACGCTATAAGTTCTCGCTATTTTCAACTGCACAATTACATAAACGGCCGACGTTGAAGGATTAACCGCGTCTCTTTAAAACTTTATTTCCTTTGTGCACCCCGTTTCCTCAATTATATGGAAATGACTCTTTGCGCATTTTCTCTTTCCTCTCGCCTCAGAACAGGTTAATGCAGGAAAGGAGTCTAACGGTAAAGAAACCAGATTTACGCATTTCCACCGACAATGCCAATGATCCTTATCATCTGATAAGATACAGCGGTAGCTAATTTGCAGTAAGTGGTTTGATAAGTGTCAGTAATTTTGTGCGCAAATAATGTAAATCTTGAACAATCATTATAACTATTAATAATTAGTTGTGAAGAGGAGATGGTTTGAAGATTGTTACTCAATCATAAATTGCCTGGTTTTAGGTTAACACTTGAGGTACTTTTTATTCCATACAACGACTTCCAAGCAGACAAAAACGCTATCGTTAATATTATATAAAAACAATAGTTAATAGATTGATATGAACTTAAACCACATTTAGGAGCAATTAAGAATGGCATTAACCCAAATTTCTTAGATAAGCGTGAACCAATGTGACCTTAAATTTCTTAAAAACGAGAATCTCATCTTTTACATACATATATCTTTTCATCACACTTGCTCGTAAATGGTGTTATTCCATGCCTGTATACAGAAGGACAATGGCCTAAATTGTTCCCGCGGGAATTATGGCGAGTTTGTCATCCCTAGGGAGTAATGACTTTCTTTTTAAAATTTGCAACTCTTTCGTACATCATTTCTGACTGAGGAGGTTTAATTTTCAGCCAAAAATTAAATCGGTTTCTAATTTCATCTTTAAAAATTAGCTATAGACTAACTTACATTACACAAAACCTATACGCTTCATTAAACTTCATTATTTTTATACCTATTTCAAGTTTATATCAACATTTATCATTAATTTTAGTAATTATACATTTTTATCAAATTGGCTAAATCTGGCTCGAATCCAGGTCGAAACTAAACGCAGTTATTATCTGTGGTAGAGGTCACAAAAAAATATCGTTTCCATTTACGTTCCCGTTCGTCAAAAGTTATTTCTTTATATTTTGCAGAGTTAAAGTGTTTTCTCTTTGTTTTTTTTCCTCGCAAATGTGATGAAAACCATTGTGTGTATCACAGACACAATGTACTATTTTTATATTACGTACCTAATATTCAAACTATTTGACGCGATAAATGCTGATTTTGACGCGCACTTAATAAACCAGCAGCAGGTGTGTCGTTACCCAAATAGACCATCTATTAGAGGTAAAGTTCTCGCTCACTAAGCTGTGTTTATTTATAAAAAGCTCCATACGGAGTTAGGGCAAATTGCGAAACTTGAAAATGTAGTGCATACTGGCTGGTACTGGTTATTTTTAAAGAAATGTTGCACATGTAGGAGCGGCCGCTTGCTCAGGAAATGGAGTTACGTAGTTGGTAGTCTAGCTTAAAGTGGAATATAATAGTGCAATAACTAGCCCCCCTGTAATTGAAGCAGGTCACCTAGACTGATTGACCACTTCCAGCACGGGTGCAACTATTACACAGCTGACATAACCGATGCTTGTGGGCGTTGTAGGTCTAAATGATCGTATAATACCACGCGTGTAGCCATTAAATATGTAAACAATGTACACAAGCCCCATGTTATCCATGCGATGCATGGAATATAATTTGGGCGTTTCCAGGATTTCGATGAAATGAAAACTGATGAATTAAATGATTAACGTTGCATTGAAGTGACGTGTGCATCAACAAGATGTGGAAGATGTTACATAGCAGTGGTGTGAGGGTTTTCCTCATTCCGTTAAATGGTAATTACGTTCTAATTTTGCGCAAAGTTTCTTGATTAATAAGTCTAAGTTTAAAAAATATTGTTCTAGGTAGTCTCGGCAATTAATCGCTCTCTAAATTTACGCAATACGGTTACTTTCATCGACTTTCGGAAGTTTATATTCGAGAGTTAAAACTAAGAATGTTAGCTAGC
This sequence comes from Acleris sparsana, assembly GCA_923062465.1. NCBI lineage: Eukaryota > Metazoa > Arthropoda > Insecta > Lepidoptera > Tortricidae > Acleris > Acleris sparsana. The sequence continues at coordinate 9,124,295 of OV281293.1, forward strand.
GTAACTATTTCTAAACATAAGTACCGAATTAGTTAAATAAGTATTTTATCATCATCAACATGTATTGTGTACCCAATTTTCACAAATGAATTATTATAATTTTATAAATGACAATATTTGTCACTATTGACGTTCTTCTTCGATATCAAAACTTTCGCAATAAAAGTATTGTTGGATCTGCATTGTTTGCTACGAGTTGCGGAGGGCCGTCATAAATAAAAATATAACAGAGGAGCAGCGGCGAACACAACACTGTTTTATGTTGTTCGGTTACCGAACACTGTTCTTGCTCATTGTAATGTAGAGTGTTACGAAAACATGTATAAGCGTTAGATGTTATTAATACTATCACTTAGTTAACATCATCTTATAAGTTCTAAGATAACAAAAAGGTTTAAAAAAAACTATGATGTATCCATTGCAAGTATTATGATGATGTTCCATGAAGTTTGTATAATATTCCCCGTCTTCTAACAGTCCAAAAGTAAATTAGGTCAAGTCTGCTGCTTTATTACGTCAAATAAACTACCCAACTGTCATTTTAAGACGGCGGTAAACTCTAAAATTTTCCTAGAAAAAATCGAAATACCTTCATAAAAATAATGACACGTCAGAATCTCAAAATGTCGAACTGTCGGTGCTTAAAAGGCGTTTGGTCAGTTTATGATCAGTTTTCAGTCATAAATCTAATCCATAAATCGCCGTAGGTATCTATAAATAACCCATCGAAAACCACACTGCACCCGCCGATGCAGGCGTGTCCCAGCAAACGTGACCTTCTATTTGCGACTGGCTATAAATAAGTGCACACGAGAGATGCAATAAAAAGTGGGATTATTTGTTAGCGCCGACTGTGGAAAAACAAACGGCGTTCGAATCGCGGTGCATGACATAATCGCCGTAGAGATCCGGGCCAGTGTGCCAAAACGGCCGCGACCACTGCTACCGCTTTTTTGGCACGCAGTCAAGGGGTTATAAGGTAAATTTGTAGCGCGTGAGACACTCACTCTGTGGAAATATCTAGGTATGACAAAAAGAATCAGGACAAAGATTTGATCAGTTTACAATATCGACTTAGATGCCTTCGTTTAAGCATGCCTTTCTTTGATTTTTATGGCTTGAGGATATGTTTTGTAATCTTTTCTCAAATGCAAATACACTTTGTCAACGGCCACAGCTTAAATAGACTTATTTATGGTTTAAATACATAAATGGTATTATGGGATTTATGAGCACTGATATAAAAATAATAATTAAAAGACTGCGAGAGCAAGCATCATAGCGCTGAACATCTTAAGCAGAAGGCGTTACAATGGTTAGAAATTTTGATGATACTAAACATTGTTTGTAGATTAAAGATAGTCCTAACGCGTGGATACTCGTTAGGACTATTATTAGAGATTTATGGATATAAATCATGGGTAGTTTAGGTATCCTACAGATAAGCCTACGTGGAGCCAGCCTGTTTCAGAGTCCCTGCCATGAATTTATTGTGCAGTGTGCTAACCAGGAATATCGGTCTAATAAATCGAAAGGGCCATTTTATTTGAAGTTGTGGTCTACTCGGTCACTTTGAAAACGCAACTTTTTGGTAGCAAGCAAATGAATTAGTAAAACCTTGTTTATATTTGCAGCAAGAAACCATAAAAAAGAGGATGCGATGACGATGTCGTTGCTTAGCAATTTCAACTAAAGGATAAATTACACATTTTGTCATCGTCATTATCAATATCTCGTACTCATATTTCTAATTTCCGAAGTCAGGGTAGGGACCCTGACTTCGGAACATGCTGACATGTTTTTAATGAGTCAGGGCCTAATTTCTACTGGGTAAAACCATATTGCCTTTAACATTTGTTATCGTATTGTTTTTAATCGGGTAGCGATTATTCCTTGTAGTATCCCTATAAGTACTACTAGATCATACCATATCTAATTGTCAATGTTACGATTGCTATTATTTACAGGAATAATCGCTACCCGATTAAAAACAATACGATAACAAATGTTAAAGGCAATATGGTTTTACCCAGTAGAAATTAGGCCCTGACTCATTAAAAACATGTCAGCAAAGGTAAATTCGTTCGTTACTTGTTTCATGACAACCTTTTGGGATTCCTTGTCAATGTCCTTTCCCTAAATCGCAGCGACCGTTTTGTATATTTTATTTATTTGATCGATTTCAATATTAAATAAACAATATGACTCAGATGCTACTATATTATTATATCTGACCCTTTATACGCTTCCCCGGTAAGTAATAACCTAACCATTAACGACCAGTAATACCGACTAACTATGAAATAATTCATTTACACACACACACATCAAGTTCAAAAAAAAAGAAAGGAAAACTGAAAAACAATATCGCCAAAGAAACATGATCAAACTCTAACGATACGAGTACAATGGCGTTGGAAATATACTAGAACCCAATGCTCTCAAACTTTTCTCCATCACCTTTATATCATCAGCACAAAGTTACAGAACATCGTGTCACCTGATTTCAGGAAGCACGATCCAAGCGCGAGGTCACTGTATCACAATCGGACATTTTACTTGCTAATATACTGGCCGGCCATTCTACATTATACGTCCCGTGTCTGTGCCACACGTATGTTATATTATGTGCTTATACGACGCGGTGTATTTTCAACTATTATAATGTATAAGATGGCCGTACATTGAATTCTCAGAGGGAAACCCTGAGTTTGCAATATGTTTTTGTTTCCATTTGACATTATATTGCATGGCTGTCATAGTTTATAGTGCTCTGCCAGACAACTTACGTAAACTTACTGGAAACTTATTTTAAAGCAGCTCTATGAATAGCTTATCCAAGAGTTTCATAACTCTATCAAAGATTTCATAAAGACTATGTAAGCATAAAATTGTAACGAAATTGAACTAACAAAGCCTGATATTTAAATATTTTCTAATGAAAGTAATGAATGTAACATTATAATATTTTTTGTACTACCTACCTACCTATAACATTTGCATGCTTAATTTTAAGCAAATTTTGTACGGAACCAAATTCTATGGCTATTACCAAAACAAAGAAATTCATTCATAACATAAAGCGTATTTATCTGACTCTGTGTAGGCCTACTCCTATCATACAGACAACAGATTTCCCCTAAGTCTTGAAATATAAAGGGTTGCAGCACGGATTACCTATACCAACTTATGATAAAATTATAAATTTACATTAAACTTTTATATACTAGGTATTTTTAATATGTTCGTAATATTTTTGCAACTAACACACACGCACTTTTCAAACGTATCTCAATTACCTAAATACGTAGTAATTCTGTCACCTAAACCCGCTATAACAAAGCATATCCAAGGGCACCTAGATCTATTTACGTTCCTCAAAACAAGAAACTCGAACAAAGGGTTTGGGGGTCAAAAACGTAACACGAGCTAAGAGAAACAGTTGACTCACGTTTCGAGGGGTTGGGGGGCGCGGGCGCAGTGGGCGTCGCCGGCGGCTTGGCCGTCACCAACTCGTTCGGCGCCTCGGCTAAAACAAATGAACACGTTAAAGTATATCTAAGAAGACCAACAAAAAACAAACCTTTACAACCTCATTGCATGCTTTATAATATAAGTTTAATAACCATAACATTAAAAAATAGTTTCGTACCCGAAGGGTGTCGTTCGGAACCCTATTACTAAGCCTACGCATCTGTCCGTCCGTCCGTCATCGTCATAACTTGAGAGTTATGTTTTCTGAACCGTAAGAGGTAGCAAATAGATTTATTTCAGAATAGGTACCTGTGTGGTTCATAACTTATCAAAATAAAGGGGGTTCACATTCAAGAACTTACTTTTTCAACCATTTTTTTTCATGCGGTATCGTAAAACCGGTAAAACATATACAAGCGTCAAATTTGGTATGATTATAGTGCAAATTTTAAAGAAAAACCACAAATACTAAAAACCGGTAAGTATGCGTTGGGCTCGAGCTAACGGTTCAATCAAATATGTATAATATTTTTATGTGTTCATTTTTTATGGTAAATATATCTATTCTGTGCCGTAATGTTTCATATATTAACGTAAGTATTGCGTTTTAGCGATACATTGACTTAAATTACACCAGACACCTATTATCAATTCAAGCTTTTTTACATTAATAATGTTCTTGTCTCTCCTCAAAGACAACGTAGGAATTTTCTTAAACGTAAATAAGCGAAACAAATGCTGTTTAAGACTAAAATCATCATTGTTGAACGTTTCGGAAGACACAGGTAACTAACTCGTACCGTACGGTACAGCCGTTACAGGTAAAATAAATATTTAAATTAGATAGGTTTGAGCAAGTATTATTTTCAGTCATTACTTCAGGACATATTTTAACTTTAAAATACTGCATTTTAACTTTAAAGCAATGAAAGCGCTGAAAAGCCACTACCTGCACGACCTGTTAAAAGTGTCGTATAATTGTTAAATGCACTATTATCATGAGATTCGTCATTATGAATGAAGTTAAAAACAAAAGAATTTAAATACGACGAGTAGTGAAAAGCTGGAGGAATTAATTACGTTGACCGAATCCATTTTCCCGCGCGGCATTACGTCAAAGTTGCCCAACAAAGTTGCAGCTGGCAATTTGGATAATGCTCAACCTCTTTTTGCTTTTCAGCTCAATTTGCCATTGACGATAATGTATTGAAGCTACTTTACTGCGAAACGCTCCTTTTGTTGTAAAATAAAATGAAATTTATTGGGTATTTCACGTGGAATTTCAGTGGGCAAATATGTACCAATATAATTATTTATTTAGTTACACGTTAGCACCTTTTCCTCGCATAGGTTTTCGGAGCATTTATTTCCTAGATAAACAACTAAAAGTATCCGTATAAATAGCCGCCATTGATCAAAATTGTTTTGGTTAAAAGGAAGATCAATAACGAAAGATTGAAAGGAACGTTATTGGCACTCATAATAATTACCCACTCGCTTTCCCCAAATGGCTTTAATACACAAAAGCGGAAGAAGTTATGCTAAGTATTTGTGTAAACGGGATGTTTCACAAAAGACTTAGTTCAATCTGGCCGACTAACATCGAGAGGGAGAGGAAAGAGGCAGAACAAATATGAAGTCGCGTCTTTTGCAAACAATAATTTATTTGAAAGGTCGGTTGTTCCCTTTCGTTTTGTTTATAATCCGTGGTGCATTGCAACGATTCCGCTCTTGAAATGCTTTCGATAGGGAGTTAAACCTTATCCTATAGGTACAATCTACTAACATAAATGTCAAAGTTGTTTAATAAGTTTAGACATTTATATGTATCTCATTTAGTCATTCGTAAACTTATTTTTTAGCGTACAGTCAACAATTAAGTCATACCGCGTAGCACGTTTGCCCTAAGTAATGTTTGGCATAACATACATTTACCATATTGTCTGTTTTGGCAGCACGTTATTTTGTCCTAAACATCATTGACCACAATTTTACATTACCTAAGCGTATAAATACCTAATCTTGTTTGGCCTAATTATGATAAGATAAAAAAAAAGATAAAAGATGTTTATTCAGTAATTAGGCCGCACGGGCACTTTTACACGTCAAAATCTACCAGCGCTTCGCAAGAGACCACTGCTGAGAAGAAACGCCGCAAGAAACTCAACAGTCAGTCGTTTTTTAAAACTTATGATATTATACAATTATAAAGCTTAACCTAGCATGATATAAAACAATGAATTTAACATAAAATAAAAATAAAAATAAAAAACATTCAAGCGTAGCTTGTGCAAGAAAATGTGTCAAAACTAAGAATTTTCATAGGGAGTAATAAGAAGTAGTAATAAAAAAAATATATATTTATATAAAATATGTATATATATTAAAAAATATATATATACTTTCCTATGACAGTGCAAGACAACCACCACATACAAAGTTTCGATACATTCTCCTACAGAAACCGTGTCCCCTAGACAATATACAATATTTACATATTTTTATGCCTATTTTATTAATCAGTTATTTAGGTGTTTAGTTAAGTTTAGGCCAAGCATTTTTATCTGTTAGATAGTCCTCGACCCTATAGTAAGCCTTAGACATCAACGACTTTTTCAAGTAACTTTTAAGTACTGGAAATGGTAACTTTAAAACTGAGTCAGGTAATTTATTATAGAAAATAATGCATTGACCTACAAATGATTTATAAACCTTACGGACACGAAATTTTTTAATAGCAATTTTATTTTTATTTCTTGTATTCAAATTATGTATATCACAATTCTTAACAAAAGAGTCTTGATTTTTAATGACATAAATTATATTCTCATAAATAAATTGTGACGCTACTGTTAAGATACAAATTTCTTTAAATACTAATCTTAAGGAATCACGGGAGTTAAGGTTATATATAGAACGAATGGCTCTTTTTTGTAACACGAATATAGTCTGTATGTCAGCAGCTTTTCCCCAAACCAGAATACCGTACGACATAACACTATGAAAATAACTATAATAAACTAAGCGAGCTGTCTCAACATTGGTAAGTTGCCTGATTTTTCTAACAGCATAAGCTGCCGAACTTAATTTGCCTGCTAGTACTGCTATATGGGGACTCCATTGTAAGTTTTTATCTATAGTTATCCCTAAGAAAAGCGCCTTATCTACCATTTCCAAACACTCATCATTTAGAAATAAACTGGATTCTACTGGTCTAACATTAGGCAAAGCGAACCTAACACATTTAGTTTTTTTAGCATTGAGTAGCAAATTGTTACTAGTAAACCAATTAAGTACTTTACCTAGCGTGGCATTTATCCTACTGTAATCGACGGATTTTCGTTCTACCTTGAAAATTAATGATGTATCATCAGCAAATAGCACAATATCACAAAGGTTATCTACCATGCGTGGTAAGTCATTAATATAAACCAAAAATAAGAAAGGACCTAATATAGAGCCCTGAGGCACACCTAGTTTAATAGCTGCTCCCATGGACTGTGTTTTGTTTACCACAACCGTTTGTGTTCTATCACTAAGATATGAAGACATAAGATTTAGAGAATTAATTGACAGACCATAATGTTCTAATTTTAATATAAGAGTCTCATGATCTACGCAATCGAAAGCTTTGGAAAGGTCACAAAAAATTCCTATTGCATCACAAGATTTCTCCCAAATATTATATATATATTTAATGAGTACAGATGCTGCGTCAGTTGTGGATCGTCCTCTGGTGAAGCCGAACTGATTACTGTTAAGCAGTTTATTTCTATTGAAGTGACCTAACATATCTTTTAACATTAACTTTTCAAAAACTTTACTTAAAACAGGTAGAATAGAAATGGGACGGAAATTCGTTAAATCACTCATCTCGCCCGATTTAAAAAGTGGTATGACTTTACTATATTTCATAAGATTTGGAAAGACCCCCTCTGAAATGCAATTATTGTAGATTAAAGCTAAGTGTGGTGCAATTATATCTATGATATGATGGATGACTTTAACTGACGTTCCCCATAAATCCTCGGTTTTTTTTAAACTGAGTGATTTAAATACCTTTACGACTGAAAATGAGTCTACATGGCTAAAATCAAAACTTAAATTACATTTAGTAACCTTACCACAAAGTAATTTTTGAGCTCCAATCGCAGATGATTGAAGACATTTCGTGGTATTAATGGCTATGGTGGAGAAATAATCTTCGAACGCTAAGGCCACGTCTTTGTTTGATATGATTTGTTTGTCACCCTTGTTTATGGTGATTTGATTATCGCGAGTTTTTGATTTACCCGTTTCTCTATTTATTATTTTCCACACAGTTTTTACTTTATTGTCAGAAGCTTTGAGCTTAAGACCTAAAAAATTTGACTTAGCAGTCAAGCAAACTTGCTTAAAGGTCCTAGAGTAATTCTTAACATAAACTAAGAAGTCAGCATTCTTGTTCTCCTCCCTCTCTTTATATAGTTCATATAGCCTATTTCTACTTCTATGAATGCCTACAGTAGCCCATTCACTAAACTTAGTTTTTGACCCAGAAATAGTTTTCATCTTAAAATTATTATTAAATTGATGAAGAATTACACCAAACAAATCATTATAAATACTATTAGAATCATTATGTGAAAAGGATAACCCACAAAGGTTACTCTGAACTTCATTTTTGAATAAATCCAAACGATTGCTAGTTATGGGCCTGTATGTTATTGTCTGTGGTTCTTGATGAAAATCATTTAAAAAAGAAGCCTTTTGACCTATGAAAGTCATAATGCACGTTTATTATAATAAAAAAATAAATGGTCAGAGCAGAAAAGGGAGGTCGGGGGGGCTTGGGGAACGAAACCATCCGCATTACAATACCCCCTAAAATGGCCCTAACATTATATATGTAGGTTCGTTATTTAAGTACATCGAATCCCTAAGAGAGGAAAGTAGAAGCCCCGCGTAGAGGCTTGTTCAACTTGCTGACAGGTGCTCCACTCCTTCAATGGTAGTTCCCGTGGGAATAAAGAAATTGACTTCTACACTTAGTTAGTATATATGTTCATTTTTAAACAATTTTTTTCGTTCGTCTGTCCTGATCTCTTGGATTTCAAAGGCAAGATAGTTGAAGAACCCGCACTGCAAGTGCATTATTAATTTAAGAGTAAATTTCCAGACTAAATAAACTAATATACCTACGTAAATATTTATACTGCTGGCGTATATTCAGGGAAAATATTTCACCATATTATTCAACCATATCATTGACAATATTATCTAAAATAATATTTTGTTTTGTCTTATCCCTATAATTTATGTTTTTACTCGTGACACAACCCTTTTCCGTTTCGTAATATGTCCAGTTAAGTTCGAAATTTATGTTTATAGCCGGGGAAAAGATACGATCACATTCGCAGTAATAATAATTTCAACACAATCGTGATTATTTCAAGATACAAAAACACTCACCGCAATTTCAATGCAATTTGTAAGTGATACCATTTATATCATTCGGCCGAACAATCAGATTAACCGGGGCGGCTTCCTGCGGTGTTTTTGCCGTGGCAATCGATCGGGCTTCAGCTGGGGATTAATTTAGAACGTCATTATATTTCCAATAAGTCTAATATTAGCCGATATTTATTAGCCAACCACTTTCATTTAGGACACTGTTACTTTCGGTGTTTCGTCGTCTGGCCGGTTGGCAGTACTAAAGCGCATCCAGGCCAGTCGCCTAGTTGTGGCAACCAGGAAGTTCATGGATGTCCACGCGGGATTTGGCACGGCTTTGTCTAGAGCTCACAACGGCTGCCGGTTAGGTACTACGAACGACTTAATTCAGTTAAAAGTTTACGGCGCTTCAGAGGAATGTAATCATATACCTATCAAATTCCATAAATTGAAAAGCCAAGTCTAGTTTTTCAGAAACAGGACATAAATACTACCAGTATTAATAGTCTGTCAAGAGCGAGGTCCTTACACTTCCTACTCGCGCAGTGAGGGTGGCGTACTAATCATAATTCTACATATAAATTATATTTCTAGTTACCTGGGATCAAACCCGGGATCGCTAGCTTTGGCAATGTCACAAGACCATTAAAGCGATCCACGTCGTCGTTTTTAAGAAAAAACAGTTTAGACCAAACCTGAATGAAGTAGTTAACGTTTTTGGAATATAGCCGACACAAAAAAATGTGTGCAGTTTAAACAGACTCATAGGTCTTTTTAGGGTTCCGAACCCAATCTAGGAACCCTTATAGTTTCGCGACGTCCGTCTGTCAGTTTTTCTGTCTGTCTGTCTTACTTTTTTCAGAAACTATCAAATGCAAATATGTATGAAATTTTGTACACTTATAGATAGGACGCCCGCAACTTCGTACGCGTGGAGTTATTTTCCCGCTACTCCCCCTAATTTAACAATATATATATATACATACATATACATATATGTATAGGTTTGGAATCTTTAGACTCAGCGGTCTGGGTATTTGCATTGCACCAAGCTTTTATGTGAGTTCAACCTTTTTTAAATAAAATAGGATTGAGTTTTTAAACATGTGCTAAAATATAATGTAATGTGAATCAAAAGCCCTAAGGCGTATTGATATCAACTTCGAAGCAAATCACCCCCAAAATAACTTTCTTCCCCTTTTTCACCCCCTTAGGGGATGAATTTCGATAAAATACAAAACACGTCTTCCTTCAAATCTGTTAAAGAATGTTTATGCAAAATTTGAAGTACATTGGACCAAGGAATCACGTTGTCCCATACAAACTGCCCTCCTCTTTTACCCCCTTAGGGGTACAATTTCGGAAAATCCTTTCTTATCGGATGCCAAGAAACACACCCTCCAAATTTCAAGTTTCTACTATAAGCGGTTTAGACTGTGCGTTGATCCGTCAGTCAGTCAGTCAGTCATTCAGGACAAAGAATTTTATATGTATAGATATTTGTACCTACCGCTCACTAAAATCAATGATGAAATAAGGATTTATTTTTTTTAGGTCACGGCCCGTACATGTTTTGCAAGGACAAACACATTTTTTTTACATTAAAACATCGTGTTATGTATCGTAAATACATCCAATAAACATCTAAGACCGCACGAAATAACGTTAAATACAAAATACGTTCATACGATATTTTTCAAGATAGTTTTCTTGTTTGTATGAAACTGTAGACAATCACAATGTTTCTTAAGCGTATACATAATATTATGTAGTGAATGTATATACACACCAGTTGAGCTAAGGATAAAGGGTGTGAAACTGTGTATTAGATATAAAAACAAATGGTCTAATTTTCATTTTGCACAACACAAATTACATAAGGGTGCGTTTCCACCAGAGATGTGCGAGGATGCGTTGCGAGGGATGTGTTTGTCATTAACCAATAGAAACGCTTCATTTACCTATCCTCGCTTAGGTTAGCTCTGGTGGAAGCGTTTCTATTGGTTAATGACAAACACATCCCTCGCAACGCATCCTCGCACATCTCTGGTGGAAACGCAGCCTAATTCTGATTTGTATAATGATCAAAGTGCATAATATTAAAATGCATAAAAACAAAATGAATAATGCCTCGAATCATAATTATGAGTGTGCATTATAACTAGGTGCACAACGCACTAATATTATAACTCATTTTATATTGAAAAACATAAACATAATAACGCAGATAATGACGCTGAAGAATTATAAAAATAATATTTAATGTCTTTTTTTTATTTTTCTCAATATACACCTACTGACTTAATAAATAATATAAAAGTAACTTAAAAAGAAGATTAAGAGTAAAAACAAGTCGACGGAGCTCTGTTGGGGAGCTCCTATTCCGCGTAGTTATGGCGCTTCACGCCTTGACGCAACTCTAACCTAACCTAACCTATAAGTAAAAGCGAGATTGACCTAATCTAGCCGATTGGTTTAAATGACCTTGATTTAAACATATTATAATTTATAATTAGTTATATCTCTCGACATTTATTGCAAATGCTTTTTATAATTTTTAATAATTATAATTAACGTATATCTAATGGCATTATTCCACATGAATGTTATACACAAAGTTGTTATGCTAAATGAGTGTTATATTATGTGACCGTTATGCTAAAAAAAAATACACATCTTGTTTTATACAGGACGTTTGTTGTCCATTGTTTGTTGTTTTGTTGTTAGTTAAATGAAATTATGCATAAAGTTTTTATACTGATTGAAGCGCACCCAAGGATAAGAGTTTAAATTGAGAGAATTGGTCTAAAGTGACAGTTTGCTAGAAATTATTATTATAATCTATCTAATACCTTTAAACGAGCAATTCCTGTATATATATATATATATATAATCTGAATTTCCGAAACGACTCCAACGATTTCGATGAAATTTAGGGAAAAAATATAGGGGTTTACCAAGGGATCTGGCAAGTTGTCATCTTCGGGAAATTTCGTTTTCAACCCGAAAACGCCCGGTCTTCTAGGTACTGTTAATTTATCCGTGTCAATCGTGTTATTCCCGCTGAGGCTACGAGTACGAGTGTGTTAACTCTATCTCAAAATATAACATTTGCGAATGTCATCATCGCAAAATAGGGTTGTCCTCTACAAAAACCCTTCCATTGAATATATTTACGGCGCTGTTAATAATTTATTAGAAGCAATTACTTCTAATTTGTTTTCGTCCCGCAAGGGCAGCGGAGCCGCTGGCCGAAATCCCTGCCCACATTATTGACAGAGCCCTTAGGAGCGGAAAACATTTTCAAATAAAGTTGCCTGTCTCAATCACTGTTAAATCTTCCGAAGTCTTAATTAAAGCGGATACAGGGAACCATTTATAGGAAAATTTAATACTACTCAATAATTTAATGAACGGTGAAGTCGGTGAACGGCTCTCGATAGCGATGAGTTGATATTTTGATTACCCGATATTATCTTAAAAAGGTTATTTTTTCTTGAGGAAAACGAGAGAAACTGAGCTTTTTTTACTCGATGCTATATATGTATAACCTTTAAGTAGGTTGTTTAGAAAAATGTTAAGATGACTTTCACAGCCCCTTGGTTTATCTGAAGTGATGCTCTTTTAGGCTATGTAGTGCTTACTCAGTACTATCGATACTGTCTCTATTACAAGCTTTTATTTAACTTGCAGTTTATGTATGTAAGTATGTATTTATGTATGTACGGGTCAAATCTTGTAAGGTAAATTTGACCCACTTCCTGCCAACGGAATGGGCTGAAATTTGGACCAAATATGTAAACCCAATGACAATGCAATATTATGGTATTGAAGAGCTGATCTGATGATGGACTGGGAAGGTGGCGACGAGATCTCCGCAATACTTACCGTAGCCCCACCGTGTTAGGACTCAATAGTTTTGTCTTGATAAGCAGACAAATTGTGGAAAAAAAGTACAGTCGGCAACAAAAGCTTGTCCCAAAAAGATTTTTTTGACAGAAACTTATTTTTAGGCGCACCTAATTTAGGATTATGTAAACGCGAAATCATTTAAAATAATGAATTCATGCTATATGTCGCGCTTTGCATTAATATTTAAAACATACAACAATTACTAGAGAAATCAAATAGCCGAGTGATGAATGTGTGTAAGCTGCTAGTAAACAGGGCACCTAATCCTCGATTCGTTGCAGACGAAATCAAGCGGGTACTGTTCTTCAGATATCGGGGAAATTTGCAAGTAATGTATTTAAGGCCAGTGTAGCACTCTGTTCTACGGAATCAGATTATCCCCGGGGTGCAGCCGTAATTCGTTTTAGATTTCGAACAAAGAAGAATTAAGGAAACGTTTTAAACGTAGTAAACAACGTGACTTGATTAAAATTTGTAAACTGAAACTTCACTGATTTTATGGCAATACGGTTCGGTTTTAAGTGTCACTGTATACTAAAACACTAAAGCTTGAAACAACTTAGTTGCAGCATAAATATACACGGTGTTACACGAGGAAACCGAATAATTTTAACAGCGTATTCCCGACATTATTTGGAGTTAAAATTGTCGTATAATGTTTGCTAGATTCAGCTTGGTTTTTGAGATATTTGCGTTTATGTTTAAAAAAGTCGTTATGAAATCTCCAGTACAAAACACCCTTACAATTGCGACGTTGCGAGCCCGCCACGTCTAAGTTGACTGTAAATTGACTTTCATTCAGAACCGTCATTAGTATGTTTACATGTCAACGTCAGCTTAATATTTTTTCTCCAAAAACGTAAAAATATCGATAAATTAATATTAATTATCCAATATTCAATTGAATGCTATGACAAAAAAAAACAAATATGAAGAAACTTTCACAAATCTTGGAACATTGTAATTACTGAAGGCAAGCCGGATCAATTTTGGATTAGATTAGTACAGCATATGATCGGGATTCGGGATGAATGGCGTACTCGAGTGCTCACCAGTGGCGGTAACAGGCTGAAGAATGGTGATAATGATGAAGCCGACGGATTAAAAGTATTCGTGCTATTACCAGTTCGTTGGAGTATCAAGTAGCAAAGTGTAAGAAAGACACCGACAGCAACGCACTGAGTACATACCAGTGGCGTAACTACAGGGTGGCAAGTCGGCAAAATGCCACGGGCCCCCAGCCCGAGAGGCCCCTCGGCCCGAGACAGCCTTCCGGCCCGAGAGGCTCGAGCCGGCTCGAGCTCGCAGCTCAGGAGTAACATGACGATTTTACTGAGAGGGCCCCATCCAATGAATTTGCCACGGGCCTCAGATGGTAAGTACTTGACGGAATCTTAATGGATGTAATATTTTTATGATATGCAGTTTATTTTTATTTGTTTATGAATGAATACCTACTGTCGACAGGAGTAGTACTAGTCTTGTTGCGAGTTAATTTTGTAAACATTTCGTTTTATTATTGTAATTACTAATTAATCTTACTTATGCAATTCATGTTATCCACAAATTATACGAAATAATACACAAAATTCTTTTATTTTATTTATTAAGTAAAAGCATACCATAGATACTTTTATTTGCATCATTTCAACCCGGGGACGTCCTCTGCTGGACGTAGGTCTCCCCCAACGACTTCCACCACGAACGGTCACACGCCTTCTGCATCTACCGGTGTCCGGCGACTTTCACCAGGTCGTCGGTCCATCTAGTAGGGGGCCGACCGACACCGCGTCTCCCGGTCCGTGGTCTGCACTCGAGAACCTTAACACCCCACCGGCCATCAGTTCTACGAGCAATGTGTCCAGCCCATTGCCACTTCAGCTTGCAGACTCTGAGAACTATGTCGGTGACTTTGGTTCTTCTAAGGATTTCTTCAATTCTGATTCTATCCCGTAGAGAAACTCCGAGCAGCTCTCTCCATAGCACGCTGAGTAACTCTGAGCTTATTTAAAAGGCTCACTGTGAGGGACCACGTCTCCGTTCCATAAGTCAATCCTTCAATTTAACATTCATTATTTCTGAAGACACTTTATAACGTCTTATGCCTAGTTTAACAACTAGATAAGGCTGACAAGATAATAAATACCAGTACAAGATAATAAAAGTTACGTTGTGAAAATCAAAATGTACGTCGTAAATAACAACAATGTCAATGACGCAATGTAAGTCATTAATGTCATTATGATTGCGGAATGAAGTGGCCAGTAGTTTTCAGTTTGATGTAAGGAGTACCCATGACAGTTCAAAATAACTGTTTCTGGGCTACTTTTTGTAGACTTTGCTTTAAAAAAATCCATTTAATTTATTTAGTCTCAGTAATATTTTGCTTACTTTTACTGGCTTACTGCTGGTAGGCCATGGCCACTTGTTCATGTCATAATTTTTTAAACAATAATGCCTGACTCCAAGTGTTACTTAACTCTTCTAATGGAAAGAGATAACAATTGCAAACGTAGTAAGAAGTTTCGTTTACATTTGTACGTAAATCCTGCTTTGAAACGATTTGTTTGACAAGGAAATTGCTCTATGAGTATGTCTGCCTCTTCTAATGAAAAGAGATAACAATTGCAAACGTAGTAAGAAGTTTCGTTTGCATTTGTACGTAAATCCTGCTTTGAAACGAGTTGTTTGACAAGGAAATTGCTCTATGAGTATGTCTGCCTCTTCTAATGAAAAGAGATAACAATAAGAAACGTTGCCAGCTTATCCTAAGGTGTTGATTTACTGGTGTAGGAAAAATAATTAATTTATTATGTATGAAAACATAACAAAAATTAAAATCATATTTCGACCTGGGTTCATATAATGTTTTTTGTTTCTTACGGCCTTAGGAATACACTGTTAAAATTATTCGGTTTTCTCGTGTTACACCGTGTATAAACCATAAGAAATTGAATGTCTTCCTAATACGAGCATTTATTGTTCATTATTACCCCCAAGGATACTATTAAGGAACTTTATTGTGTAATAAATTAATATAAACCGGTTATTACATATTTGTAGTAATAATATAAGTGCTCCGGGGAAAGAACACGTGTTCACAACATACGATGCTTTCAAACAGAATCGATAAACTACAAATTAAATAATATTTTCAAGCCGTAAAACGTTAAACGTTGATGTTTATTTCTTTAGCTACTGAGTTAGCGGTAGCCAGTCCTTTAAAACCGTGTTTCAAAAACCTGTATTTGAAAAATCTTTAGTCTAGACAATGCCTGATAAACCTATCTATAAATGCTTCCGCCTGAATGACTGACTGACTGACTCACAGACTGACTGACGGATCAACGCACAGCCTAAACCACTGATCGTATCAAACTTGGAGGGTGTGTTCTTTGTATGACGTAGGAATCCGATAAGAAAGGATTTTCCGAAACTCTACCCTTAAGGGCGTGAAAACGGGGGGCAACGTTTGTATGGGACAAATATATAAATAAAAGGGCAAGCCTGACTCACTGACTTAGATATCAACGCACAGCCGAAACTACTGTACCTACCTAGAAACTTGAAATTTGGAAAAGGGGTTCTTTTAATAAGTGAGCACTAAGAAAGGATATTTGGAAATTCACCCCCCAAGGTGTTAAAATTGGGGGAGTAGCGGGAATTTAATTCCATGCGTACGAAGTCGCGGGCGTCCTCTAGTCTTAGATAAAATCCGTTTGTATAATCCTTTCAAACTCAACTTGTAACATATATTGCCAACATTTTACAATTGACGTTTATGATAATAAGCATGTCACGACCATGATTGTATACAAACAAACATTGCATAATCTTGAATGCAAAAAACACCTCTTTGAACATATTCGGCTTGCTTTTTAACTGTTAGCTTCATTTTTTTAAATAGAAACAAGCTCACCAAAAAACTTCCTGGCCGGAGTTGAAATTTAACCGCACTATTAAATCCGTATTTTTTTACGGATCAAAAGACCACAGCACTGGCTCGCGAGGCCAGAGGGCGACTGTGACGGGGCGCGCGGCCACAATGGCGCGTTCTATATGTAAATCACAATAAAATACCCGCTTTGTGCACTGATTGCGACATGCTGGACTAAACACCCAACTGTCCTGGGTTCACTCGCTTTTTACAACTGAACGAATTTCGACCCATTTACTGATTGTTCATGGTTTGATTTTAAATGCCAAGGATGCAGATGATCAACATAAGTTAAAAGAGGTAATTTTATCTTTAATACCTTTAAACGAGCGATTCGGGAACGGCTTCAAAGATTTTCGTGAAATTTAGTATGCAGGGGTTTTCGGGGGCGATAAATCGACCTAGCTAGGTATCATGTTTAGAAAACTTACCAAAAAAAAACCGAGTTAAGCTCCGTTATCCAGGTACAGTCAACATATAAATAAGTGATCATTTATGTACAGTCAGCTGCAGAGAAAACTAACCCCCCCTGCATACAAGTTGCCTTGCAAAGGGGGTTACATTTCTCTGCAGCTGACCGTACCCTGTCGCTTTCAACGGATTCACAATTTTTGTATGGCATTTCCAATACGACGTTAAAGTGACAAGGTACATAAATGATCACTTATTTATGCGGTTGACTGTACTTAGTAATTAATTAAATATAACCATTCAGTAAGCAGATATTAACTCATAGTATCAAGAAATAACATAGTTTTGGTAAGTAATTCATTTCAGTATTCGTATCATATGTTATTCTTCAGTGACGTTGTAACCCCTTCACCGCAGAATAGATAATAATAGTACATGTCCTTCACTTACAAGCAACTTCTAACGACCCTTACTCCAACCCTAACCAGAATAGTTGCTTTTGCTAAGCGTTGTTCACGCAACCAGCGGGCAAGTCAGACTGGTACAAAATTTACGCCTCCGTACCTAATTAGCGTTATTGGATAGTGTAGGATAGGAACTGTATAATGCCTGCAAAGTAAGGCAAATCCGTATTAGGTTGTTCATGTTTGAATTGATTCAAGTAATTTGCAAGACTTTGCGCCTTAGTAATCACTAAGTATATTGCTTAATTTTAATCAGTGTGACTCATTCCCATATGAAAATGAAAATTAGATAATTGTAAATCGAGATAGGTACTCTGGTCTCCCCAAATGTTCCATAAATCTAGAAGTAGGTCAATGTTCTAAAATAGACCACTATCAATGAATAGGAACTCTTTGTCAAGTATAATGCGCAGTTCCGTGCGTGCTGTGAGTGACGTACAATTATATTGTCCAAAGACAAGGTGTGGCAGACTGTCAGGCTAATTGTGCGCGACCAAACAGTCAGCCCGACGATCCATCACCCTGCATGTCAGAGACAGTGTTCAACGTTCTACTGACCAACCTTAAAGTGGGCCACGATATTGCCCGGCGAATAAAAAAGTTTAAATAGGTCCGCTAAATTTTGGTTCGCGTATCTGGGTGAGTGTAGGTATTAATCATAATGTATTCGCGTATTGTCCTAATAGTCAGGAGTATACTCAGGAGGAGGATCACAGGATTCAGTTTATAGAAAAAAAGTAGGCACTTTGCTTGACTTGACTTGGAACCAGTAATGAACAAAATACCAATTATGGACACTGATTCTTATTTTACAAAATATAAGGGTTATTCATTTGTTTTGCAATAATCAATTCATAACCGTATGATCTTTGAATTAAGTGCCGATTATTAGTGCATTCAGCTTAAAGTGTCCAACATTGGTGACATTACAAAACATGTCCCCAATATTCCGCCAAACTTCAGGTTCATATGGGATGGGAGTAATAAATGCACATATCCTTTAGGGATTTGTAACTTGGATGTTTTTCCGTAATTTAAACACGCATCGAATACTGCACTTTGTACGGGTCTTTATATTTTATAGATAAAATAACGTTAAAATTTAATGGCCCTATTTTTATAAAGCCTTTCAATTAATGATCGAAGTTGAAATGAAATCGCTATAGGTTGATGTTGAAGACGTCTTTAACTTTTCAATCACGCTTTTGTTTTGTTGTCAGAACGAGCTATTATTAGCTTTGGAAACTCAACTGTTCCCAAGTTGCACCGACAGGTAAGAGCTCTGAATATTAAAACTACAGCAAATTGTTACATCAACAATAAAGCATTTTTTTAAATTACGGTTACTACCGGTAAATGTGGATTAAACTGGTCTTTTCCGCAAACGAGCAAAGTTTTGTACAACTCAAGAGTAGTCTTAAGCCCAGTTCGATAGACCTCAGACTAAAGCTTCGGAGGACTCATAATGAGGTTACTGAGTAATACTGAGTACGTCACTACTGTAGATAGGTTATGAGAGTTGTGTTAAAAGTTGTGAAATAGATCCTACTCAAATTTCTACCTTTAACGTCCCGACTCCTGTGCTATTGTTTGATTTGTCAAAACAAATTCTTTAAAAAAAATAGTAAGTGTTGCTCTACTAATCAATTTATACTGACCATCTGACCAAGGATAAAATCAGAGCTTATTTGTTTATACCGTTTGCCATCTGAAGTTTCCATCATACCTAACGTAAGGAAAATTCTACAGACAGAAAATAAACGAAGAGGAGACGACGCAACAACAGCCGCCAGAAACTATTCGATAAATAAACCCCCGCAACTAGACCGGATTGCATCATTACAATTCAATAAAATTCGCGTGGGAAGCTCATCCGCGGCGTTCCTTTCGGACTCTTCATTCACACAATCAGCCCAAGCTACCAATATAAATTGGCCCAATAAACACAATCATGTTAGTATTTATTAACGTTCTAATTATACTGGACTAGTTTATTGGTAAAATCGTCAATGCGTAGGTGATTATGCAAGAGCTTGATTGTCCGAACACAAAATGTATGTACTAGCTAGTATAGTATACATTTTCAATGGAGCGAGGGAACCGCTGTGCCAATCAAAAGGACGGAACTGTGCCTGTCAGAATAACGCAATGCGTAGGCGCACCCTTTATATTTTCGATGGTGTAAAGTGTAGTGACCATTGTACGGATACATCCGGTAGTGTATTTTGCAGATTAGAGAGCTTATAGACGTATATCGCAATGAATAGTATGTGAGTAAGTAAGTATGTTAACACCTTAGTGTACAAAAAAAATAGAACAATGAAGATAGGATCTAAAAATATAATGGACAAAGGCGAACATAATCGATTAAGGCATCACTTTCAGCTAACTTTTAAGAGATTGAAAAAATCTATATCGTAAATTGCAGAAATTACTTTTGACGAAACCTCCTTTTACACGACTGCCCATAAAAAGGAGTAAAATGTTTTCAGGGTTCATGTATTTATGTATGTAACGATTCATTATTTAAAAGTGATAAATATCCTAAGAGTACACCCATTTTCGTTCATAATTAAGTAAAATCTATAAAACATTCTAAAGGAACGTGGAGTGACAATAGACTTCGGTTTGGTTCATTAAATATTGACAAAATCGAATGGAGAAAAGAACTCAACCTGCGTGGATGTAATGCTATAAAGGGAAAGTGCTGGACCTTTTTTCCTTTGAGGGCTTCATCGGGAACAGATTTTTGGTAGTTTAAAGATGTGCCGCTTTAAAGAGATAGGTACATTTTACTGCCTCCAGCGGAGGTTTAGTTACTCTTAATAAATAATAAGTGCTTTTTATCTGCGCTACCATCAATACATAACTTTTGTGCCGATGTATAAATGCAAGCTTAGTGAACCGAGTATGAACTCTCGTGTATTAAATGCAACATAGTTCGGGAGCGTTGACCCAACACAAACAAATAGTTCATTCCATACGTCGAGCTTCCGACACATAAAAGTTACAAAGTACGATCCGTAAACACTATCGTAAGTTTAAAATAATAAACATAACAGCTTTGCGTATTATAAATAAATAGTTTTAAATTAAAGTATAGAATGAAATACGAAATCAAAATATTACTTAAGAGTTCTTACGGTTTATACAAAAAAGTAACAACGGAAATTCTTACCAGATAATAATATTTCAATATCTATTCGAAATGGAAGGGTCTTTTTATCATAATTTTTATGAAGACCCGATACCGCAATTCTGCACAAAATTCGCCAACTCGGCAACGATATTCAAAATATTTGGGTCAGATCAAATATTCAATCGTCCAATCAACATTCAGGAGCATCTTGTGTTCATTGGAGCTGTTTTAATGGTGTTAATACTAACATGCCGTGTACTTTAATGTAGGTTTAGTGTTATTGTTAGTTGACAAGTTTATTCATGAACACGGGCTTATAGACGGTGTCCCCTTGTTTTACAGACAGAAAAATTACAGAATTTTGTTTCACAGAAAATGTTTCATATACTATTTGGTCCTTGTATTTTTGCTTCGAATATTATTATTTTTTAAACTATTTACTTGAAAGAAACACATTCCACAGAAAATCAATTCAATGAATTTTATAATTTTATTTTTTCATTACACAAACTTATCAAACAAAATATTTGTTTTTTAGCGAATATTGTTTGGTCAGTGTATTTTTTCATAGCATTTCATTTTAACGACAACAGTATTAGACCTCTCTGGGCAGAACCGACTTGAATAGGTTAGGTTAGAAGGCTATGGCGGGAGCGAAGCGAAGCAAGCTCCCGCCTTAGTCTTCGAGGTTATTTTTTTATTTTAAATAAATAATATTAGAACAAAGAATATTTAATTTGCTATTCTATGATATGAAAAAAGAAACATTGATTTTTATTTGAAATAAAAAACGATGATTTAAATGTCTTCAAAGTAATTATTCTACATATTGATTATTCTATGAAATGATAATACGAGAAAAAATTTATATGAAATGAAATTCTAAACAAATTCAGTCTGTAAAGTCAAAGTTATAATAACAGCATTGCAGCAAGGTACTTACTTATTTACAGTAAAATAAAAATGAGACGAGTAGCGACTATTTACCTGTTTTATAAGTAAGTTTGTTGTTTTTATTTTACTATGTGTTATTAGAATAATGAGATGTATTGAATGAATTATCTACACAATGATATTCAGTACGTTTTTAAAACATCCACATTTTCGGTGTATGGACAGGAAATATAAAAAATCTGCGCCGTCATCGCAGTTATTACAACGATGCCTGGAGCTCTATTCTATTCGGTAAATCCCAATTGTTTTTGACATGTCAATGTATTGATTTAACTTGGCCGCCAGTGCTGTCAAGTAAATGAAAACTATGACGTTAACAATATGACAACACGCCTAAAGCAATTAGGTTTCAACTATTAGAATAGTATCGATTAAATTATAAAAAATGTATAGTTACTGAATTTATAAGACAGTGAGAGAAAATGCAGAGGGCGAATAATGCACCGTTTCGTCTTAGAAACGCAACGTCGAAGCGGTGCAGATTATATGTATTTTGTCAACTATACATTACGTGACACGAACTTTTATTATTGAGCTTTGTTGTTAACCATTTTATATTTATATTCTTACTAGCTTCTGCCCGCAACTTCGTCCGCGTAGATTTCGATAATCGGATTAGCTTAGGGATCCTTTAAATTTTTAGGGATGAAAAGTAGCCTGTGTTAATCCAGGGTATAAAGCTAAGCTGGTAGATTTTGACGTGTAAAAGTGCCCGTGCAGCCTACTTACTGAATAAACATATTTTATCTTTTTATCTTTTACCTCCATTCTAAATTTCACCAAATCTGTCCAGCCGTTGCAGCGTGAAGGAGTAACAAACTAACACACAAAGTTTCGCATTTATAATACCCATATGCCGGATAACTTAAAGTTCGTTCATAATTGACAGGTTAATAATAGTTTATATAATGGGTTCACCACTTGGGTTCGTTATAGTAGGTACTTATGGTACAAAGTAGATTATAGGTTGGGCCACTTAAGGCAAAATGAATAATCAAGTGTAGGATTTTTTAAGCATAATTTAGGTATGTATCGAAATATATATTTAGTAAGAATTCTAACCGTTTATACGAAAAAACAACAAGGGAAATCTT
The DNA here is from genome assembly GCA_923062465.1 of Acleris sparsana. NCBI lineage: Eukaryota > Metazoa > Arthropoda > Insecta > Lepidoptera > Tortricidae > Acleris > Acleris sparsana. Next base: position 9,147,113 of record OV281293.1, read on the forward strand.
AACAGACGATAATAGTCTTTAACTTGGAGTTAGTTTAAGGTAATATCTTTAAAACAGTATACTATACGCGGACATATCGTATTAGTTATAATGTATTTACTTATTGAATTGAATTATTGGTAAGAAAAGTATTTTAAGTGATTTGTTCGTCTTGTAACAATGTCAAGACTCCACATTTATCACAGGAACGGCATTTCACTTACGTTGTTTCCTCAATAAAAACAAAAAAGTTCACGTAACTAGCTGTCAGCGGCGCCCCGCGGGGCGGCGCCAAGTTAACGCGCGCGCGTCGCGTTGTAGCTGCCAACACCATCTTGTTGGTCACTTCGGCGGAAATTGGACTACATTTGTGGTCGATTAATTGTTTTGTAGTCTCTTATGGCCAAGACATATTGACAGACAGAAAAGACACATGACTAAATTATAAGGGTTTGTTCTTACCATTTGGCTTTACAGAACCCTGAAAATCAATGTCGTTAAAATGCAAAAAACGTGTTTTTCGTTAAATAAGAAGCTTATTATTAGTTTTATATTTTTCATGATGAAAAAATAAATAAGGCAAGTGCACACACATACAACACGACATTGCTAAATATTTAAACGTGCAAGACAGTGTGTAAAAGTGTCAGAATACATGTCTTGAAAATGTTCTGCATTTTTACCGTCGTTATTATTAAACATATTTTAACCAATCTGAATTTAGTAAACGCTTGTCATAATATCGATATCGAGTCTCTTAAAAATACTTATTTGTACGTATTTTTAGATCTCATTCCTAATTACTGATTATTTGAGTATCTACACCTGAAGATTTGAATACTCTACGCCACTTCTAATATGAGACAAATAAAAACATTTTTTTGCCATAGCCACACCAAGTTTTGTTGACAAACTCTCATAAGTGTAAATAAATAAATAAAATAAATATCAGGGATCAATGTCACACCGATTAACCTAGTCCCAAACTAAGCTGTAGGCTTGTACTATATAAAGAAATATATATTTAAATACATAGAAAATATCCATGACTCAGGAATAAATATTCATGCTCATCAAACAAATATCTGCCCTTACCAGGATTAGAACCAACACGTTGGGTTACCACCAACTAGTCCAACGCGTCGTCACTAATTAAATAATAAGGTTCTCGTAATTTAATAGTTTTACTTATTACGAAATTATTACTTCATAATATCTGACCTATGTCGCCAGGAAAAGTTATTACCGCCACACAATCTGGCTATCACATGTCTGGAGTTTATGGCCTTACGCCTTTTTACAAGGGGCTATAAAAGATTTCCCGCCAACTCTTCGGGGAAAGGCATGACATGATATTTTCCGATATTAAAGTGATGTGGCGGTAATATAATAGTACACACAAATTTATTATAGTACACTGATTATGACATTACTTAAAAAAAAAAACTTAAACAAGACATTTTTAACCAATTTTAGAGTTTAATTTTAAAGCATTTTTTTCTAGTTACTTGACACTGTCATTATGACATTTAACACTTTTTTTACGTTTACCATTTTAATTAGAGTTGCGTATTGTACCTACAGGGTAAATAAAGGTTACACTAAAAACACAAACCATTTTTCACAGTCGTACGCTCAGCTTTTTTCCTCCCCTTCTTATTCCTCTTAATATTACAGGTTAACTTCTCAATAGCTCTCAGTATTTTCTTGCTGACTTTATTAATAGTTCTTCGTTTCGGATCAACGTACTTTCTCGTTTGAGGTCCGCCATCAACGGTTTTTTCGCGGCCCGAGTGGGAGCTGTCATCGGATTCTGTTGCAGAGGATTCCGATACGGGGTGAAATATGTATGGACTGGCGTTATTGATGTTGAAGCAGGGGGAATTCATTGTTGGGTCACACTGTCAGACACTATTTTAACTGTTTAAACTGACAACTAATCAGAGCGAAGTCTAGATGATTGTAGGGCCAAGTCGGCGAAGACACTCAATCTAAAGATTCGGGCCGCTTCATCTCAGCGGTTGCGGAGCGGAACGGCGCTCCCCAAGGCACGCCTCTGGGACCTTGGTCTTACATCATTTGCTCATTACAATTAATGGCAATTTGTTCCTTGACATGGATTTTGATAGGTAATTCTTCTATTAGTTGACTAATGATATGAATAATTTGGGTAAACGATGATTTATGCAAAGGATCACGAGCACTTTTGTAAGGAAATTGGGTGTGGCACCAACAGAATTGAAACCTATAGATTTAAAATGTAATTAGGTAAAACATTATTTCTTACTATGGCGGCAAATACCTCGCTTAACGGAGAACAAAAATATGGGCACTTGAAAACAAGATATATAGTCCATAGCAACATTGGCTAATATATGGGGTGGGCCAAAAAATGTTGCAAGTAAAAAAAGTAAAAGCTAGTAAATATGCAAATATTTCAGGCCCATCCTATATATAATAATCTAAAGTATTTTCTTAAATTCGGAGAGTTGATTTGTCGTACAGATAAATACACAATTTATAAGTTACATTACATAACAATCGACCTTTGTGTAACTTTTTTCCGTTAATTTGCTTAATCAAAGGTAGAATATAGTCATATCATTTATTGCATTTATGTGTTATCATCAACATAGATGATATATTGTTATAATCTCTCATTGTAAAACATCCCGACATAGCCATCTATTGAGATACTTAGTAATCTTGCCAGTAACGTGTTGTTACGATTATTTCTAAATATTTTTTTAGACATGTTCTGTAGAAAAACGAACACCGCATTGTTTTCAATATTTTTCTACACTACACAGTTCTACAATTATACGTCACAATGGTATATTAGCCAAAGTTTCTGTGGACTATATCATCAACATAATCTTGTTTTCAAGTGCCCATTTTTTCGTCCACCGGTGAGCTAGGTATTTTCCGCCATATTAAGTATAAAATACAGTCACTTCACTTAACTAGACACACGGAAGTGTGTCCAAATAAGATCAAAGAAAAAGCCTAGCGACACTGCAGGTAGGTAATGTAGGTATACAGATTTACTGGAACCCATTCGGGGCCCATATCCCAGTTCTTTTTTTCCCAGTGTGAATCTATTTTGTTGACATATTACCGCATGACTTTAAAGTCAAGTAAAAAAAAGGTTATTTAACCATCTCAAAAAAGCTATTATTTTCCAAAAACAGCGCGCGCATTTGGGACTGACTGACTGACTCACTCATCAAACCCTGTAAGGTATTTCCTGATGATTTTAGAGCCTTGAAATTTTTCATCGAGTAATAGCACAAGTCCCTAAAGGAAACAACCAAATAGTACAACTTCAAATAATAATAATAATAATTGATCGGAAAATAGGAAAATTCTTTTCTCCATATTAAAATGTATGAAACAACAGTTAGTTTCTGTATGATTATGTGGTTGACTGCTAGAGAATGCCATTAGTCATTAAGTCCGCCATTTGTGCTTTTTTGGATAAACTATCCATTGATTTTTCCTTTAACTGGACCTACGGAGAATAAATTGGCTTGCCTGTCAACAATCTAGTGCCAAACTTTGAACTTTTTTAGATATCACTAGGTACTATTGGTGCCACATGATCACATGAGAACTTAGCGTATTTTTACACTTATGATTTCGGCGAGGTTAAACCAGTATTATTTACTGACGTTTAAATGATATCGCATGACAATTAAACTTTGGCTGAAACTAAAAAATGTAAGTAGCAAAGTCCTAAATTTCTGAAATGTTGACAAAGACGCCGTTTCTCACCTAACTGAAAAAAATGAGAACCGGCGAAACGAAGTAGTATTGTCGACAACAAAGAAAGCAATAAACATTACAGGAGAAAAAGTAATTAGGTACCCGAGAGAAGATAATTTTCTGCCCCGACGCGGATAAGATAGATATCCTCTAGGGAATGATTTCCCTTTCAATGAGAAATGTTCCTTATAAAAACTATTACAGCAGCCGTTCAGATAAAAGAGTGAAGTGTTCGTGGACGCCGAGGCGCCCTTTAATTCTTGGTAATTTTCTTTGGAAGAAAATCAGAATAACCTTTAATTTTAAAATCCAGTAATTCTTATACAATATCCATAATGCGAAACTTCGTAAAGATGTTTATACAACAGCATGTTACTTAATAACAACAGTTTTGCATACGTATTGGTCCTATTCCGAAATAACTAATGGAATATTTCGCACCTAGATAAATATGAAGTTCTCGAGAATGGATTGAACATGGTTGGTAATTTATTGAACGTAGTCCAAAGGAAAGTCATGAGTTCGGCAGTAAAAGGTTCACATTTTTTCCAATTTATAAAGAGGAATGTTTAGTTATGGGTTTAATTAGGGGGACTAAACTTAGTTAAATATAAAGATTATTGTATGTACCGTTCATAGAAATGTTATAATGCGCAGATATTTAAATCGTACTAACATAAAGCGCCTGGAGTAAGCATAACAGCAACAAGTTTTAATGATGTTTGTTGCCAAGCTATTATAACAGGCGATACGGGAGACGGTAAGGTTATTTTTAAAACATCGGGAAGATAACACAACTAATCTAGGTTACAGTAAAAAAATACAAAACATCTATTGATAGCTTATGGTAGAACTTATACATACGTGACGAACCTGATGTCAAATAAGACAATATCAGCCATTCGTAAAAAAAACAAAATTAAATAACAACGTCGTTGGTACGGTTCGATTTATGATTTGAAACGGGTTAATCGTGTCTCGGAAAAGACAGAGAAAGGAAAAATCAATGGCTATTTTATTCGAAAAAGACTTTCGTGAATTGCCGATACGTAGTTGCCTACTCACCGAGTATGCAATGGGAAGAGCACATTAAAATTTCACAGCTTCTTGCACAGATATGTAAGATGTTTGAAATAAGAGCAAAAGGTCTGCATTCAGTCAGAAGCGCTGTGCCCCTCTTAACCGCCCCTATAGCTCTTTAAACAAGCCGGGAACTGTTCTCACCCTCACACGTGACTTGCTAACTCGGCGGAGTTTTAAGCAAGTGAACTTTCCGAGACTTCCTCTAATGATGCAAGTCCTCGGTCCTACTAGATTTATTTCCTTGGAGCGAACACGCAATAAATTAATGTTAGTAATCGTTGATGAACACACAAACATATTATTATTTTCTTAAGATTGAGTTGGTCTTTCGGGTCTTTTTCTCTAGGTCCACAATAATATTTTTTGTCATTCGTTTATTAAAAAATAGCTGTTCATGTAAGGCGCGTCACCTAAGTGTAGGTATGTTTTTTCAAACAAACCTTTTCCTAACCATTACAAACACAACCATATTTTTTTATTCAAATCGCTTGGGCCATTCTTGTGTTTTTGCAAGACTAATGAACGGCAATATTTTTTAATATATAAGAAGAAGAAAGAAGAAGATGAAGTAAGAAAATGAAAGGGATAAACCAAGAATCTTGAATACGATTTTGTAACGCGGATATAGGGAATTTACTCGTATCCTGCGTATACAATTACAAACGCAGTTCGTAGTGTGTGTTAGTTATCGCTGATTATAAATTGTGTCACAGTTCTGCTATCTTGCGACGTTAATTCCTGCGTAGGCTTTATAAAGGTGCGTACATGCGAGACGTGCTGAGGAAAGTCATCGACATAAATCCGTCGTATCGGAACCGAGCGCTTAGCCCACCCCTTCCTTCCGGATAATACGTCTAGCTCAAAATTAACTGCGTTGCATACGTGACTCGCGCACAACTATGTAATACCTATGTATTTGATGCTCAAAACAGCGGTCGAAAATTTTCATGCTAGTAAAGTTGTTCAAGGGGTTCTCTGCCGTTTCGCCAAACAACGTTTGGTCGAATGTATCGTTTCTCAACCGTTTCATTTGGCAACCCACGTTAATTTCTGTAACTGTAAATATTTCAGGATTTTTATAACAAACCTAATCTAACCTATAGGGTCTACACGAAGGTACAGAAATAAATCCTGAAATATTTACAGATACAGAATTAAAAGAAAAAGTTGCGATACGATACGAATGTATCGAATAACCAAACGTATTTCGTCCAAAAGGCAGTACACCGTTCAAGGGTGCGCTATTTTGTTTATAACCCTTTTTGAATTGTGTCCATTGTTCTCAGGATTTAAAAATATGTAGTCTAAACTTACCTCCAGAAGATCCATCGCTGCTTAGTTGCACGAAATGGTATTTGACACTAGGAGACGAAGGACTTTTTTCTCTTTTATGATTGTTCGCACTGAAATTATCGTATCGATGTTGCGTAGGGATTGTTCCGAAAAAGTCGTTTTTTGTCGTATTCTGTGAATTTTCATAATGTTGCGATGTTTGCGGCTGCGGCAGTCCGCTGTTTGTTTTATCTCCGTTCATATTCGAACTAGCATTAGGTGTATGATCTTGATTGCTTCGGTCACTGGATCCATTAAGGATTATTTTCTTAATTGTTTTCACTTCCTCTATTTCGCTTATCTTATGCTCTGTGATTGAGGAACGCTCCGTTATCTCCTTCGTCTTGTGAAAATTGTGTTCACTCATAGAATTGGTCATATTCTTAATTTCGCCTGCAAATTCTCCATTTTGTCTATGCTCCGGATTCAAATATTTTTCAAAGGGATCACTATTTATACGGTTAGGTCTAAATGGATTTTTAATTTCAGTAAAATTATCATTTGGAAGACTCTGATTTTTTTGCTTAACCTTATCATAAGAAATCTCACTTTTATCATTGGCATTACTGTAAGATTTATTGGGTTCATTGCCATTGCTCCATTCAGAAAAAAATATCGAGGAATTAAGGTGGCTATTAGACCCATAATCAGTGGAAAAGAAAGAGGGTGACTTTAAATCTGAGCTATAATTGTACGACGACGTTACGTCTCTGGATTTATTCATCGATTTACTCCTATCTAAGCTAGAGATTGATGATTTTCCATTCGGCACGGGAAGTTTGGAAGCACTTGAGTAGTTAGATGGCAATGTTGTATAAAAAGGGTTCGTTGGATGGAACTTGGGGGGTTGTTCGACGGGCGCCGCGGACCTGACCAATGGCGTGGAGTTTAGAGCTGCCGGCAAAGAGTTCATGGATGAGCGAAGAGGAGACGATGGTGGCCAGTTCTGGGATAATGGTGGCTTAATCGTTGCATACACTGGTTCTTGAGGTGTCGCTTCTTGCGTTTCCGCTAGTAATTGTGAAGGCCCTGAAATAAAAGGAAACTATATTAGACTATGTACCTATTCTAATGACCTTTAAAAAGGATTACGAAAAACTTTCATGAAAATATGCAGAATACAAAAATTATATTTATTTTTCTACAATCTAAAAGAACTTTGACTCCGGTCTAAACGTTGATTGTCAAAGTTAGTCTGCTAACTCATACTCATAGTTCTTTTTCCTTTAACATTCCGAACTAACTGCGATAAAGTTGTCGCTTTGTAATGGAGCTCGGCATATGCGGCGCGGTGATAAGTATACATCATATATCGCAACTACAAAAGGAAATACCAGACGACGGGGAACATAAATTATACGTTTCTCGGTGTATATTTTGTGGCTCATTTTGCGAAGCTTAAGCATAATAAATGCTAAACATACGTAATACTTAATGTATAAAAAGATTTTCTTAAGCTGGTCGCAATTGTTTATGTTTATAAAAAGTCTGATTTATAAACGACTATTTAGAATAAGTATACTTTTTATTAACACTAGGGTAAAAAGGTGATGCGTTTATTTACCAACTCTATCATTTAAAAAATAAAATGGTGTGTATAAAAGAAGACGCATTACTCAAGTCGCAATTGAAAATGTTTGTACAACGTTTCAATACATTTACGTTTGTTACGACCCTACTATAAATTCGTTCTAAAGACAATATATTCGCATTTACTGCGCCTATTCCATATATTGTCGTATTTATCTCGGGCCTTAGCCTTTCGAGTCTTGTTTACGGACTCAAGATACGGGATATGGATTTGGACTGCCAACTTGATGTGTATTATGTGTAATATTTAATCAGGATTCGAATAAGTAACTTACAAAACAAACAACCTTATACAAACTAATTTAATTATAAGTTCGAAAAGTTAAACAAAAGACGTCGATGAACACTTGACAATCTCAATAACTCCTTATTTCTATGATTGTATTGTGCAAGTTGTTTTAGCCCTACAGGCATTTGCATAGGCATTGATATTGTCTTAGAGTAATGTCTGTCTGTAATTTATACATTTCGGTTATTTTTTCGTACCTAATCTTAAATGTAACGGTTTAAGAATTGAGGAATAAATTATTCTATTCACTTCTAATCTAGTAACGACTTTGATAGCCTCTTGCTAAAAACATTCCTGTGTTGACCGAGTAGAATGGAGCCCCGTAGTGTGTCTTGGGTCTTGTGGATATTTTGTACTCTAGCCTATAGGATTATTAATAAATGCCTATAGATTAATTTCTATCAATTTTCTTTTACTTAGTATCTTGACTAAGAATATTATCAAAAGCTAAAACAAAAATAAAAAATGCCACTTAACAGTGGTTTAATTTTATTAAAATATCAACAACACTACACAAAGCTGTCCACAGCTTGATCGTGTGTGTATACGATCAAAGGTTAAGTCATTCATCATGTGACTTGGGTAGCAATTACTAGGTACTTGTTTTTTCGTCAATTATCTTAAGAAGACTTAGTTTATCTAATGCTTTTTAGATAAGTCTGAAACGTAGCGAACCGAAGACTTAGGGCCGTATTAATAAACTCGTCTCAAAACAGATACCAGTCACAAGATGCGTCACAAGACTGGGCTTTAATTAATAAACCTATCTCGACACGTGAAATGTAATCCTCGTATCAAATGAGGCGGTCATTTGTATGAGGAACTAATCCTGATCCTGATTATGGTCAATAGGTGACTTGAGACCATCTCAAACCATGAAAATATGGCGGACATACTAAAACATATGTGCAACATAGTCGAACATATGAGTTCTTTTTATCAGTTAAATCGGTTTAAATACAATAATGTGTTATTTTTAAATTCTCAGAGAATATTTATACCTAAAACGTTTTCAATAATAGTAATACCTAAATGTTAGGTTTCACTTTGCCGCTAAATAGGTACAATTGCTTTCAAAAATTGTGTGCTTTGTGTTGTGTTTAGGTATGTGAAATTATTGTGGGTGCTATATAATTAATATTACGTATAGTGATTACGAAAGAGAACACATAAGGGTAACCCTGCGACATGAAAGAATTACCTCCACACGGACTCATTTCTCATAGGTAAGTAAATACCGACAATTGACATTAATTAAGTACCTAGTTATTTTATGTTCATTATGTGTAAATAAAAATCATCTGATCATAATTCTGTCAAATATTAAGCCAATGCATTTCTAGTAGATAATTATGTAAGAGATATTAAAAGTAAAAACCTGCTAGGTATTTGGATCAGTAGGTACCCTAACCTAACCTAGCGAATCTAGCGATCCAACAATTTAAACCCGATTTGCATCACAACCACAATGTGCCTAATATTTTACTTTACTGCAGTTTACCAAACCATTAAAACCTTATTAAATTATTTTGTTAATTATTGAAATTAAAGTACTTAACGAAACACTTCGTGAAACGTGTTGCCAAAGTAAGAGGAGGGGAGTGTTTTTGTTAGTGTCCGACCGAAATTTCGGTTTCGGTTTCGGTTTCGGCCAGTTTCGGCCAAAAAATCAAGTTTCGGCCCGAGTTTCGGTTTCGGCCAAAAATGGCCGAACCCTTCGGCCGCGCCGAAACTTACAACATCGTACCTTCGGGTCGCGCTCGGCTAACGTCGGGCGCGCACGGCACGGCTGGCAATATGGCGTCGCTCGCCTGACTCCGCCGGCAACTACCTAAATCAGTGCGCTTTGCTCGTGTAGACGTGTCAATACGTGTTGTGTTTGTTCCGCCAATAATGGTAAGTAGTTTGATCAAGTATTTTAGTTTGTTTTTTTTGTGAATTCGTCATGTCATAGTTAATATTTAACGCTTTATTTTAATAGTTTGCTAACCTATTGACGAATATATTTAATTTTAAAGGTGTAAGTGCCAAGGTTAAGTACCTGCTTCATTAAAGTTTAAAATTCATCTTAGTTGCGTGTACTATTAATGTAATAACGATTGTAGGTACCTGCCTATGCAATAAAATGAAAGGTGAATAGTTATTAATTTAAATTTAATATAGACGTGTAATGTTAATGTAATGTTGCGAGTAATGTAATGGTGTGAGTAGGTATTTTGACGATTTACGAGTAACGTACGCTTAGGGTTAGTGTTGGGCTTCTGGGTTTGGTTGTACACATAATTAATAGTAAACGCGATTAATGCGGTAAAATAAATTGTTTTAATTAACGAATAATTTTATTGTTTTAGGTAAAAAATGTCACAAAAGGAAAGTCATCCGATTTGGCAATATTTTGAGAAATCTACAGCTGACGTTTCGAAAGCTGCCTGTAAACTGTGTAACAGGTCATTTTCACTCGGTAGCCATGAGCCTAAAAAACAAACCTTGCATGGTCTAAAACAACTTTTATCAAAACAGCACGAAGCCGAGCATAGGCAGGTTTTAAAACGACAGTCCGAATTGAACGAAGTAAAAAACTTAATTAACTTTAATTTTAGAAAAAAACGGGCTTACTAACATTTTTTCGACTTTTTAAGGACTTTTTTTTTATAAAAGGTTCGGTTTCGGTTTCGGTTTCGGCCGAAACTACAATGAAACCGAACCTTCGGTTTCGGTTTCGGTTTCGGCAAAATAACATGTTTCGGTCGGTCACTAGTGAAAAGACATGCAGGGTCCTTTTATGCTTGAAAGTTAATTCATAAATATGTGTAGGTACTCCTACACTATTTAAATGAGGAAAAGGAAAGTATTTGGATCCAAGATTCAGAGGCATAACATAACATAACATAACAACAAGCTCTCTAAACTCTGTAACTCCTAGTGGCTATAGAATTCAGAAAGCCTGCGCTGAATATGTAATAAAACAACGTTATTTATAATAGTTCTCACATTTATAAATAAATTACTTTTATAAACACCAAGTCAACAAGGATATATTATGTGGTAATGTTATTGGATGTTGGTGTGTTTTGGTGTTTATATTGTATTTATGAATGTTTATATTTTTAATGAATACTGCAGCCAACTTTGATCAGTGTCCTCTGATTTTTAATATCTGAAGACCTACTTTAAAATAAAATCAAACTTGATTCCGATTTAAAATATCTGTTAACTTAAATTTATATATCAATATCAATCTCTATCTAGTAGGACATTATAAATTTAGGTTTAAAGATATTTAAAATTTACTAACTGATCTGAATAGGCCCAACTGAGATGTAAATACCTACTTCCACTAACTTTTAAGAAGAGACGACGAAGTCCAGTGGCACACATTCTTTAATTTAATTAAATGTTACCATAAGTTGCTTGTAATTGGAAAATGATAAGTGTACTAATAGGATAAAGTGTATGTATGTATAGACAAAAATACTGGAAGGATTCCTTCCAGTGCTAACATATATGTGAATTATAATTGTGAAAGGTGCTAACAAATGTTTGAACAATAGTTAAGTTTTATGTCACATCCATGTGCGCAATGACAGAAATATAGTTTAATTTACTGAACAGTTAGCACAAGTTATAGTAGTAGTAGCAGTAGTTATAGTCTATAAATAAACCAAAGCAATGAGTGAAAACTGAGAAAACACAACTTGTGCGAACCACTCTAATAAAACATGAAAAAATAAAACATTAAGGTAAATTGCATCTGAATTTTAATAAATGTATTAAAAAATAATAAAGTAATTATTCATTATTTAGCAGCCTATAATGTCCCACTGCTGGGCAAAGGCCTCTCTCCCTTCCTTCCATTTAGCCCTATCTTGGCCAGCCTCCCACCAGTCTTGATTGAAGGCATGAAGCTCATCTCGCGAACGTCACCTTGGTCTTTCGCGACGCCGAATTCTATCCCACGAGACCCATTTGGTACACACTTTAAACCACAATAGTAAAGGAATCAAAATCAAATTAAACACCAGTTTTCCAGGGGCAGGGGTTGGCTGTACATAGTTAAAATCATCTGGAAATAACAAAAACAAAAAGTAATGTTACCTACCTATTCCTACCTGTTTTACACACTTTAACAGTTCCATAGTTTGTTCTTTTAATTTAAATTCACTAAAAGCCTAACAATAAATTACGGAAAGAATAATTTGTAAGAGAAGAAGAGTAGAATAAATTATAAATTGCCTGCCAATGTCGAAACTATCTTTAATATTTATAAACTACCACTAAACTACATTCAAATAAGAATTTGTCAATTACATCTTGGTGATCATACCTAATATCTTTATGCCGATACACTGAGGCAGTCTGAGGACTTTGATTTATAATAGATTCCTATGTTGGTAGTGATATCCTAAGGTATGTAATAACTCAAGGATAATTTATTACCTATAGGTAAAATAAGACACCTTTTGGAAACGGTACAAAGTAAGCATTTGGCTTGGCCTGATTTGCCTTTCATTTTTCATCTTATGCAGAAGGAACCTATTCCAGGCTCCAGTCCCCGCGATGCTTGCTGTAGGGGTCGGCCTTCGTAGGACACGTTTATTTTTAAAATAGATCCTCAGCCAGGTTGCCGCCAAGTTGGATTCGAGAAGCTGCACTTCTTCACCTTTATTTAATACTTAAAGACACTGAAGTTCACTTTAAAAACAAATTCGGTAAGAAGAACTCGTAACCTGTAAACTACTGTAAATATGAAGGAAAGAACCAAAGAAATTCGCGCTATGTGCGTTTCGTTTTTTCAATATTACAGAGATTTTAAAACGTAACATTATACGCACCTGATCAGCTTGAATGATAACAAACGAAAACTAGCTTAAAATAATATTTTTAAAATAATTACTTGCATTTGCACATGAATTTGAAAAAATATATGATGGTTTACGTATTTTACGTGTCACGTCTAAACGAAAAATCACGTTTTTTAAAACCATGCATAGTCTAAACGCTTCTCCGTTTTGTTCAAAACTGTCATTGTTGGGGTTGGGATGTGTTTATAATATTAGATCATGCATATCTAATCTGTGTGCATATCATCAGAGAGCTTCTCAAGATGAGTTTATTAATAAGCGACGATCTTAGCTCCAGGATTACGAATCGAGACGGTATCATCTGAGAAGCTCTCAGTTCACGTATTGAGACGAGTTTATTAATACGGCCCTTAGAGTTGCCCACTAAGCCGAGAGCTTGCGACTAATCTCATCCAAGCTGTGATGCATTCAAGTCGGGCGTGCACCTATTCCGCAACCTATGATAAAAAGACGATCGAGTTTTGAGGAAGCATTCCCGTCTCAAGACGTTACTTCCGAACGCAACAACCAAGAACTCGATAGCGAATTCACTGACTCATAAATATATTTTGACCGTGATCTGTCGTGCGAACCTATCCAATGTTTGATATCCTTTGAATAAGTTATCGAAACTCAACATCAAACTAAAAGTATAGTGGAACTAGGTATATTTAATGGAGTTAGAATTTACGTTATTGCAACATTTTAAGAATTAAATCATATTTTGATTTCTTAAGTCGTTTCCTAAGCTCAGATAGGTTACTAGAGAGCGTCAAGAGTTTTTGTTTCCAAAAAAAAAGAGCCGCTGTGCGATAGTCCATTTAAAAAGCTTTCGGGTTTGTACTTTATCTCCCTCGTACATGAAGCTCTTATGCATGTCTAACCGACTCTATCCGAACGAATAATACTTTTTACAATTACTTATTAGCTTGGGGAGCATATATACACAGGAGAACTTTACACATAGCTCAAATATTTGTACATCTATTCATTGATTTAAGTCTAGAACGTGCAATGAGCTGATCAGAATGATCAGAATAATAAAGATTATTTAGCGCTTGAGAGTAGACCCCTGGCAGATATCATTTGGCAGCAGACCGCCACCGCTGCAGCCGCGGCCTGCAATCGCAGATTTATAGATGATTAGTTCACTTCCGATACTCTGTTACGGGCAAATCTATTGAGATTCGAAGAGTCCAGTGGATAGTGATTTATATACGTTTTTAATGTATTTTTTGGCTTAAATTCGTACATTATGAGACTTTTTGTGTATTTTTAGGTTTCCGAATTTTTGAATTCGAACACTTTTGTTCTCAACAAAGAGTGTCGCGATAAAAAAATCGAAAACCATCTTATCATCTTGGTATAGGACAAACTACTTATATGATACTAATCTCAGAAGTATAATAAATGCATGATACCATAGGTAACCATGAGTTTTGTCACTCCTTCCTATCCTCCTCTAGACCTAAGTAAACCTCAGCTTAGTCGCTCAGACGAAATAGACTCTAACCGCCCAAACTTTATGACACGTCTGGTATTGGGCACTCAACCCCTCGCGAGCCTCAAGTTTTCACTGAAGTGCGTGGTTCAGACAGGCGTCAAAGTTAGGCACCTGGTTTTTAACAGTTTACTAACCCATCATAAAAACTAAAAGAATATGGTCCATGATCAAAAAAAATAAAACCTAATATATTTCGTACACATCGTTAATTTGGGATTTTGATACGTATTTTTTTTCAAATTATGTAACCCAAGGCCATTTTAAAACCAAATTTTATCCTTACTTTTGTGTTTCGGATTTAATTAACGTTAAGATTAAACAAAGGGGTCCTAAAAATAATCTCCTGAAGAACAAGTGAAAAAGGGTTTGTCTACTATACTTCTTTTATGTACCTACTTATATCCCTTTTTTATTAAGAGTTAAGTTGACTTATACCCCTTTTTAGCAAGGCCCCCATACCGCATCCCAACTTAAGGTTTTTTTTTAAATTATTATGCCGATGGATGAAACAATGCAGGTGGCGTCTTTCTTGACTTCTACTTGAATTATGTCCATCCATTACGAATAGATAGTCAAACTCAATTGGGTTTAACATTCTGGCATAATATTTCTCAAACAAATATTAGTTGTCGTGTTTGCGTAAATAACGTAATCAAATTCATGATATAACTTACTTTTCAACTCGCCGCCTTTGCCTATTGATCTTCTACGGGGCGACATCTCTCGATCCCTGGAGGCAAAAGTTATTTGTAAATATTTTGTTTATGACGAGGGACTCGGCCGGCACCTGTGAGGGACGCCGCGATAAATAAAGGGGAATGATCGAAACTATTCGAACGTTTAATTTGGCATGTAGATGACGTCAGCAAAATATTAAAAAGGTATCAAACATGCTTTTCATATCACCTACTCGGAAAGGAGACTTTTCTTCCCTGCTAGGAGGGATCAAAGTGGCACTTTTCTGTTCAAGGACATTTTGTTGCCAAATTTGATAATTGTTGTTAAGTGCGATAATTTCCTGTTGTTAAATTTGATAATTTCAGCATTTCTAGAATGTGTGAATAATTAAATTTGTTTCATCACTAAGATCTTTTATTTTCCTCATAGGTGATGTGAAAAGCAGTATGTGTCACACGGTAGCAAAATTATTTCCACCTTGGGCGTTAACACTTGAATCCCTCACTACGCTCAGGATTCTATTTTAGAATCCCTCGCTACGCTCGGGATTCAATTGTAGAATCCTTCGCTTCGTTCAGGATTCAATGTACGCCCTCGCCTTAAATATGTAATTTTGCTCCCTTGTGACACAATCTACTATTAACTTATGGTACTTTATATGGGTTGCAAAAAATTGCAAAATACTGTTATTTTGCACTCGTTTCCAATACAATACAAAATAGTTTATTGTACACCAAACAAATACACTACAGAGAAACAGTACAGTTAAAAATAACACAGGTAAACAACAGGCGGTCTTATCGCTAATTAGCGAATCTCTTCCAGACAACCTTAGCAGGGACATGGGGTGTCAATGTACTTAGCGTTTAAATAAGAAAATGTATTTTTTTGTTTTCTTTATTGGCATGCTGGAAGTATGTAGGTACTACAAAAATGTAAAGTTTGAACCTATTCGTCAAGTATTGTTAACCTAGTACGTGAGTCTGTAAAATTACCAGATTTTATTATTATTTAGTATACCAGTTACAAATTTAACATTTGCGTCGATTAATTTGCAACTCAATTACAGCTACGCGCAGATTTTTTTTTTTTTTTTATGTAAACTTAAAACCTAGCATCTAAAATTATAAATAAATATAAACCTTTTATAAAACATACACACATATAACACCTCTGGGGTAATACATAAGAAGGTGCAGGTGTAGTGCATAATTGCTTTCCTTCGACGTGTAAAAGTGCCCGTGCGGCCTACTTACTGAATAAACATCTTTTATCTTTTTTATCTTTCGTATTTTCACGGAAACGTACAAACGTGTCATGCTACTTCAGTCAACCTCAGTACTTTTTGTACTGTGACCGACTGAAATAGCAAGACACGTCGTACGTTTCCGTGAAAGTACGAAGGAAAACAATTATGCACTACATCTGTATCTATTTGTAAATATTTCGTCTAATCTTGTTGGACTGCTATTCAAAGAAAAATCCAGTAAGTCAAAACTAGGTCTATTTTTAGCCATTGAGGTTTTTACAATATGCCCATTGGCCACTAGTTACTACAGTTGTATGGTATGGTACCGTATTGATTGCATTGTCATATAATTGGGAACGCACATTCCCGAAATACAGTAATTAAAAATAACCATTTCTCAATATATCAGAATACCAAAACTAAACATTCAAATTAGGGTATTGTTTACTACCTTCATAAAATATTTCGAATCTGGTTTTTTGAGAACCTGGTAAAAACAGTAATTAAGTATTTTGGAATGAGTGATTGGGAAAGTATGTAAACTGCCTTAATTTGACGACCAAAAGTACTTACTTCGTTGATAAAGTAAAGCAAGTTTGCACAATCGTATTTAAAAAAAGTGTTACTTAATGTGCTTGCCAACCGATGCTCATATTATAATCATCGTTGTCACTACAGTTCCCGCGTAAGTGCAACGGGGAGCTGCCCGGGAGCAATATTTTGACTAACCTAAAAATCCAAGTTTTAACGCAACAGTCCATTAAACATTTAAGTTCTGAGTGGCAATTGATTGAGATATCTCAATCAATTCCTAACCTAAATAATCTTTTTTCGAAATATCCAATGCTTCACAATGTACCATCGCACGTCTCGAGTAACACGAGAAAGTCCATTTGGCTCGTCATAGAGATTAGGCTAAGTGCTTCAATTTGCGTCGGGCTCCAGCTAATCTGCGAATAGTCCAGCGTGCGGGCCCCTCGTGTGAAACACTGAAGAGTGATCGGATTATACCCGCCGGAGCGTGTATATTTCTGTGGTACGCCGATTTGTAATCAATGCGTATGCCATTGGAAATGTTTTGTGGTATTCGGAATATGATTTTAAGCCTCTAAACTCAGCGTAAATATCCAGCTTACAGCCTTGTTTATTTGCTTGCTTAGCTTGCTTTTCCTTTAAGATAGTAAAACAAATTTAAGGGGACACGAATTGAGCTAAGTACAAGTGCTCTAGGCTTATCATTTAACACTACTTATATTAAATAACAAGGTATAAAGTGCGGCTCAAGGCCCATCCAAGGGACAAAACACTCGTGCATATCTCGCAGACATTTTACTTGTCAATGTGGCAATTAGATTAAAATAACAATGTTAGATCTTTACGCTGAGATTTGACCCACATTTTGTACCTTGTACAACTTGCTTGTATCAACTTTCGTGTATTTCGTGTAACTTCAAGAACATAAAGTAGAATTAAATTTGGCAGAAATAAGATTTCTAAGTAAATTGATAGGTTTTCAAGATGTCCACCGCATTTCATAAGAAACAGTTCTGATGATCGATTGCTTATATGCGTATCTTTCGAAGATATAGGTAAAACCGTTAATTACAAAAATGACTCGCTTCCGCATGCGAAAAAAACAGTTTGAAAAACAAAAATGCTCGTTGTAATATGGTTTACGAGGAAACTCTGCCAACTTTTTCGTTTAAGTTACTCTTTCAAGCCGAGCCAGGCCTAAATATGGATGCCCCTTGTCTGCTGTCATTAAATATATGCCATTTCATCTGTCAGTTTTTAAGGCAACGTAATATTTTTAAGTCCAGAAATTTATTCGGACTTTTTATCTTTTCCCTGTTTGTAGTCAGATTAGATTAGAAAGGATTTAGCAAGGCAAGCCATAAATTATAACCCCGAATGTAAATTAGTAACCGCTGTAAAAAAAAGAAGGTCTAAAACAAAAAAGTTGTTAGCTTTTGAGTGTGAATTTCTAAATTTATGGGATTCTTTATTACTTCCGCGACATAGTTATTTTTCTGGATTTTAAACAGTATCTATCTAGATGAAGTAATATGCCAAGCGTATGTAAATGCTTTTTTAAGTCATCAGAAACGTAAATAATTGATACCTATAGGTGAATATTATTATTTCACATGTTAGATAACACCGTTTAGGTGTTGCGTTTTATTCATTCGCTAGCCTCATAATCACCTATATCTCTTGATGCTTCACAGGCCAAAAAAAACAACATCGGCTGTGCTTGGACCCTGCACTTAGGCTTGATTTACATTTTGCGAAGTGCATGTGGGATGTTATGTTCATCCATTTGCTGTGAAGTGACTCAAGTGGCAAGTAGCAAATTTATGAACTTCGCACTTGCATTCCCAAAATGTAAATCAAGCGTTTGCATTGCTTTGTTTAGGTTACAATGTTTGGTTGCGTCGTCTATATAAATAACAACGCCACATACTGTTTGGACCCTGCATTTACTACCTGAGGCCCCTCCGCGCGGAGCATACATCGCACGCTCATCGGTGGTCAAGTTATGTCGCCTGTAGGAACTAACGCAACTGGAATTGTTGGTCCCTGCACTTACTCGTTAAGTCCGAGGCGCAGTACGGGCCCCGCCGCGCGCAGCATGGCGTGCGCGTCGGCGTTGCTCAGGCCCCGCGTCGCCCGCCCGTTGATGGTCGAGATGACGTCGCCCTCGCGGATGCCGCTCAGCGACGCCTTACGGCCCGGGTTCACCTGCAATCGTAGGTTGCTATCAATGGTAGGATTGGTAGGCTATGTGCCCAAATACATACTCTAGTGCTTAATTAAAATTCATGTTTTTTCTTAAGCGTGAATTACAGTCACTGAAGAGTCTGAGAGACTATACAGGTTCAAACACACAAGACACATTACGAGTAGCTTAACCCGAAGCCCGGTGAATGTAATGTTTTAAATATCAATAAACCAAACCAAGCGCTTTCCGAATTAAATTCACATCGCGCCTTATGCTCCTTTAATCAGCTTAATTTTTAAAACCTGCGTTAAGTGGGCAACATTTGCACCTTTTTTGAAAGCTTACAAATTGAGGAAGTTTTTTCCGTGATTTGTACGCCATTTATTTATTTTATCATAATTTTTTATGGAGTAATCCCCTCCGATAGAAAAGAATTATTTAAGAACGTTTTTTTTCCGAGGTTTTGGAAATTTTTGCCAAGGGTTTTTGTTTGAAGCATTGCTTATTTATTAGCTATTAGGATTCATTTTTAGTTCCCAGAGTGAAGTAGTTTTTTTACAATCGACAGTTTTATATCAAAAAACGGGAAATTTTAAAAATACCTAAAAACTTTAATAACTTTGAAATCACTGACATTAGACCATTAACCTGTGTTAGTGGTCAAAATTATTACAAATTAGCTCTAGTGTAATGACTTTTAAGGAATAAGTCGATTTACCAATCAACCTGTATAGGTAGTTATCATTTGAAATGACTTTAGATTTTTGCAGACTAAAATCGTACAGGCAATTAAGGAGGTACGAGTATGTACCTATACTTTAAAATATGACACTGGTTCAAAATTCAGTTTACATTTTCAGGAGAAAAAAATAGTAGGTGATTCTTGTAAATTATATACTTAACCTCGTCCCTCGTAATAGGAGAAAATAATATCGAGATTCGATTTCCTAAAGTTTACTTTCTGCTTCTTCCTTTATGTCCCTTACATTTAAAAGTACAGAAACCTTTTTGTTTGCAAATACCATATAATCTCACAAATACCTTTTACCGTATTTACTTTATTCTCTTACGCTTAAAAGAAAAAACATCCGCCATTCGTATGCGAACGTAACGCCGCGATATTTGAATTCACTTTGATCACGTTCGTGTCGGCGTAACCCACCCCGGCCAAATTTATTTTTATCTCAAGTATCACAAAACATTTTCTCACTTTTAAAACGAGAAGTATGAGTGTTACAAACCGCATTCGGCTCCCGTCGACGGGTCGCCGGTGAGCAGAACTTTAACATGCTTCCTTCCGGGAACGCGCCCACCCTCTTCGTTCCTGGGACCTCCCCGGCTCACACTTACAGCACGCCACAACACGCCCTAACACGGGCACAATTAAACCATTGAGGTAGGTCGCTGCTGCACCGAAACATGACACAGACGCACCATTTATTTAACTCAATCCGGCTCGATAAAACAAACACAAACGGCCACTAATGACACTCAAATTACGGAGCAAAAAGTTAACTACTTAACGAGCACCGAAGCACAATTATTCTGATGACATAATTAAGGCACAGCGGAGTGCATCAACCTGCTCAAGGAATCCTCAAGCGGTAACGAGATGGAAGATCGAGTCGAACCAATGTCACGGACGTAGAGCCAGACACGATACTGAGCTCCCGAGGTGCGTTAAAGGCAATTTTATCGAATCATTGTATGGGGATTATTCGAAAATGCATGCGCGTGAGGACACAGGCCTATTGTTATGTCGGGGGCTGGCACTTGCCTCGAATATTAATCTTCTGTAAGCCGAACTGAGTCGCGTGGACGTCGTGAGCTTGCCCGAGAGCCACAGTAGGCCAATGAACTTCTAATCATGTAATCCTATTCTATGCAAATGTATGTGACAATTATAAACTAAATCTTTCTTTCGCTCTTTTAAAACTCGGGCGATAACAGGTGGAAGCGGTTGCAAGCTTTAAATACGGAAAAGAAAAGGTTTTCTCGGTATAAAGGAAATTCAAATGGTGCAAACCCATTGTTCTAAGTGTAAGTAAGTTTGCGAGCAAAGAGCTTAACCATGTTACCGCTTGGTCGCAGATTAATGGAAATTCTGAACAGGTGCCCATTGTCGATGCAGATTGAGTATAATGAAGGGATGTGTGGTCACGTAACGTAGCAGGAGATAGTTAAAGGATGGTATTAAATTTATTTATGATTCACATAACGCAAATGATTTCTTCTATGTTGAGGAAGTTTATAAATGTGAATAACTAACTAGTGCAATATGTATCAACGTAGGTTCTTATCCACGGCCTCTCTCTTGGACGTAAAAAGCATATCGTATTTGATCTGTACGGTATTGTTTGTAGCTCGGCCGCCATTACTGTCAAGGGAATGAGAGCTATCAAAACGTTAACAATACGATACGAGGTCAAAGTCGATATGGTTTTACCGTGTTGAATAGAATCGCAGTTTCAATTTGCTGACATACGCAATGCTCAAATTTGGAATACGAATTTAAATCGGATGCCAATACAAAATTATATTGTTTAAAGAGCTCTTCTACTGGTGAACCCAGAAACTAACTTAAAAACAGTTTTATCTACATCCATATCATAACTTTCCTATTATATGTTTAGAAACGATAAGCAAACAGCCTATATTAAGAAACCTGTATCTGTGGTTGCACTTTAATGTTAACATTAAAGTATTACATGTCATTAAAGTATCGGTTATTGATGTAGTTGCATCTTAATGTTCACTTTAAAGTTTAAAGTGAACATTAAGATGCAGGTTCTTTAAGATACAAGGCAACATGGTACAATTTTCTCACATATTGTAGAAAACTTATGATATGCATGTAGATAAAGTCATGTATGCGACTGTACGCATAATTAGGCATTAAAACACTCGTGTGATCTTATTATGAAACTCACCTATCGGCTCGTTTCATAAAACTACACTCGTGTATTAATGCCTCTCATTATGCACCAGTCACATAAATAACTATTTGATAACCACTGTTGTTACCTACATATTAAAGCCCATATGGTGTTTATAATTATGGCCCAGTCTATAATTCAGCTGCTTGGTTAATTGAAAGAGTAAAAAATATACGATTCAGTAAATAAATGCTTGCTAAGTGGATAAAATGCTAGCAAATTCCCTCGCGGATTTCTCTAAACTGTTTTAACGATATGCAGAAGTTCTCTCTTTTGTCACTTAGTTTAAGTTAAAACTAGATTACTGATAATGTGTCACTGTCAAAAGTAGATCATCTGGTTATGAAGGCACCGTCAATGTCGCAATTATTGTCATAACACGAGATTTTTTCCCGCCTAATTTTGTTTTTGCGTGTAAATAAAGAAAACTTTTTATATTTTAAGAACCTACCTATTTTTGTTTTCGCAGCTATTGTGGTTTTTCTGTAAGTCTTGTTTCTACAATTATTGTGACGGCTTTTAACTATTTTCGAAAGTCAATTTTAAGACTCTCTCTTGAAGTAAAATTTATTTCACATACCTACATTATGTCGATATCTAACTCCATAAATCATTAAATGTGTCACCCTTGCAAAGGCCATTAGAGGCAAGAATATAAGAGGTGTAATGTTTATTAAAGTTAGGTGATATTACGTTATAATCATAACATTAATACGGGGGCGATTATCCAGCCATAATATTTGCTTACTGTGAAAATTCCGAATCGTGCTAATGTAATATACGTGTGATAGGATAGGGAATATTGTCGCGTTGTATGAGTATAGATAATGCTACAGACCAGTTTAATTTGAGCTCTGGTTGCTCTCCCTGTAGGACTATAGGTGACTGGAAAAGAGTTGTGGGCTTAAGGGTCGTGCGTCTAGCTTGTTTGGTCGGGACGTGTTTGAGGAGTATTTGCAAGCAGGGCACGCCTGCCGCGTGACTCCACCACGCACGTGCGTCGCCTACGCGATCTAACCGCGCAACTACAGAAATCCCATGCCCAATTTATCCTAGTTATTTAAAGGCATTCTGTACACATTTTGCACTTAATCCGGCGTGATTCCGATACACGTATTCAAATACAGATTTAATTACTTATTTAAGCACTTATCGTTGAAACTGAAAGAACAAATCGTGATGCGGGGGTTGGACGCGCGCGCATTTTAATTTTATATTTACGTTAAACCGCAAACACTTATGTAATAGGTATGTAATCTAGGGAATTTGCTAAATGAGGCTTCGTTCGTATTTTCATTTCGACGAAGTATTCGCAGAATGATTTACGCGGAGCAAACGACAATGCATTGACAACCCCCAATCTCACGTAATGATGCCTGTGCATGACCTCGGAAGGTCGGGCTGGAAAGGCACTTAATCCGAATTATCCGCTTTGATCAGGCAGATTAACCGCACGATAGACGAGAGACGCGGACACATTAACGACAGGTAATTAACGAAAAAGTCTCTCGTTAAATTCAAGTCAACGTAGAATTGGCTTTCTTAATACGTCGTTTAACACATCTCACTCTAAACCAGAAAATACAGATCCTAATGAGAAATAACAAGCAACAATTAGGTTAAACAAGCTTAATTGCTCAGTTGGTAGACGGTTTCATTATACATAATAGTAGGTACTCTACGACCCGACGTTGTTAATAACCCCTAATGAAATATCACTACATTACAGATGTTTCTTTTAAAACTGGATCACTTAAAGGGCTTACTAAGTTGGGCACTAAAAGGAATATTTAAGCCATTTTAAAGCGTCCTCATGCCACTTCAGAAAATACTGAAGTGCCACCTGCATTCTTAAGTTTTATAAGAAAACTTCGCCTGTCGAACTACAGCGCCGCACCGCCGATTATTCTAGACGTCACTTCTGAGCTTTCTTGTTTATTTTTCTTTTGATTTATTAGCACTTTGTTACATTTGTGTAGGTGTTTCTGTTTTGATTTTATCGACAGTAAATCTTCATAAGTATGCATACTTACTCAACATTGGTAAACTCAACAGTGCCTCTTTACTATAATTTATTCATACATTGCATCATTTGCCTCAGTTATAAAAGAGTTATGATTTGTATATTTTCCAAAGAACGTTTTACATTGTGACTAAGAATTTTTAAGAATTAGAGAGTAATTCGTTTTTCATTCGTAGGTAAGATTGGAACTCTATTAGTGCCTTATTCTATAAACCCTTACTGTTTCAATTGTTTTTTTTACTTAAGTACATATATATTTTATATGGCCATATTGGCATGTTAATAATTGTAGAGTAACGTGTTAGTCCAATTTGCATCGTTAGGCCACAATGTATAAGAGTGAAGTGTTTTATTTTATTACAACTGAAAAGATCTAACATACATGCGGCAGCACGATCCATTACAAATAAAGCATTAAATTTGAGAGCCAACGTTTTTCTGTTTAATCCCACGGGGCATGAGTATGTTATGGAAAGTAAATTTAATAAAGAAAGCACTGAACATCTTCAAGAGAAATGATTGATTATTGTTTGCAGAACAAACAGTTGTTTCAAATCTTACTCACATCAAATGCGCGGCGCGGGGTATCGCTCAAGCTCTGCAAGAAATAAATTATGTAGCAATTTCATTACCGATGGGAAACAAATAAAGAGACGTGTAATTTATGTTTCATTACTGAACCTGTTGACATCTACTATAAATTAAATAAAAAGTGCTAGACTAAAATTTTCACCACCACGAAAGGATCTTGACATCAGATAAAAGGTTAAGCCAAGGCAACTGACAAAAGTTTTGCGCGATCGTGCGCGATTATTTCTTTAAATCGAAATATAAGAAAACTAAACTCTGTCGCAGAATTAGTGATTAATTTTGCCGTAATTTCTTGCTCCTTACTTGATGCTGTATATGTATAGTATTCTATGGTGGCTTAATAATTAAAGTTGATATCTACAAGTATACTAACCATGTTAGGTTAACCTTACGTACAATACTTACTAGTACTGAGGTAGACTTATATTGAACCAATTAGAGTCCTGTATTACCGTCTGCGCTTATCTCAATTTATGTTGATAGCATTTAAATTGCAAAATGTTACGTGATCAAGTCGCTTTGATGTAAGTAATTAGCTTTTCCATCCCGTTGGGGAAAGAACGTATAGTAATTACTATTTAGAACCAATCGATTAGCGGTGGATTGCTGGCCGGATACCAAAAGTACATACCTACTTTATATACCCATACCCACGGAGGTAAGTCATAAATTTCTAATTCTATAAATGGCTATTAAAATTAACTGAGAAATGAGACAAAGCTAGCAGATTATATACAACACACAGATCATAAATCCTTGCGTTTAAATATGCCCCTCTAAGGCTAATAATGCTTGTGCTTTTCCAAGGTTTTTGGAACTATATTGCATTTACAAGCTGCTGAATTCTTCAGCCTCTCTAATTTTAAAAGAGAAATCTTAATGAAGGTAAATTTGTTGAAGGGATCCATACGTCTTAATAAAGAATAAGAAATGATCAAACGGTAAGCTTAGCAATTAAGTAGTTACACTGTATTTCTACGCTTTGAGAAGGTGTGACTTCGAGTATCGGAAAACAATTTGTCTTGAGTTCTAATCTTACATAAAGCTCGGCTTTTAGGTGAATAATCTTTATGATTAGGTTGTTATAGGTACTCTGTTCAATCTATGATGATGCATGCGGCAGCTCATACGAGGAGTATTTAATAATTATATTCTCGATCTCTGTATCGTAATGTTCTAACCTCTATTAGTAAACTTTTTAATTCTGGCGGATTTGTGTCATTTGTAAGCAATAAAAAAACATAAAAAGAGTCAGATCCAGAGTCCATTGGTATTTCTACACTTACCAAATAAACGGAATAACTCAATCGAACAAATCGATTTTATACTCAGAGCGGTTAATAAATTCTTAACTAGGCAAGGAAAAGGTCAAAAGTTTATAAAACAAGAAATGGACGTTATTTACGGTGAACCTGTTTCTTCCTTGTCCATAATATAAACCGGTCAAGTTCATTTAAACAAGTAGAGAAGAAAAATAAACACGGCACTGCACAGGAGAATTTTGAAAAAGTGGACAAACTGATATTGAAAAATACTCCAAGGAAAACTATACCTATAGCTCAGGAAACCAACCTCTCCGTTGATATTATAGGCGCAGTAATTGACGACCACATTAGTATGTGACAAATAATAATTGCGAGGTGAGTACTACGAATGCTGACGCCGCATCAGCGGCGAACGCGCGTTGAATGTTGTGGATTTGTGTGGCCAAAATACTGATGACGTAATCAATAGAATGATCACAGAGGAGGAACCTGGGTGCATCACTATGACCCAAAAAGCTAGGAAGAGTCGATGAAGTGGCATGTAAGGGTCTCCTCACATCTATCGACGCGGAATCGGCGTTAGCTGATCAAAAACTCTTTATGCCTACGTAATAAGAGCAAAACAAACAGCATTCGGCGATGCGAACGGAATGACATCGTTTTCGCTATTTTTGCTTGGACAGAAAGAGTTTTTTGATCAGCTAATGCCGATGCCGTGTGGATAGATATGGGAAGACCCTAAGAAGCACAGGTTATCCCAAGAAATTCAAGGTCATGCTTTCGGCCGGTCATAACCAGTATTTTTTGGGATTGCAAAGAGATATAGGGAAGGTACTATGCAAATGTATTAAGACAGCTAAGAAAAACGATCAGGAGATAATAAGCGAAAAATGTACAAAATGTATTTTACTCTTCCATGACAATACCCCGTTCATAGTGGGTATATAGATTTTTATAGGGGCATCGATAAATAATTTGAGCGAACTTCCAAATGTATTCAAAAGAATGACGATAAAGAACAAAAAATGTTTTACCCATGCCGAGAAATTATTAAACACTCCTCGTATAAACACGTATTATACTTTAACTATACATACGAGTAGATACGTCTTTTAGGAACGTAAATAATTAACAACCTATTTTCAAATACGTCGCTTTTGAGTATAACAAAAATTTCGAAATACGGCTGTCACATGGGTCATCCTTGATTGAAAAGAGTATAGATAAAATGTTGATTTGTATTTAATTTAACGACAAGTTTATCTTAGGTTGCAAAAATCCGCTGGATGCTAATAGCACAGGGCCGATCGTTGTGAAGATATTTGGGAATGGCTATGTCCAGCGGACGTCTTAGGATTATGATATGATGATTGTGACTATTCTTGACTCACCCTAGATATCTTCAAAGGCTGGTTCTGGTCGGCTCCCCCATGCAACCGGAAGCCCCACGGCGCCCCGCCCGACAGTTCCACTTCGCGCGCGCTCATCTCATCACAACATCGTTGCTTCTTCACTGAACTTTGGTTTTACTTTCGTGGCAATCCTCCCATGTAAAGCAACACGCGCATAATATCATGGTTTAATGATGGGTGTCAGACTCCATTCTTGTTTCGGGATTTACTACCTGTGACAAAAAATGACAATTGATCAAATAATGACATGTGTATGGAATTTTCAATTAAGGCATTTTTGGATTGATTCCAATTACAGTGATAGTTGAACTCGACCTGATCGTATGATACCTATTAAAGACGCAGCGATTAAACCATAAAATTCGTCAAAATTAATCTTAGAAGGCTGCCCACATACTGTGCTGTGGGGGAACTCGTACTACACGAACGTCATCGCCGTAGTTACTCAATCACTTAACAGCATGGGTGGCGTATATTTAGCTGTGTGGCTCTGTTTGTTCGCTTAATACCTCATAAACGTCCGGAGTAGATACAATAAATTCAGAATCCCAATTTTTTATGTCATATTTATACGAATAAAAGCCATTGATAGTGATTTTATATTGTCTACCTTACAATATGATCAAGGGTACCGACCAAAATACAACAGGCTCATCATAGGTTTATACCCAACTAGCACACAAGCGTTATAACAAGCAGCACAGTAGCCGAATAAAGGATTTTTATAACGGCCTTGGCTCCGTTAATAAGGGATACAGTGGTTCTATAAGCTGCTACAGATCTCTTGTAGTGCCAAAACGGCCCCGCTTCGCCCATTTTTATACAGCTTATAGCTCTACACATGGTCTACAGTGGGCGTAAATGTAAGTTATAATGGCTCTACAGGCGTGGTTTGAAAGCGATGGTTAGCGCCATGAGATTTCGAAAAAGCTCTTGTAGCGCTATTATATACCATCTATACCTTTTTTTGTTGTTCCTGTATGTTATTTTAAATCTCAACGCTTTATATTAGTTAAGTTTTATTTTATCTGTACATGAAATATCAACGCGAGTACCAGTTTTCTGTCAATATATATGTATATCAGCGTCAAAATTTTCACGCGCCCTCAAAATATTCAGTTTTTAATGCAATAATATATTGATATGTTGATTATGAAATTTTATTTCAACGTGAATAAGACTTTAAAGGTTACAAATAGTTTCATTCGGGACACAGGTAAGAAATGGTGACTTTAACTTACGTGAAAAGTTACTTGCTTACTGTAGACTTCTAAGTATTACAACATACAACTGTTTTGGTTGCATATTAGCTTTTTGTGAGTACTATTAATAACTCAAAGTTGCATGATGGTCTTTAAGTATAGAGTTTTGTTCCTCCGTTAGATATATAGTTACGAAAACGCCAGTAAATACAATACTTAAGGTGCTATAATACAATAAGTTTCCTATGATTCCTTATACACTATTTGCCGTACAGTAGCAATATAATTCTCACATATAGCGCTCAAGGCGCTATTGTAGAGCTACATAACTCTTTTATAGATTGGTAATACAACAGACGTAAAAAAACTGTTGAAGACGTTACAAAATGTCTCCCTTTTCTCTTGAGCGCTATAAAAGCAACTTATTACTCCTTTTAAACCCCTTTACCTACTAAAGTGCTCTTTTACAACTCACGGTGGTATATAAGACTTCATTAACTCAATTATAATTCTTACAGCGTTCTAGTGACGCTCTCGTTTGCTCTTCTAACATTATGAGTAATGTTGTTGCTACTCAACGGCTACTGTACCACCTAGCTGTTATAGGGTTTTAATATATGCTAAGAAAATTGTACTGCACTTGAACGACTCCTATACAACTACCAGGCTGTACAATGGCTGTATAAGAGGCTTGTGTGCTAGTTGGGTACCGAAGTTAGATGATACTTGGCATTAGTGCCGGTCTCAATATTAGTTAATCTTAATCTTAGTTACAGTTGTTTTACCTTAGGAAAGTTTGTTTACCATACTTGTGTGTTTGTGTGTAGATTATGGCAAACCCGCTTTTTAAAGATAAAACAAGGTAGGAGTATATTTGATTAATAGTTGACCGCTTGATCCGGTTTTTACCCGACTGCGGCAAAGCCCAAAAAGAGGATCATGTGTTTGACCTGTATATATGTCTGACTCAATGTCCGCTCGTAACTACTAAATGGCTAAACCGATTTTAATAAAGCATACGTGGTTAGATTCGTCTTAACCACTACAGTGTCATATCCTATGTTAAAATTATTTACATGTGAAATTGGCGAAAATAATACATGCATGATAAGTAACATTACTTTGACGGCATTATTCAAACAGCAGTTGGTTCTTTTAGGGCTTGCTTTTAGTTAGACTTGTTTAACTTCTATCTTGGGCATATGATTAGTTTTACTAGATACTTTTAAACTATACTTATACACTGTGTTGGTTTTTTAAGAATTGCATTGTGATGACGGTTGGCTACCTTTATTCAATTCCGGTTACTATAATGAATATAATTTGCATATAAATATTATATTTATATTAGACTTGTTTTGTGTTTTTTGCATTCAAAACACAAACATGCAAGTCGGATGTCAAAACGAAGAAGTGAGGAAGCATTTGAATTTCAATTTCGTGAACACCCAGACATAATAATTATTCGTTCACTTTTCCAACCCAAGGTTCCTATATACCTTCAATTTAAAGGAAACTGAGTCGATTTAATTCTTAAAGGGATCCAGTGCAAGTCTTTAAAATCCTCCCCTACACAAACTCTCCTCGACTAACATTTATCTTTATCTTAACTAATTTACAATACAAACACATCTGGCTAATCACGGGAAGTTATAAAAGCTAAGCAGATCTATAAATCTCGGAGTAATGTGGACTGTAGAAACGATGAGGTCAGTGCGAGGGTGGACCGAGGAGTTTACAATAAAATGGTAAGTATTTATAAACGTGCCCTGATTAGATAAAATACGATTGGGTTCACAGTTGAAGCAGGATAAGGCTGGATACTTTTATCACCCGAACGCCGTATTGAAAATATCCACGGATCCAGGTAGAAGTCAGCGTCGTGTTGGGATAGCTTGAGCCCCGACTACCCCGAGGAAAGACATTGGGTGCTTTTTACTGTGATTAGTGCTAAATTACTTTTTCGGAGTCACGGATAACCGCTAGTTTTACATTTATAAGCTCAAAGAAAATGGCCCTCCCCGAAACGAAAATCTAGAGCCACAACTGCTTGTATAAAATGTAAGCGTCACTGGGATCTGACGTTATTTCAGGTTGGTCTTGGTTCCGAGAAACGTGTCCACGTATCGTAGAAGTCTTAATGTGAACATCCTTATTGTGCTTACGACATTGAAGGAATTTTCCTAATTAGATTATTAGAACCGTGCGTATATTAGTAATTTGCTTGAAGAAATCATTGTTATCTTCGATAATGCTAGCAAATACTGGCCGTAGTATCAGAATCTATTACGTAGGCGTTATAAATTCAATTAAAAGAATAAGAAGCAACTTGATCTTTGATCCGCGTAGACGACAATGATATCTATACGAACCCTGGAAAGATAACAAGAAAATATAAAATGTATTTTTTGCCAGAATATAAGTACAGATTTTTCGTTCAGCTCTGCGGCTGTCGCTAAACGTGTGGCCACGTCCTTACTTGCATTACACTGAAATTATTTTCAGGCTATGATCTCGATCAGCGGGGCAAGGCCGGCGCTTGCGCGCGGCGCGTATCGGACGGCTATTCCCGTTACATTGTGTGTTTTTCAAGTAAAACATTGGCTCAATTCGATCTGATTGAGGTTAATTCATCAGAAAATGTTTGACTACTTTAAAAAGTAAAAGAGCTCACATTTTTACGTAGTGGTTGTTGTTTATTGGGCCTTTATCTGAAAAAGTGATAAGCAAGCAAAGGCTTGAAACCTACGTCGCATCAAATAGTCATATCGGTTTAACGGGTAAAACAAGTGGTGTGTCATCTTGCGCTATCTCATTCTCAAGCATCGTAAGTGAAAGCACTTGAGAAAAGATGTACACCCCATAATTTATTACTTTAACTCGGCCGGGTCACTTTTGTTACTTTATTACATAAATTACTATAAACGGAAGACTAAAAATAAAGCGAGTGCAATTGAAACCTTTTATTACAGCTGTTATGCAGCGCAGTGAACTTGCAGCCATGTGTTTTATACGCCAATACTTTTCTGCATTCGGAATCCTGCATCATTCATTTATATTGAAATGCCGTAGCTTTTTTTATTTAGGGACATAATTAAATAGACATGTCATCTCTATGCATTTCATGGTACTTTTTGTAGTGCTGACGCTATAACAAATCAAACTGCTTGATTGGTGCTGGCAGCACTTGATGATATTATTTTAATGAACTAAAGTAGTGGAGGTTGACTTCTTTTTGTAACAGAAGATCTTGGTTTTTATCATTAAGAGTATTTTTTGCTGACAACAATGGCCAAAATTAAAACACCCGAAAATTTTCCACGGGGCAGTGGGCAATGATTATTAACATAGGTTTTTTTTTTGGGTTTGCCTACAATATTGCTATCCATCGTTCCGTATTCTCTTGGAAAAGTAGCAAAATAAAACCAACAAATTGACCAATAAAACGACTGCATGGACACTATTATTAGGCATGTCGATTGTAGACGCATGTTGCTGCATATACAGACTAAAAACGAGATTAATTAGAATTTCACATTCTCACGGTAGATATTTTGATTGAGTTTTTTATATCATCATGCCTTAACTGACTCAAGTTCTAGGTACTGACTACACTATTACACTGCCAAGAAAAAAAAATCGGGTGTGTTTTGTTAAGAACTTCAGTACTTACAACGTAACGTTATATTTGCTCTTGAGTATATATCTGGGTAATATCACCCTTTCTGGTAGCAAGTTCACTTTGAGGGACGTAGCAGCCTTGGATGGCGGAAGCTGCGAGTGACGTTTGAATCAGCCCCCACCCCCTCACCCATCGAAGCCGATGTGTCACTGACAACGGCCCTTTCAACCGCTACCTGCTTATGTACAATATACATTCACCTATTCAGCAAAGTTAACTCTGACAATTTTCTCATCGACACCGGCCAAACTCGATTTGGAACTCGGTTTGACATGTTAAATGTAATATAGTCAATCGAGTTCCATAACTCAATTGAGCATTGATTGCCTAAATTGAGTTCACTTATACAGTCGATACAAAATAGCAAGGCTTTAGAAATATCTCTATACGAGTAGAACTCCATTTGCAATAAATACTTAAAAGAAATGCATAGAACCATTCCTTTGAGAATTTGGTACTTGCTAGTCTATCGGCTTGGCTGTCGGCATTGCCAATAATTCTTACAATAATCCCTACTAAAACTATACAGTAAACTGAATTTCAGTTAAGTTCTGAAATCCAAATGTTTAACAACATACCTAACAGATAGTTTTAAATCGTTTTAAATAACAATTTTACCATTTAAATGAATTTTTTGATAACAGTGGATGGCTATAGACTATTCCTATTTTTATTACTTTAGACTTTTACTTATAGAATAGAATAGAAAAACGTTTATTCGACAAACACATCAACACAAGTGTATATAATAGAAAAGATAAGATTAATAAAACTAGTTACTTCTTATCTACTAACAAGCGACTCTACTATCACTACTAATACACTTTTAACCTACTAATTGTTATTATTTTTATTATATTAACTCCAGTATTAAATCCAAAATTAGTTTTTACTTTTTAAATGTATAGGCTTCCATTTACACTCAAATTAAATTTAGATATATTTTTTACATATCAAATCAAATAAGAATGGTCCTTGTATATTTTACTTTAAAATGTCTTAGACTAAAAAGTTAAACCTTTTCAAACAGGGTTTACAGCGTAAAGTGTGCGACAAAAAGAGTAGAAATTAAATGAAATGAAACTAAAAAAAAAAACATATTAAATTGTGGCCATGTTTAGCATTTTACGTCAAAAATGTGACACTTACGAAGAAAGCGGCACCCTCATTTAATAAATAATCTTTTTTATCGCACTGTATTTAAAAGTGTATCAAATAGTTTGACTTGTTTCATAGAAATTACTTTGTGAACGTAAAAAAATATATTGCCGAAATAAAATAACGCATAGTAATAAATTTTATAATTTAAACTATATTTTATTTAAAATAGAATTTATTACGTTGAAATTTGTGATTTTATTTAATGTATTATACAAGTTTCATGCTAAATCGTTACTCTTCTTCTCTTCTCCTTTTACATCAGCGTGTATTCGCCCAACGTTGGGCATGCGCCTCTCCAATTTTCCTCCATCTAGAACGGTTATCCGTTTCCAGCCTTGGCCTGCTGTCTCCTTAATGTCATCGGACCAACGGGCAGGTGGTCTGCCCACACTTGTCCCGCATAGCCGGGGTCTCCACTCCAGAACGCGCTGCTCCATCGCTCGTCGTGTCGTCGGCGGCACACATGCCTGGCCCAGGCCCACTATAACTTGGCGACTCGGTGGCTCACGTCGACCACTTGCGTGCGTTGTCTGATGAGCTCGTTCGAATCGTTACTACTCGTAGCTGTTTCGAATGTAAATAAAATTAGGCGACAATGTTCTTTTCTTTCAAGGAAATTTTGGGACTGTTTTTGATATAATTAAAAATAAAATTGTGTTGAATTTTCTCACATTGTTGGAGAAAAGCACTAGAAAAGCCTCAGGCAGGCTGGACTCGTGAATACCGCGGGCTCGATTGCGGCTCGGCCACGCAACTCTACTCTTCGCGCAGCAGCCATTTTCCCGGTCTCTGCAGTATTGTACTATTACACATTAATTCAGGCCGTTGACCACAACAACGGGAAAGACTGACAAAGGATTCAAACCATTACAGCCCCTTTTATATTACAGGAGTTAAAAATATCTCTGAATTCATAATTATTTAGTCAGTAATATTTTATATTGTACATAGATTTTTAGATTTTAGATTATACATTGTCATCTATGTTCAGTACATAATTGCACTAAAAATAAATCGTAAAAATGTGTCAAAATAAAATAATTATCGGTCAGTCAGTCAATACGAGTTGGTACCTTAAGTTAAAAAAATTAAGATGAATCATTGTTCTCAAGCTAAAAAACTACACAAAGTGTTTAACAACTGACAATAAAACACGTACAAGCAACCGTGAACATTAAGACACTGTAGGTATATCTGTTTCTGTCGTTCTACTGATGGATCGGCCAGTGGATTGGGTACGTGAATAGACCTGCGTCAAATAAAGCGGTACAAAGACGCTAGCTTATAATAGAACCGACTGAAGCTGACTCACCTTACATTTGGTTAATCGAAGGTTAAATATAACCCCAATATTACGTTACGTTTATAAAAGAACGCGCTATTCAAGCGGAACCAATTTTAAAGTTGCATCATACGTTTTCACGTGCGCACGCTATTTTTAAAACGCGATTTTTCTACAGCAATTTTGGAAAAGGTAATACCAGTAAAAATATGTTTACGTTGTACCCATCTATGATTACCTACAGTAATCCTAGGAAAACCTAAAGATTTTTTTTGTAAGTTAGATAATTATATCAAACTGCACGCTGCAGTAGTATTTGATGCACTTTTTAATATCGCAAATTGTTCTTTATTGTGCGCGTTTTACGCAAACTAATTTCCTATCCTTACAGTAAGGGTATTGGACTTTTAATATTTCAATTATACAGCTTCCCAGAAAGTAAGCCGGGAAATGAAAAGGAAGCCATTATATTACCTATTCGGCTAATAGACAATAACAGTAAGAGCCCATCGGTCGTAGAGTAATATAATTCTGCACAACAAAGGCTTAATGGGGGGCATGTCGCGGTTCTCGTAATTAATTAAATTGACCCTCGCCCCTGCGCCCAGACGGCGTCTAAACAAATACTTATCCTCATCGTTATCCAATTTCAGCTCTACCATACTTAAAGGTCATATTTGAGAATAAAATACATTTTAAGAATTTGGTATTTTATTATTTGTGGTTGTTCAAGACTAAAGGGATCGTACTATAGCTGGCGGTTAGGCTGTTCTCCTTATGACTATAATACCAACAACATGGTAACAATCATCTTAAACGGCGTAAACGGCAACCGCCTGAAAGTCTATTTTGGTTTGTGTTGCTGGGTTCGGTCGGTTTGCCTAGTTTCGCGAGGGTCCACGCCGTCTTTTATCCTCGGGTGGTCGGTAATAAATAAGTTTATGAGGAACAAGCCTCAGGTACTTTGATTCGCTTTCAGTGTAACTCCAACGATATCGGTGATCGAAACTCCCCCGAAGTTTTGGTAACAAATAACCCGTGCGTATTGAGATAAAATAATACATTTAAAACTTATCAAAGTAAACTTTTATAAGAAACAGAAGATAGTTAAAAGTTTTAATTACGTTTATCTTGTTTTTACCAACAGTTCTTTGGCGAGTAAAGACTACTTAGACGCATACTCAATAATATCTGATAAGTGAGTAACGGTGCAAATAGGTAAAATTACAAATTCTCGCTTCAGCATTAAGACTGACTATGTCGAGATTGCGTACAACCATTCTATGTTGTCGCCTAGTTTCATAGAGCTACTATTCGAAAAGGGCTACGATATAGGCTGGCTTGTCCAACAGAGTACAGCCCAGTAAAAGCTGATGCCTGGTTTCGTACAATTCCTATAACGGGACAGCTCCACCTATATAAATACCAACGGTAGGTACTGTCGATTCGACTAACGGGTGTGAGGACCGAGGACTCCGCGGTAAGTCGTCGCTGTCGGCGTGATTTATATCGGTTGTATATTCGAATCCCATTCTGCCACTCGAAGTTATTATTTAAAGTGCATTCCGAGTAGATAATACACATTGACTAGCTACCAATAAGTTTTAGAAGATTACGTAGGTACGTATTTATTTGTTGGTGGAATATGAATTCACGCTCATTCTCAAAGTATCAGAATTCTAAATTACCTACCATATTTTCATTATACTGGAATCCTAGATTAAGGCAAAGGCAAGCACATTCAAATGAAGGCATGGTTTAATATTTGTACGCAGTATTTCTAATGTGGTAATTATGAGGTTTTGGGAATATGAAAGGATTTTTATTGTTGCCCTTGGCATGGAGTGGAATGGATGGAAGTCGCAGAAGAGGCAACGAGATGGTCACCATAGGCTTGTTAGATTATTTTTTAAAGATTTAATGTAACAATTTAAATTTCAAACATTATGTTTAAAACGTTGGATTCCCTTAAAAAGGACTTTCGAAAGCCAAGCAATGCAAGAATATGTTAATTATTAAACAAATTCCATACGATACGATTATGATTTTTCCAAGAAAACCCCCATGCATATGGCGATCGTGGCCATAGTAAAAATACATCATATTGCTAAGGTCACTGAATCATGTTTCATCTCTTTGGTGGGTCGGGACATTTTTGCCCATCGTCCCTTTTGTTCATAAATCTGTAGTACAATCGAGTTCATAAATATGTATACACTTTAGTACCTTGCCACTTTAATCGTTGTGACAATTCATATAATATTATACAAATAGACAAGGTACTAAAGTGTACCCATATTTATGAACTCGACTGTACCATCGGAGTTCATAACATAGGGTGGTCAGAAAACTTTGATTCATAATGGCATTAGCATTACTTAGATTGTCTTTAAAAATAAGATAAAATGTTTTTTTTTAAATAATATTTACTCGTTTAAAGCCTAAAGATGTTCAAGCCCGAGATTCTAGGCGGAAAAACCCATATCATCTTTGACCTGTTCTAAGTGTCAACGTTTTGATATTTCTTATTTACTTGACAGTAATGGCGGCCGAGTTAAAAACAATGCCATAGCAGGTCAAAGAAGATACGGTTTTTACGGTCTAGAATAGAGGCCCTGGGCCTCACACACACGCGCACCATTTTACAGGATACCAAAATGGTAAAAAATAATCCCTTGTGGTGAGTGAGACTTCGGTGTCTGACTGTATATCAGCTGTTTTTTTTCAGCAACAGCATAACAAAACACCATGATAGTACTTTATCGTCAAGTATTGTAAATGGGGTAGAAAATAAGGGGTTGAACATTTTTAGTGATGTTGTTACAGCAGTAGGGTACAAATTGTAAGGGTTTGATTAGCACATTCAAAAACCACTAATACCTATAATTTTACGTTAAGATAATACGAATTACATTTACCTTTGAATTAGGTACTAAAACACTAACTTTTTATTTGCGCCCTGTTAGTTTTTCTACCAGTAACTTCGGCAATAGCAATAAAAGATTACAAGCAACACAATTTTTCATGCTGCTTCAGTTATTTATCTTCGTAATTCCATTGGAGTTAAAGGCATGTTTAGAATGGAATGCGTCTATCATGTGGTACGCAGGCCTACATTAATATTGGGTCAGAATAGTATGAACG
Source organism: Acleris sparsana (assembly GCA_923062465.1). Taxonomy (NCBI): domain Eukaryota; kingdom Metazoa; phylum Arthropoda; class Insecta; order Lepidoptera; family Tortricidae; genus Acleris; species Acleris sparsana. The sequence goes on from OV281293.1 coordinate 9,184,843, forward strand.
GTCCGTTGTACGTAAATACCGGGCGTACCACATGAATCATGCGCTGCAATCGCTTTTCCACCACATCCGATTATTACGCCATAGGAACGAAAACATCAAATTAACTTCTTAATTGTATTGTGGCGATAATTCCGTATTAATTTGAGCAAAGGCTTGTTACCAAGCATGAAATATTGTTTCAATGATAATCAAATAAAGCTACAAACAAAAGAGTCCTCGAAACAAAGTTAATATTGTTTGTTCGGGGTTGTTCCATCAATTAGAGCCGTAATTCTCCAGTGAGGAATATTGTAAACATTGCAAAACAAAGTGCCACAACTCGTTTAATTAAATACCTTATAGTTCGGTTGAGACTTACAGTACATTAGTGTGGTGTGAAGTGAAGGTACCTATGCATGTTGTGCACGTCTTAACACGATGAAGGTAAACGATTTATGGTACGAATCTCGTTATGCTTACCTACTCGTATATCTATTGTACGATCAACGGAAGCATTTAAAAATGTTATCAAGAAAGTGGAGTTCGATCATTTTACATAGAAGCACACAATTGAGCTAAGTAAGATGCTATGGTCAATGGCCTTTCAATACCCTCTTTGTATGGCTGAGTAGTCTGAGTACCTCTCATTAGATTTTTACGATTTCATGAATTATTTGTATCATTATATTATTTTCACTTCATATAGAACTATGCAAGTTTTTTTATGGCACAAAAATTAAATTGTTTCGTACGATTCATTTTTATTTTTTTAGCTAACAATTTTGTATCCTTACTGTTGCTGTAAACTATAACCGCTACAAGTTGATCAGTGGGTAAAATAAAACGCATGAGTATATCCTCGCCACTGAAAGGATTATACATTGGGAAGAAAGTGGGTCGCAACAGCGACAGCACTGTATTTATCTGTTTTAATTTTTCACTGCGCTATTGAATTCTGCATTTCCAGCTGGAGCATGGCCAACCGACTTTTTTGGCTGAATTTACAGATCCTTTTCTGGACTTAAATGAGCCAACTGAAAAATGGTTTCGCAATTTATGATGAAGTTAGTATTTCGAAAGCGACGTTGATATTTAACAAAACAGATGTAATGAGTAGAAATAAGGGACACCACTAGCTACTAGAAAAATGATGAGTATTTTTATTTTTTAAAGTTATGGTTAACATTCATTTATTCCACAAAGCGAGGTTGGATAATCAAGTTGAGGATAAAATGGGTTTTAAGACCGATTTATACACTCGTCTTTTCACTTCGATTACGAGGAAACAAAATAGTGATACTGATAAACTTACATGAAGGAGAGTGTATTGACTTATTTGTCGCTTCACCAGACTTTGAAATATTCATACGTTTTAAAATACATTTTCTTGGATTCAGGCGGCAATGTCTGTTCAATAAGTTCTTTTGCATTTTTTTCCATTAGTGTGTTAGGTGTGAGCATTACTTATTTCTCTTCACTAAATTCCGTAGCACCACAAGTAAGACAAACAAAGAAAACCACTACTAACTACTTAATAGTCCAAAACTATAGACATAAAAGCTCATCCCCGCCACTGTTTTTTTTTTAATTTCTGAGTGGTATTTTTAACTTAGATCGAATGCAATACTGCCAAGTCATACGTTGATTTTGTAATATTTTGTTTAATAATGCTTATTTTTAATAGTTTTAATTATTATTTTTGGTCGATACAACATAGAAGATAAATAAATCAAAGTAAATGTATTCAAATAACCAGTTTATTTAATGCATGCCAACACTTTATGCACAAGTGCATAAAATGCGATTTTATGCAGCCTATACACAGCATAAAGAAGGATTTTACGCGCATGAGAAGTGAAAATAAAGAATCAAGTCAAGGTTCGATAGTGGCATAAATGGGCCCTTTACGCTGGCAGCTTTACCGCGTCGTATGGCCAGTGAAATTTGCTGCACAAGAAAAGAACCGGAGCGAGGATCACCACCCCTGTCGCTCAGCCGACGACCCATCTCCCAAAAAAACTCCTTGGCTTCCACACCCCAAGGACCTGCCGAGGGATTGAGTATAAATGTATTTGGATATAAGGTTAATTAGATGAAAACGAAAAAGGTGTAAGTAGGAACTGAGTTAACAGTGGATAGAGGATAGTCGAAAAGCATGTTGTACCGACCCCACCTAGTCTGGGGCAAGAGCAGGAGGACGATGATGATAAAGTTATAGCAGCACAATATAATATTCCGAATTCTTGAAAAATATGCCGCGGCCGGTCTTTGGCTATTATGATTGATCAATTAACGAAGGTGTACTAGGTATATTCGGGTACCTATCACTGCTATGTTATTTGCTAATAGGCACAGGATAATCAAACCAGCACTCTGGGGGGGGACGTAATTCTCGTGCGTAACTTGAACGTTTTCCCTTTTCCCCCATAAGCCCTTCAAGTTTCCCTCACAATTTCTTACTTGGAAGGCAAAAAATCTACCTCGCGAAAGAGATTGAAGGTCATGTACTAGGTAACAAAAGGGCAGGAATTTTCAGAGGTAAAAAATGCCTGTTATTTTTTGGTTAAACATCTTTAATTGCAGGAAACCAGCAATGTTGACTGTCGCCTGTAATTTTACCATTATCAGTTGATTGCCAATTTCGAACATCATAAAGCCGTCACTTTACGTAGGTAATATGATATCCAGCTCAAAAGACTCGTCGTACAGAGGAATCATAAATACGTGGTCCACGGCTTTCGGTAAGAGTTAATAATTTATAATTTTATTGATATTGGGTTTGCTTCTTCTTAAATAAGTTCTTAGGTTAGGTATTAATTACATTTATTTTGACAAGCGACCCGAAATCGGAAAAGTGATTTAAGTCAATAAATATATTTATTATAAAAAGGGCCAAGGTCCAAGGTCCTGTATTTATAGGTCCAAGGTCCTGTATTTAAAGGTCCAAGGTCAACCTATACATAGAACCTCCTCATCGCCATTACATTAGACGTAACTTTTTATTAATGAATGAATTTGATTTTTTGTAAGCATTTAATTTAGCATTACATGTATCCTGTATATACATGTTTCAAAGTTTGGGCTTCAAAGTTCGATCAAATTGTTGGTCTAGTCTACGATTGAAACTTTAACATTGGTTTACGAGAAAACTACCAAAGTTTGTTAAAAAATGTTAGGTATACAGATCTTTTAGACATCAACATGCAAAATATCATTATTTTGGTATGTTACGATATCTCAAAAACTTTAAGACTTTTTACAGACCTTTGTTGGGTTGTTTAGATGGAGCAAACACTACTATATACAGGTTGATTTTGGACCTCTAAATACAGGACATTACCTACAAATTGGAGAAATTTTATACTCAAAAATTAAATAGAAACCTCTAAATTCACGTTAACTGTTCGTTACGCAGACAAGTGAAGTGCGTAGATATGTTTAAACGAGTGGCAGTGAAAAGGGTTCGGACCGGATAGATAAGGACGGGTCGTCGACGGATCGTAAAGCCATCGGCGAGGACCGTTTATCGCAAATCTTTTGCATATTGAAATGATTGCTTGAAGCTTAGAGATAATAGAAACTGCGCAAGTGGTAAGAGGATTTGTTCCAAGTTTTGACGATCGGTATCCTGACTTTGGTCTAATAGTGCCAAGATGTTTCTGAAGCTAACCCTATTATAAAAAGTATTCAACTTCTTTTTCAGAGGTTATGAAATGATTTCTCATTTCGCTGACATGCCCGAAACAATAGGCGGACTGTAGAAAATAAGTCGCATATGAAAGTACGCTACAACATCTCAATCAACTTCTATTTTCGATTGATTCTAAAAAATATACTACTATACTTTTGCCAATATTGACAGTGTTGTTACTATATTGTCACTAAAAAACCTATTTTATCTGTAATTTTAAACAACTTTTAGACCGTGAAACATTCCAGTACCAACTTTAGAATTTGGTACAAAATAGAATTAATTCATGTAATCATAAATAATTAAATAATAATGGGCCCCAGCTTGTAAGGTGCTTATTGTGAGGTGAGATGTATTGAAAGCCTTAGTTAAGTCACGTTAGTAACAAGAAGGTCAAATCGTAACGAATTATTTTTTGCGTACTGAAATAAACCCTAAAGTGATACGCAAAAATTGTAGTACCCTCGATCGCACGAATCTTCAACCTGTGATGCCCTTCAACGATAGAGTAGGTACAGGTAGGAGCAAGAATAACGAAATCTTTTACGAAGATACGAGTTTTACGTGGATGATTTGTACCTATTACACTTGAACTTTGAAAAAAGTCAGCAATTAGCGTGCATTAAAGAAATTAGAACGACCTACGGAATAAAATGGTTAACATACTGAGTTGAAGTATCTTAGTTTACGTTCATTTGATGCGGGGTCATAAACTGCAGGTCATTGTTCTGAAGCAACGCCCCGACACGGTAACACTAGGAGAAATAGGTGGGTACATGAGTCTTAGCACGCGATTGTCTTTTGTGTTTTTTTTTACTTGAAACCGCGTTGCTACCCGGTCTCGTGTCTACTATCTTTATGTCACCTATCTTTTGCCAGTATCACCTGTAAAATGAATTTCCGTACACTACGTAACACTGTACTGATTGTGTTAAATTATTAGTTTAAGAAATGATAATATTAATCATCAGCAGTCAATCTTACATAAATTGACCTAATCCAAACTTATCTCTTAGCTTGTATATTTATGGTTAAGTTGGTCTAACCAAGAGTATACCCAATAATGACAATGGGTGAGATTCATAATGTAGAATTAAATAAATACAAGCCTTTTACAAACCTGTCGATATCTAAGTTGGTACTTAGTCGGATGGGATGGAAGTTAAGTTTTTAAAATAATCTGCAAGCCAAGTTTCATAACGTTTTTTTTTGTTTTTAAGGCATTTTAGTGGAAAGCGATCGCAAAAAATATTGAAAAAAATTCGTTTTCCGTCTCGCATTTTTAAATTTGGACCGATAATTATTGTTTTAATATTGAGAAATAACCAGTGTTTAATCGTTTTTGTAAATCAGAAGAAAAAAAGAGATTTAAATTGATACTTTTTTTGTAATACATTTTTCAAGTTGAATTTCCGACTAATTTAAAAAAAAACTAAAAATCGCTATAACTCAAAAATGGTTCACTTTTGCATAATGCATATGGGGGTCAAAATTATCGCAAATAGTCATCCCTATCACCTCCTAACGGGAATAGGTCGACTTACCAATAACCCTGTATACGAGTATTATGTGCATGTTTTTCTTTTTTTGTATTAGTAAAAACTCAATCACCTTCTCGGATCTATTCACGACTGCTTTATTAGTGCGTCTACCTAACTTTTTGATTTTAATAAGTATGTTATTACAATTTTTATCTCAATTATTTCATTAAAGTGATCTCTGCCTACCACTCTAGAAAACAGGCGTGATTTAATGTACCGTGAAATACGCCAACATTGCCCGAATTTTGTAAAAAAAATCATTTTTTTCGATTTTTTTCTATAACAGCTATGGTTTTTTTTAATCTTTGCTGAAGCAATATGGTCATGTCCTTCCATTCATGTTGAAAAATAACTCCTAAGACTTGATTTAAACCCTGATTTTATCGATTTTAATGGCGGGCAATATTATCTGGACTTTCAGCCAACATTGCCCTTGATGATTTTCGACGTAAATATAGGCCCTACGCAGTTGAAATGAGCAGCAGGTCAAGAGTAAGGGATATCCTACCGTTTACTTTAATCGTCGAGTAGATATCATCTTAACTTTCGCTTAAAAACGAGTGGGCAATGTTATCTAGGCATTTCTGCTCATTTCCATACAAGTCACCAAGAGCGATTTCAAAATGTTAGGGTTGTCACATTGGGGTTAAATATTTAAATGAATTTATTTTGATTAATTGAAGTAAACTATTTTTTATTTTGAGTTTTAGGACATACAATATTGAAAATTATCAAAATAAAACACGGTATTTTTAAAATTTACCTTTTACTGTAGTTTTTTTTTAAATTTAAATCAGTAATCAGTAGGTAACAAATACTAGAACTCCAATATCCAGTATCATAAAAAAATAGGTACAACTAATCCAGGAACAAAAACAGAAACCGTAAGTACCTAGTAATCGGAACTCCAGTATCAAAAATATAAATTACAAGTAGGTAATCTGATAAAAAATACAAGAAATAATCAAAACTCCAATATCAAAACCAATGATTAAAACAATAATTAGCGAGATACCGATATTTAATACCGGCATTTTTGTATTATAGTAATACCGGTATATGACCCCGTTTATTAATGCGATCTAAATAATAGTCATAACCGCATGCAAATCAATTTTTTTTTCTATTTTCCCGAATATACTCAGAGGCAGTCTGCTTCAATTTACTTATATAATAAATTTATGAAATGTGACAACCCTGACGCTTTAACGACATCGGGCAAAGTTGTCCGTCATACATTCAAAAATTAACGGATAACATTACCCATGATCATAACTTTATTTATATAAAACCTAGAATGTTAAATCCTAAGCTAAAATACTCTCCAAGGTGTATTTTATTACATATAATTGGATACACTCACCTGCGTCTTCGCCATCATATAATAGTACACACGCACTTCACATCAAATTTCTGCCCGCAAAAACACACCCTGTCTTTGATGAGTCGCAGCAAGCTACTGAGTGAACTTAGAGACAAATGTCAATCACAGTGTTACCACAAATATAATTTATTTTCTACCATAGTAAATAGTGTTGTTGTAAAGAAGAAGATTTTTTCCACATTAACGAATTTGTTTGTAAATTGCATTATGGGCAATCATACCCTTGGTGGCAATGTTGGCGTATTTCACGGTATATAATTATTTATGTATGTATGTATTCATTAAAAAAAACATAAAATTAGGTTGACGCACTTATTAAACCAAAAACAAAGGTAAGTATGTATAAAACATTTACTACTCCTCCAAAAAAAAGAAAAACTTGCACAAAGTCAGTATGGAAAGACGTTCTCACCTTTCGCCCGACCCGTTGACTTAAGGTATGGCTTATTTGAAACATTTTGTAAGATGCCCATTTTTTAAGTTTTTTTATCTTAAAAACTAAACGAACAATTTTAACCGACCGACCGGATTAATAAAAAATGTATCAGATTTAAAACTCACGTAAATGCCTGTCTGCAAATAATGTTCTGAAGAGCTACAGCTGCCAACCCATCAATCATAATTATTTTAACGAACAGTTCATAAACTGCTCACGAAAACTAACTTTTCTGATTTGAAAGTATTCTTAGACATTAATTAGACCAAAGAGTTGAGCGGTCAGGCGCATGAATAGGTTCCCAAATTGTTTGTTGCGTTTGTTAACAAATTGCTTCGGTCGGGGTCGAGTTCAGAGAAGGTTCACTTTATTTAGGCAGGTACCTACTTGTATTTCAACAGTACGCCTAAGTTACTTACGTGTGCTATGATCAGTAATGTACACACAAGGTGGCTGGTGTGGCCAGTAGTAATGAGGCTGCATTTAGCATAAGTTATTTTTAGGGCTCCGTACCAAAATGGTAAAAAAGGAACCCTTATGGTGAGACTTCGGTGTTTGTCTGTCTGTATGCCACTCCAGATTTTTTCCAGGAACTATAGAATTGACTTTAAAATTGACATAAGTAGTCGAACTTATAACTTGCTTGCCCGCATCTGTATTTAGTAAAAATATACACAATAATTCTTCTAAATTTTTGAAAAGGGGTTTAGAATGAAAGGGGTTGAAAAATGATGACTTGATCATAGCTAAAAATAAAACTGAGGATATTGCCGACAAGTGTAATCATAGGCCCATTTCGTTAGCTACTATTGTGGCTAAATTGTTTGACAGTTTGCTTAACGCACATTTCAATGAGCACTAAGTGCTGCATGACAACCAATTCGGATTTCGTCCGGGATTGTCTACCAAGTCGGCAATTTTGTGACTTAAGCGTCAAATATTACACGAAGCGAAGCACGCCCGTATGTTTCCTAGATCTATCTAAAGCATTTGACTTAGTTAAGATAGGTTGTGGGAGAAGTTAGGAGGCGATTCTTAAATATTGGTATTGGTACGCAAATCAGGAGAACTTTGTAAAGTGGAAAGATAGTGTTTCTGAATCCTACAGGTTGGTTGCGGGGTGAGGCACGGGGGGCTGACATCACCCTCGCTCTTCAACCTGTAAGTGAACAAGCTGGTTGCGGCGCTCAGCAGCCAGCATGTCGGCTACCACGTGGATGACGTATGTGTCAAAAATATCAGCTACACGGACGACATGGTGCTGCTGAGCGCCTCGATGTGCGGGCTAAGAACTTTGGTTGGAACATGCGAAGAGTATGCGGCAGATCATGGTCTCATTTATAATGTCGCTAAGAGTGAGATCATGGCTTTTAAAGCGAGAGTTAAATGTCCACAGCACGTTCCACCCTTTAACTTAAATGGTACTGCTCTCACCAGAGTAAAATAATTTCAGTATCTATTGCACGTGCTAACCGAAGACTTAAAGGACGATACGGACATCGCGGGCGCGTAGGATGCTAGCGGCTCGAGCTAATATGATTGCACATAGATTTGTCCGATGTTCGGAAGCGGTTAAAGTAACCGTTTTCAAGGCTTTCTGTACATCTTTGTACACCTGAACCCTGAGGGCCCAGTACACTCGTAAGTCGTTTGACGCCCTGCGCGTTCAATACAAAAACGCGTTCGGGGTCCTGTTGCGGCTGGCGCGCTACTGTAGCGCGTCGGGGATGTTCGCGGAGGAGCGCACCGATTCCTTCTTCACTCTGCACAAGCGGTGCGCGTCCCTGCTGAGCAGAGTTCACGCCAGCCGCAACACCGTCCTGGCCATGATCGCCAACCCCCTGGATTGTTCGTAAATGAATCACTGCATTCGTTTTCATGTTCGGACCCAGGTGACTAATAAGCGTAATGTATCACTAACATAGATGTAAGGATAATCTCTTTTTGTCACTAACCAAATGAAACATGGTTATTTGAATAGCAAACGGGGTGCCATATGAAAGGACTCAATTTGCATATTTCAAATCTATATTTTTTATAATTTTTAGTGACGTACTTTTTGATTTATAATTATAACCATTATAACTTGAGACATATGTATTAAAATGGACGCTAGTCAAAATGACCTTACGGCATGGAGAATAAAGTTCATAACAAAATTGGTATTTTCTCGAACCTATTTGTTTTATTGTGTTAATTCGGGATGAAGTCGCGGGTAAAGGTATTCACAAAAAAATCTAAATAAGTAGATGTACCTACTAAAAAAAAATAAGAATCTACGTTGTGCTTTTTCCAACTATAATACTCGTATGTTATTCGTAAGTGTGGAACGGAAGCGGAGGTTTTTATATATAAATCCTATCTCGAAATCAATTTACCTAGGAGCCGTGGTAAATCCTAATACGTCGTTTTTTTTTACTTAAAAATATTAATTGACGTTGCTGAAGGCTGTCTTACAAGTTCTCCGGTACTAAAGCGCTTTCGGGTTTAATCTCCATGTCATTTGTTGTACCCCGACTGTTAATAGGTATCTATAAAATGTCCACAATTTGCCCCATCATGCTCAAGAAGAAAAAAATAATAGATATAATCATGATAATCATAGGCATCTTCTGGGTGAACTCGCTTCATCCTCGACAAAATCTACGTCCTCCAAGAGCAAGAGTTAGGCAAGAGCAAACCCACTACCAATAAAATAAAATAAAATAGTTCTTTAATTTATAAAACCCACGGCAGCTGTCACATCTGCGATTTGCAGAAGACAACGTCATCATGGCAGTAACCCTGCAGAACCTAAATACAACAGATGATGAACAGCCTAGTCTGGCTGAATGTTCCAAACGCATCGGCATCCGGATCAACTTGGACCAAACCAAGATCATGGTCAACAAACACGTTGATCCGGGACCGATAGCTATTAATGGTGCATCTCTCGAGGTTGACCAAGAATATGTTTATTTAGGGAAAAGGTTCCAATTAGGGAGAAACAACTTTGAGAGAGAGAGCCAAGCGAAGAATTTAGTTAGGCTGGGTAGCATTTGGGAAGCTTCGTCCAGTCTTCATATCGACCATTCCTCTTAGCCTCAAGTAGGAAGTTTTCGACCAGCGCGTCTTACCGGTAAACACCTACGGGGCTGAAACGTGGACGCTCACGGCCCGACTGGTCCACCATTTCAAAGTCGCTCAGCGCGCTATGGAACCATTTCCATATTCTATGTTCTATGCTTGAAGTCTCACTGAAGGATTGTATTAGAAATGTGTACCAAAGCAACGACGATATAGCCCGCCGAATTTGCAAGCTGATGTGGCAGTGGGCCCGTCATGTTTGTCGCAGAACTGACGACCGTTGGAGCAGTCTCGTGTTCTTGAGTGGAGACCGCGTCTCGGCCAACGTCATGTAGGCAGGTATAGCGATCATATACGTCGTATATTATACCCGTAGTGTCCGGGTGTAGGTTGCATGTGAGAAGCTGAAGATCGGGAGCAGTGGCGGGCTGATACGATATGATATGATATGATTATCCGGTAAATCTTTAGATTTGCAGTTGGTAGGTACCTCGTACGGTACTGTGGGAGGCCCGCAGTGCCGGTTTCCTTTTTCTTGATTCACTATTTAAATAATAACTCACTATACTTTTATGTTTTTTTATTACGTCTTACTATTTACATAGGGCATTCACTACTTCATAAACCATAAGAGACTGACTCTGTTCTCAAAAACAAATCAATTCCTAAAATATTTTTAAATTGAATCGAACATTACTAACGTAATAGCCAGCCAGTATAACTTATTTAGATGTAGCCAGCACGCTACAAGCAGCGATCCTTCCGGTCTGTCCGGATTTCCTCTACCATCCTTACTAGCTCAACTGACGTTAAACAGCATATTCAGACTTCTTTTTCGGTGTAGGAGTAAGAAAGCCGGTAGAAACATTAGCATTGAGGCATTTTAAGCTATATTCATCCTCTTGTTCGGCAATATCCATAGGTTCCAGAGCTTCAGTATATTTACAGTGAAAGCGCAAGTGCTCATTTGCTTTGTTTCCCAGAAGTATTGTGGTATACTACAAAAAATGATAGCACTAGAAGTTGCCTTTGGATAAATTTTCTCGATCCAGTAATATGTATCTATGTATGTAAACTCTTTATTGCACAAAAAAACAATTACAAGTAACTACTCGTAAGTTTGTACATAAGCTCAAGATAGAGAATGAATGTAGAGCTTTTGAATACCCAGTCGTCAACCTTCATTTTAGGTAGGTACGGTATTTAACTTCTCACATACAAAGTTTAGTGGAGTACCTACAAGGTAGTTTAGTGTCACATATTCATGTTTAAATTTGCCAACGTTCTTAGAAAACTTTCGAATATCAAAAATGTTCATCCAGGCTTGACTTAGGCACTAAAATGGACTATGAAGTTCTCTCTGAAAACTTGGGTCACCACACGTAGGTACCTACCATTTTGGGGGGTTTCAATTATTAACAATAAATCGTATCAAAATAAATTTGCAATCTACATAAGTAGGTTGATCAAAGCCGCGCATACAGGGCGTTCATTTTCTTTGCCAGCTCTTTCACCTCTCTATAGGTACGTCACGACATATTCACGGCACTTTTCTTAATTTAATTTTAAGAGAAGAGAAGATTACTTGATCGAAAAGAGTACGAATGTTAAATTTAAAAGAGAGGTATAGAGCAGGACGGAGTATATACTTTTAAGGTATGATATATTTGGAAATTATGCATTATCCTTAATGTAGATAACATGCCTTACCTGTGCAAAAGATATATAATAAACCCTTGTGCGGTTGCCCATGGTGATCTCTTACTCATGCTAGTCGTCAAATTAGGTAGAGACGGACATGAACTCGTATCATATTATTATAATTATATATATATATTTTCATTTTAGTATCTATACATATATAATAAAACAGCAAAGAAAGTATCGTTGTAATTAGGGACCTACCTACATATCAACTTCGCATGATAAAAACATGACAAAAAAATATTACAAAATCAAACTAAAAACCCTCTATCAATGACACCAGTACAATAGCCATGCGTATACTCGGTTTTTCCGCATTGCAAGCCAAAACCGCATCGGTAACAATTAAAATAAGATTTTTATCCTTACCTGCATTCACGCTTCCCGCACGTATCTCTGAGTAACAAAACGTCAACACTGCACTAGACACCGTACCGCACAGAATCAGTCCCGGTTATAATTACACACCGTTCATAAACGCGCATGAAATCAGTTAACATCTTTCATGCCCCGGGCCTTAGAACTGGACTACGCTCGCAGAAGCCGGCTGTACCAATCTGTTGTCTTTCAATACATAAACAAACTCGCAGCGGGGTGAAGCTAGCCGCGCTCGCGGCGCTACCACGAACCCCGAAGTCGGAGAACACTCGCGGGTTCATCGCAAACGAACCAATTACGACGAGGACGTTTCAACTAACACTAACTCATGTTAATTAATAGATATGACGGAGCCGTGAGAACATTGAACGCCGTTAAATAAATTAAGCCACTCATTTAAATCTTATTGTAACTAATATTAAACCGTGGTCTTAAATGTTACACAAGTAACTAACTAACTCGTGATACTTAAGATGAGTTGCGCTCTACGAAGGTAAGAACTACAGATAATTTATAGAATTGACGTTCCTAAGTTTTCATGAGTTTAGTCATTAGCTCGTTAGCTTAAATGTCAGTAACTTACAGTTATTCAGATAGATACGTATCTATCTAGGTACGTCATTATCTTTCAAACAATAAAACTAGAAGTCCCTACAGATCCAAAATTATCACAAAAAGCGAACATTCTTTAGTCGAGACATCGAGAAGAATAAACGGAATGGAAACATTGGGTAGGCCCCAGATTAGCGCTACAGTGACGTAGCTTCCGCGTCTGCGCGATGCGCGTTGGGGTCGAACAACATGCAATATTTCCCCAAATTGAACTCTACGCCATTTCTATAAAGTTGACGCAAAGTTTCTTCAAACACCGCATGGTCGCCCCAGATTTCAGCGTAGTAGTAAAAATATAGATCGGTTTCAACTCAATGCAAATGTCGTTAAGGTTGGAAATTGGAAGTTCTTTTAGGGTAGTAATAAAAAATGCTGCACCCGCATTTCGTAGGAGTACGGCACGTGCGTATTAGTCCCCTCATATGAAAGCGGCCGGTCGACTAGAGGACTCGCCAACCCCAGTTTCGGGTTGCAAACTAAATAAGACTATGTTTGCCTACACACCATTGGTATAAGTAGATAGATAAGTATTGCTGTCCGGAACATGTGGCTTGCTTTAAAGTAAATTCACGAAGCTACAAATATCAACTGCATTCATGTGCGTTCGAACGGTCTCTATAATTGTCATTTCTACGAAATTAATACGTTTTCATTTTTACCCGAATGCGGCTAAGGCCAAGAGGTGGGTTACGTGTTTGAGTTGTATATAATTATGTCCCACTCAATGTCCGCTCGTAACTACTAAACGGCTAAACCGATTTTAATAAATTAGATTCGTGTTAACCACTAGTGACATAGGCTATATTAAAATAATTTAATGTGAAATTGGCGAAATAAAAAATAAATACATGATAAGTAACATTACTTTGACGACATTATGCGAGCAGCAGTTGGGTTGATTTAAAGCTTGCTTTTCGTCAGACTTGTTACTAAAGTCAAGTACATGTGTATAAAGTACTTATTAGGAAACATGACGTAATAATGATAAGAAATAAGTACCTTTGCACAGCAGTTACAAAGTTGTGTAAATTCACCATTCATAACAATTTTAATCTTGTGTTTTTGTCATGAACTATGACCACAGTAACGCTTTTCCCTTAAGGGGATCATTTAGCACACAATCATCTCCCCTATTATTATTTTGTAAATAAGCATATTCTTTGATTTGTGTTCCGTCTTTCTTTTTCTGTGTACCACTTTTGTTAATTTCTGTATGATTATTTGGTTGACTGATGGAGAATGCCATTAGCCATTAAGTCCACCATTTGTACTTTTTTTTGCAATTAAGGTTAAATAAATAAAATGGTACCTAAAAACATGAATTTCTCAGAAACTGCAAGTGTTGAACTTATCTGACGCTTAAACACTATAAACCTATTTTAGTTAAAGTATGCGTTGTCTCTTTCCGTCAAATGGAAATGTCACAATGACAGATAAGGGCATAGGATATTTCAAACATACTTTAGCTATTGTACGTTTATGAATAAGACGGTTAAGCTTGGAGGTTTTGCAGGCAATATACTGTGCCTTAACGTTTTCAGCGCCAAATTGCCCGATACCCATAGAAAGTTACTTCTAACCCGATCATTTTGATGGTAACCCGTGTAAGCATGTTATTGTTTAGGAGATACAAATACAGGGAAATGTATTTGCGTTCCTCAGTGGACGCTATCGCAATGAGGCGACGTAATAAACGCCACATCGCTCAAGTTTGAGTGACGTGGCGTGTCATTTCAGGAAGGGTCTACGGTGTTACGCAAATACATTACCTTGACTACACGTGGAGATAAACTCAACGATATTGTAAATAATGAAGCAATAATAAATAAAACGAATAAATCGAATTTTCTTTAAACGAAGTTTTTTTTTTTCAAATTAATCCTTAACTACATACGTATACTGTAAGGGGGCTTCTAAACGAGCAACATTTTCACGGCTATGTGTGGCCGGCAACTATACGCATCTTGCTCTAACATACGAAGTAGGTATATATAGCACTAGTTGCCGGCCACAAATTGCAGCAAAACATGACCCGTTTAGAAGCCCCTTAAGTAGTGGACGTAGGATTTTTGCAGGGTCTTATCCAATCGCTACCACAATCTTATCGTTGAACGCATGTTGAGTTCCGGTGTAGGGATAAGACAGCCGGTGAAATAACGAGCATAGAGGCATTCCATCTAGGGGTTGGCAACGCATTTAGACGGATTGCAGTCTCAGGATTCCACTTAAGTAAAAAAATAAGTACGAGTACGTATGTCTATGGGTCTTAAATTCCACTTACCATCAGGTGGACTATGTGTTTGCTTTGCGTTCTCCATGCTATAAAAAAAAGAATAAAAGTAAAATATTTTTGAAATTAAACAACATGTCATAAACATTATTTGTTTCGTGGAGAACGTGCAAGGGGATTATGTATAACTAGAGTACTCCCGCGACTTCGTACGCGTAAAATTAGTTTCCCGCTACTCCCCCTATTTTAACCCCACAGGGGGTTAATTTCCAAAAATCCTTTCTTAGTGCTCACTTATATCATGAAAGGATACCCCTGTACTAAATTTCAAGTTTCTAGGTACAGTAGTTTCAGCTGTGCGTTGATATATAAGTGAGTCAGGTTTGCCTTTTATATATATAGACAGATAACTAGAGGACGCCCGCGACATCGTACGCGTAGAATTAGTTTCCCGCTACTCCTCCTACTTCTTCCCGTTTGGTCGATTTTCGGGAAGTCCTTTCTTACGGCACCCCTAGACCTCATAAGGAACCTATGTACCAAATTTGGAATCTTTAGACTCAGCGCTTTGGGTATTTGCATTGCACCAAACTTTTATGTGAGTTCTACCTTTTTTGAATAAAATAGGATTGAGTTTTTAAACATGTGTCAAAATAAAATGAAATGTATATAAAAAGCACTAAGGAGTATTGATATAAACTTCGAAGTAACTCACCCCCAAAATGACTTTCTACCCCTTTTTCACTCACTTAGGGGATGAATTTCAGTAAAAACACGTCTTCCATCAAGTCTGTTAAAGAATGTTTATGCAAAATTTCAAGTAGATTGGACCAAGGAATCACGTTGTCCCATACAAACTCCCCCCCCCCCCTCCCCCCTTTTCCACCCCCTTAGAAGTACGATATCGAAAATCTTTTCTATTGGATGCCAACGTCATACAAAGAAAACACCCTCCAAGTTTCAGGTCACTACGATCTGTGGTTTAGGCTGCGCGTTGATCCGTCAGTCAGTGAGTCAGTCATTGTAAGAACGCGTCATACTAAAAGCAAAACTTATTGCTCAACAACTTTACTTTACTTTATTAAAACAAATTCCTCGATTTACCAATCACCTGTACGTATAAAGTGAAAAATACATATAAGGAGTATATAAAAGTAGATCTCAATGCAAGAGGACTTTAATTGGTAGATAAATGTGTAGTACATAAAAATCCGCCACGCGTGCTTTTCAAACGATGCACTAGTAACAATTATACCTATATGGCAGTTTGATCAGTTTCAACAGTTAAATAAATAACTTAACTAAATAATATTAAATATGTATTAACTTGACATTTTCAATAATTAATGTACTTAATTTAGACCATAGATTTCCATTTAACAATATTTCAACGCATAAGCAACCCAATTATATTATTTAATAAATATATCTTAAACTCTTAAAGTAACAAATATATTTTCACAAGCATACAAAATACACGAATATCAATTTAAATTACTGCCATACAATTGTATCATTAGGTACAGGTACATACAATTATAGAATTAGGTATACAATACATAGAGCTCAATTTAAGAGATCAGTCACAATGATAAGTTTATTTATAAAATCTTCGTAATTAAAGTTGTTTACGTACTTCATTAAAATAAGACTAGAAAAACGCATTTTTCACCTCAACTATATTTATCACAAAATCAGTAACAAATCTAACTAAAAATAAGCTTCCAAAAACCCCGTTGCTAACCAATTTAAATCGTTATAAATCCTAAATGATCATGGAAAATGAAAAATGATAAAATAAAAGATATCCCACTTGTCATAGTTTGTAGACTTTAATTTATTTATTTTCTACAATATGACGTCTGGTTGCCGCCATATTGAATCTTGATTACTGACATATTTTAGTCACACTCACACGATTAAGACAAATCTATTGACAGAAGAATCATCAAAATCGATCCAAGCGTTTAGTTTGTAAAGCTCCACAAGGGAACAAACATAAACCCAGGGTCAATAGAAATGATAAAAGATGTAAACAAAACCAAACGGACATATTTGCCATTATTACACCATAATCACGTACTTTTGGACGAGTCACGTATACTTAATGATGTACACGCTTGACTGTTACTTTTACATTCTGTTTAAGATTAAATAACTATCAAATCGGAGAAATACTGGAAAAGGGCCGAATCTTAAGTACCCGAAACCGACGTGCGTGCATGACTCGATGTATGAATGTGGAAGAAGCGAAAGACATTTGTCAGGATCGTAGCAGGTGGAAAGAAGTCGTCTCTGCCTACCCCTCTGGGAAACAGGCGTGATTTTATGTATGTATGTATGTAACTATTAAATATACGTTTTTTTTTATCAATACTGGTTTGCAGAAATATTGAGGTTGTATCAAACATAATTTTTTTTTATTTACCATTAGTAGTTTGCTGACCAATCAATCCATCTGTGTTTTTCTTGCGTTTAATTAAGTTTCAATTTAAGACTAAGATATGAACGATAAAAAATATATTTAACCAACAACAGTTTTCAGGTTGCCTGCCATGCTTTTATTGTATACTGAGCTTGTGGCAGGGACCGGAAACCCCCTATATTTGATTAACTCTCCCAATCGGGTACTACATCATATGCTCTCCCTATCGATAGGCTTACCCTAATGATATGGAAACTGCTTCGAACTAGTTTACGACAACCAGTGACGTTACCAGTTTCTTAAGGGTTTCGGATTTAAGCACTTACATTACGTTAGTGTTACCCTATCCCTTCTCCCTCTCCGTTGACTCTCTTTCGCAGATTCGTGTGATTGGTTGGTTTCAAGCCTATGCAAAAATATTTTGTATGTACTGCGCGTAGAGATTAAAAAAGCTTGAAGCCGTTCAATAAACACTTCACAGGGAAAGCCTAACGAGGGTTTTAGGGAATTGGTAAGCGCTTAGTCGAATTAATTGTATCGTATCGTATGGAATAGCTTTTCATTGAGGTTAGTCGAAGATATGCTTATCGCATCGTTAGGGTCTTTAAAAACCAGTCAATTATATACCCTAACGAAAACCCTTTAAAGGGCAAGTGGTTCCGGTCCCTGGCTTGTGGTTTCCTAACACCAGTGTTCGGATTTTACGAATTACGTATTGCAATGGCATCTATTTTATTATACGTTGAATAATATGTTTCGGTAAGAAACCCTTTGAGCGGAAGTCTTGGTCGTCTTAAATAATAATCTCAAAATAATCAACAAGCATCAGTTCAAAAATATCCTAAAAAACAGTGCCATGAAAAAGAGACACTTAATGGAATGTTTTCTTTTACCCAAAGAGTGCATAAGCTACAACTACAGCTGGTACCCAGCTTTGCTTTTGGAATCAAAGTAACAGTTAACCTATTTCATCAAATCTTTATAATGTTTTGAGAAATAGCGCACTATATTTAGTATCCAATATTATATTATTAAACAAAATACTTCCACTGCTGGATAAAAGCCTCCCCTTATCTCCGCAACACAGACTAATAGTCCGCCGGCCGATTTTGGCCAGCCCGTTTATCATATTAGAACAGAGACACAGATAGCTGCGGCCCTCTCGGCCTGTCAGTCCAATCAGTCTGGGGCGCCCTTAAGGATCGGTCCTGTGCCGCCCGCATCCAGCTTAATCCTACTTGCAAAATAATATATATTTTATAAATCATTTTTCTTACATAATAGGGATGCGTTCTGGGTAAAATAATAATAATTCTAATTAGTCCGTCAGTAATATTATCAAAAAAAATTGAGAACGTATTTTTTGATTAATCAAATCAATCAAAATTTACAAATATAACGCGCATCAAGTTCAGGAGTGGGGGCTCGTGACGTAACAACGGAAACGAACACGTAACTTCAACGCACTTTATCTTCGTAATTTTTGTTTAATTGACCAAAAAAAAAAAGTATTCAATTATTTTTTTAATGTAACTGGCGGACTACTTGGATTTTTATTAGGACACTAGCCTATTAAGACTAACATTACCGTAACGATATGCATTTCTATTAATTAGATTATACTCGCATCAAACCTACACTCTTTTTCACCTAAGACGAGTGCTGTGGCATCTCATATAAACACGTATTACACTTGTTTCTTCAACTTTATATAAAAAATACACTGGTACACACGTAGCGACGCCGTTCAGGAACTCAAATAATTAATCGCAAATTTTTAAATAACGTGCATATGAGTATAGCAAGTGTTTGAAATTACGAAATACGGCTGTCACAAGAGTATCTTAGGTGAAAAAGAGTGTAGTATACCACCATTTATAAATTCAAACGGTTAAGCGACTTTATGTTAAGATGCCAATTTTATACAAAAACTCTATTAATTACTTAAGCATATCAAAGACGGTAAAATTTGAAAAGCTATGTTCTTCTTTCCTTTAGCCCACCTTGCTTTCATATCGTAATTATATTGCTGAAGATATATAGGTCTGTTTTACCCATCGGTTAGAGCTGTCATAACGTCAACCGTGTGATAACGATATCGAAGCAAGATTGGCTAAACCAAAATAGAATAAAGGCGCTTATATATCTCGAACTAGTGACGAATAACTCTTACCGTTTAAAATACCATAGAACCATTTCATACTATATATATTTGACATAAAATATTTGACGTGCGTTTTGGTACTAAATGTAATTCATTGACTAAATAGACTACGTTTAACCAATTAAATATATATATAGAAATAGTTTTTTTGATAGTTACGATCACATGTACATGTAATAATGATAATATTCAATTATAAATAATAATTTTGACATCATGCAAGATAATTCCCTTATAATCTACAAATATAAAATAGTACAGTAAAGTGTTACCAAATGTACTTAGTTTAAATATGTATAATACTTCAATTGATGGACCTGTAGGCCAGATATATCTGGGGAATATTTGGTCCTAAATATGTCTTTGTTACAAATTTGAATATTTAAATTCGTAGTAATTTATAATCTTACAGTACCTAACTAAAAAGATTCTTAGGTAGGTACTTATTCTAATGGGGTACAGAACGTATATAATGACTATTTCCGTGAATCCCGCGAGTTTGATTATTTATCGCCATTAAACTTGTTAGCGTAAAAAGTGACAGCAATAAAAGTGACACAATTCGGCCCGTATCCTGTGTGCCCGTGTCCGTAATGTTAATAATATGAAAATAAAACAAATGTGCAACATTTGTGACTTACAGAAACACTTTGTGCAATAGTATTACTCCTCAAAACAAAATAAATAGGTACGATTTGACTAGATTTTTTTCAAAGTTGGTAAGTACCAACAAACTTTTCAAATACCTAAAATAAACTTCTACCGTATTGAAAAAGACATAATTTTTTTTCTCACCCACCACCATTAATTGTATAAATTTGTACTTTTAAATCAAACTCAGTCCTTCACAACGTAATCAAGGAGAAATGTCGTATTAAACTAACTTTTGAAATCGTTTTGTAATTGTGTCTTTGGCACGTTTTAGGACAAAAATATAAATTCGAAAATATATTAGGAGTGTATATGAATCACAGATAATGCTATTAGCACGTACACGTTTTCCCATCCTGCTTGGCCTGAAGCTTTTGCAGCGATTGCCGACGCCGGCCCGACGCGCAGAGCATTGCGTACTCTACCGACGACTCCATCCTGTAATAGAGCATAAATATAATTATTCAGACAAGTTTTATTTTAAAGCGAAAAATATCGTAAAATGTGTTCTGTCTCCTATGTGTTTTCTTTAACTCCCGAAATAGAAAACTCCCCTTTAATAATTATAAGTCAAACATGTGATGTGAATTTGTGTACTGTTCATGACGTAGTAGATCCCAACCTGATGGACCAATCCCGAGAATCCAGACGCGTTTTTATTTAAATAGTTTTAACAAGCTGGTTCTTAGCCTAGTTTTATAAATATCAATTGGGCCGTTTCAGATATCTTAATCAGCTCTGAAAGCAAGAGTCTCCATTAATTCAGGGGTTTTCACAAATGTTAGAAATATAATTTTTTTTTTTTTTTCCTAGCCTTTTTTTGTGTCCCACTGCTGGGCAAAGGCCTCCCCTCG
The DNA here is from genome assembly GCA_923062465.1 of Acleris sparsana. Lineage (NCBI taxonomy): Eukaryota > Metazoa > Arthropoda > Insecta > Lepidoptera > Tortricidae > Acleris > Acleris sparsana. Next base: position 9,205,958 of record OV281293.1, read on the forward strand.
TTTTGAAATATAATATAATACATATAAAATATGACACTAACCTTATCATAACTTTGTCAAGCAGTATCTCAATGGCACGATCAATGTTCTGCCCTGACTTGGCACTTGTCTCTAAGTATGGGAGATTATAGTTCTTGGCGAACTCTCTTGCACGGTTTTGGTTCACCAGCCTCTTTTCTTGCAGATCACACTTATGTCCACAAAGGACGATGTCGGGATCATCATTTAAGCTGTGAGTCTGAAATAAAATAAAATATCATATCATTGTTTTGCATATAGATGGATGGTTATTTTTAAGTATAAATATGTATGAATTCTGACATGGTGACACCCAGGTACCGACATCCTAGCTTGGGAGTAGTTAAGCACATACTCTGTATTTGAAAGAATAGAAAGAGCACCTCCACAGACTAACTAAGCACTTTTCGAACTAAAGCCACATGTCACTTTTCGGTCTTAAAATGTGTGTCACCACAACATTATTTTACGTTTTCCCCTGCGGTGCATTGTGTCCATACCTTCAACTGCTCAATCCAATTTCTGACTTCCAGAAAAGATGCCTCATTTGTCAAGTCAAACAGAAGAAGAAAGCCCATTGCATCACGATAGAAGGCTGTAGTCAAACTTCTGAACCTGTAACATACCAAAGTGAAGTGAGAATTTAATGTTGATTAACTAATGAGTTAGTTCTTAGCAGAGAATTTAAAAAATGAAATAATAACAATTTAACAACTACTTTTCATTGTATAGAATCTCAAGAAAACAGCTATGTGATTTAGATACAGTTTCTTGCTCTACCTAGTCTGGCCATAAGTTCTGTTACTAAGGTTGAGTCAAATAAAACTAACCAAAGTTTATTTTTTAGTTTCAATACATATAATAATTAAAAGCTCAATTTTTAAAAACGCTTAATTGTTAGTTTTTTTTAACCACGGAACTTTTTTGGTTTAATATTATAAAACTCGCTATCTCTGTGTATGTTTAGAGACCAACATTATATTTCTCAACATGACTCAATTCCAGCTTATGAAGCATGAGATTTGGTGTGTTATTAATGTTACTGCAATTTGTTGTGTAATTGTATAGTCAATTTAATAACACATCAAGATTGACCGGTGTACAAGCGGATCTTTAGTTGCTTGAAATACATTCATTTGTATCAGAATTTAAAGCTAAAAGTCTATTCAATATGTCACGCAAATTTGAACTCTCTACAAGAACTCTCACAAAAGTTGTGGCCATTATCATTGTTGTGCGTAAATTAAACTATGATTTTCTAATGGGAATACTTCAAGCTCGTACATCAAATAATTGCAATAGTTTTAGAATACATTATTTTTATTTTATATAAATCAAAGTTTTGATTAATATACAGGTTTATGTAGAACTCCTTTAATTTATTATTTAAATTGTAATAAACTTTAGTAACAGCACTTATGGCCCGAATAGGTATTCTAATAAATTCCTTTTATTTATTTAACTAATTAAGTCTCTATTCTTTCCAATTGTTTGAGGAGTACATGTGATATTTATCTCGTATATATTCAGTTAGTTAAAAGCCATTAAAAATAAAACTTATAACCATTTTAAAATTTTAAAGCGGAATAAAATCATCAGTTTTATGTAGGTTTCGAACCTACATCTGCTCTGGCTATCTGGGGCCAATGCAGATGCATTACCACTTATGGGATCTGAAAAAGATATAGTCCATCAAATTAAGCTTAAAAAAATACAACATATCCAAATTTTGAGCACGGATCCATGCCTAAGCATACGAGGGGCTAAACCTGGACTGCAAATAAAACTTTACCATGGCATTTCCTGAACACGCTTTATACTAAGACAAATCTGGGGAATATCTGATGGATAAACTGAAGGTATAATTTCTATATAAAGCACGTAATTAAATAATATATGTCCATTGCCAATTGTGTAAAAACTGCAAATGTACAGAGAGTAGCAGCAGGGCAGCAGTATTATTTTCTATTAATTGTAGGTAGCGTGAGGCGTTGCAATAGACAAGCATGCCCAGTGGGTTTGAAGCATTGGACCGCTCCTCCACTGCTTGTGCTTGCGTGTGACTTTAGTGTTATTCACAGAATATTATGCAGTTTTAATTAAACAAGTGTAATGTTGTATTACAACTTTACAATATACCTTTCTTGCCCAGCTGTATCCCAAAGTTGCAGATGTATCCGATGCTGCCTCGTATTTTGTTGATAAATCTGAAATTACGAACAAAAAGTACAATAATTGTTCAAGTTCCGGTCCCGATGACAGTAAAGGTACTCGTCTATTACGGAACCATTTTATTATTATGTTATGAGTTATTACTAGGAACGCTTACTTACCACAGATTTTTCTCGGAAATCTATTCCAACCGTTGAGATGAACTGCGTGTGGAAAACACCGTCCGTATATTTATACAAGAAGCTGGTTTTCCCAACACCTGAATCGCCTACGCACAATAGTTTAATAAGATAATCGTAATCCATAATTCATTCAATGCTAATTTATATATTTTATGCAAAGAATTTCAATTGGTCAACAATGTTTATTCATAAATTTAGAATCTTTCTTCATAAGTCGTCTATTTGACTCGTCTTGTCTTTAACTAAACACACTCAATTTTACTTCTATCCTAAAGTGTAACTATAGTTTTTAGCACAGGCTAATAAATAAGAGGCAAGATATTATGGTCTAACTTAAGTATCAATCCATATCAATCAATCGATTTGGTTTTATATCGCCATCAAGTTATCCCAGTATACAATTAGTAGTCTTTGAACTAAAGTACGTATATAGGTACCTAGGTACCTAAACGTTTTTTTTTAATGAAAGATTTGTCAGTTTGACAGCAAGCAAATAGTGATCTACGCTGTTTAAGGCATTACAATTTTTGTAGCCGTTGCATATTATGAATAAATAACTAAGGGTGAAAGAATAATTTAGTAATAATATCATTGGAGACAAACACGAAACCCATTCATTGACGCTACACATATTTTACTTCAATTTCCTTATATCTTTTTTTCTTGAATATATAATCTCATCTTTTATTTCTTCTATAACAATCGTAGACAAAAGATTACCTAGACAAACTGCTAGCATATTAGACTATAGCCTTTGAGATAGCTCATATCAGATAGCAATACAGAAATGTGAACAATTAAACCTAAAATATTAAAATTATAAGGTCCTACTTTGAAATAATCAAATAACACATTGTTCGCGCCATCTGACGGCGCTCCCACAAGACGCCTCGTCGCAGTGTTGCCAGGTCTCCTGATTTATCAGGAGATCTACTGAATTTGGCATATGTCTACTGATCTACTGAATTTGCAAAAGAAATTTAGATAATCTACTGGATTTTGTATATATCTGACTTTACTTTAGGTTTTTTGTAGAAAGCTCAATTGATTTTTTAATGTATTTTATTAAAATTTAATTTGCAAGCATTTTCCGTACGAAGAACGTACCTTTAGAGTGCGGATGCGTAAAATGGAATTCGTGCGAATCATAGGTACTCTAATCTATGAAATCAACTGTTTTGTTTGATTGATTTGATTCTGTTTGTTCTACTGATTGATCAGTTTGAGTTGGAGGCAAACAAAATAAAAGTCAATACCTACATGGTGTAATAACTCTTCAAAAGTTTTTAAGTTCTGTCTCTTCTGCTCTGTGTGTTCTGCTTTAGCAGTTAGTTGTGTAGTGAAGTGCTATGAGTGTTAAATATAATTAGGTAAGTCAATGAATTTATTATGTTTTACGTGGTTTCTATGTAAATGTTATCTTTCTATACCAAACTTTAATTGATCGATTTATTTATTTTACACGTTTTGTTTGCATTCTGTGTTTGTTTTGGCGTTTTGAGCTCAATTATGTGTTATCATTATTATCATTTTATAGATTAAATTTCACAAATAATGTATCCTAGTAAATATAAATGCAAATTTACTAACTAAACCCTCTTTTTTTCAGTTATGAATGAAAATAATTATAATACTTTTTTGTTTATGGCATATTTATAAAAAAACAGATTCTACAGATAAAAAATGTTCTGTTTTTTTATTGTTGGCACAATTTTATGTATACATTACTGAAACTTATATCTATTTTCTTTACAGCCGAAATTACGGAAAATATATTATTAAAATCAATTTGATTAAGAAGATAATGCAAAACCTTTTGTAAAAGGTAATTCAGGTATTAAAATATAATCTCCTGATTTTTTTTTTAAATCTCCTGATTTTTTGACCTTATATCTACTGAATGTTTCAGATTGGACCTGGCAACACTGCCTCGTCGGCTCGCGGATTTACAATTATGTTGATTCGCGCATGCGCGAGGCGCTAACCAATCGCATGCGCCGCGCCGCGGACCAATAGCGAGGGCCTTCGGGAAGCTGGCTGCTGCGGGCGACCACCGCCATCTCTCTCTTCTTCTCTAACCACCAACAAGCACACACGTCGCGTGTCCTAATCTCAACACAAAAGCATCTAGATACCAAGCTGTTGTAATGGTATAATAAATTATTCTAAACATTTATTGTTTCCATTATTATCTCTTCTATGCGCAAACATAGAAAGTGGCGACCGTGACAGGACACGCGACCGTGCTCACTTCGCTTTCCAGATCCAGAAGATAGAAGGAAGCCATCTTGTGTCGGCGCCGCGTTGGCACCGCCGACGCGACAAAAACGCCGAGCCGCAACTTCGGGGTCCAGCACGCCGTAGGCGCGCCTCGAAGCCACCGTGCGAGCTGCATAAGAAGCCCGGCCAGGGACGGCCGCCGCTGCGCGACTCGCGCTATCGCTATAAACCAACAGGAAAGTGCCGTGAGCCCAGCCCAATTTACCCTAACCGGTGGTCGAGTGCCGGCCTGGCTGCTTAATTTGCAGGTGCCTGCCGGTCTCCCACGTGCGTGGTGCGTCGCGGCCCCCTACACTTGAGGGACGCCGCTTTAACTAACCTGATTCAGCAGGCCTTGTTTTTTTTTACCGTGTGCCACGCGCCACGTGTTGTTTTTTGCTAACTTAACTTCATTACGTATGGTTTTTCACCACGTGTTCTTAGCATTGCATCATGCACCTCGTGTTTGACTAGTTTAATATAAATTTTAAAGTTTAAAATTTTATAACCTAACTTTAATGCCTGCGCATGTAACGTTTAAATGCATCGTTTTACGTAATTAACCCCACATTTCAATTGTTTTGCACATATCTGCGACTTCTATATAGAGCTTTATTCGTGTAACAGCACATTTCTTAAACTTGTAACTTAGGTATTTGCGAAATCTTTCTTTATTTTGCACTTTATTTCCCCTTCATTTCTTTTGTTTTGCCGCATATGCACCTTGTTGCTTACGCTATTTCAGCCACGCATTAATGCGTCAACGTGTCAAGCGCGGCGTGCTAACACGTGTCTCTTCACCTACTTCGTGCCCTGCTGGGTGCTCCCGTGCCTGCCTCTGTCGTGCATCGGACGCTTCCGCGTGGCCAAGGAACCGAGGGGCGTGAGCTGTTTGCGAATTATAGCTTTAATTTTGTTTGCAAGTGGATAGCTTCAGTGTTTTATTTATCACTCTTGTACAACTAACAATAATTATTCAATATGGTTGATACAAAGGATGTTGTTGCTCAGCTTGCTGAGTTAAAAACTAAACGTAGTTCTATGAAAGGACAAGTAACTAGATTCACAAGATACTTAGATGCAATTGATGATACTGAAATATTAGATACTGTGAAATCTAACGATTTAACTTTAAGACTAAATAAAATCATTGAGCTATCTGCGCGCTTTGATGAGCTGCAAACTTCAATCGAGGTCATAAATAGTGATGAACTGGACAGTGAACTCGAACACCGAGAGCTGTTCGAGGATAATATTAACTTAGCTATTGCAATTGCACAGAGTATATTCGACAGGGCTCCTGCATCTAAAGAAAAGGCCCGTGCTCAGTCCCTACAAAATTGTGCTTCGAGCTGTCATCATGCTGATGAACTCGGTTTCAAGTTACCACAAATTAAAATCAATCGCTTTGATGGCTCGTGTCACAAATGGATGGAGTTCAGGGATTTATTTGAATCTTTAATTCATAATAATGATAAAATTCAGTCAATTCACAAGTTTCATTATTTGATTTCATACTTGGAGGGTGAGCCTGCTCGAGTAGTTTCCAATCTGGAAGTCTCATCTATTAATTATACTGAAGCCTGGGAACTCTTGTGTGAAAGATATAGTAATAAAAGACAGTTGATCACTAACCACTTAAACTCTTTGTTTAACATTGATTCTTTGCAGCGGGAGTCTGACCGATCCTTACGTTTTCTAAGTGACCATGTTACAAAGAATCTCAGAGCGCTGAAAACTCTTGGTCAGCCTACTGAACATTGGGACACAATCTTAGTGCATTTGTTATCTGCAAAATTAGATCCAAGTACAAATATAAAGTGGGAAGAGTACAGGAGCACTCTTAAGGAGTGGCCTACTCTAAGTGATTTCAAAGATTTTTTGAAAAATCGCGCAGACATTTTAGAAAACTTATATAGGGCAAAAAGGGATAAACAATTAAACAACAAGCCAGAAATTGCAAATAATAAAATTTCATTTAAGCAAGATAAAAACATAAAAACATTTGTAATTTCAGCAAAACAAAGGGACAGCAGGGGTCGGCCGTGCGTCGTGTGCCGCGGCGACCACCGTGTCTACGACTGTCCCGTCTTCAGGCAGCTGCCTGTCGACGAGCGCTGGTCGCGGGTTTCCAGCCTCCAGCTGTGCCATGTCTGTCTAAGACCAGACCACGAGTCGCGTCGGTGTAAACTGAGCGGCTGTCGCGTATGTAAGAGACGACATAACACATACCTACACACAACACAAACACAAAACTGTCCGTCTAGTGGTGCTAGCATGGATCGGAGCGTCCAGCCTACCAGTAGTGGTATGGTGGAGCCTGCGTCCTCCTCTACTATGACGGCTTCTAACAGTGCAGAGGTGCCACAGACCTCCACTGCTAACTCCTCACTGTCTAGCAGTGAGGTGCTGCTATCCACAGCTCTTATAGAAGTAATTAATCCTTGCAACAATAGGATAGAAACCGTCAAGTGTCTTCTGGACTGTGGAAGCCAGTCATCCTACATGAGTGAAGGACTGAGAGAACGCTTACAGCTTGTATCTCGGCCCGTAATTGCCACAACCATTTTAGGTATAGGTAACACTCCACTTAAGTGCATTCCAGGTCGTTGTGCGGCAAAGATAAAGTCAAAGGTTGATACTTTTAGTGCCAACGTTAATTTCCTGGTCTTAAACCAAATAACTGATAACTTACCTAAGAGATACTTTGATGTAAGTCAACTAAATATACCTGCCTCTATAAGGCTTGCAGATCCAACATTTAATGTCCCGTCCCACATAGATATTTTGTTAGGAGCAGATATTTTTTGGCAAATAGTGGGCGGTGAACAAAAAACATTATCAAACAAACAAACCATGTTGATTCAGTCAAGACTTGGCTGGCTCTTGACAGGTCCAGTAGCCAGTACAAGTGACAATTTAAGTACTGTTACACGCAGTAACCTTTCATTATCTGATCTGTCTGCCCAAATGACAAGGTTTTGGGAGACAGAGGAGCTACCCATTGAGGTGAGCCTCCCAGGGGATACGTTTGAATCACACCCCATAGAAAAACATTTTACTGATAACACTTATCGTCAGCCAGATGGCAGGTTTGTAGTAAAATTACCTTTAATTGACACGCCTGATTGTTTAGGAAATTCATTTAATATTGCAAAAAGGCGTTTGTTTAATTTAGAGACGCGATTTGCTAAGCAGCCTGAACTTAAATCAATGTATACAGATTTCATAGACGAATATAGATGCCTGGGTCATCTGACTGAATCAAAGTTCCAGTATCGAGCAAACTATCTCCCGCATCATGCTGTGATGAGGGAAGATAGTGAATCCACTCGACTTAGAACAGTTTTTGATGCCTCCTGCCCCACCTCGTCGGGATATTCTATTAATGATATTCAGATGGTAGGCCCTAACATCCAAGACTCTTTATTTAACATACTGCTTAGATTTCGTCATTACAGATATGTACTGTCAGGAGACATCGAAAAACAGTACAGGCAGATTTTAGTTGATGAGTCTGACAGGGACTTGCAGGTCATTTTGTGGCGCGAGGACGAACATTTACCTGTTCGCTCGCTCACTTTAAACACCGTAACGTACGGCTTTGCTTCTGCAAGTTTTCTGGCGGCTAGGTGTTTGTGGCAATTAGGGGCTGAGTGCAATGACCTTTCAGTTAAGACTGTCATACATAATGATTTTTACTGTGACGATTTATTAACGGGTGCCGATTCCGAATCAGACTTACTGTTTCTACAAACCAAGGTTTCCCAAGCTTTAGCTTCTGGTTGTTTTAACCTACGTAAATACCGTTCAAACTCGACTCAATTGTTGAACTTAGAGTCCATCACGTCACAAGGTAACTTGACCTTAAGTCAATCTTGCCAAACGCTTGGTCTAGGATGGGATCCTAGTCAAGACATGTTAAGTTTTTCTATTGATGTTGATGATGCTAGTAAAAATGTGACCAAAAGAACTATCTTATCTACAACATTTAAAATATTTGACCCATTGGGGCTTTTAAGTTTATGTACAGTCAAACCAAAAATTTTAATACAAAGACTATGGATAGCAAAGGCTGGGTGGGACGATCCTGTACCCCCAGAAATCCATCGTTGTTGGTCACGATTTATTAAAAACCTACATCATCTTAAATTATTAAAAATACCTAGGTATGTGCTTAGTGACGCACTATCTAGGATTGAACTTCATTGCTTTTCGGATGCATCCCAAAATGCTATAGCTGCATGTATTTATATAAAATCTTTTTCAAGCTCAGGTGAGCAATGTGTCAAACTACTGTGTGCAAAGGACAGAGTGGCGCCTATTAAGCCCACCACAATACCGCGTCTGGAACTCGCCGGAGCCCTGTTAGCTGTTAAAACGTATAGCGCTGTAGTGAAAGCTCTAAGAAAGCCTATATCACGTACTGTGTTCTGGACAGACTCCGCCGTAGTTCTAGCGTGGTTAAAAACTGATGTGTCAAAGTTGAAGGTCTTTGTGGCTAACAGAGTCGCTGCTATAGCAGAGCTTGCCCCATTGGCGGCCTGGAGACACGTGCCTACTGCACAGAATCCCGCGGATCTCGCCACGCGCGGCGTGGATCCTCAGCACGTCTCCAGCGCCTCCCTCTGGTGGCACGGCCCTGAGTATCTTCTAGAGCATGAAAGTAATTGGCCGACCTTGAACTCTGACACACCTGACACCTTGCCTGAAGTAAAGCTTACCACTATGGTGGCTAATGTAGAGTCATCTCAATGTATTATAGATTTTGATAGATTTTCTAGACTTAAAACGTTACAACGTACTATGGTCTATGTGCGTCGTTTCATTAATAATTACTGTAAACGCAGTCAGCCTAAATTGAAAGGCACATTAACGACGCAAGAACTTACTGACTCGTTTTGTTCACTGGTGAAGCTTTCACAACAGCAATCATTTCCTGTTGAACTCGAGATTTTAAATAAAAATAAAAACTTAACTCCTAAGTCGCACATTGCGTCTTTGACACCTTTTATAGACTCTCAAGGCATCTTGAGAGTCGGGGGGAGGCTGGACGCTTCTGATTATAGCTATGATAAGAAGCATCCCATGTTATTAAGTGCGAAGCACCCACTCACCAAACTCATATTTAAACACGAACACACTCGTCTCTTACATGCGGGACCGCAGCTCCTTTTGTCCTCAGTCCGAGACACCGTATGGCCGGTTGGGGGCAGGAACCTCGCGAGGGGCACGGCTCGCACCTGCGTCACTTGTAGGCGCGCCGCTGGTCAAACTTTAAAAAATATAATGGGAAATTTGCCAGCGCAGCGCTTAACAGCTGATTTTCCATTCGCGGCTACAGCAGTAGACATGGCTGGTCCTTTTTTAATTACCGATCGCCGTGGCCGCGGATGTAAAATCACAAAATGCTACTTGTGTCTATTTATTTGCCTAAGGTATAAGTGTGTTCATTTGGAAGCCGTAAGCGAATTATCTAAAGATGCATTCATTTTGGCTCTCCGAAGGTTTATCGCTCGCCGCGGCAAGCCTGCGGAGCTCCTTTGTGATAACGGTCGTAACTTCACCGCTGCTGCAAAGGAAATGAATGACTTCATTAAGCTTAACAAGGATGACATTTCTGAGTTTGCAGCTGATCAAATGATTAAATTTGTATTCGCACCGGCTTACGCCCCAAATTTCAATGGCTACGTGGAGGCTGGCATTAAAAGTTCCAAATTTCATCTTAAACGAATTCTCGGTAATACGCACCTCACGTTCGAGGAGCTGGCCTCCCTGTTCAGCCAGGTCGAAGCTATTTTAAATAGCAGACCACTTTGTCCTCTCTCCCCCTCCCCCAACGATTTTTCCCCGCTCACGCCAGGGCACTTTCTGGTTGGCAGGTCGCTGACGTCGCCGCCAACCGCGTCGCTACTAGAAGACAACTCGAGCCGCTTAGACCGATACCAGAAACTGGAACAGCTGCGGCAACATTTTTGGAAGCGCTGGTCTTCAGAGTACGTCTCCGAGCTACAGCAACGCGGCAAATGGCGCACGCGGCAGCGTGACCTACAACTAGGAGAACTCGTGCTGATCAAGGACGAAGGCTTGCAGCCACTGAACTGGCGTATGGGCCGCGTCACCAAATTATATCCCGGCAAGGACGGCGTACCTCGCGTGGCAGATGTCACCACATCCAGAGGACTCATAAGACGGGCACTCAACCGAATATGCCCCCTTCCGGTTAAAGAAAATTCCTGAAAGCTAGCTTTCAGCGGCCCCGAGTATGTTCGCGCCATCTGACGGCGCTCCCACAAGACGCCTCGTCGGCTCGCGGATTTACAATTATGTTGATTCGCGCATGCGCGAGGCGCTAACCAATCGCATGCGCCGCGCCGCGGACCAATAGCGAGGGCCTTCGGGAAGCTGGCTGCTGCGGGCGACCACCGCCATCTCTCTCTTCTTCTCTAACCACCAACAAGCACACACGTCGCGTGTCCTAATCTCAACACAAAAGCATCTAGATACCAAGCTGTTGTAATGGTATAATAAATTATTCTAAACATTTATTGTTTCCATTATTATCTCTTCTATGCGCAAACACACATCATAAAATAGTTAAAATCAACAACTGACTCCATTATTTCGGCCTTAAAATATTCTTTTACGCGGAGCAAGATTAAAAAGTAAAGATGCAGTCCACAAGTCCTTGTTTGTCTTTCCGTATAAACGGCATCTCTTTTACTCGTTGTATATTTATTTCATGTCTCGTCTAGGTAATACTCTGTCTACGATAAAAATGGTTTTCTTAATACTTTTAAATTTGTTACAAGAATTAGGTAGACCCATATTTCTACCATTTTCATTCTTTATATTTTTCAGTCCATACGATTTTTAGAATTGAACATTTTTTCCAGGCTCCTTCGCCTTCCTCCGTCTTTCGGGCCCGTTTTATACAAGCTAGTTACTTGTAATACAAGTGGAAATCTCTTTTTAATACATACTGATGGAAATAGAGTTCCGCTTATAATATAAGCTATTATTTTACTTATTTTATCATGCAATAGACTCCAGGCCTATTGTAGTTCCAGGTTTTGATCATAGGTTTAGACATATTTTATGATCTGTGGTTTAGCTTCACTACTTAGGTACCATGCTATGGCAACTTAGTACATTTCAGCTGGTTCGCTTTTTTTAATTATGGCACAACTGGCGCTTGGATTAAGCAATCTCTCACTCACTCTTGGCCAACGGTGTAAGCGCTTCGACGCGCATCTTATTAATTGTGTCGTGCTGCGGCGCGATCTTCATTTTGTATCGCAAAAATTCGAAGAGAAGAGGTGATCCGACAGAAAACTAAGGTTATCGGCGCGGCGTAGCCCATCGAATTAGCAGCTTGAAGTGGCAGTGGGTCATTTGTGCCGCAGAACCGATAATCGCTGGCGTTATCGTTTTCTTGAGTGGAGACCCCGAAATGGCAAACGTAGTGTAGGACGCCCAGACTAGGTCGAGCTAAGATCTACGCAAATGCTCTATGAGTGTGCCCACGAATCGTGCTCGTTGGCGTGCAATGGGAGAGGCCGATGTCCAGCAGTGGACTAGTATAGGCTGATGATGGTGATTGACACCGTACCGAAGTAAAAATATATAAAATAAAACTTGATTTTCTAATTTCCTAATTCACAAAGAAAAAATCCATAACTTATATAGTTACAATTATGAAATTTGAAAAAAAAAGATGCTGTAGAGAACCCTATTATTCGTTCACTAAAAAGAATACGCAATGTCAAATTAAAATGTTTCGTATGTGTGTAGTACAAAAAAAAAACCGTTGACGGTGCTAAAAATTGAAATGGAAAAATTGTAATTATAATGTTATTTTGCGATCCTTGAAAGATAGAGTTGGGTTCGCAAACATGATTAAACCTCTTGATTATGTGTTTGGATCCAATCCAGTCTCATCTTGAGGGTCTCGGGGTCAATACACTGCAATAACTGTTTTTATCTCTTTTTGAAATTTCTTGTGTTTTTACTATAGATTCATGCAATTGAATTAAGTACACATCTTTGATTTTGATAAGTACCAAACTTAAACAGTTTTTAACCTAAGACATCGCCGGGGCGGAACCGTTTTATGTCTTGTATAAATACAACTATATAGTAAAGTTAAACATGAGTCATTATCATTAATTAATGTCATCACCTCATCATCCTAATTAGGTATGTACGCTAAATTTGTACTGAAATCTTGTCATCATTCAACCAAAATTGTTGAACCAAATTCTGTTCTTTTTATGGATTTTGCATGTTCTTTTAAAACATTATAATTTTAAATACAATATATGATTTATTTACATATTCATATGTTTACATTATATGTAATTAGTTGGATTCCTCGAGCTCTGGAAATAACCATTTAGGCTACTACTAAGCTGCGGCCACATCTGTGAATTTACAACAAACAAACAAAAACATAAACAAACATAAACATAAACAAAACAAAAACAACATAAACATATTTATAAACATTTCATTCATTTCATTTCATTTCATTTCATTTAATTTCATTTCATTTGAAAAATATTCGTGTTAAAAATAGTTAGTACAGTATCGTTCTTTTTTTTTGTTAAAAAAGAGATGCTAGTAAATATGGCTGCAGCATTAGGAAGACCAATTAAGAGGATTTTGAAGCTAAAAAATTCCATACGAAATGCGAAAACGTTTCTCTCCCCTTAAACTGTTATCCAATTTTCACGATTTTTTAATATGTTGCAGATACGTTTTCCTTTCCAAGAAAATATTTCTTAGTATGAAACAAATTAAAAAAACCAAAAAACAAAAACGTTCAAACCAAATTCTAACAAAACAAAAACCAAATTCTTTATAATAGCTACAACATATTTAAAAATCGGACTTGATTTAGAGGGTGAAATCGTTTTCGCCCCGAGCTAAATTTGTATCGAAATTTTTTAACAGCTACGCGATTTTAGAGGCTCCTTACTATCCCAGGGTGTCCACTTTCTGGAAAGTCAGGGAAAGTCAGGGAAAAGTCAGGGAAGCTAAGGGTGGTCAGGGAAAGTCAGGGAAAGTCAGGGAAGCTCTGGGGAGGTCAGGGATTTTTTTTTCAAAAGATACTTTCCATCCATATTCATTCCAACCAACATCAATTCTGTCCAGTGATTGTTAAATGAGGGACACTTCATGCTCTAGCTGACCTTAATCCAGTCTATAGATGCATTTTATTTTCAGCATTGGAGGGATCTATAATATGATTTATTATCATAATTAGATTTCTCTTTTTTAGTACCTACAACGTGTGTGTCCTGTTTGTTATAGTAAAGTGAAATATATGTGTGATTTAAGTATACCTATATAAAAGTGAAGTGTGAAAACAAAATGAGTGGAAAACACTGTACATTTAATAGAGTGTGGTTAGATGCAAAACTTTACCCAGATTTTGTGGATTGGCTTAGCGATTTCCCTGAAGATCCCTTATCGGGCTACTGTAAAGTGTGCTGCAGAACGTTTAAACTAAGTAATATGGGCAAGCAAGCAGTAGTGTCTCATGGAAAAGGCCCAAAACATATAAAAATGGTTGAACTAAAAAAAAACAGCCTATTATTTCTTTATTTAAACAAAAAAGAATTGAAAAATCCGACAATAACGACATCAAACCTAGTACAAGTGCAACTCCTAGTATAACAACATCGACAGTCGAAATCTCTACATTGAACCCCAAGACTGCTTATGACTTCACATATCATGACGATTCGGTTACGTCCGCTGAAATTGTTTGGGCATTACAGGTAATTTTTAATAAAATGAGTCTAAATTCTTGTGACAGGACTTCTGCAGCATTTAAAATAATGTTTCATGACAGCAAGATAGCACTTAATTTTTCAATGGGCAAAACAAAGGTCGCGTACGTAATAAATCACGGGATAGCACCATATATAAAAACATCTTTGCTTAATGATCTGAAAGAGTGTAATTTTTTTGTGGTTGCTTTCGACGAGAGCCTAAATAAAGTCGCACAAAAATGACAAATGGATTTAATGATAAGATTTTGGAATACTAGTACAGTAAAAGTTGATACTAGATACTGGAATAGCGTCTTTTTGGGGCGGTCAACTGCTGAACATCTATTAACCAGTTTTTTAGAGGGTTTGTCAGACCTAGACCTTGCTAAACTGTTACAAGTTTCAATGGATGGACCTAATGTGAATTTTAGCTTTCTAAAAAAACTCAAAACTGAACTTGCTGCAGAAAATTATAATAATTCATTAATTGACTTAGGAGTATGTGGTTTACACACGGTCAGTGGTGCTGTCAAGGACGGACATAAGCAGGCTGGCTGGGACGTGTACCTAGTTTTGAGAACAATGTACAATTATTTCAAAGACAGCCCAGCTCGTCGAGCACTTTATACAACAATAACTGGAGGTACACAATATCCCACTAAGTTCACATCCATAAGATGGCTTGAGAATGGTCCATGCCATGCCTAGAGAGGGCTTTAAAAGTTTTCGATTAAGTAAAAGACTTTGTTGATAATGATTCTGTACCTATAAGCGAAAATAAGAAAACATTAAAAACAGCTATGAAAAAACCTTTGCTGAAAGCGCAATTGGCAAGTGTAAGGTCAGTTGTAGGTGACTGTGAACCGTTTTTACGGCGATTTCAAGGGAATAAACCTCTGGCACCGTTTTTATACGGAGCCCTTTTAGAGTTAGTAAAAAACTAAATGGCAAAAATTGTAAAGACAAAGAAACTTGAGGCCACTTCTGATGAAAACATCAAAGATTTAGATTTGAGTAGCTCGGATAACTTATTAGCCACGGAGAGCATCCATATTGGCTATGAAGCTAAACTCCTTTTAAAAGAGGCAAAATATACGGAAAAAGATAGACTTTCGTTCAAAAGCGACTTCAGAAAATTTATATTCAGTAATGCTGTATTTTTGGTCAGGGAAATTTACAAATATGGTCAGGGAAAGTCAGGGAAAAGTCAGGGAAGTTTTTTTAGGATGTAGAGTGGACACCCTGTATCCCCTTAAATAAATGATCCTCACAGATTATATGTTGTTTTTTTTTAAACCATTTAATGATCATTTAAAGTACAATATTTTTATTTAGAACTTGGTGAACTTATAATTTGGTCGTTCTTGAGGGATCATGTATACTGTGTATGTCTTTCGGCTGAAATGATTAGGTACTTATGTCTTCTTCTCACTGGTTTATATGCAAATAAGAACTAAACAAGCCGCGCGGCGTACCTACTTAAAAGTGCATCGCTAATTTTGAGGAACGGGTGACGCCACTAGATACCAATAGATACTTGCGAAATACCGTTTTAATATTATGAGTCATTGAATTTTACTTACAACTTCAGTTCCTAATATATATATAAGTACAAATCGTTCCGTGAATTAACGATGTGTTAAAAGCGAAATGATATTGTAATTGGGCTAATTTATTTAAAAAAAACGTATCTCGTTGACTTCATAAAATGTTGACTACCTAGTTACTTTCATTGGAGTTTATCAGTTCTCTATGTAAAACATTGTCATCACGCCTGGTATGTTCTTTTTTGCAGTACCTTTGTCCTTACTCTAAATGAATTTTCAACTCATTTTTCATAAAACGTTATAAGTAACGATGTTTAATGCCATAATAGTTAATTTGTGCCAACAACGCGTTACCTATTATTGGCCTTAAGTACCTGTTGTGATTTTGTATGAATAAAGGAGTGGCGAATAGCTTACGGATGTTGTTATGTATAAGCACATGCTTACACACACATACGAACAGAATTTGTTCCATTAACATCAACTAGATGGCAGGCAAGGTAGCACTTAATACAGGAACCGAAATAAAACGCTTAGTTGCCAGTCTATATCCGAGTGCGAGTATACAACAGTAGTCTTTGTTATGTGCTTTCGTTTTGACGTTTATCAGATTGACAAACAGATTAATCAATTTATTAGCATAAGTTATAATCTGTGCGATTTTAGTTTTGTTTTACGACATACCATACCTTAATAATCTGTGTATTGTTTAAATTTACCTAAAATTATGTAATGTTTTGTGATGAATGTAATTTTCATTATAATTTAAAAAAAATGCACGTGGCGACGAAAAAATGACTGAATTAAGCAAAAAAGTACAAGAAAACACCGATACTGTTAAGGTTAATGTGGAATATTGGTAAGGGAGCTATAAATGGTTGTGTTGTGAGTTTATGTATCATCGGATTTTACCATTATTTTTATTTTAGCGGTACCTGTGACTATGGAGGGCACTGCTTGGCGCTTGCTCAGACTATTCGAAAGGGGACTCCAAATGCGACTGTCTCCTGCAAACGCGGGCGCCAAGGTTTGTCAGGTTTTGTGCTCGCGTTCGCGACGTGAATATCGTAATGAATTACGATGGCGTTGGCGAAATTCTGGCGGCTTGTCAGGTTGATCAGTATCATCTCGCTCTTATTTCCTGTGAAATTGATTTTTTGAAAGCCTATCAGGGCCTGCGCAAACCAGCAGACCTCCATGCAATTTATTTTTAAATTTAAAAATGTTAGTATAATCCTCTGCCCTGCTTTTCACCGGTTTGCGCATTCCTGCTGCAAAGCCGCAATAGGCATTCAAAAGTTCAAATTTGCAGGAATTAAGAGCTAGTTGCCAGTTCTAATGTTGGCGTTGTAACAATTATTGGCCCCATTACCTTTATTTAAATTGAACAGAGGGGCCATTCCATATGATTTCAACAAATTTGAATTAAAAAGTGTGCCGCATGACTTTTGATTTGAATTAAAAAAATTGAGGATATACTTTATGGTGACAGAAGAGCTGAACCATCACCATTTATTTTATTTTTTTTATTTCCGGGTTTTACTCATTCGAAGTAAATAGTGGGGTCAAATTCCTGCTTGTATACAATGTGTGGCCCAAAACCGGGGCGAAAAATTAAAACGTAGATTCTACTCCTCAAACTACGCAACGTTTGTTTGACGACTTTGAAAAAAAACTTGCGGTTTGAATTTTATTACATTATAAAGTTAATTCGAACACGCAATGTACTATGAAATTGGTTATGTCTGTAGAGTGACTAGACTGACAGGCGATGTCAATTAGACGGAGTTTTAAGTACATTGATTATACTATTTACTTTGTTTGAAAAATGAACAATCTAAAAACTTTATGATTTTAAAAAGTTGCTAAACAAAAGTTGTCTAGTTTGAGGAGTAGAATCTACGTTTTAATTTTTCGCCCCGGTTTTGGGCCACACATTGTATAACTTTTTTTTTTTAAGTGATAACAAATAATTGTTGCTGTGTTTGATTAGGTAAGAAATGTGGATGTCATACTGTATTAAAAAGTTATCTAAATTAACTACAAAAAAAATGGTGCCCATTTGAAATGTTGAAGTAGGTAACTGGTAATTTTTTGCAATTTTAATTCATTTTTGTGCAAACCCTAAAGCATATTAGGGATAACTTTTTTCAGAAATATAAAGTACTTGTTTTGTTCATTCTGTAAAATAAATATTATCGTTTTAGAATTATAATTCTAACAGAAAAATAGTAGTGAAAATTTAGAATTACGAAAAATGCTTATGTTCGACCCCCAAAAAACCCATGTGGAAGAATAATTAAAAATTTGAATTTATTCAGAAAATATAGTCCATGTCTTTGTTAATTAGATTCAGTTTAAAAAGTTTTGTTATTTTTGCTCCTTTAAGAAATATATATTTTTTTAGGTGCTACTATAATCCTTATCGAAAGTTGTATATAAGAGACCGTACGTACTTGGGAGATAATGAAGCGGTGCAAACTCTTTGTAGGAAGTGCTTGTGTTATTTAACCTGTTTTCATGTATAGTTATTGTTCGTTATATACCACTGGTTGATAAGATGTTGACTTTTTATTGAATTGTCATCTTCGAAATTCAGTTATTTCGACAATGGAATCTTGTTCGGTCGGAATGTTTAAGGAGAAGATTGTCATAACTTTCGCGTTCATCATGGCTCAAAACAATAAGTGAAATATGTGAAACAGACGTAAATCTTCTTATTAAACGCACAGGTATTACAATCATAAACACTATATGTCAGTACCACTACAAAAAGTACATAGATAAATTTTACCCGCGATTTGGCGTTAAATGTTGCGATTCCATTGAAAATTCATAAAAAGACTATAAATAAATCGTTACGGGAAATAACCTTATCTTTCTGCCAAGACCATGAAGAAATAAACCTTATACCAGGCTTTGCTATGTGTACCCGATGTTATGATTTGATAAGTAAGAAATTCGCTGCTAAAAATAATTGCATGTCTGTTGAGGAGACGATGCCTGTTAGTCTTGATCAACAACCACTATTTCAACCGGATTGGATAGGAATCCAATTAGTTAATGAAGTATGTAACATTTTAAAGGAACCTCCCGTTTCTTCTTTAAACAAAATTCCATTATCATGAAGAAAAAGGAAAATTGATGAAAAATCTACTGAAATAGCAAAGTCAGTACGCCGCAACTTAATGAATGCTTTTGGTGTTGAAGAAACTAATTCAGAGGAGACAGAACAGATGGTTAAGGACAATAATTTGAATTTGGGGTCAGAATACCTTAAGCTGATTGAAGAACTTAAGGTAAAATATTTAATTTCTACGAGTTTAGAGGAAAAGTACCAAATTTTGACCTTATTACTAGGGATGTAACAGATGTGGTTATATCGGAACCGGAACCGGAACCAGATGTTTTAAATTTAGTTTAACGGAACCAGAAGCGGAAGCGGAACCCGTGTGATAGGTGGATTGGATGGAGGTGGATGAGATGTTAAGGGTAGGTCTAAGCTAAGTCTATCTATTCATAATAAAAATTCCAAACATGAATCATCAGCCTTTAAAGCCGTTTTCGAAGTAACAGAACCAGAACCGAAGCGGATGTTTAAAACTAAACGGAAGTTCCGACTTAACGGAAGCGGAACCGGAGCTCTGTTACATCCCTGCTTATTACCCAGGGATTGGAGTATTGCTAAAATTCAATTTGAATTTAACTGTAGTTAGTATGTCATTAGAAAGGCAAAACAAATGCGTGAACTGCATGGAGTGCTCCCAAAACATGAAAATAAGAAAAATGCAAAAAAAATGTCAGATGAAACTATAAAAGCTGTGATAGATTTTTATGAGGATGATGATATTAGCAGAATAATGCCCGGTCAAAAAGATTGTATAACTGTCCGTGATAAAGAAGGAAATAAATCCAAACAGCAGAAACGTTTGGTTTTATTGAACTTAAAATAAATTTTCATTAAATTCAAGGAATTTAATACAGGCGTTAACATTGGTTTTTCATCATTTTGTTCATTGCGGCCTAAAAAGTGCATACTAGCAGGTGCTAGCGGGACACATTCAGTGTGTGTTTGTGTCATGCATCAGAACATCAAATTAATATTATCGGCTATAAAGACGAAGTTAACGTACCAAGACTTACTAAAAATTATTGTGTGCGATATATGTAACGAAAATTGCATGCTTTCAAAATGTACGGATTGTCCAGGGGTTGAAAACTTGGATACTCAAATAAGTGAAGATGTTGAGCTTATATCTTCCATAACGTACTCTCAATGGGCATCGACTGAAAGATGCCATTTACTTACAGTAATCAAAACAGTAGAAGAATTTAAAGAAGATTTAAAAGACCAATTATAAAAAATGAAACATCATCATAACATAACAAAGAAGCAATCTGAATATTTGAAGACTTTTTACTATAAAAAAGATAATGTTGTCCAATGTAGAACATTTTTTATTATCATATCAGCGATTGTTTAACCCATAACACCGTATCATTTTTCGCTTTCCAAAAGATTTTCCTTACATATCTAAAACAAGAATTTGAAAAATTGGAAATTATACATTATTTTAGTGATGGTGCAGCTGCACAATACAAGAACAAAAATAATTTTGTAAACTTGTGTCATCATTATGATGACTTCGGGCTAAAAGCAGAGTGGAACTTTTTTGCCACCTCTCACGGCAAATCCCCCTGTGATGGTGCTGGCGGCACTACTAAGCGGTTGGTAAGAAAGGCTAGTCTGCAACGCACCACAGGTAGTGATAACATTTTATCCCCTGAAGCTATGTAGAGTTTTGTGTAAACAAAATTCTTGGAATCAAGTTCTTTTTCGTCTCAAAATCAGAAGTCGATGTAACTGAGTTGTACTTATCAGAACGATTTAAAAATATGAGAACCATAAAAAACACACGTTCTTATCATAGTTTCGTTCCCATTTCTCAAAATGAATTAATAGTGCGACGTTATTCTACTTCAGAAAGTAGCAAAGGTTTGCAAGTAATGTTTTTTTTCGTTTTATATATAAGTATTATTAAATATATTTAGTAAATTTGCACCGTCTGGCTTTTATTTATTGATTTTTCAGTGTATGGTAATTGATTACCACACATTTAAAAGTTATAGTCATAAATATTTTAATCTGCATATAAAAACAATGAGAGAAAATTCACGAGATAAGCAGTTTAAAAAAAACAAATATCCAAAAATAGGGAAAATAACAAAACTTTTTAAACTGAATCTAATTAACAAAGACATGGACTATATTTTCTGAATAAATTCAAATTTTTAATTATTCTTGCACATGGGTTTTTTGGGGGTCAAAACATAAGCATTTTTCGAAATTCTAAATTTTCACTACTATTTTTCTGTTAGAATTATAATTCTAAAACGATAATATTTATTTAACAGAATGAACAAAACTAGTACTTTATATTTCTGAAAAAAGTTATCCCTAATATGCATCAGGGTTTGCACAAAAATGAATTAAAATTGCAAAAAATTACCAGTTACCTGAACATTTCAAATGGACACCATTTTTTTTTGTAGTTAATTTAGATAACTTTTTTCATACAGTATGACATCCACATTTCTTACCTAATCAAACACAGAAACAATTATTTCGATATCTTAAAAAAAAAGTTAGAGCGTATTATATACAAGCAGGAATTTGACCCCACTATTTACTTCGAATGGGTAAAACTCGGAAATAAAAATATAAAAAAAATAAATGGTGGTGGTTCAGCACTTCTGTCACCATAAAGTATATCCTCAATTTTTTTTATTCAAACCAAAAGTCATGCGGCACACTCGATTTGTTGAAATCATATGGAATGGCCCAGAGGTAACACTTAATCCTTTAATGCTAATAATTGGGTGTTTTACTGTACGGTCGAGGTCATAATTGGCATGGATAGCTGTCAAAAAAAATCCTATGAAGTGAAATCAACGCCATTTTTGTGCTCGTGTTGTATTATTACTTACTTTTGAGGCTTATTATTTCAATGAGATCATACTAGAAAAAAGTATTTTTCACAATATCTGGTGATACGACCACATATTGTGAAAAATACTTTTTTCTACATCTTTACTTCTCTGCCAAACGAAACAGCATGTTCCTTTATTATTGTCTTAAAGTTATAAACTTATAAAACTCCCAAAATATTAAAAACTTCCAAAAACACTAAATATGTATTTGAATGGAATCGAACCCGTAACATCATGGACGGAAAGCGCTCATACGTGCCATTCGACCATAATGACATTTAATTCGACCATAATGACATTTACTTAGCCCGGCGAATTTAAGTTATTTTTACGTTCAGATAACCTTTTAACTTTATATTAAAATTTGCGAGGGTAAGCTGATAAACTGAACATCGAATCGGTTTTAATAAAAATTTACTTACGCCCGTTCGTTCGTTACTCCCTGTTAGATTGCTTTTGTTGTTGATTTATACTTACTGTTGATAATCGTTGCTATATCGATTTGGTGAAAAGATCGCAAATAATTGCTTTTTATAATCAAGGCAAGAATTTGTCTGAAATCGCTACAGAAGTCGGTGTTAACGTGAGTAGTTTTCGTGAATATAAGTTAGTTAGTTAAATATATTTTTTAAAGATAATTTAAAAATCTGACATTTTGTTTCAGAGAAAAACCTTTGTTTTATGGGTCTGACGATTTGAAGAAGAAATATCTTTGTTACATCGGCAAAGAACCGGCCGAGCCCAACTCAACCACTCAGTAGCGTCAAATCATGGTGAGGGATTATGAGGAAAATGGATTTATTCTGACAAGTCACTACGCCAGTTTATTCGACACCAGCATGCGCAATGTCCGACGTGCTCTGCACAGCGAGGGCCTATATCACCGCTGGCATGCCGTCAAACCCTTGCTTACTGCAGCTCACAAAGGAGCAAGGTTAGCGTTCGCCTTGGAGCATTTAGATTTCGACTGGAGTAATGTCGTCTTTACTGACGAAAATCTTTTAAATCCAGCCAACACGGACGACTTACTTTATGACGGCGGAATAATACCCGCTATGATAGCAATCACGTTGTGCCCAACGCCCAACATGGAGTCTGGTCGGATATGTGTGAATATGTGGGGCTGGATGAGCGCAGCCGACCCGGGGGAATTAGTGCGAATGCCTAGCCGAGCGACCAGTGCTTATTATATGGACGTGTTGGAGGACACCATGCTACCCATTGTTCGCAATATGTATCCGGAAGATGAATGTATTCGTGCAATAACGAATGCTCAGATGTACTGCAGCTGTAGGCCCATTTTTAAAAAATTGAACATTTTGCCTTTGCCTTGTATGTACATTTGGAGGATTTGTAATTTTGTTAAAACATTTCCGAAATATTTTATGAAGCGTTCGGATGTGCTTTCTGGTAATCCAAGAGAGCATAATAGGGATCTCTTGCATCAGCCACGTTGTAAAACTGATATTTATAGAAGAAATGCATACAACATGTGCATTGTGATTTTTAATAACTTGCCGATTCAAATAAAACCCCTTGAAGGCAAGGAATTTAGTCGAACCTTAAGAAAGTGGCTCCTTGAGAACTGTTTTTATAGCGTCAAAGATTTTATAAATCACAGCACGGCATAAACTTCTCGACATAATCCGCAATTTGGACATTTTTAGTATTATTGTATAAAATACTTTTTTTTTTTTCTCTTATTGACTGTGTTTTATCGCTATTTTGAATTACCTAATTTTAATATTATAATTGAATGTTGTATTACATGTACCTACATGTCACATATTTGCATGCTGTTTGTAAACGGCTGAAAAGGAGGAATAACTTTTATGTAACACCAATTACTAACCCTTTTTAGCAAATTTAATAAATCATTATGAATTATGAATTACCGGTTGTATATTTGGTGCAAGATAATTGCCCTATACACCGTTCGCGTAGTGTGCGGGAGTGGAGTGGTTCGGCTAGCGCAATGACATAGCGGTAATTCGTGGCCGGCTAGGTCACCAGACCTAAATCCCATCTTAAATTTATGGGGTGTGATGGTTCAACGGTGGGATAACCAGAATGAGCGAACCCCAGAAGCATTAGAGGCTCATTGTTTGCAAGTTTAGCATTCGTGGCTCGAGCTTGTGCAGGAATCTTATTGATTCAATGCGTTCTCGCATGCTGGCTGTTATCGAACAGAATGGGGGCTACACTAAATATTAAGGTATACCTATTAAGTAGGTAGGTAGGTGGTTTATATTATTTGGTCGAGACCGGGTTATATACTTAAATCTGTTTAACAAGTGACTAGAAAGTTAACGCAAGCATAACAATATAAATATCTATAACTGTTTTATTTCTAGTGTGCAAATCCAAATAAAAACCTAATTTCCTTTCATAAATTAACTCACTAATTGTCTTATTCCCACCGTATTTTGTTTCAAATAGGTAATACAACTTGTACTGTTTATAAACTAGCTCCCCCGCGACTACAAAGCTACCACACGTTTTACTAATTACGATAAGCCGGTCTTTAGATTTGTTTTTTATTGTGGTGAAGCTTCAAACCTCTTCCCGAATCTGGAAACGAAACTTAAGCTTCTGGCCTCGATAAAATGGTAAATATAACTGGTTGAATTGTTACTTGTGTGCGTAATATTATCAAATTAGTATAAGTATAATTTTACTCTAATGAAGGAATAAATGTTTTAATAAAAAAGACAATAGTTTTATTTAATTAATAAATGTTTTTTAAAGCATGCTTTTATCTTTCTAATCAATATTACCTATTTATCGCAATAAAATCGTTCTCAAAAAATAAAAAAAGGAATAAAGATCAAAATCCGAAGAGATTCGATCTTACGACCTATCAGATCCTAGCAGTTCAGAAGACGTAAAACCACTGAGCCATTACTATGTCTAAGTGAACGGACGAAATATCGACTTGTATCTTAGGAAGTTGTAATAAGCGTCAAATGAACTGGTTTAGTCAACACCGCCATCTAGTTTAATGTTTGAGAACGTGGACGCAAGTCTTCAGAGGATTATCGCCTTATAGGTGCCCATGCAATTTTGACCGTGACTGTACATTGAATTAAATCACCTAAAATGGCTTGCTTTAGCTTGTATTAAAACACAGAAGAACATGGTAATTTTAATTAGATATTTGTAATTATGATTTTTGCAGGTAGTTTTGAGGTAGCCGTAAATGATAGCTTGGTTTATTCCAAGCTCCAAACTATGGCCCTGCCTGACTACAATGAAGTCTCACAAGTAGTAAATGATGTTTCAAATGGCAGTGAGCCCAGAGAGATTAAAGGACAACAACCCATAAATTGTGCAATATCATAATATTTTATTTAACAAATCCCTGTATTGGAAATAGTCTTTCAGTGTGATAATGTTTTGCCTTTAATGTTTGTTGTATAGTTTGTCAATCAGCCATAATATTCACAATACATTTTTGTTTTAGAATAATATATCTATTATATGTATATAAATCAATTAATTTTGAAAATAAAAGGTAATACAAATACAACTAATTATATATTATTATAATCAATTATTTCCTAAATAATTGTTTACCAGAAAAAAAAGTAATCTAATAAGAACAATGTTGTGATTTCAAAAGCTTTTTTAAAATAGGATACAATTCAAATTATGTGTCAAACAAACTCAAAGTATCATAACCATGAATGTAGGAAATTCATAGAAAACCAATCTGTGAATCTGTAAACAGAAAGGACTTTGGTTAAAGGTTACTCCAAACATTTTACAAATAAGTTTAAAGCTCCTCAAACACGAGAAATATTGTAAATACAAGCTTGACGTGGAATTATATTCAAAATGTTACATATAGTTCACATTTCATTATTGTTTATTATTTTATTATTACAAGTAGGTAAATAGATACACTTTCCTTATTTGAAAAAAGCTAAATCCTGCTTTCAACAATCGACTAAACTGATACACATAATACCTTCGCTGATGCAACGATTACGCAGTGACACGTTGTGACCGCGTCTTTTGCGCCGACCGGTGCGGTCACGTCCAAACGACATTTAATAACTTTTTTTCTACTCGCGTACTATAAACCGCTAATATTGATATCGTTAACGGTATCAGAATACCACCTATTGCGTAACCGAAGCGGGAAAACAATTCTATAATGAGCGCTGCCATGGAAAAGTTCTATAATTATTATTATAGCATTGTTATTACCATGGTAACGGGCATTCCGGGGGTGCGCCAAAGTTGAACTAAATTTTTAATGTCGATTATCGGAAATCCGAAAATGTTGTTCCTAATAATTTACATCCTAATAATCACTACTCATAACTACTTTGTTCCTAACGCTCTGAATTCCTAATCATTCAACTTCATAATGTCCGTTGCAATAAACATCGATCATACTACTATTTGTTTTCCTATATTTTCTCAACATAACCATCTTTTACACTATTGTTCATTGTTATATTTGTTTTATGTAGAATGGTTTTTATTCCTAAAATTGCACATTATTATAAGTATACTGAGACATGATACATATAAAAAAATAGGACTTAGAAAAATTTCGGTGTGGTTTTGTATGGAGCCAGACTTTAAATTTTCATAAATGCGATGTCTTATTGACACTATTTTTTTATAATTCTACCACATAGAATACGTTAAAATAAGCACATTTTACTTGAAAAACTTTTCTCTAAAGTTAATAGTGACTGAGATCCTAAGGGTCCGTCATTACGTAGGCAGTAGGGAATAGGGACTTAGTGGCAAAACCGACTCGGATCGCGGATAGGTTAGAAGACGAAAGCGGGAGCTTCGCTCCCGCTTTCGTCTTCGAGGTTATTTTTTTTTATAAAAGAGCAGATCATCTTTAACTTTAAAATAATCCTGCGTAAAGTCCTGTACTCGGAAAGTAGGTTACACTAAAAATGTAACGAACTAAAAAAAATACATTCGGAGTAAAATTTTTTAGGTGAGCCAATATAGACCCAAAAAAAATATGATTAAGAATGTTATTTAAAAAAAAAATAGGAGTTTACAAAAAGTTACATCAGTGACATTAGCACTTAAAATTTTAAGAGATATGAGTTTTATGAGCTACGTTAATAGTAAAATAAATTGTAGGAACGAAATTTTTAGGAAAACATTTTTTAGGAGCAGTGATCATTAGGAGTACAAATCGTTAGGAAAATCAATTTCGGGTGATAAACTTTAGCGAAGCCAATATGGACCCGCATTCCGGATGTCAGTGTCGGCGTTGTAGTGAACACTGAATCTTATTTTGTATAATAAAATGTAAAAATATATTTTAACACCAATTAAAATTACTTATAGGTATTAAAAACAAAATTAATTTTCAAACTAATATGTGTCTAGAATTACAGTTTTTTAAATGACTATAAATTGATAGTTGAATATCCATCAATTTATTTGGTTACCATGGTTACGTTCAATATGGATATCAACAAAGTGGCGTTTCAACTTTTGTGATAAGTTGTCAGTCACTCAACTAGTAACTATTAAAATTTGCATGAAATTTGTTGACATTTAACAATAAAATTTACAAACTAATAACGCCAACCTGAATAATGAAAATGACTTTGCTAACAACTAATTTGTTAGCAGAAAAATCGATGAAAGTATTACGTGAAAAGTTAGTGATTGTTTATTTTTGTCATTATCATTTTAAGCTTGTAGAAAAGTTATGTATGCAACAATACATAATTAGCTCTTAAGGTACTCGTGCCTGTAATTAGAATGAACTGACAGCACTCGTCCCTTAAGAAGCTTCATTATGTATCAGTTACATAAATAACTATTGCGATTTTGACGCTCCTCAGTTAAGCAGCTTCAGCGTATTTCAAGCTTAGGTATGGTCGATCCTTTATGTATTCAGAATGCTTACCACTACTCCTTGACGTTGAAGTTAATAGACGCCTTAGTTCTACAATCACCTGTAGCCTGTACCTGTTATTTTGGTTGCCATAATTTGGTGTCCTACTTGAAGGGTTAAAAGTCTTAAAACATGTTAACCTTATTTTTGAAATATTAATATTCGCAACTGACTTGTTTTTTTTATGAGGAGAAAGAACAGGTTAAATACAATAAAAACTATAAGGGTAAAGTAGACAATCATAATAGACAAATTTGACAACATGAACAATACTAACAAAGACAATGTTACAATCAAGGGCCGAACTTCATGTTCACGCTAATAATAAGCATTTAATGAGGTTTTCCCCAACATTGAGACCATTCAACGGGGAAGGTTAAATCTTTACATTGATGTTCACTCGTGCAAACCCGCGACAAGTCGCTAGTTAAATATGAAAATAAGTTGGACTAATCCTCACAAATAACTGTAATAAATATATTTTTGTACTGCCACATTGAAATGCACACATTGTTAATGTTGACCACATTTATCTTGTGCTTTTTAATTGATATGGACAATCAATATAGCACTAAAAAATATTCAATTAAGTTCAAATAATATAGTTTTCGGTGTAATCGATAAAACAATGTTTGATACTGTGGTTATAACTAGTGATTGTAACTAAACATATTTTACTATTCATGACATTCTGAACTTATCCAACTAAAGCTACCAAGAAATTGATTTTTAAATAAAATAAGTGTATGTGTGTTCTTAATCGACAATGACTCTGATAGTCACTCGCCTAACCTTTAAAAAATAGGATTATCGTATAATATTATTAAACATAATAATGGGGCCAATTCATACGTGTATGCCTCAGGTGTACCTTAAAACTCGAGTCAATCTCCTGATAAGAGTATCTGTCAGATATAATTTAAATCTGTCCTTTTCTTTCGTTTGTATGACAAAAACACATCTGGAATTAAAAAAAAAAAGAATGACGATTGACGTTTCTTGAATTAAGCTTTGCAGACATTTAAAATTAAAGGATAGTGTCCTAAAAAAACGAATTAGTCCGTCATTTACATTATCAAAAAATATTTAACATATTTTTACTTTTGTCAATTAAACAAAACCGGGCAAGTGCACGTCGGACCATGCTCAGTGTAGGGTTCCAAAGCCACTAAGTACCCACTACAAACATAAAAACAACAAGTAGCAACTAATTTCTATTTAAAGTCATTTGGTGCCGTTTAAGATGATTTTAGTAGGTAGGTTTAAACACTTTAATAGCCTATAGATCTCAAAAACCAATGATGTCTACTTAGTCGTGATAATTTTTCTT
This sequence comes from Acleris sparsana, assembly GCA_923062465.1. Classification (NCBI taxonomy): domain Eukaryota; kingdom Metazoa; phylum Arthropoda; class Insecta; order Lepidoptera; family Tortricidae; genus Acleris; species Acleris sparsana. Next base: position 9,235,126 of record OV281293.1, read on the forward strand.
TTTAATTCTTTATATGCGCTTTATTTGAAGACATTTTTCAGATTTTTAGTATTTGTAGTTTTGGACGTGGGGGACACTTACCTCTAACAAGAATTAGCGCTTTAAAGCTTAAAAAACGGATTTCTTAATCTAAAAATTATATTAACAAAAACGCAATATTTTTGAAAGACCTATGTAACACACCCCACTATATCAGGTAGATGAGAAAAAAAATACATCCCCAAGTTACATGTACACTAAAATAACTTGTTTAAAGATTTCATCTTACTACTTTGTTGGCTTGACTAATATGTATGTTCAATTTCATGCCAAATTTGGCTTTCTAGTACTAAGAGTCTGAGCTAGGCTGCGGACGGACGGACATGGTGAAACTATAAGGGTTCCTTCCTAGTTTAACTACGGAACCCTAAAACATTACAAAGATAAAGTTCGTTGAAGTTTCGCGTGACGTCCCGCCGTGGCACACTTTATACCACGTTGCGACGTCATGAGCCCCCACTCCTGGACTTGAATTTGATAAATCAAAAAATTACGTGATTCATATTTTTTGATAATCTTACCGACGGACTAATTAGATCTTTTTTTAACCCAGGACACACCCCTATTGGCCCCATTATGTAGGTATGTACAATCAACCAATTTGAAACATAGGCCAACTATGGAACTATTTCAAAGTGACAAACTTTTAAATAACTTAATTAAAACGTCACTTTGACATAGTTCTATAAGTGGCCTAAGAATCAAATTGGTTGACTACCGTATACATTCAGCTGCATCCCGCAAGGCGGGTCCATTTCAAATGAATAGCAGAGTCAGGGCAGAAAGTTTATATACTGACCGAAATTCTGCTGGCCATTTGACCATTTTCCTAACGTTTTAACAAAGAAACCAAATATTTTACGTGCATCTAGTCAAAACAGTAAACGGTGACTACTTTATAGTGCTTATAATAATTATGTAGATAAATTGTCTATAGTTGGATTAATCTACGATTATCCCTGTGATAGGTCATTTAAACACGTACTTATTACATTTGCTTCTTTAACTTTTCATAAACACTAAATTAATAATGGCCTATTTTTATTTACCTCGCCTTTGAACAGAGTATAGCGTATAGTATAGTATTTATGAAATACATTGATGCAAAACTTGTGACGACGCTACGTTAGTTGTTTAATAATCACCACTCTTTATATGCCTTGCTGACAAGAGTTAAGTGTTTATATAAAAAATACAGAGGACAAGACAAATTGACCTATCCCAAACTAAGCTCTAGGCTTGAACGTATACGTAAACAGTATAATCCCGAAAGTTCATAATATCTACATTTAAAATACCACCATTAAATTTCGAAAATCAAAATACCGAAACTGCTTGAAATGTCTATTTTCTAATGAATAATGTTTAAAATCTCGAATGTTTATAATCCCGAAAGTAAGGTTGTCCGAAGATATTTAATATCAATTTTCAAGTGACCCAGTGTTTAAAATCCCGAAAGTACGTACGAGACCCGAGACCGTCTCGTTTTAGTCGAGTCTCGAGCCGAATCCGTCACAGAAACGAATCTGACAACCCCGTTTCTACGTGGTCTTGTCTGCCCTACCCCTAGAGTGTATATGAAAAGCCGAAGGCGCGGAGGTAGGGCAACCCTCGCCCGCTGTTAGAAAGCGCAGGTAACAAAGGCGAGGAAAGGTGCCGTGCTTTCTTACGCAAAAGCGGATGGGTTGCACTTTCCGCAGCGCCGGAGCAGACCAGTAGGTAACGAACTGTCGGGATTTTAAACTTTCGGTAAAATAATAATTCGACGTTTTAATATTCGGCCTTACCACAATATCTTCTCGTCCAATATACGGCAGTGTCTCAAGTCGAAAGTCTTCGACCAGTATGTGTTGACGTTGAGTGTGATGAGTTGATGACTTAGGGTACTGAAACGGGCACTAACGATGGGCTTCATAAGAAATTCTAAGGTCACTCAAAGAACAATGGAAAGCTATGCTCAGACTTTCTTTGCGCGATCGAAATGATGAGTTCCGCGCGAAACCCGAAGCCTTAAGAAGTGGGCGAGGCACATCGTTCGCAGAACCGATGGCCGATGGGGTCCAAGACTTCTCGAGTGACGTCCGCATAGCGGAAGAAGCAGCGTGCGTAGGCCTTCAACAAGGTGAATCGACGACGTTTCTAAGGATGCGGGGAACCGATGGATTCAAGCGGCGCAGGACCGGTTCTTGTAGCAAACCTTTGGGGAGGCCTATGCCTATGCTCAGCTATGCCCAGCTATGGTGGTCTTTCGGCTTAAATGATGAGCTAGACTAACCACGTCATCAAACCGAAAATTACAAATTATGTGCCATACCATATTACAGGGATCATCCTACATTGATCGAATTATAAAATATGTAACATTCGTTATTGTCACCTGCTTATGTTATCGTCGTTGGGTATTGGAGTAATTGAAGAGTGTTTTTTTAGTACACAATCTTTGGAGTTGTCATTTGCACCGACATAGGTCAAGTAGATTCCAAAGCGTAGTTTTCCGCCGAACTGTTCTGATATTGTTCTAAGGGGCTCTATAGTCTTCGTGCCCGTTGTCTGATCAATGCAGACCATCTGGCAGCGATTACATTGACCCTCCACCTGGAAACGTATGTATATATTTTGATCTTTTATCTTAACAGTTACCCCTACCAACGGGCCTATTATTGGTTGCATTTATCGATGTGGATAACCGATGGTAAAATATTTGTTACTTTCTGACCAATACGTAAGTGCAAGAGTGACAGATGCTTTATCCACCGCGATAAAGGCGACCATAATACGGGCCCTGAGATCGTGAGACACGGACTTTTACCGTCGTGCGGCTATCTATGGTAATGTAATTATAATTTCGTGGATAAATAAATAATCTTCAATACTTTTACCACAGTCATACATACAGTTGCGCAGCGTATGTACCTATTTGCGCAGAGCAATGGAGTGGAGTGTGGAAAATCGCGAGGAAGCTGGCGGCGCGGCATCATACTTACGCAAAATATATTAGTTTACGTGGACAAAACACTTAAAAATATGTATAGGATTTTCAAATGAAAACTCACTCTAAAAAAAAAACATAAAATGAGGTAATTAAAAAAATAATAATAAGCGAAACAATTGTTTGTTTTCTATTGTATTCTATTCTATTCTATCATTACTCGTATACCCAGAAGTGCCAGGCTGCTTTTCTACTAGAACTGAGCATGGCAGCTAAGCAGTGTACGAAAAACATACCAATAGGATTACTTCATGAAGGAATTGGTTTTGATGCTCGTGCATCACTCATATACCTAGCTCAGTTTAGCTCGACAGGGTTATTAAGGGCAGCAGGAATAGGCCCAATAGGTAAAATTTAGGAAACCTATAGTTAGTTACCTTGAACTCATGATTTCCTATTATCACTCGTTGCCACTCCCTTTCAGCTAGTTCTTCATCCATGTCTATAATAATATTTCCTCGGAATCGATCAGTTAAATGGTCTATGTCGTCACTGAAGTCAGGATCTTCAATTTTATCTCTTAGCCATCGCACGGTGGCCTTGTTTATCAGTAGATATTGGGCCTGGTTACTCAGAGAAAGCAGTTTGTTTGTGGATTCACCTTTTTTCTTAAGAACCCTGTCGTTTGACTGTCTGACTAGCCTCAGGTACGAAACCTCCAAAGCTTCGGATATCCAGTCGGCCACATGATCACCACAATCTAATCCTTTTACACTGTCTGTGCAAACTTTCGACTGACAAAACACTGCAACTCTATGCTGGTGTTCATAGTCGAAATCTAGAGGTATTGTGATTGGGGATTTGCCTGAAAACAATTAAGTATAAGTTTTAGAAATCTTATAATATGAGCAGTGATTAGAAACGGTAGACAAGTTACTTAAACAGTACGCAAGTTTATTGACGGGTTACTGGTATAGGAATACATTTTCATTGGAGTTAGGTACTATGTCTGTGTTATTGACACGTGAATAAACTTGAGTTAATTTTAGATATTTCGAATTTGCCTATTCCGATCATTCAATATGAGAAACAAATTCCAGCATTTAAAAACACAAGTCTAGAGAATTTAAGATTTCTACCTTGAAAATTCAAAATAAGCAATCTATGCTTCAAATCTATGATTGGTTTTATCAAACACATCAGCATGTTCTGTTTTTGAGTTAGACAAACGCCATTATCTTTTATCACCATCCACTCTCGGTCGTACTCGAACCCTTTTTGTCCGAGTTTCCAAGAACTTCTTACTTTGAATCCACCACATGATTTGACTGGAAAAATAATTACATCCTCCAATTTTATTTTAGATGTAGGTTGATGGGCTTCCGGGAGAATAACTTTTTGTACATATTGTTCCTTTAAAAATTTCAATGTCTCATCCTCGTTTAGATATGCATTCGAATCGTTACTAATGCTTTTTACTCGTAATGATCTACTAAACTTTGTCTTGACAAAGCAGCGGCAAATCATAAGGAGTAATTTATCAAGATCATTGTATGTATTGTAATAAGCAAAGGACACTCGGATTGCACCAGTCGGTCTTCCTTTAATTAAATCTATGTCATCTCCACATTTATGGCCAGCATTAAAGGATTCTTTCATCTCCTTATTGGATACTTGGAGATGACGTTGGCAAGATCCAGAATTGCAAAAACATCCTGTCCTGACACTTATATTGAAAAGATCCGCCATGACCTGAAACTAAAGTAAAAATAAAAAATAATTAGGTATACTAACATTGCATCAATTTCGTTGGATGATTATAAACATTGTAGCATAAGGTTACTTTAACACATTATAGACTAGGAGGTCACAACTAATCTGGGCACGACGTATGCCAAATATGTAAAATCTGACCAAAATCTTGGTTGCGTTGTAGAGCTATACCCGTTCAAAGATACTTGATTATTATTTGTGTTCTTTGATTATTAGTATTTATATTTGACGATCTCAATGTAATTTCGTATTTTTTCATGAAATGCAATTTATATTGTAATATTACATTAATGACTAAATAAAACTAAACTAAACTTGTCTGACCAAAAAACGAAAGTTATACAGGTAAATATTGTAGGTAAAGTCCTAGGTGATATTCAGGTCAATTACGTAAAAACATTTCGCGTCGCGTTACGTCGCACGTACGCACGGGGTGTAAACGCAGATCCAAAGGAAAGAAGGTAAAGCGCTGAGTACCCATCCACGATCCAAAAGTTCTGATAATGTTAAAAGATTCGTTGCATTTGCCAATTACTATTTTGACTATCTAGCGCTGGTAGATTTTGACGTGTAAAAGTGCCCGTGCGGCCTAATTACTGAATAAACATCTTTTATCTTTTTTTTTTAGACTTCACAGAGACCATAACTTTCATTCTTCATACGGATGCTGCCTGAGTTCACAGCGAATACGTCGCGCGCTCGCCTCGCTTTCATTCAACTCGCCCGCATATCGCAAACTTAAATAAGGCCCTTAGAAGTAAATACGTTTCTTTGTAAATACTGAATAAATAATCTGTTCCACTAATTGATACCATAAACCGATGTCTAAGAATAAGAATAAATAAGTTATGATGACCTTTTGTAATAATATATATATATATATATATATTTATTTTTTTATTCCAAAAGGTCATCATAACTAAGTTATATAGTAGTATATTGTAAAGAGGCAAGTAATATTAGTCTTTTTTAGAGTTCGTTACCAAAATGGTAAAAAAGGAACCCTTATGTTGAGACTTTGGTGTCTCTCTGTCTGTCTGTCTGTCTATATGTCACAGCAGTTTTTTTCAGAAACTATTGAAGCTATCAACTTGAAATTTGGCATAGTCGTATAACTTGCTAGCCTGCATCTGTTTGTAGTAAAAAAATATGAAATTATTTTACTAAATATTTTAAAAGCGGTCTAGAATGGCGGGTTGAAAATAAAAGTAATTTGATTAGGTATAGCACACGGGGTGTCATACCTATATAAAAGGGCTCAGTCTCTACATACATATTGTTTTTTTTTTATAATTTTCCGTAACGTACTTTTTGATTTATAGCCAAAAATGTACAAGAATTTACCGTTATCTCCGAAGTTTATGTACCGAAAAATCTTAAAAATTCCTGATTTAAATATTATTACTTATATTTTACGCGACAAATAAAATAAAGTTATCAAACTATACAGTTTTGGAAAAAATATCAAAAAGCTTTAAAAATCTGTATTAAAATTTAGGCTTGTCTAAATGGACCATAATAATTGCATAGATAATAAAGTTCATAACAAAATGAGTTTTTTTCTTAAATTTCGTCGTTCTAGCACTTGACCGGTTTTTTTATTAGCACTCCTTGATTTTTGGTGATTTTTCGGGGGAGCTGAAGCAGAAGTCTACTTTAACACATTAGCAGTAACATCTTGGTTTACTGCAACATGAACAGTCTGGGGCATTAATATTATATACAGCCGTCGCGACAAATATATGTATACACGGACCTTATTGCAGTGGCATAAAGATGTATAGATGTTTTTGACGTCTTGGGAACGTATATATATATTTATGCCCTTGACTGTACCTACACATCTTGCTTGTGTCAGCATTAACCATACATACGAGGGTGAATTGAAAAGTTTTGAGACTGTTGATAATAAAATTAAAGGAAAAATAATACTGGTACACGTAAGACTTTACATATTTTTATCATACTGAACTATCTTTTGTTTTTCTTTTGTCACAATTGCAAATTTGGAGTCAAATTACTAAACGACGTTCGCGGTTTCCTTTAGAATTGATAAAATTTAGTACCGTTCTGTTATAAAGTACTTACAAAAACAGGCTTAACGCCAAAACACATTTTTGTAGATATCTACCAGACTTTAGGAGAATCCACTCCATCATATACCACTGTAAAACGATGGGTAGCATATTTTAAGCGGGGCAGAGAAGCAGTTGAAAATGAACCTACCCTTTTCGGCTTCTAAAGAAGAAAATGACAATAAAATACTAGATATAGTTATGAATGACAGGCGGTTGAAAGTTGAAGAGATAGCGGAGAAAATTGGCATTTCCTATGAGAGAGTACAAAGCATAATCACCAAGGATCCTAGATTTCCTAAGGTCTCTGCAAGGTGGGCAAACTAAACTGCTATCAGCTGATAATAAACGCACCCGCCATACAGTGTCACAGGATTGTTTGCATCCGTTTCAATGCGACCCACAAGATTTTCTTGGTCGTTTCATAACTAAGGACGAAACTTGGGACCACCAAAATACACCGGAGTCAAAAGTGCAATCAAAAAAGGAAAAATGTCAGGGTGTCCACCTCCTAAAAAAGCTGAGGCCATTTTATCAGCGAAGAAATTTTTTAATGACTTCAGTGCAAAGGGCTCATCATTGCTGATTATCTCGAAAAGGGTAAAACCATAAATGTTTATTACGATTGCACCCTCTTACAACGTTTACGTGAAGAAATAAAAACGAAAAGACCTGAAATGATATCTAAAAAACGGTTGTTTCACAAAGACAATGCTCCTGTCCAAACTGAAGTGAAATCTATCGCACAAATACGTAACTGAGTTTGAATTGTTGCCGCATCCACCCTATTCGCCGGACTTGGCCCCCTCTGATTATCATATTTTCCCGATTAACCTAAAAAAAACACTTGGACAGGACGGAACTTTTGGACAGATATTGAGGTAGTTACCTACATGAAGCTGTGACTAAATATTTAGATCACCTTGAAGATTCAATTTTTTTAGAAGGAATAATGAAGTTAGAAGCAATGGAAGTGTATAGATCGTTTTGGAGACTATGTAGAGAAATAAAATTGTTATTAAATCTCGTCTTTATATTAAAGGTTAGGCTCAAAACTTTTCAATTCACCCTCATACGTATATACTGTACTTCAATACTTACTTCATTAAAACCACTATGGGATCCGTCTTCTCTTAAAATACTAAAAGTCACGATTCCTCCTTGTTTCTTGATGTCTTCAAAACCAGTGTCCATGTAGAGAACAACAGCTCTAGCATCATTAGGGTGCCTGAGGTTCCTCAGTTGTTCATATAGATCTTTGGCAAGGTAATATGTATGAAATGATATAGTTTCCATGAGATCATTATGTATTACCTTTGGTATTATTCTATGCATGGTATCAAAACAGTGCTTTAAGGCAAGTATAGATAAGAAATTAACTGTACCATCTTCAAATCTGTAAGCAAATGGAAATGTTTATGATCTAACATACCTTATTCAAATCATTGTTTTAAATTGAATGCCTTTACTTATGCATTTGTTCAGAAACAATTACCTTTCATGAAGGAGTTCTCTTTTCACATGGAAATCTTCAGTACTTAAGACAATATCTACTGTACCTCCACCGAAGTACCGTTTCTGACTTAAAAGATTTGCACTACTATTTTTTACCAATAGCGCCCCTAATCCAGTTGGATAACCAAACATTTTGTAAAACGAAAGACATACATAGTCTGGCTGTGTCTTTGATAAGTCTAATCTATTTGTAGGAACAAATGCGGCAGCATCTAGTAAAATATACCAATTACAATTCAGTTGACACAGTTGTTTCTTTTTGTATTTGTTTAGACATCCATCTTTTATTGCATCTATACAGTCAAGTGGATATTTAAATCCATTAAAATTACTCTGTGCTGCATAAGCCAGTAAGGAGTTGCCCTTCCCTTTGATTATTTTGCTTTGTTTAGTAGATGGTTTAGAATTTTTCAAGGTCTCTAAAAAGTCATGGTGTGACACATGAATAACATCAGCATTTTTCTCTTTGGCTATCTCTCTAAGACCAAGGACTGATGTGTGATTATCTTGTAGATATAGAAAAGTACCACGGTTTTGTTTATCACCATCAAAATTGAATGCTTCTACAACTAGCTTAAGCGACTGTGTTGTCCCTGAGGTAAATATCACAGTGTAGTTGGATGAGTCTGTATTGAAATGGTTCAACACCAGGCTTCTTATTTGGTCTATGCAGTCTCTTGTATACTTGTCGGAGTGTGGGTTCATGTACACATTTTTTAATAGGTCATTATTCACAAGTCTGAGCAAACATTCAGGGTACAATGTAGCACCAGCATTTTCAAGGTAGCATCTGTCTGAAATAAACAAAATACATTATGTAAATTATTGCAACACTATCCACACAGATGGAATACTATATAATTTAATAATATTATAAAAATTGTTGTAGAAATGAAAAAAATATATTTTTAAGTAATTTCTTACAATGTAATTCAATTTAGTTTCAGGGGTATGATGTGTTTTCATGAGTGTTGTTATAAGTTATATTTTTTTGCCAATATTATTTTTATTGGCATTAAGTTTGCTTTTTGTATATTGTTTTGTGCAATTAAGATTAAATAAATAAATATTAAAGCAGAACATGCCATGACGTTCAAGAAAAGGAGGTGGCTTTAAAATAATTAAAATATACCATGACACAGAATTGTACAATTTTGTCAGATATGGTATAAAGAGGGCAGACACCTACTTTAAATAGGTTTGTATGTATGTAAACTCTTTATTTCACAAACAGAAAATACACAAAAAAGGCACAAAGGCGAACATATCCCTTTAAGGGATCTCTTCCAGTTAACCCAGAAATTGAGAGATGAATAAAAGCAACATATGACCAAACATACAATAATTTAGGATAGGAAGAATAAAAATTGCAAATAAATACGTAGTTATACTCAGTTAGTTGGTCTCAAAGAGTGTTTTAATCCTTGATAGAAATGGGACAGATTGGCAATAAGAAAAAAAGACTCAAATTGTGTCAATTTTCTTGCTGATTTTATCAAAAATCTGTAAATGTTTATTGTCATCACTATAAAAGATAGTAAAGATCTCCGAAGAGCATTTTTGCGTAGCAGCAAGGATCTAGTAGCTGTCCTTACTGCCCCATCTCAACTTTCCACCCTGTACAGATTTAAATGAAGCAATAGACTGAAATTGCCTGATATCATTTGGCAGACTAAATATTCCATTAGCGAACAAGGGCCTATTGCATAATAATGTACAAGGCCATACTATTAGGAAAAAACCATTCAATACCACAAATACTATTGGAACACCAAGATTTGTACACCTTTGTCCTTTTTAATTTGCATAAAATCACAAAAGAGAAATGCCATAGGTACTAACTTGTTTCCAAGGACTGTGTATAGAAATTTCATTGGTTGTCTGCACTGCCCTAATACCAAAGGCAGTTATCCACTTTCTTTAGGATTACAGCAGTGCATTTTACTTATGAACAGTCATTTGCTTTTTTTGATAAATTGCACTTACAGTTCTATACAAAGTAAAGTGTATTCGCTAGGGACTTGCTTCTTAGAAACACAAAATAATAATAATAATAATAATATACATTCCCAGAAAAATAAAGACAATTTTGTTAATAATACTATCAATATTAAAGTACCTACCTAACCGGTATACAATTTACTGAAGAGAAAGTATTATATTGAATGACTGTAATGTACTTTCACTATTAATGATAATGACAATAACAAGATCAAAAAAATTACATAACCTCGTGTAATGAGATAGTACCGCGTGCGTGCGAAAATCAAAGCAGGGAAACGTATAATATACCTATTAAATACATAAATATCCTGAATGTTAAGTAATTATTATTCACTTCGTACTTCTACTTCTATTTTGCGCAACTCACCTTTCAATCTTGTAAATTCCGCTGAAATATTTTGCATTTCATTATTACCAATAATTCTACTTAATGTGGTCATCTCGGGTGCAGTAACGTCGTTGCATTGATTAATTGTAACTATAACAAAACAATATCACTTAAAGTAGTAGGTATCCACAATCGCATTAATACATTTTACTAACATGGAAACCTACTAATGGCTGCGGCGGCAGATTTATAACTGATGAAAACATCACTAACGTTTGCTTGTTATTCTGCTTCTAACCTTGTATTGTTTGTGTAGTAATAACAGTAATTTCTTTAATTCAATATAAAATTATCTCTTTGACATGTCATTCAGTGTTGCCATATGCTGAAACTCAAAATCTGTTGTGAAATATTTCTAAATCTGTTTGGCAGCAATTACATATAATCTGTATGAAATCTGTATATAGGAAGGGATATGTCCATGGTTCACGTCACCATGGACAAAATAATTATGATATTGATGACAGTCTGAAGGGTTCTCTATCGTTTGCCCGAATTTCATTTGCTATAATCGTATCACTTGCCATAATATTTATTTGCTATAAAGGCATTTTTTCTGAAACCGTGAAGTACTCAGAATTGTTAAAAACCCAACCTAACCTACCCTTTTGGGATCTATATGATGGCATGTAAAAATTACCTAAAAGGTTTACGGTTTCAGAATAAATGCCTTTATAGCAAATAAATATTATGGCAAGTGATACGATTAGGTATAGCAAATGAAATTCGGGCAAACGATAGAATACGAGTCTGAAGTGCTACTTCAATGTTCGAAATTCGACGGTCGTATACTGCTGTCCCGCTTACCCGAATATTTCTCAACAGCAGATGGAGAGAGATGGCACTATAGTATTGTTGGATTTCGAACATCGGAGTTCTTCCTGCCCTGAATATTGCCAATTGTTACACCCAATTCAACATTAAAAAAGTAAAACGGCCAAAGCTATGTTGAACGTTAAATCATAAGATGCTGATGATGACCAAATCTGTATTGATTCAGATAAATCTGTAGGTATATATGGCAACACTGATGTCTGAATTGATACTATGATAAGATAAGAGTGATATGTGCATTATTTTATATTTAATATCATCCAGCTGAAAACACTTTTATTGTTAGGTATATATTATCTAGGTATTTTAAAGTGCCTAGTAAATTACAGACACAAACGGAAACTAGCATCAAACGGAATGAATAACCGTTCGGATAGTCTAAGAAAAAACAACGATACCTACCACTAAATAACAATAACGAAAATGTGAATTTGTTAAAAAAGGACGCTTAATAATGAGTTTTAATGTAGGTAAAAAATACTTGGGTAAAAATGAGGGTGCCGTTGAGTGAAATTAGCAACATTATCCAAAAAAGAGCGCCGACCAACTGAAGCGATCACAACGCGCGCCCACCGGGTCACTTAGGTTGGGCAGCGCTCCATCTTAGCTAAGCTAGCGCGAACCGGTCGCCAGCATAGGAGTTACTATTTGACATGTCACCTGTGGGTGCTTTTAAGATAAGATAAGATAAGATAAAGGACTAAACCAAAGCGCGTGGTGCTAACCAAATGTTCTTCTATTTAGTCTATCAGAGAAAATAGTCTTTAACCTTTTACTTTTGCGAAAATACTCTTTTATCGGCTTCGCGTGTGATATCCATGGACTTTTTCTCTAATAAGTCACTCGCATGGATTAATACATTTACTCGACATTGGCGAAATACTAATTAAATATAGAAATAGATAAGATAAATATATTTTTATTAATTAATTAACCAAGCACAAGAACGTACAAGAAAATATCTCATGGATCCTAAACTAGGCTGAACCTGTATCTTAGGGCCCAGTGGGCCAGTTTACAGACCGAAAAGGCAGGTATAGTTGCCGGCAAACTTCTTGAACACGTAACCTTGCTTGCGCAGAAGCGATTTTTAGGTTTCGTTGGGAGGGGGGCCGCGGGCGGCGGGAGGTGGCGGCGGGGGAGCACGCACCATTGGTCAATCAGTTGACGTTTGCGTCCCGCACCCCGTCCACGTCTTTCTGCCTCCCGAGTACACTTGCGTGCACTGATAAAGCCGATTGTTATCATTAATTTTCTTGTTATAATTTGATATTGATTTTTGAATCAATTTGAGAATGATATCCATGATATTGATGATAGTCAAGAAACAATGACTACCTTCAGCTCCCATGAACCAAGACCTAGTAGCAGCGCTGGCGCTATTGACTTAATGGAAGGAATATTCTTTTTAGTTCAAGACTAATCTATTTTAAATACTTTCCTGTATTTTTTAGGGTTATTCTAATAATAAACAGTTTTTTTTCACTTGTGTATCATTTATCCTAAGATTTGAAAATATTCTGTAACAAAAATTAGGTACTTACCTACTTTTTTTGCACGTAGGTATGTGTACGATGCGCGAACTTTCCCCCACTACCTTGCCTAATGTTCAAGAAGTTTGACGGCAATTATAATTAGGATTTACTTATAAAGTACAACAGTACAATTTTACAAATACCTGCTTTGACATAAATATTTAATGACTTTTAATATTTACCATCAATTTTGCATAAGACATTTCATATTTCATAAGATATTTCGACTAGCAAGTAGTAACACAAGCGTTTTTCTCAAACAATTTTACCTACTTATGCCTATGAAACAAGCTGTCACAATATGAGTACCTATCCAGTCGCTCTGCATTTCGTTTTACCAGCTAGTAATATTTTGAATTTGTCGCCTTTTTTGTGTCATCATTTCATCAACTCGCCACTCAGTGGTAGGACTCTACTTAGAAGAAAACATTGTATTTTTATTTGTGCGTGTTTTATTCAAAAGCGAAATTGGCAATATGATCCAAAAAATAGCGCTCAGTAGTCCCATCATAACGCGAACCGGTCGCTAAAGTTGGAATTACTATTTGTCATGATTGTCACCCATAGGTTTTTTTATTCAATATTCACATTTGACTGTATTTCAGCGCGACATTTTAAAAGTTTCTTTAAAAGTGTTTTCTGTAATACATTTTAAACCATGTACAATTTTGTTACCAAGGGGCTCTACGGGAGGCGTTCAATTTGTTTACGGTACCTATTTATTTAATTTATTGTTTCAATTTACTTTGAAACTTAACTTTTGAATAATTGTACATTTAATAATTCGTAACTGGGCATTTTCCAAAAAAGTCCTCTTAGCAGTACTCCTGCAGCAAATGCAACCATTTTACTAACGAGTGAGGATTGATACTGCTTTTATTGGATGCGAGATACCGCTTATTGACGTATGAGCGCATGTATAAATGAATGAGTAATTATCGCGATGTAATGGAAAAGTTACCATTGATAATTTTAGTCTAACTAGGGTTGATTTTATACGCTAACGTTAGCAATTTTCTAAAACATGCAAAGTGTAGGTATTAACTAGGTGGTTCTAATTTAAGCCTACGTTCCAACGAATGAGCAAATATTCACATTATTGTAGTTATACAAGAGTTGCGTTGTTGTTTATTAAAATAAAATACTCATAGTATCACTACTATTACTGATATTACTATAATCACTACTACTTAAACTACGAATATAAGTACCTACATTGTAGAGGGCCCAAACTTATCTTTTTTATGTAAGTAATTGGAGAAATGTCCTTTTTCCACGCAGTCACACAAACACGTCCGACGTAGGGGCACGTGCGCAGCGGGTCCGAGTGTACCGTGTCGCAGGTAAAATAGAGCCGAGTAAATGGATCAGTTTTTAATAATCATACATGAACAAGTCGCTAAAAATTGGAAGGGCTAGAAAAATTGCACTCTATAAAAGTAACATCAAAGAAGTAAAAAATATGTAGGTATACATTACGTAGATGACGTAGACTATCGTGTGTAGTTAAACCCCATAATTATATCAATTAATTAATCATCAGTTCCATTCCATTCATTCATTCCATCTTCAAGTGGCAAAAACGGAATCCTTATAATTTCTCAGTCGACCCGCTTATCACAGTTATTTTACGCAGATACTAAGGGCCGTATTAATAAACTCATCTTGACTAGGAGGCCCGTCACAAGATACGTCAAAGTAAACGCCAAACCATAGAACACTGTCATTTTTGACGCTTGTCGATACGAGCATTAGTATTATTGGGACGATGTAGCCAACATTGTTAGATCATCGTCATCATTTCAGCCGAAAGACGTCGTTCAGCCGAAAGACGTCGAATACTTAACATAGGGCCTTTTTCAATATTTGCTAGATGTACGAGTAAAATAATTATTTAAAAAATACTAGACGACTCTGTTGTTTTGGCTGCCACCATAATATTAACAATTTCGTTGTCCTTGGCAATACAATGTTCGGTATTGTAGGAATTTCCTTAGCATATAAGTGGTTAATAAAGTAACAGTCCCCATCGGCAAATAAACCGTCCCTAGGTTTGGCACGGATGGGCTTTATCTTTGTAAGATTGTATAATTTCTTATTTTAGCTAATAAAGTTATAAAAAATAACAGCCAGGTACATTATTCCGATTTACATTGCAGCTACTTAATGGCGCACACATCCGGAGTACCTTCACAGCATCGCCTTACTAAATTGCGTTACGACAATTTAATTATTGCTTTTATGGAGGGCTTTTAGAAGCTTTTAGTAGCAAGCGGTGGCGTGATCGACTCTCCTTAACTGAATTGACGTCCGCGACAGAGGACATTCGCTTTACTACCTAACACACTTTCCTCGCCGCACTACCTACAGTAGTTTCGGTGTCGGTTTCATTTAAACCTTTAAGTAGGTAGGTACTTTTATTTAATAGTGACGATACTGTTAGAAACGTACTTTTTAATTTTTCCTGTTCGGAAAGTATATAAGGAATGAAATGTACTCGTAAGTAGGTATCAATGGCATTGCCGTCCCTAAGTAGGAAAGTGATTTTGAAAATAGTACCTACCTACATTTTGATGCAAGTGTGGAAAGTAGGTCATTTTACGCGAGTCCCGAGGTGTCTCGGGACCATCTCGGGACCAGTGAAAATTACAGTTCCGTATGTGCGACATCATACGACATTTTTTAATAAATATGCGAAAAAATAAAGTAGGGTTGTGCCGGTTGTGCGCACTCGTTCACTGAGCGGATCGCTCCAAACTAGAACAATCTCTCAAATGTGTACTAGTATGGACTTTTAGTTTATTTTAGTTCTGAAAGAAACTGGTGTGTTCATGATATTTATTTGTAATCATTATGCCGTCAGTGTCACGCACTGCTCTGCCTGGTCGGTTCTTGCTCCGCGTGTACTAAATGAACTAAGAGCAGAAACTTTACGGAATAGTTCGTTCTAGTACAGTGACGGGAATTCATTCTTTTTGGCTCTCTATAGTTTGCTCATTGAACACAAAACGGTCACATGCCAAAATAATTTGCTCTTGCACTGAAAATCTTATATGAACAGCTTCTAATTTTAAAATGCAACACTGACTGATTTTGGACTGTGTCCGTCTTGCATTCAACTCATTCAAGAAACTTGTTGTGTAGTACATATACTTATGTGTTAATAGAACCCTAAAATAATACTCAACCAGTCAAGCGGTCACTTACCTACTTAAAATACTCTTTTAGCCAGCGGTCAAGAATAAAGTTGGATTTACATTACGCTGTGCTGGGCCAGGCCCCATTTTGGCATGGTGTAACGTGAATCCACTTTAATTCTCATCTATCCTATCATTCGTAATACTCATTCGAGAACAAGATCGGTTACCCTAACGGCTTTAAAAGCATGAGCAACATGTCGCGAAAATTTCAATAGTTATCGGCGATTAGGTAGTTATCGGGTGCTTCCTCAGTAAAATGTTCCTTACCGCTTCGATATTTTCATTCCTTACAGAATATTCATCAAACAAGTGGCTAATGAAATCCTATTTTTAAATAAATGAGGTTTATAAAAAAGAGCAATTCAGGTAATTTCTCTTTTTTTGTAATTGCTGTGCGTGTCTCAAAACTTTCCTAGTCAACCACGTAAAAAAATCTCGGAATGCGGTTGATTAACAATCTACTACCTGTATTAAATTCAATTATACAAATCACTGCCAATATAAAACTGACTTATTGTTAGATTCTTAAAATAAATCAGGTTGAAAAAAGGGTAGGTTTTCGGCTAGACCCTAGACTAATGCAAACATTGCATGACCTGGACCAGGATTATGCTAGAAAGTATAGCTCTTAATTGAAATTCTGGAGCCTCCCTGTCGGATGACGCAAAGTGAAAACCAAACATTGGGACACCCAGTATTGAGAAACAAACATTATGTGATTACTTTTAAAAAAACGGAAAAGACGGGCAAATAGGTTTAAAAACTTTCGCTGAATCGTAATGATACTAATTATGTAAAATACCGCTGAAAAACTTATGATTAATGATTTTGCGTGACATGGATATAGAGGAAAATTACAAAAACTCAGATTAAAATGATCAATATCTTCGAAAATAGTAAAAATCGCTGAACATACATAGAGGTTAAATCGATAGCTTTTTAGCTGCTGTATCATCGCTGTTCGTTTGTTAACTTTATCCAGGGACGTACCTACTGTATAATATAAAAATGAACCCCTATTTCTCCTGGTCCTGATCACGTTATAACTTGATTTTGGCTGATTTATTTTTTGTTGTATTCGTTATTGTCAGGATAAGGTTTGCATGAGAAAAAAAAACCAAGAATATCGGAAATGTGCAGGGGGCGAAGCCGCTTGCGGGCCGCTAGTTTATTATAGAAATAAATGCATGGACAAATTTTTTTTAATAGCAGTACTTAGGTGTGTTCAGTTAGTTTGACTTTCAAGAAAAATTGGCACTTGTATTTTGAAAGATATTGATACCCTGTACCGGGATAAGGGTTCCTATATCGAGCGGCAGAGGCAACTTATAACAAGGTAACCATTTACTTAATTTATGCTGTATACACATTTAAAAAAAACAAGTGTACTCACCCACAAAATGTAACGGATGTGGCATGAAAGGTTAAAACTTTGACGCAAATTGACCCTTTAAACTATAACCTCATGTTGATCTCATTTTAGATCCACAACAATAGTGATGCGCTCACGACCATCGCGGTATATTTATAGGGTGGCAAGGTGGGGAATGGCACTGGAATTGCAATGAACAACCGAAGACAATGCACCTAATTTTCTCAATGGCCAATCTGCCTGCACTCTTGCTACATTACATCATTGACAACGCGTTGTTTATAAATAATGCAATAACTAAAATACTTAAATACCTTATGTACCAGAGCAGTGGTTTATAAATATTCCTGATTATAAATATTGTTGATCAAAATATTTATAATGAGGAATATTTGTAAACCACTGCTCTGATCTCATATCACATGTTACGATACGTTACAGTTATCGGAGAGGCTTTTTGTGGTTACGGTTAGAGCAAGATCGAATTTAGATGTAACTCGGTCGGGATTGGAGCCCTATAATATCTAGCCTAACCGATGACCGGAAGGTTCTCGAACTAGTTTACTTAGTCCCAGTTATCTTGATATACGGTTACCCGAAGAGCACGTCCACAAACAGAGGTTCGTGAACGGCGTACCTAGTCTCAGGTATCTGGATTTAGGAACGTGTTTACTTAGCCGACTTATCGTGACTACTGACAATACGAGAATTGGACGTGCCGATCTACGGCGTCTAAAAAAAATTGAATAAGAACTATGAAACGAATGTCAAGTTGTCAACTAAACGTAAATATTATATAAATTGATAAGTCATAATATTTACGACTTCATGTATATATCAATATGCGCGAAATTAATCATCACTTTTTCTATTTGAATTTGAACACAGGCGTTCTCGCTACACTATCTACCTGTAACTGACTACTTCGTTTTTTACATACAAGGCAAAAATGAGCGCATAATAACGGTAAATTATTCTAATGTAAAAAACAACACAACAGGAATGTTATACAATCCAATTATTCTATGGAGCTATTTGCTTTTAAATTTAAATAATTAAGAGTAAATGTGACATGTCCTACAAAAAGTACAGTGCAATTAGGTCTATATTACATACTATATCCTTATTGTACTACACTACCCACACGAAAAACTTGCGGGCTATCGACCAATGAAACTAAGCCTTTAAAGAAGTCAGTCCCAAAATCATTTTTTATTTTTTTATTTATAATTTACATACCTACTGAGATATTTTTTTGAATATTATCAGTAATGGCCACGCCCGCTTTTAGATTATAACTGTCGCAAAACACACTGGCACACACTGGGTAGTAAAACCAAAACCCTGAGGCGGAGCTTAAATTTAGAGATGCGCGCGTGCAATCCGTTGTATCGATGAAGTTAAGTCTTTTTTTTTACCAACCGTATATTAAGAGTGTGCATATAATATTTTTTGTACGGATGTTAAAGATGATTCACAATTAAAAGAAATAAAAGTAAAGAAAAAGTAACAATATTTACAATCGACATTTGAACTGCATTTTGCTTAAGTGATCTTTTTGTATTTTAAAATTGTTTGTTACGTACGAACGTCTGCTCTAATGTGCGAAATTAAGAATCGGTAGGTAGTGACGTAGTGACGTGGGTAGGACTAAAATTATTTAGTATAAAAAAAATGTATTATTTAACGAGTACTGACTCGGTATCGATAGTGGCACGGCAACATCCCTACACGCGTCCACCAGACCCAATCACAAGGCAGTGAACGGTCAAGCGGTATGCGCTGCCTCGCTCTAACGTTATATGACCCTGTTTGCCAGTTTGTTTTGCGGCAGGTATAGTGTTCGGATTGACATCATTTGAAGTCACGTGACATAGAAAAAACTATATGGCGTTTAAGATCTTTAGCCATTAGCAGTTTTTTTTTCATTTATATTCTCAGCAAATAATTAACAAAGTGTATGCCTTTGAGACAAACCCCTATAAGCATGATTTTTTTCAGAGCACCTTTTATAAAAGGTCTTTCAAAAACTTAGGTCTAAGGCCCGACTTTGAAAATCGAAGTTCGAAGTTACGTTACGTTACGTTACGTTACGTACTTACGCAACTTTTTGCCACCCGTGTCGCAATCAAACCGGCATTTATTTAATTAAATTTTACATGTCACTTAAGGAATACAAAAAAAATGACGTTGGAGTGACAGTTTGCAATATGTTGCTCAGTAAATTTAACAATTGAATAATTGACAATAACATTTATATTGATGTCTATTAAAATGTGTGGTAGTACTTACTTTGCCGGTTGCTTCAATGTAAATACTTGCGGTATCATTTGTTAAGTGCTAACGAGCAGTAATTAAGATATTTAAATTTGTGATAGGTCTAGTGTAACAGTTTTTGGCAGGAAATAACATAGTTTTATCAGGCTAGGGTGAATGTAACCACTATCTCACGTTGGGAGTACAGTCGGCCAAACAAAAAGGTTTTTGAATTTCGACTCTACTATGACAGAAATCAATGAAATAAAAACAATTTCTTTTAAACTACGCATTCGTAAGCTGTGGTTTTGTTCAAGTTTTTATTTTAACCGCCTTGATAATAAAAAGAGCTTCGGCTACTTCTGCAATAGACGAGGGTCGTGAATGAAAGGCACGAGCAGGGCCTTGGTTAGGGCCAATGATAGCGCTCGAGAGAACCTATATTTCATATAATGTATTGCTATATATACAAGTTGGGTTGCGCTGAGACAAGCAATATACGTTTATGTAGCTGGGAACTACTTCACTTCTGTTTTTTTTTATGTTTACCAGAACTTCGTCATTTGTGTTTATAGCTAGTTCCCCGTAAACTGAGTATAATTTTATGAAAAATAGGTAGGTACATTCCTTATGCAGGGCTCGGAGTTTTCATCGCATGGTTAGATGAAAGAAAACTATGGAGTCGATATTAAAATTAAAACTTTAGTCATATTCATACTCATACTCATCACCTCATTCAAATAACACCAAAAAATTACATTATAAATAATAATGTTAAATGTCTCGCCATGTTTATTAGAGTATGGGCCAAATAATAAAAATAATAATGAACATTAAGTAAGCTCCTAGTTTGTAAT
Source organism: Acleris sparsana (assembly GCA_923062465.1). NCBI lineage: Eukaryota > Metazoa > Arthropoda > Insecta > Lepidoptera > Tortricidae > Acleris > Acleris sparsana. The sequence continues at coordinate 9,255,903 of OV281293.1, forward strand.
ATCCATAGAGCATGTAGCTACAGGAATTAGTATTTCAAAATCTTGACAAGCTATGACCTTGACACCATACAATACAACGAAGTCAATGGAATATGAATCTATTACGAATGACATAAAGTCAATTTTATTATTTGATCATTAGTTATAAAAACAAAAGAAATTATACTTTACTTTTTTTGCACTAGATCTTTATTTGAAAGTGCATGCTCAAACACATTTAAAAAAAATCCAGTAGTTCAAAAGCATGTATTATTATCGAGTAATTTTTATTTTTATTAATTTAATTATTCACAAACTATTCTCTAAGAAATATACTAACAATAATACATATCTCGGTTCACTAATGTTTGACCAAAAAAATATTGACAAATGATCATTTGACAAACAACGTTTCACCAAATAATCATTTGGCAAACGTGACATTTGACAAAAGTATCATTTTGCAAAAACTCAATTAGCAAATGATCAATTAGCAAACACTACACTTGGTAAATGTGTTAAATAATAAAATGTCAATTGACAGTTTTCCATTTCACCAAATATTATTTCCTGTAGTTTACCTATTTCTGGGCAGAAAAAAATAACCTCGAAGGCCAAGGCGGGAGCAAAGCTCCCGCCTTGGCCTTCTAACCTAACCTATCCGAGTCAGTTCTGCCCAGATTCGTCTTGCTCGTTGCATTTAAAATTTTGTCTGATAACTCCGTTGCTAAATGTTCATTTTGTCAAATAATTACTTATAAAATGTAAATTTAACTGTTGATCATTTGAATAAGTGAGCCATTTTTAAAATGACAACTAGTAAAATGATCAATTGGCGAAACATTTTTTTGCAAAACGTTGTTTGTCAAGTGTAATTTTGCCAAATGACTTTTGGTCAAACGGCAGGACACCACATATCTCCACTACAACATGTTTGTAATAAGTAGTCGCATGCAGGGCACATCCAAATCTTACTCGGTGCGCGGTTTATTAATCGCGCAATGTGCAGACTTCGTGTACCTACGCTTAAACTTCATTGTTATTGGTGAACTATGACTACTTATAAATAACGTATTTCTTGTGCATATCTCACATAACCTTAATTGTACTGATTTAAGTTCTCATGTAAGTAAGTGACTTGTATACATTCTAATGAGAATAAAGAATTTTTAAACATAAACATACTATAGTTATGCAATAAATCTATTCTATTCTATTCTATTCACTCAACATTCCCAAACAAAAATAGTAAAATATATAAGTACGCACTTCGATTGACCAGAACAAAATTTTTATATCCGTATTCAATAGCCTACTTAGGCCGGATTCGACCAAACTGGAGTAAGTTTTTACTCAAGAGTAAACCATTGTTTAATCTGGAGTAAGTTGATTTTGCATTTTACCAAATCACAATCTCAGAATAAGGTACTACACGCAAATAAATATTTACGCGGCCGATTTTGGTGGAGTAAAGGAACAAACTGAGAGTAAGCTATTGTTGTCAAAGTCACTAGTCAAATGATAAACAAATTGTCAATATGATATGACATGTCTCCAACTGTATTTACCTACAAAATTAAATGGTTAATTCGTTTAAAGTAAGGCCAGAAGAAACAATATGACACTATTCCTTCTCGGTTTATAGGTACATTCGTTCATCATTCACTCTTACTCCACAAATCAATAATACCGAGTTTAGCTTACTCCTCGAGTTCGTTGGAAAAACGTAATCCTAGTTAATCAGGAGTAAATTCCAAGAGTAAAATTATTCCCGAAATAGTTAGACTAGTGTAACTACGTGTTTGGTCGAATCCAGCCTTAAACAAGTTCCATATTCTAGAACACACAGTTTAGCGACTGGATCCGGTGACAGTGTCAATCTAAGTTCGGGGGTGTAAATATTTCATGAGTGCCAATGCAGTCTCTCCGGGCGACGCTTTCGGCCCGAGTTTAATTTGGGCCCGATCGACTATGCCGCTGCGTTCACCGGGTCATTGAACACCGAAGCTCTACAATATAAATCTGATCATGGAATATGGAAAATTGCTATCAGTTTAGCACTACGTAACTTTACTAACCGCCCTGGGCGATATTTTGCGTTCCCATATTTTCGTGCGTTAAGATTGAGATAAGTCAATTTACTAGTAGGTATCTGTCGTCGGTCGTAATCGCAAAAATACGTATATGATTCGTAATTTCATTATTTCACGTCAACAAGAAGTACCTTAAAGGCTTTATTGAATTTAAATAAAATCTTATTAGACACAACACATGCATCTTTTAATTGAGTTGACTTAGCTAAGATTGATTTTTTTACATCCATAAGGGACGGTCTATATCAGTATCTGATATCAATTTAAACTTGATAGCTCTATCGGTTTCTGAAAAAGGGTCTTGAGAGACCGACAACAAAGTATCCCAAAAGGGTTCTGTTTTTCCTTTAGAGGTAGGTACGGAATCCTAAGAAATACCAAAGGAAACACAATCTTGTATTTAGGGCAAGGCAGGAACGCAGAAAGTTTATCAAATCATACTCAGAGTAGGAAATTCAAATCTCGTGCGGTACCTAAATGTTTTTTTGTTTACCTACATTATTTTATTTACTTTCTAAATTGATTTGTTTTCATTTTAACAATTAATTTCACGAGTCAACCGCCGGTATAGACCGGGCACATGATATGCCACAAGCAAATTCAAATTTTTCCACAAAAATTCGTTAGGAGCCTTTCTATTCATATCTCCCATCAAATTGAAAAGCGATGTACGCCAGCACATATTTGGAGCAGGGTATGGGAAAACAAACGTTACCTGCAAACGCTAGGCCAAAAATTAAAAACCCGCTGTCGGCCGGTGTCGCGGGCAGGCGCCCCGGTCAAATTGCCTCTCTACACTCAATTTAACGTGGAAAACACTCTGCTTTGTCCACATAATGAACGTGCCTATCTACACCGGTTGGAAATTATTAAAAGTCAAGTTATAAAACGCGGGTAATCGTTGTGGTAAAGGAGTAAGTACCGGTTTATTTGTGTTCTAGTCATGTTACGTGTTGATCCTGGATCCTATAGAAGGCTAAACCAGCGTTTATTTGATGGTTGCGATTGTGATTAGTCTTGGGTGTTTTCCTCTAGTGAATATCATAAAATAACAATGCAAAGAAATGTAATACGATTTTAAATTACTTGACCTTTGGAAAATCTTTAAGTTAGGTGACTAAAAAGGTACCCAAGTAAAACGTCTGTTACACAACAGCTGTCATAAATTGGTAATATTATATTCATTTACCTCTACTATCTTCTCTTTTCGAGTTGGTGGTGTTCATGGGCGGTGGTGATTACTTCCCATCAGGTAACCTACGTGCTCGTTCGCCTCCCTCTCTTATATATTATAATGAGCCTTATTTATTTTGAATCAAGTGGCTGAGAAGACTGATTTGTTCTCATGTTCTTTGTGTGAATTCACCAAAGTGACTTTTTATGTTGTAATGTACGATATGAATAGGCAGTGAGTCAGTTTATACGATGTTGGTATACTATCGCATTAGGGTGTCCTGTAATGATAGTGTACCTAATGTGTTACTAAATAAATAAATAAATAAATAAATATTATAAAATAAAATTGTAAGACACAACCCAATCAAAATTGAAATAGCCTTTTTACGGTTGTACACTGTATCATAGACAATTTTTGTATAGAATTTCGTTCCATACATTTTTTTTACAATATGATTAGTTCATATACTAATCAATACGCAGAGTACTAACTTAAAATATAATTAAATTATATATTTTTGTTACTAATAAAATTCAATGCTTCGATATTCATACCAACGAATATCAAATCATGTCGGGTGTGAGCAAGTTAACGAAGCACCGCATTGTGGCGCTTCTACTTTTCACTCTGAAGGATACAAGGTAACTTACGGACCTACCTGTGTAATGTTGAGGCCATTTTAGGGAGTTTTCTAATGAGGGAGGCTTGGCCTCCTGATCCCCCCCCTGTGGGAGGCTTGGCCTCCCGCTCCCCCCCCCCCCCCCTGTGGGAGGCTTCACCCCCCTCTCCCCATCTCTGCTCTGTCTATGAACCCTTGGTTTGATGATATTCATTTTATAGAACGTATCTTCGCAGATAACTTGAAGTCAACATGGGTTCAGCAGAAAATAGCGTAACGTTACTCTGTGAAGTGATAGGTTCTACCTAGTCGGGCCATAAGTTCTGTTACTAAAGTTTATTACAATTTAAAAAATAAATTAAAGGAGTTTTACGTAAACCTGTATATTAATCAAAACTTTGATTTATAAAGAATAAAAATAAAAATAAGGTATTCTAAAACTATTGCAATTATTTGATGTACGAGCTTGAAGTATTACCCATTCGGGACTAGAAAATTATAGTTTAATTTACGCACGACGATGATACTCATAACGGCCACAACTTTTGTGAGAGTTCTTGTAGAGAGTTCAACTTTGCGTGACATATTGAACAGACTTTTAGCTTTAAATTCTGATACAAATGTATTTCAAGCAATTAAAGATCCGCTTGTACACCGGTCAATCTTGATGTCTCATTAAAATGACTACGATTTCACGCCAATTTGCAGTAATACGAAAAACACACCAAATCTCTTGCTTCATAAGCTGGAATTGAGTCTTGTTGAGAAATATAATGTTGGTCTCTAAACATACACAGAGACAGGAAGTTTTATAATATTAAACAAAAAAAGTTCCGTGGTTAACAAAAACTAACTTTTAAGCGTTTTTAAAAAGTGAAATTTACAAATAGTCATGCGTAATTTTATCGATCCCGGCTGTGAATGCTATAAGATCGTATCAGAAATTGCGGCGAATATATAGAATGATTATTTGTTCTTAACGAGGTACATTAATTGAGCTTTTAATTTTTATACGAATTGAAATTAAAAAATAAACATTAGTTAGTTTTATTTGACTCAACCTTAGTAACAGAACTTATGGCTAGACTAGGTATGAAATGAGTGTCGGTGAAACAAGGGAACATCAAAAATGCACTGATCAAACAATATTCTGTTTAACTAGTGTGTTAAATAAAAAAAAGACATTATAAAATTCTTTGAATTATGTTTCTGTTAAACATGTTTCATTGAAGTAAAAAGTCAGTGAAACAATAATAGCTAATTGTAAATAAAAATAGAAAAACCAAATAGTACATGAATCATTTTCTACGAAACAATATTCTATGAAATTTTTGTCTGCGAAACAGAGGAACACCCCTTGAACCCCTTCTTACTCGATAACATTTTGTAAGATTTTATAATATGGAGGTTCTTATAAAATGCAACGTTTCCAATAGGGAATGCTTAGTTAGGCTGATTGGGTGAAAAAGTTAATTAGTATTATAAGACCTGAATAATACATTAAATAATGTACTTAAGTAGGAATCTACCTAACATTTCTGTTGTGTTTTCTTTCCGTCCTGTCATTGCGTGTGGTGTTTAATAATATTATATGTATTGTACTTCACTAAATTGGATCTTAAACAACGTTACTACGTAAACTACGTATCTTTAAACACTGCGGAATCATTCATGCATGTTGTTTCGAATTAATTGGGTTATTATGGTAATTTGAGTTTCACACAGCCATTTAACGTCGATTAAAAGATACCTGTAAAAGATACCTATTAACTTTTATCAATTTCAGCGACGACGTATGGTCGCCTACTAGCTGACACTTCATACAGTAATACGATAGTTGTAAATGATCCTTTTAAGGTGTATACCTACTACTATATTATGTATATTAAAAAACATAGTAATAACGCCTCTAAGGATTAGTAAATATGGGGCTTGGTGCCTGGTGCAATAAAATAAAAGTTTAAAAGTATAGTGTTCTACAATTTCATAATTTGTACCTATATTAGGCAAGATCCTAACTCCTTTGTACAGAGTGACTGTGACTTTGTAAAAAAATACAGTGGTAATAACGAATGCTGTACGGGTATATGCGAGGTCACCGGAAACAGATTGTTAGAGGTATTTTTTTTCGCCTCAAATGTTGCTGCCGCCGGTGCTCAATTGGGATAGACCAAAAAACATATCTCACGGTTTTTACATTTTCATTCTTTTAAATTACAACAAATAAATTATATCTAATGATAAAAAGTGATTGTTACAGCATAACAAAACATGCTCTTTCAAGCGATTTTCGCCTAACCCGTTAAATATACCTGGGAAGGCTTCAAGCCGAAAACGAAAGTCAAACAAAGGTTAAATACACTTTTGTCGAAATATCCGAAATATATAAATATTTCAAAAACTTAATATTGCACAACGGTTTTAAAACCCTACCTACTTCTCGAAATGGTTGTCGGAATAGAGTAATTGTAAAAATATGAACAATCCCAATTCCTGCGTTAGTTCTGCCAAGAGTGGTTATATTTTTTAAAGTAGGTAGGATTGATTGATTGATTGGTATGTAGGATTGTCTTTTTTGCCGTCGAATTTATCTGCGAAACCGGAGTTGTAGCCTTTTGTTTATGCATTGTTGGTGGTCAACACACCTACTCTGCGCAACGAGCCGATGGCCATTCAAAGCATTAATTCCGTGTAATTCCATCGTGCTGACGACCGTACCTATTTAATAAATGTGTTAGGATAATGTTTCCAACTAGCCCAGCTCACTAAACCGCTACTTAGGTACTAAACACAATTCAAAGTAAATTAATATATAATTTTAATATTTTAAATAACTCATTTAAAAATGTAACACCAAGATTAATTACCTACTAGTAATTTCAAACGTTGCCAGCTCGCCAACATTGTGCGCAGTATACCTAAATAAGAACTGCATAAATTCTAATAGCCGTGCTCACTAGGGCATGCAATATCGGACGGTTTCCAATTCCGGAACTGATTTTCGAGATTAGCCTTCAATTCCGGAATTCCGGAACTAGTTCCGGAATTGATGATTTTGTTACTTTTTTTGCGGTTTATTCAATGTAGGTCAAAGTAAAACTAAAAATTGTAATCAACATTTATAATAATTAACATAAGTACGTAATTAATAAATCAGTCGTTTTTTTCCTTAAACAAAATTATGAATCACCGTAAACATTATTTCACTCAGTCAAAACATATACCTACTTATTATAATAATTTACAAAAGTGTTAATAGTAGGCAATAGTAACTAAAATAATTACGATTACCTACATAAATAATTTAAACACCAAACATTATTAAAAGCACAACACTTGTTAAAAATTGCAAAAAAAATAAATTTTAACTCGTAAAGATAGACTGTCTTGTTTAAAAAAGTTAATAATCTTATATTAGCTAAAATTTGTTTTGTCTCTATCTGTCATAGTGACATTATGTGCATTTGACAGAACGGGTCAAAGCATATTTTAGGTAATAAACGTTTAGTTATTATGAATAAGGCAACGATATTCTAAGTTAACATCATATAAACACTTAAAAAAATTCAGGCAAAATATCATATGCTTTAAAAAATCCACATTGTATAAAGAAAAGGATAAATAAGTATCTTTCAATAATCCTAAAGACTAATCATGACGTGTTTTATAACAAAGGAACACTAAGAATATTTGTTTTCTCTTACACCGGTGGGTATTGTGGGTAATCATTGTCAACAGAGATAAAATAAAAATATTTGAAACATTTTACTTAAGAAATCTACCTAAAGATACGTACATTGTGATATAATTTCTAATCATATTATGATTGAGTAAGCATCAGCATTCAACATCACCTTGAAAATCAACAAAATTTTAAAGAATCAGCTGCACGCTGCTATGAAATACCTTAATTTAACAAAACAAATAATAAATAATAGAAAGTGATCCAAAATTAGTAGCATTGGGCTAGCAGAACAAGAAATGGATCTTAATTATTAAGTGAACGCTTCTCCTGGAAAAAAGTTCTAAAAAAGATAATGAATCTAACATCCTGTCAGACAGTGAACTTCGAATTTTATTACAAAAATAGCCCGCCGAGGAAAATATTCTCTCATTTTCGACACTGGTTGGCAAAATAGACAAAAGGTAATTATAAGCCTCTGTCAAATACACTCCTCTTTCTCCTTGGTTGTCATATATTGCTTTTTCTGCTAAAACAAAACCTCTTAAGTCAAACTCACGAGCTACTAGATTTCTATTTGCGCATTTTTCTAGTTCTTTTTCAAGTTCTTCTTGATAAGTCAGCGGGGTTTCACGAGTTGTCGTAACAAGGCTGCTTGCAGGAAACTCATTCTCGACAGAAGAGTTTGTCAGAGTCAGAGCCCTGTACTTCAGTTGTTGTAAAAAAAATTACGATTATATCGCAAATTTCATCGCTAATGGGCTTCTGAAACGTTTCGTCATCTGGTGATGCATAGAAACTTTCTGCATCATGGAGATAATGCAGCACACCCGCTACCAAAAGTCGTCTTTCTTTTATTCGTGTTCGCAAGTTCGCTGCAAGCCTCAAGCTTAATGAACAATTGTGCTCATATAGTTTATTGAGCATAAGTCTCAAAGCTGTGTCTGCGGCATATAGTGTTGTTTCGCGACGGCAGAGTGACAAGACAGTCAGTTTTACAATCTCAAGGCTTTGATGTACATCTATCAAACACTGGATTTCTTCTTCTGTGAATGACTCTTGTGATTTGAAATCGATCAGGACTTTCATAACACAGGTTTTGATTTTTAGGAACGATCCAAGCATTTCCGTCATACTTGACCATCTTGTTTGACAATCCAACTGGAGCTGGAAATTTTGGTTATACTCTTGCTTGACGTAAACCTGTAAGGCATCTGATTTAAGAGGTGAATTCCTTATCATTTTCACTACTCGTCGCACCTTGGAAATGATTTCTTTGTATACGTGTCGGTTGGTTCGAACACGTGGTATTTCTACTTCGAATCTTCCGTCTTCAATGTTTTCTTCGTCTTCATCACTGCCTGTGTCCGAAGTATCAGATAGGCAATTATCATTAATGCCTGGTTCTAAAATCGTTGTTGAGTTCTTATAAACAGTATCAATGACTGCTAGTTGAAGACCGTGGGCCAGGCACAACTGATGATGTCCATGAAAATAATATCCCATTTTTTTCATCACACTGGCACCATCGGTCGTTATACTTATAACATATTTGTCAATAGAAACGTGGAATTTTAATAAGTGGTTCCCTAGTGTTTTTAGTGCGACGTGAGCTGGCATAGAAACAGTTATTCTCACCAGACCGAGGTTTTTGAAATTAAAGCCACCGAACTCTCTGGAATGTATATTTATATTCATGTATCTTCTGTTTCGTTGGGATGACCATTCATCTAGCGACACTGTAAATCTGATTCCGTCCTTTTTCATATTGATGATGTTTTTTTTTAACTCCTCTTTAGCACTTTCGGCTTGGTTGAACACTATTTTAGCAATCGTGCTGCCCGACTTAGGTAGATCGTGTCCACTGTTCTTAAATAATTTTCGAAGGTCTTGACTTTCACAAAAAAGTCTAAAAGTAACACCATCTAACGCCGCCATTCTGGACACGATAGTTTCTAAGGATTCATTCACATCAGACTTGTAAAAATCTGTGACAAGTTCGTTTTATGCCTCGTTTTGTCGGCTGGTCATCTGTTGATCTAGATGTCGAAGCAGAAATAGCTGCAGATGTTCCAGGCGTTTCACTATTGACTTCGACACTTAGATAGAGATAGGATTTTAACGAGTTCTAATTATTTTGTCTCGCTCTGACGCGCGGTCGCAAACCCTTAGGGCCATAAAACATTACCTGAACACTAAGCGGAGCCGAAGATAACAATATTTGCAATTTAACTACTTTTTGTCGTGGTTATTTCGTAAAATAAATATTTAATACAATTAAAACTGTATTTCTTCAATTCCGGAATTTCGATATTGAGTGTGCCTCAATTCCGGAATTGTAATATCGGAAAAAAGCACCGAAATTCCGGAATTTCGAAATTCCGGAATTCCGGAATTCAAGCCCTAGTGCTCACGTCATTTTCATCACTCATGTATCAATTTGTATTGTAATAGTGGAACACTGGCACTGTGTAATGTGTGATGAGATAGAGACATTCGTTTGTATCTTTCTAACAGTAGTACGTGCGGTGTCCGGAAAAAATGTGCTGCGTTTTTCGTACGCACGAGCGCTCACAATGGTCTAGTCGAAAAGTTCGTTACAAATAATAATAAAAGTGACCGATGGCAGTCCTTTATATTTCGCCAGCTTGTGCTATTCTTATTGGCCGTTACACGTCGCGGCACTCGACCGGTATATTGCTGCTACTGAAATGAATGGCTAACAAATGTCTATCATCATTTTTTCGACTCGTCTTCATTGCTGTAGGCTCCGCTGAAAGCTGAATGAAAAATGAAAATGTAATATTTATTCACCAACCCTACTTAAATATACATCACCTTTCAGGCGTTTTGGACAGACAGATATTCGGTGGTATTATTTCTTATATTGCATATTATTTATTCGAATATGTAATTTTGTTTCTCTTTGCTAAGTGTAACAGAATGTTTAAAAAGTATACTTACCAATATTAAGTATACTTAGTAGGCTTCAAATAATATTTTTATAAGTGTCAGTTGGTATGAAGCTTGACGTGATAATACATATTCAGTAATATTAGGTATTGTGTTCATAGTTCATCGACCGGCTTATCCGAATGATGATGGCGGCTAATATGCGCACTTAACTAGTGACTCTGTGAGCGTGGCAGATCACAGATTGGCGTATATTCGCGTCGCTGCGAGCTGTCACCTCGCGATTTGTCGTCGAGCTTTATTTCCGCCCGTCGCGTGGAAACGCGATAGCGGTTACGTATATTTTATTTTCCAATATTTCAGTAATCGAACTAGGACCCCTACTTGTGAAGCGCGTCCGTGTCCGGAGCGGACTTCGACGTGTGGCGTTTATTGATAAAGTTGAAACTTTTGAACGTGCTCGTAACTCTGTGACGGCAATTGATGGCATCATTTAGAAAATTACATTGTAAAATTTAGAAATGAACATTTCCATATGCAATAATTGTTTTTTTTTTTCACCTAGTTTAAACACATAAATCATTGACTATAATCGATTGTGTGAATGAGTGAGACCATTAACTAATTCGAGGTCGAGGAGTATCAATCCCTAAAATTATAACTATTAACATAATGAGTTAAATTTGATGATTCTAATGACAAATCGAGGCGTGGGTTATTCCAAATTACGGGGATATAGCTTTTATACAGTTATACTCAAACAGGTCTTAACCGGAAAACTGAGTGGTCTTAAATTAAAAGTACTTATTAATTTTTTTGTAAAAAGAATAAAACGTAATATGTGCCCAACTAATAACTTTTTGGAAGAGTTTCAGTTCAGTTTGCAGTGGTTCTTCTTCTTATGATATGATCATCCCGTCAGAGGCGCTAGTAGGGCAGTTTAAAAAAAAAGTACCTACACCTTTGACTTTTTCTTCAAATTTGGGAAAAAAATGCATGTTGGTTGAGGTCATCATTCTGAACAAGAAAAATAGTACCGAGTTCCGATATGGGCCCAAAAATATGTAAGGAATTGTTCCGTTTTGTTATCAATGTCCAATACGTTTCTTGGTAACAAAACGGACAATATAGTTCGGGTTATATCGGGAGTACTATATTTTCTTGTTCAGAATGATGATCCCAACAAACGTGCATTTTTTTCCCTTAATCTGAAGAAAAAGTCAAAGGTGTGCTATTTTTTTGAAACTGCCCAGATTCTCCAGTAGATTCTTTCCATTTTATCGACGAGTAAACATGCTATGACGAATGTGGTTAAATTCACTGAATAAAGGATTTAAAAAATGAATAAAGAAGTCCTTATTTGGAGACCATTGTGTTACTATAAAATTATAAATATATTTTTAGTTCCATATATATATTTTACTGTAGAAAATTTTTGTACAGCTAAAAAAACAAAATTTTTACTTAACAAACTGTGAAATAAATCATCTGCTCTCTACCAAATATCTGATACAAGCCAACATTTTCAAATATAATTGCTAGACTCTATTTTGCTGTATTTTAATATCCAGGCGCTTTTGAAACAGAATTTTCAATATTCTAACGGAAGGGTTCTATTGTTTCGGCCTGAAATCAAATTTCGTTACAGAGAGAGAGTTCCATTGATCGAAAATTGAAACGTCAACAGTCTTGTGCAGTCGAGTAACGTACGACTAATCCGTGTTTTGTGTTCGTTAACAGGAATTCAAATATCAGTGATCGTAAAACCTTCTCTGGCGTAAATGGCGTTAACAAAAGCTTAAATATTTAAAATAACATGCAACGCAAACTGTATTTTGTGATGTTGTATATTTTACGAACTCAACTCAGACGTTACTACAAAGCGCGTTAGAACACTATTTACTGAACACGACGCACTGATTCACTTTACGAGTACTGCCACAACACCCCTTCAAAATACCTTCGAACACCTTCTCATGCAATATAATGAACCATAACCCCGAACATAAAAATATTCATTTGGATAACCCCATGGCGCCAACACGGACAGGACAGTAAATGGCAAAGAGATTTTGCTTATCTATTTTGGGGTAAGTATACATTGTCATCTTTCACTCAGCCTCACTGAAATTAAGTTCTTAAAAGATGAGTACAGTTAGGCATAGAGGTGATAAACCTACTCGTAGTATTTCCAATCCACGACGTTTCACCCCACCACTTATTTTTGCACAGTTAGAATGCCGCAACACCTTGCAACCAAGTGCAACTTTAATATTGCTGGCGGGTTGCGTCATCGTAGATTAAATTTAAAACTGTATAACAGGATTAAAAATAAATTTGACATTAAAACGTCAACTTCATTTACAGTATCGGAAAAAGGTGTCGTGGTATAATAAATAATAATTTCCCCATATTAGTTAATCATTTTTGAAAGTGCGACTTTCTGTGAGCAATGTATCCTTGGTAAGGGGAGTGTTTCTCTTTACCAAAGCTATAAAATATAACTGAGCAGTTAGAGAGGAAAAAACAATAGGTTGGTTCCGCTTAGGGCGTCGAGGCCAGTAGTAATCATAATCAAGCAATCGAATAGTGGAGTTTACTCGTTCACCACTCAACTATCTCTCACGCTTAGGTGACAACGCACCTTTGGCTGTGCTGATCTTGAAACGGGAAGAATTTGGATTATTAAAGTAAACTCACCGAGCGTCGTTCAAGCGCAAACTGTTTGCACAGGCTATAAACAAGTTCTTTGCTCAATAAATACGTTCTAATTTGTCTAATGCGATCACCCGGCCCAGCGGACGTGTGAGCTCGCCTAATTAACCCTTTCAGTCGCCTGCCCTACATCAAAGCGGCATAAATAAAACCTGCTGAGCCGATATGACTACTGGAGTAGAGCATTTAGGTTAACGAGTTTCAATACATGCATATTTATCATGTCCTATATCCTTATAGCACTTTTGGATTGCACAATTCATTAGGCAAAAGCTTCTGAAGTGATGGGAATAACTGTTGTTTGGCGCACTCGGCATTCAAAATGCATTTTGATATATTTTGTTGCCCTTATGATGCTTACGTAAAATTTTACTATTTGGACGTTGGCGTTGGTACGAACTTAGGTTTAATTGCATAGTATTTTTAATTACGTGTGATAACTGATAACTAAATGAAAAGCAAGTTTAAAAAACCCGACTGCAATTTTTAATATTATTATTATTAACCCGTTTATTAATGCTACTATATTCGTATATATCGTTGAGATTGTCACATTAAGACCTTTCACATCCACCATCGTCTTACGATCTTTAAGAAAATCACTTTAATTAACGATACTGCGGTGTGTTATAATTACTATACCTATGACTGCACAATTGCGCATTATATTTAGCTCTCCAAATTTATTAGGCTAGTAATATGATATAAAGAAGTGACAAAAAATTACAAAATTGTATAGGTACAAAAAATTATAGAAATGTACACATGCATTCGATAAAAATTTAACCGTAATTCGATCCAGTATATACAAAAGTCCTGCCATGTTTTTACTTTTGATATAAATCAGGCAGAGTGCCCTGAAACCGTTATTGAACAACAGAACTAATTGTTTTAAAAGCTTTTCCATTGATGTCGGATAACCGCTCGTTGGTACAACATGGCGATGAAAATACCGTGCGGAATATAATACAGTTCAGAATTAAGATGAATGATAATGAAAATTACGTTTAAATTCAGTGGCTTTTGAGTAAATTGGTACGGGAGAACAAAAATGTTATTTCCAAGTTCCATTTTAAATATGTACCTGTAATAAAATTTGAAATTAAGTAGGTAAAAATATGGACGTAACCTCATCTAATCATGAGTGAAGCATGCAAAAGGCTGTCTGTGTGCGTTAACTGTCACTCGTGCTGTGGCTGGGCGCGTTGTCTTACCTAGAATAGGTAAGACAACGCTAAAATCTATGTGCGTGCGATAAGTCGTGTTTCGTGTATAATGAAGGAAAGTGCCGACTTTGCATGCTTCAAACCTTTTAAGTGCGACGTCACTTCCGTATTTTTTAAGTCCATGGGTCTAAAAGCACATTAAAAACCAGTTATTTTATAAATTTTGTTTTGTATATTGTCTGCCATAGTTATTTTAGTCATCTGACTTTGATCTGATTTGAATGAAGAATCTGTTGCTTTTTAGGATTTGTATTTAAGAAATTATGAATTACTTACGGTTCCACGATATTAAAAATCATGACTTTCAATCATTATGTTTAACAAAGACGTATGACCAAAACAGGGATATGAAATACAAGGGGCTCCCGAAAATTACTATGGTTTATCAATAGTAGGTACATTATCTTAAAATTGCACGTTAACACCGAGTTGACCAAACACAAAGACTCGGTCTGCTATTTTTAAATTTGAGTACCTAGTCGGCCGAACGCCTCCATTACTAAACAAACCGCTTACCCTAATAATCTCCTACAAGATCAGTTTTATTGTGCATCGTTTTAGAACTTTTTTATGGCATAGAAAAGGCAAACGAGCACACAGGCCACCTAATATTATATTAAAAGAGTATTTATTAAAATTCTACACTAAAGAACAATTATTTTAATTATTTAATAAATCAAGCGGCAGTTTATGAGGTGTACGTATGCCTCCAGCAGCCTACAGGCTATAATCAGATCTGTGAATTGTGAATTAATTTGGGGGATGTCACATCCAGTGATGTATCGATTGCTTGCTTCTATTTGACACCCAAACAAGGATGTTTGGGTGTCAAATAGAAGCAAGACGCTTCCTTCTTAGCCGAAATTTAGGATTTTGTACTATCAGTGAGCGCATTGACTAATTTATTGGAATTATTGGTATGATGTTCCAATCGCATTTTGTACTTCTACAAAAGGTTTCTATTTCTTCTTTAAGCGTTGGCATTTCCAGGTGTTCGTGGACAGCTGTATTCTTAATGAACCATGGTGCATTACTTATTATTTTGAGGGCATTATTCTGAAAACAGTTATGTGGTTCGACTTCGCAGCACTTACTCTGATCCTCCATTTGTTAAACCAATTTGGACTTTGTCGAGGTTTTTTGTAGCTCTGTAGGGGCTTCTTCTGGCCAGGCACTAGAAGCAATAAGTGCGGTATCGTCGGCGTATGTAGCAATCAAGATCTCCTCTGTCTGTGGGATGTCTGCGGGGAAAATCGTGTAAAGAATAGGGCCAATGACGGATCCTTGAGGTACTCCTGCATTTATTTCTTTAAAAGGTGATCGGAAGTCCTTAAATTGTCTCTGAAATACCCCTTTATTTTTATAAGATTTGAGCATTATGAATATTGTCCTCAGCCCTATATAAACTTAAAATTATTGATGCAACCATACATGCATCGGCTCGGAAGAGAAGCATTTTGTGTCAACCCTTACGTGCGAGTAAAGGGTGAGTAAGCCGTAGTTGGAGCCGGCAGCGGAGGAGGTGCCAGTAGGCCAGTGAGAAAACACACAACATTTTATATGTGTGTGTATGTTTATTAATAGTCAAACGGGTGGGACGGATGTTGATGAAGTTTGGAATGCAGGTAGCTTACTCTGAATTATAGTACTGACATATTAATGTCAGTACTATAAACATATGTTTACAAAGATTACTTTGTAAACAAATATTGTTATCGGATAGGTAACCATTTATTAGATGTTTAAGTCTAAGTGTTGTTTAATTTAATTATTGAGTGTTATTTTTGTATTCTTTGATTTTTGGTGTTTATAATATAAACTCCATACCACCATACTATCTCCATATTTTGATATTTCTTGACATGCAGTACAATTTACATTGTAATATTCCAGTGAGGAATAAAAATATAAACACTGTAGCTATGTACCTTTTATTGTAAAAACCGCACTGTGTTTGCACGATGGATGAGGAGGAAGTCGCGGGCATTAGCGATAAAGATGGAAATAAATAGTACGTCTAAACGTCAAATTGACGTCTTGGGAATGTTTATTTATTATATTTTCATCACACTTGCTCGTAAATAGTGTCCTAATATGCTAGAAAAATCGACCGTAAATCCAAAATAATACCCACGGGCCATTTTTACCATACGCCCTATAGTGCGTAATACGTTTTTTTTTAAAATATAATACGTGGACTCAAACTATAACATTATAAATACATCAGGACCCCAACTCTTGTGCCATTCGATATGAAGTTTCATACGAGATGAAATGTCAGTTGCATATAAAATTTTCTAAAAATCTCGCATATTAACTATTGATCTCGACTGAAATTAGAATCGGAGTCCTGGACACGTTTGACATTATCTATGGTAAGTCATAGACAATGATGTAGACTGCCGTTAATTTATAAATATGATCTTTTGTCTGATTTTATTTCATTTACTCGCAATTGTGATACACGGGTGTTAAAGGAAATACAAAGCTCGAGTAATTAAAGCCCTCAGCCTTCGGCTTCGGGCTTATAACAGACTCTCGTTTGTAATTCTGTCTTTACCACCCTTAATACACAATGTAATATTATGACTTTGACAGTAGGTAGGTAGGTAGGTAGCAGTGACTTTCAAGTAGTAATTAGGAGGGCGATTTGCAACGTCAAAAGATGGCGGATGTGTAATTTGTTTTAGTTTTCATTTTTGTGTATTTAGGTGTTCAAAGTTCTTTTTTGTTAGTGATTTGTACAATGCCTTTGTGTTCCACAGTGATAGAAGACTTGGACTTATTTCGTGTATCCTGGCATCTTACTTCTCGTTTCAAGTGGACTCGCAGTGGTAAGTACAGAGGTTAAAACTATCTTGGTCTCTGTCCTACATATCACCGTACAACGTTACCACTAATCGTCCTAGAGAAGATTGGATTGTGTTTTATTGCTATATTGATTTATACTTATATATACTTGACACTGGCGAAATCACTTTATTGTGGAATCGCCATATTCCCACGGTAGTAGCTGTTCAAGTCGCCGCGGGGTAATGAAAAAAAAAAAGTAGCAATTAGCTGAAAAATAACCTCTCCTAAGGTTTGGTAAAAATTGCGCTCGGTCCAGATTGTCCTCTTCTTCACCCACATGTGACGACGTTGCTGCCCAATGACCGATTTTAAGGTAAATTACTCTGTAAAACAAGTCACTTTACAATTCCGGCGAGCATAAGGTGTCTTTTGTATTTTTAGTCGCAGGTTAGGCCGTACGTGTCTACTAATGCGCTGGTTGACTTATGCCCGGTTCCTATATTCAAGGAACGAATCGTTTTCCTTACGGTCCGTTGCGTTATGATATTCGCTACTTACAATGTGTCAAATTTAAAAAAAAACCATCCCTTTACTTGCTATTCATTAATGAAACATGCGACCTGAGTTCGCAGATTAAGGTATGTCCGCTGTAACTGTGTTGTTTAGCGTTAGTAAGCCAGCGCGATAAGAGGCACGCGCTAAGCATGTTCATGAATTATTAACGGGCCGCGGCCGATGAGTTTGAACCCGCTTTACTATCGACATCTCTTTGACACTCGAGTCCCTCGGGCCATACGCGTAGCCTATCATTTTCAGAATTTATCAATAAGTTAGGTAGGTAGGTTCATTATGTTCGATCCGTAATTTAATTAGGTGTCATAATTAATAAAAGACCGGTATTCAAAAAATCTTATTCCTCCCAGCATACGTAGGTTCTTTAATTTCTGTACCTTTACCATTGCGTCACGAAAATTAACTATACTGCTATAATAATAAGAAAAATGATGGTATCTCAGACAAAACTCCTGTATCATGTACAACTACTTGGGTGTCGCAGAAACCGACGTCAACATGCCTAGGGCTAATAGAGAAGCTAAAAATATGGTATGGTATATTCAGCGATTTTTACTAGCTTCGGAGATATTGAGCATTATAATCTTATTTTTTGTAATTTTCCCATGTCCTTGTCACGAAAAATCCTTAATTTCATGTTTTATTTCAGAAGTTTTTCAGTGGTATTAGAATCCTTACGAATCAGCGAAGTTTTTAAACTCTTTTGCTCGTTTTTTATAATCAACATTTTAAGTAATTACATAAAGTTGTTTTTTCCATACAAAGTGAAAAACGAACACTGTGACATATAGTTTCGGAGATACTGACTGATCATTTTAATCTGATTTTTTGTAATTTTCCGTTATGCCCATCAATGCAGGAAAAAAAAATTTTTTTTTTTCATGGTTAAGACCACTACTAAATTACTAAGGGATTAGAATCAGTGAAGTTTTTAAACCTAGTTGCCCGTTTTTTTGTCAGTATTTTTTAAGTTTCATAAATTGCATTAGATTCAGTACTTAGGTATATATAAATTAATGATAAATTTTCATGACGCAATGGATAAAAGTACTAACAGTGTACCAATTGTTTTTGAAAACCGCCCAAAAGCCTCCAAGATCCATCAATTCAGACTGTCATATATCGCTGTGCAAAATTCACAAACGTTATTTTTGTATCCGAAATAGATGCGGGAAGAACGAAAAGGTCCTTTTAAAATATGTTCGTTCTATATGAAAAATAATACTGTGTATGCATTTCTTATCAATGGGTGACAGCTTGGGTAAAATTGTGTTTTGTTGACAAAGCCAAAAATATATACGGTCGAATTAAGAAACTCCTCCTTTTATGAACTCGTTTAAAAATGGATACTCTCAATTACTCTCATGATAACTAGGTACCTGAGTACTAATATTTTCATAAGTCGTTTATAGTTATGACGGCTAGAGGTATACGATACACATTCTCGTTTTTAACTTAAATTAGGTGCCTTTATTCGAAAATGATTATTTATTCATATTAATATATATATATATATATATATTTCATATAAACTAAATTTCAAAAACACGATCTGATATGAATGTCAATTACACGACATTAATAATTGAACAAAAACGTTCACTCTTAAAACAGAAAAAAACAATACATATGACAATTCTAATAAAATTCAAAATTAGTCTAAGTTAATAGGAATCTAACACATATTTATTTAATAATAGTTAATTTAATAATTATGGTTTTAAATATATTGTCGATTTATTTAAATTTATTCCCATCTATATTCCTGTGCGTAACATGAACCAATATGTTATTTATTTATTGTGTAATGGCCGGTGTGACGGCGAGTAGGTAAGTAATGTATAATGTAGCATAACCGCAAGTAGTAAGTAAATATTTGAATTCGAATGTGAATTGAAACTACATGCACCTGATTACGAAACATCGGCGATCCAATATCCAGTAATTACTACAGGAAATTGATTAACGGAGTACAGGATCAGATTAGTTATTAGTTATTACCGTTGTTGCCTGTTACTGGCTATGCAAAATGCCACCGACAAGACACTGAAAATATATTATAATAATTCAAATTGAATGGTTTTTTTTTTATAATTGAAAATTTAGGCCTAAATTGTGTAGATATTAATTTAATAATAGTGTTCGCAGAAAGGCTTGGATGCGTTACAAGCGATTGGCGCGGGTCATAGCGGGCATGCACTAAAATGGACAGGGAAGGGCGCGAATGAAGCAGGCTCACTCGAGGGGTAAAGATATACATATTATTATATTGAAAATACACGTCCATAAAAGTTGTTTGTATATTCCGACGGGACGACTTAAACTCGCCGGTTAATAGTCCGTCCATCGAATTCAAGAGCGAGTTGTTTAAAGCACAAGAGACGATTGCGATTGTCTATTTTACGTGATTGTCAATCGCCATTTAACGTATACGAATCCAATTGATTTTAGGCAAATGATGATAATTTTGCTTGATTGTCATTGACGGGTGCCATTGAAGCAGCCAATTGACCGTTTCACTGACAATTGTTTTCGAACACTGTGTGAACATAAACACTCTCTTTTTGAACTGTCGATTGAAACTACATCAATTGCACTTCAATTGGCATTATCAATAACTTAAGACATTGACGATTGCCATTGATGGGGTGCTTAAGAAAAACACCTACCTGCGGTGGGATATTCCGGCATCCAATTGGAGTTTAGATAAAGAAAACTATAAATTTTGTAAACCGTAGGTAGTAACTTTAACAAGGGCAGGTTGACGCTTGGACTTTTTTTTCAGATATCAAGAAACTGACGAAGTTAATTTAATATCCATCTAGGTTTTTATAAGAGGATCAGGGAAATATTTGCTATCGCTTAGCGTCTAACACCGCGCCAAAGTATTTCGCTAAAATCCTTTGTAAGTAGGTTACATTCCATTTGACTAAGCCTAATGGCTTTTAAAATATAATAGGAAGGGAACGAAATTCTTTTCGTTTTAGCACCACGGTAATACCAGTAAAATATTTAAACTTATTTAAAACCGGTAAATTCGAACATATTAGACGTACGTATTACCTACCCCGCCCTATAAGTACGCTCGCATGTACTTTAGTGTATATACCCTGACATTACGGCTATCCCGATGTTCAGTGGCTCAACTGCCTGTGAAGTCGTTCTCGTTAACTTGCCTCCGCAATAACTGTTCCTTACCCTTAAGGAGCCCGAGAATTGAATGGTAGGTTAAGTCTAATGTACCTCAGAATATTGTACGCTTCGGTAAGTAATTTCTCAACTCTGCAAGATGGTGTTTTAAAACGTTATATTTGAAGACTGGGCCGTATCATAAACTGGAGTGTGATTCTCTTTAGCGTCTCATTTTTTTACTCGACGCAGTTCGTATAAACTAGCGAGTTTATATGAACTGCGTCGTCCCGTCAAAGCGTACAAAACACATTTTAGCGCGTCTATTTAAATTAATTCTCAATTAAGCAGCTTTATGCTACATTGAGTTCGACCGACCTCTCAACTCACGCTTCCGATCTCGACTTGTTTCAAGATGCATCAAAAATGACAGTTATCTATGGCTTGAAGTTTAATTTGACGTCACTTGAGACGGGCATTTCAGCTAACATCAGTTTAGTAATCTGGCTATTAAGAGGATTGTGAAGCGCCGTTAAAATCGCGTAACTAGCTGTCAAAAAAAAACCATAGGGCGAAAACGTTTCTCACCCCCTAAATCAAGTCCGATTTTCACGATTTTTGAATATATTGTAGTTATTATAAAGACCTGGGTTTGTACGTTTTGTTCGTTTCGTTCGTTCGTTCGTTTTTATATTTGTTTGATCACTTTGATCTAAGAAATATTTTCTTGGAAAGGAAAACGTACAGACATAGTTTGTCATAATCTCTAAAACATATTCAAGACTCGTGTAATCAGACGAGGTTGAAGGGGAGAGAAACGTTTTCGAATTTTGTGTGGATTTAGCTTCACAATCCTCTTAACCTGCTGATAAAAATGTCAAAACCCAATATTTAATGGCTTGGTTGGTATTTCACTAGCGTTTTTTGAATAAGAACTTAACTTCAGGAGGAACTTAACTTAACGTGCTTGTTGTTTACCCAGTAAAAACCAGTTGAAAGGAAAGGAATAATTATGTAAGCTTCACAATCCTCTTAACCTGCTGATAAAAATGTCAAAACCCAATATTTAATGGCTTGGTTGGTATTTCACTAGCGTTTTTTGAATAAGAACTTAACTTCAGGAGGAACTTAACTTAACGTGCTTGTTGTTTACCCAGTAAAAACCAGTTGAAAGGAAAGGAATAATTATGTAAAGAACTTAAAATAGGTCCATTTATCAGACTCAGTAAACTGACCATCCAATTTTTTTTATATTCATAATAGTGTGAAATTTCATCATAATAACTAAGCACCTGCATAGAAGAAGTTCACAGAACTGTTTCTTTTCTTCGTCTAATAATAAATATGACAATTTCTTTGACTGTTTGTAGATGCCTTCCTTGACCTCCTCTTACACACATATGTTTCCAAGACAGTTCCATGCAAAAACTCTATTGAACTTGCATGTGACAAAAGCGTGAACGTGTAAAGTAGCGTTCTCGTGATTTCCGGTGAGGCTCAATAGAATAGTAGTGACGTGGCGTGGCACTGTGTCGCGCGGGAGCGGAAATAAGGTGCCACTCAAAGCGCGGAGGCGGTGACGGGCGGACGTGACGTATCCTGCTTCGTCGCGGAGATGTCATAACGCTGAACTAAATATTTTCCAATGATTTTATAGGAAACGAGCCTTTTCGCTTTCGGACGCTCTGAAATTGCATTTGAACGTTTAAATGTCGAAAGAAGTATGTACGAGTACATATATATTAACTTGAGAGATTTTTAGGTTTTGTGTTCAATTAAACTCAATAACGATTATCGTTTAAATCAATTACAGTTATTTCTTAAAAGTTTGACATCAACTCGGGTCAACGTAACCCTGCAATAAAATACAATTAGTCTTTTTTTTACCTATTACCATTAAATAAATCTGTCACAGTTGTTATGCGTAACGAATCAGTGTTTCGCGATAAAATGGAGAGTTTATCAATGAGAAAAAAAAAACCACAAAAAATAGAGTAAAACAAAGTGTGTATGTAGGCTTACTTATTAATTTTATTAACTTCAGTAATTTTATTTAAAGCTGTTTTAATAATTTCAAGTTATTTTAAAATTGTTATAGTAATTTTCGCTTACAACAATGGTTTAACCGACATGGACTGATGGTCTACGCCACGCTCACGTAGGTATGTAACAACCGCAGAAGCTCGCAGGATATCGTAATTGACATGTCACGACCAGTTGTGGATACAAAAGGACAGAGATTGTAGAAAATTCGCCGCAACGATAATGTCAGTCCGGCAAATAGGTTTCAGCGTGACCGCGGCTCGAGTGCGGTCGACAACTCACCAATGGAGACGGACGTTACTCCATGAAGGATGGATTTAATCACAAAGGCAGTGAAAAGGTTTAAATCTCATGGCATTATACGGATGATGTGTGTAATTAACAAGTTGACCCACATAATTAGTTTCCGAGAGGCCTCTGTTTGATTCTGATTTTGGTTCTATAACAAAATTTTGAGCGTCGTAGTTATAACATTGTCGTATAACAATTTAAATGGTTATTTTGCATGAATGCTTCACTTCAAAGCTGCTAGCTTTCATGTAATCCTATATAGATACAATAGGTAAAGCACGATGTTAATTGAATTGGCTTCAGATTGCATGCAGGACGCCGTCGGTGCAGTGGTAATTGTGTTACCAGCAAACATGTCCGAGCTCTCAGCTCCTAATGGGGCCCATTCATGTGACGCGTTTTTACATACGTGCCAAAGAGCAGTGCGGTCAGACCACCCAGCTTATCAAGTATTTATAAAATGTTAATTCAGTTACAAATATTATCATACAAAACATTACTATTTTTCCTATGTGACATGAGCTAATTAGTACAAGTAGGTATTAGGCAGTAGGTACTATGAGTTATGCTACTTTAAATATTATTTTTACAGGTCTCTAGTTGTATTTTATCCGACTGTCTAAGGAGGCCTATGTTTTGACCTGTGTGTATGTTTTTTTTATTTATATTTATTTAATTTTGTCCCCTCGTAGCGGCTGAACTCATCAGTTCCGTTCATTTTTCGATAAATGAGGTATTGTTGAAATCAGATTGCGGAAATTTATTAAAAAAAACAAAACCTCGGATTTAAAGTATATGACATAACATGTGTACTTTTAACATACATAGATGACAATATCAAAAAGATTTTCTAGGTGGTTTTTTGTTAGAGTTATTGAATTGCACAAATCTATACTAATTAACTTACTTAACTGTCCTAAAAAAGGTCCTCGAACTTTCTCAGTTATAATTTTATTAATTAAGCTCTCAGTTTTTACCGTTCGGAAAGTCTTAAGTCTTTTTCATCTCATTCAAAAAAGGCTAATTTGACCTTCCCTTGGTGAAAGATGCCTCCCATTGAAAAGGAATACGAAAATTCGATCTTTATCTACGATCTCAAGAGGTGCTATGAAAGACATTTGGTTTTTCTCTTATTCAATCGAATAGCGAGAACCAATTATAACTTGTAAGTAATCCTCTTATCTGAAACTCTGCGAGTCGACGCTGCCCGCCACTCTGAATATAATTCACTTTATCCATATTCAATATCAGATCGTGCGACGGCGAGCAAATAGACCGATTCAAGTGAGAATTATTATTGGATAAAGCTCTTCTCTTTC
The DNA here is from genome assembly GCA_923062465.1 of Acleris sparsana. Lineage (NCBI taxonomy): Eukaryota > Metazoa > Arthropoda > Insecta > Lepidoptera > Tortricidae > Acleris > Acleris sparsana. Next base: position 9,280,455 of record OV281293.1, read on the forward strand.
CTTCTTGTCTATTTTCAATGTTCAGTGGACCGTAATAATTTACGTGTTGTATTCGACGTGGATTTGCCAAAGTACTTTCTTTCATATTAGATCATGATCTTAGAGTTTTATTGGCTGTATAATAAATATGATGGTATTAAAATACAAAAATGATTTCTATTTTACCGAAGTTGTTTATTTTAGCGATAACCACATGTACCTACTTGTAATCATAAAACAGATCTTAATAGATTTTAGAATATACTTATCAACAACCTGCGTTTAAGCTAATGTAAATTTAAGCAAGTAACTAATTTAACGTATTCGTCTCACCTACCAAACATTTTACTATTACCTACGATTAAAGTAAGATCAACCGATACGGCAAAACATGTTCGACGAGGGTAAATAATTGCTTTAGTGGGTAACAACAATGTATTTGCTAAGCTCCACGTTGGGCGCCACTTTTACGTGACGTGAATTTTTACGGTGTTTTATATAGAATCCTGGCTACTTCATGTGCATGTGACTAAAAAAATATTGCGCAGGCTAATAGCGATTAGACTCATTTCTGATTTGTAGACTGGTTCAATCTTCAACGAAAATAGTAATTTGCAATATGTATATTTCTATATATTTGTCTGCCGCAACATATTGAATAGTGAATACGCTGACGTCATTTTCTGCAATCAAAAGAAAAATTACCTCATGTTTAGTTATCTAACTAATATCATAAACAGAGCCCGGATTTTTCATGGCAAAACATAACACCGTCATAATCTGGCTAGTGATAGAAACATCATTTTATCGATATCGATAATTGTGTAATAGAATAAAAAACGTGACCAAATAAAATAACATACCTATACAACATAAAAAAACATACATAGTTTGTATGAAGTTATATAGAAACATATTCAATTGCTTTGTCGTAATCCACGTTAGTACACACAGCAGCAGATGGCGTTTTATTCGTGTAATGGTGATAGGAGTAGATAATCATTAGTTTTTCAACATTCTCTGGGAGCAACTAGTTTCGTTTATCACTATAAAGCCATTTATGTATACTAAATGTACGTTCAACTTCACTTGACGTCAAGGGACCAACATTTATAAAATTCATTGTAATTGGTATAATTTCAGTTTCAGTACAATTTTTAGATATATCTCGTAAACTTTCATAATCAGGATTTCGTTCACGGTAACACTTTACTCCAATTTAGGTAACAACGAACAGTGTCCAAAATAAGGAAGGATTCCGCAATGGACAAAGTCGTACATTGCAGTTGTTCTATCGAAGAGGCTAGTCTTCGTAGTTATCTCTAATGAAATTTAACTCCTGTCGTAATTTGCTCTTTTGAAAACATTTTTTATAGTTCTTATAGCAGCCGATTCGTTAGCAAGTGTGGAAACGACGTCGCGTACTTGCTCATAGTATTAAGCATAATATACAGCAGCATTTATCCATGTTCCCCATCTGGTGATTATCGGCTCGGGAGGTAGCGGAATGGACGGATATTTTGCCTTAAAAAGGCGAACACGCTCTGGAGATTTGAGCAATATATTTTTGACATTCGATTTCAACACATCCATACCTTTGAAATTATCTCACACCTCTTCTGCAACTCTATGCAGACCATGAGCTAAACATGTAATGTGTTTCATACGCGGAAACGTTGATTTTAAAATACGACCAGCTTTAAGCATGTATGCGGCACTATCTGTGCAAAGTAAAATTACATTGTATACGTCATCGAAAAACGAAGCTTGAAACAAAAATTTTAGTTGGCTTATTATTAAATTAGCAACTGCTTCCCCATTGAACTTTCCTAATACCTTCGACCCCAAAAGATAAAATGACTGCGAATATTTTTTTGCAAAGATCGAATAAAATTCAGGCGTTTCGTCCACAAATATCCACTAATAATTTGTTTTATTTACCTCTCTTATACCCTGCATAGTTTTTTTATATACAAGATTTAAATATATTTTCCGCAGTTTCGATTCATCCGGTAGGGACACTTTTGTGCAGTCACAACATAAATATTTGTTGAAAAAATTACGGAAGTTATCGTTGTTAACTGTTGTCCATGGTATGGTTGCATGAAATAAGAAAAATAAGTAAATCGAAATCAAATTGATGTTTCGAATTTGGATGTCCAGATTGTATATAGTGGCGGTTGCTTTTCAGATGAGTTTCAATATTGCATTTTTTTAGTTTCAGATGTATATCGCACATAGACCAGTATACAGTATGTCCCATAAATAGCACGTCACAGTGACACCGGAGATTCCCCAGCCTCAGACGAACCGAACCAACCTAACATGACCTCAATAAAAGTTGCACCGTTTTCGAGTTATACCAATTTAAAGATTTTTCCAATTTCTCTCCTCTTTTAACATTGCAAGTGCCCGCATTTACTGGGATAGCTTTAGAATTTAGATTTTTTTATTTGTACGCTTTCATGAATAGTTGATTAAGATGATAGAAGCATTATTATACCAATAAATAATGTAAAAGTTGGAAAAATACTGTAATGAACTTGACTTAAATTATCATCAACATATTAATTTCAACTTTGAACACCGGCCATGACTTTTTTTTACTAGAAACGAAATGAGCAAATAACTTTAAAAACATGCGTATGTTATGCCAATTCTAAAATGGTATGACACATGATATCATAATGCAAAAAAGTAGGAATTCGACTCACTTTTCCTAATAAGGATCCCGAAACCAAACTAACAAATGAAAGGCTATTAAGCCGCTTTTCAAGTTTATTATGTAAAGAATTGTATGGTAGTTATTAATTTATTGCAGTGGGTGCCCTGTGACCCAAAGTAGTTCGTTACCTTGCGTTTCGTGCTATACCCTTTAATATTAAACCTCGTTTTAATAGCAGACTTTTTAGTTACTTTTTATTTTTATTGATTTGACTTATGTCATTACTTATCACCATGTTCACTGCGTCTCTGTTTTCCTGTGGTGTTCCTAAACTAAATCGACTTGGCATTCCTCTGGACTCTGATTAATTTTGTGGAACTGAAACGACTACTCGTGCGAATAATCGAACGCCTTACTGGCGTTACTAAATCGTCGGCACAACGAATTTTGAAGCGGCACAAATACCACCCTTACCACATTCATCGTGTTCAAACGCTTCTTCCGACAGATTACACGCAGCGTATTCAATTCTGTCGAAAAATGATACAGAAATGGAGGGAAAACCCGAACTTCTTTAATGAAGTATTATGGAGCGACGAATCGGCCTGCAAAAGGGATGGGTACGTTAACTTGCATAACATCCACAGTTGGCAAATAACTAACCCACACAAATCGAGAGAAGACCGGTCACAATACCAATTTAAAATTAATTTGTGGACCGGAATTTTTAACGGCCAAATAATAGGACCGGTCGAGTTGCCGCCGATTCTGAATGGCCAGAATTATCTGCAGTTTTTGGAAAACGATCTGCCTATTTTATTAGAGGACACGCCGTTGGCATTGAGGCAAAGGATGTGGTTCCAGCAAGATGGCTGCCCGGCACACTACGCTCGCTCAGTCCGTGAGCACCTAAACAACAAGTATCCTGACAGATGGATTGGGCGAATGGGATCAATTTTATGGCCACCGCGTTCCCCGGATCTAAACCCACTGGATTTTTTTTATTGGGGATGTTTGAAAGACAAAATTTATTCAAAACCAATAAGTAACGAAGAGGAACTACGGCGACGTGTCTTCGATGCAGCCCGAGACATATCCGAAACCAGATTACGAAAATTAAACCGAAATTTTATCCGAAGATGCCATTTTGTGCCTTAGAGTCGCAGGGAAACAATTCGAACATTTATTGTAAAAACTAATGAAAGTTAAACCATTATCATTGAACCTTGGTCAATCAAATGTGATTCGAATTCCTACTTTTTTGCATTATGATATCATGTGTCATACCATTTTAGAATTGGCATAACATACGCATGTTTTTAAAGTTATTTGCTCATTTCGTTTCTAGTAAAAAAAAGTCATGGCCGGTGTTCAAAGTTGAAATTAATATGTTGATGATAATTTAAGTCAAGTTCATTACAGTATTTTTCCAACTTTTACATTAGTTATAGACATAATAATGCTTCTATCATCTTAATCAACTATTCATGAAAGCGTACAAATAAAAAAAACTAAATTCTAAAGCTATCCCAGTAAATGCGGGCACTTGCAATGTTAAAAGAGGAGAGAAATTGGAAAAATCTTTAAATTGGTATAACTCGAAAACGGTGCAACTTTTACTGAGGTCATGTTAGGTTGGTTCGGTTCGTCTGAGGCTGGGGAATCTCCGGTGTCACTGTGACGTGCTATTTATGGGACACCCTGTATAGTAGAGGTCACTTCATTATAGACTATTTCAGGATGATTCACAATCCACGTTTTGATTCGATCTTGCACATTACTTATTCTTACTTTAATTCAAAACTGTAATATTAAACTATCAAACACGTCGATTTCAAGGCGATTTCGGTGATAAATAATATCTAACTAGACGCAATTTATATTTTATCACTGTCATACGTAATGAAGTGACATCTAATGTCTTATGCAGTAGTGAGTATCTATTATTAACTGATGTGTTTATTATTTTCAATGAGGTGGTATAGATAATCACTTCGTTCAAACTTGTACCTTCCTCTTTGTTGCCTGAGTATGGCAAAGCTGAATGGAAAGTGTATTTTATTATTGAATAAATAACTTTTATAAATAATACTCGATATCGATAAAAGGATGTTTGTATCACTAGCCAGATTACGATAGTGTTTTGTTTTGCCATGAAAAATCCGGGCTCTGATCATAAATGAGAAAGTTTGGGTGTTTGGGTGTTGGTTACTCAACCACGCTTCAACCACTGAACGGATCGTAATGATATTTGGCATACATATAGGTTAAGTCTTGGAATAGGACATAGAATATTATAAATGTTATCACGAAATAATTAAAAGTTCCCGAGGGAATAACGATAACCGACATCTACGCGGTCGAAGTCGCGGGCTGAAGCTAGTAACATATATATTTTCAAAGTTAGAACAATTTTGCTTACTTACACTCGAAAATGTTTGTATCGATATCTCCTCAAATCCTGGCGCTTGAAGTGGGAGTGGGCGTAGTGATCGCTGCATGATAAGAATCAAGTAAGGTCGTATTGTTGGACCAGCGTTCCAAAACGTTGTATCCCAGCAAGCATCACATACTGATCTCACCTATGAAAAGTGGAATAAAATTACATACCTTAAGCAATTTACTTCGGGTATAATACATTTGTTTTACCTTACCTTAATTGCGAGAGTGGTGCACAAATAGCTTGGGATGAACACTAAAGTAACTGTTGAAATGCATAATAGTACTAGTATAGCGTTGAACTCCCCCTCGTCCAATTTCTAAAAAAAAATAAGTATTTGCATGATATCTTTGTCCATATTATTATGTCAAAATAATATCATTATGGTTCAAAAAAGTATCGGGCCCCTGTTGCCACAATCTTAAACATTCCACTCTGCGTAAATTCAAGTGTGTATTATTACGACTAATACCAAAAACCCGGTACCTACTCGATTACAAATGAATCGAACTTTTACCTGGTTGCTACCGTTATATTATATTCTCTCGCCTATCTCTAATAATTTATTAAATTTTCTCGAAAGTGCTGTCGTTTTATTGTTTAAACTGTCTAAATATAGATTTTTACAAGTTTTTGATGAAGTTACCTGGGCAGTACAATAGGCCGTTAAGCAAACAACAGGGCCACAAAGTTTTTGTTCAAACATTAATAATTTCTTATAAACTCCAGCGTAGGCTTCCATCAAACTGAAATATATGTAACATATTAAAAAAAAAAAGGAAAAAAACACTTTTATTCAGTTTAAGATATCTCTTACGTATACATAGAGTGATGTTGGAATATAACTGCTTTCATTCTGTATTTAATAAGCTCAGCATTATACACTTTCTCCTTCGCGTTGGTCGCCGGATAAATATCTAGCAAAAGATCTTGGATAGCCCAAATGACTAGATCGGCTTTGGTGGAAATTTCTCTTACCCATACTATTTGGGTTTGTATCATAACTGAAAAACACAATAACTCGCGACTAATATTAAAAAATATGCAATAGCTCGAAAAAAATAATTCAGCAGACAAATACTTAACTCACAGATGTAATTGTATGCGTAAGCAAGAACACAAAAATTAGAAAATGTCAAGGCTGATTCATAAACAGGTGTCGCTCCAAAGTCCAAGTCTCTGAACCAGAAAGGAAACAGTAAGGGTCTTTGGCTCCCGTCGTCAGGCGTATGGTTCAGCAGGTGAAAAGTCAGGCATGCCATCGCAAAAAGAACCATGCCAACAGCAATTCCGCTGGTGAATATCACAGCGCAGAGGCATACTTTCCATGTGGCCAACTGATTTTTAAAAAACCTCTCTCTGAAACGTAATAGATATATAGAGACATAATATAAATACCTACTTGATATTCTCACAGTTACTTATGTGTCAGCTTGACTTGACATTACCTGTACTTGCTTCCTTCTGAACAAACATAGCGAAAATCTTCTCGCAAAATGCGTAGAAAACAATGATAATGAGGTTTGTTGATCTGCGTGCAGGACAAAATGAGCAATTTGTACCCCAACACAATGCAGTATACCAAAGCTTCGGTCACGATAGGAATGTCAAATAGAGATAAACCATAACACGCAGATGACATAGTAAAAAATATAGCGATTGACGCATCAAGCGTCATAATAACTATCGAGAAGTACCTAAAAACAAGAAAGTTTATAAATATTTTAAAAATAGGTAATGAAGTAGGTTGACATTTTCTATAATACTTATTATCTTATGATACCCCTTTAAAAATATGAAAAAAATTATTAAATACAATAAATAAGTTCGCTATGCAATAAAGAACTGTACTAACGTCCACATCGGTATTGGTTCATTGTCAAGCACTTGAAATGCTTTGACAATATGATAAAATGTTGGATGAAATTTGAATGCATCTATTTGTCCCGTAGAATAGTCAAAGTTGTCTTTGTTATACAATTGCTTTATTTTCCTTATCATGTTGACAATCGGCAAGTATCACATGCAAAAAGAAAGTGGCATTTCTTTGACAAAACCATGAATGACGTAAGTTAAGTTTTTTAAATGTTAAGGTATCGGTAATTGCCATGGCGATGAAAATAACGATAGGTAGTAATGCATAACTTATTCAAGTTTATTTTAAGTTTGACATAAAGACTGCTCCAGTAAATAAAAAAACTGCTCAATTTGCGAGGAATTCGTGTGTCGCGATTTTATTTCGTGTATAGAAAATGTTTAAACCTGGTATGAAAACCGCACATTTTCCGAAATAGGAGAGTTTTTGAGACATTTCTTAAATGAAGTACTTAAACAACGTGCTGCGATTTGACTTACGGATTGTAAAGAAATATCATTAAGTTTTGAAAACATCGTTGTAGATTTACATCACACGTAACTGAGGAGCGTTACGTATCCGTTAGGTTATTGCAAGTACAATTTACTGGCTGCCTTACTCTTTTATTAGAAGTTCACGGCATTTTCTGGCTCATAATTTCGAGGTTTAAATTGCATAGAATTTGCTGAGACGCCGCGGGCGGCGTGCGCGAAGTAGTGGAACGAGCGTCCTTGACTCAATTTGTGTTACATTGAAAGACAGGGTACTCAAACTTTCTGATGAGAAACTAACATTCATTTAGAGCCAAATTTCTCAAAATGTTATAATTGAATTAGGTTTTAAGCCACTATTTTAGTGGTGGGTTTGTCTAGGGAGAACTTGATCTTGTTTGTAATTCCATTTCGTACCGATAAATTTTCCAACATTAAATTAGTGTAGATTTATTGTACAACATTAAATTAGTGTATACTTTGTAAGATTCTCTCAAAATAAAGACGTAAAAGTTTTTGCTGCGGCCTGTGCTTTTTATAACACAGTCCTCATCTGTTTATCGAGACCAAAGTTTCGAATTCAAACTCGTTGGGTCTACCTTAACACGTTCGCTATCCCCATACAAAATAATCGGCCAATGTCACAAGTCCAAAGCTGTGCATTCAGTATGGGTATGTGACCCCATAGTAGAAGCACGGACTCCTGAAAAAAACAGACAGGGAACGTGTTAAGTAGAGCGGAAATCCTGTTACCACCTAAAGACGCCATCATGAGATCAGCTCTTACAATACAATACAATACTAAATAGGTACATTGCTGTCGGATATAAGTATGTATTCGAAATTGAATCCTATTCCGATAACCTTAACTGGTGTAACCCGAACATACATTATATTCTAACATACAACTGTACTGAAATAAAGCTTGTGAATAAAAATACCTCTGTACATAGACGTAACGTAACATAGCATAAAATTCATGATGCATTCGTTTTTCCCTCGCGCTGTCGGAGAGTGAGGACTGAGTTGAATGACTTTTGGAAAAATATTTTTTTTATCCGTTCATAATTGGAAAACATATAACAAAAACAAGAATGCACAAACTGTGCACAATTCGTCTAGTTTGTAAAGTTGAGTTAAGTTAGAGGTTTGTATACAATTAAAAATAAACCAATTTTGGCACCGTCAACTCAAGATGGCGGCTTTCGCGTGCCTCTCTCCGAGTACGAAAACCTGGATTTTTATTAGATCCCATACCTTAATAATATCCATCAAAAAATCTATGCTCTGCTTTTTGTAAAGTGAAGACCTTTTTTGTCCCTATAAGACCGGCCAAGACGCCGTGGACGCCGATCGGCATCATTTTCTCGCTTACAATTCTATGATACTTACGAAAAAATTAAAGAATGATGAGTATAATGTCGTGCAATTATGTCTTTTCAATACTCCTAGCTTTAGTCAGTTTAAATATATATATATATTTGGTTATTACTAAAATTTGGCCTCAGATATCGCTAGCGTCGATCGGTGTCCAATTATACTTACGCCTGATGCCGCGTTGTGCTTGAGAAATGCGCTAATAGGTATATATACATTTCCGTGACTTACCATCTGACTGACAGACTACGGATGAACTAAAACCACTGGACCTTGAAATTTGAAAGGAATATTGCTTGGGTACCCTATAGGGGTGCATGCACTGAGAAAACATACATACATTTTACGAACATCAGCCCCCAGCCGGAAGAAAGGGAACGGCATACGAATTCTACGGGTACTAAACTTGCGGTATTCTTAAACCTGGTCTTCTTAAACTGTATATTATGAATATAATATACAACGCTAGTAAACATAAAGGGGTCGTACTGAAACTGTTGCGTCACAGAATTGAATGATGTGTGAAAATAATTAACCACTAAAGTTTGCAACACTATACAAGTATACAGTAAGACAACTATTAAGTAATTAAGCATTCAGCGTGTAATCTCCACGGGGACCTATTAATTTGTCGTTTCAGCTTTCAATATTGATACAAAGTGGGCTAATCGCTGAAACAAAATGTCTCCAGAGTAACACTTGAGCGATAAAGCTAACGTTTACAGCTGGAGACACAGCTGGCTGCAGTTAAACACTGGCTTTACGTTAGCGGCTTGCTATCGCGCTCCAGGTAGCACTAAACTATTCAATCTGTAAGAGCCGGTCTTTCTTTCTTGTTTTTCCTTTCTTCACAAAGAAGGAATAGGACTAGCTACATTAAGTGAGTGACAATGTCTAATATAAGTAATAAATTGATAAATCTTATCCTCCAGCCTTTGAATAATATTGGTGTAAGAATCATGGAACCATTTATCCGTTTGTCCGTCTGATCCAGTCTGTCTGTCCGAATAGTTGACGCTTGGTAAGTTTTAAATAGTAATAGTATTATTCAATAGATTTTTTTAAATAGTGTGTTTTATATAACTTGTCACCAATAAGTTTTTGCTACATTGACATATCCTTTGAAAGCTCTTAAGTAAAATAGGATTATAGTAATATAGTGTTTTATTATTAAAATTTATGATTTTTAGATAGAACAGTTGGATAATTAGGTTGTCCTTATTTCAGAAAAAAGGTACCTCTACTAAAAGCAAAATAAAAAAATAAACTAGGAATTAATGTAGGTATTGTTTACAGAAATTATAAAAGTTGTGAAAAACCAAAAACAAAATTGGAAGTAGCAGCTTTTGTTAACGTACTTATAAACTTTAGTAGTGTCTACGTACACTATGTGTGTGATGTGATGTGTGCTCTAAAATATAATACCTAACATGAAACTGCAGTAGGACTATTTGATTTATAATATTTCATACAAAGAAGACGTAATGAGTAAACCTCGGTGTTCGAGTCGGTCTCATTCGTCTTGGTTTTTTTATGTGTCCGCATATCACAACCATTTACACAAAAACTATAGTCAGGATATGACTCGTAGGGTTTATTTTAAAACAATCTGTTGCCTTACAAATGAATGGACGGTTATACCTGGCCAAGAAGAACTCCTTTCTCCTACAACGAACGTAATTATTGTTACCTGCGAATGTGTAACAGGCGCTTTGTCGAGCACTTATGAGAGCTAGGAACAGTGATTTGTATACTATATTTGTATTGGTTGGGATATGTACAGCTTTGTTCTTTGAATTGTGTTGCTTACTTACTTTACTTTCTGTTAGGATTTTTTTTTCTGGAATATTTGTACACCAACTTTTAATGATTACACACGTTGTTGATTTATTTTAGGGACACGTTAAATTAATAATTTCAAAAATAATGGATATTTATCAATTAAACGACGATTCAATCGAACGAGGTTAGGCAAAAAGTAATAACACTAAATAACCTTTTAAAAGCATGATTTTCATTGTGTGGTGAAAAGGTGAAAATGTGAAAAGGGGTGTGTTAAAAAAACGTAACTTTTAGTTCGGCCGTCATTACATTCAAAATACTTACATGATCCATTTTGTGATGGCGTTTAGGTCTGTTTCAGAGTTATCTTTCAGCGGGCATAATGTATTAACATTTAAATAGAATCTTTGAATTAGAGAAAACCCGGCGAATGCGACTCGGACTTGCGTTCCGTACCATTCTTGGGCCAACCAAAGGGCCTTTTCTTTTTAGGCATATTTATTCTTACATTTTTGTAGTGAAAGTAGGTATATCCTATTTACTTTCTGAAATTTCCATAAATTTTACGCTTTAGTATTATAGCGATTGTGAAGGTCTCGAAAGACGCCAATAAGAACACGCATAATTATCTGTATTTATGATTTGTTAATTATTATTATTATCGTACGGCCTTGCGAGTGAAAGTCCTGCGCTCCTTATAAAAGTAAATCTAAATTATTTAGCCAGTCTATAGCCTCCTCAGAGCACCCGCTAAGTTTCGCGTAGCCGCCAGCAAAACGTCGGTTGGGACACTCCTCCACGATGTGATAAGCTGTTTGCTGTGGAGCGCCGCAATCACACGCCGGCGAGTCTTTATGGCCCCACTTGTGAAGGCAATAGTTGCAGCGGGCGACTCCCGTGCGGATGCGGTTCAGCGTCGTCCAGATCTTACGGCCGGTCTTGAAACCAGGCAGCTGGGCAGACGGGTTCCCCACAAGGGCACCCGCCGAGCATTCCTGGGACTCCCAGTCAGCCGACCACGCGGACCGAATGTCAAAGGGTTGGCGGATGACGGGGTCTGACCAGAGAGGCCTACGCGAGGGGAGTCGCTGCGGTATATGCCTGTCCAGGGTTCTGGCAATCGGCAACCTGTGTGGAAGTTGGGTGCTGACTGCTTTATCCCATTCTGCCGCCGCCGCCCGCGAGCGCCTCAGGTGCGGAGGAGCTATGTTAGCCAGCACGGGGAGCCAGGAAGTTGGAGTGGGACGCAGTGTCCCCGTGATGATCCGCATGGCTCGGTTTAGTTGCGCGTCGACCTTATGGGTGTGAGCACTCCGGTACCACACCGGAGCACAGTATTCTGCAGTGGAGTACACCAGAGCCAGGGCGGAAGTCCGCAGGACATCAGCACGGGCACCCCACGTAGTCCCAGCCAGACGCCCTATCAGGTTCACTCGTGCTTTCACCTTCTGCGCAGTGGCCTCCAGGTGTACGCGGAAAGTTAGCGACCTATCCAGGGTGACACCCAGGTATTTCGGGGTAAAATTATGCCGGACCTTCTCCCCGTCAAAGAGTACGTTTAACTCCTCGCTAGCCATACAATTGGTAAGATGGAAAGCGGTGACTTCCGTCTTGGATGGGTTTGGGCAAAGTCGCCATTTTTTATAATAGGAACTCAGCGCGTGGAGGTCATTAGTGAGCACGTCATCACCCATCTGAAAACTTTTACCCTGATATGCCAAAGCCAGATCGTCAGCATACATAAACTTTTCGGCGATCGTAGCGGGCACGTCGCTCGTGTACACGTTGAAAAGTAGTGGGGCCAGCACTGAGCCCTGGGGAAGTCCATTTTTCACTATTTTGAAACTACTTTCCTCCGCGCCAAGCATCACCTTAATCAAGCGGGGGCCAAGCATGCTTTTCACTAATTTAAGGACCCTCTTGCATGGTGCCACATCAATCAGCTTGTGAAGCAGACCGTCCACCCACACAGTGTCGTAGGCCACCCTAAGGTCGACAAAGGCAGAATAGGTTTTGAGACCATTCTGGAAGCCGGCTTCGATATACGATGTTAGTGCTAGCACCTGGTCCGCACAACATCGATTCGCCCTGAAACCAGCCTGTTCCGCAGGAATGTGGGGGTTGACAATTGGGTACAATCGGTTGTACAGCAAGCGCTCTAACAGTTTGTACGTGACGCTCAGCAGTGAGATGGGTCTATAGCTCGCGGGATCGTCAGCAGGTTTCCCCGGCTTTAAGATGGCAATAACTTTAGCCCTCATTAGGATCGGAGGTAGGATACCAGACTCGAGGATGTTATTAAAGAAGCATGTTAGCCATCTTTTAGCTCGTTTCCCAAGGTGGGCCAGAAATTCAGGGTATATGTCGTCCATGCCTGCTGCTTTGCCGCTCTTGGTCGAACGTAGGGCGGACTCCAGATCGGGGATAGTGAAAGGGGCACCAAGGGTTTCATGCAGCGAGAGTTTCCCAGCCCTTTCAGTGTTACTCTTGCGGATCGATTTGGCAAACCCCCTGTCCAGAGAACCACTTTTTGTTAGTTGCTGTAGACGCTTGGCGATTTCTTCCGGCTGCACCGAGTTCCCCACTCTCGCAGTCGCCGCAGCACCTCCCAATTTGCGGAGTAGAGTCCAGCTTCTTCTACTGGAGTGCGCAAAATCGAGGCGCTCCACGTTTTCGACCCATATCCGACGTCGGGACTCATCCAGTGCGTTCAGGATGTCGTGGCCCGCTTCCGGGTCCTTTGTGCTTAGGTACTCCTGGTACGCTTCCTCCACGTCAGCACTCCATCCGGGGGTGTACTCCTTGCGGCATCCCCTAGGAACGTGGCGATTAGCGGCACTGAGCAGTACCCGGCAGAAGCGACCGTAGTTTTCTGCAATAGGTTTAATCCAGCGGATCGTTGAATCCACTTGCATCCCGAAGGAATCCCAGTCGGCCTTGGAAAAATTCCAGCGAGCTTTAGGCACTGACTTCACCAGAGGGACTTCAAGGCCGATCGTGATGCATGCTGGACGGTGCTGGCTTCTAGGAAAGTTACCTAAAATTCTGCGAGATGCAGGCACAGGGTGTCCACGCTGGTCGGTCGACACGAAACAAAGGTCTGGGTTTGTGTCGCGCTGCCACCGCGCGGAGTGGAAGGATCCTTTGTCTTTCGGATCAAACACGAGTTGGAGTCTTTCCTGTTCCGCCCAATCCGCCAGAAAGATGCCGCCAGCGTCACTGGATGCGTAGCCCCAGGAGGGATGGTGGCTGTTGAAGTCACCAACGTAAACACAAGGATGAGGTTGTGTGTGTAGGGGAGGGGTCGGGAATACATTATTAGGAGGCTTATAGACTGAGACTATGGTTATATTAGAAATTTTAAACGTAATTACTTCTAAATTATCAGTATTACTAATATCAATAACTGAGAAGTCAGCTAGAGTCGATTTTGAATAAACTGCCGACCCATAAATAGGCGACAGTGTGTATGCCAAGAGATTGAATCCGGGTATGGACGCCCGGTGATCCAACTTACTAATATTATCGATGTGATGTTCTTGGAGAACTATCACATCGATGTCATTGTCGCTTGCCAGTCTGGCCAAGTAGTCACATTTGGGTCTTGAAGAACCCTCAATGTTTAATTGGAGAATGCGGACAGAAGGTCCGACAGTCCTCGTCAGGTGGTCCTTAGAAGGTCCGTTTGCTTGCAAAACTTTTGTTTAATTTAATTTAATCGCAGGATACGCTGGGAGTCTCTGAAGGAGCAGATCCAGCGGGCCGATGTAGGTTAGAATCGATTAGCCGTCTTCAATGCAGTTTGCTTTGTGCAGGTTGCTCTTGGGAAGACGTTGCCCAGGGTGGACCACGAGGAGGTTGATTCAAACCAATTACCCCACCCCCCAATTAATGAAGCGGCAATAGAAATAAACACTTTGTGAAAATTTCAACTGTCATCCTGTTCATGAGACTGATAAACAGAGACGAATGGACGGATAGCACCGGCTTATAATATTTTTCATATCTAATGCTGTTAATTAAAATACCTTTTTTTTCAATTATCGATAACGTTTATAAAGGAAATATAATTTATTTGACTGCCTACTATAAAATAAGGTACTTATAATAAATTATAAATCGTCTTACATCACGCTAGAACTATTGCCATCATATGGTAAAGTCTAGATAGGTGTTTTTATGGGTGTACTGCCTTTTGGCCGAAATACGTTTGGTCGAATGTATCGTTTCCCAACTGATTCATTTGCCAACCCACATATATTTTTGTAACTGTAAATATTTCAGGATTTATTTCTGTACCTTCGTGTAGACCGTATACGTTAGGTTAGGTTAGTGTTTTATAAAAATCGTGAAATATTTAGAGTTACAGAAATAAAAGTGGGTTGGGAAACGAAACATTCGACCAAACGTATTTCGGCCAAAAGGCAGAGAACCAGATTAAAACCGTATCGGCGAATTTATTTGGTCGAAGAAGGAGGTAATTGTCAAACACTAGGTACCTAGTAACAGATTGTTCGTATATAAGAAGTAATTGTAGTTTAATTTATTTATTTTTAGTTTCGTGAAATATGTCCATAGTTTTTCATGAATGGTTTTAAAAAATGCGTAAGACATTAATTATTTTGTTTTGAAACTAATGTACTATAGATAAGTATTTTTAAAGTTAGTTGAATGCTCAGTTGGTTGAAACAACGTTTGCGTGAAATATACAAATAAATCTCTCACAGGTACCTATAATAAAATATGAAAAATATTATAGTAATAGCGTCTTACTATAATATTAATTAATTATTGTATTAAATTATGATTATTGTTTATGATAAAATGTTAGGACTAATGAAATGTTAATGTGTTGTGTGTGTTTGAATATTGTGTTTTTTAATTATTTATTAAGTATGCATCTAAAATTTATCTGTGAATTATGTACTGAAAGGGCATTACAAATGCAATGTATATTGATTCTGCATAAATGACTATGACCAAGTCCCGTTAGCACCCTTTCGGCTGTAAGTACAGCAGTATGTTTGAGTGAACGATTTTAGCAAAGGGACAATTGAGTCGAGTGCACGCCGTTAAAACATTTTGTCTAGGTACTTAGCGTTCGTTTTTGTTCGCAATTATAAACGGAAGCAAAATGACGTGAGGGTATTTAATTAATCGGAGATCAAAGCAGGTTTGTTGAAAACAGTTCTAATTAGGCATTAAAATCCTTTAATGCCCCGGAGGCTTCCGGTCTCAGCCCTTACGCTCGCTGGGATCTCGTCTAAGATAATGACATCGATTTGTATTGATAATAATACTTACGTAAAGCTTTATAACGCACGATAAATCCAACAGTTATATTATGCAAAAAAGGAACTCGTACAAAAGTTAATTATTATTAGGTTACTGCAATAATGTCACTATTTAAATAGTAATAGTAATTAATATATTTTATAGTTCAAACCCTGCCGAAATGAAACGTTTTAGTTTCAGAACGTCACGTTTACAATGACAGCTCGATAAGTAATTTAAAAAATCCATATTACCCCCAATAAACCGCACATTTGCCGCTTCCAATATTCCTAAAAAGCTGTGGCACAAGTCTCGGTGCTGGAGGCTTAATTTGTCCGCGACCGGATGTGAAAAATTAATGTGTTCCGTAATGGCGGCGGCCGAGTCCGGCAGAGACTGATCGGCGGTCCGGGCCTTGCTCAGTGCTCAGTTATAACAAAATGTCACGCATACATTTTTCAGTGGTGAGCTTTGCAAAACCTAAACATACCTACTACCTACATAACGCACATTAAATCCAATAGTGACAATAAATTACCAAAATAACTATTTGAATAGTGACATTATTGCTGTCAAAAGAATTTAACGTGAGGTAAGTAAAACCGGCCAAAAATGTGGTCTACCACCCTACGGGTAAAGTTCATTTGCACGTCACGATACAACAAGTTCGATTTTCCCTGGCAATAATAGGCATTATGATGGTGACAAGTGTTAACCTTAGCGATAGTTAGATCTCACAGAAACGTTTCTCAAAACTGGTAGAGCACTTTCTTGGCCGACCGTACCTATATCGCTATAAATTCAAAATACTTTTATAGTATTTTTGTATTTATATAAAATAGAAATTAAGAAGGTTCTTTTTTCCATGTTCTCATTCCGGTCTTGGGCAGAGTCCTACTAGTCTTGTTATTATTTTATTTCTCAGGGTAACTAGTTCCCATTTACGAGTACTACTCACATCAAATGGAAAGATTTCCTTTATAATACTTATAATACTTATACTAGGGGAGCCCACGACACTAAGTAAACCGATAAGATTACCGGATGATATATATATATATATTTATTTATTTAGTCTCGTCAGTAATGGGACAGTTCATGATCTTCAAACAGACCCAACAGGGTTTCCTTACTTTTAGATTCGAAAACATACTAAATACAAAGAAAGACAAATATTGTTAAATTAACAAGAAATCGATTTTTTTAACGATTACGCAGAATTTACAAAAATTGCAAGAATTGTTTTTTTTGGCAAACAATGCTTTTCACTTCTCATGCTCGTAAAATACTTCTTTATGCTGGGTATAGGCTATTAAAAACAAGCATTATTAACAAAAACATTACAAAATCAACGTATGACTTGGCAGTACCTATCGCGTTCGACCTCAGTCAAAAATCCCATACAGAAAAATTAAAAAATAAGTTAAAATAAATACAGTGGCGGGAAAGAGGTTTTAATGTATAGTTTTGGACTATTAATTAGGTAGATGTTTTCTTTGCAAAACTTGTGGTTTTACGGAATTTAGAGGAAATAATGCTCACACCTAACAGAACTAATAGAAAAAATGCAAAAGAACTTATTGAACGGACATTGCCGCCTAAATTAAAGAAAAATTATTTAAAAACGTATTAAAATTCCAAAGTTTGGAGAAGCGGTAAACAAGTCAATACATTCTCCATCATGTAAGTTTTTTTACATTATCACTGTTTTAATTCCTCGTAATAGAAGTGAAAAGCGGAGTGTATAACTCTGTCTTAAAACCCATTTTATCCTCGACTTAATTATCCAACCTCGCCTAGCGGCTCGGATGGATACCATGTCTTGGATAAAATGTTTTGTTTTATGCCCTTGTTGTACAATCTACGTTGTATGTTTGCGGTGGGTAAACTACAGAGATTATTGTAAATACTTTTTAAAGAACGGAATGAGACTAAGCATTAAGCTTCAGTTAACTGTCAAGTATTTACTGTATAACTGTCAAGTAAAAAACGGATCAAGTGCGAGTTGGGCGCAAGATAATAATGCTTATTAACCGCAAAAGAAAATCTTATTTCGCTATGTACTTATTGCATAGATAACTATGCAATAAGATCCATTTTGACTAGCCAAAATTATAATACAGTTTTCCAAAGTTTTTTTTTTTATTCTTTCTCAAAAACTGGAAATAATGAACACTCACGCAAAATAGGCGCATACCTAAGTCGTCGAGTTGCGGAAAAGAGCCCGCAACCTTTAACCTATAATGAACACTTCATTTTATTTTTCCCATAAAATATAACTAATGATCTATATGCCAGTTTTTTTCAGAAATTTGATGAATAAGAAGAAGAGAGGGAAAACCTGCTGTGACATACAGAAAGACAATGAAGTCACCATAAGGGTTCCTTTTTACCATTTTGGTACGGAACCCTATAAAAAGGTATCATAACGTTGACAATACCATTAAAATAGATGTAAAAACTAGCCTTAGCCTTAGTACCAATTTCACCAAAGGATGTTAAATTTTAATCGACTGTTAGTCCATACATTTTGACAGAGCTGTTAACACTAATCTTCTGTTAGGTGTTAACACTCTAATCGTCTGTTAGGAGGAAATTCGACATTAACCTCCAAGTTAACCTATTTTAACAAGATTCATATACCTACATACTTACATTTAATTTGAATAAACAGAGCATACATATATTATAATTTTATCATGTTTAATTCTCTTAACTAAGAGTTGTTACCATTCAGGAATAATTATAAGTATTCTCCTTGGAGGTCATGTTACCTCTCTGTCAATTTTAATACTGAATTCCGGCTGTCTATATCTGTAACAAAACTCACTGACAGAGACTTCTGTGGCAAGTGTGGATAAAAATAGTGACTGTTATAGGTACTTACTTCAAACTGGACCTTCAAAATACATCAATTGTCTAGCCCGATTAAGGCCCAATTTTATTGAATTGAGAGTAAATTATGAACTTATTGACTTATTGCTATACATAATTTAACCTAGGCCGTCCTCTTTAGCGGCGGTGATATTTACAGGCGTCAAGATTTTATGGCTTACTGACCAGCGCCTCCATTCTAGGCGGTAAAATGCAAATCGTAATTGACCTGTTACGGTATTGTTTTTAAGTCGGCCGCCATTACTGTCTAGATAATAACAGCCATCAAAACGTTGACAATACGATAACAGATAAAAACGATATTGATTTTACCGAGTTGAATAGAGGCCCTGTTATCCTATTAGCGCACTCCCAAAGAGCGTAAGGAATTATACTGGGATTATCCTTAGATGATTAGAATGACAGCTCATTTATACACTTATTACTCTTATTTATTTAACTTTACATAAATAGTATTATCGGTACAACCTAGCGGCGCCGTTGAGGAATTTAAACAATTCATCGCCTACTTTTAAACACATCGCTTGTGGGTATAGTAAGTAATTGAAATTACGAAATACAATTTATTGTGTGAACATAGCGAAAATTACAATTTATTTAATAAAAAAATAAGTATGACATTTTGTAAAAGAAAGCTGTTAAATGACGTTAACTGAACTTGACATTACATTATCCTAGAAGTATGAGGAACTTCTTAATAGTTTTTAAAGTTCATAAACAACGTCGCGTCATAAAGGCGGGGGTGGACCTGCCGTAGTTCATCAAAGTTAGTGTGTGAGTACGTGACTTATCTGCAAGTGGCAGGCTGAAACGGCGACACTTCCCGCCATAATACTCTCGCGGTTTCTGCCAGCTGACTATTACATACGTGCTTTAGAGCTTAATGCCCTTACCATCGTATGATCATCCGAGGTGTAAAGAGGTTGAAGCGTGATCCGTAGTGATTCCGGTTTAGCAAGCTGATAGTAAAATAAGCAGTGACCGCTAAAATCTGACTAGCTTAGCACGCTCCTGGCAAATAAATTGAAGAATTTTGAGTACCACAAGGATAAATATGTTGGAAAATACGAAACGCCACATGGACGTAATCTACGTTTAAAAAATCAACAAAAAGGAGATTTTTTATTTTTTAAACATCATTGCCTGAAAAAAATATGAGAGGTCTTCGTATACGAAACCTAGTTTATGTTTCATATTATATGCCAAAAACAGAAGGTGGACGAGCAGACAGATCACATGATGGCACGTGGGATCTGAGACCCATAGACATTTGCACTCTCAAGACTCCTCGTACATATTTGCAGAACACGAAGCAAAACTACCAACTTCTCAACTTAATGGTCGTGTTACCTTACACACACATGAGTGAATATAAATAACATCAATTTTTAAGCTACAAAAAATAAGCAGAAAGTCGAACTTTTTATTTTTAATTTCCCATTTACGTTGAGAATATATTCGCGATGTATGTGCTAGCTAAAACCAATACCCAAATGCTAAGTTTCATCTGAGACTAGCATTCAACCGGCGAATGTGGTTTCGTAGACCTTGTGTATCTCGACCTAAAGGACGTCTGGAATTGCTAAGGATCTTTGTGTGTTCAATCATAGAGTGCTTTCTAATAATAGTTGAAACGAATTCGATCACTAAAAAGCCAACAGTTGGGAGATAGAGGTGCACAACTGATCTAAAAAAAAAACCGGCCAAGTGCGAGTCCGACTCGCGCACGTAGGGTTCCGTACCACTATAGGTACATCTAAATAAATGTTTTTCTTTATTCTTTATTATATTGGAGTTGATTGAATGAAAGGTAAAATGCGGTTTACGATTTATAACGTATTAAAAAAAACTAATTATTAGATCTCGTTCAAACCCATTTTCGGTGGAAGTTTGCATGGTAATGTACATCATATATTATTTTTACATTTTTCATTCCCTTATTTTAGAAGTTACGGGGGGGACACACATTTTTCCACTTTGGAAGCGTCTCTCGCGCAAACTATTCAGTTTAGAAAAAAAATAATTGAAACCTGAGATTGAGTTTCTGTTCTAAGTATGGGGAACCCCAAAAATTTACTGTTTTTTCTATTTTTGTATGAAAATCTTAATGCGGTTCACCGAATACATCTACTTACAAAGTTTCGATAGTATAGCTCTTATAGTTACGGAATAAAGTGGCTGTGACATACGGACGGACAGACGGACGGACAGACATGACGAATCTATAAGGGTTCCGTTTTTTGCCATTTGGCTACGGAACCCTAAAAAGGAGGACCGCATAACGTAAGTACTTGACTTCTCATTCGATACCTTATGATAAAGTAATGTTTTATGAAAAAATAATTAACTGTCGGAAGATCAAGCCTACTGAATTCTTAAATTGATCAAAATTTTACTATACTTACTTACATTACAGTTAGCCCTTGTTGTTAACTTGCCATTAATTATGAAGTGAAATATACATATCATAGTTACTTAGAATAATTTATTTCAGTATTTAGTTTTAGTTATGTTTTTAGTATTTTAATAAAAAACCCTGAAGTGAAATAGACGTAGCATCTGTTATTATTTAAAGTTGATCAACGCCATTAAAGATAAAATAACTGAGGCCTTAGATTAAATGCTTTCGGCAAACGTTATCTTAATCGAAAACGAAAAGGAATAACGTACCTAAGCTGCCGGACGGTCCCGTCGAGCGCTTATGTCAATTCCACACAATATATCTTGACAGATAATTATTTATTTATTTTCTTTATTGGAGATAAAACATTAACAAAAAATGCATTACTTATGAGCTAATTTGCACAGTAGTTTAGATACAGTCACTAAGAACATAAAAACATAATACAGTTAGCAACATTGCCACAATACCCACAGGGTTTGGTATACGAACCTTGTTAAAAAATATTTTTTTTTTGTTTTATTAATACTGAAACGAATATCAAAGCTTAATATATAACATGTAGGTACATGCAATTAAAAAAAATGGTTTTAATTATTTATCGTGTTTTTTATATAGAAGAGTCACAGCGGCTCTTTACCGGGAACGGGAGCAGGAGAAACATATCAACATCACTTAATAGTTTGTTGTGGTGGTAACAAAGTCTATTATATTTAGAGGAGCTAGTGCGAAAAGGTTTTTGGACCTCGTGACTTTGCGTGGAGCTATAAATTACAAAGTGGTCAGGAGTGGTGCGGGCAATTGACTTGTTTATGCAGGTATTCCGCAGCATGACTGCGTTTGCGACAGCGCGCCTGTCTTTAAGGAACATTTTATATTTCTACGAAACAGCTTCGCGGAGATTTCAATTTGAACTTTAGGTAACGGAGGAATTTCTTTTGTACCATTTCTATTCTGTCGGAATAGACATTATAATGCGGGTTCCAAGCAACAGAGACCTCAAGATTATCTAACCAGTGATTGGTAGAACTAAACCAAAGCCCGTTCCGTTTAAAATGGTTTTATGATTCGCATTAAAAAGCCCAACATCTGGAATTATTTCCTTAAAATATGATCAACATGGGCGTCTCTTCAGAAAGTTTGGTATCAAATTTTCGATAAGTTTACGGTAGCGTACGTATCTAAAGTCTAGAACCACTGAATTTATTTATTTTAAGATTTTACGTATCTAAAGTCTAGAACCACTGAATATATTTATTTTAAGATTTTACAAACAAATATTTGAATGTTATTTTAAGCTTTTACAAACAATTCAATTGACTCACACCCTATCGAAAAGCATCCACGGATGCACCATTTCTTTAAAATCCATCATGGATTCGTCGGGAGTGCGGTCACGTAGCGCGCGACCTAACCGGTCGGTGTTAGCCGACAAATTGATATTTTCAGATACGCGAGAAGCGAGAAGTAAACAAACTTCTTCCAAGAGTGTATTATAAAATGAATCTAACGAAAACAAATAAAGAGTTCTTTTGTAGACTAGATATTTTCACTTTGCAAAATGATGCACGATGTCGATGATGCATACATACCGATATAGATATTAATTCTGACGACTATTAACCTATTTCTACGTAAAACTAGAAGATAAACTGATTAGTAGTTGCGAACTGGTAGCTCAGGAAGTTTAACTATTATGCGGTTTTCGCGCGGTAAATTTTAACGGCGAGATTTGACTGAATAGTTTGAAGAGACAGTTAAAGTTGAGCGTGTGTAGGATGAACACTGGAAGTGCAGACGGTATACGTGCTAAACTTCTGGGAAAAGTTTAATATAATAATTGATGCAAAGTAAGAACTATTCTATTCAGTTAATGAGTAGCCTGGTTGAGTTATGCAGTTAAACCTGACCAAGAAGACGTCAAGGGTTGGTTCATGATCATGACTCATCACACCACATGGTCCTTATTTATTAGTCGGTCAATATTTAGAATTTCGAATACCTACGCCTACTTCAAGGAAGTCATTTAATCTTCAGAAAGGATTGACAGGAATATTTAGACATTAATTGGTGACTTCATCAAAATAACACAGTCTATGGACGTGCGACTGCTGGCTTGCTCTTATCATGTGAGAGTCTCGCGGTTTCATGAGTAAGTATATGTATAAACTCGGGAGGCACCATTGCTTACCCGGTTGCTTACTGTTCCTAATGGGTAGAATACGAGGGCTGTTTGATAAGTCATTTTAAAAAATATTTGTAAAACCTTTTTTCTGGTAAATGGCATTAACACTGGCAGGCACAATCTTTCAAATGAAGACTGTCAAAAAAAAACATTTTTTTGTCAGTATAACCATTGTTTAACTGGGATCACTCGTAAATTTTCAATAACTATGGAAAAATCTGAATTTCGTGCCGTTATAAAACATTTTTTTATGAAGGGTTGCAGTGCTGCCACAATAAAAACTGAACTTGATTCTGTTCATGGCACTAACGCACCAACGTTGCAGACTGTTTATAACTGGATAAATGATTTTAAACTTGGTCGGTCAAGCATATCTGATGCTCCACGCTCTGGTCGCCCAATCGAAGTCAGTACTGAGGATGTTGTTGAAGAAGTCCATCATAATATTGTACTCGACGACCGCCGAGTGAAAGTGCGTGAAATAGCTGAGAACACAGACATTCTCCACTGAGCGAGTACATAAAATCCTGCATGAAGATTTGGGTATGACAAAGCTGTCTGCACGATGAGTGCCACGTTTGTTGACAATCGAACAAAAACACGAAAGAAAGCGGGTTCCAAAACTGTGTTTGGATATGATAAAGCGTAATCCTCGCACTTTTTTGAGTCGATTTGTCACTGCGGACGAAACTTGGGTCCATCATTATACACCTGAATCAAAACAGCAATCAAAACAATGGATGGCGACTGGTGAACGTGCCCCAGAGAAGGCCAAGGCTGTTTTGTCGGCTGGGCAGGTGATAACGACAGTCCTCTGGGATGGCGAAGGAATCATTATGATTGATTACTTGGAAAAGGGAAAGACTATCACTGGCCGTTATTACGCAGAGTTATTGGACCGTTTTAATGCGGAATTGTTGGAAAAACGACCAAATTTGTCCCCCAAGAAAAACCTCTTTCAAGACAATGCTCCAGTGCACACGTCAACTATTGCAATGGCCCAAATCCACGAGTTGGGCTTCGAGCTGGTTCCGCATGCTCCGTATTCGCCAGATCTAGCTCCGTGCCATTATTACCTATTCACAAATCTGAAAAGATGGCTTGGAGGGCAAAATATTTTGACAAATGAGGACTGCATCGCAAGTGTAAACGCCTATTTTGAAGACCTTTACAAAACGTATTTTTTGGAGGGGATTAAAAAATTGGAAACTCGCTGGAACAAGTGTTTGGCCCTCAACAGCCAAGTTTGTTTGTTTGTTTGTTTGTTTGTTTGTGTGTTTGGCTGTTTGGTTCTATGTTGAGAAATAAATGTAAATGTAAACGTAAATAAAATAAAAAATCTTTTATACTTTTTAAAACGACTTATCGAACAGCCCTCATAACTTAGCCTGCCTATGCCTTACTTAGTTTGTTAGACACTGGTTTTAGGGTCTCATTTATCGTCATCGATTACCAGCCAATTTTATATCATATTAATATTATTGATGTATTATGGTTGTATATAAGTTTTTTTATGTTTTTTTTGTTATTAAAATATAAAATCGATTGGAAAATAATTGGCAGGCCAACCCTAATATTTCACTTCTGGGTCTAATATTCACGTACCCTAACCCAATTTTAAAACACTAGAAATAAATACTTACAAGACGTCAATATGCCAAATAGCGACTGATAATTGAAGCGCATCTTTAGGCAGTAGAATTCTACGGATCCACGCCTTTCCTGTCTCTCCAAGTTTGATATCTCTTCTAAGCAATTATACCAGAACTAAAAATTGAGAGGGACACAGATAAGACGGGTAACGAATTTCACGTCTCGCAGGAACCTACCAGGTAGCTCGCTTTAATTAACCACGTATCACTTTGCCGAGCACAGGCACTTGACTTTCGTTGGAAATTAATTTGAATTTGTAACTCATCTCGTATTCAGTAAAATTTAATGCTCATTTACATTTCACTTTTAATAAGTTTTGTTGAAAACTTCTAACGAAATTACCTATCTGCTGGATTTATCGTTACACAGAAGTATCAGAGCTTTCTGAAAATTGCACTCAGATTATACGGAGAAAGATCACGTACCTAGCGAACTTTTAATAAAGTTGCGCGAGTAAACAAAACTCGTATCTTTGGACGAAGCCAGCAGATATTGGAATATCGGAGGTATTTGTTTGCTTAACATTTGCTAACTAAACTATTCGAGAAATTTAAATGAAGAGTTAAGCTGTTATCACTAACTTGCCAGCATGAAGCGATTTCGAATAATACTTAGTCAAAACTTGCTGGTTTCCGATTTGAGGTTTTTTAAGCAAAAGCATCCCTTGCTTTTCTGAACTCTGGTTAATTCTTTATTTTGTGTCAGTGGTGGAAAGACCTCGTACAGGATCCTTACGGATCACCTTCTACTACTAAATATCATACCCAAACAGCACAGTGTTCGCATTGTGGCATTCCATCTGAGTTCACAGGGTTGGCAATGTATTTGTAGTATTGAGATTGTCATCGTAAGATTGCAATGTTGAGTTACAGGTTTCAGAGTCCACTCACCACAGGTGGCTCCTGTGATTGTTTGCTAATCCATGCCATAGCAAAAATGAAATGTAGGCATTTTACAGAGTAAATTCAACTAAAAAGAGTAGTATCCACTTTTAGCCCTGAGTACAATGCAATAAGTTAAAAAGTGGATACAACTCTTTGTGGTAGACTGTTCTCACTTAAGTAGCATTTACTTAGTAGTAGTTGCGATCTTAAAATCAGTAAAAGTAACGTCTACATAAATGGGTTAGTTCATAAATAGGTTTATACAATAGTACAATACATAATATTAAACTTATACATTTTCATAAACTGATCATAAACATAAAAACATGATACTTTTTAATATCGATTTTACAATATGTTATTGTAAAATCGATGAATATAATTTATTTTTATTAGTGATATAAAAAGATAATCTTTATAATGACTTCAATGTGGAATTGGTCAGTGTGTAAAATGTTTAAGTTACTCTGGAACCAAAACCAGTTCAATTAAAGTAGCACCATAAAAATAAACTATAGTACTGCAGTTCCCCAAATCCAATTTTATTTAACTCGATAAAATCCTATGTAAAGTACCTACAAATTGCAAGACAAAGGATATAATACTATTTTAGCTGTGTAGCATAGCAAATTAACAGCGCTTTCCCCTTACACCGAACGCAACTTCGTATCAACCCGTGTCTTAGCTATGCAGCAACTGAAACATTTCGGCTCGTCAGACACGTCTTTGTTGTGTGCTCACATGACGTTCCGTTAGATGCTAGAACGCGTGTGTTCCGTTGATAACGCATATAGGCATACCAACTGCCAATAATCAAATAATTTTCCGTTCAATTCTCAACCTTTTAACCCTACAATAGAGAAAATGGTTGACTTTAACGTGGAAATAGTAATGTTGCAAGTTTGTGACACGTGATGTCGCCGATGCGATGGTTTCTGTCACTATTAATTGAGCCCGTCTTCCCTTGTCACCAATCGAAACCTTCGCACCGGGTTTTGCCTTAATACTTTTTCACGCCATCTTTAATTTTAACAGGGGATCATCTGTTACCTGAAAAACTTAACTTGACAGATTTTAATTGGCATTTCAGTGACAGTAAGTCGGGCATAATATTTTTCTTAATTTTTTAACAAAAAGTTGATCAGCCTTTTTTCTTATTCCGGTTTTTTGAAGAGTAAGCGATAAACGTTCGTTCGGAGGTGTGCTATACATACCATTGTGTTAAGTCTATGACTAGTTGCACTTCCTGTTATTGCTCCTAACCCTAAAACTAAGTATAGAACATAAAATTACCGGATGTGTTAAGTAGGTGAGTGTTCCCCTTTAAACTTCTTAACATTCTGAACATTTCAACTTGGAACTGAGTCAAATTTCCTCATGTAGAATTATTATACATGGCAACGTACGAATATCGGATGAATTTTGAACTTAAAGTAAACTCCCAATCTAAATTCATGGGACGACGGATCATGCCGCGCCGGACCGCACGGCTTGACTTTTGTGCTTGGCTATTTTAGTTGCCATGATTGTAAGGTATTTCATCACGATCTATTTAAGAGATATTGCAATTTTATACCACGATTTATTTATTAGTTTACAATCGTTAACCAGGGCTTCCATTCTTCTTGGTTTTTAGCTAGGTACTTTAACGAAACGGTCGCAATTACTGTCAAGTGAATTGAAGCAATCATAATGTTGCCAATACGATAACAATAGTCGTAAATAGAAAGGAGAATAAGGCCCAAGTTACTTTATTTTAATTGGTTCCTAAACCCAGGCATGTCTTGTTTGACTTTTAAGGAAAAGTTTTTAAGGAACAGTCTTGTAATGTTAATAATAATTAGCTGTTTACTCAAAATCTGTGGCTTAATTCGACGAATTGTGGTGACAATAGCGTCCCTATCTCATTGTAGTCGGCGCTGAAAGCGTGGCACGCGTGATTGAAGCCCGTTCAGATGTGAACTGAACACTCAGGTGTATAACCTGATAACGTCTCCGCGAAATTTCTCTTTAAGCAGCCATTTTTGAGCTAAAGTGACGGGAATAGTTTTATTTTATGCGCGATTTCCCTGGCATTGTTTTGGTGCTTTCCATAGTTGACTGACGGGTTTGATAACTGTTTTAAGGTTTTTAGGGTTCCGTAGTTTTAGATTATACTCAAAATAACAAGGTAGTTTTTCAAGCATATTTTGCTATATTGGTAAAGTTACATACGATGGTAGGCTTGTTTTGCTGCTGAAAATAATTCAAAAACCCTCGGGTTACATCGTTTTTTGAGCCCGCGAGGCTCGGTACACCAGGGGTTAAAGTATCTTAGGTAGGAAACGAGACAAAATTCCTCGCTTAAAGTTAGTTCTAAGTTCCCGTTATTCTAATAGCCGTTCAGATATTTCACATACCTACATTACAAATACATTATTACGAATGGGGAACGAACGGAGGCCCCCGTAATACGTTTTATTTTTGTTGATCCAGCTACTCCCCAACTGAACATTTTGCAAGTTCCTTCGCAAACCTGTAATGTTAACGTCCCCTTATCTCTACATGACATGTCACAAAGAACCGACCTAGTTCTAAATTGCAATTTATTACCTCAAAATCGTTTTTAGTTTAGTTTAATGCTAACTAATCTTCCATGAAGCTTATTCAAATCCAAGAAGGGAAGAAGCACATAGGTGCAATATCTGAGTTAGTGGTATCACTGTAACAGATAAACATAACGCAGATACATAGATTGGTTATCAAAGGCTGAAATTCAGAGGCAATATGTGATGATTTAATTAAATCCGTTAGAAACAGAGCTCATTCATGTTAGGGTGTAGAATATAAATAAAGAATTCTAAATAGGCTGATGGCTATCTGATGGCAAGTAAAATATCAGATATATGACTTTCGAATTGACTACCTTACAAGAACCTAATAAGTACCTCCCGTAATAAAAAACTCCATGCTGTAATTCGTAAGCTGAAACTTAATCTTGAGCGTTAACCCTGTTGTGTGTGAACCCTTCGTGCAAGAGCCCGACTCGCACATGGCCGGCTTTTTTAACATAGGTACTTTTAGTTTTTTGTTTATATATAAGCTCATTTTTTCTTGGTTTTTCTCGTTTGGGCTTATTGGAGCTTTATGTTTTTTTCTGTGTTTATCGTTACCATATTGTTTTAATGTCTACAATATGATTTCGATCTAGATAGTAGCAATATAGGATAAAAAAATAGAGACCCTCGTTGACTAATAGATATAGAACAGAATACTATTAAGCATTAAGTCCGCCATTTGTACTTTATTGTATGTATATAGTGTAATAAACAGACATCGATAATAATAATTTATGAATTAAGCAGAATAAACTTCAGTGTAACTTTAAAAACTTGTACAAATAAAAGAGGTTATGATTGAACAAATATTTTCTTTGTTTAATTGAGGGGGAGGATTTTTGACAGTGATTGATTAATACATTTACCCAGGCGTTTTGTTTGAGGCGCATGAAAGCAAACAAATTGAATTTTCCCAGGAATAGAGAGGTAGAGTGTACTCATTTCCGAAGTTGTTAGCTTTTTTCTAACGCGCAAAGTGCCGGAATGATGCTTTTTTGTCTATTCTTCATAATGCGTTATGGTGGAATTAGTAATGTTATTAATTTCATAAGTGTGCAAGAATGTACTCGTAAGCCTTAAATGTTTATTTAGTACTGTACTACTACTGTTAAGATCTGTCATAATCCTTTGGTTTACATTTATCGATGTCATAAATATATTAAATTGAATAATATCTCTGAAACCAATCACACATTGATCTAGTCAAAAAGCATTGTCTGTGTCGTGGTTACGGAAAAAATGGTAAATGTCTATGGTTTGGTTTGAAATGTTCGCTTCGCACGTTAAAATGATTTTGACTATAGCCGTATTAGTGGCACTTGTAGCAGATGAAATACAGCTTTTACGGAGATTTCCTTTGGCAGGATTGGTCCTTAGGACCCAAGGATGGATTTTAGAAGTGGAGCCACCAAGATTTTTGATGTAACGTTTGGGGGGGGGGGGGGTGTCAATTTTATCTTTATATCTACATCGGTTAAGTTACTAGGCTAAGTTTGGCATCGTTTTCGTACAAATTGCGGATGCCGAATTCGTTTATGGTACCTATCATATTGACACCGTTCCGAAGTGAACATACTCGTATATAAATTAAAAGAAAACTTGTTTTTTAATTTTCTCTTTCACAAGGAAAAATTGCATAACTTATAAACAATTATGAATATTGAAAAAAAGGGATGCCTTAGCCCTACTATGCGTTCGCTAAAAAACATGTAATGTTAAATTAAAATGTTTCGTATGGGCGTAGCACAAAAAAACTGTTGACGGTGCTAAAAATTGAAATGGATTTTTGTAAATTAAAATATTATTTTGCAATCCTAGAATGATAGGGATGGGTTCGCAAACATAACTAAGATGTATATAAATGTAAGTAATGGTTATGCATTTCGTGTCATAATATCAAAGAAAATTTAAGTTAAAAACAATAAAAGAATTAACTACGCCATAACTTGTTTACAAAGGTATTTATTAAATAAAAGAGTTTCAAGTGGTCCAGGT
Organism: Acleris sparsana; assembly: GCA_923062465.1. NCBI lineage: Eukaryota > Metazoa > Arthropoda > Insecta > Lepidoptera > Tortricidae > Acleris > Acleris sparsana. Next base: position 9,310,928 of record OV281293.1, read on the forward strand.
CCTCCCTCATTTACTTCGCCGAATGTGTCTGGATCCAATCCACCATCATCTTGAAGGTCTCGGGATCATTTACACGGCAATAACTATTTTAACTCTTTTTGAAAGTCTTGTGTTCTTTATACCAGAATTGAATTTTACATCTTTGATTTAGTTCAAAGTGATACTAAACTTGTCTTAGTACCTAAATTGAAACAGTTATTGACCTCAGATATTGCCGGGAAGGAAAAGCCCTCCCGCAGATTTATCATGCAGGTGGGGACCTGCATGATAAATCTGCGTGGCTCCACTTCTTAAAAACATCTTAGGAACCCAAAGATTAATCCTGCCAAAGGAAATCTTTGGTTCAGAAAAAGCCGTATTTGACCTTTTTATGTCGTGTATAAACGCAACTACCTATAAATGAAAACCTGGGTCTCTATTCTAGGTGTTAAGAATCATATTGTCTTTGCCCTGTTATCGTATTGTCAACGTTTTGATAGATAGCTCTTATTTCATTTGATAGTAATAGTGGCCGAGCTATAAACAATACCATAACAAGTCAAAGACAATATGGTTTTTACCGCCTTTAGCCCAACAGCCACCTATTCCACTTGGTTAAACAATATTTCCTTTGACATGTTATCGCAATGTTTTTAACTAGGCCACCATTAGGTGTCGTGTGTTGCCAGATAACCAAGAGCTATCGTACCGGTGACAATACGATAACAATGTCAAAAGCAACATGGTTATATCTATACAATAGAAGCCCAGCACCCTATTACACAAAGTTAACAATGTGACGGTGAGTTCCTACATCACAGAACCATCCTACGCTACGCAATGTACACCTAACTCCCACCCGTCACTGTAACCGGTAAAACCATACTTATTGCTTTTGACATGTTGTCGTAAATATCAACGCAACAATACCTCTTATTTACTTGACAGTAATGGCAACAGCAATATGGTTTTACCAAGTAGAAAAGAGCCCCAGTAACCTGTTACCCAGTTAAATTAAGTTGCATTACATTGCATTACCAAAATCCACATTATTTACAACAAAGTTAGTGAATTTCTATGTCGTTTGTTTGGGGTCCGTAAGGCTGTGTAAACAATGAGGTTGTTAATAAATTTCAGTGTACCCAGAAACATAAAGGAAATGCGATTACGGAAGCGGAAGTTAGTTCAACTTCGGCGCGGGGTGGAGCTTCCATGTTTTGCGGACATATGCGGAACACCATTACTGCAGCATCGTTGTTGTAACTTGTAACTGTCAAAGCGTTTTGCGATATTTTGCGGTCAATTTCCTATTTGCACCAGCAAAAAGATGAGTTACTGGATGCATTTGCATTGTAGGTAGGTACTTAGGGTACATGCCCATGGGTTCCAACTGTTCAAAGTGTGCAACTAGTTCATTCGTTTGTTTGTGGAGAGTGCTTTTTGATCAAATAAATACAATCCCGGTTTAACTATAGGAAGTCAGGTACTATTTAACCCATTGGATCTGATTTAACGATCTCTGTGTCAGTTTAGCTTTCTTGTTGTCATATGAGCCATTTTTGCAGAAATACGAGCAAGTGCGAGTTGGGCTTGAGCACCGAGGGTTTCGCACCGCGTTGATTGAAATATTACAAACCTAATAAAGTTGTCCCGGCTTGGTGTCATTGTCTTTTAAAAGTCGCACCACACATGGGGCATATATTATATATAGGTACCTACTGCCATTTTTAGCAAACAAAGCCGTAACTTCCACTCACTATTTATCCATCCTCAAATATATAGTTTGCTTTGTTAATATTAGAGACATTCTTTAATTTTTCCTGAAAAATACTTTTCATTTAAAATAATTATGGTATTCTATTTAACTTAATTACTTTTAAACGATATGTCATGAATAATACGTTTTTTTTTCAGTGATACTTTATTACGAATAAAAAAATGTTTTTCAGTAGGTAACTATTTTCAAAGGAAAACTAAGAATAAACAAATTTAATTGTCACTTCTATTTGCAATGGGCAATATGTAAGGCATTGTATACTCGTAGATTTAAAATACTTCACAATACAGGGAAGTATTAAGATATATTTTTTGTTTCGACTGTGCCATTACGTCCTATAGTTACATATTAATTGCTTATTTTTTTGTTACAAATGGGAAGAATAATATGAATGTGATCACCTTCAATGATGAAGAGGCAGTTAAAGAAGGTAAAGCAGAACACAAGCTGCATTTAAAAATGGTATAAAATGGCTAGCGTTATTTTTAGAATGTAAAAGTACAAAATGTCTTCTTTCAGCAAAAATATATGGAGTCCACTTCATTTTAAAAGATTGCATATTACTGCAAATGAACCTTTTTAAACCTTACGCGTCACCGCTCCTAGCTCTTACGAGAAAACATCGTCGTCTCGAAAAAACCAGTGCCGTCTTAATGTTGTATAAAATAAGTCCTTTGACAAGCTTCTTATTTACCGAGAACGTTACAGAAACGTTCTTGGTATACACTACAATTTTCAAATTCCTTATTTGTACTAGAGGTTGTTCGCAACTCAGACTCTTATTACTTTATGATAAAATATTACAGCTGTGAGATATTCGCACTCAGTGAGTATCTAATAGTTGTAATTATTGTTTACTTATAAAAAAAAAATAGGATAAGGTTTGGTTGGGACGGATTCATGCAGTTGGGAACTTTGTCGAAAGTGTATACGACGAAACCAACATTTTAGCTCACATGACACTCAGAGTCAGTTAATGACGATTAAGTCATTATTTAGTGAGGAGTTAGGTGTCTCTAAAACGGGTACCTATTATTTTAAAGAAATGCTCTTTGACGAACATATCACTACCTACGTTAAATTATGAAAATGAAAATGAAAATGGCATTGTCACAAGTCTAACCTAACCTACAAATTTAAGCTATCCTGAAAACATCATGGTTTCAGCAGAAAATAGTGGTGAGATGTTATTTAATAAAATGATGAGTTACCTCTAAAACATTTCTAAGTATAGTCGACCAAGAAAGTCCTTTACCACTTTTGGACCTTAACGTCATTGAAATAGTGGCGAAAAGTGGTACGGCGGTTAACCTCTTAACTCGCGTGTGCTTATTTACCTACACTTTAGAACAAAACAAAGCGCATCACCAAGTGTCAAGCGCTTTTCGCAGTGAACATATTGCCCGAGCCACGACATCAATCTTGATTAAACTAGCTCAGTCGAATATGTCAAATACACAGCAATGGATTAAACTAAATACGAGTTGTCAGCGAAGACGCGCTGGCGCATCAATCAAGCGATGGACATTACCCGGCGCCATGCAGAGTCATGCGTGCCGTCAACGACCGTGTCCGACGATTAACACGGCGCTATTGACGGGAATTAACATGACAATAATGATTATGATGTTAATTTAAAGGGACAATACGGACAGTGGTGTAAGTTAAATCGCTGAAGGAAGTGCTTATTGCATGTACTGATGAAGACACAAACGCGACTTTTATATGTAGTTATGTAGCATTTCTCGTAAAGGTATAGTTGAACAGGATACTCTATCTATGTGTATCATGATTTAATAATAATATCGTACTCCGGGCTACTCCCTCACCCCAGTTTCTCAGTCACCCCTTTGTGTAACAACCAAACCTGAAAAAAAATTACCCTGAAAAAGGTGAAAAGCGCCAGGAGGAACCCAAAAAATAATAATTGATTAGACAATATTAAATGTTGTAATGTGCTTATTTTGTCAAAAAATATTGGACCACTAAGATGAAGTAGATACGCAGTAAATTACTTACTAAATGCCTCGCTCAAATATCCACGAGCCGGAAGCCTAGAAAAAATAAACTTATCTACTAGTAAATAGTAAAAAAGGAAAAATTGAGATGAAAAGCGCAAAAGTTGGAAATGTTTCGACACGACCCGCCTGTTTACACACAGCGCTGGCAACTTCCGGCCAATGCTCGCTAAATATTTCCCTTTAAAACGTTTACATCATCCGGATTGTAGCAAACATATGTTTGGGTATCTAATGATCTTCCACTAAATAATTCGCGCAGTTGGAATTAAACGTCAACATTCTGCGGGAAAATTTCATCTGAGCTGAAGTTAGGTAGTAAAATAACTAGTGAGCGGGCCGGTCATACCTACTCGTATGAATAACATTGTATTATTCTTGAGGCATAAGGTGAGGTTTATTTTTGTAGAGTTGCCATTTTCTAAAAACATCACTTCAGAGAGCTATTGTAGTTTTATCTAAACCCGCCTGTCTTTGTGCGAAATATGAATAAAAGCATAAGCGCTCAGACGGATTGGTAAGCAATGTACCTAAATATATTAAAGTTACGGAAAATGGTATCGGGAACGGGATCCATCGCTCAGCAGCAGGTACCTAATGGGTTGATGGATTGACATTGACACTGTTGGCAGATACGTCAATTTTAATATTGCATTATTTGCCACTGAATAAGGATAAAACCAAAGTTCCTAACCTGGGAATTCATAAAACTAGTTGGTGGAGCGAAATGTTGCAAATGTTTCGGTTGTCTCGTTGAGAGCTCTCGGTCCCTAGGCTCTGTCCACTCGTTTTGTTTCCGCTTTTATTGGTATTTTTGTTACTTATTCAGATTTCGCAGTAAAAGTTAAAAGTAAAATGTCATGCCGGTCTCATGCGACTGATTTTCTTAAAAACCGATAATAGAACGGTAGATACGATTTCTTGAAATTGCAGATTGATTTAATGATTTTCATATAATTTCGTCCAAAGAAGTATAAGTACGGTCAATTGTCCTAAAATCTTTAATTTGACAGCAAGTAAATTGTCATTACTCATTACTCAATTGTAAGTACCTAGTCGGTTCAAAACCTCTGTCACTGAGATTTATTACAATTGAAAAAATAAATAAGAGAGTTTTACCTGAAATTCCTACATCAATCTAATACATAAGTTGTTACTGCTCAGCTAAGTTACTAAGTAATGAATAGACAAATGAAAAATAAAAAAACAGTAACATAGGTCAAGCTTTCAGGGCTGTGGCAACTGGAATTTACCCTTTTACACAAAACAAGTAAGACCACTTTAGTCACCCTTAAATCTCAGCTTTCAAGAATTAAACTACTTTCCACGAAGGAACCTGTACGTTTGGAACAAAGGATAAACGATTGCCGAGAAAACTTGAAGGGCAAATACTTGGGAAGTTAAGGAGAAAATATTAAAAAAGATGTTCAAAGCGAGTTACGCGACTGTTCAGCGTCAGGTTTACGGATAATTGTTTTAAACTTCCTTTTCCAGCATAGTTTATGGAGCGGAGTTGGAGTGCGTGACACGTCGACTTCGCGTCCCCGAAAGGGAAATCAACTGCCAGCCGCAAAGTGATGAAGCTAAACTTTAAGATCCGTTGTAATACAGTTACACACAACGACTGTTACAATGACCAACCGTGCAAAATCAGGTAACGAAGATATTGACGAATAAAAATCAGTTGACATTGAATAAGTGACGCGCAACGTCAAATGTTAATGATATTTTTCTATGTCGATGAACCGAGTATGGCATGCTTGGTTCTTGGTATGAAGACTTGTTGTAATTCAGTCTTCCTTATCATTCAGTTTATCGCCCTAAAAAAAAAAAAAAAAATAATAATAATAAGATTTAATCTGTGGGACAAGCTTTTTTGCCGACTGTACTGTTTCAGCAGCTTCTGTAGAAATTAACAATAACAATAAATGTAGGTAAATCTGAAGCAAAAATATTTATTTTAATTTTACAATTCAAGTCATTCTATTGCCTATATGCCTCTGAAATGGCTATGTCTCGTCTCGTTGTGTACAATGCCTGTTACAATCAGTTCAGTTTAAGTCTTTGTTAAATGTGGTGGGTGGATGGACCATACTCCGGGCTCGACTGGGTTGCCAATACTATCATACCAGCTATCCCTATCGCTAATTTGTAGTATTTATAATAGTGTAATTCAGCGTGGAGGATAATAAAGACTGAAGTTACAAACGCATATGCTTGCCGTTTTAGTCTCGAGGGTTGGCAACACATATGCAATCTTGAGGTCGTAAATGCCCATGAATTAGAGAGCCCACTTTTCTTTTCAACAGTATCCTCATCGTTTTAGGTGATAGACCTTCACAGTTAGGTTAGTTAGGTCTCCCCGAAGGATTGCCACAAGGACCGGTCCTGCGCCACTTGCATCGTTTTTCCGGCAACCTTATCCACGTCATCGATCCACTATATTATAGGTCTACCTACGCTGCGTCTTCCGGTATGCGGAGGCCACTCGAGAACTCTTCGACCCCATCGGCCATCTGACGAGAGATGTGCTCTGCCCGCTGCCGCTTACTGCTTTTCTTTTTTTAATAGTGTAATTACCCGAACATGCCAAAAGTTATTAGCAAGTGATACTTCTGCACTTGCGGGTCCATCTATTCTGTGCCAACAGTTTATGAGCTTCAATTTCAGAAATAACGTTGACAATAATGCAAACTGTAGCACTAAACTCCCATCCAAGGCAAGATACGTAGCACACCAGGTATGTTCCGTTCCCGTCACTCCTATCTAGACATTCAGTGCGCAATGTTTGTTCCTACCGCAAGTTAGTTGACAACGTAAATTTATTTTCTTGCCTACAGTAAGAGTGTAGTGAAACACGTAATAGCCGCCAGTTAGCATAATCAAAGGTTAAATTATTTGCTAACAAGTTAACAACTCAAATTGTAAGATTCGCTCCGAGATGCTTTACAAATAAAAACTGTTTCCTTCAAAAGGGAAGTTATAAGATACTGGAAGCGTGTAGATATAGCAGCGCCGCGGAGCGTTTGAGGGGCTCGGAGCGCGCGGCGCAACTTGAATATTTTCACAAACATCCTTCTCAAGCTTTGTATATTTGTTAATTTGACAGTCAAACGACAGGCAGCAGATTCTGTTCACGCAATGAGAGTTTCTGTATTACCTTTTAAATAGAACCAATAATTTGTTTTTGGTTACGTAGCTTGGACTTTTCTTAATCAATTTTACTTACAACGTCCTCCTTGCTAAAACTACGTAGCATTTGAGAATATTAATAAATTTTACCTCAACTTGAAATATAAAAACAAAAATGTGCGACATTGCCAGCAATTGCTTTTGTAAGGCTGTTATTATTATTAATAAGTTTTTTGTGTAAGTCATACTGTCGGTACGAGTCTAATCCTGAAACTGTAAGTACAAAAATGTAAATCATAGCTATGATCGTACTAATTAAATTTATTATTAAATATTTCAAATAAACTGCATCTATTCATTGTTTCCGGATACAAAGCACTGGTAGTCTCTAAAAGCGCGCTCGTACGAAGGACGAGGAAATTTCAGAGTGCATAATACACGTAACGTTGCATAATATGGCGCGTGTTCAGCCAAAGTATTCGTTATGGTATTTGCTACACCTAGCCAACCGGGGCATATGTTTTTCGATATGACGCCGAACGTCAGGTGTTCCTCTCGCGATTGACATTTAAAAACCAACCGTGAGATGAGATGTACTAGATGCTAATTACAAAGCCACATGTATTGCGATTTGTGTCGTTCTGGAGCCGAGAAGGGGAGAGCCCTCCCTCTCGGAATTTGCGTTGCAGTGGAGAGTACTTGAGACTCTGGCGATGTGATCCGAGCGGCGATATTCGCGGGCTCGGGGGTCCCCTCGCTGCATCCCTCTTGCTCGCTGCTCGCGGCGGCGCTCGCGGCGCGCGACGCTCGGCGGGCGGGAGGCAGCCCGGCGTCACTCACGTCGTCTCGGTCTCCTCGGTCGTGTGTCCGAACCTCTCCTGTCCGCGACGTACGATCTCTCCGAACCCTACCGTATCTAACTCGAGCGCCGCGTCCTAGACGTGACTAATTACATGTCATCTCAATAAGCTTAATAACCCTACTTTAACCCGCTCACCTACGCTCCGTGCTAACGGTCAGTATTATTTTGAAAGTTTTCATCAGTTGAGTTTTAAAGTTTTCACTAAGTGTTTCCGAAGACTATTTAAATACTTTTGAGCGCGTTTTGTTTCGATTAGACTGGAAGGGCTTGGGCCCTGCTTTGTAGAGGATTGTCTGGATTGGTGGAAAGTGTTTGAAGTGAGAAGCGGCCCGGTTAGTCGCAGCGCTTCATTTGCATCTGTCAAACAGGTAAGTGCGCTGCAGAACGGAGCATTGACGCCGGTCACACGCGGCGCGCCGTCTGCCGCCGGAGCCGGCTGCGCGCCTACATTTGAATTATTAAAACCCTGACTGATGCGCCCGAGGCAGACGTTTGCTGTGACTCGTGAGCCGTGAGTTATGTCTACAACCGTAATATGCCTCATTCATAAAGGCGAGAAGAGACAAAGGCATCGTAGCTTAAAGCTCTACGTTTTTTATTTCAGTATTTTGTCACAAATACGTCGTTTTTATTATATAATATGACCTTATTTAAATACATATATTTGTCGCGTCTCGTCAAAGCTCTTAGAATCCTAATTTCTTATTACTAAACCGCATTCGCACCTGAAATATATTTTTAGACTGCACATCTAGCAGCGTAATCACTAGACAAGCCATTAAATAATTACGTCGCATATCAAATCTGTAATTTATGTTTATACAATTAATGTTATTTTCAAATTATAAATTATAAGATTAGTTGCATTTAAGCAAACCTTCGCACATTTTTTCATCATACTGAAGTCCTGAAAAGTACTTCGTATATGGATAAATTTAATGTTACTGTGACATTACCTATAGTTAATATTTCTGTGTTCCAAATAAAGATAATTCTTCAGTTCAAACGTGCAAATAATCAAAAGAAAGTACTTTGATTTGACATTAATGATTAATGAAATCTGTACCTTTGTTAGTTACCCCGTCCTTCGCTCGTTTCTTGTACCTTTCGAATATGAACAAAGAACTAAAATTACAACAATCCCTTAAATTCCTCAAAAATCTATGAAATGTAAAGTCAATTAGTTTCAATCCTGCGCCAGTTTAGAATCTTGTTAAATCTAGTTATTTATAAACGTCGGCATAGTTCCTTGCAATAACTCAAGCAAGACGCCACATATTGAACTCATCTAGATCTAAGTTATTGTAAATTTTACGAAACCTAATGGCTTACGGGGTGTAGGTACGTTTCAGTAGGACATATAACTATTTGCGATGTGGTTTTAACCGCATTAATAGATAATGGATTATCTTCTTCTTCTTCATCGGCGTGTATTCACCCACCGTTGGGCATACGCCTCTCCAATTCTCCTCCATCTAGAACGGTTATCCGTTTCCCTTGTCCAGACTTGGCCTGCTGTCGATGGATGGATTGTAGGTATATATCTCTAATTCAATGAAGAAATTACAAGCAAATACTTGGTAATAACTTATCCCTTATATGTATTCTCCAAACGAAAACAAACGAAGTACTTAGATTTTTTTATTTTAGGATTATCTGCTAACATGGAAAATGTGGAAGAAAATTTTAATTAAAATCAAAGCTAATTGCCAATTAAAAGCCTTGATGAATTTTCTAATGAGTAGGTAAGTACTTGTCTAATAATAATTGATATTTGATTAATTAACTTCATTATTTATAATATATATATAATAATAAAAGTAGGATAAACGCCACACTAGTTAAATTACTTAATCGGTTCACTAGTAACAATTTACTACTAGTTAAATGCTAAGAAATGTAAATGTGTTTGGTTCGCTTTGCTTAATGTTAATCTGGTAGATTCTATTATTTTGCTAAATTAAGAGTGCAAATGGTAGATAAGGCGGTATTTCTAGGCAAGAAAAAGAAAAACTTTGTTCGGCACCTTACACCGTTAGGAAAATTAGACAACTAACTCGCTTAGTTTATTATAGTTATTTCCATAGTGTCATGTCGTACCGTATTCTGATTTGGGGTAAGGCCGGTGAAATACAAATTATATTTGTGTTATAGAAAGGGCCATTCGTTCTACTTATAACTTTAAATTCCCGTGATTCCAAGATAACTTTTTAAAGAAATTTATATCTTGACGTCTCAATTTATTCATGAGAATATTATTTACGTTTTTTAAAATTAGATTCTTTCACCATAAAAACCGATAAATACTTGAAATAAAAATAAAATTGCTATTTGAAAATTCCGCCTCCGTAAAGTATATAAATCATTTGTTGGTCAATGCATTTCTTTCTATAATTAATTACCTGACGTTGTTTTAAAGTTATCCTTTCCAGCATTTAAAACCGGGCAAGAGCCGTCGGACCATGCCCAGTGTAGGGTTCCGAAGCCGCTAAGTACTACAAACACAAAAACAACAAGTAATAACTAATTTTCTATTTTAAATCATTTGCTGCCGTTTTAGATAATTTTAGTAATTAATCGCTTGTATCTCAAAATGTCTATTTATTCATGATAGTTTTTCTTTTAATTTCGTTAAATGCGCTTTCAATTAAGATATTATAATATATTATATTTTGAAAGACCTATGCAACAACAAAAGGGCGGAGACGAGAAAAAAAATGCCCACATTACGCGTAGGGGAGGTCACTAAAAAAAAACTTTACAAGATTTTATTTTACCTCTTTGTTGGCGTGCTTAATATGTATATTTATGCCAAATTACAGTTTTCTAGTACTAAGAGTCTCTGAGCTAGGCTGTGGATGGACGGACGGACGAACATGGCGAAACTATAAGGGTTCCTAGTTTGACTACGGAACCCTAACTAGTTTTACAACGGAACCCTAAAAATCACTTACAAAAAGTCGTTAATGTCTAAAGTGTACTATAGGGTTGAGGACTATCTAACAGACAAACATGCTTGGCCTAAACCCGAAACTTAGGGCCGTATTAATAAACTGATCTTGACTGTAAGGCACGTCACGAGATACGTCACAGTAAACGCCAAACCATAGAACACTGACATTTTTGACGCATCTCGAGACGAGCATTAGAATTGAGATCAGTTTATTAATATGGGCATAAGTCATTAATAATTTATGCAAATGCAAAAGTTGTATCTTGACTAGGGGACACTGTTGATGTAGGAAAACGCATTGAAACTCTTATTTGGTAATATCGTGTTTCTTGTTTTTCCTTTTTGTCCATCTATCTATCTCTTAATATTTTTGACATGTTTTCCTGCTTAACTACGCGTGATATTTGATATTTGATATTTATAGCTTTATAACGCTAGTCTATCATTGTATTATGAAATATGGTTAAAAAATAACTGACGGCGGAGTTTCTTGCGGCGTTTCTTCTCGGCAGTGGTCTCCTCTTGGGAAGTGCCCGTGCGGCCTATTTACTGAATAAATGTCTTTTATCTTATCTTTTCTTCTTTATATCCGGTTTCCAAAAAACTGAAAACAATCTGGGTTTTTTTTAAATTGGCAATTGAAAGTACTGGCAGGTATAACTGTGGCCTATTATCTTCCGCTCATATATTATAAAGGTCGCCAGCTGTGAATAGGCGGGTTTTTATTTTCATCCAAATGAAAAAAACATTAAGAACTTTAACATTTGGCTAATTTTCGTATAAGTTTAATTTTAGAAAAATGCGTGTAATATAACTTATCCTTTAAGCGATATTCTCATTTCAAAACCGAGAGCATATAAATAATCCGAAAATACCTTTAAAAATGTTGAGCATATTTGCGTCAGTGTAAGGGACCATGAATTCCTCGAACACTCATAAACGGTAATATCCAATGTTAAATGATTTATTAACATCTGAAAACGCCTTCCCCACGTTATCACCCAAATGTATTCAAGGCTTTAAAAGGGATATCATTGAGATGGGTAAAGCTATTGTCATTTTGTGTAACTTGGCTGGCACAGCAGATTAATTGTTAAGCTTTATGTTTAAGGAAAAGAAGGTAGCAAATAATTTAACCGCGGCGATAAGGTGAAATATAAGTTTAAATTTTGAGTGTTAGACGACCATTCAATAGAAAATGACTGAATATGTTGCACAAATTGTACCTTTGCTTAAAATGGGATATACCTAATTTATACGAACGTATGAAAACTACTCGTATTTATTTGCACATAAACTATCACAAAAAAATTATACTTCCACGCGTACTTTACAAAACAACTACCTAGACGCTGTGAAATGATTGAACGCAAATCTCAAAAATGTTAGAATAGTTAATAATCATTACACTAATAGATAGATTTACACAAGTATAACTAATACCTACGCGAGTTAGTTTCTTTTACAAATAAATTAACACGCCTTTTTTATCTTTATATTTAAATATAGTGATCTGCGTAAATATAAATTAATTGGTTTTGGCATAAGAAATAAAACGGTTTATCTATGAATTATATGGCGCAAATTATCCTTTTCATAAAATCTTATCAATTCAATAATTACCTACTAATTGAGTAATTATTCAATATACGAGTAATCCAATATGAAATTAATCAATATGTGCTTTAATTTCTCTGTAAATCGTTAACATTATTACCGGTTTAGCCATTCATTTACGGATTTATGAAAAACATAGCGATCATTTAACAAACGATATTCGAATTCCGCGAGCGAAATATAGTAAGTTTACTGTATTTTTTTAAACCCTTTGAGATGAACGCTCCTTTTGACTCTAGATCAACTGAATATCAACAACAACCCTAAATGGACGAGTACCAATGAAATTAATGGACACGTCAGAAGTAAAGCAAATAATAATCACAACCGTCAACAAAGTTATAAACTCATTCCAGCAAATAAAATAAATATGTCGCAAACTTTCTCCTTTTAGGACCTTTATGGGTTAAATTATATACGCCTAGGGGCGCACAATGGAGACATATTCCACTATTGGGACCTCGGGACTTATTATGGCCGACCTAGATGCCCCGGCCACGGCGAGTGCTATATTCCTATTCATATTTCATACCCCATTTCAGAGAGAATTGTGTGTTTTTCAATAGACGCTGCGACCGCAATTTATGGAAAAAACGCTCTTTAGACGTTTATTACACGAGGCAAACATGGCAAGTTGTGATACATTACAGATTCATTTGACTTACAAGCTCAGAAACTTTATATGTATTTGTAACATCATAAATAAGAAATAAGTAATCATGTTTAATTAATTTAAACATTAATAATATAATACTTACTTCCGCTATAACAGAATTTCTACGAATAATAGTCAATTGTGGTAAATTGGATGATTTAAACGAAAATAATTGTTTACTTTATCTTAATTACTAAGAAACGAGAAGAAATAAATATGTGTTTAAAGATTATTGTTTCTACGGACACAGGAAATTGTACTATTAGTTTAGTGTACTTTAGGAGGAGTACGTACCTACATTTGTGTTTATTATTTATTATTATATGGGAGATAAACTTATTTTTCAATTTGAGTATAATCAAGAAGTTGGCTGTGAGAAAAAAAATATGTCGGTCACTTCACACTTAAATTATATTGATAGCATAGTCTAAAAAACAGTAGACTGCTGTAATGTAAACTAGCAATAAATATTATTATATAGTACGTAATACAAAAATATAATATCATACATGCCTCAGATAGATAAATAAATAAATAACATTCAATACTACCCCAAAATATAACCGTTTCCCTTAAAATGTAGGTACCTTTATAAATATCTTTAATATGAAATATGTTCGGTCGTTGAGGAGTCGAGAATAGAAACTAAGCGAGAAATGATGGACTGCCGCGCCACTACAGTCACTTTAAACACGATTTATGCTGTCGGTAGTTATTTAACCCTTTTGTGGAGTTTTTGTATGCTACGTGTTGTGTTAGAGAAAAAGGACATAGTAATAGCAAATGACAATTTTTATTTAAAATACTACCTATGTAATAAATTATTATTCTTAGCTTAACGGAAATAAAAAATCCTCAATCTTAGTTACAAGTGATTATGATGAACAGCAACATCAAAAGACAAAAGCAACATCTTCTAAATATCGGGAACTCATACTTTGACTCAAACCGCGGTAAGATTAAGAACCCGTTTATTATTATTTTGACAAGACAATGTTATTTCCACAAAAGCTTTCAATTGAAATGCAAAACCACTAGGTACTTTAAAAGTTTTCTATGTATTCTTATTTATAGGGATATCCTGAGGAAGACGTCATTAAGTCACACCTGACAGTGGCGATTGGCGTGGATGGATGAGCAGTTAACTCTTTAAGGATGAGTAGGTAAACGGTATTCTTTGCAATGCAATATTAGATTGAGAGATAATGAAAATAATGAAATGGCTAAAATTTATAAAGGGAAGTTTTTTTTTTCAAAATAGACCACTTGTTTTGTTACTTTAAAATGTTACTATAAATATGTTAATCTAATTTAAATGTATGCAATGCAAAATATGTTTTTTTATTTTATATTATTTATTTAACCACTCTGCGTATCAAAGTTTCAATCCGTTTAGACCGAGGTTAGCCACGACTGGCACAGCAATGTCATGGCTCGCATAACTGGTACGACGAGATACTTGCTTTGAAACTCAGTACCGTGAAACGAAAGCTACTGGGACGGATGCTCTACTAGTACATAAGCTGCAATTTTCTAACATTAAGTACTTGCCTTGAGAACTCTGAGCTCGTTAATGTAATACACGTGATGGTTAGATAAATAAATAAATATAAATATATCGAAACCTATAGTTTTAACTCAAAAATCAAAAAGAAGTATGTAAGTAGGTACGGGTTCAAAATTTGCATCCTTTTTTGTTATCAGTTATCACGTTCGATGCCGAACGTTATGGATCCGTTAAGTTGGCTCCCAGCAGCGAAATTTTTTATCCTTTTCGGGTAGAACATTAATTTTTCGATTTGGTTTATCCACACCGTTGTTTTTCATAATCGTTGCTCATGATGTCGCCTTTGGTAATTATTTTAATAGTCATCATTTTCTTTCAGCCCCCCCTTTCATTAGTCATAACTCATAACTATTGAATTTCATACCGTTATTTGCCATAACGCCCATAACATTCAATTTGGTGATTGTATTGAAAGCTAGAAATTCAAAAGGAACATTATTATTTTAAATAACGGTACCAGAATAAAAAAATATTAATCCGAAATTTTTAGTAGTAGTAGTCTTTTGGCCTATCTTATTGACATTAAATTCCTAGTAAGGAATATAATATTATGTTGAATAATGATACAAGGATAAAATAGAATTATGCATAAATAGTATTTTCTAACTTAACCTAACCTACTTTTCTGTCACCTGAACTTTGTTGTAATGGGTCGCAGCTCTAACATACAGTGTGAAAAAAAAAGTAGAAATTAAATAAAATTGAATTAAAAAAAACATACCAAATTGTCGCCATGTAATCCATTGATGCCATTTTACGTCAAAAATGTGACAGTTACGTAGATAATGGCATCCTCATTTAATTTCTACTCTTTTTTGTCGCACTGTAACCTACTTTTTTGTCAGCTGGTACTTTTTGAAAGGAGTCTCAGTTCTAACTTAACCATTTTTTTTGTAAGCCCGTGGTTTGTTCACGTATGACATGTATTAATTCTGAATTTTAAAATTAGTCCTTTAAAATATGAGACTAAAATTATATGAATGCAAATAATAGTAGGTAAATATAAAAATATGATCTGAAAAAATAACCGGTATGCCTTTTGATATTATGCTGATCAGTTTTATGACTTTTATCTTGTATTGTATATAACATTATTGTACTTAATCTTTATATTTATTTTGCGTTATACCTAACAACTTATGACTATTAAATAATATTAATACCAATTTCTGACATTCGAAAATCGAAACAATAAAATTATCGGGGTCGAAGATATTCCAAATTTATTTTAGAGTTTCCGTAATCGATAATCAAGGCCAAACAAAGATATGAAATGGGTTTAATTCATCTACGTCTATATTTTACCATTTATAATGTAAATTTAAACTTTGTTACTTAATCTCTCCGTAAATATATGTAAATGAAGTTGTTTTACTTCATTCGTAATTGCAGTACTGCTGCGCATAAACCTCTCTGTGTCGGTTTGGAATTATCTGTGGCACCGTGATGACAAGTGACAGTTGAGAGGGCAAAGGTTCGGTTCTAACTTCTACCGTTATAAAAAGTGCTAGTAATCTAAGGAGAAAAAGTACAAACTATGAATAGTTACTTAAGATAGAATAAGAAGAATAAGTGGAATAATAGCTTTAATGTTGTTTTAAAATGTGCTCTTATACACTCAGGGTAGGTTGCCGAATTGGTAAAATAAAACTGTACTGAGTTGCTCTGAAAAGAGTTCGGTTTTTTATGGATCACTAATACTTAGGTTTAAGCACACTTCATTTCTCTTATGGAATAAAATTCCAAAAAATTACGATGAATAAGTGGAATAATAGCTTTAACTACATTAAAGATATTTTTTTTTTGGGTTGCTTTCTAGGGATTCGTTTAATTTGGCATCTATGCGGGAGAATGTTACTTAGTCTTATCAGTAACTGTCGTACGATATTGTACTAAAAATATACCGAGTTGACGTTTTAAATGATACTAGAATTGGGCCGATTTAAATTGTTTTAGTTTTGGAACATGTTTTAAATGTGAAACTCATTACTTTATAATTACAAAATTACGTTACAGCTGTTACCTAGTACCTGGTCATTGCCAATGGATTTCAAACGCATAATAAAGGACTTATGATATGTGTAGATACAATTATGTCGTACCAATATACGACATCTGGGTTGAAATAAATTAGTACTATTTCGTCAACCAAAGGAGAATTAGAGTATCAAAAACTTTTAAATACTTAATGAAGCTTATTAAAATAATTTACAAAGTCTTTTAAGATATTGATAAAAGGTCTACTAGTTTATTTCAAAATACAACTAAATGTTAGTACAAGTTTTACGAGTATCTATCAGAAGAAAAACTTGACCGTTGCGTAGTAAATAACGGGATTCGCAGTCTCCGTCCAGGAGCTGATGGCTAAACGGGTTCCGTCGGTAAAAGCACAGTTGCTAAGCCCTTATACATTCTTATGGCACCTTACAAGGAACTGTCGGATAACGGTTAAAACAATGTTTATTTTCATTGCGGGTCTTATTTTTATGGTCCCGTACCTAATGTACAAATGTACTGAAAAATGAGACTCCAGTCAAGATGACTTTGTTGTCCGACGTACTTTCAAGAATATTTTTCACAGAAATGGCTGCATGCATAAGTAGCATGACACACTAAGTATGCCGAAATGACACAATATTTGGTGTAATTACGCATGACTTTTTAAGTTCCAGTAACGCATCCGCCGAAAATTACGTCGCCTAAAAAGCACGGCATTCGTAATCACGTCGAGCTTTGGTCGTGTAATTTATTGGCCGTAATTTTTGTTTTATTGGGCCTCAAAATGCCTATATAACTATATATACTTACTTATTATTTGTTAAGTCAGCGAAAAAGTCACAAAAAAATATAGTAATTATTACTTAAAAGTTGATGTTATTGATGATCACATTTTATGATTGCAGATTCTTTTACATCTGAGTTATTACCACAAAAGAAAATTCGTCTTATCCTATATCTTTATATTTAGAAGCCCTACCATACGGGACATAATAATATTATATAGCTCCAAAAGTAAGCAGACAGCCATAACTTCCATTTCGAGTACGTACTTTTTGCTTTCTCGTCGTCAGACTACCTATTTTATCAAGTTTAATACGAATTTTGCGAAGTTATGACAGTTTTTATCTTTTTGTAAGTGTTAGAGCAATTACTTTATTTTTCCTGTAATTAATAAACGTTTTTGGTGTATGTTTTTTTGTTGAGATTAGCTGAAATTACACAAGTATTTCATAAATTATCAATATTTGTTTATGATGAGCTGATGAGCGCGAGAGTCTCAGATATTTTTGATATTAGAGCTTTGATATTACAAGCCTAGAGCTTAGTGTGGGACTAAGTCAAATTGTGATATTGTCCCCTGATATATTACTTTTTTTATTTAAAAATATTATTATCCTATTACACTTCACTCACGTCCCTAATTGTCTGATAAGTAAACAAAATGTGTAAGATTGAGTAGTGTTATATGTACTATTATGGCCATTTTCCAGGTATCAGGTACTCAAGGTACGTAAAACGCTACTCTCTCCTCTCTCTTCTTCTTCAGCGCATATGCGCACACCGTTGGGCATACGCCTCTCCAACTGCGATGGATCTCTCCCTGATTGGGCATGCGGTCGAGCTGATGTCATCCGACCACCTTGCTCGGGGCCTGGCGACTCCTCTCTTTGAATGAGGTTGCCACTCCAAAATGCGCTTGCTTCATCTCCCATCGTTTCGGCGACACATATGGCCTGCCCAGGAGTATTTCAATTTGGCAACTCGATGGCCTATATCCACCACTCTGGTGCTTTGGCGAATGGTCTCGTTTCGGACTTTGTCGCGAAGAGATATACCGCGAGCATCATGCGCTCCATGGCCCTTTGTGCAATCTTGAGCTTGTTTACCATCTGCACTGTGAGTGGCCATGTTTTGCACGCATAATATGTCATGGCTGGTAGCACGCACTGGTTATATACTTTAGTCTTTAGCGATTGGGGTATCTTGGACTGGAACACATTCGCAGCTTGCCAAAAGCAGTCCATCCTAGTTGGATTATTATATATATTCTGCCCCAGCCACATATTCAGTCACTTGCTCTAAAAATTGGGTATCCAGCGCGATATGGGTTCGGGATAATTTGGCTGTGGCCATCACCTTTGTTTTCTCCATGTCCATTTTCAACCCAATCTTTAGAGATGCGTGGTGCAATTCTTGCAGTATTAGTTGCAGGTCTTGCGAGTTCTCTGCAATGATGACGATATCTTCCGCGTAGCGAAGATGATTAAGATATGCACCGTCATCATATATCGCCCCTCCCATACCAGTTTGTCATTTTAAAGACGTCCTCGGGTATTCGTAAACAATTTTTCGCGAGATTACGTCTCCTTGGCGTACTCCTCTCTTTATTGGTATGAGGTTCGAGTTTTCCTGTAGCTGTATTGTCAAAGCTCCATTTTTATATATGCCAGATAGCTATTTTAAAACGTTTTACAAACCAAAATGGCCGATCCAAGGGGCCAAACATCCCCAGACTCAATAATGCTACTGTGAGTACCAATTAGCGAGAGGGCATTATCCGTACGCACGAGCATGAGTGGGGTATGTAATGTTTAGCATAAAAACAAATATGGTCTAATATTCATTTTACACAACACAAAATTCATAATTTCGATCTCTATAATAAACCAACGATATAATAGTCATGATGCATAAAACGAAATGCATCATTTCAAAAACTTTAATATTCATAATTTAAAAAATAAATATTTCTAACGGCTTGTATTAATTATTAATGTGGTCACAGTTCTAACCTAACCTAGTTAGAAGAAAATGAATAAAAATGCATAATAACAAGAAAATTATAGTTTTACTAAATGAGTTATATTATTCGATTGTATGCCTGATGAAATTATACAATTGATTTTTATGCTAGAAGTTCATTATGCTTTTCGTGACTGACTGAAGTGCACCCACATGAACATGAGTGAGACATAAAATACGTAAATGAGTGTTATATTGACCTCTCTGTCTCTTACGGTTTACACTTGTCGAGTATTAGTGTCATGCGTGTGTGTAGCATGTCTAAACGTAACCGCAAATAATATATAAATAAATAAAATGTCCACTGCTATAATCATGTTATTGATCACTAAATATGATACCTCAGTAAAAACACCTCATAAAACCTTAAAATTTTCACCATTGTACTTTTACATTCAACCTAAAAAAACACTGTCCTAAACACTAAACTTAAATCTACGTATAAATTAAAAAAGTAACGTCGAAAATCCAAGAAATACATTAGGCGCTCCGGATATCCAAGTGAATCTACCCCTTCAGGGAGTATAGCTATAATCGCGGCGTGCGTGCCGTGGTGCCGGAGTCAGCCAGCAAAGCTATCATTTGTAAGGCTCGGGGGAACAGCCTCGACCCCTCTTGTTGGCAGAGATCTTGCTTGGCGACAGATTGTACCCATTATCTTAGTGCACTGCTAAACATCTATGTTCCCATTCACCCGCGCTTAGAAACATAACGCTGTGTTCGAGCCCTCGCCTCGGTAAATTTACCCTTCGTACGTGTTTCATTCCCTTAAAGGTTTGTATTGCAGTGAAAACTAAAATATTTACAACTGGGAAATAAATAAAGTATTAAAATCAATTTTAAACCTTTAGGTATTTTAATATTAAGTTAATATTGAAAAGGTTTTTGAGACCGTCAAGTTATTATTTGCTCACAAATATTGTGTCGTATTTACCTAAGTAAATATTTCAAATAACTTTTTGTGATAAAACCTCGATTGAAAATAACCGTGCTTCCGCATGGACAACTCGTATATTGAATTTTCACTCGGATGACGTGTCGACTGCATTTTAAATAACTTAGTCGGCCTCGGGCAGATTCTGTATTGATTTTATGGTATTTTGGGAACATTTGCAGGGAAGCTGCAAGTCGGGTAGCTTTGCAAGTTGTTTGTTCCTTCTATTAGGTATTAGATGAAAGATTCCTTTTTTTTAAATTCTTTCAAAACACATACAAATTGAAAACGTGGGAAATACTTAAAGCAAATTGATCGTACCGGAACAAATTTTCATCTTCACTCGGGCACTCTTGTTCAGTTCCCGCTCCGTTTAGAATCCGCATCGCAATGGGGAACGTGCTTTCTAGTTTAAATGTTCAAAAAGATTCGATGATTCCCGTCCGTGCGTCCGCAGTACTCCTGCCTGTATTTCGGTATTTTTCGTCAGTTGTCAATCTGGTACGCGTGACTGGGTGCGCTCCTTCGCCCCTACTTCGCGCTTCACTGCTGTGACGAGATCGAATTTGTTCGAAACGGAAGCGATATCGCTTCCAACACGAAATCTTTGGAGATTTTCTCATTGTGAAAAATAATTGAATTGTAACATTTGGTTTGAGATAAGAAATACAAAAACGTTTGAGGAAAATCCAAACAAATCAAAATTTCCGCTATCGCTTTATCAATGTTGTGTCAAAAAGACGACTCGTTTATTTTGAAATTTGTTGATATAGAGTAAGACTATTTATACTCTCTCTCAGCGTAGGTACTATTATATACCTACATTTATGCTGTTACTAATAGCAGGTAAATAATGCCTAGCATTATCGTTATCTGCGCCGGTTCACTGCAGCGTCCGACGCAGTCACATGGGAGTTTTTATGAACAGTTAACAAATAGGTAGGTAGATAGAATAAATAGCTCCCGGCAATACTATGCTAGATAGACGTTATTTATTTTGATTGCTATACGAATATATGAATGATAGTAAACCGCGTGTTTTTTTAGCATAAATGTGTTGTGAGTGTTTTTTTTTAAATTAGCTAAAAAAAATTAAAGCTTTTTCTTTATAGTGATTTCATAAACGGCAAACGTGTAATGTTTTTTAATAACTTTTCTTTGTAGTCCTAACCTAACTTAGACTAACAAACCAAATGACCTAAAAATAACTTTCATTGGAGTATTTTGAATACAAAATTATAGGGAAAATGCTTTGAAATGAACTCACTTGAGTTAATTTCAAACTCAATTCATATTCACGCCATCCTCATAATCGAAGCTTTGCTGAGCTGTGTGTGATTCGTTGACGTTTTTATTCATAAGTAAAAAAGTTTCAAGTACTTTCTACCGCCGAATTGAGTTTTTGCTTTCAGATTTGTGAATATATATGCCCAAATTGCCATAACAATGAGCCAATTCAGTAGGTTTTTTAAAATAGGAGGTAAATAGAGCTAAGTATACAAATGAGAAAAAGGTATGTTAAATTTAACATCTGTTTTTAAAGGCGTCACCGCAATTCTAGAATGTTTATATATTACCTATACAGGTTATGAGACAACAATATAAAATCAAATTAATAAATACCTTTACTACTATACCTTTTTTCATTTACTTTATTGAGATTAAAAAGATATGCTAAAAAGGAAGCATTTAGCCTATCTACACATAACTAACTCTTTTGAAACAAAGAAAAGGCAATCGACATTTTGACATGTCGAAGTCTACTCGGTTTATGCATTAAGCCGGGGTTCATGTCAATAGAAATGCTTCGAGAGCTAAAGGTGCACGTCTCAATATCAGCTTGCTGAACGCCGGCATTCTTCGAGTAGATTCCATTGTTTCCAATGGCGTCTAGCTAGTTACTCAAATAAATGTTCTACGGAGCCATTCAATAAATGTTGGAGATTCATCGCACTTTGAATTGAATGCTTTAGGGCCATAGCACGTTGGAGGTTGGAGTTTCGCGTTGGTTTTTAACATTGTGTTTTTAAACGAGTGTTTCGTTATTGAGAGGGCCGGGCCGTATTAATGAATAAACAGCTAACCAAGTTGCAGTCTATCTAAAGCCATTGACAAGATGCATTCAGGAACGTTACCGTTTTGGTAAATGTATATTATTATCATAAGCTGCCGGATGGTCGCGGCGAACCATGATGGCAATTTCATATATTTTGTCAGTTTTCGAAAATTGTTACGTTACTCGTAACTTTTCTCAGCATCTTGTCTGCGACTCCTGTAGAACACACAAGAAGTATGTAAAAAAAAGGAATTTACATAGGCGAATACGATAGCGCATGTCCACTCTAACAAGATATGCTGATAAGTATATGATGGATATAAAGCATAGTAACAGTATACGTACTTAAAATTGAATGTCATTAACTCATTACTCATTACCAATAGAGTACATATAGAATGCACTACATTGCAGTTAGCCGTCTTCTTTGGTATTACGGCATTATGTTCCTTGAAAGAGGACGCCCACAACTTCATACTCGTAGAATTAGATTTACGCTATTCCTCCTATTTTTTCTCGTTGAGGGCCGATTTTCAAAATAGTAGTTTATGCAACTGATCCATAATGAGAGGCCTTAAAACACTCGTGTGATCCTATTACGAAACTCGCTGAAATTATGTACAGTTGCATACACTACTTTATCTACACATATATCATAAGTTCTCTAAAATGGGTTCAGGAACTCAGAAGCCGACGACTTGACGACAAAAATGGCGGTAAAATAAACTTGTGCTGTGTCAGTGTTACTATCGAATCATAGACAAACGAAATGTCGAAATGTTTGATATTATATTTAATTTAATTTAATTTAATATTTATATAATGACTGACTGCTGAGTTTCTTGCGGCGTTTCTTCTCAGCAGTGGTCTCCTCTTGAGAAGCGCTGGTAGATTCTTGACGTGTAAAAGTGCCCGAGCGGCCTACTTACTAAATAAATTTCTTTTATTTTTTTATCTTTTATCTTGTCCCTATTCTCATGTCACTCGCGATCAAATGTCATGCAGTTTATATTTAAAAAACATACTGTATTGACGTTTCGTATCGATAACTGTTTTAATATCTATCGATACTAGAATAGATACCCTTTTGAGTTTTGACAGCTGTTCCAGATTTAAACTCATAAGTCATAAGCTTACTAATATCGATAATGTATTAGTACAGATTTTACCTACTCCACAGACAAGGAAGTTGTAATAGTAAAACAGGTGGTAATAATGCTGGTGATTTCCTACGGTTTCTGCACTCATGATATGTGCGTCGATAAACTCCTTTATTGCACCCCTAAGGTATCCAAAGATTATTCCCTCCAAATTTGTAGTCCCTAGGTTCGCGGTTTAGTCTGTAAGTTGTCTGCCCAGTCAGTCAGTGACGGAAGAGATTCATATATGGATTTCAGCAGTCGTACCTCTTAAGGAGTCGATGACAGATTTCTACGACTCAACATCTGCTGTGGCGTATCTTGAACAACCATCTTACTCAAACTGGTTTACTACCTAATACGACCTGAGACTTATAGATGTCTTGCCACTACATTGTACCACACCATGACCGTACTATGAACGTATCAGGACCAGAAGGTAATTAGT
Source organism: Acleris sparsana (assembly GCA_923062465.1). Taxonomy (NCBI): domain Eukaryota; kingdom Metazoa; phylum Arthropoda; class Insecta; order Lepidoptera; family Tortricidae; genus Acleris; species Acleris sparsana. Next base: position 9,334,868 of record OV281293.1, read on the forward strand.
ATTAAAATGTTGGTCGGGGACAGAACGGTCAAAATTAATAAACCCAGGTTAAGCCTTAATTTCTTCATTACTTATAAATAAATACACGCTTAAGCAAGTTTAACAAGGTTCAATAATTAGGCACGAGTAAAATCAAAATATACGAGACACAAAATGTACTGGTGAATATTAAATCTATCATTTTCGCGTCGAGATTTTATAATTGAATTTGAGCCTTTGTGCGTTGACAGGGCCCATATTCCACATTGATTATGCCTACGATGTTATATTATATTTTATGTAGGTATGGTATCTCTTATTGCCAACAAATACTTATTACGCTGTTGGTATCTTAAACAAGTATAACTAGGTAAGATTTGAAAGTGCTAAAAAAAAGAATTTAATTTTAAGTGAATCAGTTTTTACTGCTTCATCTACTGATTACAAAAAAATTGAAAATATCACGTTTGCCGTTAATTTTTTTTAACTAAAAAGTATAAAATAAAAATAGGACGGAAAAAGTTTTTGTTAGTACTTAGGTAAGTCTATTTTTTTACTGAAGTCGGGGGAATGTTTTCCACTGAGACGATGTCCTTAAAAGTCCCCCGATTGCATAATAAAATATACTAACAAAATATTTTTCCATCCAATTCGAAAAATTAAACTTATTTTGTACTTTTAGTTCAATTTTTTTTAACGAGAATCGTTGTTTTTCCTGTTTTCATTACCTGTTTAATTTTATTTTGAAGCATTTTTAGTGCCTTGTTAAGCCCTAGTTTTAATAAAAAAAAATATTAGACAACCCTACTTCATTTTTTATGTGCTTGAAGAAATCAATGTATTTTGTCGTATTTATCCTATTTATTAATGCTACTATATTTGTATATATTTGAAATGGTCACATAAAAACCTTTCAAATGATACCTATATTGTAATAATTATAAGCCTTTTTTGACATAAAAAATTGACAAAAACAAAGAAACACTGCGTTCCACAAGCCGAATCAGAAATTAAATATCAGAGGTTAAAAAATTACCTATCATACTTCTTGGACAAATGCCAATCCAACTACAGTATCATTGCGATACCTACTTACCTCGCATTTAAAAATCCGTCGAGACGTTGGGATTGTTAAAGCACTCAGTATGTATTCTTCATAATTTACCCGAGTATACTAATCCTGGACATACGAGTATAATTCCGACTCAACAATCTCGTGTTCTGACTGTGCGGTACATAAAAATATAAACATTAGGTACCCACCTTCTTGCGGACTGTTGAGTAAAATGCATACGAAGAAAACTGCCGTCCAACGGCAGAACGCTGCAACTCGAGTTACAGCGTTTTGTGTTAACTTGCATCAAACGATTCCTCATGAGTGCTTCTATCATACCTACAAGAGAACTTTTGAATATATGTTCTAGTTTAGGCTGTAGAAATATGTCAAAACGCGGCAACTCTGCATAAAACTAACCAAAACACCATGACTGCAATTGCGATGTTTTATATCAAAACCGTTAATGCCGACTGATCATAACACAACACTGCAAGTACTTACTAAATAGTCACTACCTCGGAACAAGGAACGGACAAGTATGAACGCGTCGTCTCCACTTGCAGCGTTTTGCTTAATCTATGTGCAGCATCACCGTCAATTCAAAACGCGGCAACAGAGTGAAATAGAGACGGTTAGATTGACTTTAAAAGCTTTCAGAATGTGATAGATAGCATATTTAATCCAGTTTCGTTTCCAAAAATCAAATTAGAAACATAACACACCTTGTTGTTATTTGTTTTCTAGTCGTTCGATAAACGGTAACGTTTGCGGGCGTTTCGTGGATCATAATCATAATAAATATGGGATTGATTTTTTATTAATAATATAGTGACAAATGACAGTGAGTGTTTATAATGGCAAGAAACCAAAGAAGTTTACGTTTAATCCAGCTGGTCACGGATTCACACAAAAAGGTAGGTAACAATTGGTTTATGTTTTAGTAGGTATATACAGGGTCGAAAGGGACGACGGCGAAATTGAGTGATTATGTATCTTTAGTAGGTACTTTATTTTTTTGAGAGGGTGTATGTAGGTACGTTTGTCTTAACACATCATAGACTACCTTTTATAATACCTTCCCTTTGGGAACTTAATTTTACGCAGACGAAAACGTGGACAGAAGTTTGTATTATAAATGCAATAGATTATGAGGATGAATGTATGTGTGTATGTGTGTTTGTGAATCTTTAACGCAAGAACTACTGAACGGGATTTGATGAAATTTGGAATGGAGTTAGTTTATAAATTGGATTAAAGTAAATTTTACGCGTACGAAGTAGTGGGACGACGGTATAATATGACATGTAAAGTTATTTAAGTATTTATCCATACCTACTTATATTATAAATGCGAAAATAATTATGTCTGTCTATTTGTAAGTATTTCGGTCTGTCTGTTACCCTTTACCGAAGTAAAATTAAATCACTGCACTGATTAGGATGAAATTTATTGAGGAGGAAGCTAAAAATTTAGAATACTCGTAACGTAATGGAACCACTTACCGACAAGAACCAATGATCGACACTGACTCTTACTTTACAGAAGATAAGGGTTATCTGGGTTATTCATTTGTTTTGTAACACTCAATTTTTAAATTAACTAAAACACTGCAAGTATAGTTGTAATCTTTTGTATTGTCGTTTAAAAAGAGAAAAGCAAGATGAGAAAAGGACAAAACAACATAAGTAGTTCATAAACACGGCATAACGCTTTAATTTACAACTTGGAGCGTTTTGCCCAGCCCTTGATGCGTTGGTTTTATAATAGCTCTTGTGGCAAAACACTTTATCGCATATATTATATTAATGATATTCATTAATAATTATTTGACTATTCGGCTACATAGAAGGAATAAATACACACAAATTACAAAAACCACCAATACTTGGAACTCATAAATAATAGGTGATTTCTAGCGTGAAACATAAAATGCTTTAAACGCGTTTTTCTCAAAACTAGGGTTTTTGACTTGCAGCGTTCTACCGTTGGACGGCAGAAAAGCCCTGTAATTAAAATTTCCAATTATATATACCAATCAATTTAAATCAAGGTGCAAAGAGATTTCAATTCTGAACCCGTATGCATGCAACTGGGTTCGCGTGGAGTGGGATCGGCTGTGTGAAGTGACCCCGCAGACGGCTTTGTTGTGACGCGTCGAGGGGACAGCCGTCGAAACAGCGAGGTCGCTGCAAGCCAGCTTTAATTAATGTACTTACGCGTAACATGCAGAAAAGGAATGGGCATATACACAGAGTAAAAATAAGTATTGAGATGAATACAGTGATTAAATGTAAAATTTTGATATAGCTCAATCAATGTGTCAAGAGGTACTTAAATCAAACTGCAAGCTTTGAAATAATTGACACTAGTTGTCTGTATACATACGGATCAACTTAGTTATCGTGAAACATTCGACAGTTTCCGTAGAAATTACCTTTAATTGACAAACGCTAATTCTACATAAATAAATGTAAAAATGAACCGCCTGAGCTTTTGGCATTTTCCTGCGTAGTATTTAAATAGCTTACGATTCCTTTATGACCAAGTTTTATGAACCTTCAAAAGCCCATGTTTTTATTGATACCGGGATATAAAACCAATGATGATAAATATAATCCAATATTTAAAATAGTTCTACAATCTACATTGATACCTATGACCATTAACGTTTTTCTCATGCCCTTTTTGGTATACAATAACAAACAACAACAACGACTCAATATGGCAATGATGCACACACTGACCGTGGTGGAGATCTCTGTGAAAGGTCTATGTCCAGCAGTGGATGTCTTTCGGCTTATATGATGATGGCGATGTAGAAAAAAAAGCTGTATTTGCTTACAAATCTTGAGAACGTTTCATACATTTGCATGGAAAAAATACTTATACATACATAAACTGGGCACTGCTCAAACTAGAAGCAAAGATGAAATAAATACCATGTACGGTATCCGGTTACCTGCATTGACTAACGACACTCTAGCGGAGGGTCCCTACCTCGCAAGTGCATGAAGCCTTTTTATAGGTCATCAACCTAGGCGCAGTCACGCAGCTCAATAACTGGAATAGGCTTTAATCATTTATAAGATAGCTGTTATTTTAAAATGTTTTTCGTTATTTCGTTATTACGTTTTCCGATATTAATCTGCTGTCATTTTAACAAAAGTTCATGTAGGCATCTGTTTAATTAATCGTGAATTCAAAAACGATCCATAGGAAAAATAACTTGTAAGTAGGTAACGTTTATTGGTATCGGGCGTCGGTATTGGGTCAATTAAAAGTACTGCCAAGATTACGTAAACATGATAAATTAATAACCACAATGTTCATATCCCTTTGTGTTCAAATGTATAGAGACAATTTGTGCTATTGAATGAACTTCAGCTGGCTCCGGGCGGATCATCAATCCTCCGCGTGCTAGTATCTAGTTAGCAGAGCGCATCTATTCGCTGTATATCAGCGGAGGTAATAGGAATCGCGGTGTGTTATAGCACTGCGACACAGTGGACGGCTTGAGACCAGTTACCCACTCATAATAAGGACTAGCTGCGTTCATGTTATAAAGTAGGTACATGTTGCCCGCCTGTTCCGCTGCGCTGTGTATAAATTTAGGAGTAGAGTAACTTGATGTCGTTTATTGTTGTTGGTTAATTCTTAGTCAATCATGCATTAAAACGATACAAAACAAACAGAAGTTTTTTTTTTGTTATAACTTTAGATTTAATTTTTTATATCAAATAAAACGTGAAATAATAAGAATTTATAGTAACATTAGATTTATCAATTAAGGCGATTAAGTACCTTAATATTGATAATATACCTGAGCTCAATATAAAACAGGTACGTATTATAAATCCCGAAAGTTAATAATACCTAGGTACATTTAAAATACCAACGGTTGATACATCAAAAATCGAAATACCGAAAGTACAAAATGCCGATACCCGGATATGCCGAAGCTGGAAATACCTATTTTCAAATGACTGAATGCTTTAAATCCCGAAAGTACCTACATTTGACGGAAGCTTGAATTTTTTGGGATTATAGTCTTCGGGTTTTCAGCCTTTCGGTCAAACGATCTTTCGGGATTTTAAACTTTCGGTAAAATTATCATTCGACATTTTGATATTGTCTTCCGTCCATAGGCCATATGAAATTTGGTCTTTTGAACTTCAGTATTATAATACGTACCCATATGGTTATGAGTTGTAATCGTCTTTTCGCCTTTATCTTTCTAAATAAGTATAAAGAAAGAAATATAGCGAAATATGCACTGTAATGGAGATAACGAGAGACTGAGTTTGTGTCTTCTTACTGCTTGTAACTCGTTGACTGCGACCACGTTTACTCGTACTGGTCACATAGTACGCCATTACTTATCTAGCCGGTGCGCGCGAAAAGAAAGTTTGATATTTTCACCTGGTAATTTTCCTCTGAACCAGGTACTAAAAAGACAATAATATAATGTTTTACGAGCAAAATTAGTCATAGGTAATGGTATTTTATACACGTTAATAGTAAGAAATGTATTGGCTGTGCCTAATACAATGCTTAAACAATTAGTTATTTATTAAAAATCATGAGAATCATGAACGGAAAATAAAAGTCGAAATTCAGTACTTTTTCTCTCTATTTTTAATCTAAAAACAAATAGTTTGTAAAAATGTGAATTTTTACTTTGTTGTCTCTAATAACAAAAAAATAACGTGCACCACTCATGTTAAACCTGTGAAATACGATAAGCCTTTTTTGTTTAGCAAAAACAAAATACTGTCTAATTAATATAACACCTTTTACATTTTGTTTTTATCTACATTTTAAACTCAATCGCATCAAAATAACCGTAAAGGTTTAAAGTTTCAAAGTAATTACTCGTTAAAGAATGACATTGTTGCTAACAGCAATTTTTACTATTACCTGTAACTGCTAACAACATTTGCAATATTAATTATGTCATGCGGACGCGGGCTTAATGCCTGGGTTAATAACGGCCGACCCGCCATAGAATTTACAAACGACAATATGCGGAGCATCACTATTTGATGAGACCTTTACAGAATCATAGATGTCGTGCGCTAGAATCCTAGGGATTTTGCTGTTGCCACATTGATTAAACCACCCAAGGCTTTCTCAAGTTTCGAAACAAAACATAAACTTACACTTGACAAATGGGTCAACTAACTTGATGTCTACTGTCTACGCCAAAGCGAGGCTCATTACGTTGAAAACAAACGGTGGCATTTTATGTATACATATACATATTTGTAGCATTAAGAACGCGTCGCCAATCCCGAGGAGAAGTGGGAATTCCACTGGATTAACGAACACTGCTGTTAGTGGCAGATTAAAGGGTAAGACGATAGTAGCAATCTAGAAGAACCCTGATCGTCCTACAACCACTACAATAAATAAATAAATAAGTGTTTTTTTTATTTACCATCACAAAAAAGTACATTAGGTTAAACAAGATAAAAAAAACAACAATAACAAACAACAATACAACAATGGGTATATAAAGTAAGTAAGCATAAGACTGGGCGGCAAATGACGAGAAGCAAACTTTCGGTGCAGAATATATTATGTATACAATGTTGACTGTCTAAAGTAAATCGTATGTTACTTAGTGAGAGGACAAAGATATAGACACTACTCCCTGGAACTTGCATAGTTTTGCCGCTTCATAATAAGGCATTTGAATCGTTAAAGGGGAATTTGCGACGTTATGAACTTATGAGTCACGAGGGCTCTAAACTGATATTTAAACTCTAAGCGACAAGAAATATCGCTTAAAAGCTAATTCTGAAAATAATATAGAATTATACTATTTTTATTTCTGGCAATTTTTATACAATATTTAACGATGTTGTTATTTCAATTACCGTACTTTGCGAAACGTTAAGCCTATATACAGATAAAGGTATTAAACTGCTCAAAAATACTTAAGATATTTACTTAATAGGTAGGCTGGTACCTACGAGCTACAAAATTAAATACAAGTACATTTGGAATGATTTTTTGTACGGCAGCAAAAAGCGGAAATGCATTCTACAAAGTTTCCGGGACGAGCTGCACTGAGTCACGTATTGCAACTGTCAATCTTTCAACGTTTTTGCGTTCTCACATTTTTCGTGATTAGATTTTTACTTCTCGTGAAGTTTGCTCTGTGCCTGTCAGCACTGCGAAAGATAATTGATTTACTATAACATGTGCCTAAAAATCAAGGCACAGTTCATCAATTTAGAGTGGATGTAGAGTAAATTACTTTGTGTGGAGACACATTAATCAATAGCGGATGATTAATGGAAGCCAGCACACGATCCTGATCGGTGATGGATTAGCCCTCCATGTGGCCCTGCATAATTCGTTAAATGATAAGCAACACCTGAGGCCTGGTTTGTTACGGTTCATAATGCAATTACAGATTATAAATCATTAATATATTAACTTGGCAAATAAAACCATCAATACGTTTCTACATCAAGGATCCCGCAGCGAAGAATAACAAACATCTTTCAAACATGTCTCTGAATAAAAGTCTTTTTTTTTAAACTTATTATTTAGTTGTGTGACAATATTTGGGAATGTATAAAACCAAGTCATCAGGCCTGCTATCACGTACCTTCGCATTGTTAACGTAACAAAAGTAATGAGAGAAATATGTTCTTATTTTCCTTTTGGAGGTTTCTTTAGAAATCTGTTAACAAGGAATAAATAGGACCTTTTTATCCGGTCGAAGTATTCAGTTGCCTCGGGCGCTTGCGGCGTGGAGATTGGCAGCTTAAATCCGAACAAATCCCGCCTAGAAGCCTCTGCCATGGAGAAAACACAATCGTATCAAAACATTCGACAAAAAAGATGTCGCGCTTGCCTCGTAATATATAGATAGCAACATGACGTTGTATTTTTTGTTTAATTTTTTTTATTTCGTTTCCGCACTACCTATCGTTATCATATCATATTTGGAGAATATATAACAAAAACCGACACGTACTTATTTCTAACGCATACTATTATTTTATGTCCTAAGCATTGACTGAATATTTATAATACTCATGTTACCATACTTTACTGATTTTGTTAAAAGGTTATTTTTATTAGTTTAAACAAGTAAGCTTTTTCTTCAAAAACATGATTATGGTTAAAAAATAACATTCGAGCCTGCTATGATACATTCATATTGTATTGTGCTCTAAAGTAATAAATAAAAAATGTGAGAATAAAGTGATACCAACTCTTTGCTATGTCGAAATGCATATAAAAATATCATTAAAGTCTGATTTAAGATAGGAAATTTGGCAATTTGGAGTTAGTCATAAGTAGTAAGTCAATAAAAGTTATACAATGTTCAGGATATATGCTTAAAAAACAAGACTTCCAGATAAGTTAGCTTCTGTTAACAATGATTTATTTATAAATACGACATTTATTTGTCATTATTTTGAGGATACCTTTAAATACGATGTTGTTTATATCTGGTTTATGTGCAAAATGTTGATCGAAAATGATCGCGTACGTCACACGGAAGCAGGAATCCATCTCCTGTCGTTTGCAATCGGAAAACAATAGAGTGCACTCGTCGTTGCAATGGATACGAAAGTGCACAAATATAGAAATACACCAGAACTTTATGGCTTTGCAACATTGTCATCCATATTGTGTGTTGGCCGATTTAAAATAACAAATGGGTTATCGGAGAATCGATAGGTTTAGTTGACGATTGTGTTTGTATGTCTACACAAATATACAATGGTATTACATTTCCAAGATTTTAACTTTTAAATGGTTAACTTACATCGTACGCTTCTGACAATTAATAAAATTAAAAATGCTCGACGGTATTTACTTGTACGAGTAACTTATTGCATATTATGTCCTCTAACAGAAGATTAAGCTCCTACTCGTATTATAACTTTTCCTCTACAATATTTTTTTGCTGGGCTATACAAATAAAAAGAAATACGTAAAGATAAAGATAAAAAAAGATAAAAGATGTTTATTCAGTGAGTAGGCCGCACGGGCACTTTTACACGTCACAATCTACCAGCGCTTCGCAAGATACCACTGCTGAGAAGAAACGCCGCAAGAAACTCAACAGTCAGTCGTTTTTAAAATAGGTACTACTTATGATATTATACAATTATAAAGCTTAACCTAGCATGATATAAAAAAATGAAATTAACATAAAATTAAAATTAAAATGTGTCAAAACTAAGAATTTTCATAGTAATAAAAAAATATTTATATAAAATATGTATATATATTTAAAAAAAAAAAAATATACTTTCCTATGACAGTGCAAGACAACCACCACATACAAAGTTTCGATACATTCTCCTACAGAAACCGTGTCCCCTAGACAATATACAATATTTACATATTTTATACCTATTTCATTAGTCAGTTATTTAGGTGTTTAGTTAAGTTTAGGCCAAGCATTTTTATCTGTTAGATAGTCCTCGACCCTATAGACATCAACGACTTTTTCAAGTAACTTTTAAGTACTGGAAATGGTAACTTTAAAACTGAGTCAGGTAATTTATTATAGAAAAGAATGCATTGACCTACAAATGATTTATAAACCTTACGGACACGAAATTTTTTAATAGCAATTTTATTTTTATTTCTTGTATTCAAATTATGTATATCACAATTCTTAACAAAAGAGTCTTGATTTTTAATGACATAAATAATATTCTCATAAATAAATTGTGACGCTACTGTCAAGATACTAATTTCTTTAAATACTAATCTTAAGGAATCACGGGAGTTAAGGTTATATATAGAACGAATGGCTCTTTTTTGTAAAACGAATATAGTCTGTATGTCAGCAGCTTTTCCCCAAACCAGAATACCGTACGACATAACACTATGAAAATAACTATAATAAACTAAGCGAGCTGTCTCAACATTGGTAAGTTGCCTGATTTTTCTAACAGCATAAGCTGCCGAAGTTAATTTACCTGCTAGTACTGCTATATGGGGACTCCATTGTAAGTTTTTATCTATAGTTATCCCTAAGAAAAGCGCCTTATCTACCATTTCCAAACACTCATAATTTAGAAATTAACTGGATTCTACTGGTCTAACATTAGGCAAAGCGAACCTAACACATTTAGTTTTTTTAGCATCGAGTAGCAAATTGTTACTAGTAAACCAATTAAGTACTTTACCTAGCGTGGCATTTATCCTACTGTAATCGACGGATTTTCGTTCTACCTTGAAAATTAATGATGTATCATCAGCAAATAGCACAATATCACAAAGGTTATCTACCGTGCGTGGTAAGTCATTAATATAAACCAAAAATAAGAAAGGACCTAATATAGAGCCCTGAGGCACACCTAGTTTAATAGCTGCTCCCATGGACTGTTTTGTTTACCACAACCGTTTGTGTTCTATCACTAAGATATGAAGACATAAGATTTAGAGAATTAATTGACAGACCATAATGTTCTAATTTTAATATAAGAGTCTCATGATCTACGCAATCGAAAGCTTTGGAAAGGTCACAAAAAATTCCTATTGCATCACAAGATTTCTCCCAAATATTATATATATATTTAATGAGTACAGATGCTGCGTCAGTTGTGGATCGTCCTCTGGTGAAGCCGAACTGATTACTGTTAAGCAGTTTATTTCTATTGAAGTGACCTAACATATCTTTTAACATTAACTTTTCAAAAACTTTACTTAAAACAGGTAGAATAGAAATGGGACGGAAATTCGTTAAATCACTCATCTCGCCCGATTTAAAAAGTGGTATGACTTTACTATATTTCATAAGATTTGGAAAGACCCCCTCTGAAATGCAATTAGTAGGTTAACTACCTACGTATTTCGGCACTTACTTGAAACATTTAACAAACTCTAAATTATTTTTTTCTTTGTTGGAACCGCGTAAGCTAGAATCAAAGTGCAACACAAACGTGAGCTAAAGCCTTTTACGAGTTCCGACCATTGTTTCAGCTATGAAAGTGGTACCGTATAATTGTGTGGCTGTGTAGGTAAGTACCAAGTAACATGAGTGAGTCCTATGTGAAGTTCTATTGCAAATTATACAATTCACATGTTATTTATTCAACAGTCAACGTTAAGCCAGTCCAAAGATAACTTGGTTGTGTTGTGCTCAATATTATAACCTCCAGTAGTAGGTATACTGTTACTTTTTAGGGTTCCGTACCCAAAGGGTAAAATCTGGACCTAATTACTAAGACTCCGCTGTCCGTCTGTCCGTCTAACCGTGATAGCTAGACAGTTGAAATTTTCACAGAAGACCTTTTTCTTTTGCCGCTATAACAAAAAATACTAAAAACATAATAAATTAAATATTTAAGGGGGCTCCCATACAACATGTGATTATTTTGCCGTTTTTTTGCTAATGTTGTATAGATAATGGTACGTAACCATTTGTGCGCGAGTCCGATTTGCACTTCACCGGTTTTTTATTAAAGTGGGAAAACATGCATGCGTATCACATAATCTTTATCGCTATTCCAAGCAACTGCAGGTAGGTTGACGGTGTTTAATTAATATAAAATAATTCAGTTCTACAATTTAGCAAGAGGTTGATAACGGGAAGATCTTGACCACCTGGCCCTGCATACTGTCACTGTCCAAACCAAACACAGTAGTTGCTTAGTACTATTATTATGGCTCAGGTCGAGGCGAGCCATTGTGTCAGAAACCAGTTACAGCTTTTCCGCTACTGAAAATGACAAAACGTTTAAGATTTTATTAAACATGAGAGCTAGAATTACTTGTAGCGAAGAAATGTATCTGTGTGCGACGCAATAAAGCAATAGCTCGGGCTCGAGGCAGACAAGTTGGCTTTTAAACATTTTTATCTGCGCCGCGAACGCAATAGACGATTGCAGCCAATTATTCCTGCAGATGCACACTCCCCTATTGTTTCATGGCATGTCTCTGGAAAAGCCTATTTCTTACTAATTAGTCTCAAACTGGGCATGGTAGACTATTGACGGTAGCTCGTAGATAAAAGGAACAGCTTTCCCAGTATTAATTTTACATTACTCATGAAGATATTATACTGAAATAGAATAATCGATTTTTTTAAGAACATAATACTGCCTTCCTACGGAAAGAAGGCACATCTACTAAATGAATTGTATTTCATTTCCAACCTTATTATAATATGCTTCTATGAATTAATTGCACTTGTTTTCACAATTTTGTACAATGAAATAGACGTAGAGTACTTTTTTGAATAAACTAACCTTTGAAGTTAGTATTTAATCACCTTTCTGTAGAAATCAACAAAACATATGATAATCTAATTTATAATTAATTCAACGGACATGTTTATTTGCTTGTAATAATTTATTCACCAATGCTAATGTCTAGTGTCGCCCATTAGTGCACTGTCGCAATTACAAGTAGGTACTTAAGGCCCTTAATTAAGTAACGTAGTGCTAGAAAAGTTAAATTAAACGCAAGTTAACTAATTTATAAATCAAAAACATGATGGAATCGAGTTTTTTAATGTTTGTTTAATGGTTTGCTTTGACTGTTGAAAAGACTAGGGCCTGTATTCTACTGGCTACAACAATATTGGTTTTTTCATGTTATGGTATTGTTTTTAACTTAGCCGCCATTTCTATCTAGTAAATAAGAGCTATCGTAAGGTTGACAATACTAAACAAACCGCTTCAAAAAAGCCACCTGATGGAATAGCAGAAATGGCGTTTTCTTTCGTAGAATGCATCTTACCCCAACCTTCTGTCTGCACCAGCTATTGTCAAAAATTACGAGAATAGGCCAACCGTTTTTTTTGTTGTCCAATTAGTTCTTATAGCACTTATTTTACTTACTTCAGCTTTTGCAATTGGCTGGGATTACCCATTGCTAAATCGGACCACATCTCTTTTGTAAAAGAATATACGCTGTGTCAGGAGTGACTTTATTTAAACTTAAACCGTAATAAATAAGGTACAAACTAGCACATGCATAAATTTGAGAAACAGTTACAACTCCTGATTGCCTCGCCTGGATCATGAACCAGCAGGTTGCTGTGCAGATGAAAACTTGACAGTGTTTTAAGTCTGGCTGCGGGGAAAAGTTATTGCTCAAGAACTTCTATTAAAGTTGTATTAAACACTGAGTTCTCCATTTGATCGCTAGTTATAACTTTCATCTCTAAATATAATTATTCTTATTAAACAATACTTACCCTTATATTACCGCAGTTACCTAAAACTAACGATTTTACCTATATGAGTATCAAACCGTCACATACAGTACCTAATACAAAACAATTTTGTTAAAATTTTCAATTTTTGCAACTGTATTTAACCGTTTAAAAAACTGCATCAATAAGTATCTCGATTCAGGTATATTTTTCTATTGTTACCATGCGACAAGTTCTGGTTTCCGAAGTAGCCTAGCTACTAACCTCTATGAGTATTCTATTGTTTCACAGCCACGTCTCCTTCAAACTTCAACATGTCAGTAATTATTCAGGTTAGAGCATGACGAACGAATTCGGTCTGGGCGTTGTATTGGAATCCTTATTTTATCTGGAGCGACCCGAACACCAAACTTGCTTTTCCTGGTTAAAGTAATCCAGCCAGTATCGCGACTCGTTCAATAAAACAGCAATCCTGCAACTGCATTGAACTCCTTTAAATGCAAGTTTTGATTAGTTTCTACACCAATCCGGCGCGTTGTTTTTGTTTCGTGTTGAATGCTGTCATACTGACTACAAAAACTTTTAGCGCCCGCCGCGCTGGTTTAGACGCCATCGTATCAGTTTTCAAAGGCACAAACAACAGCTTGCTGAAGATGATCGTGTTTCCATGAGTTTTTAATAATTATGATTTTGTTTTATTTAAACAAAGTTAGAGAAATATATTTATAATGTATAAAAATAACAACACAATGTTGTAACATAACGCGTAACGAATAAAGAGTAATTCGACATTTATTTTTTATTTTTTGAAGCATCGTTTGTAGTTTGACTTGTATCAAATAGTAACTTCATAATCCCTTATTAGCAAATACTATTGCTAGATGTCAGTTCTATACAGAGCTAAAGCTTAATTACGCTTTTGAACATGAAAGGTAATTTGATGCACTGTAGGAGCATCGATATTAGGGGAACATGGACGATGGACAAGCTGAATGTGCAGCGTAATACGGTCCACATTGAGAGGTCGGGAGAGGATTAAGCCCCCTTTTAGCAAAATTAGCCATGTTAAATCAAACCAACGATATAAAATATGCGTTTATACTCGTATGGCATCAGTTACTTAGTTAATCACGATGACAATATTGATGAATAGAAAAAAAATGCCTTCACAGTTTTACGTAAATACCGGTCCGAAGCGATTTATTTGGCTACGATACTTGGCACTCAACATGTCGAATGTTAACACTGAACTGATATGCCAAAGCTGATATTCAGGTTAAACTAAATACAATATTAGCCTACAGTTACACGGCGGTGCTAAAATATCTTTCGAGTTATTTATACTCCTGTTGCAGTGACAGATTCGCTCTTAGTATATTTAGCGTGAAATGTATTTCAATAATTAGGTAGTGGCACTAGTATCTATTTGGAATGCACTTCCTCAATGCTGGAGTTTCATTAGCTTCGACCAATTAGTCGCATGCAACTAAAAGTGCATATTGAATTAATAGTTTAAAATGGTATTGGTAACAAACGGTATTTTCAATAGTTATTTCGTTTGATTGTAATCTAAATAAATTAATGCTTTGGTCGAACGATAAGCTGACAAAACGTTACTATGCTATACATACATAGTCGGTCGCTGACTTTGGGTGGCCGATTATGGTTCCTACACGGCACTATGACGTGCTTTTGTTTATGTAAAATTCGATAATTAAGTGTACATAATAAATATAATCATTTGGTCCAGTTTAGTGCGATTTTGTTTGTGTCATTTGATTAAGTTTTGAAACTTAACTATACAGAAAATAATACAATCATGTCTACATACTGTATTAAAAGAAATCCTTCGAAGTTTAAATAATATTCATGTGCTCGTAGAGTACGTTTTTTTTTAATTTTTAACACTACAAAAATGTGTTTTTTTATTTCTGACGCATATAAAAAGCAACATTCTTGATTCAGCTTACTTGTTTCCCGGATGTATTTCGCAAATGTTTTTAGGTACGTTTCCTTTAGCAAAAATTATGATTGCGTTTTCAATTTCGCCCGCTTACAAATGTTTTTGATGTAGTAATTTCACCGAACCCTTGGTAAACCGACGTTGATATTAAAAGTTGGATATTTTGCATTTACATGAAATTTACTATGAGTTGAATTAATGAGTTTAATAATATACTCAGTGATTGGTTTGTAGGTTGTTAATTAATTTTCGATATTTAGACTCTTTTTTTGTTAGGTACTTCGTTTCCTCCTTTTTTCGTACTCACTTTTAAAAGAAAATACTACACATAACCAGGTACCTAATCTGCTGCAACAAACATTATTTTCTACAATAAACTGTATTTAAGAGATATTTTGTTTTTCATAGGATTATTGCTCGCTAAGTAAGCATGCTTACTTGTATTAATGAAAAATATTTCACTTGTTTAGTACCTTCTTTCTACCTTCGCGTTTTTACCTTTCTACATATACGTCATACAATAGGTTACGTAGTAAAACTTCAGACAGTCTACGCTATACTCGTACATCTCCCCTTTCAGGTTTGTGTTGTCCCAGAAAGATTTCACCGCGGTGTTTTAGGCTTATCCCAAACAAATATGGGAGCAACGTATTATGATCACATTTTCTTTTATAACCTTTCCATCGCTTTATCCTCAGTAGTACCTACTTCGGCACCGAGGGAAGGTACGGCGCTTTTGCGCGTTTATTTTTTATTTTTAACGAAACGGGCTACGCATATTGACTGGGGAGATTATGGAGGGTCCGGCATGACGACGGCATAACGCAAAATATTTTATTACGCAAATTAGTACTACCTTTGTCTTTTACGTCTGTATCCTACACAGATTCGATCAAATTCAAACTCATCTTTTGACGCTGGCAAAATTAACGTTTTTATTTCATGGTACGGTTTTACCAACCTGGTATCAAAGGATACCATTTGCCGTTTGTAAAAAACGTTGCCTTTTTAGTGGATATGTCGTTTTAATAACGTCACAGGTTCGACAGTGTTCTCGTTCGATGTTATTGCACGTCCTGCGGGTGACGGGACACGCAAAATTATTCAGGCGAGGCTTAATTTCGGGTCAGCACGAGATTGGATCGAGAGCCGGTAAATAGGTACTTAAGAATATTATACCACAGAATTAGTTTTGGGAACGAGAAATAAGCAATACTTACCTAAAGTTAGCGCCCTTGCGCAGATTAGTAGTTTACGCGAAAGCTTATTTCTACTCCCACTTATAAATAACTTCCCCCGTATAAACAATTTGCATGTAAAAAAAATACATTGAAGAAATAAACTCATGAATATTTGAACCAATATTATGTATTAAAGGGATTTAGCAAATTTAGATGATTTTATGCAGGTTTTGGAACTCCTAATACTCCTTAACACTCTCAAGCTCCCTTTAACATGGAAGTTCGTGTAAATGTTGGGCATATTCGAGATATCCTTATGATGTAAATAAACCTGTAGTTACAGGACAAAGGCACCGGCACACGGACGGACGTGAGATTTACAGCACAAGGGTATGACATGGGTGTTCGCCTTTAAGCAACACGAACCCCAAAGGTATTGTGAAATACGTAATTTAAGATACAACAGAATACAACAGATCATGAAGTTTGTAATAAAAACAATCGCGCTGGGGCTTTATTCTACTCGATAAAACCATATTGCTTTTGACATGTTCAGCCGAAGTCAAGTAAATAAGAGCTATCATAATGTTCACAACACGATAACACTCATGTGGAAAGCTACCTTGTTTTACCGATAAAATTATTTAAACGTTATTCCTGCGAGTGACCTAACACTGTTTCGTTGTTAGGCTTTGACGGAAAGGCCAACTGCACTTACTCGTATAATGTGTATCCACTTTACTTCACAGTGTAAGATATCAGTGTGCTTATTCGTACGTTAGTAAGGTTGATGTTAGTTCAAAACCATATGTGTATTCCATAGCATGTACAAGTATTATAGGCGTTGGCCTGTGACTGCTTGTGGTCTGCGGTTGAACCGCAGACTATCCGGCGAGATACGACGAGATACTGTATTTATACAGATAAAACCAACCTTGTGAGGCAATAAGAGTACTTCCAAGAACAGCCAGAGCGTTAGTGAGAGTTAAAAATAAAATTAGAAATAAAGTATTATCTGCAATTAACATTGGTAGTTTTATGCTGCTAACTTATAAAAAACTAGACAAGAATAAGAATACGATTAATTCTCAAACAATGTATAAAATATAACAAAACTAAAGCGTTACTCTTCTTGATTATTTCGATTAATTTTTATTTTGAGACTACTCTTCATTGTATTGAAATATGGAGCCTCGTAAAATACACTACCAATGTAGGTATTTTCATTGCCATCTTTTAAATATAGTACCTAAAAACAAGCGAAGGTCACAAATATCTGGGTACCTATAGTTGTGTGTGGCCTTGTTGGTCAGTCAGGGTTCCAGGAATCGGTTACAATGAAAATACCTTTTGCTAATCATCGGCTCACAAGGGCATGTTTTAAAAGCTAGTTTGCTTAAAAAACAAGCCTATAGTTATTGGTTTTTGTTCAGTTATAGCGTGTGTGCTGGACTGAGTTAATCCACCGAACCGTGCAAAAGGCGTTCTTTCACCGGCTAATGTAAATTATCTTCTTTGAACGCTAGTTTATTTAGTTCCCTCTCGCAAATGTCGGAACGGTACTCTACAAGAGGATTATACGAACAATGGGGTCGAGAATGAAATGGATCCAACATAATGTTCACAAATTTGTTTTTAATTTCTAATGTGCTAGAAGCACGGAAATACGCTTAATATCGCGAATATGTAACCACTAATTAGCACGCTAATGGCGAAGAGTTCATAATGCGCCCTCCATTCTCTATATTCCTTTTTAGCTTCGCTAATAGTTGTTTTTCCCCAACGCGAGCTAAGTGCAATTTATATTAATACCGTCATATTTTCACGTTGGTTACCCGCATTTTCATATTAACCGTCCGGGCTTCATGATAATGCGAGGGTGCCACCTTCGTCATTTGTTTGGGAGATGATTAAATTTACACGGCTAACGCGGTTCGCTGGTGTTGGAATTAATTCCCCAATCAGTAGTGGGCCACAAAGGATTTTAAATAGAACATAATTACAAATTTACAGTCAGTTATTTTGTCGCCTGAGACTAATGGAAGTTTTTTTTTAGTAATAATACCTGATTTGTCCTCCATTTTAATTAACTTGATTATTAAGTACCTACTTTAAAAATTAAGTATGAAAAACCTTCTTAACACATTATAGGTATTTACACAATAATTACTTCGAATAAAACATGAATACCAGTTTCCTGTATTCGGCTGTGTTTATTCATAGATTACAAACAATTTAGACACTTAACAAAAGTCTCTTTGTTTTTAAGCGGTATCTAAAGGTGGCAATAAAATATGTCCTTTAACTATCGAGATACGAGTATCTAGCCGTTGACAATAAACCCTCTTACTTATTCATAAACCCGCAAAAGCTAAAGTGTGCTTAAAATATGATTTGTCCTTAAGTATCTGTCATTGTGACATTTGAATTTGATAGAAATTAACATAGAATAAAATAGATAAAATAGGTTTACTGTACGTTTATAAATAAAGGCACACTATGAAATTCAACAACTCTTGATAATACTCTTCAATACCTACTAGAATTTATGAGAAAGGATATCACGTGATTTTGACAGAATTATGCATACAAATACTAAAATGCGTCACAGAAGCTTCCGATGGTCAAGTTCTTCTTTGTTTTCCGTTAAAACATGAATTATTCCGAGGCTCGTATTCTCGCCGTGGATATTATTTCAATCCCAATTGCTGAAATCTCTCTTGACAGTTTTAATACACGGCTGATTTCTATTTAATATTTATGTCCCTACGGCCAAACTGCGATGTGCTGCAGATTTTTAAATAGCATATCGAAAACATTAATTGTTGCGCGCCACTACAAATTGCATGGATGATAAAAATATGTATTTTACGAGAGATCTTGGTTCTATCTGATTTGGATAATGCATTAAAACATGTAAAAGGGGTATAAAATTAAGCGTAATCTACAGTTAAAATACATTCGCATCGAGTATCTAGGACGTTAAAAATAAATGATGATTGATGCCACACATATTATACGGAACGACAATCAGTAAAATGACTAAACAGCATTAGCAAAACCTGAAGTTGAACCTGTCCTGAAGTTCAATAGCCTGCTCGCCTCACCTGATTGATCCCAAAGTTTGTCACAAAACAAAAATCTTCAATAATCTTCAATAATCATTGAACAAGCACGACAAAGAAACACTACATACCTTTAGTGATCTATGATCCTTGGGTGACGCGTCAATCTCTCCCGGAAATGTTTTCTCATGAGCATTATAGTCGTACCAACTTTATAACTGATATTTCTACTGCTTCAGGATGGACATTTGAAATTCTATTTACGCTAGAATTTGTAAACCGATTAAAACCAAGAAATTCATATGCATTTTATTCCTCTTATATCATCAATATTATCATTGAAGAACACATTCCTCCACACTGCATAAAAGTTGTTCATTGTGTAAACAACAAAGGATAAACATTTTAAGGCATGCTACAATCTCTCGTTACTCGTAATTCCTCAAAAAGTTATAACTTACTATGATCCTCGATCGGCGTTCAATAAATTTTTATTAAAAACCGAAGAAAGGCTTTCAAAAGACGCGCGAGAAGCGCCTTGTGAACGCACAAACTCTTTGAGTGTGATGTGACTCAAATGTGCACTATACGACTATGGCGCACATTACTTACTTCTACCCGTTTTAGAGCTGTAATTTTACGTCGATGCATGCAAAAATGCGTTTACTAAGATGAACAAGTCAGCTGGTGAAAGTAATCGTGGTATTCGATGCTTCTTTGATTTGGGGGTAAAGGGTACCGGTCCGATCCATCTTCTTCCACTGGAGTCATCCTAGTGCTCTTTTTTCGGATAATTTGAGCTTCGGGATGAATCTGGGGACTTTAACTTAAGTTTAACTAATATATTTATTTAGATTTTGGTCAGTACCTACGTAACTAATTGTTATAGATTTATTTATAAATCTTGAAAGGCCAAATCAGTTAATGTTAGCTATCTTCATAGTTTTTACAAAGATTAATAATGGTCAAATGCCAGTAATCATTATTGATACATTTAAAACAGTTATCAGTACCTAATGAAATACTTTACAGATTTTCAAAAAATAAAAATTAAACCTTTGTACGTGTCACAAGTAAAATAAATAACACGAAACCCTATGAATGACTAACGCAAAAGTATATTATATTTCATCCACTGCACACGTTAGCCTTAGGTGAAAAGGCCCGACACGTCAAGGCCCGACTCGCCTGGACTGCGCATTCTTTTCGTGCCCCGCGTGTTACAATTTTATTACTCAATTTACCCTTTCAAAGGATAACCTTTACCGAATAATAATTGTAAAGAATGAATATCATCGTGTTTAATGCATATTAAGTATATTGATCGCAATATTTTTATTGCACTAATGTTAGCTTCACTTATGACTAAATTATTGTGTCTTGTTCTTGCACGGTTTATGCTGAAGCTACATAAAGCTATCTTGAAAATACAGTACCTATTGTATTTTTAAGACCTCATTGTTAAATATGAAGCAATAAATGGATATGACTATGACTATGAATACTACTATAGAAACAAAGGAGGTCCATTTTAGCCTAGTTTTGTTACTATAGTTGAATTTCCAATGGCAAAAAAATGATACCGTTAAGTTGGTTGGTTGGCTGTCATGATATTTTTTTGTTCAATTCCTTTTTTCATAAGATAAGCATTAGAAACAGTGGTAAGCCTTGTCAATAAACAAATATCGACATTAAGCCTATGAAAAGGTAAAGAGTATATATTATCTCGTAAGGGGTTGCATCATTTCCATAATAGATGAGATTGTAGACAAAATACATGGAAACCCTTTGACATTTCCATGATCCTGTGGGATTACTCTATAATATTTGTAGATATAGCCAAAGAATTACGTCCGTGAGAGGCTTCTGAGGAACCCCTCCAATTGATTAAATGTGGAGTCAGGCATTGTTCGGCGAAGAATAAAGACTAATTACTATTATGAGAGGTTGAATGAGGTTGTTGAATCCTTGTCCTTATATTTCGAAGAGAATTTCAAAATCAGATTGAATGCAAGGCATGGCCTTTACAAAACGGCTTCCTTCTGCCTTCACATCCGAAAAAAGTATTGAAATATAAAAACGTTTCCTATAGATTTGTGTAAACTAACAGTTAATTTCCGGTCCTTATTTAACTTTTATGTAACAAAAATATATTTTTTATGAAAATAATTAAAATTGTGTTGAAAAGGCAAAGAAATGTGTCCCAAACGATACCGAATGTGATACACAGATTTAATTAATAAACCATTAATTACAACGCGACCTTTATTATGTGTTCAGATATTCAATATGTCCTGCTTTTACACAGAGGCTATGTTTGTAAATGCCTTTCGTATAAATGTCGACCAATGAAAAATCAGGCTTTAAAATACAACAGAGTTAATTAAAACTGAAAGTGTGCCCCGGGGACAGCGGGATCACGCGTCGGCCACTCTTTGTTTATCCCGCCGCCGCCGCCGAAACTGTGTTTGTGCCCATTATAATTATAAATAGGTCCAAATTATTTCTAAAATTATAATGTCAATTCTGTGACACACCGGGTTAATTAAACCCGGGGTTAACCTAGGGTTAAATTTACGTGCAAGCGGGTCTAAGGAGTTAACTGGGTACTAATTCGTAAAGAAGATAGTAACTTTGTTAGTAAGTATTGAAGCAAAAGTGCATTATTATTTATGTGATAATTGTACCTACCCTTACTTTGAATTTGACAAATTGCAAACCTATTTAACCTATTGAATAAAAATACGAGTACGACACTAACTCTCCTTAACTTCCTTCCATATATGAGGCGTATTAAAATTGAAGAGGGGATGTTGCCTCCATTAAAATTAGCTCCCAGCTGGATGACAATAACCGAGTATTATTAATTAACATTACACTACCACTCGACGCCCGAGTGAAACATAAAAGGCAGTGAGGGTGCTGATAGCATTTCCGACTAATATATAATAAAACCTTACGGGTCACACATAGGGGCCCCGCGCCACATTTCTGCGGTCGGCGAAGTTGAATTCAAGCGTTACGCCTCTGAGGGAGTCGTTACCTTCCTCTATTACAGCCAAATCACGCAGTCGAGTATTTTCGGTGCGACCTTTGCTCGTATTTAATATTTTATCATTCGTCGTTGACCAGTGGAAAATGGTTTTATTATTTATTCATGAACGTAAAATATAAACTTTACATCTAGGAACTAAAGTTAAGATAAAGTTTAATATACCAGTTTGTTGACGATAGAGATTGAATCAAATAAACATCAGGTATTTTAAATAATACTTATGCGTAAATAACAATAACATTTAGAAATGCGATCCTCAAAATTAATCTGGTTTCCATAAAACTAATTATGTTTTACAAAATGAAAGGTTTGGTTTCATAACAGAAAATGCGGAAGATAGCTGACACCAAATTTGATTTTGTGCTTACCCAAAATGCAAATTTGGGAGTGAGTGAACACGGAGTGGAATATTAAACGCGACTTGAGAGAGCATGATACGCTGCCTATACTCGAGATCGAATTATATTATTGAATAAGTGTACTGCGAGCAGAGATGTTCTCAGGCGGGTCATAAAAATGCAATATGCGAGAAATGCCGACTGTCAATTTTTCCGAGGATGCAAAATCTTGTTAACATTTGCAGCCTGATGAATTTGCGATTGCAGAATGTTAGTAAACAAGATTAATAAGCAATAAACTCGTTGTGATAAATCGTTATGTAATGTATCTATCTACAGATAGATTATTATAGATTATTTATATCAGTGTAAAATTGTATTGAATTAAACAAATTAATCGGCATAGACATCTAAATTGATTGTTTAATAGCTGAATTAAGGAAACTATGGATTTTTATAAAACTGTGTTGCCTTCAGCTGTGCAGCCTCACTAATCTTAGTGAGGCCGCTAGGGAAACGGTAGATGATCTGAACAATGGCCATTATGATGTTGATTTAACAGAACAGTGTTAATATCGGCTTGTTCTAACAGCGCCGGCTTCTTAGACCGACTTATCGGTATTACAGTCCAGTGAAGCCCCCGTCAAGCACATTTCGAATGCGATTACTAGAAGTCCGCATCCCTCCCGGGTTTATTTATACCCGCTTTCGTATTTATTTTATTATATCAATGAAAAGCGAATAGCTCCGGTTAAAGGATAAATCATGGTAGTTATGCTAATAGATTCCCGTTTTAAGGTTAGGTGTTCTGTTATATAGGGTGATATTAAAATCTGAATCGTAAAGTTTTTTTAATTGCGAAGTTTACGAAGTTTTTCTTTTTTTTATTATCATAAAATTCATAAATTACATATACAATTAATTTAGTCAGTGTAATTTCATAAATATAATTTACAGAACTGTTTTATTGTAATTTAAATTATTTAAAAATAAAGATCTTGAGTTTTAAAAGATCCCTAGGTTGTATTAAACTATTGTAAATTAAATATTTTTTAGAATAAGTTCCTAAATGATCACATAGACAATTAAAGTAAGTTCCCTAAATATAGACTTGGCACATAATATGGATCAGATAATATTGGTCAGGATCGCGGGACCGCGGTGGATGCGAAAAGCACAAGACCGGTCTGAGTGGAAAGCCTTGAGGGAGGCCTATGTCCAGCAGTGGACGTCTTTCGGCTGACATGACATAATATGGACCATACTAATACTTCTGAAGATGTTGTTGCTGTCGTAGTGAAGTTGGTTGCTTTTGACGCCCTTGAACCGCGGCTGGCCCGTCTATCGTTGCAAAGATACATCGTCGCTAATCTCAGTTTTCGTCATTTTGAAATTGTGAGCACATTTGATTTACTTTTTCGGTGAGTTGTGTAAGATGATTACTACTTTACTTGCACCCGCTTGTTGTTGAATCCCTATGTTTCAGAAACACTGTATTGTAAGTAAATTTTCTTGGTGATGACTGTTAGTATTACCGTTTATTTTTAACGTCAAATATTATGCTAATGCGTCTAGATTGTATTACGGACCAGTAGGGCGGTTCTGAAGACGGACTAGTGGTCCATATTATGAACACGATCATCAAGACTAAGTAGTGGTGTACCCATGTAATAAGGCATCGCCAAAAAGGCAAAAATGGGATGATGTTGACTACATATTGGTAAAAAAAACCGCTCAAAAGAGAAAGAAAACAAAATTAAAGGTTCTGCTTTTTAAGTACCCACATGTTTAAAAAAAAATGTTTATAATATTTTTAACTACGTATTTTATTACACGTACCTACCTAAACTTCGTTTGAAAAAGGGACACAATTGTTAGGATTATTTTAAATACACGTGATAACGTTAAACTGTACTTAATTCAGATCCGCCCACAAGTTACGAGTAAACCATGATAGCGTCAAAAGCTGTGCCTGTTTACATGTGAGAGGGGATTAAACAGAATCCCTATCAATTTGCGCACACGATCTTCTTAGCTCACAATAAAACCCTTTTATATGGAGATAATCCAGTTTGTAGCTCACTAATTCCCAGAGACGTAACGTACGACCCGTATCTCGGTTTTGACGTAAATATTCGCAGTAAACCTGAATTTGCCAACCCAATTATAAATTTTACACTCACTGTTCGTTGCGTTGTAAAAATATCAAATGTTTTGGGAATATTTTGCGTTTAATTGAAGGGATGTTCGCACTGATGCGGCCGGCATCGACCTCGATTAGCTGATGTGGTTGTGCTACATCTACAGATGTCAGTGATGACGCAGGCTGATTTCGGTGTGGTCAGCCAGAGGATAATTGTATTCCGTGAACCTCACATTGCGGCTGCTTTACAGTGCATGCGAGTTGTTGTTTTATTATTAATAGTACTTAATGTGATTTTTAAAACGCATCTAATATATGTAAGGTCCTGCCTACATTTTTTTTGGATAAATAGCATATAATTTACAGATTATGTTTGCGATATAAGAGTAAACTTAAGTGATAAAATTATAATGAGATGTTTGATAAGTCAAAAGCAATATTGTTCTACTGGAGAAAGTTCAACATATTTTCTTTCCATAAAATTATATTTCGTATATGTTCATCTTCCTCCGAATGTTTTGTGTAAGGAATACTTTTGTCCAATTATCTACAACATACGTGTAATTTAAGCAAGTTGCTAGAAGGAAGTAATTTATTCGCTTAAAAAACATTTTTAAAGCTATGGTATGTTTTCTTGATTTATATGCGTAATTGGTGTTTACACAACGTAACGGAGCAATGCGTTGGCTGGAATTACATCAACTAATTTGGGCTTCGAGTAAATGTTGATTTTGATCAGTATGCTTCGGTTTGACTTAATGTATCTATAGGTGCAAGTCTAATTAACTATACTTAATGACGTTGCCGTACAGTTCTTACGATTCTGATTATCTTTTTTATTTGCAACGATTGTAATATTGGTTTAGGTTCCTAGTTAATATGGGTATATGTTTTGTTTTTTTTTATTTAAAAAGGATTTGAATTTGAGGGCTGGATTGCCCTTACTTATTCCAGACTTCTCTGTCAGATTCAGTTATTACTGATCTATTGATCAGTAATAGTACCTTTACGTTTCATGTTAGGTCTTGGCTAATATTATTAAGCACTTGCATTTATTAATCACCATCGGTATGATGTTAACCTTAACCTGGCCTTAAATTACTAAATTACCTTACCACGACTTTTCGGGATAATTTGTGTAAAATAAAAAGACAAATTGTTGAAAATTAGTATGAAAAATACTGACGTTGGAAATACATTTTTGCTGATGACTGAATAAATCTTGATTGGCTAGGCACTGGATTAACTAATCTAGGGACTGCAGGTAATCATTTGATGCACAATTGGCATTATGATGTGATGGATTTAATATGCGCCTGGTAATTGCATTAATACTAATATTAATCATTTAATAATGTATCAATTCGTACCTCGGCCTAACACTATTCACCTAATTTACACATTACCATATTCCAATGTTATTGGAACATACGATCGATGGATATTATTGCGTTCGAACTTGTAGAGACCGTAATACGATTTTGCGAGCTATTACTGGCGGGAATTGAACTACGACATTCGGTCAATACCTTTACCTGCCTATGTTTACCTTATAAAATAGACATTTGGGTTTATTTTACAGTATGTGCCTGTAATTAAACCTATTGCTAAACAAGTGTGTTCATGTGAGAGTTGTGTTCTATATATGAGTAAAACATATTGCCGGTAGAAAGGTAAGCCAACTGCACAGAAGAGGATTTAAAGCATTTTTGATAGGAAAATGTATCATTTTCAACTACACCAATCAAATAATATACATAGGTTAAATTTGTGATTTAAAGTTTAATCACGTTTTATAATCATTATAAAGTCAATTAAATTGGATTACGAGTGTTAGCGTTCTTAAACCAAATACAACTCCCTGTCAAGACATGAATAATGATAATAGTGTCCTATTGACATGTACACAGAGTTAACCACCCGGAAGTATTACAACTGTTTTAAAAACGTTCCAATTCCGCGTGCAATGCACCCTTTAAAAGACTTCATGAATCTTGAGCACTCCTTGGTTCGCTGAAGCTGCATTGCGTTTCAAATTCCCCCGTCTCGGGCGAGTTCGCATGCACTCCTGGTTTACGGTCAAGAGGGCACGCCGGCGACACGTATCGCGGTCCTAACGTATGCCATCAATTTTAGATGACCCGACCTGTGTGCAGTGAGACGTGGGTCACATCCCAATCAAGCATGGCGGCTGTTCATTTGCTTGCGTGGGATCTAATACAACATGCATTAGTTTGCAGCAAGTCATGCGTTAAGCTCTTAGCTAAATCTTGCTGCAGTGTGTTCTGTGTGATGGATTATTAAATGCTGTACCATAGTGACTTGGTTGATTCAGAGGTTAATCCTAAAAAAACACTCATACCTTCATCGGGCCTTATTTTATCTGCGTCACTTGTTATGAATTTGTTCACGTTTGCTTGTTCGTTTCAACTATTTTCAAAACATGATGTAGGTAGGCACATATACTAAGTATTTAAAGTCGGCCAGCGCTCATTAACTTGTAATTAATTATAGCTGTCTGTTATACAGTAAAGCGCAATAATATGTATCGAAAGAATCCTATCATCGTTACATATGTTACAAAAGTTCAAGTTCTTATAACACTGGAATAAGGTGCTTTGCGACATATTTTTGAGGTGTTGTGGTCTCCCATATTTTGCACTTAGATTGTACCAATTTCGGATACTTGCTAATGTTGTTCAGCTTTACTCTAAATTTTGACGTAAGAGTTCTAATTCTAAGTCAAACAAGACAAAGCAGTAATAAAAAAAAGTTATTGATTTTAGTTTAACATTATCCGTAACTAACTAGAATCGTTTTGACATGAGAGGATCTACATAACAAACAACTAAGATTTCATCTAAATAAGTACCCAAACTTGCTAATCAAGAAAAGCGAAGGGCCGAAGAAAGTAATCTTTCTTTGTTCTTGTAGGCTCGAGGAGCTTACTTCACTCCGAGTAGGGTAATTGTCAGGCGACCAAAGGAAATAAACAAAGAAAAATGTAAACTATGGCACTCGCAGGTGCCCCGGGGGGGTACCAATACCAATGGACTCATCCGCATTTTTGGGTTAAATCAACATGCATTATCATATAACCATCATCATACAACTGATAAAAAAACTGTAACAGGAGTAAGTTTGTAGTTTGAAAGTATTCACAAAGAGAAAGATTTTTGAAAGTATTCACAAAGAGAAAGAAAGACTAGTCTCAGTTAACCAGTTATGATGACGGAGATATAAGAATCCTAAATACGGGCGGGCAGTTCAAGTTTAAATTATTTGTTTACTTGCTTAAAAACGTTTCTCTCGTGCATTCAGTATGCACAACTTAACCGAGAGGGAATTCAAGAAGTAAATATCACTAAGGTTGTACCTCTGTAACAAATGATTGATGTACGCAAAACTATTCTAGTTAAAGGCAACGCAAAAATATCTTAAAGAAAACTTATATTATATTAACCACCGAATGACCATCGACAATTTCAACTGCTACACACATTCTCGGCGTTTCACGTCGATATTCAAGAGTACATCAGTAAGTGCAAGGCAGACGCTAGAATCTGCCTATCCATATTTGAACGGATTTAGCCAACAACACTTGCCCTATCCACCACGGCAACTCGTGCCAAGGTGCTCCGAACATTTTCTCTTTGTACCGTATTCAGCGGCTGGCTTGGATACGGATTTATATTTTCATGTGCAATTTTATACAGCGTCAAGAGTATTATTCAGTCATAATAATCGCTCCTACAAAAACTGAGATAAATTCCAGTGAAATAGAAAAAAGGCCGTTTTGTTAATTTCGCGAAGGAACAGAACGGGTACAAGGGGAAATTATGTGGCAAAAAAGCATTTTTTTTGTGATAAGGAAATTCTGTGCTGTTTATACGTAAAATGAATGGCCAATTAATAAATTAAATATCTTAAAAGTTCTATGTTTACAAATAAAATAAAAAGGTTGAAGTTGCACGAATCTATTTTCAGTTTCAGTTTGTAGCGTATTGTATTCTAAAATCGATGTAAAGACTTATAATTAATAGTTTTGGCGTGTAACGTCAATAATTATGCAATATGTCCATAGCACTTACGTCTAAAGAAGTGTCAATTTGTAAGTGGTTAAATCAGTTTATTGCACCAATAAGCCCAAGCATAAACTAACTGTAACTTCCCAAAACTTGATTCGTCCTAACTCCCAAGTTGCGACTTATACCGAGTTAGCTAGTTTCGCCCAAACACCATATCATACAGTTCATTGTGACTGAATTTCGCTCTGGTATAGTGGATTATTAGTATTTCTGCATCATTTTAGGTACTTTGTGTTATGATTTTATTTATTTATTTAGCTATGTATCCAGGGAAAACCAACAGCGTTGTAAAAATTTAGAATTAAGACTAACAACAAATAGCCAACACATTTTAATCGAATCTTGACGAAGTCTTTACGGACACTACAAATATAAGCTAATTTGAATGTTTTAATATGGTTCAAATAACACGTGATTGTAGAATCTAGTTAATGGTACAAATTAACGTATCATTTTAGTCTAAATTAATAAGTGTTCAAGTTCAAATCTTTTTTTTTGTCAATTAGAGCACTTAAGCTAATTCATTTAAAAAAGCTTCAATCGTTAGTTCAGATGAATAATTACGTCCATAAAATAAAACTCCAGCAGCTGAAATAAAAATAAAAGTAAATAATAAATGAACATCTTGCATAACGTCAAAAAAGTGAGCAGTTACATTAAAACGGACTGAAACTCGCAATTCCCGGGAAACTTTGCTGGCAGTATACTAATTATGAGGTCTATTTACTCGCGATTGTGATTTTTTGTATTAATTAAGCTTTTTGCTTCGCTAATTATTCTCGAGAACATTAGCCCGTACTCGCTTGACCTCAAAATTGGTATAGATATTGTTTGTTAAGTCTCAAGAGGGCTTGGCGGCGAACAATAAGTAAGTACTTTTTGTAAACAAACGGCGATGGGAGCAGGTAATGAATATGCTGGAACAAAGAGCCGAATGCGGGGCCTCATTAGCCATTCACTTGCTGCGCCTGCCTTCAAAATCATTTATAAAAGTCTTGATGAATGTTGCCCCTCTTCGTTCTGTCTACTTTTCAGAACTATTTAACATGCTGTATATCATATTTACGAAAATACCTTCTTGTTTTAAATATAAGCATCAATTTAAATTGTTAGTCGCACAGAAGCGGCTTATCGACGAGCGGGAACAATAAAAGCTTTAACGATCAGTATTTATCGGGCTTCGTAGACGCTGAAAGCATTCGACAAATTCAAATTATTGCGCTGAAATTGCAATAAGGTATTGAAAATTAATTTAATATTGCTTTTGTTCATCCGGTTGTTTCATGTAACTCGCAACTAAACGCAAATCGGGGCCAATTATAAAAATATACTAATTATTTGTTTATTTGCCTCGTAATATCCCACCTCCCGACAAGCTAGTGAATTATAGGTGAAATATCTCTCCGCGCCATACCGAAAGCTGTGGTTTAGGTGCTCCGGATTTACCAGAGATAAAGCCGTATTTACATTCAGCGCATCTAGAATTCTGTTAGTAATTTCAGACTCGGATTAATAAATCAACATCCTCGAATTGTGTGAAGCATAACAACATAAGTTTGTTTGCGATAAGTAAGCGTCTGGGGCGACTAAACGAGAGTTGCGACGCGACCTCGCGAGACTGAACTTCTACCGCACCATGCTTAGTTATTTGCAAATCTCTAAGCGAGTCTCTGAGGCTATCCTTTATAGCGATTAAAGAGACTAGCTACATTACAATTCAATTTACTTGCTAATGCTTGCTTAACTAAAGTGAAATTGAAATTATATCTTTTCATCCCCCTTGTGTATTTCTTTCATGAGTTAGTTTGGATTTTAGATCGTTATTTGCTTGCTTGAGAAATTTCAACGCAAAGGCTTTTTGAATAATATAATATCTTTTGGTTTACCGTAGCCGAAGATTTTATCTTTATTAACAATAAAACGCCGTAATTTTAGACCTAATAAACTATCTAATGTTGCTAGCAATTTGAAGGACATTTTTACCTTATTTCAAATTCCAGCCTTCTTACCCTTTTTAAATATGCGATAAATTAATAATTAATTTTGTAACTAAATAGCTCGGTTAACTCGGAACCTACTAAGAAACTTGTACCCCAGTACTAGAGTAGATGTACTCCAGTGCTACACTAAACAATGAGGTAAAGTTACTTCAAATCATTGTTAAGAAAAAGTAGCCTAAGAGTCCATCTTTTAAATTAGGATATCATTCAAACGAATCATATTGTTTAAATGAGACACGAACAGAATTCGTTAAAAATGAAATCCGAACGCCATTTTAACTTCTTTATTAACTTACAGAACTTGAAAAGTACAAATCTATTGTTTGTGCCTTGCGATTCAACTTGCAATAGATGTTCAAACTTTTAAGATAAATTGCTGCATTCCCAAGAAATCCTAGCTTTTTGTTCCTAGCTATTACCAACGCTGTTGGTTCAAATTTGCTTGTACTTCGCGTTAGGGATCAGTTTATCTCGTGTAGTGTTGCACGCGACTCGATCTGTCCTGAAACTGGCGTAGACAAAACAAATGCATAGTGATGTTTTCACATGTAATTGTTTGTTTGAGTAAAGGATCGATTGTCGGATTTAGGTCTTCTAGCATAGCTTCTTTCGACTTTTAATTAAATATTAGGATGTCGTGTTTTTTTCAATTTTCGTCTCTTATCTCTACTTCTAACTATTTAAACTAGAAAATAATGATAATATCTATCGATTCTTTTATCTCAAATAAATAAGTATGTAGATCGCACGTTCCACTCGTGGCCATAAAACGGGAGGGTTAGCAGATACCAGCGAAAGGTCGTGTGTATAACCGTCCTTATGCAAATGTAACGATAACATGCCTTTAGGGTCAATAAACTGTTACCTACTCACTTTTACGGCATGATAAGTCGCTCTATGCTCGTCTTATGCGCGCCTACATTACTTTTTTAGGTCACGGACAAATTTGCTGTATTATGTATATATTAATACTGTCGTTATTGTTACAGATTGGGAATAAACATCATCATTTATAATATTCAGGTATGTACCGCTTTGTTATCCAGCTTTGATAGGGGTTTATCTGGCTACTAGAGGACACCCGCGACTGTGTACGCGTAGTATTCGTTTCCTGATATTCCCCCTTGTCTTCCTGTTGCGGGCTATTGCTATTAGCTCTGTAGTTGGGCGCGGGTTACGTTGAAGGACCATCGGATCCGAACATCTGGGTTATGTGAGCCCGAAGGCTCTTAGTGGCCTTGATGAATGCAAGACCATGATAGTGGGAAAAATATATATGGAAGCAGAAAAAAAGGACAGAAGTTGTCGTTATAAAGTGGGTGTGAAAGGAAATGCTTTTCTAAATTATAATTATGAAAGTTAGTCTTTATAGTTACGTGGATCCGAGCGAGTTGACACAACACTGTGAAAAATATAAAAAATAATAAATAGAGCGAAATTTGAAAGGAATGTGCAGGCGGCAAAGTGACGGGAAGGAAAAAAGAAAGGAGGCGGAATTGTGGCCGTAACATTAGTTGCCTTGTGCGTTGTCTGTCAGTTAGTTAGTCTGCCCGTCAGTCACGAAAGAGATTGTATGGTTATTATAACAGACAGTTTTTGGCGTTGTTGATCGCATTTACCGGTATATTTTCTTAAATACTTCACTTTGTAAACAGTTCTGAAACTAATTTTGCTAAGTTACTGCATTCAAACCAATACCGCTATCGCATGCTTTAATCTATTTATACTAAGTTTTTTACATAATATGGGCGGTGTAAGATAATATATGACTTGTACGTAAATAAAAGTTTTAAAACAATGTTGAAAGCAGTTTTTTTTCCCGTACGTTACACTTTCTGCATTGATTTTGTTTGGATTTAAAATATCTGTTTATTACAAACTAGCTGTTCCCATGCCCACTTCGTTGGGCAATATTATTTTTTGGGTTGATATATAGCTTATGACACTCACAAATAACGTGGCTTTCTGTTGGTTTTTTTTTTTCAAAATCGGTTCATTAGAGATTACGCCTTACAACGTCAAAGTTTACCTCCAATATAATATTAGTACATATAGAAGTATAAACTAGCGGTTGCCCGCGACTCCGTCGGTGCAGGAAAATAAAACATAACCTATATTACTCGATAATGTAGCATTGTAATGGTAAAAATTTTTTCAAATCGATGTAGTAGTTTCGGAGCCTAATCATTGCAAATAAGCAATAGTACATTGTGCATCAAGGGTAGTATGAAGGGAATTACTAACGAGAGTGTTAGAAGCCCGACGCCGAAGGCGGAGGGCTTTTAATGACTCGAGTTAGTAATCCCCTTACTGCCTGTGATACACACAATGGTTTTCATCACATTTGCGAGGAAAAACACTTTAACTCTGCAAAATATAAAGAAATAACTTTTGACGAACGGGAACGTAAATGGACACGATATTTTTTTTGTGACCTCTACCACAGATAATAACTGCGTTTAGTTTCGACCTGGATTCGAGCCAGATTTAGCCAATTTAATAAAAATGTATAATTACTAAAATTAATGATAAATGTTGATATAAACTTGAAATAGGTATAAAAATAATGAAGTTTAATGAAGCATATAGGTTTTGTGTAATGTAAGTTAGTCTATAGCTAATTTTTAAAGATGAAATTAGAAAAAGATTTAATTTTTGGCTGAAAATTAAACCTCCTTAGTCAGAAATGATGTACGAAAGAGTTGCAAATTTTAAAAAGAAAGTCATTAATCCCTAGGGATGACAAACTCGCCATAATTCCCGCGGGAACAATTTAGGCCATTGTCCTTCTGTATACAGGCATGGAATAACACCATTTACGAGCAAGTGTGATGAAAACAATCAAATCTTTTCTCTTTATGATATTGGTGTAGACCTGTGGTAGTGTAGGCTACTCAGCTAGCCCAGTTTCGTTATTATTGTACGTCGATATGGGACGTCGACAAGGTTTAAGGGATTGATTTTGTGTATCACGACGAAAAGAACTCCTGTATGAACTTGAGTCTTATATTTAGTACCCTTTCCGGTAATCGAAAAATTATCATAATTAGGTACAAAATATTAAAAACAAACCAAAAACTACGATAGCTGATAGGAGTAAAAAAGGTTCCCGAAAAGACTTGTTATAAGAACTAACCAGCGCCTCTATTCTAGGCGGCCAAATCAAAATCGTATTGACCTGTTACGGTATTGTTTTTAAGTCGGCTGAAATTACTGACAAGAACATAAGAGAAATCAAAACGTTGACAATACGAAAACAGGTCAACAACGATATTGTTTTTACCGTGTTAAATCTCTATTTCGGGCCTCTGCCCAGGTTTTTAGTTTTGATATTATTTTAGAAAATAATTGTCTGAGTCTATTACTAACTCGTAGCCGATACCATTATCTATTAAATAACTCGTTTAACAACTCTAACGACTAACATTTTCCTCAGTTACATGGACAATTTCCTCTCCGAAGTTGCTCCTTATGATACGAAATTGATCCCAAATAGGTATTTGGATGTTCATGGACATTGCCAATTAAGAAATGGGCCCGTGAGTTGGAAGCTCGGGCTTGAACACAGCAGTATCATCTTTCGAATAGATACGTACTTATCAATATTACAAAAAATATTGGAAATACTTAAAATTATTAAAAAAAAAATGATCACAGACTTTATGGCTCTAACGTCAGATTTGAAACTCCATAAAAGATTGTATTTATTGTAAGAAAACGACAACGTAGAGAAATGATCATCTACCTATGGATAAGCTTGGGAATCACTGGGTTAGCTGGGTGGGTTCTCAGATATGGAATGTTACTTAATGTTAATCACAAATACTTCAATAACTTCTACATGATAGTATTTATAAATAGTAAACAGTCAATCAGTGGCATCAGATCAGCCTGGTCGCATGATGGGTGGGGTTGCAATGGAGACTGCACATGACAGGGCTTTGTATTGATAAGGCCATAATTAGTGCATAACTATACCTTCGCGGATTCTATACGTCAATAGTATAACACAAGCTTCTCGCTATAGAACCTTATCAAATTGCGGTGATGTAATCATGATAGATAATAATAGTGCTAATTGTAATTGGCTTTTCATCTACCTACTTGTAAAAAAAGATTTGATCACTTTTTTCAGAACTCTGATTACTACTTGAAAATGAGTATACAGCCGAGAAAAAACAATTTTAGTCCTCACGGTTGGCAACGCATTTACAATCTTAAGAATGTAGTCTGAAAAATGATAATGTCTATGGATCCCAGATTCCACATACCATCGTACCTTTATGCTCGTTTACCTTTTCTAAGCCATAAAAAATTATAATAATGTGTGACCCATTAACATTGACTAAATTACACCCTTAATTTGAAGTTATCAACATCTTCTGTTGGGTATACCGTTAATAGTTACTTATAAATAAATATAGACCAATGAAACAGATCAATCAAAACGAGAGTCAGAAAGATATTTATAATTATGGACGCATTACGTTATTTGAAAGAACCACCTGTATTAATTATCCAGGGCAGCTTCACTAATAGTAAAATCATTAATAATATATACGCATTATAACCTAAGCGAGATTTAATCTGCCTGTAATGGGAGGGTATCACCTATAATATTTAATGAGTGTGGATTAAATTCCGATTATACTCGTATGATGAACAAAACCTTTCACCAGCGTTTAATCTTTATTACTCTATCAAAATCATAAAGGTAATCATTAATAAAAATGATAAAAGTAATCGTAATCATAAATGAGTTCAACGGTCGAGATTATTAACGTTAGATAAATAATTGAAACTATAATACATATAAAATGAAATATGCTAAACAAAAAAATAAAATATTGGTGGTGGTGTCTGGTAATAAACAAAAAAATGTGTACCGTTTTCCGTTATTAAATAAATCAAATAGTCCAATGTGTGTAAAGAGGCGAAAGAAAAATGCGGTGCGTTTACAGAAATTCTTAGTCAGTTTCTTTGTTCACCTAATATTCTTTTCATGATTTATTATTTTTCCTTATTGGAGCGTGACGATATTGTCTCATTTTTTAATGATTACAGACGATGCTGAGATCTAACAATGAGGGGCACTAAATAATTACCAGTTATATAAACAAAACTATAACTTTATAATACATTCAATCCAGAAAACTCAAACAATGTTCCTTTAGCCGCAATACGTAACCGTCTAGGTCACCGCTTTGAAGTTACCAAAAACGAGAATTTACAATTGTCCTATTTGGTAATATTTTCTAACAGGAACTAAATAAAACCTGAATATTGGCGGCCGATGACCGGCTCAACACGCCGCGCTCAAAACTGCTGACCCAAAGGACTTGACATTTTAGGAGCGCAGCCCCTCTAGCCCCAAGCTAAGCACTCTTCAAGGACCTTTACAGATTTTTAATATATTTGAATAAGTCGATTGACCATAACGACATTCAAAGCTTTTTAATTACCGAATAGAAGCATGATATTTAAAAGCGCACCGGAGCTCTTATTAAAATGTTTTGAATAAAGTTTGAATGTGTCTGACATCTGGATAAGAAAACTGAGATCTACACAAACGAATGAAAGCGGAAGGCGAAGGAAGCGCTTTGGTCGTTTGGTAGCACAATAACGCTCACACCCATATTTATCTGCATTAAATGCTGCAGCTATTTGTTTGCAAACCATTTACCATAATTGGTGTTAAAATTACTCGAGAGCAATATAAACGGTGTCATGTGGTTGCATTGTTGAAAAAAGTCCATATATTATGTAGTTTCAATATTTGTATATTTGGAATGATATAACAAATAATCTTAGTAATTTGTTACTTATTAAAACATCTTCGGAAATACTTTTCATCAATGTTACCCGGTACAAAAGCCAATAATACTCGATAGAGCTTCAAGAGACTAAAAGTAGTACAATACTTCCCGACCACTTCTGAGTAATTTAGCTGTAAGTGCGTACTTGTTGACCAACGATGCGATGCTCAAGATGCGGACCGTTGTAGGCAGTGCACGAACACGGCGGACAGTGTGGACACAGTTTACGAACAGCGGCAATAGTGGCATCAACACGCTTTAATAGGCCGTATGACGTGAAATGCTTTGCCAACAAACACTCGATCGGCTGTTCTGACTAGTTTTACATTTAATTAACTCGCGTGCTGTATTTTACTTCAAAATTATACCGTTAAGCGTCTTTATATCAGAAAAATACGACCTGATTCTATTCAACAAAAACACTGATATAAATAAACTTCTTAAGACGTTTTATAAAAATATTATCCTACGTGCCTGTCCTTTTCTGTTTCACAAAGTATAGCGTCAAGTATTAATAAACCTTGCTCCTAACAATGAAGGCTTGACTTGCTTAAGCTTGAATTAAGTGATCAGTTTATTTAAGGAAGCGAGTCGTATTGCTTACAGAAGCGGACATAGGAAACCTGAATATTCGCGAATGACCCCATAGAGTTGCGAACATCACAGGGACAAACCTTCCAATATTGCGAATTACGGTTGAGTGAAGTCTTTTAATTAAACCGGGTACGCGTCGCGTCTATGTGGGCGTTCAGAGCACCCCATCAATTTCTGCTTGACTTCTGATTGTTTGAGCCAAGCTCGTTAGCGTGCGACAGGCCCGGCGGCCACTCGCGCCTTGCAGCCGGGATAAACCTGGGCATGCTTTCTTTATCGATATCATAAAGTGCTGTGCGTACGAAACGTGAGACCATCCAGCGGTAATTGCTTCTGCGTGCACCTTACAACTCAACACGGTGACGGTTGTTCCGAGAAAACGCTGCTTTAAGTTTATGATTATGAGAATAAACAATGTAATAAGTATCATTTTTAATGTGCTTACTCGTACAATAAATAATTATTCTTAAACAAAAGGCTGCAGAAAAGAAAATAAATGACACGGTTTGCTTTTTCTGCGAGTAATGTTTCTTAATTAAAATTGGTCTTTCGTGTTCGCTGCTAATCAAAAATATATAAGGGTCCCCAGTATTTAGCTGGTTTTAGTACAGTAACCATGAATTTTTAGGATATCGTTTTGTATGACACTTGAGAATTATCTATTGAACTCATTAAAGATGCTATAGAGACCGTGACATTGTAATATAATACACAATAGACTGAAAGTATTATTTCCCATAAACTAAACGGGGCTTAAAAACAATTCGAAAATAATTCTAAAATATTAGTTACCTGTACATATCAAGACCATGATTTGATTGTCAACTTGAAGGCGATAAGAATCTTAATTACGGTTTATCCGCAGCGAGCTTGTAACAATGAAGCAGTTTTATCTTTATTTGCGATGAACATTTAATGTTGCTTTGCTGAGCATTGTTTATCGAATAAACAATATTTCTCATTAAGCTTGCATTTCACCGCGTCAAGATTAGTTTGTCAGAACTTTTGTTCGGATACAGGTCTCAAGTACTACGGTAATTCTAAGGGGAGTATCCTTTCCCTAAATATTTTAGCAACTTGGCTGTACTTTGTTGTTGCTTTATTAATCTCTTACTTTCTGGCTACGTTGAAAAATGAAAGGGCATAACCAATTTCTTAGGAGCCTTTCTTCATTACTTACCCTGCTCCTTGTTTACACATTTATTGTATGCTAGTAAAGTTCGTGGGGAAACCGGTGACTGTGTTGTTTTATTTTCTTTTAATGCGTACCTATATGATGACTGTAACATCAACTTAATATTATATGATGAATGTTTACATAACACTCTTAAATCAAGCGCTTCAATACAATATATTCCAAAGTATAAAATTGTGTCAATATTACATAAAACTTGCAAGAGCCAATATTTGTAAAAACATGGCGGCAATATTCATTGGCCATAAACTTCAATAAGTTAGTAGTAAATTATTATCGCCGGCTCTACGCCGTAGCAACGTAGCGCGCTCGTAGCTACGCGCGGGTACTAATTTGCTGTTGATAATGTTACAATGTTGGTTGTACGTCATAATGTCGTAGCAGCTACGTACTTTACTAGCATTTCATGTAAGTATCGTGTTTGGCGCAAATATGGTGAGCAAATCTCGGTTACCGTAAGTAAACAATATGACGGTAATATCTCCCCCATGTGGAAATAGCGAGCGTTTATGCTTAATTGAGACTCTTTACTTCAGTTGTTCTTTTGTTCTTTCATATTTAGTATCTGATACCAAATAAATTGTAAAGTTTTACGAAACAATCTTTTGCAAACTAAATATTTTGTGATATGAAAATCAACTACTTATTTTATATAATAGTTTACGCGTCTCGTAGTCTTACGCGTCATATAATAGTTATCAGTAATAAACAAAGGCGGCCAAGTGCGAGACGGTCTCGAACAATAAAGTTTCCGTACTACGCCGAAAAAAACAAGTTACTTGTAAGGGGAACCCTTTAATCCTTAACTTTATTATAGATATTTTTTTTTATTACAGCGGTTATGGAAATACACACTCTGTAAGAATTTTAAGTGTTTATACCTAATACAGTTCATGAGATACAGCCCGCTGACAGACAGACAGAGCGGAGGCTTAGTAATTGGGTACCGTTGGCCCCCCTTGTGTACGGAACCCTATACATAATATAGGTATAATGACCGTCACTTACACACATAGGACACATTTATATGTAGTTACAATTTAATGGACTTCTTAAAATCCCCACAAAGTCATCAGTTACTTACTACCAAAAGCTGATACTACCATATATGCCCTTACATGTCTTAATTCCCAACATCACCCAATTTCTATCGTATCACATCATCTCCACCATAGCCGCAGTACCGTGAACTCACTCGTACATCGGACTAACTATAACGTTGTTAAAAATGCAACACCGAAGTTGGCATCCTGTTTGTTGGAGGTAAACATCATTCGGGGCACGTCCGACCCCAAGGCGGAAGGTCAAGCAAGGCTGCCCTTTGGCTCAACGCCACTAAATTGTAACTGGCCTCCCCAGTCCCCATATTATGCATCCAGATTGCCTCCTGATAGATACCCGTAAGGCCTCCCTAATGGATAGCTACGTATTCCTAAGATGTGCGAGCGCAGCGCATGTTATAACGGCTCGGTACTTTAATATGAGCTCGATTTCAATGCACCCGGTACTTCAAGGTTACTGGACAATTTAATAAAATTCGTAGTAGGTTTTGACTTTTATTTAATTTTTCTACTCATAGCCTTATTTAAGAATATAATTATTAACAAATATTAAAATAATGAAATTTAAGAATGAACGAATAAAACAAATATCAAGAGATTATTTAATTCAATAGAGGATAGATAAAAAACCAATATAAAACCATATCATCATTTCTTTAATTTCCTGGACAAGGTGGCAGAAGACTGTTATTTTTATTTTGTAGTTTAAATTCATCAGTGTAAATTGCACCACATGTTAAATGAAATTATAGAAGAAAATAAATTTATTTATTGACGGCACAGGCAAGTTAAATGTTGTTCCACAATACCAACACCAAAGTAGCGCAAGCAAAGCGCAATTGAAATTTATCTAAAACCTTTTTTTTTATTTGATTTGGTTCCTACACAATGTAAATATCTATAAACCGACATCAATAATAAAACTGTAAATCAAGAACATTGAAACGGTCGCACCTCGCTAATAGTTCTGGCCACCCATAAATACTACGAAATTATAGTTAAGTGTAAAAATAATTCACATTTGCCCCAAGTTTACGAGCGGGAAAGTGCAAATTGGCAATATGTGCCGGGTCATTAGGCTACTTACTGCCGTTATGTGGCACCTAACGCACGGCGCACTCGAATTTCGATCACGACTACACCGCAACAATATCTCTCGAAAACCACCGAGACCCTGACCGTCCAAACCATTAACTTACACTATGTGGCGGTTACGCTGTTCTTGACAACGATTCATACGAGTAACATGGCAATAATAATAAAAGTAGCGTAAACGCCAGAGCTCATATGGCGCCTTTTCATTTGGGGCACTTATCTCGGAAGCTGCTCGCCTCGGCGTTCGCACGGTCGAGTTAATGGTCAAGTCAACCAGTACTAAGCACTGGAACTACTGTAAGGCTCCAAGTCCAGTATTAACTAATGATACCCTAATCTTAATCGCAACAAACACATGCCAAGAATATTTACTTGCTTATAATTATTTTAAAGTTCAGATTTGTGTGATCTTAGCTTAGAAGTGGTCAAATTTAGTTGAAATGGGATATAACTACCTTTGACCCTACGAAGTGACTGAATGCAGAGGAGAAATATCAATTTTTTCTATCACTGAGCGTATATGTTGACGATGATAATAGTAATATTCTAGAACATAACCCACGTTAGGCCCGAATTGAGACTTCTCAGAACTTATCAGCATTTTGCCCTTATCGCAATAATTTTGGAGTTGGTGCTGCACTTATAACCCACACTACTAGAAAACGTTACAAAATCATACAAATGTAGACTGTAACACCCATCGTAAAAAAATGTATCAAAGCCTGATTACGAGTGTATTTCTCTGTAAAAATTTCGACATGTGTTTTGACCCGTAGCTTCGCTTAAATGGACCTCGGATATTAAAGATACCAAAACTGTATACTATTAATGTGGTTTTAAAGTTTTGAACCTTTTTTTATTTTCGGCCTACCCGTTCGGCGAAAAGTGGTAACACCATCAATCGACGTTACTCATAAATAACAATAACCCATAGTGTATCGCATCTAGAAAATCTCAGCAGGAAGCTTATTTCAAATCGTTATTGTATAATATCGTATAATATTGCCATCAATTAAATTAGAGCATAAGTACTTGGTGCTGAAAAATATCTGGGCATGCTTTAATGCTTTTAACAATATATGTGTATAGATAGATATATATATAAGGCAAACCTGACTCACTGACTTATATATTAACCCACAGCCGAAACTACTGTACCTAGATACTTGAAATTTGGTACAAGGTTTCCTTTCATGATTTAAGTGAGCACTAAGAAAGGATTTTTTGGCATTCACCCCCTAAGGGGTTAAAATAGGGGAAGAGCGGGAAACTAATTCTACGCATACGAAGTCGCGGACATCCTTTAGTATGTTCATAAACACTTAATACTATTCGATGACGATGGTGTCTACAAGATTTTTTTCAAGAAACACTGCGTAGAAGAGCGGAAACATAAGGAAATGGGAATTAACATCCTGCGGATGACGAGCGGTGCGATGCTAGAGAGATAATGAAACTACCAGTATTATCAGTTCCCTGAAGCACTCAAGATTTTACAGACGGTAAAAAACACAGAGAGTATCAAAGTTTCCTAGCAGGCTGAATGAAATATAGACAGACTAGGTCCTTATCAATCCTTATGTACACAATACTAAGCTTAATTGCAGCATACAAGAGATTAAACTGGGCACCAAAACAATGTTTAAAAAACTTGATGCAAACACTATAAAACCCAATAAAAAAAACACGGAGTTCACAGTGTCGGAGGAAAATAAACAAGATACAGCTTGCGTCTACACCGCGGGCGCAGCCAGCCTTTGTGGAGTTCGATGGATAAAAAATGCCAGGCGACATTTTATAGGAATTTTTCAACGTTCCAGTAAGCTTGTCATATTTACGCCATAGACGTTGAAACAAATTGGGAAACCGACATGAAGCCTTAAAAGTAAGCACAAAGTAAATCGCTGGACTGCTTCAAACGTACCCTACCGAGAAATACTGCCAAGTAGGTACCAATACTACCAATCGGCTCTCTGCTAATGGGTTTTCTCTTTT
The DNA here is from genome assembly GCA_923062465.1 of Acleris sparsana. Classification (NCBI taxonomy): domain Eukaryota; kingdom Metazoa; phylum Arthropoda; class Insecta; order Lepidoptera; family Tortricidae; genus Acleris; species Acleris sparsana. The sequence continues at coordinate 9,377,638 of OV281293.1, forward strand.
TCTCTGTTTTAAGTTTTATTCCTTTGGCGATTGGCTGAACATAACATAATACTCTTAGCGTTTGTTTACTCGCGTTAACGGTGAAGTAAACTTTAATTATCGGCTCATGATTGTTAATAACTGGCTTTTTGTTAGTTAATTGTGTATTGATATTTTATTCGCGTTTTTCTTAGGGTACGTACGTATTTAACCGTTGTATGGATTATTGGTCGATAAATATTGAGAATTGTAATCTTTCGATATTTCGATAGTGTTGAATAATTTTATACCTTTTCATATTGAGACATGTCGATACGCATGTAAGAAGACTTTGATAATAAATAAATAATAGACTTTAACATTATCAAAATGCGTAACAAAGGTCTTGATATATTGTAAACTATATTTGCAGCTATGTTAATAATCGTTTGGTTAACTTAACACCTGAAGTAAAACCTTAAAGCATTTGGGTAATATTACAAAAATAAATAAACTTCAACCATATTCAACGTCAATCATGATTCAAAATATGTCTCAAAAACTTAGGAACAGCTAAAGAAAGATTTTAATTTGTGACATGTAATTGTGAGTTTTTTTTTGGTACATTCAACAAAATAAATGTAAAAGAAAACAAAATCAAGGGGCAAAGTAGGACAATTTAAATAATTACGTATACAAGATTCATGTCTCATTAAAATGCAATGTATACCTTCATGTATTGTAAAATGTATGAGCCTACTTTGAAATACTACTTCTATCAAACTATATTTTTGGAAACTGCGAATAAAACTTTTCAAACAAATGGTCTGATTCGTTCTATTTAGAGTTTTCATTTCCATTGTATACATAACTTTTTCCCACCTTTAAAAGCGTTCAAAACTCGAAAACAAGTAATTTTGTTGTTTGTCCGTCCCCACAAAATATAAAGTTGTGGGGTATTTCAATTATACCTATAACAACAACGCTGTTCGACCATTTTTAGCGGCCCACGTAAAAGTATCAGAAACAGACGCGTGTCGTAATTAAAATTTTAATTAGTCCGTCCTTCAGCAATCATGAGCAGTGTACGGTAATGCTGCGAACGTCGTCGGAGTCCACTTCCCATTAACTGAACTCACAGCTTTTTCCAAAGGCATTGTAATTGGTAAAAATAACATATTCGTAATGTTATTTGTAAACTGCATGCTATTCCATGGGGCACTTTTTTACTACTAGTTACCAGTTCAACACTTTTCTAGCCAAAATTACCAATAAGTGTACAAATTTCAAAACCTTCAGAAAACTAATTAAACCATTAGTAGCAGTATTAGCAGTTAGTTATATCCCTTGTCTAAAATTGTACGCTTCTTGTGAAAATTACAATACACAGACACAAATAGATACTAACGGCGCGGATTTTTAAAAGCTATCGACTGCTTCTGCTGAACGTAACAGAATGAAATATTTTTGATTTTGTTACTTAAAGACAAATTTTGCCCCGAGTGGTTGCCGGGTTAGAATAGCGCTATTCCATGTCCTCCCGTGAATGTCGTAAGAGGCGACTAAGGGAATAAAGGCTTGTAGTACTATTAGGCGATGGGCTTGCAACCCCTCATTGATACACGGGTAAACATCTTAGCCTGATTGTGCAAAATGTGGATACAGAATTATCAACAAGTTTTTAAAGTTGTTGGTAATTCTGTAGCTCTGCCTACCCCACTCTGGGAATGAAGGCGTGAGTTTGTGTATATAATTATGTAGACAAATCTAATGAGTTTATCACCATATCACTATATTGGTCTTAATAATGAGTACAGGAATGGAATGATAAGTTATTAAGATAGAAAAATCTAAAACCAGCGCTTTGATTATATGTTCAAGAGGAATATGAAAACAAATGGTTCGTCCTCCGCGCCCGGGGACCTTTTTCTTTCATTTAAGTAATTGCTCATGTTTCAAGAACTTGCCGCAAGCAATTAGGATTGATTAAAATTTACCCAGATTGTGAGGGTATTCCGAATGTACTCGTATATTATAATATTAATGATGTAGCGAGATATGTACATATTTACTAATTATACCGCAGATAAATGTTTGGTTAGAACGTAAACAGAGAATAACGCCGTTAGTAACGTAAACTCCCGTTTTCTTAATTTTAATTACAAAAAAACAGCTCATCGTAACTTCCGAAAAGTAACTTTAAACTTTACCGTACACATTTTTATTTAAATAAATATTATAAACCCTAACAACAAAACTACAATCGCGACGACAACAATGCTGCGAACATCTTCGCTGTTTCGTGAAAAAGGCGCGAGTGAACTTTATATTGTACCTACTCCATATGACTAGCCTTAGCTCACAGCAGTATAAAGCAGCGTTTTCACTGCAAGCGGAGTGGGCCCCGTACGGACTCGGTTTACCATGCAACTGTGACTCAAAGTGTTTCCTTCGCGAGCAAACGAAGGCACCGTTGTATGCTAAACGGGTCCGTACTGGGCCCGCCCCGCTCGCAGTGAAAACCTTGCTTTATACTTACATAAGTATAAAGCAAGGTTATAGAATCGCAGTTAAAGTTACACTTAGTTCATATTTCCTTCTTTATGCGAATTTTTTGTCATACATAACGCGTACAAAGTCGACATCGCTGCGAAGTAAAATACTCTTAACACTTGTCTATTTGATATTGTGTAATGTGATACTCGTAAAGAAAAGAGTAGTGAAGTAAGAACAGAAAGCAAAGCTGTACAAACAAGGTACGGTAAAAATATTTCACTATCTACGTAATTTCCAATGTATAATAAATTAATATATCCTTATTTAATTAACTTTTTTACTATCTCCATTTTAAAAATAAAAAGTAGCAAAGCGTCTTGGGAAAACGTTCTGCCCGTGGGCAATCTGCAAAGTAAACGGAAAATGTATAAAGTCATTCATATTGTAATGTTCATTCGAATAAGTACATGTCTGTGGAGCACGAAATTACATTATTGTGGCTGATTAAATAGCACAAGATTCAAGAGCCTTTATTATTCTGATAGATACAGTAATTCTGAATCTCAGCGAAGAGGAAAATAAGTATTGTTTTTTTTTTCAGAAATGATAAGTAGGTACAAATCCAAGGTATGCTATATTGACCAGCGCTTTGTTTCTCGATGTTTGTTTTTTACTTATCTTAAATTTGACCAACGAGTTATATTTCTTCGACAAGTAACACTAGGCAACAAAATGACTATTGACCACTGCGTTCAAGTATATCGGCATCCATAGTTTAACGCTAAGGGTGATTAATGTCAATCCTAAAACGCCTGGCCCTTTTAACCGCAACTCTGTGAACATAGAGTGGCATGTCCCCTCAGGAAACTTTGTTCAAAAGGCAATACTCATCAAACGACAGAAGGTAATGTATCAAGTCAATAGTGATTCTGCTAATATCCCGGAGTAGGGTCCCACCCGCAACTGCCAGTTTACCTCACGCTTTCGACGAAAATTAATGGTTCCGAGGTTATGGTCCGAATTGCAATACTGAACAACAACCTGAAACTTTTTTATTTAGAAATGAATCTGGATTACTTTCTCGTCTGATTAATATCAACGTCGCTTTCTCATTTGCGTCGTTATGCTTATAAATTGATAGTAAGGATGTTTGCATGTTAAGTTTTGTTACTTTGATCCTAGTCATTCAATCACGCATAAACAGCAGATTTATATTAAACTAGTCCGTGTCCTGGATTAGAACATAGAACACTTTTAATCCCGGAAAATTTGATTATTTCTCGTGAAAGAAAGAAAAAGTTAGTTCTACGCGGGTGAAATCGCGGACAAAGGCTGGTTTGTAATAAAGTTTAAAAGGAGAAGCTTTCAGCGCTGTAGATAAAGTAATTACCCTACAACGCACTTTCCATAGAAGTATTGAAGATAAATTCAATTACAACGCAGCGAGGCGTGCATTCCGCTTTTCTCTTTGAGCTGGATGGCCCATGTTCAATTTGCCCTGATTGACTTGACGGTGACATTCAGCACTCGATACTTGCTGATTGAAATCGCGATTTTGACGATAAACCCAATTAGGGTGTTTGAATGGATCCGATGATTCGTCCTGCGGACGTAACCGTTTTGCACGAATACGCATTTTGTTGAGGCAAATATTCATTTAGCTGTAAAGTTTCGTTATAAAACTTTTTTGAGTATTACTATGGGAACGTTAGTTTAGTTTACAAGGGCTCTTTCCCGATATGTTTCCCGCATTTTGCTTCTTTATCGGAATCATATTATTGACGTTGTAGTCGTCTGTCAAGTAAATAACCGCTTCCATTACGTCACTTAATAATTACAATATATAAGTGTAATATGGGCCTAGGTCGTCACACACGAATCAGTTTAAAGGAATCGAAAATACCTAAATGTGATTGTACTAGCGCTAATACACCAGCATGATTCGTTTAAGTCGTGTCGGTATAGCTAACTCAATGCAGCTAGCAACTCGCAATCATCGCATTGTAACTGGCCAGCGGCAAAAAGTTGGACAATGGGGTTTGTTATGCCGGCTGTCCGCTTGGCGGGATTTGACCAAATGTTTGCCTTGCTCGCCAGTGTAAAATATAATGAGGCGAATATTCGGCTAACTACAGCGGGTAAATAAACCTCTGTTAGTGCACTTAATTACAGCGGTGAGAACGTGTTACAGGTAATTGAGCTAAAATGTGAAATTTAATTTTTGTACTCGTCGATTAAAATCTGTGTATTAAGATTTCATGGAGAATACTGCAACGTCACTCTTTTCATCGTTGACACTTCCGAAACAACCGAAATAACCATTTCAATACGCTCAAGACAACTGAAAAAAAATTGAAAATAGAACTTCGTATTTCAATAATATGTGTCCTTGTTTAAGGAGACTCGATCCGATACAAAATTGCCAATCTATGGCGTTTCGGAACGTAGCAGCGTCGCATCATCTGTCAAAAATTTATTTAAACCTGCTTCTGTATCCAGGGCATAAAAAAAATAAAAAAACTACGGTTTGTGATTGACTAGTTTTTAGCCATCAGAACAGCACAGTACTGCAACAATTACGGACGCCGTGGTTTGATACCAATGTCGATGTGGTGGTGATTGTATTAATGACTTAAATTATTAATTTTAATGAACTCGTACAAAAAGCATTGTTCACAATAGTGTCATAATCAAGCTTTTTAATCTCGTACCTTACTTAGGCCACTCAGCAAGCTTCGTGGCTTAAATATTGGTACTCGACTAAAAAGCTCTCTATTATAACACGATTAAGAAAATAACTATTATCTACATCCATATCATAACTTCCCTATTATATGTTTAGAAACGATAAGCAAACAGCCTATATTAAGAAACCTGTATCTGTGGTTGCACTTTAATGTTAACATTAAAGTATTACATGTATTTAAAGTATCGGTTATTGATGTAGTTGCATCTTAATGTTCACTTTAAAGTTTCGGTGACCGACACTTTAAAGTGAACATTAAGATGCAGGTTCTTTAAGATACAAGGCAACATGGTACAATTTTCTCACATATTGTAGAAAACTTATGATATGCATGTAGATAAAGTTATGTATGCGACTGTACGCATAATTAGGCATTAAAACACTCGTGTGATCTTATTATGAAACTCACCTGTCGGCTCGTTTCATAAAACCACACTCGTGTATTAATGCCTCTCATTATGCACCAGTCACATAAATAACTATTATAATTTCACTTATATTATAGACATCTATGCCCTTTTACAAGACGTTTTGAATTAACCCGAATGTATGTGTTTTTTTTTCTCGAGACAAAAAAATAACATACAGCGTGTCATATGTTCAAGCTGTCTATCAATTAGGAGACATAATTATGTATGACCCATAATTTGTAAATCCTCCACTATATCTTCAAAACTCTAGATACAGAAGCCATTGTGGTTTTTTACGATTTACATTTGTAAAGGTTTACTTGTACGGTCGGCCAAGAAAGTGGTCTACCAGTTTTGACAAAAGTTTCTGTAAGATCTAATTATCGCTAATCGCTGTCATAATATTATTGCAAGGGAAAATCGAACTTGTTGTATCATGACGTGTAAATGAATTTCAACCGTAGGGTGGAAGACCACATTTTTGGCCGATGGTACCTCATATTGCTGTATATTTGCCTCAAATAAGCTAACGCTTCACTAGTTTGTGAAGTCACTTCGTCGTCATCGCGTCGCACATAGCCGTCAGCGTGTCCGGGGACATTACTTGATTTTTCCACAATTATCCATTTCGCGAGAATTTTCCACCAAATGCACTAGGTGTATTTTTAAGGTAGGTATTAAGGATTTGGGACTTTTTTGCATCTAAATAGCAAACATGATGGTAAATAAAAATCTATCTTATAATTTCAATTTAAAGGGTTCTCGTTACCTATGTGATATATCGTTTACGTTAAATGAACGATCTCATCGCCATTTTTATTTTGCCTAATAATCTGAGTGTAAATACTCAATGAAGTTACTCAAACGTTAGAGAAAGTTGTCAAGAAATTTAAATGTTTAGCGCTCTATTAATTCTCCCTCTCCGTTACCACGCGACCAGAAAAAAAGAATTTTAGAACTTGGAAGTGTATATTGGAAATTGAATAAAAAAGCATTTGTGTACAAAGTGAGCCGATAATCGATGCCGTTGAATATTTCAAACAGGCGAAACGTGATGAAAATACATTGCCCGCAGTTCCGCGCCGCTATTGCCATACATTTTAAACCCGCTTTCAAGTTTGTTTAGCGAACAATCTGAGAGGTTTTCGTAATAGATATTTTATTCAGCTCTTTAATTTTACATTAAGGACAAACTTAAGGTATTTTAAAAGCATTTTTTATAGATGTATTTTCTTTACCTAACTACTATTCATAAACGGGTGATTATTCGGCGTTTTGACCGCCGTCATTACTGTCTTCGTAAATGATTTAAGATAAACTTTATATTTTTTTTATTCTTTTAAGTAAAATGGATACCACTCCAGGGTCCCTTGACTTTGACATCAAAGTTTGCTGGTAGTTATCATTATTTTCGTCAATATATTGAAGACAACAATGACGGCGGTTAAAACGCCCGAATATTTACCGAAACCCACTATAAACTTATTTTAGTAAAAGTTTGCTCACTTTCTGTCAGATGCAAATGTCACAATAACAGATAAGGACAAAGCATATTTTAGGACGACTCTTTAATCGATTGCCCCAAGTGTGATATCCATTTACTTTTTTCTCTAATAAGTTCATGGTGATTGTCTAAAACTCGACATTGGTGAAATACACCTTGTACAAGTTGCACAAGGAAGGTAAACCATTACAATGAAAAAACAACCTTTTTAGCTAAGTATTGTGCGTTCATTGAGAGGGGTGTAATAAGTATTGAGTTGCATTATTTTATCGATCTTGATAATACGATAGGTAGGTACTTAAATATCGGCAAATTAAAGAGAAAAGTGACAAATGATCTTTGCGATGTTTTAGTTACACCTTACCTCTGTAAAAGCAAATCATATAAAAAATATTTATCGAAAGCAATTTCATAATTAATAAAATATTTTTAATATCACAAATGTTAAACTTAATATCCTAACAGACTAGGTTTACCGAATATGAGTTTGGCCATTAACAAGCCGCCATAAATCAGAGAGCAATTTATTTTAAACTGAAAATCCATACAATTAATAGGCAGTTCCTTGTTGGGGCGCCCGCCCCGCGCCGTCCGTGTAATTTCTAAACAGCGCGCCAGCCTCCCGTCAAAATATCGTCTGCGGATACCTAGGCTGTGTGACGTAACAACTCACACCGGCGCTGTGTGAGTGAACCAGCTTATTGATTCATGGCGGTGGGATTTATGCCTGCCCTCTTGCTCCTCATCAAAACCACGTCAGAGGAACAGAGACAGAGCCCACCTGCCGACAAACTACCCACGTGGCTGAAATACCTCCGCAGACGGAAGTTATCCTGTTATATTGCATGGCCAAACATCAAGCATTATTAAAGCGCCCAAGAAATAAATGTCGGATATAAATTTTCATAAAAGCTAGCGTAACGATAATTATTTGCGGGCGAAGGGAGTTTGCGTTCACTTGTGAGCTATACGATCTGACATGTCAAAACAATCAGCCTGTAACTTCGTTTTGACGGCCCATTTAGCAGAGTGGTTTCTATATGTGTGCGCCGGGAGATAGTCACAACTCGCAAACTAAATTTGGTATTCACTTCATAAGTACACATATTTCATGCATGTCACAGTGCCTAAAAGTTTCGCCTTGTTGTATAGCGACCTTTTTGGGTTTTTTTTTTTAAAATAAAACGCTTGTTTGAGTTTATTTCGAATGGTGTTAATTTTTTGAATTTCATCGTTTAAAGCGTACTAAATTCAAAGGGTAAGAATTGTATTAAAAATAAAATTATATTAATTCGTCACTTTGTTTACTTTGTAAATTGGTAGGTACAGTCACGGAGTCTAATTGTTGAGCCACTATGGAACCATGTCGCATAACGTTAATTATTAATTGTAGCATTTGTAGCATAATTTCTTGCATGTGGACGCTGTCATTACGACAGGGTTCTATACTGGCTCAACAATTACAATCCTTGACTGTACCTACCTACCTTTATAAAGATAAATACAACCTGATGATGGCAACAGACATGACGTTTTGCTAACTTAAATATAGCCATTTCTAATGAAATCGTTGGTAGGTACATGGCAATTATAAATGTATTCGGTAAATGTTATTTTATTGCAAAATACAAGCAAAATATTTTCGCGACCACGTTGAGCTCACAAATCTCGCATATTTATTTACCTCACTACGTTATTAAATTCATGTCATATCTGTTTCAATTTGTGTTTAAACATTCGGAGATAGAATATTAATTTACATTTCCAAGGTAGCGTCGGGAAACCAGCAATGTTCTCTTTAGCCGTTCGTTCGCGAATGGCTGGCGGCGACGAAACAATCGCGATCCCAGCGCAAATAGTCTAAACGGGTAATTAGTTTGTTTTACCCTTTGCGGGCGACCTCGCTCCTATGGTGTTACTCTCGCAAGCAACAAAGGTGAGCTGGCTCCATCGAACTGGCTTGACTTGACCTGTGTGTACCAGCGCCGAGACATAAGAAACTGTGTCTACTTTTTAATTCACCTATGAAGGAAACCGGCAAACCTTCGCTCTGGTAGAGATGTTAGGCTGGGTAAGGTACCTACCGCTTTGGCCGAGCTGTGAAACTAGATAAGATGCATAACGCTAAAGTAAACGATTTTCGACAACTGTCAAAATGTATGGATATGATGTAAGTGTTCGACGCAACCGCCTGACACCGTACGTACGTCGCCGATAACGAAGACGCCGAAGCTTTATCGACTAAACCAACGACCAAATAATATAAAATACACGCACTTAAATGTTAATAATGCATTAACGCTGTGACGGGACAAGTTATAATAGGTTCTTATATTCTTATAACTAATAAATTACCTAGCACTTCGTAGACAAGAATCGCCGCACGGTCTTTGCGCACTCATGGATCAGATTAGGCTAGATCGACGAGGCGAGTTCGCGTTTACGTAAAAGAATATTACCGGCGGCTTGGCTCGTAATCACATCTCTAAGGCTGAGGATATCGGAACTACGCGCGAACTCGTAAATTTGAGAATGTGTATGTAGAGGTAAATTTGGCATTACTTTTGCCATAAATTTTGGGATTCTTTATTTAGTCAACATAGTGTAAACTATAAGTAAACGAGATAAAAAAGTTAGTTTAGGAAGTAAGATTTTTTTGCATCTGTACATTATTTATTTATGCCCATAGTAGGTACTTAATTGTAATCTTACTGTAAATTTGTTATTCTTGTAAATGCCGTTTTAATTGAATACAACACAAAATATCTCATAAATTCTATAAGTACATTATATTTAATTACATTGTAAAAATAACTAATATTAAATAAGACTAAATCTATAGGTATATACACTAAAACATTAAATCTAAGAATGGCCCCTGCGGCATTGTACCAAAGATGCTGGCAGCATTTCCTCGTTTTGTTATTTAAATGTCAATATGATATAATTATTAATCGGCGCGAACATCGATTGGTATGTAAGCTTTGCTCAACACCGACACCACTCGAATATTCACGCGAATGCTCTCAGCGAGGACGCCACTTTATACTCGTAGAAGTCACGAAAATGATTGCCCAATAATATTGTATCATATCTTTAACATTATTATAAGTAACTTGAGTCACGCAAACCGACAATTATATTTTTATTTTACCTACTATGGATCGATTAACAGATTTGGTTCCAATCGCACAGCAGTATTTCCTACTACCTACGTCGTTTTAGGACTTGTTAGTAAATGCATACATCATACCTTCACGCCTTTATTCCCAGATGGGGTAGGCAGAGCTACAGAATTACCAACAACTCTAAAAACTTGTTAATTCTGTAACAACATTTTGCACAGCCTAAGATTATTACCAGTGGGTATTGGTGACAGATTGCAAGCCCATCGCCTAACAATATTTGTTGGTAAATACTTCAGTATAATTTCCCAAAACTGCCTCTTATATACTAAAATAAATGTCTTTTAAAAGAATTACATTGTACCTTTAAAGTGGCAATTTCTTCGCCTGTCACCTTCATTCTGACTGTAATGGAAGGCAGGCTTAAGAAGCAATTACAAAACTTCCTAAAGATTTTAATACAAAAAACCTTTACAGCCGCCTTGGTGGACCTCATTCAAAATTCGTAACAAATTAGCTATGCTCAGTGTTCGCTTCATTTCGCAAACTCCTCATTCTAAGTTTTTGAGAGCATTAAATTTTCACGAAATTGCTTTCGAACTTTTGCTCTCTCAATAAGCTCCAATCTCGATATCGAAGTAATAGTTCGGATCACAATATAGAGCCAGCTGCCGAGGTATTAACATCAATTAGACAATTATATTGTCTGCTTTTTTCACCTAAACCTATCCTACCCGTGCGTCGAAGTATTTAGCTCTATTAATTTACGCTACTAACTACCTAAGAAATTACGCGACTACTAATTGAGATGAAATATTAAATCAGAAAAGCAAAGCGGGATTCGCAACGGAACGGCGCCTGGAAAACCTAACGCTTAAGTATTTATTGGATAAATAAATGCATTTGCCGAGTTCGCTAAAAGGTTACAAAGGAGTTTTTTAAATCGCCGACTGCGGCTATATTCCGACCACTTTATCCGGGTGTCAGAATTGAAAATGAGCTGCTTCTGTAAACGGACTATTACCAACGTGGATATATTTACGTGCCTACTGACGGTCTGCCCGCAGTACGAATATAGAGCCAGCCGAAGCTGCCTTAATAATTCAACAGTGCAATGCTTTTACAAAACCTGTCGACGTCAATCCTAATTTAGCGCCGCCGATCGGGCCGCTTTTGGATAGTGTCGCTAGACAAACGTAATGGAACTCTCCTGTACTAACTGATCAGATGTATTGCTTACTGGGAAAATGTTATTTTAAAATTTCGATTGTAAACTGAAAGCTTTTAAAAATATTGAAGTTTAAATACTTTGATGCCTAGTAAGCTTTATTGCGGTACTTATGCATTTTCTCTCAGCGTTAAAATGGTAGAAGGAAAAGCCTTTCAAAATGCTATATAAATTATAATGTTACTATAAATACCGAAAATAGGCTAATGAAAAGTGAGTAGGTACACAATTTACCTACATTGTTTTGAAACGACACAAGTTGCAAATGTTATTATGATGAATGCATCAAACGTAAGCGCCGCGCTACTTTTTTCGATGCGGAACAACTCCAGCTATTCGGCACGATGTGTAAAAAAACTACTGTTAGTGCCTCTATGTTTGTTTGTCTCAGTCTATCGTTATCATAATGTAAACGTAAACTGTAAACGCTATGGTCCCTCTTATTAACAGATTGCAGTTGCCCGATCGTAAGCAATGTGATTACTATTAATAAGGACAAAGTTGATTAAATGTCCAAATAAAGTTCCAGCAAATTACATTTAGTAACTACCATACTTGAATTGATATAAATGTCATTCACATTTAAGGGATATAAACGAGCTTTATATATTTTTCTTCTGATTTCTCCTAACCTAAGTGATTGGCGGCTAAGTGGTTAGTATAGCATTGCGGATTTCGATATCTATTACTTAGTGTCTTATCCGTTATTAACTATTTATATTCTAGCAGCAAAGTCGTTTTATCAATATTATACTAAGATCCATCCTTAGGTGCATACTTGATTGCCAGCTTAAATTTACTTAGTGCGTAGTGCACAAAGACGGACTCCATGAAGACTGTCACATTGTTTACCCGGCGACTAGGTCGGCGCGGGCAGACGCCGCGGCAGCGACGCGAGCTGATTGCTTTAAACTTTGCCGACACCTGCACTTACACTCCAGTTCATTTGCATTAAACTTCTCATGTGCCAGCATTGTTGAATAAAAACCCGCTAATTTTACTATAACTTGGACGTAAAACTAAAACGCGATGGTTGTTTATTGCAATGCTAAACTCCCTCGGAAAAGAACTTGTTCATGGAGTTCTTTCTGTTCATTTACGCGCGACCCGAATTAACATTTACTGAGTTTAAGTAGTTAACTTTAAAAACTACGCTTTTGGACTTTCAACGTAGTCAAGAAGTTTTAACTTCATTAACGCGTAAATGTTCATTGAAGATGGTAACAGCTACGAGTGAAACGGTACTTTCAATTTAGATTTCATTAAAGCATCCCTGGCTGTGTAATATTATCAAAATACCCGTAATACTCCCCAACGGTTAACATCATAAACATTTCAATTAATTAAAGTTTCCTTGTCAAGAGTGTAACTTAGAAGCCCCTCTTTGTTTGTCCCTCCCGCAAACTTTACGCTTCGAGAGTTTGGATCTATATCTGCTTTAATTGTATAGGTACCTGCTTATATCGTGCCCGGTATTCATTAAAAGGTTCATCGTAGAATATCGCACGCCGTGATTTAAATGGAATACGAGTAAGCAATAAACCACCTGCACATTACTGTTCTATCTGGAATCTAAATGCCGCACTCACAGTACGTTAATGAATTATTACGAAGTTCTTTGTCGTTGATATAATTTTCAAACTTTTGCAGGTTTTAATTACAATTATTTAACTAAACTGAATAAGGCATCCAATAACCATTGTGATTACTCCAATAATTTAAAGCTAAGGTTTTGCGGAGGAAATTAACTAATCTGTCTTCATCTTGTTTCAGTTTTGCCAAGAAGGTTATAATTTTATCCGGTCCATGATTTGGTAAAAAAAAACAAATGCCTGCTAGAAGTCTGATGATGTAAATGATGTATCAAAACCCTTTGTTTAACTTGACATTATCTAAAGCATGATACAGTGAGTATTGACGGCAGAGGACCTTGCGTTTACGCCTATAACACAATTACGACATTTGCCTAACTGAATAACCTTATTTATTTAAATCACCAGCGTTACTTACGCGAGTGTTTGTGTATTCAGACAAATACAATGGTTGAATAGCTGTGATTATTTTGTTCGGTTAAGTTAGTTTCTCGAACAATAGAAGCAATTAGCAAGATGTTCGGGGGCTCGGGACATGTCCGCGGGCAACGCAGACCCTCATATTTTAGGTAATAATATCATTAGCTGAATAATTTTACACAATTTGACAAACTTCCGCGATGGGGTAGACTGTGCTGCTGTTAGCGACTGTTTGTCGTTAACATTCTAGCCGCTAAAGAACTTCATAAGCCAACAGCAATGATATCGTAGTAAACAATAAGAAATGAAAACGATTAGAATTAAAACAAAATGGATTTTTCCTTAGCTAAGTAAGTCAGTGTTTCATCATATTTTCCACCCTTGACGCTTATGTTTAACGTAATACCGCCCGACCCTACGCCTTTACGCCATTTATAATCAGATTGCGCGATCTCGATCTAACGACGCAAATTAAAAATCAATATCAGCCCAAAACTTCGAGATGGAAATTATTGTTTATTCATTATAAGATATTGATATCGTTTGTGCCCTTATTTAAAGCCTTTGGAAAATTTGGAGGAGAGAGGGAGTTTTAGCTTTTGCATGTTAACTCTCAGTCAAACCCTAAGTATAATTAAGTGAACCCTCACCCGTCTGCTACCCTCGAGAGGATTAAGTAGTAGTTACATAATGTAAGGCGTAGAAATTTTTAACAGGTTGCGAACTTACTTACCTATGTTCTTTACATAATATTTGTAAAGTTACCTTTACATGTTCAGAGCAGGCTTCAGCTGTAATTAAGATATTGAGTTGAACGTAAACATAAATTTACACAAACGGAATCAAGAAAAAACAAATTATCACTGGTCGTTATCCTGTGAAGCACGAGGAGGAAAAGATCAAAAGATCACTTAAAAGAAGTCTCTTTGAAACATTTGCACGTATATCTCACCAGAGAAAGCTGACCTACCCCACCTCCCGCTCAAGTACTCACAGCTTCGTGAGGAGTGCTTTTTATGAAAAATTTCATGTGCCCACTAAGACTTGACGGTCCGCATAACACCGCGCTGTAATAGCATTTAGTGACGAAAACGTATTTGATTTTATTTTTATACCTCAGTTAAAATATACATGGACATTGAGGTAAATACATTTGTTTTACAACCCATAAATTAATAATTGTAAAATGTAAAAATCTATCATAAGGCACTGGTCCCAACGCCGGCGAGTAAGCGATGAACTATTGCTACTAAGAAACGAACAAAAGATAATCGCTCCCGAGTAAATAAAAGAGAGACATATACATTTATAGTTCATCGCTGAGCTGAACAGTATGCAGATTGATTTATTTTGATTCTGAACAATTGCTAAACTAGTACGCTGAGTATCTTCGGTCACCTGCAACATGTATGAGTTAAAATAAAAATAAAAAGAATGTTAAATATAAAATCACTTATTGTGATGTTACAAGTAAGTCAATATTATTGTCTCAGCAAACGCAGGTTAGGTAACCCATCTGTAGAAAATTATGATATACAATTTTATTCAGTCAATGCTACCAATTACCAATGCTGATGCTGATGGCTGATGGTTTCAGTTTGTCAGTCCCTTTAATCTTCGACACTCATTTCACAGAATGTTTTATTTCGCCGAATTTTCATTTCATCGACAGACATTTACACGTGCAGGAGTAATAATTTATTGGCTACCTAAAAACATTAAGATTTCAGCAGAAATAACCTTTCGATGAAATGAAAATTTTATGACGTAAAAGATTCTATGAAACGAGTGTCGGCGGTTAAAGGGGATCCCGACTAAAATACATTTAAATAATGCTGTATATTGCTTGATATATTTTAAGACGTTTGAACACTTTGCCAACTGTCTAAGCAAGATAAATTAACTAGTTTCACCAAAAACTTACGCTACATACAAGTTTTGTTTCGAAATCTAGAAACAACAATTCAATTAAAGTTTTGTAGTTATCCCATTCATGCGCAGGTTACTTTAGCAAGTTCTGTCTGTTAGGGCCTGAGTAGAGCAGAATTTTATCTTAAAACGTGACGTTGTCGAATTTAGTTTTAAGAAAACCTTTAGGTTTAAAATGGCAAAAAATCGAACCATGGATGACTTTACTAACCGAATCTGTCACAATCGACAATTTCATTCTCACACTTTAAAAATATGATTAGATATATGTTTTGTGCTGTGTTCTGATGCTGTCTATGAACTCTAAAGTTCAGCCAAGTTCCAGGCAGCAAAAGACTAGGTTTTAACAGTTTATTATTATACGGCCCCTGGGGGGTCACTATGACAAAGTTATGCAGTCAATTTAAGCTGAGAGAAAAGGACAGAGCTATATAACCGCTATAGCTGTCCTTTGCGTTTACGGTAAAATTAACTACACAGAGCTATGTCATAATAATAACTATGTTCTTTTGTCATAATAATAGAATGGACTTAACATAGAATAACTCTAAATTCAAATATCCCAAGTCGCACTCTGTATAGTATTAATATTATAAATGCAAAAGTTCGTGTGTATTACTTTGTTACTCTTTTTTGCTGCAAAGTCTGAACGGCTTCGGATGAAATTCGAATGGAGATAGCTTGTACCCTGGATTAACACTTACGGGACTTTTCACCCAAAAAATGTCCCAAGTTCCCGGGGAATTAACAATAATCCAAATCCCCCTCAACACAGGATCGCCGAATAACTAATTCTACTAGAACGAAGTCGCGGGCGGAAGGTAGTATATGTATTATATATATATATATATATATTGACGAGCAGAAATGTTTGCATTGTGGTTTTCTGGTTTGGTAAGTTCACCTGTGAA
Source organism: Acleris sparsana (assembly GCA_923062465.1). Taxonomy (NCBI): domain Eukaryota; kingdom Metazoa; phylum Arthropoda; class Insecta; order Lepidoptera; family Tortricidae; genus Acleris; species Acleris sparsana. The sequence continues at coordinate 9,393,957 of OV281293.1, forward strand.
ATTACTAGCACAGAGGCATCTCATTTCGGTGATCATAGCATCGCATTTTTAGTCTTGTGATCGCAGTTTTTGCACGCCTCAGAACCACTTACAGGTGACCTGCAGGCCATGAAGTTAAAGAAATAGCAGGAACAAATTTGAAGCTGACAAAGCCACGAATAGAAAAGCTTCTATTTAAACTATCTATCTGAACACTACGAGTACAAATTACACCATCCAAGCTTAATCTCTGTGACTCCGATCTACTCGTAGATTCTGTTACACGAAAGAAGCTTTACGTTCAGGTCCATCTCGTTACCGCCCACCAGACCGCCGTTAAAGTCGGGGCTCAGCCCCGGGTCCGTCGGCGGGAATCAAAAGGTAAAAGATGTTATATCGATCGCATTCTAAATTTACCCAGATTAATAAAACAGAGGAAAGGTTAGACAAAATTATACTACTGCTTGATTTACCAGCGTCTAAATATACATAAATAAATTCCGAGAGCGAAATAACATAACGACAATAAAGCTTAAATTGGATGTATAATTGGATATATGGATAAATGGAATTTATTAAACTTTAAGCGCAAAACAGAGATGGTTAGCAAATGTAAGTTACCGTTTTGCGCTGAAGCCGTGCACGACTTAATCATGCTGAGGTAAAGTGATTTAAAGTTTCGAGATTTATCTTATTACATTACGATTATGCAAGTTTAAGTTATTTATCCAGCTTGCTACGTTGCAAAACTTCTCTTTCCTTTCGTGCAAGGTGACATTGCAAATATGGTAATCGGCAAACTATTTTGTGCATACTTGCCTTCTTCGAGGATTGTTGAGCCGAGTTTCCTCTTTACTTTGTATTAAACTGACAGATCCTGCATTAATGAAGCGGCTTACGAAAATGCAGCTACGTAGAAACATAAATAACTACAACGACATCATAACAGCTTTTAAATCCGTGTCCTTTACATAATTACAAATCTGATGAAAGAAATGCCACCAAAACCACTTAATCAGGAAAATTAATCATTTAGTAGGTGCAAATTTTTCTACCACTATTCTCTAAAGTGGTGTGCAAAATTTGTAGCCATATGTGTAAGTAGGTGTTTTTTTACTAAATATAATTGATTCTATCATTTTGGTTGGTTTTAAATAATTAATCTTATAATAAGTATGATAATTACTAAAATTCGTTCTTTAAACGCCTCTATTTGTTGTCTATACTGCTGCTATAGAATTTACAACTCGTTTAATTGATATCGGCCACCCCTTGAAATAACTCTAACATATCACCCGATTCGCTTTGATCCAACGCCCTACACATTGTCTTAATACGATATTGTATTTGTCACCTCACACGTAGCTCTTTGATGTCACGTAAGGGTTACATATAAGATCTAGGGTCAAATTGCTTTAGGCACGCCGCAACTCCTGCGGTGCTGTCAGACGCATTACAGCTGATGGAGCAATCAACCGGCTCTCTCACGTTAATGGAGCACATTAAAAATCGATGCACTATGCGAGTACCCCTTAACATCACGTACTTTACTATAAAGCTGTAACTAAAGTGCTTAAAATCTGGCGCTTTGCGGAAATAATGCTTTTAAGCGACGTTGGCTTCAAAAGCAATCTACTATGATTCATCTTTTATATCTTCTTTAAAAACATTGTTCTTTCAGATTTAACGGCGAAATTTTTACCGGCAATAATCCAAAAACAACTTATTGCATTTCTGAGTATATATTATAAATTCAGAAACATTAAACATAGGTATTTCGATGACGTAAGCAAAACAAAAGAATTTTAGTTTATGAAATATTTGTTTTCGAATAAAAAATATTGACACACAAGAGCATAGAGAAAGTTTTCTTAGTTGTACACTCGCATGCGAGGATGCGGTGGTATGTTCTTCAAACGACGTTGTTGCAGAAGTGCATTGCCGGAGTGACGCGAGTTCACGGAAATGAAGGATTTTTTATTGTGACGCGAAATATTTTACATTTATAATAATAAAAGTTCCTTAAAACTTGAGACATTTAAATGGGTTGAGGTGTTAGTTTCCTGTAAAAGTTAGTTAGAAATGTGCAGAGTTGAACTGAATTTCAATATCATTCCAATTAGATATGTCCCATAATTGATTTGTGTTCTGTTCTGTAAATCGTATCGATAACGTAAGGGGAGATCATGTCACAATCTGAGTTAACATTTAAGTTTTCGACGGTAAGAAATTCAGTACAAAAATTGTTACTCGTCAATTATATTTATGTCGGGTTCGTACGTCCAACATAAAGAAAGTTTCACGGAGCCAAGCCTGGAGCGACGACTCTAAAGATTTGTACAGCAACCCTCTTAGCCTTTCACCTACATTCATAGCAGCTACACTTGACGCCGCGTCAAACGTCGACATCGACCTCTGTTTGTAACGCGCTTTCCAAACAAGGGTTCCGGTAGCGGAAAAAGTAAATATCTAATTTTACAAATTATAAGTTCTTACTCTGTTCAAAAAGGAAACACTCGTAAACCAAACTTCGTTGTTTTACAAAATCACAACGTGTATTTTGAAGGGTAAAATATTTCAAAGGCCTTAACTTTTTACATTTAGTCAAGCAAGTAATTTCTGTCATCGAGTTATCTCCGGTCGGCTTACCGAAATGACAGGCCCCTCGCTTTCAAAGGCTGAAACATTCTCAAACAAATGCGGATGTAACCGTCAAAACTGTTCAAAAAAGAGTTACTAACTCCGTCACGGTGCTTTTGACATAATCGATTATTGGCTCCCCTGATTTTCGATGTAATCGGTAAAGACCCTTTTTCTTCAGGTTCAGGAAGTAGGAATTAAGTTCTTAGTGAAATATCCGGCTTAGTTTGCTAAACAAATGTTTGGTTTTCGTTCGAAGTTAAAGTTTTGCTTAAGCCACGGCTTATAATTTTAATTAATTATTACATGATATCTCACTTCTAGTCTCTGTTTTTGTCCGATGTCCCGGGGCACGTTACAGGAATATATTTAACGTTAATAAACCGCTGGGGTAATAATAAAAAAGTTACTATTATTTCAGTAATTTCTTTATTTCACAAAATTGGTTGAAAAAAATGCTGTATAAAAATCATGAATTTTGTCCGAAGACCTTTATAAAACCCTTAATTTGACAGTTTTCATCACAGTGGACATGTAATCTGGATAATAAGGGTTAAATAATGCATGCGCTATCATTTTCTCGCCCGGCTGATTTATGATGCAATAAAAATGCAGAAAATACCTTTATGGTATTTTATCTACTTACTGCCTTAAGCTTAACAGAAGTTTAGGATTTAGTGACATGCCTTAGGTTGTCTATCTATTTATCTTCGACATTATTGTCTTTATTTTGGTTTTAAGCATTTGGTACCAGGGCCTCAGTTCTGCTATGTCTTAAATCATATTGTTATCAATTTCATTATTCAAGTAAAGGGCGCTCTGTCATTTGACAGGCAAGAGAATTAGAAATACCTGCTAGATATATAAAGAGCAGAGAACAACCATTTCATACCAAATACCATAAAGTTGAATAGTTCTTAGGGAAAACGGGGTGAACTATGAACGGATTCATTGCGATTACAGCATGAGGGCTTATCTTGTAATAATCAATTCAAATATTTATACATTGTAGTAAATATATCATTGTAAGTATGTATTTGTAATGAGAATAGGGGTAAATAAATGCATTTGTAGTAAAGCGACCACCGCTGCCAAAAATCACCCTATCACCCAATCAGATGAATTGAAGATGGATTGACAGTTACTTTGAAGGAATTACTTTTAGAGAAAATTGGGGTCGCGAATGTAAACGGATGAAGATTGATAGTAATAGTTTATGCTATGCTGTCTTGGTTAATGTTTTTCGTTTTTATATCAATTATTTAATTTTATACTTTATCACTACCTACGTCTAAAAAGTGTTTCCTAGTCCCACTTCTCAATGTATAAGAAACTATAAGACATGTCAACAAGCAACGCCGCGGGAAAGTTATAGATATATAAACCATTTTATTGTGCTCGTCATAGTCGCTCAACTATCTTAATCAAGGTATCTTATCGCCACCCTTGAAATAGGTACCGTTGAGGAGTACCGGTGGCCATCTGTGGTCTTTATCATCAATTCCACTTCACCAAATGTTACTTTCTGAATGCGAATGCTGCACTTGTTACTGTAACTGGGTAAGTAATACGAGATATAAGAACTGAGACAAGATATGACACTCACAATATATACGCTCACTTTGTATAAACCTGTTTAATATAACGTTCACTGGAAATATTTAACGCAACATATAATTTTGAAATAACTATTTCCATAAAGTATAACGTTATTAATATGTAATACCAATCAATATAATATATTAAAGCGTATAATGTAAATGACACTTAAGATATAAAACATATACATATGTATAAATCAATGAATCTAACATAAAAAACATAATGCACGTATAATATAAACACATGAAAAAAACCTTTGAGGCCAAGGCGGTGGCAAAACCTGTAATGCGTGGTAAGGTATTGTTCGATCTTAGAAGACCTTACCAATTTTCCCTTTTCTGGTAGCTGATCCTCTCAGTACCTATTGAGTATAGCATACGATATTAGATCTTATGATCCTTATAATTAAAGATAATATGTATTATGATCGCAATACGAGTATGTCATGTATGTTATACGAACTGAATTTAGACAATGTGAGTGTTATATAAAATTAATATTATGTTAATTGACCATTATTCCTTATAAAAATATTGATGATATTATTATAGCTAACGTTTATTATATCTTGTAATCGATATTAACATGAAAAAATGGATTTTGTAGTTTTATCTCATGAGACGCACCCACTGAAAATACTAAAACCACTAAAAATTTCAAAATATTCCGATAATATTTAAGGAGTTTCTTAAATTCCTCACGGATCCCCTCATAAGATACCGATTTGGTGAAGTATAGCAAACAGAGAACTTTTGATGAAGAAATCGGCGAACATACATACAGCCGAACATACGAGATAAAACTCCTTCTTTTTTTAGTCGAATAAAAACGAGTGCGTTTTGTGGTGCATACACAAAACGCATTTTTTTTTGATTACTACAGTACTACTTACTGCAAAAGGTTAAACGTAGGTTTTTGCTGAAGAAATCTCAGCTTTTGACGCGGCATTCTGAAGCTCGGGTAAGGCATTGGAGGCAACGGCCGGAGCCGGCGCCATAAGCGGAAGCGTATTGTTCCCGTAAGTGAGACTCGCTCCGCTCTTATCTGGCTCTGGCCGCATGCAGCCGCATCGACTCATTTCTGAACGACTTTTACGCTGCAATGAAATGTTTGAAATTGACAACTCTCTCAACTTTTATTTCCACTGCCCACAAACAGTATTCAACCGCTTTTTAATATTATTTGATATGGTAGATATAATGTTCGTGCGAAAAAGCTCCAATGATTTAAGTAACCACCAAAAGAAAACCGGTAGCGGCTTGGCAAACCTCCAACAGCAGCGCAAAAAACCAGTGCTATCCCATAATCGCGAGTTAACCACAACGTTTCCTAACAAAAGCTCAACGTCCTAAATACGAAAGTACACGTTCAATAATAGACTATGAATTTCTAATACTATTTCTGTAGCTCGGCGCTGGCAGCGGGGCGGGCGATGCATAGCGTCTGAGAGCATGTGATATTATTGCCAAAATAATAACGTCGAGTAGACAACGCCGTCTTCCCCAGTTAGGGTTCCCATTACACGTGCGTCACTGCAAACAGGGATAGCAAAAAAGTAGTCCGCGTTTATTGAAAGAATATTCAAATTAGGTTAATAGAAAAGATGCAAAATAATGAGGGGCGATTCGGGTAAGATTATTAAGTCCTTAGTAACATTATATGGGTAAATTTTTAGATTTCAGTAAGCGTGCACGAACATATTCAGATATATTTTTATCCTTGCGTTTCGTTACTTCCCTTAGAGATTGGTAACATTATTTTGGCTATTAATGACGAAAGCGTTTTGATAGTTTGACCCTTTTAACGTTTACGAAGAGAGATTGCATTAGCTTTTATACAAAAATAGAGGACCAAAACGCGGAAATATGTACAATCTCTATGGTTATCATCACGCAAACTCTACGGCGATAAAGATATTATCATCATAGCAATTTACAAATTTATGAGGAAACGCTGTGCCTATTCAGTGTCAGTTTGATATTCATTGTCGTTCATTATTAATTTCGGAGATCAATACTCGGGCCATTATAATTTAGCGTCAGGTTTGATCAAGGTGAAGTTATTCCAGCTAAATGGCATACCGTAAAGGTTTAGGGCAGCCCTGACGATTGGGTTCCAAATTAAACGCGTTCGGTGGCTGAGTTTAATCGGCGGACAGGTGCGCCTGCGCTCGCCCTCGGACCGCATTCTATTTATTGTCTGTACCTTTACAGCAGCTATTGCATAAGCTATAGCATCTAAATATTAATCCAGGCCAACTAATTAGTGTAATAAGTCTTAAACATACAAAAGACTGATTTAATGTATGTAGTCGTGTACGAGTAGTTATTGTTGCATTACTTTAGAAACACAAAAAAAAATCAACGATGTTTTTTTGCACTGTGTACTCGTATCCAGAAAATTTATATTCATCTCTCTGCTAAGGTTGTGTTTTATTTTTTTAAAGCGTGACATTTTTCCTCACAATCATCAATGTTATTTTGAAATTGTGATAAAACATTTAAAATAGGTGTGTAATTACTATATGCATCATCATCATAGCCATGAGACCTCATTTCCAAAAGGCAGATAAAAAACCTTACACACATGTTAAATTTGTACATTTTAACTGCTGACGTGCGCGGCAGAGTTGACGCGCCTCATTCCGCGACTTCCCGGCTTGTCAGACACAAAATGGAGCGGAGGCAGAGCCTTTTGTACTTGTAGGCTTTGTGTGCAAAGTAAGCTTCCTACCGACGCATCTGTGCGATGATGAAACTTGCCAGACACCGCTTTTAAGCTCGCTTTACGTCTCGAATTAAAACTTTACAGAGGGAAATTAAACGATGGAAAAATCTTGCATACATAGCACGGCTATGCTATATGTGTACGATCGTGAGTCATGATACTCATGATTCCTGACTTCACTTTTAACTTTCCAAATTAAGATTACATAGGTATCCAGGTATCCTATGTATAGAGTACATAGGTAAGGTATATATTGCAGTCAAACAACAAATAATGTCAAAATCGATGCCTGTATTCTAAATCTTATCCTATACACCTACTCGTAATACTGTGAATCGCATGCTTGATATACGCAAAATATTTATGCCGCTTATTTATTTAACCCCTTCGTATTTAAGTACTTAATTCAATTAAGAAACACGAAACAAACAGAAGAAAAATATACACTTTTCAACCTCACGAAGGCACATTAAAAATAATTCTTCCCAAATGTGGTTTCCCATTCACATATTCTGCTTTATTGCTCACCGAAGTGAATTGTCGGTTCGGCAAAAAGGTACAACACCCTGAAGTCGTAACTCTGAGCCATATTACAAACGGTTAGTAAACAAACTTGTGCGCGAGTGTATTTTCGCGACCGCAAACTTATCACTGTCAGGATGTATATTTCCGCCCTCTCTCACAAAACAAATTCCACTTGTCAAAATGTTCACGCTATATTCACGGGAATCACAAAGCGAGACGTTTACAAAGAACAGCCCTAACAAATTGTGCCGTCAAGCGCCGAGCTTGTGTGATGCACGGTCGGCTGCCGCTATCAACACTATTTACTCACATCATCTCATTTCTTCATTTACTCAGCTACGGATAATTTGTAGTGCCAAATAACACAAAAATACAACAACATAATTTTCGGATTTGCCCAAAAGGTCAACTGGTAGAGAATTCTAATAATCATTAAGTCCACCTTCTGGGGCCTGTTTCTCAAACCGTATTAGTCTAATAATATTAGTGTTTTGTCTCGTATATAACACTACAAAATGAGACAAAACACTAATATTATTAGACTAATACTTTTTGAGAAACGGGCCCCTGTAGGTACCTACTCCAATTTTTATTTTTGTGCAATAAAGATAAAATAAATAATTAATTAATCTAAATCTATGTATACCTTGCATTACCGTTGGAGATATTATTCGTAACAACCGGATTTGAACTGTATCAGAATCATGGTAAATAAACATTAATAAATAACAGTAAGCATATTCCTAATGCAACGAATTTAGGTACATTATCATACCTCTTCCTAACTTAACCCAACAAAAGGGCTAATTAATTCATACTTGCCAGAAAGCTGAATCATATCAATATGCAAGCCTGTGCGACCTGTACCTATGCTTCACGCTTAGACCTCTATTCTAGGCGGTAAAACAATATTGCTTTTGACATGCTATCGTATTGCTTTTAATTCGGCTACCATTATTGTCAATTTAATAAGAGTTATTATAACGCTGAGGATACGGTAAAATGTCAAAAGTAATATGGTTTTACCGCGTAGAATAGAGGCACTGCTGTGATAATAAAATCTTTATCGCTCTATGAACATTTAAAAGAACCTTCAAAATGCAAGCCTGTTAAGACAGAGCTATAGTAGGTACTTTTAATCCTATTTCCTAACGTCTAGATGCGTACATTTTAGTTGAAGTACATTTCTTAGTAGATCCCCCACAAATAGAACCGAATTCTTCGCACTAAATCCTTTACAAATAAGTTCTTAATCGGATTGGTGGGCTCACAACACACATGGTTAATAGGGGGTTTAACTCAGGTCGAGATCTCTGTTGCAGTATAATTTTATTAAAAGGTTTTCAAGCAGGTCTTGGTAATTAAGACGTACATACATGTCAGCCGAAAGACGTCCACTGCTGGACATAGGCCTCCCCCAAGGCTTTCCACTCAGACCGGTCTTGCTTTTCGCATCCACCGCGGTCCCGCGATCCTGACGAGGTCGTCACTCCATCTTGTTGGAGGCCTACCTACAGCACGTCTTCCGGTCCGCGGACGCCACTCCAGAACCTTCTGACCCCATCGGCCATCAGTCCTGCGAGCAATGTGCCCCGCCCACTGCCACTTCAGTTTAGCTATTCTTATACATTCTTATACATACCAATTAAGACGTGCTTATACATAATTCTAAGAACGCATAAGGTTGAACCCGTAAGCTCTCCCGAGTTCGTTCTGAACCAGGTTCCGACCTGAGATTACTTAATACAAACTTTTGAACATAATTTTGCGGGAATTTCAAACAATGTATGAGGAAGATGCTTTATCCATTGTAAGGGATGATAGGTTAGTTAAGTAGTGTGTAAAGATGAGTTTACAACTTTCTGTTCAAAGATAATAATGTTCACGTTGAAACTTTCACGCGCATGTTAGTTAAGGAAGACAATGTCGAAGATAGCTTAGGTAACTGAATATAACTTCTGGTTTCATTATGTTTTATATCAACCAAACCAAATATTGGTTTGTCTTCATAGTAAAATAAGGTACAAAACCGTTTGTTGATGAGAGAAATTTTAAAATTTAAAGCGAGACTTCAGAAAAGTATGGCGAGGTGGAAATGACCCGGTGGACGGAAACTTTCTACCTTTGTAATGTTTGGATTCGCTGGCATAAGTGCTAATTAGCTTTCAGACTGTATTGATCTTTCACTACTTTGCTGTTAGTTCGTATCGTTAGCATCTCTACGAATACAGCCATAATATAGCCATTGCTTTATTTATAGGAAGCAATGGTTATTGACATCTTAGAGTTGGCTAAGTAGGCTAACTGTGTAACCATCGTAGGTTTTTTTTTGTGCTATCTACAACAATTAATAGACCAGTGTTGACTGTTATGGCGCATGGAAATACCAACTATGGGACCATTTCGTTTTTATTAATTTATTTTTTACACTAGATGAATACCAGGCTACAAAAGTGGCCTGTATTTTTAATGGACCGGTATAATTAAAAAATGAAGACTTGTTTTTAACCCGACTGCCAAAGAAAGAAGGTAGTATTTTTAGGTTATATGTATGTGTGTATTTTTCTTTGTTCCCTCGTAGAAGCTGCTAAATTTAGTATGTCAAAGCTGCAACAAGGTACTCAAATGCACGGCTACGTCTGAGTTCGACCGTACAAATAATTGTAACCGTACAGGGCGTACAGTAAAAACAGAAGTGTAATTATTATACACACGGCACGGTCGTTTTTGGCTATAAATCAAAGAGTACTATTTTATTTCATTTTTTTAAATAGTGTTGAAATGTGCAAATTGAACCCTTTCATAGGACATCCCATTTGTTATAATCAAACCACTTTCATTTTTTCAACCCTCGATATTAGACCCCTTTTCGAATTATTTATAAATATTTTATTTTTTTTACTAGAAACAGATGCGGGCAAGCCACCTGTATGTATAACTATCTATGCCAAATCTCAAGTTGATAGCATTTGCAGTTGCTGAGTAAACCTGCTGTGACGTACAGACAGACCACCATAAGGGTTCCTTTCCTTTTTACCCGATTGCGGCAAAACCCAAAAGGAGGGTTATGTGTTTGACTTGTATATATGTCTGACTCAATGTCCACTCGTAACTACTAAACAGCTAAACCGATTTTAATAAATTATACGTGGTTAGATTCGTCTTAACCACTAGAGTGTCATAGGCTATATTAAAATTATTTAAATGTGAAATTGACGAAACAAAAAATAAATACATGATAAGTAACATTACTTTGAAGACATTATCCAAACAGCAGTTGGGTTTCTTTAAAGCTTGCTTTTCGTTAGACTTGTTTACCATTCTGGTACGGAACCCTAAAAACGAACTTTATAAGTGTAAAAACTCTGGAGCTTTTTACTGCTCGAGCAGCCTTCCATACCCCGACGTTCACGTCTCTTCTTCGAAGATTAAACCTATTGTACTGTCACTCAAGGAATCGCATTTCTGACAAATTTTTCTTCACGTAAGACGAACCATGTAACCTGAGTTTTACGCGTCCTTTTCGTTTCGTCTATTTATAATACTGCTCAGCTCATTTCCACCATGACAGTAAGTGGAAACCGAGACATGGGACACTTTGATATATTGGACAGCTCACTTTTCTTTTTGTATCTGTTGTTAATGTAGAAATGTATTCATATTTACACGTGGTCAGAAAAAACTTATTACAAATCGTTATATTTTGTCGAAATTAAACTGCAACAAGAGCCCCTTGTTACTTAATTAAAGACATCTCCTTGTGTAACATAATATGAGATGAGCAAATTACATATTAATTACTTTTAAGAATGTAGGGCTTGACTCACTAACGCGATGTTTAGGGAAGCCTGTCATAATGTAAGAACCTGAGTGAATACTTGATACCGGGCGGTCGTACGCGCTCGTTACCCTACCGAGATGTAATAAGGTAAATGGAGCCTAAAATTACCCCCTCCCGGCTGGTCCCTCTAATTTTCTAGTGTAACAGGATATTTTTCTCGTTACTACCACCACTTTCTTCCACAGATATTCTGTGGTTTTTAATTTGATTATGTCTGACGTGTAATATCTGTACAAGTACTGGGTGTAAGGAAATTAAAAAAAAACCTGTTACTGTTACATTTACACCAAAAATGTTCCACTGAATTCAAACGTTCTTTTTCGGATAAATAAAATATTTCATTTTGGTTTTCATGTTGCATATTTTCCGATCTAAAACTGCCCTTTACCAAATACTGGATTAATCCACTGTTAATGTAAAACCCCCAGCACGCCCATTACTTTGGGCCGAGCGACCGCAGTAGAACTTGATTTCCTATACGGTCCCAAAAAATAGGAACAAGGCTAAAAACACAAATCGGCGGCGTAGCCATTTTCATCCGAGACTTATTCTAAGCGAGAAACGAATAACAATATTTTAATTAAGCTCCTGAACCGGGATTATTGAAATTAAGCAGTTCTATCTCAAGCATAGAGAGAAACACACCATCTTTATATTATTATATATTGTCATGAGGGTTAACAACGCATGCAATTTTGAGTCCATAGTTCCCGAGCCCATTTTCAATAAGCCTAAGCGCTCGTTTGCCTTTTCTGTACCATTTAAAATAAACTAATTTCTAACTGAGTACTTTTTCGAATCAAATCGGAGAAATACTGGAAAAGGGCCGAATCTTATGTAGCCGGAATCTTATGCATGACTCGATGTATGAATGTGGAAGAAGTGAAAGAGATTTGTCAGTGGTATGTGCCTACCCTCTGGGAAACGAGCCTGATTTAATGTATATATGTATTTATGTAACAATTAAATAAACAAGAAAAAACATTAAAACAAGTGCACCCAAATCAACTTTCAGCAATAGTACATTACTGCACAGACCAGGAAGTAGGCCGTTGCGGGACGAGTAGAGTTAGCGTTATACGAGTCCAGCAACCGCCCTTCCTGGTCGAGGCTTGTATAGTGCTTTTCTCTAACAATGCGAGGAAATCAAACAAAATTTTAGTTTTGATATAATATGTATTCAAATGTATTAACAAAATCAAGTCAAATAAGATGTGATATTATGACGAAGGCAAATGGCAATAAGTACTTAACTAAAAAGGTTTACTTAAAAATTAAAAGAAATGTTGCTCATGTTAGGGCAGTTTGTAAAATTAAAAGTCTATGCAGTAATGTACTATTCTGCGGACTTCGGTGGTAGTAATTTGGTCATAACCGAGTTTGCTTCTTCTTTACACTCTGGTGGTATGCCGATAAACACATTTCCATCATTGGAACTCATTTTACTTTTGTATTTTCGCGAAACAAAAATAATACGTACTGTTCTTAAACTTCCCTAAGAAAAAAGTATTCCCGATTCCCGCCTTAATTTTTTTAATTCTAATAGCAGAATGTTTTAGAAAAAGTAAAACTATTTGACACTTTGGTAAATACGCTGTAAACGCGATAAACGGCGTTTACCTTTTTAGTCTATGACATTTAAAAAGTAAATAAACATGGAAGAATTTTGAATTATACGAGTGTTTGGCTGTTTGGAGTTAGTTTGATTCTGTTTCCTTTGTGTTGCCAACTTTACCAGGCCATCAATTTTTATGGTCATTTGAGACGTTCGAGATAATCTCGAACAAATTATTGCGTTTGATCCTTGATGTTTTTCTCTTAGCGTTGTTTTGTGTTAAATGTGTCACTGGCTGTCAATGGCTTTACGGCTAGCGAATGCTGAGTTGGGACCGTTTCGTAACAATTTTTCTGTGTCTTGATATTGTTTTATCTGTGTAATGTGGTTTTGTTTTGTTACGAATAAATGTCTCTTTATCTTTATCTTTATCTTTATCTAGTTATCATAGTCCAAATATGGTTTTAAAAAGTAAAAAACCGGGTACGTTATGAAATTTGTATACATTTCGCGGCCGCTGCCGCTGGTAAATAATAACCTTTTTTTTTAAATTTGCCTGGGCCTGGAACTCGGAACTTCGCGGGCTGATTTTAAAACAGTAAGGTTAACATTTCCGAGCATGTGGGAGAAAAATCATTAAACAGGTTTTTGTTATGCACATACATAGATATTTGCAAGTTTTCTAGAAATATGGTTTCAAAAGCGAAGCATAAATATAATGCCTAAAAATTTTTATAAAGGCTATTGTAGAATTTGCCTTACAACAATAAAAGCAGTGTACACTATAATTCCTAGGAAGCAAAAATTAGATATTTACGCGCTAACCAGCCAAAGCTTTTCTTACAACGACGGGCTCGTTGCCCCTTTATTCCCTAAAACCACAATTCCTTCTCTGAAAGTCAAACCGCAAAGACCTCATAGCCTCAAACACTAAGTGTTTTATCTTTAAACTCTGTTTTAAAAAGTGATTGGACGCAAAAGAAAAAAGCCATTCCGCGGCAAAAGTTACTGTCTAAATACTTAGTGCCTATATCGAAGCTGAGTGATTTGTTGTGTAGTCGTCAATTGCGTCGGCTAATAGTTTCTTGTTTTTAGCACATGAGTGGCTTTAAAACCGTTGGTTCAGTCGATCAATTGTTGCGAAAGAATCAGTGGTTAAAACGTTTCTTTAAAGTGTTATATTTTTTATTTATAAAACCAAACATACATATTTTAATTTATATTATGCATTATTAATAGATTATGAATTAAAATGAATTAAATTATTTATATTTATATCACTCACGCGATAGCATAGGAACTGGGCCTCTATTCAACTCGGTAAAAACCATATCGTCTTTGATCTGTTATCGTATTGTCACCGTTTTGATAGCTCTTATTTACTTGACAGTAATGGCGGACCACTTCAAAACAATACCATAACAGGTCAAAGACGAAATGTTTTTTACCGACATGATAACAGAATAGAGGCCCTGTACGATTGCAGTAAAATCGAATCAAGTGAAAAACAATGTATTATTTTTCGTTATAAGATAAACTTTTATTTGTAAGTCCTAATGTCTACGTCCTAACGTCCTTGGACCAACTCGAAATCTGCTTACATTGGTATTAAATGATATAAAAATGAAAAGCTAGGTTTTAGTCTACTTTTACGTTGCCTTTGTACAAAGGAATGAAAAATTACATTTTGATCATGATTTGAGTTCTCCAAAGTCGGTGTCAATTGAAATGGGCATAGATGTTAACAAAACCAAACAAAGCATTTCCCTTTATATATCAATCCATATTCATATACTTATTAAGGTCGAGTAAGGTATTATTAAAGCACTACTTTTATATTAAGTTTACAATTAAGTACCTAACTATGAGTTAGATGTATTTTCAAATAAAACAAGGACCGATTAAATTTTCCCTTTGGTGCAAAATGCACAAAACGCAAAATGTACACTACACGCAAAAAGTAAACAATGGCAAAATGCACAATACGCAAAATGTACACAACGCATAATGTGAAATACGCAGAATGTGCAAAATGCAAAACGTACATACGCAAAATGTGCAATAAGAAAATAGTAGAACACGCAAAATGTACAAAAAAACGAAAAGTGTGTATTAGTGTTCAGTAATAGCTGGTAATTTTAAGGTACTCATTTGATAGTTACCAGCTATTGCTGAACACTAATACACACTTTTCGTTTTTTTGTACATTTTGCGCTTATTGCACATTTTCCGTATTGTACTTAATGTGTTTTGCGTAATGTTCATTTTGCACATGTACGTTGTACGTTTTGCACGTTCTGCGTATTTCACATTATGCGCTGTGTACATTTTGCGTATTGTGCATTTTGCCATTGGTTACTTTTTGCGTGTAGTGTACATTTTGCTTTTTGTGCATTTTGCTCCGAAGGGGTACGTTTTGCGTTTTGCACGTTCTGCGTATTTCGCATTATGCGCTGTGTACATTTTGCGTATTGAGCATTTTGCCATTGGTTACTTTTAGCGTATAGTGTACATTTTGCGTTTTGTGCATTTTGCTCCGAAGGGTTATGTTTCAGACATGGGACTTCTTGCGGCGTTTCCCCGCAATGATGGTCTTGTCCGAAGCGCTAGTAGATTCAATCCATATTATCGACGTGTAAAAGTGGCCAATTTACTGAATACAAATTTTGATTATATTTTTTTTGAATTTGACGGTCTAATTGTTATTTATTTTCACCATCGCCCATTTTAATTTCCACACTGTCTTACTTGAAACCAACTCTGTTATAAGTAAGTTCGATCCGAAACGTGTGAAATTCTGATTGTCACTTCAATGATTTTAGGCATGTGTAAAACATTTATTATTACACAATTTAATGTTTCAAAATGTAATTATCTTGCTTTTATATCCTGGCAATTTAGTCTCTATATCCGTTTTGTACACATTACTTAAAGACTAACTTCCCGTTACACTATAGATTTAAAACTTTATAACATAGGTCAGAATTAGATGAATATCTAATAAAATAAAAAGGTACCTAACATTTCAAATGGGGAAAAATAGTATAATAAAAATATAGTACACGTGTTCTCGCTATTCACAACTCGCATTTAGAACCCGGAACTGGATTACGCTGTCTGTGAAGTGATATTGTTGCAAAGCTTTCTTGCAATATCGTTTAGATAATGTGTATACAGGATGTCCCATGACGTGAAATCCAGAATATAGCTTTAACTGTTCTAGATGTTAATTAATTTAGATATTGATACTACCAACGAACGCTACCTTGCGGTACAGTTTTGTCTCACATAGCTTAAAATAGCTATAATTTTTGATTCTAAAATATTAACGCAGCCAAAATATACCTATCCATACTTTTTAAGCCACTGAAACATTTCTCGTTTTTCATTGAACAGATTTGACTCTTCTTACTCAAAAAATATCACAAAGGTGGCAAGCTATCTCAAAAGTTAGCGCTGTAAATCAAGATTTCGAAATCATGTAACATGTACATACTACGTAATATGGGTAGAAAATAAAAGATGCTGGTAAACATTAGCTTTTACCAGAACCAAGCTTTATATTTATAAGTCGGTTAGCGAAATACAACGAACTATTTGCCAGGTGGTGTCCCGGGCCAAGCGCTCGCGAACAAAGAAAACGGATAATTAAAGTCAAGCAACGTGAAAAGAGATTTTAACGAGGCCGCGCTCTACTGTAAAAAGGGTTTATTATAACCATAAGAATCACATAGTTCATTGACGACGTGGTTGGCCTAGCTAGTTGGTAGTGACTCCGCCTACTAAGCTAGCGGTGTTGGGATTGATACCTGGTAACGGCAAAAAAAATGTGTGATAAGTACGATTTGTTTTTGAGTCTTGGGAGTTTTCAACACTTAAAGTATTTACAAAAATACATAAAGTATTTTTCTCTAAATTGTACCTACGGGGCTCGAGCTTAATTTGTGACTAGGTCAATTTGGGTATGATTATCGCCTGATATTCTTTCGATTTATTGATTTAATATGTAGATGAAGGTGTCTTCGGGTGTTTTGGATACGTCAGATTCTTTGCATATATAAAAGTATCATGATAAATAATAGAGCACGCATTTTTTGATTATAGAAATTATTCTATGGAGTCACGGACCAATAGCAATAACGTAGTTTTTTTTTAAGCATTAGGCTGACGCGGCTCTATAGCCATTAGAGTAACGTATCAAATATTCTACATACGTTTTTTAATAAATACTTGAACTCGTAGCTAACAATTAAGACATCACTAACTACATGTCTTACTTGATAAACTACCTTAATAACAATTTTCAAGCGAGCAGGTTAGTCAAAGCAATAATGCCGTCTCAAAGGCGGCCTGTCTCGCATATAAATTGACGAATTTGCCTCCATTTACACCTTTCTGTCATGCAAGCCGGCCCCAGGCTTCGGCTAACAGTCGTTAGGGCTTAAGTTTATATAATCGTCCCCGTTTATGCCTTAATGCTTCTTTGCTTTTTTATCAATTGATAACAGTTTAAAAATCTTAGAAACATTAAATCATTAACTGGGGTCATAGTAAAAAAGGGTAGACCAGGTAAGTCTTCTGTAGATTAAGTGACAAAGAATTTAAGTCTAGTACATTCCGAGTATAAATTAATAAAATATAAATTAATATATAAATAAATTATTTTTATTACGAGTTAAGTTGATTCCAAAGAAATTATTGGATTATACTTAGTAGTGTATCGTAGATTTTAGATAATTATAGAAAGGGATTAGAAAAGAACCTATCTATTAATTTTTAACCGACTTCAAAAAATGGAGGAGGGTCCCAATTCGTCGGGACCGATTTCAAATGTTTTTTTTTTGTTTTTGAATGGGTATACTTTCTAGTTGGACCCATTGTCAACATGTCTCTGTCTGGATCTGATAGTGGAATCTTGGAGAAATCAAGGGAACTCCTCAAATATTATAGGCACACTCATAGCGATTTCGGTATTTTTCACTGTAACTCGTGCATTTGCTTTTGAAAAGTACTATATGGTGAAGTGGAACTGATGATGAATACCACAGCTGGCCAGACGGAACTCCTTAACGGTACCTATTTGAAGAGTGGCGATTATGACGAATCACATTTCATTGTATAAATATGACTATGGCTTTCCCGCTGCGTTGCTTGTGGCGAGCTTGAAATATTCTAAAGTTTCTCATTAATTGAGAAGTGGGACTACATAACAGCATAAATAGGATCACTAAAAAATATAAAGTAAAATAAACGTTTAAAAAAACAAAAACCCGCCTTCAAAAATTCAAAAAATAACTTCTTATATAATGGTTGGAAGGTCTGTTCAACTGAAGTCGGCGTACTACAATATTTTAAACCAAAAGCCAAATACAGTTGGACTGACCTACCAAACATTTTATAAGAAGTTATTATTTGTGTCGGGTTTTCGTTTATTAAACGTTTTTAGAAAATAAGGCCACCCTATTTACTACTCAAACGATTATTATTAGTCTAGATATAATTAAAATCGGATTTTAGAACTCTATTATTTGAGTCATGCTATTCCGTTGTAAGTTTGATTGCCCTTCAGCGATGACCCATCTTTTTTGTGGTCTACCTCTCTAGTTTCACAGTTTTTCTCTTTTTCTTGTAGTGTGGCCTGCTCACTTTCACTTAAACGATAAGGGTAAATGGGTAAAAAAAATTAGTAAATTTGTCCCACAAAAGGTTTAAGTTTGAAATAGTTACTTCACTAAACGTATATCTTATTGAGTATCTACGAGTAACTATCTGTGTAAATTCAAAGATAACAGTACCCTCGCACAGAAAAACAATAGAAAGCGAAAGAAAATAAAAACATCCGTTTTGTTACAGAAACAGATTAATAACCCCTCCGATCTCTGGAACCAATTTTTCACAAAATCTGCCGAAATTCATTAATTCCTTTAACGGAAAAAGGGGAATTGAACGACGAGCGAAACAATCTTAACTGTGGCAAGCAAACGTGTTCAAGTAGCAGGTCGTGCTGTCTCATAATAAGGGGTTCCATCAGTGCGCAGAATACGCCTGCGCCCTTCATCCCTTATCTTATCAGAGATCTCAAGGTACCTCTCTCTATTTTCACTTTCCGACAGGTGACCGTTGGCCTTCGCTGCGATAGTGTCGACGCTATGGAATCCGTTCCTTGAGCTAAGACTTCATAAATCCTTTACAGAGTAAATTGCGGGCGATAAGGATAAATGCTTAAAGGAGCAAAACGGAGCTTACGCTACGATCTGACGTTCTGAGTTTAATCTTACCTCTTTATCTCGCATTCTATTTGTAGGCATTACATAAAGAGAGAAAGCTACACAAAACAACAAGACTCTTATTAAGTGACTAATCACAACCGTCTCAGTCAACTTATGTTAGAAAAAATAGGGAAACATTTAAAAATTAAAATTCTATTTCTAAAAATTCAATTCAATATTTCGATTAACCGATAGAGATTTCAATTTCCTTTAGTCACGTGCGCTGGGATATCGGATCCCGCGGTTGGCTCAGTCGGTAATGAGCGAGCGGATGGCAATTTCACTAGATGGGCTTTTGGTTACAGGGGGAGACTGTTTTTATGTCAATGTTCTTTTAATATGTCTATCCCGCTTGTGTCATGGGACTTGAGGGAGGTTTTGCATTTTATCGAACCGCTGGCGTCGTGCAAAGTGTGTACCATACGCGATACAGTATTTATACATGATTTACTTACGGTGCATGAACATACAGCCAACAGCATAGATAAGGAATCAATTATGTACCTTGTCACTTTAACGTCGTGTTTGAAATGTCATACAAAATAGATAGCGGAAATAGATAGCGGCAAGGTACATAAATGATCACTTATTTATGCTGTTAACTGTACTTACTCGTAAATTTGTCAGTTATCAATATACCTATAATTTAGCTAATTGTAAGTTATTTTAGAATAGTAATTTTTCACAAGAATAAAACCTATGATCCGTGTCACCCTTGCAAGAAACTGATTTCATTAAGCGCATTCTAATTTAATGATTTATGATATGTGATTTGTGAACAAGTAAGGAGTAATTCATTAATTCTGTTTATTATTAAACGCTGATTGAATCTAACACATTGAATCTCCACTGATCCCGGCAGCAATCATCAAAGTGTAATGAAATTTGTGCTCAGTTTAGCTTCAAACATGATTTGAATAATTATCGCCGTTCCATAACTGCGATGATAATCAGCTTATTCATTTTGGCAAACCAACTTCACGTTTGTCTGTTATTCAGCGGCCTGGGTAATAATAGATTTATAAATTAAAGTCGTGTTAGCTGTTCGTAATGACTATATACCCATTAAATAATTAATACTATGCGAAGCTACACTGGACCGCAAATCACACTTTTAAAAAACATGGCATATAAAGTAAACTTAGTTTTGCGGTTCAGCATATAATAACATTTTGCGTCAGTGTGGTCAAATGTAACGTTTTGTTTTTAATAAAACCTGTGTAAATATGTGCAGGTAATGAAAGGATCAAATGGCAATACTGCGGAAAAATTTAAATCAAAACTAATCATGCGTGTTGTAAATTTTACGGTTCTTTGGTCTAAAATATAATTTTCAAGAACAATTTTTCAGCATATAATAACATTTTGCGTCAGTGCTGTCAAATGTAACGTTTTGATTTTAATAAAACCTGTGTAAATGTGTGCAGGTAATGAAAGGATCAAATGGCAATACTGCGGAAAATTTTAAATCAAAAATTATCATGCGTGTTGTAAATTTTACGGTTCTTTGGTCTAAAATATAATTTTCAAGCACAAATTTAATTATTAATTATAGATACTTCTATGCTTTTACTTGAAGCTAATATCAAACTTCTTTGTAGCGTGCAGTCAGTAAAAAATATCCGTGAGTGCATACTTTTTTCAGACAGATTTCAGCATTGAGTATTTGATTAGGGATGTACATCTATTACGTAAATGAGTACATTAACATATACGAATTTTAAACAATACTTGCTCTCCAGTTCTGTCTTTACTCTTGGATTCTTGATTAATCTAATCGACTCTCTCCCGCAATCTCGTTCTGCAGTAAGTATTATTCCGACGTCTACATCGCGTCTACTCAACCTTCCATTTTGGCTTTAAAAGAAAAATGTTTCAGCTATTACTCAGGCAAGTAGGTGCACCACGAGTACATTAGACAAAGTACCGTAGCGGGTGGCGTAGAAATTGAATTTAAAAAATATCACCCGGAGGTGGGTCGCTTGGAACCATTCCACGACAAAAATGTACCCTTGTGCGGTTAGTTACGTAGGCGACGGTAAATTTCAATGTTTAACTCTTGACACTGCAAACATTCATATTGATAAGAAAATTAATAAAGCTAAAATATTCTGACTTTATAAAGGGACGAGTGACATCAAATGAGTGAGTTCAAATTTGTACAAATCTTGTTTTTAATTTTCGGTCTGATATTTAATTTTTTTGACTTATTGAATCACCTAAATAAAATACAATATACTTAAAACGATGATGCTTCAACATTAATTAAAGTTTTATTAATTGGGCAACATGGTTAATGAAACGATTCACTTAAAATCAACATAAAACCCCATACGCTACCTTTATTAATTTCAAACTTTATTCCTTTTTCTTTCACCCAAAAAGCATGGGGGCTTGTTAGAATTAAATAAAATAGCTTTCCTACATCCCATTAGGCAGGGAATGAGGAGATTTAACTTTTCTGGCTTCAGACAATTATCCAAAAAATAAGTTAGCCTAATCTCATTTTATGATAAATTACCCTCCGCGCGGCTCTCGGCCCCAATTAAATTAATAACAGAAGTTTGTTCAAAAATGGTTACGTAAATATGGCGATGTAGCTCATAATACTACGTTGCAGTGACAATATCTTAATTCTGGTTTACAGGCTTGCTGTTTTTTCTAATCCCATGTTTGAGAACATTAGTTTATCATGTTGAGTATCTTTCCATATTTTAACAAACGTAAAGCTTTATGACGGTAAAACTTGAGATATTTAATTCAAATTTTATATAAATAGTCTCTAATTATCATAGACCAGACGCGATCTACTTAAAAATATAAAAATGTAGACAGATTATTACTATCTAAAAGTTTGTTGCGAATGCACAAGCCTTTTAAAGTGGCTATTGTTAGTGAATATGACCGATGGTATTCAATATTTTCTTTAGAAAGCAGGTCGTGCAATAAATTAACCATTGCCCCCGTTATTAAAACAATGTCGTTAACTAATTACGTGCATTAATATTTGAGCCAAAATAAATCACCGAAGGCAAGTGATTTGTGTCGACGCCGTCCCGTTTAATTTAAAACGTTTATATATCATTGCGGATCACGACCCTACACTCGGTAAATGGCGAGATAACGCTTTCCGAAAGATTGTAGAAAAAAACATTTAATTATATATTTTTGGGTAAAACATATTTAATAACAAAACGTAACTTTGTGTTAAGCAGAAACAATCCTAATTAAAACACAACAACAACAATATTGTAATAATGATATTTTTGTGCACTAAAGAGTTTACATTACATACATTAGACTTCTCTTAACATTAAATATAATCATTTTCAATTCTGCTGTGAGTGTCTTACGACTAAAAAGAGCTCCTACATTGTGATTCAATCAAGATTTAATTTATAGATGCTTTACTAAAATTAAGCGGCCACTGAGAACCTCGTCGCGGTAAACTGTTATCCCGGAAACTCATTATCGCCTAAACCGACCGAGAAATCTTATAATCCTCCCCTTGGAAATGGAAAATTTTAAATAATTGAACTTTTAAAATAATTATGCATCCGAAATTAACACTCTACGTTTCTCCCCTCGCGGAATGAAGCAATACCTATATATTTAATAACGTCTGGGCTAAACAAATTGTAAAAGAGAAGTAATAACGAAAGTGTCCTGCAGAAGCGGAGACCTTGGCTCATAAAGCTTATAATTTTATTCAGGTAAATAAGCAACGACTGTGCATTAAACAAAGTAGCCTACGCCGCGCTTTTCCTCAAATTGAATGTGAAATATATCACCTCCCGTTGCGCCGCCTCGTTGGACACTTTCCAGTCCCCAATTTTTATCTCGGAGCTGGTGGGCGTCAGTCTCGAGTCACTTACAATTTATTATAAACTTGTACTTTTGCCCACTTATCTTATCGGATTCCAAGTAAGTTTACCTTCGAGTGTGCAAGTAAATTGTAAAGGTTTGGGGACCGGGGGGCGCGTGATAGTTTATGTGCAAGTAAGATAAAGCAGAGAGCCTACAGGTAAGCGGGACAATTATGCGGTAACTTTTCTCCCACTTACACTATAGCGGCACCGGATGAGCGAGGAGTTTTGAGTGTATTAAACTTTTTGGGGTGTTATTTAAAGGCATTGTTCCAGAGCTCCACGGTTACCGTAATAAGATTTATCTGTCGAGTTAAACATTGCGAACGCAGCCACCGAACTCGTTCGTGCTAAACAGTGCCAAACATATTTATCATATTACCCACAGTCAGTTAAACACTCGTTGCGCAAAAAGTTGCATAAATCAGTCTGGCCGAAAGTTTAGTGAATACCATCATCTCCATTGTCTTTTTATGATTAAAATTTCTCTGAGGCGAGAGTTTTTAAATGAGACCCCGAACTTGTGCGTTGCAGTTCGAGCAGGTTCGAAGGTACAAACAAACAGACTGGGCACGGGCTAATGTAAAAACTTCCACGTGGCGGAAGCGCCGTTTTGTTCACTTCCAAAACACCCGCGTGTAGGTACAACTTTGACTCCCGCAGCGGACGTTATAATAAATCATTGTTTTGGAAATATGTTTCATTATTTATAACCAAACCAACATGAATTTAGTTTGACGGTGTACCTATGGTACAAGTAAGGTTTTGAGATATAAAGATCCTTTAAAGTAACCTTTAAAATAAGTTGTTTCACAAATATAATTATTGAGTTTAGTGAGATACTTTGTTGCCTACTGTATTTATAAATCTGATGGAAGATATCTCGCTAGGAAAAACCGAGTCAAATAAGTGCAAACTGGACGGATCTAGTATTAACCACTGAGCAATTCCTATGGCTACCTGCCGCCTCCATCATCATGCCAACTTTGTGGTACTTAACTGTAATTATAGCGATGAGTGCACCTACAACTACAGTTACCATCCAGTTGGTATGATCGCATAAGTAAAGTAAGTATACAAAAATTCCAATTAATTGAATTACTATTTACTAGTTTAAAATCAAGTTTCAAGATTTTATTAGGTATAGTTCAGGAAATATGAATTGGTCGTCTGTAATCATCACTAAGGTAATCACAGGTTTAAACAGCACAGTGGGTTGAAATGTTCAGGTGAAGGTTACGGTTGTTAGGTCCGGTAAGTCTTAACGGAGAAAAAAAAGATCGCAAAGCAGATAACAGACGACCAAATCCTATTTCCTGAATTATACAAGCGAAATATATATACTAAAGTTTTTTAAAAACAGTCTTTAGTTAGTATTTTGAAGAAATAAGAAAAACACAATGCAAAAGAATCCGATGTGACGAACCCTGCAAAAAGCATGTTGTTATAAGTTCGTTCAATTCAAAATGTTTGTCACGTCTAAAAGTCTAAATGTGTTCTATTTTTCCAAATCATTACCAACGTACCTAGATACACTGGCAGTAGAAATTCACGTTTTGAATATCGCTTATTCAGAGTCTGTTCACTGTTCAGAAGACACTCAAATGGACTGTGAGTGCTGGCGAAATACAGAGAATACATAATATTTAAGGCAATTTATAGAAATGTAGACGAAGGTCATTATTCAGGACCTGGCAACGCTCAGTCGCTAACAAGCAGGAGCTGTGCTCGCAACTGGTGCTTACACAAGAGCAAGTACATATTTCTTTTAAATGAATATATAAAATATAAGACGGGCTTCGTATTGTCTTTTGGAGAGAGGCCAACAGTTCGCGAGCCAGTAATATTTTTTAAATTCAATTTCGGTGAAGCCACAGTCCTCTATCCAACTGGCTTAATGTACACCTGTGAACGGTTAAATGAGGTTTTGTATGAAAATTTAACTTATTCGGGCATGTTATATTTGAATTAAAAAAAGGTTTTTTATGTTTCGCATACAAACGTTTAAAAGGTACATTATTACAACATAGTGCTTTTATCTGTTATGGTATTGTTTTGACGTCAGTCGCTATTACTGTCAAGTGAATAAGAGCTATCAAAATAGAGAATACGATAACCTTATATAACTATCCCAGAACCTCTATTCCACTAACAGTAAGTAATACCACAGTAACTTTGACATGTTATCTTATTGTCAACGTTACGATAGGTCTTTCATACTTGACAGTAAGTTACGTAGGTATTTTCTTAACTTTCACTCATTACACCGTCAAATTGGCAGTATAATAAGCCAACGTACTTTTTTTTTTTTTATTCCAATGCACGAGAAGAGTTTAGCGTCTACGAAACTGGCCGAGACTCTACGCAGTCTACGCCGTAGCCGCGCGATAGCTAAGCGGTTAAGTTAGATCGAACAAAATATGAACATAGTAACTTTTTTATCGTACAAAACTACGGCTTTTAAATGGAAATACGCTGTATTTTGGACTGGAAATACAACCAGTGTGAGCATTAGAAAAAGTTAATAAAACACACTATTCATGGCGCATAAATGCGGGAAATAATCCCTTCATAACGTGCAGGTAGCATCCGCGGCCTCATTAGGACGGTTAAGCTCCACCCGCGGGGCGCTTCATGCTAAAATTCATGAAATATGTCGTATATCCAGCATTACTAAAATGCTCCATAGCTAAACATGATCTTGTTGTGTGATTGAATTACATATAAATTATGTAAGAAATTTAGGCAAATAAAACCAGTTTTTTTTTAAAGACAGAGATGATCATCAAATACCAATGAATAATTTCGATCCTACTTGTCTCAGTAGCAAAAGACAAAGAACATTCCTACCATTGAGAAGAAGTTCGGGGTTCATCTCAGCCTCAGGGTTGCCTTTAGGTAGTCTTGAAAATTGTTTGATTTAAATAAATGTTATAAATATAACCATAGCATCTGTTTGAAGGTACCTATGTCGTCATTACTTTGATTAACTACCTATACCTATACTGCATGGATTTTGAAGTGTTTCATGCCGGTTTCATCATTTTAGTACCGTTTCTTGAGGAAAGTAACAACTTTATTGTGTGTGCCATTCACTGTCATTATGATATTTGTATTTGACAGAAAGAGCAACAGAATAGTCATCTATAAAACATTGATATTCCAGTGCGAGTCGCTTGTACTCCGCTGACTACAATCATCCCAATATAGTAAACTGTACGGTATTTTTATTTCAAAATAAGCCAACTTTATCTAACAACACTGGGCTAGTTAAATCCTGCAACAATTGCATTCTGGATTCAGGGCGCCGCTCTCAGGTTCGTCATGCAAGCCTGGTTAATTACGACTTTTACAACGCGCGCGCCCTGCAGTTGAAAATAAACTATGGCAAACAGTAATTTTATAACACTGGGTTCAAATTTCTAGCACGGGCATTTCGAACATACATCACGCTTTTGAATCGCCTTAACTATTCAAAAACGTGTACAAGACTTTTACGGATTCTATTCGTAGCACGAACTCCTAAAACAGAGTCACGCTTCCATATTTTAATCGGCGTAAACTCAATGATCGATGGGGATATTGAGTCAAGTTTAAAATTTGTGCTCTTAATTGTTTTTACAAGGTTTTTACAAACTAAATACAAACATCGGGGCGCTGTTAGAATTCCTATACAATTTTTCTCGATGACGTTAATGTAACCTACAAGATAAAAGGATTTTTTTTTACAAAACATTGCGTTTTTGAGTATTTAGATCATACAATTATAATATATTACAATTATAATTATAAGTGCGTTCATACTTCAAATTTTTTACCCATATTTTGTTTGTAAAATTTAAAAATATTGCCTTA
This sequence comes from Acleris sparsana, assembly GCA_923062465.1. Classification (NCBI taxonomy): domain Eukaryota; kingdom Metazoa; phylum Arthropoda; class Insecta; order Lepidoptera; family Tortricidae; genus Acleris; species Acleris sparsana. The sequence continues at coordinate 9,420,816 of OV281293.1, forward strand.
AATATCAAGTTTACCAACTCCGAAGAACATAGCAATATTTATAAACCATGTATGATCTATAATAATTTAATTTAAAAAAATTCAAACTCCATCCTTAATGTCCTGTGAACCCTTGCTGAACAACAAAATAACTAATTCGTATCTCGATACCGATCTAAACAATGTTAGTTTGCCGACCCACAGATCCCCCTTCACTTTACACTCCATTTACTCCCAAGTTTCTGTTTATGTTAAACTTTAGCATCTGGAGCTCGTCTTAGCAAGTTAACTTGCCATTTTGCACAAGAAGAATCCACTTCTGTCAAAGTATTCCGACAAATTGACGTTTAATGCAATGAAGCGTAATTGGGAAACCATTACGCGCTAAAATTGGTTAAATCAGGGCCTCTTTTCGAAACTACTCAGAGAAAAGTGAAAGAATAGACTAATGAATATCATTTTAAAAAAACTAAGCAGAAACCCCATTGTCTACTCTATTGAACTCATTTAATATGATTCTAGGTGGGTGTAGGTTGAAAACATTTCATCCCATGATCGACATCTTGAATAAATCGTAAAGATTCAACCACAATAATAATGAAAGTCGTAGTGAACGCAGCACGACGCATCCAATAAAACTTCCAAGTTCTTGTTGGACGTTACTGTTAATTTTAGTGGTGTTAAAATATTTTCTTCGCAATGTACATTACTCGGGGCGGCAATAAAAGAGCTTAGCAACTTGGGTGTTAATCAGATTAACTTTTATTAAAGTTGTGTCGCGAGCACGGGCGGGATATAATTAATCTGGCGTCAACTCTTCATCTTCGTGTCACAATGGGTCCCGCTGCTATTACGGCTCCTATTTTGTATACTAATTGTTGTAATGATATTATGACAGGCTCAATTTTCCTTTCAAGATTTATGAACCTGTTACGCTTTCGCTACTTGATATTTGATTAATGTTTTCTCTCAAAACTGTCATGATGGTATACAGTTAAATATCTTGTAATAAGAAAATAACGATGCAAAATGAATTATATTTTTATTAGACAGTTTGAATTTCAGCTCAGGTGTTTTATCCGTAACATAAACTAAAGAAGATCAATATTTCAACAACGGTTACGTGCGTCGGCGTTTTGAATTCGACACAATGGCCATAGTTCGGATATCACAGCAAAAGTTTGCTTAGGACGTGAACTCATTCACTTCTATCAATCCCTTGCTCCCATTATTTGTTTACTCGGCCCCAGTCCAAACGCCACATCAGCTTTTATCTGTACAACAGTTGGAACCTTAAGCTTGTTACCCTTAGATACAATCTTACATTTCATCCTAAAGAACATAACGCCACGATTGATTTCGGATAACTAAACAGCTATTACAAATTCACAAGAGGACCTTCGATTTACAAAAGATTCAAGCGGATGATTTGTTTTACTTGGTCGGTTCTTTTTGAAAATAAAAGAAATTACCGATGTAATTATATTTTGTAATAAGGTAAATGCAGCTATCAACGACCCTCCTAAGGCAATTTTGAAATTCATCATACTTATTAGGAATATTGGTAGCCGTCACAGTATTTTTATTATTTTTATATAGTAATATTGAATATTGGGTTTATATTTACCACGTAAAATGCTTCAAAATAAAGCATTTTCCTATGAAAAATTATTAATAAAGTGGGTAAGTCGATTGTTTCTATTACCGACCCATAGTAACGGCTGTGAAGCTATTAAAGTTTTTTTTGCAGCTATTAACGACTGCCAAGGTAGTGTATCAACAATCGGCTGAACTCCACAAATCTCGTTTTTATATTTCCCATTTCGCTTGTCCCGTAAAGTAGATTTCGGAATGTCAATTTTTTTTGATGCTTCGTATACACTCAAACCGTTACCAATTGCTTTAAGTGCATCGGTGAGTTGTGTTTCCGTGTAATTTTTTCTCCGTTTCGGTTGATCCATGTCTACAAAGAAACATAAAAAAGTATGGTTGATTACTAGTAGGTACTTTAATTATTATTATTTTTAATTTAGGGTTTCGAACTAAAGTACTGCAGCACTTACGGTTGAGATACATTGTGTTCGATGTCGTTATATTTCAAAACATTACTACAGTATTTACGAAGTCGCGAAAATTAAAATGGAATACAACGTGTATTTTAGCCGTGTTTGCCACATTAATTTTGTATGAAAGTATCTAAGTAAGTGTAGTGTTGAGCCTTAATTTTATTTATAAAAACGCATTTAAAAGGGTCTAGCAGACTAAGCTAACAAGGTTAGCCCTCACGAGGGATTTGGTTATACTTTTAAGAAAGAAAGAAGAAAGAACACATGACATCCAAAGTGTTCTAGGAATCAATTTCTTACGTTTTCGCGAATAAATCAAAACAAAAGAAAATCGAAGGCTGATATTAAGCATTCAGTGGTCTTAGATCCTGCCACTACTCCACCTAAAAGTATAACTAAATCCCTCGTGGGGTTCAATCTTGTTACCTTAATCAGCTAGACACTTTAAATTCTATTTAAACGTCGGTCGGTGGTGGCGGGATGAATACTATACTAGACTACTTTCAGAAAAAACACTGTCATAAACCAAACTGTTTTAATACTACTTTTATTACTTAAGTAATCTGTACTTAAGTAATTACTTAAGTAATCTGTTTCTTGTTGAAATTTCCCAAAAGTTTCAAAAAACACAGAATTCAATGAAAATTGCTGGACATACACGGGGGTGTTTCAGATCGGCTTAGGCATCTAGATTCTCAATTAAATATATCATCAATTCTTGGACCACAATTTACACCAATATAAATAATATTACTTAACATGAAATACTTAAGTATACCTAATAATTTGTGTAGGGTCGCTAATAGTTACTCATTGTTACTGTGGCGTAAATCTCGCCATTTCATTATTATTTTAATCCCGTTGTATAAATTTAAATTCATTTAATTGTTACCTTTTTAAATGTTTAGTCGGTCTCATTATAATTGTTATGGTATTGTTTTTATCATTTATAACATCAATAAATTTGCGTTATTATTCGGTTGCACTCGTAATAGTCGTAAATACTTTATTCTGTTCCTAAATGTTTTTATGTTAACAAATAACATGTTTAAAGTAAATATTCAAATGTTTGTCACAGGACAGTGCAACCGATTTTCTTATTAGAGATTTCGCTCGGGCGAGCCTTTTGTTTTGTGCAGCGACGCGCGGAACCGGTTCGCTAGCCGTCGCGTGCGCCGCTCAGCCAGTCGCTGTTAACTTACGAGGCGAGCGCACGCACTTCTCCCGCTAAAACTCGCTTGCGCGATATCTCGTACCTAATAGTTGTGACCGCTTAAAACTGTTCATTCTCATCTCTCGCTTTGCTTTCGTTCTTACTCCTTCTGAACTTTCTATTTACTCGTGTAACTGTGCTACTTGCTTCTTCCGTGACATTGACAATATATGTAGTGAACTGGACAATTGAGTGTTTGTTTTTACCTGCTTTCGCTAACCTGCACGCTACAAGAACATCACAAGGCAAGCTTGCACTTATACACTAAACTGGTGACCCCGACGAACACAGAATAATGATTGAAGGCAAAGATGCGGCTGGAACAAGTCAAGATGGCGGCGGCCGCTCAACTGGCGAAACGTTAGACGTATACCGAGTGGGCATCAGAGTCCCTGCTTTTTGGCCTGAAAAACCAGCGATTTGGTTCGCACAGATAGAAAGCCAATTTGCGATCTCTAATATTACAGCTGACGCAACCAAATTTTATTATGTGGTCGCGCAACTAGATTCGCAGTACGCGGCGGAGGTGGAGGACGTTATTACTAACCCACCCGCCACCGAAAAATACACTAAATTGAAAACCGAATTAATCAAAAGATTATCCGCAACACGACAACAAAAAATGAGGCAGCTTCTGGACCGTGAAGAATTAGGCGACCGGAAACCATCACAGTTTTTTCGGCACCTACAGCATTTGGGGGGGTCCAACGTTCCCAAAGAGTTTTTGCTGGATATATGGACCAACCGCTTACCGACCAGCATACAGTCTATCATCGCGTCCCAGACAACGGAATCAGTGGAGGTGTTAATCGACTTAGCCGACCGTGTCTACGATGTTGTACCTAAGCATCAAGTGGCCTCAACATCTGCACCAGACTCACAGATCAATGATTTAATTCGTCAAGTAAGTGAGCTAACTAAAGAAATGAAAACGCTAAAAAGCCACCTCAGCAACAGGCAGTCACGGTCAAAAACAAGATCGCACAGCAAATCTCAAACCCGTTCCAGTGCAAGATCCGAATCGAACTACCGAAAATATCCTACGTGCTGGTATCACGCCAAGTTTGGTGAGAGAGCTACCCGATGCGTTAAGCCCTGCGACTTTGTAGCGGGAAACGACAGGGGCAGTCGATAATGGCGACCGCCGATTGCCCTAGCGCCGGTCGCTTATTTGTCACGGACCGTGTAACGAAGATGCAGTTTCTCGTCGATACAGGCAGCGATCTCTGCGTCTTCCCAAGGTCAGAATTAAAATATCGTAGACATAAAACAAGTTACCAGCTATGTGCAGCGAACGGCTCCACGATCTTTACTTACGGTTACATTCATTTGAACCTAAACCTAGGCTTGCGCCGCGACTTCGCTTGGCGATTTGTTGTAGCGGATGTTACAAAGGCGATAATCGGCGTGGATTTTCTGTCATACTATAACCTAATCGTTGACTGCAGAAAACAACAACTGCTTGATAATACGACTAGCCTTTTTACCGCGGCTTTGCCTGCCCGCCCTTCTGAAAATATTTCTTCGGTAAAAGTAACGACCGGCGACTCTGTTTATCACCACATACTGATGGAATACCCTCACGTTACTCGCCCATCCGGTGTTCATCATGCTCCTCGACATAATGTTCTGCATCATATTCGAACTACTCCGGGGCCACCTGTGTCTTGCTCACCTCGACGCCTGGCCCCTGATAAACTGAAAATTGCCAAGGATGAATTTGCAGCCATGATCCAAAGTGGTACCTCGAGACCTTCAGAATCACCCTGGTCGTCGCCACTTCATCTTGCCCCGAAAAAAGATAACGGATGGCGTCCTTGCGGCGACTACCGGATGCTGAACTCCAGGACGGTTCCCGATAAGTATCCTATTCGCCATATTCATGACTTCGCCCACAATATTTCTGGTTGCCAGGTATTCTCCACCATCGACCTAGAGAAGGCCTATAACCAGATCCCGGTGAACCCAGAAGACATTCCGAAGACCGCAATAACCACACCGTTCGGACTCTACGAGTTTCCGTTTATGACCTTCGGACTCCGGAACGCAGGTCAGACCTTCCAGCGGTTCGTGGACGAAATGGTAAGGGGCCTAGATTTTTGTTTCGCCTATTTGGATGATTTCCTCATCTTTTCAAAAGACGAAGACACTCACAAAGAACACCTGCGTGAAGTATTTACAAGATTAACAGATTACGGCATGGTGGTAAACACATCCAAATGCATCTTCGGTGCGTCGGAGGTATCTTTTCTTGGGTACCATATTTCAGCGGAGGGCACGAAGCCACTGCCAGCCAAGGTGGATGCCATTAAGGACTTCCCAACTCCAAAAACCGTACGGGAGTTACGCCGATTCCTGGGGATGGTAAACTTTTACAGAAGGTTCATTCCAGATGCCGCCCAGTTTCAAGCTCCTCTAAATGCTCTCTTAACCGGCTCAGTAAAGGGATCTCACCCGGTGAACTTCTCCACTGCGGAACTTGATGCTTTCTCACGCTGTAAAGAAAGTTTATGTCAGGCTGCGATGTTAGCACATCCCCATAGCCAGGCTAGGCTCGCTATAGTGACTGACGCATCCGATACGGCCATGGGCGCTGCGCTACAACAGTGCATTGATGGAGAATGGCAACCACTCGCATTCTTCTCGCGTAAGTTGACTCCTGCACAGAGTAAGTACTCTCCTTACGATCGAGAGCTCTTGGCCATTTACGAGGCGATCAAATACTTCCGGCACATGGTCGAAGCGCGCGAATTCACGATCTACACGGATCATAAGCCGATATGTTTCGCGTTTCACTCCCGTAAGGACAACTGCTCGCCGAGGCAGTTCAGACACCTGGACTTTATATCTCAATTTACGACTGATATCCGGCATATTTCAGGGAAGAACAACGTTGTAGCTGACGCCTTGTCCAGAATAGACGAGATCACTCAACCTGTGGCCTTGAACAAGCTAGCTTCAGCCCAACTGGCCGACCAAGAGTTAAAGCAACTGTTGCATAGCGGCACGGCTTTACGCCTCAAGAAAATAAAACTGCCGGGAACTCATGCTGAACTATACTGCGACGGGAGCACCGACACACCGAGACCGTACGTCGTAAAAGAGCTGCGCCGGCAGGTATTTGAAAGCCTCCATTCCCTTAGCCACCCCGGTGCCAATGCTTCAGTCAAGTTGCTGACAGACCGTTACGTATGGCCTGGGATTAAAAAGGATTGCCGTGAGTGGACGCGGGCGTGTGTGCCGTGCCAGCGCAGTAAGATTACCCGTCACGTCTCGGCACCCCTGGGTACTTACAAACTTCCAAGAGCAAGATTTATGCATGTTCACATTGATTTGATCGGTCCTATGCCCATGTCTCAGGGATATAAGTATTGCCTTACAGCCATCGACCGATATACACGATGGCCTGAGGCGATGCCCCTGCAAGACATCACGGCAGAGACGGTGGCAAAGGCTTTACTTTTTTGCTGGATAGCACGCTTTGGCTGCCCCAACGACATCGTGACTGATCGCGGCAGACAATTTGAGAGCACGTTATTTAAGCATTTGTCCCAATTAGTCGGATTCCAGCATCGCCGTACAACCGCTTACCACCCAGCGTGTAACGGCCTCATAGAGCGATTTCATAGGCAACTGAAAGCGGCCATCACTTGTCACACAAACAACAACTGGGTAGAATCGCTACCGTTAGTTTTACTCGGAATACGTAGCGCGTATAAAGAGGATCTTAATGCCTCGACGGCCGAGCTGGTATACGGCGAACCGTTGAGACTACCCGGAGAATTTATAGCTGCTGGACCAGTAACGTACGACGCTGAGGACATGGGAGATTACATAGCACGCATCCGCAAGTTTGCACATAATCTGTCACCCATACCAACATCACGTCATTCCAACAGGAGATCTATGTTTGTATTCAAAGACCTCAAGACAACCAGCCACGTATTCCTCAGAGACGATACTTCTCATCCGCCACTACAACCAGCCTATACAGGACCTTACGAAGTTTTAAAAAGAGGAGACAAAGTCTTTAAACTTAAAATAAAAGGACATGACGTCACCGTATCTATAGACCGTTTAAAACCAGCCTACATACTCGATGGCGTAAAGAGTCCTTCTCCTTCTAACCCAGACAAGTTGCCAACATCAGAGACGAAGGATACGACGAAAAGGACTCGTTCAGGACGTGAAGTTCGCTTGCCTGATTATTATCGCCCTTGACGGTCTCTGGAGGGGGGTGATGTGGCGTAAATCTCGCCATTTCATTATTATTTTAATCCCGTTGTATAAATTTAAATTCATTTAATTGTTACCTTTTTAAATGTTTAGTCGGTCTCATTATAATTGTTATGGTATTGTTTTTATCATTTATAACATCAATAAATTTGCGTTATTATTCGGTTGCACTCGTAATAGTCGTAAATACTTTATTCTGTTCCTAAATGTTTTTATGTTAACAAATAACATGTTTAAAGTAAATATTCAAATGTTTGTCACAGGACAGTGCAACCGATTTTCTTATTAGAGATTTCGCTCGGGCGAGCCTTTTGTTTTGTGCAGCGACGCGCGGAACCGGTTCGCTAGCCGTCGCGTGCGCCGCTCAGCCAGTCGCTGTTAACTTACGAGGCGAGCGCACGCACTTCTCCCGCTAAAACTCGCTTGCGCGATATCTCGTACCTAATAGTTGTGACCGCTTAAAACTGTTCATTCTCATCTCTCGCTTTGCTTTCGTTCTTACTCCTTCTGAACTTTCTATTTACTCGTGTAACTGTGCTACTTGCTTCTTCCGTGACATTGACAATATATGTAGTGAACTGGACAATTGAGTGTTTGTTTTTACCTGCTTTCGCTAACCTGCACGCTACAAGAACATCACAAGGCAAGCTTGCACTTATACACTAAATTACTATTATAACGGTAATAGAATATGTAGGGTATAATAGTAAAATGTATTACCGAATTAAGAAAAGTACATAATATTTATGATCGGTGGTTTCCTGACTGTAAAAGAGAGCGTGATTGATTAAAGTAATACAACATTCAACTACAAAAACCAAGTTTTATTAAATTATGGTTAATTAATTATTGTCTCTAAAGTATATCGAGTTATGAAAATGTACTCATTTTCAAAAAATGTACAACGCAAAAACAAGAAAACTACACAAATTATTGTATAACGCTATTAGATTTATACAAAGGCTGATTGTTTGTTATTAAAATGGTTTATACAAATGCTTGGATAATTGTCAAATTTCAACAGAAAAGATATTAAAACGAAAGTCTACGTGGCGGCCATTACCGACTCATGGGTCGGTAATGGCTGCAACTAGTAAAATGGAAGAAGCTATCACCGCCCAATTTTTAATTAAAGTTTTATGATATAGAGTGACGTTTTTTCAATTAAATGCATTACAAATTCAAGAATTTATAAGTAAATGTATACATACAAATGTATACACGATAATTGTAGGTATCAATAATATGCATTAAATGTCTTAAGCAGAAAAATTGGGTACTTACCTGCAGGAGCAAAGGCCAGTACGACAAGACCTGCGTCCACGCCGGCCGCACAGAAACTGATGTATTTTATCTCCTTTTCGCACTGCCACGCACGCTAACTTCAGAGTATCCGTTGCTCGTCGTTGATAGCTGCGTTTACCTTAAATGACATTTGCAAGCTCTTTACATTACGAGGGTCAAATTAAAACGTGAACAAAATTTATTGCAACACAGGTGAACAGATGTCTCTTTTAAAGTTGATATGGGTCTCTTATGAACAAAACTATGGAGTTTAAGTCCAAATAAGGAAGTTTTATCATTCACATTCGGTGTTCATTAAGAGTTTCTATAAAATTGATACCAGTGCCATTTTAAACCTACTAATAACAAAAAATAAATCTCGGCGATAGTTGTATATAATAGAGTTAATCAAAAGTTCAATTAAAATCGTACACAAGTCATCGGGCTTCGCTCGGGTGAATTCGCTAATTAATACGTCACGTGAATATTATGTTTTAATTTTAATACCCAGTATCACACCCCGGCAGCGCTGCTTACATCAAACAACCGAATGAATTTAATGACGACGCATTATTAACTCTTCATTAAGAATCACTTCGAGCATAGTATTAATAACTTTATTATAATACAGCGGAGACAAGGTAGAATTTAATAAATATCTACTTCATAACGTAAGTATAATTTTTTACTTTCCGGACAAAAAATAAGCCGCAAAAATGACCTAGTTAACGGTGGCTAGCAGTTTAAACTTAAACAAAGACTCGCGAATAACAAAAGAGGCCTTTCTCAATTAAAACACAATTTCGTCGGGTTGTCTACTGTTTATTTTTCCATTGGTATAAATGATCTCGGCGAGAGAGTTGGCTAATAGTAACAAACGACGCGCTAAACGCGCAACTCTTTGCGCCTGGTTCCATTCGTCTTGCGGTAACGACTGCAGAAAATAAACTGACGGGGCTTAATTCTAAAATAGGACAGGAAAAGTAAGATAAATGATACCGTAACGAAGTAACAATCTAAAACTCTAACGCATCAAAACGAGGTTCATAAAATTTAGATGAAATAAAACATTTCGCAGAAGTGTAGACTACCGCTAATTATGAAAACAAACCGAGAGCACAATAAAGCAAGCTTTCTTTTATTGCGTAGCAGCTATTCTTCGCCAGACTCCGGACTGAATAAACTCTTGCCTTGCCTCATCTTCACAATACAACCCCTTTCTTTTAAAGCCTTACGATCATTTACGAGGGGTTAATGAATGTTAACGCTCGGTGCAATCATGGCTTAATTTTATTATTATGTTCATGATTTTACTATGGATATCGTAATTACTTTGAATGAATACTTATTTTTATTAATTAGAACAAAATAACTAATCCTATCGTTAAAATCAAGTAATGCGTTTACCAAAGCAACCTAATTTGGGAGCGAAATAGCGGGCTTTATTGGGTTCAGCACAAACACTCCTGTCGACTGGTTGTTTGCTTAGTGGAACCATAGTCGAGGCATTGAGGCATTCGATGGAAGCGGTGAACCAATAGACAATACATTAATCTCGTGCTATTACATTGCAGACGCGTATTTGCTTTACGTCCCGTTTTTCCTTGTTGATGAGAATTAATAAAAAAAAAACAGGAATTATAAAACCGTTGTTCTTTTTACTAGCAAGAGCTTAGAAAAGATAACCAGTATTTTTCATAATTATGGTTTGCTGCTGCGGATTTAGTAGTTTGTTACAGAAATGTGGTACGTGTATGAAACATTTAAATTCATACGGGCTTGATAATCCAGCATATAACGTCTATGTGAGGAAATGAAAGTTTATAAAGCCCTAAATAAGTACAAATCCAAAGAAAAATCAAGAGAAAAGTTCATTTGCTCGTCCAATGAAGCAAAAGGCACTTAGGGAAAAAGTCCTAAATGATATAAAGAAAAATATGTAGTTTGATTAGTTTACTATCTTTTGTTACTCGCTCTTAAATGCATTTCGATAGAAAAGCAAGTTATCATAATTGTGTACTTGTTTTATTATATAGTTCTAGCTTTTAAATTGAAATTTATGAAAAATACGGGTAAATATTCCTTTTTTAATGTTTCGTAAAATTATCAAATAATTCCATTTTTTGCATAGCGTCAGTTTCGAATAGACAACAAAATATTATTCTTATACACTAACTATATTTTATTTAGAAATACATACGTTTTTTTAATGTCTGAGGATATTGCTATCTGATTACCTACTTTGTCGAGGTCAGCAAGTTACGGTTAAAGGTTATGAAAGTCTGAGCTCTGACATCTCCTTCAGTGTCCCGCAGGGAAGCATGCTGGGACCGTCTATTCCTAAGTTATATTAATGACTAAACCAATGTGAGCGTAGAAAATGTCGTTGTATTTTCATATGCAGATGATAATATTAGCTTTAACGGTAATGTTTTTAATAATGCTAAAAATAAACTAAGTCAATTCAGTACCTCCTCACTAAACACCTCGAAAACACGGGTTACTATCATCTCGTCTAAAACGCAACTGGTAGAAGTAGCATGTGGTCTAAAACGCTGATGGTCTAAGTATCATCTCGTCTAAAACGCAACTGGTAGAAGTAGCATATGGTCTAAAACGCAGCTGGTCTAAGTATCATCTCGTCTAAAACGCAACTGGTAGAAGTAGCATCTGGTCTAAAACGCAGCTGGTCTAAGTATCATCTAGTCTTAAACGCAACTGGTAGAAATAGCATCTGGTCTAAAACCCAGCTGGTCTAAGTATCATCTCGTCTAAAACGCAACTGGTCTAAGTAAGTTCCTTACGCCTAAATTAAATAATTATAAAACAAACCGCACCTTACCTTTTGGTTTCTACAAAAAAACATGTTCTAAAATTAGTATCTCTAAAATATCTAATGAAAATACGTTATTACAAAATCATTTTCATCGCAGATCATATTTTACTATCACTGCTTAGTTTTTGATTCATGTAATTTATCCACACAAAATAAAAGTCGGCAGAGTAAAGCACTGGAAAAGTAATAAACTGGTAACATCATACGTAAACAAGGAATAACAACATCTCTTTCTGACGCATTAGTTGAAGTTTTCGAAGCAAATTTTCGAAGAAAAAATATCCGAATTGCATGCAAGTTCCAAACATAAAATAGCCGAAATGGACATGTTTGTTTCAAAAAAGGATACGCTATATAGAAAGAGGAGAAGATTTTTAGATGTAAAAAAAACTGAATATCAAAATTTAAACGAAATCGAAGTGCCTGAAATTTTTGCCCGTGATTTTTTAGTATGGAGTGACGGGGACAATAATGATAAAGTTTTGGTCTTTTGTACCCAAAAAAGTCGGAACACTTTGAGCAAAGTAAAGGGCCATCAGTTTTTTGGGGACTCTACTTTCAAAAAAGTACCCAAACCCTTCTACCAATTTTTTACACTGCACTTGGATATTGGGAGTGACGAAAACCATACCCACATTGCACCGATGGTCTATGCCCTGCTGCCCAATAAAAATAAAAATACTTACATCCGATTGTTCGAGGCTATCAAAACAAAATTATCACTTTGTATAGATTTTTATAAATGCGACTACGAAATAGCCCAGTATAATGGTTTTCAAACAGTATTTCCTGAAGCGGTCTTAACCGGATGCTACTTCCACTTTAATAAAGCTGTATGGAAGAAGGGAAACGATCTTAATATAGGCATAACCATTACCAATGAAGGGCGACAAACTGTAAGATTGACTGCAAATTTACCGTTGCTACCTACCACCTACATATCCGATGCCTGGATTAACATTTTGCAAAGTGCATCTGACACAGAAGATATGCAAAAATTCCATTCTTATGTCAACAGACAATGGCTGTCTTTGCCAATGATTAGCTGTGCTCACGAAAAGCATCGCACGACAAACAGTGTCGAAGCATGGCATCGTAGATTAAATAGCCGAGTGCCCTCAAAGCCCACGTTTATTAATTTTTTGGAGAAATTACTACGAGAGGCGAAAATACAAGATATAATGGTGACGAAGAATTTGTTTAATGTCAATAATAAAAAAACGGGAGATAAAAAGTTCAATTCTGAGTACTCGAAGTTATTGACTGCTTTGGAAGGTGGATCGATTACGCCATTCGATTGTCTAGAGAAAATAACGGAAGCAAGACATAAAAATAAAAAGTATAAACAGTAGTGAATGACTAGTACAAAGATTTGTTTAAAGTAAGGAACATTTTTAGTTGAACAGGGATCATTTTTAGTTCAATAGTTTGTTAAGATTATTCCATGTTTTTATGAATATAGTTTTAAGGTAATAAAATACATACATAACTATTAATAGCTATTTCTCATATTTCAAACATCCTTTGATTTTTGCAAAAATCCCACACCAAAGCCTATCACTGGCAAACACAAACACAAACAGGCAAGCACACCTGCACATGTTTGTGTTTGTTGTTTGGTGTTCGCTGTTTGCCGTTGTTTGCCAAACGTGTGGAGCCGGCATTATAATATTTTTTAATGATATGCGACAATGGGGTACATTTTAGACCAGTTGCGTTTTAGACGACATGTATTTTAGACTAACTCTGTTTTAGACCAGTTGCGGTTCAGGCGACTTGTATTTTCAGACTAGTTAATACTTAGACCAGCTGCGTTTTAGACCGGATGCGTTTTAGACAAGATGCGTTTTAAGCCCAGTGACCAGCTGCGTTTTAGACCAGATGCTACTTCTACCAGTTGCGTTTTAGACGAGATGATACTTAGACCACCTGCGTTTTAGACCAGATGCTACTTCTACCAGTTGCGTTTTAGACGAGATGATAGTAACCCGAAAACCACCACATCTGCTTTACTAATAAAATAAGTAAGTTACCATCCAGTAATTGTAATTATGCCCAATTTTTTTCTTTTTTTCTATTAAGTAGTTCTGTTAGGTGTGAGCATTATTTCCGCTTCACTAAATTCCGTAAAACCACAAGTTTTGCAAAGAAAACAACTACCTAATTAATAATAGTCCAAAACTATACACCTCTTTCCCGCCACTGTGTTTCTTTATAAATTTTATTTTTATTTTCTGTAGGTATGGGATATTTGACTTAGGTCGAACGCAATACTGCCAAAAGTCATTACGGTGATTTTGTTAATAATGCTTGTCATTAATCGTTTTAAACAATGTTGTTAGATGCAACATAGAAGGCAAATAAATTAAAGTAAATGTATTCAAATAACAAGTTTATTTAATGCAATCACTTCGTCTGTCTGGCTGTAGGGCTTAATTGTCTAGTGAATAAAATGCATAAAGAAGGACTACGAGCATGAGAAGTGAAAACGTATATTACATAAATTCTACATTTAAAATAGAAGATAAACTTTATATTTACATTTTCTTAACGAACCTCAAATGTTACTTGATATGTATCTTCTAATCATCTAGGGATTGGGTTCCAGTTGTTTGATAGACCGAAACATGTAACCTATAAATCTCTGTTTTCTTGTTTCAGATAAACTAAAAGCTACAGAATCTCTTGAAGTAACCAGGTAAGCTCGAAATTTACCATACCTTCAACCGAAACCTTGTTAGCTATTGAAAATACAATTAAGCAATCAATAGCTCTAAAACAAACATTTCAATACGGGATATGCATGTTTTTTTACAGCTTCAATAAAAGCTGATTCTAATGTAACAAACAGATGAGAAAAAACATTTTTTGAATAGCTATAAAAATAACCAAGATATAAGCCAACAAAGATTTGTTCCTATCTCTTTCTAGCAAAACATAATTTTACGTGGAGTTTATATGGCCGAACCGCGGGATGACGTCACCGTTGCACTTCGGATTCGCAGTTTAAAATACTTGTATCATCCGTATTTCATGACCGATTTTAATTTTAATTACACTTTTGCTGATCACTTTTATGGTATTTTCATATTTTGTTGAGAAATGCGATTTAAAAAAATCCGTGCATATTCCCTATTATAAGTCACGTTTTCGAATCGCCTCTACCATTCAAAAACTTGTACAGAATTCATCCGTAGCACGACCTCCTAAAACCGAGTCACGTTTTCATACAATGTTTTACGTATATAAAAAAATCCAACTTCAAAGTTCGTATTAAGAAATACATAAATTTCTGAATGACGATACGTTAACGTTAATTACTTAATAGTAGAAAAAAAACTAACATCGGTATCTAAAGTTGACAGTGTAAACCGGGGACCAAGGCCTGAATGTTCGTCTCCATATTTTATTTATACCAGCTGGTTTATGTTGTTCTTTATAAAAAAAAAACTCTACAGCATTAAGACTTGTAAAAGCGCCTTTGTTGCCGAAAACGCTACGTTTCGTTAGTATAAATATTCTCTCAATAAAAACGTATAAATAAATCATAAATAATTTCATCGCAACCCTCGCTACATAAAATAAAAAATAAAAAATGCTTGAAATCGTTTGGTATCCTGTTCATTCAGGCTCACTTCAGAGAGCATCAATTATTTTAAATCCGGTGCAACGCAGCCGGGCATAGTTTGTTTGTTGCAATACGAGAGATCGGATCAAACGTTGCTTTGAATTCGTAAGTTATTGTACACGAACAAAGGTTGCGTGCAACTTGATCGAACAAATAAGATTGTTATTTATTTCTAGGCACTCAAAAGGATGTTTTCTCGAAAAGTTGGAGTAGGAAATTTAAAAACACAATGAAATGAATGTTCCGCAGAAGTTTAACAAATGAACCTTTTTGCTCTAAAATTATGCCGACCGGTGTAAATAAAAAAATATTTAAAAAAAAAGTAATGTGGTACTATTACCGTTATCGTTACCGTTACATGTAACACCAGCATAGAACCATTTCTCAACAACGCGTAAATATTGTACATATTTGTTTTGCAATAGCAAGGAGGTATGATAAAACATTTATACATTTGCTTTACCTTGTTCTGTTTTAAAAGGAATAATAACTAAATAACCTTATCCTAGTGTTTGTAGGATGTATAACGCAGTGTTCTACCCTAAAGTACGTGAGACAGGTGCAGCGCTGGGCAACGCAAAAATAAATTGCTGTGCCTGTTAAGTGTCCTACAACTCATCTTCTCCGATGGAAATTAATTTTGTTTCGGATTATTGTATTAATAATTATAATTTTAACGCCTAACCATTACATAAGACAAGACAGTATTAAGTAATTTACTTATGAGCTACATTTACGTTTATGTCAATCACGGCTTGCCAGTTTACATATTACATACATACGAGGCTACTCAATTAATTTCCGAAGAATGTTTTATTAAGTTTTATAAAAGCAATATGTTTACATTAGGAACTCCCACCTTAACGTCAAAATTTCCTTAAAAATAAGAACAAAATTTCGCAGTCAGCGCATTACTTTATAACTTTGTACTACAGTGTACCAACACATAAAGCAGAGTACAAAGTTGGCTATGGTCAAACTTAGCCGCAAGGATGCACATGGCGACACTAAAACCCACTTTACCACTATATAACTTTGTCACTAACACAACTTAATGACCAGTTAGTAACACTTAATAGTTTATAGAGGAAACTGAGTTAAAAGATTACCTGTTATTTAATAGTGTAATTCGGACGCAAGACACAAAATAATGACATAGGGTTGAGGAACAAATTGAATTTTATTGTATTCGCTATCTAAGCTACATAATGTAGGTTTTAGTATAGTTTGTCTGATCTAAAATACCGTCTAAAGTCGTATTTGCAAAGGAAGTTCCGATTTATTCGAGTTTCAGTATTCATTTGACCCGCCATGACAAAAAACAGTATCGACAAATTGTGACAGAAACCGAACAAAGTAATTGTTGTTAAAAATTCGACTCCCTGCATTTCGTATTGGTAACCGCAAACTGTTTAATTGGCATAAAAATAACGATGTCGGTAATTGAAATTTGTGTAAGTTAATTGAAATTCACGACTGTAATTACTGCAATAATCTCCTTTGACACATATTATAAACCCTAATTAGTCGTGATTTTGGTTTTGTGTTTACATTTCATACGTACTTACTTATAGACCTTATTACATAAGCATATAACGGAACTGATTTATATGGCTGCCATGAAGAGCTTTTGAGGATTTTTTTGTCAGCGTCGTTTCGATGCTGCAGAGCATTGCACTCTTTTATGAATTAAGTACTTACCACACATTTTATAGAATCGTGAAGAGGCACAGCTAACTCGCCGGTACATAAACGTCATTAGTACTTTATTGTTTAAGAGAGTAAAACCAAATTAGTGTACTAGACTTTCGTCTTTTATTTTTGGTCCATGTCGAGCGGCAACTTATGACAAGTTGTCAAAGAAATAAATACATACATTGTTCCACTGCAGATGTTCAAGTATTAACAAACTCTTATGGGTTTTGTAATTGCCCACGTACCTAAGATGTTTACCTTAAAATATTGTATCAGGTTTGTAACCATAACAATATTAAACTCATTTTTAAACGTACGTATACTATTAAAGAAAAACCTAATAATAATGTAACTTTGCTGAAGTATTTTTTTTTTCAGTAATGCACCGTTTACTACAACAAAAGACATCAATATACTACCGCGAAATCAAAGATATTTTTGTAGACGGACGGACGGACGTATTCTACGGATTCTCGTTATGATTGTTAGTTTATCAATTACGATTTCAAAGGCAATCAAAGGTGAACTGCGTTCAGTTTTATTTTAATTAAGAATCCTGCGCACCGTTTGATTAACAAAGTAATTTGATAGTTTCCCAGTTCAAAACTAGGAGTATTATAGTTGGAGTATTTCATGTAAATAGTCATTGTTAGCAGGAACTTAAGCAAGATTTCCCTCGGCTCCACGATTTATAATCACCACCATGTTTCATTAATATCCGGTGCATTTTCCGATAAAACTCACGCTTCACGATAGGCAGCGCAAACTTACGGCAAATTGAAGTTAGTGCGTGGGCACTACATAGTTTAGTTAGCCACATTAGTTTTATGAAAAAAATACTTTATGGATAACCATTCATATAATTTGTATGGTTGCACGGCTCAATAAAATATTCACCAAAATTGCTTTTCGGTGCTACTTATTGTTAGCACACCATAAACGGCGATTTAATTTAATACGAGAATACATAAGTTCAGTAACGCGAGTTTATAAGAGTATTTAATTGTGTTAACACGAGAATTAAATGAGCATTCCTGACCAACTGGCAAAAGGTTTTAATTTCACTGCGTGTAATGAGTCTGAATAATTAAATTACGTCGCGACATTACTCTGCCTGCTGACATTACTTTGCTCTTCCTTACTTACAAGAAAAAGAATCAACAATGTAAGATACTGTAATTTATTGCCCAGTTACTGATGACCACGGTCCATGAAATGCCTACCATAGAGTTTATTTACGTTAACATCAGTGCAGCGTTTACATGAAATGATACGACCTGAAAATCACCTATTTCAAAACAATTAACACAGTCTTTGCACAACGACGGTGAAATGAAACGTAGGGAATTCTATGCAGCAAATTCTAGTGGACCTCGATTCCATGGATCTACCTGTTCCGAACGAAACCGCCGCAGCCAAACTACCACTAATTAGTTAGGTATTTTCACGCGAAAACTTCAATTAATTCCGTCAAAGAGCCCACTGGCAGTTCCGTTGCCTTTTTGTTGGCGAGAAAAGTCAAAGGCGCCGCAAAAATCGGAATGAAGTAATGAAATTTCCGTTGGCGAGTCTTTTCGAAACTCTGCGGTTTCTTACTTATCCGTTCCGTTTAGCCAAGCCTTAATGGTACGAGCTGAGCGATTTAGTGTTCGGTATTTCGTTGGTCCGTCTGCCTGCGGCGGTGACTTCTTCGGCCGCGAGTTCAATTGGATCTTATCGATGTTCCGACGATATTTACGAGAGAGTCGGAGTGGACTTTGTTGCGTGTAATATTATTCTATAAAATTTCTTGCGGTTAAGACTCGTAATGCACATCAGTTACGCGGAAAATATCACGCAGAGAATCCTTAATAGAGGCCGCGACGGCCAAGCGCGCACCCGCCGGAGCGTAACATCCGTGGACGCTCGGGATAATCACATTGAAAGATTTGATTTTCCGCGAAATTAGATAAAAGTAATGAAATACTCCCTCGAGATTTCGTCAGCTCCATGACGAATGAATACTCACGAGGGACATTGATTTGATCTAACGTTTTATGTAACTTGTAACTTGTAACTGAAGTTAAACTTTAGTCTTTTCTTTTAGGGTTTATAGTGGAGCTAGTATGGCTGCGTCTATATATCGCGTGTCAAATGTTGATAAAACATCCGTCACTGTCGCACTTATTTACGTGTCAAAAGGTAACGAATCCAAACTTTGACACGCGACTAACGCAGCCATGTTAGGGCCCCAACAACGTTAAAAGCATATTGCCATGCTATACATACATTTATATTGAGTGATGAAAAACATTTATTCGTGATATTCGGGAATATATAAACTCGTACATCTATTAAAAAGACTGTATGAATAACTTCGCCTGTTATTACGTAATTAACTATCTTATTTAAGACAACGCACCCTCAGCTTTACAAATAAATAAGCACTAGCAACTTTTAGATTTTATTAGTGGCTAAAGTGCAGTATGTTATGAAGGGAGACGGCGCGCCGTCCGGCCCCGCGGGGTATGTTTCGTAACTCTTATTCAATTTGCGAGCGAATCAGTTCCGCCAACCCGATTATCTTTCGTGTCCGGATTTATATGCTTACAAGAGATCCTAGCGAGATTTAGGAACGTACTCAACTTTATAAAAATCTTTCCCTCATTTCTGTGTAGGTGTCTGATTAACTTTTCTCGGCATTTTATAGCGTTTCCTTTTGAATCTTATTATTTTTATACATGTAACGATTACGTTGTCTTTATATTCACCTAGTAAGTACTTTATATTCAACGTACGTAAATTCTCATGAATTTTATTTCCCCCCTTGTCAAAATGTCAAAAAGGCATGCTAGAATAGAACTACGTATCTTTAGGAGTCAAATTGCCTTTCATTATATCTGTATTAAAATATTGGTCACTAAACATCTAGATAATTATAATCTAGAAATATTAATGTATGTATATAGACACACATAGCCAAGTGTACTACATAGGCAATTAGGCTCACCTCGTTACGCCAACTTGAAAAGGCAGCGCCAATCCCAGTCTTATAACCCCCCGCTCTATCGAATTGACGCTGAATACGTTTCTTTGCAGTGAAACATTACTGCAGTGGTAGCCTCTATGTAGATCCTCTTTATTGGCTCATTGCACTGCAGAGGCAGAGAAAGCAACTAGTAAGTTGCTTTAATGGGGAATCGCTTGGCACATGTACAAGCGGAGAGCAAGAGGCCACTTGCTTCCGTAAACATTTGCCCAATAATTGCCAGTCTTCAGTTACGCTACTAGAATAAATATCTCCGCTCCCGGATGGAATGTACGACCGAATGCCTTTAACACAAAGCATTTCTTTATTGGATGAAAATCATGGCTTATTGTTTTATTAACGAATAACTTGGTATTCTATTTACAATTATGAGTTTATGCGATATCATGTTTACGTATTTGGTGACTCGTAAAAAAACCAGTAGGTAGGTACAACTCGTTATTTAATCGTGAATTTCAGAATAAGCGGAGCCCTTTGTTTTGAACTCATCACAGTCTAATTACGCGCTCAGTTTACAGCCAATTAGTACCATAAATACGCCCTGTATGGAATTGCCGCTTTCCTTCGCACCAAAGCATTGAATGCCGATTAAGTCCCTATCTGAAATCTAAACGAGTGACTTGGAGAAAACTAGAATTTCTATTATTATTTGGAAGGAATTCTACGGAAAGTTAATACTTAGACACGAAGAATACCACGATACCATTGTTACTTGGTTACACGTTTATATTATTGTTAGTGTCGAATTTATTCTGCAAAAGCTTGTTATTAAATTTCACATCGTTATCATACATAATTGGCTTTAATTGTGTAATCTTCAAATTATATAAATTATTTTATACTTAACGATGCCAAGTTATGACGTTTTCTGAGGAATACAGTTTTAACGACAGTAATTTCACTGAACCTTGTGAAACATGACCGAGACGTTCGATTCGTTATTTTTGCGATTTAATCACCTCTACCGAATACTTGGACCTTAAAATAAGCATAATTTACATATTTTTTCAACATTTTCGAAACACGGAAGTAAAAGTTAAAACCTTTATTATTTGGTCTAGATGAATAATGATGTTTCCGACTTAACTTGCGAATAAACGAACATAACATCAGACAATAATTTTCTGTAGTCCAATTATCTCAACAAATCCTCCAGAGGGCCTAATATGGCTGCGTTTATCGCGTGACAAAATGTGAATAAAACATCGGTCACTTTCTGACACGTAGACATATAAGTACGAGAGTGACGGATGCCTTATCCACATTTTATCACGCGATAAACGCAGCCATACTAGGCCCGCAGGACTAACTTGTTTATCCAATTACTCTGAACCATTATTAAAACCAAAGTACTAAGAAACTCTTTCCTTAGCGCTTAGCGTTTCATTTATAAATGATTCGTTTTGATTTTAAGAGGATTAAAAATGCTACGTTGAAATTTTATACAGCGACAAAGCGGGTAATAAACAAAAAATCTGAGCCGCCAAACACTTCCGACTTAAAAGAGAAAGTTATTGCATGGCCCGCTTAGCTGGAATTCAAAATTAAATTAACATTTAGTAGGTATCAGATCGAGCCGGTCCCTCATGGGCCGATCGCCCCACCTTCATGTTTATTTATCAGGTCCTTGAAAGGATACGGTTAATAATATGAGCTGGGCTTAGAGAATTTGCATTACTAATTTGTCGCTTAAGCCTTGTTCAGTGAAACGTTTAAGTATCAATGGACTGCAATAAACGCTTTTAAATCGTTTCCTGTGGAAATGCACATTTTAAGTTGAGGTATTCTGCGAGGTGTTACGACGGTCAAACTGAAAGTTCTTAGAAAATCAAAAACTGATTAAACTAGCAAATTATTAGCTTTCTTACATCTTTTAAAAATAGTGTCCATTGACGTCAATACATCGCTGCATCTGATGGAACCACTGACAAAAGCACTTTGCCCATTCGTGCTTAGGGGTGTCTTCGAGGGCTTTTGAAACGGCGTATGATAGAGACTGATAAAAGAGTGACCTATCAGCAGATTCGTACAAGCTTGAGCATCGGTATGAGTCAAGTTCACAAAATCCTCCATTAACATTTAGCGGTCAGGAAGCTTTGTGCCCGGTGGATACCTCATAATTTGACCGAGGCCCAAAAGCTCCGTCGTGTTGATTGGTGCCGTGAAATGGTTTTAAGATTTAACGGAGGTGACTCAAAAGCTGTGTTCGAAATACTTACGGGTGACGAAAGCTGGATTTACTCTTATGATCCCGAAACCAAAAAGACAGTCTGCTCAGTGGGTGTTTCCTTCCGAGGAGTTGCCAACTAAAGTGAAGAGAGGTCGAAGCGTGGGAAAAAAGATGGTAGCCTCGTTCTTCGGAAGGACGGGTCATTACGCGACAATTGTTTTAGAGGATCGAAAAACAGTTACTGCAGAGTGGTACACTAACAATTGTTTGCCACTTGTCTTGGAAAAAGTTCGGGAGAAACGACCTCGCAGTAGCATCCTCCTTCACCACGACAACGCCTCGTCACACACCGCCAGGCGAACGATCGACTATTTGGTGACGTCAGACTTGGAATTACTGGGTCACCCGCCGTATAGCCCGGACCTCGCACCTTGCGATTTTTATTTATACTTGAAAATAAAAGAAAAACTTCGAGGAAAACGTTTTATGGACGCCGAGGAAGCTGTGGCTGCGTTTCAAAAGGCCCTCGAAGAGACCCCTAAGGACGAGTGGGCAAAGTGCTTTTGTCAGTGGTTCCATCAGATGCAGCGATGTATTGACGTCAATCGACACTATTTTGAAAAGATGTAATAAAGCTAATAACTTGCTAGTTTAATCAGTTTTTGATTTTCTAAGAACTTTCAGTTTGACCCTCGTATATACGCTTACAGTCAGTCGACTGCTACTGTCGGAAAACGACTTCGTATTTCCGAAGATGGCGCAGTTGAAGTGATGTTTACTTCAAGATACTCACCTTGATGCAAGTGCGCGACAATATCTCACTCTATTCAATCATTTTATCTAAATTTTCTTAGTACATTACAGTACATTTACTTAAGGTCTATTCTGTAAGTCGCATATCAAAACAAAAACTTGTGAACACAATCCATAACCGTATTATGTATTCGTGTCCACAAGCCATCCCGACGCGGCATGAGAGCGTCGGTAATACAACAACATTTATCTAAACGGCGTCCTCCCAGCCATAGGACAGTGACAAGTGCTTCCGTGAGTGTTGCCCGTTATGCTTAACAATGGCCACCCTACATCTGTTCTATCCACTATCGCATTACAAGTCTTTCTACGCGATTTGTAAAGGCTTCCTCCTGCTCCACTTCTGATATCGTATCTTGTTGACGGTTTCAATAGGCAATAGCTAGATCAGAAACACCCTCGTCACCGAGTGAATTCTTGTCATCAAACAAAAGGAAACTACCGATGAAAGTTAAAACTGCGTTTGCTCAGCCATTCTCATAAGTTTCAGAATGCGACACTGCAAATTGAGAACAACTAAATATGACAAATAATTGCCGCGCTGGGACACAAACTTTTCAATCGCACCACGGGAACAAGTTCATTATTATTTGTTAGCTCAAACACGCCTTGCGATGAAATTTTCTCTAGACCCGAATAACAAATAAAGTTGGTTAAAAAGTTTATATGCTTCTACGCCACTGAAGAGTCGGAGTTTGCTTTATCATGTAAGTCCATATAACGAGTTAATAATGAACGTTGTTCCAAATGTTCCAATCCACTTTCATAATTCATGCAGTTAAGTAAGAAAATCAAGAAAACAAAGTAAACGTCGGAATATTTGGTTTAAGAACAACCGTACAAAAATCAAGTGATACGAGAATAACAGTTCGCTCTGAACCGTGATCCTAAAGGCGCAGCTGTGCAAGTGGGTAGTCCAGTAAACTGAGACTAACATGATGATTTAAGTCAATTCACAACTCCGCAAGGGTATTAAAGCTGACATGTTGACTTGCGAAATTACCGTGTTGGATTTTAACGAGAATATAATGTTATTAGATATGAAGGAAGAGTGGGTACTCTAACATAAACCATGAAACAGTTTGCGCGGGCATGAAGGTAAATATAATATACAGGAGATTGACTCACGTGAAACCGAAAAGTTGACATTAAATATTTTTAAAATTCATTCGTGGTACTATTTTAAATTACAATGCTTTTTTCAATACTTGTCTCCAAGTTGATATTAAATGTATATCTTATTATTTAAGGAAGTGAAGTTTTAAGTGGGCTTTAGTGACCAATATATAATATGTTTTATTTTAATAACACTCTATGTCAATAAATTTAAATTGGCCCTGTCCGAATACTTTACACACGTAGGTAGTATTTTAAATTATAAAAGAAAACTATATATTTGTAATTACTTGTAGACATCGCTATCCTTTTAAAATACTGTACATCTGCGCGAAAAACATTACCGCGTTATAAAATGAAATCAAATATTGAGGTTTGTTGCTACTTTAGTGACGTTTTCAATTCAAAGTAAATACTTGCGAGTAAAAGGACCGGTTTATAGTAATCGCGGACATTTTTACTTTACTGCATACTCATTTAATGTATTACGAACAGGGTCTATTCGATAGCACATGGATATGTGTGCCCTTTAGAAAAACGGTCAAAGTAAAAAAATGATATGGAAACATCTATGCGGAATATGTCATAATTAATAATGATAACTAGTTAATATCAAAATTTTCAAAAATGGTGCCTCATGAAATCAGTCGAAATCAACCATTTTAGTCAGCTTAGTCATGCACCCTGTTTATGTATTAGAAGCAGGGTTGTATAAAGCACTCCAGCGCTGCATTTTGTGAGGTTAATTAATTGACTTTGGACAGAATCCATCGGAGCCCTCAATTAAGCCCCTAGATTTCCCGGCACAGTCCAGCTTGCAATTGCTCCGCGAAGTTACCTGCTAGCCAAACCGCTGACTCTGTCAAACTCCTGAAAATTAGTTTCAGAATTTTGATGAAAAGTTTAATTGCTTTCTCAATGCCAATATGTGCTTGTTTCTGATAGTTCAATCGAAAAGTTGACATGGCAGGTAGTAAGTTAGGGGAGACTGTTTAACTTTCGTAATGATATAATCTATGACAATATTGAGAATCGCATTATTTAGCGTGTGAATCTAAACACTGGATCCGAAATTATTGAATGAAACCAGATTGGAAACAAACCAATTCTAATGGAGGTAATGTACAAAATTAAATGGATAATTGCAAAGCGTTAAAGGTACATTTTATTTATTATACACTACACGCTATGTATACTAATTACTGTGGGCATTAAGTTATAGGGGTGTTATTGTTCGGTGTGCCATACTTCTTGGCCCGTGCCCCACGAAATCTGATTAATAGCAGCAATATTCGAGCATGCCTGTATGGACCACAAGAATTGTGCTCACAAGCCGGCTAAAGTTTGTATTCGCTCGTAACTCATTGCCACCACTGCTCCCATTAATATTTTATTGTGCAATAAGAACATGCTCCGTATGTGAAATTACTCTTTAATCTGCCAGTGCACATTAGTGGTACCGTTAAACCTTTACAATTACAAGCGAAACATTTCTGAAAGAGCCGCATTTAACAGGTCTGCTTTTATTTGGCGCGATCTCTAGTTTGCTTTGTTATTAAAACATATTATGTGGATACTACATTAATGTTTAGTGTTTAGAAAAAAGTGTTTAGAAAAAAGACACATTAAAATCGAATCCCACATTAATTACTCCATCAATTGAACCACATAAAATATTTCAATACTTACACAAATAAAGTATTATTTGGCAACCCTTCATGGTGTGAGTAAGAACCTAAACCTTTGTCTGCACATTTGTCAGCATTACGTTGGACCGCTGTAGCTTCCCATCGGAATTCTACACATTACTTAATGACTAAGGCACTTTAAGTAAATATTATATACCTAAACGTATATTACAAAAGTCGAAAATTCCATGCTATGAACCTCCATATTTCCCGCTACTGCCCCAATTTATATTATATTAGGGAAAGAAAAGAAAGAAAGTTGTTTCTTAGAAAATGCTTTATTTAAATCAAATTCTCGGTATCTTACTTAGCAAATCAGCCAATGCTGCTATCTGGTAATAATTTCTCGATAAGTTGGCGACGATAGTAAATGTTTCCAATTAATGATAAATATACTGTAATGTGTGTACCTTCAACACTGATAACAAAGAATCAATAAAAGTGTAGTAAAATCTGCGAAGCCGTATTTTCAACTGTAAAAAATACAGTAATTAGGTACTCAATAGCCCAAAAGTAAACGATGATCCTCTTGCATTTCCACACTCGAATAAAATCTATCAACTACGTACAATAACTTCCCTAACCTAACCAAAAAGTAGATAATTAAATTGGGATACCTTTCTTTGTAATATAAAACGGCTTGTATCCACAAATTCGGGTTAGAACGTGTTTGTAGACGGCGAGGCAGCTATTGAAAGCGATCGGTCTGCGAGGGTATAAGGGTATTTATTTAGTGATCCCGCGGGAACAGGGTCGCGACCAACGATAGCTTATTTGCCAATTTGCATCATTAATTCGACACGAATAATTGATTTAATATGTAAATTCAGCAACAAAATTTTCGCGTCATGCTTTTACATGGTGAAAGTAATTTCTGCGTTCGAATAACGAGTAACGGTCGAATAAAGATTCACCTACGCACAATAGAACGAATTAAATGCTGTTCTCGATTAGAACAAGCGAATAGTATCTGAACATGTGCTCCATCGGAATTCTACATATTACTTTCTCACGTGCCTATGTAATGAATATGTAGGAATATATTTAAAAGCGTTGATCCGCGACTTCGTCCACGTACAATACGTTTGATGATCGTCATCATCATGATGTCAGCTGATACACATCCACTGCTGGACACAGGCCATCCCCATCGCGATTGGTCCTATGCATCCACAGCAATTGATGTTATTCCCACGAGGGTTATATTTTTTTTGATAAAAACTGGCCACACGTGGGGCAGTGGCTGTGGCCATAAAACGTTGCCACAAAACTACAAGGTGCACAATTTTGTGTATGGTTTTGTAGCGTGTTTGGGGACGATTAGAAAGGATCACTCAAGAACAGAAGGGAATGAAATTAAGCTAGTCTCAAACTGATCTAGAGTCTAGGATTCGTGCACAGGTTATTTTAATATACCAGGACGATACCTATAGCAGTGTTAATCACACGAATTTCGTAAAAACACATTATTTAATGATCATCATTTTTTATTTAATCTTGATCGCACAAAAATTTAAATTTGAGTACAAAAGGTGGACTTCATGACTAATGACATTAAGTCCTGTTATAAGGTAAAGCTTCGCATTATTGCAGCCACTTTACGACTTTTGCGAGGACTCTTGACGTTCAACACTTTAATTTTCTTTCCTTAAATTTATGAACTAATAAAAAATGGCCTTTTCTTTTTTATTTCTATTGCGTAGGTAACATACGTTTTTAAGGTATAAGAACAACAATCTGTATATTTTACTTCAAATAAAATGCATAACCACTTTTCCTTTACAAACCAGAACTTTTTAAAATACGTGTGCATATGTTTTTAACGCTTACTTGTGTTTTAATAACGAGAGTTCACGGATTTTCTCCGTATTAATCGAACAGCAGAAATTTTATTTCATAGCTGTTGTGAAAATATAAACGGCGTCTGGAATTGACATAAAGTTGTACGTACGTTACGCATTCAATTTTTAAAAGTATTACAAAAGTTCCCAGAACGTAGCTTGGTTGGTTTAACTTATTTAAAACCAAACAAGAGAAAAGTTAAGATACTGATTTGCCTTTTAAACTTCAAAAATATAACCAGCAGAATCAAACCAATACATAAGCTAGAATATTAAAACTTTAAGCAGCTTATGACTGAAACTATGAGTGGAAGTACTCTTAAAATATTTGCAGGAAAAGGCTTCCGCCTTGGCCCGCACCGTGCATTTTTACTTTTGTTCTCAAAGTTGAGTTTGAATTAGCATTTATCGTCTATAGACTGGATTAAAGAGCACCGCGTATTGCGATTTTATACAGTCGCGGCAAATACTGCAATGTAACTACTTAAAAAAAATGTTAATAAGTAGGTACTTAAAACTCCTTATAATCGCTAAGTGTGAAAACTTACTATGCCCCTAAACTGTAAAAAGTAATACTAGAAATTGATCGCCACCTTAGTGCTGCTCTTGAGTTATTTATGGCGTGTGGCGACCAGAAACGACATATTGCATACTTTTCGCTGTGGATCGTTATCAGCGGTGGCTATCACAAGGAACAGCGACAAGAACAACGTTTATTTTAGGGGAACCAACTTCTTGATTGCTGTGAATTAACTTGTTACACAAGTATTTTACTCCACTGTCTGTTAAAATGTAGCTAGATGTGACAAGCTGAGCATAGGAAGAATGAAATTGTGTTTGCTGTACATACCGCTTCACGGACTGAAGTTCATTGGTTCTTTTATATTCAGATAAGCATGCACATAATAAATTATGTATACTTACTGCCGCTGTTCACGAGTACAAGTTTAGTATTTATTGTATTTAAATACAAATTTGTGTTTTTATTCATGTTAAAGTTCATGGTCTTATAAAAAAACGCGCTGTAATATCAAAAATCCCTTGACCGGAAAATTATTTACCTGTCAAAGAAAAACAACTTCAACCATAGTTATTATTACTCCTATACGGTAATGGGGTTTTAAACTTCTCCACTTTGCTCTGTTCTTTCATCAGATGCCTGACATTCTACCATGTCCTCTAGCAGCATCTTGTTTTGGGTCTTCCTCTAGATTTTCTAACTGAGATGGTTTGATGTAGTGCCTAGTTACCTATGTAGTAATTCAACGACAAAACTATATAAAATCACAACAATGTTCATCTACATAACAGAAATTGGAAACCGAAAAGAATTCAATTATTTTCATTTCTCCGAACGGCTGTTTGAAATTGTATAAAGTATTATGATGAAAGCTTGCGATACAATAGCAAAAGGCAAAGCTACAGATTTTGTAAGTATTTTTTATTCGGTATACATCTGTTCGTTCTCATACCCTTGTCTCGTCCCAACCCTGCCATACATCAATGCTGTATATCCTAACACTCTATTTTTATACAACGAATCCAATGAAGCGTAGCATTCTCAAACAAATAAAGTAACTTTTATAGTTATATTCTAAGGAAGAAAACATTTTTGGCGAATGTTTTTATTACAAATACTGTGGTATTTTTATTTCCAATACCATATTCTCCAGAATATAAACGAGAGTGAACGAAACTAGTTGTTTATATTCGCCAAATTTACGTCATCCTTTATTGTCAATTAATTTCAGCCAATATGCCCCTATAGGCCAATTCATCTGATAAAAGAACACTTAGACAGGACAAACCCAGGCAAAACTGTGTCAGTATTTTCATAAACTACTATAGGTCGTCGGCTACAATCGGTCACATCAAGCATATTTACAACAAACTTCCCTATTGGCAATCTCTTTTATTCTACCGACATCTGTCCTGCTTCCGGACCCTTTTCGGACCCTCGTTGAGTTTCCGACACTACTGCCTGTCAATATCTTCATATGATAATATGTTGTGAGTGTCCTTTTTGAATATTTATTGGTGAGTAGTTGAACTTTAGAAACAGAATATAAATTAGCCATTAGATGTAGTTGGCAATCAAATGTGTTCGTGTTGTAGCACGAAGTATAAAGGTACCTTTTTTATTTAGTACATTTAATAAAACTTCCTTTTGTATTTAAACAACTCAGTTTCACAGTTTAACAAAAGCAAGCAAAACAAGCAAAGCTTCTCTAACTATGCATAAAATGTGCTGCTTTAAATAGAAAAGGGATGTAATTAAATTTCAAACAGGGATGCAAATTATCTATTAACGTAGTTATTAAAGTAGCAGTACCTGCTTGAATAAAAATCAAAGAAAAAAGACTGCAAAGTAATATTTTATCAGTTCTGAAACAGGTACCCGGCGGAGCGCGAATATGAATTATCTCAACATTGCTCAATGCTTGGCGTTTTAATTGTAAGCGCAGCAGTAGACAGAGGATTACACTTTAGTAAATGAATATAACTTAAAGCAGCAAGGGATTCTCTACATTTCTTCGCGTTTGTATGTTTTATGTGATAGCAATATTTGAACTGAACACTGTACTTACTTATTAACCAGCTAACATAGCAGATGTGTGGCCCGTACGTTTCTATATATGATATCAAATACTTGTGAGTTTATTGTAAATAATGTTCCCCTTATTCATATACGTACTATAAACCTGTTTTATTTAAAGTATGCTTTGGCCTTTGTATGGATTAAGCATATTTCATGCACACTTTAGCACGTGCACGTTTATGAATAAGAGGAGCAGTATTTACAATAAACTCACAATTGATATCATATATAGAAATATACGGACCACACATCTGCTATGTTCGCTGGTTAAGCAAATAGTCAACTAAAACGCTCCGCGCGCAGGCCAAATTACAGGGCCTAGATTCTAGCCGCGCCTAAAAAAGTACCCACAGAATTTATCGTTCCCCTTTGAAATAGTATTTTATCTCTACTTTATATAATTATATTATCCTATACTTATATTATGAGTATGAGGATGTTTATCTTTGAATCAAATAAACGGCTGAACGGATTTGGTAGAAATTTAGCGCATAGATGGTCTAGATCCAGATTAGAACATAGACTACTTTTTACCCTGTACAAATTCATAGGCCCTGAGAAATCACGAGTTCGTCGCTGACGAAGTGGCGGGCAAAATTTATTAAAATATTTAAATAAAAAAGCTTTTTCTCGCAGCTAATAGACGCATATTTAAGCTGAAAGGTAGTTGAATTTCATGAGACTGGTAGGCTACTTTTCATCCCAAAAACTAGACAGCTCCCACACGAATAGCGATAAACGACTTCTATGTATGCTGACGGTGTAGCAGGTAAAAACGAGTATGTACTATGTAGTAGTAAATTACTTTAGAGTAACAATTATGAAATACGCCGAAAGAAAGGCAATGAAACATGAACTGTATTCTTATATAAATATTTATTTTTATCATGAACTGTGAATGAACATCTTATTTTATATCCAGACAGTGTATAAAGTAATACTTAAATTACCGAAGCAAAAATATATCGAATTAGCCCTTTCAAAAACTTTTAGCAGCCCTCAAAGCGACACGAACGGCTAGAATGTGTCAAAGCATTTGATAAAAACCATGCATCCGTAAATCTCCATAATGACAGTTGCCGTCCGACGGATCTGGCAAATCCCGGGTGGGCGCTATCTACAAAAACATTCATACATTTTGATAGCGCTAGTTAACACCTCGACTAGACGGTTTAATTAAATTTTCACTCTACATTGTTACAATTTAGCGCCCTCCGCGTTATAAAAAGTAATGTTAATAAGATCTGGCCCCGGGTTTTACGCAGGTACTAAATCAGGCCTCTTTTCATTTTGGCAGAGGTGTCTGTTCATTTCTTTCCGCTCCGGAAGGAATTAAACTCGTCTATGAGAAATTTCAAGCTCATTCAGTTTGTTTAACTGGGTTAAAGTAAGCGAGTTAAAATTAATTATGGTTTAATTTAATATAAAACTTTAAAGTTAGATAATATCTTGAATTTGGTGTAAACTTTAGGTAGGCACCTGAGTTCTAAGGATATTTGAATCATCTTGGAAGGGTCATAGCGCTTATGATTAAAAATCTATGGTGTTGCTATGCCGATTTATTTTAAGTAGGCATCATTTATCGTAATGATAAAATCTCCCAGTGATATAAATTACGGTTTACCTACAGAGCTCGACTTTCGGGTGGAATTTAACTACACCATCATTCTTACCGGCCGCCTAACTCGGGTAACAACTCAATTTTATAGTAGTAATCGATTACGGGCTCGCAGTGCCTCGCGTTGAGTTTCCTGCCAATAATGCAGTCACATGAGTTATACAATAATTTTAACGACAGTAGGAGTTGTCCAGTAATTTAAACAAAGAATGTGAGAATACACCAACTCTGAGAAATGCGGCACTCAATCACGGCTGAACAATAAAGCATCAGATCGTTAACTCTTGAATTATCGTGTAAGTACTCATGAACATCATGACACCGTTACATTGTAATTCTTAACGGCGTACTTTGCTCCTTAACAATGTTTAACTTTATAGCGATACATTTATCCCGTGGCGTTCTTGGTGTGGTAAAATACGAGTAGGTGTTATCCTAAACGTTGTGTACGAGAGCTTTAACGATATCAGTGCATTTTGGACGCGATGCAAACAATGAGCTCTGTCTTTGTTATCACAAGAGCATGGTCTTATAACATACACGATGTGAATCATATAATTACCAGGACATGGATTAGGAGGATTGTAAAGGGCCGCTAAAATCGGGTAGCTGTCAAACAAAAGCACAAATTTAGCTCCGGGCGAAAACGTTTCTCACCCCCTAAATGAAGTCCAATTTCTCGATTTTAGAATATGTTGTAGTTATTGTAAAGACCTAGGACTGTACGTTTCTGTTTTTTTAATTTGTTGTGTTCAAAGAAATATTTTCTTGGAAAGGATAACGTAAAGGCATAGTTTTTTTTGTTCCTACAACATATGTATTCAAAAATCTTAAAAATCGGACGAGCTTTAAGGGTAGAGAAACGTTTTCGTATTTTGTATGGAGATTTTTAGCTTCACAATCCTTTTAAGAGGAGAGGTTACATACAGCTAAAAATTTGGTTTTTATTTAGGGGATTTCTTTCAATTGAATTTTTCACAACTGAATTTTTTTCTACCATTTATTACGACGCATTTATGTGGAAGTTACGGGATCTCACTTAAAGTAAAGTTAACCGTGGCCAGTATTCCACAGAAAATAAAAACGTAAACTTGAATCACTCAACACAAAAACAAAATGTATCCTCAAGTGTAATCAGTTGAGCGTTCAAAACCAAAAATTAACCTTATTGTTTTAGAAATCTAAAAATTTAGGATGTTAAGTAACCGAATTTATTTGTTACATTGTTGAAAATTAATCACTGGATGTTGTAAATAGGCAAAGAGTCCCACCCCATGTATGCGTATTGGAATTAAACAAATCATCTGAGTAAATAGATAAATCATCTGAATTGCCAGCGGCCCCTGCCAGGTAGGCTATGAAACGTGCTACTTATAGCTATGTATTATACAGAGAGCTCTCGATATTCCGTTTATTATGTTAGCGTATGTGGACCTGATCTTAGCTGAGGATGCTCTACGTTTAGTATTAAATTAATATGCTGACGTTGGAATGTCTAGCCAGTCATGCTACGTAAATTTGTTGCAAGCTACTAATACACAAAAAATATATGGTTAAGTTTTTCTATCCATATCTGGAAAACTGGCAATTTTATGTACTTAAAGATTTCTTACACGGATACGTGGATTTGAAATTTCAAATACCGCAGGTCTTTATAATGCGAATTCTACTGCCTTAACACCTCAAATTTCGGAAGGATTTGATAAACTCTTAAATTGTTTCATTTCTATCGAGTTGCCGAGTTGCTGAGTGGATGGTTCAAATTTTTTTTTTGCCTCGACATGCACTGCAATAGCAACTAACACAAAAGTAAATTGAGTTACTTCTATCCTACGCTGCGCTACCCTACTCAGAATCAAGGAGCAAAAACGAAAAAACGCATCGCCGACCACAGCCCACAGACCACAGCCCAGAAATAACCTTACGAAATCACAAACCATTAAAAATTGAGGCATCGTTGGTCGATATACCTCATAGTCGTGTAGCCTCAGCATCCCAGTTCCTGGACCAAAGAGTAATCCGATTTCCCCACTCCGCAATATTATACGGGCACGAGGGAAATATGTCTAAACACTACAATCTGCTGAGTTCCGCTCGGTAGAACACCCGAAAGGCATATCGAGCATAGATTGCACGGAGTAGCGTATAGCGTATAGCGTGAACTCTACCCGAATTTCATGCTAATCTAAAGCAAAAAAAGAGAAAATAGTTGAAATTTAAAACGTTTCATATATTTATAATTACACTATAAGTATGTAAATAAGCCATCGTTCAATCTTGTTGGTTTTAAAACGTTTATAAAGGCCTGCGAATTTGCTAGAATAGAAAATAATTAAGCCATTAAAATGCTACATGGATAAAATTCATTTCAGGATTTAGTTATTATAATAAACTGGGGATATTTAAAACGTAGATAAACGCTGGAGTAAAGTATATACTAGAAATGCAAAATAGTTAAAAAATATTCCATAAAAAGTTTTTTACAATAAAAGCTAAGGTATTTTGTTATTTTGCAATACATCGTAAGTTTCGCACGCACGCACAAATTGCAAAATATTAAAATACCTCGGTTTTTTATTGTAAGTAAGTGTGACGATATTTTTGATCCTTAGACATTTTTTATCTGAATACGTACTACTTAAAATAGCGTGCAGTCAAGTAGAAATGTTCGTTATCGCTAACTTGGTCGGTTTCCACCCGTGCACACTGCAAAATTTATTGTAGAAACCCCACTAAAATAACAGTCAACTTCAATATAGCTTGCTTTATTTCCACGCGGAATGATATGGAAAAAATCGTAAAGTGTTTACGTTTATGTACACGCACCCTTGCACGGTTTTTTAATAAAGATAGACTGATTTGACTGATCCAATACACCGCAATAAAAAAACATTTTTTTTCCTAAAGATTTATGACAAATGGGTTACTCGTATTTAATATAGGTAAAAGAAAATGCAGGTTTTCGACAGATGGACAACAAAGTCACATTATACGGGTTCTACTTTTGAGTATTTAGTCGGAATCCTAAAAAATAGCCCAAGCTAAAATATTATTCTTATCGATATATCAAATATCTTAATGTAACGTCAAGGCAACTGCATGCACCATGCACCTGACAGAGCTGAGCCAACCACTTTAAAATCACTATATCACAAAGTATTAAAATATATCAATTTATGAAGTCTTTGTGATATTTATAATTGAAATGACAGCGTCGCATGCATGAATTTTGCAAGCGCAAGCGAGTTCAAGCTAGCGATGCATCTCTTAACAAGAGCTAGCACTTTTCTGGGACGACGCGGTCGGTGAAAGAGGCGAGGGTAAGTCACATGGACCAATTAAAACTCACGAGCGAACCTGACGTTATAATTAGGGAACGTGTATTGTGTTGCCATCAGAAGTTACATGTAATGTTCATATGCATCTAATGGTGTTAGAGCTCGTTAAAGCGATCAGTCGCTATATTTCACTCTCAAAAGCTATCATATTGCCACGAAATAATTCGTTTCTGTTTCTAGTTCGATAATTTAAGCAATATGAAAATTAAACGCTACCTTAACTTTAGCTAAAGTATTACATCAAACAGGACCTTTCAACGCTTCATTTTCTTTGTTTAGGCCGTAAGTTAAAGGGCCCATTGATAGTAAGATGACCCGTAACACCCGTAATATGAAAAATGCAATACGGTAAACAACTACACAATTACGTAGATGATTTTTCGAAAAACGTTTAGTTCCATGCATGAAACTAAAGGGTGAAGAAGCATCCTAAATAATAATTGGTCACCCCTGCTTTATCCGATATTGATGTAATCTAACGGCATACACAAAATGATTACTCGTTCCTTAGTTATGATTTTACACACACAAATTTGAAAAAGGCATGAGATAATTCTCTCTAAAATGTCCCTGAGTATGGCGGTAAATAGTCAGTCCCAAAAGTGAAATAAAATAACACAATCGCAGTTGCGGTTTAGTGACTTCATTTTTTGCAGCAGCATGCAGCGATTAACAAAATATTTGATAAGGTCCGATTTACAACTTCAAAAAACTCACCTTCGAAAGTCACCACTCACAACAAAATTCGATTTCTTTTCAACATTTCTTCGTCCACTCGCAGATGCCAAACGGGAAAAGCATATTTAACAGAATGCAGGAAACATGCAATAGTGCCGAATTGGCTGGAGGCTCATAAAACGAACAAAACCCGGCGGTGTATGTAACCTGTCGAAAGGTAAATACAAACAAACTATTCCAATATCGTTGAGCGCTAGTCTACAATGGCGAACCTGCGTTATGGTCGAGCGGGCAAGCGATAAATATATCCTGGACTTATTGTTTTACCGATGTCCCCATCGTTTTGTGGCTATTTTTATTTTTACTCAAAGTGTAGCTTTAGTACTTTCTCAGCACTGGTTTACGGTGATCCGACTTTTTTCGACAACTTATTTTGTAATTAACACCTTGAAATTGCTATTTATCAACGTTAAGTTATAAATGAGTACCCGTAAACTAACGAAACATTTTCATGAACAAACAAAAAAAGCATAGGGGTCGGAACCTTTTGAAGTTGGTTAGAAGCAAAGTAATTATTTGTCCGGGGTCGTTAGGGACTGTAGGTCACCACTTACAGGGATTAATAAACTTGATAAATAATTGTTTATTTACAAACATATTTTTCTTCATACCAGATGGCACCGTTAAATCAAGCTTAGCTGGTTCTGGGTGCTACGCAAACCATGCTACGCCGTAGCACTTAATAATACGATTTTTATCAGCTACCAGGAAGCGATTCAGTGAATTTAGGACGTAGTTCTGACGGTTAAAAATGAAACTATATTATTTTTTATAAATACCGCTTTTTGAACACGATACAAACAGTGTACTAAACTACTAATAAATCTTAACGAATACAAATTCTCTTGATCACAATTTTAAGTACCTTTTATTTAAGAGTACCTACACTAAGGAACATGTCTAGTTATCTAAGTAACGTTTGAAATTACTGCAAATTGAACGTTAGATACCATGTAATTTAATGCGTTATTTTCGTGAATACAGGTGAATAGAGTTACATTAAGATTGGTAATATCTGTAACTGCACTCAGTTGCACAGTGAGTTCATTGGGAACTACATTATTAAACGGGAATAGACGTATTTTGTTAGCAATAACAATAATAGCTATAGTATAATAACTATATGGTAAAGTAACTTTTGTTCCAAGTTAAAGTTAACAGCTGTACAAACTCCTTCATTTACTGTAGATATTGTATAAAAGAAGTGCCCAGTATTAGTCAAACTATGAATGAGTATAAAAACCAATAAGAATGATGGCTGCCGCACCGAGTCCGTGGAGGTTCATCTGTCATGTCAGTTCACCAATTTTCTTCCCAAATACCCAACTTGTGTTTTCTTTATACACTCAATTAACTTTCCCGGCAACCTATCCATCAATCGAATGATTTTATTGAATAAATAACTCTCAGCGGGAAACATTCGGCTGGCTGGTCATAATTTTAGTTACGGAAAGGAATGTTCTTCTTTTGTTAACGTCCAACTGGACTTTAATAACTAATAAAATATCCGTATCACTACCTACTAATGATAACAATTTAAAACTTAGTTTGTGTATCTATTTATGTCGTAGTTTTGGGCAGAACGCTCGATTCGATTCGCTGATTCGTAGCTTGAACATTAAGAACACTTACTCTAAAAAATATTATTTAGATCCCGGAATATTTAATAGCTTTCAATAGAAAAATGAGAAATAAGTGGGTTGCCTTTGACCTGTTATATCACTATCAACTTTATGTTAGCTCTTATTTACTGGATAACAATGGCGGCCGAGTTATAAACTAAATGATAACATGTCAAAGGCAATATGATTTTAACCTGGTAGAATAGAGACCCTGTGGCGACAGTCAGTGGAAAAACTAGGAGTTACTTAGTACATTTACCACCTATTACATGACTTGTAATATCTTGTGCCAAGAGACTATTATAGCTAGTTTGTAAGTTAGATCCGTCTTCAAATCAAATATATAATATTATTATTTAAGAAATATGAAAAATGAATAAAATTATGAGTCCTTTTTAACTCCGTCCTTGGGTAATACATATATAAATCTATTTAACTATATATAATTTTAATCCATAATCCAATAAGATAAAAACCAAATTTAATTAACTGTTACAAAAAGTTTATTAATTTACCTACAAATCTCATAAAAC
Source organism: Acleris sparsana (assembly GCA_923062465.1). NCBI lineage: Eukaryota > Metazoa > Arthropoda > Insecta > Lepidoptera > Tortricidae > Acleris > Acleris sparsana. The sequence continues at coordinate 9,458,857 of OV281293.1, forward strand.
CTCACATACGAAGAAAATGAAAGCTACATCGTAAAAGAACGCTCGAAACGTATTTTTCATAAGTAATCTTTACCGTGACTAAAACCGCTGGGTACAAGAGTGGGGTCTCAAAGAAATCAACGTGCTCCCTTTTCAGAAGCCCGAGTGCGTCGGAAGCTTTGAGAGCTTGTGATATTTTGTAACGATATTTTAATGTGCACGTTCCATATTTGATTTCTACCCAATAAATGTATTTGTAGTTTGAAAGGGCATTCTTGTTTGTATTTTTTATGTCAGCAATAATATTATCAAACGCAAAAAAGGAGAGGTCTATCACTCACCAGATAATTTTGAACCTTGCATTATTTCGTTAATTTACCGGCAACTTATTACAAGATACGTCAAGTAAGCTGGTCATTATGTTACTTTGACATTAACACACGGTAATAAATACGAGTATAAAATACATTTTGATGCAAATGTGGAAAGTATATCATTTTACACGGGTCCCGAGGTGTCTCCGAGCTGCAAGCGAAAGAAAAACATCAATGTTGAAAAACAAGACTCGAAACGAAAGAAAAACATCAATGATACAAAAATAAAGTAGTTATTAAAAGACCCAACAAAAAATCCATTTTTCCGCACGACATACAGCTACAAAAGTAGCACTTTTTGAGCAACTGTATTATAAAAGATGTTTGTTTAGTAGAAGCGCAGAACGAAACTGAACAGTCAGACTTTAAAATAGCTATATCCTATGACAAAAATACATAATCTAGAATTATACAAAACCGTTGAAATAAAATAAAATACCATGCGTAAGTTAAGTTTCTCGCCCAAGAAAAAGATCGGCTGTCAGTAAAAGAGACACGTATATTAATAGTTGATCGCTGGCTATTCGCACTGCCGGCGAGAACTCTTTCCACTAGTTTGTCGAAACAAAAAATATAGATCCCGTGTCAAGAAAGCAGACCAAAATATTAATGTTCATTGCGGGCTCAACTGGCGTCCCGCTCATTGTCGACGGTAGGACCAAGTGCCTTAAAGAGGAACATGTGTCAAAACTCAGAATTAACACAAGAGCAAATAAATAAAATAGATAATATTTGTCCTGATATTATTCTTATTACTTTAACGAAAAATTTAAAGTGAGGGTATTTAAGGTTTATGTGATATTAAAATTGTAATAACAATCGATAAAGACATAAGCGATCTGGATAATATGAACCTCATTTACTGGGTCTAAATCAGCGCATACATGGATAATTTGTTACGGAACAGAGAGAGAGGACTTCCACGTAAACAGATAATCGAGAGTGAAATACAGTTCAGAAAGATTTATGGGCGGTTAAATATTGATATTAGTTAGTTAAAGGCCTTAATCGGCTTGGCACTCGCTCGACTCAAGTAACTGCGACCCTCTCAATTAGCCCGAGGGTTACCACGTCGGTAGCCACTTTATCTTTCAGCTTACGAGTATATACAATTTCATGTTTGTTCTTGAATGTAAGTTACCTTATTTTTGTAGGTCAAGGACATAAAATAAAAACTTAAAGGAAAAATAAGATAAACGCACAAGAGTAAAAAATAACTGTTCAAGGTATTAGTTTCTTTTTTTATTTATTTGACGATTGCTTGTATAACCGTTCCCAAAATAAAGCAAAAACAAAAAAGGTTAAAATTATTGTATTGGGTACATCCTATTATTATTTTCCTTTTTTTATTAATAAGGGAGGGAGGTCTTTGCCCAGCAGCGGAACGTTATAGGCTATTAAATTAAATTAATGAATTAATATGACACTCTGTAGAAACCAACGGGTATCTATTACGGTTAAAAAACATAGCTCTGACGGACGTACAGCGTAAGCTTAATGATATGGTTCTTTTGCCTGTTTTGGGTACGGAACCCTGAAAAGATAAACTGCTGAGCCGATTTTGTTTTAGCCGATCTTGCTTCTATCTCGTAATGTTATCATAACTCTACGGTAGCTCTTGTTCACTTGTCAGAAAGAATTACTATAACACGTGAACAATATGATTAGTAAATAGAAACAAGCTGAAATAAATTGGAATAGACCGCCATGTGTGTTTCACAATCGTCTAGACCGTAAAATAAGTAGAAAAGCGGACCAAAGGCGGACATCGCATATACGAAATAAAAATAAAAATAAAATCGCTATTCGAAAATTCCGTGTCCGTAAAGTATGTAAATCATTTGTTGGTCAATGCATTCATTTCTATAGTACATTACCTGACGTAGTTTTAAAATTACCCTTTCCAGAACTTAAAAAATATTTGAAAAGGTCGTTAACGTCTAAAGCGTATTATAGGGTCGAGGACTATCTAACAGACAAAAATGCATGGCCTAAACCCGAAACTTATAATAATAATAATAATAATAATAATAATAAGCCTTTTTATTTCCTTATCAGTTAAGTACAATTTCCTTATTACTAAGATGCGTATTAGTGTTTACCTTACTTTAGTTTTGTTAGTAGTAGTATTTTAAAAGTAAAAATTAATATGTATAATATTTATCCGATAGGAACCCCTTCTAGGGTGTAGGCCTCCTCCAATTCGTTCCAGATTTCTCTTTCTTCCGCCTTGTACATCCACTGTTTTCCTGCTATTGCCACTATGTCGTCGCTCCAGCGCTTTTGTGGTCGTCCACGGTTTCTCTTACCGCCAGGTCCCGTCCATAGAGTTACCTCTCTAGTCCACCTCTTATCTTTGTAACGCGCTAAGTGTCCGGCCCATTTCCATTTTAATTTAAGGACATAGTTAAGGGCGTCAATTAATTTGGTTTTGTGCCTAATATGCTCACTTCTCACTTTGTCGATTTTTCTTAACTTAAGCATGCTCCTTTCCATAGCGCGTTGGGTGGTAGTGATTTTAGTTTTAGCTTTTTTCGTGTGGCGCCAAGTTTGGCATCCGTAAGTAAGTGCTGGCAGAATATTTGTATCCATCACAATTTTTTTAAGACTTAGAGAGTAATCTCCTTTAAAAATTTCTTTCAACGACCAATATTTCTTCCAACTTATGTTTATACGTCGGTCTATTTCCTCTTCTGTGTTATTGTCGCTGAAAGCAATTTCTCTTCCCAAATAAATATAGCGCTCTACATATTCAAGTGGTGTTTGGCCAAGGGTAATAGGTTGTCGTTTACTATTCGTCATAATCTTGGTTTTTTCCTCATTCATCTTTAATCCTACTTTCTCGCTCTCTTCACTTAGTGAGTTTATCATTCTCTCTAGGGTTTTACTCGTGGAGGCGAAAAGAACGATATCATCAGCGAATCTGAGATGGTTTAGGTATTTGCCACGTATTTTGATTCCCTCTTGTTGCCATTTTAGTTTTGAGAATATATTTTCTAGTACGGCAATAAATAATTTAGGTGAGATCGGGTCTCCTTGCCTCACGCCTCTGCCTATAGGAATCGGTTCCCCTCTTGTTTCTAGTCTAACCGTACTTTTACAGTTATTATATAAGTCTCTTAGTACATTAGTATAATTCCGGTTGATTTGAGACTGATAGAGTGCTGCCCATATAGAGTTATGAGAGATGGTGTCGAATGCCTTAGCGTAGTCGATGAATGCTATATATAGGGGTTGATTGAATTCCTTATGCTTTTCTATAATTTGTTGCATAACATGCATATGGTCTGTGGTTGAAAAGCCGGAACGAAATCCTGCTTGCTCTATCGGTTGGGCGTTATCAATTTTTGGGTTCATTCGACTTTGTAATATTGATGTAAACAGTTTGTAGATACTAGACAAGAGGCTGATTGGACGGTAGTTCGCGATATCTTGTGGATTTCCTTTTTTATATAATAAAATTATTTCTGAGCTTTTCCATTGTTCTGGTGCGTGGCCTGAATTTAATACCAGGTTGTATAACTTCGTCAGTATAGGAGCGAGTTGAGCTTTTCCTAGTTTCAGTGCTTCATTCGGGATACCGTCAGGACCAGGGCTCTTGTCTAGTTTTAGTTTCTTGATGTGCGTTAATAGCTCTGTAGTCTCAATAGGATTAATATTATCATCACCTTCAAGGACCGGTAGATCTATAGCTGGGCGACCATTATCTGTTTTTTCGTATAAGTGCTTGTAAAATTGTGTAGCGCAGTTTATAATATCTTGTCTTGTTTTTGTTTTTATGGATTGTGATTTTAAGCTTTGTATCCATGTTTGATTACTATCTAACTCTTTAAAAGCTCGTTTTGTACTTCTATAGCATTTTAAGTTTTTTGTAATGACATTTTGCCGGTAGTTGTGATAGTCTTTCCTTAATGATTTACTGGTTACTTTAAATAGTTTGCTGAGCTCTTGTTTCTCTTCTTTCGTCTTGTTTTTTTGTTTAATTAAGGCGGACCGTCTTTCCATGAAGCTTTGTGTGATTTTACTTATAATCCTATTTTCTGTGATACCTGTTTTTTGTGTGGGGTGAATTTCTAGGCTTTTCTTGATCGCCATCTCTATATTATTGTAGAAAGATTGCACATGTGTGTCTTCTGTTTGTGTGTAGAGTACTTGTAGATTATTCTCTAATTCCTGTTGGTATAAATCAATTTCTTTTTCAGTTTTCAGCTTGCTTGGCTGGGGTCTGTAGTTTGTTCTGCTCTTCTTCGAAACATTTTTAATTGTATAGGTAGCTCTTACAAGTCGGTGGTCAGATGGGAAATCCACGTTGTTTAGGATTTCAACATCTGTTATGGTTTTTCGTTTGTTCGTTAAGATGAAATCAATTTCGTTTTTTGTTTTATGGTCAGGGGAGATCCATGTCCATTTTCGACTGGGTTTCTTTTTGAAATACGTATTCATAATACTTAATTTATGTTCGTATGCAAACTGAACTAGTGTTTCTCCTCTGTCATTTCGGTTTCCGTAACCATATTTTCCCATTATGAGGTCTTCATTTTTTCTCGGTAGTCCGATTTTGGCATTGAAGTCTCCTATTACGAGCACTTTGTCTCCGGCCATCAAATAAGCTTGGTCTAGTGTTTCGTAGAACTCACAGATATCTTCGTTTGTTGCATTTTCAGTGGGTGCATATATTTGTATTATAGAAATTATATTATTATTGTACTTTATCTGTAGTAGTGCGACTCTTTCTGAAAAACCTTCAAAATTGTGAATATTCTTTTTGAATTTTTTCTTTACTAGGAAACCAACACCATGTGATCCTTGGGTTTCTCCTTTATAGCAAAAAATGTAGTTATCCATTTCTTCTATCTTACAGCCTGTTCTTCTTACCTCTGCTAAGCCTAGAATATCAATTTCTACCTTCTGGAGTGCATGCGTAAGCTCGATCATTCTTTCTCTTGATGATAAAGATCTCACGTTGTATGTTCCTATTTTTAATTGCTGTTTACTAGATTTGTTGTTGATTGGAGGGTTTTGGTCGATCTCCCCACGGTGACCAGCCGGCTTGGGGATTATAGTGTTTTTTTCTGGGTGGTATTCGTATTGGGGGGGCGCTGTTAGTTGCTATTTGTTTACCGCTTGTTGCTCGTTTAATGTCAGATTGACATATGATTGTTTGGGTTCCCGAGTCACATATGACTGGATATCTACTTTATTTCTTTTAGGTATTTGTTTCTCTTTCGCTTTGCCTTTATCCTGTGCTGGTTCTTCAGCCCGATATTGACTCCGGATCGGTGACAGTGACTCTGACAAATTTCTTTTGCTGTAGCGCTTTGTTTCTTGCTCTTTATTTTTTATTTTGACTATTTTATCATATTTGATAATTACATTATTACCCAGGTCCCTTTCTTTTTCAGCCTCTATTTTCAACAGTTTGCGTTTCTCTAATATTTTTTTGGGGTAATCTTCTTTAATGTAATAGCCACTGCCATCCAGGGATTTTTTATTTTTAAGTATTCTAATTTTCTTTCCCATAGTAGTTACGGTTAGAACAACTGGCCTTGTGCTGTCACCTTTTTTTCCCATTCTTCTGACGTTTTCAATTTCCGTATTGTTTAAAATCACTTTCATTTTGTTGTTTATTATATTTAATACATGTTTCTCTAGCCCATAGTAGCTTTTTTCAACTTCTTCCAGGCCAAAAAATATTAAGTTTCTTTTCCTGATATGTCTTTCTATGTCATCTATTCTCTGCTCTTGTTCCTGTAGTGTCTGTTCTATGTAAGTGCTACGTATTTCTATGTTTTTAAATTTGTCGTTGATGTTTTCATTTATATTCAAAGTGATGTTATCTTCCATAACTTTCATCTCTGTTTGTTGTTGAGCTAATCTGTTTTCTATTGACTCAAGGGCTCTTAGAATGTTGTCCATTGTTAACTTATTTCCTGTTGATTGACGATCTTTATATACAACTGATGAAGTTTATTTATTTATGTGGTGCCGGTGCCAGTGCCAGTGCTGCTCCCTGTAATTCTTTGTAGCTTTAAGTTTGGATCTTGCAAAATAGTTTAGCTACTCATCGATAGATGGCGTTATATTTCCAATAGTGTTGATGAGTCTCAGTTGGTGTCTGCTGGTTTGGTTAATTGTCCACAGATGGCGTTGTAGTTAAAATCTTAGATGATCGGTGATTAAGCACAATATTGTTCTAGATTTTAGGTTATAAATATTATAATATAGTCTTGCACATATCACTTACAGTTTTTTAGTAGTTAGTTTACTAGTTTTCCATTAATTAGGCACTTTCGCACTAAACACATGATGTGAACACTATTTTTATCGGAGTTGAGGTTCTAGCAAGGTCTATCACATTAATTGTTTTTTACACAGTTTATATTCTTTTTACACACTTGTCCACATGAATCTTCTGTTTTCTCTTCCTTCTACATAATAGCACTATTATATGTCCGATTTAGTGATTTTTTTACGTATTTTTCGAATTTATAAGCAGAGCTGACGAAAATGGTGTCCTTTACGACGTACGGAACCCGAAACTTAGTCAATAATAATTTGTTAAATGCAAAAGCTTTATCCTGTTTTTTCTTGTCTAGGGGACACCGTTGATGCAGGAAAACATATCGAAACTTTTATGTGGTCATCTTGCACCATCTCATATACACATAAGTAGTTGATTCTATTTTTTATTTTTTATTTTCTCTCTCTATCTCTCCCGTAAGATTTTTGGCATGTTTTCCTGCTGAACTACACATGTTATTTGATATTATATTTAATTTAATATTTGTAGCTTTATATAATGCTAGACTAAGTAGTACCATTGTAATATGAAATATGTTTAAAAAATGACTGACTGCTGAGTTTCTTGCGGCGTTTCTTCTCGGCAGTGGTCTCCTCTTCGGAAGCACTGGTAGATTCTTGACGTGTAAAAGTGCCCGAGCGGCCTACTTACTGAATAAATTTATTTTATCTTTTTATTTTTTTTATCTTTATGGAATATCTCCTGTTTTAGTGAACATTCCTACGAGTGACGTTTAGAACAATGAAAAATGCAAAATTGCGAAATTTAAATGAACAATGCGATGTTTGATCCGAATTATAATACTACTACTGTTACTATTGTTGTTGGTTTTTTCCACCGCCTATTCTAAAAATTCGGCCGTTTTAACGACTCGATCAAGTCGATCAGTCCCTTGCGACGAGCCCCTTGTACAACTCTTGTCGGATCACTTTCGGAAGGGGCTTCTATTCGTCTCAATGTACTGGGCTCACCCCTAGTCGCGTTAACAAATATTGAGGTTATTTACATATTTATTATTGTTATCACTAGTATCCACTCTGTATTACATAATTAAAACATGAAAACATTATGTAATTTATAGATTCCCAAAGTCGTCCCTGCCGCCCCCAGTGGGCGCTGTAGGTATCCGGGGGGCGGTGAGGCCCTCAGAAAAATAGGGGGTGCTGAAGCTATTCAGGGGGGCGCTGCCCGTATTGATAAAATAGAATAAAAAATATAAAATAAAGAAAAGTACGAACAGCAAACTCTATAAATTTATCTGAAATTCCATTATGATACAGTTTATTGTATTTTAGTGCTACTTATATTAAGTATTCCTCATAGGAACATATATTTGTTTTCTGTCCTAAAAATATCCAATGTTAATCCTTGTACTATTTTTCTGTTAGTACCCAAATGTACGTCAGACAAAAAATACCAATGATGTAATTTATACATAGAAATTGTGCAAGTTCCAAAACATGCGCTACTGAAGTTTAATACTAAACCGCAACACAACAAAACAATTATAACTCATTCAATACGCCGAATGCCGTCTGTAACATTCAAGTAACACCCACGGACTATATTGTGCTGGAATGCAATACTGAGAATGCTGTACATACTGCTCACATGAATTCCTGAGGCTTCAACTTTGTGTGCATATTACGTGTGCTAGTGCTACGCTTAACTGATTACCGGAATTCCGGTATTTGTCGTACTGTCACGATGACCATATTGTAGCGTCATCGTCCAGTGAAGTGTCAAAGGGTTAATATACCGATTATTACCCGACAATTTTAAATATCGGAGTGTTAACCTGCTGTTATAGTCTTTACGTGGTCTTCTTCGTGGTTTTTAGGGCTTTTCTATCTCCGCTTAAACGAATCTGATAAATATTTTGTAAAATAAAGTAAGCAGGCCCAGAAGGCTAATTTTAACTGATAGGTTTATTCTTTACCTGACAATGATTTAATCAGGCTGTAGAAAGGTCTACCTATATAAATTTTATTTTATACAAGGTTAACTGGAAGAGATCCCTTATAGGGATAAGTTCGCCTTTGTACATACCTTTTTTGTTTCTGTTTATTTTTGATTTGTTAGTTTCTGTTTGTACAATAAAGAGTTTACATACATACATACATAAATTGGACTATGTAATCAACAATGTTAGATAAAAAAAAAGGTCAAGTGAGAGTCGGACTGGCGCACCGCACCGTATTTGGGTCAATTTCTGAGCGTGTTTTTTTTTTATGTCTGGGCTGAAAATCGAGGTGATATATGATAAATATAATGAAATTTATTTTTTATATCCTAATGCTTATTATTTCCTACTGGTATAAGGTAAAATTAACTGGATGTATTATGTTTACATTATTCAAAACAATATTTAAATCGGTGAAACCAAGACTTGGTGGCGCGTCCAAGAGCTGGGTCAATAAATGAAAAAAAACATACTGAGGTTCGGGTATACGTATGCCCTTTTTTATTATTAGAATATAAAACTGGACAATACATAGCATTATTACTAATATACACAGATTAATTATTTATATTATTTAAGTAAGTAATCGATTCCTACATTTTGTCCGCGCGAGAGAACTAATTCGGGTGGGCAAATTTAAAACCGTTATAACTTCACTAGTAACGCTTTAATGTTTGCCGCCCCCTCCCGTCCCTTTCACCTTAGTCGCGATCTAACGCTCGACGTAAGCTGTGGTGTTTTATGTTGCTGCGAGTGCCATTAAAACACGTAAGTACTAATCTCCGCTGGCATGGGGTCAAATAAAATCAAATTTTGGTGGCGCGTTTATACGTTGATTCTGATAAGGTATTCAATAAATAATTAACGTTTAGGATTGCCTTTTGAGGTATTTTTCCTATACTATATGTTTTAAAATTGTTTAACAAGGATTATTGGTTTTAGGGTTAAATTTCAATAGAATACCAATTTCAATGGCGCAAATTAAGGTGGGCAAAGCGTTTTTTTGCTTAATTTTGCGCCACCTGAATTGTTAATTTACGATTTTTGGGATTAATCTTAAATTCTATTACAGTTCTGTAAACTACAAAAGCATCTCCCGCCGTTTTACCTTGTGTGGTTGCTAGTTATTGTTAAAAACTTAACTCCAAAGCAATTTTCTTATATTTTTTTCAGTAGTTGTTGTAGTAAGGTAAAAGCACCTATTATGGAAAGTGCTTTAGTTACGAACAATAAATAAAAGGTTTCGAGATTGATATGTGGTACAATTAATTTAGTTAAACTTATTCGGGGATTCTATTAGTTATTACAATGGAATTTTCGCTATTAACAAGTTTTCTATACTAAAACAATATATTTTAAAAAATCTACTGAAATTGTAATGCGAATAGTTTAACGGATTAATCGTAACTGGAGCACTGTCCCATATAGGTGCAGTTACCCTACGTATGGTTCCTATTATGTGTAAATCATGCACAATATTTTTTTGTGAAAACTTTAAGATTTTTAGAAGCTTTTATTTTTGTTATTATATGTAAGTGGGTTCCTTCTATATCATGTTTTGCATTTAATTACTGATGAATAAAAGATTTGATTAGGTACAAGCTCGTTTCATTTCTGTTATGCTCTTGTTCAATTAAAACAAAAAGTAATGACTGAAATCTGTTCCGATCTACTTATAATATTATATCACTAAAATGTAAGTAGTTAATTATATCCAAAATAAAGTTATGATAAAAATAACTAATTTTGGTGGCGTTTAAATTCAGGTGACACGTCATTACAATTCAGGTGGCAGATACCAATTTCCGTGGCCAGCTAAAATTATTTAATTTGTTATATCTCCTAAAGTTTTGCAGATAGCAACATCCCTTTATAAATTCCGTTTTAAAACATTTTTTAGCAAATTATCAGTAAAAATAATCTCCAAATAATTCAATTTTCATTTTGCCACCAAAATTGGCAAAAAATCGTGCATTGTTGAAATTGACCCATTTAAGAAAATATGGTTGGATAACGCGAAAGACGATACTATAAGGTCCATTTTGACTATTCTAAATTTTAATACATATTTTTAAAATAATTGATATTTTTTCCAAAACTATTTTACGGTACGGTAGATTTTTTGGTCCATAAACTTCGGATATAAAGGGGGAAGGCCATTTTTTGTAAATTTAATATATCAATATGTACGTCACGGAAAATTATATAAGAAATTGTTTTGAAATTTGCAGACTGAGTCCTTTCATATGACGCCCCGTTTGCTATAATCAAATCACTTTCATTTTTCAGTCCCCCATTCAAGACCCCTTTTCAAATATTTAGAACGATAATTTCATATTTAATAACAGATGCGGGCAAGTTGATAGGGTCCATAGTTTTTGAGAAAAACTGCTGTGACATGCAGCCAGACAAACAGAGAGACAGACCTTGAAGTCTCACCATAAGGGTTCCTTTTTTACAATTTTTGTACGGAACCCTAAAAATCAAGGTAAGTTGGAATCCAGGTTGGCAATAAGAAGTATTTTTCTTATTATCTTTAAATCGCATACACAAAACGAAATCTCTCAAAGAAAGGATGAAAAGGGTCCGAGTGATTACTGTAACTTGGTATTGAATCCCGCGTTTTGCACGAAGTATATGGCAACTCGCCGAAAAGGTTTACATAAATGATATTTTTCCTTCTATCTTCATACCGGAAAACGCATTTTCTGACTTCGTTACTGATTATATATCCTATTTTTTTCGCGTGCGTGTAATCAAATTGTGCGAGGTGGAAGTGTGAAAACAGTCTGCTTGTAACATTTTTCGTTTTATCAAATTTTTAGCTTATGCATTCATAAAAAGTTAAGGCGCAAGAAAATCTTGAGCTTGTAAAAAACACATAGGTATACGGTGTCAGTAAGCACATTTACGTGAATGCACAGTTGAGGACAGACGAGGAATTATTGGACTAAGTCAAATTTTAAAATAATAAACTTAGCCTAGGATTTAACCGTTAAAAAATTTCAGGTTGCACACTCACAGATCTAACAAAATACGCAAAAAATATTTTATTAAACTAATGTCTATACATTCCCAATGCAGCAAACTTTTAGTCCCTCCGATAGTATTATAATATCTGGAGCTGATTATTTTGCATTAAAGATCCACTGACTGAGATAAAACAACGGGATCTACCGACTTAATTTAAAAGAGATCGTTTTATAATCTTTTTGTGAGGGATTATTAACTTTAATTGGGTTCTGGCACTGTGATACGGCGTCTTTGTAGCATCGCTCCTTTCTGCTTCGCTCTCGAATATTTAAATAATTATATCTATAGTCGAGTTGGGGTATCAAAAAATATGTTTGTTTATTGTCAGTACTTCTAATATACCTACTACTGAGTACCACAGATTTTAACTGTCAATAAGGTGTAAATACACCATAGCTTTAGCTCCGTCATGCCTTCTTTTTAGCAAATGTTATCATTTCGTAAATAATACTAGGTACAGTGGCAGTGTATTGCTGTTAAGCGTTTTAAAAACATGCATTACAATTCAAACTTGACGTTAATGCGAAAATGTACCAAATATTTTTGACTTTCTCGGTACCTACAATACGAGTAGTTGGTTCTTAATTTGTCCTTATTTCATGGTGACACACAATTTTTGCTCCCCGTTACGTCGGAATAACATAAAATGCAGTCGGGTTTATAAAGCTTGCATTAGATTACTTTCATTTCTATCATTGATAAATGTACCGCTACATTCACCCTCCGGATTTTAAATTATACCTGGTTTATGTTTGTTTTCAATACAGACAAATAAACATAAGTACAATGCACGGGCTTTGTACAGCAATGTTTAGACAGAGGCCCTATCTCAACCGACGAAGTGGCCTCCCCTTAGCCCTTCGGAAGCAAGATTTGTCCTTTTCCAGTAAGAGGACCTCAGTAATTGAATATCCGATTTCTGAATACCTACAAAAATTACCGACACAATATTGCCACTTAAAAACAGATCAGTTAAAAAGTAATGGAAGGAATTTTACGCCCGTGCTTGTTTTTATGAAATGGTTTTATAAGATGTCTTTTCCTTTGCAGATTTTGGAAGAAGTATAGTTGGGCGTTTAAAGGACATTGACATGTAAGTATAATATTATCAAAATTTACTCTTTACATTATTAATCAAGAAAAAAAACACGGAAAGTAGTTACCTAATCAGATTATTAGTTCTTGTGCCTATCTAATGAAGCGTTATAAAACCCTATCAAACGAGTTAAGAACTTAAATTTTTTTTTAGAATATAGCATTTGACCCGTTTTAGCAGCTCACTATGCAGAAAAAAGTTCCTTGTTATATTAATCGGCAAAGAAGCGGAAAGCATGTAGGGCGACCCATTTTTCCATTAGGTACGTTCACTATGTTACGAGTTAATGTATGTATAACTAACACAACACAACATTGAACCGTAATATTACAAAAAACATATAAAACACTTCTATTCGGGAAAACTGTCAAAAATATATTCAACGCGGTACAGAAGAAATGGAGCTACGGCCGGTATATTTAATGGGGGAATGACAAATTGAAAATAATACCACTCCGGGGACCACAGTAAAATATGGACGGAAGTTACATCGAGGATTATAACAAGTTTTGATAGCATTGCGAAGGTACGTGAGCAACATACATTCAACATACCGAAAACAGTTCCTCGTAACAATCGTTTAATTTTTCATGATTATAACTAATATTTTCCATATAACCAGCAAAACTGGCACTCAATGCATTAATACTTTAGTCTTTCTGATGTACAGCGGTAGCGAAGAAAATACTGCGCGTTACGCAAGGGAACATCAACATCTTCGATGACATACAGAATTGACAACAGGATTTTTCTAAAAAGATGTTCTGAAAACAATCTTACTAAAAAAAAACATACTTATAAAAGTAGAAGATTGTCTCGATAGCAGACATTTTTTTTTATATTGTTTGCTTTTTATTTACTGCGAAATTAACAATTTAAGTCTAGCAATAACTCTGACGTAGAAAATACCATATGGCGTTAAAGCTATTAGCAGAACTCAGTATACTTTCTTTGTAAATAATGAACAAAAAATTTAAAATGAAATTGTTAGCTTTTGAATTTATTTCCCAACACCCTTTAAAAAATCCAGTTGTCATTTGATCAATGAAAAGTGTTTCGTGTCTAACAAATGTGTCTCTCTCCTGACGCCGACACGCCCTGCACCGGCGAGACAGGAACAACTATGTCGCGTCGGTTTCGCGACGGCTTAATAAACGACGGGCTGTTGACTTAGCCCATCGTCACCAAGTACGGTTTTAATCAGAAGCCGCTCTATTTTTTATATAAATAACGTATGAAATATTTTTTCTCGTTTAATCCGATTTACCGATACATCAATTTGTATAATAAAATCCCCGAACACCTGCGACAGTTTGTACTAATGACTTAACGAGCAGGGCTGCTCCATTCGTCTTCTATCATTTGTTGATGGTAATTCCCAATTTTTATTACTTAAGTTTTTTGTTATAAATTACGCATATTCTACGTCGGCTTTAGGGTTCCGTAGTCTACAATTACCCAAGATTACTACAAAACCCTTAAACTTTTGCCATGCCCGTATGTCGATCCGTCTGTCCGCGGTTTAACTCAATGAATCGTGGTACCACAAAGTTGTAATAGTTACACATTTAAAGTTAATAAATAGGTACATACTCGTATAAAGCTGTAAAACAAAATCTTGAAATTATTGGAAGTCACCATGAACGCAGTATAACTATAATTTAAGATAAGATAAAGATAAAGTGACATGTATTCGCATTATACACAGGGTGTCCCAGAAGTTGACATTAGAAATAAAACACCGGTCCAGAATAAAGTTAAAAACTTTAGTCTATGTTTATAGTAATTTTTTCTCGTCTATCCTGTAGTGTGGGTGTCGTAGGATAGGTCTTTCAAAAATATTGCGAAAACATTCTTTCGATTAGGGAATCCGTCAATAAAATATTAAGCATTAAAGCGCTACTTTTTGTTAAAGTCAAGTGACCCCCTCCCTTTACAGCCTAAACTATAAATACTACAAAATCTTTAAAACATCTGCCGGCGGCATAGCGGCTTCGGAACCCTACACTGAGCAAGTGCTGTCAACTTCTGGGGTGTATACAGGGTGTTCCAGAAACCGACGTCAACCCGCCTAGGTCTAATAGAGCAATCGATTTAAAAGCAAAAGCTATCGATTTAACCCCCATGTACATATGTTCAGTGATTTTTACTAGTTTCTGAGATATTGATCATTATAATCTTAATTTTTGCAATTTCCAGTATCTTTTTCAAGTAATCACATAGGTAATATTTGTTTCTCCATACTAGGTGTCCCAGTGTTTGTGTTTTACTATGTATGGAAAAAAACACTTTATGTGATTACTTAAAAAATACTGAAAAATAAGACGGGCAAATAGGTTTAAAAACTTCGCTGATTCGTAATGATTTTAATTATGTAACCCTATGCGGATTGACGTCGGTTTTTGGGACACCCTGTATATTAAATTCATATATAAAGATTATTTTATACAATCATCGACTAAATTTGATGAGTTTTACGATAAAACGATTGTTTTCATTCTTACCTTTTGTTACCTATATTATAGTAAATCAGAAAATTGGTAGGTAAATATATTTAATCTAGACGCAAGCTAAAAATTGTGATTAAAAATGTGTTAGGTACTAATTATAAATGATCCAGCTGCAAACAAAATTTACCAGTATTATAAAATGGTCTTTCATAAATTTCATCGTCGATGAAAGCCATCGCAAAAATATGAAATATTCAATATGTTGCCTTTTTATCAGGCGGATTAAAAGCATTTGCTTTCACCTCGGTGCTTTATGAATCGCTATTTAATTTAAAAGTCCAATCTGAATTTAATTTATCTGGCCCCAAACACACGGAGAGACACTCATTTCATTGAGCAACTTCCGTTTGTAGCGGGAACCTCGAAATACATGGAAATTAATCTGGATGTGAGAATTATCTACGGTGTTCCGGATATTTAGTTCCACAGATTGCAGAGATTCAACGAACTCGTGGAATATTCAATTTTAAAATATTTTAATTGCATCTACAATAACGCTTTTGAAGTAATTGCGCTCGTTAATCGAGGTTGCAAAATAAGTATTATCGGATAAATTTTCAATATTTCAATTCGGATCGGTAAATTTATAGAAACATGAGAGAAAACTCTTTAAAAATTGATAATCAGATATTTTGGCCTTTATACGTGAGTTTATACAGGTGAGCAATCTAAATGGTCAGTATGGGATATTTGAAAACTACGGTTAAGGGTTAGGTTAATCTGTACTAAGGAAAATAGGCGAATCAAACCAATTTCCAAAAAAAACAATAGGTGAAATATGAGTCAAAGCATTGTAAAAAGTACATACATATATGTGCTTTCAAGTAATATCTTAGGGTTATAAAACTTATAAATACTTATGGTTCTAAATTATACATATTAACGGAAAAAAACAACTGAAATTTATCGAAAAGCGTGAACACGTCGCTGCGATTTTAATAAACCGAACGAACGAAGTATTTACACTAAACAAACATTTTATACCAACAGAAATCAAACGAAGCGGTTTGGAGAAACCGTAAAATATTACATCAACTACATAAATCCAAGGGATGAACACCAATTTTCAAAATAGACACAGGAATTCCCTATTAACAATGTAAACACTGGTGCGGCTAATTCTAAAGACGGGAACACTGTTCCAAAAATTCCGCTTGTATTTTCCGGAACGATGGAATTAATACCCCAATGACACTTAGGGACGTCACATGTTTCGCGGGCTTTCGCCGTGATGAATGAATTGTTGTAGCACCGGGGCCGCCCGGGATTATGTGCTCACCCACAATACGTTATCTTTCATGTAGCGACCACCAAATTTGACGCGGCACTTAAGGGGCTCAAGCTGAGCTGGAATTACTGTCATTGAATCTTATTACTTTTGAGTTAATAATGTGATCGTTGCAACATTTAATAATTCATGTTGTCATTTTTCTTACTCTTCTTCTTACTGTCTACTCGAGTGGCTAAGGGTCTAGAGTTAATAACTGGAACAAACTGAAGTCTGATATGTTTTCTACTTAAGTATAACTGTTTTGAATTGAATTGTTGTATTTATTCATTTATTAATAATTATTTTATTTAATAATTCAATTCAAAATAGTTATAAACACACCTCATTAAAAAATACACACGAATATTTTAATTGGTAATTTAATAGGTAACCTATTGTCACCGCAAAAATGCCGGGAATTATCGATAAAACAATGAATATTTCGATCGAATAAACTCAAACAGTAGGGCGGATTTAAAATAAAAGGGCAATAAAATCGAGGAAGATTTAATTCCGTAAAGGGGCTGTGAAATCCCGAAGTGTCCGGCCTACATGCAAATGGTCGTATAAATTTTACGGCTTTTGAACGCCGTACTTCAACAACTTTTTTATTTATTTCACTTTATTACTCTTGTTCTAAAATTCTATCACACCTGCCTTTACCTCGCCATATCAGAAGGTGAAAAGCAGTAAAAAGCAGGTTTTTGTGAGTCGCGCGTGACTTGTTTGCGACAATCTTGGCTAAATTTACATTTCCCTTGTGGCTTTTTAACTGCAGTAAAACATTGTAAATGTGCGAGCATTATTGGGACATTGAACTGATTATGATGTTTATTTTTTATTTTAGAAATAAGTTATGATTGAAAATGTAATAATAGGCAGACTATCTATTCCGTAGCAATGCCTGCTATTATATGTATTTCCGCTTAGTAATGCAACGAATAACGAACCCATTACACACTTACGATGATTTTAAGCCCACCCGCGGTTAGTAGTAAAAGTAGGTGGTTAATAATTTATACGCCTAACTAAGCGGCATTTTATACCAAATGCACAAAGCCGCACATGTAGCTTTTAAATTTGTGATCCACCAATCAATCAATGTGTGTGGAATGTCAATCTGACATTCCACAACACTGAGATTGAGTGACCTATAAGTTAAAAATGAGTAGATTAGTAGTAGTAGCAGAAGCATACATACCGTCACGCCTTCATCCGAGTGTGGGGTAGGCAGAGCTTCAGAATTACTAACAACTCTTAGTTGCTGTTAATTGTATATACACATTTTGCACAAACAGGCTAAGATGTTTACCAGTGTATATTATTTAGTGACAGGTTGCAAGCCCATCGCCTAACAATACTACAAGCCTTTAATCCCTTAGTCGCCTCTTACGACTTCCACAGGAAGGCATGGAGTTGGACTATTCTAAGCCGGCAACTACACGGAACAGTAGCAGTAGCGTAGGTTTGATACAAGTTTTACCCGATGCTAACGCCGGCCGCTGCCGCAAAATACTTAGATAAAATTGCTCTAAAGAAGTTGCCGAAAATTACAAGATCGATGCTAAATAACCAAACTAAAGAAATGCTTGCGCGCCACGTTGTCACGAAGACAGGTAATAAAAATGAAACTGCACTCTGTAGCGTGTTAGTGTGTTACGTCGCGAAGTCGTTACGTTACGTGGCCGTAGGTATACTTCGCCGTTGATCCCGCGCCGCAAACAAGGAGTGAAGCAGTCCATTAGTGCTGAACCTGGAAAACACTTCGCATTTTTCCCCACAAATATTTACTGCCAGCACTTTAAGTGCTCATGATGTAGTTGGGAAACATGCATAAAATAATAAATATAATGTGCGCGCGCATTTTACCAGATTTATAAATCTGGGGAGAGATTTTATAAACGGATATAGAGGTGTTAATGTTTTTATTTTAAGCTCTTAAGGCAAAAAGTGCCAGTTGGTATTCAAAGGCTATTAATGCTATTACTATAAAGGGACTACACTTACTTCCGCACTCGGTCAGTTAATGACGATTAAGTCGTTCCTTAGTGACAATGTTTCATACACAAGTTTGAAAATGGACCGAGTTAATGGTCTCTAAAATATATCTCGTTACGATGGTTAGGCTTTAAGCAGGTTTCAGTGGTTTTATATGAACAAAAATATTATCTATGAGTATTTGTTGTTAATCCATGACGACGCACAACCGTACTTAATTTTATGTACAGTATAAGGGAAACTGAAAGACGGATATTTTTCACTCTTGTCTTGTTACAATGTGAATACCTAAGGCATAAAAAGGTACATCTTTCAGTTTCCCTTACTGTACATTGACACAAGCTTTATCAGATCTTTAGTCCTTCTTCTGGGAAGCCTGCCAACATTTAGCCTTCCGTTACGTGGTAAAGGTGGACACTGCAAAACTTTTCCACCCCAACGGCCATCGGTTGTAAAAGCGATGTGATGTACCCACTGTGACTAAAGATTTGCAATAGCTGTCTATGTCGGTCTATTAGTTTTTCCGTGGATTCATTAGTTTTGATAATAATATGTTTATCTATTACGCGGACGCTACACTTGAATTATTTGACCTAAAAATCATTTACGTTTTGGGTCACTATAGAGCCGTCTTTTAACACAGAGTAGGTACGTACGTATTTCAACACATTTTTAAACTCTCTGACGATTTCGGGCAAGTTAAGGACCTCTTTAGCCAAAAACTTTGAAAGAAATTACGCAGGTTTAAGGGTACCTCAAGAATACTTTTCGTTTGATTACAACTTGAATAGGCTGGTTATTATATTCCAGGGCTTCATCGGGAGCAATATGCTCATACCAATTGTAAAAAGCCTTTCATATGCCTATTAGAGTATTTTACCATTCATTCCTAAAATGATCTTATACTAGCTTCATGCCACGACTCCTTTCGTTCGTGCAGAACTTGATTAATTGGATAAGCAGAGATTTTAAATGGCGTTAGTCATTTATTTACTTACAGTAAGTATTACATTAAATTTCCTCTATGGTATTACTAAATATTATTAATAAAACGGTCAAGTGTAACAAGAATGTTCGCGTATAAAATCATTTATTCGGGATTTAACTTTTAGGGAAACATTCACAACAAAGGAGACACAACTTGATTTTCAACTTTAAGGACAACTCGAGGATATTATACAAAAATAGAATCCCAATTTTTAAAATTAGTTTACCTACTAAAAAGAAGCCCGAAACGCGTTACAAACATTGAAGAAGACTTTTTGAAATCTACTTATCCTTATTATTTTTTGAAGACTGAAATACTTCTTTACAAATTCTGACATCAAAATTATTGCGATTTTTAGCCTACGTATATGTATTATCTACTTACTATGGTTTATAAAACATAAACAAAAGCGGATTTTTTTTTCATGATGAGATCTTTACATACCTATGGATAAATACTTCCTAGATGTTACCCGCGGCTAACCTCGCGTTTTTTAAGGAATAGCTAAAACTAAATAAACTACTTTTTGTAGATAATTTGTAAATGATTCGTTAATTTTTATTTTCATTATTATTATTTCTACCGCGTGATGGAGGTTGAATAGTTGCTTGGTTCCCAAATATCACAACTGTTCTATGGGATAGCTAACTTAATCTTGTGAGAAGTAGGTTTTAAATTGTTTAAATTAAATACCTTAGTGTAATAATCTTAAGTAGGTACAGTACCCCAACGAAAATGTTAATAAGCACTTTAGTGAGTTGTCATAGTAAACTTCAGACAGAACATCAAATGACACACATGACAATGACAATGACTTTCACAATGACAAGGTTCTAAGTATGATTAATATTTTTATTGGGTGGCTGTTTGTACCTACAAGTTAACAAATAATTTTATGATTATGGCAATTCATCAATCAAACAATAAATTGTTACTGTTTTAAGTTTTTTACTAATGGTATTCTTGAATTTTCTTCGGACATAAAACAATCATTTCGCGAGTTATATTTTATTCGCCAAGACATGGCGTTTGCAACTCTAAAAATTAGGTACACAACTACTACTTACTAAACTTAATTTATACTTACTGGGTCGTTTGCTTTGTTAATTTAAATAGCCATACCTAGTCATATTACTATACGTATTTTTATTTTTTATTTTGAGTTCTCTAGTTGGATTTTTAAAAACATAAGATGTGAGTTTCTCATATTTCCAGTAAGGGAAGTAAGAATGTGAATGATACCATTGATTACCAGAACCATCGGTTAAAGTCCCTTTTTGCGACTGCTTTCTCAAGTACCTCGTAAAACAAGCTGAGCGTTTCTCAAGACCGTAGAGCGTTAATCTGGAACGTTTAATTACCATAGCTTTTACGTTATCAGGTGCCAAAAGGTAGTGTTTTAATGAGAAAGTCACGGCATTATTGTATTTACACGCAAAACCTTGTTTGTGATCTAAATAACAAAGTTGGCCCGTAGACTTTAAGAGGATTGTGAACCGACGACGCTTAAATCGCGTATATGTCAAAAAAAAACCATACTAATTTAGCTCGGGGCCATAATACCTTCTTGGAAAGGAAAACGTACAGACCTAGTTTTTTATAATTATCTACAAGATAAGTATTCAAAAATCGTAAAAATCGGACCAGGTATAAGGGTCGAGAAACGATATCGCATTTTGTATGGTTTTTTTTAGCTTCACAATCTTCTTAATAGTTAGGGAGGTGGCGAGCATGTATATGATCAGCACACGTGGCAGACGTTACTAATAGCGATAATTATACCCTAAGAAACATCAAGGACCTCATCTGCCACCATGGTGACGCTGCGTTGTCAATGGACAGCGTTTCAAAAATGTAAAAAAAAGGTATGCTATATTATGCGCACAAGTCTGCCTTTGGGCTGATGGTCACAGTCATCCTTGACTTGAATTTGTTCGCGATTAAAAACAATGAGAAGGAACACGGAATAATAGTCTGCCAGCATGTTGCCTCTGCGTTGTCTATTGACAGCGCTAAAATGTAAAAAAGGAACAATTGTGCTATATAATGCGCACATGTCTGCCACTACGACTGATGTTGGGATCTCGTAAAAAAAATCGATGAGGCAGACGTTGAGGTCTCTGATATTCCAAAAGCAGACTAAATGATATTTTTTTTGTATTTGACTCTCGCTCCAAGCTACATGTACAAAAATCTACTGAATTTTATTGAAAATTATTAATATAATCTATAGAACGATTTATGCGTCAGAAATATTTAGCGTTTGTCTGTTAACTGCGTCCAATGTCAATTTCAAACAGTTGTACAGTGAGCAAAGTGTCTGCCAAATGTTTTTTCGTATTCAGGGAGTTATAATGAATCGAATGAGAACCGTGTGCAAATGACTTAGTAGAACTTTTTTTAAATCATTTTTAGAACTCCGTCCCATGATAATGCAGAGCCCTGAATATCTGCCTCTCCTATTCTCTTCCTTTTCAAGATGATTGTGACCATCAATCCCAGAGGCATACATGAGCAAATGATTTGATGATTTTTGCTTTGTGTGATGAGCGCGGATATTTGTTCCCGAGTCATGGATGTGTTCTATGTATTTAAGTATATATTTCTCTATATAAGTATTTATATCGTTGTCTAGTACCCATAGTACAAGCCTAGAGCTTAGTTTGGGACTAGGTCAATTGGTGTGACATTGTCCCCTGATATTTATTTATTTATTTATTTTTATTTTATTTAAAATCCCCATTTTTTTAAGCAACTTCAATCCGCTGTAACGCCAAAACGCAGCGAGTGCAAATCATATACGGAAATGCGGCGAGCACCTCCCTAACTATAAGTGCTTATGCCTACCGTTTCATTAGAACAAATAATAACAGATAAATAGTAGATAGGTAACTTTACTTACGTTCAAATGTAACTTAAAAAATATTTTTATATTGTATTTGACTATTAACAATAAATAGTTAAGTTCTGTTAGACTGTTAATGCAAACGATACTTGAAGAACTATGTAAACGATCATTGAAGACACAGTTTTCTGGATCTTTTTGCCAAACGTTACTAATATTTTCGGGCGAAGTCGCAGACAAAATTTAGTCATAAATATTGCATTTAACTGCCGCTCATTTATTTTGACGTGGACGCCGCCGCGGGTCGCAGCACTAGACTATAAAAATGAGCTCTAAAAGAGTAAGGTGCCATCTGGGCTCGCTCCGGAGCATTAGCGAGGAAACACCGTTTATAGCCCCGAGCGACTTTCAATCAAGAACTTGGAAAACGTTTCATTAGTAGGTACTCTACTTGGGTCAATTTACTTTTAATTGCGCTTTGCGAATGGTAGTCCAAATAAGAACTAATAAAGTAGGTGGGTACCAATGTGGACTCAACAATAGCCATTAAACGACAGGTACGGTCGGCCTTATAAGTAGCTTCACACTTTAGTACTCTGTCACTTTAACGTCATGTTTGAAATGATGGACTAATCTGTCAAAGGCGTTTCAGCGACAAGGTACAAAAGTGTGCACCTACTTATAAGGTTGACTGTACCTAGCTACGCCTACGCCGAAAGTATTTTTTTGCATATATCACGAAATTATTTTCTCCAACATGCCTATGCCAAGCAGTAATGTATGAATATCCTAAGAAAAAACATTTTCGGCCGCTGCTCTAACTTTTCTAATTTACTTACTAACTAAACTGACAAAGGAAAAATTACATACTGCCAACCACCACGAGGCTCTGTAACCATATTTGCGACATTAAAAAAAACAAAATCAGTACTATATTTAAGTGCAGTTTTGAGATTGCCACCGTTATATTGCAGTCTTGAGATTGCCATCGTAAGATTGCAGTATTGAGATTGCCATCGTAAGGTTTCACAGTCTTGAGATTGCAGTTAAGAGATTGCCATCGTAAGATTGCAGTCTGAAGATTGCCATCGTAAGATTTCAGTCTTGAGATTGCCATCGTAAGATTGCCATCTTAAGATTGCACAGTTTTGAGATTGCCATCGTAAGAATGCACGACTTGAGATTGCCATCGTAAGATTGCAGTCATGAGATAGCCATCGTAAGGTTACATAGTCTTGAGATTGCCATTGTAAGATTGCAGTCTTGAGATTGTCATCGTAAGATTGCAGCCTTGAGACTCTTGATTGCCATCGTTGAGAAAAGAACTATGCATTCCTCGGCCGGAACAGGGTTTGAAGGACTCGTTCTATCTCTCTCGGTCTCGGTCTACCCCAAGCTCGTCCTTGAATGCCTTACTTCACGGCCTCTGCAGTAATGTTCTATTATTAATAGGTAATAGGTATTAGTAATAGGTTAATACTTTTTGGTACCATATTATTGAGTTGAGTTCTGAGCTACTATGTTCAAAATCCAAGTCACTCTCATCGGGAAGTAAGATTAAAATCGATTGTAAGGTTTGTAGGCACCGAAGAGGCCAACAAACAAACACACAAACAACAAAGCGAGCTAATAAAACGGGATAAAAACTTGTGCCATTTTGCCGTTTTAGTAGAGGTCAGGAACTTAATTAAAACACAATTTCACAAATAGTAGTCACAGGAAAGCTCAAAACCACTTTTTATAGACTGGCCAAAACTTCAAAATCATTCTTGGGAAATTGTGTAAAATTCTACAATAAAATTCCAAAAAGTATTACTGAACTTACTGACTCTAAATTTAAATCTGTCGTAAAACAAAAACTAATTTCCCGAGCATATTATAAAGTAAACGATTATATCATGGATAGGGATGTTTGGCAGTGAGTCGTCCGTCCTGCATGAGTAATCTACGCTTAAAAAAGGTGCACCTACTGTACAAAAATACCGTGATATTGTAAACTATTTATAATTATAATGTAATGATGTAAACCTTTTTCTTGAAAAAAATATACCTTGCCGAGTTTCTTACGCCGGTTCTTCTCGGGGCAAAGGTTTTATTTTTCGAACCGGTGGTAATGCTTTTTGACATTCATAGGTGCATTATATTATGCCTAAATTGAAGAATAAAGAACTTTGACTTTGACTTTGACTTTGACTTAGGTAGGTAAGTACTATCGAACCAACGGAACCCTGACCCACCATAGAACCTTGTCACAGTGATTGACGTTAGGACTGTCATACGAAGCTATACGACAATCGTACGTCAATCATTGTGACAAGGTTCCATGGTGGGTCAGGGTTCCGTTGGTTCGATAGTACCTATAGGTATTATAGTAGGGTTCCGTAGTCAAACTAGGAGCGCTTACAGTTTCGCCATGTCCGTCCGTCCGTCCGTTCGTCCGCAGCCTAGCTCAGAGACTCTTAGTCCAGAAACTTATAATTTGGCTTGAATATACATATAAGTCACGCCAACAAAGTGCTAAAATAAAATCTTGAAAAAACATTTTTTTTTATGTTCGTACCCTACACGAAACGTGGGGATGTATTTTTTTTTCTCGTCTGACCCCATGTTTCCCGTCTACCCCGTGTGTGGTGTCGTTGGATAGGCCTTTCAAAAATGTTACGGGTCTGTGAAAAAAAAATTGATTAAGAAATTGATTATTGATTGGATCCGTTTATGAAATATTAAGCTTCAAAGCGCTAATTTTTGTTAGAGTCAAGTGTCCTCCCCCACTACAGCCAAAGCCTAAACTACATATACAAAAAATCTGAAAAAAAGTCTTTAATGAAAGCGCATATAACGAATTTAAAAGAAAAACTATCCCGACTAGACATCATTAGTTTTTCAAATACAGGCGATTCGATTCGATCATCTAAAACGGACCCAAAATATGACTTTAAATAAATTAAAAAGTTATTTCTTGTTGTTTTTATATTTGTAGTACTTAGCGGCTTGGGAACCCTACACTGAGCATGGTCCGACAAGCTCTTTGCCGGTTTTTTAATCTTTAAATTACAACGCGAATTCATTCTGATTTTCGCTTTAACGCAAACAATAAGTCGACGCAAATTGTGATTTGGCACAGATATGACGGATATTATGTAAAAAGTAGTAGGTACCCACCTGACTATCCATCACTTTAATTTTAACCGACTACGGCAAAGCAAAAAGGAGGGTTTATGATTTCAGCAGTCTATGTATGTACCTATGTTTGTATTTATTCTGTTAAAATACAGTTCTTAAGGAATAACATCGACAAAGAGACAAAGTCACGGGCGAAAAAGAAAGTCTCCTGCAAATATACGTAGGTACATGATGATCAAGTATTTGTAACAATCATGATTATGACAGATAAGTAGGTGGGGTGTTAATAAATACAGGGCGGTACCTATAAGTTGAATCTCAAATTGTTTTCAAAGGTACAAAATGACGTTTTGCTTTCTCAATCCTTTTTCCTGCCCGTTTCATTACGGATACAATAAAATCGATCGATGAGAGATTTGCATGCGACAAAGCACTCCAACTTTAATAAAGCCGTGTAAGGGGCTTCCTCTGTTTTATTTAGAGGAATAAAGTTGACTTTTTAGTTAGGTTTGCCTACCTAGAGTTTATCCTAAAAATATTTTCTATCCTATTAAGCTACGAGTAAATATGGTATGAGTATATCTAATACTTAATTTCGGTATCCAAACCTGAATTACTTAGGTTCTGGAATTAAATCCTCGTTCCCGAATTAAAAATACCAAATTTAAAACCTTTTAGAAATAAGAAGGGGTATGTGTACTCCCCTAGTAGATAGGAATCAAACCAAAAACCGTCGCGACCATCTACAGTTAAATAAATAACACAGTAGGTACTTACCCACCTACCTGCTTGAATGGATTGTGAACCGATGCTTATATCGCGCAGCCGTCGATTTTTTCTCACCCCCTATAATACAGTAAAAATATCATATTTTGGACGAAAAAAGAGGTACACCTCTTTGACTCTTATTGTCATTATAACAAGAGTGAAAAACGTACGCGAAAACCCTTGACCGTACATCAATGAAACTTTGTTTATAACTTTATCTTGCACTAGAAATGAAACCTACTAGGTACTTTGAATGTTACTAGGCGAGTGAAGTGTCATTTTCCTTGCTCTTTGAGCTGAATCAAATGAAACCTACTGACTACATAATTTGCCGCAAATCTGTCGTATTTTAGTCTTACTTTACCTGTACCTATTACCACATAAAGTCCGAATTCCAAAAAAAATGGTTTATATCAAATTGAATATGTTAAGTAATATATGGCGAATAGGTAGGCTGAAAATTTCAGTCCAGTAGGTAGGTACTTATATCATTCATGACTTAGGTTCAAATAACATCATCATAATAAGGAACAGACAAAATCACATGTATGATAATATAGAGATAGTTATATGAATCTGTTTCGCATTAATTTTCTGTTAATGTTTCTCCTTGGGTGCCGCGTTCAACGCCACAGGGTTTCCCGACCGAGAGCATTCCTCCCTTATTGCGGGTTAGTTAATTCTCCACGCTCCGCTACAGATCAACCCGGGCCTCCAAAACTGTATTAAATATTAATATTTTGCCATTTCTTTACATCGTCCATATTACAGTTTATAAGCACTTACCAGTGCACAAAATAAATTATATCTCACTTCACAAACAACAGCCAACTTCACAACCCTCCTTCCTTGCCTCCTATTCCCGCCAAAAACTAGATGTGACCACCTTCCACCTTTTAAAGTTGCCAGTGTCGTTGTACGTTAGAGTGAGATAAAGATACATCGTGCTCACTTCAACATTATAGTTGCGTCCCGCAGTGTTTGTGGCAGACACCAAGCATGTAAATGCCGCATAAGGGTAGATTGCCAGATGATAATGGATTTCTTTCTACTTTTAAATCTGTCTTGAGATTCCGGTGGATCTGTAATTAAAGTAATACGTGCTTGAACCGTTTGGAAGAAAGTTTTGCCACTAGCACAAACACATTTTTGGGTGACAGCAACAAAACTGCTTTACCGACAGTCAATGACGTTTAGACTGTCAAAAATAGTCGTGCTACTCTCCACCAGAGGCGCGGACGGCGCGGTGAACGCTACATTGCTCTATGTATTGTCGTCAGTGTTGCCAGGTCTCCTGATTTATCAGGAGATTTACAGATTTCAGGGTAGGTCTACAGATATACAGATTTATATAGAGAATCTCCTGATTTTTTTGGAATATTCCTCCTTTTAAACATTTGATTCGACCTTTATAACTCGGATGCGTAAACTGAAACGTTTCTTTTTTCGTTGAATTGGTCGAGGTGTCTGTCATCAAATAGACCAATAGCGTCAATTCAATTTAATTAATAGGACCAATAGGACTGTCGCACTGTCTGTCATGTGTCATCAGGTGTGAAGCGTTAATCAAAACAAAACTAACATCTTCAAACCAAACTTCCGATAACTTTTCGAAGCTTGAGTTGGAATCTGGCCTACTACTTTGAAACCCGTAATTCGAACTTCGAATCGCCCAGTCGCTTTCTTGCGAACTATTAACGCTTAGAGAGCAAAAGGGATAGCAAGTTCGAATTACGGATTTTAAAGTAGAGCCCCTGTGTAGGTATATCTGATATACTAATCTGTAGACATACTCTATAATCTATGATCTGTGAACCCTGTGTGCACTAAAAGTTGAATAAGTTCTAAGTAAGTAAGAAGAAAGTTGAATTGAATTGAAAAGTTGGTGTAGATTGGGAAATTGAGTTGCAAAGATAGGTAAGTAAATAATCAAACGGGAGTTCTTGACTTCTTTTGGTTTGTTTCGCGTGCATTTAACTTTAAAATTATAGTTAATTACATTTAAAACATGGTCTCACGGTCTCACCTCATTCTGTTTATTTGTTTTCCAGTGTGTTGTTGTGTAGGCTTTAAGTTTGTTGGTCCCTACAGTTCTTTGCTTACACGAGTTGCACGTAGCACGATGAGTTCTAAGAAAGCCAGGTACGCTCAAAAGTTTAAAACTGAATGGCTTGAAATAGATTCATTCAAAAATATTCATCAAAGACAAAAATTATGTACATACATAAACTGATTAATTTATATTTGAAGTCAAGAAACTTGATTAAAGGTAAGATATTCGACTTGTAAAAATCTACAGATTTTTTCTCTCAATCTCCTGTTTTTCTGGCATTACGTCTTCGGACTTTTTCAGATTAGACCTGGCAACACTGATTGTCGTTGATTCGGTATGGCATTACAAGACAAGCTATAGACCGTCGCGTCATTCGTCGGGTTTTATTTAATTTTATAATTTTAGTGACAAAGAAAATTGTGATAAGTGTGATTTTATACAATACTTGGTGATATATATTAGATTTAAGATTTGTTATGTTGTTGTTGAGCCGTAGGAAACAATACGAGGTAAGAAAAGTGTCACGGCGCTACGTCTAAGGAATTTGTTTGGGAAGTGCGGGATCGATAACCCGGTCGGCTAGCCATGAGGCGCGACGCCGAGGTTATGTCGCGAGCGATCCGCGGAGTTCAAGTAACGGTTCCGGCGGCCGGAGCGCGCCGACCGCCGAGCGACTCGCGTTACAGCCGCAGAATCCGGTCTGGCCTGGGACCAGTTAGTTTATAATAGTGTCTTGATCCTCATTCGCCGCCCTCATTCCGTTACGCTTGCCGACAGTCACTGTAAATAAATATTCGGTAATCAGCTTCGCTTTTGAATAAGGACGAGTGCCCATGTCCCATACCTTTAGTACGCTCGACACCTCTGGACGTCCCTTTTGAGATGTACGCCTGTTTTCCAGCTTACCTTGCCTGCAGTGCGTGCCAAGAGCCCCAGAGTCCCAGCCATTAGATTGAGTGGAGTGCCCCCTGTGTCTGCCCACACGTAGCCCCATACGCAGCCAATATTCCACGCGAGTCGGAAACATCCTCCAGCATGGACCTGGAGAAAACCCCCACTCTCCACGAGGAGGACTCCAAAGTCACCCTCACCATCAGACTGATCATGCAGGGGAAGGTAAGAGAAATCACTAAAACTTTCAAACATTGCGTATTTTAAATATAAATATTGTGAAAGTGTTCACTTTACCTTCTTCTCAGTTACTGCTCAGTTCCAATTTTTGTCAATGCATCATGAAATATCCTGTCAAGTAATTTCCTACCCTTGCATGCAAATAATCTGTCCACATTGTGTAGTTTCTATAGAAACCACTAAAACCTGAACACTCATTCCGAGTAATGCCGAGCATGAAGTTTACATCTTGTGTCTGGTTTGTAATGATTTTTTATTTGAGGAATGATCTCTAATAAAACTAAAAAGAAATGAAATTCAATAAAAAAACTTAGTTTTTTTTTTAATCAAATATATTTTCAATTATAAACACTTGATTTTTTAGGTTTTATTTGATCTTTATTGTAATGTCAATAAATAATAATAAATATCAGGGGACAACGTCACACCAATTGACCTGGTCCCACACTTAGCTCTAGGCTTGTACTTTGAGTACAAGACAACAATATAAATACTTATATAGAGAAAGAAATACTTAAATACATAGAAAACATCCATGACTCAGGAACAAATACTTGTGCTCATCACACAAATATCTACCCTTACCGGGGTTTGAACTCAGGACCGCTAGCTTCATAGGCTACCAACTACTCCAGCATATGGTCAAACCATGTACTCTTCAAATTATCAAATATATTGTACCGTAGAAACCTTAATATCTTTTGTCTAAATGATAACAAGTAGGTTTCTTAAATATGTTTATCCTAAACCTGACCACTGTTAATTTGATTATATCCAAAAGAGTTGTACAAGTTTTCAAAGTATGGTAATCTAATATGACATTGGTCTTACAAATCTTGTTAGGAACAGTGCACTTGTAGGGATGCTTGACACCAGATCCTGTTTGCTACCCGTAGCGGCTTGCCTTCTACCTAGGCTTTCATATTAATGTCAATCAATTAGTGTGCTTACTAATACTCAAGTATTTTACTAATCTTATAATTATTATTGATGTTAACATTGTCTTCTACTTAAGTCATGGAAGGTACCATATAGTTAAAAGCTGATATCAGTACACAGTACACATACTATTGCCCAACAGAAACTAATTTAGGACACATAGATGCAGCAAGATTGCCCTGACATGTGAGATGTATTGATGTTAAGATACGAGTAGGTATAACTAACTCTTACATCTAGGTGCTTTTAATTGGCTGTAATCCAATACAAAGTACATTTGGCATCTGTCCAGCTATTGGCACTTACTCTGTTCATGAAACTTATCGATTTGTACCTTTTTCTAATTTATGTCTACATATTTAACTTGTTGTTTTAGTCGCTTGCACTTCCTCAATCATGTGACTTTTTCATGTATTTGTTGTGTTTGTGGCATGTGAAAGTAAATTAATGATAGACTATTTGTCATTTATATCTAAAACAAATAAAAAATGTGTGATGTGTCCTCTATTTAATAGTATGCAATTTCTTATAATGTGACATAGACATTAATTATGTCCAACATGAACATTGAACATATGGTGCCAGTGTGTGCACACTCCATATTGCGCTGAGCAAAGACGTAATAAATAACTTGCATTGACGAGAAATAAGACAAAAAGACTGCTCAAGTTAGTTGCAGACAATACCCATGTGTAATTTATACTTAATAATTATACACTTGTGTTTACACATGAAGATAACATGCCGCCCTGGTTCGCGATATGATAGTGTAAGTTATTAATTATGAAACAGTGTACCTTAATGACGTGTCATGAATGTAGGTAGGAGAGTTCTTTGCACCCGTCTGCTTTCGACATGTATCAGCTTCGCTATTTGTGTCTGATGTCGGGGCGCGCGACGCCTAGCGCAAGAGCATTGTTGACATACTGCAGGAGTCAGCGCGACGTGCCAGGAACAAACTGACAACGCGACTGCACTGCTGCAGCCCTGGTGCTATTATTGCAGCAAAGAAATGCCCGACGCTGCTGCTATTATTGTCCCAGGAAATCTTTGATGCTATAAATCTTATTGTGTCTGCTTTAAATACGGGTGTGTTAGTTGCACAATAGTTGCCAATTGTGCACTTCTAATTGGAAATTATATACGGACGCTTGATGTTAATCTCATTTCTGAATCATGACTTAGTCAGATAAGAATAAAAAGAGAATAATTATTTGTATGTTTCTATTACAGGAAGTCGGCAGTATTATTGGGAAGAAGGGAGAAATTGTTAAAAGGTTCAGAGAAGAAGTAAGAAAACTACTGAATATTAGAACTCATTAATCTAATAATTTATTTGTCAGTTTTGTGATAAAGTTATATTAGAAATACAATAGATTTGTTTTTATTTTTAGTCTGGAGCCAAAATCAACATATCTGATGGATCATGCCCGGAACGTATTGTCACAGTCACTGGCAACACAAGTGCTATTTTCAAAGCCTTCACACTCATATGCAAGAAATTTGAAGAGGTAAGAGGACTTCTATTTTCATTTATTTAAGTTTCATAGAAGTAAGTAGTTTAACACTCAATCTTATGTGTTTATTTAAATGGAACTTACTTTAATAGCAGACATTGATAAAGTTATTGTATTTACGCTCGACTCCCCAAGGTCTTAACAGATAAAGTTGCATTAGTCTAGTTACCTAATCAATGCGCTCTTTATGTGTATGCAGATACAGTTACTGTATAATCTAGGAAGTAACATTGTTTTGACAAACCGTAAAATTACTACAAAGTCTGAGACTGTTCACAAGTTTGCCTCAACTTTGTTGTATTATGCTGCTTCATTATGCATAATCGTCTATGTATAAGGACTTGTCCAAACGCTCTTATAAGTTTTGAGGCATTCAGAAAAATCCATTAAACATGTGGTGTGGCTACATTTGTGTTAGTTCCGCTTGCAAAAGCGCGAACCTTAAATGCGCCTATCGTTTAACATCTAACGGAACATCGATAGGTATTGTAAGGTTGGCCCTGTCTTCATTATGTCTTTATCGTCGTTTTAATTTACTCGTCGCGCGTTGTGGCGCAGATGGAGCATGAGAATGAAATCCTTAGAAATTATGAATTTTAATGGACCATGTAAGTTATGTTTGGGTGTTACTTCTAGCTAGACAAATCATCTCAACTTTTTTCGATTGTACTTATTTATTTACAGTATCAGTAAGAGGCTTGCAGTAAAGACCAAGGCACCTCTTACTTTAACTTATTATAACACACAAAGATAAAAAGAAAATAGAGGTAGAAAAAACAAAGTAACAAAGACTTCTTGATTCTTTTAATTGACCGATTCTTAGAGCTAGAAAGTATCATTATACATATATAAAAAAAACGTTTTAAAGTTGATTATGTTCGTCATCTTGTCAAATATATGTTTACATTAGTTTATCTTCTTCCATTTAAATTAGTTGCAAAATTACAAATCTTTGACGACAACGGAACATAATCAACTTCAGAACAATGTTCAGTGGAACCCTGACCCACCATACGCATTATAAAACAATTTAATGCACTCTTCTCACAATTCGATTTATAATGGCACTGTCACACAGTTCTATGCTGGGTTAGGGTTCCATTCTGCTGATTGACACATAAGTTAAGGAGGAAGGAACAGGAAATCTTGTGACCAGTGCATAAGGTTGAACTTTCATAAAACCTTATTGCATTATATTATATTGCTTATTGCATTATTGATGTTATCTATCATTAAAATAGATCGATGCCGTCATCTTTGAATTTACAATATATCCTCGACGTTATATAAGTCCAAATTAATAGGGACCTTATGGTGGCTGGCGGCTCCATAGTTCTTGTTGCTTTTATTATACGCTTAAAAATCCATCAATTTGAGTCGGTAAAGAACAATTTTATTTAGACCACGTAAATAATAGTTTTATATTGCGTCAAACTCTATGGCTGCAATAGTTTCCTTTATTAGTTGTTCAACTGTAACTTTGCAATGACAATAACACGATAACTGGCATAAAAGAGTTTCTTTTTAATGTGAAAGACCTTAAGCCGGCGTATCTCGCGCATTTACATGTATAGTTGACGACATATAAATTATTACTCGTGCCTAAAGGCCGTAAAGCTGACGCGACGTTATATTTGTTTCGAAATCGCATTATGATTTAGAATTCATGCGACATTATAACACTTGTGACGGATTGACATTATTTTTATTACGTCCCAATAACCTTATAAACACACAGGCGTGTAGTTGCTACAGCGATTTCTTGTCAAGGAAACAGTAAAATTGACACATTTCGTTTAGTTCGTGCCAAGCCTGGTGCC
Source organism: Acleris sparsana (assembly GCA_923062465.1). Taxonomy (NCBI): domain Eukaryota; kingdom Metazoa; phylum Arthropoda; class Insecta; order Lepidoptera; family Tortricidae; genus Acleris; species Acleris sparsana. The sequence continues at coordinate 9,492,565 of OV281293.1, forward strand.
AAGGTACGCCTGTAGTGTCTAGACTCAATAGATTATCTTATAGTTAAAACGAAAACCTCGATCGATAGGTATGTCACATTATTGTGTTACATCTATTTAAACTTGCTTTAATGCTAACAGAAAAATGTTATGATATTAGCGTTTTCATTCGGTAGCATAGGGTCCGTGTACAAAGTTCGAGGTAGAATTATGTTCAAATAAAGCTTGTCCCAGAAAAAAATGTCGTTTACACAAGCAGAGATTGTCTTAAAAGTTTCAATTAACAAGGTTTTAATAATAATGTCATTTGTAAGACACTGGCCTTTGCTAATATTTCTTCAAAAATAAAAACGAAATTCAAAACATTTGTAAAGATGTCGTCTGCACAAGAAAAGCTGCATGAAAATATATTGTACAAATACGTCGAGTACGGAGGCAATTCTGCGAAAAAAGTAGCATTGGAGCTGAATACATCTATAAGAACCGTTCAAAGGGTGCTAAAGCGGTTCAGGGACACTGGTGGAATACGGCGACGGTCTGGAAGCGGTCGTAAGAGTGGGTTTGTCGATAGGGAAATCGAGAAGAAAGTCATAGCTGCTTTGCAAAAGAAGCCAACCCTTTCCGTAAGAGATTTGGCTAAAAAGTTTAAAACAACGAAATCTACAGTGCAACGAGTGAAGTAAAATAATCACATTAAGTCTTTTAAACAAACTAAAGTGCCGAATAGAAATGCCAAGCAGCAAACAGAAGCAAAAACCAGATCACGAAAAGTATATTCAAAATTAACCACAAAAAATTACTGTATAGTTATGGACGACGAAACCTATTGCAAATTGGACTTTAAGTCATTACCAGGGCATCATTTCTATCCTGGAACCGACAGAAAAACTGTCGATGATGAGTACAAGGTTATCAAAACTGATAAATTTGCCAAGAAAGTTCTCGTGTGGCAAGCCATTTGTTCGTGTGGCAAACGCAGTACCCCATATTTCGCTAAGGGTACTGTTAATGGCGACATTTACCTGAACGAGTGTCTGAAAAAACGACTCTTACCGTTTATAAGACGACATAAAAAGCCTGTTCTCTTCTGGCCTGATTTGGCCACGTGCCACTACACAAAGAAAGCTATAGAGTGGTATGAGACCAACAACATCGAATTTGTGGAAAAAGACCATAATCCTCCCAATTGCCCTGAGTTGCGGCCCATTGAGAAATACTGGGCTAACATGAAGCAAAAACTCATAAAACATAAGACTAATGCAACGTCAGTTGATAACTTCAAGCGAAAGTGGAACGAAGCTTCGAAACTAATCACAGATTCAGATGTACAAGTCTTGATGGCAGGGGTGAAACGTAAACTGCGAAGATTCTGGATGAATAAAACTTTGTAAAATAATAAAATATAATTTTGGATATTGAATGTCTTTTCAATAATACTACGTCTAAAACAACAGGTAGTTCCTTTTCGTTTACCATACTTTTAGGCAAATCAATAAACGACATTTTTTTCTGGGACAAGCTTTATATAAAGTTATAATTTCAACACAATAACGACCATGTTATTTTTTATATAATTTCTCATGCCAGTCCCTTTTCACCAACTCCTAAAAACTTTTAGGGCCGATTTTTCCAATCCCCAGATACAATTATCTGACCGTTACAGACATCACTTTCCTTTTTGGGACAGTTTCCCAAAAAAAAAGGGAAAAGGACAGATCTTAGTTTTACCTGAAAACTACTGTTACAGTTGCTTTATATCATGAAAGCGGATTTGCTATAATTGTGTGTGTGTGTGTGTGTGTGTGTGTGTGTGTGTCGAATGTATAGATGCATGTGTACGTTGTTTCTGAGTGCGTAGCGGTCGTCACTAGTGTGTCTATACGTGGTACAACTAAAGGAATAGCAAATCCGCTTCCTGTGATGAAACAACTGTATCTGGAGATTTAAAGTATCAAGGAGCCATTGCAAAGTGCATCAAATGTTCACAAAGGTTTGTTGTGTTTCCAGTGGTGCTCTCAGTTCAACGAGGGCGGCGGCGGCGGGTCGCGCGCGCCCATCACGCTGCGGCTCATCGTGCCCGCCTCGCAGTGCGGCTCGCTCATCGGCAAGGGCGGCTCCAAGATCAAGGAGATCCGCGACGTCACCGGCGCCAACATACAGGTAACCTCTCCCTGGTGAAACTTAACTTAAGGTGTTCTGCTGGGTGTCCCTTCGTATCCCTATTGATTGTCCTAGACTGATTTACAAGCTTTCCAAAAATACCAGCGGTTCGGCTGGTGTTGTTGGTTAAAATTCAGTCGGAAATGGCTTTTAGATAAACGAAAATTGGGACAAACGATGCATTAGAACAAATAACGATTAAGGATTCCAATTTAAACCCTGTTCTACCACCGGCGAGACGAGGAATTAAATTCCGCCGGCTCATTTTTACTTTTAATTACCATTGTGAGCTCACTAATATAAGTAGGAATAAGTGTAACTTATAAATATTTAACTAACTAGCCAGGGGGAGACCTTTTGAGACAAAACACTACATGTATTATTAATATGGTTTAATATTAAATCAAAAAATATTTTACGTATCGCACATCGTCGCCAGTTTCCACCGAGAAGATGAGCTGTAAGATAGGAAGAATCTCGTACGATGACCCGTGCTTGTATCGCACGCGCACAAATATATTGTCTTCTCATTCGCACATTGCTTCCGGGTGAGCTACCGTTGTAAGGAATGCACTGATTGACCAAGGATAAAATTATAAGTATTACTTACTGTACTGCGTTACTTTTTAAGCTCCTTAATTTTGGTATAAACGAAAAACTTGTCTTAAGGAGGCATTTTTTTTAAATTCCGTTTCGAAGGTAAATTTATAGTTTTAGTCTCAAGTACTGTCTGTATATGTCATAATGTATGGAACTACCACACTGCTTCATAAAAAGTTTGGTGCAAGCCGCCGGCAACACTCGTGCAAATTTTAGACTATGATTTCCTTGTGCTGTTGATTATTTGAATTAAACACTATGATAAGTAGGTAATCCACGGGGCCAACTGATTTCAAACATTGCAGTTATACGTTATCATTGATAATTAATTGTCCACGCTGTTGATTTTCCCTCGCTGATAAATTGTAACATGATATTGTGTTTACGTTTAAACTCTAATACCTACTTTACCCGCCGATACATTAGCGTAGCCACAGGCTTCCACCATTGTTAACATCGGGTACCTATTATTTTATCGAACCACCTTTCAACGAACGTATCATTACGCGCAATTAAGTATCTTTTCATTGAAAGGCATTTCCCGCCGCGTGTTTTTTTTTTGTTGTTGTCATTTCTTTCCTAACCTACGAAATTAACGTTTAAGATATCCTGAAAACATAGTGGTTTCAGCTGAAAATAGCGTCCGATGAAATGATACAATCGATGAAGTGAAATTCGATAAAATGATGGGTTACGTGCTCAACCAGCAGCAGAAATATATTACCCAACATCGCCCATGTTATGTATCTTGTATTAGAGAAATTATATTTCGTCAACTATAACTATACAGACAAACAAATGGCTTTCTACTAATCAATCAAACTGTAAGAAACTTTTAGGGAGTACAAAACCCTTAACTCTATCTGTTTGAGTCACATAAAGCATCTTAAATCCATTCAAATTACAATTTACAGAGCTTCGTTTTTAACGTTTCGCAGGTGGCGAGTGAAATGTTGCCGAACTCGACTGAAAGGGCCGTGACGATCAGTGGAACCTGTGACGCGATCACACAGTGCATTTATCACATTTGCTGCGTGATGCTAGAGGTAACATTTATATTTATAAAATATATTTACCACTAGGCTGCCTTATTATCACATTTCAAATTCACTGAATTGGAATTTAAATTTGAAACAAATTTCAAATAGCTAATAATTACACCTTTACTGTTCTCCCTACTACCTACCTCCTCTACTTGTTTATTAACATAACTAGCGACCCCCCCCTCGCTTCACTTCAGTTTATGTGAGTTTTCTGTAACACCCATACATAAATAATAAATAAAAAAATTAAATTTGCCTCTTCTATTCATTGGTTCACAACATAAAGCTACAAGCCCGATCTCACCAAGAATATTGTTAACGCATACTCTATGTAATATACTTAACGTGTACAAACAACCAGTTAAGAAAAAAGGATGGAATAAAATCACGACTTAACAGCTTAACTTAATAAATACATCATGTTTTGTCTTTCAGAGTCCGCCTAAAGGAGCGACAATCCCATACAGACCTAAACCAAATGTCGCTGGACCCGTCATTCTAGCCGGAGGACAAGCCTACACTATTCAAGGAAACTACGCAGTGCCTGCCCAGGACGTAAGTTAACATATAAATAGCCTACAGCGACACTTATTACGTTTTACATATACGTGTTGTCATAACGAAAAGTTACAATTTTTTTATTTATTTTTTACTTTATTTATCTTATCTTAAACACAATTACATTTTACATTAAATAGCACCGTTAAACCACATAGAGGTTTGTCTCGATGCCTGAGCCACCTATGTTAAATACATATTACTCGGTAAATTAGATCTGGCTAATCTTACAGTTACCATCTAAAAATTAAATTACAAAAAATAAAAAATAAAACTTTATAATAAAAATTAAAAAATGAATGAAATGCGTAAATTGTTATTTAATTAGTTTAACATGTGATGTATTTAGAGCCCGCGTTATCTCTCCTCGCCGAGCGCTGCACCGGCAAACCAGTTTTCGCCCACGAGTACAGGCTGCTCCACCCATGATAATAATAACAAAATAAATCAAAACACAAAAAGATATAAATAATAATAAAATAAAATAAATAAAATTAAAAATAAGACTTTTTTTTTTATGTGAGTAGTTGTTTAAACAATTCCACCTTAAGCATTCTAGATATATTAAATGTCGTCACTTTATCTTTACATGCTTTAGGAAGATTATTAACCAATTCAGCTATTATGTATTCTGAAGTCCTTTTCCCGTAATAGTTTTTGAATTGTGGTTTCCTCAGTTTGTAATTAGCTACCTGCCTTGTTAACTTAGAGTGAGATACTGGCTGCTGAATTTCGGTTCTAAAGAACTGTTCAGTTAATATTTGGTAATTAAACTTAGAATGAACTGGTAATATCTTTAAAAAATTAAAAAAATCTGTGAAAGATTTCAAACTATGCTTTAAATTATTGGGTAAAATCATTTTAAGGCATCTTACTTGTAACCTATATATCTGATCAAGATAGGATTTAAAAGTACGACCGTAACTACTTAGACCGTAAGATATGATGCTTTCTGCCAATGCAGTATACATATTCATTCTAACTTTGAAAGGAATCCGATTCCTCAGTACATATAACTTTGCTAGAACTGCACGGAGCTTATTGCAGGGACTTACTCTGGACTATGCTCAAAATTTGAACTTATTTGAACAGAATCAGTTTTAAGCACAGTTCTTAAAATACAATTTTGATCTTACTGATGATTGACATGCATTAATGTACAGATGTAGTGCATACGGAAACGTACGAACGTGTCTTGCTATTTCAGTCGGTCACAGTACAAAATTACTAAGGTTGACTGAAGCAGCATGACACGTTCGTACGTTTCCGTGAAAATACGAAGGAAAGCAATTATGCACTACACCTTTAAATTGTTGGCAACACATTAAAAGATCTAACAAAATAGTTACATTCATTTGATGTAGTGTGAATACTTTAAAACTGAGCAACAGTATTTGGTTTAACACACTATTTTACAAACATTTTACATGGTATGTTTAATAATAAAGACAATGGTTCGCCGTTGTTGTACCAAGTTACAATTTATAATACATTTGTGTATGAAGTAATGAAATAAATAACGAAGTGATTGCGATTTTTGGTGCAAACCCTGTTCTTTATTGCGAAATTAACAAACGGGAGGTGTAGCTATGAAGTTTCGCTCTCACCATATAAATGATATAAGTACGACATCATGATTTGTCGAATAACTTTGATTTCGTTCTGCTTTCTCAGTGAGCTTATCGATGGGTTTTGAAGCTGACTGGGAAAGCAAAACAAATACGAACCTGAATTATTATTCTCTATTTTCGGCCCGCGACTTCGTCCTTGTAAATTTCGATTATTGTTATTACCTATGGAACTTTAAAATTTACCGGGTTATAGAGTAGCATGTGTAATCCTGGGTATAAGCTCCGGGGCCGTCCCGAAGTTGAGCGTGAATGACTAATTCTCGAACTTTTGCATATACAGGGTGACAGGAAATTCGCCGTATTCCTTGAAAGGGGTTATTCTACAGCTCATTTGTAATGTTTTAAGTTCAGTCAACCAGGGGTCAAAACTCATTGGTTTTCACGTTTTTAGTTTTTTTTTTAAATACCCGCCTTTCGACCTTTAACTAGTAATTTTGTAAAAACTTCGTCATTTAGTATTTTTCAAATAGCCAATGAACCACAGATAACGAAAAAAAATAAAATGCAAAGTTTTGCAAATAAAAGTTAGATATCTGCGTATTCTTCGAATTGGTAAGCTGCCATTTGAGAAAGAAGCTTAATTATCAATATCGTCCGAATTGAAAAGAAAGTAGAAACTAACTGATTACGTAGGTCACTCAAAAACTTTGAGGTGCTCGAAATTTGAAAATGGAACGCACTTTATGTTTTTAAAAAGCAAAATTATTTAAAAGTAGAACGTCGTAAGACATTAGCTGAATTTAAAAAAGAGAACGATTTGAGATGCTCTTAATTTAAAAATGGAACGCACCTTAGGTTTTTAAAAATAAATTTTATTTAAAAATAGGACACTACGCCCAAAGCTGAATTTAAATAAAGAGAACGGTGTTCTGAATTCATTTTACTACAACGCTTCCCGTGTTTTTTGGTTGAAACGATGGAGCTTATAACCGCAAACATTACTGCTATTATTGTTAATTGTAAAATTTTAAATAAAATTAATATTAAAATGTCATAAATTGTACCTTTTTAGAAAGCTTATGAATTAAGCAAATTATTCCTGTAATTTGTACGCGAAGTGTCGTACTTTTTAGGGTTCCGTAGCCAAATGGCAAAAAACGGAACCCTTATAGATTCGTCATGTCTGTCCGTCGGTCTGTCCGTCCGTATGTCACAGCCACTTTATTCCATAACTATAAGAGCTATACTATGGAAACTTTGTAAGTAGATGTATTCGGTGAACCGCATTAAGATTTTCATACAAAAATAGAAAAAAAACAATAAATTTTTGGGGTTCCCCATACTTAGAACTGAAACTCAATTATTATTTTTTCATCAAACCCATACGTGTGGGGTATCTATGGATAGGTCTTCAAAAATTATATTGAGGTTTCTAATATTATTTTTTTCTAAACTGAATAGTTTGCGCGAGAGACGCTTCCAAAGTGGAAAAATGTGTGTCTAACACCCCCCCCCCCCCCCCCCCGTAACTTCTAAAATAAGGGAATGATAAATGTAAAAATAATATATGATGTACATTACCATGCAAACTTCCACCGAAAATTGGTTTGAATGAAATCTAATAATTAGTTTTAATACGTTATAAATCGTAAACCGCATTTTACCTTTCATTCAATCAACTCCAATATAATAAAGAATAAAGAAAAACATTTATTTAGATGTATAGTGGTACGGAACACTACGTGCGCGAGTCCGACTCGCACTTGGCCGGTTTTTTTTTTTTAGCTATGCTTTAAAATGTCACAAAATTTGGAAAATAATTACTAGAAGTTCTAACTACAAATCCTTTTATTTGCAAAACTTTGCATTTTTTTTATTTTTCGTTATCATTGGTTCATTGGCTATTCGAAAAATACTAAATGACGAATTTTTTACAAAATTACTAGTTTTAGGTCGAAAAGAGGGTATTTTTAAATAAAATCTAAAAACGTGAATAACTCGAAAACCAATGAGTTGACCCCTGGTTGACTAGACTTAAATCATTACAAATGAGCTGTAGAATAACCCCTTTCAAGGAATACGGCGAATTTCCTGTCACCCTGTATAATACTAGTAGGATTGGACTACATCTGTACACGGCCATGCCGTCATCGCTTCACGCCTAATTACAATTATTTCATATGACGTTTCATTATTGTATGATCATTTAGTTGTAAGTTATGAATAAAAAGGAAGGGTGAGGTGTAAATAAGAGTGTTAGTGTCGAGTGAGTGTGTGTCGGGAGTGCCGGCGCTGATGTGGGTATGCCCGGGTTGGTGCAGGCGGTGTGCGCGCCGGTGTTTCCGCTGCTGGAGATGAAGCCGCCCCTCGTGGGCGCGCTGCCGCCGCACCACCTGCTGCCGCTGCACGAGCACCACCTTGTGAGTGCGCCGCGCCTCATAGAGAACACCGCCCCACCCCCGCCAGAATAATCACACGACTGTCTATAAAGCTTCCATCTCACACGTTTAAACGGCGTCTTAAACGGTCATTTTTCAGTTATGTTGACTTTCATATCGTGGCTTATTTTCGTTAAGGTCACGTCCAAAGGTAAACGAAGAAATGCAAACTTAGTTGCTTTCTTACTCAAATCCGAAGGACTGATTGTGAATAGTAATGAATGACGCTCGGATTATCACTTCGCTGTGCTATATGAGTTTCTTAATTATTTAATTAATAATAATGCCCAATATAAAAAAACTAAACACTGTGCATTAAGCCATTAAATCAAAATACAATGTTAATAATCAAGGCTGTAAAGTAAAACGGGTTGTATGGTTATAATACTTCCCCGTAATTCATTTATTCAAATTGACAACGTCAGTATGATTATAAATTCCGCCGAAAGAGCTCCCTGTTCTCGACCTAGAAAACTACTCTTCAATTTGGACCTCTATAGACAATCGTATATACGGTGCGTTGGAGCAGAGCTGTATTAAAACCTGAAACGAGAACCACTATTGCGCAAATTTTGGCTGCGTCTATTGTTGTGACGCTTTTATTCTAGACCATCCTGTGACCTGCGTTAAAGGTAATAGACAGAAGTAAATTACATGTAATTCAGTTGTGTCAAGGTGTGCGATAGTCGGATCTAGTTTCATAATACATTCAAAGTGGTCACCGTTTAGGTGTACAAGAGAAAAAACAAAGATTGCATCATCTAAAGGAATCACGAACCAGCAATTCTGAAAACAATCGAAATGATGTCAATCAAATGATGCTGCTAATAACTGATCTATGACTACATGCGCATTGTTTAGTCTTTCGTTTCCTATTGTGCCTTAACAATGTTCAATAAAATTACACGCAGTTGCGGTGACCACTGTGACTCGATTCTGCCGCATCTTCTATATCTATCTTGTAGACTACAAACATTAGTTTTCGGAATGCCCTATTGGACGTTTATTGTGGTAGATCCCCTTTCCGGATGTATACAATCCAGCATTTGCTAACCTTTTTCTTCTCCTCTTATACTTAGATTGGTTAGTACTCTTACATTAAGCTTGTTCGAAAAAGGAAAATGTTAGTAAATGTTTTCTATTAAAAGTGGCATTCAATTTAATTCCGAAAACGGTGATTGATCTGAGGCGCTCCTTTAGTTAAATGTTTCTCTATGAGGCTGCGTAAATACGGATTGTCATTATGTGATTGGTGCTGCCCCAGATTCCCCTAAATTGGTTTGGATGTGTGGTGTCGAATCCCCATTAGTTGCACATGAATAACCATGTAAATAAATAGACTTAGAACCCCGGTGATGTGGACTTTAGTATAATTTTATTTACTTTGCGTTGTATTGCCCCCTCGCTTATGGCTCATGATGAACTCCCTTATCTTAAGTGCACGTAATTCCCGATGGCTGATCATTTTCTTACTTAGACCCCGATATCGTAACCATGTACTGTTCCTTAGAATTAGCTGTATCACGTTAATTTATTAAGCACACTGTCCGAGCGTGACATTGGCGGCTCATTCGTAGAGATGAACACATTCACAATTGAAAGCTTTATCTGTTTGTTTTCTGGCATCGCCGAGGTACGAACCTGTTGCGTATCCGAAAACTGCTCACGCACATTGCAACGTTGCCTCAAGTTTTCGGCCATCCCCGTATTGCACCTCTCCTTATTTGCCTTTGCCTCTTCCTAATTTTGTTTTAATTATTTGTTCTCTTGCGACATGTTTTGTTGACATTAACCATGGAGACGCATGGCTAACGCGACTCGTCAAATAGTGCTTAGAGTTCACTTGGATGTTGCAGAGTTTAAAGATACAGGAAGTATTTAAAAAGGTGCATTTTACGTTTGGGCAGCACCACTCAAGAACTCACAACGTGGATTGATTATTTCGTGTTCGCTCTAAGGAAATTTACAAATATTTGTTCCAAGTTTCAGAGTGATCAATTATTGTGAATTCTCTTAGAGGTACTAATAATTGTTTGACGTGAAGATTCTACCTAGGTTACCCTATCCAGCGATCCCATCCCGGCAATGTCAGAGAAGACGAAAACAAGCAGCTGGAGCTGAAATCAAAATGTTGAACAGTTCAATTTATTCAAAAGCACCGTCTTTAGAATGTTAAAGTTTGTTAAAGTTATTATATTTTTTAGATGGGTGGTCTCGCAAAGTCGCCGCTGGCCGGTCTCGCGGCCCTAGGCCTGGGAGGCCTGGCGCCCTCCAACACGGGTGGACTCAACCCGGCAGGTATAGGCAAAAGCACGTACCCGATTTATTACCTTTTTTATTTTTATTCCTTGTGCGCCACCTCCATCTTTACCAAGTCACGAAGTATAGCATTAATAACCCCCCCCTACGGGAAGTCGGGTAAAAACATACTAACGCGGCGATTTATAAATGGTAATTTTAAAGTTATGTTTTTAACTATCAATAAATTTTAAGATGGGAGTTGGAAGCATTTTTTAATCCTACAAACTATTGGAATAACCATTGTTCTTTTATCTAATTATTTCCCCTTGTTTTTTCCTTTTAATATTTTGGCTCCATGTAGAATAATACAATAACAATTATTTAACCACTTTTTTGTTTGTATAGTATGAGTAATATACACTTGAGTAATGTATCTATGAACCAAATAGGTTAATTAATATTAATTATAGAATATAATATTCCAACCTATCCAATATTTGAACCTATACATGTATGACCAGGCATCAAATTCAAGACACTTAAAAACCTTGATAATCGTACTACTTGTATCAGTTTAAATAGCTAAGAAGGAGACTTTGGCTTCGATCATTTCATAATTCAATGGTTATTCACTTAATCATAGAATTGTCCATATTAACTGAGTTGTATTTGCAGCTCTCGCAGCTTTGGCGGGGTCACAGTTGCGCACCTCGAACCAGTCGCGGAACCAGCCCGCCAGCAACCAGCAGTCGCACGAGATGACCGTGCCCAATGAGCTCATCGGGTGCATCATCGGGAAGGTAAGACCAGGAACCTATATCTGGAGAAACGGCGGAGTTACCAATGGACGATGGAGCGCCCCTACTCATCAATATTTTACGATAAATAAAACATAGCCGAAGTTTTTGTGACTTTATTTATAACATGAAGGTTTTTGAGTGCGGCTTGCATCGCCAAGTGGCAGCACTTTCTGTACGGTAAGAATTAAGATTGACATGCATTGTCAAGCTAAATATAAAGATTCACACATATAATCAAATAATTTATTCAATAAGATTATGTACTTATTAAACAATCATCACACAAATCCCCCTACTTCACAAATTACAAGACAATTGTACGTCATCGGTATAATTGTGGAGCCCCCTAAGAACCCTTTCATATTGACCCCGTCAAGTTATGTATGATTGGCTTTCTGCGACAGGATTACATGTACAGTCGGCCAATAATGTGGTCTACCACCCTACTACGGTCGAAGTTCATATGCACGTCAAGATACAACAAGTTCGATTTACCCCTACAGTAATATTCTGACAGTTACAAGTGTAAACCTTAGCGATAATTAGATCACACAGAAACTTTTGTCAAAACAGGTAGACAACTTTCTTGGCCGACCGTACAGTAGCTAAAGAGTTTTAGTCCATGGCCGTTTTGTATTTTATTTATGTATTTATTAGGTTCGCGAACAGATAAAACAAGAAGGCACTGCTCTGCTTGTCAAAAATAGAGCTGTGATACCCACTTTTATAGCAAACTTGTTAGTTAAGAGGTAAAAATAAGATAATTAATGATTATTTTATTATGTGAAGATGGAAGTCTGTTTACCGGGTTGTTTTGCTAAACTCGAGCGCTAAAAGGGCACGCGAGAAACTGCGCACACAGAAACGGGTGCACATTCATTAATAAACGAAAAGCACGCGCATTTGTACATGAAACAGCACTTTTTTTTGCAGATAACTTGATTATTTGGCGTAAAATAATATTATTGGCAGCCGTTTCATTAAGCGTTGTCGGTTCTTAGGGCGGTACCAAGATAGCGGAGATCCGCCAGATCTCGGGCGCCATGATCCGGATATCGAACTGCGAGGAGCGCGAGGGCGGCAGCACGGACCGCACCATCACCATCTCGGGCAACCCGGACTCCGTTGCGCTGGCGCAGTACCTGATCAACATGAGGTAGGCCTCCATAGGAAACGCACCTTACTCCCTCCAACCAACGACTCACCTCTGATCCGTTTATGACGCCTCGCCCTTGAGAATCGATTATTTTAACATCCCACGATTATCCTCTGATTTATCTTTACCTTTTTGGGCCGATTCGGTTACCGCGCTGCCGAGTAGATTTAGTAGGGGCGTGAAAAAAGTTCAGTCCCATACTTGGCATTCATGGATTTATATTCAATCGCTATTTTGACTTTGTAAATAGCTAAAAGCTTTTAAACAGAAAAGTTGTAAGAAATGTTGAAGATTATCCGACCGCAATCAGAGTGGAAATTGATTTTTTTTGAAACAGCAGCAATGTAGTATTTTTTTTACCAATCGGGTGAAGTAACTTATTTTTGAGTTTAAGGTCTGGATATAACCATGTATTTTAACCATAATATTTTTCTGATTTATATGTCGTTATTCAGTTCCCTAATAAAACAAATTTTTGTGTAAATACAAAAAACACTATTATCCTTGGACAAAACTGTTTTTATATAGCATTTAATAAGCGATAAGTTACACAGCCTGTGTCAAATTTATTTTTGTATTTCAATTAAATAAAATTAAGATAAACAGACTGTTTTTAAGAAAATGATTTTAAAAATATTTAATTAAAGGACGATAATCTGTTTTTGTTACTTTTTTTACCACATTATAATGTAAACATGGTACCGTCGCGTTCCGTAACTTCGTTCACCATTTATTATTTTTAATTCATAAACTTGCGTAAAATTAACGTTCAGCTCCATTCCTTTCCGATGGCGAACTGATAATAAAACAACTTTAAACAGACGCGATGTTGAAAGAGACGCGTTTTACTTTTCAAAACGTGAACGCGTTCCGAACTCGAACCGTTCGACGGAACCGAGCCGGCCCTCGTCGTCGCCTAACCCTTTACAAGTCCTGTCCCGCTCCCGCAGTGTGGAGCTTCAGAAGGCGAATCTAGAGGGCGGCGGGGGGACGGGCGCGGGCGGCGCGGGCTCCCCCGCGGCGGGGTCGTCGACCTCCAGCCCGCTGGCCTCCGCCATCCCGCTCGCGCAGCTGCTCTCCAAGAGCGGCGCGCTCGGCGCGCTCAGCTCGCTGTCCGCGCTCGGCGGGCTGTCCGACCTGCTGGCCGGCGCCTCGCCGCCCGTGCAGACCACCGGCGTGCACCGCCACAAGTCCTTCAGCCGGCGCCAGGACGACGCGCACGACGCGCCCGCCAAGACCTCCAAAGAGCGGAACAAATACAACCCCTACTAGACGATGGCGTCCGGCGTCCGTCCTTCGCGAGTCGGCGAGTCCGCCAGGATCACTTCAGTCGGTCGGCGGACGTCGGAGAACGCCTCCCGCTCGAGACGGCGGCGTTGAAACTCGACTTCAATGAGAACTGACAAAATCATAGTTTGGCGTCACCGGTGACGTCGTTTTATTTAATCGAGCCCGGGAACTGAAACGTTTTTCTAGTAGGTACTAGATATGCAATGGGCACTGAGACGTTTTTTCGTAAAAACATTCTAGGAATAAGTTCAGATCGGGAAAATTCTATTTTATAGAAGCTACATACCAACATTTTGTTGTTTTAAAAATCATGTGGCTTTTTTATGACGACTGAGATGAGCCGTTAAACGAAATGACTCCTAAATTAGCGAGTTAACTTTATTTAATACTTACATATTTTTCCATATTTATTAGATTTATAATTTAAAACCCAAACACATAGGCATGTATGTTGTGCTCCAAATTCAAAATTTCAATGTTTTATCTAACAATATAAGCAGAGCACGAATTAAACAGCACGATTACTTCAAGTTTCCCAATCGGCAAATCTTGGTTGTAAGTGTAACTTACATATTTGAAGTATGTTGTTTTTTATGGCAATTGTACATTATTGTATGACTTACATAAATAATCGTATTTCACATCTTTTATGTTTTGGTAAGTAATTAGGTACTAAACAAAAAAAACTTAACAGTGACTTCATTTTAAATCAAAGTTAATGCTTGCAAAGTCATAAGTGTACTTTTTTGCATGTCTTGTCAATGTCATTCCATTAGATGACTTACATTGCTTCTTTTTAACTGTCTAGTACATTAATTATTTTTAAAAATAGCTCTGTTTTTTTTTCGTGGAGTTCTAATACAAACCGAGATGTGCCGATAGGTACCTCTACTAGGAGTAATCGTACTGTAAGATGGGCTATTAAACAGTCTGAGGTCGTTGAAACATAAACAGTGACAGTATAGATAAGGGAAGACTTATAGAAAAGGAAAGCCGATCAAAAATGACTATTTCGAAAACGTGTTTCTGTAGTTACATCCATGAGTAGAGTCTTAGACAGCTTATAATAATTAGAGTAGTTCTTTATACTAATAACTAGCTATAGAAATAATTTCAATTTGCACTTACAACGAATCTATGATATACTACTATCTATTTTTCTTCCTTTATCTATGGAGGGCAGTTAGTCTTAAAATAAGGTCATAGGTAGAAGCGGAGCTGTCTAGTCCAAGATTAAATTGGGTCGTTCTTCGTCACTTGAAAAACATTTATCAAAATATTAATAAAAATCTAAGAGAATCGCAATTACTCATTGAAGTTCAATGAACTCCACGGATGAAATCAAATTTGATAAGTCCATTTAAGTAAGGTTTTTTACAATGGCGTGACCATGCTCTTGAATTGTAGCGCGGTTTAGAAAATAATTCATAAAATCGGAACAATCATGTTCTAAAGGCATAAATCGTCATTTTATGCTGCAATTTAGTATACTGCCTCGATACATCATTGAAACAAAGTAAATGGTTTTTTTAATGAGTGTCGATAACTAGGGACTGTGACAATAGTAGTAATTACATAGATGCTTATATTATAATTATTATAATAATAAACACAATGCTTCGCATGTGAAAGATTGTACATAACTATTTGAATAAATACAGGGTGTTTAGTGAAAACATCTAAGTACTTCAGAATTTCGCTTTTTAGATCTTAGCTTTAGAAGTCTCTCGAATAGATTTAAATAAATTTCATTAAAGCATTAACGTTCGTCTTGATCAAAGTATTTTTGATGACTCCTGTATTGTTGAAAAGTTTGTAAAAAAAATTGCGCAGTTACTGTTTAATATTGTAGTCACCAAGGGATTTTAGCACTTATTTAAAAACATTGTTCAACGTAGTATATTAGGTATTGTGTCTCGCTCTCGGCCTTGACATTGTTAACGTTGCCATTCTTATTTTTATTAGCGACTTAAAGGTAGAGTGAGAGCTTTGGTCACCATGAAGTAATAAAGAATACCTATTACACTTGAGTATATATGGGAAGATTTTACATGACCCACCGTGAACAACCTTAGTTCGTTCGCCCAACAGGCCATGCCCCCTGACAATCAATGGGGACCAAAAAACGTTTACATATTTTTAAGACATGTAATTAATTTATCATTATTTTCTATTCATGACACCAGGAAATGTCACATGCCGAGGCGCTTTTTCTCTTTGTTTCTGATGTAAATACGGTTGTAATAATGTCATATGGACTTTTACTATACTGTTGGAAATATTTAATTTAATATCCTTGTAGCTACTAAGGCCCCTTAAAATTTAAATCAAAGGTTTTGGCACTCTTGTTAGTTGCACAGTAGGTGTCGATGTTTTGTAATGCTAATGATTGTCGGCAAGGCAAAGGCAAAGTGACAGCGAGGTGACCAGCACCCTTTGCCTTTACGCTGCCCTAGATTAGTTAGAGGAAAATTGAAATCGAGGTCCAATGGAATGTTTGCAACGGTACTTGTAATTCGACCGCCAAGATCAGTTTTATTTGTAATGATAAATCATGTTAATCTTAAGGCACTTAATTAACATTTTTCATATCGTTTCAGGAATTATATTACTCGCTAGAATCGTTAAGTAAAAGTGTATTGTTTCAAGTACATATTTAATAAAATAATAATAATTTGTGTTAGTTTTCTTTATACGGTTTGGTTCTATTCGCTTTTATTGCGATGTAATTGTTAAGTGCAGGTAATGTCTTAAATGTATCGAACTAAAGCCTCCCACTCAAGAACCCACGCCATTTTCCTGCCTACCCAGGCACCAAATATTCCCGTGATACCTGACGCCGAACGCTCCACGGACCCTACTCCTACAGCTCACCGGATCATCCAATGTCCTGGTAAGATGTTTCCTTTACATTTTAATTTACGTCCTAGAATATCCAGTCGCATTTTTTGGGGTCCATCATTTGGCATGTTTTTAATTTTTGAAAAATACTACTTTTTCGCCCTGACATGTCAATTTCCTCTTTATTCCATTTCCGTTCAATCCATATTCGACCACATCACGTTTATTCTAGCATAGTCTTCATTTATCTAGCGTGTATAACCTGAACTTCCTAATGCCGTTGATATTTGATAATCGAGTAGTTATGGAGATGTATATTTGATTCACCTGTACCATGTCGGTTGAGCAATTTGGTATATTATAGTGTAGTAGGCGGTAGTTGGTATGTTCGTTGAGAGTGATGATGCGGCGGGTTGCAGGATCACCATGGAGACCGCGGGCCTGCCGCTGCCAGGCTACCACTACATCGCGCCCAACCACATCGTGAAGGCGCCGATCCATTGAATGGGGCTCCGCGGCCAGACTCCCGGCGCGGCCTACAAGCCGCCCCCTGACCGCGCCTACTACGTCCACCCGCCGTACGGGACTCTGGCTCCGATATACTTCTTCAAGTGAGTGCGAAGACCAGACTGTATCTCTAAAATAAAAGGAAAAGCGATTGGCTAAACACTAGATACCTAGCTGAACGTATGTTTACATTTGTTACAAGTTTATAAGTATTTTAGATATTCTTATATTTATTCTCCACTGTATTTGATTGATCGTTCGGAGAGGTCGGTCGAATGATCAATGAATCGGAAGTTAGACGGAGTTTGGCTGCAAAAAGTGACTGACGTTAAAAAAATGATATTAATCCGTGAGCAGTGGCCAGCAATAACACGAAGCACTTATTTTAATAGCGGACGATTGGTATTTTATTTAACTTCACTACGTTCACTGGTCACGGATTATCGATTTATTATTGTAATAACAATGTATGCAACAGGATTTAGCTAAGCTGATCGAATTTACTATGGAGTTAAGCAGTCAAGTGATTTAATTATTTGTTCAATTTAATTTGGGTTTGATCAGTACTGACCACAAATAAATAAAATGTTCAAAGTATGTTTAGGCGAGCGTCGGCGTATTGTAGAGTAGCGCGTTACAATCGACCTCGGACCCGCTGGCGTAGCGTAGCGTTAGATTAGCGAACAGAGTGAGAGGGTTCAAGACAATATTTGTACATAAATAATCGTAATGACCTGGAAATATAGGTGTTACAGTAACAGTTGCGTCGCTCGGGCGCGGCGCGGCGATACGAAACCGATGGGATCAAATCCTTTAAGAATCTTACATTAAAGCGGCGATAGAGAGAAGGAACATTCGAGTACATCACGTAGAGTCGTCTTCGATCACAGTCACACGTTAGGATTATAAAAATAGTGTTGTTAAATGTGATAGTCTTCTAATTTATTTAACATTTGACCTATTAAGATCTCTGAACACATACGCAATAATATGTGCATCGGCGGCTCGAAAATTAGTCGAATAAATAATATTGGTCTAGGGATCAAAGCCAAAGATTGTTGAAGTTTGTTTAACATTAATATTGTTGTGGATTTATCATAAATTATTCTGAGAGTATGTAGTTAATGTTTAAAATGTAACGTATAAAAGTTAATTTGAATTATTTTATCACCCTCTCCAGACTGCTAATCGTATTTAGTCCTAGATCAAGAATATAGATAGTCCTGTGGTAATCGACATATTTCCAAAAAAAGTAAAAAAAAAGCTTAGCATAATTTAGATTAAGGTAAATATAGGACCAGTGTAATAAAATGCTTTCCAATGTTTTTCCGTCTTCGACATCAACAAATTTGTGCCACGTGACGACAAAAATACAGTGCCAATGATTTTAATCTTCACTTCTGTTTTGTACGTAAGCGATATAATATAATTTTAAGATAAACAGTACATTCAGTACAGTTTTTAATTAAAGTGTTAAGTTAAAACATATATTTACAAATTGTATCCACACTATTAATTTAGAAACCTAGATAATAAGATTCACAATTTATTAGATTTACAACATAGACTCGAAACATATCCCACTAACATATTCCCTATGTCTTCCCCTTCAGTATTTCACTTATATAAATTATAGAAAATAATAATGAATGATTGTGCCAAAGTTGTGACTAAACATTTTATGTATGGATTTGAATGTGACGTTATAGTACTGATAAAATAAGAACATGGTCATTTTATTGATATCACGGTTTATGCTAGTCAACATGTTCTAAAAAAGACATTTTAAATTTTATACATTCTAGTCAAAATTTATTATGTTTCTATTTGTGTTCTCCTAAATTTTGTCTATTCTGTGTGGGATTGCATGAACTAAATTTAACTAGCAATAATTTTTTTGATAAAATCAATTATATTATAGTGTAATGAGTCGCAATTAAGACAATGTATAGAGCTTTGTACATTAAGTACCACACAGATATTAATAGGATTAAAAGTAGTATTAGCTCTGGAAAGAGAAGGTTGGGAAAAGACGTAAAGTTAATAAAGAGAAGAGATTTTATAGCTGTGATTAAAATTTGGAGTGTACTTTTGTGCAGTTCGCGTCAGGTGTGCTGTTGTGGGTACTTGGGTAGAGGAGGCGGGCATTAGCTATACTGTGGTAGTGGTCACGCGTGCGGCGGCCGCGCGAGCCGGCCGTCACGTATTCTTGGAAAACGGTTTCGGCCGCGTAGGCAGTTTCTCTAAGAGCAATCGCGACACTGGCAGACTGTCAATAACGTTTATTTTGAACAATGCAATTAAATAAACTAGAATTAAACGTTGATTGTCATTTTATCCTTCAGTTTCTATAAATCAAGTCGAAATGTTATTTTTATGCTCATTCATTGTGTAGTCTTATTATCATTGTTCATTATTGTTATTGTTATTTTAATTTGCTCAATTTTGTAAACGTTTTTATTAGCATATAGATCCATATAATAGTTAAGTTTATTTGGTCTGTTTAAGCATTTGTATGTTCAAAATTTATTTATTTATAAGTTTATACTTTTTTATGTATACTAAGGGTAAAAATACCTTGTTAACAAATGGGGCAAGAAATTTAAAATATATGATTTGGCGAAATAACGGCCCTCGAAAAATTTCAGGTTCAAAGCCAAAAATATTTAATTGTGAAATATCATGGTTTTATCTTTCTTAGCTGTCAGACGTCCAAAGATAGTGGCGTGTGTTATAGGCACCCTGGTACATGTACCCTGCTACAGGTTCTCAGAATCTCTTTCGGTTTATATTGAGTGTGCGTTCATTTTGAAGCACGCCATGACTATAACGTTGGTGCCTTTGTTCTTAGTTTTCGCTTGGATGTTTTATCGAGTTCAGTTAAAGTTATATAAATTAGCCTTTATTGACAGGGTCAGACTGCGCTGTATAATAGTGTAATTAAATTCAATTTTAGCAAATATTTATAAATGTAATAGCGAATTTCTTTTAATAATCGTGTTAGCACCTGTATTTTAAATTTTTTAATGCACCATTTTCAAAATTCCCTCGTAAATTTTATGGCTACTAGATTATTTGGTTGTAATGTAATATTTGCCTAAAATATTTACAAAATTTTGTAAATCACGACGGTATTCTTAAAGTCGGTGTATAGTGCAATATCAATTGAATATTTTGCTATGTGCTTTGTACAATCTAATCCGAGTACAGGTTCGATACGTTTGGGTAAAAAGGGTTGTGTGATTTGTTATGAATTTACAAAATTCAATATTATATTGCTTCAATCCGTTTTAGATTCCTACTGGAAACGACCTTAATGAGGAAGGCAAGAGTTTATCTTATTACTATTCTAAAATCATACACCAGGGTAATAGCTCTTCCACGAGCGTTCAAACTGAACTTTTAACTATACCTTGTTAAATGCAAGATCTATTCTATAGGTACTTACATATTTAAACACGTGCTTTTAATCATGAAGAATCAGTACCTTCAGTAAACACAGCAACTGATAGTTAATTATGAATATATCCTGAGGATGTCCTAAAATCCTTAGTAAGGAAAGAGGCATAGTCAGCAAAGTATACGACCACGATCAGTATGCGTGTGAAATTTACTTGTTTAATTTCATTTTAATCTACCAAGTTTTCACTTGAGCATAATATTTGTACAGGCTATGCAGATTCTGTCTTAGTATTAATTCTAATCGTATTGACTGAGTATGATTAAGAGAAAATATCAAAAATGCCAAAAAAGAATCCATCTCGTCGTTCTGCAATTTGGGTAAGCATTTAATTTGTATTCTGTTGATAGAACTCAGTGTAAGCACTGATTCGATGGCACCGGGTAGATAGATTAACATATCTCACGAGCAGATAGGGGTAGTGAAGTAGTGAAACGCGAGCAAACTTGTTCATTCAATGCAAGATTCTGTAATGTTTGCGTTTTGCGCTGCCAACTAGATGTTCACTTGTAATAACTTCGTATCACTGTAATTGTCGACATATCTAATCGTTCTGTGAATTGTTAATAAATTTAAATGTACTTACGGTTACAGTATACTGTCATGACATTAAGTTCAATATAAAAAAAAGTTTGTTTCATTACGTTAATTCAATAAAGTGTGTAAATATAAATGACTTTTATTTGCTAGATATCCTTGTAACCTAAGGTCTGTCACTTATAGAGAGCAAAAAGCTAAACAAAACTAATACTAATAAATAATCCGAAATGCTTTATTCTGAATTTTCCCCTCCTACCCCACGGCACTACTAAACCGCACTACTGGCCAATGATTTCTAATTCAAATATAACGAAGTCGATGGAGCGCCGCTCCCGCGGAGCTCCTTTTTCTGGGTGACATTTCTCACATTCTGGGTGAACAACCTAAAACATAACCTAAACCTACATCATATTTATGATACTAATTTTGGTCAGTACTGTCAGTAGTGCCGTGAGGCATTTTCATGTTTCGCATCCAACCCATCCCCAAGTTCCAAGTTCAAGTTCGTTTTGTCGTCAAGTTGCCGGTTTCTGAACCCATCTTATGCCCGGTTCTATAAAGGCGAGTTAGCAAACGTGACATCAAATTTTGGTAACTTCATACAAGTTTAGACATTCCTTGCCGAAATTTGATCGGACGGATCTTTACAAAACCCAGCCTTAGTACTTATAATATGTGTGTAGATAAAGTAATGTATGCAACTGTACATAATTAAGCATTAAAGTACTAAACATAATGTAATAATAAAAATAAAACCACACTCGTGTTGGACTCTCATTATGTATCAGTTACATAACTAAGTACTATGTACAATAAAGTGTTTAAATAAGTACGTACAAAATACCTCCTAATGGTAGCACTGTCTAGCCAAAAGACATTAAGGCTCGGTTTTTAAAGGTCCGTTAGTAAATACGTACGCAGATCAAATTTTAGTAACTTCATACAAGTTTTGACATTCCTAACCGAAATTTGATCTAACGGATCTTTATAAAATCCAGTTTAGTTATTAAAATTTATCCGACATATTTCCGAACCGGCCTTTATAAAACCGGCCATAAATATACTTTTCACATCACCTATCCGGAAATGGGACTTTTCTTCCCTGCTAGGAAAGATCAAAGTGGCACTTTTCTGTTCAAGGACATTTTGTTGGATTGAAAAATCTTACCACAAATTTTCTTGACAAAATTGACAATTTCAGCACTTTTAGAGTGTGAATAATTAAATTTGTTCCATCACTAAGATTTTTATTTTTATCTTAGATGATGTGAAATGGAGTGTCACACTTTAAAAAAAAAAAATCCACCTTGGGCGTTAACACTTGAATCCCACACTACGCTCAAGATTATCTTTTAGAAACCTTCGCTTCGTTCAGGATTCAATGTACGCCCTCGCCGTAAATATGTCATTTTGCTCCCTTATGACCATACCCCGGCCGGCGAGAGCAAAAATGCTTCTGCTCCTAGTGCTTAATTAAATATTATTTTTAAGCTTATATACTATTTCAATCAACTGATTACAATTACAAAAACAAAATTTAAGTCTGGACGCCAGTTTAAATATAGTTCACAAGTTGAAAGTGCACTTGTCAAAATTACGGTTACATCCTCAAGGTAAAGTTATTCACAATAAGTATCAGAATGTGTTGAAGAAGAACGTTGGCATTTTAACTTTAAACAATTTAAATAATTTGATATCTGGCAGAGAAGTGGAACCACCTAATACAGAACAAATTCATAATCACTATGAATTATTTCGTTTTGCTTCGATTACTACAGTAGATTTAGAACGGTCCTTTAGTTGGATGAAATGAAGTTATGATTATGACACAATCTACTACTATAGTCTAGTCGTACCATTTTTTTTTGACTACTTTGCCATCTAGCGTAAACTAGGTGAACTATAATGCAACACCCGTTGAAGAGTAGTCACAAAACTCGCCCGTAGTAGAAAAACAAGATAAAGATGGCGTCGTTAATGTTTGTCCTGATCACAAGATGGCATGATACAAGTGATTAATAAAAATCTGTTTAACTAGAGTAACGGAACAAAAAGATTCAGACCATGAATATCGACGAAAAAAAAATCCAGGAGAACTAAACAAACAGCAAAAAAATGCAAACAGATACAAATGAGTTATTTTATTTGTGAAAACGACGAATAGGTAGATAAAATATGCAAGCGAACCATTCGTGTTTAAAACCATACATCTCAACAGGTTATTTGATTGATATGCATAATTATTATGATAGATTAGGTTAGCCTTTCTACTAACACGCGATGTGCACAAGCAATTTCGCTTTATTATCGACCTCCGTATCTGTTTACGAAAAAGTTCATAGTACCTATTTATTTAAGCAGCAAGTTGTATTGACGTAGTAAAGAGCTAATAATAGTCTTGTGACAGGGTTTACATGGCGAGAACTAAACTGGATTGCAAGTGAAGTGAGGGATGTTGACGTGTGGACAGTGAAAAGTTTTATGACGGTAGCGACGGCCGGCGGACGGCGCGGCGCCAGTGCGCATGCCCGCCACTGCGCCACTCCGTGCGCTGCCCCCTGGCGGCGCTCTCCGCAGTGAATTGCGTAACAAAGCACACTCGCCTTCAAACGCTACGCTGAAAACTTTCGTTTCGTGCGCGCCCACGGAATGGACAAGCGTAAAACGACTTAACTTTCCCGCGGTGCGCGCTTTTTCGCGAAAATCGCTTAATAACCATCGGATATTTTTAATGACTCCCGATTTTTATCGCGGCTTTTCTTTTTAAGTTATAAGTTGTTTAAGTTGACTGTATAAAGTGAGCATTGTGCGATTTAAACAGTGTAAACGTTACGTGTTGTGTTAATTGGTTTCCATTAGTTTTTTTTTGCTTGTTTTATTTAATTTCTGGCGAGTGGCGAAGCCGCCGGTGGGTCGGCGCTGGTGGTGAATCGATACTGCTGCGGTGGGAGCGGCGAAGGTAATTTTTTTACTACACCATTGTTTATCAAGAACTATGTAAGGTACGTTTTGTGTAGCCACATTCATAACTTTTACGGGATTTAAAAGTATGCTAAACATGTTAAAAAAGCGACAGTAGATATGTAACCAGAATTTATTTAACAGGTTCTACAAAAAACTAGAACTTTTAGAAAAAACCAGTCTGCACTATTTATTAAAAACATGTGATATAAACCTGTACGTAACCCTTTGTTTGTACTACTTTTACCTTGTTTAATTAACTAACGGGTTAGGTACAGATCTAATTCGGTACAGATCAATTTCGTGATAACGTAATTATTACATACTCTATAATTCAGTTTATCACAACTCCACACATATTTATTTGTAGAAAAGTATACGAGTAAGTAGGTACTCGTATTGTCTCAGTCAGTTACGATACTTACGATATAACAGATTATATAACTTATATAACTGAAAGTGGTTTCCAAATTTGGGATCCAGCCAAACTGTGACGTAGGAGGTAGTATCCTCAGGAAACTAGGTCAAATAGACGGGCTAACAGTATGAAATATTTGACGTCACTCGAAACACTCAGAATTTTCCTTATGAAATAGTAATTTACGGAATAAAAAAAGGGACGATACATATTTTAATCAATTAACAGCGGCACGACATGCAAACGAATAAGAAACATTACCGTAAAAAGTGACAGAATTAAGAATTGGGCCTGCAAGATAAATGAAGATTAAGGCTTAAGGTCCGTTTCGCTGTGTCAAAATATATAGAAATGTCAAATCAAATCCAGATTTAAGAGTAAAACTCAAATTAACTTTTTCCAGAAAATGGCCCTGGAAGTATATAATTGGGATAGGCACATTTTCAAATGAAACGAAAAACGACTAACGATAAATTAGCAGAGATAGCCGTATCGTCGGCGTGTTCCAGCAAAAGATTTTTATAAAGTAAAGTCATGTTACTTGGAACAACGAGGCCAAATAGTTTTGTTAGTGTGTAACCCAATCTAAAATAAGCGAGCATTATTAAACATTGGTAGGTAACTAAAAAAGATTAAAAGATAAGTAGATAGTAAAAGTCATCCAACATTGAGGACAATAGCGAATAAACCTTGTCATGTCTAACCTAGGGACACATATGTATAAGAATATTGACGTTGACGTTCAGTTTTGCGGGATACGGGGCTGATTTATTTCCAATAATAAATAACTGCTTATATTTTTATCAAACTGCCAGTTAAACCAATTTTAGGGTTCGGTTTTTCTTTTTAAGTTATGGAACCCTAAAACATCTCTCCTGTTCGGTAAGTTAGGGTTTTCGTATTTAATAGCGGGATAAAGCCATTCAGAATGGCTTTATTTAAACTCACAACATACAATATTTTCGTTCACTTTATACCAGTAAAAAAAAACTAGTGTTTATTTAACTCGGGTGATAGGATCATTGCAGCCTCGAACTATAGGCGGCAGCGCTGGCGGGCGTGCAGCCCAATCTCGGGAATACTCGGGATGCAATTAATAACTTTCATACCTTGGTTAACAATCTTACTATCACTACATATTATAAAGCAAAGTCCGCGCCGGTATATTCGCGATAATCTGCGTGCGGTTTTTACCATCAGTTAGATTTTTTTAGTTTTGTCACGGAATGTTTTGGATGACACATTCTAGTTTTAGGACGGGTGTTAAACAATCACATAATATTATTTAGTATTAAAAACTTCATAAATGTCCTGAAATGTTCTCCATTAAAGTGTCAGGCCATTAGTGTTCCCAGCAGGCTTCTCGTTTCT
This sequence comes from Acleris sparsana, assembly GCA_923062465.1. Taxonomy (NCBI): domain Eukaryota; kingdom Metazoa; phylum Arthropoda; class Insecta; order Lepidoptera; family Tortricidae; genus Acleris; species Acleris sparsana. The sequence goes on from OV281293.1 coordinate 9,518,499, forward strand.
GCGAGTCAAATCCCCTCTTAAGTAATTACAAGGGTTACTCCGTTACCTCCCGAAGGATTCCCGCGGGTCGGGATAAATTCGTTATGCACCCACAGCAAACATCACCGCAAAAACTAGCGCTAGACAAGATGCATAACGCTATCTTAAACGGTTTTCGAAAACTAACAAAACGTATGGAATTGACATAAAGCGTTCGACGCGACCATCTGGCAGCTTACGTTAATCCTATATATTTTAGATAACGATAATGTTCTCGCAATACCTACATCTTGTTTATGGCCACAGAAACACATTTGAAAAGAAAAATAGGCTTAGGTCAGGTTAGAGTTGTCCAGGCGCGAAGCGCCAAACTACGCGGAATAGGGGCTCCGCCGAGCGGAGCCTCGTCGACACCGCCCCAGGAAGCGGGACATAAGACGACTCTCCTCGCTTAGGTCATTATTAGTTTCTGTTAATATTAATAAATAAAACAAAAAAATATTCCCTAATTATGCATTATTTGTTATATTTTCTAATGCCCTGCAACATTAAAATAGGTATGACTACTCGTAATAAAAGTTTACGCCTAAACAGGGGGAACCGTGCCAAAACGGTCTCCCCCCAGCAAAATTGTAGGCATGAGGATGATGACATGTCATCCTGGCTGGTTTTCAGTGGCGGGTTGCTTGGGGACAGCGTACTGTCACAAAGGATAACTGGAAGTGGTTACGCAATAATGTGACAAGCCACAAAGATTTAGCAATAAAGTGTCAGTGTGTTGAGGGATGGCACATTTTTGCGTATCAGCATCGTCCACATACATGTTATGATTTTTGTACATATTTTTTAATAGAGATAGATATAAGATAGAAGATATAAGCTGAAAATAAATCAATTTAATTATGAAAAAGATATAAAAACATCAAATGAAATTTACATTACACTATAACAAAGGATTCAATAAAGACATACATACCTACCTAATATTAAATCTAACTATTGTAGAGCAATAAATTAAAAAAAACATAAAGAGGGGAATCAATAATGCATAGTAAAACACCTAATGCTGCCAGTGCTACCAGTACCAGTGCTGGCTTTACGGCTAGCGAATGCTGAGTTGGGACCGTTTCGTAACAATTTTTGTGTCTTGATATTGTTTTATCTGTGTAATGTGGTTTTGTTTTGTTGCGAATAAATGTCTCTTTATCTTTTATCTTTAAATGATATAGTGCGTATAAAGACGTTTTACGTATAGATACTACTGACTTCATCTTACCTACTCGGTGACGATACGAAAGTCAACACCACATTAAACGTGCTTTTAGTTCTAAATACGGACGCGACGATGACTCCAATGTTGTCAATGACATTTGTTGATGTTTCTTACACTATAAAAGGAAAAAGATCATGCTCCAGGTATACCCAGCTTGTTAGTGTACAAAAATCTCAATTATATGGTTTCCTAACAATCACATAATAATAGGAGTTTTTATAACCTCGTGGCCTAATGACCATTTATAGTATTAAAAGATAAATTTACGTGTAATGACCGTTATCATTTACTTGTAATGCGGGCCGCCGTCAATTACCTTAATTGATACGGGGTCGACCAGGTACTTATAGATTCTGATGAAGATATTGCTACGAAAACCCGAGGGAGAAAAAAATATAAGAATATTTTCTTAAGAACCGCCACTTAGGAAAGGTTTTTTATCAGCTATCAAGTTACTCTCACGGGAACTTAACCTACAGTTAAATTTAGGTCTTTGTTTGGAGAACTACTTTATATCTGACTATAGTTGGGTCAATCTAGGTTTATCCCTGCCACAGGTCCACAGTGTATTGTAAACCCCAATATCATTTCACCTCGGTTTTGTTCTCAAACGTACGGTAGCTATTAATGTTACAAACTAAAACAATGTTAAAACTCCCACATCGACACGGCTGGTAGTTTTATTTTTTAAACCATCGATGGTCGCGTTTATCCCGGTCACGAAATTCACGAAATATTTTTTAGCTAGAAAACTTGACAACTTAAGTAAAGTTTTGATTACATTAAGTAATTAAATGTTCATATAAAGTACCCTAAGTTTCCACAAATCTCATTGATATACTGTCGTTACTTAAAGAAATATGAACACTCTTGGTTTTTATTTTTTTATTTTTCTTTAACCCTGAATTAGATGGAGATTTATATTCTTACTAAATGACAGGATAAACATGCATTTATATTAAAAAAATAAACTTACTCCGCGTTACTCAGAGGATACAAATTATTTAAGTTATATCCGGTTTTTGTAGCTAGGGTGGTCACTTCGGGTTTAATATTTAATATTACCTAACTATATTTACCTAAGCATATTATTACAATCCATTCATACAAAATTCCTTACGGCGTTAAGTTCGCCTTCTGTAAACATAATAAATTCATAATATACTCATATTACAAATATTAATACCTACAGCCAGTGATGGGCACGATGTGCTTGGATACACAGAAAGCACATTAAGCTTAATGAATATTTTTTCCTTTTTTGCTATTACGTGCTACGGCGTAGAGCTCCGTAGCACAGCTCATCCCGTCAAACGGGATAATGAAAAAAGCTTTTTCTCAGCTTTAAATGCCGACAAGGTTAAATTCCTTAATATATTAATTGTCGATTACGCAAAAAATCTTTAATATGAGATAAACTCGTTTAAAATCAGAAAATCATTAGCAGCCAGAGTCAACATTCGGTCAGCGTGATCCTTGGTAAGTACTCTCGCGGATCGTAAACCCCGAATGGGCCATCGAGGCCCAAACAACACTCTGGTTACTTCCTGCTGATTGAAATGCTTTGTAATTAGTGTACTTGTGTACTGGGTAGTTCGCGTGTTTGTGTGAGTAGGTACTTAGCTGCGAGTTTTAATGGGGTCACGACTTGCTGTCACTCACTTGCTAAGGTTAGATGCCTCAGGTTGAGGAAAGGGGTGTATACTTCTATATTGAGTTAATCGTTGGACTACTTATACATATACCTACCTAAATAAGGTGTTATTTTACTTACTTTGTTATCGCCATACATACGTGGGGTAGGATGATGTAAATGACGGGGTACACTACATAATCTCGTCTTTTGTTTTTCCGTATTTGATAATTGCAGAATGATGATTTTGATATTTCCGAATCATCAGTCTTCCGAGTTTTAGTTTCACGAAGCATCATAATCACGTATTTTTTTAAATTTCGAATGTTCACATTTCCACATTGTTAAAATCCCGAGAAATATTTTTCCGAATATCACAATTCCGAATATTCCTATTCCGAATCCCGACTATTCATTATTCTGAAATTTCGGCAGCCCGAATTCTCTAAGATTTTTTATTTCAGATAAGCGCCTGATAACATATTTTATAATAACGTGTAAAATGTTTAAGATGTATATGCTCATAAACTGTAAGAAATGTCCGACAAAGTTGACGGAGGTCCGCTTCGCGGAGCTCCTGTTCCGCGTAGCTGAGGCGCTTCGCGCCTTGATGCAACTCTAATGTAACGTAACCTATCAAGGTGAGGTTGACCCAATTTAGTTATGTGCTCGTCATCTCACCTAACTTGTTTCAAGTAGAATACTTGAATTCAATGAAAGTGGTTAGTTTCAAGATTCCGAATTTTACGTTACCGATCTGGTTTGTGGATTTTCGGAATTCAAATATTCGTAATTATAATTTTCGTCGAAAAGAAAATTTTGAATTGTGAACATTTGTAAATATAATATTCGAAAACACGTTTTCGTGATTTTAATATTCGGTAATATAAAATTCGAGATTTTGATAACTTGGCCTTATATTTTTTCGGTATTGTAAAAATTCAGAATGAAATAATTTGAGATTTTAGGGTGTTCACGTAAATGACGACTTACACCCAAAGTTAACATTTTCATATAAAATTTGAGACCACTTAACCGACTTCACAAAAGGAGGAGGTTCTCAATTTATCGTAATAACTTGCTTCCACTGCTGATTGAGGACTCGGAACAATTCGATTAACTTTACAGGTTCAAATATTTTCTATCGTTCGCAGGAACTAAGAAAAAATCAATTTCATAAATAACAAGGCAGCCCGCAGCTTCCCTCCTATCCGCATGGAACTCATTTTTTGTTTTTCCCTTAGGAACAGTTAAATTTTCTGGAACAAAAAGTATCCTTTGTCCTTCCTCTAGGCTCAATCTGTCACGTATCAATTTTGCTACCGTGGTTTAGCTGTGAAGGCGTAAAAACAAACGAACTCACTTTCGTATTTATAACATTAACAGAAAATTAGTATTAGTCTGTGTCAATCGGAATTGGCAAAGATGTAAACAAAGCCAAACGGAGCAATTTACATATAAATTATTACTCGATTATCACATATTTTTAAGGTTTTGCAATGTTTTATCCTAAACGCAAGGTATTAGATGAAATAACTACGAATTATACGTCATTTTTATTAAAAACACGCTCGACTAATATCTGAGGTTATGTGTCAAACAGTACTAATTTGTTTACATCTTTGCCAATTTCAATTGAACAGACCATAGATTCATCGTTCGGTATTAGAAACGCATTAGAAATTGCATACAAATACATCGTGCTACCTATCGGACGTATTCTTCAAGTTTTTACTTAATTTCCTCCTAACTTTAGATGTGTTAAACAAAGACAAACTTACAACACTGTTTAAGTGCACCGACAGCTGTGGAGGAGTTTGTGAGATCGTTTTACTGATCGCTTCGTGTTTCCGAATGCCGCGGATAATATTTCTGCGCAGGAGTGGGCAGGATGATGAGTTCGTTTTCAGATGCTTTTCACGGCATTATATTAATAACGTAGAGTTATCAAATTACTGTCGACGGAGGAGGAGCGACCTAGTGTCAGTTTTATAATATTAAAATTAGATATTTTCTTGGGCATGGATGTAATAACTATAGATTAAGTTAATAATCTTACTATTGCTTAATGTTTTAAGCGCTTTACGTTAATCATTTAAATAACTTATAATATCTTTAAAATAATATTATCTCACATGATAGGTTAAAGGAAATGTATTATTTAGTTTCTCATTTTTCCGCTGCGATAAATTAATAAATAAATATTAGAGTACTATCTCAAACTAATTGACCTAGTCCCAAACTAAGCCCTACACTTGTGTACTATGGGTACTATGACAACGATATAAATACATAGGTACTTAGGGTTAGGACTTTTGGTAGCATATCGTGGTTCAAGAATCCATGGAGTCGCTATTTCGTAATTAATATAAACATACTACTTTGATTTTGGCCTTCAGTATTGTCATAATAATCTTTCTTTAAGTCCTAACCCTAACGTATACAGGGTGTCCTAGAACTTGACGAAGGTATTAAGAGATAAGAAAGCCTTTACTAACCGATCCAGAATATTTTTAACTTTTAAATCTGTTCATTACTTTAGGAGTTATTAAGGTGATTAATATGAAAAACCGCACCTTGCGGTACACCTTTGCCTCCCTTGGCTTAAAATAGCTATAATTTGTAAGCACCGTGTAAATGTTATACGAGCAAATATAGTTTATAGCTCTACAAATCATATAAAGAAGGAATTACGTTAATTAGTGTAATAAAGTTAGTGTAATATTTTTTAAATTTTCCACCGTGCTGAAATGTAGGTATATGCACATTTGAAAATGCACACTTTGGAACTGCAATTTTCTACCATCACGCAGGAAGAAAGACGTTTTAAGTTAGTACTTAATACTCTTACATAAAACATAACCATTTCATTCACTCTTCATAAATGTATTGATTATTCCTAGAATCACAAGCAATATATCAATTCTTAGAGCTGCATACAAACGTACCGTATCATCATGTGATTAAACCGTAGTCTACCCCTTCATCATTGGCTTTATTATTGAAAACGAGCTCAGACTGTTAGTCGCCTAGCTAACAATCTAATTGAGTCAGTTAGCTATTGCTTTTAACCTAAGAATGGTGTTTTTAATTTATTATTTTCAAGGAAGTCAAAGGGTCTTTCAACTGTTAAATAAATTAAAATTCAGGCAAAGAAAACGATATTATTATCAATTCCAAAATCAACCACGCAAATATTTACGGCTAGCTAGATTAAAACGGAAGCAGATACCACTTACCGCTCAATCATGTCAAAGTCATTGCATGTAAATGTTTATTTACCGTCATGTTGGTTATTTATAGTTTTGCAGCGTAGATCTTCACTCGCCGCGTCGCCCGCGCAGTGTGCTGGCTCGCTCCTTCACGATACATCAATGATAGACGACCGTGCTGAAAACTATTTTTACAAGATACTTGCAAATTAGAATGCGTACGCACGTGTTCGTAAAGGACGGGTCGCCTTTCTTTGTTAGCAAGATCGGATTGAGACATTGTTGTTGAAAGATTTATTGTTTTACCCGTGTATGCTTTCAAGGCTATTCTCAATAGAAATATGTATGCAGTGCAGGCAATTTGAATTTACTTATTTCCGAATATTTTGTATTCTTACCAATGATTATTTTGCAAAAGTATAATATTAATAGTTTTTATAGATTGCTATTGTTATCTATCTAACATTATTCTAATGTAGGTTTGAAGTTAATTTATTACGAAGTCGGGTGCGGACCGGCCCCAGCGAACAGGCATTTTAATAAATAATGCTTACAAAAGTAGGTCTCCACCAATCGATTAACGGGCCAGCATTTAAATGTCAATCTCGCTTGGGACCTAATTGCTCGTAATTTTTAAAACTGCTGACAAAACTCAGGCAACCGAGACCTATCCGGATTTGGTTCAACATTTTTAAATGTCGTTTCGGGTAAAATACGCGGTTCGGGTAATCCAAAGGGATTTGTACTCGTACCATTCCGCCCGCCATGTCGCGTTTCCGTTCAGACTTTCGTAACTGTACGTTACAAAATCCCCCCACTTTATTCTTCTAATAGACGTTTACAACTATTTCTGCAAGGGTCATTATTATTCCGGAAAGTTATTATCTTTGTAGAAATAAAATGTCCACTGCATTGCATGAAAATATTGTGGGTAGTTATTAATGAATAAAAAGCTAACGTGGTGCTTTCCATGCGATCGCGTAGAGTTTAAAGACCTTCACAAAATCGATAGTAACTAATGGAATACTTAATATGGCTGTGCCACTCGCTGTGCTGATATTAACTCTGGTTTATAAGTTAATTATGTATTATTGCGAGTGATTCGTTCATTGATTTCTTGGTAAGCTATTCATATTGTTTTATGCGAATGTGAAATCAATACTCATTCATCATCTTGCTTTATTTTTCAGTAGGTAGTCAATATTTAAGCTCTTCCACCGATTACCGTTTGAGTATAATTGCTGCAAAGAGAAGCATTGTATTAACACCTCACTTTTCTTTTTACTCTAAGGTTATCCAGAGAAGATTCCATATAATATAACTTCACCTATGTAGGTACATTATCTATACACATATTGATGCAAACGTATCTTGAAATGTACATACTACACTTTTAATCACACATCTCGTTCTTCATCTCTCTTAAATGTAATATTTATCCCACATGATATTTAAATATTTTATTGAGGATTGGAGGAAGTGATAAAAATAACAAATAACAACAAAAACATATTGTAAACTAAAGCAATAAAACTCAGTTTGATTGTATTAGGTATACGAGTATGTTTCAATTTACTTTCCTAATACTCGGATAGACACTTTAGAATTAATTCTTGAGGGCAACAAGGAGTGACGACGGTTATACTGACATCTTTGTGTTTATAATGATCGTTTAGATATCTTTTATTTACTTTATGTAAAAGTGATAATCGCCCAAGTCACAATCGCGAGAACTTAAACTATTAAATATACATAAAATCAAGCTATATGAATCAAATCCTCATATTTTCCCCCACAGAATATAGAAAGACTTAAGTATTCAATCTTGGCGTTCTGGTGTTTACTGCTGATTTGTTATTATTTTAAATCATCTCAATTGTAATCTCACAAATTATTTGAAAGAATAGGTAGAGATTGACGAAGATCACTAAGGTAAGGGCTAGTTATTCCGATCAAGAGTGTCGCGGCTCGTTGCGTTAATCCTCAGCCGACAAGCGCTAAGTAAGCCGACTACTGCTCGGTTTGACAGCTTTTTAGGCGCCTTTGATAGAGGCTTAGTGGATGTTTTTAAACATTATATAACAGCATAGCTTCATAAATAATAACTGGCCCATGCTTATGGAGTTCAATATTTATACAATGATGTCACTTTTGTACGTCACGCTGTGCGCAAGGGAATTTTTAAATGGTTGGCAGTTCTACGGGCTCGGTTTAAGTATGTACGAGTACTAAATATCACCAACCATATTGTTAGGTTTGTCCAAAGAAAGTCCTTTAAAATACATCAGTGGGCCTAGAATAGTTGCGTTTATGGCGAGACAAAATGTGGATAAATCATCCGTCACTCTCGTACCGTGTCAAAAAGTGACGGATGTTTTATCCACATTCCTCATCCATATTAGGCCCCGTGGTTACTATTTTCATTCATCGGTGCGTTACACGTTTGATTTTCATCAAATTCAAAAAGGATTTCATATTCTCGATTTAATATTAAACAAACACGTAAACAAAAACACGGATAACATGCAACGCAAACTCTCTCTCTGTCTCTCGACAAACAAATTTCGTCCCGGTCCAACCCAATCATCGGATCGTCGCCGTGAGGGCAATTACGACCCAACACATTTTATGTTAGGCTATTATTGTTTCAAAATATTCACAAGCCCTTGTGAATTTTGACAATGGTTTCCTGCTCGAAATGTCCCTGAAAGTAAAACATTTCATTTTTCTTATTTTATTTAACAGATATAATACACCCCTTTAGTAAATCAACCTGTTCATTTTCCTAGAACAGCCAACTCATTTCGTTTTGCGAGATGCCGGCGCCCGTCTCAGCCGCGCTTATTATTTCACTACCACAAAAACTCTTTGTTTGATCACCGATCTGTCTCTAGCTGAAAAAACGTTTAAAGGAACTCTTTTGCCTATTTATTTTTATTCGAGACAAGACTTTTCTTTTTGTTAAAGATCTAAGAATCCGGGTCGTGCATTACAAACTAGTAATAAAATCGAGGCGGAATTTGGCAGTTTTCACGAACCAGGCCGCAGTGCTGTTATCGAGTTAACCCAAATCTGGAATGTTGTCGGAGACATTATCCCGTCCCCTAGCCGTGGCACTGTGTCACAGTAACGTTAGCAGCATAATTGTAAATTAGTGGACGGATAGCGCGTCGCTAATGGCACGCACACATCCCTAAATATAGTTAGGTAGGCACCTACAATTGTATGTTTGACGATGCGGTGTGCTTCCAAGCACAGTCTTAAGTTATGCTGAGTGACTTCTTGATTTTGTTAAGGTTATATTTCAATTTGAATATTATTTATTAACTTACAAATAAAAAATAGGCGCGGGTCCCAATTGACTATTTGTTGTTTACACTAGTAAACCCTGAAGAAAAACCTAGGAAATCACTAAATTCGACGCTTTACCCTTTTAAGTTGGATTATTATATTTTACTTTCCGAAATCCGAATATCCGTCGTAATAACATACATGAAATCAATTGGCTATGTCTTAAGGTTCAAAAGGTATAAAGGTTTACAGTCAGGACAGACGGTCGGAGGGATGGACGGACGGACCGTGTAGGTTTAGTAAAAGGATCCCGTTAAATGCTTAAAACCTGATTATAACAATTATTATATTCAACGAAAATACGAGATTCAATTGCTTGTTTGATAGTCGTTGCACGTCAAAATAGTTAAGCAATTGAAAAAAATACGACTTTGCTAAAAAATATATGCTAGAACTTCACATAGAATACTAAAGACTATAGGTACTTTTGATCCCAAAAAATAATTTCAAACACACAGACAACAAAGAACAAACCACGGGCAAAATCTTCGGGCAAAAGCTAGCGAAAAACTAGACGATCTCACCGCTAAAATAAACTCATAAAGTCTCAGGCGGTTTGTCATCCATTTGTAAATTTATATTGAACAAAAACACTGAAATATAGATTTAATCAATTCGCGTGGAATGGATGTGGGCTGTTAATCCCACTTGCTACCGTTCATTTGCCCCGACAGAGCCATTATTCTCTACCGGGTCTTAACTAAGCATAAAAATATTGCAGTACTCAGTTCCCTGCGCTAAAAGCCTTTGTCTTTTTACCGGCGGACGGCCATTTGTGCGCGGCGAGAGATTGTTGCTCCGCCGAGCTCTTATGTACACGGGTAATCAGGACGTAGGAAACCGATCGACTTCAGTGTTTAAAAGTTTTCTTCAAATGTTACTTGACTCAAGCAGCTGTTAAAGAAGTCATGGAATGAGTAGGACGAAATGGTGGACGAATAACTAGATGCGATCATAAGCAGATGACGTTATCTCTTCCTTCCATACATCATAGGGTGTATTAACGTCTGAATACCCTTATTATATTTGGGAAAAATGCCACATGTGTATTACCTAATATAGTAAACTTATACTGTTGGGTTTCAGTTACAATACAATAACAGAAAAAAATAAAATCTTATTACCTATCTCGTAAATCGAAGCCGGAGGAAACGATAGAATACAAAGTTATACCGACGGCTTAACTCCTCGGCTAACTTTGGCAATAATTCTCAGGCAAATCCTTTACGATAGGTATTTATCGCCTCACGTTTTTCATAACGTTCTAAAAAATGTTATACATTGCATGTTCTGCACGAGCTTCATGCGACCTTTATTAAAATGTACAAGGAGTGTTCTGAATGAGGCATAACGAGATGAAGCGAAGTCGTGATGAAAGGACGCTCTGACACCACCCTAATGAATAGTAATTATCGCCAGTGGAGCGACGAAGACAATCTCAGGGTTGAAACTAATACCCCTTAAAGAGACCGTTACTTAAACATTGTTCGCGCCGCATATGGCGCTGACAACAAGCCAAAAGTTTGGAGTAGGTGTAACGTCTTTGGGCCCAAATTAACGAGACCTGTCATGTTTGCATGCGCCTTTATCCACATCATATAATATGTATTACAGTTAATGATTCATTGTATAATGCAACAATAAGTGAACGTGATTTGTAATATTAACTATAATCAAGTAAAGTTAAATTTCAAACTGAAAATAAGTTGCAGGAACCTCCAGGTCAAACTATTTACATACAATTTTCATGTTAATTTAATGATTTATTTTTTAATAAAATGTCCAGATGTAACTTTTTCTATAGTATCAATGCATCTCTTGGTTTCTTTTAATGTTATAAAATATAAACGATATGATGTTATATTTTAAGAGTCGTCTACAACTCTACACTCTGAAAACGTAAAGAAGAAAATCTGGATAAAAGAGTGGTGAAAAAATAGACTAATCTTATGCACCTTTACCGCTTTCCAACATTTATGACGATTCCAAAGCCGTTTATTAGCAATGCAATGTTGTTTTATTTGCATAAAGAACGCGCGGCGAGTGTTTGTTACGAGTCCATTGTCGGGAAGTGTTCCGGTCTCGGCGCATTTAAGCGACGAACAATGTCGCTGGGAGCTACTAACTCACTCGGATCGGATCCATAATAGACGAAAAGGATGTAATTGCTACTCTCGTCGGATTATACTATAAATATCTAATAAATGTAAATAGGGTACATTTTCACTGCCGCTTCTTTACCGGCACTAGTTATATAGTGCCCCCAGGGTCCCTCGGAATCTCTAATAACGTTTGTCCGAAGTATTGATTGTCCTTAACCGGTTTTCAGCTGAGTCAGAAAACTTTTTAAGCTTTTCAAATATACCAGCAGCCAGCGGTTAGGTTAGGTGAGGGTTATGTTATAACAACACCGAAAAGTTTTAAAATTCAGGCGGAGATGGCTTTAGAAATAACGAAAATCGGACAAACGATGAATTAGGACAAATTACCTACGATTAGGGATTCCAATATAGACCCCGATACGACACTAATTGACAGCCAACTCAAACTAAGCAAGATATTGAAATTATAGATAGCAAAAAATTGATTTCATAAATCAAGATCTATTTCTTCGCCTTTTTACGAATATGGTGTACTGCCTTTTGGCCGAAATTCGTTTGGTCGAATGTATCGTTTCCCAACTTTTTCATTTGGCAACCCACTTTTATTTCTGTAACTGTAAATATTTCAGGATTCATTTCTGTACCTTCGCGTAGACCCTATAGGTTAGGTTAGTTTTTATAAAAATCCGGAAATATTTACAGTTACAGAAATAAAAGTGGGTTGCCAAATGAAACGGCTGGGAAACGATACATTCGACCAAACGTATTTCGGCCAAAAAGCAGAGAACCAGAAAATATACAGCCAGTAAACTGTGACGTATTTTAAATAAGTCACGTCAGTCACTGAGTTGTGACAATGAGTAAACCTTTTAGCTTCATATTACTAAAGATGGCTTGTTATAGTTTTGCGCGTAACATCACACGTCGAGAGTATTTAACGTGACATCCCGTCGAAGCACCCATCCAAAGTCCATCAAAAGAATAAAATATTTTCTAGGGAATCTATAAAAAAAAACTGTTGTGGCCGGCGAACCATACTCACAGTCGGTTTAATTTTGCCGGGCTATATCAAAACCAAATCGATAGAGCAGACTATTTTAAAAATTGCTTCAGAAATAAATGCGGCTCACGGATCCGAGTCTGAATTTCGTCTTGTCGTGCTAGAGTTAGCTGTGTTTCGTATACAAGACACAGACCCGCCAACTTCGTGATGTGGAAACTTAAAATTGAGTTTGTAAATTTGTGAAGCTCCCTCCCTCCTGTTTGCTTATTGTTTGAAGTAAGTTTGACAAGGCAATTGGCTAAATTCATTGTAGATATGTTTGCTAATAAATTGTGTAAACTGCCATCTATCTTCGGCATTGTCTGAAGTTAAACGGTCGCAATAATGACGGAGCAAGAAGAATTGGCGACTTTACGAGTACTAAGATGTATTTTAAACCATTACAATGTTTACTCCTACAAACAACGTTTCCTATATTTATTTGTGAGTGAATTTAATTTATCTTCGCAATAATTATAAGCCTTTGATACTAGGAAATTGAGGCTTGTCATATGTTTAAAGCCTTTACCTATCTAACGGCTTGTCTATCTATCATCGTCTAGAAACCCGTTGTAGGTTTGTATTTTAGTCGTCACTCTTATCTATGCTTTATTTTAATCGGATAATCAAACCAAGAATTGTCAAAGCTTTTTGCTGTTTTAAAACACGACGTAGGATTTTTAAATTATGTTAACTCTTTTCCTTTTCCTAAAGGAGATTTTATTTTCGATCGGTCCTCAAATACGTCAACTGCAATGTTGTATTAGTATATCGAAAAAACTCATGTAACGAAAACACATTTTTCTCGTAATACTCTAATTTTAGGGCTCCCCGTTCAATATTAGAGATCATCTATCTTGAGCCTAAGTGGTTCCCTGTACCTACACTGGAATATGTAGTCAAGCTTACATACTACAGGCTGGCGAATGCCACGAGGCAGACTGCAATCTCTTTGTTTAGACATATAATATAGGTTTACAGTCAACCGTTAGCAAGTAGAACATATAAAAGGAAATATTTGCATGCAAAAATAAGGAAAATTATGTTTGCTGACAAAGTCTATCAATTATTATTATTATTTGTTTTTTTCTCCATTAGGAGAAATTGACAACTTAATTAAGGCACTTAGGTACTAATCTGCAATAGCTCGCAATTTTACCAAGTAAATTTTAAAACACATTGATATCTTATCAAAAACAGGCCTAGTATGCGTAATCTAGGCCTATTAGATATTTTCATGTTTCATTTCATCAAATTTAACTAGGGAATAACCGCGATGGAAACCGCATTTACCAGTGAATTATCATTACCGCAACCAGCGACGTTTTTGCGAAAACAAACCAAATTCACACTGAAAATAAATTTTCACGGAACGTGTAACACGTCACCGTAATTTACTTGAATACAATTAGCTTTTTTATTCATACTTTTTCCAACTGAAACCTTCTAGCGTCTCTGCAAAATGTTTATTTAGCACAGGTTGTTCCTGCGCTATTTTTAAACGTGTCACCGTTTTCGCGGAGCGCCTTCGCCACCATTACCGTAAGGCGCATTCAAAAATGTTTTTTGGTTAACATTACAAATGATATGCAACAGACGACATTAACATAATATGAAACTTTATTACGCATCTTTATTAACGTCAAGCGTTTACTCGGCTGTAATTACTTTTGAAAAAAAACAAAGGTCGTGCACGCGGTAACAAACGAATATTATGACTCCATTCACGTCATTTGGGCTGATCAATGAAATCAATTTTTAACGACATAAAGAATAGGAGTAGGCAATATAAATAATAGAAGTTGTCTGTCTCGGTACCTGTCCCTTCCTCCATTGTCACCACTTGGTCACCACATTGTCACCTAGTGAATAAATACGAAAACCTATTTTAATGAGATTATTTTTTATTAGCAAGGGTTAATAACTATTATTTTTTGATTTTAGATTTAACATCATCATTTTATTTATATTGAGTTATTAAAAGTACTTTCGCTACACACAATGGAAGTCTCCTCTTTGTGAAGGTTTATTTAATATCTAGAAGAACCTAAAGGCATAAACCATTATCGGTACTTTGATCACTGTTACGAGACATTAACACGTTCACTGTCCCCATACAAAACAATCAGCCAATCAAGTTCGACCGTGCATTCAGTATGGGGATGTGACCCCATACTGGAAGCATCTTATCTTATCTTTATCTTATCTTTACCTTAATCTCGTTTGTGTTTTCTAGTTTAATTGATGATTATCATTAAGTACCTATTACATTTTACGCTAATATACTCTGTTTATGACACTGAGCTGAAGCTCATCCGTAATTAACTAAAAAAAGCGGCCAAGTGCGAGTCGGACTCGCGCACGTAGGGTTCCGTACCACTATACATCTAAATAAATGTTTTTCTTTATTCTTTATTATATTGGAGTTGATTGAATGAAAGGTAAAATGCGGTTTACGATTTATAACGTATTAAAAAAAAACTAATTATTAGATCTCGTTCAAACCAATTTTCGGTGGAAGTTTGCATGGTAATGTACATCATATATTATTTTTACATTTATCATTCCCTTATTTTAGAAGTTACGGGGGGGGGGACACACATTTTTCCACTTTGGAAGCGTCTCTCGCGCAAACTATTCAGTTTAGAAAAAAATTATAATAGAAACCTCAATATCATTTTTGAATACCTATCCATAGATACCCCACACGTATGAGTTTGATGAAAAAAAAAATTTTGAGTTTCAGTTCTAAGTATGGGGAACCCCAAAAAATTATTGTTTTTTTTCTATTTTTGTATGAAAATCTTAATGCGGTTCACCGAATACATCTACTTACCAAGTTTCCACAGTATAGCTCTTATAGTTACGGAATAAAGTGGCTGTGACATACGGACGGACAGACGGACAGACATGACGAATCTATAAGGGTTCCGTTTTTTGCCATTTGGCTACGGAACCCTAAAAACCAAGCATTTGTCCCCTCTGTCACACATGTCTCAATCGATCTAGTGGCTTTCTTTTCCGTTCTATTTTTTGCGATCACATCGGATAATGTCAGTCTTGGGTTTCTATTCGACACGGTTTACAAAAGGAAAAAGGAACGCTAAAAATGATTTATTACTTTATCCCAAATAAATATGACTATATGTCAACCTAGACAATTATTCCTAAGTTTAGTTATTCCTGATGAAACTTAGGAATCATTACCAACATTTATGTTACTTGACTAGCCCTACAACCAGCGATATCAGCGATTTACTTATAAGCTACATTTAATTTATAAGGCATAACGTAAAATTTCGCGTCTGAAAACTAATAGAATTTTGTGAAACTATGCCTGGGTTTTGAATTAAACTCAGGCCCAGTCGTCTCCCTAGCATTGACGTATTGACATTTGGATGCCATTGACTCGTAAAACATCAAGCTTTATGAAAATGTTGCCCAAAATACAGGGAAATAAACAAAATTACGTGGAAAACGGTCGTAAACATTTCGAGTTAACTTCTAGTGTTCATAAAATTCCCGGTTCTAAAACACCATATTGCCTAAGCTATCGTCAAATGAGACTTGCTAGGCTTGGCTATAAACTGGCTCGATAATCAACATTGAATTGGGTAGGTTGGTACCTACCATCAGCTAGTCTATAATGGTATGTTAAATATTAATGGGGTGTTGGGGATCAAACGCGTCATCATCGTGTATAGAGTATTAGGGTTGTAACTGTGTATTATAACTGTGACTGTGGCATACGAGTATATGCTAAGTGTAGCGTATATTTCAAATCTGGTTGGGTTCTATTCCAATTTTCTTTTACACTATAGTTATCATTTTGTAATGCTATAGTGGTGTTACCTGTTATAAGATACGTTTTATACCATTATCGTTATCATAACAGTCAATAGTAGTCAATGTCGAATAAAGTGTTAAAGTTTTCGTTCTTGTTGTGTATTTTTCAAATGTAACCTCTAATTATAACTTACGATGGCCGGATAACCAACTGAGAAGACTTTTGTATTAAATTTCAATATCATGAGCTTTTTAATGATTTCAATGTTACCTGTATCATTATTTATTTCATACATTATTGTACCAGTTGTAGTTTTCCGTAGTTTTCCACGAGCAGAGTGCACAATCTTTTTTTTGTGAAATTAGCTATAGTATATATATAGGCCCAGTTTCCAAAATCCGTTTGCCTATTCTCCTAAACCGTATAATTTCAATCAATTTCCGGTTCTGCGATTTTACAAGTCAGCAGCAAATGTGGTCTGAATACTTAACTGTTTTTATTATTTAGGCAATAAAATGTATGTTCTTGTACGTTATTCCTTTAGCAGATTTCATGAAAGGCGCCGTTATTACTTTTATATCGCTTCCCATCTCATTCATCTTTAAGCTGCTAGAGCCGTCATCGCCAAACATAAATCATGATGATCCTTTGAGCCCTTCCTGTGTTAACTTCCGAAGTTATGTTCGTTCCAAACCATATCGTTTTATACGAGGATCGTCGTATATGTTAACGCTCATGCAGGAAAACCGATATCCATAGAAATGTACCAGTGTACCTATAGAAGTCTTAAGCAGCCACGAATTCCGTGACTTGCCAACTCTGTAACAAGGAAATAGTGATCTATACAGAGATTGCAACAAGGTGATTAGTCGACAGCATAGATCGATAAAATTATCCCACTAACGCTTGCCAAGTTGGCCACTACTGCCCCTGACCGAGTCTGAGACATACATTTATGTCATTACTTCTGGCATCTTTTGCCTTTGTTCTTTAGTAAAAAAAAACGTTTTCATTAAGTCGTAACAATTGATGGATATTGATAGCAATTAGAGAACTCATTGCTGTTTGTCAGCGCTATGCTGCCACGTCACACCGAATAGAATTTCAGAGTTACAAACAGGGAAATATTGGAATATTTCCTCTAAGCATGCTGTAAAACTCAGCAATAGTATTTCGAGGGTATGTCTCTAAAATATTGACATAAGAGTGCCTTTGACATGGAAAGGGAGCGCCTAGCATTAGCTGTAAAATGTAATATTCTGGTTAGGATGTTCGTAAAATGCCCAAGAGAAGTCAAAATCACCCTTTTTCAAGTATTTTGCTAAACATTTTATACCTGTAATCTATAGTCCTACTATGCTTTGCAAATGCAGTACAGAACGCATTCAGGAAACAGAATGACATCGTTTTTGCAGTAAATCAGAGATGTTTGCTGAGACACACACACATGGGATTACCCCTTGCCGCATAACACATCCGCCCATCAGGGAATCAGCCGTGAGTGCTTGTCGTCACCGGCGGACTCCAGAGGCCCTAGCCAAAATCCAAATGCTACTAACGTTTTTCTTTTCTATCACTATCAAATCTCAAATCTATGGAATGACATTCTCGTGCGTTACGATAAACCACGTAGTCAACTGAAATCCCTTTAATTCTGAGTGATAGAAAAGTTAAAAGTTAGTAGTGTTTGCATCTTGGCTACAGCAACTGAACGTATTCCCGTAAAATGAGGATTGTTCACTAATGAGTTATTGGAATGGTATAATAAATAAGGTAATTATTGCACATTTACATACCTACTGTAAAAGACAAATTATCTGTGGCAAAAGCCTGGAGTTATTATACAGGGCTGAAGAGACGAACGTCGCATGGACGACCACTATCTTAAATATTGAAAATACCAAATTCTACGCAAATGAGACTGATTTATATTTTAGAAAAAAAAAACTTTTTTCGATTTTTTCAAAATTTGTCCGTCTCAACTGGGAATCCCACCGTTCGAATATGACAAAACGATAAAGTCGTGATTTATGATACAGAACAAAAAGGTCATTGATAGTGATAATTTATACAACTATAAACTAAAAAGGGACAGTAAAAAAACCACGACTTTATTGGTTTGATTCCCGGCTAAGCCAGACCAATTTTCAAAAATACATAGAGTCTGTCTAATGAAAGCTGAACCTGGGAAAAAGCGGCAAATTCAAAAAATCTTGATATGGTATTACCGATCAATGAAGGAATAAACGATATTGATACTTTTATTATTTTATTTATTTTGGTGGGCACAAAGGAAGAGGAAACGCGTACTATATTTTCATATATATTATTACGAGCGCTATATTTTGATGAAAAGCACTTTAGGTAAAATACGATGACAGTGACTGGAGCACATTTGGTTTTTCGAAATATATTTGACATGAAAATATAGTGATCTGCACGTGTAGCACAAGTTGTATTTTCTCGCTTGTCGCTCTGTGCGTCTCTATCGTAACAGACTAGATAGTAAGGGAGATCCGAGCGACAAACAAGTCACGAGCAACTTGTGCTAGTCGTGCTGTTGATAGATTTCATTGATACGAGAGGTTTTCGTCTGTGTCGCACACAGCATAATAAAACAATGATGATGAGGAATATTATATTCAACCTTTTTAATAAAGTAATTAGAGGTAACATTATTCTCATCACCCTTACACCTCTATCTAACGACAATTATATCTTGGAGAAGAAGCGCCGCAAGAAACTCCAGCAGATCATTTTTTCCAATCATAAAATACAATTATTCTTAAAAGTAACATTACAAGGTAGTAAAGTAATTAATAATTATTTCTAACAACACAAACTTAGTCGTTACAAATGTACGCTCAATTAATACATTGAGTAAATTAAAAATAGTGACTAGGAGAACAACATGACGAGGTCTCTACGTCAGGAACGATAACTAAAATAACTAACTGGAAAACAGGTTCTTGCAAGCGTGAACAGACAGGACCCCACTGACAACACCCGTTCACGAGTATTTATGAGGCAGATAAAATTCCTAAAGCTAGTGGTCATGACATGAAGTGCTCACACTCTCACCTATATAAAATATATAGTATAAAATTCATTTATTTTATTTCGGATAGCTTGGATGTCAAAGCTATCCAAATTAGACACCGTGGCCTTGTGAGGTCGCTTTTTTCCGGGAGTACTAAAGACACCGTTGTTTAATTTTCCCTCATTACTTATTCTTTTTAAAGATGAAACACTGATATCTGTAAGAAGAAAGAAAGTGTTAAATAAACAGAACACCATTTAGAAATACATTGTGTGGTTGCGCAGTACAGCCCCATTGTACAGTCCGACAGCCCTAAAAACATTTGGGTTTAGGTGAAATGAAATTGCATCGGTGAGGTTCTAATCGCAACGGTTTAAGAACAAGGAAGACTCATATAACCCGAACATCTTTTATATCTGGCCGATCAAAAATGACATTAAATAAATAGATAAGGTACTAAAGTGTACACATATTTATGAAATCGACTGTACAGTGTACATTTGGTTCATAAACAACAAAATGCTGTTTGCTCCGCACACAGAAAATACATATCAAATAATATGTTTATGATATCTTTTAACTAAACACCTCCTTATTGTTTTATTGAAACTATGAGTGTCAGTTACATTAATCATCTGTCTATTAAATTAATTTAATAAAATTGTGAATGCTAAGAGATTCAACATGATATAGGGACAGACAATAGGTACCTACACCTATTATATAGGGAAAGACAATGATAATTTTAGTAATTACCGGTCATTGAAGATACTTCTTCCAAATATTTCGTCTGAGTCTGGCAGGCTAACTCAGTTTCCTCAACCTCTTTCAGCTGCTTTACGTTTTCCAGCACACTTTTGTCAACGTGCACGTCCAGGTTTTCTGAAACGAATTTAATTTCGTTTAATTTCTTAATCTCATCGTATAATAGACAGAAAAAGGTAAATTAAACTTAGGATTTCACATAGAGAAATAACAAGTATCAAAATGAACATGCCGTACTAAAGCCGTACTAACCTATAAATTTGGTCACCGTAACTAAACAATTAATTTTTTGCATCAATAATGCTTTTCTTTCTTCTTGTTTTTCTTTGTACTTCTGTATACAGAATCTCCCGGACACCGCCTCTTATCGTCGACGGCATGATTACTCCGTATTTTTATCAATTTAGATATCGAATTGACAAGTTTCTAAAAACAACAAAGTCCAAACGACATATTAAATAGTGTTGCCAGACTCGTCAGCCAAGAAAAATCCAGCCAGGTTCAGCTTTCATTAGACAGACTCTAATCGCTGTATTTATTGCTTTTAAAAATAAGAGTAAGTCTCTCAGCAGAATTTGCTATAATCAATACTGATAAGTATGGGAGCGCGGGACGAGTGAGAACACAGCTGGCTGGTAACACACTGGTTTATTATAAGAAGCGGCGGCGTGTAGGCGCAGCTACACGCATATCTATATCTACATACATAACAATCCCTCCCCCAATTGTAACAAACAAAACTATAACTACACTAAAAGTACTTCTTAAAATCTACTTTTAATTTGGAACGACTACGTAACCTACTCTGAATATTTGCTCGTCGATCGTCGGCATCGGCTGGGGGGATGTCAATGGCCGGTTCGACCACAGCCTCAGGAAACGATTCTGCCTCCTGGTACTCTGAATCACTCGCTATCACGGGTGAAGCGATTGCTAATCCGCTCTCTCGGATCCGGTCCTCCCTCCCGCTCGAAATCTGATTTTCACCGAGTGAAGCTAGCGGCAGTGACGACGAAGGTGACGGTGGCGACGGTAGTTGCGGTAGTGATGGCGATAAGAGTCCTCGCTCTGGCGAGAGAGGCGGCGGCGGCGGCAGTGACGACGAAGGTGACGGTGGCGACGGTGGTGGCGGCGGTGTCGGTGGTAGCGGCGGCGACGGAGGTGGCGGCGGCGGCAGCGGCGACGTCGAGTGGTAAGTATCATCCAGTGAGTCAAAGTCTGACTGACTTTTGTTTTGTAGTGTTCCATTGTATTTGACGATTTGGTTTCTATGTTTTTTAACACTTACATTAGTTTCTAAATCTCTAACTAAGTACAAAACTAAACCAAGTCTCTTATCGATTACCCCTTTACACCAGTTGAAATGTACTTTATTTACATACTGCTTGTATAACACGACATCTCCTTTTTTAAAATGATGTAATTTTTTGTTTTTAGGTGGTGAAGACTGTGCTTGAACAAATTCACTCAAATTAGGACTGTCAGAGGGTGAGGGCGGCGACGCAGAAGACGGACTCGTTAAGTCTAGTCTGCACCTCAGCTTACGTCCGAACACTAACTGAGACGGGGTGAACCCTGTGGTTGTATTTACCGAGTTTCTATAGTCCATTAAATATCTTAACAAAGCTAAACGTCTTTGTCTTTCGTTTTTCCCCGATAAAATACTCGACTTTATACCCTTCTTTACAATTTTCACGAACGTCTCCGCCTGACCGTTACTCGCTGGGTGGTAGGCCGGGGACGTTATGTGCTTTATACCATTAAAATCACAAAACGATGTAAATTCTTTAGAACAAAAAGCAGTGCCATTGTCACTTACTACAGTTTTTGGTAACCCGAATTTTGAAAAAAAATCGCATATCTTATCTATCGTGGCTGTGGATGTAGTAGTGCTCATCTGATATGCTTCTACCCACTTACTGTAAGCATCCACGACTACGAAATAAGTTTGCCCGTGAAGCGGTCCGAGGAAGTCTATGTGTAGCCGCTCGAACGGCTGCGCCGGCGGCCTCCAGGGCGCAAGCGGCGCGCGCGGCGGGGAGGGCCGCAACTGGCAGCATACCTCGCACGACCCTAGGTACCGTTCAAGCGCTTGGTCTATTCCCGGAAACCAAAACCTAGAACGAGCTTCCGCTTTCGTTTTCACTATACCGAGATGGGAAGTATGTAATTCTGCTAGAATTTTGTTACGTAACATCTCCGGAATTATTACCTTATGGCCTCTCATAATAATTCCATTTTCAACGGCCAGTTGCGTTTTACACATTTGAAAAGGTTTTATTCTTAAGTCTGTTATTTTTGATGGCCAGCCGTTCCTTATGAAACCTATAACATTACTTAAAATAACATCCTTCTCAGTTTCTTCCCGTAGGTCCTTAACCGTTACAGGTATGCTGCCGTTGTCTGTAACGAAACAGACATAGGTTGCCCGGTCGGCGAGCGCGCCGGCAGCGGGCTCGGCGGACTCGCAGCGCGCGCCGTCCGGTGCCGGCGCGGCGGGCTCGGGCAGGCTGGCGCGCGACAAATAGTCCGCGCTGTTGTTTGCGCTGCGAACGTACTCGATTACGTAATTATAACCACTCAGAAATAGTGCATATCTTTGCAATCGATTGGCTGAAACCTCCGGGATACCTTTATAAGGTCCAAAAATAGAAATTAGGGGTTTATGATCCGTTCGCAGTACAAAAGGTTCTGCCCGGGCGTACAAATACTGATGGAAACGTCGAACGCCGTATATTATGGCGGTCGCTTCCTTTTGTATTTGTGCGTAACGTTTTTCGGCGGCGTTAAGGGTGCGAGACGCAAAAGAAATTGGCCGCTCCACACCGTCAGCGCCCTCTGTCGACAGAACGGCGCCCAACCCTGTTGGGGACGCGTCGACCGTCAAAATTAGTTTTGCCTTTGGGTTAAAATGAGCCAATACCTGATTAGATACCAAGCAATTTTTTATTTTATTAAAAGCCTTCTTATGCTCATCGGTCCATTCCCATTTATTACCTTTCTTTAGCAAGTCATACAAGGGGCTCAGTATAGTCGAAGCCGACGGCACAAAATTGCGATAATAGTTGCTTAACCCTAAAAAAGACTGTAGTTGACTAATATTAGATGGCACGGGCGCCTCAACTATAGCCTTGATTTTCTCGGGCGATTTTTTTAATCCCTCCCGATTGATTATATATCCTAAGTAAGTAATTTCTTCTTTAAAAAATTCACATTTTTCCCGTTGCAAAACTAATCCGGCGTCTTGTAACCTCTGTAAAACCAATTTTAACCGAGTGAGGTGTTCGGTGTGGTCGCGGCCCGTGACGAGCACGTCGTCGAGCAAGCACAGCACGCCGTCCAGCCCCGCCAGCACGGCCTCCATGGCGCGCTGGAACACGGCGGGCGCGCTCGCCAGCCCGAACACCAGCCGCGTGAACCGGTACAGCCCACGGTGCGTGTTTACGCACGTTAACCTTTGCGACTCGTCGTCTAGCTCGAACTGATTGTATGCCATAGACAGATCTAGTTTAGTGAACCGCTCGCCTCCATATAATTTAGAGAACAATTCGTTCACTGTGGGAAGGGGATATTGCTCCACGAGTAACTGTTTATTAACACTAACTGAGTAGTCAGCACATAACCTCACTGTACCATTTTTTTTTAACACTGGGACTATAGGTGAAGCGTATTCTGAGTATTCGACAGGTTGTAGGACTCCTAACGCCACCAATCGATCAATTTCTTTCTCGACTGCATCGCGTAGCGAAAAAGCAATAGGACGGGCTTTAAAAAAAATAGGCTGTGCATTTTCCTTAATTTTTAATTTAATTTTATATTTATTAAACAACCCTAACCTATCTGAAAACAATTTCGGATATTGTCGTTCTAGCATAACAACAGGTTTGTCTGTGTCGTTGCAATAATTAACTGGCGTTAATTGCAACCCGAATGATGAGATGAAATCCCTGCCTAACAGCGGCGGCCCGCCGCCGCGCACAACGAACACGGCCAGAGCGCTAGTGCCGCCCGCGAATTCTATTGATAACAACACAGTTCCTACGCATGTTAATCGGTCACCAGAATAAGTAATTAGTTTTTTACTAGTAGGTGACAATGGCACGTCTTTAAAATGCATTTTATACAATGTTTCCGGTATAACTGTTACTGCGGATCCACTGTCAATTTCAAATTTTAATTTTAACCCGTTTACTTTTACGGTTTCAACCATAGGTTCACCCATAACGGATCTTATATGAAATAACTCACCGTCGTCATCGTTTCCGCCCTCATCATCTGCAACTGTATCCATGTAATTCACTTTACACATCCTACGCAGATGACCTTTTTGGTTACACTTTTTGCATTCATATTTCGTAAAACGACACTGTGACGCACTATGATAGGTTGATCCGCACGCTGAACACTTGGGCCTAACTGTCCCACTCTTTTGGTCACTACGCACGATCTTGAACAGCTGTTCGGAGGGCGCAGTGGCCGGACCCGCGGCGGCGGCGCCTGCCCTCGCGCATCGAATGTTCTCGGCGAGTTCCACTGCTTTCGTTAACGTTAAGTCGGTTAAATCTTGAGCGTACAATTTTTCTTTCTCCCTACCAGGTAGCATGCCCATTACAAAACGATCACGCAACGCTTCTTCTACGTTAGAAAAACTGCAATGCGCTGCGAGACCTCTCAGTTTAGCCGCCCATTGCGGGTAAGACTCGTTTTGTAATTGCGTAGCGGTGTAAAAATTGTGTCTCTCACCAAACCCGACCCGCTTCGGCGTGAAATGCTTATCCAGCAAGCTGATAACGTCGTCGAAAGGTACTTCCTGTACATCTTTAGGCAGCGCCAGGTGCGCTGCGAGCTCGTACGAGCACTCGGCGAGTGCGCTCAGCAGAATAGCTCGTCTTTTTACGCCCGCCGTATCCGTCGTTGCATTTATTCCGTTTGCGATGAACCACTGGCGCAATCGACTTATGTACGTGTTCCATGTTTGAACGTTATGATCAAAACTTGGTAAAATCCCAAATACAGCACTGGACATGTTACTTTTTTTTTTAATGTGGGTAGGTCGTCGCCACTGATAAGTATGGGAGCGCGGGACGAGTGAGAACACAGCTGGCTGGTAACACACTGGTTTATTATAAGAAGCGGCGGCGTGTAGGCGCAGCTACACGCATATCTATATCTACATACATAACAAATACTTAAAGTTACCGTCTATGGCGTCCATGTGGCGTTCGTTTCTTTTCACCTGTACTTTAATTCATTAAATGTTTACATCTAGCATTCAATACATTGATTCAATTATTATTTCTAGCTTCAGCTATATATTCAGATGCTTTTAAAACGAAAGGTACCACTTGAAATATTGAAAGAAGCCCACTAAAAGGCAAGTAGCACGGCTCCGTATATCTCGATTGAGCGAGCGCATTGCATACGAATTAGTTAGTCAGACTTCGTTATCGATATTTTCCCCGTTACCCCTTCTTGCCGACCGGTGGCGGTCTGAGAAATAATTCCACTCTAAAATCTTTCGAACAGGCTCTGGGATATTTTTCGTTAACGCAATTTATCAGCTCTATTGCATGGACAGGGTTGACCTACAAATTCAGTGAATCTGATGGAACGTAAAGCTGATGTTCTCTGGCGTTAGAAAATTAGTTCGTAAATTACCACACTTTGAATAACGCGTCAACACTCAGTTGACACATGCCTACATGTGCATAGAATAGACAAGTATCACGCTTCAAACGTCCTTAAAAGTAGGTACGTGACGGTTCAGTAAAATGTTACTTTTACAATTGTATCCGTCACCAGTCACCACTAACAAAGATAGTAAAATTTTATCGTATTGTAAATTATAACGAGGTGAGTGGTAGTTGTCGCGGTTAATTTAAGCCGAAATGGGCGGCGCGGGCCGACGATTTATATTCATTTTATCGCCAGTCCGACCACCGTGTAAGGACAGTATCTGAGGTACAAATAGTGTTACTTGACGGCCGGTCTTATTTATCGTACGGTCGACCGAGAGAAAGGTTGGTGGAAATTTATTCAGTCGATTTTTTAAGAAAGCCTTTGGCTTACGGACCAAAAAGTATTATTAACTTAAGCCTGACCCTATGCAAATCATTCGGTGATCCTTATCTACTACCTATTTCATGTTAATAAATCTAAACTAGAAGAATATTGCCAGAAACATAATATTCCCATTTTGCGAGACAAAGGCATGTTTGTTAACGTAATTAGGTAGAAATATGAAGAGCTTCCGAGATCAGTTATTCAGGATTTCCTTGTTATATGTGTTTGTAAGCGAAATGTCATCCGCTGCGCAGACAGACAGTAACAAAGATATGCCATCAATGTTAATTATCATTTACCCCCTACATAAATAAGTACCTACAAATTGAAATGCCTTGAGGGTGAATGATTGTAGTTAGCAAAATAATTAATAGTGCAATAGTACGGCGGTACTCGGTAGTCATTTTGTTCGTATTGGAAATTATATTAATACACTCGCAATTATGTTGCATAGTTATATGAATTCACATTAAGATTGTCGGTGTAAAACTTGAGGTAAAAATCAAATAATGTCAATGTAAATAAAAGTAAAATAATAATGAAATAAAACCATAAACAGAAAAAATACATATATAGTTCAAGTACAACACAAAATCACAAAATGCAACGATGACAATAACATATTTGGAAATGGCAAAATGTGGTAAAAGTAATAGAAATAACATATATCAATTACTTAGACCACAGATGCTAGTAACTCAAACAATAGTTGTCATCTATCCGCTATCCTCATGACAAAACAATAACTGGTTCGAAATGAGCAGGTAGCATTGACTGAACTTAGGTTTCAATATGTATAGAAACATGTTTGATGGCGCAACAAACACGCCGTGAAATGGAACATATCTGTGAATTGAGTTGTAAACGATGACATTTCGTTGTTCACTCTATTGCTCCAGGCACATATACGAGTACATATTCTAAAAAGATGTTATATATGAGAATAATATAAGATTAATTGCTCGCCACTCCCATAAATAATAGTACATTGTGCATCAAGGGTAGTATGAAGGGAATTACTAACGAGAGTGTTAGAAGCCCGACGCCGAAGGCGGAGGGCTTTTAATGACTCGAGTTAGTAATCCCCTTACTGCCTGTGATACACACAATGGTTTTCATCACATTTGCGAGGAAAAAAAACAAAGAGAAAACACTTTAACTCTGCAAAATATAAAGAATTTGACGAACGGGAACGTAAATGGAAACGATATTTTTTTTGTGACCTCCACCACAGATAATAACTGCGTTTAGTTTCGACCTGGATTCGAGCCAGATTTAGCCAATTTGATAAAAATGTATAATTACTAAAATTAATGATAAATGTTGATATAAACTTGAAATAGGTATAAAAATAATGAAGTTTAATGAAGCGTATAGGTTTTGTGTAATGTAAGTTAGTCTATAGCTAATTTTTAAAGATGAAATTAGAAACCGATTTAATTTTTGGCTGAAAATTAAACCTCCTTAGTCAGAAATGATGTACGAAAAAGTTGCAAATTTTAAAAAGAAAGTCATTACTCCCTAGGGATGACAAACTCGCCATAATTCCCGTGGGAACAATTTAGGCCATTGTCCTTCTGAATACAGGCATGGAATAACACCATTTACGAGCAAGTGTGATGAAAATGATTTTTATTCTCTAATGTAGAAACTCGTCTTGCGTGTTTACGCCTTACCCTCGGAGTAGAGGAAGTGTTTGCCCAATAACAGTGACAGTGCCAACGTATCTTTATGGGCGGAAATTAAATATAAATATTCATACATGACGCCTTGAATTGCTATACATGTATGTACCTTTATCAAGACTTACATGTTCGTAGAAAACATTCAACCTTTATCAAAAATGTGTAAAGTTTACGTGAATGACAAATATACTTGCTATATTTAGGTAGGTGTAGGAATGTTGCTGCCGTTTTTTACACCTTCGGCAGTTCAAAGTAGTTCATTTGTGCCTTTTCTAATTAACGAAGGCAGCGCAAACTAACGGCTAACTTCTGGAAATCAGCAAATACCTAGTCTCGCTCGGCGGCCGTGCTCTCGGGAGGTTGTATAGCACCAAATAAATGGGAACTCAGCTCATCAAGCGCAAGGTGCCGTTCAAAGTTTAGCATAGTTAATTATTCAGCGCAGCAGCCCTTCGCGCACGCTCCCCGGAGAACGTCTGTGAGCAAAGGTACGGCTTTCGTATGGAGATTTTACCTGGCTATATTTTTTCTAAGTAATATTCTTTAGCGCCGTGCTGACGCGAGACGTGAGGCAATCCAGAACAACTGTGTCTTTATTTGCGTTGTCGTACTTATTTTATGAAATATCCCGTATCTCGCGTGTAAAAGAAGCTTGCTTCCATGTGTAGGCACGTACAAAGAGAAGACGACGCAACTAAAATTTAATTTCACGTGAGCATCGGGACGTGCGTGTGTTCGTAGAGTTTGAACTAAATACGAGTAGGTAGTAATAGGTAACTTAAGTAAAGCCCTCTCACATGTAGTTCTAACACATGTATAGACCGCTTGACGTTCTATATTTGAAAATTGACGTAAATTACATATTAGTTTAGTATACAACTACATGCAAGGGCGCTTTTTAAGTTTTATAATATTATATTCGTTTTGACTTTACACCCATAGTCCACAATGGTACAGTCAACCTTATAAGTAGGTGCACACTTTTGTACCTTGTCGCTGAAACGCCTTTGACAGATTAGTCCATCATTTCAAACATGACGTTAAAGTGACAGAGTACTAAAGTGTGCAGCTTCTTATAAGGCCGACCGTACCTACACGCGCATTTTATAGTGCTTATTTATTTACAAGAGTGTATATGTAAGAGATTCATAATGAAAGGTACATCAAGTCCCCTAACTTTGAAGATTCGGTAACATTAAATAAAGTCTCACTGCAAATTAAATCCTTTAAAAGCGTTACGGCCCAAATAAGCGAACATCGTGGTAACACTTTAATCCTGGTTTGTTGCTCCACGGCATACAATAATAATTATGGTATTGCTTATACTGTGCTTTGCAAAGAACCCGTTGAGTCGTTAGAATGTTAAAACTTTCCTGGTTTAATTACTTGTTAATCATTACACTGCAGAGTTGGAGATCTATCTTTTTGATAAAGGATACATATGTATGTAAGAATAAATAATTAGTAACTTATTATTATCGCTATAATAAAGTTAAAATAAATACAAAAAAATAAAAAACCATCGAACGAATCATTAATCTATAACTCAATAAATCTATTAATAAAGAGAGAACCGGAATGCGCGTCATCACCGCCCAGCCGAAACTACTGAAGCTAGAAACATGAAACTTTAACAGTATCTACGTATGTTTTTAGAAGCAAGCCAGTAAAAAGAAGTAATTTTTAGAAAATTCAACCCCTAAAGGGGTGAAATAGGGGATTAATCATTGTATGGAAGTCTGTCATTTTTAACGCTACGAACATAAAATTTGGCATTAAAGCTTATAAATAAGACACTGTAAATGTACCATATTCATTTTTGTAGTATTTAAGTATAGTGGATTAAAGTTTGTATGGGAGATACGTTATTTTTCAAGTAAATTACATAAAATTTAAAATGTTGGCTCCTGTTACGTATTAAAGGAATATTATTTTACCGTCTATGGAAATTCAACCCTAAAGGGCTTAAAAAGGGGCTGAAAATTTGTACGGGATTCCCGTTGTTTCGAAGCTGCTGGCACTATAAATTATGTTTGCAATAATCAGATTTCAATAGGTTCAATTTATTTATCCCTTTACGATTCCAACAGGCGTACCTTTTCAATTTAAAAGACTCCAATTTCCTGTAAAAAATTCATGTGCCGTAACCATTAATAAATCTCAGGGTCAAACATACAAATGTGTTGGCGTTGACCTGAGGCAAGAATGTTTTTCACATGGCCAATTGTATGTTGGCCTATCAAGATCAGGTAACGCAGAAAACCAATACATTTTGAACCCATTAAGGAGTAGTAGGTACGAAAAATGTAGGTATATTCTGAAGTATAAAATTAAGTAATAAGAGGTCATTCATTCATTAATTTATTTAATAGCCATAAATGGTGTTAGAACCTATTGTTCAAATAACATACAAAGCAGTGCTATGATTATTATTAAGCAGTGAATGTTGAATCATTAACGTGTTGTTTTATTATTGCAAGATAATGCATCTTTGCTTACCTAAACAATCTAGGTAAATAAACGATAGGGTTGGGATGGTACCCAAGACGACCAACGTTTTGCTTTCGTTTAACGAAATCGACAGAAAATGTATGGATTCGATGACGCCTGTTAGTTCTGGATACATTATGTTTCTAATCTATTTCAAATATATAATTATGATGACAATATCATATTTTGATATGATGGTAACTAGAATTTACTTTAACCTGGAATAACCATACTAAACCACACCCGAGCGAAGCCGGGACGGGCCACTAGTATCTTAATATTATTAGTGATTCAGCCATATTTGTAGTATGTTTAGCGCTATCTGAATGAAAAATCAATAAAGCGGACATTAGTTTGACGGCTGCTATTCAACACCATTAAATATTCATATCAAACGGTATTCGTAAGATTTTAAATAATAGCTCGTGTTTGAAGCAAAGAAACGATATATCAAACGTCCTTGTTTGGCTATAGCTGAAAACATTTATGAATAAGTAACAACACCCGGTTCTGAAGATAACTCAAAGAAATATTTACTTAGCAGGTCCGCACTAGCACGTTTCAGCATAATGCGCCATCCTGCTATAAATATTTCGGGAATGCACCTCCGTTCACACATATTTTTCGGGCTATTTTCTGCTCACAACGAAAACTATCGCTACCCATTACAATGTGTACCTACATGTTAAAATAATGTTTTAAAAATAGTCATTATCCGTTATGTTCCGCTGAATATAAATGAGGATAGCTTTCCAACCCCAAGCCACTAAAATAGCCCGCGTCGCGGCCGCCCTTGACACACATACACTTACCTGTGATTTACGCCATAAAACTCTACCGATAAGAGACATGTATTTACTTAAGTATAATTTTACGCAAATGCCTTAGTACGCGCTGTCTGAAAAATGCTCACAAACATTTTGTTACTTACCACTTAGCATGTAATAGCTCTGCATTGTAGTAGGTATTTATTTGTAGAACTAAGCTAAACTTAGTGCAACTTCTTGCTGCCCGCAGCTTTGGAGCTAGGTCGTTTACTTTAATGCATCTAGGTCGATGTTCGTACCCCTTGTTTACTGTTCTAAGTGAATGCCCTGCACACGTGCCACTTTGCCTAAAAGGCTGCATTTCCTACAAAGTTCCAGAACAACAGCACTTTTTACTCACCATCGCGGTCACGTTAATAGCGAATATCACTAAGGGCGCAATGTAATGTAGTTTTCGCCAGGTACCTCTTATACTTAGTTGTAGTTGTACGTAATTACTTTACCCGAAACACGTTCCGGTTTACGGCGTTTTTACGAGTTTGCTTGTAAATATTATTTCTCTCTTATTATAATTATGTTCTCGTATCCACGTAAATCCACGCCTATAGTAAGAAGAAAATTGCTTCCCCGTGACCGTGTCGGAGATTACGCTGTAAATTTTTCAGTAGTTCTGCAGAAGTTGTAAAACTTGATAAATCCGGGCGTGTCTGTTTTATTCACCGTAACATTGTGGTCTCGTTGTCCGGAATAAATAAAATTGTAGTGTTATTACGTGGAATCGCCGACGTCTCTCAATTTGGCCGTTGATTAAAGTGGTATATTATTCAGGGCTCGCAGGTGGGCAGCGTCGTGTCTATTCAATGCACTATACAAGTACACTCGTAATGCATTCCTGCGGTGCAACGATCCGGAGCTACTAAGACAATGTGCAGAATACGGTGCAAGTGATATGCATGTGCAATGTGCATCTGGCTTCACAAATGGAATTACCTTGTTTTATTGAATAAAATAAACTACATTGCTTATTACATATTATATTAGACTAAAGAGAATAAATAAATATAAATAAATTACATAACTAATACATTGCTTACTATCATCATTAGAAGTAAAAAAAATCGACATGTTTCAGCCGTTGTAAAGGACTATGTCCAGCAGTGTTACCTATTGATATTGTTTCATCCTTCTACCGAATTGTCTTTCCCTATTTTGTAACCTACCTATGTTGGGGTCCTGTGTAAGCCTTATCTTGGTTAAAGTACAATAACTGGACTATTGACTGAGTTAGTACGGATGTCCCTGCCATTCCTGACATTGTGAATTAAGGCTACTCTTCATCAATTTCAGGGTTCCGTACCCAAAGGGTAAAAACGGGACCCTATTACTAAGACTCCGCTGTCCGTCTGTCTGTCCGTCTGTCACCAGGCTGTATCTCATGAACCGTGAGAGCTAGACAGTTATTAACCCTTCGTGCGCAACTCCGACTCGCACTTGGCCGGTTTTTTATTTACCTACCTCTCGATTCATTCTTCTTTTTAAAACTTGCTCAATATTAAACACGCTCTTTTTACTATACCTTTTATAATACACATTTATGTAACGCATTCTACGAGCCGTAATGTCTTCAATAATGAATGCCCCTGCGTCAAATCACAAATGTACATTAATTCTAATGACTCGTCCCTAACAATTAGCTGCGAAGACATGCGCGCTCAATTCAATCCATTCTCGATTGGTCTGCACTAAACTGCTCGGGGGCGATTCCCGCTAGTTCTCTCGGCCCGTCCTACATGGCTATAATTAACGCGCCTACAAAATGTGGACTTATTAGTCCCTCTATCTTTCCTCATGACTTCTTTTTTAAGAGTCAGCTTGTTGGACGAGTTTAGGTCCCAACGTTATTTTTACTGATAATGTCATAAAGTATCTTTTTTGATATAACCTTTTTTCCTCTTTAAGATTTTTATAAGAAATTTACCTACCCTACAACAAAATGAACAATAGATAATGATGTACGCATATATTATGATCAAAGATTATGGGAAATAAATCATAAAATCGCAAATACAACACCAAAACTATTTTTTATTAAACTTTCTGAATATTTTCCAATTCAAATTAATACAAACGAACATCAATACAATAGTTTAACACTTTAAAACGTAAGATTACGTACATTGTTGTTAATGTTCTATGAACCACTATCATCCTAATTATTATTGACTCGCTTAACAATGGCTTTCGAAACGTTCGTGGTCCAATTACCCCTGGCTTTAGTGCCTTACGTGACCAGCAAACGAGACGAATGGTGGCGAGGACAATTTAACAGATTCTAAGGATATTGGACTTGATTCCCGAAGCCACGTTGACTAATAGCTCTTCCGACGGATGATAAACGAGCCGACGTAGATTTATTGCGGCCAACAAACGGAACGGATCTACTAGACCAGTAACAATCTGGTGGACGCTGTTAGCGATAATCACGGATGTTACAGAGTGAGTAGTGACGTCCTTGACTTGAACAGTCCTCTATAAACATCTATCGTGATATGCAGAATCTTAAGAAGCCTTTTATTTACGTAAAGTAGCATCCACTGAATCAGCTGCCTAATGCATTCCATAGTTTAATTGTACTTTCCGCGCAACGGTTCAACAAAATGGCCTTCCAGGACACGTCAAATTGCAAAAGACAATAGCACTCACTTCTCTGCTCCATGGTGTATTCAGCCATCACCAGACTACAACACCAAACGAGTTTAAGCCCACACAACACCTTTTTTCGTGGCATCTACCGTCATTCGCTATTGCATAAAAGTTATACAGAGAAGCTTTTCTTTTCATTTAAGTAATTCACATTAAAATATTAATGGTGATCTGTCGTTCATGTTATAGTTTTCTTTCGAAATATAAGACGAAAAAAGAAATTAGACGTAGGCACCACAAGACAATTCCAAAAAGATCACGTCATTATATTTTATGCATTCTATCTTAGTCTTCAAGTTTGGCAACGGCTCAGAGTTGGCAACGATCTGGAGATTGCAAATGTACATAGACCTTAGAGCCCACATAGCATCAGATGGCCTGTGCCCGTTTGGCTTCTCGTATGTACCATCTTATCTTATATTATCTTACAGATGGGCTCTTTCGGATACACTGCGACGCTTTAGGATATTTTATGCAATTACCCTCTGCTGTTCGAATGTGCAAGTTTCCTAAGTTTCCTAGTAAGAGCGTCGGTTATTGCACTTAAGTTAGAAAAACTAGGTACCTCTATAAATAAGTTTCTACGCCAGTGTGTACGTACACAGAGTATCTACATTACCTGTCAGAAAAATGCCCAGAGCATTTCCGCGTGTAGTTATTTACTTTGCGCCGCAGGCTTTTCACTCAAGAGCATTCGTTTATGCTGCTTAAGCAAACAGATATCCTTGCAACCTGTGTTTTTATCTTTTTACGTTTAAAAATAACATACTTAGTTAATGTTTCGCGCTTTTTCCCTCCGAAATCGGGGTCGGAGGGTAACATTTACATGTGGATGAATTATTCTGCCGGCTCTACTTTAACAGGATCAAACAGCCTGCAGCTTTAGATGAATTTAACATGAAAAAGGTAATGCATAAATGACGTGCTAACCCGATGAATTACCTACTTATTTCGTTACACGCGTAACAATCCCACAAAATCCCGTAATTATACCCAAGCAACAGCTTTACATCAAGGATGGTAATCCGTTGTTAACTTCGACAAAGTATAATTACGAGTCAGCCAACGAGAAACTAAAACGCATATTACGAATTTAGATGAGATCGTCTCTATATTACTCGGAACTTTACCCCGCGGCAATTTAAGATAATGTTTGTTACATTTCATTAACGTTCCAAATTCCGCACTCCGATCTACACTGACATTACATAGCTCGGAGTAAGTAACAAAATGGGTTCATATAATAAAGAGATCGTAATATTAATTACAGGCACGCGAGTCACGTTAATATGCTCGTCGTGTTATTTTAGGTAATTTTCTGCCTTGTCAGGGCTTGGTTGACAAAAGTTTTGGCAAGTTGGAGGACCCTCCGCAGCTGAAGATGGCCAAAGTGGCTTGCGATAAGAGGGCTCGGGTGACCCATTGTCAACTAGTGACAAAGCACATGACTACCCTTTGTCCACGACTATTTTGTGCTAGAACTGGTTAAGAAGCTTAAGTGTTGATGTTAACAGCATTCAATCATATTTTGGATCAAGTGTTGCTCGCTATCGGTGTTGCATGGTTTAATATTGGAATGTTTTGGTTTGGCCACGGACATATTTTCAAACAGCATGGAATTTTGTCGCTGATCATTTATTTTATTTCGTTTTGGCGATGTATATACCGGTGGTTTAGTGTTAAGTCATCTGACGGAATTGCATAGTAGCTAACCGATTTGTTTTAGTAGGTTCCTATTAATAACAGTAGTATGTATTCGCCGGTACTGGCCCCACCGCCGCTCCCCCCCCGAAAAAAGGTGCTCTGACGGCCGAGGGGCGGGCCTTCGCGGCAAAAAAAAAAAAAAAAAAATTTACACTTTTTTTCGGTGTTTTGGGGGCCATTTAGAGCGTTTGGGGAGGGTCCCGAGGCTCTCAGACCGCTCCTTTCCATACTTAGCAATAGCACCTGTATTAAATAGAAAAAGGTTATCAACTACCTGACCCTTTTTCTATTACCGGGCAAGCTCTCTATTGTGTGTGCGCGGGCGTTCTCGGGGCTTTTGTCTTGCACCCATCGACGCGTTTCCACCTTTTTTATTGTCTGATTATGCACTATTAACTGCTGTTATGTGATTTTTAATTTACCTATGTGTTTTTCATATCATTTAATTAAGTAGCAATAGTTACTTTCTTAACATATTGTTCATAGGGTCATAGTTCTAACCTAACCTAACCTACGTTGTTGAAGTAAACCTAACATCATGAAACCTATCCTAACTTAACATAATTATCTAATGTTTTTAAGGATCATACTTCTAACCTAACCTAACCTAACCTAACCTAACCTAACCTAACCTAACCTAACCTAACCTAACTTGTTGAAGTACCTAAACCTAACATCGTGAAACCTATCCTAACTTAACATAATTATCTAAAGTTTTTAAGGATCATACTTCTAACCTAACCTAACCTAACTTGCTGAAGTAAACCTAACATCGTGAAACCTAATATAACTTAAAATACCTAGCGTTTTTAATACTTTCGGAAAATAAAGATGATTCAATCAAAGAAGTAGCTACACTTGGTTTTATATTTGAACAATCATACTCAACTGTTATTAAGCATCGCCTAACTTAACCTAAGCTAAGACCTAATTTAATCATAGCTTAAGTCCTAAGCAAAACTTAATTCAATTTACCCATGATAATCTTAGTAAACCAAGCTAAAATTAACATTTATTATCTTGCATATATTTCTAAATAAATTACCTACACTTAGGCTGATAAAAATATGGTGATTAAATGTAATTTAATCCGCGTACGGGTATGTATCTACCTCTAACATTAACTAACATTATCTATTCGTAGTAGATATATTATATGGGGTTCAGCTTCACATACCTACATGTTTAATTTTACTGTTACACAGTAGTATGTAAAACTAAACCGAAGCACGTAAACTGGTTCCGTCTTGCTTGATTCAAAATACCTACTATGGAGTATATCAATCTAAAAAGCCTGTACCGACAAGTTTTGTGTGCCCTAGTGAATGGTTTTAACGGCTTACTTGTTTTATTGGTAGCAGCCTATTATGTTTTATGATCACAAAGGATTCGTTTTATTATTTTGGGTTTTGATGAATAATACGGCGTCTGTTTTACCTATGAGTTCAAACTAAACCGAAGCACGTAAACTGGTTCCGTCTTGCTTGATTCAAAATACCTACTATGGAGTATATCAATCTAAAAAGCCTGTACCGACAAGTTTTGTGTGCCCTAGTGAATGCTTTTAACGGCTTACTTGTTTTATTGGTAGCAGCCTATTATGTTTTATGATCACAAAGGATTCGTTTTATTATTTTGGGTTTTGATGAATAATACGGCGTCTGTTTTACCTATGAGTTCAAACTTGTCAAAAAAGCCTGTACCGACAAGTTTTGTGTGCCCTAGTGAATGGTTTTAACGGCTTACTTGTTTTATTGGTAGCAGCCTATTATGTTTTATGATCACAAAGTATTCGTTTTATTAATTTGGGGTTTTATGAATAATACGGCGTCTGTTTTACCTATGAGTTCAAACTTGTTTCTAGAAAGTTTCTTAACTTACGAATGGTATAAAAGCGGTGCGCTATTGTATATCGGCAAGTATTGGCTACTCAACTGTGCTCGTTACCGGATCTCCCTGTACATATAGCAGTATATAGACTTAACAGTGTTGTTTCGTGCAGTGAAGTGTTTATACAAAGGGCTAATAATGGATGTGAGTATGTACAAGTATTATAACTTAACTGTGTGTCTTTTAGCATTTGTTCAGCGTGTTTTTATTAAGAGTAGGTATTGTAAACAGTTGTTTAATTTATTGTTTGATATTGTTGCAGTTCTCTGAAAATACTTTCAAAAACTATTACTACCCGGAAAATAAAGATGAATCAACCGACGAAGAAGGCACGCCTGGTTTTAAAGTTAAGCAAGCCATGGCAAAAAAGCGTTTAGCAAATAACATCGACAGCTTCTTTGAACATCCCAAGAAGAAAACTAAAGCATTAAAACGATCTTCGAATGTTAGTCAAAGTTCTCCTGACGGAGTGGGTTATATATCAACCGGACAAGATGACGGAGCATACGCTTCTCACTTGATTAAAATCGAGATATACGATATGCAAAAAATTAAAAACATTCCTCCCACTGAACACTGGAAACACGCTGATGTAAGATTAAAATTCTACACGTGTTCCGAAGAAGACATCCAGCTCCAATCTACACGTGATGTTATATTTAACATCACAAAGCAAGTAGCTTCTAAAGACAGTTGTATGAAATATTTTATTGACAATAAGAAACAGTGATAAAAAGTGTTTGTGTAGGTTAAACAAAAGCTTGTTATTGTATTACACCTTTCAAGAATTCAGCTTATTATCTTTTCTTTGTAAAATTACTTTAATCCCTAGATAAGCGTATGCAGGTACCTATTAACATGTTTCCCATTTCTTTTATCTTATCGCAATGTCTTACGCGGAATTTTTAAACTTGAATGAATAACTATTGGGTGTTCCGGATTGCAAAAATAAAGCATGTGGTGATTTTGTACTTTGTAATATTTGTAAAGATAACAGTCCCCACCTTGTTTTAGAAATCACACACCTACCTGTACTGGGTCTATTTAAACTTAGGGAATCAGTATAGGGTTAGCTAGTTCTTGCTTTCATTTCGCAATGGATAGTTTGAACTGCGATATCTATGATCCTGAACTCATCAGGCTCTGTGAGGAGCTTGAAGAAGATCAAGAATTACACGGCATCGGGGAACTTATAAGCCAACTTCATCGTGAGGCGTAAGTTATATTTTTTTATTTAAATATTCCTGTTCTAACCTGTTTAAAAGTGCTTGAGCAATACTTATCAAAGGATGAGTTTCTGACTCGTTGTGACTTGATCTTATTGTTATTGAAACAGTTAGGAGGGGTGTCCCTTTATAAATGTGGTGTCCGTTGCAAAATAATTCATTGTTTGGGTTACAGTGTTTGAGTTACTAAGTGCTAGTTTATTCCATCATGGTGTTCATCATTATTAATTTAGCTCGTGATCAAATTGAATGTTTAAGCAAACAGTTTATTATAGCTAATTTCCATAGAAGCATACGGCTGTGGTTTATATCAAATCAATTACCAACCACACTTTTAGAAGATGCTGATATAAGACCTTATTTTACACCATGTGATGGACACATTAAAGATAAACAGAACAATTCGTCGTCGGATGTGATTGATGGAGTTTTAACAATGCAAGCATACTGCCAACAATGTAGTCAAGATTTAAGTTAGTATAATATCGCAACCAATTATACCCCAAGTCTGTATTAGCTATTAATACATACCGTGTGTTTAATTTCGTTTTTTTATTTTTTGTAGATCTTCTCAAGTCGGGCGTGGAGTAAAAAGGACAGCTACGGTGTCGGAAGCAGAAGAAGTGCCCACAAAGAAAGCTCGTGCTTCAACTAGTCGTGATGCAGTATCGATATTAGATGAAAATGTAAGTACAAAAAATAGTGATAATATTGAATGTTCTGTGTGTAGTAAGTTTGTGTCCAAAAGATATTTCTCCAATCATTTAAATAGCAATATACACAAAAATAATGTTTTAAGATCTGACACTCAGTGGGTTAACGTGCAGTTGATTGAAAACGCATTTAGGAATAGGGTGGCTACCTATAGAATATTGCTTAGTGAAAATGTTCACAATTCATTTACCCCCGAAATAATTTTACAAAAAAATAAAGAAAAAATCTTTACATTATTGGATCGATCACTTACTGATCACTGTGCTTTAAAAGTAAATTTTATTCTCAATGCAGATTTTACTCAAGTAACCAAACAGCTACATAATACGTTTGATTTTCAGTTTAGTAACAATATAGTGAATCTTAGCAGTGACAAAAATGATATTTTTACAACTATAGTTAACGAAATTTTAACAAGATTATCTAACTTTGAAAGGAAAGATAGTGGTTGGAGTTTAGTAAAATTCAACCATCTCGATGTGAATGTTAATAAATTTAACCCATTACGTGGTTCTTCTTATATAGAATTGCCGCGAGATATAATGAATAAAAAGGCAGTTATTAATGTAAAAAACAATGATCATGAATGTTTTAGATGGAGCATATTGTCAGGCTTATATCCACCCACAAACAATCATTCAAACAAATTGAATTCATATATAGCGCATAAACATAAATTAAACTTTGAAAATTTGACTTTCCCATTTAAATTAACTGATATTCATAAATTTGAAAAAATCAATAATATAAGCATAAATGTTTTCGGGCTTGAGTACAATGCACAAAGTAAAAAACACGAAGTTATAGGACCATTACATTTAACTAAATGTAAAAAAGTTACCCACTTAAACTTATTATATATAACCAAAGGTAGTGAAGCACATTATTGCTTTATCAAAAATTTATCAAGATTAGTATCTAAACAACTATCCAATATGCAACATGCTGTACATATTTGTGATGGTTGTCTCACAAGTTTTACATCAAATGAAAATTTAATAAATCATCAAAGAAACGACTGTTTCCATGTTTGTACAAAGTTACCTTCAGAACAGGATAAAAGGAAAAACTGGTTC
Source organism: Acleris sparsana (assembly GCA_923062465.1). NCBI lineage: Eukaryota > Metazoa > Arthropoda > Insecta > Lepidoptera > Tortricidae > Acleris > Acleris sparsana. The sequence continues at coordinate 9,559,001 of OV281293.1, forward strand.
AATGAAAATGTATCATCTAACCTACTTATCTTCAATAATTATGATCGAAAATTAAAGGTACCTTTTGTTGTTTATGCCGATTTTGAGGCATTTTTAAATCCAATTCCTTCATGTTTCAACAATCCTAGTACATCTTCTACAACAAATGTACAAAAACATGAGGTATATAGTTTTGGATACTACATAAAGTGTTCTTATGATGATAAGCTATCTATGTATAGAACATACAAAGGTAAAGATTGTGCGCAAACATTCATGAAATACATTAAAAAAGATTTAGAGAACATTTGTAGGAGCAATACCTTTGTAAAAACCCCTTTGCCTTTATCTGAGGCAAATAATTTAGATATTGCACAGAGCAACACGTGCTACATTTGTGATAAAGAATTAAATGGTGATTCTACTATTTCTTATAATCATCATACAGGTTTTTATGAAGGAGTAGCACATCAATTTTGTTCTGAAAAATACATGGCACCTAATTTTGTACCTGTATTTTTCCATAATTTGAGCAACTATGACAGTCATTTTATAGTACATGGGCTTGGATTTGAGGAAGGCGACATTGAGTTGATACCAGAGAACAAAGAGAAATACATTTCCTTTTCCAAATCTTTGCAAATAAATAATCGCACAATCAAGTTAAAATTTGTTGATTCATTTAAATTTATGAGTTGTAGTCTTGAAAAATTAGCCAAAACCCTGACACCTGAACAATTTCGTGAATTAAAATTGAGTTTTCCGTGTAAAGAGGATTTTAAACGATTAATACGAAAGGGTATCTATCCATATGAGTACATGACATCATATGACACGTTAAAGTTAACTTCTCTCCCCTCTCAAGATAAATTCTACAGTTCCCTGGCTGATTGCAACATTTCGGATGAGGATTATGAACATGCGAGAGATGTTTGGACTCATTTTAATTGTAAAAATATGGGGGATTATTCTGATTTATATTTAAAAACTGATGTTTTGTTACTAACCGACGTATTTGAAAATTTTAGAAATGTATGTCTTAGGACATATGGGTTAGATCCAGCCCATTACTATACTGCTCCGGGATTAAGTTGGGACGCGATGTTAAAAACCACAAAAATAACTCTAGAACTCTTAACCGACATTGATAAAATAGCTTTCATAACCAAAAATATTCGAGGTGGCATCTCGCAATGTAGTAAAAGGCACGCAAAAGCTAATAATAAATTTATGGCAGATTATGATCAAAATATTCCTTCTTCATATCTTATGTACTTGGATGCAAATAATCTTTATGGGTGGGCTATGTCTCAATGTCTCCCTACTGGTAAATTTGAATGGGTGAATGTAGATACTGATTTCAATGTTTCTGATGATGCCGAACATGGTTTCATTTTAGAAGTCGATCTAGAATACCCCAACGAATTGCATGACTCTCATTCGGATTTGCCATTCTGTCCAGAAAATGTTTGTTTAGGGAATTCCAAAGAAAAAAAATTAATTCCTAATTTAAATGGGAAAACGAATTATGTTCTACATTATAGAAATCTAAAACAATGTTTGAAGAATGGTTTGAAATTAACTAAAATCCACCGCATTTTGAGATTTGAACAATCAAAGTGGTTAAAAAGTTACATAGATTTAAACACTCACATGCGATCGCAAGCAACTTGTGATTCTGATAAAGACCACTATAAAAGTATGAATAATTCAATGTTTGGTAAGACCATGGAAAACGTTTTGAAATATGTGAACGTAAAATTGCTAAATCATTGGGAAAATCATGGGAAATCACAGGGAGTTGAAACTATGATAGCCAAACCTGAGTTCCACAGTTTATCAATATTTTCGGAGAACTTAGCTGCTGTCCAATTGAATAAAACTAAAATATTTTATAATAAACCAATTTACTTAGGATTTTGCATTTTAGATATATCGAAAACTTTCATGTACAAATTTCATTATGACTACATGAAAACAAAATATCAAGAAAATCTAAGGCTTCTTTATACAGATACAGATAGTTTAGTATATCAAATATTCACGGAAAACTATTATGAGGACATAAAATCAGACCTTGATTTATATTTTGATACATCAGATTACCCATCGAACAATGAATATGGTTTACCATTATTAAATAAAAAGCGGTTAGGGTTTTTCAAAGATGAAAACAATGGTAAAATTTTTAAAGAGTTTGTTGGTCTACGATCTAAAATGTATGCTTTAGACGTTGAAAATCATGGGCTTATATCAAAAGCCAAAGGAGTAAATAAATGTGTTACTAAAAAACTGACTCTCAACGATTATAAAAAGTGTTTATTTGAAAAAAATGTACAACATGGCCAAATGCTAAGATTTAAATCAATAAAACATGTAATATTTACCCAAAACATAAATAAAGTATCATTATCTCATAATGATACAAAACGATTCTTGTTAGAAAACTCTTCGGACACTCTTGCGTGGGGACATTATAAAATACCACATCAATCATCACAAAATTAATTTGACATGTAATTTATAATCACAGAACATTCAAAAATGTCATCATTATTTTTTGTATACCTAATTGTAGAAATGTAAATTAATTTTAGTTTTTGTAAATATTGGTTGGTGAAGCTGAATCAAAAAACAAGTGGTGGGGCTACTAATTGTAGAAATGTAAATTAAGATTAAGTACTTATATTGTAGAAATGTAAATTAATTTTAAGTTTTGTAAATATAGGTTGGTGAAGCTGAATCAAAAAAGCATGTGGTGGGGGTACTAATTGTAGATAATGTAAATTAGTTTTTAGTTCAACTATTATTTTTTTTTATTGTTGGTATAAAAAAAAACTTTGTTGAGTTTTTTGCGGCGTTCCTTCTCAACAATGATGTTCATTTCCGGAGCGCTGGTAGATTAAAAAAGAACGGACAATTTCGAAATAAAACATATTTTACAATGATATCTTTGTTTTTTTTTAAAGGTGTTTACCGTTGTTTTAGTTGATTTATTTAAAAAGTAATTGAGCTCATAATATTACATCATTTCACTTTTATCTGTTTACATATCAACACGTATTACTAGTTTTAATTATGATACACTTTTATCATCCTTTCACAACCATTGTAGCTGGTCCGAGTGGGTGTGGTAAAACTCAATTTGTAACAAACTTTTTAAATAATTCCAAAGAAGTATGTAATCTTGTATTTGATGAAATTATTTGGTGTTATGATGAAATGCAGCCTCTTTACAATCTGGAAAATGTAAATTATAGTCAAGGAATACCAGATTTTTCAATGTTTGATGGGAAGAAACCTAAGCTTCTTATAATAGATGATCTGATGAGAGAATCGGATGGACGAATCGTAGACATTTTTACAAAAGGTAGTCATCATAGAAATTTAAGTGTTTTTTATATTACACAAAACATATTTCATCAGGGGAAAGGCCAACGTGATATTTCGCTGAATACAAGCTACATTGTATATTTTAAGAATCCCAGGGACAAAACACAAATACGCTACTTGTCACGACAAGTTTACCCAGAAAACCCAAAATTTGTAGATGAAGCCTACAAAGATGCTACTCAAGAACCACATGGTTACCTCATGATTGATCTGAAACAAAATACAAATGACATATGTCGTTTTAAAACAAAAATATTTCCGTTTGATGGGCATTGCACTGTGTATGTCCCTAAAAAGGGGTTTAAATACGATAAAAATCAGCAAATTTTAGTCAGTTCTACATGATGCATGCGAGAGTAAACACATATAAACATTTACTTGAAGCATTGCAGTTGCTAAAACCAAAATATCGCACGGCGTTACTTAAATCTTGTGATGACGATGAGATCAACATTATTTGCGAGTGCATTTATAACGTTCTAAATGGAAAAATTCCATTAGAAAAAAAAGAAAAATCTAAATTAAAAAAACATAAAGATATCTTGCGAAAATTAATTTCAAAAGGGAAACATAAAATAAGAAAAACCGTTATAATTCAAAAGGGAGGTGCATTTCTACCTATTATATTAGGAGCAGTTTTAAGTGCCTTAGTAAACTCATTATCATAATCATAATGGAAAATACAAAAAAAATGCTATTAGTTGAATCAGATTTTATTGAAAGACTGAAACGCAATGAGAGTCTACCTGAAAATTCATCATCCCGCCTAGATGGTGAGATGCAAAAAATCCTTAAAAGTAAAATGAATGATCGTGAAAAGTGGACATTATATTCTCAAGCATTGCAACGATTTTTACATTTTATTGAAACAGATCGAAAACCGTTTAAAATACCTATCATAACGGAGGGGGAGCTTCAAGTCAACAACGAAAGTAATGATCTAAAGTCAAAAGTAAACAAAAAGGAGCTTAATGAATATAATGACTCAGTTGCAACTCCACCTTTGCGAGAAGGAGATGTTACTACACCAGTTACACCGATTGATAAAACAAATCCAGAACCGATGCCAATTAGTCCATCTAAAATTATAGATATATTACCCAAATCATATGAGAAAAAAACTCGAATTTTGTTGGATTACATTGTTTTGAGTAGACCAAAAATTTGGTGGAAGCCAACTGGTGAAGTTGTAATAAACAACCGCACTATTTCAAATAGTAATATTACTGATCTGGTCAGCGACACGATTAGATCTCTTAAACGACCTAAACCAACAGGATGGGAAGAGTTTGCGTTACTGTTAAGAGATATAAGAGTTCCTTTAAGCTGCATAGGTAATCCCGCAAACTTGGAATTCATTAAAACAGCTCAATCGTTTGAACCATTATCTGCATCTACAAGTACGAGATCATCAACAGATAAAGAAAAACTTAGAGCTACACCACTTACCACAGGAGTACTTAAGCGTCAACATAAGAAAATAGATTGGGAAAAATGGACCCCTTATTAGATATTAATAGAATCTACTATGATGTCTCCAATCCAGCTGGTTACAGTAGTTTAAATAATATAGCGAAGGAGATGAAAGAACAAATGAACAAAGAGGAAGTAAAAAAATGGCTACAATCTCAAGATACGTATACGCTACATAAACCTATTCATAAGCGATTCACCAGAAATAGATATATCCTATCTAACTTTAATGAACTCTGGCAAGCTGATCTAAGTGACATGAGTACATATACTGAATATAACCATGGATACAAATATATTCTTTGTGTTATTGATGTGTTCAGTAAATATGCTTTTGCGAGGGCTATGAAAAAGAAAGATTCATCAACAGTTAAAGAATGTTTTGAAAGCATATTTACTGAAGCCAACTTTGTTCCTCGTCATATACAATCTGATAAAGGTACAGAATTTGTTTCAAAGGTGGTAAGAGATTACTTTAAAAGCAAAAACATTAATTATTATACTACTAATAATCCCGACATTAAAGCAAGTATAGTAGAAAGGTTCCAAAGAACTCTTAAAATGAAAATGTGGCGTTACTTCACTCATAATAATACATATAATTACACCGATATTTTACAAGACCTTCTTCATTCTTACAATCATACCTATCATACTAGCATTAAAATGCGGCCAATTGATGTTAACTCTAATAATATTATGACCGTTTGGAATAATTTATATTATCGAAAAAAAGATAGGCAAATTTCATTGGAAACCTCAAAATTGAATGTAGGCGATCATGTTAGAATAACTAAATATAAACATGTATTTCAAAAGGGTTATGAAAGTAATTGGAGTGATGAAATATTTATAATTAATTCAGTTATTTACAGATCACCACGAGTTGTTTATATGTTAAAGGATTTGCAAGGTGAACCCATCATTGGTACATTTTATTCTAAAGAGTTACAAAAGGTGACTTACCTCCCCTCCACCGAGTATAAAATTGATAAAATAATACGTTCGCGTCATATTAGAGGCATAAAGGAAATACTAGTGAAGTGGCAAGGTTATCCAAATAAATTTAACTCTTGGATACTTGCATCAAGCTTGAAAAAAATATGAATGAAAACAGTTTTTATTTAACTTTGTTGAGCAACAGTTCAACGGATTACTATACTGACAACACAACTGCACATTTTCTGACTAAATTACCTAAGAACATAAAATTAGAAGGGGAGTGGGTAGTTGGATTAGTGGAATTTCAATACCCGTGTTCCATGTATAATGTTCAAGATCATGAAAATATAATTTACATAAAGAAAAAAGTGGTATCACCCAACAACAAATCAACGAAAATTGTTGATATAAAAACCCATATACCAGCCACTACATATGATAATATTGATCATTTCCTTCAAGCATTTAATGAGAACCCACAACTAAAAAATAATGTCAAATTTAGATATGATACATTGACAAAAATGGTTGGAGTAACAACAACAAATAATGAAATAACCTCTATCATAACAACCCCGATACTAAGTCTCCAGCTGGGTTTCAAACCGAGATCAAATTTGAAACAAATTACATATGGAAAAAACCCTGCCAATTTATATTTAGGATTACCACCACAAATATTTGTTTACACCGATATAATTCATCCGCAAGTAGTTGGGGATGTTATAACAGCATTGCTTAGAATAATACCACTAGATCCAACTAAGTTCATTTATGGTGCATATAAAACTCACATTTTCTCACCCGCTCACTATGTACCGGTTTTACGTAGGGAGTTCGATACTATTGAAATAGATATAAGAACAACTACTGGTGTTAATGTACCATTCCAATTTGGTAGCTCTTGCGTGAAACTACACTTTCAACGAGTAAAATGAATTATAACAGATCTTCAGTCTCTTGTCCTTACCAGCATTATTATTCGCATCAGGCCGGCTCTGGTGTAGGAATTGTCTATAAAGGAGTTCCATTTCAACGAGGGCATGGTATAGGTAGTTTTTTGGGAGGGCTATTTAGATCAGTGCTCCCTTTATTATCTAGTGGTTTGAAAACCATTGGAAAAGAAACCTTAGGTGCAGGCGCTGGTTTGTTATCAGATATGGTAAATTCACGCCCTATGGATAGTTCGATTAGATCACGATTCAAGGAGGCAAGTGCTAATTTAAAAAGAAAAGCCGATGAAAAAATTGATTCCCTCATGTCGGGATCTGGGTATAAAATGTCATCTAAAAGAAGGGAACCGCTCATTACATTGAAAGCATCGAGACGAAGAGGAAGTAAAAAAAATAAAAACAAAAATATTGAGGATATATTTACAAGCTAAATAATGTCATTCCTACATAGTCATTCCTGTGAATGTGCAAAATCTGAATTAGATATATTTGCTCTTCCATCGACTCAAACAAGTATTGAAAGTGGACAGTGGGTTCATTACAAACCAATTTCATCTTTAAGTGATGATGCTCCCATCGAATTTCAAGTTCCTGGATCAGGAGATGACTATGTTGATCTATCACACACAATGTTACATATTAATGCTAAAATATTGAATCAGGATGGTACAAAATTAAAACCAGATACCGTGGTTGCACCCGTCAATAACTGGTTACATTCCCTTTTCAGTCAACTAGATGTATATTTAAATCAAAAACTAATATCACCCCCAAACAATACATATGCTTACCGTGCTTATATGGAAAATCTTCTAAACTATGGTCCGGCAGCCAAAGAAACTCATCTTACTTGTGGATTGTGGTATGAGGATACTGCAACTCATATGGATACCGTTGATGCAAATAACAAAGGGTTTCACAAAAGACTAGAATTTGTCAAAGAGAGTAAGGAAGTGGAAATGATTGGTCATTTACACGCTGACATATTTAACCAAGAGAAATTCTTAATAAATGGTGTCGAAATACGTATTAAGTTAGTACGTTCCAAGGAATCATTTAATCTCATTTGTCATCAAGATAAAAAATTCAAGGTACAAATAATGGATGCTAGTCTCATTATAAGAAGGACACGAATTAATCCTAGCGTTTTGTTAGCACACCAAAAAGTATTGGCAACAACGACTGCAAAATATCCTATCACAAGAGCAGAAGTTAAGGTGCTTACATTACCGTCGGGGATACAGGGTAAAACATTGGATAATATATTTCTCGGACAAATTCCTAAAAGATGTATTATTGGTTTTGTATCAAATTCGGGGTTTAATGGCAATTTAGCTATGAATCCATTTAATTTTCAACACTATAATATGAATTCATTTAGTTTATATGTTGATGGTCATGAAATTCCTTCTAAAACATTACAACCATCATTTAGTTCTGGTTCTGGGTTAATAGCATCGTCATATCACACTTTATTTTCTGGAACTGGTATACATTTTCACAATGAAGGTAATGCTATAAGCAGAACTGAATATGGAGCAGGTTATTGTTTGTTATGTTTTGATTTAACTCCCGATTTATCTGCTAGTTCAACTTCACACTGGAATCTTGTAAGACATGGAAGTGTTCGCTTAGAAATTCGCTTTGATGTAGCTCTACCCTCCACCATTAATTGTATTGTGTATGCAGAATTTGATAACATTATTGAAATAAACAAAAATCGTGATGTAACTGTAGATTACAACAGTTAGTAAATACATAAATACAATGTTTTTACCTATTTACTTTATTTCATTGTAACCATTGTTGACAGCATCAACAACTTATTCATTTATTTTATTTTATTAAATATGGATACCAATGAAATTCAATTTTGTATGAAAAAAATCAACCCTTCGTTTGAATTCAACGTTTTTGCTGCTAACAAAATTCCTATTTGGGTTAATCTTCCTGTCTTTATTGTAAGTAATTTGGACCCAGACTCGAAACCAGGCTCCCACTGGGTTGCTATACATATTGACATTAATGGTATAGGGGAATACTTTGACTCCTTTGCCCGGAAACCTTCAGGTTATCATAAGTTATTTTTAAAAAGGAATACGAAGCGTTGGTTTTATAACTATAAACCACTTCAAAACCATTTTACCTCAGTTTGTGGTGAATATTGTTTAGTATATTTGTATTTTAAATTTCATGGAAAAACTATGAAAGATTTGCTAAGTTTGTTTTCTGAAAATTCTTTATGTAATGATCTTATATTAAGAAATATGTTTAAGACATTTTTTGTGAAATAAAAGAATATGTGAACGAAAATATGATTTTTATTTTTATATGTAATACAATATTAACCTTTTGTTTAATTTACACATTTCTAAAACAAGGTGGGGACTGTTATCTTTACAAATATTACAAAGTACAAAATCACCACATGCTTTATTTTTGCAATCCGGAACACCCAATAGTTATTCATTCAAGTTTAAAAATTCCGCGTAAGACATTGCGATAAGATAAAAGAAATGGGAAACATGTTAATAGGTACCTGCATACGCTTATCTAGGGATTAAAGTAATTTTACAAAGAAAAGATAATAAGCTGAATTCTTGAAAGGTGTAATACAATAACAAGCTTTTGTTTAACCTACACAAACACTTTTTATCACTGTTTCTTATTGTCAATAAAATATTTCATACAACTGTCTTTAGAAGCTACTTGCTTTGTGATGTTAAATATAACATCACGTGTAGATTGGAGCTGGATGTCTTCTTCGGAACACGTGTAGAATTTTAATCTTACATCAGCGTGTTTCCAGTGTTCAGTGGGAGGAATGTTTTTAATTTTTTGCATATCGTATATCTCGATTTTAATCAAGTGAGAAGCGTATGCTCCGTCATCTTGTCCGGTTGATATATAACCCACTCCGTCAGGAGAACTTTGACTAACATTCGAAGATCGTTTTAATGCTTTAGTTTTCTTCTTGGGATGTTCAAAGAAGCTGTCGATGTTATTTGCTAAACGCTTTTTTGCCATGGCTTGCTTAACTTTAAAACCAGGCGTGCCTTCTTCGTCGGTTGATTCATCTTTATTTTCCGGGTAGTAATAGTTTTTGAAAGTATTTTCAGAGAACTGCAACAATATCAAACAATAAATTAAACAACTGTTTACAATACCTACTCTTAATAAAAACACGCTGAACAAATGCTAAAAGACACACAGTTAAGTTATAATACTTGTACATACTCACATCCATTATTAGCCCTTTGTATAAACACTTCACTGCACGAAACAACACTGTTAAGTCTATATACTGCTATATGTACAGGGAGATCCGGTAACGAGCACAGTTGAGTAGCCAATACTTGCCGATATACAATAGCGCACCGCTTTTATACCATTCGTAAGTTAAGAAACTTTCTAGAAACAAGTTTGAACTCATAGGTAAAACAGACGCCGTATTATTCATAAAACCCCAAATTAATAAAACGAATACTTTGTGATCATAAAACATAATAGGCTGCTACCAATAAAACAAGTAAGCCGTTAAAACCATTCACTAGGGCACACAAAACTTGTCGGTACAGGCTTTTTTGACAAGTTTGAACTCATAGGTAAAACAGACGCCGTATTATTCATCAAAACCCAAAATAATAAAACGAATCCTTTGTGATCATAAAACATAATAGGCTGCTACCAATAAAACAAGTAAGCCGTTAAAAGCATTCACTAGGGCACACAAAACTTGTCGGTACAGGCTTTTTAGATTGATATACTCCATAGTAGGTATTTTGAATCAAGCAAGACGGAACCAGTTTACGTGCTTCGGTTTAGTTTGAACTCATAGGTAAAACAGACGCCGTATTATTCATCAAAACCCAAAATAATAAAACGAATCCTTTGTGATCATAAAACATAATAGGCTGCTACCAATAAAACAAGTAAGCCGTTAAAACCATTCACTAGGGCACACAAAACTTGTCGGTACAGGCTTTTTAGATTGATATACTCCATAGTAGGTATTTTGAATCAAGCAAGACGGAACCAGTTTACGTGCTTCGGTTTAGTTTTACATACTACTGTGTAACAGTAAAATTAAACATGTAGGTATGTGAAGCTGAACCCCATATAATATATCTACTACGAATAGATAATGTTAGTTAATGTTAGAGGTAGATACATACCCGTACGCGGATTAAATTACATTTAATCACCATATTTTTATCAGCCTAAGTGTAGGTAATTTATTTAGAAATATATGCAAGATAATAAATGTTAATTTTAGCTTGGTTTACTAAGATTATCATGGGTAAATTGAATTAAGTTTTGCTTAGGACTTAAGCTATGATTAAATTAGGTCTTAGCTTAGGTTAAGTTAGGCGATGCTTAATAACAGTTGAGTATGATTGTTCAAATATAAAACCAAGTGTAGCTACTTCTTTGATTGAATCATCTTTATTTTCCGAAAGTATTAAAAACGCTAGGTATTTTAAGTTATATTAGGTTTCACGATGTTAGGTTTACTTCAGCAAGTTAGGTTAGGTTAGGTTAGAAGTATGATCCTTAAAAACTTTAGATAATTATGTTAAGTTAGGATAGGTTTCACGATGTTAGGTTTAGGTACTTCAACAAGTTAGGTTAGGTTAGGTTAGGTTAGGTTAGGTTAGGTTAGGTTAGGTTAGGTTAGGTTAGAAGTATGATCCTTAAAAACATTAGATAATTATGTTAAGTTAGGATAGGTTTCATGATGTTAGGTTTACTTCAACAACGTAGGTTAGGTTAGGTTAGAACTATGACCCTATGAACAATATGTTAAGAAAGTAACTATTGCTACTTAATTAAATGATATGAAAAACACATAGGTAAATTAAAAATCACATAACAGCAGTTAATAGTGCATAATCAGACAATAAAAAAGGTGGAAACGCGTCGATGGGTGCAAGACAAAAGCCCCGAGAACGCCCGCGCACACACAATAGAGAGCTTGCCCGGTAATAGAAAAAGGGTCAGGTAGTTGATAACCTTTTTCTATTTAATACAGGTGCTATTGCTAAGTATGGAAAGGAGCGGTCTGAGAGCCTCGGGACCCTCCCCAAACGCTCTAAATGGCCCCCAAAACACCGAAAAAAAGTGTAAATTTTTTTTTTTTTTTTTTTGCCGCGAAGGCCCGCCCCTCGGCCGTCAGAGCACCTTTTTTCGGGGGGGGAGCGGCGGTGGGGCCAGTACCGGCGAATACATACTACTAATAACTGTTGTCTTAATGACTTTTATTTCGTGCTTTAGATGACAAGGGGCTATTGCCTAACGCACTCGCAATCGCAATCGTTTCATTTTGAAAATCGAAGGCTTGTTTGGATACAAAATGAAAACAATTGTTCCACTTTGAAGCCGATTGTGATTACGAGTGCGTTAGGCAATAGCGCCGCCGTTCACAGTAAACCGCTACATTTACGTAGGCGTAACGTGTTATTATGCTAGGTATTTAATTAATCATTTCAAAAATATTGTTGCCAACTATTTAAATTTAGTAAGTATATTTATTATGACTAAGAAGCATTAATAATAAACTGACCGTATTATTTGTTTAGGGATGTATATTTTTTTGATGTCGTCTTGTTACCTTATTACCTAGTTATTATTTCAGAAATTAACTACACCCGAATTAATTATAATGAATATTTTTCCCAGTTTTAATACATTATATTTGGCTGTCTAAAATTCGCCAAGTTAATATTAAGAGACTAAATTCGTTTACGATTCTCATATCCATAGAAAACAATCATATTTTCTTTACTAGGGGATGAAAACCGAGGAAAATGGATCTTTCGTTACTTTGGAAGAGGATAATAAAGGGCGTCCTCGGGTATTGGTGGGTACTGTGTACGCTTATCGTCGCTCGGCCAGTTGGAGCCTGTCAACCTTTGATGCTGAGGCGCCAGTACTTTCAGCTGTATTACCTATTATAGGGAAATTCGGATAGTGTACAAAATATAAGAAAACCCTGTTTATCTTCGTACTGTTGGCACTAGAGCAATCAGTTTTACAGCCGTGACAAATCGACCCTATGATAGGGTTTTAAGATTCACTGAATTTAAACTGTTTCGGATCTTTTACATAACTACTTGATTGCAAAACGTGTACATTCTAAGCAAATGACATATAAACGTTACAATAATATCATAATACCTATTGTTTGGTATGATTCTGCCATTCAATTGTTTCTAGGTTACCGCAGCAAAGTTCATATATTTCAAATTCCTTAAAAGAAGATTTTTATACTGACAATGAGTACAACGTAAGCCTTGATTCAATTTATAACGAGACTTTTACAAAGCCTATCTGACAACATTGCATTTCTCGTTTTACTTCATTATTAAAATAATATTGAGCAAAATTATAATGTACCTAAATAATCCGTGTTTCTGTGCATCCGGTGTATTAAAATGTGCCATGCAATATTTTGTCATGGTTTGCCTTCTGTGTATGTATCTAACTACTCTTACTCTTTATTATACAAAATAAAAGAAATGCAAAACAGGCATCAAAAAAACTAGTACAAAGGCAATCTTGTATCTTTAAACATTCTAGGTCCACCTAAATCATTAAATAAGAGTCAAACTAGTAGGTACACCCGAGTGGCAAAAAACGGCTATGAATAAAAAGAAAACCAAAATTTAAAAACAACAATTAACAGAGAAAATGGCAGCCCGTGTTAGAATTTGACTTAGTATGGCTTGCAGTTGCGCGACTACATAATATACCCTTAGATGCACCGCGTTACCATATAAAACTTGAGAATTTTATCTATACATAAATAATAAAAAAGGAAGGAAGGAGGGTGCTCGTGTAGATGCGATAACACCAGCATAGCTTTTTAAATAGACCTCTTAACGTTATACTCATATTTATGATCACCTTCGAACCTTGTCGATAAACAATAACTAACATACAAATGTCATACTGCCATGGTGCTGTCTGGTCTTTATCAAATAGTGCAAAAATCCACCACTCGAAAGCTGATTAGGTAGATAGAAACTAGAAATGATGACGACAATTTGCCACATGCCTAAATAATGGCTATCCGGAAGCTTTCGAATTGCCAATCGATTCAGAATCAAACGAAAATAAGATGTCAGCCGTCCGTAGTTCCTACAATTTCCTCAGTAACGGCAGAGTTGTCTAACGTTGATTGATGACGCTAAAACACTTTTCGAGTGTGCTTATTGAGCATTTTTTTTCTAACGTTCTCTTATCTAGGTCGCGTGATACAGCAATGTTGCCATCATTGCTTTCGATATTATATATTATTCATTCATCACAAGGGCTCCGTCGTACTCAGAGTATGAAACTGAGTGGTTAGTTCATTTTCCAAACTTGGGGTAATAACATGTGCAATATGACTCTTAATTTTTTTCGGGTAAAGTGGCTTAGGCTCACATAAGAGAATGGTGCAAATGAAATGAGAGAGAGGTCATCATCATCATCATCATCATGTCAGCCGACAGACGTCCAGTGCTGAACATAGGCCTCCCCAAGGCTTTCCACTCAGACCGGTATTGTGCTTTTCTCATCCCCCGCGGTCCCGCGATCCTGACGAAGTCGTCTCTCCGAGCCAGAGAGAGGTACAAATCCTAAAACATTTTGTAAAGCTATCGCACTGTACCCCATCACACTAATTGAACTCTAGGCAATGTATTCAATGTGTGAAAATGAAATGACCGAAATACCACGTCATATACAAACATTATTTAATAATGCATAATTTAGTTATTGGTCAAAAGTGTAGTTAACTACATCCTATTGGATGGATGAATATCAAAATTGGCCTATTTGTACCAAAATCACGGAATCGTTATACCGTATTATTTTATCTGTGACCTCGCGTTTAAATTTCACAAATTCCAACATTACATTAAGTTTAATGCAAATTTTATCTGGACTCCCTACACTATTTAAACATTTGTGGAAACTGACGCCGTATAGCTGGCGGCCCCGGCCGTATACTGTCTTTTTTCAAAGCTTGACCTCTCAAATATCACATGGGAATAGTTTGCACACACATTTGGCTAGTCACAGTATATACTCTTGAATTATTTTTACGACTAACGTGAAGATAAACACACATGAGACTCGAGACGTTTGCCGGTTTGCTATAAAAGCACGGTATCTCTCAATAAATAAGTGAATTGTGTTTCCCAACTCTATGGGTTTAAGCCGAAGGTTTTTTACGTCTATTGCAATGTTCACTCACTTAAGACAAATACGACAAGCTACCGGCGAAATCACTTAGTTACTTAAAGTAAACTCGGTTCGACCCTTACTTTCTTACGACGGGTGCCAATATTCGATCTATCTCTTAACAGTCATAGGTACTCCTTATATACCGTCGTCCTCGTCGGCTTTGCGAAAATGAAATGAAGTTATGAAATTTAAGGCCACCTTGGTCTTACGACTAGATTAACGGTTCGATACATTTAGACGTAACTAAACTAAACTTGGGTTTTTTTTTTTGCTACAGGTGCCCTAACCCCGGTCGGAGGACCTAGATTACGGCGCAGTTAGCCTAGTTGGTAATGATCCTGCCTACGAAGCTAGCAGTCCCGGGTTCGATTTCTGGACAGGGCAAATACTTATTTGTGTGATGAGTGCGAGTGTTAGTTTCTGATTCATGGGTGTTTTTTATGTACATTTAAAAAAAACGATAAGCGCTATTTTGATATGAATATGGTTTAATCCAAAACGTAATTTCTCTTATTGTTAGTATAATAGTTTGGGACTAGATTTTAACATGAAATCATCCCCCGATATTAATTTAATTTATTTATCTATGATTGAAATATTTTTTTGGTTTTATGAAGGTTTGATTCTTTAGGACTAAAACCATTTTATTTTTGATAAAATTATTATATGAATCGTACAATATGGGGCCAATACCGATCCACTGATTCTGTAATTATATGTAACTGTAAACTAATTTTATTTAAACGTATTATTTAAAGAACCTAATTCGAATTGGCCCCAACATGGGAATATCTTTTAATTTAGCAAAAGCAAGTTTTAAAAGCTAACTCCGTGAATTGATGTCATCTACATATATAGTTATACAAATCCGGCATTTTCTTGTTCGATCCATGCGCCTAGTGGCACTCCCGACGCTAAGACGAACCTAACCACACATCGTTTGTCGAAATCAGGTCTTTATTTTAACCTCTACAAAAAAAAACATACATACCTCAAAAACGTACGTCGGTTCAACATTTTAAATGCTTACCGTTCAAAAAATTCCTTCGACAGCTTTATAAATGCAAAGTTTAAAGAACCCGAACGGAAATCCACAGTAACGCAATATTCTGCAACAAGTCTCGTAGTAGACCCAGGATCGCATCAACCGGTGATGGCTGTTGTACCAACACCATAAGAACAGTCGACTACAAACATATGTATACAATTTTTAATCTTATTCATTTGACATAAGGTGCAAATGTGGGGACGTCTTTCTTTCGACTGAACCAAAACGTAGTCTTTTGTGGTAGAACAGAAGTGGCACGTCCGGTCGATACCGCCGGGTCGATACCGCGTCGCATAGACGCCGAGTCGCCGAATCGCTCCCAATCTACTCGACGGTCAACGCTCTGAAAACACTGTAACTGACCTTTTGTACTAAAATACTTGGAAAACAAAGGCGAACATCAACACGGCTCAAATGAAACCAGTGTTATGAACATGAATTTGGCCTCTTAAACATTAAATCTATCATTTTATTCTTCATATCATTATCTTCCCATGCAACTATATTTGATTACCCTCTTTACAGTTGTTTCCTCTAATGTTTTAAAATAACCAATAGTCTGAAATAATCGAGAAGCAAATTGAACAACAGTAACTGTCGGTTAATCTGCTTCGGTTTTCGCTGCAAAATTTTGATTTCAGGAACAATCTTCCGGGGGTTTTATTGGTCATTTAATTTTTTTCGGGTTTACTATGACAATATTTTTATATTGTCATAGTAATACCCTCATGTCAACTATCATAAAAAAGTATGTGTATGAGTATGTAGTTTAAGGTTTAGCATAGCTCTATTTATTGTCAAATTCTATAAATGATCGATTAGTTTCGATAGAAAAAACAACGAACTGGAAATAGAAAGAAGAATACAACAAACATGGAATAAGTACTGGAGTCTAAAAGAAATTTTTAAAAGTAACATGACAACCACCTATGAAAACAAGAGTCATGAACTCCAGCCTCTTACCATGTTTGACATACGGTTGCCAGACGTGGAAATTTACAGCTAGAGCAAAAAATAAAATCAACACCTGTCAACGCGGAATAGAACGGAGTATGCTCAACATAAGGAAACTGGACAAAATACGACATACTAAAATAAGGGCAATGACGAAAGCAACCAATACTTTAAGCTATGCACAAAAATTGAAGTGGAAGTGGGCAGGCCATGTCGCGAGACTAAAAGACCAGCGATGGACCAAGAAAGTCACATTATGGAAGGGCCCGCAAGGCAAAATAAGCAGAGGGAGACCTCTGACACGATGGGAAGACGAGATCATAAGATCAGCCGGCCCAAACTGGACCGAAACAGCACAAGACAGAGATAGATGGGCATCTTTGGAGGAGGCCTTCACCCGTTCGGGGGTTCTTGAATAAACTCGACAACTAACAAACCAAAAAATATATATATTATTACTAACCACTATAAATAAGATCATACACCACTTAATAAAATTAAAGAACCAATATAATATAAGTTTAATTAGCATTATAGTTACTAGTATTATGTTTTTTGTAAACTTCAAGAAATAAAAGGCTTTTTATTTTATTTATTTTTATTTATATCTATAAATGATCAACCGACAATTTCTGAGTTTGATTCATATTGTATGTAAGATGAATTAAGATGATCGAGACATGGAAGGTGTTTGACGATTTATGAAGTGTTTCAAAAAAAAATATCATAAGAACTTGACCTAAAATTTTGTTTATCGCATATCGGAATGTTAAATTCACCACGACAATCGTACGCGGTACACCCGTAGCGCGAAGTAGCATTTGCACTTTGCAGCAAAAGTCTGTAACGGCCAATACTGACGCGATTGTTCTCTTATTCGCCAGTATTCCAGAGCAAGGTTCTTTAGCACAAGGCTTGTAATCATGCCACTCATGCCAGCTGAAAGACAGTACAACGTTTTTTGTAGAACCGCAGAAATTATCCTTTAGAGGTGAAGGAAAGTTGCATTGCATGCTAACGTTACGGATTGCAGAAAACCAAAAAAATAAACCAAGATTGCCGTCTTGAGTAATTTCGTTAATCGTTGAAAAAAATACCGTTATGTTTCGTCAACTTTAGAGATTTATGGCACTTTTAATCTGACATCTGATCTAATAAAGGGTTATTTATAATCGAGACTGAAAACAATCAATAATTACAAATTGTCAGCAAAAGAAACTTTAACAATGAAACGCGAAATAGTTGACATTTAATTGCCATAGGACGTAATGACTCCATTGCGCGGGGCTAATGTCACGGACTAAAGATTCAAAAGTTCATTTGCTAAGTGCGGCATGCCTTGCTAATTATCGCGACAACTGAAATGTTTATTCCAAGCACTTAGAGTTCAGAATCGTCAAGAAGTCAATTTGCAACCGGCATAGCGAATCGGTTCGTTCTAAATTAGACTCCATTTGCGTTCCATATTTGGAACGGGTATTTCTATCTGGGATGACGTCGTCGTTTTATTTTTATTTACCGTCTAATGTTTAAGTATTTTGATGAGCTCCATGGTTTTGACATAAAAATGTTCACATTGTTCATGAAGTAGAAATGTATGTTAAACATTAACTCTAAACCAATAACACTGACTCGTTGGTGTTGAACTTTAAAATTCACTAAATTATCAATGATACATTTAGTGAAATTTTTGAAATAAGAATAAACTAATATGGCCGCAAGGGTTATAAAAAAACGGTTCGCGTTTAGAAGTAAATCCTTATTTTAAGTTAATACGCATTTTATAAAGTTAATTTGATATTTTGTAAGAGTAACTTTGTATTTTTTATTCTATTTTTGAAATACCTACAACTGGCAAAACTAAATTAATTAATTTATTTATTTTATTTATTTATTTATTTAAGGATTACCAACAGATTATTATCATTACTAGAAATAAGCTCTTAGGCTAGTGTTACATAGGATGGTTATCTAATTATAGGTAACCACAGCTACTTCCAAGTGTATTGAAGATTACAGTTATTACTAATATTATTAACAACTTCTTAGATAAACGTACACGCTAAACTATTTTTACAAATCTAAATTAAATTACAAATAATAAATTCAATGAGCATTATGACGAAACAACAACGAGAAGAATGAAACAATAACACGACGGATAACTCTCACATCCCTGAATCCAGGGACACGAAATGCTCGCAAATTAATTTTTTAAACGTGTTTTTCGAATCACGAAATATGTCGATCCCGGCAGAGGCAGGGATGTGATTGTACATCCGTAACATCCTTACGATTGGGGAGTTACAACCCATCCTAGTTTTCCGGAAACGCTCCTTGAACAGCTTGTAGACGCCTTTACGAGGTAATCTATTCGGAATAGTAAAATTCACCCTACTTAGCAAATCCGAGCAACCCCTACAGTTGACGAGTTTATAAAGGAATAGAAGGTCCAATACCTTTCTTCTGCAAGTAAGTGAGGTTAAACGAAAGAATTTCAGGCGCTCATTGTACGAATTAAGAGATTTCTTTTTACGAGATTTATAGCTCAAAATAAATAGGAAACGTCTTTGGACTCTTTCAATTCGGCTTTTGTGGAATTCAAATAGAGGAGACCAAGCTTGAGAACAGTACTCAAGGCCACTTCTCACCAACGAGTTATATAAGAGTAACCTGATTTGTACGAGTTTTTTATTTATTAATAGTTCCAAGTAGTAAATTGGGTCACCCAAATAATGGCTCGGTTCGTAACGTCTGGAATGTCTGTTAAATTACTAGCAAACTCGCCTTTCAAATCTAAAATCTTTACTTTACCTACTATGGATTTGAAACGTGCACCTTTTCAGCGACAAAGTTACTAAAAGAGACCTAGGTAACAAGTTAGTTATTACCGCTGCTACTTTATTTCATAATAACGGCTCTGACGCAAGCCGCCGTTACTCTATGTTTATGTTTAAAATGAAAGCCAGCAAGGTATGAAAACTTGGCCACTCCTTCAATGTTGCTGCTGCGGAAATGTCGGAGGACCCAACATCGCCGGCAAAATGGAAACAGTCACGCAATGAATCGTAAATGTGCTAAACGCCCTACATTTCGCGATTAATTTCACTGAGTAAATATTCAATACATTACCAGTGGGGCTAAATTAATGAATATTCATCAAGTTATATTAATAATTTGCCAGACAGGTCCGCTGTGTAAGTTACAAATGGAAATGAAGAGAATAATAAAAAGTCGTATCGCGTTTCAAGTGTTGCGGAGGACTCGAATAAAACTCCTTGGTATCGCAATCACTCCTTTGGGGACATTAAACCGGCGTGCTCGCCGTAAATACTTACTCACTGTATCTCTCTACAGTTATACAGAAATGTTTGTATACTAATTCGGAAATAAAACAACTCACTATATTAAATAGGTATGGTAGGTTTTAGTTTTAGCCCCTAGTACAGGACGATTACCTTCAACAGGAAAGCAACATCACAGGAGACATAAATTATAAAAATAAAAATAAAAACCAATTGCGTTGTCAACTTTCTCGTCCCGTTAAAACTTTGAACCATTTACTTTCTCCATATTGTATTTACGTAAATCGTTTAAACAATACTTTTATCCGCAGATTACAAAAGTTAAATAAATAACTGTTACTAAAACTCAAGAATGTTGGAAACCATTTACCTGACAAATATCCATAATAAGGATATTAACGGCGAATGTTTACAGAAACATTTCACATTTTATCAAACACATTTTAAAGTTAGCTCATAAAAATATATTGCTGGCACTTTGTATCGTGTCCGGACGAAATAAATTACCATAAAGCGCAATATTCAGGCCGCCACGAGGATGCGTAAGGACTTGGGAAGTTATTACAAACTCTTATAAGGTTACGGTTGTCTTTTTAACTTATGGGACAGTGGAGTATGCTCTCTGTTATCCCTGCGGACCTAGTAACGTCAAGCAGAAAGCGTAAATTCACTCGTAAGTAAATATCATACTAGACAGTAACGTTCATATTTTTACAACATCCATGTAAAAACATGGCATTATGACACTATTTTGTTCAATAGTACAATATTTTATCCATTACAATAGCTAAGCCATCAGTTACAATTAACCGTCCGCTCTAACCCGCGTATAACATGTAACCTACTATTATAGTGCAGAATGGTCAAAGACCTTGATTTTGTGCCAATATAAAACCTTGTCGCAAAATCTGAATGATTTATTTTGAGGGGAAGTGCTCCAACCGAACCTCTACTTAGGCTGGTTTTAGAACTCACAACATTTGAAAGGTCCAAACGATTTTCATCCAACATGAATTAAGGCAATAAAGGTACGTACACTATTTATTGAACCTAAAAATATAGGTAGGTATTTTTACCTAAGTTCTTGTATTGTTAATATTACATTTTTCACGAAGCACATTCAGGTTAAGTATGAAAACAATGTGTAAAATTGTAACAAGGTCGTTTCAACCTTCTTATTTGATATCGTTCCTAGACACTCTTACGTTTCTTGTATTATTGATCTAAATTTTTCATAATTCAAAATGATTGTGCTCGTTACAGATATCGATCAATACTCACTCTCTTAGCATCCTTCAGAAATAAAAGGATCTCGGGTTTCGTGCCAACTTAGTATTAATTTATTAGTGTGCTTTTATATGCATAAATAATTTAAAATACAATAAAATTAAATAAGTATAATTATTCCAAAGTACACAACAACCCGTCCCACGATCACCAACGCCGTCATCGCTCGCCGGTCTCCGAGATGCTTACCCCATACTGTCAGAAGTCCGGCGGGGAATCGAACCCCGGGCTCCCGCGTGAAAGGCGGGGATACTTACCACTATACTACCACTAGAAAATATCCCTTGGGAGCCAAATTTATATAAAATATATTTTATAATGTAACATGCACTCGAATATAGCTTAGTTTTTTAAATATTGGAATGGCATTTTATTTTTCTCTTTCAATGACGCATACAAATCAGAAGTTACACCCTCTAACGCTATTTTTTCAAAAAGAATCCTTTCAAAGCCAGGGGAAAATTGCTGTGTCCGTTTTTTAAATTGGTATTATCAAACAATTTTAAGGAAGTATAAAGATTAAGTCCATTAAAAGGTAGAGCATGATATAACGAGAAGATCTTAAAGATGATTGCGAAGATTAGCCGTTTGATTTAATAATACACTTCGTTATAAATATTTTCGAATCCTGACATGAACAACGTGAGTACAACATCAAATAATTAGTAAAAGGATTTGATGAATTTCTTAGTCCAATATTATCAAGCATTTTTACATGAAATTATAAAACCATACTTCCGCATCGTTTTAGTTATTCTAAGACCTTCAGACACAAGAAATAGCCTTATTGATTAGGCTACATGGCTAATAACCACTATTAATCAAATTAAACCAACACAAAAATTAACTGCACAATACGACAAATTGTTCCGGCACGATGCCTCAGATAGGCCAATAGGCAAAAGAATTAGGTCAAACTTATAAATTCCTCTTTTTGTTCAGAAGTTAAAAATACATCCATATATGTGCCTGGCAAGCTATAAGCTCAATTAACGATCAAACAACTCTTCCTTAATTGCTCAGTGAATTCAAACAGCAAATGTAAATAGATCACTGCATTTGTTTACCTTCAACTGGAGCTTAGGTACTGCAGCCTTGTAAACAGAGCAGTATAATCTTGTTAAATTTTAGCACAGAATAGCTTTGTTTGTGGAGAAACTGAGTGTCTTGGCACTGTCTCTTTCGTTTAATACGTTACAGCGAAGGAAAGAAAGGGGAACGGAATGAGGCGCGGTCACGCGATGCGCCAGGGTTAACATTCGTAAGGTGAAAATTAAGTTGAGGTTAATGTCGACTCGGACCGTTTCACCTTATAGCCGCCACCTTCCAGTCGTTCCTTTCGCAGCAATCTTGCAAATGTGAGAACGTCCCGCCGAATCAAGTTTTTATCTCAACATTGAACCGTGCGTCAGGATACATTAAGTACAAGACCTGCAATACATTACAAGGAAGTCGGGTACACTCAAGGATGTTATTTCAACGCAGAGCGAACAAAACCGACCTTCAGCGCAATGAACTAGTAAATTATGACTAAGAATTGCGCAAACCAAGCTGTGTACTAGAATGTAGATTAAAAGACTCAATGTGTACTGAACTAACAGTAAGATAGACATTTATGATAGTCCAAACGAATATTATTAGGTATTTGCGTTCATCAACAATAAAATAGGCTCAGCAAGTTCCTTGAGTTGCCTCACGAGTCGACCGCCATATGGGATGTCGACTCGACGATCATTGTTTCGATATTTGTTTCAGCGAATGACTCGTTAGATGGCTGGTTAAAGGGCCTCCTTCCTTCCTCTCTCTGGGGCCCTGACCAGTGGTAGCTTGTCTTGACCCGCTAACTAAGTTGTTTTTTTATAATATTTTTTTGTACTTTGTATTGTTGTTTCCTTTTTTATATTTGAATATTTAATGTTACGTAGCTTATCTACAGAAGTCAGATAAATATATGCAAAATAATAAAAAAGAAAAACCATATATCTAAAACAAACTGAAAAATATAAATCATACACATGGGGGTCCGTTAATTTGACGAAAAGTACGTTTGACAAACGTATCATTTTGCAAACTTTCATTTCGCAAAAACGTGTTTGTGCTTACACCATTACATATTGCATAGGTTAAATGAGCTTATTAAATAAGTTAGGTTAGGTTACAATATCGACCACAAAAAACTTCAAAATAATACGGCTGGAAGTATCTCTTTGTGAAATGAAAGTTTGTAAAATGATACGTTTGTCAAATGATGATTTGGTCAAACATTAGTGAAATAGAATAAATATATTTTAATGAAACTCAATAACAAGAATACGTATCTACGGGTATAACGTGAAGCGGCTGGTCAACGCGATTTATACGCAGTAACTGGAGCACAAACACTTCAATTATTATACGTCATGTTTTCGAATCGCCTATCTATACTATTCCGAAACGATCTTTGAACCTAGCCGTAGCACGAACCCCTCAACCAGACACAATTCCATACATTATCTAATGAATAATTCACTACTCGATGACAATATGCGACAGTCAACG
Source organism: Acleris sparsana (assembly GCA_923062465.1). Classification (NCBI taxonomy): domain Eukaryota; kingdom Metazoa; phylum Arthropoda; class Insecta; order Lepidoptera; family Tortricidae; genus Acleris; species Acleris sparsana. Next base: position 9,583,105 of record OV281293.1, read on the forward strand.
TCAGTGTCAACTTGCTATCTTATTTATATTACTAAATACGGAGACGGGACCAGCGCCCCTGTCAGCATTCCTATCGCCATACACAGTATCTCGATGACTATACGATAACCTTACTCAATAGAAGGTAGAAAATCCTGCTCGCGGGGGTCCAGAGGTGTCTGACGATAGTGTTTTTAATCCTGGAAACAGCGTATATACGGCATTGTGTCCGGTCAAGTTCGAAGAAAAACCGACCGACACTGCAGTGTGTATACTCGTATTTACACGAATCCATTAAAGCCCTATTTCCCACCCTCATAACTTTTTTTCCAGTGCAGCTAGGAACCTGATTTATTTACAAATTATTTAAGTCCATGACTGCCTCGTGTGAAAATAAAAGTTCTGTCATTATCCTAATAAAAATTATAAATATTTAAATACCGCTTATTCTGAACTGACCGATAAATTCAAACGAAGTCAAATAACATAAAGAATTCGGGCAAAGTCCAAGTTTAGGATATTCTGCAAACCTAATTTAAAACACTTCTATCCATGGCGGGTTCCATTTGGAAATTAAACAGCCGCTATTCAATATCGACCCAACAAATTTGTTTTCCAAGCGCGTCTGGGCTGGCGGTCGCACTCGCTTCGATCCTTTTGTTTCTTCCCGCAAGCTACCTGTGGTTTTATTCTCTAACACCTAGGGCGATTTCGCGGAATCGAACTAGCTTAACTTGACACATGCAAGCGCTTAGATCACGGGGCGGGGCGATTCGTGCCAACGATTCTGTTGTAAAATATTAATCTCTTGTGGAAAACAGTCATTGTGTATGTTGGTATAGGTGGTTAAAGATTAAAGATATTTGCGGTCATGCATTACGGTCCTTGTTTAAGAATTTTGAGATTGTATTCTAGAGCTTGCAGCCCCAGTACCCAATGTAGGTAAAGGCCAAAACCGGGAGTTACGGTACTTTTGGGACTTACTCATACAAAATTAGGCCAGCCATAGTCAGTTCCAAAGTTCCTATTCAGTTCCTATTGTCAATTGTAGAAGCTTACATAGACGTTTTCCAAAAGCAAGTGTAAAGAGATCTGTCTTCCACTATCTAACCCATTAACCTGCTACCATGTTTTTTCATTCTGTCATAGATAAGTAGAGTAGTAGATTTGCAATATCTAGGTCCATGGGTGTAACGTTTGCCTTGTCTACGATATGAAAAAAAAAGTCTAATATATAGTCCAGCTTTAGATGAAACGCAGTCTATGCGCGATTCCTGTATACCTGAGGATCAATTAACAAAGACTAGTTTCGTGAAACGACCTCGCTTTCTCTACATAATGAATACCACCACACTTCGGGACATTGCAGCACCGGGACAAACACGTGTTGACACATGACACGTACAAAAGTAAGGGTGGTTTGGCCGTTTTGTTTGGTGTGATCGTGGTAATTTACAACGCATTTTATTAGTCCTTTGAAAAGGGTAAAGGCAAGCGAAAATAATCAAATATTGTGAATGAACTCCTGCATTGTTTAAGTAAGTCATCATAGTCATTCCTTGTTGCTATAACTCGAACAGGACGGAAAGGAATCAAGTTATATTGTTACGGACGTAGGGGAGGTAAATAATAGATATGCACAATGAAACTGATAATTTAGCCACATAACCATATAATAATCATTTTATAACTCTTTGCTTCGAATGTATTGTTTTGTTCTTATTAGATGCTCACTCGGTTTGCTTCCGAGTTTAGACTGCTGTATGCCCGCAATATTTTCCTTGTATTTATACTCCAGTCCCCGATGTTTCCAGAATGTATTCCAAAATGATCGATGTACTTTGACCCGCTGAGGATGATCTAGACTCGAGATGCTCTAGAACCTTTTCGAGCAACTACTTACTTACTCTAGAATCTAGACTTCTAGTGTAAGCATTCGTTGCTCGAAAAGGTTCTAGAGGATCTAGGTTACTACCGCGTGCGTTTACAATCGCAATGTCCTTTTCTTAACCTCCGCTAATCGCTCGCTTGAAATGTTTCATTTTTCATTTACGTACCTAGAGTTCCTATTTATTGTGTGATAGTTGATAGTACGGAACCCTTGATGCGCAAGTCTGACTCGCACATGACCAGTTCTTAATATAAAAAATAACGAAATCCAATATTTGTCTCGATTTCATCATTATCCGAAGAAGCATTTAATAATTAAAATGAAAGTACGCTACGAGTAGTAACGAGCACAGCGTGAGTAAATAAATCGAATTTCAAAAAGATTCAAACAAGAACTCGGCGAGAAGAATCAAATATCGAGAAAGCAACTACAATCACGGTATTGGCATGGCCAAAGCGAACTCACCCAGGATGGGATTAAAATCGGATAGAGAAGGTTTGGTCTGAATTTTACGTTTATTGCAGCCCAGATAGGTACCGACTACACGTATTCTGTTTACGTTAGAGGTAAGAAAGGTGAAAAGTACCCATCTATTTTATGTTCGATAGGATTATAATTGAATATGTATGTACATTTTTACTCGACAGTTTTTAGAAATAATCTTTAAATATGTGTTAGCCTTTTTCTAGGTCTGCGTAGCATTGAAAGTATCGACAATAATTGTTGCGCTTCTTTTCTTATTTTTAACCAGAACGTCCCGTTATTTATTCAAGAAAAGATTGGTTCAAACAGCGGACCACTTTTGACCCGAATCAATAAGTTATTCAACGCCAGCACGACTTAAGAAAAAACATTGAAAAGGAAAACGAAAGGCCAATTAAGCATTTATAAAGTAAAAGAAACCCATTTCAGCGGTACATTTTTATGATTAGGTTCATTTCGTTCAGAAGCTTACAAAAATGTCGAAACACATTTAAAACGTTAATGGAAAGTTTAACTCAGTCACTTGGCCGTTACCAAATAAAGAATATCCTATTCTATGTAAATAACGCCGAATATTTATTAAAGCTGGCATGTTTATCCTCAACGTCAGTTGGCTTAAATATGTACGAGGATTAGTGCACTGAGCTGCCTGACATTTGCGATACCCGGTAGGATTTGTCGCGAGCATATACAAAAGTTATTGCTCACATTACACTCTGCAAAATTACCACATCCAAATGCAAATACTTTTTAACTATCTAGATCTAAAAGGCGTGTACCAAATAAAAACCAACGCTAATTAGCTCCGCGTCGGGGTAAAAATGCATATTTATCCACCAAAACTTTTGCATTTCCTCATCACAAAATACATCTACGAGGGTAAGTTTTAACTAAGAACATTAAAATATTTTTCACTTGGAAATAAGTTGATGCTACTTTATCGTGGAAGTATTTCCAGAATAGTTATATATTTACGTGTATTTATGACACAGTGATAACACTCCTTTGCTTTTATACAGCAAAAGCACAGGTAAAACTGAGCGAGAGAGGATATCTTGGATTTCCCTCAGGCAACATAGCTGGAGTTAGCTGCTTACGTCTCGCGGTCTCGCGGGAGGGTGGGTTAAGGTCCTTCCTGGATCATACAAATGTTACGTAATCAAGATTATGTATGCATCGGGGCTCTATTCTTCTCGGTAAAACCATTTCGCTTTTGACATGTTATCGTATTGGTTTTAACTCAGCCGCCATTACTGTCGAGTACATAACAACTATCGTAACATAAAAGCAGTATGCGTTTACGTAATTGAATAGAACCTCATTATGATTTCCGTCTTTATAGTTTCCTGTCCATGTCCGATTGTCCGAATCCACTGTCCGCTATTTAACAACAAAAAAATCTACAAAATCGGAGTCGGACAGTTTCCTTTCCTTTTGAGCCACAAGTGTATTACCAATTTGAAGTCACCCTGTAAACTCACACTTAATTCACAATTATACCGTGGAATTCCCATCCAAAATGTGTCACTAAAACATACATTCTCTTTTGTGGTTGTTTAAGTGACAAAACGAAATCTAAACCTAGAATTTGAGATCGATGCAGTGTTTCACCTACAAGAATTATCTCAATCGTATGCCTGCATGCTATAGGTATGTAACACGCCTAAAGCATCGCATCAACCTTTCATAGATCAGGGTGGGTACTGAGCAGCCCGACCGTTATTCTTCGTTTATATTTAATCTGCCGCACTCTATAACATTTCCGACTACTCGAAATTGATGGAGAAATCAAGGAAACGTTTTATGTTCCGAGGAACAGCAATTTAGGGTATTTAATATCGCGGTAAATATTTCTTAAGTACGAGTATTTCCGTAACAGCTCTTTTCCTTCGTAAAATTAAACGAATCAAGTAAGTAGTCTTAAAGTAAAGTGACCCTTTGGTAACTCGGCTTTAATCTTCAGACTTGGCGTGGTGACTTCAAGTGGTGAAATTACCACGTAGGAAAAAATATGATTATTCCTTGTTCAAAAAAAATCAAAAGAAGGCGAAAAAAATTGATACAAAAGTAATTTTCCGCGGGTTCGTTTGGTGAGAATAATGCATACTGGAGCATTATTCTTCGTGCCACGCCAGAATATAAGCATAAATAAACAAATATCATAATTGCAAGCTGTGGCGAACGCCGCGCAGCGTATTTTTGATCATAGATCCTCTTTTAATTAGGTATATAACTTTAGAAATTAACCACGCATAATTAAAAAATGGAAACTAATAGCCTTTAAAAATTAAGACCTGACCATGAGAAAAACATTGAAATCGGCAAAAAAGGGGAAAACTTTGCCTACTTTTTTAACATGACGGTGCTTAAATCAATTCAGATTGTTCTGCATATTTAACCGCGGGTCGCTCGTGACTCAGCCTTCATTAATTCTAGACATGGCATATTACTTTCGGAACAATACACCCCTCGAGGCCAAACTGTTTACTTTGTATTTGGCGCCACCTCTTATTTAATCCTAATAAATAAATAATATGATAAATGCGAAAGTTTATCTGTTAATTTCGTGTTTGATGGGTGGTTGGGGTTAGTGGAAAACTAGTGTCTTTCCATCACCAGTAAGTACCTCAATGGGTAGCAATATACCAATGTGCACTTTCTGCAGAACTTTTCACCACCTACGACAATTTCGGAACGCTACGAATCTACTTCTTTCTCCTCTGGAGGATCGAACTGGAGTATAATATAGTATATAATATGCATGTAAGTCGAATGAGTCGAATATGATCTGATACTGAAAAACGGATCGGTTGACGGAGATGGAAGTTGGCTACATGATAGCCGCAGTAGATAACTTAACGTAAACCTATTGAGTTTGACCTCGTTAGAATGGCCTCGATAAGCAGACGATGATTGTGCAAAATTATACAGTCGTCAGAATATTTATTTTTAGGATAAACCTTTTTAGCGTTTGTCCGAGTACGTTTTTATTTTCAAAGAGTGTTGTTCTCGAGCTCGATGGATCCAGATACAAGTCTAGTTTAAGTGAAACGAATATCCTGCGCCCACCTGTCGACTCCATCATCATTTCCGGTTTTTAACATCATAAATATTCAATTTTCTACGACTTACGGGCATGCGCTAGATCAACTGGATTCCCGTTAGTAGTTTTAAATGGAATATAAATGTTTAACCGGAAAGACCAGAAAATTCTAAAGCTTTCAAAAAGTTATTAATTCGCCGAGAGCCCTCAGAGGTTGCGTTACTTATATACCTACGACTTGCATCGGGTTATATACTGTACATGGTAAGATTTTGGTTGTTTTCGGGTTTATAACGCAATCATTGAAAAGATTTCATATTTTAAAAAGATCGGTGCTGTTTCTTAAGAAACCTTAAACGGTACCATTCGCGGCTCAATTTGAAGACGTTAAAATTCTTCGAAACATTTGACGTAAAACCAAACAACACTCCGTAATTCAAAAACAAGCCTTACGTAAATAAATTAACAATGTGGTTTACACTTCTTTTGCATTCAATGCTAAAGTTTTCAACCTAATTGACCGTAAGGCTATCCTGTTGCCCCAGTCCTTTTAAAGTTCGATTAAGTTTCTTCATATCCAAGATCACGACTTCAACTTTCATTTTTAAAACTATACTAATTAAAACTACCTACTCGTGTTTGTTAAAACTGTGATAAACAACGGATACCGCAATTAATTAGGAATAGATAAATAAAAAAGAGTTAAAACTTGAACTACCTAGGTAAAATAAAGTCACGTAGAAGATATAAACTTGTGTCGTATACCCAGTCAGTGTCAGTAAAACCTATGCGACTATATTAAACACTCGTACTCATGGTCCCACTAAAGCGTTAAAAAGACCTTTATTACTAAGCATCATTTATGCTTTTCGTCAGTTGAAATATAAGGTATCGATACCTATCTTTGCAGTGATCGTCCATACACGAGTCCAGTGAAGTATTGTTAACTCGCTCTGTCAAGATCCCTGATGTCATTCTTAGCAATGTAAAAAAAAAAAAACAATTAAAAAGAAAAATACGAGGGTGGATCAAAAAGTACCCGTGTTAGAAATGAAGACGCGTATATTTTTGAAAAGTTTTATTTTATTTTTCAACATAATCTCCTTCTAGATCCTTACACTTTTCCCAGCGTTTCGGCCACTTCTTTAACCTCTCCCAAAAGTAGGATTTGTCAAACTCTTCAAAATACGCTTCTGTTTCCGCTATAACCTCTTCGTTTGACCTGAATTTCTTTCCCCCGAGCCATGTTTTCATATTGGGGAACAGAAAAAAGTCACAGGGAGCCAGATCCGGCGAGTAAGGCGGGTGTGGCAGCAATTCGTAACGTAGTTGGGTTAGTTTGGCAGTGACAATTTTGGATGAATGTGCTGGTGCGTTGTCATGATGGAACAACTATTTCTTCTTTGCCAAATGGGGCCGTGTCTCCTTTATTTTTTCATCAAAACGGTCCAATAACTCACTATAGTACAGCCCTGTGATAGTTTTCCCTTTTTGTAAGAAATCTATTAGGATTATTCCCTTACTATCCCTAAAAATCGTGGCCATGACTTTTCCGGCTGATGGGACTGTTTTTGCCTTCTTTGGGGCAGATTCATTAGAAAAAATCCATTGCTTAGACTGCCGCTTGGTCTCAGGTGTATAATAATTAATCCAGGTTTCATCAACAGTAACGACACGACGGAAAAACTCCTGCGGATTTCGCTCAAACAAGCCCAAACACTCCTTCGACATTGACAGCCGTAACCGCTTATTTTCATCCGTGAGTAATCGCGGCAAACATCGGGCGGACACTTTTTTCATATTTAATTTATCGTGTATTATATTAATTGCTGTTCCGTACGACACCCCTACAGCCTCTGCTAATTCCCGCACTTTGGTACGTCGATCGGTAACCAATTTTTTTTTTACCTTTTGCACGACTTCTTCGGTAACCACGTCTGCCGGGCGTCCTGGGCGGTCCTCGTCGAAAACAGATGTACGACCTCGTTTAAATTCATTAAACCAATATCTCACGGTAGTCATAGACGGCGAAACACCTCCGTAGACAGCATCTAACTTAACTTTTATTTGTTCGCATGTTTTTCCATCCAAAAATAAGAAGCGAATTACGGAACGATATTGCTCTTTTTCCATTTTGTACGAAAAACAAAACAAGTCTTACAAATTATGCCGCCAGAAATAAACTGAGCCATAGACAATTGTCAGTTTTCATTTTTTATATTTCATAAGGTCAATACTACACGACGGTAATGCCAACTTTCCTAAGTAACGCCACCTGACATCAAACACGGGTACTATTTGATCCACCCTCGTATATGCTATCTTTTAACGAAACCTTCAAGGTCAGCTTAAAATTATATTATATTTTGGTGTGTTCACCAAAATATGCGGAAAGGAGGACTTTTAGGGTACAACATTTTGATACTCAGGTGCCTAGGACTAGACAAGACCAGCAGGATGCATGATAAATTACATACTTTAATTACATCATTACGAATTCTTTCAAAAAATCTTTAATGCAAGGTACTTTAAGCAATATGTATGTATGTATGTATGTAAAACCTTTATTGTACAAAACCAAAACAATAGAATAAAGATTTATAAAAAAAGATCGTACGAAGGCGAATAGGTATAGGTGGAGGATTTGCCTTCAGTCATCGTTGTAAACTTATTCTACTTTAAGTAATATTAAATTCTTGTACATTATAAAATGAGGTTTTACACACATTAATTTAATATTTAAATTGGACACTGAAGACAGAAAATTTAGTTGAAAGTGTAAAGTAGGCCATTTGGTTGATATTTATACCGAATCGCACGACATTTAACTTACTACACCATATTAAATATTAATTTAAGAAATGTTAATCAACTCAATCGCGTGTAAACGGCCAAACTTATACCGAACTTAGTTATAAGTCAAAGCATATACCTACGGTGCATTAACATTTAAAAAGTGTTTTGGGTGCGGGTTAATTCGGTAAAACTCGCATAAGAGTTTAGAGCAGTATCAGACGTCATTTATAAATCTGAAATCCTCATCTACAAAGCATAAAAGCAATTACCAAAAGGTAGAGCGCTCGAGAGGAATTCGTTACACATATCAAAGCAAGCAGCATGAAAGGATGTATGCGTTCTGAATAGGATGAAAGGATTTTAAGGAAGGGTTCATTCCTACTTGCTAGGCAATGATATGGTTGTGCCCGGATGTTTATAGGTACCTATTACGATTATTCTTTTATTCTTTTATTCTTATATTACCTTAAGAAATTTGATAGGGGAATTTGACGCAACGTTATTTTTAATTTCAGTGTTCAACAAGGTAATACATCGTTTTTTCGAATTTCACTTCGTCGATTGTATTATTTCATCGAATTTAATTTCATCGTACGCTATTTTCTGCTGAAACCATGTTTTTGTCAGGATATCTTATACATCAATTACGTAAGTGAGGTTAGGTTAGCCTTGTGACTACCAAAAAAAATCTGCGTAATGACAAGTACCTACGTTCATTGAAAGGTGTTTCGATGAAATAATAGGTACCCGTTCAACAAATCCTGGGACTACTTTCAGTATCGCAGTTTAAAGTTATCTCTGTCTTTTTCCCCCAATTGAGTCTCAAATGACGAATGAAAGGGGTTGTACATTCTATCCAACTGTCTCTCCTGTTCTAAAACTGGTAAGTTGATTCTAATGGCGGGGCGTTGTAGTTAGTGCTAATAACATACAATAATGTAGTGTATAGAGTTGCGCCCGCTCGGTCTTTAGAGGGAGCGCTCCGATGTCGGTCAATCGGTCTAAGGAACTAGTTCGGTCTTTTAGTTCCTTTAGGTCCTTTAACTCCGGAGCAAGATTTAAGATCTGAGCAGGACATGCTTTGAAATAGGTACTATATTTGTCTCGTTCACATCGTTCGCCATGCCGTGTGCTCTTTACTCGTCCGCTCTGTTTCGCTCATACGTTTAACAATAGCTACTGACGTAAAGGCCCGAAGACCGATTAAGATCGTTTACTAGGAACCAGTTCCTTTCGGTCTGTGGCGGGAATTGATTCCTTTTAGTTCTTGGTTCCTGACCGTTGTAGTGTATAATCAATATCACTAACACAATATCCGCTGCAAAATACACCGATGGGAACTTTTATATTATTATTCATTTTTGACGTGTAACTTTCTGTTTAAACCCCACCTATATTATATGATGCGTCTAATAATTAATGTATAGTTAGGCCTCTTGCTCATACTATATGTGTTCCCCAATTATCATGCCGATACCGATGTTTTTTAAAGAGTGTTAACCGAAGATTAAAATAATTTATGCTTTCTCCCACTACAATATTTTCTATCGCGTGTTTTTCGGGCTATTGGGTCGGAGGATTTTTCAATCACGTTCACACGGGATATGGTTCAAGAATAAATGTCAAGTAGTCATAGAGAGTAGTAATGTAGTTTTCCTTTGTCAACTGAAACTCGTAGTGATACGAGCCGTACAGCCTTGGCAGCCGTGGCCCTGGCAATGTCATTTAATAAATTAGATTCGTTTTTCATAGAACGATTACGGTACAAATTACACACTCTGTCCATGGTTTGTCAATTTATACGTATTGATTTATGATTAAATTTACAAAAGCAGTTATAAAACACGGTATGTTGACGAGATTAAAAAAAATCATAAATGTGAAAAATGCCAAGTTCGTCAACGGTTTCGCTAATGAAACAAGTGAGATCTAACTAGAAACCAAGTTATTTCAAAGCATCCTAATCTAAGGAAGATTAGGGTGCAACTTGGCAAGGTTTCACTTTTTCAAATTCTGCTATTTAATTGATCTCAACCTAAATTAAATCACTTCCTTAACTTATACCTTAACTTTGACCCAGTTATTCAAATATTTGCCTTAGGCATACTAAACTGTACTCAGCCTCAAATATTAAAGTTGGTGCCAAGTCGCGCTACTAAGTAGCAAATAACATAACATGTAATTTTTACACATGACAGGAACCTGTGACCTAAGGAGCTTTGAAAGAACTTGATTTCAATTTCGTTTTTTTTTTTCTCTTCTCATGCTCTTAAAATGTTACTTTAGTCTCTGCACATCGGTACTAAAGCTCCTTATTAATCTAGGGATCAAAGTATTTTTTTAATTTACTTTGGCAACCCCTAAACAGCCAATCACGGTGTTTGTGAATGGAGGATTATTGACATTATCAGTGATAGTGTATAGAAATTGTTTAGGGCGTGGAAATAACCTCAAAAGAACAACTGTGCAAAAATATAAAAAAAAATCGTGAAACACGGTTAATGATTACGTATATGAATATATTTAATTATAATTATACTAAAGATGAATTCATTATATTATGCATGTTCCAATTAGTTTTAAAATAGTTTTCAAGTTTGAATCGATAGGCATTTAAAGCGTCACTTTAAAAAATAAACCGCGGAAAAAAGATGTAAGGAATTAAGAAATAAGTAGAGTGTATAACGCGAGACTAAACAAAATGACGCCCGAACTATAGCCACTCACGCTCCGCTCGCATGGCTAAACATCTCGTGTAGTTATGACTTGTTTTAGTCCGTTGTTGAACAATCTACTACAGGTATTATTAGCAACACCGTTTACGAACTTGGCATTTCTTCACATTTATGTTTTTGATGGGTAAACTATTCATTTTAACAATAAGTCAAACCCATATTTTGCTTATGGGTTTGACTTATTGTTAAAATGAAAAAGCACACTTTTTAAAAAAGGTTGAAAAATCGTTATTTCCGTCTCTTTCTCTCAATTTATACTCTTATGACGAGTGAAAGGAATAAAGCATCCTAGATTTAACATTATTGTTTCGAGGTGACAGTGGTGAACTACTGATCGTCGCTGAGCCTGACTGAATGCCTATACAACCTCCATGGTGTAGTAGAACCCTTTATGGTCACTTCCGGAATTACGAGATAATCTGCTCTCGCGCCGGAAATACCTTAATTGAACCCGATATATCGCTATAGTGCTTTCTCTTTCTTGCGCAACGGAATTTTAATGTGCGCACAATTAAGATTTACGCATTTTTTGCGCATTTTTATCAAGTCAGGTGCCAAGAAAACGTAAAGTGAACCTATTTGGTTTATCTTTTTTACTCGTTTTCTTGATATAATTTTTGGATATAATACAAATTAAGGCTAATGACGATGTCTTATTGAACTTCTTTACATTTTCATTCACTTGCAAACCTTTACCAGTATTGCTTAAATTGTAAGTTAAACATTGATCTCAATACAGGTTGCAGCGTCGTAAAGGTGAAAACCTATAATTAGCTATGTGCACGATTGTACAGCTATGAAGTAAAGCTGTAGGTACCCCATGGATAAGTAAAAAATACTTGAGTTTCAGTAACATAAGTAATAAAGCTATTTTAGTCTCAAACGAGAAATATACGTATCTCAACGTAAGTAACCCTTTACAAAAACGGCAGTCTTAAAGTGCAAGCTACACATATACCTACCCGCTGTTCTATTTTTTAAAAGGGCACGTCTGTTACATATCCCTTATTGCATATGCGACCCTTCTTTTTACCTTAGAGGGCTTAAAATCCTCTGGTCATTGGAGATGTGCCCTTATTACCTAGCAGTAGGTTCGCGGTTGGCCCACGGAAGCACAGGGTTAATCCGCTCACGCGCTGCAGGTAATCCTCTAATTAACAAACAATGCCTTTTGTAGTTAGTTCAGTAAAAATGCAACGTTTAAATTAAATAACAACATACGAGTTTACGTTGGTATTAAAAGCTATCGTAACACATCAAAATAAAATTGCTTTACCGTCTTGAGTAGAGACCCAGGCCCCTACTCTACCTTATTGTCGTATTATCGTTCTTTCAACGTTAGCTCTCATTTACTTATCATTATGGCGGCCGAGATAAATACCCAGTAGAATAGGGGGCCTGATTTACTTGACAGGAGCTTGACAGTAATGCCGGCCGACTTATAGACAATACGATAACATGTCAAAAGCAATATGTTTTACCAAGTAGAATATAATAGAGCCCTGTTCCACAATGTGCCTTTGATGTAAGTACAGTGCGCTGCTTTTGAGAAATTGAACGTTCCAAAAAAGAAAATAAATCGCCTGTGAAAGTTCGCCACAACCAACAACCGAAAAACAAAGATAACGATTTACCGTTTTACGTTCATATTCAAACGATTTTTTTGAGTGTTGGATTCTCAAAAATAGTCATTAAGGAACCACTAAGACTTAATAAGTCGTTAATTAGTTGTACTATTTATTATTATGTGTCCTTGGAGAGGAGGTTTTTCAAACACAGGTTTGGAAAAGGAACGAGTTAATTTTCTCTAAAATGTCCCTCGGTACGGCGGTCAGAAACTGACTGACATATTTATGTAAGTAATATCTTTACTCAGACAATATTCAGCATTGCGAGCCATTTATATGTACGCATTTATCCAAAATAATAATTTGGTAACACGCTGCGCTACTTTCTTATTCTTCATGGCTTTGCGTTATAATATTAAATAAAAAAGTATTTTTGTTAATATGAAACTAATTTACTGACGGTCTTAAATACGCGACAAATAAATAATATAAATAGTGCCGTTGAATCATTGAACGTCTTCGAATACTTTCGTCTCCCAAGATTCAATCAGGGCGTGTAGCGCGTAGCAGGCCTACGAGCTAGCGCTACGAGGCTTCACGTCACGTAATTGCATTAGACTGTAAGCCGCAATAGCCTCAATTGCCTCTCCCATACACACAAAACTTCACCCATTAACGTACAAACTAGTCTGTGGCAAACATTAGCATGGCAAAAGCCCTTAAAACAACAACGACCTAAAACGAAAATGTTTAAAACATAATTAAAACGTTACAAAAAAATATACAAAACGCGCGCCGATGGAGTAACCATATTCCATCACATAAATAAAACTCCAATATAAGTGTTTGAAAGCATCAACTAAAAATAATTATGTGAAAACCGCACTACGTATTAGGAGTTATTTATATAAATAATTCGATACAGAGTAGTTTTACTAATATACCCCCATATATAATATACAGTAAACACCCCCCACACTGTGAGTGACTTGAAATTTTCCCGGAATAACTGTAATAAAATCATATTTCTAATTAGCTGTTAAATTTATTACTCCTTAAGGTATTTGCTTCCCACACTACATCATTTTTGGACCACGATGTCACGTGAATTGGGTTTCATATAAGGGAGAGCGTCACTTTATATTAATCCTTTTTAGTTGAGCCATAAATTAAGACCACAGGAATAACATTAAAAAAAAGATCTTATAAACACTTGGATAAAATGATCTAGGACAATTAATACAATACCGATGTATCAATATCTCGGACGTGACGTCAACGACATCTCTGAATTAATAATATTTTGGACAAGGTGGCTCTTAGGGGCAATGTCAGCGCCTCGTTGCTGAATATTATTGACAACAGAAACTTTTTTTAAAGTTGTTCCGAAAAAAAACATAGTGGTAGGAGTTTGTCTTCATTTTTTAGTACAATTTTGTGAGAAAAGAATATTGAATATTATCAGTGTTTGTTATGCTTGATACGCCCGCTTTAGAGTAGTGTACGGAATGACGTAATGTCGTTTGCAACCGCGTGTTGTTTTTTTAAGTTTAGCATTTAGTTTAGCATTTACCTGTGACGTAGAAAATACTAAGCTCTTTAGAAATTAGCAGATATTAATTAATTAATTTTGTCAGTAAGTAATTAAAACGAGATGCTTCGGCGTGCATTGCAGCTCCAACTTTATTTTCCCGATGCTTCCGAGGCCAATATCTAAAGTTTTGAATTTCCATTCCTTACGGTCCCGAGCCGTAAATACTTGAATGTTTTCTAAGAAGACGGGAACTTTTTCTCGTCATAATAAGTTACTTTGTTATATAGCCTAGCTAAGAAAAACAGAGAGTGTGCTTTTCTTGTCGAAAATGATCTCGACGGCTTGGTAAATCCTATTTTAGCATAATCCCCACGGACAGACGACACTGGTTTCTTTATCGACCTCGTCTGCTTTACATTGTCATGTATTGTTAACTTCAATACAACTTGGAATGATCCGCAAAGAAATGTTGCTGCGAAACTTAAACTAGTTTAAAGATACAAGATACAAATCTGCTTCATTGCCAGGCTGTTATAAAGTTAAATTATAGCTAAAGCTTTGGTAACAATGCTAATTTATAAAATGGACCCTTTGTGATAAACGTGTATCACGGTGATAGAAATATTATCATTTTTTTTTTTGTATTTTTTTAATTAAATGACTTTATTTCTGAAAATTATACATTTCACTTATGGAGAACTGATGAAGATTGTGGAAAAATATTATTTCCTTTTTAACTAGATCGGTATTAATACGTTGTTTCTCATTTCTCAGCCTACGCTTGCTGGCTACTTCTTACTTACTTCAACTCGTAATTGGAAACTTCCAAATGCTTCGAGCATTTATCGAGCTTCAGTCACTTTTTTGTTTGCACAATTACCGCGCAAAAGTACTATGAATAAGTCAACTCCTTATAACAACACCAATATTTTATCGAATCATATAATGTACTTTGCTGTTATTTTTGTTAAAAGACCCGCTGGTTAACAATCACCAAAATGCATTAAAGTCCAGAATACAAAACAAAACACGTCCGCAAATTTGCAGAAATGGCAAGCCGTTGTTGATGCAATTAAGCTCCGGGGAGAGCTGATGAAAAAGGGTCGTATGTTGAAATATGGCCGGGGCCAACATTTGTACTAGCTAGCGCAGCAAATTAAACCCTTAATTGAAACGAAACTGTACGCGAGCGCCAGTCGGCTTCCTTAAACCGTCTAAAATAAGGATTTCTGTCGGCGGCCCCAATTTCAAACATACACAGTTGCACTCGACGCTGTTAAATTTGATTTGAGATATAGATATGATAGATCAGTTTAGCACGCTAGTTGGTCGGTGTGAAAGAAGTCATAAGATATACGACCAAGAATGTAGTGTAGCTATCTTGGTCCTAGATGAATACCTTGTGGCAAACTTTGTGTAACTCGATGTCGTAATATATTTTTTAATTAGTTAAGCCTTGAACAGTCAATGTCACAATAATCATATCCCACAAAATTAATACAGCTAAAGAAACTTTATTCTCATTCGAAATACAATTCACTTAAATGAGAACATTTAAAAACTAACAATAAGTTACTATTTAAGGTTAAATGCACAAAATTATTATAAAATGTAGGAAAGCAGACAATTGTCATGCCACGTAGTTCGTTTGCGTACAAGAAGCTAACACACACACACACACACACACACACACACACACACACACACACACACACACACACACACACACACACACACACACACAGAGAGTAACATTCACTTATATCTTATATACGAATAACATTTCATTGGATCCGGCTTTAACGTAACATTAATAACAACGTATTATAAACAAGTAAGAAAACATTTAAAAATATACTAGTTTTGAGGATGATTGAACGTTTGAATATTTATCTTTAAATTACTCGTGAATCGAAAAACGCATAATAATACGAGCTTCTAGTTCGTGTCCCGGAACTCCTGGATAATCGCGTAGAATACTTCTTCATTAGGTGGTTAACGCTTTTTTTATTGCTATAATTTATTTATTTTGTCCTGGTAACATATTACTCGTAGTGACAACGGAACAAAAACCGCAAGACCGATTGTAATCAGCGCTATCCCTTCATGGTACGATTGCGCTTATATTTGATTTAGTTCAGACCGATTCGAATATCTCCTTCAAATAATATGTACCCTGAAATCTCAAGCGGTACTAAACACGAGTTATTTATTTTTAGGGTTCCGTACCCGAAGGGGGCCCAACGGTCCGTCCGTCCTAACTTTAAAGTCTATCTTTTGAACCGCAGTAGATAGCAGGTTGTTTTTTTTTAAATAATATGTTTTTGAGTAACAAATAAAAGTAAAATAATAAAAGGTGTCCATAAACATTTTTTTTTTCTGTTTCTTTGATTTTTATTTTCGATTTGGTTGGAGAACGTATTCCTACTGCATGCACATGTTGTTTCATAGAAATGAAATAGAAATAAACACAAAGACATTACTTACACTCCCTTTTATGGGCAGTCGTGTTTAAATAAAATTAAAATGAACAATAATCTCACTTTGAAAAGTAGTAGTTTTACTTGTCTAATCACTATAAATAATTGGAAAATAGCAATCAAAAAAATATAAAAAAATCCTTTCATCGACCGACCCGTCCCACCTAACCCTACGTAATCAATGCTCAGGATTTCTGTGTAGTAACAAACCTGAAGGATTAACCGCTTTCAGTGAAATGATAAAAATGTCGGTGATTCCACTAGTCCCCATTAAAAAAAAAACTATTTAAGTGGGCAGAACTTACAATCACGAGGCAGGAATCTTGCTACAAAATGATATAATTCGACTTTCGCCCTATAAGTCCAGCTAAAACCGTTGACGAGTCGTGATGACTGAAGCAGACTGCAAAATGCTAGGTAAATACCTATAAGAGCTCTTTCGACCAAATACGATTTCATGTGTTTACTTGATATTTTGCGTGTGAACGTAGCTACAAAAAATAACAATCGCAACGTGTAACATTCGATAAAAAGATAAAGATAAAAGACATTTATTCAGTATGTTGAGAAGAAACGCCGCAAGAAACTCAGCAGTCAGTCATTTTTTAAATATATTTTAATGGTTCCTAGGTACTTAGTCTAGCATTACCTATATAAAACTATCAATATTAAATTTAAAATAATATTAAATAACATGCGTAGTTCAGCAGGAAAACATGTCAAAAATCTCACAGTCACGATCATACACGAACCCCGTGTGTGCAATTATTTTTATTATTTTTATTAATTTGTTATTCCTTATTGCAAAAAAGAATATTCTTAATATACAAAAGGCGAACTTAATGCCGTAAGGCATTCTCTACCAGTTAACCTTTGGGCAAAGCAGAGATTGTGGTGGCGGTGCAACATAGGGTCTAACATAAATATAAGTTATACATAATAAATATAATAATGTATACCTACATATGAATATATTAAATTAATATAAATTCTTACATAAATTGCACTAGTAATAAATACATACATGAGGATAAGCACAAAACATTACAGATAACGCAATCAGAAAATCAAGATGATGTCAATTCTACCTATAAAAAAATTCGCAAACTTTCTTTTTAAAGGCAAACTTGTTGGGAGCTTGCTTGATATTAAGGGAAAGGTCGTTCCAAGGTCGGGCTGCTTGAAGTGCGAAAGAGTTGGACATAAAGCCTGTGCGGTGAAGAGGAATAGAGTGTGAGATTGCCGGTGGATCGTAGCAGACGGAGGTGGGTGGAACACAGATAAAAAAAAGAGATAATCAGGAGATTGAGGATCATACAGAATGTTATAATGGAAACAAAGTAACCTAATTTTGCGTCGTTGACGAATAGAAAGCCATTTAAGTTAGAGCGGAAGGAAGACACATGATCGTAATTACGAACCCAGAAAAAAAACGAATACAAGTATTAATAAGGCGATCCAACTTATCGAGTTGTCCCTCACTCAGATCCGGATAACACACGTTACCGTAGTCAATGATGGGAAAATTTAGGGACTGCACAAGGGGTACCTTGGTCTTAATAGGCAAAAAGTGTTTTAATTTATTAAGAGAATGAAGAGAGCCCATGACCTTACGACTTACTTCGGTGACACGTGTTCTCCAACTGAGGGAGTTGTCCATGTGAATACCGAGATCCTTGACGCTAGACCAAAATGGGATATCAATACCATTAAAATTTAGTGGCTGAACAGCATCGAGGTTAATTTTATTCAGCTGGCCTCAACTACCAATGATAATAGCCTGACACTGGGTAGGGTTGTCGAACAAGCCAAACTTTTCGGACCACTGCAATATATGTCGGAGATCGTCATTAGTATTGTCGATGGTAAATTGTAGGTCTGACACTTTACAACGGTCATACAGTTGGAGGTCGTCGGCATACAGATGGTGGGAGCAGCCAAGACCGGGTGTAATGAAGTTAATAAAGGTGGAGAAAAGCAAAGGAGAGAGAGATTACCTCCTTGTGGCAAGACAGCAGCTAAGTCACACCAATTGGAAAGGACCGGTCGACTCGAACTGCTTGCTGACGCCTTCGAAGATAAGAAGAAAAGCTGATAAGAGCAAGAGGTAAAACATTAAGATACCTAAGAAGTGCTAGGAGAATGTCGTGGTCAATTGAATATATAATTGTTTATTAAATTGGCTTTACCGTAACACCCAGGCCCGCAAAGCTGCGGGGCTAACATGATCAACATGGATAAAATAGCACGGTGGGTATATAATTTAACAACGAAGAGTTAAAACTGATTAAGAGTAAGAGGTTATTGTTGGCAGCCCATTTGTAAAATACTTAACATCCTGATCTCATCAGGGGCTAATTTGGGTCTCAGTGTCAGCCGTTTCAAAAAATTCGCCTAACCAAAATAACCATATGGGAAATAAAAAATATGGGATTGATATATTTGACCCAAACAGAAGGCATCGGCGTCATTGATCATCATCATTATATAATGTCAACCGAAATACATTCACTGCTGGACAATCTGGAGCTATCGTAACTTCGAACATCGATTTTCAAAGTAGGGCAGAGGCCCAGAGTCCTAGAGCCCAGTATGACAGAGGTGCTACTCGGATCCAGCTGTTTCCTGCGACCCTTTCACATCGTCGTAGAAACAACATATTTTTTCAAGTTGTATTTCAAATAAGAAATTTCGAAAGCGGCACAACAAACAAATGAATGAACTGACGACTAGAAAACAAAAATGGCGGCAAAGAAAACTATGCCACGAATATGAATGTTTTTTTTAAATCATGGACCGACATCATAGACCAACTAATAAAGTTCCTAATCTCATGTCGTTCGAAATCAATTGTCGTACGATATTGCACAAAAAATATACTGAGTTACGTTTCAATTGATACTAGAATAGGGCCTATTTAAATTGTTTTGGGTTTGGAAGATGTTCCAATTGAAACTTATTACTTTATAATATTTGCTACCACAGTAATGCTGGTCATTGCCAACGGGTTTTGAACGCATAATAGAGAACCTATGATATGTGTGTAGATAAAGATATTATTTTGTATTGTGTTGGGTATGTTATTTCATAGTACAATAAGGTTGGCGTTGTTGTTTCAGACACGGCGCAGCGTGATGATGCGGCGGTCGGCGCCTGCGCGGACGCGTTGATCTGATGCTGACACCGCTCTGCAGTCAGCAGAAAGGTAAAAGTCATATTATTCTATAAAAAGGTATGACGCTGACGTCTGTTGTTGAATGTACAATTTACAAGTTCATAAATATGTGAACACTTTAGTACCTTGTCTATGTAATGTTATGTTTAATTTAAACTGTCATATATGAATTTGCATAGCGATTAAACTAACAAGTGTACACATATTTATGAACTCGACTGTACATAATCTTAGTAAAAATACTTTAAATAATTACCAGTTCTACTCTACCCTGGTTTGTCATCTCTTCATTGGCTTGTTTGTAACATTATCTATTATTTTGCGACAGTCTACCAAATTTCAACCTACTCATTCTATGTTATGCTTATGACAGACATAAAACTGGTCTCACAGTGTGTTTAATGTAATGAATAACGACTTATCTCCTCAACGTCTATATTATTATTTTTTTAAAGTAGTCTTAGTTTTTGCTCGCTGTAATCCATCAAAATTTCACAATGCGTCGGGTATACGTTCATAGTCGAGCCTCGAATCGGATGAAGTTTTAGAATATTCGATTTACTGCAAGTACTGCAACATCTGTGCGCTTTTGCCAGAGGCCGCATCCAATTAACAACCTGTCTCAAGCCGGGATGAATCTAACTGGGAATAATATCTGCCTATGTGACGTTTCATTTACATAGTTGGACAGGGTTCGACCGAACCCTCTTCTGTTGCGGGCTTACCGGAAAACTATATTTAGAACTGTTGTGTAAAGGTTATATTACATTACGCTTTGAATTAATTAACTGCCTTGTTTATTTGTTTGTTATGCAAAATCATCTAACTTTACAATATGTATGATAAAAATGATTATGTTGATATTATTGCATTGTCATGGAATTACTTGCCCTTATCCGGTGGATTTCGCCCTTTAGGTCCAATCCAGGGTAGGCATACTGTAACGACTGTGTGACCTTGTTCCTATTGCGACAACAAATCAAATCATTGATTGCAAGAAAATATTTTGAAAATGATGATACAGTAAAAAAACAAGAGGCCCTTGACAAGATGCATTCGGCATTCATTATTCGGTTGAAAGCTGACAGACGGTCGCGTCGAGCGTCTAGGTACGTCAATTCCCTACAGTTTGTTAGTTTTTGCGTCGGAGGTTAGCGTTAACTAACATGCCTAGCCTCACACATATTTTGCCATAAAAAGAAATAAAAACACTTAAAAAAACTACCTTTAAGTTAAAGCAAACCTAACATCCTAACATCAAATCAGGGAGTCGATTGACTTAGTTTTCATTATTATACATAAGTGAACTCCAAAAGCCGACTCGCAGCCAGACACCATTGAATGTTGAACAGTCATCAAATACCAAAGCAAATCAAATAAAAAACCAAAGCAAGTCAATTAAATACAGCAACAAATTATTTTTTTAAATACTAGATTTGCACATTTTTTAGGTCTGGAAACCGTCTTCCCAAGGAGGCGTTTCGATACTACCTTTATGGAGGCGTTTCGATTTTGTAGTGGATAAAATATGTTTTATTATTAAATAAATGCGTTAATCTAATGATATGGTATTTTTTTTAATGAGATAAATAATACGCACCCAGGTAGGCGCTCTAATAAAAGAGATGATAAAAATATATGTGGCGCTTGCGGTGGAAACAATGGGACCTTGGTCAGCTGACATGAAAAGTTTTATTAAGGCCCTGTCATCCCGGCTCATCGACACCTCCGGAGACCCTAGAGCTGGCGCTTACCTTTCCCAAAGGATTGGGCTAGCCATCCAGAGAGGTAATGCAGCCAGTGTCTTAGGGACCATGCCGCGAGCGGACCTGCTAGAGGGGGTGTTCTTTTTATAGTGGTGTTTATGTTTAATTTTTAATATTTGAGTAGCTTAGTTTTATTTTATTTTATTTTAAATAAGTTTAGTTTTAACTTTAACTTTTAAATTTTAATGTAAAGTCCGTATTTATAGTAATAAAATGTGAAGAAAAACATTTATTATTTACCAGGTAGAAAGACGGTTGCCGCATCCGTTGCTTTAACGTAAATAAAATCAAATTGTCAAGGCCGCACGTTTTGTCTAGTTATGTATTCATAAAATTCCATTCAAAGAGTTTATCGATTCTAAGAGCAAATTTTATTTCCTCGGTCCGGCCCACACCAATATCACTTGCAACGAACTTCGGAATCCAATAACCATGAAATTTTCGAGCGTATGGTGCCTTGCCAGACTGAGCCAATCGAACTTGATAAAGAGTTTGTCTGTGCCGCCTCTTGGGAAGGTTGTTTGTTTGGCTTTCAATTGTCTAAGGCACTTTGGCAGTCTAACATTTTACTCACTGCTGCTAACGTAGTGGAAATTGAATATGATTGTTGTTAAGCTACAGATAAGTATTGGTAAGCCGCCATAAAAAAATGGAATAATAGCAGTTGTGGTCAATATCACGTTTAAAATAAGTTATTTAACAACACAAAATTGCAACGCTACAATGCAATGGTTTATTTTAAAAAGGTTCTTGTAATAAAATGTGCCATTTAAATAATTTCGCTGGTCCGCAATTTAAATTTTAACCCCAACATTTTACATCAAAGCTTCGTGCCTGAAGCGTTATTGACGTCATAAGCATAACAACTTTTGAAAGTAGGTCGTGTATTCAATTCCGGGCCGCCGTGGCAAAAAAATATAATTATTATTCACGACCTTGCGACATGTGAGTTACTCGTGAGCAGCTCGCATGACTCCTGCTCAAATAAAATTATGCATTTAACTTATATCTACTAGCAGAATCTTAATGCAATCAATAAACTTCATATAAAACTAAATTAAAAAAGCATGCAATGCAGTTTCAGAACCACGAGTGGTGTGTTTAATCTAAATCTGCAAAGCTAACTTTGTTACAGGAACATACACCTCCAGTTACGTAACCGAGTAAATTGTTGAAATGGATTGGCATGTTTCAGAGATAGCTTGGACGTTTTTTCAATTGAGTTTTCGTGTACTTATTTCAGTGTCTGGTAGGTCTTTTTAATACGGTCGATATACGCACACTTATTTGTTATAGACTATTTTTTATCAAATCACTGGATTTAATAAACATATACGTCCACATAATGCGTTATATTGTAACTGTGCAGTACTCCAAGAATAAAACATACCAAATGGTTTATTTCTACAACCGTTGTGTAGAGAGCTGGGAAGCTGTTACGGACAGATAACGTTAATTTCGGAAAAAAAAAGACATTTGCCCATAAAAAGGTGTTCAATGTTTAATCGGAAGTAAGCTTAACTGTTCGCGGTTTGAATATAGGTTTCGACTATAGGGTGTCTCGTTTCCGTATTAAGTGGCCAGGGCCTCTATTCTATGGGGCGGTATATAAACGTCTTTGACCCGTTATCGTATTTTCGACGTTTTGATGGCTCTTATATTCTTGACAGTGATGGCGCCAGAGATAAAAATAATACTCTAACAGGTGAAAGACTATATGGTTTTTACCGCCTTGAATAGAGGGCCCTGGGGGCCCAAAATGCATAACGATAACGTTAACGATTTTTGAAAACTGTCAAAATGTATGGAAGTGACATGAACGGCCGACATAATATACAGTGAACTTACATCCATCGATCCTATTCATTTCATCAATTAAAAAAAATGTGAAATTTAATTAGTGATTCGCATTTTGTCTTGGGCAGGATTAGTCTCGCGTGTGACTTGGGTTTTTTTTGCAGATGTCCTAATATGGGTTGGCCATGCATCGTGGCACGCGCCGTGGCCTTCTTCCTCATGCTCAACAGAGTCTCGGCTCTCACCTCCGACATGTAAGCACTTATTAACGTTTAAACTTTTAATTTCATTAATATTTTATGTTTCGTAAAATTGGTTGATATTTTATTTAGTTATTAAAATTACTAATACTTAGGTTAGTTTTTAGTTAAAACTGTATGTTGTTATGAAATATAAAAAGTCTAGTCCAACCGTACATTACAAAAGACATTTAGAATTTTCAAGTGAAGTGTCCCAAAAATATTTGACTTGGTATTCACTTAGTTAATCTGGACTTTTTTCGCCGAGCTTTGTTGAAGCAATATTATTTCGAATCAATTACCACATTGCGGTTTCAGTTTCCAAGTATAATGCCGTTTTGGTTGTTCAACCAACGAAAACCGGGTGCACTGCTGCCATAACATGATGTCATTACTTTTTCCGAGTAACCACTCGGTGTCGTTACATTGTTAACCCACAATTACCTAAACGTATTTATAATTTACTTAATACTTACCTACTAATCATCTTTACTGGTAATTACACAAAAATATTATTGACTTATTTGTTTTGATGAAGGCTCGTTCCACAATTGATCCGGACAATATATTGGTTATGATGATGAACATTAAGTATCAATCACACCCTTAAAACATAAATACATTCCAATGACCCTTCATATTCAAGCTAATATAACCGGCTCTTAGCAAAAACATGCACTATATTGCACTATAGCGGCATACCACTATGCTTTTTGCGTCCGGCGAGCGAATGCGATATCGACATTTCGATTTAATTGAAATCGAGTGGTCGTCTCGCGTGGAGCACTGAGCTCTATAGTGAGAAATAGTGTATTTAAATGTTGAGTATTAAAACTCATTGCACACGTTGAGTAAGAGCATGGAAAGATGTGTGGTGGGCGCTGGAGCGAGCGTAACGCGGTAGCCGGCGCAGCCGCCCAGGCGTGATGTTTCTCACCCCATTTATAGACCCTTTGGAAGGCGCTATGTAAATCATCTGTGGAACCCTACGCCCCTTGTGTATATAATTATCGATTTAGGGTGGGATTTGCTAAACCTTTTACAGCCTCGCTGAAGTCACTTAGCTCGAACTAGGTTTACCTATTTTACCTATTTTCAAACAAAATCAAACAAACAATTTTAAATAGTTACTTATACTTAGTTTCCTTCCATAAAACAGTGCGCTTTTCGATTTTTCCCACACTATATCTAACTGGTAGCAATTTTCTGCTTTTTTAGTCGTTGTGGAGCCCAGCCCTTTGTAGTGGCAACTTAATGGGTGCTAATCTGAAATCAATACTAAGTTTGCCATTCTACGTTCTCCTACACTTAATTTGCCGTGATATGCGACTAAGATTAATGTTTCTCTGTTTGTGATGGCGAGGCAATTCCAGCTCAATGGTGATTTATAACATCGTTATGAGAGATCGAATTACGTTTTAAATTTAACATTTTTACGGAATTGTTTTCAGTTTTGCAGCGGGAAAGTCGGACAAGGAGATATTGGACAATCTACTGAAAAGCTCCCGCTATGACAAAAGACTGCTTCCACCAGTGGATGGTAAGATGATTTTTGTAATACAGTCGTGCTTTAGATGGTAGTGTAACGCGTCTGCCTTTATAATATAACTAGATTAGAGTTCATATAGCTATAGGATGTAAAGATTGGTGTCATAATTGCAGATCCAGAATTTTGTTGTGGTCTAACGTCACCGAATGACTCTCTGGCGCAAAATAGGGTCGGGCTGTCGTCGCTCCGGCCGCGCTCGCACAACCGCGGTGCGTTGTGTTTTATGTTTTTGAAAAGAGAACCCCTTCCTTGTGCAGTCCTTTGTATATTATCTGTATTTTAGCGTCCTTTCTATGCGCCTACTTTGTTGCACGCTATTTCTGTCTATAAGTTTATCTCCACGTTTGCTTCCTGACGGTATGTCTGTATACAAAATTATATTTTATTTTGAATCACTATATTTAATGTTTCTTACATGCACCTCGTCTTAATGTGTTAGTTTACACATAAGTTAGCACCGAGTAGGTAGTTCGACAATAGACATCAACTAATATCTCTGTGGCCACATCTTATTCAGGCATCTTTCTCGCGATTTATCCCTAATTTAAATCTCCATTTGACAGTAAAACATTTCAATAGCGTGCCTTTTATTTTGTTTTCCGCTTTGTTACTTCCTACGTTTTCTCTTTTCACAAACATCAAACACAAATCGTAAAAGAATATTATGCTATTCCTTTGTCTTTCAAATCTCGGGTCTGCCTGTCCTTAGTTTGAATTATTATTTTTAAAGTTTTGCGGATGCCATGCTCTTTTACTTATTCTGATACCTTACTAACAAAGTCAGGCACTTCCCTACTCATTGATTTGACAAGAAAGGTAAGGCCAAGCTCAGAGTTTCAGTGTAAGATTGGTTTAAATTGGTTGAAAGTAAATTCTAGGTTACTGCACTGAATTTAGTCACTTTCCAATGTCAATACGAAACTTATAGATGACGCCTTTAAAATGCATGTATGTCTATACTATGTGTTATTAGTATTAATCTATCCTAGACTTTAGTAAATACGTGTGAAACTTACGATTTCTTCCTATTCGTTTTCAGGTGTCCTCACCGTAAATGTTAGCGTGCTACTTCTTAGTTTAGCATCTCCAGACGAATCTAGTCTTGTAAGTAGCTATCATATCCCATTACCTTTATCATAAGTTTGTGGTTTAAATGTGTCAGTTAACAATTATTTAATCGGCTTATCGAAGCCATTGCCATTTAGTCGTAGCCTGTAACATCATTGTACATAAATATTGATCTTTATTGCACCTGAACTGGTTGCTTTACTAGTGGACTGTAGATATAGGGTTTCTAATCTTAAACCCAGGCTCTTAATAATTATATTCGTCAACGTTGTAAGTACCGTAACAAATAAGTTAGATAAGAATTAATAACTCACTGAATAGTTGTTCTACATAATTATTTTGAAAGACATTTAACTTTTCGTTGGAATGCTAAGAGCGATTGTATTTCAGAAATACGAGGTGGAATTCCTCCTGCAGCAGCAGTGGTATGACCCGCGGCTGCGGTACTCCAACCAGTCGCACTACGACTTCCTCAACGCCATCCACCACCACGAGGACATCTGGCTCCCCGATACCTACTTTATCATGCACGGAGACTTCAAGGTCGGTCACCACAAGACCCCTCTAGTATCACACAACTTAACCAGTGTTATCCAATTTTTATAGTAAATTGTTTCCACCATGCTCTCGTCTGAAGGAATTTTCCCAGCACTCATGGGTATTTATGACAATGCAACTAGTTTTAACGCTTCTTGAACTTCATTGGCCATTATGTATATATATATGCCTTTTTAAAAACTCATTTAGGGTCACAAAGGTCGTAACTTAAACTTTACACACGCTCTGGACTCTCATAGATATCTGCATTTGGTGTAACGTGTAACTGTGTTTCAGGACCCAATAATACCGATGCACTTTGCATTGCGTATTTATCGTAATGGCACTATAAACTATTTGATGCGGCGGCATCTAATCTTGTCCTGTCAGGGGCGGCTCAACATCTTTCCTTTTGATGACCCATTGTGTTCATTTGCCTTAGAAAGTAGTAAGTAGAACTTTCATACTAGTAAAGTTATATTACTTGGTAGTCCTCATTGGGTTTTCGAGAAAAGTAACACTGTTCTGATTTTCAGTATCATATGAGCAGTCAGCAATTACGTACGTGTGGAAAAATGACGAGGATACGCTCCGGAAGTCGCCTTCGCTGACTACCCTGAACGCGTACCTCATCCAGAACCAAACCATCGCGTGCCCCATCAAGGCCAGCTGGCGAGGTGAGTCGCCCCCCGACCAGACCATGACACATCAACATTGCTTATTATAACATTATATATCTTATGAAAAACCTTGATTTAAATTATTTAGCTTAGCCTCCCCAAAATTATTTTATTTTCTTAAAGCACATCCTTACACATTGCACCAGAAGGGATAAGTGATGTTTTCATATATTCAAATTCTAATTAACTCTTTTCAGCTTGGTCTTGATTTATGTTCAAGGTTATTTTAAACTTTATTTATATCATGTTAACATACAGTAGACGCTTCTAGACAGTGGAAGTTATATTTAGTATAGCTAGCATGCTCATTAGTGGTTTGATCAGTAAATCAAATAGATTTGAAACATAAACAGTTCTAGTTATTCAGTATGGCGTCAGTAACAAAGTTATTTCTCATATAAAGTAGTTTTAACTTATTTTAAGTGTGAGTGAAAATAATTAGAGAATAGAATGTAAGATTGTATTAACGTCTTTGCAAGCAGCTGAGGGTAATTCACTTTACGAAGAAGACGAAGAGCTGACATGTAATCTTTGCCAGAGACGTTTTGAGGAGCAAGGTACTGAGTGCGCCGGTGCCGACGGTCGTATTAACAGTATTATTCCGCTTATGTGTGAGTAAATGCGTTGTTGTGGACAGTGCTCGATGTGCGCGACACGCGGCCGCGGCTCGCGCTCGGCGCGGGCGACCGACTCATCCCATCAACACTAGGTTGTTTCATAGTCGCTACAGTTTTCCATACAAATATATCCAAGCATGCCCATACTTTAATTCAACTTAGTGTCAAAGAACCTGTAAAGTACCTCTATATTTAACAAAGTTTTTCTTTACATTGTTGTACAATAGGCACAATGAACGTGACCCCATCATAGAACTGTGTCATCGTTTTTCATCGTTCGTCAAACACAAACAAAATGTCGCTGTGACGCAGTTCTATGGTGGATTATACATAAGGATGGTACTTTACTTACATATTACTAAACTATCTCTTTCTATTTTAACTGTTTATGACTCTGTTGTACCATGTAGTTCTCTTTTGGAACCCTTGCAGCTGTAGCCGCGACTGAAACAACCGACTGTCGGGACTCAGTCTCATCCTATCATACTTGTACCATGCACGTAGTAAATTGTATGTACTTGATGCACGTGTTTGAAATAGTTTGCTCTCATGTTTTTCGGACAAACTACACTCCATTCAATATGTTCCTATACATCAGAACACTATACGCTTTACTCATACATATCGGACAGTATTTTGGTTTATTGTTACGTTTAATATTTTGTTTGACTCGCTACAAACTTGGTGTTTACTACAAGACCACAGACTGAATGGAGTTACTTGGAATATCTATTCACGTCACCTTCAACCTGTTACACTTATCGTATACATCCAAGACTGAATGTTATTGTTTGATGTGCTAGTTCCGTAACAGTGTTAACTCCGCAGGTAACTACAGCTGTCTTAAGGTCGACCTAATATTTACGAGAGATCGAGCGTTCTACTTTACGACAGTGTTTATCCCGGGGATTATACTGGTGACTTCTTCGTTCATCACGTTTTGGTTGGAGTGGAACGCGGTCCCGGCGCGGTCCATGATAGGTAAACCGGCCGCCCGGGCGGTGTTGCATCCCAGCATCTTCTCTTAGCATCTAGATGTGGCTGCGGCTGCATGAAACACGCTACCGATTCATTATTTCGCAGGTTCTCCGTTCGCAATGTAAATAACGATGACCAGTTCACGGCCACGCTTATTTCTCTTATTATTTCTAGAATCTGCTTGCTATTTCTAGGTAATTACAGCTGCCTGAAGGTGGATCTCATCTTCACGCGGGACAGATCATTTTACTTCACCACAGTTTTCATTCCGGGCATCATTTTGGTGACCTCATCGTTTATTACTTTTTGGCTGGAATGGAATGCAGTGCCTGCTAGAGTTATGATAGGTTGGTGTTATGATTTATTTTGTTTTTTTTAGCAAAATTATGACTTAATAATCTCCTTCTTAGCGTATCGACGGTGATTATAACAAAGAGATAATTTTAGTCATAAAGTATTTGTTTCCGCAATACGACACTCACATAGATACATTAATAAGATTGCGATCAGCATAATTACATACATTGGCGTAAGTAGAACTTAAGTACTTACATACCTTTTATCTTGAAAACTTTAGAGCGCCATTGATAATAGATAACAAAAAATGTATAACGAAATATTTGACGAAACCTTTTCGTCCCAAGGTGTTCATGCAATTCCGTACAGTTAGTCGTTTTAAAAAAAAAAGATATACTTAAATGAAAAATGAAAGCTAATGCTTCTCAACGAATTTTGTTCAATAAAGAACATCACATGAATCACTAACAACACATTGTTAGGTACATAATGTTTTATATTTTAAGCTTCATTTTGGTTAAAATACACATTTAATTCGATGTTAGTTGTCATTGATTGTAGATATTTTATGTATGAAACATTTTTTACTCATTATAAGTTTCATAGATTTTGGCCACTTTTAATAATACTGTAATACATATTTTATACATTTTCGTCTTGCTTGAATATTACTTATGTAAATCTAGATCTATTAGCATATATGTAAATGGTTATATTTTACTAAATAAATATTACCTACTAGCATTTGTTTTTCTTTGCATTACAAAGAAAACTTTTTTTTCTAAGTACTTAATCTAGAACGCTTTTCTTTTGTGTTGGTGCTTTAAAATCGTTCTTAATTAGAAATCTGACATGTTCATTTCGCTATGCAGGTGTAACAACAATGTTGAATTTTTTCACAACATCCAACGGTTTCCGTTCCACCCTGCCAGTGGTGTCCAACCTGACGGCCATGAACGTGTGGGACGGCGTGTGCATGTGCTTTATTTACGCCTCGCTCCTGGAGTTCGTGTGTGTCAACTACGTGGGAAGAAAGCGCCCTCTGCACAACGTGGTCTACAGACCCGGAGAAAACCCGGTCACGCAGGTGAATATGAACCTATTAAAAACTGCAATCTAAATGTCTCTTTGACGTGGTTTTGTGTTTCTGACGAGGTTTCAGGTCGCTTGCAAGATCATGCATTTCTCTGCGAAAGTACCTATGACTTTGGGACGACCTAAAATCTCAATGTTAGTGTGTGTGTGTTGTACAAGTACTTATACATATGTGCAAATAATATTTTAATAGATGTGCTTATCATTTGAACATTATTCCACGTTCTTTCTTTATTTTACCAATATAACTAAATTACCTAATTGTATGTTTATTAAAGATACAGTTATTCAAATATTATCCATATTAAATGCTGATCAAGTAATATTGTGGTTGTCACTTTTTAGAAGACGTTAACAAATAAATATAGGTTTATAAAATCACGAAACGACCGCCGAAAACAGACGTTTCAAAGAAAACAAAAAAAAAAAAATTGCATGTAGGTACCTACTTCTAGATTACATTTGGGTCTTTTCCGACTAGTTACATTATTAGTTCCATTTATGGAACTAGTTGGACTTTTTTTTCCCAGTAGTTACATTCAACGAACTAAATAGCTATGTCACAGCTATCACTTAGTGCGTTTCTTATAGCATGGTGATGTCTCAATTGGCATTGTATTGTAAAACCGGTAAAACCTAGTTCAATAGGCCATGGAAGTTGTGGTACTGTCAATTCAATTGCATTATTCGGAGTTATATTGAACTAGTCGGAATAAATACCTTCATTTGCACTTTGATCGATCATCTACGTAACTGTTTTATATTGTGAGCAATGCCTCTATATACCTGTTAAACAATTGGCCTCACGCTTGCTAGTCTCTTGTCCCCAGCAAAGCCATGTCAAAGGTGACCGTCTTAAATTTTCCTAAGTAGAAATGTATTTTTCCTATGTATTATCTCTGCAATGTTTTCCTTTTAAAATCCATAAATAATTGGCACCTTTTGATCCTCGGTATTTTTTGAAAACCCGTGTTGTTGGTTATCAGAGCACCGTGGATAATTGAATTGGCACCGCCTCTGCGAACGACGACTCGTTCAATATTTTAAATTACCGTCTATCAATCAATCACAATTCTATGACGTGCGTTAATATTTATTTTAACCTTCAATAAATGTTGTAAACTACTGTAAGATGTTCTAAAACCGACATTTATTCTCCAGACGTTTCTCACGGTACTTTTGAGACTCCAACAACATAGTTAACCTAGTAGGTACTTGATTGTATCAGCATGCTCACAATGTCCAAAAACTTCCTTGCATGAACTTGGCTCATATGTTTAAAGTGTACTCGTTCTTCGGGTAGGCCAGAATTCATCACATGGTTCCATATGTAATGTGAGTCTAACGCTCCGATATATAAATAACAAGCTTTCCTTCCTTACTGATCGAAAAAGGTGGTCCCATGGCAATGATAACAGTAACTTAATGAATTTTTACGTAGTGATGATGTGCGACTGTTTTCTTTCATCAAGGGTTCAAACTTTTGTGCTGGGTGACGACATAATACTGTCATTTATATATCAATGGTAGTGATGACTAACTTTAAGACTTTTTTGTGTGGCCTGAACTTTTACTCGGTCTGAAAATTTTCATAGTCAAAACAGATGATCAAAAAAGGAAACATTGCAAAGATTACATTGACTAATACTTGTGAACCTAAAACCATGTCTTTACAAGTTGAACTTGAACATGAGCATTCCTGGCCACCACAAACTAGTCCGTGATCACGGTTGCCACCGTAAGACCATCAGTCTCGAGTGAACAATATGTGTGATGTGTTCACAGCGACTGCCCGCAGTCCTGAGCAGAATTGGCATTATACTGGCCAGCCCCTTGGTAAGAATTCGCCGCATTCATTGGCACCTTCCAAAAACGCTGTTATATTTCTTATTCATTCAAAACTTCACAAATATCATGTGGTATCTTAACGAAATTTCCAGGTATGTTTATGCGATTCTTATTGAGCAATGAAAGAAATATAACATGATTTGCCAGACCGCTACCTTTCGAACCAAACCATCGCATGGTTTATTTATGCATGTTATTATTTAAGTGTAGTTTGTTCTACGTCAACCTCGGTAAGTACGACGAAATAAAACTGATGTATATATAATGTAGGCAGCTTTTTGTCGATATATTATAATAATAGGTGATACTCACTTGCATGATCTATGAGAAAGTATTTGAGTCAAATTATACCACTTCTTTTAAGGTATTTCTTTAAAGAATTAGCTATCTTACTTTAAAACAAAGTTAGGGTGGTATCAACCAAGTCGTTCAAGGCAATATCATCAACATAATTATTTTCTTAATGTAGTTAAAAAACACGCTACAACTCGACCACACTTAAGAGTTGCTTCTTGGTTAATTGCTCCATTACTAAAATTAATTAAATTTGTCACAGCTTCTAGCAAAAATTTGTAACATTTTAACTACAATCTAATAATTTGGCTGATGCAGACAAAGTTGAGCAAGCGAACATCAACATATGCAACGATTGCTTTTAAAAAGCTTTTGTAGATTTTAAAATAAAACTAAAACAAGTAGAAGTTTGAGTAACTCAAGAACAGTTGATGAGCTTCAGCCAGCCAGTTATCACAGGCAGATACAATTAAAGGGCCTCTTGCTTGAGCTAAAACTTAGTTGTCAATTTACATAGGAGGCGATGACTTTTCTACAGTGGGCTAAGTCAAGTACACCCCAGCCAGAGCCGAGCGGCGCTGTAAGTGATGCTCCATGCTACTGAACCGTCCAAGCGTTGCCCTCATCATCATCACAAACCTGATTTCACAATATTAACGCATGGTTTTATTTTTACGCTGCTTCGGATTACTCTAGCCTGTAAGTATTCTACACGTGTTTCCCTATTAATGTAATCAAATGCAGATCCTTTTCCAACTATGTCATGAGATATTTACTTTTTAATTTTCTACCATAAGCATCCAATTCGTTATCAGAAATATTAACCGTGTTGAATTTGTTTGCTAGAGTCTGAAAAGTGAGTAGTGACACAAAAAACGGGAAAAATTAACTAAACATTAGCTGGTAACACGAAATGCATAACGACTGTATAGGTCCGCGTAATGTGACAGCTTATTTCATAGGTAAAATTGTTGCCACGTGAAGAATTACAATAAAATGCTCGTGTCACGACTCGCTGGTCAGAATCTATTTTTGAAAATTTCCTTTAAGCAACTATTCAACGCCTAATGAAGGCTGTAATTTAATTATAATTTTAGGGGGACAAAAAGAGGGAGTCGACCGGAGCCGCAGACTTGGTGACGTGCACCACCTGCACGGGGGCGCCGGGCTCCTGCACCCACACGGCGAACAACGGCGGGGTCTCCGAGGTATACCTCACTATTTGAATACTACAGACAGTTATTCGACGTCCCGTTGTACCTATACATATGCCGTCATACATCCACTTTCATAGTTTAGGATCGTCCATGCGCTGAATAGTAACTTAAGCCCCTTACAACATCCCGTATAAAGTAACTAGTGCCGCTGTTGCGTACATTATGTAGAGATACTGCCAAAAAATATAATCAGTTACCTAATCATATATGCCCGTATAGTGCCTGACTAATAGATGATCATGCAATTTTAAAGCTAAAACAAGCAACTTATTGAATTGCAACATCTTTTGAATATGAACGCCCAGTGCTAACTCACATACTTAGTAGTCAAAACATTTTCATTAGCTTGTAGAGCTTCATTGCCATGGTACAATATTGCAAATTAATTTCTTTCAGCCATGTTTCGTCCAGGTTCGCAAAAAAGAACCCCCTCACCCAATCCGCGTGGCGAAGACGATCGACGTCATCGCGCGCATCACCTTCCCCTCCGCGTACGCCGTGTTTCTCGTCTTCTTCTTTATCCACTACAAAGCCTTCTCTTAATGCTGCCTCCATTTAACTTCCTGCTGTCGCCGCTTCAGGTGAAGGGACAGTTGTGTCTTTAGACCTTGTAGTTTGCTCGCCACACATATGGACCGCGCGGCACCGGCAGCCTCCGCGAGTGGACCTCGTCGCCATTACAGATTGTGATGATTACCTACTATAGTGATAGTATTTGATATTAGGCTAAGGACCATATTTGAAGCTGGAAACTAGTACGCAGCTTGCTGCTGTTTAATAGAAAGCCATTGAAGATAAGATATTTGATTAGAGAAAAACGCGAATTTTCTACAAGTTTTGAAATAGTTTTCAAAAATATTCATAAGTGAACGATTGATTAAGTATGGGCTACGATTATATTCGTTTCTTGTCAATATCTGGAAACTTATGATAGGATAAAGAGGGATCAATAAAATATTAGTCTGAGGACTAACTGCCGGTGCAGTTGAGTTTGCCGAGACGTTTGCAATGCGTGTGTTGGACGACAAGCCTCGATGGCGGCCGAAAAGGCCTTATCATTCTTAATGTAAAGAAATCTATTTCAAACCTGTAAGTCCAAATGTAAATCATTGCTTTAAGTTCATAAAATGTATTTTAAGATAGCAAAAGACATAATAACTTTTATATACGTTAGATTAAATCACCACAGTTATTCCTTTATTAATATTTATAATATATACATACATATATACACCCACACAAGTTAAAGTTGTGATAATATCATAAATCGATGGTAAAGTTTGCTTTTTAGAAGTGCTACGTAAGTCAATGAAGATATAATTGTAAATTTAATTAAAGTATTTAATGCATATATTTAGTGTACACCAGCCTTCGGTTTCTGACATGTACTTCTTCAATTAGGGATTAAGACAATATGAAGCTCAAGATTTTCATTTCAAAATTGTATATTTTACACGTATTTATAAGACCCGTTCTGCGATTGTCAGTTATTATAATTTTAACAATGTTCGTTTGTGAGCTGTGTTAATGTGAAACCATGAACATGCCTTCTAATATTTATATTATTTTCAGCCTTGAGTAAATTAAACATGTACTTAGACGTAACTGTAGTCCGTTGTAGATGCATAAGTAGTTAGTCGAACACTATTTTGGCTAAGTATTCAACATTGATGGAAGAAAGTATTTAAGACTACATATAATATGCCAGTTCATATACAGCCAGGTGATATAACATACCTTCAAAGCTTGCCTTCACGTTGTTATAACAATACCGCTAACATTGAGAGATGTAATCGCTTTAATTGGTTTATAATGTTTGTGGTTTCATATACATTTCTGTAATAACGAGTAGGTATATACGTTATGAACAATATAAAATAGCCTTTTCACCTTGTCCCGACGGTAACCAAGAACATGATGAACAGATGAAAAAGCTCTCTAATCATGAAATAAGAGTTGCGTAGGGTAGTTAACTCTGTAATAGTTAGCATTGTTTTTTTTAAGTCAGCAACTAGCCTGAAGAGGCACCTAATAGGGACTCTTGGAGATCAAGGGGAGAGGCCTTTGCCCAGCAGTGGGACACTAATATAGGCTAGGAAAAAAAAACCTGTAATTGAGTTTACTTTTTAACATTATAAAGGGCAAACTAAACTCGACCATCTACGAGATCCGTCTCGGTGGAATTGGATTATTGAGTTTGAGATATGACTCAACTTAACTCAATTGGGTTCCCAACTAAAGTGAAGTGCGTTCTAAGCTAACCTAACCGAAAAACAAATGGGTCGAGTTAAGTTTTCATTTGCAAATATTTGCTAAAAAGCACATGACTTGAATAATTATTTTTTATTTTATTGTAATACTCAATTTATAACAGTATAAAATAAGTTTTTATGACCTATTTCCGAGAGACATATATGCCCTGACTTCCTATTTTCGTATACAACATTTGTTTTTAAGGAGTATTCATCTTCAAAGACTCACTATTTTTAATTGTCTATACCTTGCCTTTTGCTTAAAAAAGCGGACCAACCAGTCAAATGTTTTGGAACGTAGATTTAGTAGGTGTCTAAAATATAATAGAGAGTACCTTTAAGAACAAACGCGTTTTGGCTGTGCTTTGGCTACATTTAATATACCTGTAAGGACCTGTTACGTCTGTTTGAATTAAGTTTTATGAGTACTCTTTGGGCGACGCGTACTGGGGCACTCGGTGTTTACGTATTTATGTGTGTGTATGGTACTTTGAAATGACTCGTCACTAGTAATCTTTAGCTACTACGGCTTTCGGGCTCGGCGGTTTGTCTACATTAACCTTAGTTTAAGATCTGAGTACTGGCCGGCGCCGCCGAGGCCTCGCTTCAGTCACAGTGCTACAACGTTTCCTACACACACTGTAACAAAAGATGATTAACCAAAGATCTCTTATTATATTCTACTACGTTACTAATATTTAAAAGTTTATTGATGTTTAAATACAAATTATTATGGTCATTCCCTAAATTCTCATATAGATACGAAAGTGATACTACTTTTAATTCGCAACATTTTAATCTATTTAAAGTCTAAGATAAAAATAACATATCATTCGCTTTATAAGATACCTACATAAATTATGCTATACCTATCCTGATAAACTAAAAGTTAACTGAAATGTATATTTTGTGCTGCCTTTCTATATTTGTATCTATTTTTATTTATAACTTAATAGGAGTATTGTATAAATATGGTGCCTGATAATGAGAAATTTAGGGGTTGCCGCCTTAGCAAGTTTTCTATACACGTTCATGAAGTCTTTTGCTTTTTTCTTCCTGGATTTTAGCAACAAAAAAACAACTATTCTAACAAAACGAAGCCAGTCGCATCGATGAGTTAAGAATACGTATATATTTAATCACCAGAAACCGCTAAAATCGATGAAGTTAAAGCATTCGTTTATTTGGGGCCGTTTTTGCTCGTGTGTAACGTTGTTTTGTATACTTGTTGTCTGTAGGTATATATAACTTATTGAATGACCCATTTTTTATTGATATTTCTAAAAATAAGTTATCGGCTGTTGACATAGACCGTAAAAACTATAAGATAATTAACATGATATACTGATCCTAATGCGCTTTAAGCATCACCATTCTACTTTTCGATGCCTAAAACAGAAATGAAAATTCAAGATTAAGAATAAAATTTAAGATTATTTTACAGGAGCCCCACGTTAAGTCTTAACCAGGTCTCATTTTTTACTATGAATTAACCGGCTATTTTTGTTCTTTTTTATATAAATCAAGAATTTGCTGCTTAAATTACCACTGCGTTACCAGTCTCCACGTCCCCTTGCAAATAACGACCGCTGCGTTCCTTTTTTTACCCAGCCCCGCGCAATTTGGTATAAAACATTATTCAGGAACGTAGACCAAACTAGAAAATTGTGTGCATTTCTAACGTCATCTAATTTTGTTGAAAATTATTATTTTAAACAAACGTCTTAACGTCCCTTAGGAGTTTAGGACGTTTTCTTAGGCATCAAAAAGAAGAATGGCCCAAAAATGTATTGGTCATTCCGATATTATTAAAATGAAAACCAATAAGGATGGAGTCTTTTTAAATTTTTCTTCACAATGTATGGATGGTTAGAAATTGATGTTTTTTATGGTAATCATTGTGATGTTTTGCATCTATGCTGAAGTAAGACACCAACAATAATGTATTTAGCGTCGTTTTTTTTGGAATTCAGAACCGTAACCATTTTTATTTCAATATTTTGTCGTATTTCACGCTGGTAGAGTTGGTTTTAATGTGACGTTTTGTAACCTTACAAATTAATAAATATATTTTTACTTCTGTTAAGTACATTACACGATTAAATATGTATACGACTTATCCAGTATATCCGTTGTAATTGCGTTTTCAGCTACATTAGTTCTGTAAAATACTTTGTCCCGTCCATTTCAGTAGGTAGGTAAGCAAATGGTGCTCGTGCTTAGATGGGATGCGTTCTAAAAATCTATTAACGAAATAAATAGAGATAACGTTTGCCCGAGCCACTGAAACGACGATTACACCTTTTTTTTAACATTGCAACTATTGTACAGTGTTCCCACATTCAATATGTCTAATTTATTTTTATTCTGACATCGGAATGATGGTCCTTTTCAACGAGATCGATATAAACTATTATTTTATTACTTAAACAAATCAAGAGAGACATCATGAATATGAAATATCTAGTCAAAATGTAATTATAAGGGCTATGGTTTTTAAATGCATATCTTTCGTAAAAGCATGCACGCCACATGTTACCGGCTGCTCGGAGTAGCATGCACTTCAGTGAGGGTGTCCAAGGCGGCAGCGACTCGTCTAAAAACTTGTTATTAAAAGTTACTGTCTGATTAGCAGATTCACCGTTATAGAACAAACTTAATAAAGTCAACTAAAACGAGCAATGATATTGAGGCTGTGACTGAAAAATTATACCTACCTAATTAATTGATGTTCTTGGACAAATTTCATTGA
The DNA here is from genome assembly GCA_923062465.1 of Acleris sparsana. Classification (NCBI taxonomy): domain Eukaryota; kingdom Metazoa; phylum Arthropoda; class Insecta; order Lepidoptera; family Tortricidae; genus Acleris; species Acleris sparsana. The sequence goes on from OV281293.1 coordinate 9,621,775, forward strand.
CTATTAGTATCGATTTATTTATAATCACTAGCATTCAACAGAAATTTAATGAAATCCCTCTAATGTACGCGCCCCGGACACCCCTTTCCTTAGACATTAGGTAAATAAATACTAGTTAAGAAAACTATCTGTATAATTAATTAGGAAAAAATATATAAATTGCACGAAAAGACATTAGTGAGATAATTAATTACAAAAATAAACAATATAAATTATTAGTATTAATGTTAACGCTTCTTTGTGTTGGTTTGGTTGTTTTGAAGCGAACACTAGGGTAGCGAAAAGTACATTAAACGCTCTCAAATTAACACTCTTTCCCTCTTCTGATTTACTAATGGAGGAACTTAATAACTTATCGACGGACTTACATAATAACAAAATTAATAATATGTAATGTTATGCAAGGCCGCATTCAGATCCTTCAGATAGATACTACAAATTGATAGATGTAATAGTCTGTAAATCGTTATATACTGTTTTAAGAGGCCACATATGACAAAGTCAGTAGTGTTCCGCGATCTGGATATTAATAACGATAACGCCAATGTTTCTGTTCTTTGGATATATTAAACTTTATCATATTTCCTTGTGACTGTAAAACGTGAAAACACGATCAGAAACAAAATCTTCGATAGATTTATTTTTCAAACACGACAACCTTTTAGCTTGTTTTTGGTTGAATCTTCGAAACCCTACCAAATCTAAAGGTGATTTTTGATTCTATAGTTGATTATTTATAAGTTCCTAATCCTGGAAAACCGTTTTTTTTTACATATTCAGTGGTTTTAAAGTAAACAACAACTATTTGAATTTGATGCTGCCATTAAGGCATGCGCAAACTATCGTCATCTCACGTTCTTCGCGCGCAAGCACATAAAGCCATCCCTCTTCATATTTGTGTGGGTGTGGCAACATATTCGCATTGTTAGATCTAAACAATAGTAACTCAAAATATAACTATATTTTAAAATCAACTTTAATACAACTTCTATGAACTTGAAACAAAACTAGCAAGGATTTAAGGATACTGTTTTGAACTAGCAGTGCGAATTATGTGACCTCTTAATGTCTCGTCTTCAAGAAAACATACGATCTAGAAACCGACCACAAACTAATGTCGATGAAATCGGGCCCCTTGTTGTTGTTCCACCAGCGTTAGAGTATTATTATATAGGGGGGTCATCTTAGAGTTATCTGATGCCCACCTTAGAAAGCAGAGTAGGCTTCGGCTTCATCAACCATCGGTTATCTTGAAAAAATCACCGGCTAACGATAAAATATATGAAAACTACAGTCCGCAGCTCTAGGAAGTGGTGCTACAGGTACCCGTAAAATACGGACAGGCAAATACTTACAAACAAGACTAGCACCTTCTTGTAGCCTTACAAAATTGTCCACTGGGCATTTTTTAAACACTCGCAAGCGTGTGTGTCATCATTGCAGGAACCGGCATAAGTTTAACCCATTTTTGAATCTGGAATTTTCACGAAACTGAATATCTCAGATAATCCACTTACATTCTAATAAATTGAATACTTTAATGTGTAAATTATTAATAGCGAATACTTTCATTGGAGGGGAGACCATAATACTGGATAACAGAGCTAATTTGCATAAATTGAGTAAATATTGAAGCAATTTACATTGATCATTACTCAAAGTAAAGTATACAAAGGAACTAAGTTGACTCATTCCTAGTCTGAAGTGAATATCAATAGGTATCTTAAGCTTATTTCGAATGTAATAAGTAAGGTTTTTAAATTTTGCGCCGCGTAACGTTGCGTTGTTTTGTATAAGTTAAGAGTCAAGTACAGTCGAAGTCATAAATATAATATGTATACACGTTCTTAAGACGTCAAATGTATCTACTCGCCCCCTTACCACTGACAATAAAGTCCATGTATACAAATGTTTGGCGCGATTACCGTATAGATATTTACTGCTTTTGACTGTACAGGCACAAAACACGAAAGGTTGAAATGAAAAACGCCGGTACTCTAATGAATTTCTATTAGATGCTATAAATGCATTCTTTGCAAAACTGTTACCTAGGTTGCAATTATAGTCGTGTTTCGGTACGTTCATATTGATAAGACAATATCTGTCATAATTATATAGTTAAGTGCATTTTAAATGTAAGATTTTGTTTAAAAATAGGCGTAGGTTGGAAGCGCTATATGTAGGCGTTTAGTGCATGCATACCACATAGCCTGACTTTTGTATAGGTACATAAGTACGCCTGGATGTTTAGCGTACAGTATATAACGCCGCCAAGCTTCTGTCACTTTACAAAAATATTTAAAAGGGACTGATGCTATATATGAATTCAATAGTCAATTAAACTGATTCACACAAATAGATCTTTATCACAGCTTAGTAAATAACAAGGGTCATGTAACATAGCTTTTAACATTAAGCCAACGACGGATATATCCGTCACGGCTGACAGCGCAAAAACGATCTTAGCTTCTATGACATAAGGTTCAAATAAGCTCTATTTTAACGACAAAGTACGTCAACAAGGTAGTGACGCGTGACGTGACGTTATAGTTGAACTTACTGTAACGTAAATAAGAAATACCGTTACGTCCGCCATCTGATATCTATAGAGTATAGAGAACCAAATGAACTAAAACAAAGAACCTTTAGTAAATACGTGAAACAGTTTACTTGGCAGTACGGTAGGTACGGTCAAATAAGTCAGAGTCTAAGGCGTAAGCACACTAGCGTTCATCGCGGACATAATATCATGTCCTTTTCTTATTATATACTTATTGAGTGAAATGGATGCTTTACGCCCGCAGTCAAAGCTAGTATGTTTGGGGAGCTGTTTTTGGAAGCTAGGTATTTTAGTTAATTTATTGCAATCACGAATTACAGTGAATATTTTGTAGTTTGTAATAAATATATATGATTATGTACAATAAACACTATCACGCATAGCCTTTGTAAATAAAATTTCTAAAGAAGCGTTGACGGCATCATGGTCGTGTTGTGGCTGCAAAGTTGTAGCATTGTAAATACTTTTAATGTAAAATTTATGAATTACAATTTTCATCAAATAAAACACAAATTCAATTTATATTGTTGTTTCTGTATCCTACTTCAAAACAGAACACTGAATTTACACTTCAGAAATCTGCATCTGCGCTGCATCAACATCATTCAGGCGAATCGGAGTCGAAGTAGGTATACAAGGACAATGCAATTCAACGCCTGCACGTTACTGTACACCATACAGTTAGATTACAGAGAAACAACACAATAAAAAATTAACATGGGCCCAAGACAAGATGCAAACGGTTCAATCATTTTTTTTTCTATCGTTAAAAATGTACCAGGATGTCAGTTGACCACGTGGTTTATCGTAACCATTATATAAATAAATAAAAACTTATTGTTTATTTATCTACGTCATAAAGCACGAGAATGTCAACCCATACATTTTGCGCGATAGAAGAAAGTTAAATAAAAATAGAAGAAAAACGTTAGCAGCGTTTGCATCTTTGCTACGACCTTAGGTTACGGGCGGTCTTATCGCTAAATATCGATCTCTTTCAGACAACCTTATAAGAGAATCGGTTGAATAATTAATAATATGCATAAGAACGTAGTACCTACAGTCAAATGTAAAAATATGGAAGATCGCAATATTTCAAAAATAGGTCTCAATGCACCTTAGTCCAGTGTACCTAATAAGAACTTCATAACATATTTATGAGAGGATTCCTTCGATAGGTACATATTTTTGCACTTAGATAAGTGCTATTTTTTTACTAAAACTCGATGCACGTTCATCGAAGTTTCGAACCCTCAACAAAGAAGGCTGTTATAAGTTTGACGTGTATATCTATTTATGTGTGTCTGTCTGGGCATGGTAGCTCCCAAACGCATGGATGGATGGACGGATGGAAAACTAATTTAATCGGGCTGGTTATTAGCTAGGTTTCATGAAAATCAGTTGAGCCGTTTAAGAGATACCAGCTCTGAAAGAAGGGGTAACCATTATATCGGGGGTTTCACCTCGACAATAAGGTCTCTTTTCATAGATAACGCCACATATTTCGACTCCACTTTTTAACAGAATCTACATCTTCTTAATTAGTAACATAATATATAAAATACCTATGTAGGCAGGAACCCTAACGGCCGAACTATATATTCAAACCACGGACAGATAAGGATTACTTCGTGTTAATGTTTGACATTTGCCCATACAATATAGAGTTCGGCCGTAAGCGTGTTGGTACTGGGTACAGTGCGGTTTGAAAACTTTCGAACAAGATTATTCGAAACAAACATTCGTTTGTTTACTCAATACTCAATACTCAATATTTTATTGCAATCATAATGTACAAGGATGGAAATATAAAGTAAAAGTTTCATTATGAGCCCTGTTGGGCACGGCAAAATATTTAGAGAGAGGGAGACTTATTATTTCAATAATATGAATGGAATTTATTAAATTATTGTATTTATGTATAATTTAATTAGCATTATTCATAGATGCACGCGAATTTCATACGTACTTCTATCCTGTTCCAAACAGCATCTGACAAAATACACATTTCATGAAGATGCTCTCAAAAAACTTTAAACCTCGACCGACATTTGTGGCATGGGGAAGGCAGCCGAGCACACAGGCTTCCTGATGGTAAGTAGGGCCGGAGAATCATACACATTTACATTCTCTGCAATCATAAGACTGCCAATGCGTTGCTTAACCTGAGAATTTACATCGAATGCCTCTATGTTATGAATTTCACCAGCTCTAGTTTATCGTGGCAATGAAAGGCCGGCAAGGTAATGCATTTATACGATACGTAAATGACGTACTTTAATAACCCTTGAACCTTCGTGTAGATAACCAACTTGGCGGGAAAAAGTGGCAACTTTTAGAAAACACAATAGTAACAGTAATGATGGCGCCACTGGACGGTCGGTATTTTTTTTTAAATTATTTTATTGAAGCTTTGGCTACTAGGCCATTAGCTTAAACCGAAACAATAAACCAGTTACGGTGATATGTAGGACAGAGGCTAAGATAGTTTTAACCTCTGTACCACTGCGAGTCCACTTGAAACGAGAAGTAAGATGCCAGAATACACGAAATAAGTCCAAGTCTTCTATCACTGTGCAACACAAAGGCATTAAAAGTACAAATCACTAACTAAAAAGAACTTTGAACACCTAAATACACAAAAATAAAAACTAGAACAAATTACACATCCGCCATCTTTTGACGTTGCAAATGGCCTCCTGGACGGTCGGCGTTAGTCCCACAGAATAAATGTAAACAAAGGTGTTGCCGTTAACGAAAAACATTAGCAGCATTCAAAATATTTATACGAAATGTATAAGAAATCGACTTTCAAAAACTATATTTCAAGATGATATTTAATTTGTTGATAATTAACTGTATTTTGATATAAACTCTTTGTTGTATTAATTTAAATACTGTTTTTGTACGCATCGTTTATTGATGGCACTGGAATCATTGACTAGATACGTACCCGTGTCAACAAATTGAGGGCCGCTCTGATTTATGTGTGACGTCACTTCACTCGCTTCGCTTCACAATTTGTGCTTCCATCGTAATCGCTTTCCAGTGACTCATTTGTGCGATTTCAATTACATTTATTTCTCAAATAGATGTTTAAAATCACGGTTCAAGCGTAATCATAACTGTATATTTTATATTTCTTGCTGGCACAACCTTTGAGATCCCCTGAAATGTCACTCGGACATTGACGTAACATTGTTTACATTTTTTCTGAGGAAATAAATATCCGACCTTAGCCATGAAAGTTGCAAAAGGTGACTGACTACTTACCCCAAAGAGTATATTAATATCAGGACTTAGCCCATGGAATTGGTACATTTTACAAATGTCGTTTTATACAACCTGCACCGATATGGCCACCAAGGGTACACTCCTTTTATCATACACCTACGATTTCCATGATTAGAACGTCTAGGCAAAACAAGAAGCCAATGTTTTCTGCCTTTTTCTACCTTGATGATGATGATGATGAGTGGGGACGCCGCCGAGGCAGGCGGGCGGTCGAGTGGCTCTCCATTCATTCCGCCCAGTTCCCCTCTTTTTCTACCTTACAAGTTACAGCAGTTGACTTCTGCATTTTTTACTATTACTAGTCCATTCCACGCTTTAAATTAAATTAATCAATTTCTTTAGACACGCCATCTGTATTTTTTTACTATAAACATTAGATTGGATTTCTGCGCCATCTAGTGTCGAGTAGCTTTTTAACAAATTACAACACAACACTGGAATCGCTCATGTAGCGCAACTGTTCACATGTCAATGTCAACTATACGTCAATGAAAGCAATCGTCATGACAACAGAACAGAACACATCAACTACTAAGAAAATGCGTAGAGTGAAAAGATATTAAATAATTTATCAATTAAAATGGAGCTGTTTAACTTTTGGGCGGTAGTACTATGGTATATGAGACCTTTTGTAAAATGGTTTCTTAGAAAAACGACTCGACTATGCGAGTTACAAAGGATCTGTTACGGTGATAAACCTGGAGCGCAGAGGTCGTGCAACGTAGAAACATCTCTAATGCTATCACGTACACCGGACGTGAAACAAGTAGTCTCATACCTAGATGCAGTAGTAAGCGAGCGAACGTTTGTTGTAAAGAACTTTCATGACATACTTAACCCATCAGTGGCTATCATTCTCAGAACGAAGAAAATCAATCCTAAACTTCACGATACATTTATTGTGTCGTTCCGGCGATGCCTTGAACAAATCTGGAGCTATAGATTATTATTGGAAGAAGTAGAAGACATGCGTAAGACTCAATATGACAGTACAGTGAAGGCACATGAGGAGAAATTATTAAAACTATGGTCTTTGTTAGTACCTAGTGAAGAACTAGAGAGTAGAGTGACTAAACAATGGCAAGATATAGGATTCCAGGTCAGTAGGTATTTAAATCTGTGTGATATTGTCATAACCAATTCCCCTTTTTACCAAATTTGGGGTAGGGTGTGCTGATTAAGTCAGAAAGGATATTTAATCAGACTATCAATTTATTATGTCCTAACTGGGAATGACATAAGTTTCTTGACAGCAAAATAATGGCATGTAATTCAATAATAAAAAAATGTGCTTACTTATTCCTAATGCTACAGATTAAATAATTGCATGCTTTATTGTTTTTGTAAATATGTAAACAATTTTTTCCAGGGTGACGATCCTAAGACTGATTTCCGTGGCATGGGTTTGCTTGGATTGGAAAACTTGTTGTTTTTTGCTTCAGAGTATCCCCAAGCATCAAGCCATGTGCTGAGTCATTCACACCACCCAAAGTATGGGTACACTTTTGCAGTTGTGGGCATTAACCTTACCTCCATGGCATATTACTTACTAAAGGATGGCTCTGCTAAAACTTACATGTTTAATGCCAGACAATACTTACCTAACATGACCTTATTCCATAAGTTTTACTGTTACTTGTTTTACGAATTTGACAAAATGTGGATAGAATCAAAACCAGAAAATATGATGGAATTTTCAATAATATTCAAAAAGTTTGAAAATGCAATCAGAAATGAGTTAGCTGATCCTGCTTCAGTGTTCAGAATTAATATACAAGTTGATACAATATAATACATTATTTCTAGTCATATTTTCTTCTATACTTATCATTTTAATTTATTTAAAATTGTGGCTAATGATAAATTGCACTTAAGTTCCCAGTCCCCCTGATATTTAAAGATGATGTTCGAAGTACAAAAAATAAATATTGTAAAGATTGTGGCTTTGTCTAATTAAATGTTTTGGTGAAAAGTGATTTAACTCTAATATAAATAATACCAGAGCTATTTTTGTATGTAACTTAAAATTAAATTCTGTTTGGCAAATTGTTTTGTAAACGTAGCTCATGTAGCCATAAAAACATTATTTTTGACAAGTTGCATGGTGTTACAATTGTATACATACAATATATCCCATTGTATACATATAATCAATCTGTCATCCGCATGTGAACCAAGTTTCAAGACACTGGTGAGTTGTCAGTGTTTAAAGTTGTAATAGGTATTTAGCCTTCTCAATTAACAAGATAGCATGGGTACAGTACAGCAGAGTTTAAAAATATGTTTATAAGTCACAATCTTAATCTTTGCATTTATGCACAGGGGCAAAAAAGTGTTTCATATTTTGTGACCACAACTGTATAATTAATGATATGTATGGATATAGCTTTGGTTATTTGGATTTGCATGTTTAAGGTTTTAAGAAGTAGGGTAAAGCCCCCAATTATTGACATGCAAAGATGGTGATGATGATGAATGGGGACTCCCGGCCGGTCGGTCGGTCTCCCGGTCATTCCGCCCAGTTTTCCTAGGTTGGACCGTAGGTTACTGGTCCGGCGACTCTCCAATCCAGCATGAATCACATCTTCTGAAACGAAGTTACAGAAACGAAGTGCATCCCGTAGGTTTATGCTTTTGAGTGCTTCGTCCTCCCCGAATGTGCGGTATCTCAGTGACGAGTACATGACACACTCGGCTAGGACATGCTGGCTTGTTTCCTCCTTGTCGCAATGTGGGCAGAGGGGATCTTGTCTGATACCTATTACCGTTAGGTGTCTGCTGTTGAGCGGGCAGTGCCCAGTCAAGTTAGTATGATAAGACTTAGAAGATACCTTGCTCTGTTTTTGTTTACCGTTCCAATCATGAGCTTGGACTGTCTACACCCTTGTGTTGTTCTCCATCCCGACCACGCCTCATTGGTGTTTAGCATCCAAAAGATAGTGTTTTCAACTACTAACAATGGTGGCCAGATAGCGAGGCGTGTTTTAGTGGATTAAAATCGCTTATATAATAACAATAGGGCAGTTTCTTTGTAATGGGAATTTGTTATTTTAGGGTTATCTAGTATTCGGGTATTTAAATTCGCCACTCCGATATGTGACGCGAATTTAAAACTTACTTTTACGTCTGTAGGTATATTTTATGCTGCACACTTAGACGGATATATAATTAGGCTAAGTTATTGGCGTTTAACCCTATATATCAAAGTTCTTTTAATATCAGGAATTAACTTCAGAGCGGGGAATGTTTGTCGTAAATTAAATTCAATTATATTTAAACCAAGGTATTAAGGTTGAAATCGTAATTTAACGTATCGATAACTTAAATTTAAATTCGCGTAAAGCACGAGACTTATGTGGTTAATAATAAGATTAAACCTCTGCCTGAAAAAGGATCCTGTGTGATGCCGTTACATCCGTCGAAATGAGGATTCTGTTGTCACTAACTTTATTTTATTGTAAGTAATGAGGTTGCTTAAGGGGTTATTCCCATCTGTTACCACCAATTTGTTATATCAGGGGATAATATCAGCGTACAATGTCACACCAATTGACCTAGTCCCAAACTAAACTCTAGGCTTGTACTATGGGACAATGATATAAATACTTATATAGAGAAATAAATACTTATATACATAGAAAACATCTATGACTCAGGAACAATTATTCGCGCTCATCACACAAATATGTGCCCTTACCGGGATTTGAACCCAGGACCTGCTACCTTCGTAGGCAGGGTCACTACCAACTAGGCCCGCTCGTCATCAACAGCTGGGATTTTTTTCTCTCATTTTGTACCAGTTCGTAACTAATGGGAATAAAATTTCCCAACTGTTACAGGCTTTTGTTTTCCCAGTAGTTATCACCAAATATTTTAGTGGTAACGTTAAATGGGAAATATTCACAGGTGTTACCACTAAGTAGGTACTTCAGTGCTAAAAGATGAGAAAAAACCCAGCCGTTACCAGTGGTAACAAATTGGTGGTAAAAGGTGGGAATAACCCTGTTTCAGGGCTTATCGATCTTTAGTGAAGTAATTTGTGTGTGCGTGTGTTTTTATTAATTTATTTTGAAGCAAGAGAAGAGCTTATAATGCCTATTGACTTATATAGTTTGAACACAGGATGGCTTATGCTAATAAAATGCATAATATTTGTCTATATGTTTTTATTAAAATGCAGTTTTAAAGATTTTGACATAATATTGATCACAAGTGACATTATTGATAAGTTGATAACTATTTAGAGCCAAACTTTATTAATTCAGTGAATCAATCTTAATGAAATCACTGGGTAAGTAAATAAATCAGATTCAGAAATGTACAAAACCCACACAAAACCTAATGCAGTCCAGTATTTACAATCTTAATACTTAAGTAGAAAATTTTTGAACCATACATAACTTACCTCTAGTCTATTAAAACTAAATAAATAAATCTTGGACGGACACAACAACACAATTATAATTTATATATGTAAAAATGCCAACATAAATGCTATCCTTATTATGTACGTTACGTCGCCGTATATATATATATATATATATATGAGTCAATCAACTTTTAGCCATCTTAATAATTTTAAGTATGTATAGTATTTAATAAAAAAATACTTTTTCATTGTTAAGTGGCCCAAGTTTAGCACATTTTTATAAAAAAATTGGTCTGTTCCCTGGGTCACTAGTATTTTCTTCAAAAAACCTATTCTAGATCTATCATCATCATCATCATCAATTAAACAAACAAACTAAATCAAAAAATATAACAATTTACACCTGGCTCCATTTATACTATTTTACATTTATTTTTGACTTATAAATAAGTTTAGTTTTAACTTTAACTTTTAAATTTTAATGTAAAGTCCGTATTTATAGTTGTGTTTTCTAATAAACTTATAATGATAGATGAATATATCAAGTTGATTAAACTGATATACAAATAGACAAAATACACAAAACATCATTTGATGTCATTTTTTAAATTCCCTGTTGTTACTAAAAAATAAAATGCTGTGTCAGACAAAGACATTGAATTATTTGCTCTTTTTGTCTTTTTTTGTCTGTTTTACTGGTTTGGACCGGCCAGCCTTAATAATTGCAATTAGAGCCGTGATGGCCACAAGGCCAAACCCTGTCCCTCCTATCTGCCAAACCCAAGGGTATTTAGCCATTAAATCTAGTCCAAAGTCGACACCAAACTTGATAATCTCCATGGACCAGTCCACAAGTTCATCACTGAAAAATGAAACATTTAATAGGCAAATAATATTAATTTAGACACCCAACATTTTCATGACAACAAGTTAAAAGAAATACTTACAATGGAGATGCCAGTAAAGGAACTGATTCTGCTTTTGCATTTTTGTACCAATCCTGAGCAAATGTGACAAATGATTTTACATCATTCTTAGGTATATTGTACCTGTAAACTTTTCCAAGTCGGAAGCTGCAATAAAAGTAAGTTGAACTGTGTTACACATTTATAACCTTATAATGTTTCATTTTTAAGAACTTAAAATGTCAGTGGCTTTGAACTTACAACAAAAATGCAGGTAGTTTAGTGACTCGGAATCTCTTAGCAGTATTGAGGCCTGCTAAGTTGGCATCAATCCGTGCAACATTTATCCGCCCTCTAAGCGTCGCTCCAACGCCCTCCCACACTGCATGCAGTCTTTGACATTCTACACAGGAGGCTCCATAGCTAGAAACATATTTTCATGATACAGCAAAAATTCTTGCTTTGCTGATAAAATATATTTGCAAAAGGTAGGTAACTTAGTATTGAAGATAATCCTCCCTTTTAGAATAAATTAGAATGAGCATAGGAATTACTACAGAATTAATAACTGCCCTTCCTCCACTTCAGTTTTTCATAGTTTTTTGTACAGCAATGGCCAACAAAAATTAAAAATAATATTAAAGTTTTCAATGTTTGAAGGTTTTGTAACAATTACTTTTATGAAGTTGGCCCTTTAGGTATTAGAAAAATAATAGGTCTTGTACTAGATTGCCTGTTGACAATGAGACTAAGCACAAAAAATAAGATAAGTACTTATACACAACAGCACTTTGAAAACAATAATGGGAACTTACAACATAATAAACCAGTCCCCAGTGGTGGCCCCAGTAGCAGCCTGCGTTATGTGCTCAAAGATTTTATCATTGAGCTCTTTAACTGCTGGCGATTGGTTCTTTTCAAGAAAACCATAGATTTCATTCTCCTCTGGTTCTCCTACAAAAACAAACAGAATTTGTTTTATCTTAGGTTAAATTCAAACAAGCTTTGAAATGCACACGCTCAACAGTTGGCTTTAAAAATAATGTAACAAATTGATAAGTACTTAAAAACAATCCATGCATTGCAAGTTATAAATATAATTAGCAGTAATATACTTTCTACCTTAACTCATTGAGTTACAAGAAAAGTAAAACTTGAACTTATTTTGAGAAAATAACACTAAAAACATATTTATCTTTGCCACTCAAAGGGTTATATTTTAAATCTTTTCTTTAAATTTAACATCTACTTATATCTATAAAACTAGTCTCTTACCACTGTATAACAATGGTATGCCGTGTCTGAAGAAAACAATTGCAGGCTCTTTAGTAGGGCTATACAGTCGTGCTAAGTGGCTGTTGATAATCTTCACAGTTTCTGCACTTAGGTGTTTGTTAAGGTCTTCTTGCAATCCTTCCAAGACTCCGCTTAACTTCCCGCACAAAACACAATCGGGCTTCGCTGTAAGTTATAGAAGTTTGCATAGTCATTATTATAAAGCTACTTACATGGCAATTATAATCTCAATTAAAAGTCGGTACATTAAAACGAAAACATCAACTCCTTACTGAACAATACGATAAGCTTTTCTCTTTCCTTTATCAATTGCAAAAAGTCATCATCACTTATTGCTCGCAAACTATCACTATCTGCAATAACTGCACTAAGTAGCAATAGAAAAATGCCGACTTTAAGTTGCATTTTAACTAGTATGTCTATGTATAAGAAGGCAAAGTAAGGTTACTTTTATTCTTTATTTATTTTATTTTATGATGGTGGCGGTTTGAATCACAGATCATAAGATAATTTTTTTTTTTTTTTTAATTATTCAAGCTTTGGCTACTAGGCCATTAGCTTAAAACGAAACAACAAACCAGTAAGTCTTATTCTAATAACATAAAAGTACGCCTATACAAATACCTACCTATTTACAAAACAAAGCATAAATTTTAACAGAATAATTCAAACATTAAACTAAATAAAAATGAGACTAAAAAAATTATAATTACAAAGAAAATGAATGAATTTAAAATTTATTATAACCCACCCACTGTACCCAAAATAAAATCGTATACAATATTATATATTTCCGAAAGCTTCATAAGTGCTTTAACAGAACTCGGAATATTGGTTAATCCTATGTTCTTACACAAACAAATAAATAACAATCTTTGAAGTTTAAATCTAGGGCAAACGAAAAAAAAATGATCAAGATCACAAAAGTTACAATTACAATATTTACAATCGGAATTAATACTTAAATTTAGTCTATGCAAATGTGCAGGAAAGCGACAGTGACCTATTCGCAATCTGCTAATAATAGTTGTAAAATGTCTTCCAGGGAATCTATTGAGTTTATCAAACCAGGATTTAGTACTGGGTACTGGAGCTATATCTGCCAACCATTTACCTTTAATATTTCTAGTAGATAACAAAGAGCGGGACCAGCGTTTTAACATAATTTGTTTAATAAATGGGACAAGGTCTACAGAAGGAACTTTCAAATTACACTTATGAACATTTTCAGATGACTTAGCCAGAGCATCAACCAGCTCATTACCTAATATCCCAGAGTGCCCTGGTACCCAGCAAAATTCAACAATAATATCTTTATCAAACAAGTTACTTAAGCAATTTCTTAATGTATATATTAAATAATTTGTAGACGCACTTACATTTGTTATTGTTAATGCTTGCAAAGCGCTCATAGAATCGGACAGAATCAAAAAATGATCTTGTTCAAAATAATTACAATCGATATATTCTAAGGCATAAATAATTCCTAAAACTTCTGTCGAAAAGACAGAAAAATAATTGTTACATTTAAAAACTTTACCTACTTTCAAAAAAGAATCATAAAATGCAAAACTAGTCCTATCAATGGTTTTGGAACCGTCTGTATAAATATGAACAAAATCTTTCTTTCCGTCAAGGAACTCTAAGAAGTCAAATTTTGATCTAAATTTAGTCAAACCTACTGTAACATTTCTAAATATAGCAGAATAATTACATTCTGGCTGTCCAAGCTGCTGGGTCGAAGTTCTTTAAGACCCGCAGCCAGAAAAGAACCCAAAAACTCTCAGACCACACTCTTAAGATCATGGACGAACGGAATGAAATGCGGCTGCAGTCTTCAGTGGACATGCAGAAGTACAGGGGGCTTAACAGACAAGTCTCTAAGTCATTACGGACAGACCTGCGCACCTTTAATACTTCGCGTATTAAAGATGCTATCGAGCGAAACAAGGGCTCTAAGGTGTTCGCTAGGGATTTGTCTGTTGGGCAGACCCAGTTGATGAAACTGAAGACCGAAAATGGCACCGTAATTTCGTCCAAGGCCGAGATTTTGAGTGAGGTTGAGAAGTTCTACGGACAGCTGTACAAATCAACTCGACCCGTTGAAAGTTTGGCTACAGATCCCAGAGCCAAACTCACCCGACATTACACCGAAGACATCCCGGACGTGAGCCTGTACGAGATCAGAATGGCCCTGAAGCAACTGAAGAACAATAAGGCGCCAGGGGACGACGGAGTTACGGCTGAGCTTCTGAGAGCGGGTGGAATGCCGATACTTAAAGTCCTCCAGAAGCTCTTTAACTCTGTTATTCTCGAAGGCGGTGTTCCAGAGGCGTGGACCAGAAGTGTGGTGGTCTTGTTCTTTAAGAAAGGCGATAAAACCTTATTGAAGAACTACAGACCCATCTCACTTCTGAGCCACGCTTATAAGTTGTTTTCAAGGGTCATTACAAATCGACTCTCACGCAGGTTCGACGACTTCCAGCCTCCTGAACAAGCCGGTTTCCGGAAAGGCTTTAGTACCATAGACCACATTCACACGCTGCGCCAGATTATACAGAAGACTGAAGAGTATAATCGGCCCTTATGTCTAGCGTTCGTGGACTATGAGAAGGCCTTCGATTCGGTCGAGACATGGGCGGTGCTCGAGTCACTACAGCGGTGCCACATCGACTATCGATATATCGAAGTGCTGAAGTGTTTGTACAAAAATGCCACTATGTCAGTCCGGCTCCAGAACCAGAGCTCGAAACCGATTCAGTTGCAGAAAGGTGTGAGACAGGGAGATGTCATATCTCCGAAACTGTTCACCGCTGCACTGGAAGATGTCTTCAAGCTTCTGGACTGGGAAGGACTTGGCATCAACATCAACGGCGAGTACATCACTCACCTTCGATTCGCGGACGACATCGTAGTCATGGCAGAATCGCTAGAAGACTTGAGTAAGATGCTCGGAGACCTCGATAGAGTTTCCCAACGGGTGGGCCTGAAAATGAACTTGGACAAGACGAAAGTCATGTCCAATGTTCGCGTTTTGCCAATACCGGTTCACGTGGGGAATTCTCAACTTGAAGTTGTTGATCAGTACGTATACCTGGGACAAACTGTCCAACTAGGTAAATCCAACTTCAAGAAAGAGGTCGATCGCCGAATCCAACTCGGATGGGCAGCGTTCAGAAAGTTAAAGCGGATCTTCTCGTCCAAAATACCGCAGAGCCTTAAGTCGAAAGTCTTCGACCAGTGTGTGCTACCAGTGATGACTTATGGATCAGAGACTTGGCCGCTGAATGTGGGCCTCATAAATAAGCTCAGGGTCACTCAGCGTGCAATGGAAAGAGCTATGCTCGGAGTTTCTTTGCGCGATATGATCCGTAATACGGTAATACGCCAGAGAACCAAGGTAACCGACATAGCTCAGAGAGTTAGCATGCTGAAGTGGCAATGGGCAGGCCACATAGCTCGGAGAACTGATAACCGTTGGGGAAGAAAAGTTCTCGAGTGGCGGCCCCGCACCGGTGGACGGAGTGTTGGACGGCCTCCCACCCGGTGGTCTGACGACCTGGTTAGGATCGCGGGGAGCCGCTGGATGCAAGCGGCTCAAGACCGTGACTTGTGGCGCTCTTTGGGGGAGGCCTTTGTCCAGCAGTGGACGCCCCCGGGCTGATGATGATGATGAATTACATTCAAAACATGGTAATACAGCAGACCGATCATAAGATAAGTCTGAATCACAGATTATATATAAGGGTATATCTCTCACAACGCTACATCAAGAAAGAAAGAGACTTCAAAGTGAGCATTGGTCAAATTCTGCAGATGTGACCGCAGCATATTGATGCTGAACGTTGTGAGCGTTATTCCAAACGCAACCTCAAAAGGCGTGTCCGCTGCGCCAAAAAACTAACAAAACATGTTAGCAAAATATGTTAGAAAACATGTTCAGGTACAACTGCACTTCCATTGCGACTTAGGAGTAGAGTGAACAATGTATTGCTTGTCATAACATTCACTTTTCTTTTGACAGCTGTCATCCCAGTACAATTTGTCAAATTATGGGTCGCGATTGAATAAAATACAGCGTCTTTTATTCATTCCACTACATTGCAAATAATTAAAAATTAAATAATTAATGCCCTATTTGACAGTTCTTCACTCAAACTCAAAACTTTCCCAACGACAAAACATGGCCCGATCCCTTTCAGACGAACGCGGTGAATGTTTTCCATCTGATTGTGATGCGGCCTTTACATTTACGCGCGAACGCAATACGCGAAAGTATGAATGTGGAGGGCGTTCGCGGGTTTGCGCAGGGTTCACGACTCGTTCACCACTTGGTGTCAGTATTTTCGCCCGCGTCGAAGGGCCAGGTAGATTCGCCTTTTGAATTATTTGTTAATATCTTTTTGTTTTTTTTTGTTTGGCAGACTTGGCAGTGCGTGTTTAGTGACCGATTTAAACTTGCACCATTATCCAATAATGAAATCAGAAGTGATTGTTCTCCAATGTTAACTGCTCGAAATGGTAATGACGTTAGTCCTATGGAATGACTATTTTAGAAATGGTAATGATAAAAGGGTAATGACGAATCTTTTTTTATTTTTATTTAATGGATTTATAAAATATAAAATAAACTGTACAACAACACAACTAATACGTAAATTAACAATAATCTAACTTATACAATAACAGAACTTTTTAAGATTCATTTTTTCTGTGTGTTCACTTGAAATCGTAGCTTAATCGAGTTTGTAATATTTTTCAGAACTTCATTAACTAGATAGATAGTAGATAGATAGATTCATTTATTAACTACATTACCATACTGTCTTTTTTGTGGCTATGTGAGATACCACTGGTTTTTCGAGAATAGATGGGTTCATATCTTATTTTGTCAATTTCAGGAAACCAAGATGTTTCCGATGGATGTATGTGGTTCTGCAGCCACACTCAAAGCAACTTGCTTTGCGAAATGTTAAATTTTGGGTCACATTTTTCCATAACACTTGATGCACAACAAGGGTGCCTTTAAATGGCGGTACTTTTATTGGGAATTTACTTTGTTTCGCTGTGATGATTGCCTCAGGTACAGTCAACAGCATAAATAAGTGATCATTTATGTACCTTGTCACTTTAACATCGTGTTTGAAATGTCATACAAAATTGTGAAACGATTGAAAGCGACAAGGTACATAAATGATCACTTATTTATGCAGTTGACTGATCAATTGTAATCACATTCTCCACGTTATCTAATAAGAACTACATCAACGCCGTGATTGACACAGGAATCAACTGTCCGCTTTAATGTTCTTCCCACACCATCAGGGGCACCTTTGCCGTGACCAGTTTGCATAAACTAAAACGATTACATTTAATTATTAAACAATGTTAAGAATAACTTTTTTTCGTTTATTTCGCTTTAAAAATCCGAAAGTAGTAAGAGGTCTTCATTACCTGTCACGCAAAATCATTACCATGTAGACGAAAAAAATGGTAAAGATGGCAATGGTGATGACGAATATGGATTATTTTCAATAAAACTCTAAAATTAATGTTTAAAGCAGAGAACTCGTCAGCTGTTTTGAGAACTTGCACAATGTACAAAAGCACACAACATGGTACAAAACAATCTAATGTTATCTTACCTGGTTAACCATGTTAACGACGATGACGCAAAATTGTGACAAATAATTTCTGACACCATGTTTTGGGCCAAAAATCCTATTTCTATTAGCAGCAACTCAAAGTGCGTGTGACTCCCCTTAGTATTAGAGACTGAGGAGTCGGTAAGCGTAAATCAGCCGGGTAGTACGATAAACGAAAAATGTACTTTGACAGTACCGCAATGGTGCTAACGATATTCGGTGACAATTATTTTATATATTTTTAATCTTAGATTTATTTTATTGAATTGCATTGTGATTTTACATATCGATCAAAGCAATATGAACTTACTTAATTTTAATTAAAGAAACGCAATCCGTTCGGTGGATTTTTCAAAAAATATATACAAATAACTATACCTCCAATATTTTCTGATATATGGTAATGACGTTCAGGGCGTGTTAATGTAATTAATAAAAAATAAAATCTAAGTAATAAAAGATTTTGTATTGCGGCGCATAATAGCGAAACATGTACCCTAGCGTTATCTCAAAGTTATATTTAGCATTGTGTAATTAAATATTCGCTGGAACACCTCTTTTTATAAAAACGCGAATGATCCGACCGCGTTTTTTTTGACAGCTACGCGATTTTAGCGGCCTTTCCGCTTCACATTGCAAATTTCATGGTTACTTTCTATGTTATTTTATAGATCAGATATATGATATTGATAACACCTTTTTTCCTACCTCTATGCGTTGACTAAAGGGTTATTTAAATTATGCAATTTATTGCACTGGCGAGTGGTGAAGCCTTTAGACATACCTTAATAATCTGTGGGTGAAGCTAATGAAGAACAACACGCGCTCTTTGTCATAATACTCATAATTTCATCCAGAATTATACTGTAAGTCATTAAATTAAAATTACGTTTATAAAAATTAAGTTTATAAAATTTTATCGATTAAGTGAACGAGATAGTGTCGTGGGCTCTTAGAATAGTATGTTATGTACATTAACCGTTAACTGTTACATATTTATTTATTTAAGTTATTTTCAACACACTTGCTCAAAACGACCTTTTTATTCCACCGATTTTTGGCTCATAAACCTAGATATTAAACACGCGTGCTTTTTCAGTATATTACGCACAAGTGCCTTTAGTTTATTAACCCAAACAATTTACATTTGTAGCCTAGTACCAAGTTGTAAGTACGAAGAAGAAGCGATATAATTTAGTCGGGTTATACCTTTTTTTTTTTCTTAGCAACAAACAGTTTTTATGCGGCAAATAACATTATCTACATATTTATTTCAATAAATTGGTGAAATCAGCTTTATTACTAAAAAACAACTCAATTTCATTAAAATCATTTATTTTTTCTGTAATTTGTATTTTAAACATGAATTATTACATTTTAAATTTGGCTGTTGGCCGATCTCGTTTGCGCCTTAGCCTTGCGCGCGCATCGGTATCGCGGCAAGAAAAAAAAACAACGCGCCAGCCGCCATTTTTCGTAAATAATTGACGGCTGTGACGAAGATAGTTTGGATTAATTATTGTGAAGTTTAATATTAACAAAAATGTCTTCTTTAAGTAAAGAAAATGAAGTCTTGTTTTTTTTTCGCAAGTGTGTTGAAAAACGTCGTATGTAACACGTGTGCCTGTGACCATAATATACGCGGCTTTCTTGTGGCGCACTCGCTTATCGCTCGTGCGCACACAATAGCGCCTTGTATACAATGGTCAACTTAGCACACTTGTATCATAATGTACTATTATCGACCGAACATTGGACCGAACCCTAAACTCGGATTCATAATTAGATTAGATTTCATCAAATCTTCCACGGTGTTGCCATTAAAATGAAATATTCCAACATTAGTAAATTTACTCTTAGTAATTTTAAGAATAACATTTAAATGTTCTGTTTAAATAAACATGCTTATATAAAAACCAGTCGTATACATGAATATTTAATTTGAAGCAGTTTTGTGGTAGAAATATTCATATTGCAAAGGTAAAACTTCAGGTCTCGATAACATTTGCAATCCGTTTTGATACAATAATATTAGAATTTGAAGATGTGCGTACATATTATTAATTATTATACTAAAATACGTAAATTTGAAAAAAAAAAACCAGTACCTAGTCGTGTTGGCAATTTTTAAGGCTTATTACATTATCCTAGAAATAAATTAATTAGTTCCTTTACTAAATTAAAAATTGTGAGCTCGGGTAACCATCACATGGCGATTAAAACATACATCAAGATACCACTCTACATAAAAAATATGGTAAAAGAGGCCACGTTTTGTAATGAGTTAAAAAAATATTTGATGTTAAAATGTTATTATGACTTAAAAGATTTTTTTTGATAATTAGTATACGTACACACCTAGTTAATAGTAATGGCATGTAATAATTCGTAATAATAATTCTTGACATTTAAATATATAGGAAAGTGTATTGTATTTGACATTGCAGTGCCCTCCCAGGGTTTATGTTAGAGCATTTAACTTATTATAACATCTTTGTAAACACAACATAAGGCAATAAAGTATATGACTATGACTATGACTATGACTATCCTGACTAATCTACTAACTCACTAATTAGAGCAAAACAACTAGGATCGTTTTTACTTAGAATTAAGGAATGTATGAATATAAATGTTTACTTCGATACATAACAAACACAAAGATTTAAAGTAGTAAAGGCGACAAACTTAACGAAACCACTACGTTTGTGTAGTTATATAGTGTGTACAGAAATGGAGACTACGTTTGAATTTTGACGCAAATTTCCTTAATTATCTACACCTCTATAAAGACTTTCGTTAAGTTTTTCACCTGCAGTAAGATAATTATATTTTTTATTACTAAGAAAGGGTTGGTGGCATCTGGACCGTCATACTGATATTGACAGGTGTTATTGTGTGACATTACTTGGTAGATTTGATGGAATGAATTATGAATCCGAGTTTAGTAATAACTAATAATAGTTAGGATTTGACATTTGACCTTCATTTGACTAGACATACCTTAATAATCTGTGCATTTGACACTCAAATTTGACATGTTCATTACATCTGGTCCGGTCGAGTCATGTGTCAAACAAACGTCACGACGAGCGTCAGTCAGGTCAGTCTGCCAGTCAGTAAAGTCAGTTGGTCAGTTGCTGTCAGTTGCTGTTACGAATTAGAACGTATCGTCACATCCTTTTTATTTGTGATTCTTGTCTGTAAAGAATTTGTTTGTTTTGTTTTGTCCTTGCATGTAGCGAAGATTTAAATAGCAGGTTATATGTTTTGCGATACTGTTATCGTTTAATTTTCAGTGTTCTCAAGTGTTCCATTTAATTCTAGTTTACTAAACAAGCTCGCCTTGTAATACTTTGTTCGATACTCCCGCTTCAACATTTTGTACCCAAGTCTAAGTGACCTCCTACATCTTTACATAGTATAGTATTGGTGCAACTCTGTACCATTCGTCATAAATTAAAGTAAGAAGTGAGTCATCGATGTAGTTAAGGCGGGAACGGGCGATAGTCACGGAATTTGGGAGTGTTGTTTTCTTGAACGTGAAGTTTTTCCTCTTTTAAGACATATTAAGGTGTTGCGACTACTAATTGATTTTGCGGTTAACAATCCAATTGACGTTGTACAAGTAATAATACTGAGGATTAAATGGATTTCGGTTTTTTTTTTAAATAATCTTTTTTTTATAGTATGAATTATATTCCAGATAATCTTGTAATAATGGCCGACATAATCGAAGAAAAAGTGATAATGACACCAAAGTGTAAAACATCGACTTCCACTACCCTAGTAGTGGAACGAAAAGCAGTGCTCCCTGAAGCTAGCGATAAAATACATGTGGCTGGAGGAGACCACACAGGCATCATTATCAATAAGGAACAAGTTTATGGTATGGAGTCTCTTTATCTATGCATGGTTTTATTTATTTTTAGATGTTACAGATATTAGTTATTTAATTTTCCTCATTAACCATTTTTATTTACCTATGCAAATGTGGACCTAAAATATATGGCATAATTGTACGTATGAATGTTGGATTTAACTTTACTGGTTTACCCAGTTGGTAGTGTCCATACCTACAAATCTAGTAGTCCGAGGTTCTAATCCTGGTAAGGGCAGGAATTTGTTTGTAGAGCGGGCTAGTGTTTGTTTTCTATATATTTAAGTATGTATACAAATACAAGTGGGTGTGTTTGTGTTCTGGTACCCATAGTTTAAACCTAGAGCTTAGTTTGGCTAGTTATTATTTAGATTTTACTTTTTTTTTTGTGATGTATTTGAAATTGATTGGATAATGTAATTTTAAGTTAGATTACACCGGGACCGCAGTGAATGCGAAAAGCACAAGACCGGTCTGAGTGGAAAGCCTTGGGGGAGGCCTATGGCCAGCAGTGGACGTCTTTCGGCTGACATGATGATGACGACACCATTCGATTGGAGAGTTTCAAAGATCTTATTAGAAACTAGCTTCTGCCAGCAATTTCGTCCACATAGAATTCGTTGTTTTGGAATCCCACGGAAACTTTTCGTTTTACTGGGATAAAAAGTAACCAACCAGGGTTAATAAAGCATTACAAAAGTGAAAGAATTTTTGAAATTCTGTTCGTGTTTAAGTTTATTCATTACAAACATACAAAGATCTATCCTCTTTATAATGTTAGTGTAGATGAGACTACTTAATATATTGTGCGGCTCTAAAAACTAACTATTCTTACTAAAGTTAGTAGTAAACAAAGGTAATAATAATAAATATCAGGGGACAATGTGACACCAATTGACCTAGTCACAAAGTAAGCTCTAGCCTTGTACTAAGGAAACTAGACAAAAATAACTTAAATAGAGAAATATATACTTAAATACATGGAAAACATCCATGACTCAGGAACAAATATTTGTGCTTATCTCACAAATATCTGCCCTTACCGGGAATTTAACCCAGGACTACCAAGTGAAGTCAGGGTCATTAAACATGGCAAAAAATGTAAAAAAACAGTAGTACTGTTTGACACGTAACCTCAATATTGCTGCAAACGAGTTTATTGTATTTTAACCACAATGGGAAAGTTATGATCAAGCGTGTAAATAATTAAAAATACCCCATGTGATGTCCAAAAGTATGTGATTGCGGAATAATGATGTTAAATTGGTCCATTTGGTTTTATTTAAATCTTTTGCTATTTCTATGGACCCCGACTGTAGGCCAGCGCGTCGTCAGAGTCTGAATATTACTGTGCACTCTGGACAGTTAATAAAACATAAGCAATAAGGAAGTATTGAATAAATCAATGCTCATACCTTGCTGCTGATAACATTGATAACCTACCACAGGAATTCTGTTTTATAAATTGCATATATGTATTTGTTCCAGTGACCTAATTACATTATTTTTATTTTGTTCCTTTGGCCCAATTAATTTCGTAGTATAATAAAGATATTGTTATAACAGTTTTTTTTTTTATCAAAGCAATTATACATTTTATGGTTCTAACCTAAAATTCTGTTTAAAAAAAGTGAAATTATTGACATGTGTTTAGATAGAACTTGTTTAAGTTACAATGATGCATCCTCCACTGCAATTTACATATAAATGTATTATTGTAACTGAGACAAGCTCTACCAGTATCTTTGATAGAAATTTCCAACTGGCCGTACACTGTAGCAGTAATTATCTGTAATAACATTAATTAAGCCCATCAAGTTTTCTTAGACATTAGATAACATTGTACAATGAACTCAATTTCTGCTTCTCATTAAGTGGCTACTCATTACCCATACAACGACTGAGTAAGTAATTCATTCTGAATGATGTCCATTATAAATAACTAGCTTATCTACAGTTATCTACGTATTTAATCTTAGAATTTAGGGGTTGAAACCACTGTCACAATTTCATATTCATTTTATTAGGCACCAATTACTTCATACACATGTTTTTTTCAATTAAAGTAGGTACCTACCTAGTACTTACCTAGTTACAAGTCATTATGATGTACAGTCAGCTGCAGAGATAAGTATACCCCCCTGCATAGGAAACTTGTATGCAGGAGGGTATACTTATCTCTGCAGCTGACTGTACATAAGCATCTTATTATTGTTTTAAGTACGCTTTTTTTTTGTTGATCTTGAGACAAAAAAAACATTGCTTACATCCCACTTTGTTTTATTTATTTTAACAATTTGACAATCTGTATTATCTATACATACCTATAATATGAGTGAAATAAGTTATATTTCGTTGGTGAGCACTTTGTTAAAAATAATTGTCCAATAAAAGGTTTATAGGCGAAAAAGTTGCCCAAAAACATTACATTAATGTATGTTCCTCTATACCTATTTAACCATAATAACTATAATGTTTCTAATGACATTCAATACCATCATTAAATTAATTGCATTTCGCAGTATTAATTTGTTTTTAATTTACATGTTATTTTGATGTTAGTTTTGCAATTCATATTTAGGTAATTATGATTTAAAAATAATGATTTTCGTGACATGGTGCTTAAACCTTTATTCGTGGAATCCTTCGGCCATAACACGCGCCGAAAATACGTATGACGATGTTAAGAACTTAGGTATGATGTTTTCAATTCAAAATCCACACGCATCAAATGCACATTCGGCGCGACCCGCCCAAATTGACGTTGCGTGATTGATTAAACGTAGGTAGGTACAGTCGGCTACAAAGAGATTTATCCACTTTTAGACATTATAACAATGCAAGGTAAAAAGTACATCCATCTCTTTGTAGTCGACTGTACGAAGAATTTACTTCTGACCTTCTAAAAACTTATTAGGTACAATCAGCTGTAAAAAAAACAAAGTTTCAATAATACAAATATTTACACGTCTTTATTATCCGGAGATACCTAATGGTCGTGTAAAGGAATATATTTTTGGAACGTGGGACGGAGCTGTCTGTATATTATGAGTTTCCCAAAATCGTTTCTCCGTAAAGTTACTTAATATAAAAAATATTATTTTCAAAGTTTCTCCCAATTCTAAGAAACAATATGCGAAACAATATGCGTCGCAAAGTACCCTTCGTACAATAGCCCAAAGACAGTTTGGGAGCGTGCTCGACGACTGAGGTGTTCTCAATGCAAAACACTAACGCGTCCTGCGCGACTGTCCCCCCGTAGTGCCCCCACGTATTGTTATTAGCGCGGAAGCAGGCATTCTAGCAAAGAAAGAAAGATCGCGCAACTGCTATACGTAGGTATACTAGCAGTCGCCTAAACTGTCCCAACGGCTATATCCCCCATCCGCTCCTATTCGATTTAGGTATAGATTCTCACTTTTAATCTGTCTTTTTGCCGGTGACACCCCTGGCATGTTTGTATTACACACAATTATTAGTTTATGGTTGTAAATGTAACCGCAGTTCTCCTTAATTACAGAAAACGGAGTAACAGAGCCATGTCACGCGCAGTTGGAGTTCCGCGTGTACCTTGTATCAGGAGCCACTGGGTCGCACACGCGCGAGGCGCGCGCGCTGCGCTTCTGGTTCAAGCCTCAGACGACTCCAAACGAGCGCCCGCACGAAGCCCAGGCCTTCTTCCGCGAGCTTGTCAGCCCGCAAGACTTCCCCAAAGGTATGTGATCCTGGTAACACCCGTACAGGATGACAATTGCAACTGACTGACCGAATTGGCGTGATGCTCAGAGCCTGAGTCCCTCTCTTATCTTATCATACTATTCACATTTTACATTTCATCTTTTCGTTCCTTGATTGAAGGACTTCCCCTCGTTTCCCCACTTTGCTAACGTGTGCAATTTACATTCTTGATAAGCTCTTATAAGTTTTCAAACACGTATTCTCGTCAAATGAAGTCAAATTTTAGAGTATAAGAGTTTTTTCCAGTAAGTACACTTGTTTAAAACTATCTTGAGTATTTTCTAGTGTCTTATTGTTTTACCAGAAAACACACGAATTCTGTTACATGTGTTATTCTACACAATTTAGACGTAATTTAATGTTGTCATTATGACTGGGCTCATGGTCAACAATTAATTACACGTCCATGACTATCGTACTTGATGTACCTAAACAATAGCAGTAACTACTTTAATAATAAAAAGAGATACAAATTGTTTATTCAGTAAGTAGAACGCACGGGCACTTTTACACGTCAAAAATTTACCAGCGCTTCGCAAGAGACCACTGCTGAGAAGAAACGCCGCAAGAAACTCAACAGTTAGTCGTTTTCTTAAATACTACTTACGATATTATACAATTATAAAGCTTAACCTAGCATTATATAAAACAATGAATCTAACAAAATAAAAAAAAATAAAAAATTCAAGCGTAGCTTGAACAGGGAAATGTGTCAAAAGTCAGAATTTTCATAGGGAGTAATAAGTAGTAGTAATAAAATATATATTTTAAATATACTTACCTATGACAGTGCAAGACAACCACGACAATGTTTTTAAAACGGTAGGAAATATATATTTGATTTTCCCATTTTATGATTATAAATAATAAGTTACCAACGAAATCAACGTCATGAATTATATTCAATAATATTATATCATCGAAACTTTATTTGTAACCAACCAACCGACCAACCGACCAACCGACTAACCGACCAACCGACCAACCGACCAACCGACCAACCAACCAACCAACAAACCAACCAACCAACCAACCTGGCGCACACATTCACTGCCAAGAGCTCTGATTTTCATACAAAATGGACTCACCTGTAGGGTTCTTGGCAGTTAATGTGGTCAAGTGTAATAATAATTTTGTGCACAAAGCAAAGACGTTTGTCAACTTAACTGCCATAGTAAAAAGGTCTGGTACCTATAGATATATTGAGACTTTTTGTGGTAAATACACACGTGAGATTCCCGTCTTTTAAAGAAAAAGCTAAAACACTGGCTGTTAAAGAAATACTGGCTACTTATAAGGTAATAATTATGTTAAATCTTCCCTTTTCCAGATTACGTGGGATTCATAAAGAAGATAATAAAACTAATGCAACACAAATATCTTCATCTGAAAATACTTGAGATAGAATTACGACAAGAAGGATCCGGAACCCCGCCACCAGGTATGAAATCAATCTATTTTAAGAATTTCGTCATAGAAAACTATACAGCGCTAAGTGAAGGCACAAACCAGCATAGTCTTTCAACACACACACACACACACAAACACACACATACTATTTCTGAAGCCAATTAGCACATGAGTTTTATTCATCGCTATGAAAAACAATTCCCACGCCAAAGACAGATAGCTGGAAAGTAGCGCGTACCTACCTAGGTACTTGAGTTTTAAGGACACTGACGTAGAGTGTTTTTCGCTGTATGCCGTGACAGATTTATCCGTAGATAGCGCGGTTCTTATTTATATAATATTGTCGTAGAAAAGTTTCACATCGATAATAATAAATAATGTAACTTCAGCTTATCCGTTCCGATCGTATAAAATCCAACGAGCAAATGTATGTTACTTAGGTACTTTATGTTATAAGGAACGCATCATTGTTAAAAAGTGTAGCTCAGTCCTATACCGTTTTATTGGCTAAAAAGGAGTTTTATTTACAATCTATTTTAAACATAAATTGAGCCCTAGAACTTCACGCGCATGTTAAAGGATAAGAGGCCGTTCAGACTAACAGGAAACGCGCGGTTGATTATTTGTTACAAAAAATGCGCGGTTACCTCTGAACGCCTAGAAAATGTTCAAGTAAATAAGAACTGCGTGTTAGGAGAGTAAGACAAAGAACCAATAATTTTACTAACAAAACTGTTGTATGAAGACCAAAAAGTTGGTCCCATTTAGCAAATATTTAATAGCGTAACGTAACGTAACGTTAACCATACAAACACCGAAGGCGAAAAAGTTCCATTATGCGACGCAATGTTTCCTCGCAATTGTTTGGCTAATATTTGTCGCACAAAGGAAAGTTTCATTAAACATTTTAATAGCGTGAATTGCATGCCCAACTTTTTGGTCCTCACCTAAGTATTGTTTAGGTGCTGGTTTAATCGGTATATTTTGTCATGTTAAGTATTTTTTTAAGCTGCATTATAAATATATTCACTATAACTTTTGTTATTTATCGTACAGAATCGAATGGCGTTATTTCAAGTAAGACATATACTTACGTCTATTGTAATGGCTGTATGTATACAAATGACTTTTTCTTTTATTGAGTGATGCATGGTCTTTGTTATATCTATTAATTTTATTTTGTTTATGCGCTTATAAATAAGTTAACTATGATTGATAATTATTATTGCCTTATAGTTTTTATAAAGTATTAAACTTTCAAAGTATCACACAATGTTTGCGGTCTAGACTAATCATTTGAGACACATTTTTATGCCATGCCATACAACATTGCATGATAAATCTTATTAATTTGTATATTATGATATATTATTTATGATTTATGTAAATATAACCGCTTGTCCTGCTAAATAATAACGATATCAACTCAGACTTGTCGTCGGCTGTCGTTTATAAAATTCGCAACTTTGGTGCCAGTCGCATTTCACATAAAATGCATAAAAACGGTTACAAAGGGAATTCTTTAATTTAGTTAACATTTACAGTCGACTAAGAAGACATGTATCAATTTATGCAAACGTGTCATGTCTTTTATTCGACTGTAAGAATGGGATCAACCCGACGTTCAATATTTGAAATTTGACGTTTTGTAATAGCCCTGTACATGCAACTTCCGTTCTTAACATTTTCCTACCACTTAAATAAAGCCCATGCGCATAAGCGACAACCGGTGACTTGGAAAATTGCAAAGCACATAATATCAACTGTTGTCTGACTTAACATCAAATAGTTAAATGCGATTGTATGACCCTAAATGATAAAATTTCGAATAAAAGGGCCATTCCCTTTTTTCACACAACACCTTAGTGGTTCATTTATAGTAGCTCGTTAGCATTGAAATTTATAGATGGTAGTGTAATTATTATTGGTTAAATTCAGGTATGAATCTGTGGTTATAATTATTGTATCCTATTTTTCTTTAATAGGTATGTCTTATTTTGAAATACTCAAATTATTTTTAATCACCAGAAAATAAATATTAATTAAATTAGTATTTGCACATTTCTTAAATTATTTGGGTATTTCATATTTTTATTGCTATATTAAGACGAGTGTGTGTTTCAGCTTTTATTGACGAAAGCGTGGCCAACCATGCGCCTGTGATATCGGAACAGAGAGTGCTGGACATGATTGAAAATGCATACCCCAATGCACTGACTGTAGAGGACTTTATTAGGTAAGTTGTAAAAAATTGCAATCCATTATTAAACCTTTCTGATGAGCTAGAAACTTGAACCTTAATATATAGTTCAGAGCAGGATGGCAATACAATATGATCATTATCAAGACGTAGTTTCATTAAACCGTTTTAATAACAAGGTCATGTTTTTGTATCTAAATAACTTATAAAATATGTAATGCGTAAAGTAACAGATTGACACTTAGTAACCCGCGAGGCCGCGACTCGAAAATACACTGACGTGTCTTGCCGACTGGGACAGTGAGATATACGCGTTAACTTACTATCAAGTAACCAAAACATAAACGGTTTTTAGAAATAGAAAAAATATAAGAAGAAATTAATAGTAACTTTATGAGTAGAAATTAATTGGCCGTGTGGTTGCCGGCTTAGAATAGTGCCACTCCATGTCTTCTCGTGGAAGTTGTAAGAGGCGACTAAGGGAATAAATGCTTGTAGTATTGTTAGGCGATGGACTTGCAACCTGTCACTAATATACACATGGTAAACATCTAAGCCTGATTGTGCAAAATGCGTTAACAAGTTTTTAGATTTGTTGGTAATTCTGTAGCTCTGCCTACCCCACTCTGAGAATGAAGGCGTGAGTATATGTATGTATGTAATCAGTGTATTCGTAATTCCTGGATCATGTTCATGTTTATTGCGTTCGTCCGATTGGAGTTATGAGATTACAAATGTCTAAGGCCTTCAGAGTTCACTTACCATCGAGTGACCAGCGTGTTCGTTTGCAATCTCCAGAAAAGACGTTCACGTGCCTTTTTACTTCATTAACTTTGAATTATTATAATCGCGTTCATTATATTAAATATCGCGTTGCCATTTCAGCGCGGGAACATGGTCCAAGGCAGATGTGAAGGATGCCCTGGAGGCACTGGAAGAAAAGGGACTCACGAGAGCGATGTCTGAAGGGCTATACATACGACAGCACAGTGTTGATACGCAGGTAAAAAAATGCAACGAAGCTTACTGTATCGTATAATGGCCGAAGCCTATATTCAAACCGCGGATAAATAAGCTTACTTCGGATTAAAATTTGTATGGGCAAATGTCTAAAAATGTCACGGTTTGAATATAGGGTTCTGCCGTAAGTAAAGATCGGCTTTGCTAGTCATCACAGAGCTCACGAACGACGCTCTAAATAGTCGGATCCTAGTCGCTGTGGCCGAAATCGGTCTGGATCGATATATATATATATATATATATATATATATATATATATATATATATATATATATATATATATATATATATATATCTGCCGTAAGTATATGTAATAGAGTAATAAATTGGGATAGGGATAGACCAATAAAAATACCTTACGGTTTTTACATTCTAATTCGAAAGAATATGTCTGTTTAAGAGACCAATTTCATTAATTTTATATTTGACCCAATAGTTTTGTTTTAATATCTTTTTTTATATAGCAGACATTTAATGGACGACATGATTATTTTGAGTTTGTGTTAGCGGTTTCTAACAAGTTACAATAATTAAATGATATCTAATCATAAAAAGCGATTGTAATAGTGTTTTAAAACATACTATTTCAAGCGGTTTTCGCCTAACCCGTAAGATACACCTAGGAGGGCTTCAAGCCGAAAACGAAGGTCAAACAAAGGTTAAATATAGTTTTGTCGAAATATCCGAAATAAATAAATATTTTGAAAACTTAATAATGCAGAACGGCTTTAAAACCCTATTTCTCGAAATGGATTTCGAATTAGAGTAATTGTAAAAATATGAACAATCCCAATTATAGTAATTTGATAAGTTAAACAAAAATGCAACAAATAATTGTTGTATGTAAGTAGGGCGTGCAGTACCGGAACCGGTTCCAAGTTTTTCATTTCCCGGTACCGGCCCTGACCTGGTTCTCCCGGTTCTTTATGCTGAGCTGAATTATTTTCATAGTTTTTCTTCTTTAAGACATAATTTAACTGAGAATCGTGTAAATAACTCTAATAATAATGAAAAAGAAATCGTTTGAATAATATAGATTTTTTTTATGGATAAAAAAACAATTTTAGTAATAAAACACTTTAATCAGTCTTTACTCTTGACAGTTACTTTAACCAGATCTTAATTAATAAATTAGTTAACTGGTGTAATCGATCATAACCGTAATGTTATGTTATGAAACATGTGTAGTACGTAATACTTGGGCTAATCAACTTTTTTAACCGACACAAAACTTTTAAATTTCGTTCTAAAATTTCAGCTTCACATATGGCTTAAGCCAATATACGATGTTGTAACTTGCAAGCTTGCAACGTCGCATCGCACGCTTCACGACAGTCGCGAGTGTCGCGACGTTGCCGAACTTGCCCGTGCGTTACTTGTTAATAATATAAATGTATATTTGAAGTTATAGAAGGAACCGGGAGAACCGGGACTCGGTGCTTGGTACCGGTTCTTTGGAATCCCAATAAAATCCCGGGATTTCCCGGGAAATCGAGAACCGGTATTTCCCGGGAGCACGCCCTATATGTAAGCCTCTTAAGGAAACAAATTAGGGTAACTACGAGGCCTGTTTGATAGGTCGTTTTAAAAAGTAAAAAAGTTTTTTTTAAACAAACACACACATTTACACATTTATTTCTCAACACTTGTTCCAGCGAGTTTCCATTTTTTTTATCCCCTCCATAAAATACGTTTTGTCAAGGTCTTCAAAATAAGCGTTTACCCCTGCGATGCAGTCCTCATTTGTCAAAAAACTTTGCCCTCCAAGCCTTCTTTTCAGATTTGGGAATAGGTAATAATCGCACGGAGCTAGATCCGGCGAATACGGAGCATGCGGAACCAGCTCGAAGCCCAACTCGTGGATTTTGGCCATTGCAATAGTTGACGTGTGCACTGGGGCATGGTCTTGATGAAAGAGGACTTTCTTGGGGGACAATTTTGCTCGTTTTTCCAACAATTCGGCATTAAAACGGTCCAATAATTCTGCGTAATAACGGACAGTGATAGTCTTTCCCTTTTCCAAGTAATCAATCATAATTAGTGATGTGCCGTTCCCGGGAATATTCTCAGGAATATTCCCACACAAAGGGAACATCGGGGAATTTTGAAAGTGTATAGGTTCACATATTGTGTGATTGAGGATTATATCAAAACGTTATTCATTGAAATATTTACCGAGTCATTAAATAGTGTAACTCACTTGCGAAAGTAAATTCCCAATGTTTCCGGGAACATTCCCAATATTCCCGGGGTATATTCCTAACGTTCCTAGGAATATTCCCATAATTGCTAGGAAAGTTGAATCAAACATTTTTTGAAAAGTTTTTTTTTTGTTAGATTTTGTTAGAGTGTATATCTATACAAATCATCACAGTTTCATTTACAAATCACAGTAAATCATGTACTTTGGTTCTTGCAGTACTTATTATAATATAAATACTAGGACGAATCTGATTTTTTTTTATGCATTCGTACTGCACCGTTAAAAAAAGACTGGTAAAAAACACACAGGTTTTTAGCAAAAGTCATTTAATTCTGCTGATTACTTCATTATTAACTAAGTTTTATAAAAAAATAATTTGCCCAATCTGTAATGCAATATTCCCCTGTTTTGGGAATATACCTGGGAATAAAGGAATATTCCCCATAGGAAAATTCCCATTCCCGGGAATATTCCCACGGCACATCACTAATCATAATGATTCCTTCGCCATCCCAGAAGAATGTCGCCATCACCTTCCCAGCCTACAAAACAGTCTTAGCCTTCTTTGGGGCACGTTCACCAGTCGCCATCCATTGTTTTGATTGCTATTTTGATTCAGGTGTATTTATTTATTCGTTTCGTCCACAGTGACAAATCGACTCGAAAATTCCGAGGATTACGCTTCATCATATCTAAACACAGTTTTGAAATTCGCTATCTTTCGCGTTTTTGTTCGATTGTCAACAAACGTGGCACCCATCGCCCCATGCGTTGTCATACCCAAATCTTCTTGCAGGAATCTCTGACTGCCAGTGTTAATGCCATTTACCAGAAAAAAGGTTTTACAAATACTTTTTAAAAGGACTTATCAAATAGCCCTCGTATGTTTGGTTTTATATTCGGAGTTTTTCTCGTCAACAGTTGAATAAGACAAAAAGATTATAAATTTATATTTTAATGTATCGTTTTTTTTAAACTACCTGAAGAACCCATTAAATAGAAAAAAAACTTATAAAGAGATTACAATTCATATAAACAAATATTTGCTTATAAATTGTGCAGGTGGTGAAACAAATGCCGACGCTGTGTTCTTCGCGACAACCTAGTATCGCGGTCATCACGGCGTTGTACTGCGAAAAGCAAGCCGTTGATGCTATGATGGATAACCAGGAAACGTTTGTTCGCTATACGACAGTTGGTAAGTCTTACCAGAATTTCACTAACAACTTACTTATAGTACATTGTGTATTAAGGGTGGTAAAGGCAGAATTACAAACGAGAGTTTGTTAGAAGCCCGAAGCCGAAGGCTGAGGGCTTTAATGACTCGAGCTTTGTAATTCCTTTACCACCCGTGTAACATACAATGTTTTTCATCACAATTGCGAGAAAATGAGATAAAATCAGACAAAAGATCATATTTATAAATTAGCGGCAGACTACATCATTGTCTATGACTTACCACAGATAACGTCAAACGTGTTCAGGAGTCCGATTCTAGTGACAGTCGAGATCAATAGTTTATATGCGAGATTTTTAGAAAATTGTATGCAACTGACATTTCATCTCGAATGAAATTTCATATCTTATGGCACAAGAATTGGGGTCCTGACGTATAATGATAGTTTGAGTCCACGCATTATATTTAAAAAAAAAGCTTTTACGTACGATAGGGCGTAATGGTAAAAAAAAGGCCCGCGGGTATTATTTTGGATTTACGGTCGATTTTACTAGCATGTTAGGACACTATTTACGAGCAAGTGTGATGAAATAGTAGATTGTACAACAAGTGCATAAAACGAGCCATATTACCCAAGATGTGCATATAGCCACACGAGCCGGAACGGCGAGTGTGGATAGTCACGTCGAGGGGTTTTATGCTCGAATTTTACACTCTGCTTTTCACTTCGATTGCAAGGAAATAAAACAAGAAGCACATACTTATAGGATAATTTATTAAATTTTTATATTTAATGTAAGTAATTAAAATGTTATGTTTGTGCATGGCTGTAAGGCCTGATTACCTTCTTAAATTTTTTTTTAATTTTCGACTATGTGACGTTTGACCGGTTTGACTATGGCCTGATGCTTAATGCCAAGTTATTATAAATATTTGCGTTGTATTTTTTTACCGTAAATGCACGCCGTAGGTATTATTCGTAAAGTATTTAGATAGTTATACAAATGTCGTACAATTAAATTAAGATGTAACCAAAATCTCATAAAAATATATCAATTAAATACACCTTGTATTGTGTGAAGGCTGTAAGGTCTGATTGCCTTAGTCTTAAAAGAAGAAATTACTTTATGCACTAGTGCATAAAATGCGATTTTATGCAGCCTATACCCAGCATAAAGAAGGACTTTACGAGCATGAGAAGTGAAAATATGTTTTTTAACTCTCGAGATACTGACTTCCCCTCCCTTAGTGTTAATGTAGTTATTATAAAAAGTCATAAAAACAATTATATAAGCTGTCAGTAATCATTGTAGATTGACTCAACTATAGCGGATGATTTTAGAGAAATCAGTGAAATCACGTTATCCTGGGTTTAGTCGGTTGTTTTTTTTGGGTGATTTTTCAACAAATTCCACTGCATGAAAGTATATACTCGTTACCCTGGCTTTCGTTTGTAAGCTAACTTTGTAACACGCTGTTTATAGAATTTGCATAACTTTCCAAAATTGCAATAACTACGAAAGTGTCAAATTTCCATGTCAGAAGCACCAGAACCTATTTAGCCACAGTTAAGGTTCCGCAGTATGGGACAAACGATTTGAAAGATCAGTTTCCCAAAATCGTTATTTCTTAGTAGTAGAATTTGTAGTCGCATTTTTTTACCAAATAACATTGGGCGCTTAGTATTTTCCGGTCAGTATATCTGATTACAGTGACTACCCGTAATATCGCTTTCAAACATTTGCCATTACTGATTGATCAAATGCCAGTCTGTTCTTCTTCTTCTTCTCGCGTCGGTCGATGGTTTTTTTCTTCCAACAGACTGTACGGGACCAGAAACTTGCGACACCTAACACCAGTCTGTTGAGAGAATGCTTTACTTTCACCTTATTACACGTGCCTCCAGCTATGTAAACAGTTCGTAGGTATGTAGGCATTTCGTGTGGATATCTCACACCGTGCTAAATTATTTAAAAATAATAAGTTTCTGTCAAAAAAAAAATATTTTCGGACAAGTTTTTGTTGCCGACTGTACTGTTTTTTTGCAAAATCTTTATCTGCTTATCAACACCAAACTATTGAGTCCTAACACGGTGGGTCTACGTTAAGAATAGCTGATATCCTGTCGCCAACTACCGAATCCATCATCAGTTCACCTCTCAGATACCATAATATTGCGTCATTGGGTTGACATACGTAGTCCAAATTTCAGCCTAAAGATAAAAGATAAAAGAAATTTATTCAGTAAGTAGGCCGCTCGGGCGCTTTTACACGTCAAGATACTACCAGCGCTTCCCAAGAGGAGACCACTGCTGAGAAGAAACGCCGCAAGAAACTCAGCAGTCAGTCATTTTTTAAACATATTTCATATTACAATGGTACAACTTAGTCTAGCATTATATAAAGCTACAAGTATTAAATTAAATATAATATGAAATAACAGTAGTTCAGCAGGAAAACATGCCAAAAATCTTACGGGAGAGAAAGATAGAAAAGAATAAAATAAAATAAAATAGAATCAACTACTTATATACCTATATGTGTATATGAGATGGTGCAAGATGACCACATAAAAGTTTCGATATGTTTTCCTGCATCAACGGTGTCCCCCAGACAAGAAAAAGCAGGATAAAGCTTTTCCATTTGAACAAATTATTATTTACTAAGTTTCGGGTGTAGGCCATGCATTTTTGTCTGTTAGATAGTCCTCGACCCTATAATACGCTTTAGACATTAACGACCTTTTCAAATATTTTTTAAGTGCTGGAAAGGGTAACTTTAAAACTACTTCAGGTAATTTATTATAGAAATGAATGCATTGACCAACAAATGATTTATATACTTTACGGACACGGAATTTTCGCCTATTCCGTTAACAGGAAGTGTCAAATCAAAGAAGGTCAAATTTAACTTGCAAGATTTGACCCGTACATGCATACATACATACATTGCAAGCTTGTAAAAAGGTTTTTAATAGTATTTAATTGTATACATTCCTTTCGTTTCCAGCTACGCAAGTGCCTTCCTTTATTGCGGTTTATTTTGGAACCATTTTGCTTTCCGTTTTGTGACGCATGGTCCTAAATAAATGAATAATCTAAATTCATTACAAGGAAACTTATAGACGTTAAATTACGTTCGCAACTTACCTCGTCGCTGTATGGATAATTTTAATGCTTAATTGTTACTTGCGTTTGCTCGCGACTTCGTTTGATATTTCTTCACTTGGGAACTATAAAATTTTCCGTATTCAAAATTGTTTTGGAGTGTAGTTTATATAGATTACCAATATGTGAAAGTAAACGTTAGCAACATGATAACGATATGGTTTGGTGGCGGATGGCCTAGTAGGTTATGATTATAACCCTGCCAACGAAGAAGAACAAGATGAGCGCGAGTACTTATTTGTCCTCGACTTTTATTATATATGGTGTGTTTTCAATCCACAACGTCCCGCCCCACTATTTTATTCTACGTACATGCTAACATGACGCTATTTGTGAAACTTAGATCTTTTTGATCAATAATTGCCCGCCAACATTATTGTCGGGAAATTTTCGTTTCGTCGCTCATAAATAAATCAGTTTGCTATTTTTACTCCGTCATCACGTACTTCTGAAGTTTGAGCATGATCATATATTTAGTTCGTTTTTGATGAAAAGCACTTTCGGTAAAAATACAATGAGAGCTGACAATTTTCTTTACCCAGCAGTGCGGTAGCGACGAAATTAATATCAGACTTATATGTAATGTTTAAATATCAGAAAAATCAATGGTGCCTTTAAATAAGCTATGTTCGCGCCGAGTGCTTAACCCGCAAATCGAATGGTATGTTAACCGTCTGCCCTTTCTTTCAATCACGTAATAACTAGTAAGAGTAAAACGGGTTAAGCTTTCAAAGGTTTCGTCTTAGTATTTCGGAGTAAACACCTGGGGGGTACCTATGACTGAAGCGCGATGAACGTTAACAAATTGGCTGGCTGGAGTGGCTAGACACTAGACATTGCGAAACGACGACTTGGCTACGTGCTGTACGAACTTCACATATTTTGATGAAAAACTAATTGACTTGAAGCTTTGGCTTACTAAATAGTTAATGGGTTTATTAGAATGAGCCGAATCGCACTGCGCGTGGTCGGTCCGTTGGGCGACACCTTGCCAACAACTTATACGCTGAAAAGTACCTTTAAAATTATACTTCGGACATATAATATGATGATGATGATGATGGTGGTGATGATGATGATGATGATGGTGATGATGATGATGATGAGTATACATATATTCAACTTTTTAAAATAATAATTATACATAGCATTATTCCCATCACTATTTCATCCTCTATCTCAAGACAATTACACTCAGGTATATTTGTTATTACCATTGGCACTCCGAATAGGACCCAACTGTAGCTGCTATTAGGCATTTCAGACAGCGTCAGTGTCAACACCACGCTAAACAGACAACTTTTTAAAAATTGATTAGTAATTAATAGTTAGTGTTCGATCTACGAGTAGCTTGAATATAAGATCATATGCGTTATGATAAGACGCAACAGTGTGCTGAGGCCTGCGCTGTAGTGAAATGAGGTAGTTAAGCTTAGAGTAGTTAAGCTCTGGAGCGTTTACCGGGCGATTCAAACCGTTCTTTTTGTTTTTGGACTTATAAACGGCGAAAATTATTAAACAATGTATTTTGATAGTTTCGGTAGTAATAATAACAATAAAAAGCAAAACGTTTATAAAACTCGACTGTTGTTGCTAACCAACTTTAAATCAATGATTGTTCGAAATAAAAAATGATCAAATAAACCTAAAGATGATTTTAAATACCTATTCAATGATACCCCAATTGTCATAAGATCATCGACTTTTTTTACTTTTGTACAATAATATGGCGTCTAGCTGCCGCCATATTGAATTTTAATTACTGTCATATTACACAAGATTAAAACAAATCGATTGCCATAAGAATCATCAAAATCGGTCCATGGTTTTAGTTTCTAGAGCGCCACAAAGGGACAAACATACATATATAGACTTATAAACACATTATCGGCATCTTCGGCACTCGGATAAAAAGCCAGGTAACAATGAGAAAGATCGCCAACTTTTTGATATTTTGTAAATGTGCTCTAGCCACATGCTACGCGTATGAGGAGAAACATGTTCGTTACAAAATGACGAAATCTAGGTACATTTTTAATATCGACAGCCTCATAGAGTCACTCGTTTCTTCTTATCATTTGTATGCAGATGATTTCCAGATTTCAGCAGCGGCTGGCGGCCTCGATGATTTTCCTGGTCATGTTAACCAAATTAACAGCGACCTCGTGGCAATACGTGCTTGGGTGTAATCTTTCGGGTCGAAGGTTAATACAAACATAACCCAGGCTATATAGTAATTGGGAGCCCATATTTTATTTCTAAATTGTCTGAAATTGTGGTGCCTAGTTTTATCTACGATGGCACTCGTAATATGTACCTAATGCATACATTCTGTAAACGCTCAAGCTTGTCAAGCAGCTACTCCCTAACATCTAGAAAAACGATGTCACCGTAATAGAGGTGGGGAAGTAAGCGAGAGTGAGCCAGGGCTATTTTAGTATTTAAATTAAGGTAGAACGTTCTGCAGGCGCCTTAGCGAATGAAGTGACCCAACGACCCTCGCGCATCTCGTACGAGTTTAGGCGCGCTTGCAAGGCGGTAGCAAATATTTGCTACCGGATTTATATTTGTGTGAAAAGCGCGAATATATATATAATCTAGGATTTTTTTCTATGTATTTAAATATGTATTTCTTTATATAAGTAGGTACGTTTATCGTTGTCTAGTACCCATAGTACAAGCCTAGATCTTAGTTTGGGACAAGGTAAATTGTATGAAATTATTATTTATTTAATCCGCTGGGTTGGTGACTGACTGTCAATATCAGACTTTACCACGCAGAGATTAAATTACATTTCGTTAAACACTTTCCCTTCGTTATAAATGGTCGAGATTTATATTAATTCCAATTAATATGAATATGTAGAAGGAAAAGTGTTTACAGTGTAAATAAGCTCATCACATATTATTAATAAACGTGTCTTTTAAGTTAGATAGTGCATTTACGTCAATGTGATATAAACAACACCATTTTCTGTATTCCCCGAAAGGAATAATGTATTGTAAGAACATCTTAGTTCTTGGAGTTGTTATGAATAAAGATTATTGAACAGTAATG
Source organism: Acleris sparsana (assembly GCA_923062465.1). Taxonomy (NCBI): domain Eukaryota; kingdom Metazoa; phylum Arthropoda; class Insecta; order Lepidoptera; family Tortricidae; genus Acleris; species Acleris sparsana. Next base: position 9,661,697 of record OV281293.1, read on the forward strand.
TATTTATGGTATTTCAAAATAGTATGAATGAACCTAAACACAACCTCATGCAATCAGTTTTTAATAACGATTATAGACTTTTTATTTCTTCAAATATTACGTATCATTCTAATCTGTCGTTTTTTTAGTAGGTATGTAATATATAAGTGCTTACTAATAAAAATAGATAACTCACAAATAAAATTGTAACAAGAGACAAGTACTCTTATCTTCTCAAAGACCGGCAACGCAGCTGCAATCTCTCCAGGTGTTGCAGGTGTCCATGGGCGGCGGTGATCACTTCACATCAGGTGACCCGCTAGCTGATTTGTCTACTCTCATAAAAAACTAAGGGACAGCAATTTGGAAACTATTTTTTCATCAGGCTTTTGATAAGTTAGATTCTTCGTCTGTCTGTCTTCGTTCGGTGCTTAATATGTGATGATGAATTATTTTCATCATTTTAATAATACCTACTCGTTTCTTATAATGCAAAAGGGTTATTTAACCGACTTTTGATAACATTTTACGTAATTGACAAAAATAACGTCAGTTTACTTCGCCTTTAAAAACCATGCCTTTAATCAATCCATTAAATCCACGTAGGCAATAGCTAGATTGCCTATGTGGACATAAGACTTTTTATAAATATGGTTTATTTAATAAGTTATTCATGGAAATAGAATCGTGTTCACTTTTTATTTATAAAAATTAGTATAGAAGTGTCTACTTAACTATAAGGTAACTAAAAATAAGTTTCATTAAATCGGGTACTGTGTGTTTTTTCAACAGGGACAAACAAACCTACAGTGGCAAAATTTAAAAACACAGGCATCTTTAACCCTTAATAAGGCCCCAGTTATACAGTTATGCTAGGTAAAAATTAAATACAGTTTCATGTTTGACACTTCCTGGGGAATCATTTAAAGCAAGTCATTTTTCGTGCAAAAACAACAGAATATGTATCATATTCTGTAGTACGTAAGGTTGAAATTCTAAATAAATGTATGTGGTCACTAAATCGCCTCTACCTTAATAAGAGTTAACACCATTCCGATGTTCTTTTTACCACGTTTTATTAGCTCTCACCAAAGTAGGTACTTACCTACTTAAAACTCACTAAATGTTTACTGATTTCTGAAAGTTAGTATTTTTTCATCTGACCGGTGACTAAAATTATAACGCCTATGGCATTAAATACGACACGAACGTCGAGATCACCGCGTGACTTATCATCGCCATTGTCGTACATCAAAAACTTACTTTTGCATGTAAAGTTATGTCCAAATTGGATCATATTTGATTTATGAACGTATCAGACCAGGTACAAAACTGCGTTCGTGAATCATTTGTGATTCATTGGACCAGATAACCTGATTGGTAAATGATTTTCATTAAAATCACATCAATGAAAATCTATAATCGACTCCCATATTACTCTTTGTTTTTTGTCGGTACAAATTCTGCAAACGATTTGATATTAACTTACCGGAGAGCTAGTTGTTTGATAATATAAACACAGTTAAGAAATTGATTACAATTCTAATATAGTACCAAAAATATAAAAGTTATATAATATTTTTCCGTTTTTAAGTAAACCATCTAGAATTATTGGGGAATTTCTGAAACAGTTTGAAAATAAAATGAAGAAATAGTTTTTTAATAAGTAGTATTTATTTAATACTTTCGAATTTACGAATGCAGATTCCTCTGTGATGTATATAAGCGTAAATTATGATTAAATGAATAAATACACTACCAATCCAACATATTAAAAAACATCGCACTTGATTTTGTACCGGACAGCACATTTTCAAAACATACTTGTTACAAACTATTTGTGTTACATTATTTGTTTCGTTGTAATCTTTAAGTTAACATTCATAGCTATAAAACACTCATTGTTTAATCAGAAGACATGACTAATAGCTGAAGTAATAGGCGTGGCATTGATAAGAAATTTACAATTACTACAGGGCTGGGTTCTATAATTCGTTTATTCATTCCTTGTTGCATGTGTGTGGTGTTCTATAAAGAGATTTTGTATTGTATACATTTGCAACACTTTTCTTTAAACCGCATCATAATCGGTTCAACCAAACTCGAGATAATCGCGGACAAACACATACATAACACATACGGGTCAAACTGAGAACCTCCTTTTTAAAGTCGGTTAAAAAGGGTCTATATTATCCGCCATACATTCAGCTTTTAAAAGTACATAACGTTTTTCATCATAATTAGTGTTGGTCATAATGTTAAAAATCAAATTAGAAAGTATAATTTGCAGTTCCTATTTTCGCTAGTCATATTATTCGAAGTCATAAAAAATATATTCGTAACCTTTAATATCGTACACAGTGTATTACACTTTATATTGTTAAAAGGTAATAAATAATATTGCTTTATTTTTGATAGCAATACTGTGACCCTAGTGGAAAAGGATAAAAGTCTCTCGAGGTTTAGGAGAAAAACGATATATTTCTAGTATACTCTGTAAATGAAGTTTACCCCTTCTTATTAAGATAAATCGACTTGTATCCATTTTCCCTAGAGCCACAGTTACAAGGTCTAAAGCCTAAAGTTGTTTATACATAACATTTAAGTAAGTACCTAACGTTTGCAAGTACCTTATACCAGTAATACTTCCGTGGGCATATAAAAAAGGCCCATTAGACAATGGAACGGTATGAATAAAAACAACACTTCAGAATATATGCCCTAAATATAAAATATTTCTGAATAATTTATCGATATACGTACCTTTGAATGTTATAACGGGTTGGCTTAAAGTAATGAGGATTATATTTTTTAGAGTTATATAGCTTTTTGTTATCTAAAAATTAACTAAAACTATTACGATAATCAGGTAAAGAGGTTCCCCATCTTCAATTGTTTGTGGTACTCTTCTTACCATCTTCATCACAAGTTGGACAACATCTATCTTTCCTTTTTTTAGTTACTTTATTTATTTAATAATTACAATAATAGGTTCAGTTAATACAAAAACACCTACATATAGGTAGTTAGTTAGTCGTTTTTGTACCCCAATGTTCAACACTTCAAGCGTAATAAAGCACCCAATAAACCCAGACTCGGTTGAAGCTCCTCAAAAGAACTTGTTGAAGTGTTGAACATTGTATTTCTTTAAAATATTCCTTATAGTTACACCCACTCGTAACATCATATTTTTCAGCTAACTTATTCTGGGAGACAACCACTTTGTTTAGTGCAAACTTTGGCACTTTACTCTCTTTACTGTCTCGATCATTAAGAATGGGTTGTCTTTCTGTTTTTGATAAAGCTTTAGTCCCTATAATACGTTTCCACCGCTGCTGGATCAAACATTTACATTTTTAGCTTTGATGTGAGAGACCACTTCAGATTATTTACCCTTTTTTTGCTCTTTTAACCATATTGACATATTTGCTATTTATTACAACTGTCAAAATCCTTTTTGCTTCTTTTCAATGCCTGCTTTTATCAATTTAATACAATCTAATTACTTTAAGCTAACCCGTTAGATTTCAAATTCGTAACTTAAGAAAACTATAATATAACGTTTGTAAGAATTAATAAGAGTTTTCTTTACACTTTTTTGACTTATGAATGAACTTATGATTTAAGCATAAATAACATGGATAAACATTTCTGGCTTTCATAATTCGATATAATTAGTTTAAGGGAGACAAAGGGATCGCCGAAACACATTAGTCATTACCCTCCTTTTTGTGTATTCGGGAATAAAATTGATTTATATTACTCAATTACTTTTCTCTACAGGATGGAAAAAACCAACGCCACATGGACGGCAACAACCTTAAATAGGTATTGGAAATAGCAAATTCTATTCCAAGGAGACTTATATTATCGAAAAAAAATCGGCATTTATGGATTTTTGAAAATTCGTCTTCCTTAACCGGGAATTGTACTGGTCGAATATGACAAAACAAAGTCGTGTTTTTTTTACGCTCTTTTTCAGTTTAAATGTGTAAATATGTGTAATAGATATAAATTATCACTATCAATGACCCTTTCGATTTTTATCGTAAAACACGACTCTATTGTTTGTTGTTGTTGTTGTGTATTGTTGTTTGTTATATTCGACCGCATATCGATTCCCGTTTAAGGCAGAAAAAAAATAAGAAATCTATAAAAGCACGATTTTTTTTTTTAAATAAAAGTATTCTCCTTTGCGTACAATTTGCTATTTTAAATATTTAAGGTAGTTGCCGTCCATATGGCGATCGTTTTTTCCACCCAGTATAATCATTTGTGAATCACAACCACGGTTTGTGATTGATGACAATGCGGTCAAATATTTAAATAAAAAGAAACTCACTACGACACTATGGCATTGGGCTGAAAACTTGTTAATATTACAATTTTACTTTTACTGTTACAAAAATACAGTATTTTCTTGGCTGTAGGAATGATGGTATAAAAAGTTCTTAAACAACATGTAATCTCTAAATTCATTTACGGATTAAATTGTGCCCATACTATAGTAATTTACGTTAGCTTTAAAGGTACAACAGCGCGTCTATTCCACATTGTATTAACCGCCCATCTTGCTTCGATATCGTTATAATATTGTCGACGTTAATGACAGCCCTTATTTATTTTAATTTTCCTTTAATGACAACATGTGGTTAGGGTAGCAAGATAGGCTAAAAGATCAAGCTAATTTGTTTGAAAAATTTCACTTGTTTTCGATACGGTACATTTATTGTTTGATTTCCGATAACTTTGGCATTTTGCAGGGTGCAATAACAAGAACGAAATGGGAAAACAGTTTTTCAAAATACACAAACAAACAATAATTGTTTCTTATGTCTAGTATATAATTATTAATATTGCCCGTAAAATACGTTTAGCATAGGAATTATGCACGAGCAAAAAAACTATTTTGTTTTTCAAAACTGTTCCACCACTCCGCACCTAGTAAAATCAAAGTCATGGAAAATAAAAAAATAACATGGTGTATTCTGTCACGGTTTTCAATCCACGACGGCGCGCCAGACCATTGCATGGTTACGCCAAATGTAGGAAAACACTGGGGAACCCGGAGACCGTTGTTGATTGAAAACAAAAACACTATACTACTTTTCCATAAACCTATACTTAACCCCTTAAGCGGTGGGAATTCAATAACTAATACTTATACAGCAGCTTGTAATCATCTGTATTTCAATGCAACCAATAGTTTAATATTTATCTAATACTTTTCCATTACAATATTATTACTATACAATTTAATTAGTCTTAAAATAAGGCATACTAAGTGTACAAGTTGCTACTTATATATTTTAATTTAATATAATCGTACAAAAGTGTGTACAAAACTAGCATACTTGTGTCCATACAACTATCTGTTGCATATACAATATTTATAGATCTGTCTTTATGCCAAATCTGTATTTTCTACCTTCTACAATTAAGAATATCCAAATAACAATGAAGTAATCTGAATATTTTCACTTACTTTCAAAAAATTTATTGATTCTACATCATGCTCTACTTTAAATTCATCAAATCGTGAGTTATTTATATATATTTTAATAAATAACTCTCCATTGAACTCTTCAAATTCAAATTTAATATCAAATGTGGTACCTGTAAAAAAGAAAATGTTTTGTTTTAAAATATAACTAGTAAAATATAATTCCTAACAATTACTAACTTTATGAAACTAATAAAAAAACCAGTTGCTTTGTACATAATAACAATACTAGCTTTTGTCTATGATTTCATAGAATAGAAGTCATTTATTGCTTTTCTCTGAGAACGGTCCAATTTTCCAGAATAAATTGTTACCCTGGAACCTATCTCGCCTTTAAACTACCTTAACCTGTGCAAAAATGCGCTTGTTGTTTGGTTAAGGCAGGCAGGAACCATGACAAAACAAACAAGCCACACACTTTTGGATAATTTGGATAGCAAGTGGCGCTCATTACTATTATTGTCTTTTCTAATAAAATAAAGTATTATCTTAAAATAGAAGAGTGGTTTTTTGTTCTACAAACGAATATACAGTGTATAGTTAACTTTTATTTTTAAATTTTTAAATTAAATTACCGACATGTTCATTTATTTAAAAACATATACCAATTCAATATTATTCATTAAAAAATGTATGCTGTGCTACTTTTAGAGCACCATTTTTTTGGATAAACATAAGCCAGAATGTTTATGATGAAACATACCATTTTTCAAAAAGCTCCCAGTTTGACGCCCAACATTATCAACATCTATGTTTCCTTCATATATAATCCTTCTTGTAAAACTGTTTCCGTATTCAGAAATTTCTAGTTGGCAGGCAATGTTGTTATAATCTGGATAATTTTCACCTGTCAACAAGTCGATAGTGAACCTGTAATAAGGAAAGTGTTGTATCAAACAAAGTACAATCACATTTCGTAACTTTTAGCTATGGAGGTCAAGCATATTATATTTGGACGGCATAAAATCCGCATAAGGAAGTGGTAGTAGTAAAAAAAAAACACTGGCTCAAACCAGAACCGCCACAGAACAAAATTTGAATGAAACCTTATATTATATTAAATAAATATAATTGTGGCAACAAAACACTTTTATATGTACTTACGTTTCTTCATTATTGTGATGTCCAGAGACAACTACGTAGTCGCCGTAACGAAGCTTCCTAGGCAAAGTGTACATATTTGTTTCTTCCGATCGAGCTGGGCGCAGCGGAGCTCTCTGACTGTGACTGCCTCCATTCAACTGAATGCCATAACTGCCATCGTTTTCCCCGCCGTTCCTTAATACGCCGCTTCTGAATCGAGGAAATACGAACAAAATATAATTCGATCTGATATAACTCAGCGATACCGATAATAGTTTGAAGTACTCGCGTCGCGCATCGTTCTTTCGATGATTCGTCTTGTTATATTATTTACTCAAGTGCATACTTAATCGGCATCCAACACGACACTTTATTAATTCAAGTTTATATTAGTCGTGGGATGTAAATTTTATAGGTAATCTCGATCAACTTGATGAACCGCTTAGCTTTTGTAATCCATCCATTTGACTGATTTTAACCTTGAAATGTAATTTGACGTAACTGACATTGACATTTGGGAATCATTCGGAAATAATTATTAATACCAAAAAAAATATTGAATGAGTGAGTACCTATGGTTAAAACTTGTACATGAACGGAAAGATAAAACATGTAGGCATAGTCTGTCAAGAAAGTCGTGAAATTAAAAAGTAGCAAACACTGTAGTGTCGTCCCTTTTTTCTTAGATTGATTTGTAAGGGATGACACTACAGTGCTGCCACTTGTTTATTTGACGACTCTTTACAAACTATGAATTAATTAGGACTAAGCCTTCCCCTTGTGGGGTAAATTAAACAAAAATATGGTTAATAAATCGAACGACTCTGGTACTTAACTATAGGCATAGTATAGAGATTATATTTATGCTATAGTCTTCTATATTCCACCAATCGTTTGATTTATTTAGATATAGGCTGTTTTTTTTTTAAACCGATGTAATTTGTAGATTATTTTTTACTATCCACAAATAATAAAAAAAAACAATCGTATACCATTACCACCACAATGTAGAAATTAGACCTTTCTTGAGTTTATCTTTTAAAAACATTAATATTCATACCCGGCCACACAATCCCAGCATGCTTTCAACATCTCCGTTCACTTGTTAACACTGAACTGCGGGATCTTTGACGTGTACGAGATGCTACCAATATAACCGTAAAGTACTTAAAATTCCGATACTAAAAATGGTTTCAATTATGACGATGACGCAATCAAGAAAATAAACAGAACACACCGTTGTTAACAGGTATCACGTCATCTGTATCTCGTAGTAGGTAGTCGTGCTACGAGATTGCGCACCAACACTTATCATATCACAAACGTCGCTCCTCTAGAATCTTAACTTGCACTGGCGTAGGTAGGTATTTACATTAGGTTACTGCCGCGGGCCGGTGTGCATGTTGCCACTGTTAACGCAGGCATAAAGGTGGCAAAGGTGCACACCTCTACGGTCATGGTAAACTGACTCTTACGACGTCGGCAACTATTCTTACTTAACTCCGCAACCTTCTACTAGACTAAAAAACAAACTTAATTTTGCGGTGGCGAAAGGTCGCTCTAAGCCGTGCGTCTACTTCATAAGGTTTAAATTATAAATTGTTCACCTTAATCTTGATATCCAGTTGGCTGGCGCCATTGAAAATGTCGATTTGATAGTAGTAGTGAGGTAGGAGTAAGATGAATAGGCAGTGTGTGGTTTCTCGATTTAGGTAATGCGGTGCATGTGAGGGAGATGTACGAACGAAACGAGACGATACCGTAAAATGCTTTTGGGTGTGCGCTGTGCTGCGTGTGTAGGTATGCTGCGTGTGTATACTCGTAGCTGTGTGAGTTACATTCCATCGCACACCAGAATTTCTTAGAAATGTGGAACCAATCCTAGTAAATTTAAACATCAACATTAACTACTTCTTCGCTTGCATAATATTCCTAGACAATATATCTAGCAATGGCGATGTTGTAATCAATATGCAACAATTGTCATGACCACTAAAATCATCTTTAAGAGTCAAATTAAGAAAATGACCTCCAAATTAAATTGCCTCGGTTGACCAAATTTAGTAAATGACTACAAAACGTTAGCGATCAAAATGACAACCTATGAATGTTCTTACTTGTAATAGATGTCGTTACTATTAATTGTCAACAGACTAAGTCTTAGCGGGCAGATTTAGTCACTATTACTCATATATTACAACCTCAAATAACTGCTGATTGCTATAGAATGGAGATAGGCCATTACCAAATATAGCGCTTTTTTTTTCTTTCGGTTTAAAAGCCTCTCCACTCCTTGACACCGCTCTCCTATCAAACACTCACGTAAGCCGCGTCTTATAAATGTATCAAAAACCGAATCAGAGCACTCCTTTTCTTGTCTGTCCTCTCCTAGTGTTTATAAATGCAAAACGCGGAATCAAGACGCTTATTTAACAGTAATTACAATCTGGTAAGAAAAAACTTATTTCTTCTGCGTGATGACACGACCTACAATATACCCAATTGATATACAATACACCTATGTTAGTTTACCTCAATATACAATAACCTCAAGTAGGTAAAACCACCAAATGCAGGTAATAACTAGTAGAACTCGCTGAACATACATAGGGGTTAAATCAATAGCTTTCTAGCTGCTCTATCTTCACTATTCGTTTGTCAATTTTATTCAGGAACACCCGTATATTCCGACCGAAAAGCTGCCTCATTTTTATTACTCTTTTTTGGAAGCTATACATATCCTATTTTTAAATAATATCTTTGGCCCGCGACTCCGTCCGCGAAGAAGTAGTTTATCGCTGCTCCCTCGGGAACCGTCCCAATTTTCCGGGATAAATACTACCTATGTCCTATTCCAGGACCTAACCTATATGTGTGCAGAATTTCATCCCGACCCGTTCAGGCGTTGAAGCGTGATTGAGTAACTAACATCCAAGCTTTCTCATTTATAATACTTATCATGTAATATTTAAGATAGAAATAGGTCTTCTAACTTCCAAGCTTGAAAGATAAGATAACACATTCAAATTAAAATTTCAAATGGAACTGATTTAAAGAGGCCGTTGTGTACTCGTACAGCGTAGTGGATCGTTTAATATTATATATTGAACTCTAAAAGTAAGCCATTTTCGCTGCGATACAAAAAATCTGGAAAATATGATAAATTAAAGTACATACACGAATTTACATGCAGGAAAAACTATCATGACTAAGTAGACTGATTGATTCTTGAGATACAGGCGGCTAAAATGTTTATACCTACATCATCATAATAATCATCTAAGACAGAACCAAATAAATCTAATACTTAGTAAATTCGTTCATACTTGTTGATTTAGAACTGAGGTCCTCAAACTTTTTGACTCAAGGGCGACACTGCACTTAATATAAATTCGTTCGGACCAAAGACTTTGGTTTCATGGCTGGGGCCCGCTTCTCAAAAAGTATTAGTCTAATAATATTAGTGTTTTCTCTCATTTACGAAACAAAACACTAATGTTATTAGACTAATACGCTTTGAGAAATGGGCCCCTAGTCATGGGGTAATTATAAACAGATAATACATTAGTATTAGTTAAGTAGTGTTAGTCATCAGGGGGTACCTAGATAACGCATAAGCTACGCGCTTGGTGTTGATTATGTTCATAGTGGCTGCGATTATGACCAATTGCCCTCAGGGGCGGGTTTTATAAAACTACTTACTTACTACTAGTTAGGTACTTGGAGCTTTATAAAATCGGACCCCGCCATAGCGGGCCGGACTGTAGGCTCTCCCGCTTTCTTTCCTCGGGCCGGATTAAAAGGGCTCGCGGGCCGTAGTTTGGCGACCCCTGATTTAGAAATATGTTTTTGCATTTGTAGTAACGGCGTCGAAAGTTTAAACTATGACATGCTCTAGCGACATGCTTTACAATTCAAGTTAACAAAATTATAGCGTTTGAAAAATTATCATCACCATCATGCATGGATAGCCCAGACTTGATACTTCGTCCAACCCGTCTAGCCGACTACTGTATAATGATTCATACACTCGAATACCCTCCTTCTCCCTCCCTCCCTCTTGGACACTCGGGTGAAACAAACGGAGGAACCTATGGTCTACTTGCATCTTTAGAGATTGAGAAGTGTTAATATTGGAAGAGTAAGAGAAATTTAATTTTACAAGAGGATAGACAAAAGAGATAAGTAACCAAAAAAGTTTTCGGGATGTATTCTGGTTTATTTTTAATAATATTTCATAACGATTTTTACGTACTAATAACCTAAGGTGTAAATACTTACTTCAACTTAACTGGTAACAAGTCTTTTACTGCAATATCTGTAATACTAATATTATTTCTCCATTCTTAACAATATACAGGATAAACTAAATATATGACAATTGAATTATTAGTTATTATGTACAGTCGGCCTTATAAAGTAGCTGCACAATTTAGTACTTTTTTTAAATTTATATACCTATATTATCATTACATTTTATGCAAACGCCAAACTCCTTCGACAGATTAGTGCAGCAGTTCAGTCATGTTTGAACTGCTGCACTAAGTTAAAGCATTGAGGTATCAATGCGTTCATCCTCAATGCGTTAATTAAAGTGACAAAGCTCTAAAGTGAGCAGCTACTTATAAAGTCGACCATACTCATATTATTTATTCAATATCTGGGTATTTATGTACCGTTATACGTTTTCTTAGTAAAATAAAGGAACTTAAGAGTATTTGAATAATTATTGTTTCTTAAACAACCTTGAGCTAAATAGGCAGTAGGTAAGTATACACAAATACTTATAATTTACACATACGCACAACGCACAAACATAATACAATGCATGACTAGACCACAATGGCAATTAATTCACAATTAATATACAAATATAACTAGGTAGCTAATCTAACATATAATATATTATATTCTATCAAACAAGTTTACATGTCATTGCGTGTTTATTAATTTTTTCTTCATTATGATTTTGTCGTAGAACCTTGTTTTGATAAACATGTATTACTTATATACACTTGTAAAGCAGATTAATCTGATTTAACACTAGGTACTTCTGAGTTTATGTTAAAATAATTAAATAGTTTTTTGTTTGGAAGACTATTAAAAAACGATTGTATACATACCTATACTCATTTATATATTTTACTATATTGACGGTCCATGTTTTAGCAAGAAATAGCTATGATCGCTAAAAGTTTCCGATATTAAAAACTAACTTTAGCTGACAATCTGGGTGATATTCGATCTCCATCTTATTACGATGAGATATATATCTCATCTTTAACGTATGTCTATAACTCTTACCCTCTAATTCATTAACGCACAAATAGCTAAAGTGTGCTTAAAATGTGCTATGTCCTTATTTGTCATTGTAACATTTGCATCTGACGGAAAGTGACAAAACGTACTTACTTTAACTAATAAAGGTTAATAGTGCGTTTATGAGGGAGTCTTTTGAGCAAATGTTAATTTTAACTTTCTTTAGTAGGGTTAATTACCAGACCTAAATCATATCAATGGATATCAATCGATTCATCTTGTTATGTTCATAAAATCAAAGTGCAGTGTTTGGATGTCTGCTACAACGCCTTGGATAGAAACATTTTTGAAATCTTCATATGCTGCCGTGAATTCTTCGACATAACTTCCATTTAGCCATACTTTCAAGACTAATTCGCCTGAATTATGTGTACGAGCTTTGATTACAATTTTGAAGGAGTTCGGTGCTGAAAATAAAAAGTTTTTTGTTAGTAGTTGTTAACGCGTTATATCTTTGGATTATACGATACATGACTTATATTTTCATATAGTGAAATCATATTAGGTTTTACTGAGCATATAAATAGATACTCACTCGCGCTGTTATCCGATTCGTTTGATGGCACGATGCAAAGTATGACGCCATCGTCGTCGTTTTCACTTTCACATAATTCTGAAGGGCTGTTCCATAGAAAAGCCAACCTTAAAATAAGTAAGGTAATGTTGAAGAAGCAGTCGTGTTTTTAATTAAAATAAACTATCCATTTATCCACGAGGCAATAGACTATCTACCCCAGCGGGCCTAGTAGGTATGGTTGCGTTTACCGCGTGACAAAATGTGTATAAAGCATCCGTCACCCTCGTCCTTATTTAAGTATATACGTGTCAAAAAGTAACAGATATTTTATCCACATTTTGTCACGCGATAAACGTACCCATATTAGGCCCATTACTTACGATTTTTTTTGAAAATAATTCTATATCAGGCTAAATGTGTCGGAAACGATCATAGTGTTATTTTAATATAAGTACTTTATTTTTGAATCGACCAAAATATCATACCTTAAAAGTTGTACCCTAAAGAGAGGTGGAAATTAACAATGGTGTAACTGTATTGATTGACACCAGATACAAAGGACCCAATATACGAAGAAAACCTAACAGGAAACAAAAGTTTTGAACTATTGTGGCATATTTTTTCATAGGTAACATAATTTAAACTCTTCTATTTTTTATTGGATTCTGTCCAATATATTGTGACAAGGAGTGTGAATAAAGCATGAGCATACGAAAACTGCTATGGTTTATATTTTCAATCGAAATATGATATTTTTATTTTTATGTGATGCATTTACAATAACTAAATGAAAAGCGAGCTTTGACAACCCGACTCAATTTTTTGATATTATTATAAAACCCGTTTATTAATGCTACTATATTCTTATATATTTGAGATGGTCACATTAAGACCTTTCAAATGTAACCCATATTGTAATCATTAAAAGCCTTTGTTTTTTGTAGACATAAATAATTGTCACTTTGTCGTTGTTGTTATGTAAATTTTAACAGTTTAGGTATACTAGTTCACCTGGGATAGTGAAAGGATTCTAACACACAAGTCGGCTCAGCCGTTTAGAAGTTATGGTGGAATAAAGAATCATTGCATACATGAGCCCTGAATCCTTTTTTTGGACAGTCGTGTAAAAATAAGAGGATTTGCTTATGTATGAAATGAAATTAATTAGTCTAAAATATTTATACATAGTAATATTACTCGTATTTTACAAAATAAGAGTAACTTAATTTTCTTTTTTTTACTGTCTTGGATATAAATGTGGGGATCATTGGGGAATATTATTAAAGTATAGCCAATCTTATTTTCGTATTCTGTAAAGCGTCATACATGAAAACTACTAAACTTACTTTTTATGCTTTAGATCCTCCTTAAATGTATCATCAATTGTTGCCTCCACTGTCATGTCGAACCCTTTGCGCGCGAGTTCAGGCAAAACAAATTCTGCGTTACTCTTCTTGCCACTGCAAAGATGCAATAATTGTATAAAACACTTTTTCAAAACAAACAAAATTAGTTTTCTCCCCATCAAATAAAGGTTAAAAAAAACATCATAGCTTACCCGGCAGGTGCAGCGCCCGCTTGCGCAACCACTATCACTGCTACGCACAAAACAAACTTCACAAACTCCATGGCTGCACTTGGATATTGCATTAACTAGTTCTTTTAATTGATGGTAGTGTCCTTTTTGAACACTGTTGGGTAGATGGAACAAACTTTTAAAGCAGGCCTATGCCACCAAAATATTGGCTATGCTAATAGGTCCTTACTTATTTGATCCACATTTCGAACTGCTTTTGTTTGTAAAGCGGTCATCCTTTATACTTTATTATTTGTCTGAGTCATTGAATTATTACGGCATAGAGTTGTAAATAATGTTTAATTTCTGACAAACCTTTACCTCATTTATTTTCCATAATAATTTCACGATCCTAGCGCATAGTTTACGAATTCGGTTAGTAGGCACCTGATAACAGTTTCATTCAGGAACTAAAGTTAAATGAAGGCAATGAACTATTTTTTATTTTGTCTGGTCTTTCTATTCGTTTTGTTTCAAGGTGAATCCAACGTGTATACCTTGGGTACTATTGGAGCGCATCGAGTGGTCACCACCAAACTGCCGTCAGTAGGGCGGACGAGGGAAGCGATGACAGCCGCTGGAAACACTACTACGAGACTACTTGGAATCTTCCAGAAGGTAATCCGTGAAGACTTTTCCGTATATTTTAATATTAAGTATATGTATACTTTTAGGTTCATCGTGAATCTTCAATGACTAAATCTAGAGTAGAGTCTATTCATTACTATGAATTGGATATAAAAGGAATCATTTTTATTTACCGCTAAAATGCTCAACTATGACTTAGCAGGTAATCCCTTAGACACTGGTAATTTTCACACCTTTTTGTACGTCATTGATGATGACTGTAGCATTTGTGTGCCTATTAAACAAACCTTTCGACCTGATGCCTTTTGCGGTAATAGGTACGTACCTAATTGTGTTCATGAAATTTAGCAGTATAGCGCATTTTCATCTCACATCAATTTTTAATTTTAAACATCTAATATTAATTTATTTCAGAAATTGTAAACGTAAAATCCATACTTAAATGTAAAAGTAACTCTGTTCTATGTTTGCTTGTTAAGCTTTCACGGCTAAACCGCTGAACTGATTTCTATGAAGGACGTAGGAGGTTTTGGTCCCGGCAAACTAAGTAGTTCCCGAGGGAATAGCGATAACCGACTTCTACGCGTATGTCGAGTCGCGGGCAACCGCTAGTATTGTCTATGTTTACGCATAGACACTAGCAAAGAATGTAATACTAATAATGTATAGGTACATTTACTAGTAGATACAAGAGGATGGCTGGCGTCTGTTCTCCGTTGCGGTAAATATAGCTCGGCGAAATCAGACCAGTAACAGATTAGAGTATTGCTAAGTGATATCATAAACAAAGCTGAAAAAACAGCTAAACTGTTACAGTATTTAGCTCAATTTGCATCGAAGGTTAAGTTGGTGTTGTAAAGGTTTAGGGAATTCCTTTCAAATATTAGTGAGTCGGTATACAGTTTTTGAAGATAAAAGATAAAAGAAATTTATTCAGTAAGTAGGCCGCTCTGGCACTTTTACACGTCAAGATACTACCAGCGCTTCCCAAGAGGAGACCACTACTGAGAATAAACGCCGCAAGAAACTCAGCAATAATAATATTAAAGAGCCTAAACAAGATTTATAACGATTACGTTAGCTATTTTCGAAAACTTACAAAATGCGTACGATAAACGTAAGCCGAAGTTATCACTTATTTCAATAAATGGAGCTTATCTAGGCCCGCAGAGATGTAGAGATGTGGTATCGGTTAAAGTTAACTGTAGTGATCAAGGGTTATGTCAAGAGCCGACGTAAGCGTAAGAGGTCTTTCGGAAGCCTATAATGCCACCCATATTAATAGATTTTTACGACAATTAACATTCGCAGAGTGTCTTTTAATCCTACTGATCTGACTACACACCTACATAAATACATACCGTCACGCGTTCATCCCAGAGTGGGTTAGGCAGAGCTACAGAATTACCAATAACTCTAACAACTTGTTGTTAATTCTATAACCAAATTTTGCACATACAGACCAAGATGTTTACCAGTGTATATAAGTGACAGGTTGCAAGCCCATCGCCTAAAAATACTACAAGCCTTTTTAATCCCTTAGTCGTCTCTTACGACTTCCACAGGAACGCATGGAGTGGCACTATTCTAAGCCGGCAACCACACGGCACTGAACTGATAATTTAAAAAAAAATAATTGTGAAGATCTATTGCATCAAAGTGGTTATTAAGGCTAAGCCATAAGATGAAGTCGTCGATAGAATTTAAACATTCTGCAAACGGCATAGTTTTCTTTT
Organism: Acleris sparsana; assembly: GCA_923062465.1. NCBI lineage: Eukaryota > Metazoa > Arthropoda > Insecta > Lepidoptera > Tortricidae > Acleris > Acleris sparsana. The sequence continues at coordinate 9,677,998 of OV281293.1, forward strand.
TTAACGCCACTGTAAACCTTAACTCGAAATCGATCTTATTTCTTTTGTGTTTGGGTCTGGTTTGCCGCTATACGTTCTGTGGTTCAGTGGGCCTTATAAGGTTAAGTGGGTTAATTTGTTTATGACCAGGTCGTTGACAAATGCGTTATCAAGCGTCGGCGAACACGTCATTATGATAGAATAGTACTAAATAGGGAGACAAGGCACAGGTGAGACATCTGAAGCGAATTTCGGTTACAATTTAATTGAAATTATAAGATCAACTTTTCGTAAGGGTTCATTCATTAATAAATCCATTTATCAGGATTATCTGATCTGCATTTCAAAATTAACTCTACAATAAACCAAAGCCACGAGCTAAAATCACGTACAGACTTCGATATTGGTTTGCGTTTCGCAACAAAGTAAGAATAGAACTTTGTTGCGATCTTAAATGTTGCTTTATGATGCATAGGTATAAGCGTCTACATCACGATCGGTTTCGATACGTATTCATGTGTTAGACAAAAATAAGTATGACTCGTACTGTCAAGGATGTCTGGAAGGGTGGGGCGCCTAAAATAGGCCAAGCATATTATAGGTACATATGCCCAGTATTGGCGGACTTAATTTAATTATATGCATATTGAGTATGTATCTATTTCTTGGCAGGTGGAGTATGTGTTTCTGGTGGGAGTGGGCGGCGGAGTGCCACATTACACTGACTACGCTCGACACGTGAGACTCGGCGACGTGGTGGTTTCGACGCCGGCCCCTGACCTACCTGACAAGTAAGGAAAACGGCGTTCAAACTGCAGACACTATCAATTTTAGGTTTACGACGTTAAACAACACAATCGTGTGCCTATCTATCTTATTAAAAAAATAAGGGACCCCTCTAGATTTGCCATGTCCGTGTGTGTGTCTGTCTATCTGTCCGCGAACTAACACACTACAAACTTGTAACTTGTAATTTGGCATAGTTATACTATACATTTAAATTACGTCGATAATAAAGTAAAATAACAAAAATTCAGGTCCTTCCATGGTATTTTTAAACTTTTTTCATTAAAAAAAAACATTACGTACCTATGTTATTATTTTATGACCTGTATCTATATAGATCTAGCAACTAGTAGCTCGAGCACGAAAGAAACTATTCGAAAACGTATTTTGGACCTATCCGTAGCACGAACCCCGAAAATAATATTTTATACATTACTAGCGAGCCGCACTTGCTTCATAGTCATAGTCATAGTCATATATTTTATTGCCTTATGTTGTAGTTACAAAGATCTTAAATACTATTACATGGATCAACATAAACCCTGTAAGGGCACTGCAATTACTCTGCTTAACCAAATTGTCAAATTAACTTACAATACTTACAATACTATTCACTTTGGTTTATGTAAGTTTTATGTAACACCCGTACATAATCCAGATTGTATTATACATAAAAATATTCTTCTGGAATTACTCTATCTATTGCAGTAAACTGCATTAAAATTTGAGTAGTTGAGGCGAACAGTTCATTTTATACTAAGTAAATATTTTACGACAAGCAAGCAAGCAAGCTATCCAATTACAAATCATCATCATCATCATCATGTCAGCCGAAAGACGTCCACTCCTGGACATAGGGCTCCCAAGGCTTTCCACTCAGACCGGTCTTGTGCTTTTCGCATCCACCGCGGTCCCGCGATCCTGACGAAGTCGTCACTCCAAATTACAAATATCAAGTAAAAATAGATACTAGAGGGGCTGCTATCAGTCACCATTCACAATTTCGTGATGACGATAATAATATGTTGTTACTTGGGTTAGGTACGGTAACGAAATTAAATTTAGGACCCATTTCTTTAGAGTTACCAAGTCATTTGTAACTTATAAGAAACTCAACCTTATTGGTGTAGAATGTTAATGTCTTTGGATCTAAGGTAGGCCACAAATTTAAGTATTTGATTGTACTCGATAGAAGGTTTACGTTAGTGCTTGGGGTACAGCCCCGCCTTTGGCCGGTAGGATATATACGAGTATGTATATGTATTATACGCATAAACCTTCCCAAAGATATTTTCTGAATGTGAGTAAGAATCACATCAATATCTATTGCGCAAATAAAATAACTATTTATACGAAGACACAAATATACAAACATAGGTAGCGGCTTTATTTTATACAATTTAGAGTATTTTAGCGTCACATGTACATTCTCCGAGTAATTTCATTTGATTTCCTGAAATGATCATTAAATTTGTCACTGCAAAATTAAGTTCAATTTCCATATATATTATCTGAGGTTTAACGCTTCCGTCTGTTTCCATTTAATTTGGCATAAGTATATGCTTTTTGACGACGATAGTTATGATGATGCAGGGTCTGAAGTGCATATACGGTACTTTTAGGGGGCATTCAGTGTGCATTGGAACCAGTATATTACCGACGATAAATAAAGTAAAGTTTGATACAGTTTAGACTTTACTTCCGATTACGTAGAATAACATATTTCAAGACGCTTGTGAGGCGACGCCGACGTTTAATCGCGTAGCTGTCAAAAATGTTTCACCAATATTTTGCTCCGGGCGGTTACATTTGTCACGTCACCCCCTTACTTAATCAAGTCCGATTTCCACGATTTTTTAGGATTCCGTACCAAAATAGTAAAAAAGGAACCCTTATATGGTGAGACTTCGTTGTATATCTGTTGTGTAGCAGGTTTTCTGAGCAACTACAAATGCTATCAACTTGAAATTTGTCATAGTTATACAATTTGCTTGCCCGCATCTCTTTTTAGTAAAAAATATATGAAATTAATTTTACGAATAATTGAAAAGGGGTCTAGAATGGGGGGTTGAAAAACGAAAGTGGTTTGATTATAGCAAATGGGGTGTCATATGAAAGGGCTCAATCTGCACATTTCAAAACTTTTTATTTTCTTTGTTGTACGTTTTGATTACGAGCTAAAAATATACAAAAATCCTGACTTACCTATAGATAATTAAAGAGACTTACATTTAAAGGGAAAAATAAAATGAAGTGAACACGTTTGAGAAATAGCAAATTTAGGCTAGTCAAAACAAACCTCTTTGCATAGAAGATAAAGTTCATAAGAAAATTAGTATTTTCTTTTTCGGTCACGAAGCATATTTTTTTTTTTTTTTGTTATCGCCTGATGGGCCAAAGACAAAAGTCCTTGCTTTTGTTTGCTTTTTAAGAAAAAGGGGCAGAGGTGACAATCCCTTCCGGAGACCTGGGAATGGAGGGCCCAGGTACTGCCGGGCTCGCACCGGCTAAAAACACCAATGCCCCTATTACCAACTAGAATTTAGACTCCCGCGGATACTACCCCAGCCAGTGCTGAAAGGCCGGAGGAGAAAGTCGTTCCTCCGTTTACTTATCCGCGGGGTTAGGGGGGATAGGAATGGGGGTTGGGATGGGGGGGAGACACGAAGCATATTATCTTAAATACGGAACGGTGCGCGAGTCCAACACGCACTTGATGTGTTTTTTAATATGTTGTAGTTATTATGAAAAACTAGGTTTGTACTTTTCTGATTGTCTTTTTTAATTCGTATAAATAAAAGCTATCTACGTGACATTATTCATTTGTGGATCAAATCAGTTTTAGGTTGTTTTTATGATGAGTGAGAATGATTGGAAAAGCCAATTTAAATGACAAAAGGAACGTACGAACGTACCTATATGATGTCATGGGCAGTCCAAGCGTTTTATTATCCATGTGTTCAACCGTGTCGGCTAAATATTATGGGCGCTGACGATGTAAACACTACTGATTGTACTGATCAAGACTAGTAGTACTAGTTAGTAGTCTTAAGGTTTTATAAAGGCTAACAGTTTACTCCCCGACTCCCACCAATATGATCTCTTTTTGACCAGTTCCAATCATAGAGTTTATATCAGTGAATCGTTCAGAATCAACTCTGAATGCAAAAGAAATCGCAGCAAAAAGTACCTTCGTTTAAAAATGATCGTTATATTATACTCGTAACACGCTTTGTCGCCGACTGTATATCTACTACTACTACTAACTACTAACGAAGTCTCCATTATCATACTAGCTCGGTGGTCAAAATGTTAAGTCTGTTCGATAGCTAGAAGTTATAATTAAACTACCTGAATTTGTTTGCGTAGTTAAGTACATACAAGTTATTCCGTATAGAATCGAAACAAAAACAAATAAATACTCTGCCCTGCAAAGGTTGTATGGAATGCCTATCATGGAAGCGAACGTGCCCTAAAATGATTTCTGTTGCATACCTTTTTGATTACGCACGTAGACGCCAGTCGCTGCACGAGTGACGACGCATTGATAACGTTGGTTATTGTAGAAATGTTGATGGACAATATCCTCGTGAAAAAGGAAAATCATACGTATATGGTTAACGCGTGCAGTAGTTTTAACGGATGATAGGTAATGTTGATATTTCGCATGTTCACGTGCTACATATGTATGTACCAATTTTCATTCAAGTATGATTTTAGCGTGACTCAGTAGATTACTTCAAGATCTCATTTACTCATTATAAAAACTTTAATATTTGAGTATTGACAAGTGTAACGTAACGTTATGCAATTGCCGATCTAGTGGCGCTCACAAGCGACTCGACTTCATGAATGGAATCCATTTTTGCATGCAATTTTATATTTATCATAAACTTAAGTTTGATGCAAAATAAATGTAAGTATTTCTTCTTCTTCTAGCGTAATTGCTTTACAATTTGATCTTAATATTTAAGGTAATAAATGTAGAAGTTATAATGTTACCTAATGGTAACTTCATAACATAAAATTAAATACAATAATTATTATTAAACTATGTTTCCTAAAGTTAATCTTGACTTGAATGAAGATAAGGTCCAAAGTGACGAACCTTTTCATACCACGACTATACCTACATTCAATAGCGCGTAATTAGCAATTTAATATAGGTGCAAGATGCAAATAAGAACTCTTCTAAGTTTAATTACAAAGTATTGCACCTTACTTTGATATTTACGCGTTATTGCACTATTACTTACGCTATGTAATCGTAAAATAACATACATTAGGTGCACCCCATTAGCATGAGTCAAGGTGTCTAGTATCATGGCCGGGAAACACCGGGCTGACACCGCACTGGCAGTCACACATTGACGTTTAAATCGTTGAGTAATAACTAATTACGTACTTAAACAGTTGCACAACTAGAACGTGGGAAAAGTGTGAGCACGTTGACGGTAAATATAAATATTATGAAATTTAAATCCACAGATTATTATATTCACAATATAATAGCTACAACGTACTTTGGTTTTTTCCTGGTAAAGACAATTTTCAGTCTTGCATGGTCTACGGACATATTATAGTAAGAGTAAGTATGTAGTTGAGTAGAAAGGTACCTATGTACGATGTATGTACGCCCATATAGGTACATTCTGGATTCGACGACACGCTGGCTTAGTTGGTAGTGACCCTGCCTACAAAGCTAGTGGTCCTAGGTTCAAATCCCGGTAAGGGCAGATATTTGTGTGATGAGCGCGAATATTTGTTTCTGAGTCATGGATGTTTTCTATGTATTTAAGTATATATTTCTCTATATAAGTATTTATATCGTTGTACCCATAGTACAAGCCTAGAGCTTAGTTTGGAACTAGGTCAATTGGTGTGACATTGTCCCCTGATATTTATTTATTATTTAATGATTATTCTCACATGACCTAGGTACGCCATAAATAAATGGCGTTAGACCTTCTACCCTATACTAACTTTTCCACACGGCATGGCAGTGTCTTATGCAACCTCGACATTGGCAGAATCATCAAGACTTTGATGGGATCTAATTTGTAAAATTGAATTGAATTGAACTTTTCATAATTTTCACAATGTTGTAAGGTTTTACACAGAAGGGGTTGACAATATTGTCAACTTGTAAAGTTTTGTAGGACGGTGATTAAGCTAACTTTATTCATCGTATGTGAAAATATATTATAATCATCTAAAAAAGCTACATTTCTTAAAGCGCGTCACAGTCACAGGTATACCATTAATTTCATGTATCGCATTTTATTTTGTTGTTATTATTACCCCGGAACTAAATTTGTATGGATTTTTTATTAACAACGTGTCCTCAATCCTCGTTAACTAAAATGTAATGAATATTATTATATGTTTTAAGTATAGGTAATTAAGAGAGCGTACGTGTGCCTAACATTACATTAATGGGAAAATCTAACCACGACTATTACGTTGAAGGTTCGGTACAATTCGTGATTAATCATTCTCCCTGACGTTATCTATTATGGAATAATGAAAATTAACTAGGAAAAGTTCACTTTCAAACCTTATAGAGCAAAGCCATGCCAAGCTATCGTAGAATTGCAGGTTGAAAACAAATATTGCAATTTATTTTAGTCGGTGCAAACAAGATCTGTACTCCCAAAATCGAAGTTACAGTTCTAGAAGATAGCTCTCATTACTTTTCCATTTCATCATCAAGATGCGCTTACGATAATCGAAAAAAATAATTGTAACTAGCAGCTTTACAAAATTTGCTAAATTACATCTGTTGACCTGTAACAGGCCCAATAAGATATGAAATAGTACATTTTCATGTAAGTGCGGTAAGTATGTCATTTTACACGATTCCTTCGGGACGAGTTTCCGCACGATATACAGGTACGAAAAGTGCCACTTTTTGAGCAACTGTTTAAAAAAATATTATAGTAACTTTATGTAGGTACAGAGTAGTCTTATAGATCTTATATCTCGCATATCATTTGCATAAATACGACCACTTTAGCCTAGTTGGTCGGTCGTAAACCTGCCTACAAAGATTTCGAGGGTTCGAAACCAGGTCAGGGCAAATATTATGTATCTGTGTGTATGATGATAGATGTTTTCTTTATACTAAGCGAAATGACCTTATTCATGAGCATCCATTAAAAAATACAATAAAACTAATGATGAATAATGTGTATCTTTTCAGAAGCGTGTATATATTCTGCGAGAAGGCCGACCGCAACGAGAAGGGTGGCTGGGACTATGAGGTGAAGCCCTATAAGCCTGATAGCTTCTTGTTACAAGACATTGCGCTGCGGCTGGCGCAGTCTCAGGCGCCCTGGGACGCTTTTGTCGATGAAGGTAATAATGGTAACATTGATAACACTTAACGGTCTCTATTATCCATCACGTTACCAGCATGCATAAGACTGGGTAGAAAGAGCGGAGAAAATAAGTGCTCTGCTCGGAGTGAAATTGGCAACTTAATCCAATATTTACCCAAAAAATACTGCTTGACGTGGTGGTTCGCCTATTGTGAATTTTGTAGTTTTACCGGTCCCCATTACAATATTTAATTTAGCAAAATATTAGGCAACGGTGTTGCGCGATAGAGTAAGAAAATAATTCGAAGTTATATTTGCAACTAAGTATTCTCAGCAATATGTAGCCGGGAAATATCTTATTTGCTACACTGGATCAAAACACCGGCTTATGTAAATATTCGTCCAAATGTTATCCGTAAAATTAAAATATAAAGATGAAGAGACAACTACAATTAACGCTGCACTACTCACACACTACAATTTTTCACTGGCCAATGATACTCGCCATGATGATGATAAGAGATCCCTTAAAGAGATAAGTTCGCCTTTGTCATTCCTTTTCTGTAAATATTTTATTTGAATTACTGTGTTTTGTAAAATAAAGAGTTTACATGCATACATACATACATACTCGCACCGATGCCCCGTAACTTTGATATACATCTAATTTGAGTAAAACCTTTTTTTAATGACGGCAAAACGCCTTTTATTTAAGTTTACTAGTAAAACATCAAGAATAAGCGCAGTTTACTTTATTGTATACTTACAAAACAAACAGAGTTATAAATCATAACTTGTAATTTATTTAAAATGCCACGGCCAGACCATGGCACACAGGCAAAACATACAGACAGCCAGTTATTCGTTACAACTTATTAGAAGACAGTCGTTATATAAAGTCACAAGACTTAGTATAAAGTAATCATGACAATAGGTGGACTAGCCCTGACACAATGGAAAATAGCAAGTCAAATATATGTGAAATAAACAGCAGTAGAAGATTGTTAACTAAATATCTACACAAGCTCTTACGGCGTTGAGGATATAAAGCCGTATTTATTATCTCGTTGACTACCTAGTTACTACTTTTATTGTTGCAATGTTTTGACATTGTTTACGAAAACCCTTTTTTTTACTTATACTTATTGATAATTTTGATTTTGCTGTCTTCGTTTTAATAGCTCTTCAGCGGATAGGCACTGGCGGCGAGCGTTACTTGACCCGTAATTGCGTGTAAAACATATATGGAAATACACTGAAAAAATAACACCGTCACACCTTGATTAACATATTATGGCATTATATTTCGTAATCAACGGAAACAATACTTTATAAGGAAATCTTGTGTGACAAAGTACCTATGGTTAACTGCTCATGAAAAATTAGTTACATTTATGTATGAGACTTCCTGCATATTAAGGAAGGGAATGCATCAGAACATTATTTAATTTACGTCAATAGTTTTGCTTTCCGGAATTCATAAAATAACAAACGGACAAAAGCGCTGGGAATTTTCTGACTGCTTTTATTATAATGGGTTTATTACTGAAGCAGTTTTCTGTGTCGGTACTCTAAATTTAAAAGAAAAACACCTTGGTCTTTATCTTATCCTAGCTCTTTCTATCCCGCTGCGGGGCAACAGCCACCCTTAGGTCCGTCCACGATTCCCTATCCGCTTTAACATTATGATGAAAAATAGAGACCCACAATATTATTTTTCTGATAGGTACAGATAATGTCTTGAACGTTACTGTGCTTCACAAAGATGGTGCGCTACGCCACTTATTATTGGACAGATACGGTCGAAACTAATACAATAAAATATTACTTTAAATGAAGTCAAACTATTTTCCATCTTGCCTTCCCAGCAGCCCGTATACTCCCAGTGCTGGGGCAAAATTAGTTATACATTGACGGCCGGAATGTATGGCTTATTTTCGTCCCAAAGCTGACCAAGTTAAAGTTCCTTAATTTGGGGTGCACTTTTTAGTGAAAATGTCCATAGACCTCGATCTTATCTAAACTCTCTCCTCGGTCATGCTCTAACGCGCTATCCATTGTCTTCCCACCGTTGGTTGTTAAGTCGAGTTCATAAATATGTGTACACTTTAGTACGTACCTTGTCACTTTAATCGCAGTGACAATTAATATATGGCAGTTTAAACATGACAATAAATAGACAAGGTACTAAAGCATACACATATTTATGAACCCGACTGTAAAGGTGTCATCCAGCTGACAGACAGGGCTACCCACAAATCGTATTAAATTCTTTACCCATCTTTGTTCAGCCTTGCCAAAAATCCCGCCCATGTCCACTTTGGGTTCCTTTTTCGACCCCGACTTTAACCACTGTTCTACGTGGAATCTCGATATTTTGTACATGGTACATCGTAACACAGACCCTTAGTGGAAAGTTATTTCACAAGATCAAAAGCCCATGTTTTAAGATAAGTATTGAAATGCTTGTCTTATCTTACAGATGGACCCTTTCGGATACACTTCGACCCTTTAGGATCTTTTTTGCAATTACCCTCTGACACAGTACTTAATAGTAGATAATTAACCTTTTGAACGCCAAAGACGGCAATTCACGTCGGCAGGTTTTTGTGCCGTGGACGCCAGACTGTCAGCGAGTTGTTCTAACCTTCATATATTTTGTTGCGGCATATGACGTCCGTGGCGTCACGGGCACGTAAAATAGCAATCGACCGTGGCGTTTAAAAGGTTAATACAAAGGTTAACCTTTCCCTTGATTTTTAAACAGATACTCAATGTTTGTTTGCAAATTATTATGTCACGTTATGAGTACTGCTAGTCATCTTTCACATAGCTTGACAACCCGCACTGAGCAAGGCCCGACATGCAGTTGCGCGGTTTTTAGATATAAGATTGACTAGATTGTTGTTGGCACTGCACTGGTAATAGTAGGTGTCGTACTGCTATAGGCTTGCAGCGACTTCGCGGCGTGCCCGGCCGCTGGGAGCCGCCGGCGGGCAGCACGGACCGGCTGTGCGTCGACGTCGGCAACGGCGCCTACATCGAGGTGTCGCACCCCGCGCCGCAGGGCGACCAAGTGTGAGTTACAACTACGTTTTGCTAGTTAATTCATTATTTAGGTGTATTTCGCGCTTACGATTGATGACTCGGAATTAAAAGTTAGAAATGATGTTTTTATGTAACCCAAGATGTGTTGTTTATATTTAGCCTACAATTGGCCAAATAGTCAGTCTGCAACTGTACAACTAAGGTTAAGTTTTGTTGAAGGTGTGCTTTTAATCAGCATTCATTCATTTGGAGACGACTTAGGCTTAGGGCCTAAGCTATCAAATGTAATTTTGATCTGTTCAGCAGTTTGGCCGTGAAAAGTTACTAAACAGAAGGAAATTTCATTTCGCAGTTACATTATTTGTAGGGTTTAATGCTACCATAATAACAATATTATGGTAGCATTTCACTTGGTCATTTATTGCCAAATATTGATCTATCTCTTACATTTGACATATCGAATGAAAAGAGGCAACGAAAATATTTGACAAATAAACACCCAAGTGAAGTGCTTTACTTTTATAAGTAACGGTGTGGAACAGTTGTTTTATATTACGAAAGCGCGTTCGCCATGCTTGTGTGCGTAGATACACGTGTACGTTAAACTCTTGAGTGCGTAGCTATCGTCGCTAAGCGACGCCGTTGTGTGGGTTAACTACGTGTTACAAGTAATATGGCAAACCCGTTTTCGTGAGATAAAACTGTATGCTTTATCGTATAAGAAATAAGTGCATCATACTCGTCGCCAGAGGAATTCAAGAAGCCACATATGATAAAGTCAGCAGTGTTGGATCTCAACCATAACGCTTTTGTGTCTGTTCTTTGGATATATTAAACTTTATCATATTTTCTTGAGACAGCTAAACGTTAAAACGTTAAATTCTCGATGATTTTATTTTTCAAACATGACACCTTTTTTGCATGATTTTAGTTGAATTTTTGAAACCCCACGATCTTTAACGAGGATTTTTGATTCAATAGTTAAGTAACCAGGTATAACTTCTTAATCTTGATAAACCATTTTTTCAATAATTGTTGTGGTTTCAAAGTAATTAATTGAATTGGCCGCTGCCATCAAGGCGCGCGCGTTGCGGAAGCATGTAAAGCCACCCCGTGATCGGTTGGGCGCAGGGACCGCGGCGGGCTGCGCGTGCACCTGGCGCCGGTGGCGGGCGGGCGCGCGGTGTCGTGCGCGGGCGAGGCGCGCGCCGCGTTCGCCGCGCATGCGCGCGCGCGCGCCTTCGACTGCGAGCTCGACGCCGTGCTCGACGGCGTCGTCGGGAACCGCAAGGACTGCTTCATCTCCATTAGAGGTACGCAAAACTCATGCTATCTTAAAAGGCGCTACAGATACTTTTGGCTATAAACTATTGACTCGTGGACCTCCTGCTTGTTGTCAAACTGCTATTCGACGGAGCGCTACTTCGCGGTAGGGATCCTTTTTCTAGGTAGTTTGCCCTTCGAGCATCTAACGATACCTAACGAACCTAACCTACCTACTTATGCGGAGTTCTGGATTCAAAGTAAATGATTTCTGGCGTAAGCGAATAGCAGTGGTCCAAAAAGTAATGGGCACACTAAGCCTAACCTAAACTATTTCACATCGTTCCGCTGATCTGTCGGACTGCAAAGGCACTTACAAACACATTCTCATTTATGATGATAATATAATGATATTTGTTGTGTGATGTTCAAGTATGGTGATGATTTTTATGAGGAAAATAAAATCCTATTTGGCAGCGAAAATAGCTATGACTAAATGTAATTTCCTTATAGATAACTAGTCATCAGAATTAGTTGTTTACGAGGAATATGCTCGAGTTACAATGTATTGTTTCAGGTATATCGGACTACCGCGACGGCACGCGCGGCAAGGACTGGCAGCCGCACGCTGCGCTGGCCGCTGCAGCCGTCATGAAAGCCATCGTAGCCGCTATGGATCCACCCACTGACTAACTCGAATCCGCTAACCTAACTAAAAGTAGAGACAGACCCCCGGCTCAACTCAAGGATTTACCTAGTAAATTGGACTAGGTAAGATACGTTGCTGCTTCTGCCCGTAGGGCAAACCACCCAGGAATAGGAGCCCCATTTATTATGTAAGTTGGGTAGTTGAGTCTGGGTTCAGGAATGAAAAATTATAACACATTCCCATTATTAGGGGTCATGAGAAAATTTTACTTTACTTCAGCAAATACTTGGATCAGGCTTCCACGCATTTGCATTTTTTGATATCCGGAAGTAATTGTAATACAACAGAGGCGATTTTAAGATAAACGTTTCAAAGCCAGATTTGAAGGGTCTTCTTGTGTATTTATAAAATGTGACATTACACTTATTGCCTTAAACCGTGAAAAGTCGTATACAAGGTAATTATAATATCAATCTTGGTTCGAATCAGACTGAGTTCCATATTCAAATATTGTTATGGACCACCGTTGGTCCTCAGGACGCGCCACGGGTTAAACATCAATCCAACAACCTATAAAGTCTAATGCCACACTGCCAAAATTACGCGTCCGAAGTTTGTCGTAATTACGCATGCTACGCTTAATAAATTACCGGCAACACATCTGCCGAAAATAACGTCACTTAGAAAGCGTAGCACGCGTAATTACGTACACCGGACATCAGTCGGGTAATTTTGGGCAGTATGTCCATACTATAATACTTAAAAATAGAATTAAGAAGAATTATGTATGTGCATGCATCTGGTTGCCTAACAAGGCTTCCTTTACCACTGCCCAGATAATTCTGAGTATTAGAGATTGAATGCTAGCTTAAGAGCAAAATTCTGCTATTATTTATTTAACTAATGTCTTGGACTGTACCCGAACCAGCAAAAAAATGGTTAATTGACCCTCATTAAAGGTGCAAGGACAAGTATTGTGACAAGCGCCTTACCAAATCGATTTTTGAAGATAACTCTTCAGTGTACCTAATATTAGAGGTGAAGGAACTTCATACCGTTAAGAAGGGAGTTGAGGAAGCTGTTAGTTCAAAAATAGTTACCTACCAATATTTGTTTCAAATTATTTGCCATTATACAAATTTAAATTAAACCGCCACTGTCACTTTTGGGCAGTTGAAATTTAGTTACGTTTTAAAGTAACGAAACTGCCATCTCACTATGATAATAAAATATATACTAATCACAATTAATCCTAGAGTTGTTTATCTACTTGTAACTAGTATAAGATAAAATTAAGAGTTAGATGCATATTCAAACTGTTGACTTCATCACGAAGTAATTTAGTGTGACTTTAGTCAGAGGGACTATGGAAAATAATTTACAGGATTACTTGCCTTACATTTGGCTGTTGTGAAATTATATATGATAGTTTATCTGATCTAAGATCTTTTAATATCGATAATAACATTAATAACGGTTCCACAGACGAATCGTATAAAATTTGCTGTGAGATTTTGTAGATAAGATCCTTTATTTTCGTGTTTATTTAATACATTTAAGTTGATTTAATGTAACGTGTAACGTAACGGTGTCAAATTCGTCACGCTCAATTTGGGACTTCCCCTTTGAATTGCCAAATACATAAATAGCGAATATGATGAAATTTAAAAGATCTCCCCAGCTTCCTAAGGTTTCTAATGGTGTTTGGCTGGCTATAATTCAATAATTGCGTGATTCAGAATAATTAATTAAAAAACGCGTTAAAATTAAATGTTTATGAAAATAACCTTAGTATTTTCCTAATATAATTAACCTATGTACAATCAGTCATAAATATCTACACCCCTATGTCACTGAATTTAAGGACTGTGTATAGACAGGGACCGGAAAACCTCTTCATTCGAAATTCGGCGAATTCTGACTGTCTCGCTTAAGCGGCTACTACCTGCCGCTACCCTATCAATGTTTAGATAATGCAATAATAAGTCGAAACTCTTGCGCAGAGATTACGAGTAAACCACCTTCAAACCGTTCGTTAAGTTTGAATAGGGTAACAGTTTGAATGGGGTATAGGGATAGTATTAGCGCTTAGTCGCATTAACTGCATCGTTTGGTTGCCCTTTCATTGAACTAAGTCGACGATGGGCTCAGCCCATCCTCGGGGTTTGTAAAAACAAGTCTATCAAATACCATATCGAAAACGGCTTTTGCGCTAAGCGGTTCCGGTCCCTGTGTATAGATATATTACTGCTTTTGACTGCAGTCGACTACAAAGAGATGTCTTAACTTTTGAACGCTTTTGAACGTTGTAGCAGTCTGTACACCGATTTTTTTTATCTTTACGTAATAGGATTGTATAAAGAAAATTATAATATGAAAACGACAACAGTTACCAAAGGTAAATTATTTTGAAAACAGACACAACACAAGTGTTGTCAAATAATCATAAAATTGTTCGATTTTTATAGTATACATTTTCTATAATTTATTAAAGAGTTATGTAGTTCACATGCACAATATTATACAAGTGGTAGTGAAAATTTTACATAAGAACTATTTATATCGTACTTTGGTGTAACACAAATAGTCTTCAATTAGAGCTTAGTTAGTAAGGGTCTAACTAGAGAAAAAATATATAACTGCCTGCCATCAATGGCCTATATAATAAGATAATGATCTTCAATAGTACATTGTGCATCAAGGGTAGTATGAAGGGAATTACTAACGAGAGTGTTTGAACTGCTAGGCTTTTAATGACTCGAGTTAGTAATCCCCTTACTGCCTGTGATACACACAATGGTTTTCATCACATTTGCGAGGAAAAAAAACAAAGAGAAAACACTTTAACTCTGCAAAATATAAAGAAATAACTTTTGACGAACGGGAACGTAAATGGAAACGATATTTTTTTTGTGACCTCTACCACAGATAATAACTGCGTTTAGTTTCGACCTGGATTCGAGCCAGATTTAGCCACTTTGATAAAAATGTATAATTACTAAAATTAATGATAAATGTTGATATAAACTTGAAATAGGTATAAAAATAATGAAGTTTAATGAAGCGTATAGGTTTTGTGTAATGTAAGTTAGTCTATAGCAAAATTTTAAAGATGAAATTAGAAACCGATTTAATTTTTGGCTGAAAATTAAACCTCCTTAGTCAGAAATGATGTACGAAAGAGTTGCAAATTTTAAAAAGAAAGTCATTACTCCCTAGGGATGACAAACTCGCCATAATTCCCGCGGGAACAATTTAGGCCATTGTCCTTCTGTATACAGGCATGGAATAACACCATTTACGAGCAAGTGTGATGAAAAATATGTTGTGAAGTAACTCACCAAAGTTTTAATAATACTTGGCTGTTTCTTATATAGGTCTAGTCACCTGAATTGTGACTACCCGCTATGAAATTATTTATTTATTTACACATAAGAATCACTGATGTTGTGTGTTCACTTAGTTTTAATGTTTCTCAAATTTTAAAGTTGTTTTTAACTTATTTAATTGTGCACAAATAGATCATTATATAGTCTTAAAATTTACATGAAATTTATTATAGTAGATGTTTTAATGTAGGCAAACCAGTTTGATAACTTTAAATGCACAAAATTAAATGTTTCCACAGTACGACTATGTACCCATACATTTAATTTTGTGCTGTTCGTATATTAAAATAATACAGCTTGGGATACCAAACATATTTTCCTCTTGCTGTATTTTGTTTAATAATTTAATATTAATCGCTTATTGAATACAAAACGGACACATTCCAAAATAATTTGCTCTTGCACTAAAAATCTTATGTGTCCGTTTTGCATTCAATGAACGATTTATCGTAACTTTTTTAATCTGACAATTCCGATGGTAAAGGACATACATAGTATTGGACAGTATAACTAATACTTGATAGAGAATGTAGATCGAATGATAATAATATGATTCCGCTTTTTTATTTTACGTTCCGATTTTGTAAAAAATTACTATAAAATATCTTACAAATCAGGAAACATTGTTATCTTTCAAACTAGTTCGCCTATATAAAAATTACACTTTAGGTAAGTTCATATTTTAGGTGTGACTTATATCTATCCCGTTTTGTTCAAGACCTGCTTATAAGTTGGCCACTATACTCTGCGTTTTAAGTATTATATTGCATTTTGTTATTTGTGTAGTAGACACTTATTATTAGAAATTATGTAAATGTTCGTGTGTATATTTGGATTATGTACCGACCAATAAAATGTCTTATTATTGTTTTGTAATCAACGCACAAATAAACGATTTCAAACAATGATGTACCATTCATTTTATTTCGTGATTCATATATTAATACAATTTCACCCGTCTGTGTGCCTTCTGTTTATCACCTTGAAGAGGTACTGAATTACAACATACATTCAGCATATAGCATCGGATTTTTGAACTGAAAAGGAAAACAAATATTTAGGCAAACTTTTATTGAGCCATTTCCCAACCAATCTGTAATCTTTTTAAGCAATCATGAAAATGTGTATAAACTCGTAATAAAATAATGATTTACAGTACTTACACAACAAACATGGTATTTGAATATTAATGTTCATTCTGAAAAAAGATTATAAATTAGTAAGCAATAATAGTAAGCAATTTATAACCAAGAACTACTTTTATAAAGTTAGTAGGGGGTACCTAAGGGTTTATGGAATTGATAGTTCAACTTTTTATTACTCAATTCCCATAACTAAATGCAACATACGTAAACTGGGTGACCTTTAGTTCCATTACAGCTTCCATATTCCCATGTTAGTTCACAATTACAATCAAAACTAGACCTTATGTGTAGTTTCTACTTTCGTGAATTTATCTTCATCATAATCTAAAACTAATTTATTTTGGATTCATTCTTTATATATATTTTTTGTGCACATTAAAGGGTGTTGGTTTTTAGTATGCTTGGTCTTGGGCTTCAACCATCAGGCAATGTGAAGAATCACATAAGTGCAACTACGGGATTAAAACAATAAGAGAAATACATAGTTTATAACATAAACCCACATAGTCTGTGGGGACATATAAAAGCTCTTGCTCTGCAAAAGGTGGAAAATAAACATACAATATATGATGTTAAGGAATTAATAAAAATCCTTGGGTAAGGAACAAACTTTTTTTTTTTAAGAATATCTTAGCCATTGACTCTGTGACACAAGTATCTATAGGAAGTATAAACAAGACAGAATAACATATGTTACGAGCTATGTTCAAACGATTATCACCCTTAAGGTGGACCACCGCAAACACGGGTGATAGTAAATATTGATATTGTGTCCTGCAGAAAAGAAGCGGCTACCAGCAGAAAAAGCATTCCTAATAATAATCAATTAAATGCTATGCTCTCGAATTATCTGCTATTGTTAAAATAAATGATCAGAATTTGTTTCAAAGTTTCCGATGTTAAACGTCTCCGTCTTGGCTGATAAATTCATTTCAGGTGGCTAAATGACTTTTCAATTTCTGTGGAGGTAATATACCCATATTACAGAACATTTATTTTTAAATATGGTTCATGAAATTAGGTAGTGACATTGTTTATTAGTTTTGCTGCGCCCTTGCAAGGTATCACATGTATGCCTATTCCTGTTTGTTCCACCTTCAATTGTAATGTGATATGCAATAAATTATTGAATTGAATTGAATTTCTTTACCTAAACAACATATATCAAAAACATTCAATTTTGACCTTTTGCAAAGCAAACCTACCTACAGACATACTACTTTACAACAAATCATACTATAGTCGGGTCACTGTCATCTGAGCTCTGGGCCCATAAAACCATTTTTTGCACATCTCGTTTGCTCTTGGGAGGTTAGCAAATCTCTTGCTCACTCTTTGCAGCAACTTTTTTGTTTGTTCACTAATTAGTTTATGGCCCCAGAGCTCAGATGATAACGTCCGAGGAACAAACAATGACAAAATGCAACATCACATTAGTAAAACATGCAAACACAAAAGCATTGCTTCAATAATAATTCATATTACTTGCATCAGCCTTAGAAGCAAACTGTCTGTTGTTCGGCCACCATTGTTACTGTTGATCTTCTATAATTTTTCAAAACAACTTATAAAAACAAACATCATAATTGCAATTAATATCTGATGTGCCAATAACACAACAAAAAAATGTAGTTCCTTCAAGGCAAACCAACAAAGTTATTTTTTTAAATAAGCATCATGTTAACTTTAAAGTGTGGAACATACCAACATATTTAACTTCATCAAAGGCTTTCCTCGCTTTCTTGAGTTCCTCATTCATGGTAAGCAAATCCTTAACTCTGGCATATTTGCGTTGATCTTTTCGTACTAAGAATATTATATCTTCTACTTGAACCCTGCCTGTCCTACCCACTTCCATAGCTCTAGAAAAGAACATATAGGTAATTATATCAAGATATCCATGTTATAAACCAAATATTCAATTTTATCTGATTTTTATTAAATTACCTGTGTGTAGTCTCAGTTAAAAATTCTATGACTAAATCCTCTAAGAAATCTACACTTTCTGTGTATGGATTTTGGTCATCTCCAAACCCATACATCATGCAGCGCAACTCTTTACTGAACAGCCTCTTGCGCCCTGAAGCTGTTGCTCCGAGTTGCTGTTCCGAGTCATCATCGTCAAACTGCAAAAAAAGACTTCAGATAAACAGAGAATTCTATTTGAATAATCAAGGGGATAAAATATTGGAAATAATATGGTAAAATTTTAGAACTTTTGAATTGAAGTGTTGTGAATAAAAACGAAGTCCGCGTTGATATATTGTAGCAAATAACCCATTAAAAATCCAAAGAAGTGTTGCATCCTATTCCACTTATCAAACAGAGTTAATATTTATTGCACATAATAGAGTATAAATAGTTACATTATATTTAATTAAATTGTAAAAATAACTGAAAATAACTAATATTAAATAAGACTAAATCTATATATACACTAAAACATTAAATCTAAGAATGGCCCCTGCGGCATTGTACCAAAGATGCTGGCAGCATTTCCTCGTTGAATGGCTAAACTTATTCGTTGAGCGAGGAAACTGCCAGCTCTTCGGTCTCCAGTGACGTGAATTGACAATTCCTTAAAAAGGCTATTAGCACTAGGACCCCACGGACCAAGGGTCTCGACACCGAATGGAATAAAATTATATTTTGGGCCGAGACCACTATATTTGCCAGTATTAATGTTTTCAGCCGCTTCGGCCGCTGCACCAGCCCTATTGGAGGTTCGTGGGAGTATGTATTAAATAGTACATCGTTAACCTGGTCGAAGTTTTCAGGAGCATCAGGCGTAGGGGTAGCCATGAGATCTGGAAAGGTTTAATAAGCCAATGAGTCGACGTTTTCTTTCTATTCACGAGATAAATAAATCAGACTTTTCAGATTAAACCAATTACAATAATTGTAAATGTACTAATCAAATATTTGATCTGACTAAATAGTTTAACTCAATAATATTTATTTTTATTTTCAATTTGACGCACAGATCAAAGAGAATTTATAATCACTACGTTTGCACAGATTAAATTAAAAGGCTATTTGACTTGACGTTCGATGGATTTTGACCACAGAATATGTCTAATCTAATAGAGTGAGGTGTAGTGACGTGATGTGAACGTAACATGATTTTACTTTTACAGACACGACATAATTTAAAAAATATTATAATAAATTTGGTGATTTATATACGGTTATTCACAATGTGCATCATCCCTTTTGCAAAAAAATCCTTTTTTTTTTTTTTTATGGCATAGTGAAGGCAACCGAGCACACAGGCCACCTGATGGTAAGTGGAAACTGTGACCCATAGACATTAGCATAAGACTGCAAATGCGTTGCCAACCCTGAAGACTAAGATGGAATGCCTCTATGCTAGTCATTACACCGACTGTCTTATCCCCAAACCGGAACACAACAATGCGAACACTGCTGTTTGGCGGTAGGTTAATGGATAAGATGGTGGTAGCGATCCGGACGGACCCTGCACAGGGTCCTACCACCCGCAAAAACCAATCCAATCCTAGTATAGTCTTGTCATGACGACATGAAAAAGTGGCAGCACTGTAGTGTCATCCCTTTCAATTCAATCTAAGAAAAAAGGGACGGCACTACAGTGTTGCCACTTTTTAATTTCAAGAATTTTTGTCAGACATTTTTTATTGTTGGATATACTGTGGCAAAGACAGGCAACTTGCAGGCAACGAGAACCTGTAAGACAAGTTTTATATTATCTACTACAGTGCGACACAAAAGAGTAGAAATGAAATAAATACTTAGCCCGCGAATCATGGCTCGATCTTGCAGCGGAAAGCTACCGACTTCACAGCGTGATAAACCATGACCGTACATTCGCAGTAGTTCTCGGTAATTTTACAGTGAAGATCGCAGTCCCTTTGACGCGCGACAAAAAACCAATTAAAGTCGGGCGGCTATTCACAAAAATATCCCAGTTGTTCGTAGTGTGGACAAAGTGATAACTGGGAATAGCCAAAATCGGGGAACAATACGCGAATCTTCTAAGAATATACAGAAGGATTACAATTACGGTTCACGGCTTTCGCGCGCGATCCGCAGGATAATTATAAGCGGGTTTAAGCGATTCGCGCACAAACGCGATGCGACGTCCTTCGTGAGGGTAGGAGAGTCGCGTGGGGGGTTCCGTACCAAATTGGTAAAAAACGAACCCATATGGTGGGACTCCGGTGTCTGCCTGTCTAAAGTAAGTATAGAAGCTATCAACTTGAAATTTGGCATATTTGTATAACTTGCTTGCCCGCATCTGTTTTTAGTAAAAAAATACGTTTTTTTTTCTAAATATTTGAAAAGGGGTCTAGAATGAGGGGTTGAAAAATGAAAGTAATTTAATTTTGCAGACGGGGTGCCACTATTATATTTTATAATTTTCCGTGACGTACTTTTTTATATATAGCCAAAAAATTACAAAATATGACCGTCCCCTCCCGTACCGTATCTCCGAAGTTTATACACCAAAAAATCTGAAAATAAACCTGATATAAAGATAATTACTTATATTATACACGAAAAACCAAATGAAGTTGTCAAACTTTACAGTTTTGGAAAAAATATCAAACTACTAAAATTCTGTATTCATATTTAGGCTACTCAAAATGGACCTCATTGAGTTAAGAATAAAGTTCATATCAAAATGAGTATTTTCTTTTGAGTTTTGTTTTTGCTATGGTTGGTTTTGGTATGGTTTTGGTTGGTTGACATCGAGTCATAAAAAAACATCGCACGAAAATTTTCTCGCGTTAAATTCATGCTGACGTGACACAGACAATTTTCAATTTGCCGCCAAATCGTAAAACAAATGACAAATGAATGAAATACATAGGTACTCAATAATATTGGAAAAGAAATCCATTTCCAGAATTTAAACTTATTTTTTTATTATATTGTTTACAAGTGGCCAGATCTAAAAACTTTCAGTGTCGCCCTCGTATTGCACTATATTGTGAACTGTATAAATATCAGTGTAAACCCTGTTCAGGTTCAGACTTACTACTTGTCTTAAGTAGTAAACAACTTTTTAACCTCAAAATATACTTTTTTTTATGAAACAGCTATTTTAAATAAAATAAAGCAATCACGGATAATACATTGGCCAATTGATGTCCAAAATGTTTTCTCAGCATTGTGACTTTGTAGGTTCCTAGTTTCTGAAAAAAAGTAAGATATGTAAATAGGCGGATATGGTGAAACTACACTATAGGTAAGAGTTCCTTGTTTGACTAAGCAACCCTAAAATGAGACCATGTAAGAATATTCGTCGAATCCCGCAATGTGTCGTAAACCAGACATGTATCTAATTCAAAATATTGGTACCTACCTAGTTAAAGAACAACCAGTTATTCTGTACCTCCTACTCGTAGTTACGTCACGACTAAACCGTTATATTGTACACAAATATGAATTGGAATTTTAAGCAGATAGGTTAATTCACATTGAATAAATTCAGCGGTTTGGTTAATCAATGCACATAATGCATATTACACTGAGCCTGCCAGTGTGAATACCTAGAGCAGAGTTAATGTTAGGCGAGGTTGTCATCGAGATCTAATGTTCTAGGTACCAGACTAGCTTACCTTGACCCTCGAACGGGAAGCGTTGGTGACCTAGGGCATCGACTCATGTTAGGCCCCAAGGAAAACCCTCTCGTCTTATGTTTTGAGTCATAACCTAAGTCATAACTTATGAAAGAACTTACTCCCGGAAATAGGTATAGAAAATCATCAAACTATTCAGCGTGCGTAGAGTTCCATGAGGCCGTATGACAACGGCCGTAACAAAAAAATCCTAGTAAAGATTACAGACGGGCTATTCATATTTCCTGATTTATTTCCATCCAAGTTTTATATAAGTAGGTACTTTAAATACCCCTCAGTTACTAACAATAAGTGTTACTACACGCAACAAAGATGCAAACGCTGCTAACTTTCGAGTTGACATAAGCGGTCGACGAGATCTGTCGCCATCTTACCGTTATGCATCTTGGCTAGACCCTCAGTAGCCGCGATTTAATTTGGTTATCTTTTTTGGTCCATAAACTTCAGAGATGAGGGGGTGGGGGGAAGGTCACTTTTTGCATCTACAAATAAAAAAAGTACGTCACGGAAAATTATAAAAAAAGATTTTGAAATGTGCAAACTGAGCACCTTGTTCGTTATAATATAATCAAATCACTTTAATTTTTAACTCCGCATTGAAGACTCCTTTACAAATATGCGAGCAAGCAAGTTATACAACTACTTATGCCAAACTTCATGTGATAGTTTTTCTCTGAATACAACTGCCATAAACTGCTCACTACATACAGACACCATAAAGGTTCCTTTTTTATCATTTTGGTACGGAACCCTAAAAATTAGAGAAACATTATATTCTTCTTCTTCTTTTTTTAGGGTTCCGTAGCCAAATGGCAAAAAACGGAACCCTTATAGATTCGTCATGTCTGTCCGTCCGTATCTCACAGCCACTTTATTCCGTAACTATAAGAGCTATACTATGGAAACTTTGTAAGTAGATGTATTCGGTGAACCGCATTAAGATTTTCATACAAAAATAGAAAAAAAACAATAATTTTTTGGGGTTCCCCATACTTAGAACTGAAACTCAATTATTATTTTTTCATCAAACCCATACGTGTGGGGTATCTATGGATAGGTCTTCAAAAATGATATTGAGGTTTCTAATATTATTATTTTCTAAACTGAATAGTTTGCGCGAGAGACGCTTCCAAAGTGGAAAAATGTGTGTCCCCCCCCCCCCCCCGTAACTTCTAAAATAAGGGAATGATAAATGTAAAAATAATATATGATGTACATTACTATGCAAACTTCCACCGAAAATTGGTTTGAACGAGATCTAATAATTAGTTTTTTTTAATACGTTATTAATCGTAAACCGCATTTTACCTTTCATTCAATCAACTCCAATATAATAAAGAATAAAGAAAAACATTTATTTAGATGTATAGTGGTACGGAACCCTACGTGCGCGAGTCCGACTCGCACTTGGCCGCTTTTTTTATTAATGGTGGCCCACCGTGGTATTCCGCAGTGATTTCGCCAATATCAAGTGAGTAGAGTAAGTAGCTAGCTATAATATGAAAATAAGGGTTTTGTTAGTACGATCACTTTTTTATTTTTCCAACTTTTAAAATATAAGTATGCCAAGACGCTTATAGATGAGGTAAAAAGAGAAACCAAAAATATTTTTTATAATTGTTGTATATTGCACCATCCCAAATTATAAAAAATATATTTATCTGTATCACACACCTTTTGTAGGAGGGTAAACTACGGAATTTGTGACTCTTTTATGGGTCCACTCGTTCTCCTCTATTTCGTTGTACAATAAAGTATATATACATACATACATACTTAGGTAATGCTGTAGTTACGCTATATACAGTAAAAAAAAAATGTCTCTGAAAGATTTATTTTTCTTCTTGGCATCAAATGTTTCAAAGACGTACCTACTTAAGAGTATTCACTCAAGGCAAGTTAAGTATATTCTCTAAAATATATAAGTAAGCACGATAATATAAACTTCACAGTGACAGAAAACTTACAATAATTGTATGTATGATAAAAAACTGACCGCTTAATGACGCGATTACATTATTCAGCCGTATTCGACTGTTGCCTGTTTTCTGTCACTGTGCAAATACCGCATCCGGTTAAACCTGTAAACGCAACATAATGCAACGGTTGGCGTGGCGGTAAGTATCATCATGGGGTTAAATTAATTTCCTACAACCCTTACAATAACAATATTAGCGACCCGCCTTGCTTCGCTTTGGTTTATGCCATATATCAGTTAACCCCCACTGACACACACTGACATACAAAGCAACAAATCTGTTTAAAAGATAAACAACCATAACCCTGTCATATTGACATACACCCCATCACTTTTAAAAATGAACCACCAATACCAACCCACGGTAGTTCGAATTGTACACGGCCCTCTATCGCTCTCCCACCCTTTCTGGCATAGAAATGTACTGACCGATGCCAGAGTGTGTGAAAGCGATAGACATTGCAGCCGAGTACTATATTAATATCATGGTTCTACCACCATTCAATGACAAAATCACACCCGAAACTAAAAGACAGCATAGGACTATATTGTTCCTCGTACAAAATTGTGATGAGATGAAAATTTATTTAATGACCACTTTTTGGTTCTCATTGACATTGGCTAAATAAACAGTCAAGAAAAAAACAAAGAAATGAAGACCTTTGGAACGCCGTACCGTTAAATACAAAATGTGTCACTCACACATACGAAACAGTGTCTTTTAATCTTCAAGGTAGCGTCAGTTTGAAAGACTTTCAAATGTCGGCCAGAGCTGACTGTAGCTTTCAAAAGGTTAACAAAATTAAGTTTTTTTTCTTGTCTGTCTTAACAGTTGCGTTGTATCTCTACGACTGCTATTGTACCTACTACCTATCAAGGAATTTGAATGAGCAGTTTGACGTAGTAAATTTGACAATTTGCCATGATATACATTTTCTGCGTGTCATTAGTCGTGTCACGTCGGGAAAAGCATAACACGGCTAATTTACGTGTTTAAGTTACGTTATGTCAAACTGCTTAACATTTAAATTGCTTAATCTAGTCTGCCTTATAAGTAGTTCTGCCCTCATACGGAGTAAAGGCACAAGTGCAATTAATTGATAGAAGTATATTGGAAGTGCAATACTATTCATAATTATAATAGAGGTGCCTTTTTTCCGTAGGAGGGCAGAGCTGAATAGTTTTGTACCTTGATGCTTTAATGCCTTTGGTAGATAAGTGCAGCAGTTCAAATATGGTGTTATAGTGACAAAGCACTAAAGTGTCCAGCTACATAAGGCCG
The DNA here is from genome assembly GCA_923062465.1 of Acleris sparsana. Lineage (NCBI taxonomy): Eukaryota > Metazoa > Arthropoda > Insecta > Lepidoptera > Tortricidae > Acleris > Acleris sparsana. The sequence goes on from OV281293.1 coordinate 9,703,461, forward strand.
ACCGTACATCAATGCTGCACATAGCTTACAGTTATTATTAAGAGGGTTTTTAAAGTCCGACACGACAAATGGTATACAAAAACTGCCAGTGACGTACCTAACAGTCAGTTGCTTACACAACAGTACCCTTTGATTTCTGCTCTACAATTATTTTGTATGCTACCTTCTCGTGAATGTAGCATAGTCGTCAACAGCTATATTAGGTATCTCAAAAGGCATAAGTTGTATATGGTAGATTCGGTACTTTGGAAAATCGTTAGGTAAATCCCGTTTTATAGTTGATTGATTTATAGTCTATAATATAGACGTGTATGTCACTTGAAAGATCTGCCTTTATAGTTACATTAGAACTATTTATCACCTCCCTTCTGAAGCACATCTTATCTTTATAATAAAAATATTTGCTATATTTTGATAAATAGACACTAAGTTATCATAGCTTAGACCTCTCTCCCAACTTACACCAGAATGAATGATAATCGGAGCCAAATTTTTCCAAAAGTTGTGGTGTTTCACCAAAATCCATATAGCATCGTTTTTTAGGTGTGTATGGTTCCCACACGACAGATTTCTTTGCCCAAGTCGGAACTCTGAAAAAAAAAGGTGTTAATTTAAATCATAAACTCTAGTTGTATCTTCCTGATATTGAAGTCCGGTCATAAAATACAAACCCAGTTTTAGCAAAGTTGCAGATAGTCTCGTGCAAAATGGTTAACATTTTCTTGTCTTTCTCATTGGCAGTCTCAGCTTTGCTCTTTTTGTAAAACACATACTGTAAGGAATCTCCATGTGTAGTCCCTTTAATACCAACTTTTTTCATAACCCTAGTATTTATATTACCTAAATGTGACAATTGAAACAAATACAATTGATTACAATTCTTTCCAAATTTATCCAAAAAATACAAAATATCTCTGTTGAAATAGGCATCTGAAAGCAAGTTAATGTACTGTAACTTTTTGTTATCATCTATTGTATCACCATTAAAATAAAAATTGTGAATATCTTTGGTAATTTTAAGAGCCTTAGGACTTTTGGGTTTTATAAACCAAAATCGAGGTATAAAATATTGTAAATCATTTTCATAAATTATATTTCCTTTTTTATTATATCTAAGAAATAAAGCCCCTTCATGAGTATTCACGCCAAATAAAATGGGAACTTTTTTATAGCGATTTTCACGGAATGCAACAATGGGATATTCACTAAAGAACCTTTGCATACCCTCAAATTTACTCTCTACTACTGCATGGAAATAAGCGTCTAGTGTAGCTGGAGGCCTTGACGCTTCTATAACAGCAGTTGCAAAAACCAACTCCTCAATAGGAAGATTTATGAGATACTCATGTAAACTTTTCACATCATTCAATTCTTGGCCTAAAAGTGAAACTAAATGTTTGGCTTTCGCAATAGGGTCATTGTCAATCAAAAACAAGTCTGACAAGCTGGTACCAGATAAAGCTATAATTTTGTTAAATAATCCGTTAGTCATTTCACTAGTCAAGAATGATGTCATGACAGCAGCCCCAGCACTCTCCCCAAACAAACTTATGTTATTGTCATCACCATTAAAATGTCTTATGTTATTTTTAACCCATGCCAATGCCATTACAGCGTCTTTAAGGGCCATGTTCCCTGCAGCTTCACATATATTGAGACACAAAAAACCCAGCACATGTAATCTATAGTTGATTGTCACAAGTATGGCATTCTGGTCAATGAAATATTCTGGTCTGTAATAGTCTCCATAACCAAACAATAATCTGCCACCATGAGTGAAAAATATGACTGGTAGTTTGTTTATTTCTTCCCCTGGTAAGTTAGGAGTGTAAACATTTAAGTACAAGCAGTCTTCAGAGCCAACTAAGCCATTTGTTAATGGGTTTACTTGGATGCATTTATTTCCCGGTTTTGTAGCATCTCTTATTCCAGACCAGTATTCAGGCTGTTGTGGTTCCTGTGGGAATTAAAACATAAATAAACAACATACATACATATACATAAGGAACAATGAAAAAGTTTTGGAATTTAATACATGTTGTAAAAAAATATTGTGAAGCTTAGAATCAAATCAATTTAGATAAGCTATAAACACATAGCAACCTAAATAAGGATAAAAGATAATAAAAATAATTAGAAGATAACAAGTCATAGTGATTGATACTATATACTAATACTACAGATTTATTAATTAGTGAAGCTGTAGGAGCAAAAGCAATACTTACTCTAAACCTGAGTTTCCCTGTAGGTGGTTTAGCATATGGAATGCCTTCAAAACTGTAATATTTCTTCCCATTGTGCTCACACAACTTGCCCTGCAAACGACCTTGCTCAACATCTACTATTAAAGACATTATTAATATCTGAAATAAAATGTACCTTTAAAATTATATTCTGAACAAAAAGCATGACTCAAGTTTTGATAAGTACTTACAATAAGAGGTTCTTAAATAAATTTCAACATGGAGGTCTGCAGTATGATGGTATATGGTAGCAAGGGTATGCACATTTAAGAAAGTAAAAGGTTTGTATAAATAAATAATGTAACATCAAGTACTTTAACTACACCAAGCCAGTACTTGTAAAATGTATTTTTATTCATAACTCATACTACACTGAATGAATGAATAGGCTAAAACTGTAGCCATCAATCCTTTATGCAAAATAGACGCATAATTAAGTCTTTGGATTGCAGAAAACTAACTGGCTAGAACCTTTACCACTGTATGTAGCGGCACCACTTGTTGATTATTCTTTATAAAGAATTAAAATATACATTGGCTACATAAATACATTTTGACAATGTAATTAAGGAACAAATAATGATATGTATTAAACATCGACACCTGCTTGAGGCTTGTAAATGCAACTGTTCAATTTTAATACTTTGTACCTACTTAACTATACTATAGCATAGTAAACAAATTTGGAGAATTATTTGGGGACTATAAACAATATTTAGTTAAATCGATACTATAACTTTAGTAAATGAACAGCTTGGTAAAAGAGTTTAAATAACAAGAGCACTATTCAAAGTGAAATTGTCAACTAGATCTAATTTTGCCATAAATATACAGTTCATTGCTGTGGTTGCAACTCAATAATAGGTACTTAAGTTCCATGTGACACTACATCTAACATCTAACTCGTTTTTGCAGACTAGAGTAGTAATCAATTTTCTTATCCTTATAGATGTAAAATAATATAAAACATTAGTTTAAAAAAACTAATGTACTTTATATTATTTTACTTACGCACTTAATCCTAAATAATAAGCAATGTACTTATAAATGGTTTGCTAGTTATTCTGAAGTCTCCTAATATGCTTCTAATATGCTCCGGAAAATTTAATCGTTTTAAGGAAAGAACCAATTATTCAAAGCAGAAAAAAGAACATGAACAATAAATCTTTATATGATAACATACTAAGTAACTCCGTGAAAAAAGACTAGAACTCATACATTCTAATTAATTACGTTTCCAATCACTATCACTCCTAAAGAGATAATATAAATATCAAGAAAAAAAAAAAAACTCGGTTCAAAGGTAAAGCAAAAAGCAAAGGTAAAGCAAAGGTAAAGGCTCATTATCTTACCTTAAATGTCTCTCTATCTTTATCTTTATCTTAAACGAGCAAATAATTACTCCTTTTTATAATAAGTACTTGATCTTGTTACAGGTAATACCCTAGTATCTTAATTTATATTTTCATGCAACTCGATTTTCGTTTCTATAACATTTATTTATGCAGAGCTGCTTTAAAACTATAAAACCACTTTAACCTTCAAAACTGACCACTCATTAGTTATTATTTAGATTTCATGATTTTCGTAGTTGAAGCGAGATTTTTAAAGTTTAAACTTGTTTATAAAATGATAATTTTGTTCACAGAGCACGTTTGTCAGATTATAAGGTAGGTATGTCTACTTTTGTAATTTGTTTACGTAGTGATTATATTCTCTTTGATTTGTTTGTAAGGTTTTGACAGTAAGTAAGTATTGCTCACAGACTTATCTTTATGGTGGGGTCCTTACGGATACACTTCGACCCTATCAAAGAGTATATAATCACTACCACAGACTACTAAGAGATACTAACGTATCAGACTGCCATCTCGCGAACAAAATCTACTCAGCGTACTTTTTTGACATAATTCTTATCTCACACGACATTTCGCTGTTTTTTTTAATTCTGAATGTGCCGACACTGGAACTAGTAAATAGTACGTCCAATATTTTTTACAAATAGTGATTGGTGGATCGAATTTAGGCAAAGGAACTTCTGAATAATACAGCCACATTTTTTTTTTAAAATGATGGTTGGTTTGGTATTGCTGAAGTTTATTTTGACATGCTTCACAAACAGTTTTTTTCTAAGTAAGCCAAGGAATCAAAGCCCATACAGCCTTGTCTTCAGTTATCATAAAAATTCAATTGGGATAACACCAAAAAATTTAACTGCTTGCTTTACATTTTTATTCGAAAGAATTGCCTTTTTAAAGGACTTCAAAAAAGGAGGAGTTTCTCAATTCAATAGTTTTTTTTTCTTCATGTTTTTTCGCGGGTAACTTCGTCTTTTATGAAACGATTGTGATGAATGTTTTTAAAACCGACTTTAAAAAAATAGGTTTCTTAATTAGACCGTTTGTTTTTACGTGTGTTCGCGGATAACTTCCTCGTTTCTTAACCGATTAAGATGATTCTTTTTATGTTGCACCTGTAAGGAAACCAGGATCTGATTTATTTATTTATTGAAAAGTATAATTATACAGTATTACAGGAATACACTGCGAAATTAATATAACTAGATTTATACCCCACAGAGGAACACTAGAAGGCCTGTCATCCATCTTCTCGCAAAACTTTAAGGATGGTGATGGCATCCCAGAGAAATCGACGGGAACCTTCAAAAATCGTAAGAGGCGACTAGTGCGTTTTTTTAATTTTTAGTATCAAGTTTAGCATTTGCATTCAGAAAGTATCATTTGGTGAAGTGGAACTGATGATGAAAACCACAGATGGCCACCGGAACTCCCCAACAAAGGTACCTCTATTTCAAGGGTGGCGATAAGATATCTCGATTAAGATAGTTGAGCGACTACAAAGAAGATACATTTAATTGTTTAAATATGACTTTCCCGCGGCATTGCTTGCGACGACCTTGAAATAACTTAAAGTTTACTATCAACTAAGAAGTGGGACTATACCTATAACAGCGTAGGTATTATTATCACTAAAAAGTAGTGTCCAACCGAAACATGTTTTTTTGCGGAAACCGAAATCGTACCTTTTTTAAACGTGATTAAAACGTTGAATAAAAATGTCAGTGGGCCGTTCTTTCCAGATTTCTGATTAATGAAACCTCTCGCTGGCTTAATATTACAGGTTTCTAGGTTTAATTGAAATTTCAGCATTATTATAGTGACACTGGGTTAAAAAGGAACTACCCTAAAAAGTAAAAAAATGAAAATATTATATGACTGTAATACTGAGGCAGCTTGACCTTACCATAATATCTGATAATCGTAATTATTAATTCCAAGACTATGTAACGTTGCACGTACATGTTTATTTAGATGATAATTATATCTAGCAAATTTTCTTTTTTTTTTTAATGTGCGATTAAAAAAATAAAATAAAGGATGAGTTCTATTACGTTTCCTAACTCATCATAAAAACTAATAATAAAATAATAATATAAATAACTATTTTAAAATAATAAAAGTTAATATAATATTTAATCATCTACGTAGTCTCTATGTAGTTCTACACTTCACTCGTCGCTTAGCGATTTCGCGAATTTCAGGTAGCGCTCGCGCCACCAGTCAATTACCTTTCAAACGCCAGTGACCAGACACCTATATCGGAGCGTTCACGGCTTAGCTCTGTGTCCACTTACGCGCCGCTATAATACTCCCAATGGATCCCAAGGGATCTTGAATAATTTACTATAATTTCTTCTCGGCGGCGGCGTTAGAACTGTTATTACTTCCAAGTTTCCAACGTTTTTGGTTTCACATAAGTGATTTTTTGTAAGTGGCATCTCGAACCCCGGTAAGGGTGAGTTGAAAAAGGTTTTATTTAAGCAGTGCTTTTAGCTTTTAGTTAGTTTGTGCTTCCGTAAAACCTACAATGTCACCTGGCCTATGTCCGCTATGAACGCTTTTAAGTAGAAATGATGATGCTGATGATAATAATAAAATATTTAAATTACAGGATGATTTCCGAACGTCAATGCTAACCGTAAGCGTACAAAATCGTCAAAATCCCTAATCAAATTGACTGTCCTCCTTTATTTGACTTCCAAAATTTGACCAACACAAAACAATAAAATGAAACTATGTTACACGTCTATATTTAATTAAAATAAATGATTTAAGTTATTCACCCATCATTTTATTACATAGATACCTACAATCATTATTAGTAATTACTTATTATATTACATACACGCAACTAAGACGAATTCTAAAGTTATTAAATGAAATAAGTAAATAATAACATAAATAAACAAAATGAAAATCCGTCTGTCTGTTTGTAAATTATGAAAATAAGCGTTAAGAATTAACAATGGCATGATGAATTCATTATTCGGGGAACAAACAGAAGCCTCACTACACGAGCAAAGAGCACTGATTATTGTGGCCGGCGGAGTTAGGCGAGCGACGTTATATTGCCAGCCGTACCGAGCGCACCCGACGTACGATGTTGTATGATTCGGCGCGGCCGAAAGGTTCGGTTTTTTGGCCGTAACCATTCCTCTGGCCGAAACATGATTTTTGGGCCGAAACTGGCCGGAACCGAAACCGAAACCAAAACTTTGGTCTGACACTACAAAAAAATGTAAAATAAAATTAATAACGTTGGCTTTTTATTGAAAATATTGTGGAAGCCGACTTCAGTTGGACTAAGGTTCTTGGTTTTTTAAAACATTTATATTATTTTATACTTTTTAGTGATCATAATACGCTGTTACGTAGTCCCACTTCTTGGTCTGTGGTCTATGTACGTGATTCGGAACGCAAGATTAGCGAGTGTTGCGATTTTGACATACCTTATAATCTGTGCATGCAATTCTGTGACTGACTATAGCAACAATTCAAGTAATTCAATCAGAAATAGAGAAAATGCCGAAAGTGGATTAGAAGACGCAGGATTTAAAATTTAGTTCCTAAGTTCGTTAATGAAATGGAGTAGTGTTCTTTCGTTTTCCTTTTTGAAGCACTTAAATAAACGAATTCATTATGAATCCTATGACGTACGTTATCGGCTTATTTACTAAATTATTCTATTACATACTACGGTATTATTATAATTTTACCGTGTGTATATATGTTTCTCTGTGGCTCGTAGCTCCTAAACGGATGAACTGACTTTGATCTATTTTTTTTGATAGAAATCTAACTGTAGTTCTAAAGGTATTTGTACACGGTCCAAGTAGCTTGCCAATATTGAGGCACATGCGCGGGTTATATGCATCGTGTTTACAACGGTATTTAGAACTGGTGCATCAAGCTTGATCATGCTGCTCGCGCAAGTAGCCGGCACCTTTACTATTTCCAGCTGCAGGTCCGCCTGTAGCAAAGGGGGCGCATTAAAAGGACTTAGAATTTTTTTGACCAAAAATGAAAATTTTATAGTAATCACAAAACACTTAGAATAATTTCATTCTAAACGCTAAAATAAGCATGTTTTGTAGAGAAAACTTTTTCTCTAAAATCAAAAATGGCCGAGATAATTGACTTTGAAATTTCTAAGCACTTGTAAAATTTACAAGGCGTCAAGGGACTTAGAAAATTTTTCGGCAAAATGGTATCATTATGACATATAATTTAAATGACTTTATCTTAAAGAACACATTAAAAGAAGCGCATTTTACTTGAAAAACTTTTTTCTAAAGTTAAAGATGACTGAGATAGACTCCATCAAAGATTACAATAGTGAGGTCGACGGAGGTCCGCTTCGCGGACCTCCTATTCTACGTAGTTTTGGCGCTTCGCGCCTGGACAACAAACTAACCTAACCTAAACCTATTTGATTTTATTATTAGACTCCATCAAAGATTACAATAATGAGGTCGACGGAGGTCCGCTTCGCGGACCTCCTATTCTACGTAGTTTTGGCGCTTCGCGCCTGGACAACAAACTAACCTAACCTAAACCTATTTGATTTTATCTTATAGACCACGTTAAAATAAGCATGTTTTACTTGAAAAACTTTTCTCTAAAATCAAAAATTGCCGAGATAATTGACTTCGAAATTTCTAAGCACTTGTAAAATTGCTTAATACTTTAAGCTTTAAAGTCATAATGATACCATTTTGCCAAAAACTTTTCTAAGTCCCTGACGCCTTGAAATTTAACCAACGTTTGAACCCCTATAACTCAACCATTTTTGATTTTAGAGAAAAGTTTTTCAAGTAAAACATGCTTATTTTAACGTGTTCTATAAGATAAAGTCATTTAAATTAGATGTCATAATGATACCATTTTGCCAAAAAAAATTCTAAGTCCTGCGCCCCCTTCGCTACAGTCCAACCAGGTTAAGAGATACGGTATCAGCTCTGAAAGTAGGGTTGGAAATTATATATCGGGGGCTTTACCTTTTTAATAGTAGCATTTTATTTTAACATTCTTATTTTCAGCAATGTGAAGAATGTTTTGAAGTTGAGTAAGCAGGAGTTATCTAGTAACTCGAAGACTTCATGGCATGACCAATACAAAGACAGCGCCTGGATATTCATTGGTGGTCTACCATATGACCTAACTGAGGGAGATATCATTTGTGTCTTTTCACAGTAAGTAATTAATTCTGAATTTAGATAGTAACGGGTATTACATGTTAATCTGAAACAGGTGACAACAGAAATATCTTGGTTTTCAGGTATGGTGAAATTGTTAATATAAATTTAGTACGAGAGAAAGATACTGGTAAATCAAGAGGGTTTGGATTTATATGTTATGAAGATCAACGCTCCACCATTCTTGCTGTTGATAACTTGAATGGTATTAAGGTAAGTTTTACATAATATCATAGATCCTTTTGTATATTTTATCCCGCCATTAGTGGGAGCATAATTGAGCTTAATCTGCGTAAGAGTGTACCAACCTTGATCTTTTCATGGCTTAATATTTTAGATTAAAAAAAGGGTAAAAAAGTAACATGGTTCTAGTTTATTAAGAAATTGATTTAGCACAGAAAATTACATGAAATAAATACAAATAAGGAAGATGTTTGAAAACTTCCAAGAGATCTGTGCCTATGCATATAAGGGATTCAGCATGAACCGTTATGAGAGAAAATAACATTACTGTTCCACTGTTGTTCAAAAAACATTTGAAATAGTGGTTTATAGCAGTGTTGATAATTTCAAACATCCTAAATGACACGCATTACACTGACATTTACACTGATGATTGTAATTTATTTAATACTCTTGATATCTCAACAAGTGTAAAATATTAAAAACAATAATTATGCAAAGCTTGTATCATAGTAAATAAACTGAATGAGATATATCAGTTTTAAGTTAAAAAATCCTTGTATATATTGCCATTTATTTTTGAGTGTCAAACTAGAGGCTAAAACGTTTGTTTCAGATATTGGGACGCACAGTTAGGGTAGACCATTGTGAAAATTTCCGTGTACCTAATGCAGATATGTCAAAAGTGGATGAATTAACTGCTGCTATCCGGCAAGAGGGGTGCGCTCCAGTAATACCAACTGAACCAATTGTAAAACAGGTATATTGTATATAACATTTATTGATAAAATAATAAAAATAACAACAACTATTACTAAAGATTACACACTCAAAATATATTGTTTGTCAATGATGTATTTTATCATAAAAATCATTAAAAAATTTTTTTTGAAAAAAGTGAATGGTGGTACATATGTAGAATGGTGATGTCTGATAAAAATGGCCTTATATAAGATCACTGCACAATACAAAGCTTGCCAAATACACACATGCAATAAAGTTTAATTATGCTTAATAATAATAATAATTTGTTAAACACTTTCAGGAGCCACGTAAAGAAAATAAGGAAAAAGTTAAGAAAAGCAAGAAGAAGAAAAAGAAGCGAAGTAAAAGTTCAGATTCTAGTGACTAGAAGTTAACACATTAAGATTACTTAACTTACTTGTAACTTATATTAAAACTTAAATATACCATTTTTATTAAAGTAATATTTTGATTTCATTTCATTAGGGACAATTATCATAATTTCAATATGTATAAATATTAAAAGCTCAATTGATGTACCTTCTTTAAGAACAAATAATCATTCTATATATTCGCCGCAATTTCTGATACGATTTTTTAGCATTCACAACCGGGATCGATAAAATTACGCAAGACTTTTCTGTAAATTTCACTTTTTAAAAAGCTTAAAAGTTAGTTTTTGTTAACCACGGAACTTTTTTTGTTTAATATTATAAAACTTCCTATCTCTATGTATGTTTAGAGACCAACATAATATTTCTCAACAAGACTCAATTCCAGCTTATGAAGCAAGAGATTTGGTGTGTTTTTCGTATTACTGCAAATTGTCGTGAAAAAGTCAGTTTAAAGAGACATCAAGATTGACAGGTGTTTAGGCAGATCTTTAGTTGCTTGAAATACATTTGTATCACAATTTAAAGCTAAAACTCTGTTCAATATGTTACGCAAATTTGAACTCTCTACAAGAACTCTCACAAAAGTTGTGGCCATTATTAGTATCATCGTCGTGCGTAAATTAAACTGATTTTCTAGTCCCGAATGGGAAAACTTCAAGCTCGTAGATCAAATAATTGCAATTGTTTTAGAAATTTTAGAATACATTATTTTTAATTTTATTTTATATAAGGTAAATCGCCAATAACTGGCCACCTCACACTAAAAATGAACTTTATTCACCTAAAATAGAATGCATTTTAGTATAAGGTGTTAATTACTGGCCACCCTTCAATAACTGGCCACGTTATACTAAATTGAATTCTGCTTGTAGGTAACAGAGTTCATTTTTAGTATGAGGTGGCCAGTTATGGGAGGTTGGCCATTTATTGGAGATTTACCCTAAATCAAAGTTTTGATTAATATACAGGTTTATGTAAAACTCCTTTTTTATTTTTTTTATTGTTTCAAACTTTAGTAACAGAACTTATGGCCCGACTAGGTAGTAGTAGTATAGCAATATAATTAATTAAATATTTAAAGAGATCAATTTTAAAATTTTAACATCTGAAATATTAAAATTACACCATACTGATGAAAACTTCAATGTTTAAGTTTGAATGGGGGTTAAAAGGAACAGAAATCTGAATAAAATCCTTCCTTCCATATTTCCAGAAGTAAATTAATAATAAACATGCTTCTGTAATATCATTATTCCAAAAAAGCCTAGAGATTCTTCCTTTCTAGCATTAATTACTAGTTTAAATTATTTGTCTTGTTTAAATTTTCTATTTGCTGTTAGCATCTTTGTACTATGTAAAAAAGCTGTGCATTCTATCTTTAGGAGACCAACTCATTAAATCAATATAGGCTGACAGCCTATATTGATTTTGTGTACTTAATGATTTTGATTTTGTGAGGCCACTGACTGACTGATTGAATGTGTTCCTACTGTTGTTAATTTCTGTTCCATACCCATGTTACCTTATATTTGCTTAGGAAAGATTCGAAAGGCAGCTTGCCTGCAGTTTTGTCATCTTTATACCTTGTTAAGGACAATTTTCATGCCATATAATACTTTTGGTTGGCAGTAAGCTATGAAGCCATCAGAGTGGCAATGTGCCTGTTCTTCTTTGCTTTTTTTTGTGGTGTATGAGACTGGACTGAGTGTTGCAAATGACAGAATATCTCCTCCCCTTGCCTTAAGGATGGCATGTGCTGCACAAGTATCCCACTGGAATGTGGTTCCTTTAGTTACGAAGTATCCAGCAGCATCTCCTAAAATGACAAGAAATTTTGATGGAAGTTTCTGTCTACTAAAAACAGTAAGACTAATTGTATACTGACTTATCTGATCTGAATTTACTATTAAGTTCAACAAAACTATTTGGATTGGCAGTTCAACAAAGCCAGTTGGTTTGGTTTGTTTGCTGCTTTGGTATCAAATTTTTCTTCATATTTGGTATGTATTATGGTGCTGATAGATTTGAGCATATTTGTTAGAATGCTCGTCAAATTATTAAGTCTATCAGCACCAATAGTCAATCATTATTTTTAATACATTAAATAACATAACATTAAATTATTTTAAAATGTCCTTTGTATCTAGAAGGAGGTTACTTTCATCCTTTACAAATTTAATATGCATATATGTTTACCTAAAGCAACTTTCAGCAGCTTATGACCACAGCCGTGGGCTGACTTGACTTCCCATCCACTGGATTTAAATGTTTCTATGATGTCCACATCTTCTGCTCCACTGACAAGAACAGTATTTTCATTGTGTGTTTTGGGCATGTCACATCCTCCCACTTTACCATATCCACTGTAGCTTACTCCCCATAAAACACGTCCGGTACTGCAAAAAAAAAAACAAAATGAAACTGACTACACACATTACAACATATAGTGCCACATTTCTAGGAATTGAAATTATTTTAACTGTCCAGCATGTAATAACATTCTTTTATATGGACTTACTTGCAATAAATCACACAGGTGCAAACTTACTTGTTATAGAAAGGTTGGTTTACCACACCCATCACTGGCTCCCCTGTGGCCTTTACAAACGCACCAACCAGAACAGTGACACAAGGCAGCCCTGATTCACCATTTGTTTCACCCTTGCTTTTTACCCCAGCTATGAATTCTGCAGTAGCATCTGTATAAATAAGTAAATTCTATATATGTTTAAAACCTTTCAATGCCAAGATTTGGAAACTCATGCATATATAAATAAAGAGTGGACATTCAACTTGGATTCACTGGATGGATTATCATACCAATAGGATCTATCCAGACACCCAATGTAGCATCATCTATATCTGGGAGATCAAAAGGAAACTCTCCAACCAGTTTGGGATTTAATTCACAGTGGGCACCCTCAGCTAATTTCTCCGCCTGCTCCTTCGGGACCACGGCGCCTAATAGAAGGGCAGTTTCATGCACATTTTCCTTTACTCTGATAGCATGTCCGTTAATTTCCCCGCACTCTTCACCCCAAACATTGTTAGAAAGCTCTCGACAGTGGCGACCGATTTCAACTTTGGCCGCTTCTTGGGCTAAAACATCAGCAATCGTTTTGAAGTCGTGCTCGAAGCGGCTATTAGCTTCATCCCCAGATTTTTCAGTTACAACAAGATTTTCATCACTCAAACTTGTGGCACAGGATCGCGCGACGCAAGCTGCCCTCTCTGATGCATAAATTAAAGCTTCCAAAACATTTGCCATTTTGATTAATTATTTAACAATCGGATCGGATTAATTTCGTGCACCACCAACCGCCCTGTTTTTATATTGATTAATATCCAAAAATAATTAAGTTATCCATAGGTTCTATTGAATTTCTCATACGCAAGCGCACTTTAGTGACAGCCCGAGAAATGTCAGCATTTGTAAACAAAGCCAGTTGGTCCAATTCAATATAAAGAAATACCAGCTGGTAAAAAAAAATCACTTTAGCATACAGTGTCTCATACATAATAGCACAGATTATTAAGGTATGCATAATAGTAATAGGCAGACTACTATTGTATATGTATACTTAGCTTAGCTGTCTAACCCATGCTGGGCGGCACCACAGATTATTACGGTGAAATATAAAATAGTTTCTAATTTATTTTCCCACTGCATAGTATAGAATAGAATAGAATAGAATATTTATTAGTAAGAAATATACATCGTCATTTTAAAATTACTTATGCGTTAAGTTTAAACTAATTTTTCATCACACTTGCTCGTAAATGGTGTTATTCCATGCCTGTATACAGAAGGACAATGGCCTAAATTGTTCCCGCGGGAATTATGGCGAGTTTGTCATCCCTAGGGAGTAATGACTTTCTTTTTAAAATTTGCAACTCTTTCGTACATCATTTCTGACTAAGGAGGTTTAATTTTCAGCCAAAAATTAAATCGGTTTCTAATTTCATCTTTAAAAATTTGCTATAGACTAACTTACATTACACAAAACCTATACGCTTCATTATTTTTATACCTATTTCAAGTTTATCATTAATAATAACATTTATCATTAATTTTGGTAATTATACATTTTTATCAAATTGGCTAAATCTGGCTCGAATCCAGGTCGAAACTAAACGCAGTTATTATCTGTGGTAGAGGTCACAAAAAAAAAATCGTTTCCATTTACGTTCCCGTTCGTCAAAAGTTATTTCTTTATATTTTGCAGAGTTAAAGTGTTTTTCCTCGCAAATGTGATGAAAACCATTGTGTGTATCACAGGCAGTAAGGGGATTACTAACTCGAGTCATTAAAAGCCCTCCGCCTTCGGCGTCGGGCTTCTAACACTCTCGTTAGTAATTCCCTTCATACTACCCTTGATGCACAATGTACTATTATACATTCGATTCAATATGTTCATAATATTAATCTATACATATATGTATAGTATCTCTTATTAGTCTATGGCATTTCATATTATTATTACTGTTTTGTTTTATGCACCCATTATGCACCAAATAATCGATTTTCTTTATTTCATATTATATTTATGATTCTTACCTAAATATTGGATCTCTGACAAACTACCGTAGAAAGAAATGGGTACATTTTCATCGGTTGTTCAAAAGTAAGCTCTACCTACAGTACAGCGACATCTCGTATGGAATAGCAGTACTGACGGTAACAAGGTAAAACCATGAAAAATGAAATATTTAGTAGGGATGATATAGAGGTCACTACTACTCAGTCTGCAGTTTTGCACAACTAGCGCTGCCGCTGCCAGTTTGCTTTGGGTACACTCTGCCTTATAAGTAGGTGCACACTTACTTATGTAGGCCTTGCTGCTTCAACGCCCATTTGGCTTGGCAGATTAGTGCAGCAGTTCAAACATGATGTAAAAGTAAAAACACTAAACCATTAAAGTGTGCAGCTGCTTATAAGGCCGACTGTACCTACTCGTAAACAAATCTAAAGAATAAACTAAGTTACTGAAAGATTCTTTCCATCTTCGATTTATGCAGAACTGAGCGGTCTTATTTTCTGGGTGAATCCACTTTTTTGGTTCCTTTAACCTTTCACCTTTTTTGGGGTTGGCACCTTTTGGGTACTGGACCGTATCACTAACATGGATAGGTACGCGTACATAGGGTTTTTTAGGTGCCCAATCTCAACCTGTTGGGAGAAATTGACCTCCAAAGTACTGAAAAGTGAGTAAACCCTCTAACTTCTATAGAGTTTTTTTAAAAATATTTTCTATTTTCCTACTGGTTTGTTAATGCTTAAGAAAGTGAAAAAATAATGAGCACGTATTTTGTTACATTATCGGCTAAAACTCATAATTAAAAAAATACCAAAGGAAGTGTATCTTCGACGAGAAATATATAACTTAGGTTATTTTTTCAAAATATGAGTTTTAGCCGATATAACAAAACACGTGCCCAATATTTTTTCTAAAAGGGAAGTTGCCCCGCCGGTGTGTCTGTGCGTAGGTATAGGTACCAAACTTAGCTGCGATGATGCACCACTCATTTCCAAAATACCAGATTCGCAGCACACTTTAATCCCAAAACTTAGGATTTAAATTACTCTGTTTCAGTTGATTATCTTTACTTAATATTTCGCTCTACTACTAATTCGCTACTCTACCAATAATTTCTATTTAGGTATCAAATTTAAGAGAGTCGACGGAGCTCCGCGTGAGCTATTTCTAGAAAAACTAACATAACATAAACCTACCTCATATTTATGATACTTACTAATTTTGGTTAATTAGTAATAGAGTTGCGAATAGTGGAAATGGACAGTGCACCTATCCCTACCTCACCGTTAGAAATAACTACAAACACGTGCACTTATCCCTATCAGTAGAGATAGTTCGGTAGGGATCGGTGTAAGTACCGGGCTTTTTATTTAGAATCTGGTGTTTTAGAAATGGGGGGGGGGGGGGGGGACATCTCTGGTATTTTAAATTTTTCGCTCAATCTGGTATTTTAAATCTCTATTTGTAGGAACCTAGTGTGTTATTTTCTCGGTAGTATCTTCAGGAAACTTGAGGTATCTGCTATGGTACCTATATCATATTTAAGGCAAACGAGGACACAGACCGCCTGATGGTGAGTGTGATCTGTGACCCATAGACATTTGCTCTTTTAAGATTGAAATCCTAAGGGCCGTATTAATAAACTGATCTCAACTGTAATGCTCGTCTCAAGATGCGTCAAAATTTAAAGGTTTCTATGGGTTGACGTTTACTTTGACGTATCTTGTGACGGGCTTCTAAACCAAGACGAGTTTATTAATACGGCAGTAAGACCGCAAATGAATTGCCAACCCTGAAGCCTAACATGAATTGCCCCTATGCTTCTAATTTCAACGGTTGTCTTATCCCCACGCCGAAACGTAACAGTGTGAACACTGGTGCTTAGGGGAAATAAATTAAAGTTATTCTTAAATAGGTACTGGAAATATTTTGTAACATTTTAAACTAAGTAGGTACTTCTCAGGACTCTCCACCAATTATTAGTACTTTGATTACCATAACATTGAGTGGTGATAGGACCTTCTGCATGTTCATCCGGCTCGTTCCCACATCTGACCTTGCCGGCTAAGCTAGCGGTCTCGGGTTCGATTCTAGTCCGAGCAAATATTTGAGTAATGAGCCCGAGCAATGATTTCAAATGATTTACATATATATTACGCTAGTATATTACCAATTTCCCTGGTTTTATTCTACTTTGCATAGTTTTAACATTATTCTAAGGTTTTAACCTAGTTGACTCCATGCATGGGAAACCCTGAGGGCGACCCGCAGAGGTCGGCACGCGCGCAAACTCATTCGGCGACATTCGGACCTTGATCTCACATAAATCTCGATAATCAACCGTTCCGTGCACTTTTCAATAAAGCACGTTTCTCTTACACAATACCAATGACTGTTTTTAGTAGGTTGGTGTGTCCTTGGCGTAACAAAACTGTAACAGCCACGCCATGTTTTACCTGCTCAAGTGTAAAATCAATTTAATTGTTTAACTGAAGTTCTTAAGGTTAGTATGTAAGGTCACATGCAGCTACTTGGGTCCTTGCCCTAACTAATAAACGCGCTAGCGACTAAATCGCGCATTTCTGATGTGTCTGAAGTGTAAATAAACTTAAAAAAACTTAGTATTCAAGACTTCAAACGCTATCCACCAAATACCAGCGTCGCACTTCGCATAGGTGGTACGTACGACATAATTATAAATAAACGAAATAAACGTTTTTCTGTTTCTATTTTAATTTGTCCATCTCTTTAACATTGCTTGTGACAGCCACAATCGACATGGCTTACATACTGACGGTTCTGTGATTCAACCTCGTATATTGAATAATGTCCAGTATAAACTGACACTCACTAAGTACGCGAATGCATACTTAGTGAGTGTCAGTTTATACTGGATAATACTCTATATACGAGGTTGAGTCACAGAACTGTCGTAACATAACTTTCAACGTTGTTTCGATGCAGTAGGCTTATGGTGAATGACAGTGAGATACTGACGGCCGAACTCAGAATAAGTTGGCGGTCCACCGCGTGATAATGCAATCACCAATGTCAAGGGAGTGAGAGTAAATTAAATAAATCAAGTAAAAGCTGGACGTCTTTAGAAGCCTTACACGTAAAGTTGTTCGTTCCGAACTGTATTTTTTTAACTATTTTACCTACTATTACAGTTGCATTTACACGTACGGTTCGAAACGAAGATTGGAACGGCGGCGCGTGGCGTTTTCTGCGGTCCGAACTTTACGTGTGCAGACCTACCGGAAGATTCAAGGCATAAGCTAATATTGCACGTTACAAAGTAGGTACAGTCGACTACAAAGATTCACTTCTGGACCTTACTACAATTAAATAAGGTGAAAAATTGGATACTAAACTTATTTATATCTCTTTGTAATCGACTGTACGTTCGAAAGTAGAAAATCGACGACTAACAATAAGTCGTCCCTTTGAGACGATTTTTCATACACATGTTTGGAAATCTCAGAGACATTTTAAGGCTTATTCCTTATTCCTTCGGTTAGTTCCTTTTGCACCGAGTATTAAGCCCGACCGTTAAAGGCGCAGCTGCAATGTTGTATAGTTTTTTTTAGTTTTGATAATGAGAAGGCACACGAGCACTCAGGGCACCGGATGGTAAGTGGGATCTGAGACCCATATACATTTGAAACCTCAAGACTGCAATCCTAAGACCTCAAATGCGTTGCCAACCCTGAGGACTAAGATGGAATGCCTCTATGCTAGTAATTTCACCGATACTCTTATCCCCACAACGGAACACAGCAATGCAAACACTGCTGTTTGGCGGTGGGCTAATGGATAAGATGGTGGTAGCGATCCGGACGGACCCTGCACAAGGTCCCACCACCACTAACCGTTACCTTTAGCCCTTATAAATTAGTTCTATGTAGGATATCCCTGTGACAGCCGTATTTCATAATTTCAAACACTTACTATAGGTACTCGCAAGCAACTGGTGATTAATATTTTAAATTACTAAACGACGTCCCAATGTTTGTATCGATATGGTATTAATGAAGAGTAAAAAACAATTGTAATACGTATTTATGAGATATCACAGGGTTTATCATAGATTGACTCAACAGTTTGGCATCGGCGTTCTTTTAGCTAAGCATTTGACCACACTTTATTAATCCTAGGAATAGTAGCATAAAATCGCATACAATCAGAGAGCCTAACTAGACAGTCTTATTTTATTAACGAAGAAGTGGTGTCCCGTTCCACATTTCACGAATAATTTCCTGAGTATCATACAGCAGTTTTTTTATTTATAAAAGTGTCTTAAGCCTGAGTTTTTTTCAATCTGCTAGAAACTAGCAGATCCTTAAATTTGACCTAGCCTTTACAAGACCGGTCATAAAAGAGAAAGCAGAGGGCTCTGTTAAACACCAGTTAACAGTTTGAATTGCACAATCAACTAAAGTACCTACCTTCAGTTTTGAACGAGTCTTTGGCATTCTTTGACTTTGAAAGTGCATATTGCGCAACCGTTTATGATGCAAGTAGAGCGAGTGCACGTTGCAGTGCAAACCTTTTGAGGGTCAATAACACAAAAAAATGATTTTATAAGAGTTTGATTTCTTACAAAAATATATTAAATTCTGGTGGCTCTGTTTATCAATAGGTAGGTACGTAGATAGTCCCTCCGTTAAATGACATATAACAAAAGTACCCAACACACTTACCTACACTTCATATTTTTACGATAGTAAAAGCATATATAAAACTATTTGACGTATTATTTGGATCCCGTCACAAAAGTCATTTAGTTATCGATTCTCCAACGGGTTCTTTTTTGGTCGATATTATTATGCAGGTACAGCGAATATTCTGTAGCCAAAAGAAAAATGTTACAAAAAAATCATAAGATCAATAGACGATAACAATCCCGCTACTTTACAAATGACCGTTCTATTCCACTAAACGTTTAATTCAATTACAATCCGTTTTAAATTTGCCAATCACTCAGTTATATGCAAATAATGTATGTTAGAGACGCATTATCCTCGACGTAAGAGTACCCGTGACTCCGTCCTTCGCCTTCCGCTCTTGAACGAAATTCGAGACGAGAATCTTGATTATATTATAACCTCTAAAATAAACAAAAAGCTGGTAATCTAAGTGTACAGTTGATATTCTGGCGGCGTCGCCTAATTTACTTTACATCTCTGTAAGAGCAACTACACTTCTGAGCTATGTACCGAGAAATTTACTGACCATTATACATATATGATGAATGAACGTAATTTTAATTTAAGTTTTTAATCATAAATACACACAAGAATATTAAAATTACACGCAAGAGGGTGCTTTGTGAATATTATGTAAGTAAGTTTTCACCAACCCGTAGCAGAAAAAAAAATCGGTTGATGTTTTTTTCTGTTTCAACTTTAAAGTATTTGAGTAATAGGTAGGCAGGCATAGAGCTTACTCGTACGTACGTAGTAATTTTCCCTGAAGAGCGCTGAGGCTTTGCATCAGCTTTCAGCCATATGAGTATTGAACTCTCGAGCGAACACAAATCAATCTAATTATATAGGACCTACCGCCAAACAGTAGTGTTCCCATTGTTGTGTTCCGGTTTGGGGATAAGACAGCCGGTGTAATGACTAGCATAGAGGCATTCCATCTTAGCCCTCAGGGTTGGCAACGCATTTGTAGTCTTAGGCTTGCAATCTTGTGAATGCGAATGTCTATGGATCACAGTTTCCACTTACCATCAGATGGCCTGTGTGCTCGGTTGCCTTCTCTATGCCATACAGAAAAAATATATCGAGCAAATTGATTACAATTAATCGGCAGTTCTAATATTTAACAATTGGTAAATTAATTTGCTATCTACATTGCAATGATAGTGAAAATTAAGTATGTTTTTGTACGAGCTACGGTCAGATGGTATGTTAAGGAGGAGTTGGGTGAAAGACGACGGTAAGGTTTGACAGCGATACATAGCTAAGCTGGTTGACGGAGATGATAAACTGATTTGTAGTTACAATTAAGTACAGATATGCCGTGCATACCTAAGTTCTACTTCGCTTCTTATAAATTTCTAAAACTTTTAAAACTTGCTTATTATTATTATTGCGTATTCATTGCTTTTTGAGACATTGAATCTTCACATATCATCTTAGTCTGATAGGCGAAAGGGGTATGAGTAAGTTATACAGGTACGTCCCTGTTCTAATACTATAAACTGACTGCCCAATATCGACTGGCAGGATGTTAGTCTGTGTTCCCCATCCCATACAAAATACTTAATAGACACGGTTTAGGGCGAAATGCTGTAATAGTATTTTATGTGACTGTACATAATAAAGGGCATTAAACATGAGTTTCATAATAAGTTTCATAATAACATCACACAAGTGTTTTAATGAATAATTATGTACAAATACACTACTTTATCTACCCACATATCATAAACCTCCGTAATGCATAAAGGAGCCGCATATTATGACCGGCATCGCGGCGTTGTTCAGAGCCACTAACAGAAATTATTTTATGACGTTATCGTCGCCAAAATTTCTGTATCATCTTGATCGCTCATTTTATGGTTTAAATAAATCGAACAATTATATACAACAAACCTAATTTTAACCGGTAATGGCGTTAATGAAAAGATTGAAAACTTTTCTGACAGCTGTCATATTTTTTTTAATTCAGAGACAAACTAAAGTCGGCTCCAACTATCATATCGTTCGATATTTAACTTAAGTGCGACATTTGTCAAATTTGTATGCAATTTGACAATTCATTTCGAACTAAACGTCATCTGGACTGATACTAGAATAGAGCTCAAATCAAATTTCTTTGTTTTTCACAGATGTTCGAAATTTGAATGAAATAATATTATCGAAATCTATGTTATTATTTAGCACTATAAATTTTTTAGAGATAAGAAATTCGTTCTTACAAAACCGTATATTTGTATGGTGGTCATAATGTGCGGTTCTTGAACGCATCATGGAGGGTTTATGATATTTGGATAGATAAAACAT
Source organism: Acleris sparsana (assembly GCA_923062465.1). Taxonomy (NCBI): domain Eukaryota; kingdom Metazoa; phylum Arthropoda; class Insecta; order Lepidoptera; family Tortricidae; genus Acleris; species Acleris sparsana. The sequence continues at coordinate 9,725,136 of OV281293.1, forward strand.
CATAAAACCCAATTCCAATGATACATTCATACACTCTCTGAGTTTTGCTTTCACTTGTTGATTAAGTAATATCGTAAGCGTGTCAGAGTCATACCGGTGTCGGCTAGCGGACGGACATAAGGGTTCCTTTTTTACCAACTTGGTACGGAACCCTAAGAACGCCCAGTGAGTGAGTCAGTTTGGCACGTTAGGCCGCCGGCCGCCGACCTAGGCCCCATTGACCGTCAATGTCGATGTGATTAGAACAAGATGCGTTGACGTAACGTGTGAACTAATCAGCAGGAGCTTATAGTATGCTATGCGCAGGTAGGTATATACCTGTTAATTTAACGATTGAACAGGTCTATTGTATTTGATTTAATTAGTTATTGTTGTTGTTTACCTAACGTAACATTTGTAACAATATGTATACAGAAGTAAACTTTCTGAGTTTTGATACATTTTCCTGCTAAAGCTACGCTTGAATATATTTTTTATTTTAATTTCATGATAGATTCATTGTTTTATATAATGCTAGGATAAGCTTTATAATTCTATAGTATCATGTACTGTTTAAAAAAACGACTGACTGTTGACTTTCTTGCGGCGTTTCTTCTCAGCAGTGGTCTCTTGCGAATGACCGGTTATTGGACGTTTTCTTTTCGGGGGAGTTTCTCCCTACCCTAACCGAAAATCAATAGTATAGTATTTTATTTATTTATTTTAAAAAGTTTTGTAAGTAGGCCCTGTAGGCACTTTTACAAGTCTGAGTCTACCAGCGCTTCCAAAGAGACCACTGTTGAGAAGAAGCGCCGCAAGAAACTCAACAGTAAGCCTTTTTTCTAAATAAATCACTTATTACAATACTAAACTTAAGCTACACAATTTAAATGTCACAGGGATGTACAGGTCCCGTCCAGTAATAATTAACACATATTGTTTATTGTTAAATTAACCTGAATTTCTAAACCACGTTTTCATAATCTGCCGAATAAGTAATTAAACAAAAAAAACTGTTACAAATGATAGAGCTGTTATTAAAACTGGGTCGCAATTATTTCTAGGAACTTGAGAAATTCAGATGAAACTAGAGCTAGAACTAGAGCTCATCTGAATTTTTCAAGTTCCTAGGGATACACCGGGATATCTCCGGGATAACACTGAAAAATAAAATAACCCAGTAAAATTCGTCTACTTATATAAATTAATAGAGCAGACTGTACGACTTACGCTACCCTACTAATGAATCATGTTTCGCGATATCGAAGTCGAAGGGCAACTAGTTTTTGTTTAATGAAAATAAAATATTTTCATCGTTTTTCTACTCAACAAAGACGTACTAAAACGCTATTTTAGATGTTGGTTTAGGTTTAAATTGCCTTAATTAGATAAAATTAGTAGGTCTTCGACTTGAGATTGCTTAGGTATCGCGTGCGGCTAAAGGCAGTCACGGAATGTGATGTAACCTGACATAGACAATGAATGCCGCGCCTTGGACCGACTCTGGGGACCTACTGCGTTTTTAAATTAAATGATTCAGAACTTTAACTTACTTAGATCGTGATTGTCTTTCACTCAAAAACGCGTTTTAAGTAAGATGTGACCAAATACAGTAAAAATAATTAGAATGACTTAGAATCTTATTCTCTCATGTTTGTAAATATGCGGTATTTCTTTAATTTTAGTTGGTAACTTAGAGCACTTGGTAGTGACCCTGCCTTCGAAGCTGTGTTGGGTTGAAATTCCGGTAAGGATAGATATTTTTGCCCTTGAGTCTTAAATGTTTTTTAAGTATATAAGTAAATTTATTGTTACCCATAGTACAAGTCTAGAGCGGTTCTAGGTCAATTCGAGTGACAAAGTCCTCTGATGTTTATTACTTTATTTAAAGATATTGCATACATTAAATCCTTCACTACAAGCAAAGTATTTATGGGATCAGGGGAAATTGGTTTCTGTTTGACCTAGAGACTAAGTAGATCTCTGTCAAAATCTGAGCAATGAACGCAGGAGAGATTACGTTAATCCCGTAAAAAATCTTTGATCGTGGTAGTGAGCACGTTTGCGAAACGTCACTCGCTTGGTCCTGTGAGTCGCAAGGGTCTCACTCAGACTTGACCGGAATTTTAGTGATGCTATGTATAATTTTAAATAGTCCCAAACTAAGCTCCTTGTTTGTACCTCTAATGTGGGTACTGGACAACAATAAACATACTTATGTAGTGGAATACATATATTTGGTTTTAGTTACACTTAGTTTATTGTTGTAAGTAGGCTTTACTTTTTTTAATTATTTTGTTGGTGTGTGCCCTGCCGTGAGGACACCGAATGGTCCCTGAGGAAGACCGGCGCTGGTTTTACCACCGGCAACATGCTGAGCTGGGACGCATCATTCATGGCATCTGGCATTAGGTCAGCCATATGTTCTTTCTCTTTTTGTTTAGTACTTGTTTTGTCCTTTTGTTAGACGTAGATAAACATTTTTTCTTTCTTTTTTTCTAAAACATGCAAGATTATCACAAAAATATTTGTATACATATAATTGGGATGTCCGGGATATAAACCCAGGACCGCTAGCTTCGTAGGCAGGGTACCAACGAGGCTAAACGCGTTGTCAATATTGAAAACTGTGACAGACGTTATATAATACTGTACTGTTCATTATTTGTAGGCAGCGTAAAACAGGTTGTGTTAATTTTTGTCTAGTTTCGCTAACGTGTTTATTTGCGTCGAATGTCAGGGTTACGTTGTTCGGTCGACTACAAGAGATGACTCACTTTGAACCTTATTACAATGCAATAAGGTGAAAAAGGGGATACATCTCTATGTAGTCGACTATACAACTACAAATCAAATGAATATAGATTTCCCCTCAATATCAGGAGGAAAATTTAAAACAAATTGACACGAATCGCGAAATAACACCGATCGGTACATACATACATACATACGATCCAGCCATCACTCCAAATATGTGTAAACATAGACCTAATTATCAGTGGCTTAGGGTCTTTTAGATATTTTTGATGCCTTATTTTTTATTTTTGATGACGTATATCTACTACTATCTCTATCGTACTTTGACTGTATTACGGCTTGTAGGTACTATTTTCTTAAATATTTTGCAATACATTATTTAAATTTTGAATTGAAGTTAAATTACATTTGAGATATAAGCAGGTCAAACTTGTATTTTTAAAGTTCTATGGAATTGTTAAATAAATCATTTAACGCTTACTTAGTCACGACCCGCCCGACAGTAAAAATGTCGCAAAGCTATGATTGTACATATTTTCTATTGCTATTTAGGTAACAGGTTACCGTGCCCGCATTGCACATTTTTTGCTAAAATGCGACATAACAGAATACCTGTTAAGTAATATAAGTACTATTATTATTTATGTATTAACGTTGATTTATAATGGGTAAGTCGTGTAGACTTTATTAAACTTAACAGTAATAGTAGATTGCCGAAACGAATGAAAGGTATGATTTCATTTAAAACGCAATTCAAGTTCTCGTTTTGCGGTAGAGCCAGCGTATAATTACCTACTGATATTAATGATACTAGTTATATTTGCTTAACAAACTAGAACGTCCATAGTTCGTGATAATATGGGTAGGTATTGTTCGGATGAATTCAGTTGCGAGAAGCGAAGTTATGATCGGCGTCATATCGCTTCATCGTTAACGTTAACTATTCGGTAAATCAATATTGCTTTTGACAAGTAATCGTGTTGACGCGCCGTTGTGATGACTCTTATTTACTTGACAGTAAAGGCGTCCGAGTTGAACACAAACGATATCATGTCTAAATGTATAGATAGCTTGATAGCTTTCCCACCTTTAGCTCTTTTAGATACAATTTGCCATATGTTGTGATTTCGAAAACTAATAACTAGTCCTTAATAACACCATAATTGCAAAACAGAAAACATTATACTTTAAACTTAGTTACTAAACCATTTCCGTAGACTTAACGTGAACTCTAACTTTTGTTCGTATCTGCGCGCCATAGTTTAAAGCCTATATAGCTTTAAGTGCTTTACTTAGGACACTGCAGGCCTTCGTTCAACAACGGCACGCGAAAATAAACTTAAGATAGTAATCAACAATTATTTTGTAACGAAAACGAGCCTATACTCACTACGTAAGTCGTGATCCGTTACAAACCGATTAGCCATCAATGAAAAGGCATTAAAAATGAACGACGTCTAAACTGTTTATGGCGCCTTTTATTGCACCGTTTCTTATTGTTACCGTCGCTTGATAAAATCGCGTTAAATTGTACCATGATTGCATTTCAAGGATTTCAGTGCATTCATTCGCTGACATTATTGAATATAAATATCATCATTGGAGATAAATGCAGTGAAAAAGTAAGTTTGAATAAAAAATAATAAACTGGTTTTTTTTTAAGGTTCCGTTCCCGAAGGGATTCATCCGCTGTCTGTCCGTCCGTACTAACTTTAAACAGCTGTATCTTTTGAACCGTAATAGGTAGTTTTTTTTTCCAGAATAATTGTTATTACAGCGGACTTGCTAACAAATAAAAAAAGTGAAATAATAATAATAAAGTGGGTTCGTTTTTTATCAGCGTATTTTTATGTTTGTTGTTTAGTAAGTCCCCTAATCGTAACAGTCTTTAAGACGCACAATCGTTTACAACGTAAAATACCTTACGAAAAGATAAATATAAAATAAAGTATGTCTTGCATCCGTTTCCGGTTAGTACCTAATTGGAGACAGTTGGATATTACGCAGTTGTAGCTTTATTTGTATCGATAACGTTATTGACAAAATGTTTTAAACTGTCTCTTACCTGCAGTTTCACCTGCTTCGAAAGTTTAGTTTTTAACAGTTTTGTATTGATTGCATTCGCTGGACAAAAACTCAGTTAGAGTTTAAAGAATACTATAAAATTAAAAGATATGCATTAGACTGAAGCACATGACATGGCCTCTACCTTCTTACTTTTGAATAGCTACCACGATGTTTTTTTACGATACGGCTTACTTTTACTGTGAATAAGTAATATGATAAATGATAACAATAAAGTTGTTCCTTGGTTACGATTTAACATACCCATGTTTGAAATATCTCTGAGTACGACGGTAAGATTACGTCAAACTAGAGGTATACTTACGTCTTTATTGATTTGCAGGCCGTTTAATACAAGAATTTTCAGTCGCGTCAGTGTTGAACCTTTTAAGATCTTGGACCATTGATCTGAAACTGTTATTGTGCCATTAACTTCAACAACTTTTTAGGGTTCCGTACCAAAATGGTCAAAAAGGAACCCTTATGGTGAGACTTCGTTTTCTGTCTGTATGTCACAGCAGGTTTTCTCAGCAACTACAAATGCTATCAACTTGAAATTTGGCATAGTTTGTTTTTAATAAAAAAAAATGAAATTATTCTTTTAAATAATTGAAAAGGGGTCTAGAATGGGGGGCTGAAAAATGAAAGTGGTTTGATAATAGTAAATGGGGTGTCATATAAAAATAATTTTAAAATGTGCAGATTAACTGCACATTTTAAAACTATTTTATTTTATTTTCTGTGATGACATGAAAAATTACCGCCCCTCCTTATCTCCGAAGTTTATTACTCAAAAAATATTGTACATCTGTATTAAAATTTTGGGTAGTAAAAATGGACGTCGTTGCGTAGAAAATAAAATTTATAAGAAAGAGTGTTTTCTGTTGCGGTTTCCTAGCATATTGTCTTAATTACGGAACCCTCAGCCGACTCGCACTTGACCGGTTATTTTTTTATGTAGTTACGTATGGATATTAATTAACATTGATACTTTATACGGGTAGTACCTACAATGTTTAGTTCAGCTCATTAGTAAATGCAATTACGTAAAGAGATAACGACTGCATAATGCAGTGAATGCAGGCGTTTATTCAAATTTATGATTATGATCGAGCCAAGCCGCTTAAAATCGAGTAGGTGCCAAAATCACCTTACATTTTATACTTTTTACGCTTCCGCTATCTTGTGTGTGTTTGTATTTTTTTCTTATAACTTGTGTTAATGTAAAAAAAATGGCGGATCGTGAGCAAGACTTTCATCCTAGGCCATTGCAGGTGTAATAGTAATTTTATTTAGGTAATTATCCGTGATTATTCGGTCTCTTATAAACATTCAATTTTAACCTGTTTCGCTGTTTTAACCAAGTTCAGAAAAGAAGATTCTCAGTTCGTTGAAATCTTTTTTCATGAATAGTGTATTAAAAAAAACAGTTTTAAATCAATCGCTTCTTAACCTAAATTACAACTTACTAAGTTACCGTTACCTGGTGACGGACAGACATACGGACAGTGGAGTCTTAGTAATAGGGTTCCGTTTTGACCCATTAGGTACGGAACCCTAAAAAGTAATGAAACGACTCGAAAAATAAGGATAACTTTACACATAATCCGACGATAAAAGGTGTTATTATTAACTTGTTTTGGATGAGTTTCTTGACTTCTATAACATACTCGTATATTGATATTTCGTTAATGTCATTGCTAAATTTGCATATTAATACGTTTTCGTATACATACATGTGAAACAAAAACACGACATGATTTATACATAGTTATACATATATTATCTACGAGGTTTTTTGTCTCGATTTCTATATAGTCACGATAAGAATGTACTGTGTGTTTGTCTGTACAAAACAAAAACATATATTTCGATTTTCGCTGTTTTTCCACTTGCATTTTGCAAGGAGTCAGTGACCCTATGAACGGTTGTTTACTGAACGGGGCCTTTGTTACAGCCTGTAAAATAAAGTTACCTGTTCAGTATTCATGTTACCTACAATAATTATATTCTTATTCTATTCTATTGCACAATCTTAATTATTCGTCGTCAGGGCACGTGGCACATTGGGGAATCGTGGTTGATATAAAAAAAAAAAAAGTAAGTTACTCGTGGGCGCCAAAAATGGGCCTCATAAGGAAGCCCAAAGTCACTCAGAGGGCTATGGAGAGGGCTATGCTCGGGGTTTCTCTGCGTGTTAGAATCAAAAATGATGATATCCGCAGTAGAACTAAGGTTACCGACATAGCCCGAAGAATAGCTTAACTTTAGCTGTGGGCGGAGCACATTGCTCGTAGGACTGATGGCCGTTGGGGTCAGAAGGTTCTGGAGTGGCGTCCACGGACCGGGACCAGCTGTAGGTAGGCCTCAAATAAGATGGAGTGACGACCTTGTAACGATCGCGGGAGCGCGGTGGATGCGAAAAGCACAAGACCGATCTGTGTGGAGAGCCTTGGGGGAAGCCTATGTCCAGTAGTGGACGTCGTTCGGCTGACATGATGAAGTTACTCGTACATAGGTGTTGTGGTGATTTACTTAAAAAAGTATTATTGTGACTCGATGTAAAACTTGAATTAAGGGTAACATAGAAAATTATACATTGATTCCTATAGGACCAATACACCATGGCATGGGTTCTATTCCGCGTTAATATATTAGGTCCTTATATATGAAGTTGGCGTTTTATATGGTAAAAATATACCCATAATACTCGTATTCCCATTTTTCGAGTCTTTTCATGACGCGATAACAAATGAATCGCTAAATTCGAAGCACAAATACATGACCTAATATTTGAAATTTAGAATTTAGAATTCTTAGCCGAACATCAGATATTTTAATGTAAGGACCCAATACTCTGCAATCTAGGATAATGCCGGTAACAGTACATTATAAACACGTATCAAGTAGGCTACTTCTTTCTTTAACTTTACATAAACACTACATTGGTACAAACCTAGCGACGTCGTTCAGTAATTTAAATAATGAATCGCCTATCTCTGAATACCTCGGCTGTCACAGATCATTCTAGATTTAACAGAGTATAGGAGAAGACATAGCTAAGCCGAAGCGTCAAAATTCTAATGCTTTATACAAAAATAATTAATGGTATAACTATTAGTATAAAACAGATACAATTTAAAATGATAATAATGTAAATGCAATAAGTAACAACTTTGCGGAGTATGAGTGTTCAGCTGTGTTGGAGTCAACACTGTATTACCCCTTAGTACCTATTCTTGGAAAATCTTTTGTGTAAAAAAATTATGGATATTTTTGTTAGTTACACTGTATTAAAACAACACCAACGGGTAGAACAAGACTTGCTTAGTAACTTGAAACAATAAAAAAACGTTTTTGTATTTTTATTGATTGTCCAGTTCTAAGCTATATTTTAGGTTCCAAGTATATACCTTATTGAGGATTCGTCATGTTATCTATCTTATAAATATACTAAACGGTACCGTGACTGAGTGACTGACTGACAAGCAACGCACAGCCTGAACCACTGGACATAGGGACTTGAAAATTGGAGGGAGTATTCCTTGGGTACCCTGCGCGTGCACTAAGAAAGGATCTTCCGAAAATCGACCTGTACGAAGTTGCGGGCGCTCTTTGGTCGTCAATGTACTCGTACAGTGCATCTCATAGGCTAAGGGAAGTGGAAGTATACAACCGGTCAAGTGCGAGTCGGACTCACGCACCGAGGGTTCCGTACCGCAACACAGTAGATATATACATATATTTCAATTTGAATGCCAATGTCTATACCAAATAAAAAAAATGCACTAGCCCATCTCGCGCACACTAGACCGGTTTTGGGTATCAGATCTATTGTTGTTGTAATATTGCATGTTTTACCGTTTTTTACGGTTTAAAAAAAAAAGAATTGGAACGTTGAATATCCCCTTTTTATTTTTTATCTTTCTTTATTTCTTTATTTGTTATGAAATCCGCCGTAAATATTTTTGAAAAAGAACACTTAATCCACTGTGATCTCTAAAGGTTCAAAATATAGGTAGCTCAGCTCTTTACAGTTAGGACAGATGGACGGACAACTTAGTACCTAAACCTTGATTTTTAATTCCGTAGAATTCTGACAGCTGTCACATTCTGAATTTTAGGATTTTCAATAGTACTTAACATGCTTTAAGAACATAAAATACATAACATGCATTTGTAACAAAGAAAAATTAAGGTTAAAAAAAAGTCCAAAGACTTGTAATAACAATGATCTGAATCATCAATCAATTAATCAAGACCAAGAAACGTCAGAATTCTATGGAATTAAAAATGAAGGTTTAATAAGATCCCTTTGACACCCTCCGGAACCCTGGAGACTTCACCCTCTCGGTGATGCATTGAAGAATTAATCAAAAGATTGAAAAACACATACTTACCTACACCTATCTACTATGACTTACTATTATCTACTATTACTACATCAACCAGATAATAATTTTATTTAAGGATTACATGCACGATCTTCCTTGATATATTTAACTTCGCGATCGAAGCCGGAGTCAAGTTTATTTAATTGCGAAAAGTCTGACGCACACTTTGACATTGAACTCGGTTACAAATGAGATAATAGTTTTATTATATATAGTCATTCTTGATTATTTATCTTCAGGTACCATATTCTTACTTTACAAATTTAAACTTTAAAAAAAGATTTTATCTTGGAAAACCACTATCGAAAATAACGTAAAAAATAAAACACAAATACTCTGCATAAATATACTTTGAATATTTTTACTGCAAATAAGTTTGACCTTTAATAACGACTTACGTGTTAACAGTTTTAATAAAATTTGCATATTTTCAACCTAAGTCGCGGCACTATAGGTCCGTTTAATGTAATTGTCCCATACAGCGATTGAGTATACAACCTCCTTGTTTCCTCAGAGGCTTGTGTTGTGTCAGTCGAACGTTCGCGCGCACCGGAGCTCCGAATTCTTACCGCAAAAAGGGTTTATGCCAGAAAAGTACCAACAGTAATTTTAATATTAATGGTTATTAAAATAAGTGCAGTGATAAACTTAATTAAGTGACCGGAAATGATAACTTTATTTGACCTAAGTTGGTAAGTGGTTTGAATATGTCTTTGCTTCTGTAGGGTACTTTAATTTTCCACATAAATAATGCGGTACCCAGATATTTTCTTTACAAAAGCTGTGTTGCTACTTACTTTGATTATTTTTATACATGTTATAGTACAATGTGGCTACTACACTGGTTAATTTAATTTTAAGTTAAGTTTATTATAATTATAATACTTACTTACTGTAGGTACCGTTTGGTTTCAAATAAAATTTAAAGCATTAAAAAGTAGAGCGCCAATGTTTTGTTGTAGACTTTATAATATAATCAACGGATTGAAAACATACACATGGGTTCATGGATTTATTTAAAAATGGTAAAAATCGGGGCAGTTCCAGCCGCCTCCTGAATTTTTGACAGGTTATATTGTCCTCTGGATCGACACTGGAATTCCATCCACGCGGACACGGAGTCCAGGGGAGCCATTAAGTAGTAATTAGTTAATAATTATACTAATTAGCATACGAGTTTTAAGATTAATTAAGTTACCAAAGGTATACTAATTTTTTTTGTAATTAAGTAAGTAAATAAATAAATCGAATACTAACAATTAATCGGGAACAAATTTAAAATAAAAATGGTCATCAATTTAATTTTTCTGTGAAATTGATGTGTTTCAAGTAAATTATAAATATGCACGTCAACGGCAACGCAAGTGCTCAAAAGTAGCATTCTTTTAATAATTCGTGGCATAAAACCTCGGTGTAAACCGCCTACAGTTATTCTAAATGACATTGCCTTTTTTTTGCCATTGCTTAAGGTTACAGACTACAGTAAATAATGCATGTTACGTACGACTTACTTTGGTTTAGAAATAGCAATAAAGAGAACAGAATAATTTATTCAACGAAAACACACATTTGAAACAGATGACAAGCAAAACAAGTCGTTTAGAACATGGCGTTTAGTGGCAGTGTCAGAATAACCTGCCCACTGCTCCGGAGTTCATGCATTCGAATCACTTACAAAGATACTTTGAGCGCAGGTATAATCGTATACTAATGTTTTAATTTCTTAAGGGATTAGGAACATTGTATATTTAATCCTATAGGTACATAACTAGCATAGGTACTTATAGCAATAAATGCAAGTGAATTGATCACCGAACTTCTATTCGTATTGCGTATGTACATACATATGTAAATGACAATTGACAAGCGAATGAGGTTAGATAAGATCCTATAATTAGTAAAGTCGTGTATGACCAAGTTTTTTGCAGGTCTGGTATCGATTCACCGGCCGCCGCCGTTGGCTTAGGCACAAAAAATATCAGTATGACACCGAGTGAATATTTTGAATTAAAACAAATGTCGTGTTATTTCCAGGCGGCGGTGGTGGACACTGCTGGTGCTGGTGACGATCTCCGCCGACCCTCGGCCTCCTAACGTCGTCTTCATCATGGTAGATGACATGGTTAGTACCCATTCCTTCGAATTATTATTTAAGCATCTGCGGTTTTGGCGGTAGTATTTTCGTACCGCGCACAGGTACTGCGTCTGATCCGATTCAGAGAAAATAGTATGGCGTTGATATTCCCCTTTTTTTCTTATTTTAATATAATGCGTTTAAAACTCTGATCATTATATTTTAGAACAAACATAATTTTCAAGCCTGAATGATTCATCCAGTTATAAAGAATTAATCTTTATGGTATAGGATGTGCGTGACTGAGTGACAATTTCGTCGTCACTAAGGGGCCTTCTTAGGTCAGTAACAATGCTGAATCGGCTAAATTTACCTGCGAAGCCACAGATAAAAAAATGCGTAGAAATAGAAATAGAAATAGTTTATTGCATGTCAGATTACAGTTTACAGGTGAAGGGTATATATAAATTATCAGGCAGACATAAAACACAAAAGGGCTTAAAGTAGATATTTAATATTACGGTTCCTTACCACTAATTTTAGATTTATACAGATATAGTAAATTTCACAAACATCAACTACTTTTGGACTTCATCAAAAACTCGTTTAAGTTATAGAAACACTCATGCACGAGAAAGGTGTTTAAATTTAAATGCTTGTTTTATAAACTCGGCTTTTCCAAAATTTTCAGGGAATCTGGTAAGTTATTATATACCTTAATTGTCATATAATGAGGGCTAGAGGTGACAAGCTTCAATGTAGAGCGGTTATCAATTAACAGTGAATATAGATACATATGTTTTCTGCCAAATTTGCATGACTCAAAAATATACATGGAGGTGAGGGTGACTATCTCGTGCTATAAAATGAGGTCTACAAGAGTCCATTTGGTCAAAGTTCGCTAGTATCCGGATACATTTTTTTTGAAAAATATTTTTTTTATCTATATCACTACTATTTCCCCACAACGGCAAGACCGTACGAAAATCTCGAATAGGCAAAGGCATAATACGCCATGAGGGCTGTCCTAAAGTTTGTAACGCGTTTAAGGTGTCGTAGAGAATATATGAATTATGATAACCTTTTTGAAAGTTTATGAATGCGTGGTTTCCAACTCATGTTGGTGTCCAAATCTAGACCCAACAGAGTAGCAGAAGTCACGTGTTCTAGTTCTGTGTCATGTTAGCTAAAATGTATTGGTAATGTAACTTTTGGATAGGGTTTAAATTTAATTTGCAACCACTTTGTAATTGTGACGTGATGGACGTGTTCATTTAATATGTTTGGGAGGTCATTTATGTAAATAATAAATAGTAAACCTCCTTACTTTTCCGTCTTAGTCCGTATCTTAACTATAAATTAAATCAGTTCTTGGTACTTACTATTACGCACGTGGCCACCATGCCATGTGAATGCAATGTTGCGACCCGGAATATATTTCGTATATCATTACTGAAGGATAATACACTGTCAAGGACAATCTCCAGTGTAATTGCATTGTTAACGATTCGTTTCGAAACCTGAGTAAACTGCTTGCGAAACAATATGTCACGGCATGCTTAAATGCTTATACACATATGAATGAAACTGCCAACTTTGTAACGCATCTCCTGGGGTCTTATATACATTATCTTATATTTATAACTAGCTACCCGACCCGCCCTCGGTTCGCTTCGGTTTATGTGCGTTTTCTGTAACTACCTTACATAATCCAGAATTTTATATTTTACATTACACATAACAACCTTCCTCTGGAATCACTCCATCTATTGATGTAAACCGCATTAAAATCCATTGTGTTATTGAAAAATCTAAGCGAAAACACAGAGGGACAGACGACGGGAAGCGACTTTGTTTTATACCTACTCAGCTCTGTAAAGATTTCATTAGTACATATATATGTCATGTATTTACTCGACACGATTTATTTTTTCCACAAAACATTATAAGCAACAAAGTTTATTTGAGACAAACACATGTGTTTGTAAAAAGAAAACACATAATGACAAATAACTGTTATCAGATAAAATAAATAATGAGACATGTTCTGTTATGAGAAGGTTCATAAATAATAATAAAAAATAATAATCTTTAAATTGATTTTCAAAAGGTACCTACTCATATTGGCCTTTGCCCAGCGGTGGGACATTATAGGTTCTTAAATAAATATATAACTCACATTGGAACGGTAGCAAGTATAAGCTAAATATGGATCCAAGGATAAACCCAAACAAAATTAAATAATATAATTGCTTTTTCTTTGTAAATCTTTATATTGCTTTTGTACTTTTCCAGGGTTGGAACGACGTGTCCTTCCACGGATCGGATCAGATCCAAACTCCGAACATCGACAACCTGGCATACCAAGGGGTGATTCTGCAGCAGTACTACAGTGAGCCTATCTGCACGCCGGCCCGCACCGCGTTCCTCACCGGGAAATACCCTATGAGGCTAGGTAAGCAATACACAAATGGTCAAAGTTCGCAGGGCCATTTGTAAAGGCCAGCTGAACATTTAACGTGTGTATCTCTGTTTGCCTATGTATCTGTTTGTCTGTGTATCTGTGTATCTGTATCTGTGGGTCTGTGTGTCCATGTATATGTTTGTCTGTGTGTATGTGTACCTGTATCTGTGGGTCTGTGTGTCTGTGTATCTGTATCTGTGGGTCTATGTATCTGAGTCTATGTATCTGTTTGTCTGTGTGTCTGTGTATCTGTATCTGTGGGTCTGTGTGTCTGTGTCTGTGTATCTGTTTGTCTGTGTGTCTGTGTCTGTGTATCTGTATCTGTGGATCTGTGTATCTGTGTGTATGAACCCGTGTGTATTTGTATCTGTGTGTCTGGTATCTGTGTGGCATTTGTTTGTCTTTGCATCTGTATGTTTGTCTGTGGCTATCAAATGGATGGACATGTACAAGTCGGACGTGATGTTTCTAAAAAAGGAAGCTAGTTTAATCAGGGTTGTTCTTAGCTAGGTTTCATTAAAAGCGGTTGCGCTTATTAAGAGATATCAGCTCTGAAATGAGTGGCCTCCATAATGACGGTGTTTTTAACTATTTCACCGATAAATATTTACATTTTCTTATTCATTTCAATAATCTATTAACTCTGCGCATCGGGCTTATTTAAATATATGTAATGTATATGTAATGTGTATTTAGTTTAGCCAGTTTTTGGCTTACCGGTCGACATCAGTTGGCGCTTAATACCTAAATACACGTTAAATATTGAAAACACTAATGTACAGTCGAGTTCATAAATATGTATACCTACACTTTAGTACCTTGTCTATTTAATGTCACGTTTAAGCTGCCATATACGAATTACCACAGAGATTAAAGTGACAAGGTAATAAAGTGTATACATATTTATGAACTCGACTGTACTATCAGCCCAATGGAAACCTGACTGACCATAGAACGGTGTCACAGTGACGTTATAAATATAATTCGTTTGACACTTCTTACGACTTGAATTAAGTATAACGTCACACAACTTCTGTAATGCCACCGTCTGTATGGTGGGTCATGGTTCCATTGGGCTGATAGTACCTCGGCGTCTACTAATATTCTGGATTAATACATACAGACACGATTTAACAAAAAAACCGCCGAAGTTTTACATTTTTCCTATACCACTGCGATAATGTACCTCCCTATGACGATTGATGGTAAGTTTGATGGTAAGTTAAAGTGAAAACGAACTTCAAATCATAATCTTTTGATGAGCGCGGGTATTAAAATGTAGGCCTTCAATGTTGGGGTAAATGAAACTATTAATTTGCTTTTACACGGCTAAGTCTCGGTTAAGCACAAACATTATACCATAAGGGGTAGGTATAATCAATATTTTAAACGAATAATACAGTAATATTTCATTTGGGTAAAACTAGTACTGAATAAACGGATTATAATAAATTATAACAAATTAAACTTAACCACCTATAGGCCTTAATATTCGATATTGTCTAAACAATATTGTAACAATGTTTACGACAGTTTTCTGTATTTTAATATTGTGTTTCTTTCTTAGAAAAGCAAGAGTAAGAATGATCGGTATTGCAGGTTGATGATAATAATAAAATTCTGGAAGTAATGTATCTAGTGCCGTCTCCTGTCGGTTCGAACTCACTGAGCCTAGTTAGGTTTGTCTTTAGAAAGTGCAGTAGCTTCCCGTAAATGAAATTCGAGACTTTGTCTTGCAGATGTTAGTCCGGCCGAAACTGATTGATTAGGCATCATAATACGACCAGATATTTTCTTAGGTTTAGTAGTTATTAGTTTCAAGTTTTCCTTATTTTTCGCATAATCATAATCCTCCTTGTAAAATATTCAATCATTGGACTCCATTCCAGGAATGAACGGCAATCCTCTATATAACTCGGAGGACCGAGGCATACCACTGACGGAGCGCCTACTTCCTTCCTACATGAAGGAGCTGGGCTATGCCACTCACCTGGTGGGCAAGTGGCACGTAGGGATGTCCAGACAAGAGTATCTGCCCACTAACAGGGGTTACGACTCCCACTACGGCTTGCGAGGGGGTGGCATCGATTATTATACCTACTTCAAAGTAGACGATGTAAGTTTTTGTTTTTATATACCACTCGCAATCGCAATTGTTTTCATTTTGACAGTCCGAAGGCGAGCCTGCATACAAATGAAAACAATTGTTTCACTTTGAAGCGGATTTCGATTGTGAGTGCGTTAGGCAATAGCAACGCAGGTCTCATTGCCAAAAAAACTAGCCAGTCATAAACTAGTCTACTAGTCTTTATAAGTGTTAAATACATTTATTTAGCTAATGTACTCACGAAGTTTCAACGGGCGCTAAACATGTTTAGTTTATTTTCTCATCAGGTCTACTGAGAAAAAAAGGCTCATTGTCGAACGGCATGAGATTTAGCAAATACTCTTTCCATTTGGATCTTTGTACCCAACCCAAACATCTTTATATTTTCGTTAGGTAGTGGAACTTTTATTTTATAAGTTCTTACTAATACAATAAGAGCATAACTCCGTAGTATCAAGCCGTATGGAACTATGGATGCCAGGGGACGCTTCGGTAAATTCGATATTAAGTGCAACGTTGAAAGTCTTCAGAAAGCATAATATACTACATTAACGGCCTATGATTTTAATCGTTAAATTTTAAACTTTATACATAAGCTAATCAAAAGTGTGCTTTTCAGTGGCCGAATGGACGAACGATGTTCGGTTTGGATCTTTTTGACAATGCTGTCCCTCAAGACACTGAAGAACGTTACATAGTTGATGCACTTACAGACAGAGCCATAAGAGGTAAGAATTTATACACAACTATAAAAATATATTGGCGCCCAACGTGGGACTGGCCTAATTTATCACACTATCAATTGAAGTGTACAAAACAGCTATCGATTGTATTTATAAATAACCTATGTGACTTGTATCTGTTTTCAGTCAAAACCCCATTGAGGATATGTCTTAATTTATTAATCTTGTCGATTTCCAGTGATTAACAGTCACAACACGTCGCAGCCGCTGTTCCTGCACCTCGCGCACAACGCGCCGCACTCCGGCAACAATGGCGCCTCGCTGCAGCCGCCGCTCTACTCTTCAATCAAAAACGCCCACATCGCCAGTCCTGACCGGAGACTATACGCAGGTTTTAATGCAGTTCATCTTAAAACTGAGGACCGTATTAACATACTAAGTCCGCGTGAGATGGCCGTCTTAAGTAATGTCAACGTAAACTTCAATTCTCTTCAACTCAAGCCACGTAAAAGAAAATGCCTAGTAATATAAAACTGACATTTCTCACAAGTCTTGAGATCAGGCATCTTACTCAAGATTAGTATAACAATACGACCCTAAGAGTCAGAAAAAATATTTATATGTTTTGTACAATCTCAACTGCTGTATCCATGATGGTTGATAATTTATAACTTCTAGCTATTTAGGTTGATTTATGTACATACCTTCACGCCCGTAATCCCAGAGTGGTGTAGCCAGAGATACAGAATTGCCTACAACTCTAAAAACTTGCTGATAATACTGTAACCCCATTTTGCACAATATAAAAAAGTTTTTTACTGTTTCAGACGTAGTCTCTCATCTGGATCGCAGTATCGGTCTAGTAGTGCAGGCTCTGGCTGAACGACACATTCTGGATGACACCATAATAGTTTTTGCATCAGATAATGGTGCTCCTACTACTGGCATGTACAACAACTGGGGTATTAATTTGCCTTTTAGGGGCAAGAAAAGTACGCCTTGGGAGGGCGGAGTGAGAGTGCCAGCTTTTGTATGGCATTCGTCGTTTAGACCTAGAGTTTGGAAAGGTCTTATGCATATAACTGATTGGATGCCTACATTAATAGCAGCTGCTGGCGGTGTAATCGGGCCTGACATTGATGGAGTGAACCAGTGGGACTCTATAGTGCAAGACGGAGAGTCTAAACGTCGAGAGATGCTTCTGACTATTGAAGATAGCGGTGCAAACGTATATGCGGCATACAGAGCCGGAGATTACAAAATTGTGGTAGGAAACGTTACAGGAGTGACAAACGGTTATTACGGAGCTGAGTACTTGGTTAACAAGGGTTCGCCACCGGAATATTTTCCTACTTTGAAGACATGCGATGCTGCGAAGGCTCTAGCGACTTTGGGAATGTATTTAGACAATGATGAAGTGCAGACGATGCGGAGAGCTACTGCCGTGGTGCAGGAGGATACAGTCAGAGACGCGCGGCCTTGTGAGCCTACTCCAAGTAAGTGTATTTTTTTATATAAAGCCTTTTTACTGGTTACTAGAATCTAGAATCTGCGTTTCAGTCATTGCTCTACAATAATATCTGTTTTATTTTTCCTACAATTACTGTGGTCAGCCGAGAGGTCATTAGATGCAAATGATTAAAGTAATTTAAAATTGTGTTAATAAGTAGGTAACTAAATTTATATTTGATACCTATTTGAATTTATGTTACGGAAAACAAATGACGGTCGCTATCGGTACTATAAAAAAGGCTGCTAATGTGCTAATTCTAAGGTAAAAAAAACGCCAAATTAGTTAAAAATACATTTATAAAATTTAGACACATGTAGATGAAAATTTGGTACGGAACCTTCAAAATCCAGTGAGATAATTAATACCTATGCCAACAGATCTCTTAACAAAAGCAACTGCGTTCGCGTCCGCAGCATATTCCGAAATGCTGTAAATGTCGCAACGGTTATGACACGCGCGTTCGCTTTCTCGCGCCACATTACTTAAATGTGTTCGAAATCTTTTCAGCTCGAGGTTGCCTATTCAATATCGCGCGGGATCCCACTGAGAGCCACGACTTGTGGCTGCGGGCAACCAACATAGCGACCTTGCTGACGAGCAGGCTTAGGGCTCTATGGGCTATGCAGCGGCGAAGAGGGCCTTTAATGATACAAACCCAGGCAGACCCAGCCAACTTCAACTACGTATGGACCCCCTGGGTGGACTCGAATGTTACTACCAACGTCTCCGCAGAAATAAACATACGGACTCAAGGCAACTCCACCAACAACACAACTTTGGCCATAGTGGTCAACTGCAACGGTACAGTGGGGATCAGAAACTTTTTGTGCATTTTGAAAAGTATTCTTTAATACCGTAATTATATTATGAGACGTTAGAGTAAGTTGTTATTTTGGAATATTATTTATGATAGACAGTCAACGAAGAGGTACTCTAAGTGGATAATGTTATAAAATAATTATTAGGTATTATTTTCCTCAAGTAAATGTGATATAGCATAACAATTAAAGCTGTTTTTTTTTCTTTCCCATGAATATTCCTTATTATTTATTCTATAAACGAGAATGTGTAAAAAGTATGACTTTTTCTAAAACTCTGGTTAAGTGTGAACAGGTTACGTAGCCGAGGGAGCTCGAGAGTTCCGCACGTAAATAATGAAGTTCTGCTGTTGCTTGCTGTCTTCATACTTTAGAAGCCCCATCATAGTCATACTGGACAAAAGAAAACAGACAACAATATTGGTAAAAATCTAAAATTATATGAAGATCACATTTAGCTTAAGAGCTTTTAAATGATGTATCACATTATAGATAAAAACATTTTAACAACAACAGTTACACATAGTTAAGGTTTAAAAACGTGTTCGATTTAACTGTTGAAAACGGATCTTTTATTTTTTAAGGATTTGGAATAAAAATATTGGATTACAAATTTGTAAAAAATTGTGTGGACGCCTCAGCATTTAGTTTTGTAATCCCTATAAATTATTTGGCCCATGTATTGTTAATAACTTAATAGTTTCATTGGACATCAGTGTCGACTGTCGACCTTAGTTAATGATCTAAAGAGTTAGGTACTAGCAATAAAACTAGTCAATATGATATTTATAGCGAACTAGCGGACGCCCGCGACTTCGTACGCGTAGAATTAGTTTCCCAGTACTCCCCCTTTTTTTCCCGTTGGGGTCGATTTTCAGAAAATCCTTTCTTAGTGCTCACTTACATCATGAAAGGAACACCTGTACCAAATTTCAAGTTTCTAGGTACAGTAGTTTCGGCTGTGCGTTGATATGTCAGTCAGTCAGTTTCTCCTTTTATATATTTAGATTTCTCTTATGGAATAAAACGCGTAAAAGTGTATCTAATTAGTAATTACCTATATGTCTGTAATTCATTATACATATATACTGTTTTGGTAACTGGTCTTTAGTCCCCTATCTTGCTATAGAGTAGGCGAGGTCACGTGAACCACGAATTTTATCTATTGCGTTAACAATTGTCACATGTTCCTTTTAATTGCATTATGATTGTTTATAAGCCACTAAAATACTCCAGTTAGTAACGGGCTAGGTATTAGTCTAAATTACATAAATTTCGAGTTGGCTATTTTTAGCCTCGAGTTAGGCACTAGGTAAATTAAAATAATTATGTAAAGAGAACCGGGCAAGAGCATGTCGGAGTCGGACAATGAAAGTCAGTGTAGGGTTCCAAGGCCGTTAACACAAAAAACAGCTCATAACAAAAAACAACATGCATTGTAAGAACAATTTTCTATTTAACGTTACACTTTCAGAGTTAAATATTTCCTAAATCCCCCAATTCGAAAGATGGATAATAACATGAACGTAATGATTTTAAGAGCTATCCTATATGTATCCTATATATATCCCCGCTTCTGACTTTATCAAAAAAGACTGACTTATTATAAAATCAGAAGCGGGTAAGCACGTCGTACAACTAAACCAAATTTCAAGTGTGACACGCAGACAGACAACGAAGTCTCACCATAAGGATACCTTTTTTAGGGTTCCGTAGTCCGTCCGTCCGTCCGCCCGCAGCCTAGCTCAGAGACTCTTAGTAGTAGATATGGCATGAATATACAGATTAGTCACGGCAACAAAGTGGTAAAATAAAATCTAGAAAAAAATATCTTTTTCTGTGCCTCCCCTACACGTAACCTGGGGATGTTTTTTTTTCGTCTACCCTATAGTGTGGGGTATCGTTGCATATGTCTTTCAAGGTGTCTGAGTCTTGGATAATTCCTATGTATTTCTCTATTTGTGTTTGCATCTTTATTTGGGACTAGGTCAGTTTGTGTAAGATAAATCCCGTAGTATATTTACGTACTAGCCGGGCCCGCGTCGCGTGGAAATCGCAACAACATCGTGTCTAAAGCGCCCCAGGGAAATTTTTGAGTACTCCTCCGTGTATTATCGTACCAGAGCTTGCAATCTATTAGGTACCTATCAACTTTTAGTTAAAACGTTATTTACAAAGACTCATATGCGCTTAAAGACAGAGAGGTAATGATTTTTCATCTGCTATCTACTACCGATTTTTTACGGTTTTAAGTTCCTACAAAAGTTAAAAACCGAATATGATATTAAAAACCAATTTATAAAACTGAACCTTTGGAATGATATATATATATGTAAATAATTAAAAAGGGGTAGAAAAATGAAAGTGGTTTGATATAGCAAATGGGGTTTCATATGAAAGGGCTTAATCTGCACATTTCCAAACTATTATTATTTTACATTTTCTGTGATGTACTTTTTGATTTAAAGCCAAATGTACAAAAATTGACCGTTTCCCCCGCTTATTTATTTTATGGGAAAAATAAAATGAAGTGTTCATTATTTAGTTTATGAGAAATTACAAAAATACTTAGAAAATATGTATTAAAATTTAGGCTAGTCACCTTGGACCTTATTGCATAAAAAATAAAGCTCATAACAAAATAAGTATTTCCTTTTGCGGTTACCAAGCATATTATCTTAAATACGGGACCCTCAGTGCGCGAGTCCATCTCGCACTTGACAGGTTTTTTTACTAGTCAATATAATGTGCTAAACATTATTAAAATATCAAGCATTATTACCTAACAGACCTTGGCTTAGTTAGTTAGGTACGTGACGCGAATACTCGTATCTCTATGGCAGTGTATAGACAAAATAAATACGGCTATCTCCGTTTGTCATTCGTATATCGGCCCTCGGTCAGTTTAATGACACTGACAATGAGTGCTAATCACGAATGTTTATTTATAAATATGCACAGTATTTATTTTCTTTAATTTAATATTGGGTTTTGGATGGTGTAAGTGTTTGTTTTCCGAGAAAATGTGTATCTGTAACACCCGATATAACAACATATGGTTGTTATATCTGGCTTTTATATTGACGACGTGTGTTGCAAGCTCGGGCAAAGTAGTGAAGCCAAATATTGTCTATATATTAGCAGATGATCTGGTAAGATACCTATAATTATTTTATTCGTTTATTTGCATGCTACATAGAGATGGTTACAATTTTACCTACATTACAGTACAGTATCTGGATGACCTAGTTTTTCCTTTATGGTAGTAAGACGGTTTCTAAAAATGGAACCTAGCTAGATCGATTTATCCCTCCGAAACCCCCTGCTACTAAATTTCATGAAAATCGTCGGAGCCGTTTCCGAGCTTCAGATTAGAATATATGTATATACAAGAATTCCTCGTTTAACGGTATTAGATAGATACATAGATAATTAACCAGGCTTAAATGTACCGATTTTTGAGATGATCGTCATTCCACATTGGTGAGCTAACGTGATCGTCATCCCACATAACTATTTTTGGTTTTAATCCAAAATGTGTACTGACATAAACATTCTGTTGTATGCTCGCGTTCAAAGTGATAAAAGTTTCCTTAATAGAGTTATGTTAGATTTACTGTTTTGGGTACATTTGATACTGGTTTAACTGGTTCTGGTGGAAAGTTAAAAGCGTTATTTAGATACAGCATATCGTATTTTTACAATGTATTGACCATACATTACGCAATCTACACCAAACCCAATCCAATTTTCTGATTTTAACATATAATGTTTTTTTTATGTCCTGTTCATGCTTTTGTCCTTGACATTAGTTTGACCCTTAGGGCCGTATTAATAAACTCATCTTGACTGTGAGCCCCGTCACAAGATACGTCAAAGTAAACGCCAAACCATTGAACGCTGTCATTTTTGGCGCATTTTCAGACGAGCATGACAGTTGAGATCAGTTTATTAATACGGGCCTTAGTGTCTTGGAGCCAATAGGCAAGCTTGGTAAATATTTTCTACGTATAAAAAAACATCGCATTACAAAATTGACGCGATTAGTTTCATAAAGTGTAATTATTTTTTAAAATAAAACCAGAGTTTTGACTTAAGGTGCCTTTTGTGTTCATTTATTTTTTCCCTTATTTACATTTAGCGAGGTTCGAATGCGTTGAAGTCTTTTTTCCAAACATACTAGGCAAAAAAAACAACAACCTGACGTAAATTCAACTGCTAAATACATTTTCAAGTGGTGAGTCACTCAGCGCTTTTCAAGAGGTTATTAGTTTTTTATTTTTTATTGTTTATCCATTTTCCACCCTCAAATGACATGTTTGGTTTGTACTATTACTTATTCTGTGCTTTGGTTGATGTGCGCGTGGAACGCTCGTCTGCGGCGGGGCTGGTTTATTGCTATTACAATTGCGCCAGGAAACGAGCTGTTTACCAGTTATTACAAGAACTCGTCAATTCCCTAGAATTAAATTTTTAAAGCTTGTTTATATTATGAAATCTGAAAATACGAGTCGGACCGTATGAGGGGCACTTTTTTAAAATTTTGAACTATGGCAAGTAAAGAGAAGTAGTAATCCAGTAGGTACAGCGATACCGAATGTCGAGCAAAAACCGCCAAAAGAAATATGTTTCAACAACTGAAGCAAATAAAAAGCAAATAATTAATGTGATGTATGTTACGATGTGTGTTACAAGAAATCGAAACAATATATTAATGGCACGGGCGATTTATTAAACCAGAGCGAAGCGAGTGGAATCGTAAGCGTAGCCAGGAATGTAAGTGATTCCGTTTAAAACGAAAATTCATTTTGTTATCAAGTGACACATATTGCTTATAAGTTCATCTATATGCATAAGTAACACTAAAACAAAATGATTGATACATTTTATTATTAGCTTAAGTAATAGGTACCTAGTATCAAAAACCGATAAGAAATAGAGAACGGAAATTGACTGCTTTGATCCTTCCTTTACATATCTAATAAGCATTTCTGGGCTAAACAAAGTGCGTGTTACAAACACACACTGTGTGTGTGAGTGTGTGTGTGTGTGTTGAAATAAGAATCTCGAAGACGAAAGGAGATCGAAGCGGGTTCAATCCTAAAACGTTCTTTCCTTTCTCACGACTGATCGAATAGTGAAATAGGAAAGTAGTCTTTATTCCTTAGGAACATGAGTGCTTTTCCCATCTAACTATTTGATCAAATACGAGGTTGAGGAAGTAAAGGGACGAAAAGTCATCCTTATACTCGCTTTCTCCATCCATTTGGCAACTACGTTGCCACAGACAGACACGGACACACAAACAAACATAAACGTTCAAAGGAAATATATACCTTAGTTTGAATAACCCTGTTGATACAGTGAAGGAATTAAATTGGTCACCCACCTTAGTTCCAAAGTTAACATTCTACAGCAATAAGGTTGAGTTTCCTATCAATTACATATGACTGGGCATCTCTAATGACAATGCCATCTTCAAGCAAATTGTCTTTGAAATGGGTAGTAAATTAACTTCCGTGACCGTACTACAACCTCAGGTCACCTTGCAAAAACAATAAACATTACATAGTGTAGAAAATTAAATGACACTTTAAGACAAACCTCTTTGTTTAGCGAGTAAAAATTAAAACTCAATGAGACTGTTTAAATTGTAAGCGAAACCATGTAAGACTTAGTACGTTTTTTCTGAAGTCGCCGCTATTGCTTCTCTCTTAATTGGTACAATTTTTTTTGACCCCGGCCCCAGAAAGACGGATTTTATATGTTTAAATTAAAATCTTAGGCTTACCTATGCATTGTTAGTAGGTATATTTATAATTGTGTGTTTGTACGCCTGTCTCTCATCACTAGTGGCCAAATTTACCACCAACGTAATTTTTTTCAACTGTATGTAGGTAGGTAGGCATGTATTTCATATTGAAAAGTACATTATTCTTTGTCACATTATCAAAATGAATTCACAATAAGATCGTCAAAATAAAATATTATAATAATGATATACCTAGTGGTACTTATAGACATATATTTTATTAGATAAAGTACTAGCAAGATAAGTTCTGTCTGGTAGCTTCAGTATACTTACTGATGACGAACTACCCAGTAAGCATTCCTAAACTAATCATAATCGACTATAAAACATTACACTCGTTTTTTTAGGCAGTTGTGTAAAAACTACATAGTATAGTCTTGGGAATATAATATACTAGCGGATGCCCGCGACTTCGTACGCGTAGAATTAGTTTCCCAGTACTCCCCCTTTTTTTCCCGTTGGGGGTCGATTTTCGGAAAATCATTTCTTAGTGCTCACTTACATCATGAAAGGAACACCTGTACCAAATTTCAAGTTTCTAGGTACAGTAGTTTTGGCTGTGCGTTGATATGTCAGTCAGTCAGTTTCTCCTTTTATATATTTAGATTGGTTTCGGCTCCGGTGTTTCAGGGTTGGGATGACGTGAGTTTCCACGGGTCAGACCAGGTTCAGACCCCCAACATCGACCTGCTCGCGTACACGGGAGTGGCGCTGGAGCGGTTCTACACTCACTGTGTCTGCACACCCTCGCGGTCGGCCCTGCTCACTGGCAAACATGGCTACACGTTGGGTAAAGATTTCTTTTTACAACGTCTATCGGGCGTTCATATGAAGTGGCATAGGCGTACCTCTAGGGGTATTTTCCAGGGGGGCCTTGCCCCTGAAATGAGATGTCCAATGAAGTTTCTTAAGTGGCCAGCCTAGAGCTTAGAATCGGTAGCTGAATTCTTGAGTTGGCAAAGACATCCCCTCTCAACTAAATATATGTATGTATATATCTATTTGAAGTCTATTAAAAATGCTGTGATGATACAGCCGTAAACTTGGCACTTCATCTTGGTATGGCAGTGAAGTAAATTTTATTCAAGGATAATAGAGAAGTAAAATAAAAAAGGGTGTCTCCAACACCATTAGGATGGGATTGTTAAAACAGTCTGCCTAAATACTTTTTTTCTTTTTCGTTCTCTTATTGTTATTTATACGATTGGCGTAGATAATTGTAAATGAGTTTGGTATATCAACGGATGAAAATCGATCGATCATCGATCTTCAGATAGGTACCTATTTGGAATTGAAGATTGAGGTTGGCTGATTATATTTGTCCATGAATCGCTGATCTACGCTAATCTACGCCGATTAGCAAAAAGTCTTAACACCTTTTTCATCACACTTGCTCGTAAATGGTGTTATTCCATGCCTGTATACAGAAGGACAATGGCCTAAATTGTTCCCGCGGGAATTATGGCGAGTTTGTCATCCCTCGGGAGTAATGACTTTCTTTTTAAAATTTGCAACTCTTTCGTACATCATTTCTGACTAAGGAGGTTTAATTTTCAGCCTAAAATTAAATCGGTTTCTATTTTCATCTTTAAAAATTAGCTATAGACTAACTTACATTAAACAAAACCTATACGCTTCATTAAACTTCATTATTTTTATACCTATTTCAAGTTTATATCAACATTTATCATTAATTTTAGTAATTATACATTTTTATCAAATTGGCTAAATCTGGCTCGAATCCAGGTCGAAACTAAACGCAGTTATTATCTGTGGTAGAGGTCACAAAAAAAATCGTTTCCATTTACGTTCCCGCTCGTCAAAAGTTATTACTTTATATTTTGCAGAGTTAAAGCGTTTTCACTTTGTTTTTTTTCCTCGCAAATGTGATGAAAACCATTGTGTGTATCACAGGCAGTAAGGGGATTACTAACTCGAGTCATTAAAAGCCCTCCGCCTTCGGCGTCGGGCTTCTAACACTCTCGTTAGTAATTCCCTTCATACTACCCTTGATGCACAATGTACTATTAGGATTTCTGTTGCATGTATCACGATATTAATCACTGTTACGGAAATTGTTTTATATAATGAATAATGGATGAATTGAACAATGAATTCAGCGCGTCCGTGTTTGGTGTAGCGACCCAATATTTTGGTCTACCTTTGCTTATTTAAAGTATAAAAGGGGATACCTATTATTTCATCGAAATGTCCGTCCGATGAAATGAAATTCAATGAAATGATGCAACAAATGAAGTGGAATTTGATAAAATAATGGGTTACCTATAAAAGAAAGAAGGTTGCAACACACATTTCATGCAGTCTATATGTTGCATTACAGGTATGCAAGGATATCCTCTAATACAAAGCGAGGACAGATTTTTGTCACTCAATGAGAAGATTTTGCCACAATATCTGAAGGAGTTAGGATATTCTACACATTTGGTGGGCAAATGGCATGTGGGTCTGTCTCGAACTGCGGCGCTGCCCACGATGCGAGGGTTCGACAGCCACTTCGGGCATCGAGGCGGATACATTGACTACTACGAGTATACCATAGAAGAAAGCGTAAGTAATCCACTCAGATAATTCTGAAGCATTTTTAAAAATATCGTTTATTCTCCTTATATTTTATTTTATTTAATATTTTTTCCTCGGTAAATATAAATTTTAATCTACCCATTCTATTAAATCTAGTAAACCACAATATATAATTTTATTATAATTTAACACTTTGTTTTATAAAACTCAAGTTATCGTGTGCCCGAGTGAATGAACTATAGAGTTCAAACAACGCTGAAATAACAAATTCAGCCTGCCAGACGTGCTGGATTATGCAGGGCTTAAAACTTCTAAGTGCTTCTTTGAGTACTCTTTCAAAACCGAGCTAACCTTTTACGTTTTCATAAAAGTAATGATCTGATTCTCTCTTTGTAAATCAAATGCTAATTTGATATACTAACACATAATTTATTGATAACATTTTAATTAATAATTATTTTCTGATTTTCACTTATTTAACCCCTTATTAAAATTCCTTGTAAAGGAATCGCTCAACTGAATGAACAAAATGAATATTAGGGGACAATTTCACACAAATTGACCTAGTCTCAAACTCTAGGCTTGTTCTATGGGTACATGACAACGATTGACATAACTTCTATAGAAATACTAACAATATTTCTAAAAGTTATTTTAGCCAGTCTTGGTTGCTGCTTTTTTTTACGTTAACCTGTCGGACTACAAGCCTGCTAGAGAATGTCTTTATACTTACAGTTTTTTTAACTTATATTCAAAATAGAAACATTGTTGTCAAATTATTATTTAATTACTTTGTAATTATAATTTAATAAACCGAATAATTGTGAGAGATATACTTGTACCTCTGTCTCACTTTTTGACTACTTTGTCATTATAATTACAACTAACCAAATATGTACAAATAAAAGTACATTTTCACGTATTACAGAATACCCATAAAAAAAATCAAAAAGCATCGATTTGCACACAGTCATTTCTCCGACTATTTTCGGTTAACAAAGAAGCAACCTGTGCATGATGGTAGTGCTTTTAACCTTTGATAAATATACATACTCGTATTCTAAAGGCTTCACATGTTCCGAGCATAATAAAGAAGGGTCTTAACAAGAAATAAGTGTCCGGGTGATTGATGTTACAGTGGACCGCGGGGAAGGTGTCCGGGTACGATCTGTACCGGAACCTGACGCCGGCCTGGGACGTCCGGGGATACATCACGGACCTTTACAACGAGGAGGCTAAATCAAGTAAGCAACTGACGTAGAGTAGGTGAGGCTGAGAAGTTGAAGACTTCATGTTAACAAATCCGTATAATCAACTGTACAATATAAGAACTACTACTACAGTGATTTTTAATCCACACAAGACATGCGCGTCTGTCGAATTGATGGGACTTCATGGATTAAAAACACTATTTATTTTAACACCTTGTCACAGTCACGTAATAAAGTAAGAGTGGTTTGAATTTAGTATATTAATAGCTGTGACAAAGTACTAAAATGTACAGCTGCTTGAGTCCGACTGTACTATCATCAACCTTAGTTCTTGAGCCATCATATAACTGTGTCATAATGACAGAGTTAGCTTCGAGAAATAGATGGCGAAGGGCATATTGTTACCAAAAAAGCTATTGAAAATGTTATATCGGTGTGGACTACGGTGTATAAATTTCATATTATCTTACTGTTTATGTTCAAGCTACTCTAATTCAAGTTAAATAACATACATGTTTAACTTAGTACTGTTTGATATGATAATACATCGTATCACGATAAATACCACAATGTAGAGTTGCCAAAGCTTCTAAAACCAACAAGTTGCTTTGAACTCGATTGTAGTGTCCCGGGGATTACGACTCTCGCTGAGAGCGACAAACTAACAATTTACAATATCGTTATAGTGCTAGTATAACCATTGTAAAGATAATGTACAGCACAATGTTATCGTAGCTAGAATACTTGAAACGTAAAATAATCCAGCCTAATATCGCTCCATAGCTCTATCACCTTTGCTCAAAACTTAGAAACTATTATAGTAAATCGATAAAATTACCATTTTTAATGAAAATAAGAACGGCTTTGGAAAAAATTGGTCTACAGAATAGGCCGTCTATAAATACATCGAAAAAGTACTCGATATAATTAATAATAAAAAATATGCGTTGTTGGATATGAGTTTGGCCTACGACAAAGTATCATACAAGATCTTGTTAGATAAACTCTACAATACAGGCGTAAGGGGCGTGGCTCATAAATGGTTTGTCATATTTGTCAAATCGAGCACAGTTTGTGAAAATAGAATATTTTAATCATCAAACCAGATCAATACAGCACATTAATTCAAAAAAACAATATAGTATGTTGGGAGCGATTCCTCAAGGCAGCGTACTTCCCTGAAATACTTGACCATACATGTATACTTTTTGATAATGATATCTCTGTAGTCTTTCTTTACTCAAAAAATGATAATAATTTAAAATTCCCTTTTAAATAATACCTTATCAAAAATAGTGTAAAGGTTGAGTTTCCACAACCTTGAATTAAATATTGAAAAAACTAAGATAGTACAGTTTAGACCCCATCAAAAAGCCAGTTTAAAAATAAATCTTGCGTTTAATAATCAAACACTACTATCATACAATGTATAAACTCAACTAATCTTCTAGGCCTCGAAATAGATACAAATATGAGTTGGAAATCTCATATCCAAAAATTGTTTGCCAAGCTACATTTACGTATGCCCTAATGCAAGTTAAAAAACATGCAGACCATTACTTTCCACGGCCAAAATATTACACAAATTCTAATTTGCACCCTAGAAATAATATCCCAATCCCATCATCGAAATTGAAAATGCAAAGTTCGAGTCCATACGTGATGTGCATCAAAGTCTACAATAAAATTCCAAATTACATAAAAAGTGAAGGGAAAAATAATATATTTACCATAAAACTTACGAAATATTTAATGTTATAAATACAATATATTGATTGGTGTCATAATATGTAACATGTACTTAGTTTAGTAATAATAAGATATTTTTTATAAGTGTTAAGCTTAATATCGTAGTGCCCGACAGGGTTCACGGCAGAACGAAAATTGTAACTTAAACACCTTTGTACCTACACATGAAAGCAATGAATAAACTGAATAAACTTATCATGTTAGAGAGATGTACATAAATAAAATAAAATATCTTTATTTCGGACCACTAGTTATCCATAGGATGTTAGTAAAGAGTTAAGCTATGTTAGTTAATTTTATTTAAACAATTGGGTTTGTAAAAACTTAAAGTACAATTTGCGCTACGCCCTTGATTTGTCCCACCCAGAAATTTAAAATGGGACAGTCAAACCTGCCCGCAATCGCATTCAAAATGCTGTTAGGGCTTTGCCTCACACGAACCAACAGCGACACTATCTTTTTGCGTATAACCGCCTGGAAACAGTCCGTGCGAGCTTATAAGTGAGGAGAATTACATATAACAGAGAATTAATCAAGATAGCTGTAGATAATTCTCGATCAGGGCCCCGATTCTACCAATATCATATTGCTTCTAACATATCGTATTCATTCTGTAGTAATACCATAGAAGGTAGCTAACTACAGCCGAGTTCATAAATATGTGTACACTTAAGTACCTTGTCTATTTAATGTCATATTTAAACTGCCATGTATAAATAAATAAATAAATATATATCAGCACAAGCCTACAGCTTATTTTGGGACTAAGCTCAGCTTAGTCCCAAACTGCAGGCTTGTGCTATGGGTACTAGAAGACTATATAAATACTTGTATAGAGAAGTGTATACTAACATAAATAAAATGACAAGGTACTAAAGCGTACACATATTTACGAACTCAACTGTACAAGAAAATATTTCTTGGAAAGAAATAAATAAAAATTAAAGTAAACGGACGGACCACGGTTTTTCATAATAAATACAACATATTCAAAAATCGTGAAAATCGGACTTGATTTAGGGGGTGAGAAACGTGGCTAACGTTAATGCGGAGCTAAATTAGTATGTTTTTTTTTTACTGCTACGCGATTTAGGCGTCGGTTCTCAATCCTGTAAAGAGGAAGACGGATCATTTTTAGTGTTGTGGCAGTTATAAAGGCGCATGATCCGTCTTCGCCGCTGTTCCTGATGGTGGGTCACAACGCGCCGCACGGCAGCAACGACGGCGCAGTGCTGCAGGCGCCTCCGGCAGACGTGCGGCGCATGCGACACGTCGAGTCGCAGCAGCGGCGGATACTAGCTGGTACGACATTCTCTTTATACTTAGCGCTCGGCCGATAGAAGTCAATCCTGTCACATTGCACAACCATGAAGTTTTGAATATGGATAATGTTGAGAGCAGTCTAACAATGCTGTTATTACTCGTACTATTCCTTCACCGCAACAAATAAGTTTGGCATTGTTTCACTGCTGTCAACAATGTCAATGGTCGGCAACTTCATGGGCGAGCGATGTGTCAGGATTGACTTCAAAACTGCCTAGTACTGTAGTTGTTTTATCTCACGAAAGTGGGTTTGCTATACTTGTGTGTGTAGAAGTGTAGATGCACGTGCACGTTGTCTCTGAGTGCGTAGCTGTCGTCGCTCACTCGGTTGACCGTTCGACAGAGAGCCGTTTTTAAGAGAATAAAATCCCACTCACTTTTTTACGTAACAGGGGGCTATGAGCTTGCAGGTTACCTGATGCTGGGAAGTTAACACTGGCAAGTAAAGTCTGTTGATGTTGAAGAAAAAAAAAAACATCGGGTGACAATTTTACACAAATTGTCCAAGTCCCAAACTAACCTCTGAGCTTGATTGTACGACTACTACAGTGTACCTACTAGTGTAAAAGACAGGGGTTTAAATCTGGTAACGCATAGGTACTCAAGTGATAAACGTAGGTACTTATTATACCTACGTAGGAAACATCCAAGAACTCTCGCGCTCATCACACATTTTTTTTATTCTTAAGCGACCTCCAAGTTTTACACGTTCCTATCTTACTTCTTAGTCTTACTTATATTATAAATGAGAAAGTATGGATGTTTGTTGCTCAACCACGCTTCAACCACTGAACGGATCGGGTAGAAACTTGACACACATATAGGTTAGGTCCTCGAATAGGACAGTTTTATCCCGGAAAACTGGAAAGTTCTCGAGGGAGCAACGATAAACGACTGCAACGCGGACGGAGTCGAGGGAAAAAGCTAGTGTAGTATAAAACATTGGATCGGCAAGGTTAATAAGATAAAAAATGCCTTTGACGACCGTTTCTAACAATGAAAGTTAATTCCACCGTCATTCACAGATTGAAAATAAAACCTTTCAAGATAAAGTGGAAGTTTTGAACTAGTTCGCGTTTGAAAACTTAGGATGCTTGTTGTTGAACACAAAGAGAAAACTGAGTATTTGTGTGTACTTTTAGAGTACACAATTTTATTTTAAGTAAAATTTTAATGTTGGGAAAATTAAACTTTCGGCTTTTTTTCAGCTATGGTTAAGAAGCTCGACGACAGTGTTGGTGACATTGTCAAAACACTTTCCGACAAGGGAATTTTAAACAACACCATCATAGTGTTTACATCGGACAATGGAGGGATGACGTCAGGGGACTCCATGAATTATGGATCTAATTGGCCTTTGAGAGGGATTAAGATGTCCCCGTTTGAGGGCGGCGTACGGGCCGCAGGACTTTTGTGGAAAGCGGGCTTAAACCCCGTAAGTCGGGCATGGAAAGGGTACATACACATGTCAGACTGGCTGCCAACCTTGCTACACGCTGCGGGCGCTAGCCCTCCTTCAGGAATCGATGGCTTCGACCACTGGAACGAAATTGTGGCTAACACGACCTCTAAGAGAAAAGAGCTATTCGAAATCGACGACTACAATGGTTTCTTCTCGATAACATCAGAAAACTACAAATTAATTACTGGCAACGTTGTAAAGCAATATAGTGACTACCAAGGAAATGACCTTAGGGGGATCATTGGCAGCCCTCCTTCGTATATCGATGCCGTTAAAAAGAGCACATTGTATTCTGTTCTACAACAATATGGTACTTTTGACATTGATGGAGTCACATTAAGGAGTCAACTTAAAGTAGATTGTGCAATCAACGTCGATGAACGAGACAAAGTTTTATGTTATCCAGAAAATGGTGAGCATGTTTATTTGTTATTTGCAATCTTAGAACTACAATTCGTCGCCAACCCTGACGCAACAATAAAATACCTCTATGCTTGTTGTTTTACGTGTTGTCTAACCACCACACCAGAATTTAGTAGTTTAAAAGAAATATGGTAGTAACTACTTAATAACATTTAAATACGTTTGTACTAGATCTAACTTAATTTCTCTTGCCGTCAGGTAATACCTGCCTCTATAATATCATAGAAGACCCATGTGAGACAAAAGATTTGTCTGAAGCTCACCCAGATGTAGTTTTGCGGCTGCTACGTCGGCTGGAAGATGAAAAGAAGAGGACCATACCCAGGAATCCCATTCCTGTGTCACGAGACAGCAGGTCTCGACCCAGCTTACACGGCTATTCTTGGACAACGTGGGCGGATAATTTAGAATAGATACCCATCATACCCTTTAAATTAATGTTAGGAGACGATAAATACCGTTGATTTGCTTAATTTTATTCAGGTGACTAGTGACCCGCCAGCGGCTTCGCCCGCTGCAAATTTCCGACATTCCCGGTGGTTTTTAGGGTTCCGTAGCCAAATGGCAAAAAACGGAACCCTTATAGATTCGTCATGTCTGTCCGTCCGTCTGTCCGTCCGTATGTCACAGCCACTTTATTCCGTAACTATAAGAGCTATAGGTACTATGGAAACTTTGTAAGTAGATATATTCGGTGAACCGCATTAAGATTTTCATACAAAAATAGAAAAAAACCAATAAATTTTTGGGGTTCCCCATACTTAGAACTGAAACTCAATTATTATTTTTCATCAAACCCATACGTGTGGGGTATCTATGGATAGGTCTTCAAAAATGATATTGAGGTTTCTAATATATTTTTTTTCTAAACTGAATAGGTTGCGCGAGAGACGCTTCCAAAGTGGAAAAATGTGTGTCCCCCCCCCCCCGGTAACTTCTAAAATAAGGGAATGATAAATGTAAAAATAATATATGATATACCTACATTACCATGCAAACTTCTACCGAAAATTGGTTTGAACGAGATCTAATAATTAGTTTTTTTCTCAAATAATAAATCCTAAACCGCATTTTACCTTTCATTCAATCAACTCCGATATAATAAAGAATAAAGAAAAACATTTATTTAGATGTATAGTGGTACGGAACCCTACGTGCGCGAGTCCGCCTCGCACTTAGCCGGTTTTTTTTTCGTTCATACAACCTTGCCCTGACAATAACGAATACAACCGAAAAGGAATCAGCCAAATCGGTTCAGCCGTTCTCGAGTTTTAGTGAGACTAACGAACAGCAATTCATTTTTATATATATAGATGATAGTATTGTGAAAGATTTTTTGTTATTGACGAGGAGTTCCCTTTTAATTATGTTAATCATCACGATGTTTCTGCCAGATGGCCATCATCGTCATCACCGTGTTTACGTGAAGTAAGGACAGAGGAGCATATTGGCAATATTAGCATTATTATTACGTGTTGTATACAATTGTTGACGCTTGATGTGAGGGTAGCTCAAAGTTGTAGGTAGGGATTTTTAATCATTATAATTCACCGCATCAAAGTAGTCCTGGAGATTTTTTTTTTCTTTTCCTGTTAGGAACACTCCCGTCGGACTAGCCCATTTATATTTAAGTTACGAGTGTTTTGTAGAACTGCCTTGTTTACATTCCGCCATCACTACTGCATTCAGGATGTCCATGACTTCCTGTTAGACAGCATCCGGAATTCCGGACAGAGCTGCGCGATGGCTCGCCGGAGTTCCGGCGACTAAATGTGACTAAATGCCCCGGCGATGTCATTTCCGAGCAAGCGACATTGGAGCCGACGCGCCTTTTACTTCCCCAACTGTACTTTGTAAGCCAAACATCGAAAATGTGCGAGGCGGGAATTGTTTTTTTTCAATACAAATTTCTATTCTCGTCTCGCATCGTCTCGAAAAATCACCTTTATGATGCCATACTGGTATGGGTTATACGACACACATGTAGGTAGGTATACATGAATATTGTGCCTGCAAAAAATTATGCAGCATGTTTATTAATAAAAGTTCTAAGTAGCTGTTAAACATAGTTTAGACAAACAATAAACCTAGTTTAGACAGATTTCTCTGTTACGAGTACCTAAGTGAAGTTGTTCTAAATGTAAACTTTGTGTAATATGAAGAGAGGCCAGCCTTAGTGAGGGCATTATGGGTGAAGTTAAATTTAGTTCTTAATTAACTCGCCGACTGAAATAAATTATAACCAACTCAGTTTGAAATTTAAATAAATTTAACTTTTACTATTATGTCAAACTCCCGAATACGTTTTGGGAAGTAGAATAGCATAAAACTTTAAATAAACTCTTACACAGCTTGAAGTTTAGTTTTATTTCGGGTTTTTATTTGTATTTCTAGCTAGATTTAAATGGAATCTCGATCTGTACCGCATCGTACGAGTATTTACAGATATTGTGCTATAATAATCAAATATTAAGTAATCTTTACGTACTATTATTTCGAGCGTCTGTGTTTTGCAAGATTCTATAAAAAATTTGGTTGTACTTTCTACCAGTTCCATATATACTGGATTACCAACCAACGTCTAGGATATAAATTTCCTCACTATTTTTTTAGTGGAGCAGTAATCTTGTTCCGATTTGTTTCCCGGCGAGCGGTCTCATCGATCTTCGAATAAATGAGAGGTCACTGATAGGCAGTTGGCGAAGTGAAATTTTCCCGGCGCCTATCAACAATCATTGGTTGCCCTTAACTCTCGTTTACGACACTCGTAAACCGAGTTTTTGGTCCGAATAAATTCCAGCCCACCCTTGTTAGTAGTTTATTTTGTTAGTTTAGGTCCAAACCAAGGGTTGTCTATTTTTATAGAAAACTACACGTGTAATATAAGGGACACCTTCTGGATCATATCGTTGTCTGACAGCCTACGGGCTTACTCCGCTCAAAGGGATAATTGAGAAAACCGCTGTATCTACCTACATAGAGAACAGGGATGTAGGTTACTTACCAACATTTAAAGTATTACCTACGCTAACAACCTTGTTTGTTCAACAACTTTACGACGTGAGTTCTAGCTTTATATAATAGCTATCATAAATTTTAATTACTTCCCGTAATACAACGCTAATTTTGCTTTTTAAAAATGTTGTGTAGCGAAAAATTTACCGAAATACGGCGAACACACTTTTAATGAAAAGAGTTTCTAGGTCTTTTGATGCACATTATTATGTTTTGATTACCGTAATCAAAAATCACTTTATTTGTCCGTGTCGGTGTCCGTAAGTATGTGTCCATGGGTGTGTGAGTGTGTGTTAAAGTGCTGTAGAAATTAAACTTAATCTCAATCGTTGGATAAGTTCCATAATGAGAGAAAAGGGTGCGAGTTATTTATGTTGCTTATCCAATAAATGATGTTTATTATACTAATAATGTGCTAAAACATTGACGAAGAAAATAATTTTAAGTACCTGTTCTCCGTATTTTAATAAACGAGGTTTATGATTGAAACGAAGGCAAGAAATAAATTGCCACTTTAACGAGAAACTGGATTCAGGCACTGCAAAAAGAAAATATCAAAGAGAAAATTCCAATCTCATAAATCTTAAACTGTACTTGTCGGCAAACACTTGATATTGTGCTCTTTTTAGTGTTGCGTTGTTTTTAGGGTTCCGAAGTTAAATAGGATCCCTTATAGTTACGCCATATCCGTGTGTCCGTCTGTCCGTCTGTCCATCTGTTCGTGGACTAACATTAATTTATAATTAGTTCATATATGTTGTTTTTGAGATAGTTATTTGAGCATGATCCGACGTGCTCTTGCCTGGTTTCTCTATTATTATTTATAACTAGATTTAGCCCGCGATACCGCCATCGGTGTCATATTTAGGGATTGAAAGAGTATTTTAATTTTCTGGTGAATTTTTTAAACCATTATAACAAAAACATTTTTCACGTTTTTATAAGTAAGAGTAAAACGGCCGAGTTTAATGTTAATACATATACCTATTGAACAGTCACCATACTCGTATAAATCACTGAAGTTCCCTTGATATTTTCAATATCATTTTACAAAGGTAATCATAGCCTTCTCTCGTTCTCGAAACTGTACAAGTAGATACGTAGGCACACTACACTTATAATAAACCATGAGTTCCGCCTGATTATTGTGTTTTTTTAACCGCTATTAGTGTCCCACTGCTGGGCAAAACGCCTCCTCTCTTCTCCGCCATTCGTCCCTATTAAGTGCATGGTCCCGCCACTTGCTTCGAAACCCGTCAAAGTCATCCCACCATCTCCTTTTTGGTCTGCCTCTGCTCCAACAGAATCACTTAAATATTTTAAATGAGAGTGAACGTAAAAACTACCTTTGTACTTACATTTATTCAAGGTCTTATAAATACAAATAATAATAACATTACTCCCACATCTGTTCACAGAAAACCTTTGATTCGAAGTCCGGTTCTCTACTGAATAAAACCGGCGAGGATTACTTTTATTAGACACTGATATTTCTGTAGTGCCGTATACTTTGGTGCCGTTTCATTAACGTCAACAAGCTTAAGCCCCCAACTTTCGCATTACGTTTTGTTCTTATTTTTGCTCTCCACTTAGCAAAGTGACGTTGGCCGGGACATTTTTACAAGATTGTAATTGAACGGAAGGCCTTTTTAGGGCTCCGTAGACAACAAGAAAGCCTTGTAGTTTCACAAGGTCCGTTTATCCTTCTTTCCGCTGTTTAACTCAGGGAGTCTTGTTACTTAAGGTTATACAAATAAGTAGGTATATCACGCCGGTAAGTGGTGAAAAGAAAATCTAAAAAAAATTTTTTTTTTCGGGTACATCCCGTTCATGTCAAGCGAGGATGTTTATAAACCATAAAAACGATTAAGTATATTAAGGTAAATGCAGCTATTAACGACCCTCCTAAGGTAATTTTGAATGTGATCATACTTATTAAGATTATTAGTAGCCATCACTGGATTTTGTTTATTTTTAAATGAAATTATTGATAATAATAAATCCTTCAAAATAAAGTGTTGTCTTGCGAAAAATAATTAATTAAATGGGTAAGTCGATTATTTCTATTACCGATCCATAGAAACGACTGTGAAGCTATTAACGGTAGGTATCTTATGCAGCTATTACCGATTGTAAGAAAAATTGGTAGTGGCCTAGGGGACATTTGTAGGTATTATAGTTACTTCTTTAGAATAAGTTTATGTATTTTAGTATTTAGAATTATTATTTTACTGTATTTTGCTTGTGTCTTACTAAATTAAGAAAATGATACAATTTTGAATCGTGAAAAAAATTAAAATCGCTGAACATACATGGGGGTGTTTCGGATTGGTCTAGGCCTGCGAGTCTAGATTTTCACGATTTTCATTTTCATTTTATCGTCACCTCTAGGACTACCCTGTATAAATAGTAATAATGTGAAATAAGTAGAATAATTTGTTTAGAATCGCTAATACAAACTCATTGTCGCTAATATTTATAATTGCTCGTTCCCTGACTGTAAAAGAGACCATGATTGATTAAGGTAATATAAAATTTAGCTATAAACACCCAGTTTTATAAAAAAATGGTTAATTAATTATGGCCTCTAGCCAATATTGAACTATGAATAATGTAGTCATTTTCGGCTACTTAACGACACCAAATCCAGAAAACTAGACAAAATATTGTGTATCGCTAATACATTTGTACAAATGCTAATTGTTTTTTATTAAAATGGTTTATTCAAATTCTTGTATAATTGTATAATTTCAACAGTAAAGATATAAAAACGGAACATTACGTGGCGGCCATTACCGACTCAAGAGTCGGTGAAGGCTTCAGCTACTAAAATTGAAGAGGTCTATTTTCATTTAAAGTTTTGTCAATTAAAGTGACGTTTTTTCAATAAGAGGCTATACAAAATCAATAGTTTATAAGTAAACGAATACACTTAGTACTACATGACAATTGTAGGCATCATGTACATGTATTAAATTACTTACGCAAAAAAGTTGGGAACTTACCTCCAGGAACAAGGGGCAGTACGACAAAACCTGCGTCCATGCCGGCCGCACAGAAACTGTTGTGTTTTAACTCCTTTTCGCACTGCCGCGCACACTAATGAAAGATCCTGAGGTGCTCAACGAACAAACGCGTATATTTTTTCTATTACCAGTGGCTCAAATAGTTACAAAAAACGTTAACATTTCGAATTACGCTAATGGGTCGGTTATACCTGCAAATTTTCGATGGGTCGTTGAACTCGTTGATAGCTGCGTTTACCTTATGTCGTATCGAGATCTTGGATATACACCGTGTTTTTTTGATTTACGATAACTTCGGCATATTACTAGGTATATCCATAGAAACTAATTGGTAGATTAGATTTTTAAATATTGCAAAAAAAAATTTTTTTTCACTTTACCACAAAATAATGAAATCTTTTATCTTTAGTCATTCTAAAAGGGCCTTTAGAGTTAACTAATAATCAGTGTCAAATACTTCTATGTTGGCGTGACATACACACACAAGTAAAGATAACACTTGACAGGTACAAGATTGTCACTTTAGATTGACGCGTATACAAACCTAACAATTGGAAACTCTTTACTCATACGTATTAAAAGAAAATTGTTGTTATCAATTAAGAGCCTTTTACACTAGTTTAACGTGATTAACTGATTAAATTTAAAAATTAAATATCTTTAAAACCGTTAGACTTATCATTTGTCTGTCTTCGGGAAATTAACTTTGTTTGACCTAAAGAACGTTC
Organism: Acleris sparsana; assembly: GCA_923062465.1. Taxonomy (NCBI): domain Eukaryota; kingdom Metazoa; phylum Arthropoda; class Insecta; order Lepidoptera; family Tortricidae; genus Acleris; species Acleris sparsana. The sequence goes on from OV281293.1 coordinate 9,765,279, forward strand.
CCTTAAAGTTATCGTAAATCAAAAAAAACACGGTGTATAAACAATTAAACATGCATTCGGGGATAGGGTGAATAGATCTGAATTTCCGCATTAGATCTGAGTGTTTGTCCGACGTTGCGCCCCGAAAGTGCCCGGTGTGGACCATGGAATGTTTGCGAATCGTTGGGCTTCGTTCGTAGGAATAACGAAATCTTCTTTCTGGACCTATTTCAACCTTTATGCTATGATTGTGGAAAAAGTAGTATTTTATACCGGTAACGGTTCGATCGGGACACTTGACTCTTTTTAATGAGCGGCTGGAGGGTGCATGGATGGATGTCATCACCAAATCCTTGAGCCGCCCATTACTTATTAGGTATTAACCGTTAAATACTACCTACCCCTTATTTATCGTACACTTTGAAACGAGCATTATTTTAGTTTATTTATTTATTTGTCTATATGAAATAATTTGCCTTCATTATAACGACAGCCAGTAAACCTGGCGCTTAAATACCGTAGCTGTAATTTTTTTTCTTTACCAATTTACCTCTTAAATCGAATGCGATTTTTTTTACTATATTGTGGTTATTATGAGAAAATACGTCTGCACGTTTTACGTTTTGTTTTTATTTGTTTCTATCAATAGATTACTCACGGAAAGGAAAACGTACAAATCTAGTTTTTCATAATATTCACACGACATTAAAAAACCGTAAAAATCGGACTAGATTTAAGAGGAGAGAAACGGTATCGCATCTTGTATTTTAGCACAGATTTAGACAAATTTAGCTTCACAATCCTTATCAACATCAATCTAAGATTGTGCAAGAAGAGATATTGAGCATGTTCTACGATCCGAATTGAATTTTAATAAGTTTTGAGAAAAAGTTTGAGAGCGAAGTTTACCTGAAAGACAGGAAATAAAACGAGCCAAGTGGTTGTTTCACACTGGGTTATCGGGACGGCCGGCCGTTGATAGATGGTCGACCTTTGCCGAGTCACGACCCGTGGCCGCAAACTTTCTGTTTACAACTTACACGATCTATCTAGTGATACAATAATGGATAGACGGACCAGTGCAAAGCTGAATATCGGTTTAGTTTATCAATTGACAAAAAGTAAAGTTATAAAGTCGACTTCGCTGAGGAGCCAGAAACTACTTGTATTCTGTACGGCGCATTTTTTCTATTAGCATTGTTATCTTTCTATGTGATAATTAACGTTGTATAATTGTTGAATCGTTCGTAAAATGAAGTATGCGAGTAGCAAGACGTGTTTCTGCGGACAGAAACCATTATGCTAAAAATGTTATCGTAGTTACGTCAAGTGTTTTTTTAATCATTAATCTAGTGCAGCAGACAAACTAACGTGCTCGCAAGAACGTGCTAGTAAAGACGCGGTTAGAGGTTTTGGTAGTGACCCTGCCTAGGAAGTTGCTTATTTATTTAGCTATGAAAAATAATAAGTTGTACAGTTGTATGTCACGAAAGCGGGACGGCCATACTCTTACTTATGTGTGTAGATGCACGTGCTTGTTGTCTCTAAGTTCGTAGCTGTCGCCGCTAAAAGTCGCTGTGGTGTGCGTGTCTATACGCGTTACAACAACACATCTGGCCCACCCGCGTTCGTGCGATAAAAAAACTGTATAACGTTGTTTAAAAAGTACCCATAGTGTGTACAATCGGCAAAATAAAACCGTGACCCACCGTATACAGTCACACTGATGTTATAAATCGAATCGAATTTTTAAACAAAATGTGACTGTGACACCGTTATATGGTGGGTCCGGATTCCATTTTGCCGATTGTGAAGAAAAAACTTAGTTTGCGACTACGAGTATGTCAATTTGTGTGAAAATGTCCTCTGATATGTTTAATGTTACTTTTCAAGTGAAGGGCTTTATCCGGTGAACCCTGCACCCAACTCAATCTTTTATTAATAAACTTTAAAACTATCATGCACAAAAGTCTGGCAGCATTAATGTCGTATAGTGCGGCGACAGGAAGATGGATCGCGGCCGCGCAGCTGACTCATTGAGAGGGTATTACCACGCCTCCGCTCCGCCGGTCTCCATTACAGGGAAACGCTTATTGGTTTCTTTGGGAGGTCTCAAATTAATAAAAAAAGACTGCGAGCAAGAGAGATTAATAGAAACGCCTGTGTCTACAACTTTAGAATGCTAGTTACTTAACACAGTAATATTTGGTTTTGCTAATTATGTCCTCTTTTTGACGATCGAACAAAACACTTCGTAAAGTTTTTACGGTAACAACGGCCTTTTGAACTTTATATATTAGATAGCATTCTTGTGTATGGAGGACGGGAAGTTCTATAAGCTTAAAAGATTTTTTATGGCTCCGGCAAACCAACCCCTTTAAAGTGGATTACCAGGCGCGCCCTCTTCCCTTAGTTTAGCAAGGTTCAGCTATTATTTCGTCATTGCCATTATCGAATATTTTACCCGATGTAATTCAATCAAAACATCGTTGACGGTTGACGTTCGAAATTAATTTGCTTAATTACTGCCTTGATTTGATTAATTAATCGTTGTAAAATTTTAACTCTGCAAGCGAGTCTTGGGGACGATAAATATTTCCTCAAGGGTGCGTAGGGCACACTTGGTATAAGAGGCTTGCTTGCTATACATGCTTGTTGTAAGATCGTGGGTTAATTTTATATTAAATAAATTTCGTACCAGCGTTGAAGACATCTAACAATAAGATGGACTTTGAAACGACTTTCGGCCCGTTCTGTCCGCTTCCTAAAACATCCTTTCCCAAAACATCCGTCACAAATATTGCGTAAGTCTTTGAACGGCAAAAAGATAAATTCGGATTTTCGTTTGTCCGCATACTCCTCCCAAACTAGTTATAAGAGATATCAGGATCAAATTTAGCCCATAATACGACATCGTATATATAGACAGTTTAGAAAAAATAAAATTGAGAATCTGACATATCACGGAGGAATAATCACCGAAAATCTGTTCCCATAGACTATTAATGGGAAAAATGGGAAAATTGCTTCGCACCATTTAGACTTGCCCGGAGACGGCAAGTGCACCTAGTAAATGATAATTAAGTATTATATGATATTTATAATGAGGATTTCCTTACGGATGTCGTAAGAAACGGGTCTGAAACGGTTTTGGGCATACGGGTGTCATGAGAGACGGATCTTTTGGCATACTGGTGCTGTGGCCTACGGTAATTTAAAGAAACTGTTTTTGGGAACGGGTGTTTTGGGAGAGGATGTTTTGGGAAACGGACAGAGCGGTCCGAAACCCTTGTAACGTTGCCTGTGTAGGCATTTATTACGTGTGATATATGGTGCTCTATCGGCTGTCAGCGGCCTCACGTAGAAACTAATTGAAGTCCGGACGGACTCGAGAAAAAATGCAACACGGATGTCGAAACAAATGGCGGAAATCGTTTGTTTTTCTCTGAGCGCGAGCGGCAGACTGAATCCGACGCCTTTCTCTTCAGAGAGCAAAAATTAGTTGTCGCTCGCTACAATTCTGCTCAACAGTAATTAATAACAGCTAGTCTGTTTCAGGATTGAACTTAATTGTATATAAAATTAGCGAAGCCAACTGGTTGTTAAACAACGTTACCTCAAATATATGTACAGCACTAACTGAATATAAATTTAACAAGTTGGTTGGCATAAATACTCTCTCGCCGGCACGTTCCACTGAATTCTTAGTATTTGGCGTTTGTCTTGCTACTTAGAAATTTCAGCATGCTCGAATTAATTAGTCTCTTGCCACGACTTGGTTAATTAAGCGTTTTAAGAAAGCAGATATTTAATTATTTCACTTTTAACTTGACGATATAAATGTTCTAACATAAAACATTTAATTAGTTTCATCGTTAACGCAATAAGTCCAGGTATAAAACTATTTTACTAGGTATATTATAATTTCTGCGAAAAATCCGTATGGTCAGAACTTTGTCTCGAATAGTTGAGAAACAACTTCTCGTCCTTATGTATCTAATGACGAACAGTCGAAATTAAAGAAAATCCAAGACATTGGGAGCAGCCATTACCTCAATGGAACTAAAAAGGAAGATAAGAAATCAATCCTGAGACCGGGCATCGCAGTGAAATTAATAATCCTTAGATTCATTATGATCGCCATCTTTCCTTCTAACTACCAAGCTAATAAGCATATTTCGTAGTCGAAGGCCAATTGCGTGTACGTTGCTGTAATATTTCCTAGCCTTCGACAGCGAAAAGTATTTCTACTAGCTTGCTGGCAGAAAGGACCTTTGTCTATCCTGGTGTCGGGTCCCGACAATGCGAGTTAAGGTTCATTTACCCGTTTGTCTCGTGGGTAAACGGGTCGAAATACGGGTAACACCTACCCCTGGAGCCTGTAGTCTCGAGTTGTCTCCCGCATCGCTCAAGGTTGTATTACGAGCAAACTAGACAAAATTGAGTCGAATTATTTGATTATTTATTGATAATGGTAAATATTAATACCTTACTAAGACACACTAAGATGTGATTGCTTTTGGCTCCTGAAAGAATAGCATTAGCAATATCGTAATAAAAAGAAACATGATGTTATAATGTACGTAGTCGTGCGATAGTTTTGATAACCATATCGTTTTATACCTGTTATCGTATTGTCAACGTTTTGATACGAGGGCTGTTTGATAAGTCCTTTTAAAAACTATTTGTAAAACCTTTTTCTGGTAAATGGCATTAACACTGGCCGGCACAATCTTTCAAATGAAGACTGTCAAAAATTCAGCAAAAAAAAACAAGTTTTTGTCAGTATAACCATTGTTTAACTGTGATAACTCGTAAATTTTCAACCACTATGGAAAAATCTGAGTTTCGTGCCGTTATAAATTTTTTTTTTATGAATGATTCTCTTTTTTTTTCCTTTTGTACACTCACTTTTTTGTGCCAACAATGTAGGTGTTTTGGTATTTACTGTTAACCTATTATTGTAATTATTAAATAAATAAATAAATAAATATTTCCTAATCCGATATACATATATAGCAAAAAAGCAAAATGGTTTTAGTGTCTTAAGACAGAAATGATGAAGACACTGGCTTCCTGAGGTAGCAGCAACCGGGTATCAAAAGATCTTGTTTTTATTTCTGTATTGTATTTAATCAATATATTATTGAAGTCGATTAACGAGTAGTCAGTATTGAAAGGTACCACGAAAATTCCGGCCTCTGGTCATTACTGTCACTGCCGTAATTTCGTTCGTGTGCCGCTGAGCCACTGCAGGATATTAGACGTGTGCAGAAACTCTGGCTTTATATAAATTAATAAATTAATGTTTAAAAAACGAACAACCTCCTTAAAAACGCAAAAATAACTTCTTTTCACTAGGTAAAGTCAGGCACAGTCAAACTAAAGTAGGCGTCCCAGTATTTTAGACCAAATGGCTGAAGAAAGAAAGACTGTTTTTTGTTTTTTTAGCATTTAATTGTGATCATGATATGCTATTATGTAATCAACAACTTCTCAATTAATAGCAAGCAACGCCACGGAACGTCATAGTGTATCCATTTTTAATGGATCCCCTCATCAGATACTGAATGGGTTACAGTGGGACCACTGCGGGCCTGTACCTAACAAAAGAAAAAAATCGTTTTCAAAATCGGTCCACAGTTGACCGCGGTGTTCGTAACAAAGAGAAACACCGTCGAATTGGGCACCTCCCCTTATTTTGAAGTCGGTTGAAAATAAAGGGGGGTCTTCGTGGTTTGAAATTGAGAAGTCAGTATTGTGATCAAACTTTATCATGCGTATGTACTTATACATATCTAGGATAGTAGTAGTGCACTAGTGCATTCTTAATAATAAAATTGAATAAGGCTTGTTGTATTCTCTCCATGAAACAAGAGGCTTGTTTGTTTTAAGCCCAAGCCGCGTTCATTAGATTAAATATGGAGTAAGCTTCGCGGCACATCTGAAAAGAATAAGACGTCTTTAGGCAAATACAATTTTTCAAAATAGGTACTATCGAACCAACGGAACCCTGACCCACCATGGAACCTTGTCACAATGATTGACGTACGATTGTCGTATAGCTTCGTATGACAGTCCTAACGTCAATCACTGTGACAAGGTTCTATGGTGGGTCAGGGTTCCGTTGGTTCGATAGTACGTAGTTAAAATTTACAAGTTGAATCAGAAATTAACTTTGTAAATCCTTTTTATTTACAACGAACCTTAATTTTAGGTGTTGTGTAAATACCTTACACTGTGACTATCACATACATAGCCGGTTCCATCGGTTTTTCCATCATTAGAATTAGGAATCCTAAATATCAAAGACATTTTAAGAATAATTTCGTTGTTTTCGAGTTAAAAGCGAGGTAAAAAACAAATTGATCTCTGAGGAACGGAGCTTATAAATTCAGAGGTGTCTGTGTCTGACGTGATAAGGGCTTGGAGATAATATGATCCCTTGGTAACTGGTTTAAAGTGTACAACAGATGATTAAAAATTTGTAAGGGGCGAGGTTTCAAAGGAAAATAATTTTTGACAGTAAATTCAATTTAAAGCTGGAATTTTATGGAAAGAATAATGCGATATAAAACTCAGCGTTTGGGTCTTGTAAACGATCTTCAAAAGCAATCACTGTGAATGTTGAATTATATTTTTAAAGTTTCTGTGTTTTGACCCGCATTTGAACGCCGATAGCAGGGGCACGTTTTATAAAGCTACAAGTAACTATTTTACAGGTCTAGACTGGCAACACTGCTAAAATGGCTGGTCCTCATTGGTCCAGGTTGAGTCAAATGGAAACTTGTAACCAGTAAATTGTAATTTGTAGCTTTATAAAACAGGCCACTGTACTGAAGTTTTGTATCTTGAACCTATTATGGATGCACAAAATGACCTAGGAACATGGTTCTGTGCACATGAACAGGATGATCTAGAGCGGCTATTTTTCTCAGTCACATGAGTATTGCAAAGCTAAGGAAAGGGCGAGGCAGATCGCATGCAAGACGGTGATGATGTCGAGTGGAAACTGGGCCTTAAGCCTCGTGAACAGTTTGAAGAGTGCGCTGGTCGTAGTGCTCCTTTCAGCCACAAGAGTATTGCAAACTTTGGTAAAAGTGTTAAGACAGATGGCGAGATAGAAGACAGTGCGATGATAAAAAAGTTTCTTGGCAAACAGCACCATAAACATAATTGTCTGGAGGAAGAGCTCCACCCAGTTACAGTTATTGCTAACCTTTGCGAAGGTGTCTAGGCAGATGGCGTAGAAGACGGTGCTGATGACGAGTGGCTTCGTGGCCCGCATCATCATGAACAGGAGTGTCCGAAGTGTTCTCTGATCCGGGTGCTTTTCCCAGCCGCACGAGTAGATACCCAGACGAAACTCTTCGCCCTGCACATTCAAACAAGTCAACCGTAGGTGGCTAATTAACTAATTTGACAACAATATAACGTCAGACATTTTATTCGCAATGTATTATATAAGTACTTATATCCGTTATCTGTTATCGTAATAGCTGTAGACAGTTAAAAATAATATCTATTTTTAAACAAAGATTTTGGTTTAGTACCTAATCCACTCACTCGGTTCTCTATCGTTTGCCGAATTTCAATCGCCATAATTGTATCACGTGATATGATTCATTTGCCATAAAAGCTTTTTTCAGAAACCGTGAACTATTCAGAATTGTAATCAAACAAAGCTAACGTAACTAATATCTATCATCTAATTGGGCTCAATACGATGGCATGTAAAAAATTACCTGAGACGTTTACGGTTTCAGAAAAAATGCCTTTATGGCAAGCACAAGACCGCAATGAACTAAAGGAATTTTCATTGGTTCTTAAATCATGAAATTATTAAATGATTTTAAGTGAAAACAAATCAAATTATTCGGCCCGTTAATACAAAAAAATATTACCATGGTTTCTTTACCTGTGGCCCTTAGGATCTAATTGAGGCTTTTTTAGCTTTATAGCTATAAACAATAACATGTAAAAGTTGCTGCTTTTAACTTCTATCCCTAATACTTTCTACGTATCCCTAATACTTCGTACGTATTTATTAATTTATGTAATCTTTTTACACAAAAGAATACACTTAATATACAGCGAACTTAATGCCTAATGCTCGATGTAGGTAGTTAGAGTTCAAACTGACCAAAGACCCAAGAATAATATTTTTGAAATTCGTTCCTATTCCTTTAAAATCGCTTATGTTTTTTTACGCATGTAAACTCCAAAGGAAGATCTAAAAAGTGACTTTAACAACTAATAAGACTACTTATTTTTATTTCAAGTACCGTTTCCATTAGCAGATCGCTGTAATAGCATGGCATGAAAAAGTGTAAAATAACGCCAGTAAAGAACCCAATGAATTCCAAATTGATTTCGCCGTTTCGCATTGACTGAAATAAAACACATAGATACTGTTAGCTGCTGTTACTGCTCTGTCCTTTGTGTTCACGAGTTACTTCTATAAACAACATATTTGCAATTTATTAGTGTCAGCACAAATATAAAATGTAAAACTGTAAGCTATTTTGTGATTTACGAGTATTTGAAGGGGTAGGTATAAAGATTTGAAAAACTCGTTAATTATTTTTGAGTACTTTCCAATAATATCACTGAACAAATTTTCGTAAATAATGTATAATCATAATATTAAAAGTACTTGCTTAATTCCTTCTTTGACGTTTAAAAGTGATACTTAAAAGTTAGTTCCCTAATTTTTTATGATACAAAGTGTTCATTATTAAGTAGGTACTAGTTTCTGACGTTTCCGTGTATTTTTGCTTTATAGTATTACTTACACAGTACCTGCAGATTCGAACGTACCTCAGTAACTTGAAATGCAGTTAACGGCATAAGAAAGGTGGTTGTTTTCATATTAAACTCGTATAAAACTGTGAAATTTTTCTTGATGACCTCTATGAAACTGAAATTGAAAAATATGTCAGACCGGAGTTGACAAATTTCGTTCAAAATTCAAATTATAAATTGCACCTGTATATATTCTGCAGTTTCAAAATTATTTCCTTTAGTTGCTCCCTTACGATTTCATCAGTGTCCGGGGTAGAAGAAAATAGCTTTAATAACCGCAGTTTAAGAATTTTTATTTGTCCACACAAATGCAGCATAAAAATTGGTACCAGCGGGTCAAATCCAATGTACATTGAGGTGGCATAAATATCAAAAAACAATGTTATGTTAAATAGGATTACAAATAGAAAGGGAGTGTTTTTGTACTCTTCAAATATCCAAGGGTACGTTAGAGCAAACATGGGAACGAGTTTGAATTCACCGGCAAGATAGGATTTTCCCATAAGCAGAAAGGCTTTAATAGGGAAAATAGCACTTGTTGAACACGCTGAAAGAGCCCAAAGCTGGCATACTTTTACGCCTTTCATAGAATACTCCAATACAATACGTTTTTCTTCTTCAGGAAACACCTTTGCCAACTCGTAGTCATCATCCACGATCTGAATCAGAGCGGTGATAGACTCTTGGAAGCGCAGCAGAATCAGATACTTGTATGTTATCGTAAAAGCGACGATAACCATGATGGAGTTTTTACTCGCATCAGCGAATCTCCCACTTGGAATGTCAAATGATATGGTGTATAAAAGTAGAAAGAGGCATTGTATGGATATAAAGAAGATGAAAGCAAACTGTGTGCGCCATAATCGATCGCGCGCAATATAGGGGTGCGAGCGATTAATACGCATAGCTGTGGTACAGATGCGAAATATTCTATCAAACTTTAAGTCTTCGATACGCATTTTAGACCAAGAGTAGGGCGACCGCTAGTAGAGCCAAGCTAAAGACAATAGCCCGAAGCTCTCTTGTGACAAATGTTGAAGAGATTTCCTGAGAATCTTCGCGTGTGGGTGACGTTAAGTGGCTGCTTGTGATAGAGATACGCGCCCGCATGTTGGTCGCAAAAACTAAGCTTATCTATTACAATAAACTAAATATTTTCTTGATTTTATCTTATATTGTACGAATTATTCTGATCGTCATGCGTAGACTAAGAACATTATAATCTATGTTAGATCTTTTGGTTGGATACAACTACCAACCGTGTTTTTAAATGTGATGATGATAAGTTCCATAAGATACATTCCAGGTAACGCAGTTAAATGTTGAAACAATTTTTTTTATTGGTATAGTTTTTTTGTACTTGTTAAACGATTTTCTTTTTTCCGTTCTTTCTACAAACACAAACCATAGTTTAGGACTAGGTTCATTTGTGTTAGGTTGTCTATTTACGGGCTTTTTTAAAACTGATTTTCATATTAGTAAAATCCGAGGAATAATTTATGAAATCTCTCTGGGATCAGACGATGTCTTGCAATTATTTGCATAGAAGATTTTCATCATAGAAGATAAGGTAGGGATAAGTTCGCCTTTGTAAATATTTTTATATTAATTGCATTGTTCTGGTTTTTCTTTTATACAATAAAGTGTTTAAATTCATACATATATATGTTCTCCGTTGTATATTCGTTTAATATTAATATAGTAATATTTATATTTTTGTGTAATAAAGAATTTACACATAAGGGCGACTACCGATTTATTCAGGCAGGCATTCAGAGCCCGTTTTCAATCAAAATTAAAAGCAGGATTTCATAACGAAACTTGCGACCGTTTATTGAAAATCTCGTTTTTGCTGCCTGGAACAATGACGGAATCCAAACTATTAGGGTGACGGAACCAGTAATGGACAAGGGCCAATGATGAATTTCATGATTCTTATTTTACATATGATTAGGGTTATTCATTTGTTTTGCACCAATGAACATGCGACCGTATGAATTTTGAAATAAGAGTTGAGTTTCCATTACGGGTGCCTGTCAGCTAAAAGTGTCCAACGCTGGTGCCATCACCCTGAGTCCTCTATATATAAGCTAAGTCTGTAACACTGACCAGCGCAGCGTATTGATATAAAGGGGGAATATAAATAAATACTATTTACGAAACTGTGAAGATTAAGTAAGCGTCGTAAGTAAAATGTAATGTATTTGACGCTTACATATCACATCGTAGTGTTTAGGCCTCATCAGGGCAGGGTTCGCTACATATAAAACAAAATCACAGAATATGTATAACTATTTGAACTTTTAACATTTATTATAAGTGTTACGCTTATGGATTACGGCAACCGGTCCTGTAGAAATTGTTGTGACAAATTGTAGATCACGTTTCACCTGAAATTATCAAAGAAAAATTACAAATGACCGACATGACAAGTCACTCTTACATTAGCTATTCGGATTGATTCCAAGTCGCAGCAACTTGTCATCAATCAGCTACAAACATGGTATTAAGTCGCCAACGACTCAACACAAAGTGGGACAGGATGACATTTAATGGAAAACCTATTATAAGGTCGGGAAGCATTGGAAAGCCATTATTTTCCCCGGAAATCAATTGCTGTTGTTACATTTTATGAAACTCATACAAGTAGGTATCTCTTCTATTATGTCAATGTTGTTGATTCATCCGGTATACAGGTTTTATTTATTACTAGTTTTTACCCGCGGCTTCGTCTGCCTAGATTTCAATTATCGTCATTCCTGCGGAAAATTTTAAATTTTCTGGATGAAACGTAGCCTAAGCATCCAGGGTATAGGTACTCGTAAGCCTTATCCATTCTAAATTTTATCCAAATCCGTTCAGCGGTTGCAGCGTGAAGGAGTAACAGACTAACACGCACGCATTTTCGCATTTATAATATTATTGGTGGGATATATTTTGCCCATTTGATTAAAAGAAGCCTCTGCCACTCTCCAGCTCTCCGACTAAGTATACATCTTTGCAAAAAATCAAGAAATACAAACCATGAATCACCCTTTTACATTCCTAATGTTAGTTGGAGAAATTCTAAATGGCCATAGGTACAACAATAGGTACTAAGTTAAGATTACATATACACTAAGTATGAGCGATATAAATGTGATATTTGTGTAGTAAAATAATAATTATTACATGCTAGGAGGAAAGGGATTTAGAATTTAGAATAACCTTATAAAAATAAAAGTAGGTAAACCTACTAGGATAACATATTTTTTTCAGCTCGCCCATCCGATAACATTTCCAACGCAGCATATTATGACACTAAGATAAATTACTGCTCCTCTTTCTAAAAACTAACGAAAAATGGCAGCCAGCAGCCACTGGGAGTTGAGATAGATAAGTAGGTAGCATATTCTTCTATTATCCTTGTTCGGTGTACAGTGAAATACAAACAAGTCCATTGTTCGGTTAAAAAATCTCTTTGCTGTCTAAATGCTCAATTTTAACGAAATACTCGGCTCATTGTGTATTCAGTCGGGGGAGCGGGCAGGCCACCGACGGCTCTCAAAGTCCGCTGCCATATTTTGCATAACTAATCTAATGGCAACACTCATCTATCCCGAAACATGAAACAAAACCTAATTCCATGTGCTCAGGCTTAGTAGGATTTGTAGGTTAACACGGACTTAGTGAAATATCAAAGTGATTTGATCCATTTTAAACTAATAGTTGATTACTTTTCTGTCTTCTCCTAAAACCTGGATTATTAGTGATGAAACTTGGGTGAGGCTTAATATTATGTAAACGTATTTTTAATAAGAATTCATTTCGTTTCTTATAAAAACAAATTAATGAGTATGTCATGTAAATAGCACGAGTTCTTTGTTAATGACGAGTCAACGAAATCCGTTAAAACGAGAGGATATTAGTCATAATATGTGTTAATACTTAACACATATCCACGGGGTTGCCCGGGGTTTTTTGGAGTTTCAGCCGGTACAAACTGTGTCAACGTTTCAGAGTCCATTTAGGGAACATCAGAGAATTTTTACTTTATCCCGGTTCATCTGTATTCTGAGCTCAGCCCAAAGAGCCGGCGCTCGACAGAATTCCTTATTCGATCCTCGACATCTGTTTTCAGTCCCTTTGATATAATTTTATGATGAATAGCAAAAACGTATTCAATTAAAACAGAATCAGTTGTGGGTCATTCTGAGAAAACCACATTGTTCTGAACGCGAGACAGCAATTCTCAGTCCTTTGTGCCATTTGTTCTCGACGAGAAAAATATTGTTATTGTAAAGGTTTTAATGGTCTATTAAAGTGAAATACCTAAGTTGGGGCATTTCGGTTTACTATACCACCATACCATTACTATTGATGAATAAATAAGTAAAATAACAAGCACGTGCTAGTGTTTAAACTGCTTATAAAATCGCGAAAAACTAATAAACGTATTAGTTTTCGTTTAACGTGTAAAGCGTTCACTTAATAGGAATAAAACATATTTACTCTTATTTAAAATATCTGATGAATCATTAGTGAGATTCAAAAATCTAATTCCAGAAGCTAGAGCTCGTAGACCTCAGATGTTTGCTTACTTACGTAAGTTACGTAAACTGTTAAAATCAATACCCTTAAAGTCAGTTTTAAACCCTGTAAAATAAATATAAGCCCAGTAGATCTCCATTTAATTCAAGTAGAACATTTGGTGGATCAGCTTAACATTCGCATACAATTTGAATATATGTTTATCGCCATTCGCAGGCGAGTTTCATATTTTTATTTTGACTTTTGAGCTCGTGATGTGTGAAGCGAGATTCTGCACAAATCCCATTTACTGTTGAGGCAAATCTAAGTTAAGTATATCAAAGTATATTTATTTGCGAGTGCGTATCTCTATAGTGTAAAGGCCCTCTGAAGATAGTTAAGCTCATAAAACTACGGTAAAGATTGGTAGGAAGGCTTAAGAAAAATGTAAGTAGGTACTGAACTCTAAGATAAATAAAGATTAGAGGGCAAAAATGACACAGCAATTGACCTAATCCCAAACTATAAGCTCTAGGCGTGTTCTAGAACAACGACGTCTATACGAGTAAATACATCTTAGATTAATTTCCGTGACTTGGGAGAAAATATTGAATTTGCTGCTGTAAAAACACAACAGCATAAAAGAAGGAAGGTTTAATTACGTAGTCTTATAATGAACCAGCGTTATATGATTTTTACTTTTAAGAAGCTCGTCCCGTATGTAATAAAATATTTAAATTCGCATTTTTTACCCACTTTGTCGTTGAATTGTCCAGGAATTTTGTGTACAACTCTGGTGATAAAATTATAAATAAATATCAACGGACAATTTCACACAAATTGACCTAAAACCCCGAAATAAGAGAGAAATAATGTTCGTGACCATACATATCACGATACAAGTAAAGTTAAGAAAGGATGTAATAAAATTAAATTTTCATAATATTTATTTAAAATTCATCTAAGTACATTTTTTTTGTATTTTAATACTATTTCGTATATATATTTCGAATATATGTCGTTTTGTAACACAAATAACGATCAACCTGCCGCTATTCACCGTTGGAGGGCGCTAGCTGTCCTCGTAAAGTGACCGGGTTGCCGCCGCTCGCCGTTAGATGCGCCGCTCGCCGTTAGATGGCGTTGACAGTCTATTAGATCGCGCAACCGTTTGGTCCCCTCGGAAACTTGATATAGTAATTAAGATTTTGATTTGGATTCGACTTTCACACATCGTGGTTTGCTTTAGGAGACGCTTCTATGCTAATAGGACGCTCTGGAACGAACTAACGATAATACTACTTGACGCTTTGGCTTAGCGCTTCTACGCCACTTGTAGGACGCTATCCCGAACGTAGTTTTGTAAAAACCCCTTGTCAAAGTAAATTAAATTATAGTCTTCTCAGCATTTGAATACATGTTGTTCTTTACTTAAACCCGAAATTCGCGGCCCACCTTTACAATCTGGCGTCCAACGCGGGCCAAGCTTCGACAAGTGAAGAATACTTAGTGTCGAAGTACGGACGAGTAACGACAATCAAAGTCAAAGCTGAGAAAACCAACTCTAACATAATGGCAGTCAACCTAACTAATGAGCAATTCAAGGAATTATTAGCAACTATCCCAGGCAATAGGAAAACAATTACTGCGTGCAACTTCACTTTTGACGGACGAAAGGAAGCGGAATCTGTGGAAGCATTTTTGGCGGGAGTTCGCGTTTTCAAAGATATCGAAAAAATCAGTGATGTTGACGTCATCAAGGGTCTTCCTTTATTACTGCAAGGTGAAGCTGGATCATGGTGGCAAGGAATTAAAGATAGTGTAAATACTTGGGAGGAATTTGAACGCCGCTTGCGAACGAACTTTGCTCCCAAAAAGCCAGCGTTCATATTATACCAGGAGCTTATGACGGAGAAGCAAGACTCCAGCACATCCACGGCAACTTTCATCGCCAGGAAAAGGTTGCTGTTCTCGCTGCTTCCCGCACCAGCGCATCCCGAAATACAGCAATTGGATATGATATATGGACTCCTCAATATCCAGATTAGGGATCGGGTGCCTCGGAGCTCAGTAGATTCGTATGACAGATTGCTGAGTGCCGCGCACGGAGTTGAACAGGTCTTAAAGGAGCAAAATTACACTAGACCTGGGAAAACACACCAGCCAGCAAGTCACTCCGCGTCTGCTGGTTCAGGAAGAGTTCGATGCAATTTTTGCAAGATCTTAGGGCACACCTCCGATGTGTGTCGAAAGAAGAAGTGGGCCGAGTCAAAGGCATCGTCAATGAAGCAAGAAGCAACAGGAGGAAAACCAACGGGATCTGACGTTCAACTTCAAATGCCCTCACCATCGGTACCCAAGTTTGCGTGTTATGGTTGTGGTACACCAGGCGTGGTACGTACCAGCTGCCCAACTTGCGCCAAGCAACCACGTTCGCATCCTATCAAGAAGGAATCAATAAGCTTCTGTTCCATGAACGTCCAAACAGATGCTAGGTCAAGACCGGTAGTGTGTATGGCCATCAAAAACATACAAGGGTACGCCTACGTCGACACGTGCGCCAAAGCAAGCGTGGCCTCATATCACCTCTACTGCCAGCTCCGGAAAGAAGGGTATCAGTTTAAAAAGGAAACGGTGGAGCTTACCTTAGCCGATGGGATTCCTAAACGCCAAGTCGTGCTCACGGTAAGAGTTGAGGTGCAGCTTTGTGGACGGATCATTCCCACAACATTCTTAGTTTTACCCGAATCCCGGGATAACCGTACGTTGTTGGGAATGGGATTCTTGCAAGATGCTCTTGTGGTCCTCAACCTGGCCCAATTCACGTGGTGGTTTTTGGATGAGCCGGATGAAACGCATGAGCTTTACCAAGAAGACTTCCTGCAATTCGAATTTGAACCAAAACAGAGTATAAGCATCTTGAATGCGTCTGTTGAGCCCACGTCCCAATGCCAACATCAGAGACCTTCATGTGTGACCAATGTCTACGAGACTGGAGATACCGGGAACCAACCATCCAAGATCCAGAAGGAAGAGACTGGCTCTGCATACCGACTGCGACGTATAGAGGACACAGTAACCACAAGAAGATACAAGACCTTCGACGGGTATTCTCCGCGCCTGGACTACATGATGCGTGACGCTCAAATATCCATTAACGAACAAGAAGTCACGCTTTCGCCCCACTCACAACACTTGTTTCCTGGAACACTACAGCATTACAACGATGACGTTGGAATCAACTCGCTCGATGTCTCGCAGTCCAGCATAATAACTGACGAGCAGCAAGATCAGTTGCGCAGCTTGTTAAACCAATTTGAAGATGTCTTCTCACCGAATCCTCATGCCGCCAAATACATGGAACATCGTATTGATACCATGGACAATCGTCCCATTACAGTGCCTCCTTACCGCTTATCGGCTCCTCGAAGAGAGATCCTTAAGAAAGAACTCGACAAGATGCTGCAAGAAGGAATCATAGAGCCACAGCAAACACCTTGGGCGGCCCCTGTCGTCCTGGTACCCAAGCCAAATGGCGAGACCCGGGTATGCGTCGACTACCGAAGACTAAATGCCATAACAGTCCCCGATCCATACCCAATTCCCAGAGTCGATGACTTATTGCATGATGCCAAACCAACTCCATTCATGTCCACGTTGGATCTGAAAGCGGGATATTGGCAAATAAGTGTACGAGAAGAGGATAGGGAGAAAACCGGTTTCATCACTCCATACGGCATCTTTATATTCCTACGCATGCCATTCGGGCTTCGCAACGCACCTGCGACATTCCAACGACTTATTGACAGATTTCGGGTGGATCTGAATCATGTCAAGATGTTGGCATACCTGGATGATTTGATCATATTTTCAACGTCATTCCAAGCGCATTTGCAAGACCTTGCAGCGGTACTCGAAAAGATGCGCGAATATAACCTAACGGTGAATCGCCAGAAGTGCCGTTTTGGTTGTTCGACTATAAGATATTTAGGCCATTACATAACCCCTGAAGGACTGCGAGTAGATCCAAGTAAGGTGTCAGCTATTTTGGACCTCCCAACACCCTCCAATGTTCAACATCTGCTAACCTTCCTTCAGACATGTTCGTGGTACCGAAGATTCATCAACAACTTCTCAACCGTTGCGGAACCACTTACTAGACTTACCAAGAAGAACGCTTCATGGAAATGGGCTTCTGAACAGGAAACTGCATACAAGGAGCTAAAGAGGTTGCTCACCACGGCCCCTATTCTGAAACAAGCAGACGAGAGAAAACCTTACGTGATCAAGACCGATGCTAGCGGCTACGCTCTCGGAGCGGTTTTGGTCCAGGGGGAGGGGGCTGAAGAACACCCTGTGGAGTATGCCAGTCGCCTACTTACCTCAGCGGAAAGAAATTACTCCACCACAGAACGGGAAGCACTAGCGGTCGTGTGGGCCGTTACGAAATACAGAGGCTACATTGAAGGGGTGCCAACAGTCATTAAGACAGATCATCACGCTTTAAAGTGGCTCCTAACGTTAAAGTCACCTAGCGGCAGATTGGCCAGATGGGCACTAATATTACAAGCGTTTGACCTCACTATTGAATATACGCCAGGACGAACCAACCTCGTAGCAGACGCCCTGTCTCGCCCCCCGTGCACAGAAAATAATGTGAGCTACTGTGGCGTATGTGGAGTCACAGTCGACATGCCAGTACGTAGCCCAGCAGACATAAGAACAGAGCAAAGGAAAGACGCGTGGATAGCCAAAATAATGGACTCTCTGGAAGGAGGAGATAACCACGAAGACGCGATCTACTGGAGTGGAAAGGGTTATCTTATGAACAATGGGCTCCTCTACCGCCACTCACCCTACACTGATTCCGATGATGCTCAATTGGTAGTCCCGGAACACGAGTGGGCTCATACACTCCATGCATACCATGATGACCCTTTGGCAGGGCACTATGGCGTAGAGAAAACTCTCGAGAGGATCGCGAAGAGATATTTTTGGAAAGGGATGCGAAAATATGTTGAAAGTTATGTCAGACAGTGTGTATCCTGTCAGCGCTACAAACCTAGCAACCACAAACCAGCCGGATTGCTGCAAACCACATCCATGAATAAGAGGTTTGAGGTGATTGCATTTGACCTTTTTGGACCACTCCCTGCGTCGCCAGAAGACAAAACGTGGATCTTTATTGTCGAAGACGTGGCTACTCGCTGGGTAGAGCTGTTTGCGTTAAAGTTCGCAACTGCCGAGAGTTGTGCAGAGATACTACTCAACGAGATCTTTTTGAGATTTGGCACACCAAGGCGCGTTATAAGCGACAACGGTCCCCAGTTCGTCAGTGCAGTGTTACAGCAAGTGGTATACTGTCTGCGTATCAAACATTCATTCACGCCAGTATATCACCCGGAGGCAAACCCCGTGGAACGTCGGAATCGCGACTTAAAAACCCAACTAGCGATACTGGTGGAAGGAGATCATAGCAATTGGCCTGACCAATTGTCCAGTATTAGGTTTGCCATGAACACAGCAGTATGTTCGTCCACGGGCTACTCTCCTGCGTATCTCACTTTTGGACGAGAATTAAGAATGCCAGCGGAAAACGAACACGACTTCCGAGAGATAATACTTTCTGAGAACTTCATACCGGAAATAACTCCTAAACTCCTTCAGATATCTGACACTTTGAACAAAGCAAGGGAAATACAAGAGTTAAAAGAAGAAGCAAGAAAAGAATATTTTGACACAAAGAGAAAGGAAAGTCCGTCCTATTCTCCTGGAGACCTTGTCATGGCTAAACTCCACCCCATAAGTAACGCTACCCGAGGCTTCAGCGCAAAATTTGCACCACGAAGAGATGGACCTTATAAGATCATCAAACGATGCGGACCGGCTTCCTATCAAATCGCAAATCCTGAGCAACGTGATACCCCGATTGGAACATACCATTCATCTGCGCTAGAACCTTACAGAGGAGATACGGAAAGTTTACCAGATCCTGTACAACCTTTGCGGAGAAGAGGTCGCCCCCGGAAACAACCTGTTCAGGCACCAAAAGTGGTAAAGCGTGGAAGGGGCAGACCGAGAAAACAATAACACCCCATACCCAGTTTCCTCGTCGGGTCGCCTTCAGAAACTGAGGGGGAGATTGTAACACAAATAACGATCAACCTGCCGCTATTCACCGTTGGAGGGCGCTAGCTGTCCTCGTAAAGTGACCGGGTTGCCGCCGCTCGCCGTTAGATGCGCCGCTCGCCGTTAGATGGCGTTGACAGTCTATTAGATCGCGCAACCGTTTGGTCCCCTCGGAAACTTGATATAGTAATTAAGATTTTGATTTGGATTCGACTTTCACACATCGTGGTTTGCTTTAGGAGACGCTTCTATGCTAATAGGACGCTCTGGAACGAACTAACGATAATACTACTTGACGCTTTGGCTTAGCGCTTCTACGCCACTTGTAGGACGCTATCCCGAACGTAGTTTTGTAAAAACCCCTTGTCAAAGTAAATTAAATTATAGTCTTCTCAGCATTTGAATACATGTTGTTCTTTACTTAAACCCGAAATTCGCGGCCCACCTTTACAGTTTTAATTTTACAAAAGATCAATGTTACGAGTAGGAAATCTGACTAAGCTATAAATCGAGTTCCTATTTATTCCATACTTAACACAATTGATTATGATTAATGGAACAGAAAAATCTTCTCGCTTTTTATGAAAAACTGATTCGGAAGCTTTTCCAATTTCCGTGCCCAGATAATTGAACCACTATAGACAATTAAATATTATGCCGACATTTCCAACGCTGCTGCATACACTCTACGTATATTACATTTATTTCTGGTGAAATGGCAGAAATACGTAAAAACGGCTAACAGAAATGTAAATTAAAAGTTACTCGACGGTTAGTTATTTTTGGAAGTTTGGTCGTTATCTCATATCGTTCCGTTGGGGGGTGATAACGGTATTGCGAATACTCAAAGTAAAGAAAAACGGAAATGGCTCCTACAGGTATATAAACAACACATGATTATTAAAAACGAAGTATGACAATCCCCTTAAGTAAACATTCTACTACACAGAGCAAAGAGGCATTCCATTTTATTCCTTAGGGTTGGCAGCGCATTTGAGGTCTTAGGAATGCAATTTCGAGATTGTAGTCTTGAGATTTCAAATGTCTAATATGTCTCAGATCCCACTTACCATCAGGTGGCCTGAGTGCCCGCTTGCCTTCTCATTGACATAAAAGAAAACTGCTGCTTATTTTTAACAAAGGTACAATCAAACTAACGGACTTGCGTTAGTAAGTAAGATGGTCGGGTACTAAACTAACATTTGAATACCTAGCGAGGCCATGTCTCTCCTCGATCATGTGATATTTTTAACCCTTACTTGGGCAAAATTAAAAAAGCGAAATTCAAATCCTTTTTGATTTTGAACCGGCAACAAAATAAAAACACAATCTAAACAAAAAAGTGAATATCATATGTACAGTATTCTGGACCGTGCCAAATTAAGGGTGAAAAAAACCAAAAGGACATTTACGGGGACAGGTCCTACGATATTCGCATCCAGCGTCTTCCGTGATCTTTCAGAACGACGGGTTTACCGTGCGGGAAACCTGCCAACGTTGCGTTGCCCGATGCATGATCTTGTAATCGAGTATGGTATTAGAATTTCAAGGCTTATGACTTTAAGTTTAGAAGTTTACTACCACTTAAGAAACTGTATTCAGCAAATATATTTTTTGATTTGATTTAATTTGATTTGATTTGATGAGAGGTTGGACTCTGGAGGCCGCACTCAGAGTCAGTTAATGACAATTAAGTCGTTGTTTAGTGATTTTTCACATATAAGTTCGAAAAAGGAACGAGTTAATCATCTCTAAAATGTCTCCGAGTTTGGCGGTTAATCTGCGTTCTATACAGACATGCTAGGTACCTTGAGTTTGAGAACTTATTGTCACATCATATCACAACAAAGCTTTTACTTATCCTCGTTTCTGTATTCAGCACCCACGATGAGATTCTGGATTCAGGTGACGACGCAATATGTAATAATAATTAGTCCCCATATCCGTTAACGTTCTCCGGTTCACTTGCCGAAAACCAGCTAATTATGCTATCGAAACACGTAGCGGCTCTATACGACGTTATCTTTTAGAATAAACCTCGCCATGGAATGTTGGAATAAGGGAAATTGTTATAGCGCCTTGTGTAAAAGAGTGAACAAAATACCAATATACGCAGAAAGCATGGTTTTATTATCAAGGAACCTGATATTTCCTATTCGAAACATTTCAATTTTTTTAAGACAAATCAATTTTTTCGCTTCAGTAATAATATTAAATGGAAAGGCACTCGAATATCATGGTAGATTTAACAAAGACAAAGTGCGAATACACATTTTAAGCGCACGTACTAAGCTTATGTTGCTACGTATGCGATTGTTGGCTGTCTGGTGGAGCTCATTCAAGAACTTCAAAATGAACACATAATCCTTTGCGAGTCGTCGAGTGGAACGCAGCCGTATCCCGTGAAGAGTATCCCAGTCGTGTCACGCGCGGCGGCGCGGAGTGCTCGTTAGAATCAGCATTATTTCACCAACATCCCTCCCTACGCATTTGGTGCCAAGAGCTCAACATTCTTTTGCGTAGCGTGTAAACTTCAGCAAGCCTGGCGCTGAACATGTCCATCCCTTGCATGACGAGACGGCGCAAGAATCGGGTAACGCTTGTAATGTGTAACAATCGTAGACAGACAAAGCATTACGCGTTCAACACAAAAGTTTGCGAGATTTGGATTCATGGAAGATTGTAATTATGTCGACGTTTTGATAATTATTACTGGAAGTAATTGTTTATTGATAATAAGAAATACTTCTGTCTGCCTTTCAAGATAGCGCTTGTAACGATTGTGTAACGAAATATTTTCGTAGCTCAGGTTCATACTCGTTACTAAAGTAAAAACATACACGTACAATATTAATGTAGGAACAAAATTACAAATGCATTGAAGATACTTGTACTATCATTTATTTTATTTCCATACACCGCATAAACATGATCTGTATCTCTTGTACTCTTTAGGCAAATAAGATCGATCACAGGATACACCGTAGATAAAATAACCTTTTGAATGGTTTTAATCTGTAAAAATGTCGAAATCTGCGTTCTAATGCTCTGCACACTACAAAGTTCCTGGACAATATCCACGAATCCGTTTTAAATGATAAGAAAAATCTTGCTTGGTTTAATTGGCTTGTAATTGCTTGATGATTTCGTGACTTTGTGGCACCATCTAATGGAAATCACTTTTACTGCATCATGAACGCCGTTTTTTCATTATACTTCACATACTTTCACTATGCTTGTGTACCTTTAACTTAGTAACTGACCTTCATTGGCCTTCTTTGATGTAACTTATACTTTATAATAAGTATAAATAAAAATAAGTAAAATAAAAATAAAATTATCATGGGTATCTATAATTTTATCGAGTCCCCTTTTAACGAACGGATCAACACGCAGAACTTTTATTTAATCGACACGCATTTCTCGCTGTAGGAGTTATTTTGTTTGGTAGTCACAAGTGTAACCTAACCTAATAACTTCCGTAATTAAAATTTAAAACATCCTGCAAACATCATGATTTCAGCGGACAGTAGCGTTCAATGAAATGATACAACCGATGAAGTGAATTCGATAAAATGATGGGTTACCGTATTAAAAATATATTATAGCACTCGTGGACAACCCAGGGTGAGGTTTAATATTATCACTCCAACATCTACTCGTATAGCTCGATGAATTATCGATCAACTTTTTGAAGATACCTACTAAAGATTTAACGCTACGAATCCTCGTTGCAGCAAAATTTTACGACAAGACGAACTCCATTTTGCCGGATCATGACGATGTTTACTCAAGAAAGCGCAAGAATATTTTGTTTCGTCCATATCAACAATCGATGAATATTTTCGTACGAAATCTATTTGCATTGGAATTAGGTTCTGTCAAATGCAAACTCGTGTCTGGGTTTGCCAGATTCGAGTAATCTTACATTTACCTACTGAGAGATATCTTTTGATTGTTAGCAGTGGAAATAAATGTTTCTGTTATTTTACTCTATGTTATTCTATCATTGAGCTCAAATACCTTTTCTTCATGCTGCTCTCTTTTCATTTAGTCATCACAAATCGAACCTAAATTAATTATGTGTTTGCCTTATAGTATGTAAGTATGTAATTATTATTACTGTACAGTGTGTGGCCCAAAACCGGGGCGAAAAAAGTAAATGGAGATTCTTTAGAACATTTCAATTACCTATCACAAGAATCAAGTCTATAATTTTGGAGAAAACTGCGTACAAAGTTAAAAATCGTAGGTAATGTATTTTCCCGTCGCGATATCGTCGCTTGGTCACTTGGTACGCGGTATGTCTTAGTACAGGGTGCCATTGACAACACGCGGTAGATTTAGCGGTGTTTGCATTACATTGAATTTGCGATTAAGTTTGTTAGAAAAAAACTGAAAGTTAAGTTTTGATTTTAATTAGGTAAGCCCAATTTAATGTAATTACCGGTGATCTATAGTGCCCCTGTTTTTAATATTATCCCCGGTTTTGGGCCACACACTGTATAGTGTGTTTTTTTACCTATTAGATTAAAAATCATCTGTGTTATTAGTATGTATGTACAAACACTTTACTGTACAAAACTAAGAAATTCAAAAACAATATTTACAGAAAAGGAGTGTACTAAAGCGAACTTATACCTTAATGGGATCTCATCCAACTAATATTTGGGTGATTGATTAAGGAAAATAAGAAAGAAGAATGTGGCAACGAGAAGATATTAGTACAAAGTTTATGAAGTTTATATAGTTTATATAGTATGTGAAGGCTATGTAACCTATGCAATATGTTATAGTTAGTTAAAGCACAGTGCGAGAGCTCTTAAAACAGTCTAACCTGTAATTGCAATTAGCAACCGAATTGCTAACTGTTCTTATGCTTTAATAATGTGACTTGTAAAAAATATATTTTCACTTCTCATGCTCGTAAAGTCCTTCTTTATGCTGGGTTATAGGCATTTTATGCACTAGTGCATAAAGTAATTTCTTCTTTTAAGACTAAGGCAATCAGGCTTTACAGCCTTCACACAATACACCTTCATTTAATTTATATATTTTTATGAGATTTTGGTTACAACTTAATTTAATTACGACATTTGTATAACTATCTAAATAAAAATTTACGAATAATACCTACGGCGTGCATTTACGGTAAAAAAATACAACGCAAATATTTATAATAACTTGGCATTAAGCATCAGACTATAGTCAAACCTGTCAAACGTCACATAGTCGAAAATTAAAAAAAAAAGTTAAGAAGGTAATCAGGCCCTACAGCCATGCGCAAACATAACATTTTAATTACTTACATTAAATATAAAAAAATAATAAATTATCCAGTAAGTATGTGCTTCTTGTTTTATTTCCTTGCAATCGAAATGAAAAGCAGAGTGTAAAATTCGAGCATAAAACCCATTTTACCCTCGACGTGACTATCCACACTCGCCGTTCCGGCTCGTGTGGCTATATGCACATCTTGGGTAATATGGCTCGTTTTATGCACTTGTTGTACAATCTACTATTAGTGAATTCACCAGCTCTATCAGCCACTGTTGTGTTATTTACCGCGTGTATAAAATGTCAGCCTAACACATCCTGGAGCTCATCCACGTCTTAGTTTTCTAAACAATTTCACGTCACCGTCTCTGTATTCTTGTTAGTATTTGTAAATTACAGTGATGTAGGGTAAATCGTTCGCGCCAGTCGTGATCTACGGGCGCCGCCCGTCTAAACATTCCGAATTAATTGAATCGTGATACAAACCCTGTTCCGCCATCAGTTTAACAAGCAACTAATTAATTCGTAGATTACCGTGATCGTGATATTGACGGGTTTTCGGGGGCAATTCTCCAAGTACTAAACATCTGCTAATGTAAATGAATTGTTAATGGGTACAATTATGAGGTTATTTCGGAGAGCAGAATTTAGATTACGTTTAACGCTGACACAAAATTACCTTACAACAGGAGACATGAAGCTTAATATCAGTAAATAAAACATCTAATATAACCATGACTATAATAATAAAGCTTAATTTATTTTTTAATTAAGTAGTTATATAGTAAGCAATGTATTTATTACATAATGAATTAAGGTCACCTCCACTCCCAAATCATTAGAATAACTATGATGTTGTTAGATAAGTAAGGCAAGCTTCCACATCGGACGGACGGAGGATCCGCTCTTTTTAACCTACCGCTAAGCACCAGTATTTGCATTGTTGTGTTTCAGTGAGGGGATTAGATAACCGGATGACTATCTTACAACGCTCTAAGTCCCAGGTATAACACTATTGTATTCTAAAGATTGCAGTTACACAACATAAATAACATATATTATTTATTACTTAGTGATTTCCATGATGCCATGTGTTATTGCTTTGACCGACGTGTTATGTTTGATCATGTGAACCGACGTGAATCATCAATAGATTGGTCCATAATCGTCAGCCGATTGTGACGACAAGGTCATAAATTAAGCAGCTCGCCGGCAGTGCCTTGTTAACTCCGTAATAGGCCGATCGCGGTAATCACCGACGTCCAATTATAATTGATCGGCAGTCAAACGTCAGTCGGACATTTTATAATGGGACAACCGATATGTTTGACGTAACTCAGAACTGAAAAAGGTACGAAAACTTCAACGTCCACTGCTTGGACTTAGGCCTCCCCCAAGGTTTGCCACGAGACCCGTTCCTGCGCCGCTTGAATCAATCGGTTATATCGGTATAATAAATAAAAAAAATCGTGTAGGTATAATGCTATGTCATCTGTCATAGGTAAGTATATTTTTTAAAATATATATTTATTTACTAAAGTTGTTTTTGTTTGTTTGTAAAATGCGTAACATTTTTACTTAAAATAAATTCTTCTTCTTTACTACTACTTATTCCTCCCTATGAAAATTCTGAGTTTTGCCACATTTTCCTGCTCAAGCTACGCCTGAATATATTTGTTTTTTTATTTTATGTTACATTCATTGTTTTATATAATGCTAGGTTAAGCTTTATGATTGTATAATATTATAAGTAGTATTTAAAATACCACTGACTGTTGAGTTTCTTGCGGCGATTCTTCTCAGCAGTGGTCTCTTGCGAAGCGCTGGTAGATTGTTGACGTGTAAAAGTGCCCGTGCGGCCTACTTACTGAATAAACATCTTTTATCTTTATCTTATCTTTATATTTTACAGATGGGCCTTCGGCCGTGTACGACCTTAAAAGCAATTAATTATCTTTCTCACATAACCAGTTACTTAAATATGCAGGTTTATTTTCTTCACGATGTAAAGTAGGTATATAGTAAATAAATAAAGTAAATTGAAAACATTTTATTTCGACTAGCAAAGGATCATAAGTATTAGTAATACAGAACAATGCAATACAGTAAATTCTAATTCTAGGGTTAGTTAATATAAATACATTTAAAGCCTATTTATTCGACCGTAGCTACGTGAAGCTGGCAACAGCAGCCTATGTACGGACAATCAAGCCTGTGCCACGCCGTGTTTACGAAGATAACACCCCAGACCCACTCTACGCGCCGGGATGCGAACCGCTTGCGCACGGTGGAAGCAATCTAGTCGCGCCTTTATAATCATTATCACCGTCGTCATCATCATCTTAATCAGTACCAAAATACGTCCATTGTTGCCAATATTACTAATTAGGTTATTATTTAGATCAGGGGTCGGCAAAATACGGCCCGCGAGCCTTTCAAATCCGGCCAGCGGAAAGAAAGCGGAAGAGCCCACGGTCTGGCTCGCTATAGTGGGTTCCGATTTTATAAAGCTACAAGTAACTAGTAGGTAATTAGTTTTATAAAACCCGCCCCTAACGGTAATTTGTCATAATCATAGCCACTCATGGACATAATCAACACCAAGCGCGTTCCTTATACGTTATCTAGGTACCGCCTGAAGACTAAGACCAATTAACTAATACCAAATGTATTATCGGGTAATAATTACCCCATGACCAGCCATGAAACCGAAGTCTTGGCCCGCACGAATTTATATTAAGTGCAGTGCGGCCCTTGAGTCAAATAGTTTGAAGACCCCTGATTTAGATTAAAAAGTACTCTTTGCCTGAAAGCAAATAATCAAAGGTTAAATAACTAATGTTTACCACGAATGCAATATTTAAAAACCGTGACGGCGCGGCCAACTCCTTAAAATTACGTACATTGACGCAACCGTGCAATGACAATTTGAGTGGCGGGGCCCGCCGCGGCGGATTGCAAATACTAAGGTATACCTATAGGTATGTATACTCCCGTATATGATCGCATACAAAATATATACAGAATGATACTATAATTATCTGACGAGGGACTTTTTCGTCTCTATTGTAACTAAGCCCGATTGAAACGCATCGCACAGTATTTTTATGAACTTTTTCTCTACTCTTTATGACTTGTATAGGATTAAACAATCAATTATATATTCTAATTAATCTTCCAATTATTTCAGACTTTTATAATTAAAGTTTGTTTCTCCATTTCATTGCGATACGAGATTGTTTAAATAAGATTGAGATATGAAATTTTATACTAACGAGGAAAAAACTAACGATGTTTTTAAAATGTTATGGCTGCTTTCGCTTTATTAATTATTATGACATACAATTACATTTAATTCAAAATGTAAAAATAATTTAGTGGTTACGAGTTGGTTTTTTAGTTAAGCTAGGTACTAGGAGCAAATGAGTTGTAAGAAGGTTATAATACGTTATGCCGTGGAGCGCTGAAGCACGCTAAAGGCTAAACAAGTACACGCGCCGCGAATACCTCTACTACATCACTGTTACTCTATCTAGACTTGGAGAACAACTGTTAAAGTAAATGCATAATAAAGTCGGTAACGCATAGATACAATATATCCATAATACGTAAAAGTTAGACTAACATTACCGATTGACACTGTAGGTTAAAAGTAAAAATAAATGAAAAAGTTAATCTTCATTTTGTAATTGAAGGCTCTGTAGGCACTTTCACGTGTCTGAGCTGACGAGTAGCGTTTCACAAAAGAAGGCTGCTGTTATAAAGAAACATTGTAAGAAATTTAACAGTCAGTTTTTCTTTTTTATAAATATATATCAGTACCTACTGATTTATTTGAAAAAAGAAAAACTGTCAGAAACCGATTTCATGATTGAATGTAGTTATAGGCAGGTATGTGCCATCACACATCCCTGCCTATAACCTTTTATATAATTATAAAATCACTGCACTATAGTAAAAATATATAATGTGAAGAAAGGAAAAAAAAGAAATGTTAATGGTATAGAAACGAGCAACTTGCCGTTAGTGCCTAATTTAAGTATTTCTTCACATATGTCCACAGCTCAATGTTGTTTTATATTTATTTGTTTTTAAAACCAATGCGAGTCGGTATCTGACTGAATAATACAGTTAAAATGGACAGAGCTCCAATAAATAAATAGTTTTGAAATAAAAGCAGGATCGGAATATAGTTTTATCTAAACCGACCACGCCGCGTACCTCGGATTAACAAGCGAATGTTCAGATATTCGAGATATAAATATATTATTGTACGCGCTAGGCTAGCCACAAATCGTCCAAACGCGGTCCTCCTGGTTTGCGCTATCCGCAAATATATTTCAGTTTACGAGATATTCTTTTCATCAGGGCACGATTGGGGAAGATGTTACTCCGTTTTAGACAAAAGTGAGGTTAAATGACTGTAGTACATCTGTAGTAAGACTATAAATATGTCATAGCGTATACATACAGGGTGTTTATGTGCTTTAAATGTAGGTATCGATTCTACTCTTCAAATGCTACTTCTTTTGTTCTACGACTTTGAAAAAAATATTCAAATTCAGTGCAGTTTATGTTATTATTTATTAAACTTTACTTATAGCGGTACTTGAATCTGTCTATTTTTGATGTAACGAACGTCAGTTGACGTTGGCATTGAAAATACTATTTATTTTGTATGAAACTATAAAAATATATAAAAAACCTAGTCTTTTGAAGTTCTAGAAGAAAAACAGTTCCATTTGGGGAGTAGAATCAATACGTACATTTTAAGCCTCGTAGTTCAAAGGCACCCTGTATAATATACCCGGGGGTGTATTCCTGGAGATCGATGATTAAAACCTTTTTATAAAAAATAATGAAATTAATGCATATTACTTCTCGCCAGAAAAGTTATATTCACTTGTTTCAACTGTAGTTATAGGCACTACTTAATCACAGTCAATTTGTAACTCTACCATGTACTTATACACTTACAGAAATAGGAAGTTAGTAATATGGTTTCATGTAATCGAAGATCGAAGTTACTTTATTTCCATCTCTTTCATATAGTCTAGAATAACGAGTGAAACGAATGGAGCTTCTATAGTTTCAAATAAGTACCTCGAAATAACCATCGGTATCTAAAAACGATGCCATTCTCTATAGTATACGCAGTTCCATCTGTATTTACTCGTAAGGTACTTTTATTTATTAAAACAGCAGCGTAGTGTATTAGTAAATTAGCTTTTATTAGAGTAGAAGTAAGTGCACTCGACAGTCGCCGTCAGGGCCTCCGAGTCTGCTTTCGAAATTGAATTGTAGCCCCAGTAAGGAGTGTGGCTGTGGCCCCTGCTTTCTCTGTAACTACGTTTCAGTCACAAAGTTTCTGTGTATCTTTGACTTTAACGCGGAACAACTTGTGTGAGCCCCGGCGCAGAAATGTCACAGTAGGTACAGTTGACGACGAAGATTTGAGAGTTTACATTTTTGGACCCTATTTCAATGGAACAAGGTGAAAAAGTGTAAACAAGCTTTATTACAAACAAGGCCTTTTGTTAACGTACATTCGTTGCGTACGCAAAGGGTTGTGTATTGTAAAAGGCATGGACAGTATATTGCGTGGAACGCTGCCATAATATTGGTATACTTTAAATACTTAAACATTCTGTTAAACAATTATAAAATAACCAAAAGTAAGCGCTAAACCAAATAAAATCATCTACTTTTAAATAAATGTAATTCTTATTAGATATGCGTATTTAAATTCTTAAGCTGTGTAACATAATAGATATTATCTCTGAGAGCAGGAAACAGAGAAGTCATTTTACTGTCAAGAACAACAATACTATGTATTTGTTTTTGAACAATAATATACTTATAATACAATACAGTGCAACACGTGGCATTGTAGCATTACACACCCTACACAATATTACTATTGATTAACAAAGCCCGGATGACGGGAGCAAAAATGCACTTTTCCTAGTGCTTAATTAAATATGACTATTCTATCGACATCCAAGTGCACTTGCGAAGATTACGTTTACATCCTCAAGGTAAAGTCATTCACAATAAATATCAGAATGTTTTGAAGAAAAACGTTGGCATTTCAACTTTAAAAGTCTTAAATAATTTGATATCTGAAAAAGATGTGAAACTATGTGGTACAGAAGTAATTAACCGCCCCGATTACTACGGTACATTTATACGGTCCTTTAGTTGGCTGAAATGGATTTAATTACCAAAACGAAGGAGTTTTAAATCGGAAAATTTAGAAAAAATACCAATTGTATATTACGAAAATTATATAAAATATTTAAAAAATACAAATAGTTTATTTTTATTTTTGTTTACTACTATAGCATTTCTGACATCTAGTCTCCGTCCAGTACATCGTGCTTTTTATCGACATCGACTTATAAAATGTGTGTCCTCGCACTATAGAGAAGTCAACACATAATTTCTCCCGTCGTCCGGGCTTTGCTTATTAATTTACAAACCTTAAATTATTAGAGCTTGACAAATATCACAGGCCATGTAGCGGACTGTTTTAAACTGCGCTAAAACTAGTTTAAAGTTTAAAGGAGCAAAAAAAACGGGTCAGAGTGCGTTTTTCGTACTAAAGAGGCCATTTCGAAGCCTCGCAAGGGGATACTTTTACCGAATTCTGATGATGTATACCCCGTATATACAGGACTTCCAGAGTACCTAGGATACCCAATTGAATGAATCTGCGGTTAACGCCGGAATTGTGCATGTTCAGAAAAACATCTAAAATGGCAATAAAATGTAAGGAAATCCAAGTGCTGACCCAAATTCTCCCGCTGTGGTGTTAACTGATTGTGCGATCAGTTAGGTATCTTAAGAACTTTTAACCTCCTCTATTGAACCTCGAATTATCCACCATTAAACCTCACTCAAAATTACCCGTGGCGAGCAACCAAGGCTTCGAAATAGTCTCGTTTGTATGAAAAACGCACTCTGACCCGGTATTTTTGCTCCTGAGTGTAGTATCTGCTGAATCCACTTATTAAAAAAGGCGAAAACTATCCCAAATAATCTCTTGTAAGAATATATAAAAAAGGCCAGCAAGAACCCAAACACAAGCACCCAATACATACCTATTAGGTATTGATCACATAATAAGCGGCAATAGTTATTAACATGCCGCTCGCTCCAGTAAACAATGATCGCTAAATTAGCCGTGATTACTAGGCGAAAGTGTTGCAAAGGTAAATCGGTCGAATATGTAAACCCAAACTAATTTGCAAGCGGCGGCGCCACACCTCGGAAGCGTTACAAACAAGAGGTGTTCAACTTTTAATTAGTTCGCAAACTTTCAAAAAAGCATTAAGGTTCCCAGCGGGCTGCAAGCTACAGTTCGACCGCGTGTTTTTTATTTTCAATCAAACGGAATTCTTCATCAACTCTCTCGCAATAGTAATCTTCGTTTCGTTTTTCTGTATCAACCACAGAACCGGTGTATAACTAGAATACTTATTGGAAAATGCGAATTGAGTCCAAATAAAACAAGAGACGAATATGTTACTGAGTCTGTAAAAATGTGAGAATTTGAAGAGAATTTTGAGAAAATATTCCGCCGACAGCTGTCGCGCCGGGGCTAGGAATTCGTTTTAGTAAGCGGTCACACCAGTCACAAGAATGGGAAATATGAATTTGCCTACGTTAAGTTTAAACTTTAACGGAAAAATACTCATAATTCTGTAGGCTCTGACTTTCTTCGCCATTTTTCTAAAAAGAAATTTGAATACTCAACTTATTTCAGCTGACGTTCTTTTTGCAGCAGTAACATTTTTCCTTTTTGCAAAAGATTCCTTGCCTGTCTCAAGGATTTATATAGAATCTATGCTCGGTCCGCATCGACGTAATTCAACCGGTAATCCCGTGTCCACTGCGTGAAATATGTCCTACTTTTATTCTCCGATCGTAGCTTGCTTAGTGTTCGATCCGAGAGGTTAATCCTGAAGGAGACGGCGGGGAAATCGCACGGTGCAATAATATTTCAAGTCCCATCGCACACGTGTAAATATGACTATTTGTTCGAATTTTGAGGCAACTGTCCCTTTTATTGCTGGTTAGTTTCCGTGTTTCACTATACATTGGAAATAAAGATAGCTTGAAAAAAAGTGATAATTTTCACGGACTAAATAAGAGGCAAGGTGCATATAATAGTCTAATAACGTAGAAGCCAAGATAGAAGATATATTGATATTGATTGAGTATTTGATTGTTTATGTGCAATCAAGAGTTTACATACATACATACATAGAAGACGTAAAATAATGAGATATGTACTTAGCTGTTTAACAATTTCAGACTGTACACATAGAGGGTTTCCGGTAAAGCGTCTTAAAGAAAATTTAATCAGCTTTCTTTGACAGCAAACGAAAATGAAAAGTTCTAATAACTGTGGTCGTGGCATCGAAAATGGTGAACCACAGCACCGCAATACCGAAATTTTGAAAAGTTGAGATATCTCTTGTTTTCCGCGGGATCAATGATCATTGTTACAACACTCTTAAGCTGAGCTATCCAGCCCTGTAAGGTAGTCCACTATATACAGGTAGGTATATACTGTAGGCACCCACATCTATAAAAAAATCGCTGTGTGTGTGTGTATGTTCCCTATAGACTCCAAGACGGGTGGACTGATTTTGTTGAAATTTTAAGGTTAGCTAAGCGGGTAATCTGTGAATTTGGGAGCAATCAGATCGGCATGAAGAAAATCGGCCTCGAATAGCAAGTATAAAATAACAAACTATAGTGTTTCCCATGCATAAAGATTTACCACTGAATTTCACGTTGCACAAGTGCATAAAATGTTAGGTATATAAATGAAATAGTGGTGCGTGTCTTAGTGTATTGTAAAGATTTTATATTTTTTTAACACAAAGTTTAATTTTAACATTTGTATATGAAAAAAAGGAGGCAATGCGTTCGCACTGAAATAGCCATTTCACAGATTTATTACCATAATATACAGAACGAGAGTGATAACGTCCTGCAGCTTCAGGCAAATCACCGTTTTATACGAAAAGATAAAACAGACGAGGAGTATTTAGGTCTATAAAAATAAGTAGATATAGGTAGGCTTTATCATTTCTCACTAATCACTACTACGTTACTACTTAACGATTTTAACTCACAACACATTTAAAACAAACCCCGAGAAAATCCCAAGAACCCTGGGAAAAGGATGACTTTGACATTGCGACTATAGTTCCAACAGAGGGCGGTTTTGCGTTGACACCATGACTATATAATTCAATCGAACTGTAAAATCCCTTGCAAAACTTTCCACATTTTTAGAACTCAATGAGTTGTGAGCGGTCAATTTGCTGGCGTAAAAATATGATTCAATATTGAACTACGCATATTTAATAATTGTATAAGTTGACAAAATTGATACTCGTAAGTATTTCTAAGTATTGCTGTTCGTTAATACAAACTATTCCGTAGATGATAACACTGTTTTTTTTTACACTACAGCAGTATTGTGGGAAATGGCCCAGCTCTACCTACATCTCTGCTGCAAGGCATGGGGCACTATTGTTTGGGCTCTATTGGCAGCCAGATTGACAGGCGAATACTATTTTTAACACTGCTAAGTTTAACCCTGCTAGAGATGCGTTTGTGGAAACGCAATAATAGGATCTCAACCTAAGGTATATTTCGCCAACGTCGAGTTTTTTATAGATTATCTACTTATTAGAGAAATAAATGTATGAATATTACGCGCGAGCCTTTTTCATAAAGCTTATAACGGCAAGAACAACCTTTTTTTTTCAATAGTTTCGCGCTCCTTCGCGTGTACCCTGCTCTGCGATCACTCCTCTTTGCCCGCCCTTCAGAAGAACTGTCTTTTGATCTATTTCTCCTATCGCCAAACTTTGCAAGCTGTAGTGATGTCACTGATACTTTGATCCAGTTTGATCCTGTTTGAAAATTTTGCAGGTCGATAAGAGTCCGTGTATTAGACCTGAGGGCTTATTGCCTAACGCACTCGCAATCGCAATAGTTTTAATTTTGACAGTCCGAAGGCGAGTCTGCATACAAAATGAAAACAATTCTTCCACTTTGAAGTCGATTGCGATTGCGATTAAAAGTTTAATATAAAGATTCTACTTTTGTTATAAATAGAGCATGCGGTGTTTACCTTTAAGTAATTGTTGCATTTACCGAACAAGTAACTTAAGTTTAATAATATAAATAAATAAATAAATTACATTACCACTTAATGTAACTGGGGCACGATTCCTTTTTTGTTCAAATTAAGTTGAATTAGCCATAAACAATTTCAAACACCTAAAACATCCTGGTGCGTCCATCCGCAGCTTTGTGAACAAACTACCCCGAAAAGAGCAAATTATGGATTGAAATCGACGATTCAACTCAACGCAGTTCTGCGTTGAGTTAAATTGTTAAAATGCTAGTTATTGATTTCAAAGAAAAAATATGATTCCTGTGTGTAGTTTTTTTGGATGTATATAAAATATTTTTCCGGAGCTCTACACCCCTAATTAAATGTCTTAAGTACGACGCGTTGCTCCCACCGTGCCTGACGCTTGTCAGGTAACGCTTCCAACGCGCCGCAGGAAGAGGACACGACTCGTCGTTGGAGCTCTAAGCTATGAAGATAAATATATCCCGGGCTTTTGATTCACTGTGATTATTATTACTCTGTATTTTCAAATAAAAAATATTTCCTGCAATTGGCATGCAGTGTTATGTGAAAAGAGAGCTATATGAATGACATCATCAGATCTGTTGATTTAATAGTTATTCTAAAATTAAAAACAGTTTCGACATTAATGGCAGGACACATACCTTTTCTCATTCCCTGGTTCTCACTCCCTTAGCTTTTTGAACAGAGTGATGATAATTTTCTTGAAAATAAAAATAATTTTCCTTTCAAATGAAAGGAAATAAATTATTCATAATTTCAAATAAATTATTCATAATGCAAATGCATTGCATTATGAATAATTTATTTATTTATTCCATTGATAGCAGGCCTAAAACTTTATCCATTTTACATACTACTAACGTTTTAATTCTATTGTCATTTTAACCATTTTTCTACGATGTTTTCTCATTCCCCTGACACCTAAATATTAAAGTTGTATATTAATGTATCAAATTGACCGAAAGCAATGCCTATTTGATAAATAAGGTTATTATTAAATCAAATTTTATATTTTGTTGCAAGGAGGTCAAAAATTGCTAAAAATGGTTGTGTAGACAAAGCCAGGGGAATGAGATGAATAATCCGTTTTTTAAGACTGACCGTTTCTTACACGGTATAATACGAACGTTTATTTATATTAAGTAACGATTTATTGGAATACCAAAATATTTTTTACGTTCTCAATTGGCCTTCAACATGACTACACGTTAATACAACTTTATGTACTTTTTAAGTTGCGGCCACAATAGCCTCTTTCCTGGAGGTTAGTTTTTATAGCAAAAAGTAAAAGAACGAGTTTTGTTACTTTTTATAAAAATCAACGAGCCTTTAAAACTTTGTTCAAGTATCAAAATTAATTCTTAGGAAGTTGACTCAGAAAAATCGCTGCCAAGCAAGCAAACAATAAGCTTGGAAAAACCGGGCAAGTGTATGGCGAACCATGCTTAGTGAAGGGTTCCAAAGCCGTTACTATAACAACAAAAACTCAAAAAAAGTGTGTTTAAACAATTTTTTTATTTAAAGTTTTATTTGGTGCTAACTTAGACGATTTTTATTAGTTATACACGCTTCAGTGGCCTTATCTCAAGAACCAATCGTCTACTTAGTGGTGTCAGATTTCCTTTAAAATTCGTTATATACGTACTTTCATTAAGAATATTTTACAGATTTTTATAACTTGTAGTTTTGTCTGTAGGGCCCAAGGACGGTAGACGTAACTCTAGTGAAAATAAAACGTTTCGAGATGAATATTTCGACGGTTTATTTATAACGACGCGTAGGCCTAGTTGGTAGTGACCCTGCCTACGAAGCTAGCGGCCCTGAGTGACCTGGGTTCAAACCCAGGTAAGGTCAGATATTTGTGTGATGAGTGCGAATTTTTTTTTTCTGAGTCATGGATGTTTTCTATATATTTAAGTATATATTTCCCATAGTACAAGCCTAGAGCTTAGTTTGGGACTAGGTCAATTGATGTGGCATTGTCCTCTGATATTTATTTATTTCGTTTACGGTCCCCCACATCAAAATTAATAATAATATGCAGGTACATAATGTTTTTTTAAGGCTCTCCAATGATACCTCATGGTAGTCACGGGATGGGAAGAACCGGAAAAAAAAAGAATTCTTTTTGTAACAAATACGTGGTATTAAACATCTTGGTCTAATAGTGCAAAATGTAGTTACAGAATTACCAACAAGTTTCTAGAGCTGTAGGTAATTCTGTAGCTCTGGTATCACTGGGATTAAATACGTATTTTTCGACTTTATCGGCGTAATTTGAATGAAGCATAACTATGCCAAGTTACAGTTATGTAGTACCTTTGTAATAACTATGTCAAATTACAGCTTTTACAAAGTTAAACTGCGGACAGGCGGACATATGGACAGCCGGACAGACGAACACGCCGAAACTACCTATATCAGGATTGTTAGTTTGACGAAGAAACCCTAAAAATGTATCAAATTGTTACAAAAATCCTGATAACGACATGTTTATTATTTCTGAATTGTGTTGAAAGGGGACAATCATCCAATTTAATGCCTCATACGTATGAACATCTGTATTAATATTAAAGATATGAATAATGCTTAAATTTTCACAGAAGTACGTGTGATATACACAGGTGCATATAATAAGCGTAAGAGTTACACACTGTATACTCAGTCGTAGCCAAGAAGCGGCCGAAGATTAAAGACATTTTTTAATTCCTAATAAAATGATTAGCTGACTTATCTCTGTTGATTGTTAAGGATTTAATTCCCTCTTGGGCGATTATTCATTTACTTTATCCAGTCATTCCCCATCTGTGGATTTTATTATCCGCTCCGTTAACGATCGTCTTTGTCCTTTGTGACCCACCTTACTAGGCTGAGGATCTCCTTTCAAAGACACAGCCGTAACTGTAACAGACCGCAAGTTTAGATAAGTTTTTATTATGTTCTCGATATTTATATGGTAAGTTTTTATTTCAATTTTTAACAACGTTATATTATACTTGTAGTAGGTACCTATGTGTGGGTCCAGATAGCTTGCGGAATTTTAAATGCCACGGATGCGGACTTTTTTTGTGATCGGGGCAGTAAATTGAAAACTTGTAAACAACTGTAAATTACATACGAGAACCAATTTCAAAACTCGGCATGTTTCATGTCTTTCAATTGGCAAAGTTTCGTTTAAATTAGCCGCTTGGAAGTTAATACAATTTACGTTTGTAGGTAGGTATATGAGTTTACTGGCGGCCTTTAACTTTTAATTGTGTGTTTGACTGATCCTGGATTCAATTTGGGAGTATTCGAATATAATATATAATTTGACATATACATCAACAATATCATTCTTATCTTCAATTTTCCGTGTATTGTGAATCTCAAGACGGCTGTAGGGAATCCATCGGGTATAGGTAAGTGAATTGTACGTATTCGCTTATGATGAGCTCGAATTCTATAGGTATATAATAAATGCGAGCGAGTTTGTTTATTTCTTAATAATTTGACGTGGAACCACAGAGGTAGTTTATAGCCCATGGACAGGACAAGATACTTTTATCTTACAATAAGAAAATTTGACAGTTCTCAACAAAATAGCGGTAAGTCGCGGGCGAAATCTAGTACCTAAGGCATATTTTACGTAATGATAATGCTGGTGATACCAAATTTATTTATAATTATTATAAGTAGGGTAAGAGCACCAAAAGATGAACGATTAAGCGACTACACCAACTTTAGACAGGTTATATTCAGTGAAAGTAACAAATTTCACCCTATTTAATTTTTGTATATGGTACAGTATATGGTCTAGATTGAAAATGACTATTATAAAGCCTGTTATTATATCTCCGTATTTTTCTAAAAATCATTGAAACCAAAAATGTACCGATTTGCCCAAAAGATGAACAGCGTGCCCTAATTCTGAACGGTTGGGGCCCAAAAGTTGAACTAACATAATAAAATACCTATGTCATTTTAATTCTTTTCATTTTTAGCAATAAAATGCGAGTTAACGAAATATTCTTTATTTTTTAATTGTTTACATTTATTTAATATTACTTACGTACATAAGGTTCCTATTTTTTATGTTATTTGTGTCATAAAAACAACGAATTAGTATTTTTTATCAATAATCATTAGCAAAACTACTTAGTTACTTATCTTTTTAAACAGATAAACCGACAAAAAGTGTTACTTTAACATTTATAATATTAGTAAACATTTCCATAAATACTACTAGTATACTACTACTAGTGTTCATATTATAAAACTATGCCTAAAAGTTGAACGACTGAATTTACTTAGTTCAATTTTAGGACACAGAATTTATGAAATGAACAAACAAAATCAATTAGGTGTTCACATATTGGAATAGAATCCAAAACATGAACTAGTAAATTTAATTCGTTCAAGTATTAGGCACACATTTTTTATTGAACAGTGATAGTTTTCATAGTATTTAAAACTCCAAAATCATTGGATTAGACATCAAAAGCTATGTTCATCTTTTGGTTTAAAGATACAAGAGCATTTAACGATCATTACAAGTTTTAAATTTTCCATCTGTCATTTTGGTACGATTTATTAAGAAGCTTTAAAAAAAGTACGCCTTGCCTAGTAGCTGAACACCGTTCAAGTATTGGCTTAGGTATATATTTTTGAAACCATTACTTGAACGGCATATTTCTCGTTAACTAACAAGAAAAAAGAAATATCGTATAACTCCAATAAAAGAGTGATTAATCAAGAATACATACCAAGCAAATCCTTCTAAGACTGACAATTATTGAATTTTATACGTAATTAAAAGCTTAAATTTGGAGAGCACTGTCCTTAGCTATTTTCCCATACTATCGACGTTTTCGGCGGGAAGCTCCACAACGACGACCGATCACGGCCAAAAAGAATATAATACTATGTTAAGATTTAATGGAGGTGTAAGCAAAGAGTTGCTGTTTAAGAAAAATAAATTCCGAACTATGTAATATTTGTCAGGATTTAGTTATGTGATTATTTCGATCGAGTGTTCAGCTTTTGGGTGTCGTTCATCTTTTGGTGCCCCTACCCTACATTTATTCTATTTTCAGTTGTCTTCAATTGCTGGTGGCCCACGTATGTTCCCAGGATATCGAAAAGCCGAATATCGTCTTCATAATGGCTGATGATTTGGTAATAATACACACTATTGAACCGTTTTTCTTCCTGAATAGTAGAGATTATTTAGACTCGCCCTTGTTTTTTGTACGAGTTGGCCTATCTATTTTACGACGTAAATCTTAAATTATTCAAAATACTGAAAAGGTAATGTGATCGTGACATCGTGTGTGTCTGAAAAATTGATATGTGTGGCTCTATACGCTTTAACAGCCAAACCGTTAAACCGATTTCGATGAAATTTTGTAACGAGATAGCTTGAACCCCCAGTAACGACACAGTGTTTTTTAATCTTGCGAGGAGTTGTAAACAATATCTATATGGGTGGGGTCACAGGTTACAGCTAGTAAGTTAGTATAATTATGATTAGACCCCGTTATCTTGTCGCACTGTCATTACTTTTCAGTAGAGCGTGAAAGTTTTTTTATCGACTATCTAAATGTCGATACTGTATATGTCACTGATAATTTCGAAGAGGAGTCACTAGGTTCTATTACTTTTGTATAAAAATATATCTTACTAATATTATAAACGCGAAATTATGAAGAATGTATGTATCCGGATGTTTGTTACTCTTTCACGCAAAAACTAACGGACGGATTTTGGTGAAATTTGGAATGCAGACGGCTTAAATATTGGATTAACACATAGCCTACCTTTCATGTATATGTAACTTAAAAGGCGAAAATTCAATTGCATTATATAAATATCGATATCAAGAAGGTCGATAAAAAAAACATTCACGCTCTACTGAAAAACAATTTCAGTGCGACAAGATAACGGGGTCTAATTATGATGTAATCCCTACATATTTATAATGAAGTAATATTATAAGGTACGTAATGTTTGTGTTATTGTAGGGTTGGGACGATGTGAGTTTCCACGGCTCCGATCAGATAATGACCCCCAACATCGACGTGCTGGCGTACCAGGGCTGCATCCTGCACCAGTACTACTCCGAGACGCAGGGCACGCCCGCGCGGAGCGCGCTCTTCACGGGCAAATACCCCATGAGACTCGGTGAGCTTTTTAATACTGCTTGGACATGTTTATAGCTTATTGTTCTTATTCATAAACGCGCAATAGCTAAACTGAGCTTGAAATATGGTCTATACTTGTCTGTCATTTTGACATTTGATGTTGACAGAAAGGGACAAAGGATTCTAGAACAAAGATAGGTTTACGTGCGCTTATGAATAATGCGCTAAAGGCTTAGCTTTTACCACTTCGCAATTTTTATTTTTGTGGATTAGAATTTCTTTATAACAATGTGTATAGTGCCAATTTATATAGTTAGTTGGTGCTTATTGTTATTGACATTTTCAATGTATCCAAAAAACAATGACCACGTTGCAATTCAGTGAAAACTACCGGTAATATATTTAATATTTTGTAATAGCGAATAATGTAAACATGGAAAATGATGTTAAGCTATCTTAATAATATTGTTGAAAAACACGAGATCTCGTTGCCATATTAATTTTATCAAGGGTCTAAAATGGATAACAATCATACACATATATGATATTATTAAGCGGCACTAGTTAATCGTACGACGTGTGTCATTGAACGCAAGATTCAAGGCTAACATTTCGTTTCAGCGGTTTATCCTAATTCGTCCAGACTAAATAAAACATGGGCAAAAAATGTCGTCCTAAAAATGTATAAACAATATCAACCTACTAACTTCTAAAGTTTAAGGATGTTGCATAAACTTCAGTTTCAAATTATTTGGCCCAGGTACACAAAGTGAGTCAATATCAGCTACGGAAGACCGCGGGATCCCGGTTTCAGAGCGCCTTTTGCCCGAGTTTCTAAAGGAGCTGGGTTACGCAACGCACTTAGTGGGTAAATGGCACGTCGGCAAATCCAGAGAGCACTACCTCCCCACCAACAGAGGATTTGATACTTTCTACGGCTTCCTCGACGGGGCCGTGGATTACTATACGTATAATTTGGTGGAGGTACGATTCTGTAATACGACTCAGGATTAATGAGAAATAACCCACGTGTACATAATTCGGTTAGAGACAATAAGTATCCCTGTAATGGGTCTTCTTGTTTCTAGACCTAGAGAAATTTGTGGGTTCTCAGAAATTGTTATGATATTACTTTGTGAAAGGGAAAATCTTGATTAGACCCTGTAAGCATTATTACTAGTTTGAGTTTCAAGAGGGCACTACTGTTGAGAATTTCTTACTATATTGATTAAACGGATTACTCATTATTAAGTAATATCAACCAGAACGACTTTTGGGTTTTACCAACAAATGGTTTCAACGTTGATGAATTACTCAACGCTTCTTTGACAAATACAGTGTTCGAATATTAATGTGGTCATTTACATATTCTCATTGAAACAATAAGTTCCACAATAATAGGTACCTACCTAATCCGATCCCAAGACAATGTCATTTCTATGTAATGGAAAATTTAAATAATTATGTGCTCTATTTTTCAAACAGTTGCTTGATATCAAGGTTTGTTATTGCCGAATGCTTTTGTTTTTTTACAGGCATGTAACGGAAGTTCTTTCTTCGGCCTTAATATGTATGATAATCTAGAGCCTGTGGAAGATTTGAGTGGACATCTGACGGACGTACTTACTGATAGAGCTGTGAAATGTAAGTGAAGATGTGATTCTTAACGAAAGGTTCCAGGGTGAGACACTTTTTCCTTTAGCCTTAAAAATGAAGTTGTGTAAAGGGTTTTGTTGCACACACTAAAACCACAAATTATATACAAGTTATGTCCTACGTAACCAATATACTTAATCGGAGAAGTTTTGAAGGTATGCAGTTATCGCCAAAGTTTTACGAAAGTTATTTTTGAGAAAATAAATGGGCTATTAGGAACACAGTTATGTCTATGAACAAGTCGATTCTAGTCTTAAAAATAATAGAGTTATACGTTTCTAAATTAATTATTTTTAGTGATTAGAATTGACTCCAGTGTAACTTTAAAGCACCACAGCATTATATCATAAAAAG
This sequence comes from Acleris sparsana, assembly GCA_923062465.1. Taxonomy (NCBI): domain Eukaryota; kingdom Metazoa; phylum Arthropoda; class Insecta; order Lepidoptera; family Tortricidae; genus Acleris; species Acleris sparsana. The sequence goes on from OV281293.1 coordinate 9,808,299, forward strand.
TGGCCATGACAAATATAACATTATTGAAATAATAGAGTATCGCGAACATTAGAGGTGGTTCTTTCAAGGACACCAATAGAACCACTAACCAATTCAGGGGTAAGCCTATAGTGTAAAGTTTAGTTGGATATTCATTTCAGTGATTAGGAATCACGACACGGATTCACCGCTTTATCTCCACATTTCGCATGCCGCGCCGCACGCGGGCGGCGGACTAGTGTCCTTGCAACCTCCCGTTGACGCCGTAGCAGAAAACAGCCACATTGCTCACTCAGCCAGGAGGTTGTACGCAGGTATTTCAAAAAAATCGGTTGACGTATGTAGGCTTTAAATAATTTCTGACATCTATTGAGGTTCTAAACAATTTGTTCTTACAGGTCTTGTCTCTAGTTTGGACAAAAGCGTCGGACAAATAGTAGCAGCTTTAGCGGAAAGAGAAATATTAAAGAATACAGTAATTGTTTTCGTTTCTGACAACGGTGCAGCTGGATTATCACAAAATTTTGGATCTAATTTGCCACTTCGTGGATTGAAAAGTACGCCCTGGGAGGGAGCAGTGAGAGCTATAGCTGTAGTTTGGCATCCCAATTTAACACGTAAAATAAGTGATGACATATTCCATGTAACTGATTGGTTACCTACGTTAGTTTCTGCCGCTGGTTCGAATCCACCTAAAGATATTGATGGCGTTGATCAGTGGGCCACTATTGTCAAATCAGCAGAGTCTAAACGAACAGACGTCTTAATAACAATTGATGATTTAAACGGTTGGGCAGCCTTTAGAGAAGGAGACTTTAAAATTATTGTAGGAAATGTTAGCAAGGAAAAGAGCACATATCATGGAAAAGAGTTAAAAGCAGTGAGACGCGATGTTATGCCGTATGAAAATGTACTGCTGGCATCCGAAACATACCTTGTATTTAAAGAAACTTTGGAATTACCTTTAGACATTGATTTAGTTTACGAGCAAAGAAATAAAAGTAATGTGGTCGGAGTCAGTAATGACATACCAGAAGAAGTGGTTTGCTTTCCAACATTTGGTGAGTTGATAACTTATTTGTCTGTCTAAACTTGTTTTTAACAAGTATAACATTTAAATAATGTTATTGATGAGACCTTGTCAGCGAAAAATAGAATAGAATAGAATAGAATCATTTATTTCGAGTAAATTTACACTTATGGTTTGTCAAGTAATTGATTCTTACTTTTGTCATTTAACAATAATCTTGTCATTCATTTTTAGCTAAAGGATGTCTTTTCAATGTCACCCGAGATCCCCTTGAAGCTTACGATCTTTGGCATGCAAAGATGGATATTGTGAGACGCATGAGTTTACGACTCAGAGCGCTTTGGACAGAAATGAAACCAAGAAATCTACCTAAAATGGATCCCAAAGCTGATCCCGCGCAAAAAAATTACGTTTGGTTTTCGTGGATACCTAACGACAAGGAAGTAAAAGAACCTCGTAAACCTATACCACCCTTTCCTTTGCAAGTGTCAAGAGAAGAACTACAGTACGTAGTTGACATAAATCTCAATTCATTCAAAGACAAATTACATGATTACATCAAAAGCATGGGAGATTCATTCGTTAAAAGCGTTGGTGGCTTGTTCAACTTCTGAAAAAGCCAGTGCTGGCTACTGTTGTTTTATTTTAATAACTTTTAAATGGATTGTTGTTTGAGTTGTGATGTTTAACTTATTTTTAATTAAAATGCAGACCTTTTTGAAATGTATTAAAGATATTATTTTCTTTCTTTCGCTCTTTATAAAATTTCGTCATTTAAAAATGTAAATTAGTGCACCTAAAATATAATATGGCAGTTTTTTGACGAAAAACCGAGGTTTATTATATATAACCTTTGAAATATGGTAGACGAAAAAGTTATTGCAGTCTCGAGCGAAATGCACCATGATCCATTTCGTGCCTGTTCGTAATCGAACATCAAAATCTGTCTAGACGAATACATCATGCAAAACCACAATATTCGCGACTTTAATATCAACTTTCTATTTATAGCTCGTCTTTTTTAAAGAATCACCCAATTTCTTTAGCTCCGTTAATGAAGATGCAAGGAGGCGGGCAAGTGTCTGGCCGCACGGTTGATCGGTCCGACGACGCTCTGAAATAACGAATTTTATGAACCGATGAGGTCTTTTGTCATCGCCTCGCCGCCCGCCCTTTGATCAGTGCGTGCAGCAAAAAGGAAAATTGGTCAGCTTTTCGAGTTCACAGAACTGACCTGGGGCCCGCCGTTGCTTTATCTTGATTTAAAAATTAGAGTTCACAGGCGAATCATCTAATTGTTGGTTTTAAAGCATTTATTTTTATTCTGGCATTCATAGCATTTGAACTTTACTTACCTACCTTGATACTAAGAAGATGCTTGTAGCTTTGCGGCGAATTCGTTTCTCGCTATTTCCCGTTTCTCTTTGTGAAGACTTAATTAAAAACCTTTCCCAGTACTCCCCTACGTTACTTTAAGTTTTTTTTTCTACTAGTGGTGCATTGTCTGTCAGCTAGTAGTAATGGAATACTGAACTTTATTTACTGAATAAATATTTTGAATTTGAATAGCGATTGTATTGGAAATGTACATACTTATTATTGGTAAATGTCAGTAGGTCAAGGGGATAAAGCAGCTAATAGGATTACGCTTCGGCCTAATTTAGGGAAGCAAGCTGACATAACGTGTAAGAGTGTAAGTACGAACTAGACCAGTGTCGTCTACGAAGCCACATAACACGGGCATTATGGCGGGGAAAACATTATGATACGAAACAAAACCGGCGTAACGTATCATGAATAATACATCCTCTGCCACCATTCCAATTGGTTTCGTATAATTGGAATGAAATCCCCGACTGAACAAAAAGTAACGCTTACAAAATTTAATAATTGCCCTTTTGATTTTAAAGTTCTTCAAGCTTTTGTCACCCTCACAAAGACAAATGGAATTTCAACATGTTGTATTCCAGTGGAAATTACGTAAAACATTGCGTAAAATGTTTAATTATGAACATTTCCATTTCCTGATGTATTATTTATTCACTGAAAGCCGAGACCATTCTTTTTATTTCTGATTGTTTCGCTTAATTCCTGTCTTCATTTAAGATGCATCAAAGAACCGGTTCGAGGGAAAACTGGTAAATAAAAAAAACCTTATAACAAGAGCTATAGGTGTCTACTAAAAAACTTCCAGAAAAAGCTTTATTATTGCTCCATTTTAATACGAAGTACCTATATCAAGTTATTACAGCGCTCGTTGTAGTGTAGCTTCTTCAAGCTGTCCTTCACTAGTTCAAAAAAGTTTTGCTTCTATCTAACAGTTCCATAGAACTACTTACTATTAGCTCCGTCGTAGTATCTATTATATAATATGATGTCAATAATTTCTTCTCTAACAAGGAAAGGTACCCAACTGTCCGGCTTCGATTTTGTTGATTTTGATGTATCAAAATCAACAAAATCGACGATTATCGAAGATACATTTTCTTTGGTATTTTTTTTTATATTAGTTTTAGCCGATATAACGAAACACGTGCTCATTATTTTTTCATCTTAAATATTTATAATCAAACCACAATGAAACTTGTATTATTATTTTTTTAAATATCTTTGTATAAGTTAGAGGGTTTAGTCACTTTCCAGTACTTTGGAGGTCAATTTCTCCCAAAAGGATCAAATAGGGCCGCTAAAAAAAATACGTGTCTGTCATTTTAATTACTCTGTAACATATCAAAATCAACAAAATCGGAGCCGTGTCGTTGGGTACCTTTCCTTGTAAGTTTAATAACATCAATAATTTCTTGTTCATCTTATACCAGATCGGTTTGCATAAAAATAATAAGGACCAAGGAGTGATTAAGCAGTCGTAGTTTCACAGGAGGTGATCACAGTGAAAACGTAATAAAAGAATCGGTAAACGTTTTAAATCGACTTAGTATTGCCGATATAAATCTCGCTAGTCGAAGACCGCTCTAATCTAACGCTTCGGACGAGTAATATATACGAACCATTTGTATTGCATTCACGAAAGCCTCTTGTAACAATTGTGATTTAGAAAATATCGCTGTCTCACAAAACTCTCATAACTTATTTTACTGGAAAAATGCATTTCTATAGAAACTTTGCTCAGCTATAAAAATAGTTTTGAATTTCCAGTATAAAAATGTTCGCGTCAAACGTATTGGTAAAAGTGTGAACGTAAAAATGGTCTCTGGAGTATATTGCATTATGCATAGCTCGCTCAAGGATCTCATGATGAACAAATATTAAGATGCGTTGGTACTAAATAATTATAGTTATATTGGAAATGTTACCGTATAATTTTCTTTTATTACATTTGTAATAAATGGATCAATTAATCTTACCATATCGCTGCTGTATTTATTCCATAGCAACCTATATTTTCACTAACAATTATCGAATGTTATACCTAAGTTTACCAAGACGAGCTCAACAGCTCGCGATTCAACATGATATTCAAAAGCCAATTTAAGGCTCCGCCTTAAATTATATAAGGTTATCGAGCTGATATATCAAAATAGTCCCCTTCAGCGGATTGCAATTTAGTTAGGGACTCGCTCCTAGTGTTAAGTCCACGTCACGTCTCGGCCATTCTACTAACAAGATGGTTCTAATCTCCCTCCACCGAAGCGATGTCCTTGAGGCTGCATATTTTGTCTACGATCCGAGTTATCTGAGTAGTTAGCGGCACGCATTTTGGCGCGTCGCCAGGCAGGGTGGAACTTACTAACAACTTTATTATGCATTACTTGGTGTCGGTGATCCTAAATAAGCAACAGTTCACTTGCCAAGTTTCGGCTTTACATTTTCATTAGGTATACCGTAGCCTGTAGACCGAGGTGCTTCGCGCGCAATTATCGGTCTGGAGCGAGGTGAGGGCTGCTCGAGTTGCGCGACACCGAGCTTTGATTTAATTTAAGTGCTATTATTCATTTCGTGTCCACAAGTCAGCAATATTTTTCAGTTCAATATTTTATGAGTTTTGGAATTTGAGTGACGTTATACGATATTGGTCGCTAAAGGGATTTCGCATTTAACTCATGTTTACAATGTCTTGTTTTTTTAGGGTTCCAGAGTAAAACAATATAGTAGTAGTATATTTTACAACATATATAGTACCATATATGTGTATGATGGCCGATGGGGTCAGAAGGTTCTGGAGTGGCGTCCGCGGACCAGAAGACGAGCTGTAGGTAGGCCTTCAACAAGATGGAGTGACGAGATCGTCATCCACCGCGGTGGATGCAAAAAGCACAAGATCGGTCTGAGTGGAAAGCTTTGGGGGAGGCCTATGTCCAGCAGTGGACGTCTTTCGGCTGACACGATGATGATGATGATGATAGTACCATAAAGCTGTAATTTGGCATTGTTATATCTTTTCTTTTTTGGGTACATTACGACATCGAGTAAGGTATCATTGAATAGCTCTTAAAAACCATTACGTGACTGTTACACATTCATATTTAGATTTATATTGAAGAAATATTGAACTAGTAAAAAGGTTATTTTCGCTAGAGTTGCGTGGGGGACACGCAACTAATCCTCTTTAGCCAAAAGTACCTTCAAGTGATAAAAATCTGAAAAGTCTCTTAAAGTAAAGACATTATAACGAATTTAAAAGGAAAACTATCACCACTAAGTCGTGATTGGTACCTAAGATAAAGGCATCAAGAGTGTTTATAGGTACCTACTTGAAATCATTTAAGAGAGGACCAGCAGCAGTTCATGCATGTTGTTTTTTTGAGGTAGTTTTTTGTGTTTGTACTAACGGCTTCGGAAACCTACACTGAGCATAGACCGATATGTATTTGCAATGAGAATGAGCTTAAGGTTTTTAATAGAAAAAACATCTACACGTCAGAATTCTGCAAACCCCTGTAAGGAAAGAGAAAAATGCAAAATGAATGAAATCAAGGGTTAAATTAAGTAAGTGTTGGTTCTCACATCGGAATGCCTTAGTAAAAGTGTATTATTGCAAATTAAAGTGACCTTCCTGAATAGACTGTTAGTAGTTAGTAGAAGGCTTAACAAGTTTCGCCAAACGTCGTCTTGAATGTTTTTTAGAATATTATTAGAACAAAATATAAACTAAAACTTCAAATTGAACACAAAGTTGCAGGGCTATAGGATTTGTGAACATAAAACAAATATTCGTTACTTTGATGTTTAACAAATGTAAAAGCAATATCGCTTCACGAATTGGCCAGCGCGCGCCTTGCGTTCAAAGCCTCTTACAATTGTTATTTGTCATGATTCTATCGGAAGCCCATTATAATGAAAAGCTCGCTTTCCACCTTTTTGATCTCCCGTAACTTATTGTTACCTGCTGATGTATAACGCCGGTAGGTACGACCAGCAATGTCTGACAAGGTAATTCCAAGTATTACGTTAATTTTTCGATTAATTCACCCTTTTTATTGTTTTCGAATGCTATCATTTAATCTTTTATTTGGTATTTGGTATTGGGTAATTTGGCTCACGGGTCATGAGTTGCTTATTAATTTTGGTGTGTATAAATAATGCTTTTAGTTACATAAATACGAGTACGTAGGAGCTAAAGTATTTTTTTATGTATTTTAATATACTATTAAAAATATATTATTGAATATACTATTATTTAATATACCTTCATTTATATTAGTGTTGCACTTTCGTGGGCAATTTTTTATCATTAATTACTTCTCAATCGCTCAAAGGTTAACTGGAGGAGACAAGTTCGCCTATGTACATGTCATATTTTAGTCTATTTTATAATTGCTAACTCTTTTGTTAGTACAATTGTTTACCGACATACATACTTCCTTATGTTTGTGCGATTTGCAAGTTGTCAAGATACAATCCCAGGAGAACTATCGTCGTTTGAAGGTGAGATCAATTAAAAGATTCCTTGAGAGCTCGAGCCAACAGTCGTAAGCCCTTTTAATATGATAGTATGTTTTTAATTAAATCTTTAGCGGTTATTTCATTAATTAAGGTACACTTATATAATTATAATTTGTATAATTTCTAACATAATATAATTTGAAGCGTTCGAGTGTTTTGGGACACAGCCGCGACGGTCCCGGGGGCGTATTTACTTCGTCTTTATATTTATAGGTATATTTAGCAACCTTTAATCATACACGTAACACTCATTGTTAGCCCTTTAGCCCTTTATATGTAGTAAAATGGTACCCTTGTCGCTAGAAAATAATAATCGAGGCGAATTATTCGTCCAAAGTACATCATAATATTTTTATACATTCGGATCTTATCTCTTAACAATAGAGCTGGCAACATAAATGCTCACCTTAACGCTGTCCTCGTTGTTTTCTCTCTGCACGTTCTTAAGAAAAACAAGTCACAGTCACATGTTACGTATCCCAAATATGTAACAACCACCGTATTCCCTTGAAATAAAGTCGTTATGTAAATGTTACAAATGTCAAAGTGAATACTACAGAACAAACCTAATTTGCTCTCAAAGTAAACTCGCTGTAGATAGAACTGACGGCAGCTAGAAGGAATACGTAAGAGTAAGAGACAATAAATAGGAATAATGTAGGTATGTCTCTAACTCCGGAGAAACCTGTTACGATTCGCTGCTTTACGAAGTTTAAAACTTCACAATTCTGTCTCCAAGTTTATTCTGGAGCGTTATTATTTTAATTAACGTGAAGTCACTGTCTCCTCAGACTTTAATACAATTCGGTTGTAATTAACTTTAATTATTTAACACCATATGTAAATTCATCATTATTTTTCAAGTCACGTATAGTAAGTCAAAAATTCAGGAAATACATCCTCACCGAGTTACCACGACATGTTTTAATTAAACTAACAATTTTAGTTTCACTAAGACACGGTACATTTTACATGCCTTGCGGCATCATAGGTATAAGTTTAGTGGACAGTCGGCCATTTTACATCATTGACGTTCAATAACGTATATTTCTAACATAAACAAGTTAGGTTTATGAATTGATATTAAATAAATATTGAGTCCTTTTACGAATCCTAACCAAACAATAGATAGACTAAATTAATTTAATACTAAAATAAGTTTCCATGATTCAACAGAAATAATAGTGAGTGAACCGAGTCTGCAGTTCAACAACAAGGGATTCTCATCTCACGTTAATTTATTATCCATGTTAGTTTATCGTGCGGCACCGCTCGGCGGTCTGTCTAGACCAACTTCGAGACCTTTCACCCGTTTTATCATGAAGGGCTTCATATCTTGTCAAGGAGCTCGGCTTTATACATTATTCCCGTGTTAACCCTGGTGTAATTACCGGACCAGTGTGCCCGAAACTCCCTGTGAATATAATTCATGTCATAAACATAATTTGGCATTCTGGAAGCTGTTTCCCGTCTTGTAAAGCATGAAGTCTAAACTACTCTCCAGTCATTATTTATTTATAGGTCTAATGTAACTACTTAACATTCAGCTGAGTTGAATTCACCTAACCAACGAAGTTATTTCCAGCTGGTAATTCAGCGATGATGTTGCGTTGAGCAGTGAGCACTGCAAAATTTACCGAGTGTGGAGCTGTGGAAGCCTTTGGTGAAGGAAAACTTAATGAAATGGGAATAAGTAAGTATTCTGAAACCTTCTACGATCAAATATGATTAAATTGAAGTATGAATTTATTTAAAATAATGTATTTTACGTTTATATAAATACTTAGAAATTATCACCTTGGCCATCGTCACCATTTTGACTTGATATCGTATTGTTTTTTCCTCGGCCGCCAGTACAGTAAATAAGAGCTATCATAACGTTGACAATACGATAGCATGTCAAAAGCAATAAGATTTTTACGATTAGAATAGAGCACCGTGGAGACCTGCGACCGAGAATGCACGCACTAACTATTTTGGGTAATAATGCTCCGACGGCGACGGGACCAGTTTGGATTGCCAGTTAATAACTCGACTACGAATTAAAAATTGATTTGTGTAAGAGGATCACCTTACTGCATGGTGGAATTAGTTGTAATGGTTAAACAATTAAGCGGATTTCTTACAATATGACATGACATGGACAGCTCTCGTGCATCATGATAGAAAAATATTCAACTTTAACCCGCAACAAGTAAACGTTGAACTTGTCATCGTATGTGGTATGATAATTACTTGAACATAACACAATACTTATCGTCTAAAATTTCACTAAAGACGAATAGTAGGTATTTCTACGCGCGATTTATGGTTTTATCAGTATGTTAGGTATATGGCTAGGCTTTTTCGCACAAGTCCGGGGAAATATTTAGATCGAACATTTTGTAAGTATAGAATTATACATAGTGCTCACGGCCATTTTTGATACAGCTACACACATTCTTAGTCCTTATTTTCCTGAATTGTGTGCTAAATCGCCTTGAGGCACTTTGTTACAGAGATTGCTATTAATTACTCACAGACCGACATGCACCTCATTTCATAAGATACCTATGTAGACGAAAGTAATGAGAACGTGGGGACCCAATGTTTGCTTAAGGGCTTATTATAGCCACAGCCGAGATGCAGGCTTGAATAGCTTCACACAATCAGTACCATTTGACTGACTCTCCTGCAATATGAACATAGTAACTGTAGCACTTGGCACCAAACGGAGACTTGAATGTCTTCGAATTAGCCGTTGCTGCATTTATAAGCCAGCCATTGGTGTTGCATCCTGGCTATTGGATCAATTTATACCACCCTAAATGGAAATTTCGGCAAAATGTAGGTACCCTTAAACATTTAAATATGCAAGTAAGTACTATCTCAATTTTATTAGGGTTCCGTAGTCAAACAAGGAAGCCATACGAGTATTGTTTCGCCGTGTCCTTCCGTCCGTTTGCCGTCCGTCCGTCCGCAGCCTAGCTCAGAGACTCTTAGTACTGTGATTTGGCATGAATATACATACATATTAGTAGTGATATTAGTCACGCCAACAAAGCGGTAAAATAAAATCTTGAAAAAAACTTTTTTTTACCGTATCTCCCCTATACGTAACATGGGGATGTTTTTTTTCATTCTCGTCTACTCCATAGCATGTGGGGTGTCGTTGGATAGGTCTTAAAATATTGTGTGTTAGAAAAGAGAATTTTTGAGAGAAGCGCAAATGTTTGTTAGGGTCATGTGTCCGAGATTAAGCTTCAATAGATATCTTTATTTGTTTAGCATACTTTTTAAGGACGACCTCATTATTTTTAATTTTGTAAGTTATTAACAATATAATCAGCAATGGTAACTAAAAAAGTAAAGGGCCAAAGCCTAGAGGTTTTCGGCCACCCTACACACAAACTTTGAAGTCAAACAAAGGTTAAAATTACCTAAGTCACCGCGACTGTTGAGAATTTGCATAGCACAATAAATACAACGACATAAAATCTTATTCCTTGAAACGGTTTTCTAATAAGATAAATGCAATAATAACACAATCATTATTTGCAGTTTACCTTAATGGCTCCACTAACAGTTACTAACAAACTGTGAGCTTAGCACAATTTTTATCGCTAACTTACAGCATTCATTTCAATTTTCACACCACTAAAAGAGAATTTTTGAGAGAAGCGCAAATGTTTGTTAGGGTCATGTGTCCGAGATTAAGCTTCAATAGATATCTTTATTTGTTTAGCATACTTTTTAAGGACGACCTCATTATTTTTAATTTTGTAAGTTATTAACAATATAATCAGCAATGGTAACTAAAAAAGTAAAGGGCCAAAGCCTAAAGGTTTTCGGCCACCCTAGACACAAACTTTGAAGTCAAACAAAGGTTAAAATTACCTAAGTCACCGCGACTGTTGAGAATTTGCATAGCACAATAAATACAACGACATAAAATCTTATTCCTTGAAACGGTTTTCTAATAAGATAAATGCAATAATAACACAATCATTATTTGCAGTTTACGTTAATGGCTCCACTAACAGTTACTAACAAACTGTGAGCTTAGCACAATTTTTATCGCTAACTTACAGCATTCATTTCAATTTTCACACCACTATACCCTTTAGAAAGTGATAAAATAAATGCTGTTAATGTACCGAGACAAAAATGTACGCTAAGCAAATACAAAAGAAAAATTGCCTCTGCAAATCCATCTCAACCATCCAAACCAAAATCCATCGGGATACATACACCTAATTATGAAATTATACAAACATTTTCAGTCAATACAGAAGTTGTAATAAAATAGAATTAAGAAGTCGTATTAGCCTAAATCGGTACCTACTTATTATGGTTGTAAATCCACAACAGGGTAAAAAAAGTCGGAGAAAGTTAAAGATTCCAGGGAACAATGGGCTATAATCGGTTTCCGTCACGTTCGCTAGCGGCAGGTAGAGCTAGAGACGGCCGTCTCGTGGGATGGGAGGTGTGATTAGCTTAGCTAAATAAGTATTCAAAAATGCATCATCCAAAGAACTGAAAAAAAAAACAAAAGGTTAAGATGGTTGGTTATATATTGGTCGAAGTTTATATCTTCTTTGATGTTTTTTATAATTATAATATGTCTCGGTATTAAGTTTAGTTTCAAACCGAAAGCTAGAGATGCAAAACCCCTAAATCTAAACTGAAAAATTAAACTAACAATGGTACAGTAAAAAGATATTCCAAACTTTTATGAATATTGTACAACATTAGATACTGAAACAAGTGTTAGTTGTTGGCCGTGTCTACCCGTTAGTGTACTTATCTTCCATGAGCCCGAGTTCGAACAGTGAGTGCCAATTTTGAACTCACAACGGCCACATTACGCTGACTGGAATGACCAGTCGGAGTATCTGCTACAGTGGCAGGCCGTAACGGCCGAGTGGGAGCAGGCAGGAGGGGACGCGGCCGCGGCGACGCGTCAGTACCTCCCGCGCTACTCCCCGGCACGACACCGCGCGCTCTCCGCGCCCGCCTCGCTCGAACCTATGACACCGCGAGTGTAAGTGAACTTACAAAGTGACAGATCTGGATGATACCGTGATTTGAAATGATGGGGCCTCTAGTGATGTTGTTTGTGATGCTCGGCTCTGTAGTGGCCGACAGGAAAATGACCATCGCTGACAAACTAACACACGATGCGGACCTCTCGCAGGTAAGTTAAAAAAATAATAACAGAAAGATACAAATAACATGCACAACACAAGTTTTATCAGGTAGATACATAAACAAGACACTTTCCCAAAAAACCTTATAACTACTCTTTTTAATTGGTTGTGATTCTGACTAGAACTTTTTTGAGAGTTAAAAACTTGTTTGTAATGTGTAAAAAAATTACTTAGTAATTACCTACCTTCCCATTTAAATAAGAAGTTTTCTAAAAGTGGTGTAGGTACCTACCTATATAGATATGTACTTTATTAGCAGCCCAGTTATTAGTTCGGGAAACGGGAAACTGATTGGAGGATTGTTTTCTTCTAGCAGTTGAAGATTCCAAATAAGTTAGTGATCGACACTTAATACTCTTTCAACTACTTACCTTGTGATTTCATGAAGCTATTTATTTATTTAACATGTCGCATGACTAGGTTGTTAAGTATCTACTCATAAGCAGCTCTATGCAACTATCGTTTGTTTGCAGGCGTCATTCATTAAGTAAGAGATTAAAATCTATGACTAATTAAATAAGTCACCGAGCTTATTATGAACTTTAACTGGTTAATGAAAATTACACAATTGAACAGCTGCGTGTTATTGCGAATATGATTTGTTTCCGACATCTGGCTGGCGTGAGTCACGGGTCAGTTGCTTTGAAGGCACTTTGCGTAAACGAAGGTGCACTGCGGTATGGAGAACATTCCTTAATGCCTTCGCGCTTTTACTCTCGTTACTCCCTCTAAAAAGTGGAACTGAATTTACAATAATGTTACGGTCTCGGAGGACCAAAAATGTAATTACTAACCTTTTCTCTTGTTATCTGTCATACTGATTTATAACATTAATAACTATAAATAAATATGTAAGCTGAAGTGATTTTTTATGCGGGAATTAGACCTTAAAATGTCTAATTCCCGAAAACCCTGGAAATCATACACCGCCATTTTGTTGACCCAGAGGACACTGTCGGTAATCCTACCTGATCGAGTACTTAGCGACCAAATCATTATTAGACAAAAGAAAAGAAACATTTAAAAAGTTGATCTATCTAGATCGATCCTAACAGGTTTTATAACTACATTAAAATAAGATCACTAAAAACATCATGTCAGGGGGTAAGTTAGTGCCAAAACTCGTTCGTCTATCACTCCCCGACTAGACCATTTAATCTGTCTGACTGATTTTAGGGTCCCATTCGGAAGCCGTTTGCTGGCATCGAATACCTACAAGTAATACCAGCATGTATCCTACGTTTTATTGCAGCATTGACCAACCTCTTATGTAACCTGGGTTACCGGTCCTTAGCCTGGCACTAGTTTAGACTATCTATTATAAGTACCTACGTTAATCATATCGACGTCAGAATCAAAAATCCGGTTACATCTCTTTTATTTTCTTGATGCTGGCTTGTAGGTTTTATGTACTTGACATGTATGATTCAGTTCACCAAATAGTCATTACATGTTCATACGTTCTTAAAATAAGTATATATTTTTCGCCAGATTTATGTGTAAACAAAACACTGTGAATAACAATACATTATTTTTATGCGGTCACACGTCACAGTTGTTCACATGTATTATGATGACGATTTGAGAACCTCGCCCTTTTTTAAGCTGGTTAAAACAACTTATCATTGTATTCGCGAACTCCCTCCAAAAGTAATAAAACTGTCATTCATCTTTAAAGCCGCCCACCCACGGCACATGTAAACGGCACCGCACTTAATCTAATCTTTAGGCCGGCCATTTACATGTTACAATGCTAGGCCGTTCACCCATCATCTACATACCTAATGTCCTGTGCAATTAACGTAGTCGCTAAGCTGCGACTTGCAAAATACGACCAGAAAAAATAAAGACAGGTAATAAGGAAAATAGGAGGAAAGTCATGGAAAGCCTCGTTGGGCACCCTTAATAATTGCAAGTAGGTAGGTACATTTCATTGCTATACCGTGTAGGATTATTCCAGTTGTTGCAACAACACTCCTCAATTGAGGTTTTATAATATGGAAGGCAAGCCACTGTTCGCTTTTTGCGAAGATTAAATCACGCGCGACAGTTATTTGGAACAAGCATACTGCGGCGGTACTCACCATTGGTGCTAAGTACTTTTTTAGGGACCCTCAAGAGATAAGCCTACTCTTTTTTCAATGGCCGGCAATGGATTTGCGATCCCTGTATTGTTGTTGCAGGTTTCCATAGGCTGCAGTGATTAACCTCCACCACTACTACCACCTCTATAGAAAAATGAACTTATTTATTATTGTGGTAAATTTTACATTTATAACTTCTGGAATTATAGTAAGTAATGAATCGGAAACCGAAATATAAAGATAAGTCGTTCGAATATAAAAAAGGCTTTACTTTCATAACTTTGATACTTTGAGCCACTTTGCCGGTAATCATCAATAGAAATAGACCATATTATTGTCACCACTTAAAACGTGCTTTAAATCCACTTTTAGATTATTGAAACGATAATTCGTGTAACATTAGAGTGCGACAAATACATAGTTTCTAATTAATACATCAAAAGTTGATCCATAACGGACAGATCAAAGGAACGGAGCTAACAAAGTTAGCATAGAGGTCAGTACGGATCATATTCGATGGACATTAGCTATTCCCGTATCGCTCCGAGCTTGGAGCTATGGAAAGGCTCGCATGTGGCTGTGACATGTCTGGACATGGACAACGACAAAGGAATTCCATTCCAATCCAACAGTTCACGCTCGTCAACAGCTCGCTTGCAAAACATCAGGTATTGAGATATGACATCAAACTGCCCTTTGTTCAGTGTGATTACTATTTGGCCATCTGGAGCACTGCATCTGTCCATTACTTGACTTGGGTCAAATTAATCTTGAACTCGAGATCTCCGGCCCTCGTGAGACTACTAAACCTTACTGTCTGTTGAAGCGTAGTACTTGATATCGACAGAGCACTGAGATGAGAGCACTCGAGTGACTATCGTAGAATCGTTACCTTTTGAATACGGGTTGGTGGTACAAATATGAATATCATTTATTGAACGATTACTTCATGAATGGAGAATAACTCTGTACAAAGAAATCTTTCTCCCATTAAAGTTAAAGAGCTTAAGAGAAGAAAAAGTTAGTGGAGGCCTTGGTTACATAATTGAACACAGCGTCTCAAACGGTTGCATCCGTTTATGTTGTTTAACTTGCGAGTTGTGGTCCAACTTTACTAAAACTTTTCTTATTCAGATACGAGGGCCGCTCCGGTATTATGTCCTTGTAGAATCGTTTTTTTTTGGCAAAGCTTTCTTAAAATTACACATTTTTATGGCGATTCTAACTTACAGCCAGTTGTAAAAAAAGGTTTAACAAAAATAAAAAATACATATTTTTTTAGAGACAACTGTTTTAACTAAAGAAGCAAAGGGGACGCAGATGGCAAATAGCTATAAAAAATATATTTCCTTTGTGGAGACTAATGTGAACTGTGGCTGAAATGAAAATTAAGCTGAAATAAGGCAATCAGCCGCTACATTACAAGATGATGGCTGCGAGGGTTGAAAAGGGGAAAAACTGGATCGCGTAAACAGCGGGCCTCCGTAGACACTTACACTCAACGGTGCATGGGTGGTAATGGGTTAGAAGAAACGACCACATTAGCGGTAACAACAAACTTTGCTTCAGAGTTCCGGATGATTTTCATGTCGTTTTGAGGGATGAAATGAAAACAATATTTTTGCTTTTATTAAGAATTTTCTAAATTAAAAATTACTTTAAACAAGACCGAATAATATAGTCCATTTATTTTTAAATCTGATATGGTTATCGTATTTCTTGTACCACGCTAGCTGCTCATCTTACTCGCTTCCTCTTAGAGGTAATTATTGTAGACAACGGATCCCTTCGTCGATCAACGGGCAGTTTAATTTCATTTGAGCTTCCTTTGTGAAGGTTGCGGCTTATGACAGATATAGAGTTACCTCATGAAGAGCTCATGAGGGCCCTGATAGCAATAAAATGATTAAAGTCACTTTAAACGAAGCAATAAGTTCCTGTCATCAAATGTTAATAGTTTTGTGTCGAATTTCACCAGACAACTTAACAGACGAATACAGGTTTATTATCTAACAAAATATAGTGATAAACAGTAACGATTTAAGTGCAAGAAGGGAGACATCTGACATTTGGTTATAGTTTTGGTATTAATAAAACACAATTCAACCTCCGCCAAAGAAAATGTAGAGCGCGTTCATATTCGCGCGTCATATCTTTAACAGAACTAAAAATGACAAGTTTTTTACTTCCTTATACTTATAGTATAAAACAAAATCGCTTTACGCGTGTGTCTGTCTGCCGGTCTATATGTCCGCTATCTCCTCCTAAACCACGTGGATTTCACCATATCAGTTAGATACATTTTAACGGAAGGTTTTTATGTTTGTTAACGGGTGTTATAGAAAACTAACATAAACCGAAGCGGAGCAAGGGCGGGTCGCTAGTGTTTAACTAAGAATAAGCCGTGTAATAAAATGACAATGTACGAAGAATCATCGACACATCCGTCATTATTAGGTTTTTGCATAAAACGGTTCTAGGTTAGGTTCTAGGTATTTTGAATTAATTAAAGAAACAATAAAAGCATAATTCGTTTTTGTTGCGAGTTCTTTTGTTATAAAATATTCTATGTATAAAAATAACAACAGTATGAAAATGAAATATTTCTTGTCAAAGAGAAGTTTTTTAATAAATTGTTTCAGCGTAAAGCGCGACATTCGTTCAGGTGTACCTACACACAGTAGGAAAGAATGCATTAAATATTTCTTCTCGGGAGACGACAGTCGTAAAGAGCTGGAATTGCAAAAAAGAAGTTAAAATGTAGAATTTCAGCTTCAACTTTAATATCAGTAGCTATACTAGGTATTCTTAATTTAAAAAACTCGCTCTTTTTGTTCTTCTTTTCTTTATGGATTATGTTAAGTATTAAGTACAAAAAAATAAGCATGACAATTGTGCATTTTATGTGTGTTGAAATGAAAATAAAATGAATAACCGCAAGCATTCCACTTTCGCGGCCGGCAGATCGCTACTCGAATAACGATAAAGATTATATTTCCCGAATGTGTTCCCCTGTTCTGCTGGTTCAGGCGAGGTCTGGAGTAATTGGAATCGAGTGAAGTAGGAAATTACAACGGTTTTAATGTAAATGCTCCGTTCAGCGATCAATTGATGAGAGAACAGTGACATGGTGAGGTCGGTGTTCAGATTATTTTTGTGAGATGAGAAATTCATTTCAACACGGTTCTAGATGATTATACTTGTATTGGAAAAAGATCGTGAATTGTTCACTGAGTTTCCAGGAATTTTCCTAACGACTTAGCGATGAGAGTGGTAAGTGAATGTGGCAGTAGTTTGGATTGGATTATGTATTAAGGTATTAAATACGTACGTTCGTCATACATATATACCTATACAAAGTTTGCACGTCTTTTATTAATCTTATATCAAATCTTTTTGTACATAACTAGAAAGTTTAATAATATTTGTCCTGTAAAATATATTTCGCTTGCTGCTTCTGTATCTTTGACAAATAAATGTTCAGTAGATCGAGCACGAACATTTCAATGCTACGTCACGTTTTTAAACCGCTTTTACGGTTCGAAATGGTTCTGAACCACAGACGCCGATACCAACTTCCATGCATTTTTTTCCTTACTTACTACCTACCTAATTAGAAGGTAAAACTACGTGCTGCTTGCGGTACAGACTTGATATTATGTTCTTAATAACACTTCAATAGAAAGTACACACACGTAACTACTCCATGACTTCGCAAGTAATAAACAAACCCATCCAACGTAGTTAGTTCATCCCTTACCAAGTAATTAATCATCACTCATCCAACAAAGCTGGATGACAGGCAGAACACATCGCAAATAAGTAATGATATTCAAACGGTTCCACGTAGGTAGCACTCGATGACTTTAAATTATTTGGTGTCATGTCTCCACAATGTTAAGCCTGATGTAACTACGTGCCTAGAAAACTTAAATACGAATATATAAAGTGTAGTTATGCGTTAAATCACCAAATGTTTCCTGTTATCGTTTCCTGCGCTTCTGGAGGTGACGAAGTATCATTTGGCGGGGAATTCAATAAAGCCGATGGATGCGGGCGCGACGTGCGTGACGCATCTCTGTCACTCGGCATTCTGGCCTCGTGCTGTCACTCAAGGACATGCTTTTGGGCAATATAGCTTAGAGTGACTACCCGAGCGAAGTAACGTACTGAAGTGATCGAAAACGTGAGCTAAATCTTGTTATAGAGCTGCTGAATTCTGTTAAAAATACAGAAAAAATTAGTCCTTTTTGGCGCAGATGGTTTTGATTAAATATAATAAGAGTAATAGGGCTCTCTCCAGCCTACAATTGGAATAAAAGAGCCGGTTTCTTTATATTTCACAAAGATTACTGAGTTTCTTTTAAATAAGCCAGCTGTTCTGCACAAAGGCCTGCTTGTTGCTGAATACTTTTGACTACTCGTTCGAGCTGATAATAATTACCACATTTTAATAGTTTCTCGGAAAAACTCCCAAGATGAAAATTATTAAAAGTTCAATAAGCATCAAAATAAAACGTGTACTAACTATCTATCTAGTTTATTTAATATGCGATTCATTACCTGAAATCTGTAACTTTGCAACTGTTTTAAGTACGTGCATTTTACTTGGAGAAATTAAGATTTAGTTTAATTTCTGGTAGGAATTTTTTTTACAGTAAATACAAAGAGTATCAAAGAGTAACTACTTATAAATAATATTGCAAACATCTTTGATGAGATGACATAAGAAATTATAATACAAAATAATCTGTGAAAGCATGATATATTATTGAACTTGAGCAGCAGCGCCTCAATACAATAAGAAGCAGTCAAACTAAACCGGCAAATAAAATGTCAACATTAATTTAATTTTAATGGGTGTGTACGTTGGCCGTCCTCGGAGCATCAAAGCCTTGGGCCCGCCCGAATAACCGCATATTTGCTGACACAAGATTACTGCCTCCGCTGTAATGCGCTGTTGCTTAAGACAGTTATGTAGCTTAATCTCATAGCTTTGTACGGCGTGATTGCTTCTGTTCTGGGTAACTGAATCTCGAGTAGGTATTTAAGAATAAAGTTAGTTAGTTTTACCTAATGTTTCATTTCTAACATTATTAATGTAAGTCCGTTTGATTGTATTGTTAGTGCGAATATTAACCCCAAGCCATCCCGAAATTTGTTTAGCTCGCTAAAGTTTTAATAACCATAAACTTGTTGATGATTTTTTTCTTGCGTACGCGCTTTAAACATTACTGCTCGTGCGTGTTCTATAAAACATTTTAATTTAATATGACGCGGGTTGAGGTTGTTCCGGGACTTTTAACGTAGCAAATAAAATGGCGGCCCCAGCACTTGACAGTGACGCGGGTGTCAGCCGATCCAGACTCTCATTTGCTTTGTGATTTATGCTGCTCCAAAACTTTTAATCGTTTTAATCGAACTTCACGAAATACGGTTGATCTTTTAAGCACCGGTTCTATTGAATATTTTACGTTCACGCGATTTAATACGTTTGTAAGCGGTAAATCGTTTATAAAGTTATATTTGTGTAAGAAAGTACTGCCAACAATCTCGTTTAATATTACCTTAAACCTGAGCCGGTTCACGAGGAAATGCCTTGACAAAGCTATGTGTTATGAAAAAATAATTACAGAATATAATTAAAATAATATAATTACCTCGAGTAGACGTTGTAATTAGCCAGTAATTTCGGAGAAAATTACAGTAGGTACATGTTCTTGCATGGTGGATTCAAAGTGTCTTGGCATTTAATTATTCATGTTGGTATTGATTACATTATTTGCCCTTTAAGCGGCCTTTGTATGTTCTTGATACTTAATTTCTTAAGACGATCAAACTTTTGCGTTCTAACGTAACTATTGAGAATTCGCAACCGAAAATTTGATCTTCTTTTAATAACTTCAGAGTTAATATGAAATATTGGAGATGTTACTCATCCGAGTTCTTAGCCTGCTGCAGACGTAATAGGATGAGTACAGGCAAACGACAAACGAATGGAAACCAATCATTTCGGTTAGCATTCCAGAGCCATAACATGTTCCCGTCACGCGTCAGTCGCAGGCAGGTGGCTGAGAGGTCCCTTTATATTCACGGAGTAACCCGACATCGAGATGGGAGCTCTTTATTCGATATATCCTAAATAGCTATGAGTGTTCCCTTTATGTAGGTATTGGAACTGTTAGTACGCATAGGTTACTTTTTGCATGTCAAATATGACAATCGTATGTTAACAAGGTAAGTTAGGTTAATTCAAATTCAAAAGAGAAGTAGAGAAGTAGACTTCTAAACGGCGTCCTGCTTTAATATTTATTCTTATAAATTACCTTCTAAATATATTAACACTAACAGTAACGTGGTTGAGTGACTGACTGACAGACAACGCACAGCCTAAACCACTCGACATAGGGACTTCAAATTAGGAGGGAGTATTCCTTGGGTACCCTACGGGTGCACTAAGAAAGGGTTTTCCGAAAGTTGACCCCTAACGGGAAGAAATAGGGACAGTAGCGGGAAACTAATTCTGCGAGTATGAAGTCGCGGTCATCCTTTAGTATTCAATATCTCCGTACAATATCAAAAATAAGAGGTCATCTATAAAATGCTTTTTTTTAAATAGGAGTAGATGTGTTAATTAAAATTATTAAAGTCATTTAAAATTACATATTATTCTTTCGATATTTTTTTTTAAAACAAATAACGTTTACTTTTTTGAAGAGCGGTTTTTTGTTTTTTAATACATTTATTTTATTAAATATTTTCTTGTAATCATATTATGCAATTATGTAGACTCATGTCTCAATAAGAAACTATAGAACACTTCAAGTTCGCTGCAAGCAACGCCGCGGGTAAATCATATCTTTCTTTAACCATAATAAATGTGCTTCGTCATAGTCGCTAAACTAACTAAAGTAGGGTGAGGAGTTCCGGTGGTTATTTGTGGTCTTCACCATCAGTTCCATTTTAGCAAATGATAATTTCTAAGTGCAAATTCTGGACATTGCACCATAAAAACTTGCTTTCGTGGGTAAACTAAACATACACCTCTCATTAAAAAAATACTAGTACACTTACTTAGATATTTCCTTTTTACTTCCCACAAACATACTCAGTACTCACATAACGTACCCAACAAGGTCAGAGAATTTGCTAATGAGATGATAATAATGCTTGTTTTAATGAGAGCGTTTTAACCGTTTGTTTACGAGCTTACCATTTGATGCGCTGTAAAATTTCGTGTGCGTGTGTAAAGAGTCGATTCGCGGCGCGCGTGACGTGCCAAATAACGCAGCATCCCGCTCCGCGGAGCGTTCGCGTTATGGCGCTACCCTCCATCCCCTTTTATTAGGCTAAATCTCTTAAAAGCGTGCACGCCCGAAATAAACGTATTCATACGTTGTTTATTGTAGCGACGTGTTTTATTCGTATATACATGTCATTTTTACATACAAGAGAGCTACTAGAAGCGTTTCTGCGCAAGCACAATAGGTACAAAATTAATTATATCGCGCTACCTGCTTCGTACAAGTAACGGCACGTTTGGGATCGCCCTGAAACTACGTAACGCTTTTAGGATGGGAGGGTCACAGTTAGCTCTAATGTCTACAGAGCATTACGACGACGCGAAGTCACATCCAGGGCCGGCAGTCACGTATATGCTGCTTGTGAACAACTTTAACAGAAAACGTAAACATCGCCACTCGCTACATTTTAAGAAGAAATACAAGATCCCCTCTTGATGAGTTGGATCAGTGGTACTTATTAAGGGGTTGAAATTTTATATGTAAGTATAGGGTTGTGAATGGGAATGTTTAAACACCATTGCCGTTTAACTTTTAGGGTAAAATAGTCAAGCCTAGAAATCTTGAAATGTTCAGTCATATTTATAAACATGTTTCAAAATAAAGTTCACAAGCGAAAATCGTAATGAAATTAAGGCCAACACAAAGAAATTACTGTTCCTATATTATTTGAACAAAGATAACGTACAGTCGATTAATTTAGTCATCTTCCCAATGAATAGATACCCTTGACGGAATTTTAAAACGCGCGTGCACGGCTCATTGAATCTGTCATCGCGGACGATTTATGGCCGTCCCTACACCCTAGCAATAAAACTTGATGAGCCATGATCAGCACCAAAACTTCCACAATGACCCCAGAATATAGTTTATTGCGTTAACAGCTTCCTTGTGCATCACAGTCATATCACGACTAATGTGATATTTGTTTAATGTTTCATATCGCAAAATTTTCAACTTCAACTGTTTATTTATGAGTTTTAAAATCAAATTAAAACGACCATTAAATCAACATGCTCAAAACAAATTATACTAACGTGCTTCGAGTAAAACCAGAAGTTCAGTGCGAGATCAGAAATTTAGCAGGAATTGTTTATAAACTGGATGTAATAAAGATGCTTACTTGTTTAAACCATCCATCATCCGCCGAAGTCCGCTAACTTTCCCTTCCTGAACTCGCCGTATAAAGGCAACCTTTTAGGAGTAATAAAGTATATATACAAATTTCAGCATAGAGGGCCTCCGGCGCTGCCGCCTTTTCTATTCAACGTCGCAAATTCGACTTAGCTCAGCCGATTAGCGAATTTGCAATTTAAATGAACTGGCTGCATCGAGCTCGGCTCGTGTTTCTAACCCCTGCCGTGTTATTATATCCTTATTATTTATTGGTTAGTTCATGATCTAACCTACTACCGCTGCTTTGGATTATTTACAATAAGAAGAAGCTTTTTATAAATTTACATTATGCATGGTTACGCGCCGGTCATGCGTGATCACTAATCATATGAAACACACAAACATTTCAAATTTCAAATGTCACATTATCCCTATCGCACGTTGCAATCTAAATGTAAACGAAAGCTTCTTGTTTAAAAAAAAAATCTCTTCTCATCGGTTTGTACCTAATTACCGTCATTGTTCCGTTGGAATATTTATTATAATAGATATTTTTGTGATTGAATGACATTGGTTAGCCAGATTCGTGGCCATAAGTGTAGCCCGCAACTGCACGCATTTCTAGCTTCATATTAATACCTATTTTTTACCGTAACAAGTCAGTATTCAGCGCTTTCAATCTAAAATTATTGCCAAAAATGAGCTAGGCCTTAAAACAATGTTATTAACTATCCAATCTAACCTAAACCAATACGTTTTTGAAAGCAAATAAAGTATGTCTGGAATCGAAAGTAATTCCTGTGGAATTATTTACAAAGGCATTCTTGATAGCGGTGGAGGGACCGAGACCATCTCGGGCCGTGTTCGGCACTTCCCAAGTACAGCAGAAGTTATTCTTTTCGACTTACAAGTCAAGAAAACTTTGCCTGTTAAGGTACCTACATTGTTAAAGCAACCGGATTAACGACAGTTCCAACTGAACAAACTCCGTTAATTTCGAAGGGAAATTTAGGACAAAGTTGGTGCACTCTGAAATTGTAACATTTGTCACTAGGCATCTGTGACTACGCAACTACGTAGTTGTGTGTTCAGATGACAACTAATTAAGATTAAATTTATTACTGTACAGAATATCTCCTTCCCTATAAAACGGCTGTCGCAAGACTCACTCATTGCCATGTGAAAATCATTAAGTTTACAGCTATCTACATCTTTTCCACCTAACAAAACAAAGTTATAAAGTTTAGAATAAATAAAGTCTGGATTAATAAAATAGCACGTCCTCCAAAGTATCACCTCAATTTGTTAAATAGAACCAAATTTCCTGAAATGACTTATTAGCTACTGACACAGGTCCACTGACCTAAAAGGAAGTCCTAACCACTGATTTGTATTTTGTATCTATTAAAAAGAAATAAGCTATTTTTTGTCTCATTTTTTTATCAACAGAGCCTTCAACTAAAACCCACAAACTAACGCAGTATAACAAAATGTAAAGACAATGTTGCTAGGTTTCTAAGTAACTTTATGATGCTATCTATATAGATTAATGTGCTCAGAGCTAAAATAATCACAAGAGCATCTGACCGAGCCATAAATCTTGTTTTTATTATAGAGGCACAGAAATTTACCGAGAGAGAGCCATAAAACATCAATACGTTAAACAAACACCATACGCCGTTCCGTGACAATAAGTGCTGCATTCGGCAGTAATCCGCCGCTTATTTGTCATACAAATGGTTAACTGCTAACATGTCGTAATCTCTGATTTTTTTGCAGTTCGTTCAGTACAAAAACGATTGTTGTAAAACACGCCATTGTGTGCGCGCGTTAGCGAGTACGAAGCCTCTGACAATAATAATATTTGGGGTCCTTTTGTGTCGCTTAATTGAAAATGCGGGCATTATCAATGTAAAGCTGCTGAACACAATGTTCTTGGACGCATGTGCATTAAAATTATCTGTTTATTGTGTACGGGAGGTGTGTGTAAGTAGGTGAGTGTGGTGAAGCCCTACAAGAACCGCGTTCCGGTTTGCGCGTACGGCTTCCGTCCTGCGGCCGCCGATGATAAAGCAATTAGGGACACCAGCATTAGGAACCGTGACTAATATCGTATCCACCACACGTTTTTCCAGGAATTAGACAGTTTTAGTGACACCTGCTCATCAAGGTGGATATCAGTTGTCTTTTAATTAAGTACTAAGTGCCGTTTTTTGAAAGTAAATCCCGAAACAACGATGAAGAATTTCTTTTATTTTTTACTCCAGCGGTGCGGTCGTCCATCTCTTTTTATGGATATGATAGTGTAATAATGTCAAGTATACCACACAAGTCATTCTGATAACAATTAACAATGTCGTGAATTGATAAATAGAAGTTGTTGTTGTTAAAGAAGATAACATAAGAATGGATTATTGGTAAATTGGTATACATATAACAATGTTTGCCTTGCCAATGATTTTAGAACACAAATCAAATGTCATTAACTAGAACCATCCTAACTAGGCGCATTATTCTCACGCGTTAAGGTTGAGTCAAGCAAGAGCACACTATTATTTTCTGTTATACTAGAAATGCCATAGTATCGTCATTAATTAAGCTCGGGTTGGTTAGTTTCTAAAACTGTAACAGGGATGTCCCGTCCGACGGAGCATCTGTCACAAACACTGCAGCAAAATGAATGATCACAGTTTTCAGAACTCCGCCGTCTGATTTATACGGGTCCAGTTGAATCCGCGGCAGTTTCGCCATAGGACCATCAATAAATGTTCCAGAAAACATCACTCAGCGGCGCAGAGAGATAGCCCGCCGTGTCCGGGGAGTGACGAGACCTTTCCCATTAACATCACTTGTTCCAACATCAAAAGTTCATTTGATGCAGAGAAAATATTCACCGTCTAGGTTGAATACAGGCGGAAAAACCATCCGCTCATCTAAAAAATACGTTGCGTTTTTCGCTACGTTTAATAAAAATTAACGGAAAAATAATCCAGTATTGATGTTAGATATTTCAGTCACGAAATTACTTTTACAATCGAGGTAAAATTCGGGACCAAGTTACCGTTGTGATAAAAAATACCAGGGAATTTATTGAAGCCCCTCGCAATATTATAACAATAACTTTGTTCTTTTGTCCTCGAGTAAGTAGCTCATATTAAAATGCAACGAAGCGCGCCACGCGGGCAACATCGACGAATCAAAAGGTCTTTTACGCAGGAACTCGCGCTCGGTGGTCTGATATTCATTTAGGAGGCCGAATATCCCGGGAGAAAGTATCTGATTTCATCTTATTTGTATCGCGGCTTTAGAGTAGCTTCCGTCTTTATATATCTCTACACGTGAAAAAAAAACGTAAAGGAATTCATGAAACTCGGATTGCCAAAACATTGTAAAACAAATGCAGGCTTTTGCAAACAAATGAAGTTGCTTGTAAGTTATTACTTCAGTAAAATTGTACGAGTATCGATGCAACGAACGATATTATTAATTATGTAAGGCAAGCCGATACAAATTGATAGCTTGAGTAAAGAATGGGTTCCGTTGGGTATGGTGCTTCTGGTCTGTCATCATGTGACACACAGTATGCCAATATTCACATATAAATTATTAACGTATGAGGTATTTGTAAGTAGCAGAAACCGGCCGTCGTGGAGATCCTTAGGGAAGGCCTATGTCCAGCAGTGGCTGTCTTTCGGCTGATATGATGATGATGATGATGAGCAAACTAAGTTTTACCTCCCACGACAATAAGAAAGTAAGTTAAGAAGAAATGATCGATGCGAAATAGTTGGTAGAGTTAGAGGTGGTTTTTAACGTCAATAATTTTATAAGTATATACGTTAGGTATCCGTCAGTTCCAGATTTTACTTAATGTCTGTGTGTATTGAATTGTACTCGTATCTATTCCACCTTTCACGACAATATTGGCTTCGTGCGGGTAAATTTAGATGTGATATTAAAGTATAGAAAGGTAAAAGCTAAAAGCTAAGACGTAGGTCAAACTGGAGGAAGTCACGCGATCCTAGAGCCTGACTATCAATATTGCATTTTCTGTATTTGATTCCAAAGTGTTCTGCGCTATACAATACAAAATAGATACTAGAACTTTGCTCTGGGGGCGTTTACAAATATATTTAAAATAATATTAAATGTTATGTAATCAAACTATGCCGCGGGTTGTATAATATATTAGGATGACGATTCAAAATGTCAACAAAGTCCGTGCTTGGAAGTTCAGTATCAGTAGTAAAAACGTACACGGGGCGCTATTCCAATTGATAACAGGATATTTGAGAGACATCTGTCTGTCTCTAAAGTTTTTTTAAAAATTATAATTTTCTGAGAAAAAGATATTGAATATTATCAGTGTTCGCTGCGCTTTGACTAGTGGTCGGAATGACGTCATTTTGTTTGTAACCGCGTATTGTTTTATTAAATCTAGTACTAACCGTGACGTAGATAAGATCATGTAGCATTCAAGATGTTTAGCCATTAGCAGACATTTGTTTAATTATCTTCCATAAGCATAGTAAGTACTCTTACAAAGTGCGCATCCTAAGACTATTTTGCTAGTTGGGTTAACGACAGATAAAAATTTACTGTGCTCCATCTTTTGTAAAGCAAATGCCTTTATATTTATGTCCCTAGGTTAAATAAGGCTAATTACACGTTTGATACCCATTCACGTTAAGACACCATAATGCATTTGTAATCTGCACATACTAAGCTAAGTGCTCTGTTCATGTCGTGTAACTTTACTAATGAACGAGGGATTATGGAGGCGGAAATCTGTGGCGATACGTCTCTTGATGCGGGCGCTATTGTTCTTCTGTGTCTGCGTCAAGAGGACCACTCTACAGCTCTTGTGAACATTTTCGCTTACTCACTACTTCAAATTATTACCTTCGTTATATCACGTAAGTAGGTAAATACGGAATTATCAGGAGACAATCTTACACGAACTGTCTTAGTCCCAAAGTAAAATACAATCGCTGACTTATCGTTTGAACAAAAATGATAGCATTAAGTTACGACCAAGAAATTACGTCAAATTATGCTGCGCAACACATACGTTGAGGATTTTTTCTTCATATTTTTTGTAACAGTTTTTATATACCTACTAACAATTTTAATACCAGAATCTAAGAGTTAAAACATAATAATTGAGGGTTAAAACGCTTGATTGTACTATACTTATGAGACAAAACATTCATATTTAAAAAGAGAAATAAATACTTAAAACGGATTCAACGCTTAGAAACAAATACATAATCGAATTTATTCTAGTGCAATAAAGACTTAACAAATAATCGGGACCGCTGCTAGCTCCGGAAGCAACACTAACCGCGTTAAATATAACAGTTTAAAACTATCTAAGTAGGTTTTAATGTTTCAAATATAACAAGCATCTTCAATTTCCGCAAGGAAGATAAGCTATTGTTATATTCATGAACTATGAAACGCATTTCGGAATTTTCAGCGCTATCTTTTAAAAACTAGTCCCGAACATTTTGCGCCGCAAACTCCAGACTCGCGAAACGCCGTATACGAGTTCCCGACGCGTTAAAGAGGACTCTTAAACGCTTCAGTTCAGCTTTTGTTTAAAAGTATTGGCTGAGTGAGAATTCTGCTCGATGTGATTCTAAATCTTGGAAGAAGTAATAATAAATGTTAGGGGTTGTCCAATCACACAAATTGACGTACTCCCAAACTAAGATCTAAGTTTATCCTATGGGTATCAGATAATAATAAACATACTTAGCATTGGCCAGGCAGGCGCCGTAGTTCCATCAATAGCCTAGTTCTGCAATCCATACCAGGTCATTCATAGAACCTATTAATAATTTTCCCATCCTTCTTAAATAGTCTTACAGTAACCGGTGGTTGTCCGTGGGAGCATACTTCTATAGCGTGAACTCAGGGACAATCGCCGGCTGGTGTCCCATCACTTGACTAAATTAAACTTGTCTAAAGGGCCTCTGCGCGTTGGCTTCGGCTCCATGTATGACTTCCAAAGGTACCGTGATTGGTAAAAACATACTTATAATTAGTATGTATAAAGAAATACATACGTCAGTACTCACTACCAAGTAGGCTAGGCTAACCGCATCGTCTAATTAGATATATAAAACCCTCGGTATGACGGTAACCTCTTCTTTCAGAGCTGGTATCTGTTAAAAAGCCATGCCGATTTTCATATAACCTAGCTAACAACTACCGCTAGAAAACCTGCCATTGGTTCCTTAGAATAGTTCCTAATATTTCCCTTTCGCTTATAGGTTCAGATTTCTCCTCACTGACCCATTTGGGTTTTTCACCGCTAAAATTGGATACCAAGTTGACATCAACGTCAGTTGACTTTCGTATCATCATCGAGTAGTAAAGAAACGTAAAAAAATTAATGAAAATGTGGGTTCGTGCTACAGATGTTCAGAACAAATAACACACAGAAACACACGTCATGTCACAGAAAACGTGAACTATTATTGATATATTATCGAGCTATAATCTGGAACTACATTATTCTTGAATTACGAGTAGTTGCATATCCCTTACTCGCGGTCAAGATGTTCGGTTCATGTGGTTTTATTTTTTAGACATTGCGCTATGAATCTTTAAATATAAAAATATGTTTTTGTTTTGAACAACCATATCGATTCGGAGAGCTAACGCGCTTGCTAATCTGCGATTCAGTTATCCGCAACAAAGGGCGCTGGGGTCGGCGAAGTCAAGCGACTTATGTTTCATTCAGCGCGGAAGCACCCGTAATCAGCCGAACAAAGCTCCGGACGATTGTTCGTGCAAATTTAATCATTAATATCCTCTAAAGCACGGAATGCACCCCTGTATGGGGAGCTGACGCTGTTAGATTTGAGAGCGCTTATTCCTGTCACATATGGGCTAACGGTTAATTACAACGTAAATCCCATACAATAAATGGAATGATGGAAATGACCGCAATGTGAGAATAGATACCAGATGATTAAGAATATACTTGTGTAAGTGACTTTTTGTCGCCAAGCAATAATAAAAAAAAAAGATAAAAGATGTTTATTCAGTAAGTAGGCCGCACGGGCACTTTTACACGTCAAAATCTACCAGCGCTTTGCAAGAGACCTCTGCTGAGAAGAAACGCCGCAAGAAACTCAAAAGTCAGTCGTTTTATTAAATACTACTTATGATATTATACAATTAAAAAGCTTAACCTAGCATGATATAAAACAATGAATTTAACATAAAATAAAAATAAAAATAAAAAACATTCAAGCGTAGCTTGAGCAGGAAAATGTGTCAAAACTAAACAATTCCATTCTAACTTGCCAATGACATTAGAGAGCACTGAAATAATCCTTTTGAAAAATCTTGCCGTGTCTGAAGTTGAGGTGACGCCGGCCTACTTACTTTGATTTTCAGGTTTACTTGACTATATTGGCGAAAAAAACCAAATTAGAATGAAATTCGAGATAATCGTCAACCTAATTTCTTATTTTCAAAATCAAAATAGGGTTTGTGTTAAAGCAAATTGATCGATGTACGGATCCAACATCTAAGTCCTTTACAACTCATTAGTTACGATCAGAAATAACATCTTACCGGCAGCCTTGGCTTACATTGATAAACGTTTTGAAGAAGACGTAAACAAGATCGTCGAGGATGTGATTAGCGTCGCCCCAGACTCCGAGGCTGGACTGGGGCAATAGTCGCATTTTGTTTGCTCTCTGTAAGTGCACATTGTGGGTCGTGGGGGACAGCGACCCGGGATGACTCTCTGCCAACCTCCGCGGCGCCGGCCTGGCTGCGTCTCCTCGTCTAGCCGGCGCCGAAATTTGGGGAAGTAAATGAAACTTTGTTATTCAGCACTCAACTCAGCCCATGTGGTTTGTATGCACGCCAGGAAATACCCCCGTATTATTTTATGGAACAGATAAACAAAACATGTAATTATTAATTTATCCCGACAGTAAGATGAATACTATATACACTTCCGGTTGGTATGGTTGAGGCAAGAGATAGCTTCCTACCATTTCTATTGTGCTTGAGAATAGATTCTATAAATAGCGACCCGTAACATCAGAAAACAATTTCCCATTATTCTCACATTCTCTTCAAACGCAATTCTCTATTTACTCCTCTTTTTATACTTCGCATTCACTATAACAGGAATCAATTTGTACGCACTTATTAAATCCAGCTCTGAGATGTTGGATCGCTTTGCCGGTGCGTGCAATATTTTTTTCCGCCCGTTCGCAATATGCCGTGTTTGTAAAATATTTGTTCGGCGGTGATTTGTTTTACGACCCTCCCATCGGTGCGCAACCCTGATCTCTGGTTTCATTGATCTCTATCTCGGTGATATAACAACGTTTACCAATATCTTAAGCAGTCAAGTGTTTATATAATCACTAACTTTTAAAGACTTTTAATTAATAGTACGATAGGTTTGTACACTCATAAATACACACTCGAGCCTTCGATTTTCAAAATGAAAACGATTGCGATTGCCAGTGCTTTAGGCAATAGCCCCTCGGTTATCGTATTGTCCACGTTTTGATATCTCTTATTTATTGACAGTTATGGCGGCTGAGTTAAAAACAATACCATAACAGGTCAGGTGATTTCATTTTTACCGCCTAGAATAGGGGCCCAGAGGGGCTATTGCCTAACGCACTCGCAATCGCAATCGTTTTCATTTTGTCTGCATTCAAAATGAAAACTGTGCGCGTTAGGCAATAGCGACGCTGGTCGTATATTAGAACAAAATAGTTTAAAATAAAGTTAGTTATAATGCAGATTCATTTTAACAATTAGAACCATTCAACATTATTATTACCAGAGAAAAAACATTTTCCCCATTTGCTGAGGCTGGCAAGACGCGCCGGCCCGATTCTGCCACGTTTGTGTGCTGACAAATGAGCTTAACCAACAGAAACGTTTCCCTCGACTTTCCCCCTCATTAATTAACCGGGATCTGACTAAGATTCCCGTCTTAAAAATACTTGGTAATTAAAAATGGAGGTATTTTTAACCGATGTACAAATTATCTACGAAGTATCTTTTACAAGAACTTACTTATCTCATATAAAAATTCCAGGCGCGGTAAAAATCGATTTTGTTACCTAAGTATTGCTCGTAATAGCCGAGATCGTTTAAAAGGTGTACGATTATTTTTAACGTAAATGGGAACGTCCGCGAAGAGATCGTTTAAAGATATTTAGATAACTATTTAGAAAAAACAGCGGGCCCTGCCAAGATGCACTACGCTAACTAGCGTTCCTATTAGTTTCGTTTTTTAACCAATCGCGTCACTGGTAGATGACGTGATACGAAAAGTCACGTGATCTACCAGTGACGCGATTGGCTAAAAACGAAACGAATAGAAACACTAGTTACCGTAGTGCATCTTGGCAGGGCCCTCAGTTGTTGTAATCACCAGTCGCTAATGTATTATGAGCGCTTTACTACCGAATAATCCGTGGCTGGCGTGAATACGTTGATATGTCTAAAACGGCAATTTTACAGGGCGCCAATTTTAAGGTTTGACATTTTCTGGTAAATCGGTTTTTGTTTGAAACTTTGATGTAAAACTTGATTTACCCATAATTTTTTGCATACTTTTGAATGATTAGAAGATATTTGTGAGATTCCTCTTAGTTTGATTAATATTAGACTTATCAACTTACGTTTCATCTAGTTATCAACGTATTCACCATACAAAGAGGGGAAAACTGACGTTTCGAGGAAGAAAAAAATCACGAAAATTCCATTTTGTGTTATTATACTACACAAAAGTTTTGTTAAATACAACTTTTTATTACCTTTCCAGTTGAAATTAGTGATTTAGAGAATCATGTCTAGTTTTAATAATAATAGACATATCAATTGGTTCACCGACGAGGGCGACGAGTTATCAACTAATTCACCGTATTAGTATGAAAAAATTAGAAATAAAACATCTTTTTTTTTAAATATTTTTTTAATTAAAGAAACTAAAATATTCATGACATGCAATTTTCGGAGTTTTCCCAAGAATTTTGTTCTTGTAGATCTTCCAAATCTGGGTTTATTTCGTCTATATCCGGGTCAGCTGGGGCATCCAAGAAATGTTCCATAGAGTTCTTGAAGTTCATGAATGTGATGACCTTTGGAACGATTTGTTCCCCATCGTCGGCTCAATCGTCAATAATCTAAACGCCCACCGATTTGAGAATACACACCCAATGAGGGTCAAAGCCATAATCACTACGTCGACGATTATATCCACTTCATAGACAACATGGAGGAAGCGATCAAGACTGGTGAAGGACGTAGTGACCATAAAAAAGAGCTAACGCAAAAGAGCTTCTGCGACACCTACCAGAAGAGAAGTTGGCGCCGGGAGGTGTAAAATTTCTTTGAAACTCCGAAGACAAACAACTGGAGCGGGTTCTGGGTGTCAACTGGGATCCCGACGCAGACAATTTTGTCTTTAGCATGAAGTATCACAAAGTCGATAAAGAACTCCAATCTGGGACCAAATGACCGTGTAAGAGAAACATTTTACGGCTAATCATGAATGTTTTTGACCCTTGGGGATTCGTACTAACAACGACAATTAAGGCAAGACTGATACTTCAGGACATTTGGAGAGACGTTATTGGATGGGACGACGAAATAGGTGCAAACCACTATGACAGATGACAGATTTGGCTATACGAACTAGAATGGCCGAAGAACACGCGGATCCCACATTGGCTGCTGACCGACAATTGCCTAAAGGAAGGACAAGTAGAATTTCATGTGTTCTGCGACGCCAGCTCTCGAGCGTTTTCAGCCGTCGCGTACCTTCGAAGACCCTTGACTGACTCAGCCTTCGTAATGGCACGTGGACGAGTAGCTCCCCTAAAGAACCTTAGTATTCCACGGTTAGAACTCCAAGCTGCTGTCATGGGCGCCCGTCTCTCCCAGGGTTTGAGGAAGTATGTCAACACATCCTTAGAAAGGACGATTTTCTGGACGGACTCCAAGATGGTCTTAGATTGGATCAGATCGGAAACTGGACGTTTTAAGCCCTTCGTTGCACATCGCGTCGCCGAGGTGACCGAATTAACAGACTCTCATGACTGGAGGTGGGTTCCGACATACCTCAACCTAGCCGACGACGCAACACGAGACGTGGACACTACGAACCATTCAAGATGGTTGGACGAACCAAATTTCCTCAGGTTTGTTCTCGGGGTTCTTCCAGCTTGCGTTTCCTACTAAATAAATATAAAATCATTCGCTTCTGCAAAACCACGAATACAACATTATTAAATAAGAAAGTAACATTTCATTCACGCTAATGTTAGACGGACGACGTGTAGCTTACTACTTACTTTTTCCTCGTCCACCGTTGCAGATCACAATCTTATAACAACAAACTTACTTTAAAACAAATCAGTTCAAATTATTATTATTTATTTATAATTATTTTAAAAAAGTTCTAGAGTGAGCAAGTAAGCGTCGTCGTCGCCGCCCTGGCCGGAAACTTTATGTGTAAGTAGGGTACCTACACAGAGCTAGTGACATGCCACGCTCATAGAGATTGAACATAACCGATTTTTTACAATTGCTTTTTTTGTAAACAATTTTGCGATTGTTAATAAATTAGTGAAATTATTTTAATATCGTGAAAAAATAAATAGAAACACCACTTTTATTGCAATTAGTAATATTGACAACTATACCTACATATTCTTATTTACATTATTATCTGAAAATATACAAGTATACCGGTTTGTTCCCTTAAATAAAAACATTGTTAACTATACACGTCGAGGTTTCAGCACTGATTTTAATTGTTTGTCAGTTAATATCTTAAGATATTCTGGAGAATTAAAATATTTTTAAAATATATGTTGAGATATCGTATTATTGCGTTGGTTCATTATCTGTACGTAACGTGATAACTCGGTGGACAGTAGTACAAGTTAAGATGTCTTATTACGTACTCAGATTTATTTACTGTACGGAAGTTGACAACTTAATGGACATAAGTATAAGTTGAGATATTATATTAACAACTTACATATTTTAACCGTACATAAATTGACAACTCGATGGCCAGTAATATAAGTTGAGATATCACATTATGCACTTAGTTTTAGTTACTGTGCGTTAGTTGATAACTCGTTATATATGATTTTTTTGATTGATATGTCGTTATGTTAAAATAATAACGTTATTACTGTAATCGAGAGTAAATTGATAAAACCATTTATAAATCTATACACACAATGTGATGTGTAATATGTCTTTTTATCCACAATCACTTGCCAAAAGTATAGTTATCAATGTATGAACAAAGGTCATAACTGAAAAAGTAATAAAGATAAAAATATGAAAAAAATTACCTATATAGAAAAAAAAATAACGAAGCGTTTAAAGGAATAAAAAAAAAACATGTAAGTCGAGATGTCAACGTCTTCACGCCAGCCACGGAATATCACCTCATCAAAATCTGTGACTTCTGTGTTCTTTAGTTAAAATTGTAAAAATTGGTCGTGATTCACACTAATAAGTAAGATAGTCTTACATCACAAGAAAAAAAGGTATGATTCCTTGTTAGATTAAGACAGATGATAACATTCATATAGATTTTGGTATGTGCATACATTTTTGACGATATATTTATTTATCTAATCTTTATTGCACATAAATATATTATGTACAAATTGGGGATCTAATGCCTAATGGCATTCTTTATACATATTTACCATATATATATTTTTATTCTTTATTTATCTACGCTTAGAAAACCTAATTTCCTGCGGATTACTCAGATCGTTATCAAAAACGAAAACTTACCTGGTTCTGGCAGAATGGCCCAATAAAAGGGAGAAATATTGGCATTATGAGCACCTTTGTATTCATCCCTTATTCCGCTTTTGTAATAAATTTTAATCAAATTAACAACTTTTCTGAAACAAGAGACGTGCTTGCAACATTCCTTTGTGGCATCTCATTGTAGGCGTGGTGGAGTTAAAGTTAGAAAAACTTTTGTGTTTAAGAGATAGACATTTGTAGTCTAATTTCTTGAAAATGTCTCATAATATCTTACAAAAACAGTTAGGAGAGCACTTGGAGCCTATTTCTTACGACGGTTTGCTCTCTCAGTCGCTTACACATGGTCTTAATGCTAGTCGTTCGTACTTTACCGGAACACGATAATTATAACAGCTTTTATACTGTACATTTTACTGTAAAAACGGTATGGTTTTGTTTTGGGTATCTTCCTTATCCTTATTAAATGAGAAACATTAATAAACTAAATATATAGGGTATGCTTGTCTAATTTGTATAACATTTCAGAACAAACTGCCGTAGTAATAAATTAAATTTCAACAGGCGATGTTTCTGCTTATCCCCTTTTAATTAAAGAATATAAATCAACCAAAATAAGTAATTTTATTCTTACCTATAAATTCACAAGTCAACAATGATAATTATTTACATTTAACTTGCGATAATGCGTATGAACAGTCAATTTCTGATTCAACCTCCCACTTTTTATCTGTCAAACCAGTGATGTCATCTACATTTCTATTAATGTACGTGTAATAATGGTAAACTAATTAAATGTTATTCTAAACTACAGGTTAAATAGGTTTTATTTAAACAGAAAGGACTTATCCGAAGTGAAACTACCTTTGACATGTAATCATATTCTTAAAGTTACGGTAGCTCTTATTTACTTGACAGTAATAAACAATTCGATAACATGTCAGAGGCAGTATAAGTTTACCCAGTAGAATAATACTTAAACCAAGATTCCTGAAACAAGACTCCGTCGTATACTGTGACCGTATTCAAGAAAAAATCTTTCGTAACGCGGCGCGACGCGACATGCTTAGTGCTTGCTGACGGTGGACATTATTGCATTTTTTTTTCTTCAGTGTTGTTCAAAATATTCTTGCAAATACAAAAAACCAATACAATTATTATCTGGTGAATTCTTATTACCTCAAATGTTTTAGGTACGAGTAAGTACGAGTTTTCTTAAGACATTTATTTTTCCGGCGCTGCATTAATCTTACTACAGTCGTCATCCGATAGTTTTGCAAAGTATCGGCTTCAACCGTCGCCCAAAAAAAAAATACAGGGCGGGGTCGTAAGGAGACAACTAAGGTGGAATAAACTAATGAAGTTTTCTGGGGATTTTTTGTAGAAATTACACGTTTAATAAATCGGCTAAAAATGGTATCTTATCACAGAAAGTATACGTGCTTACCTAATGCCTACATTTATAGTATAATAAATTCACAAAGACTCACCCTAAACTTTAATTTTGCAGCTTATCGATAATTTTCGTAATTTTAGTAGTGAACGGTACAGCACCATATTATTTAATAAGGTAAGTCGTCAAAATACATAGCGTTTAACTCAATGCTATTTCCTTTCCTGGTTACAGGATTTTTTATCACAAAATAATTCGCTTGGTCTAAAGCAATGTTTGAAGTTCAATTTTCATTGTTTTATTCCTTGACACAAAAAGCTCGGAAAATAATTTGGTACAGCCCTCGGTCCGTAACACTGTTATTATATTCTGAGAACTCCAGCGTATGGACTTGTCAATTTGTGATTCGTTTTCGTTTAACTTTGAGGCCGACTTTTCGCCAGAAATAGACAATTGGTTTAAAATACTTTTTTGTCTGCTGTTATTATTTTATGCCCCATAGGTGCTTTTCGGATTGTTTTACGTTTAACATAACAATAACCAGAGAAACATCAACAAAGAAAGAAAATCATTCCCTATATTTGCTTTCTTTAAAATTGATCTTTACATGTCAACGAAACAACTCACAAAATTATATTTTAACACTTCCAATAAAAGTTCAATGCGTACCTTTTACAATATTGCCAAAGCTATTAATTTGACAAATGCCAAGATTATGTATTATGTGTCGCTGTTGGTAATTCGTTTCACCCTTACGAGTTCGGGCGGGCCTTTGATTCCAAAAATGTCATACGTGTCTCCTGCTGGGCAAACACAATCGTATTCAATCTGATTAACACTCACTTCTAACAGCCCCTTTGTAAGCGATTTTGGATCAAGATTAGGGTGTCACAATGTAATTCTTTACATTTGAATTTAACCATTGACAATGGAGCGCTTAAATGCGAGTTGAAATAAACAATTTCACACGTTGTTATCAGAGGGCTGCGCGTTTTGATTTTATCGTTGACTCAAAGGGACAACAGAACTCTTTAAAGCGATTTATTTGGTTGTTATTACTTCGTACTCAACACTACACAAAAATTACAGTGACAAATTAAGTATGGTCAATAGGGTTCATTAATTAATTGAAACATTAAAAATCTAGTGGATCATGCTACGACAGCAACGCAGAAATTATAGAAAAAGTAGAACACTGCCTCAACTATCTATATCTCTGCGACCAGCTTATTCATAAATTATTCCAGGGGAAATTACATAATCAGAAATTCTACCGTACCTAATTAAAGATTCATACAATAAATCAGATTAACAGAATCAAAATAAAGAACAATATGACTAAAAGTATAACAAATAGGAAAACATCAATGAAAGGAAAATCTCCTGAGAATCTATTGCGCAAGTCACTGAAGCGTAGGAAATGTATGAATCGCTGATGATTATGACCCCGTTCCGGCACAGAGTCTAGAAATTTACCCAAATGTACCCCAATGAGTTCAAGTCATCAATATTAAACTAAGTAGCTACGGCATTTACCTGAAGCGAATTCATGCGTGAACGATAAATTCAGTCAAGTAAATGTAATTTAGTAATGCGGTCGCATATCGTCTTTAAATGTTTCTGTACCTAACTATTGTATCACAGTATAGTTGGACGACCTCTCTTAGACAAACCGAAATTTTCATCGTAGGTAACAACCAAATGGAATGTAAATACGTAAAGGGATATTCTACTATCAGGGTCCTAAATTTTAAACTGTTTAGCATTTTATAACTATCAAAGGGGAAACCGAAAAGCCATTTACTTAAATCTCAAGAGCGAATGTTTCGCATTACATGAGCGAAGCCTGCGTAGTCTTAGCATGTTTAGCATATTTCTACCTTTAGATTGAGTTCCCAAGATACACCGTTTATATCGTGCATAATGTACGTACAGGGTGACTCACAGCACTGCTTTAGTGCATTTAATGTGATTCGCTGCGACACTACGGGTTGCATTAAACTGCTCCCTGTTTACTTAGTGTCGCCCCGGGCCGACCTGCCTCACGCTTCGTGACAGGTTATCAAAGTAAGTAGTGACTTGCACTAACATCAGTTATTGATGAATCACAGTGGGGGCGAGGAGTGTAGGCAATGTTAACTTCATAACATAGGAGAATTGTAATCATTTTACAAAGTTTGTTTCTCTTTATTGAGTTTCAAATTGAAAGTTAGGGTGTCTTTGTAACCTGCTTTAAAAACATTATTCGGCGGTCCCAGAAGCTCCGGTTTAGAGTTACCCTCGGACGAAGCCAATAAGGTTACTTCAAAGGGAAGCGCTTTATTATTAGATTTTCTGTTGGTTAAGTGTAAAGGAAGTTAACGAATTAGGCTCTTGTGAACTCCTCTCTATACTCTACCTACAGCAAGACTAGTTTGGAAAACTGCACATGGTTCACTAGATAAGTTTAAAATTTTCGCTCCGAACTTCAGAGCGCTCGCTTAGCTCAGCCAATTTTACCAAGGATTTGTATTCACGACTCAAGAATAAATAAATGAAGATGCATATTTTGCAATTGTCTTTGTTATTTGCGCAATTATTCGGCTTTTTCACTTAATAAAAGCAAAAAATATCTAAGTACCTATAAAAACAACAAGTACGAGCTCATTTTCTATTAAAGTTATTCGGTGCTTAACTCAACTAGAACTTTGTAGCAATGACGTATCGTAATAAAAACGCCGCATCTATAAACTTGGACGAATTTGTCATTGGGACAGTGTTTGCTTGACTGTGTTTACTTGTTTTAATATATCGAGTCCACTCCGATGTTAAAGGGGAAGATAAAATAAGATTATCCTTAGCTTGATTTGTTCTCACACTTACCTCTCTCTTCGCCAGTGGCAGATAAAACGTTCTATTTCAGGAGTAATAATGTTCGTGCGTCAGCAAATACCTTTCTCACAAAGCATTTCAAAACAATAACTACTTTTTTTCAAAAATAGATTTTAAAAGTGACATGAATATACTTTAATTATAGTCTTACAAAAATACGACGGCTTAGTAAATGTTTTTGCGGTTCACTAATGTTTGACCAAAAAAATATTGACAAATGATCATTTGACAAACAACGTTTCACCAAATAATCATTTGGCAAACGTGACATTTGACAAAAGTATCATTTTGCAAAAACTCAATTAGCAAATGATCAATTAGCAAACACTACACTTGGTAAATGTGTTAAATAATAAAATGTCAATTGACAGTTTTCCATTTCACCAAATATTATTTCCTGTAGTTTACCTATTTCTGGGCAGAAAAAAATAACCTCGAAGGCCAAGGCGGGAGCAAAGCTCCCGCCTTGGCCTTCTAACCTAACCTATCCGAGTCAGTTCTGCCCAGATTCGTCTTGCTCGTTGCATTTAAAATTTTGTCTGATAACTCCGTTGCTAAATGTTCATTTTGTCAAATAATTACTTATAAAATGTAAATTTAACTGTTGATCATTTGAATAAGTGAGCCATTTTTAAAATGACAACTAGTAAAATGATCAATTGGCGAAACATTTTTTTGCAAAACGTTGTTTGTCAAGTGTAATTTTGCCAAATGACTTTTGGTCAAACGGCAGGACACCGTTTTTGCAGATTGTTACACATAATTGAGATTATTGTTTTAAATTAAAATTAAACTAGGTACATTCATTTGTGTTGTTTGGCTCGCTGTTTATATTAATGCACACGAGTATGTGTTTTCACTTATCTATCCTTTTACATTTATCTACAGTTACCCTTATACCGCAACCGCCCGGCATGAAATTTAATTAAGTATGTTACGGTTCTTTTTCACGTCTGAATCAAGAGAAAATGTTAAACCGATTTACGTAAAGGCTTGAAAAGTTCGTATTTACACATTACGCTGCAGAATTTACTAGCAGGGTAACTTGTCGATAGCCGCAGACACGACTAAATATTCTATTACAGTGAGTGGAGATGAAATGAGTGCATACATACAAATGAAGTTTTCACCTCTGGGTGATACAACATATAACTTTAAAACCTACGAGAAATGAGTTAGTGAAAAATGATACTTATTTTAATTCTTTAAGTTATCACTTTATCGAGTTTAAAAATAGGTCCTTTAATTAGACATCCAAATATAATAGGTTAGGTTAGGTTAGGTTAGTTTGACATAAAAATCCTGGAAAATTAAACGGTTTCAGAAAATAATGCGTTTCTTACATATATATACAAGTAGAAACAAACGAAACAGTTGTGAATTTAACTGAGATTTGCCCATTATTTTACATTAAAAAATCAATATTTGTTTCATAATTTACTATAGTGAGCAAGTAACATCCATCTCGTGTTTGAAACCAACCAGGCATCTCAAGCCTCAAAATCTCAAGCCAAACTGCATGTTTAGAGTTCGGAGGTTTGTTTCAGTTTCCACGGCCGAACTGTTGTTACCCTTTGCCGCCCCGGCGGCGGTACCTTATTACAGGGCCTATTGTTTCAAATACTATACCATTTATGGTTTCCTCGTGTAATCGCATGCAGGCTGCGCTGTTATTGCGTTCCGTAATTAGAAGGCGCCGTGCTTTACCTATACACTTACCGGCGAACTATCGCCGTCCGCCATCGCCGCGAGACTTGGCTTGCTCGTTGCAGACAAAGCATTGTTCACTCCTGAGCATATCTTAGATAAAAGGCGGCGTATTTGAACGTGCTTACTTTTCTGATGTTTTACGTGTCGTACCTTGCTTGCCTGCTAGCTTTGTTTTATTTACGTTTGTTTATATTGTACTCGATGATTAATCATTTTTCGACCTTGTGATGTGTCATTCGATTAAGTTAACATTTAACGTCGCATAAGTCGGTGCTATATTATAGTGTCATAAAGCTGATCTAATAAAGCCGGAAGGTGGTCACAAGACCTTTTTCGTACTAAATGTTGACCTACAGAGATTATATTCGTTAAAATTTGACTCATTGAACAGATCTGATGATATAAAAAAACAGTAAAAAAA
The DNA here is from genome assembly GCA_923062465.1 of Acleris sparsana. Lineage (NCBI taxonomy): Eukaryota > Metazoa > Arthropoda > Insecta > Lepidoptera > Tortricidae > Acleris > Acleris sparsana. Next base: position 9,850,098 of record OV281293.1, read on the forward strand.
TCATCATTATCATCATCATGTCAGCCGAAAGACGTCTACTGCTGGACATAGGCTTCCCCCAAGGCTCTCCACTCATGGGCGGGCGGAGCACATTGCTCGCAGGACTGATGGCCGATGGGGTCAGAAGGTTCTGGAGTGGGGTCCGCGAACTGGAAGACGAGCTGTAAGGAGGTGGAGTAACGACCTCGTAAGGATCGCGGGAGCGCGGTGGATGCGAAAAGCGCTACACCGGGAAAAAAATATTGAAATAAAATGTTTTAACTATATTTTTTACATCTTATTATACTTACGGAGCTATGACATGAATCAAAACACTTTAAATTATTTAGAAAAACACTAATATTTACACAAATGTTCCATCTATTTCGGGTTATGTCTCATCGTAAATTAATTTATGGTCTTTACGTAAGGCATCGTAAATATTTGGCAGGCAAACAAAGCGAGTAAAAGGGCAATAGTCTCAGCGAAGAATATTAGGGCAGCCTTCACCCTCCCGTGGACAAAGACATAGAAGCCAGCTGGTGTTATTGAGCCGACCGCGCGGCGCCGGGAACCTGTTACATAGTCGCTATCAGTTGCCAAACTATCTATGTACCCGTGGATCGGCAGGGGGTTAGTTTATTTGCCAAGAGCGCGTTGGCAAGTAGACTATTTTCAGATGTCCAACTTTGCGCCACAGGAACTGGTATGAAAAATTATACCTCGCAGAATTTTGTCGGAGCACAAGTTTATTTAGTCGTAGTTTGTAAAGAAATATGTAGCGCTTGGTGTAGTGAAATTCAAGGAATGTCACTACACCTATGTGAAAAAGTTATTAAAAAACTTTAGCACGTTATATTTGTAGTGAAGTTATTCATTTAGTTAACGCTGACATCGGAAATAATGATAAAAATAATATGTAACCTTTCGTTTACGTTCTATATATTTTTAAATGAAGATTCGCGTTTTTGTAATTTAGTAGTCCTCTTAATTAGCCTGCTAGTTATAGATTTGGTGGCGCGTAGCCCGACTAGTTGCGCGATCCGTCAACATTGGCGAACCACTGTTAATATTGATGTTGCGTGTTACGCGCATAATACTGCGCTAAACGGCTCTATAACTCAAACTGGAATAATCTTGTGCTGACATCGAAGCTCTGCTAAGCCATTATGATGAATCATAATGGATTACCTCTTTCTTTCTAGAACTCCTTGCTAAACCTGCTATGTATTTTAAGCGGGTGTGTAATGATTTACATAGTTACGATCAATAGTAGAATCAAAATATACAGATAAAATGCATAATCAGTATCCATAACCTGTAAGTACCTATACAAATACACTGCATAACTGCATACTGTGCAAATAGTATAATAGTCGCCTCATGTAATGTTTATCATGGATAATGTACATTTGATATAAGCACGGAGAAAAAAATGTTAAAAAATCAAGAACCGTATGACAAAGTCAAAGGGGCTCCGCGCAGCTATTTCGCGTGGAAGAGGGGCTTCAAGCCTTGACGCAACTCTAACCTAACCTAGCCCTTCAAGGTGAGATTGACATAGGTAATCTAGAAAATTAGCTTTCATTATATAATTATATCTAATTCGTTTGTACATTTTATGTAACATGATATTATATCACCTGATCATAACATTATTGTAAATGATTTTATTCTTACATACATACACATATGTACATTAAATCACGCCTTTTTCCCAGAGGGGTAGGCAAAGACCACTTCTTTCCATCTGCTACGATAATGACATAAAAAAAAAAAGTTGAATGCGAAATAAAAGGGTACCTATATCCAATATAAATTTTGTTCTTATGCTGGACGTTTATTATTAATTTCGTAGGTAGTTAGTTACTTAAACGAAATTGTGCAAAACGCATTAAGACTGAAGCGCGCCCATTTTCAGCAGGTCATTTCATAGACATAGAAAATACCTTTTCTTAATAACCATGACAAGGATCGGGAAAACGCCCGTCATTTTGAAAACATAATCCTGTTCCGTACAGCAGAGACTTCCTTATGATGTTAATTAAAAATATTTGAAGGTATTTTACATTTATTATACCATAATTCATATGTTTTCAGTGACAATATTATTAATTAATAACACTGGAATGGTTTTGGGAAAATAAACTCTCGCCAATCAAAAATAACTTCATTTAAAAAAAAGTTTTTACTTGTTTGTCCATAAAGCCGTGAATTTAGGACCTATTTATGAGTCAAAAAACTTCGTCTACAGTCTACGGACGTCATTGGGGCATATTGAATCGTTGAAGTCGGGTTACTGTTTGTCTGTTTGATTGCGTTTTCCCATTACATTATCGCTGAATACATATACATTATTGTATAATAAATAAATAAAATACCTAGTAATATTTTTATTTTACATCAACGAAGTCTCTGCTGTACGGAACAGGGTTATGTTTTCAAAATGACGGGCGTTTTTCCTATCCTTGACCATGAACAACTGCATAATAGCAGTCGATCGGTGCGGTGCCGACCTTTAAAGAATGAGAGGAATAATTAGGAACAAGAATAAAAAGGGTTCCTCCACTGACCGAATCACAACATATATTGTTATAGCGAAGCAACAGAACTTTTTACCACGGGTCCTACAAAGGTACGTTACTGCAATCAGAACGGCTACATCGTGAGTCTATCTATCACTAGTTTACGTAATGTAAATACATTGCCGTCAAGCAGCAGTATTCGCATTGCTGTGCTCAAGTGTAGAGATACCTTAGCCGGCATTCCATGTCACTTAATTCCAAGGGTTGGCATCGCATACTCAATCTTAAAAAATGGCAATGTCCTGGTGCCTCAAAGTTGACTTACTATTGGTGGCCTGTGTGTCGGTTTGCTTTCTCTATTACATTTAAATTATACCGTCGTTTTATTTTTCATATTTATAATACGAATAGTTTCGCAGGTTTCTGAGGTAGTATGGTAGTATGGTTCGGTTCTGCGAACGTAAGACGTGACCCGCCTGTTGGCAACACGACGTGCATATTTAATTAATTCTATTTGCTGACGACACGGGCGCGTGAGAACCACCCTTTAACAAGTTTCATTATTTCTTTACCTTTAAAATATGATGCTAATTATGCTCAGGTCAGGTGAGTATATTTTTTCACCGTAGAATAATTTATATGTTTTATAAAGAAACTGCTTAATCGTTTATTTCGTACTGTTTAAGTCAATATTAAATAAGTCTTCATTTCCATATTTAAACACACTGACTGAGCTTCCGAAAACGTTAAAATCTAGCAACACTTGCCTAATTTCATTAACACTTTATGTGCGCAATTGTAATGTAGGCAGCATTTAAAATCATTATTAATGAGGGTTTTAATTGAGTGAGTATGAGCACGCGGTTAAATATGTGTCTCGGGGGTTTAGTCGCGGCGTAATCCACGCCCGCTGCACCTGGGCACATTACCCCGTTTTACCCGACAAAATGAAATATCATGAAAAACTTTATACTTAACGCTGCCCTCCGGCCGACTAATGTTCGCTTTCGACCTTTTTACAAATACTTACGGAGTTAAATATTTTCAGAGCATTTTTTCATAACATAAGCTGGTAGAAACAATGAAGTAATGAATACTGTACCAATTAATACAATTCTGACCAGTTAAACCAATAAATGTTGAACATTATTCAAGTGAATTCAAAAGTACTTTTGATAAATTACATATTACTGTAGTGCATTCATTATCCGCAATTTTGGTGGAGTACGTACCGGTTTATTACAATAGTGATGATAATTATTCCGGGCCACAGTGGCGGCATTTCCCGACGGTTCAGATATTAAGTGACAAAAACTGAAGTGCCACGAGATTGCTACTGAATCTCTTTGAACTCGGGAAAAGCCAATGTTTGGATTTAGATAACGTAAAGTCCCACTCGCTTTATCCGGGATTCCATTAGACTGTAGAGAGAACAACCAAAATCACTTTCCTTGCGCCCGCAGCACTACACTTGTCGCCTGACGAAAATTTTATTGGATATTGACTCCGGTTTCTCTTTGCACCTTTGCATTTTTCTGGAATAAATCAAGTGGAAAATCCCTTGTTTGGCTCTAAAACTTTGAGCAACGAAATTTCGTAGCGTAACGATGTTATAGTGAAATAGAGACACGTATAAAAGTGTACTCAGTCAGTTGACACACGTCTTCTTTATGAGAACCTATTTACGATTTGCTTAGAACTTTGCTTTCCTTATTATGGGTTACCAGCGTCCTCAACACGTATGGAAAGTTTTGGTCATGAAGGTTTTGTTACGTACTTGCTCATTAGAAGCCCTATCTAATAAATAATGGTTCAGATATTGACCTATGATTAACTTACACATAAATCTAGCTTCTAAAACCATAATTATTCTGTTGGTAATATAGGCTTAAACAAATGGGGATAAGCCCCTGATTATCATTTGTAATTGCTATTTATTTGAGTTTGTGTGCGGAGCAATGTGTGTGCGCGGTGTGAGCCGTGTGAGCGACTCGCCGCCCACGGCGCGCGGCGATATGAATCTGCAGCGAGTGTTCGTTGATCATGCCGCAAGCTGCCAGATTAGTACGTGCCTCCAAATAGGTGCTATTCAAAAGCGTCTAGCCAAAGTTTGCCAATTTATATAAATGGCACCATTTTACTTCAACTATTTAAGCGAAATAAAACGTTAGTTTGCACTTTTGCACTGCTGAATTGTATTGGTAATTGTGGGCATTTCAAACCCATATAAGATGATAATGGTGATCGTTACGAAAAGGTTACAAAAATGCATTTATACCAATAATTAATTGGATGTATTTTCAAGAAAAGAGTCCACAACCGCAAACAAAATTGTCTAAAAATTATACAGAAAATACCTTTACTTTTCATTGCTGTCTGATGACAAAGCCCTTGCTCGTATAGTTTCACCTACGACGAAAGCATCCCACGTAGTATCACTAATGTACGATGTCCCGTCTCCAGGGGACCCATTGTTGAGTATCGCAGGGGACGTAATTTCTATTACCCGATTCTAGTTTTGCTGACCGGCGACCCATTTGGCTTAGGGAGTTGTTGAGAGAGTGAGTGCCGTGTTTGTCTCCGATTAAATCGTTTGCGAATGGACGCTATTTTAAGTACCGAAGTAATCTGTTCAGGATAACGTAGTGGTTTCGCCATGGGTTAAAACTTTGCAAAGCGCTAGAGTTCTGGTTGTTGATAGTTAATTTTGAATATGATCATGCCATCAACTTAGTTATGAATAGAACATGAGACATATGATTAAATATGTACCTGTATTTGATACCAAATTAAATGCTTCACTTCTCAACACTTGAAAAGAATTAAAGTTAAAAAATAATAAAATGGCAGCTCGACTGCTCTACCCCAGACCTCGATCTTCGCGTATCTAATTTGGAATAAAGAATAGGTGCAATTATCCAGCATCATCTTTTACTGTCTTCACATAAATGTCAATGCGGTATCGTTATCGTTCGTCCTGGTACCCAACTAATACGAATGGAACCGGGAGTTTCAGAACTAGCCCATGCACAATCAGTCCAGGAAATTCCTTATGCTCGGTGCCAATTTGGTTTTCTTTCCTTAACGGCAATATTTCAATGACTCCTTCTAATACTGCGTGATATGCGCGGAACTCGCAGAAGCGGGGCAGTGAGGGCTCAGAGCAGAAAATACCGCATAATACGGTTAACATGCTGATACCGCGCTGGCACATGGGAGGGTCTTACCGTTTTGATATACTTACTTATTCAGCGTATTGAAAACTACATTTTATGAGCGCGTCAAAAAACTAGCTGCCTAACCCTAAATATAAAGGTATAGGCAAAGGACTTCTGAAATTATTCTGACTGCTAATACAAATATGTATTACTAGCTTCTGACCGCGACTTCTTCCGCGTAGATTTTGGCTATTAATATTCACTCAGGAATTTTCAATTTTTCGCGATAAAAGGTTGCCTATGTGTTACCCGGGGTTATCGTGTCGTATGTTAACACCATTCCAAATTTCAGTCAATTCCGTCCAGCCGTTGCAGCGTGAAGGAGTAACAAATTAACACACAAAAACACACAAACCTTCGCATTTATAATATTAGTAGAATAAACGCACCTAACATGTTCTGAATTTGTTTCGCACATTAGCGGGATACCTACATCTATTCATGCAGATCTAAGTTGATTCGTTAAAAGTCGGATAATACTACGCGATAACACATGTTGATGCTTAATATGTTTCGCGCTCTGACCTAAATTTACTCAGCTGCATAAAATTTGAAGCATAAAAATGTGCATTTACTACATTAGGTACCATATTTTAAGTTTTAGTATTAAAAATTAGTTAAAATCATAAAATAATAAACTAAGCGAACCTAAGTAAATAATAGTAGGTATACGCGCCTTATTTGCGCCCGGATCTTGTCTAAACACCTGCTCCAATGTTTGTATGCAAATAGTAAATTGCCCCGCTTTTACCTTCTCTCTCTCTCATTATTCAACAGAAATATTACACCTATTGTGTTGAAAATAAGACTGCCCCTTGAAACTATTCTTTATACACTGCAAAATATACTCAATTTTATTCTTAGATAAATAAGTATATGAAATGTACAAAATAACTGGTAAACTTTTACTCAGTTCTCAAGTCTTTGAGCTGTCTCCGACATTGTTTACGAAAGAAGTAACCCATCTATTTCTATTTCGGTATAGTTATTTTCCTTTAATCTTTTATTACTACTTAGGAAAGGGATGGAAATAAAGAAAGAAAAAGCAATAACAATATAAAGAAAAAGCAAGTAAATAAGATGGTATTTAAGGTAACCGCCATAGCCCTTAGATATTTTTGTCATATTGCTGTTTCGGCAAATTCTTATATAGGCACATTTTTGTTTGGGCACATTTCCTTTTCAACGGAAATGTCAAAGTAATATTAAATAATACTCACACGTACTACTGTGCTTAGACATACATACATACACTCACACCTTAAACCTTTACTTTTCATTTATTGTTCAAAAACTTATTATTGTAATCATATTAAAATACATTAATAATATAAAATGCATAGACATGTTTATCTATGCAAAAAAATATGTTTCCAAACAAAAATGTGCCAATACAAGAATGTGCACCGACAAAAATATGCTGAGCGAGACAAGAATATAACGATAAAATAATAACAACATTTTCAGCCACGTTTTTCACTTCCTGGAGTGCTGTAGACGTTATTATCAGATTTGTTGATAATTATGCAAAAGTTTGGGAGTAACTAAATTTGTGAAAGATCGTCCTATTTTATTTATGTCACAATAATGTGTTTGTCCTTAGTTCCTGGCCCTGCTGACGCGCAACGTGATTGCCAACACGAGCCTCTACCACCGGCAGATGACGCTGTTCGCGCCCACCAACGAGGCCTTTCAGCAGTACAACGGGGAGATGGATGACAACCTCGTGCTTTACCATATCTGTAAGTATTCTGCGCTATCCACAGCGGCTTGCATCATTGCACAGCTTCACACGGGGCAGTAGCGGCTTCACATTTTAATTTAGGAGGAGCTATTTCCTTTAATACCTACATTAAAAACCTGACTTAACTAACCTGAGTTCGACATGAGACCAAAATAAAGTACAAGCTGTTTAACAGGATACCTAACTTTTCGTTTTCAGGGTACATATCCCCGGTCATCCCCCCTAGAGCCGCCCCTTTCACGGGCATACTCTTTCTACTCGTAATATTGCACTCTACTTAGCCCAAATTTCGGCTTCTGCAAAATACTGTAATATTTTATGATTATCTTTATTGCTTGTTTTCATTCTAGTGAACGATTTAACTACATTCCTCTCGTATTATGTGTGGTCCTTGTGTTATGTGTGGTCTTTCTTTTAACAACTCTTATTTTTGTTTACAATACTTACATCTAAATTTGTCTTGATCTTTTTACAACTTATTTTCTCCGCGTTTGCCTAATACTTTCAGTCACTTTCTATCTTTGATAAAAAAAGTCAATTTACTTTCCAACAATCTCTTATTTGTGTTACTGCATTTTTCTGTCAATTCTGTAATAGACATCATTTAAAAAATATATATATGTTGAGTATAGAACGAAAGCCTTGCAGTTTTAATCTCATTGATATTTTGAGGAAAATCACCGATTTAAAATATACATACGTAGCTGCTCGGGAAGGAACAGTCAAACGACATAAATACTTGATCAAGGCGTGTTGGGTCTGATGTATGTATACGACTGTCCATGACTGATAGGCCTCAGGCGGCGCACACATTATTAAGCAACATTCGTAACATATCATTTCTGCATGAATGGTTAGTTTTCAATAGAATTTCGTATCCAAGCTTATTTGATTGTGAAGCAACAATTATCTGTGAGTTGTGTTGTGTACATTCAAGGAACGATTTCCTTTCGCTCTTGTCTCAATGTGAATAAGACATAAAAAGGTACGTCTCTCAGTTTCCCTTACTGTACCTACTTTAACTAACTTTGCTAATAAGTGATAGTAGACAAAATCGAATAAATACTGTTTTGGGAAAATCTGTGTATTGCTTAAAGAGATCTGTAATAGTAGTGTAAATAAAATATAATGAATAATATCAAATAGCGGAAATTATTTTTAAAGCGTTTCTTATTGACTCCTATGATTTATTCGACATTGAGTATATATTATAGTAAAAAATGTATATATATTAGAGCCAAGAAGGAAAGTTAAATTGATTCCAAAATTTCGCACCTAATTGACAACAGTCTTTTTTTAAAAGGAGTTCTGCTAACAGTCATGCTTATAAAGGTTTATCACAGAAGTATACTACGTGTTAAAAAAATATATCAGGGTGATGGCACCAGTGTTAAACACTTTTAGCTGACACAGGCACCAGTAATGGACACTTAACACCTAATTCAAATGTCATACGGTCGTAAGTTGAATGTTGCCAAACAAATGAATAACCCTTATCTTCTGTAAAATAAGAATCAATTGTCCATAATTGGTCGTGGTCCATTACTACTGAGAAAAAATAATCATCAGTGTTTGATACGCCCCTTTGGACTAGTGGTCGAAATGACGTCATTTGGTTGGCAACCACGTTTTGCTAACACTAGCTGTGACGTATATAAGACCACGTGGCGTTTAAGCTCTTTAGCCATTAGCAGAAATCAGTTAATTTTAGTTTTATGAGACAAACCTCAATGAGCATGTTTTTTTTCCATAACATTCCGGTTGTCACTTACGTGGACGATCTCACCAACCATTAAATTTAATATTTAATTTTGAACAGTTTGGTAGTCGAGGGGTCAATGTGAGGTAGTCAGTCATCGCTATATTTATATGATATTTACTTTTTCAAAGCTTTGACTAATAGTATTTGACATTATGATATTCATGATCGATTCGCAACGCCTACCTAGCCAAGCCGTCAGTTACCAGATGACACTCAGCGCAGTCAGGTATCTACGGACGTATAGAAGGGAAACGAATAGACTGGGAGTAGCTGTCACAAACAATGACAATTTAAAATTATAATGGGCTTTAATATTACACGAAGTAAGAAAACAAAAATGAATAGGTACCTAAAATAAAAATATCTTAAATATGATGGTCATTAAAACGAATTTATTTAAGAAATTAATACCTGTGGAAATATTACTTTCTAAAGGACACACAAAAAGGTTTAAAGTTATATTTTTAATAATATTACGCCAATCAATCTTTAAAATAATTTTATCCCAATCCGAAGTGCTCATAATTAAATATAAAACGAAGCGCTTTTCATTTGTAACAAATCTATATTGGTTTCATCCAGTTTCAGATATTAATGAACACCGACTGTAATTATTTTAATACGGCGTAATTATCCTTGATATATCAAGGCAATTATTGGATATTATAATATTTATAACAGTGCCGTTGTTTTCTATCAACGATAATAACTTTATGTTTGCCTCTTCCTAAACTAAAGCGTAAACTTTTCAACATAATTTCTACGAAGCTTGTTTTGATACCGCCTTTTAAAACCATTCGTTCATTAGAAAAAAATATACTTTATTGATGGACCAAAACGCTTTGAAATAATATATGCGACGTTATTTACCCTGCACGCGAGTAGCACTGCTCATGGTGTAGATCTCTAAGGAAAGCTATTGCCAGCAGTGGACGTATTTCGGCTTAGATATTGAACTAACGCAACTAAATGAATAAATATAAATCCCTACCGGGGACAATCTCACACAAATTGACTTGTCTTAGGGGTGCTAAGTAAAGATAAACATACTTATATAGAGAAATAAATACTTTTGTAAGTAGGTACATAGAAAACACCCAAGACTCAGAAACAAATACTCGCGCTCATCACACAAATATTCCGATGCGAGTGCGAAGCACCTATGATTGTGTGCGAGTCGTCGCTAACATAGTTTCAGTTTAAAACCGAAACACATATTTTACTTTCATTCACCCATTCGATCAATTCGACGCAGCTCTTGTGTAATGTCTCAATATTATTTTATGTTCGCAGCAAATCTCGCCACTACATTGACGAACTTGGACTACGCAATATCCTCGGAGCTGGACGGCAACCCGCCGCTTTGGGTGACGCGGCGGCGCGACGCGACGCACGATGACATTTACGTAAACAACGCGAAAGTGCTCGTGTCGCGGTCGTACCAGGCCACCAACAACAATAATCATCGACAGGTAAGCTATGATACGGTTAAGTTAAAGTTTGTTATTAATTCATGTCTGTTTACGGATAATGTCGTCGATCCTAGACTAAGTATACCTGCGTAAATCGAATTCGACATTGTTGTTCTATGATCTAGATTCTATGAAATTCGACAACCGATTCACAGACCTATTTACCTCAGTTCCTGGTATCAAACATATTAATTCGTCTATTCATTGAGTTGCTCGAAGTCCGTGGTCGATTTCGTTAACATGTAGGTAAAAGTGTTATTTTGAACTAGACTTCAACTGGCGTTAAAAATAGCAAATAAATACATCATGACATTGATGAGTATGATGATGTTGATGATGATTAAGCTGGTTTTGATAACCTCGGTGATGATTGTGATTATGATGATGATGACCATCATGATGATGATTGTTCCAGATCCTGCACGTGATCGACCAAGTGCTGCAGCCACTGCAGCCACACGGACCAGGATCGCTCAGCTCGCCCGTGTACAGCCCCAACGCCTTCCAGTTCCTCGAACACTCCGACTCGTTCAACATCGGCCAGCATAGACTCAGGTAACTAAGCACTTAGCTAAAGCACGAGTTACTGCATTCAAGTTAGATACAGCGAAGTACTCCCAAACTCTCAATAAAGATAGGTACGAAGTTAACGTTAGAGTTAAATAATAAGTATAACGTATAACCCCATAGTTAGAGCAGCATGCCCAATGCGGCAATACTCCCGAGTGTAATTGCTTGAAGATATTCACCGAGCAGACATATCATATGCCTTGAAACTCAAAAATATACCTACTTAGGTACTTGCAAATAAAATCGTGAATTCATCATATCGAAATATTTGGTTTGTTTATACCAATAAACAATGGTTTGGTTAATTACTTACTTACACAAACTCAAAAAATCGTTTTAAAATAACATGAGGATTTGTCTATAGTTTTCAACATATACTTAATGAATATTTAACCCAAGATAAAGTGTTTCACGTCTAATACCTACCTAATTAATTTCAGCCAATATACCTAGTCCTAATAATGCTGCGTAAAATGACCAGTAAAGCATACGAACAAACATACAAGCGAAGCGAGGTGGATAGACAGAGAAATTATAAGGGCCCCATTTTTCCATTTGGATTTCGCTAAGAACCTTTTAAAATACCCCTAAATGTATAACTATGTACTTTTTTATTTTCTTAAGTGCACTACGAGTAGACGAGCGCTAAGTAAACGAGAATTTGCAAATGAACCTTGGACCACCCAATGAGGAGATATGGAAACTACGGTCGACGAACTATAGATAGTGCAGAACCGCTCATACGAAAAGTACTTTACAGTAGCATGAGCGCGAAGGTTTCAATTATACGTACGTCGCGTTTTCGAATCGCTTTTATTATTCGAAAACGTGATCGGTACCCTTACCAAGAGTTACAATAACCGTACTCGCTAGCCACTCGAATGCTGTCCCTCGCAGACTTCGCAGTATTTTTATAGAGTGCGAGGGACAGAGTATACGACTCGCTAGCGAGTACGATAATTGTACTTAACTCATGGTAAGGGTTCTTTAACGGACCCTTCCCATAGCACAAATCCCTAAAACTTCTCACGTTTCTATGCTTAATTATACGTAAATATTTACTTCAAAATCGCTCTAATGAAATTTTTGTACTAAACATGTAAACAAAGGCATTGTTCCGAGCGCCATTTATGATTTTCCGATGACGCTACGTTTACTTTATATATTTATTTCTTATTTATTTATAATGAATATACTAAATAGGCACTAGAATTACTCGATAAAAAAAAAGTTTGTACTCGAGTTATGGTCTCCTTCGATTAGAATCGCATGAACCCAAGGCCTTTAAGACGCCTATATTTCCTCCGGGTCCGATTTCCGAGACGGGCAATTTTTTTTCCTTAGGCCGTCTTACACTCATAGTACAACCTTATGTATGACTATTTATGGAGATAAATACCGTAAATTATTTTAGTCCAATATTTTTAGTTCTATTCGCGTAATTCCCCATTTTCTTTAGTTCCTAATCATTTTTTTTTAAATGGTTATTTTATCACACGTTTTATTTTCAGTTTTTTTTGCTAGACAAGTTAGTTTAGGACTCGGATAATTAGTGTAAGATGGTTTCGTAATATTTATTACTATACATACTTACCTTATTTAGAAGCCTTTATCAATGTTTACATTATTTATAGTATTTAAAAAAGTTATACTAAGCTTACGTCGAATCAATAGCCGTTTCCTATTTTAGCAAGCGTGCATCAGTACATAATTCATGGTATCCTTTTTTTTTAAACAAATGTTAAACCCAAAGCATAAACTGAAGCCTAACCTTATATTCGATTATGCCAGACGGGTCTTTGTGAAACCCGCGCTTCGTCAATATAAAAGTTAAATACGCATAACCAGGGCCCCTATTCTACGGGTATAAACCATATTGCTTTTGACGTGTTATGGTATTGAGTATCTATATGAGTTAATAACTAAAAAAAATGTATAATATGAATGTGGGTGTTGTGTATTACCATTACTTACTGTCAAGTGAATAAGATCTATCAAAACGTTGATACGATAACAGGTCAAAGGCAACATTGTTTAACGTCATAGAATATAGGCACCGGATAAGTTACCATTTTCCCTTGCAAAGTATTCCATGTTCACCAATTAGGAACATCTCGTGCCAACTGCTCGTGAGTTTGTGACATGAACATAATAGCTACTTAGCAAGTTGCGAGTCGGAGCGAGTTAGGCAGAATTAATGTTAACTAGCTCGGGGTTTCGTGCGTTCGCTCATTGTGAACGGCATCAAAGGGCAAGACGACCCTATGAGTAGTCACCGCAGAACTGTGGGATGTTTACCACAGGGGACTGTCTATGCCGTACATACGCATAAAGTACTTCTTATTTTAACCCTATGTCATGTGTTTACTAAGACCTGCTATATTTTATGTTAAAAAAAAAAAAAAAGATAAAAGATGTTTATTCAGTAATCAGTAGTGTTCTTAACGTAACGCCATAGGTGGTCGGATTGCTAAATTAAATGGCCACATGGTTCTACCCAGTAGAAGTAGAGGCTTAGTGCCTACTTGGATTGCATCATTTTGATTTAAAAACGAATATTTAATTTAAACATAATATCGGGCCGGACCTAAAAGCGAGCTATTATTCGTTCTCTGCGGATGGTAGCCTGAACAGTGCAGCAAAACATCTTTCAGAGTTCAGCTGAACGAAATGAACCGGATGAAAGGACTAGTGGACAATAGCACTATTCGGAAACGGCTCGCTCTGTTATGTTATTTCCTGATGCAACCGCTGGGAGTTCGTTCCCACTGAATTGGTGAGTCACTGGGGTCATGTCAGGTTACTGTGTTGGAGTCGTTTTTTCTGCAAATACGAGTATGTTAGTTAAAACTATATAAACATTATTGTTAAAAATAGGGAATCATTTATTTATCAAACAAAAAATAATTCACAACAAGCTTCGTCAAATATGTATCAAGAATCATCAGCTTCATGCTTCGTCAAGAGTTTACAAAAGTTAATCAGCAACTTGCTTCATCAACAATTACATAAACTAATCTACTTACAAAAAATTTAGTAGTTACAGTAAAAGGTACTCGAAGTTGTTGAATTAAAAACGAGAAAAGCTTCAGTGGCATAGAAAAAAACAGAAAAACATTTTGGAATTATAGTGCAATCCATATCCAAGTTATTGAGGATTAGATATTAAGTTTCGGAATCACAAGTGATTACTATTTTCAGCAAGGTTGGTTGCGTGTCATTAAAACTTTTTTAACTCCTTAACTCATTACCAAATCGGAATCTTATGCCAAAAAAATAGTCAAGTGTTCTGAGAGAAGTATGCGAGGCGGCGTTGTCGTGGTGCCAGAGCAGGTCCTGGGTTCTTGACTTTGACCGCTTGTCACACCAAGCTGACAACACTTGTGGAGCACAAACTTTCACATACCATTCTGAGTTATCTGTTCTTTGATCCTCTAGTAACACGGTCGCTATATGCCCTATCTTGCAGAAAAATGAGGCAACCATTTGTTTGTGTGCTTCGTGCTTGGCGACATTGAGTTGGAGTCGGTTCATATTCGAAGCACCATACCGCTGACTGCCGCTTTGTTTCAGTACCGTAGTTGTACAAACATGTTTCGTCACCTGTCAGTATATCATACACTGTTTTCTTTTTGCCAGCGTCGAAATTCTTGATCATAAATTAACACTAATCCACGCGGCGTTCTTTCTGCAAATCGTTGAGTTTATGCGGCACCCATCTCGAACAACGCTTATGGAGGGACAGTTGTCCATGAATTATGGTTTGCAGTGCTGCTGATCCAATGCCTAGATCTCGCTCAAGCTCTACGTATATAATTCGTCGGTTGCCACGGATTTTTTTCCGGGGCTTGCACATTTTCTTGAGTAACTGCGGTTGGCGGTCGCCCCGACTTCGCCTCATCTTTAAAGCTTTCCCGCGCTCTTTTACATTCAGCAAACCAATTAAAGACAGTTGCACGAAAACAAACAGACTCACCAAAAGACATTCTTCAAAACCTTCTTGGGACTCTAAACCTTTTTTAAAGTCCTAATAAATCATAACTAGAAAATCTCGTCGAGTAAATTCCGTTGTAACCGCAAATTAAATCAGAAAAAGATATTACGCAGATTTCCGGACTATTCTAATTTTAAATTTATACACGATGGTCTATTACTGGCCAGTATCAATTAAATGAGCATGGAGTATCTAATTTATTTTCGCATGACCCTCGAACCGGTATAAAAGGAGCGTCCCTAAAAATGCCTTACCTACTATTTACGTCACTATATGAATTCGTAACTCGTTCAATAAGTGGTTCAGAGAGCAACATGGAACTGAAACTAGGATGCAACAACGATTACCAACTAAGTACTAACTAGGGCTTCGCGTGTTTCAATTACAACGAAACACAGCAGGTTAACTGCGTTTACTATCCATTAAAGTTTTCGCATTTGAATAACCGTAGACTTGGTAAATGTCGCATATCTCATCTCATCCTTAACTTGTTGATATATTATATTTTTCAATTAAATTGTTACGCTTGTACCCTAAGCTGTTTTATAGCCACGATTTCTTGAAAACATTTGATAGAGTTTTTTTTCGACATAATAGAGGAAGTTTCGTGATTGAAATGATTTATTCAGGTGCACGTTCGGGGTGCTGCCCCACACACCAAGCGGCGCGGCGCAGCGCGTCAAATCGTCCGCGCTTGATACGCGCCGGTTAAAAACCTCGACCTCGTCCGCCTCTGACGAATATTTTATTAGCCACGGATTCTCGTCGCGATACATAATTTACCAACTTTGATGCTGACGTTTACAAATTCCTTTACAACTTAAAAGTCATTTTAATTTATTTTCTTACTAAATAGACTGCAGCAAGTTCCAGCGAAATGACTACTGCAAACAAATTTTACTTTATGAATGTTCTAGAACATTCTCGCGTATCAAAACAAAATAAATAGGGTTTTCCTGTAAATAAACAAAAATAAAATGAAAAATGAAAATGCCGAGCGCTCCCGTTGACCCCAGGGTCTGGTTCACTCCCTAATATTTTATGTGCGGGGGAAGTCAAATCCGTGAGGCTAACTGCCGCAAGCTTTGACCTTCGAACAAACATGACATGTTGGCGCATTAATATTCATTGCTTTTATTAAATTATTATCGTGAAGCAAGTCGTAAAATGATAACTTCCGAAGCGCGGACTTATTTGCGACGGCCCCGGATACTTAACTCTATTAAGGTTCCTCGAGGGATTCGCACGCAGGGCTGAAATAGCGTAATTATTACTGCCATACATCGCAAATTACAAGACAATTATGCTTTTTGTGTACTTCCAAGCACTTTCAACGCGGTAATTTGGCAAATGAGACATTATATGCTCATACTGTGTCTTCTTTCGCAGATCGTTTAGGCAAAAAGTAAACCAACTTCACAAGAAAGAAGTTTTTAATGCTGACGGCAAGCACACTTTCTTCATTCCTGTTGATGATGGTTTCAAGGTTTGTCAATTTACAATTGAAAGTTTTCATCCGCAATTTTTTCGAATTGTAATATTGTATCAATGTTTTTCTAGCCTACGACCAGGACAGATTTGATCGACGCTAAGGTGGTGGATGGCCACGTGATCCCTCACAATGTTCTCTTCACAAAAGCAACGCCCGACACGCAGGAGTTTGAGACCTTAGCATTCGGAGATAATGTCAAAGTCATCATTTCTTTCAGTACTAGCATGAATGGGAAAGAAGAAATCAGTAAGTATAGTTTTAGTTTTTTTACATGTACCGTAAGCTCCAGTGTCTAATTGAATAGATGGATTTTAATCTTTAAACTAGTCTTAATTTCAGTTCTGGAATCAAGAAGAAGGCAAATTATTTGCGGGGTATTAGTTATTAACAAATGCAATTTATTTAAACAGCGTACGTGAAATCTAACACGGCAGCAGGTGATGCCAAGCACAGCCGCGGCGTAGTTCTCGCAGACATCGTGCGAGCCAACATCCCCGTCAAGAACGGGGTCGTACACCTCATCCAACGACCCCTCATGGTCGTTGATACCACCGTCATCGAATTCCTCAGGGTAAGAAATCTACTTAAACTTCAGATCAATTAAACAGTTTACTGCAACATTAATATTAATTCTCAACAGAATCTATAACAGCCTGTTGACACGCTTAACTTTCAAATGGTATAAATTACAACTATACTTTGTTTGTTTCAAGGACTTGAATGAAACTTTGCGAGTTGTTAATGGGATTTGTGAAAATTGCCTGGCAATGCCGTGGTCTAGATTATTCAAATAATTCAAATTTGAGACTTGTAAATATTTTGAGCCATTATAGCAAATCTTGCAAACGCGTTTGCGTCACGAGATCAATCGTACCTATTTATACTATAATTTCTGGGTAGCGCAAAGTTTTAAAATAAATCGTCACTTTTTCTTACTTTGCATTAATTAATACCTGCCAAAAATGTGATTTTTGCTTAAGACCCTAGTTGCAGCAGAAACCTAGCAAATGTGAAAATATTAATGAGTACAGTTTATGTATCTTGATAATTACAATGGACTTCCAAATTTAAAAAATAGATTATAAGTAATTATTTCCTTAATCAAGTTTTTTGTAACACAATGATACATTTGTATACTGTCATTGACGCTACATTCATGTCGGAACCAGGCAATGAAGGTAAAATTAAAAGCGTCTCGTTTATTTCTTCTAATTATTAATTTTTGTGAGTGTCCCTTTACTCCATTAATTTTTTTTTCTTTTTTTTGATCCTCTTTTTAACTTTACTTATTATGTACTGAAGCACGTTTACCTTTGGAATATAGTTTATTCAGCCGCAAAGTTGAGTATTATTGTGTAAGTATTGAATAGTGTTCGGTGGGATACCTAATATACCTATATTTTACATCGTATGTTGACCTATACCGACTTGTGTTTTATCAGTCATCGTATTTTTGATCATTGTAGCAGATATAGTTCCGTGGATTTTAGTAGAAATCTTCTTAGATTTTGAATTGTTGATTAAAAAAACATGTAAACACACATTCGTCAACAAATACAAGTTTAAACGTCCACGTTTGCTTAATCAATTGAAATAAAACATTAACTGATATAAGTATGTTTATATCATAAATCTGTAATTTTTGATAGTTTTGTGTTGATGTAAGAAACATTCGTTCTCTTTCGTATGTTTGTGCGTCCTGCCCTGCCCGCCGCGGACCCTGCATGACTTACCACTATTAATAGGGGATTGTAAGTATTCGGTAGTGTCGCATGATTGTTTGGCTTGTACTGTATTTATCGTTTCTTCATTACCTTTTAACTTCTACCTGTCTGTCCTTGTTAAAACAGCGAAACGACTTTGAGATAAATATTTTATTTATTGGATTTTAGATCCTGCAACGTTTTTATAATTTTAATGTTCAGTAAGAGAATCTGTAAATATTATTGAAAACTTGGATGAAAAGCAATTTCTGATAAGATATGAAATCGTATATTAATTTTAGGAAGTAAGGACTTAGGTACCAATTAGTTTTCTAATTCTTATCAAAGATTTTCAAGTATTGCCACAGTGATGCTCTCTTGTAAGTATGGTCTATGTTGCCCTATGTTGACGATGATTATACAGTGTTTTCAATTCACGACGGCGGCGCGCCCCGCGAGTCTAATCGACGTTGCATAGTTAAGTAAATGTTTAGAGAAAAATTAAAAAGTGGAGTGGCGTGGATTGAAAAACATATGTCAACTGTTTGATAGGATTCAAACAAATTGACACAGTCAGTGCTAATACGACTTATAGCTATTCCTATTTTTTTTGAACATTCATTATATCATCAACATTTTTTATTAATTTTCATGTAAGTTCGTTCATATTTGCATTCGTTGGGAAATATTTAATGTTTTGACTTTTCTCCTAATTTGGCATTATGATGGCTGTAACTCAGGAAAAGGAAGACGGCCCGTTGTGCAAGTTCTACGAGGTGATCCTGGACCTGGGCAATAACAACCAGTTCTTCAATGAACTAAACATGGCCAAGGACATGACGCTGTTCGCTCCTTCCAACGAAGCTTGGAACGAACCCAGCGTGCAGAATATCCTCAGGTTTGTTCTTGAATCACCAAAATATTCAATTTAAAGAATTGTATTCGTTAGGTTTTTTAAATGTTTGCTTAAAAATTGGCTGTTTGACACTAAATTTTAAATGTTTTTCAAACGAGCTAAAGTTTTTTTCGAGGAAAATAAGGTGAAATAAGTACTTATTTTTTTATTATAAATGCTGTTGAAAGCGAATTCTGTATAATTAGCAACAAAAAAATTGATTTGAAATAAGTAAGCACGTAATAAATGGCTTACACAAATCCGCATTTTACCCCAGTAAATCTGATGAAATCTCCCTGAGACCTCTTGCGTGCGATGGGAGGAAAAGAATTGGAAAAGTCTAATTGAACGGTACACAATAAGAGCGGAAATGCATCGTCAGCTCTATCGTTCCTGTCGAAGAACTTCTAATAGATAAGGAACTAATACTTGTGGCTTCTACTGAGAATAAACGTTTAATTTCAGAAACCACCAAAAACTCAAAGAAATTTTGAACTTGCATCTGGTTCGAGAGAGACTGACTATGGACACTATAATACACAACAATATGAATCAGGTAATTTCAAATATGTGTTCTTTCTATTTTTTCCTAGAAAATGGAGAAATGTAATTCGGTAGAAGATAGATTTTAGCGTGAAGTGAAGAGAATCAATATAACGTAAAAATGAGTTTTAATATTAACCTCATTTGTTTTATTTCATTGTGGTTCTGGCTGCGTGGCGGAATCAGCTTCCTGGAACTGTACGTTGAATAATAGATTGAATTTAATACTTTAGGGCGTATCTTTGATAAAAATAAGCCATAGCTTTTGTAAACTTCATTAGTCTATGTGTTAGATGTAGTACGATACTTACAAACCTGGTTTAACATTACTTTGTACTCATGCGTAAGTGGAGTTTGATCTGACATCCAATTTAATGCGGCGTATTATTTATTGATCACTTAAGTTTAATTAGTTGCATGGCATGACCTGGCCGACTGTCCTAGATGTCTGTTTCCATACTCTGTATTGCGTATACGTGTTGACTACCAAACATTTAAGTGTACTTCATTTGTCTGTTTGGCTGCTCTTAACTGTTACGAGTACAGCATGACAGTATTGTGGTCTATAATTCTAAACGGGTGTTTAAAATCTAATTTCATGTTGCAGATTTACCAAGCGCCTACAGCGTTGCCTCGCAAGTACCTTTACTTCAACGTGTTGACTCATAACAACAACCAGACGTTGACCGTTGAAGGTGGAGGAGTCAACGCCACAGTCACACTCCCAAACATTGCGGCGACTAACGGTTTTGTCCACATTATCGATAGAGTGTTAGGCGTTCCATACACCACCATTTTCGAAAAATTAAAAACGGATCCCATGTTAAAGTAAGAAATTAGTTAATTAAAAAAACTTATGGATAAAGTATCAGTTCTCTTGTTGGTACTTAATGGTTCTAATTCTCTTTTAGCATTTCGTATAATTTGGGTAAGCGGGAGATGTTCAACTCGCAAATGACTGATATGGAGCACCGTTACACGTATTTCGTGCCGCGCGATCACGCCTGGCTTAAATTCCAAATCCGGCACCCTTCGGCCTTCAAAGCCCTATTCAAAATGGACTTCGGCTACTACGTAAGTTCGCATATATTTCATAAATATACATATTTACTAATACGACTTTAGTAAAAGGGTGTTCTTATAGACCTTGAATACGAATTGACGACGTAGTGAGCGACTTAACATTCCAGCCCTCTCATTTTGTACATTCCTAAGTGCTGGGTAATATTTATGCCTTAGGCAGCGAGAAGGGTTAGTCTAATGTAGTTTCCTCGTTTCGGGAATGTCTCTTAATACTTTATTTGTCAAGAATTTTAGGAACGACCTCTATTAAGGGGTTTGTAATTGTACCGCTTAACTACTTACGGTCTTTCGTTGCAACCATGAATTTACGTGCATTAGACCTGTTTCATACATATGGTGTTTTTGATCTCCTTGGGATTTAAAGACTTTTTAGTCTCGATATGATTTTTGATTCACAGACCAAGCAAATACTGGAGAGGCACGTCATCCGCGCCGGCCGCGCGTACACCATTTCAGACCTGAAATTGCACGCCAACGAGACTCATCCGTTCGTAATGCCCACATCGCGCGACCCTCTGCGGTTACGTGTTAAGGAATCTGACAAGAGTAAGCTTTTCTTAAGTCATTGACTTACTGCTTAATTTTCTAAAAACCATTTTAAAACCTATAATAACGAGGTTTTTTATAATATTACTGGGGATTACTCTAAAATTCTAGACTCGTTTGGTTTCAAGGTTGTTTCCTTGAGTTTCAAGGCATTTAAGCCGGTGCCAGTAACTGGTAAAATCAGTACAGTAGGACTAGAAAGATAAATTCTGCAAACGATTATGTCTACTGAAATCAAGAAAAGTATATTGGATAAGATTGAATAGGATAGACATATAGCTAGATAGATAGCTACCAGTTCCTTTTTATTTGAATATTAAATTATCGCTTTTCTAGGTTTGCAGGATGTCTATACTTATTATAGAAGTCAGTATTTTCATGTTATTATGAAAACGACAACTTTCAAATGGCCATTTGTGAGAGAGATTACGATAACGACAGAGTGCCATTGGCAAATAAAGACGACTCCTCAGACTCTTTATGCTTAGACTCCAGTTCACCACGTACAAGCTTGCTCGTCGTTTTTACGTTTATTGGAGCAAATTCGAACATGCGTACCAGTAAACGACTCAAGCTTTAGCCTAAAATTTAAGTCATTTCGGTACTCATGTTCGAACTTGCTTGAATTAACGTATAAACGACGAGCAAACTTGTACGTGGAGAACTATAATTATTAAACGGTTTTTTGCATGTTCAGATTACTATGTGGAGTGGAACGGCAAATGGATCCACGTGTTCCGTCCGGACGTGGAGTGCACCAACGGCATCATCCACGTCATCGACGAGCCGTTCGTGCTGGAGAGTGACGTGCGGGCCACGGGCGCGGCGCCCCCCCCACACTCGCTGCACCTCGCTGCTTCGGCGCTACTTCTCACCACTATTGTTTTTATCGCAATCATATAATAAACTTTTATTTTCCTTTTCCTCTATTCCCGGGCTCATTTCAAGGATCTGTCTGCCCGATAGAGTCACAGACGAACTCCTTTCGTACAAACTCTGCTTGTGTGAAGGACTTTTTGGATTTGGGCTCAACGGACGGGATAGTGTGCATCGTAGACTTGAGATGCGTGTCCGGTTTCTTTAGTTGCCAAATTGGAAGCTGTAATATTTACAGTTTCATCATCAACAAGTTCGACTTGTTTTGCTGATGTTTAATTTTTATTTTATTTGTAGTGAGATGAATTGGTATTTGTATGTTCATTGTACATGATGATGTATTTAAGTATCATTAGTATTTATAATTTTGGTAGTTGTACAAGAGTTTGAAACTTAGTTACCGTAGGTTTGGTTGTATATATTTGAAATTCGTTCAGGTTTTTTGTAACTCTAGACACCTTTTTAAAAAAGATCTTTATGTATACACTGCCAGTAATTTAAACAATAAAGTCAAATAAATGATGAAAAAAAATAAGCCTTGATTTCGAATTAATTGTTATTGGTAGATACCTCCTTCGATTATATTATGATGAACGTGACCAACTTATTAAATAAAATTATTTCGATTTCTACAATTAGTTGAGTAATTTGTATTGGAAAACCTTAAATGTTCTACAATATCTATTTAATAGAACTGAAATCGTTAACCCTATTTAAATGTTTCGGTCCGTTGTGCCTTCTTTGGAAAATGAATATTTATTTAAATCTATCGTATAGAGCACACATTATTTATCTGTGGTCAGCTATAATCATAAAATTACATTCCATGTTGTTATCTGAAAAATCTATTTATTCAAATAAATTACGAGTTAAAAAACATTTATTAATATTGTTATTCCAAGACAAAACAGTGTCGTCGTCTCTTGTTTTCTCTTAAGTATTTCGAAGATGAATGTTGTGGAGTAGGACGGGGGATATTCTGAATAAGTAGAGAATATGAAGCACCGATTTTCTGTTTATCGAGTATTTAGTGAATTAAAGAGGTACCTATGTCCAATATTTATTGAAATTACTACTGTTGTATTAAAATAAAACTAATAACTAATATGAAAGGTAAAATATTATTGATAGGAGTGTGCTTACGTTACGGTGCGTTTTGGAATCTCTTAAGTTCGATAAGCAGGTGTAAATAATTTATATAAGTTAAATTGTATTTCATTATAATTATTGTACTCTAATTTATTAGTTATTACTTGAATGCGACTGAAAATTAAGAACATTATATCATACCTAATGCTAATAAAAGGTATCAAATACTTCATAACGAAGGAATGCTGCTTTATGTTTTTCTTGAAATCGATTTCCGAAGTTCTCATATTTTACAGTAATTTGTTTCAAAGCTTTATCAGATTGTAAATATTTCACAAAAATCAAAAAGCAGCATTGGTTAGAAAATAAAATCTTTTCGATAAACGGTAAATCTTTACATAGAGTATTATGCATGTATTGGAATTGTCGTTTATCTTATCACACGGATAATACATAATCTTCGCTTTATAGGATTTACATAATATACAAATAGGTAAGTTTTTAAAAGCCAAAGCTTAACGCTATTTCAGCCGGTTCCATGTTCGCGTAAGGTTTTACTGTTACATTACAATAAACTTTATCAACCGTAGTCATTAATATAAGTACGTAGCATTACCTTTTGAACTATATACCTGTATACAGTGGATTTTTAAAACTATAGGAAAATTAAACGCCTAATGGGACGTAAATACCCCAGACAATATACTACGACCAAATATTATACCAAATATTTGGTGATGGCGGCACTGGCATTTCAACGGGGTGTGCGTCGTATTCTGATAATGTCAAATTAGTGGAATGACGAGTAATGTATGTGTTGAATTAATAAAGAATTTACCTATAAACAAAGGATTTATGACAATTTATTATTCATGCCTTAAAAGTCCAATACCTAATAACCCACACACATCACTATTTGTATTCACATCTGCCTGTCTATACACGTTCAAGCAGAGCGCGCGCAACCAATCCGCACATGACTTTTGCGAACATTTGGGGAGCAGGATAATCCGGGAGCTTCTTATCTCGAGCTATTGGACTGTTCCCAAAATGTCTCTAAACAAGTTCTAGATCAAAGGATTTGCTGCAAAATTGGGTATAAAAATGTGCACAGGTAGTCAGGTACACGAGTTAATGCGATAAAAAAAGAAGTACTTCTGTCTTGTCTGGACGACGTGTTGGCCCAGTTGGTATGAGCCTACGGAGCTAGCGCTCCTAGGTTCAAATCCCGGTAAGGCCCGATGTTTGTGTGATGAGCGCGAAAATTTGTTCCTGAGTTTAGGATGTTTTCTATGTATTTTGGTATATATTTCTCTATATGAATAAGTATTTATATCGTTGTCTAGTACCCATAGTACAAGCCTAGAGCTTATTGTTAGTTTGGGACTAGGTCAATTGGTGTGACATTGACCCTGATATTTTTTTATTTATATCTCCAAGTACAGCTTCACAAAAGCCTGTGACTGTGACTCGTATACTTGATAACTAGCATATCTATCACTTGTCACCAACTGATGTCTTTAAACAAGAGTAATAATTACAAAAGTAGGTTTGGCGCAGCAACGGAATGCGTGTGCTTGTCGCTCAAAAACAGACAGAATGTGGGTAGTTTGACATCAACTATGAGATTAGAGGACAGCCACATATGATCTGATGACAATACCTTGGTAAATGGCAGCTCCATTATGGCTATATAACCTAACCTCGCGTCGTTGGTCTTTGTTCAAAGTGCACATGGATCACGTGAACGGTATTGGTCAACTTTGGCTATCCCAAATATTACAATACCAAACATCATTGTCACGCTAATACGAAAAGCTGGAATTAAACAGGATACATGCTTAAAGTCGTACTTATTTTCTTTTTTTTGGCATTCTTTGCATATTATTTAATATCTACATATCTCCTACAGCTAACGACGCGACGAGTACTTACAACTAATGGTAGAGTAAATTCGGGATGAATCTCAACGGTCTGGAGGGAATGAGGCAGTACGAGGATGTAACGCAGGTCGGCCCTTAATCCGGCAGGGCTGGGGCGACGACGGGCGAGTCTCTCATTGTAATCCCTTGATGGATACGCGGAATCAGGATACGCAATTACACACGGGATGTTTTGACGAGGAAAACTTAGGAGTAAAAGATTTTATGACGTTTGTATATTGTTTTAAACAATGTGTCAGGTCAGATAGGTGGTGTTATCCTAGTCAAACTTTCATATCGTCGGCCTATAAATATGTTGTTCCTTTCATAACCGTATGATTATAAATGTCATCAATTAAATCGTATTTCTTATGCAATGTTCAGTTTTGAGTTTAAACACTTAAATATGTACTTTTTTTCTTTCGGGTTCGCTTTCTCTCCTAGTGTTCAGTACCTACCTGTCCATCACTAAAATAACAGTAACTCTGCGCCTCCCACTGAGCTCGGTCTTCAGCTCTTCTTCTCCAGTTACCACCAGCTACCTTGCGAATATCATTGGTCCACCTAGTCTGATGGCGCCCTACTCCGCGTTTGCCAATTCTTGACCTCCACTCTAGAACTCGTCTTCCCCAACGGCCATCAGTTCTACGGCAAATATGACCAGCCCATTGCCATTTCAGCTTGCTTATTCGCAGAGCTATGTCGGCAACTTTGGTTCTCTGCCGAATTACTTCGTTCCGTATTCGTTCCGGATTCGATCCCTTAGAGACTGTCAAGTAAATAAGAGATATAAAAACGTCGACAATACGATAACAGATCAAAATGACGTAAGTATAATGATTAAAATGTTCGAGCACGGACATTTTAATCATTATACGTTACGTTTACTATTCGACAACCACTCGTTTACTATATTTTTATGGAATCTATCTGAGCACGAAAAAACACCTAAAACAGACTCTACTTTACTACTTGACTACGATATGAAAGTCAACGTCGCTGTCAACGCTCTACGCAATTATAATATTAAATAACAATGCTCTATGGCGTTACGTTAACGTTACTTACTCGATAAAAGGTTCGTACTCGACGTAATGGGGCCTAGACCAGATGCATAACGCTAACGTTAACGATTTTAGAAAACTGCAATGCCAATGTCAACATGTATCGGATAGACTTAAGCGCCGACCGTCGGGAGCTTACGTCAATCAATTACGTTTTCAATAATGATAACTTAATAACGTTCGCAATACGCATCTTGTTTAGGCCTACGGGTGAGATACTTAATCCAATCTTCGTCTTGTTAATATCGTCATAATCAATTGAAAAAAATTGGTAAAGTTAGCTTCAGCCCTAAACAAAATGCTAAACGCTACGTAAACGATTCGCAAACTGTCAAAATGTATGGATTTGACGCGTTCGTCGCGACCGTCCAGCAGGTTACGTCAATTCTATGCATCTTGTCTAGGGCCTATACGATCTCGTAACAAAATGTGGATAAAACATCCGTCACTTTTTGACACGAGAGTGACGGATGGTTTATCCAAATTTTGTCACGCGATAAATGCAACCATACTAGGCCCGCCGACCGCTTTATTTGGATTTAAGTTATAGCACGCAAATATATTTTTGTCACCACCACAAGACCGCAACTATTAATGTTATGTTATGGGTACAGTAACGTCTAATAATACGGATACGGATACAGTTTATTTTTCAAAAAATATGTAAACACGACTCTAGTGCAAGGGAATAAGGTTGTTGTACATAAATCTACATTATGTAAATAGAAGTTAGGCCGCCACTGCAAATGCGTAGCCTTGGGCCGTGCTTGCGGGTATTAAACGTATGTGCGGTCCGCTTATAACCGCTCATTCCAGAGGCCCCAAATATGTTGCCTTCTCGCCCTAACAAGATTGTAACCTGATTTAAACAATTTGAAGGGGTTCATTGGTACATTCGTGTATTACGTACGTTATATTATATAACTTAAGATGTTTATGTTATAAAGTTAAAAAGCGCAAATAGGAAATAAGTCTATTAGCATTGCAATGACTTAATTTTTTTGATGTTGATGTCATATAACTCCTAAACAAAATAACAAAGACCAAAAAAATACCAGTTTGCTTTTGCTAGTTTCTGTACGATTATTTGGGTGACTGTAAAGAATGCCATTAGGCATTAACTATGCTATTTGTGTTTTTTTATGCAATAACGGTTAAATAAAAAAGTTAATAATAAATGACTTCCGAAAACCTAATATGAATGCACACTCTTTGAAATGTTTTACAATGACCATACATTGTAGTAATAGGATGTCGTATCCCAATGACTGAATGTTCGATGCACCTCTAATCGGATTCTATTCGATAAATTTAAATTCCATCGGCCTTGTGCCCATGAATACAGCTGCAAAATAAACAGTCAGCTAAAACCAAAACTGTGAATTGAGTTTCGGCCAACCGAACATTAAGAGGAAAAATGCATCGACGAAGTGAAAGCCGGCCGAATATTTTATCAAGCAAATTTTGCGCGTTTTGTTGCTGGCAAAATGAAATTCGACTAAACGTTTTTCAGGCAAAAGACCGTGCACCGATCTATTCTCGTGTACCTAGTATTCATGGCGTTAGTATTTCATGAAGAATAATGATCACAGTTTAAGCGCCAGAATTGTTTAATAAGGTGTAAGCGATTCCCACGCAGTTATGATCACCACAACTGTAAATGCGGCACAGAGATCACCAACTTGAATTTTCTATTAAAATAAGACACGCACGAGAAATATTCAATTATCTATTTCAAATCGATATTTCAATCAAGAATAGACCATAGATATGACGATAGAATGTGTGCCCAGTTTCACCTAATGTGCCTAGTACTTGAGTAGAAACAAACGAATCAACTTCACTCATACATCTAGGATCATAGAAGAGTGATTACCAGACATAGAAGCCAATTTTATTCCGGAGCCGACGGGAAAACATATAATATAAATATAAAATGTATCGTTCTCCATATTTCTACTGCTGTCTAAAAACATAATAGGTACATAAGACTGTCAATCGAATCTACTTACTTCCATACTAATACAACACTTCCATGTTAATGTCCCAAAGGAAGTAGAGCTGAGTGGTTAAGAGGCAGACTGAATGTTAACCGCGGTGTAAACGGCCATAACATCCAGCCGATAGGCGTCGTTCCGACCCGCACATATTTAAACGGCCATTTTGAGTAGGGTCAGCTCACTTCTAGTCAAATTATTTTCGAACCCACAAAATTTCTTATCTATAAATATATTTTCTTTACCTCCGAAAGTGTCCGTGCTTCTCACTCGCCACTATAAAGTAACATTTGCAAAGAGCCCTTCTTTCATGTATTATTTATGTCCTTATCCAAGTCATATTTCTCTCATAAACAACTCTTATTTTTCTTGTGAATAGAGTATTTTACTCGCAGTTGCGTCGGAACACAGAGAATTGAATGACAACAATGGAGGGTTTACAATAAACTCCCTTCGGCTTAAGCACAAAGTCCTTGCAGTGTTGTTTTTTACTATTTATATTTACATATAAAACTTTCCGAAAGAGCTCAATAAAGGTAAAAATGTAAAGTTAGTTTTACCTATACAGTAAGAAATATGGTATGGGTAAATCTACTGTGTCTAGATTTTTCAACGAATGTTAACTCAGTCAGCGATTTTTAATATTACCCAGCGAAACAGTGCAGTGTACCGCAAGAGCGTCAGTGTACCGAGCGAGGCTCTATCGGGTCGGGTGAGTGGATAGCTAAAGCGCCATTGGAAATCAGAGATAAAAATGTAGAGTTATTTCTGTAACAATATTTATGAACGTACTACGACTACCTGGTAAAGTGGCTAACGATATTTCTTCTTCATTGATGAGCGATTCCTAATAAAGTAAATAGATTTCTTTTAAAGTCTATAAAGTGCTTTCTCGAAGTCTGGAGATTTACTCTCCCCACTAATAGCAACATAAAAGAGGGGGCTTCAGCAATATCGGCTGAAAAATATAAAGTTTTACGTTGATTAGGTACGTTACTAGCGGACGTTACATTTTATGGCCCGGCGGCGCGTCCCAGTCTATTATTTAATATCATCTCACTAGCAGTCTCTATGAAAGGAAACACAGGGGTCGGAAATTATTAAAAGGCGCCACCTCCGTCGGTAAGAATAGCTATTATACCTCTGCTTCATATGTCGTTTATAAAATAAATGCAAGCTGTTACGAACACTGCGACTAGGCGGGAGGGAATAAAAGTTTTTACAGACTCGATTTATCTTCACGCCTCAACTGGAAGTAGCCTACAAAAATATTCTTCGGTAGCGTAGGTGCCTACATCTCTTGCACAGCAATGCTATCAATCTTCTGTTCACATTACATACTGACGCCATCAACAGCCCTGACACTTCTTTAGAGAAATGGTGTTTTAGTTGTCATTAGGATGACTTGTACAATATTATACACTAGTTTCTGCCCGCCACTGCACCTGTGTAGATTTCGACAAAGTTATTCCCTCGGAAACTTTTAAATTTACCGGGATGAAAAGTAACCTACGTGTTAATCTAGGGTATAAGCTATCCATTAATTTTTTTATCAAAATTTGTCAAGCCATTACACACAAACTTTCGCATTTATGTTATTAGTGGGATTATAAGACACTCTCTGATAATGTTTACATATAATATAAAACAAGTCGCTTCCTGCCGTCTGTCCCTCTGTATGAACGCTTAGATCTTTCACACTACGCAACAGATTTTAATGCGACTATCATCAATATATATACGTTCAATACACGTAATGGATTATGTACGAGTGTTACAGAAAACTCTTACTCACCGAAGCGAGGCGAGGGCGGCTCACTAGTTTACAAATATGAGTTAACTAGCGACCCGCAAGAACGAGCTAATTAGTTCTGACTAATGATTATTAATTACTGATAACGATTGAGGTATGCCTTTATTTTAGGGATAGCCAAATTAAGGGCGGTTTCACGGCTATTTTATGTACCGTCAATCAACTGATTCCTGCCACAATACTCGTAGAAGTAATGTAACAGTAATTTTACAAACCATTACTTGGGTTATCCCATACACATGTGATGTATCTTACGATATCATTTGTTATGTCACTGACATGGTTTCAATTGCATCTTTTGAATCCAATTGATTGGCTGTATTTTCCAAGGTGTATTTAAAAAAAACTTAATTATTTAAATATGAATTATGACCGAAGAGTGCCCCTGGCCGAGTTTTTGGGCGGTCAAAACCATATCGTCTTTGACCTGTTATCGTATTGTCAACTTTTTGATAGCTCTTATTTACTTGATCCACATCTTATTTACATTTTACCATCTAGAATAGAGGCTCTGGTCGCATGTAGGTACATGTTTCTGGTTCGTCTGGCAGTTCATATTAGGAAAACAATACCGTAGTCATATTCGTAATCCAGCACAAAGTTATTGCGCTTCTAGCATTCGTGCATGTATTTAAATCAAGGCTACCTCGAACCAGGGACATTATTTGGTCGTAATTGTCGGCATTATCGCCGCCTGGCTATCTATCAAGCATTGTGCGTCCGAAGGTTGTGCGTTGGCCCGGGGCCCGGGGGACATTTGTCGGTTTCGCATTATGTTAGCACATTGGGTCAGTCAATTTATTTGGTGCCAAAAACATCGACATACAGTCCACTTTGTATGTAAATAAGAGAGACTGGCATAGAGAATAGTTTACCCGATATTTCAGTGTATTTTTGATACAATATTTATAATATGAAAAATAGCGTTTTGAAACTAATGTAAGCGAATAACATATATTCCTTATATAACCACGAAATTTCAAAAAGAGCCCAAAAGGACCTGAGGGACCTCCTCAAATATAAGCATAGTCCATTTAGTATTTTCAGTAACGAGTCTAACATTTGCGTCCATCAACAATTGCACCGGAACTCCTTTGTGGTACTTATTTCAAGTTAGTCAATAAAATATCGATTAAGATAGTTAAGCGACTATGACGAATTAAATTTACGAGTAAATGGTTTTAAAAAATATACAATATGACTTTCCTGCAGCATTGCTTGCGGCGAGCATGAAATATTCTTAAGTTTCTTATTCATTGAGAAGTAGCACTAAGTACGTAAGACATAACAGTATCTTATGGTCACTGAAAACAAGATAAAAAATATGAAGTGCCTCTATTTTTTACTTTCATATATTTTTTATCATTTTTATTAAATGTGTTAATCTAGACTTTTCATATATTGATTAATCATACGTACGAGTATGTGTGAGTATATCTAGCCGGTTAGTTAAGCCCATAAAAGTTCATTTTTATTTCAGCGAGAGTTTGAGCAGTTAGGTAAACTTTTAATGGCCAAACTTGCACTGGGCAGTTTTGGTCAGTGGCATAGGCGGATATTATTATAGGCGCAGACTGACCGTCTGTCTTCGTTTGTGTGTGCGTTAGAATTTTTCTACCATTTGACTTTCACATAATCTTTAAATTATCTGAAAGTCTAAAAGCGAAACGGGAGAAACATTCTAGCTGACGGACGAATCTCAGACGAAGAAGAATTTGCAGGACTCTCCCTGGTCTCACTGAAAACCAGCGCCTGTGGATGTATTACCAACATTCAGAGGCATAAAGCTGAGCGGAGACCATTTTGGCCGTAATATTTGTTTTTAGGTTAAGACATTTTCCTTTAAATTGTTTTTTATTTATGTGCCTAATAAATTATTTTTCATTTTCATTTCAGATAATATATTGTTTATTACGTAGGTGGAGCCTACCTCCTACTTATTAGGTACTTGAATCTTAAAAGACACGCGAATATTACAACCTAAGTACTCAAAAGATTACTCTGAGTGTACGTGAGGCAGAATCCATTCCATCGTTTTTAAATAATCATCGACTCCATTGAAAATCACAGCAAACTCTTAAGGATAAAGAATAAGATAAATTGTGAAGGAAATGAATGGAAGGGGGATTTGCAATTTAAATCATCCTAAGCAAAAGTAACGATCGATGTAATCCGTGATTCCATGTTTAATATAGTTTAATTTATGATAAAGTTCTTAATGCTTAGAAGAGGAATTGTAACTCAGGATGATTAAGACAGGGATGACACTTATAACTCAAGTTGCTACATTCGTCTTCGTCGCGTCGTCTTAATTTGTAGTTATTTATTATGTCTTAAGTACGAATTTGTAATAGTTATTTTCTATTTCTTGTCATGAATACGTGTTGTTGCTGTGACAGTGCAAAACTTATAAAACTAAAGCTATTTACTGTAAAAATCGCCAATATCTAATTGTATAAGTATACGCAAACGTTTTTCACACAAATATCATAAATGCCCCGAATTACCCTATATTTCCGTAGAAAGTCCACGAGGACGAAGTTGCGCAGAGCAGCTTGTTAAATATATGATGATGACGGGGAGTAACTGATCAGCGATTTATTGGTTTTACCTTAGGAATATGGTTTTCAATATTTATGTTCTTCTTCTTGTCCACGTGGTCTGACTGAAACCATGTTTATTTTGACTGTTTTCCCTTGTGTAGGTTTTTTAAATTAATGACCCTGGCAAAGACAAGCTGGGTTCAATTATAGGTATATTGTTTTGGCCGTCCTTTGAGATGGCTACCGCTGCGATACGTGTCTTTCGTACGATAAAGGTGCACTTTGTGGAAAGGATTTGCAGAGTAAAATACGCGTGATAATTTATGTAATTATTAAGTTCCACACGTCATGATGGTTCAACATTTTCCGATGTCATACAAATCTGAAACCAGTCCATTAGCAGACCGGGCGCTAATGTTTGAATGGCATCTGCCGAGCGCGGCGCCGCGCCGCGAGCAAACACAAGCGGCGCTAACGAGCCCGCCCGGGAGCGCCGCGGACTCGGCACCTTTACCATGAGGTACAATTACCGTACTCGCTAGCGAGTCGAGTGCTCTCTATAATAATACTGTGAGGATTAGATCATTCGACGGTACGGTAATTGTAACTCATGGTACGGAACAGCCGCTGACAATACTCGATCGACTAAATACCGCTTACACGCTGCATTCTGCATTCGACATACGACGTGGTTCGTCTAGTTGTTAGTGTCGTTGCCAACGACGCTAGAGGTCCCATGTTTAATCCAGGGTAACGGTTTTTTTTTTGATGAACGGTGTGTGTATATTTTTTGGGGTGCGTTCATTAGACACACCTAACGCCTACTGAGTCAAACCGTAAACAGATCGACAGGCGGACAGATGGACAGTCGGATATAGCAAACTAGAAGAGTAGAAGGGGTACGTAATCCTAAAAAGGAAGGAAGCAATTAACTTATTCATTTTTTAAAGGCACCAAGAAGCGTCTACACGTCACCTGGTAGTATTGGGTTTTGTCCTTCGACCTTATCAATTTATGATGTTTTCGAATTACGCTTTAATCATCGGCCCGTTTAATAAGCCAACCAATTCTATTAATTTGAAAACTTGAAATTCGAAGCCTCCTTTGAAACATTTGCCCGATGAATTTCCAAACCAATAATTTGCTCGCAACTCGATGACGTAGATCAGGAATGACGTCTGGCGGAAGCAGCCGCCGGAAGCGCCCGCCTTCCACTTCCGCACTCGGTCACCAATCTATCCGCGCTACATGCTCAACCCTGCCTGGGAAATTAATGGCCTCATTCTTGATACCTGACTGGGATATATTTAAGACAATTTTCTTATCGTAAAGACGCCAGTAAGAGAGCTTTTGATTACTATGAAACTATGATGTAGATGGTTAAAATAAAATGTCAAAATAGAGAGCATGGAATAAATTGCTATAAATAATATGTAAACAGGGCCTCTATTCTATGGGTAAAACAATACTACCTGTGACATGATAGCCTGTTGTCAACTTTACGACAGCTCTTATTGGGCTGAGCTAAACACAAAACGATAACAGGTGAAACGCAATATGGTTTTACCCAGGATAAGAGAGGGCCAGATGACAAGATGAAATTCTAACGGTTTCGTTTTGAAATTTCGGGAATCTAATACTAATAAAAAGTTGTTTTTTTTTGAAAAAGAATAAGATAATATAATAAGAAACAAAATAGGATAAATATAAGAAACTATATCACAGGAAATTGAAAATATATGATTAAAAGCCTCACTACCTATTGTGTCACATAGAAAAATAATACAAATGATAAAAGCCAATGGTAAGTGTAAGAACGTCTTAAAATATGTCACCCGTTTTAGGTGTTAGGCTATCTAGCTAGATATTTGTCTAACGACCTTCAATAGGTCATTGACTCATTTATACGTAGAGACTGTTATGCCGCTCATCCAGAGAATATTTTGTTGTCAATGTTGACTGATGAAAGATAAGGAGTGCGAGAGTGGGCGGTGTAAAGTATTTTGGAGGCACGTAAATCGATATTGCCATCCTTACCCAGAATCATTCAAGTAACGAAACTGAACTTAAACGCGGTTTGTTATTATAGCCTTATTAATTGGGAGACAAGTCGAATTACAGGTCCGCCAATCGTCAACGAATTGTCGGACGAAGAACTAGCCGCGATTGCACAGAACAGCAGTGATAAAGAAAAATAAATTGCTCTGTTTTTACAGCTACCTAACCATAAAAAAGCAGTAGAACGAGCTGTAAAAGTTACAACAGAAGCTTCCATATCTGCATGTTCAAAAATATCTCTTGAAGGGCTTAAACCTATGATTAAAATTAACCGAATCATTTTATCATCTAGGTGCTATTGGAGGCTTACAAAGTTTTGACCAGCAGTTAACAATTTTTTTCGAATCGTATACATTGTTAACCAGCTTACCAAATTAAAACGTAAGTTTAACTAATTTTAAAAGCAAAACTAAGAGGAAATAGAATTTTGCGATGGTTTGTTTTGTTATCATTTAAGCTAACGTGAGAGATGTATTGTGCACATTCAATTGTTTGTTAAACTGTTTAGGTCCAAAATTTCAGATTTGACTTTGATAGTTTGTGAGAAAAATATAGTGACATACATGGTGAAGTTATAGTTTACTACGGAACGGCCAAAAATCATGATTCATGATAAGTCATGGTCTGCTTACCGTCGTCCAGTTTATGCAATTCGACAACTACCGCCTGACGTGCAGGGTGGATCGCTCTAGTACTTTTAAAAAGTTGTATCATATTAAAACAATGTAAAAAAAATTTTTTTTAAATTTTTATAACATTACCTGTGCCATATGTGCCTGCGCATCTCCGTCAAATAAAAAGTCGTGTTTTAAAAAAATACTACCATTAAATTATTTCTTAATTAGCTTATTGTTAATAAAAAACAATTGATATATTTTTTTATTAAAATAATACATAATACAATCTAAGTACAATAATTGACTTACTACTTTGCCGTAAAATCTCTCTTACTTTCAAATTTCGGCATGATTTTTCTCGATGCCAACTTTGATTGAATAAGCCCTTCAAGAGATATTTTTGAACATGCAGATATGGAAGCTTCTGTTGTAACTTTTATGTGGACCAGAACTTGATGTGATTTATTTTAAGGGAAAATCCATACAAATTATAGATTTTTTAAGCCAAGCCATGGGAGGGAAAAGGTCTACCGTAAGGTGCCGTTTCTTGCCACTATCATTAAAACTCCTAAACTAATTAACAGATTGAAGTGTTAAAACTACATTATTGAACCGGCAAGGAAAGTGCTTTCTTATACTTTAAAATTACATCAAGTCCTGTGTGTCTTATAGGTATTCGTTATTTAAATGAAGAGTACATTTTGCGGAATGCTTGTAAAACTTAGTTCTTTGTTTACTCAAATGGATTAAAAATTCATTTCAATAAGCACATACAGAGTATATAAACGAATTACCTCAGTTTCAGAGTGAGATTGCCTGCGGACTGTGCCTTAGTTATTGAATATAATTACTTCATCTTTTACTAAAATGATTGTATTTCTTTTATTAGCTCTTGCAACATTAATGTGCGATGTAAGCAGTATAAACCCTCGTGAGTATCCTTACTAATTATTATTAATTGACAAAGTGTGCGAGCATTCGTTGGTTTATCCTTCTTTCACAGTGTTTTTTGTGCAGAAGTACCTAGTTGGAAGGATGGACATTACTTCGGCTATTTCTTTTCGACTAAATTACACTCTGCTTGCGGAAATATAAACAAGAGACAAATAGGGAAAAACTTAGTTTGAAAATATAAATGTGGTGTCAGAAATTATTCATTACTTATCTACTACTTATCTTTATTAAACTTTCCTCCTTTGTTATTTAAAATTAATGGGTTTCATAGATAAACTACGAAATTCATTACCGTGGCCGGCAAAATGCATTTGCAGCCTGATGACAATGCAAATTGAGCAAAGTTGGGATGGAACTACTTCAAACGCGCGCCCTAATCCTGCGGTTTTGCGCGCGGACACGATGGCCAAGCCTACAAAATGTAAATGCACGATACTTTAGGCTAGTATTTGTACCATTAGAGAATAATTAGGTTTGTTTGTACAGGAGTACAGCTGT
The DNA here is from genome assembly GCA_923062465.1 of Acleris sparsana. Taxonomy (NCBI): domain Eukaryota; kingdom Metazoa; phylum Arthropoda; class Insecta; order Lepidoptera; family Tortricidae; genus Acleris; species Acleris sparsana. The sequence goes on from OV281293.1 coordinate 9,887,055, forward strand.
CGTGTGCGCAGATAAAACACTTCGTAGACGGACACAACGTGCGTCGCCAAAGAGTGGCCTGGGGAAACGTTCCTCGGCAACCTTCCGCGGCTAACATGATCTACATGGTAAGCAGCCATACATTTACATTGATGACATAATGTTTTGTTTTTTAAAATAAACATAAAACAGGACTAGATACCGTACAAGTTAAGTTTAGTAAAAAGATTTTTTAATGTAAGTATATTTTGGACATAAATTCCTTAGGTTAAAATTTTGTTTGAGTTAGCTTAGTTATTTGTTCACAAGTCCTTTTCTCCGAGTTTTATACTTACATCTTTTAAAATGATCTTATTAATTTTACATATTATTATTATTCCGAGGCTGCTTAATTATTAATTAGTCACTTACTCTGAAAGCTACTTGCGTCAGCAAACAGGTGCGGCGAAGATAATATTTAGTTAATAAATATGAAGTGCTGCATGTTACAAGAATGGTTTATATAACAGTGTTTGTATAGGCTTGTAATTGTTATTTAACACAGCTCAGTGAGATTATTTTAGGTATGGGACGCAGAACTAGCAGAAAAAGCGACGAGATGGGCTGAAAACGGGATTTTCGGCCATAATCCAGATAGGACAGTGGGTAATTACATTTCGATTTAATTATGCTGTTTACCAGCTATCCGATTAACCGGCAAAGCGAACTAATTAAATGCCGTACCTAATTGAATAATTAACGATATCTTAATAAGTTGTCAGGTTTACACAAGTGAAGTAGATCTCGTTTGTAGATCACCTTAAAGACGAGTCTCTTTTCATGACGTTCACATTTCGAGCATGAATTTGACTTTTATATGTATGTATGTATGTATGTAAACTCTTGATTGTACATAAAACCAATAACAAGTAAGTTCGTACATATACCCAAGATAACATGAACAATGGCGAACTTATCAATACAATTTTAGGTTCTCAAAGATGGAACTTAGTCGGTGAAAACGTGTTCGTAAACAATTTTCCGACTCCAATCGACATCCCCGTGATTCCCAACATCGAAGAAGCTCTGAATGACTGGTTCGGCGAGCACCAGAACTACGGGTTCGAGCCCTACAGCCTCGTCACGCCGCGCCCGATCGGTCACTACACTCAGGTAATAAAGCGAAAACTATAAATACTAAATCGGCTCAACTTAACATGTCCTATTTACCCAATGAAAAACCATCTTAAAATTGACCTTCTGACTACAAAGTATAGTTATTATCTTTGAATGATGCAACATCTGGTAGGTAAATGTCACGCATAAGAATTCCTAAACAATGTATCGAGCGGCTTCAATTAAAAAAATATCAAGACACAGGCAGTGTTTCCAACCAAGTTCGAACGAAAAGATACTGCAATGTGTATACACGAACCCATTCGGCCCTCTTTCGCAACCTCGTAACGTTTTTCCCAATACGACCAGGACCCTGAATTTATAACAGATTATTAAGGTCTTGATCTTACATCCTAGTATGAAAATAAATATTATATCTTAACATTTTAAACAAGTAAAGGAAAAAGTCCGGCAACTACAAATGTACCTACCTAACCCTGATCGATAAATAGTATAAAATTATTATCCCCAATTAAAATTTATGAAACATTTCTTACGGAACTCCTAGCTAGTATCCTTATTCGAGGTGGTAAAAATTGCTGCCTGAACTGCCGTAAATCCTCAAGTTATATCATTTTACTTAAAGATAATATTATTTTATTTAAAAAAAGAAACAAAACTACATTCAAAGACTTTGTAAAATTCGCTTGTCTCACACACACTGTTTTTTTTAATTCTAAGACCAAATGTTTCTTCGAGAGATTTCATCCTGAACAATAACCCTAACGATTAGTAGAATGAAATAGCGACTACTTGCTTTATGAAATTTGATCTGGTTCGATTCCCGGGTGAGACAAGCAAACTTTAGAAAATATTTGAACGCAGTTTTTTTCTCTTTTTAAATTAAATAACGTTTCCTTTAAGTAACATGATCTTAGTTAAGGATTTATGATAGTTCCCTTCCAGTGCCCATTTTTTTCCACACAGTATATTAAGAAGTTTAAGAACATTATCGTCTACCTACTAAAAAATAGCTATATCCCACCAAAAACATAAATGTACAAATAGGCCATGTTATCATGCTCCACCAAAAGAAGTGATATCAGGAAAACAATCCAGTGTCAAACCTGGCACCTATATTTAAATATCACTACTTGTGGTGGCACATGATAACATGGCCTATTTTTACACTTATGTTTTTGATGGAATAGTCTCTTACTCTTAGTGTGGTTGTGCACTGTATCAGATATTAACCCGGTCTGAAGTATCTGTACCTATTATTTGAACGAGCATACCTTTCTATGTTGGAACGATTAACTCAGTGTCATATTAAACCCATTCTATTTAATAAATGAACGTTTTCCAAGTACTCCATCCATCCTTACCGGTGGCATACGAATAATCAATATTCGCTAATAGTTCTCTCATTTACAAAAGAAAGGGCAAGTCCGTACTTCAGTTCAATTAAGGCACTATAAATAGCAATATCGTCTGAAAGGGCCCGATTTCAGTTCTAGGTTTGCTTTATGTAATTAATTGTAAACACCCAGTTTTGTGTTTCAGATGGTCTGGGCGGAGTCCACCCACGTCGGCTGCGGCATCTCCCAAAAGAGAGAGAATGGCTACACAACTACGTTGTTTGTCTGTAATTATGCGCCAACGTGAGTATGGGCACGTTTCGGAATTATAACATTAATTATTTATCATTCCACAACTAGTGAATTTGCCACATGCATATATCTCAAATAGCGATTGTACATATAATATTTTCATTTTAATAACTCGACAAAGAAGATTGAAGCAAACCTTTTAACTCTTTAAAGCCTTTAAAAGGTTGCAAATGTTATAAGCTATAGTTGTAGGGCACGAGTACACTGGTTAAATAAAATACCGTTAGGACTTAAAACAAAAGCTATCATGTTGCGAAAAAAATCCAAATGTCCTAATTCACACTAGGTCCGTAGGAAATAAATTTGGAAAAGGGCCTGCTGTATGCTTTGTTTTAATTAATTGAATATAAACATCATAACGTGATAGAAGTATTTTATAAAGTTTGCAAAAATAACTAAGTACACACATATTCATCTGTTTTCTCATCAGAAAACAATTAGTATTAAGTTCTTACTCAGTTAATTCTAGATAAGATGCAGATAGATTAATCATGAACTAGTAAATCCAATCCGGGTAAATAATTTTGTTAAGGACGGGTTTTTCCCGGTCCAGACAATTACGTATTGTATACCCTCAAAGCACAAGGTTTATGCCATCTGCCTTTGATATTTGCAGAACCCAGTAGACTAGTAGAGGTTTGTTCAAATGTACATTTGACTATGTAGTTTTAGTGTAATGTGTTTCGGTAAGTACTGGCAGTTTCAGTAGCTGACTTTGTAATTTACGCTTTCTGTGTATTCTATAAATTTAACAGCATTTTGCAACAATTTGTTGCTAGCTCCTTGGGTCACTTGGGTGCAATATTTTCAAGTAGAAGCTTACTCGAGAATATTGTGCCCAAGTCGTATAAGATAATTAAAAACCGGTATCCCGCCTCTTGGCAGAAATATGTTTGGCCGAATATATCGTTGCCCAACTATTTCATTTGCCAATTAGCTTTTTTTTCTGTAAGTGTAAATATTTCAGGATTTCTTTCAGTACCATCGTGTAAACCCTATAGGTTAGGTTAGGTTATTATAAATAAAAAATATCAAATGTTTACATTTACAGAAATAAAAGCTGGTAGGCAAATGAAACGATACATTCGGCAAAACATATTTCTGCCAAAAGACAGAGAACCTTAAAAACCAAATATTAATAAAAAAAATACGCAGTACTAATATTTAATACAATTGAGTAGGTACTTCATTTAGCTACAGTGATACAGTCCAGTAAGTTGTGTGCTCTTAAACTAACACAAATCAATTCATATGGCACACTTTTTGTATTTATCCAATTCAATCCGCATCTCGTTAATAGTTGAAAAGCTACACTTAACGAAACTTCCAGAAGGACGAATAGCAAGGCAACGTTATGCCGAGAACTGGTGTTATTAAGCACGTGGCTTTTTTGGGTTCCATTCGAACTTTATAGCGATCGCATACACATGCGTGCAATTTTAACCAATACAACCTTTGAATTTGCATCCGTTGAATGTTGAACGGTAAAACAAATAGGCACAACTAGTTTATTAACATGTACGCATTTATCTGGTAGCCCTGTCGGACTGATCCTGAATCCCCCATGAATATCAAACGCGAATCCTGTGTAGTGTAGCTAGCTATTTGTCCTGTGTAGTATGGTTATCCGTTTTTCAACTTGTTAATATGCGAATTAAATGTGTTTGCCTCAATAAATTTGATCTTGTAATATCTCGTACGATCAGGAACCCGAGGGATTATTGCCTAACGCATTCACAATCCCAATCGACTTCAAGGCGAAACAATTGTTTTCATTTTGTATGCAGACAAGCCTTCGATTTTCAAAACGCAAACGATCGCGATTACAGATCGTTAGGCAATAGACCTCAGGTCAACATACTGCTTAATCAAATCAATTTTACCTAGAAATAATTATAATACTTACCGGTTAACATGTTTTGTAACATAAAAAATACATATAAATATGTACCTATGCGTATAACTGACTGACGCATAGGGTTTCATTAATATTTTTTATCCCGTCTTGCGTAATCATATTTTTGAAATTATAGTAGTTCTTACTGACAACTATTACTTCAACGATATGATGACGATATAGAAGTAGGATGGGCTAAAACAAAGCAGAAGGCTTGATATTATTTCCAAACTAGTGGCAAGTATACATCGTTATAGAGTGTATCTATAACGATCAAGTATGTAGGTACATCAAAGGTAAAGAATTTCAGAACAACTTGACCTCGTTATTTTTTCTTCAGGGTATCAGGTACGTACTCACCTTCAAAATGAAATAAATAGGTCACGTGGTTAATACGATTGTCATTATTTTACAGAGGCAACTTCCTCGGTCAAGTCCCGTATCACAACAACGGTGCCAAAGGATATCTTCGATGCGTGAATGGCACGTGCCGCAAACCTTATGGACCCTTTTGCTAAAATAACAGAGAAACCACCTAACCAATAATTTAACACGCTTCACAGTTTCAGTAAGTACATTAATTAACAGCAAAACTTATGTATTCATCTGAACTCTTAAAACTCCTTCGAAAGAACCGAAAAAAGCTCGAAAGTTCCGTGTTAAATTAATGATGAGTGGAAAACTCGGGAAAACTTTTAAATTTTTCTTTGATTTTAAATGTCCCGACTTTAAATACCTTTTTTTAATTAAATTACTTTGAGGGCTGATTTTTCAATGTCCAATTAGTTGTTATTATGAAATGTATAATTTGTTTGTTGTTTTATCGTTGTTGGTCATTTATTGCGTACTTGATAATGCATAAAAACGTATTTATTAATGATGTACCTACATCACGATCACCATTAAATACGTATGCCATCCTCAACTAAGTGAGTAATGTTGTAACGTCAGTAAAATAAATTGACTCTGATTACGGTACACTTTTTACTTCTTCTTTACCCGTTCCTCATAAATCTAATAACCAGAAGCATTCAGAAACTCGTTACTAATGGAAGGGGATGCATTTCTGATGATAAGTTAAAGAAATGCCATTAAAATATTTCCTGAGGCTTGGAACCTACTCCTATAAAATTCATAAAACACATACCTACACCCATCTGTGTAATAAAAGGGAACACATCGATGCACGAAACACGACTTACGAAGGATATATTTAGAAATATACGGAAGTCGACTATGGATTGGTTAAACCTCTTAAAATCATTCAAGTGAAACTTCAAAGAATTTTTGCGTTATCAAAACTCAGCGATTCAAGTAAAAATTACGAGCTACTGGGAACACAAAATGTTTTAAAAACACGTATATTTATAATACTGTTCAGGATAAAGGATATGTCCTAATTTGAAGTTTTATCGGACATTTATTACTGCACAGACACACACGAGATGTTAAGAACAGAGATTGTGGGAAGGAGAAATAAAACTGCCATTTATTTTAATCTCTAAAAATTTTAAAGGGGATTCCTATAATTCATTAACAAAATGAAATGCCAGAATTTCGAATAGACATCAATGTAGTATGTTCCTAGAAGCCCGAGTAGTATTGAGGGTATTTCTGATTGAAAACGAGTTTTCACGAAGATGACCTCTTGACCGATCGATTTCTGATCCCGAAACCAATTTATGACCAAGACCCAAACCAAGTGAATTGCGAGTGACTTGCTTGCAATATTATATCGGACGTTTTAAACTCATGGGAAAGACGGAAAGACTCAATATCTAAGATTGACGAATCACACGACGAAAGGTAATAAATACGTTAATAGGTAACAAGGCCCGGAAACTCCGGAAAGTACGGGATTGTCTGCCAGTGCCAGGTGGTGCTAAAATACGAGTTGGGCGATCCCAAACAAGCAGCAGTGTTCGCGTTGTTGTGTTCCGGTTTGGGGATAAGACAGCCGGTGTAATGGATAGCATAGAGGCATTCCATCTTAGTCCACAGGGTTGGCAACGGATTCGCAGTCTTAGGCAGTCTTGTGAATGCGAATGGGTAAGGGTTTCCACTTACCATCAGGTGGCATGTGTGCCCGTTTGCCTACTTTAGCCATACAAAAAAAATTGTTTCCGCCAAGAAAATTTATGCTTTTCTCAAACAATGTGAGGAAATGATACAAATAATGATTTAAGTATTTGTAGAAAATATTTCGACAATTATTGTCCTCCTTTTTGAAAGCAACGAGTATTAGCATAATATCACACACAATGTCCCGTGTCGTCGGAAAAACGGCAACAAAAAATAAGTTGGCTGTCTGGGATTTATTCATGGTCCTTTCGATTTTACATGTAACCGAGATAGTTAAAAAGCAAAATGAATGGCACGATTTCGTTTTTTTTTAAAAAAAGCCGTGCAAACGAGCATATTTAAGAAAAGGTTCATTCCGGACATTTCCGGATGAATCTGTTAGGCTGGCTGACATCTGAAATAATCATCAAGTTTTTGGCATTAAGTAATAAAATCTGTAGGCACTTATTTCTAAATGAGATAAGATAGACACGCACGTAAGTAAAATGACACCTTTCTATCTTCCTTTCAAATCTTGATAATAACATGTAGGTATATAATGATTTTTAAGAGCTATCCAATCCAAATGGTCAACAACCAAAAAATTTCCTTTGCTTCACGAGTATGAAAGTACTCGAAATAAATTTATTTGATGATTTTATTTAACATGCTAAATTACTATTACACATTCGCATGATTGTCTTAGTGAGAATATTAATTCACACAAGCGTGCAAAAATAAAGTGACGTGAGTAATTGTAATCGTAACTACTAAAGAATATTCTTTTCACATTTTATTCACACCGGGATGGCTGCAGCGGCAGCTCCGTGGGCAGTGACAAAGAAGTTGTTTCCCACTCTACGAGTACAGCTGAGTCCGGAAAAAAGCGTTTTCCCGTTACATGGTCTAGCGTGACATTTTGCAATAACTTTACATTCCTATTAAAGTTACGGAGTAAAAAAGGTGGTATGTACTTTGTAGGCCTTTTTTATTGCTCTTGAGTGTACGTAAGTATTCGTGAATTCAAATTAAATGAAACACGATTGAAAACTCGAACTAGGCTAAAAACTACATCAGGGAGATTCGCTGAAAACGGTTAAAATAATATGAATCGTTCAAGCGTATTATTTTAGTAAACGATTTTTAAACTGCCATCCCCTGCGTCCATGAATATGTAAATGGGACTTTTTCGATTGGATGCGGAGTGATGTTTGGACGATAAATGAATTTCAGTAGAAATAACTTGTAGTCACTCGTAGGTAGATAGATATATTTTAACGCTCACATCTCGCCGCAGTGCTGTTATGCATGATCGGGCCCCGTATTTTAAAACTTTCTCAGCACAGAGTCCAACCTTTTTTGATATGATTGGTAAATTTTTATTGAGCTCTTACCACTTGATTCTTCTACAACTGTTTTAATTCAACTACTTATTGTATTTTATTTAGGGGAGTATTTAACAGCATACTTTGTTTTGATAACCAATTCAGCTATTGTTAAAATCGAAATGGATTAGGACGTCATTTTAAATCTCCATTGCGTGCGTCGGTCTGTTTCCTGTTTTTAGTAACATCCTACTTTAGGTGTAACTCAATAATATGAGAAAAAACAAAATAAAGCAATACGGAAAACAATAGGGCACATAACGTAGCGATATTTTAATCAAATGGGTTCTACACTGCAATTACAAGTTTACTTACAACTAGTTGATCTCGGGACAAAATGTCTAATTTACATACTCAAATTTTTTTTTCATCATCATATCAAGTTAAATTTCGTGGTGGAGCGAATCTTTATGGAAACACTATTACGTAAAACACTATTATGGCTTGGTCATACAACGGAAGACGAAACAGAAAATTCATAAATATCATACTGAATTATTCCTAGTACAGAAAAACCTCAGGCTAAGTTAATATCATTAAAATAGTGGTAAAGCGTAAGTACCGGCGCGTCTGGAGTGGCGAGTCGAGGATTGAATTAACATTCCATTTCGCGCGCGTCGAGTTTACATGATTAATTTATTATTTAATGTTTTTTTTTAACATATAATACTCATCAGTCACTACCTGATGACATACAGACAGACTATGAGACAACGCACAGCCATAATTACTGTATGTTGAAAACTTGGAACAATGAAGATAAACTAATACTCTAGCTAAGTCGAGGTACCTACACTGAGACAAGATTTTTCAAAATTCAACCCTCAATGGGAAGAAATGGGAGAATAACAGAAAACTAAATGTAAGCTTATAAAGACACGGACATCTTTTATGGTGTGGTCATAAAGTACATGAATATTTTGTTGATATAAAAACACCAATAATAACACAACAAATATTATACTTTTACAGTACATACCAGCTAGTCGGCTAGAAACCATGAAATTGCCAAAGTATGATACCCCTCAGCCAGAATTCCTCCTTTAAATAGGTCGATAGCTCTTCGGTCCTCTTACCTCAAACGATTTAAAATTCTTCTTGTGGCGGGGCTCCAACTGATAGGAATTAAGTGGTGAGAAACCTATCAATAAGACTAGTATTTTAGTGCATAGTACCTGAAGTAGTAGTATAGTGAATCTGGTGTAAAAAATATATCCAAGCACGTAATTGTCCTCAATTTCCAACTGCACTCCCAAATATAAACAAAGTTCAATCTGTTCCCAACGCTAACTTGACCGTAAAGTTTGCACAAGGCGGACAAAACGAATTGTCCGAGCAGTTTAAATAGGCCAATAGAAACAATACGATGAAGCTTCATTTAAAGTTGGAACAAGAAAGGAACGGACAGTTTACTCCTTAACGTGGAGTTAAAGTTTCCAGCGAAGTTACTCCGGAGCGCAGGTAACTAGCTCGAAGGAATGCGCCGCGACACTGAAGGAATGCGGGCTTTAACCAATAAGCGACCGTCTATTTTTCCCATAGGTACTTGTTTTGTTTATGATATAATTGGATAATTATATATTTCCGAATCGCTAAAGCTTAGAAAATGACTGTTTTGAATGAAGATGCGTACAAATACAAACTGACTATTTTATATAGGCAAAATGCGAATTGGTGCTAATAGATGTGAGTGGAGGCGGGGCGGCGCGTTTCCACGTTAAGGGGCTACCTTGGGCAGATGACCTTCGATCTGAGGCTCTAAACTTTCAGTTGTTGTTAAAACCTATTTGCATTAACACTGCTGTTTTAAACTAGCTGCCATCTCAATTATTCTTTTACAAGTCACTGATATGGAGATATGCTGTCAAACTTTGACATTTTCTCTCCAAAAAAGATTCTTTTTGGCCTTTATTACAATATTTGTCAAATTAGAAAAAAAAATCTTCGATGATTTATTAGGTACATTAATAAAGGATATTTAGATGTAGTTTTCATATCTATTGACGCCAAGAAAGAAAAGTTATATCCAGTTTTGTGCTTTTATAGTTAAGTAAAAAAAAAAACATAGCTTATTGTGAAATTTTGTTCGATAGAATCAAAGATATATGGATATGGATGAATATAACGTATTTTTTCATAAATTTACATTCAGTTGTAACTGAGTTGTAAAAACTTAAACTTCATCAAAAACATCTGTTATTGCCATGGTAGCCCCAGCGTTCCCAAAGTGCGGCGAATGCGTTTTTAGCATGAGAATGTGCCACCTCCGCTTAAAACCTAATTAATTATCTTCAATATCCATTTGAATTAGGTTGCATTTTTAATATTCCATTAAAGAGATATCCCGTTTCTGTTACTGTTTTCGTTTCTGAGAATGTCGAATTATTGCAGCACGTGTTTTTGTCAGGCCACCTGATGGTAAGTGGGATCTGTGACCCATAGACATTTGCATTTCAAGACTAGCTTAAGACATATGTCTGTGCGTAAAATAGGAGAAAACTGTTAGGTATTTAAATATATCGGTAGGTAATTTTCACAGCAAATAAATGATATAATAGTATACTTAACCCGTCGTATGTTGTACGAGTAGCTCCGATAGGTGCAATTTTTTTGAAAACCATTTTTGTAATAATATTGTGTTGTACAGAATCATCATCCAACGAGAACTGGAACTTGGTACATTTTCACACTCACATACGAGAAGCGATGCCAATAACTTTTGAGCTCAATGATGCTGGTTATCTGATATTTTATGTCCATGGGCGTTACAAACCATGGGATGTTGTACGGCAAATATTAATCTTTAGTTTAATGCATGTATCCAAGGATATCCCTGTAAAGACATGAGAGTCAACTAGGGAAAATGTATTTACGTACCTTCCTTCGCAGTAAACAAGATCGGTGTCTGTTAGCTTTTTATTTTCTCAGTAATTGGATTCTGCCGCACGCTTATTGGTTCAAAATAACCTCTACGGGAGAAGAAAATGGGAAATTAAAATGAAGCAGGGCTTCCAACGTGAAAACAAGCTATTGTTTGTGTCGTAAATTAATCATTTAATATCGAAAATTTAAGTGATTTAATCCTGTCTAATTCCACAGATTAGGGACAAGTTATTTTAAATGTGGCTAATAACCTGAATTTTTCGATAATGTTATCTTTCTAGGTCATTATAGAAGTAATTATGAAATTGTATATGACAGTAATTTTGTTAAATTGTCTTTAAACAAGTCAACGCGAAATGCAAGAAACATTTATTAATTTATTTAAACGTATATGACATTTACAAAAAAATGGCGTACTTAATGCCCAATGTCACTTACGAATAGATAGTTATAAAATAAACCGCCGGCCGCAAAGGGAGTTTAAGGGATGTAGAAACCGAGACAAAACGAGGTATTAGGTGAAATAATCCGTCTTAGAGTCCGTACCCAAAAGGGTGCCAAAGACCGGATTATATATGGCTGGCGACGCGTTAGCCTATATCGTGCCCGGCCGATAAGAAGTCAATCCTGACACCTAACCTGTCATTTCAGTGCAAACTATAAGCTCAAATTATAAGTTTATAAATTGTACTGCGATGACAGTAGTTGGTACCCTGCCTAGGTAGCTAGCGGTCCCGGATTCGATTCCCATTTTCTCTCATTCTCATTTCTTTGGGAAATGACAAATACTATAAGTCCGGATTTTAATCAATTTACAACAATGCAAAGTACCTATCTATTCAATAGTAAAAGAGAAAATTTACATTTAACTTCAATATTAATTTGCCGAAGTGAAAGATGTTATTACCTAAAGTATAAGAGCTATATTTCGGTACGATCCTAAAACAAGATTGTTTTCATCCCCACCTAGAATACAGGCCTTGCCACTCGATTATTGTTTATTAGGATGGGTATTAATTTAAACTCCTCAATCCCGAGATCTCTGTAAGTATTATCTACTTAGACACAAATCTGACATTTGCATTGTTAATAATTCTATTAAAATTAAATTAATGTTTATTGCGCGTAGTAACTTTTACTATTGCGCATAGAAATTGTTCGCAAATTACCTTTAACATTTGCTCTACTTTTATTCCATTAGGAACGTCCAAATGGTTAAATGCATTGACATTATGAGAAAGCATATCGAATGGAACCGCCGTTACGACGAATTAGGTTTTACTTCTATGAATAAACGACCATTAATGGATTTGGAAGGTTCTGAGCTCATCTCTCAATCAAAGTATATACCAGGATATTGTAAGGAGGATTGCGAAGCATGGACCCTTAAGGAAAACCTAAGGAAAACACTAGGAGCGTTTGAGATGTGTTCCTACCGCAGAATGTTGCGCATACGGTGAGCGGACCACATCACCAATACTGAAGTTCTTCGGAGGATGGGGAAAATTAGAGTTGGTACGTACGATAAAACAAAGAAAAGTTGCTTACCTAGGCCACATACTGAGGAACCACCAATACGAGCTTCTTCAAACTATTATGATGGGGAAGACAGTCGGAAAGCGAAGAGTTGGAAGGCGCAAGGTGTCATGATGGCTCCGTAAAATACGGGAGAAGCATGAAAACAATAGAACAGCTGTTCAGACTTGCTCTGAACAAGACCAGATTTAAGGAGTTGACTGCTAACCTTCTGTAAATCAAGAGGCACCATAAGAAGACGAATAATGGACTTGGGCACTCTCCAACCTTTATGTCACGGAGAAAGTAAACGAGCACACAGGCCCCCTGATGGAAACTAAGTTCAGACGCGAACTAACAATAATAATTGAATAAGTTGACTGCTGTCACTTTAACTTTAATGTTAGATAAAATAGGTACCTACCGTTGAGGAGTTCCGTTGGCCATCTGTGGTCTTCATCATCAGTTCACCAAATGATACTTTCTGAATGCAAATGCTAAACTTGTCAATAGAAATACTAGAATCTACATGTATGCCTATACCATTTGAGGAGTTCCCTCAATTACTCATGGATCCCATCATCAGATTCAGATTTGGTGAAAAGGGACCACCTCGAAAGCAAACTCTACCAAACAAAAAAAAAAAATTAAAAGCGGTTCATAACTGACGGATTAATCGGTGAACATACCGAAAAAAAAACATACAGTGGAACATAGACCCTCCTCCTTTTATGAAGTCAGTTAAAAAGACAGCAAAATTGTGCTTCTTGCGCTAGAACTTAAACTCACTTCTGCAAAATTTGTTGCTAGCCTATTTCGCCCTTAAGGACTACATTATGAAGGTACTTCATCACCTCTATGCTTGTAATTTCATCGGTAGTCTTATCGCCACAAACAATGGAACTCAACAAAGTGTAGATTGCTCCCTTTGAGCAATTATGTACGAGTTTACTCGTACTAATGACTTCAATGACTGCTACTGACATTAACGTCTTATAAATATATACTTAATAAAGTCAAAAAACTGTACAAGAGTGCTTGGTAGACTAAGTTACTTTATGTTGTATGTATCTTATTCACATCAGGTCACTTAAAGCTGTTTTAGGGTTCCCAGTTGCGTTATTATGTAACGTAATGGTGCATACCAAAGTTACTTGCTGCGAAGCAACGTAAATAAAAGTTATAGTTATTATATTATTGTCGAAGAACTCGATTTTGACGCCGCGGTCAGCCTATTTGTATTGATTATTTGTTTGATGAGCGTGAGTATTTGTTACCGGTAAACTGGGGGGGCAATGTTACCCCGTAAATCAAAGTACTTACCCCCAGTTTACGGTACTGAGTATTGGGTGTTATCTATGTAGGTATTAAGTACATCGAAGGATGAGTTAATTCACTTTGATAATCACCGTCCAGAGTCCTTGTCCGCCAAGGTCTCCACATTCAGGTGGTATCACAATCATACACAGAATTGATTCATCACACAACACTTTAATTATTAATTAATTTATTAAACCAAAATATAAAGAGATGATTTAGATATAGTACGATTAATTATCAAAATTAACTTTTACGGAATGGAGTGAGAGTATCTGCATTGTCGGTTGAATTCCTAACCCCTTCGATCGCTCAAAAACGAAATCATTCATCTTTCGTCTCAACCCACCCACCATCGCAGCCAAACACTCCAAATAGCCACTATCTTAAACGTCGTACTGCGGCAAGTATGCTTTTTTCTATATTGTATGTATTAATTAAGTTAATTAAATCGTTGTCCAGTACTCATAGTAACTATAAGCCTAGAGCTTAGTTTGTGACTAGGTATGTGTGTGAGTTTGTCCCCTGATATTTATTTATTTATTTAATGTAAACGCACCTCACATAACAGTGGTAATGAGACCAACTTGTAAAGACTGATGAAAACAATGATAAATTGCAACCGCAGAATAATGCGGTTGGAATAATATCAATTTTGAATAATTAATAATAGGGTTGGATATTAACGCAGAATTTAGGTAGCCACTTTAGAGTTTAAACCGGTATCTAATTTACCAAAACCACCTGTACATTGATTATAGTGTAACACAAAATGAAACTAGAATACAATACGAATAACTCTAGTAAAAAGTATTAATGAAATCACTTCTTTTCATTATTACACTATTATACATACATGCAGCAATTTGGCTGCGCCGCAGTGCTGACATTCGTGGGTGGCCCATCTATACTCTAAACAAAAACATGCCTACTGTACTTTCCGTGGAATTTTATATCATATCATAGAAACATTCAGAACACTAAATGAACATTGTATTATGTTCTGTGAACGGGTGATGGAGATATTAAGAGGTTAATAATAACACAAACGCAAACCACGTTTAAAAAAATGGATAGACAAGTACCGCACATGACAATACCCGCGATATCTTTTTTAGGGTTCCGTAGCCAAATGGCAAAAAACGGAACCCTTGTAGATTCGTCATGTCTGTCCGTCCGTCTGTCCGTCCGTATGTCACAGCCACTTTATTCCGTAACTATAAGAGCTATACTATGGAAACTTTGTAAGTAGATGTATTCGGTGAACCGCATTAAGATTTTCATACAAAAATAGAAAAAAAACAATAAATTTTTGGGGTTCCCCATACTTAAAAATGAAACTCAATAAAAAAAAATTCATCAAACCCATACGTGTGGAGTATCTATGGATAGGTCTTCAAAAATGATATTGAGGTTTCTAATAAAAAAAATATCTAAACTGAATAGTTTGCGTGAGAGACGCTTCCAAAGTGGAAAAATGTGTGTGTCCCCCCCGTAACTTCTAAAATAAGGGAATGATAAATGTAAAAATAATATATGATGTACATTACCATGCAAACTTCCACCGAAAATTGGTTTGAACGAGATCTAATAATCAGTTTTTTTTTAATACGTTATAAATCGTAAACCGCATTTTACCTTTCATTCAATCAACTCCAATATAATAAAGAATAAAGAAAAACATTTATTTAGATGTATAGTGGTACGGAACCCTACGTGCGCGAGTCTGACTCGCACTTGGCCGGTTTTTTATTCTTTCAGTTATGAAGTGCCACCAAAACAAATGCGCAGTTAATTTATTACCTAATAACATTTAACGATTCACAAAATACGTCCACTAGTCAATATTGGTTGAACTACGACAGTATTGAAATATTTAAAAACAGATTTGGGCTAAAGAAATTATATCTCACTCACATTTTCCATAGGTTTTGACTGCTCCTGTGGTCCCGGGACACTTTCACACCACTCTCACATGGATTCCATTCCAAAATGTCACAGTTTTGGATTAATTAAGAGGACGCGCGCCGGCCGGCATTAGCGCGAGATGAGAAGAGGAAGATGGCCGCCCTGTCGCGGCAGAAGACCGAGAGCATCAGCTCTTTCGGTCACTCCGTTCATTCAGTTTGAGAACGGATCAGTAGTTGATGCGCGGGAAATTTGAACGCACATTTACGAGAGAGATTTGGTCTCAAGCCCGAAATCGTACATAAACCCCCCACCGGGAATCTACCCCAGATTCCCCAGTTTATAAACCAGGGATGGTTGTCAGTGTATATGACAGTGGACTGTATGATAAGATATAAAAATGTAGAGAAAACAATATTTATAATGAAGGATGTGTAACCGTAATTAGGCACTTGAAACTTAACTAAATAACATAAACTTGACACTGGTGTCAGTTATGCAATATGAAAATAAAAGAAGTTACTCTGAGTCCAATTCCATTGGAAGAGGACTAAGTTTTACAACGGGTCGCGTATACTCTCCATTTTGAGTTCGTACTTTGACTACCCGGACTACCCCGTCGGGGCCCGGATGAAGCTCGGTCACACGGCCAAGGGACCATTGAAGTGGAGGAGCGTCGGAATGTATCAAAACGAGTTCGCCTACGTTAACGTTACGACAATTGCTAAGCCACTTCTGTCGCTGCTGGAGCGTGTGAAGGTAGTCGTTTTTCCACAATTTCCAAAATCGTTGCGACGCCTGCTGCACTAGTTGCCAGCGACTCAAACTGTGAACCGGTTCGTCAGAAAGGTCGTACTCAGGAACGGCTAATAGTTCGCGACCGACTAAGAAATGTCCTGGTGTGAGCGCCTCGTACTCTGACGGGTCGCTCGAGATATTTGTTAAAGGTCGGGAATTTAACACGGCCTCGACACGAGCGAAGAGGGTGCTAAGTTCCTCGAATGATAATGTCCGGTTGCCTATGACACGCTTCAACATCTGTTTCGCGGATTTGATACCACTTTCATACATACCACCAAAATGGCTGCCCGTGGGAGGATTATACCTCCACTCAACAAATCGATTATTAAAGGCAATTGAAATATTATTCATATGTTGTTTAAGAAATTGATTTACTTCAGCAAGTTGTTTGCCAGCAGACACGAAGTTTTTACCGTTGTCAGACACAACAGTGTGACAAAGTCCGCGCCTAGCCGTGAAGCGGTCAAAGGCTGCGAAAAAACATTCAGTTGTGAGCGCACTCAGAACCTCTGCGTGCACTGCACGCGTTGCAAAACAGACGAGGAGCAGTAAATATGACTTGGAAATCTTGGCGTTGCGCCTATTACTCTCTCGCGTGTAAAATGGGCCTCCGATATCAACACCCACAGTGTGAAAGGCATGTATATCTTGAATACGAAATTTCGGTAGGTTACCCATAATGGGTTGTAAAGATGTCGGTTTTACTTTAAAACATTGAAGGCACTTAGAAAATCGCGACCTTATAATTCTCCTTGCTGAAATAATCCAATATTTTTGACTAATTAGACTATGAAGCGTGCGCGGTCCAGCATGTAAATACATTTTATGAAAATAGTCGATTAATATTTTAATGAAATTTCCCACTTTGGGAAGCAACAACGGGTGCTTAATTTGATATGGCAGGTCCGACAGCGACAGTCTACCCCCCACCCTGAGGAAACCAAGGGGGTCCAAAAAGGGTGCTAGCTTTTTAATCGACAAACTACAAGATTTACCGTTTTTAAGTGCATCGATATCAGTGAAAAAGTGTTGACGTTGAACTGCCTTGATAATAGTATCGTGCGCTTTCCTTAAATCGGATAGAAGGGGCGGTCCCAAGTTGCGTTTTGATCCGATTGACTTACAATTATTGATAAATTGAAAACAGCGTGCTACTACATTTTGCAGTTTAACAAAATTTGAATATTTTTCAGTCAATTTGATAAGAAAATTCGACTCTGTACTATCATTACTAGACACGAGCGTCTGAACTGATGACTTGCCAGTGATTTGTAATTCCGGTACATTGTTAGATTTAAATTGATCAATTAATTTAATTGGCCAACTTTCCTGCGGCGTGTTGAGCCAGCTCGGGCCCGCTAGCCACTCCGGCGCTGCCAGCAGCGCGGAGGGTAGCGCGCCGCGCGAACACACATCGGCGGGGTTGGACGCACCGCTCACGTGGTACCAGCTTTCGCTAGACACGGTCTCCAATATTTTGGAGACACGCGTAGCCACAAAGGTTTTTAATGTGTAGCTGGGTGTGTTTAGCCAACTCAATACCACAGAAGAGTCAGTGAACAAAAATATGTCATCTATCGATATTTGACCAAGTAATATTGACTTAGTGTATTTGACTAGTTTGACCAACAAATGCGCAGCCATCAGTTCAAGACGTGGCACGGATACGGTTTTTAAGGGAGCAACTTTAGACTTAGCAATAACAAGACTGACCTTGGTTTGAGCTTGATTGTTGAAGCTACGCAAGTAAATGACCGAAGCTATTCCTTTAGTAGAAGCGTCGCAGAAACCTAACAGCTGATAGTGATTGTGATGGTTGACAGTAACTTGACGATCATACCTAAAGTTTGACAGCAGTGGAAGTTCAGACACATAGGTGAGCCATTCTTGCTCCAACTCCGGGGAAAGTTTCTCGTCCCATCCGAGCTTTTGGAGCCAGAGCTTCTGCATAAAGCATTTCGCGTAGAAGATGCATGGCGCTACGAAACCTAGTGGATCGAACTGACGACCTAACTGTGACAGGACACTGCGTTTGGTAACCGCCTGTGAAGCTGAAAGTAAGTTTGTCGCAAATGAGAACGCGTCCTCAGCAGGCCGCCACTGAAGACCTAAAACTATTAATGATAGATTTTTATCATCTTCGAATGCAACTGGCGTTTCGCGATGATCAGCGGGTACACGTTCTAAAAGTTGGGAACAGTTGCTCGCCCATTTCCGAAGAATGAACCCTCCTCCTTTTAATAAATTAATCAGCTCATCTTGAAGCTGAGCTGCTTCCTCGTACGTACCTACGGACCACAGAAGGTCATCAACGAAGAATCCTTTTTTTAGAACCTTGCTCGCTAAAGGATACTTCTCGGCGTCGTCGTCTGCCAGCTGGTGCAGGACACGAATCGCTAAATAAGGGCTACTAGCTACCCCATAAGTTATGGTGTTTAAAGCATAGACTTTTATAGGTTGATCTTTATAAAACCGCCATAAAATATGTTGGTACTTGCGCTGAGCTTCCTCAATCCAGGTCATACGAAACATTTTACAAATATCACTTGACAAACAAATTTCGTTAATACGAAAATTGGTTAAGATTTCATTTATGTCTGCTTGCAACTTAGGACCCGCGTAAACAATTGAATTTAACGAATTATTATTTGACGTCTTACTTGAGGCGTCAAACACAACACGAAGTTTCGTGGTTGTGCTTGAAGGCCTTAAAACACAAAAATGTGGAATAATATATTTCGAATCGACAGACCCTAAGTCACCCACACAAGTCATATGACCGAGGTCTTCATATTCGGACATGAATTTACAATACTCTTCCTTAAGTTCAGGAATACGGTTTAATTTAGTTTCTAAATTTTTGAAACGACGTAACGCTTGTTGAGTTGAATCACCAAGCTCACAGTTAGACTTGAATGGGTACGTCACCGTGTAGCGCCCGGTGCTGTCACGGCTGTGTTCCTTTTGAAAACACTCTTCCACATAAATGTCCTCTGGATTTTTAATCAAATCACAGGGTACGTTTTCAGTCTCCCAAAAGGAGTTCATTATTTTTTCGATACTACTATTTGCCGAGAACAAGCCGAGGGAAGAGTTAAACGATTCGCGACCACTTTCGAGCACTGTCTGGCCAGCTATGATGTAACCGAAAATCGAGTGCATCGCAACGGGTAAACCCGGTTCTCGCGGTAGTATGTTTTGACCGTCATAAATGTACGGAAACAAGTCGCCCGCCAACAGTAATTCGACAGGAGAGGCCGAAAAGTAATTAGGGTCTGCTAACTCGAGATTTTTGAAGTTATTTATAATTTTATTTGAAAGCGTCATTGTTGGTAAACTACTTGTAATATTACCTACAACCACAGTCTCAGTACTCAGAACTGGACCAGTTGAGTTTCGTGGCTTAATTGAACATGTAACCAAACCGAAATCTTGCACTGGTGCACCTCCCAGACCCATGGGTTCAAACGGACACTGGCGTCGCGACAGACCTAGGCGCTGAGCACATTCATTTGTCATATAACCGGACATGGCACCGCTGTCTATTACTGCACGCACGGCGTGGTAAGTTCCCCATCGATCTGCGACGTGCACCACGGCAGTGCCTAACAACACGGTGGAATTTGACGAACAAGTCAAGCCGACGTTAGGAAGTTGACCTTGACCTCTAGACGGACCTTGACTACCACTAGAATTTTGTACACTTGAAACTGTATCTAAGTGTAGACTATGATGGTGCGGTTGTTTACACAAAACACATCTAATCTTTGAAGTACACTCTGACAGCTGATGCTGACGTAAGCAATTTTCACATAATTGAAGCTGTTTCACTTTGTCAAGACGCTGTGCGGGTGATAAATCTAAAAATTCGTAACATCGGTACGTTGAATGCGTTTTGTCACAGAATAAACACTTGTTTGATCGGTCATTGCTCCCCTTACTAACAGCTGACAAGCACGGTTTCGTTGTAGGTTTGTTTGCGCCGGTATAGAAGTTATTATTATTCGATCGCAATACGTTCGGTTTTGATACGACGTTAGTAACAGCCCTCGGTGTAAACTGACCCTTCTGTACACAATTTTTAACTTCGGACATTTCTAAAACACGCGCTTGCTTTTCTACAAAGGCGATCAGCTGATCGTAAGTAGGTATTTGAGTTTGTTCCACAGTTTGTTCGAACTCTCGTCTAGTAACGGTGTCTAAGTTACGCAACCCCATGTAGAACAATATGAAGCTCGATAAATTGTCGATATTTAAATGTGTTAACGCTTTGACACATTCCTGATAGGTTTGCAAAAAGGTGTTAAGCCCAGAGACTGATTCCGCCAACAATGGTTTAAATTGAAATAACCGGTCCAAATAACTGGTAGCTAAGGCGCGTTTGTTTTCGAATTTCTTAACTAACAACGCCCATACGATTGGATAGTTATCAGATGTAATTGGCATTCCTTTAACTACGGTTAACGCGGAACCGCTAACGGCAGAAAGTAGATAGTAGTATTTTTCAACATTACTAATGCCTTCGTTGTTATGAATCAGACTCGTAAATGTATCATAGAAAGTTTGCCAATTCTCCAACTTGCTATCGAAATGAAACAATTCGAGTCTAGGTAAACGCGGTTTAACTGAGCGCAAATCATTGTTGGTGTCACCGAGCCCGCCGCGGCGTACGGCGTCGGTAGAAGGCGAACTGCCGCTCTCGCACGACTGCCATATTTCGTTAATAGTTGTGGCGACGCTTAAAATCCGATAATACATGTCGTCATAAGTTTGAATTTCCTGATGATTAGACTTGTACTTGGAATTTTCTTTCTTTTTTAAAGCATAATTTCGAATACGGTTTGCTCGAATACTTCGCGGTTTGAATGAATGTCCTTAAGACGTAAATTAAATTCCGATATACGTGTTGAATCGGTGACAACGACTTTGGATAATTCGAATAGTGTTTGAATACGTAAAAAACACATCTCCTTTTTATCTATAAGTTGTTCTAGAATGTCAGCCATTTTGAAACAATAGACACGCGCGACGCGTTGCAACAATTGAAATTATTGAAATTAATTACGTAGTTACACAAACTTTAGACTCGAAATAAAGTCTTGTGTTTACTAAAAACTGTACTAGGAATATATAATTGGATGCTTTAGAGTGTGTAAAAGTGTATCTGGTTTACAAACTGGAGAATCCCGGTCGAATGACCAAAATGGTTGAACTACGACAGTATTGAAATATTTAAAAACAGATTTGGGCTAAAGAAATTATATCTCACTCACATTTTCCATAGGTTTTGACTGCTCCTGTGGTCCCGGGACACTTTCACACCACTCTCACATGGATTCCATTCCAAAATGTCACAGTTTTGGATTAATTAAAAGGACGCGCGCCGGCCGGCATTAGCGCGAGATGAGAAGAGGAAGATGGCCGCCCTGTCGCGGCAGAAGACCGAGAGCATCAGCTCTTTCGGTCACTCCGTTCATTCAGTTTGAGAACGGATCAGTAGTTGATGCGCGGGAAATTTGAACGCACATTTACGAGAGAGATTTGGTCTCAAGCCCGAAATCGTACAAATATGAACCAAATATCTTTCACACAGTAGGTATATTTTTAGATACGGAACCCCCTAACAATCATATGTCTCCCGGTAAATAGGTATCGGATTAGAATTTCAGTTTTAACTATTATCTACGCGTCCTTTTTGAATAAAATGTTTTTTTCGTCAATGAACTTCGTCTAACAATGTGGGATAGAGAGAGCAATTCAAGTTGGTAACTTAAATTTCTCGAGCAGCGCATACATATTTGAGGAGGCAGGACCCGCGGGCCGTGGTTGTATACCTACCACTGGAATAATTCATTAACAAAGGCTACCTTTACCTAGTACTATTTAAAGAATCCTGAATATGCTTTATACGGATTTATACGTTTAGGTAACTTGATATTTTTATTTCTAGCTACCGTTTGAAGAATTTCCGTAGGTACTTTGTCAATGTTCTGTATTGGGAAATTATGTTGCTACTTACCTATCCAGAACGAAGCATATGCATGCAAAGCTTATGTATGTATTTATGTACGTTATACATGTATATGCTTCGCACGTTTAAACCGCAGTAGCAGATTTAAGCCGCATGAGAACATTGATCAGATTCACATATTTTTCTGCCTTTTTTGAAGCTCTGGCTAAATGTTAAATTAAACGTTTAAGTAAAAAAAGTAAATATGAATCCATATCGAACCTGATTTACCGTGATTATTACTATGAAAATTATTTATCTTCGATTATAATAATGATTAAGTCTTTTACCCTCTTACTTATTTATAAACGTGGAATAACCGCGGGGTACCTAAGCTAAACCATGCTTTGTCCTTATCGTCATTGTGACATTTGAATTTGAAAGATTAGGACAAATAATGGTTTAGCTTACCCCACGGTTATAAGTAATGGTGTTAGAGTAGGTCGTGATAACTGATGTTACGACATTAACAAGTATTACGAGTATATTTATTTCTCAACGGCAACACCAAGCGCAATGAAAAAGCAATACCCATCTACAAAACCAAAAATATCTAAAATGTACAAAGATACTACAAATAACACTTAATAATGTTCTTTAACATATTTCGCAAGTACTTAAACTTTTTCTCGATTGACACATATCGGAGCCTGGGTTTCTCTATTCCACCTTGTCTTAACAAACCTGTCGTTATCGTACCTATTAACGATATTTCAACCGCCTTTGCTGTGATGTTAATAAGAGCTACCATTAACAACATGATTTAGGACAAAGAAGACTAGAGACCCTGAGATACGTCGCGATGATGTCATCATAGAGCTGACGGATAGTCTTTTCTAATAATAATATAGGGGAGTATAAGGAAAACTTCTATTTATCAACCTGGGCGATTCGTAAATTCAAAATAGAACACTATTTACAAGCAATATTAGACACACCAGCAAGACTGCAGGTTAATGGCCAGCTACTGGTGCCTTTACCCTAATAATTGTTCATTAAATAAATAAATCAATCAAAGTACCACAAGAACTTAACACAGTTTTCCTATCACCTACAAAGTTAAATAAATATGATTATCAATCTAACAAGTTTTTTTAATGTTCTTTATCTGAGAGTAAGCTTTTAATGGATATTAAAGTTTTACTGAGGTTTGAAATTATTTATAAACAATAAGTAATATGAAAATTTAGACGGCGTTTTTTAAAGTGTAATGTCTCTTTTATTTTAGATTAAAAAGCTGTTTCGATCTCAGTTTCCTTTATACCTACATTTTTAGGTCATCTCTTTATACCGACAGATTCAATCCAATCCGACCAACTGCTTATACTTAAATTAAAACTAACAACAGTTAGTACACCTATAAATGGATCAGGGACCATACTGGCCCTCACAAAACATGTAAATAAATAAAAAAAAATTTATTATAACGATATCTAAGCCAAGTGCAATAATCCTGAGCGTATCTACCTACCTAAACTAAAAAATAACAGTTCACGCGTTGCGTCATGCTATGAATTTACTGAAGCGAGCGTAAAATACCTACCCCTGAAATATTGCGTTATACATTATATATGTATAAAGCTTAATCATTAATTAATTAATTAATAACCAATTACCCAAACGTTCGCATAATAGGCGGTAAATCAATCTTGTAACATCTGCAAGCCGATAACTGGTTTGCAAACGGTGCACTGTAAAGAGCCAGGTTCCCAGCTAATAGTACAATTGCTGAAAGTTTCTATTAACAGGGTATTGGTACCGAAGCGGTACCTACGAGTACGGTAAGCCGAGATTTCACTTAGCCACTCTAATACGGGCAGCAGCTGCGCTCCGAGATACCGCATCCATTTATTGGGAGTTTATCCATTGATAGCCGCTGGCCCCGCACAGTTTATTGAACAGTTTTCAGCTCGCCTTTATTGGGAAAACCAACCGTCAAACTCGATAACACTTTTAGGCTCCTCTATGGAATAATCTGTTTTAAATTTATGTGTTGTGTGTTAAGTTGATCATGAAATAAAACGAAAGTGTATTTATTCCATTAATTCATTTATTTATCTACAATCATATCATAAATCCTCGATGGGGCGTTCAAAAACCGTAGGTAGATTACGATTAGCATTATCGGCCGGTTTCAATATTAAATATCTTTCTTTCTCATATCTAGACACCTAAAAATATAAAGCTATCCACATAGTCCTTGAGACGGCTTATAAATGAAAGAAAAGGTCATAAACAACATTTCAAGTGGCTAGGTTTAGTCAAGTGATAGATTAAATATTGGTACGTGCCGAATGTCAACAGTCGCTTTTCCGTTGTTTCTGTATATGTACATCTAAACAATAACAGCTAGCAGGACAATTTGACTTCTCTTTATAAGGTTGAGTTCTCCGTCTATGAACAGAGTAGGTAATTAGAAAAAGATAAGGTCCCGGTTATTTTAAAGTATAATTTTAATTGCAGGTCATCGGACAACTACTTCTACAGTTTCCAGAAAAAAAAACATTATCGTTTTCGAGTTGTTATCGTATTGTCATCATTAGACCCCGTTATCTTGTCGCACTGAAATTGTTTTTCAGTAGGTAGAGTGTGAATGTTTTTTTATCGACCTTCTTGATATTGATATTTATATAATGCAATTGAATTTTCGCCTTTCAAGTTACATATACATGAAAGGTATCCTATGTGTTAATCCAAGGTATAAGCTGTCTGCATTCCAAATTTCACCAAAATCCGTCCGTTAGTTTTTGCGTGAAAGAGTAACAAACACTCGCAAACTTTCGCGTTTATACTATTAGTAGGATATATTTTTATATAAAAGTAATAGAACCTATTGATTCGTCTTTGAAGATCAGTGACATACAGTATCGACATTTAGATAGTCGATAAAAAAACATTCACGCCCTACTGAAAAATAATGACAGTGCGACAAGATAACGGGGTCTAGTCATCATCTTGTTAGCTCTTATTAATTTGACAGTAATGACGGCCGAGTTAAAAACAGTACCATAACACGTCAAATACGATTAGGATTTTACCGCCTAAAATAGGAGCGCAGGGCATGTTAGCCACGCAATAAACAAATGAAGGGGAAAATAACAAGCTATATCTGTGATCTATTCAAATATCCAGGCAGTATTGTGCCTGGTATGACGAGGGTCGGCGGACGAGTGCGACGTGATACGTGTCCGCTGGCAATCCGACTTGTTCCCCGCCTCCAACCATACACGGACACAGGTTTATTAACTGAAATAATGTAATTATTGCGTCATTATTAACACAATACATACGAGTACCACCCTAAATCAAATAAACTACAACACGTGTATTGTGCTAAAACTCCGATGCTAAAGGAAAACGATTCACAATTCGTTCTAAATAAAGGACAGTCAAGTGATGCGTTGAAGTTGTGTACAAAACTAATATGGGATTTACGTCAAATTTCAAATATAGAATGTCGAACGGTCTATACCGATGTATTACTACATGCAAGAGGAGCTTAACTAGAGATTTTTACCTATAAGTAGTTTGAAGTCAGCAAAAATAAGGTATTTACTTTTATTTCTTAGCAGCGCGGTCTGTTACTGCTAAACAAAATCAGATAAGTTTCTGTCATAAAAGTCATATTGGGAATCTTATTGCTGCCAACTGAGTCCCAGCATGGCAGGTCTACGTAAAGTATAGCGGGAGCCCTTGTCGCTAACTTCCGACTCCATCACCAGATCAGCTATTAGATACCATAATATTGTTTTGTCATCGGGTTAACATATAATTATTATGTAGTGAATCCAAATTTCAGCCCATAACGATACCGGATAGTGGATCATAATAGACCTGCAAGCTTTAACCCATTCCAACAAAGAGTATATATAACAAGGTGTGTTAAAAGGAAAACTAAAATACTCGCGCAGGGTAAATATCTCGGCATTATTTCGCCTTATCTGATTTGCAGGTAGCACAGGAAATATTACCAGGGACGCAGAGGAAACGTCTCCGGGGCGAATACTTTCGTCAGAGACTATAAATCTCCCCCTTACTTCGCTGGCATTATAAAGATTACCCGACAAAATAGTCGGGCCCTTCCGTTCAATTTCGCAAATCGTGTTGCGCCGCCGGTCGGCCGCTGACGTATCGCTCCTGGCCTCGACCTGAGGCTTCCAGAGCCGCCCGTTTTGATGCTAGATTGGATTTTATAATTATAAGCACTTTAAATTCAGGGAAAGCTAGTTCGCAGTAAGTGAAAATCCCTGTTCTACCACGCTTTTCACACGGTATGATCAAGCGTCGGAGATTAAAAATTCTTGCATAGGTATTCAGTTTGCGCGCAACCGCAGCTTCTTTCACTAGTATTGTGAACGGGATCCCTTTGACTACCATACATTTATTGTTTCGATTATTGAAAGTCAGACTTTTGTACCCCTTTTGTTTATGTTCATAACTATCGGAAGTCATAATTTTTTTAAGTCATAACGCTTTATAAGTCGAACGTTAATTATCCATAATGTAAAATATTATAATATACAAAAGTCATAACCTAAAACCCTATAACATTCAAAGGCATGTTTAAAATGAGTCAGACACATTTTAGGACATACTTTTTATAGTATCAATTATTTTAATTCATACTGTTTTTCTACCAAATGTTAATTACAATTTTTTTTATGTTTCGAAAGTATTAAAGGGGTCTCTATTGACTGCCATAAAGTTAAAGTTTCGATTATTGTTGTCCAAAACGTTTTACGTTATACTTATTATTAGTCGTAATGTTAAAAGTCATAATTTTAAAGAGTATTAATTGGGTTACTTTCGCCCGACATGATTGCAAATACTAAACAGTGAACGAAACATTAAATTATGTAGGTACGTTTACGCGGCAATACTTCCTACCCGCTTTATTTGTCTTAGTTATTATATTACTATGCAGGCACAGTTTAAGGGCCCCATACACGGTACGATCCGTCGTTACAATCCGTCGGTTCATACTGAAATCGAGCGATGGATTGCAGTGTGTGGCAATATCCCATCCAAATTTCAATCGCAATATGAATCGTCACGTAATCGATTCAGATTGATCATAACGAAGAATCGTTGCTCTGTAATTGTCGCCCCTAAAAACGTTAGTTACTTCAAGTTGTATGTGTTGTACTGGGGATCCCTTTGACTGCCATACATTTATTGTTTCGATTATTGAAAGTCAGACTTTTGTACCCATATTATTTATGTTCATAACTATCGGAAGTCATAAAAATTTCAGATCATAACGCTTTATAATTCGAACGTATATCAAAAAATCCTTGCTTTAGACGATAAATTTAAATCAATAGGTTAGGTTAGGTTAGTATTGCGTCAAGGCCGAAGGCCTTAACTACCCAGAAATAGGAGCTCCGCCAAGCGGAGCTCCGTCGACCCTGTCTAATCATACATGTCTATTGTCAGTTGTATAAGTTGTACTTTTGTGACTAGCAAGTTTTGACCTAATAACATTTCTTACAAGTTCTATAACCTTTGACATTATGAAGTTTAACTATTATGACATAAATTGGTATGACCCGCAATAATTGACATTTCGATTTATACTCTTCAATATTATGACTTTTAACATTATTACTAATAATAAGTATAATATAAAACGTTTTGGCTAACAATAATCGAAACTTTAACTTTATGGCAGTCAATAGAGACCCACAATACTGTTATGACTAACAAGTTTTGACCTAATAACATTTATTACAAGTTCTATTATTACCTTTGACATTATGAAGTTTAACTATTATGACATAAATTGGTATGACTATGAATTTTATGACTTCCAACAAATATGACCCGCAATAATTGACATTCCAATTTATACTCTTCAAAAGTATGACTAAAAACATTATGACTATTAATACGTATAATGTAAAACGACTTGGCAAACAATAATCGAAACTTTAACTTTATGGCAGTCAATAGAGACCCATTGTGAACATCTATCCTCTTAAACTTCAATAGTTGTCAAAACGTTAGTCGAGTTCTAGGATATATAATCACAAATTTTAAGAATTTTTATTTATTTTTTATAAAAATAATACCCAGTTTCTATTAAGAACGCTAGCTTCTGCCAGCGACTTCGTCCGCGTAGAATTCGTTATGTTGTCATGGAACACAAAGTACCCTATGTGCTATAGTAGCTAATATGCCTTCCAAATTTCATCCCAATCCGTTCAGCCGTTCTGGTGTGATTGAAGAAGAAATTAGAAGAAAAACATTTATACATAAATATAACATAAAAATATAGAAAAGATACGACAGATGGGGGTAATTGAGTAACAAACATCCAAACTTTCGTATTTATAATATTAGTAAGATAAAGATTTAAAATGATTTTAAGAGTATTCGGGTCGTTTTTTCCGAGCAATTAACTAGATAGTCCGCGCTTATTGACGTCGTTTCATCTAAAACACTTAAATGTCATACAGGAGTGTTATAAGATAAATTGTTATTACCCCTTTGCATACTTACTTACATATAAATACAAAGAAGTAATAACAACTTTTCAAAAAATCATTTTTATAATTCGTTCATTCGTAGATATTATGCGGCGTAAGGTACTTACAACCTTGGTAGAGCTGCGTCGAACAGCCAAATTCGAAGATACGAGGAGAACACGTAGTTTTTACGCGCGTGAGTTCGTCAAAAATCGACTAAACTAACTACTCATAAACCAGGCCGCCAATTCCTTTTTGTTTTTCGTTATGACTGTTATAATTTCTTCTACAATTATTTACTTAACATTATAGTCAGTAATTAGTTTTAAGATGTACTTATTCGTTCTTAGAATCCAAAAACAAAACAAACAAGCGAACGAGCGTTTTTTTTTCCAAAACCAAGACCAAATATCCAGTCAAGTCTTGGGTTAATGTTAAGAGCTGCCCTGATGATTGTACTTGCAGTAATCGACATTTTTGTGATTTTCACTTTTTTGCAAAAATGACATCCCAAGGACATAATCTATAGGTACGTAAAAAATACATTTACCAGATTTTTTTTATTGGAAACATGTTTTTTACGTAACATGAAACGCAGTACTTGCACCTAAATGCTACGTAGGCTAAAAAGATCTGCAGCATTAAGCATGTGCTAGTAGATTATGCAGTACTTGCTACGTTTACTGCATTATTCATAGCATATAACTTTTTTGCAACGAATACTAACTAAAGCCAAACGCAGTACTCACCATTACTGCATTTTCGTGTGGCGAAAATAACAAAAATCTACCCTTGTGACGCTTAACCTAAACGCAGCATTCTACAGTACTGCATTTAAGAGAAGCAAGAGTGAGAGGAAGCTAGGCATGTACCGATGCCGCACGGTATAGTGCTGCGTTTCGCTCTAGCTAGCAAATCAGTGCGTCGACGTCAATCGCGGACGGGACACCTATGGCTTTAGCAATAACAAAGTTATTTTATATTTCAAAAGAATGATAACTCGATGAGTAGGTACATAATAAAAAATGTTTCTGGAAAGAGTTTTATAGACTGATAATATGTAAATACGAATTAAAAAACAAAAATGTGTTTGTGATGATAATAAACTCCGTAAAAAAATAAAAACAACATACCTACCTAAATTCTACTTTAATTCGTCACTTAGGTCGCTTAAATATCTGACAAAAGGTAAATTTACCAACATTTTAACTAGTACCAGGCATGAAAATAGAAAATGATTGCTAACTACAAACGCAGTATTGAGCACATGCTAGGTGATTTTGCAGTAATAAACACAAGTACTGCATTTAGTCTTAGTGATACCGTAATGCCCGCAAGCCCAGAAAGTTGATAAAAGTGCAGTACTAAACATTTTATCTAACTAAGGCAATAAAGTAAAGAAAAAAATATGTCAATAGGAAGCTCAATTTTTTTACTATTTTTAGGTTACATTTTAGAAGTCATACAACAGAGATTTCTATAATAGATATCAAGAAATATGTTAACCGCGTTTATCTCAGAATTGCTATTTTGCAAGTACTGCGTTTGCAATAAGGAGGGCAGAGTACAATACAGTAAATTCCGTATTGAAAGGTGTTTCACCTAATAATTCCCCCGATTTCACAGTTAAACAAACAATGTTCTTAGGTTATCAGATAATTCACTGCATTTTTACATCTTTACTTACCAACCTACTTAGTTGAATGCACTTTCCTCCTGCACTTCATTTATTTATATTAGTCTGAAGTAAATACGCCGTTTGTAAACATCCCTTCAACAAACAAACCTTCGCTAATTAAATACCTACCTGTGTTATAATAAATAATAATACACAGTGAATAAGTAGAGTTAGTTTAATATGCAGTACTTTAAAAAAACTTAATGTTAATATTTAGAGTACCTACATAAGCAAAAGTAACTATGTAGTATTGCCATGATTTAAATCAACTTTTTAGGATCGTGGTAACTAAACTATTACACAGTACCGACTAATTTTCGTTTTTTTAACATTGAATTATAATACTTAACGGTCAAATTTATACACATTACTTTAACTAACAACGTAGATAATACTAAAAAACATTTTTGTACTCGTCGATTAAAATCTGTGTACCTATTAAGATTTCATAGAGAATACTGCAACGTCACTCTTTTCACCGTTGACACTTCCGAAACAACTGAAATAACCATTTCGATACGCTCAAACCAACTGAAAAAAAATTGAAAATAGAACTTCGTATTTCAATAATATGTGTCCTTGTTTAAGGAGACTCGATCCGATACAAAATCGCCAATCTATGGCGTTTCGGAATGTAGCAGCGTCGCGTCATCTGTCAAAAATCTATTTAAACCTGCTTCTGTATCCAACCAGGGCATAAAAAAAAAAAAAAAAAAAACGGTTTGTGATTGGCTAGTTTTTAGCCAACAGAACAGCACAGTACTGCAACAATTACGGATGCCGTGGTTTGATACAAATGTCGATGTGGTGGTGATTGTATTAATGACTTAAATTATTAATTTTAATGAACTCGTACAAAAAGTATTACAATACAATACAATACAAATACTCTTTATTGAACACCAAAAAACAAAAAACACGGAACAGTACATTTTAAACACATTTTTTTGTATTGTTCACAATAGTGTCATAATCAAGCTGACTGCGTCAGAAGGAGGGTTATGTTTTTCGAGAGTATGTATGTATGTATGTATGTCTATTTCTGGGCACGCTCTGCAGCCTAAACGGCTTGACGGATTTTAACATGCGAGGTGTCATTCGATTCGTCTAAATTGCCGAAGTGACATAGGGTATATAAAATTTCAATACGGCGTCCACGAAAAAAAATATGGAGGGGGAATAAAAAAAAGTATGGTCTATTATAACAATATGGGTATCAAATCAAAGCTATTAAATAGCCCATTTCAAATATATATATAACACTTTGATGACCATTTTGACAGAAAAGTCAAAAAACTCATTTTGCTAGAAAGCGAGTTTCGCTTAATAATTTGTCACTTGTAGCTTCACGACATTCAAAATTCGAGCTCCAGAGCTCATAATGACGCTTAGTAATAATTAATTAAACCACTTTTTATTTATAAAAACTAAAAAGAGTTAAATAAATTAAATTATTAAAAATAAACAAAAAACCCGACTGCAATAAAAAAACCAACTGAAAAGCGAAAAACAAGCTATAAGTATAATCTATAGAAAATAGTAAGAGCAATGTACTTATGATATTTATAACAATTTTAATTTAAGTGAATATTGGAAAAGGTATTGCAGGCGGGGACAAGCAATGAATTTCAAAAAATCTATTTCTTGAAAAAAAAATACATTTTGTCCCCGCCTGGAATACCTTTTCCAATATTCACTTAAATTTAAATTGTTATAAATATCATAAGTACATTGCTCTTACAATTTTCTATAGATTATATTTATAGCTTGTTTTTCGCTTTTCAGTTGGTTTTTTTACTGCAGTCGGGTTTTTTGTTTATTTTTTTAATCTCGTACCTTACTTAGGCCACTCAGCAAGCTTCGTGGCCTAAACACGGTACTCAACTAAAAAGTTCTCTATTATAACACGATTATGAAAATAACTATTGTGGAAACGTTTGTATTATATCGTTACGTAATTTATTCTAATCCCTACTATTTAGCAACTTAATCTTAATTCTAATATTTTATGTCTACATATTACAAACCTAAATGTTTGATGGTTATACCATACAATAATTATACAGACTTAGTTTAATGCTATATTTTTTATCAAAGTTACATATTCACAGAGTACAGTCAGCAAAAAAGTGTGTACTTAAGGAATTTCACGTTTACTAAAGAGCTATTCGTTGTCCGTATCAGTTGTAGAGCGACACACGCTACACAAACAAAGGTAAAAAGTTATTGCAATTGGGCATCCTTACAACGGACAGGAAGGTCAGGCTCAGGAAAGTCAGCTGAGGTCACTGCCGCTTCGGTAAGGACAGGATATACGAGTTCCTATTTGGATATTTAAACACGTAATCAAAATGGTCTTAGCTGGTTAGGAACTAGGTATCACCTTAATAGTTTTAAGAACTCTTAAAAAACAAAAGCATTCGTTAATTATGCAACTGTCATGTAATACCTGGTCTTGTAACATCAGTGGAGAGTGGCGAAGTTAGGAGTTGGGATCAACGCGTCAGTCGAGCGAGAGTACAGGTTTACTAGTGAAGGGAAGAGAAAAAGTCAATTCTAACACCCATCCCATCAGTCTAGTACAAATTGTAACCTCAATCTTAAGATTACGTTATAAATTGTACTTGCGATGATAGGTGTCATCCTTGTTTCACTTCAGAGGGCCTTATATGGCTGCGTTTATCACGTGACAATATGTGCATAAAACATCCGTCACCTTCTGACAAGTATTTTTACTCTTACTAGCTGGTGCCCGCGACTCCGCCCGCGTAGGGAAAATTTCATATTTGCGGGATAAAGGTTTCTGCCCACTACACCGTATCAACCATGACCGTACTAGGAACGTGTCAGAGAAAAACATTATTTGTATTGAAAAGTATGAGACTGCCCACTAGACCGTTCCGTCACCGACCAACATTTTAATACTAATTAATTACCTTTCGAGCCTGATACGTTCATATTACGATCATGGTGTGGTACGGTGTAGTGGGAAGACACTTTTAACGTCGTAAGTCGTAATACTTCGTCCTGCGAATTGACGTGCAGTGAATACAGAAACAATGCTACACGTCGTCTTTGTAATATGAGTGGTTGCATAAGGTACATATTTAAAGTAAGTAATGTAAAACACACAACTCAACAATAGAAAATGAGCCTTTTAGCAAAATTACATATACTACCGATTCATCGGGCTTATACTTACTTAACGTCGTTTGCTGTCTCATCTAATAATACCTTAGTGTTCTTTTTGCAACATTAGGTTTTTTACTTGATTCTCTTCGTTCTATGGTCATTTTCCGTTCGCCAAATACACAGAAAAACAAGTCACCTTTGTTTTGAATGACTTACCCATTAGGCTGTTTAATGTTTCCTCATTCATCATTATTTACGCGCAGTGTACCTATTTTAAGGTAGCATTCATTTCAGAAGCTCCATCACTCTCATTCTTCCGATGACGCGCGATTAAGAGAAAGGGATTCGACCTTTCGAATCCGAGTTGCTAATGGTATACAGTACGTGAAAAAAAATATTGCTTCTCCTGCGTCAAATAACATCGTCTTTATTTAACAAATGATGACGTGACGTGCCATACCTACTTAATTACCTTATACTAGTCGCGATAAAAATAATTACTTACAAGAAGGATTAACACACAATACTGACAGAACTATAATTTAAGATCGTATAAAACCAGTAAGTGCAATATATGTATTACATTTAAATTGTAGAATAGAATATAAATAACTCATTTGTTAAAACACGGGTATGTAATTTATAGCAACTTTGATAATTTTGATAGGAATGTTGTTATCTCAGTAATAATGTACTTTTTTTGGAAGGGTATCAGATATTTAATACCGCATAAACGGTAAGTAGATCGAAATTGAAAAGATAAGTATATGAAATGATTGTGTCTCGAAATAGGAAGCCCTGAAATGGGGCGCCACATAATACTTTTTCAATTTGATTTTGTGTTCAAATATTAGGTAATATTTAAGTTGTTGTAACGTTGTTGGTCGTTAATAATTGTTAGTGTACATTTTTTTTTTTAAGTTAAATCACATAACGTCGTATTTTCTCGCTTGTCGCTCAGTGCGTACTATCTTTACAGACTAGAAAGAAAGGGAGGTCTGTACAACAAACAAGTCGCGGACAACATGTGCTAGCCGTGCTGAAATTCCATATAAAAAGACCCATTATTTTGGTTCGCCAGTGAAAAAAAGGCTACAATGATGTTTAAGGCCTTTTTATCAATTTACTCGATTACTCGTGTTCCCCTCCCTCCATGATTCCCCTCCATATTATTTCTATAAACTATAAGTGATGAATGTGTCGATATTGTGTTGTATGTAAACAATAAAAGCCATTTAATTATGCGGTCGCAGTGCACCTGTAAAAAAACTTAGTACCTACTTTATTCTCAAGGTTTTCTTTATTAGGGTTCCGTACCAAAATGGTAAAAAGGAACCCTTATCGTGAGATTTCGGTGCCGGTCTGTCACACAGACAGACGTCTGTATGTCACAGCACTTTTTCAACTTGAAATTTTTCATAGTTGTAGGTATAACTTGCTTGACGCATCTGCTTTTATTTAAAAAAATATGAAATTATTTTTCTAAATATTTGAAAAGGGGTCTAGAATGGGGGTTGAAAAATGTAAGTGATTTGATTATAGCATACAGGGTGTCATATAAAAGGGCCCAGTCTGCACATTTCAAAACTTTTATTTATAATTTTTGGTCAATGTCTCCGACCGAAGGTAGACCAAAAATCTGAAAAATTCCTTATTTAAAAATAATTTCTTACCTATATTTTTCCCGTAAAATAAAATGAAGTTGTCAAACATTACATAGATAATAAACTTCTTAACAACATGAGTGTTTTCTTTTGCGTTTTCCAACGATATTATCTTAGATACGAGTCCGACTCGCATTTGACCGATTTTTATAATATTATAAGTAGCTGTCCGCGCCCGGCGCCGCCCGGGTGTATTTTTTTTTCATACAAACCTTAAGAAAAATAGTTTACATCCTATTCTCAAACCTACTGCCTTCAAGCCGTTTCAGAGGAGTTTTGTTACAAACACGGACACGAGAATTTTATATCTAAGATTTTTTTTCATAGTTCTTGTAGTCTCATAGGATAAATTCTAAGGGTTTAGCCCACAAACTGCGAGACTTCAGGCCTGGAGGACGGAAAGAATCCATGGTGAACTGCTTGCCCCGGTCAAACTTTTCCTTTAAACCCTAAATCACAGCGGTGCTGGGACGTAATAACATGTAAATTGATTCTCGATTCCTTGCTTAGCCAGTCCTGCACGAACAATCGAGCCAGAGTTTTAGCAGTAGGTAAAAAAGAAGCTGGATACTGGCTTCAAGCACATCCGTCGCCAAGCCATGGTACTTTCCTTGACCCTGACAAACTCCAACTTTCAGTTTGCCTTTGCCTCGGGGTCCCGGTCTGCGCTCCACATCGGCCCGCCTGCGGAAGTGACGTCGATCGGCTCACGGACTTTCTTGCCAGAGAAGTGCTGGCCGCTTCTCAAGACATGCTGCGCTAAATAACACTAAGGGCCGTATTAATAAACTCATCTTAACTGTGAGGCCAGTCACAAGATACATCAAAGTAAACGCCAAACCATAGAAAACTGTCATTTTTGACGCATCTCAAGACGAGCATTAGAGTTGAGATCAGTTTATTAATACGGGCCTAAGATGGTCAAATGTAGTGGTTTCGGCCCAGAATATATTTTATATTCCATTCGGTGTCGAGACCCTTGGTCCTTGGGGTCCTAGCACTGCAAGCCTTTTTAAGAAAATGTCAAAGAGACTCATTGACGTCACTGGAGACCAAAGAGCTGGCAGTATCCTCCGTCAGTGATTAAGTTTAGCCATTTAATGAGGAAATGCTGCCAGCATCTTTGTTACAATGCCGCAGGGGCCATTCTTAAATAAAAAAAATTAGTTTATTTTTGTGTAAAGTTTTTAATATCTTTAAACTTTTAATTTTCAATTAAAGTTTTATACTGTATTAATTTATGACATTTTTCAACATTTAGATTAATATTTTTAGCAGGATTATAGCGGATATCCTAACAATTATTAAAACAAAAACCATACCTTAAATAGATGCCTCCGTACACAGGAATACATTTTTTTATTTATGCTACATTTAAGCTGCTTATTTTGGGTATCAAAAAGTTTTTGTACTTTTTTTTTTGTATTTATGCAAACAAACAAATGCTAAGATAGGTTAAATAAAACACAGTTCAAAAAATACTTAAAAAAACATTAAACATAAATTTATATGCTTGATACTTGAAGGGCTAAAATTAATCGAATGTACTGTAGAACGATGTTGTAAGATTGTGACCACCCTATTTTGTTCAGCTCTTATTGCTGTCGCTCAGCTAACCTGATTAAATCCAGGGTATTTCTAACCTCGTCAGGCCCAACGTCCTAAATTTAGGACATTTGTCAAAATGACTTTTGACTTTAGTTGACCGACGTAAGATACTTATTCAAACTAACGAAATTTGACGTGGGCCTTACGAGGTAAGGTATAACCGCTAACTTTACGTTAACACAAATAGTACAAATTAAAAAAAACAGTACTCAGTAATACTTGACCCATTTTATTAATAAGTTATTTAAGACCACGTATTCAAAGTAAAAACACATTTGTATATAATTAAAACAACCTCTTAAGGTACAATAGTATTCGGTCGGGATGAATGTAATACCTATCATCTTATAGCTAGATTGCCGTAATTATTTTTATTTAACTACATAATCATTGCACGTAACACTTACCTACATCCTGACGTACAAGTGGAAATCTTATTTCTGTGTTTACGATTACATACTTTCAAAGGTTTCAACAATATCAAAAATATACCTGTGACGACTGAGAATCAAACATTGAGCAAGTATAAGAAAGCTTTATTCACGTGCTCTCATTAAGGTCCTTAGATATTTTCCTTTGTTTACGGTCTAACCAGGTAAATATATATATAACGCCGGTGATGGCAGATCCGAGGAAGGGTCCCACCCAGTAGACCCAGTGCGCGGTCCAGACACCGGTGATCAGCGCGGGCCCCAGCGAGCGCGCAGGGTTCATGCTGGCACCCGTCAGCGGCCCACCAGCGATTGAAAGCCCTGCTATGGTAAGACCAAACTTGATCGGCAAAGAGTCCTGCTTCTTCTCATTCACTGGGTCCCAAAGAGCGCACGTTATCCAACAGAGCAAGCCGGTCAGAACCATCTCCACGACCAAGCTTTCCCAAACACCTAGCCTCGCGTGAGGCACCGTTACGCAAACTGCTTCTGCGACCATGTCCACCGGGGAAACCAAATGCAAAGCCCATGATGCAAACATAGCCCCGGCACACTGCATTATGAAATAGCCTATTCCCAGAACTATCGACATCTTGCCCCATAATATTGCTAAGAGAGTAATGCTTGGGTTCATATGTGCTCCAGAAATGTGCCCGAAAGTCTGAATGTTAACCATAACGATGAATCCGAATCCTAGTGGGGCGTTCAACGGTGGCTGAGGATCGTATCCATCTATGGGCACACAAGCCATGCATCCTAGAAACACAAGCAATGTTGTGGCCACAAATTCTGCTAAAAGTGCCCTCCAATTCGAGCTGCACCAAGAGACTACACTGTTAGATGACGTTTTTAATTCTGCTTTACTTTCGGCAACCGCGACCACTATTTGAGCGCTAGGTATCACTGTCATTTTCGCAATGTTTACGGAGTGGCTTACAGCATAAGCAAGAGACGATGTCACAGAACGGAAGCTTCACACACATTGAATGATTCACAGTTTCTTCATAACTGTTCGGCCATTGTGTCTAACAGTAATTTACGATTGAACGCAAAATAAATTCTGCTACTTGGTTATTGAAAGTGAATTTTTCCGCGAGCGCGACGCGGCGCGCTGGTCCTGAGGTTAAAGTGTTATTGATCTCTTCATTATCCACTACTGCAAGATATAGCGGTAGGTAGGTATAGTTGATTCGTATCTATATGCACTATCTTTATAACCTGTTATCAAACCTGTTAAGTACGATAGTAAAACCCGAATTCCATACAAGCTTGCCTTACGTAGATCATTTATTATGTTAATTCAGAATCGGCACGGTACTATACAAATAGAGAGAAACACCGTAGTAAATTTCGTCATTACATTTTTTCCTTTGTTGATATAACTAAAACATTGGCTTTAATATTTTATTATCATGTCGGCATTGTTGGTTTATAAAAGTAGTCGTTCATAATTTAAAGAAAAGCATAAGTAAGTAATTAATGTTGCTAAATTTTGATTATGTAATCATAATAATCATTTAAAAGAATAACACCAAAGTGTTATTCTTATAAATGATTATTCTTATATTGATCGGGACTCAGAGTCCACTTACCTTCTTCATGCCATTAAAATAATAACTTATA
This sequence comes from Acleris sparsana, assembly GCA_923062465.1. NCBI lineage: Eukaryota > Metazoa > Arthropoda > Insecta > Lepidoptera > Tortricidae > Acleris > Acleris sparsana. Next base: position 9,926,179 of record OV281293.1, read on the forward strand.
TAATATAGGCACTAGGCAACGATGTACATCGGTACATATCACAAACTCACATACTTAAATAAAATACGGTGAAAGTTACATCTATAATCGGGAACATTATATTCGTGTTCATTACACGATTACCTTGCTAAAACAGGGCTCGAACTCGAGACTGCGGCGCCGTTGGCAGTCCCTAGTAGCTAGTAGCTACCAACTACCTAAGCTTACCGCATCCACTAGGATTAAATTGATTGTAACTGAATGATTAGATTAACTAACTTCCGTTGCTAATAAACTTTAAAATATCTAAGCGTGATTGAGCGAGATAAGCTGTAAGTGTTGTTTTGTTTTATAAAAACCCGGAAAAGTGCGTATCTGATCCGGCCCATTTGCTATAATCCGCGTTTGGAAGGAGCCGTCCGGCTGATTAATGCTCGCCGGGAGCCGGGAGCGGGTGGCCGGCGCGGCGGACGGCGGGAACGCGCCCATTAATATCTATTCCCCGCATCTAGTTTGAACACTCATTGAATTGGAAAAAGTCAAGATCTCATTAGATGTAATACATCAAAATGTTAATACGAGCGCTTTATTAGACCTGATTTGATTTATACGCTCTTAGTTGGTAATTTAGTCAGTGTAATGCTAGAAGTACCTTACATAAAAATTACTGTGAGCTAATCTTCCCTAGCCGTGACCCTGACTAACTTAACGACGCGCGTATTGGCGCGTATTGGTTGTCCTTTATCAAGAGCCGCTGACGGCAGGTCCGAATGGTCTTGAGGTTGATGATGAAAACACTCCAATTTAACTGGTTGAAGTTATTACAGATCTAGTCTATACGACAATCTAAGCACACTTTATTTATGATAAGTAGTAAGGTCGCTAAGAGTCGCTGTATCGCAACGTACGTAACACCATGAGAAATAAAATTAAGGACATGTTAAATTTCGATTAACAATTACATTTCCGAAGTTTTTAGTCCTTTAAGTGACTGTCCAGTCATATCAAATTGCGAATTACTGATATTATAGTAAATTTGAATCAATTAAGGGTGATACCTAGGTACCCTAGTACCTAGCGGAGGTCGGGAAGGTGAAGATAAGTTGAGGATCAAACCGAAAACTAGAACTAAGTAGAGCTGTTGTCTGATACTTTTCAGGTAATGTTTAATCTTGTTGAATACTTATACCTAACTACTGCTTCCTTCTCAAAAAACTGAAAATCAAATATCCCTTTTTGACAACAAACTATCCTTGATCCTTTCTCAGTTGGAACTTAATAAAACTGATGAAATGTCGACAATAAAATACTAGAGCAAGAATCTTCAGGAACGACGATGTAATTATGTCACTGATTCTATTTAATAAACAAATATTTCAACTTTATCTTTCTCATTTTTTTTCCTTTTTTTTTTTCTTTTTAACGCTGGTAAAATATTTGCCTTTGGGATAAGCTTTTTCATAAAAATAATGAAGTATAGAGCCCCTGAAGCGAACAAACATGATGAAATCAAGTTCGATATTATGTTCAAATTTTATTTCATTTAGTATGTAGTAAGGTAGTAAGGTTTGTATGGAATAAGTGTTAATTATGCTTTTGTTCATAAAAACCTTTTTTACGTCTATGGATTGTTTTTTCTTTTTTTAGTCCAGCTCCATGTCCAGATTTCTTGAACGCTCGCAACGTTGATTTTGAATCTCGACTAAGTGAAGGATTCTTTAATTTTAGGTAATATTAGGTTAGAAATGTGAGCGCTGCGAGGTATTCAAAGACATGATGCAAATAACTTACCTAGCAAGCATAACACATTATTAATAACAGTAATGTCGAATATGTTTTGTTACACGATCCATTTTATAATGCCCGTTTCAGCAAAAATCTAATAAATCACCGTAATTACTCCTTCTAAGCGGAACTTATGAAATTGGAATCAGTACGGCAGGGTATTAATAATTCTCTTATCATGTTATGTAGTCTTAGATTATGATTAACACGAAATTAACCCTTAATTACCCTTGATTGCAATCTATCTGATAAGATTTGAAATTGCAAACTCACTGGACGTAATCTTAGTTAGACTACAATGACTACTTAGTCTCGGCATGGAAAGTAATTATGATTTAGAATTATGTTTTTGTAAATGTATGTTTTGTAAACTTCATTTGTTTATAAGCAACCGCTGTGGAAGAGGTACTTACCTAAAGTTAATGTCATTTGGATTATTAAGTATCTACCGTCGGCCTTATAGTAGCTGCATAGTTTTGTATCTTGTCGTTTGAACGCCTTTATCAGAATTCTGGTTCAGATTAGTGTAGCAATTTAAACATGACGTTACAGTGACAAAGCAGTAGTTGAAGTGTGCAGCCACTTGTAAGGGCCACCGGTAATTTGTCTAGATATTTTAGGGTTATTAACTGAGTTTATTAAATAACTGTTTCGCTAATCAGCTGTTTGATTGGCGTGATCGTTAATAACTTGATAATTGGAAAGGAAATTGTGACAGTGACAGGCACATTTTGTTAAGCTTATTAATTTAATACTTTGGAGATTTAGAAAAAAAAAAAAACTTCAAACAAAGTATAAGAATTTGAATGTCAATTTAATCACCAAACGCCATTGGTGTAGTACCACCGTAGGATCTTCAAGTACTCTGTGGTGTCGAAACAATTAATTTTATTGATCTTTTTTTACATTTTATTTCTTTTAAAGCCACTGCTATGGTAAAGAACTAAATATTTCTCGTATTTTTACACGTCTAATTGTTGTTAAAACAGTTCTTGACAAGTAAATAAAAGAATTGAGATGTCAGTTGATCACCAGACACCGGCACTGACATTGTTCATGCGCGTAACCACAGACATAAATAAATACATATCTTTGCGCCTAGCCGTGGTAATATTTAACAATGGTACGGAACTCTCAAAAGATATAAAATGTTTTTAATGTACATTATTTCAAGTTTGCTTTTTTACAGAAGTAACAAATTCAGCTTTAGATTAGAGTTATTGCACCAAATGTTACCGTGATAATTGTGTGTCGTATACTTAGTATGTATCTGTCTAAATAACACTCACACAGCGGAGGGCAAACCGCTTATAAACTACAAATAGAGTCTTATTTTATTTAAAGTAAAGAGGGGAAAACCGTTTCGGTGTGTTTAAGACTTCAAAGAAAAATAACGTTTTAAAATTTTATTTTCCCACTTTTATAGATGTTTATGTACCAACTATGTAGGTGTACCTGCATGCGTGGCAACTTAATAAAATGAGCACAAACATAGTTAATTCATAAAATTACCAAAACTGAATCAGGGCTAACAAAATTTCTTTGCTTTCTTGCTTCTTACTATAAAAATTGTTATCCGCCGCATGTGATGTATTTTAGGGTTCCGTAGTCAAAGTAGGAACCCCTACAGTTTCGCTATGTCTGTCCGTCCGTCCGCAGCTTAGCTCAGACCCTTAGTTCTAGAAAGCTGAGTTTGCTCCTTTTGCTGCAGTCTAAATCTTTCTGTATGTTACCTATAAAAGCTGTAATAATCGTGTCCTGCTGCATTTTTTTTTTAATTTCATTTCTTAAGTAGGTATAAAAACAACCAGCTTAAGTTCTGAAATAGGTAGGTACATCTGCACCATTGCTACGCAGATCTAATGAGCCATCTAATCGGATTGGACATGGGTGGATGCCGCAAAATAATTTAATGTTAAACACAAGGGAACCGTCAAGCGTATTAAATATTCTTAAGCCATTGCAAATTTCATTTGAAAAATGTAGCTAAGAATGTCACGCATCGTTCTTAAGAAATTGTCATACCTATTATATTTTGTTTTTACGAGGCACCCATTGGCTGGCTTAATAAGTATAGATTTTCCATGTAGACTACCAAAATCATGGCCTTAGAGTCGCTGCCAGTAATGCTTAAGTAAAATTAGAAATTTCGGTTTACTACTCAAATATATGGACACAGAACTTTCCACGGGTCAAACTAGGAATTTCACTACCTGTTTTAATTAAATTTATCTATCGACAACTACTGACTTGAACAACTGAACTCGATTGTCGTGTACCTACCTGATAATCAACCTAACTTCTATTCTATTTTTAATTAAGTAATGGATTTCACTCCTGTTTAGGTGTATTTCGCCAAGATCGAGATATTTATAGACACTCCCATGGACTTAATAGGGAAATAAGTCCATGGATGTCACACGCGAGGACAATAGTTCGGTAAAAGAGTTTTTTCTCTAATGGACTAAACAGAAGCACATGGGGTTAGCTCCACGCGTTTCTGTCAAGTCCAATCAACTTAAACAGTTTTGCAAGGTATTTTAAGTTTACCTACTTAAATTAAGTAAAAAGTTTGCGTTGCTTACATGTTATTTAGTTTTCCTTTTACAAAGTTGCGTAAACCCTCGCGTAGATATCGTAGGGTCAGACAAGCGCTTCAAGATATTAATGACTTTAGAACAAAAGGGTGAATGAGAAACCCTAAAAACCCGCCCGACCCGGTGAGCGCAAAAAGTCTGAAAAAGATACGCAGCGGGCTCTCAACTGCTCCTTCGCGTGCAATTAGGAGCAAGATTATTATACTTGCGTGCAGCATCATTGCAGACACGAAATAGACAGAAGTGCATTATATTTCTTTAAGAACAGTTGCTCATTCTGTATGCGCAGTGTGCGAACTAGTTCAGTTGCACTAAATGCGAGTGCACCCGCACTTTATTACCGCGTAACGTGACCTTTTCACTGATCCTCGCACATACGTGTTCATATAAATAACTAGCTTTATAAACGCTACGCTACAGTAGGCTTACTAAATTAGGTAGGCTATATACTTCAAGGTAGCGGTACAGTGAGTAATAAAATAAAAAAGACTTACGCGTAGCTAAATTCGTTTTAATATAAGAAATACGAGAGTGTTTGTTTGTTTGTTCCGTAATCTGGTACAGGGATTATTTGTACCCAAGAAACGGACATAGACTACTTTTCTATCCCGCGAAATGAGATAGTTTCCGAAGGGCTAATTTGACCATATCAACCGACCACCGACTACCGGACAAGAGGGCAAGAAGCAACGCTTGTAGGTAACGTTAGCGAAGTTCGAAAAGTGACACACACACAGACACAGTAGTTTAGTTTAATGTAACCCCTCAGTTCTAACAAGCATCTAGCGAGAAAAGAAAATTCCTCTCGACTTGTTCTAATTGAAAAGGGCTTGGGTACTCTGCTAGATTAGCGCATTATTGTAAACGCTAGCAAGAACGTAGCGTATTTACCTGCGAATCAAATAAATTAAAATTAACAAGAAGCGGGTAAATGATGAAGATGACACTTCCGTTTCAAGTCCCTCCGCTTCGCAAAACAAACAACTTAAAGGGCTCACGCAATTAAATAACGGGATTCCAGCTCTCAGTCGAAGCATGTATCCTACGTCTGTCTTAATACTCTTGATTTATGTAGCGTCAGCGCAAATAACTTCCCAACATTGATAAGCCTTGTCTAAATTTCTCTGGTTAACCGGAATAAGAAAATTTAATTTAAAAAAAAGTTCTGACAAACGAGAGGTTCATACATTGTCGGTATACTTAGGCTTAGTTAATAATTATTAACTTATACAAAATTCCTTTTGATAGGTTTTTACATCAAAGGGCTACCATCACATAGATGTGCAGATTAATTTACAATCAGAGAAAGAAACTGAGCCGTAAAACTGTTATAGCTCTGTTCCTTAAACACGTCTTAAACTGAACTGCGTAACTAGGCAATGGTAACTCCCCAAAGGACTGTCAAATCTATCCGCAAATACTTTCAAGACACAGTTACTACTCCCGCACAGTCAGACTCTAGATTAGGTACATGTAGTCTAGATATTAATTTAAGGTAATCAAATGCACTGACTACTTTCCTTTATCTACCATTGGTATGTAACTAGTTCCATAAATCATGTTTTTAACCCACACGACTTTTCTCTCCTGCGCTACGGTATTATACATTTTCAATTTAATTTATATATCATCACATCTATTTTTATTATTTCTATTCCGATTTGGCACAGTTTATAACAGGAATCGTAATGTTAAATAAAAGTGTTATAAAAAGTATACTTTCTAACAAAATATCGCTTGTCACAAAGGACAATCACGCGATATTTTTTTCATGAATATGTTGCAAAATGTAGGTATCAATGCTTTTATAATATTTTGTATTAAGTTTAACACGTCATATCATAACACTGAGTAAATACCTACCGATATGGTAAATATTTCTTTCTTTTTGATAAGATTAGCAAAGTTATCCCCATCTCATATTTAAGTGCCTCCTTTCCATTTTGATAAAGTTCGATATGTCACACACCTTTACTCTACCTGTAATCGATTGCGCGATAAATCTGACAGGGCGTCTATTCTAGGCGGTAAAATCCATATTGTCTTCGACGTGTTGTGGTATTGTTTTGAACTCGGCCGTCATTACTGTCATGTAAATAAGAGCTATCAAAACGTTGATAAATTACGACAAAATAATTGTCTAATAATTCTATAGGTTAAGTGCTCAACAATTAAAGTTGATGACCGTACTCAGTCGGGATCTTCAACTATTTATATGTAAAGTCACCCAATAAAAATTTTGAGCATTCTTAGAACCTTTTCATTGTGAATGTTATGGTCATTGTCATGTGTGTCATTTTATGTTCTGTTTGAAGTTTACTATAACAACGCCCTAAGTGCTTAACATTTTTGTTGGGGTACTGTACCTAACGTACAATCTCTTTACGGTATGCTCCAATAATCTCTAATTCCTGCCTAATCAGACAGAAACTAGCCAATCAGCTAGAATTAACTAAGTAATATTCCAATTAGAGAGCTTAACCACGGATTTACTACGTCACTAGTGTAAAATATCTATTGAATATCATACCCATATTTCAGTATTAACCTATCTAATATGAAATAAATCTCAAATAATAAAAAGCCATTCGTTCCCTAATGTCTTCAGGGTTACGGCCCCGAACAAAGTAAACTCCTTAATTAATTTTAGTACCGTCAAAAGGTGCACCCGGACAATTACCGTGGAACAATGGAAAGTCCCTGCACACGTCGGCCTGTGGAAACTTGCTCTGGCTATCAAGACCTCCGCTTTGTCTCCGCCACGCAAACATAGAAGCCTTGCAAATTATTAAAGTACGGTAAAAAGGAAGACTTGAACGCTAGTTATGTAAGCTTTGAACATAATAGGTAGTATAAAAAAAAAACATCGAGCAACGTTATTGCGTACATTTTTTTATTACAACAGCAAGCAGTCACGTCAATTGTCTTCACTACAAACAGGACAACTAGGGTCCAGGTCGCATCTACACACAGTAATGGGGAGATATCCATCAAAAGCTTTGCTGTGCTCCCAAAGAACCGACACGCTTCCGTTCGCACGACTCGAGGCTATGTCCAAAACCACTGGCTCGCAGTACACTTCGTCAGACAGCAACATAGCGTTGGCCAAAACTTCTTTCCCATCCAGAGTTACCTTGCATTTCCAAGGCGTAAAAGCCATATACATGTAGATATGTTTAATTTTTACGTCTATGCTCTCTTGTTGACCACTTTGGATGTACAGGGTCTCCTCCGGCAGGACAACTCTTGGGCAGAATTGGGAGCCTGCCATTAGCGCCCTGACGCTACCGGGGTATATGATGTTGTCGTTTCCGCACGAATTTGGAGAGCATTTGCTTTTGTTCACACACCAAACGCATGATCCTTTAGATAGACATGAGTAACACGACGTCATGTTTTTGCAATTGTTAATGTCTTCTATAGTATTTGCAGAAATGCTGGGCAATACCGCAGCTAGAAGTATTGACGTTATAATTACTAGCGGCGTCATTTTCAATAATCTGCAAAAAAAACACATTTTACTAACTAGTCTTCATCTGGTAATCTCTAAAATTTAACGAAATCTGGGACTGTTTCTTGGGCCTTATCACCTAGTGGTCACTTTTATAGTCACTCTTTTTAACCAAGTGTACCTGCACATTTACGTTCATAATAATACTAAATCTTGTATCAATGTTCAAAATATAACTATTATCTCATGAGAGTTTTATTCAAGTTTATGCGTAGGTACTTAAATAGATAAAATTGGCTAAATAGATAATAGATTTATCTTAATTGTGCAAGTATCAGATGAACTTACTTGTTCTAGTTTGTTTCGGCCTGTGAGCGGAATCCCAATCGAGATGTAGTATATATAAGGCGCCCGCAGAGTTCCCTACCCTAGTTACTGATACACCACACCCGTCATGATAGATTATAGAGTAGGTCATAAATGTTATAGCTTCAATTTTCTACTTCTAGTGATAAAAGATCATAGGTTACTAGAAAATACACGCGATCCAATGCACTAAGAATCATACGATGATAAAAGATTAATTTACAGGGTGAGGACAAAACATATCAAATATTAGCCATGTCCATCTGTATGTCTGTATATCTATCTGTTCGCCTTTATGTCAGACTCTTTTTTTTCATAAACAACTAAGTAACGTCACAAAGATGAACATTTTCACACGGATAATATGCGGCGCACTAAGTTCAATTGTTATGGTCGAGCAAAAAACAACGAAAAAATAACGTGTTTTGTATTTGCCAATGATTTTCTACTTCATGTTATTTTATATAATTTGTTGTTTTACTAATACACACTCTGTGAAAATAACGGTTCATGATATACAGCAAGTTAGCAGACAGACAAAGAGACGGACAGCGGACTTAGTAATATGATTCCGTTGGCACCCATTGGGTACGGAGCCCTAAAAACATCAAATGTAAAATGGACCCAATCAACCCATTATGTCTAAAATGTTTTGTAATTGTTTATGTGCAATAAAGAGTTTATATACATACCTAACCTATATACATATGTCAATGGACTTAAATACATTTTTAATTTCCTTGGAAAGCCATGAACAGCCTAAATATTACTAATGTTGTATGGGACTTGTTAATAGAAGTAATTAGTTTCAGGGAAACATAATGTACGTGTTATGGTTTCTTTGTTTAAATGGTGCAGCATCGTGACCAAGAACTTAGGTAATTGAAGATTGTTAAAAAATGCGAGGCTCATACACAATGAGGAACGTGCTCGTCCGGTCCCTAAGTTAATATTTTAGTACATCTGCGTCTGTATTAAGACGGTTCATTTAATTTTCTTAAGATTTACTCTTTATATAGTGATTCAGATGAAGGCGTATGACAAATGACTAACGATTAGAAACGAAATAACAATGGAAGTATTTTCCCTCAAAACCACAAACAAATACAAAGATAAGATCTCTTCATTTATCACAACCAACAACAATAATAAATTACCCATATAATACACCGTACACGTAATTTAGAGAAAACAAAGCAAATCTAGAAAGCGATATCAAACGTACGCGATATTGTGTAAACAATCTCACATACATTATGTGCCTAGTGCATTTGAGCTCCGCCTGTGGATGTTATTACAAATCTGGGGTCAGAATACAATCATATGACGACAGTGAACTGGCTAGCGTGCTCGAGCCAGTCACATATTGCATCACCATAACAGACAACGTAATGTCCCTTTAACTTGACATTAAAGCACCTACCGAAATGGCCAAAAAAGGGATTATGAATATTGGCAACACTGTATCATAATTTTCATTAGGTTATCCCTCTGACCAACCCGTACGTAGTATAGTAGTATAATCCTGATCGCTACATCGATCGACATTAATGACAAATTCTAACACATCTTTGTACTTAAATATAACATAAGGCAAAAAAGTATTTGAATATGACTATGAAATTTTAACAAAGAATCAAATCCGTCTGCGTAAATATGGGCATTTAACATAAGATGACAAGCATCATTTGTAAGATTTTAGCATTTAATGTATGAGGTAAGTAGTATAGAAATGGTAGTAAGTAAGTAAAAATGGAAATTACCCGAAACCGACGTGCATGCATGGCTCGATGTATGAATGTGGAAGAAGCGAACTGCGAAAGAGATTTGTCAGGAAGAAATAATTGGTCTCTGCCTACCCCTCTGGAGAACAGGCGTGATTTAGTGTATGTATGTATGGAAATTAGTTCATTTGTACTATGCTTTTTCATGTAGGTAATTTAGACAATATCACCTGGTGGTAAGTAAATGAGCATGACATCCGAAATGAATCACCATAATATCTTCGGTAAAAACTTTGCAATACAACACGGAACATACTGTTGCGAAACGCTTGTTAATGTGTGATGGATGATTGATACGACATTATCTAAATGTCTTTATCCTAAGTAAATAATAAACATCTCGAAGTTAGGTACTTAAAATCATACCTACGACCGAAGATTGCTTGGTTCTACAGATATTTATTATGCTTTCTTTATTTTTATTTTAGAAATATATTATCTCAGTTACAAGAAATCATATCTTTGTCGTTAAGGATTTTTTTTTGGATTATTAGGTACATACCTAATCCACCTATAACAAATTTATTTTCAGCTATTTCATTTAATCTATACGAGTGGATAAAGTTTTATTTTTAGACATATTCTGGCGAGATAATCTTGTTGTGTCTGAGGGTGACAGTATTAAGCCATTCCCGAAATGAAATCCCGTAACAGTCCAACAGCACCTAGTCTAGCCTAGTCTCGAATGACGAGAGACAGAGATCGAGCTACGTAACTTTTAACTTCGATTTTTAAAGTAGGGCCTCTGCACTCAAAGCATCTCGGTTAGTTCCTAGTATTTACTTTAAATCAGGAACATTAAAACACATCAATTCGAGAGCGAAGTTAAAGGTCGAAATAGCTATTAAATAGTTAAACGTTACAATGAAGACACTTTTTTTCCATTTCGTTACACAATTTTCCCCGGGTGTTGTACGTTTTAGCGCGGTAACACCGCTCACTGCCTAAAATGCGTCTTTTTTGTACCTATTTTATGTTTCTACAAAGCCAGTGTAATTAATTCACGCTTATGGCCATTTCCATAATGTTTTGAGCAGAAAGTTGTGGAAACTCGTGACGCAAGCTGCCGGTGCCGGTGCTTGGCATCATATTATTTCTGTTCTTAAGCATGTACAACACAATCCATCGTTTTGACATAACATACCACGGCTTATCACTTGTCTTAAACCAGATTATCATTATTATAGATGTATTTTTAAAGTCTATTCAATACGTCTAAAAAGGACAAATCTATACGTCTATTGAAGCTACAAATAACTCCATAGATAGGTTAGGTATTTTAGCTACTAGGTACATGAACTAAGATTGCGGCATCTCGACAGTCGGCTAAGTTTACCCAGTAATCACGGGGCGGCTTGTGCGGAGTGCCCGTCTGCTCCGCCTGCCACCTTCCACTTAATTCAACGTCTCGAACTGTGCATGGAGTGTGTACACACACGGGAAGTTTCCTGACTCTCAGACTAAAACAATTTTGAAGCTGACGCAGTGTCGCAGAGACGTGGTCAAACGAATGTTTTAATTTCCTTTTCGGCGGTTATGTGTTTTGCCTGATTATTTAGAAACTGTTCTGGTTTTTTTTTCACTTATCAATTAGTTTTTTTTCTAAATTAACGGTAAGTACTTACCATCTGCGGTCCATTTTTTTTCGTAACCTTATTGTCTGATACTTATTTAACTTGAGGTTTGTTATGTACCTACTTTATAGTGCATTACACATTCATAAAAATGTGGGCTCGATAGTGTATTATTTTGTTTAGAAGACATGGGGGTTTTTATGAAATAGCTATGCAGTTCATTTTACGGCGAGAGAAAACGCCAGAGCTATAGCAGCTATAGGTATGTCCTTTTCTATCAGCTTAAACCAAACTACATAGCTTTGTTATAATAACCCCCCTGAACCGAGATAATTATTGATATTTTGAAAGTAATTGGTTCGCAGTGAAGGCTATGTTGATCGGACTGAGATAAAATACATAAACAAGACGGAAATATGCCACTTAGGTTGCCTATACTTCCTGTTGTAATATTGCAGAGCTTCGGGACACGAAGCAAATCAGTAAGAAACTTGGAATAATTTGTTTATTTTAATGAATTTCACTGCTTCCCTTTATAACTCCTGTCTGATCAGAGCACTGATGGAGCAAGGTACACTTGCGCGCCGCTTCGTCCCACACTCTTGGCGGCAGACAGTCGCATCGCGACAAGTCGCAGCGAGCCGGAATCGCATGCGACATCCGCGCGCGACACGTCCGCTGCGACATCGCGAAGCCGCAACCAGGATTATATGAGAACGTGTCGGGAGGACATCGTTCCATGCCTGAGAAAGAAGGAAAAAGTAATTTAGAATACCCCTTGTAATTGAACGCAAGATAAAATATACCTAATACTTACTCGTACATCTAACTAAATACATAAATATGGGGCTATGTGTAAAAACTGTCTACTTGCTTTTCCACTTTTAGTCTGCAGAAGAAACCACTTCACGGTATAAGTGCCAGATTAAATTTATCCAAATTATATGGTACATTTTATCATGAAATAAATTGTCAAATATTTTTGCAAAAACTCTACCGTGCGTCTCGGAAAATTTTATACTGACTGTGCAAAAATAGAAAGAAAACAAAAGGAAACGAAGAAATTCTTGCATCATTATTATGTTAATGTTGGTGTTTTTTTTTATTAAGTACTTTATTATTATTTATATTTTATGTTGGAATTCATAATTTATTTAATGTAGCAGTAAAGAAAAGGTCACGATTTGTAGACAGCGACATTGTTTTTTTTATGTTTACATAAACGCACGACCATCCTGATGTTGAATCATCCGGCCGGTTAGAACGTTACCATTACCGGCGGCGTTTATCCGAATTTTAGTAATTGTTATTATATTGATACTTTTATGACGAAATACTATTTAAAAATAGTATCTAAGAAAATTAGTTTTTCATGTTCCATTTTACCATCTAGGCCGAACCAGGACCAGGAACCAGGTGTGTGTGTGCCGCCCATTCGTCGCGTCACTCAAAGTCAAGCCGACAACAACACTCACCTCATGGCCGAAATGCTGTGTCATCCTTGCGGGAAAATTCACTGTGGAATACTAAGTAACAGGAGCATGCTTTTGCTTTTAATAATACGCATACGTTACTGTTAAGGACAACTGCGAGACATAAAAAGTGAATTCAGTTGTCGTTCAGTTTGTAAAGTGCCGAGAAATTGGTAATTTCCTGACCAATATTACTTATTTTTAAATATGCGTGTGACGTCTAAGCCTCGGGATGTTAATAATTCTAACGAAGATGAAAATAAAAACACCGAAATAAACACCCCATCATCGTCCAGAGTAGCCAGCGTCATCGCTTGGTGTAATTCAAACTGGAAGGCAATTTTGTCAGAACTGGTGGCAACAACTTTATACGTATTTGTAGCCTGCATGTCTTGTATACCCGCAGAAGGACAAGACTACCAACCCGTGTTGAACGCCGCGCTCGGGTCTGGATTAATAGTAATGATCAACATCCAGACATTCGTGCACATTTCTGGCGCGCATATGAATCCATGCATAACTCTCTTAGCCGTATTATGGGGAAAGGTGTCAATAGTTTTGGGGATAGCCTATTGTATTGTTCAGTGCATCGCTAGTGTTTTTGCTTTATGGATTTTGCATAGTATTTCTCCAGTGGACTTGACCGTAACGGCTGTTTGCGTGACGCTGCCTCGCCCGGGGTTGGGTGTTTGGGAATCCATCATAGTAGAGATGGTTCTGACATCTGCGCTTATTTGGATAACTTGCGCGATTTGGGATCCAGTAAATGAGAAGAACCAAGACTCGACTCCGATTAAGTTCGGGCTGACGATCGCGGGGCTGATAATAGCGGGGGGGTCGCTGACAGGTGCCAGCATGAACCCGGCGCGCTCGCTGGGCCCCGCGGTGCTGACCGGTATCTGGACCGCGCACTGGGTCTACTGGGTGGGACCCTTTTTCGGTACTGGCCTTACCGGCACTGTATACATATTTATTTGCTTAGACCGTTAATAAAATGTTTTTAAACAAAAGTGCTTGCTGGGCAGAGATATACAAATGCATATAATATTTAATATTAATTATAAGTTTACGCTACAAAACAATCAATGGTGTCCTCAAACTATAAAAAAAATTAAGATTGGTCATTTCACAAGACCTGCTACAATGGATCGAAACAGTGGCCGAAGCAAAACATGTTTGTAGAATAGTTCAACAGGTTTTCAGTTCAGTATTAAATTCGAACTTACGTTTAAAAAGACGGACTTACACAATCATGGGTGACGTTCGTTTCATCCGTCACATTCATCGCTTCTCTTGTGAAACGATTTTGACTTACATATTCCAAAAGCGTCAAATATACACTCCTTGGAATGGCTACCAATTATAAACAAGTAAATTGATGCTATAACTAATCTTAAAACATGTAAACGCATTTTCGCCAAGAAGTAATTATAACAAGGAGAACTAAGTATATTTTAATCACGAAAAGTAGGTTCTTATATTTTTTATTTTTTTTACACTTTATTAATATAAAAACCGTCAAAACTTTATACGTTTTAAACCACTTTACTGGAGCTTCGGAACAAAATAACGCATCAAAAGCCGTTTAAATAACACGAACCTGACTAACTCAGTATTATTCAACGTACAAATACTAAAATTGCCAGACATCGTTAACCGAAAAACACTAAAAAGGTACCAAGCATATAAAAGCGAAACTAAACATATATAACTTTGTAATTATATTCTTTGTACCTACCTATTTGTTTCATTAGATTAAATGGAAAATAAGGCCATTCCCCTTATAATATTCTGATAAGGACATGAATAATGCAAATAACAAATGGAATTGCGTTACAATAGAGTAGGTAGCAAGAGTTAAAGTGTAATTTAAAGGACACGCTAATTATGCTTGACGTGAATGGTTTATAAAAATTCTTCTAATACAACTATTATCACTGCAAATTAATTATTAATATATTATAACAAAACGTCCTTTCACCAATTAGGTACTCTACGTGTACTCGTGTATTTGTTAAAAAGATACTGTAATATTTAGCACATATTGTAAAAGCAATGCAAGTAACGGAACCACAGATACAACTATTCTCAAATTAAATGGGACTAAGTAACTAGACAAACTTTAACTCAATTAAAGCCCCTAACGTTATTTTTGGACAATTACTTTCAAAGCTCATAACACTTGAATGGTAGAATCAATATCCATTTAAGCTGGCTAACACCAATCCATATACTAAACCAGCTTCCCAATAAAAATCTCGCAAAATAAAACGATCTTTTTGGGAGTTGCAAAGCCACAGACAAAAAAGACATAGCTAAGTGTCAATATGACTTCCAGAGTGCCTAGGATACCCAACTGAATGTATCTGCGGTTAACGCCGGAATTGTGCATGTTCAGAAAAACATCTACTTATAATGGCAATAAAATGTAAGGAAATCCAAGTGCTAACCCAAACTCTCCCGCTGTGGTGATAACTGATTGTGCGATCAGTTAGGTATCTTAAGAACTTTTGACCTCCTCTATTGAACCTCGCAGTATCCACCATTAAACCTCACTCAAAACAACCCCTGGCGAGGAACCAAGGCTTCAAAATAGTCTCGTTTGTATGAAAAACACACTCTGACCGGGTATTTTTGCTCCTGAGTGTAATACCCTGCCAAATATCTTGGAAGGGTTTTAAGTCATCCTGTACGTGGTATCAAAGAGAGAGATAATCTGATAATAGGTAGAGTCGGAAGGTGGTGACCGGATCTCCACTATACTTAACGGTCTTGATAAGCAGATAATGACCTTGCAATAAATATGTAGTAGACAGCAACAAAGGCTTGTCCCAAAAAAGTCTAGTCGTCACATAAAATATTTCAGTATTATTTAACAGCACTATTTATTTAAAAGCAGTATTATTTGGGCAGGTTTTTTACCTCCCGTACATTTATTATTTTGTTTCCAGCGAGAAAATAAACCCTGCGCTGCTACTCTGCGGCTAACCGACACGTAAACCCAGCAGATTAAATTATATTGCAAGCTGCTGCACGGTAGATACGTCACTATTTAGGAGATTAATGCTATATACTTAGCAGTACCAAACCTGAGTACTAAGAAAAGAACAGTTGCGTACCTGTTTCTCGCAATTTATATAAAGCATGCATATTATGTTTTTCTTTACATTTTACGATACAATTCGGAAAACCTTTTCGAGGGTTTAAAAGAGTTAGATAGAAAGCGCCATCCACTAGGTGTTGATGATATCTCTTTAGATACACCTACGAATAATAGTTAAAATTCAGTACAAACAACCATTGGGCCTCTTTTCAACAAGTTAAAAACTATAGTAATTTTGTTGGTTAAGGTACTGTTTTGCACTTCACTCGGCCGCCATTACTGTCAAGTAAATAAGACCTGTCAAACCATTGACAATACATAATGACATAAAAGGCAACATGGTTTTGACCCAGTAGAAGAGACCCTAGATTAAAGTTTCAGTACATATATTGCAATGGATACACCATATTTTAACGTACCTGTGTGTACCTACTTATAGTGTTTTAAAATAACTTACCGAGCTGCATGAAATTGACATTTTCTTCTATATCTGACTATATTCTCGTGTTTTTTAACATTTCTTTAACCTTTAAAGCTGGGTTCACATTTGTATCATTTTGGCGATCACGATCATGCGTATCGCATCGAGCACGCGTATCCTAAGTAGGGACGCTCACTTTGGGCACACCGTATCACTAGCATAGACGCGTGAAACAATGCGTCCATACTAGGTAGTTGTAGTGTAGCAGTGTATTATATCAAAACGCCGTATCCCTTTTTACAATCAGGGTAAATCGACTATAATGGATCGCGGCTTATTACGTACCAAATCATATCTGCGTACAGTATCAAAACACGTCCATATTTACCGATCTTGATACGCCTATCCGATCGCGAGCGTGTGGGATAATTAACAAACGAGTATCAGCAAGGAAGGCGCGTAGCATGATACACGTCGGTGCTATGCAACGGAAATACAATACGGCAAAATGATACAAATGTGGACCCAGCTTTCTGAAACCAAAACACATCCAAGAATATGACTTTGTAATATATTTACTATTTAAAGGAAAATAAAAGTAAACAGTCGAGCCTAAACCGTTGATTCATTTGATATTCACACGAGCGCGGCAAGTATGCCCTAAGTAGATCAGTAAGCAGACAACACTAAGCCCACAAACAAAACTTGCCTCTGCGGCTTCACTGCTGGAACCCACCCTACGAACGAACCTAAACATAGTCTCTTGGTGCTTATATAAATATAAGACAAAATTATGCTTGGTAGAGCCGTATGGGCAAATATATCTTTGATGAGCGCGAGTATTTTAGTAGTTCCTGAGACTTGGATGTTAACTATGTATTAAGTTTGGGTTTTTCTAAGTAACTATGTTTATATACTTGGGCCATTCTACTTTTCAGTGTACATTTTTATTATCGTCCTATAAAAAGTATACCAAGTTATGAATCCGCGTCTAAATAAATAACATAAACTTAGAATGTTTAAGTTTAACGGTTTCCAAAAAAATAACTCTTAAATTACTCAATTATCGTTGAAAAATCTTGGTAACTCAGTGGTAAATTGCACTTTTTCCATAGAAAAGGCGGGGACATCAACATCCACTGCATTACTCACTTTATAGTTATTACAAATAACTTTTTATGAATAAGGATAATTCTAAATATAAGCTTGTTTAAGTCCCTTTTCGAGTGTCCAGTTAGAAAACGCTGCACTTTACCGTTTTTTTAAATTAATAATAGTTTAGTGAAGCTATGGCAAAAACGTATGTATGTACAACGAAAAGTAGAATGACCCACTTAGTCGTCTAGTAGGTACCCATCAATTCGTGTAAGATTATCCCCTCATAGTTATTTATTTATTTATTTAAACGTGAATTAAGTTCATATCATGCTTTTAGCAAAAGTAGTCCTCGTAACACACACAAGAGTAGTATGACTCATATATCTTTTGTGTCTTACGCTTCGCTTCGTTTTATAAATTGTTTCATATAGCAAAACATTTAAAAACATTACTCAACTAAAGAATTTATTTATTGCAAGTTTATCATTGAATAACTGGGGACAAAGTCGTGTAAGTCACATTGTCATCAAAAGTTTAAATATTTGTGTTTTTGCAATGATACCTTAGTTCAGCGGTTACTTGCATGAATAACATGAACATGTTGAAACTGTCTACTTTTAAAGGAAATTAAAATAATGCAATTATACAAATAAAAGAACCCAACCACTTAAAAAACTGTTATCCCGCTTATCAAAACTTAAGTGAGTTGAATGCCACACTGAATTGATAATGAGACGCAGCGGTACTACAACTTAAGTTAAACTTTCTACCTATTTTAAAGTTACAGTTTCAGACAGACAGACAACTGAATTATGTTAAGTAGGTAATCGCTACGTGCTCTGTAAATTCTCTCTTTATAGTTCCATTTAGTTATGAAAGTTTTTATGTTGCGAGCTTTTCATATTAAGAGCTCTCTTAAAACAGCTGTGCTCGATGCGTAGGAAGGTTTTTCAGATCTGCTAGATTAGGGAAGTAAAGAGGAATATTTTTCAAAAAATTTGCCTATTGAGCGTTGAGCGGCTCTTGAACCAAAGATGTATTTTTAATTCATAAAAGTAAACAATATGCTTATAATTCCTTTTATGAAGGCTAAGTTGAAATACCTTGCAGATGAACTTTTTTCACCGATCTATTCGATGCTAGCAAAACGCAAGCGTTATAAAACTCGCAGATGTTTGACTCATACCCTTTCTTGAACCTATTTTATAAACCACTAGGCTATGACATGTTACCCTGCTCTTAATTACTATTAGAATACGAATCCCTTAGAATAATAACACATAGAAACCTAGTCCGCGCACCAAAACCGTCAGACTTAAACTACACCATTCTGGTGTACCTACTCGGCGATCGCCGCCTGTCAGTCGCAATCACGTCACACAGCGTCAACAGCTCCCGGATTTTTATTGATTATGACGATTTGTATTGTTAATGGGTGCCACAACACTTAAGACCAAGAAAATAAACACTATAAAATAACATTCCACGTGTAAGTAATATGTTTTGACTTGTTGTTTTACGTAAAACATTCACTAAAATATTAAATTATTTTCTAACGACATTACATGAAAATGTTGCCATTATAACGAAATTTTTCCCCCTAAATTGTTATAGTAAGTACTTGTTCTATTTTGTGATATTCTGTGATACGAATTGAATTACTTGTTTTTCTCGTTCAAGATTTCCTTCTAATCCGATTATTGCCGCACGTTGGATTGAAAAAATTAGGCTTAATCGAAATGAAAGCTGGTGGAAGCCGTCTAGGAGGACAAAAATATGTTCTGTACATTTTAATGACACAGACAAATATCTTACTAAAGGTGGCTTGTGCAGACTACGTCGGGACGTGGTTCCTACTAAGGTGATTGCGAGTATATACTGGGTGTCCCTGGATAAATTGAATTTTAGTCCGCCAAAAAACCACCCGCCAAAAAAGTACCTTAGAACATTTAAACTACCTACTTAAAATATGATATTTTATGCGAATTAGAAAGAGACAAAACATTTTCTTATTACATAAGTGTTAATAAACGTTTGTATTATTACTAAGTAACTACAAAAATGATCGAATTTAACAAAAATGATTATATGAAAAAATCCCCTAGTTTAGGGGGAAATGTAATCCGCTAGCAACATTATTTGTTTACTTGTGTGCGTGTTGTCGTGTGTTAGTACGCGTTGATTACGCCCACATGAATCCATTTTGTGCGACACTTTTGACGGGTTGGCTGTAGGAAAGTATCATTCTATGTGTTATTATTCTAAGACGAATCCAAAAAAAACAACCACACTAACACAGCAATTTGAATACGTACCTTTATTGCAATGGTACTAATCAAAATAGAAAGCAGACGCCAACCCAGCACGTAAAAGTTATAATCTACTTATCGTAAAGACCTTTCCAGAAAGTCTCTAGCATTAAACTCATATTCATTTTAATACGCCACAACACGGAGTTGGCTTGTTGTGGAACATAAAGCAAACAGCTGAAGCAAACAAGAGATTGCCGGAAACGGCGCCATCTTAGTGCCGCCATGGCATCCGCTAGCCTAAACTACTTCCGGAGACAACTTCCTTCCCGCAAGCCGCGCTTCGGATGCGCTTATTTCATTACAATAACTAACACGGATAATGCAAAACGCCTTATTATGCTGACTGGGAAGATGGAAATTCTCGCAGTGTCGTGGTTGGGAGCGCTAATAAATATTACATTTTGTTCATGTCATGTCTTATACTTACAACTATGGATACACTTGAACCCTGCCTTGAACCCTGTAGAATTTCTAACAAAATTAATTCACTTATATGTGATACACCACACTTTAAAAATAATTCAAAAAACCTTCCGAAAAATGGGTTGATTGTTGTCAGATATTTAAAAACTTTTTTGTCAAGTTATTCATATTTTCGCCTTTGATATTTTCATTATATTTTGTTCGCCCAGAGTATTGTATGTACGTATTTCATAGCTTGATACTCGTTTGATTAAACTGTCATAAATCGCTTATTTGAGATTTTCTATCAATAACTACTAGATAAGTTAATCGTATTTTAGCTTTTAATATTTGCTTGACTTCAAAGGTTTGTACAGTAAAAAACACAACGATCACCGCGCACAATAATAACTATAAAAAAATACATACATACGAGTACATACCTTCACGCCCGTAACCCCAAAGTGGGGTAGGCAGAGCTACAGAATTACCTACAACTCTAAAAACTTGTTGATAATTCTGTAAACACATTTTGCACAATTAGGCTTAGATGTTTAACCAGTAGCGTATTAGTGACAGGTTGCAACCCCATCGCCTAACAGTACTACAAGCCTTAATTCCTTTAGTCGCCTCTTACGACATCCACGGGAAGACATGAAGTTGCACTATTCTAAACCGGATCCCACACGGGGCTATAAAAAATGTTTTAAAAATAATCGGCTTTTTATTTTTGTACAACTGGGTTTAATTTTGAAGGTGTATGTATCCTAATTGTATTTCAAATTAAATCGAAATACGAGTACATACCAAAACAAAACCTTTTTCCTAGTATGTATACTTGTTACCTTAGAGTGTGTTCTTTGATCCCTAGTACTAAGATACATAAACCTAATAAGCTTAAATACGGCCAACGACTTTGACTCTTTATCTAATGTGCCTTACAGCATTAAGTTCGCCTTTTGTGTATTAAGCATATTCTTTTGTGCAATAAAGATTTTATAATAAAAATACTTTATTTGCAATAATAATAAAATAAAACTTACGACTACTTACACCTTTTCACAACTCTTATCAGGTTTAACAAGATTTGCTTCAAATAAATGCATCTTCAAATTTGAATGCCATTTTTGAAGCTATATGTTGTGGGTGTACGTGTGTACGTACAATTTGTTAAAAACTTTTGGAGTAGCTTCCTCTGTTCCCCTACTAGTAGTTATACCTAATAAACAAATAAATGTGAACAAATGTATTTCGTGAACACTTAAAATAAAATATTTTAACACAACAAATATTGAACGTTTTAATGTTAAGTCAGGTTATGGGCCCCTTGCCGAGTGGGCTCCCATAAGCCTAATCCTCTGAGCCACCATTGCTCTGCATTCTCGAGACAGCTTGGCGTCAGGTTTCTCGCAGAAAATAGAAAAGCTCTCAGTGTTCAATCGTCTCGCGTGTAATGCGCGTGTATTCCACACACGTGATGAAAGGTGAGTTGGGGGTTGGAGAGGTTGGGGGTGAAAGCATCGGCACCTGTACGGGTCCCTAGTCACTCGTTAATTAGGGGAGCCGTCGCGGGTCAAACAGGAAAACACGGAAACCCGACCACGGTTATTGGTGTCACTCTCTGTCAACAGATAACTCATAAACCGAAACGAAGTGAGGGCGGGTTACATATATTTATATCTAGTTTTGTATGCCTAACGGCAAAACATAGTGATCCTAATTAAGCCGATCTATGTTACACCTATCTAAATACATTATTTGACTTTGAATTTGTATATATATACATAATACCTATTGTTTTGTTAGGAACATAATTTACTTATTGTATTCCCAATTAATTCGTAATTTACTCATATTATTAATTATTATAATGTATTCATTTAAAATATTGTAAACTGACCTGTAACAAGTGTTATCAATAAAGAATTTGTATTTTTGTATTATGTATTTGGTACACGTTTGTGTAAAATTTGATTAGTGTGCAAAAGTATTTTTAAATGTTTATATTTCATTTTTTTTCTCTCATTTCCACCTACCGACTTCTATTAATACTCTGGTTTTACTTTACATTCGTATGGGATTAATTTTAGTTGCCATATTTTTTATCAACATGTATTCGGTGACCTTTATCGTATGATTTAATAATAAATTACCAACGCGTTAGTGTGACAACGGCGTACTGTTATAGGATTTGATTTGAGACAGCCATGTATTATCCGTGAATGCTATTTCTTCTCCGGCTTCCCCGGGGATTCTCTGGACTGAAACGAGTCTCTGAACGAATATTCTCGATGTTCCGGAGGCAGCCGTCCCCTGTGTAATAAACCTTTAAATTAAAACTAGATACGTAGGTAGGTAATACACGCAGCCCCAGAGATAACTACGTATCCACATTCACAGGTGGTGAAAATAATTATTTTTATCACTTTTATCAACAGGGTCCTAGAATTGCTGCGTTTATCGCGTGACAAAATGCAACCATACTAGGCCCACTGGATCCAAGCTAAAGTGCGCCTAAAATGTAACGTTTTACACGCTACATCATTTCCCAGAATGTGATCCAGAAAATATTTTACCACTCTCGGACTTTAACTTCCTACCAATAGAGTCAAAAAGTGGTATAGGAGTTTCTTGGGTGATTAAAATTATTTTCTTATCAAGTTTTATAGTTGTAATAGTTTCAAGTGTTGCAATAAAATGATTGGATTTCAGGTGACCCGTTTGCTAATTTACCTCCTTATAAAATCAAAACCTAAACCAAACTTCAGTACAACTACACATTAACTTCAGTACCACTACACACTAACAATAATTAAATGGTAAAGTTCAGTTGGTGGACAGCATTTAATCTCTCCCTGTACAGTCGACGTCAAAGATAAGTTAATTTTTTTGTGCCTTATTTCAATGGAATAATGCAAAAAATCCAGAATAGATATCGACGTCAAAGATATGTTATTTTTTTTGTGCCTTATTTCAATGGAATAGTGCAAAAAATGTTATATATCTTTGACGTCGATATCTAGTCTGGTACACATCTTCTAATCTGGAAGTCTAGTCACTTTCAAATGAATCCAAAGGTCTGCGAGGTCGTATAGTAAAATTGGTAGGTCTACGTTGTACCCATAGGTAACCTAGACTCTTATGATTAGCATATAAGGTAAACTAGATTAAATGTGCCCTTCGAAAAGGAGACGGCGCTCCGCCGCCGCCCAGTCCTATGTGCTTCGTCTCCAGACGGGACGCACCCTAGCACATGGATTCTAAACAAAGCAAAAGGATGATCTACCTTGGTAAGGTCAGCAAGTTTAGTCAAGTCTCTGACTGCTACTATAACTATTGTGACATTTTAAGGTCGGCTACACAAGCTTAGCATCGCAAGGTGAAACCTACTGTCCCAAACAAACTAAAGTCGTCATTACACCACTCATCCAAACTATCAAGACAGACACGTCTATCTACACCATCCAACTTATATTTGTGAGAAGGACAAACTACTCAGATCGTCGGGTCGTCGTGTCACAGCGTTATCGTTACTTATTTTAAATCGGCCGCCATTTTTGTGTTTTTGTGGTAAGTAGTAACTTAATGTGTTTAATAATTAGTATTTTTTTTTCTTTCTAAACCATACACATACAATGGCAAAATATTCTAACAAATATTCGAAAAATATCGCGAATTTGCGATACTTTGATTATTTTTCCTTTGCTTAGGTTTTTCTATCCTACTTTGTTTGGAGTGGTATATTTAATATTTAACTCTCTTCGAGGTGAGGCGGAGGGTGGTACTCGTAGTACATGGTGTTCGTAACTTATAAGTGATTAAAAAATATACCTATGCATATAAATAAGTTGGGTAGGGCATACACTGTTAATGACTTCATTGGTGACCAAGATTTTTTTTAGTAGTGTCTAGAATAATTACAATATTTGTAGGTACCTTGATAAACATAGCCTTTAAGCAAAATGTGTATTCAAGCACTAAATTTTACGTTGAATATTAGTATATTTTTTTCCTTTACTAGTTCTTGAGTGTACAAGACGCTTCTAACGAGAACACACTGTGATGTTTCTCGCCGGACAGCTGTTTCACACAATATTACTTTTATGTTCGTTGTCCGGCAACATGAGCATGTCATGCTCGCTCAAAGGTCTTTTGCTTACAGCGGCGTCGTTGATCGGGTCGCCACTTTCCCGAACACATGGTTGAGAGAGGCGATGGCTGAGATACTCGTCATACTCGTGAACGGGTGCTGTTTGTGGGGTCCGGTCTCTTCACGTTTGCAAGGACTTGTTGTTCAATTGATTATTCTAGGTATGGCTTATGACGTAGATACCTCGTTGTGTTGTTCTCATAGTCATTATTATTATTTTTAGCTTAAGGTTTATTGACCTTACATTTGTAATAATTTAATTTTTGCTAGTACCTTACCTGGTTAGGATCGCCGGGAGCCGCTGGATGCAAGCGGCTCAAGACCGTGACTTGTGGCGCTCTTTGGGGGAGGCCTTTGTCCAGCAGTGGACGCCCCCGGGCTGATGATGATGATGATGATGATAGTACCTTAATATTACTTAATGTAACTTACTTTTAAGTAAATATTGTTATTTTTAGGACTGAAAAAATGACCTTCTGCTGGAGGTTCTTGCGGCACTTCTTCCCCGCAATGATGGTCTTGTCCGAAGCGCTGGTAGATTCACTTTATATATTTACCGACGTGTAAAAGAGCCCTTATGTGGCCTATTTACTGAATAAGTACCTATTTTTAATGTTTTGAATTTTGAACCTACATAGAACTTTGCTGTGTTTGTCTCTATGTTTTAATAACTTGTATGTACATGAAACAAATACATACCTACAGATACGAGTAAACTGAGAACCGTCTCCCACCAATGGTCCATGAGTCCATTTCAAACCATTCATTATACTAAAGTATTTAGACAAAACATAAGTTTGGACAGAAGTAGGAACATTTTATTTCAGACATTTTCTTACGTAAATTACCTACATAAATAAATTAAGCCAGAAGAGCAAGAGATGAGAAGGCGTCTTACTTGATATATTTCTTGATTTCTCGTTACGACATTTGTAAAAATAAATCTAAGAATTCTTATTTAAGTCGCTAACCATGCCTCAGTATTCTTTGTACAAGTTTTAAGAAATGTTCAACATCTTGTCAAACTATGATGGAAATAGCATAAAAAAACAACAATAAACTTAATCTAGTTCTCCTTCTTTCCCATGTGGCTTTCACTATACAAAACTGTAACTGTTTTCATAACCAAATATCAAGCTTAACACAATCCGGTTACCAAAAAGTGTTCTAAATAAGGAAGGTTTTTTTTACCTTTAACCCTTGTTCAGATAACGGCAAATGCCCCGGCTGCCGACTGCCGGCCCGGCCCCCCGGGCCCTGGCGCCAAGCCACGACGACACCTATCGACTAATCGGCGCCTGCAGAAGCACTCACACTTATGGGACCTACGGAAATGTCGGCAACCAACTTTAACTTTATGTCTGACGTTAGTCGTCGATGTGAATCGATTCAATGGCTCGAGAGGACTTGTAATAACTTCTAATCCTAGAAAGACTTTACTAGAACGTGTAGTTTGGAGAATCCACTGCTAAGTTTGCCATTTCAACAATCCTCAAATGCATTTCTCTAATTGTCTTTGCAAAAACTGGCTCCCATGGAATTTTTCGAGCTATGATTGAGAACTTTGGACTGCTATTTCCGACATGAAAAACTGAATTAACTCGGCCGGTGGCTCTATTTTCAGTCGAGCAACCATCAAAAATACCATTTCAAACACACATTCCGAACTCAAAAAGACACCAATACCGCAGTGCGTAATTAAATTCTCGGTCCGAACGTTTGTGCTATAAATATAGGTTTCTGTTGCCTTGAGACTGGCAGCCAACAATATTTTAGTATTCGAAATAATGCGGATACCAAGCTTTTGTACAGCCTAGGCTGCATGCAACAAAACGTCGCTGCGAGTACAAATTGACACCTTCCTCGTTCCTATTCATTATTCAAACCCTATTAGGGCCGCCTGGTTCGATGCGAGTCGGGTCAATCATTTCGCTAAAACCGTGGCACCAATCATGAAAGAGCTTAATTTATGCGAATGTACTTTCTGTAAGGCACGTTTGCATCTCGTTTGGGTTGCTTTGATCGTCATCAATTCATTGAATATTATAAATTATAATTTTGAAAATAAGCAAATGAAAATTTTTGCAACGTTGATTTTTGACGTTTAATTTAAATAGGTACCTAGTTGTACCTGAACTGTACCTAGATGCAGTACGGAGGTCTGTGTGTAGACCATAGTCGCTATTTTTCTAACGTTTCATTACAATATAAGATTGAAGCGTAGTTTAAAAAAAGTGATAATGTAATCATCACATGAGTAATTAACTAAGTATGAGCGAGTAAATAACAAAAACTGAAATTCATAACACAGAATAGGTATAAATGAATGCAGTACCGCAGCGTATAATTACATTTTTCTATCTTTGTCTAGTATTCGACATCGCACGCACATAGCATAAGTATATGTACTATACGGAGTTTATAGAAAGCAGTAGTGTTCTAAAGTTAGAAAAACCTAAGGGCCAACTTAACTTAACTCAACTAACTGTTAAAATTCCAAAAAACTAATTTGACACATTTCCTTGTGATTTAACCATTAGTTACGAGTTTGACCGATTAGTTAGTTTAACTACTGATCAAACAACAGGCCCTAAGTAAACAGAGGCCACAGAGAATTCAACTCGGTACTTTGCGATCGCGAGTTGACACCTCAAACCGCTAGATTAAATCATAAGACATCAACGCGTCTAATCTTTGCAAAACGTTAAAGGAAAAATAAACGTGAAAGTCAATACACAAAGTGGTTGATACGAGTAGTACCTAGTAAAGTACCGTAACTTTATATTTAGTTTTAGTATTAAACACTGGTCTTGTGCTTTTCGCATTCACCGCGGTCCCGCGATCCTGACGAGGTCGTCACTCCATCTTGTTGGAGGCCTACCTACAGCTCGTCTTCCGGTCCGCGGACGCCACTCCAGAACCTTCTGACCCCATCGGCCATCAGTCCTGCGAGCAATGTGCCGCGCCCACTTCCACTTCAGTTTAGCTATTCTTCGGGCTATGTCGGTAACCTTAGTTCTACTGCGGATATCATCATTTCTGATTCTATCACGCAGAGAAACCCCGAGCATAGCCCTCTCCATAGCCCTCTGAGTGACTTTGAGCTTCCTTATGAGGCCCATTGTTAGCGCCCACGTCTCAGATCCGTAAGTCATCACTGGCAACACACACTGGTCAAAGACTTTTGACTTCAAACACTGCGGTAATTTGAACGAAAAGGTGCTGCGAAGCTTCCCGAACGCTGCCCAGCCGAGTCGGATACGACGAGTGACCTCTTTCTCAAAGTTGGACCTAGCTAACTGGACCGCGAAAAGCACAACACCGGTCTGAGTGGAAAGCCTTGGTCTATGTCCAGCAGTTGACGTCTTTCGGCTGACATGATGATGATGATGATGATTAAACACTGGTGTTTTTATGTGTTTGTGGTGTGAACCTATTTACGTAAACGAATAATTAAATCATAATGATCACGATATAATTATATTACAGCCCAATCATGCAACACCAAACCAATTAATGAGGGTCGCAGATTGGCTCAAAGAGTCAACGGAAGCCATACGCCCAACCGCCGCCACTTCCGGCTCACAGTCGACAGCCGGAAACCAACCCGCCTGTAATATGTAATACACTGACAATTATTATTGGATGACCACGCTTCGCTGCGTTTTTTTTTGGTAAAACGACGTTTTCTATAAAAATGAAACCTACCTAGACGATTTATCGCCCCCGAAGCCCCCTGCATACAAAATTTCATGAAAATGGAGTCGTTTCCAAGATTCAGATTATATTATATACATATATAAATATATATACAAGAATTGCTCGTTTAAAGGTATTACTAATATATACAAACTTTTAACATGAAGGTCATATACTGAATCAATATATTTTCCTAGATATTCGTGGAATATGTAATTGGACAATAAAAACAGGCAAGAGCATGTCGGACTGTGCTCAGTGTAGGGTACGCCGTTACTAAGTACGAGTACATAAACTTTGACAAAAAACTACAAATATGAACTAATTTTCTATGTACTAAGGTTATTTAAAGTCGCCTGTATCTTAAGAACGGAACGGAACGGCAGATAAAGTGCTTTCAAATAAATAAATAAAATAAATAAATAAATATCAGAGGACAATGACACACCAATTGACCTAGTCCCAAACTAAGCTCTAGGCTTGTGCTATGGTTACTAGACAACGATATAAATTAAATACTTAAATATATAGAAAACATCCATGACTCAGAAACAAATATTCGTGCTCATCACAGAAACTCGCGTGAAGAGACTCCGTTCATACGTATTTTTTTATATAGAGTTCTTATAGGTTTTCCTGAATTATACAAAGCATTATACAAGCAAAGACCTATATTATGTAAAAAAAAAAATAGGCGGAGATAGTCAATTTTCATCTTCTTTCATGAATAAAATCAAAACTATATATTTTACAATATTTACAGAAATGAATTAGAGATCCTCATAACGAGCCCTTTCATTTGATTTATGACACAGTAAGCCTTACTGAGTAAGGCTTACTGAGTACCTAAGGCTTGCAAAACATTATTTAAAAAAATATATTAATTACCCCCCGAAAATAATTGACCCTTATTTAAAACAAAATATATTTACGTTTCTCATCTGTGTTTGGGTTATCAATTCACATATGTATATCAAATTTCAAAAATTGGCTGTGGCAGACAAACGGACGGACAGAAGCACGAGTGATCCTATTAGGGTTCCGGTTTTTATTTTTTTGTTCGGAACCATAAAAATTAGTCCCTATTTCTCCTGGTCACGCTATAACTTGAGAACGGCTTTACTGATTTCATTACACTTTGTTAAAATGTTTTCTAATACTTCGTAGAAGGTTCTTACATTTAAAAAAAGAAAAAAGAGCAGGAAAAATAACCACTGGAAAAGTCGGAAAGTCGCCGCGGGGCGAAGCCGCTGGCGGGCCGCTGTAAAAAATATAGTAATGTAATGTAATGATAATTATGAGTAGGTAATGATTTTTTTTGAGCTATTCTATGATGCCACACTCTATGTTATATTGTAAAAAACAATTACACATGCTTTACAGGAGGGGTAAAAAAAAAAGGTGTAAATTTACACCTTTGAGTACCTACCTTTCCCTGAGTTAAACCGCGGGCAGACAGAGAGACGGACATGGCGATACTGTAAGAGTTCCTTGTTTGACTTCGAAACCTAAAAAGATAATACTTGTGAGTAAAAATGTATGTTTAATATACTAACAGCTTTTCGATCAAAAAGTTTCTACTTTTTAAGAATA
The DNA here is from genome assembly GCA_923062465.1 of Acleris sparsana. Taxonomy (NCBI): domain Eukaryota; kingdom Metazoa; phylum Arthropoda; class Insecta; order Lepidoptera; family Tortricidae; genus Acleris; species Acleris sparsana. The sequence continues at coordinate 9,955,965 of OV281293.1, forward strand.
TTTTTGACGGATAATAATCTATCATCCGTGAAGTTATATCAAGAAAATTACCCAACTTGAAAAACTTAACGGGCTTAGGTACCTATAGTTAAAGTCATACATACATAACATAAATATATATACGTTCCCAAGGCATCAAAAATATCTACACGCTAAATAAGGTCTACGTTTACATATATTTAGCGCAATGGCCCTATAGAACAGTCCCTCTTAAACAGTATCAGAAACAAATTTATTTTCTCAATAAAATAGGTTTTTGATGAAATCTGCTGCACAGAAAATATTAATAGTAGATTGTTCAACAAGGGACTAAAACAAGCCATAATGACACGAGATGTTTAGCCACGCGAGCGAGCTTGCGGGCGAGGGTGGCTGTAGTTCGAGTGTCATTATGGTTGTTTAGTCTCGCGTTAAACACTCTACTTTTCACTTTGAATGCGAGGAAAAAAACGACGTTCTAAACAAAATTACAACATTTATTATTAAAAGTTTGGTATCTTTTTGAATAAATGCCACTAGATTTCGTATCACCTCTTTTGCTTTCTTCTCCATTCTGGAGTTAGGCGTTAATTCTTCTTCACTGGATGATGATGATGACATTTCTGGTCCGTAATTTCTAAAGTTGCACAATTAATTGGTGAAATTTTTTAACAACGTACGCTCAATACAAATTATGAACATCTATTCAAAATATAAATAGGAAAAAAAAGTTCCGCGGTTTTTTTGTAAAGTGATGTTTTAAATGCTTGCATATTTAGCCAACAGATTCAAACTTGGAAACCATTTTAAAAGTAATTGGACCACGCATAATAAAAGAGTTCGGCCTTAATATGATTAAATAGATTCACATTCGTAATAATTAATCGTGTTTCACGAAATTAAATCCTTTTTTTATATATTTGCACAGTTGTCATTTTGAGGTTATTTCGACACCCAAAAATATGGTCCATACACAATCACTGAAAATGGCGATAATCCTCCATTCACAAACACCGTGATTGGTTGTTTAGGGGTTTTCAAAGTAAATTAAAAGAAAATACTTTAATCCCTAGAGATTAATGAGGAGCTTTAGTCCCGATTCGCAGTGATTTAAGTAGCATTTTAAGAGCATGAGAAGTGAAAAATAGATTTTATCCCTTATATATTTAAATAGATTCATATTTGTAATCATTAATCGTGAAATTAAATCGATTAATTTATATTTTTTGCAAGAAAAATGATCCATATACAATCACTGAAAAAGGCGATGATTGGCAGTTTAAGGGTTTCCAAAGTAAATTAAAAAGAAAAAGTACTTTAGTCCCTAGGGAGTAAAGTGTAGTTTTATTCCCTAGAGATTAAATACATCACTTTAGTCCGGCTATACAAGCCAATTGTGAGTCATTTTAGAGCCTGAGAAGTGAAAAAATGTTTTTCATGAAATAAAAATAACTGACGGTCGTGTTACCTTCGAGCGAGAGGTTTTTAATTTTTTTATTTACTATGTATAATGCCCAATGCCCAATGCCCAATCCCTCTTACGCCTGGAATAATATATTTTATTAGGCATGGTCCAAATAGTTTTCAAGTTTGTATCTGTTGGCTAAATATGCAAGCATTTAAACATCACGGTGTTAATGAATGGAGGATTATCGCCATTTTCAGAGATTGTGTTATGGACCATTTTTAGGCCGTGGAAATAACCTCAAAATGCCAACTGTGCAAAATTATTAAAAAAAAGATTTAATTTCGTGAAACACGATTAATGATTACTAATATAAATATATTTAAATATATTAGGGATAGTTCTATTTTATTAGGCATGGTCCAAATAATTTTCATGTTTGTATCTGTTGGCTAAATATGCAAGCATTTAAACATCACGTTGTTAATGAATGGAGGATTATCGCCATTTTCAGAGATTGTGTATGGACCATTTTTAGGCCGTGGAAATAACCTCAAAATGCCAACGGTGCAAAATTATTACAAAAAGATTTAATTTCGTGAAACACGATTAATGATTACTAATATAAACTCTATTTTGCCCACCTTTATGCGTTAGTTTAGGTTACATCTAAAGCGTTCGTCGTCATTGAGAACTAATTTTAAATAAACTTGGCTGTTTTGACCAATGTCCTTTGCCTTTCGTTTCGGGATAAAATGTAAAAAATAAAATAAACAAAAAGAGTTTTTTTTTTCTCGCATTCGAAGTGAAAAGTAGAGTGTTTAACTCGAGACTAAAACGCCATAATGACACTCGAACTTTATCCACCCTCGCTTTGCTCGGGTGGATAAATATCTCGTGTCATAATGGCTTACTTTAGTCCCTTGTTGAACAATCTACTATTGTACTCACCAGTTCCAACCGTACCGGGAATGAAAAACTTCCCTGATAAAATAACTCAACAATTCAAAATTTCTCATTTGAAAATTCTCGGCGTCCCACTCACTTTAGCTTTTTACATACTTTAAAAGTTGCGCTGAATGGATGTACTGAAACATTAGTTGCAGCATGACAAGGGAATATTTCAGGAATACATTTCTAGAGGAAGTTACGGAAATTCAAAATACTTTTGTACCTAAGTACATCAAATCGTTCGAGCTAGTTTTAAAATGTTACAAAACAGGGCCTCTATTATACGGTAAAAACATGTTCTCATGTTCTCATGTCTTATTACTTGACCGTAACGGCGGCCATGTTAACTACACGTCAATAACAGTAAAATAACACGTCAAAGTCTATATGGTTGTACCCAATATAATAGAGACCTTGAAGCGTCGTAGGATCATTTCGTATTCTCTATTCTACGGGATAAAGTCATGTTGCCTTTGACGTGTTATCGTATTGTCAATGATTTGGCAGCAATGGCGGCTGAGTTAAAAAACAATACGCGTACTAACATGTCAAAGGCAATATAGATTTGGACTAATCGTAGATCCATTTCGTATCTAATGCTGGTAACATTTTAAATCCCACGCCTCTTTTATTAACCGACTTCAAAGAAGGAGGAGTCACAATCTTTTCAACCAAAAACCCACTTTAGTTGGATTAACCTATAATATTTATCATTTTTTCATTTTATTTCATTGTTTGTTTTCAATGAACCGTAATGTGTGTAGGTATGGCTTTCCGTGTCTTCACCGAGCGGTCCCAACGGAAGACCAGCACATGCTGAGTTGGGACCGTTTCGCAACACTAGCACTACGTGTCGTCTCTTTTCCTACATTTTTTTTTGTCTGTGTTATTGTTGAATGACTCACTTACTTATTAAAAGAATTGATTTTTTGCGTTTATGAAGGCAGTTTTTGTTGTTTAAAACATTTATATACCTACAACCTGCCCAAAGTGGAGCTGTTTATATAAGAAATCTTTTTCACGGCATTAACTAAGATGACCTTTTCACTAATCCGGCGTCGGCAGGCGCTGTCACACTAAGCCCGCGGCAGCCGTCAGGAAACACGACTGGGAAAGTTTGTTGGTGGCTTTATAAGTGCACGGCTTATCGGATAAATAATTAAATTTAAAAAGCCTGGGAAAATCAAATAGGAAGGTGGAAGATAAAAGAGGCTTGGACCTAGTACCTACTAATTTAAAGCTCCTCTGCGGCTCTGTACCGCATGAATAGAATCCAAGAAGATAGGGTCAGTGAATTTTATATTGTGTCGCCGTTCTCAACATTGCTAGATCCTAAATCCACGGAAGATCAGTGGCGCGACTCCTGAGTGTGCCTAAACCACGGTACACTTTTCGCAATTTGCAACATTATAAATTTATAATATAATTTAAAATCCTGCATGTCAATCTATTTTAAGCTATTTTAAGTTTTAGGTGTTATACCTTAATAAGCTTTACTGACTGTTAGTTTTAAGGAAATAACGTATCACTTTTTCAGAAATATAGTTATTTTGTTTCTTTTTTATATGCCTGTGAGCTGAGTTTTATGAGTCTGTTACGAAACTGCTGGTAGGTACAAATCACATGTAGGAACTTCGGCTGCTTCGGAGATAACTGTTCTACCAACTTATATTTATTATTATTATTTTTTTATTTTTTATTTATAAAGTTTTGTAAGTAGGCCCTGTAGGCACTTTTACAAGTCTGAGTCTACCAGCGCTTCCAAAGAGACCACTGTTGAGAAGAAGCGCCGCAAGAAACTCAACAGTAAGCCTTTTTTTTAAATAAATCTCTTATTACAATACTAAACTTAAGCTACACAATTTAAATGTCACAGGGATGTACAGGTCCCAGTAGTAATAATAATGAAATATATCCAAATGTCGGATTAAATTAAATAATACAATTTCGGAGATGTAAACAGTCTCCAAATGTCAAATTTAAATTAAGAATTAAATATAATTTAAAAAAAAAACACAAAACAAGGGAGATGTAGAAAGTCTCCACGGTCAATTTTGGAGCTGTAAAGAGTCTCCAGATGTCAAATTAAAATTAAATACAATTATAAAAATAAAAAAAAACACAAAAAATAAAATAAGGGAGATGTAGAAAGTCTCCACGGTCAATTTTGGAGATGTAAAGTCTCCAGATGTCATATTAAAATAATAGGTAATCGTACAGGGAGATGTATATAGTCTCCACGGTCATTAATAATAAAATTGTATAGCAAAAAAATAATAATATAATAATAATCAGTCCCAAGCATTGTCATCATTCATATAATCTTTAATACTATAATAAGCTTTAGAAATTAGTTTACGTTTAACGTAACTCTTAAATTTATTTACTGATAAATGAGTAACACTACTTGGGAGCTTATTATAGAACCTTATACAATTACCCATGAAAGAGTTTTTTATTTTGTGAAGCCGTGTAAAGGGCACTGCGAGCTTATGTTTATTTCTGGTATTAACATTATGTATGTCACAGTTCTTTCTAAAATTACTGATGTTCTTATGAACATACATAATGTTTTCATAAATATATTGACTGTATACGGTTAATATACTTATTCGTTTCTTTGAACTTATCTCTAAGCGAGTCTCTATGACCCATCTTGTAAACAGCACGAATAGCCCTCTTCTGCAGAACAAAGATGCTGTTTACGTCAGCACCACTACCCCATAGTAAAATACCATATGACATTATACTATGGAAGTAACTAAAATAAACTAATCGAGCGGTTTTCAAGTCTATTAGATTCCGAATTTTATTAACTGCAAAAGCTGCAGAACTTAGTCTATTCGCTAATTTAGCCAGATGAGGACCCCATTGGAGTTTTGAGTCTAACGTTATACCAAGAAATACTGTATCATTAACTAAGTCTAATTTGTCATTTTTAATAGTTACAGTAGTTTGTCTATTTTTCACATTGGTAGTCATAAATTTAATACATTTAGTCTTTTTCTCATTTAGTAATAAATTATTAACACTAAACCAATGTACTACTTTTGATATAGCATTGTTTACATCCACATTAAACTCCTGTTGTCGTTTGACTTTAAATACGAGTGAGGTATCATCAGCAAACAATACTATATCATGGTTGTCCTTTATAAGGTATGGTAAATCATTTATGTAAATGAGGAATAGAAATGGACCCAAAATTGAGCCCTGTGGCACGCCCATTGAGACCAAAGACCCAGGTGATCGTTTTCCATTCACGTCTACCCTTTGTATTCTCCCGAATAAGTACGTTTTAATTAAGTTTAGCGCAGTACTTCTAACTCCATAATGGTGTAGCTTCCTGACCAATGTGTCATGGTTAACGCAATCGAAGGCCTTGGACAAATCACAGAAAATACCTAAAGCATCATGTGACCCCTCCCAGGCATCAAAAATATGTTTAATTAGCTCAACACCAGCTTCGGTTGTCGAGCGACCCCGAGTAACACACTATGTAAATAATGTAAACCGTCTCTTTAAACCAATTGATGGCCAAGTCGAGTTACCACACATGTTTACCACACATGTTTCGCTAGTATGTGTCGAATATTTATAATTTTATCATTGTATAAAAAATATTTAATCTTACCTTTTTCAAAGTCAGTTAACCCTAAAATAATCATTTATGTCATTTCAATTTCAGGGCCTCTATTCCTCCCGAACAAGCCGGTTTCCGGCTGTAGTACCGTAGACCACTTACATGCGTTGCGGCAGGTTATACAAAAGACTGAAGAGTCCTCCTCCTCCTCCTCCCCCTTCGCCTTGCATTTGTGGACTACGAGAAAGCCTTCGATTCGATCGAGACATGGGCTGTGCTGCAGTCTCTCCAGCGGTGCCAAGTTGACTACCGATATATCGAAGTGCTAAAGTGTCTGTACGAAAACGCCACTATGTCCGTCCGACTACAGGACTAGAGCACGAAGCCTATTCCTCTGCAGCGGGGAGTCAGACAAGGAGATATGATCTCTCCGAAGCTGTTCACCGCTACATTGGAGGATACTTTTAAGGTTCTGGACTGGAAAGGACGAGGCATCAACATAAATGGTGAGGACATCCCTCACCTTCGATTCGCTGACGATATCGTAGCCATGGCTGAGACCATGGAGGACCTCAGTGCAGTGCTCGCTGACCTCAGTAGAGCTTCCGACCGAGTGGGCTTGAGAATGAACATGGACAAGACGAAAGTTATGTCCAATGTCCATGTCGCGCCAACTCCCGTGATAATCGGAGGCTCTGCGCTCGAAGTTGGTGACGACTATATTTACCTGGGATAAACGGTCCAGTAAGGTAGGTTTCTGGAGTGGCGTCCGCGGACCGGAAGACGAGCTGTAGGTACGCCTCCAACAAGATGGAGTGACGACCTCGTCAGGATCGCGGGACCGCGGTGGATGCGAAAAGCACAAGACCGGTCTGAGTGGAAAGCCTTGGGGGAGGCCTATGTCCAGCAGTGGATGTCTTTCGGCTGCCATGATGATGACGATAACAAAACAATGTATAATATGAATTTAGTTGATGGGTGTTATTGTAAAAAACACATAAATGAATAACAATTTAAGAACACTATAGATAGACTGGTTTTGGTCACGAATTCATGGTTTGTTTTAATTTTATTGAAACTTTGGAGTCGCCTTATAATATTCGTACGATCGAAATATCTGGATCAAAAGGGTCGTCGGATCCGGATCAAATTTTCGACGGATATTCGGATATTTTGGGTATATTGCAATATCAAACCCTAGTTCCGGTTAATACTGGTAGGCCTCGTCCTACATGCATGTGTTTTTTTTTACATACATACATACATAAACTCACGCCTTCATTCCCAGAGTGGGGTAGGCAGAGCTACAGAATTTCCAACAACTCTAAAAACTTGTTGATAATTCTGCAACCACATTTTGCACAATCAGGCTAAGATGTTTACCAGTGTATTAGTGACAGGTTGCAAGCCCATCGCCTAACAGTACTGCAAGCCTTTATTCCCTTAGTCGTCTCTTACGACATCCGCGGGAAGACACGGAGTGGCACTATTCTAACCCGGCAACCACACAGGAGGAGGTGTTTTTTTTTGTTTTGTTTAATAGCCGAATAAATGAATCTATCTTGACATCAGAACGGGAGAAAGGATCTTAAACCATTTTGCAGAAAATGCTGGCTCCAGGACTAGAAAAGCAGGTGGGTTGTATGATATAAGTCATATGGTTATGGTTATGGTTACGGTTATGGTTATGGTGATGGACTCCTTTTTTCCGCACTTAGCCCGCGTGTATGTCGAGCCATTGTGCGTGGAGGTACCAGCTAGTAGTCTAGCCAGCCTAACTTCAACGGAAGCGCAGGATCCTCCTGGTATCTCCACAGGCTTCCCGAGTGACCTCCTGTCTTGAGGATTTCAGTCCGTTGATAGCAACACCTACGCATTCCAGGATTACGTATGGAGCTGTTTCGTCGGCCGACAGGCATCCCCTGCATAGGGGGCTGTCGGTCATACCTAGAACATAAGTGTTTGTTAAGCGAGCAATGTCCAGTGATGTTTGATGATATTAGTCATACAGCCATCCACAAAATTTTAAAACAGGACTGGCAGCATCCATTTTCTTGTTACGTGCAACGAAACAAGATGTTTTTTTACGGCCCGTGTTTACTGGCAGAAAATACCTGGAAGCACCGAACCAATCAGTAAGCTGCTACGTGGATAAGTTAGCCTTAAGACGTCTGTGGATTGGCCGATACTCCATGGCCGGCACGTTACGGACCGGACCGGACCTCACACCTTTAGATATTTTTTTTTGGGTTTGGGTAAAGCTGTATTTAAAAAAAGAGTCGAGAACTTGGGAAGAAATAAGGCTGAGGATTGTACAAGCTTTCAACGTAATCAAGCGACGTGCCCGGGAAAATCCAGATTTGATGCGTAGCGTTCACGAAAACAACCATCGTCGTTTGGTTCAAATAACGGCTAACGGCGGACGCCACATTGAGCTACGTCGTATTTAATCGTAAGTATGCACATAGCCTTACTTTACCTGAAATTGCAAGGTGTTGAACTTGGCCTTGACTTGACAACCAGATAACAAATGTTACAATTGTTAATAAATAATGCAGGATGTTATAGAATCATGAATTCATTAAATTTGATTTCTAAAAAGCGTTAGGATTTCAATAACTTATATACCACAACCTTAATGGTTTTAGTAAGTTTACACACTGTATTTTTCCAGATTCGACGGCGCAAACAAATGAGGATGAAAAATATCTGTGACGCTGGCATAAAAGGTAAGCCCTAAGTGGCGTTCCGTGCATAAGCGGATAGTCTTAAATAGATTTATCGGCATTACCTACCTCGAAATTATGCGGAACCTCGATTTTCCTCTCAAGGATAATTTTTCTGCAGGTGGATAGAAATAGTTAATCGGATTGAAAGTTGGCTAACTGGCATTGTAGTATCGGAAAAATTGCGATGGGAAATATTACAAGCAAACCCTAAAATAAAGCTTGTAAATAGTAATAACGTGGCGCGAGCGCTTGTCGCGCACTTGATGACATATCACGGATTTTCTTGTCACTGACTCACTCAGGCAGGGCGCTGGCTGGTCCATTTGATGTTCCCTTATTGGATGGGGATTTGAGAAAAAGGATCTTTTATTCATCTTACAATTTTACTTAAGCCGCCTGAAGAGTTTAATACAATATTCGATAAAAATAAACATAAGTAAGTAAGTAGGTAGTTACAAGAGGTTGATAAATGATAAATGATACATTTATTGGTAGAATAATGTTTACAAGTTTTAATAAATTATTAAAGTAGGTACGTTGACATAAATTACAATATTAATTATGGGTAAGTTAAAAATCATACTTAATTAGGTACTTACTTTACTAATAATGACATGTTTTGAGAATAAGTTTTGAAACCATATTAATATAACAGAGCCGTCTGCAGCTGTCTACCTTTCCTTCTTAGACACAGACAAATTATATGAAACAACAGGATGATTTATGGCCAAATTACTGACAACCTGTTTGGAGTCTTTCGTTTTCTATATCATATGAATATAAAATAAATACGAATATAGGTATCATGCAATTGTCATCATCATATAAAAGTCGATTCTTACGTTTTCTTTTTTTTCGGAAATTATGATGAAATCTTTGAAGTGTTGTTTTATATTGAAAATATTTTTGATTACAGCAAGTATAATTTAACCCAGTCGCTAAAAGCTAATAATACATTTAGACGTAATTTATTTCTCTTTACTTAAAGCTGTCAGTGTGACAGGGTTCTACGGTGGCTCAACTATTCAAGTGTACAAGCGCTTCAATATATTTAATACCATTATCTGTTGCCCGCGTTATCGCGTAGAAGTCAAATTTCGCTATTTCCTCGGAAAATTTAGAACTTTCCGGTATAAAAAGCACCGGTTTTGCGGTTCAACTGTGTACGCGTAACAAACAAACATAGTTTAATTTAGCATGTTAATATTAGTGTACCAGTTTTTTTAGGAGCACAAACTAACAGATAAGTAGGTCTTACTTATAGTAATTACGCATTCAATTTACTAATTCACAAACGGTTTTTTTTTTCAGATTTAATGGTTAGGTACTTACTTATCCCAAAACCGGAAAACGTACATATATCCAAAAAAAGGAGTCGCAATATCACGATAAACGTCTTGCCTTATTTTCTGTGTTCAAACTAACGATATTGTTTTAACCAGTTGAAATAAAGCCTTATTTTGAATATTCAGGACAACATAAACTATAACTTCGCGGGAGAGTTTGGAGTGACCGTTCAATTTTCCGTTAACACTGATCCCGGATATGGAATATATGAAAAAGGGCTAAAGCATAAACACGCTCTCATGCCAACAATGAAACCCAAACTTGTCCAAAGTTCGCCGAGGCCCGAACAGCTTTTGTATGACATACGTGACTACTCAACGCCAACCATCTGTCCTTCTCGAAACAAATCCTTGACTTAAACAGTTCCTCTACGTACAATTCAGGATAATAAAATTTAAATTTTAACGAGTAATAAAATACTATAATATTAACTTGGGCAGCATACGGTTAGATGATTCGTTTAGAAATGTTGGTAGTACCTCTACGAAATCAGGTCCTGGGTTTGTTTCCTGTTCCTGTTTGTACTTTTTTTGCATTAGATCAAAACAATGTGGCCCAACACGGTGGTGGTTCTACGTTAAGTATAGCGGAGATCCTGTCGTCACCTTGCAAATACATCATCAGATCAGCTCTTAGGTATCTTAATATTGCATAGTCATCGGGTTAACATATGTGGTCCAAATATCAGCCCAGTCCATTAACGAGAACTGGTTCAAAATCGACTTGCACGATTTAGCGGACTACTTACTTACTTACATATGAACAGTGTATTACCTTATTAATAAAATCTTGTAAATAACTAAATTAAAAGCATGCTTTAAAACCCTTTCTTTTTATCATCGTTGATATACCTACGTTAATAACTGACCTTTTGCTGTTGTTGTTATTTCAATTTTAACAGTTAAGGTATCCTATGTCACCCGTGATGGTGACAGGATTCTAGGGATACCCCACACATCTTAATCGGCTCAGGCGTTTAGAAGTTATCGTGGAATAAAGAATCGTACATACATACATACATGAACCCTGAAAACATTACACTCCTTTTTTTGGGCAGTCATGTAAAAATAACTTATTAATGAAAAATACAGCCCCGCTTATATACTGAAAACCGCAGCATGCAATGAGCAACACATTAAATGTTTTTTTAAAATTAAAAGTTACTTTTCAGGCACTTACATTATGGCAACATGTATTTACAGAATCGGCTTAAGTTCTGCTAAGATTCTTAATAATGAATGAATGAATGATATAACAAACGCCCACCACGAATCGAGGCCTTAGAATCTTGAACGTTCTTGGGTTCGACGAAATCATGCACGACAGATGGCTATTATAGCGCTCACCGTGTTGGCGCGCATACCTAGAGTTGCGTTGTAGGTGTAATAACGCGAACTAAATAATCATGATATTTTTTCTTAGGTCTTAAATTTTAGTTCCTTTTTTGCATATTATTAATTCCTTTTAGGTTCTCGCTATGTGTGATTTTGTGTAACTACAGCAGGCCCGCGGTGCACCCCGCATATTAGGCGCGAATTAAGCTACAAGGACCGTCACCAGCAGTATTGTGTAATTCGAAATAGAGCCCACAAATATCAGACAAGGCATAGGTATAGGTACTTCTGAGTTCAACAAAACAGTTGAACTCAGAAATACCTATACATTGTAGTGTCATGTCAAATTGCAGTAACATATTAAAGTGCAAAATACTTTTGTTTTGGAAATCGCGCGAATGAATAAGAAAGATGCGACAGAATTAGAGACGGAGTTCGGCATACCTCAACGATGTTTTGTTAGACAGAACACGCTTATAGTACTTATATTCGATACTTACTTTAAGAAATTACTTACTAAATATACCTACATTTTTGTGTAATTTTTCGGTTTGACGTTCCGTACCTAAAGTGTGCAATACGAGACCATAATTATGAGTTAGCTCCAGTACCCATCGAGAAGCTATCTAAGGAAGAAAGATAATAACGCATTTATCCATTAAAATACGATGACATTTGATTTTTTACTGCATCTGTTCATAATAATGAGTCAATATCCTTCCCAATTCTCATTTCATTTAATATTAATATATATTTGATTATATTTCTACAATTATTTTAAGTAAGTACTTGACACATAGATGTTGTTGAATTATTGCAGCTTAGTACCTAAAAGGTACTCTCCCGGCTCTTCAGCACTGGCTGGGGTAAGGCTCCGCACACGATTCACTTGTCCCTCGTCAAACTGAGACCTACCACCCCTTTTTAATTATAGCAGATGTGAAAGGCTAACTTGCAACGGAAGAGGTCACAAAAAGAGGGCCGCACAATGAGACACGTGTAAAGAAAAAAAGAAAAAATATCTCCAGGGGAAAGAGCAAACCTCAAAAAAGGGTAAATACCATAAAGATGGTGTCCACAGCCACACAAGCAGCGGTCCAAAAAAGATCTCCGACCTAACCCTTCCAATGTCGGGCAAAAGAAAGGAAGCCCGTAGTCTGTAAGCTTGCATGCGTCAGGATTCCCATTCCGCGACTCACCTAGCTATTCCCCACTCCACTCCCACTCCCATTCCCCCTTCTCCAGTTTCTCCTCCGGACTTTCAGCACTGAATGGGGTAGTAGTCTAAATTCTAGTTGGTAATAGGGGCATTGGTGTTTTTAGCCGGTGCAAGCCCGGCAGTAGCTGGGCCCTCCATTCCCAGGTGTCTAGAAATGATTTTCACCTCTACCCCTTTTCAAGTAAAAAGCAAACAAAAGCAAGGACTTTTTTATTCGGCACTTCAGGCAATTACCAAAAAAACAGCTTTTAGCAATGACCGCCGAAACTGGCATAATTGGATGCACTCAGTTACAACCTTCTTAACTCCAACCATAGGGCACTTTCCGACTGCTCTATAGAGTCACATTCTATGCTGTCTTGTTGTGCCATTTGCCTTTACAAACCGTTTTAATACAGCGTCTAAAAAAGATTAATAGACACCTTTAGGAAGCATTCTACACATACATATTATAAACGAACAACTATAAAAAAAAACTTGTGAAATTACGGAAAACCTTGAAAACTTTCGGTGAAATAAAGTAGCCATCGATAATATTAAACCGATATTTACTCACAGCACAGTATTACAAACAAACAAAATTAAATCCGAACGCAACAAAATTATTAAGGAAAACATAAGATTGAGCAAATTGCTCAACCTTTTTCGAACACCTGCCGTCAGAGTACGAATTGAAGTGTTAGTGAAGTGACGAGCGACCGCGTCCCAAATATTTTTGAAATCAACTTCACTGTCGGCTATTGCACCCTTCTTGATCAGGTATCTCATGTTCACCCAATATCTTTTAATCAGGCGAAGTTTTGGGCGATTTGGTGGGATCATGCTTTTCGGAACATAATCGATGTTTTCCTTATCAAGGAAGTTTAAAGTGTCTTAAACATAATGAGTAGAATCTAATTCTGGCTAAACTATTGGAGGTCGTTCATGTTTCCTATACAAAGGCAGAATGCACTTCTTAAGTCCTTTCGGCAGACATTGCCTTTGATTGTACCCGTAGTAAAAAAGCTGGAATTTTTAACCACACGTGAGATAATAAGATAAAGAATAAGACCCTAAATTTAATTTTCAAATATTTTCATTTATCCTCGGCACGTTGATTCGATCAAGTCAATGACATCTAATGCATATTTTTCTTAAACTAGACAATATCTATGTTAAAATACTTAGGTCATACTGAAAGTTTCTGGATTCTGATAAATAAGACGACGTGTAAAAGTGCCCGTGCGGCCTACTTACTGAATAAACATCTTTTTTCTTTTTTCTTTTGTTAAGACTAGATAAGATGTTTATGATTAATTTATTGTTTCTCAAAGTATATTCCCTCACCATTTACACATTTTTTTCATTCGTTAGAACCATTGTGTGATGCAGCGGGTTCAACGTTCAGTAGGGACCTCTTCAACGGCTTCTTGGAAAGCATTCACCGCCACTTCTGGGCTTAAGAATCGTAAACCTATAACTTTATTTTTTATTCTTGGGAATAAAAAGAAGTCGCAAGGTGCGAGGTCCGGACTGTACGGCGGATGCGTCATCAGTTCCACATGTGAAGCCTTCAAATACGCATTCCTTCTCTTAGCGGAATGTGCGGACGGATTATCGTGGTGAAGGATGACATGACTGCGAGGACGCTTTTCACGAACTTTTTCTAAGACACGGGACAAGCAATTGTTTACGTAACTAATCTGCAGTGTCTGTTCTTTAATTTTCAAGCGACACTGCTATATAATATCCAGATTTCCGAAGAAAGACGCAACCATTTTTTTTGTCAGTGCTCCGACTCTTCTTAACTTTTATTGGCAACTCTTCAAAAGGGAAGACCCATTCTGCTGACTGGCTTTTTCTTTCCGGTTCAAAACAATATACCCAGGTTTCGTTAACTGTTACAATATTATAAACAGCCAATGACTCTCCTCCATTAAACCCCACTCCACTTATGAATAATTTTTCGGCACCACTCTACACGTAGTCATTTCTGGTCTTCCGTTAAATCATGCGAGATCCATCGAGTGCAAAGCTTCCGAACCTTCAGTTGCTCGTGCAAAATGTTTTGCACTTGGCTCATTCCTATGCCTAATACAGTACAAATTTGCTAGCAAGTAATTTTTTTTGTTTGTCTCAATTAGTTGTCGTACGGTATCGTCATTAGCTTCAGTAACCGCAGTCGCCGGCCGACTTTCACGTACATCATCATGGAGATGATCTCGTCCACGTCTAAATTCTCTGAACCACAAATACTCAGAGCTACGAGACGGGGCTTCATTATTAAACGCCAGTTGAAGTCTCTTGCAACTCTCTTGTGGACTTAAGCCGCAGCGAAAATCGTAAAAAATAATTGACAGAAACTTTTCAGTTATTAGTTATTAGTTATTAGTTTCATTATAATAGCGACACACAACTCTCCGAACCCCGCCAAATTGAAAAAAACAAATGACAGTCTAGTAAATGGAATAGTAATATGTTCCTAGAGAAGTCTTTTTTCAAATTCTGTTATTGCTTTTTTAATTTATTGATTGTAAGTGGCCAGTTGCTGAAACTTCCTGTATGCCCCACGTATGACTTATTAGCATAGCAAAATCTATCTATATAATTATGTAAGCCTGACTTTATGTGGCTACTTTATTACGTGAACAAGCTTTATTAGCCTAGTTAACTATGTGTTTTTAATGCCAAATACCTATGAGTCGATTATTAAAACAATAAAAAGTAACCGTTTTTTGTCGAAAAATAGCTACTTACCATTTAGTATCAATTATTTCGTAAATAAAAAATGAAAAATCTATCTCCAAGGCGTACTAGTACAGGATAGGTTTTATTGAATCATTTCAGTTATTGATAAAAACTAACGCGATTTGATTCATAACAGAAGCTGTAAAGTCACTCCAAACCGCAAAATATGAAGAGGTCTATCAGGACAGTTTTAGTAGACTACAGACCAAAAAAGCAATATTTTAGTCCCAAGACTTTCTTCTGTAAAAAGAAGGATTTTATGTCTTGAATTATCTGAGTTATATTATAAATAATTACGACACAAACGATAAGTGAAATCGACGCATTTTCCGTAAAACGTGTTTTAACATTCTAAGGGCTCTTAAGACGAGCTTGTTGTACTAGTAAAACACACTTAAACTGCGAACTGTTAACTCAATCGAAACTAGTCAAATGTTAGGAACTCGGCCGGCAGCGTGGCAGGCGTTTTAACTTCGTCCAGGGCTGTTGGACAACACGAAAAGTACATTTGCATTGCAATCCTCTTATTGCGTTTTATTAATCGCACATCGCACAAACGCTAAAAAGTTCGTTCCAAAGTTAAAATACACTTGCAGAATATATCCATCGCAATATCATGCATGTGTTTAACCAACATCTTCGCAGAGCCGTTATAAAATGGATATTGAATTTTGTAGGGGTTGTTATATTATTATCAATATTTTGTTTCATGAATACGCTCATTTACGTGTACTTTTATTTTAACTGGGTTCTGGGTATCTAACGACATCGTCAAGTCTGAATCTTACTTATAGGGGAAACTGGGGAGGGTTGATCACCCCCTTCGTTTTACGACTCTATTTTTTAAAATTTTTGCTGCATTGGATAGCTTTTTAGGTCATAAGATTCAGAATTTATCTATTCATTGATAGTTTGAATGAGGACAAGATTGTGCTACAATTAACCTCATTATTTAATGAAATGACATACTGTAGACTTTTACCATGTGTCCCCAGTATTAGGGAGATTTGTTTACCCCTGATTGGGAGCCTTGATCCCGGAGGAGAGACTTGGTAAACAGATTTTTACCGTGTCTCCCCATACCTGATTCCCATTAATTAAATAACTAGATTCCCAGTTAACAATGCATCTAGAAATAGGAAAACACACAGCAAACAGATATTTATTGTATATTTCATACCTAGAGGCTTAATTCCCACCGATTAGTTCATTTGATCCGCAGGAATCAAATCTCCCATGATTGGGGACACATGGTAAACAGATTTTTATCGCGAATGCCATACCTAGAGGGTTGATTTCCTCTAAATTCATTGACTTAATACCACAGAAATAGAATTTATCCGGAACGCAGACACTTGGTGATCAATATTTATGAAATTTTAAATAAGAAATTGTAGTATTTTCCAAATAACAACACAAAACTGGTAATCAATTTCTTTACTATAAAAAAAACGTCTCATACGTTTTAATCATTCATAAAATAAACATCCAAAATTAAAATCTATAAAGAACATAGATATTGACTTTCTCTTCGACTTACAAAAACAATTGTACCAATTGTTGACTTATTTTTATCCGAACATATCAAAAACTTGAACAATCTAGAAATATAATAAATCAAACATACAGTACTAGGCACATAAGAAGTCAATCTTGACACATTGTACGACCATGTAGTTCTGACTATTGGCATTGTGGACGGCAGTAAAACTGGATGGCAGTAAGAAAGAATAGTAATAACAGCATTTTTTTACTGCTGTCAACATTATCCATATTCAGAAACTTCATGGTTGTGCAGTGTGTCAGGATTGACTTATTATCTACGTTTTAATCAGTCTCAACAAAGTGGTCTATAAAATAAACATTCAAAATTAACATCTTCAAGGAACATAGATATTCACTTTCTCAACTTACAAAAACAATTGTTCCAGAAATATAATCTTAATAATAAGTTGACTTATTTTTACCCAAACATAACGTGCTAAATCTTTTTCTTCTGCGTCAGTTAACACCTGTGATCGCTTGTAGTTAGGTGCATACTCGATTTCTTCATTAGATTCTTTTTGACGTCTTGCGTATCTTTTTAATGTCATAAGAGGTACGCCATGTTTTTTGGAAGTTCCTTTCAAAGTACTTCCGGCTAAAACTTCTGCTACAGCAATTTTTAAATTGTCTTTATCTATGGGTACTCTTTTTTCTTTTTGAACCATCTTTAGTCTTATATGTTCGCGGCATGGTTTCTCCTAAAGAAAAAGTAAGATATTAATGAAAGCTCTATGAATCCTCTGGTTATTTGATTACAAGGTAGACTTGATCCCTCACGGGGTGACATGATCCCGGGATGATGTTACCCCCAAATAAATAGTACAAGTCTCCCCATACATAGAAAGGTTATAAAACATGTCGTACTCACAATTAGTGATCACGTATTGCAATGAATTTAAAAATTATCTACACTTAAATAAACGACTAACAAAATAATCATACTCACTAATATCATCTCTTTCACTTTTTATTAAATAAATCCAGCTAAAACTTACCAAAAAATAAATATCACACGACACGATTTTGTCTTCGTCCGCCATTTGCAAACCACTGACATTTGTCAAAACCCGCCATGATAGAAAGTGAAGTTAGCTACGAATAAATTAGTGTTGCTAGCGTAAAAACATGTATCTCGTTTGGTAAAACTTAAAATGCAGTTTACCAAGTGTCCTCTAGGGATCAACCCTCCTCAGTTTCCCCTAAACACTTTAGGAAAATTTACAAATATGCATAGCATATACAGGATATTAAGTCGCTAGGTGCGAAGGATTAAGGGGGTTAAACACGTGGTATTTTTGAACAATTTAGCTGTATATGTCTTAGAAGAAATATGGTAGTTTTATAATTAAACAAATTAAGAGTTTTGCAAGAAAGTACCCAGAATTTGATAGTTACGTGTTAATAATGCCCCAAACAAGCGTTACCTTGTAAACAAAATCGTTTATTTTGGATAGTTTAATGTCTATTGGACCAAACTAAACAAGTTTTAAGCGTCTTTGTTGTAATAAAAACACAATTGAGTCATTCGAAATTATGAAATCATTACAATACAATACAACAATACAAAACACTTTATTGAGCACCAAACAAAACATTACAGAGATCCAGTAAAACCACAAAAACAACAGGTAAACAACAGGCGGTCTTATCGCTAGTTAGCGATCTCTTCCAGATAACCTTAACAGGGACATGGTGTCGAACAAAAATATTTTACACAGTAGGTGGCGCAGACTTCACGCAAGCAATAACAAGACACTTTTTGTAAATAGATAGGTAAATATCTACAAATACATACAAGATATATACTATTTGCATAAATAAACAAATAATTATAAATAAATACATAAATAAATACATAAATAAATACCAATATATCCACATCAGAGAAAATAATTATGTCTCAGGTTTCGGTTTCGGTTTTTACTCCTTAACTCAGAGATTTAGCAAATGATGTGAGTGACTAATAATGAATTTAAAGAAAGAGCAATAAACAGGCGTATTTTTAAAAGTGTTTAAATATTTCAAAGATTTTACATAAAAATTACTGATCCAGCCAGAGACATTTTTAATAATTTCGAATGACTCAATTTCGCCTTAGACTTACAGCTAAAAATGTTCAAAAATACCACGTCTTTAACTCCATTAAACCTTTGCACCTAGCGACATAAAACCCCGTATATGTAAATTCCATAAGAAAAGCACTGATCATCAACAAAACTACCAATAGGTATTAGGTACAGGATTAAATTATTAACAACTGCGTAACTGCACCTTGATACTTAAATTACAATCCATTTAAGATCAAGACGAAAATATGACCAATTGAGGAAACGTTCGCTTCAAACTCATCCTTTCACATCGAACAGAACTTCAAATAGAGTAAAGGCAAGGCAAGTTTAGTAATTGACGAAAAGACACATCTGGGACCGAGCAGTACGCTCAAACTTTATAACATTCGTAAATGAAATACTTCGCTGTACAACTTCACTTCGTTCTGGTTATTACCCAACTTTGATTCAAAGTGTTTGAAGATGTTCCTTCTAG
Source organism: Acleris sparsana (assembly GCA_923062465.1). Taxonomy (NCBI): domain Eukaryota; kingdom Metazoa; phylum Arthropoda; class Insecta; order Lepidoptera; family Tortricidae; genus Acleris; species Acleris sparsana. The sequence goes on from OV281293.1 coordinate 9,975,328, forward strand.
AAATCTAAAATTTCGTAAAAGGCACTGTAATTTATCATTGCAGCCGTTTTCCCAGGTCTCTACTGTGAAGTTTTTTGGCTGCAGTTACACCTTTACTTAACCTAATAGGATTGCGCTCTCTGCTGCGAGGGGGTAATGTGCTATTTACGAGAAACTGCATTACGTCATGTACGATGATTTTTTTGGTTATAATCTACATATTTGTGTACGTAAAAAGTGGTGCATCATGCAGAAAACAACATTCCATCGAAATTAGAATATCGTTTCATGTTGCCAAATTAATAATATGCGGCTTAATAAAACAAACAAAAAACTGGTATTTTGCGGCGGCAAAAAATTTGCTTTTCAGCCTCCCTGTTGATGACGCGTTTTATTCGCGACTTGCACACGGTATCTGCGTGAATTATGCCGCCCGTAAATATTTTGAATACATCCTGTATTCCTGCGGTGTTGACGGGGACAATTGATTACTCTGTTCCCGGCACCAACATTACAGTTTTTAAATTAAATTCCACCTTTCCGAACTAGGTTTCATGCCAATGCTTTTTGGCGGACGCAAGGCGGATTGCAATAGTATTTAATTATTACGAGGCAGCAACGTTACATTTCACATTCATTGTTGTTTATTTGTAAACATTTTTGATTGAATATTCCTTTAAACAGTAAATACCTATTTTAACAGACAATTCAAAATTCTTCGAGATGTGGTTTTAAACTTTGGAAAGTCAGTGTCAACTGCAGACAACTACCTTCAGGGCTAGAACAATATCCTTTTGTGCAGCTCAAACAGTCAACAGAGACGTGATTTCACGCTCAGTTGGAGGCGAGTCACCCCGTGCCGTGAGCTGCGAGCTCATACAGCCTGGTTTGAGAGATCTCACGCGTATAACGGGCTTGTTAGTTATGGAGCCGTATTCATACGTTTGTGCAGCCATTTAATTATACCTGCACGAGTGGTAGCAGAAGGATATCGATACTGACTAGTTACTATATCTCTGTCTTTTACGCTCGCCTGAACTGAACTAAATAGACATGTTATTTTTTTATTTTATTTTATCAATTTGTAATTTATTGTGTAAGAATAATCCGGGTAGCCTTTCAAACTTAACCTAAAACTTAATTAAACGTGTTATGTTCCTAAAATATTTTTACGTCTTAACTATTCATTTAATAACTCTCTTGCATTCGTGGAGCAAAACAAAATAAGTTGTTTAAGGGTGATCGTCAAGAAACAAAGGTAAGTAACTAATAGGGTTAATTAAATAGCTCTTAATTAAATCTGTCTTTTATCTACAGAAGGGTATTACTGCGTATACATATCTCTTCCAACTTCTAGCATGCCTTGGAAAGCATGAGTGACCTAATTTAGTCACGAAGAATTGAAGAGTTTTACAAAGTTTCGGTCTATACCGTGTTTAAATTATCCAATCAATCAAATAAAACAATCTTCGTAAGACCGAGTCTCTAACTTAAGTTATAATGCAGAGCATGAACCGAAGTGGAAAACACGGAACTGGTAACTTGATTTATTCGACCTGTTAGGTTTGCTTTTATAAAATAACTTAACAAGCTTCGATTTACGGTTCGTTGCAACTGCGTTGTTAACTTCAGCCATTACTTCTCAAGTTGCTTTGCTACGTCTTGTGCATCACACTGTTGACAAAACGTTACGTAAAACGAAATATGAATAAGTTACTGTTTTCTGCCAGCGACTTCATCCGCGTAGAATTACTTGTCCCGGCATCCCATGTCGCGGGAGATGTCGATTATCGTTATACCTTGTAACGGTCTAGATATGCCCCTTTAATTCACAAATATAATTCGATTTAGTTTAGGCTCTGACAGAGTTAACATTATATCAAAATTACAAAAAAGGTGTAATACCAAAAATAAGAATTAATAATTGCAACCTTTTTGCTGGCATAATGAATGCGCTTTAGTTTCTTTTACATGTACAAACGCGAAAGAGAGTTGGAAGAAACTACATAGAGCTCCAGTGTAAGTGCGAGAGTAGTATCTGCTATTAAAAATGCGTCCGTGATACAGATCCAGGCGACGATGGATAGCATAAGGTTTAATCTCAATTATGTAATGAGACACACAATAAATTATTTGAATTTGAATTTGAATTATTCTAATTTTGAACCTTAGGCTACAAGTTAGTATTGCTAAAATGACTTATGTGATTAGAACGGAGATAGAGAATATACTTTACGTGAATTGGTGTAAGGGTGAAATTCAGAGTAATAAACCTGAAAGGTCTAAAAGGCAAAGGAGGCATAAAGGGCAAGAAAGGTCTGAAATAGTGAAGGGAGAAGAAAGGAGATGGAAAGGGCAACCGGGCTGGGGCATTCGTCATGGAAGATTCTTGCTGGGATTCGGTAGCGAAGGGTTTGGCTTCATCATAGGAATTATTTGGGGAACTTGGTAGTAGTTTTGAGCTAAATTAGACGAGGATGGATTAGGTGCCTTTTATTCACTGGGAATTGTTTCACGAAATTTAAACGTACTGGTTTTTGCCTCTTACAGGGTTTGGATCCTATATATTTTAATTTAATTCTTAACTTTACATAGGTGAGATATTTTCTTTGCTGGCTTTATTGATTTTGCATGATTTAATTTGTGTTTTAATAATTTATTTCTGTGTATTTTTCAGTTTTTGTGTTAGTTATCACTTGCGTCTGGTACATTGCATTAACTAGTTGGGGTATGAGAGGAATTTTTTACTATGGTGGGTATTTGCTTGCTGAATTTAGCTAGATTAGCATTTGATTGTTCCAGAGTGGTGGTCAGACTACCAATAGTAAGTCTCTGATAAGTCCTAGGTATCCTAACGGTGGAAAACGCCTCTGGTTTGGAACTATTAGAGTCTAAAAGAGCCTTGGGCAAGCCCAGATGATCTCTTTACCAACATAGACATCTGTATAATTGCCTACTTATTCTCAATGCCAGCCTTTGGAGAAGAAGTGGGACCACCAGCTGGTACGTGCAAGTGCAACCACAGGAACTCTGTAGGAGTTGAGTATGGGTTCCGATAAAACTTATCTAAGTCTTGGACTTCGGTCCGTAAGCATCAACACGACTGCTAGGTTGATTACTGGGAAGGTAAGCCCATAGTTGTAGAACGTAGAATAGGCAGTTTCAGTAGTGTTAGGATAACGTCAATATTGGGGAAAGTAGGGAAATAGGCATTTAACTAATTAATCTACACATTTATCTAATTTTATCCTAACGAGACCTCAGCTTATTGTGTCTCAATTTAACATTGACTTAACCAATAAAGTTCAAGTATACCTAACAGAAAGTAAATATTTCTAGTCTATGACAGACTGTCTGGGTTCAATAGTTTTAGAATTGTACGCCTTTTTTTGTTATCTATGTCGTCTCGCTATCCAAAGACTACTCTTGTATACTGGGATATAGACAGGCAACTCAGCGTTATTTTTTTTTCAGGTAGCAACATTGTAGTAAGTGGTACCATGCCGGCCATCTAGTTCGTGTTAATGGAACTAATACTGTGCATATATGTGCGTAAGCATGTACGTATACATAACCACATACGTAAGCTATTCGCCACCCCTTTATTCATACATAACCACAACAGGTATTTAAAGACCAATAATAGTTAAGACGCGCTGTTGGCACATATTAACTATTATGTTATGGCTTTAAACGCTGTTATGTTTCATAAAAAAGGGGTTAAAGTTTTGACTAAGTAATACAAAAAAGAACATACCAGGAGTGATGACAATGTTTTACATTAAGAACTGATGAACTCCAAAGAAAATATACGACATTAATCTAGTCGACGAGATACGTTTTTATTGAATAAATTGGCGCAACTGCAATATAATATATCCTTTTCACTTCTCATGCTCTTAAAATGCTACTTAAATCTCTGCGAATCGGGACTAAAGCTCCTTATTAATGTCTAGGGATTAAAGTATTTTTTTTTTAATTTACTTTGGAAACCCCTATACAACCAATCATGGTGTTTGTGAATGGTGGATTATCGCCATTTTCAGTGATTGTGTATGGACCATATTTTTGTGTGTCGAAATAACCTCAAAATGACAACTGTGCAAATATATGAAAAAAAAGGATTTAATTTCGTGAAACACGATTAATTATTACGAATGTGAATCTATTTAATCATATTAAGGCCGAACTCTTTTATTATGCGTGGTCCAATTACTTTTAAAAAGGTTTCCAATAAAATTTGAATCTGTTGGCTAAATATGCAAGCATTTAAAACATCACTTTACAAAAAAACCGCGGAACTTTTTTTCCTATTTGTATTTTGAATAGATGTTCATAACTTGTATTGAGCGTACGTTGTTAAAAAAATTCACCAATTAATTGTGCAACTTTAGAAATTATGGATCAGAAATGTCATCATCATCATCATCCAGTGAAGAAGAATTAACGCCTAACTCCAGAATGGAGAAGAAAGCAAAAGAGGTGATACGAAATCTTTTGCTGAAAAAATCTAGTGGCATTTATTCAAAAACATAGGTACCAAACTTTTGTTATGGTTATTTACTTATGTAATGTTAGATTAACGATAGTAATAATAAGATATCTAATTGTTAGTTTTAATTGTTAGAAACTTTTTTATAATAAATGTTGTAATTTTGTTTAGAACGTCGTTTTTTTCCTCGCATTCAAAGTGAAAAATAGAGTGTTTAACGCGAGACTAAACAACCATAATGACACTCGAACTACTGCCACCCTCGCTCGCAAGCTCGCTCGCGTGGCTAAACATCTCGTGTCATTATGGCTTGTTTTAGTCCCTTGTTGAACAATCTACTATTAACACATCGTTCATTCGCGGAACGATTGATACATGTATAAACAAATTTCAATGACTATAATAATAAAACGGTTTGTCGTAAATACTTATTGGTATCGAATGGCGTCACCCGTTCCACAAAAGAGCGACGGGCTTTTAATTAGAACGCCACGCCGCCTGATCAGTTCTTATTTGAATATAAACCAGTGAGAAGAAAACGTTGTCATTTCAGCCGAAAGACGTCCACTGAATACAGGAGCCCTCTAGAGCGACAAAGTTATAAGTTCCGGTATACCCACATTTAGCGGTTTATTGCTATCACCAAGTTCTAAAAAAAAACTATTGCCCAGTCAACGGCTTAAATAAGTGGTCATTTATGTACCTTGTCTTGTCGCTTTCAATCTTTTCACAATTTTGTATGACATTTCAAACATAACGTTAAAGTGACAAGGGACATAAAAGATCACTTATTTATGCTGTTGACTGTACCTACAGAATTTCAAATTATTTTCCAAGTGGTTTTTAATAGCTTTTATAACTAATAATCTGTGAGGATCATAATATTTAATGTGTCTTCCTAATGCTGCGGCCATATCTAATGGCAGGCATCCCTTTTTAAACATAAAGAAAGAAAGATTCTGCACAACAAGAAGGTAACTAGGAACTTGTATCACGAATATTTTACAAATCTCACAGATTCTGATGTGGCCGCAGCGCAACTACCTATGTTGAGAGTTCAAGGAGTCCAACTAATTACCATGTCATGTAAACATATGAACATGTGAATAAATAATTTATTGCATTTAAGCTTATTCTGTTTAAACCTATTAGGTACATTTGTTTCAAAATTACATGCTAAATGCATAACAAAAACAAATACTTTGGTCAACTGACAAGTTTTCAATACAAATTGGCGTACCTACCTAATTAGAATGATGACTTTGATTTATTTATTTATTCAAATTAATTTACACGGTATTACAGTATGACCAATACACCGAGAAACTTCAGTAATAATAACAAATGGTAGAGATAATAAATTAAAAACAGAAGTCAACTAATACTAGATGGCCTATCATCCAGCATGTCGCTATCTACTCCGTGTCATCATATGCGAACATGTGATTATATTACATTAAATAAATTTATTTATCTTAGTTTACATCTGATTAATTTATTAGCTTTTACCATGTTATCATATTGTCACCGTTATGATAGCTCTTATTTAGTTGACAGAAATAGCGGAGTTTAAATATTTAAGAAAGTATTCCGATTTGGTTGATGTTCGTTGGAAGCTTATTACATGACCGTACTTCATCTTTGCTAACGTTGCTATCCGCGCAGGGTGCGGTGGAAGCAAGGGAATTTGATTGGCACTTGAACTTTTCATAATACAGACAAGTAAGTGCACTTAGCGGCCACGTATCAACATACATATGGTATAAATATCATCCAAACGTTTATTTTGCTTTCCACAAATAGAATACCTATTTATGTTGTTAAAATAAATTGACAACATTTCAAAAAAAAAACATTTCTGTTTTTTCGCGTTTATAATAGCTGATTAAAAATTAGACTACCCGTGTTTCTCGGTTTTCCTTTATTTTACTTAAATTCGTCGTTAATAATTTATTAAATAAATACTCATTAAAAAGACCGTATATACAAAGTTAGGAATAATGATGTCGTGATCTTAGCATGATATAAAATAAAAAAAGTAACAGAACTGACTGTCATGTCATGTCACTTGTCAACCATTCGTTGCCGTTCGCTCCAACGTTATTATGTAGATTCCATTAAATAAATAAATAATTTCGCTCCAAAGACTATACTATTGTACACGTTCACAAAGTTATTTCGCGTTTACTGCTTTGAATCTCTTTCTATAATAATGACGACATGACAATGACAGTTGCGTATTTTTTCTATTCCTATGGTAATAAATGAACTAAGGGCTCTATAAATGTATTCCTAACATTCGCAATCCACTTTTTTTACTGATTTTCCTAAATATAAAAAACTACTGAATAAAAAAATCCAATTTTATTTTTATTGTAATCAGCAGTGTAAAATCTACAAACAGTATTTTTATTTTACGGCCATAGCACATATGAATTGTTGTCAATTGTATGTAGATTAGGTATTAATTTGGAATTTTAAATTAATTACGGAGGTTTCACGGCGGACACAACTTGACTTTATGTCTTGCCAGTTGCCGCTTGTGTCGCTCAGGGCGTCTCTTTAGTGGTGCTGATTTATTAGTAGACTAATTGAAGAAGACGTTATGCGCGACAAACCAGTTACAGGCAAATTGTTCTAGCTCCCCTGAATCCATGTTTTCACTCTCGATATCTCCAGGATGTTTTACGGCCGATTTCAGCCTTGTGTCACTCTATTCTCGAGAAAGCTCACTTCAAAAGCTGTTCTGGCAGTGTAACAAATGGGCGTAAATGCTTAAGAAACTTGAAAATTCTATCTACCGTGCTCAGGGAACAATCGCAATATTGTTTCTTACAAAGATTCCTGGTAAGTTTAATATTGGACTCTCAGTTCCCTTTTCCCGGAAGAAGGATATTTGTTATCCAATTTGATGAATACGATGTTCGCAAATCCATTTGAATTTTTATGTAGATACGTAGAATTGTTTCAGGAACATACGTACCTATACTTGCTAAGGAGTTCTATAGCGTCATAAAGTTGAGAGACGAGTCAGTGTCTTTAATCCATTAAAAAACTATAGGTAACAAATGATAGTGATGATCACTAAGTGCCCGACCGATAAGAAGTAATTCCTGGCACATTGCACAACCATGAAGTTTCCGAGTAGGTATAGATTATGTTGACAGCAGTCAAACAATGCTATTATTACTATTCCTTCAACAAATATTTTTAGCTTTGTTTTACTGCTGTCAAAACAGAGCGCGTGTCAGAAACTTCATGGTCGTGCAATGTTCAAGATTGACTTCTATCTGCTTATTATTGTACGTGTAATAGTACATTGTTGCCTAGGCGCGGAAAGTAAGGGTTTTCCTGACGAGGTGGTTAGCAGGCCGAGCAATAGCGAGGCCTGCTAAAATACGAGTCAGGAAATCCTCGTTTCCGCCGAGGCATACATAATGTGAGGAAATAATACATCAAACATGTGAGGAAATAATACAAATACATTTTTCATATCACCTACTCGGCAAGGGGACTTTTCTTCCCTGCTAGGAGGGATCAAAGTGGCACTTTTCTGTTCAAGGACATTTTGTTGCCAAATTTGATAATTGTTGTTAAGTGCGATAATTTCCTGTTGTTAAATTTGATAATTTCAGCATTTCTAGAATGTGTGAATAATTAAATTTGTTTCATCACTAAGATCTTTTATTTTCCTCATAGGTGATGTGAAAAGCAGTATGTGTCACACGGTAGCAAAATTATTTCCACCTTGGGCGTTAACACTTGAATCCCTCACTACGCTCAGGATTCTATTTTAGAATCCCTCGCTACGCTCGGGATTCAATGTACGCCCTCGCCTTAAATATGTCATTTTGCTCCCTTGTGACACAATCTACTATTTAAAAAGCAAGTAATTTAATTTACATTTTTGTTTGCCCTCCACAGCATAAAATGGTCATAAGTTCGGTTATATTTTTCCTTACATTTAGCGGGAAGCAGGTTTTGCCTAACAGAGGCAGCTTCAGATTTTAATATAGGCGGTGTGGTACCTATTTCGTGGCTTTCGTCGCTTGAGCTCATTTTTTATAGTAAGTATTTCGCACAACAAATAGTTTCACATTCGGTTTCACAATTATACAGTGTGTTACCGCCATTAGGACTTTCCTTGATATGGAGTTACAATCGGCAGCTCCTTAATGTACCTACATGCTTATTTTAATTAAAACAAGAAAAAATAGTACACACTTGTTTTCTAACGAAAAATAAATTGCAGGCAATGTACACTGTGCATTAAAGTTAATTAGTAAAGTCACGTAACCAACTACTTAAGACGTTTGTGGCCATACCATCCCCATTTAACGTCTGACCAAAATCGGGGATAGAAAACACTTACTCGTAGTTCTGTCCTTTTCTCTCGCTTTGAGAAGAGTGTGACGGAGCCCTTCCATTGTTCAGTCAAGTGTGAGCGTATGTTACGTTTCACTGTTCGTCAGCTTTGACGTATGGACTATGGCTCAGATCATTCGATACTTTGTTTAAGGATTCATGTAGTATATTTAGAATTATCTTTTGAAAGGTTTTACATTTGTTTTGATTTCTAAATTGTTAAAACAAATCTGACAAATTCAAGGAGTATTTTTAACTTCCCATGTTGGGCACCTGTACCAATGTATGCCCTGTACCAAGTAATAACGATACTGATTACGATACCTACACATAGCTCCAATACGTTGATGGTAGTTAAAATCTACGAAGTTCAATTCTAGCGTTACGTTAGTTAACTACGACTTAATTGTACCTGCAAATAATTACTAATACAACATATTGTCGTTAGTTAAAGCAGAAGCCCTCATGCCGGTAACACACTGTATTATGCAGAATGAACGAATGTTACCGACTGTCAATTGTTTTTAAATACTAACCATAGAAATTGGAATGCAAATTCAAAAAGAAACACACGCACTGTGCTAAAAAAGCGAGCAGTTACCTTGGCTGTTTGGAATTTTTGTCTTGGTCCTTTTGATTTTGTATGCAAATTGACAGCAATTTTAAGAAAAATATAGACATGGACGGAAAGTGTTTTCATATGTTTTTTTACTCCTAGGAGTAAAATGAGGCTCTTTCCGTCCTTGTCTTTCAATCGGAAAACCGTTTCTTCCGAGCATGTTTGAGAAACATGAATTGTCAATTTGCATACAAAATTGACAAATGTCCTACGTAAGATATCGAACGATTTTATAGTTGGAGCCGACTCTAGTTTGTCTCTGAATTAAAAAAAAAAAAGACAGCTGCCAGAAAACTTTTCAATCGTTTCATTACCGCCATTACCGGTAAAAATATTGTTTTGTGGTATAAAATTGTTCCATTTGTTGAATTTAAACCATAAAATGGGCAATCAAGATGATATGGATATTTCGGCGACGCCTCTTACAAAACAACTAACGTTATAAAATAATTACTGTTAGTGGCCCTGAACAACGCCGCGATGCCGGTCATAATATTCGGCTCCCGACCGAATGCATCATGGTGGCTTATGATATGTGGGTAGATAAATTAGTGTATGTAACTGTACATCATTAGGCATTAAAACACATTGAGTGATCGCCTACTCGCCTACGGCTCGTTTCATAAACCCACACTCGTGTTTAATGCCCTTTATGTTATGTACATTCACATAAACTATATTTAGGTCATAAAATTTGTTGTATAGTACGGATCTGAACCAACGTGCCGATCGTCCCACACCGGTCGTCTTCTACGTTGACTTTACTTATAACTCTACGTGGTTTCTAATTAAGATAAATATAAATCGAGCATGTAGGTAAAGTTATGTATGTGACTGTACACATAATTAGCTACTATTCGTTTTCATATTGATTAAAAATAATGAACTTACCTATGCGTCCTTATGCTACTGTCTTTTACGTAACAATCGTTGTTAGATAGAAGGTCGACCCGACCCCCTTTGACCCTGTCCCCGACACATGACAAATCAGTCCCTCGACACGTTAACGGAACCGAGTCAAATGGGGACGCTCGTGATTTGAGGTGACGCTTTATTCGATAACTTGTTGATCGTTGCGGGTGCTCGGGCTGATTGGGGTTTTGCGGCACAACAGTGTCCCAAATCTCGAGATATATCACATTTTGCAAGCAGTTTACAATTAGGTAAATGTGTTAAGCTTGATTACTAGAAATTCAACGGCGAGAACATTTCTACCGGCGGAAGTATTTTGCCTAAACTTAACCAAAATGTAACAAAATAATTTTCATTTTGATGCAAATGCGGTTCTCAAAAAATAACTGAAACTACCCTCATATGACCTATATTTCCGAGCACGTACCTATTAACCTTCCACAAAGTCGCCGGTTTACTACCAACAATGTAATTTGACTAAACCAAGAAGCTAAATATTTAAGATTGTCGTACCTATAGGGGATGCCAAAGTTATGCTATTTGTGTTTGTATTTGGTTAATAAATTTATTGAACGGTTTTTCAAATTAAATCGGATGAAATTCATTTATTTCATTGTTTTTAGATATATTACCCTTCCTTTTTTTGGGTAAAGGTACCTATGTGGTGTTTTAATGTACTATTAATTTTGTATTTTTTATATGTTTTCATTTTTGCTTATTTTGTAGTTTTCTGTAGTTTTCCATAAGTGGGGCTACATTTATTTAAGTTATTTTTTAATATTCTAGGTATCTCAAGAATAAATTTAAGCACCGTGTCATAATATGGTTAGTATATTTTAACATACTAATTTATTATTTATAACTTTATAAGCATTTGTCACCAAATCACAAATCAGCAAGCAGCTGACAGAATTTAATTTAAAATATAGCACACAAATCTACAACATAATCTTATATTAACACTAGGCCAGTGAGGGACTTAAAGACAACTTTTTATTCCAATATTGGTAATTGGTAGTTTCTCGATGGAGAAGCAATAAAAATACTAAAAATACTATAGTTACCTAGACGTATAACAATACATTGTGTATTAAGTGTGGGAAAGACAGAATTACCTACAAACGAGAGTCTGATAGAACTCCGAAGCCGAAGGCTTTAATGACTCCATCTTTGTATTTCCTTTACCACCCGTGTAACATACAATGTTTTTCATCACAATTCCGAGGAAATCAAAATAAAATCAGACACAAGATCATATTTACAAATTAGCGGCAGACTACATCATTGTCTATGACTTATCACAGATAATATCAAACGTGTTCAGGAGTCCAAATCTAGTGACGGTCGTTCATTCATGAAACTTCATATCGAATGGCACAAGAATTGGGGTCCTGACTTATTATAATGGTTCAGTTCGCGATTATATTTAAAAAAAAAGCCATTACGCACGACAGGGCGTAATGGTAAAAAAATGGGTATTATTTTGGATTTAAGGTCGATTTTTCTAGTAGTACGTCACTATTTACGAGCAAGTGTGATGAAAATAAGTTAACAGACTTTGTCGCTCGATTGTCGATCTTGATTTTCTTGTAACACCTAGCTGGTTGGTGGCGTTCGTTGAATTGTTGAGAGGCCGGCAAACAAAGAGGTAGTGTCAGCAAGCTTCTACATTCAGTAGGAATTGGGGTGAATACACAGTAAATGGTAAAACTATAAAGAAGAGGACGTTATTCTATACAAACTATATAGTTTAGTTACTAGAGCTTCATGTCCAAGTAATTTTCATTCTTGTGTTTATTGTCACTCCAGAGCTCCGTTAAGGAAGTGGGATATTTCCGTTTTCACTTAGGTACGAGTAGATTATGTTTTTAAAAGCAGGAAAAGTCGCGAGTGGGTTTAAGGTGAAAAACTTAAGTAAACCTCTTGCATGTAGTAGTGTACGAAACTAATATGGAATTGGCGTCAATTTTCAAATATAGAATGTCGACCGGTCTATCTATACAGATGTATTTTCACTTAAAAGCCACTTTACACCTAGGATTTACTTACAATAAAAAAAACAGGTTCGCACGTTCTAGTTGGCACAGGAAACTCGCGAATAATTCCTGTATAAACTGTGCGCAAGCATCGCAAGTTTGTAGCTCGGTAGCATTTCTTTGCCACATTGTATCGGTAACCTACTAATAAATTTACATTTCTGTGTATATTATCTCATATAAACAAACATAATAATACTTAATCCAGAACACGGATGGCCTGTGGCTGTTAGGGAGCACAAATTAAAGAATATGGCACTCGGGTAATTCGTTATTTCTTGCATAAAGTCTCTTTTTACGGCCTAGTAAGTATTATTTCTGCTCCATGAAACGGCTTCGGCTGGAAATAATTGACATCTATACCCTGTCTATTTAACAGAGTTAACAAAGCGTTGTCTCTGTTGCACTTTTGTATGAAAATGAAAGGGACAAGAAACTGCCAGTGGGCGTCAACAAACGCACGTCGATGGCGGGCTCGGCTTACATGCCGCCTGTTGTTAAAATATTCGTAATATTTCTCGTTATTTTTGTTTGTAGTTAGAGGCACCTCAAATAATTAACTTACTGATAACATGACATTGTCATGTCATGTTAATTCATCTATAAATTCTAATTATGTAATTTAAAGTAGTAGATAATAATATTTAAATATGTTCGATAAACAAGCCGAGTCACAGGTTTAATAGGAAACAGTCCAAAAAACAAGCCGAGTCACAGGTTAAACGGGAAACAGTCCAATAAACGAGCCAGGTAAAAATTTGTAACCAAAGATAAGCACTTGAAGGCGTCCGCACCGTACGAGCGACAGATGTTGTCTGAACTTTGACAGGCATGTAAACCTACCTTGTGCCTGTGCATCGTCCTTATCGCTGACCAATTACGTGCATTCTCTGTTTTCTAGTATTAACTCTGTTAAATAGACAAGGTATAGGTAGTCAACGAAAAAAATCTACCGCCCGAAATAACTTCGGAAAGAATTTATATTAAAAGTCTCCTGAGAAACGTTTCGGGGAAATTCTTCAAATCCGATGCAAAACTGTCATTAAACTCATTTGGAAGTAATTATAAGTTGGTGGTATGGCGCGATTAAACGCGGCCATTTGATCGTTATTAGGACTCCTTCGATGGCTTCTAACTTTCGCTAATTATACCTAAGTTCTTATAATACCCTCTGATTGTAGATTCGTACCGTACAAGTTTAGTTAAGGTACTCGTAGTAGGCAATTTTTAACTTTATAATTAGAATCGATTACTCGTACCGTAGTTCCTTAATGTTTGCCGGAGTAAACTTTCGGTCAAGCTATCCGACAAGTTAGAGCCGTGAGGACGAGATGTTACTGATAATGGATAAATGTTCAAGTCGCTAATGTTGGGTTAGTCGGCAGATCGCACTAGTTGGCAACTCCTTCCCCGTAATTGCAGTATAACTAATTAAACTGAATAATACCGAATTTCGCATGCCAAGAATCATTAGGTAACTACGTGTGTATAATCGAGACCTATATAAAGCCTTCAAAGTTGAAAAACAGTAGGTAATATTGATTGATGAAAAAATAAACTTAACTAAATTGTGAAACTATAACTCAAATAATGCATTGACATAGCATTTACCATCCGCAAAGCCACTCTCTCATTATCGTCTGGAAAACTAAAGCCATCAACACAAACCGTACCAAAATCTTTGAAAGCATTCCAGCTTTTCATTAATACCTAAGTATGGAAGTATCGAATAACAGCAACCAACGATCAGCGACCACGTCATGCATTTGATTACGTCGTGATGCGATTATCCTTTTGAAAATTGCACGCTGCAATCTGGAAATTCCGGAATAACAGTGGGCAGCCATAAATTTAATATCGGAAATCGGCAGTCGGTGTAACGAGGCTGCTCCAGCGCCAAGTCAAGTGTCGGCGGACGCGTACACTCGCTGCCAACTTACAAAATGCACCAGCGTTGTATTTTACGGCTCTAACAATAATTTGGACATAAAAAAATTATTTCGTAATTTCACGTATTAATAATTCAATTCCTGGAAGAGCGAGTGTAGCTCGGGTTGAAAACGAATTTCCCTGAAATGCCAACTTAACTGACGGATTTTACGCTCCCGTATATTGCAATTTTCGCCGAAATCATTAGAGCCGTTTTCGAAAACATTATTACAAATATTTCTAAAGAATATAAAACACAGTCGATTTCTATTTCTGTCTGTCCGTCTATCTGTCTGTATATTCGCTAACCTCTCGTTTAATAGTACCTATGGGATATACAACTAATGACAATATTAAGCGTTCGTGAACTTCAGAATTGAGCAGATTTTTGGTTGTGGTTATATGGAAGAGAATAACGATGTTTTTTTACTCGAAGGAGTGGTCGCACAGATATGTCAGTAGGCTCCTGCCTACCTTGTTCACGAGACAGGAGTTTCTTGAACATGCTCGGAAAATACTAGTGCTTTCTTTGCTTTACCAGGAAATAACAAGTCCACAAAACTTCGATGGAGATATTTAGATGCCGTGGCAGGGCGGTGAAGGATAAACATCAGGGGACAATCTCACACAAATTGACCAAGTTCCAAACTCAAGGCTTATACCTATGGGTACGGGTATGGGTGCTTATGTAGAGAAATACACACTAAAGGACGAAGAGGTAAAAGATATACGTGCACTGCATGCAGCAAACCGGGAGATTGTTCAAATAATAAATAAATAAATAATCAATATCGGGGTATGATGAGGACAAAGATGATGAGCAATGGATAATCTCCCACAAATTGACCTTCTAAGTAACTAAGTTCTAAACAACAATAAAATACCTACATAGAAATAATAGAAATATAAATACATAGAAAACAACCAAAAGTCACGAACAAATACCAGCTCGCGCACATGACACACATCTAACATACCTTCGTAGGTTATAATACCACCAACTATAGGCTAACCGAGGCGTCACAGAACAATCCTAATAGGTACCTATCACGTGGATATGATCTGTTTCTGAATCTGTCTGCTGAATTTGATCCAAAACCGTGATTGGTAACAAATAAAATAAAATACCTACCCTAAACTATCTATTTTAAATTTAATTCGTTACCTAACCTAACCTAACCTAAACTTGAAGTGCGTAGGTAACTGTTAATTTGAGTAGCTGCTAGCTATTTCAGGATTGTGGTTGACATAAATACGAACTGAATTAAATTTAGTGGTGGTTACCGCTAAATCCTCCCTGACAATGAGACGCTTAAAATAGTGGCGGTTTGAAATAGAAGCTTTTCGTCCCGGTGTCGTGAGCAACCTGAAAGGAGCTTTTATTCCACGGCTCTGTGGAATCGATTATCAATTGAACAGCGAGACGAGTGCTCGTGCTCGGTGCTAACGGCGGCGCCGGCCGCGCTCGTTACCTAATCACCTGCGATCTCCGTCTACTGCGAATGGGGAAATGCAATGAACGAGCCACTATTTTAAATACCAATGAACGGTATCAATTTGTGGGAATGAATTGAGATCTCTTTGTTCGGAGCGAACGTTTTATTTCCTTACGACCGGTAATTTGAAAATGTGGTGTAGAATTTTTTAATTATTATTTCGTTTGTACGGAAAATAGAAAGTGTTAACAACCTTGCCTCAAAATTAAACAAATAAGTTAGGGCTAATGAGTAACTGAACTAATAGAGACTCTGTCCAGGCATAGTTTATTTAGTCTAGTCGAGGTAATCGTCAAGCAACAGCAATTGTTAAAAACGATATAGGTAGGTATATTTCGGCACCCGGCATCATTTACAACTTACAAATGGCTGAAAATCTCAAATTTTGGGGTTAATCTCCTACCTAACTATGCATTAAGATAAAGATAATTCTCGCAGTATAATCTGTCTTGTGCTGTTACCTTTGCTTTCAAATTAAGTTTCAACAATTTGTTCATGTTAAACAAATAAAAAAACGATCTGTTCAAGAACATTATTAAGAATGAACCATATGACACACAACAATGCCCAAACTATGAAAACACAAGTTTCCCATATGAAGAAATTATGCAGTTGGGCGAAAGTTGGGGCAGATGAACAAACTTGTGTCGAGAATGTGGCGCGCTGCGGCAACTTACCCCATCGCCGCGAAACTAATAAATGCTTAGAATTGTGAAATCTACTCAGAATATTCTTAATATTATATTCTTGGTATGGTCCTTGATTCGAAACAGTTTTTATTTTTGGAGAAACTTTCGTGGAATAAGTCAAATTGGAACACAATAGAGGAACGAAAGGTAAAACGGACCACTTCTGCAAAATACGTCTAAACATCATCATTATCTTAAATGTTCTTCAATAATCAATAACCTCGGGACAAAACCAAATAAAACCTTTAAAAATCACGGATGATAAAAATAACTTCCAAATTATTGTAGTAGGGTCGGTAGACGGTTCTATTTGACCACAATAGGTTTTTGTTTTAATCGCATGTGACGATACGGAGGATTTTCTTTAAGCCGCGAACGCGACAAAAGGGGTTATTCTGAACTGTTACCTCCTGCACATTTTTTCCGGCTTATTACAGAGTAATAAAGTACAAAGTAAAAAAAAACTCTGGGTAACAGGTGGGAATAACTCCTAAAAAGCATGTCCACAGCGTGGCGGAGGGTTTAGCATGGGAACGTGCGTTTGCGGCTTCATTGTTGTTATTGACATCGACACAACTCTTTGCATGAAAACTTTTAGCATAATTTAATTTAACTACGTTCGAAAAGAATACAAATATTAAAAGAATATATTGGCGTTATAGTTATAGCACTCCAGGTCTCATTATTAATTAATATTGTAAACTCTTAAAACATTTTGACTGTTTGATACCTCAATAAATTAAGAAAATGTACATAACACTCATTTATCATAACAATATTTTTCTATGCGTTTTAAGTCAATTTCTTTTTATTACTAGGTTAGGTTAGAACTGTGACAAATTCAGTAGCATTAAATAGGTCAGTCCAACTGAAGTCGGCGACTCACAATATTTTAACCAAAAGCCCACATCATTTGGTCTAACCTATTACCTACCATTTAAAAGAAGTTATTTTTTGCGTTTTGAATGCGGTTTTTTGTTTTTTAAATCATGAGTTATTTCAAGCTTCGCCGCAATCATATTAAAACAATTAAATGTTCCTCATTATAGTCGCTCAGCTATCTGATCGCCACCCTTGAAATGGGTACGGTTGAGGAGTTCAGTTGCCCATCTAAGGTAATGTCAACTCCGTTAGCGTCAATAAAAGACGATAAGGGAAGGATGACTGAAACGGGTTTAGATACCCTGAAAGTTATGTGTAGTACACACTTTCCCGGTTCCATCTTACATGAGAGCAAAATAGACAGTGTACCAATTTGTATGTCAGAGCAGACAGCACGCACTACCAGATACAATTGGGACACTGCCAAAAAGGTAGTAGATGACAGCAAGATACGGTGGGCACTATCCACTTTCCAACCGTACAAAGCGCCGGGCCCGGATAACATTTACCCAATCCTACTACAAGAGGGCGCGAATGTAATAGTTCCGCATTTAAGCAGGCTGTACAGAGCGTGCTTAGCCTTCGGGCACGTCCCACGCGTATGGAGGCTTGTGAAGGTAATTTACCTGCCAAAACCAGGCAAGGCAGATTACAGTGATGCCAAAGCATACAGGCCGATAAGCCTATCATCATTCTTCCTAAAAACACTAGAGAAGCTGGTAGACAGGCACATAAGAGACGGACCTCTAAGGCGGTATCCACTGCATAAAATGCAATGCGCGTATCAACCGGGTAAATCCACGGATACTGCGATTCATTATGTAGTGGATAAAGCTGAAAATGCACTTGAGAACAAAGAGATCTGCCTCGCGGCATTTCTTGATGTGGAGGGAGCATTTGATAGGACCACGTTCGAAGCCATAAGCACATCAGCTGCTAGGCACGGCATTGAACCAACCATATGTAAATGGATAGGCAACATGCTAAATAGTAGGCTAATAAAGTCAACTCTTTTGGGAGACGTACTATTTGCCACAACGACAAAAGGATGTCCTCAGGGGGGGGTTCTCTCACCTACTCTGTGGAGCCTGGTAGTAAACTCTCTCTTGGAGGAACTCAACACTGGCCCACTACACACTGTGGGGTATGCAGATGATCTCGTGATACTTATAAACGGGAAGTTTCCGGAAACGGTATCGGAAATCATGGGTAAAGCTTTGGAAAAGGTGGAAAGCTGGTGCTTTAGTCATCAACTATCCATCAATCCCAGCAAAACTGTAGTAATCCCATTTACTAAGAAACGGGACCTCAAACATATTAAACAGCTAAGGCTGTTTGGCGAGGTACTAAAATTGTCAGGTGAGGTAAAATATCTAGGTATCATACTAGATAAAGAACTCACTTGGAAAAAGCACGTAGACAACGCATTAACAAAAGCGCTGAGAGTGTTTGGAATGTGCAGATCAGCATATGGTAAGACATGGGGCCTTAACCCTAAAGTACTGAAGTGGATCTACACCATGATGGTAAGACCCATAATTATGTACGGCTGCTTGGCCTGGTGGCCAAGAACAACACTGAGGACATGCAAGGACTCTCTAACTAAAGTGCAGAGGGTGGCCTGCATGGCTATAACAGGGGCGTTCAGAACGACGCCGACGGTGGCAATGGAGGTCTTACTAAATCTCCCACCACTACATATCGCCATACAGTCTGAGGCGTGCAAGTCACTGCGAAGGCTGAAAGAGGCTGGCCTGTGGAACGACACAGCACCTAGAACCAGACACACTAAAATGGCACACAATGTTGCTCCAGACAGAATACTGACGATGGGCTGCGATAAAATGCAGCCCAAGTATGTATTCCGGAGGAACTTCAATGTCCACATTCCGACAAGGGATGAATGGAAGGATGGGTTGCACCTATCGGAGGAAGACAACGCGATATGGTACACGGATGGTTCAAAGATGAGCTCCGGTACGGGGGCTGGTATTCATGCCAAAGACTACAACAGTAGCATAAGTATGGGCAACTACGCAACGGTCTTCCAGGCGGAGTTGTATGCGATAATTGCCTGCGCGCAGGAGAATATTGATAGGTCTCTACAGGAGAGAACTATCTATATCCTAAGCGACAGCCAAGCGGCACTCAAGGCGCTGACGGCGCCTAAAGTAGACTCGAAGCTAGTCTACAATGGAATCCAAGCCTTAAACAGACTTGGTAGACACAACAAAGTGAAACTGATGTGGATTCCAGGACACGAAGGCTATCCCGGAAATGAAGCCGCGGACGAGCTGGCAAGGGAAGGGTCCAAGGGCGCATACGTCGGACCTGAACCATTTGTGGCACCCTCACCGGGCACTATAAAAGCAGCCCTGAACAACAACGCCCTAGAAAACCACCAAAAAGAGTGGGAAACTACGGTAGGCTTAGGGCATGCAAAGCTCTTCATAGGAAGAGTTGACCAGAGCTGGACCAAGAAACTTTGGAAACTCAGCAGAAGACAACTTCGATACATTATCGGAGTGTTTACCGGGCACTTCGGGGTTAAATATCTCCTAGCTAAGATGGGCCTTTATGACAACACAGATTGTAGAATGTGCGGCGAAGAGGCTGAGACAATGAAACACCTATTGTGTGAATGTGATGCCCTCGCCGGAGTAAGAATGAAAATCCTCGGTTGTGGATACCCAGAACCGAACGATTTCAAGGCACTGCCATTGCACTCCACTATCCGCTTTTTGGAAGGGGTGGAGGCTGCATTGGATTAAGTGCTAAAAGAGGGGTAATTACACAAAAGATCCCATAGGGTCGAAGTGTATCCGTAAGGACCCCACCATAAAGATAAGATAAGATAAGATAAGGTAATGTCTTAATCATCCGTTCCCCTTCACCAAATGATACTTTTTGATTGCAAATGTTGAACTTGTTACTAAACAAAAAGCTATTTGTTAACTACTCTCTAGGGGTGTCGTTAATAATCGCGGACAAAAATACATACATACGGGTGAAACTGAGAACCTCCTTTTTATTAAGTTGGTTAAAATACCAAAACCTTCTCCTAAGTGTAACAAATGCTTTTGTGAAAACCGCATCAAAATCGGTTCAGCCAATCGCGAGATAATCGCGGACAAACATACATACATACAGGTCGAACTGAAAACACCCTTTTGTTTGAAGTCGGTTAAAAAATATATGATTACGAATCATATATTTTTTAGGAGATATTATTGGTTTGACGCACTTGCCCAACCCCACTTGAGTAGTTAAGGGCGATCTTCGATTTTTCTATGAAACACGAGGGACAAATTGTTAGGTAGGTACATTTGTAACATTTGATCTAAAGGCAGTGACCCCGGGAAAGACCGGGGGCTATTCCCAGTTGGTCACACTGCGAACAACTGGGAATTATGAAATCCAAGTAGTTCGCAGTGCGAACAAAGGGTTTCAAACAACGAGAATAGCCGCTCACAGGGAGCATTTTCCTGTAACGTAACACTTCGGATTCAAAAAAAAAATACTAGCTATGAATTCCGGGTATAATCTATACTTAACATTATAAACAGGTAAAGTTGTCGGGGGAAATCTCTGGATCTAATGAACCGATTGAGAAAATTCTTTTACCAATAGAAAACCGACGTTATTAAATTAAATTAAATTAAAAACCATTTATTTCAGATATACACATCCATATTGTTAGTAACATGCCTATTCTATGTTAGTTAATTAATGATTGTTATTTTTTAAATCAAATGCTGGTCACTGGCGTGACACATGTATTTGTGACCACCGCCGCAATAGTACGGAGTCCCATCGGTCCACGAACACACTCAGGACACTATTGCTGCCGCCTCGGAGCCGCGGCTTGGGTTATTTGTGAGTGTCACAAAATAACCCAAAAAAAAAAAATTATTGCCCAACGAAGTGGGCACGGGAACACCTAGTAATAAATAAAAAGAGAAATACTAATAGTATCTGCTATGCTTAAAATTTCGACAACTAAGGATTAATTTTTGTCCCCAACACAAACAGTATAAATATTTAATGTTAAAAGCAAGTCTTGAAACCCTGGAAGGATCCAAGATTTTACTACCGCCAATATGTAAGTATAGTAGGTAATTTGAGATGTTATATTTATTTTGATTATATATTTTTTTAAATTGTTTTGACATTTAATTTGACCACTGTAGGTATATTTACACGCTTGCATGCAAGCTTGATAAATGAAACAATTTACTGTAGGTCAAATAAGGCGTCTGCAATCGTATCCTAAGTTAGTATTATGTTTGATCGTCGCCATGTCATAAAACAATAAGGGTAAGACGCATCTGTCAATTAAAAGCGTCATTCAAACATAAGGAGACCTTCATTCATAATGAATTACGTATACTGAATCTACGTCGTTCATCTATCGAATAAGGACATATGCCTGCCGTATGCAGGTTGCAGGTTCGCGCAGCGGCGTCTAATAACAGCATTCATCACAATTAATCCGGAATCCGGACCGTGCGGAGTTTGCAGATGGTACCACCGGGTACAATAGATGTACGTCACTCCCGAGTTATTGTTCCACAAACTTTGGAATTTGAACAAAGACGACGCGACATTTGGAAGCTTTTCGCCATAACTATGTAATTTAGAGCGCTAGTCACGTGCCGATCAAGTCTACAGATTATATCGATGTCGACGGTTTAATCATCTAGTCAAACAATGTTGAACGAACCATGAATACATATTATCATTCTAAATTGTGTGTAACGAGAGTAGCGAGAGTTGGCATTAATGAGATGAAAGAACGATGATGTTGCCCATTATTATTTACGGTCGACGTCAAAGATATGTCTACGATTTTTTACCTTATTCCATTAAAATAAAATGCAAAAATGTGCATATCTTTGTCGTCGGATGTCTTACATACAGAATATGTAGTGAATAACCAAAAGACATTGGTTTTTTGTTGGATAAGTTCGTATTTATCGTAATATGTACTATTTTGCTGACAAACTACGATGTCAATTTTGATCTACATTTGCGTAGACTTTGCTTAGGTATCCTTTACAAAGGGTCCTGAAACTTTTCAACGCCATTGAAACATATACATTATATCAAATTATCATCACCTTACCAGTCTACGTCCTTATCTAACAGGACCACAAGCCACCTGACAGCAACAGGTTTATAAAATTCATCCGTTTACAATCTTAATACTGCAATCCTAAGAGCCGTATCGACAAACTCATATTGACACCTAATATTAGGAAGCGTCAGAAATGGCAGCTTTCTATGAGTTTACGTTTACTTTGAAGTATCTTGAGACGGGCATCTCGGTCAAGATGATTTTATTAATACAGCTCTAAGCTTGCAATCCTGAGGACAAAAACTAATTTTATCCTAAGCTTGCAAATGCGTTGCCAACTCTGAGGAAAAAATAGTACCTACATTATTGCCTACATTATTTCCTGATTTTCTGACGAGGTGGTTAAAATGCAAGTCAAGAAATCCTCGTTTCCGCCGAGGCATATACATGTAGGTAATGCTTTTCTCCAACATTGCGTGGAAATGATACAAATACATGATGATGATGGATTTGTATCATGATGATTTAACTATTTTTAAAAACCTTTATCAATTTCGGAGAGAATGATTGTTTGAAAACTACGAGTATTAGTTAAGATAGTTCCACGCACAACGAGGCGCCGCCGCTGCCACCGCCGAGTTGGGTGTACGGGATTTTTGGAGCGGAAACATCTTTTATCTACGCACATATCGTAAGTCCTCTTTTATGCGTTCAAAACCCGTAGGAAATGACCAGCATTATTACAACTAATTTTACTATGAAAAGTTTCTTGTCTGTGGTAGTAGGTAAAATTTGTACTGTAATGGTTATAACAGTATAGATTTTGGTAAGGTTATGAGTTTCAAATTTGGAACATGTTCCAAAATTAACACAATTTAAATAGGTCCAATTCTAGGATCAATTGGAACGTTAACTCGTTATATTTTTTAGTACAATATCGTAGGATATTTGAATTTCGAACGACATGAGAATAGGGACTTTATTAGTAGGTATGTCTATCATATGATTTAAAAAAAAAAACCATTCATATTCGTGACACATGACAGGTTTCTTTTGCCGCCATTTTTGTTGTCAATTCGTCGTATCGTAAGTCGTAATTTGATTTCATTTAGTTCATTTCTTTGTTGATTTTATTGTGCCACTTATGAAAATTCTGCTTATCCAAGTAGACAACAATTGATTAACATTGATTAAATTTAACATCGTTTGGTGAAATTGGTAGGTACTTAGATATGTTACAGGTAGCGCTGGTAGCAATGCAGGTCATTTGCCTTTCGGCTTCTGAACCCATCTTAGAGTACTTATAATATGTGTGTAGATAAAGTATTGTACGCGACTCTGCGTAATTGGCATTACAACACTCGTGTCATCTATTATGAAACTCGCCTTGCGGCTCGTTTCATAAACCACACTCATGTTGTAATGCCTGTCATTACGCAACCGTCACGTAAACTACTATAGGCGCGTTGAGCACTTTTGTTTAGGTGAACAAAAATCATGGAATTCGCGTCATCGGCGCCGATCGCTTTCCATGAGCTATATGTATACTGTGTATAACTCAAAAAGTATACATATATATGTATACTTTTTGAGTGAACAAAAATCATGGAACTCGCGCCATCGTCACCGCTTTCCATTACCTATATGTATACTTAATACAAACTTTTGCGAAAAAGAATGCCACCTCCCGGGTCCATGCTGCAGGATTAAGTTTCCATCGCTGTCAAGGGTACTATGAAGTACCCTAAGATTGGTTCTTGACAGTCGATGGAAATTCGAGGTACATTTTTGGCTCTTGAGCTCGAAATTGGTGGCAGCTGCCTGCGCTCTAGGTCGGCTTTTGCCAAACGTGGGTGAGCCGAGCTCAAACTGCCGCCGCCTTTACATCATAGGCAGCGTGTGTGTTGGCGGGATCCCCACCATGGGATCTTGATGCAGAGGCGCTGTCCGCCATTTATTGTAGGACAGCGGAGATCAGAGCTGAGGGTGAGGAACCACTTTTGGAGCTACTAACCCGCTGGAGAACAGTGGCCCGCAAGGCAGGGAGGCCGCAGAAAGTGGAAAACCAGGCTAGGTGAGCCAAAATCCGGCCACGGCACCATCACGGCAATTCCACCCGTTCTGGAGGAATGGGTCGAAAGACAAAAAAGGGAGGCGTATCCTACCACCTTGCGCACATCCTGACAGAACATGGTTGTTTTGGTAGGTATATGTGGAAGGTGGTAGGCAGGGAGCCTACTCCTCAGTGCCACCATTGTCGTGGCAATAAGGACACGGCACAGCATACGCTGGAGATTTGCCCTTGTTGGGCTCAGGAGCGGGTGCAACTGGCCAACGTGTTCGGCCATGACCTCTCCCTGCCAGCCGTTGTTCACGCCATGGTCAGCAGCGACAGGTCATGGGATACAGTAGTTTCTTTCTGCGGCGACGTAATGTCGCAGAAGGAGGCGGCAGAAACGGACCAGGAAGAGGACCCCTCCTCCCTTCCCATACGCCGCAAAAGGCTAGCTCGCAGGCGGCGGTTGGATTATAACCGCCACCTGCCGCCCTAGATGTGAGCCCTGGGTGCTGGAAATGGAGATTTGCACCTCCCAGTGGACAAGGGTTCACGGGTTGGCTGGCGTGCCAAACGTCCCAGCCACGCCACTGATGATGTTAGGGACATAGAAGTCCCGATCGGAGATGGGTCCTACTGTACATCTGCTGACGGGGTGGTGGAGTCGCAACTCGCGTGACATCGTGGGGTTTTAGTCAGTAAGAGCTAAGTTTAACATTATTTTTTAACACCTTCATTTATTACTGTATTCTAAATACACTTATTTGATTTGATTTGATTTGATAACCGGTGGCGGTGGGTATCCATGAGGATTTCCCCATGTTAAAAAAAAACATTGTATGCATGTATAAACATATTTAATGCATTTGGTATTGGTATGATCAAGGATTAAACTTTAAATTGGTCATTAATACTTCTTTACAGACCAAATATAATTAAAAAAAAAAAACTGATAGCTCGACGATACAATTCACAAGTAACATAGTTTTCACTTCTCGGCAGTCCCCAAAGAATACCTTGCATGTTTTTTTCATGGTCCTTTCGATTTTACACGCAACGTCGTACGCGTAGAATTAGTTTCCCGCTACTCCCCCTATATTAACCCCTTAGGGGGGGAATTTCCTAAAATTCTTTCTTAGTGCTCACTTACATCATGTAAGGAACCCCTGTACCATATTTCAAGTTTTTAGGTATAGTAGTTTCGGGTGTCCGTTTATATATGACAGGTTTGCCTTATATATACATAGATAGAGAGCACTTTTAATAAACAATATGGACATGAACGGAAAGTGTTTTCATACGTTTATTATACTCCTAGGAGGAAAATGAGGCACTTCACGTCTTTGTTTTTCAAAAGAAAGGCCGTCCTTTCCGAGCATGTTTGAGAAACTTTTTTTTCTCAAACATGCTCGGAAAGGGTTTCTTTTGAAGAACGAATACGCGAAGTGCCTCATTTTCCTCCTAGGACAGACAGATATATTGATATTAAATATAGACGTACATAACACGAACGTCTAGACAACGTCATTAATAGAAAAACAGATTTGATTCTTGTCATAATTATTTAGTTTACATGCTACTTGGGCATTTAGGTGAGTGTACGCAGTACACGTACTATCATGAGTATTGATGACTGATGCTTTATATCCAGTAGCACGAGCAGCACTGGCTGTTTGTAGTTCTTGTTGTTGGTCACAATATTATTTCCAACAATGAGCCTTTACGCACAAACTCACGCTTAAAACTATGGTGCAGGAGAGTTGGTCTTTAACTGTCCGAAATTATATTTTTTCTATATAGGTCCAAAATTGTGGCATTCAGGATTACTTAAGCCCGATATAAAATTCGATTATATGGTAAAAATCAAACCATACGTCTATAATATTATTATTTTATTAACTAGTCATCAATAAACTTACTTTAATACAATAAGTATAATTCTTAAATTACTACTTAATGCAGGCTTAATAAATGTAATTTTACAGTGACTTATACAAATCAAATCAAATGTCAATATAATAAATACTACAGTGTTGAAAACACTGACTGAAAAATTATGTAATGTCATTTTATTCGATTTTGGCGATGATTGTTGGCGACGGAGCCCTAGACTCTTTACACTGATGTCTTAGTTGTTTTCTTCGACGTCCTTTAACAAAACAGAAATGTACAGGACCCATTATGTACCGACACGTACGGTCAAGGAAATGTGTTCGCGAACCTTTTTCACTCTTGTCACAATGACAATAAGAGTCAAAAAGGTACGCGAATACATTTCCTTCACTGTACACCCATGGGTTTATTAAATTAAAAGATCATTGATTGCCGTATTAACTCAAAGATCCAAGTCTATTGTTGATGCTGATAAAAATAATTAGTAGTCACTTCTCATTGTACATTTGCAAAAAGTAGGTTATGGATGGCTGCACAAATGTATAATAGTATCCCAGACGCCTTCATTGTATAATAGGGAATATGCATGTTTTTATTTTACAGCTTCTATAAAAGCTGATTCATGTAACAAACAGGTGATAAAAAACCTTTTTTGAATAGGTATAAAAATAACCAAGATATAAGCCAACTAAGATTTGTTCCTATCTCTTTCTAGCAAAGCAGAATTATAGGTGGTGTTTATATGGCTGAACTGCATGATGACGTCACCGGTGTACTTCGGATCTATCTGTCTAATTAGCTATTTAAAATGCTTGTATCATCCGTATTTCATGACCAATCATAATTTTAATTACATTTTTGGTGATCACATTAACGGTGTTTTATTAGAAATGCGATTTAAAAAATCCATGCATATTCCTTAAAACTGTTACTATTACTTTTAATTTGATATAATTTATGATTTAAATATATTCTCTCTTCTCACTTAAAGAAACAAAGTTAAGTACTTTTTAGGAAAAGTCGGAAAAATTTAATAACATTATTTTGGAAAAATAAATGGATTTGTATTTTCTTTTGAGTTGTTACTCTTAATTTGATATAATTTATAATTTAAATATATGATCATCAAACAACTTGATTTATAATAATGGATAACTTCTCACTTAAAGAAACAATTTTTTTTTTCTACCTCAATAAACCTGCTCAAGGACATTAATTTCAAATTTGATAAATTAAATATTAAGGTAGAAATCGAAGTGATTTCACAGCTGTATAGGTCGTTCAACTCACAGTAGGATCGCAGTCGGCGCAGTGCCACGAATAGCCGCGTTTCTTGGGGTTCTTGTTCAGCGGCGGCTCCAGACATGTGAAGTGATATCTCTTGAAACACTCGTCGCAGCTGCCAAAACAACGTCGTAAATATTTATGTGGTTCCAGACGTTTCAGTACTATTTGAAGTTGCGTTGTCTTAATCGGTACAGCATGCGGATTAAATGCAGCGACACTTCTACACTGATATCAATGCGAAATGGACCAGGGACTTTATTCAACGTTGTTTTTTAAAAACTATTTATTAATAACAAAGTGGAATAGAACCGAGATACGGACGGCTACACAGATACTTATAAAACCTATAAAACCACTATTTTTGAGTCAGGGGTTAAAATCATATAATCGTATGGGATTGATCTAATTTAATCATTATTTGAATTCGGTTAAATTTTCTTTGATACCACTACACTTCTTATTCTGGATACCCTATCTCTAACATTTTTGAACGACCCGGTCGATTGCGATTTTAAGTACCCCTAAAGCCCCACTGGAAATTGGGCGGCCATAGTACAAATACACGGTGGTTTCCAGAAGGTTATCCGCAGAATGCATAACAGTTCAAATACAGAGGCTCTCTTCCTCACAAATCAGCGTTAAGGTAGGTTCAACTTGCCTAGCCTACTCTGCAGGTACTTCAATTTTCTATGGCATAATTTGTACGTAACGAACTATTCGCACGCAAACCAACCCTTTGAAAACAACTTGAAAGTGCGAAGTGCACTGCTCCTGACTTAACTCCCAACTTAGGTATCCGCAGTGTATTACCTTACGCGACCGATCGGTGATGTTCATTTTAGTTGTTACTTACCGTACGAGGTTCCCGGCGTCCCCAGACTGCTGGCAGACGTCGCAGTGCGTCATGGGTTTGTGATGGTCGGGCGGCGGCGCGGTCGGTGGGCGGCTCGACTCGCCCCGCGACCGCCCAGCGCGTGCACTCTGTACACGCAATATCACGTCCTTTAGGGACGAACTAGCAAGCGCCCGAGGCGCGCGTTCTGAGGGTTGCGTATGAAACGCGCAGTCAGTTTGTACCAATTGTTCACTAAGCGCTACGCAACTATCCACGCTTGTGGCGCGCACTTTTAACGCATGCGTCGGTCTTATGTAAGTTTCTACGATATAATGTTTGCTGACGGTTCAATCTCGCGTACCCAAATGTGGCCATTCTCGCTCTGTTCTGCGTGCAGCGAGCGCGCGCTATCCGTACTTTTCTGCGTTCGATACGCAACGCTCGGAACGCGCGACTCGGGCGCTTGCTTGCTATGGTTAGTCTCTAAACATTTTGACGCAAATCACGGATAGATTAGATTAGATTAGATTATTTATTGCTCAAAATAAAATTACGTTACAAATTGCACATGTCAAGTTATAAGATTTGACATAAGTTCGTCAAAAATAAAAATACAATCATGAAAGAAAAACAATGTAGGGAAAATAGGGAAAATAACAAAACACAAAACAAATTTACATAAGATCAAAGATGTCAACAGTAACAAATTATAACTATAATAATCACAATACCCAATCTAGCATAAACAAAAAAAAATACAATTAAAGCTTAAGGTCCGTGTACTGAGTACTACGGGTTAGCCAACAAACTGCTCTCAAGATTTCGTCAGATGTAGGTATCCGCAGCAACATAAAACCTACATACTTAGCTTGGCAAGAGTTTGTAAAAATTGAGGGCGCTGTTCGGTGTGAATTTAGTAACTTATATAATGAATTTATGAGTCATAGTGATAGCATATACCTGAATAATAAGACTAATAAAGCCAGATCAAAAACAATAAACGAAATAAACCCCCTTGCAAAGAAAACGGGCACTGTTTGTTTACCAAGAAAAATAACGATTTTATTTAAATAATGTTAGTTTGACGCTGAAGCATAAAATTTTATTTAGTTACAGTATGTTTAATCTACAACAAAAAATCAAATGTGCCAATTTTTTTGCACGTTTGTTAGTCCTTTACATCAAAAGCATAAATTCCTTGTAGCGGTTCACCGAATCGCATTTCACCTCGAACGTATATTTAATTTTCGCGTTGTGCCTCAATCGTCATTTTTTTTGTCGATATTAGTTTTTGTCTTATTTCACGTCGATCGTGAGATACATTTTCGCTTTGTATCCTAATCGTCTAATTCAGTATTAGACAATATCTTTAGTCGCAATGTACTTTTTTCGCTTTTTTAGCCAGCTTCAAGCTCCATATTTTCTCACAAATATTGAATTATATAATTATAATAATAATTATTGTATCTGACTTCAATGTCACAGTACTTCAATGTTACAAAGATAATTTATTTCAATGAGTTTGATGGCATTTAAGACAAAACTACAGGTATAAAACACGTTTTAATAAAAAAAATACAGAACTTTAGTGCGAACATCAATTAACGCGGCACATTAAAATAGAGTCCCAAACAAACATCGATCGCGACGAAACGCGTTCAGGGTAAAATACTACACGAAATATGAAATGATACAAATTTATTATATTAATGTAAAAAGCCACGCGAAAAATTGCGTCATGTAAAAGATTCTATTCAAATGCGAATCGCTACAAGGAATTTATGCTTTTGAGGTAAAGGACTAACAAACGTTTTTTGCAAGGAAAGTGCTAATCTCGCTACCAACGTTTTGATAAACAGTCGGTGAGATAGGTCAACCTAGATTTCACACTGCTTGCTATAAATCTCATTGTTTATAAATTTAGTATTTAAAAAAAGGCTATGCCTATGGGTCACCACCCGGTCACATTAATTTAAAATAACTAGCAAAGTACAATTTGAACTTTTATACCGTTAATTTAATTTGGTTAAAAACTTTAGTTACTTTAGCTTTATCCGACGCCTGGTTTGAGTAAGCTGATGAAATCGGCCCTTAATGGATCGAGTGAACGTGAAAGTGAACGTGACGAACTGATCGGAACATTGATTAAGCAGCACGGACATCACAAATAACACCTACCACCTTACCTTCTGACCTGTTGACCCTACCCGGTAATAAATACACGTGACGTGACGTTTGTGTAAAGCGGTGATTTACTAATAAATGTTGCTAACACGACGCGAAATAGTACCTATAGATTTTAATCCAATGCTTTTGGAGTAGGGTAGAAGTACCGTTTGTGGCCACTGTACGTGTTGGCCACGCATGGTTGAAATAAGTAACAAAAATGCTGTAATATTAATAATATTCATAAATAGTTAAGACTGAAGATTAAATATAAAGATAATGTTGTACAGTACGATCAATTGAAATTTGACACTCGGCAATTCTCGACATTCATCGTGAGAGATTGGAAGTGCAAGTGAGACGAGATACATTGATGGATATCGACCGTGATCCGGACCGGATCATGTGTGCACTTAACAGTGTGTATGTCACCTGCTACAATGTCATTTTTTACAGTAGATGAATAACGTAGATGTGGCTTGATTTAATTATTACATCGCATTACTAAGAATCATCATCATGATGTCAGCCGAAAGACGTCCACTCCTGGACATAGGCTTCCCCCAAGGCTTTCCACTCAGACCGGTCTTGTGCTTTTCGCATCCACCGCGGATTATTACTACTAAGAATACGAATATTAAATCTGTCGCAAATTACAGATAATTTTATTCGAAGCGAATTCCTTTAGATAAACCGTCACATCCCAATATCCTACTAATATTTTAAATGCGAAAGTTCGTGTGTATGTATGTGTGTGTGTGTGTTAGTTTTTACTACTTCATATTGCGAGGGCTAGACGGATTTGGATGAGAGATAGCTTTTACCTTGGATTAACACAGGCTTACTTTTCACCCCGGTTTTTTTTTCTTATTGATTGTTTCTAAGCCCTGTTCATGCTTACTTGTCTTATATTATGTCTATGGGTCACAGTTTCCACTTACCATCAGATGGCCTGTGCTCGTTTGCCTTCAATATGCCATAAAAAAATATATATACATATATATATGGTAAACAACTTTCCTCAGCTCAAAATGAAACTTTTTTGGCTAAAATAGCTCTTTTATCGTAAATAAAGTAAACTGAGAAAACATTTTAGACATCACTTAGGTTGATGTTTTATATATTATTTTATGTGAGTGAATTCTAGTATTTTATACACTCTATGTGAAAACACGAAACAAAGGTCAAAGTGGAAATAATCGTACTGTAATTTCATAATGCTTTACATATAATTTAAAATTTAGAATGGTCAAAAACGGTGCAAAGGTGGCCAAAACCGCTAGTTCTACCCTATAATGGTGTTCGGTTAAAATATGAATACATCTACACGAAAAGAAACGTCAAAATTTTTATTAACGCTTACCTTTAGTATCGTTTTAATCGGCTCAAGGACTATTTTCGTTGGTTCCGTTTCGATTTGATTCGGCTCCATTTTTGAAGGCTTGCGTAAGAAAAGGGTAGATAACGCAAGTTAATTATACTTACAACAGTTCTACAGCAGTGACATACGTAGGTAATGTTTTATATTTTGTACACACTTAGGCCCGTATTAATAAACCGATCTCAACTCTAATGCTCGTCTCGAGATGCGTCAAAAATGACAGTGTTCTATGGTTTGGCGTTTACTTTGACGTATCTTGTGACGGGCCTCACAGTCAAGATGAGTTTATTAATACGGCCCTTAGGGCCGTATTAATAAACTCATATTAATAAACTGATCTCAACTCAAGAACGTTTGAGTTGAGATCAGTTTATTAATAGGGGCCTTAAATTTGTATGATACAATGTCG
This sequence comes from Acleris sparsana, assembly GCA_923062465.1. Classification (NCBI taxonomy): domain Eukaryota; kingdom Metazoa; phylum Arthropoda; class Insecta; order Lepidoptera; family Tortricidae; genus Acleris; species Acleris sparsana. Next base: position 10,007,831 of record OV281293.1, read on the forward strand.
TAAAACATTTTCCAACCGTTTTGAATTCGAAAATAATCTAGCGACCTCCGAGATCCGGAACCGTGTAAGACATAATGTTTGCTTTTTACTTTTTCGGCCTAACGGTCTCGACCCGAGTAAGAATTCGCGGCCCCACTGGGGGATGTCAACCAAGAGTTTAAAAACATGGATCTAATGTAATAAAATTGAATTTCGCGTATTTTAAAGATTTGAAAACCACCTGGGACGCGGGTTCACTAATGTTTTACCAAATCATCATTTGGCGGTATCCTTATAAATTCTTAGTAAGTCAGTATGTACATCTGTATATCATATTTTGAGATCGTTTTACTATCAAAAGGGATGTTGAGAATCACGAAACAAGTTTTCCAAAATCACTAAAACAATACTTTTTTGGGGTCTTCAAATTATCAAAGTATTTGTGGTGTGCCACAGGCACACTTAAAATTGAGTGTTAAAAAAAATATTAGTGATTTGCCCTGACGATGTTTATTACTCCAGGATTAACATCTGAACGCCAATATCAAGTGTAATTTAACATTTTTTTTTGTATGAAGCGTACAACTCCCAAAAGCAAAACGAAAGCAAACCAAACCGAGATATCTTGCGTTTCGGTTCGCTTCCGTTTCGTAACGGCTCCAGCGCGAGCGCAACACTTCATTTCGTAGACGTGACTTGCCGACTACGATGTTCAAAACGTAAACAATAGACATCAATATAATCATTTGCTTACAGGAGGTGTTTCGCAGATGGACTCCGACGGTGAAAGCATCTTCGTTGCCGCTGGTTCTTGTTCGGTGTGCTAAAAAATAAATCATCATTTAACTTCCTAAGGCTATTACGAAATATGTTAAATAGGGAGGAACCTAAAATATTATTTTAAAAAGGGTGTATGTAGGAAGTAATTTTAAAGTTAGTATATTGGCCCCATCAATAAATTTGTACCCAAGTCGCTGCAGTTTAATGTGTAAAAGGACAGAGATTCATTCCTAAAAGCATTGGCAAATTCAACTGTATTTTCTTATTGATTGCCATCAGAGGACCGTAAATCAAGCTTACCTTTGCATGTTTTTTCAGAACCACGGGCGGAGGACCGTCGTTGCTATCTGTTGGCACGTAGAACATCTGAGTGTCTAGAGACCCATCCGGCTTCGGGATTGGTTTGATCTATGAACAAAATATAACAAGGTCAAATTCTCATTAATTAACCCAAAATGCCTTGTAAGACCCAGAAAATGCGTTTGTTTAGAAATAAGTTGCTGTAGTGTTATCTTTATCTATTATAGTTCAGAAATAAAATGTCATTAATTCTAAATTGTTATTCCTATAGAGTCAAATTTTAGAAGAGGAATGTCGGTAAAAACCTACTATTTATGTATCGCCCAATTCAAAGTATAATCACCTTAATAGTTATTCTAGGATGAGGAACCTCAGGGTTTTCCATGTCTTGAGTCTTCTTCTTCCTTTTGTGCTTATGAGACTTGGACGGCGACCGCAAGAAATCCGGAGAGTATCTCGACCGATGTTTCTCCTTCCTTCGCTTCCTGTTCGCTTTATACGTAGCGATATCCGAAGACAAATTAGCGAGCGTATTTTGAAAAGAGCTCTCGATCGCTTTGCTGTCGCTCTCTTTTGGTTCTGTGAGAAGAGATGAGAATGATGAATTTTGGGAAAGGAAACTAGAGTCTTCCCGTTTCGAAGGAGTCGCGCTCGTTGAAGTATTCGAGTTTTCATTGTGGGAATCGTTCGGGCTGTCCGCTACTATGGGGGTTATCGACATGAGTGGGGTGTTAGTGAGGGTGGGGGAAGTGAAACTGCGTCTGTGGAGCTTCTTCGAGAGCGATTCCTCTCCGCCGGTTACGTGGTCTTTTTGCCTCGACTTTTTAATCCTTTTATCTTTCTTTATCTTTGTTTCGCCATCGACCCCGTCACTGCTAAAGTCAAAAGGTTTTATGGTCACTTTTATTGGTGACATGTTCTCTAAAGATGTAACGACTTTGATGTGTTTCTCTTTGTCGAGTTTGGGTTTAGGCGGCGGCGAGTTGGGCACGGAGCCAGGGCTCAGCGGGTCCGTTATGATGGCTCCGTCTTTGCTGTATCGGATGCGGGAGCGTCGCGGTACTTTCTTTTCCATTACTTCTGGCTCTGAGTCTGACGATTTGTCGCATTCTGAACATTGCCTGTGTAAAGAAAAATCATGTAAAAAGAGGCTATTGTATACCTAATTTACCTCGTCATTCGTTCATATTTTAAGCTGGCTAAATACATAGTAAACTGGCCTCAATTTTGTCTACAAACAGCCTGATAGCATAGTATACATAGCAGCCGTAGTACCAGGTCATCTTTTAGATACTACTCATGAAATAACACGATTTATTAAGAATTAATCGCAAGCATATCCATTCGATATGGATATGTTTCGAACTCTGCAGGAGTTCTTCATCAGGGATAAGCGAGTTAAGTCGAGATACGTGAACACACTAATCCCAGATGAAGGTCAGCCCCTGCGACCCTGATGAACAGGAGCCACTGGACATAGAGCTTTACGGGGTTCTCTGCCTTTTGTCAAAATGTATCGTTTTCCAACGTATTAATTTGCCAACCCGCTTTTTTACTGTAACTTAAAATATTTCAAGATGTTTATAAAAACTAAATAACCTAACCTAACCTAAACGATCTACACGATGGTATAAAAATCCTAAAATATTTACAGTTACAGAAAAAAGGATTTTCGGCAAAAAGGCAGGATACCGCTTTGCGGCTAGTAAGCGTACTCACCACCCGTAGAGCTTGGTCTTCTTGGGCGGGCGCTGCAGCGGTGGGTTGAGGCAGTGCAGGTGGTAGTGCTGGCGGCACGTGTCGCACGCCGCCATGAGGTGCCGCTCGCTGCGCCGCCCGCACGCCGCGCACGCGCCTGCCACAGCCGCACGTCACAACTACACACGCTCCACGCTCCACGCGCCACTCATGCCTAGGCTACACGCGCTAAGGATCCGTTCCAACGAGGTCCATAATGACGCCCGTCCAGGATCACGTGGTTTTCGCGCAGTTCTTATTTACATCAACATCACCTATTAAAACGCATACCACACGGTTTTGCAATCGAGCGGTTTCTACGTGTCTAAAAGAAACCTAAGTCAGCTACTGCAGTCCCGGCGGCTCGAGATATACCAAACATTTCATATCGCCAGTCGCCTTTCTCAGCACTACAATTATTGCATAGAGAGCCAGTACATGCAACAGCTCCTGGCCTGCATGATGGCAGCTACCCGTAATCGAGCTAGAGACCTGCGAATTACAATGGCCCTAGCTCGCACAAGAGTAACCTTGGCATTCAAAGGTTATTCTTAGAGACGGCTTCAGTTAAGGGGAACCATCGTCAACACCGCTCATAATACAGCTTCATCACAATCATTATCCCATTCTCGGCAGTCTTTTTAAAAACGGCTTCTGTGAAATCGATCCTAAAGTTCCCGTCGGTCGAGCATACGCAATTTAAACTAGAACTTTAAAGAAAAGAATTTCCAGGTAAAACGATCACGCCAACGAATCAAGTGTAGGTATAGTGTTCAGCGCTGACTAGTAAGTGCAGTGATGCTCCGTGTAAAAGTTGATTGCAATTCTTACAGTTTTGTTCATTGGGATAAACGAGTGGAAGAAATGAATGGAATATCACGGTACAGGGTAGGATTCGGAACTGGGATTTCTTAAGGGATATGCGAACTCTGTATAGGTTAAGATGGCGTAAATAATCATTGATACCGTATAATTATACGCAGTTTCAAGATTGTGCGTCAAGTCGGGGAAATTCAAATCAATAAATAAGAAACGCACCAGGTTGACTAACATAAATTCGGCAAGTTTTAATAATCAACCTCCAGTAATAAAAAAAAGCTTTGAGAAGTCAGATCACATGTAGAGTTAAAAAATATCATAAATTTAATCTCACAAAAAGATATGTAATTGGGGAATGATCGGAAGACCAGGATATGTAATTGGGGAATGATTGGGATCAAACGAATCTGAAACATAGTAGTGACGTCTGCAACGGTCTTCCGCTCATTCCACTACTTCTTACAACAGATAGTCAGATAATTCAACAAAATGCACCAACCTTCCAGAGATGTAGACAATACTTTTCCTTGGTGAGCGTCCGGGTTGTCGCTAAGAGGAAAACCAACGCCCATCTTAAGTGCAGCCGCGGTGGGCACAGATATAGACCTGGCGTCCAACCTACTATGCAGTATACAGCATGTAGTATTACGTATAACAGGTTTAAAAGCCGGCTTACGTCATCCAGAGTTAGAACCCGGTGTTAATTGAGTTTTTTGACCAGCTTAAGCTGATTTCGCTTTGCCACTTATGGGGAGAGCCTACAAAACAATCAGCACGCTAGTGAGTCCCGGGCTTAACACAGGGTTAACGTCTAACTCTGGGTGACGCAAGCCGGCCTCATGTTCAAACTTAGATCGGAATAGTATAACAAGACTTCATAGTCAAAATGGTTTTATTGCTATCGGTGGCAGGTTTTTCCCAACCTTTTTTTGCATCTAGCCTTCCACAATTATTATTTTTATTCAAAGCATTACGCGTCGCCCTTGCTATCTTTCTACGCCCCCTTAGGGAGCAGCGCCCCAAAGGTTGGGAAATCCTGTTATATCCTTGTAACGCCCAGACAAACTTCTTTAAAACTTTATGTGGTTATTTCCAATTTCAATTTACGTTTTTGCACCAAAAATTACGCAGACTTCCAAAATTAACAAAAAAGAAGGTTCTCGGTTCGTTCGTCGAGTTTGTAATTTCTAAAGTACTTAATTTAAAGTGGATTGTTATTATGGTATACGCAACCACATAGCATTGGAGAGACCAGATCGAGCCATGGCCTAATTGATCACAATGAAGTGATGAATCAGACTGCATCTCGTGTAAAAGACGCTTCCGAATGCAGATTTTATCCCTACGAGTGGCAATAAGCTAAATACCGGTTCGTGTAAAGAAATAACGATGATTTTCATTTCAAATATCACCATCAAGCCACTCGCATACCAAACACAATTGCAGCATTTCCAAACACTTAATTCACATTTTTATGAATAATTAAATATGAATCAAAGTGTAGTAAAGTACTACATACAGGACTTGAATCATACTTGTAGCATCACAATAAAACAATTGTAACGTTACATTTACATACCGTTTTTGCAACTGTTGAGGGGTGACTTTCGGCGTGGACCGAGCTAAGACGGTGGGCAGTAGAGGTTTCTCTTCCATTATAGGCGGCAATGTCTTAGGGCAGAGTGATGTGATAGCTTCGTACAGCTTCCGAAGGGCTTCCTTCGTGGCATTCAACTCGGCTAGAGTATCAGTATTTTGTTTTGATGCCTGAGCAAAGGATGAAAACAGAACATCAATGTTAGGTCAGGTTATAAAAATACAATTAGAAGCAACTTTAGTAAACTTTTTCAAGCTCTCCGTAAAACTAGAAGCGTATACAAAAGAAGAAATCACAAGTTTCACAGATTAGTCAAAACACTCACTTCATCATAATCAGTCGTCAACTTCTCATCGCCTCCCAACAATGTTTTGTTCTCTTTCGTGAGTCGCTCCAGAGATCTCCTCAACGAAGTCACTCGAGAGTTCCTCTCGAGGTAGTACCCGACGAACTCTACTGAAAACGCTGGAGGAACGTGCCATCGACGTGACACGTCTTTTAGAGCTGCCATCTGTCAACAGCGTCAAAATAAGGCTAGTTGGAATGATTTAGCCGCACGACAACAAGCCTAGATTATCTATCGGATCTAAGAGCAATGTTCTTCACAAACTGCCACTCGGATGAGGTCCACCCAATAATTTACGTCACTAGACAAATCTCTTAAAACTTCACGGATATGCTTGACCTGTTTTACTGACGACCGCATCAGCTGCCACCACTTAAGGTTTACATTTCGCAGAACGGTGTTAATAACTTAAGTTCTTCTGCGGATGTCCTTAGTCCTAAAAGCGCAAACGTAAGCAGACGACTACAGTGTTATTGAGCTACGATGAGTTCTGTGACAGCTCATACAAACACGTATTACACTTGTTTCTTTAACTTTACATAAAAACTTTACTACTACACACCTAGCGACGGCGTTCAGGAACTTAAATAATTGTCTATTTTTAAAGCTTCTACTTCGCATGCGAGTATAGTAAGTGATTGAAATTACGAAATACGACTGTCACAGAACTCATCGTAGATGAAAAACACTAATATTTTTGATGAAGTAGTTTACGCTACATCGTGCCGCGGAAGAGATTCGGCGTTGCTCCTTGCGCGTACGATAGAAGCGCAGTTCTAGCTCGGCACTTGTTATAAATCATCTATTAAATTTTATTATATCTGTGTGAACGTTGTATTTAATCACCTGAGCATCTTGAAATTCTAACGCATGAGTGTCCACGCCCATGCATTCCGCTTTCCTTTGAAACTTCCTCATGGCTGATGCCGAACTGAACAACATACGAGCCATCTTTTGCGTTGGCACTGTAATAAAAAACCACAAGTCATTTATTTAACTTTGATTCTCTTAACGAAAAATTGCTTACTCATTGTTTTTTTTACGTTACACACACTTTGGTAATGGTATTGAAAACGTTATTACCCCACGGTGGATTCCGATTTTCTTTCTGTTGCAAATATTTTCTTCTATATTTGAGTAGCTTCCGTTTAGTCCTGGCCTTTTCTTCTGGGTTGTCATTGTTCTTCAACTCCAGCCTCCTAACAAAAATAATAGAATGCAGTCACCTTAAGATCCAAATAATGTTACCTATAATTTATTAAGCAAAGCAGTTAAAGCCAACACAGCAGTCATTCAGAACACAATTGAAGTAGGATCACACGACACGGACGCATGTGTAAAATTGATCGTCTGTTGCGGTTTCATGTTTAAGTACAGTCGGCTACGACTTATATCCACTTTTGCACCTTATTCCATGGAAATAAGGTTCAAAATTGAATACATATATTTGTAGTCGACTATACAAGTCAGGAAACGTAGAGCCGAAGTGGTAATTTACCTTTTCTCTGTCCGTAACTGCAAAGCGAGCCAGTTCCGTTTCCGTTTCTTGACGAGGGTCTTGTCCGAGTGCAGGCGGCAGTGTGCGTAAAACGGGTCAGCTTGCTCGGCTTCCTCCGAATGGACTTCTGCTAAAAGACCCGCTCTCTGCCCACTGTAAAACAAACAATCAATCCTTCAGCTGACGGCATCCTTCGCGCTTTGGATCAATAAAGCGTCGAGCGTCTTGGCTGTTCGTCAACCGTTGCACGACACGAACGTTCGGTGACGGTAGTCGAGTATACTCGGCTATAGGCTAGCGGATAGTAATGACACAGTATGCAAAAATTAAGCGACCGAGATTACGTATGCTATGAATTTTAAACAACAAAGTTTTCGGCATTGTTGCTAGTAGTTTAAAATTATAGTAATTTCGGCATAGACTATCATTGGGTCTATATAGGAATCCCTAAATGTTATTTGTCCTAAATACATCGTTTATTCGATTTTTGTTTATTCCAAAGCTATTTCCGCCTGAATTAACTCTTTAGTGTCGGTGTAATACAAGTAAGGTGGTCTTGACTCAGCTGAAATCCAGTTTAGGACATACGATAATTCAGACAAACGATGCGTCAGGACAAACTTTATAAGGGTTTCCGAGGGACACCCTCTGTCATTACCAGGGTACGGGGTTTTCATAGCACGGTAAGAAAAACGAGACGAATGAGTATGAGCAGACTTCGGAAAATACGGGACAAAATTAAATGACAGCTAGGGATCGTCTATATCGATAAACTCTACTATCGACGCTTTTCCCAAATACTAGTGATAGACCTCATTGTTTGTATTTTTTTGAACGTACTATTCTGGAGACTATAAGATTATAAAGTTCACACAGAGCTTATTTTAAATGATCCATAGGTAATGAGTACCAATATTATTATCTCTTTATCAAACTTCTTTACATAAGTAAAATTAGAAATAGCTTCTACTTAGACACTTATTATGAAACAGTACTTGTCAATAAAAATCTTTTAAAATAAAGAATATCCAGAGTTATTAGATAATGACACAGGGTTACCTTCGGAAACCCTAATAAAGTTTGTCCTGAATCAGCTTTTCAGTTGAGTCGGATCACTTGTTCGGGCATGGGTGGCATGAGCGTTACCAAGTGACGTGGAAGAAGGTCTTGCAGAGCCCCGCGTCGCAGCCGACGCAGACGCCGGTGCGCGCCAGCGTGGAGTCGACGCACAGCGCGCACGAGCGCGCGCCCCAGCGCGAGTACGCCATCTCGAACAGCGTCACGCCCGACAGCCGCTCCACCTGCGCGCGCCAGCCAACGTCGGTCATCTCACTATACGGCGCTCATTTTAAGGGAGAGCTTTTTCATCAACCACATGCGGTTGGTTGAAATATCAGTCTTAGTACCTTGATATTAAGCTAGGATAAGATAATCATTTATTGTCAAAACTATGTACATAATATGTACTTGATCTTAATAAATTACAGTGCGACAAAAAAGAGTAGAAATTAAATGAGGGCGCCACTCTCTACGTACCTGTCACATTTTTGACGTAAAATACTTAAACATGGTAACAATTTAGTACGGATTTTTTTAGTTCCATTTTATTTAATTTCTACTCTTCACTGTCGCACTGTACTCCCGAATATGTTTTTTATTTGTAATCTAACTACAAATAAAATACCTACATATTCGACTTAGTTGCGTATCGGGGATTGGTGGGGCCTGCTTAAGGGTTAACCATTCGTAATTCATGGATTTTCTTTAGCTGGCATAAATTAAATATTACTAATATATTTTTCTTTGATCGACTGCGATCGGCTCTATAAGGCATAACCAATTTGTTGACTATAGCCACGATGAAACTTCTAAAAATTGGGCGCGCTGGTTGATTGTAATGACATAAAATAACTATTGGATTAATTATATCATGTGAATAGCTGTTTCCCGCGACTATGTCGTAAGACGTTATCACGAGGCAATTGTTTAAATTGAACCAATTGTGTCACATTTTAGATTCGATTTTCGTTCAGGTAACTACTACGGAAATTGGCATTGGAGTCTATATCGTCCCCGCGTAATATCGACGTGGAATCGGCTTAAGCCACACAGGGGGCCTAATATAGCTGCGTTTATCGCGTGACAAAATGTGGATAAAACATCACTATACGTGTCAGAAAGTGACGAAGTGGTGAAAGGTTTTATATCCAAGCAATAACAACGAAAAAACCGTCATTCAGCTACGTTTTTTGTGATTATGTTACGTTTCAATTTAATAGACATCCACCTTTATCTTAAAGCAAACAATAAGAGTATCTAAAAATACTATACTTGCCTCTGCAAATGCCACGCCAGGCACATAAAGTGCACACACCAGATGGACCCAAGCACCAACCTCCGTTTCTTTGAATATGCCACCTAAAAGCAGTAAACTGTTTAATATGTGTGATACTGTGAATACATTGAATGCAGTCGGGCCAGAGGTTAAGTGCGCCACACGCACACCTCTCCTCTCCCGGCTGGAGTGTGCACTACACTGTATATTATGTGCCGTCCCATACTAGCACATTCCTAAGGTCATCATTGAAATCGAGCGCGTACTGTAAATAAAATTAGGCTGTGGGTGTGCAGGATTGGACTGACAAGCTGATCATCATGATGTAGTTTACCTTCAGGTCTGTACTGTTTTCCTACAAGCTGCTATACACTTGTAATTAGAGTGTCACCAATATTACACGACTTATAGCTTTTTTGTACTTTTTCTGTTAGCACGGTGCACCATCACAGCTTCGCAGTGGACAGTTTATTGCATTATAGTTGTAAGCTGTTTATAAAGGTATTACCTCTGTTGGGACATAATTCGCAGTTAGGCTCTGTGACGCCTGCTTTGCAGGCCTCGCAAAACCAAGGTTCTGTTGTTGCTGAGCTAACGGTGCTGGACTCACTTGCGACGTCAGAAACACCATAACAACCTGGAAATAAGATTTTTTAAAATAAAATACTTGTTTTTTTTTTCATGCACAAGCCAAATAAGTGAACTGGCCAACTGACTACGATCTTAAGACTGCAATCCTAAGGTGCCAAACGCGTTGCCATCCCTCGGGACTAAGATGGTTGTATTATCCCCACACTGGAACACAACTGTCTGGGATTCAGAATCATTGCAATGTTTAGGTTGTTTTACATGAGCTGGCACAAAATAATATGGTTAAACTTAATATCACCTATTGTTGTGTGACCAATGTTTGCTATAAGTATTCTAAACAGACGAACCTTTGAAATAATAAAAATAATATTAAAAAAATAAGATATGAGTGTGAGTGTGATGGCTATAGACAGCTGATGGTTATTTAGGAAATGGTAGTACTGTACACACATTCATGAGCGAATAATGTGTGCTTCGGCCTACCTTCATGAACAGTAACCCCACACCCGTCACATTCAACAATCTCATTGATGTCATCGCTCCTGGAGCCCAGGCACCCCGCACATATCAACCAATTTGCCAGGTCACCCGGAATCTAAAAAATAAGTAGTAAAAAGAACTTCAAAATTAAATATCAGCATACCTTTGACAATAAAATAAGTTGTACACACCCACAATTTCGTGAAATAATGAAAAAGTACCCATATCATATCTTTCCCTTGGATTAAAGGTATATTTATACAAATGTAGTGAATTTATACAAAAACATATTTTGTCAGATAGGTTCTATTAACCTTTCGTATGCCTAATGCCGTTTCCGTCCCTAAGGGGCTTACAGTCAGATATTTGAAATATGATTTTACAAGCTTCAAGATAATGCACTAAAATGTCTGTAAAAAAACGAGACAAATTAATCTTCCGTTTGTATCATTCAGTTGCTCGAAACCTCAAATCACTTTCGAGCTTTGAGCAATTATACTTGGTCACGTGACACCAATGATGTCATAACCAGGCAGATGACGAGTACAAGGTATGGGTACGGCACATGAAAGATTAATCCATTACAGGTGCACTCCTACCTAGCTAGGATACTGAAGGTACCTGTATTACTTCTAAATTTAAAATCCCTAGTTTTAGTACTGTAGGCTATATGTTATGAAAGAGTATTATTTGGGTATAGATTAGTAGATTTACACGCAATATACTTGATTACCATCAACTGATAAATCACACTTCTCATAGTAAATCATCAATTTACTTTAATCTTTCGAAACCCAACACATATAGTGAAACAAAACAGTCATTAATGTCTTAAGACAGAATTCAAGTTACCAATCTTTGTGACCGACTCTCTCAGGAGCCGGCGGGTACCAAAAGGTTAAATTTGATTGATTATCTGTCAATTTTACATAACAGTTGTGGACCGATGAGCATGAGGGCATCGCCTTTTCCTATCTAACCCTAAATAAATAAAAGAATGAAAGAGCCAAGGAAGGCTCCCCCTAATAGAAACCCTGGAATCACCACACGCACAAACCTTGAACTCTGCTTGTTTAGCTCTCTCCAGTAAATCAGTGACTGCTGCATCTCCCATCTTGTTGGTGTGTTTAAAATCATCCTCTGCATCAGACGCTGACTCCTCAGAGCTACCACTGTCATCTTTACCTTCTATATGACAAAAACCAGCCATCAAAACCACATACAATCAAGAGTTATTTAAATTTAACACAGAGGAGACATGACTGCACAAAATAAAAATAAATGACAAATTCTTTACACTCATGAGAACTTCAATTTTCAAATAATGAAAAATAAAAAGACCATAAAGCAATAGGTGAAAAAAACAGCAAACGATCAATAAAAAGGAATACATACTCGGCCAGTTATTAATTAAAAAAATACATACTTTTGCCATCATCGTCACTATTGATTGAGTAGTCGTCACTTTCTTCAGGGTGGTCCTCGATTCGGAAGTCTGAATCGTCCGAACTCTCACCTTCCCCGAGATCGAAATCTAGTAGAGATTGAGGTTCTACTGGTTTCACCTTTCGCTTCGCAGGGTCCCGGCCCGCTGTTCAACAGACAACCATATTTTCTACAACACACTATTTTTGAATGACGACCCTAAACAGTAACAGAATTCAGACATAACTTACGATTGTTCATTATGAAGGAAATATTTATGCCGCCCTAATCCATGCACAATTATTTTTAACTTAAGTCACAAAGCACGTAAAATTACAATAAAGAAGTAAAGCCGGCGCTTCTTAAGACAAAATTTGCTTGCAATTTGACAGTACAATGTTACCAGCATATTCAAACTAAATCCCCCTTAAATCAGATTAGACATCAGGGGGCCTGATATATAAAGCTACAAATTACAATTTACAGGTTACAAGTTTCCATTTAACACCACCTTGACCAATGACTACCAGCCATTTGAGCAGTGTTGCCAGTTTAGACCTGTAAAGTTGTTACTTGTAGGTTAATAATACGTGCCCCTGGTCTGGACACTAAACTTTTGACAATTAGTGCCTTTGATCAATAGTTAAACTAAATAATCGTTAAAAATCGTAACTGTTGGTTAAATGTCAAGGAAATGTGTCAAATTTTCGATTACTTTTTCGAATTTTAACATTTAGTTGATATTAACTATCAAACAACGGGCCCCTTAGTAGTCAAACCATTTTCATAAGGAATCTGATTTTGGGTTATGATTTAAATAATCGATAGAGTATCTAAATTACCGTGTCCCAATATTTTTTTGAAATGTATTTATTACTAGCTTCTTTGCGACTATTTTTTTTTCTTTCTCATCACCAGCCTTATATTGTGATTATGTTTAGCCCATTGGTTGACTGGTAGAGAATGGCTTAAGGCATTAAGTCCGCCATTTGTACCTTCTTTGTGAATTATGCCAATAAACTTTAAATAAATTGATTAATATTAAAAATCAAATAAATATTCTCCTCCTTTTAAAAAGAGAAATGTTTCTAAAACGATTTTATTTTAGTGAAACCAATTTCTTTTCAGCTTTCAGATGTTGATCGAGACCGATCTGTGAACCAAGTTATACCTACCCATATGTGATTTCCTGAACACCTCGTTGCTCCAATCTAGAGTCTACACACTGACATATTATCATAAGAATAAAAAGTAGTCTTCAAACAAAAGTACATCACGTGGCTTGCATGTGTGCGTACGCAACCGTACTACAGCGTGAGCCTCGCTCAGTCTTTTTAGGTTTAATCAGGGCCTTTGCGTACGTTGTGCCAGTATCCAGTATCGGCCAACGCGCATCGGCGAAAAAATGTCTTCACGTCGTTTGTATTTTTCCGTGTATTTGCTCTTACAAATGATTTATCCAGATACCTTTGGAGTAGGAAAGGTGAGTAGGTACCTATTAATAGTTTGATAAGTACCTATACTGTTTGATTTTGATATTTACCGCCCATTAGCAGCTTTTATTAAATATCAAGGTTTAACTTTATTCACATCGTATTACATTGTATTCCTAATCCATTTTAGCTATAGACTGGGCGCTAGTTCAAATACAGTTACGTATATTAAAAACAGAATTAATTTTGAGACTAATGTAAGGCAAATCAATATATGATTGGAAAGATCATTAGTCGATTCCGGTTCCTTCTTCGCATTCTGCTCTGATGTGTCTTCTTGTTCTCCATACTCTGATGAATCTTATGACTGAAATTTGCACCTTTAATTTAAGCCAATAGATTATTTTATTTGTAAATATGGTTTTTGCCATTTTTCATTAAATTTTGTTTTTTTTTGTTTTTTTTTTAAAACTGTTATATTCAATCCCCAGGGCTCCATCGCAGGAGATGACTAGAGTGGTAAATGAAGCTCTCAAGTCCTAGGCAGCTTTATCATATTTTAAATGTTTCTCTCGGCTATGTTTCTGTGCTGTTTTTTGCCAGGTGAGGTTGTTGTATGAGGAAGCGTCGGCATTACTTCATGTTCTCATATTTTAATTATTGAAAAATTTTAGCGTGTCTATTCTCTATTTATATCCCGACAAAAAGGGGATCTTACAAGTTTAACGAGTGTATCAGTGTATATGTATTTGTGTGTATCTCTGTCTCTGTGTCCGTGACTTAGACGGATAGACCGAATTGGACATGTTTAAAAAAAAAAGAAAGCTAGTTTAATCGGGAATACTCTTAGCAATAATAAACGGTTTCAAATTTCACGAAATCGAAAGAAAATTGTCGTCTCGTGAAGCCCAGTGTGCTATAGGTAGTACATAGTCAGTGCAATTTAATTTAAACTATATTGTAACGAAGGTAAAGTTCATTTATAATTGACATTTTAGTGCAAAGGTAAATAAACTTTATTTCCTTACGAGTAGATTCAAATTTTCACACACAATAATCTCCTCGTTTTCAGTACGGTGGGCCTCACGAGGGTAGTGTAGCAAGTTGGTAACTTTTATTTTATAATTACATACCTGGTTTATAATAAGTGAACTTTCATTTATTACCACACATACTTACCTAACCTTAATACTTCCAAAATGTCGCGATGCAATTGGTCCTTACGTACCAGTACGTACATAATTGTAAATAAAAATGTCAAAACTTCACTGAACTCCAGAATTCTTTGTGTAATGTCGTGCGGCGCGTGTCTTCAACACTCAAAAGAAGCCGCGCAGCGGCACGTGCTCCAAATAGTGAAAATAAATTCCTATAAACAAATTAATACCTATTTAGAGTCAACAGTTAAGTTAAACATGTAAATAAAAGTAACTAAAATTAGGTACGTACCTAACAGTACATATACTTAGGTACTTCAGGTTTGTGTAATTAATAATAATTACAATGATTTTACTATCATAGATCAAAGTATGGATAAGGCTCTTTGACTATCATAATTTTTGCTCGTCGGCTGAGTGCATTATCGCCATTATCGTTATCACTGTTCGATGATCCAAACACAGTACATAATAAGTCAAAAAATCTCTTTTTTTTATGGCATAGACAGGGCAAACGAGCACACAGGCCACCTGATGGTAAGTGGAAACTGTGACCCATAGACATTCGCATACACAAGATTGCAATCTTAAGACTGCAAATGCGTTGCCAATACTGAGGACTAAGATGGAATGCCTCTATGCCAGTAATTACACCCGATGTCTTATCCCCAAACTGGAACACAACAATGCGAACACTGCTGTTTGGGGGTAGGTTAATGGATAAGATTGTGGTAGCGATCCGGACTGACCCTGCACAAGGTCCTACCATCCGCGAAAAACTCAACTATAACTGACATCATACTACTATCTGAGCCTAACCTAGAATAGCGTAATTGTAAAAAATGCAATAAGCTTTCGTATATTTCAAGTCAATAGTTACTGACTGTCCCATTATTTAAAGGGATGGAGTTCCAATTACGGCAACACTTATATTCGGGCTGCCATTCGGAAAATAATTGTTTGTACGTATATTTTGACTCAAGAATGCGACATACTTGCAACACTGTCCGTTCTGTCTTCTGTCACTTTTCTCTTTCATCTCATTGTCATGAGCATGTCATTCATGTCAATTTGTGACAAAAGCATTTAGCGAATGTTTTTCTCTACTTTTCACAGTTTTAACAGTATAAAGAAAATAATACACCGCTAACTCTGTTAATAAACTCTTGCATTTAAATCCAGATATATCTATCTATCACGATTTGCATGATATAGTTTAGTTCCAGTGTTAAATACCCTTCAAAATGGTTGGAATAGACACCGATATGAACCGAGATGACGAATGCGACAACATTGGGCTTGGCTGTGCTTTAGAAAACTTTGCCGAAGTCGAAGATGTTTTGAAGATGATCGATAATGTGAAAAATATTTACAATACACCTTCATTAGAAATTGAATATGATAAATTGTATGCAATACTCAAACAATACTATGAGCAACCGCACCTATTGGATCCGCATTTGGATAAGATACTTGGAAAGTTTTTAAGCTTAATCAAAGATGAAGAATCTCCCCTCGAGTTGAAACATGCTACATTTAATTATATGTATCAAATCATTAGAATTCGAGGATACAAGGTGGTTGTTAGGCATCTGCCACATGAGGTAAATAAGACATTCTTAGATAAAAGTTAAGACTTGACGAGAGTTAATTGCACATATGGTTTTTAGGTTTCAGATCTGCTGACGGTGCTAGCTCTCATAGAGGCAGAGGATCCCAGTAATAAGGAGACATGGCGCAGCAGATTTGTGTTGCTTCTGTGGCTGTCTATTGTTGTTATTATACCATTCCACATGAGTCGGCTGGATGGGTTTGCTCCAGGACAGCCTGGTGAATTAAATGGTATGTCTGAAACAATAGTAAAAAGTTGTCTTGTTAATTTTATCTTAGTAAACTGCAGTGGTAACTTTTTTGAATAGCATAATTGTTAAGCTTAGAATTTTTTTGTTACTCTTGCATATAGCAAAAGAGGATTCTGGTTATAAGGGTAACTATTGTTGGCCCTAGTTTGGCACTGGAATTTTAATAGATAATAGATACAATAATCTTACAATGTCATGAAATAATTGTTTCGACAAACATTTCAGATGATGGTACAGCAAAGAAGATAACAGTTATGGAAAGAATTTTAAATATTTGCAAGACTTACGCTTTGAACAAAGACTCGTCAGCTGAAGCAAGTGCTTACTTGGCATCTAAGTTCTTGGTCAGGTAATAAAACTGGATTTGTTGTCTTGTAATGAATGTTACTTATAAAATTTTGGGCCAAGAATGGGTTATGTGTATACATTACACAATTTAATTTTTAAAGTAAATATTGGCATTTTTTACAAATTGCTTACAGGTCAGATGTCAAGGAACTTTATATGGGTGCATTTTTTGATTGGGCTTGTGACCTGCATTCAAACATCCAACAAGAGGAAACCATTCACTACGGAGTATTAGCAGCAGTGGCAGCTGTTCTGAAGCATGGCAAAAGAGATGATCTTTTACCTTTCGCGCCTAAGCTGCTAAACTGGATTACTAAACAGAACTACCAACATCACAAATTCATGCTAGTGAGAAAGTATGGTGTGAAAATTGTTCAGAGAGTAGGTAAGACATACATATCGTGTTATATCTTGTTATGTTGCTCATACTTTTGCCAGTGTTAGTTAGTGCCTGACAATTTTTTCAAGAACAACTGGTCTAAAACTGATTATGAATCTCATTAGGTCATGAATCTCATCAGCAATAATAATCTTTATGCTAGCCATTTCACCTATATTTCATTTTGCCTTATTACCCCTGCAGCAAAATAACAATGTGCAAACTGTGGCTTGCTCCAGGTTAAAGGTGAGCAATTTGGACAGACCCTGCCCTAGGTTGTATTGTACCACCACTAATTTTGTATATGCAAGTTAACATAAATCACTCTATCAATGTTTTCATATTTCACTCAGTTAATAGATTATAAGTTATAAGGATTGAAAGCTAAATGTTTTTAGTATGTTTAAAAGAAGTATTAGTAATTGTATATGTTTGAAATGTTTACAAGGTTTTTGTTGTCAATACATGTCCATCCATGTCCTGAGGCAGGTGGTATCACTGCAGTAAAGTCTTACCCTTTATTCATAAATGCACAATAGCTAAAGTATGCTTAAAATATGCTTCGGTGAAGGACTAGTCTGACAATTTTATTTTGATACATAGTGAAAAAGCATCATCATCATCAGCCCACATCAGTCTACTTCTGGACATAGGCCTCTTCCGTAGGACGCCACTGAGTTCGGTCTTTAGCTCTTCTTCTCCAGTTACCATGTTTGCCAGTTCGTGGTCTCCACTCTACAACTCGTCTTCTCCAACGGCCATGGCCACGGCCACGGCGTAATAAAGCATAATTTAACAAAAATAGGTTATGTAGGATGCAATTTTTTTGTTTACTTGTAAGTATTATTTATAAGCAATAATAATTTAAAATCTATAAAACATTAATTTCTAACTTGACTGATCTCCAGGGCTGACTTTCCTCCGTCCGCGCGTGGCCTCGTGGCGCTACACGCGCGGTTCCCGCTCGCTGGCCGTGAACCTGAGCGGCGCCGTGGCCGCCTCGGGAGACAACGAGTCCATGACATCGGCACCCGAAGAGGATGACCAGGATATTCCGCAGGAGGTTAATACATCATATTTAATATTCAACATCATCATTTGAGCCGTCTCTTTTCTTGTCAATTTTTGAAAATTAAATTGGTATATTAGATTTTGAGCGCAGCGCATTTTACACTACAGTTTTTTAGAGCCTAAATATCAATATCGTCAACCAGAGTTCTCCTTTCTCTGTTACCTTACCAACGAAAAGGCAGGAGGAAACTCATTTTATTGGCTCCATTACCTTCGAAAGTTCACAATACCCTGTACCAGAATTGTCGTTCAACAGGTAGAAGACATGGTGGAGCTGCTCCTGTGTTCCCTGCGCGACGACGACACGGTGGTGCGCTGGTCCGCGGCCAAGGGCGTGGGCCGGCTGGGCGCGCGGCTGCCCGCGCCGGCCGCGGCCGACGTGTGCGAGTGCGTGCTGGCGCTGTTCACCGACCACGAGCGCGAGACCGCGTGGCACGGCGGGTGCATGGCGCTCGCTGAGCTCGGTTAGTCGTGTTACTGCGAAGGGCGCGGGCGCTGTTCACGCACCACGACCACCACATGTAGTAACCGCCGCGCGTCTTACTCGTGAACAGGTGTCGTTCTTGGGGTCCGGTCTGTTAACGTTTACAAGGACATGTTGCTCAATTAATTATTCTAGTTATGGCTTTTGACGTAGAGACCTCTCCGTGTCGCTCTAATAGTCATTAATTTTACTTAAATTTCTATCGACCTTAAATTTTGTAATCATTTTATATTGCTAGTTTTAAGAATTATTATTTGCCTTATAATGTAACTTACTTTAAAGTAGGTATTATTATATTTTTGTGATTGAAAAAATGACCTGCTGGTTCTTGCGGCGTTTCTTCTCCGCAATGATGGTCTGATCTGAACGACTAGTACATTCGCTCCATATTACCGACGTGTAAAAGAACCCTCACGGGGTGAATGGAGTGAATAAATATGAATAATGTATTGATGGGCCGGGGGGGCGGCGGCAGCGCGGCGCGGGCTGCTGTCGCCGGCGCAGCTGGGCGCGGCGGCGCGCGCGGTGGCGGCGGCGCTGCGGCGCGACGAGCCGCGCGCGGCGGGCGGGGGCCGCGCGGCGCGGGACGCCGCCTGCCACGCCGCCTGGGCCTTCGCCAGGGCCTACGACGCCGCGGCCTTAGCGGAACATGCCAACTTGCTGGCTAATGCGCTTATAGCGACCGCGTGTTTCGACCGGGAGGTATGTAGCTCGAGTACGTTATCGGCGGCCCGAGTTCAAACTTATGCTCGGTCTCTTTCCGATTTAGGCCCATACCCGTATCACGAGTGTCGTCGTGATCCTCGAGTCATAGAAAACTGTATTTTCAGTTTCATCTCGGGACTGGTTCTTGCTCGGCTCTCGAGTCCGATTAATCGACTGATATTTATTTATATGCCCGTCTCGGAGTAAACGTCGATTCCTAAAACGGTAATTCGTTACGTTCCTTGAGTCGGGCGTGATATGATAATGAAGATCATTTTTTGGCCCGAAGTATTGTGATCCGGGAAGTATCCGTAACAAACTTGCGGGACTAGTAAAATATTAATATTTCTTTCAAGATCAATTGCCGTCGCGCGGCTTCAGCGGCTTACCAGGAGAATGTCGGTCGCCACGGCATGTTCCCTCGCGGGATAGATGTTCTGACCACGGCCGATTTCCAGACGGTTGGCCCCCGCAACAACGCTTATTTGGTGGTCGCTCCGCAAGTCGCAGAGTTTGAAGAATATACACAACCGCTCATTGACCACCTTCTTGAACTAAAAGTTGAACATTGGGACTGCGCTATAAGGGAACTGGCAGCAAAGTCGTTGAATAAACTCACTAAAAAGGTTTGTTATTTGTTTAAAACTGGCTGGTTATGATTTTTACAAGATTCAAATGGCTTTAGAACATCAATGTCAAATATTTTCATTTTTCATTTAGATTTAGCTCTCGCTAGGTTAAGTAGGCTTAGGTTTTATAAACTTTTATTTATGTATTTGCCTGCATAATTTGGCTGTCTTAACTAAAATCGAATAACAGCAAAATGTGTGAAGTACGTAAAATGTATTTTTTAGTTTTTTTTTCGAGTACCACCATTTTTTGTTACCTACCTATACTTGCGTTTTAGATTCCTGAGTATGTGGCAACTGTTGTCTTGCCAAAGCTTGTTGAGAAGACTGAATCGATTGACTTAAACGTCAGGCATGGCGCTATTCTGGCTATTGGAGAGGCTTACTATGCTTTGTCTCAGGCGAAGCTGGATGATGGTAAGTACACACACACTACATTTTACAGGTACAAATAAAGCCTTATGCCCCGCTGGCCTGGCTTTTACCTAGTCGGGCCATAAGTTCTGTTACTAAAGTTTATTACAATTTAAAAAATAAATTAAAGGATATTTACATAAACCCGTATATTAATCAAAACTTTGATTTATATAAAATAAAAATAATAATAATGTATTCTAAAACTATTGCAATTATTTGATGTACGAGCTTGAAGTATTCCCATTCGGGACTAGAAAATCATAGTTTCATGATGATACTGATAACAGCCACAACTTTTGTGAGAGTTCTTGTAGAGAGTTCAAATTTGCGTGACATATTGAACAGACTTTTAGCTTTAAATTCTGATACAAATGTATTTCATGCAACTAAAGATCCGCTTGTACACCGGTCAATCTTGATGTCTCATTAAATTGACTTTACGATTTCACGAAAATTTGGAATAATACGAAATACACAAATAAAATCTCTAGCTTCATAACCACCACCTGCTCAGACTACCTACACTCACACACACTCACACTCACACACACACTCACACACACACACACACACACACACACACACACACTCACACACACACACACACACTCATCTGCGTGGTCCTGGAGAAATTAATGTTATTTGTTAAAAGTTATAAAATATTATCCAATACCTTTTTTCCTTTTCTTTCGATTTTTATTTGTTTTGTAAAGCAGATGTATATGTAATAGTTTATGCATGTTGCACTGTTGTTCTTTTTAAGTTAATTCTAATTACCTACCTTTTCTGTCTGTAAACCGGCTCACTGGGCCCCAAGATACAGGCTCGGCCTAGTTTGGGGTCCACTGGATATTTTCTTGTATGTTCTTGTGCTTAGTTAATCAATAAACTTATCTTTATCTTTATAAGCTGGAATTGAGTTTTGTTGAGAAATATAATGTTGGTCTCTTAAACAAAAAAAGTTTCGTGGTTAACAAAAACTAACTTTTAAGCGTTTTTAAAATGTGAAATTTACAGAAAAGTCATGCGTAATTTTATCGATCCCGGCTGTGAATGCTAAAAGATCTTATCAGAAATTGCGGCAAATATAAATGATTATTTGTTCTTAAAAAGGTACATTAATTGAGCTTTTAATAATTATACGTATTGAATTTAAAAAATAAACATTAATTAGTTTTATTTCACTCAACCTTAGTAACAGAACTTATGGCCAGACTAGGTGAAGTAAGTGTTATATTATATTATAAGTATTCAATCACTAAAAAAATACCAGTTAATGAAGAAGTAACCTGCCGTTTCCAAAAATATTTAGACTTTTGATGTCTTCTTCCATCTTTATCTTATGATCAAAATAATTTGCTAGGTAACAAAATAAAATATCTTTGACATATCCAAAAATATATGTTAAATAATGGCTGGCCATGCACCCCACCTTTCAGATAAGATTTTTTTAATATTGGGGGATGCAGGCCCATTCCATAAAACAAATAAGTAAACAAAACATACAAAAGTAACAAATAAAATAACCCTCCATTTCACCTACTCGAGGCATCGCACAGAGCATAGCATTTCTCGCGGCTATGGAGGCAAATTAGTTCTGAAAAAAGATCATGGTTATAGAGGTTTATCTCGACAGCATACTTTATTTTATTTTTTTGATAATTTTATCGGCCTTTTTCAAAAACATTGTACATAGTTAAGGACAGTTAGGCCTCAATTAAAATCCTTACTTTTTAAATTTCACAACGAACATTTCTATAAGACAGTTATACAGTACAATTTAGTTGTCCTTTACGCCAATTGTCATTTAAGCTATCGATCAGGGTTAACTTTCGTTACGAGATTGAAAAAACTTGGATTTTAATTGAGGCTTTAACTGTTCTTAACTGTGTTTTTTTTTGAGAACGGCCGATTTACTTAGAGAGCTTAACCTTGCTCACACGCCAATGACAGCTGAAAACCACGGCTAATTTCTACCTTACGCGCAAATACTCGGGTCTATTTTGCACTGTACTTACAGTACACGACACCTTTGGGTGTTTTTGGCGTTCAAAGAGTTAAACGCCACATGGTCTTTGCCACGTCACATCACAGCTAGTGCTACGTAACGCAGTTACAAAGTTACGTCTTCCCGACCACTACAGTCCAAAGCGGGTCTAGCAAACACTGATATCACTTTTACGCAGTAAAAAATAATTATATATTCTTGTGAGACGAGCGTTTATAAGCATGAGAAATTAAGCATTCTTCAGAACACATTTTAAAAAAGTTCCTTTTGTCAGTTGATTAAAATTGAGCGTACTAAATGAAACTAATTTCGACGGGAAAACCTTCAATATCCCCATTTTCAAGCGACTTCAAAAAAGGAGGGAGTTTCTCAATTCGACCGTATATATTTTTACTCAGTAAAGTGCGACACTGGTTTGTCTTGTAGATAAAACCGCGGACAGCATAATTCCGGAAGAAGTCCGCCTGAACATTCGGTCGCTGGTGGCGCGGCTGCGCGCGCGGCAGCAGTTCCGCGGGCTGGGCGGCGAGCTCATGCGCCAGGCCTGCTGCCACTGCATCGCGCAGCTCGCGCGCGCCGGCGCGCCCTTCCAGCACACCGAGACCATAGGTGATGCAAGGGGGTCGAACTTTTGGTGCCGATGACGTCGATTTGCATATAATATGCTTAAAATTGAAAGAATATAATAGTTATGACAGGTTGAAATTTCCGAAGGTCCGGTATCGCGGAATCGATTCTGCATAAGCCCTTATTGAACTTCGATACTGACGACATTGAATACAGTAAGTAGCAAATGTCATTGAGTAACATTCTCTACAAGATTGTTCTTATGTTGTAATAACAATTTGTATGTTAATCTTACTTCATCAATCATTTGTACTAAATGTATGAAAGTCTAAAACCACCGACTCTCTACGAGGGCTTAATTGCCATTAAGCTGTATTTCACTCTGATAAAGGTAATTTTGACGTCATCGGCACCAAAAGTTTGACACCTGGTGATGAGATTCATTCAGTCCAGTTTAAGAGATTCTGAGCCTTGTAAAAAAGGGATATGATTGATATTATTGCAACTATTTAACTTCATATAGTATTTGACGACACGATAGCCAAGTTGGTGGTGGTGGGGAAACATTTTCGTGATGAGTGCGAGTGTTTGCTGTAAGGCACTGGTCCCACCAAGGGCGAGGAAGCGATTAGCTATCGGCAATTTTTTCGCTCAAGAAACGAACAAAAGATATAGATACCCTGTCAGTAAAAGAGACACGTATATTAATAGTTGATCGTTGGGGTTCGGTCCTGAATGCCTTACTTGCATTTAGCCTTTGCATTTAAAACATCTCAGTAGTATACTGACCAACTATGCAAAATGATTTATCTAATGCCATGGTTACAAAATTGTCTTAGTTTTCAAAACGTCTAGGCCATGAAATGCACAAGTAGGCAGAATGACTCAATTGTGTAAGGTCTTGATTGTATTGTCTTGATACTAGAAGATTATCCAGACCATTTACCTATTAAAACATTGACATAGTCGTTTTACAGCCAAATCATTCCATCTACTATGTCTTATAGCAATGACAGCGGTTTACAGACCAAGACATTTTGCTACCCGGACAAATATACAACTAGGGTGCTCTGCTCGCCAAAGCTAAATGCAAGTAAGGCCTTCAAGACCGAACCCGATGGCTTGTTGTTTACAGTGCCGGCGAGAACTCTTTCTACTAGATTGTCGAAACAAAAAATATATATCCCGTGTCCAGAAAGAGACACAAATATTAATAGTTGATTGCTAGCTGTACTCTCTTCCCGCTCATCGTTTGAGGTTGGACCAGTGCCTAAGACTTAGATGGAAAACCTCTGTTTATCGTTGTCTACAAGCTTAGAACTAGTTTGGGACTACGTGAGAAATTGAGTAACATTGTCCCCAGATATTTATTATTTTTATTTTCACAGATGAATGGTTACACCTAATCGAGGAGTGTCTCTCCCACGAGGTCCAAATCATTCGGGAGAAGGCTATCTCCGCGTTCCCGCTAGTTTTCAACCGGTACCTTCGCGACGACTCCGTGATGCACGGCGACTTGAGCGCGAAACAGAAGAGACTGCAGCTGATGGAGAAGTACTGCCAACAGCTGTGCAATACCGGTGTCAACGGACTCGTGCTGCGAATGGGTTATGCTAGGGCTATTGGTGAGTACTACGGTCAATTAACTATTTTTTGTAATTTATTTTTTCACTTTTTCCAGCCTTTTGGCGGACTTGCGTTAAGCAAAATTTCTTCATTTACCAACCGTTTCATTTGCTAACTGGCTTTTTTTCGTAACTGTAAATATTTCAGGATTTATTTTAGTACCATCGTGTAGTAAAATAAATCGTGAAATATTTAAAGTGCACTTCATTTAATGTTACGTAATTTGAGGACTTTCGTTTTTACTTAGCCAATCCTTAGATACACCTAGTTTTTAAGTAGTACGATACTAAAAATCCGTTTGATTTCTTACTCAGGATCTCTGCCAAAATTCGTCCTATCAGAGTACCTGTCCGTGATCATCCAATCTCTGATCTCGTGTACCAAGGTGACAGAAACCTCCCAGAAGTGGGCTGAGGCGCGGCGAGACGCGGTTGTGGGCCTGACCGATGTTTGCCAGACCATGGGAATAGTGGATGGAGTAGAGAAATATGTGCCAGAGATTATTGAGGCGTTGTTGCATTGTCTGTCAGAGTACACTATAGATATGAGAGGAGATATCGGAGCTTGGGTGCGTGAAGCCAGTATGACTGGTATGTATATTGTATGATGTTATATTTTTTATAAACAGTAATGATAAAGCAAGCGCACCTTTAGATTACAGTTGGTTCATTGATTACCTGTCTGGAATATTTCAGTAACCTTCTTGATATGGATTATCTATTAGCCCGTCAGGTTTAACCTACTCATTATCATAAGGTCTGTCTGACCCTGATAAACGTTTATTTACATAGAAATTGTATGCCCTCAAGACTGTGATTGTTTTATATTTTTCTTGTATTTTGTGGAATTTAACTGTTGTTTTAATGACCGATAAATACCGAAGAAATATTATTAGATTAGCCTTTAAATGTAACATTTTGTATCTTGTCTGTTATGTCTGCACCGACTTCAAAACCGGAGCACAAAACTGTAGGAAAAAGTTAGGCATATATAAATAATAAACTTAGGTACCTATGTTATTTTGAAAATTATCTGCGTAATGCGGCGAACGACCCACTGTCCTATTACTGATTAAATCCAAAAGCCCAAAAGAATCCTGTAAGTTACGACATAACACGATACGATACGAAACGGTACGGTTTACGATAGGACCATCATTTTCTCTACAGGTCTGTTGTCGATTTGCCGGCAATGTGCCTTAGAAGCGCCCCATCTGAACTCTCCCGATGTAGTCTGCAGTATCATGTGTGGCGTGGCGCAGCAAGCCGTCGAGAAGATAGACAGAACCCGCGCGCACGCTGGCAGGATATTCACGTCCTTCATATACAAGTGAGTTCTCTGTGACGGGCCCTCATTGATGGGAATACTTCTCTTATGACATAGGGAAGGCTAGCGAGCATACAGGCCAAGTAATGAAGAGTGGACTTTTAGGAATTTGCGATATCAAGTTGGGACCGCGATGCCAACCCTCATGACCAAGTCTGAATTCATCTATGGTCATCTAACCCGCATCGGAAGATAATGGCGGGAATACTGTTGCCTAGCGGCCAACGATAGTAGCGCTCATCCCCAAAATACCAGAATTTCAAAATATCAATTTACTCTTTGTACCAGACCAGGTTCTCATAAAACCAGATACGAAATATTGGATTAAGATAATAAGCCATACCCTAATTCGAATGTTTAGCTTTGGGATTCCGATATGTTGAAAAATAAGTATTTTAAAATTGTTGTACTTCGGGAATGAGCGGATAGTAGTAACGACAGGTTACAATAGGTGGTCATCGGATCAATCTAAGAACCACATAGATCCAACATATACAGTTCATTAATTTTTTCAGTGACCCACAAATCTCAAACATTCCTCACCACGATTCGTTAAAGCGCATATTCCCCTCCGAGGAAGTTGAACTAAAGCCTCAGCCCAAGGACGAAGAGGAGATTGAAGTATCGCCGACCAGTGAGAACTGCAACGTGGTGCTCTGGCTTTTCCCTGGTCACACTATGCCAAGATTTGTTCAACTGTTGAACTACCCGGCGTATAGATATAATTTGATAAAGGGATTAGTCGTGAGCGCTGGTGAACTGACGGAGAGCTTGGTAAGTAGCATTGATTGTAAAGTAAATAAATGTGACTATTGAAATAGTACTTTCGTCACTGACATTTTCTTTTCGTACAACTACTGTTTAAACGTACACCAGAGCTATACGGTGCGTAAATTTCGGTCCGTCGTAACTACTATGGCCATTCTTTTGTTTACGCAACGTCAACGTATTTTTCGCATCGGTGTAGCAGATCCTTTATTGGGGTTGTCGTATTATGTCGAAACCTGTCAATAAAAACATTCTCCCACCATGAAGTTACGTATGTAATAGTTAGACCCCGTTATCGTAGGTGCAATTTGGTAGATGGACGTTTTTAGGCATTGGTAAAAATATTTGTCGTCGATATCGATCTTATTTCTTCTTTACAATTAGTTTTATGTACAATTTTAAGACAAAAAATCAACATGTCAATGTCATCAGAAGCAGAATCTGTTATCGGTAGAACAAAAACACTGTGGTTGCTATTTCACAAATGTTCAAAGTTACAATTGGCCAGTGCATGAACGCTCTTGAGAAAAACCCGATAATTAGTTAGTTATGAATCATTGAAGATTTTTATTTCTAAAGATGAAAAAAAGATCATACATATACATTTTCATAAGATGAGCTTAGTCATGTCATGGTTTACAAAATAAAAACGTTTGTTTGTCTAAGGCTCTCATTTTGGTAGAGAAAAAGTATCGATATTTCAAAATTATTTTTACCCATGCCTAGGAACAACCAGCTACCAAATTGCAACTCCGATAACGGGGTCTAGTAATAGTACTGCCTTGTTTCAGGTTAAACACACTACACAGTCGCTGTATGCGTATTTGAACACATTACATAGTGATAAAGAAATGTTGAAGGCTGTTTGCGACACGATTATAAAAGTGTTTGCCGATAATTTGCAAGTGAAACGAATTACGGCAGCTATATTTAATTTTCTAGACAGGCTACTGAGCTCGGGTAATTATTCTTTGTTTTGTTCAAGTGGTTCACTTATTTTGCTATATTGTAAGTAGGTATATGTAAAAATGAATTTCGTATTTGTTTCAAGGCTCCGTCTCGCCAATACTAGAGGACCCGGAATCAAAGTTTGCTTCAAATATTCTAAAGTATCTTCAGTTGGAACTTCGAGGCGGAAAGAATATCTATAAATTGCTGGATTCTATCAATGTGCTGTGTCAATTGATTCAGGTAAGCTCCTTCGACCTACTAGTTTTTATTACTACTACAATGCTTTTGATATCAAAATTCTTTCTTCATTATATTGCTATAAAAAGTGTAGATATTGTGTAGCCTCGATCTTTGCTAGTCAGCTTCTTTGAGTGTTATCGAACTTGTCCTATCCTACCTTAATATTATAAATGTGACGATCAACTGTATACAATTAAGTCCAATCGACTATGAATGCACAGAGGTTCATTCGAATCTATTGATGGATCCTGCCAAGTCTTCACTCTACTCGAAGATATAAACCAGCTAGTAATTTGCCTCTAAACTCCCAGTTACTGGCAACTCGTGATTGAATTATCGTCTCTAATAACTTATATTAAAGTTCATGGAATAATTGGTATGTGGCCAATAATAAGTCAGTTGACCCTACCTACCCTGTACCCTGGCTTGTAGGTGGGCGGCGAGGTGTGCTGCAGGGCGCTGGGCCAGCTGGTGATCTACCTGTGCTACGCGGACCGCTACGTGCGGCGCTGCGCCGCGGCGCGGCTCTACGAGGCGCTCACGCTCTACGGCGACGAGTGCTCCGTGCCCGACCACAACATCGACAAAGTAAGGGACAGTGGCCACTACATTACTAACAGGAGAATTTACTAGGTTTACCTTTCCCACCCGCAATATTTTCGGTATACCCGTGAACGTGACGCATGTAACTGCATTAATGAATCTAGAGCTCGGTATGACGGTCAATCTTGTTGATAAGGTCAAATGTAGTTCAACTCCTAGGCCTTTATTCTACTAGGTTAAAACCATATCGCCTCTGACTTGTTATCGTATTGTCAACGTTTAGATGGCTCTTATTTACTTGACAGAAATGGCGGCCGAGTCGAAAGCAATATGGTTTTATCGTGTTGAATAGTCCCAATATAATAGTCGCATCTATCGCAGTACATAAAGCGTCCGTCTCTCTCGCACTGTACAGTCTACATACTAGTCCGAACAGAAAGTGACAGATAGGTTATTCAAGTTTATCAACATGGATAAACACTACCATTGGGGCGCTGCAAACAGTAACCTAACGAGGATGGGGTAGATAACTCTATAACCTTGAAGTTATAGCTTTAACCTTTAATTTTAATTCGTGGCACTTTGAATAAACATGTCATGCTCTCCCTGGAAACCCCGCTGTCTGTTTTGTAATGTTTCAAAGCATAACGCTTATGTACACAATATGTACGGAATTTGTACATACTTAAAAATAAATGTACAAATTATCCGAGTGTGGGGTTGCGAAGTATTTGTTATTAATTAAAAGATTACGCTGTCGTACCCAATATGTACTGAATTAGTACGCACTTTTTGTTTAATGTTCTAAATTTAGGGTTGCTGTGGAGTAACAAATACAGATCATTTGTGCTCTCGATCTAAGCGGTACATTAAAAAAACAAGTGCCTACTAATTCAGTACATATTGGGTACAACAAAGTAATGTTAAAAAAAATGGTAATTTCTTAAATTGACTCAGATAATTTGTACTCTAGATTTATTGGGGTACCGGTAAACTGGGGGTACTTTGATTTACGGGGTAACATTGCCCGACCTTAAAACGATAACTGTTTTAGTTGTTATCTTCTTAAATTGTTGAAGTAATTATATAACTGTATGAGTAGCTTAGTCCTGATGAAACATTTAATAGAGTAATTAAATATTAAAGATAGTTTTTGGGGTGGGCAATGTTACCCCGTAAATCAAAGTACCCCCAGTTTACGGTACATTTATTTTTAAGCATGTACAAATTCGGTTCATAGTGTGTGTGTATAGCGTTATGCTTTAAAACATTATCAAACAGACAGTGGGGTTTCCAGGGTGCTTGACATGAATAAACGACTATCGGCCTTTCCCGTTGAGCGCCAGCTGGCTCGTACTTTATTTGTTGGTTTTGAACAACATATTTGTTCGTGTGTCATCGATTATAAAATTTAAAAAATATCTAAATAAAATTTAACGTGTGTGTGCAGATAGGTTGTTCTTTAGGGCGAGTTATTTTAAGTCTTACCTGAACTAATGCTAAATGACTATTGACTCATTGACGTCACTGGAGACCGAAGAGCTGGCAGTTTCCTCGCTCAACGAATAAGTTTAGCCATTCAACGAGGAAATGCTGCCAGCATCTTTGGTACAATGCCACAGGGGCCATTCTTAGATTTAATGTTTTAGTGTATATATATAGATTTAGTCTTATTTAATATTAGTTATTTTTACAATGTAATTAAATATAATGTACTTATAGAATTTATGAGATATTTAATATTAAATGGAGATGCTAAATTCAAAAATCGAATGGTAATTGTGACACATTTGGTTCATATTTAACAAATGTATGATTTTTACCTATTAGTACCATTTTTACCAAAAGATGTTAAATGTTAATCAATGTTAATCGACTCTTAGTTCAAACGTATTGACAGCTGTTAACACTCTAACCGTCTGTTAAGTTGCTAACATCATTTGGTGAAATTGGTAATTATGGTTAACTACTGATCCGACAACTCGCCCTATTCAGCAACTATAACAGTTCCATGACACTTTTGTTTTAGGTAATGTCTATTCTCGCTGAAACCGATTGGGAAAAGGACGTCACTGAATTGAGGCCAATCAGAAACGAACTCTGTGACCTCATGGGCATCAAGCAACCAATCATGAAGCAGAAAACGACTTAATACTATCACTCTGAGGACTGGTTTCCTTTTAAGTTGCTTAACGAGGGAAGAGTTTAAGTTAGTTTGAGGTGCTTCCGTTGCTGCTTAGTGCCTTTAATAATCGCGGCTTCATGAGTGTTATCGATAATTTAAATG
The DNA here is from genome assembly GCA_923062465.1 of Acleris sparsana. Classification (NCBI taxonomy): domain Eukaryota; kingdom Metazoa; phylum Arthropoda; class Insecta; order Lepidoptera; family Tortricidae; genus Acleris; species Acleris sparsana. Next base: position 10,038,519 of record OV281293.1, read on the forward strand.
TGTCGCATTCTTAATATTGTGATAACTGCTTAAACTAAAACGTTGTCTACGCATCGTCTATAACGATCTTTATTTTACGATCTCTTAACTACCCGAAAATAAACTCTATTTATTTAACATAGTAAAGTATTTTTTATTTAAACTTCTTAATACTTATTTTAATACGGTTATTGCACTTTTAAGGAGTTGCACTGGTTTGCTCACGTTCCTTTTACATTTTGGAGTATGTGGCTTAGGTCAAGCTAATGTACTGAAATGATATTATTCTGGAAGTAATGGTGCCAAAGAAGAAAGTACGATGATTAATTAAAGTTTTACCTAACGGTAAAACGATCGACAATCCGGGCAACGGATTTCCGGGTTCCCCCTTCTCATAGCCCCATCAATGGGACCACGAGGGAGACTGGTTTCTCGTACTCTTAGTAATTTCCATCAAAACCGGTTTTGCGGTTTAGATGTATCCACTTTTAATAATGTAGGTCGAAAATAGATATGTTTAAACAGTTAGTTTTGCAACAAGCACCCAGAAATAAGAGTGACGGTGGTGCTCCGTTGACACTATTGAATTGATTTCTGGAATTGCTTGAAAGTACAATTTCGTTGTCGCTCGGTTTTAGTCGAAAGTTCGGTTTTAGCATTATTACTAATCTTATAGAAGAATTACTTAGGTAAGGCGTTAGGATTATTTTTAGTTTTGAAGTATGTATGGTATTTATTAAAGAAACCGGCCAAGTGCGAGTCTGACGCGCGCACGAAGTTTCGCGTTTAACGATTGTTGTATGGGAGTCCCCTTACATATTTATTTTATTTTCATAAAATTATTTATTTTCAAAGTGAATGTACAACTAAATGTTGCCGTTATTAATATCGAGCAAAAAAAATTACACTATTACCCGTGGACCCACTTCTTTGTTCCACCGCAGAAAAAGTTGCACCCAGCTTTTGGCATACAATTTAATTGTGATACCAAAACTGGGTAGGTTAGGTTCGTTAGGTATCTATAAATGCCCGAAGGGCAAACAGGCCTGGAATAGGAGCCCTGTGAAGCAGGGCTCCGTCGAAAAAAGCAGTGGGACGAAGTAGTGGGACAACGGGTAAGCGTCCAAAAAAATACGTTTGTTGTATGGTAGCCCCACTTAAATATCCATTTTATTCTGTTTTTGGTATTTGTTGGTATTGCGGCAACAAAAACACATCACCTGTCTAGCTATCACGGTTCATGAGATACAGCCTGGTGACAGACACGTAGACAGACGGACAATGGAGTCTTAGTAATAGAGCTCCGTTTCAACCCTTTGGGTACGGAACCCTAACTAGGTGCTATTGACATCCGGTTCTCCGACAAAAATGTTAAGGACGTGTCTTTTTATATTAAACAGTAACCTGGGGTTGTATTCTACTCGGTAAAACGATATTGCTTTTGACATGTTATCGTATTGTCAACGTTATGAATTATAGCTTTTATTTACTCTATAGTAAAATTGCGGTGGAGTTAATAACAATCCGATAACATGTCAAACGCATTATGGTTTTATCGGATAAAATAGAGCACCTGAACTTCATTATTATGACAATATAATCACAGTGATAAGGTTCTGTTCTTGTTAAAATTCTGAGCTTTCCTGCTGAACTACGAATGAATACGTATTTATTTTTTATTTTATGTTAGATACACTGTTTATATAATGCAAGGTAAGTTTTGTAATTGTATAATATCATAGTTAAGCTATATTTAAAAAATGAATGACTTGAGTTTCTTGCGGCGCTTCTTCTCAGCAATGGTCTCTTGCGAAACGCTGGTAGATTTTTGACGTGTAAAAGTGCCCGTGCGGCCTACTTACTGAATAAACGACTTTCTTTATCTTTTAACCCGTGCTTAACATTTTTATTGGGCGATTGTTCTTTGGCATCATTAATTCCAGTGTACGCTAGCCTAACCCACATCTACTCGAAATATTCTGATGAAATACAATAAGGAGAGTCAATTTGTATGTGAGAACTCAAAATATTTTTCCACCTCCAACCAATTCAGCCGAGAATTTGCAATTGCGCTGGATCCTGTGGCACCTCCGCTATCAAACTCGACCAGAATGTTGAGTAGTTCTTCAATACCGTGCCACTGCAAATAAGGAAAACATTCCGGGTTTAAGTTACAACCGTTTGTATTATTTTGTAATTATCCATTTGGTGTTTTCTATAATTACTATAATAACATACCTACCTAAATAATTGGTAGTCTACTTAAGCTTTTAATGAAGAAATAATGCGCGAGTTAAATGCCAAATGAGTGGCAGTGAGCGCCCTGCTTTAGTTATGATCTTTGGTAATTGACCTATAAATTATTCAGACACCACCGCCATAAAACATTATACAGTCGTTATTTTGAAATACGTGTCAATAAAATAGAACCACAAAGGTTAAAATGTACGCCGAACGGAAGTTTCTTAACGTACTATTTAAGTGTCGAACTGATCTTATCTTAAGGTCACTGAGTTAAAACACTCGCTAGTACGAGTACCAACATACGGCGTGTTTCACAACCTGCGTTTAGTATGAAGTGAAAGGAGCTTATTGGTATCGTATAGGGCATATGAGGAGTGGCATATAATACTTATAGACGGAAAGCTAGCTACGGTAATAGGTTTGTAATTTATAGAGCAACGAAATCCCTCTAGTTAGAGTGCCATACTATAATTACTAATTAATTCACGCGCCTGGCCACTGTACAGAGCGGTGGGTGTGACAGTGGATGGGCAACAAAGGGGTTGTAAAATCAATTGAAGTTGTGCAATTTATAGAGCTCTGAGTTTGGTGTGATATAATAGCTTACTATTCTTACCCCCTTACTAATAAACGTCATCTGTCATTGTGACATTTGAATTTGACAGATAATCACAATACATTGTATAGCTATACCACTGTTACTCAACGTTATTAGTAAGGGGCTCAGACTATTCAGAGCCAGATAGGTACAGAGAAAAACCTCATTCCCAATATTTACTCTATCTCTAGTTACTTAATCTAAATATTTCTTGATAGTCCTGAATAGGACAGTTTTTAGATATGTTAAATTCACAAACATTTTGTTAAGATAGCGCTGTCGTTATAGGTCTTTTTACAACATCAACCACGAATTAATCGAATAGGTGAATGCATTCATGCGTTCATAATAAATATTGGTTTTGGGTTTAAAATTCAAGGAAGGCACTGTACACAGTTGAAATTAGTTTCGTTCGTTACATTGATTGCTGCTCTAATGCAAACGACCTGGGTCGAGATTCTAGTCTGTAAAAACCATTATCTTTGACCTGTTATCGTATTGTCTGCGTTTTGATAGCTCGTTATTTGCTTGACAGGATGGCGGCCAAGTTACAAACAATACCATAACAGGTCAAAGGCGATATGGTTTCTATTATTACCGCCTTAATAAAGGCCCTGTACTATGCTCAATTTGCACTGTGTGTAAGTTTGGTGTGTGATTTGGTCAATTCTGTATGTGTAGTAGGTATAGGGTTCAGTCAAATATTATAAATCCTTACGTGAAATATACCCTTCCCTGGGCGTCCGGTGGCGCTCTCCACACGAGAGTCGCCCTGGTCTTCTCCCTAGGGTCGGCGTGTGTAACGGCGGAACATTCCGGGTGGATGGTGGTGTTCGGGGCCTGTTCCCACGAGCCCAGCCACTGGTCCGTCTCCACCGAGCGCGCTTGGATAAAGAACCCTTTGAAGGGCTCCGACCCTTCAATTGTTACTGGAAATAATAGTATTGTTGACATAAAACGGTTATTTTTGAAGGACAAGGGGTTGGGTTATTGTTGCAAATTAAGAATAATAATAACGTTCACTGGTCTGTGAACTTTAACGACTGTGGAAACCAAAGAATATGTATAGGATTATCGTAAAGGTCAGATTTGACCATTTCATTGAGTGTGTTCTAGAATGTTCGCCGAAATGTGCGTTGGTACCGATTTGTTCGAATAATAAATTCTCAAGTACATACATGCATTTGACCTCTATTCCCGACAGTAAAAAAAATATCGTCTTTGCCCTGTTATGGTAATGTTTTGATGTCATCTGCCATTACTGTCACGTTTATAAGAGCTATCAAAACAGTACCAAACCGATAACAGATCAAAAACGATATTGTTTTTACCGTGTAGAATAGAGGCGCAGTACCATAAGGTTCAACTCACACCGAGACGCATCACTTATCATAAAGATAATCCTAGGTTGACTCTACTTAAAGTATTACATATTTGAAGTACTCCATGCTCTATCAACGAAAGCCGTGGAAAGCCTTGGGGGAGGCCTATGTCCAGCAGTGGACGTCTTTCGGCTGACATGATGATGCTCTATCAACTCACGAAGGTGTCACGACATATTTTTTTCGATTTAAACTCGTTCACCGCTCCAGTTTGTCTGGTCTTGCGAACCGGTCAGCCGGCTTGCCATAAGTTGTCTGACCTACAATACAATGAACGAATGCAAGTTGCGTAACCGCAGCGGCCGGCGCAACGCTTACCAGAGATGTTTATCAATGAATGTGTTATGCTTTTTACGGTTTGCTTACTATACCGCAGATAATACGTGCACGTGCTTTCCATTTTGTTTTATTTTATTTTACTGAATTTATTTTATGAACTGGCCTCTACCTCCTTTTATTTTGGCATCGCAAAGCAGCATAGTCGAGTTAGTACGGGTATATTTGCAGAGAAACAAACAAGAAAATGGTGAAACATTAGAATTAAATTTCAGAAAATTCGGTTTTTATAACGACGAGACGAAAAGTAATGGGACTAGATATGCAAGTTGCATTCTGCGAATGTTTACGACTACAGAGAGCGAAATGTCACTTCTCAATACGTATATAGGTGTCGTTGTCTCATTGTTGCATAACTTACCTAATGAGTAAGTAAGTAGGTTAGGTTCGCTACATCACTTAAAAGGGCCCGAAGGGAAAATTGCTCTGGAAAAGGAGCCCAAGCGGGGCTCCGTCGTTTTTGTTAATTGTAAGACAGACATAAAAATTAAAAAATTAAAAGTCATTTTGAGATGCAGGTTACAAGTGATGTAGTCAGTTTGCGAATATTTAATTTTGTGACCTAGCATTCTACTACTAACCCCAAAGAACAGTCAACAATTTTATCGAGCTACGATAGAACCCTGTCTTATTAACAGCGTCAAGTAGTCACAAGACATAAGTTAAGTCAAAATGAATCATGGGGCGTCTGCCACAGGCACAGGTTCTTTGGTAACTACAGTTGTTGACTGTGGAATCCTAGAGTTTAGTTTGAGACTAAATGATTTTTAACCGACTTCAAAAAAGAAGGAGGTTCTATGTTTTTAAGAAGATTGTGATGCAAAAAATATCCATAATTTTGCTTCTTAAAACTATTCAGATTTTTGAAACTTATACGATTTGTTAGATCATTCTCCCGAACTCATTATTATTACCAGTCGCCTTTTTTCCTGGCAATTTATATTCACAGTCTTGTTTTTCCCCTTGCGAGTTTTATCAAGTCGCTTCAGTTCAATTCTTGTCAGGTCATTTTGAATCGCTTCCCGTAATCGTACCTAATAGGGTGTTTATTTTTATTTTTTAGTTCCTAAGTAGACCTGGAGGCCATGCTACATGAGGGCCCTGCCAAGATGCATTACACAAACTAGCGTTTCTATTCGTTTTGTTTTTAAACCAATCGCGTCACTGGTAGATCACGTGACTTTTCGTATCACGTCATCTACCAGTGACGCGCCTGGTTTAAAAACGAAACGAATAGAAACGCTAGTTAGCGTAATGCATCGTGGCAGGGCCCTATAGTATTGTTTCTAGGAAATTAATGGTCTGATGATAGAGATCTATTGGTGGCAACAGGATCTGCCCAGTAATTAACGTTTAATTTGGTACCGATAAGCAAATTATAATATATATGGAATTGTAGAGAGTTGTGGGGTGTTTATCGATATAAATACATATCACGGGACAATGTCAATTAACCTAGTCCCAAACTAGCTATGAGCTTGTACTATGGGTACTAGACAGCGATAAACTTCCTCGTATAGAGAAATACGTATCAACTCAAATACATAGAAAATATCCAAGACTTAGGAACATATCTTCCTACCTGGATTTTAACCGTTCCGGCTCAGAATGTTGACCCAGGACCGCTGGCTTCGTAGGCAGGATCACTATCAAACAGCTAGGCTAACGTGTCGTCATAATATCTAGTTAACAGATTTTGACAGACGTTTGTTTTTGCGCAAATACATATTCTTTAACCCAACAACAAAAACTATGGTTCTACGTATCCTCGTGCCTATCAGGGGTACTTTTTATGGAATACATTTCTTTCAGTTTATATTCCTTAGGGCTTAGTTTTCTTTGTTTCTTTTGACCTTTCCGTTTTCCGTTTATATGTAATCAGAGTCCATACTTTGAAAATCTCGATTTTCTCGAAATTTCTTTCGATTAAGTCTCGAGTGACGATTTGTGGTAACCGTAGGGCATGTAGACTAGGTAATTCTGCCCTGCTAAATCCAGCAAGCATCTAAGATAAAAAACTTAGTAGCATTCACAACCTCGTTATTACCAGCAGAGGGTTGAATCTGGTTTGACTATTAAATGTGAGATACCACTTAATGGCTAAGGAGGGCAGAGTTCTGCAATTTTCCTTTTAATCCGATCTTGATGTGGACGAGTAGGTAAGGAACCTGCTTCTTATTTGTAACAATTGCGAAATAACTCTGTAATGCCACATAACTATTTGCAATTTTGCAATGCATTCGCGATCGTGACTCGTTGGTTGATCAAAAACAATTTTGGCATTGAGATGCGTCCTTAATTACTTGGTACTTAACTTTTACTTTATAGTATGAACATATATCTACGAAATAAAGAAGCCCCAACGTTATTTTTATGCTAAAATAGGGTACCTCAGTCGGGGTATAGAGATCGCTTATAGCGATAAGACCGCCTGTGGTCTACCGTTTAAGAAGTTCATGTATTTGTTATTCCTTGTTTATATTTCTGTGTTGTTAAAAAAAGCGTAATATTTGTATCGTATTTTTATTATCTAAATACAAAGGCCGATATTCACATGTCTCCATTGCCTGATCGATTATTGTTAACGATCGCTCAATTTGTATTGAATTTACATACATTGTAAAAAAAATATTTGTAATATGGTTTTAGTAGTATAATTTTTTTAGTTCTGGACTTTGTGTGCTTTTTCATTATTTATGTATCTCCAAGATGTTTGCTGATGCTGTTGCGACACGCAGGCGTTTAGAGCATTATGCCTACTTTAACAGTTTGTCTATTCTTGTGATAAATTCCTGGTGAGAAAGGGTCTTCTAAAGATCAAGTAAAAACGGGACGAAGGAATATCTAGAATACTCCATTTAAGTATATACATTCTATTTTATTTCGAGTTAAGTCAACTTTTACCTTTTTTCACTAGGCACTGGGGTCCCAGTGAAAAAAGGTAAACGTTGACCTAACTCGAACCCACTGCAACAAGTATAATAATATTCTATACTCATTAGTGTGGGTCATTACCCACACTCGTTTCGCTTCGGTTTATGTGATTTTTCTATAACGTATGTCAACAAATATCTAACAGCTGGTAAAAACCGCATGAAAATCCTTTCAGTAGTTATTGCGATCATCGCGAACATATATACAGACAGACAAAACGACGGGAGGCTTTGTTCTATAATAATTAATAATGTATAGTAATAATAATCACAAAAATTGTTGCTGGTAAGGTCTCTAATTACCTAACCGTAAAAAATGAAAAAAATGTAGTATACTTGCCTCATCATCATCGAATACATTGATGCATGCAACGCCAAGGTGATCCAAATAATATAGGGTGGAAAAAACGAATGCCACTTGGTGGGAAACTACCTTAAATATTGGAAATAGCAAGTTCTACGCAAAAGAGACTTAGGTACTTACCTTTAATTTTGAAAAAAATAAATCCGGCGTTTATACATTTTTGAAAATTAGTCTGGCTTAATCCGCAATCGAACTAGTAGTATTTTTTTGTTTTTAAGAATAAAAGTAAGTCTCCTTTGCATGGAACTTGCTATTCCCAATATTTAAGGTAGTTGCCGTCCGTATGGCGTATAAACACTTTATAACATTAATGAAGCCGAGTGAAGATTAAGTATTTCTGAGCACCTTATGTTTTAATATATTTAATGGCTGGTACGAAAATTAAGACATTTTGCACCTCTGATGAGCTACACTAGCTACGCGAATGCAGGATTTACTCATATACTAACCTGTAATTTGCGTGTGTGGTCCATAACTCGAGGAAGAAGCAACAACTCTGTAAGGGAGGGTGGACAATGGCTGCGTCCTGTGCTGCCCATGGTTCGGTTGGTTGGGCCGATCCTTCACACACGCGTCTATGGGCGCACCGTCGGGGAAACTCTCTACTCCCCAACACAACAACATTACCGCCAATAATTTAGACCACATATCGATAAAGTATACAAGCTGATTAAGGTCCGAGCGGCAACTGTGCGCGCGGGCCGCTCGCCGCCTCTTTTGTAAGCGCGGGAGTTCGAAAGGATCTAGATTTTTGAACGAGTTGACAGATCGATTAATGCCTGTTCGGGGACTAAGGCGTGCCGAAACTAAGCATTAGCCAAATTGTTGCGTAAAGGTATACTTACTACAGTATATTTTATTAACATGTCAATTAATAATGTATGATTTATTTTATAAACACTTAATTGGACTTTTTAAATGTTGCAGTCGTTTCAGGTGTACAGTAAAGGTAAAAAACCGAAAGTGGTTAGATAGTAAATAATAATATAAATTGATAATCTACGCTTACTACATTTTATATTAAATTAATTGAGAAAAAGGAAATATGGGCGCTGCTTCAATTAACTTTAATATAGCATTTAGTATTTATGACGTATTAGAAAAACGCCCAATTACCCTTATACCAATTATTATAACAACATGACTTAAATATATTTTCGTGTAATATCAGACTGTACAGACAAAATCGTTTCCCTTCTAATCTACAAACACGATCTTGTCATCTTTGTCCCTGTTTGGAGAGAGAAATTCGGGATCCAAATTGAAATCGGTTATATCACTATTACATTCCATGTACAGCATTATTTCCTCAAGCATACTCTCGTTATCTCCCTTGTTTGATTCTTTATTACCTTCAGGTTTACCTTCTTGTTCATCATTACCTTCTTGGTTTTCTGTGATTTCGTCTTCGTGCGCACAGTCGTGTATTTCATAGATCTCTCCTAGTTTATGTGTATTTGAAATCCTCCTGTCTAATTCGTACTGTGAACTGTTGTACACGCTGCCTTCTGGTGATGAGACGCACCTGATCCAGTCTTGATGGTCAATAGAAAGGTTTGTAAAGGCGTAGTAATCATCGATTCTTGGCCTGGTCGACACACTCTCTGTTCCTCTCTCGAGAGAATCGTAGCCTTCATTTGATACTCCGTTTTCGATTGTTTCATAAACTGGTTCTAAGATTTCTGCTAGCCTCTCGCTGGCCTGTATTGATATGATTTCGGCAACGTGCAATTTCGGCCCGACTGGACCGTCCTTGTCATCTACGTAATGTGAAGGGATGTTCGTGCTATACGTTAATCTTCGGGAGTTTGGCCCCATACTTGGTCGAGCATACGATTCTCCACGGACGCGCGATACAACTGCTTCTTCGGTTTTCTTGTATGTGGCCTTTATAAGCATATGTACCTAAAAGTTAAAATGGTCTTGAGTCCTCATTCGAATTAAGGGTTTAGCTATGTCTAGTAGTAATCCTGAATCGCTTTGAGAATGCAAATGAGTGTGTTAATATGTAATCAATCACATTAAAGTGTACAGTACTGCATAGAAGAATTGAACTTAATTTGCACATCTTATCGTTTATGATATTTTTATTATTTATGTCCGTTTACCAGGGTATACAGGTAAAAGTAATAAATATTATTACTGTTTTGTTAACCTTATTAAGTTATCACCACCCAGGACTCGAACCACGAGTCACATCCATGTTAAGCATAACGTTTGAGGTCGTTCACCTTATATTGCATCCTAGATCCGATCATTGATCATATGCATGGACCGCGACGCGTCAGCGTCATTGTTCTAAATATTTTATAAGTATATTTGTTTGTTTTGATATTTGCAGAGTATAAATACAACACATTGTATTTTATTTTTGCGTTTTGTACAATCAAATATTTACATGTACACAATGTAAGATGTACAAGTAGCAGGCATAAAGTTAATATAATGGTAAAAATAACATAATATGCATTCTCAAAGGGATTGAGATTGAGTTATACTTCTGACTATAATACTTATAAAAAATAGGGGAGCCCACGACACTAAACCTAGTTCGATAAGACTACTGGATGATATATATATTCAGTCTCGTCATTAATGGGGGAACACTCGCAATTCATAAACTTGGCAAAGCAATTTTTTTTTTATTGTAACTCCGATGTCTCGTATGATAATAAGACTTCTAAGTTTCGTTTATTTTTCGGAACAGTGTAGGGGTAAGAATATACGACAATGCAGTGCTGCAAGCCCCCTGATAGGCCAAATCAGTGGCAGCAGAATCATAAGCGACGCCTCGTACTTAAGTATCTTTTATGATCGATCTCCTCAAAAAACTGACGCTCATCTGAAAGCTCATCAATTTCTGTGTAAGAAAAACCACTGCTGCAGTAAGACATCAGAGTTATAATTGAAAACAAATAGCTTAGCCAGATTTTTTGAATTGAAGATAAAGATAAAGAGACATTTATTCGCAACAAAACAAAACCACATTACATAGATACAAAAATATAAAGACAGAACAATGGTTGCAAAAAAAAATAACTGCTGCGCTACCATTTCGTGTTCCCCCATTAATGACGAGACTAAATATATATATATTTATCATCCGGTAGTTTTATCGAACTAGGTTTAGTGTCGTGGGCTCTCTTACTATACCTCTTTATTGATGTAGCAATATAATAGAGCGACAACGAAGCCCTGGAGCCCTTCGATGGTGTAGGTGACGTAGTAATACGCCTGTTCGCCCGTGCAGTTGCTTGTCCCTGGCCGGAACGCGGTCAGGAGGAACTGCGACCCGAATATCGGCATCAGGAATAAGGTCGCTTTCGTCGTGTTCCTGAGATTAAAAAAGCACTGTGTTAATATCTTAAGGGCTAATAATTTCATGCGCGTGATTTTGCTTGTCGCTCTATCTCTTTCGACTTGTCTGTAATGAAAGAGCGACATCTTCATTTTTATTAATGCAAAAATGATAGGTACTTTTATACATGTCATCTTTTAATCGCGGTTAAATTAACATTTGGACCTTATTACCGCGAGCACATCAAAATGCATTTTAGTGGCGGTTTGTGAATGCCTCTTAGTTTAGGTAACATGATAAACGAGGAAATATTGAAAATACATAACAAACCTTCCTTCGTATTATCGTATTAAAGGTTATCTGAAGCCAATTATACCAACAATTACGTTAACATAATACAACTTTTTTTGGAAATTTGTTCCAAGGCGCTTGAAGTGTGTTTTGTGTACGTTCTTAATCTTAAATATTATGTACGATAATTAAGTGATATTACATAACAATAGTGATTAAAATAAGTTATTCTTATCTAATCTACAATTCAATTTATGGAATGCAGTACCGACAACACATTTAATCTAAAAAAGATTCATCATACCTTGTTATAAGTATGTATAAACTTTAAACCTTAACCTTAAATATTAACTTAGTTTAAAAATGTTCTCATGTAAGTGAATTGTAATATAAACGTGGTGTTTGAACTACGTTACCAAGAAGTGAAGCATAAATTGTAAACCTTGCCTCTAAGAGCGGTTCCGCGCTACGTCCGATCTGAACCCGTAAAAATATGGTCCGTAGTAACCGTAGAAATATTTCTATGGTAATTTACGCACTAGATCCGATCTCCATCATCCGACAGACCATAGAAATAGTTCTACGGTTACTACGGACCATATTTTCACGGGTTCGGGTCGGATTCGGATCGGACGTAGTGCGGAACCGCTCTCACTAGTAAGAGTTGCTTCGACAAAATGCCATAAATACTCGCTCAACGTGACGTGGCACCGCACTTCGCCGTGTCACCTCATTATACTCGTATGTGTTTTACTCACAACTGATTAGCATTTTCGCTGTTCCTAATCTTCGTCAGCAAAACCCTCAATACATCTATGAAAAGGACCGTGTTGATCAGAAGTATGGCCAGTCTTGGTGCGTCGAGGATCCACTGGATGTTGTCGACGGTGTAAACCAACCAGCAGGAGTGGTCATTGTGTACCCCCATCACTATGGACCAGGCTAGTACTGGAGCTACGGTGACCACTGGAAAAGGGACATCTAAATCTAAGGCGTTCTGATAAAACCTGCTTTAAAGAAGTTTGTCCCTAAAGGATACTATTTTTTGTTCATTATTTACTGAGAATATAAATAAAGACATTTCTGATAATGGCTAAAGAGCTTAAAATGCCACATGACGTTTTCAACATCACAGCTATAGTAGACCTAAAATAACAAAGGCGGTTACAAACAAAATGACGTAATTCTGACCACTAGTCCAAAGCGGGCGTAGCAAACACTTTACATATTTATTTTCTCAAATATTAATAAAAAGAAGCATGATTTTTATCAGAACACCTCTTCAAAAAAAAGTGATGTCATTTGTAAAACATTGAGATTAATATTTAATAATCATAAAACATTAAAAATAAAACCACATTGATATTTACCTGCTCCTGCAGAATACAGACATGTGATATTCAGTTTACGCTTAAACACGGCCACTATGAGTCTGTGAAGATACACCCCCTCGACGAGCATGCACACAAACACAGCATTGGAGGCGATTCTCTCAAGAACGGCGAGAATGCGACACCCGACCGCGTGGGTCGACATCACCGTGTCGCCCGTGCTCGTTAGCTCGTCTATGTAGATCTAAAAAGGAAAATGATAGCTGTAAGCAATATGTAACTCATTATACTGAGAGAGTTTAATACGTTTTAGGGACAATGTACTAAAATGTACAGCTACTTATGAGTTTGACTGTACTTTCTTACTGAAGTAAGTGGTCAAGGGTTTGTGCTAGGGAGACAATAAGAAGATGTTAGGCTACTATTAATGCGTTTCTGTCATTTTTATGAAAATATGTACAATATGCGAAATGTTAGAAACTCACGCTCTTATTCATAAACGCACAATAAACCTATTTTAGTTAAAGTATTATTCGTCCCTTTCTGTCAAAATCAATTGTCATAATGACAGATATAGACAGAGCATAGTTCAAGCACACCTAAGGAGGCCATTTGCAACGTCAAAAGATGACGGATGTGTAATTCGTTTTAGTTTTGTTTTTTTGTGTATTTAGGTGTTCAAAGTTCTTTTCTGTTAGTGATTTGTACTTTTTATGCCTTTGTGTTGCACAGTGATAGAAGACTTGGACTTATTTCGTGTATCTGGCATCTTAATTCTCGTTTCAAGTGGACTCGCAGCGGTAGAGAGGTTAAAACTATCTTGACCTCTGTCCTACATATCACCGTACTACGTTGCCCGCAATCTTCCTAGAGAAGATGGATTGTGTTTTATTGCTATACCTATATTGATTTATACTTATATTATGTATACTTGACATATCCCCGCGGTAGTAGCTGTTTAAGTCGCCGCGGGGAAAGAAAAATAAAGCACACCTAAGTTATTGCGCGTTTATAAATAAAATGGTAAGTATTTGCGTCAGTTAAGGACAACAAAAGATGATCTAAAGCCAGAGTTAATAATTTCAATTAACTTACCTCAGTTCTGCTTATTATGACTAAAACATTTCTTATTATTATAGCAATCAGCAGATTTCTGTGCAACGCGACCCTGGTTACTCTCAGACGCTTGTAGAAAAAGAATATGAAGACTGCTGGCAGACAGGAAG